>CM057451.1:579030000-589030000 GCA_016271365.2 Neoceratodus forsteri
TTCTTGCCTTTTTCCACAGTTTGTCTCTGGATAGCAAGGCTGTTTTAAGATCAGTGGTGAACCAGGGGCAGGACCTTGCTTTAGTTCTGATATTGGTGAATGGTGCATGAATATTTAGAGCATTAGTGATAATGTCCTTTAAGATCTGGAGAGCTATTTCCACTGAGGTTGTAAGGTAGAAATCTTGCCAGTATATTGTGTTACTCAGGTCATGGAGGTAACCTGGTATGTTAAACTTTTTGACCTTTTGGGGACAAATTCAGCAGGGTTGGATGGTTTGGGTGAATATCTTATGCCAGCTATGGGACAATGGTCACTTACATCATTCGGTAGTACTCCTGCATGAGTATATAAGTGAGGCTTATTTACCAACATAATATCCAGGAGTGAGCTGTTGCTGGAATTTTTTAGGTTAATCCTGGTTGGGTCTTTTATTAGCTGTGTAAAGCCATAGGTGTCACAGAATGTTACCAATGGAGCAGATGCATTAGATAGCCACCATTACTTACATCATTTTGAAGAAAACTTTATTCATTCTAATACAATGGCAGCATATTTTTTAGTGCAATGAACACCACTCAGCCACACTACATGCAGAGGGGAAAGTGAAAGCGAATACACATGAAAGACTGCAAAATGGAGGGATCAGCCAGATAACTTTTTTAATCACCTTTTTCCTATTAAAATCACATCAGGATCAGCCAAATCACCTAAATAAAATTCTAATTTCTGATGGGCAAGGACTACCTTTTGCTCACCCCAAAAATATTTCTAGTCACTTTATAAAATAATCCACTACAGGGTGTGAGTTCATGTTCTGATATACGCTTGCCTTGGGAGGTTGAACATACTTGGCTTGTGGCCACATGCATCGCAATGCACATCAAGGCATGAGTACATCAAAGCATGACCATATGCCCTGTAGTGGATTATCTGTTAGATGCATACTGTATATATAATGGTGGTGCAGTAGTGCCGCTATAGTTTGAGTTGAGCAGGGGTTTCTATGTTAAACCCATAACGTGCAAGCCCAGTGACACTGAGGGTTGAGACACTGGATGCCACACCTCATGCTACACTGGTGTCCTGGGTTCGGGAGCGAGCTCCGGTCGCTGAAGGTCAGCAGGGGAGGGAGAGGATTGAGCATCCAATGGACTGCTCTCCTCTCCTGGGGGAGGGCTACGGGACTGTCTGGCATCCCAGTGACCCCCTGATGGAGATCAGAGGGCACTGCAGGATGGCAGACCAAATGTGTGTGGGGAACGTGGTAGATGCCAGCAGGGTTGGCGTGCACCATGGCATCATTCCATGCCATGCTCTGGGGGAGGAGGGAGATCACGGGGAATTAGAAACATAGAAACAAAGAATTTGATGGCAGATAAGGACCGCTTGGCCCACCCAGTCTGCCCATTTCCCTACCTGATGGATAAACTGCAGATCCTAGTTAACCAGCAGCCTACTTCTTCCTACCCCCACCCCGTAGAATTGCCTTATGACTGTCCCATGCATGCTTGAATTCCACCACTGTTTTTGACTCCACAACTGCCTCCAGAAGGCCATTCCATACATCCACAACCCTCTCTGTGAAAAAATACTTCCTTAAATTACCTCTGAGCCGCCCCCCTTCTATCTTCAAATTGTGCCCCCTTGTTCTTGCACACCTCTTTTTTTGAAAGATGCTACCCTCTTGGACTTTGTTGATTCCCTTGAGGTACTTGAAAGTTTCTATCATGTCCCCCCACTCCCTCCTTTCCTTGAGGCTATACATATTAAGCTCCTTAAGTCTCTCTTCGTATGTCTTCCAGTGCAGACTCTGCACCATTTTAGTTGCCCTCCTCTGGACAGCTTCCATCCTGTTTGTGTCTTTGTGGAGATTGGATCTCCAGAACTGCACGCAGTACTCCAGATGGGGTCTCACCAGCTGTCTGTACAGAGGGATAATAACTTCCTGTTTTCTACTGGTGATGCCTCTCCCTATGCATCCCAGTATCGCCCCAGCCCTCCTTGCTGCCCTCTCACATTGCTTGCCCACCTTTAGGTCATCTGGTATGACTACCTCAGGTCCCTTTCCATTTTTGTTGTTGTTAGTATCTCAACCCCCATTGTGTACTCTTCCCCTGGGTTTTTGTTTCCCAGGTGCATTACCTTGCACTTCTTAGCATTGAATCTAAGCTGCCATACATTTGACCATTCCTCTAACCTTGCCAAGTCCCTTCTCATCCTTTCCACCTCACCTTGTGCATCAACTCTGTTGCAGATCTTTGTGTCATCTGCAGAGACATACTTTTCCTTCCAGTCCCTCTGCAATGTTGCTTATAAAGACATTGAAGAGGACCGGTCCTAATACTGAACCCTGCGGTACCCCACTAGTAACCCCCCCTTTTTTCAGAGTGGACTCCATTTACTATTACTCTCTGTGTCCTGATTAGCAAGACACATGTGTTGGTGTCTCTGCAGGATCTCATTTATTTGGATTTTCAAACATTTTTTGGGGGGAATAAAATGGAAACAAGATGGCGGCAATACAAAAAAGGAAATTTTGTCCATATGAATTAAACTGAAAAAACCCTTTGGCCTGGATAGGCAATGGACCCACAGTGCCTAGCCACTACATGCCCAACACTGGACCTCTTCCTCTGCCTTTTCGATTTCCTTGCAGATCTTGGGGCCAGAGAGGTCCCAAGGGGAGAAAGTAACATCCTTGAGGAGGTGGGCATCACAGTGGGTGGTAGAGTGGCAGGTGAGCTGGAAACCTGAAAGAGTTACAGGTACTTGGAGGAGATAAACAGAAATAAAAATTAAAAATACATTTGCACTTTGATAGCTTCACAACAGTTCAACAGATTTACACAAAAGTTTGCATGTGTGATCTTAGGAGAAAGTGCTCTTGATCTGCCAAGTTTCTTTCTGGTTGGATGTGTGGATTCTAAGATCCAGATAGCAAAACAAGTAAAAAAAATCAGGGTTTTGCAGTTTTTTCTTTGTCATCACCTAGCACCCAGATGGTTTGGAATTTTGATCTGAAATTTTCAGGGTAGAAAGGGACTGGCCCACAGGGCTGCCTTTCTCTGGTGTGGTGGAAAAATATTAATACATTCCAAATCATAAGGTTTTAAAATGTTAATTCTGAGCATGCTCAGTACAGTCTTTTGGATAGCTGCTTGGAATGAAAAAAGAATTTGGTCCATATGAAAAAGGATCCTTTTTTTTGTGTGGGAGTAATCCTTCTTTAGGAGGCAAAATTTCCTTTTTTGTATTGCTGCCATCTTGTTTCCATTTTATTCCCCCCAAAAAATGTTTGAAAATCCAAATAAATGAGATCCTGCAGAGACACCAACACATGTGTCTTGCTAATTAGGACTCCATTAGATGAATTATGTAGTTAGTTATGGGAAAAATGACCCAGAACTGTGTTTTTAGACATTTAAAAAACATTTTTTAATGATTCGATTTCCTTTTCTTGTATAACCATATGAAAAAGGAATTGGGTCAAATGAAAAAGGATCCCTTCATATGAAAAAAGCATTTGGACTTAGTTTTTTCCCCACATTTCAACTTCATCAAGCCATAACTCCCTCAATATTTGCACATAATGTATAATCTACAGTATGTATCAAAACAAAGGTCATAATGAGTACTGCACAAATAACGTAGAATACCCCCCAAACATTTAGGGGCCTATAAAAAAACATTAAAATTAAAACTTCAAAATTCCCATAGGATAATATATAAAGTTTAATGAGCCATAGAACCATGCAAATAAATTGCTTTTGGAAAGAAATGGAAGCCCAGGGCCCAGAGGGCCATGCACTTCCAAACCAACACTTATTTATTTATTTAAAATATTGCTAACTAGGAAAGGGACTCTGAGTAGAAGCTCATTTCCAGGTGTGAATTGGGGGAACATGGAATAAAACAATACATGCAAAGGGAGAAACAAAATCTTAACATAGTGGTAAGGACCGGTTCATAAGTGACAACGAATAAAAGCAGTGTTACAATGAAGAGTGAGCCATAACAAATTCAATTATGACAAAAGAGTAAGTACCAATTTATATTTAATGAGTAGATCATAAACACAGATTTAAGAGTTGAGAGAATTGCTTGAAGGACCTCTAGAGGACCAAGTATGGGGCTAAGGGGCATGAGTCAGGGGGTAAGGGAGAAGAGGGGCAGTAGCAAGAGGCAGTGGGAGTGAGTCAAAGAAGACATTTGAGGACAGGGAGTGAGGAAAATTGGTGAGTAGCAGATGACAGCTGGTTCCAGAGGAGAGGGAAGTGATAGGAGATGGCAGCCTGTCCAGAAGTTGAGTGGGGATGAGGAAGGGAGAATGAGTGTGAGGCCCTGGAGTACAAAGGGTAGGAGGAGGGACAGGAGGGGGATAGGAGGGAGGACAGATAGGAGAGGATAGTTCCAAAACAGTAATTGGAGATGAAAGACAAACAATGGGTCAGTCTCTGTTGGGGTAGGGGTGTGACAGAGATGGTGCAGAGAGATCAATGATGTGTGTGAAAAGATGAACTAGTAACAAAGTGACAGAAGCAGTTTAGAAGGGTGTTGAGCCTAGAAAGGGATACATTGATGTATGCATCTATGGAGGGATGGAAGTGCAGGACTGTTAGGCAAATGGATATGCACTTCCATGGGCAAATGGATATGTTTGCGCAGGTCCCAAAAGGATCTGCATGAATGATGATACATTATACTATCTCAAAAAGTAAAGACATTCTTTGCCAAAAACTTTATTAATGCAGCAGTTTGGGTTTAGATTAAAGTGACAAAAGTATGGTTCCCAATCATAACACCCCACCCCCACCCTGCAGGCAGCTAAAGGAAAAGCCATTATAGTTTCACCTCTCCTAAGTCTTCGAAAATCAGGCCTGGAGTGTTCCTTGTGGTTGTCAACCCCAAACACTCACCCTATTCTAATATAGTCTACACATCTCAGCTTCCTTACTGATGGAATGAGATAAGCGTTAGGGATGACAACCCCAAGGAATACCCCATGCCAGATTTGTAAACACTCAGGAAAGGTGAAACTGTAATGATTTTTCTTTTGCTGCTTGCAGGATGGGGGTCAGGTGTTAATGTTGGGAACCCTAACACCACACTCTTCTCTACTTTTGTCACTTTAATCTGAACCCTAACTAGTGCATTAATGAAGTTTTTAGCAAAGAATATAATCAATCATAAATATCTTCACTCATTGTCTTTCAGTGACTTCATGAGTGGAGAAACTATGAGTGAGGAGTCACTTGGAGTCACAATGAGTGAAGATGTTTCTGATAGCTTACAACAGCCTATTATACATTTGAGACATACAGGGGCAGTGGGTAAAAAATTGTGATCTGAAGGTTTTCCCATTTCCATTACCTTTATTTTACTGCTTTTTCTTTCTGTTTTCTAAAGCATTATTTCCTATGTGTCCTTTTAACATTCTGCATTTCAGTCGATGCTGCTGTACAATGTCAGTTTACCCTAGCAGCATCTGTATATCAATAGGTTTGTAAGGGTTTGATTGCTTGGTTCGTTGGTTGGAATAGTCCTGTGGTTTCCATGGTGCTGCTGAGCTGTTACACATTTGCCTTCTCACTTTCTGTTGGATAGTTCTGTTTCCCTCAGATGCTGTTGGATTCAAAGTTTTGCTGTCAATGTAATGATGACTAGGATGCACATGCATAGGAGTTCTTCACCAAGGCAATCTTGTGGGGCTTAGTTCTGCAGTGGTCTAAGGTAACAGACTATTGACTGCAATTTTTTTTTTTTACTTTGTAATCCAAATGAAATGAAAATGTTCAAGTGAACTGTATGATCACAGTACCTGACACACATTTTTAATTTTCATTTTTAATTTTACTAGAATAGCTTTGATAACACAGTTCAGCACAATTGTCAGGGCCACTGACAGAATCAGTGATACTGAACTTCGGGAAAAAAGTTTAAATGGAGTCATGGTTTAAACACAACTCATGCCTATAGGGTTCTAGCATAGTCCTAGCTTGTCAGTCATGGAACCCTTGCTCTTTGACGTCCATTGTGACTACAGTAGCTGAGACATTTTTGTAAGATAGCTCTGTTACTGTCACCTCTCCTGCTTCTTCGCAAATCAGGAATTGGGTCTGCCTTAAAGTTGTGAACTCTAATGCTCATCCCATTCTCATATACTTTACACATCTCAGCTTATTTACTGATGGAATGGGATGACCGTTAGGGTTGACAACCAAAAGGCACATGCCATGACAGATTTGTCCTTGATGCAGGAGAGATCAAACCATAATGTTTTTTCCTGTTGCTGCCTATAAGGTGGGGGTTGAGTGTTAAGGTTGGGAACACCAACTACACATTTCCCTACTTTTGTTGCTTTAACACTAACTAATGCATGAACAAATTTGTGTTTGCAATAAATATATCTCTGTCTGTCTGTCTAACACAAATGACTTAAAACACCGCAAACACTGCAAAACAGTTATTAACAAAGAAAATAGAATAATGTGGTATATAAAAAGAAACATAAGATCCAAAAAGAAGAAATAATATTTCCCTTATATGCCGCATATGTTAGGTCACATCTCTACTATGAAAGTCAGTACTGGAACCCCTTCACATATAAAGATATTAAAGAAACTGAAAGGGTCTAAACGAGAGCCACTAAATGCATTTAGTCAATAAAAAACATTATACTTATTCTTTGCAAAAAAATCCTCTTTAATGAACTAGTTAGGGTAACATACTGTAATTCCATAGAAGTCAAAAGAATGTGTTGTTAGGGTTTCCAAATGTAACTTATCACCCCCACAATCCAAGCAGCAAAAATAAAAAAACATCAGGGATTTGGATCTCCAGAGTCTTGGCTAATCAGTGATGTGGTCTTCCTTGGGGTCGTCCACCCTACTGTTCCACCTCCACCCATATGTTAGGCCACATCTCGACTACGCAAATCAGCACTGGACCCCCTTCACATGTAAAGATATTAATGAAATTGAAAGGGTCTAAACGAGAGCCACTAAATGCATTTAATCGATAAAAAAAAATGATACTTATTCTTTGCAGAAAAAAAATGTTCTCTAATCAGTTAGGATAGCTTAATTCCACAAATCTCAATGTCCTAAAGGGGCATGCCTCAGACAGCTAGTGTTGAAACACACTCAGGAGGGAACAGTCTTAGCCCTGGTACTCTCAAATGGGGATAAAGAGAGGATCTCTGATTTAGAAGTGGGTAGCCATCTGGGAACAAGCGACTACCAAACAGTGCGGTTCACTATTAATGTAACTGTAGAGTCAAGTCACACAAAGGTGATAGTATTGGACTTTAAGAGGGCTGACTTTGGCAAAATGGGGGAGTGCCTCAGAAAAGCAAATGGACAAGAAGGTGGAGAGTAGGAACAATGAGGAAAAATCAAAGCTGCCATCACAGAAGCAACAAGCCTTTGTGTGAAGCAAATAAACAAAACAAAACAGAGGAAAAAAAAAACACTATGATTCTCAAAAGAGGTGGTGGGGAAGGTTAGTGGAAAAAAGATAGCATTCAGGAAATATAAGGAAACACAGAAGGAACAGAACAGAGAACTGTACCAGTTAAAGCAGAAGGAAGCGGGAAGGCAGTCAGAATAGCAAAACTCCAAACCGAGGAAAAGATAGCCAACTCAGTTAAGAAGGGGGATAAAACCTTTTATAGGTACATTAGGGAGTGAAGAAAGACCAGGGGAGGTATAGTGAGGCTTAATAAAGGGGACTGTGGGTGGGCAAAGGGTGACAGTGACAAAGCAGAGATACTGAATGAATACTTCTGCTCAGTATTCACAAAAGAAGAGGTGGGGGTACCTAAACCAAATAATAGAAGCACACTAGATGGGGTGGTCGATACTAGTCCATTCACAGAAGAAAGGGTTCTGAAAGAACTCTTACAACTGAAGGTGGACAAAGCAATGGGGCCTGATGAGATTCACTGCAGAATTCTAAAGAAACTAAGGGGAAAACTAGTGGCATTGACTACCCTTTTTAACAAATCATGGGAGGATGGTGTAGTACCTGAGGGCTGGAGGAGGATGGATGCGATTCCCCTTCACAAAAGTGGGAGCAAGGTAGAGACAGGAAACTACAGACCTGTTAGTTTGACCTAGTGGTAGGGAAAATGATGGAATCACTTCTGAAAGAATGAATTATTGAGTACCAAGAGGCCAGGGGGGCACAGGATCCAAAGTAGAATGGATTCACAGTGGGAAGGTCATGTCAGATGAATCTAATAGAGTTCTTTGGCTGGGTGACCAAAGCAGTAGACCAGGGAAGGGCTGTGAACATGGCCTACTTAGACTTTAGCAAGGCATTTGACACAGTCCCACACAAAAGATTAATAAAAATGTTAGCCAGCCTTGGAGTGGGTCCCAGGGTGGTAACCTGGCAAAGAAATTGGCTGGACAACAGGACACAGAGGGTAATAGTTAACAGAGTCTACTCCAAAGGAAGAGGGGGTTACTAGCAGGGTACTGCAGTGTTCAGTACCAGGACCGGTCCTATTTAATGTCTTTATACTGTAGGTGACATTGCAGAGGGACTGGGAAGGAAAAGTATGCCTCTTTGCAGATGTCACAAAGATCTGCAAGGTTGGAGGAATAGTCGAAAGTATGGCAGCTTAGATTCAATGCAAAGTAATGCACCTGGGAAACAAAAACCCAAGAGAAGAGTACACAATAGGAGGGGAGGTTTTAACTACAACAAAAATGGAAAGGGACCTGGAGGTGGTCATATCAGACAACCTAAAGGTAGGCAATCAATATGAGAAGGCGGTAAGGAGGGCTGGGGAGATACTGGGATGCACAGGGAGAGGCATCACCAGTAGAAAACAGGAAGTTGTTATCCCTCTGTACAGGCAGTTTGTGAGACCCCATCTGGAGTACTCCATGCAGTTTTGGTGACCCCCATCTCTCTGCAGGACGTAGACAGGATGGAGGCAGTCCAGAGGAGGGCAAATAAAATGGTGCAGGGTCTGCACCAGAAGCCATATGAAGAGAGACTAAAAAAGCTTAATATGCATACCTTTGAGGAAAGGAGGGAGAGGGGAGACACAACAGAATCTTTCAAGTACCTCACAAAAATCAACAATGTCCAAGAGGGTAGCATTGTTCAGAAAAAGAAATGTGCAAAAACAAGGGGGCACAATTTGAAGATAGAGGGGGGCAACTCAGGGGCAACATGAGGATGTATTTTATCACAGAGAGGGTGGTGGATGCATAAAACGGCCTTTCTGAGGAGGGCATGGGGTCAAAAACAGTGGGGGAATTTAAGAATGTATGGGGCAGATATTAGGCAATTCTAGTGGAAGATAGGAGGAAGTAGGCAGTTGATTAAACTAGGATCAGCAGCTTATCCAATAGGTAGGGACATGGATAGACTGGGTGGGCCAAGTGGTCCTTATCTGCAATCAAAGTCTATGTTTCTATGTTAGGGAAATTTGGTGTTAGTGTTTCCAGCCCTATCTCACCACCCCCACCATCCAAGTAGCAAAAAAAAAAAAAGGATTTTGAGACTCCGGAGTCTTGAAGAATCGATGGTGGAGAATTCCTTGGGGTTGTCCACCCTAGTGTTCCACCTTCCCCCAGCCTTCAGCCTGTAGCCCAAACCACAAGGTACAGTTCTAAGCCAGTTTCTCATAGAGATGCATTCTTTAAAAGTAGAGGTGTTTCTCACCATGTGTTGCCAATACAACTTATTACAGCTTTCTTCATGCAGGGTCCTGTGGTCCCTTTGTGAAGAATGGAGATCATGAGAAATGTTTTCTCAGGGACTGGGGTAAGCATTAGATTTGACAACCCCAAAGAAGACCCCAACTCTGGTTCACTGAGACTCTGGAAACCCAAAACCCTAATGTTTTTTCCTTTTGCTGCTTGTGGGATGTGGGTGGGCAGTTAGGGCTGGAAATCCTAACTCCACATTTCCCTACATTTCTGGAATTAAGTTACCCTAACTAGTGCATTAACAAAGTTTTTAGCAAAGTATTTCCTTTCCTTTTGAGACAGTAGAATCATATCCTCATTGCTCAGATAACCATGTGCAGAGCCCTTTGGGCCCCGTGCCTTGGAAAGACTCCATCCACCTACCTATGTGCAGGGCCTGGTACATTCAGTCTTTACACATTTACTCTTCACACATTCACTATTTTTTTTATTTAATTTTGGCCCTAGCTTTTCAAGACAGTCATTTTATAACTGCCTTTATAAACATGACATGTAGCATTTCTAGTATATTGTCCAAAATCACTGTGAGTATGACCTGCAGGGGTGGGAGGGGGGAGAAAGAAGTGTTACTGGGGATTGGCACCTGGTTCACTTAAATGAGAACTGCTTTGATTTGAGGGTACCCATGTGCTTTCAGATAAGAATAATATTATCTGTGGCTACTACTAACAGCACCACAAATTTGAACTACCATTTTTTGAGTTTAGAACTATGGACAAAGTGCAGTGGTGGCATTCATTTCAGTTTCATACCATGAACAGTAAGTAATGCCACACATGTTGACCCACTGTGAAATGCAGCAATTAAGAAGTGCAGAAACCTATTAATCCTGACCAATTCATAATTTTCCAAAGTGTGAAACACAATATAGAGGGTAATGGATGGGCAGCAGTTAATAACAACAACACTGTGTTTCTTTCAAGTGGCTCTCATGAAAACCTAGTAAACCTCAAGAGAGAAGCTCGAGAGGTTTAATGTTGACATGACAACCTCAGGAAAGGAACTCCACATTGTTAACTGGTGCCCATCCATTGTCTTTTAAAGTGTATGGGCCACAGTTAAACGAAACGCATCCTTACTTTTCTGTGCTTTGTTTTGCACTGCTCTCCTTCAGGGACAGCTTCAGCACTAGTGCTGTTTGTCAAAATGTGGAAGTTTGTGAGATGCTCATGCGCAAAGGTGTTCCAAGTTAAACTATTATTGTGGAGTACTCAGGAGGATATAAAAACTTCTTGAAGTCACGATAGTATAACAATATGAATTCATTGAACTCCATTGTTAATAGTCATCTCCCATACCCTATTTTGTTCTTCTTTATGTGAATGTCTGAGTGTTATTGAAGTACAGCATCTTATACTGAGTTGCAGGCAGCACAGTAAGCATAGTAATGAAGTAAGCACTACGCTGTAAATTACCTTCTTGATTTCTCCAAGTTGCTAACAGTAATCTTTCATACTTATGAACACATGCACATACGATGAAGACAGCAGATAAAGGCCTAACTGCCTACCAAATCTGCTCGAGTGTGCAGCTCTTAGTGCTATGCACTGATGCTGCCCCCTCCCTTCAGCCCCTCTCTCCACCAACTGATCCCACTGTTTTAGCCTTTCTTCCCTTCTCCGTTTTGATTTTGCCCTTAATTTTATCCCCCCCCCCTAAAATTCCCCCCATTGATGCCCTCAAAACCAGTTTCTCTGGCAGAACATTCCATGCTGTCACCACCCTCTCAGTGAGAAAGTGCCTCCTCATCTTCATTCTGAACCCCCCAACTTTAGACTATACCCTGTTTTAATTCCTTCCTTTCTAATTTTAAACAGACCCTCATGACTTACCTTATTAATTCACTTCAAGTATTTAAATGTCTCGGTCATATCCCCCCTCCTTTCCCTTCTGTCCTCAAGAGAGTACATATTGAGCATCTGTAGCCTATCCTCATAGGACTTTTCCCTCATCCCATGCAACATTTTAGTTGATCTCCTCTGTACCCCCTCCAATAGTCTGATGTCCCTTTTAAAGTATGGATGCCAGAACTGCATGCAGTACTCCACGTGAGGCCTTGCCAATGCCCTGTACAGGGGCAGGATCACATCCTCACTCCTTGAGGTGATCCCCCTTGTACTTATACTATTTAAATCATTGTTTCTATTTTCATTCAGAGCACATTGATGCTGGTTCATCAGTTTCGATTTTAGTGACAGTCAGGGTGGTTATGCAATTGAGATTCATATAATAAGCTCACAAAATGTGTTCCAGTTCAGGGCCAGGATTTGGAAAACTTTGCACTGGCACAAACCAGGTTTTGCATGAGCAACCCAGATTTTGTGCTGGGCTGATATTCACAGAAGCCTTTTTTGCTTGCTCAAACTGGATTTATGCCAGGGCAAAGTGTGGAGGGGGACACAATGCAAATGAGGGTGAGGGGACGTGAATATTTGCACTGTCCAGTTCACAAAGCATTTGCTCCATGCAAGGACATCTTGCACAGTCCCATTGCATGGAGTAAACACTGCTGACAGATACTTTGCCTTATATCATGCAATCCTAGTAGTTGGCACTCTGATGGCTTTCCTGGCTGATTGCTGGCCTGATAGGTAATAAAAGTATATCTCTGGTGCCAGTGGTCCCCCTGCATGATTCCTAGCCTGATAGGTAAAAGATGTAACTTTCCCTGGTGCTAGTGGTCCCCCACCCCACTGCCGATTGCCAGTCTGATAGATAATAAAAATATTTCCCTTGTGCTAGTGGTCACCCCTGCTGATCGCCAGCCTAATGGTATAATAGTTCACTCTTCCAGGTGCTAGTGACCACCTCCATTGATTGCCGGCTTGATATGTAATAGATATATTATACAGTGGCCAGTGGTCCCTGCCCCCACCCAGTCCATCGCCCGATGTACAAATATATCTTCCCTGGTGTCTAGTGGTCACTCCCCCTATCCAATCTCCATCCTCTGTGTGACAAACCACTCCTGAAAGCAATCGCTTGAACACCACTGCCATCCGGGCTGTCCCAGTCATATCAACCATTGTAGTCAGTCAGTGCAAAGCTGTCATATAAGTCCCCCAAAAAACATACCCAGGCCTCGTTCCCATACATCAATGTTTGGACCCTTGCCTATCCCTTATTCCCCTGTATAGTACACATAATCCATGTTCCTGGTGGGAAGAGGCCCCCCAATGCCAATCTGCACGTGTATAAATTTGTACATCCCAGTGTTGAGTGGACCCCCCCTTCCCAATCCTGCTCTGCTGATTGCTCACAGTTTTGCTTCATTCCCTAACATCTAGTGGACCCCCCAACCACTCCAGCAGGTAGTACCACATCACTCCGCTCTCCCATCCTATCTCTGAGCCAGTGACAAGAACAGCCCTCTGCTCTCCACCATGGCTGGCTGCAGACTGAGCATCAATGAGCACATACGGTATACAATATGTGCTCATCTCTGAGCTGTCAATCAGTGAGCACATACTGTATAGAGTACTCCCTCATTGCCGGCTCAGTCAGCAGCCAGCCATGGAAGAAATTAGAGGACTGCACCAGTCATTGGCTCAGGGATGGAACTGGGTGGGAGCAGGGTGGTGGGGCACCACCTGCTGGGGTGGAGGAGTCCACTGGACACCAGGGAATGAAACATAAATGTGAGCATTCACCAGAGCAGGGTTGGGATGGGGGTCCACGAGACACCAGGGATGTACAAATCTATATAGGGCAGATCAGGGATGGGGGGCCACCTGCCACCAGGGAAGTGGATTATATGTACTCTATAGGGAATTAGAGAGGGGGCCACTAACCACCAAATGAGAGACAGGTGATGGGTATGAACATTGATGTATAGGAACAGGGCTGTGGCTGTGTTTTGGGGGAAACTTATATGCCAGCTCTGCACTGACTGACTGCAATGGCTGGTATAATGGGGACATCCCAGATGGCAATGGCATTTCATTAATTGCCATGGGAGTGTGTGGTTTGTCATGCAGAGTATGTGGAGTAGATGGAGAAGGGACCACTGGACACCAGGGAAAATGTATTTGTATATCAGCTGAGGAATCGGGTGGGAGTAGTGATCACTGGACACCAGGAAAAATGTATTTGTACAGCGGGTGAGGGATCAGGTGGGGGGAGAGACTGCTGGACACCAGGGAAAATGTACTTGTACTATCTGGGAAGGGATCGGTGGGGGAGGGACCACTGGCCATCAGGGACCATATCTATTTCATATTGGGCCTATGATCGGTGGGGGGCCACTAGCACCAGGGAAAGCAAACTATTATACCATTAGGCCAGCAATTGGCAGGGGGGGGTCCACTAGTTCCAGGGAAAGTGACATATTTTACCTACTGGGTGAGGGATCGGGCGGGGTGGACCACTAGCACCAGGGAAGGTCACATCTTTTACCTATCAGGCCAGTGATCAACAGGGGGGACACTAAACTCCAGTGTGGCTAAAGTAAATGGGCCCATAATAAGCATGCAAATAGCCGCATAGCACCTTGCACGCCAAATAGGCTAATTTATGTGGCTGCTTTTGTGAGTTCCAAATAGCGCATCTGTGCTATTCATTGTGAAGTTATGCTCCTGGCTGCATGTCAGGGCAGCACTAGTGGGGCTAGTGGTAGCAGGAATGGGTTAGTGCTGGCTAGTCCTGGCTCTATTTACAGTCAGATAGTGCATGTGCATTATCCATAGAAACAGAAACAGATATAGAAGTTGTCAGCAGAAAAGGACCTCTTGGCACACCATGGCTGCCCTAAAATTCCCTTCCGAATGTGCTTCTGCAGACCCTACTCGATCTCTGGCATTTATGCCCCCCCCAGCCCTGGTACTAAGGTTCCCTTGTGTCTATCTCATGCATGTTGAATCCTGCCACCATTTTAGCACCCACTACTTCTGCAGTCTGTTGCAGACATCCACCACTCTTTCCATGAAGAAGTTCTTCCTCATATACCCTCTGAGCCTCCCCCCTCCAGCCTCATATCATGTCCCCTTGTCCTTGAGCATCACTTTCTATGAAGAATACCACCCTCCTGCACCCTATTTACATCTTTCAGGTATTTGAACATTTCTATCATGTCTGACCTTTCGTTCCTTTCCTCTAGAGAGTATATATTTAATTCCCAGAGCCATTCCTCCTTGGGCTTCTGATGCAGGCCATGCACCATTTTGGTTGCCCTCCTCTTGACCACTTCCACCTGATCTATGACTTTCCAGAGATAGGGTCTCCAGTACTGACCACAGTACTCCAGGTGGGGCCTCATCATTGATTTATACAGAGGTAACAGTACCTCCCTTTTATCGCTGGTGATACCTCTCCCTATGCACCACAGCATTCTTCTAGCCTTCCACATTGCCTTATTACACTTCTTTGCTACTTCAGATCATCAGATACTGTATGATGACCCCCAAGTCCCTTTCCTGTTTCACAGTGGCATCCAAAAAAAGTAGGGAATTCCTAGTCATACTACAGGAAGCATGCTTAAGTCAACTAGTGACATCACCCACAAGGAGAATCGCAATTCTAGACCTGATATTCAAAAATAGTGATAGGGTTCTGGGCATCAGCATAGGAAACCACCTGGACAACACTGACCATAACATGGAATGGTTCAAGGTAAAAAGGACTGAAGTTCCATACACTCCAAACTAAAGGACCCTTGACTTCAGGAGGGCAAACTTCATCATCATCATCATCATCATAGTTTACTTATAAAAAGTGCCTTTCTACAACCAAGGTGCTTGTACATAACACAACCAATCCAATAAATAGTTCAATTTATCAGTACAATATTTTATTTAAAAACAACAGTCAAAATCATATAAGTTATAAAAGAAAAGAAAAGTTTTAAGAGCAGTTTTAAACTTCACAAAAATGAAGACCTGTCTGAGGGACAACCTTAGTAACACAATAGGAGGGAGTGTAGAAGAATGCTGGACAAGGTTGAAGGATGCAATAACCATGGTCACATCACAGTGTGCCTGTCTAGTTAGTACTGTAAGAACAAAAAGAGGAAAAACTCACTATGATTTTCCAAGGAGGTCGCGACCGTGGTAAGGGAAACGTGCATAGCCTTCAGAAAGTACAAGGAGTCAGGGAACAAGGCTGACAAAACAGAATACAAAGAAAAACTAAAAGAGATAGGGAAAGTAATAAGAAATACAAAGGCACAGACACAGGTAAGGATAGCTCAGGAAGTAAAAAAGGGTAACAAAACATTCTAAAGGCACATCATGGAAAAAAGGAAGACTAATTGGGGGCCATTGTTAGAATCACAAAAAAGGACTGTCAATCCACACAGCAAGATGGGGAAAAGGCAGAGGCACTCAATGAGTACTTCTGCTCAGTCTTCACACAAGAAGCAGATGGTAACAGACCAATAATAGGCAAGAAGAATTGTCCAGTTGAAGGAATAAACATGGGTCCCTTCACAGAGGAAAGGGTCCAAGAGGAAATCAACATGTTAAAGGTAGATAAAGTTATGAGGTCAGATGGATACACCCAAGAATACTTAAAGAACTTGGGAAAGAACTGGCAACCCCCTTAGTGGTGCTCTTCAACAAATCATTGAAGAGTGGGGAGGCACCTTAGGAATGGAAGACAGCAACAGTAGTGCCACTCCACATGAGTGGAAGCAAGGAACAGCCAAGAAACTACCATCCAGTTAGTCTAACTTCAGTCATTGGAAAACTGATGGAGTCGCTGATGAAGAAAAGAATCATAGCTTTTCTGGAGAAAAGTGGTCAGCTTGATAAAAATCAACATGGTTTCACGGCAGGGAGGTCATGCCAGACAAACCTGGTATATTTTTTTCAATTGGGTTACCAAAACAGTGGATCAGGGTGGAGCAGTGAATATGGTTTACCTGGATTTCAGCAATGCTTTTGACTCCGTTCTGCACAGGAGACTAGTCAATAAAGTGGAGAACATGGGAGTTGGGCCCAAGGTAATGGGCTGGGTCAGAAACTGGTTAAATGGGAGTACACAGAGGGTATTAATGAATGGATGGTAGGGTGACTAGCTGAGTCCTGCAGGGCTCAATTCTGGGGCTGATCCTCTTCAACATATTCATCAGCGACATTGCAGATGGACTTAAGGGAATGGTGTGCCTGTTTGCAGATGACACCAACATCGGCAACAGGGTGGAGACACTAGAGGGGCAACAAAGTATGGAAACTGATCTTCCAAATCTGGAGGAGTGGTCAAAGACCTGGCAATTGAAATTAAATGTCAAAAAATGCAAGGTCATGCAACTGGGAAAACATAACCCAGGGAAACTTATTCAATTGGAGGAAAGTAGCTGGTGGCTACTAGGAAAGAGAGAGACCTGGGGGCGATCATATCAGATGACCTCAAGGTCATCAAAAAATGTGAGAAGGCAGCATTAAAAACTAGTGGCATTTAGGATGCATGGGAAAGGGCATCACAAGAGGAGGCATGACATGATCATGCCTCTGTAGCAGTCCCTGGTATGGCCCCACTTGATGTACTGCATCCAGTTCTGGAGTCCACACCTCAGGAAGGAAGTAGATAAGCTGGAGACAGTACAGGGAAGAGCAACAAAGATGGTGCAGGGCTTGCATCAGAGAAAGTATGAGGCAAGACTCAGTGAACTCAAATTATACTCCCTAGAGCAATGCAGGAATCGAGGGGACATGATAGAGACATTTAACTACCTTAAAGGCAAAAACAAGGCACAGATGCAGAATATTTCTGGTAAAATACTACAACAGGACTAGAAGGCATGACCTTTGCCTTCAGGGAGGAAAGTTTAGGAGCAATATGAGGAAATTCTTCACAGAGTATGTTGTTGAACCATGGAATTGCCTGCCAGAGGGGGTGGTGGGAGCAAAAACAGGGGGAATTCAAGTGGGCATGGGACAGACAGTGCTGGATGGATAGAGAGGCTTAATAAAGAGGAGGGGGTGGGTAGAGGGTGACTGTGAAAAGGCAGAGATACTAAACAAATATTTTTGCTCAGTATTCACAAATGAAGAGGGGAGTTACCTAAACCAAGCAATAGAAAGACTCTGGATACAGAAGTAGATACCAGCCCATTTATAGAAGAAAGGGTTCTGAAAGAACTCTTAAAACTGAAGTTGGACAAAGCAATGGGTCATGATGGGATTCATCCCAGAATTCTAAAAGAACTAAGGGTAGAACTAGTGACACAGCTGACTACCCTCTTTAACAAATCATGGGAGGACGGGGTGGTACCTGGGACTGGAGGAGGGCAGATGTGATTCCACTTCACAAAAGTGGGAGCAGGGCAGAAGCAGGCAACTACAAACCTGTTAGGTTAACCTCAGTGATAGGGAAAATGATGGAATCACTTCTGAAGGAAAGAATTGTCGAGTACCTAGAGGCCAGAGGGGCACAGGACCCAAGGCAGCATGGATTTACAGTGGGAAGGTCATGTCAGATGAATCTAATAGATCTCTTTGACTGGGTGACCAAAGTAGTAGATTAGGGAGGGGCTGTGGACATGGTCTACCTAGACTTTAGCAAGGCATTTGACACAGTCCCACGCAAAAGATTAATATACAAGTTAGCCAGCCTGGGAGTGGGTCGCAAGATGTTGCCTGGGTAAAGAATTGGCTGGAGAACAGGACACAGAGGATAATAGTAAATGGAGTCTACTCTGAAGAAAGGGAGGTTACTAGTGGGGTACTGCAGGGTTCAGTACTAGGACCGGTCCTCTTCAATGTCTTTATAAATGACATTGCAGAGGAACTGGAAGGAAAAGTATGTCTCTTTGAAGATGACACAAAGATCTGTAACAGAGTTGACACGCAAGGTGGGGTGGAAAGGATGAGAAGGGACTGACAAGGTTGGAGGAATGGTCAAATGTATGGCAGCTTAGACTCAATGCTAAGAAGTGCAAGGTAATGCACCTGGGAAACAAAAACCCAGGGGAAGAGTACACAATGGGGGATGAGATACTAACAACAACAAAAATGGAAAGGGACCTAGGGGGTAGTCATATCAGATGACCTAAAGGTGGGAAAGCAATTTGAGAGGGCAGTAAGGAGGGCTGGAGCGATACTGGGATGCACAGGGAGAGGCATCACCAGTGGAAAACAGGAAGTTGTTATCCATCTGTACAGACAGCTGGTGAGACCCCATCTGGAGTAGTACGTGCAGTTCTGGAGACCTAGTCTCCACAAAGACATAAACAGGATGGAGTCAGTCCAGAGGAGGGCAACTAAAATGGTGCAGAGTCTGCACCAGAAGACATGTGAAGAGAGACTTAAGGAGCTTAATATGTATAGCCTCGAGGAAAGAAGGGAGAGGGGGGGCATGAAAGAAACTTTTAAGTACCTCAAGAGAATCAACAAAGTCTAAGAGGGTAGTATCTTTCAGAAAAAGAGGTGTGTAAGAACAAGGGGGCACAATTTGAAGATGGGGGTGGCTCAGAGGTAAAATAAGGAAGTATTTGTTCACAGAGAGGGTTGTGGATGCGTGGAACAGCCTTCCAGAAGAGGTTGTGGAGTCAAAAACAGTGGTGGAATTCAAGCATGCATGGGACAGTTATAAGGCAATTCTATGGAGTGGGGGTAGGAAGAAGTAGGCTGTTGGTTAACTAGGATCTGCAGCTTATCCATTAGGTAGGGAAATGGGCAGACTGGGTGAGCCAGCCGTCCTTATCTGCAGTCAAATTCTATGCTTCTATGGCTACTCAAGTAGGCAGCTATGCAAGTTGGGGGTAGGAAACCCAGGGCATACTTGATGGATCATATGGTTCCCATCAGCCATCAATTTTCATGTTTCTATGTTTCTATCACCTCCCCCCACCCCACCCCATTTGGTACGTTGCCCTAGGGTTTTTGTGCCCTATGTGCATAATTTTGTACTTTATGGCATTTAAGCCTAGTTGTCAAACTTTGACCAGTCTTCCAGCTTTTTCAGGTCTTCCCTTATCCCCCCCCAATGTGTCCATTCTGTTGCAGATTTTTGTGTCATCTGCAAACAAGCATACCTTTCCTTGCAGCCCTTCTGCGATGTCACTAATAAAGACATGGAAGAGGACCAATCCCAGTACTGACCCCTGTGGCATCCCACTGGTTACCTTGCCTTCTCCCGAGGGAACCACTTTCACCACCACCCTCTGACTCCTGTTATTTAGCCAACTACATACTCAATTTACTATCTTTGGTCCCACTCTCAGGTTGCCCAGCTTTCTTACCAGCCTTCTGTGTGGAATGGTGTTGAAGGCTTTACAGAAATCCAGGTAGGCCACATCTACTGCCCTTCCATGATCCACTTCTCTAGTCACCCAGTCAAAGAACTCAATCAGATTTGTTTGGCAAGATCTCCCTCCTGTGAACCCATGCTCCCTTGGATCCTGTAATCCACGGGTCTCAAGGTATTCCCTAATTCTTGCTTTTAGCAGTGTTCCCATAACTTTGCCCACCCACCACCAAAGTCAGGCTTAGAGGACTGTAATTTCCTGCCTCCTCCCTATTTCCACTTTTGTGTAGTGGGACCACATCTGCCCTCCTTCAGATGCCTTTGACTTGGACTTCCCCCATATCCAGTGATAGGTTGAACAGGGCCATCAGAGATGCAGTCAGCTCTGCTTTAAATTCCTTCAGTATCCTGGGATGAACCCCATCTGGCCCCATTACCTTATCCATTTTCAGTTGCGTTAGCTCCCTGAGGACTCTCTCCCCTGTAAAAGGGCAAGTGTTCACCTACCTTCCTTTCATGTTCTTTTCCCCTATCTGTGGCCCACCCCCTACCTCTTCCTTCATAAAACAGAGCAAACGTGCTTATTCAATATAACCTCTTTCTTCAGGTCCTCTTCCACACAGTTTCCTCCTTCCCCTTTAAGTCTTACAATCTCTGCCTTGTTTTTTTTCTATTTTCACTTATATACCTAAAGAATGTTTTATCCCCTTTTTGACTGACTTGGCAATGTTCTCCTTCATTTGTGCCTCTGCTCTGCTAACTACTTTCCCTGCTTCCGTTTGTTTCTCCTGATAGTCCTCCCTATCCTCATTCTTCTGTGTTAACTTGTACCTTTTGAATGCCAGCTTCTTTACCATTACTTTCTCTGCTACTTTCTTGGAGAACCATAGCTGTCTCTTTCTTCTCTTGCTCTTTTTAAAATGGCCTGACACAGAGGTTTGTTGCCTTTTCAATGACCTTCCTTATATTTGCCCACTGTTCTTGTACCCCACCCATTTTCCCTGTACCTACTAGGGTTTAAATAATGCACTCTCTCATTTTCTTGAAGTTGGCCCTCCTGCAGTCCAGGACCCTCGTTTTAGTGTGGCTCATTTCTAGTCCATTTCTTATATTGAACCACACTGTAAGATGATCATTGGTCCCCAGGTGGCCCACACTGTGTTGTCAGTGACATGGTCCCTGTTTGACATTAATAGGTCCAGTATGCCTCCCCCAACAAGTGGACTCCTTTACCAGTTGCCTGAGAAACACTCCCTGCATGAAGTCTAGGATTTCCCTGCTTCTAACTGTTTCAGCAGTTGGGAGGTTCCAATCAACATCTGGCAGATTGAAGTCCTCTACCAGCAATACCTCTCCCTTGTTAGCAATCCTTTGTATTTCTTCCCTCATATCCTTAATCACTTCCTCCCCCTGTGTGGGAGGTTTGTAGATCACCCCTGTTCAAATAGCGGCCCCTTTCTTGTTTGCAGGATGAACCAAAGAACCGCTGCTTTTCCCTTTGCTCCCTGTATTTCCATGGCATTTATAGCATGCCACAGTATTAATAAGTCTCTCAGAAGTGATGGAACTATCCATTTTGGAACATATCATCTCCCTTTGCTATTGGGAGCCTGTTGCCAGCAGGGATCTGTAATAGTAATGATGCATATATGCACTATGCATGGTGCTAATAGCAACTGGGTCTTGACTACATTAAAGACCTGCTGCTCCTGTATACTTCAGTGCAGCCTCTTAGCCTAGCAGGGAAGAAATGCTGTTGGTTCACCATGCCCATTTGAAATCTTGTGATGAAAGGGTATTTTCTGTGATCACCCAATGCATATGGAATGCCCTACTAAATCAGGTTTGTCAGATCACCTTTATTGAAGTTTTTAACAGAGTTTTTAACACCCATCTTCCTTCCCTGGCATTTGAGGATTTATTTTAAATGTTACATATGGGAGGGATTCTGCTATGCTGTTTGCTTAATTTTATAAATGTTTTAAATGTTTTTGGTTGGTCAAAGAAATTGTATGTACAGCACTTCAAGCATTCAATTTAGCAAAGTTAAATTCTTCATGCTGCAGAAATAGCTCTCTAACGGTTGCTGTATCAACTATTAATTCAGTGTCAGTGGGGCTTATACACTAATGTAAGCCAGTACACATGACAGGCACATACCCATCACTTGCCCACCTGCAGCCTTGGACAGGCACACAGGATGTACCATTCATGATCACCAACTGCGTGTTTGTGCTCCTGCCAGTCTGTTGGTTTGCAGGGGACACACTGTTGGACACAGACAGGCATCCAAATGGATGCCCACTCTGCTTGCTGATTGGATAACCTGCTCTGCAAAGAGCAGGGGGTTGTGAGACATGGTAGGTGCAGAAAAAGACAAATAATGGGCAAGTGCCCCAGCAGCTGCCCCCAGCCCTCCCTTCTAGTCTGGAGGGCTGGGGCAGCATGACTAGAGGAGTAGCTGGTCCTGCTTTGGCAGTCACAGCAGAATGGAGGGGGAATAGCAGATGTGGTGTTCCCCCTTTACTGGCACTCCATGCCATAGTTCATGGCATGGATAGTAGTAGAACCCCCCCATTACTATCCTGATCCCTCCACATGCAGAGCCACAAATATACTGGGGATCAGGTGCAGAAGGGGTCTGTGTCCTACTGTGAATGCCACAAGGGTCCAACCAGACCCCGAATACATGGCTATCCATTGTAGAAGAGACTATGCACTGTGTATGTGCAGCCTGTAGGCATAGTAAGTAGACTCTTTGATTGGGGTGTAGCCCAAAGCAACATTCCCTTTTTTGCACTCATGCTCAGGCATTCCCCATCCCCCACAAAACTGCTCTGTGCTATCATTGCCATCCCTGCAAACACTTATCATGCCCAGCTCACCCATACGTCCATGTTACGTATAACTTGAGTGTTACTTGAATGTTACTCAAATATTATTCATGTATTTATTAAAACTGATGCAGGGAACAGTAAAAATAAATGGCAATTCAACATGTGCTATTTAAAAACTATACCTCAATTGCTTGCTCTGCACTAAATAAGCCAGCTGCTGTCAGACCCCAATCAACACCAGTGCAAATGCTTTGTAAAAGAAAGAAAAGGTTGGTGCTGCTAAAAAGTGATGCAAGCCTTGTCCAGGGGCTGTCAACACAAAACTAGTACAAAAGGAAAGCAACATAAGTCTGCACAAATATTGTAGAGGACAAGAATTACTTGCACATTAAAAACTGACTTTATTCAAATGCTTATGTGTTAGTAAACCAGAAAGGAGACCATACCAACACAGAAGCCACAGTGCTTTTGTCAATCATGTGAACTTCCTCAGGGCATAGATTCCCTGTGTATTTTGTATAGCACTTACATAACAATTGCCCACATGAAAAAAAATGATTTTATTAAGTTAATTCTTTTTATTAGAAACACATGTTCTAGTGCAATAAATTTGCCAGCACAATAATACATCTACTGGATCTAAGAAGTGTCACTAGCTACTCAAAGTGCACTGGGTTAAAGGACAACTATGCTAAACCTGAAAATAATTTTCCCAATAAAAGCAGATTTTAAATGCTTGTTCAAATTCTGCTATTGTTCCATCTATACTAGCCTATTAGTGACCTCAGTGGGTGTTTCAGATTTGTACTGTGATGTGAAGTGCCATTTTAGAACTCTATGATGTAGTTTGTGTCCCCGCCAACCATAGAGTGCTATAGTAGAACATGGATGCATGGTGCCAACAACAGAAGAGCTGAGCAAGGGATATAAATTACATCATACAGTTCTAAAATGGCACTTGCTATCTGTATGTAAATCAGGAACACCAACTAGGATAATGAAAAAGCATGTAGAAATGGAAAAGTAACAGAATTATAACCAGTACTTAAAAATCAACTTCTAAAGTGGAAAATGGCTTGCAGGTTTATTGAAGTTATCCTTTAAGAAAGCACTTAAGTCAATTTAATAACAATCAACAAAATATCATCCAAATGAGAATCTTTACTAAGCACTTTGAAAATGGATATTACACAAAGGGAAGTGTCCACTGACACAGCACACCAAATGCATAACATATCAATTCATATTGTATTACCATTTGGTCACTTTAATAAACAAACTCTGGCCAGAGCAGATAGGGCTGCAGCTGAGGCATTTGGGGTAAAAATATTGTAAATTACTAATGTTACAATCAACACAGTATGCCAAGGGCAGACAAACTTTTCAAACTGGGGAAGGCGTGTTATATTAATACCTCAGACTTGACCAAGTTGTGTTGGCAAATCCCACTAACGCCCAATTCCCATGAGAAAATGGCCTGTGCCATTCCATTTGGCTTATATCAATTTATCGTGCTTCCTTTTGGATAACATAAAGCCCCAGCCACCAGCCAGAGAATGATGGACTACATCCTTTGTCCCCACAGACTTTATGCAGAAGTGCACCTGGATGATACTGTCATATTTAGCCTTGATTGGGACAGCAACCTGAAGGATGTGACCATGGTACTTCAGTCACTCTGGGAGGCAGGTCTCACAATCAATGCTTAAAAATGCACTCTAGAGTGGCAGTAGACTAAATAGTTGAGCTACAGTATAACATTGAGATTGGACAGGTATACCCTATTATCAACAAAGTAGAAGTTCAAGCTGACTGCCTCATCCCAACTACTAAGATGCAGTTATATCCTTTCTTGGACTTGCAGGATGTTCCCACCAGCCCATTATGGAATTCTCAACCATTGGTTCCCCACTGACTGACCTGACCAAGAAATGTGCACTGAATGAGGTGTGTTGGTCACCTGAGTGTCAGATGGTATTTCAGGTCATCATATATGTGCTGTGTAAGGGGTTAGTCAAATGGAATCCATATTTCAGCCACCACTTAATTTTATACTAAGATGCTTCTGAGGTGGGGTGGGGGTGTGCTATCACATGACTCTGAGGATGGGATTCCCCCCATCCTGTATTTCCATCAAAACATTTTCCCAGGAGCATTGCTATGTTACACTGGAAAAAGAGTTTCTGGCTGTAAAAAGTGGGTGGTAGTCACCCTACAGAACTACCTGTTGGGATGGAAGTTCACCCTATTCACTGACTACACCCTTCTGAAGAGGTTACATGCTGTGCAGGATACCAATGCCTTGGTCACCTGATGTTATTTGGCATTGTAGCCTTTCTCATTTGATATGCCCCACTGGGCAGGTAACCAGCATAGCAATGCAGATTGTTTTCTTTCAGAAGGATGGGTCTCATATGGCCCATACTGAGGGTGCCATGGGCATGACTCTGAGGGGAAGGTTATGTGATGGAGTCCATCACACTCCTTTCATGCATAAATTGCTTCACAACCCTGCCATACAGACAATGCAGGTTTTGGTAGGGGATGTGGTGGCACTTTAAGGTCTCCCTGCACTGGATGTTAACCTATTGGCTATCTCTCTGAAGAAGGAGGAGATGTAACAAGCAACAGCTGAGCTCAACAAAGGGAGAGGGGTGTACAGGCAGAAGGAGGTTTCTGTTAGTGAGATGCAAGTTAGGCAAGGCAAGGCAATTTTATTTATAAGGCACCCAATTCCAGAGTCTCTGGGCACCAAACATGAAAAAAATATACAACAAAAAATTTAAACATATAATAAAACCACATTAAAACCATAATGAAATTAATATTCTGTAACAATAAAAGGTTCCCAGAAGTCATACTTCAAGGGACTGTGCAGAACAAAAGATGACAGCAGTCAAAGGCCAGACTGAAGTGTTGGACCTTTAGTCTCCCCTTAAACACTGCTATCGAGGGGGCCTCCCAGACTGCAGATGGAAGCGAGTTCCACTGGGTCAGCCAAGATACACAAAAAGCAAGATCTCCCAAGGTCTTGAGCTGGACCCTGGGAACATCCAGGAGGCCCCTCGAAGAGGAGCAGAGGGAGCAAGCAGAGGACGCTGGTGTCAGGAGCTCAGACAGGCAACAAGGACCCAGCCCGTATAGGGCCTTAAAGGTAAAAAGACCTACCTTAAAAAAGACAACAATTACAGAGTGAATGGCAAGAAGTTATTTTTAAGTTGAATACAAGCAGTTTTTCCACCATTAATGAAAAGTGAAGCAGATTTAATTTTAATTAAACTGGTGTCTGGAGTGTTCTCTTTGACAATATTCCCCAGACGCCACCCAGATTACCTGTCACAAGTTGCTTAGAGCATGAATGTTGATATATTAAATGTTTCTTACAGACCTAAGAAAAATTTTACAATTAATACTATACAAAAAATAAACAATGTCTGCTACCTATTTGAGGGTACATTTCATGCCTCAGTAGTTTTGTTTTCTTTTTAATGAATACATTAACATTCAGATCACTATGACCCTGAAAATAAGTTTGATTCTCTATTTTTTTACATTCTCATTATTGAGGGTAGAACCACTCTACTTATTTTCAAGATTTGTGGATGATTTTTTTGGCAGTTGTGTGATAAATACTTAGTGGCAGGACTATCATAAAATTGTTAAAAAATGGGGATTGTACCCATTAGAAATATACTTTAGCTAAAATGTTAACAACATCTGCACTGAATTAATCTTCTTTCAAGTTCTGATCTCACCATTAACCCTTCGCAAGCAAAAATCTGACTATCTGTCAATTGTCTCAATCCCAGCTGCAATAAGAAACTGAACGGCACAACACAACTTAAAGTATTATTTTTTTTATTATTCATTTGGTAACCAGATAAGGCCCAGTAGGCACAAGTGCTAGTTTTCAGGGGTGATCCAGGAGCACTGGGATGGTTAAGTGACTTGCTCACAGTCACACAATATACAAGTGGTGGTTGTGGGAATCAAACCCATGCCTGCTGGAGGTACCAAGCTCATTTGCAGCTCGTTATTCTAACCTCCTGGCTATACTGCCAGCCCCCAGTTACTCAAATGACAGCTGTAAAACACACCCAATGGGTGCCATTTGTTTTTTATTTGTTTTACTAATCGGTGTGCATATTATGTAACAACGTAGAATGTATATGCATTTAAGCTGATTTCTAAAGCAGCAGTATCTGTTAGCAAAGAACATTTCACTATATTCTGTTAGTAATAATGTATTTTAGCAAAAACATTAATATAGCTGTCATTTAATTGTGTTTCACACCTAAACTAAGATATGGAGATTTGAAGTTTGTAAAAGTCCTTTCTTTCGGGTCACACCAACCTTGACTAAATTAAACATTTTGGCGTGGTGCTGTTTACCATCAGAAATGTGTGCCAGGACCCTCCTAATATATCCTCAGTTAGAATTCAGTATATAAAGTCAAAAGAAAACCTCAAGAGAAAGGTTTTGATGCAATTAGGACTTGTCCGTATGTACAGGAACAATCCATGTGACTAGCTTACCCATGTAACTATCATTTGTCTTGCTTATATGTAGTAATTATTGTGCCTGTCTTTCCCAAAGCCTGTTTTCTGTGTATGTATATTACAATGTAGAACCAGTGTAAAAGAGCCACTGGCTCAAACGTTGTAATCTGAGGTCTAAATAAATAAATAAAAAATGATAGTGGTTGCCATGATTAATAACACAACATTTGTAATAAAAGCTGTTTAAAAAATGTCATGGCAATAAAAATGTACTGATGATCAATCTAATCATGTCTGAAATATACTAATGCTAAAAAAACAATATGATGATTTTTTTTTCTGACTAATACAGCTGCTTTAATGTAACCGTTTATGAATTATTTTTAAAACATATTCACCACTGCACATTTCTGTCCCCACCCTCGCTTACAGTGCAGCCCCTCTTATTGCAGGACGGGAACCAGAGACAAGAAGTTAATAGTATTTTTTTATCATTATAGAAAAGCAATAACGGTTGTCCATGTGCATTTAATTATAGAAAGTTACTTGTATGCCCCAGTAGTTTTTTTCTTTTTAAAGAATGCATTAACATTCAGATCACTATGACCCTGGGAATAAGGTTGATTCTGTATTTTTTACATTCTTATTGGTGAGGGTAGAACCACTGTACATATTTTCAAGATTTGTGGATGATTTATTTGGCTGTTGTGTGATAAATACTTAGAGGCAGGGCTGTCATACAATTGTTAAAGAAGGTGGTTGTCCCCATTATAAATCTACTTTAGCTAAAATGTCAACAACATCTGCACTGAATTAATCTTCTTTCAAGTTTTGATCTCACCACTTACCCTTCACAAGCAAAAATCTCACTACATGTCTCTTGTATTGATCCAAGCTGCAATAAGAAACTGAAGGGCACAACACAACTTAAATTATTTTTTTTATTCTTTTGTTAACTGGGTAAAGTCTACTAGGCACAAGTGCCTGTTTTCATGGGCGACCCGGGAGCACTGTGGTGGTTATGTGACTTGCTCATAGTCACACAGTATGCAAGGGGAGGTTGTGTGACTCAAACCCAGATCTGCTCGATGTACCAAACTCATTCACAGCTCATTACTATAACCTTCAGGCTACACTGCTATTCCCCAATTAGTCAAATGACAACCATAAAACACACCCAGTGGGTGCCATTTGTTTTTGCTTTGTTTTACTAGTCAGTGTGCATACCATGTAATAAAGTAGAATGTATTTCTTTTTATGTTGATTTCTAAAGCAGCAGTATCTGTTAGCAAAAACATTTCACCATATACTGTTAGTAATAATGTATTTTAACAAAAACATTAATATATCTGTCATTTAATTGTGTTTCACTCCTAAACTAAGATATGGAGATTTAAAGTGTGTAAACATCCTTTCTCTCGGGTCACACCAACCTTGAGTAAATTAAACATTTTGAGTGATGCTGTTTACCATCAGAAATGTGTTCCCAGACCCTCCTGTCATATCCTCAGTAAGAATTCAGTATGTAAAGTCAAAAGGTAACCTCAAGAGAAAGGATTTAAAAAATATATATAGTGGTAGCCATCATTAATAACATAAAATGTGTAATCAAAGCTGTTTAAAAAATGTCATGGCAATAAAAATACACTGATAATCAATCTTTTTTTTTTTTTGGCTTCCATGCCTCTCTTCGACCATCGACTCTGGTCATGGACCCCTGGAGCCCCAACCACCAGATATCGCTGTCTCCCCCAGTCATCCCTGGCTTACTCCCCAGAGAGCGGGGCTGCGGCTCTGACCCAGAATATTGGACCGCGGGACTGTGACTGGTAGGGGGAACGGCTCGGACGCTCAATCCTTCCCAACCCGGCCGGTCCTCCGACAACCCAGGTCCATTCCCGAACCCGGGTCACCGGCGTCACAAGCAGAAATCCAACCGCTGCGCCGACGGACTACTGATAATCAATCTAATCATGACTGAAATATGTTAATGTTAAAAAAACAATGTGATGACATTTTTTTCTAATACAGTTGCTTTAATGTCACTGTTTAAGAAGTATTTCTAAAACATATTCACCACTGCACATTTTTGTCCCCACCGTAGCTTACAGTGTAGCACCTCTTATTGCAGCATAGGAACCAGAGACAAGTTAATAGTATTTTTTTTTTTCACTATAGAAAAGCAATAACTGCTGTTCATGTGCATTTAATTAGACAAAGTTAACCACTAAAAATAAACAGGTTTACATGGCTTTGTCTGCAAAATATGAGCTGCAAAAATGTCCATGTCTGTCTAGGCTAGCTAACAGTTCAGTTCTTTTGCAATGTACAGCATTTCGAAGCAGCTGTCATGTCAGTCAGATAGTTGGAGCCCAATGTAAACCAATCAACTAACTCACTGCATAGCCCTAGATTACTACTAAACTATTTGAAATAAACAGGGTAGTTTATCAAAAAGCCTGTAGTAGTACTGAGACAACAAGCATTTGTCAATGCTGAATGTTGCTTGCTTGTATGTGCTGTTTAGGTATTTGGAAGTCATTGGAGTGCAAATATTGAAAATTCGCAAACTTACGGGCGTGCGTAGGAACTGTGCAACGCAAGCTAGTAAAACAGTCATTTTTTGGAGTTTTTCACCAAATTTTCAACATAGCTATTTTAAGACCTCTGCTCATGAACAGTGTCACTGTGATTTTCTTAATGTGTCCCATACATGGATTTCTCACACCAACTGCGCCATTGTGTGCTACATGGGCAGAAACATGTTTTGGGGAAGATGTGAAAAATGACAGCTGTACTGCTCATAAGGAGGTGTGGTAAAATGGCAATGTTGGAAATCTGGAATGAAAATATTGAAAATTCACAAACTTACTAGTGTTCATAGGAACTGCAAAACGCACGCTCATAAAACAGTCATTTTTAGGAATTTTTCCATCAAATTTTCAACATAGCCATTTTAAGATGTCTGCTCATGAACAATGTCACTGTGATTTTCTTAATGTGTCCCATATATTGATTTCGCACACCGACTGCGCCATTGTGCGCTACATGGGCGGAAACATGTTTTGGGCAAGATGTGAAAAATGACAGCTGTACTGCTCATAAGGAGGTGTGGTAAAATGGCAATATTGGAAATCTGGAGTAAAAATATTGAAAATTTGCGAATTTACGAGCATGCGTAGGAACTGTGCAATGCGCGCTTGTAAAACAGTCATTTTTAGGAATTTTTTTCACCAAATTTTCAAAACAGGCTTTTTGAGAGCCCATCTTATGAACACTGGCAGCGTCGTTTTGTTAATCGGCCCCCAAAGGTGATTTCACGCAGTGATGGCAAAATCACCCTTTGGGCCCAATTAACGCCATGACAGTGCAAGAATTCATGAGGAGGGTCCCAAAAACCCCATGTTGAAAATTTGAGCCCAAAATTCCCAAAAATGCCTGAGATATGCAACAAAGTTGAAAAAACCCTATTTATTCCATTATACAGCTTACCGGCATTTCCTCAGTTTGCGGTCGGCTTTGAAGAGAGCAGACGTGTTCCCGGTCCACCAATGATCGTCGCGCCGAGCTCTGGAGAGTAAGTATGGGGTGAGGGGTTATGGGAGGCAGGGTGTGCAGTGAGTGGGTGCGGGTGGGGGCAGTGAGACTGCTAGGGACCTTTTTATTTACAGGGTTTTTTTAAATTAAGATGGCGCGGGGCGTTTGCCACGCTGGGGTGGGTTCCCAGCGTGGCAGCTGGAAAAAGCTGTTTGGGGGCTGGAGCTGATGGGGATTGGGCACCCCATTGGCCTTTATATTTTTGCCATGCTGGGGTGGGCTCTCAGCGTGGCACCTGGTTCAACTTTGTGGGGAGGCATGGAGCCGATGGGATTGGGCACCCTGTCAGCCATACAGTGTGTGCGTGGGGGAGGGCGCATCAGCATGCAATATGCTTGCTTGTGTGTGTGTGTGGGGGGAGAGCTCTGATCACTGAGGCGGAGCTCTCCCTTTCAATTGTATGTCACTGCATTTCGACTGCTGTCATAGACAGCTGCAGCAGTCATTGGAGAACTGCGGCCGTGCCTGCAAACTAACTGACTGAATTGGAAGATGGGGTGCCACACCTCCGAAAACTCGGATGATGGCACTATGTTTCTTGCACACGCATGCAAGCAACATAAAAATGGCATATCCTTATATACTGCATAGAAAGACAACCAGCATCTCCACTATGCAACATCTTAGCATATTACAGCAGGCAAGGGCAAAAGAGATAGACAGGAAAAAAAAAGAGCAGAAGTCTTGAATTGGACATAAAATAAAGGGTATTAGATGTTTATTGAATGACATGACAATGCCTTTCCTTTTATCTCTTTATTACTGAACAAGAAATTAAACACATGCCTTTTGAGTTAGTAATAATGTTAGCAATAGCAGACTGTTCAGATTGTAATTACAACCCCAAACACACTTAAACAATTTCTGCAAAACTGAAGCACCCATTAACATACGTATAAAAAGTAAGTAATAAGGCACAAAGGGGTGTGTGTAAACCATAGTTTACAGCACGGCAAAGGGTGTAGTAAGGCAGAATATAGAAAATATGTAAATGAGGTACCCCTCCTTACAGTACATACGTGGCACAGCAGTATATGCAATGCTTTTGGCATCGCTAAGCAGTTCCTATTGAAGCACTCTTTAACGCTGCCCAAACTCTATGCTTATCCCTGTGCATGGTTACCTCCTGATTGCTGCTCTCTTACATTGTAGTAAAGTTCCCTGGTGTCTACTGGTCTCCTGACCCCTAGTCACTGCCCCCTAACATTATAGTAAACTTACCTGTTGTACTGTGGTTCCCCAACCCCCTGATCACTCCTCTTATACAATAAAGTAAAGTTTCCCGGTGTCCAGTTGCTCCCCAGCTCCCCAATCACCTCTCCTTACAACCTGTATAATGCGACAGTAACTCCACAGATGGATAATGCACCCCTACCCCCATTCACTGCCCCCAAATGTCCAGCAGCACTCTCTATTCAACCCATTCAATACCCTAAACCCCCACACACCCCTTGCCCCCACTTAGCAGTGTTACTTTATGGCAACAGAGGGAATTAATGTTACAACCCCTCTGCTCTCCAGCTTGACCAACCACCATATGATTGTCAAGGAGAATAGCACATCTACTTTATAGACTGTTGTGTTTTACAGTGAAAACTGTGCCCTATTTTTATGTTTGCCATGAACAAGTACAAGTGAACATATTGCTATTATACTGGGTTTTGAAAGGTGTGCCATTGTGGTCCAATGCAGGGCAGTCTGCAAGGAGCTTTTCAGCGTCACATCAATTATCAGCCAGGCTGATCGTGACACTATTCTGGCTTGCTGGGTGGAACCTTCATGTAGCTCAAAGAAGAGAACCAGCCCAGCCATAGGGGGCTCCTTCCTTGATCTATATAATGCTACCCAGCATGCACAACTGACTTCCCTAATCCCTTCCATCCCTTGCTTCTTAGTTTTCTGGGACCAGGGTGCCTAATCCCTGGTGCTAGCTACTACTCCCAGCCCTCCTGTTTTCACTGTGCAACACCCAGGAGACCCCCCCCCGTTGCCACCAAACATATCAATGCTGTCCTTTTTACAATTCCTACACCGGGGTGCCCAACCCCCAGAGCTGGCTACAAGCCCTCCCCCATGCATTTTCATTGTGCAACTCTAGGGAGGCCAACCACATGCTGTCAGACATAAAGAAAACCCTCTCTATCCCTCATGCCCCTTCCATATCAATTTTCCAGCACCAGGGTGCCCCTTCCTGGGGTCACCTACTACCCCCCACCCTGCCTGTTTTCATTTGTCCAACATGAGGAAGACCACCCCCAGTGCCACCAGTCATAACATCAACACTGGAGTTCCCAATCCCCAGTGTTGGTACCTAAAATAAAGTAAAGCTTTCTTCATTATTGTTTTTTTTTAAATATGTCCTGTAAGAAAAAAAACTGTCCATCAATGTCTGTTGCTGCCACTGTTACTATCCTCCCACTGATCCTCCCACTCAGCCATCCACTACCCCACTCCCCAAGCCCTTACATACTTACCAGTGGTCCAACACTATAATCCTCTCCAGATAGGAAACTTGTCTTCACTCTTCAATGGTGGACTGTAACCTGAGGAAATAAGGTATGCAGTTCAATGTATTCAATGAGTGCTGCACTTGTCACCATAACTTTGTCATTTTCGAAAGTTTTGTTCCCACATTTTCAGCATGGCTATTTTTGGGACCCAACCTCATGAATAATGACAGTGAATATATCCAAATATGTCTTGAAAGGTGATTTTGTGGTCACTGCACAAAACCACCTTTTGGTCAGAATTTGAACATTGTCTCCAACCTTGTTCATGAGGTGGGGATCGTAACAAGGCTACATTGAAAATCTGGGAAAAAAATATAAAAAAAAGCAACAAAGTGATGTGACTACATTGAAATATATGAATGCATGTACATAACTTTGGTAATATTTAAGATTTTGACCCCAATTTTTCAACATACTGTAGCAATTTTCTCACACCACTGCATGAATGTAATAGATGTCATTTTTCAAATCCTGGCCAAAAGGTTTTTTTACACTTCTGGCACAAAATCACTTTTTGGGCAGGATTTTAGAATTTTATCCACCCTTGTTCATGACAAGGGGTCATAGGAAGACTACAATGGGTCATAAAAAAGTTACAAGCCTACATTGACATTTTTCAATGCATGCTCATAAGTGTGTTAATTTTTAATATTTTGACCCCAACTTTTCAATATAGCCATTTGTTCACACCACCTCACGAATGTGACAGATGCCATTTTTCAAATCCTAACCAAAATGTGGTTTAGCACTTGTGACATGAAATCACCATTTGGGCATGATTTGAACATTTTCTCCACATTTGTTCATGAGGTGGGGTCATAAGAAGGCTATGTGGGTCATAGGAAGGCTATGTTGAAAATTTGGGGTACAATATACTGTATTAAAAACAACAAAGCTGTGAGTGTATGTTGAGATTTCTCAATGTACTCTCATAACTGTGGCAGTTTTTAGTATTTTGACCCCAGATTTTAGAAGTCATTTTTTCACACCACCTCATGAATGGGACATCTGTCATTTCTCAAATCATAGCCAAAATGTGTTTTCAATCTTGTGGCACAAAATGACATTTATGACAATGTTTGATAAAAGACACTTGCCATGTTCATAAGAAGTGGTCATAAAAAGACTATGTTGAAAATTTGGGGTAAAAATATGAACAAACAACTACATTCTGAGGAAACTTTGAATTGTTCCAATGTGTACTCAAAACTTTATTTTTGCAGATGTTGGCCTCTAATGTTCAGCATATCCCTTGTGTTATCCCATCTCATGAACATGGCTGGTGTCATTTTCAAATCCCATCTGAAACTTGTTTCCACAGTGGCACAGCAAAATCACCTTTCAGATGGGATATTACAAATTCTTCTTGTCTTGATCATAATGTTAGGTCATAAAAAGACTGTTACAAATTTTGTGTCAAAATGTGGGAGACCACTGAAAATTAGATCTTACCTCTAAGCTGCCTTATCCTGGGTAATTACAATGTAACAATATGTAAAAGTAGGACACCACTGAAAATGAGGCCTTGCATCTCATCTGCTCTATCCTAGGTAAATATGTAGTAAAAATGTATGCAAGCAAGCCCCAGTACAACAGCAACACCAGTGATGAACATTCGGCATTGACAAATGCTTGTTGTATTCTGTTTCAGATCACCCCATACTGTATCTCTCATCATATAAAGTATATTTATTTATCCAGTGTGCCACCCTTAGCACTTTTTTTACATTTGAAATAATAAAAGGAGCAAGCTTTTTAATATGACTATGCCCTAGTTTTCATTTATATTCTTAGCTTTTTTGCACATGCATTGTCCCTGAAGGTCAGGGAGCAGTGTGTGCTGCATGCTAATTCCTTTTAGTCACAAGAAAAGTAATGTTAAACCATGGTTGTTAAAAGCAGCTGAGAATTCTGATGAAAGCCTGGGGAAAGACATATTGAAATCCAGTGTTTGTATAGCATATGAATGTACAGCATTTTACTTTTGACTTCAGCTTTGTGCAGCCTTAATACTGTGATCTGCCCCTGATATAGTGTTCCTCTCTGTAACCTGTTTTTATTGTATACTGTTATTTTACTATGTATAATATGTTACTTGCTTTTCTTCAGTGCTCTTTAACATTGTAGTTCATGCAGTATATTAAACCTTTTGATGTTTTGCCTCCTATTGCTTTACTTTTTAATACCCCAGTCATATCTGAAAATCAGTATTTTTTTCCCCGCCTTCCTTGCCCCTGGCCTGCCACTCCTTCTGGCTGCACATGACCCCCCCTGACCTCTTCACCCTGCCCCCCTTCCTAATCACCTCAGACCGCAGCCGACCCAGGGGTGGCCCAGCCTAATCCTTCACTGGATGGGTCCCTCTCTTCTGAGGGGGAAGGCGCCAGGAGGGGGATACCAGTGCACTCTTCAATCAGTCCCTGGGTGCTGCTGAGGTGGATTCCGGGGTGCTGTGGCATCTGAGGTGGCAGTGAGTCATCAGCCATCATCCAGCAGACCATGCAGCTTCTTTTTCCTGTTTTCTGTGGGGGAGTGACATCCTGACGTCAAGGCATATGCTGACGTCTGCCACTCCTCCTTGTACACTGAGCCCTGGCTGTACTGCTGCACTCCCAGCCTCTGCCAGGAGTCAGCCTACACCGGTGTGCATCCCCTGCCCTCCCCGGAGAAGGAGAGCTGTCTCCGGAAGCTCCATCCTTCTCCCCCGACCAGCCCTCCGGCGACCCGAGTCCGTTCCCGAATTTGGGTCACCGGTGTCACAGACGGAAATCCAACTGCTGCCCTGATGGGCTGGCATGAAAATCAGCATTTTAATTCTTTATTGTGCTTACCTTGTCAATAAAAATGAAATAAATAATTAAATCATTCACTTGATCAATCATGCAACCAAACAATTACTAACTCAATCACAAACTAGCTAACTGAATAAAAGGAGTACCCACTTAATTATTTCACATGTTAAAAAAGCACTTGAGCAGATTTAAAATGGCACAGAGGGGACATTATTAAAAATTACAAATACCTCATTGAGGTTAATAAAATAGATAGTGGGTAGTGTAAACACCAGGGGCAAGCCCATGCAGCTGACAGGATACAAGTGCAAGAGACAGAGATACCAGGGAGTACTTTTCATGAAAAGGGTGGTGGAGGGTTAGAGTGAGCTGTCATAGGAGGTTGTCTGTGCAAAATCACTGGAGGGATTCAAACGAGGGCGGGGCAGATATGAGTGTTTGCTTAGGTTCCCCAACAATTAGTAGAATGACATTTAGCCTAATGACATTCTGCAGCATCCATTCAACCTAAGGGCATTTTGCCTAAAGCAACAACTGCTGAAAACAACCTCAACACCTACCGGCAGTGGGACAGTAAGCATGCTACAATGCAGTCAGGCAATAAATGAGGCTACTGCTGGCCCAATGGCACTGAGGGCTGAGGCATTGAATGCCTTACCTCACGCTATGCTGGCGACTTAGGTTTGGGAGTGAGATCGGGCCCCCAGCGGTCAGTAGTGGAGGGCAGGATTGAGTGTCTGGAGGACGGCTCTCCTGTCCTGGGAGGGAGGATCTGATCCTGGGCTATGGTGGGCTGCAGCATGCCCAGGAGCGAGCACCCCTGCACTGGATGCATTGTGCATCTGAGCCATCGGGGGAGGGAAGAACAAGAAAATACCCTGGGGCTTTGTAAGGTGAAGGTGAGTCAAGTGACATACCACCACACCCACTGCAGGATGCTCCAGCCTGCATCTGGAGCTCCCTGCACTATGCCTGGTCTGCCTACTAGATTTCTGAATGGTCAGCGGAGGAGTTGCCAGTCCCACCACTGGGGGCTTAGATCCAGGGGGACAGTGGACAAGCAAAGCGCAGTCCTCTCCCTCCAGCAGGTAAGACTGGGGATTTCAGGTTAGTGGGATATGGTTGGGTTGGGTGCCCCACTGGAGAATCCGAGGCTCCAGAGAAGGAGCATAAAGAGAGTTAACAAAAAATATAAATAAATGAGGATACCTTGTAGTCATTAGCCACCATGTTAGAGAAAACATCTTTTAGGCCAAATCAGTATTAGTGACAAGGCAGTCGGGAGGGATAGTGGGATGCTAATGTGCATAGGGAAGGGTACTGACAGCAGGACAATGAAGTGGTGTTGCCCCAATATAGATTGATGGTAAGACCCCACCTTGAATACTGTGTCCGGTTCTAGAGATCACATCTCAGGGAGGACATAGAGTGGAGGCAGTCCAGAAGAGGGCTACCAGAATGGTGCAGGGTCTGCATCAAAAGCCTTATGAGAAGAGGCTAAAGGAGCTCAATATGTACACACTGGGGGAGAGGGGGGATAAGTACCTCATAGGAGTTAACATGTTAGAGGTTGGAGGTATTTTTCAGAGAAAAAAGTGCTCTAGAAAAAGGGGCATGCTATGAAGCTAGAGGGAGGTAGATTCAGGAGTGATGAGAGGAAGTATTTCTTCACAGAGAGGGTGGTGGATTCCTGGAACAGCCTTCCTGCAGAGGTAATGGGGGAGAAAACAGTGATGGAGTTCACATATGCATGGGATAGCATAAGGCAGTCATTGGGATGGGGGGGGGACAGCACCATAGATCGAGTAGGGTCTGCAGCAGAAAGGAAAATAATAAAAATGGGCAGACTGTGTGGGCCCAACAGCCCTTATCTGCCATCAGTTTCTATGCTTTTAAGTCAGGTACAAAAAGTCAAGCATAATCTGGCAACAGGTCATGTTCTGCTGATAGATCCCATATTTTTATGTTTGAAAATGGTAAAAAGGATATCCTAAAAGACAGGCGATAAGGGGAGATCTAAAATAAAATAAAAAATGATAGGCCAAAATTGTCACTGTGACATATACTGCTACTTTAAAATGTGTTGACCATGAGAGGCACACAGAGCCAGACCTTATTTCCAGATGCATGCCGGGGGGAAGAGATACAGTTAACAAAATATGACATACTTAATGTCTAATATCAACTAAATTGACAACTGCTACAAGGCACAATATTTACAAAGTTGGAAGAATTTACAGTGGACAAAGGTGGCACATGCAATGTACAACACAGAATATCAGATGATGAAAGGTACAATATTTGCAAAGGTATATAAATGTGCTGTGCTTGCGGTAGTAAATTATTAAATAATTTAAGTAGTGACACATTAAACAGATGGCACAAATTTTAAATAATAAAAATTACAGTGTGAATAGTAAACTGTTAAAAGTAGTGGAACGGGGGGTGGGGTGAGGTAGCAGTTGTGGCCAGGGCAAGGTAATAATCACCAACTTGCAATATCTATCTATTTAAGGCAAAATGGCTATGATGTCACAAGCAGGACATTCTGACTTCAGTTTCTTACCCCTTTTGCTGCCAGGGCTATTTGCCATTTCAGCTTCAGTCAATTTTTTAAAAACCTTCACTATATGATGTAAAATATCTAAATCTATTTGCCCCAATTTATGCAATGTATCCAAATATACATGGTTACTGAGAGCAAAACCTTAACATTTTGGAGTATGAATATTTTGCTTGAAAATTTCATGTAATGTTCAAAACCTGAGTCAAAACTGACAAAAGACATTTGTTTTGAATACAAATCACAGATCCTGTTGTGAAATAGTTAAAATATCTTGCCAACAATGCAACAGTGTTGTCCAGTTTGTCAGCAAGGTCCTGATGGAGTAAACGGCAGACCCTGATTATAGCTTTTTAGCTGTGGAGCTCCATGCACTGACCTCCCTGGCATCTAGTTCATGCTGGATATTTGGGGTCAGATGTGGGTCACATGTTACTGATCTCCTGAACTGAAGTGCTCCAAACATTTTAGCATTTAAGACAAAAAAGTCACCCACTGCAATCTGGAATCTGCAAGCTGAAAGTGAAACTAGCGTTGATAAATTCACTTCCTGTTTGGCAAAAAGGTGACGTATGCTGTATGCCATAAAGCGATGTAGTTGCAATTTCGTTGTTGTACAGTGGTGTACACCAAAGGGCAGCAAACTGGTTAATAAACCTCAACTGTTGATGAACTGTTAGGAGCAAAGTTATTGTTTTCAGGTAAATACCTTTAGTGATGAAGAAAGAACTTAAAATTACATTTTTATGGTAGGGTCTATAGTGCAATCAGATTCAGCTGATGATAACTTGATTTCTGTTTGCTAGCAAAAACAAAACTTGTAAAAACTTAGGTCTGTAATGCAATCTGAAGCACCAGGCCCTCGAGAGAGACTTTCTATAAATCAAGATGAGCTGGACAAGAGCTGGACAAGGTTGGTAGTGCAGATTTCCCTGAGAAAAAAATGAAGAGAGGACTGTAGCATAGAGGGATTTTATCATGCAAGTCATTACCTTACTTTCCCTCACCACTGCATGTTCCTGTGCTGTCTAAGGGGCATAACAGTTCTTATTCACCTCCTCTCCTTGGTCACCAAGGCCACTGCATAGGCAGACAGAAAAAGTCAAAACCATAATACGATTCTCAACAGAAGTGCTGCATGCTTATTACCTATTATACCTAAGTGTCTTCAGGTCCAAATTAGAATGGAGGGGACCTCAGTACATGGACTCATGTCCTGGGAAGGACACAAAGAAAGTAGTGACGCACACTTGAACAGCACTTACAGTTCAATTTATTTATGATAGCAGAGATTCAATCGATAAAACTACCAGTTCCTTACACCCAGGCTAAGTCCTGATGCAAATATCCATTAGGCAAAAAGAAAGCAAATGTACATATGGTAATCGATACAACTCCCTGGCAAAAAGTCTCTCAGCATTTTGGGGATATAATCCTGGAAAACTCTTTTTCTTTTTGTAGCCATGAAGTGGGTAGGGGGATCTCCATAAAACCAACCAGCACTTTCCTGAAGCCAAAATTGCTATGCAATCACCTAGAGTTCTACTCTGGGCTCCTCCCGTACAAACTCAATTGCCTTCAAGTCAGCTCTGCCTAGCTGCACAGAAGCAATATCTGCCACTGTGGTTCATTTAGTAGTAATTAGTAGCAGTAGCAGTAGTAGTGGTGGTACTAGTGATAGCAGTAGCAGTAGTAGTGGTGGTAGTTGTTGCAGTAGTAGTGGTAGTACTTGTGGTATGAGCAGCAGTAGTAGCAGTAGCAATAGTAGTAGAAGTAGTAGCAGCAGTAGTGGTAGCAGCAGTAGTGGTAGCAGCAGCAATTTTAGTAGCAGCATTGATAATAGTGATAGTAATAGTAGTGGTTATGTACTAACAGTAGTACTAGTAGCAGTAGTGGTAATAGTGGTGGTTGCAGTAGTGCTGGTAATAGTGGTAGTAGCAGTAGTAGTAACAACAGTAGTAGTGTTTATAGTGGTTGAAATGATAGTGGAAATAGTCAGTGTTGGGTAGTAGTGGATTGCCTAAATGAACCCACAGTAACATAGTAAAGACACCACACTCATTTCTGGTGACAATAAGGCCACAGCTTTTATTCAAACAATACATTTTACAATTGAAATTCTGAAACTGACACGCATATATACATGATTACATAACACATTAGACCCCTTGGGCAGCAAACTCAGGTGGACTTGCCAACTTGCAGAAAAGTAATCATCCATCCAAATTTAAGGGGACCTCTGGTCGTTAGCTCAGGCAGACCCATCCAGGGCCATGCCTTTCCTTGGACAGTCCCCACACCCATTTCAGATTTGGGGAGAGGCATGACCCCTAACAAGAAAGTTGTTCATATGGGGTCACGCCCCTGACCTTGGAATTATTTCCCTCTCCACTGCATTCCATTGCCCATCTCAGCCATGAGTGGCATCCTAATCATGGAAGCATACCTGTCCCAGGGTCATGCCTCTGGGCCTTGTTCACCCAATGACATATTCTTCTGCTCGCCCACTTTGTTTTCTCAGGCAGCCATGAATTTTATGTTCTGCCCAAACATATTTTGCAGGTGCAACAAACTCAAGCTATAGATATCTGCCCACGGCCAATTACTCCTGGGGTGGGCAATGCAGCTGGTGGATGATCAAAAGAGGGAGAGCCCTCTCTGTCCCTCCAGGAAATACCCTCCTGACCCATGCTTCGAAAACTGACCCCATGTAGACCCTCCACCAGGCATCTCAGTGCCTGATAGGTTAGAATGCTGCAGGGCTTTCCCCCTGCCAAAAGGCATGGCAACCCAGCCCTATGTCTGTACGCTGTGTGCAAAGTGCCCCCCCGGTGATAGAACGAGAATCTAACTACATTACCATGTAACTTGTAGCGGTAATGGATTACTTGCAAGAAAATATAATTTTGGGAAGTTACAGAATACATTTTCTCACAAGTAATGTTCAACTGTAACACATTTTTCCTAAATTATGTTTTGTAGCATTTGCAGCATTGAGCTGAGCAGCAGGATCAACTTCTCCTCACAGTCAGGGTTCATTAGTTGGCCGGGTTGTGGAGTTGCACTGTGAGGACTGGGTGAGTTGACATCGAGGACTTTTGGAGCATGGGTTCTGAGTTTTAAAATGCAGCTGCTGTACACCTGAATCCATCTAGAAGTCTCCATCCTATTGGTTGCTGCAGCTGTGCTTGCATTGCCCTCCTCCTTGCCCCACTTGCTCACTCACTGCCAATGGCCAATCGCATGATCCCACAGCAACCCCCACCTTTTCCCCCAACAAGTGCATGTGATGCTATGTGCATGAGTGAGTGTGAGTCCTTTCTGCTGTCTGACACTAAAAACACCATTGCAGTCTGACAGCCTGCACTGCTATTAAGTTTAAATTTTGAACTTTTTAGTTAGGGTTTGGCAAGTGCAACACAGACAACACTCAGATCATCACTGCATGAGAGACAAGTGAAATTGGTTGTGTTTTGGTTGCCATTGCAAACTGCATCATTAGTTGTTCTCTTCATCACCATCAGCTTCAGGAGGAGAGGACTGTAAGCTGAGGATTTTTTTCATGTTTTATTTTTTATCCTTGTAAGCCTGATGAGTAAACTGCTCGATTTCACAGGCAACAAGCTAAGTTATAGGAAACAAATAAAATACATAATGAACAACAAATAACATAATACAATCACCAAATACAAATAATACAATACAGAATTAAAACAATATCTATTTACATATACATTTCTGTAAATTACTAAAGTGCATAGTACACTTGTGCTTAAAACTAAGGATATTTTTTTTTCTGGATAGATGTACAGAAGCAGGCCACCCAGGGAGGAGGAGGAGAGAAAGATAAGAGGCAAATCAAACGGGTGAGGTCTCTACTTTTCAAACAAACAAACACACAAACAAACACCACAGGTCTTGAAGAAATTTTCAGAATTGCAGTTAGACAAGCCTAATGTAGTATGACGTGGGAGGGCACCGAGAGTTATGATTTTCAGTCGTGCCTTTTTGTTTTCTTGTTTATGGTCTACTGGAATGCACAAAATTATCACACTGATTTCTGGTACTGGGGAGTAACAGAGTTGAACAGAATGTGTCAAGTGTGTATGGGGGGACTGGGAATGAAAGTGGCTTGTGAGACGTGGATGGTCTGGCATGCTTGGAGGCCACTGGCTCTGGAGCTATGCCAAGTGCAAAATTTGGGCGGATTAATTGCTTGGCAATGTTACTGTGCACTATTTGTTGTGGTGTGGTCTGGAAGGGCCACTAATTCAGGTGGGAAGCATGACTGCTGGCAGATTGCATATTGCTTTTATCAATGCAGCAATAAAGCAGGAATGCCAGTGATGCAGAGGGAGTGCTGAGAAGGCCACAGTGATGATAAGATTGGCATACATGGAAGATGGGGCCAGGGGCATGGAGCGCAAGGACTTTGGGGGTTATTTGTTAAGCATCTGCCAGCAAATCACTGGTGTGGAATCAGACATCCAGATCACACTGAGGCATACCTTCACGTAGGGCTAAGATCAGGAAGTGATGTGCTGGAGCCGGCCCTTAGAGACAGGGAGAAACAGAGAGAGAGAGAGAGAGAGAGAGAGAGTGAGAGAGAGAGAGAGAAAAAAAAAAAAAGAAGTTCCAGGTTGTGACTCAAGGTGGTGCAGCAGTGAGTTTGCAGGGGAGGAGAGGGGTCACCAGAGAGACTGGCACATGTCAGGCATCAGAGCCGAAGCATGAAAGTCTGCACTACCAGCCTCATGCCTCACTTATCATTTCTTTACTGTGTAACACTTACATGTTTTCCATGTCATCCAAAAGGAGGGAAGTCCTGTCCCACTCCATTCATGGCCATCAGAGTGCCTGCCCTGTGGCACATTCACTGTGGTGCATGCAAGTTGGCCCAGGGTTGTGAAGCGGGTGGTGGTGTGGGTCATCAGCAGGCAAGCTCAGCCCCATGATGAGAAGGGAAATGTAGCTGCAGCACTTTTGGTTCATTTAAGGACTTGGGTCATCCTTAGACGTGTCGCTATTGAACCACAGGCATCACTCGGGGTTCAGGATAGAGAGGAGGACAGGCCCAGAGCAAATAATGATAGCCAGCTGGTCAGACAGGGTCAAGAAGAATAGGGGCTAATTTCAAAAGCAGTGGAAGCATGTCAACATGGACTAAATAAACTTCAACAGACTGATACTGAGCAGAGAATCGCTGAAAAAAAGGAATCACTTAGGAGGAGACTGCTGCAACTGCCCCCCCCAGCCTTGCTGGATCCATTTCTCCATGCCAGTAAGTTGTATTGAATAAATGGATGAAGAGAAATGCCATCATGTACAAATGATTTCATGGCACCTGTTGTACTTGTACAATTACAAACAAGGCAGGGTAATGCTCACATCGAAGAGAACTGGCTACTGCTACAGTCATTTCCGTGGAAAAGAACTTTGGTATGGTCCATCCACTGCTGTTAGGGTCCACAGTTGTTTTCTGGGTTCACTACAGCTGAAGCAAGGGCAGTTGAATATTGTTGGCAAGAAAAAGTTATTATTTATTTAAATATGCATTTTATACTGCTTCTATTTATTTCTTCCAATACTCTGGTACTTATTTTGCTGTTATTAACACTGCCTGATTTTTGTCTATTGTCCCTGCTTTATTGCAACACTGTTTCTTTGATTTGTCTGTTAGAGGATTGGAGATGTTTTGCATGGCTACACTTGGTGTGGCAGAGAGACCACAATGGTACTGCCAGAAATTAATAGTTATGACCCCACACCCCACCAGAATACTGTGCAGAGTGCCACAGGACACAGTACAGTTCTTGAAAAAATGACATGGAACTATATGGGGAAGGGGCATTTCACTTGTCATCATAGTTTTAGTGAAGGTATGCAAAGTCGTTATAACTCCCCCCCCCCCATACTCCTTGGACTCTTCCTAAAATTGGTGTTGTCCTGCTGCAAGGGGTGTCTAAAGAGGCCATAGAGTGGGACTGGGTTACACGGGGACTTGGAAAGGAGCCAAGGTGGTGCGCAAGGGTGGGGGGAGGAATTAAAAAATTTGCCAGCACATCATTGGGGTTGGGGTAATAAAGTTCCACAGTCCACTCCATCCATGGATGTGCATTGCCTGTCATTGCTGCTGATGACACCTCACAAAAGCATCAGCTAGCCGGGCTGATTTGACCCATGAGATGGCAAAGACAGAAGATGGGTCAGATCTGAATGATTTGACTAGTAACGAATACAGCCAGTAAACAGCAACAGCCTCAGACAGCCAGAATGACTGTTCTTTTTTTTCTTTTTTTTTTTAATACTCAGTTCATTGTTAATGTTTTGCCACCTATCAGTGGCAGCACCAGACCGGTTGGTGCCAGATGGAGCAAAATAATGCAGTGCCATTGCCCTTTCCTTTGCTGTACTGTGCTCTTCTGGATTGGCTGAGTTCATGTGCATTTTTTTCTTTGAGAGGCCAGGTGGGAAAAAAGGTCAAACTAGGAGGGAAAGAACATGTATCATTCTGCTAGGCTGCTATGGGTTGGTGGTACAGGCAAGGGGCGTGCTTCCAGTACAACAAGTTAACTGAACTGTGTGTGCATTGGTAGGCAGAGGGTCAGGTACGTGTGTCAAAAGAAATATATATATATATATATATATATATATATATATACTGTATATATAGTTTTTTTGTCATAGGAGTGACTGAGTCTGTGTGCAGGCAAATTTTATTTAAAAATAAAAAGACTCATAATTCTTAAACAAGTACCGAGCAACCTGGAACATGAGATTTGAAAAGACTCAGTGATGGAGGAGTGAAAATTGAACAAGATGGAAAGATATTTGAAACAAATATGGTTCATCTGGGGCCAAATCCTGGGGCTGCTGCTGCCTAGGCTGGTTCAGGAGGAGTTCTATAAGTCTCCCATAAGGATTTCTGGACCCTGGCTGTGTCCCTCCCAGCAGTCCAAATTCATGGGGATGCTACTGACAACTGCTGCCTGATACAATATTGCCTTTAGAGTTAATTTTCTTTTTTAAGCTTTTGGGGAGTTTCCTAAACACATAAGGCCCTATATTCAAAACTTTGCACTGGGCGCAAACCGTTTGCAGAGGTTTAGTGCCAGGTTAGCTCGGGCCTGCTATATTCAAAAAGTCAAACAGCACATGCAAACTGCATTAGCGCCATGCAAAATGATAATGTATGCAAAGGACAAGCTCAGGGGGCTTGTCAGCTCAATGCTATATTCAGCGAATAGCACAACGCAAAGTGGTTTTGCGCTCCTTAGCGCAACACTGTGCGTGGTGCAACTTACCACCCAGGAAAAGGCTATCTTAACTGTGGGCAAACCAGCTTTGTGCAACTTTGTTGCTTTGCACCGCTTTGTGTGATGCTTGCATGGCTTTGCGTGACCCTAACCAAGATGTATGACACATAGAAATAAGCCAGACATTGAGGAAACATGCTGCCCACTGATGTCATCATCTGCCACCAGTCCCAGCCATGCCAGGCAGTGAGTGGTGACCCGGCCCCCAGTGGACACCATGGCAGTGCAGCCATACAGCACACACCTGCAGACCACCCTTTTGTGGACACCAACAGATGCCAGCACACACATGCAGCACTGGGGGCATGGGGCTGTACAGGTGTCCAGGCTGCACCACATACTGAGTGCTGCCACATTGCTTTGACAAGCCACGCAGTGCAACTGGTCCAGTGTAGGGAATACTCCAACACCTGTGTGCCTGTCTGATGGTAAGGGCTCCCCCTGCCACATACTGCACAGCTGTACAGCTGTACAGACACCACAGCACACTCACCCAGCATGTATGTGTCACTGTGAGCATCCAATGCCAGTAGTGCAGCATCTGTGAGTTGCACAACAGCAGTACAGTACTGTTCACTGTCGGTACACACCTGCAAGATGGGGCTGTCACTCTGTATAGTGCTGCAGTCAATACTGCCCACCATACCACTGGCAGTGCTGTGTCCCATACACCACTGGCCACCCGTGTCACAGTACTGTTTGCTGTGCACTGTATAGGACCTACAGTTGGACTATTGCATCCAGCACAACAACCAGTGCCTGTGCTGTGCAGTCCCCTGGAGCACATTATTCTATGCAGTTCTGTACATATGTAGCCTGCAGCTCCCACCATGCTCCTCCCTACTGACCTACAGGTGGAGCTGTGTGCAGACCCAGCCAGCCCCTGTACTTCTGGACTGACCCTGGGTCCCTGCAATAGCTCTTGTCAAACTGCATGCAAATCACGGCATAATGAGATGCTAATCTGGATGCTTGCCCACTGACTGCCTAAGTAGGCTTATTTGCATGTCACTAGTGAATATAACAGATTTTTGCCCCAGGCAAACGTGATAGTGCTGGGCAAATGGCTTAGCGCCATGCAAAACCTGTACAAATGTATGCGTGCTGTGAAAATGTTACTGAATCATTTTTTATTTTTTGCACACTGTACATTCACATGCGCTGATGCTTGCAGCTCTACTGACTCCACTCCTTTGCTTGTACACACATTGACCACATATTTCATAGAAACATAGACTTTGATGGCAGATAAGGACCACTTGGCCCACCTAGTCTGCCTATTTCCCTACCTACAGGATAAGCTGCAGATCCTAGTAAACCAGAAGCCTATTTCTTCCTACACCCCCCACAAGAATTGCCTTATGTCTGTCACATGCATTCTTGAATTCTCCCACTGTTTTAGACCCTACATCCTCCTCAGGAATGCTGTTCCATGCATCCACCACCCTCTCTGTGAAAAACTAGTTCTACATATTGCCCTGAGCTGTCCCACCTCTATCTTCAAATTGTGTCCCCTTGTTCTTGCACATTTTTTTTTCTGAAAGATGTTACCCTCTTGGACTTTGTTGATTCCACTGAGGTACTTAAAAGTTTCTATCATGTCCCCCCTCTCCCCTCCTTTCCTCAAGGGTATACATATTAAGCTCCTTTAGTCTCTTCTCATATGGCTTCTGTTGCAGACCCTGCACCATTTTAGTTGCCCTCCTCTGGACTGCCTCCATCCTGTCTCTGTCCTTGTGGAGATGAGGTCTCCAGAACTGGATGCAGTACTCCAGATGGGGTCCCATCTGTCTGTACAGAGGGATAACAACTTCCTGTTTACTGCTGGTGATGCCTCTCTCTATACATCCCAGTATCCCCCCAGCCCTCCATACTTCCTTGTCACACTGCTTGCTAACCTTAAAGCCATCTGATATGATTACCCCAGGTCCCTTTCTATTTTTATTGTTGTAACTACCCCCCCCCCCAACATTTCACCTCTACAGTCCTTCCGGTCACTGTGCACTGGGTTGCTGTTTTGGTTTGCACTTTCTGGTTGCTATATTCAGAGCTGTCTTTTTTTCTGGGCTACTGTTGCACTGCACTCCCAGCCTAGTTTGCCTGGCTTCCTTAGCATGCTATATTCAGCAGGTTTAGTATCAAGGCTATCCCTTTTAAATATAGTGGGCAACTGGGTCTGGGCTAATTTAGCATGTCAGGTAGTGCTAATTCAGCCCCAAGGCAAAGTTTTGAATATAGAGCCCATTCTGTAGGTTCTATATGTTTACTAAGTGTACATAACCAATTGATCAAAAGTAATTTTTATTTAATTTTTTTTGATAACCGGGTAGGTACACTAGACACGAAAGTGACTATTTTCAGGTATGACCCGGGAGGTCAACAAGACAGTGAGATACAGTTACAGTGAATACAGTGACAGGGTATATGCAATCATCACAAACAGAAAATGAGAACAAAGATTAAGACAAAGGCACGTAATGGTGTAAATTTTACAAATAGAGATAAGTGTCCATGTGTAGAACTATCATAATAATATCACAAATATAAGGTACAGAAAATTGGAAAAAACATATCGTAGCAGGGTAACATAACAGCCTCCTGCAACTGAAAGGATATTATTGGTAGGAGGCGGAGAGAGAGGTAATAGTGGGATAGGTTAAAGGGAAGTTGAAAGTAGGCAGAGTGCCAACTCATAACATAGAGGGGATACCCAGGGCAGTCATGGCAGCCGGAATCAAGATCTAAGGAGGGTTGAAGCAGGTACATCGAGTACAAGCTGTAAGGAGGGAGCGGTGCCTCTTCTTAAAGGTGGTATGATTAGGGGCAAGGCGTACATCTTGGGGCAGCGAGTTCCAGTAGAAGGGACCTACGTACGATAATACGATGTAATATGAAAAGTAATAGGTGTTACAGTTACTAATTATTTTTATACAAAAGTAATAAATAACGGGAACTGATTACGATTATTTCTGAGTAATAACTGAAACTGATTAATTTTTAAAAGTAACTTACCCAACACTAGAAATGCAGTGAAGTTTTAATATGCCCACGAAGTTAACTCAACATGCCCAATTTCAAATTCATGTAGCAGTACACAAATTTCCCATCAAAAAGGTCATAATTCGCCTTTAATAGACTTTGCATTGTGTACTTCGAGTTAACTTTGAGTTACAGTTTGAGAAGGTGAAGTTGGTAAGAAACAGCCCACAGATCAAATGTCTGAGTGTCTGCTGATCACATGATGCAGGCAGTTAATTAGGCAGAAAGTCATAGAAACATAGAAACATAGAATTTGATGGCAGATAAGGATCGCTGGGCCCACCTAGTCTGCCCATTTTCCTACCTAAAAGATAAGCTGCAGATTCCAGTTAACCAACATCTTACTTCCTTCTAACCTTCTTTCTACTTGGGTGGGCTCAAGGAGGGATAGGGTGGTGGAACAGAGTTGCATCCCTCCAGCTGTACCTCTCCACAATTTATTCGCTCTTCTGGTGGATAGTGGTTCCTCTATGGAGGCACCTGCAGTGGACACCAAGGAGGATGCTGGGAACCTTCACAAAGGAGACCCACAGGAGGGTGGCATGGGACCCCACAGAGGAAGGAAACAACTCCTGGTGGGGGACTCAATCATTAGTGGGGTAGAAATGGGGGAGGAAGGGGAGAGGGAGGTAAGGTGCCTTCCTGGCGCCATGGCTTGGAGGGACAGGAAGCAAATCCTGAGGATCATGGGAGGAACTGCACGAGGGAGGGAGCTGGATGTCATTGTCCACCTAGGGACAAATGACCTGGCTAGGAATGGGATCAGAGCAGTGCAAAGGAGTTTATAGAGTTGGGAAGGGGCCTTAGACAGGTAGCATATGGTAACCTTCTGGAGTGCTGCCTGTCTATGGCAAAAGGAGATGCTAAGGACACTTCTCACCAGAATTCAATGAGTGGTTGAAAACTGGTGTGGAGCTCAGGTTTTGGCTTCATTGGGGACTGGGGAGCCACCTGGAGGGATGCAGACCTATACTGGTGCGATGGTCTGCATCTGTCAGAAGGGAACCAGGATCCTAGGTGAGAGGTTTAAATGCTTCATTGGCAAGCATTTAAACTAGCCACAGGGGGCACTGAAAGGGCAGGAAATCAGCATCCCCCACAAAATGATGATTAGTGAGGTAAACACCAAGGTACAGAAGTTATTAGGGAGCAGAACAGATTTAAATGTAAAAAAAGGCAAAGGCAGTAAGGACAGAAATGGGGCTAAAAGGGGTAAGGCTATCAAAAAGTGGAGGGTGATGAGTACCAATGCCCGTAGTCTGTGTAACAAGCTCCCTGAACTAGTGGCCTTGATGGAAGAGGGTTGCCTGGATATTGTGGCAGTCACAGAAACATGGTACACAGAGAACCATGACTGGGATGTCAACATACCAGGATACACAATCTAATGGAGGGACAGGGAGGGTAAAAGAGGAGGAGTGGTAGCTCTCTATGTAAAGGAAGGGATCAAAGCAACAGAACTAAAGAGTAAACAGGGAGCAGATGAGGCACTTTGGTTCACCCTGGAGACAGGAAATGGCACCACAATCCGCATCGGGGTTGTATACAGACCCCCATCTCTGGGGGAGGGAATGGACAAGGAAATGATAGAAGGCTTTCTTAGAATGGCAAAAAAAGGGGAGATATTGTTGATGGGGGACCTGAATATGCCAGATGTTAACTGTATCACCTTTGCTGCAGGCACATCCAAGAGCAGGGTCATTCTTGATGCTCTACAGGGGGCATGCCTCAGACAGCTAGTATTGGAACCCACTCGGGAGGGAGCAATCTTAGACCTGGTACTCTCAAATGGGGATGGAGAAAGAATCTCAGATTTAGAAGTGGGTAGCCATCTGGGAACAAGTGACCACCAAACAGTGTGGTTCACGATAAACACAGCCATACAATCAAGCCATACAAAAGCAAGAGTATTGGACTTTAGGAGGGCCGACTTTGGGAAAATGAGAGAGTGCCTCAGAAAAGCACAAGCAAACAGGCAAGAAGGAGGGGTGGAGGAACAATGGGGAGTGATCAAAACAGCCATCACAGAGGCAACAAGCCTTTGTGTAAAGCAAATCAATAAAACACAACGAAGGAAAAAACCGCTATGGTTCTCAAAAGAGGTGCCAGGGAAGGTTAAGGAGAAAAGGACAGCATTCAGGAAATATAAGGAAACACAGAAGGAGCAGGACAGAGAACTTTATCAGTTAAAGCAGAAGGAGGCTGGGAAGGCAGTCAGAATAGCAAAGGCCCAAACTGAGGAAAGACTAGCCAATTCTGTTAAGAATGGGGATAAGACCTTTCATAGGTACATTAGGGAGTGAAGAAAGACCAAAGGAGGGATACTGAAGCTAAATAAAGGGGAGGGAATGTGGGTAGAGGGTGACAGTGAAAAAGCAGGGATACTGATCAAATATTTCTGCTCAGTATTCACAAAGGAAGAGGAGGGGGAGTTACCTAAACCAAACAAGAGAAACACTCCAAAGACGGGGGTCGATACCAGTCCATTTACAGAAGAAAGGGTTCTGAAAGAACTGATAAAATTGAAGGTGGACAAAGCAATGGGGCCTGATGGGATTCACCAAAGAATTCAAAAAGAACTAAGGGTAGAACTAGTGACACCGCTGACTACTCTCTTTAACAAATCATGGGAGGATGGGGTGGTACCCGAGGACTGGAGGAAGGCAGATGTGATTCCTCTTCACAAAAGTGGGAGCAGGACAGAGGCAGGAAACTACAGACCAGTTAGTTTGACCTCAGTGGTAGGGAAAATGATGGAATCATTTCTGAAGGAAAGAATTGTTGAGTATCTAGAGGCCAGTGGGGCTGGGACCCAAGGCAGCATGGATTCATGATGGGAAGGTCGTGTCAGACTAATCTAATAGATTTCTTTGACTGGGTGACCAAAGTAGTAGACCAGGGAGGGCTGTGGACATGGCCTACCTAGATTTTAGCAAGGCATTTGATACAGTCCCACACAAAGATTAATTCACAAGATAGCCAGCCTTGAGGTGGGTCCCAAGGTGGTAGCCTGGATAAAAATTGGCTAGACAACAGGACGCAAGGGTAGTAGTAAATGGAATACACAGTGAAGAAAGGAGGTTACTAGTGGGGTACATGAGGTTCAGTACTGGGACCCGGTCCTTTTAATGTCTTATAAGTGACATTGCAGAGGAACTGGAAGGAAAAGCATGTCTCTTTGCAGATGACACAAAGATCTGCAACAGGGTTGATACAAAGATGGAGTGGAAAGGATGAGAAGGGACTTGGCAAGGTTGGAGGAATGGTCAAATGTATGGCAGCTCAGATTCAATGCAAAGAAGTGCAAGGTAATGCACATAGGAAACAAAACCCAGGGAAGTGTACACAATGGGGGTGAGATACTGACAACAGTAAAAATAGAAAGGGACCTGGGGTAATTATATCAGATGACCTAAAGGTGGGCAAGCAATGTGAGAAGGCAGTAAGGAAGGCAGGGGGGATACTGGGATGCATAGGAAGAGGCATCAATAGTAGAAAACAAGAAGTTGTTATCTCTGTACAGACAGTTGGTGAGACCCCATCTGGAGTACTGTGTGCAGTTCTGGAGACCCTATCTCTGCAAAGACATAGACAGAGTGGAAGCTGTCCAGAGGAGGGCAACCAAAATGGTGCAGGGTATGCACCAGAAGACATACGAAGAAAGACTAAAGAAGCTTAGTATGTATACCCTAGAGGAAAGGAGGGAGAGAGGGGACATGATAGAAACTTTCAAGTACCTCAAGGGAATTAACAAAGTCCAAGAGGGTAGCATCTTCCAGAAAAAGAGATGTGCAAGAACAATGGGGCACAATTTGAAGATAGAGGGGGGACGGCTCAGAGGTAATGCAGGTATTTTTCACTGAGAGGTTGTGGATGCATGGAACAGCCTCCCTGAGGAGGTCGTGGAGTCAAGAACAGTGGGGACTTAAGAATGCATGGACAGGCATAAGGCAGTCCTAGTGGGGATAGGAGGAAGTAAGCTGTTGGTTAACTAGTTTGCAGCTTATCTGTTTGGTAGGAAAATGGGCAGACTAGGTGGGCCAAGCGGTCCTTATCTGCCATCAAATTCTATGTTTCTATGTTACCCCATTAGGACTGCCTTATGTCTCCATGTATTCTTGAATTCCTCACTGTTCTTGACTCCATGACCTCTTCAGGGAGGCTGTTCCATACATCCACAACCCTCTCCTTTAAAAAGATACTTCCTCACATTACCTCTGAGCCATCTCCCTTCTATCTTCAAATTGTGCCCCCTTGTTCTTGCACATCTCTTTTTCTGAAAGATGCTACCCTCTTGGACTTTGTTGATTCCCTTGAGGTACTTGAAAGTTTCTATCATGTCCCCTCTCTCCTTTCTTTCCTCTTGTGTATACATATTAAGCTCCTTTAGTCTTTCTTCATATGTCTTCTGGTGCAGACCTTGCACCATATTGGTTGCCCTCCTCTGGACAGCCTCCACTCTGTCTATGTCTTTGCAGAGATGGGGTCTGCAGAACTGCACACAGTACTCCAGATGGCGTCTCACCATCTGTCTGTACAGAGGGATAACATCTTCCTGCCTTCTACTATTGATGCCTCTTCCTATGCATCCCAGTATCCCCCCAGCCTTCCTTACTGACTTCTCACATTGCTTGCCCACCTTTAGGTCATCTGATATAATTATCCCCAGGTCCCTTTCCATTTTTACTGTTGTCAGTATGTCACCCCCCATTGTATACTCTTCCCCTGGGTTTTTGTTTCTCAGGTGCATTACCTTGCACTTCTTTGCATTGAATCTGAGCTGCCATACATTTGACCTTTCCTCCAACCTTGCCAAATCCCTTCTCAGCCTTTCCACTCCATCTTGTGTATCAACCCTGTTGCAGATCTTTGTGTTGTCTGCAAAGAGACATACTTTTCCTTCCGGTTCCTCTGCAATGTTAATTATAAAGACATTAAAAAGGACCGGTCCCAGTACTGAACCCTGCGGTACCCCACTAGTAACCCTTCTTTCTTCACTGTGGACTCCGTTTACTACTACCCTTTGAGTCCTGTTGTCTAGCCAATTTTTTATCTGGGCTACCACATTGGGACCCACTCCAAGGCTGGCTAACTTGTGTATTAATCATTTCCATGGGACTGTATCAAATTTCTTGCTAAAATCTAGGTATCTGAGTCAGTGAACTAGTTTCACGTTCTCTTGGAGAAGGATCTGGATAGTCAGTATGTGTGTGTTTACTGTGTGCTTTTTTGCTCCAGTAGCTTGCTAACTTGATCTATTTAGAGATTTTTGTGCTTTACGTTTTTGAATTCTTTGGTTTAAGTTTTGCAGCCACTTTGAGTTGATTTGAAACCTTACTTTCATTTAAACAAGTCATTTATTTTAGTTACTTAGTTTTAGTTAATGTAGTTTGAGTAGAAGTACTTTTATAAGTATTTTTTTGTTTTAGTTTTGATTGACGTTTAATTTTTGTTAATATGCAGAGTAGTGGCAAAACTGGTGGGTAGTGGGGGCCTTGAATGCGTGGTGGCCTGTGGTACCATTTCACTTCAACTGAGGTACTGTTTCTACTTTAAGTGGTCCCTCAGAGTCACAGTCAAGTGTTGGAAGTGGCCGTGTGGTGCCCAAAGTAGCAGCAGCTGCTGCTTCTTTGATGATAAGTGTTGTAGCCACTGACGGCCTTGCATCACTGGCAGCTACCAGTGATGAAGACCCTAAGCAGCAGCAGCAGCTAGAATCACAGCAACGGCAGCAGCAGGATCACAGCAGTAGCAACAGGAACCAAAGCAGCAACAACTTGTTGCTCCTCCACCAAGTGCAGCACAGCAGTTAACAGTATCTGGTGCTCCCACACTGCCTGTGCCTGGGACTCCATGAAGCTTACCCATCTGGGAATTTTTCCTCTCCTTCCCCAGTGATCCTATGGTGGTTGAATGCAAGCTCTGTGAAGTTCTTGTATGTCATAGTTGCAAAGGCAGCCACTTGGGCATGGGTGGGCAAAGAACCCACCTTTTACTGCACCACCATGCCAAGTGGAATGCAAAGCTACAGGAGCTACCAGCCAATCCTGCAGCATAAGATGTTGAAGAGGGAGTGTGTCCACCTATGCAGTGTCAATGATGAATGGGTAGGGCAGCAGAACCAATTGTGGCTCCCACAGCTGCCCACGAGCATAACCATTCCCAAATGCCTGCCACACAGGCTGATCTGGCTGTGTTATGGAGTAGGTGGAAGCCATACAGGATGTTGTGGAGGGTGCAGAAGCTGAATTGTATGGAGGGTCAGAACACTGAAATAATAAGCATATTATAAACACTCACTGGTGTTCAGCCCCACAGGCCCAGTAAAAAAAATATTATTTAACCAAATCTACCCCCAAAAAACCTGTCCTCCACTTTTCTTTTTTTTTTCATAAATATTTTTTTCCATACTAAGTATGTAATTTATGTACAAATAATGTTTTCTTCCTGATGTTAATTTTGTTAATCCTGTATTTCTTGATCCTCAAAATGTTAAATCCCCAACCCCCTCAAATGTTCCCACTCCCCCACCCCAGTAGGCTTTCCACAATAGAATTTTTTTTTCTTACTACTTACTTTATTTTATTTAATAAGTAGTGTTGACGACAACGTTGAAGACACTGCATGCTTTCATTTCATTTTAAACTGTGATGCCTAAACACACTCTTCAAAACACTTTTATTGCAACAGACATTACAGCACCACAGTTTTGCCTGTAATGAAAGTGCACAGTGTCTGCCATTTTGCAGACCCTGTAACATTTTAAAAATAAAAGAAAGTAAGTAAGAACTCTGAGAAAATGCCTTTCTATTGTGGAAAGTATAATGGTGGTGTGATAGATTTGTGATGGGTGTGTTGTGGATTAGAATTATGACTTTTTTCCTTACATTTGGTTAATGCAGCAGTGCAATAATCCAGTAACAATTTAGACCCATACTTTTGTATTATAGTTTAAATTTGACCTTATCTACTTATTGTGTGGTATCTTTCTACATGGACCTCCTACTCTAACCACTACTTGAACATTCAAAATCCTTCTCCTTCTCTTCTTCAACCCTGTAGTAATCCTCTGGTGTTATTTGACCACTTTTACTGATATGGCTACTTAAACTGAAAGAAGGGGATACCATGCTCACTCAGGTGGATGATGCAGAACACCCCATTATGGCATTAGCTCCCCTCTGGTGCTGAGTTCACAGTGCCATGTGCTTGCTCTTGAGATGAATATGCTGGCCCCCAGTGCCCAGATGGCTACCCTTTTTACCACACTTCACATGTGCTTGGCAAAGCTGGCAGATTGTCACTGTTTCATCGCTACCAGCTTGTATGAAAAAATCCCAAACTAGGGATTTTGATGCCCTACTCTTCATATGGCAGTGCAGGTGCATCATATGGAACTGCAGTTTTGATCCCAATGAAATGGGAGGTGTACTGCATGATTTTGGGTATTGTGTACACTTGGACTTTGACTGAACATCACAGTCTATGACTATTACTTCAGGGTCAACAGACACAGCTACATTAGAACTTTGAGAAGGGAGTGATTGACTAGCAAACTGTTTACAAACAGCCACCTTCATTTTTTTTTGTCCAGTTTCCAAATGAGGTCACTAGTATCATCATCATAATCATTATAATGATCATCCATAAATTCACTTTGGGTGCTGTCCTGTGGAGATATTCCAACCACAGCCTAAATATTATAATCCACCCTATTTTCATCAACATCTGAATGTTTGGTTTCCCTAACCTCAAAATCAGTGGAAACATGAGACTGTGAGTCATCATCATGATCAAACCATGTTCAGAATCATGTTTAACTACTGTGGGGAGTGGGACATCAACTACATTTAAGTCTGCAGACTCAACAACATTTCTCTCACCTGATAACTTTGCCCAGGTTGAATGGTAGCAATACTCATACTGTTATCAACCATGCTATCAATAACTTTACTACCAGCAGCAACAACAGCATCTTCAACCAGCATTGGAGCGACTGATTTCTCCTGAAAAATAGAGCCAGAGAAATCTCTTTACTTACAGAAACTACTACCTTTTCATTCTGCTGTGTACAACCACATCCACGGCCATGATCACTCTTAATACTGCTAGACTTGCTAGCTCCTGATGAACCTGCCTCATCATCACAACAACTTCCACTGCTAATAGTCTTCTTGAAAGCAGTGCCACAGTCAGAAACAGCTTTGTACGATCATCTCTTTGCGGGCATTTTTTAATATTACAGAGAAAATTAACAGCAACTTTATATTTCTGCAGTTTTTGGTGGATGGGAAGCAAATAACTAAAGAGATGTAGCTGCATAGGCACAACACAAGACCTTAACCAGTCTTCAGAAATCCAAAAGGCCAAAAACAAAACCTTGTTTTGGGGGGGGGAGGGGGCAGCAGTAGCTACACAGAAGCAGAGAAAAATATTGCAGACAGGCTGAGAAATTCAGAGCACTGCTATTGCGTGTCTCAATAAAATGTGTATGAATTGAGAGCACACACACAGATTAAAGGTCAGGTGCAGAAACTTTAACTTTTCAGTAAACTACAACACAGACAGCCTTTAAACTGATTGAAAAAATGCCCAGCAAACAGAAAAAATGTATAAAAAATTAATCGAAGTTGTTCTGTGTGTACCTGACACAGAAATACTAAAACACTTGCCAACAACAATAGGAAAGACTGCCTTTTTCACGGTGGTCTGTGAATCTCCCTTCTACACCACAGATCCACCCCTTCCATGAAGCACACTTCTACAGTGTCTGTCAGTACAGAGACTGAACGTACTAAATTAACATTCAATATTCACACAAAATCAATAAATGCTCAATGATATAAACATACAAGGGTTTACTGCAATCAATGTACTAAATTTTGACACAAAATGTTGCTGCAAAAATGCTTTTTTAAAGATTGTAAATAGTTTGATTCTCAGAGCTCTGATAACAAACTGTCTCCAGCTTTACACTACACACACTACGATGAACTGAAGCTCTGCAAGACAATACAGAGCCCATGTGACCTTACATCACATAAATCTCTGCAAAATTTTCCTTGAAGAGCCCTCAAAAGGCAAAGTAATGTGAAGTCCATAGAGAACAATGGGAATTTCACATTACTTCAAGATGCAAAGTTATTCACTTCGCTTTATGGAGTATTTTGCAAAATTTGGGTAATACATGAAATACTACATGTAGCAAGGTTTATGGACTTCACCCATCTATACCCAACACTGGTAATAACAATAGTAGGAGTAGTAGTAGTAGTGGTGATAGTGGTAGTAGCAGTTGTAATAATGGTAGCAGCAGTAATAGTAGTGGTAATAGTGGAAGCAGCAGTAGTAGTAGTAATAATGGTAGTAGCAGTGGTAAAAGTGGCAATAGCAATAGTAGTGGTAACAGTTGTAGTAGCAATAGTAACAGAAGTAGTATTAATAGTGATAGTAGCAATAGTAGTAGTTCAATAGCAGTCATATTTTTAATAAAGCTTTTCCATCTGATGTACTTTAAGTAAAACTATGTGTGCATTTTATTCTGTTTATTTATTGTATATGTACTTTGAATGCTGTGTGTATTACCCCACTGAATTTTACTGTAAGGCCCCCAGAGTCTCCGGGATTGGCCACCAAACAAATACATTTACTTACTGACTTACAGTATGTACTTACTAGTGGTAATAGTGGTAGTAGTTATAGCAGCAGTAGTAGTAGTAGTAATAGTGGTAGTAGCAGTGGTAGTAGTGATAATAGTGTTAGCAATAGTAGTAGAAGTAGTAGTAATAGTGGTAGTTGCGGTAGTATCAGTAGTATTAGTTGCTGTAATAGTGGTAGCAGCAGTAATAGTGATAAATGTGGTAGTAGCAGTAGTAGTATGTTTACTAATAAAAACAAAAATGCAATATTTGCTAGAACCACAGGAATTTCATTTTTGGTTTTAAGAATAAACTTACTACTACTGCTACTAGCACTATTGTCACTACTACTGCTGTTACTACCACTATTTCAACTACTAATACTACTACAACTACCACTGTGCACTGACTCCACCCATTTGGTACACCTGTAGCTCTAGTAGACTCCAAGAAATGAGATAAAGGTCAAGGCTTTTGTGTTACCTCTAAGTACAACATTACTTGTGTTCAGGGATATTGTACTTTTGTCTCAAATTTAAATGAGGTTACTGTGTTGTAATAGTTTTGCATATTAGTAGTAACTATTCATGAATCCTTATATGCTAATTTTGTCTCTGTATAGTTAGGGATGGTAGGAGGTTGGTTACTAATAATTTGTATTTACGGTTATGAATTTTTATTAGTTATTCTTTCTCACATTTATAAAGATAATCTGCAACCTATGTACTGTTAAGTATAGTAATTAGTGGTTATGTAGTGTTAACATCACTCCGTCATAAATTTATTTCAGAAGTGGAGTAATGTTAAGGTCTTTCTTCCTTTGATGTTTATATAAATGCATTACATTTACATGCCTCTTTAGTGTTGTATCTCCATGGAGGAAATCCTCTGGCCAGGTTTACTTATCATTAGTTAACTTATTTTGTTTATTTCTGTGTGCTTTAAAAAATGGAGAAAAACAATAAAATCTGTCTTAAAAAATGAAATACCCAACTGAACCATTGCTAATTTTCTAGGGGTTCCCCATTTATCATGCACAGAAAAAGGTTACATCACACAGTGTCTATGAATAGCACACATATTCTGCTAGGGAATACATTAATGAACACAAGTTGCATCCACTGCAAAAACCCTTGCTAATGCATCAAATATAGTTGCTAGTAAAGTGACAAAAGTAGGGAAGTATGACATTAGAGTTTCCAAACCTAACACCCCACCCTCCACCCTGCACACACCAACAGGCATCGGGCATGCACCTTACAGTCATTAGCACTAACGCTCACCCCATTCCATAAGTATATGAGATGAGATGGGTGGAGTATAGGAGAATGGGGTGAGTGTTAGTTCTGATGGCTCCAAGGCACACCCCAATGCCTGTTGATGTGTTCAGGGTGGGGTGTTAGGGTTGGAAACTCTATTGTCATATTTCCCTACTTTTTTTGCTTTACCAACAACCCTAACTGATACAGCAATGAAGTTTTTTGCATGAATTTCCTGATTTTTTCAGATACCTTTCTTTTATCCTTATTTGCCTGTTTTGGGCCCTGCGCTCCCATGCTCCATGATTTTCTTTATTTTTCTGTGGAAGCACAGGGTCCTTCAGACACTGTGCACACAGCCCTCCATAGATGCATGACCAAATTTTCAGCATAGCCATCTTATTACCCCAGTGCACGTACCCAGTATAGAAAATTTTCAAATCCCCACCAAAACGTAATTCTGCAGAACTGCAACACCGTTCCATGCCACAGATGGGAAAACACTTTTTGGGCAAGATTTGAAAAAAGACAGCTGTAACATATATGAGGTGGGGTAATAAGAAATCTATTTTGAAAATCTAGGGTCAAAATATTGAAAATTACCAAAGTTATGCATGTGCATAGAAAAATTTCAATGAAAGCATGGATCTTTCCCATTTTGTGGTATTTTTACACTAAAGATACAACATGGCATTTTTGGGATCCCACCTCATGAACACTGGTGGTGAAATTTCATTATTTGGTCCCAAAAGGTCATTTTGCACAGTGACTGTGAAATCACCTACTGGACCTGATTAATGAAATGACAGTTGCAGTGTTAATGAGGTAGGGTCCCAAAAAGGCCATGTTGAAAATTTGGTGCAGAAATTCTCAAAAATGGCAAATACATCAACATAAGTTCAAAACACCATTGAAATACAGTACATTATACGGCACTTACCTTCATTCATCAGATTACAGTTTGGCTTTAAAGAGTGCAGACATGTTCTGGTCCACATAGGATGACAGCATATGAACTCCAGAGGTAAGTATGGGGTAAGGGGTGTGTGTGTGGTGGTGGGCACTCAGTGGGAGGGTTGGGATGGGGGAGAGGGATGGCGGGGATGGTGAGGGACAGTTTTCTTTATTTGAGGTTTAAAAAATGATGCTGGTGGATGTTTTTCCTTTTTATGGGTACAATACACATAAATAAATGCATTTTGGGATACTAGGGGTGGGCTCTACAGTGTCCCAATGTGCAAACTAAGGGGGCTTCAAAATGCAGACACAGGGATTAGGCACCCCAATGTTGGCTAATGTGAATAAAATAATGGGCTGTGAGGGGGGGACCTATACTGGGGGTGGACATCCTGGTGTCAGATTATAGGAATTTAGATTTTTTTAAACAGGGAGGTAAGGGGGGTGCCACAACACATCAGGGAAATACAGTACAGCATGGGGAAAAGACACAGAAATTTCGACTAAGGATCCTTTTTCGTGACTCATGATATGGAAAAGGATTTTTTTTCATATCACACAGTCACAAAAAAGGGTTTCTAACAGGAAATAAAACACATTTCTGGGCCATACCACTAACACTGAGGTGCAGCTTGCACCTGACTGGGTCCCTATCAGCCAGCTAGGTGTGGTGGTCTCTCTGCATTTTTGTGGCTTTTAAAAATTTATTTTAAGAAAAGATGGAAACAACATAGTGGCAAATGAAAAGGAATTTTCCCATATGAAATAGAATTCCTTTATTGTTTCATACAGCTATTTTTTAGTGGTTACAGACCATGCTCAGAAACTATTTTTTCCAATTTTTAAACTGCAATAACTTAAAACTGGCTTACTATTTTTCACCAGACTAGCAAAAAGCACATCTGTGGGTGAGTCCCTTTTTGCCCTGAAACTTTCAGACCATGATTCCTAACCATTTGGGCTGTAGACAAGTTCAAAGAAAAATCCCAGCAAAATCAATGAGCAACAAAGTGCATTTTTCACCTATACAGAACTCAGAAACCACACACCTGACTGGAACGTAACTTGCCACATTCAGAGATCTATGATGGCTGACAGTGCATACCAATTTTCATACAAATCTGTTGAATGGTTGCAAAGTTATTAAAGTGCACATTTTTGAGTTTAACATTGAAGTGCCTACCCAACCCTAACTATAGGGTCACAACTGTGCACCTATAATATATATAACCCACATGGAATCCCATGCCTGGAGAGTGCTTTCTGTGCTGATGAACTGATGTCAAAATATTGTTGTGCTACATAACTGATGTCACTAGTGCAGCACAACAACACAAAACATTGCTGTACACCTGCCTTCCAATAACCATAGCACCAACAAATGAAGTCTCTTTCTTTCCCTTTAAATTCAGTCCAAAGTATAACAGCTCTAGCCTGCTACCCCTGCTCCAGATAGGAGATGTTGGTAATTAGGCAGAATTGAAACACAGAGGTCTGGCTCCTTCTTAATGTCAGTCAGTGTAAAACTAGTAGTATAACATTTATTGTTCAACTATTTAGTCTTTGCAAAGAAAAAAATTAAAACATTATTATAAATAATACAAAAAATACCATGAAAAATATATAAAACATATCGACAATATAAAAAAATACTAGAAAAGAAAAATATACCAATTCCTGTTCCTTATTAACATCGGTGCAAAGGAATCATGGAAACATAGAATCTGTCAGTAGATAAGGACCATTCCGCCCATCTAGTCTGCCCATTTCCCTATTCACCGTTGAGACCTAGAAAGTCATTACCAATATGAATTAATACTAAATAATATTTAACCATTGACTTAAGCAGCATATTAATAATGGAATAGAGCGATGATGAATTTCATAAAACATATTACGATGAGAACTATGATTAAATATGGCCTATTAACAGGTAATTCCTATCGGCTTGTGTATTATTTAAACTATTTGGTTTCTTTCTTAACATTACTGATGATAAAAAAATATTTTACCAGTTTTTGATTGTCCAGTCATATTCAGTATGCATTAGTATCCTGGTAAGAGCAAACTTATCAAAATCAGTTCCTACCTAACCAGTAGGCCCTCTCCCTCTTATAACAACAGAAATACCACAATATGTGCAATTGATTTTCATTGCCACTAACTGGACAGAAGCAGTTTTGGTTACCAGTACTTAATTTGTTATATCTAACTAAGAGAACATTACTATCAAGTCACTCAAATTCATATTTTATAAATATCTTTTGAAGAATAGGATAGTAAGCACATCTAAATAGTGCTTGTAACCAAAACTGTAGTTGTTCTTCACAAACCTTATTGAATAAAATGACCTGCAAATATGATCAAGGTCTATGTTAATCCAAATGTTATTGGGCCCTATTCACTACGAGGGTGAAGGTACATGAAAAAAGCATGTACCCCATCCATGTACCTATGTACCCATGGACACCTATCCATACCCCCTTCCCCTGGTGTACAGGACTATGCAGGGTGGCCAAAGGCGGAGTCACAGACCTGGGTCCAGCTGTGGATGCCTCACACAGTGAGGTGCAGGTCCAAGGTAGTAAATGTCTACTGCAGGCACCTGGACTAGCACAGCATGGTCCTTATGGCCTGTCCATCCATCGGTCCAGCCCTTGGCTCAAAGTGCCCTTCCAGTACACTGCAGGAATCCTGCACTGAGAAAGTGGCTCAGGCCCTCACCTCACCACAGCAGCTGTGCCCCAACCACAATGTGGCTGTACCCCTGAGCCCCAGAAGGTGGGCTTTGACATTGTCTGTGTCCCCCCCATCCAGCAACTTCCCATTCTGGTGCTGCTGCAATGTTGAAGTGTCAGTCACTCACCCGTCTCACTGCCCCTGCGTAGTGGGCTGTGGCAGCATGGAGAGCCCTGTCCTGGCCCCTAGTGTCTAGCAGATCCTAACAGTGGGGGTGTGCAGTGGGTTATGGTAAGGTCCCCACTGCTGTAACCTGCACCCATCTCTGCACCCATGTGGCCAGCACTATGCGCATTAATGAATAGCATGTAGTGGTAGCATGATCCCAACTGCCCCAGTGCATTGTTGTTCACACAATCGGGGGATCGGACGTGTACCAGCTGCATGTCCCAGTTGTAAATGCCATGTGACCACCGATCCCCCTGAATTCAAACTTAGCTATGCCAATGTGCCAGGATTATGTGGCGCATTGGCATAGTGCATAGGGCCCCATTGATTTTTGAGGCAATGCAATTTTTTAGTGCTAAGAATGATGTTATTCTCATCATATTAATTCAAAATTGAGGTATTATATTTCTTCAGATTGGTTACTACACAGGTAAACCAGGAAGATTGCTTGCAACCTAGCTGCAGCCAGTAATGTTTCTCCATAAAACATTTGTAAGGGGTCCTTTGATGTGACATTCTTGTTACTCTTATCTAGAAGTTTATTATCTTTGCATCTGTAATTGCATTGATATTTTGTCACCCCAGTTCCAATCTGATATAGCTGACCAGACATGAGTGACCTAGTCCTACGGTTGTTCTTAACATTTAAAAAAGTTACACAGTTAATTTTTCTCTAGTTTTTCAAATCCAAGTCATACAGTAATTATGAATAATATTTTGCATTAATTGTGTCAATGAGGGGTTTTATAGATATGACCCCATGTGCATAGTTGAACTTGGAAAGACCAAAAAATATTCATATTGTCTATAGTTTTATTAATACATCTAGTCCAGGACTCATTTATATCAAATATAAAGCCTAAGTATGTATAGTTATTCACAAGCTCTAGCCTTTGGCCTCCAATATTCCAGTAATCTTTGTCATGTTTTAACCAAAGACCATTACTTTGGTTTTATAAAGATTTATTTTGAGTTTTACTGTAAATCTTTAACTTTGTGATATAACAAGTCTAATTTTTTGGAGCCGATTTCTAAAAAGTGATAGTAGAATAAGACCATCCACATAAGCAAGGGTGGTGCAAGGACTATTTATTATTTTAGGTGAGTCTGAAGCAAGGCTTACAATATCCATTAATACTGTATCAATGTGCCAACAGAATAAGGTAGGAGCTAATACACAGCCATGCCTCACTCCTTTATTAGTTGGGATAATTTTAGAGAGTTGACCCTTAGTGCCAATTCTAATTTTGACCAAGTATCTTTATAAAGATTATAAATGATAAGTACTAGAGCTGTGTTAATATAACTGGACCCACAGCTGACCTCTAGATACTGTATTGAATCAAAAGCTGCTGAAAAGTCAATGGACACTATGGGCAGGTTTCACAAAAGAGATGCACCTAGCGCAACCCAGATGCACCGGTGCAAGTCAGAAATACACCTTAGAATGATTCACAAACAGCGTGAAAGCCCCAGCACAATCGAGATGCCCTGCACCCAATGACATGTGCCAAAGGTGCAACATAATGATATGCAGCGCACATACAGGGGGCGTACCCATGCATACACAGCACAACCTGATTCACAGAGCAAATCCATGGCACATTTTTTTTTTATTTTAGTCTTTGGTAACTGGGTATGGCCCACTAGGCACAAGTGCCTGTTTTTAGGGGTGACCTGGGAGCACTGGGCAGTAAAGTGACTTGCTCAGGATCACAAAGTATGCAAGTGGAGGTTGTGAGAATCAAATTCAGGTCTGGTCTGCTGGATGTATCAAGCTCGTTCACACCCCATTCCTCTAGCTTCTAGGCTATATTGCCAGCCCATGGGGCATCTCCAGTGCAAAGGACAGATGCACCATAGATAGATAAGTACAAAGGAAGGAAACTTAAGTCTAGCCCACCTGCAGATTATTGATTGAAGTGCTGCAGCAGCAGACTGCCTGAGCCAGGGGAAGAGTGGAAGACAGAGAGAGAGAGAGAGAGAGAGAGACATAGACAGTCAACCAGCACAGCAAGCCAGAGAGACTGAGCCAGAGGGCCAGACAGAGAACCCCACAGCAGAATGAACCCAGCAGCAGTTGCCATTGCAGGTGCACTAATGAGGAGGTGGAGGCAGGATGGTGTAAGGCACCATAGTTGGCCAGCCCCACAGCGGTATCGTGCCAGGCATGCGTTTGAGCAGCTGACTGAGGTGGAGACAATAGGCTGATACTGCCTGAACAGGGCCATACTGAGGCAGCTTTGTCAGCTGTGCCATGATGTGATGCAGGCACCCACTGCATGAGGTCATGCCATCCTGGTGGAGGCCAAGGTGACAACGGTCATGTACCTACTCACCACAGGAACCTTCCAGAGGCCTACTGGGCACACCACTGACATTTCACAGGCCTCTACGTCCCATCTCCTCACACAGTTCCTCACTGCACTGCTACCACATGATTCAGAATACATCCATTTCCACAGCATGCAGGTGGAGTGGACAGAAGCCATGCAGGGGTTCTACAGGGTGGTATGCATGCCAGGCATCATAGGGGCCATTGACTGCACCCATGTGGCAATCCACACACCACCGAGCAATGATGCCATCACCTACATCAACTGGAAGGTATACCACTCTGTGAATTGCCAGGCAGTGTGCAATGCCACAGAGCTCATCACCAATGTCTGCGCCACACACCCTGAGAGTGCACATGATTCATTCATTTTTTTTCAGTTAATAATTTTTATTCAACATTTTATGCTTGCACACACCAGTACTTAACACATCATATATTACAACACTATTGGTCAGAGAAGAGTCATCACAAGGAAAAACTCCATACCGTCTCACTGAGTATCTGGAGAGAAGGAGGGTAAAGGAGGGCTCTTAGTTCTCTGGCCATATATATGTAAACTGGTACAAATTACAGAGCAGTCAATAGTATTGCAAGCCAGAGAGAAAACCAAAAAGGTTAAGACACACATGATTCATTCATATGGCACCAGTCGGCACTGTGCATGAGGTTCAAGGATGGGGACAGACCAAGTAGCCATCTGACACATATGTGTGACAGAGCCCCAACAGCACAGGAGGGCAGTAAGGCCAGGACACAGGGGGAAGGCTGTGGGCAACCCAGACAGTGTGATGCATGTGCATGGGCCATAAGACAGCAGGGATGTGCAAGGGTACACAGGTGGACACAGGGTGACATGCAAGTGCTGTGCACCACACGATTGATGGGGGCATGCAGACGCAGCTGGGGTAGTGAAACAGAACTGCCTGTAATGGGGATGCACGGTCGGTAGAGCAGGACAGGTGCACACACCACTAGGGCCAGGGATGAGGACAGGGTGCATGGCAAGGTGTTACCCAATGTACTAACAGACACACATCTACCCCCACAGGAGAAGCCACAAATCCACTGAGGCCCTGGCTCCTCACCCCGTTCCGACAACCCAGAACAGATGCAGAAGAGTGCTACAATGAGGCACTCATCACGACATGCACCATCATAGAGCATGTCTTCAGCATGCTGAGGATGCGCTTCCAGTGCCTGTGTCAGTCAGATGGTGACCTACAGTATAGCCTGAGAAGGCCTGTGGCATATTCCTGGCCTGTTGTATGCTACAAAACATGGTTGTAGACTATGGAATACCTGTCGACGCTGGTGAGGGCAACACTTACAGGGAGGAGGGGGTGTGGGAGGGGGCAGAGCACCCCCAGAGGGCCAGGGAGATGATGCCGGCTGGGCTGGAGGGACCCGAGGCTGGCGGCCAGAGCGAGGGATCACCACAGGCATGTGGTAGAGGAACACTTTGGGCCACACAGATGAATATGGAGGTATGTATGTGTGCAGGGTGTGCACCAAGGTGTGGAGAACTCATGCCATGGGCACAGTGGACAATGGACAATATACAGAGGTGCACACAGGCACACACATGGTGAGGGACATACAGACACAGAGACACACACACACCAGGCATGCAACAACCATGCACCACCCGGGCCATGTTGCAAACATCATGAGTCAGTCTGCACTATGGCCTGCACATGGGCAGAGTGGACACCAGAACACACTCATCATTCCCATGACACATGACACAACAGTGGTGCACACAGACACTAAGGTGGTCCAGCACAGGTAGCACAGAGTGGTGCCAGGGCTGGAGAGGGGTGGGTGCCCGCCACACACACTACCACTGGCACCACCCACAGGGCTTCCGGTGCACAGAGATGTGACATCCTGCCACCAGAGGCCCGTGGACATGGGCATCACAGAGCAGCACCTCAGCTGCCACGGACATGAGGGGGGCCTCTGCCACAGCTGGTGGTGGTGGTGGGCATGCCACCACTGGCCAAAGGGAGTGTGCACTGAAACCCTGCAGGGGTGGTGCACCGAGACCATGCACGGGTTCCCAGTGGAGTGACCAACCCATGGTGATCACCCGAGCCATGGACGGTGGGCATGGAGGCCAGCGGCGACTGAGTCAGCAGCAGAGGGCTCACCCGGCTCTGCCACCAGGGTGTGTGGGACATGCTCCTGGGTGTCCAACTGGATACACGATGTCCATGGTGTGTTGCCGAGGCAGCCACCACCTCTGCAGCAGCTGAAATCCACTCCAGAGCTGCGGTCATGCCCACCCACATGATGCATGCCTCTACCAGCATCTGTGTGCACCACGCAGCTGCAGACTCATGCTCCTGGACCATCATAGTCCTGTTTCTATGGAACTCCACACAGAGGGTCTCCTGCCCCTTCACAGTCACCTGCAGGAGGGAGAGGTATGCCCTCAAGTCATCGGAGGGTGATGCTTCATGGTGGCATCGCTGATGTGCAAGGGATGGAGCAGCCTGGCCTGGTGCATCCACAGGTGGTGGTTGCACCCTGGCAGGCAGGGACATAGGTGGGAATTTGGTCAGGCACCACCATTGAATGCCCATGGGTGGTGTCCTCCCGGGCCAATGGGGCAGGTGCGTGAACCACAGCACCCTGCCCAGATACCAACGGCACTGCACATGGCAGTGGTAAAGGGGGCACAGCACCCATAGCCATGGGCAACTGTGCCACATCTGCAGCTTCACCTCGCACAGTGTGGCCATCAGTGGCAAGCAGGGCCACGTGCACAGGCAACCCCATGTTGGGTGCACCACCATCTGTCATGCCTGAGCTGGTGGTGATAGTGATGACCGCGGTGTTGCCAATGCTCTCCCCCTGCACTCCACAGGTGAGCACAAGGAGTGCATCAGTAATGTTCACCACGTCATCCTGGTCGTCATCAGACAACTCAGTCACGCTCCCCAGCTAAGTGATGTACTCGCGGGCTGTCCTGCCAGTGCCAGCCGAGGGGCCTGCAGGCTGACCTGTGCCAGGGCCATGACCGGAGTTGCCCAGGACATGGATGGTGCAGATGCAGGGTCATCCATGGTGGTGTCTATGGTCCTGTGAGATGTGCCTGCATCATCGCCCGCGAGGGCATCACATGCAGCCATGGTCACAGCTGCACTCAGGAAGTGCTATGGCGCTATAGAGAGAAGAAGAGGGTACATGGTTAATGCACAGTACACATACATTGCAGTGGTGATGCACAACAGTACACGGCCATCCAAACGGTGCTAAGGTTGCAGGCCTGACCACAGCAGGGCCATGGCATGACATGGCTAGCCATGCCATGGCACAGTCATGCCTGTCACCATCCCATTATGCACACTGCACAGCAGTGGTGGCACATGCCATGTGGATGTACAGCGGCATGTGCCCCCAGTGCAGTGGCATGGCAGCTATGGCACCATGGGGCATTTTGCATCTGGCCAGGGGTGACAGTCCCTATGTTGCTGTGCCTGGGTGCACAGGGACAGGTGTGGTGGCCTTGGCACATGGGTGGTGGGCATGCCTAGGACACATGTCTACTCACAATGCTGCAATGGGCTGCCACTGGTCTGGAACCCATCACCGTGGACACCCTGCATGGTGGTCTGGGACACACTGGTGGCCAGGAGGGCCTCACTAGGGCTTAGCTGTTTAGCCATGATCAGGCCACCCCCTGTCCACTGCAGGGAGTCCTGGATGTTGGTCATCTTCTCCTTGGCCCTCCAGCACCCATCATTCCAGTGCTTTCTGCACTCCATGACCGTGCAGTTGTATGGTGCCACAGTGTTCACCTGCTGGACCACCTCCTCCCAGCCCACTGCCTAGACAGTCCAACTGCCTTCTCTGCCAGTGAGTATGGCCAGGCATAGGTGGCATGCCTCAGTGAGCACCCTTTTCTCATCATGTTTGAAGTTCGGTCACTGCTTGGTGGCAGTGCTCGCATCCTCCAACATAGTGGCTACTGTGGAGGGAAGCATCCAGGTGTTAGGCATGCCTGTGGCTACACATGCTCCCACCCTGTCTGCCTCTGTCTGTCAACCCCACCTGGAACCCTGCAGCAGGTGGTCTGGGAGGTGGTTTGAGTGTGGGTGTCCTGGTATAGTGTGTGGCACCCCACGGTACAGAGTCCATTGGGGACAGTGCATCTACCATGCATGTCCACTGGTCCACAGCTGGGGTGCCAGTGCTGCTGCTGCCCCAGGGGGGTACGCAGTGCTGTTTGCCATGGACATGACCTGGTACCTCAGCAGCATGTGTGTGGCCACAGTGTTACCCCACCCAAACCGGGTCCCACCCTTGCTATGCCAGGGGGAGGACACAGCCGGTGGACCACAGCCATGGGCAGCTGACCACAGTGTGTGGCATGATGACACTGTCATGTTGCTTGCACAGACACCACCGTGTGCCTCAGACTGACCTGTGGCACATCACTGCATCCACCACACATGGCCTGTAACATTCAGTCACATATACCTCTCCAAAGTACTGCTATACCGGGCACAGTCACATATACCTCTCCAAAGTACTGCTATGCAGGGCACAGTACCTCTGTGTGGGCCACAGAACCACCATTTTCCATGGTGCATGGCCTTGTCCCATTGCCAACTGTACCTGTGTACAGCGGTACCCTATGCCATATGCTGCCATGTGTGCACCATGGTTCTGTGACAGGCATTCTAGACATGACAGTGACCAGTCTACTGGTGTCCTGTGCATTCTATGTACTGCACAGGTTTGGTGTTCAACATTATGGGCATTCTTTCCACATTTGTGCATGTTGGGATGCACTGTTCCCCATATGAGGGTCATGATCGTTCAGAGGCTTGCATGCACCTGTGGAATCCCCCCATGTGTTCTGTAAACCATATAAATATAGCTGTGTACTCACCTTCAAGGCTCTGTTTTCTCTCAGTCACCTGATCTCAGCCTGAAGCATTGGGAGCATTTATGGCTCAGGGCATGCAAGTGAGGCTTGGGCATTTGATAATGAGATGCTAATTGACTGAGATACCCATGCATGTGGAATGAGGTGGTTTAAGGTGCATTGACTGTTAATTGATAAATTGCCCCCAGCTCATCTCACTTTACAAGGAGCATCTCCAAGATGCGCCAATGACATTATGGTGCATCTGTCGTGCATGGGCAATCACTGTGTGCAATGGTGCATCTTCTGATATGCACTGCTACACTGCTTAGACAATGCACTGTAGCAGGAATGCTGGCTATTGCACTATGTCCTGTATTGCACACTGTATACCCACATGCACGGGACATGCTGCACTGGGCAGTCATAGTGGCCATGGATCGCACATTGTGCACTGTAGGCCGCCATATCGCATGATATGCATAACATGGCGGCCTCATACGCATCACATATGCGCGACCTGGACGTGACCTCGAAACACCTTAGTGGTTGGCATTGGACATGCTGTGTTTCCTTTGACCTATCGCGTTTCACGACTGTGTGGATTATACCGCAAGTACCTCTGTGCCTCTGTTTTGATGCACATATCGTGGGTACTTGATTGTGCTTCACCGTGGTTGGCACTGGGTGACAGTTACTGTCTGTGGGGAAATTGCTAGAGTTGGTAGGCAATACCCTAGGGCCATGAACTGGTCCCAGGTGAAGATGCTGCATCTAGGGGCCCTTGTTATGCCGGCGGAGGGGCATCTGTTTGGGCAGGATGACCTTCATGTGCTCATGGCTGAGGTGTGGACCTCCATTGCCAGGAGGCTGGTACAGTGCACTGGGCTGCCATGCAATGGGGAGCAGTGCAGGCATCATTTTGGCAACCTCCAGAGGTGGGACCCGGAAAGACTGGGACAGCTGCATCGCTGTGCACACCGGGGTGTACTGCCAAGGCAAAGTATGTGTTGCTCATCTGGCTCCATATGTGGTGTGTACTGGGTGTGTGTATTGCAGCCTTCATGGGGCACCCACTTGGATCACTGTCATCCTGCACATATGGCAGTGGCTGCACCTGCCCAGTGTAGCCCTATCATGTGTGCCATGGAGGGTGCTGGGGCAGGGCTGTGTTTGTGTTCAGGCCACTGGAGCTGCACAACTGGTCACCACTGTGTGCTGCATGCACACATGCCTGGGGGGTGGCACTGTTACAGTGCATCCTGCACAGTGGTGCTATATGGCTGTCCCTGCCCCATCTGTGCATGTCAGTGTTGATGTGTGTATCTGGTACTTCTGTGTTGACTCATGGTGCTCTCTGTCTGTTGTGTTTTGAAGGCCTAGTGGCCAAGAGGAGGGCCATGGCCATTGCTGAGATGTGGAGGAGGAGGCTCCTGGGTGCCAGGCCTGGTGCTGTTGCAGGGACAAGTAGGCGGTGCATTCTGCTGTAGCTGTGGTTCTGCTGCTGTGGGTTACAGCAGGATGGGGGTGTTGTCTACGTTCAGGCCCTCAGTGTGTATTCTCTTTATCTTTGCTGTAGGTTTCCAAGGACGACATGCCATGGCAGGGGGTGGTGCCCAGCCTGATGTGGAGGAACAGGTCCATGTGGCCATCCAGCAGGCCTGCGTCCTATATCCTGGACGGTTCAGCACCTGTCAGCTGCCTACAATGAGTTCTTCGGTGATTGCCCTTATGTGGCCCTGCAAGGGTGTGGTGTGGAGGGGCACAGCAGTGCTACTGGCTCCCTGGTCTTTCATGGGGCCTTGCTCTGTTTGCTCTTTATGTCTATGGCCCCCTGTTTCCTTGGTTTTCTGGGGTTTCTGTTTTACAGTTTTTTATCTTGCTTTACTGTTTTATAAACATGTTGTTGTCATTACTTGTCAGTGGGTTTCATTGTTCCAGTGCCATGGTTGTTCCCTATTGCCCTGCTGGCTTGCTCCACTTGCCCTGACCTGCTCCCTTATGTGGCTCAGGGCATCCAGGGTGCCATGGCACATCTCCTGTTGTGCCAGTGCATCTCCAGTTGCACTGCTCTGTGTCTGGGCAATTCACATATGGGATGTATTCCATTGTGCATGCCTCTGTGGATCACTCTGTGCTTGGCCCATCTTGCTTGCACCAGCACATCAGGAATGTGCTCGGCGCATCTTCTTTGCGAATCCTGCCCTATATATATATATATATATAATCTTTGCTTCCTTAAGAAAACATACTTTTCACTCAGGTGATGCAAAATAAAACAGTTATGAGTAGTAGAGTAGCCAGTCCTAAATCCTGTTTGAAATTCACTAAGCCCACCTGTTTTTTTTTTTTTTTTTTTCCGCCTCCCCCTCCTCCTGTCTGCCCACTCCTTTGGGTCTCTATTGCCCCTCCCGACTGCCTGCCCAAATTTCCACACTGGCTGCCAACCTCATATGGCAGTCCCCCCTGGTAACCCGGCGTATCCCTTCGCCGGGTGGGTCCCCCTCCTCTGAGGAGAAGACACCGGCAAGGCGGTCAGCACTCTTTACTTCATTCTGCCCGGGGTACTGCTGAGGTGAGTCAGTCCTGGGATCGGCGGCAGTGGAGGGCAGAGAGACCATCATCTGGCTAGCCAGGAAGTATTTTCTGGGTTTTCTGTGGGGGAGTGGCGTCCTGGCGTCAAGGCATACCTTGAAAAATCTGTCCTCCCCTTAAGCAACGAACCCGATAGTTACAGCTGTACTCCCAGCCTCCGCTAGGAGTCAGCAGGCGCCGGTGCACATCCCCACTCTCCCCCCAGAGAAGGAGGGCTGTCCCCGGACACTCCATCCTTCTCCACCTGGCTGGCCCTCTGGCGATCTGAGTCCGTTCCCGAACCCGGGTCGCTGGCGTCGCAGAAGGAAATCCAACCGCTGCGCCGACAGGCCGGCTAAGCCCACCTGTTAATGAAATTTGATGTCTTAATCTTTCCAAAATAATTTTGGAAAATATTTTCAGGTTTACAGCCATCAGGCTGATGAGCCAATACATAGCAGGATCAGCTGTACTGTCTTTCTTGTGAACTGGTATAATTTCAGCCACTTGACTAGATAGAGGAACACATTTTTCCTTAACATATTTGTTATAAAAACATGTTAAAGCTTTACACCACTGCCTAGTGTCACAGAAATACACCTCTGGTGGTATTTTATCTGGTCCAGGTGCTTTGTTAACTTTTTGTGAGTTAATTGCAAAGTAAACCTCTTCATAATTGATCAGAGACAGTCTGATTTCTCCAGAAATATCTCTTGGAAATGAAATACAGTGCCCAGCGGTTATTACAGGCATGTCTGTGAAATCAGGTTTTGGCCACTGTAGGAGAAGGATGCTATATCCTCAGGCAAAAAAAAAAAAAAAACTACACCTGACAATGGAGCCTACACCTTCAAAGAAACAAGTGGCAACTAGTTAAACATTTTTACTGAAAATACAATACGGTACTGAAAAATTTAATAAGTGCAGCGAAATCAAAGAAAGCAAACTTTAAAAATGAAAAAACAAAGTCTCAATGGCACTAATGGTGCTAAATTAGCAGTGATCCTACTTTTGAGCAGTGAAGTACTTTGTTTTACTACTCTGTTTTACTTTTTAGAAAATGGCTCTGTTAGGAAGTTCAGGCTTATTTGGAGGCTAACAATGGGGGGAAGAGTGCCCTTAAGTTGATTTAGAAGGGCTTAAAAGCCTTTGCTCAGGGTAGTAGTAGTATTACTGCCTACTGTACTTTGTTATCCTCATTATCCTTGTTTGTATAATCACTTGTCTGCAATATGGACACCAGATTGACTGGACCCTCTGCAGCATTTAGAATTCCGGTAGCAAACATTCGCGTTGCTCCATAGCTCAGCATTCCTACTTCCAGAAACAGTTTCAAACACCTCCGAAATGATCACATTTAGTAAATCATAGCCAGGCAAGGTTTTTTTTTTTTAATCAGGCACGAGTTGCTATAAATTACCTCTAGCAGGGTGTTAATTTTATAATCACCTGTCAAACTGTCTAAATCCTCCTGAAATCCACCCACTGTAGCAGGCAGGCAACGATCAAAAGAAATGGATTTGGCAAATGGTTTGAAATTTGCCTGATGAAAGCAGCTGCCCGCATTAACCACGGGCACTATAAGTGGAGAGGACTGTATCTGCATTCGGGTCATAAAAGATATGCATAAAAAATTCAGTCCATTGGTCTTCAGAAATATATGTTCAATATGGTCTTCAGAATTATTGGTACCCTTAGCAACCAGGGACCAAAACCTTTTACTGTCCTTTTCTCTGGTTGTTTTCAACATAATTTCCCATTTTATATTTTAATATGGATTTTTTTGTCTTTCAAGTAGACTTTAAGTCTTTTCCTCTCTGAATTTAATTCTTTGAGCATTTCCTTGTTTTTACTTTTTTTTGATTTGGGTCAAAAAATTGAACTTTGTATTTTTTGCTTTCCATATCAAACCATCCACTCAGTTTCATCTGTTTTCTCTGGTCAGGTAAATCATGATATAAATTACTTTTTATCAAGTTTAAAGGTTGTTCAACCTTTTGAGAAATCCAATTTTTCCAGAGAGTTCTGGTCAGTTGACAAAAAAGAGGTCCTAATTATATTACTGATCTGCCCCTCAAGGATACATTCCCATACCAGCCTCCTGATTGCCCTAATGCCACTAAATGGTAGTTCAGCCTATGGAGTGATTTGATATAGAGCACTACCTAGTCCCCACAGAAGTATTGGGAAATGATCATTCTCTGCTCTGATTGGATGGGATAGCTTATTGGATGGGGTAGCTTATTCCAAACATTTACCAAACCTGACTGAAAAGCAAAATCCAACAAAGAGGTACCTGTTGCAGTTTCTGTATATAAGAATAACTCCCTTCTAGATCACCTGCAGCCTACTATTTAAAGGATAAAAAACTATTTTAACATATCAATCAATACTGAACCTGCATTGTTTATTTTCCTATCTTTGGAAGCCCTGAATGGAATGACTGGCAGTACATTCATATAAATGAGTATTGAATTATCTACTAAACCATCAATGTCGCTTCTGGCATTCATGTCCCCTGGCATTATAACATCCCTCTCTGGATAATTTAAAGTAATCTCTTGAAGAAGTAACTTAAGGGTCTCCCATAAGTCATGATGAAAATATTTTGAGGCTGCAGGGGGTACATAGCAATTTACCAATGCAAATTTCTGCTCTTGAGTTTCCAATAAAGTGACAATAAAATTATCTAAATTTATAAAGTGCTTAGCCTTAGTAAAGATGGTTCCCTGTCATAAGGGTGACCAAATAATGGTGACCCATGAGAAGGGCACCAGATCCCCATGGTGACAACATTTAGGAAAGTTATTTTATGTGGGGGACGGGCTTTGCCCCTCACAACCCACCTTACTAAGGATTCCTACTCTGGGGGAGGAACACAACTTGGTGAAGGGGGCAAAAGCCCAGGTCACCCAAATTTGTTGGTGCTGTTGTTCCGTTGCCCTTCTAATGGGTTGCCATTTTTCAGTCGACCACTTGACGTGTTACCGTAAAGACTCCAATTATTTTTTTTGAACTCTGTTTTTGCACCTTACCCCCAAACTCTCTCAGGCTACCTTGACTCATTGATCCACTCTACTTCTCACTGTTGTCCTTTCTTCCTATATATGGTTAATGACCCTCGGTAAACTACACCTGGCAAGCTTCACAACTCTGATCCCCTCAGGGCAGGGCTGCCATCCACTCTGGCGCTCTGTCTTTCAATCTAGCTTGCCCAGCTTGAGCCACCTAGAAGCTGAAGGGGTGAAGAGAGGACCTAGTATTGGGCATGTGGCAGCCAGCACTGAGAGGCACTGTCGCCTATCAGGAGAAGGGGAATGTTTTTAGTTTACCCTCTATCACTTCCCACCCTGTAGAGCTGCATGTGCAATGATACCAGGGACAGCTGCATGGCTGTATTTCCCCACTACTCTGGCCCAGTGCATGGCAGTGCCTCTGGTCTCCACTGGGAGGCTACTGCAGTGCTGAGCTATCCCTGGTTCCCCGGGAGAGAAGAGAAGTCGTCCGGATGCTCCATCCTCTTTCTCCCCTGCTGACCCCCAGCAGCCTGGGCTCATTCCCTAACCCAAGTCACCAGCGTGTTGTGAGGTATGGTGTCCAGTGCCTCAACCCTCAGCGCCACCTGGTCAGCAAAGACTCCAATTCTAATGTAAGTGGCCAGACCACCAGAGTGTCTCCCAATCATCTGAGTCTTAGACCCTGGATGATGGAATAATTCATATTCAGGAATCAAAATGTTGCTATTTGGATCATTCCAAGACTCTTGGAGACAAATTACATTATACTTAGTAATAAAGTGCTTCCACTCACTGTCAACCTAATACCTACTCTTTGTTCTTGATTGCAGGAGGCGTTACTGTCTGCCATTGTATTCTGCACAGAGTTGCCTTTTATGAGGGGATTGAGTCAATTAACATACCCTGCAAATGCTAAAAATCCATTGGCTAGGGTTAATGGGGTACTGATAGATTTCTCACATGGCTCAGAAATAGGGATGGGCCCTGCAAGTTCAGAGGACTCAGTTATACAAAGGCCCAGACTATCTAAAATATTGGATTTCTGTAGAATTCTGTCAGCCACATGTTTATTTCTAACTAAAATATCTACCAGACTTCCAAAATCCCTTCTATAGGCTTTCCATATTTCATCCTTCTCTAAATGAACTTGCAAAACATTTCTCAATAAATTGCATAAGACACCAGTTAGTGTAATATTATTTTCTGTAGAAGTCAGTCTATGAGTAAGCTGGCAGAAGTGAAGGTGGCCTATGGTGGTGGCCATGATGGGACTGCATCTCCAGTTTCTCAAGTCAGAGATTTAGCCATAAGAGGGGGAGAGAGCATAGTCTTCACACATCATGGCAAAGACTCAGGCTTGATACATGGCAAGCCCATATCTATAAAAGACAACATCTTGGCAACACAGAGAAGCCTGAGTTGGCATCTCAAGTTTGCCATGGTAAACAAATCCTCTTGACCTTCACTCTTGAGGGTTTAGCGGTTACCAGGGAGACTTCTGTATGACAACATAGGCTTGCTGTGTATGACTGCCCATACATTATCCTCTATATACAATAGTACAGTATATGATTAGTGTTTGTTCTATATTAATATTATTTGCACAAAAACTGCATTAATTCACCAATTAGGATTCAGATTAAAGTATCAAAAGTAGGGACATGTGGTGTTAGGGTTTCCAACCCTACCTCCCCCCACCTACCCCAAAAAGCAAAAGGAAACTAAAAATATGGTTTTCGTTCTCTTGATTATTGGTGAATCAAGGGAGGGATCTTTCTTAAGGTTCTCAACCCCAATGCTAATCCCATTCTGTCACCAAATAAAGTCATGTGATATATTTTCCTCTGGCAGGGCTTTCAGGATGTTGGCAACATATGGGGAGACACAGTTCTGTACATTTAAAGACTATATCAGAATGGGGTGAGTGTTAGGGTTGAGAACATTAAGGAAGACACAACACCTAATTCACCAAGACTCAGGAGAGTGAGAATCATAGTGTTTTTCCTTTTACTGCTAAGGGGTTGTGGGTGGGGAGTTAGGGTTGGAAACCCTAATGCCATATTTCTCTACATTTGTCACTTTAATCTGAACCCTAACTAGTGCATTAACACAGTTTTTCACAAAGAAATGTCCTTATTTTTTGAGACAGTAGAATTGTACACTCATTCATGCAGGTCCCTTCAGGAACTGTGTGAATACATTAATGTGATAACGGAAGCACAAGGACCTCCTTGCCCTGTGCTTCCATTCCACCATTGATGCACACAAGTATCTAGGTGTGGAAACACAGGGCCCTCCTGGCCCTCTGCTTCCATTCCTTCAGAAAAACAATCTGTTTTGTTATAATTTTTTTTTTTGAAAGAATAAAATATATTAACCGTGGCTATTAAGTCCTGGTAGATGATTGCATAAGGTCAAAGTTGTGTTTTGAAGAATTTACCCATAAATTTGTAATTTTTTTTTTTTGCTTTGGTCTCAAAGTTGCTATGTGTGTGGTTCTAGAGGATATATGCCTTTGGTGCATATTTGATGACAATAGACATTTAATTGTGGATTTGGCATCATGGTGAAATTGTGACATAATTTTGGGGTGCTGTGCATACCTCATTAAATGTTGAGGAGCTATTATGTGTCTTTCTTGTACTACTAATGGAGACCTTTCTTTTGATATATAGAGTATCCGTTAACTCCAAAGACTGAGAGAGTTTCAGCTTCTTAAATTTGTAATGTTATCCTATAGTAATGCTAATTTGTAAATCTTTCTTTTTATACAGCCCTTGAATTATTTTAGAGGGTATCATGTGTTAGTGTTGTAGTAGCTAGTGGCTGGAGGAACAAAGAAGGGGGCTCTAAAAAACACAAGAGCCTGCTTTCCTAAATTAAGCTTTATATTCACTTCAAGGAGCCAGAGATCACAGCAGCTTGCAAGTTTGGTTAAGAGTCAATTGACACCACATACACACACACACACACACACACACACACACACACACAGACACACAAACACACACAGCCCTCTGATCCACCTATATCAGGCCATGTCAGGAAGCAATCTCCAAGGCTTAAAAACCCCTTCCAACAGATACAACAACTGCACTAGCAGCAGGAGGAATAAAGGAGGGGGCTCTAGAGAAGACAGGAGCTTGCCCTCCTAAACGGAGCTGTATACTCACATTGGGAACCCCAGAGAACAGAGCAGAGGTGTCATTTGGTGGAGAGCCGATTGACACCATGTACACTTCCCCGGCCCTCTGGTCCACCTATCAGGACACTTTGTGGGAGCATCTGTGAGCCCTTGATGGGTCTATGTGATAACGATGAATGCCTAAAGGCGATTGCCATTATGGCTCAGCCAGAGTGCCAAACACATTTTGGCACTCTGACAACCTCTTTATCAACACAATGGTTCCAGGACATATTTTACTACTTTCTGAGGGGCTGCACCCTCACCCCCCCTTGAGGGGCTTCACCACCGCACCACCCACTTAAGGATTACCAACTCCAGGGGGGGTATATGTCAGGAGGGTGAAAGTAGTAAAAATAAAAAGGTCCAGGCAGGGCACAATAAAAATTGCACCAGCACCCGGTCCCAAACCCAGTACCTCAGCCACCCCAGCCATTGCCCAATCTCCGATGCCATGCCACAGCTCAACCGACAACCACATCACCACCCCCTACAGCCTCTCCACCCCCTCCCAGACCACGCTGCCCATGCTCACTTCCACCCCCCTGTGCTTGTACATATAGTGATATGCTGTCACCAAGTTCACCCACTCCCTCATCCAGTTGCCCTACCTGTCAATCGCCATTAGTGGATTGTGTGAGAAAGGTGTTGCCATAACAAATGGTGCCCTTCTTCATGAGCCCACTTCATGGATTACTGCCCTTGACAGGTACATAAGAATATACCCACCAGAAACCCTCACCCTGCAGCCCACTGTGCTAAGGACCAATGTTACGAGGTAGCACAGTGGAGACTGCCCATCGGAGTCAGCTCAATGAGGCAGCCAGCAGACTGACATTCTGTGCCACAGCAGGAAGACAGGGGAGCACTGGAGGAGTAAAATAATTATCTGGACTTAGCAGGCATCTGCAGGAAGAAGAAAAAGATTAGGAAGTTCAACCTGACAACTGTGGTAAGTGTACTGTAAACTATTGTTGTAGTTCACACTGCACAGGAGTGAGGAGTGTTCAGGTCATGCTAAAAGTTGGGAATAGGTGAAACATCCTATCTAAGGTAGAGGTAAAAAAACATTTTGAAGGAAGCAAGTAAGCAAAACCAAGAACAGGCATGGAAGTAAATTGATAAGCTGGAAGTGGTGCTATTGCTGTGGGGTGCAATTGCTGTGGGGTGGCAGTTTTCAGGGAGACTTTCTGGAGACTGCACTGCTGCCCCATCTGCATGCAGCTCTCTGGGCTGAGATGGGAGGTTGCCAAACTCCAGGCTGAGTTGGCTAGGATTCAGAGAACCTCCTCCTCCACCCAGGTATCACCAAGCCTGCCACCACTAACTCAGAGGATCCCTAGAAGGAGGAGCAGCTGGACTACAGTGGGTTCAGAGAGCAAGATGGTGGTGAGACAGAGGCACATCCCCCCATCCGGTAACACTACACAACTCTTATGCTGTTCTGGTGGGGTGATACTGTCCCATGGATGCACCCAAGGTAGTGACCAGGGAGAATGTGGGTGACCTCTATACTGGTTACCCTAAGAAGGGTTGTAGAGAAACCCAGAGGAGAAGAAAGCAACTCCTGGTGGGGGACTACATTGTGAGAGGCATAGATTTGGGGATAGAAAGGAAGGGGGAGAGGGAGGTTAGGTGCCTACCCAGTGCTGCAGTTTGGAGGGATGGAAAACATATCCTGAGGAATGCTAGGGTAGAAGTGAAGGAGGGATAACTAGATATCATTGTCCACTGGGGGACTAATAACCTGGCTAGGGATGGGAAGGGGATAGTACAGGGGGAGTTCAGAAAGTGGGGGAGGGGTTTTAGGCAGGTAGCAATCTCAGTGTCCTTTTGGAGGTGCTGCCTATCTATGACAGAGGGAAAGATAGGGTACTTCATACCAGAAGCTTCAACCAGTGGTTCACTGTGTGGTACATAGCTCATTGCCAGTGTATACTTATGAGCTGAATGGTACATGTTTGATGTTTATAGCTTGAGCTTTGGCATTTCTCTATATCCCACCCTCTGTGGGATACTGGGTTGGTGTAAGATTTAAGGCACAAAAAAGAGAATTAGCATAGTGATTACCTCCTCCAACTCTGGAAAGTGTGAACAGTAGCATGCTGGAGAGGAACCCCCTTTAGGGCAACCTCTGAAGACCCATGGCTACTGACCTGCCCATCCTCTGGGCATACTAAGAGGAGAATAATCCTAAATATGGGCAGCAGTTTTAATAGTGGTTATGTCCAAGAATTAAGCTGGTTGAAGAGTCCTGATTCTGAGAAAGATGATGAGCAGAAAAGTCAACAATGAAGATGAAGGTTCCGGCAGATGAAAGGAGCTCCAACTTGGAATGATTTCCTGATGATAAACAATGGTTAATCCATGTCCAAAGTAGCAATAAGTAAAGCAGATGTAAAGTGTACATATGCAGTCAACATGGCTAGGGAATGTGTGCCAAAGTTGCAAATTTTGAGGGATGTAGAGATCATAGACGATGAAATGGCTGGGCTCATTGTGTGGCTAAGGTAGGTGGATAAAGTAGGAATGTAGCCAGCTGGGAATGATATTGCTGTATGAGTCTAAGGATATGGGAGGCTTTCATGGGCTGTTGTAAATCCATAAAAATATCAGGGTATGAGTGAGCACCTTGTAGAAAGGACAAATTGTCCTAAGATATCCAAGGAACTGAGGTGTGCTCCTTGGAGCTGTCCAGCTTAGGAACTTTGGGCTGGAACTGGAACAGAAAAGAAGGTGGATTGCAGTAGAGGAAGTGGATGAATTGAGGAAGTAAGGTAGGTACTGTTTTTGGGATGGTGGGACCCCACTTGGCCCACCATCACTGTTTCACTGAGTAGTCTGAGTAAGGAGGGCTAGCTAGAGCATGGGCTCCCCATGTAGCTCTGGTGTATACAGTGTTCAAATGCTCAAGCAATAGAATAGGTCTCAGGTGGTCAGACTAAGGAAGGTGAGACTCCCATGAAGGTCTGACTTAATGAAGATGGAAATACATTTGAGTAATGAGAAATGCCCCCTCATGGGGCACGTTAGATTCACGATGGTGAGACCCCCAGGTGCGTTCTCCATCACCACAGTATGGTATGATATGAGGCAAGGAAGTGAAGCCCCTGCCTGAGATTGCCTGTAGATGATAGAGAAATACATTTGAGCAATAAGTAATGCCCATTGTGGGCATGTTTGTGTTGGGATGGGAGGACTGTCCCACAGATCCACCATCGCTGTATTATGACATGATCCAAAATAAGAAGGGCAAGACCCATTATTGGATGACTGGACCCCACGTGTTCCACCATCACCATATTACTGAATAGTCTAGGTAAGGAGGATGACAGTCTCATGTGAGCATGCCTGTAATGACACAGAAATATGAGCAAGGCCCCTTCATGGTGCATGCATGATTTGGGTGGTGGGACCCCACATGATCCGCCATCGCCATAGTATTGAATAGTCCAAGGTAATGGTGATGAGACTCACATGTGAGTCTGATTTTAATGACATGGAACTATGTGTGAGTGATGAATAAGGCCCTTTCGTGGGATGTGTATGTTTCTCAGTACTGTTTTTGGGATGGTGGGACCTCACTTGGTCCGCCATCAATGTTTCATTGAGTAGCCTAAGGTAAGGACAGCAAAACCCCACAGGAGCCTGCCTGTAATTATATGGAACTATGTTGAGCAATGAGTAAGGCCGCTCGGTGGGGCATGCGTGATAGGGATGGCAGGACCCCATGTGGTCTGCCATCACCATAGTATGGAAGAGTCCATGGTAGGGAAGCTGAGACTCCCACTTGAGTCTACTGCAGTGACTTGGAAATGATATTGAGCTATGAGTATTCCCCTTTGTGGGGTGTATATGTTTTGGGATGGCGGGAACCCACGTGGTCCACCATCGCCATGGTATTGCACTGACTGAGATAAGAATGGTGGGACCCCACATGGTCCACCATTGCCATGGTATTGCACTGACTGAGTTAAGGATGGGGGGCCACCACACAGTCCACCATCTCAGTATTAGCACATAGTCCAATAAAAAGAGGATGAGACCTCAAGTGAGTACACCTGTAGTAAATGGAAACAAGATTTGTGCAATGAGTAGATGGCCCCTTGTGGGCACGGTTGTTTGGGATGGTGGGATCTCACATGGTCTGCCATTGCTGAGTTGATGGCTAGTCTGAGGTAAGGACGGCGAGACCCACTCACATGATTCTGCCTTGGAGATATGTGCGATAAGTAATACCCAGTTGTTGGTTAAGTTAGGGATGGCAGGACCCCCACATGGGTCCACCATGGCTGAATAATTGAATAGTCCAATGTAAAGGGGCAGTGAATCTATCATACTGGTCACCGGAGGAAGGGATAAAGCGTGTGAGTTGAGCTAAGCACCCCCATATGGGCTAGCCAGACAGGTAGGAACTTTCAGTCCTAATAAGGACATATATGCAGTGCTGTTAAAATGCATTATTCACCACAATGAGGGTCACTGAGATAGAGAGTTCTTTTACATTAAGCACCTTATTGTTCAGCTTCCTGGGTGGATAGCACCAATGTTGATGATTGGTCTCTGATTGTGGTGCTTTGTCACTGTTATGTTGAGCCTTGTCCCTGATTTATGAGGTCATAAGTAAAGAGGTACAAACATAATTCCAAACAAGTTCATAGGTGGAAGTACTAAGCCAAGACAAACAGAATATGCAGCACTAGGTATCAGAGTTCATGAATGGGGCACGGTGAAGAAATTAGAACAGATGAGTGCCAGAGCAGGGTGCAGAGGTTCCGGAACTATTCAGCTGAGGCTCTGGAATTCCATGGAAATTATGCCCTGCTTCCCAGAAATATGTTGTCTCCTATGGAAGCTAGAGGCCATGCATTCTGGTTAACCAGTACCAGGCAGGGGAAACTTCCCCCTTTGATGGCTCCAGTTCTCTGTAGAATACATGAATCACCAAAGTTATGGGAGCCATGAGGCAGGTCCCAATCTAGCAACAGTTAATGCAGAAGCACACCAAATACATGAAACTGAAGACAGCAAAGATAGCGCTAATGGATTAGATACCCTTAGACACGGTGCAGCTAGCTCAAGAAGAATTAGTCCAGTGGCCAGGAATAAAGTTCACCAGCACTCAAGCAAAAATGCAGTCAACCAGTCCAGGGTTTACAGCCTGAGCCAGAGACCATTTCATCTCAAATGCAGACTGCATCTGTGGAAGTGAAGCAGCATTAGGAATAGCTGGTGAACAAACCCATGTGAGGAACAGAAGCTGTAAGGAGCGACACTGACTGCTGGAAGGCCAGAGGCTGGGAGAGGGTACAGAGCAGTGGCTCCAAACAAAAAGGAGGCAGGGAAGTAGAGGGGCATGGAAAAGGGAAGCCCAAAACAAATGAAGAAGAAAGTAGAGCAATGAAAACATGGACAACCAGGAGGAAGGAGAGGCCACGAGGGGGACAGACACAGGAGGGACCAGAGACAGAAGCACTGGGAATGACACATGGGATGAAGGGGCAGCAGAAGTGAGAGGTAAAAACAGACAACGGCAGACAAGCCATGGCAGCAGGGAAACCAAGGGAATGGGGCAGTGAACACAGAAGCTGAAGGAGGAAAGGCAATAGAGGACAGGGAGGAATGAAAACAAGAGGAGTGGCACAGAGGAGGGGGGCAAGGAAAGCAGATGCAAGCCAGGGAGAGGTGACAAAACAGAGGGACCAGGCAAAAAGGCGGAGAGAAAGATATAGAAAGTAGAGGAGGGGGGCAACACAGACAAACAAACTGCAAGGCAGCGGGGAGGCAAGGGAGAGTGGAACCAGGAACAGGAGGGGGGATGAAAGAAGGCCAAGCAAGCAGAAGCCAGAAGCAGCAACAAACTCTGAGGTATTTGAAATGCTTTCAGCTGAGTGAGCGAAAGCTTGAGGTTTAAGAAGGGGATGTGGTAGGAGCTATCCCCCCATTGAACCTCATACTAAAAGCTTTCCAATTGAGGGAATGGTGCAGAGAGGTTCAACGACATTGGGGACCGTGGTCACACCTGGAGGGGATAAAGGCTTGTACAGGGGAGATTACCTGCATCCATCAGGGAGGGGGACCACAGTGGTCAGTGAATGGTTTTGATATTACATTGGCAAGTATTTAAACTAGCCAAGGGGTGGTGGAAGAAAGCAAGGAGACAAACTGTCCCCCCAGCAAACTGGAGTAGTCAATAGGGAGCACTCTAAGGGAGATAAATCCCCAAGGGTACCTAATAGAAAGAAAACCAAGATTGTAGTAATGAATGACATGGGAATGAGAACAGAGGTGTTAAGGAGAGAGAATGAAAGGGGAAATGGGGGGCTGAACAGAAGGGTGGTACTAGGCGTTTGAAGACCATATGTAAAAACACTGGAGGTCTGGAAAATTAAATTTCAGACTTGGAGGCTATTGTGGCAGAGGCTGACTTAGACATTGTTGCCATTACAGAATCATGGTGCACTGAGAAGTATGGCTGGGATATAGCCATACCTTGCAATACTCTTTTCAGGAAGGACAGGGTGTGAAAAAACAAGTAGGAGGAGTTGCTCTTTAAGTGAGAGATAGCATAAAAGCAATAGAGGTACAGGGAATACGGTGAGGGGCAGAGGTACTGTGGGTCACCTAGAGATGGGTAATGGAGCCAGTATTCACACTGTCTTGATCTACAGACCTCCAGCACTGGGGGTTGGGGGCTGGATAAGGTTCTTGGGGAAGCCATTCAAAGAATAACAAATAAGGGGGAGGTGCTGTTGGTGGGGGACTTTAATCTGCCGGATGAAGATTGGAGCATCCCAGCTGCAGCTTCAGCTAGGAGCAGGGACTTTTGGACTCCATGCAGTGGGGTTTCCTCAGGCAACTAGTTACTAAGCTCACTCATGAGGGGGCAATACTGGTCCTTGTACCAGTGGACAGTGTTTCAGATGTCATGGTGAGTGGCCATCTGGGAACCAGTGATCATGGTACTGTGTGTTTCAATATTAGTACTGGGGCAGAACTGAAACTAACAAGGAAGAGGGTTCTAGACTTTAGGAAAGCCAGTTCTAAAAAGATGGGGGAATGCCTTAGGGATGCCCTGGTGATGGGAGGGAAGGGTGTTGAGTGGAGTGATGGAACTTTGGACAAAACTATAAGTGGTCATAGAGAAGGCAACAAACCTCAGTGTCAGGCTAGTAAGCAAAGGCAAGGGGAAAAAGAGACCGCTATGGTTCTCTAAGGAGGCGGCTAGGAGGTAAGGACAAACAAGTTAGCATTCAAGAAGTATAAGAAGACACTGAAAGAGGAGGATAGGGAGCTGTATCTGGAGAATGAGAGGGAGACAGGGAAATTACTTAGGAACACAAAGGTGCAAACAGAGGAGAAAATAGCCCAGGAAGTAAAGAAAGGAGACAAGACATTTTTTAGGTATGTAAGCAAAAAGAGGAAGATCAAAGGAGGGATTGTAAGACTAAGAAGGAAAGTGAAGGATTGTGTTGAGGTGGACCAAGAAAAAGCAGACATCTTGTACAATTACTTTTGTTAGTGTTAACTCTAGAAGGAGAAGAAGAAGGAAAGGGGCCACAGAAAAGTGACAGGAGCATCGAGGAAGGGGATATAGACACTAGTCCAGTTACAGAGGAGATAGTCCTGAAGGAACTCACAAATCTGAAAGTGGATAATGCAGTGGGTCCAGATGGGATCCATCCAAGGATACTGAGGGAACTCAGGTAGGGGCTGGCTATACCTCTGACATTCCTGTTCTACATCTCACTGGAGACGGGAGTGGTTCTGGGGAACTGGATGAGGGCAGACATAGTCCCACTAAATAAAAGTGATAGTAGGGTGGAGGCTGGCAGCTATAGGTCAGTCAGCCTTGAATCCGTAGTCAGGAAATTACTGAAATTATTACCGAAGGAAAGGATAGTGGAACACCTCAAATACAGTGATTTACAGGACCTGAGACAGCATGAACTGATGGGGTGAGGTCTTGTCAAATGAATCTAATAGATTTCTTTGATTGGGTGTCCAGGGGGATCAGGGAGGAGCAGTGGATGTGGCCAACTTAAGCTTCAATAAGGCTTTCAACACCATTTCTCATAGGAGATTGGTAAGCAAGCTGGGAAGTCTAGGAATGGGACAAAAGGTGGTAAACTGGGTAAGAAATTAGTTAAGGGATAGGTGTCATAGGGTGGTGGTAAATGGAGTTTACTCGGAGGAAGGGAGGGTGACCAGTAGAGTACCAGAGGGATCTGTACTGGGGCCGATCATCTTTAATGTCTTTATCAGTGACATTGAAGAGGGGCTGGATGGAAAGGTCGGCCTTTTTGCTGAGGACACTGAAATCTGCAACAGGGGGAGTGGAAAAAATGAGAGGCGATCTGAAAAAGTTAGAGGAATGGTCAATGGTATGACAGCTGGGCTTCAATGCAAAAAATTGGAAAATTATGTACTTAGGGCAAAGAAACCCAGGGCAGAGTACAGATTGAGAGGAGAGGTAATAATGACCCCCAAACAGGAAAGAGACCTTGGGGCTATCATATCTGATGATCTAAAGGTGGCTAGACAGTGTGACAAGGCAGGCCAGAGAGCTAGTGGGATGCTGAAGTGCATACTGAGTGGTATCACCAGCAGAAAGAGGGAGGTGGTGTTACTCCTGTATAGATCACTAGTGAGATCTCATCTGGAGTACTGTGTCCATTTCTGGAGACCTCATCTCCTTTGGACATAGAAAGAGTAGAGGCAGTTCAGAGTAGAGCAACCAAAATGGTGCACGATCTGCATCAAAAACCTTATGAGAAAGACTGAAGGACCTTAATATGTATACCCTGGAGAAATAGAGGGAGAGGAGTACATGAGATAAATTCTCAAATACTTTACGGTGTATAAATAAGGTTCAAGAGGGAAGCATTCTTTGGAAAAAAAGATGCTCAAGGACAAGGGGTCATGCTATGAAGCTGGAAGGGGTAGACTCAGTGTGGAGATTTGAGGGAGTACTTCTCCACAAAGCAGGAGGTGGAAGCCTGGAACAGCCTCCCAGAGGAGGTGGTGGGGGCAAAAACTGTTATGGGGTTCAAGAAAGCATGGGATAGGCATAAGGGAACCTTAGTGGATAAGACAAGGGAGGAGGGAAATAAGCCGGAGATCAAGTAGGGTCTGTGGTGTAACAGTAGGTAGGAAAGAATTGGAAGACTAGATGGGCCAAGCAATCCTTATCTGGTGTCACATTACATGTGTCTATGTTGCTCATTAAGACCTTTCTTTGATATGTAGTTTCCCATTAACTCCAAATATTGAGGGAGTTATGGCTTGTTAAATTTCAAATGTGCAAAAAAAATATAAAATAAATAAATAATTCCAAATTACTCTTTTGTATAAACTAATCCTCCTTCATGAGAGTGTGTTAACATACTAACTTACTATTTGCCAGCAGATTAGGCCTTACGGTCTATCGAGTCTGCTCGAACCTTAGATCCTTAGTTGGGTGCCGAGGCCCTCCCATCCCTTGTGCTCCAGAAACCCCTATCATCCATCCCCACCCCCCTGGGACAGGCCATCATCTGATACATCCACTTTTTGTGTCTGTCCCACCCTCTCTTGAAGCCCTCCACTGTGGATCTCTGAACCAGCTCACCAGGCAGTGCATTCCAAGGGTCCACCACCTCTCAGCAAAAACCTCCTCCTCTTTCCCCTCGCCCTACCACCTTCCAACTTCAAACCATGCCCTCTGGTGATACCTCCCTGCTTTAGTCAAAGATCCCTCCATGTTTACCCTATTTATTCCCTTGAGGTGCCGAAGACCTCAATCATGTCCCCACTCTCCTCTCCTCCAATGAAAACAGGCAGAGCTCCTCAAGTCTGTCCTCATTCGTCAAATCCCCTAGCCCTTGTATCATCTTAGTTGCCCTCCTCTGTACCCTCTCCAGGAGCTGTATGTCCCTCTACAAGTGTGGTCTCCAGTACTGTACACAGTACTCAAGGTGTGGTCTAACCAGTCCATTGTATAGCGGCAGAATCACTTCCTTGCTCCTAGAGGTGATCCCCTTATGATGCATCCCAACATCCTGTTTGCCTTGCTAGCCGCTCTCCTGCACTGCTCAGAGTTATTCATACATGCATCCACCATGACCCCTAGGTCTTTTTCCCCTATTGAGGCCTCCAGCGCCTCCCCTCCCAGGGTGTACCTGTGTTTAGGGTTACCCCGACCAAGATGCAACACCTTGCACTTGGTGATATTGAAATTTAATTTCCATGTGTGAGCCCAGCTTTCCAGGGTGTCCCGGTCCCCTTGCAGGGCCAACCTCCCCTCTTCTCCCTCAACTACTGCTCCCATCTTGGAGTCATCCGCGAAGAGACTCATTTCACACCCTATACCCTCCCTGATGTCCGATATGTATGCATTAAACAGGATCGGACCCAGGACCGAGACCTCTGGTCCCCACTACCAACCTCTCTAGGGTTCAAGAGCTCCCACAGACCACTACTCTCTGGGTGCATCCAGCTAGCCAGTTTTCAATCCATCTGACCATCAAAGGCCTACTCCTAACTCCATCAGTTTCTCCACCAGACCATTGTGGGGACAGAGTCAACGCATGTACTGAAGTCCAAGAATAATACATCCACAGGCTTTCCCTGTCCAGTTCTGATGTTACCCATTTGTAGAACTCCACAAGATTGGTTTGACATGATCTACTACATAAACCCATGTTGCCGACTATCCAGACCTCCCACCTCCTCCAAGTACACCCCCAATCGTTCCTTTAGTATACTCTCCATTAATTTTCCCACCACCGAGGTCAAACTGATGGGACTATAGTTACCTGGTACTTCCCTCGACCCCCCTTTATGGATTGGCACCACATGTGCCTCTCGCCAATCCCTAGGTACCCTCCCTGTCTCAAGTGACCTGTTGAAGAGCTCCGCCAGGGGTGCAGCCAGTATGTCTGCCAATTCCCATAGTACTCTCAGATGAATGCCATCCAGCCCAGGAGATTTGTCTTTCTTTAGGGCCTTGAGGGCTAACCACACTGCCTGGCGGAGATAGCATCTCGTCCCCTCCACCCATACTGGCCTTTTATCCTTATCCAGATGCTGACACCCCTGGGTACCTCTCCCTCCCTTGCTCCATTTCTGTTGCTCCTGATCCCACTCACTGCCGCCTATCTCCTTCATGCCTTGCTTTGCAGATATCCCATCCCCCTCCCTAGTGAACACAGAGGTAAAGTACTTGTTAAATACCTCTGCCTGGTCCCCGCCTCTTCCACCACCCTCCTTCTGATCTCAATCTGCTGAGATGGCCTTAGTTTTTCTCCACTCCCCAATGTACCAGAAGAACCCCTTTTCCCTCCTTGTATCTGTGCCAGCCGCTGCTCTTTACTGGACTTTGCTCCCCTCACCATACGGGTGACTTTTCTAGATGCAAGATGATACATTTCCTTATCCCTATCCCCTCTTGTTGTTTTATATTTTTTGTAGGCCGCCTTCTTTTCTCTGACTGCTACCTGTACCTCACTGGACCACCAGAATGGTTTATGTGACCTTGCTCCCTTACGTTTCAACTTAGCGCAGATCCTGACTGCCTCATGAAGTCCCCGTTTTATGACCTCCCATCTCCTTTCCACACTTGTCATTGATGTAATCCCCTTCAAGTGATCCTTGAGAATATTTCCCATGCCCTCAAAGTCTGCCCCCCTGAAGTCCACTGCCAGTGTTCTAGATCTCACCCTCCTTCCCCCATGCTTATTTGAAACCAGACAGTATTGTGGTCACTCCCAGTCAGGGGGTCCTGTACAACCAGTTCCCTTTTCCAGATCCCCATCTGCCAGAACCACGTCCAGGACATGCCCCTCCCTTGTGGGCTCCATCACATGCTGTGTTAAGAACACATCCTGGAAGCCGTCCAGCAGCCTCTGCTCCTTGGCCACCTTAGAGGACATGGTTCCCCAGTTTGTACCTGGCATATTAAGGTCCCCCATCAACACCACTCCTTCCCCTTCTGGTCCACACTGGGCAATGATGTTGTCCAGCAAACCATTCTCTAGAACATCACTCATCCCAGGGGGCCTATGTACTACAACCAGCTTGACCTTTATCTCCTGCTGGGGATCGTAAGGTGACCCAAAAGCCCTCCACGTTTCCCTCTGCCTCTTCTACCCTAGCAATTTCTATGTCATCTCTAATGAACATAGCCACTCCACCCCCTCTGCCCTCCTTTCTATCCTTCCTAAGCATAGTGTACCCCCATAAGTTTAGGTCCCAGTCATGGTTTTTGTTGGCCTACATCTCCGTGACCACCGCCACATCCACCCCAACTCGAACAGCATGGCCTGGAACTCTGGCAACTTGTTGTTCAAGCTAAGCCACTGGTACTGAGAGCTGAGGCACCCAAGCGCCTTATCTCTTACCATGCCTGTGACCGGGGGTCAGGAGTGAGCTCAGGTCTTTGGGGATTTGACAGGGGAGGAGAGGACTGAGCATCCCAAGGACTACTGTCTTCTCCAGGGGAGGGTGAGCTATGATTCCCGACCTCTAGTGACTCCCTGTGGAGACAGGGGTACACTAGCCATGGTCACATTGGGCAAAAGGGGGGTTGTTGGCAGACATCCAGTAGGAGGGTGTGGGAGCGTGCAGTCCCATGTTGGGTATCACTGCACATCTGTGTCACAGGGAGATCCAGAAACAAGGAAAAAACCCACTCACTGGGAAGAACACGCCACTCAACTCACCATGTCCAGTGCTGGCTTGTGCTGCCCAGATCTGATAGCCTCCCTCCTTCACCTCCGCCAGTACCTGGCACCTGATAGGAAGTATGTTCCACCATGAAGCAGGGAGCAGAACAGGGGAAATGACGGGGGGGCACCACACAGATGAGTCACAGGTGGGTCAGAAGAACAGAATCCCGGTAGAGTGGAGTGGAGCACAGCCAGATGGGATAAAAGGCAGTTCTGGCTTATGGGACCCCATCAAATGCCTACCATAGGGAAAGGGAACTTAAAAACAATGTTTGTATTTTTCTCACAAAAGATGACTGGTTCATACGAAAAAAGAATGTGAAAAAATAAGTCCAAATTCTTTCATAGTATGAACCAGTTCTGACTAATTGAGGCTGTGCTATTCTCACAAAAGCAAGATTGGTTCATATGAAAGAAGAACGTGAAAAAAAGTCAAAATTCTTCTTTTGTATGTACTAATCCTGTTTGTGATATTGCATCATTCTCTCAAAAGAGGATTACTTCATACAAAACAGGAATTTGAAAAAACTTAAGTTCAAAGTTTTGTACGAACCTCATCTTATTTGAAATTGCCCTATTCCTGTTCAGTGAGGCCATATAAAACAAGAAAGCCATTTCGTGAAAAATGTAAAAAACAAATTTCTGGGTCCTTTTTCCTAAAATGAACTAAAGAATCCAACTAATGGGGTCTCATTTAGCAGGATGCATATGTTGATGTCTGTGCCGGATATGACTTATTTTTTTGTATTTTCTTTATCCCTCATCCTGGGCAGCCCTGCATCACACTGACACCCCCAGACCCATGTTCCCAACAGATTGTAGACCTACTTTCATCCTTCATGGCTTACACCCCACAGCAGGGCAGCAGGGATCCCTCAACCCGTTGACAAGGATCCAATTTTGGAGGTGCCTACCATTCGCGGTAGCTGCGCCTGCAGGGGTCAGCATTCATCCAGCCACCCAGGACATTTTCTCCTCCAGCTTTTCTCCTTCCTGACCCCTGGAGGAGGAGCATTTTTCTTTGGCATCAGCAATGGCTGAGCATCTGCACACAGCACGCCAGCCGACTACTCCACCCCAATCCCTAACGTACAGGAACCAGGCATTGCAACACTCAGCTATGGCTAGGTGTCAGGGGTGTGCCATCCTCTGTGTCCCTCCATCCCTGGGAGAGGAGAGCTGTCCTCCAGATGCTCGATCCTCTCCCACCCCAGTCGACCCCTGGTGACCCACTTGCACCATGAACACAGGTCGCCAGGATGGTAGGAGGTAAGGGATGATGCCTCAGCCCTCCACATCACTTGCCCAGCTAATATATGACTCTATGGGTTTTTGAAAAAAATTGTTTTTGAAAAAAAAAATGGAAACAAGATGGCCACAATACAAAAGAATAATTTTTTCTCATGAAACAAGAGTACATCACACACAAAACAGCATCCTATTTCTTATAGCCAAACTCTTGTTTCGTATGAAACAGCTATCCAAAAGATTGTACTGAACATGCTCTGAACCAAAATTTAAAATCCTTATAGTTCTGGAAAGGATTCATACTTTTTTACCAAACCAATGAAAGTCACCAATGTGGGTCAATTTCTTTCTACTCTGAAAATTTCAGACCGCAGTTCAAAACAATTTGAGCGATAGGTAAAGACAAATAAACAGCAAAATAACTCAATGTTTTCACTTTTTGTCACTGTTTTGATCTCTGAATCTACACATCCTTCCAGAATGAAGCTCAGCATATCAAGAGATCTTGCCCTCAAGACCATGCATGCAAAACTTCCTGGACATCTGGTGACCGGTGGTGGGGAGGCAAGCTACATTATTACAGTGCAAATTTAGGGGTTTGACAATAAACGGCCTACCCAGTCCTAACTATAGTGACTCTACCACGCCATGATAATATTCCAGTTCAAAACAAAACTTGTGCACATTCTAAGAAATGTGTACATTCTGACATGTTGGTGTGCACATTCTTAGAAAATTGACTAATTTTGTTCATTTGTATGATTCTTCTTTTGCTAAAACAATTTAATATTATCACTGGAACTGGGTAGGATAAAACAGCTGGGCATGGTGTATGGTTACAAGTTTCAATTGTCTAAAAAAATGGAAACTGTATTTATTTGGGGGAACAATGTTTTAGTTTAATATTAAAAATCATATACTCTACTGTATAAAAGCAAAATATGGGCAAACGTACAGCTCAGCATGTTTCTACCTCAGGGCTGAGATTACATCATAGAGCCCTTGAATTCTCATCCCAGCCTCTCAGAGGAATCATAGCCTTGTTGTTCATGGTTGATAATACATTATTCTATATGTTATACAGTATTGAAATAGTAGGTGCAGCAGTATATTTAGTAGACATGTTTTCTTTGGCAGCCTGGACATTCCCTGGCACTTTCTGTCTGGTGAGACCGGGGAAGTCAGAATAAATGCCTGGCTGCAAGCTTGGGAAAAAAACAGGATGAGGGAGGTACAGGGGGTATAATTTGCCTGGAGGATTGTAAGGTGTTCAGTGTTACATGCTTTTTCCTCCATACAGGTCAGCCACTGAGCTGCATTACTGGGAACAAAAGGTAGGCTAAGAGGTGAGGTGTTGCTGCCAGAAAGTGTTGAAAAGTGAAACCTTTTTGGTTGGAAACTGCTATAATAATAAATTTAAAGTAAAAACAAGTAATAAATAAAAAAAAAATGTAAATCAAACTGCCTGTGCAAATATGGGGCTGCTGTAGGGATATTTCTGTAGGGTTCAGGATTACTGAAGGAAGGAACATCTTGTGAGGGTGAGTTCAAGACTGGTTGTATAAGGATGCTGACTCTAGTGCCATTGTTGTAAGGCAGCATCATATGACTGCAGCTGATAAGTACTGCAGCTGCAGTCCATTATAAATGTCCCTGAGTTCCTAGTGACCTCTTGCATGACCAACACCGAAGTGTGAGTGCCACGAAGCATGAGTGAGGCATCTTACCTCATGACATCTGCAGGATGTTTGCAGGGCCAAGTGCAGGCCCACAGAGAACTATACCCTATCTGAAAGCTAAGCAGTCAGGGACAAAGTAGAAAGGGGGTTTTAAGATACTGGTGGGCAAACAAACCATAAACAGGTAGGGCTGTACATGCAAGTGGCTGTTCTCTTCTTATAAACAACCTTTCTGGGTAGGCCTATGAAGGCAGGTAGGTATCCTGTGTAACTAGTGTCTGTCTGTGGTAGGCCTGTAAAGGCCAGTGGTTGTACTGTATTAAACTACTCCCTAGTTGGAGTAGGCCTATGAAAGCAGGAAGGTGTCCAGTTGTATCTGCTACATATCTTTGGAAGCTCTGTGATGGCAGATACAAAAGGTGTACTGTTATAACTACTTCCTTATCTGGGGCAGCCATGCAAAGGCAGGTGTGTGTACTGTATAGAACTATTCCCTATCTGGGGTAGGCCTGTGAAGCCAGGTGAGTGTTCTGTGTAGAATTACTACCTATCTGGGGTATGGTAGCAAGGACAGGTGAGGTAATGGTTGGAAAAGAATGCTGAGGCACGAGGCAGGTGAGGGTGGGTGTTCTGCAGAGAATGTAAAGCTACAGTGTTCCAGAGAGCAATGTGGGAGGCAGGGAGTTGCCCAGTGTTTAGCATACTGAGATTTCTGATGGCAGAGGTGCAGTTGCTAAGGAAGGAAGTGGTACTACTGACAGTAAGACAGGAGTGCCGGACAAGCAAAGGGAAATAACCGGAATAGAGGGTGAGAAGGTTGGTTGGGGCCCCAGATGCAATAAGGGAAAGGAAGCCTAGACAGACTTGATGGAGGATCATGGGGAGGGAAAGAGGGGGGCAGCTGGGTAAGTTAGGTGCAGAAGCACCCATGGTGGTACCAGGAAGGAACTGCTTCCAACCACTGAGTACTTCAGAGGTGGGTGGAGACCTTGGTGCAACACAGATTATGGAAAGGCAGATGGTTAGAAGAGGGGGTCCAGGAGGGGCTGCAGTGGGACAAAAGGGTAATACAGGATGAGGTAAGGACAACAGGAGGAGAAGGAGCATCCTTGGGGGAGTAGAAAGGAGACTGCGATTTTATTTTTTTAGTCATTGGTAACAGGGTAAGGCCCAATGGGCACAAGTCCCTATTTTCAAGGGTGACCTAGGAGCACTAGGGAGGTTAACAGACTTGCTCAGAGTCACACAGTATGCAATTAGAGGTTGTGGGAATCAACCCCTGATCTCCCAGATGTACCAAACTCATTCACAGCTCTTTACTCTAACCTTTAGGCTATACTGTTGGAAGATAAAGAAAAACAGGGCCCACTGGAACAGGGGAGGTAGGGGGAGTAGAAGAAAAGGGTGTGGGGAATGTCATGCAGACAGCAGTTGAGGGGAGGGAGGGAGGTAGGAAGGAGGGTAGCAGCTAAAGGGGGCTGTAGAACAGGCTGAGTAGAAAAAGGTAGCTCCAGCAGGGGGAGGGGTGGGTGGAAGGGAAGGGAAGGGTAGAGGTAGAGTCCTACTACTAGGGGATTCCATAATGAAGGGGATTAGATTGGCTACGATGGAGGAGGACCTCAAGGAAGGAGAGTGGTGTGCCTCACGGATATGACAGCAGGATGCATAAGCCCAGACGTAAGCACACTCACAAGGGGGCTAATAGAGAAGCCACATGTGGTAATTCACAAGGGTACAAATGATCTTGCTCACTGCAAGGCAGAGATGGTGCAGGAGAGGTTCAAAGTGGTAGGGCAGGTTTGTAGGGAAGGCTAGGTCAGTCACCTTCTCAGAAGATCTGCTGGTTTTTACAGTCAGCATAGCTAGGAAAAGTAGGATAGAAGAGTTTAATGCTGGCTGAGGGAAAGGTGTAGAGAGGAAAGATTTGGATACATAGGGAACAGGGGGCAAACCTGGAATGATAAAACCCTCTATGTATCTGATAGGCTGCACCTAAGCATGAGGGGAATCAGGTTTCTCAGGGAAGGATTGTGGAATACTATATATATCAGCAAGTGTCTAAATATAAACTGAAGGAGGGGATAGACCAACAAAGGTAGCAGCACCCAGGGAGTCTGGGAGGTGGGGGCAGACTGGCACCCCTCAGGTAGAAAACATAGAATGGTCAGAAATAGGAGGGAAAAGAGTGAATAGAAGAGGACTAGGGTGGGGCTTTCTGGAGGAGTCTGCAATCGACCACCCCATCAGGTAAAAGGTACAGGAGGAAGTATGGGGAGGAAGGGAGGGAATAGGATGGTGATAGAGAAGAGCAAATGCAAGGGTGGGGAACCAAGGGAAGAAGAGGCAGCCAAACAGGGGAGAAAGGAGGCAATTGGTAGAAAAGGATGGGAGGAAATCAGGAGTTGTGGAGGTTAGTGTCCCTCAATGACAGAAGTCTCAGAAAAAAAAACTATGTTAATCTATCGACTATGACAAAGTTATTCTTGACTGCCTATGATCACATACTGATATATCATTGTATTTTACCTTAGCTTTTACCCTGGTATCTATTTTTGATTCTTATTTGCCAACTTTGACAAAGTCTAATATAATGATGGCTCTGATTGTTTTTCGTTTTTTGTTATATGTCATGTTTTTGTTACATTGTTGTATTTAGTGAATTGTTATGATTTTTCTAGGATGTGAAACCTTTGTAAATGAGTCTCTGACTCAAAGGTATGTCAAATTCCAAGACTGTAATAAATAAATAAATGAATAAATAAAACTAATGACCCGCAGGCCATAATGGCAGAAGGAAAGGTGGATCTGGCAGTGCACGCTGAAACCTTTGCTACCCCAAGCTATTATTGGGACCTTTCCATTTCAGGGTATGAACTCTATAGATGGGTCAAAGAGAAAGGGAAGGGGAGTGGCACTATATGTCAGCAAGGACATTAATGCCACTAGGGAGGAAACAGGAATGGTCAAAATAGAGGCACTTCGGGTACAGATCCAAACAGCAGCAAGAAGGAAATTGAGACTAGATGTAGTGTTTAGGTCACCTAACCAGGAACAGGAACAAGGATAGGGAGTTGGGTACCATGACCAAGATGGTGGCTGAAAATGGAGAGTAGTGTTAAAGGGGGATGTCAAGTTTGCCTAAAGTGGATTGGATGGTCCCATCCACCATCTGTGCCAGGAGCCAATTGATTCTGAACACAGTCCAGGATGGGTTCCTGCTTTAGTGGGTCACTGAGCCAACATAAGGGGCAGCCATCATGTACCTGGAATGAACAAACAGGGTTCACGATACAAACATTACAATGGAGAAGCTCTTGGAGGGCAGTGACAACTGAGCAGTGTGTTCAGAGTTAACATAAGAAAAGAAGCACCAACCATAAAAGTGCTAAACTTGAAGAAGGTCAACTATGTTTAGATGTGTGAGACATTTAGGAGGCACATAGCTAGCCTTAAAAATGACATGAGTGTGGGTCAAAAATGGATAGTGATTAGAGAAGGCATAGTGGCAGCCATCAATACCTCCGTTAAGCAGAAGGAGAAGAACTGCAAAGCCAGGAGATCAAGATGGTTCAGTAAGGAAATTAGCCAGTCAGTCCCAGAAGGATGTGGATGATAGGGTCTACTTGTAGAAAACTAAGGAGTCTGAAAGGATAGTCAGGCAAGCCAAGACAAGGATTGAGCTGCATATTGCAGAAGGGATTAAAGAAGGAGAGAAAGTCTTCTTTGGTAATATCAGTGAAAAGAGAGAAAGAAAGGAAGGCATAGTGAAAGTAAAAAAGGAAGAGGGGTGGGAGGAAAGTACTGTAGTAAAGAGAAATCAGAGGAGTTGAATGAATACTTCTGCTCTATCTTTTCTAGAGAAAAAGATGGACCAGTGCCACAAGGGAGGATGGGGGGAGGAGAGGGGGAACATGGCTGAGAACGGGATAATGGGAGACAGAGTTAAGAAAAGGCTTATGTCACTAATGTTAAACAAGTCCCTGGGCCAGGATAGCATGCCCCCAAGAGTGCAAAACGAACTGGCAGCAGATCCAATGAGTACACTGCCAGATCTGTTCAACAGCTCTTTAGATATTGGGTGATACTGCATGAGTGGAGACCCGAACATTTGGAAATGCAGCACAAGAGTGGGCCTAGAGATGACCCTGGCAACTACAGGCTGGTTAGTCTTAACTCCATGGTGTGGAAACTGATGGAGACTATTCTGAATGAGGGACTGGGGCGGGGGTCATTGGGGTCAATGTGCTGCATGACAAGAAACAGCATCAGTTCAGGTCAGGCAGGTCCTGTCAAATCAGTCTAATCAACTTATTTGACTGGATAACAAGTGAAGTGGACAAGTGTCAGGCAGCTGACATTCAGTATCGGAATTTCAGCAAGGCTTTCAACCACATAGGGTTGATCAGAGGACTTAGGCACAGGGTGTTAATTAACATGGTGGATGATAAACTGGCTCAGCAATAGGACCAAGGGGGTGGTGTTTGTGGGGGAAGGGACTTTCAGGTACAAGGGAAGTAACCAGTGGAGTCCCACAGGGGTCAATACTGGTCCCAGTGTTGTGGGGTTGGGGCCCACTGTAATTGCAGGATCAGGGCACCACAGTCAATCTGACTCAATAGGTCATAAGGCCTTTTTCTACTGGCTATTCCGTATGTTTATATGTTAATGGCCAGGGCCTGGTTTATGGCCCCCATAGATTGGTGTATGGATGGCAGGAGTAGTTGTTGACAAATCAGGAACTTTATGGATCTTACCCTAGGTGCTGATTCTATCCCCCCCCCCTCAAGTCACATACACATACACAGTCATAGCCAGGGTGCCACTGGCCATCCTTGCCTTATGCCTCTTGACAGCATTCCATTATTTTTCTGATTGGGGGGGGGGGGCTTTATTTTTTTACATTCTCCCTGAAAGGATTCTACTCCTTCATATAGCTTCCCCAAATGGGGGAGCTTTGGGCATATCTAGAGTAATGCCCCACCCCTGCATGGGGGCAGCTGGGTTACAGACTGATAGAAATAGATATTTGAAGCAGAATGTCTGTTATGGCAAATTACTTGAACAGCAGTCTGTGACTGAACATGTGATCTGTAACCCAGAAGCTGATGTTTGCTGCACTTCTCCAGACCATTTTGGGAAACTTGAGTTCCACTTATGTGAAAGATGATATTATCAATTAGTGCAGGTCACTTGGTTTCATCTTTTTTCCTTTTATGACATATATTGCATAATTCAGCTGGCATGTTACATTTAATATGCATGATAGAATAATTGCCACTGAAAAAATTTACTTGAAAAAGTAGGTACCCTTAGGTTAAAAAGGTTTCTGTTATCTGCCAACCTCCTGTCTAAAAGCAGAAAGTGCTGTACCAGAATGTAGTTAACATCTTCACCCAAAGCAATACTTAAGTAGATAGCAAATTAACTGACAGATTAATTATAACTCACAAAAACCTAAACTGATATCAAAGACACATAAAGTCTCTTCTAGTTTGGTGCCCAGGCTTTTTGTGTTGGTGTGATTCAGGAAACCAATTAAGGTAGGTCCGCATCTCTGTATAGCCAACATAATTATATAGTACATGATAGCAAAACTATCAGCATAATAACTCACCTGCTTTACTTTTTTCATTAGCACCATATGTTGTGCAATCCATGGACAGATTGACATCAGGTATGCAATTTGGAAATGAATTGTTAACATCTCAATTTTTTACCATTATCTTCCCTGTGTTGCACTCCATCCACTGTGGTTACAATAGCTCCACCATTCCTCAGACTGGGAACACATTCAAGTAGCTGCTTTCACAGCTAAAACCAATGTTATTCCTTAATCTGTTAGCAAGGAATGTACGCATTGAATGCTGGTTCTCCCATGTTTCACCTCCCTGAGATCCATGTGCCACACCTCCACACTGTGCTTGAACCCAGTTTCTACCCTGCCAGCATCTAACTCACCAATCTGAGAACCACTTTGTGATTCATCTTATCTGTTTTGAGTTTGAATCAGAGAAAAGATTCTAAGAGATTCTAGTCACCAAACTGATATGTAATTAGCTTATACAAAATGAAATATGCAAATATATGCAACATACCTAATTTGCCTCTCCAACTATTGAGGCATCCCTTTTGACTGGGAGGTTTCCTTTGGATCATCAAAGGTGGTGAGTTTAAGGAGGGTTGGTATATTTCCAGTCCCATTCACCCATTGCTCGCTTGACATACAGAGCATAATATTCAATGCATTTACTCCTGATCTTCACCCGCAAGTTAACTGAGATTGCACAAGCATCCTATATTAATCTTTGGTCTTGTGCGGACACATCATGTCAGTAGTTGGTTCTCTGTCTTGCACTACACTGCAGGAAAAGGACAGGGTTATGTTTGAAGTGCATGATTGGACCTGTTAATCCCAGCGGTATGGTGACTAGTAGTGCTATGCAGCATTTTCAAATTCTGGGAAAACAGAATTCCAAAACAAATCAGAAAATTATAACTATTTCTGCAAACTGCATTGAAAGTGGAATGGCAGAACTCCACAGTAGAATGTATTAAAGTATTGTAGTTTTGCCCCACAATTCTGCACTTCCATGTTTTTTTGGGGGGCTTTCAGAAGCAGTGCATTAGGAAGAGCAGAGAGGTAGAGACATCTAAAGCTACTGAGGTTTAACTGGGGAATAAGTCTGTTACAGGGACTGTGGGGCGCTGTTCTCCAGGGTTACGCTCTGGAGGAAACTTCACTGCACTTTCTGCATCATCTTTGCAGAGCTCCATGGTCAGCTGGTAACAGTGAGGGAAGTTCAACTTCAAGTTTATTGCAGGAAAGACTCCGTTGAGTAAGCTCATTCACAAGGAGGTCCTGAGGCACATACACATACAGTTCGCAATTACATAGACAGGAGATATGAAATGTAGAACAACAAAGAAAAAAATATATATAATACAAGAGGTATACACAATAGAAGTCCTTATGCTATATATGCAGTACATTCCAGCTTTAACCTTGCCCTAAATTATGCAACACATTTCAGCTTAATAAGTAGAGGGCCAGTTGGTACCTAGAAAGTTGACTTGGCATTGGGGGCCTAGTAGCACCTACATATGTCTTTTAATTTAGGGCTAGCTAGTGTTTTGTAGGAGTTAATTGATACGATGCTGGTTAGCTTCAGCATGGCTTGTAGTTGATTCCAAATGTTTGGGAGGGCGTATGAGATAGCTCTTTGGCCAGCTGTGGTACGTGTCCTGGGAACATCTAGTAGGATAAGGTTGGGTTTCCTTAGGAAGAGATATCTCTCCTGTGGCACTGACTCAGAGGGAGCCCAAAGCCACACTTCCCCCTAAGCTTACTAGTCCAAGGGGGTTGACAATGGTGGGAAGGGGGACAAATAACATGGGCAGTCATAAGGAGGTCCATCAACCACACACCATCATGATGACAGATTGCTTTTCACCACTCGGGGAGACTAAAGTACCTGATGCCGCCAGGAAGGACACTGGTAAAAACCCTATGAGGCTTCCCCATGGAAAAAAGGAAAACAGGGAAGAAGTCTGCTCCTAACAAGCCATTAATGTTAAATCAAGGTTAGGAGAACCGAAACACACATAGTAGTAGTAATCTTTTATTGATCGGTCTAAAGACCATTACAAATTTGTACCTACACACAAAGGACAGATTAAAAACAGAATAATATAAATATGAAATATATAACACATTTTGGTATATAAAATAAGCAATAAATTAGGGATCAGGTGACAAGAGTATATCAGCATAAATAAACATATGGGCCCAGATATTCAAAAGGGTTGTGCCATGTGCATAGGGTTGTGCCAGCGCAACTTCGAAAATGTGCAATTCTGCGATATTCAGCGGGAGGCAATTGCACCCTCCCAAATGACGCTGAGCAATAGCGCAATGATAATGAATGTATGGGCAACTGAAGGGGGAAGAACCATGCATAAATGGCGCAGTGCGATATTCAACAACATGCACCATGTGCAATAGGGGAGCAAGTGGAAGTTACGTCATAGCGGAAATGTGCCAAAATAAAAAGGAAAAAGGGAGAGGCACAAGAACACTACAGGGAAGCCACAAGTTGCTGAACTATAGCTAGCCACACAGGCAACACACACACACACACACAAACACACACAGGGCAGGACAGTGAAGGGGCACCTGGAACCCACAGGCTCAGGGAAGGTGTGGGGAGCCACAGCCACAGTGCAGAACGGGGAAGTGCCACACAGCACTGAGGCCAGCACAGTCAGGTGTTCCTGGTGCAGGGGAAGTAGCAGCCAGGACAGCGGGGGGAACACAGAAACATCTGCTAGGGGGTGAATACAAGCCAGGGACATGGCCAGTGCCACCATCCAGATGGAGGCAGTAATGAGGGGGGTGAGAAGGCAGGGAACAGGGGGGCACGGCCATGGAAGGGCCCATCGGCGGTATGCCCCCAACAGGCAGTACTGAGCCCTCACCAGCTTCGAGCTATACAGTGATACTGAGATCATGGGCCAGTACCACCTGAATCGAGCAATTCTGAGGCAGCTCTGTGAGCTGTGCAGTGATGTGATGCAGGCACCCACACAACGGAGCCATGCTCTGTCAGTGGAGACTTAAGTGACAGCTTGCATTTGCTTGCTCACCACGGGTAGCTTCCAGAGACCAACAGAGTACACCACAGGCATAACCCAGTCAGCTGCATCAAGCCATATCACCCAATTCCTCGGTGCACTGCTGCCACATGCTGCGGAGTACATCCATTTCCCCAGCACACTGCCGGAGCGCACATCAAACATACAGGAGTTCCACAAGGTAGCACGTATGCCTGGTGTGCTAGGGACAATAGACTGCACCCATGTGGCCATCTGCACACCACCTGACCCTGAGGGGGCCACATACATGAATCGCAAGGGCTATGTTAGCATCAACTGCCAGGTGGTGTGAGTTGCCAGGAGGCGCATAATCAATGTCTGTGCCATGCACCCTGGGGGAGCACATGATGCCTTCATCTGGCACCAGTCAGCACTGTGCCACAGATTCGAGAGTGGGAACATCCCCACTGGCCACTTAGTGGGTGAGTATGCAAACCACATGGACAAACACAGGGCTTGGGAGGGGCATGGTCTGAGGTGACATGGATAGTGGCCTACATGGCCCGGGGCAGGGCAATGCTGATCACCAAACTAACCTCCACCCTCTACACACAGGTGACAGTGGATACCCACTCCGTCCCTGGCTGCTCACACCATACCGGTGGCCCGCGACCTCATCGCAGCAACGCTAGAGTGAGGCACACGCCACCACATATAATGTCATTGAGCTGGTGTTCAGGATGCTGAAGGCACATTTCCATTGCCTGGACACCTCCGGCGGTGCCCTACAGTACAGCCCCTCAAAGGCCTGAGGGCTATTCCTGGCCTGTTGCATCCTGCACAACATGGCCAACGAATGTGGGATAGCCGTACAGGTCGAAGAGGGGGACAGCGATGGGGACGATGAGGACACCGGTGATAATGGTGATGGGCAGCCCCCCCTTGGGTGACGGGACCCCTGACTGCTCCAGCTGGCACAGCTGCACCGGGACACCATCACGGAGGAGCACTTCAGCCAACCCAGGTAAGTCATGGGACCATGTGCAACCACCAGTGGCAAAGGCACAACCCACAAACATGCATGGACACACACCAGGGTTACATACCATCAAGGGAAGTGGCTGGGCATGGAACCACACACACCACCAGGGATGGGTGAGGTCTAACACGGCACACGGACAGACGCACACACATACACACACACACACACAAAACTCACCAGACATGCACAAAGGGTAGGAGGCACACCGACCCAGAACTCAACCCCTAGCTACACACACATGTCCACAGACCACTATGCCCACTGCCTGTCATCGTGCATGAGTCAGATGCTGGGCACCATTGCACATTGGCATACAGTGCAATGCAGGCATCATCATGCACATGCAACTGTGGACAGCAGCTGGGAGGGTGTGCAGATGGACTGTGTATGTGCGTGAAGGGCCTGCTACCCACCCGTGCATTGCCTGCTGAATGACACAATGCACACAGGGCAGCATCAGACAGTAGCAGCGCTGGGAGACAGGTCAGTCATGTGCCACAGTGCCCCAGCTGCCACGGATGTGAGGGGGCCCCAATGAGACCCACCAGAACTGACAGGCTGACCACTGGCCTCATGGGGTGGCACCAATGGTCCCCCAAGAGTTCCACTGCATGAACATGAACGTACTCACGCAGGGGTCTGCAGCACACCGAACATGCCTGCGCCAGGCATGCTTGGGATTCCCACAGCTGAACCCGGTGTCTACAAGGATGGTGTCGCACTATGCCAGGAACGGGGGTTGGACATTGCACTGCATAGTGTCTGGGATGCATGGGCAAATAACTGTGTGCCCCCTGTGGCCATGGCAGCTGTGATTGCATGTGTCAGCCTGTCAATGGCAGCAGTCACATCCTCCAGCATCCAGTCCATCCCTGCCAGGAGCAGAGCAGTTTCTCTGCTGTGACGCTTCTCTTCCTGCTCCAGAGCTGCACTCAATGCATCAACCGCCATCACAAGCTGCATCTGCTGATGAACTGATGCTTGCAGTATGTGGGTGTGCTCATCCAAGAGGTCATCTGCCTGATCAGCATGATGTCCCTCAGGGTGTGCTCAGCCCTGATGCTCAGCACCCCTTGAGGGTGGGCGCTGCCCACCAGGGCCAGGCCTGGGCATGTCCGCAGGTGGTGCACTGATGCTGCTCCCTGACACTGTACCCCCAAGCTCATTGGCTGACTGCTGATGCTGCCCCTCTGGCTGCCACTCCCCAGGGCTCAATGGTGCCTCCACAGTGGCTGCAACAGTCCCACTGTCCTGTACACACACCAGTGCTGCCCCAACGGTGCCGACAGGCACAGGCTGGGACTGTGATGACAAGAAGACCTCCACAGCGACACCACCCACAGCCATGGCCTCAATGTTACCTGCTGTGTGGCCATCCTGTGGCACACATGTGTCACTGCCCATGATGTTAGCGACATCATCATCAGTAATGGATCCGGCACCAACCCGAGTCCCAGCATGCCGGCATCCATGGATGCTGGCATGCTGGGACATGGGCAGTGCCTCTTCCACACCTGCTCCAACAACATCAGTCTGGACATCCAGGCGGGCCCACTGTTGTACTGAGCCGTGTATTCCTGTGGAGGCAGATGGGCCCTCCTCCATCTCCATCTGACCGGCCTCAGTGGAGAGGTGCACCACTGCTGACCCATGCATATGCTCAGGAACTGTAAGGGAAAGCAAAGACACGTTACTGCATGTGACCTACCCTGTCCCCCCCAATAGACAGACCATGACCTACCATGCAGTGACGGGCTACCAGCTGTCTGGAAGCCACCACCCGGAACTCCATCAATGGTGCAATGCTGCATGCTGCCAGCAATCCTCTCCTTCTGTGGGTTAGGTGTAGCACCTCCAGCTGTCCCCCACCTATTGCAGACCATACTGCCCTGATGGCAGCTACCTTCTCCTTAATCCTCCTCCTGTCTGAGCCCATCTTCTTCTTGCACTCCTGCATGGAGCACTGGTGGCATCCATTCAGGTTTACAGCACACGCCACCTCTTCCCATGCAGCAGCACGGGCCTGTGATGTTCCCTGGCATCCACTGAGAAGTGGCTCCTGGTCTAGGTAGGCCTCGAACAGGGCATCTGTCTCGACCTTCTTGAAATTTGGCCTCCTCCTCCTCCTCCCACATCTATGTTCCTCTTCCTCCACAACTCTCTCGGTCATGATTCAGTCTGTGAGAATGACAGGTGTTACCTGTGACTGTGCAGTCCCATGCATGTCCCAAAATCCACTGTCCACACTCCCAAACAGCATGCAACTCACCAATAGACTGCAGTAACCAGCTATAGCTAATGCAGCCCAATGTCACACTTTTATAGCGCAACTCATGCAAATGAGGTGAGGTGCATCTTTAAGTGGATGCAAATGCAGTGACTGCTCCATTGAATGGCTGATTAGCTGAGTTGCATATGACGGCTGAATATCGCACTTTTGCACTTTGCGCAATTGTATTGAACATGCTGAGCCAAGGGCGCAGTTCTGTGACATGCACAGTACACACCTAACTGCGCATGCCCGGGTTGATGATGCAGGCACCTGCCGTGCTGCTGATGTGCTGTGCATGGGAGGCAATGCAGGGCATGGCCACCTTTGTGCCAGTGGTGCTACAGCGCTGTTCACCTATATGGCGCTGTGGCATTGGGGAGTCATAGGCACACTCAGACAACAGCATAGTAGGTCGCTACAGGAGGTGGCACACAGGCACACAATCGCACTAGACGCATTGGGTTCCAATCGTGCTGTGGCAGTCCGTGCTCCAGAGACCCTTGACCCTGTGCCCGACCTTTGCCCCCTAGGTGCCATGCGTCAGGCATGGGTGCATCACTATCGCGCTGTTCAGTGACAGCATGATAGGAAATGGCAGCGCTGTACCGCGCAGCATCTGCACATGGCGGAACTGCACTGCAGAGCGCCATTTTGACTTAACCGAGCAATAGAGATGGTGCAGAGAAGAGCAGCACAGTGGAGCCAGGTGGAGATGGCAAACTTGGTTGCCATTGTGGAGCCACTTGTTGGCCCACTATTTGGTGAGGCATCCCTGGACAAGGCCAGAAATCAAGTGTGGCAGGAGGTGGCTGACACCCTGGAGGAGGCCACCGGTATGGGGTAGACAGTGAAGCAGTGCTGCCACAGTTATGGGGACCTGAGGCAGAGGGACCCGGACCTGCTTGCCCACCTGTGGGCACATTTGAAAGGATGAGAAGGGACTTGGCAAGGTTGAAGGAATGGTCAAATGTATGGCAGCTCAGATTCAATGCAAAGAAGTGCAAGGTAATGCACCTGGGAAACAAAAACCCAGGGCAAGAGTACACAATGAGGGGTGAGATACTGACTACAGTAAAAATGGAAAGGGACCTGGGGTAATTATATCAGATGACCCAAAGGTGGGCAAGCAATGTGAGAAGGCAGTAAGGAAGGCTGGAGGGATACTGAGATGCATAGGGAGAGGCATCAATAGTAGAAAACAGGAAGTTGTTATCCCTCTGTACAGACAGTTGGTGAGACCCCATCTGGAGTACTGTGTGCAGTTCTGGAGACCCCATCTCTGCAAAGGCATAAACAGAGTGGAGGCTGTCCAGAGGAGGGCAACCAAAATGGTGCAGGGTCTGCACCAGAAGACATACGAAGAAAGACTAAAGGAGCTTAATATGTATACCCTTGAGGAAAGGAGGGAGAGAGGGAACATGATAGAAACTTTCAAGTACCTCAAGGGAATCAACAAAGTCCAAGAGGGTGGCATCTTTCAGAAAAAAAGATGTGCAAGAACAAGGGAGCACAATTTGAAGATAGAGAGGGGGGACAGCTCAGAGGTAATGTGAGGAAGTATTTTTTCACAGAGAGTGTTGTGGATGCATGGAACAGCCTCCCTGAGGAGGTCGTGGAGTCAAGAACAGTGGGGGAATTCAAGAATGCATGGGACAGACATAAGGCAGTCCTAGTGGGGGGGGTAGGAGGAAGTAAGCTGTTGGTTAATTAGGATCTGCAGCTTATCTATTAGGTAGGAAAATGGGCAGACTGGGTGGGCCAAGCGGTCCTTATCTGCCATCAAAAAAAATTCTATGTGCCAGGAGGGGCACGGTGCCATGGCCAGGTAGGTGCAACATCCATGCACTTTTATCTTCCATATGGGTATCACGGTTGCAAGTGTCCAGCACATGGGGAGGACCGTCTGGTCTTGGCCATGGTGGTGTTATCAGGGTGTGGGGTGGGTGGGTCTGGCTGTGTGGGATTGCACACACATGGGGTGGGGGGACTTTGCTACAGGATTGCACTGATATTTCTTTCTCCATGTTTGCACCTCAGGCGTAGACGAGCACTGGCTGGTGAGGGAGAGGAGGCGCCAGCAGGAGGACCATCAGTCCAGGAGGGGTGAAGGTCCGCAGAGGAGCAGGGACCAGCCTGATGATGGTGAGTGCCTTACATCCATGATTACTATTGCATGCTGTGTAACAGGGCAGGCAGCGGGGCATGGTCACCATCCATTGACACCATTGCCATGCACGCAACTTGTTACAGTCAGCACTGTCCAGTGGCACTGCATGTCTGGGAGTGCATCAATGGTGGTCCATGCGTGTACCAGGTACCTGGCTGTGCCACTGCCTTCGCACCACATAGCCATGTCACTGAACAGCCACGGTGGTGCTGTGCAGGACTTGGCCCATGGGTGTGTGCAGAGGTCCACATGGCTGTGTGCACCTGGGTGGGCAGGTCTTGTGGAAGCGATCACTGTGGGTGGTCACACACCATCACAGAGGCATGTCCCATGGCTGTATGCCATGCACAGTGGGTGGGCTGCATGGGGCTGTGCATTCACACCTATTGACTCTCCTCCCTTGTCCTAGGTGGATGGCAGTTGCAGGCCATCCGACAGACCCTTCAGGAGATATTGCATGTGGCCAGATCCTCCCTGGAGATATTGGAGTGGTTAGACCATGTGGGAGTCTGATGGCGGCATGGCAGGAGGAGCAGCCAGAGCAGGGAGCTGGGCTCCTGCTGAGCATACTAATGCCCCTGTTTATCCCTACCCCCCCGGACCCACCCTCACACCCCTCCTCTCCTCTACAATTTGTTCTCCCCTGCCCCTTACCCACCCCCACCTTGTTTGTGGCCCTCCCCCTAACCTTTTGTTAATATATGTAAATAGTTTTGTGTGTTTTTTACAATACATTTACTTTGATATACCTAATGTGGTGGTTTCTGTTTTGCAGTGGACTATAGGTGCTTAGTTGCAGTGGTGTGCATGGTGTCAGGGGTGGTGCAATCATGTGCATGTGTGTGTGTCCGTGGGGAAGTGACTATGGTGTGGGAGTAGCTATCAGTCACTGTCTGTGGTGTGTGTGTTGTTCCCTGTGCACTGGATGACAGTGTGCAGTGGTCCATGGTGCATGCTCTGTGTCCATGGTGCACCTGTCAGCACGTCCATGGCCTGTGCAGCAGACTCCCTTACATGTCTGTGACCTGCATGGTCCACTGGCATGTCAGTGGTGGCTGTCCATGCAGGACAGCCACTGTACCTGTCACAATGCCGGGTTGCCTCCTGTCACTGGTGTGGTGCATGTCTGCCTCAGGTGACACTGTGGCCTCAGCTGTTGTTGTCCCACCTCCATGCTGTGGCTTGTGTGTGTTGCAGGGGGTGTGCACCACTGTCTGTCACTTGTGAACCAGGCAAATGCTACTGGTGTTCAGCTCCACAATGCCTGCACAGGGTGGCTGGCACTCCTGTGCCATGGAGGAGTGCTGGCCATGTGTACACAGTTTCCATGGCCACACGCTGGGGGCTTGGTTGCCTGTGTCCCTGTGTTGGTGTGCCCTTGGGTATGTGTTGGTATTTGTCCATGCACTGTGTTGCATCCTGTGTGGTGCATGCTTCCATGCACCACTGTGGGTGTCTTAGCTGGCTGTTGTGGCCAGTGCTGGGTTGGGGTGTGTCCTTGTGAGTGTGTGCAGGGTGCTGTACCACTGGTGGTGGGGTCTGGGGCATGCCCTGTCATGTGTGGGGTACCTCATGTGCTGATGCATGGTCAGTCTCTCAGCTGTACCTCGGGAGGGATGTGCAAGGTGGTACTGTGTATGCAGTCATTGCATCGTTGTGTGCTGCCACCCACTGATGGGTGCTTTTGGTGGGGCTGCCTTGCATGGTTCTGTGGTGCACAGGGTTGCATTGTCACAGTGAGGGTGGTGGCATGCATGGGGTATCCTGCACTGGTGGATGCTGCTCCTGGGAAGGGTGTCTGGGGGTCATGGTGCAGGGCGTGCTCTGCATTGGTGGGATGGTGTTGCATGGGGTGGTTGGCCCTCCTTGTGTGCCGGTCACAGCTTGCAAGGGGGTGTGATGGGGCACCATGGCCCAGCTGTGGGTTGGTTGCTGGTCTCCATGGGCCAGTGGTTATTCCAGCCCTCCCCCAGTTGTGCAGTGCATGGGGTGTGGGGACGATGTCTGTTCTGCTGTGTGTTCCTCAGCCCATCTGTGGCATGAGTGGTGGGCCCCTGAATCCATGGTTGTGCTGTTGCATTGCTGCCCTGCTGCTGGGGGGGCATCCCTGGTTGCGCTATGGTGCATCTGGACTGCTCAGCTGAACATCCCTTGTTGCGTTATTGCGCATCAGATATGCTCAGCTTCACCTTCCTATTTGAGCTATTGCACAGGTGGTGCAATATTCAGTCGTCGGCTGTAGGCACATCTTGGCCTGTGCAGTTTTTGAATATCGCACCTCTTGTGCATGGGTGCAATGGACTTATGCTTGCTCCTGCTGTTGCGCACTTTTTGGGCACAGTTTGAATATCTGGGCCATAAAGCCTAACAATCACTAATGCAGTCTGCAATCAATAATTTAAGAATAAGATTCTTTTTAAGCATATACAACACATCAATACTAGCTCCAAGAAGCAATCACATAAGAATGATATAGATTGTTTTGTCATAACCGTAACCATGAAAGTTACAGAAGATCAACCTGGCTTATAGCCTTAACACGTAATCTACAGATTGCATCAATATACCTAGCAACCACATAAACGATTACTTCATCACTTGTTGTGAAAAATATATTCAGCAATAAGGACTGGTCATCAGTTAGTATTAAATCGCAGATAGGTTTTAGCCTTTTTTTCCCTTAAGCGTGTTGTACCAAGTACAGACAAAGAACACATGAAACAGATTCTCTGGAAATTAGGAGGCACAATGACAGTAACTGTCATCAATATTAGTACCCTTTTTATATCTTGCATTACAGTACATTACTTGGGAAAAATTCTAATCTGTATTTGGTGCACAATACTCTCAATTTGTTATCTGTAATCATATCAAGATAAGGTCAATAATAATGAGAAATATGATTTGCTCTTAACCAAGATGAAACATGAAGAGTCAAAATAAGATAAAGATCTTGATTTTTATATTTAATATAAATTATGTTGGACACATACAGTATATCTGACATTGAAGATTAATTTTTATTCCTCTAGTTTGATAAGTTTTTTAAATATTCTAAATCAGCAATGTGAAGAATATGGAAAACACAAGTAAGCCATTTTGATTAAAAGTGGCCTAATTTAAGCCAAGAATATTTTTTCATTATTACAAGATGAGAATCTGCTTCTGATTATCTTGTATCAGCTTAATCCAATATGTTTTTTCTTACCTGCCCAAATAGCCTGAAAATTGGTTAAACCAAGTTCTGCTCTAATAACAGCTGAAGGAACTGAGTTGCCAAGGCCCATGCTGGACCTCAGTGATTTATTTAAAGGAGTTTCTAACAAATTACCATTTTGCACAGACCAGATTTCACTATTATATGCTGCCTGAGCATTGTATTTAGCTTTGATGGCTGTTAATGCTCTTATTGAGTTTCCACCATACTTCCTATAAAAGGAATTAAGTGAAGCAGCAGTCTGTTTAAGCCTAATCTTTAAATCATTAATGTGTTTACTACATTTACCATTCAAAGAGAGCACTAGGCCTAAATAGGTATAATGTTTAACAGTTTTAAGTGACTTTAGATCAGCCTTCCATGTTTCATGAATTCTATTTGATCTGAAAATCAATGCCTGACTTTTACCCTCATTTATCTTCAAATTATAACTGTTAGTATAATTAACCAACATATTAAGCTTTTGGAGCAGGCCAGACTGTGTAAGAGAAACTAAAACTAAGTTGTCAGCATATGCCAAAACAGCAATATGCTTATTAAAGATTTTTGGACAGTCAGTTCTTGAAGACTGTAACTGACTTAATAATCTATCTATATATAGACAAAACAAAATCAATACAAGAACACAGCCTTGCCTGACCCTAGTGTTCATTTTGAAACTAGAGAAAAGTTGACTGCTTCTACCTAGCCTTACTTGGGCCCATGTCTGATTATATAGTTATCTGATTATAGCAATCAATTTGTGAGAAAAACCTTTTTCTTTCAAACAGAGCCATAATTGGATTATATCTATTGTAGTGGATGCTGAACTAAAATCTATGAAAGTTGCAAATAATTTTTGTTTCCTAAGGTGTATATATTTCTCATAAAGATATGTGATAACAGTTATTAACTGTACTAAATCCTGGCCATAAACCTCCCTGCAATTCTGACAGACCCCCAATAATTTGTAATTGTTCCATCAGTCTCTTTAGTACTAGTTTTGCAAAAATGTTACCTAGATTGTCTAAAAGGAATATGGTATGGTACATCAATGGGTCCAACTTATCCCTCTATTTATACATGGAGATAATTAGATCCTCCTTCCAGGATTTAGGGAATTCTTATTTATGACAGCACTTGTTGAAAAAAATCACCAGAATAGTAGTCCAGTCTGAGACTTCAAGAAAAACTTAAACTGGAATAAAATCCCGGAAAGAGGCCTTGTTACATTTTAGTGAAGCTATGGAAAAATATTCTTCAGATCTAGAAAAGTAGGGAATTCTTGCCATATCAACATCTAAAACCAAACAATGATCCATAGTGGCTGAGTAGAATTTTCTACTGTAGTAGTTCACACAAGTGTCTATTATGTGTTATAAGGTGTTCAACAAGCATATTACCCACGTTGTTGATTTTAGAGTCTTTTGATTGTCTGAGAAAATTATAAGTCTGCTGGTGGCATAGAAGATGGAAGTGCAGTGCACATAGCCATCAAATTGACCTATGCTGGCATCAAAGTCACCACACTGCAGGATTTCCTCACATTCAGTACTGGACCAAATCAAATGAATAGCTTCTTCTAAAGATTTCCAAATTTCAGGGGAATAGTTTTTTGATTTGAAAGGAGGTATATAAACATTAATTAGACAACAAGGTCTCTTAGAAAAGTGAATAACAAAGACTTGAAAGTTAGAGTTTGCCACAAAAACATCATCCCTAATGGCTGTGTGAATTTTGATCCATGTTACAAGACCCACAGCATATCTGCCCATCTTAGCATTTCAAGTACCTGGAACATGAAAAGTGATGTAACTATTCAATGGAAGATCTTGAGTCTTGTTATGTCAGGTCTCTTGTAAACAAATTAAGTGACAGCTCCTAAAAAAACCCAACCATTCTGTGTCAGTCCATTTTGTTCTAAGACCTGCTGTGTTCCATGAGATTAACTTATCAAAACCAGAGTCAGCTATTTCCATTTTGGTTAGTCATTCCTCTATATTAGACAGGGTTTCAAATCTATTTGTAACTGGAAGATTATATACAGTAGATTTTTTTGGATTGTCAGCCTTTTCCCAGTTTGTATTCTCATTCCCATACAAGACTGATTCAACAATTTTATCAGATGGGATAACATGCAGGCCAAAGGTGTCTTAACAGTGCAACATTATCCAGTATTTTGCTATAGAGACTCTTATATGCTATTTTTAAGTGAATGTGGTCACAGTCCAGATCTGCACTCTGTCTTTTAGCCAATAAGGCACTTGGGTCATCGATGAATATATTCAAAAGTGGTCCTAGTAAATTTAAAACAGTGCTTTGCAGCTTGTTAGAGTTCTCATTTTTTGTATGACCCAATCCATACAGACACAGGGTAGCTGTAGATTTATCATCAGAAACATCTGGCTTTGTATGAGTCAAAACTGGGTTCTGTTGTTTAGAGAGAATTTCACTGTCTATTGTATGCACACTAGCATTATCGAATATGGTAGCCTTACTCAGTATCTCATCTACAAGAGCCTGATTACCAATCAACAAATCTACTCTACGTGCTTTATTGAAGTTTTATGTCTAGTAACATTATGGATTCCAAACTCTGTAATTGAAACCTTTAGGACATGTGTAAGTAAGTTCAAAATAACATGTCTAAGCTTAATTGGTTTCTCATTCAGTATAGGCTTTAAACCAAAAATACTCAACTGTTTGGGATGAGTAAACTTGTGCCTGAAAGAAGTTAAAGTCTTCCTGTTAACATAATCAGCTGAGTAACCCAGGTTAATTAGACAGTCATTGTTTATCCATATCTGGTTAGCTTTTTGAGGGAGCACAATCTGGTCCCTTACAGAGTTATGGCACATGTCTTTATGATGTGATACACCATATAGACACAACATAGCACAATCAGAAATATCAGTAAGGTTATTGTTAAATGTATCCTTAGTCCTTCCATCAGAAGCCTCATCTTTCATATAACAGGTATAGGCTTTTTTTTGTTAAGGCAAGAGGGAGAGCAATCCTTCCACTCTTTCCTAAACAAGTACAATTATGACACAAAATTATTTAATTGCATAGTTAATTTTTTTCAATAAGAGGGGGTGACAGAGGGGGTAGTAGGCTCAATAACTGATAGAGAAGTAAGGGCCTCTCCCAAGGACCAATAAAGGTGGCATTTCAACAATTTCATATTGAAGTACAGGATTTTTAGGATCATTTACTTGGTCCTCCTGTAAGCTATCAGAAAGCAAGAGAATCTTATTGCTTTCTTAATTCTTTTATCAACTTTTTTTTCATGTGTACCCTTCTCTGATTTTTTTGTTAATACTGGGAGAATCTGGGTTAAGAACAGTAGAAAACTCCAGCCCCAACAATGGTTCAGGTTCCTCTATAAATGATGGGGAACCAGCTTCTGAAACTAATTTATTTAAGATAAATAAGATGTCATCTAGCCTACAGCCATTAATGTTATGTTCCCTTTTAAAGTATCACTGTCATGCTGAAAATTGTTTAGATATTCAATAATCATGAGATTTGCAGCAAAAGGATTTTACATAAACTTTTTTAAATCTTCACTAAGACTAGAGAGATAATTTATAACTGAGTCTGAGATATGTTGTTTAACATTCTCAGGGTCTTTCTGATTCAGAGAATTTGTTGCAGCTATACCAAGAGTATTAAATTGCCTCTAACCATTAATTATCTCCTGGAGGTCATTAACAATGCCTCTTTAGTCATTATTCCAAGTAGGCTAAGGATTTGATTCAAAATAATTATCAGGTGAAAAATCCATGGAGTCAGCATAACCATTAATGGAGTCATATGTTACAGTAAGTGAATCATCTATGGATATAAAATTATCCTGAATGAGATCTGCATCCTTAGATTCATGCTAAGATTCTTGCTTTAGTTTTTCTGATTTACAAGAAGGTGCAATAGTACTTGGAAAGCTACTGAATGAGTTAATTGATATTTAAGAAGTATCAGTGAGAGAAGCAATGGAAGCTGCATTCACTAGATTAAAACTAGATGCATTTTCAGCTATGGCACCTGCTACATTGCCTGAGGTACAGGACACACATAGTGGTACAGAGCCAGCTAGCTCAAAATGGTCTATAATCTTTGTTTCTGAGTTAATTTCTTATTGGTCATTGTTTTTTTCAATTTTCAAATTCTTTTTTTTAGGAAAGATTTTAACTTAATTACTATTTTGTTTAATTTGTACTTTGGTACCCTTTTTCTTTATATTGGGCATAGCATTTCCCACTTTTTGTAAGTACTGCATGGGAGTAGAGTGTGAGTCAGTGGCTGATAAAAGAACATCAGACCAGTCACCATCTGACAAGACTTCAGTCTAGAGCTGATTGCTGAGTCAGCTCCAAGGGAACATCTACTAAATTGCTATTTCAGACTCCATAGCCAGGACCGGTTTTCTTGTAAATACCATAATTCATCCTATATCATGATCACAAACTATGCAGGCAAACATGACCAATATATTAGTTTTCAAATATTGTTCAGGTTTTATTCAGGGCTGTGATTTGACACTCAGTGCATTGCATTGCACCAGTCAAGGGGACATACCATAATTTTGCTTAATCTAACTTGTACATGACAGAATACTATATAGCCTGCATAAGTTCATTGCTTTTTACCTTGATGGACAGGCATCATCTTGAAACATTGGCACTTAACTTAGCAGACAGATGTGGCCCTGTTGCTATAACCTACAAATAAAACCTGAAAAATATTTGAAAACTAATATATATGCGGTGTGTGGGCCAATTGTCCTAACCTAGATCAACCAGGGGGACTTTGAGCTAGTTGGTGGAAATGAGAGTGAAACCCTGGTGGCAACCATGGATGAGAGTATAAAAAGACAGTTAGGAGAGTCTTAATGATTGGTGATTCTACAGTCTGGGGACTAGAGTTGGTGGTGGGTATGGATGAGGAGTGGTGGGGGATGCTCAGGTGCCTTGCTGGTGCCTCAGCCATATGGAGCATGGAATAGGGAGGACAGTGGAGAGGGAGGAGGGGAACAGGGTGTGATGGTACACTTGGGTACCAATAATCTGATGAACCAACTTGTTGAGCAAGAGAAACAGAACTTTCAGAGGCTGGGGGACAGATTTCAGGCATAATCTGCCTCCCTGGCCTTTTCTGAGGTCCTCCCTGTGTGGAAGTAATGGGGAGGGAAAGATAGACAAGGAGGGAAGATATAGAGAAATTAAATGGGTGGTTAAATTGATGGTGTCAGGAAAAAGGGTACCTCATTCTGTGGGACTGTGGAAACATCTGGGACAGGAGACTCTTTAAAGATGATAGACTTCACCAGACAAGAAAAGGGACCAGTGTGCTATGGTAGAATTTTGATGTCTACATGAGACAGGTAAACTGACTCCAGGGTACACTGAGGCCAGGAGAGCCATGTTAAAGGGAGTGAGGGAGGGGAACTTAGCTAGTGCTCCCCCTATGCAGGGGACTGTGTTGCAGTAAGGTAGGTAAAAATAAGGTAGAGGTTCAAAAAGGAGTAGTAGAAGAGCCAAAGGAGGAAGACCCTCATGCTCTGCAAGTAATAGGAAAAATAAGAAGGTATGGAGAATGATAAAACATGTAGGTTTAGTACCACAGAACAGCCAATGAGGACCCAAAGCTAGTTTAAAAAGGTGTCTGCCTTAATTCCAGGAGTCAGGGTAATAAAATCATTGAGCTCCAGGAATTGGTGGCAGACACTGATACAGGTCTCATAGCCATTACAGAAATTTGGGCCACAGAGAAAATGACTGGGGCTTTTCAGTCCCAGGTTACACAATGTTTAAACAGGAAAGAGGGAAAGGCAAATAGTGGTGTGGGGGTGAAGCCCTGTATATCAGGGAGGGCATACAGGCTGCAGAGGATGGAAATGTCATATAAAGGATAGGGGGAAACAGAGTCACTATGGGTTCACCTCGTAGCACCCTCAGACATGAAAATGGGGTGGGGTTGATGTATAGACCACCTGGTCAAGGAACAGAAAGTTATCAAGATGGTGAAAAGCAGGAAAGGGAATGTAGAAGGAGAAAGTGGGAATGAAGGGGGATCTGAATCAGATGGATATCAAGTGAGACATTCCAGAGGCCAAGCTCTGTTCGATACATTAAGAAACCACTATGGTTCTCAAAGGAAGTGGCAGTGAAGGTTCAAGAGAAAAAGAAAGCATTCAGGAAGTACAAGGAAACACAGAAGGAGCAGGACAGAGAACTCTATCGGTTAAAGCAAAAGGAAGTTGGGAAGGCAGTCAGAACAGCAAAGGCCCAAACTGAGGAAAAGATAGCCAACTCGGTTAAGAAGGGGATAAAATCTTTTATAGGTACATCAGGGAGCAAAGGAAGACCAAGGGAGGGATAGTGAGGCTTAATAAAGGGGAGAGAGGGTGGGCAGAGGGTGACTGTGAAAAGGCAGAGATACTAAACAAATATTTTTGCTCAGTATTTACAAAGGAAGAGGGAGAAGTACCTAAAACAAACAGTAGAAACACTCTGGATACAGAAGTTGATACCAGCCCATTTACAGAAGAAAGGTTTCTAAAAGAAATCTTAAAACTGAAGGTGGACAAAGCAATGGGGCCTGATGGGATTCATCCAGGAATTCTAAAAGAACTAAGGGTAGAACTAGTAACACCACTGCCCACTCTCTTTACCAAATCATGGGAGGATGGGGTGGTATCTGAGGACTGGAGGAGGGCAGATGTGATTCCCCTTCACAAAAGTGTGAGCAAGGCAGAAGCAGGAAACTACAGACCGGTTAGTTTAACCTCAGTGGTAGGGAAAATGATGGAATCACTTCTGAAGGAAAGAATTGTCAATTATCTAGAGGCCAGAGGGGCACAGGACCCAAGGCAGCATGGATTCACAGTGGGAAGGTCATGCCAGACGAATCTGATAGATTTCTTTGACTGGGTGACCAAAGTAGTAGATCAGGGAGTGGCTGTGGACATGGCCTACCTAGACTTTAGCAAGGCATTTGACACAGTCCCACACAAAAGATTAATATACAAGTTAGCCAGCCTGAGAGTGGGTCCCAATATGACAGCCTGGGTAAAGAATTGGCTGGAGAATAGGACACAGAGAGTAATAGTAAATGGAGTCCACTCTGAAGAAAATGGGGGTTACTAGTGGGGTACTGCAGGGTTCAGTATTAGGACCGGTCCTCTTCAATGTCTTTAGAAGCGACATTGCAGAAGGACTGGAAGGAAAAGTATGTCTCTTTGCAGATGATACAAAGATCTGCAACAGAATTGATGCACAAGGTGGGGTGGAAAGGATGAGAAGGGACTTTGCAAGGTTAGAGGAATGGTCAAATGTATGGCAGCTTAGATTCAATGCTAAGAAGTGCAAGGTAATGCACCTGGGAAACAAAAACCCAGGGGAAGAGTACACAATGGGGGGTGAGATACTAACAACAACAAAAATGGAAAGGGACCTGGGGGTAGTCATATCTGATGACCTAAAGGTGGGCAAGCAATGTCAGAGGGCAGCAAGGAGGGCTGGGGGGATACTGGGATGCATAGGGAGAGGCATCACCAGTAGAAAACAGGAAGTTATTATCCCTCTGTACAGACAGCTGGTCAGACCCCATCTGGAGTACTGTGTGCAGTTATGGAGACCCAATCTCTGCAAAGACATAGACAGGAAGGAAGCTGTCCAGAGGAGGGAAACTAAAATGGTGCAGGGTCTGCACTGGAAGACATATGAAGAGAGACTTAAGGAGCTTAATATGTATAGCCTCGAGGAAAGGAGGGAGAGGGGGGACATGATAGAAACTTTCAATTACCTCAAGGGAATCAACAAAGTCCAAGAGGGTAGCATCTTTAAAAAAAGGGTGTGCAAGAACAAGGGGGCACAATTTGAAGATAGAGGGGGGCTCAGAGGTAATTTAAGGAAGTATTTTTTCACAGAGAGGGTTGTGGATGCATGGAACAGCCTTATGGAGGAGGTTGTGGAGTCAAAAACAGTGGTGGAATTCAAACATGCATGGGACAGTCATAAGGCAATTCTAGGGGGTGGGGGCAGGAAGAAGTAGGCTGCTGGTTTACTAGGATCTGCAGCTTATCCATTAGGTAGGGAAATGGGCAGACTGGGTGGGCCAAGCGGTCCTTATCTGCCATCAAATTCTATGTTTCTATGTTTCTATGATACTTGCAAGACTTCCTGCTGGTGTAGCTGGTTAAAGAGCCCACTAGGCAGGCATCCATTCTAGAGCTGGAGCTCACCAACTCAAAGATAGTGAGAGGAGTGAGGGTAGGGGATCCACTGAGGTACATCGACCACAACTCTTTTTGGTTCAGTCCAGCCCCTGAGACTAGAATGTCCATATCAAAAACTGAAGTCCTAGATTTCAGAAAAGAAGGTTTCAACTGGATAAGGGAGATGGTCCTCGGCAAATTAACCAGGGTGTACAGCTTTAGAGGTGTAGAGGAGAGATGGAGACAATCAAGAGGACCATTCTGTAGTAACAAAGTAATGCACAAAAATTGCTATAAAACAAAAAGTTATAAGAGATGAATGTGGTTCCCAGAAAGGGTCAGAAACAAGTGAGGGTCAAGTAAAAGGCTTTCATCAGGTTGAAGGAAAATCAGGGACATAGGAATTGGGAGAGTACCAAATAAAAACTGAGAAGCAAAAATGACTGTGATGGAGGCAAAAGCAGACAGACAGCTGCATGTTGCAGAGGTAGGGTTACCACCTGTCCTGATTTTCGCAGGACAGTCCTGATTTGGGCAGCTGTGTCCTGCAAAAAAACATGAAAAATACTGCATCTCCTGACTTTATAGCAGAAAAAATATTTTCTAACTTTCCACTGAATGTTGCAGAAAACTATAATAACCTAACCAAAATACATTAAAATGATAAGAAACAATAGAAGCAACAAAAAAACTACAACATTTGGCCTTAATTCTGATTATATAGAGAAAACAAGTCTGTTGTATTGATCGAGGTTACGTACTGTCCTGCAAAAAATCATGCTTCAATAAGAAATGTCCCACTTTGGGCTTCTTAAAAGGTGGCAACCCTATGCAGAGGGGGTTAAGGATGGGGAAGAACAATTTTTCAGATATATTAAGGAAAAAGGGAAGTGGGGAAGGGATTTTGTTAGGCTACAAGGGGCTGAGTGTGCTAAAGGAAGATGAACAAAAGCAGCCAGCTTTAACAATTAATTCTAGTCTAAACAAGGGAAGACAGTGACCATTTTCCTGAAAGTGTCATCAAGCAGCTTTCAGGAGCATTCCAGTCATTATTTACCAAATAAGTGGTCCAGCAGGGACTTGAAGCCCTAAGGGTAGATAAATCCACAGAACCAGATGGGCTGCATGCAAGAGTGCTCAAGACATTGTCTGTGGAACTGACTAGTAGGGCTATTTAATAGTGCAGTTCTGACTTTGGTAGTAGTTTTGAAGGATTAGAGGGTATTGGATGTACTCAATCCATTCAAGATAGGGGCACAAGGAGCAACCAGATACAGTAAATACATACCTGTCAGCCTTACCTCTATAATGGGTAAACAGATGGACTCACTGATCAAACAGGATCTTATGGACTATCTAGAAAGCTATGCTCTACAGGATACCAAACAGAATGGGATTGTGGCCAGGAGGTCTTATAAGACCAACCTGATAATTTCCTTTGACTAGGTAACAAATGCAGTAGATAATGGCCATATGGTGGATTTACTGTGCTTCCATTTCTGCATGCCATTCAACTCGATGCCACAGAAAAGACTGCAGAAAAAGCTTGAGGACCTCAGTGTGGCATCAGTTAACTGCTTTTTGCCCTGATGAAGAGGCATCACCTTGAAACATCAACACTTGACTTTTCAGACTGATGTGGTGCTGTTGCTATAAACTATAGTATAAATAAAACTTGAACAGTTCTTGAAAACTAATATATCTGTCATGAGTGGATCAATTCTCCTAAACTGGATCAACCAAGGGGCATCTGGGTCAGTTGGGGGGAAATGGGAGTGAAAACCTGGTAGCACCCAGGGGTGAGAGAAAGAAGAAGGCAGCTAGGAGAGGCTTAGTAATTGGTGATTCTATGATCAGGTGAGTAGAGAGGGTGGTGAGTATGGGTGAGGAGGGGTGAGGGATGATCAGGTGTCCTCCTGGTGCATCAGCCATCTGGGACATAGACAGAATAGGGAGGATAGTAGACAGGTAGGAGGGGAACAGGGGATGCTGGTACACTTGGGTACCAACAATCTGGCAAGCCAGCCTATGGAGCAAGTGAAGCAGAACATTCAGAGGCTGGGGGACAGATTTCAGATGGAACCTTCAGAGGCGTGGGCACAGATTGTAGGCACACTCAGCTTCCCTGGCCTTTTATGACATTCTCCCTGTGTGGAAGTAAGCAGGAGAGAAAGACAGGGTAAGGATGGAAGAAACAGAGAAATTAAAGAGGTGGTTAAAGGGATGGTGTGAGGAGAAAGTGTACTACTTTCTGGGGAACTGTGAGGACTTCTGGAACAAAAGGTTGTTTAAGGCAACAGCCTTTAACTGACAAGAAATTGGACCAACACGATGGGAAGAATTTTGACATCTACATTAGTTAAACTGACAGTGTTGGACAATGAGAATAGGAGAAACATGGTAACAAAAGTGATGGAGGTGAACCTAGCTAGCATTCCCTCTATACTAGGGACTGGTAACAGTAAGGTGAGTAAAAATAAGGTTTATGTCCAAAAAGGAGTAGTTGACGAACAAAAGGAGGAAGGGTCTCAAGGTTGCAAGCAATAGGAAAATAAGAAGGTAAGGAGAATGGGAAGGAATGCAGGAGTAGGATCACAAACAGCAAAAGAAGATCTACAGCTAGTTGGAAGGGGATTCACTTTAATGGAGGAGTTTGGGTAATAAAATCCGTGAAGACCAGTCATTGGTGGCAAACAATGAGATGGACCTTGTAGCCACCACAGAAACTTGGGCAACAGAGAATAATTACTGGAGCTTGTAAGAACCAGGTTACACAATGTTTAAACAGGGAAGAAGGAAAGGCAAAATGTGTGTGGGTGTGTGTGTGTACCCCAGTATGTCAGGGAGGGCATAGAGGCTCTGGAGGACTGAAACATCATGGAAAGTAAAGGGGAAACAGAATCACTGTGGGTTCACCTCATAGTACCCTAAGTCAAGAAAATATGAATGTGATTGATGTATAGACCACGAGGACAGGGGGAAAAGAGAGTTATCAACATGGGGAAGAACTGGCAATGGGAACAAAGAAGGAGAAAGTGATGATGGTGGGTGATCTGAATCAGATGGGTATCAACTGGGACACTCCAGAGATCAGGACCTCTTTGATACATTGCAGGACTACCTACTGATGTAGCTGGTTAAGCAATGCACTAGGTAGGCAGCCATTCTAGAATTGTTTCTCATCAGCTCAGAGAAGATGAGAGGAATGATGGTTAGGGAGCCACTGGGGTCCAGCAACTACAATTACATTTAGCCTAGATTGTCTCCAGGAACTGAATTCTCCTATCAAAAAATTGAAGTCCTAGTTTTCAGAAGAGCATGCTTCAACAGGATAAGGAAGCTGGTCCTAGACAAATTGACCAGATAGACAGTTTTAGAGGTGTAGAGGAAAGATGATGATAATCAGGGGGACCATTCCTGAGGCAGTAAAGTAATGCAAGAGAAATCAATAATAAGTGTGCACAGGGTAGTGGTGCTCAGAAACCACATTAGAATTAGCAGTCCAAAGGTTTTGACACACGTAACCTCAAAAATAGGGTGCCACTATTAAATTGAAGTAAAAAATTCCATTTGTTGACAAACTTGATCCATTGGCATCCTGCCTGATGTGTTTCAGACACTCAGGTCCTTTATCAAAGGCTAAGGATACAGACACAGCTATTAATATTTAAATATACTAACAAACCATGTGATAATATGACATCATTACTTAATTAACCATATCAGAGACATGTGTTTCAATGTTATCACCTGTGGTGTATCTCTTAAAAAAAGCTTAAGACAAAGCCATCGATACTAGTCTAATTCCATAAACATACCTATAAATTAAGGAGTAAAACATACATTTTATAAAAATTCCTAAAAAGTAACAGCTCTAAAAGAACAAATAAAAACTCCTTTAATTTCCCATAGAAAAAAACTAAAACTAAAAATAAAAAGGGGGAATGGGTGGGGACTCAAAAAAGGAGATAGAAAGAAAAAGAGAAGAGAAACAAAAAACAAGCACAAAAAATTACAACCATCACTATTAGCTGTCATTTCAAAATTGTTCATGAAACCACATGTCAAATGAGCTAGTTCATGAGACCAAAAGGTTAAGATCCAGAATTAATCTGGCTCAAGGTCAATTGGCATTCATCTGTATCCCTCTTCCCCAGGTTGTGCCTGAAAATAGGTAGGATGTGTCTAGTGCACTTACCCGGTCAACAAAAACTAAAATAAAAAATAAAAAAAGTAAAAAAAAATATTTTCTATTCTGTAAGTAAGGGCATAAATCAAAATGTCTGTTCAGACCAGGTAATACATGCGCCTTTAAAGAAAGAATCCAAAAATTCTTCCTACGTAAGACCAGATTGTCAAAATGACCCCCTCTTGGGTTATGATTTACCTTATCTATAGCTATAAATGAAAAAACATGTTGTTCTCCCTCATTACTCTGCATAACATGAGCTGCTGTGGCATACTGCACATCTTTTTTGCAATTGCACGTATATGTTCTCCCATTCTTACTTTAAAACTCCTAATCATTTTCCCAACATAAAAAGCACTGCAGCAACATGTTGCTAGGTAAATGATTCCCATTTTATGGCAAGTTGTATACTGCTTTATCTGAAAATATCTATCAATATTGCAACTACTAAACACCTTTGTCTGATTTACTCTATCACGGTGAAAACAGTTCTGGCACTTAAAACATCCCTTACGTTGTTGTAACCATGTACCCGTTTTTTTCTGTTAGAAATGACTATGCTCCAAACTATCTTTCAAAGTATGTGCTCTCTTACAGCACATTCTTATTGAGTTTGTGCATAGTTCCCTTAAACTAGGCTCTGCTTCCAAAATGTGCCAATGCTTTTTCAAAATTGCCTTTAGCTGTTCTGCCTGTGCTGAATAAACTGTCACAAAATTAAATCACTCATTCGCCTCTGTTCTTTTTACTATTTCCTCCAAAAGGCAACTACGTGCCTGCTTCTTCACCTCTGACCATGCAGTTATAACTTTGGTTTCATTATAACCACGTTCTAATAGCCTACCAGCTAAATCTTGTGACCCTCTCTCAAAACCTACTTCTGTATAGCAGTTCCTCTTATTTCTCAAAAATTGTCCCTTCAGTATATTTGCTATTACGTGTAAAGGGTGTCAGCTACTGACTTCCAAAATCATATTCACATCTATTTCCTTCCTATAGATGTGACTTTCCACTCTGCAGTCAGAATTATACCTAATCATCAAATCTAAATAATTCATCTGTTCTTTACTTCTCGTATAGGTACATTTTAATTGTGGATTTATCTGGTGTGAACAGGTTACAAAGTCTACAAATATTTTTTCTTGTCCCTCCCAGATGACTATTACGTCATCAATGTAACGGTTCCAAAGTTTGATTTATGGTGTATACTCATTCACTAGGGGTTCCCAAACAACTTGTTCCTCCCACATTCCCACATACAGGTTGGCAACTGAAGGGGTACAAGTTGCTCCCATAGTCGTCCCCTTGGTCTGTAGGTACATCTTTCCATCAAATAAGAAAACATTACATTTTAAAACATTTTCCAATAATTTCAAAATGAAAGGGACAAGCAGATCTTCCACATGAGTAATTTTATTAATAAAGTAGGACGTTGCATCCAAGGACCCTCATGAGGGACGTTGGTATACAAACCCTCAATGTCCATCATTATTAGTGTCTTTCAAGAAGGCAGGTAGTTCTGTGACCAACAGTTTGAGAAAAGAGTCACAAAATTGTGAAAGTCGTTCAGTCAACGACCTATGCGACTCATAATTGGGTGGCCAGGGGGATCCTGTAGTGTTTTGTGTATCTTTGGGAGGAAGTAGAATGTGGCTCTAATAGGTTCTTGCACCATCAAAAAGTCTCTGGTCTGTTTATATATTATTCTTTTATTGAAAACATCCCCAAATAATTAATCTATCCCAGATTTAAAAGTCCATGTTGGGTCTTCTGATAATTTTTGATAGAATTCTTGATTATTAAGTTGTCTCAGGACTTCCTGTACGTAGTCTTGTTTGTCCATAGGCACCACCTCTCCCACTTTATCTCCCTGTTTAACTATTAAATCCATGTCCTCTTGCAGAGCCCTCAAGGCTTTTCTCTTTTTATTACTTGGATTGTTAAATCATGCCAATTTATTTTGGCATGCCAGTTCATTCAAATCATTCTGTACCAATCCTAGAAACACTGTTACATCTGGACAGGCCAGGGAGCAGAACATGGAGGGATTTTTAAATTTCTGTTCTAAATTTATCTCACTATTCATTTGATTCTGTTTTTTTTTTTTACTAAAAAATACTTTTAAGTTAAGTTTCTTCAAGTCAGGTTTACATCTATTCCAGTTTTCACCAAATCAATGTTAGCTGTTTGTGCAAAACTTAGACCTTTATTCAAAACTATCTTTTCTTCATCTGTAAGCATCCATTTACACAAATTCACAATTGATTATTTAGACACAATTATCTCCTCCGCCCCATCCCTGAAAGGATCTCTGCTGTTGAAAATTCCCCCTGTTGTAAAAATGTGGATGTCTGCCATCGTATACTCTTCCTCCTTTCTTGTCTTGTCCTCTTCCTGCCTCTTTGGAATTCTTGCTCGTGTTGTAGTCTCAGGCTCCTGTGTGCAAGACTAAGAAAGGAGAAGTGTGGCATTGATAGTCCTGATTCACCAGTCTCTGATTCCTGTTCTGATATGGGGTGGGGGGTAGAGGTATGTGGATCCTGGTGCAAAAAAGGCCCATTGATATTCTCTTCATTATCAGAGCCACTCTGATCCATACTAAAATTGAATGAGACATTATGTTACTTTTTAAGTATGCTCTTCTGTGTCTTTTTTTTTCAATTAAAAATGTTGCTGCATTCATAATCTCCTTTATCTCTCACAAACATTGGATACTTGACTCACTGTAGATCATGATCAAATTTTTTAATAAAATCTTTCAGTTTTTGTTCATTCTGTCAAGGTCCAAATGATTTTTAAATTTTCAAACTTCCTGTTGCTTCAGCTCTTCACTTAATTGTATTTCTTTTTCTTTACTAAAACAAACAACCAGTTCTACCAACTTAGTACTTGCATCCAGCAGCATCTTCTCCCATTCTCTCATAAATTCTTCATTTTCAGAACCAAATGCTGGATCTTTTGTCAGTCTAAGCCCTTGAGGTACTCACTTAACTTAAATATAGGCATCCAAATTTGTATAGTTCTAATATAACCATCTTAACTGGTGTGTAATTCATTCCAAACCTTGAAATGCTGTTATGAGAGACTGGGCTTCTGGAATGGTATTAGAATCAGTCCCATCTTCTATTAAAAAAGGGTTGACTATAGTGGCCATTAAGAGTAATTGTTCCACATATTCCAATGGATTGTTTTCTCTTCCATTCTATGTTACTGTTGTGTCTGAAAAGACTAAATTGGGTGTGTTTTATAAAGACATCTTGATATTACAAACACTTGTTTCTCACAGTTTAACATTTTTTTGTAAATATCATACTAAGTTTCATGCTGGTAGAAAGAAAAAACTTTTTTATCTCAGTAGCATAGTTTCCTCCAATATCCAGAGGTGCAAAAGCTTCCTGACTTATTTCTTGGCATAGGACTGTCCTGAGAATGAGTCCCAGTTAATATGAGGGAGGTTAAAGTCACCAAATATTACAGTATCTTGAGATTCTGAAAAATGTGTAATTTCTTTAAACATATCAGTTGTGTAATCTGAATTTGCAGATGGAGGTCAGTAGACATTACCAATAGTTATATAGGACTGCTCCTTCAATAAGATTTTAACCCATATACTTTCCAAAGGAAAGGGAGAACACACTTCAAAAGAAGGAATATCATTTCTTATGTACATACAAACTCCACCGCCTTGCTTATCTAATCTGTTTTTATGATATAACTTATAACCTAGAATTTCTCTGGACCAAAATGAGGATGCATTCCACCAAGTTTCAGTTACTCCTACCACACCTACATTTAAAGTTTTACATTTGGCTTTGAGTTCTGCTAATTTGGGTTGGTTTAAAGATCTTGCATTCAAAGCTAGGAATTTACATTTAGTTGTAATAATATTTTGGTAAGTATTCAGAGACTTGGGAATAGACCCATTCTCCCCCATTGTTTTCAGTTTAAACAATGATTTATGATTTTAGTGATACTTTTCCCCATAAGTGTACTACCCTTACGACTGAGATGTAAACCGTCCCAGCAAAACAAGAAGAATGATCTGAAAATGATTCCCAGTGATTAATACAGGGTATATCCTGCTTAAAACACCACTTTCTCAGCCATTGATTTAGGGCTTTGATTTTCTGCATCATGGTAGATGTTGATCTCGGGACAGGTAGAATTTCAGATATACATACACAGCATCCCCTATCAAGTAACAGGTTACATAACGCCATATAGTCTTGTTGTAACTGATTAAATGGGGTGTTATTTATATCATTAACAATGACATGTATGATAACCAGTGGATTTTCCCCCGCATTTTGTAAAATTTTAGGCATAATGGAGGTAATGTCAGATACCCTGGCCCCATGGAAGCTAGAACAAGTGTGGTTGCTCTTGTCACTATTGCATACCGCCCTGTCAATGTGCTTAATGATTGAATCTCGTAGGACTAATACTTGTTTTGAGGCAGTAGGGGTACAAGAATCAGAAACAGGTGATTGTTTAACACACTCTGGAGTGATTAACTTAATAGGTATTGATTTGGTAGTTTGAGACTCACTAGGACAAATATTCATGGGCATTAACTCCCGATTGAAAATTATTTTTAAACCATTATTATCAACAGAGGGTGATGCACAGGATAAATCATGTAGCACTTCATTATTTGATACAGTCAATTGCTCAACCATATTATGTGTTTTAATAGGGGCACTATTGTGTATTTGGCTGCCCCTCCTTTTTTCCAGAGGCTTTGTGACAATGGTCCAGTCATCATGTCGTCAGTCAATGGTGGTTGTACAGCAGCCTTTAACTGCTACTGGACAAGGGGTTGCAGCAGGGACTGCTTTGCCTCCTGCTGCTCTTGATCAAGTTCCTGTTTCAGGGACTGCCCCCTCTCACAGTATTGCTCCAGGACAAGGACAATCTGCTACTTTCCAGGTGGGGGGGGTTGCGGACTGTGGGCCATGGAATTGCTGCTTCACAAAACCCTGTTAAGGGACAGGTTTTTCAGCCTTTGTTCCACATGGCCAATTTGTTTAAACTTACTCTTAAGGAACCTGCTCCGAGATGGAATTCAGTTTGACTGCTTCATAAAGGGGGTTTATTGGACCCTTCTGATAGAGTATATATTGGGAGATGTTTGTTGAAGGACTCTTTAAAGTTTTATGCATCCGAAGTATTTGCTCTGATCCATACTGATGACCATAATTATGACATTAGCTTTAAAACTGTGGAAGCTTTGGATCTATTTCAGGTTAAATATAATTCCTTAAAAGATCCTTCTCTTTGGACTCCCTTTTTGGCTATCCCACTTACTAAACTGGCTGTACACACTATTACAGTTTTATTTAGAAATGAGGGGGTGGAGCTGGCTGACAGTCTGTTTTGGTTGACGAAACGTTGTGAGGTGTTAGAACACCCGGTTCCTATTATAGACTCCGAACTATTCTGGACTGGTGGTTGGAAAGTTAAATTTAAATTGTTTATGACTAATTCTGGCATTTCCCATTTACCTGGCTGTTTTTTCCTGTGGCAGGACAGGGGTCCTCTGTTCTACCCGGGACAACCTAAGTCCTGTTTTAGGTGTTGATCGAGATTACATCTTAGTAATGCTTGTGACTCCTTAAAGTGTACTCATTGTTTGTAGACTGGTCATTAGGCTGCAATCTGTGTTAATTTGTTTCGATGTAATCTCTGTGATGAGAAAGGTCACTCCTTTGTTGAGTGTCTGTGGGCCTCCCATAACTCAGTGGATCATCAGTCGCATGCAGCATTAGTCACACAGGCCCTAAAAAAGGGCTGTGCTAAGGCTTATGAGAAGCAGATGCAGGACCTTTTAAGGGCACAAGACCCTCTTGTCAACAGGCTGGAGCCTCAACCGAAGTCCAGTCTGCTGAATGTACAGCATAATACTTTTCTTTCTGATACTCAGGCTGCTGGTGTTGCACCATTGGTACAGGAGGCTCAGCCGATGGTAGACATCACTGGGCAGGTGGACCATCTGGAGCATCAGGTTGTTGTTATAGCTGAACCCAGCTCTAAGTCTGAGGCTATGCTCGTGGATACCAGGGTTAACCCTGTGGCACCTTTCTTTAGTACCAAAGTTCCTATTTCAGATACTTTTACTATGCCCCTCCCCGTGTTGACTACTGACCAGACTTTTCAGACTGTATCTTATAAAAAGAGACAGCAGGAAAAGAGTGGGATTCTGGTCCTAAGGGAAAGGAGAGGAAAGCTGGGACTAAGAAAACATTTTTACAGTCCAACAAATTTAATGTGTTATGTAGGCAGAGGAAGTCGGGGGATACTGAAGGGGAAGATGAGGATTCTGCATCGGAATCCTCTTCTGTTGCCTCTTCCATGGGTGCTGCTTCAGAAATGGAGGATAGGGTACCTGGGAAGCTTAAGTGGAAGACCAATTCACAGCGATGATTCAGATTTTGATTTTTTCTTTTCTTTGTTCTTTTTTTTTTACCTTATCAGTGCCTTTCATATTTTGACATTAAATATTAATAGCATGAAGAGTGGGGTATGTAGGGATTTAATTTTGAGTGAGTTGCAACATTTTCAGTCTGATATTATTCTTTTGCAGGATACTAGAATTAAAATGTTAAAGGAGATCGCACACTATTCCTCTTCTTGGAAGTTGGGAGTCACATTCTGGTCATTAGGGCCTGACAAATGTGATGGCTTAGGTATTTCGTTTGCCAATGCTGATTTAAAAGTCTCTCGGCTGGTGGATTTAGAACCTGGCAGGGCTATGATTTTTGATATTTCTTTCAAAACATGGAGATTACGGGTTATTAATGTATGTGCTCCACAGAGCAAGGCATTTAGAGTTGACCTATTTAAGGAGATTCAACCTTTTTTATGTACAGCATGAATGGTCATTTGGGGAGGGGATTTTAATTGCGGTGTACGGTGGGAAGACAGGGGTCTACGGACGGACAAATTATTTTGTAATTCTAATGCTTTACAGGATATTGTTACTACTGCAGACTTAGTGGATTCTTATAGATTGTTTCATACCACTGATGGCTTTACTTTCTGTAAAGGATTATTTCGGACCAAAATTGATTATATTTGGGTTTCCAAATCACTGCAGGTTACTCAATCAGACATTAAGGATCTGGCTTTTTCCGATCATTCTGCTGTATATGTTGAATGTTCTTGGAGTGAGAGCCTTTCTCATGACAAACCCTCTTGGAAGTTGAATATCTCCCTATTGGAGCAGGCTTGTATACTTGCAGAATGTAAAGTTTTACGGGATGCTCGATTTTCAGTACAATGTATGTATGATTCTTTAGTTGATTGGTGGAGGGATACAAAACTTGGAATGAAAGCCTTTTCCCAAAAAAACTTCTGGGTTAATACATAGAAATGATTATTTTCCCTATTTACAGTGTAGGAAGCACTTCCATTGATGGATTTCTGTATCTGATTCTACAAGTCAAGATTTTAGCTCACAAATGCAGCAAGCAAATACTGCAATGTATAGGTTTCGGTATGATAGGATTAAAACCCTTAAACGTGAATTGAGGTTTGGCACGCGTGGTAGAAAACAGACGTTTAGCCCTTTTAAGGATAGTCAAGGTACCTGTAAAAAGAAATGTATGGAGGGATTGCTGGACAAGGATGAGACCATATGTCATGATAAGATCTCTATTTTGCATATTGTGTCTGCATATGTTTGGGATACTTTTGGATTTAAGCCTAAGACATGTCAGATGGAATCTTCTGTGGCACGGTTGGATCCGCAGACTGTTCCTCCAGATGAGATACAACAGCTTTTGGCCCCCATTTCAGTAGATGAAGTTCAGGATGTTATCAAATTTGCTAAAACCAATAGTACCCCAGGTCTGGATGGGCTTCAAGCAGAATTTTATAAGCTTTTTTGTGATATTTTGGCTCCGGTATTGTGTGACCTGTTTAATACTTTATTAAGCTTACCTGACATACCAAAATGGATGGTGGAGGCTGAGTTGATTCTATTGTATAAAAATGCTGACAGAATGAAATTACAGAATTGGAGGATTATCTGTTTGTTAAATTCTGACATTAAGTTTTTAAGTAAAATTTTGTCCAATAGGTTGTCTTGCTGCACACTTTCCCTTATTAGTACTGTACAGAGTTGTAGTGCTCCTCAGCGAGGTATTCAGGATAATCTGATTTTGCTTCAGGAGTTGTTTTATAGAGGTCAGAAGCAGAGTATCTCTGGTTTGGTACTCAGTCTGGATCAACGTAAGGCCTTTGATTTTCTTTCACAGGACTATTTAGTTTTAGTCTTGGAACAATATGGGACACCTGTTGAATATATTTCTTGGCTTAAGAAGCTATATTATGGAGCTACAGTAGTGCCCAAGGTGAATGGATGGAAAGGAGGTAGGATTGGTTAGAAAAGGGGTGTAAAATAGGGTTGTCCACTGAGTCCCTTGTTATATGTTTTTGATATAGATCCTCTTTTGAGACTGATTCTTAATGATTCGAGGATAGCAGGAATTTCTTTGGTGCATTCCCTTCCCCCATTGAAAGTGCTTGCTTATGCTGATGATGTCATTCTTCTAGTGCACGAATGTACCAGGGAAGAGGTAATCTTACAACAGTTTACAGACTTTTCCTTTGCTTCTGGGGCTAGTATTAATATGGATAAATGCTTTGGATATCAGTTTATGACTGATACCCCTAGGATAGGTAGGTAGGCAGGAATTTCAGTATCGACTGATCCAGTTACTATTTTGGGACTTCAGTTTAGTGCTGCCAATCCAACAGTTTCTAATTGGGAACAGCAGTTGCTGAAAGCAGAGGGGTTATTGGCACGTTGGGTTCAAGGGCCTTTGTCTAACAGGAAAGGATATTTCTATTAAAAACCTTGATTGTACCTCTTTTTTTGTATATCAGTTATATTTATCCCCCACCAAAAGATTTGTATACTAGGTTGTATAGTTTATTTTTTAGGGCCTTATGGGGTAGTTGGTTAAATCCTGTAAAATGTCAGTTTACATATAGGAGTATAAAAAATTGGGGTTTGGATATGCTACACCCTATAGCTTTTTATTTTAGTATTTTCCTTTATGTCAATGTTCTGGAAATCAAACAGCCACATAGTTAGTGTTGGCTTGGTTTGTTGCTCGAATGAATTAGGCCTAGTTTGAGAGCCAGGGAAAATAGGAATACTAGATTATTTTCTAGAATTGAAGTTGTTCCTCCAGTTGTTAAAGAAATGTTTCAGCAGCTTATTACCTGGAAGGTAGACTATAGTGTGTTGATGTTAACTAAGCGGATAGAAAACTATGATGCTATTGTATGGCCTCAATGCTTGGAACCCCTAATCTTGCCATATTGCACGGAACACAATAGTCAAGAACAGTTTTTACAATTGTCTAATGCTAGGTTACCAGTGTTTGTTTGGGATCTAGTATGGTTGACTTTGCATGGTAAACTGAATGTTAAAAATAATAACAAACATAAGTCAATTCAGGAAAGGTACTGTTTTACGTCCTACTTGCACCCATATTCTGGAAACCTAGGAACATCTGTTTTTAGAATGTATATATGCGTAACAGTTTTGGAGTTTCTCGACTGAAAAATGGAAGAAGACGCAGTTTAGTTCTCTTACTTATCAGGAGTTCATTTATGTTACAGCCACTTCTGGTTGGCAGCTGTTTTCAACAGACACATTGCAGGTTGTATTTGCTGTTCTGAAATATTATCCCTGGCAATCTCGGTGTAAGTGGGTACTACAACAGCTGCATGTTCCATATGATGTATTATTACTTTAAGTAACTAATGGGATTAAGCAGGTGTATGAGAAAGATTTGAAACAGCTTACGGCTTCCCAGTTGAAATGTCTGTGGACAGCGTGTGATGGTATGTTATGGTATAATTAACTATGACTTACTAGGTTCTTTTTTTGATTTTTCTTTGAGATAGATTTTCTCATTTTATCCTTTGTGTATTGCCTGTATTGTTTCTTTGGTTACACTCTGTTCTAATAGACCTGATTATGTGATTTGGTGCTAGTTTCTTCTTGTTTGTGCAGTTATACTGGTTTTGAATTCTACTTCCCTTTCCCCCAAAAAAAAATTCCCCTTCTCTTGCAGTAGGGGGCCCCTCTGAGATGCCTGGTGTGGCCTCATTATGTCTCAGCCTGTGGAATGTGAGCATGTGCTCACTGGACCTACTTCTGTTTTAGAACCTGTCGGAGATATTGAAGTTTGTTCCATTTTGCTCCTACCTACGGCAGTTTTGGAGGTAGTAGAGGCTGGAGATAAGCCCCTCATGGGAGCGAGTGGAGTGTTTCTTTCTGATGACACTTGTGGTGAAGAGGACAAGAAAAGGAAATGATTTGCTGGTAGTCCGGCTGTTGAAGCAGGAATAGCAAAATGCAGTTTGCAGGATGCTGCTGATGGTATGGCTTCATAAACTATATTGCCAGAGGTTCCTAATATGGAGCTTGATTCATTTCCTTTTCCCTTTACCATGCATGACTAGTCCTGGTCCCCGGAGGTAGCGCTGGAAAAAGCTGGGTGGATCATGGACAAGCATCTCTGGATTCCTGACACCCTGATTCTTTTAGCTACTAGTATGGCTGTTTTACCTAGCAAACCTCCCCATGGTTCAAATGCCTACTATACATTTGGGGCTAGCTGTGGTTGAGATGATTCCACCAGCCGCTGCTTCTGTGGCTCCTTTGGATGCGATTGACATTCCAGACAATACTACGTCAGATGCTGTCATCGGCTCAGCAGACCTACTGACGGGGACGCCACCTGCTTCTCCATCTGGAAGTAAATGACAGGGTGACCACATCACTGAAGATGGTTCTAGTCATTCAGCTGAACCCCCAGGTATGTCCTCATCTTCTTTGAAGAGGAGCTCTGCTCCTGGCTCTGGACAACGGGGTTCAGTAAATAGTAATGGACACCAGTCAGTGAGTTATGCATCCCTTTTTAAAAACACAGGTATGCCTGCAAGAAAAAGATTTGTGGCTTGAATCTACTATAAAGGGGTTTTAGAACTGCTGCCTGATCGGAATTATGTGGGCAAACGTCTACTTATTGATTCTTTAAAGCTTACTCCTTCAGATGTATATGCTTTTTTTCATTTGTCTGGTGAACACAATTTTGATGTTTCATTCCGTTCAGCTGGACTGTTGGATAAATTTTGGGTGGCTTATTAAACAGTGAAATCTCATCCAGTTTGGAAGCCATTTGTGGTTATTCTGATTACTAGACCTATGGCTAAGATTATTACTGTCTTGTTTAGGAATGAAGGGGTCAATGTTTTGGACATCCTTTATTGGTTGGAGAAAAGGTGAACTGTACATGGTGTACTGCAAGCATTAATTGATGACAATGGGTTTTGGACTGGGGGTTGGAAGTTTTCAGTTCAATTAAATATGACTGATGCAGATATTCAACATCTTCCCAATTGTATTTACATAGGGAGAGACCATGGTATCTTGTTTTACCCTGGGCAACCTCACTCCTGTTACCGTTGTGGGTCCCTATCCCATTTGAATTCGGATTGCCACCAGCTTAAATGTTCTGCATGTGGAATCCTGCACTGCCCTTTATGGTCCCCACCACTTGTAATTTGTGTGGGAATACCTCCCATGTTTTTGCTGCCTGCCCATGGGCTGCTCACAATTCAGCAAATTATATGAAACATGACTTTTATGTTAATAGATCTGCCAGAGACAAATCCAGAGGTTTTGATACTTCTGAAGTGTCTTCCTTTTCTTTTTTTTAAATTTTAGACTCTTTATTGATTTCAGCACCAATATACAATACCAACAGCAATATCAGTCAGACATATACATTTGAGAATATCAGTCAGACATATACATTTGAGAATATTAGGTGCTTCTTTTACATAAAAAAAGAAGAAAGAAAGGAAGAAAGGAGAGAAAAATAAAGCCCCATCCCCCTACCCCCTCCCACATCACAGACTGAGCATTATCACCACTGCAACTATAGTTACAACTGTAACCCAACTAATGCTGTGATTCCCATATCATCATGATGGCCTCTAAAATTGCCCACCGAGAGTTAAAAGTTTTGTCTCTATTTTGCATAAGTGCTATATGCTTCTCTAATTGCAAAGCCAGCACACACACTCTATACCATTCCACTACTAGGGGCACTTTCTCTTCCATCCAATGTCTCACTATAGTTAATTTGGCAGTTGCCGCTACCAACTCCATATGTGCTTTCCTACTATCTGGAATACCTACCAGGAAAGAATTCGCTAGGCACACTTCCGGGGTAAACAGCTCTCTCAAACCAAGGATAGGGTCCAGGGAGTTATTGATGGCCTTCCAGAATACTTTAATGTGCGGACACGCCCATAACATATGATAAAGGGACCCCCCATCCATCTTGCATCTATTACACATTGGTACTTGCGACAGTCCAAATTTGCACAACTTGGATGGTGTCAAGTACAAATTATGGATGATATTGTAATGTACTAATCTGAGTCTATCCTGCTTGACATACTTATATAAAGAGATCCAAAGTTTTTTCCATACATTAACATCCTCAGGAAGACCTAGTTCCCTTACCCAATAGAAACACATGCCCGAGGGTAATTTATTGTCCCAATCTTGCAAAGCTTTGCATAGGTTTGAGACTTTGTGCGGTCTAGAAGCAACCTGAAGGAGCGCAATGGGATCCTTTTCCCCTATATCTATTAATAGAGAGAGCTTATGAAACTTGAAGAGGGCCTTGCTAACATAAATATTTAAAGTATTCTTTATTCCCAGCTCTATCAAAGCCACCCAATTGGACCGGGCGACCATCTCTCTGTCTCCATAGCTCCAAGACTTTGCATTGTCTCAGTCGACCAAAATCCTCGCTATCGGGCACAATCAACATTTTAAAATGTGGGTTGTTCGCGAATCGTTGGTCAGAAGACTGACTCCACCTCACCGCCAGGTAAGCTTGGACCTGATAAGCTTTATTGACCAGCCCATAGAGTTATTTCTAAGATTTTGGGGATATGTGATGGAGAGACATACAGCAAGGCAAGCAGCGAGCACTTTTCTTGAGATGCCAAATACTCTTCAATAGTTACCCACAGTGGGAGATATGCAGCACGGTCCACTTCTTTCTGCCAATAATATAACTTACTTAAATGTTGAGCAATGTAATATACAAAGAAAGATGGAGCTGCCAGCCCTCCCCTTGCTTTGGGCACTGTTAATTTAAGGTAGGCCCTCACGTACCTTCTTTTTATTCCACAAAAAGGAACTCAGCATTTTTCTTAATTTAGCGAACCATATTTTAGGGAGGTACATACCCAGCATACTTAATGGATATAAAATCCTAGGTAGAAGGTTCATTTTAATTACATTTAACCTGCCCCATAGCGAAATAGGGAGGGATTGCCACCTCTCAAGGTCTTTCGAGATTGTTTTCATAAGGCTATCTATGTTGTTTCTCTGAATAGCAATAGAATCTCTAAAAATCCTTATTCCTAGGTAAACTATGGAATTTGTTTCCTGTGTCAGGTCTAGGGAGGCCAACTCCACCTTGTTAACTCTATGGTTCAGGGGGATTACCTTTGTTTTTTCCCCGATTCAATTTATAATGGGAGATTTTAGAAAACTCCTCAATTTCCTCTAAAACTGCAGGAATCGAAACTTTGGGGTTCTCCAAATGCAATAAGATGTCATCCGTATAAACTGAAAATGCATACCTGACATCTCCAACTCAAATTCCAGTAATTTTGATATTGGCCGCTATCCTGAGAAGCAATGGTTCTAGGTATATATTAAAAAGCAGGGGGAACAGAGGGCATCCCTGTCTGGTTCCTCGAGCTAGTTTAAATGGAGAAGATAATAGTCCATTGAACTTCACTCTAGACATAGGACAGGAATACAGTACCTTAACCCAACTGACAAAGACTCTCGGGAAACCAAAAGAAGTTAACATGGCGAAAAGAAATTCCCAGGATACTCTGTCGAATGCCTTTTTGGCATCGATCGACTTTAGCGCCATTGGAATATCAGAGTCCCTGGCTACCACAATAAGATGCATTAGTTTTCTTATATGATCTTGGGGTGACCTTCCAGCCATAAACCCGACTTGCTCATTCCTCTCAATTTATCTATAATTTTAGCAAGCCTATTTGCCAATACTTTGGCCAAAATTTTAACAACGGTATTTAGTAGTGAAATGGGCGGTAACTACTGAGATTCTGAGGGTCCTTTCCTGGTTTTAATATTAGAGAGATACAGCTTCCAAAAACTAGGCTCTGACATCCCTTGTCAAACCAATAACAGAAGAGGTCCTTCAATATGGGTGCCAAGACACTTTGGTATGCTTTGTAAAAGTCGCTAGGCAGCCCATCCGGGCCAGGGGACTTGCCCAGAGGTAACTGCTGGATTGCTTCCTGTATTTCCCCTAAAGTAATCGGAGCACTCAAACACACAGCACCCTCCACAGTGACCCTTGGCAGAGTTACCGATCTAAGATAATCATTCAAATCTGAATCTGCACAAGAAAAAGACGGGGTTGCTGAATATAAACCTTGGTAAAAAGATCCAAACATTTCCACCAACTTTTGAGAATCAGTAACAACTTCACCGTCTTCTTCAGAGCAGATTCCTGTAATAAATTGCGAAGTCTCTACTTGACGGAGATGCATCGCCAAATGCCTGCTTGCTTTTTCTCCTATATCTAAATATTGGAGCTTGGCCCTATGTAATGATAACTCGGCCCTCTGCGCCTGTAGACCGACATACTGTGCCTGCAACTGATATAATTTGGACCACGACTCCTCTGAAGAAGTACGGGAGAGAGTATTTTCTGTACTTTTGATACTAGTTAGGAGCTCATCCATTTGGACCCTCTGATGCTTAGTCCTATTAGAAGCCATTTTAATAAATTTGCCTCTCACAGAACATTTTAAGGCAGTCCAAACTAGATCGTATTTCTCCACTGTTCCTAAATTAAGAGTGAGAAATGAACTAATATAATCCTTGATATATTCAGCAGAGACAGGGTTTTTTAATAGTTGACAATTCAGTCACCATTGTGGAGAGCGTCTAACCCCAGCCCCTAGACAAAACTCCATGTCCACCGGTGCATGATCGGATATAACCCTTGCTGCAATTCCTACACGAGTGACCCCTGGGACCGCCCGTGAACTTATAAGCAAATAGTCAATTCTAGAGTGTATTTTGTGCACTGCAGAGAAAAAAGTATATTGCCTTTCGGTGGGGTTAAACACTCGGCAAATGTCCACTAATGCAGCTGTGTCTATGAGTTCTTTCAGTGCTCTTTGAGCTGGAGAAAGACCCTTCCGAGTTCAATCGGATCTATCTAACTCTGTCTGGAGCACCAAATTCCAATCCCCTCCTAATATCATAAGTTTAGGGAGGTCTGCAGTTATAACATTTAATAAATTTACATAAAAGGCGGGAGAGTCATTATTTGGACCATAGACCGATCCCAAAATAACCGGACTGGACTCCAAGAGTCCATGTATAACTATATATCTTCCCTCAGAGTCCCATATTTCCTTGATCAATTTAAACGGCACCTTCCTGGCCAGTAATATCGCTACCACTCCTTTATTTGTTGAAGCACCCACTCCAAAAACCTGGCCACCCCATACCTTCCTAAAAAGGGGCACATCCTCCCTTCTAAGATGTGTTTCCTGTAAAAAAATTATTTGTGCTCGTAACAGCTGCAGGTGCTTTAAAATTATCTGTCTTTTAACCCTATATTTAGCCCCTTTAATATTCCAACTCACAACATGGTAGTTATCACTCATACTTTAAACACAACTCAATGGATACCCAGGAATAATGAGCAAGTTTACCCTTGTAGAGCGCCCCCCCTCGTTTTATGCTCCGGATTATTGATAGGCATACCCATAAGGAATAATATCTGCCATCATCGACCAAAAATAAACCCAGCACAGTCTGCCCTCCTCCCTCATCCAAAAATCCCCATTTCCTTAATCCAATACTGTCCTTAACAACACACCCCCAGTTCCTATACACTGCAACTCCAAACATTATATGCCACGTGATTTAACAAATAACAGTCCTAAGTCAAACAGCAAATGTCCCGGAACCCCCCACCCAATCACCAAATGTATTTGACGGCCAAAAGCCAGAACAAAACTACCCTACTAATTTCAGCAATTAAACACTTGCATAGCTAGAAATTAATCAATCAAAATAACACATTATGAGAGAGTAGGTGGTCACTTAAGCTCCCCACAAAACACATTAGTAAACCCTGAACTACATAAATCAGGGCATTCTATTTGTCTGCACTTAACAAAACTTAGTGCTTTCCTATAAAACAGTCAGAGACCTCACATTCAATTCTCTACGCGGTTATACTGGCCCTTTCAACTAACAACAGCTATGGCACATCTAATTCTTATATAGCTAACATTAATTAACTTAAAACAGTTGGCATGCACATTGTGGGCGTTTAATTAGTGAGATCTGACCTTTGTAAAGAAACATTACTAATTTATTTTACAGATATTTTAACTCCAAGTCGCGTTCCGCTATAAATTTCGAGGCGAAGTACCTCATGGAATGTCCGATTCGCTAGTCCACAAACCAGTATCGGCTCTCAAATAGTCAAGACCGAGTAAAATAAAATGTTCCTCGATATATTGGTGTGGCTCTTCCTGCCCTTCCACATGCATATCCTAGTCTATTGCATCACGAGTGAACACAAAAAAGCCTTACGGCTTGAAAATTCTTGCTCCGCTCAGCCTGGGTCACCGACCCCATCAAGCTCAACAAAACATCACCACCTCGATCTCTCTGATAGCAGGTGTACCATATTACAAGGCTACTAACCAATCAATCCAAATCCTCCGAATAAGGCCATCCCTCAGTACTGAATCATATTGTTTTCACTTTAATAAGTCCGGGAAAATCTCCTTCAGACCTGACTGCGCATGTGACGGAGAATCGTAAGAGATCCATTTATCCTCATTCTTCACCACCAGAATTGCGGGATATTTTACCCTGAATTGTTTGAAGCAACAATTAGCTTGGACACTAGTGGATGCAACTCCTGCCTTCTCAACCTTACTGAGTGAGGAAGATCCTGTACAACCCGCACTTTTTTTCCTTCCCATGTCACTTCACGAACTTCTCACATTTTAGATAAGATATGCTGCTTATCCATATAGTTTAATAATTTGAAGATTAAAGGCCTGGGGGATTGGCCTGGAGTCGGGGGTGGACGTAGTGATCGGTGGGCTCGCTCGATTATATATTCCCCTCCATTTGGAGGAGGGCCAGCTATTTGGTGCAAAGCGTTGCACAAAAGCAATCGGGGCACTTCCTTCTTCTTTTTCCGGTATTCCGATAATCACCAAATTGTTTCGCCTGCTGCGCCCGCTAAATCTTCTACTTTATCTTCCAGCTTTTTCATCCTACGTCCCAGTACAGTAAATCCCAGGTCAGTCTTGTCCTGCCTTTTCTTGAGAGATGTTAACCTGACCTCCGAGTCCCCAACTCTCCTGGTTAGAGAGTCCACAGAATTTTTAATTTCTTGCATGTCCGTTGTGATAGGTAATGCTGCTTTTGTAACGGTTGCATAACTTTGAGGAATCTTTCCTCAGATAAGCGCGGTCGGCACTGCTGACATTTTCAAGACAGTCGGAGTTTGTTGCCTAGGCCGTTTTGTGGCCTTCTCTTTTTCCGGGTGAGTGGAGGAGACCGTCGCGGTAACGCTTTTCTGATATAAGCTTCCATCCGAGGCTTATTCGACTACCTTCTGCCAGTTGCAAGTGTTGTCTCTGATTATTTTTCCAGTGATTTTTGGCCCCTTTGAGTGAAACTTTGATAGAATCAACGGGTGAAAACGGAGCTCCGAAAAGACGCTGCTACTCCCTAGGCTGCCATCACGTGACCTCCCATGTCTTCCTTTTCTACATCTCCACCTAATTAGCCACTGGGTCCTACTTCTCAAGGGCCTGTACCTCAGGTCATTGTTATGGACCCCACTCCTCACCCCCTCATCCTCCATCACCTCTTCTTCCATCACCTTAACCTTTTCCCCCTCTTGCACAACAGCCAGACCCCCCTTTCTCTCTGCCCGATGTTCCTGATGGTCTGGAGGATTCATCTCCTGATTTCCAACCTGTTTGAACCAGACTGCGATTGGCTAAACCAGTGGAAGGCAGTTCACTCCCAGCTGTACTGGTGGAAAATTGGTATGAGCCTTTGCAGAGTTGGAGTGACTTTATGGAAGGTGATGACCTTGATGGGTCTCTCCCTGCTTCCCAAATTGATCTGGTGATGGTACAACAAGACCCCTCAGGGGCAGGGTCAAAGAAAAGGAACACTAGATCTCAGAAAAAGAAATGATTGCTTGGTTTCTTTTTGCTTTCCTGTGGCTGTTATCTATGTCTCCTGCCTTTCATTCTCTATCCTTGGTGAGTCTTAATGTGAATAGTGTAAGATCTGACTATAAGAGGAAGGTGACCTTTTCGACTTTACAGAACTTGGCATATGATGTTTATTTTGTGCAGGATGTTCATCTTTACACCACTTCTGACATAGAAAAAACTTCCAAAGAATGATTTATGTGAGCCTCTTTCTGGTCTCTAGGTCAGGATATGTGCTCTGGCATAGGGTTTGTTTTTCCTTCCATGTTTTTTTATTCAAAAGCTAGTGGATTTGGTACTGAGGAAAGTGATGATTCTGGATTTGGTTTGGCAGGATTTAAATTATAGATTTATAAACATCTATGCTCCTCAGCAAAAAGCCGCCAAGGTACAAATGTTTAAAAAGATAAAGCCTTATTTATTCACTACCAAGATAGTACTGTGGGAAGGTGACTTTAACACTAACCTGGATTCAAAAGCCACCAGGAAGGTATATTCTGATACCACTGAACTGAAGATTATACTACAGGAGAGCGACCTTTTATATGTTTTTTCTTCTGACCCCAAATTCACTTTTTCGGAAAAGACATTTATCGTCCAGAATAGATTATTGGTTGTGTTCCCCCAAATATTGGTAAATTTGAAGGGCAGGTGTTACCCATAGAGACCTTGGACCATAATCTATTGAGGTTACAAATTAATCTGAATTATGTTACCTCAAATGGGCCAGGAGTTTGGAGAGCTAATACCCAGTTATTGTCAGACTTGTCTTTTTGTAAAGAGTTTAGGGATGTGGTTTTGGACAGGGGAACAGTGGTTTCTCTCTACACTTCTTTAATTGACTGGTGGGTGGATTCCAAAGCCTGTATTAGGGATATTTTTAGAATCCATTCTCAATACTTGGCTGATTGCCATCACCAGCAAACTAGGGTGTTACGGAATACCTTATACACTCTATTTTCCACATAGTGTGCTTCACAAACGGACTGTTGGGATCAGATACACCACGTTAAAAGTCAATTAATGCAATTACAGTATGATCAGCAACAATCTTTGGAATTTGAACAGAAATTTGAGACTAAAGGAAAAAAAGGCAAGTAAATCCATCTGAGGATTGTAGATCAAGATGTCAGTCTAAGCAACTACACACTCTTAAAACTGTGCATTGTCATTTGGTCAGTACTACATCTGAGATTATATACTGTGTGGAAAGTTTTATTAGGGAACAATTTGAATCTCCTTTTACAGAAACTAATGCTATGACTATGTTATTACAGGCTGCGGATCTACCAACCTTGTCAAAGGAACAGCAGGATGCCTTTTTGAAACCTTTTGTGGCTGAGGAAGTTGCTATAGTTTTGTCTGCTATGAAAGATAAGGTTGCTCCAGGTTCTGATGGCCTACCTCCTGTTATTTATAAACAAAACTATGGGAATTCATGCCTGATACCTTATTGGCAGTTTTTAATGCCTTTTTGTCTGAAGATTGTCTCACAGAGCAGATGTACAATGGTTTAATGATTTTTTTTTATTTAAGAAAGGGGATAGGGAAGACTTAAATAATTCGAGACCTATTACTTTGTTGAACACTGATTTTAAAATTTTTACAAAGTTGTTAGGGAATCAGATCAAGAAATTATTGGCCTTTCTAGTTTACCACACTCAATATTGTTCTGTGCCTGGCCGATAGATTCAAGATGCCTTAAGCCTGGTGTGGGAATTATTGTCTCAGGGAAGTTCCAACCTGTTAAATGGATATCTTTTTAGTTTTGATCAGCAGAAGGATTTTGATTGTATTTCACAAGAATTCCTATGATTAACACTACAGGCCTACGGCTTTTCTGAACCTTTTGTTAACTGGCTTTGTATGTGTTACTCATTGGCTTATGTAAAACCCTATGTTAATGGATGGCTGGGGGACTCTTGTTACATCCGTAGAGGCATCTGACAGGGATGTCCATTAAGTCCGATTTTGTTTATCTCAATATTGGACCCCATAATCCGTATCCTTCAGAAATCTACAAATCTCCCCAGTGTTTCTAGAATTGGTATGTGTGATATTAAAAGGATTTGCTATGCGGATGATCTGTGTGTGGTAGTCCTGACGGAATTTGTGGGCCGCCTCTTATGTTCTGTTCTGCCCTTGCTTTTGCACTGTATTGGTTCCCGGCTTAATTTTTTGGAAAGTATTTTTTTTAATTTAAAGGGGTTTCAGGTAGGAGACTCCTCAATTTGAGGTATTAGGGTGGTAGATTCCCCACATAAAATTTTTGGTCTATTTTTTGGGTCACAAGATATGGCGATTTACAATTGGGAAATTTATATTAATGAGGGTAGGAACAAGGTACATAGGTGGAATAAATCATCCATGGGGAAGAAGAACAGAATTTTTTTTAATTAATACTTTTTTACTGCCTCTTTTTTTATATGTTGGTCATATTTTTCCACTTCCTAACAATTTTTTGTATCTCTTATGGGTATTTTCTTTTCCTGTTTTTGGGGAAGCTGGCTCAACCCTATTAAAATACATATTTTATATTTAGATTATAAATATGGGAGAATTCGAATGATTCACCCAATTGTTTTTTTTTCTTTTCTCTGTTTGTGAACTCTAATCTTAAACCCCTTTGTTGCCAGAAGGATAATTTATGGGACTTGCTAGTCACAGATCATCTTACTGATATTTTAAAAGAATGGAGATCTGCCTTTTTATTCATAAGAATAGACAGAAATATCTGTTGACCTCTGATTGGACTCTGATTTTTGATTTACTGAAATCTTGTAAAGTAATGCCAGATATGGTAACCTCTTTCTTGAGAAAAAACCCTTATAAGGTTTATTGGACACTTATTTTTTTGATTAGGCGTTTCCTGACTTTTCAGACTTAGACAGGTCTAGGATTGGAGACCGATTGCTTAATAAAAGGATTCCAGTGACCATGTGGGATATTTCTTGGCTTGGAGTCCATGGTAAGATTAATATAAAGGGTAATCATAAGCATAAGATGCTTCAAGATAGATATTGTTTTCAAGACTTATGTTCTATGGTAAATGAATCTATGTTGCATTTATATTTTGAATGCCTCTATATCATAAAGTTTGGTTTCTTTGGAAGCATAAACATTGGCAATATGTCTGGAAACTTATGGGATCCAAGGTCTCTGTTTTTTGGGCTGTTTCCTGAGGGGTGGGGTAGATATGACTCTGGTGCAATGAATTTGATAGTTGTAATTCTTTTATATTGGGTTTGGCAGATTCTGTGTTATTTATTATTTCAACAGAAATGTATTCCTCCTACTGAACTATATGAGATAATTAAAAGGAATATTGATTGTGTTAAAGAGGAGGAGTGGAAACTTCTCAAAAGAAGCATGTGGGAAAGATATTGGCATTTCTATGGATAGTTTTCACCTCATTCAGTGAGGTTATCCTGTTTTCTTTTTATTTTTGATATGAGTGATTTCAGCTCTTATAGTACCTTTGTTACAACACTTTTTCAAATGTTTCTTTAGTTGGACAACATTTGTTTGCATTTAGGTTTTATTTTTATTTTTATTTCTTTGTGATTTTTGAGTTTTTTTATCTATCTTTTTTTTGGTTGTGTTTTTTTATGGATTTACATTGCTTGTTTGCTTTGTTATGATTTTAATACAAATTCCCCTACTCTTTTTCGATAAGTGCCATGGGATCTTTAGCAACCACCTGAACTACCACCGATCCAGGCAGATGGGACCTCGGTTTAATGTCTCATCCAAAAGATGGCATCTCAGAAGTGCAACAACCCCTCATGCTGCACTACAGTGTCAGTATTGGAATATTAGCCCAAGTGCCAGATGTGGGAACTTAAATAGTAATAGCTGTGTCTGTATCCTTAGCCTTTGATAAAGGACCTGAGTCTCTGAAATGTATCAGGCAGGATGCCAATGGATCAAGTTTGTCAATAAATAGAATTTTTTACTTGAACTTAATAGTGGCATCCCATTTTTGAAGTTGTGCAAGCTGAAACCTTTGGACTGCTAATAAAGTAATGCACAAGAATTGTTTCAAAACAAAACAGGTACAAGAGATCAATATGATTGTCAGAAAGGATCAGAGAATGAAGGCCAAGAAAAAGCCTTTCACTAGATACAAGGAAAAGTGGGGATGAAGGAATGGGGAGTGTACCAAACGAAAACTAGGAAAGCAAAAAGGACTGTGATGAAGGCAAATGTAGACACAGAGATGCATATTGTAGAGGTGGTTAATATGGGGAAAATAGTTCTGCAGATATAGTAAGGAAAAAAGGAAGCAGAGAGGGGTATTGTTAGGCTACAAGGGGAGAATGGTAATAGAGGAAGATGAACAAAAAACAGCTATCCTTAACACTTACTTCTGCTCTGTCTTCACAAGGGAAAACACTGGGCCATTTCCTGAATATGGCATAAAGGCAGCTTTCATGAGCATTCTAGACAGTATTTACAAGAGAAATGGTCCAGAAGAGACTTGGAGCCCTAAAGGTAGATAAAGCCCCAGGGCTGGATGAGTTGCAGTCAAAGGTGCTTAAGGAACTGGCTGTCAAACTGACTGAACCCCTGGTAGGGCTATTCAATTGTGAATTTCAGATAGGGGGTAGTAGTTCCAAGTACTGGAGGGTAGTGGACATAGTCACGTTACACAAGATGGGGGACAAGGAGCAATGAGGCAATTACAAACCTGTTAACCTTACCTCTGTGGTGGGAAAACTGGTGAAGTCAGAGATCAAAGAGGATCTTGTGGACTACCTAAAGAGCAACTGTCTACATAATATTGAGCATCATGGGTTTGTGGCAGGGAGGTCTTGTAGGAACAACCTGATACAGTAGTTTTCTTTGACTGGGTAACAAAGGTAGTAGAAAAGGGCCACACTGTGGATCTATTCTGCTTCCATTTCAGCAAGCCTTGTGACTCGTTGCCACACAGAAGATTGCTGAAAAAGTTGGAGGACCTGGATGCGGCTAAGAAGATAGTAAGATGGGTAGAAAACTGGTTGAAGGAGAGACAGTAGAGGGTGGTGAAAAATCAGGACAAATCTAAATAGATGGAGGTCATGAGTGGGGTGCTGCAGAGATCTCTCCTAAGTCCTGTCCTCTTCAATATGTGCATCATCAACATTAGAGAGTGCATCCATGAAAGGTTGTGTCTCTTTGCAGATGACACAAAGCTCTTGCGGTAGGGTATATATCATCAAAGAGATCAGGGAGATGCAGAAGTATCTACAAAATCTAAAGAGGTAATCTAAGGTTTGGTAGTTGAAATTTAGTACCCAAAAATGCAAGGTTATGAACCTAGGGGAAAGAAATGCAAAAGAGAGTAGTAGTACTGAATGGAAGGGGTTAAAATGAGCACTACAGAAGGGGAAAAGGACCTGGGATTCATCATTGGGTACTCCCTCAGACAATCTAGCCAGCATAACAAGGCCTATGGTAAAGCTAATAGGATGCTGGGGTATATATAAGGGATATTAACAGTAGGAAAAATGAGTTACCGCTACCTCAGCATAGGTCACTAGGTAGGCTGCACTTGTAATACTGTGCTAAGTTCTGGAGTCTTCACCTAAGGAGGAAGAGGGACAGGTTTGAGACAGTGCAACTCAGGGTGACCAAGATGATTCATGGCCAACAGGGCAGATCATGCCAAGATCGTCTCAAAGCACTGAAAATGTACTCACTGGATACCAGGCAAGAGAGATGGGATATAATAGAGACCATCAAGTTCCTGAAAGGGAATAAACAAGGTGAACTGCAGGGAACTACTTAGCAGGATATTATGTCATGAGTGGAAACTGATGGGGGAAGTTTAAAGAGAGATATGACTGCTTAACTAAATACCTGACTTCTTATTAAACATACACTAGGTATAGCCCCCATTTTACTCTGTCTGAGTTTTATAGCGCTATCAGACAAATTGGTGCTGTGCTTCCTGCTCCAGTTTCAAAGTTACACAGTAGTGACCAAATGCCTTTAGCTTGTAATGAGACCCCTTTAGCTTTCTCCATGAATGTGATGAATCTGTATAGTAGAAAACTGAAGGATGCCAAAAACTAGATTTCTACGTTCCTTCATTTTAAAGGAATGAGCTATTTTGTAACCCTGATTTCACTACATGTTCAGAAAATCCTGTGTCAGTGAAGAGTATCTGCTGATGTCATCTCAGGAACTCAAAGTTTAGTACTCCTTTTCAGCAAGCTTAAAGGACCTGTGTCTCCAAAGTTCTAAAGATCATGTGCAATGGTATATACAAGTAAAACAGGCAGCACCATTCAGTAACATTGCTTTAAAAACTATGTGTGTTTCAGGTTTTGTAACAAAGCTGACAATTTGTTTGGGGTAACGTTTGTTGAGGTCCATTTTTTTCAGGGTTGCTGGATGCTGGGTAGTAGCACACTGTTGAGAGGTTTGCAGGCTGAATACATTTCTGATGTGGTGAAAGGCTGAGATCATTCACACATATAATACATCTGAGATGATTTCTAAGGATGGCACTTTAAAACAATTATTCCATCTCCTTGTCAATGGGGTAGGAGAGGTAATGCTAGTTTGAAACTTTACTCGGAGTTTCTAATTTAGCCAGCTCAATGTTTTCTCCCTATCATGCTGTTTTTTTTTTAACCTACATTCAGGGTCATCTATATTCTACTCTAAATTTAAATGACCATTTTACCAGAAATGACATTTTCACCCCAGTAGGAATTAACACATATAAGGTCCCTATTAAAACTTATTGTAAAGCAGACACTGACAAACAGCAGTGAAGTTACCAACATTACAATATTAGCAGCAATACAACTTACACAGATACATAGATACAACTTCCTAACAAGCAGAATAGAGCAGCATTCCAAATGGCATTAGCAGCCTGGAGACATGCTGACTCAGCATCAGGCAACCCTGGAGCAACTGTATGTAGGTAAAAAAAAAAAACAGCCTGACAGGGAGAAAACATTGGGCTGGCTAAATTAGAAACTTCTAGTAAGGTTGAAAAACAGCATTGCCTGTCCAAGGAGATGGAATAATTATTTTAAAGTGCCATCCTTCAAAATTGCCTCAATTGAATGACAGGTGTGAATGATCTTAGCCTTTCACCACATCAGAAACTTATTTCATCTGCAAACCTCCCACCAGTATGCTGTGACCCAGCATCCAGAAACCCTGGAAAAAAGGTCCACAACAAAAAGACACCCCACAAAATATTGCCAGCTTTGCTACAAAACTTGAAACACACATAGTTTTTAAAGCAATGTTTATTGAATGGTGCTGCCTGTTTTACTTGTGAAAATCATTGTACATGTTCTTTATAAATTTGGAGAAACATGTCATGTAAGCTTGCTAGCAGGGAGTACTAAACTGTAAGTTCCTGAGATGACATCATCAGCAGCTTTTCACAGAAACAGGCTTTTCTGAACAGGTAGTGAAAGCAGGGTTACAAAATAGCTCATAAATTTAAAATGAAGTAATGTAGAAGTCTAGGTTTTGGTATGAGATTTATTGGGGATATGTTTATTCTAATTCTGCAATATAACACTTTTGGCCAGAGTGATTTCAGTTGCTCTTTTAAGTTATTCCATATAAATATAAACATTTTAAGGTCTAAAATCCCTGAACCTGAGGCCTGGGTGCACCTGTACTTCCCAGATATTTCTGCTGTTTCTGAAACTTGGATGAAGCTATACATACAGATGAATGATGTTGATATCCCTGGTTATAACATATGTAAGAGGGACTGGATTGGTAAAAAAGGGAGGGGGTATTCTCTACACAAAGAACACTTTATGAGCCACTGAACTTCTTTTGACCACTTCGGACTCCTATTCTTAGTCAGTGTGTCCTTATTAAAATACTCCTATTTAGCACCAAACCTCTATATGTCAGCTACAATTACAGCCCCCTCCCCCCCACAGTAGCCAGACTTGTGCTAGATAGAGTTCAGGTTTGCCTTAAGGAGCTAACCCTCAATGGGCTTAACTTGTTTGAAGACATAATCTTAATTGGCTAGAAAATGGCCCTTGTGCCATTGAAATCTTGTTTCTCAATACTAATCTTAATTAAGTCATTAGTGAGCCCACTCAGCTAAATGCCTAATCTGGTAGTCACACTTTAATTGACTAGGTCATGGTTAGCAGATCAGAATGTGTTCATATAGCAGGAACCCTCTCTGTCTGCCTGAGTGACTGCTCCCCGATATATAGCATTTTTGAACAACAGCCTTACAAAGGCCCTTCCAAGAATAATGGAAAACATTGTCATTCTTGATTACCATCAGGGTAAACTGAGAAGATATAGTGTGTTTTCAGGATATTAACCTTACCCACAACATCGTGATTAATAACATCAGTAATATAATAAAGAAGATGCCCCCTGTGTACAAAAAAGGCTAAAAGGCATTTGCTCAAAATGGCTGATCCCTTCCCTCTACAACCTAATGAAACTGAGGGATCCTGCCTTGGGTGTGTTCAAGACTTCGTGCAATTACCAAGACTGTCTGGCAAACAAACACCTTGTGAGTCTAATTTAAAAAAAAAAAAAAATTTTTCAGTTTTTAAAATAAGATAAACAACAAATACAAGCTTGTACAGCAATTACAAATATAAACAAGCATTTGTCAGTGCTGGATATTCACCACTATATAGAAGGCCTGGGGTACTAGATGCTTTGTGGTGCACTTTATGGCTTATGTTGAAGCTAAAAAACATCTTTAAGCAGTCCTGGTAGAAGAGATGCTTGTGTTCCAGTACTCACACATTCTCAGTGTATTATTCTTTAACAATGGTTTTACAAATAATGACTCACCAAGCCTAAAAATATTGTCATAAAAGATGTTCATAATGTATGTTGCAGCTACAGCCATCTCAGTTCTTGCATCTGTACATACACACTGAACCTTAACCCCTCTGATCTGAGTCCCCCGAGGAAGGACCACCATAATCCTTACCAGCACTCTATCTATAGTGCTGGAAGGGCTGCTGACAAGAGGAGTGAACGGAGTGGGCATCCTGGTGAAAGGCGTGGGACTGCAACCTCTAGACCCACCTTTGCCCACCAATGGAAGGGGGATTTTGCTTTTTTTTTCTTCTGTTCCCAGTAGCGCTGAAGTGCAATAATGTACAGCACAGGCATGCTCCTGCACCCATGTGCAGGATGTTTACTGTTTGCCACCATACCCCCGTAGCGTGCACTGCATCAGCCAAGTGCCCAGTCTCCTCTAGGTGCTGCCAAAGCTGCGTAGTGCATGAAACCCTCCCATGGGAAAGGAGAGCTGCCTGATAGCAGCTCAGTCCAAGTCTGCACCTTCCCCCTCAGCTGACCCGCAGCAGCCTGAGATCATTCTCAAACCCAGGTTGCTGGTGTAGCGTGAGGTGCGGTGTCTAGCAACACAACCCTCAGTGCCACTGGGCCGGCATTATGAGTCCACCTCATGATCAAAAGACGAGAACATTTTCAAATCCTGCTCAAAAGATGATTTTATGCCATAAGTGCAAAAACACATTCTGGCCAGTATTTGAAAAAAAAATAATTGACACATTCATGAGGTGCAGTGAAGAAATAGCTGTGTTGAAAATCTGGGGTCAAAATATTGAAAATGATCAAATTACAAGCCTGCATTCATAAATTTCAACATAGGCTCATAACTTTGTTGTTTTTTTCAATATTTTTGACCAAAATATTAACATTAGGCCATATTTTCAAATCATGGTTCAGGGCTTGCATCCAGCCCTGTGCCATGGCACTTCAGTTCTGACGATGCGCTAAACCCCTTTGCCACAACTGCACCTGAGTTTACAATATCAGGTGCGGTTGTGACAGTTCCCACCATTTACAGAAGATTGTGCCAAATATCTGGCACAAGCTCCATAAAAACAGCCCTCAGGATTGCTGCAAGCTAGACCACAAAACATTGGTCTAACTTCCAGCAACTGGTGCATGGGACTGAAAATCCTGATGCCACAAGACCCGTGCAGCATATGTTCAGTGCACCAGGGGCTAGCAGCATTTTCCAATGTTTGAAAATCCAGCCCATAGTCTTCTTATTATCCTACCTCATGAACAAGTGCAAATTTTTCAACCCCTGCCTGAAAGGTTACCTTGTGCAGGGCCTGCAAAATCACCTTTAGGGACACAAAGAACACATTTGGCCAGGATTTGAAAGATGACAGCTGTCACATTCATGACATGCTGAGAAGAAATTGTTATGTTGAAAATTTGGGGTCACAGTATTGAAAATTACCAAAGTTCCAAGCAGAGAGGGTAAAGTCCACAAAATTCACTCCACAAATTAGTTTGCAAATGTAGTGCAATTTACGAAATCAGACCAATTCATTGAGTGAAAATTGAATGCAAACTGTAGAACTTCATGGTAAAAATTAGTTCCCTAGTGTCTAAGTGGGTGTCCCCGCCCCCCAGCAATCACTATAAAATGTTAATGAAATCCTTGGTGCCTAGTGGTCCCTCCCCTGCTGATTGCTAGCCCCCAATTTACAAATAAATTATGTTTTTAAATTAAATCCTTGGTGTCTAGTGGTGCCCCCACTGATCACTTGCCCCCAATGTAAATTCCTGATGTCTAGTGGTCGCTTTCACTGCTGATCACAGATCAATGTAAAATAGCAATTAAATCCCTGGTGTCTAGTGGTTCCCCACCCCATAGATCACCAGCCCCCAATGTAAATCCATGGTGTCTAGTGGTCACCCACCAATGATTGCTGATAGCTGCAAAACAGTAAATAAATCTGTGGTGTCTAGTGGCACCCCCCCCGCTGACAACTGATTGATGTACAATAGTAATTAAATCCTTGGGGCCCGAGTCCAAGTTGCATTACGCCTGGTGCAAGATGAGTTACACCAAACCCTATTGCACGAATCGCACCTTGCACCACGCAATATATAAATTGGTATTCCAAGATGCGGCTTGTGCCATGCCACATGCAGGTTGTGCCAAAGGTGGGCTATGCCACCCACTACACCCACAAACTGCTGCAGCATGGTGTAAAGGTGGGTTACAGCAGCACCTGTGTCCTATTCTGAAAGGGCAGCTACCGTAACACACCTACGCAATTCCAAGACCACATAAGGTGCAGCAGGGTTAGACCAGCACTTAGCTGGTCTAAGGGACATCTGTCCTGGCATAATGATGGATGCCCCCCACAGCACCATTAAAAGCATAGTGACTTGCCCCACGTACCCCCCATCATAGTCATGCCCCCCACCCCCCCAAATTTTGGGGATCTCCCTGGTACATTTTTTGCCATGCCCTCCAATTGCCTATGCCACCCTGCTAGCCCCCCAAAGCCCCCAGGAGATTGTGACAGAAGTATGGGGTAGGGGCTCTGGGGGGCAGTTAACTGTGGGCTGTGACTTGCAGTACCCAGCTCCATTGCGGCATTCCCGTGGCGCAACCCTGCTACTGCCGCAAGTCATGGGGCAAAGGTGATGGGGTCCCTGCCTTTCTTAGAATAGGGTGTAGGGTCCCCAGCTTAGTAATACATGGTGCAACTCACATATGCCTGCAAGATGCACCATGCAACTTGGAATTGGGCCCTTGGTGTCCAGTGGTACTCCCTTTTCGATTGCTGGCCCCAATGAAAAAATTAATTCTTATACATCATTAAATCCCTTATGTCTTATGGATCCTCCACTCCCACCCTTTCAAGTAGTGTACCCCACATTGCTCCTTCTATCCTGACCCCGAGTGGGTGACCGGCACAACCCTCCACTCTCCACCACAGCTGACCACCTGACTGAGCTAGAATGAATGAGCACTTGCTTAGTATGCGTTCATTCATTCTAGCTCAGTCAGGTGACAAGCCATAGTGGATAGTGAAGGTCTGCGCTGGTCACCCGCTCAGTGTCGGGGTGAGGGGGAGTAAGGTGGGGGGTACTACTAGATGGGTGGTGGGTCCACTACACACCAGGGATTTAATGATGAATAAGAATGTATTTTTACATCGGGGCCAGTGATTGATGGGGGGACCACTAGACACCTGGGATTTAATTACTACTTTACATAAATTGGAAATTGGTGGGGGGTGGATTTACATTTGGAGCTGGTGATTGGTGGGGGGGGGCCACTGGACACCAGGGAATTAATTGAAAACTTAATTTTTGTTAAACTGGGGTCCAGTGATCAGTGGCAGGGGTGTGTGAACCACTAGACACCAGGGGTTTAATTAGTATTTTACAGCGATAAGCAATTGGCAGGGAGGGCACACACTAAACACCAAGGATTTTCAATAGGAGCTGGTGATCATTGGGGGGGGCAATAGATACCAGGGATTTAATTAAAAAAAATTATTTATTTTGTACACTGGGGATGGCAATCGGAGGAAGGGGAACACTAGACACCAAGGAATGGGATTGACATTTGCCATTTCTAACTTCTCTTTGCTTTGCGTTATTTTTAAGTGCAATGTGCACTTAAACAAACAAAAGCAAGACAAAGTTAAAAATGGCAAATTTTTCATTAAATGGGTCAGCCGTAAATGATTCATAAAGACAAATATGGCAAATTCATCAAAAATTCACCGACAAAGTAAAATTTTGATGCATCTTTAGTTACAAGGCTATGTTTTCAAATTTCAATGTAGGCTCATAACTTTCTTTTCATTTTAATATTTTAAACCAAATTTTCAACATAGCCTTGTTATGACCCTGCCTCATGAACAAGGGCAGATAAAGTTTTCAACTCCTACCCAAAAGGTGATTTTGCTCAGTGACTGTGGATTCACCTTTTGGGACAGATTTGACTAATGTGGGGGCCCAAAACAGGCATGTTGAAAATTTGGGGCAAAAATATAAAACAAAAAAGGTCAAGTTATGCAATTAAATTCAAAACCACATTGAAATACATTGAACAGTATACCTGATTTCACACACACACACACACACACACACACACACACTCACTGACTCACTCACACACTCTTGCTCTCTCTGTCTGTCTCTCTTTCTTTCTCTATATATATAGTATATATATATATATATATATAGATATATATATATATATATATATATATATATCTGGTTTGGAATTCTTTTGATATGAATGAGAGCACCAGCTAGTGCTGGTCTGTGAAGGTGCCTAAGTCCACACTGGATATCAAAGGCAACTACCTGGCTGACAAGCAACATAATTTACTGCCATTTAGACAATTAGCACACCTGTGTAAAGTATTCCAGCTGTAGTGTAAAAATCTTGTTTTCTCAAACTTGTGATAAATTATGCAGTTCAACTCGGGCTAGCTAGGGCTTTATAAACTTCCTTGCATGACTCAGCAAAACAGACTGGAGCACAGCTGGAGAGTGGAGGGGAAAGTAATAATTAGTTTCTCTGGAAATGTCAGGTAGTGGAAGGGTTAAGGCTCTGGGGCCCAGATATTCAAAAGGGTTGCGCCATGCACAATAGGGTTGCGCCAGCGCAAGTCCGAAAATGCACCGTTCTGCAATATTCAGCGGGAGGTAGATGTGCCCCCCAAATCACACTGTGCAAGAGTGCAATGATAATGAATGCATGTGCAACTGAAGGGGGAGGAACCATACATAAATGGCACAGTGCGATATTCAACGACATGCGCCATGTGCAATAGGGGAGCAAGTGGAAGTTGTGCGATAGTGGAAATGAGCCAAAATAAAAAGGAACAATAGAGAGGCACAAGAACGCTACAGGGAAGGCACATGTTGCTGAACCATAGCCAGCCACTCAGGCAACACACACACACAGGGCAGGACAGAGACAGAGCACCTGGAACCCACAGGAACAGGGAAGGTGGGGGGAGCCACAGCCACAGTGCAGTACAGAAGGGGGAAGTGCCACACAGCACTGAGGCCACCACAGGAAGGTGTTCCCGGTGCAGGGGAAGTAGCAGCCAGGACAGCTGGGAAAACACAGAAACAGCTGCTGGGGGGGAACACAAGTCAGGGACATGGCCAGTGCCACCATCCAGATGGAGGCAGTTATGAGGGGGGTGAGAAGGCAGGCAGCAGGGGGGCGTGGCTGTGAAAGAGCCCGTCAATGGTATGCCTCCAACAGGCAATACTAAGCCCACACCAGCTTCGAGCTGCACACCAATACTGAGAACGTGGGCCAGTACCGCCTGAACCGGGAAATTCTGAGGTGGCTGTGTGAGCTGTGCAGTGATGTGATGCGGGCACCCACACGACGGAGCCATCCTCTGTCAGCGGAGACAAAAGTGACGGCTTGCATGTGCCTGCTCCCCACGGGTACCTTCCAGAGACCAACAGTGGACATGACAGGCATAACCCAGTTGGCCGCGTCACGCCACCTCACCCAATTCCTCAACGCACTGCTGCCAAATGCTGAGGAGTACATCCATTTCCCCAGCACACCAGCGGAGCACGCAGAAAACATACAGGAGTTCCACAGGGTGGCACATATACCTGGTGTGCTAAGGGCAATAGACTGCACCCATGTGGACATCCGCACACCACCTGGCCCCGAAGGGGCCACATACATTAATCAGAAGGTGTATGCAAGCATCAACTGCCAGGTGGTGTGCGATGCCAGGAGGCGCATAATCAATGTCTGTGTCATGCACCCTGAGGGAGCACATGATGCCTTCATCTGGCACCAGTCTGCACTGTGCCACAGATTCAAGAGTGGGGACATCCCCACTGGCCACTTAGTGGGTGAGTATGCAAACCACGCAGAAAGACATAGAGCTTGGGAGGGGCATAGTCAGAGGTGACATGGGTATTGGCATAGATGGCCCAAGGCAGGGTGATGCTAATCACCAAACTAACTTCCACCCTCTACACACAGATGACAGTGGATATCCACTCCATCCCTGGCTGCTCACACCATACCAGCGGCCTGCGACCCCATTGCAGCAACGCTACAATGAGACACATGCCACCATACGCAATGTCATCTAGTGGGTGTTCAGGATGCTGAAGGCACGTTTTCATTGCCTGAACACATCTGGCGGTGCCCTACAGTACAGCCCCTCAAAGGCCTGTGGGCTATTCCTGGCCTGTTGCATCCTGCACAACATGGCCAACAACTGTGGGATAGCCTTACAGGTTGAAGAGGGGGACATCGATGGGGACGATGAGGACGCTGGTGAAGATGGTGATGGGCAGGCCCCCCTTGGGCAATGAGACCCCCAACTGATCCGGCTGGCACAGCTACACTGGGACACCATCACAGAGGAGCACTTCAGCATACCCAGGTAAGTCACGGGGCCATGTGCAACCACCAGTGACAAATGCACAACCCACAAACACGCATGGGCAAACACCAGGGGTGCATGTTGTCAAGGGAAGTGGCTAAGCATGGAACTGCACACACCGCCAGGGATGGGCAAGGTCTAACACGGCATGTGGTCACACATGCACACACCTCACAAGACATGCACAAAGGGTAGGAGGCACGCCGAGCCCGACCGCCACCCCTAGCCACACACATGTCCACAGACCACCACGCCCACTGCCTGTCATTGTGCGTGTGTCAGATGCTGGACACCATTGCACAGTGGTGGACAATGCAACGCAGGCATCATCATGCACACGCCACAGCTGACAGCAGCCAGGAGGGTGTTCAGATTGAGTGTGTGTGTGCATGCAGAGCCGGGTACCTCACCCATGCATTGCACGCTGAACAACACAATGCACACAGGGCAGCATCAGACAGTAGCCATGCTGGGAGATAGGTCAGTCACATGCCATAGTGCCACGGCCACCATGGATGCGTGGGCAGCCCCGCCAAGACCCGCCAGCAGTGACAGGCTGACCAATGGCCTCATGGGTGGCATCGACTGTCCCCCGGGGGTTCCACTGCATGAACGTGACCGTGCCCCACAGGGGTCTGCAGCACACCAAACATGCCTGTGCCAGGCGTGCTCGGGATGCCCACAGCTGAACCCAGTGTCGACAAGGAGGGTGTCGCACGATGCCGGGAATGGGGGTGGACATTGTACTGCGTGGTGTCTGTGACGCATGGGCAAATAACTGTGTGCCCATTGTGGCCATGACAGCTGTGATTGCCTGTGTCTGCCTGTCAATGGCAGCGGTCACATCCTCCCACAACTGATCCATCCCTGCCAGGAGCAGAGTGGTGTCTCTGTTGTGCCACTCCTCTGCCTGGTGCAGAGCTGCACTGAGTGCATCCACTGCTGTCACAAGCCGCATCTGCTGATTGACTGATGCTTGGAGTATGTGGGTGTGCTCATCTAAGAGGTCATCTGCCTGATCGGCATGCTGTCCCTGATGGTGTTCATGGCCCTGATGGTCAGCACCCCTTGAGGGTGGGCACTGCACACCAGGGCCAGGCCTGGGCATGTCCACAGGTGGTGCACGGATGCCGCACCCTGACACTGTACCCCCATGGCCATTGGCCGACTGCTGATACTGCCCCTCTGGCTGCCACTCTCCAGGGCTCAGTGGTGCTGCCGCAGTGGCCACAACAGCCCCACTGTCCTGGACACACACTAGTGCTGCCCCACTGGTGCAGACAGGCACAGGCTGGGACTGTGATATCACGCCATGGTGGCACCACCCACAGCCATGCCTGTGATGTCACCTGCTGTGTGGCCATCCTGTGGCCCACATGTCTCTTTGCCCATGATGTTAGCTCCATCATCATTAGTGATGGATCCGGCACCAGCCCAAGTCTCAGCATGCTGGAATCCATGGATGCTGGCATGCTGGGACACGGGCAGGGCCTTCTCCACACCTGCTCCTCCAACATCAGTCCGGACATCCAGGTGGGCCCACTGTTGCCCTGACCTCCGTATGCCCGTGGAGGTGGACAGGCCCTCCATCTCCATGCTACTGCTCTCAGTGGAGAAGCCCACCACCATTGACCCATGTAGATGCTCAGGAGCTGTAAGGGAAAAACAGTAGCATTAATGTATGTGACCTACCCTGTCCCCCCCATTGACAGACCAGGACCTACCATGCAGTGACAGGCAACCACCCATCTGGGATCCACCACCCAGAACACCCTCAATGGCACAATGCTGCATGCTGTCAGCAACCCACTCTTCTTGTGGGGAAAGGCATTGCACCTCAGGCTGTCCCCCACCGGTCGCAGACCGTGTTGCCCTGATGGCAGCCACCTTCTCCTTAATTCTCTGCCTGTCCGTGCCCATCTTCTTTTTGCACTCCTGCACAGACCGCTGGTGGCTGCCATGCAGGTTGTCAGCATGCACCATCTCTTCTCATGCAGCAGCACGGGCATGTGGTGTTCCCTGGCATCCACTGAGCAGTGGCTCCTGGTCGAGATAGGCTTCAAACAGGGCATCTGTTTCTGCCTTGGTGAAGTTCGGCCTCCTCTTCATCCCACGTCTCTGTTACTCTTCCTCAACCTCACGATCGGTCATTATTCCTCCTGTGAGAATGACAGGTGTTACCTGTGACTGTGCAGTCCCATGCATGTCCCAAACACCACAGTCCACACTCCCAAACAGCATGCAACTCACCACAATAGACTACAGTAACTGACTATGGCCAGTGCAGCCCAATGTCGCAGTTTTATAGCACAACGCATGCAAATGAGGCAAGGCGCATTTTTAAGTGGATGCAAATGCAGTGACTGCGCCATTGAATGGCTGATTAGCTGATTTGCATATGCCAGCTCAATATTGCGCTGTTGCGCTTTGGGCAATTGTGTTGAATGTGCTGAGCCAAGGGTGCAGTTCTGTGACATGTGCAGTACACACCTAACTGCGCATGCCTGGGGTGATGACGCAGGTGCCTGCCAAGCTGCTGACGTGCTGTCCACGGGAGACAATGCAGGGCACGGCCACCATTGTGCCAGTTACACTACTGCACTTTTCACATATATGGTGCTGTGGCAGTGGGGTGCTGTAGGTGCACTAGGGCCACAGCACTGTAGGCCACTACAGGAGGTGGCACACAGGCACCCAATCGGGCTACATGCATTGGGTTCCAATCGCACTGTGGCTGCCCTTGACCCTCTGCCCCCTAGGCACCATGCGTCAGGCATGGGTGCACCACTATTGCGCTGTTCGGTGACAGTGCGATAGGGAATGGCAGTGCTGTACCGCACAGCATCTGCACATATCAGGACCATGCTGCCAAGCTCCATTTTGAATCCAACACTTTGCTGATGGCGCGGAGAAGGGCAGTGATGTGGAGCCAGGTGGAGCTTGCGAACCTGGTGGCCACTGTAAAGTCCCATGCTGGGGCTGTATATGGTAATCCACCCCTGGACAGGGCCAGGAGTGTAGTTTGGCAGGAGGTGGCTGATGCTCTGGAGGAGGCTACTGGTATGGGGTGCATGGCGGAGCAGTGTCGCCACTGTTACGGGGACCTCAGGTGCAGGGACCCGGACCTGCTTGCCCACCTGCGGGCAAGTGCAGGAGGGGCATGGTGCCATGGCCAGGTAGGTGCCCCATCCATACACTGTTATCATCCATACGGGTATCATGCTTGCATGTGTCTGGCACATGGGGGGCCATCCAGTGTTGGCCGTGGTGGTGGTATCGGGGTGTGGGGTGGATGGAATGGCCGTGTGGGATTGAACACACATCGTGGCTGGGGGACTTTGCTACCAGATTGTACTGATGTTCCCCTCTTCATGTTTGCACCTTAGGCCCAGAAGAGCACAGGCAGGCAAGGAAGCAGAGATGCCACCTGAAAGACCAGCAGAATGGGAGAGGTGATGCTCTGCAGCAGTGCAGGGACCAGCCTGATGATGGTGAGTGCCTTAAATCCACGATTACTATTGCATGCAGTATAACTGGGTGGGCAGCGGGGCATGGCCACCATCCATAGATGCCACTGCCATGCACGCAACTTGTTACAGTCAGCACTGTCCAGTGGCACTGCATGTCTGGAAGTCCATCAATGGTGGTCCATGCGTGCACCTGGCACATGGCTGTGCCACTGCCTTCACACCGCATAGCCAAGTCACTGTACGGCCATGATGGTGCTGTGCAGGACATGGGTGGTGGGTGTGTGCAGTGGTCCACATGACTGTGGTTGCCTTGGTAGGCAGGTCTTGTGGACACGCTCACTGTAGGTGGTCGCACACCATCGCCAGGGCATGGCACATGGCTGTATGCCATGCACAATAGGTGGGATGCAGGGGGCTGGACAGTCACACTTATTGACTCTGCTCCCTCATCCTAGGTGGACGGTGACTCCAGGCACTGGAGCGTGGACTGCAGGAGCTGCTCCAGGTGGTGAGCGTGACCTTAGAGCTCCTGGAAAGAATGGACCACCATGGGGTGAGGAGGCAGAGATGACATCAGTGCCATGTGGAGGAAGACCAGGGCAGACGCTGTACAATCCATGCCCCTAATTACACCTTCCCCCCTGGACCCACCCTCACTCCCCTTCTTCACTCTCCCATATGTTTACCCCTGCCCCTTACCCACCCCCACCTGGTATGTGGCCCTTCCCCCCATTGTACATAGTTGTATATAGTTTTTGTATTTCCTGTTTCAAATACATTTGTTTTGTTATGGCAACTGTGGTGGTCTCTGATTTGCAGCGGGCTACAGGTGCTCTGCTGCAGTGATGTGCATGGCATCAGGGGTGGTGCATGCATGGGTGTGTGTGTGTGTGCAGAAGGGAACTGCCTATGGTATGGGCAGGAGGATCAGTCACTGTCTGTGGTTTGTGTTTTGTTCTCTGTGCACTGGATGCCTGTGTGCAGTGGTCCACGGTGCAAACACTGTGTGCATGGCACCCCCTGTCAGACCGTCCATGGCCTGTGCAGCTGACACCCTTGCATGTCTGTGATATGCATGGTGTGCTGGCATGTCAGTGGTGGCTGTCCATGATGGATAACAACTGTACCCAGCACAATGCCAGGTTGCCTTCCATCACCAGTATGGTGCACGTCTGCCTCCGGTGGCACTGTGGCCTCTGCTGTTGTTGTCCCCCCTCCATGCTGTCGCTTGTGTTTGTTGCAGGGGATGTGCTCCAGTTTCTGTCACTTGTGCTCCGGAAGCATGCTGGTGGCATACAGCTTCATGGTGCCTGCACAGGGTGGCTGGCACACCTGTGCAATATAGGGGTGCTGGCCGTGTGTACACGTCAGCCGTGGCCGTTCACTGGCATAGGATCGCAAAGCATACCTGCTGGGGTGAAGACTGGCACTACACACAAAATTGATTTTGTTTTTAATCAATTCATTTATTATTTTCAAGACCAAGATTATAAATAAAAATTAAAGATCAGCTGAGATTATGAAAACAAAGTCAAATATGTTGGTATTATCTTAAAGTAAAAAATGAAAAAGTAAAGTCTTGCAGCCAATGAAAGCCATTAAATATTTAGCATTCAGTATAAGTTCAGGATATATCCAGTATGATAATAAAAGTTCAGGAGATATCAGATATGATAATAATGTTAAGAGCCCACACATGGACCAACAAAATAATTATTGCTTTATCTGTCATTGTCAAAAATTTGCAGTAAAATGAATATATAGACCAAGAGCAATCCTAGAATATTAAGACCTCAGGGTACACTTATAGCAATATGAAGACAGTACAAGTATGTTGTGAGATCCAGAAAACAATAAATAATAAGAGTTATATAGAAAGAAGGGGGAAAGTAAGAAAAAAAAGACAGGATTTATAGAATAAGAGAATAGAGATACAGACAAGTCAGAGAGTATGCCCCCCCCCCACAGCACAAAATCAGAATAGTGGGTCATTTGATATAAAACCCATTTCCTCCAATGAATCTCCAAATAAAGGAGTTGATCCAGGGTGCTATATCTCATGAGATCCATACTGTAAATATCTATCATCATGGATCTCCAGCTTTCCAGTGTTGGAAGTTTGGGGTTGTGCCAAAGCCTTGTGATCCTTTTTTTTTTTTTTTTTTTTTTGGCAGTGATGGCTGAGATAAGGATCAATCAGAGACTCACGCAATCAAGTCTTGGGTTATCTGTTGGGATAGCTAATAAAAGCAGGGAGGTGTTGGCCCAGAGGCATAGAGGGAAGAGACACTGAGGAGCACTTCACCTCTCCCATGTTGGTGACCTGAGTTTGGGAACATGCTTTGGCCACCATTAGTTGGCTGGAGTAGGAAGTTGGGAGAGGACTGGGTGGCCATCATGCAGCTTGCATCTCCAAAACTGGAGGTTTTAGCCTTCCTAGCCCTTGACTACCACTAGGTGGAGACTCAACAGTAATGTAGGAAAAATGGGGAGCTGGCACAAGTCTAGGAGGGTGGGGTGGGGTCTTTACTGATTCTGGCAGGGATGTGTGCCTCCACACACACACACACACATATGACTGTGTCTGCCTGGACCCCAGTGATGTAAGGGGAGAAAAATAGGAAAAAATAATATGTGCCCCATTCGCCGTATGTGACAGCCCCAAGTATTGCCCCTCATGGACCGATGGCAGGAGAAGGTGGTGACAGGCAGGCTAACAATTATATGAAAAAAAGTAGAGAGAGACCAACTGCCACATGGCAATCAATTGTACCCTCAGTTTCTCCTATGACATCTTACCAGAATGTTTGGATAGATGGATAATGCCCCCCCAAAATTGGTTGTAGTCACTGAAAGCTGGCAGCACCCTCTACAGCATGCTACCAGGGCCTTGTCTGCAAATTTGCCAATGATGACTAATGAGTGAAAAAATCAAGAGTGACATCTCCAGGAGAACTCTCTCTAAGTTGAGGATGTTATGTGGTATATATGAATAGTGAATTTGGTCCAGATCTGGATTGTTTGTGTGGTATATAGTTCTGAGCTCCTCTGTTGTAAAATGGACCGGGCTGAGTATGTGTGGATCTCCTGAAGTGCTTTATAGATGTGTCCAGGTATGTGATCCCATGTGTTACCCTGGAGATAAGATCTTAAAAGTTGTGGAAAGTAGGGAGCCTAGATGAGATGCTGTGATAGTCTGCAGACATATCTCGTATACAGGAACTCAGCTTTAAACAGCAGCAGTGATCTGTTGTGTGGAGGTGATAAGCTGACAGCAAAGAAGCAACGGGCATAATTCATTGAGAATCTATTAATTTATTTATTTCATCTCAGATTACAAGCACCATTGAGCTAAACATAGCTCATTTACAAATGTTCCACATCAGAGGGACGAGAGTAACAAAACAGATGAAGGGAAATTAAATAAGTGATATACAAGTAAACACTGGCAATATCAAAACATCACAGCAAACAGCAAAATAGAAAAGAGTGAAATATTTGGATTCTAATAAACACTGGCAATACAGCATGCAACATAGAAAAGGAGGTATAATGAAAGGAGCTAACAACTGAATATACTGTAAACCTAGGGTCTACTTTATACATCAGGTCAGTATAAAAATACTTGTGAGAGAGAGAGTGAGAGAAAGAGGAAGAGAGAGATAGAGAGTGAGAGAGAGAGAGAAAGTGAGTAGGAGAGTGAGAGAGGGGGCGAGGGAGCTAGAGTAAGTTACTTTACCCTAAGTTAAGTTACTTTAGCACCCTAGGGATTAGGAGTGGAATCATGATTTAAGGCCCTGGGTAAGAAGGTAGCTGCCAATGGCTTTGTCAGAGCAGACTTTAGACCAGATGATTTAAGTAAGATTTGAGGAGAAGTGTGGCTCTGCCAGTAGGGGGAAGGAAAAGAAGGCAGTACCCTTGATGTTAGGGGGTAGAGTCACAGTGGCTTTCAGTTGCAAGATGCTTGTAGCACTCCAGGTTTGAAAGGTTATTTAATTCAGTGCATAGTCCATTGTACCAGAGCAGTGCCCAGTACAGAACGGTCTGTTGCCTTAGGGAAGGCCAACATCTAGGAACTAGAGGGTGTTCAGCTGTTGACAAGCGGGTGTATTGGGTCTTGGGGATTTGTTCAGAAGGCTATTTTTACTCACAGTGGAAGGAGCCCAATGAGAGCTCCTTTAGTAAGCAAGCACATTTGGTATTTACAGTAATCCTACCAGCGAGTTAGAGCCACCCGGATAGTGAGTAAAGCTCACATGTGTGGATAAGTCGAGGAGCATCCATGTAAAGTCTGCATACCTTGTTCAGGGTGACCATTAACCTTCTGAGTGATGTAATGGAAGCAGATCCATAAATGACCAAGCCATAATCAATGACTGATAGGACTGAGCCGTAAATTGCAAGCTTGAGGGCTTCCAGAGTCAGACACCGTCTGTGTCTATAAAGGAGCCCTATCCTAACATTGACCGTCCTGACAACATTCTCAATGTGGTGTACATAGGTGAGATGACTGTCAAGGGTAACACCTAGGTACTTGAAGTGCTGTATCTGTTCTGGGGGGGGGTGCTCCTAGGCTATTTTTGATAATAAGAGGATGAGACTTATAGTTGTTGTCGGAGGATGAGAATAGCAACACTTTCATTTTCTTATGGTTTAGTACTAGTTTGTGCATACTAAACCATAGCTCAACTTGTTTAAAGCCCAGCTGGAGCTCACATTCAAGTAGGCTGGGGTGAGTGTGGGATGTATAGATGACCTTATCATCAGCATAAAGGAGGGACCATTGGTGACATGCTGATGGAAAGTTGTTCAGAAAGATACTGAAAAGGAATGAACCCAGTATTGAGCCTTGTGGTACTCCAGACCTGACAGCCCATTTACTGGAAGTGACATTAGCTATTTTCACCCATTGGGTCCTATCAATAAGATAGCTTCTCAACCAATTCAGTGTTTTGCAAGAGAGACCAATCTTAGTTAATTGGCCAAGGAGGAGAAAGTGGTTAACTGTGTCAAATGCCTTCATTAAGACTATGAAGGCTGCTCCCACAAGCTTACCTTGGTCAAAAGATTGGCAAATGTAGCTGGTGAATTTGAGGATTGCAATAGAGGTGCTGTGCCCTTTTCCAAAACCATGTTGTTCCGGGCATTGGATGGAGTATTTTTCAAGATATTCCACCAGTTGATTAGCAACAATATATTACAACACATTTGATATGGGAATGAGGATTCATACAGGCCTGTAGTTGATTAGCATTGCCCAATCACCAGATTTCTGTAGTGGGGTCACGAGGGTCATTTTCCATACCTGCAGAAATTGTGACAGGGTTAGGGAGAGGTTAAGGATCTTCATGAGTGGTAGTAGTACTTCCTCTAAGGTAAGATCAATAAGGTTGAGGTCCAAAGAGTCACCACTATACCTAGACTTTCCCAGAATTTTAGTCAGGAGTTTTTGAATCTGGGTAGTAGAGACCTTCTTAAAGTGCAACTCCTCCCTATCAAGATACTACTTGGTGCCTAAAACAAAGTCCTCATGATTGCTGCTGTCTATATCCCACCAAAAGATCCTGATTCCAGCCTACAGGCTGTCCTCGAGTTTGTAAGTACACAACCTTCTGATATCGAACTCCTTCTCCTTGGGGACTTTAATATAAATTGGCTTGCTCCTGATGCAGGGTCAAACAAAGATGCTATCCTAGCAGCAAATTTAATAAAAGTGGTAAACTCCCCTACCAGGAAAACTACAAATCAGGGACCAGCACCCTCATTGACTGGATCCTTACCAGCCACCCCACCCAGATAACCAATGTAGTGTTCTCCTGACTCGCCAGTGATCACTCTCCAATAATATGTACCTGGACAAATAAGTTTCGAAGTCACCCAAAACCATCTATAGCAGAGTCCTACCTTATGGCAACCTTACTCATCTCAAGACCTGTCTTAGGCAGATAGACTGGTCCTTGATCTACAAAACTCAAGATGTTGACCTAGCCCTTGATTACTTTATTACTACTTTCAATACTGCCTGTGACACCTATGCACCAGTTAAAAAGCGCAAAATCAAAGCACTCACAAATCCCTGGCTCACAGCGAAGCTATTGGCACAACTCAAAAGTAGGGATCACCTCTGGGCCACTGCAAGAGCTACTGGCACTCTGTCGGACATCCAAAAATATAAACAGGCTTGCAACCACTGTACTAAACAGATCCACTTGATGAAGAGATGCTACTTCAAGAATGCCCTCTCCAACTCCTGGGGTGAAGAGAAATCCTTCTGGGACAACATAAGAAATATCATGGGTCAGCAGTCCAAATCCTCTCCTACAATAATGAATGTGGATGGAACCACTACATTAGACCCAGAGATCATTGCAAACACCCTAAATAATACCTTCACGGACCTTAGTGGTGTCCTCTCATCTGATTTCTTCGCTGATGCTGACCCTCCAACTTCTACTTCTACTACTGCCTCTCCAACCAAACCACCCTTCCATTTCAAACTAGTAAAGGCACATGAAGTCTATAAATATGTAAAGAAGGCCATTTCTAAGTCCTGAGCAAGCAGCGACACTATTGACCTTAAACTTCTGTCCCTCACTCTGGAGGAAGTACTGATCTCCCTCACAAAAATGTTCAATCTCTCCCTCTGCTATAGCCAATTCCCTAGGAAATGGAAGGCTGCAGTTGTCACTCCAGTGCACAAAAGTGGTGATAAGTCACTGCCTGGTAACTATCGCCCGATATCAATACTACCACCTCTCTCTAAGGCCCTTGAACGCATGGTGGCGGACCAACTTTCAGAATACCTGGGAAAGCACAACATCCTATGCACTCAGCAGCATGGATTTAGGAAAGGACACAGCACATTGACTGCCCTACTTGAATTCTCAGGAGCAATCCACAATGCCATGGACAAAGGAAACCTAACTGGAGCAGTCTACATTAATTTAACCAAGGCATTTGATACAGTACACCATGGCCTACTTATCAAACAACTGTTATCCCTAGGGCTCTCGCAGGGTCCTGGTGACTGGGTAAAAAATCACCTTGCTCAGCGCTCTCAATCTGTAAAAGTAGCTGGAGTTCTCTCAGACTCAAAACTGGTTCACTCAGGATTTCCCCAAGGATCCATCCTGGGTCCCCTCCTTTTCAGCCTTTTCCTAAACTCCCTCCCCAAATCCTGCCCTGAACAAATAATCCTCTATGTCGACGATGCCGTGATTCTTGCCACTCATAAAGATCTGAACCTCTTATGCCTCAACCTTCAGCATGCTTTTTCCAAAGTTGAGATGTGGTTCCTTCAACATAAGCTGGTTCTAAACCACAAAAAAACTAAATCCATGCTCTTCTCTAACCCACAAAATAAGAAACGGCAAGTACCACTCACCATTAATACATACCTGGAAAATACCCTTGAACAAGTGCCAATTTTCAAATATCTTGGAATCAACTTTGATCAAGGCCTAACCTTTGCAACTCACATTGATAGTACAGCAAAAACTATTAATCAGTGAATTGGGATTCTGTATCGGAACCAACAGCTCCTTACCCATTCTGCACTGAGGATTGCCATCCAATCCTCTATCATCTCAGTCGTTGACTATGGCTTAGTTATATATGGATCTGCCACTACTACAGCACTTAGTCGCATTACAACATCCCTAAATAAGGCCTGTCGGCTGCTCACTGGTGCACATCGACGTACTCACACATGTGAACTCTATGCTGACTCAGGTTGGTTGCAACTCTCAAACCGGATAAAGTACCTTACCTGCCTGATGGTGAAAAAATCCACTCTGGACCTCACTCCACCCTGTATCCAAGATCTGTTATGCCTGAGCTCTAGCACCCATTTTACCAGAAGATCAGAACACCAGCCTCTCCAAGTCTCCCAATGCCGGACTTCTCAGGGACAAAGATCATTTGCCTATTGTGCCCCCAGCTGGCTAAATGCCCTCAGCACTCATATTACTACCTCCACCTCTCTAGGTATTTTCAAATCAAGGCTGTTCTCTCACCTTGCCACCTCCAGCTCCTGTGACTGCCCTGATTAAACCTCCTATTTTCTCACTACCCACCCTGTTCCGTTATTTGACAAAGACATGTTTGGAAACCTTTTCTCCTGCTATTGTCTGCTCCCCACCTTTCACTTACCCTCTCTGTTCTGAACTTTTCCCTATTTGTTTCTCCTAATCTGGCATGACCTCTTTCTTGTAATAATAATGTGATTATTGATATCTCATGTCCTTTTGCACAAATGATTTGATATGTATTTGTATATGTTTTCTCGCTCTTGACACAGCACAAATTGTTGTGTTTTCTACGTAACCTTTTTTGTACTGTACCTAATTGACATGGAACCTTTGTAAAAGAGCCTCTGGCTCAAAGGTAGTAATTCCTAGAACAATAAACTAAAGTAGAAAGGGGGTTGTCTAGTAGCTATGACTGCATTTTGACATGCTGTGTTCGCTGAGGTATCATCGAAGAAGTCATGTGTAAGGACACTGCTCAAGTTAGAGAAGGCATCATTAAAGGTAATTAAAAGGAAAAATTCAGCCCCAATCTTGCCCAGCTCCATAGATCCCCATCCAGTAAGTTTAATCATTAATCATTATCATGAGCAAGAGCCCAGAGATAAAATCAATGGGCTGGGGAAAGGAATTGCTTAGAGATCACAAGCCATTGACACAAGTTGGTGGCTGTTTATTTATAACATTTTGATAAGGGAAGGCAAGATGGGGGATCACAAAATAAATACGGCTCATAATCATGTAAGTCATTTAAGAAAAATTCAATCTGCTTCCAGTATGGATAAAGGAAAGGGCAATCCACACACAGATAGTGCTTAGATGAGCCGCTAGGGCATATCTGGTAAGGTTACGAAGATTCACACCTCCATTCTCCAACAGTAATTGTAACACAGAAAATCGAATCAGTTTTTTTTCCCCCGCTCCATATGAAATAAGAAATTAGTTTATTCCAAGCTCTAAAATAGATTTTGTCTGGCATAAAAGGTAAGGTTTGAAGATAATATAAAATGTGTGGAAGAATGTTCTGGTGGATAGCTTCAATGTGATGGAAAAAAAAAAAAAAACAACTAGATGAAGGTGTGACAACTGGTAGAGTTTTTCTGTGATTTGCCTTGGTAATGGTTCTTGATCTAACAGCTCAAGGTGGTCCAGGTTCTTAGTAATCTTGATCCCTAGACATCTGAAGGCCATTCTGTGCCATTCAAAGGGAAAAGCTCTTTTGAGGGATGGTGTCGGGGAGTAATTATTTAATATGACCTCGGTTTTAGAGATATTATGTTTATATCCCAACAACTTCCCAGAAGTATGAAAAATGTCCTAAACTCCAGGGACTGAATATTCTGTTGAGGTGGCTATGACAAGTAGGTTGTCTGCAAAAAGTGAAATTTTGTCCTCACTGCCTCCCAGAGGTAGTTCTGAGATCTAAGGGATATGGTGAACATGAATAGCTAAAGGATCTAGGTATGAGGTGAACAAAGAGGCCGTTGAAAAAAAGGCCCCACCACCACCACCACCACCACCACTACGAGTTCTTAAATGCTTGTGTAACCAATCAGGGATTTGGAAAAAGAAGGGGAGGAGCACAGATGAAGGAACTTGACTATAAAGGGCTGATCACTGCAGACACAAGCTACAGGCTGAGAAAAAAAAAGACTGGCAGAAAGAAGCTGGAGCAGAGGCTTCATCAGCTGGAGTTATTAGTGGGGACATTACAGTATCTCTATCTAGGACTCTGCATATTAGTAGAAGTTCTAACAAAAAATTGCATCCAGGTCATTGAAAATTCCAGGGCTATGTAAATGTGGTTACTGTATGTAAATGTGGGTACAGTAATTGTCTGGGCATCCTGAGATATCACATTGGGTTTGAGGGAATTAGGGGAACATTGATTTCACTTTCATCTAGGTTTTGGAAATTTTCAGGACTATGTAAATGTGGGTATTGTAATTAACTGGACATCTAGAGATATTGCATCTGGATTGAAGGAACTGGGGGGAAATTGATTTCACCTGTGTAGTATTGCAAATAAGAGTCATTGGAGAATAAGGGAATCAAATACTTTAGCTATTTTTGAATGATGCACATGTGTATGAAAAGGAAGATAGCTGCAAATTGAAACGGCATTAGTGTAGTAGGAAAAGTTTGCAAATTGTATAGAAATTTGAAAGTATATTATTGGGACATTAGTCTGTCTGATTTGCTTACTACTTCTGGCGTTAATTTGCTGATTCTTGTTGTTCATACTGCACTGCTTTGACTTGAGTTTGCTCGCTAATTCTTACATGCAGCAAAGGAATTTCCACACTGCACTGCTTTGACTTAATTTTGTTCACAAATTCTTGCATGTAGCAGGGGAACTTCTAGTCAAGGAGCTAGAAATTTTTTTATGCCCTGCTTTGACTTGGCTTGCTCCCTGATTCTTTTATACAGCAGGAGCATTTCTAGTCTAGGAGCTAGTAATATTATGCACTAGGTAAAGGGCTTGAAGGTGTTCTTTAAGGGTATCAAGTAACAGGCATTGGAGGGTAAAATCACTTACAGCTGCTGCTGTGCTGAAACACCTGACACTATCATGGAGTTAGGAAAAATAGAGAGGCAACCAATTTGGAGGGGGAAATGGAGTGGTATGGAGCTGGGGTAAGGTCCCCAGAGTGCAAGGCAGGGGGCATCTTAAGTAGGATGGTAGGGTGCACTGGTTGTGGGTCGGCTATAGCACTGGCTATGGCATGGAGGATGGGGGAGGTTGCATGGTATGCAGGCAGCTGGCACAACTAAGAGTGGAGGTTATGTGGTTGAGATGGATGCTAGGATGGGCAGGGGTGAGGGGTAATAGGGAGAACAGGAGGGGATGCACAGGGTGAATAAGATGGAGTAGGGGCAGAAGGGTGAGCAATAGTGGAGTTGTAGGGAGTCTGGGGCAAAAGCAGAAATAGACAGGTGTAGTCAGGAGAGGGATTGGAAGAGCACAAAGGACTGTGCAGGTAGGGAAGGAGGAGCAGGGCTGGGTATAAGGGGGCCTTCTGGGGGCTCGGGTAGAGGCAGTACAGGAGTAGGGGGGCATAAGAGGAACTTCTGGAGGCTGAGGTGGGGCAGCACAGGATGCAAGAAGGACCAAAAGGAATGGCAGGAGATAAGGTCCAAAGGTTCAAAGACAGCACAAAAGGGAAGGGATGGGGGAGGAGCCCCAGTTGGAGGGATACAGGCAGTGAGCAAAGAGCACTATAACAGATTTGCACCACTAGAACCACATAATGGGTGTGAGAATAAGGAAACTGGAATTGAGTTGGACTCAGGGGAAACAGGAGTGATGAACATGAAGGAAGGCCCAGCAGACAGGGGGAAGGGGACATCCCTTCATGTGAAAACAAAGAGGATAGAAATAATAGCGACAAGGGGACAGGCGTGTACTCACCTCAGAACGGGCAAACCCTTAAGAGAGAGGACAGACAGTGAGAGCAGGTTTAGGGAGGCCAAAACAGGATGGATATGGAGAAGAGACCCGAGCACTGTGAATTTCAGTCAGGGCATGGGAAAGGGCACTGCAAGGGGGGATTGAGCTACTGAATGATGGGAAAGGGGAGGGTGGTTTTGCAAAAAATACCTGCAGAGGGCAGTGAGCATGAAGAGAAAAGGGGGAAATTAGTACTTGGGGAGATTTTACGGGTATAGATGGAAACGGGAATAGGTTAACAAATGGAATGCTGGGGGTTCTATGTGATAATGGCGAGCACTGAACGGCGACCCGCATTATAACAAGTCTGGGCGGCGAAAACAATTTTGCCACCCTAACAACCTAGGTGCATGGAGGAATGGCGCCGGACACTCAATGGATTTGCTTTCCCCCCACACACACCCCACATGGGGGGCTTTGCCCCTCACACACCCCTACTTAAGGATTCTCAACTCCAGGGGGGGTGCATTGGGGGGTGAAAGCAAAAAAGAAACACAAGTTTTGGGCTGGGCTCAACAAAAACGATGTAGTGACCAGACCCAGACCCGAACCCTGAACCCTATGCACCACAAGTGGAGGCCAACCCCCAATGCCATGGTGCAGCTCGGCAGCTGACCACAGCACCACTCCCTACATCCTCTCTGCCCCCTCCCAGGCCACACTCGCTGTGTTCGCTCCCCCCATATGCATGTACATACAGCTACATCCTGTCACTAGGGTCTCCCACCCCACCATATCCAGTCACCTTCCCTGCCCCCTGACCTTTCGGGCTTTCACCCACATCGCATCACCATTTCGGAGGGTGCCCTAATTCAGGCACCCATGTCACAGGCTACCAATGCTAGGGACTGGGAAAACAACAGAAGAGAAATATAAGCAGAAGGTAATAGGGAGAAGGGTTTTGCTTGTCAGGGACTTAGTAATAAAAGGAATTTGATGGGGGGCAGAGGGGACAAAAACAGTACAATATGGGTCAAATGCCTATCAGGTATGACGGTAGCGGAATTCATTCACTACATCCCCTCCAAGGGGAAGCAGCAAGACAGGAAAACACACCTGGTGTTCCACCTGGGTAAAAATGACCTGGTGGGGAATAGCCTGTTGGAGGTGCAGGCAGGATTTACAATACTTGCTTGGTACTGCAGCAGCCTGAATTTCAAATCTGTGTTGTTTTCAGAGGTGCTGTCCATACCAAGGGCAAGCACAGAGAGGGGACTGAGGATTGAGGAATTTAATGAATAGAAGATGGGATGGTGTGAACAGATGGGGTATGGGTTAGTAGGGGACTGGGGAACAATGTGGTGGGATGAGATCCTATTTGCCCAGATAGACTGCACCTAAGCAAAGAGAGTGCAGCAATGCTAAGGAGCAAGTTATGAGAGTTCATAGAACAAAACTATAATTTAAACTAAATCAGGAGAGGGTTGGGAACAAATCTGTACAATGGGACAGGTGAAATGTGGAGCTACCAGCCTCCCCCCCAATGGAAAAATACAGGATAGAGTAGAGGGGAAGGAAACTTGCACCAGGAGACAAAAAAAAATGGATCCAGTGGAGGGACAGCCATGTTGACCAATGCCAGGAGCCTAGGAAACAAGATCCCAGATTTAACAGCTGTCATAGCGAAGTGGACCTGGATATCATGGGAATGAAGGAGAAATGTGATCATGATGGCCAGGATTGGGACATAACAATACCAGGGAATGTACTTTACAGGAAAGACAGAGTGGGATGGGGGGTTGCATTATATGTGAAGGAACACATTAAGGCCACGGATTTGCAGCATAGGTGGAGAGGGACTGAGGCTTTATGGGTATCACTGGACACAGGGAAGGGAGAAGTCATACGTACAAGGTGGTATATAGGCTGCCAGCACAGCTGAATGAGATGGATAAGGCAATGATGAAAGAGATCCAGAAGATGGCAAACAGAAAGGAGATGCTGCTGATGGGGGACTTCAACTTGCCAGTTGTGGAGTGGGAACCCACATCGGCAGCATTCGACAGTAGCAGGGAAATAGTGGACTCCCTACAGGGAGCTCTCAAGAAGCAGCTAATAAGGAAACTAACCAGGGAAGGGGTGATCCTCCTACACTTGATTCTTATAAATGGGGAATGGGTTGGGGGAGATATCCATAGGAGAGAACCTTGGCACAAGTAACCACAGCACCATTTGGTTCACTGTGAAAATGACTGCTGATGCTCATCGGTCCAGAGTGAATGTTCTAGATTTTAGGCATGCAGACTTTAAGAAAATGGGGGAATGCATTCAACAAGTATTGGCAGAGGTGGGGGGACTTAGGGAAGTGGATGAAATGTGGGGTGCAATAAAAGGGGCAATAGTGGAGGCCACTAGCCTCTGTGACAGGAGAGTAAATAAAAATAGGAAGAAGAGGAAGCCACTTTGATTTAATAGGAAAGTGGCAGAGAAGGTCAAGGAAAAGAGTAATGTGTTTAGGAGGTAATTAAATGACCCAGTGGGTGGAGAATATGGCTATATACCAGGAGAAATGGAAGGAAGGAAGGAGGTTTGGAGGTCAGGAGATCGAAAGCATGAACAGAAGACAGAGTAGTCAACACAGTCAAGGAAGGGGATAAAACCTTCTTCATTATTTAGGGAAATAAAGTGTTGGGAGAGGGTTGATTGTAGTTTGTTCTTCATGGAGAAGGTCCTGAGGGAGCTTGAGGGGTTGAAGATAGATAAGGTGATGGAGCCAGACAGGGTGCATTCCAGGGCACTGAGAGAGCTTAGTAAAGTATTAGCAGTGCCTCTGACCAGCTTCTTCAATAAATCCTTGGAATCAGGGAGGTCCCTGATGACTGGAGAAGGGCGAATATGGTCCCCCTTCATAAGGGCTGGGACAAGGAGGAGGCAGGCAATTATAGACCAGTGATCTTAACATCAGTGGTGGGCAAGCTCATGGAGAAGCTGCTAATAAAGAGAATCACTAGCAACCTAGAAGCCAATGGCCTACAGGACTGGTGGCAACATGGACTCACTGAGGGAAGGTCATGTCAAAAGAACTTGATTGAGTTATTTGACTGAGTCACCAGGGTACTGTATGGGGCGACTGTAGACATTGCATACCTCGACTTCAAGAAGGCATTTAATTCTGTGCCATACAGGAGATTACTGCACAAAATGAGATGTCTTGGGCTGGGGCCAGTAGTGGTTTGGTGGGTGCAGAACTGACTGGGGGCAGAAGGCAGACAGTAATTGTTAATGGGGTACTTTCAAAGGAGGGTATGTTAACCAGTGCGGTACCTCAGGGGTTGGTGCTGGAGTCACTCTTTTTTAATATATTTATAGTGGACATAGTAGAGAGGCTAGAGGGAAGATTATGTCTACTCGTGGATGACATGAAGGTCTGCAATAGAATAGACACACCTGTGGGAGTTGAGAGCATGTACAGGGATCTGGAGAAAGTGGAGGAATGGTCCAAAGAGTGGCAGTTGTCCTTCAATGCAAAAAAGTCAGGGATCCTGGTTTTCCATTTTTACCAGTAACACCGGTAGCAATCATGGAATCCTGCTTGGTTTGCGGATTTTGAATTCTTGTACCGGTGCCTCATGGAAATTACATGTCACTGCACAGAATCTCTAAGATTTCAGCATCTTTTTAAAAAAAATTTATTTTCTCTTTCTATGCCCCCTCCTCACAGCATCAGACTCCACTTTTCAGAGATTCTTTAGGATGGGTATCCCCTAGCTTCACCCCAGGTAATGCTCAGCAGCTCCTGTGGGTCTGCCCCTATCCTGCCTGGATTGTACCCCCCCCCAGGTGGGAAGGGAGGGGACCCCAGGTCACCCCTCTACACTCCCTTAATGTGTGTTGGCAGCCCAGTGGGTCCCTCATGGAGCCTGGTTATGAAGTCTGGGGCACCTGGGTCCCTTCTGCCAGTGGCTGATGTGGGGTGATTGTTCCTGGTTTTCTGTTCTCTGACCCTGAGGGCACCGGCACTAGAGGAGATCCAAGGAGGTAGGTCACATATAGACATGCCACTGCTCCAGATCCTGGCTAGCGTCCTCCCCTCCTGATCACTCTGCAGCACCATTGCACCACCACCCATAGTCATACAGGTGGTGGTAAAACAGCAGGAACTGCAGCCCACCCTCCCCAGAGGAGGAGAGCAGTCCCCTGGGTGCTTGATCCTACTCGCCTGGCCAGACCTCTAGCAACCCGAGTTCGCTTCTGACCCTGAGTTGCTGGCATTGCAAGCAGTAATGTTATCACAGCACCAACGGGCCGACCCAGATTCAGCATCTTATAATGAATGCTGCTGTGCTTTGCATTCTTTCTGCTTTGCTGCATATAGAGTCAGTAAGGAAATCACCTGCACTGCTTTGTTATAACCAGCCATTCAGTTTAACCACCCATGCTTCCCACCAACATCTCCATCACCTAAGGACTGCTTTCCTTCCTGAAGAACCACAGTTTTCAAGTAGTATGTGCCTAAGTGTCTTTTACTATTTATATTACACTATATGATACAATAAAAATACAAGTATCAGCACATATGGGCAGGGCCACTGGAAAATTGCAGGAAAAGTAACCTGAAATTGCAGAGATTTTTTGCAAAACTTGCTGGGAAATTGAGGGAGTTCTTCTATAGATCTGGAGTGCTTCACAATAAATCCTTTACTGTTTTCTACAGCATATGTTAGTCAGCATAAACTACTAAATGAATACACTGACACTTGAATATGTTTTAAAAATGAAGAAAAACTTCTGTTTCTAACATGAATCCTAAACAGATAAGATGTGTTGCCTCTTCCAAAATGTAAAAACATCTGCCTTATACAGTTCTAGATTATATTTAGTGAGCCACAGAAAATCAATATTAAATAAATCCAGAATAAACAAACTTTATCTGTTTCTGGATGTAGAATAATGATGCCTGATCAAAAGCTATTTACAGTGCTCTGTCAAATATTCACCGACTTTGGTGTAAGAAAAAATAAGCAGATGGAGTGGCAAATAGTTCAGTTTTAGTAAAATGTTGTAAAGTGTTTCATGTTCATAATTTGCACTGTAGGTACTGTGCACTATTATTAAAATCACATATTAAAACATTATATATGGGTGTTATTATGGATGGTGGTATAACCTACTGGTTAGAGTAACAAACAGTGATTGAACTGGGTACATCCAGCAGACTTGGGTTTGATTCCCACAACCTCCACTTGCATACTGTGTGACTCCAAGCAAGTCACTTAACCTCCCCAGTGCTTCTAGGTCACTCCTGAAAACAGGCAGTTCTGCCTAGTCAAGTGGGCCTTACCTGATTTACAAAGAATATAAAAAAAAAATACCAATATATGTTTACTACATCATAGAATAGTAGTCGGGGTACCATGTAATTTACTTGAGTTTTACTTAGGCTGCAATGATTTTGTACAGGTAAAGATACATGTTCAGATACATTTTATGTGTTTTACAAGCTTGCGTTAGATTTTAGTCAGGTTTTTATTGTATTCTTTGCATATGAGCATCTAGGTTGTAGATTACTAAATGCAGGAACACTGTTACCAACTAGTTTATTCAAGTTTATAATCAGCAGGGCCATCCAAAATCCTCAGTTGTTTGAATGAAAACTAGTCTGAATGGAAGTATGTTCACAAGGAAAAAACTGCCTTACTTCTTATGAAAATACTTCACAGTTAGCACTCCATTTAGGTGAATTGGATCATTTGCACCTTTTCTCCCACCTGCTGTTTCAGTCTCTGTGATAACAAAAAGTTTTCTGATAGACTGCTTCAACAAAAAGCAAATGTTGAGTATCTAAGTGTACTTATGTTTGCCAAGTGGATTTTGAAAGCACATTCAATGACATACAGAAGATAAGACCCCAGGGGCTGTATGATGCTGGTGGGCGGAGTGGTGCTCAATTCACATTTGAGCTCAGATATGAAAACTGGGAGACACCCTTCTCATGGACACCAAGAAAAGAAAAGAAAAGTATCCACATGTCTAGAAGATGCATGAATCCATTTGAAGGTCCATTTGTGGATTTTTTTGGTGAAGACCCTTCATTACAAAGAAGCAAATTCAAGCATTTTTTTTTTGCTCCTCCTACCCCCTGGCCATCCACTCCTTCAGGCCTGCCAAGGCCCCCTAGCACTGCTGCTGAGTCCCAACCACAATCCACTGTCCCTTATTGCTGTGCTACCAGGAAACCCAAAGTAACCCTTCATTGACTGGGTCCCTAACCCTGTGGGAGGCTACCAGGGGAGGAGAATTGCTCCAAAGAGCTTCCTGTGTATCCTGGGCATGGCAGGGGTCAGAATGGACACATATCAGGGGCTTTCAGCTTATGGAGGGACCAACAGCCATCCTTCAGTTGGCCAGTGGGTGTTTTTCCATTTTCTTGGGAGCATGACAGGCCACATGATGTCAAAGCACAAGCCGATGTCTGTCACGCTCCCTCCCACAGTGAGGGCTGATGTGTTGTTATGCCTCTGGCCTCCACCAGGGGCCAGCAAATGCTGAGCCGTAAACCCACCCTCCCTCCCAGGAGAAGGTGAGTGGTTGTTGGACACTCAAGCCTTCACCCACTAGCTGACCCTCCAACACCCAAGTCAAGTCTGTCCCCTAACCCTGGTCAGCGGTGTCACAGGCAGAAATCCTATTCAGGCAGTTAAATTATAGATAGGAAAAAACAAAGGTAGTCCACCTTAGCGGTGATGGTTCAGATTAACTCACATCTGAGTTCTAAAAAGCAAAAAGAGCAAGTCATTTGTAACTTGTGCATGTGGGGTGTGGGTGTTGAAGAAAGGGGATCATAGTGCTGTCACTACTGCCATCACTCCAGAGGGATATGGACTGCATTGTTGCTACTGCCATCACACTGAAGGGGTGGGGGCTGTAGTGCTTCTGCCATCACCACTGATGGATGGGGAATGTAGTACTGCTGCCATCACACCTAAGGGATGGGGGCCGCAGTGCTGCTGCTTCTTTCACACCTGAGGGAGGGAGGTCATAGTGCTGTCTCTGCTGCCATCGAACCAGAGGGATGGAGGCCATAGTGCTGTTGGTGCTGCCCATCACACCTGAGGGATGAGGCAGTAGTGCTGCTTCCATCACACCTTAAGGATGGGGGCTGTAGCTCTGCTGCTGCCATCACATCTTGTACCTAAAATAACTTTAAATTGGTACAAGGATGGATGGATGTGCAATAGTGGAGGTCAAAATTGCTAAAATGCATGTTAGCAGAGTTGAAAATTGTTAAATAAAGTACACAGAACCAAATACTGGTAAAACCGGATTTTGTCTTAGCAGACACCAGTGACAATACCATTTTTTACAATGTGCAAAATGGAATATGCCCTTTTTCAAATCCCAGTAAACCAGTGTCCCTGAAAAAAGTGCAAGATCATGCACTCAGGCAAGAAAAAACAGGGTGCAAAATATTGGATGGGGGGCATATCCTAGAGGTTACCATGTTGGAAAGGGACCTTGGTATAATCATCTCGAAGGACCTGAAGGTGACAAGGCAATATGAGAGAGTAGTGGCAATGGCCAACAGGATGCTGGGCTGTATCAGTAGCAGAATATCTAGCAGAAAGAGGGAGGTCATGATGCTCTTGTACAGGAAGCTTTTCAGGCCACATCTTGAGTATGGGGTCTCTTTCTGGAAGCCATACCTCAAGAAGGATGTGGATAGAGTGGAGCACATCCAAAGGAGGGCAACAAAAATGGTGAGGGGCCTCAGTCATTTGTCATATGATGAATCGTTGAGGGACCTAAACATGTACTCCCTGGAACAAAGAAGGGAAAGGGGAGGCATGATTGTGACCTTCAAATATATCAAGGGTATTAACAGGGTGCCAATAGGTGACATCTTCCAGCTAAAAGAGTAATCAAACACAAGGGGACATGATATGCAGATGGGGGGGAGGTTCAGAGGAAACATTAAAAAATTTTACATCACAGAGAGGGTGGTGGATAACTGGAACCGACTCCCAGGTTGTTCAGTTTTAACTGTTGCAATAGTTTAGTCTGCTTAATGGGGATATGTATCTCACTGATATTCCAAGAAACAACACGGGATAAGTTAGCCATTATGACAGCTTTATAACAGGTAAATATGCACAGAGGAGTGAACACCCACTGTCTAAAGTACAGTAGAAAATACAGAACAGAAATACGATAAGAGAGAGACAGAGGAGTAGGTGTAATAAAAAGAAGATGACAACGCAACAAACACACATTCAGGATGGAACATAACAGCAAATAACAAACTTGAGCCAATATGACAAACCTATAATGAACTGGGAACAACATTGTAAACTAGAATTCCTGCTAACTCCAATGGAGAATAGGGAAACAGGAAAGAGTCCTTCCAAAGTAGGGAGAAATTATATTCTCCTATGTAGGGACAGTTGGATTATCCCATGGGAGGTAAATCACAACTGAATATGTGGACTACCACAGCAGCTAACTGCTACTATGTAGGAAGGGAGGAAGATAACAGCCAAACCTCCCCAAGTTTCCTACAAAGGTACGTAAGCATGAGTGAGAGAAAAATAAATGTTGGGGCTCTATGACCCCAAACTCCTCCATAATGAAAAAAGGAAAAATGCATGCAAAAGGCAGAAATATGACACAGCTCTATTTGTGAAAGGAAGAGTCAAGATGAAAATAAAACTTAGGAACCGCTAATAGGTATGACAGATTAGGGGAAGGCTTTATGGGAGCAGAACTGGGGGAATTTAGTAAATACAATGTAATTATCGATCTGTGGCTGAAAGAGGAATCTGCTGCTGCTCTAGTCCTGGGGGATTCATTGGCAAACTCCAGTATCCTGCACTCTAATATGAACAGTTAATACTTTTATAAAGTAGTGGAACTGCCTCAGCCAATCAGGGTGCAGCATTACTGTACCTCTTACTAAAGCGCTAGTGCAGCATGAAATGTTGACTTGAGTGTCCTTTTTTTTGGGGGGGGGTTTGGTTATTCTTTGCTAATTATGACGGGTAGCAGAATTTTTATGTTCTACATGCTTTCAGTTTTTTGCACTGTCATAGCAGTTCTTGAGCCACACTTTTTGTTGATGTAAGTATACAGTTGTTGCCTCGCGCTTCTCTGCACAGATGATTTGCTCCACTGTGACTCACTTGTGACACTGCTCCTGTCAGAGTCACCACCCTGGTGGAATCACATGTGGGAGGATTCTATCTTAAAAAAAAAACTTGTGTTTTAAAGCTCAAAAGTTACTGACAAACTGACACATCAATGTTAGAAATGAGCAGTCCTTCACACAGACGGGTTATTCAGAAATGTAACAAAAAAAAATCAGTGCATTTAGTGAGAAACATTCATGAGAAAGTCTGACAGCAGATCATAAAGCAATCAATCCTTCAGCCACAAAACTGATCTGCAAATTGCATTTACACAAAGAAGTTAAGTGGCATTGTCATTCATTGTAACAATCAGTTTAGCCAGAAAACGGCAATAACCTTAGCAAGACAACTTCATTTTCTGAAAATTTCATCAAAAAATGCCACACCTTCCAAGCTGTATGTGAGGGCAAAAAATACCCAAAGTTAAGTGTAAGTATATGGAAACCAAATGTTTAATTTTTCTGTTATTTGGTGGTCCATATCTCAAAAACTGAACAAGATGCGATCACAAAACTTGTCATGTCTTGAGATTCTGACAGCCTGATCATGCATGCCAATTTTATCTGTTTTTCATCAAACTACTGCAACGTTATTAAGTTGTTAAAATTGAGTTTTAACATACAACAGCCTACTCAGCCCTAACTATAGGGGCACTATCACACCCCTATAATAACATTTAAAGTTACATACCATAAGCATGCTTTTTCCCATAAAAGCAGTGATGAAGACTTTTGCTAAAATAGCCTGCTGACATCCTTCTGCCCTCACTGGAAACTATAGAGTTAATGGTTTGAAGCCCATCAAGATTTAGGCCCAGATGGAGTGAAGTGTTGCACTAGATACACCAAACGTGTGAGACAGCAACTAGAGTTAAAACCAAATCCACCAGGGATATGCCTCAGTAAAAGCATTTTACATAGTTCCTTGAGACAATTAGTGTTAAAATGAGAAAAGATCAATCCCAGCTTGAAGCTGGGATTGATCTTCTTGCACATATTGCTGACAAGACCCTTAGCTGCCACCTAGGAGGAGGTGTTTCAGGGTAGAATGGGAGAGGGGGAAGGGGGTGCATGGAGAAAGGAAGGGGTAGAACAGTAAGACAGGATGGGAAGATCATTATTTTACCCTAATGCTATGCACAGGTCCATTCTCTAACAGCTCTGCTCTGCTAGTGCAAGTCTTGAGATTTAGGAATTATGCACAGGCTACAGCGCAAAGGATAATAAGGGTGACCAGTGCAAATGAGCACTTCAGGCTCACAACTAAAAATACAAGTTATGCTTTTGTTTGTGTTGTCCTGTTTAATAATATAATGCAGCAGCTAGCCTCACACCACCCTAAAGTCCCTTCAAGACAGTAACCCAGGTGGGAGGCAGGGGGCGGGTGCATCCTGAGTTCTACGAGTGGTCCAGTATGGGTGTGGCTCTGCAGTGAAAGGCACCTCACCCTTTTTGATTATAGCGAGATCTCGATCTCCCTTTAAATAATACCATCTTAGAGCATTGCATCTATGTTTCATCCTAATACAGTATAGCATATCAGGCACACAACAATTAGAAGCCTTCCTTATTGGGGTCTATGTACTAATGCCTATGCACTGCATATGTGCAATGCATAGGCATGCCTAAGATGGAATGCCATGCATCAGGGTTCAGCATATCCTCCAATGGCATGCACCACAGGTGCACTAGTGCCATGTGCACTTGATCCCACGGCCACACACACAGTGACATGCAAGGGATGGTCTAGGGGCATGCCAGAGGGTGTGCCCACAGGCTATGCTATTCACTAAGGTGCGGAATGCAGGGCCAGGGCAGAAAATGTTATGTGATAGGGGGACCCTGCCGTGAGTATGGATGCACCCCCCAATGGATACCAGTGGGATGCGTCAGCAATAAGAACCACCTACATACTGCTGCCCCAGCCCACCTGGCTCCCAGGGAGGGCTGGGGAAGCCATTCAGTCAGAAAAGCAGTAGATTACAAATCCCAGAGTCCATGCCATCCCAGGATCCACTGTGTGTGCACAGCAGAGGATCCACCTTGGGACCCAGGATGGGAATCTGATTGGATGCCTACCCACAGAACAGCAATCCACTCCCATGCAGCTGCACACTGGGTGGGGGCACGGACAGGTTGCTGGCAATGGTGTATACTGGCTGGTGTTTGCTTGTTCACTGGTGCAGAGCTGTGTGGTCCAGGGATGTGCCTTTTGCATGTACATGTACCCACACCTGACTCGTGGATAGGACCCATAGTGTGTTTTCTGAGTGGTAGGATAAATTGAATTGTAAGGGAGATAGGTAGGAGAATATGGAGGGAAGGGACTTTAATAAGGGAGTTGAGGACTGTTTAGCCAGTACCAGATGCATGGGTGGGGTAAGTTCCCTGTGGAAGGAGAGGATGAGCAGGTGGGGGGTTTGCAGTGAGGAAAGCCAGATGGAGGTGTAGAAAGACTTTACCACAAGCATGTGGCTCATACAGACAGCGATCAGGCCTACTCATTGAGGGCATCCCTGGCTAAAGTTCATCAGTGAACTATGGAGTATTCATGTTGTCGGGGAAAAAATGTGTATGTTAAACAAAACTAGTGCAACATTCATTTCTACCTAGAGTACTAAACTGTGTACTCAGGTAAGGCAATAGTGTCCAAATGATACTTTTAAAACATCAGTGGGATATCATAAAATGCTATTGAATTACATGACCACACAGCATGTATCCATTGTATGTGGACCCATAAAGTTGGCACAGTGGAATTGCAGGCACAGTTCACTTTCACCAGCAATAGGCCAAATACTGAGTGCTGAGTTCATGGCATGCATAATAATGGCCAATAGAAGAACAAATCCCTTTTGAGAGGGGAAGGAACAGGAACTCAGTACAAGCAGCATACTTCAACGTAGTTGTAATTGAGCTCTTTTATTCTGTTCAGTGTTTCAATAAAATGTGATTTCTGTCTGAGTTGCTGACATTAGTGGATCATGAAGATCAGTTACTTCCTATTGCCAAACTAGGAAACAGAGAAAGCACAAATGTAGCAATATTAAACACAGAGGACTAATACAGGGAAATTAGAATTGGTTTAGGCCTCAGATGGTGAAGAATATGGTAGGGAAGGATGTAATTTGATGGAAATGTAGGGATTTTTTTCCTGGGCTTCTGACAACCCCAAGGAAGACACGACTACTGATTTTCCAAGACTTCATAGACCCAAAACCCTAATGTGTTTTCCTTTTGCTGCTTGGGGGTGGGGGTTAGAGATAGGGGTGTGGAGTTAGGGTTGGAAACTCTACTGCCACAGTTTCCTACTTTTATAGTGATAATCTGATCCTTAAGTAAACCATTAATGCAGCTTTTTGCAATGAGTGTGCACGTGCGTGTGTGTGTGTGTTTGTGTGTCTGTGTGTGTGTGCCTGTTTTTTTGTTTATTGCAGTGAGGTGGAGGGGGCATCATGGTACCTGACTAGTATTTTAGCTTTGTAGCATGTTATTTCCAAGTTATACCTTTTTTTGATGAGTTTCACTACAAAACTATTTGCTGCACTAATGGTATTCCCTTATAAAGGTCAGTTTGTCAATGTGTTTTGATATCTGTAATCTTTAATCTTCCATATAATACCTGTCTATATTTGTGGTATTTATTCTAAGATTGTTGTCTGCAGTCCCTGTGCTTTGGCAATGAAATTGTTCCTATTATGTCTGAATTACAGGTAACTGATGATGTTATCTTGTCTTTCCTACCTTGTAATCTCCTCAATTGCTCCTGAAAATAGGCATACCTTTGTCTAGTCTGCTTTCTTGGTCAGTAAAACTAAGCAAATAAAATAAATCAATATGTGGCGACAGAACACTTCAGACTAGAGAGAAACAGATCTACTGCTAAAATACAGTAATGTATTGGATGCCATCCACTACTAGGAGTAAAAGGCACCTGTTCAAATCAAAAGAAAACAGAAGCTGTGTTTCCATTCTGGGTGGGGTTTGAAAAAACTGTTTGGAATTATTTCAGCAAAAACAGACACAGACTAAAATGGCATCAGTGCTTTTGGAATTAGCAAACACCCTCTTGCTTTCATAACAAGTTCTCTACCGTTCATCTAGTTTTTATGTGGGCAGTGATGGGAATGGGAACAATTCCCTGGGCAACGTCTTTAGCGCATGACTGATATATGCCGATGGTCTGGGGTTGGGGGACTTTAGATTTAGCATATTTGCACTATTGCACATTAATACATTTTGGAGCCACCTGCTTTTTAGTATGCAATTTTTATTCACAGTCCAGGTCAGTTCACCTCATGAGTCTTAGGCTGCCCCTAGCAATCAGTGAGGCACACATTCCATATCTTTGTAATAGCATCTAACACATAGCTTGAAAATATGGAAGGACTGGATGGACCATATGTCTTTTTATACCATCATTATCATCTATGTTTCAATATTTATTTCAGTTTCTCCCAATTACAAAAGCTGTCTTTCATACACTCATTACTGGCACATCTAGCATGGAAGATTTGCAACCCAACATATAAGATTTTATTTCATAATGGAAACTCAAACTTTAAAGCTCAGATTCCATGCTCTATAATGCTAGTGAATCAACATTAAACTTTGCACAAATATATGCACTAGATTACAATCTTCTGAGCTTGTGTCTCTCTTGTAATAATATGTCCCAAATTATGAATGCTAAGAGTTCCTCACTTTCCTACATTTTGAACATGTCTAATGCCATGAAAGTTGCTACCACCACCAGCTGACCTATTACACTACTTGTCAATCCCACCATCACAGACAACCCCAGGTAGCTGCTCCAAATGTGCAGTAATACACAGAGATGAACTACCCATTTTGCCACTTGTCCACATATCCATGCTTATGTGAATGTAAGGTGATGTAGACTGTTGAAGAGCATGTCTTACAGACTCTGTCACCATATGCTATAACTCAGGGACAGCAAGGATGGAAAGTATGTCCAAGATGGGACGTGCCATATAGGACATGCACAAGCCACAAAGTGCCAGAAGCCCACATTCTCCACAGAGGAAAATGGCAAAAGGTCAATTGCCAGCATTTCTGCTATGGCAGCATTGAGTTCACATGCAACTGCATGGTTTGGTGGGTATTTACTGTTATTCACAAAAAAGCTGTGCATGAAGGGTGCATTGATCATTGCTTTGCATGTGGCATGCCAAATGGCTCTATTCTGTTGACATGAATGGGATACCTTGGACATGTGATGGTGGGCATACAGGTGACAAGCCAATACATGTGGTTATTTTCCATGTTTTAAGCACAGGGTTTGATGTAGTAGAACTACTTTATTGACCACCACTTCTACTCTGACCACTGCTTGAACATTCCAAATCATCATCCTCCTCACGCCTGTAGTAATCCTCCGGTGTCATATCACCACTTTTACAGACATGGCTACTTACACTGAAGGAAGGGGATACCATGCTCACTAATGTGGCTGAGGGCAAATGCCCAACTATGGCATTAACTCACCTCTGGTGCCGAGTCCACAGTGCCATGTGCCTGCTCTTCAGATGAGTATGCTGGCCCCCAGTGCCCAAATGGCTACCCTTTTTACCATGCTATACACACTCTTGAGAAAGCTGTCAGATCACAACTGCTTCATCACTGCAATCTTTTACAACAAAATCCCAAACTAGGGATTCGGATGCCCTACTCTTCATATGTTGCTGCTGGTGCTGCATATGGAACTGCATTTTTGTTGGTGATGAAATGGGGGGTGTACTACTTGATTTCTGGTGTTGTGCACACTTGGACTTTGACTAAACATCAGAATCTATGACTATTACATAAGGCTCAGCAACAGATATAGCTACATCTGAACTTTGAGAAGGGGGGATTGACTAACAGACTGTTTACAAACAGCCACCTTCACTTTCTTTTAGTCCAGTTCCCAAATGGAGTCGTTAGCATCATTATCATAATCATCATCCAGAAATTCAGTTTGGATGCTGCCCTTCTGTGAAGATATTCCAACCACAGACTCAATATTATCATCCTTACTTTAATCATCAACATCTGAATGTTTGAATGGCCAAACATCAAGATCAGAAACATGAGACTGTGAGTCATCATCATGATCAGAATCATGTTCAACTACAGTGGGGGTGGGACATCAACTGCACTCAAGTCTTCTGATTCAACCACATTTTCTCCACCTGATATATTTAACAGGGTTGAACTTGTAGCAATACTCATGCTGTTATCAACCATTCCCTCACTAACTTTACTACCAGCAGGGACAACAGCGTCCCCAACCAGCATTGAAGTGACTGATTTTGCTGTGAAAAACAGAGTTGGAGAAATCAATTTACTTGCACCAACTAATAACTTTCCCTTCTGCTGCGTACTACCACGGACACGGCCATGACCACACTTAAAACTGCTAGACTTGCTAGCCCCTGATGAACCTGCATCATTATCACAACAACTTCTACTGTTAATAGTCTTCTTGGTAGCAGGGCCACAGCCAGAAACAGCATTGCTTGACTGTCTCTTCACAGGCATTTTTTAAAATTATACAGAAAATTAACAGCAACTTTATATTTCTGCCCTTTTGGGAGGATGGGAAGCAAACCCTAAATCCAGCTGCACAGGCAGAGCACAAGACCTGTCCTGGAATCCTTAACCAGTCTTCCAAAATCTGACAGTAAAAAACAATGCCTTGTTTTGATGATAGGGGGGACAGCAGTAGCTACCAACACAGAAGCAGGGAAAAATATTGCAGACAGGCTGAGAAATTCAGAGTACTGCAATTGCAGTGCCCCAATAAAATGCATATCAATTGACATCACGCTCACAGATTAAAAGTCAGGCACAGAAACTTTAATTGTTTAGTAAAGTACAACACACAGCCTTTTAAAACAACAGAAAAAATGCCCAGCAAACATAAAAAACTTAGAAACCATTAAGTGAAGTTTTTCTGCTTGTATCTCAACACAAAAATAATAAAACACTAGCCAACACTTGCAAAAATTGCCTTTCTCACTAATCTACCTGCTAGACCACAGATCCACTCCTCTCCCGAAGCACACTTCTACAGTGTCTAACAGTACAGACACTGAATCAACTAAATTAACATTCAATATTCACAAAAACTCAATACATGCTCAATAATATAACTACAGAAGGGTTTACTACAATCGATCTACTAAATTGTGACACAAAATTTTGTGGCAAAAAAGTGTTTTTTAAGGTTTTTTTAGGGTTTGAATCTCTGAACTCTGAAAGCAAACTGTCTCCAGCTTCCTACTACACACACTATGATGAACTGAGGCTGTGCAAAGCAATATAGAGCCCATGTGACCTTACATCCCATGATTCACTGCAGAATTCACCTTAAAGAGCACAAAAACAAGGTGAAGAAACATGAAGTCCATATAGACAATGGGAACTTTGTGTTATTTTGTGATGCCTAGTAATTCACTTTGCTTTGAAGAGTATTATGCAATATTCGGGTTCTATGAGAAATACTATGCATAGAGAATTTTAGGCACTTCACCCACCTCTACTTGGCATGTCAAAAGACTATTAGTCCTTGAGGGTGCATACCAAATGTCATGCAAATTACAAGAAAATCTGTGCAGTTATTAAAGTGTAAACTACATAAGAGAGAAAGAGAAAGGGAGAAAGAAAGAAAGAAAGAAAGAAAGAAAGAAAGAGAAAGAAAGAAAGAAAGAAAGAAAGAAAGAAAGAAAGAAAGAAAGAAAGAAAGAAAGAAAGAAAGAAAGAAAGAAAGAAAAAGAAAGAAAGAAAGAAAGAAGAAAATGGTGATGTATACATTTTGGGACTGCACATCTCAAGACGTGTACTCCCAATCAAAATGAAACTTTGTATAGCAAGAGATTATTTGTCATTGAGGGTACATGCCACATTTGAGGTAAATTGCAAGAAAAGCTGCAAAGTTAATAATGTACAAAGAGAAACAATCAAAGAAAGAATTTGTCAAAAATGGGGATGTATACATTTTGGTACTGTATATCTCCAGAGGTACACTCCCAATAGAACTGAAACTTGGCAAATCAAGAGAACACTTGTCTTTGAGGACATTTCAAATTTGACATAAATTGTAAGAACAGCTGTGAAGTTATTAATGCGCAAACTGCACAAAGAAGGTGACCATGCCTCTATAATATATATTCAATGTAAGAGTTACTAACCTACTCACACACTTTCTCTCTTTCATTGTTGTTAGGCATTGTGTACTTTGGGGTTGTCATCCCTAACTCTTACCCATTCCATTTGTATGGAAGCTGAGATGGTACAGTATAGGAGAATGGGGTGAGAATTAGGCACAATGACTCCAAAGTACACCCCAATGCCTGTTGGTGTGTGGAGAGTGGGGTTTGGGGTGGTGGGGGTAGGGATGGTAACCCTAACATCAAATTTCCAAACTGTTGTAGCTGTAATGACAACCCTAACTGATGCATTAATGGAGATTGTTGCAATGAATTTCCCTTCTTTTTGATAAAGTGTAATGTAACTGGTATGTGGTTGTGATAGTGTTGGCCCTCTGGTCCCTGTGCTCCCCTTACTCTACCCATTGTTGCATAATGATATGCATAAGTGGGAGCTCAGGGCCCACTTACACATAAGTACAGACACAACGCAGCCCTATAGTCATGAAAAGTAACCCTTGTAACACTAATTTGGCAATATCTCAGTAACTGTAGAATCTATGGAAAAAATTTCACTGCTGCTGTAATCAAGACTTTGAAACCTCCATGTGTGCTTAGTCCACTAAGCTGTGGAGAGCAAAAAATCCGTATCTCAAATGGTTTTCAAGATACGAGTGCTGAAAGGCACCGTGGGCACCACAATTCAATGGACTCACGAAATTAGGGCATTTTCAGGATTTTTTTCACCCAATTTTCAACATGGCCTTTTGGGGACCCAAGCACATGAACAATGTCACTGTCATTTCATTACTCTGTCCCAAACATTGAGTTCACACAACAAAATGCGCAATTCTGCACCACAGGTGTGAAATCATGTTTTGGACAGGATGTAAAAAATGACAGCTGTATACTGTTCATGAGGATGTGGGGAAAAGGGTAATCTTGAAAATCAGGAGGAAAAATATGCAAAACTAGTGAAGTTATGAGCATGCAAAGAAACTGCACAATGCAAGCTCGTAATGTGGCAATTTTGGGGAATTTTTTAACCAAATTTTCAACATGGGCTTTTTGGGAAATCCCCTCATGAAAACTGGCACTGTAATTTTTTTAATCCATCTCGAAAGTTTATTTTGCACAGTGACCATGCCAGTCTGTGCCACAGGTGCGAAAACACATTTCAGGAAAGATGTGAGAAATGACAGCTGTATTGTTTATGAGGATGTTTAAAAAATGGCAATTTTGAAAATCAGAAGTGAAAATATAAAAAAATTGCAAAGTTATGAGCATTCATATAAACTGTGTAATGCGCGCTTATAACATGGATGTTTTCTGATTTTTGCACCAAATTTTCAACATGGGCTTTTTGGGACTGCCCATCATGAACACCGGGACTGTCATTTCTTTAATTGATCCTGAAATATGGTTCAGTGCAGTGACCACAAAATCACCTTTAGGGACTGAGTAATGAGATGATAGTGACATTGTTCATGAGGCAGGGTCCCAAAAACTCTATGTTGAAAATATGGTGCTAAAATCTCAAAAACTGGCCGAGATATTAACATAAGTTAAACCCTCCCATTGACTCCCATTGTACTGCTTACCTTGATTCCTCAGATCACAGTTTGGCTTTGAAGAGTGCAGATGTGTCCCCGGTCCAGAGAAGATTGCTGCTTCTGGCCTCTGGAGGTATGTATGGGGTAAGGGTGTGTGTGGGAGGTGGATGCTCAGTGGGAGGATGGGGATGGGGAAGGGGGACTGTGGAGATGATGAGGGACTGTTTTCTTTTCACAGGAAAAAAAGACATCAGGGGATGGTTTTCTTAATTTACAGGTTAATTAAAAAAAATCTTTTGGCACAATGGGGTGGGCTACCAATCTGTCACACTAGTTGGGGGGAACACAACCCAACTCAGGAATTTGTCACCTAGATGTCGGCATAAAATATAACAGGCTGGGCAGATGACATCCTACACCAGTGGGGGGGCATCCTGGTGTCAGAAACATTTCATATAAAACTGATATACTGGAGTGGGCTCCCAATGTGCCACATTAGTATGGGTTGGGGGGAATACATGCCGACATGGGGATTGGGCACCTCAATATCGGCAAAAAGCCAGACAAGCAACTTTGATACAGGATCCTGCAGCAAAAGTTTTGATGCAGGATTCTGCATCAAAGTAAATAACTGGGCAACACTGGCATTGGGACACTGAGAGTGAGCTACCCAGTGTCTCACACTGAGGGGGGATGTGGAAGAGCTACTGCCAACATGGGGAATGGGTAACCCCATGTCAGAAAATATATCAATACACTGTCATGCATCAAGTCATGCATCATCCTGCATCAGACTACCATGCTGTTCTGCAAAGCATGGCAGTTCAATGCAGGATGGAACATCATGCCTGAACAACGTCAAGGGACTCGCAATAAAAAATAATGTAGGGAGCATGTTATTCGGGCCCCCATTAGGTAAATACCACTGTCAATGTTTACCTAGGGGCATCTTTTTTTTTTAATATTTCAGTTTCCAGTCTCGCTTACTGAAAACAAGATGGTGGTGATTGGCACTAAAAACTGTGACTGTGAACAATAAAGTGCAAATGGTAAATGGCATTTACCTTTTGCATATTTACTGTTCGAACAGGAAATTGCGATTAGTAAATATAATTTACCATTCGCAATTTACTCTTCAAATGGAAAATTCTATTTACCCAGTCCACTGCCTATCTTGCATCTATCACAAAAAAACTTTATAGTTCAAAAATGGTTATATATGTTTTCACCAAACCATCCAAAGGCACACCCTTGGCATATGCCCCATTATCCCTGAAAGTATCAGGGCAAATGTAATTCTGTGTTTGCTGTACATGACAGCAAAAACAATCCTATATTATCCTATGGGAAATAAAGTTCCTTTTTTGCATTTTTGCATATTTGGCCACTTTATATCTCCAAAACTGTAAATGTTGCTGTCATGAAACTTTCAACATCTTGCAACACTGACAACATGACAGCACATACTAATTGTTGCATTATTTGGTTGAAAAATTACAGATACTAAGGTGCAAAAATTGAGATTTAACATTGAAAGGCTGTACCAACTTAACTATAAGGGCACCCTTTTAATATATAGATTTATATGAAATCTGGCATACATAATCTCCAGGGGTAGGTCCCTTGATATGAAGAATTTTGTGTGAACTCGTTTTGTGGTTTGTGAGATAGAAACTGACAAACAAAACCTAAATGTACCAATTTTTTTTCCTGTGTCTTTGTCCACCTGTATCTCAGAAATGCCTTTATGTTGTGGTCCTAAATTTTCAGAATAGAAAGCATTCGGTCACAGATGTGCTTTTTGAAGGTTTGGTGAAAAAATATTAATCTGTAATACAGATCACTATATTGCTGTACATTCAAATAGCTCCAGTTTGGTGCCTATGAATACTGAGACCAGGTACAGACTGACAAACACCCTGGCAGTCAGAACCTACTCTTAATATATTACAGAGAAACATAGGCTCCAAACCAGAGCTAGTTAAATGCATGCCACTATAGTACTCCTAGGGTCACGTCCTGGCTGATCCCCACAGGACACATTATGCTTGGGACAGCATCAGGTGATTGTGGGCATGCCAGGGAGAGCTGTTACTTGTAAAATGCTGGCAGGGAGGGCACAGGATCAACCAGATAAAATTATAAATTAAATATGGTGCAGTAAGTTTTAAAAATGCTCTTAGTTATTAATCTGCTAATCAGGCCCAGCTTCTCACAGAGGTGGGGCCCGATCCGTCATGAATGTTTCTCTTTAACTAAGTCCATTGAACTGAAAAATAAAATAATACTATGTTCATAGTGCATTTATTTTTATGTCAGGCCATGAATTTTTTTATTGACTCTCATATATTATAGGAGCACAGTCATACCCCTATAGTTAGGGTTGAGTAGTCTGTTTAATTCTAAAACTCAAATTTTGCACTTTAATAACTTTTCAACTAATTAATGTATTTGCACAAGATGTGGCATGTGCAGTCCCAATGGGCAGATCTCTTGATTTAGCAAGTTTCGTTCCAGTTGGATGTGCAGGTTCTGAGATCTGGATAGTGCAATAGCCTTAAAATTTGAAATTTGTTTCTGTTTTTTCATCATTGTCTTGTGCCCAGATGGTGTAGAATTTTGGTGGGAATGTTTGGTGAGAAAATATTAATCTATTGTAAAGTTATTCAAATTTTAAGTTATCATTATTTTCAAAGGGAAATTCACTTTATAGGATAGAGGAATGAAATGAAATAGGATTTTGGTCTCACAAAAAAGAATTATTTTTTGTGAGGGGCCAATCATTTTTTTGCCAAAATGTATTTTCTTGTAAGCTGCCATCTTGCTTTCTTTTTCTTTTCAACCAACACACTATCATAACACTGTCCAAAGATGTCTTTTACAGACATACAAATGTATCTAACATGTATCTTGCTCATTGGGAGCTGATGAGCTTCACTTGGTATTTTTGTTATAGCTCCCTTGGCCTCTGAATGTGTTTTTTTTAACTATTTAAATCCTTTTTTGTCACTCACTAAGATCCTTTTTAGCAAATCCTTTTTCGTTAAAAAAAAAGATCACGAGTCATGAATAGGATTTGGGACACACAGAAAAAAGCCTTTTCCCAGCCTTTCCCCATAATTTTATATTTCCATAGTGTAGTGATCCCTCCCCCCTCCCCAGTCACTGATCCCTTATAAAATATAAGGCTTCCTTAGTGTAGTGATCCCTCACCCCTCCTGGTCACTGATCCTATATGAAACATTAGTTTCCCATAATGAAGTGATCCATCCCCCCTCCCCAGTCACTGTTCCCATATGAATATTAGTTTCTCATAGTGTAGTGGTCCTTCCCACCTCCCTGGTCACTGATCCCATATAAAATATAAGTTTTCCGTAGTGTAATGGTCTCTCCTTCTTTCCAGTCACTGATCCCATAATAAATATTAGTTTTCTATAGTGTTGTGCTCCCTCCCTCATCCCTGGTCACCGATCCCATATGAATATTACTTTTCCATAGTTTAGTGGCCCCTCCCCCCTCCCTGGTCACCAATCCCATATGAAAAAAGTTTTCCATAGTTTAGCAGTCCCTCCCCCATACTTCAATCACAGTTCCCCATTCCCCTGGTGTCCAGAGGCACCCCCCACATGCTAATCATAGGTCCCCATTTCCCCGGTGTCTAGTGGCACTCCCACCAGATAATCACCATTGCCCATTTCCCTGGTATCTAGTGGCATCCCCCACCCACCGATCATCACCCCCATTTTGCCATGATGTATTCCCTGGTGTCTAGTTGCACTCTCACCCTCCCATTGAAGAAAAAACCTGAAATAAAGAAAATTGTCTTTCAATATATTTTTAAACTTCCAAAAAAAGGGTCCTTCACCAATCAGCCCCCTCACCCCCCACCTCCCAATCAGAATCTATCAACCCACATTCCCCAGTATACCCCCACATACCCTCACTCACCTGAATAGGTTACGGATTCAAGACCTAATCTCCAATCTAAAATATGTCTTGCTGCTCAGACCGGCGACTGCAGTATGAGAAAGTAAGATAAATGCAGTTCAATGTATTTCAATGGGGGTTTCAATTTGTATGCATAACTTAGCCATTTTTTGAAATTCTGACCCCAAATTTTCAACATGGCCTTTTGGAGATCTCACCTCATGAACAATATGACTGTCATTATGCAACTTTGGCCAGAAAGGTGATTTCATATTTGGCTTGTGAAATCACCTTTTGGGCAGGATTTAACAATTTGTCCTCATGTTGTTCATGAATGGGGTCATAAGAAGGCTATATTGAAAACTTGGGGTCAAAAGTATTAAAAATGGCAAAGTTATGACCATTTGTTGTAATGTCACTACACACATTAGTAATTTTGTAAATATTAAATATTTTGATCCCAGCATTTCAACATAGCCTTCTTATTACACCATCTCCTGTATGACACAGCTGCCATTTTTCAAATCCTGGCCAAAATGTTTTGGCACCTGTGACATGGAATGGCATTGCAGTTGCACAGAATTATGAACTGGCAGGGATTCAATCATTTTCTGTTCTGGGTGCATGAGGTGGGGTAATAAGATGGCTATGCTGACAATTTGGCCACTGCTAGAACATAAGAACATAAGAAAAGCATCGGCAGATGGGGACCATGTGATCCATCTAGTCTGCCAATGAAACTACCCCCCTCCTTATGCAGCCTTCGTCCTAACTTGTCCTTTATTTCTGTCCCATGTGACTTTGAATTTCCTGATCATCTTTGATGCTGCCACTTCCTAGCACAGGCAGTTCCATGGGTCTATCACTCTATCTGTGAAGAAGTGCTTCCTGAGGTTGTTTTTGATCCTTTCTCCTATCAGTCTCATATCATGCCCTCTCGTGCATGCTGCCATGCTCTGTTGAAATAGATTGCCTATCTGAGGTGCATTAAGTTCCTCCAGTACTTAAATGTTTCAGTCATGTTCCCTCTGTTTCTTCTCTGCTCAAGGGAGTATAGGTTCCACTCCCCAAGTCTTGCTTAATATGACTTGTGATGCAGTCCATGCACCATCTTAGTAGCCCTTCTCTGCACCATTTCAAAATGGTCAAAGTCCTTCTTGAAGTGAGGTATCCAGAACTGAATGCGGTATTCCAGGTGTGGCCTCACTAAGGACCTGTAGTGGGGCATGAAAACCTCCCTCTTTCTACTAGAAATACCTCTACTTAAACATCTGAGGATGCCACCCACTTTCTGTGTTGCTTTCTTACATTGTTTTCCTACCTTTAATTCCTCAGTGATGATTATGGTGAGATCACGCTCTGTTTGTGTCTCCTCATGTTGATGTCCTCCCAGTGTGTACTTTTTTCAGGGTTCCTCTTTCCCAACTGCATTATCTTCCACTTTTTGGTGTTAAATTGTAACTGCCAGCCCCTGGACTAATCCTCAAGCCTTCTAAGGTCAGCTTCCATGTTGTCTGCTCCTTCCTTGTGTTCACTCTGCTGCAGAGTTTTGCATCATCTGCCAACAGGCAAACCTTCCCTGTTAATCCATTCTCTATGTCTGCTATAAATGTTTTAAATAGAAGAGGTCCCAGTACTAGTCCCTGTGGGACACCATTGCTCACCCTACCCTTCCTTGACAATGATCCATTGAATAGCTTGCTCTGGGTCCTATTGTTCAGCCAGTTACTGATCCAGCTGACCATCTTCTTGCCAACTCCCTTATGTTCCAGCTTGTTGGTTAACCTTCTGTGAGGGACGGCGTCAAAGGCCTTGCTGAAATCTAGGTATGCAATGTCCACCACCCCTACATTATCCAATGTTCTGGTGACCCCATCGAAGAAATCAATCAAGGTGGTTTGACAAGAGTATCCTACTGTGAAGCCATGTTGCTTTGGGTCCATTTTTCCAGTATCTGTTAGGTATGCCACTATCCTCTCTTTTAGTAGTGACTCCATCATTTTCCTCAAACTGACAGGGTGGTAATTTCCTGCCTTTTCCTTGTTTCTGCTCTTTTGTAAGGGCACAATGGTTGCCTGTTTCCTGTCCTGAGATACTTTCCCCCTGTCTAGTGACTTGTTGAAGAGCTCAGTCTGTGGTGTGGACAGTTCCTCTTGGAGCTTCTTCAACATCCTAGGGTGTATGCCATCTGGTCCCAATGCTTTTTCCACTTTCAGTTTATTAAGCTCTTTTAGGACCCTCTTCCTTGTGAAGGGGCTAGTATCTGCTTCCTGGGTATCTTCCTTTGTCCTGCTCATTGTGGGATCTTTGCCACTGTCTTCTATGGTGAAGACAGAGCAAAAGAACTTGTTTAGCACTTCTGCCTTGTCCTCATTACTCTCTGTTATCTTACCTTCCTTGGTTTCTAGTCGGACTATGCCTCCTTTAGTTTTTCTTTTATCCTCTTCTCTATCTATAGAAGGTTTTGCCTCCCTCTTTAACACCCTGTGCTATTTTCTCTTCCATCTGTGCTTTTGCCCCTTTAACAGCTTTTTCTGCCTCCTTTAATTTTTCTTGTATTCTTCCATGTCTACTTCATGTTCTGTTTGCTTGAATTGTGTAAAAGTCTTTTTTTTCTCAATGATTTTACATGTTACTTCTTGAGAGAACCAGAAAGGTATTTTCCTTCCTTTGGACTTGCTTATCTGCTTAGTGCATATAGTTGTTACCGTATGCTGAGCAGCCTTCAGAGTATTCCAGCAGTCCTCTACATCTCCTATGATTCCTCCTTGTAGCATGGATGCAATCATGGTTCTCATTTTGGGGAAGCTGGCTTTTTTGAAATCTAGTACCTTCATTTTGGTGTGACTATTTTTCTTCATATTGTTCACGGTAAACCTGCCTGAACTGTGATCACTGGTCCCTAGACTGGCTCCCTCCTCTACTTCTGGGATTCTTGTGCTGTTTGTCAGCACTAGATCCTATTGCTTTATTTCTGGTGGGTGAGTTCATCAGTTGATGCACACCTGTGACCCTTAGTGCAAAAAGGAACTCTTTGCTCCAGTCTGAGGATGCTATGTATGAAGACCGATCTACATTCGGTAGATTGAAGCCTCCACAAGCAACAACTCACCCCTGTCCACCATCATTGAGATGTTTTCCAAGAGCTCCTTGTCTATGTCAGCCTGTTGGGATGAGGGTCTGAATAAGACTCTTACCCAGATAGGGGCTTTGTCCCTGGCTCCTAATGTAACCCAAAGGGCATCTGCTTTATTGTGTTTTCCCTGGATTTCTGTTATGCATATGTCATCTCTGACATACAATGCCACCCCCGTCCTTTCTTTCCCTCATAATCTTTCTGGAATAATGCATTCCCTGAGTTGGTGACATCCCAGGAGTGGTATCCATTAAACCTTGTTTTCAAAACAGCTACCCAATCTAATTTTGCATCAGCCACTACACCTGTGAGATCAGGAATTTCGTTTGGCAGACTATGTGCATTGATGCACATTGCCTTCCATCTCCTTCTGTTTTGGTCATTTGCATTTTTAATATGTTTTGGTTGTGTAATTTTGTTGAAATGCTTGGTTTGAGTACATTTGATGCAATGTTTGGTCTGCGTATGATTGGTGCATCCTTGTACTGAACTAGTTGATGATGGAGGAGGAGCATTTGGCAACCATTTTTGTGCTAGGGATGCCTGTACCACCCACCTGTCAACTAGTTTAACTGACCGATGTGAGTGTCAAGTTTTTGCCCTAGTGCTTAGGTCCCCTCCTTTGAGAGGTGTAGGCCATTGAATTTAAAGAACTCCTGTTCCCAGAAGTCCTGCAATTATCCAATAAAGTGGTAACCTTTTTCTTGGCACCAGTCCTTTAGCCAGGTGTTTAGATTGGAGATGCCCACTTCCCTGATCTTCTGCCTGCTGTCTCCTTTTCTTCTGGATGGCAGAATTTCAGGAAAGTGATAGTGGACAAAGGGAAAGCAAGCTTGTCACCCAGCCTGGTGAGGTTTTGACTAATTTCCTCTACTGACTTTCTGGATAGGTCATTCATACCTATGTGGAGAATTACATGTGTCTCTTGATCAATGCCTTGAATGATTTCCCAGATGCGTTTGGTGTCCTGCCATGCTGATGTTCCTGGGAGGCACCTTAACATAGCTGAAGCATGGTCTTGCTGGAGGTGAGTCTTCATATCGCTAATCATTGAGTAGCCAGTTATTAGTACCCATCTCTTTTTGTCCTTTTTAGTAGATTTACTTGTGTGCTGTACCTCCATGCACCATTATGGTAGATAGTTCAGTGTACCTATTTGATGTTTGAATAGGTTTGGTGACTTCCTGTATTAAAGGATTTGTGCCAGTTGTACAAGACCTGACCTGTTGCCAGCACCCTGGCCTGTTTGTCCTTTGGGCTAGGGGTACTGGTGTAGTGCACCTTGAAACTAGAGGTTTTATGTTGTTGCCCAGAGGGGGCAGATTAAATATATTATGGAAGTATTTTATCTTAACCCATGCTGCATGTAGCTGTGATCAGAAGTTTCTGGTTGTGGAGAATGTTGGACAGTGCCCCACTCTGTAAATTAAGTCTTTGGTAAAAAGTATGCAACAATTATTGCAGTTCAAGAGGTTGATAGTGGCCTTTATTTCTCTGTTTAAGTTCCTGGCAAGAGAAGTAGATTGCCTGGAGACAATCTTCGAATGAAAGTAAAGGGATGTGTGCTATTCCACTGGGGTGCGTATCTGCTCAGCAAGGGAGTAGGAGGTGAGGTGGCTGTTGTCCTGAGCTGTTATGGATGAAAGGTATATATAGACAACTAGAGATAGAAACTGTGAGTGGATGAAAAACAGTGTCCATATATATATATATATATACACAAATACATAGATATGTATCTATCTAGACAAATATATATATATATATATGTATATATATATATATATATATATATATATATATATATATATATATATATATATATATTCTATGCATAAAATGCAGTAATGAATCATTTATGGTTAAAACATGAAAAGTCAGGAAATGAAAAATCTTTAGGATTGCTCCTCACCCGGACCAACCCATCATCCCAAGATTGACAGCTGACGGAGTGTGTCATTGGGGTTGTGAGCCCTAAATGTCACCCCATTCCATCTGAAATTACATTCACAAGCCACAGTAAATAAGAATGGGGTGCACCTGACATAGCTCACCACCCGCATGACTCGTACAACATAGTACTTGTCCACAGTGAAACACAGATTTCTGTCTTGTACAATTGACTCCCTTGTTGTTCCCCTGTCATTATGCAGTGACTTGCAGTGATAGTCAACAGACCATGAACAGCTCATCTGACATCTAGTCGTGGCTATTGGCTTCATAATTACTGCAGATAGTATGCAACTGAGCCATTCCATTGGAACCTTGATCACCTCCACATCAATATCACCTTACACCCAATGGACAGGTAGGTACCTTCCACTAAACACTATGTGCATTTCCTTATCACTGTCCTGAATGGATTGCTTCAGGCAAGGGAACTAGGGCATGGTACGACTGGGTGCTCATGTGAATGCCGAGTGGAGAGGAAAAAAATGGTGACTTTCCCTTCCTCATTTAGGCGGCTTTCGCAAGCGACACTTGTAAGTTGGGGGCTCAGCACTTCTGTGTCACTCTGCCAGTACAGAGTGCTGCAGCCACAGGAATGCGGACATGCAGCTACTTTTCGCTGCTTCGCACTGTCTATGAAGTCGGATTATGAGGAAACTTTTCTTATGGTGCAATCAATGTGTGTTTGTTGCTGTGAACAGGGATATGCTAGGATCTTCAAGGTCCATTGGGTGGTTGGGTGGGCACAGTCACTTAGCGTAGCAAAAAACAATGGCTGCATTTCACAGTCTTGCAACTGCAGCACAATTAGTTCTGTCACTTGTATTATTTTTCTCCTCTGCGACTTCTCACCACCTCCACTTTTTGTAAGATTACTACTAATTAATGAATGGTCACCTGACCCATTTCATCCAATAATGTTTCACAAACATAGATGCCCATGTTATAAGTAAGCAAAAACCCATGACAGGGTGTGCAGTTATTGGGAATTAATGAACACCCTGGGTGCATTGTGAGGTACGAGGCCACAGGCCAAGTGTCCTCACAGCACAAGGGGTGTTGATTAATCCCCAATAACTGCAGACCCTGGAGTAGAACTTTGCACTTATAACATAGGCCAAGAGTGGACAGAAATGGGCAAAAAGTGCTAAAATATGAGGGAAAACATGTGGGAACTACTTAGTGTTCTTCCACCATTTATGGCCGCAGTACCACATTTTTCTGTGTTCTGCCACTGAAAACATAATGCCAAACAGATAATTGTGTGGTGAACAAGCCACACAGAATAGGATCAAGGAACACGTGGAAATTCATATTGTACTGACATCAGGGTGCTGTATCATTCTGTATGCTCACATTGCACTGTTTGTATAGCCCTCCCCATCCATTCACTGCTTACACTGAACCATTCTCACACACTCCAAATTAATCAGCTACTGCCACACATAGCATGGACACAAGCCTGCTGATATCTATTACCTCTGTGCCATCATTCTCTGATTACCGAAAGACAGAGAAGCAGAAGTGGTAATCAGCACTGCCGCTTGCCGCTATCATGCTGATTCACTGTTCACTGTGTCATTCACCACTCTGTCTCTCTCTCTCCATCTGGGTCTGCTACTGACATTGCCACCAACAATTGTTTAATGCTGTGGATCTTGGAGGTAAACACGGAGGGTGTCTTGGACACTCACACCTTCACTTACAGTGAAAGACAGAGACAGAGACAAAACTATACCACTTTCACTTCCTGATCATTATACCTGGCACAATGACCATGTCTCTGTGGTAACGGACTCTCTTTCTCTTTGTAAACATTGAACCATATTTCTGACTGCTGACAGAAAACTGCAGAGGGCATAATCATTATTTTTCTGTACTCGTATGCTTTATATGTGACTATTCCTTTACTACTGCCCTATCAGGACAATGGTTAGGGGCAGTATTTACACATGCCATGATTTCACCTTGTCCATTGGGTCAGTGGGTGGGAAATGAGCTCTGATAGGAGGTCTACTGTCCATAATGAACAATCGGTTGACATTACAGTATCCACCAGGTGGGTGGGTGGGAACTCTTAAAACGGTTCCACCCTCTGTGAACAGCTAGAGCAACATGGCGACTGCTCCATTATTTTTCACCTGCAATTAACAAGATCTGGTATCGTGTAAGCTTCTCAACTAATGGACTGAGCACGACATCAAAAGGAGGTGACTTATTAACAGAGATTAATCAACAGTCACCTGATTAATCTCTGCCAATAACATCACAGAAACATACTTGCCCGTGTTATAACATGGGTTAATGTAACCCTCTCAGAACCATGACAGCCAATCAGGCTCCTTTTATTTTCTCTGCCTTATAATAATATAACCATAGACACAGAACAGCTGTAAATCAAAAAAAAAAACCTCTCCATGGTTTGACAGAATGGAGCCCCCTGAGAAAAACCCACCCTTGTTTGTCTTCCTAGGACACCCCATGGCTGAAAAATTAGATTTTTTAATTTGGCCATCTCTTTCCTCACTCTCGATGCACGATCACAATCAAAGAATGTCATGATCAAAGAATTTGCAGGCTTGTGATCAAAGAATTTGCAGGATCACAATCAAAGAATAAAAAATTCTGTAAATCAAAACTGTTAAGCAACTGTGGTAAACCACCATCATGGTTTGACAAAATGAAGCCCCCTGAGCAATACCCACCATCATTTGACTTCCTAGGGCACCCCTGGGCTGAGAAAATTATTTTTTTAATCTGGCCATCTCATCCCTCACTCATGATGCATGATCGCGATCAAAGACTCGAATGATCAAAGAATTTGCAGGCTCGCTATCAAATAATTTGCATGTTTATGATCTAATAATAAAAACTGCTGTGAATAAAAAAATAGAAGGAATTGCAGTAAACCACCACCATGGTTCAACAGAATGAAGCCCCCTGAGTAAAACCCACCCTCATTTGACTTCCTAGGGCAACCCTGGGCTGATAAAATATTTTTTTTAATTTAACAACCTCATTCCTCTCTTGTGATGCATGATCACGATCAAAGGATCTCACCATCAAAGAATTTGCAGGCTCGTGATCAAAGAAATTACATGCTCATGACCAAAAAATTAAAAATGGTGAAACATGATTTTTCGCCCGATATAAACCACGCCATGCCTTCATAGAACAAAGTCCCTGAGCAAAACCAACCCTCATTTGTGTCCCTACCCCATCCCTGAGCTGGGATAATTGTGTTTTTAGCTCGTTATGCATGATCTCAATCAAAGAATCTCGCGATCAAAGAATTTGCAGGCTCGCAATCAGAGATCATTAACGAGCCATGATCAAAGATTTTAAAACCTTATAACTCTATTTTTTGACCAATTTGGATGAAACCAAAGACATGGCTCAATAGATCGGAGCCCCCTGAGTAAAACCCATCCAAGCTTTACTTCAGGAGTGACCCCTGAGCTGAGATAATTGTGTTTTTATGATCGGAAATCTAAAAACAAGATGGCGGAACTCATGATCAAAGAATTCTCAGGGACAAAGATTCTTGAACCGTGAGGCTGCAAATTCTTTGACCACCAGGTGGGAGGAGATGGCCAGAACCCCATTCTATGCTCACAAAACATACATAAACATTTTCCCATTGACTTATAATGGGAACTTTGAAGTGGCATAACTTTTGAATGCCTTAATATTTTTTCACCAAACGAAAAGCAGGATGTTCGCCACCAAAGCTCTTTCATACAAGCCATCTCACAGAGTGGCACACCACATGACAGCCATGCAGGGCCGTGTCCAGAATCCCAAAAGCTGTCTCCAAAAATGGATAATTTTGCATTTTTCACCTTTGTAATTAGTGATTAGGAGAGTCAGGAAGTGGGTGGAGTAATGTAAACTCTATAAAGGAGGATAACCTGTAGGTGGGTGGGATTAGGGAGTAGGGTGGGTGGACAAAACATTTGTTTCTGCTACCTGTAAAAACAATCAGTGATGTTCTGCTTTTTAGATGTACCAAGTTCTTGGTACATCATCTGCACATAAAATCAAAGTACAACCAGAACTGATAGGATGGAAAGGAAGCTTATTTTGGATATCAAGGGGGTGTGGAGAGAGTGTTCCAATAGCTTCTTATGTTGAGAGAGGGAGCAGCCACTGTCTGGGTCTGAGTAGAGCAAGTGAGGTGAGGAGCTGCCTCAGTGGAGAAAGGATCTCAGTCTGTGCACTTCAAGGAGGATTCAGGTAGAACTGCTGTCAAGATATCCCTGCTTCTGCACCTGTTGGAGTCTGCCTTCCCTCCCTGAGTGGTCTTTCTCTCCCAGTTGGTGAAGCTCAGTGAAGCTCAGCAGAAAGTAAGGCATGGGGCTGAACTGCACTTGTCATATGACTCCTAGGATTTGCCTTTGCATATGAGCTGTTGCTGCTGGTTGTTTCTGGCTAAGAACTTTCTATTAGCTGACCACTATTTCAGTAGTGAGTACAGCAATTGGTGAAAATCAGTAGAAAGTAAGGCTAGGGGCTGGACCACTGTTAGTGTATGCCTCCTAGGGATGCCCTTTGTGTCTGAGCTGTTGCTTCCAGCTGAGAGCTTTCTGTTCCTATAAATGGAAGCGCAGGGCCTGGAGGGTCCTGCACTTCCACAGCTACACACATATATGCATCTATGGATGGATGGGACTGCATAGGGTAGTGGACCATGCACTCCCACATGCACCTAAAGATATAAGTATCCTATCTCAAAAGGTAAGAAAATAAATTGAAAAAAAACCTTTTGAATACTCTAGTTAGGGTTAAATCCACAAAAGCAGGAAAATGTGGCATTAGGGTTTCCAACTCTAACACCCCACCTCCACCCTGCACACACCAACAGGGGTCAGGGGTGTACCTTGAGGTCATCAGCCTTAATGCTCACCCCATTCTCCTATACTGTACCCATCTCAGTTTATTTACTGTACTTATGGAATGGGGTGGGTGTTAGGAATGAAGACTACAAGGCACACCCCAATGCCTGTTGGTGTGAGCAGAGTGAGGGTGGGGTGTTATGACTGGAAACCCAAATGCCAAATTTCTGTACTGTTGTGGCTTTAACCCTAACTAGAGCACTAACAAAGTTGTTTTTACTATATATATACAGTATATATATATATACAGTGTATATATAGCAAAAACATTATTAATGCATCAGTTAGGTTTAAAGTAACAAAAGTATGGAAATGTGGCATTAAGGTTTTGACCTCCAACACCCCACCTCCATCCTGCAAAGACCAAGAGGCATCGGGGGCATCACTGGGGTTGACAGACCCAATGCTCACCCGATTCCAATAGAAAATAAGATGGGTGGGTACAGCAACGGAGAATGGGGTGATCATTAGGTCTGCCAACCCTAATGCCTCCCCCTGATGCCTCTTGGTCTGTGCAGGGTGGGGATGGGGTGTTAGGGTTGGAAACCCTAATGCCACATTTCCCTACTTATGTCACGTTAACCATAACTGATGCATTAAAAAAATATTTTTGCATTTTATTTCCTTACTGTTTTAGATAATGTAATCATAGTGTTACTTTACTATGGGAGAGCAGGGTCCTTCAGACCCTGCACCCCCATTCCTCCATAGATGCATATATATATCTGGCTGTGGAAGCACAGGGAACTCTGACTCCTGCACTTCCAGTCATAGTACAACAGTAACCAAAGTGTTATCATAGTCATGTTATTTTGCCACTTCAGGTTCCCGGTGCCGAACATTTTGCAATCCCCACCAAAACAAAACTCTGTACAATCACAATGCCAATCAGCAAGCGCAGGTGTAAAAAACACATTTTGGGCAGGATTTGAAAAAAGACAGCTGTGACATACATGAAGTGCTGTAATAAGAAGGCTACGTTGAAAATTTGGGCTCAAAATTTGTAAAATCATAAAGTTAAGAGCAGATGTAGAGAAATTGTGTCAGATGGTTATAACTGTGCCATCTTACATATGTTTGACCCAAAATTTTCAACATAGCCTTCTTATGACCTCATCACATGCACCTAATACAAAAATGTTAAAATCCCCACCAAAACATAATTCTGCATGACCACAAGGCAATTCTACTCCACAGGTGTGAAAACACATTTTAGCCAGTATTTGCAAAATGACAGCTGTGACATACATGAGGTTGGTGTAATAAGAAGACTATGTTGAAAGTCTGTGGTGAAAATAGTGAAAAATTGCAAAGTTATGAGTGTGCATAGTGAGATTGCAACAAATGCCCATAACAAGCCAGTTTTTTTAATTTTTACCCCAAAGTTTCAAAACAGCCTTCACATGATCCCACCTGATTAACAATATTACTGTTGTTACACAAATCCTGTAAGAAAGGTGATTTCACCAACCGACCGTGAAATCACCTTTCTGCTGGGAGTTGCCTAATGATAGTCATATTGTTCATGAGCTGGGTTCCCAAACAGTCATGCTGAAAATCTGGGGCCAAAATCTCAAAATATGGCCTAATTATGGCCAAAAGTTAACCCCCACATTGAAATACATAGAATCACGTTTACCTTAGTTCATATTGCAGTTGCCAGTTCCAGCAGCAAGGCGTGTCTTCAATCGGTGGAGTGGGTCTCAAACCTGGGACCTTACTAGGTGAGTAGCCATCTGTGGGGATGTCACAGGGGCTGTGGGGAGGTACAGTGAAGCCCACCAGGATGAAGCGCAGCACTACAGAATTCTGAAGCAGAGTTACTGCAGCAAACAATGCAATTTGAGAGGGAGTTAATCCCTTTTGTCATGCAGTAAACATGTGACACTGCGCTTCATCCTGGTGGGCTTCACTGTAGATGTACAATAGGTAGTCAGGTGAGGGGTGTGGTCGTGATCAGCAATGGATGTTTCTTTTTTTTTACAGGAAAAACAGTGCAGAAAACTTTGATTGATGGGTTTTCCTTTACAGTGAATAAAGGGATGGACCAAGGTGGGGGACATCACTGCCACCAATGAAGGCACAGTTGTCAGAAGGTGTTGGGGGGTATCACTGGCCACCAAGAAAATTAAAAAGGCAGATGGAGACAGTGATCAGAGCGTGAGGGTATCACTGGCCACCAGGGACATGGAGAATCATCATGAAGACAGCAATTGGAGGGGGTTATCACTAGACACCAGGGATATAAAAAAGTAACCATGGGGATAGTGATTGGAGGGTGGGGGGTACCACTAGACACCAAGGAAATTAAACATACCCATGGGGACAGCAATCGGTGGGTGGGGGTACCATTAGCCACCAGGGTAAATATGAAGAAAGTGTATATACCAACGGAGGGTGGTGAGAAGGATTCCTTTTTCATCACTCGCTAAAATGAAAAGTTAAACAGTTACACCAAGGCATGTATCTTGTTCAACTGGACTCCTTTACATGGACTCTGTATTGGTATTATGGTAAAGGAACCGTGGAGTGTGCTTTCTTAAGCTTTAAAATTCCTTTTTCATGACCCATGAAAAAGGAATCAGCTTGCGAAAAGGGAACGGCTTGCAAAAAAGGAAGTTAGTGAGTCACGAAAAAGGAATATAAAAGCTTAAAAAAAACACCCTCCCAGGTTTCTTTTCCATAAAACTACTACAGAATCCATTTAAGGAAGTCCCAATGAACAAGGCACATGCCTTGGTGTTTCTGTTTAACTGCATTTTTGTAGATCTTCAATATTTTTTTTAAATGGGAAGCAAGATGGTGACTCGAGAAAAATACATTTTCTCTCATGAATAAGGATTTGTGTTCTTGTAAAAATAGAATGCACTTGCAAGTCTCAATCATTTTTCATAAGATCAAATCCCTTGTCAAAAAAAGACAGCAAGCCAAAGATAGAAATGTGTAGAAAAGTCCCATGGGATATAATGGGAACTAAAAACGTAATACCTTTGCAACAGATTAATATAATTGCATCAAATTTGCACTGACTGTTCTCCTACAAAAGTTCTTTCTAGCCTACTAAACTCATGCATAAATTCACAACCATTTGCCACAAGGCGATGAGGAAAAAATTGCAAACAATGGTGTTTTTTTTTTACTTTTTTTTAATTTCAGAATCTGCACATCTGACTGGAAAGAAACTTGTCATATCAAGAGGAAATATAGAAACATAGAAACGTAGAATTTGATGGCAGATAAGGACCGCTTGGCTCACCTAGTCTGCCCATTTCCCTACCTGAAGGATAAGCTGCAGATTCTAGTTAATCAACAGCTTACTTCCTTCTACTCTCCACTAGAATTGCCTTATGTCTGTCCCATGCATTCTTGAATTCTCCCACTGTTTGTGACTCCACAACCTCCTCAGGAAGGCTGTTCCATGCATCCACAACCCTCTCTGTAAAAAAATACTTTCTAACATTACCTCTGAGCCGTCTCCCTCTATCTTCAAATTGTGACCCCTTGTTCTTGCACATCTCTTCCTCTAAAAGATGTTAACCTCTTGTACTTTATTTCCCTTGAGATACAGTTTTTGAAAGTTTCTATCATGTCCCTCCTCTCCCTCCTTTCCTCAAGATTATACATATTAAGTTGCTTTAGTCTCTCCTTGTATATCTTCTGATGCAGACCCTGCACCATTTTGGTTGCCTTTCTCTGAACAGCCTCCATTCTGTCTATGTCTTTGCGTAGACGGGGTCTCCAGAATGGCACAAGAGTACTCCAGATGGGGTCTTACCAACTGTCTGTACAGGGGGACAACAACTTCCTGTTTTCTACTGTTGATGTCTCTCCCTATGCATCCCAGTATCCCCCCAGCCCTCCTTACTGCCTTCTCACATTACTTGCCCACCATTAAGTCATCTGATACAATTACTCCGAGGTCTCTTGATTTTTGTTGTTGTTATTTACTCACCCCCTCATTGTGTACTCTTCCCTTGGGTTTTTGTTTCCCAGATGCATTACTTCGTACTTCTTTGCATTGAATCTGGTCTGCCATATATTTGATCATTCCCCCAACTTTGCCAAGTCTGTTTTCATTCTTTCCACCCCACCTTGTGTATCAACCTTTTTGCAGATCGTTGTGTCATCTGCAAAGAGACATACTTTTCCTTCTAGGTGCTACAGTGTCACTTATAAAGATATTAAAGAACTATGCCACAGGATAGGCATACCAAATTTTGTCAAAATGTATTGATCAGTTGCAAAGTTATTAAAGTGCAAAATCTGAGGTTTAACATAGAAACTGCTTCTTAATCCTAACTATAGAGGCACAACCGCACTGCTATAATGTGTATATATATATATATATATATATATATATATATATATTCATTGCAAAAAACTCTGTTAATGTATCAGTTAGGGCCCCTATTACAGTGACAAAAGTGTGGAAATTCGGTGACAGGGTTCACACCTTACCACTTCATCCCAAACCCTCCACATACCAACAGGCTTTGGGCTGTACCTTTGAGTCATGGGCCCTAGCTCCCTTCCCGTTCCTTGTGTAAGGAAGCTGAGATGGTACAGTATAGGAGAATGGGGTGAGAGTTAGGCCCGATGACCTCAAGACACACCACAATGCCTGTTGGTGCATGGAGGGAGGTGGGGTTGTAGGATTGAGGACTCTGACACTGTATTTCCATGATTCTCTCACTGTAATAGGAACCCTAACTGATGCATTAATGTATTTTTTTGCAATGAATTTCAATATGTTTTGAGATAGTATAATAGAATACCTATTTTACTGTAGGAGCACAGTGTCCTTTGGACCCTATGCTCCAATACCTCTGTAGATGCATATATGTATATAGGTGTGGAAGTGCAGGGACCTCTGGGCCTTGTGTTTCCATGTGTCAAACAACAGTGAACAAATTGTCGGCATAGCAGTCTTTTACCTCTCCTCAGGTCCCCTGGTATGGAGAAATTGTGAAATGAAAGGCAACATATAATTATGCGCAACTGCAATGCCACTCTCTGCCACAAGTATGGAAACACATTTTGGGAAGGATGTGAAAAATGACAGCTGTATTGTTTACGTGGTGGTGTGAAAAAATAGCTATGTTGAAAATTTGGTGGCAAAATATTGAAAAGTACCAAAGTTATGCTCATGCGTAGAACAAATGCAATAGACGCACACAACCCAGGCATTTTTAGGAATTTTTTAACCAGATTTTCAACATGGACTTTTTGGGACCTCTCCTCATGGACACTGATACTGTCATTTCATTAATCAGTCCCGAATGGTGATTTTATGCAGCAAATGCGCCATTTTGTGCCACAGGTGGAAAACACATTTTGGGCAGGATGTGAAAAAATGACAGCTGTACTGTTCATGAGGTGATGTGAAAAAATGGTAATGTAGAACATTTGGAGTAGAAATAATAAAAATTACCAAACTTACAAGCATGCATAGAACATTTTCAAATGACCACTCATAACTTGGGCATTTTGTGGCATTTTTGCACCAGATTTTCAGCAGGGTCTTTTTGGGACCCCATCTCATGAACACCGGCACTGTTATTTCATTACTCAGTCCCAAAACATGATTTCACAAAGCAACCACAAAATCACCTTATGGGTCAGATTAATGAAACAGTGGTGGCAGTGTTGATGCGGTGGGGTCCCAAAAAGCTGATGTCGAAAATTTGGTGAAAAGATATAAAAAATGCTTGAGATAGCAAAATAAGTTCAAAATGCCTTTGAAAGCCATTGTACAGCTCTTACCTTAATTCTTCAGTTCACAATTCAGCTTTAAAGAGTGTAGATGTGTCCCAGTCCACAGAAGATGACAGAAGATGATCTCTGGTTGCAAATAAAGGGCAAGGGGGGATGTGGGGTAGTGGGTTGCTCAGTGGGAGGGGTGGGATGGGGAAAAGGGGACAGGGAGAAGAGGAGGGACCATTTTCTTTTTTTCAGAAAAAGGCATTGGGGGACTGTCTTCTTTTTTGCAGGATTAATTTTGGCAGTCTTTGGTGATTCTGTGGGTGGGATCCCTAGTGTCCCATACAACTTGGGGGGGGGCTTACAGTGCTGACAGGATGATTGGGCAACCCCTGTCAGCATATATAGTAAAATAACTGTTTCTGGACACTAGGACTGGGCTCCCCAGTGTCCCACTCTAGTGGGGGGGAGTGGGCTTACTATGCTGACAAATGTATTAGGCACCCTGCTGTTGTCAAATTCAGAAAACCATTTTTTCAGACACTGGGAGTGGGATCCCAATGTTCAACACTGGCAGGGGGAACTTACAGTGTCAACAGTGGGATTGGGCACCCTGCTGTTGGCAAAACATATTGTTATAATAATGAACTTTCCTTGGCCCCTTCCTCTTAAACTGAGTAAAATGGGGAACAAAGATTTTTTTTTAGGTAAACACCAATAGGTGTTTACCTAAATGGTGTCCGAGGAATATGATTCTGGCCTTATTTTTAGTTAAAAATGGCCAGAAGAGGTTTTTATTTTCTTACTGGGACCAGTGTTTTTTCCTGACAAAGTAGTGCCACAAATGTGCTGCAGTTTTCGTACAACACTGCTGTTAGTTGTGTGAAAACTGTTGCAAATCTGTAGCAGTTTCACAAATGTAGTGCCACAAATTTGCGGCACTACCAATGGCCGAACACAAAAAACATATCTCTGGCCATGATGTGCAAAAAATAATGCCAGGATCATGTTCCTTGGGTAAACACAAATGTTGGTATTGTATTTACAATGGGGCACTATTTTTTGAATTACAGCATTTTCACTGACACTGACTGAAAACAAGATGGTGACAGCACAACACTACTGAACCTTTGCAGCAGTAAAAAGTGCTTTTGAAAAAGCAAAAAGTGTTTTTGCACGGTGCATATTTATATTTCCAAAAGATTGTAATGGAGAAACTTCAAGGTTTAATAACTTTTGAATGGATTAATAATTTTTCACCAAACCTTCAAAAGGTACACCTGCAGCCCAGACCCCATATACCTTATCAATTTCAGAAAAGCCATTTCAGAAATGTGGTCAAGCAAAGAATTTGCACCTAAATTGTAAATTTGACATTTTTTGGCACTCCATACCTCCACAATCACACCATCAACCAGAATAAAAGTTGCCAGATATGGATATCTATGGTACCAGATAGTGTCTAAAACATTTGGGGCACATCGGTCATACAGTTGCAAAGTTATTCAAGTTCAAAACTTGGGGTTTAACACTGAAGTGGCCAGGCAACCCTATGTATATTGGTACTACTGTGCCATTATAATATCTGTTCTCTATCTATCTATCTATCTGTCTAGTCACTGCAAAAAACTTTGTTAATGTACCATTAGGGTTGAAGCGTATAAAGTAGGGAAATACAATCTTATGGCTCCCAAGCAAGAGACCTTGCTCCCACCCTTGGTTTCCAACCCAAACACCCCATCATTACCCTCAGCTTCCAACATTAAGGCCCACTTCCATCCTGCATGCAGGAACAGGTGTGATGGATATGCCTTGGGGATGTGAACCCTAATGCTCTCCCCCATTGTTTTATTCTGTACCCATGTCAGGTTATTAACTGTTAAATGGGGTGAGCATTAGGGTTCACAACCCCAAGGCACATCCCTCACACCTATTCCTGCATGCAGGGTAGAGGCGGGCCTTAGTGTTGGGAGCCAAGGGTGAGGGTGGGGTGTTCAGGTTCAAAGCTGAGGATGGGGGCAGGGTCTTAGGTTTGGGAAGCCTAAGATTGCATTTCCCTACTTTTTACGCTTCAACCATAATGGAGCATTAACAAAGTTTTTTGCAATAAATTTCCTTACTTTTTCAGATAGTATAATAGTATCCTTATTTTACTGTGTGAGTGCAGGGTCCTTTGGAACCTGCACTCCAATCCTTCCATTGAGACAGTACACCAGTATCCTTGAGACACTATAACAGTATCCTTATTTTACAGTGGGAGTTCAGGGTCCTTTGCAACCTGTGCTACCTTCTCTCCATTGAGATAGTATAACATTATCCTAATGTTACAGTGGGACCACAGGGTCCTTTGGACCCTGTGCTCCCATCCCTCCATTGAGTTACTATAACAATATTCTTAAGTTCCGTGGGAGCACAGGGCTATTCAGACCCTGCACTCCCATTTGTGCAAGTTACATAACTTGCACAAGATACTGTTGTGAAAAATACAACAGTATCTTGTGAAGGTTATCTAACTTCTGCAAATTACAACTTTTGTGCAGTACAGTATCTTACACAAGTTATGTAACTTGCACAAGTTACCACTTTCCTTCCTGACATATACATTTTCCCTTAGGAAATAATGCAAAATTAAAAGTTTAATAACTTTTGAAAGCATGAATATTTTTCTCCAAACCTTAAAAAGGCACATCTCTGAGGCAAAACTTTTCCACCCAGAAAATTTCAGACCACTACCTAAAGCCATTTCTGAGATACAGGTGGCCAAAGGAATGCTAAAAAACTGGTACATTTAGGATTGTTGATGCTCTGTAGCTCAAGAACCATTCAACTGAGTCAGACAAAATTCATTATGTCAGGAGACCAGCACAAAGAGATTACTCTTGCCAAATATTGCGCAAATCTGTGAAACAGTTACAAAGTTATTAAGGTTCACAAATTCAGGTTAAACATGTACTTTGAGCAAACTACACAACTTGCACAAGATACTATTATATTTTCTGCAAATTACATAATTTGCACAAAATACAACAGTATCTTATGTCATTTATGTATCTTGTGCAAATTATAATCTTTGTGCCTGACAGTATCTTGCACAAGTTATGTAACTTGCACAAATTACAACCATTGTGCATTACATATACATGTTCACATAGGAAATATTGGAAAATTAAAAATTTAATAACTTCTGAAAGTATTAATATTGCTTCCCCAAACCTTCAAAATGCAAATCTGTGAGGCAAGGGCTTTCTACCCAGAAAATTTCACACCACTACCTAAAGTCATTTCTGAGATACAGATGGACAAAGAAATGTAAGAAAACTGGTAAATTGAGGATTTTTGATGCTCTGTAGCTCAAGAACTACAAAACTGATTCACACGAAATTTGACATGACAGGAGACCTTCCACTAGAGATCACACTTGCCAAATGTCATGCAAATCTGTGAAACATTTACAAAGTTATTAAGGTTCACAAATTCCAGTTAAACATGTATTTTGTGCAAATTACATAACTTACATGAGATACTGTTGTATTTTCTGCAAATTATGATATTTGCACAAAATACAAAACTATCTTATGCAAGTTATGTAACTTGTGCAAATTACAGCTTTTATGCCTGACATATACATTTTCACATAGGAAATAATGGGAAAATAAAAGTTTAATAACTTTTGAACAGATTGATATATTTGCACCAAACCTTCAAAGGGCACTTCTGTGAAGCAAAGGCTTTCTACCTTGACAATTTCATATCACTACTTAAATCCATTTCTAAGCTACATGTGGACATAAAAATGTAAAAACAAACTGGTAAATATTTGATTTTTTGATGCTCTATATTTCAAAAACCACAAATCCGATTCATACGAAATGTAGCACATCAGAAGACCTACCCAAGAGATTATTCCTGCTGAATGACATTCAAATGCATTTGAAGGGTTGCAAAGTTATTAAGATGCATAGTGTGCTTAACTGGATGACAGTGTGTGAAAAATACTTTCACTTTCATTATACATATACATTTTTCCTTAGAAAATAATGGGAAATTAAAAATGTAATAACCTTACAAGATATTAGCATTTTTCCACCAAACCTTCAAAAGGTACATATGTGACCAAAAAGCATTCTACCCTGAAAATTTCAGACCACAACCTAAAGGCATTTCTGAGATACAGGAGGGCAAAGAAATGTGAAAAAAAACAGTCAATTGACGATTTTGTGACAGTTTCCATCTCATAAACCACACAACAGATTTGCACAAAATTCTGCATGTCAAGGGACCTGACCTTGGAGATTATGCATGCCAAATTTGTCCAAATCCATTGAGTGGTTCCAGAGTTATTTAGGTTCAGAGTTTGGGGTCTAACATAGAAATTTGCACTAAACTGTAATGTACTGGTGCCACTGCGTATATATATACAGTACATATATATATATATATATATATATATATATACACATATATATTAGAGGGAAAAAACTCCATTTAATACATCAATTAGGGTTGTTCCACAATGACAAAAGTGAGGAAATGTGGTGTTAGGGATGAAACCCCCCTTGGACCCCTCCAGTCCACCCTCCAACTGGCATCAGGGTACACATTGGGGTTGTCGGCCCTGTCACCCCATCACATGTGTAAAGAAGCTGAGGAATAGGAGAATGGGGTGACAGTTAGGACCGACGACCCCAATGTGCACCCCGATGCCAGTTCTGGGGGTTGGGCTGGAAGGGTCCAAGGTGGGTTTCAACCCTAATACCAAATTTCCTCACTTTTGCCACTGTGGAACAACCCTAACTGATGCATTAAACTAAGTTTTTTGCCTCTAATTTCCCTTCTTTTTGAGGATGATGATGAGAAATAGTGACTGTAATGCAGCAGCGGAAGCACAAGGCCCTTTGGGCCCCACGCTCCTACCATGTGATGTCTTGTGATATAGTAACAGGAACAGCAATGTAGACAGAAGTGCCAACAGTGGCACACATGGTAATGGAAATGTAAATGGTAAATGAAACGTTAAAAGAAACGCAAGCGCAAAGTGATGCCGAAGTGAACAGTGACGCAAGCGGACATTGAAGTACATACAGAAATGCAACTGATAATGTGAAGAGTGATGGCAGTCATATTTTAAAGGAAATGTTAAGTTTCACAGCAAAAACAATGCGAAAGGGAACAGAAACGGAAATGCGAACACAAGCGCACACGTAAACACAAACTGTAACACACACACATGCTTGGTACCACAATTGTAAATGCAAATGGTAAAGTTAACATGAAGAATAATGCCAAAGGAAACAAAAACCAAAACGAGAACAGAAGTGCGTACAGAAACTCAAACCAAATGCGTACATGTACTGTAACGCAATTGTAAAGACAAATGGTAATGGTAATAGCCACAATAACAGCAAAGGAAACAGAAACGCAAAAGGAAATGCAAGTGCATATGGAAACACAAACCGTAAAGTACGCGGGCACAGTAACGCAATTGCAAATGCAAATGGTAACAGTAACAGCAAGGAAGACACAAAACGAAAGAGAAATGGAAATGCAAACAAAACGGCTACCAGAAACACAAATGGCAATGTGCACGGTGATGCAAAGAGAAACAGTAGTGGAAACGCAAATGGTAACAGTAACGAAAACGCAAGTGCAAATGACAATGCAAAGGGTAACGTTCACGGAGGCTTACATGGGAATGGTAACACAAACAGGGACATAAATGCAAGTTGTTGACGAACAGCTGCATAGAGAAACACAAAGAATGTATGCATTCTAATGGGCATCGAAGCTTAAAACGAACATTGGAAGTACATAATTGCTAATATCTCCGCAACTGCACAACGTAGAAAAAAAAATTAATTTTACAAAAATCATGATTTTCCTGGCTAGGTTTTTGTTATTATATAGCCCATAGGGCTATGCAACTCACAACAAAAATCTGTATCTTGCATTGTTTTCGAGATACAGGCCCTGAAATGCATGGCGTACAGCACCATGTTAGTCTATGGGAAAAACACCAACTTCAGAATACCGTAACTTGACAGCCATGCAATATTTTGTCACTAAACCACCAAAAGGCATATCAGTGAGATGTTGGCTGCCTATCCTCCAAATTTCAAGCCAAAAGATCAAACAGTTCTTTAGCTGCACAGTGGCAAAGAACCAGTGTCATTTTGGCCATAGTCTGAAAAAGTACTGTCGAAGTTTGCAAAGGCTTTCGCAAATTCATTCGACAGTGTTGCAAGTGCGACACTACTTTGCAAAAGAACTTTTTTCAGAAATTTGAAAAACATATTACTGGGGTGTTTTACCCCAAAATAAAGACATGCCTAGCATACTCAGTGTCTGACTAAGTGAATACATAAAGAATTAGCTTGCTAGAGGGTCCCAGATTTAAATGGCAAGCATTTTTCTGATCGCTAACTGAAAACAAAACGGCATATTTGCAAAAGTAAGAGGCCCATTTGCAAAAGTAAAAACTGCATTTGCGACACTTTCAAACTTTTTGTTAACTTTTCCCATTGACTTATAATGGGAAATTCTTTTTTGAATCCTTTTTGATCCATTTAACAGTTTTTCACAAAATATTCAAAAGACACACTGGGCAACTGGGCCGTGCATTACCTGAAGTTTTCGGACCAGTCGTGCAAACCGTGTGACCTGTTGTGCAAGCAAAGAATTCACCAGAAACCGTAAATGCGTGTGCAGATCTGACTTAATAGCTCCACAGCTGTATATCCGACCGTACAAAAGTTGGCAGATCCTAAGAAGTATGATTCTTGATCATGCATTCCAAATTTCAGGCAAATCCGTTGAACACTGGTAAAGTTATTAAAGTGCAAAGTTTGACCCTTTAATCTTAAAAGTGCTATTTAACCCTAACTACCGTGCCACCATAATATACATATATAATATTGACACAATAGGTGTGGCCATATATTTCATGTAATAAACACAATTATCTCAGTCACAGTATGTATAAAAAAATGTATACACACAGTGACCATTTATACATTTATACATACAGTGCTGGACTACTTCCTAAATCCCCAACCTAAAAAAAAAGCCACCCAGCTTCACTGCCACTCATTACTCTCATCTCAGATGCCTCCTCAAAGACAGTAGCATAGCCAGCCACCCACCCAGCCCCCAACCATTAACAAACTACAAACACCCAAAGTACAATAAAAGATGTTTTTATTTTTATTTTTAATTTTATTTGTTAAACTCCCCTCACATATCAACAGTACCTCTCTTTTCCTATGTTCACAAAAGTAGCTGCCCTCTTGATGCTGCACCTGCCGACTACCCAATCCCACATGCTCCATTCAAATTGCTGTTCTTTCACCCTCATTCCACTCACCTCCATCACAGTCCATGATCTGCTATCCCGTTCAAGAAATCACACACACAAAAAAAAAACACTGGATCCACATTTCTAGTAATCCACTACTTCCTCCCGACAAACTGCACCTGAAATCATAAACCGCAATGACTGAATCATGTAGCAGAAACAATGCAACAGCTTCTACCACAGACTCAAATTGAAAACAAAACTTTATTATAAAAAATAATTAAACTACCACATCAAACTTTACATGGTCACAAAACGGCTCTCAGTCAAATAGTTGCTATGTTCTTGCTAAGGGAAAAATAGCCACCATTTCGAAAAAATCATCAGCCAACCCACAAACAAAGTCGTATCACACACTACAAATGGACTCACATATCAATCACTGTTTGCTGTGCAGCAATAAAAGGCAGAGCATAACAAAATCCTTTATATTTCACAAAAAAGAAACTAAAGAAAATGTAAAAAAACCCCAAACATCCATAACCCTCTTGCATAAATGGAATATGCAATGGAAAACTCATTAAAAATTATTTATGTAGATTTGAGCAGTTTGACTGACACCTCTACCTGTGGGCTTACACCACTCAAGTGAGGTTACCAAGGTCAAACTGCTCTTGAGCACATGCATCATTTATTTAACTCTACCCATTGCAATATCATATATATATATATATATATATATATATGTAATATAGTGTATTAGAGGGCATGGTCATGCCCCTAACATTAGGACTGAACGGCAACCTCTACATAAATCTAAATGTTTTGCACTTTTAATAACTTCCCAACTGTTCAATTGAATTTTACAAAAGTTTGCAGGTTCAATTAGGGACAATAGATCTCTTGATGTGCCAAGTTTCATTCTGATCAGATGCGTGGCTGTGGAGCTATGGAGTATGAGAAAATGTGAAAATTATTATTATTTTTAATGTAATTGACATGCCATGGCACAAAAGCTGTTTGGAATTTAGGTCTGACTTTTTTAAGGTAGAAAGATCTTGGGTCACATATGTGCTTTTTGAAGATTTGGTGAAAAATTATTAATCAGTTACAAAGTTATTAAATTTTAAATGCCCCCATTATTTTCATTGAGAATTTAACTCTCCAGTTAGAAGTGAGCTTCAGAAAAAGGATCATTTGTAGCAAATGGATAATCCTTTTTTGCAAATGGGAAATCCTGCATCACAAATGGGAACTCTTTTTTTTAATTCCACCGCCCTCTTGTGTTCAATTAGTGAGGGAAACAAAATAAAATAACTCAAAAGAGTTATGTGTTGAGTAGAAACCAACACATGTAGCTTGCTTATACGGACATCATTAGCTGGATTCTGCACTTATCTGTTGAAGAAATGCTCTAGATTTTTTTCCACATTAAAAATCATTTTTCTGACTCGTGATATGAAAAAAGATTCTTTTTTATATCACACATCAAAAAAAGAATGTTTTATAATGATGGGAAATATTTCCCCTATTCTCATGGTACCCCACCCTCTGATTACCATTAACATAGTTTCCCTGGTGTCTAGTGGAATCCACCACCATCCCATTGCTGTCTCTTTTTTTTCTATTTCCCTGGTTTCATATGCCCCTACCATCTGATCACTGTCCTCATTTTATTTTATTGTTTTCTTGGTGTCTAGTGGCATTCCCAGCACCTGCCTATCGCTGCCCCTGCCTGCAAAAAAGAAAACCATTCTCAATGTTTTTTTCAAGAAGGTCCCTCAGTAATTAGACCCCCTAATCCCACTTCCCACTCTGTAGCCATCACCCCACACCCCCACAACACCTCACACACCCTCGCTCACCTGGACAGGTGACAGGGTGAAGATCCACTTCCAATCGAAGATGCTTCTTGCTGCTGAAACTGGCAACTTCAATATGAGAAACTAAGATAAATGTGATTCAATGTATTTCAGTGGGGTTTTCAACTTTGATGCTTTTCTTGGCCATTTTCACATATTTTGACACTAAATTTTCAACATGGCCTTTTGGGGACCCCACCTCATGCACAATGCCACTGGAATTTTGCAAATCCATCCCAAAACGTGATTTTGTGGTTGGCTGGCAAAATCACCTTTCATGCATAATTTGAAAAGGTTCACTGCCTTTGTTCATCAGGTGGAGTGAGAAGAAGGCTATGTTGAAAACTTGGGGTCATAATATGTAAAATGGCAAAGTTATGCACACGCGTCTAAATGTAACTACACTCGCTCGTAACTTTGGTAATTTTAAATATTTTCACCCCAAATTTTCAACTAAGCTATTTTTTTACATCACCTCATGAACATGATAGCTGTCACTTTTCAAATCCATGCCAAAATGTGTTTTCTCACCTGTGGCATAGAATTTTATTGTGGTAGCATGGAAAAATGTTTTAGTGGATATTTGAAAATTCTCAGCCCAGCGTTCATGAGATGGGGTAATAACAAGGCTATGTTAACAATTTGGTTGCTATTTTTGTTGAAATGCTTCCATGGCACCATACATGTATGCATCTATGGGAGGGATGGGAGTGCAGGGTAACACCACATATCCGAACTTTTGTCACTGTAACCAACCCTACCTAGTACAGTAACAAAGTTTTTTTTTAAATATATATATATATATATATATATATATATACACACAGACATATATATATATATATATCTATATATAAATATATATATATACACATATTATAGTGACATGGTCATGCCACTATAGTTAGGGTTCAGCAGTCCCTTACATACTAAAGTCCAAAGTCTGTACGTTAATAACTTGGGACCCGTTCAATGGATTTGCCTGAAATGTGCTATGCTTGGTGGGGCATGGTAGATCTCTTGATTTGCTAAATTGTGCTTTGGTCAGTCTTATGGTGTTTGCATAAGAAAGTGCTGAAAAATGCAAAATTATCAGTTTTTGGAGATAGATTTGGGGATGTTGGATGTGGCCCTGCATGGCCATTGTGTGGTGTGCTGCTCTGTGAGATGGCTCATTTGAAAGAGCTTTGGTGGCCAAACATGCTGCATCTCATTTGGTGAAAAAATATTAAGGCATTCAAACGTTATGCTACTTTTAAATTCCCATTATAAGTCTATGGAAAAACTTATATGTATGTTTTGCAAACAAAGAATGGGGTTCTGGCCTTCTGGTCCCACATGATAATTAAAGAATTTGCAGCCTCATAGTTCAAGAATCTTTGTCCCCGAGGATTTTCAAAATTCTTTGATCGCAAAGTCCACCATTTTATTTTTAGTATTTTGATTGGAAAAACATAAATTTCTCAGCTCAGGGGTCACTCCTGAAGTAAAACTTTGATGGGTTTTACTCAGGGGGGCTCTGGTCTATCAAGCCATGCCTTTGGTTGCATCCAAATCGGTCAAAAATAGAGTTATTAGCTTTAAACATCTTTGCTCGCAGCTCGCTAATGATCTTTGATCGCGAGCCTGCAAATTCTTTGATTTGCGAGATTCTTTGATCGCGATCATGCATCGTGAGGGAAGGAAGAGATAGCCAGATTAAAAATTTAATTTTCTCAGCCAAGGGGGTGACCTAGGAAGTCAAATGAAGGGTGGGTTTTGCTCAGAGGGCTACATTCTCACGAACCATGGTGGTGGTTTACCGAAATTCTTTCAAGTTGTTGATTTATTGCACTTTCAATTCTTTGTTCATGAGACTGCAAATTCTTTGATCATGAGATTCTTTGATCGCGATCGTACTTCATGAGGGTAGAACAAGATGGCAGGATTAAAAAATTTATTTTCTCAGTCCAGGGGTGCCTTAGGAAGTCAAATGAGGGTGGGTTTTGCTCAGGGGACTTCATTCTGTTGCCGCAATTTTTTCAATTTTTTTAATTACAAACTTTTTTATTCTTTGTTCATGAGCCTGCAAATTCTTTGATCGTGAGATTCTTGGATCACCATCTTTGATCGTGAGGGCAGAACAAGATAGCCAGATTTTTTATAATGGAATAGATAGGGAAATTTTACCAATGTTTAACATTGAATATCTAGGAACTGTTTTGGTCTGTTTATTTGAAATTTGGAGAGTGTTTATAGCATGTCCTGTGGATGTAAATTACAGTCATTACATGTCGGAAAACAATGTTGTGCCAGAGATATGGTGTGGCACAGTTTACATTCTGTGGACAGCGTTTTGCTTGTGGTGGTGTCTTGAAATTGATGGCATACCTAGCCTTAGTGTCATGGATGTACTTTACAGTTGTTGTGTGTGTTAAATGGGATCAGGTGTGGAACTGTTCCACTGTGACTAATGAAAATTTCAAACTGTGACATGCTATATCTCAGACACGGTTTGGTCTTTTCAGTTTAAATGTGGAGAGTGTTGACAGGATGTCCTGTGGATGTGAATTGCCATGTTTACATGTCAGACACTTTATTTTTTGCAGCAAGATTGCGTTGTGTAGTTAACGTCTTGCGGACTGCATTTTCTATTGTTCTACTACATTAAAATTTGTTTACTGGCTGCTTGTATTGCTGTCAATGTACTTTTTAGTCATTAGCTGTATAATGTGGTCCAAGACTTACAAGTTGGTGGGAGCGTGGGGTTCCCCTTTCTATTCTTTCTTAAAAAATAAGGAAATTAAATGCAAAAAAGTTTGTTAATGCATCAGTCATGGTTATTCTACAGTGACAAAAGTGAGGAAATTCACCATTAGGGTTCCCACCTCTTGCACTCCAACCAGACCCTGCCCCCACCAACAGGCATCGGGGTGCACGTTGAGGTCATCAGCCCTAACTCTCACCCCATTCTCCTGCACTGCACCACCTCAGCTTGCTTGCACATGGGAAGGTGTGAGAGTTAGGGCCAATGACCCCAACACACACCCCGATGCCTGTTGGTGGGGACAGGGTGGGGTTGGAGTGCAAGGGGTGGGAACCCTTTTGGCAAATTTCCTTGTTTTTATCACTGTAGAATAACACTAACTGATACATTAACAAAGTTGTTTGCATACATGCATATATATACATATGTGTATATATATATATATATATATATATATATATATTATAATATATACAGTAGTGCTACCATGAATTAAAGGTGAGGAGCCATTTCTATGTTAAACCCCAAAACTTTGCACCTTAATAACTTTGCAACTGTTTGATAGATTTGCCTGAAATTTGGAATTTATGATCAAGAACCATAGGCCTTGGGATCTGCCAAGTTTTGTACTGGTCGAATATACAGCTGCAGAGTTATTAAGTGTGATCTGTGAGTGCGTTTACGCTTTTCTGGAATTCTGTGGTCGCGCCTACAGGTCGTACGGTTTGCGTGACCGGCCCGAAATCTTCAGGGAACATGCAACCAGGGTCCCCAATGTACCTTTTGAAGATTTCATGAAAAATATTAAACGGTTCAAAAGTTATTCAAAAAACAGTTTCCCATTATAAGTCAATGGGAAAAGTTAACAAAAAGTTCAACACTTTCGCAAATGCATTTTTACTTTCGCAAATGGGCCTGTTACTTTCGCAAATCAGCCATTTTGTTTTCAGTTGGTGATCATAAAATGGTTGGCATTTAAATTTGGGACCCTCTAGCAACCTAATTTTTTTGTATTCACCTAGTCGGGCCCTGAGGATGCTTGCCATGTCTTTATTTGTGGTAAAACACCCCAGAAATATGTTTTTCAAATTTCTGAAAAAGTATCAAGAATTACTTCGTGTTTCACGTAAAGGTAAGGCAGTAAAATTTTTATGGTAAAGCTGCGAAATTGCTACATTAATTTTCTAGTCTGTGGAAAATGACAGCGATTCTTTGGCACTGCACTGCAAAATAACCGTTGGGAGTTTTGGGCTGAAATTTGGAGGAGCATGACTGACATCTCACACATGTGCCTTTCAGTGTTGTATTGAAAAATATTACATGGCGGCAAAGTTATGGCACTCCAAAGTTGACATTTTTCCCATAGGATAACATTACGGTGCCCGAAGCATTACAGGAATCCTTTGGCACCCTGCTGCAAAATAACGGTTTGGTCTTTTTTCCTGAAATTTGGAGGGAAGACAGCCAACAGTACACAGATGTGCCTTTCAGTAGTTTGGTGAAAAAATATCACATGGCGGCAAAGTTACGGCACTCCAAAATTGACGTTTTTCCCCATAGGATAACATTACGGCGCCCGACACTTAACAGAAATCATTTGGAGCCCTGCTGCAAAATAACGGTTTGGTCTTTTTTCCTGAAATTTGGAGGGAAGACAGCCAACAGCCCACAGATGTGCCTTTCAGTAGTTTGGTGAAAAAACATTACAGGGAGGCAAAGTTATGGTGCTCAGAACTTTTCTTTTTTTCCCATAGGATAACATTACGGCGTTCGCCGCACCTTTCAGGGCCCATATCTCGGAAACCGTGCGAGATACGGACTTTTCGTCTGAAAATGTCTTAGCCCCATTTTGGGGCTAAGACTAAATTAGCCAGGACAGTTGTAAATAATATAACTTTAAATTTTTTTCTACGTCAGACGGTTCCTGAGATATAATGTATTTAGTATTCCAAGATCTCATTTTCGCTCCGATACTCATTATTTTGCATACATTATTTGTACTCACTGTCTTTCTCAATGCAGGTTTTGGGGAAACCAGCCTGTGCGCCACATTACCGTTACCGCGTTCTCCGCTAGGATCCGCACTGCTTAACTTACCATTGACGTCTGCGCCACCATGTGCGTATCCTCTTGCGCTTTCATTTGCGCTATGCTTCTGTTATTTTTGCCATTTCTGTCTACAGTACTGTTTATCTTACTGTTTCACTTTACATCACCATGCCCATTGACATTTCTGTTTGCAGGCACCATGTTACTATGTGACAACACATCACATGGCAGACCATTCCGTCTATGCCACCATATGGTTACCCTTTCTGTTCTCATTCGTTGCTTGTGTTACCATGTGCACCACTGTTAGCATTTCTGTTTGCGTTGCTGTCCCTGTTAGTATGCCACAACACATGGTTGCAGCTCCCTTCGCGCATTGGGTCCTAACTCTCACCCCATTCTCCTATACTTCTGCTGCTTTACACATGTCACGGGGTGAGAGTTAGCTGATGATCCACGCGCACCCCAATGCCGGTTGGGGTGTGTGGGGGTCCAAGGGTTTTCAACCCTAACAGCGAATTTCCTCACTTTTGTCGCTGTGGAACAACCCTAACTAATGCATTAAACGGAGTTTTTTGCTTCTAATATATATATATATACACACAGTATATCTATGTGTGTATATATATATATATATAGTATAGCTTCAATCTAAAGCCATAGCTTATATTGCAAATTTCATGTTGGAGCCACAGCTAATTATCGATAACGGCTAGTCTTAGAGGGTGGATTTTAATTGATCTGCTGATTTAAAAAGGTTAAGCTTTACTTTTCTTCCCCCTCCCTCAACTATCACCCATTCCCTTACAAATGTTCTTTTCATTCATGAATTTGGTGAAGTCACACCCTAGATCCATCATTTCCTTATTTGATGTAGTTTATTACCTGTTATACTCTTAGGATTTTTAGTACATATATTTTCCTAGCTGCAGTACTCCGGAAATTACCAGAAACACAAGTGATTGCTTCTTATCAGAGAGATACCCTGGCACACCCAGAGATGCCGCATAGACCAGCAACACTGAACACACCGGTGTTGTCTTGAAATTTTTTTATACCAGACTCAGAAACAACAAACAGCACGTAGAAGGCATGGGTTGTGATAATCTTGCACAGCATCAGCAGCACATCAGGTGATCCACCATGAACACAGCTCCAGGAGATGCCTGCCAGCATGTGAAGTAAAGGGTCTTAAGGGGGTATTGTTGTAATCACCAGCTCAAGTGACAGCATGACCAGCTCACCTCATGAACAGTCTCCCTTTCTCACTCCCCCTTAATTCACTCTTACTTGTAAACTGTATGTTTCTTGTTACATTCTGTGATTGAGGGTAGTTTGTATTAAAACTTTGTTTTTAGTGTGCTACTATAGATCTAGGGTGGCTAATGATAGAGGGTGGCTATAGATTGAAGATGTACAGTATAGCAATCAATCAATCAAACTTTATTTTACCAGGCAGTTACATCATTAAGCAAGCTCATTTTCAAGATGCTCCTGGACACACAGGACACTTTTGCTTACAGTTGACAACACTTCATACGAAAGTAGACATTGATATAAGCAGTTACAGTACACAAACTCAGTACTTGGATGAATCAGATATGTAAAGCAAGTGCAAATATAGGCATTTAAAGTGCAGTGTATACAGGTTGTGGCTTATAGAATGCAAGTGAGGAGAGGAAGGAGGGACATAGAGAAGGGCAGTGGGAAGAAAGGGTATCAGACACATAGTAGAGAGGTAAAATAGGGCAGCCTAATAGAATGATGCCCCCTGCAAAGCTACTTGATGAAAGGGGGAGGTAGGAGGGGGGGAGATGGGTGCCCTAAAAGGATGCTGACTGACACGGGAAATTGGTGGCACAGGATTTCAGAGGTTAAGGGGCTCAGTTGAGCGGTGTAAGACTTTACCTGAAACAATCACATGCTTTTTTCAGGCCTCTGTAGAGCAGCCCCCTAAATGTAAAATGTCTGGGAAGCAGGGAGATTTCAAGTAATTTTTGCATGTTATTCCAAAGCACTAGTAAAAAGGAGCTAATGACAGTTGAGCCAAGACATGTCCATGTTCTTGGTAGCTTAAGGAGGAGTTCCTTAGTCCATAGGCATACTTTGAACATTCAAATAGATCACAGATATAGGGTGTTAGTTTGTTGGACAAAGCCCAGAATAGGCACATGAGGGCATTTATTTGACTCCTCATGGAGAAGGATGGCCAATCTAATGCTTGGTACAATGAGCAGTTATGAGTCTGCAAGGGCAAGTCAAGAACAAATCTCAATGCGTGATGATAGAGTGTATCCAGCTTTTGGAGCAGATACTGGGGCAATGGCTGTATAGGAAGTCAGTGTAGTCAATCAGCAGAAGAAAGGTTGTTTGAACCAGCCACTTTCTAGCTTCCAGGGTGAGTAGGCATCTTATGCAGTAGAAAACACCAAGGCGCTGCCTTAGCTTTTTGTTAACTCACTTAGATGTACACAGAAGATGAGTTTGTTGTCCAACCAGACTCACAGATGTTTAAATTTAACCACTAGCTCTATTGGTTAATTAAAGAGGGTAATAATCTGTGGGATCCCAGGCATCCCCATATTATGCGATGGAGAGATAATAATAGCTTTTGTTTTTTTGCATATAACAAGAGCTTTAAATTCATCAGGTTATGCTGGAGGATGATAAAACCCTGCTGTAGCTCCTTGTACACAATGTTCAAGTAGGGATTGGTCAGGTAGAGGACAGTGTCATCTGCGAAGAGATGAACATTTGCAGCAACCAGGCCAGAGTGGATGCGGTTGATGTAAAGGGTGAACAGTATAGGTCCCAAAATAGAACCTTGCAGAACACCTTGGGGCAGTAATTTTAGTGAGGAAAATTCACCTTGGGCTTTAATTTGCTGTTTATGATTTTTTGAGGTAGCAGCGGAATCACTTTACTGCAGCAAAGGTTAGACCAATGCTACTCAGAGAATCAAGAAGTATGGAATGATCAACCATATCAAATGTTTTGCTGAGGTCAAGGAAGAGTGCATAGATGTGCTGTTTATTGTCCAGGGCTTTTGGCCAGTCTTATGACACTTTGGCAAGAGCAGACACGGTACTGTGCTTGGGTCTGAAACCTGTTTGGACTGGATTGAGGATTTTCTCATGATCCAAGTACTCCCTTAATTTAGAGTTTACAATTTTTTCAAATAGCTTGGATAAAAAAAAGCAACTAAACAGGCCTATAATTGTTCAAGTCAGTGAGGTCTCCTGACTTAAATGGAGGATAATGTGTGCAGTTTTCCAAGTAGGCAGCAATTCTTCTTGGGATAATAAGCTGTTATAGAGATGGACAATTGGAGCTGCCAGATAATAAGAACGTGCTTTTAAGAAGAAAGGTTCAAGCAAATTGGCACCAGTGCTCTTTTTGGTGTCCAGCAAGAAGAGCAGGTCCTCCACCTGTTTGTAGGAGACTGGCTGGAACTTGAAGAGGAGGTGGTCAGTAGGTGGGGTTATGGTTGTTCTAGTAGCTATGCTGGCGGTGCTTGTGGTGCTCAGTTTACTAACAGGTCACATGTCGCATGCGAGGCCTGCAGTGGTAAAGTGGTTATTGAGCTGATCAAGGATTTCGGACCTATCTGTGTAGGAGGTGTTATTTACCACAATTTTAGCTGGTAGTGGGGTGGCAGAGGAATGTCCCTCAATCTCTCACAGTATCTGCCAAAAATTGGTGGAACAGTTTTTGTTTGCCTCCAGAGCTGACTGGAAGAACAGTTGTTTTTCTAACCTTTCCAGTTTGGTGCAGGCATTTCTGGCTACCCAGAAAGAGAGCCAGTCTGAGTCAGACTGCGACTTCCAAGCCCTTTTCCAAATGGTGTCTCTATGCTGTAAGGCCCTCTTAAATAGTGGGCTAAGCCAATCAGGTGTGCGTTTACTGGATTTGATTTTCCTTAAGGGTGTGGGTTTGTTGCTAACATTTACTAGCAGATCCTGGGAGATACAGAATGCTTCAGACACAAGGTAGAAATCCTGCCACTTTATGTTCCTAAGTTCTGTCAGGAAGGCTGGGAGACTGAAGTATTTTAGGTTGCACTTAAGCTTGAAAGTAGAGGTTGGAGGGAGGTGTGGGGAGCACCTAACGCAAGTGACTGTGCAATGATCACTCAGATCATTGTGGAAGACACCTGCATGAGAGGTATTATGTGGCTTGTTAACAAGTATACAGTCCAGAAGTGAACTTCAGTCGGGATTTTTCTTGTTGGGTAGTGTAACATCAGAGATACTCTGAGTGAGCCTGTGCTTGTCACAGAAGTCCTTAAGCATGTTTGTGCTGGCATCATTCCAATTAAAGTTAAGGTCACCCATGATAGTACATTCCATGTTCACTTTTTCCTGGAGAGAGTGAATATGGGGCAGTATACACAGGCCTACTGTAGGGGGTCTATGGCATTCAGCTACCAATAAGGCTATATCAGGTGAGAGGGTAATTCTGAAGGCAAGACATTAAAATTCTTTGGGCATTGATATGCAGACAATATCAGTGGTTAGGAATTTATCTTTAATATATATAGCAACACCACCACCTCTGGTCAACCTGTCACATCTGATCAAGTTGTATCCCGGTATGTTAAACACTTTGTCAGGTAAAGTATTTTTCAGCCAGGTCTCTGAGAGCATTGCTACATCAGGCTTGGCAGGTAGTACCCAGGCATGGACCTGGTCAAGTTTGCTGGCAAAGCTGCATGCATTCATATGCAGGAAGCTCAGACCCTTTAGCTGTGGGAGTTCCCCTGGGGCAGCTAGCAGTGTGGGAGGGATGGGTTATTTCCACACTGCCTGCACAGAGTAGCAGTAGCACTCATAATTTCCTGAGACATCTTACCAGGAATCTTAGGAAGGCTTTGTTTGGCTGTTTGCCTTGGACACTATCATGGGCAGTGGAGCAGGAGTTTGGTGGGCAGTGGGAGTTGATCAGAGCTGATAATACTACCCTAACACAGAGGGTAAGGGGGGTCTGCTTAGAGAATGTTGGGCAGTAGGAGGTGTGAAGGGTTGGAAATGTATAAGGATTACTGCCTTCAGAGAAAATTAACTGGCTGGTGGAACCATTGAGCTTATTTCCAATCCTATAGGAATATTTGGGCAGGATGAGTGTTTCCTGGGGTCCAAAATTGGCTCCACTGTCAGAAGGAGGATGTAGCCAATGAGGAGAAGGGGGGCTGTGGAAGAAATCTCTTGGATTTATTACAATAGCTAATGAAACAGTGCTATCTAGAACTGTAAAACCACAGGCAGGGAAACAGAGAGCAGGGCTTTAACGAGAAAGCAACATATAGTGAAGATGCCTTTAAGAGGAGGGCAGGATCAACAAAGGGGGTTGGGAGGCTGAAAACTTTAAGCTCAGATCACCAGTACTGGGAGTCAATGAGGCACAATGGAGTAAGGGAGGTAGGAGCTTAAGTGTATTTAAGGGTGGCCAGGGAGGGGGAGGGGGTTGGTGAAATATTTGGCAGCCGGAGTAGCGGACAGTGAGGCTGGGGCTGTGTATAGGCCATACCTGACACTTGATTCCAGGGGGCTGGTGGCAGCAGGCTTCTTGGCACTGAAAAAGGCACGGAGTTGTGTCCAGGCATGCAGGAGGTGAACCAAGGGTGTGGTGGGTAGCCCAGTGGGCTACAAGAAAGACTGTTGGAAAAGGGACAAAACAGGGATTTATAGAACTCCAAAGGGGTGGGAATGAAACTAAGATTAGAACAGAGACAAAAAGCTACAATTTACTAAAAGAGGGACAAATAATGGGTAAAGAAGCAGACACATAGGCACCAGCTCTGTAACTGAAATTTGTAAAACAGTGTGGGGGGGCAACTATGGGAAAAATTAAAATGGTAGCTGCACTGGATTAAAGTACAACAATTCTGTATGCTATGTAGACTTTCAGCAAGGAAATCTTAAACTCTGAATCCTGACACTAAATTCTGTACATTAATAAACATAGACTCAGCAACTGAGGTGACAGGTTAAAAACAACACAAAAAATGACTGTAGGAAGTAGCACAGGGAAAAATCAGTAGAGGGAAAGTTGTAAAGCACAGCTTGGTGCACTGAAACTGAAGACAGCACTTACAGGGATACAGGAACCCTGTAAATGCAGGGTTTCAGCTGCAGGAGGGAGAGAAAAACAAATCTATTTCTTTACTAGTTCCAAAGTGTTTGAACAGAGGCAGCCCAAATTAATTCACTGGCTTAATATCTAAGAGCTGAGCCTGGTACTGGAAGAGCAAAAAGCCAGTCCATTGGGCAGACAGTCAGAACACTCCTGCTCAGGAGCAGCCAATGAAAACTTTTCCAGGGAAAGGCACTGGTTTTCAAAAACGTTTGCAGCCGGAGCAGCAGCCAGCGAGGCTAGGGCTGTGTATAGGCCACACCTGATGCTTGATTCCAGGGGGCTGGTGGCAGCACTGAGAGAGGCACAGAGTTGTGTCCAGGCATGCAGGAAGTGAACCATGGGTGCGGTAGGTAGCCCAGTGGGCTACAAGGATGCCTGTTGGAAAAGGGACACAACAGGGAATTATTGCCCTCCAAAGGGGTGGGAATGAAACTAAGTTTAGCACAGAGACAAAAGAGCTGCAATTTACTAAAAGAGGGACAAATAATGGGTCAAAAAGGAGACACATAGGCATCAGCTCTGTAACTGAGATTTGTAAAACAGTGGGAGGGGGGCAACTGTGGGAGAAATTAAAATGGTAGCTGCACGGGATTAAAGTACAACAACTCAGTATGCTATGTAGACTTTCAGCAAACAAATCTTAAACTCTGAATCCTGACTCTAAATTCTGTACATTAATAAACATAGACACAGCAACTGAGGCGACAGGTTAAATACAATACAAAAAAAAAATATTAAGGTAGAAGCACGGGGAAAATCAGTAGAGGGGGAACTGTAAAGCACAACTTGGCACACTGAAACTGAAGACTGCACTTGCAGGGATACAGGAACCCTGTGAGTGCAGCAGTTGCGTAGCAAATTCTCAGAGGGCCTGTGTGCAAGGGTATGTTATAGGACCCCCTTTTGAATAAACATTAAAATTATGATTTGGGCCCCTCAAACCTCATGGGCCTGGATGCGACTGCACCCCCTGAACCCTCGTAGTTGCGCCCCTGGAGTTCAGGGTTTCAGCCACATGAGGGAGAGAAAAACAAATCTATTTATTTACTAGTTCCAGAGTGTTTGAACAGAGGCAGCCCAAATTAATTCACTGTCTTGCTATCTAAGAGCTGAGTCTGGCACCGGAAGAGCAAAAAGCCAGTCCAGTGGGCAGTCAGAATGCTCCTGCTCAGGAGCAGCCAATGAGAACTTTCCATGGAAAGGCTCTGGTTTTCAAAAAATTTGGCAGCCAGAGCAGCAACCAGCGAGACTGGGGCTGTGTATAGGCCATAACTGATGCTTGATTCCAGGCAGCTGATGGCAGCAGGCTCCTTTATGCTGAGAGAGGCACAGACTGGTGTCCAGGCATGCAGTAGGCAAACCGTGGGTGCAGTAGGTAGCACAGTGGGCTACAAGGATGCCTGATGCTTGATTCCAGGGGCTGGTGGAAGTAGGCTCCTTGCCACTGAAAGAGGCACAGACTGCTGTCCAGGCATGCAGGAGGTGAACTGCGGGTGCAATAGGTAGCCTAGTGGGTTACAAAGATGACTGATGCTTGAGATATATATACATGTTTAACTTAGTGCAACAAAATTAGTGAAGTGTGGCATTAGGGTTTCCAGTCTTAACTCTCCACCCACACACCCAAAGCAGCAAAAGGAAAAAACATTAGGGTTTTTGGTCTCCTGAGTTTTGATGAATCAGTCATGGAAGCTTCCTTGGGGTTGTCATCCCTAATGATCACCCTTCCTCTGAGCAAACAATGTCAGTTAAGTTTTTTTTCTTCAAGCAAGGCCTGTAAGGACCTGCCTTAAGCAAGTTACAACAGATTTTTTTGGGCATAAGGTGGTGAGAAGTACTTCTTTACATTTGAAGAGTACATCAATATGAAGCACTAGCTTGGACCTGTACCTTTTGCTTCAGAGAAGAGATTACAGGTTGGGGGAGGTGTGAGCATTAGTGTTGGCAACCCCATGAAAGATCCCACCACTGATTCACCTAGACTCTAGAGACCCCAAACCCTAATGTATCCTCCTTTTACTGTTTTGGGGGGGGCAAGGGGGTAGAGTTAGGGTTGGAATCTCTGATGCCACATTTCCCTGCTTTTGAAGTGTTAATTTGATCCCAAACGGGTGCAATAATGCAACTTTTTGCAAAGAATATGTGTGTGTGTGTGTGTGTGTGTGTGTGTGTTTAGTATAATTTGCAATGTTGTTTCCAAGTCATGATTATTTTTGCTGACCTTTCATTACAAAATTATTTGCTGCTCTCAGAATGTTCCCTTATGCAGCTTAATTCTGTAATGTGTCTTGTTATCTGTAATCTTTTAATCTTCCATAAGTTTCATGCCTATATTTGTGGCATTTATTGTAATATTGTTGTCTGCAGTCCTTGTGGCCTGGTAATGAAATTGTTCCTATTATATCTGTACTACTGTAACTGATGATGTTGGCCTGTCTCTACCTTGTAATCTCCTTGGTTACTCCTGAAAATAGGCATGCATTTGTCTAGTCTGCTTTCCTGATCAGTAAAATTAAACAAATAAAATAAATCAATGAGTTGTGACAGAACACTTCAGACTAGAAAGAAACAAATCTGCTGCCAAAATACAGTAATGTGTTGACTGCCATTTGCTACAAAGAGTAAATGATGCCTGTTCAAAACAACAGAAAACAATAGCTGTGTTTCCATTCTGGATGGTGTTTGAAAAAAAAAAACAGTTTGGGATTATTTCATTTATTTAGTTAAGAATCAGTTTGCAACCTTTGAGCCAGAGGCTCGTTTCCAAAGGTACTTCGTCACATAAAGACATACATTGCATTTCGGTTACATAGCAAAGATTTGCAAAAAATCAATAGGCATTCACCAGAGGTGCCACGTCACATTGTGGTCAGACAAATACAATTGGGTACAGGGTACATGTAATTGATAACAGGTATTACACAAGTCGGTATCAAGTGAGCATTCTGGTACATAAACATTGAAAACAGCTGGCACTGGCCAGGTTAAACCTAGGCATGGTGTACAGGGAAGTGGTGGAGGGATGGTTGGTGGAGAGCTGCCTGGGGGCATTGTCAAGAGAAAAGAGGTGGAGGCTATGTTCAGAGACAGGAGCAGTTACGAGTGCTGAAGATGTGGTCTAGTGTGGTTTTGAATGTGGAGATGGTGATGGCATTGGTGATGGTGACAGGAGAGAGTTAAACCAGGTTGGGGCTCTATAGCTGAAGGACCTCTGGCCATGGCTGGTTCTCGTTCTGGGGACCTTTAGAGTGGTCTTGTAGGAAGACCGTGTTGCAATGGTGGGAGGGCTCTGGTGGATGGATGCCGTTACCCCAGGGGGGGAGAGCCCGAGTAGGGTTTTTTTGGTGAGGAGACAGGTCTGGTATCGGAGCCGTTCATCCAGGGTAAGCAGGTTAGCATCGACATATAGCTGACAGGTGTGTGTGAGCCTGGGGGCACCAGTAATCAATCTGCATGCTTTATTCAGGGTTAGGTGAATTTTGTTGAGTGCAGTGGTGTCGGCAGCACCGTATACTGGTAGACCATAGTCTACAAGGGACAGAACGGACGATGTAACAGCTAGCCGGAGAGCATTTGGGGGAAGGCAGGTTTCATGGCGGAATAGGATGCCAAGCCGTGTGTTGGTGGCGGATGTTAGGGCGTCGATGTGGTTGTGAAATGTGAGGGCTGAATCGAAGGTAACCCCAAGGTATTTGTAGGAGCAGACTTGTTCCAGTGGTTGGTTGGTGCTTGGAAGGATATAGAGGGTGGTTGCTAGCTTTGTTTTGGGGGTGAAAGAGCATAGTTTTGGTTTTCTTAAGATTGATGACGAGTCTGCGCCCTTAAACCAAGCCTCGCACTGTTGAAAGACTGCTGTAGGGAGTCCGTAGGAGATGGGATTACGGTGGGTGGCAAAAGGACAGCCATCTGCATACAGCAGAATTTTGCCAGAGCATGCACTGGGCAGGGTGTTCAGATACAGCGAGAAGAGAAGGGGGCCCAGGATGAAGCCTTTGGGGACCCCAGAGAGAATGGGATGGATATCGGAGAGTGTGCTATTAATCTTGACACACTGGGATCGAGTGTCAAGATAGCTAGCACACCATGCCAGGGGGCCAGCCGAGAGACCAGTGAGGCAGAGTGCATTCAGCAGCAGTGGATGGGAGACAGTGTTGAAAGCCTTTGAGAGGTCAATGAACACTGCACCAGCTAGGAGCTGGTATCCAAGGAGAGTGTAGGAAGTTGGAGAATTCAATAAGGGCAGTGCTGGTACTGTGACCCGCATGGAAGCCATGTTGCTCTGGGCATAAGATGTTATGCTTAGCCAGATAATCAGTGATTTGAATGGCCACCACTTTCTCCAGGGCTTTAGAGAGGTGAGGGAGGATGGAGATTGGCCAGTAGTTGTTGGCCGATGACCTGTCGCCTCCTTTATGAATAGGTGTGATAATGGCTGTTTTCCAAGCTGTGGGGAATTGTCCCAGGCAGAGTGACTGGTTAATTAGGCTTGTGAGAGGTGCAAGGACTTCATCTAGCACCAACCTGAGGATGCTGGGGTCCAGTGAGTCACTGCCGGGATTGTTGCCATTGAGAGCTTTGATTAGGATGGGTCTGGCTTCCTGGGTGGAAATCTTTCGCAGGAGGAAGCTGGGGTGCTGGAGGACAGGGAGTTTGGCTGGGGAGGGTCAAAGAAATTACTAGGAGGACTGAGCTAAGGTCAGTGAAAGTGGTGTTGAACCAGTTAGCTATGGTGGCAGGCTCGGTGGAGGTTGTGCCATTTCTAGTGAGCTGGGATGGGGCAGGGGAGCAAGCTTTACCATTGAGTTGCTTAATGTTATCCCAGAAGGTCCGGGCTGAGCCCCAGGAGGAGGTAAGGGAGGCCTGGTAATGGTCTGCCTTGGCTTTCCTGATGGCTCATGAGCATTTATTTCGGGCTGCATGTATGCTTGCCTATCAGACAGACGACCTGTTTCAGTGGCAAGGTGCCAGAGTTATCCCAGTTTCTAAGTAATTGTAGGAGGGCGGGCTAACCCAGGTGCGTTCTGTTTTGGACCGGTTTGGTTAAGGAGGCAAGAGATCATCAGCCATGTTGAAGGTATGAGTGAAAAGGTGAGGGCAGTATCAATGTTGGTTGCCTGCTGAATGGGGACCAGTCTATCTGGGTGAGGAGTGCTCTTAGTTTCTTCAGCCCACCAGGGCGGAGGCGCCTGGGAGGTGGTCTGGGCTTTGGGCTTGGGATTGGGGGCTACCCAGTGGAATAGGATAGGAGTGGTCACTCAGGGGTCTGGAGACCTGGATGTTTTGGATTTTATAATGGTTAGTTATGACTAACATCCAGCAGGGTGCTGGGTGTACCTACCTTAGGTTAAGTCTCGTGGGCTGGGTGATGAGTTGTGTCAGATCTTGGGCGGAAAATGAGTCTCTGGTGGTGGATGAGGAGGTGCTGAGCCAATTTACATTAAGGTCCCCACTAGGACTTGTTCTGCCTTATGGTGGAGGGTGGCTAGGTAGTCCGTTAAAGATATCGGGCTGGGTGCTGGTTCTTTGGGGGAATGTAGGCTGTGGTGAGATAGAGAGGGCTCCTAGAGGGGTCTGGGGTGAGTCTGAGGGTAAGGGCCTGGGCCCCATTTATGAGGGTAGGGGTGGGGAGTGCATGTCCAGGTATTGTGTCCCTGGTGTAGATTGCACAGCCTCCCCCTCGTTTGCCTACTTGGTCCTCCCGGTATAAGGTATAGCCTGGGAGGGAGACAAATGAGTCAGGAGTTGATTTGGACAACCAGGTTTCAACCAGGGCTATGATGTCTGGTTGGTGAGCCATGGCCCCAGCACTGTAGGGCGTCAAATTTCTTCAGCAGGCTGCATATGTTCATGGAGGCTACTCGAGACTAGTGGGCTGAGTGGGTGGATGGGAGGGCAGGGCCTGGGTTGGGGTGTATGTTCCCTGTTAGAGCAGAAGGAGGAGAAGTGCTCTGGTCAGAGGGAGGCAGATGGAGAGTTTACGCCGGAGAGATAGAATAAGGAATGGGGTTTGGTTGCACAAGGGGTGGGTAGGACAGGCAGAGAAGGCCTGAGTGATCAGAAGTGCAAGGGGCTGTTGGGGAGGACAGGTGATGTCTGGAAGGGGGGTGAGGTGGAGAGGAGCATATGGGATGTGTGGAGGAGGAGGGAGGGGTAGGAGCAGTGGTAAAGGAGGAGGGGAGGACAGGAGGGTAGGTAGGAACACTGGAGAAGTGAGGCTGAGGGTTAATAGGGACACTAGGGTATGTGGAAGGCAAAGGGAGGAGGAGGAGAAGAGATAGACTGGCGAGCAGGGGATGCATGTGCATAGTTGGGAAGGCTGGTGGAGCTGAAGTGAGGAAAGAATGGGGGGACTAGGATGAAAGAGGGGAGATAGTAGTGAGAGATCACCTCTGAGTCTAGTTGCTGCTATGGTGTGGTGGTAGTGTATGTGCCTGAGGTGCATAGAGTACCAGGTTCAAGCCTTGACCAGGGTAATAAGAGAGAGCTAGACTAGTGGCTGTAACAGCAGGGAGTTGGGTTCAGTTTTATAGAAGCACTTAGATAACACTTTAGTTGTGTCACAGGGTTAGTGCGCGTTCTTTATAGTTATGAAATCCTGCAGTAAAAAATATGCAGGTGTTCTAGGTGAGTGGTGGAACTGTGGACTTTGGAAACAAGGGTGCAGGGTTCAAATCCTGCAAGGCAGCAGGAAAAAGAGGTAAACTTATATTTTGGCAGATTGGGTAGGGAAGTGATTAAGAGGCTTAGAAAGTAGTAATAAAGTAGGTAGGCACTGTGGCGCAGAGGTAGAGCAGCTGACTCTGACTGCAAGGATACTGGGTTTGGACAGAGTGTAGACAGGGCCAATATTTTAAATCTGGGCAGGAGGGAGTGAGGTATGGTTAAGAGCATAAAAATAGAGGAAGTTGTTGGCCTGGTTCATTGGCTCAGAGGATAGTCAGTAGAATTTAGAAAGAAGGGTACCAGGTTTGATACTAGCAGTTACTTAGAGATAGGCTGAAGGATGAGTGCAGAAAATAGGTAATAGAAGGAATCCAAGTGAACTGCAGTGACCTCTAGTGGGACAGCTGTGAGGTAGTAGCTAGGAGGGGATATAGAGAGAACAGAGGAGCTAGAGTGGAAAGTGCAGTGACCCCTAGTGGTTGGTGCCTATAACCTGCAAATGGGAAAGTGGACACTTACTAAAAAGGAGGGTAGATCATGTGACCTGCCAGCAGCAATATATGGAGCGCTGACCCTGGTTGGGGCGGGCAGGAAGTGCCTCACAACAGTCAGGCTGTAGTGCAGGACACTTTACCTCTTACAGGCTCTGGCAATCCCCGATTTCAGTCTCTGCTGCTGGGCCGAGTTCATCAAAAGCAGACACAGACTAAAATAGTGTCAGTGCTTCTGGAATTAGCAGACACCCTGTTGCTTTCATGAAAAGTTTTCTTCAGTTCATCAAGTTTTTTTTTTTATGTGGGCAGTGGTGGGAATGGGAATTATTCCCAGGCCAACATCTTTATTGCATGACTGGTATGTGCTGATGGTTTGGGGTCAGGAGATTAATATTTAACATATTTGAACTATTGCACATTGATACATTTGGGAGCCACCTGATTTTGTTTTATTAAGCATTGTTTATTTACATTCCTGGTCAGTTCACCTCATGAGACTTAGACTGTCAATAGCAATCACTGAGCCACAGATTCCACATCATTGTAATCATATTTAATCCATATCTTGAAAATATGTGAAGACTGTATGCACTATCCATCTTTTTGTGCCATCATCATCATCTATGTTTCTATGTTTCTTTCAATTGTCCAAAATGACAAACGCTATCTTTCATACATTCATAACTAGCACATCCCACATGAAAGATTTGCAACCCAACAGATTAGGTTCTGTCTCAAACTGGAAACACAAGTGTATAGCACAAATTACATACTCTGTGCTAATACTGAATTCAAAGTACACTTTGCACAAATATACAGTATGAATTAGTTTCTAATGTTCTGAGCATGTGTCTCTCATTTGATAATATGTCCCAAATTATGAATACCTGAGTACCTCACTTTCCTATGCTTTGAGCATCATTGTCCATGGTTTCAATGACAAAATGTTAAGCGGTACTGTACATGGGGTTTTCTCCTGAATGTGGTCAGTTTTATCTGAGCCTTCACAGACACTCTTTCTCTCTTCCCAATCTTCCAACTGTGTACTTTCCACCCGGATACAACTGTAGGCCAATGCAAGAGGTAGTACAATGGATTGACATCCATGGGCCCGTAGTTGCCCTTATTGGCTGGTGTAGGGGTCCTCTACTCTTCTCCATGGACAACACCTGTTACTGCCACATGCACCCCACAGTTTTTGTACCTGTGAAGTCCTGTCATATTTAAAGTAATGCTTTGATACATGGATGGCATAAAAAAACTGACTAAATAAGATTTTTGAAAGGCTAAAACAGGCAGTCCCAGAGTGAGCAGATCTTCATGTCTCGGGATGAGTTACTCTGGGCTCATTAAAGGGCATGGTTTCAAAAATGCCATTATTGTTAAGGAGAACAGCTAAAATATGAGCATTTTTATCCCCGTTAAATACTAATAAAATAAAATTGGAAAACTGTTTATGTCCCAAACCTGCTAACCTTATTGGAAACTCTCTCACAACAGTCCTAGAGCCACCACTGAGAAGGACATACAGTACGCTAACTGAAAGTGACAAGATTGTCTCCAGCCCTGCACTGAGCTGTGCTCTAGAGCAGAGAGCAGAGTGCATGCAAGGGGAATGCTTCTTTAAGCTAATGAGAGCAATGCAGCAATGGACAGTGACAGACAAGGCACAGTTCTCTTAAATGTTTAATAACAACAGTGCAACACTTGTAAAGAAAACCAGGATAAAATTGCATTCTGACTGAGTGAATACTAATGAGTTCAAAGGGTCCTCATCTTTGCATTTTAGTGTCATAAATCTCTGGTTTACTTTTAACAGTCCAATAATATATAAAGTAATATGCATTTAAAACAACTGGTCATCCTCATATTTGCACATTCTTCCAACAAGGGATTTTAAAGACAGGCTTCTACTTCTTTGTGATATCTCGAATTTAAGTGTGTCTGTTGTGTAAGCACTAAAACATGACATGGCATGAGCTTCCTAGAGAATGAACACACAGCCTATGTGAATTGGAAGGCAGGAGGCTAATTGTCAAGTACCTTTCAATGCATACAGGCAGTGTAATGATTATCAAGAGATCCATGCCATGGAGTGCGTAATTTTTTTTTACCATTCTTTTTCCCCACGGTGACCATCAACTGGAACCCCATAAGTGGGCACCCAGCCTGCTCCCACCCTGCCTGAAACCCTGCCTACCTGTATTAAGGACTTTGTACCAGAAAGAATTAAGTATAACAAAAGAGGTAGGATGCCTAAATGGTTTAAAAAGTTTATTAGGGCACTAGTAAACAAGAAAAACAAGGCCTAAAAGAAATTAAAAAAAACAACACATGAGAGGTTGGTGAAATACAAAAGGGCATCAAAACAGTGTAAAAATGCTATAAGAAAGTCCAAGGTGAAAGCTCAACTGCAACTAGCAACCAATAAAACTAAAAACTGTAAAAATGTTTTCAGCTATGTAAATAAAGTCTGATGGTAGGTGATGAGGAGGTGGTTGAAGAAGAAGACATAGCAAACACCCTAAACAGTTATTTTACAAGTGTATATCAAGCACATGATGCGTTTAAATCACAGGAAGAAGAAAAAAGAAAATACTATTTCCTGAACTGCCAGAAATAACTATTAAACAGGTGTATACCAAATTGAAGAAATTAGATACAAATCAGGTGGACCTGATGGTATCTATCCTCTATTTTTGGTTAGAGCAGCTGAGGAGCTGGCAGAGCCACTTGCAATCTTATTTAATAAATCCCTGTTGGGAGGAGTTGTTCTTGGGGAGTGGAGAGTAGCCCACATCACACCTATACATAACAAGCATTTGTCAATGCTGAATGTTGATTGCTTTGCTCCGTTGAGCTTGCTCACTCCCCCTCTCTCACTCGCTCGTTCTGTTTCTCCTGGCACTGCAGGCTACCCTTTTGTACTGGGCTCCTGCCTTTTTTGGTGCCTTTTTCTGCCCACAAAGAAATCTTCAGCAGTCCCAAAAGAACTCCATTGGGCTCAGTCTCTCCCCCTTTCTCACTCTCTCAACCCTAATCTGTCCCAAACACTGATTTCTGAAAATGGCTGTGGTATTCTGCGCTGAAAATACGAAAACATATTTCAGCCAGTATGTGAAAAATGAGAGCTGTACTGCTCATAAGGAGGTGTGAAAAAATGACAGTGTTGAAAATCTGGCATGAAAATATTACTAATTCACGAAGTTACAAGAGTGATTGGAAACTGCACAATGCACACTCATAAAACAGTCATTTTGGGGGATTTTTCCCACCAAATTTTCAACATAGACTTTTTGCAAGCCCACCTCATGAACACTGGCACTGTCATTTCGTTAATTGGTCCTGAAAGGTGATTCTGCGCAGTGACCACTAAATCACTTTTGGGACTGATTAAAGCCATGACAGTGGCTGAATTTATGAAGAGGTGGCCCAATAACCCCATGTTGAAAATTTGGTACCAAAATTCCAAAAGATGCCTGCGATATGCAAAAAGTTGAAAAAGCCCTATTTATGCCATTATACAATACAGCTTAGCAGCATTTCTTCAGTTCATGGCCAGCTTTGAAGAGTGCAGACGTGTTCCTGGTACACCGAAGATTGCCGCGCCAGACTCCGCAGGTAAGTAAGGGGTGAGGGGGCTGTGGGGAGGCCAGGTGCAGGGTAGGGAGATGGCAAGGGACCATTTACTTTTTTACAGGTTTTAAAAAAAAACATAGCGGGAAGGTTTTTTTTTTACAGGGCCATTTGGCATGCTGGGGTGGACTCCCAGCATGCCAACAGAGTGTTTTGGGGGCAGTTCTAGCCAATGGTGGATTGGGCACCCTGTCGCCACAAAAGGGGGGTGCAAGAGTCAAGGGGAATTGGGTACCCCCTTGTCACAACTGTACTGCATGTTTCGGGAGGTGAATCATGCCTACGGGGAGTGGTCTCCCCTGTTGGTAAATGAAACTGGGAAGGGGACATAATGCCATTGGGGAGTGGGCTCCCCCATCAGCAACATGAACATCACGGGCACTGAAGCTGGTGGGGATTGGAGGCCCCCATCGGCAAACAAACACTGTGGTGGGGGGCACATGCTGCCAAAGGGGATTGGGCACCTCCTCAGCAGTGGGGGTGCTTATTGTTGTTTGTGATCATGCTGGCAAGCTGCTACCATGTTCACAAACAGTATCACAGTAGCAAGGTTCTGCCCAGCAATGATGGGTCACTTCCTCATTGCAGTGGAATGGCTTATGCTGCAATGATGAGGCGGCCCCTGATTGCAGTGGCTGAAACCTTTCAAGGTTGTGGCATGCTGGCTGAACTAGTATCCGCAGCAGCATGCCACCCCATTGGGAAAAGTGTACCAAGCCTCCGAAGGCTGTGTGGACATTGGCTACAACAGTGCAGCGCCTCCACAATCTGCTTCTGCAGCAAGCTGCCACAATATGTTTCTTGCACATGGGCGCAATCAACATAAAAAGGGGGATGAAGCTCGTTCAGAAAACTTTAGGCCTATTAGTATCACATCTATCATCTGTAAACTTATTGAAGGCTTTGTAAAGGAGTGCCTGGAAGATAACATAAAACAGTTGGGACAGGAAGCTATTTTACAGCAAGATTTTGCATTAGGAAGGTCATGTGTCAGTAACCTGATGCACTTTTTCAAACCTGTGAGTCAAGCCCTGGACCAGGGTCTCCCTGTGGATGTTATATACTTTGACTATTCAAAGGCATTTGACACCATCTCACATGGAACTCTGTTAAATGTCCTCCAGGAATATGGTATAAATTGATAGCTCTGTGAATGGATGACATCATGGTTGGTAAACAGAAGGCAGCGAGTGCAAATAAGATGATATTTGTCTGACTGGGGGAAAAGTGACAAGTGCGGTACCTCAGGGGTCAGTGTTGGGGCCACTATTATTCAATATCTGGGTCTCCTCCATGCAGGTGTCAGAAGGTGCTTGGATTTGCAAGTACGTGGATGACACTAAACTTGGAAAAGTGGGTTATGGAACATAAACTGAAGTACAATGAAGATAACTGAAGGGTTATGCATTTGGGAGCAAATAACTGACTAACCCAATATAGACGGAACAACAAACCTATTTTAGAAACTGAAAAAGAAAGACACCTTGGGTAGTTTTATCAAATATCATCAGAGTCAGTCAAGAAATGCAATAAAATAGTGTGTAATATTCTCAGAAACATCAAAAGTCAGAGGGAAGAGGTGTTGGTCCTACTCTGTAAGACCCTGGTGAGAAAAGTACTTGAATATGGGGCTCCACTCAGCACATTACAAACAGCTGGAACATCCAAAAGGATAGAACAGATACAGAGGAGGATCACAAAAAAGTGAGAAGAGTGCATGGATTGAGTTTTCAGGACAGATTGAAATCATTAAACTTATATTCCATGTCCTACCACAGGGTAAGAGGAGACCTCTGTTACATTTATAAAGCTTTCAAGGATGATGTAATTTGGGAAATGGCAGCCCTTTGTCAGAAGGATGAGACAAAAATTGCATCTAGGTCTCATCCGTGACAGTTATGGGGAGAGATGTATAATACCACGAGGAGAGGAAGGTGGTTTATCCAGTGTGCTGTGACTGCATGGAATACACATCCATATGAAGTAGTAAGTGCAAACAGTATGGACAAATTCAAGAAACTGCTTGATACCTACATGGGAAGTAAAAGATGGATTCTATGATCACTGTCACATTGGAAGGCACTTATTTGGCTCCAGTAGCTAACTGGACCTGAAAAGTCTACCTATGTACCTGTGGTCCCAGTCCTCCAACCCACCTGTGACTCACTGGCAGGCAACCCCCAAGCTTGTACCCCCCAGGGCAGGGCCACTGTCTTCTCCTCAGTGCTTCTGTACAAATATCCAATGGCCTACAGGAGGAGATGGAGGGTGACGGGACCCAGGAGGGTAGGATCCGGTGGTGGGCATGTGGGACTGTGGGGCTGTGGAGCAATGTCTTTTATCCAGCCAATGGGATGCTTCCTTTTTCTATGTGGTACTTCCCCTTCCCCATGTTGATGGGAGCAGATGTGCAGTGAAGTCAAGGGGAGCTGTGCATGCTCCTGTGCGTACCACACCAACATCCACCACATCAAACCATCCCTATACTGAGGGCTGATGGCTCAATACCCCCTGGCTGCTGCTAGGAGTTATCCTATTGCCAGAGCACTCCACCCTCCCTCCCTCCCAGGAGAAGTTGAGCAGTCCACTGGATGCTTAAACCTTCTGCCCCCGGCCCACCAAAGGACACCCTAGGCTCACTACCAACCTGAGTCTTCAGCGCTGCAAGTGGTAGTGCTACCGCTGCACTGGCTGGCCAGTCTGGAGTGGGTTATTGCACATATAAAATGGAAGAGAGACTTATTGGAATGGAAAACAGTTTTATTTTTGTTTAGTTTGGCTATTGCTAACTAGAATAAGTAAGTTTGGTATTGAAGGTTGATTGCCTCTGAAGAAAACTGGGGAGTACAAGTATTTTGAAGAACCATATAACCTGGTGGAGGTTATTGCATTTAAAATGTGGAAAATGTTTAATTTACTGGAAATAGGTTTTATATTTGTTTAGTTATGTTGCTCTTTGGTAGAGTAGGCTGGATAGGTTAGTTATAAACTTTGTATTTCTAGTAAAATTATTCAATGGCAAGGTGCTGTATTTTGGACATTTAAGTTGTTAGATTTGGTCACTTTCTAAAACTCTATGTTACAAAGATATAATGCATATACAGTCTCTGAATCTAATGAAATGCCCATTTAAGCATGTACTGTACGTACATCATGAAACAAATGTAACACTGCACCTGTGTTGGTGTAATCTGCACTTTCTCTTTACGTCTTCTTCCCTCAGATAGCTATACAGTAGTATATAATCAGGTTCCATTGTGCATGAACAGGAGGGAATATTTACATATTATGATTTGTGATAAGGAACTACATTTGGGCTGTGGCCTTTTCAGTTCCCCTTGAAAGGGCAAGGACTATTGTAGTGACAACTTCAATCCTACCTAAAATGCTGTTGCACCACAGTTCAAAGGTCACAGAACACTGTTGCCCTTTTCTCTTGTATGTCCTTCAGATGAAACATTACATAAAAGTCCCTTCTTTCCATCTCCAGGCACTGTCCCTGTGAAAGGATCCAGTGGCACTTATCTAAAACGAGTAGGGGGATTTTTATTAGAAGATAATACCATATATCATGCTTCATACAACAAAAGCAAACATGAATTAGCATAATCAGACCATTCTGTGCATCATATTATAATAACAGAAAGAAAACACAGAGAAAGAAAGCCAATTCCCACAGAAGAAAAACAAAAATCTGGAGTTAAACACGTGTAATAGGCATTAATAATTGCAGCATTGGTTGCATGTACAATAAGTTTGTTTTGTTTGCTGATATAGATGTTCAGCTGAGAGCAGATTTGGATTAAGCTACAGACCCAAAAGAATTAAACTCACAGGAGAACTTGTTGCCTCTTTCAGTGATCACTCCCTTGTGTATTACGTATGGAAAAATAATTCCACCAAACTTCCTCCCAAAATCATTCTGGCTCAAGTTCACATCAGATTTAATTAGACCAATTTCCTTAACAGACATGCTACAATCCACTGGTGGTACCATAGTAGATCTTCCTAACATTGAATTTGCCCTAGAATTCTTCATTAATAGCTTTGTCAGCATGGTAAATAAACATGCTCCCTTGAAGCAGAGAAGGGTAAAAGGTCACTGTTCAAAATAGACAGTGAACTCTGGAAGGCTATTAGGCTGATAAAAAAAGACCTGGGGTCACCACAATACCTCTGGTCAAGTATTTGATTGGAACACCAACTGAAAACTTAGGGATGTCTGCAAAATAAATTTATTTATTTATTTATTTTGTTCGCCGGGTAAGTACACAGAGCAGTAGCCCTTTTTTCAAGATTGACCTGGAGCCGTGATTTAAATTCAAAAGTGTGAGATAGATAGATAGATAGATAGACAGACAGACTGACAAGCAGACAGACAGACAGACAGACAGACAGCAGACACATTCCTGTACATAAGCATCCAAGATAAAAATCTATCAAACCCAATGAATGTCTAGGCACAGATAAATTGTCTTCAAATGGTCAGACTGGAGTTCACGTGCATAATATTATTGCCTATGGACAATTACTTAGTGAAATGTCATGCTTAGCTAATGCTTTCAATAAAGTTGTAATTGATCTGGGAAACTTCAAGGCTCCTTTAAGTGGAGTTCCTCCTGCTTCTTTCCTCTTATCAAATTTTAGCCCTGGGGTTATCCCTAGCTTTCATTTTGCCTAGTTACCCAGAAGGAGGAGGTGGATTAAGACTGAAGACTTACTAGTCTATGACAATCTTGAGCTGAAATTCTAAACAATGGCTTTCCCAGTTATTGTCTGAGCTCTCAAAAATCTCTATAATAAGTTTCTAATTCAAGGGACCATCCCAGAAAGACAGAAACTTGCCCTTGTTGGTACTACAGTATCCACAAAGGTGGGCTCAAAGAACAAGTTGAGAATTATTGCCCGTTCTCACACCTCAGTTCCATACAGTAACAAATATTCAAGACAATCTGGTCTATAACAAGCTCAAGAATATATTTAACTACTGTATATCACTCCATGACGGAGGTACAGCTTTGTTTTGGAAAACATCATGCCACAGATATAGACCTGGCACAGCTGACTTCTGAGATCCTTGGTTCCATGGATGGTGGGTGTGCGACTGGAGCTATTTTGTTAGATCTACTAAGGTGTTGAGTTGGTCAATCATAATCTCCTATTCATGACATTATGGCAGCTGGGTCTTGACAATCTTTTCTGCTGCTGTTTAACCAGAAAATATTGCTGAAGTGCAGGGCAGCTTATTAGTACAAAAAAACAAAATTGATACTGTTCTACAGAATTCAATACTGGGTCCCTTGCATTTCTCCCTATTTCTTAATAGCATACCTGGGAACTGTGGTTGGACAAAACTACAATTATTTAGAAACATAGAAACATAGGAATTGTCAGCAGATATGGGCCACCAAGTCCATCCAGCCTGCCAGAAAACCCTACACTAATTTGTGGCCTCTGACCCTAACTAGTCAATGGCTTTTCACCCCACCTTCCTACCTCTAAGGTACCCTTAGGCCTGTCCCCTGCATGTTTAAAACCCTCCACTGTGCTCGTGCCCACCACCTCCTGTGACAGTCTATTCCAAGTGACCCTCTCCATGAAGAAAAACATCCTCACTTTTCCCCTCAGCCTGCCACCTTCCAATTTCATATCATGCTCCCTTGTTCTTATACATCTCTTATATTGGAGGATGTCTCCCCCCTGCACCTTGTTTATGCCCTTAAGGTACTTGAATGTTTCTGTCATGCCCTTCCTCCCGATCCCTCCTCTCTTCCAGCGAGTACCTACTGAGGTCCTTTAGTCTCTCCTCATATGTTTTCTGGTGCAAGCCCTGTACCATCTTAGTTGCCCTTTTCTGGACCACCTCCACCCTGTCAATGTCCTTATGAAGGTGCAGCCTCCAGAACTGCACAGATTACTCTAGGTGATATGCAGATTACACAGTGATTTGCAGAAGCTCTGTAGCTATTAAACATATTAACATGGAACTTGAGAATGATTTCAAATAACTAGAAACATGAAGACTAAATAATAAGCTAATTCTGAATTTCAAAAATAAAACAAGAAGCTATCGTATTCCACACAAACAGCCGGGTAAGGAAACACAGCACTTGCTCAAGCTGTCTACTTCTACTGCTTCACAGATAGGGATGGTGAAGTCAGTGAAACACAGTGAAACCTGTTTATAATGAACTACTCCATGCATACCCCCCCCTGTATCTGTTATAAGTTGGTATTTGGAACAGCCAAATGTCTGTTTAAAGAACCACACAGTCTGACCCCTGCTCTGCCTGTGCCTGTAGTCATACTCATCATCTCTTTCAGTCAGTCAGATGGAGTTTAAAGAAAGCAGTTTACAGATTTTAAAGTCAATATCAAATGATTGAAATAACAGGCCCACTCAGCCTTAAAGTAACAAAAGTTTTTATTTTTATTCTTTTAAGAAACAGCAATTAATAATTTATATGTTTTAGGGAAATCTGTTCTTCTGGGAGTCCAGTTAATTTTCTAAAATAAATAGAAATGTATCTTATTCATTCTGTCCATTTTCTGTCAAAGTGTATTTTAAATCATAAAGGGAAATAACAGGAGCTGCACTTACTATCCAATATATAATACTTTAACTGCATTCTTAACTGTGAACCTTGTGATCTTTCAACCTATAAACGTGTAAGAAGATATGTAAATATTTTTGAAATCAACAAGCAGTATAATATAAACTAATTTTTCATTAAACAATTTAAATCCCACCTAAGGACAAGCTTTTTTTTATCACTTTTTAATTTCTCTTTCTTCCTTATTGAATTCCTAATATTTAAAAATTGAGGAATCATGTAAAACCAACCAAAAGAAAAAATTACTCATTTTAGTAATTATGTTTCTTCTAATGGAGTCTTGCTGCATTCTGACTATTGCAGTTAGCCTCAGCATTCAAACTGCCCCGATTAGTAGAGGGTTAATTTCTATGCAGAGCATAGAACTTTGAGCTTGAGCTCGGTTCAAACCTCAGTCTGCTGCACTTTGAAGTGCAACTGTCAGATTCTCATGAACTAATACTAACTAACTACTATGTGGAAATTCTAAAATTTTTACTAGCCAAATAGCAACCAAATATTTTGGTTCCCCAAAAGACTCAAGTCATGAAATCCAAAATCAAAAACCAGGTAGTGAACAACTTAAGACTGTTAAATTAATAATACAATCCACTCCCCCTCTCTAAAAGGAGGGAATACCCAAATGCACCCCTGGGGTGCAACACTGCACACACCAGCCCACTTCCCAAAAATAGGTTCTGAGAGGGGAGGTAGGGAAGAGGCCAGAATACAACAAGACTCCATTAGAAGAAACATAATTACTAAGGTGAGTAATTTTTTCTTCAAACAACATGAAATCTTGCTGTATTCTGACTATTGCAGACTACCAAGAGTACCTCCATGGAGGAAGGAATAGAACATGCTTTTGAAATAGGCTCTGCAGTACTGCTGTACCAAACCAAGCATCACTCCTAGCCTGGATGGTAAATGTATGGACTGTTTTCCAAGTGGCTGCTTTACATATCTCTAGCAAAGGAATATCCCTGGCTGCTGCCAGGGAAGCAGCTTTTCCTCTAGTCGAATGAGCCCTCAGGCCTGAGGGAGGTATTTTGCCTAGCATCTCATAGCATAATTGAATACAAGAGACAATACACCTGGCAATAATTATTTTAGTGGCAGGTTTGCCCTTACTCACTTCCCCACAAGTGAGAAACAACTGAAGGGAGTCAAACCTGTGAGCCTTAGTATGCTCAATGTAGTAACTAAGGGCTTTTTTAACATCTAAACTGTGTAAACTTCTTTCTCCTGAAGAAGAATGATCAGTGAAGAACACAGGGAGAGACACAGATTGGTTCAGATGAAAATCTGAAACCACTTTAGGCAAAAACCTCTTATTAGTTCTTAGGACCACCTTATCTCTATGGAATGAGATAAAATCAGGCTCCACTGACAGAGCTTGCAATTCATTGATATGCCTGGCAGAGGTAATAGCTACCAGGAACACAATTTTCCAGGTCAAGTACTTAAGCTCTGCTGAAGACAAAGGCTCAAAAGGGGGTTGCATCAGCTGAGAAAAGCAAACATTAAGATCCCACGCAGGAGTAGGATCCCTAAAGGGGGGATTGGTATGAAGCAATCCCTTGAAAAATTTAGAGATTACAGGGTGAGATGACAGAGAGGAAGTCTTTCCCGCTGACAGAAAAGCAGAAACAGCTGACAAATGTACTTTGAGAGTAGCTGGTCTGAGGCTAGGCCATTAAGATGAACCATATAATCCAGAACTGTAGACAATTCAGCAGTGCCTGGGGATACATGCTGCTTGGAACACTAAATGCTGAATCTTTTCCATTTGGAGTTGTAAGTTTTTCTGGTGGTAGGCTTTTGAGAGGCTTTGAGAATATCCAGAACCCCTTGGGACAGATGCAAATCTGCATACTCTAACTCTTCAAGAGCCATGCCTTGAGATTGAGAGACCAAAGATTGGGGTACCAAATCCTCCCCTGAGAGAAGGTTAACAGATTGTAATTCCTGGGAACAGACGGGGAACATGGACTGCTAGGGACAGCAACAGGGGGTACCAAGGCTGTCTGGCCGAAGTCTGGAGCAATCAGAATCACTTTGCAAGGTTGTGACCTTACCTTGACCAGAACCTTGAACAGTCGAGGAAAGGAAGGGAAGGCATATAGAAATTTTCCTTCCCAGTTCAAAATCAGAGCATCCAGAGGGACTGAGCCCAAGACTGGGGGTCTGCAACAAAACAGAGGAAGTTGGTGATTATCTGGGGCTGCAAAGAGATCTATCTCTGTAGTGCCCCACCTTGAAAAAATCACTTTCAACACCAAAGGATCCAGGGACCATTCATGATGGCCCTGGAAGATCCTGCTCAATGCATCTGCTAGCACATTGTCCTTCCCTGGAAGGTAGACTGCTATCAGAGAGGTCTGCAGAGAATAAGCTAAGGACCACAATTTCATGGCTTCAGTGCACAAGGCCATGGACTGACTGCCTCCCTTCTTGTTGATGTACCACATGGTGGTGGTGTTGTCTGTACTGACCTGAATCACCTTGTTCTGCAATGACTGAAAGAAAGCTTGCAGGGCCCGAAAGACCTCCCTGAGTTCCAAGATATTGATATGAAGAAGGGATTCCTGAAGGGACCCCAGTCACTGGGCTGTGAGAGCCCCCAGATGGGTTCCCCACCTCAATAGAGAAGCATCTGTGGTTAGGACCACACAGTGAGACTGAGTGATGAATGGGACTCGTTGCCTGAGGTTGCCCTGATCCTATCACCATTGGAGAGCCTGGATCAGAGTCTGGGTCATTGGAACTAGTTTGGTTAGAGAATCTTTCTTCTGAGACCAAAAGGCCCTTAGGTGAAACTGAATGTCTCTCATCTGAAATCTGGCCCCTTGTACCACTGCTATAGAAGCTGCCATGTGGCCCAGAAGTTGAAGGAAATGCCTTGCTGGCCGAGAGACCAGAAGGTGGAATAAAGAGGCTGCTCTACAATAGCCCTTGCCCTTTCCAGGGGAAGAAAAACTCTTTCTTTGACTGTATCCAACTCTGCCCCTATGAAGGTGAGGAGCTCTATAGGCTCAAGAACTGACTTGGGAAGATTGAGAAGGAATCCTAGGGAAGTGAGCACTTGCTGAGTCACTTGAAAGTCTGACTTGACTTGGTCTGGGGACTGACCCACAATGAGCCAGTCATCCAGGTATGGAAATATGGAAATACTTTTCCTTCTTAAAAAGGCCATTACTACTGCTAGGCATTTTGTGAATACCCTTGGAGCTGATGTCAGGTCGAAGGGCATAGCTTTGAACTGATAATGGCCTGAAGGCAATTCAAACTTGAGGTACTTTCTGTGGGAGCACCTGATGGGAATGTGAAAGTAGGCATCTTTTAAGTCCAGAGAGGCTAGCAAGTCCCCTGGCCTTAGAGAGGAAAGGATTATTCCAAGAGTCACCATTTTTTTTTTATTAAAGAAAGCTTTATTAATTTTAAGCACAAAGATAGATACATAGGTTAATCCAACAAATGAGACAACGTGTGAAGAGCCCCCAAAATAAAAACCACCACTCCCCCAACCCATTCCCCCAGACTACACACAGTTACTAATCATATAGATATAACATGAACGCAATCCCTCGTCAATTGGACTTCCAAATTGTCAGGATAGCCTCTAGCCCACCCCATAACAAGGTAAAAGCTTGAACTCTATCTCGCATAAGTGCAATATGCCTTTCCAGCTGTAGTGCCAAGACAGTCTCCCTGTACCATTCCAACAAAGTGGGAGGTTTCTCCTCTACCCAATGTCTCACAATTACAAGTTTTGCAGTTGCAGCAATGAGTATCATGTGTGCTCTCCTGTTTTTAAGGGTGTCAGCTGGAAAATGATTTATTATACAGACTTCCGGTGTAAATAATTCTCTTAAGCCAAGGATAGGGTCCAAAGTATTACTAATAGACTGCCAGAATGTCTTTATATAGGGACATTGCCACAACATATGATAGAGGGAACCGTATCACTCTTACATTTGTTACACAATGAAGCAGCTAATGTCCCATATCTAAAGAGCTTATCTGGCGTCAAATAGATATTATGCATAATATTATAATGGACTAAACTAAGTCTGTCTTGTTTAGTAAATTTATACATTGATATCCAAAGTTTTTTCCATAAGTTAGTGTCTTCAGGGATACCAAGCTCTCTTGTCCAGTAGGGACAAATCCCAGATGGCAGTCTGTGGTCCCAATCTTGTAGAGTTTTATATATATCAGACACTGCATGTGGTTGGGAGGCAATCTGCATGAGCGTAGTTAAATTTCTATCCCCTGTGCCCATTAATGGGGTCGCCAAGGAAAACGAAGTGAGGGCCTTACAAACTTGGAAATATTTAAAGGCTTCGGTATCTGCAGCACCCATAATAAGTTGCAATTGACCAAAGGGAACCGGTTTCCCACTCATCCACAATTCTGAGACTTTACACTGGTTCAGCCGAGGCCAAAAGGTGGATGGTATTGGAGTGCCACCAATTTTGAAATGTGGGTTATTAATAATTGGCTGGTCAGAGGACTGTGACCAGTTCACAGCAAGGTATTTTTGAGCCTGGTGTGAAGCCTTTATTGACCAGCCCACCGGGTTATTTCTGAGAGGTTTGGGAATGTAGGATGGGGAGACATATAAAAGGGCCCACAACGAGCACTTTACTCGGGTTACCAGATGTCTTTCTATAGGTAGCCAGAGAGGGGAATATAGTACATGTTCTGTCTCTCTGTGCCAGAAGAAGAGTTTGCTAATGTGCTGTGCAACATAGTATAGAAAAAAAGAGGGGCTGAAAGTCCTTCCCTTTATTTCAGAGCTGTCAATTTTAGATAAGACCTTCGGACACTCTTTTTGTTCCACAAAAAGGAATTTAGTATGCTTTGCAGCCTGGAAAACCACATTTTTGGAAGGTATATGTCCAGCATTCCCAAAGGATATAATATCCTCGGAAGCAGATTCATTTTAATTATACTTAATCTGCCCCATAGAGAGACAGGGAGTAGTCGCCATCTCTCCAGGTCCACAGCTATTGTTTTAATTAATTTATCAATATTGTTTCACATTATAGTCCCCAGTTCCCTAAAGATCTTAATTCCTAGATAGTCAATAGACTTTGTTTCCCAAGCAAGGCCCAATGGGGATAACTCCGCTTTATTCACTCTATAATTTAGGGGCATTACCTTTGTTTTTATTCGATTTATCTTATAATAGGATATCCTGGAATATTCCACAATTTCCTCTAGAACAGCAGGGACTGAGATATCTGGCCTCTCTAAATGCAATAAGATGTCATCTGCATATACCGAAAAGGCATACTTCATGTCTCCTATTTGAATACCTGCTATATTGTTATTACTTGCCATTCTAAGAAGCAAGGGCTCTAAGTATATATTAAAGAGCAGAGGAGAAAGGGACATCCTTGTCTAGTACCCGAGCTAGTTGGAAAGGGGGACAATAGCCCATTACATTTAACTCTAGCCGATGGGCAGGAATACAAAACCTTAATCCACTTTATAAATTCTTCTGGAAAACCAAAGGAAGTTAAGGTAGCGAACAAAAAGTCCCAGGAGACTCTATCGAATGCCTTTTCGGAGTCCAATGAGATTAACACCATTGGAACCTCGGAGTCTCTAGCAGTCACAATGAGATGCAACAGTTTTCTCATATGGTCTTGAGATGACCTTCTGGCCATGAATCCGACCTGTTCGTGTCCTATCAGACTGCCTATAATTTTGGTGAGTCTATTAGCCAGGACTTTAGCCAATATTTTTGTGTCAGTATTTAATAAGGATATAGGGCGGTAGCGACTAAGGTTTTGTGGGTCCTTTCCGGGCTTTAAAATTAAGGATATCACAGCCTCTTGAAAACTAGGATCTGATACCCCATTATTATACCAATAAGTAAAAAGATCCTTTAATATAGGTACTATCGCAGCTTGACAAGTTTTATAAAAATTGCTTGGTAAGCCATCCGGTCCAGGGGATTTGTCCAATGGCATCTGTTGGATGGCCTCTTGGATTTCACCTAGGGTAATTGGGGCACTTAATAGGGCTGCTTCTGAGACAGTGACCTTGGGCAAATTTACAGAACTGAGGTATGAATTTATATCTGCCTCAACAGGCAGTGAGGATGAGGCCACTGCGTATAAATCCTGATAGTACGATCCAAACATTTCCGTTATTTTTTTGGGGTGGTGCAGATTTGGCCATTTTCTTTAGAGCAAATATCAGCAATAAAATGCGAGGTATCCATTTGGCGAATACGCATTGCCAGCATCTTACTTGCCCTCTCTCCCATATCTAGATATTTCATTTTGGTTCTGTGTAAGGATAGCTCTGCCCTCTGAGATATTAACCCTGCATACTGGGCTTGCAATTGGTATAATGTAGTCCACATCTCTGCAGGGGAGGTACGTTATAGGCTATGTTCTAAATTTTTAATAGATGCTAGAAGAGCATCTAACTGGGCTCTTTGCTTTAACCTTTTGAGGCCATTTTGATAAATTCCCCTCAAGGAGCATTTAAAGCAGCCCAAATCAAGTCATATTTAACTACTGTCCCCTGGTTGCATTTAAGGAAGAAGGCAATGTGTTCCATGATATATCCCACAGTGGTCGGAACTTTTAATAATTGACTATTTAGGCGCCATTGTGGGGAGTGTTTGCCCCCTGCCCCTAACCTGAATTCCATGTCAACTGGAGCATGATCAGACAGTACCCTAGCTGAAATTCCTGTCTGCTTAACCTCAGGGATTGCAGTGGAGCTTACAAGTAGGTAATCAATCTGGGAATATGTTTTATGCGCAGCAGAAAAAAATGTATATTGCCTTTCAGAAAGGTTAAAAACTCTCCACGCATCAACTAGTGCAGCACTACACATTAGATCTTTCAATGCTCTCTGCGCTGGGGATAGGCCTCTCCGCATACAATCAGACCTGTCTAAGTCTCTCTGAGGGACTAAATTCCAATCCCCTCTCAATATTGTGAGTTTGGGCAGATTAATCACTACTAGGTTTAACAAATTCGCAAAAAAAGATTGGGAGTCACTATTTGGCCCATATATTGAACAAAGGAGAGCCGGACAAAACTCCAAGGATCCATGTACAATTATGTATCTGCCCTCTGGGTCCCATATTTCCTGAGCTAATTTAAATGGAACACTCCTAGCCAGTAAATTTACTACTCCCCCTTTGCTCGTGGAGGCTCCAGCACTAAATACCTGACCCACCCATAGTCTTCTAAAGAGGGGCGCATCCTCTCTTTTTAAGTGTGTTTCCTGTAAAAAAGCTATTTGTGCATGCAACTGTTGTAAGTGCTTTAAAATAGCCTGTCTTTTGACCCTATCCTTGGCTCCTTTAACATTCCAACTCACAAAACGATAGCTATTACTAATTTTCTATACTGATTGTGAAGAGGTAAAAATGGGTGGATTAGCAAAACCAAACCTATATTGAGGTTGCCCTCCTGGCCCTATACACCAAGCCATCTGGGAAGCATAGCAAGTCCAACTGAAAAGTGAGAAGGCATCCTGACAGCGTTTCAAGCCTTCGTAGTTGATAGTGTGTAGTCCTTTTCCCTCCCAAAATAACAACATTACTACCCATCCCTAGACATCTACTAGAATTACAAATTATAACCCACAACTTAATGCAATACCCCCAGTACCAACTCACTGTACTCCCACCCATGCTATGCCACATGATTTAAACAATAAAGCAGACTCCAGCTTAACAACATTGCTCCCCGGAGCTCCCCCTTCTCCTTACCCCACCGCAAACAGCTGTTCAGAGAAGAGTAAGAGAGAGCAAAAAAGGGGGTAGCATTTGTTGCTTGCCAACAGGCACCTTAAGCGATACAACGCTTCCCTGTGTTTAGCATACATCTATTAAAGCCCATAGATGAGACCATGATTATCAGGGAATAAGAATAACAAACATCTATATATGTCTTCATTATCTCTATCCAGAATGGAGAGCTTAGCAAGCTTGTAATCAGTCTGGAAATAAATAGCTTGTCTATATTAAGTTATCACCTTTCAGCTACTCATTACAACTCTAAGTTTTAAAGAAAGGAGAAGGGGTAAAATCAATAACTCTACCATTTCTAAATACTAAAATGTTGATTTCTACGCAGTACAGAAACGTTAAACATTCCCTAAAGCCTATAAGAAGACTGTTTTAAGTACAGCATTGATTTATGTTTGGGACAATATCGCATAATCTAACTGCCCCCACTAGAGCGCTACCAGACCCTTGAGGTGGGATTGGTAGTGATAAAGGTGTAGATTTAAACGGTTGTCCGGGCAAAAGAAAGTGCACATAACCAGACTTAATCCGAAGTCATTTCAAAGTGACCCAGTTCCCCATATCTGGTCACACAGAGTTCTACTCCCGCGTATTGCATTTGTAGTCCAGATGAAGTTGGTGCATATATTTATTTTACATTGTCACAATCTGCGTTGACTCTTAGTTTTAGTTTGCAAGTGTGAAATAGGCTACTATAGAAGCTGCAGGTCTTCATATCCACTTGCGCCATTAGTCTCTTATTAATTCGCCGTTCATCTCCTATTTCAAACTGCAAAGCCGGGTGAATGTAAAGAGCTGCGGTTGTCTAGTAGATGTGATGCACTTAGTCAAGCTGGTCTAATGTGGTACACCCCGCGAATTCCTAGCCATGTCAAAACTCTCTCCCATTATTAATATGTCTTCGGGCTCTGAAAACAAAACTTCAAAATAAACCTGGGTATATTTACGAAACATCATGGGATCGCATTTAAGAACAGCTCTAACGATCCTTCGTTCTGGCAGTTTGTGACTAACATATGCCATCATGCTTAACTGTCATATGTTAAGAGAGTCTTTGCACAATATTCGGACAAAGCACTCCATAGCTATAGGTACGTGCATTGCCATTCTTGCATACTAACTTGCCCTCACTTGAACAGGTCTGGAATGAGCTCTTTTAAACCTTGTAAGGCTTGCGCAGGGGAGTCAAAGGAGATCCATTTGTCTTCATATTTAACCATCAGGACTGAGGGGTACTTGACCCTGAACTGCTTTGCCGCTGCGATCAATTTAGTGACAATAGGATGGAGTTCCTGTCTCCTTAATCGCACCGAGTGAGGGAGGTCCTATGCTATTCGAATTCTCCTGCCCTCACAGGTCACTTCTTGGATTTCTTTAACTTTATTCAATATATGCTGCTTATCGATGAAATTTAACAGCTTGAAAATCATTGGCCTTGGGGGCTGACCAGGGACTGGCGGAGGGCGGAGGGCTCGGTGGGCCCTCTCAATCACATAATCTCCTCCATTTGGGGGGGGGGCAGCTATTCTAGCACAAAACTTTTGCATGAAGATGATTGCTGCATTCCCTTCCTCTTTCTCAGGAATGCCGATTACCACCAGGTTGTTCCGTCTGCTGCGCCCCATCAAGTACTCTATATTCTCCTCCAACTTTTTAAATCTGAGCCCGATGTTAACTACACCTTGGTCGGCCTTATCCTGCCTTCTTTCCAAGGATGCAATTCTGGTTTCGAAGTCCTCAACTCTCCTTGACAAGGATTCTACAGAAGTTTTAATTGCTTGAAGGTCTTCAGAGATTGTCATAATTGCGGTCTGCAGCGGTTGCATTATCTCCATAAATTTCTCCTCCAAAAGTGCTGCAGATACCGTGGCCATTTTCGGTAAGTTTGGAGCTTGCTGCCGTGGTCGTTTTGCAGTCTTGTCTTTCTCCGGGGTCAGCGGTGGGGACCGTCTTGGTAAAGATTTTTCCATGTATACCTCCATTCAACATTCGATCTCGCACATCTGACTTCAGTTATCTTGCTGCTGAATTTCTCTGGTAGGGTAAGTCTGACTTTTAAGATCAGTTATTAGATTATAATCTAAAGGCAGGGAACGGAGCTCCAAGGAACTGCTGCTTTAGCTCAGGCTGCCATCATGTGACCCCAAGAGTCACCATTTTGAATTTTGTTTTTTTATAGATGTTTGTTCAGGTATCTTAAGTCTAGGATGGGTCACCACTCCCCTGCCTTTTTTGGAGTAAGGAAGTTCCTTGGGTACAGACCTTTGCCACTGTGCAAAGTAAGAACTCTCTCTACAGCCTTTAGAGCCAGTAGAGATGAAACCTCTGCCTCTAGGGCAATGGTTTCGGAGATGCTTATAGGTGGAAAAGATCTGGCCCTCAGCTTTGGAAATGTCTTGAAACTGAGAAACAGCTCCTGGCTTACCACCTCCAGGACCCACTTGTCTGAGGTAACAGACATTCAGTCCTGGATGAAGTAAACCAGCCTGCCTCCTACAGGAATGGGGGAGTTGACCTGGGCTGACACATCAGGGTGTCTGCTTGGCAGGAGCCTTAGGTTGAGTGATGGATGAAGCCCTGATCATCCCCCTACTGCCTCTCCCTCTGAAGAACCCCCTCTGAGGAAAGAGAGAAGAGGCCTGTGCTTGGTAGAAAAACCTATGAAAAGGCCTGCCCCTGCCCCTAGCCTGCTGCCTTTGAAGAGTTGCCTGCCTTTCCTTGGCCTGTGCACTTCTATAGGTGGTCCTATACTCATCCATCTTTTTCATGCAATTCTCTGTCTGCTCCCCAAACAGAGAATTACCCACCACAGGGAAATCCATGGCCTTAGCCTGGGTGTCCTGTGAGAGACTAGTACATCTGAGCCAATCCATTCTCTGAAGAGCCACAGATGAGGAAAAGATAGCTAACTTGGTTAAGAAGGGGGATAAAACCTTTTATAGGTATATCAGGGAGCATAGAAAGACAAAGGGAGGGATAGTGATGCTGAATAGAATGGATGGTGGGTGGGCAGAGAGCGAAAGTGAAAAAGCAGGGATACTGAATGAATACTTCTGTTCAGCATTCACAAAAAAAGAAGTGGGAGAGGTGCCTAATCCAATTTACAGAAGCACTCTGGAGAGGGGGGTCGATCCCAGTCCTTCCACAGAAGAGATGGTTCTGAAAGAACTCCTAAAACTGAAGGTGGACAAAGCAATGGGGCCAGATGGAATTCACCCTAGAATTCTAAAAGAATTAAGCAGAGAACCAGTGACACCACTGACTACCCTTTTTAGCAAATCATGGCAGGATGGCGTGGTACTTGAGGACTGGAAGAAGGTGGATGTGATTCCCCTTCACAATAGTGGGACCAAGATAGAGGCAGGAAACTACAGACCTGTCAGTTTGACCTCTGTGGTAGGGAAAGTGATGGAATCACTTCTGAAGGAAAGAATTGTTGAGTACGTAGAGGCCAGTGGGGCACAGGACCCAAGGCAGCATGGGTTCACAGCAGGAAGGTCATGTCAGATGAATCTAATTGATTTCTTTAACTGGGAGACCAAAGCAGTAGACCAGGAGTAGTAGACTAGGTAGGCCATGTCCAGCTGTGGACATGGCCTACCTAGACTTTAGCAAGGAATTTGACACAGTCCCACACAAAAGATTAATAGTCAAATTAACCAGCCTGGGAGTGGGTCCCAGGGTGGTAGCCTAGGTAAAACACTGGCTGAACAACAGAACACAGAAGGTAATTGTAAATGGAGTCCACTCTGAAGAAAGAGGGGTTACTAGTGGGGTACCGCAGGGTTCAGTACTGGGTCCAGTCCTTTTTAATGTCTTTATAAGTGACATTGCAGAGTGACTGGAAGGAAAAGTATGCCTCTTTGCAGATGACACAATGCTCTGCAACAGGGTTGATACACAAGGAGGCGTGGAAAGGATGAGAAGGGAATTGGCAAGGTTGGAGGAATGGTCAGACGTATGGCAGCTTGGATTCAATGCAAAGAAGTGCAAAGTAATGCACCTGGGAAACAAAACCCTGGGGAAGATTACACAATGGGGGAGGTAGTAAAATAACAAAAATGGAAAGGGACCTGGGGGTAATCATATCAGATGACCTTAAGGTTGGCAAGCAATGTGAGAAGTTGGTAGGGAGGGCTGGGGGATACTGGGATGGATAGGGAGAGGTATCACCAGCAGAAAACAGGAAGTTGTCATCCCCCTGTACAGACAGTTGGTGAGACCCCATCTGGAGTACTGCGTCCAGTTCTGGAGACCCCATCTCCGCAAGGACAAAGACAGGATGGAGGCAGTTCAGAGAAGGGCAACTAAAATGGTGCAGGGTCTGCAAGAGAAGCCATACGAGGAGAGACTAAAGTAGCTTAATATGTATACCCTTGAGGAAAGGAGGGAGAGGGGGGACACGATAGAAACATTTAAGTACCTCAGTGGAATCAACGAAGTCCAAGAGGGTAGCATCTTTCAGAAAAAGAGATGTGCAAGAACAAGGGGACACAATTTGAAGATAGAGGGGGGACGGCTCAGGGGCAATGTGAGGAAGTATTTTTTCACAGAGATGGTGGTGGACACGTGGAACAGCCTTCCTGAGGAGGCTGTGGGGTCTAAAACTGTGGGAGAATTCAAGAATGCATGGGACAGACATAAGGCAATTTTTGTGGGGGGTATAAAGAAATAGGCAGTTAAATAGGATCTGCAGCTTATCCTCTAGGTAGGGAAATGGGCAGACTAGATGGGTCAAGCGGTCCTTATCAGCCGTCAAAGTCTATGTTTCTGTGTTTCTATGACTTTAGATAACACATCATTGGAGTCCACAGCAGCATGGAACTGTACCTTAGATGCCTCAATCTCATCAGCAGCCACCCCATCCAGCTCTAAGGCTAGGTGGATGGAGGCCTGCTTAGCCAGTACCAGTACAGTGTCCCACTTGGACTTCTGGTACCTGGCTGCATTGGCCATATAGTTAGCCGGCCTGAGTCCCAAGGTGGATGCCATGTACTGTTTCTTTGCCATTGCATCCAGCTTCCTAGAGGCTTTATCTGGGGGGTGTGAATCCAAGGTTGTATTAGCCTTATCACAGGCTGCAGCCTGCACAACCCCAACATGGCTGCATTGTTGATAAAAGTACTCTGTACCTGAACCTAATAAGGTGTACCTTTTGTCCATCCTTCTGTCGGCAGGAGGTACAGAATTTGGAGTTTTTAAAATCTTTTGTTGTCTGTTTCCCAAAAGACTTGTGAAGGGAATAGACAGTCTCATGGACTCTGGGATGTCCATCATCTCCACATAATCAGGTTGCTTTTGTTCCTCTACAGCTTCTTCCACAGGGAGCTGTAGGGTTTCTGCCACTTTCTTTTAAAACAAAGTGGGAAGGAGACTCAGAAAGCCTAGGTGGGGAAACACCAGAAGGCCTGTCTGGGGAGATGTCCGGTTCAATGGGCTCAACCAGACCTCCCACACCATCATCATCATAATCATCATAATCTTCATACCCCTCCAAAAGTGGTTCATAAAAACCTTGAGGGGCATAATCTTGAACCAGAGGAACCGACTGAACTGAGTGCCTGCCAGAAGGCGCTGGATCAGAAGGAACCGGACAAAGCAATTCTACAATCCATATCGCATTGGCAAGCTCTTTGGTGGTCGGAAAATGGGTCCCTGGATCTGAACTGGCTGATTTTTCTTTTCTTTTTCTTTTGTAGGAACCGGTCCCTCAGGATCGGCTCCCCTCTTGCCCCAAGAAGTATTGCCCTGGTCAAAGGGCACTCCATCAGGTTCAGTCAGAATTGAACTGGGTTGGCCATCCGGGTCAGCGGACTTCATGGCCTCCTTATCCCTGAGCCTAGCTAATCTTTTTTCCAGGGTAGACTTACGAAAATGTTTACAGATTTGGCAGTCTGAATCGAGGTAGTCAAACCCCAGACAATAAACACAGGTGGTGTGGGGATCAGCCTTAGCAAAGACCTCCCCAAACATACTGCAGTGTTGAAACCCAGTAGGCCCGGTTTTTTTGGGGGTTTGTCAGATGTAGCCATCCTAACCACAGACTTACCCTTTTCATGGCAAACAACCAGGCAAGACACCCTTATCAGTTTCTAACCGTGTCATGGGTATTGGAAAAAACCACAAGAAAATGCAGTTTTTTTAAAACCGATAAGGACCGGTAACCGCACTCTAAGTTTAAAAACAAAGACAGAATATAGAAATCAGTAAACAGCCGGTTCAGCCAAACCTGTCGAAAAATAAATTTTTACAATTTCAGCAAGTTTATTATGTCTAGTTCACTACCTAGTACTTACTGTACCACAGACAGAGATCTGAACCGAAACTTGAGAAAAATAATCGGTAAAACCGAGGACTTTAACCGACTTTCGAACCGTGAGCAAAGAAGAAATCTCCAGAGCTGCCGTTCAGTTAGGAGGAGTAAAGAATCTGACAGTTGTGCTTCAGAGTGCAGCAGACAGAGGTTTGAACCGAGCTCAAGCTCAACGTTCTATGCTCTGCATAGAAATTAACCCTCTATTCCCTCTACTCTCTGGGGCAGTTTGACTGCTGGGGCTAACTGCAATAGTCAGAATACAGCAAGACTTCATGTTGTTTGAATATATACTTTTTGTTACTAAAGTGCTCAATCTAAAGTTCAAACATTACCTCTCATTTGTCTCTCGATTCTTCCTATGTTTCTCCAAATTCTTAATGTTCTTTATCGCGTCTGTTCAAATAAACAAAGAACACAAAATGCATCTCTATTTGTTCTTTAATCAAATATTGCTAATTTTCTAACACTATAACAATTCAGTGTTTTGTACCTGTTTTCAAAGTTTCTCATCCTCCACGGTGGCCTCAAGGTGACCAGGAGCACCATGTTAGCCACAAAGCAGCTCCTTTTGAAGTGCAGCAGACACCAGAATTTGGCAGACAGATGTGTTGAGCTCCATGACATCACTGGAGCCTGTGTGTGTTCATGAGTGTGTGTGAGCCTGACTGGGTGCCAGACCCACTATAGCGGCACCTACTGGAGTAGGTGTCTGATGCCATAAGGTATTTTTTATTTAAAAATCGGATTAAAGTTTCTTTTAGAGAATGGTGAAAAGCTTAAAGCACCTAGAGTGAACTGTGTAAAGTTCTATTTAAATATACACTTAGACCATCTTCTCTAAATCACAAGCAATGAGTGCACTCTGTAAACAAATGTTCTCAGACAACAAGATGAGATATACGGAGCCTTTAGACAATATTAAAGTCCCTAACTTCCTTTGTTAAAAATAAACTAAATGGTTTTGTTGAAAAACATAATCATAAAGAAAAAGTATATGCACCAGAACGGGAATAACCTGTCCATGACAGTGGGCTAGCCAAACCTCTGCTCATCACTAACTTCAAGAGAAGTGAAAGGGGGAAGGAGGTTGGACATTTTTTTTCATTTATGGTCCCTCACAAAATCAGTTGCCAATCTATGCATTCATTCATTCCATGTACTGGATTCATTGCCTGGAATAAATCAATATAAAAAGCCTCTCTCAATAAAAGTTTTTGATTAAAGTTCCCTCCACTCCTATCCTTATGTACCTTTTCTATTCCCAAAAATCTCAGAGAGGGAAGCTGGTGTCCTTTTTCTTGAAAATTGCATGCTATATGATAATTCACTTCCATCTATCTTATGTAGCCCTTATATTCCCGAACTCTTTGTTTAAATTGTCCTTTAGTTTTACCTATGTAGATTGTGTTAAAGGGGTACTTAATCTTATAATCTACCCCTATACTCGGACCTGAAATATAATCCTTTATAGTAAAGTCTTCATTTTTAGTTACATTTATGATCTTTTTTACCCTGTAAGTATTATTGCAGTGGGCTCATCAACCAAAGGGAGAATGTCCCTGCATATCTTCACTGGTAATAAAAACATGTCTCTCTATGTGTTGGAATCACATGATCTGTGTGGCCTAGTCTATCCTGATTTAAAGTCATCATATAATTCATCTCTTGTTTGATACAACCTCCCATGCTCAAGGTCATACCCACCAACTTTCATTGTAAATCAGATATATTTTTAAGTCAGCAACTTACAGTTTTTATTTATATCAATCAATTGTACTCCCATATAATACACCCACCCATATTTGGCCAGTAACCTGCCCAGCACAGTTTTTACATTAGACCTTGGTAGTGCTATTACTTTATTGCTCTCCTCACTGTTCTATAACTGCTATCACAAATACTCACAATGCTGTCACTGGAAATATTCATGCTACTGGGATTAAACTGTAGGTACTACATAGTTAAGAGACGGGGGATTATCTGAAGTCAGTCACCAAAAATAGAGAATATAGGCGAAGGGAGGTAACATGGAATCAAGCTAGTAGTCTGCCCACAACAACATGACTTTAAAAAAGCCCATAGTACTACCACCACCCTGCTTGACTTCACCGGCCATATTCATAAGGCAATTAACACTTGCCACCTACTGGGTGCAGTGTTCATTGACTTGATCAAGGCTTTTGACACAATGAACCACCAGCTCCTGCTTCACTCACTCTCCTCCCTTGGGCTAACTAATGATGTCACCAAATGGTTTGAAAGCTACCTCTCAGCAAGGAGCCAAAAAGTCAAAATCGTTGACTCTCTCTCAAGTGCCCTTCCTTTCCACTCTGGTGTACCCCAGGGTTCCATCCTTGGCCCTCTACTTTTCAGATTTTTCATCAATACTCTTCCTGCAGCTTGCAATAATAACTTAATACTCTATTGCTGATGATGCAGTCCTCTTTTCCTCCTATACTGACCCCGTCTTGTTCTCCAAGGTGCTACTGATGAACTTCAGCCTAGTTGAAACCTGGCTTCTCCAACATAAGCTGTTGATGAATAACAAAAAAAATAAAGTCCATGCTGTTCCATAGCTTTGACAGCAAATACAGATCCATAAATTTCACGATACATAATGAACTTGAACAGCCACTTGAGCAAGTGCAGGAGTTTAAATGCCTTGGTATTACCCTTGATTGCACAATGTCTTTCAGCTTGCATGTTCAACACATATCAAAATCAGTCAACTCAAGAACTGGGGTCCTCTACTGCCATCGCTGTCTTATCAAAGATGCTATGCACACATCCACAACTGCCTCAGTCCTACCCATTATTGAGTACGGGCTTGCCTTCTAATGGGCTGCCATTGATAACTCCCTAAAATGGGTCAAGACAGCCCTTAACAAATGCTGTAGACTTCTCACTGGTGCAGGGAAGCATCTGCATACCTGTGATGTCTACAAGCAATCCAACTGACTCAATCTAAATAGTAGACTTGCCTACCAGACCTGCCTACTGGTGAAGAACATTTGTCTTAACCTCACACCACCTGCAACTCATGCCTTAATGTTGCCTGTAGTCACTGCACATTTTATGCACAGTTCCCTCAAACCAACATTTATCATTCATTCTGCCGTACTAATCAGGTTCAATGTGCTTTCCACGCCAGGGTCCCCCTGCTGCTAAACAACCTTCCCTCTGAAATTTCAGCTGAAAACAGGCTTGGCCCATACAAACATAAACTCTGCCAGCACCTCACTGACTTCAGCAGTTGTGACTGCTCTGCCTAGTCTTGCAGCTTTGTTTCACTTCTCCCTCCTCTTCTCTCCTCCCTTGCTACCCTCCCCACTTCTATTCACCCCTCCATTCCCTGCTACTCCCTGTCTCTCTCCCACCCCACCTACCATTCTACCCCCTCTCGCCTACCATTCCATCCCTCTTCCACTCCTCTCTTTCTGTCTCCCCATCCCTATCACCCTGTCTCTTGTTGCTCCACCCCAGACTACCTAGCACTTATCTTTCTGTTCTTGCACTTACAACAATGTCAAATCCTTGACTGCCTACCCCCTTTTTCCCCACCCCTCCACCTCTTATCCCCCAACCCTTGCTCCACTTATGTCACCCCATGATGGTTTTCATTTGTATCGGTGTCTTGCTATATATATATACCCATATTATTAATTGTGCATTGTTATTTATCACTGACTATTTGCTAATATGCTAGTCTATACACATGTATTGTCTTTTGCTACTAAATTAACCTCCTGACCTGTATTGTATCTTACCTCTGCTTACTTCTATGTTAACCTCCTGACCTTGTATTGTATCTTACCACTGTTTTGCTTGCACCCATTGCTGATGCGGAACCTTTGTAAAAGAACCCTTGGTTCAAAGGTATTTGTAATCCTAGTAATAAATAAATAAAAAAAATAACAAATAGTAGGAAAGCAAGAAAATGCCTTGGTTGCTCAAGCTTTTCAAGGGCACATAATACCCCTTCCAGTGGCAGCCCAGTGAGACTGGATCAATATGCACATAATCAGACAAATGGAGGCACCAAGCAAGTGCCTGACTTAGATGGGGCATAAAGGACATTATAGCCAGTATTTTTAAAAAGGCTGCTTATGCAAATGTCTTATGTTTTTATAATTTGTCCGCAATAAACATTTGTCCTGCTTAAGTGTGTCATCTGCTTGAAGTGGACTGCACTGTATCTCAGTGTACATCTATATCAAGAATCAGTTCTTAATCCTCATGTTGATGCCATGACAAAATCTCCCCATCAGAAATGTGGTCTGTTCTACAGACTTATGGCCCACCTCATCAAAGAAGCAAATCTAACCATTGCCAATAGGACACACTGCTTCTTGTACTGTTGTAGTGTATCATACTCCTCTCTTCCCCCCAGCAATCAAAGCTAAGTAGACTGAAAATTTTCTACAATAAAATAGGGTTGAATGCTGCTGGTACCCTCCCTAAGAAACACCACTGTTATATATTCACTGCACTAAATTTGTCCTCCCTGGAGAGAAGATTAGATCACCGGGTAATCTGCCTTGTTTTTAAAATAATAACCATCACTATCTATAATAACAAACTCTGGCCAGATCTGATAGGGCTGCAGAAGAGGAATCTGGGTTAAAAATATCTGGAATGTTTTTTTTTTCAATATTTCTAAACCACATTTTCAACACAGCCTTGTTATGACCCTGACTCATAAAGAAGGGCAGAGAAAATGTCAACTTCTGGCCTAAAATAGATGTTGTGTAGGGACTGCAAAATCAACTTTTCGGCTGCAAACACATTTTGGATAGGAGTTGAAAAATGATAGCTATTACATTCATGAGTGGCTGTACTGAAATGACTATGTTGAAAATTTGAGGTAAACATATTAAATATTATCAAAGTTATGAGCCTGCTTTTGCAAAATTCAAAATAGCCTCATAATTTAATAGATGAACATATTAGAATCATAGAGCACAAGAACATACAAAGTATAATACCACCCCATAATAAATTAATTCAAGGACAGGGAATACATTGCTAGTTTTTTTGGCTTTGAAAAAGTTTCACTTGGTCCACGGAAAGGAAATCTGGATACAGCTTTTTTTAATCAAGCCCTAAATATCATATCAGGGCAGAAAGGGGGTTAGAGTGCACTTGGATGGAAGTGAAGATAAGGTCAAGAAAATGTATTGTGGTACTGTACTGTATAAGGACCCTGCTGAAAGAATGCAACATGTATGTCAATCTGAACACCACCTTGACATAGATGCTAATTCTTTGGTGTGGTCTTATACTGCAGTAAATTAGATTGTGTTGGTATTCATTTTTGAGTGAGGGACTGTGAGAAATGTCAGATGATTGTCAATTTTGACACACCTTTTTTTCTTCCTTGATGACAAAACTGCTACTTTAAGAAAATGGGCTCTGTAGACCATTATGATCCATTGTATTTTCAATAACCCCAACATTTGACACCCTGTGGGTCACTGTCTCACATAGAAAAACTGACCTTCTCACTCCTCTCTGAGTGCAGACCAAGACCCCTTTTTGGTTGACAAATTTTCTCCCACCTGCCACTTGCTTAGTGGCAGTGAATTTCTGTAGCATTTTTTAATTCTGCATATCTATGCAGTCACATAAAATGCATACTGTCATCCTTTGTAGGCTTCCCTCCATCAGTTTCTTCATATTTCACCAGTGTTTACATTCACTGCAGCAGTAGAGAGAGTGTGTTCAGTACTAAAAATAAAAACAACATTTATGGTGGGCTTTCTGTTTAGATATCACTCTTAAGGAGCAGCTGCATTTTCAAAACAGGAATACCTGGAAGTATCTAACAGATATTATCCACATTTATGTTTACTAGTAGTTGTTACCATCTTCTCCCTGTAGAACAGCAGACTGAAATGGGATATGATCTCGGTCTTCCCATTCTCAGGGATATTGACAGGATGGAACAAATGGATATGTCCTCCAGCACAACACACAGACATGTTCTGAAGGTCACAGATGGCAAGTTTAGAGGTAACATTAAGAAGCATATTTTGTACCTAAAGGTGATGGCCTTCTAAAATGACCTGCCAATAGAGACTGTGGACATGAAGACAGTGGAGCAGTCCCCAGTGTTGCCCAAAACTTAGCTTTTGCCAGCACTGCAACCATCAGTATGAGAACCCTGCACTGTTCCTGCCCCATGTTATACCTACCCATGTAGATAAACAGAAGGCTTCAGCATCTAGTGCTGTCAGTCTGCCACCTTTCTTCAGCATTATATCTATCACAGTGCAGAAACCCTTGACTGTCTGCTCTACACTGCATCTATCCTGTGGATTTATAGAGGGCTTCAGTCTCCAGTGGTGCCAGTCCCTTACTGTTCATCAGTCACTCACTGTACCTGTCACTGTAGATAAACAAAAGGCTTTAGTCCCAAGTTCTGGCAGTCCTCCACCATTCACTAGGAGTAAATGCAGACAATGTGGAAACTAAGCACTGTCTCTGTGGATAAAAAAGAGCTTTAGTTTACTGTCCAGTGCTGTCTGAGCTGTACCTTTTATGAGCATTAAATATATCAGAGTGGAAAAGTCAGCAGTGAACATGATTCTGTGGATAAACAGAAGTGTTGTAAGCTCCCACCTTTCACTAGCACTGGATAGCAAATTTACAAAGGTCGAATAGAAAAATAATATAAAAAACAACAGAAGAAAATGGTCTTGGATCCCAAAAAATGTCCATAGGAACAAGGGTTTAAACTTAATTTGTCTGTGTGTGTGGGGGGGGGGAGGGGGGCTAAGCATTTGCAGGAAAAAGTTGTCAGCAGCTGCTGACAGAGTTCTGCAAAGACAGACACACACATACACTCTTCGGTGCCACTTTGAACACATTTATTATGTTGTCTTGCTAGTGCAATGCAAGCAACATTTTGTGACAGCTTGCTGGAGTAGCAGGTTGTGGAGGTGCGTCCGTGTTGTGGCCAATGGTGCCACTGCTTTTTTCGGCTGGTCTTTGTGGCATCAATGAATGAGCACACTGTCTATGACAGCAGAACAGAAGTGTGCCACCAACTTGTAAGAATTTCACCATTGCAATGGGGGAGCATCCCATTATTACATGGCGTGCCTTGCCTGTTGAAAAATTTCAGTAAACGTGGCAGCGGCTGCCACCGTTGCCTCTCACAGTCCAGCGAAAGCCAACATCAGGGGTGACCAATCCACCTGTTGGCATTCCTCCTTCCCACTCCATTTGCCAATGGGGGAGTCCAAACCTCATCAGCAAAATGTTACCCCTTGCTTTGCCTGCTGAGGGGGGTGCCCAATCCCCCTCAGCATCATGCCCCCCCAAATGCATACATGCTTTCTTTGTCAACAGGGGGCCCTGTCCCCATCGGCTTCTGTCCTCTGTCCCCAAACAACACAGGTGGCACACGGGGAGCCCACCCCAATGTGACAAATGTTGTTGTCACACCCTGAAAGAAGAAAACCTTCCTGCAATGCTCATTTTTTATTTTTACTCTGTAAAACAGAAGCCAGTCAGTCATGGTCACAGCAGCCCCCTTCCCACCGCACCCACCCCTGTGCACACACCTCCCTGCACCCTCCTCACCCCATACCTACCTCTGGAGCCTAGCATGATGATCTTCAGTGGAGCAGGAACATGTCTGAACTCTTCAAAGCCGACCACAAACTGAAGAAAATCATGGTAAGCTGTATAATGGCATCAATGGGGGGAGTTCAACTTAAATGGATCTCGTGGCCATTTGTATGACTTTCGGCTCCAAATTTTCAACATGGGGTTCTTGGGAACCCACCTCATGAACACTGTCATTTTGTTATTCAGTCCTGAAAGTTGATTTCACGGTAAGTGCGAAGAATCACCTTTTGAGACTGATTAATGAAATGACAGTGTACCTGTTCATGAGGTGGGCTCCCAAAAAGCCTATGTTGCAAATCTGGTGAAAGAATTCCCAAAAATGACTGTGTTATGAGCATGCATTGCACAGTTTCCACGCACGCTGGTAAATTTGAGAATTTTTAATATTTTCACTCCACATTTTTAATACAGACATTTTTTCATACCTCCTTATGAACAGTACAGCTGTCATTTTTCACATCCTGCCCAAAATGTGTTTTCACACATCTGGCGCACAATGGTGAGGTCGCTGTGGGAAATCAATTCTTGGGACAGATTAAGAAAATCACAGTGGCACTGTTCATGAGCTGAGTTCCTAAAATGCCTGTGTTGAAGATTTGGCAAAAAAATTCCACAAATTGTGTGTGTTATGAGTGTGCATTGCACAGTTTCCATGCACACTTGTAAGTTCGAACATTTTTAAAATTTTCACTCCAGAATTTTAGCATTGCCATTTCTTAACATCTCCTTATGAATGGTACGGTTGTCATTTTTCACATCCTGTCCAAAATGTGTTTTCGAACTTCTGGCACAGAATGGCGTTGTTGGTGTGTGAAATCAATGTTCGGGACAGATTAACAAAATCACAGTGACACGGTTCATGAGCGGAGGTCCCAAATGCTTTCATGAGTTGGGGTCACAAAAAGCCCATATTGAAAATTTGAAGTGCAAATACCAACAAATGCCCGGGGCATTAGGGTTTCTAACTATAATGTCCCACCCTGTAGAGACAGACAGGTGTCAGGGGTGTGACTTTGGATTGTCAGCTGTTTTGTTCATGCCATTCCACCCCCAACCCCACCCTGCAGCCAGTGACAGGCAACAAGGTGTGCCTTGGACTCTTTGGCCCTAATGTTCACCCCATTCTGCTATACTACTCCCATCTCAACATATTTCCTTATGGAATGGGGTGAGCATAATGCCCGATGACCTCAAGGCACAACGTGACACTGTCAGAGTCTGCAGGGTAGGGTGTGGTAAAATGGCATGAGCATTATGGCCGACTACCCAAAGGCACACCTCAGTGCTTGTCAGTCTCTACAGGTGGGTTGGGGTTGGCATCAGTTCCATACTTCACTGCTATTCCTATTATGCATCTCCCTAACTCCTGCACTACCAATGCCAATGCCAGCAAGATAACATTCAGCACTGACAAATGCTTGTTTTATGCTGCAATAAGTTTCCAGTTTGCAAATGCATTCCTTTTTATTATAATGCAAAAAAATACACAGCATTCCTTCACAATACTGACAGCCTTGGTTTTGAATTACAGGGGTAAAGCTGGATCTGGACTGTTTGTAATTTGACAGTGTAGCCTGCTTAATGACACACTGCTTCAGAGCTTCAATAAGGGAACTTCCAGTTCAGTATACAGTACTTGTATGATTTTTCTTTGCAGCCATTAAAAAAGTAATTTTGCAACTCATCTGGAGTTCTGCTAGAAGCTTGCTTGCTTCCATAAGGGAAATTTCAGTTCAGTACACAGTACTTGTATGCTTTTTCTTTGTAGCCATTAAAAAAGTAATTTTGCAGCTCCTCTGTAGTTCCTCTTGAAGCTTGCTCTGTCCTATGTTGGAAATTAAGACAAAAAGAGACAAACAAGCCTACTTGACAGAGAGAAGGGAGTACTGCATTTCAACTGGTGTAGTGATTTGCAGTTGTTGCAGTATGCACTGGAAAACTCCAATAATTTAGGGAACGAATAGAATTTATAGCAAGCAACTGATAAAATTTCACTTGCTGTCCGTGTGTGTGTGCATGCGTGCGTGTATGTGTGTGTGTGTGTGTGTGTGTGTGTGTGTGTGTGTGTGTGTGTGTGTGTTGGGGGGTGCCTGGAAAGGACAGTCAGATAATGAGTTAACCCCTAGACTGCTGAATGAACAAGAATGAATCTATTTGGTTGAGCTGGACAGATGCACAGTCTGCAGCCCAGCAAGGGTTAAATTGAGAGGATAAAAAAGACAGAAGTTTCAAACTTTTTTTTGTGTTTATATCCTGAGAAGTTGGAAGGCACAGTAGCATCACCGCTCCCTTCAGATGGCTTTAACACAGAGCAGCAAATAGCAAAAATCAGAGGGGGAGTGCACTATTCTACAGCTGTTAATGGATACTTGCAAAAGTCAAAAAAGGACATTCCACAGTAAGCTAATTTTTAGAGCTAATGCAAGAGGGCTTCAGGCTCCACCTACCTGCAACCATAGAAATCACTACCTTCCCTATTTTGGATGTATTCTAGATCCTAAATCCCAGAGGAGGCTCCTACTCTCCTTGGCCTGTACTCTGCTTGAAGTGTCAAGGACTAAGACAAGTATGATGGCCTGTGATATCACAGCCTCATCACTCTGGTGAAAGTTTCCTCAGGAGGTCAAAAACTGCTCCTCCTTAGCTGGCTTTAAGAAAGGTCTTAAGGCCTTTCTCCTAGGGTGCAGTCAGTGCATTTGCAGCCACTAAGACAGTTTAGCTAGTCTATTACATTTCTTCAAAGCAGCCTTCCAGGGCTCAGAGCACCTGTACAATAAAACACATAAGTCATCAGTCATAAATAACATAAAACAACAGTACAGTCTAATTCCAATGGACTAGCAAGCACTCCCCCACAAAAGGGAGCAGGTTATAGAACAGATATAAAAGTGAGGGATGACAGGGAGTGAGGAGCTTTATGGTGGAGAGGACTTTGCAGAAACACCAAAAAGCCTAGGGAACAAGATGGTGGACTTTGAAGCAATGATGGTGGGGGAGGGCCTGAATATTGTAGCCATAACAGAGACCTGATGGTCTGAGCACCTGATCTGGGAAGTAGGGGTCCCAGGGTACAGGTTAGTTAGGAAGGATAGTGCTGGCAGGAAGGCAGGGATTGCACTGTACATCAGGGAGGACATCAAGGCTACAGAATGGCAGGAGGAGCAAGGGGAAGCAGAAATTTTGTGGGTCATAATACAGAACCAGGCTGTGGCACCAGTAAGGCTGGGGGTGGTCTACAGACCTTCAATGCAGAGAAAGGAGGTGGACATGCAGATGTTGTGGGTAGTTCAGGGGATGGTACTTAATGGGGAGATTCTGCTAGTGGGCAACCTTAATTTCCCAGATATAGACTGGGATATCCAATCAGCTAGGTTGTCCAGGAGCAGGGTGATCGTTGAGTCCCTCCGGGGAGCCTTCTTGCAGCAGCTGGTCAAGGAGCTCACCAGGGTGAATAACATACTTGAAGTGGTTCTCAACAATGGGGATAGTGTGGAGGAAGTGGGGTGTGGGTCAACCTAGGAGAAGTGACCATAACACAGTGGGCTTCAAGGTTAGAGCAGGGTATGAAACAAATCAAACTATCACAGAGTCCTGGACTTCAGGCAGGCAGATTTTCTCAGAATGAGTTAGATATTCTGGGATGAAATGGAGGGGATGGAGAAGATAGGGGGGTTGAGGACCTATAGAATGAGAGGGGGATATTAAAAGCCACAGAGAGCTGTATATGAAAGGAGAGGAAGAGCAGAAGATGGAGGAGGCTGCTTTGGTTCAACAGGGAACTGAGAGTGGCAATAGGGAAAAAAAAAAGGGATTCAGAGAATCTAGGAGGACGCAAGGGAAGGAGGACAGGAAAACATACAGGGAGAAGCTGAGGGAGAAGGGGCGGAAGATGAGGAAGGCGAAAGCAGAAACAGAGGAGAAAATTGCTAGGCAGGCCAAAAGGGGTGATAAAACATTTTTTTGGTACAGAAGGGAGAAGAGGAAAGCAAGGCAGGGGATAGTAAGGATAAAGGGTAAGAGGGGAGTACATGTGGAAGGGGACTTCAAGAAGGCAGAGGTGCTGAATAGATACTTTGACTCAGTCTTCACGATAGAGGGAGAAGGAGGTGACCTATGTTAGGGGGAAAGGAAAGGGAGAACCGAGGGGTGGATCCTAGTCCAATCAGTGAGGACAGGGTCAGGGAGGAGTTGGGTAAATTGAGGGTAGACAAGGCTATGGGGCCTTATGCTCTGCACCCTAGGCTGCTCTGGGATCTAAGGGAGGAGCTGGCAGCACCACTAGCAAGGTCATTTAAGCTGTCCTTAGATACAGGGTGGGTGCCAGAGGACTGGAAAAGGGTGGACATGGTGCCACTTCACAAAATTGGCTTCAGGGAGGAGGTGGTCAATTATCACCCAGTCAGCCTTACATTGGTGGTGGGTAAGGTGATGGAGGCAATATTAAAAGAAAGGGTGGTTAGCTACTTGGAGGATAGTGGGCTGCTGGACATCTGTCAACATGGTTTCACATAGGGGAAGTCATGCAAGATGAACCTGATCAAATTTTTCCATTGGCTGACGAGGGTGGTCCATCGGGGGTGCAGTGGACATGGCCTATTTGGACTTTGGGAAGGCCTTCAACACTGTGCCCCACAGAAGACTGGTAAATAAACTGGAGAGTTTGGGGGTGGGACAGAAAATAACAAGGTGGGTGAAGAACTGGCTGACATGTAGAAGCCAGATGGTGGTGGTAAATGGGATGCATTCCTAGGAGACAGAGTAACGTGTGGGGTCCCCCAAGGGTCAGTGCTACGACCCATCCTATTTAACATCTACATCAGTGAAACAGTGGAGGGGCTACAAGGTAGGATCTGACTTTTTGTGGATAATATGAAGATCTGCAGCAGGGTGGACACCCCAGAGGGTGTGGAGGCTATAAGGGAATCTGTAAGGTTGCTGGAGAGGCGGTTTGAAACATGGCAGCTAAAATTTAATGCCAAAAAATGCACATTGATACACATGGGTCACAATAATCCACAAGCACAGTATACACTGGGGGGCGTGAGAAAATGAAAGCAACTGAGCAGGAGAAGGATCTAGGAACCATAATCACAAACAACCTCAAGGTGGGGACACAATGCAGCAAGGTGGTGGGCAAAGCAAACAGAATGCTGGCATGCAAAGGGAGAAGGATAACTAGTAGAAGGCATGAGATGCTGATGCCACTCTACAAATCCATGGTGAGGCCCCACCTGGAGTATGGGGTTCAGCTCTGGAGGCCTCACCTATGAAAAGATATAGATGGTATGGAAAGAGTACAGAGGAGGGCCACCAAGATGGAGCATGGGCTAAGTGGGAAGCCATACAATGAGAGGTTGAAGGTGTTGGATTTTTACCCACTGGAGATCAGAAGAGAGAGTGGGGACATGATAGAGACGTTCAAGTATGTGAAGGGGATTAATAAAGGTGGGGGGGAGTTTATTCACAGGGAAGGTAGGCACTAGAACTACAGGGCATGGACTCAGGGTGGAGGTAGGTGGGTAGGTTTAAGGGAAATGTGAGAGGGCGTTTATTCATGGAGAGGGTCATGACACCCTGGAACAGTCTGCCAGAGGAAGTGGTGGGGGCCATAACTGTAGAGGGATTCAAGAGGGCATGGGACAAACACAAGGGGTTGATGAGGGAGTGGAGGGTGGAATCTATGGGAGAGGGGGACAAGTAAAGAAGGGGGGGATGGGCAGACTCGATGGGCCAAGAAGGTCTTTTTCTGCTGACACATATCTATAAATCTATGACTCAATCATAAATACATCCATCCTATTGCACATTACTGTATACATGAACAGACAAAGCAGCAGCCATTGTGAGCATCTCTGGTTACTCAAAAGTTCTCTGGAGTAGGTAATCTTTCAATTTCTTTTTGAAGGATAATACAGATCTGGTGGTGCACATCCCCACAGGGAGTGAATTCTGTAAGGTAGGGGTTGCAAACAAAAAAGTCTGGTCACCAGTGGACTTTATCTGAGAAGTAGGAACAGCAAGTAAACCCCATCTGGTAGATCAAAAGTCACTAACTAGAACATGGGGAATCAGTAGATCGCTGAGGTACTGGGGGACCAATCCATTTGAGGCAGTACATGTGGAGATTCGATAGATGGCAGAAGAGTGAACAGACATGTGCTACTGAACTTCATGTTAACCCACCTTCATGTTAGCAGCTTTCAGTAGTAGTAATCACTTGCAAAAACCAATTTAAACTCTGGTTTTCCTATTTTATTAAGTGATTATCAAATTTCTATCTTACAGTTCAGTTATGTGGTGCTAAATGTTAAAAGTATAAATCTCAGTATTTTTTTTGGGGTGGTGGTTCTTCAAAGGACTGCAGTGGTGTGGAAATGCTACACAGTGCAGTGAGCTGTTAAATCACATTAGTTGGTATCTGTGCAGAATATATCTATAGCATATGGTGGAACGTCATTGTGTATGGACTTCCATACACTGTAAAAAGTCATTCTGCTGTAGTAGTGATGTAGCTACTAACGTAGAATGATTTTTCTTTCTGTGTTAGTAGCTACATCGCAATGCAAGCACCCCCACCAGCACTGTTCATAGGATATTGGGTGGTTGGTGAGTCATGTGCATGAGCTGGCTGCCGGGCTGGAGAGATGAGGAGTGTAGGTCTCTGGCAGAAAATACAACAAATTGTAAGTGATTTGGGCACCATACACTATACAGAACAGTGTATGGCATCCTGAACAGAACTCAGCTAATCTTCCACCTCATAGTTTCTATGAGGGTAGAGGGACCTCTCAAGGTTATCAGCCATCATAAAAAAACACTCAGGTGAAGATTAGCCTTGTTATGCATGGGACAGCATGCAATATCCTATATTTTGCTTGAGGAAAGTACTTAGAATAAGTAATTATCATATTTATTTAATAAAATCTCAGTGGATCAGCACACTAGACAAATTCTAAATGTGGCAGGAAACTTAATTGAAATGCTTTAAGAACCAGATCTGATGAAGTAGCCGTTGCCTGATTCAAATAATATCCCTGATGATTAGGGAAAATCCAAGGCTGAAAACCAAGCACCACCAAACCTCCTTACTTTTGTACACTTTGACTTACCTTAAGTATTATGGCTAGTGACTTAAAAGAAGTGAGACAAGAACTGACTGAGCATAAAAGAAGATACATTTTTTATTTCATTTGGGGCTGTATGCAGGAGATTGGCTTCACCTCAACCCAGAGGGAAAGGAGGTACTTAAGCAGAAACTGACCTAATTCATACAGGATAGATGGGGTTCAAACTTGTAAAGGGGGGAGGGGGGATGCGAGTCAGATCCTTGCAGGCCCCAAAATGGGATGGCAGAATGCACACCTGGGGCAGCATGTGGGCAGAGGCACAAAGCCTCTGGGGGGGATCAGGGCAGGGGTTGGGGTTGGAGAGTGGTCCTGATATATGCCAGCAGCTTGGGCAACAAGATGTCAGAGCTTCAGGCAATGCTGGTGGATGGGCACGTGGACTTGGCGGCTGTTACCTAAACATGGGCCACCCCCAGACACTATTGGGACCTTATCCTGAGTGGGTATACTGTGCTCAGAAAGGATAGGGCAGTGAGTGGGGGGGATTGGCACTGTTCACTCAGGATGGCATCCAAATATGCAAAGTGGAGGAATTGGAGGACAGCATGGAGGCCTTGTGGGTCACCATGCAGACCCCAGATGGCAAGGCAGTCATAATGGGGGTGGTCTACTGACCTCCCATGCTGGCTGATGATCTGGAGGATTGTCTACTAGACCATTTTAAGGACCATTGTGGTTGGGAAGGGGATGGGGTGGTGATATTAGAGGACCTAAACATGCCAGCAACTGATCAGGGAACCATAACGTCCCCAGTGGCCAGGGAGCAGAAGCTGCTGGTCACCTTTCAGGATGCATTTCTAGTTCAACAGGTCTTTGACTCAATGAGGAAGGGCCATATCCTGGATGTAGTCCTGGCTGATATTGACCTAGTTCAGGAACTTGAGATTGGGACCCACTAGCTGGAAGTGACCAAGACATGGTTTGGTTTGTACTAGACCTGGGAGGTGGGAGGGACCACGCAAGCACTAGGCATGTTGACTTTAGAGGGGCAGACTTCAGGCACATGGGCAAATCCTCAGGAACCACTTGGTTTGGAAAAAGCAGGGCATGGAAGTAGAGAGTAGGTGGAAAATCATCAGGAGAGGACTACAGGAGGTGATCAGGTCCTGTGTGAGTGTGAGACACAAGGGTGGTAGATCTAGGAGGCCATGCTGGTAGGCCAGAAAGGTCCAGGAGGTGGTGAGAGAAAAGAGGACAGCCTACCATAGGTTCAAGATATTGCATGAGGTCTTGGATAGAGATGAGTGTCTTTGCACAACCAGGCAGGTTACCAGGGTGGTGAAGGGGGCAAAGGCAAGGATGGAACAGAAATTGGTGCAGGGGATCAGGAAGGGAGAATAAGGGTTCTTTAGGTATACTGTGGAGAGGAGGAGAGTAAAAAGGTAGTTCAGTAGATTGAAGATGAGGAGAGGCTGGGCGGAAGAGGTGGGGGAAGAAGCGGAGGCGCTCAATGAATACTTTGCATCGGTTTTCACTAGGGAGGAGAAAGGGGAGCCACAGGCAAAGGGGATGCAGGGGGTGGATGAGGCAGGGCCTTACAAGGTAGGGTACCTCTTGTTACAGTGGGAGCTGAGGGAACTGATTCATATGAGAGATGGAGCACAGGATTGGCTGAGGGGGGTGGAAGTACGGATGGGGACATTCCTGTTGGTAGGGTGTGGGAAGCCCTCTGGTCCCTAAAAAAGGATAAATACCCTGGTCCTGATGGAATCCATCTGAGGGTGCTGTAGGAATTGGCTGATGACCGGGCTGAACCCTTGGTGGCCCTTTTTAATGCTTCTGTACAGACAGAGAGGGTGCCGAAGGATTGGTAGGAGGCACATATTGTGCCGATCCATAAAGGGGAAAAGAGGGAAGAGAGGGGGAACTACAGGCTAGTCAGCCCGACATCAGCAGTGGGCAAACTGATGGAGACCATAGTAAAGGAGAAGCATGGGGTGTTCTTGGCGGATCAGGGATTCCTGGATGATCGCCAGCATGGCTTCGTCCGGGGCAGATCGTGTCAAACTAACCTTGTGGAGCTCTACGAATGGGTGACGGCAGTGCTCGACCAGGGTAGGCCAGTTGATGTCATCTTCCTAGACTTCAGCAAGGCATTTGACTCAGTCCCCCACACTGGTCTGCTGGTTAAGCTGGGAAAGATGGTGGTTGGGGTATGAACGGTCAGGTGGATTGGAAGCTGGCTATCAGGTCATACCCAGTGGGTGGTGGTAGGAGGGGTAGTCTTGTCCCTCGGGGGGGGTCATCAGCAGGGTCTCACAGGGATCAGTTCTGGGATCACTCCTGTTTAATGCCTACATCTCCAACATCAGGGAGGGCATCAGGAGTGAAATGAGTCTCTCTGTGGATGACTCTATGCTGGGGCAGTGGTGGATGGGAAGGAGGGATGTTCTAGGGTGATGGTCACATACCTGGAAGCTAAGATTCAACACCACAAAATGCAAGGTGCTTCACCTGGGACAAGGAAACCCAGGTCAGGTGTACACCCTAGGATGGGACATATTGCAGGTCTCAAGTGGGGAGAAGGACTTAGCGGTGCTGGTGGATGCCAAAATGAATAACTCAGAATGGTGTAGGAGGGCTGCAGCCAGGGCAAATAGAATGCTGGGCTGTATCACTGGGGGATCACCTCAAGAAGTAGGGAGGTGATTATGCCACTGTACAATTGCCTTGTCAGACCGCACCTCAAGTACTGCATACAGTTTTGGCACACACACCTCAGGAAGGATACTGAACTCCTGGAGAGGGTTCAGAAGAGGGCAACCAGGATGATCTGATCTGGGGTCTGAGGGACAGGACTTATGAAACAAAACTTGAGGAGCTTGACCTGTTCTCACTGGAAGAGAGGAGAGACTAGGGGATATTATTGAGGTCTTCAAGTATCTGAAAGGGGTAAATAAGGTATGCCTACATGGGGCCTTTCAGAGGAAGGTGAGAGGGGCCACCAGGGGCATGGTTGGAGGCTGGAGGGAGGAAAACTTAGGGGAGAAGGAGAAGGTGATACTTCACTGAGAGGGTGGTGAAACCATGGAACGCACTGCCTGAGGAACTGGTGAAGGCGTCTATGGTGGAAGGATTCAAGAGAGGCTGGGATAGGTACAGGAGGGGGATGAAGAGGAGGGCAACCTTTCTGGAGGAGGGGAACCCTGGCTGGGGGAAGGGGGATAGGGAGAAATCAGGAGGATGGCTGCGGTGCCCATTAAGGGTACTGACTCTCGAGCAGACTTGATAGACCATTGGGCCTACTGTGCTCATATTTTAATATGTTAGTATGTTAGTATTTTGCTCTTGGTACTGGATTATTCGTATATTGCTTAACTTGATTATTTTCAAGGTGCTACTCAAGTGCAATCTGTACTCTAGGCAATAGCATTATTTTAAAATTATACTTTAACCTGGGTAAACTGTTACAATTGTCTGGTCAGTTAGTAAAGCTTCAGGCCTAGTCAGCATCAGTGGCACAGCAGGTTGCACACTCGCTACAGAAGATCAGAAGGCTGTGGGTTCTAGCCCCACTTCAGACACTTGGGTCAAATCCCAATACTGACACTGTAGTGCAGCATGAGAGGGGTGCTGCACTCCGGAGGTGCTGCCTTTTGGATGAGACCTTAAACTTGAGGTCCCATCTGCCTGTTGGAAAATCATCAGGAGAGGACTACAGAAGGTGACCAGGTCCTGTGTGAGTGTGAGACACAAGGGTGGTAGATCTAGTAGATCTGGTAGTTCAGGTGGATTTTAAAGATCACATGGCACCTCTTGAAAAGAGTAGGGGAATTTTGTATTGAAGTCACATCTAGATATCACACATTCAACTTTACATACAATATATACAATCATATCATTTTACTGTAGTCCTATAAATCATACATACTGTATCTTATTAATCTCAAACTATTTCATTTTCCCTCTTGTTTACTTCCAAAGCTGATCAATTTCCCTAGTTTATCTACTTGTATTTAATTAATCCAAATAATCCTCTGCACCATCTCATTATTTCCCCTGAAGGATGTATAGCTGTATCTTTAATATATACAGAAAGCATTGCATGTTCTACCAAAATACTGAAAGTTTCATAGGATATTTGTTTTTAATGGAGAACCCATTGGCACCTAGCTTGCCAGAGGTAGAATTTAAGACAACAAAAGAAAACCATCAAGGTTCCTGCATTGAATTTACTTATCAAATGTGAACAATAGCCTATCATGAGTTTCTCATAAGATAAGGTTTTTAGCCAAGATAGTTTCCACTTCCCTGCCAAGAAAACCCATAGAGGTTTTGCATATGAACATGAAATCAGAACGTGCTCCATAGTTTCTTCTAGTGCCTGGCATTTACTGTATGGACAATATCTTTCTTCCTGTACCTTGTGTTTTGCATTCCCCCTAATGTTAAGTCTACCATACATCAATAACCAATGGATTTCCCACATATGTGTGGGGATCCGCTCATGTTTCAATAGAAACAAAGCTTTCTCCTTTAGTGCAGTAGGGTAATTTTTGAACTCAGGTTCCCTGGGCTATATTTTGTTCATTATGAGATTGTATAGATAGGTTTCATAATATTGGGTGATCCGGTTCTTTTGTTATTTTCTATTTATGGAGTTTCTGTACTGCTGGTTTTAGGAATCCTTCAATTTGTAATCGAGGAGAGGGTTTGGGTGCCTGCTCTGCATTCTAGGTTTGGAAGCCACCTGCTAGACTAAGGTAACTCCAATAGTGTTGCAGCATATTTGTTGAGTGTAGGGCTATTTTTACAGATTGTGAGAAGAAAAGAAAGTAAAGGAAGGTTATGGGATCAATCATCCCTAGACCCCCTTGTGCTTCAGGTAAGTATGTGTAACACCTTTTAATTGGGTTATGTCTATTGCCCCATATCATCTGGAAAAAGACAGTGTATAATCTTGTTTCCAGGTAGGAAGGAGGATATCATTGTTATATATAATAGGCAGGGTATAATGAACTGTTTTATAATGCATGAGACAGGCATAGGCAATTTTTGTGGGGGATAGGAAGAAATAGTCTGTTTGTTAAATAGGATCAGCATCTTATCCTCTAGGTAGGGAAATGGGCAGACTAGGTGGGCCAAGTGGTCCTTATCTGCCATCAAAGTTTATGTTTCTATGTTTTATAATCTGTACCCTTTTGATTTTTGATACTTTCTGTTTTTTCCATCCTTGGGCCTTGCACTCTACCCCTTTTAAAACTGACTCCCAGTTCCCCATAGGAAGGTCCTGCACTCCAAAGGTGATTCCTAGAAGTTTCAACGGTTCCAAGGAGATTGAAATGTTGTAAATTTTTACTGGGACTTGACATGAGAGCCCAATAGCTAGGCCCCTACATTTATCATGATTCAATTTTGAGGTAGCAACAGTAGAGTATTCCTCTAAAATTTTTAAAAGACACAGGAGTTTTGAATGTTCAGTCATAAACATACAAATATCATCAACATATGCTTGAATTGTGATTTTGACTTCTCCTTGAGGCCCTGACAACCCTTGCCAGGTAGTGGTGTTATGGAGTTTCCTAAATAAGTGATCTAAGGACCATATATATAAAAGGGGCCTCAGGGGGCACATCTACCTGATGCCTGTCTTTATAGTAATTCTTCTCCTAGGCTGTCCTTTTAAAACTGATTTAACAGATGCTGATATGTATAGTAATTTATTCCATCTAATAAACTCAATTGGGATATCATAATGCTGAAGTTTGTAAAAAAGAAAGGGATAATATACTCTGTTGAAAGCTTTGCATTGATCTAATGAAATGATATATCCTTGTTTTTGTTGGATTGCAAAATATTCTGTCATGGATTATGATTAGGGCATGTTGTATTTTCCTATTTTGTAAACCACAGAATTGGGCTGGATGTATGAGTTTGTTAGCTATGTTTCTTAGTCTGGTGCTTAGTATTTGAGCTAATATGTTAAAGTCTGAGTTTAATATGATTACTGGTCACCAATGAGAGATGCTTGTTTTGTTCCCTGATTTAAATAAGAAGATCAGGAGGCCAGAAGTAAACTGTGGGGGAAGAATCTGTCTCTAGAGAAACCATATGAAAAGAACCTCCAGGCATAAGCTTATTTCTTTTATAAAAGTTTTATTAAATTCATAGGATAGGCTATCAGGCCCAGGGGATGTGTCTTGTTTCAATTTCTTTATTGTTAACTCAATTTCTTTTCATATAATGGGTTTGGTTAAAGTTATAGCATCCTCTTCTGAAGTCTGCACTTGGATGTCTTCCAAATACTGGTGAATCATCTTCTCTTCAGTTGACAGTGCCAAAGTGTTTGACTGTACTACATTTTCTACCTCCTAGCATAGCCCTTTTTCTGAGGTTATGGTTTCACCTTGATCATTAACTAGGTACTAAAGTCTAGTGTTTCTTTTTGGGGTTTTCATGTCTCGAAAGGTTCACCTACTGGTGAGTTCTGTATCCAATATTGAAGTTCTACCTTCAAAGTTCTAGCTCTGTCATACTGAAGGTTCCTTATACCTACTTTTATTTTTTTAATTTGTAGCTTGTGGTTCTGCCTAGATGTAGTATCTAAAGTACACAAATATTGTAAATGCCCCCGGAGTTTTAGATATTTAAAGAAGTTCTCTTTCCCTACCTTTTCTCATGTTTCTGAAACAAAGTCCCCATTTCTTGTTTGGTGTCTGTCCACCACTCCCCTAAATCCTCATATAGATCACTTACAGTGGCTCTGGCCCAAAGCAGGTATGATATACCCATTTGAACCATAGGGTCTGACAGGATAGACGTGTTTAGTCTCCGTCTCCTATTTTTTTGTTTTGTGGTCGGTAGACCATGAAACAGTATCTGTAAGAATAGACAGTCTGAGAATTTGCATGGGGAGATTTTTTACCTGTTGGTCTAGTAAATCTTTTGAAAAAAAAATATGGTCAATAGTGGAGGTCAATCGACCTTTCCTGTATGTATAGTTGTGCCCATGAGATGCAAATTGCTGACCATTAGACAAGTCTGCCAAGTCTATACAATTATTTAGCACGTTAGAATCACAATAGTTTTTCTTCCCCTCATATATTCTCCCAAGGATAGGTAAATTGCAATTAAAGTCCCATCCTAATATTATATGTGTTGTAGTGTATAAGTGTGGCTGAAACTGATTTATTACTAAAACTCCTTCTGATTTAGTTTGTGGTCCATAGACATTTATTAGACTAAAATTCTCCTGGTTCCATTTTCCTTCAATAATCAGTAGTCTGCCTGAGATTAAATCAATTAGTTTTTTGTAGTTTAAATGAAAAGGAGTTAAATATAATACCCAGGCTGTCTGCTCTGTCTGGTCCAAAGGACCAGAATGAAGGCCCCCATGCCCACTCTACTTGAAAAGTCCTTGCCCGTTCTATAGAGAACACCCAAGTCTCCTGTAGGAAACATATGTTCAATCCTGTTTCATGTATAGACTGGAAAAAGCCTGTCTTTTCTTCTGATTAATTAAACTATGACAATTTATTGTCCGTAGGTAAAGCTTAGTCATGGCTTAAAATCAGGGGCCTTTTTTCCATTTCTTTTTCTTCTTCCCTTGGTAATTACAGAGATCAAGACTATTTCCTGGATTCTGTGATGATATGTCTTGGTCACCCACATCCATATCAGATTCCCCCAATAAGGTTGTGAGGGCTGCATTGGGATTTTCTACCTCTAATTCTGGGGGCTCAGGGGGAGGAGGCATGTTTAAATTCCTTGTCACCCTTCATCTGGGCAGGGGTGCTGGTTTCGGGGGGGGAGGGTCTGGTTCACTCTCCTCAGCCCTTCCTTGGGTATCCATGTAGCATGCTGGTGAGAATACCTCCTGCTCCTGGTGGAAAGGAGCCATACTTTCTATGGGGTCTTCTGTCTTGGGGATCTTTCCTGTTTCTTACTTGTGGGAAACTATATGGGTAGTGAAGGAACCCTGGGTTTTAGTCTGTGGGGAGGGGACCTCTGGTTCTTCAACCTCTGTTGGAGAAGGGTCTGAAGCAGCATCCTGAGCTTTTTGGATGAGTAATTCAAGGTTAATGACAGCTGCATTGTTTTTGGCTGACCATGGGCACTCTGGAAAGGAATGTCCAGATTCTTCATATAGGTCACACTTCATGAGGTTAATACACTGAAGGCCGATATGGCCCAACTCTCCATATATATAACAATGTGGGGTGTCACACACACTGGAGAGGTGGGTGCATGCTCCACATTTATAACATGTGCAGGGCTGTCCAGCATAAAATCACACTCCTCTATCTCTCTCTCTAACATGAAGGAGCTGGGAATGTGTTTGATCTCAGTTTTATTCTGCCGTAACTTTACCTTGTATTTCCACTCTTCCATTCAAAATAACTCTGCATCAAGTATCGCTTGAGGTGCACTTAGTACTTCAAACGTTTGCAAAAGCCAGTATGTGATATCATCAACATGGACCCCTTCATTGCGGAACATCACAGTAACACATTTTATTAGGGGTTTGGTTAAGGGAATCTCAAGAAAGGGTGACCATAAATGGGAGAATTTCACCTGGTTGTAACGCTGCCAGAATAATTCTAAAGTGTAAACCTGAAGCTGACATCATAATTGTCTTCTCCCGAAATGCTGATGAATACAAATAGCTCTTTTGGGGAGAAGTGCAAAGATTCTTTTAACATTTTTTTTTCCCTAGTTAGTGCCTATCTGGTCGATTCAGATTCAAATTCAGATTCTATTATTGAATAGAAAAATGTTTAAAACATATGTTTGTTACATCCATAAAATCACAATATAAACAAACATAGACACTTCTTGTATATCAAACAATATACCGTTAAAAATGTCTCATCACAGCTAGTTTACATTTTAGTGAAAAGAAACTTGATAACCCATACATATACGTAATGTCAATGAAAATTAACATCTTTATAAAATCATCTCCCTGTCAATCAATTAATGGATTAAAACATTTCTTTCTTTTTTCTTGCCATAATATGCATTTAGTTACATAGTACATGCACAGTTTCTAGATCCTTTTTAGTAGCACATTTTCACTTTTCCATATTCATGCCATATGTAAATTGAAAAATGTGTTGCCCAAGCTGGCCAGTCTTATCATGCACAATAAATTCCTATGCTTGAAATGTTCACATTTTATTAAATACTTCTCAATACCCCAATTTATTTTAATACTAGAGTTTAGCCCATGCGTGTCAATCGCATGTATTCTACCCATATCTTCTTGCCTTGCAATATCTTTTAACCATATGGTTACCTCGCTCAAAAATGAGTCGATGTCATTAACCACATTCCCATTCCAGATTTCCACAAAGCCAGCATTTGTCGACACCTCATTCAATTTCACAAATCAATCGGTATTTACCACATTTGCTTGTTTATTTTTAAAATCATTCCAGCACAACTTTGGAAGCCTATCATCCTTCATTTTTTGAATTTTACCCATCCATTTTGTGGCATGGATCAAAATTTTAGCTTTTATGGGTAACGTCCCAGTTTCTGCTCTTATAAAATTAACAGGACAATCTCTAGGTAAATTCAAAATTGTTCACAAGAATGAGTTCTGTATCACCTCTGCATTCTGTTTGTCCATACAAAGCCCCCATATTTCACTCCCATATAGCAGCTGACATATACACTGTGTGTCAAATGTTTTCTTTAATGCTGCAAATGAATTATTTGCAAATTTATAAGCAAAACTTCTAATTGCACCAGATGATTTATATGCATTGGACTTAACCTCAGTTAAATGTTGGATGCTTTCTTATCAAAAATTACCCCCAAGTATCTATACTCTACTACTTCCTCAATTTTCTATTGCCTATTACTCAGTTTTTACCGCTATTCCCATTCTTTTGTCCAATCACCATGATTTTTGATTTACTCACATTCAGTTTCAGAGCTAAGGACTTTAATGACTCCATAATATTTAATATTGCTCTTTGTAGTCCTATAGAGTATTTGAATTAACACATTATTTATCTTAGGAGTAAACGAATCAATCAGCTTAATATACTAACATACTAACATACTATTTGCCAGCAGATTAGGCCTTACGGTCTATCGAGTCTGCTCGAACCTTAGATCCTTAGTTGGGTGCCGAGACCCTCCCATCCCTTGTGCTCCAGAAACCCGTATCATCCATCCCCACCCCCCTGGGACAGGCCATCATCTGATACATCCACTTTCTGTGTCTGTCCCACCCTCTCTTGAAGCTCCTCCACTGTGGATCTCTGAACCAGCTCACCAGGCAGTGCATTCCAAGGGTCCACCACCTCCCTCAGTGAAAAACCTCCTCCTTTCCCTCACCCTTCCACCTTCCAACTTCAAACCATGCCTCTGGTGATACCTCCCTGCTTTAGTCTAAAGATCCTCCTTGTTTACCCTATTTATTCCCTTGAGGTACTTGAAGACCTCAATCATGTCCCTCTGTCTCTCCTCTCCTCCAATGAAAACAGGCAGAGCTCCTTAAGTCTGTCCTCATACGTCAAATCTCCTAGCCCTCATATCATCTTTGTTGCCCTCCTCTGTACCCTCTCCAGGAGCTGTATGTCCCTCTTCAAGTGTGGTCTCCAGTACTGTACACAGTACTCAAGGTGTGGTCTAACCAGTCCATTGTACAGCAGCAGAATCACTTCCTTGCTCCTAGAGGTGATCCCCTTACGATGCATCCCAACATCCTGTTTGCCTTGCTAGCCGCTCTCCTGCACTGCTCAGAGTTATTCATACATGCATCCACCATGACCCCTAGGTCTTTTTCCCCTATGGAGGCCTCCAGCGCCTCCCTCCCAGAGTATGTACCTGGGTTTAGAGTTTCCCGACCAAGATGCAACACCTGCACTTGGTGATATTGAAATTTAATTTCCAAGTGTGAGCCCAGCTTTCCAGGGTGTCCCGGTCACCTTGCAGGGCCAACCTCCCCTCTTCTCCCTCAACTACTGCTCCCATCTTGGAGTCATCCACAAAGAGACTCATTTCACACCCTATACCCTCCCTGATGTCCGATATGTATGCATTAAACAGGATCAGACCCAGGACTGAGCCCTGCAGTACCCCACTACCAACCTCTCTAGGGTTTGAGAGCTCCCCACAGACCACTACTCTCTGAGTGCGTCCAGCTAGCCAGTTTTCAATCCATCTGACCATCAAAGGGCCTACTCCTAACTCCATCAGTTTCTCCACCAGACCATTGTGGGGGACAGAGTCAAACGCCTTGCTGAAGTCCAAGAATAATACATCCACAGGCTTTCCCCTGTCCAGTTCTGATATTACCCATTCATAGAACTCCACAAGGTTGGTTTGACATGATCTACCTTGCACAAACCCATGTTGCTGACTATCCAGACCTCCCACCTCCTCCAAGTACACCCCCAATCGTTCCTTTAGTATACTCTCCATTAATTTTCCCACCACCGAGGTCAAACTGATGGGTCTATAGTTACCTTGTACTTCCCTCAACCCCCCCTTTATAGATTGGTACCACATGTGCCTCTCGCCAATCCCTAGGTACCCTCCCTGTCTCAAGTGACCTGCTGAAAAGCTCCGCCAGAAGTGCAGCCAGTATGTCTGCCAATTCCCATAGTACTCTCGGATGAATGCCATCCGCCCAGGAGATTTGTCTTTCTTTAGGGCCTTGAGGGCTAATCACACCCTTTGGTGGAATAGCATCATCCGTCCCCTCCACCTTACTGGCCTTTTTATCCTTACCCAGATGTGACACCCCTGGGGTACCTCTCCCTCCCTCTTGCTCCATTTCTGTTGCTCCCCTGATCCCACTTACTGATGTTTCTATCCCCTTCGTGCCTTGCTTTGTAGATATCCCATCCCCCTCCCTAGTGAACACAGAGGCAAAGTACTCATTAAATACCTCTGCCTGGTCCCTCACCTCTTCCACCCACCCTCCTTCTGATCTCAATCTGCTGAGATGGCCCTTAGTTTTTCTCCGCTCCCCAATGTACCGGAAGAACCCCTTTTCCCCTCCATGTATCCCCTGTGCCAGCCGTTGCTCTTTACTGGACTTTGCTCCCTCACCATCACAGGTGACTTTTCTAGATGCAAGCTGGTACATTTCCTTATCCCTATCCCTCTTGTTTTATATTTTTGTAGCACGCCTTCTTTTCTCTGACTGCTACCTGTACCTCACTGGACCACCAGCATGGTTTATGTGACCTTGCTCCCTTACATTTCAACTTAGCGCAGATCCTGACTGTCTCATGAAGTCCCGTTTATGACCTCCCATCTCCTTTCCACACTTGTCATTGAGGTAATCCTTCAAGTGATCCTTGAGAATATTTCCATGCCCATAAAGTCTGCCCCTGAAGTCCACTGCAAGTGTCCTAGATCTCACCCTCCCCCATGCTTATTTGAAACCAGACAGTATTATGGTCGCCTCCCAGTCAGAGGGTCTTGTACAACCATGTCCCTTACCAGATCCCCATCTGCCAGAACCACATCCAGGACATGCCCTCCCTTGTGGGCTCCATCACATGCTGTGTTAAGAACACATCCTGGAAGCCATCCAGCAGCCTCTGCTCCTTGGCCACCTTAGAGGACATGGTTCCCCAGTTTGTACCTGGCATATTAAGGTCCTCCATCAACACCATTCCTTCCCCTTTTGGTCCACACTGGGCAATGATGTTGTCCAGCAAACCATCCTCTAGAACATCACTCATCCCGGGGGGCACATATGCTACACCCAGCTTGACCATATCTCCTGCTGGGGATCGTAAGGTGACCCATAAGGCCTCCACGTTTTCTTCTGCCTCTTCTACCCTAGCAATTTCTATGTCATCTCTAATGTACATAGCCACTCCACCCCCTCTGCCCTCCTTTCTATCCATCCTAAGCATAGTGTACCCCCCGTACGTTTAGGTCCCAGTCATGGTTTTTGTTGGCCCACATTTCCGTGACCGCCACCACATCCACCCCCCCCCTCGAACAGCATGGCCTGGAACTCTGGCAACTTGTTTCCCAAGCTCCTGGCATTTACTAACACCAACCCCCACAACTTATCCCTGATCCTCTTTGTCAAACCCCACCCAGATTCCTTATACTTCCATCCTCCCTCTGCTCCTCCTGAAACCTCCCCCCCTTGGGCTTGAAAGCTACTCCCCTCATCTGGAGGAGAGGGCTTCTGGTATTGATCAATGTTTCTATATATAAATTAAAAAGAAGTGGCGCCAACAGGCAACCTTGTTTCACACCTCTAAAGGTTTTCATTTCTTTAGACAGCGCCCCATCTCAACCATACCTAATATTTGCTGTGGTATTTGTATGCAGCATTTCTAAAATAGCCAGCAAATGCTGGCCAATTTTCAAACTGTCCAGAATATCCCACAATCTATATCTATTTACTTGATCAAACACTGATTTAATATTAATGAAGCCAACATATAAAACTCTTTTTTTGGTTCTCACATAATTATCAATAAGGTCATTAAATGTGAACACCAACTCCATAGTTCCACACTCTCTCCTAAATCCACACTGTAATTTTGATATATACTAATTTTCCTCTACCCAATTAAGCAACCTTTCTAGATTCAATATGGAATATATTTTCTGTGTTACTGGCAACAAAGATATAGGGCGATAACATTCTGGACCCTGTTTATCTCCTTTTTTAAAAAGAGGGACAATTATTCCTTTATTCCAGACTTGAGGTAACAAGAGCGAGGTATTTATATAATTAAAAACTGTTGTAAGGATACTAACCCATAAGTCTAAATTATTTTGTAATAGTTCTGCCGGGACACCATCTCCCCCAGTAGTCTTATTCTGTTTTTGTGTGTTAATTGCATTTTTAACTTCCTCAGACCCAAAGACAAAAATACTATTATTGGCCATGGTCTTTAAACTTTCTTTATCCAACTTGTCCTCATTACAATCTTTGTTCACTAATTCATAAATATTAGGAAAATGTTTACTCCATTGATCTTCAGGAATCATACCCACAATATTATATTGCACATTATCCTCATTGCACCCATAAGCAACCGATGTCCAAAATGACTTCATATCTTTATTAAATATACTTGCTTGCAGTTCTTCCCTTAGTCTGTTTTTATAGTTTGCCTTTTTTTCCCTTATTACATGTCTATATTCTGCTTTCAGCAGCTTAAAAGCCTTCATAACATCTGCCAATGGTTGTTTTGTTCTTATTTTTCCTTCTTTTTTAAATTTGTTCCTCAATATATGACAGTCATTGTCATACCATGGATGCTGTGCTCCTAACTGTAATAAGTTTTTAGGTCTTTTCTGGTTTCCTACAGTTTCAACATTATTAGTTATTAGCTAATCATACATCTCAATCCTACATTCCCCTATCCCTAAGTTGTCAGATGAAATTTTATTTACTACATTTTCTAGTTGCCCACTACTAAATAAATTGTCCATTGTCTGCTTTGTAAACTCATTCCATTTAATCCTTTTACCATACATAATACACATATGCCCATCTGCCTCGTTTTCTACACTATATTCTTTTTCCTCAATCCTGTATTTATATTTAAATTGCGTTTAAGAGGGAAATGATCACTATCCCAAAGTTTCATTATCTTAAACATCTCAACCATATTGTAATCAGTAGCTTCGACCATATATAGGTTTAAAGCACTCCCTCTATTTATTGTCGGAAATGAGAATTCTTCCATTCAGTCATCATTAGTTCTCCCATTTAACAGTCTAATGCTGAATCTCTTAGAAAAGTGTATTACACTCTTGCCTTTGTTAGATACAACCTTATCTTTAGAGTTTATATTGGGATATTCATGGCATCCTCCAGACATCAATCTTCTGACTGTTCTTCTGTCATATTCCCCACATGTGCATTAAAATCCCCTGCTATTATTATCTTAATGCCTATATATTTTCCTTTAACTGACTCTAGACTATTTCCTATCAAATTCAATATGGATTTTTATTCTTGTAACTTTAATTTGGGAAGTATATAAATATTATAGAGTGCCCACATTCATTGCTCATTTACTATGACAATATAAATGAATTACTCAGAAGCAACACTAACCTCTGTAGCTCTACATTTCAACGATATAGCTGCCAAGATCATTAGGCCACCTTTTAGACGTTCAAATCTGTTTAACCTTGTGGCTGCTACTGACCAGGAGGTAAAGCCCTTCAATACTGTAATTTCCTCTTTTTCAACCAAGTTTTTTATAATAGTAATATTGATATTTTTTTCATCCATGAATGGCATTCTTTATCTATTAAGTTCTCTTTCAGCCTTGCCACATTCCAACTAAGCAGCATTATAAGACTCAATAAAGGGGTTTGCTCTTCCTTTACCCCACCTTACCAGTACTGCACAAATTCTACCCATAAAAATTCTGTTGGGGGCCCACAATAAAGCACTATCTATACTAACTGTATACATCCCTCCTGAAGTGAAATTTCCAGAATTCAAAGAACTCATGGAGGTTATCAGATGTCAGCACTTCACCTCTGAATCCATCATTCTAGGGGACTTCAATATCAATTGGTTGGCACCACCGACTGGCACATAAGGACACTATAGCTGCACTGCATCTTACACAACTTGTTGAATCACCCACCAGAACAAATTACAAAACTGGATCTAGCACACTACTTGACTGGATCCTCACAAATCACCCAGATCATATCTCCAATGTGACAGTCCCCCAGACTCACTGAGTGACCACTCTCCAGTAACCTGCAGCTGGACCAACAAATTCAATGCAACACCCCCCAAAATAATCTCAAATCATAAACTAAAAAGGGGTCACCTGGAGTACCTTAAGGAGCAGCTACACAACACTGACTGGAACCCCTTGACACAGCAGAGGATATGGACACTGCACTCAAGTACTTCATCAAACAATTCAATGCTGCTTGTGACTGCCATGCCCCAGTGCACAGGACAAAGATCCATGGAAGATACAGCCCTTGGATCACACCAGACTTAATAGGCTGCATAAAAAGTAGGGACAACTGGTGGCATAGGGCACAGAACTCTGGCAAGCAATCAGACTTCCAGGAATACAGAAGACTACAGAATGACTGCACCTGGACCATCTGCTCTGCCAAAAGTAAACATTTTAGGGAAGCATTACAGACATCATGGGGAAACAGCAAAGTCTTTTTGGAATATCCTAAAAGATGTAACATGGAAAGTCAAGAAAGAGGCTCCACAAATGCTCAACATTGATGGTGCCCCTACCCCTGACCCCCCTGACTATTGCCAACACATGTAACAAAGCATTTACTGACCTTAACAGTGTACTTCCAACACATTTTTTTGAAGAAACCAACCCAAGCTCAAGCCAAATCCTAGGGTCCACTCAAATGCCCCCCCTCCCTTCTATTTCAAATCTGTTAACTACAACCAAGCAAGAAAGTACATTCATATGGTACTTGGAAAATCCAGGAAAAGCAGCGACACACGCAACCTCAAATTTATTTCCCTTGCAGTTGATGAAATCCTAGCTCCCATTACTAAACTGCTGAACTTATCCCTGCAGCTGGCTCAATTCCCCAAGCTTGGAAGTCAGCCCTTGTAACTCTGGTGCACAAGAGCGGTGACCAGGCACTGCATGCCAATTACAGACCTATTTCTATCCTTGCACCACTGTCAAAAGCATTGGAGCACATAGTCTCAGACCAGCTGGTTGAATACCTTAATAAATCTAACATTCAGTGTCCGGAACAACATGGATTTCGGAAAGGGCACAGTTTTCCACAGCTCTTCTGGAGTTCACCAGTTGCATACACAGTTCACTGGACCAAGGTAACCTTGCTGGCGCAGCCTTTGTTGATCTAACAAAGGCGTTTGACATGGTCAGTCACTCCCTACTACTTCAGCAACTCACCTCGATAGGCCTCTCTAACTCCGCTACTAACTGGTTCAAAAGCTATCTATCTGATCATTACCAACAGGTAAAGATTGGAAACATCACATCTGGGCCCCTGTCAGTTCATTGTGGGGTCCACTGGGGTCAATCCTAGGACCCCTCCTTTTCAGCATCTTTCTAAATAGCCTACCTTGATCATGTGACCAACAGATACTTCTCTATGCAGATGATGCTGTTATTTTTACTTCTCAACATGACCCTCACACCCTAAACTATCAGCTACAACATGCTTTTAAACAAACTGAAGATTGGTTCAGAGCCCACAAGATGGTTCTGAACTATAAAAAGACAAAAGTAATGCTTTTTAGTGGTGCTAGAAGCAAACACAAAGCAGCATCCCTTAACAACACTAACTGTGCAGGGGTTTCACTTAAACAAGTGGAGCAATTCAAATACCTGGGGATTACACTTGACTGTTCCCTCTCCTATGCAGAACACATTGAGAGTGTGGCCAAAACAGTCAGCTTAAGAATTGGGCTTCTGCACAGGCACAAGAAATGCCTAACACCTGAAACACTCCAAACCACAATCCATAGCACAGTTGTTTCCGTCATAGACTATGGATTGGTCATATACAGCTCAGCCACTCCCACCTCACTACATAGGATAGCAGGAGCCCTAAACAAAGCCTGCAGGCTGCTCACCAATTCCCCCCAACTAACGCACACATGTGACCTTTTTGAGCAAGTCAGGTGGCTACAACTTGAAAACAGGATACAATACCAAACCTGCCTCTTAGCTAAAAAATCACTACTCAGACTTCAGCCTCCTGGAGTCATAAACCTATTAAGCTTATTCACAGACCCACACTACACCAGGAACTCTGACCATCAGGTTCTCACCATCCCTCACTGCAGAACCTCCCAAGGGCAGAGGTCATATGCCTACCAGGCACCATTTTGGCTCAATAACCTTGACACTGAACATAATGCCATGCAGAGATTGGGTCTTTTCAAGACCAAGCTAAGACAACACCTACTGAAGAAAAGCTACCGTGACTGTACTTTTTAATTACTCCACACACACACACACACACACACACACACACTTCTGACCCAGGTGTTATTCACCTTTCAGGTTATTACCATCTCCTCGCTACTCCTACGTTGTCCTTCTACCCTGAAATGTCCCCATTTTTGCCCTGCAATACCCTGCACTTTCCCCTCCCACCTCCTCCTAAAAAGTCATCATGCCCCACCCCCACTCAGTGCTCCCTACTCTCCTTTCTGGATAGCTGCTTACTGTCTTTTACCTGACAATGCCACCTAGGCTGCTACCATTACCTGAATTATCCTAGTGTTAAAACCATCTCTATTTCCTATTTACAATGCATTTTTGTCTATGTTTACTCATCTAGCTAGATTGACCTAAACCCACAATGTATGTATAGCCATCTTTTATGACGTGGAACCTTTGTAAAAGAATTGTCTGCTGCTCAAAGGTATTGTAATCCAAGACTGAATAGATAAATAAATAAATAAATATGATCTTTCCCATTACTATTCATCTCTTGTCAATTAGACACTTCTGAATAGTTTATCGTACTTTTGCTACTAACAGATCTCACTAAATTTACATTTTCCAATATATCACTCTCCTCTGTTTTCTCATTTAGCTGTAATATGTCCAAGCTATTAACCCTACTCCCTAGTTGCCTCCTATCTCTTTTATTAAGCACTTCTTTTTGATTACTTCCTATATTATGCACTATCTCAACTGGTGTCATATATGCTGTTATCTTTGGTTGTTTATAACCGTTGAGTCCTTATTTTTTCCTATGTCTTCACATACTATCCCTTTATTAGTCTTGCTATCCTGTTTTTTCTGTATTATCTGAGTTTCTCTAACAGTAACATCAAGTGAGACCCCTATTTATGCAAATCTTTCTTTATTTGCCAGTATTGTTCTTCTTTTTTTCCCATCTTTAAGTACTACACAAATCCAAACTTTTTCCAGGCTGGCTTTATATTGATAGGTAGACTTAAGATCATGCCAATTCTCTTTAAGCCCCAATATGCCTTTATGCACATTATAAATAGCTAGCCTCAATGTATAATAATTTTCATTTCTTGATTTTGGCAACCCATTCACTTAGGGCAGAATTCATAAAGAAAGACAAAAATCCTACACCTGTGGGAAAAAGGCCTGCAGCACTGCGGAAACGCAGTTGAGTGATATTCATAAAAAAATTTTGAGCAGGTGTGGAATTCCATAAAATCCCCACAGCTGTAGAAATTCAGCAGCTACAGAAATTGTGCAAGTGCTTAAAATCCACAACTGCAGATCTGCAGCTGCAGAAATAGCTTAGGAGGCACAGGAACAGTGAACCTAATTAGCTGGAGCAGCAGCCTTTAACTTTGCTGCCATAGCATGAAGCTGAAAGCACCCACAAAAAGACCAGCATCCAGTCCCTCAACTGGGACCACTGCAGCACCACAGGTACCAGCAATACCATGGCATTGCAGTGGCTGACTGCCCCTGCTCATCCTCCCTCCCTGGGGTGTTACTGTTGCCTACAGGGGTGGCATTTTGCTGCAGACTGGTCAGGCTCTATTACCTGTGGGGATCTGTCATGAGCTGCACTGGGTCTGGTGGTTGTTGCTTGTTGCCATATCATGGCAATGTGTGCTGTTGTTGCTGTAACATCAGCCACTGCTATACTCACTGGGATGCTATTACCTGTGGATCACCTCCACCTTAATTGATTCCAATTGTTAGGGCACTACTGCAGTTTGCTGAGGGAGAGTTACATCTCATCCCACTGTGTGTATCATTTTTTCTGCAATTGCAGAAAAAAACTGGTTGTGAATAGCCTTTCAGGGGATGTGCCTTACTTATTTCACACCCTTTTTCCCTCAGGGACTTCTGCAGCTGCACTTTTTTCCACATTCTGTAGTGTTTTTTTTCCGCAGATGCAGAGGGCTTTGTGAATAGCACTCAGTGCAAATTCCCCTTTGTTTCCATAGCTACAGCAGTTTGAGGGACTTAGGGAAGGTTTTGCACCTTCTGAAAGCTTTGTGAATCTAGGCCTTATATTGTAGGTAGTAAATCACCTTTAGCTATTCGATCATTCTTCTGCTCTTCTATTGGCTCATCACTTTTAGCTTGTTTTTCCTTTTTGGTCCTTTCACTAAATCTTACCTTTTTCTCTACTAATAATTCAATCTTCTTTTCCTTTGCCACTTTTTTTTCTCATCCTTGTTTTTACCACTCACTCCATCTTGCCTTGCTAGTTTCCCCTGTGGCTGTTCTTTACTACCCATCATAAATCTTGCCCTTTCATCCTCTTTTTCTTTCTGTAGTCCATTACCTTCCTTAATCTGTGTTTTTTTCTTTGATTTAGATCTATAAGTAAGAGGTCTATTTCTTCTATTTCATTTTCATCCATTTCCTCAGTTATTGTCTTTATTGTCTTTTTATCACTTCACTTACTCTAGTTACCTCTTTACTTAACTCCCTAGGCAGATCAAGGCTTTTACTCACATCATCATCTTCTTGAATTAAACATGTGTGATCAATTACTTGTGTTTTACTTTTTCCCCCAAATTCACATTTTTCTTTATTGCTCACACAGAAATCCAAAAAAATACAAAGAAGATTAACCAGTTCCAGGAGTTGGACATTGCTAAAATGTTGTTCTTTTTTAAAATCCAAAAGAATTCTAATCACTGATTCATTCCATTCACCACCTTCCAGCCTATAATTTCAAATATGGCTGGGGCTACCACATTCTTCATCATCGATAATTTTATTAACTGATGAAGTGGCATTATCTTGTGACTCTTTTTTCCATAAAGGTGGAATTCTCTTTCCTGTTTCCTGAATTATTGAGGCATTAATATTATAGTCTCTAATATACGGTGTCAAAAAATATTCATATTTTTCTAGGTCAGTACCTCTCTTGCCACTCTGATTTTTGGTTCTATTAATTGGGCTTACTAAACCAATTGGGGTGTCAGCATGACTCAGTTGGTAGCACATCTGCCTCTGGACCAGAAGGTCGTGGGTTCTCGTCCCACACTGGGATGGACTTACACCTAATAATTGCTGGCATCCGAATGCAGTATTGGGGGGTGCTGTACTGCTGGGGTGTGTCGTCCTTTGGATGAGACATTAAACAAAGGTCCCTTTTGCCCATCCTGGTGTTGTCCTGGTGGGTGTCCAGGTGGAAGTAAAAGAACCCAGGGTACTCTTCGTAAAGAGCAGGGAACATTTCCGGTGTCCTGGCCAACATTCCCCTTCCCATAAACCGGTTCATGCAATTATCCAGACTGTGTGTGGGTGATGATGTGTGATATGGCCGCCACCACACATTCAGTCACTTCACTACCAGTCTAGCATTGCTTGTAAAGCACTTTGGGATACTGTGTATCAAAAGCACTACATAAATGCTGATTCTTCTTCTTCTTCTTCAATTGGTCATTAGTCAAGCTTTCTTTCCTTGGAATTGGTTTTCCTTTATTAACTAACAAAACATCATTAGTCACTAAGTTAACATCAGCATCATATTTCACTATTTTTCCCATCCATGCTATCCAAGTCAGAAATATGTAACTCAGGCTCAGTTACACTTGTTTTATTCTCCTCCTTGGTTACTCCCACCTTTTCTGATTCTTCTTCCATATTCCTAATGAAATTCATTAGAGGATGAGTACATGAGCATACCACCTCACTTTTTCTTCTTACTGGGGATGACATCATTCTGGGATCAAACTTCTTTCTTACTATCCTCTTATTCCCTCTTAACTCTATATGTTCTCCTTGTCAATTTAAAAACTGTGTAATTTTCTTAGAATCCCCCTTTTTCTTGGCCTTTTGTGTTAACTTTTTTCTTTTTGCCTTCACTTTTCTTTCTATCCTTCTTCTGCATTTTATGTTCCACAGCATTCATCCTTTAAACAACTGCCAGCCTTTTCTGCAGCACTCACCTACCACTTGTTGCTCAGACTACAAGTAAAAACCTGCACTAAACCTTAATTACAGCGTCCTTCAGATTTGTACAGAGCTAGTAATTTAAATTTTTTCTAGATTGTACAATTCTCTTTCTTGTTTTAACCCCAGTCAAAAGACAGCTTAAATTCTTCCTGCCCTCAGTAATTCACAGTTATCCGATAAAAGGATTGTACACTTTACAGACATTAGGCCAACTAAAACATCCAATTTCTTAGGCCCTCATGAGTTTAACACATGCTTCTTTCTAATAAGAGTTGCATCAAATCTTGTGCAAATACGCTGGTTGCTGCCACAAAAAGATAGCCTCTTGCAATGAGCCCCTTAAATCAATCTTGTATTGCAATGTCACTCTTAGATCCTGCCATAGTGTGCACTCTTGTTTGTATTTCCAACATTCAAATGGGTCAAGCAACAACAAATCTTCCTTTTTCTTCATTACACAAAAAGAAGAAAAAAGGGAGAAAAAGAATCAAGTTTCATTACCATGCAGCAATTTCAATACAAGACCAAAAAACAATACCAATATAAAAAGCCACAGCAAGAAGGACTTATCAGAATACATAAAACAAATAATGAAGTCCACAACACTTACTTGCACTGTGGAAGTTTTCTCCACTACACAATTCTAGCACATTTGCCACAGCAAATCACTTTAAGTCTTCACTGCACGGCTTTTTTCCAAATCTATGGAACTTTTAGCCCTGTCAGTTCCTCATCACAGACACAGTCAAAATGGCTCAGTTATACTGCAAAAATCTTGCTTTATACTACCTGAGCTAAAGTCCTGTAACTTTGCAGAGTAGTACTGGCTTTCTACCCACTCTTTAGTACCTGCCTTAATGCCTACTCGCAACTTACTACGCACCTTTTGCAATAATCCAGTGCGTTCTGCTTCATTCAGCAAAATGCAACACACATCTGCCCTTTAATCCTCTGCTGCAGGTTCATTTACATATGATGCAAACTTTAATTAAACTTGCACCACACTCTACGTGCCTTTTTGTAATTGCTCTGATGTTCCCACTGATGTTCCCACTAATTGAAATTGGCAAGCTTAAAGCTACAGACTAAAACATAAATATTTAAAAATCCCTTCAACTATTGTCACTAAAATGAGTACAAACAATGGCAATGGCTGTAAAAATAAATATAATAACAGAGTTAGCAAGAACACTCAAACACTAAATAATGAATAACATTTTAAAAGAAAGGAATCACAAAAACACAAAACCATGCTCATATACAAAAATCTTTTGGTCTAAAATGGACTAGAATAGATCATATATTCCCTGCCTTCCACAGTTTTCAAAATATCAAGATGTCCATATAGACAAAACATCCATAAATTCTTGTACTTGGAGAGAAAGTACTGTCTCTAACAGGCAGTGCTGTTCTAACCCATTGAACACTGCTCCAAATGACTTCTGTGATAGACCATCACACAGGCTATTTCCAATTATTTTGAATTATTGCAGATTGTCTGTCCCCCTGTTAGGAGCCAACCACAGCCTCCACAAACTGTCCCAGCTAAAACTCATCTCCTCATCTCATCTCTTGTTTTTTGGGGGGCACAAAGCTAGATGCTTTGATGCTTTGTTACAGCACTCCAGGTGATGAATTTTGTACAGCACCACACAGCTCAAGTATCCACTCTCGGCCTTCTCCAGGGAGCCCACCATTGGCCAACCGCCTTCTGTAAAAACACAGAAACAACAGGCAGAACACACAGAAACAGAGAACCACAATAAGTTTGACTGGTAAGGGAACAAATTTGGGTGATGGTGGTATACCTGTTATAGACAATAAATAGCTTTCATTCCCCTGCTTCTGAGTCTTCCTCCACAAGACCACAGAGTGTGTAGCAGCCGTCCATCTCACTCCTTCCTCTTCTTCCACTGTGGGGCAACTGGGGCAACTATCTGGTCAAGGCTCTAAGCCTCCTTTATACCTTATTCTAACTGCATTTTGTCTTGGGGCTGCTTTCTTCTTTGACCTTTCAAAAAGCTTGGATAGTAATGGTCTCTGGGGAGGAGGATCCTCAGACTCACCCGAGACATTACTAGCCTCATTGTTATTGGGAGGTGCACCTTTTCAGAAACTTGATCAGAATCAACCAGTACATAACCATTTTCATCTGAAACCACATTTCTAAAGTCTTGCAAAGATCCCCTTGTAGTTACCATGCTGGGGGCTTTATTGGTTGGTATTGTGTTCTGTATTGGTGGGAGCCATTCAGGAGAATTCTGAGACCAAGAGTCCTTAGATAGCCAATCTGTTTTAGGAAGCCACCTCCCATCCAGCATTTTTTTTCCAGCCTGCTTCTACCAAAGCTTTCTCTTTTTTTTCAATTCCAACTTTATTAACAGATTTCCACAATACAGGGGACAGAAATTATAGCATGTGTAGCGTATACATAGGACAATACGTGCTCTGCCCCACCCCCTCCCCCACCCCAAACAGCAGTAAACAACAGTGTTGTAGTATAATAACATATTACAATAGGCTTATATAAATTAAAGTACACAATTACAATCACTCATTTATCCATACTAATCATGATTAGAGTGTGAAGGGGATCCCAAATATGCTTGTACCTCTGTAACCTGTTGTGGAGACTGCTATAGCTTTCTCTGTATGAAGATTAGCAAGAATTTCATTGATCCATTCCTGGTATGTTGGGCGAAACACATCCTTCCAATGCCTAAGTACAATTTTTTTAATGGATAATGCAATCATGGAAATATGAAATCTCTGAGTTTTAACCTTAATAGAGGACAGATCTCTCAGCAAGCAAATGTCTGGGGTGAAGCATCCTGCAGACCCAATATAGGGTCTAAATTAGCTTGAATTGCCTCCCACAATGGGATTATCTTGGGGCATGACCAGAAAATGTGGAGAAGTGTGCCTATTTCCTGACAACCTCTGGTACACAACCCGACTCTAGAAGGCCTCATTTCACCAACTTTACTGGGGTATAGTACATGTTATGCATAATGTGATATTGCATAAGCTGTAATCTGTCTTGAGATACATATCTGTGACAGAAGTTCCATAAAGCCGGCCAATTGGGGGTATACTGGGGAGAAGGGAGACCCAGAACTTGGTGGGACCATCAGGTCTCCCATACCTCCAGTGGAATAAAACTTGGTATATTTTAGAAATAACACTTGATGGACCCAATAAGGAGGAAAGCTCAGATATCAATGAAAAAGCAGGCAGACGGGGAAGGGTTTTACCCAGCACCGTGAAAAGCAGGTGCTTTAATTGGACCACCCTAAAATGCTGAGTTACCAGGATATCAAATTTACAAATTATATTAGAGACTGAGAACTATGCCCCCTCATCATCCAAAAAGGCAGATACTATCCCATCCACTATTTGGGGCAACCACGTGTGAGAAATCCTCTGTTTGTTTATAGTGAAAGATGGGGAGTTCCAAATAGACTGGAACAGATCCAGATGTGGGGTGTACCGCAAAAAAGAGCAGATCTGTGCATGTACTTTTAATGACGTCCAAAGGGTGGGGCACCTACATACGTCTTGAAGGGATACAACTTTAACATGGAGCATAGTCAAGGGGTCCATGTTCACAGACTGGATAAAATCAAACTCAATTTTGAGCCAGGCCGGTCTTAAATTCTCAGGACCCGGACTCACCCACCTCAGGTATTTTGCTAGATGACTGGCCCAGTAATAGATTGCCACATGAGGAATCCATAACCCTCTATCTGTTTTCGGAGCGGCCAATTTGTGATATGCCAACCTAGATTGCTTGTTGGACCAGATAAAGTTAGTAAAAATTCTGTGCATTTTCTGAAACCAGGATAAAGGGATGAAGGAGTTAAGATGCAAAGGGGGTAAAACAGATGAGGGAAAACATTCATTTTAATTATATTAATATGACCCCATAGGGAAATGGGAAGCTTGGATCATCTGTTGAGGTCCTGGACAATCAACTGGGAAAGGGGCTCCAAGTTGTCTTTGTACCATGAGGAGGGATTACATGTTAAATTGAAACCCAGATATCTAAGAACCCGGGGTGACCAACACGAACCAAAAGGGGCAATATCATTCTTAAAGACCTTGTGGCTAAGAGGGAAAATGGACAATTTGTTAGCATTCAATTTATAATTCAAAAAAGAGCTGAACTTAGCTATCTCCCCTAACATAGCTGGGATAGATGTTGCTGGGTGAGACAAATGGAGGAGAAGATCATCAGCATATGCAGTGATCTTCATCACATTGTTCCCTATCGGTATGCCTCATATCTCTGGATTATTAAGAATGTTTTGGATAAGGGGCTCTAGGTATAAATTAAATAAAAGAGGGGAAAGGGGACAAACCTGCCTAGTGCTGGAAAATAAAAGAAAGGGTTTGGAAAATGCTCTATTACCAGAAATTCTGGCTGAGGAGGTCCGATATAGAGTCTGAATCCAGTCTATGAACATGGTAGGAAAATCAAGCGCCCTAAGAACCTGGAACAAAAAATTCCAGTTCACACGATCAAATGCCTTCTCGGCATCCAGGGAAACCAGCCCCGCAGGAAAGGTGGCATCCCTGGACCCCGAGAAGACATGCGAGAGAGTGCGTAAATGGTCTGATGATGACTGTCCCCTCATAAATCCCACCTGAGACATACTAATCAGGTTCGGGAGGACCAGGGTTAGCCTATCGGCCTATATCTTTGAGAGAATTTTGATATACTGGTTCAAAAGAGATATGGACCTGTAGCTCTGAACTAACTCGGGGTCTTTATCAGTTTTGAGAAGAAGAACAATCAGGGCTTCAAACAGATGTACATCTACACCTGCCCCAGAGAGAATATGGAGGTACAACCGGTGAAGTACTGGTAATAATTGTGCTCGGAAAACTTTGTAAAATAGTGCGGAAAAACCGTCCGGCCCCGGAACCTTATCCGAAGGCAGAACCTTGATGACCTCCGATATTTCCTCAAGGGATATTGGAGAGGATAAAAAACTCCTTTGTGAATCTGACTGGGAAGGGATAGAAGATTCCTTAAGATACGCCTCCAACATCTCCAAGGAAGGAGGACTGTCCATATCCTTATATAATTGCTCATAGTACAAGGCAAATTCCTGTACAATCTCTGAAGGGGATACCTTCAAGGATCCATCAGCCTGGGCCCGGATTGGGTAAATAAATCTTGCAGATTCCTGCTGTTTAAACCTTAAAGCGAGCAAGCGACACGCTTTTTCCCCCTGATCAGTGTAGCTTGCTTTGGTGTGGATAATAGCTATCTCAGCCTTTTCTCTCAACAAATCTAAATATCTATCTTTAGCTACTAAGAGCCTCTTCCTGTCCTCTTCTGAGGTACTGGGAGATAAGTTGACTTCCAAGGACCTTACTAGTAATAGTGAGGATAATAATTCAGCTTCTTGAGCCCTTTTCCTCTTTGTAGCTAAACTAATAAGAATCCCTCTCATATAGGCCTTGAAGGTGCCCCATAAGATATCAGGTGCTATACCCTCCACAGAGTTAGTAGAAAAAAAAATCAATCTGTTCTTTTATTAGGCTACAATACTTAGCATCTTTCAATAATTGTTCATTTAATTTCCATCGGGTCTCTTTTTTGGGGATATTAAGGAAAGCCAAGTTGCAAACCACCAAAGAATGGTTGAACACTGAGCCTGGCTGAATCGAAGCTGTCAAGACCCCCAGTAAGACTCCCTGGGAAATTAAGAGGTAATCAATGCAGGACTGAGTTCTGTGCACTGGCGAATTAAAAGTGTATTCCCTGGATTTGGGATGTAATACACACCACACGTCACACAGTCTGCACTGGTCCAGCAAATCCCTGAATGCCCTCTGCTCGGGAGACAGGTTCCTCGACCCACTACCAGACCTGTTCACATTAGTGTCTGAAACCAAATTAAAGTTTCCTCCCATAATTATCGCAATAGGAAGCATGGGGAGAATGATAGAGACAAGCTTCATCTGTATTAGGCCCATATATGCTACAAAGTAAAAGTGACATGGACCAAAGATTACCCTGAACCAGGATGCATCTACAACCTGGGTCCCTAAGAACTTGCTTAGAGACAAAAGGGATGCCTCTACTGACCAGCAACATAACCCCGCAACTGTTGGTGGACCCCGAGGTATTAAACACCTGTCCAGCCTGTTGCCTCCTGAGTTGCAGAGTTTCACACTCTAGCAAATGGGATTCTTGCAAGAATATGATCTGGGAATGCAACAGGTTCAGGTGTTTTAACACTTGATATTGTTTAGATTTTTTCCTTATCCCCTTCACATTCCAAGTAGCCAGATTAATACTGCTAGCCATCTAAGTAAGTAAAAGGAAGTCTCTTGCATAACATCCAGAAATTACTACAACAATAGTTAAATATCCAGTACCCCTGATTACTGCTGTGCCACCCTCCCAACTCCGCACCCTCTTCCCCAAATCTAGTTCCCCACAAACCCCCCTCCATAATGCACCCCAACATCCCATATACTAAATAAACCAAGTATCACAAATTTAACCTTAACCTTACCCACCCTACCACCCCAACTATCATGAACAACGTTCAACAAAATACCACTTCTCTTCCTCTCCCCCCCAGCCTCCCAATCATGCACCTCCAAACCCAAACCAATTATACAACACATGAAAGAGCAGATAACTATTAAATATATATGCAAAAGAAATAATGTTATAACTAACATTTCTTAACCATCAGGCTCCTGGTAGCCAGAGGGGAGCGTTCCCTATTTACAAAGTGAACGTTCAAACCGGAATGATGGTGTGGTAAAACAGTAGCATGCAATCTGAAGGCTGAGCATGATACCATAACTGCTGCAACCAGCAACCATGAAAATAAAACAATTTAAAAACTGCCCCAGGCCAGCAGGTCTAAATAATCTTGGGTGAGAAGTCTTGTCTAATCCCAGACCCCCATAAGAAAGTTCCATCGGGAAAAATAGAATCCCGCATTATCTAATGGAGTTAAACCTCTAAATAAATGACTAGGGCACCCTCTGGCAGTACCAGAGTGAAAACACATGGCGATAGAAAATTATACAAAGATAGCCCCCTCCTGAATATTGCCATTGTGAAATAAAGTATCGAGCCAAAAGGCATAAATCTGGCATTTTAAGTAACACCCTGGTACCCCTGAGAATAATTACCTAGCACACCCTTTGCAGGGAAAGAACCCTCCCACCAGATAGAGTGTCCCTCTATTGAAACAGTCTCCTGGCAAATACAACTACCCTGAAGTATTAAGGAATGCAATGTGCTATGAAAATAAAATGATCACGGCAAAAAGGAGTCCCTTCGGCCTTTACTAGCAAGATCACACAAGTTCAGATGGAGATCATCTCTCAACTCTCATATTTATCTTGAGGAGGTCTTCTCCCTTCCAGCTCTGATTTCACCAAATCAGAGAGAGTAGATCATGTATCACGAAACAGGTCAGGCAAGGCAGACTTTAGCCCCAGAAGTGCAGCTTCAGGATCTCGTAGGTTGACCAGGTACCAGCCACCTGTACCTGTAATCTATCTGGGTAGCCCATCTTGAACCGAAGTCCTGCTGCAATAATCTTTGAGACAATAGGGTGGAATGCTGTACGTTTCAATCTGACCTACCCCGGTAGATCTTGTGCAATTCTGAGACTGGCGTTTTCCCACTTAACTTCCTGCAATTCTTTAACTTTTGCCAGGAAATGTTGCCACTCCAAATAATTTAAAAAACAGCATATAATGGGACGTGGTGTTGCTCCTGGGGGAGGCTTTGGTCACAAGGACCTTTGTGCCCTCTCTATAATATACTTGACCCCAAAGGGAGAGGGGCCGGCAATCTTTTCCACCAACTTCTGAATAAAAGTGATTGTATTCAGGCCCTCTTCTCCTTCTGGGATGCCCAGAATAACAATGTTATTCCTGAGGCTGCTACCCTCAAGATCTTCTAGTTTAGCTTCAAAACATGAAAACTTCTGCCGCATAGCCACAAGTCCTGGGTCAATTTTTTCCACTCATTTCTCCAGGTAGGAAATTCAGGCTGTGTTGTCCGAGGTTGCTATGGACACCTCCTCAATCTTTTTTGAAAGGGATTTGAGCTCCATTGAGATTTCTTTTACTTCCTCATGGAAAGGTTTAAATTCCTCCAAGAATCTGCTCAGCATTAGTTGCTCTTGTTCAGTGATCAGGTCCAAATGCTCTGGCTTATCTGATGCACTCGAGGCCCATGATTTCTTCGGGGCCTTCTTGGGGGTAACCAGCGGGGTGTGTTTCTGCGGGGCTTTCTTCATGTAAACCTCCATCACTATCAAAATCTGGCCAGCAGGAGCACAGGATACTAAGGAAGTGACGTGAAGCAGTTTTTCAGGGTTTTAGGTGATTATAGCAAACCTAAATATAAAATTATTAAGTCCATAGGCTGGAGCTGTACAGAGGAGCTTCTACCCGATACCCTGCATCCTGTGGTCTCCCTACCAAAGGTTTCTCTGGGGACAATGTAGCGAAAGGGTCTGTGCTGAAAGGTTGTAAAGAAAAAGTGGTTGCCATGGCAGCTGAGGTAGTCTGAGGCTGGCCCAGGGCCCCTAAAGTGGGGGTTAAATCATTAGCTGAATTTTCACTTAAAATGTTTAGGTTAGTGGCAATGTTCCTGTTTGCTAACATTAAAGCTGTTCTTTTGCTTCTTTTATCTTCTTTTTTGCTTCCATTTTGATTTTTGGCTGAAAACGTAAAGGTTGTAACTCCCTCCTGGTTTTGCACATCTGTTTGATACACAGTCTTAGTCTTTCCTGAGGGAATGCTTGTTTTAGAACTCTTTCCCTGAGGGTTTTCCCTTGAAGCACTGGAGTTTGGCTTGGTTAGAACATCCCTATTTCGAGATGCATTTTTAGCAAAAGCTCTAGATTCTACTGTCAGTTGTGGTGGCCCTGTCAGCTCATGTGCTGTCTTCTTACACTCTTACCCCTCCATCAGTATTTTACTGCCAGTTTTGTTACAATCAGGTAAACCATCAGGCTTTTTCTCAAACAGCTCTGGGCTAAGTTTTGCGCTTCCATTGCCAGCTGTATTTCTCACAGATATTTCATGAGTAAAAGTTTTTACCTCTTGGCCGGCATCTGGAACAAGTTTCAGGGCAGCTTTTCCTTTTGATGAATGTGCATCAGAGTTCCAGTTGTCAACACCACCATGCCTGCTGTCAAGACATGGTTCTCCATTCAAACATGCAAGTTGGGCTTTAAAAAAAGCAGTATTCTGTGCATGTCTCTTTTCTTCTTCTGATAACTGTTTGAGCATTTCATTTTTGAGCCTTTGTTCTTGTGCTTCCTTCCTTTTATCAACATGTGTGGCTGTACCTTGTTCCTGTATAATTTGGATGTGATTCACACTCACATCTTCTGTAGACACAAACAGTTAATTTCCAATATCTTCCTCATTCAGCATTGTGAAGACCTCAATACTATTTTCAGCCTCTTGAGAAAAAGGGACAGAAGAGGAGGTCTGCTCCTCTACCTCTGTCACATCCATTCCTTCTACCACCACACTGCAATCGGCCATCTTGGAAATGGCCAGCAATTCCCCTACTGGTGAGTGGGTAATTTCCCCGGTGTCCTGCCAAATTTCCCCCATTCACTAAAAATACCACAAACAGCTTAAAATCTGGTTCAATTTCAGTTGGCATCCATCGGTATCCCCCAGGACGAAGCTGAAAATAGGCACAAATGGTCTAGTCCTCCTTCCCGGTCAACAAAAACAAAATAAATAAATAAAAAATGTTATTTGTTATTTTGAAACATTTCTGTTCACCCTCAATAAGCTGGTGTGGTTAATCACTAGTTGCACACAAAAGTGAATAAGAATTATAACTTAAGATGCATTTTATATTGTCATTTGGGATGCTCCTAAGCCTACTACTAAAAGGGACTAGTAGTTAGAGTGAAACATGCTCAGTGTCTACTGCATATGAGTGTGGTAATGTATTTTTACCTAATGCTTATTTAAACTTGTTTTCAAGTGAAGATATTGCTCTAAAGTGTTTTTTTGTTTGGTAAATTCAATACTACATATGCATATTCTTATTTAATCAGTGTATCAAATGTTGTGAACCACAGTAATTTGGATGTGAAAACTTTTATGTCGTTCATACCTTCTTCGATGCATTTGATTGTACTACTGCTGCTTTTATCAGGGAATGTGCAATCAAACCCAGGTCCAACTACCATTGACAACAACTTTACAGGACTTTTCTGTGTGTTCCAGTTTGAGAATCACTCACCTCAATGTTAGGTGTTTGATTCCCAAACTGGATCACATAAGAACGTGGACAGACAGTACTAAAATGGACATTTTTGTACTTTCAAAAACATAGTTAACTCATAAGGTTTCAACTACCGAAATTGGAATCAATAACTGTAATTGCTACAGGCAGGATAAATCTTCAAGAGGAGGTGGAGTAGCAATTTATTTAAAAGATAATCTAGTTGGACAAATTATACTTGCAAAATCATTACCTAAGCAATTGAACATAATGATCCTGCAAATTACTGGTTCCAATAGTTTTACTTTTTTAAGGCTCCTTCTGCTTCTCAATCCTCTTTGCAGTTATTGCTTTCACTAATAGCTCTAGTCACAGATTCAGAATTCTTAATAATTGGGGATTTAAACTAGAACATGCTATATTCATCTACTGCCATGGTCAATCAGTTTTCAACCTTAAATCTCACTCAAATTGTCTTCTCTCCAGCAATACCCCATAAGACCAACAGAGACTGGGACTGTCTTTTGGGTTCAGTTTTTACTACTACATTACTCTGCAAAAATGTATTTCTGCACTATTTCACCCAGGCATAAGTGACCACTGCTAAGTAACCTGCATTAGACATCCTGTTAAAACATTTTCATCTGCTCATATAATTATTACATGTGACTTTAAAACCTTCAATGATCAGGCTTACTTACATGATCATATTAAAATTAATTGGACCTTAATATACACCTGCCCTGATGTACACTCAGCATGGTACTTTTTCAAATCATCTCTCCTAGAAGTAATAAATAAGCACACTCCTTTCAACAAAGAAAGACCATGAACATTAGGGACTCCTTGGTTCAATAGAAATGTACACAAGCTGCTGATAAAGAAGGGCAAAGCTTGGTCTAGAACTACTTAAGACCCAAAATGCATTCAAACTTACAGGGTATTAAGACATATATGTACAACAGAAATAAGAACAGCAAAAAGTGCTTATAATTCTACTCAGTTCCAAGACTCATCAAATAAACCTAGGAAAACATGCCCTAAATAAAAAAAATGTAGGGTAATGTCAAAAGCCCTATCACTTCCGAATGCATTAACTTATTTGGATGTAACCATATCTTACTATATGGAGCAAGTCTCAGCTTTTGATAATTTCTTTACTCAAGCAAACCTAACATTTGATAGGGCATATACAAATTACCCACCAGCTATCTTAGACTCTGATTTCTCATTGAATAGAACAGGAGCCCTCTTCCCCTTCTCAAACATCAAGGCAGCTGTTGTGTACAAAGAGTTATTAAGGATAAATGTTAAAAAAGACGATGGTTGTGATAACATTAATCCTATTTTTCTCAAAATCAGAGCCCAGAATTTGGTGAAGTATTTAACCTAATTGTACAATTTTTTTAAGAACCTCACAGGTTCCACTTGAATGGAAGTGTTGGAACAAAGACTTATAATATTACTTTTTATAATTATGCACTTGGATTTACCTTGGGCCTTACCCCAAAAATATCTCATAAATTACCAAAAATAATAAATATTCACATGTGATATTATCCTATGCTCTCCAGATTCAAGTATAATGGTAAATGACACTGCGCACCACCCATATAGTCATATGGAAAATATATATTTTATTTACACCTATACAATGGTTCTAAATATTCCTCATTAGCATACATATCAAGCCTCATCTTGTAAACATCAACACAATTGTTTCAGATAATTCAGCAACTAATAAATTCTAGCAAATAAACAATGTAAAGAAATAAGCAATACTTAGCATAATAAATGGTAGCAGCTATACTACTTTTATCATACGTAGTATTTAACATAAATTTTATGCATAAAAACATATACTTATAAGATTAATATCTTAGATTATTTCTGTATAAAACTTGTTTCAAAACATCATTGCATGTAAAATGCATTTTCTATGAGAACTAGCAACAACTCATTACATTAGTGGTGTGTACTGTACTTTTATAAAACACAGTTTTCACTTTTCAAATCATGCACAATTCTTTTTTAATTCAAAGCTTTTAAGTTATATACCCAGATTCCATAGTTAAAAGTAGATTCCCTCATATCTTCCCAGTTAAGCCAATTTAAATTACCAAGACTATTAATTAAATTAGTGAAAGTAATTAAAAAGGAATACTTATATTTCTGATTGTAGAAGTGGTTCTTCTCTTCTCCACTTAGAACTCTGGCTGAGTCTGACTTTTGATGTAAATGTTTCTTTGTCAGCTAACTTTGACCCTGGAACTCCTTTTATCATGGATATACTCTGCAAGTTAAACCTTTGCTAAAAATTAGTTCTTGGCTTTGTAGAACACAGCTTCAATCTGCACAGTCCATAGCAATACTGGATTCAAAGAACTTTCTTGTGAATAGCAAGTTGTTTTAACAACTGGAGCTTATTGACCCTTTCATGTTGTGCATCTGCTTTTAAAACCTTGGGACAATAGACCTCTTTTTTCTCAGCACACAGTGTGGCTTGTGTGAGTCTTAAAAGTAAGTCTGTCTGGTTTTCAGCAGGCAACATTACTTGTTAAAATGCTCAGCAAATAACACAAATTTGCTTGAAACACAATGAAAATGTCCTTGCACTTCTTTCTTGCCTCTGGATATCTTCAGCAGCACTGAACTCTGGCTCTCCAAACTCTTCAGACATTTTGTGAAATATCAGGAAATAGCTGGCAATGTCTCTGGCTACTACTGTAGGCTGACCCCTGCATTTCAAACAGGTGTGGTCCAAAATTCTTTGGCCTAGCATCAGTATAAAGCCATTAAAGCTCTTGGTAAACTGAACAAAGGTCTTCCTGCATCTATAGTGAGTTCAGATATAAGGAGTGGTCAGCAGCATTTATTAATATAGAAAGTGCTCTGGGGATGTCTTCACTAGATATTGATTGGTTTGAGTCACTAGAAAGGTAGGGCATCTTAGAAGATAAATGGTGACATATAGACATGCCTCTTTAAGACAGCCCCTTCTCCTCAAACATATTTTTTGGTCAAAATTATTTCTTTAAATAAAAGCCTTATTTAATGAAATTTGAACATTAAATGTGGATATTTAGGCATTTTGCATTAAGCCAAACATTCTTGAAAAAGTCTGATATCTGTAGTATGGATACTTTTTAAACTACACTATTAGGGTTATAAATTCATAATTTTAATAGAACGTCTCAAAAGAAATTAAAGTCTTATTCTATGTAGTCTATGCTACAGAATGGTATAAGATCTGTAAGAAAAATCCATTCCTAAAGTCTTTAAAACATTACTTTTTGAAGAGACACACAATATCTTTTGTTCTTTTCGTAAAGACATCAATCACTGTCAGAAAAGTTAATTCACTATACACTTTTAGATGGTATTTCTCTTTATAGCAACAAACTACAGATTTAATATTCATCTTGTTAGACTTCCTAAGATGTGAGCTATCACAGGATACTAGATTTGTCTAGTTCTCTAATAAGAAAATTATATTAAATAAATTATATTAATAACTTTTGAATGCTTCACTCTGCAACTATAAAACTTGGTAAGCTTATTTATCATACTGTTGTCCAATAACTGTCCAATTTTAATAGTGGTAGAACATTGCATCATTAAACTATGAATAAAACATCTTATTTCTATACAGGATAATGGGACTTCCAAAGTCTAAAACATTTTTTTTTCCTTTTGGTGCTACCAGTCACATGACCTCTTATCTTGATCATAGCCATGGATACCTAGCTCCATCTAAGACTTTCCCTGTACAAACACATAAATCCTAATAAAAGTGTCTTCCCGGGAATGTGGAACATTTAAGGTAGGCTCCATCTTATCTCTGTACTACAGCTAGAGTACAGAGCCCTGAAATTTAAAACAGTCTCTTTAAAACCATTTTCTTCTCTGAACTCGGAAGCTGACTCCATTTTAAATGGCATTATTTCCATTTTACAGTTTTTAAGACTTAATCAACATTAATCTTGACCAGAAATAAAAGTAAACATTTCCCACCTTAATACCATATAAAATCAGATATAATAATAATGATAATTAAAACAAAAATCAATTCTTGAAGATAAAAATAAAATAATTTTTCCATCAAGTGTTTTGTCCCTACATTCCCCCCTTTGAATTAAAATGCACCCCAAAAATGCATTTGCAATTCCAAATGATAATTTTACTATATATGGGTATATAGGTTTAAGCATTGTAGGGAAAACAAAACATGCAAGACAAAGTTGTGTCATCATGCAGTAACTTTTGTCATCATCAGTACATTACATCATCACATGTGACATCATAGGATGTGACACCATAGATGTGACATCACTCGACATCAGTGGAGACGTACTATTTTGCATAGATGTGTGTACAGTACTACATGAACTAACATGATTAAACATGATTACAAATATGTACACTTTCAAAATAAAATTATTTACATTGTTGAACATGTTAATACAACAAATTCTCATTAATTAACTTTACAAATCAACATTGCAATTGACGTTTTAGATTGTTGTGTTCATCATTTCCAATCTTTTTAAATTTTTGTACCATTTTAAATCTTTAATATTGCAGTACAAATAAGGCTAGTAGTTACTTCTTGTTACATTTCATAACTTTTGTCCCCCCATATGCTGAAGGCACTACTAAACTGGCACCTGTAACTTTTGCCTGTGTTTACCAAGATATCATTCCTTGACTGGAAGTTACCTTTGGTATTACACATATTTAAGTTAAAGCTTTATTTGTAATTAACCTTTATAGCAATCATAGTTACATTGGGATTACTTATATGAAATTACATAAGTTTTCCTTACCATTTTGTTACCTTCTTGTACTTTTACTAAATCAGAATTAAAATCAAACTTTCACTAGTTCTTTGTATGTTTCTTTATCAAAATTAACATCAATCAAAAGTGTTCTACCTGAATTTAACTTATTTTCCAGCATTTTTATTTTCATTGTTAACCATTTTAGTTTTACATCATCAACTACACATGCTTCTTTAAAAACTTTTTTTTCCCTTCTCTTTTAAGGTAATACTTCTGTTAGTAACCCCAATAACTGGAACAACAACTATCTGAACCATAAAGGATTTCCCCCTTTCACTTTTTGCAAACCACAGTTAGTTTTAAAAAGTGACGGCTTTGTTTTTGGATTTATGTACTAGGAGAAAAACATGCAATACTTTAGGGCACAGTGTGGAATAAATTTTCAAACCCACATTACTACTGCAGGTTAGGCACAAATAGTACAGTCTATAACACCTTTCCATTAACCTTAACAGAAAATTAATTTACTTTATCTGAGATTATTGCAGTGAGCACTTCACCATTTGGCACACTTGAGGGATAATTTATCCAGACCTCAAGTCTGGAGAAGTGACTTTATTGGGTAAGAATTTTCCCTTAATTGTGACCACAGAATTTCATTGGCTAGGTTTGTAGACATACCCAGTTGTACAAGTGTATTAATCCCAAGGCATAGGAGATATCAAACCTTGTATGACATATAGAGTGTAGTATACTTGTCCTATCTGGAGTTTCAAGGCAAGTGTCTATTCTTTTCAAACTTTATTTGTAGTTTGGAACATTTGTAACCATTCATTTTAAAACTGGGTAAACCTGTGTACTGCTTGGACAATACAGGACTTTACCAACTCTGTTGTTGTCTCACATTTTAGCATTACCTCTGGTTTTATTGAGCAGCACCTCTTTTTCCACAGTCCTCAGTGGATATGGTACTTAAGAGTTTTTGATTTTGTCAAAAACAGGATGGAACTGGGAAAAACAGGACATACTTTTTTCGTGAAGAAAGACAGGCATCTTTTTTACTTACAGATTTATCACATCTTGTTTTGACATACAAGCCACATAAGTTTTACTTCTCCATTTAACCAATTTTTAAAATTACCAAAGCTAAATACATTAATTACATTTGAACCTACAAAATTCAGTTTAATCATTAAATCATGTTCTTTACAGTAGCATGAATTTCATTGTTTAGAAACGTTATTGACTCTTTCTAAATGGAATTGGCCTCTTCACCTGTGACCATCATTTTCTGGCCATAGTCTAGAATAGGTTTAAACCTCCTTAGAAGGTTATTTTCAATCAAAAAATAATTACCTGTTTTTTTTTTTTTTTTTGTAACATATACTGGATGTTTAATCACCATTTTACCAAATCTTAATTTTAACCAAACTTTACCTAAGGTCTTTTAAGCTTCCTCTCCATAACCTACAAGTTGTTAGTTGTCAGGAAGGGTTTTTAGCTTCTTGGAGTTACGTAAGGCATCAGTCACTTTATCATACAGACTTTTAGACATGAGACTTACTTCAGCCCCAGAATCAAGCAAAGCCTTATGATTTAGACTGTTTTCAGTGTTTATGTCACAGTAAACTGTTTCTGCTTTTCCTTTGGGAATTAAGTTGCCCAGGCAGAATTAGTCTTTCTTGTCTGGCAACACAGCAGTTTTTTACAATGACATTGTACACTGGCTGATACTAGCTCAGGAACCTTTTGAGAAAGGTTAAGCACAGAGTTAGCATTGTTAACTTCACTTGGGATTTCATTTTTAAATCTCATTCCAATCTCATTATCATTTTTAACAATAGCAGTTTTTGTAACCATGTCAGCAGTAGTGTGAACAGGATCCACAAGTCACATATCCCTACTAGTCAGATCTGTACAAGGTACAGTTGAGGAGGCATTTTTCACAGGCAAATGAAAGTAAAGAGATGACCGAAGAGCTTGGATCGATCTTTGAAAATGATCGTTTTACTCTTTAAGCTTTTTGGTTGTTTCCTCTACTTCCTTTTGTGAATTATCAATCATATCCTCTTGTCTTATACAACTATGTGTAGACTTGTTTTGAGTGCCATTATCATTTTGCTGATCATAGTCAGAATAGTGGTGTCCCCTGTTGTCACTTTTGTTACCATACTCACAGCCATACCTTGCACCTGGAGCTCCCCGCTTTTGAGAGGGACTCCAGTGCTGGTAGTGGTTTAAGTCATGATAAGGCTGCCAAGCCACAGATGGACCAAGCATGGGCTCAGATTGTTTTCCTTTGTTAGACAGAGGTAAATTCTCTACCCCCTTAGCCAGAGTATTAGAGGTGATAGCCATTAACACCTTAGCTTGAGGTACAGAGGTCTTTCTTTTTGTCTGACCTTATGCTTTTTCTTGTATTTCTTGAATGTTTCACACTCTGAATCAGAACATGAATTACCTGTTTGTCTAGGGGAACTTATATTTTGCTCTGAGGCAATTCATTTTCTGAGTCAGATGACGCACTCAATGATATACCAGAATCAGTCAAGCAATCTAACCTTTTGCATGCTTCCATTTTTTCCTTTAACTTGACTTTTACTTTGTAAACTTTGATACTTTTTCCTTAATTTAACCAAATCCTTGTTAACTTGTACATAAGCATCTGCTAGTTCAACTTTTTCTGTTTTCAAGTTCAAACACTGTTCTTGACACTGTTGTAACTCACTCTGCAAGACAGCATTTTCAACCTTTAACTTGACTAAGTCACAGTAGTTATTAGAAAGGTCATTTTTACACTCTTCTAAAAGCGTTTATAAAATATCTACTTGGCCTGCAAACTTACCACACTCAAAACATTGATCCTCCAACATTTTTTCCAGCTGTTGTATACTTTCATTTTTACTTTTAATAAAAGTTAGCTGTGCCGGGGTTAAAACTACTGTTTCAGTGCTAAGCATATCTGTAGCTACAGCTAATGTTGCCATGGCTATGCAATAGTGCTTACAGACTTTAACAACAACAATTAAGTATTTTTTTGGAAAACAGATGAAACAACAATAACGTCTTACACAACAATTTAAACAGTCTCTTTTTCTTTCTTGAGGCTTTAAAAGTTCTTTTTCTTGTTGCTTTACTGTTAGTCAGTGATTTTATTCTGTTCACTTGAATGCTTTAGCTTCCCTTCTCTTTTGATTAAAGTAACTTCAGACTCAGAAAAACATAACAGAAAGTATTATTTCTGCAATTTAGAAATCTTGCAAGTACTTACAATAATAATGACATTTATTTTTCATACACTGTAAGTGCAGATTGTCATTTACTAACAATTATAACCCGGATGAGCCCCCTAAATTGTGAGAAAAAAGGCTTATAATATCACTTTTTATAATGATGCACTTGGATTCAACTTGGGCCTTACTCAAAAATTATTTCATAAATGATCAAAAATAATAAATATTCACATGTGATATTATTCTATGCTCTCCAGATTCAAGTATATTGGTAAATGACACTGCGTACCACCCATATAGTTATATGAAAAATAGATATTTTATTTACACCTATACAATGGTTCTAAATATTCCTCATTAGCATACATATCAAGCCTAATCTTGTAAACATCAACAAAATTGTTTCAGATAATTCAGCAACTAAAAAATTCTAGCAAATAAACAATGTAAAGAAATAAGCAATACTTAGCATAATTAGTGGTAACAACTATACTACTTTTATCATACTTAGTACTTAACATAACCTTCATGCATAAGAACATATACTTATAAGATTAATATCTCAGATTATTTCTGTATAAAACTTGTTTCGAAACTTCATTGCATGTAAAATTTATTTTCTATGAGAACTAGCAACAACTCATTACATTAGTAGTTTGTACTCTTCTTTTATAAAACTCAGTTTTAACTTTTCAAATCATGCACAATTCTTTTTTAATTCAAAGCTTTTAAGCTATATACCCATATTCCATAGTTAAAAGTAGATTCCCTCATATTTTCCCAGATAAGCCAATTTAAATTACCAAGACTATTAATTAAATTAGTGAAAGTAATGAAAAATGAATACTTATATTTCTGGTTGTAGAAGTGGTTCTTCTCTTCTCAACTTAGAACTCTGCCTGAGTCTGGCTTTTGATGTAAATGTTTCTTTGTCAGCTAGCTTTGACCCTGGAACTTCTTTTAGCATGGAAGTTAACCTTTGCTAAAAATCTGTTCTTGACTTTGTAAAACACAGCTTCAGTCTGAACAGCCCATAGCAATACTGGATTCAATTAACTTTCTCGTGAATAGCAAGTTGTTTAAACAACTGGATCTTTTTGACCCTTTCATGTTGTCCATCTGCTTTCAAGACCTTGGGACAATAGACCTCTTTTTGCTCAGCACACTGTGTAGCTTGTGTGAGTCTTAAAAGTAAGTCTGTCTGGTTTTCAGCAGGCAACATTACTTGTCAAAATGCTCAGAAAATAACACAAATCTTGCTTGAAACACAATGAAAATGTCCTTGCACTTCTTTCTTGCCTCTGGATATCTTCAGCAGCACTGAACTGTGGCTCTCCAAACTCTTCAGACATTTTGTGAAATATCTGGAAATAGCTGGCAATGTCTCTGGCTACTACTGCAGGCTGACCCCTGCATTTCAAACAGGTGTGGTCCAAAATTCTTTGGCCTAGCATCAGTATAAAGCCATTAAAACTCTTAGTTAACCAAACATAGGTCTTCCTGCGTTGACACTTAGCTCAGATATAAGGAGTGATCAGCAGTGTTTATTAATATAGAAACTGCTCTGGTGATGTAATCACCAGATTTAGATTGGTTTGAGTCACTAGAAAGGTAGGGTATCTTAGAAGATAAATGGTGACATATAGACATGCCTCTTTAAGACAGCCCCTTCTCCTCAAACATATTTTTAGGTCAACATTATTTATTGAAATAAAAGTCTTATTTAATGGAATTTGAACATTAAATGTGGGTATTTAGGCATTTTCCATTAAGCCAAACATTCTTGAAAAAGTCTGATATCTGTAGTATGGATACTTTTTAATCTACACTATTAAAGTTATAACTTCATAATTTTAATAGAACTTCTCAAAACAAAATGACAGTCTTACTATACGTAGTCTATGTTACAGAATGATATAAGATTTGTAAGAAAAATCCATTCCTAAAGTCTTTAAAAATTTACTTTTTGTAGAGACACACAAGATCCTTTGTTCTTTTCTTAAAGACATCAATCACAGTCAGAAAAGTTAATTCACTATAAACTTTTAGACGGTCTTTCCCTTTATAGCAACAAACTACAGATTCAATATTCTTCTTGTTAGACTTCCTAAGATGTGAGCTATCACAGGATACTAGATTTGTCTAGTTCTCTTAATAAGAAAATTATATTAAATAAATTATATTCATAACTTTCGAATGTTTCATTCTGCAACTATAAAACTTGGTAACCTTATTTATCATACTGTTGTCCAATAACTGTCCAATTTTCATAGAGGCAGTACATTGCGTCTTTAAACTATGAATAAAACTTCTCATTTCTATACAGGGTAATGGGACTTCCAAAGTCTAAGACATTATTTTTCTTTTTGGTGCTACCAGTCACATGATCTCTTATCTTAGCTTGATCATAGCCATGGATACCTAGCTCCATCTAAGACTTTCACTGTACAAACATAAAAATCCTAATAAAAGTGTCACATAGTATACAGGTTCATAAATTACTGTATATGGCTTCCCTCAAAATTATATACAATGTATTAAGATCTTGTATAAATATAATACTTCAGCAGTCACTGATGGGGTCATCTTCTCTTACTTTGGAATAAATAAGTGTACCAGACAAGGCTGCCCTCTCTCCCCTTATTATTTAACCTGCCAATAGATCATTTAATGAGGAAATTACAGACTGTACATGATGTATAAGGCATTGAAGCTGGAAGTAAATACTTTTTTTTAATTTCAGCTTATGCTGATGATGTTCTTAATACTTTAACATTAACACCTCTGTTATTAGGGGTATTAAAAGATTTTGAAGAACTGTTATAATACAAATTAAACACAGAAAAAACACATTTGCTGATCCTTAATAATTTCTTACTCATTTCTGTAGTAGAGTGGCTATTACATCTAACAACCTATTATTGCTAAAGAAAATATTGATTATCTGGGGTTTCAGATTTTTAAACACTAACCAAGATAATATCCAAAAATGTACTGACTATCAAAGCTAGAGTTACTGAAGATTTAATTGTATGAACTTAATTACCCTAAGGAATGTTGGGTAAGCTAGAATCTGTAAAAATGAACACTTTACCCCAAATACTTTATTCTTCCTTTGTTGTGTTACTATGCAATAACATGATGAGATGAATAGTTAACTTGCTAAGTTTATATGGAGCTTTAAGAAAAGTAGGATGGCATAATCAGATTAGTAAGATACAAAGACATATCTCTTGAGTGTGCCCAAAAGGTGGAGAGGGGTGTGAATTGCTTAGAAAAATTGGATAGAACAGAGGCATATTGGATACACAAACTGTCAACCATGGAGCCCTGTGGGTTTGGGTGAAATATTGGAACTTAAATTATACTTGCAAGTCATTTCTTTGGATGTGACTAGTACAGTATCTGTAGTCTCTGGTTGCAGCATCCAGCCTGCAACTTTAAATACTGTACGTTTGATTATGAATAACAGTCATTCTTATGTTGCTTAATCAAGGGTTCATTTATAGTTCTCTCTAGGTCTGTATGGAGGATTGCCATGTATTATGAATAAGTTACTCAAATAATTGGTGAGAACAAGGGTTGCCTTTCATATCATAATGTAGATATTAATGTTTTAGTGATTGTTATAAAATATTTAAATTTATACAATGGCAAAGAAAATGTTCTGTCCTCTGATTGGTCAGTGTGTGCCTATAACAGTGATGTTATTACACAATAACATCACTGAATGAAGCCGAGACACACACATGACCTCATGGTAACATATGAAAGTAAAAGGCTGTGCCCTCCCCCCCATGAGGATGTACATTTAAAACATAAAAGCCCCCACCCAGCACATCACAGACTGTCCACAAACACAAAACTTGTCTTTTTGTTTTACAGTGTAGCTGAGTGAGCGGTTCATTTCTGATGCCACTCACTCGCTGGGTAAAACTGTTCTGTGTCCCAATACTGTGTGCTTATGCATGGCTGCATGCTTCAGTGAAAGAAACCACACAGAATATCATTCTCATTCTCAATAATCATCCTGACCCCACTCCATTCCCATAAGCACACAAATCTTTAAGTAAAAGAGAGCCATTGTTTAAAATGGAATTTTGGTACCTTGCCTGTAGCACACACACTCCACACACCACTCAGATCCTGAAAGAAATGGCCATGCTCCTTCAGCACTGTTGTCACTGATCATGCCATGGGAACTCAGAACTTTACAGAAACTCTCTGTCTCTGGTAAAGCAGCCACATTTTTAGCATACTGGCAAAAAGGACCCACCTGTTGATATAGGAGGTGGAGCAGCCAGACAAAAAATTCACAGAGTGGACCATCACCCAACCATGAAACTTGCTGGGAGGGCATTGCTACATTTCCAGTGGGACTGAGAAAAGACACAAATCACAGCTCCACCTACTGGAGAAACAGAAAAAAATGAACTCTTTTTTTTGCTAAGTATGCATCTACACTGAAACTGTACATAAGAACTGTTTTAAAACTGATTTATATATATATATATATATATATATATATATATATATACACATATATTTATTTTTTTTTTTTAAATTGGTGACCAGGAAAGGCACACTGAGCTGAGGCTCATTTCCAGGTGTGACCCGGCTACAAGTAGTACAAGGTGGGAGACAGAGATATACAGCAAATATCAAATAACAGACAAATAATACGGTATGGTACATTACATGGATTTTGGCTGAGAGGTTACACTTTTTGTTTGAACAGCAGAGTGGAAAAAACATTTGTTCATTTCTTTTCTAGACAATTTATTTACCTTAAATTCCAAGTGCATGTCTTCACATATTTACAGTAGTGGTTTTACCGAAAATTTGAGTTTTCAGGTGGAGGGTACAGGTGGGGGGTGGTTTAGCAGTAAGAGCTGGCATGTAGATTTAATTTTTTTTACCTGACGAGGCTACTGAGGGTAGTACTAGGTCCAGGTGAGGAGGGAGGGGTGTGCAGCTGCAGCAGGTTGTGGGGGGGACAAGCCTGAGTAGCTGTTTAAAGGCTGATAGGGAGGGGGCCAGGTGGAAGTTGGGTGGGAGGCTGTTCCATAGGAGTGGGAGCCGGTAGGAAAAGGCAGCTTGCCCTGAGGCTGAGAGGGGGTGAGAGAGGTGCAAGGTATGTGCATATCTGTGGCAAAGTGAGTAGCTGGTCATGTTGGCTTGAGACAGGCGGGAGGAGAGGTAGAAGGGAAAGGAGCCAAGCCAATATTTCGCTATGAGTGAAGCGCTGTGGGTGGTCCGCCTATGTGAGAGTGGCATCAGAGATAGAGTTGAGAATAGTTGGCAGTGATGAGTGAGTGGGGGGAGGCAGTGGTGAAATGCATGAAGGAGTTTAGCAGGACGTCGAGTTTTGCAAGGGAGGAGGAAGGGGCTGTGCCGCAAATGACGTCCGCATAGTCCAGTACTGGTAGGATGTTTTTTTGTATGAGTTCACTCCGAGTAGGAATGGGGAGGCAGTCTTTGTGGTGGTAGAGGATGGCAAGTTTGGGCAGGAGTTTTGTGCAGATGGCATCGACATGGGTGGAGAAGTTGAGGTTTGTGTCCAGCCACACTCCCAGGTACTTAAAAGTGGGTACAGACTCAAGGGGTATTTCTTCCAGGGTGGAGATCGGAGGGGGGCGGGCAGGGAGGTGAGTTTTTGTCTTGTTCCGAATACCATGGAGACAGTTTTTTTGCAATGAGTTTTAACTGATTTTTCTGGAGCCAGGCTTGTACTCGGTTGCAATCACTTTGGAGGTTTGGGTGAACACTGACATGGGAGGGGCATGAGGCATAGATTATGGTATCAACAGCATATAGGTGCACGTTAGAGGTGAGACAGGCTGAGGGGAGGTTGTTTATAAATAGGGAGAAAAGGATGGGGCCCAGGATGGAGCCTTGGGGGACACCCATGAGGATGGGTCAAAGGTTGGAGACGGTGTATCCTATTTGTACTTGTTGCATTCTGTTTTGGAGGTAGGAATGTAACCAGTTTATGACCTTGTTTGGCAAGGCCCAAGGAGCTCAATTTGCCTAGCAGTAGAGGGTGGGAGACCGAATCAAATGCTTTAGCTAGGTCAATGAAAATGGCAGTAGTGGTTTGCCCGGTGTCCATGGCGGAGAGAATGGTGTCAGTTACTCTTAGTAAGGCAGTGATGGTAGAATTAGATTTTCTGAAACCTGATTGATAAGGGGAAAGGAGCTGTTTGTAGAGAGGAAGTGGGACAGTTTTAATAGCATGAGGGATTCTTGGATTTTGGCAAGGGAAGGGAGGAGGGAGATGAGTCTATAATTTCTTGGAGGGAAGGGTCACCACCTTTATGGAGAGGTAGGATTTTGGCAAGTTTCCAGGTGGAGGGGATAGAGGCTGTATCGATTGAGAGGTTTAGTATGTGGGTAATGGATGTGATTATGGCCGCTGTGGAGATGCAGAGCAGGATGGGATGCAAGCCATCTGGGCTGGATTTTGACAGGTTTAGAGAGGTGAGAGAAGTGTTAACTTCCAGGGGTGTGAATGGGGGAAAGTGGAAACCGTGGTGTGAGGGTGGGGATTTGTGGGGGAGGTGAGTCAGGCATGGTGTAGGAGATGAAGAAAGAGTTGAAGAGTTCAGAGACTATGGCAGGATTGGAGGCTATTTTACCATCAATGTTTAGGCTAGGGCTGGCTTGATTTGAGCATGGGTTGATGAGAGAGTTTACCACCTTCCAGAAGGATGCCAGGGATGCTTGGTGAATGGTGAGCTGGGCCTTGAAATACTGGGCCTTAGATTGGTGAATAGCTTTTGTGCAGTTGTTTCTAAGAGTTTTATAAGATTGGAGGTTGCTGGATGCTAGAGAGGTTTTGTAACACCTCCAGGCCTTATCTCTGATGCGGCCCAGGGAGATGAGGTCAGCTGTTATCCAGGGGTGGTGATATTTCCTAACTCTGGCTTTCCTGAGAGGGGCATGGTGGTCCCATATGCTTATAAAGATACAGCAGAAGTGGGAGAGGGCGGTGTCGGTGTCGAGTGAGGTGAGGACAGTGAGCCAGTCTGTGTTTGACAGGTCACGTAGAAGGGCGGATTCATCAAGGAGGTGTAGGGGGTGGGTTATGATGAATTCAGGGCTGGAGTGGAGTGAATGGATTTTATGGATGCAATAGGTTATGCAGTGGTCACTAAGGGCATCGGAAAGTATACCTGAGGTGGTGATCCTGTGGAGATGGGAGGTTAGAATCCAATCAAGAAGGGTGTGTTTTTGTGGTCGGTGATTTAGATGGGTGGGTTCCTGGATTAGCTGGGTGAGATTTAGGGCTTCGATCCTCAGGGCTGCTGGTTTTGTGGGGGAGGAGAGCCAGTTTAGGTTGAAATCACCTAATAGAATAAGTTTGCCATTTGAGGTGGTTGAAGAGATGGAGTAGATGGCTGAGATGAGGGAATCGGGTGAAGGCTTTGGAGGGGTATATAGAACACCTATGTAAAGAGGGGTGGATGAGGGGAAGGATAGGTGAGCAACTAAGGATTCGTGGGAGGATTGGTGCGATTCTTTGAAAATAACCGTGCACTTAATTGAGTGTCTGATATACAGCGCTACCCCCCCGCCACGCTTGCCCCGGTCCTGCCAGAACAAGAAGTAGTTTGGAATGGCGAGTGATGGGTTGGAGATTTTGGCTGAGAGCCAAGTCTCTGTGATACAAAGTATGTCCAGTTTGTACTGTGCTGACAAGACAGAGAGGGTGTCTAATTTGGGGAGGAGGCTCCTGGCATTTATGTGGAATATATGGAGACCCTTTGGGAGCGAGTTTGGTGTGAAGCTGGTTTGGAGGGTGGGTAATGCTGGGGAAACCTTTGTTGCTGTGGGGCCTGGGTTAGGATGTATATCCCCTGCCAGGAGTAAGAGTAGCAGGTGTAGGGTGAAGTGGGTGGGCTGCTTGTGTCTGCTGTTTGAGTGCCTTTTGGGTGGAGCTTGCAAATTTAGGCACCGGAGAAAGGCCTCTAGGTTGAGCATGTGAGAGTGGAGCAGTGAAGGGTGAATGGTTGGGGAAGGTTGAGGTGGGAAGAGGAAGGGGATTCGATGTGAGGGGGTGGAATGATTGTGGATTTGAGTTGAGGTGATGTGCCAGGGAGGGAGGGGAGTTTAACCGGGGAGGTTCAGGGTGGGGGGTAGGTGGAGGGAGAATGAGAGGGGGGTGGTGATGTTTGAGAGTGAGGGTAGGGGAAGGATAGAAATAGCATGCAAGAGTGTAGAGCTAGAAAATATGCTGTAAGTGACATGGTCAAAGAGTTTTTTTTTGTTTTTGTTTTTGAAGAAATTTCAGTGGCCTCTAGTAATGGAGCTAGATAGCTTGTAAGTTTGGAGGAAATTTAGAAATAGCAGTGGCCACTAGTGGTGGGGTTTGATAGCTTGCAGATGGAGAAATGGACTGATTGATTTTCAATGGTCATGTGTCACCAGCTATATAATAGAGTGATGACCAAGGGTGGTTGTGGGGGTGGTGGGGAGCCAGAGCACAGAGACGGCGGGGCCAAGTCCATTCTGAGCTGAGCAGGGTCACACAGCTCTGGGATAAGGATATTCTGCCGTACCTGAGGATTGCAGGGTAGGGGAGGGCATCCTGAGCCCTCGTGGACCCTCGGAGCTGCTTGCCTTCTAAGTCTGCAGATGGAAACAAGAAAACAGGGTGAGATAAGAGGACAGGTAGGTTTCTAGGGAGGAGTTGTGAGAAACGCCAGAGGGGGAGGGGGGAAAAATGCCTAGTTTCTATCACTTTTACATCAAAGCTCTTTTTGGACTCTTTGCGAGGGAAAAACAGAAAATACAGGGAGAGTTGCAGAGTTTCTAAGTCTTTTAATTCACAGCCGAGGGGACAAGGCAATGCTCTATCGGTCTCTTTAACTTTTTAAAACAAACACTCACTTTCAGAAAATACAGGGAGAGTTGCAGAGTTTCTAAGTCTTTTAAATCACAGCTGAGGGAACAAGACAACACTCTATCAGTCTCTTTAACTTTTTAAAACAAACACTCACTTTCAGAAAATACAGGGAGAGTTGCAGAGTTTCTAAGTCTTTTTAAATCACAGCCGAGGGGACAAGACAATGCTCTATCGGTCTCTTTAACTTTTTAAAACAAACGTTCACCTTCAAATCACAGCCGAGAGGAAAAGGCAACACTCTATCAGTCTCTTTTTGAGGGAGAACAGAAAAAAATGTGGGGAAAAAAACAGTCTTCATTTGTGTGGGGAAATTTAATTAAAACAGTTAAAGGTACTGCACTTTAAGTCTTTTAAATAAAGGCACCACAAGTCCAAGTCCATTCTGAGCTGAGCAAGGTCACATAGCTCTGTGATAAGGATATTCTGCCATACCTGAGGATTGCGGGGTGGGGGAAGGTGCCTGAGCCCTCACAGACCCTCAGAGCTTCTTGCGGTCTAAGTCTGAGGATTGCGGGATGGGGGAGGACATCCTGAGCCCTCGCGGACCCTCGGAGCTGCTTGCTGTCAAAGTCTGAGGATTTCGGGGTGGGGGAGGGTGTCCTGAGCCCTCGTGTACCCTCAGAGCTGCTTGCCATCTAAGTCTGAGGATTGCAGGGTGGTGGAGGGCATCCTGAGCCCTCGTGGACCCTTGGAGCTGCTTGCCATCTAAGTCTGAGGATTGTGGGGTGGGGGAAGGCGTCCTGAGCCCTCGCAGACCCTCGGAGCTGCTTGCCGTCTAAGTCTGTATAATAGTAATACGGCATTCCATGGATTTGTGTTATTGTGCAAAATAATGGCACTTCGATGTTGAATGCACTTGGCCTGCAGCCTTGTGCTTTAGCCACCCAAGGCATAACATTATTACACAATAACACATACCCTGTTGTGCCTTATTGCTTAATTAGGGGAAAGGAGAAATTGTTTAACCAGGAAAAGGACACAAAGACAGAGTTTGTTTCCAAGTGCAACCTGGGAGCACAAGGAAGTTAAGTGGCTTGCTCGGGATCACACAGTATGCAAGTGGGACTGATGGGATTCAAACCCAAGTCTCCAGGTTTGCCCCTCATTGCCCTTAACCATTATGTTATACTAATTTACTTATCGAAAAGTAGCATGTTAATGTTGGATTACAGTCTTTCAATAATTGATGATGTGCATCATGGGCATGCTTTATTGCTTAGCAGCAATAGGACAATGACTTTCTTGGCTCAGAAGTGTGTCCCCTTCACACCTATGCTCCACCCTTGAGGGCCTCTTTGCATTGATTTCTATTTAATTCAGGTGTGAAGGAGGATACAAAATTAAAATTAAATTTGATTGTATCATCACTATGTGAGCCATCATTACTTGGCCCTTGTACATCTTATTTATGCCACCACAATATACTTGAACCATTTGTCTTGTCAGGAACTGATTTAAAATCATTTGTTTTTAATTACAGTAGTAGCTACAGACATGGCCAGATATTTCCAGATATTTTGCAAAATTTCCAAAGAGTTTCTCTCTGCTGCCCCTACTGTGGAAATGGAGAAAGCAGGAGTTTTCTCTAGAAAAATCACAGAAATTTCAGGAAATATATGACCAAATCTTTGGCTGTGACTGTACATGTATCACTTCATATTATAGTGGTGTGGTAGTGCCCTTATAGTTAGGGTTGAGTAAGCATGTTTTATTGTTAAACCTGAAAGTTTGCACTTTAATAACTTTGCAACCATTCAACGAATTTGCAAGAAAATTTGCATGTCTAGTGTTGTGTGCTAACTCTCTTGACAGGGCAAGTTTTGTTTCAGTCAGATTGGCAGATTTCAAACTGTGCATAGTGCTAAAATGTTACAATTTGCCTGTTTTTTTGCTTTTTTTGTCATCGTGCTGTGCCCAGACATTTTAGAATTTTGGTTTGAAATTTTCAGGGTATAAAGGGCATGCCTCACAAAATTGTCATTTTCTGGTTTGTTGAAAAAATATTAATCCATTCCAAAGTGATTTAAAAGTTTTGGGTTCTGGGCATGCTCAGTACAGCGTTTTGGATAGTTTCCTGGAATGACAAAGGAATTTGGTCTCATGAAAAAGGATTCCTTTCTTTGTGGGACCAATTCTTTTTCATGAGAAAACATTTCTTTTTCATATGCCACCATCCAGTTTTTAGTTTTTCCAAGCAACAAACTGTCATAACTCTGCATACTGATGTCTTCCACAGATACCAAAAAATGTATCTTGCTCAATGGGACTTGATGAGCTTTATTCTGTACTTTTTAACATCTTGCATGCCCCCATGTATTTTGTTTTGTATTGTTTAAATCCTTTTTTGTGAATTGCTAAAATCCTTTAAGGGGAATCCTTTTTCATTGCTATGAAAAAGGAATTTTGTTTTTTTTTAAAAAAAGTCCAAAATCATTTTTGGAAACTCAGGATCATTTTTCATGAATTCACGAAAAAGGATCCTTCTCTCACAAAAAGGATTTGAAAATCAGCTATGTCCAGAAAGCTTTTTTGTGAGATGGGATCCTTTTTCACAAAAATGAAATAGGACTCTCGATAAAGGATCCTTTCTTGCAAAAAAAAAAGGATTGAAGAAATCAAAGTCCCAAATCCTTTTGCATGACAATAGATCCCTTTTTGAGTAGGCACAAAAAATATGACAAAAAAGGATTTACTAGCATGCAAAAGGATTTCTCCATCTGTGGTAGTATATTTAATCTACTTTCATTGGTGTCCAGTGGTACTTTCCACCCTCCAATTGTGCCCTGGTCCCATTTTTTCAATTTCCATAGCCTTGGTGTGAAGTGGCACCCCATCCCACATTCATCGTTGCATATGTGTATATATATATATATGTTGTTTTACAACATCACTGGTGTCTAGTGTTACCCCACCCCATATCCTTCTTAACCAGTGAATAAGAAAAGCAGTCCCTTGTTGTGTTTTTTAATGTGAAAAAAAAATACATCCACTGCCAATTGCACCCACACCCTCACCCGACCTCCCACTGTGTACTCACCACCTCACACCCCCTTAGACTCCCCACACACTTTCACTCACCTGAACTTGGCCCACAGTGAAGATTCATTCAATGATCAAAGTTGTTTCTTGATGATGGAACCAGTGACTGCTGTCTGAGAAATCCCATTTAAATATACTGAAGTGCAGTTAACTTATTTCTCATACAGAAGTCATCAGTTCCAGCAGCAAGATGCGTCTTCAATCAGAGAATGGATTTTCACTGCTGGACCATTTCAGGTGTGTGAGGTTGTGTTGGGGGGTGTCTAGGGAGTGTGGAGTGGTGTGTGCACAGTGGGAGGTCAGGTAGTGGTGCAGATGTAATCGGAGACTGACTATTTTTAGGTAAATGAAACACAAGGAGGGACCATTTTTCTTATTTACAGGCTAAGACAGACAGGGGGCAGGGAAGGGGAAGAAAAAACAGGACAAAACCAATGGTTACATTGAAACAGGATAAGCTATAATAATAAATTTCTCAGTTTATAACATCTCTGCACAGCCACTAACTGAAGTACAGGTAAGGGCCTTAAGTAAAGGAAGATTTTTTATACCGGACACTGTTACAGACAAATTTCAATTGGAAGTAGATCTATTTAAATTCTTAAGAAAAATAGATTTAAGATATTATTATTGTGACTTAAAAGATAACAAACCCTGCAGTAATAACAAGGGTGTCACAGTGGGAGAAAGTGTTAATCTAGAATTAGTGAATACAGACAACACACAAATCCCATTGACACAACTGACTGATAACCTTGAATTAAATGGGACATTCATCCAGAGAAATAACAGAGAGTCGGCATGATGGGACTTTGGATACAGATATTTTTAAAGCTAAGGTGTATTCAGGTGAAATGAATGAAAATACAGCAAGAAGCACTGTTGATGGGAGTGTCACTCATATGAGACAAAATACTACAAACCAGGACCTGTTATTTTCATAGACTACTACAAATGCTCAAATGCTAATAATAATGTTATCTTCCTTTTCAGGTTTGAATAATTTCAATGTTGTTGAAGGGGAATGGGCGCCATGAAATATAATCAGTAAATTCATCTTCTGGAAGCCAACCAAATGGCACTGCATTGCTTAGAGCACAAACTTTAAGTCTAAGTCTAAGACAGAGTATAGCGCAATGGTTTAAGTCAAGTCAAGTTAAGTCAAACTTTATTTTTATAGTGCCTTTCCAAACCAAGGCACTGTACATAAAACCAAATACCACCAGTATAAATAGAATTAAAACAGAAAAAATAAGTCAAATTATCCATATTTTGGGAAGGCTAGATCAAATACATAAGTTTTTTACTAAATTTTAAACCTATTGATGGTCATGCGTTCTCTCAACCGACAAGGTAGAGAATTCCACAGGGTTGGAGCTGAGAAAGAAAAAGCTCAAGAACCGGATGTCTTCAGTCTTACCCTGGGAATCTCCAGCAATCACTCGCCGGTGGAACAGAGGGGACTGAGGGGGCAGTAAGGTACAAGAAGATCTTGCAGGTAGCTAGGTCCCTGATTATGTAGGGCTTTAAAGGTTAGCAAGCCAGCCTTAAAGGTGATACACCACTGAACAGGCAGCCAGTGCAGTTTGCGGAGCCCAGGTGTAATATGACTGGACCGAGAGGTCCCAGTCAGAAGCCTCGCTGCCACATTCTGCACCAGCTGCAAGCAGCATATATCAACCCCTGGCAGCTCTAGGTTGAAGGAATTGCAGTAATCAAGATGGGTAGTGACAAAGGCATGGACCAATGTTGGATGATCATCCGGAGGAACCAGGTGTTTCACCCAGGCGATATTCCTAAGATGAGAAAAAGATGAAACTTGAGGCTTTAGTATCAAACCATCATCAAAGATAATGCCAAGGTTTTGCACATGGTCTGAGGAAAGTGAGCTGTATACCTCCAAGCAACAAGCCTGATGGTAGTCCGGCCCCCAATCCTGCCCCAGGATGATCTGGGTCCACTACCAACACTTCAGTCTTGTCTGGATTCAGTCTCAACCAGCTGGTGCTCATCCAAGTTCTGATCTCTGTAAGGTAGTTATTTAGCATGGGAAGTTTAAGGAGCTAAGCTGCAAACCTGGAGACCTGGGTTTGAATCCCACAGCCCCCACCTGCAAACTGTGTGACCCTGAGCAAGTCACTTATCCTCCTTGTGCTCCCAGATCACACCTGTAAACAAGCTTCAGCTTAGTGTGTCTCTCCTGGTTAAAAAAAAGTCTGAAAGTAAATTTTGTCCCTTTAATAAATATCCTGTTTTCTATACATTTGATAATATGATTAGGAGCGATATCTCACAGGTACTGCATCAGACTATATATCAATATGTCTACCCTTGAACACCAAGCGTTAAAGTAAATTCAAAGTATGCCTCTCAATACTATGAAACAGGCAGACAATGATGGAATGGTCGATGTGCAGGACAATCTGAAATATGTCCAGGAGACAAAACATCTGTCTAAGAACAGGACTATTAGAAATCTCTGACGTTTGATCTCACATGGTCCTTCAAATTTGAATTAGAACAAATAAAAGTGCCTATGAGATGGGTACATCACAAGTTAAGAGGGCAGTTTTAACTCCAACCCTATGCACTTTACTTAAGGTCAACAAGTCTGCATGGGACCCTCTGAGACAGCACTTTTTTTTCAGCAGGGGGTCACTCAGTGAGGGTCCTTCACAGTTTTTGGACCATTTCTTTAAACAGATGGTACCCACAACTAGGAGTTATCTGCTTGACACTATATACTATATGCATAAAACAGAAACTTGGAGGGTTATGATGCCAGGAAAACATTTGCTGGCTTACAACTGACATTGTATCTCTGTACACCAGTACTGGCCACCAGCACGGCATTCGAGCAGCAAAGGAATCCCTGGCCAGGGATCCAGGCCTCAGGTTGGCACCTCAGAAGTTCATTTTAGATTTGTTAACATTTATTCTCAGTCATAATTAGTTGCCTTTTTAATCACAGATTTTATCTGCAGTCGAGAGGCTCTGTAATGGTTCTATCCCTTGCAGCACTGTATGCTAAACTATTTCTTGCTTGGAGGGAGGAAAATATAATGTTTATCAATCAGTCAATCAAAATCTTTATTTAACCAGGTGGACACCATTGAGCAGGGCTCATTTTTGAGCTGGATCTGGGTTGAATACAAGGTCACTATACCATACAAAATACAAAGACAATAAATTATACATATACAAAAATGGATACAAAGTGAATACAGTGAACAAAGTGCTTAGCAACAGCAATGACATCATCAGATATACAGTACATGCAGATTTAAGGTGTAACAGGGAAATAGGGACAATATATACACATTCCAGAATAGCATCCAGCCAGAGGAGAGGATCACAAGTATAGATAAGGAGTACCAGTCAGCTCAGTAGTGTGGAGGGGGAAGGTAGAGGACTGTAATTATAGGGAGGGGTGCATGGTGATTGTACTGGAACATAGGGAGGGGTGGAGGGTGACCATACTGGAAGGAAAGAAGAGGCACTCATATACAGTTGATATATGGCTCAGGCAGTGGAAGGCATGCAACTCAAGGGAGGAGGTGAGTATTCAAAGGGAGAAGGTACACAGTTGCTTAGGATATAGTTGCTGTCATAGAGTTCAGAGGAAGGAAGTATGCAGGGATGCTGAGGTGCGGTGGGGGGAGGAGTAAGAGAATAAGAGTAACCAAGTGTAGGTGAGATGAGACCAGGCAGGAGAAGGAGTAACCAAAAGAAGATAAGGTGAAGTCAGACGGGGTCAATAAAGGTCACTGAAATAGCTAGGGCATATCAGGATTGAGAGAAGCAGTTACAGGATTCCTTGTAAGAACTGGCATAGAGTGATTTGAATGCTGCTAAGTTAATAGGGTGAGTCAGTTTCAAGATTGTTTGCAGCTTGTTCCACAACCATCTTAGGAAAGCACTACCAAAGCATGATTTGACATTAGGAACTATCAGAGAAATATAGCAGGTACTGCTCAGTGCATACTTTCCTAACAAACTTAACAGTAGACAATCAGAGATACAGTATAATAGGGCAGTTTCTTAGAAATGGCTCTGAGAGTCCAGAATACAGCATTTCTTTGATGTCTATAATTAAGGGATGACCATCCCACAGCAGCGTATAAGAAACAATGGTGCACAGAGTAGGGAAGACCAGAGATGAACCAAAACCCAAAACTCTCCACATAATTTTGGCCTATATCCCCCCGAGAAACCAAAAACTCGCATTTATTCTATCCTCCACAATATCTCCCACCTTCCTAATACTAATGAAATCATCGTAATGGGTGACTTCAGTGTCAACTGGCTATCCCCAGCCTCATCCAGCTTCAAAGACACTGTCCTGGCATACAATCTTGCCCAACTAGTCACCTCACCTACCAGAAGGGACAATAGATCCGGGACCTCCACCCTTTTAGACCTCATTTTCACCAACAGGCCATGGAACCTCTCCCATGCCACGGTGTTCCCTGACTCTATCAGTGACCACTCCCCGGTGACATGCTGGTGGTTGGGTAAACTGCCCCCTGCCCCTCCAAAAATCTCCTTGCAGAGACGGCTAAAAAGAGGAGGTCTAGAGAACCTCAAAGCCCATCTAACTACCTGCAACTGGCTCCCATTTACACTGCGCAGTCAGTAGACCTAGCACTCACCCATTTTATAACCACTTTCAACAAGGCCTGTAATATTTTCGCTCCCCTCACAAAGCTAGTAGTGAAAACCAGAACCACCCCCTGGATCACACCATCACTACTTAACCTGCTACAACAAAGGGACAACCTTTGGCATAAGGCCCTTGACTCCCAATGCACGCAGGATAGACAGCTATACCGGGAGGCATGCAATAAATGTACATGGGCCTTACGGCAGGCGAAAGCTAATTGCTACCAACAAACCCTAACCTCCTCCTGGAGAGACAGAAAAAAATTCTGGAACAATATAAAAGAACTCAGTGGGAAATCCTGCTCCCCCAACCCTACCCAACTCACTATTAATGGGGATGACATGCAAGATCCTTCCACTATAGCAGAAGCCCTTAACTCCACCTTCTCGGACCTCTCCCATATCCTCCCTCCTAATTTCTTCTACCCTGTCCCCCACCCTCCCCTGAAACCCTGGGTAATGTCAATTCAATTCCCTTCAGGTTTAGAGTCGTCTCCTGCTGCGAGGCTAAACACTATATTACCAAAGCTATCGACAATACCTGTTATCGACAATACCTGTTACAGCAATGATTCCCTAGATCTTAAACTCATTCAGCTTACCCTGGATGTCACATTACCCCACCTTACAAAAATTCTCAACTTCTCACTATGCCTCGGTCAGTTCCCCTCAACCAAGAAGAGAGCCATAATCACTCCCATTCTGAAGAGCGGTGACCCCACTAACACAAGCAACTATAGACCGATTCCAATACTTCCACCTCTCTCCAAAGCACTGGAAAAAATAGTCTCGGACCAGATAACAGAACACCTAACTAAACATAACCTTCTCAGCCAGGAACAGCATGGTTTCCGGACTGACCATAGTACCGTCACTGCACTTTCTGAGCTCACCTAGTTCATCCATGAGGCCCTAGACTAAGGCTCAATTGCAGGTGCGATCTACGTGGATCTCACTAGGGCATTTGACATGGTCAGTCACGAGTTACTACTGTGTGTCCTTCCACAACTAAATGTGGTCCCAGAGGCAACTGCCTGGTTCAAGGATTACCTCTCAGGCCAGTCACAACAAGTCAGGATAAACACCACCATCGCCTCCTGCAAAACAGTTTGCTCTGGGGTCCCACAGGGGTCTATACTTGGCCCGCTTCTTTAAACCCTCTTTTTAAACTCTCTCCCCAAGGCATGCAGTGGTCATCTACTACTCTACGTTGATGATGCAGTACTGTTTTGGAAACACCCACAACCGAGCGCCCTCCAGCTTGTTCTTCAGGGTTTTTTCTAGGAGCTAGAGAACTGGTTCACTGAACACTACCTGATCATCAACTATAAAAAAACTAAGTCCATGATCTTTGCGCACCATCAAAGCCCACACAGTCAGGCGGCACTCCTAATCAAAAACACACATGGCGCCCCACTTGAACACGTTACAAACTTTAAATACCTGGGTATCACATTAGTCACCTCCCTCTCCTACCATAGTCACATTCAACTTCTCTCCTCCGCTATCAACACTAGAGTGGGCATCCTCTACAGACTTAAGCACTGCTTACCCACACAGGCCATGTATCTTGCAGCCTCCTCCTCAATCCTCTCCCTTGTTGACTACGGGATAATGATATATGGCTCAACAGAACCCACCACACTTAGCAGCATTAACACTGCCTTGAATAAAGCCTGCCGCCACAGACTAACTCATACCTGTGATCTCTATGCTTTGGCTGGTTGGCTAAACTTCCAACAAAGACTAAAGTATCACACCTGCATCCTCGCAAAAAAGATACATCTCCAGCTAGCCCCTGGCAGCCTTTTCTCCATAATCAGTGCAGGACCCCCCAGGCGTAATACAAGACTCACAGCAAACTCCTCATTTCTGGTCCCCCATTGTAGAACATCCCTTGGGCAAAGATCCTTCTGCTACCATGCCCCTCTTTGGCTCAATACGTTACCAGCCCCGCTCTCTCAGACCCATAGCATCTCACTGTTCAAAACAGGCCTCAAAGCTCAACTGCTTGAGACTGCTAAATGTGACTGTGGCTAACACTGCCCACCTCTTATGCTCCCAAACCCTCCAGATACCTGACACAGGGTCTCCATAGATCCCATGAATTAGCATCCTTCAAGTCTCTGTCCAATGATACCCAGAATGCTGCCTACTACCGTCACCGGTTAACTAAGTTAAAGCCTGGACTGCACTGCCAGTACTGTTATTGTGAATACTGCTTGTTTATGTATGTTTCTTCTGTATTTGTTTACCCTCCTCCCCTTGTAACTGATGTGGAGCCTTTTCAAAAGAGTCTGTGACTCAAAGGATTGTAATTCTGATTATATTCAATAAATAAATAAATAAAGGCTCTATGCTAGAGTGTGTCAAGTTTTGTGAGCACCTCAGCAGGGCCCTGGCTGTATAAGAAGTCTGCATACTCTAATAGAGACAGGAAGGTAGTTTGGACTAGTCTCATCTTGGCATCTCTTGAGAGGAAATAGTTAATCCTAAAGAACAGACCAAGTCTCTGTCTAAGTTTTTTGTCAGTTCTTCTATGTGGTCAATGAAGGAGAGTCTGTAGTCTATCCAAACACCCAGGTATTTGAACTTTGCAACATATTCTAATGGTTCACCTAGGATTGTAGTTATTGTTGGGATTATTGCAGGGGTGACCAGATTAGATGCATGACTGAAAGGTGACAAGAACATAGCTTTGGTTTTCTTAGCATTTAGAAGTAACTTTTGATTTATAGGCTGTAGCTGCAACTGACTGAATTCAAATTGGCGGTAACTACAAACCATGTTTGGGGTTTGTCTGCTAAGGTAGATCACTGTGTCATCTGCAAATGGATGTATGTTAGCCTATTTTATGTTCCCATGGATATTGTTAATATAGATTGCAAACAACAAAGGGCACAGAATGGAACCCTGCAGTACACCTCTCAAAACAGGTTTTAGTGGAGAGAGTTCCCCTTCCGCCTTTACCTCCTGTAGATGGCCAGTAAGGTAATTGTCTAACTGTCTATGTGATAGATGGTTCAGACCAATGTTCCAGAGGGCAGAGAGGAGTAGGCTGTGGTCAACAGTATTGAAGGCCTTGCTTAGGTCCAAAAAATACAGCACAAAGTTTTTATTATCCAAGTCACACTGCCAGTCATTGGTCACTTTAGAAGGGGCCAAGATGGTGCTATGTTGTGCTTTAAAGCCTGATTGCAAAGGGTTGAGCAGGTTCACAGATGCTAGATAATTTCTGAATTGAGAATTCACAATTTTCTCTATTATTTGGACAAGGTAGGGAGGAGGGAGATAGGACAGTATTTGTTTAGGTCACTGGGATCACCTGATTTGAACAGGGGATTACATGAACAGTTTTCCAAATGGATGGGAGGTCACCCAAGGAGAGGGATAGGTTAAAGAGATGTGTAATTGGCACTGCTAGAACTTGGTAACCAATCTTTAGGAAATAAGGGTCTACAAAATAAGCTACAGCACTTTTCCTAGTATCCAACTGTAACAGAAGGTTTTCAACTTCTTTAAAAGATACAGGCTGAAGGGAGAATGCAGAGTTGGTGATGGGGATTTTCTGGTCTTGAGCACTAAGTTGTGAGCACAGATTACAGGCAGAAGAATTATCAAATCATAACCCTGTAGTGGCAAAATGGTTGTTGAGTGCATCAAGGATTGTCGGTCTGTCCAAGATTGGGGATGCTCCTGTAATAATTTTTGTAGGTAAAGAATTTCACAAAGTATGGCCTGTTATGTCCTTTATTGTTCTCCAAAATTTGGAGGAACACATCATAGAAGATTCGAGTTCTGAACAATAAAAGGTAGCCTTTGCTACTCTAACCATCCTTGTACAGCGGTTCCTTGTCCTCCTTAACAAACTCCAGTCATTTGCAAGCTTAGTTTAGTGAGCAGTTTTCCAAAGCATGTTCCTACTCGACATTGCTGTCTTCAGCTCCGGTGTAAACCACCACCAAGATTTATTCCTGATATGGACTTTTGCCAGTGGTGCATGTTTATCTAGAACCCCCCAACACTATTTCATGGAAAATGCTGTACACCAAGTTCATGGATTTTGCTAAGTAAAAATACTACCAATGCAAACAATCTTGTAGGTCAGTGATGTAGGCAAAGGGGTTAAAGTTGTTTCTAAACTTCTTAGCAGTACATTTGAAGGCAGATGGAGGTTTAATATTTGATCTTACACAGGCATTAAAACAATGATCACTAATATCAGAGAAAAATACCCCAGCATGGGAAAATAAGTGAGGTTTGCTAACCACAATGATGTCCAGCTGGGTACTATTGTTGGGTTTTTCTTTTTAGGCCATGTAGCTTCATTAATAAGTTGTGACAACCCAAGGAAGTCACAGAATGATTTGAGAGGTGATGAAGCACTAGAGAACCAGTCTAGGTTGCAGTCCCCTAGTACAATAACCTCGGAGGACCCAGGTCCCAGAGTACTGCTTAGATGCTTCAGGAGTTGTAAGCCTGCTGATGGAGGCCTGTAACAGCCTGTCACACAAAGAGAGACAGTGGTAGAAATCTCTACTTTGAGACACACACATTCAAATTCATTAGGGACAGAGGTCGAGTTTATGAATTCCACACCCACCTCAGACACTTCATACAGTGGCAAAGATTCATTGATGATATTATTTGTGTCTGGAGTGGGAATATGAAATCCATACCCAATTTTTAGGATGGTTGAATCCGAACAGCCTGATTATAGTTGCACTTACCACTGTGATACTGTACACACATTGCTGAGTTTCTGGATGTATGACTGAGGAAGGATGACAGTGATGTGGTTGAGGTGAAACACTATAGATTGTCCTTGTCAGGCAACACTTTGAGAACTGACAGTTCTCACCCCAGATCTCTTTCGGACAGTATCCCTTATGGTCAGTCCTTGCGATACATAGAAATTGTACCAATTCAGAAAAAAGTTGAACAAAGAAGCAGGGATGCTGTCCACCCGATTCGGCGACAGAAATTTCTAATGATGTGATTGATGAAGCATACAGTAGGAAAGCAAAAAACATAAACAGAGAACAACGTTTGTTCTAAAGCCCCCCACTAGTAAAAAGAATAAGAACATAATTACCTTTGTGCCTGATTATAATCTCAAATTGAGACAGATAAAGGAAATAATACATAAAAGATTGGAACTTTAACTTCTGATCAGGAACTGGTTATGGTAATAGGACCCAAACCTTAAATGTCCCACTAGATAAGAAGAAACATGACTAATCATCACTATTTTGACAAAAATTGTCGGATTCAACTCCCACTGACACTTCAAAAATGCCAGTTTGAATATTTTCAGGTTTGTAGTTTGAGGACCCAATTTTATTCACCTAGTAATGGGAAAACTGCTTTACTTAATGTTTATGTAAACTGCAAAACAACATATGTGGGGTGGTGTGATTGTCCAGTGCTGTATGTTGAAAGAACTCAGCCACAGCTGAGACACAGAATCCAAGAACATCCTAGGGCTGTATGTGTAGGTAATGCTAAAAAGTGCTTTGGGCCAGCACTTCAAACATCAGCATGATTGCAGCTCATATGGTTTCAAAATTAGACTTCTAGAGTATGTCCTGAAGACTGAGAGGGGTTGGAATTGCTTAGAAAAACTGTATAGAAAAGAGACATTTTGGATACACAAATTGTCCTCTATAGCCCTGGGGGGGGGAATGAAATCTTGGAAATTAAATCATAATAGTGAGTTGCTTCTTTGGAATTGACTAGTATCTGTAGACTCCTGGTCCAGCATTCAGTCTACTACTTTGTCTTATGTTTCAGTATTAATAACAATCATTGATATGTTGTTTCATCAAGAGTTCATTCATAGTTTTTTATTGGTTTATATGAGGAATTGCCTTGTATTATGAATAAGTTACTTAAATGACTGGTGGGCACAAGGATCTTCTCTTGTATTGTAGAGTAGATATGGATTGGCTAGCAGTTGTTATAAAATATTTAAAATTAATTTATTTAAGGAAAACTAAAATACCAATGTTGAATTACAGTATGTCCATATTTGATGGTGTACATTATGGGCAGACATTATTGCTTGGCAGCAATAGGATGATGGGCTCCTTGATTCAGAAGGTTGTTTAAATTAAAATTAAAATGTGGTTTTATCATCACGATGTGAGCCATTGTCAGCTGCCCCTTATACATCTTAATTATGTCATCGCAATACTCTTGGACCATTTGTCCTGTCAGGAACTGTTTTTAACTAATTTGTTTTAAATTGCACATACCACTTTATATATTGATGTTTTATGTTGTTCAATCGAATGTGTAGTTCTTACAAAATGAATGCACAAGTTAAAGTCCTGCACAAGATTATTTATTGCAACAATGTTTGAATATTCATGAATTTTACTATTTAAACTCAGATGATGTTGTACCCCCCCCCCCATGAAGCATTTTGGGTGAATATGCATGGAGTAGCATGTTTCTTGTATCCAACAGATTTTTTGTTATAAATGTTATTGAGCCCAACAAATGTTATTGCACTCAACAAATGAAGAGGGGGCTGTACCTAACATAAGCAATAGAAACACTCTGGATACAGAAGTTGATACCAGCCTATTTACAGAAGAAAGGGTTCTGAAAGAACTCTTAAAACTGAAGATGGACAAAGCAATGGGGCCTGATGGGATTCATCCCAGAATTCTAAAAGAACTAAGGGTAGAACTAGTGACACCACTGACTACCCTTTTTAACAAATCATGGGAGGATGGGGTGATACCTGAGGACTGGAGGAGGGCAGATGTGATTCCCCTTCACAAAAGTGGGAGCAGGGCAGAAGCAGGAAACTACAGACCTGTTAGTTTAACCTTAGTGATAGGGAAAATGATGGAATCACTTCTGAAGGAAAGAATTGTCAAGCACCTAGAGGCCAGAGGGGCACAGGACTCAAGGCAGCATGGATTCACAGCGGGAAGGTCATGCCAGATGAAGCTAATAGATTTCTTTTACTGGATGACCAAAGTAGTAGATCAGGGAGGGGCTGTGGACATGGTCTACCTAGACTTTAGCAAGGCATTTGACCCAGTCCCACACAAAAGATTAATATACAAGTTAGCCAGCCTGGGAGTAGGTCCCAAGATGATATCCTGGGTAAAGAATTGGCTGAAGAATAGGACACAGAGGGTAATAGTAAATGGAGTTCACTCTAAAGAAAGGGGGGTTACTAGTGGGGTACCACAGGGTTCAGTATTAGGACCGGTCCTCTTCAATGTCTTTATAAACAACATTGCAGAGGGACTGGAAGAGAAAGTATGTCTCTTTGTAGATGACACAAAGATCTGCAACAGAGTTGATGCACAAGGTGGGTGGAAAGGATGAGAAGGGACTTGGCAAGGTTAGAGGAATAGTCAAATGTATGGCAGCTTAGATTCAATGCTAAGAAGTGCAAGGTAATGCACCTGGGAAACAAAACCCAGGGAAGAGTACACAATGGAGGGTGAGATACTAACAACAAAATGGAAAGGGACCTGGGGGTAGTCATATCAGATGACTTAAAGGTGGGCAAGCAATGTGAGAGGGCAGTAAGGAGGGCTGGGGGGATACTGTGATGCATAGGAAGAGGCATCACCAGTAGAAAACAGGAAGTTGTTATCCCTCTGTACAGACAGCTGGTGAGACACCATCTGGAGTACTGTGTGCAGTTCTGGAGACCCAAACTCCGCAAGGACATAGATAAGATGGAAGCTGTCCAGAGGAGGGCAACTAAAATGGTGCAGGGTCTGCACCAGAAGACATATGAAGAGAGACTAAAGGAGCCTAATATGTATAGCCTCGAGGAAAGGAGGGAGAGGGGGGACATGATAGAAACTTTCAAGTACCTCAAGGGAATCAGCAAAATCCAAGAGTGTAGCATCTTTCAAAAAAAGAGGTGTGCAAAAACAAGCGGGCACAATTTGAAGATGGGGGGGTGGCTCAGAGGTAATGTAAGGAAGTATTTTTTCACAGAAATGGTTGTGGATGCATGGAATGGCCTTCTGGAGGAGGTTGTGGAGTCAAAAACAGTGGTTGAATTCAAGCATGCATGGGACAGTCATAAGGCAATTCTAGGGGGTTGGGGTAGAAAGAAGTAGGCTGCTGGCTAACTAGGATCTGCAGCTTATCCATTAGGTAGGGAAATGGGCAGACTGGGTGGGCCAAGCGGTCCTTATCTGCCGACAAATTCTATGTTATGTTTTATGTTTCAACCCTTAGAGTGTGTGCCTGAATGTTTCTATTTTTATACGATAGCCAGCTTTTTTCAGTCAGCACATTAACGAGTTCAACATAGTGTGTCACAGTTTTTGATCATGCACTAATGCACTTCTGTACCTGGATGGATACAGATTGGAATGTCTTGCCATCTAAAACAAGGAATTGATTTAAAGTCTGTGCTGTTTGCTAGACCTTTTAAACTAATCAATAAAAAAAATAGTCTCATACATATTAGAATATACAGTATAAGACAACTAAGCACTCTATTGAATATTAACCTGAACAAATCCAGATTGCTTCCAGTCTGGGGTAACCCAAATCTTCACTAGGATAATAACCTGATACAAAAGAAGGACTGGGAAATTAAAAGAATCAGGCAACTTATAGATGGTTTGTTAAAAAAATGATGATATGTATTTAATGGCCTATTAACTAAATACAATGTACAAGACTTAGGCAGAGGCTTTTATGAAAGGTTTAATGTCTCTATTTTGGATACCAGATGTGCCAAATCTTCTCTGAATGATACATCCATAGAAACATAGAAACATAGAAACACAGACTTTGATGGCAGTTAAGGACCGCTTGACCCACCTAGTCTCCCCATTTTCCTTCCTAGAGGATAAGCTGCAGATCCTATTTAACCAACAGCCTATTTCTTCCTACCCCCCACAAAAATTGCCTTATGTCTGTCCCATGCATTTTTGAATTCTCTCACAGTTTTAGACCCCACAACCTCCTCAGGAAGGCTGTTCCATGTGTCCAGCACCCTCTCTGTGAAAAAATACTTCCTCACATTGCCCCTGAGCCATCCCCCCTCTATCTTTAGATTGTGTCCCCTTGTTCTTGCACATCTCTTTTTCTGAAAGATGCTACCCTCTTGGACTTTGTTGATTCCACTGAGGTACTTAAACATTTCTATCATGTCCCCACTCTCCTTCCTTTCCTCAAGGTATACATATTAAGCTCCTTTAGTCTCTCCTCGTATGGCTTCTCTTGCAGACCCTGCACCATTTTAGTTGCCCTTCTCTGAACTACCTCCATCCTGTCTATGTTCTTGCGGAGATGAGGTCTCCAGAACTGGATGCAGTACTCCAGATGGGGTCTCACCAACGGTCTGTACAGGGGGATAACAACTTCCTGTTTTCTGATGGTGATACCTCTCCCTCTCCAAAGCCTTTTTTGGATATATGCAGGTATCCCAAAGAATCTATTCTTTCTATAATTTAATTTAAGATGGCATCAGAGGAACATCAATGGAGTGTTCAAGATGGCTGTAATAATGTAATACAGATAAGTACCGAAAATTGGAACTGGGAAAATATTTGGCTATTTCTGATCAAGACCTTAATCTCAGTGAGTTTAAAAATTACTTGGTTTAAAACACTTCTTAACCTTTATTACACACCTTGCTAGATGTTTAAATGGGGTTGAGATCTTCAACTTATTGTGATAGCTGCAACAATGAGACATGTAGTTTTTTAGAAATGTATCATTCTCTGGTATGGCTGGGCCACTAGTGTGAAATTCCAGGTTAAAAAAAAAAACTTTTAGCAAACTACTGTTCCAAAGTATGCATTAATAGTTGTCACCCAAGAGGTTGATTATGGGACAGTAAGAAGATAATGCTCTCTTTTTCAGATATTTAATGCTGCACCCAACATACCTGCTCAGTGTCTTGCATGTAACATGTCCAACTATGGTCTGATGTGGCTTTTAAAATTTGTTTTTCACAGATTTAACATTATTCACTCTGAAAGTGATACCTACCATATGATGTAACTGTATATCATTTAACAATTATCATTTCCTGTTTACTGTATTTTTACTTCTTTCTGTCCACTATTATTGCCTTTTAGCCATCTAATGTCTCTTTCACATTCTATGTAAAAAAAAAAAATTAAAAGTACTCTGTTGACTATGCATTTGTACTTTATTAGAGCACAATGTTTTTTTTTTTCAAAAACTTGTTCATGACATAATTTTTTTTAAACTTTGAATGTGTGTCACACCATAAGTCACTCATGTTATTGGGACACTCATAATGGCCCAAAGTGATATTTCATAATAAATGTGTGTCCAGGCCAAGCAAACCCCTTTTTTTAAATACTGATGAACAATACTTCCTGCTGATTGAAACATGGCATTTTGTAGACACCACTGAATGAAAAAAAATAATTGTTATCCACATTTGAAAGGACATTGATATGCAACTATGATAGGGTGCAGAGTCACTTGTGTTTGGACCAGTGTGCAGACTGCACCTCCCTCTGAAAATGACATGTGTAATTTTCCCCAAAATCAAGAAACGTAATAAGTGTATCTTCTGGTGGATATTAGGAAATTATGGAATGCTGCTGGTGCTGCCAGTTGGAGACAAACAGATGTTGTGCCATTGTTTGTAGCTCCATTATTAGTTTTTCAATTAGCTCATCAAGGGAGTATATCTTTGTTACAAGTGTTTTCCTTTGCACCACTTCCCCATTAGAATTGCATTTAATGGCCTCCCGGCTCTGCCATGTAAACGTTTTCATAATCTGTTGACTCTGCACTAAAGGAGACAACTGTTACTGAAGCAGACAAACTCCACATGATGTATAGTCTCAGTCTATACAGGCCATCCTGTGTTTTGATCTTTCACCCCTTGGGCATAGTGTCATATCGACAGTGTCATACTGAGCTCATATGGCAAAACTGATAGAGCTGTAGAAATGCTGCAAACATTTGAGCTTCAGATCTATATTCTCACAGTACTCACACAGATAGTTATCAAATTTTCCATGTCTGATGGTATTGACCTGCTTGGGGTGGAATTTGCAAAATGTGTTAAATCCAATCTTGTGGTTATGTTTTGAAACATACGAAGAGCAAGCACTCTTCAAGGTGCATTCTAATACATGTTTTTCTTTTCCTGTCTTCCTGCTTACCAGTTTTTTCATCTGAAGTTCATGGGCAATTTCTCCACTTTCAAAAAATGTGGTACTTTGAACCAGATCACAGTATCTTATATTTTTTCAATATAGTGCCAACACAGCGTGCTTTTGCCTTCCTTTTTCTTGATCTTGTTTTGTCATTTAGTTTTGAGTGTACGCCATTAACAAAGGCATCACAAAGTGTCAATTGTCCACAAACTTTCATTATTTATAATTTACTACACATGTTTAAATTATCTTTTATTTTGCCACTGGGGAGGTGGGGTAGTCTATAATAGTCTTTATAATGGGGAGAAGTTCACAGCTCCCCCTGCATATAACTATTTTTTGGTATCAAATTTTATGAAAGCCTGGCATTTCTGTTTGTACATTTGTATATATACTGTGTATATATATATATATATATATATATATATAGTATATATAACACATACAGTATATATGTATGTGTGTATCATATTTTACATCTGGAACCCCTTAGTCTTTTGCATCTATAATTGTTATTTACTTGCCTGTAATGTTATAAGCTGATTTATGCTATTATAAATAAAGAGTTAAAACAAAAATAAAGTGTCAATTGTCTTTGAGAAACCAGGCTTACAATGCCAAAATCATGCATGGCAGCCTGTTTGCATGGTGAGGCATGGAAAATTATTTTTTTTTATTAACAAAGCACATTTGCTTGAGCTTGCTGGCAGCCTATTTTTCAGGTAATATATTATGTTATGTACTGCTGCATGTGTTCTACTGCTGATTGTGGTCTGCCACTCTTCAGAGCTGGACTGTGCCATGGATCTTCCTGCTTTTTCTATCATCTGTACAGCTTTCTTTTTTCTTCTGGCTGTATCTTGCCCTCTGTCTCCTACACTGCCGTTGCATCATATTTTCTCCTTGCTCCCCTTTTTTGTTTCTCCAATGTTCCTGCATTTTTTCTTTTTGTTGCCTTGTTTTAAGAGTGGTTTCGGTGTTTCATTAGCGGTTAAATCATTTAACTTCTGCATTTCTTTTTTTTTTATCCCTATTATCTCTTTATCCTCCAGAGCCCTGGCAAGCAGCTTCTGCCCTCCTGATGGAGGGACTCTCTCTCTATCCGGTCCCGCCACTCCCATACTTGTGGTCCCCAGTAGTTCTCCCATGGATTACCCCCCTGCGGTGGGGCCAGTTGGAGGTTGCCAGCTTCTCCTCCCTCCAGAACACCCAAGCCAGAATCTGGGGATGGTGCCTTGGAATGGTGGCCCATCATTGAGCCTTTTCAGGCTCATTTTCCTCCATTTTTGCACATATTCCCTCCCTTTCAACACGAGGACATCAGATCAAGCCTCCTGACCCATATTGCCCTCCAGTCACCACCAGAGAGCAGTCAATGAGTGTGATGACTAGTCTCCCTTCCCCTCAGAAAGGAGAGCAGTCCCCCAGATGCTCGATCCTCACTCCCCCTGCTGACCTCTGAGGCATAGGCTCATTCCCAAATCCAGGTCACTGGTGTGGCATGAGGTGTAGTGACCAGCACCTCAGCCTCCAGCACCACCAGGCAAGCTTTAACTTCTGCCTTTCATGAAGTCTTCTCTGCCTTTCCTGACATAGCATTCTTATTCTCTCCCTTTGCTCTTCTGCCATATTTTGTCATGCTTCCCTCACATGTTTTATATTGTACTCCCTGTAGTTCTGGTACCTTTCTTGATCTTGCTTTATATGCTGGTGGTATAACTTATTTCATTCTGAATAGCTTACAGGAGTTTTCTCTGGAGCTGGTGGTTTCAGAGTATGTGGGCAAAGCTAAAATCTCAAACCTAAATAATGAGTCAGAAATAGTGGCCTTAGTCAATGCACAATGTACAGAGTTGCAGCAGAAATGTCAAGCTGACTAGATCACCACCTCATCAGAAGTTGGCCAGGTCAGTTTTGATAGTGGACAAACTTCACAGCCAAACTTTCGTGCACAGTGAAATGGTAGAAGGTAAGACTAGAAACACTGTGCTCTTAGACTTCCAGTGGTGTGAGCGAACTTGAAGTGGACCCTGTTACTAACCATTAGTTGTACTTTTGGATGAATACATGGTGACATTTGGGGCATACAAACCCAGGGGAGGAGTATATGATGAGGTGCGGTACTGAAGAAAACCAAACCAGAAAGGGACCTGGGGGTAATCCTATCTGATGATCTAAAGGTGACCAAACATTGTGAAAAGGCTCGTGGGAGAGCCACTGAAATGCTGAGGTACATAGGGAAAGGTATCATCAGCCAGAGAAATGAGGTGACGATACCACAGTACAAATCATTGTTGAGACTCCATCTGAAGTACTGTGTCCAGTTCTGTAGTTTGCATCATCAGCAGAACATACAGAAAAGTAGAAGTAGTTCAGAAAGTGCAAACAAAGCAGTTTTCATTTTGGCACCACAAGTTATTTAATGGAGGACCTCAGTATGTCTGGAAGACAGGACTGATGGGGTGTTGTGACAGAAACTGTCAAATAACTCTAGGGTGTAAATAAGGTACGAGAGGGTAGCACCTTTCAGTAAAAAAATATGTTCAAGACCAAGCAGTCATGATTATAAGCCTGGAGGGTGGTATATTCATGGGTAATATGAGGAAGAAGTTTCTTCACAGAAAAGGGTGGTGTATGCCTGGAAAAGCCACTCAGTGGTGGTGGTGGTGGTGTTGTGAAATATGGTAGAGAAATTCCAGAGTACTGTGAAAGTGTGCTGTTAAACCTCCAAATACCTGTCTAATTCTCTTTCATAAGTCTACTGCAGTAGCACTCTCTGAATATCTTTACTATCCTTTCCCTTCCTTCCCCCTTTTATAGAAACATAGAAACATAGAATTTGACAGCAGATAAGGACCGCTTGGCCCACCCAGTCTGCCCATTGCCCTACCTAATGGATAAGCTGCAGATCCTAGTTAACCAGCAGCCTACTTCTTTCTGACCCCACCCCCTAGAATTGCCTTATGACTGTCCCATGCATGCTTGAATTCCACCACTGTTTTTGACTCCACGACCTCCTCCGGAAGGCCGTTCCATGCATCCACAACCCTCTCTGTGAAAAAATACTTCCTTAAATTACCTCTGAGCCAACCCCTCTATCTTCAAATTGTGCCCCCTTGTTCTTGCACACCTCTTGTTTTGAAAGATGCTACCCTCTTGGACTTTGTTGATTCCCTTGAGGTACTTGAAAGTTTCTATCATGTCCCCCTCTCCCTCCTTTCCTCGAGGCTATACATATTAAGCTCCTTAAGTCTTTCTTCATATGTCTTCCGGTGCAGACCCTGCACCATTTTAGTTGCCCTCCTCTGGACAGCTTCCATCCTGTCTATGTCTTTGTGGAGATTGGGTCTCCAGAACTGCACGCAATACTCCAGATGGGGTCTGACCAGCTATCTGTACAGAGGGATAATAACTTCCTGTTTTCTACTGGTGATGCCTCTCCCTATGCATCCCAGTATCCCCCCAGCCCTCCTTGCTGCCCTCTCACATTGCTTGCCCACCTTTAGGTCATCTGATATGACTACCCCCAGGTCCCTTTCCATTTTTGTTGTTGTTAGTATCTCACCCCCCATTGTGTACTCTTCCCTGGTTTTTGTTTCCCAGGTGCATTATCTTGCACTTCTTAGCATTGAATCTAAGCTGCCTTACATTTGACCATTCCTCTAACCTTGCCAAGTCCCTTCTCATCCTTTCCACCCCACCTTGTGCATCAACTCTGTTGCAGATCTTTGCGTCATCTGCAAAAAGACATACTTTTCCTTCCAGTCCCTCTGCAATGTTGCTTATAAAGACATTGAAGAGGACTGGTCCTAATACTGAACCTTGCGGTACCCCACTAGTAAACCCCCTTTCTTCAGAGTGAACTCCATTTACTATTACTCTCTGTGTCCTATTCTTCAGCCAATTCTTTATCCAGGCTGTCATCTTGGGACCCACTCCCAGGCTGGCTAACTTGTATATTAATCTTTTGTGTGGGACTGTGTCAAATGCCTTGCTAAAGTCTAGGTAGACCATGTCCACAGCCCCTCCCTGATCTACTACTTTGGTCACCCAGTCAAAGAAATCTATCAGATTTGTCTGGCATGACCTTCCACTGTGAATCCATGCTGCCTTGGGTCCTGTGCCCTCTGGCCTCTAGATAATTGACAATTTTTTCCTTCAGAGTGATTCCATCACTTTCCTACCACTGAGGTTAAACTAACAGGTCTGTAGTTTCCTGCTTCTGCCTTGCTCCCACTTTTGTGAAGGGGAATCACATTTGCCCTCCTCCAGTCCTCAGGTACCACCCCATCCTCCCGTGATTTGTTAAACAGGGTAGTCAGTGGTGTCACTAGTTCTACCCTTAGTTCTTTTAGAATTCTGGGATGAATCCCATCAGGCCCCATTGCTTTGTCCACCTTCAGTTTTAAGAGTTCTTTCAGAACCCTTTCTTCTGTAAATGGGCTGGTATCAACTTCTGTATCCAGAGTGTTTCTACTGTTTGTTTTAGGTACCTCCCCCTCTTCCTTTGTAAATACTGAGCAAAAATAATTGTTTAGTATCTCTGCCTTTTCACAGTCACCCTCTGCCCACCCTCCCTCCCTTTATTAAGCCTCACTATCCCTCCCTTGGTCTTCCTTTGCTCACTGATGTACCTATAAAAGGTTTTATCCCCCTTCTTAACCAAGTTGGCTATCTTTTCCTCGGTTTGGGCCTTTGCTGTTCTGACTGCCTTCCCAGCTTCCTTTTGCTTTAACTGATACTGTTCTTTGTCCTGCTTCTTCTGTGATTCCTTGTACTTCCTGAATGCTTTCTTTTTCTCTTGAACCTTCACTGCCACTTCCTTTGAGAACCATAGTGGTTTCTTACATCGTTTCATTTTGTTTATTTGCTTCACACAAAGGCTTGTTACCTCTGTGATGGCAGTTTTTATTATTCCCATTGTTCTTCCACCCCTCCTTCCTGCCCATTTCCTAGTGCATTCCTTAGTCACGCACCCATTTTGGCAAAGTCAGCCCTCCTAAAGTCCAGTACTTTGCCTTTGTATGACTTGACTCTATTGCTGTGTTTATTGTGAACCATACTGTTCGATGGTCGCTAGTTCCCAGATGGCTACCCACTTCTACATCTGTGATCCTCTCTTCATCTCCATTTGAGAGAACCAGGTCTAAGATTGCTCCCTCTCGAGTGGGCTCCAATACTAGTTGTCTACGGCATGCCCCTGTAGGGCATCTAGAATAACCCCACTCTTCGAAGTGGCTGCTACAACTGCACTCCAGTTAACATCTGGCATATTCAGATCACCCATCAGCAATATCTCCCCTTTTTCTGCCATTCTAAGTATACTTTCTATCATTTCCTTGTCCATTTCCTCCCCTGAGAAGGGGATCTGTATACAACCCCTGTGCAGATTGTGGTTCCATTGCCGGTCTCCAAATTTACCCACAGTGCTTCTTCTCCTCCCTGTTTTCCCTTTTGTTCTGTTGCTTTGATTCCTTCCCTTATGTAAAGAGCTACTCCTCCTCTTTTACCCTCCATGTCCCTCCTGTAGATAGTGTATCCTGGTATATTTACGTCCCAGTCATGGTTTGTGTGTACCATGTTTCTGTGACTGCTATGATATCCAGATGTTCCTCCTCCATCAAGGCCACTAATTCAGGAAGCTTGTTACTCAGACTACAGGCATTGGTACTCATTGCTCTCCATTTTTGATGGCTTTATCTTCTGTTGCAGCATCCCCCACTGACCTTTCTACTTCGGTCTTTTTCTCATTTAGTACCCTGTTTTGTAGGGAGAGGCTGGGATTTTCCTGCTGCTTATCAGTGCCTCCCCCCTTGACTAGTTTAAAAGCTTGCCAATGAAGCATTTAAACCTATTGCTCAAAAGACTTGTTCCCTTCCTGGACAGATGCAGACCATCCTGCCAGTATAGGCTGGTGTCCCTCCAGGTGGAACCCCAGTCCCCAATGAAGCCAAACCCCTGTTCTCCACACCATTTTTTCAGCCATTCATTAAACTGCATGGTGCAAAGTACCCTCACCTCACTCATGCCATTGACAGGCAGCACCTCTGAGAAGGATACTGTGTGTGCTACTTCTCTTAGGCCCCTCCCCAAATCTACAAAGTCCTTCTGCACTGCTCTAATCTCATGTTGAGCCAAGTCATTTGTCCCTAGGTGGACAATGACATCCAGCTCAGACTCCCATACAGCTGTTCTCGTGATCCTGAGGATGCGTTTCCTCTCCCTCCAAGCCATGGCACCAGACAGGCACCTTACTTCAGTTTTCCCTGCTCCCCCCAGTTCTATCCCCCTAATAATTGAGTCCCCCACCAGGAGCTGCTTCCTTTCCTTGTGGTGTCCTCTGCCTCCTTCTTGTGGGCCTCCCTTGTGATAGTTGTCCTCAGCCTCCTTAGTCTCCTCTGCGGGTGCATCCATAGGGGAGCTATGCTCCCCCAGAATGGTGTATGGGTTGTGGAGTGGAACAACTGACTGGGTGTGCCTCTGTTCTACCATCCTCACCCTCCCTGAGCCCACTGTGGTCCAACTACTGTGCTTTCTTCGCAACCTCTGAGGTAGTGGTGGTGGCTCTGGAGCTCCCTGGATGGGGGAGGTTCCCTTCCTACCGTCCAGTGTGGCCTGGGGGAAGGTTCCCTTACTACTGTCCAGTGTGGTCTGAAGACGGGTAACTTCCTCCCTGAGGGCAGAGAGTTGTCTGCAAATAGGGCAGCATCTCAGCCTCCAGAAAGACTCCCGGAAGACTGCTGCCCCACAGCCATTACATTGCACTACTCCCCACATGTTTATCTATTTTTTTGTTGTTGTTTGTGTGTGTGATTGGCTTGTTATATAGAAATATATATATATATATATATATATATATATATATATATATATATATATATTATACAATGTGTATGCTTATATTGTCAGTGCAGTGTGCTAGAGAGGATAGGACAGTGATATGCACCTTGCACTCTTGAGAAAATGATGTCAGAACCCCAGGTATAAAGGAACTATTTCCAGGGGTGGTGGGGGAGGGTGGGAAGGGTTGGGCCTAAACTGGGCCCTCACAAAACAATCAGCTAAGATCTCTGACCCAACGCTACGATGAGTGCCTTCCTGTCAGCAAGATACCTACACAACAATTTGACAAAGAAAATACCCTGTTAATCAAACAGAAAAATCCAGACATCCAAGTCAGACACAGGTAAAACCTCCCCAGCCCCAAAACAGCCTGGTGGTTTGTGCTCTGAAAGCAGTCAGCCCCAAAATAAGGCACCTGTGCTTTAAACTCTTCCTGCACTGAAAATCTTAAGAATTGTAATAAAGACTGTCTTTTCCTGATAATTCTAAGTTCCTTATTTCACCTTTCAGTTAGAAGTAGCCTCCACCTGCAGAATATCAGCTCCAAACCAAAGACAATTGTAAGGTTCACCTCCCTCTGTTGTGAGCACAACTCGCTTTCTTGCAAATCCTATGTTCAGTATTGCAGCTTCCAGCCAGAGATAGTTTGACTTGAAAAATGTTAGCTGTTCTGATGAGTTTGCTATAAAACACTTGCTTATAATACAATTGTTCTCAGGTCTGTTACCAAAGCTATTGGCTGATAAGTAGCTGTGATGTAAGCACTTCCTGCTAAAGTCTGGAATTTCCTTTTAAGGCATACACAGATAAACACAAAAAACAGTTTCCACCCCCTAGGGCACTTGTCTGGGTCAAATACACAACCTGTACCTGCACTTATTTCAGGATTTATGACAAATTCTTAGCCCAAGGTTTAAACTCTTCCTGCACTGAAAATCTTAAGAATTGTAACAAAGACTGTCTTTTCCTGATAATTCTAAGTTCCTTATTTCACCTTTCAGTTAGAAGTAGCCTCCACCTGCAGAATATCTGCTTCAAACCAAAGACAATTGTAAGGTTCACCTCCCTCTGTTGTGAGCACAACTCGCTTTCTTGCAAATCCTATGTTCAGTATTGCAGCTTCCAGCCAGAGATAGTTTGACTTGAAAAATGTTTTCCAGGCAGGCCACCTGGATAAGATGCCTTTCTATCACTTCCATTTCATTAATCAATCAATCAATCAAAATCTTTATTTAACCAGGCAGACATCGTTGAGCAGTGCTCATTTGCAAGATGGACCTGGGTGCAACATAAAGTACATGACAATACATGGTAGTGCAATTGAGTACATATATATAACAGGTCAACAAGAAGCAATGGGAGTCATGATTATGAGCCTGGATGCAGGTATGGAGCTTCAGTAACCCCCCCCATGATAGACTACAGCATATAGACATAGGCCTGGATATTCGAAAGAGTTGCACCATGCGCAATAGGGTTGAGCCTGCGCAAGTCCGAAATTGCGCCATTCTGCAATATTCAGCAGGAGGCAGTTGTGCCTCCCCAAGTCATGCTGAGCAACAGCGCAATGCTAATGAAGGCATGCTCAACTGGAGGGGAAGGATCCATGCATAAACTGCACAGTCCGATATTCAGCCGGGCCATGCAGAGCTGTGCAGGCGCAACCCCCTACCTGCACCTGCGCAACTTTAAGCCAAAAAAAAGGATTAAGTCGAGGGCCACCCACAGATGAGCTGCCGCATTGCAGGGTGCAACACAGCAGCTGCCACCTGTGGGTGGCCCTCCACTTGTTCTCTGTACCCCCCCTGCAGCCCGATCGCGGGCATAATAGTAACCACCCCCATAGCCCGACCACGGGAAGCAGAGTATTCCCCGCAGCAGCCCGATCATGGGCATGATGTCACACAACCCCGACTAGCCTGATCGTGGGCATAACAACCCCTCACCCCCGACTAGCCCGATCGCAGGCAGAACACACTCCTCCACCCCCGACTAGCCTGATCGCAGGCAGAACACGCTCCCCACCCCGACTAGCCTGATCGTGGGCAGAACACTCCCCACCCCTGACTAGCTCGATCGTGGGCAGAACACCTCCCCACTAGCCCGATCGCGGGCAGAACACACTTCCCTACCCCCAGCTCGATCATGGGCATAACATCAACCCCCTCAAAGACCAATATCCCTAGTGGTCCAGTGGACTCTGAGGCCCGATCGCGGGCATAAGGTCAACCCTCCCAAAGTCCAATATCCCTGGTGATCTAGTGTCCCCCACCCCACCCACCAAGTAGCTCCACTACACCGCTCCACCGTCGAGCGGCGGGTGGGAGCACCCACCAGTTGTGCCCACTGACTGACAGCTCAGTAGGGCTGCACACGCATTGGTTCAGAGCAAGAGCCACTGGGTGTGCAGCCCATACTATAATGCAGTCCAGATATGTGAATTAATTCATTCATTCATTCACATATCTGGACTGCCTTAGAAGGATGCTGCATGCCCATTGGCCTTGCCTGGAACCATTGGGCATGCAGCCCCACCGAGCTGTCAGTCGGCGGTAAGCAGGTGGTGGTGCTGCCACCCACCGCTGATGGAGGAGTGGGGTGGTGGGGCTCCGCTGGTGGGTGGGGGTGGGAGACACTAGATCACCAGGGATATTGGACTTTGGGGTCTGACCTTATGCCCGCGATCGGGCTCTCATGTCCACTGGACCACCAGGATATTGGTCTTTGGGGTTGATGTTATGCCCTGATCAGGCTAGTGGGGGTGGGGTGAGTTCTGACCATGATCGGGCTAGTGGGGGGAGATTTACTTTATACCCATGATCGGGTTGAAGGGGCATCGGTCCCCGATGCTGCTGCCTGGCAGGGTGTCAGGCGCAAGTCGTTGGGATCGGCACACCTGCATACTAATGGCATGCAAATGGGGCCGTAATTAGATGCAAATGGCCCCCCATGCGCCTTGCATAAATTATGGCTCCATTTGCATGTCACCTTTTGAATATTGCAGATTTGCACATGGTGCAATGGAGCTTGTGCCACCGCATCTGAATGCTCCACTCTGGCCACTTGCGGTGGCGCAAGTTCCACTGCACCATGCACAGTGGCTGTGGCCGGGGGGGTGATATTCAAAGGAGTTGCTCAATAGCGCAGCTCCATTGAATATCACCCCGGCCACACCCCTGCGCAACTTTTTTGAGCAGCGGAAGGGCTTGCGCCACAGAATGGCACAGTTTGAATATCCAGCCCATAGAGTTTATTATATTTGGGCTAGTATTTCCTCTTTTCATGTTTAAACAATGCCCAGGAGACAAATGTGTATGCCACATATAGGGGAATTCTCCTCACAGTGCAAAGCACTTAGTTTATTTAGGCAGACAAGAAAAATAAAGATTGTAAAAAGATTCAGAGTCTGCCTGCTGGTCACCCAATCCCTCAGTGTGTTGTTGTAAGTTCCCTAGATATGCCTTAGCAACACTATTTTGACCCCAAAACAGCTTACTTTTCCTTATTGTTTAACTTTATTATTTTTGGTTTAGCACTCTAAGGTGACATGGCAAAGTTAATATACCAGCAGCACAAATGGTTTAAAACATAAGCAGATATGAAATTAAAGGGACTGCTATTGTTTGCTTGTGATGCAATGTGTTTAGCACTCCCAAAATAAACTTCTGAACAAAAATGTGCAGTATTTCAGACATTGAAAGATAAATGTTGGACTCTTTTCAGTTTTACTCCTTTTCTTAGCAGTCTGGCTCCTGTTAATTTTAAAGAATAAAGTTTAGCAGATAATGGGTATTCTGGCCTTTAGCCACAGGTACTCCTTATAGCCATTTGTACTTGTTGCTCTAGTTGTTTCCCTAGAAGTCAGCCGTCCCATTTCGCACTATAGTTATACTGTGGATAGGTTGAGGACTAAACTTGGCAAGAGTGCTGTTTTTAGTAAAACCTGTATTATATTTCATTTCAGGGATGTCAATGTTTTGTAATGAAGATATACTGAATGTCCCTTTGCTTAGAATGAAATAAAAGTGTTTTATAAATGAAAATCTGCATTAAAGAGTATAGGAGGCGGAGTCTGAAGTGATCACCTAATGATTCCCTAGGATAAAAGGAGACTCATTCTTGTGATACCTTCAGATTCATTTTGGGATCAGCTAGTACTGGTCCACTTGGGAGTCTGCACTTACACACTAAGATAATTGAAATCCCAGGCGGCCTTCTTGTTTGCTGATATTGTCTGTGGAAACATTCATGTATTTTTGTACCTTTTATGTTTCTTTCTGTATTCCTGCAAAGTTAATAGTTTTATATTTTCTTTTTGCTGTTACTTTAATAAAGCTTTAGTCTTGGCAATTTTTTTTAGCCTTGCCACACTACCTTTTTGTGTCAGTGTCCATCATTACACCCACAGCCTATGACAAATACATGAAATAGGCACAAGGGAAACCTAGCACTAGGAAAGAGAAGAAAGTGAGATACTGAATAGGATCTGCGGTATTGTAGTACAGTCCAAGAAAATGGGCATACTAGGAGGCCCACATGGTCCTTATCTGCCATCAGATTATAGGTTTCTATGACACATCACTGAGGATTGCTTTGTAACATATGTTGAAATTGTAACAGGACTAGAGATTATATTGTGAAAAAAAGATATACCAGCAGTAATCACTGATTGATTTGTAAGCTGTTTTTGTCATGATTACTCTCATTTTTAAAGCGTACAAGTTCTCCTCTATCATCAGCCTGCAGTGCTGTTCAGTGAAAGTACAAAGACTATGTGGAGTCATAATAATTAAGTACAATTCGGCTTGCATTCCATGTGTATTCTATATATTTCTCTTCCTCATTATTTACTGCTGAGTAAATTTCTATGACTATGTGATTTTTATCACTTAGATTTCCCTTACAATTTATCTTCTTCTGAACCTTACTCCCTACTTCAAATCGTAATACTCTGTTGTGACATCACAATCTCACAATCTGTTTCCATGGGAGTAACTCGGATGTAATAAGCAGGGCATTATGAACTCTGGAATGGGGAAAGCAACAGGAATATATGAATTCTTCAGAAGCAGAGACCCTGTTTTCATGAAAATTATCTCCATGATAAATAATGGGGAGCCCTTTTTTATTTATTTTTTTTTTCAAGTTAAAAGTTCTTCGGTCACCCGGTGGCAGCATGCAGAAGTGCTGCATCTTCACTTAGAGGAGGAGGAGGAGGAGCTTTGGTCGTTGTCAGGCCTGCAGTCATCCTCCTCCTTACCTGCAGATAAATCCTTCCCACTGCCAGTAACCTCTCCAGCCTCCCATTCCATACTTCACCCCAGACCAGGGCAGTGAGTTGGAGGCAGCTCCTGCAGTTAGGTGCTGTCTGCCTGAAAACAAGTTTAAAGTCTTTTTTTTTAATCTTTAAAGTGTTCAGGGTGCCTGGAAATAGAGTGAAAGCTGTGGGGGGGGAAGGGGTGCAGAAGGCCATGATCTGAATAAATTAATATTCATTTTAGGTGGAGCGATGCCCAGGAGTAGGAGTTATGGGCAGTAGGCCTCGTGGTGGAAAATTAATATTTATGAAGCAACTACCCTGGAGGAGGAGGAGCTCAGTGCATCAGGCCCTAGTGAAAACAAATAAATACTTAAAAGGGCAGCCTCTTGTGGAATTAAAGGGGCAAGGCTAGTCTCAGTTATAGTCAGGTGGGCTAGGGAATAGATTAAGTGCTGGTAAGCCCACAGCTAATTCATTTAAATAAAGGGAATCCAAGCTAGCCAGGCAGGCTAGCGGAGACAGGGTTAGTTAGCTCATAAGCTCTTTTTTTATTTCAATATAATAAATTGAGCCCTAATTGTGCCCAAGCAGGAAGAGGCCAGCTTATGAATTTAATTCCTGTACAAGTTGCTCCCAGAGCAGGTTGTCAATTACTGAGGTCACTTTGGAGTAAGAGGGGGTGCAAAGGTTCCCACTACAGACCACTCATAGATAGTTAGTCCTGCAAAACCTTTCCCATCAGGGCTAACATAAGGAAAGTAGGGCAACAGGGCAATTTAGAGTGGCAATAATTCTGTTCTGTGACTGGACTTGTTAATTGTACATTTGCCCTGAACTGTGTTACATTGCCTGCAGTTTCCCTAAACTGTGTTACACTGCCTGCAATTGTCCTGAACTGTGTTATATTGCCTACAGTTGCTCTGAACTATGTTACATTGCCTTCAAGTTCAAGTTTATTGCAGGAAAATTCCATTGAGCAAGCTCATTCACAAGGAGGTCCTGTGACATAGACACTTAAAGTACAAACACAGATAGGTAATAACAGTATATACATGAAATACATGTTATATGATGCAGGCTGGATATACATACAAGGGTACCACATAGGGTGACCGCAGGTGGTAAACATTGATATGAGATAGGGAAGCGACTTATAGGTCACATACTGATAAATGAAACATGATGACTGGTGTGATTAGATTTAATCAAATCAAATCAAATCAAATATACAGTATTTTGGCAGCTAGAACAAACAACAGTCTACAACTGATATGGGAGGGAGGAGAGATTTGATAGAGTAGCAGTGGAGCGTAAGCAAAGATAAAGCCAGGAGTAGAAGGGTAAGGGAAAGCAGTTAATATGACAAATCAATTATACCTTACCAGTGGATAAATATGGCACACATGGAGAAGGAAGAGACTTAATGACAGTTACAGGTGTCTTTTATTGTGGCTGAACTTAGCGATTTGTAGAAGTTTATTGAAACTGTGCTAGTTAGTTTCAGTACGGTTTGTAATTGCCCTGAACTGTGTTCCATTACCAGCAAATGCTCCAAACTACGTCCAATTGCCTCAAGATGGGTTCTATTGTCTTTAATTGCCCCGAACTGTGTTCTATTGCTTGCAACTGTCCTGCCCTGTGTTCTATTGCCTGCAATTGCCCCAAGCTGTGTTCCATTGCCTGCAATTGCCCTGAACTGTGTTCTGTTACCAGCAAATGCTCCAAACTACGTTCCATTGCCTACAACTGCCCTGTGCTGTGTTATAGTGCCTGCAATTGCCCTGAGCAGTGGTCAATTGCCTGCAATTGCCATGAACTGTGTTCCATTGCCTGCAATTGCCCTGAACTGTGTTCCATTACCTGCAATTGCCCCACACTGTGTTCAAGCCCCTGTAATTGTCCTGAGCCATGTGTTGGCAATCTCTTATATGTGGTCTCCAGAATCAGCCTCCAGATGATCAAGGATGGTATTCAGCCAGTGTATACTACACCCTCGGTATCCAATTTTTAGTTTCCTGTGTTCTAGTCTGAACAGTGCGGATCTCTGGGAGGACATCATTCATGTTTCACACCCCTTTCAATGTCACATTTGCTGTTTTCTGCTGGTACCAGGTTACATTCAGGCCCTGTGCAGAACTTGTTCTCTGGTTTGTTGCTTTCTTTTCTCTTCAGTTTCTTCAGGCTCTTTTATTCCCTTCTCAAAGTCAATGCCCTGATTGTTATTTTGTGTCCTTCTCTGGCACATCGAGCATTTGTGCCCAGAACCCCATAGTCTGTCTGGCTTCTTAAGATATCTTCAGCCTGGTCCTCAGTTTCTGTGGGTTCTTCTCATGCATTCTTAAATCTGTTGTCCCATCCTGGCAGTCCACTGGAGGACTGTGTCTGGGTTGTTCCAGTATCTGTCATCTTGTCCCAGCAGTCCACTGGAGGACTGTGGCTGGGTTGCTCCTGCATCTGTCATTTCTCCCCAGCAGTCCACTGGAGGATTGTTGCCGGGTTGTTCCTTCATCTGTTGTCGCATTCCGGCATTCCACTGGAGGACTCTGTCTGGGTTGCTCCTTCATCTGTCATCTCATCCTGGCCGTCCACTGGAGGACTGTGTTTGGATTGTTCCTGCATCTGTTGTTTCTTCACAGCAGTTCACTGGAGGGCTGTGGCTAGATCATTTGTGCTTGTTCCTCATTGTTATATTCCAGCAGCCCAATAGACTGCTTGTGCTGAGGAGTCCTTGTGCTAGTTCTTTGTTTACAGCAGCCCAGGAAAAGGGGTGCATCTGATGAACCTATGGCCTTTTCAAAAAGCCTCTGCACATCCCCATAGTCTCACAGAAATCCCATTGGCCATGCCAGCTGGAGAACCTGTTTGCCATCCTTTCATGAAGTCTCATTCATTTCATTCTTCTCACTACACAGATAATCTAGCATATGAAAAGAGACTTTGCAAGTTGTGAAAGTATTGTGAATTGTACTATCTTATAGTCTTGTTATAGAATACAGTATTATTTCTTGTGCCTGGAGTACTCCAGAGGTAGCCCCAAATGGGCAGAGGTGTCCCTCATTGTCAAGGTAGAGTTGCTTATACAGTCTTTGGAGTTGCTTATACAGTCATTAGAGTTGCTTATGCAGTCTTTATAAAATTTCGAGTGTTTAGCATTTTCTTATTAAAAGAACTGTAGGGTGCTAAGTTCCCTGTGTCCCATGACCGTGTCTTCTTCCTCCCCTGTTTGTCAATAAATACAGTGCAGCATCTGAACCTCATTCTCGACTCCCACCTCTCTTTGTCAGATGATACCATCCACCTTTACAGAACCTTGAGTTTCCTCCCACCATCCCACCTCCTGGGAGCGACACTGGTGTTGGAAGATTACATGCAACTTACCAGGAACATCGCAACACAACAACACTTTACGCTCTAAACACCCTGAACAACAACAACACAATACCATCTCATCACAAACTGGTTTCAAAAAGAGATGAATGGTGATCTGGTTAAGATTCGGTTTGGTCCAGTCTGTCAACACCTTTCCATATCCATTGGGCTGGCAGTATAGCCTAGAGGTTAGAAGAATGAGGTGTGAACAAGCTTGGTACATCCAGCAGACTAGACCTGAGTTTGAGTCTCACAACCTCCACTTGCATACTGTGTGACTCTGAGCAAGTCACTTAACTGCCCAGTGCTCCCAGATCGCCCATGAAAATAGGCACTTGTGCCTAGTGGACCTTGCCCTGTTACCAAATACTAAAATAAAAAATAAATAAATATCCTGAAATTAGCTCCCAGTCTAGTGAAAGATCTCCTCTCTGCTTAGGTGCATAGGGAGGGGCATCACCAGCAGAAAGAGGGAGGTACTATTAGCCCTTCATAGATCACTGCTAAGACCCCACCTTGAGTGCTGTGTGTAGTTCTAGAGGCCCACCTCCAGAAGGACATAGATAGGGTGGAGGAGGTACAAAGGAGGACTACCAAAATAGTGCTGGGCATGCATCAAAAACCCCATGAGGAAAGGCTCAGGGAACTAAATATGTACTCTCTAGAGGAAAGGAAGAAAGGGGGATATGATAGAAATGTTCAGATTCTTCGAAGGTATTAAAAAGGTCCAGGAGGGCAGCATTTTCCATAGAAAAAGGTGCTCCAGGACAAGGAATCTCACTAACAAGCTGGGGGTGTGTGCTCAGAGGAGATCTGAGGACATATGGCTTCACTGATAGGGTGGTGGATGCCTGGAACAGCCTCCTATCAGAGGTGGTGGGTGCTAAAATTTTAACAGGATTCAAGCATGCATGGGATAGAAACAAGTGGACCTTAGAAGCAAGGCAAGGGGGAGAGAAGACTGGAGATCAAAGAGGATCTGCAGTGGCACAGTAAGTAGGGAATATAAGGGAGTCTAGGTGGGCCAAGAAGTTCTTATGTGCTGACAACATCTATGTTTCTATGTTTCTATGCTTCATTGCTAGGTGCAGAGTGAGTAGCACCTTCAGACATCTTGCCATGTGACCCATACCTCCTTCTCAAAGTGTTCACTGTGCTCCCTGTCTTCCCATTCAGTCTCCTCTTCCAGTGGCCATAGTTGACTGATGGCCTCTACTATACCATTAGTGGTTGGGGGGGGGTCTTCTACATCATAGACATTACGAGCCAGCTGCTTGAGCTCAGTCTCAGTCAAGACAGCACATCAGGTGTAGTCTGCTCCATCTTGTCATCAGTGGCTTGTATTTGGGTGTCACTTTCATCACATTCAACACTGTCACCAATGGACAGGCAGCTGTCTTACTCTATGCAAGCATTTTGTCAATCTCCATTAAAATCTCTGTTTTACTCTGTAATGATAGTCCACTGCACTTATGCTGTTAAGAAGAAGAAGCCATTGTAAACTGTTCAGGAAGTCGGCACTGAGGCAACATAATCGGAAATCTACATCTACATGGAGCCCTTCTATAGGCTAGCAATGGCACATGTCAGCTGTTTCCGCTAACAGCTGTGTCACCAGCATTAAAATCATCTGAGCATTGAGAGCTGAGAGGTGAGTAACATCAGCACAGTCAGAGGTGGTTCATTCACAGCTTGTCAAACTACTGTCCGAGGTGTGAGACTAGTCACTTTGATGTCTGATATACAGTGAAGCCCACCAGGATGAAGTGCAGCACTGCAGAATTCTGCAGTAGAGTTACTGACTGCAGCAAACGATGTAGCTTCAAAGGGAGTTAATACCTTTTGTCATGCAGTAAACATGTTACACTGTGTTTCATCCTTGTGGGCTTCACTGTATGTGGCAACCCAGTTACAACATAACAAACTGTAATAACACGCACTGAATCACATCCAGTATTTGGCAAATGCTAAGTGTCCGGTCTAAGTGATTGTCTGCTTTAACCACGGATGGTATAAGTGGAGTGCACTATACATCCAAAAGGTCATTGACCTGAACATTGAAATTCTCAAGGACAAGAGTCCTCAGGGACACCAAAACCCAGCTTGACAGCCCCTTAGCAAACTCCTGCAGGTGACTGCTGCCCCAGCCAGGTGGGTGGTACAGGATGATCACTCTGCATTTCAGACCAGACAAAAAAACAGTAGCCATGCACTCAAATGACCCCTCATCCTTGATGCAAGACAATAAATACTTTGTCAACTCTAATATAGATAGATGGCCACACCACCACTCCTGTGCCCCAGCCTTGGGTGTTGTACCATAGAGAAACTCAGAGGGGCAAACCACTCCTGCTAAGGCCCAGCATACTACTTCAGCCAAGTCTCCATGATACATTCCTGGTCAGCAAGTGAGTCAGTAACAACATTACATATGATGGCAGCCTTATTCTCCACCAAGCTGGCAATGCAAGGTGCTAACTGGACGGGGGAGCCTGGTGGTTTTGCCCACCAATACTTTCTACATCATGCATTACCTGGAGTTGAGATGAGGCAAGAAATGTTTTTGTCTCTTCTTTTACCAGCAGGCAAGCATTTCCTGACTCTCCAACCCCATCTTCCATGTTGCACTGCCCACCATTTCTACTCCTTCTTTTAGGATGAACAACATTAAATGCCTTACATCTAAACAGTGCCCTTCTAGGAGGAGCAAAGTTTTACAAGTCCCAGGTTCTCAATTTCCAGAGTTCCTCCCTGGAATATACTTTTACATCCAAGCATGTAATATGTGCATGCTACTTAACGGACCACTAGCCAAGTGACCCCAATGCAGAAGCCCTTGCTTGGATAGAGGAGTACCAGACTGAGGGCCACAGACACCAACAGCAATCTATGGACCACCACCCATGTCAGCCGTCTATTCACTGGCATTGGGAAGCAACAACCACCACCTTTTGGAATAACCTGTATGAGGAGACATTCCCCCCCACTTGAGGTCACACCTTTCTTCAGTGTCAGTTCAATCTGGGGTTTTGAGTATTGTTATCATTCTGTTTACTGTTCATCCACGCCCCGGTGTATTGTTTGCTATCTTTTTTTTTTTGCTATAAGCTATGGGTTTCTAAATGCTTGCTTTTTATGCTCTGCACTTGTTATTAATGTCACTGACCTTGAATGTAAAACAATTTATGCACATTTTTGTTTCTCACTGTAAATGACTTCAGGTCACCCCTGTAAAAGGGATTGATTCTGAGGGACTACCTTGTAAACAAAATTCAGTAAATAAATGAATCAATCAATGAATCAATTAATCAATTGGGCCTGCATGTATGTGACTTAACTTTATTTTACTATTCGAGTGATAAATCTATGTCAGGGATTCAGAGATTGATATAACTAAATCTGTATAGGAGTTCAGTTTGTTTTACATAGAAAAGGCAAACCTAAGCTGCCACATGTGATACCTACCAAGGGAAAACACCACAGCCAAAGTGTTACTATCATATTTATTCCAGGCTCAAGGAAAAATACCTGGCACTAGCATGCAGTAGGTGGTGAACAAGGAGTCTTTCCGCAGTGCAGCCAGAAGATTAAAAAACCCAGTAAAGCATGGGCATTTCAGGAATAGATGTGATTGTGTTTCAGGTGCCTGTGCCCAGTTCATTCTGGGAAAATTCTGTCAGTTACAGATTCATGTGTCAGGGAATCTTTGACTCCAAGTTTTCCATGGCTACATAGCCATACATTGTCCCATATGTGAGCCAGGATCTATTGATCCACCAGCTTGGCCAAAACATGCTGTTCCTTATGCTCAGGACAACATTAAAACCCATTCTGTGCCTGAAAAGCTATGGTCATGATCAACTCGAATTACTTCTTTCTATGATAGAGTTGCAACTGCTCTTTTGAGTTTGACTTTTTCTTTTGTTATGTTTTAGTAAAGAAGTGCTTAATATAACTGGGGATATTCAGGCCACTTAGATGTGTGAGGAATAAGCACCCTTTCTGCGATCCTCCCAGATATGGATCTATCCATTGTTTTATTGATGGTGACCAGTTCTTGCCCAGGCCTTGAAATACCAGGCACAATATGAAAGTAAAAGACTATTGGGTTAACCATCCTAAGCTTACCCTCTTTAATCTTTTTGTATCATATGTCACTTCCTGTCTCAATGGGTTCAGATGACTTCCCTGAAAGCATTGGGGGGGAAAAAAAAGACTATTGAAGTGTACCTGAATGTTAGGGGGGAATATAACTAAGAAACTGAAAACTAAATAACAAACAGGTTTTAAGTACACCCACTTTTTTTTCATTTAAAAAACAATTTTTCCAGTGTGCTATTTTCCCCATTGCTGTAAGCAAAGCCTGCTCCCATGGAACCTCCTGTGCCACAAATCATGCCCAAGATCTTAAAGGGAATGAGTCAGCACCAATGGCCCACATCGTTGTGTGGACTGGTCTTAATTTGGCACTTTGTGTGCAAAACCATTGTTTTTACTTACTGTTTACTATAGTATTGTAGATTGTAAAGGATTAATTTTGCTTAATTCCAGGCTGACATTTTCTGTAGCTATATATTCCAGAATCCCCTGCAGCTGACATCAGAGCAGGACTGCAGCAGTGAGAGATTCAATAACCTGCAGTGCATCTTAGAGCCTCTATAAGCCTTAATCAGATGTTTTCCATTCCCATTGTTCTCCTGGGCCTACGTATAGTCCTCTGTGACTGTACTCAGCCCTGAGAGGACAGCGGAATCAGTGAAGAAAAGGTCACAGCTTATAAAAAGTCAGACATGTACTTCAGGCTATTGAGTCTCCCACTGCTGCAGCCCTGCTTTGATGTCTGCTGCAGGGGATTCTGGGATGTATAGTTACAGAATATGTCAGGTTGAAAGTAAACAAAATTAGTCTGATACAATGTACTATATTACGTATGCCATAAATAAAAAAAAAATATTTTTGCAAAAAAAGTGCGAGTTGAGACCAACCCCACACTTTGGAGTGGAACTCTCAATGCCAAATGTTCCACTTTAATGCTTGTATTAACTAGTGTAACACTTGCTGCTTCTTTCTCTTGCACTGGTGTGGAGCTGCCTGGGATCATTCCCTTGCTCTTTTGATAATTAGTCTTTAAAGCAGGAACATGACAAATTCTCTGTTAGGATGCTTCATTCTTCAGTACCAGACTCCTTGTTTGTACCAGCAATCAAACATCCTTGGTGTAGGCTAAATCACAGATTGGTGGAGTATCTAGATGCAACCAGAATCCTTGAATATATTCTGTGCTTGCATTTACCATAGTATCAGCATCCTGGAAAAATACATACAACAGGGGGTGTAAGGGGCACCTAGTTGTACTCCCCATTTAGCCACAAGAGGTCACCTCATGTAAATATTATATAATGGAATCAAGTATGCATCAGAGTATAATATACAGATCAACTCGATGAATTGGTCTGGTAAAGGACTTGTAAAATCATAGTTATCAGATACTCTGTCAAAGGTTTTCTCTTTTTCTACTGACAGGAGAAAGCCATCAAGTTACTCTATATTCCCTCTTTCTATCACCTCGCTGAGGATTTTTAAGATATCTTGTATGACTTGAGATGGGTTTGAAAAAGCATGCTTTTGCCCAATAATTTTGTGAGCTACTTGAGATAGCATGGTGCCCAAATTCACTGCTAGGATTTTGTAGTCAGTGTTCGTCAAGTAATGTGGTCCCTAAATGTTTGTTTTTGTTTTATCTCACTTCTTGTAGGGAAAAATTTGAACAGTCTGTGTCATGGAAGGCATTTGTCAAAATATATGTATCACTTGCTTGGAACATTGGGCCCTATGCACAAAAAACATGCAAGTGGTGTGCTGTCTGGTTGCCCAGCTCCTCACCTGTGCGGGTTCTGTGAGCAGCCATACTCACCAATGCCAGCCTCTGCGTGGCTCCCTTATGCTGCCCTACCCCCTAGGCATGCAGGATCCCTGGGTATAGCAAGGTGTGGAGCAGAGGACTCATGCATGCTGCCAATCAGTTGGCCTCCTGGGTGTTCATGGGGGATCACTTGTACCCTTGGGGTGCCATGTTTGCAGCTGGTGCACAGTGCACCGGATGCAACAGAGAGGACCTGTACCCCATTTGCCACCCCCCTCCCATAGAGGTGTGCCCCTATATCAGAGGCATCCCTATTGGGGGTCCACGGATTCCCGTTGTCACTGCCACACCCGGTAGCTGTGACTCAGGTTTGCGTAGCGGAGCTACATTTGCCCGGATTGGGCATAGCCACTGGCAACCTGAGCATGGCACTCTGCACTGTTGTACATTGTGCAGAGTGCCAGCATGCCCTCTGCACCACCCCAGGCCCAACCATGGCCCACCCACATGCAGAGTTCTGTGATCAGCTGGGGGATCGGGTGCATGAGGGGGCGTAAGTGTTGCAAGATTGCCATGGAGGGGGCGCATTGGGCATAGCAGGTGAGGAGTGGTCTACATGCCAGAGTTACATAGTGGGTACCCACTCTGCATATTTGTGAATAGGGCCCACTGTGCTTAGTATTTCTCATAGTAGGGACCTCAATATGTACACATTGGAACAGAGACAGGAGGGGGTGACATGACTGAGATTTTCAAATATCTTAAGGACATAAATAAGGTGGAAGGGGATAGCATCTTCCAGTATAAAAAGTACTATAGCACTAGAGGGCATGACATGAAATTGGAGGGGGATCACATAAGTGGTAACATGAAAAAGTTATTTTCTACAGCGAGGATGGTGAATGCGTAGAACACCCTGCCTCAGGAGGCGGTGGGAGCATGTACAGTGGAGGGATTCAAGAGGGCATGGGATAGGCACAAGTGAATCATTCATATGAGGAGGCATATCTGAGGCTGCTGACCTAGTAGAGGCAGTAGGAACAAACTGATAAAATGGGCAGACTGAATGGGCATTGTGGTCATTTTCTGTCATCACCTTCTATGTTTCTATGTTTAAATTTAACTTAGCACTCAGATGACAGAATAGCAATCCTTGGTGCTGTATTATGGTTCACTTTACCCATAGTCAGCATTAGGTTTTCACTTGTAATTGGGTCTAGTAGGGGATGTGGCCTGGTCACTGACAAGAAGGCTGCTTAATCTGTTAGCTCTCCCTTCCCTCAACCAGCATCTAAATGCTGCCATTTGGCTTTGAGAAAGCATTTGCCTGAAAACCACATACCCAGTGACTCTTCCTCCATGTTTGTTTTTCTCCTCTGTCCTCCCATGGCATTGCTAGGTGAGGTATAAGTTGTCCCTAATGGCCCCTGCTCCTAAGTAGGAATGATGCCCCCGGTGCAGTTACTCCAGTGGCTCTCATGGATATAACAGAGATAGGGATGATGTATAGCCAAATCCTTCTCAACAATGGGGACATAAAATCCATGTCCCTTCAGAACGCTGAATATGAGACCAGCCTATCACAGAAAATGACCTATACAGAACAACTGGCGATCTATTCAGAGGGCTACTCCAACTGCAAAGCAGCTCATTTAAGGGAGGAGATCTGTGCAATCAAACAGCTTTGGAGTAAAAATTGGGGACAAGGAGAATAGGGGAGAATAAAAAGGGGCATGAATGGCGTTCTGCAGAACATACTCAGTGTTCTCCTTAAGAACCACTGGCCTGCTTCGCTAGAGATCAAATGGTCCGATTGCTCTTTCGTGTCACCACCAAAATCTCATCAGAAGCTGAGGCCTATCCTGGGAAGCCTAGGCCCCTAATGTGGCAATGACATCTGATTTAGGTGTTCTCTGATTTTTTCCTCGTTCTTACAGTGAAGTGAAGAGCCTTCAGTTCAGCCCCCAAGGTCCTTCAAAAGCTTGAGGTTCCCTACAGTTTTCAGCACCTGACTGCCTTGCAGATCACTAGGAATAAGGCATGCCACTCCCTTCACAAATTCCAGAGTCAACAGAAGACACTGTGCACTAGTCATGGCCTGAAGCGGTGATCTCCAATATTCCATGCTACTCTGGACCTTCCATCTGGACACCATTCTAGCCCCTGAACCTTCCAGCTCAGCAGACCCCAAGGCCAGACCCTTCTATGCTAGTTAGGATCTGTAGGATGAGGCCTGATGACCTACTTTCAGAAGACATGGTTTGGGGTCAGGAAGCATGAAAGCAAAAGCAGAGTGACTGGATCCTCCGCAGCCATACCCCCCTTGCAGTAGAAGCATAATCTGAGAGCAAGTTGTACACTCTGACAGTTCCAGTGATCAGGCCTCTGCAAGCATGCTTGCACCTTTGGTAAAACTGAATAATGCCACTAGGCCACCTGAACAGCAGCCACTACATCAGCGACTTCTCAGGAAGAAGAACCCAGCACTACCTCCTTCACAGCAATACCTGCCAGCTACACTGACCACTGCAGACCAGCTGGAGAACACTCCACTAATAGAAAGCAATCATCCAACCCCTGAAGCATCCAGCCTCAGGACATATACCACAACACCTGCTTCTCCCTCCAAGGTTTTAGCAAAACCTGCTACTGCACCAAGTATTCACATACTCTACTGGGCAGTTCCAGTTTCCTGATCTCTCTGATACATGCAGAATTAAAGACTGTCCCTTATTAGTTATCATCCCTTGAAAGATATTTGTTCTGCAATTAACTATGCACTGACTGTTGGACTTTTCTTAAATGGGGCATGTTGACAGAGATATATTTTCTGTATCCTTTACTGCATGTCTATTTGTTTGCTCTTATAAAAGCTTTTGTGGCCACCTAGCCCATTCCATTTGGTCATCACTCTTGTATCCTCTTAGGTTACCATTTGGACAGTGAGTGCCTATGACACAAGAGGTATTTTTTTGGGGGAAGGGCACATGAGACTAGCTCCATTGCTGTGGGCCCACACCAGGAAGTGCCAGCTGAATTGGTGTGGGCCCACACCAGGAAGTGTCCTACATTTGAGGAAGCAGGCAACCTTTTCCCACTGCAGGCTGCAACTGGCCGCTCCCAGCATCTCTTCATTTAGGGGAATCACACCTGCTTAGGTACTCCAGGCCTGATCCTCTCAGCTCGCTGGGTTGGCCATTTTTTAGGCAGCTAGTTTGGAGGCACTGGGTATATTTGTTTTGTGCAGTCTGACCTGGGCTATACTAATTGATAATTTTTATATTATAGTTTCTATGTTACTGTAAATACCATAGTAAAAGTGTTGAAGTATGTTAGTACATTTTCTGGTTGAGGGGGTCAAAGCCGATCTCTGAAATCATATCCTCAACTTGGAAAGCTGCTGTAAGTAGCCATTCATGGGGGAAAGGCTGCCAGTTCTCTTAGCTTAAAGTTAAAGTTTTAGACAGAATTTATCTTAGCAGTGTTACATGTACTATTATTTTTGCTGCTTACCCTGTTGGGTGCCTTCTGTTGCACAGTTCTGAAAATGATTGGTATGATACATGTCAGCAGAAAGATGTTGCTGCTTTCCACTTTTGCTGTCTGATGGTGCCTGACAGAATTGCCACTGTTGTTCCTAGCTGGCCATGCTCATGCTCAAAGGGGTCTTGTATTCACTCCTTTGCTTGAGGGGGACCTTCCTTACTTGGGATCTTTTATATGCATATGGTTCCATTCTCTTTACTAATGGCTGACACCACCTTAATTACGTGGAATGTCTAGGGTTTAAAGTCCCCAATTATGTGTAAAAGTGTCCTTGAACATTTGAAGAAAATGTGAGTGATAGTGGCTTTTCTATAGGAAACCAATCAAGATGTTACCTAAACAAAAAAAACTGAAGAAAGAGTGGGCATAGGAATGGAATACATAGCTCCTCTCTGACTAACAAAAGGGGGTGTCAATTCTCTGACATGAAGCCCTACAGTGGCAAGCAACAGATGCTAAAGTTGATTCTGAGAGACACTAGGATATGAGAAATTTCTCTATTCCTCAAGGCCCACTTATCTTGCTAAACTCATGTCGGCAACAAAGATTCACCAACCTTTTTTCTGCAGATCAACAATGCCCTCAGAGACTGGGGGGGGATACTTAATTCCAGTCCTCTATGGAGGAATTTAAAACTAACACTGGACCCCTCAGTGGATAGATCAGCATCCCAGATGGAGACTCATCTGCATTCCCATGCTGTGCTCCAGCAAACTGTGCAGGAATATGCCCTCACAGGTATCTGGGGACTAGCCAACTCCAGGATTAGGGGCCATACCTATTTCTCCCAGGTACACCATTCTTTTAGTAGGCTTCATCTCTGGCTCTCCTCTCCAGAGATTACACAGATAGTGATGAATACTACTATCCACCCCATAGTAATTTCTGACCATGGCCCTGCTTCACTCAACATTCTGTGGGGTCCCCCTCCACCAGAATTGGCCTCCTACAGGCTTGACCCCCTCCTGTTGAAGGACACCAAATTCATACCCTGGGCAAGGTCAGAACTACAAAAATTCTTAATACACAATAACATAGAAACAAGCACACATAGAAACAGAGACTTTGATGACAGATAACGACCACTTGGCCCACCTAGTCTACCCATTTCACTACCTACTGGATAAGCTGCAGATCCAATTTCACCAACAGCCTACTTCTTCCTACCGCCCACCACAATTGCCTTATGTCTGTCCATGCATTCTTGAATTCCCTCAATGTTTTTGACCCCACAACCTCCTCAGGAAGGCTGTTTCATGCAATCAGCTCCCTATCCATAAAAAATACTTCCTCATGTTGCCCCTGAGCCTTCCCTCTCTATCTTCAAATTGTGCCCCTTGTTCTTGCACATCTCTTTTTCTGAAAGATGCTACCCACTTGGACATTGCTGATTCCCTTAAGGTACTTGAAAGTTTCTATCATTTCCCCCATACCTCCTTTCCTCGAGGGTATACATAATTTAACTAAGGGAAGGTAACTGGGAACAGGGCTCGGTGATGGGGCCGGTGTTGTTCAATGTCTTCATCAATGACATTGAAGATGGCATTAAGGGCAACATGTGCCTTTTTGTGGGTGACACCAAGCTCTGTGGAAGAGTGGACACAGCTGAAGGGATACAGGACCTACAGGAAGATCTGGAAAAGCTGAGGAAGTGGTCCAGGATCTGTCAGCTTGGCTTCAATGCCAAGAAAGTTATGCATATCACCTAACATAATGAAACAATGTGGACTATCTTACTCAGAAAGAAGATTAGTCCAGAGGTTACATAACAAACAACTTGAGGTGAAGTCTTATAAAACTAATAAAAGGGGTAATTTCTTTACCATTAGGGCCCCTAGAATATGGAATACGTTTCCTCAGGATCTGATCAACATAAAAAATATTACTAGATTTAAAAATTATTTGGATAGCTACATTGAGAAAACTATTAATTATGTCCCACATTGCGTGTGGAACAGTGATGATGGGTGAATGCCTTCTTCTGTTCAATTACACCAAGTTAAACCTAGATATTGGAGCCCAAGAATCCCAAGACAGAGTACTACAGTACCTGGGTGAAGTCCGAGTATCTGCATCAGAGGAGGAGAAGGACCTGGGATTGATGATTACTAGTGACCTGAAGCACTCTACACAGTGCAAGAAAGCAGCAACAAAGGCAAATAAGATGCTGGGATGCATATCTGGTGGGATCAGTAGTAGAAGAGAGGAGGTTATACTGCCCTTGTACAGGTCACTGGTAAGGCCGCATCTAGAGTATGGAGTTCAGTACTGGTGCCCATACCTCAAAAAAAAGACATTAACCTGCTGAAGAAGGTCTAGAGGAGGGCTACAGAGATGACAGCAGGTCAGCAGGGTAAGGTATATGAGGAGAGATTGAGGGCACTGAACATATACTCCCTTGAAAACAGGAGAGAGAGAGAGAGAGAGAGGACAAGATTGGGACCTTCAGGTACTTAACATGAATAAATAAGGTTGATAAGGAGAGTATCTTTAAGCTGAGTGGCAACCATAACATGAGGGGGCACAGTCTTATGCTGGAGGGTGGGAGGTTTAGGAGGGAGGTCAGGAAGCACTTCTTCACTGAGAGGGTGCTGGACACTTGGAATGTGCAGCTGGTAGAGGTCATCTTGTTGAAGACAGTGAACAGTTTTAAGAGATGCTAAGCTAGGCATAGGGGAAGATAAGGATCATGGGTAGAGAGGATGGGAGGAGTGGGGAGGGAGGGCAGCGACATCAGCTCAAGCTGTGGACCCTGCAATACCAACAGACTTGATAGACCAAATGGCCTTCTTCTGCTGGCTTCTTCATATGCATGTTTGTATAATTAAGCTCTTTTAGTTGCTGTCTTTGTATGGCTTCTGGTGCAGACCTTGTTCCATTTTAGTTGCCTTCCTCTGGACTACCACCACTCTGTCTGTGTCCTTGCAGAGATGAGGTCTCCAGAACTGCATGCAGTACTCCAGATGGGGTCTGACCAACTGTCTGTACAGAAGGATAAAAACAAACTGTTTTGTACTGGTGATGCCTCTCTCTATGCATCCCAATATCCCCCCAGCCCTCCTTACTGCCTTCTCACATTACTTGCTTACCTTTAAGTCACCTGCTATGACTACCCCCAGGTCCCTGTCCATTTTTGTTGTTAGTACCTCCCAGCCCATTGTGTACTCTTCCCCTGGGTTTTTGTTTCTCAGATGCATTACTTTGCACTTCTCTGCATTGAATCTAAGCTGCCATACTTTTGACCATTCCTACAACCTTGCCAAGTCCTTTCTTATTCCCCCCCCCTTGTGTATCAACCCTGTTGCAGATTTTTGTGTTTTCTGCAAAGAGGCATACTTTTTCCTTCCAGTCCCTCTGGGATGTCACTTATAAAGACATCACAAAGCACCAGTCCCAGTACTGAACCCTGCAGCACCCCGCTAGTAGTAACCCCTCTTTCTTCAGAGTGGACTCCATTTACTATTACCCTCTGTATCCTACTATCCAGCCAATTTTTACCTAGGCTACCTCCCTGGGACCCACTTCCAGGCTGGCTAACTTGTTTATTAATCTTTGAGTGGGACTGTGTCAAATGCCTTGTTAAAGTCTAGGCAGACCATGTCCACAGCCCCTCCCTTGTCTACTACTTTGGTCACAGTCAAAGAAATCTATTAGATTCATCTGACATGTCCTTCCTGCTGTGAATCCATGCTGCCTTGGGTCCTGTGCCCTGCTGGCCTCTAGGCACTCAACAATTCTTTCTTTTAGAAGTGATTCCATCATTTTCCCTACTACTGAGGTCAAACTAACAGGTCTGTAGTTTCCTGCATCTGCCTTGCTTTCACTTTTGCGAAGGGGAATCACATCCAACCTCCTCCATTTCTCAAGTACCACACCATCCTCCCATGATTTGTTAAAAAGGGTAGTTGGTGGTGTCACTAGTTCTCCCCTTAGTTATTTTAGAATTCTGGGGTGAATCCTGTCAGGCCCCATTGTTTTGTCCACCTTCAGTTTTAGGAGTTCTTTCAAGACCCTTTCTTCTGTGAGTGCTTCTATTGATTGGATTAGGTACATCTCCCTCCTCTTCTTTTGTGAATATTGAGCAGAAGTTTTCATTCAATATCCCTGTTTTATCACTGTCACCCTCTGTCCACTCTCCCTCCCCTTTATTAAGCCTCACATCCCTCCCTTGGCCTTTCTTCTCTGTCTCTCTGATGTACCTATAAAAGATGTTATCTTCCTTCTTAACAAAGTTGGCTATCTTTCCTTGGTTTGGGCCTTTGCTATTCTGGCTGCCTTCCCTGCTTCCTTCTGCTTTAACTGGTACAGTTTTCTGTCCTGCTCCTTCTGTCTTTCCTTATGCTTCCTTAATGCTTTTTCTTCCTAACCTTCCCAACCACCTCTTTTGAGAACAATAGTGTTTTTTTCCTCCATTTTGATTTGTTTATTTGCTTCACACAAAGGCTTGTTGTCTGTATAATGGCAGTTTTGATTTTTCACCATTGTTCCTCCACCCCTCCTTCTTGAAAATTTGCTAGTGCTTTTCTGAGGCACTCTCCCACTTTGCAAAAGTCAGCCCTCCTAATGTCCAGTGCCCTAGCTTTTGTGTGGCTTAACCTTATAGTTATGTTTATCGTGAATCACACTGTTTATTAATGGTGAGGTCTCCCATTCTATCCTGTGGAAGACTTGGGAAGAAGGGAGAATCATAGGGTACATGGCTAGCTTGAGCAAAACATGGGAGGTAGAAACAATGGAACTAGAATTAAAGCTCCAAGGGGTGAAAGCTGCAGTGAAAGTGGACCCATCCTCCAATACCCATAATGAACTTTGGCTGTGGGACCAGCTCAGTCAGCTTTACTCCTACAAGACAGAAATAGAGCTGCTCGGCTCACAACATAGATTTTGAGAGGAAGGAGAGCAATCCAGCAAGATCTTCTCCTATAGACTCCAAAAGATGCAAGCAGAGAGGCACATTCTCAGTCCCAGGGATTCAATAGGCACCAACACATTAAAGCAAGGGATCTTGGCAACGTGATGAGTATCTTCTGCTCCAAATTATACTCCTCCCTGATCTCTCAATTCATGGACTTGGTGCAATAGTTCTTGTGCGAGCTGCATCTCCCCTTGATAGTCCCTCACCACCTGACAAAGTTGGACTCACCTACCACTATGGAAGAAGTCAGAGAGGCCATCCTAGCAACGAATCAGAACAAGTTACCAAGTGGTGATGGGGTTCCCATAGACCTCTACCAACAGATGATAAACAATATTGGCCCCTTACTGCTGTAGACCATCTAGGATACCCTCTCCCAGGGGCACACCCACCCTCAATGTGCTATGTGATCATTACTGTGCTTCCCAAAAAAAGTATGGACCAGGCACTCCCAGGCAGTTACTGTCCCATTTCCCTCCTTAATGCTGACACTAATGTCTTGTCTATAATTTTGACTGGGAGACTGGAATCTATTCTTCCTTACCTGGTGCATCCTTCCTAGTTGGGACTTGTAAAGGCGAGAAAGGGCTTGGACAACCTTAGCTCTATCCTTAATCTTCAATACCTGACCAGTTCCCTAGTGCTACCTGCCATTGTCCTAACAATTGACTTTGAGATGGCATTTCATTCTCTTGAATGGGGATTCCTTTTTGAAGTCATGCATCATATGGGTTTTGAGTCTATCCTTCTGAGGGCAGTAACCTTGTTATACCAATGATCTCTGGCTAAAGTCCTTACTAACAGCACCCTGTCAGATCCCTTCCTCCACCAAAGAGTTACACAGTAGGTATGCTCCCTCTCCTCCCTTCTTTTTTTTACCTGCCATTGAACCACTGGATATGGCCTTAAGGGCACACCCTCTTCTCTCTGATAAGGATTGGAGACAAGGAACACAGGGCCCTCTGGTACTGTATGTGGGCAATATTCTGATCCTATTGGCAGATGTCGCCTTTGCCATCTGCTCACAGACCTGCCTTCCTGACATTTCAGGAGATTCAGGCTTCCATATCAACCACTCTAAACCACATGTATTTTTGCTGAATCCCCCTCTGCATGCAACAATCCTTAGCAGGAGACCCCCTAGAAATGGAATGATGGCAGGACTACCAACCTAGAAACAAAACTCACTCCAACTATCCTGGATCTCCATAGAGCCAACTTCACCCATTTTTGGAGATGCTCAAAAGTGACTTTGAAAGACAAAAGATCCTCAATATAGCTTTATCTGGGAAAATTGCTGCTGTCAAGATAGTGTTGGCTCCATAGGTCTTCATCTCCTCTCTCACTTTCCCATAGTAATTCTAAAGTTATTGTTCTCTAGGTTGTCTACTCTCTTGGATTCCTTTTTATGGGAGGGCCACCAACCCAGATTTAGTAGGGCCAAAGTATGTAGCATTGGTCAAAATTGAGCTGTGGTCTTTACCAACTGCCATATAGTGTTTTTCTGGCACAGATTGTTAAATGAGTCCTCCTTTCTGTTTCCTCTGACCCTTTATTGGTGGCCATAAAATGGCATCCATGTCCTGTCCCTAGCCACAGAGGTGCCTTACATGATAAAACTAAGATTGATGGGCTCCATCCTTCTATCCCTACATCTTGCAGATACTGGGCAAGGCTTGCAGTTCCTCTGAAAATTTCAGAACCCCCTTCATTCAGGTCCCACATGCTCTGCAGAGATACTAGAGCCAAACTGAAAATTCTCCACAGGTGGTACGGAGTACCCCATACACTCAAGACCACAGGATTCATCTTTTCAGATACTTTTTGGCATTATAATAACCATGATGACACTTTGTCTCATATGTTATTGTATTGCCAAGACATCTTTTTATTCTGTGATACAAAGCTCAAATTCGGTAAGGTTGTTTGCCCACCTGAAATTGTATTTGCTCTTCCTGCCTCCCAACTTATAGTATCTTGTTGGGAATAGCTCAATACAAAATACCTAAAAAAAATCCTTTTCTGAAATGAGCAGTAGTAGCTGCCATTACAACCAAGTGTCTGTTACTCTGGAGACTGAGATCTGCTGAAGTCCCCTCCTTTAATGTGTCACTTTTGCCAGTGGGCCAAATCCACTCATTGGTGCTCATCTCTCATATTGTCATGGGCAAATTAGAAGCCTACCAAAATGTTTGGTCACCCTTTCTGGCTCTTCAAGCACCCACTGACCATCCAGGCACATAGAAGGGTGGGCTGGCAAACAGCTGTGGACCCCATCCTATGTGAATGAGACCACTTGCCTCCTTAAATGGTGAGTACTGAAACCCTCTATGTGTAAGTCTTTCATAAGACCAAAGGACCAATGGTGGTGGACTGAATACTGATACCCTATGCATGCATTTGATCTTACCCCCTATTCTTAAACAGGGTTGCATTTTGATATTCCTGATTGGACTTATAAATATTCTTGTACACACAGGTGTTATGCATAGACCTGATGTTTTCTTTGTGGTAGCATGTATTGTATAACTATCAAATTTATTGTTCACAGTTGATTTGCTGTAGTATTTGTATTACACTGTTTGTTTTTCATGTGTATGTGTCACTGTTTCTTGAAATCTTCAACAAAAAGTTGAATGTTAAAATAATAAAAAAAATAATTAATTGGGCCTATCTCTGCTTCTGTGAGATCTGATATTCTTAATCCTAGTCAAAAATCATGGTTTTGCAAGTACTTGTGTGGCTGACTAAAACATATCTTCCATCCATTTAGCCTTCTATGATGTGAAGCATCTCCTAGTGTCCTAGTACTCACAAACAGGAAAAGTATTGCAGAAGTCAAGGTGGGAGACCACCTGGGGACTAGTGGTCACTGGATGATGTAGTTCCATATAAGGATGGCTACGGAATCAAACCACACAATGGCAAGGGTCCTGGGCTTCTGGAGGGCAGATTTTATAAAGGTGGCTGAATGCTGCGAAAGATGGTCAGAGATGTGGCAACTGAGGATCAAAGCAAAAAAGTGCAAAATAATGCACCTAGGTAGAGGGAACCCTGGGGAGAGCTACAGGTTGGGTGAGAGTTAACTGTCACCAAGGAGGAAAGGGACCTAGGGGTTATCATCTCTGATGACCTTAAGGTATCAAAGCAGTGCATAAAGGTGGTGGGGAAGGCCAGTGGCATGCTGGGGTGCATAGGCAGGGATATCACTAACAGGAGGCGGGAGGTGGTGATGCCATTGTATTAAGCATTGGTAAGGCTTCGCCTGGAGTACTGCATGCAGTTCTGGAGGCCACACCTGCGCAAGGACATAGACAAGGAGGAGACTACCTTGAGAGGGGTGACAAAGATGGTGCAGGGCTTGCACCACAAAACATATGAGGAGAGACTAAGGGACCTCAATATGTACTCACTGGAGGAGAAGAGAAAGCAGGGGGACATGACTGAAACTTTTAAGTACCTCAAGGGCATAAACAAGGTGCAGGTGGGGGACCTTTTCCAATGTAGAAAAAGTAGTAGAATAAGGGGGTATGATATGAAATTGGAGGGGTGTAGATTAAGAGGTATTGTGAGGATGTTTTTCTACACAGAAAGAGTAGTTGATGCTTGGAATAGTCTGCCACAGGAGGTAGTGGGGGCAAACTCAGTGGAGGAGTTTAAGCATGCCTGAGACAGGCAAAAGGGAACCTTGAGAGGGGAGGGAGGGATGAAAAGCCATTGATCCCATAGGGTCAGTGGCCACATACAATGTATAGGGCCCATGGGCAGACTGGTTGGGCCTGGCGGTCCTTGTCTGCTGACAATTTCTATGTTTCTATGCCTCAGGGATGGCCTGGCAGAGGGGATGGCCTTTGTAGGGTGGTATAATTAGACACAGTGGAAGGAAGATAAGGAGCTGTATCAGGGGAAACAGAAGGAAGCAGGGAAAGCAGTAAGGCATGCAAAGGTGCAAACTGAAGACAGATTAACCTGGAGCTAGTGAAAGGGGACAAGAAATTTTTTAGGTATGTCAGTGAAAAGAGGAAGACCAGGCATGGGATAGTAAGGCTAAAATGGAAAGGGGAAGGGACTGTGCACAGGGGGGCCAAGAAAAGGCAGACATCCTAAACAATACCTTTGTTCAGTGTTCACAATGGAAGGAGAAGGGAAGGAGCCACAAAAATATAACAAAAGGTTTGGAGGGAGGGAGGAGGATATTAGTCATTTTTGAAGGAAAAAGTCTTGAAGAGACTCACTAATCTGAAGGTGGATAAAACAGTGGGGCCAGGTACTGTGCATCCAAGGGCACTGAGGGAGCGCAGAAAGATACTAGCTGCAACTCTGACAGTCCTATTTAACAGCTCACTGGAAACAGGAGTAGTTCTGGAGGACATGGAGAAGGATGCATATAGTCCCACTACACAAAATGGTAGCAGGGAAGAAGCTAGCAATTATCAGCCAGTATACCATACATCATTGTTGGGAAAGTAACATAACCACTGCTGAGAGAAAGGATTGTGGATTATCTTGAATCCAGTGGGTTACAAGACCCAAGGCAGCATGTGTTCACAGGGGGGAGGTCATGTCAAATGAATCTACAGTAATACATTTCTTGACTGGATGACAAAGGATTTAGATCAGGGTGGAGCAGTGGACATGGCCTACCTTGATTTTAGTAAGGCATTCAAAACTCTTCATATAGTAGACTAGTAAGAGAGCTGGGTAACTTAGAAGTTGGTCAAAAGGTAGTAAACTGGATAAGAAATTGGTTAGGGGATAGGTGACAGATGGTGGTGGTAAAGAGAGTTCACTCATAGGAAGGTAGGGAGGGTTTGCAGCAAGATACCTCAGGGATCAGGCTGGCACTGGTCCTTTTTAACATCTTTTTAAGTGACAGTGCATGGGAGCTGGAAGGGAAGGTCTGTGTCTGCTTCTTTGCAGACAACACCAAAATCTGCAATGGGATGGACACTCTGAGGAAGCTGGAAAGAATGAACAGAGACCTGAGAAAATTAGAGGAGTGGTCAAGGGCTTGGCAGCTGGGTTTCAATGCAAAACAAGTGCAAAATAATGCACTTAGGGCACAGAAACCCAGAGGCAGAGTACAAAATGTGTAGAGTGGTATTGATGGCCACCAAACAGGAAAACAAAAAGGGGATATTCATATCAGATGACCTAAATGTGGACAGGCAGTGTGACAAGACAGTCAGAAGAGCTAGGGGAAGCTGGTCTGCATGGGGAGGGGTATCATCAGCAGAAAGAAGGAGGTGGTGTTGCCACTGTGTAGATTGCTGGTAAGACCCCACCTAGAGTACATGTCCAGTTATGGAGACCACATCTCTGGAAGGACACAGACAGAGTGGAGGCAGTAAAGAGGAAGGCAACCAAAATAATGCAGGGTCTGCATCAAAATCCCTACTGGGAGAGACTAAAGGACCTCTATATACACACACACCCCCTGAAAGAGAGGAGGGAGGGAGGTGGGGATATGATAGAGAACTTTAAATACCTCACAGAGGCAAATAAGGTACAGAAGGGAAGTAGTTTTCAGAGGAAAAGGTGCTCAAGAACAAGGGAACATGCTATGAAGTAGAGGGGTTTAAACATGCCTGGAACAAACACAGGGAAACCTTGGGTGGAAAGGGAGTGATAAAAAAGTCATTGACCACTTTGGGTGAGTGGATGCATACATGTATAGGGTCTATTGGCAGACTGGACTGGCCTAGCAGTTCTTATCTGCTTACAATTTCTATGTCTATGTTTCTATAATTTGCAGGGGTAGATTCAGCAGAGATGTGAGGAAGTATTTCTTCAGAGAAGGAGTGGTAAAAACAGAGGTGGGGTACAGGAATGCATGGGATAGGCACAATGGAATCACACACTGGAAAGGAAGGGGAGGTAGAAAGAGCTGTAGATCAAGTACAGTCTGCTGTAATAATTTAGTTAGGGAAAAATTGGCAGACTGGGTGGGCCAAATGGTCCTAATCTACTGTCAAATTCTATTTTTCTATTCTTCCATGTTTCTATGAGTGTAGCACACCCGCATGTATTTTCTAAGCTGAAAACATCCTGTCTGCCATCCCTTAAATAACTACAACTGCAATTTTTTTTACCTTGGTTACCTTATTGTGATTCTTATTTTAGTGAGGGAGTCATATTATACATGTAACGCCCCCTTCCCCAAATTGAGGACTTACCTTTGGCCCGTTTTCTTGTGCTACTGCCCATGCAGCGTCTCCTGATTGCTGGGCTCACCTCCATGGCCCCGGGTTTGTCTGCCATCCTTGGGCTGGTCGGAGCTGCCTTGGAGCAGCTGCCTTTCTCCTCTGCACAGCGGGGAGATAGCTTCTACTCTCTGACTGTGCCCCAAACCTCCCTCAGTGGCTCTTCTGCCTCTTCAGCTCCTCTGGGGCTCATAAACAGGGATCGTGATCTGCCAGTGTTCAGACAGACTGGCAGTCTGCTCCAGAGTGCAACAGGTGCACTTTTCATTTTGACCACAACTGCAGTCAACAGGTTGGCTCCTCCGATGGTCCCAGTCCCCGATAGCTGCAGGGTGGGGATCGGTGACTCTAGCAGACTGGAGGGAGACACAGATTAAATTAAATAAGGAGCACCATTCGTGCTTATGGTTCTGGGCCCAGCAAATGAATATTAATAATGGCTGACATTAATATTCATGTGCGGGCTTACTCTGTGTGAGGGCTCCCAGATTTTGTCCGTGTATGCCCTTGTAAAAATTGTAAATAAATGATGTAAGGGCAGCACGGCCAATGGACACTAAAGGGGTTAAAGATAAAAGGGGAAAGTAATTAAGAATAAAAATGCTTTCTGGCTTCACCTGCTAACATTGGGACTCAGATGAGAGCCTGTCTGCTGCCTGGGGGCACTTGATTATGGCAGCAGCAACAGGCTAAAGCCTGAACAAAAATGTCTATCCTAGGCAGTGATCCAAAGGGCACAGAAGCAGCTACTAAACTGTGGGACAAGAAGGCAAATCAATTAATTAATCTGGCTGCACCAGGGCTTTTGTTTGGTACTGTGTTGGATCTGCTTTGTGACTGTGTCTATTAGCAGCCAAGATAGTGCAGAAACAGCCAATCGGAAAGCCTGGATTTCAAGCCAGGACTTGTGGGACTTTTTGCAAGTGCTCTTGGGACATTGCAAAGTGCTTATGTGGAAACTTCAGGGACTTAGTTTCAAGCACCAAAACAGGGAGCCTATTGTGCATCGAGTTAGGTTAATGAATATTTATTTTCTGGACTGACAGGCAGAATCAGCCAATTACAGTGAGAGTAGCAAATAGCTTTAGCCGATCAGGAGCCTCAAAGGAACTCCATAAAAGACAGTGTTTTCTAGCTGTGAGTGTTCCAGCAGAAGACCCCCACAGGGGTGCGGGCTCATGCCCTCAGCAAGTAAAATGGGCCTAGCAATCCAGTGCAAGCCCCTCTTCAGGGAAGGGTGCTTTTCTTCGGCCTAGAAAGAGATGAGTGGCTGCCAGCAGTTAAAGTTATTAGCGTGGGGGTTGCCAGAGAATATCCTCCAGGGAAGTTTATGCCTTTCCACATTTTGGAAAAATATGGGCCAGCAACCTGATGTCAAGTCAGCTGTGAGAGGGCTGAACCTGCCTCAGCAGTGAGAGTGCTGATGAATCCCAAAACCTCAAAAGGAAGAATGCAATTTCAGCAAGACACCTGAGTGAGTAAATTGCTTTTGCCAAGTGCAACCTTGAGAAAGTCTTTGAGGGGCAGGGAAGACCATACAGTACTATTGTGACTGTCTGTCTACACCCTGCTCTCACATCAACACCTAGAGGGTGGACGCTGGTTAGGCGACCAGAAGAAGGTCCAGTATATTGTGTATAAATGTGTCTGATTTGAGAGTGCCTACAGGACTGGAAGGGGAGTACTCAGAGCTGGGGCTCTTCCTAAAATGCCTAGGAGATCCGGTATTTTGTTCATGGGAGCTGCAAGTGCCAGCGAAGGCCACAAGGGACTGCATGATGTATTGTTGAGCCTGAGAGAGGCATAGCAAACAAGTTTATTGAAAATGCAAGCGTTTGAGTCAAAAGAGTCTATTGCATCTGTTTGACAAGAGCAAAGTCTGCAAAAAGGTAGTGAGCTAACTATTGTGCTTAAAGTTCAAGCTTCATGCTGCCAAAGAAGATTAGAATTTGCTTAAGAGACTGTGACCTGTTATGCATGTGGGAGCAATAACCTGGTCTCTGGTCATTGTACTCTGCTGGAAAGAGTGTAGGTGCTTGCCCCTAAAATGTTTGGGAGTGCACCATGGTTATAAAGTCCTAGACGACGGGAGAAAGGATTCATACCTGTCACTTTGGGCACCACAAGAAATGGCTGTGAATGCTCAATCAATTTTCAAAGCAAGTAAATGTATGGATTCAAATATAAATGTGCTGATTTAGAAATGTGTTGAATGCAATGAATCTAGCCTGCTCATCTAGGAAGTGTTCTCAGCCTGGAAGAGGAGCTCAGCCTTTTGAAAGCTAAAGTGTTAATTTCCAACTGCAAAAGCTGAAAGTCCTTTGCTGTCAGTATTGCAGTCTGGCTGTCAGCTTTGCCAGCATTCGAGCCTTCGGGGACAGAGTCTGCCTGCTGAAAACACTTGCTCCTGACTTGTCTAAGCCTATGAAGACATTTAACTGTACGTAATGCAGGGTCAACCCTGCACCACCATGGAAAGGGACTTGTAAATAGTTCAAAGTTGGTAAATTCTGAAAGCTGCATTTAATAAGAGTTTAAGGATTCAACCTAATGATAATCCCCTTAATTCCTTAAGGGCCCTCCCCCCAACTAGCCTGCCAACGTACAGCTGCACTGTCCATCAGGCATGCACCATTTTTAGAATTGTAATTACTGGGTACCAAGGTTATTCAGGATTGCAGGATCTTTTGCAATGGGGAACAGGTACCAGTGTGGGCACTAATAATAAATGTTAACGCTAAATGCAGTAGCTAGATAGACAGCAGGGCTTTGACTATCTCAAGGGTTGCTGGGGCTAATGTGATGTATGACTGGATCAAAATGCAAAATGTTGATCTAATCCCAACCTAAATCAAGCCAGTCTCAATCAAATGTAAATAGTATAAACTCTACCCCAATTTACCCTTCCTAGCCCTCCCCATGTAAATAAACTTCTTGTTGTTGTTTTTGCACAATCCTGTCTCTTGAGCATATTATTAGTGTCAAGTCATTAAACACCAAAGTGTTAAAATGTGGGGAAATGTTTGTTGGGTCATGCTTGGGTTGACTCTATAGTATATTGGGTGGATGTAGCTTCCCAGAGGGCTGCATTATCTAATGTCTAGACCCTCTTAAAAGGTAATCTCAGGGTGGAGGCACTGCGCAATGTACTATCTTGGGAAGAACCACTTTTAAAGAGATTTTCAGGAACCTAGGCCCTTCAACCTACATCCCAGGTAGTAGGCAGGAGTAGTAGCCCTTGATATTATGGTACTTGGGTTACATACAGAATTGCTGTCATCTCTTTTTTTTTTACCTGCTGTCTTTGAGTGGATAAATTCACATCCCCTCTGTGACTGCAGTACTCTCAGGTCTAGATATTAGTCATACTGCTTTTATTCAATTTCTATAGCCACATTTTGAATAAAAAAACATTTTAAAATCAACCTATGTGTCTTACCACAGTGGTCCCACAACCTCATAGAGGCATTGTACCAACAGCTGGGCTTTAAATAGGTCAAGCCATTTACCTTATACTTTTAACTTTTTAAGTCCTATGACCTTTTCGCTTTTTCTGAGACTCTTTACACATTACAACTGCATCTGAGGGTCTGTCACTTCAGCCGCAGTGCTATCAGCTAGATGCTATCATAAATGAGGATGAAACAAAAATGATAAATGCAGGTGGCTGAGGAGCCGCACACCTAAATATCCCCACCTTGCTCATCCTATGACCATTGTGCAACCTCATTGTACATAGAACTTTATTCAAAATAACATTGTTTCAATATACAATTTCAAGATCTGTAGCCCCCTGTCTATCAGAGCAAGGCCACAGTTGGTATCTCTATGAATTATTTTAGTTTTTGTGGTATGCGAAAGGGAATCTCCTTGAGTAGGGCAACCATTTGACTCCTTGAACTGTGGGGCTCAAACATTGATCAGACAATACTGCTGACTCATGAATTCCATATCTAATAGCAGAACTCTCCCTTGAGAAAGATCAATTAACCATGATACCACAAGCAACCGAAATAAAATTTGCACCCCATTAAACTGTCACCTATAGACCAAACTGAGCATCCCACTGTACTTTGGCTTTTCACTTGTGACACTTAAAAACAGTTTTTTATTCCAGTGGCCTGTACAAAGAAGATATTCCCATGGAGGGTTTCTTGTAAAAAGAGCAAGGCTTACCTTTTCATATTGCTCTTCATACTATTTTCATTTAAGGTCACAGGAGTAAGAAATGCCCCAAGGTGCTTAAGAAAAGGGTCAGAATTGTGAACAGCATCAGGATGACTTAACAAGGCTCCATGAGGTTCTGCTGTAGTTCTTCATTTCTATTGTTTTGTTTTTTTGTAAGTGAAGTTTATACCATATCAGAAGGGAGGTCTTTTATAGATTCACCTTCCAAGGAAGCTTCTGAGTCTTTCTTTTCCTCCATGTCTCCCTGCTGTATAACCTTTTGTAACGCCTCAAATTTATTTGCAAGTGGGATCCCAGTGGCCTTGCCAGATTTAGGTTTTGCTGATGTACTTAATATCCTTTCTGTCTTGTCATAGCCCTCATGTCAGTCTTTCCAGAGGGTGGGAGGCATCAAAGATGTTGTTTCTCTTTGTGACTGGCACTGCATTTTTTTTTTGGGGGGGTCATCACTGGCTTCATCCTGTTCTCTCAGTAGACTGTTCAGGTGGAATTGGGGTCAGAGGAGCATGGGTCTCGACCACCTTATTCCCTACAGCAGAGGTCTCTGGTTTGACTCTCACCTGAATTATACTACAGAGTATGAGATTTCTTGTACTGGCAGACTTCTCTACAAGTACCTTACTGCTCCCTTCTGGAGCATGGTGCTCTGGCTCCCCTGTTTTTTTGCTGAGCCTTGCATCTGACCTCTCACTATGAGGTAGGTGTTTCAGGTTCATTCATTTTTCACATAGATCACATTTAAATTGGTTTGACCAAGCTATGCTTCTGTGATCATATTCAAGACAAGAGGTCACACATCATTGTGTCAGAAGCAGAGCTTAGGTGCTGCCAGAAGTCATATTTGTGGCAGGTCTTGGGAGATTTAGGATAAAAACAATCCCCCTGGTCACTCCCTATACAAAAACTGCCTGGCAAGTGATATACCCCAGTATTGATAAGTTTCAACTTAACTGTACACAGAAAGCTGAAAACATCCAATAACAAATAACAATTCTTCTTTACTTAGCACTTTATTCTTTCATACTTCAAATGACCACCACACAATAGTACTCAACATTGTGCTGGCCCAGTTGCCAGTTTTATCTAGGGACTATGGTCCTGTGAGTCAACTATAGAATTAAATATTGTTAAGAGATAGTCGGAGCTCTCTGCAATTATATGTGTTTTCCATCATCCTAAAATTTCATTTCACCACCATGAGTGTGACTGTTACATTACAACATGTAATTATCCAGTAATTGTAAAATAAATCATACCTCTTAACTGAAAAGAAGCAGGTTTAATAAAAAATGAGTAAAGTCTAAATCACCCCCCAGTTCATCTACAGCTGTGAGACACTCTTGCAAAATACAAACAGATAAATGTATCTGTTTTTTGTTATAAGAGCAGAGTTGTTAGGCCATGGATGGGTTCTTATGATATTATGGAACCAAAACGGCAAAGATTGTTTTATAGTATGATGTATCTTAACCCCCCAGAATACACAGTATGCATGCAAAATGACTGTGCTATTGAGGCAGTCAAAAAACTTTCATGTCTTTGCATATAAGTAGACTATAGCAGATTAGACTATAGCAAATAACACAGTTAAAAAAGAACAAGTATGCAAAATTAAACTGTTTCGTCATATATTTTGCAATTGTAAATTCAACTGAAAATTGACAAAATTATTGATCAATCATGTCATTTTAAAGTATATATGGTAAACATTACAATATCAACATTTGAAGAGCACCTTTCCCAGTCCTTTTGACTTTCATGCATAAATTACCCTTTCTTGTATTGATTCTGGAATCTTATTTCATTTCTGTCCTCTGCAGTTAGTTTTTGCATTCTGAGCTGCTACAAACTGTAGGGAGTACCAGAGTTTATATACAGTATCAAGCCTAGTGTTGCTGTGGACCCAGGGCTGTACTGCTGACATCACTATATGACTCACACTGCAGTAGAGTGAAGCTGCAACAGTTTTACAAAGGAAAACTACAATACTAGGTGTACATACTGTGGTCCGTCTTCACCAAGACACCCTGTTAGCAATGCATTATGCCAAAATCCATATGCCTTGTCAGTATGTTGTTTATAAAACCATCTTCTGCCTCTGTAATAAAGCATGGTTAGTGAGAGATCAAGTTGCAGCCAGCCGAGACAGCTGTCATTTATTCATCAGTATGATTAGTGTCTATACCTTGATCATTTGAAAGGAGAAATTCCTCCTTACTCATGCCATACTGGTGCCTTCCATGAGATTCCTCAGTTTCTTCTCATAAGGCTCTTGGTGCAATCCATGCACCATTTTAGCTGACCTTCTTTGGACTGGCTCCACCCATCTGTGTGCTTCCTGAAGTGTGGCCACCAGAACTGGACCCAGTACTGATAGAAACACAGAAACATAAAACGAGAAGGAAGAAAAAGACCCATGGCCCATTCAGAAAATCAAAATCCCTGAAAAGGATGCAGTCCAACAAGGAAAAACAGGCTGTTGTAGAATTCAAACATCAGTTTTTTAATTAGAAACAGATATTACCAGCCTTTTAAATCACCACAGTGCAATACCACAGTGCTTTGCCTGTCTATGAGGCTTCCTAAGTGGGCAATTATTTAGAAACATAGTAGTGCTTTTATAATCCTTATGTGATGACATCATACGTCTGTGTCATCATTAGTTCATTATGAAAAAAAACATTTTTATGTTTTTTCTATTTTCCTTCTCTTACTACTTCCTTTTAATATACCTACAGACCCTTAATATGTGTCAAACTTATAACTTAATGAATTATAAAGTATACAGTATCTAAGTACATTTCATAATTGAAAGTGCAGTTGGAAATGTTTACATGCTAGCATTGATTCAAATCATTAGTTTTCAAAACTATTTTTTGTTATAAAGAAAAAGTGTTTAGAAGTTAAATCCTTTTGGGGCTGACCGTTGTTATCACCCATATACTTTCATGGCTCTGCCAGGGAATCAGTTGGTACGATGCACACATTTAAGGAAATCTTTTTTTAGCATTATAGAAAGCATGACATGAACAAAACATAAACAAGATTTTTAGCAATACATTTAACCCTAGGGGGACAAATGAGATGTGAGATTCAAAATCACATCTAATATGAATTCAGTACCATTAAGTAAGATCCAATAAGTAAAAGATAGAAGCCCCGGCCCCTCAAATATTATGTTTGCAGTAACAGTACAAATTGGCATAGTCTATTGACTTGGTCTTTGGCTAGAAAGACTATGAGTTTTAAGAGTTATGAACATGTATTGATAAAAATCTTGTTTATGTTTTTTCCAGGTCATGATTTGGATATTGTTAAAGAAGATGTCCTTGAATGTGCAGAATGTACCAACTGATCGACTTGCACAGCCATGAAAGTATATGGGTGATAACAGTGGTTGGTCCCAAAAGGATTTAACTTCTAAACACTTTTTCTTAATAACAAAAAATTATTTTGAAAACTAATGATTAAACTCAAAGCTAGCATGTAAACACTGCCAACTGCATTTTCAATCATGAAATGTACTTAGATATACTTTAGAATTTGTTAAGTTACAAGTTTGACACATATTAATGGTCTGTATTTATATTAAAAGGAGGTAGTAAGAGAAAGAAAATAGAAAAAACACATAAAAATGTTTTGTTTTATATGCCAACATCGCAGTGACATTTCGATAATGAAGCACCTTACAGCAGCAAGTCGCTGTTGCCGCTGTAATGTACCCCGGGGACACTGGCACTGCTTTCTCCAGGGTTTGCCCCCCTCCCCAAATCAACTCCAACTCGGAGTTGACAATCCTTAGTTACGGAGATGGTGGGGGACAGAGCCCCTTGCATGGGGGTTCGGGGGTGAAGCCTCTTAAAAAAACAGACAGTTTCCCAATTGATTTATGCTGACCGCAACTTGCAGTCGACATAAGTCTGTCGCTGTAGTGTCGCATCTAAACAAAGCTGTCATTGTGGTGTCATAGATCCATTTTGTTTCATAATGAAGTAATGAATGATACAGACTTATGATGGCATCACATAGGGACTATACAAGCACTACTATGTTTCTAAATAATTGCACCTTAGAAAGCCTCGTAGATGGGTGAAGCGTTGGAGTATTGCACTGTGTTGAATTATAAATGGCTGGAAATAGCTATGTTTCCTATTAAAGAACTGATGTTTGAATTCAACAACAGCCTATGTTTTACCTTGTTGGAGTGCATTCTTGTTGGGATTTTGATTTTCTGACTCTCGGTGTTAGCTGCCCCTGTTTGCACCCCACTGTGAGTCACTGAAGTGCACTCATGAACCACAGGAACAAATCCATGGTCCATTCAGTCAACCTGAGTTCCCTATTTAAGCCCTGGGACCTACTGTACTGTCCCTCCATGGTCCTAGCCCGACCCAACCTCTCCTTCATTCTCCTCCCAGTTTCTGCCACTCTGAGAAATCATTATACCCTTCATTCTGTCCCAACCATACTTGAAACTACCAACAGTTTTTGCACTTATCACTTTTGCCAGTAGACAATTCCATGGTTCCATCACCCTTTCTGTAAAATAATACTTCCTTATGTCTCTCCTGAACTCCTTCCTGATAGTTTCCACTCATGTCCATATGTTCACAAGCTAGTATTCAAGCTAAATAGAGCCCTGCAGTTTTTTTTGTTAATTTCTTTTAGAAATTTGAAAGACTCAGTCATATCTCTCCACTCCCTTCTGGTCACCAATGAGTACATGTTCTCTGCCTTGAGGCACTCCTCATAGGACCTGCCCTGTTTGCATCAATCATGTTTGTCACCCTGCCTTGTACTGTCTCCAGTCTATCCCCAACTTTCCCAAGGTGAGGACTCCAGAATGGGGTGCTGTACTCCACCTGTGGCCTCATTAAGGATCTGCAGTAAACAGGGGAAGAATTACTTCTTCCCTTTTGCTATCAATACCCCTCAGGATATAACCCTGCATCTTACTTGCTTTGCTATATTGTATGCCTTGTTGCACTTACTCAAGAATTTTAGGGAGTCACTGATAATAACTCCAAGGTTCCATTTCTTAGCCATAGTGCTAAGTCTCACCCAACCTATCCAGTACTCCGTCCTGGGATTCTTTTTCCCTAGAAGCATTACCTTTCAATTCTTGCCATTGAAATTCAACTGCAAAACCTTAGACTACCTCTCTAGCTTTTGTAAGTCCCTATGCATTTTTATGATTTCCTCACCATCATCTACCCTCCCACAGAGCTTAGTTTTATCCACAAAGAGACACAACCTGACCAGGATTCCTTTACCAATGTTGCTGATTAATGTATTGAAGAGAACGGGACCAGGACAGAACCCTGTGGTCCCCACTTATGACCTTCCTCTCTTCTGATTTGACCCCATTGACCACAGCCCTCTGTTGCCTCCCCTTTAGCCAGTTTCCTACCAAGGTTACTATGACCTTAGCTGCACCATGGTCCTCTGTCTTCTTCAACAAACATCTGTGAGGTACCAAGTAGCCCTACTGGAGTCAAAGTAAAGCAAATCCACAAGAGGGTCCCTTCTCAATATCCTAATCACCCAGTCAATGAAATCTATCAGGTTAGTCTGACATAACCTCCCTGCCATGAATCCATGCTGTTTACTATACTGGAGCCCGGTGTTCTCCAAGTTGCCCTTGAAGTCCTTGACCAGTGACTCCATCAGCTTCCCTACAATAGAGGTAAGACTTACAGGTCTGTAGTTTCCTGCTTGTTCCTTGTCATCACTTTATGGAGCTGAACCACTCCTGTCACTGTCCAATCCTTTGGAGCTACTCCTTTCCCCAGTGGGCTGCTGAAAAGACCAACTAAGGATTCAGCAATTTCCACTGCCAGTTCCCTGAGTAACCTTGGAGGCAACACATCTGGTCCTGGGGCATAATTTATCTTTAGGGCTGCCAGAGCTTCCTGCTTATAAATGTTGGCTGCCTCATCTCCTGGATCCCTCAGTTACTATGTTTATGCCACTCTCTGGCAAGGGCCTACTATCCTCCATAGTGAAAACTGAACAAAAGTAATCACTAGGGGTGGCAGCCTTTTGCCACTCATGTCCTATAAGCCTACCATGCTCAGTTGACCTTATGATTCTGCCTCCTTTCATTCTTTTCTCCATAATGTTTTGGAAGAGCTGTTTTTCAATGCATTTGACCCCCTCTGTAATGCACAGCTCTGTGCCTGCTTTTGCTTCCCTTACCACTTTCTTTGTATCCCTAATTTTAACTAAATATCCTCCCCATTCTTCTCCCCCTGCTTTTATTTATAGTTGTAAAAGGCCTTTTTCTTGGCCCTCATCACATCCCTGATCCTTGTTGAGAACCGTAACAGTCTCACGAATCTGTTCTTTTTGGTTGCTGTTTTCATGTGTAAGTTAAATGTTTCAGGAATGGCCCCTTTAATTGTCCCCATTTCTCTTCTATCCCACCTACTTTTTGTCAACCCATACAAACTTTCACTAACCAGATCTCTCAGCTTATTGAACTCCACACTTCTAAAATCAATGACTTCAGCTCTTGATTGGGGTTTTCTGGACCCAAGGGCTGGTTCAAACCAATGGAGTTATGGTCACTGTTCCCCAGTGACTCCAGTATTCTTACATCTTCTACTGCCTCTGAGTTTGTGAGCACCACATCTAGATTTGCACCTTCAGGTGGGGTATCAGCAGAGAGTGAAATATTGGCAACACCATCCCCCTCCTACTGCTGGAGATATACTTCCTATGCATCCCATCCTCCCAATAGCCCCACCCACTTCTTTGTCACATTGTCCTGGCACTTTAAGGTAATCAAAAGTGATATCCCAGGGGTTTACAAACTTTTTGTGGTCATGGGCCACATTTAAATTGATGAGTAAGATGTGAACCACAACAATATACAGCCTGTACCAAACCCAACATGTGGTGCAGTGTCAGTGCCTCAGTAGGTAGCACACTTGCCTGTGAGGCTGGGAGATCAGTGGGTTTTGGGTTCAGTTCCCACATCTGGCACTTGGGTTAATATCCCAATACTGACACTGTAGTGCAGCATAAAGGGGTGCTGCACTACTGAGGTGCCATCTTTTGGATGAGACGTTAAACCGAGGTCCCACCTGCCTGGATTGGTGGTAGTTCAGGTGGATGTTAAAGATCCCATGGCACTTATCGAAAAGAGTATGGGAAACTTTATTGCAAAATAAAAAGTACAGAAACTGGTACCAATCATGAAACATACAAAATTACAAATCCTGAAACAATAGAGTAGAAAGGAAATGAATTAAGTATGACACCGCACCTTCTGTACAGAACGTCATAAGGAAACACAGCAATACTACTTCTGGCGGATGTCATACCTATAGAAGGGACAAAGAACAAAAAAGGAAAAAGAAAAAAACACACAGATAATAAAACACACAGTCCACAATGTTCAATTAATCTTCAGAGTATCATGTTCTGATATCCGACAACCACAGCAAAAACTTCCCTTCCTTACATCATTAGTCCAAACTAAGAAAGTGCACTGCCTTGCATCCTTTTTTCCACTGTTTCCAAGTCAACATTTTTTTATCATATTGCATCTGTGTAACTATTTCTTTCTCAATCATTAAACCAAAATTTCAGGTGCAATAGTTTTTTGTTGTAAAACATGTCTGCAGCAAGTCTGCCATAAAAGAAACATTTTGCATGTAAACAAGAATCGAATAGTGCCAGCTTTAATAGTAACTGATAAAGGAATAGTGCCTGTAATGACATTTTCATAGGTAGCTGAAATCCAGGTCTCATCCCCCCCCTCCTTTGAGCAATCACTCTCCACATTTCCTTAGCGTAGCTACATGTAATAAAAAAATGCTCCATAGTCTCAAGCTGTACATCACATTGCTCCCTAGGGCACATCCGTTCTTCTATGAATTTGTGCTTTGAATTACCCTTTACCCCCAAACGGTCATGCACACTTAACCACACCACGTCCCACATACGTGGAGCAGTGCGTTTAGCTACAAGATAAAGTTCCATTAATTGATGCTTATTCTGAGAAATATTGGGATAAACTATAGGGATCAAGTAGGATCCTGATTGTATCCCCTCATAAATCAGTTTACTACGCCAGACAGTCACCTGCGAGAAAGTAAGCTTCCAACGTCTCAATTTATCTAGCGAATATACCACAAATAGAGGCCAACGGTCCTGCTTACGCACTTTTAAAGGTCCTTGTCTCCATAACTGAAGCAAAAGGTTCAACCGTATAGCCACTACTTGTTTCCAGGTCTCTCCCCCTGGCAACAAAAATGTTGAGACTGTGTTATATAAAAACAAGCTAAAAAAATAGCTAATTGGATTCAATAAAGTCAGGCCCCAAAGTTTGTAATCCCGATACAATACCTCTCTTTTTATTGGGTTTAGCATACTACCCCACATTAGCTGAAACATTTAGCTAAGGAGAGTAACAGCCAAAACACCAGGGAGTGGGAAAACAACCCCTACATATGCCAACTGTGATAAAAAAAAAAGGTTTTGATTATTGACACTTTTTTTTTCTTTGTTTGCCACCATCTCTTCCATATCTGAATTTTTTCATTTCTTTTGGCCAGTACATCTTGCCAATTTTCCTTAGCCATATCTATATTACCAAATTTCAACCCCCAAATTGTAATATAAGTATTTGTCATAGAAATACGTTATATGTCTTCTAGCCATACAGTATCATCACTAAAGATAACCCCTACATTTACTATGATTTAAAGCAGAACCAGTCAACTGAGAAAAATGGTGAACCACATCCAATGCACATTCAACTGAACTTGTATCTGCTATGAGAAGACACACGTCATCTGCATAAGCCAAGGTTTTTGTCAACCCCACTACTTCTGGTATCTGAAGACTCTTAATTTTGCTGGTGTGCTGTATCAATTTTAATAATGTGTCTAAACAAAAAATATTTAAAATCGGACTCATCAGGCGTCCTTGTCGGACCCCCCCAATTGATATGCATAGGCTGTCTCATATATCCATTTATCAGCGGATTTGAGGTGGCTATCACATATAACCCCATGAGCCAGGTAACAACAAATTTTGGAATACCATATTTTTCTAATACCAGTTGTAAATAAAGATGGGGAATCCTATCAAAGGCTTGCTCTTGATCAAGACTGATTATATACCTGTGTAATATTTTTTGTTGTCCTTGTGAAAAAATCTCCTGCAACAAAATGAGTTTGTCAGTAATCTTCCTCCCCTTAATAGTACAAATTTGGCTAGGGTCAATAACAAAAGGAGCAACAGTTCCCAACCGAAGAGCTAAAATGTGCATTACAATCTTGAGATCTGTATTCACCAAACTAAGTGGTCACCAGTTTTTCAACAGTTTCCTATCCCCTTTTTTATACAAAAAAATTTGAATGGCTTGTCCAAATTGTGGTGCTGTGTCAGTTCCATCCAAGATTAAATTGAAGACAACATGGAGAATCTCCACCAAATCGGACCTGAAGGTTTTATAAAATTCTGAGGTGAGGCCATCTGGTCCTGGAGTGTCATTGTTTCACAGCGAACAAATAACTCCTCGGATCTCTAAATGTGTGATAGGTTCTATAAGACTTGTTAGTAAGTCCTGTGGAAACATAGAAATATGACAAGGGGCCAACATTTGTGAGACCATATCCCTCGTAACATCTGCTGTGGTATACAGTTGTTCCATATAAGTAGTGACTATAGTCAGTATATCTACTGTACTGTGTACCACCTCCCCTTACCTGTAATGAGGGAGTCCATGGATCCCCGATGAAGTCTAGCTTTACAGCTTTCATAAATATCTCCTACTGTTGATTTTCCAGGTGTACCTATTCTGTGTTCATACAGCAGCAACGTCGCTCTGCTGTATTGTAAGGCCTCCATTTGTTGTTTAAACAGCTTTAACTGGTCAACATATTCACCATAACCTTCATTTATTTGTGAGACCACTCTCACGTACTGACCTCGTTGGGTCAAATACTGCAAATATTTTTCAGAGTGGATGTGATAGCCCCATGATTTTAGAGCCTGTTATATATCACATTTTGTCTGAATCCACCACCTGGTAATATTATCTTCTGAAAATGCAATAGACTGTCATGCCTGCAATAGGTCTTGTACCTTCGCAGCACACACTACATCTGTCAAGATGGTGTTATTTAGTTTCCATACACCCCTACCTCTCTGAACCTCTCCCCCCATGGAGAACCGAACCTTGACCATTAAGTGGTCCGAAGTTTCAAAGGGTACAGTTAATGCAGAAACACATCTCAGGGAAGGGGAAGAAAAACATGATCGATCCTGGTCGCAAGATGTGCCCTATAAAATGAGTACCCCCAGTAGCATGAATGCTCTGATAAGCATCAGTCAGACCAGTCAAAGTTAGAATACTTTGTAGCGCATTGACATCACAGAAGGATTTTTTTGTGGTACTCCCTTTATCCAATTTTGTCAGACCACAATTAAAATCCCCTGCTCAAATTAGGAGACGTGAAATAAACAAAAATGGCTTAATTTGCATAAACAGATCTACCCTTTCTTTTTTTGTCTGAGGTGCATAAATAGTGATTATACGCCACTGTCTATGAAGGTGCGTGAAGTCTATTAACAACATTTTACCCACACACAATTCCAGCACCCTAGTGATAAAGAAACCCACCCTGAAAAAAGAATCCCCTCCCACACCGTTCTAAAGTGAGAGAAAAAAAAGCGGGACCCCAACACCATAACTTTCTAGCATTTTCAATATCATTAACAGTATATAAACAAACATCCTGTAAGCAGGCTATATCAATGCAATAATCCTTCAGAATAAAAAAAGGCAACCAGGTATCTTTGGCTATTCCTAATGTTGTTCACATTAATAGTGGCAACATTGTAATTATAAAAATCAGCCATAGAGACAAAAAAAATGTTCAACTTTCCTTACAGATACTCCAACCCCTTTCAAGTCACAGCCTGTTTACCCAGGCATTGGCTACGTCTGGGTTTTGTCCTTAGCTGTTTAGATTTTATCCAAACAGCTTGTGCAGTTGCCACAGAACACTCCTCATCTGAATCAATAGAAAAACCTTTCTGAGAAGAGACTGTAGAAGAAGATTCAGAGTGGTCACCTCCATCTGAATCATAGGTTTGCAATAACTCATAGGCATTGGAAAGTTTCATTGTCCCTTTCTGTTCTCCCATTCGTTGTACTTTGCCTTTAGGTGTAATGTTCTTCAGCTGTCATTTTTTTGATGCCACAACTGTGGTCTCAGGTGGTGGCATATTTTACAAAGTCTGTTCCAAGTCAATCCATGGGCCTGCAGCTTCCGCAGTCTGAGAAAGTTCATCTGGTACTAAAGTCTGTAGCACAGTTTACTCCATCCCAGTCTGGGTTGAAGGCTCGCATGTTACTGCCTTGTCAACATCACCAGCAGGGAGAGAGGGGGCATTACAAGGAGCTGGGGCTAAATCCTCTATATGTGTCAGGTTTGGCAGTTGCACTTCTAACACAGCCAATGCATTCTGTTCGTGGACCTTTTTCTGTGCAGTGATGCTAGCATTTTAGGTTTTTTCCACCATAAGTTCTTGGTTTGGTCTGTCCAATCTGTTATGCATAGCCCACTCACAAGAGCGGTACCCATGGCCTGGAAGGTCACAAAGGTTACAGGCTTGGTCATTCGTACAGTGTCAGTTAGAGTGGCCACACTCCATGCATAGAGTACACTTCACCCTGTCACAGACATTACTTAGCTGCTGTTGTGATCCGCAGCAGAAGCAAGTTTTCAGCTGCCCTTGATAAAAACAATGACCCCTCTCAGTGCCCAAAAAAAAGGCACTAGGAAGGTGCTTCGGGCCCAGTGGGCCAGATTTTAGACGCACCTTAAAATTCCATCCTCCCATCCAGATGTGTTCATCATCCAGGGTCAAGAAAGATCTTCTAAAACATCGCATTGTTTCTGGAGACATTATCTAACATCATGCACAGATACCCCTCATTTCGGAACAGCACAGTGATGTGTTTAATAGCGGGTCTTAATTGGAATAACGCGGAAGGGCATCCATAAAGCTGAATCCTTTTTCTTTTCATACATGGACCAAAAGCGGTCCAGTCTAGCTGGAATTTTAAAACTCACATCGAAATGCATGTCACCAGAAGCATTAATCAATGCATAAATTTCATTGGAAAAGAATCAAAAAGAATCTTTAAGCAGTATTTTCCCAATATAGAATCTATCCAGCGGGAGAGGCAGGCCACTGGTGTATTGGATGCAGACTGCATTCTTCCATTGTGCAGGGATTACATTTGAAAAACCAGCATCCTTCCTCCTGAAATGCCTCCATAATAAGGAAAGCTGTACAGGTTCTGACTGTGGTTCAGGGATAAGGCCCGAGTCATCTGCTTGATCTCCCCAAGGTGCCTGTTCTATGGGGCTGTGGCCTGGGATACAGGAGCGGCCTCTAACTCAATATGGGAGGGGTTCAGCCTGTGTCACAATACCAGAGACAGTGATGTCCTGGTTTTCAGATTGCACTCCCACAGGATCTTGTATATTCTTTCCACTCAGTCCAGGAATTGGTAAATCCGTTTCATCCTGAATCCACCCCTCCCCCCTTCAGCCTTTTTCCAACCTGCAGCGATCAGGGTTTAATCAATATTGTTAGCTTCTGGTCCAAAATACCTTGAATCTATTGCCAAACATCTCCTCCCAGGATCTTGTCCCCCCCAGGCCTAGCCATATTTAACACAGTCTCAGCAAGCAAGCCATCTGCATTTTCAGTAGGTATGGTAATTTCAGAAGTATCTACACCCGATGCAACTATATCGTGGTTTGTACTCACTGTGGGAGAACTGTCTATGGAAACCTTCATTGTATCAGTGATCTTCTCATGCCTGCCCGCTCCCGTAATAGATGCCGCATCATCAAGCGGTCATTCCATAACCAGACCCTGAGGAGGGCTTTTACTACACAGATTAACTACTACCACAGGTTTTACCTGTGAATGGGTGTTTGCAGTATCCATAACCTCCATCTGTTCCACAAGCGGCTGCTGCCATCCACCACAACCCGAAGTTGAAAGAACCATCACCAACTGATGTTGCTGTTCAATGCTGAGGGCCTGCACGAACTCCACTTCGTGCTGCAGGCCTGCTGCCTGGAAGTCCAGAAATCCATCATCAGTAGTTTCACCATCCTTCAGCTGTAGACTCGGATCATCAACCAGCATTTCTTCCATGATCATCTCCTGCTCCAGGCCCATAGAAAGGGAGATCCACACTCCTGTTGGTCCACGCTCCTACTGAGCATTCTCAGTATCGTCAGCCATCACACACAATGTTTCCTTCTCCTGCAACATCTCCCCTGCCACATCAGCATTTCCTCCTCCTCCTCTGTCCAGCTTCCATCTGGGTCCCTCCACTCTGCTCCCAGGAAGTCAAGCCGCCTGCTGGAAGAGTAAGGGAATTTCCCCGGTGTCCTGGCTAAATTTCTCACTTTCACTAAAAATACCATCAACTGCTTAATCTGGTTCAATCTCAGTTGTTTACCATCTGTATCCCCCCCCCTCCAGTTGCCTCTGAAAAAGGGACTTCTAGGCCCAGTGGGCTTACCAGGTCAACAAATCTAAACAAACAAACAAACAAACACATGGCCCTTACCATACTCATATTTATTCATATTTAGCCATATTTAGGAGTTAAAATAATTACAAAGTCGTAGTCAATAGTTAATAATCATATTTGAAGTTTTATTAAGTTACAGTATTTAAAAAAAATTGTTGTAATTTTAAAATAATTATTCAAAGCAGCTCTGGAGCACCCTTGCACAAAGCCTTTAATGAAGAAAACAGACTGTCAGCAGATTTGATTTCAGCTATGGATCCAGCCCTTGAAGCTTAGCCTAGTAGTTGTGTCTCATGCAGCAAGTGTCCTCACCAAAGATATACAACAGGCAGCAGCAGCTCATTTACAAACAACTTCAAAAGTGCCAGGGAGACTGTGACAGGGAAGCAAAGCATTTGTCAGTAGCTCTGACTTCAGCCATGGATCCGGCCCTTGAATCTTTGCCTAATAGTTGTGTCTTGTGCAGCAACTGTCCACAGCTTAGAAAACAAACAGGCAGCAACTGAGGAGCTTCTTCTTTAGATAGGCAGAACTGCAGAACAGCTGAGACACAATGATGGTTGCCCAGCAACCTGCATCTGCAAATAACTGACATGGAATTCATACATCATTCACAAACCAAAATGCATAAGTAGAGCTGGCCCACCGGCGCAATGATTGGATTTCTGCTTGCGGCCCAGTGACCCAGGTTCAGGAGCAGCTTGGGCGGCTGGAGAACCAGCTAGGGGAAGACAGCAGGCATCCCGACTGCTCATTGTCTCCGGAGAGGGAGGGGAGCTGCAATCTGGTGTTGGGTGACCGCTGGTGGAGGCCAGGGGTAGGACAACACATTGGGTTTACTATGGGGAGGTGTGTGGCAGATGTCATCTCTTGCCTAGATGTCCGGACGCCACACACCACGGAAACCAGGGAAAATCGCTCCCATCCAGCCAGATGATGGCCTCTGGTCCTCTGCCAACTCTAAGGCCCCTGAAACAGCCTGCCTGCACCTTCCTCAGCAGCAGCTGGGCCAATAATTGAGTGTGCTGGCCTGTCCCCACTGGTGCCTTCTCCCCCAGAGGGGGGGACCTGTCCGGCCAAGGGAAGTGCTGGGTTACCTAGGGGGCTGTGATATGGGGTTGAAGGCTTCATTAGGGTGGTGAGAGCAGCAGGAGTATGCCTAGGAGACCTGAAGGGAAGACCAGATGGGAGCTCGGGCAGGCGGATAAACAAATAACACAAAAAAAAGCATAAGTGACAAATTACTACAGAGCCAGCAAGCATCAAAAGCACCGGCAGAGACTGCGACTCACAGTTTGAAAGTAATTAAGGACTACTGATGAACATTAAAGGTGCTGGCAAAGATTGTAATATGAACTTGACATGTAATTGACAAACCCCTTAAGAGCAACATCAAACTGCTTCATGAGCTACAGGTTGGCCACCTCTGGGTCAGATAACCCCAAGGTCCCTTTCCTGCATAGTGACTGACAATACCTCCTCCCAATCCCGTACTCAGTTTTTTTGGTTCCAACGCCATAGGTTCATGATTAAGAACTTTTTGGCATTGAACCACAACTGCCATGGTCTTGTCCACTCCTTGAGTTCTGGCAAGATCCAAACACAATATTTTTACCCCTTCCTTGTTGTCCACTCAGTTGCGGATTTTGGTATCATCTGTAAAAAATTATACAGTGCCTTCCTTTCCAGTTCATCGACAATGTTACTTATGAAGACATTGACGGGGACCAGTCCTACTACTGCGCTCTTATACACCCCACTGGCCACTTTCCCATCATTAGAGTGCGTGCCATTAACCACCACTCTCTATCACTTATCCATTAACCAGTTTCTAATCCAATTCACCACTTTGGATCCCACCCCTAAACTGCTTAATTTCTTAATCCATCTCCTCTGTGGCACAGTGTATCAAAGTGATAGAGAACTCTGGGCACCTCCCCTTTCTTGCCATCCTGATGATGACATCACCAAGTGCCTTATTCAACTCCTCTCCCTGAGGTCTGTATACAGTAGTGGCTCCAGCACCTATCTGCAGGATGACCCACAGCACCTCCAGGCTTTCCTTTTCCTCTGGGTGCTCCTGTACTAACATAGCCTTGATTTCCTCCCTTTCATATAGTACAACCCCTCCTCCTCTCCTCAATTTCTTGTCTCTCCTGAACAGAGAGCTGCCTGGTATGGCCACATCTCAATTATGGTTGTCAGTGCAACATGACTCCATTATGGCCCCCAAATCCAGGTTAGCCTACTTCATGTTGACCTCCAGGTCCAGAATTTTATTTCCCAGAATCCTTGCATTAAAACACATGGCTCTTCATACCTTACTGTCCCCCCATCTGCCTCTCTGCTTTCTCCCCCTTCTGCCTGTGATGTTTACTGAAACTGCCGCTGACCCCCCCCCCCCCACTTCCCATGTTATCCTCTGTGTTACCTGTCTACTTTACTCCTCTCTTCTGGCTATCCTGATTTATACCACCCTTCTCCACTGCCTAGTCCCCAGTCCTCTCTTCCTGTACCCCTGCCCTTGGGGAGTTTCTTCCACTTGGGCCCACCCTCCTTGTTGCTTCTTCATCTGGGGGAGACAGTCTTAGCTTCTTTTGGTATTATAGACCACCCCCACTAGTTTAAATGCTCATTTAAGTAGCATTTAATCCTCACACTAAGGATTGTGGTCCCACTCCTGGAAGGATGCATGCCATCTCTCCTGTAAAGGCCCATATCCTCCCAAACTGGTCTCCAGTTCCCCAATGTAGTCAAAGTCCTCCTCCATACACCATGCCTTCAACCAACTGTGAAAAGCCATGGTTCAGAGTGCACTTTTCTCTCTTTGGCCATACACAGGTAGCACCTCTCAAATGCCATCTTGCATGATACCTGCTTCAGGCCCTCTCCACTTCCCTGAAATTATCCTGCAGTACTGCAACCCTATTCCTTGTCAAGTCATTTGTTTCTAGGTGGACAGTGACATCTAGCTCCCTCCTAACTTCTGCTGCACTTTCGATCCTGTGGTTCCGCTGTTCATCCCTCCAGGCCAAAGGAGCAGAGAGGTACTCCACCTCCCTCTCTTTTCCTTCCCCTGCTCCCAAGTCTATCCCCTTAATGACAGAGTCCCCCATTAGCAGCTGCTTCCTCCTCAGCTAGGGCCTCTTTCTCTCTCTCTATGGCATCCCCTTCTGAGCACCCCCACTTCCTCCCTTCCCACTGCTGCAGGTGTCTCCTCCTGGCTACCATGTCCCACCAGTATAGTGAAGGAATTGTTCAGTGGTACAGACTGAGGAGTGTGTTCCCTTCCCACCACTCCCACCATCCCAGAGCCCATTCAGTTCCAGCCACTCTGCCTCTGCCTAGGCATCCTCTGGGAGAGCAATGGCAGACTTGGTGGCCCCTGGGTGGGCTGAAGGTTCTCTGCATCCTTGCCTATTCAACCTGGAGTCCAGCAACCCCTGCTCTTAACTCAAAGATGTGACTGTAAATGGGGCAGTACCTCTATCTCCAGAATGTGTCCTGAAAGACTTTGGCTCCACACCCATTGCACTGCACCACTCCCAAACTCTTTCCATTCTTATCTTTTTTGTCTGTTGTCTGTAGATTTGTGAATCAAGTGTGAATAAGTAAAAATGCAGCACAGGGAATGACAGATTCTAATTATCTTTGTCTCACTCTCCCAATCCCCAAACCCCAAATATCCATGTTCAATTAAGCATTGTATAATGTTTTTGATTTATGAAAAGAATGCATCTTGTAAAATTGATAAATAATAAAATTTGATGAATAGTGATGGATAGTAATACAAGCATTTGTCAATGCCGAATGTTTGCTTGCTGGTATTAGCATTGGAAGTGCAGGAGTTAGACAGATGCAGAATAGGAATGACAGAGAAGTATTGAACTTCACGTGAACCCCACCTCCACCCTGCACAAATGGATAGGCATTGGAGTATGCCTTTGGGTCGTCACGCATAACGCTCATGCCATTTCACCTCACCCCATTCTGCAGACACCAAGTGTTGAGGTGTGCCTTGGGGTGTTTGACTTTACAGTCACCCCATTCCATAAGGACATATGCTGAAATGGAAGTAGTATAGGAGAACGGGGTGAACTCTGTGGATAAAGAGTCCAAGGCACACCTCGATGCCTGTCACTGGCTGCAGGATGGGGTGGAATGGAATAAGCATTACAGCCAGCAATCCAAAGGCACACCCCTGACTCTTGTCAGTCTGTGCAGGGTGGGCTGTTATGGTTAGAAACTATAATGCCCCTGGCATTTGTTGGTATTTGAACTACATATTTTCAACATGGCCTTTTTGTGATCCCACTTCATGAAAGCATCTGCTACCTCTGCTCATGAACAGTGGCACTGTGATTTTGTTAATCTGTCTCAAATGTTGATTTGCTACAGCGACGTGCCATTCTGTGCCAAATGTGTGAAAACTCAGTTTGGGCAGGATGTGAAAAATGACAGTTGTCCTGTTCATAAGGAGGTGTGAAAAAATGGCAATGTTGAAAATCTGAAGTGAAAATTTCAAAAAGTCTTGAGGTTACAAGCATGCTTGGAAACTGCACAATGCACACTGTAATACAGTCATTTTGTGAAATGTTCTCACCAGATTTTTAACATAGGCATTTTGGGACCTCCACTCATAAACAGTGCCACTGTGAATTTGGTAATCTGACCCGAACACTGATTTCCCATAGCGTGGGCTCCCAGTGTGGCACATTTGGTTGGGGGGGGGTCATGTTAGCCACACTAACTGGGGTGGGTTCCCAGTGTGGCACACAATCGGGGTGGGGCAGCACCAGGAAAATGGTGATGCAATGGGGTGGTTAACATGCCGACAGGGGGGTTGAGCCCCCTCGTTGGCAAGCATATCTATGTTTGGGGGCATGATGCCGAGGGGGATTGGGTACCCCTTGGCAGACCACAACAGTAAAGGGGGAACATATGCTGACAGGGGGATTGAGCATCCGCAAAGTCAGCTTCCTAGGGACTGTGAGTGGCAGGCAGTGAGACACTACCCGCCATGTTCATTGAAATGTTACACCAGGCAAGGCACCCCCTGCAATGACGGGTCACTCCCTCATTGCAGTGGTGAATTAGTCTCATGTTGGTGGCATGCTTGCTGAACTAGTGTCAGCAGCAGTGTGCCACCACATTGAGAAACGGCCCATCCTCAGAATGCAGTGGGGGCATTAGTCATCAGAGTGCTGCACCTCCAAAACCCCGCTTATCTCCTAAACTGTCACATAATGTTTCTTGCGCATGCATGCAAGCAAACATAAAAATGGAAAAGAAATATAAATGTCTACTGTTTGAATTTTGACTGCCAGGATACAGTCTATGTACACTTAATGAGTGTGCTAATGTAGAAGACAGACAACCCTAATGACTGATTAGAAATAGACTTCAACAAATGTACAGTAGTTTGTTGAATGGAGTTTGTACATTACGTCTCTGTGTTTTAAACATTTTCTTTTACATTTTTTTTGGAGTATGCAGATATTCAGTTGCATGAAATCAGATTGATTATAATATTATGTGACGTACTATCACCCCCACCCAACCTAACAACACCACAGTACCCAGAGTTACATAGATCATGAAATACCTCCCACACACCATACAACATCAAGTTTTGATTGGTCATCCCTCTGTGTTTTTGTTAATCACTTGATACAACCTGCTTAGATGCAAATTCCAGTTTATAGCTGGCAATTAAATAGAGAATATTTGATAGGTAAGTGTGAGTTATGGATTTTTTTCACATACCTGAGGTGTGTGATGACCCATAAATCTCAAGAGCGAAGCTGAAGAGGTTTATGTGGACATCCCACACCAAGGGTGTGTGAAAAAAATCCACAAACTTGCATTCACCTAATCATTATTTTTATAATTGCTGGTGCCTGTATTTCAGTTTACCCGATGACTGTAGCATGGCCGAACAGTGACTGGTGTTTTAAACAAAACTGTTCAAATTTTCAAGAAACAGCACTGCTTAGTATAAAAAGCCTGTTAAGTTTCTTTATCTACCTTTAGTTTTACTACTTTCATGAGAAAGAAGCTGCCAAGTGTGAGTGAGGAAAGCGAGTGACTCAGAGGCTTCAGTTCACTGACGCAAGTCTAGCGTAATGCTTGCATCAGTCTACTGAAGCTGCTGAGTCACTCGCTCTCTTCACTCATACTCGGTGGCTTCTTTCTCATGAAAATAGAAAAACTAAAGGTAGATAAAGAAACTTAACAGGCTTTTTATACTAAGCAGCGTTGTTTCTCGAAAATTTGTAGAATTCTGTTTAGATCACTGAGCACCACTCAGTCACGTTACAAACAGCGAGGAAAGTGAAAGTTGTTTGGGATGACGTAATAAGCAGATTTTGGGTTATTATGTTTTTTGACAGTGTAACAACCCCAAATCCGGTTATTATGGATTTTGAACGTAACTATAATCTGGTTGATAGATCACTTACCCAGTAATTAGATATTTTTAAAGCCAGTGTTGCAGTATATCAGACTCATGATTTGGCATCTGAGCAACTACTTAAAGCTGTGTCCAACTCCCCACCCCCTATCCCACCAGAACATCCACAGTCCATGTTTAGTTGCAAAATGTTGCTGTTTTATGAAAAAAATGCATCCTTTTAAACTGATGAACACCAACATTTGATGACTATTGACATATAGTGATGTTGTACTGTATACATTGATAGATCTTCCCTGTTCATTACTCTTAGCCAGATGTAACTAATCTGAATTCTTTGCTGCACATGATGACTTTTCACTGTAACAGTTTTTTACCATTCTGTATACTTTGCTTCTTACATACTGTCCTGTATATATTATCACTTGTTGTTTATGTATCACTAAGACTGTATAATTTGTCTGTGCATTTGCACCTGGGTTGTGCCTGAAAAAGGCTTCTTCCACCAGTGTACTTACCCGGTCATCAAAGTTAAATATATAAATAAAACTGAAAAAGTTTGAACCTCTGGGATCCAGTTTATGCACACTAAATTAATGTGCTACCAAAGAAAACATGCAAATTTCATGAGTTTGTTTATCAGTAGCCTACATAAAGAGAGAGTTTTCTGTCTGGATTCTGTACCGTGTCATACTCTTTAAAAAAAAAATTAGTGCTGCGGTAATTCAGATTTTTGATGTTGTGTCCAATGAACTTAATGAAGCTGGCATCTCATTATTTCCCCCTCATCTCCCTACCCCCCTTCCCAATGATCACAGCTACCCACCAACAGACACATACAAAGGCACTTCAGTTAATCTGCCCACCAACACACACATATATACACATACACACACACACACACACACACACACACACACACACACACACACACACATTCAGTTAATCTGTCTTTATTTTTTTGGGGGGGTATTATTTTCTGTCCTCCAGAGCTCCGGCTATGACCCCTGCCCTCCGTTGTTCCCCTCAGCGCCATCCCCGGACATCAGACCCCCTCCCTTGTGCACCCCGCAACTTACCCTTCACGGCAGGGTGGTGGGGAGTGACTCAACCCACCTCAATGGATCCATGCCAGGGAGGCGCCCTTCCAGGAATGGCACCGCGGGGAAACAACTTCGTGCTGCCAGGCTCGCTTTTTCGCTGTTTTCCTCCCAGCGGGTCATGGCATGCAATGATGCCAGCGACTGGGTGCACGCACGCTCCCGTGCATGCCCCAATCAAGCTTCTGCCATGACCCGCCCCCCCAAGCTTGCAGCTATGTGCTGTCGACCCCCCAGCCTCCATTAGGGGTCAGGCAAGCCCCGGCCGCCCAAATCCTCCCTGGAGATGGAGAGCAGTCCCTTGATGCTCAATCCATCTCCTCCTCAGCTGACCCACGGCAACCCATGCCCACCCGAACACGGGTCACCGCATGGCGCGAGGTGTGGCGACCAGCGCCTCAACCCTCAGCGCCACCCAGCCGGCTTAATCTGTCTTTATTGATTTTTTATTTTTAAAAAATCTATTAGCTGCAAATTGGAGGATCTGAATTTTCCATTACTGAGCTCCATCTTCGAACCAAACCACATCCCATCATCCATGTATGCATTGGCTAAATTTGTTTGCAGATAAAATAAAAAACTTGTAGTTAAATGATTTGCTAGTTGATTACATGTCCTGTCACCTCTTTCTTCCAACCCTAATCTACATACTGAGACAAAGAGGACTAAGATGCACTTACAACAAATAGTAACATCAATCTAGGTCACAGCCCAGTGTAAAACAAAAACTGTGATTCTAAATAATTGAGCAGTAATGAGAAATGGATCTGATCAGCCTTTTTCAAGTGTACCAATCTCTAGAGGTGTGGCAGCAAACTGGATCACGCAGAAACACACACACACACACACACACATATGCACACATACACACATGCACACACACACACACACACATATACACTCACTCACCAGAAACTCCATTTGAATCTAGAATGACTATCAACTGTTAGACACTAGTCTGATGAGCTGTATCAATTGTGTCATCAATGCTTGATGTGCCAATCTGAAAAATTAAAACTACATGTGAACTGAAATCAGACACTGCTGGGAAAGACTTAGTAAAAGGAATAACAACTCATGCTGCTCTGGTCATTTCCGTGCCTTAATGAGACTTCCATGAGTACTTAAAGGAAGTGTTAGTCCTTATCTGATGTCACTAGCTGCCTGAAATGGAGTAGGCTCAGAAAAAAAAAATGTTGGGACTGATGATTGTTACAAAATACTTAACTTGATTCATAAATATGATTTTCTCTGGCAAAAACTCATAGGAAACAGATACATTTGTGTATAAAAGTCAGTTTTTATTAGGATGGCTATTAATACAGTGGAAAATTTTGAATTAAATAATATTCTTGTCATTGATCTTTGAAGAGGAGTTAAAGCAAGAATTTATCCTCTGGTTTGCCAATGTGATCTCCTCACAACTACAGAAGGGCCATCACACTTCAGAAATTAATGTGGACATGAGAATGCAGTTCATTAAAATAAAGCTTGCAGACTGGCTAGTGAAGCACATTGTGTAAGTAAAAGAATGCCAACAGGACACTGTGAGTGACTTCACACAAGCTGGAATAGCAGCTGCTCACTCAGAGTACTTATATGCTACCTGAGGCACTGAATATGATAAAAGATATTTCTCATTCACGCAATCAAATTTTAAACAGAGTTACTGTGATTTAAAAAAATTACTATGGTGCTTTTTTTTTTAAGTTGTCACATTCTCAGAGGCCCAGGCTGATCTGGATCCATGTTAAAAAAAATTACAAAAAAATGTGTGGGGGGGCTGCCTATACACCATTGTTGGTGGTTCCAGCTTGCACTCAGATCCTGACTCCCTGCAAGGTAGCCTGACTCAAACTGATTTGGATCATCTTGGTCTGATTCCTGAAGGTCTGAGGAGAATCCAAGTTTGGTGACAGAAACCCCATCAATCTGTAAAACAGACAAACACACAGAGAGACACACATTTACTATATACAGTTGTAGTCCCCCCCACACACAGGCAGGGGCTCCTACATTATCCTCCCTCCTGGTTGCAAAGCAGGAATCTCCACCATGATGCAGAACATGCCAGAGGGTGAAGAAATTGCACAAAGTGCTGAAGCAGTTGAGCTGTCACGTGATTTCTGCTTCCACAGAGGCACAATTGGATCATGACAGGGAGGGGGCATCAGCTTTATTTCAGTGGTCCATGGCACTTGGAGATTGCAGTCACAGCTACCCTGGGTGTTGCCATGTTGGGCATGGAGGAAAACAAAGTTGTCCATTAGCCCCACATTGTGGCATGTGGTAAGGGGTGAAGAATCAAGACTGTGAATGTATGGACCAATCACAGAACCAACCTGACTTCTTAGTAGAGATGTTGCAAAATTAAATTTTGCCAGCAAAATTGACATGAAATTGGCAGTTTCACAATAAGAAAAATTGTATAAAATTCCACCATTACATAAAATTTTTCGCCGGGTGCAAAATTGTGAAATTTTTCCCACAAAATGCAAAATTTTTCCGCGAAATGTGAAATTTTGCCAAATTTCACCTGAATTTCACCATTTTGTGGGTGAAAGTTCATGTTTCGTGGGCAGAATTTCACATTTGCCCACGGAATTTTGCATGTCACACCTGTGAAATATTTCACGAAATACGCAAATTTCACAAAATATTTTGTTGAATGAAATTCTCCAATTTCACACATCTCTATTTCTTAGTCTTCCACAGCAGCAACTAGACAGTGAGAAGCTGGTAAACAAGGATAACTCTACTTAGGGCTTACTAGGGCAGCAAGTAACTTAGATGAGATTAGTGTAGCTAGAGGATGAGAACAGAGAGAATCTTCTATCCAATGCTCCAGAAGCTTGTTCCTACTAGAGATGCAGCGAATTTCTAATCTGCCTGCGAAGTGGATGCGAAGTGGCCACTTTGTGTTAGTGGACCACAACACGCAGTGGGCACTGCAAAGTGCTCACTTTGCATTATTATTATCACCACTTCACATTGCCATTATGCCTTAACGTGAAGTAAGGCGAAGTGAGAAGAGAATAGGCACATCACATGGCTAACAGTACTGTAAGTCACATGCTTTAACCAGGCAGGAAGGAAGTGAGTCACAGAAGCAGTTTCACGTTCTCCTTTGCATTTGTAGAGGGAGAAAGCATTTATCAGAGGAGAGGAGAGGAGTTACAGTGCTTGATTGCCTTGTTGCTGCTTTGTTGCATTTCAGTTCCAGATGAAAACCAACAGCTTTTTTAAAAGCTATATCTTTATTTAATTTTTGTATTGTATTTATGTTATTTTTTTGTTAGTGAATATTTTTGTATAAGTTTTGTTTTGTTTTTGTGTGTGTGACTGTGTGTGTGTGTGTGTGTGTCTACTGTCTGTGTGTGTGTGTCAGCCCATGGACTTCATGAGGATGGACCTAGGAGAAGGCGAGTCGCTGGCCCGTGGGCGCATAGGAGGGGAGTGTGGACCCATGGGGGGGAGCGGTCATGTCATGTTGGACCGCTCCTGACTCCTGGCCAGTGTTGATTCCCCTGTTGAAGCAACAGGAGCAGCAGCAGCACCAGTGCCACCGGTGGCTGCTGCACATCCACCTTCTCCGCCACTACCACCACTACCTGTAGCAGCAGCTGTTGGGGCTCCAGCAGCACCCCCTCCACCACCTCCACAGCCATAGGAAGTGGCCCCAGAAAATGTAGGTGGTGGTGAGACTCATGCGAGGACTGTGCCTGGTCCCCCCCCACAGCTCCCCCAGTGTGGGAGTTTTTTAACTGTGTGGAGGGAAACAGCACAGTGACTGTGTGCCATGTGTGTGGTCTGGTGGTGTGCTCTAGCCCCTGTGGGGCACATTTGGGGACCAGTGGCCAGTGCAGCCACATCTTGAGCCACCACAGGGCAGAGTGGCAGGCTGCCATGGAAGGGGCCAGGTGTCCACCTGCTGGGCCTCCCATGGCAGTGGCCGAGGGCACTGCTGGGGTGGGAGTTGTGCCTTGCAGTTACCCCCACAGCAGGAGGAGGGCTACTACAGCAGCTGCTTCACAACCACCACCACCACCACCATAGCCACCAGCACCACCCTGTCCACCACCACTCCCACTACCTGAATTCCCCGCTGCAGTGGACCCCACTACAGTCCCTGCAAAACAGTCTGACATTGGCCTGTTGTGGGCAGTGCTTGAAGAAAATAATGAGTGGTTCAGTGCTTTGCAGCAGCAGGTGAGCAGAGTAGAAGCACAGCAGCGGCAAATATTTCAATGCTGCACCTGCTGCTGGACCACCATGGCATCCCATGGCCACAGTAAGTGAGGGGATTGTTTTCTGCCTCTCCCACCCCACCCCACCCCATTACTGTGTTGTATTGTTTTGTGTGTTTTTCTTTGTTGTTGTTTAATCATATACATTTTCCTTCAGAGGAATTTCTTGCAAATAGTACAATACATTTTTATTGAAAACAGCCGTAATTCATTACAGTGTGTCATGTGATGGAGAATTCCTGTTCTGAAAATCTGCCCACATTCTGCCTCCCTTCTCAGCAACGTTAGGACGTGATGGCAGGGAGAGCATGTGTGCGTGCTCCTTACAGTGAATATCCGACTGTTCGGCAGGTTTCGAATGTTTCTTTATGTTATAATGGTCAGTTTGTGGTGAAACGTATGGGCATGTTTTCAGTAAGAAGAGCCTTGTTAGTGGAAACATTCCCACATTTCACCACAAGGTCAACCTTATAACATAAGGAAACATTGGGATAGCTGCCGGACATTCACTATAGTGTAGCATGCACCTGCACTGCCCCTGGCATCACGTCCTAACGTTGCTGAGAAAGGGGGGCAGAATGTTGGTGGCTTTTCTGATCAGTAATTCCTCCATTATGTGACTCACTGTAATGAAATTATGGGCAGTTTTCACAGAAATATATTGCACTCTGTGGAGCAAGAAATATTCCAGCGGGAGTAATGCCCTCACATATTAGTTTATGTGCATCACCATAACTATGTAATGTTGTTAATCTCTGTAAAGCAGCAGTGCAACAATCTGTTGAGAACGCTGACCTATATTTTTTAATGCTATGTTACAACTTCATCTACTTACATCCTGACTGACTGGAATGATACGAGAATTTTCAGTAGTTAAGTCTGCCGTACTACCTTTTTCCATGTATGAAATAATGAAAGGAGCATTCCTTTTAAATTGGTGCTGACCAGGTCTTTGTCATTGTTTTCCTCAGCTTTTCTCCATTACATCAATTAGTTGTTATATATTACTTCTGTTGTTAATTAACAGTTATGCATCAGGCAGTGTTTTATGACACCACGGAACAATAGTTATTGAAAAGCAGCTGCAAATAAATACAAACCTGGTCTGAACAATATTAGAAGGTATGCTCATTTTTTTTTTCATACATGAAAAAAAGCAGTCAAGTAAGTAAGGCAGACATAAATTGTGAAAAGAATCACATCATTCAAGTCACAGCTCGGAGGTAACTAGTAGTGGCTGCGGCAATGTAAAGTAGCATAAAAAAGTACAGTTCAAAACTGTGAAGATATTCTTGCAATGCTGCTTTAATTGTAAAAATGTCAGTATGACATCATGAGCTCACAGCAACAATCACAGAACACACAAAAGTGGCACAGAGACCCAGATTTTTTCTGCAGGTCCAAAATGCATCCTGCTTGTGTGCAGAAAATTGGCAAGTGGTTACACACTGAAATGAGACTGTTTCAGCACATACAAAGTCCCCCAGAATTAATGGCGCACTCAGTCATGCGTGCAGTGGTGGCACAGAGTCCCAGATTTTTTATTCCATCCCAAAATGCATCCTGCTTGTGTGTATAAAATTGACTATTGTTAACACAGTGGAATGAAACTGTTTCAGCACATACAAAGTCCCCCAGAATTAATGGCGTACTCAGTCATGTACCTAGTGGTGGCACAGAGTCCCAGATTTTTTCTGCCAGCCCAAAATGCATCCTGCTTGTGTGCAGATAATTGACAAGTGTTAACACAGTGGAATGAGAGTGTTTCAGCAAATACAAAGTCCCTCAGAATTAATGGCACACTCAGTCATGTACGCAGTGGTGGCACAGAGTTCTTAGATTTTTTCTGCCAGCCCAAAATGCTTCCTGCTTGTGTGCAGAAAATTGACAAGTGTTAACACAGTGGAATGAGAGTGTTTCAGCACATACCCCAGTATAAAATGATTACTGTGAGCACCGTGTTGCTGGTCCAATGTGTTCTGCAAGACGATTCCAGCAAATGCAATGTGATCATCTTAACTGGATTGAAGGGTGCCCTTTGGTTGTACATTAATAGTAGCCTTGGTGAGAAGATATATATATATATATATATATATAGCTATAGATATAGATATATGGCTGTGTTGTATATTTTGTAGGTGAGGAGGGGGGTTGACATGGACTTGTACTCATGGTATTGTTCTGCATCACAGGTCACACAGAAACTATTGGTGCGCATATTCAAGTGCTCAATGAGAATTTTTTGCGCTGAAATTGGAAACGGATAACTCTCAAGCACATGAAGGTAAGTATTTTTTTTAATGGGGGTGGGGGGATTCATATGTGCAGTTTTGTCTCTAATTGTTTCTTATTTTGTTACTTCTTCACAGATTTCATCACCATCCTTCTGGAGTCCGGTTGTGTTAGGATGGTCATGATCATCTAATGAAACGACTTCTACGTGTTGCATTAGTGCCCAAGCTCGGGGGAGGGTGTGCCTGATGTTGAAGAATTTTTTTTGGATAAGACCACTTTGACAGAACAACAAAGCATCTGGAAGTTTCCTAAAAAAAGTAATGAATGACTTCTTACAACTTAATTGTTACGTGTCCCTCCCTGGTTCTCAAATCTCAATCTAAAGTCAAGTTACATTTCAAACCCACATCTTGTCAACTAACACAGCCTGCGTGCAATATTTTGCTGCAGTCTTTATAAAACAATGAACTGTTGTTACCTCCTTCCCTACTAAATGGAGATGAAACTTGATGTCATAAGAGCCTGTCTGTGAATCATGTTCAGTATATTGTTACTACTCTACACTTGTGTACCATATTGTAACTATTGTAAATAACACTTGAGTCTGTACTGTGTATCCTTTACCCCTGTATACTGTCGATAATATATTCTGTCGCTAAGGTCTATTTGTGCAACATATGTAACTACTGTAAAAAAAGTATTGTTTCGAAATGTCTTTTCTGTACTAATTCCAGGTCGCCCCTGAAAAAGGGACCTCTGGTCTCAGTGGGCTTACCCGGTTATCAAAATCTAAATAAAATAAATAAAACTAAATGGATGAAATAAAATCTTCATACTTACCAGAACGGATTTCACATGGATATTACATCGCTTCCTCTCTGTACGGTACAGCTACAGTACCATTCCCAATGAGTTTTAGTGATGGAGCCTTTTTTTGTTACCCTGTAAAAGAAACAAAAGTGTACCGTATGTGTTTTACCATTGCGGCTCTGAAAAGCTACAGAAAACAAAACATACAACTAAAGGAAGTGAAGCAGTATAACAAACATGAGTACACATACTCACTTTATGGTTTAAACATTAAGAAGCTTTGTGTCTCTGGCTGATGGATGTGGTGGTCCGGACAGACTCAGGCTCAGTGGTGGCAGTGGCTAACATCAGTCCCGGTAGTGGTGGTCCGCGGGTCAGACAGACTCATGGTGGCAATGGCTAACATCAGTCCCGGTGGTGATGGTGGTTCAGGAGGCAGACAGACTCATGATGGCAGTGGTGGCAGTGGCTAACATCAGTTCCAGCGGTGGTGGTCCAGAGGGGGCAGACAGACTCATGGTGGCAGTGGCTAACATCAGTCCCAGTGGTGGTGGTCCAGGGGGCAAACAGACTCGTGGTGGCAGTGGCTAACATCAGTCCTGATGGTGGTGGTCCGGGGGTCAGACAGACTCATGGTGGCAGTGGCTAACATCAGTCCTGGTGGTGGTGGTGGTGGTTCAGGGGGCAGACAGACTCATGGTGGCAGTGGTGGCAGTAGCTAACATCAGTCCCGGTGGTGGTGGTGGTCCGGGAGGCAGACAGACTCATGGTGGCAGTGGCTAGCATCAGTCCTGGTGGTGGTGGTCCGGGGGCAGACAGACTTATGGTGCCGGTGGCTAACATCAGTCCCAGTGGTGGTGTTCTGGGGGCAGCCAGACTCATGGTGGCAGTGGCTAACATCAGTCCTGGTGGTGGTTCGGGGGGGCAGATAGACTTGTGGTGGCAGTGGCTAACATCAGTCCCGGTGGTGGTTGTCCAGGGGGCAGACAGACTCATGGTGGCAATGGTGACAGTGGCTAACATCAGTCCCAGTGGTGGTGGTCCAGAGGGCAGAAAGACTCATGGTGGCAGTGGCTAACATCAGTCCTGGTGGTGGTGATGGTTTGGGGGGCAGATAAACTCATGGTGGCAGTAGCTAACATCAGTCCTAGTGATGGTGGTCTGTGGGGCAGACAGATTCATGGTGGCAGTGGTGGCAGTGGCTAACATCAGTCCCAGTGGTGGTGGTCCAGGGGGCAGACAGACTCAAGGTGGCAGTGGCTAACATCAGTCCTGGTGGTGGTGGTCTGGGGGGCAGACTCATGGTGGCAGTGGTGGCAGTGGCTAACATCAATCCTGATGGTGGTGGTGGTGATTCAGGGGGCAGACAGACTTGTGGTGGCAGTGGCTAACATCAGTCCCGGTGGTGGTGGTCCGGGTGGCAGACAGACTCATGGTGACAGTGGTAGCAGTGGCTAACATCAGTCCCGGTGGTGGTGGTTCGGGGGGGGCAGACGGACTCATGGTGGCAGTGGTGGCAGTGGCTAACATCAGTCCCGGTGGTGGTGGTCCAGTGGGCAGACAGACTCATGGTGGCAGTGGCTAACATCAGTCCTGGTGGTGTTGGTCTGGGGGGTAGACAGACTCATGGTGGCAGTGGCTAACATCAGTCCTGGTGGTGGTAGTTCAGGGGGCAGTCAGACTCATGGTGGCAGTGGTGGCAGTGGCTAACATCAGTCCCGGTGGTGGTGGTGGTCCAGGGGGCAGACAGACTTATGGTGGCAGTGGCTAACATCAGTTCCAGTGGTGGTGGTCCGGGTTGCAGACAGACTTATGGTGACAGTGGTGGCAGTGGCTAACATCAGTCCTGGTGGTGGTGTTCTGGGGGACAGACAGACTCATGGTAGCAGTGGCTAACATCAGTCCCGGTGGTGGTGTTTCGGGGGGCAGACAGACTCATGGTGGCAGTGGCTAACATCAGTCCCAGTGGTGGTGGTGGTCCAGGGGGCAGACAGACTCGTGGTGGCAGTGGCTAACATCAGTCCCGGTGGTGGTGGTCCGGGTGGCAGACAGACTCATGGTGACAGTGGTGGCAGTGGCTAACATCAGTCCCAGTGGTGGTGGTCTGGGGGGCAGACAGACTCATGGTGGCAATGGTGACAGTGGCTAACATCAGTCCCAGTGGTGGTGGTCCAGAGGGCAGAAAGACTCATGGTGGCAGTGGCTAACATCAGTCCTGGTGGTGGTGGTGGTTCGGGGGGCAGATAAACTCATGGTGGCAGTAGCTAACATCAGTCCTAGTGATGGTGGTCTGTGGGGCAGACAGATTCATGGTGGCAGTGGTGGCAGTGGCTAACATCAGTCCCAGAAGTGGTGGTCCAGGGGGCAGACAGACTCAAGGTGGCAGTGGCTAACATCAGTCCTGGTGGTGGTGGTCTGGGGGGCAGACAGACTCATGGTGGCAGTGGTGGCAGTGGCTAACATCAATCCTGATGGTGGTGGTGGTGATCCAGGGGGCAGACAGACTCGTGGTGGCAGTGGCTAACATCAGTCCCGGTGGTGGTGGTCCAGGTGGCAGACAGACTCATGGTGACAGTGGTGGCAGTGGCTAACATCAGTCCCAGTGGTGGTGGTCTGGGGGGCAGACAGACTCATGGTAGCAGTGGTGGCAGTGGCTAACATCAGTCCCTGTGGTGGTGGTCCGGGGGGGGGCACACCGCCTTTTAAAAACTTCAGTTAAAACCTGCCAACATTAACCACATCATCATCCTCATAAAGAAAGCTGCCCTCACCGTCATCGATGTCTGAAGTCTGACCACTGGAAAATTCTTTCTCCATTGTGTTATCATCTACATCAGTGATGGGCCGTTTCAGGCAACCACTGTCACTGCCACCAGGATGCTCCAGTTCCACATCAGCAAGACCACCATAACTAGGCTGGGGTATGAATACCGAGGTTGCAGTCCGTGCTGGTGTGCCTCTGATTCATTTTAATGAATGTTAGCAAACTAACATTTGCAGGAGACAGGTTTGTCCAATGATCCCTGACTATTGTACCTGCTTAGCTGAATACCTTCTCAACACTTACACTGTAGGGTGGGCATGTGATGTACTTCAGTGCCACTGCAGTCAGCTCTGGCCATTCACTGACCTTTCCACTCCAGTACAAAAGAGGATCTTCAGTTATTGTCAGATGCCTGTTTTCAGACAAACATAAAACATAGAAACATAGAAACATAGAACATCATCCTGTTCTCCCGAATCATTTATTTCACAAATACTTACTTGGGACAAAGCCTCGCAAAGCGGGTTGATGCCAGCCACTTTGGATGACAGACCACCTGGAACTGCAGTCCCCTTTTCCTTGCAGGATATGCTTGATAGTCCTCCAGGTACACCTTCAGCTGGATTATGCTGCTGAGGTTTGCTGACCTTGGCACATGAGTTCTGTGCCCCATGAACCAAGTGTACCAGTTGACCACTGATATTTTTTACCTGTTCAGGCCCTCCCTCCAGTACTGATCCAATTCCATGTTTGTATCGTGGGTCCAGCATTGTTGCTATGGCAAAGTTGTCACTATGCTGAATGCTCACAATGTGACGATTCTGGTTGAATACTGTCAGCATGTGTTGCAGCAACATACTGCTACCACCGTCTCCGGCAACATCAAGGCTATGCTGTACATTCACCAATGTCTGGCTCAGCACCCGCAGCAGTGGAATTGATTGGCTAATGGAGGCAGACTTGCCACTCACTGCCTGTTTGGCATGTTCAAAAGGCCGCAAAATTATTACAGAGTCCATGAGGCACCACTGTTCAGTCGTCATATACATGGAGGCCCTGGAACTGTCACGGCTAGTGTGCATAACAAGATAATCTGAGATGGCTTTGCATTGTTCATACAACCTCTCTGCCATGAATAAAGTGGAGTTCCATTGGTTGACAACTTCCAGCTTCAAGCGATGCTGAGGCAGGCTGTTTTGTATCTGCAACTGCGCAGCTGGTCACGGGCCTTTCCAGATCTTGAAAAGTGAGCGCAGATATGTCATGCAATGATCAGCATTTTCTTTATATCAAGGTCCTGCAGAAACTCCTGAACCACAAGATTTAAACAGTGGGCCATGCATGGAACATGAAAAAAACACCATTCGTGATGCATTTCACCACATTTGACCCATTGTCACTTGCTATGAACCCAGCTCTCAGGGACAGAGGGTTTAGCCATCTGTCATTTTCAGTCAGTACCACATCCAACATGTTCTCACCAGTGTGTGAACAGGTCACACTGTGCATAACAATCGTTGCATGCTGTTGAATTCCTGGAAGATTACTACCACAACAATCCACCTTGCTGCACTGATTATTCACACTACCAACATCACAAACAACTCCCGACACCTGCGCCCAGTGTGCAGTTATACACAAATATGAACTCCCCACTGTTTTGCTACTTTTCCACATATCCATACTTAAATGGATGAATGGAGAGGAGGAATGTTGAAGGGCATGTCTTACTGAGTCGGACACAGTGCAGAAAAACTCAGGGACAGCGCGGGTAGAAAAGTATGTCCTGGACAGGACTTTCCATTTTGGACAGGCACATGCAGCAAACCGCCAGAACCCAGAATTCTCCACAAAGGAGAAGGGCAAAAGATCAATTGTCAGCATTTCTGCTACAGCAGCATTGAGTTCACGTGACACTGTATGATTCGTGGGGGTACTTCAGCTTATGCACAAAAACACTCTGTATCATGGGCTGACAAACATTTTACATGGGGTGTGTTGATCACAAATGGTTGTGCTCTGTGATGAATGGCATTGGCAGGGGGTGGAGTGTGGACATTTGATGAAGACGGTTGCACAGGTGATGATGACAAACCCAGAAATGCTGTTATTTTGCCAGATTTGCCAACCAGTGTTGATGTACCACTTGCACTAGACATACTGCTTTTACCACCCCCACCACCACAAAAACTGCTATTCTTACCAGCACTGGACAACATTTCAAAGTCATTATGGTCCTCCACCTCATCATGCCTGTAGTAATCCTCTGCTTTTATTACCGCACTACTTCACATGTTTAATTTTCTACTGGGCTTAAAAGTCTTGGAAGGGGATGACATGCTGGCTATGGTTGCCGGTGACACAGGTGAATGCCCCACTGTGGTATTAGCTGCCAGCTTGTGCTGGGTCCACAGTGCCAAGTGCTATTCTTAAGATGCATATGATGTCCTCCTGTGCCCAGATGGCTCCCCTTTTTACCTTGACTCACACGCACATGGCAAACCTGGCAGATTGCAACTGAATCATGATTTGCATCTTGAACAAAAAAATCCCAAACAAGGGATTGTGATGCTCTGCTTTTAACATGTTCATGATGTGGCTTATTTAAGTCTGTTATTTTAACCACTGAAGTGGGGGGGCACGTGATGTTTTGGGCACTGCACACCTGGACTGCAACTGACCACCATGATTACCTATCATATCGATTACTGGGTCATCATCATCATCAACTAAAACCGGTAGATCACAAGTTTTTACGGGGGGTGGGGGGGATTCCTGCAAACAGACTCAGACACAGCCATTTTTGATTTCTTTTTCTCCAGTTTCCAACTAGGGTCAATTACATCATCATTATATTCATCAACGTCACACACATCCACATCTTCTGCTTGGATGCTAGCATGTGGACTGCATCTTGCAACAACAGCAACATCATCATTATCATCATCACATTCATCATCAGCATCTACACCACCTTCACCTGATATTTTTTCACCACACTGTGAATCACTGCATGGAAAATGTGTGACGTTAAGTGCCATGGTGGACAGAATATCACATTGTATGCTATCATTGACATGATTATCAGAATCCTCAGCTTCAGTTACTGGGATGTTACTGGGAAGTATGACATCATCTATGCTGCCACTCACTTGCACTGCTTCACACTCAGTATTTTTGGATATGGTACACTGGTCAGAATTAGAACTTGACGCAACAATACTAATACTACCTCAACCACCACTAACACCAGTAACACTAACACCACCGGCTGGGAAAACATCATCCCCTCCAACTATGAGTGAAGCTACTGATTGGGCTGTAAAAAACATTGCAGGGGAAATACCTTTCCTAACATCAGCAATGCACTTCTGAGTCTGCGTACTACTACCAGTCCCACAGACCATCTTACTGCTAACATTGCCATGGCGAGAAACAGCTTTGCTTGCATGACTCTTTGCAGGCATTTTGGGGGATCAACCACAAATATTATAACCAAATTTAGATTTTGATATGTTCACTCTCTGATTGGAGGGACGCTGGATGTGAAGCCAAATAAACAACTGTGGCTTCAGCAACAGATAAGAGACTACTCTGAGACTGTCATGGAATTAAAACAACTTCAGTAACAAGTGCTGCTGATGAGGTCACAAAAACAATCCGATCTGGTAAAAAATACCTTTTGAAAGTGGGGGTTGGGGTATCACTGAATGCAGACAGTGCTGATTTTTACTGCACTACAAGCAACAAAACTAAGAACAGATACCACGATTGCAGTACAAAATCAGGCAGCTGCAGTGGACAGCAGGTTCACTCAGCTGCGCCTGCAATTACACTAGTCTGTGGCACAATAAAAGGTGTATTATTTGATGCACGCAACACTGCACACACACACACTCACACACAGAACAGTTTGTGTACAATGTTGAACAAGGAATGTGTAGCAAATGCAAAAGTTCAGTACTATGCCACGTTACATATTGTAAATTTGTAATGTAAACAACCTGAACTTATGAACTGCTGCACCACATCCACACAACAAACAGCAAGAAAATTTCTACTATTACTGACAGAATTACTGTGTGTACATTAACACAGTCAGTTACAGTATATAACAAAAATATAACCAAAAAACAAAGAAATCACAATTTCTCCAACTTTAATCTACCTACACCACAGATACGCCCCTTCCCCAAAGCACACTTTCACTGTCTTTCACCGCACACACTCAATGTTGTAAATTAACATTCAAAATCCACACAAAAACAAAAACGCTCAATGATATGAGCACAGGAGGGTTTCCTACAATCGATGAACTAAAGTTAGACACACAAAAAAACACAAAAATGCTTTTTCAACAGCTTTTACAAGATTCATATCACAGACAGCTATCAGAGCACACTGTCTCCTACTCCTTCCTACTCATACTACCTCGAACTGAGGCTGTGCAGATCAATATAGAGCTCATGTAACCTGAAATCCCATGAATCACTGCAAAATTCGCCATAGGAGCTCAAAAACCAAGGCGAAGTGAGGCGAAGTGCACTGCCTGCAATGCACTTCACTTTAAATTTGGCAGAGTAGTGGTCTGGGGAGGCGGAGTAACGTGAACTCATTGCTTCCAATGGACTTCGCGTTCCTCATTATAACGCAAAGTACTCCTCTTAGCGTTGCAGAGCACCACACGAAATCCGCCTTTGCTCCATGAATCGCTTCAAATTGAGCCCACTTTGCCCACCACTAGTTCCTACATGGTGCTGTGGGAATGAGGAGAGTGTGTTCAGATCCAGTCCATCTAGAGAGAAACATAGAAACATAGAAAGGCATCAGCAGAAAAAGATTCATAATCCATCTTTTCTGCTAGTTTTTCTACTGAGCACTACCATCCTACCCTTGATCATGCCAAGGCTGAATGCATGCCCATTAACAGTTTATCCTACTGTCTCCTCACCCCCTTTTGCTGCTAGCAGAGAGTCCATTATGGACCCAGCATACTAAGCCTGCACTATACTGCATAGATGAAGAAGTTGACAGACCTACTGCAGCAGAGACAGATCTGTCTTCACTCTGAGTGCTCCTACAGTACATCCACCTGATACACCTGCAACTGTCTGTTTGCAGTTAGAATATAAGTGAAATGCCCCTAGCAAGGGGGTTGGGGGAAGGATTATCTGTAGCCAGAGCCCTGTGGCAACTAGGCAAGTTTGCAGGCAGTGCCACCCAGAAGCAACCAGTTCCATTTCCCATATTCCTGGAATCAACAGAAAACAGTTTAACCCCAATGGAAAGAGAAAGGAAACCATAAGTATTGAACAGGCATCCTCCTAAAATAGTCAAAGTTCACTGTAGCTAGAAGTAAGCATTGGAATATCCTGTGTCAGAATTGTGTAACAATGTTCTAGCCAGGGAAAGTCCAGGGATCTCATAGCAGATGATCTGAAGAATCACCCTTTGTGACTTTCCTACAATAATTCTAAACACAGAAAAATAGAAACTGAGAATTTGTCAGCAGAAAATGGCTGCTTGGCCACCCAGTCTACCCACATCATCCCTTCCTAATTTCAAAATAAACATAAATTGTTATTCTCTCCCACATACAAATAGCTAGGTTAAGACCAGTACCAAAGTGATTAAACAGTACTCAGCAAGGCCTTTGTGTCATTTGCACAATGTGTAACTCGGAGACTACGCAGGAGCTCCTAGTGATGAGGCATTGAACATTGGTCTGGTGCACCACTTAGTGCTGTTCTCTGGAGTGTTTACCTTTTGCATTTCATTGTTAACTCCCCCTTCCCCAACTCCCTAATCCAGTGACACAGAAACGAAACAAAGCAGAACACCCCACTCTCCCGTACCCTAGATCTAATCTAAGAGCTCTGCTAGCAACTGCTGCCTGCTGCTGCTGACAATGAGGATCCCACTCACCACCACCACCAGATTATGGATGAGGGGCCAAGAGGACTGATGATTATTAAACTTATTTGAACCATATTAGCAGTGCCATATGCTTGGGCCATGGTGAAGTTAGGGTGGCTAAAATGATGCCAGCTGATTTGAGGTCAGTGAGGATACATTTAGTAAGGTCTAAGGGAGCAGGGAGGGCACAAAGCTCATTTTTGGTTACTATAGATGCTAATTGGGTTAGTGGGCACCAGTGGTATTTTTACACTGTATCTGGCCTGGGCTACTCTAATATACTGAATCCAAATAGTGTTGAATCTTGAGTACAGAAACAGAAGGCTGAATGCCACGAAGTGTGTGATTTTCAGCGTTGGCTCTTTGGATTGGGTTCAATCACATCCAAATCATTCAGGCTCCATTTTACCTAACAGCCCTATTACACAGCAGTTCATAACTCACCCAGTGATCATAATATGAATATACGAACATATGAATGTGCCAGAAGAAACAGACCAACCAGTCTATCTAAGTCTTCTCGAGTATGCAGCCAACATCCCTTGTTTGCAGCAGACCCACCCCCTCCCATTTGTCATCCCACTGCCACCCCCACTTCCCCCACCCTCACTCTCCCCTGTTCCCTGTCCCATGCCTTTTTGAAGCTGTTCACAGATTCACATGATACCACCCATTCTGGTACAGCGTTCCATTTTGCTACCACCCTCTCTGTGAAATAGTGTCTCTTCATTTCCTTCCTTAATCTTCCCCCCCTATTCTTAGCCCGTGCCTCATGGTGACCCTCCCCCTCCTTAACTTAAAGACCCCAACTGCCCCATCCTTATTCTGACCACTCCTCTAACTTGCATAGGTCCCCTGCAGCTAACATACTAACATACTAATTGCCAGCAGATTAGGCCTTATGGTCTATCGAGTCTGCTCGAACCTCAGATCCCTAGTTGGGTGCCGAGGCCCTCCCCCCTCTTGTGTTCCAGAAACCCCTATTATCCATCCCCACCACCCTGGGTCAGGCCACCATCTGATACATCCGCTTTCTGTGTCTGTCCCACCCTCTCTTGAAGCCCTCCACTGTGGATCTCTGAACCAGCTTGCCAGGCAGCGCATTCCAAGGGTCCACCACCCTCTCAGTGAAAAATCTCCTTCTCTTTTCCCCACTCATCCTTCTACCTTCCAACTTCAAACCATGCTCTCTGGTGATACCTCCCTGCTTTAGTCTAAAGATCCCCTCCATGTTTACCCTATTCATTCCCTTGAGGTACTTGAAGACCTCAATCATGTCCCCCCGTCTCTTCTCTCCTCCAATGAAAACAGGCGGAGCTCCTCAAGTCTCTCCTCATACGTCAAATCCCCTAGTCCTCATATCATCTAGTTGCCCTCCTCTGTACCCTCTCCAGGAGCTGTATATCCCTCTGCAAGTATGGCCTCCAGTGCTGTACACGGTACTCAAGGTGTGGTCTAACCAGTCCATTGTACAGCAGCAGAATCACTTTCCTGCTCCTAGAGGTAATCCCCCTTACAATGCATCCCAACATCCTGTTTGCCTTGCTAGCCGCTCTCCTGCACTGCTCAGAGTTATTCATATATGCATCCACCATGACCCCTAGGTCTTTTCCCCCTGTTGAGGCCTCCAGTGCCTCCCCTCCCAGGGTGTACCTGTGTTTAGGGTTTCCCCACCCAAGATGTAACACCTTGCACTTGATGATATTGAAATTTAATTTCCATGTGTGAGCCTAGCTTTCCAGGGTGTCCAGGTCCCCTTGCAGGGCCAATCGTCCCTCGTCCCCCTCAACTACTGCTCCCATCTTGGAGTCATCAGTGAAGAGACTCATTTCACACCCTATACCCTCCCTGATGTCCGATATGTATGCATTAAACAGGATCGGACCCAGGACTGAGCCCTGCGGTACCCCACTACCAACCTCTTTAGGGTTCGAGACTCCCACTACTCTCTGGGTGCATCCAGCTAGCCAGTTTTCAATCCATCTGACCATCAAAGGGCCTACTCCCAACCCTATCAGTTTCTCCACCAGACCATTGTGGGGGACAGAGTCAAACGCCTTGCTGAAGTCCAAGAATAATACATCCACAGGCTTTCTCCTGTCCAGTTCTGATGTTACCTATTCATAGAACTCCACAAGATTGGTTTGACATAATCTACCTGACATAAACCCATGTTGCCAACTATCCAGACCTCCCACCTCCTCCAAGTACACCCCCAATCGTTCCTTTAGTATACTCTCCATTAATTTTCCCGCCACCGAGGTAAAACTGATGGGTCTATAGTTACCTGGTACTTCCCTCGACCTCCCCTTTATGGATTGGCACCACATGTGCCTCTCGCCAATCCCTAGGTACCCTCCCTGTCTCAAGTGACCTGTTGAAGAGCTCCACCAGTGGTACAGCCAGTATGTCCACCAATTCCCATAGTACTCTTAGATGAATGCCATCCGGCCCAGGAGATTTATCTTTCTTTAAGACCTTGAGGGCTAACCACACCCTTTCAGTGGAGATAGCATCATCCATCCCGTCCACCTTACTGGCCTTTTTATCCTTATCCTGATGTGACACCCTGGGGGACCTCTCCCTCCCTCCCTCTTGCTCCATTTCTGTTGCTCCCATGATCCCACTCACTACCACTTCTATCCCCATCGTGCCTTGCATTGTAGATATCCCATCCCCCTTCCTAGTGAACAGAAAGGCGAAGTACTCGTTTAATACCTCTGCCTGGTCCCTCGCCTCTTCCACCCACCCTCCTTCTGATCTCAATCTGCCGAGATGGCCCTTAGTTTTTCTCCGCTCCCCAATGTACCAGAAGAACCCCTTTTCCCCTCCAAGTATACCCTGTGCCAGCCTTTGCTCTTTACTGGACATTGCCCCCTCACCATCTGGGTGACTTTTCTAGATGCATGATGGTACATTTCCTTTTCCCTATACCCTCTTGTTGTTTTATATTTTTTGTAGGCCGCCTTCTTTTCTCTGACTGCTACCTGAACCTCACTGGACCACCAGCATGGTTTATGTGACCTTGCTCCTTATCGCTTCACCTTAGCGCAGGTCCTGACTGCCTCATGAATTCCCTGTTTTATGACCTCCCATCTCTTTTCCACATTTGTCATTGACGTAATCCCCTTCAAGTGATCCTTGAGAATATTTCCCATGCCCACAAAGTCTGCCCCCCTGAAGTCCACGGCCAGCATCCTAGATCTCTTCCCCCCCCATGCTTATTTGAAACCAGACAGTATTGTGGTCGCTCCCAGTCAGGGGATCCTCTACAACCAGGTCCCTTACCAGATCCCCATCTGCTAGAACCATGTCCAGGACATGCCCCTCCCTTATGAGCTCCATCACATGCTGTGTTAAGAACACATCCTGGAAGCTGTCCAGCAGCCTCTGCTCCTTGGCCACCTTAGAGGACATGGTTCCCCAGTTTGTACCTGGCATATTAAGGTCCCCCATCAGCACCACTCCTTCCCCTTTTGGTCCACAATGGGCAATGATTTTGTCCAGCAAACCATCCTCCAGAACATCACCCATCCCGGGGGGCCTTTATACTACACACAGGTTGACCTTACCTCCTGCTGGGGTTCATAAGGTGACCCATAAGGCCTCCACGTTTCCCTCTGCCTCTTCTACCCTAGCAATTTCTGTCATCTCTAATGAATATTACCACTCCACCCCCTCTGCCCTCCTTTCTATCCTTCTTAAGCATTGTGTACCCCCGCACGTTTAGGTCCCAGTCATGGTTTTTGTTGGCCCAAGTGTCTGTGACTGCCGCGACATCCACCCCCCCGAACAGCATGGCCTGGAACCTGGCAACTTGTTTCCCAAGCTCCTGGAATTTACTAACACCACCCCACCCCTTATCCCTGATCCCTTGTCAACCCCACCCAGGTTCCTTATACTTCCATACTCCTCTGCTCCTCCTGAAACCTCCGCCCACAGTCTCTTCCCTCCCCTTGGGTTTGACTACCCTCATCTGGAGGAGAGGCTTTGGTCAGCCCTCCTTTATCCCTCCCTCTCACAAGTTTAAACCCCACCTTTCTAAAAATGTAGTTAGCCACACACCGTTTAAGGACTTCCTTCCCATCGGGGCAAGATGAAGCCTGTCCTTGCATACAGTCCCTTATCCTTCCATACTCCTTTCCAGTTCCCTAACACCCCCAACCCACTCTCTTCTCCCCACTTCCTGAGCCAGTCATTAACCTCTGTGATCTTCATTTTTTTCTCCACTGAGGTCTTTGGTATTGGCAATATCTCTGAAAAGGAAATGTTGCATCCATTATCCCAACAGACTCTGGCAAGTTCTTGGAACCTTGCTTGGATTTCCAAGACGTTATTTCCCCTCTAGATTGTTAGTTCCCAAATGCACCAGGAAATCCGGTTTCCTTCCACAATCCCTAACCAGTTCATACACCATGAACTTTGCTCTGTGCACTGTCAGCCCAGAGATACTCATTACCTTCACCTGGCTATGGCATCCACCCCCCTGTCCTTCCCACTGGATACCCCTAATCATCAAGTATCCCAATAACAGAACCTTAACACCGCCATCATCCTTATGGTTACCTCCACTATGAGATATCAACCCCCCATCCCCTCCTTTATTCGTGATCTCAATTCCATGGGAGTTTTCCTGCCTTATTAAAGACCCCCTTGTCACCCTCCCCTTTCTGCCTCCCTTGTTATTTTGGTCACTTAACTCAGACCCTCCCTGAATAGGTGTCCCCTTTAACCCTCTCTTATCCAAACCATTTATCCTGGCCCTGATGGTTTCCCCTTCCCCCACACCGCCATCCTCACCCCTTGTAATAGTACCCCTACCTCCAGAGGCCCTCTGTGGGTCCCCTTTACCTAGGGCCCCATCCTTGGTACAGACCCCCTTGCTGAAGGGGGGCCCCTTCTCCACCTCCTTGTCTCCAAGTTTCTCTTCCCTCATGTCTACAATATGTTGCATCTCCCCCATCTGCTTAACATTTATGTTTCCCCTTCTCCCTGTGGGACTATTTCTATCCTTTCCATTGCTGGTCTGTGATGCCCTATGGGTATCCGACTCCCTCCCCCCGGCCTCTGTATCAGTTTCCTCATTTCCACCAACCATTTCTCCCCCTCTAGGTTGCTTAGTAGCTCAGATTTATTGTAACACTCTATGCCAGCCTCCATCAAGTAACCTGAGTTTCCCCTGACTGCCACTCTAAACTGCCCCCTTCCTCCCCTCTTGCCCTGTTCTCCTTAGGAGCTCCCTTCACACAGTCTGTTCTTTTAGGCTTCTCCACAATAGCACCTCCCTTCTCACTGTCTGCTCTTCTAGGCTTCCCCAAAACAGCCCCTCCTGACTCTTCCCCCTCCACTCTCTTTATATTCGGAATGTTTACCCTGTACGTTTTCCCCTTAGCATCAACATCCCTATCTAAGGGTCCTCTGTCCCTAATATCTCCCCTCCTGCTTGCTGTAACATAACATCCTGTAATTTCTGAGCATTGCCCCAACCTCCCCCTCAGCCCCATCCTTCTGCCGCCCATATCCACACCCATTATCCTTGGACACACCCCCAACTCTCCCAGCTTACTCCTTAACCAATATACTTCACTCCTGATACAAGATAGCTGTCTACAGAGTAGGCAGCCTCCCTCTCTCCAGGCCCAATTGAGAATTATTGCCATCCCACAGCCTGTGCAGCCTACAACCCTTCTGAAGATGCCTGCTATGGTGGCATGTGGCCACCCTGTTTGTCCCTCTCTGTTCATAATGGCACACACCCCTTTTCTCAGTCCCTTCCCCCTGGAATGCAGTCTCTCTCTATACTGACTGCAGTTATTTACGAACCCAATTTCAACCCCACCAATAAAGTTCCCAAGTCTCGCAAACACATACAGTCCAGTGTGTGTCCAGTCCCACTAACAGTGTGTGTATGCAGACATTGGGTACTGTAAGATGTCACAGGCCCACCAGTTCCTGTTGCTTCAAATTTCAGTCACAAACAGAAATGCACAGCCCTTCAATCCCAACTCCCAGTGGCTTTTTAGTATTTAAGAAAGCCTACAAAACAGGATGGGTGGGAGGAGGGCTCACCTCCACCAGGCAAACATCACTTTAAATTTCACCTCATTATCACTGCCAAACAAGTGTTTCCACACCCAGCACACAAGCCCCGATAGTTACAATATCACAGCCCAAGTAACAGTTCTAACTCAAAGTAGTAATTTTTAACACAAAGAACTAATTTCAAGTACAAAACTATTCAAATATTTCATTTAAAACAGAAGATAAAACCAAACCTCTTTCCTGAACAACCTCCTACTTTTGTTCCCAGGTGGACAATGAAAGACAAGATGATTCTTGTAACTATCCCTCTCCCTAACACCAGGCAAACATCACATTTAAATTTCACTCTAATTATCACTGCCAAACAAGTGTTTCCACACCCAGCACACAAGCCCCAATAGTTATAATATCACTGCCCAAGTAACAGTTCTAATTCAAAGTAGTAATTTTGAACACACAGAACTAATTTCAAGTACAAAACTATTCAAATATTTCAGTTAAAACAGAAGATAAAACCAAACTTCTTTCCTGAACAACCTCCTATTTCTGTTCCCAGGTGGACAATGAAAGACAAGATGATTCTTGTAATTACCCCTCCCCCTAACACCAGGCAAACATCACATTTAAATTTCACTCTAATTATCACTGCCAAACAAGTGTTCCCACACCCAGAACACAAGCCCCAATAGTTACAATATCACTACCCAAGTAACAGTTCTAACTCAAAGTAGTAATTTTTAACACACCAAACTAATTTCAAGTATAAAACTATTCAAATATTTCAGTTAAAACAGAAGATAAAACCAAACCTCTTTCCTGAACAACCTCCTGCTTCTTGAGTATAAACAGTGAAAGTAAATGCTTCTCAAAACAGAACTGCTCTCACTGCTGGTCAGAAAGCACTGACCCAGCTGCTTCCATCCCTCCTCTCCACCCACCGCTGCTCCGATTTTGTTGTCGTCTGAGAACAGACTTAAATTGCTCACCACCCTGTGTGCAATGTCTGATATGAAGATCCCAAACAATACTGGCCCCAACACAGAGCCCTGTGGCACCCCACTCATCCCTGGCCTTGGAGTTGAGAGCTCCCCTCTCACCTCCACCCATTGCAGCCTGCAACTCAGCAAGCTTGTAATCCAGTTAATCGTAATGTTCCCTTCTCACTGGGTGACAGGGCCTCTCTAAAAGCAGTTTTGTCTCTTTAGCAAATCCTGACATAGTAGCTTACAAAGCTCCTCCATCCATTCTCTTAAACCACTCCTGAAATCTCACTTCACAAAAGCGTGTCCCTGTAGCATATCATTTCTCTTGCACGGCACAAAATCAAATTTCTGCTTAGAATTTGTGTAGACTCTGTATTTTTTGCTTTGCTGCTAGTTTTTTGCTAATGCACATCATGTGTTCTTTGTCAAATTACATTCCCCCTGGCCTCTGATAGGACCCCTTGAGAACCAAGTGGTTTGACTTCTAACTTAGAGATAGAACACCCATGGGTTCTAAGTAGTAAGAGTTAAAAAACAGTGAATAATGCATTGGCAACTGTGTGTTATGAAGTTATTTTACACACCCAAGTTGTGTGTGGCTAATAAACCTTGAGAGCATAGCTGAAAAGGTGTATGTGGCCATCACCCACCTAACATTAGTCACAAAACTGCATAAGCACACAGTGGCTTAAGGTTTCTTTTTTTAATAGAGATGGGCAAAATTAGGAAACTTTGCTCTATAAATTATTCTGCAAATTTAGCACAATCCACAGATTAATTTGCTGCCATGAATTGTTAAAGTTCCACCTGCAAAGTGCAGAGTTCTACCTGCAAAGTGTGGAATTCTGCCCGCGAATGGTGGAATTTCACCAGGAACCATGGAATTTTGCCATTTGTGGGTGAAATTCTGCCATTTTCAGGTGAAATTCCACACTTTGCAATGAAATTTCACCAAAAAAGCTGGCAAAGTCAGGTAGGTGAATTTTTAGCCTCTGAGCAAAACTTCAGAGATTGCTCCAAGGAGGCGAATTTCCCAACTTCACCAGAACTTCACTGGTGAATTTAAACTTTGCTGCATCTCTATTTTTTAATAACTGGTGCATGGACTGACAAAGCGGCATGTTTCCCATTGTTGTACTGTAAGGGGATGTGAATCATGAGTGCTCCAAACACCATAAGTTGGTGTGACAAGGTTACATAAGACCTTTTCCCATTTGTTATGCCAAAAGAGTTAAAAGCAAGGATCTGTTCTACCCTCTCCTTTTCTGTGTCTTGTTTCTCTGATTGTGCAATCAAATTTTCTTGTGAGACCTAGGAACTGATCACTCCGACAGTCTGATGATTTTCCCCTTCCCATTGTCTTCCTGCTTTCACTTGCTGTTTCTTGCTATTTCTATCTTTTCTTCCCTCTTGTTTATCTGTGGTTCTAAAAAAAATATGTGAATCTTTGTGTGAAACTGGGTTCTCTGGTTTGCATTGCTGAAATGGTTGCAGAAAAACTATTTGGAACTCAAGGGGTTAACTTTGAGATGCAGTTTGAACTTCACAAACTCTTTTGCAGAGTTGTCAGCTGGAGAGTTGTTTGGGACACATTGTTCTATGTTGTTGCACCAGCAAGGAAAGATACTAGCAACGTTCTTATACATTTTGTGAGAAAAAGGACGTCTCTTAACAAGCTCAGGGTGAAGAAATTAATTGCCAGGCAAAAAACCTCTTAAATAAAGAGCAGCAATATTTGTTAGAGAGAGAAGAGAGAGAGAGAGAGCGAGAGAGAGAGAGAGAGAGAGAGAGAGAGATTGAAATTTAGAATCAGAGATACCCTCAGATGAAAGAATGTGTTTTCTTTCTTTGTACTGCCTTTTGCAAGTAGCTATCCTGAACATTTATTTCCATTGTATTGTTATTACAATAATAAAATGCTACTTGTGAATTTTATAACTGTTCCTGGTTTTCCTATGCTTCCTGAGCTTTGCTGTGATGACAGCTGGTATGACATCTTACACTGTGATAAAGGGGGTAAAAGTTATTATTAGTAATAGTTGCTCAGACATTTCAGAAACAGGAGAAGTCAGTATGGATAACAAACTAATGGTCAGAAATTACATTTAAAATGTTTAATGAAGTTACATACATAAGAACTTGTTGCTCATGCAGCTGTGTATGCAAGTTTTGCCAAAGTACAACACATCATTAGTGACTCCTAGCATTTGCATTTCAAGGGATAGTCTTTCTCCTTTTATCTGCATGTGAAATGAAGCAAAACATTATTGTTGTGGTGAGAGGGCCAGCATCTGTTTTGTTTTGTCTTTGTTTAGTCTCTCTCTCTCTCTTTTTCTCTCTCTCTCTTCTTTCTCTCCAGCTCCATACACAAAATAATTTAATTTCTAAATAAGATTAGAACCCCATGAACTGGAAAATTATAGACCAGGACCAGAACTCAGAAATTCAATCAATCAATCAAAATCTTTATTTATTCAGGCGGGCACCATTGAGCAGGGCTCATTTGCAAGATGGACCTGGCCATACAAAAATCATAGTACAGTAACATGGTAAAACATAATGCAATATTATACAAAGAAGAAAAATATACATATGTACATCAACATTTGAGTGAGAGGGCCTTTACAACATATAGGCTCATAATTCAATAAGTTCTCACAACCTTAGCCTCAGCTTTGCTCGCTGTACATTTGTATTTTATCATGTTGAACATTTCATGTTTTGTAACTCTAACAAAAAATATTTATTTAGTTTTTAGTTAGTTACTTATTGAAAACTTCAGAGAATTACCTTTGAGCACAACTGCTTATTTACAAATGTTCCATATCAAATACATAGTCACAAAAAACATTACAAGTGCAACAAGTAGTTTCAAAGGAAAGGCAGCCTAGTCAGGCCCAAAGCACTTAAGGTAGAAATATTACTTACAGTTTTGAAAACAAATCCAAATGGACCATTGTATAAAATGTTGCAAGTTATGTACAGAGAGAAATCCAAACTTTTTAATAGTTATAGTTGCATTGGACAGCATAGGCAGACCAGAAAGATCTCTTGCACTGATAAAATGTGGGAAGATTCAGCAGTGTTATGAGGCAATTTGTTTAACCAGTTAGCCTTTCTGACAGCAAATGACCACTTACCCAGATGAGTATGCCAGAAAGGAGGCCTAAGAGCATACCTGGCCATGTTCCTGGTGATGTGTCGGTCGGAGACGGTGTGGAAGCAATTTGTTAAAGCAGGAGGTGATTGGCCCAAGAGCATCCTTTTAGCCAGCAAAAAGGTCTGGAGCTTTATTCTGCTGAGTAAAGATAGCCAGTTATTGAGTGTGTAAAGGGTACAACTATGAGTGTGGTTACCTGCACCAAGTACACAACAGCACACCTTATTACAGATCAGCTGTACTCTGTTTAGCACACAGTCACAAGCAGCTGCATAGAGAGGAAGCCCATAATTTATACATGACAGAATGGAACTGACCACAATAAGGTGTCTAGCATTCCTAGTAAGATTGTTTCTGTTCCTGTTCCAGTACAGGGCACCAGTCTTCTGTTAACTGTCGCACCAGATTGTCAACATGGGGTGCAAAAGATAGATGTTATCCAGAGTTACTCCAAGGTATTTGAAGGGCTCCACCTGTTCAAGGTAATTTCTTTGACCATTCAGAAGAACATTGTCTGTGTTTTTGTTTTTTTGTAATTGAGGACCCAAATTGTTGTTCAATTATAAATCACTGACATGATTTCAGCCAATCAGCATGCAGAGCTGCTGTACTTCCAGTATATAGTGTGCCCTTATGAGAGAGGGCTCAGAAGGAATGCTCCACTTTAACAACTGGGGGGGAGCGACATCTCTTTTAGTATAAGAGACCATCTTCTGAGGTTTGGGCAGAAAGAACTGTTCAGATTTGTTTTGCAGTCCTCTCACTCAAACCTTAGGCTAGGAGTCTGTTTTACCATAAGCAACATCTTTCGGAGGCCCTATTAACTTATAGTAGCACTGTCTTTTCAAACATATTTTTCTTCATTTATTTCTCTGCCTGCTGTCCCTAGTCCTGGCAGCATCCTCCAGCCCTGTTACTAACCCATCTTGTGGACTTACCAGTTAACCAGCACTTACACAGAGTCGTATCAGCAGGTGGCAAGCCTCATAGGGTCATGCAGTGCCTCTGGAGGATGTTGAGTCAGCCAGGTCATTTTCCTCTGTTTTCTTCTTGAAGCATCTTCCAGTGACACATGCTCATGTGTACTGATGCACATGTGTGATGCCTCAACACATCTGCTGGTCCTGCCAGTACTACCACCCATCCTCTGCTAGGTGGCAGGTAAGTGTCCTAAGAATCCCCCCTTGCCTAGGGAGGAGAGCTGCCTTAGGATACTTAATCCTCCCCTCACTCAGCTGGTCCCTGATGGACCCTGGTCCATTCCCAAAACCTGGGTCGCTGGTGTGGCTGGAGGTAAGGCACCAGTACCACAGGCCTCCATGCCACTGTGTTGGCTCCACACTTGATTTTCTAGTTTCAACTTGCAGCTAACAATTGCTAAAATTTTGCACTTTTTTTGTAGCATTCCTGTGCATGCAAGTCTTGTCATCTCTAAATTGTTTTTGCTGTACTGACTCCAGCTTTTAACCCTTCCCGGTTTGTACCTAGAAAGAAGCTCCAGCTCAGCATGCTTTCCCTGGCCTCCTTACCTTAACTACTTATCTATTGATGAGAATAGTGTCATATGCATAAGCAATAAAGATTCTTTGCAGCTCAAAATAGGTTTTCCTAATTTAGCATTTTAGAAAAAAGCAGTGCTGAAACAGTTCACAGAAAGTTATGCATGTTTCTGCAGTTTTCCAGGAAAAATAGCAGCACTCCCATTGGGCCATAGTTATCCTCAGAAAGGATGTTTTTATTTTAAAGCATGGCATGCAGTAAAACAAACAAATTACATTTAAACCAAATTACTACGCATACAAGCAAAATTCTGGAGGCTGGTCAGTTTGTTTTTTTGGCCATGGCTAAATTCTGCAACACAGTAGGAAAAGAGCTAGCTAACCTACAGTATTTATAAAAATGTTTACTTGTGTGAACATATTATGTGTGTGTGTATATATGTGTGTAGTAATGGGATTTACCCAATTCTTGTGTTTTTAAAGGCATGAGCAGCTGCACCATGTGACACAACACACAAGGTGTGGATAAATCCCACAACAAAAAACACCATTTAGTGTTTTATTGCTTAACTAAATTAGTACTTGAACTGTATGAAAGGAATCCTCATTTTTTTTACTTTTACAAACTCCTTGGAAAATACATGATCAGTGCATTTTAGCAGTACCATTCAGAGAAAAACATAGACAATGATGGCAGAAAAAGACCACTGGTTTACCCAGTCTGCCCAAAAGACCCTAACAAACATGACTATTCCATACACGGTTCTAACCCACACTATTTACCACCATGCTCCCTGCACCACTAGCACCATGAGAAACCAGTATACCCTTCACTTTTCCCCAACTGTATTTGAAACTGTCAATGATTTTGGTGCCCACCACATCAGCTGACAGATTATTTAGCATCTCCACTACTTTTTCAGTAAAATTAAACTTTCTCACATCCCTCATGAACCTCCCTCCAACAGTTTCCACTTATGTCCACGTGATCTTGATCTGCTACTCATGCTAAATAGTTCCTCACAGTTCATTTTGTTTATTCCTTTCATTTATTCATTTATCTATTTATTTATTCTAGGATTACAAGTACCTTTGCACCAAGGCTCTTTTACAAAGGTTCCATGTCAGAAATAACAAACAACTGATGTTTCAAGAACGTGAATGTCTCTATCATATCTCCCTTCTCTCATCTGGTTTCCAGAAAATACATGCTCAGTTCCCTGAGTCAATGTTCATAAGATCTGCTGTGCTAGCACTGAATCATTTTGGTCACCTATGTTGCACTGTCCCAACCTGTCTTTATCTTGCATCAAGTGAGGACTTCAGGACTGGGCACAGTACTCTAGGTGAGGCCTCACCTGTGTTGAGGATGTATTCTCGAGAAGCCTTCAACTGCTGTTGCATTTCCTTTAGTGCTCTGGTGTGGAAGCCATTTGAAACCACTGATTCATCAATCTTTGGAACTGCAATTTTTGGATCATTATGTGCTAAAGAGTTGGACATCAGAAAACAATTTAAAATTCATGAGATGTGAAACACCAATCACACCAGATTTTTATTCAGTGCCCAAAGTACTCAAAGAGCTGCATCTCCTCCTGAGATGCTTCACTGTGTCAGATGATGATGACTTTATTACAGAGTATGTACTCAAATATATCAACCATTACCTGAAGCAACTAATTTCTAACCTACCATCATAGATAGATAGATGGATAAATGGATAGACAGACAGACAGACAGACAAATAGATAGATAGATAGATGAATTGATTGATGATAGATAGATAGCTAAATCGATAGATAGATAGATAGATAGATAGATAGATAGATAGATAGATAGATACTTTATATAGCACTCCTTCCCAGAGGGTCAAAGAGCTGCACAATTCATAAAAAACATCCAATACAACACATCTCAGACAGAAATCATCAAATAGACAAATAAACAGCAGCAATCAACTTGTAGATATAAAGAAACAGGGGACGTCCTGCAGAGGTCAGAAGGTAAGAAATAGTGGGATAATTATATATGGGTAACAGTTGATGCAGTCTCACTGTATACATTGATCATTGGCCTAAAAGCCATTTAATTCTTTTAAACATATACTGATGAAAGATGCCCATCTAGGTTTATTTTAGAATCTATGGAGTTAATTTGTTATGAGCATTTTTTCATCTTTAATGGAAACTACTTCCTTCAGACAAGAGGCATGGCAATGGGTACATCAGTGGCCCCGTCCTATACCAACATTTTATGGGCCAGTGGTAGGAGGGGGTCAATCACAACAGATTAGCTCGTCAGTTCACCAGCAAATTTGCCATATGGGTTATGTTTCCTGAGAATGTATTGTACATGTGAAAGGGTTCGATTGAAGGGATCCCTCGGTTCATAGAATATCTGAATTCTTATAAAATACTGTAGGTCTTATTGTAAATTCACCCATTCGTTGCACAAAAAGACCATTACATTTTTAGCTTTTGTCCTTACAGGTACCATGGGTCAGTCAGTTGCCATGCAAGTGCACATGAAACCCACAGCAGAAAATACCCTGTTGCACACTAAAAGTGCCCACCCCAAGGAACCAAAGGACAATATATTTTATAGGCAAGTATCCCAACAGAGAAGAAATTGTTCCAGCACATAAGATATACAGTATGTCTGAACAAGGTACAGAGCACCTGGAAACATCAATCAAATCTTTATTTATGTAGTACCTTTCCAGGACCAAGGCGCTGTACAATTAAAATACAATATACAATATAGAATTTACACTAAAACAATAAATATATAAAAAAATGTAAATTCATCTGGGAAGGCTAGATTAAACAAATATGTGTTCAGCTCAATTTTGAATCTATCAATGGTCAGGCATTCTCTTAACCGATGCGGTAGACAATTCCACAGGGTAAGTGCCACAAAGAAGAAAGTGTGAGCACCAGATGTTTATAAATGAACCCTGGGATCTCTAGCAATCCTTCATCGGAAGATCAGAGAGGATGGAGGGGGCAGTAGGGAGCCAGGAGATCTTGCAGATAGCCAGGTCCTTGTTTGTGAAGGGCTTTAAAGGTTAGCATACCAACCTTAAAGGTGATCCACCTCTGAACAGGCAGCCAGTGCAGTTCATATAGCACAGGCATAATATGACTGATCCTTGATGTACCAGTCAGAAGCCTGGCTGCAGCATTCTGCACTAGCTGCAGGTGGCAGATATCAACCCCAGGAAGACCTAGGCAGAGGGCATTGCAATAGTCAAGGCAGGTGCTGACAAAGACATGGACCGATGTTGGAAGGTCATCTAGAAGAACCAGGTGTTTCACCCAGGCGATATTTCTAAGATGGTAAATGAGGATTTAACCACAGCCGACACCTGAGATTTCAGGGTCAAGCCGTCATCAAAAATAATGCCCAGGTTATGCACCCAGTCTGAGATAGTGAGCTGAACACCATCAAGTCATAAGCTTGATGCCTGTCCAGTCCCCAAACCCACCCCTGGACAACCTGGATCCACTACAAACACTTCAGTCTTGTCCAGATTCAGTCTCAGCCAGCTGGTGTTCATCTAATACTTGATTAAACAAGACATGGTGGCCTTAACTAATAGGTTAATTAACCTGGGCTGTGAAGTTATGATTTCCAAAGTACTGCCCATCCTGAAAGCCACCCCCAAATTAACCAAAAAATCCAGAAATTTAACAATTGGTTGAGGACATGGACTCTTAAGCAAGAGATCCACTGTTTGACTCATTGGGAAGACTTTTACCTCAAAGATGATTTGTTTTGCTATGATGGACTATACTTAAATAAGAAAGGAAGCAAATTACTTGGTCAACATTTTATTTGCTCCCTTGACAAACATTTAAACTAGTTTGGGGGTGTGTGAATTTCTTAATGATAATCATGTAATACGGTCCAGAACTACAACTCTAGCCCCCTCAAATAACATTGTAACATCTAATAACCTTCATCACCTACAACAGAAAAAGAGTGATATAAAAGTACTATTATTAAACACTAGAAGCCTGTCTAACAAGATGGAAGAATTAAGATACATAATGCACAAAGAAAATATCTCTATCTGTGGGGTCACTGAAACATGGTTCCACGATGACAGCTGGAATATTGATATACAAGGGTTTAATAAAATAACTAAGAACAGGAAGGATAAACAAGGAGGAGGAATTGCACTATACATCTCTGAAGAGTACTCATTTCACTGTTATCGTAACGACAAGCAAACAGACAGTGAAAGTGAAATAATATGGGCAGAGATTAATTTACCATCCCTAAAAGTATGTATTGGTTTGGCCTATAGATCCCCTAATTTGAATAAAGATCAGAATACTGACTTCCTAAAATTGATTAACAGTTTTGAGCAAAAAACAAACTACATTTTAATGTGAGACTTTAACCTCCCTAACATTGATTGGAAAAAACATACTTGGAAGGGAAATGTTGAGAAAGACTTTCTCAATATAATAGTTAATCAAAACTTAGAACAAATAATACAGTACGGTACTAGAAACAATAATATCATTGATATTGTACTAACTAACATGGGGACTTCAGTATATGATTCCAGAATATTAGAACCGCTGGGAAACAGTGACCATAACATGATCTTATTTCACATACAGTCTAGAGTTATAGACACAAAAGGGAATACTAAAAGGATTTTACAACAGCTGATTATACAAAAATCAAACAATATTTGAATTCATGGTACTGGAACTCTGGATGGATAGGCCTCAATGTACATCAAGTTTGGAACAGTCTATTGTCTAAAATCAATTACTGCTTAGATAACTGGGTACCTAACTGAAAGAAGTACAACAAGGGATACAGAAATCCTGCCTGGTGGAACAATAAAATCAAGAGATTGATTGTTAAAAAATGAAAAAGTTACAAGAAATGTAAAACTCAACCATCAAAAGAAATATGGCAACGGTATAAAAATTGTGCCAACAAAGTAAAACTAGAAATTGGGAATGCTAAAAAGATTATGGAAAAAAAACTAGCAACCGCCACATTGGATAACAAGAAAAAGTTCTATAATTGTATCAGCTCACTGAGAGGTTCTAAAGCAACAATAGGTCCATTACAAACAAATTCAGGAATCATAAAACAATGAAATCCAAATAGCAGAAGAATTTAATAAATACTTTCACAAGATATTTTCTAATAAGGAACAATTCAATAACTTAAACACAAACCCTAAGCAATCGGCTGTTGAACCTATTACGGTAGATGAAACTTTGAAAGAATTACAGAAATTAAAAGTTACTTTATCAGCAGGACCAGACGGAATACATCAAAACTTTTTAAAAGAAATTGCCTTTTACATCTCTGGCCCACTGAGTAAATTATTTAATCTATCCCTTGAGGCAGGCAAAAGTGTAGTAGCATGGAAAGAAGCAGTGGTAATACCAATTTATAAAGCAGGTGATAAATCCGAAGTATCTAACTATCAGCCTATAAGTTTGACACCTGTTATAGAGAAAATCCTAGAAAGATTAATCCTGCGTACACTTGAAGAACACATCAACCTCCATAATTTATATGACATAACACAGCATGGTTTCAGAAAAGGAAGGTCATGTTTAACAAACCAACTAAATTTCTTTGAAAATGTGAGTGCTGCATTGAATAAGGGACTACCGGTTGATGTTGTATTTCTAGACCTGGCTAAGGTGTTTGACAGGGTTTCTCATAGAATTCTTCTAGAGCATCTGGTTAAACTAAAATTTCCATATATCTTAATTAAATGGATCAATTCATGGTTATATAATCATAGGCAATGTACATCAGTAAAGGGAGCCTTGTCCTCATGGGCCGAGGTTACAAGCGGGGTTCCACAGGGCTCTGTGCTGGGCCCTGATCTTTTAAATATTCTGATAACATCAATGCAGATAGCAGATAACATCTGGATATCAAAATATGCAGACGATTGTAGAATTGGATGCATTGTTAATACCAGTGAGGCAACAGGCTCTTTGCAAAAAGAATTAGAAGCTTTAGAAATCTGGGCCAGAAATAATAAAATGAAATTTAATGAGCAGAAGTGCAAAGTAATGCACTTGGGTCATAACAATCTGAAAAATGAGTACTTATTAAACAATGTAAAACTTCAAGTAACAGAAAATGAAAAAAGACCTTGGGATAAATATTGACAGTAAGTTAACCTTTGAAAACAATACAATATTCAAAGTAAAGAAATGTCAGAGAATAATGGGCTGCATTTGGAAAAATATTAAAAGCAGAGAACCACAGGTTATCCTTCCACTTTACACTAGTTTAGTGAGATCTCATTTGGATTATTGTGCCCCATTCTGTGCACCTATCACAATTCATGGTAAGAAACAACTTGAGGGGGTCCAAAGGAAAATGACTAAAGAAATTAATGGTATGTTTGATAAACCTTATGGTGAAAGATTGAAAACACTTGGCCTATATTCAGTCCAGTACAGACACCTTAGAGGAGACCTTTGCTTGATCTATAAGGCCCTCAATGAACCAGGACTTACAGAAACCTTAGGTATTGAAAGAAAATTTTGTGCATCACATACAAGATCTCACAATATGAAATTAAAAGGAGTAAATTGCCAAACAAAAAAAAGACATCAATGGTTTACTCAGAGAATAGTTAATTTGTGGAATACACTACCAGCCTCAATTGTTGAGAGTAAAACTATGGATATGTTTAAGGGTACACTAGACAAATTTATGGGTAACACCAAATTTGATTATATAGATAATTAAAACCACCTTTGGGTGGCAAGTTCAATAATAGGCTTTGCCTCCTGAACTTGTAAATAACTATGAAACTATGATCTCAGTGAAACAGTTGTTTAGCACAGAAACTGCATCAACCTGTCTGGATAGAAAGGACATATACAGCTGAGTATCATCTGCATAGCAGTGAAAACTAAAACCGTATCACCTGATGACATCTCCCAATGGCAACATATACACTGTGAACAGCATGGGTGCCAGTGTGGGAGTCTTGCAGCACCCTGCAGGACAGGGAGAGGGCGTCAGAGCAATAAATTCTGGTGACCATCCTATGAGACCTGTCCACGAGGAAGGATTGAAACAATCCGAGGACTGTACCCGACAGCTCACAAAGAAGCCGCAAGCACTCCAAGAGCACACCATGGTCCACAGTGTCAAATGCTGCAGAGAGAGAGATCAAGAAGGACCAAGATGATAAGAGCCTTTCCGATCTCTCACTATTAGGAGGTCATTCAGCACTCAGACAAGTGCGGTCACATGCTGTGTCTCTTCCTAAATCCAGACTGGAGTGCATCATCGACATTGTGGGTCATAAGATGATCTTCCAGTTGTAACGCAACCACCTTCTCAATAATATTACCCACGAAAGGTAGGTTAAAGGCAGGCCAGTAGTTAGCTGGACAGTCTGGATCCAAGGAGGGTTTTTAAGGTGTGGTCATATGATCGCCTCCTTGAATGGATCAGGAAACATAGAAATATAGAAACATAGATGTTGACGGCAGATAAGGAACGTAAGGCCCATCCAGTCTGCCCATTTCTTTTTCTACCTTATAAATGTGCCATCGACTTTTGCTCTGTCAGTGGCCTATGTATTCATACTCATCTGTATTGCTCCCTTATGCCTATCCCATGCCTGTTTGAAGCCCTGCACTGCATTCATAGCCACCACTTCCTGAGGTAGGCCATTCCATGGATCCACCACCCTTTCTGTGAAAAAGAACTTCCTCACATTACCCCTTAATCGGCCTCCCTCTAATCGCATGCTATGTCCTCTTGTCCTGCTATTTTTCTTATATTGAAACATGTTAGACTCTTTCACATTGTTAATGCCCTTAAGGTGTTTGAATGTTTAGATCATATCACCTCTCTCCCTCCTTTGCTCTATGGTATACATATTGAGCTCCGTTAATCTGTCCTCATATGTCTTCTGATGCAGTCCCTGCACCATTTTGGTTGCCCTTCTCTGGACTGCCTCAATTTGGTTAATGTCCTTGTGAAGGTGTGGCCTCTAGTACTGCATGCAGTACTCCAGATGAGGCCTAACCAGTGTCTTGTAAAGAGGGATTATTACCTCCCTCTTACGACTTGTGATACCCCTACTGATACACCCTAACATCCCCCTAGCCTTACGTACTGCTTTAGAGGTCTGCTTGGATGATTTTAGGTCATCGGTGATGATGATGCCCAAGTCTCTTTCTTCCTTTGTGACTGCCAGTAACTCCCCTCCCAGCCTATAGGTGGCTTCAGGGTTTCTCTTCCCTATGTGCATGATCTTGCACTTCTTTGCATTAAATCCCAGTTGCCACGCTTCCAACCATTTTGTTAGTTTATCCAGATCTCTTCTCATTCTGCCCACCCCATCTGGATCATCTACTCTGTTGCAGATCTTGGTGTCATCTGCAGACAAGCCTTACCCTCTAGTCCATCTGCAATGTCACTGATGAAGATATTGAAGAGGACTGGCCCCAGGACTGATCCCTGAGGTACCTCACTTGTGACTTGCATCTCTTCTGACTGTATACCATTTACCACCACTCTCTGTTTTCTGCCTGTCAACCAGTTTGCCACCCAGTTGACCAACTTCTGACCCATCCCAAGCCTACCTAGCTTATTTATCAATCTTCTATGTGGAACAGTGTCAAAAGCTTTGCTGAAGTCAAGTTAGGCAACATCAACTGCTCCCCCTTTGTCCACCACTCTGGTTACCCAGTCAAAGAAATCTATGAGATTAGTTTGACAGGACCTTCCTTTTGTAAACCCATGCTGTCTTGGATCCTGTGCCCCTATGGATTCACGGTGTTGCACTATCCTTTCCTTAAGGAGTGCCTCCATAATCTTGCCCACTACTGAGGTAAGACTGACTGGTCTGTAGTTCCCTGCCTCCTCCCTGCTACCACTCCTGTGGAGCGGGATCAGATGAGCCCTTCTCCAGTCTTCTTGGACCTCTCCTGTGTTCAAAGACTCACTAAACAGTTCTGCTAATGGCTCTGCTAGTTCCACCCTTAGCTCCTTTAGTATCCTGGGATGTATGCCATCAGGTACCATTGCCTTGTCCACCCTGAGCTTAGTGAGTTCTTGTAGGACCCTTTCTTTTGTGAAGGGAGTAGTGCTCATCTCTCTCCCCTATATGTCCATGGTGCTGAGCTGTGGGCCCTGCCCCACCTTCTCTTCAGTAAATACTAAGCAAAAGTATCTATTTAGGATAGATGCTTTTACAGGGCCCTCCTCCTCACATGTCCCCGTTTCTCCTTTGATCTTAGCAATACCCCTTCTGGACTTTCTCTTTTCACTAATGTATCTATAGAAAGTCTTGTCACCTTCTTTTACTGTTTGTGCTAGTGTTTCCTCAGTTTGGGACTTTGTCTGCCTTACTGCCTTCCCTGCTTCCCTTAGGGCAGTTTGGTATGCCTCCCTATCTTCATCCCGCTGTGTTCTCTTATATTTCCTGAATGCCAGCCTATTGGCTCTGACCTTTTCTGCTACTGTATTTGAGAACCAAAGTGGTTTCCTTCTTCTTTTGCACTTCCTTTTCTGTCTAACACAATGGGATGTTGCTTCAAGTATTGCATCCTTAATGCTTGCCCACTTTGCCTGTACCCCCTCAACTGTGTTTCTTTTTGCCAGGGCTAGCTTAACTCTGTTGGCCATCTTATCAAAGTCAGCTCCTCTGAAGTCCCATATTTTTGCCTTGGAATGGGATGATTTAGTTGTAGTGGCCAAACTGAACCATACCATGTGATGGTCACTGGCCCACAGGTGACCTTCAACCTGGAGATCTGTGATCCCTTCTCTATTAGTCAGTTCTAGATCTAGGATGGCCCTGTCTCTTGTGGGTTGTTGTACCAGCTGTTTGAGGCCCTCCCCCTGCAGGGAATCCACCATATGTCTAGATCTGGCAGATTTTCCTGCTGGTATTGACCAATCTGTATCCGGCATGTTGAAGTCTCCCATTATCAGAACCTCCCCTTTAGCTGTCATGTTTTGTATATCTTCTAGCAATAATGTGTCTATGTCCTCCCCCTGGTCTGGAGGCCTGTAGACAACCCCAGTTCTTATAGCTGTCCAATTTCCTGTTTCCAGGGTGACCCACAGTTCTTCTGGCTCCTTATGTGTATTCTGAATTTCTGTAGCTTTGGTATTTTTATTGACATACAGGGCACTCCACATCCCCTTTATGCACCTTCTGAACAGTATATAGCCTGATACTGAAGTCTCCCAAATGTGGTTACTGGTAAACCACATCTAACTAATTGCTACTATGTCCAGTTTAGCCTCTGACATTGCCTGCAGGTCTGGGATCTTATTTTCCAGGCTGTGAGCATTTGTGTACATGATTTTCCATTGGCCAGATTTCGGTGTGTTAGTTATTGGGCAAGGTCTGGCATTTCCCCTGTGCATCGTATGAGGAGACGGACCTTTTGGAAAGACCCCCTTCTCCAATGAACTCCAGACAATTTCAGCTAGGATCAGGCAGATAACACCTACACAACCCACTAATAGGGGTGTAGGGCCCAGATCCAAACTACAGCTGATTGGGTGCAGAGTCTGAACGATCTTTACATTGTCTATGAATTCCAGCCGGCTAAAGTTCGTCCAGACAGACTGAGTGCTTGCCACTTCCTGCCGACCTCCGCAATACCTCGTAGGGGGAACTGGATCGATGCCAGACCTGATGCTGGCAACCTTATCTGCAAAAAATCAAGCAACCGCCTTGCATTTAGCATGAGAAAAGGCTCCTCCAGGTTGGAGACAGATTGGACTGCACAATCTGTCAGCAGTCTGGAAGAGGTGAGCTGGTCGATTTTGATCAGCAGAAATCTCCCTGGACAGGAATTCTGCCTTCTTATGGGTGATTTCTGATTCATAGCCTTTGTAATGTTCCATCAACCTAAGCTTGTCAGCATCCAGGCCAGACCTCGGCCATGCTCTCTCCATCAACTGGTGGATGATACTGTAGATGCAGAGTACCCCACAACCTACATCCTCTCCCAGGATACACTCGAAGGATCTAGTGGGCCCCACTGTCACATCCACATGATTAAGAGCCTGTGGGTATCAGGGAGTGGAACTTCAAACAGTGTTAGTTAGGGCACATAACCTAGTGAGAGCAAGTCTCACTGCCCATGTGTACAAGTGGCTAAGGAAGAACAAGTTACTTTTATTACAAAATATAAAACAGTAGTTTACTAACTGAAAAGCATTGCCAATAATCCTTGGAACATTCTCAATACAGATAGAGATATAGAACTGGTTGCCTCCAGTGGCTCCAGGGTCACCTTAAGTTGAGGTACCAGTATAGGGAATAAGCTAATGAATGCTCATTTTGTCCCTACAGTACTTCTGCTATTAGCCATAATTGGCAACCAAGTAGGCCAAAGAATTTTTGCCTCTGCTGTACGACAATTTGTTATATTTAGGACAGCATCTGTCATTTATGAGCTGTTGTGTGTCTTTGAAAAATGGTTTCCATTGGATGCACTATACATTACATCTGAAAAACGCACACACACACAGGAGCACATGCATGCCATTAGTAATGGATGCATGGACAACCCAATTGCAGCTCACTATGCAGCAGTTCATCAACAAAATGTTGATATTAAATTCATGAAATTGAAGGTAGTGAGTGTGTCTCCAAGAAAGGGTGAAAGTATTCACCTCATTTTGCAAAAATAAACCTATTTGGATATTCTTTCTGCCAACTTTGTGTACAAGTAGGCTCGACAATAAATAAACTGGACAATGTTTCTGTAGCAGGGGGCTGAATACTGATAGAAAATGATGGCAATCAGGTTTATAACCATTTCTATGTTTTAATGTGTTTAGAGCTAATGATTTTGTTTGTTTTCTATCCAGGAAAAACTAATGAACTTGAATGATGACCCCCCCCCATGAATTTGATATTTGATAATTGTATATTTAAAGGATCTGCTTACATTAGTATTACTGGTCCCTATGCACTATCGGGTGGGAATTACATGCCAAATGTGTGTCTCCCTCCTGAGTAGGTCTGCACCTGTGGACAGGTGCACGCATGGTGGTGTCCGTGACCGATGAGCACCTGTCCGCAGCTCTGCCCCTACAGTGCGCAGGACTCCTCAGTGTGGCTGGGAGCAGATTTACGTTCCCAGGTGGGCATCCAATTAGATGCCCATCCTGGACCAAAAGTGGACCCCTTGTGTGGTGAGGCATGGGTCCAGGTGCATGAATGCCTACTCAAGCCCCCGGACCCACGCAGCATGGACCCAATTCCCAGTGTACCCCCTTGTCCAGCCTGTGCTGCACAGTGCCCACCCAGCACACTGCAGAAATCCCTACAGAAGGACCCCTACCTCGCCCCACCACACATCTGTGCCTGCCCCAATGTGGCAACACAAACACACCCTGACCTCCGACCCCGGCACCTCTATTGGTAGCAGTGTCACACCATCCACTCCCCCAGCACCGACTGCCCACCCCCCTGTTCCCTGTATCCACCAGATAGCCCCCCCCAGCCTTCACCTGCTGCCTACAGGGCTGTGGCAGCATGGAGGTTCTGCACCCGGTCCTGCTGGGACTAGCAGTGTACATCAATTGGGGTGCACAGTAGGATATGGCAGGGTCCCCACTGCCATAACCTACACCCTTCTCCGCGCCCATGCAAGCTGCTCTATGTGCCTTTGGGAATGGCGCATAGTGCTGCCATGCCTCCAGCCCGCCTCCAGCAAATTGCTCTCCGCGCAGCCAGGGGATCGGGCACGTAATGATAGTGTACCCCATTCATGACTGCTATATGGGCACCACTCCACGGCAGTCACACATAATGATGCCAACGTGCCCAGTTTGCACAGTGCATTGGCATTGTGCATAGGGCCAAATGAGGTTTATGTGATAACAGCGAATGCCTAGAGGCGATCACTGTCATCGCTCAGTCAGAGTGCTGAAAAAAATGTTGGCACTCTGACAACCCCAGTACCTCAGGACAATGGCACCAGGACAGTATTTTACTGCTTTTGGGGAGGCTGCACCCCCACACCCCCGCCCTGCATCCCCTGTACAAAAGGATTCTCAACTCCAGGGGATGCATGTTGTGAGGGTGAAAGCAGGAAAAAATGTTTGGGCTGGGCTCAATAAAATCACACCGCGCCAGATCTGAAACCGTACCTCTCCCACCACAACCACTAGCCAAATCCTGACGCCTTGATGCAGCTCAGCCATCCACTGCAGCGCCACCCCCTACAGCCTCTCTACCCTCCCAGCCCACCCCATGCATGTGTACGATAGCAACATCCTGTCACCCAGTTCTCCCACAGCCTCATCCGTCGCCTCTACCTTCCACATCGCCATGAGGGATTACTCCGGGAAGGAGTCGCCATAACAGACGGTGCCCTTACTCATGCATCCACCTCATGGGTTACCGGCCTGATGTACATGTTAAGAAGATGACTGAATAAGATCATGGATTTGGTCTGAATAACTTTCTTTTTTTTTTTTTTTAAATTCGAATTTTATTGTATTTATCCATACACAGAACAAAGAACATTCCAATGACATTGTATTTCTTGATAACATTTATCGTAAAATAAAAGGAGCAAACTATTTTCTCCCCCCTCCCCATACCTCCCATTCTTTACCTCCCTATCAGTCTCCCCGCCGTTTAAACTAAAACTCTGAAGGAAGATCTGTTCACTTATGTTCCACTATTACACTACCTTCCTGAATTCAGCCTAGATTGGAGAAGGTATAGCGTTTGAAAACGACTCCATATCTTTTCATGCATCTTAAGCCTATCTCTTCTCCCCGCTCCCAATTTCTCCATATTCAAATTAAATAACATCTCCTGCAACCACTCCGTGTAAGTGATTGAGGTGTCTTCTAGCCAATGTCTTAGCACTACCTTTTTAAGCGAAGATGATATCAGAGCCATATAATATCTTCGCACTTTAAACTTGATGCCAGAATAATCCCCTATCAGACAGATTTCCGGGGTGAAATACTGATCAATGCCCAGTACTGGGTCTATCTTCTGTTTAATTTGGTTCCACAACACTTTTATCAATGGGCACTCCCAAAAAATGTGATACAAATCCTCTACTGCCTGATGACATCGGAAACAGTTTTGATCAGATCTACGACCAATTTTATATAGCTTAGAAGCGGTCCAATATAAATTGTTACTTTCTTATAGGAATGTATCACTTTTAAATTCACTACTTATTTTACCTGGGGCATTGTTTTTTTAATCTCTCTCTGTTTATCTATCTCTAACCTTTCTTTTTCCTAACCTCCTTTTCCTCTTAACACCCTTCTCCATACCCATCTTTACCTTACATCCCTTCACCTTCCTTCTCTCTCGTTCTCCACATTCCCTTTTCTCTTATCCCCCACCAGCTTCCTTTTATGTATTTGTCCTCCTGGGTTTATGTATTTATTCATATATTATTAATAAGTATATATGGTATTATTGTTAAGGCTGTTGCAGTTCCTGAAATCTAATGCCCACTGTCAGAGCAATATTTAGAAGTACTTGTTATTCTTCTGCTTCAAAAGTAAATTACTTCAATTATTTATAAAATGTTTTACAACACTACAGGCAGTATCTGAGTTTTGGTCCTATTAAGCAGAAGATGTACTATATGCTATTAAGTGAGATTCAGTATACATCAGGTCAGAGACTTGTGGTTTATACTGTACATTGCTGCAGAGTTCATTTTGTGACAGTGGAGAGACTAGGACCTGAACATCACCCCAGTTTTAAAGTATTTCAAACTGGTATCTGGGAGTTTTTGTATTTTGAATTTCCCTTGCTATTGCTGTTGGCAGTCCATGTACTTGCTGGATAAGAATTTTCAGAAGGCAGATCTGACACCTTAGTTGGACGTCATACTCTTCTCTCTCTCTATGGCATCCTGCAACCTCAGGTCAGCAGCCTTGGAACCTGGAAGAAAATACACTGAACTCAGCCAATTGTGCACACAGGACAAGGGACACAGGAATGCATAAGGTGCATAACAGATATAGAGCCAGCTGACACAAGGTCCACCATGACACAGATAGGTGGAGGGAGCCAAAAAGCCACAAAATAATATGCATGGCATACCAGAGACAGCACTGAGAACCCAAAGAGAAGAGGAATGTGCTCTTCTGCAACACAACAGGACAGAGCTGTGCAAGGGACTAACAACACCAGCAGGCATACCAAATGTGGAACTGAAGCAAAAGCAACAGCAGCACCAAGTCTGAGTACAGCAGGCTGTATAATGGCCTGAGGTGTTTGAACCTGCACACACATGTCCTGTACCCTGCACACCAGTGATTCAGCACACAGGCCAATGCAGGTGTGCAGGATGACATACATGCATGAGTCATTGATGGCAGGGTCATGCCCAGACATATACATGTTACACACAACACAACTGTATATAGATAGCACTGTTATGCAGCACTGCATACATCAGGCAGGATAAGACCTGAGTGCAGTGGTATTGTTATGCAGGGGGTTGGGGTGCCATGAGTATTCAACCTTGTCAGAACCAGATCAATGCGGGATGCACACCTGCCTGAAGGCACCCTTCCAGAAGATGTCACCAACACTCTAGGTGTAAGGTTGCCACACACACACAGAGCCAGTGCAGGAGATTGTTCCTGCCAAGACCCAGTTGTTTCCAGATGTATGCATTGCTCTGCCCATGTACAGTGGACCAATCATACTCTGATTATCACTGTGTTGCTTAGACACTACCTGCTATGTATCACAATGTCACTCACATATGGCAAACCACATGCAACATCCACCAATGTTCTCCCTGCCACTGACTCCATGCCACATAAGCCTGGCACTGTTAAGATGCAATAGCAAGACACCCAGTGCATATGACACCGGAGATGGCACTGCTGCAGGCAAACAACCATGGTTGCTGTATGATACACATGACATAACACAGTGGTGTACTGGTACTACACTGGCCCATACCTACCTCCGCCAAAGAGATACACATACATAGTATGGCAAAACAGACCCGACTGACAATGACAGGTGTAACAACTAGGGCTCTGAGCATTATCACCAACTCCCTGGTGCACAAGGTCAGCAACACAGAGGACAAACCACTGCATGGTGTAAGGCATGCCACGTCAAAGCATACACACACACAGGGCAGCATGCCTGCTGCAGTTAGGTGCACAACAGTAGACTGCACAAACCATGATGAACCATGGTGTCACTGGTGGGATGCTGCTCCAAGGGCAGGGTGAATGTCCCCAACCACAACTGTGTAGGTAATGCAGCATGGTGAGTCACATATTTACATATGTCTCCATCTACGAAAGCATGCAACATAGTGTAGACATGCAACCTGCAGTGTGATATACAATGCAGGATACTTACGTGGGTATGTCTCTGAAGATTGGCTAGGCTGGGCATCATCAATGCCTGGTGAGCCCTGTGGGCATTCCTGTCTGTACCTCTGCTGCACCCAGGCTCTGGCCCAGCCCTAATGACTTCTGAGGTCCATGGAGGAGGACATGGGAGATGTTTCCAATATCATGCAGTGAAACGCCTTGCACAGTGCCATAAATTTCAAACAGCATACACGCCCATATGCCAGTACTATGCACTTGCTGCCACATGTGCTTGGTGTGACTGGAGAAGGCTGTGCAGCCCTATGTCTTTCCATTGTGAACTCCTGTGACACCACACTTACAGGTGTGCAATGGCCCAATGTCCCACTGTTGGAGGTATGGCATACCACAGTGTGCAGCAGGCCATGTAGTGACCCTATTCAGCCATCCTCCACAACCCTGCCGAGCATACTCATACATGTTCATGCCAGCTTCAGGCCATGTACTCCTCGTAGTATCCAGCATGATGCATGGACCACCAGGGACCATACAACAGTCCCTGCTACTTTTTGTAGGTGATATTTGCACAACAATATTACACTGTGCTTTTCCATTAGTGCAGTGCTATATTTCTGAATATTGCATGGCACATTATATGTGCATCAGCACATCACTCCCAGTTTTGGTCCTGCATATATTAACTGCACTAAAGCACTCATACAAATAACACACACAGTGCAATCCTTTGAATATGGGAAACAGGCACAAATACATGTGCAGCACAAGCACAAATTATTTGCGTTAGGCTCAATGCTTTGAATATATATGACCCTATGAATTTCTGCTTAAAACTCAGTGTTTACAGAACTTTCTATGTGTAGGCAGCATCTTTTCCATGTTGACGGATATGGAATGGAGTGGTACTGAGGTATAATATGAGGGACGTCCCTCATTCTGCTAGACAGTTGAGAGTTAGAGTGAACCCCTGTTGGAAAAACAGCTTCTATAGAAAATAAAGGCTTTCAGGGTAAATGCAGTTCTCTTTTAAAAACTCTGAGTATTTTAGTTTAGTCTCAGGAAAATCTAGTGCAATTTTTTTGTGGTAATACCTTTTACATTCCTGCCCTAGTCTGAATATGATAGAAGACTGGCTTATCCCCTAACTACATCCCCAGACCTACAACCTAGCTGTATTTAAACCTCAACTCAGAGCTATGTAAATGACCATCCGAATCTGTAACCTGACTTGTTTCACTACAGTGACCCAGGGTCCTTTAAGACCCTAGAGATGATAACCAACCAATGTAAATACACTGTACTGTGACCTATGTATACTATGTTTAAATGTAATGTTTGTGCTTTCGTACTGATGTGGAACCTTTGCAAAGGAGACAATGACTCAAAGGATTGTAATTCCGATTTTTCCTATAAATAAATAAAATAAAAAATAAAAATATTAGACTAATTGAAGAATTTTTACCCAAGGTCTCGAAAGTCTGTATAAAAGTTATTATTCAATCCTTCAGAATATCTTTTGTATCTTGAACTGCACAAGACATTATTACATACCGTTACCAGCACTCAGATGAAAGTCTTTCCTCTGGCTTATTCTCTGATGTGATTCCACATAATTGCAAAACAGTGTTTTAACATTCATGCTATGAAACACTACTAAATAATTTATTCAAGAAAAATCTGAATGACACATTCTTATTCAACATCTGAGCAATCGTTTTATGGAACCTGCAGAATTTCTATCTATGGTAAATTGATGAAAGTGTTTAAATAAAATGTGCTTCAGATGATGTGATCATTATATATAACCATGGATTTTCGACTTTCAGCATTTATGAGGGCCCTATTTTTTTAGTACCAAAATATTATGAGCAACTGCAAATTGCCCTGAGTTACTCTGAAACTACAATCTAGTGAAACAGCACTAAATCACTGCAGTTTATTAGATATTTTGATGGAAGACAGTTGTATGCTTGCAAGCATCTCTATAAAGAGATGAAGATTTAAAGGAACACACCCCAGGGGATGCCAATGATTTATGGTTTTATTGTGCGTCTTGTGGAATAGGTAAGGCTGACACAAGATAGCTGCACTACAGTTGTTCATCTATGGACTCAGGGGAGCAGAACACCTAGCCAAGGGCTTTGCATTAGATTTCGGAACTGAATGCACCTAACGGAATATTTTTTAACAGCGATCCATTCAGCATATTCTATAAAAAATGTACTTTTCTCTAGCATCTGTAGAAGGTAGGGGTAGGCAGCCCTGGTTCAATTAAAGAAAAACCCTAGCTTTTTCAGTAAATGGATAAGGATGCTATGTTCTTCTCTCATCACACACACCTGCACCAATACTCTTCTAACCGTAATGGTGCCAATGGAACATGCTGAGCTCCTTTGTGGGTGACCCGGGTGTGCCTTGGGTCAGTGGAGCCATAACAGTACTGTAGAGGTAGCATATGCAGGGGTAGAGGTATAGAACATCCTTGCTTGGTAATTAATGACAAAGCAAACTAGTATCTGGCTCATCCACTGAGTTTTACTCACATGTCTGATATTTCTTTTTTATTTTGTAGGGGTGCTACTGGTGTGTGACAAATATCAGAAAGAAATAGTATTCAGTGAATCCCCACAAATGCTGCTCAAATAAGCCTGCAAATCTTTCAAAGTTATTCTATTTTCTTAATCTCTTCCATTCTTTATTCCATGATTTTAAATGAGGTTCTTGGTTTCATAAATTGGCAGAGTGGTGATTGAGCCTGATCGCCAATGACAATGTGCCCTCATTTTAACATGCCAAAATGAGCTGTCATCCCAATGCTTTCTTTATCTGTCTACTGTGAGCACCACTCTCTGGCTTTCTTCTTTTAAACAGAGTGTTAGCCTGAAAGGGGCTCATAGGACCTCCCCCACCACAGCTTATTTTCAGAGCATAAGGGTGGCCATGGGTTACTGTTGGTGATCCTGAAATATCCTGCCTCTACCCCAGGATGGTATAGGAGGTCTCCATCAGCATCACTGTGTGTGGTGGGAGAGATCAAAGAGGAACAAATAAAATAATACCAGCATGCATCCATGATACTGCTAAATCCCCACTACACCTGTTCCAAGACCATCCGCAGTTCTAGAAGCAAGGAATCAGTTTGGAGATATGTCCAAATACAACACTGTAAGCCTGATCCTTGGATTTATCAGTTTACTATGGGCTATCCATTTCTGGAGCTGGCCAGCCAGGGTGCTTCAGTTACTCTGCTTTTCAGAGGATGAATTGATTTTGAGGTTTTGAGAGTACTGTAGCAGTAGGGGTGTTCAGATGCAATTGACTGATTGGTTGCAGATGAAGGTTCAACATACATTTGTGTCCAGTTTCAAACCTTTTGAAAATCATCATTAAGTTATTTAATATCTGTGCATTATTTACATATAAACATAGAATGTGGCAGCAGATACTGCTAGTCCCAACAAGTCTGCTCTTTTTTTTAACCATTTTATTTTTTGCTGCAGACCCCACTTAATTTACAGTGCAATCCCCCCCCAAAGTTATTTTGAATAAGACAATCTACAGTACACAGAGAGATGTGTACAAATAATATGACATATTGGCAAAAATCCTGTTATGATCAATTGGAGAATATGTCACCCCACACACACACACAGACCTTACCACAGCTTCCTCATAATCAATTTATGACTCAACTTTCCTAATGTAACTAAACTTAAAATTAAAGGGAATGACTCCCCTGGAGCAGGTATATGAAAGAAATATTCTCTGCTCCTTTACACAATTTCAGGAAAAATGTGATTCCCTTGCTGAACACATTTTTACATATCTACAACAGAAAGACTGCTTTTTTTGCTCCTTCCCTGTTCCCTTTCCCCATGGTACCCCTCTGTTAGTACCTCAAGTCCCATTGCTCACTCAACTCACCCCTCACTACCAGCTATAGTCTGCAGGCCCCCTTATCGTCTTCCTGTGCTGTCATTTGTGTGCCATTTTCATTTTCTGGTGAAAGCCTCCATTGTCCCTTCAGCTCCAGTAAAGGAGGAAGTGCCTCAGTGTCTTCGAGATGGTGGCTGGGGAGCACCATGTCAGTATGCTGGAAGTGGTCAGTTGGCATGAAGGGACTTGATGAACATCAACCAGTGTACCATACAATGGCTGCAATTTGTTTCTATGTTCTGGTCCTTCCTTCCACCCACCTGTCACAGAAATTCACACCATGTCAGCATCCATGAGGGAAGGGGAGTATTGGCTGGCATATGGCCACCCATTTCAACCCTGGCAACCTCACCAGGAGACTCTCTCTCTGAGCAGTGCACTGCTCCACCCTTTCATAGGAGAAAAGCATACTTGTGAATGCTCATTTGCCCTCTCTGGCAGCACCAACTCCTGGTGCCCCAAGCCTGAAGCATGAAACTGTTTCAGCAGCATGCTGAGCAAATGCCACACTGCTCAACACCATGGAGCCACACAGAGATACTACCTCTTCAAGGTGATATGATCTAGTGGTTAGACTACCAGCTTGGGAACATGGAAATCACATGTTCCAACCTCACTAGATCAAAATATTCACCGTGTGACTCTGAGAAAGTTATTTAACTATTCAGTGTTTCAGTACACCCAGCTGTTGAAATAGATCAAAACAGCACCACACTGAAAATGAGGTGCTGCATCTCAGCTAGGCTATTTTACATAAAGTTGTAAAGACACAAAGGAAAGGGGAAGGTCTAAATAAATTAGCAACAGTGTCTATTTATGAGGTTCTGACTACATCAACAATGGGTAAATGAGTTTACTTGAAACTGTCCAATCCATCTTTAGATAGTTTAGTGACAACTACAGTCACAGCCAGTGATAAGTTGCATTAAAATAAATGGGGGTTTCACATAGATGTATATAGATACAGTGTATTGCTACTTATCATTGACTGCCAGTGTACACCTGCACCATTCTATTCTACTATGCATTCTATATTCTAGACATACATACTAGTCATAGTATATTCTAGATGACTTCTGATCAGTATTCACAGTGGAGGATAGTGGGCCTCTGCCAGAAAGCTGTATAAGGGCTGCTGCAAGGAGGATTCCAGAAATGGGACACATGGTAATTACAAGAGAAAGGCCTATAAAAGGTCTTGCAGCCCTGAAAATAGACAGGGCTACATGGACGGATGGGATGAACCCAAGGGTGCTCACTGAATAGGCATTACACTTGATGGAATCCCTGGTAAGGCTATTTAATAGCTCACTACAATCAGGGTGGTTTGAAAGATTGTAGGATAGCAGAAGTGGTGCCACTGCACAAGGGACAGGGAGGAACCTGGATATCACAGGCCCATCAGTCTTACCTCCATTGTAGGTAAACTGATGGAGACACTAGACAGAGAGGACCTAGTGGACTACCTAGAGAAAAATGGGCTACAGGATAGTAAGCAGCATGGGTCTATGGCAGGGAGGATTTTTCAGTTCCTTGACAAGGCAACAAGAGAGGTGGATACGTGACAAGCAGTAGATTTACACTTTTTTGACATCAGCATGGCATTTGACTCTTTTTTTTTTCAGTTGTTTTACCAGGAGTGGCACACTAAGCTGAAAGCATGTTTACAAGTGTGACCTGGGAGCACAGAGAAGTTAAGTGACTTGCTCAGGGCCACATAGTATGCAAGTGGAGGCTGTGGGATTCGAACCCAGGTCTCCAAATTTGCAGCTCAGAGCCTTAAACCACTGTGCTATACTGCCTCTGTGCTATGTAGAAGGCTGTTAAAGAAATTAGAGGATCTGGAGGCAGCAAAGGACCTAATTAAATGGTAGGGAGTTGGTTAGGTGCAGACTACAGATGGTGGTGGTAAACAGGGTCAAATTGGGGGAAGGGAGGTCATGAGTGGGGTGTCACAAGGGTCAGTCCTGCAACTATTCATTTTCAGTATATTCATCAGTGACATAGGAGAAGGAATACTGGGCAAGATGTGTCTCTTCATAGATGACAGTAAGCTCTGGAGCTGGGTAAACAGATAGTATAAGGTAAGGGAGTTGCAGAGGGACATGCAAAGATTAGAGAGGTGATCCAAGATTTGGCTGTTGTAATGTAATGTCAAAAAGTGCAAGATGATGCACATAGAGAACAAGAACTCCAGTAAGGAATATTGGAAGGGAGGGGTTTAGCTGAGGAAAGAGTCTTGGGGGTCATCATAAGTAACTTCCTAAAACAAACTAGCCAATATAACAAGGCTTACAGAAAGGCAACCAAAATGATGGGGTGCATTGGAAGGGGCTTCAATAGAGGAAGAAAGAAAAAAAAATGCTGCCTCTCTATAGATCACTGGTGAGACCCCTCTGGAGTACTCTGCCCAATGCTGGAGTACTCACCTGACACAAGACAAAGGCAGAATGGAGTCAGTACAGCACAGAGTAACCAAAATTATTCAGGGCCAACAGGACAGATCTTATGAGAATCAGCTTAGAGCACTGAATATGCTCTCACCGGAGGCCAGAAGGGAGTGGGAGGCTGCTATGATAGAAATCTTCAAAGTTCCTGAAAGGAATAAACAAGTTAAACTGCAAAGAACTATTTAGCAGGAATGATAGGTCAAAAACTAGGGGAAATGAGTGCAAGCTGGTGGCAGTGGGGGGGGGGACTCAAGAGGGATGCTAGAAAGTTTTAATTTACTCAGACAGTGCTTGAGTCATTGGACAGCCTGCCAGCAGAGCTAGTGGGCACACAAACCTATAATGGGTTCAAGCACAGCTGGAACAGAGTAAAGGGGTTAATAGTTATTCAGGAGGATAGCAGTAAGGCAGGGAGTGGGAGGGAGGAGCCCCATCTGAACAATAGGTCACAGGGTAGAGAGGGTTAAATCTGGCTAGACTGGATGGACCTATGGTCTTTTCTACCAACATTGTCTATGATTCCATGTTTATATTGCACAGCAGAAAAAGCATACAGAAGAAAGAGAACTTGGCTACAATGCCAGACAAAGAGAAAATATAAGACTGTCAAAGTAAGTTTACAACCTTTTCTTTAATATATTTCTAATAAATTTCCATGGGAATGACAGTAGGCATGGTGGCACTGTTAATGAATGCATTATTCAAGTTAAATCTCAAATAAATTCACTGGGGCAAGCAAACCCTGTTATACCTAGAAAATTAATTTCAGTTGAGGTACAGCAATGTGGATGAAGATGAGTCAAATACATTTTCAGAAATACAGTTGAGCTGTTTCTTTCAGACAGAAAGCAGGAATGCATCATTTTTATGGTTGTGTGGGCAGAGCCCTGCAAATATTTTGGTGTTACTTTGGAAAAACTGCACTTCAGACTCCTTCCGGAGCACAATTTCAGAGTGAACAGAAATAGTGACAATGACCTCTGCTCACCACATTGGCCTGCCACCTTTTGATTGTCAGTGAGTGATCATGAATACAGTAGAAGCAGGTGTTTGCACAATACTTGTGATTGCTCAGAGACCAACAGATGGAAACCAGTTGAGGTGGTGAGCAGAGGGCTGTTTCAGTTATCACTATTGCTGCAGTTTGCATTATGTGACCAGGGCTGGTGAGGTGCTTGAGAGGTGGGTCAGGAGGGGGTCAGATGCCTTTATTGGAAGGAGCACTAGTCCATCAGGAATATACCAGACAGCTACAAGATGGGTGATCTGGATGCTTTTACAGTGTATTTTTCCAGGAGAGATCAGCTTACATGCAACATCTGTTTTTCAGTAGGGCGCTGCTTTTACAGTTTGGCAATATATTTACACAGGATAGCCCAGCTGAGATGTGATATAAGTTCAGCACTGAATCCCATACTCACCACCACATGTAGAAAAGAATGCTGCTCACAACATCTACATTAAAGTGCAATCTTTATTGAGGTGCCAGTGCAGGACACACCACAACACATGCCTTGATGCTTTTTGGGCAAAATATCCTTTTTTAAAAAAATGAGTCAAGGCACGTGGTGTGGTGTGTCTGCTTTCTTCAGCCAAGACACACTCATCTTCAACTGTTGTAAGCAGCATTCTTCTACATGATGGTGATGAGAATTCGTGAGATTTGAACTTCTATTGATTTGCCCCTGCACACCAACCTTGTGCAGCTTTCTACTTCTGAATGAGGACTATGTTGTGATATCTTGTTTGTAGTGAGGTTCTGTTTGACCAAGTTTTTACACCATAGTTACCTAGGATAGAACAGCGGAGATGCAAGAAATTTTTTTCGGTGAGGTCCTCCTTTTACCCATTTTTACAATGCATTTACACAGGTTAGCCCAAGAGAGAGAGAGGCAATTTCTCATATACAGTGGGGTCCAGCTTTAACTATGTATGTTTCAATGATACAGCAGAATAGTGGACTTATTTATTTAATTAAATTATTTAATGTGGCAAAGCAGTAGTGCATGTTTAAATGTCTTCTCCATGAAGGATTTGTAGCTTAATAACCTGTCAGTGATAGTTTTGTTCTCATCATGAAGTTTATACTTTTTTGTTCATGCGAAAGATAGATCTGCAATCTAACCCAGTGAGTGGCTAGCTGTACCTGTGTGACTGGAGGTGCTGCTGGTACTATGCTGAGTGTGAGTTTGGAGCAGCTGACTAGTTGTGCCATATGAGGCTGTTAGGGATTATTTTTCACAAGTTGGAAGTAAGGACTTGGACAGGACTGGTGAGTTAGACGGAAAGTGTCAACAAAGCAATATGAATTAATAACCAGCCTGGCTTTATCATAAAAGGATCAGAGAGGTAAGTGAGCTGTTTTGTATTAATAATTTTGTTTGTATCGGATGGTCTTGTCTGATGGTGAGGGGCTGGACTGGGCTGTGTTCAGTGGCTCAAGTGATCTGTCCCTCCTCCCCTCCAAGCTTGCCCCCTTGCTGCCAGCCTCCCATCCCCCTGCTGTAAGCGAGCATGGAACCCATGAAGTAAAGTCCATATGCATCTGATGGTGGATAGCTGTTCTTCAGCATTAAAGCCTGTACTGCATTCAGATGAAGCATTAGGTAATTGTTTTTTGGCTTGGTGTCTAGGATGACTTCTGAGTGAGTGTTTAGGGTGGGATGAGCCTACCACCGGCATTGCCCCTGCCCTTGCCATGTTACTGAGCTGTCTACATGACACAGAATGTGCTTGGCATTAAGTCATCATCTGTTACAGCTGACTGTGCGCCCCTGCAGGTTGACTGTCATGAGTGGGTTGTGCTGGAGTGCTTGATGGTATTGTGGTTCCAGTGTATGAAATATGGGAATCTGGGGGTTGGCTGCAATATGCTGATTATGAATGGGAAACATCATCCTGCTGTAGAGAAGTGACAGTTATGGTCATGCCATTATCTGAGGTCTCACACAGGTTGTGGAACCACTGCTGTATGTCAAGTCTGTGGGCGCTGATGTCACTATATATGCCCTGTATATCATGCAGCTGTCCTGCTACGCCTTATCCTCTGTGCTCCAACTGTCTCAGTTCCGGGTACACGCAGATAAAGCAATCATGATCTGGTATACTGTCCATCCTGTGTTAAAGTTGGGTCTTGAGGGCCCTTCCAATGGGTCCTGTGTATCAGTTCCATTCTCTGGCATGGATGGTCTGTGTAAGTGTCTGCTGTGTGACAGACACATGCACATCCATGGTGGTGTTCTGTGTCCTTCTCACTGACTTGTATGTCTGACTGTGTGGTGCATTGTTGGGGGGACAGAATCTGCTGCTCAGGTTGCAAGGTAACAAGTGTAATGCATGCTGCAGTGATAATTGGCTGTACACAAGAGAAGAGGTATGTAACTGTATGTTTGAAGGCTGGCCGGGTGAGATTTTTTTGCTTTAGTTTTGAGAAATGGTTTTACGAAAATAAAAAGTAGTTATTTGGATAGTGATATTGGTTGTCTGTAACAAGTCAAAGAAGTCTTTAAAAGCAACCAAATAGTGTCAAAATGACCATCAAAATGCACCAGAATGCATCTAAAAATTGATAGCATCTGGGGGTTGCCTAGGTCCCCAGACCCCCAGCCTGTGGGGGGTTGGTAAAATTGTAGTGCATGAAGACCCCACACTTCTAAATTACACTTCTCTCACGCTGTCTCCTAAGTGTATGTGTGTGAGTGTATGTGTGTGTGTGTGGCACTGTATATAGAGAGTAATGGATGAGCAATCATGCTCCACCACTTCCTGTGACGTCATCCAACCGAATGGTGGCTTAGCTCTAAGCTCCGCGTTGGTAGTGCAAGAATCATTGATAATCCGGTGTGGTTAGTTGACTGAATCAACTTTGAGTTGAGCCTGCAATTTGAACAATGAGCCAGCTAGCGAATTCACTGGGCAGAAGCGCTAAGAAATCTTCAAGTAACCGTAGATCAAGATCAGATCGCAGCCCGAGTGTCCCAATATCTAGGGCCTCGGAATCAGCTGCAGACTCCGAGAGAGAAGAAGACGAGGAGACAGTCTCTAGGGGGAGCTCCATCGAAGGGTGGGCGATGGCCCACATTGTTAAAATGCTACAGAGGATTGATAGTAATGTTAAGGACATTAAACAAGATTTGAAACACCTGGAGAGAAGAACTCAAGAGCTTGAGTCGGGCCTAGATGAGCTCCGCGAAGACTCCATGTGGCTCAGCAGGGCAGTAATTTATCTGGCCAGAAGGGAGAGAGAGTTAACAGCAAGGGCTGAAGACGCAGAGTCAAGGGGGAGGAGGAGGAAGACGATCAGGATCTTCGGCTTTCCAGAAGGCGCTGAACAAGATGATCCGGTTGAGTCTGTCAGGTCCTGGCTACACCAGGAATTAGATAGCCCCAGCACCGAGCCTCTGGAGCTTGAAAGAGTGCATTGGACCTTAGGCCCGAAGCCGAAGAAAGATGCCCCCCCTTGCTCAATTTTGGCTAAATTTACCCGGTACCCTGTCAAAGAGATGGTGCTAAGCAAGGCATGGAGCAAACGAGATCTGAATCTGGATGAGAAGCATGTATACCTAGATCATGATTTCCCCCCGGTCACTATGCAGAAGAGGAAGCGGGTCCTTGCGGTCATTAAGCAGCTGAGGGAGAAGCAAATAAAGGCCTTTCTGAGGTATCCAGCAAGACTGTTAGTGCACTGGTTTACAGGTAGCAAGCTGTATGAATCGCTCCTATAAGCCAAAAAGCCACTACAAAAGGCTGGAATTGTGCTCCCGGACCTTCAGCCAGATATTTCAGAACAGACTCTGATTCATTTGAACTGGTCGACGACAACTAAAGGTTCCAGGAGAAGAGAGAGTTTCAAAACTGTGGGCCCAGATAATCAGCTTTGTAAAGATCTCTTTCAATTGGGAAAAGGCCTGCAGACCAGGAAAGTGAACTGATGGTGACCAGGGAGGACACGTTGGTTTGTCCTTCTGCCTTTCTGCTCTTAACAGACTGATCTGATTAATGTACCTGGTTATTTACATGTGAAGTATATTGATTAAAGGGCCTCTCTCCCACCACCTGTGGGAGATCTCGCCCAATCCTTTGGGCTGGGACAATGGTGGTTTGGGAGGGGGTGAGTGGAGAGGCCAGTTAGCTGCGTTTTGGGTCTGGGCCTGGATACCCTGGAGGGCCTCAGGGGTAAGGTTATGGATTGGTGCGTGGAGGGTCGGGAATCGCTGGACAGACGGCGGGCCTTCCCCTGTGGGAAGGCAAAGCCGGGCCTTGTGGTGGTTCCAGGCCTGGTGGAATCCGTGTTTATTCCAGTGATTTGTGCTGACTAGCCCTGAATTGGGAAAGTTTTCTTTTTTCTTTTCCTGTTGTCCCTGATAAAGCAGGAGCAAGGGATTATCAGCTCTGTCAGGTGGGGGGGGCTTTCTGCTTGGCCGGGAGCTCAGACTTCTAAGGCCTTGTTCAACACACCTAAGGAGTGGCCTAGTGGGTGCCAGGCGGGAGCCCCTATTTTTTCCCCCACCCCCCTCTTTTTTCCCATTCATTTGCTAGGGTGAACACCGGTTTAAGTTACATTCTGGTGGGGAAGGCGGGATCGATCTTCCGTGCTCCCGTCAACCTACCAGCCTTGACTGATTTAATTATTGCACCACCAGCACCGGAAGCCAGTTCAGGGGATAGGTACCCCTGTGGAGGTCAGCCAATCGTGGTTTATTTTTCTGTGCCTTCCTTGGTTCGCGCTGACACTCGCTAAGGGTTAGAGCCTTCCTGCTGAAAGCCCACCCCAGAAGATTACTTTCCCTGTTACCCATTGTTAAGGAGGGGTCTAGGGCTATACAGCAGCCCATGCTCCTGGGCAGAGGGAGCTTCCCTCCGAGCGTAGTCCTAATGGACTGTATTGTATATAGTTCACTCACGACAGTGCGAGTTTCTGGTTGGGGATCTGCATGTGTATATAGTTTTTTGGGGATGTTGGGGCAGGAAGAAGGGAACTGGGGGGAGGGTTATGGGGGAATGGGAAGGGTGACCCATGGTGATTGTGCTTTTGATGTTGTAGGTGGTGTTCTGTGTGCTGTCCTCCAGGGTAAGGAAGACTGGTGCAGGAGCATCAGGCAGGGGACAAGGTGGGGGATGAGAAGCTTAAAGAATGGACCAGTATGGGGACCCTAAAATTGATCACATATAATGTTAAGGGGCTGGGTTCTCCTGCAAAGAGGCACAGCATGTTGAGAGATCTAGCGAAAGTACACTGCGACATTGGTCTATTGCAGAAAACCCACCTCTCGGCAATACAGCATAAGAAACTTCACCACTTGTGGGTGGGAGAGGTCTTTGCCTCGTCCCATAAGAATTCAAAAAAGGCTGGGGTGGCTATCTTAGTGTGAAAGGGCCTTGGTCTGGTTCCACTGGAATCCTTTTCAGATGAAGAGGGCAGACTGGTAATTCTCTCGGGTAAGATTGCGGACAAGGTTATTCATATTGTCAATATATATGTCCCCACACCTGTTAACCCTGAGTTCTTTAGGTACGCTCTCGGAGTAGTAGCTACGCTCCCAGAGGACCAACTAGTCATAGGGGGTGACTAGAATTGTGTAGAGGATGTAAGGTTAGATAGATCAGGAAGCCAGAGAGGCAGGGAGAAAGGTGCAGGACCTAGGACATTATCCCATCTTCGAACGGAGTTGGGGCTGGTGGACACATGGAGAGACAGTTAGCCTTCCAGTAGGGACTTCACCTTCTACTCCCACTCACAGGACTCATATTCACGATTAGACAGATTTTATATGCCTAAATCCTGGGTGGACTCTATTGTAGACCAGCAGATATATCCCATATATCTCTCAGATCATGCAAAAGTCAGTCTTTCGATCTCCCTTGGAGGGCAATACAAGCAATCCTTGTGGCGTTTAAATGCTGGGCTCCTTAGGGACAAGGTTTTTATCTCCAAGATAAAAGATGTGATAGAAACTACCTCAGGGAGAACACTGGGTCGGTGGCGAAGGTGAGGTTCCTCTGGGATGGGCTAAAAGCGGTGGTTATGGGTGAAGTGATTTCATACTCAACACAGTAAAAGAAGGCCAGGCAACAGCAGCAGGACAGCTTAGAACAAAAAATTAAAGAGCTAGAGGAGATTCATAAAAAAGGAGGAGCCCAGCAATATACTCAGGGAGCTGAAACTGGCAAGTGAACAAATGCAACACCTCCTTATGATAAAAACTGAGAATGCCCTTATGTTTACAGTACAGAAATACTATACTGGAGGTAACAGAGCAGGTAGACTGCTAGCTTTTAGATTAAGGAAATAAGAAACTGACAGGTTCATTTCAGGGGTGCAGGACCCCAAATCTCCTGGGAGGCGAGTATCAGGAGGTCCCCAAATAGCGGAATGCTTCAGAAAATTTTATGAGGACCTGTACGAGTCAGAGTCCAGGGCCTCCCACCCTGATCTGATCAGGCAGTTCCTCAATGGTCTCCAGCTACCCAAACTTTCTTCCGATCTAGAAAAGGAACTAGATAGACCGTTCTCCCTGCTGGAACTGAAAGGGGTAATTAAACAGCTTAAGCATAATAAGGCACCTGGCCCTGATGGCTATATAGCAGAGTATTATCAGAGATTTAGTGACAAGATAGTCGTGCTGCTCCTTGAAGTTTGTAATGAGGCCCACATTCCCTCAGAAGCCCCAGACACTTGGGCACAAGCCCTAATATCTGTTATTCTGAAGCCGGACAAGGATGCGTCCTTGTGCGGCAGCTATCGCCCTATTTCGCTGTTAAACTTGGATGTCAAGATCTTTGCCAGGATGATAGCAAACAGACTCCAGGCGGTGGTGACTCAGCTGATCCATCTGGATCAGTCGGGCTTCATGCCGGGAGGCACCTCCATGATAATGTCAGAAGGCTGCTTACAGTAATGGCCCATGCTCGGTCCAGGGGGAAGGAACAGCAAGCAGTAGTGATCACGCTGGACGCAGAAAAGGCCTTCGATCACCTTGAATGGGGATATCTCGGTGAAGTCCTTAAGAAGTTTGGATTTGGCCCTAAATTTCAAGCATGGATGGGCACCCTATATTCCAATCCTTCAGCAAGGGTTCAACTGAACGGTTTGTTTTCCCAACCCTTTTCCATCAGAAGAGGAATGAAGCAGGTTGCCCCCTCTCGCCCCTTTTTTTTGCCCTAAGTATGGAGCCTTTGGCAGAAGCTTTCAGGTCACATGAGGGCATTAAAGGGATTCCAGTGGGTGGGGTAGACAACCGCATATCTCTGTATGCGGACGACACCCTCCTGTACTTGAGTGACCCTCAACTCTCCTTACCAGCAGTGATGAACATGCTGAGGGAGTTTGGCTCTATTTCGGAGTTTAAGATTAATGAATCCAAATCGGAGATAGTTCCTTTAGGAGCGGGACTCCCACCCTTGGTAAGGAGTTTGACCTATTTAAGGTGGAATACAACTAGTTTCCGATACTTGGGAATACATATTCCGAGGGATTTGGGTAAACTGTTCCAGGTTAATTATCTCAAATTGCTGGAATGCGTGAGGGAAGACTGTGCCAGATGGGCCACTCTGCCACTTACTATTTCTGGTAGGGTGGAGTCGGTAAGAATGAACATCCTTCTGAGGATGCTGTTCTTGTTCGACGCTATCCCTCTGTGTCCTCCGAGGAAGTTTTAGGCAGATATTCAAAAAGTGATAAGTAATTTCATCTGGGCTGGTAGGAGACCCAGATTAAGCTGGGCCCTGCTGAAGTTACCTAAGGGGAAGGGAGGCCTGGGAGTCCCAGATTTTAAAAGTACTATAGAGAGGCTCAATTACAGTACCTGGTGGTTTATGCATCTCCTGCTCCAGTGCAGATTTGGGCCAAAATGGATATACAGCTCTTACACCCTTATACCCTCTCATCAATTCTCTTCAATAAAAGGAACCCCAGGGTGATTCAAGGCCTGCCTAACCCTTGGCTTAAAACACTAGTCACACTTTGGCTGCAGATGGTGAAAGAATCAGGGACTCAGCTACTAGTGTTAAGGCAGGGGAGAATTCTTGAAAGGCCTGAATTTAAACCAGGGTCAGAGAACCCAGTCTTTCTAAAGTGGATAAAGCTGGGGCTAGGTACATTTTCACAAGTATCTAGTGGGGACACTGAAAAGTTTTACTCAGATTCAACAAGAGTTTCAAATTCCTTCTTCTGATTTCTTTGCCTATTTGTAAATCAGACACTATCTACAAATGGAAGGGGGGGGAAGGGAACATAGGTCGGGGCTGGCGGTCCACTTATGGACCTCCTTATGGAGTTATTAAGGGAGTCCCCACAGGTGACTCACCTTATTTCCAAGCTGTATGCGGCAGGTGAACTGGTGAATCCAAAACCCAGACTGCGAATCCAGACTCTTTGGGAGAAGGAACTAGGCTTGGGAGAGGGGGCTGTAAGGTGGGAGGTTATCTGGAGGATGGCATACAGAACTTCAGCCTCACCCTCATGGAGGGAGTTTAGGTGGAAGGTACTCACAAGATTTTTTGGGACATCAGTGCTAATCAAACATTTTGGCCAATCCTGCTCGGATAGATGCTGGAGGGGTTGCTGGCAGGCGGGGACGCATGAACATATTTTCTGGGAATGCCCTAAAATTAAAAACTATTGGGAGGGTGTTAGTCTCAGGCTGAAACAGATTTTTCAGGCAGTCAATTTGGACCAACCTCGTCATCTGCTACTAGGGGAACCCCCTCAAGGTTTGGTGGGCCCTAAGGCCAATTATTTGTTCCCAATCCTACTGGCTGCGACCCAGAAGGCCATTATCAAGTTGTGGCTTTCTAAACCCCCCCGGTGAAGAGCAGTGGCTGTCGTGTTGTAACCAAATTAAAGTAATGGAAAGGCTCACAGCTAATCTGAATTTAAAACCAGATCTATATAAATCTCACTGGTTTCCATTTTTTGAGTACCTGAGTGGGAAAGAGGGAATTACTACCTTAGAAATCCTGGCAAGAGAAGTCTTGGACTAAAGGGCCTGCGAGGGCAGATGCTTGGACTATCTGATGGGGCAGGGCATACTAGACAACAGTTTTGTACCCTGGGACAATTTTGGAAGGTTTTCTCACCACGGGTCTGGGGGAGGAGGTAGGGGGTGTAGTTTGGGTTTTATGTATATGTGTGTACTGTTATTTTCTCCTCTTCTTTTCTTTGCCCTTCCACCCCGATGTTTAGAGGGTAGGGGAGTACCCCTTTCTTGTAATTTTTGAGTTGGAGGCTTAAGGCTAGACTTTAAATATAATCGAACCCTAAAGCAACATCCTTGGAGTTTCTGTATGCTTTAACAGTTAGCATAGTTACTTAATAACTGTATTAGTTGGGAAAAGGCCTGATTAATTGTTTCTGGCTGTATTCTTCATCTTTTTCAATCTAGCAAAAATGTATTTGGCCTCCCTGTGTCTATCCTTTTTTTTATTTGTAACCTGTTGTTGTTTGAAAAAAAGAAAATAATAAAATTGCAATTTCAAAAAAAAAAATCATGCTCCACCATTCCTCTTCTTTCTCTGTTTTTCTCTGTCTAGGAACCAGATTTATACTGGGAAATGCTGAAAAGTGAAGCTGACCAAATGCAATAACTTACTTGACTTTTTTGTCAACTTAAACTTTTAAACTATTTCCCAGCCTTTTACAAATAAAGTTTACTATGTGCACTGAATGGAGGCTGATGGTTTGGATAAAAAATATGTGTCTCTGAAATCACTGACTGTAAGCTACAGAGTAGTATGTAATGTTCACGACTGCTGAGCTTGATGAAGTGCATAGTATTATATGGCGGAGGTATTTAATATTTTTGTTTTTTTGTTTGATCCTCAAGCCTGCATTTCCTTACCCTTCCCCCCTCCCAACAAAAAGCACACACATTTGTATCTAATTTTGGTCTGTAAACCATGTGCCTTATCCACTGGAAACACATAACCTGTCATACATAGAAATGTAGCCCTCCCTCTCCAGGTCTAGGGGTATGGATGGAATATGTCCATGTTAAGGCAGCACCCACAGCAGCAGAAACACTTCCAGTGGCCACAGTACACAGGCCCAGATGTCACACACAGGGTCCCTTTTCCTCACTGGTGATGGATGAAAACAACAAGTTAGTGCATATTAAACAGTTCCTTTCAATAACAAAATGTCCACATGGAACTAGAAGAAACGACAGGGATACCAAATTCATTAAACATATTCACACATATCTCTGGGGAGCATGAGTTAATTAGTTGGAAACACATTCAGCTTTCACATGGCTGGTATGGCCATAATAGCAGTTTTTATTTGGACCAAGGATGTCGCACAGTCGTTAGGGAAGCAATAACTTGGGACCGCTATGGTAACAAAAGCTTTAAGGCAGCACAAGTCAAAGAACAGTTCACAGTGCCTAGCAGCCCATTATTCTTCACAGGCAGCCAAACTCTCAATAATCTGCATCTTTCACTCTCACTTTCTGTACTGACTCAGTGGGTCCCCCTCAGAACATGCAGTCCTTGTGTCTTGAGGATTTCTGAGTTCCCTGCACCCCTGCATCATTTCCCAAGATTGCCAGAAGGGGGACATATCCCATGGAGCTCCAATTCAGCTCGCTGTCTGGACACTACACTCCCTGCCACATTCTTGTCCACAGGATCCCTACACTAATCAGCACAGGCTGCCAGGGCACACTGCGACTTGCAGCTGCTGGCTCCCCTCTCGACTTTAGCTGTCCTCCAAGATACTATGCAGCTTGTGTTTACTGACTCCAACTTCTTCCTCTGTGTCTCCTCAAGTGCCACTGGCCTGGGACTGAAGCTGGCAATTGACCACGCCCAGCCCTGACGCACTCTCACTCCCTCACCGCTCACTCCTCTGAATGGAACTCTACCTCTTACCTAAATTGAGGGACTTCATCTCCCCACGCACCCATGGTGACCTCCCGACCCGTGGAAGGCTCCTCCTGACTGCTGAAAATAATTAACCCTTTTCTCCACTGGGACGAATTAGGCCACAAAAGCCTAGGGATGGCAGAATAGAACTAGTACTCTACCAAAGGGGGGGGTCTCACATAAACAAAGAAACTGATGGCATATAATGACCACTGGGCCCATGTAGTCTGCCCATTTTTAATTATGATCACTTTTGCTGCAGACCCAACTTGCCCTACAGCACTGTCTCTTCCACCCAACTCCTTCCTCCTAGGATTCCTTTGTGCCTATCCCAGGCATTTTTGAAACCCACCACTTGTCTCACCCCCACTGCTTCTCATGGAAGTCTGTTCCAGGAATCCACCACCCTTTCTGTGAAGAAGTACTTCCTCACATCTACCCAATTCCAGCTTCATATCAAGACCCCTTGTTCTACAGTACCTTTTTGTCTGAAACATATCTCCCTCCTGTACCTTATTAACTCCCAAGAGGTATTTTGAAGATCTCCACAATAGCCTTACTCTCCCTCCTTTACTTCAGGGTGTACATATTGAACTCTTTCAGTCTCTCCTTATAAGGCTTCTGATGCAGACCTTGCACCATTTTGACAGCCCTCACCTCTCCTCTTGCTGCTTTCTCCTTTTTCCAACTATTCCCCCTTCCACACCTTTCTCCTTTGACTGCTTTTTTCCCCATTCTTCCTTTGCTAACCCCCTGCTTCCTTGAATAACTTGCATCCTGGTGGGACTCTCTCCCCTTGAGATCTCCCTACTCTCTATCTCAGCTTGTGGTGGCCCACTTTCTGCCTCCAATATTTCTTCCATCACCACCACCCCCCCAGATACATTAATTGTCCATAGAAGTAACATTTGGTTTGTCCACTGAGGAATGTGGTTACCTCCTGGATGTAATCAGGCCATAACCTTGATATTGGTCCTTATCCTTCCAGGTTGGCCCACGGTCCCCAGTGTAGACACACCTCCCCTTCCTGCACAATTGCTTCTATCATTAATCATAGGCTTTGGTGTGGAGCTCCCTCTCCTTCCAAATATAGTATAACATGCACTCACCACTCGCATTTAAAAATCATGGGAAACACAGGATCAGCCAAATATAAGATCTTCCTTTAGCAAACATTATATTTACACTTGAAGATGACTGCAGCAATTCATCTTTACGTTTAAGGCCATGAAACACCCTTATCAAGTTACTGTATTAGCAGCCATAGTAGATCTGAGCAGATTTTGTTCAGATAGGAGCTGGCAGGGGATCTTATAACCTCAGTCAGCCAATCAGAGAGTAGCAGGAAGTAGGGGTAAAATTAAAATTAAACAAAAAACCTTTTGAGTGGGATAGAGCATGGAATTGGAATAAGGGAATATGATCAAGCACCAGAAGGGGGTTTTAACAAAACCAGAGAGTTTCACGTTCAAGTTCAAGTTTATTGCAGGAAAAAAACTCCATTGAGCAGGCTCATTCACAAGGAGGTCCTGAAACATATATACAGACAAGGCTGGTACTACATACATACAGTAAGTGCTTAGTGCATACAGTAAGTACTAAACAGATAATGCATCGAATTGCCTATCAAGCATGCTGGTACAGACATTTCAAACCAGTGGGATTAAATAAGTCCTGACAACACGGATATTAGTGGCAGTTACACATGTCTTTTATTTTTGCATTAGATAGCATTTTGAAAAGGCTGGGCAAGACTAGCTTGGGAAGTTTCAGGGATGTTTGTAACTGGTTCCAGACAGTGGGGAGGGTGACTGAGAAGGCACGTTTGCCCAGATTATTGTGGGTATTTGGGACCTTTAACCTTATAAAGTCTAAGTTCATGAGTGAGTAGATGCTGTGAGCAGTCTGGATAAGGGAAGTTACATAACTAGGGAGTTTGTTGAGAAGGAGTTTTATGGTCCAGGTGCCAGCATGGAGAATACATCTGGTAGTGAGTGACGTCCAGTCTACGGCTGCATACAAGTTACAGTGATGCATCTGTATCGGGGAATTCATGATGAAGGTCAAGGCCCGGTGATAAAGGATGTCCAATTGCCTTAGATTGGAAGTTGGAGGCAAGGTGTAAATTAGGTCCCCATAGTCAAGAAGCAGGAGAAATGTGGACTGTACAAGTCTGGTTCTGTTGTTGAGTGGAAAAAGTTACCTGTTTCAGAACAGGAAACCTAGGCATATTTGTAGCCTTCTGGCAAGGCCAACAATATGTTCTGAGAAGGTGAGTTTATTGTCAATCCAGAACCCGAGGTATTTAAATTTCGGATTGACTTCCAGAGGTTCGCCTAGGGATGTAACTAAGAATTCTTTCGGCAGAGAGGAAGTTAATGAGAGCACCATTTTAGAAGAAAAGATCATAGCTTTGTTTTTTTTAGCATTTAAGAGAAGTCTGGCATTAATGAGATTAGTTTCGAGTTGGGCAAAGTCGGCTTGAAGGATCTCTCTAACCTTAGATAGAGATGCTTCAGAAGTATAGAGAACCGTGTCGTCGGCAAAGAAGTGGAGTTTTGATTTAGTTATATGACAATCTAGTTCATTAATGTATATAGAGAAAAGGACTGGACCTAATATAAAGCCTTTTGGGACTCCTATAGTGATTGGTAGGGGTGAGGAGAACGTGCCACTGGCCTTGATTTTTTGCGTTCTCCCTGATAGGTAACTGCTAAACCACCATACGGTTGTTGGAGTAGTACCTATATTGGCAAGACTGTGTTCGATTATGGAGTGGTCTACTGTATCAAATGCTTTGCTGAGGTCTAGGAAGACAGACCTCATAATCTTCTTAGAGTCCATGGCGGTGATCCAGTCATCGGTTACTTTGGTGAGAGCAGTGACAGTACTATGGTTGGAACGGAAACCAGATTGAACTGGATTCAGGATCAAGAAGGTTTCCATGTGTTGCTTTAGTTGCACATAAATCAGTTTTTCGAAGACTTTGGAGAGGACTGGAAGAATCGAAATAGGTCTGTAGTTATTCAGATCACAAGGGTCACCTGATTTAAATAGAAGGATGTGGGCTAGCTTCCAGCATGATGGGATAGTGGAGGATGAAATAGAAAGGTTGAAAATGTGGAGGATAGGGGCAGGAAGGTGGGGGAACTCGAGTTTTAAGAATAGTGGTTCAATTCCATCATTTCCTGCACTTTTTTTGGTATCTAGATTAATAAGGGCATCTTCCACTACTTTAAAGCTGATAGGGAGGAGCCAAAAAGGACAGCGTGTTGCTGGCATGGTGAGGTTCAGGTCAACCTGTCTGTTCACTCGTGCCACGTAGGGGGATGAATCAAATGTTAACCCAGCGGTGGCGAAGTAAGAGTTACATTTTTCTAGGATTTGGCTACTATTTTCAATGGTCACATTGCTTTTAATGATTTCAGTTGGTAAGGGTGATGCCACCAGTTTCCCGTCGACTGACTCAGGGTCTTACAGATTTTCTTGGTATCCCCTTTGGCCTGTTCAAGTGTGGTAACATAGAAATTGGCTTTGACGGAGTGGATGAGCTTCACGCAGTCATTCCTCGCAGTTCTAAAGGCCTGCCAATCTACCAGACTCTAAGTATGCCAAGCCTTTTCCCATAGCTTGTCACGCTCAGAGACAGCAGACTTGAGCTCTGGTGAGAACCAGGGGTGAGAGAACTTCCGCGTCCTAACTTTGATGAACGGTGCGTTTTTATTTACTAGGTGGTTGAGGTTATCATTTAAGACTGTGACCACCTCATCTGGTGTTGTAACGAGATATAAGTTCTGTCACCTAACCATATTAAGGTCGCTTAGGAAATTTGCTGGTAGAAATTTGTGACCGTTTGATTATGAACTTAGTTTGTTTATCATACAAAGCTGCTTAAACTCACTGTGAGCTTTTTCTAACAACAAGATGTTTCACAGAAGGAACCAATGGTAAAACTGACATTAAGGAGCAAGCACCCACACCAGAAGGGAGATTTTAACAAAACTGGAGGGTTCCGTTGTTATAAAAGGCTTTAATTTACTGTTAGCTTTTTCTGCAACAGGGTTCATTGAGTGGAACTGAGTGGTGAACTTGGCATAAGGGAGCAAGTGCTAGAACCAGAAGGGTGATTTTAACAAAACCATATGATTCTTTAATTGCTAAAAACTGTTCTACTTACTCTGATTTTTTTCTATCAGCTAGAGCTTTCTGAGATGGATCAAGTAGCACTTATGAGGATAGGGATCAAATGCCAGCATCACAACAGGGTCATTAATAATGGAGGGGTTTTATTGTATTCGGAGCTGTTGCTTTCAAACAAGATGTAGAAACATGCAATTTTTCAAATAGGAGCTCGCAGGGGACAATGTGACCTCGTTAAGTCAATCAAAATGTAGCAGGAAGTAAAAAAAGCAGCATGAACGGGGCCACCCTCAGAATATCCCATCATGCTCTTGTCCCAGAGCATGAGTAGAACAGTGCAGGAGTGGAACAGTTGAAGTGATTGGCATCTTAGGTGTTGGCAGGCATCCACAGGCACCAGCAGGCAGGCAGGGTGTTCTGTCAGTCTGGTAAGGTAAAGTACCTGTTAGCTTTCTGTTGCTTGTTGTTGCTTGTGTAGGAAGTTACTAGAGGAGTTGTAAGTAGCACCTGTAGGCACTGCCTATCAGGACCTGTTGTTGGGAAGAGGGAAACTTTCTGCCGAGGGTAGGGGTACAGAAATAGTTAAGAAGGGCAGAAATGGGAAGGTTTGGTAGAAAGCCAGCAGGGGCTAAAGGGGTGAGATACAAAAGCAAGGAATGGTTAAAGCAAGGAAAAAAATTGGAAAACAAGAAACAACCTAGCTAGGGTAAGGTTACTAGGGAAATGCCAGTAGAATGTGTAGGCAAGAAGGAATCAATGCAACAGCAAGAGGCCAATGAAGGAAAAGTTCAGTTTGTAGTAGTACTTGTTAGTGAAACCTAAAGGCAATTATGGGAGTGGTGCAGTGCAGTGGATGTGGAGCTACAGTTTTCTGGAGACTTTTTGGAGACTCAGGTGCTATCCCATCTGCCCTCACTTCTCTGGGCTAAGGGAAGAGGTTGCTGGACTTGGGCTGATCTGGCTAGGGTCCATAGGACCTGTTCCTCCCAGGATCCACTGAGGCTACGACAATTGTCCCAGAGGTTGCCAAGTAGAGGGATGGTCAGTTGGACTATGGTGTGGTTCAGGAGGGTGGAGGTAGCAGGTTGGGGGCACATTCCTCCACCAATGCCATTGCAAAATTCCTTTGCAATTCTGGTTGGTTGGGATTGTCAGTAGGAGGCACCAATGGTAGTGGTAAGGGAGGGTGTGGGGGTCATCCATAAGGAGGCCCCAAGGTGAGAGGCAGAGGAAGTCAGATGAGGAGAAAGCAGCTTCTAGTGGGGGACCTGACTGTTGGAGGGTAGATCTGGGAACAGGAAGAGGGCAAAGAGGGAGGTATGGTGCCTTCTTGGTGCCATGTCTCTGAGGAATGGACAACAGATCCTATAGATTGCTAGAGCAGCAGGGAGAGGAAGAGCTGGATGTCAGTGTCCATCTGGGGATGAATTACCTAGTGAGAGAAGGGTCTGGAATTGTGCAGGGGGAGTTCAGGGAAAAGAGAAGGGGCTTAGGCAAGTAGCACACATGGTGGTTTTTGCCAAGGTGCTGCCTGTCTATGGGGAAGATAGGGTACTCTGCTCCAGGAGCTTCAACTCATGTTGAAGGAATGTTGCAGAGAAGAGGGGTTTAGCTACATTGGGGACTGGGGACCAACCCGGAGAGATATGAGCCTACACAGAGGTGATGGCCTGCATCCCTCTGGGAGTGGAACCGAAGGCCTCAGTGGATTGTTTAAATTTTAATTCGATGAGAATTTAAACTAGCTGAGGGAGGTGATGGAAGAAAAAAGGGAGGCATAAACTGCAATCCCACAGACTAAAGCTTTGGGGAAGTAGGACCTGAGGGAATGAATATTTCCCATGGGGAAGGGTAAAGGGAACAGAAGGGAAGTAGAGGACAAGGGAGATGGAAACAAGAGTTGCAAAAAGAGAGGTAAAAAAGAGGCAGGGCACAAGGGCAGTGAAGGTGGTTGCAGGCAGAGTGGGGGCAAGGTGTGGTGGGCACATCTTGGAAATAAAATTCCAGACCTAGAGTTCATTATGGCATAGGAGGAACGGAATCTAATGGCCATTACTGAGTCATGGTGCACAGGCAACCACAACTGAGACATGATCATACCAGGCTACACTCAGTTCAGAAAGGATAGGGTGGGAATGAATGGAGGGAGGAGGGGTTGTACTTCATGTAGGGGAGGGTATCAAAGTGATGGAAATGCAAGGAAGTCAGGAGGAAAGGAAGTATTGGAGGTACACTGGGTCACTCTAGTGACAGGAACCGGACCCACTATTCATACTGGGTTGATAGACAGACCTACAACACATGAGGAGAAACTGAACAAGATACTTGGGGAAGCCATTAGTACGATGGAAAGAAAATGAGGAGGTGCTGCTGGTGGGGGACTTCTATCTGCTGGATGTGGAGTGGAGCCTCTCAACTGTGGCCTCAGCTGAAAGCAGGGATAGCCTCGATTCAATGCAGGGTATGTTTCTCATGTAACTTTTCAGAGACCCTACTCATGATGAAACAATACTGGATCTGGTGCTAACAAACAGGGACAGTATTGCAGACCTCAAGGTGGGAGGCCTCCTGGGGTCCAACGATCATTATATGCTGTGGTTCAAGAAAGAGCAGCAGAAGTGAACCACGCATGGACGAGGGTCCTGGACTCCAGGAGGGCAAATTTAAAAAAAAGAGGTGACTGCTTCAGAGATTACCGTGCTGGGGGGGAAGGTGGCCTGAGTAGGGCAAAAGAACAGTGGGACAAATTAATGGATAGCACAATGAAAGCAACAAACCTCTGCACAAACAAAATTAGCCAAAATAGGAGGAAAAAATCAGCTTTGGTTCTCGAAGGAAGAGGCTTCACAGGTTAACATACAAACATACGAAGAAGCCAGAAGAAGAAGGCCATTTGGTTTATTAAGTCTGCTCATATTGCAGGGTCCACAGCTTGAATATTGTCGCTGCTCTCCTTCCCTCCCCACTCCTCCCATCCTCACTACCCATGATCTTTACCTTCCCCTATGCCTATCCCAGCCTCTCTTAAAGCTGCCCACTGTCTTCAATGAGATGACATCTTCCGGCAGCACATTCCAAGTGTCTACCACCCTCTCTGTGAAGAAGTGCTTCCTGACCTCCCTCCTAAACCTCCCATCCTCCAGCTTAAGACTGTGTCCCCTCGTGTTATGGTTGCCACTCAGCTTAAAGAGACTCTCTTTATCAACCTAATTTATCCCTTTCAAGTACTTGAAAGTCCCAATCATGTCCCCTCTCTCTCTCCTGTCTTCCAAGGTGCACATGTTCAGTGCCTTCAACCTCTCCTCACATGCCTTATTCTGCTGACCTGCTATCATCTTTGTAGCCCTCCTCTGGACTTTCTCCAGCAGGTTGATGTCCTTTTTGAGGTGTGGACACCAGTAATGAACTCCATACTCTAGATGCAGCTTTACCAGTGACCTGTACAAGGGCAGTATAACCTCCTCTCTCTTACTACTGATTCCCCTAGGTAAACATCCCAGCTTCTGGCTTGCGTTTGCTGCTGCTTTCTTCCACTGTGTGAAGTGCTTCAGGTCACTAGTGATCATCGCTCCCAGGTCCTTCTCCTCCTCTGTTGCAGATTCTCGAACTCCACCCAGGTAGTACTCTGTCCTGAGATTCTTGGCTCCAATAACTTTGCATTTCTTGGCATTGAAGCCAAGTTGCCATATGCTGGACCACTTCCCCAGATTTTCCAGATCTTTCTGTAGGTTAAGGCTAAGAGGGTAACATTCAGTAAGTACAAAGATTTGCATAGGGAGAAAAATAGGGAGGTGTACCATGAGAAGCAGAGAAAAGCAGGAAAAGCTGTGTGGGGTGCAAAGGTATGAACTGAGGAAAGGATAGCCAAAGGGATAACTAAGTGTTACAAGATCTTTCTAAAGTACTTAATTGAAAAAAGGAAGCCAAAGAGAGGGACTGTGAAGTTAAGAAAGGCAGGGGGTGTGCAGAGAAAAATCAAGAGAAAGCAGATATGCTGAACAGATACTTCTGTTCAGTCTTCACAGTGGAAGGGGATACACCAAATAAAAACAGCAGGAACACTGGGTGGAAATAGGTATACCACAAGTCCATTCACAGAGGAGAGAGTCCTAAAAGGACATGTGAATCTGAAAAAGGACTAAGCTATGGAGCCAGACAGGGTACACCCAAGGATGATGCGGGAGCTCAAGAAGGTACTGGCTGCACCTCTGACGGCCCTATTCAGTAACCCACTAGAAAGAAGAGTGGCTCCAGAAGACTGGAGGAGGGCAGATGTAGTCCCACTTCATAAAAGTGGCAGCAGGGAGGAGTCTGGGAACTACAGGTTATTCAGCCCGACATCACTGGTGGGAAAGTTAATGGAGACACTTTTAAAGGAGTGACTTGTGGAGATATAAGACCTGAGGCAGCATGGATTCATGCGGGGGGGAGGGGGGTCATATCAGATGAACCTGATTGATTTCTTTGACTGGCTGACCAGGGAAATAAATCAGGGTGGGGTGGCGGATGTGGCCTACTTAGACCTCAGCAAGGCCTTCATCACTGTACTACATAGAAGGCTCATAAATAAACAGGGCAGAGTTGGGGTGAGTCCTAAGGTAACTGGGTGCAGAACTGGTTGATGGATAGCAGACAGAGGGTAGCAGTAAATGGCCCTCACTTTGGGAGTGGAGAGTGACAAATGGGTAACCTCAAGGTTTAGTACTGGGACCAGTCCACTTCAGTGTCTTTATATGTGACATTGCAGAAGAGCTGGAATGGAAGACATGCATCTTTGCAGATGACATCAAAATCTGCAACAGGGACAGATTCTCCAGAGGAGGTGGACAAAGCTCCCAGAGACCTGAGAAAACTTGAGTGGTCCAAGATATGGCAGTCGGGTTTCAATAATAAAAAAAAAAAAATTAAATTATGCATTTAGTTCACAGAAACCTAAGGGTGGAGTTTACAATGGAGGAAGATGTCTTGATAGTACACAAAGAAGAAAGGGACCTTAGAGTATTTAAATCAGATGACCTCAAGGTGGTGAGGCGGAGTGACAAGGCAGTGGGTATGGCCAGCAGAGTGGTGTATTGCAAAAGGAAGGGTATCACCAGAAGAATGTGGAAGGTGGTGATACCACTGTATAGATAGTTGGTGAGACTCCTCCTCAAGCATTGTGTCCAGTTCTGTATACAACACTTCAGGAAGGACATAGACAGGGTGGAGACTGTCCAAAGGAGAGCAACTAAAATAGTACAGGGGCTGCACCAGACTCCCTATGAAGATAGGCTGAGGCATCTCAGTATGTACACCCTGGAAGGGGGGGGGATATGATAGAGACCTATACATACCTTGCAGGGGTAAGATACTGGAGGAGTGTATTTGTCAGAGGAGAAGGTGCAGGAGAACTAGGGAGCATACAATGAAGATGGAAGAAGTAATTAGGAGGGATGAGATGTAGTATTTCTTCACTGAAAGACTGGTGGATGCCTGGAACAGTCTTCCAGCTGATGTAGTGGGGATAAACACAGTGGTGGCTTCAAGAATTCATGGTATTGACACAAGGGAATCTTACTATGGAAGCAGGGAGAGGGAGAGGGAGAGGTAGTCGAAGATCAAGTAGGGTCTATGGAGACAGTATAGGCAGGGAAAAAGGGGCAGAGTGGTCCAAGTAGTTACTATCTGCCAACAAATTCTATGTTTCTGTTTCAGTTATTTTTTTTTTTCCAAAGTTAACAGAACAATGAACATAGAACTGTATCCTAAAATGAGACTGCTTCTCCTATCACCCAGCAGCATTCAAGAAAACCAATTATACAATGGCAATAAAGAATGCTGTGCTGTGATTGATCAGTCTGGCACGAGACCTGTGATGTTAACCATGCAAAACATCACTGATCTAGTACCAGCATGAACATGACCGCAGCAACTGTAAATTCAATCACCCCGCAAGCCATGGCCAACAAAAGTGAAGCCACTTATGCAATCGGCTTCAATACTAACCACTCAACACCCAGCTTAACTTTGGCCCACTCTGCACAACAACTCAACACACCTCACACTGCTGAGTACTAGTCGATCCTTCTGTAAAGTACAGAAAAAGCAAGCAGAACAAAAAAAAAGTAAATTAAAGTCTCCCTCCTCCTCTTCTCGCTCTGCTTCTTGGGACAGGAACAGTGCATCCCCATGAAACTGCTGTGGTCATCTCAAGAAACCCTGCAACAAGAAACAAACATCTGTTTTGTTTTGTTTTTTCTTTCCCACATTACCTGTGCTTTATTTGTTTCCACTGCAGTAACTTTAGTTCAACTTCAACGACAATGGTGGTATCCAACAGAGCGACATTTTAACAGATGGCCATGTGACACTCTGTTTCACGGACCATTCGCTCATGACAGGCACACACAAGGAACATAGTGGGGAACTGGAAAAACAGGCTCATAAAGTGAGAAACTCAGATGGACAGAAATAAACCAACAGAGAACATCATACAACAAGGAAGGAATGAATTGAGGTGGAGCACAGAAGCAGTCACAAAGGTCATGGCATAGCAACAAAGGAATGAATGGCACAGCAGAGCAGTAACAAGCACAGACCTGCATGCATGCATGCACTCATGTAGTATCAGCACCACCTGCTGCATGAAAGAAAAACTATGAACTCTTTTTTCAGTTAGTATACCACCCTCAACAAAAAGTAACAAATAAAAAAAATACAAAAATTTTTTCCCATTTTCTCATTTTTATGTTTACTTGCGTGTATGTACAAGAAACATTATGTGACAGCTTAGGAGAGAAGCGGGTTAGGGAGGCTCGGCAGTGTAGCAGCCAAGGGAGGCACAGCATTTTGGGGTTTGGCTGTGGTGCACAAATGGAGGCACAGTGTGCTGATGACACTGGCTTCCAGAAGTTGCACCAAGTTGTAACATTTTCACCGCAGCAATCATGGGCCGCCTCGTCATTGCAGCGTCAGCGATTTACTGCAATGAGGGAGCGACCCATCATTGCTGGGTAGAATGTTGCTACTGTAATATTGTTTGTAAACATGGCAGCGTGTTGCCGCCCTGTTCACAAACAATATTAATGTGGCCCCAGTGCTGAGGGGGTGCCCAATCCCACTTGGCAGCATGTGCCCCTTCCCACACAGTGTGTTTTTGCCGACGGGGGCCCCAATCCCTGTCGACTCACATCCCTTGGGTGTGATTTGAGTTGCCGTTGGGGGATCCCACTCCCCATCAGCATTATGTCCCCCCTCCCAGGTTGATGTGCGATGGGAGGCCCTCCCCTTTGGCATTAATCCGCCCCAAAGTAGTGACAGTGCTGCTGAGGGTGCCCAATCCCCATGGCTGTTGCGCCCTCTCGCTTTTTATTGCCAACAGGGTGCCCAATCCCCGTCAACTACAACTGCTCCCCCAACAATCGGTTTGGCATGCTGAAGCACACCCCAATGTTAATTCCCCTGTTAAAAAAGTCGCAATGTCTTTTTTTTTACCTGTAACAGAAACGGCCCTCGCTGTCTCCCTGCCCACCCCCACAACCTGCACCCACCCACTGTGCACCCTGCCTCCCCACACCGCCCCTCACCCCATACTTACCTCTGGAGTCCGGCGCGATGATCTTCGGTGGACCGGGAACACGTCTGAACTCTTCAAAGCTGACCGCAAACTGAGGAAATGCCAGTAAGCTGTATGATGGAATTAATAGGGTTTTTTCAACTTTGATGCATATCTTGGGCATTTTTTTGAATTTTGGCACCAAATTTTCAACATGGGGTTTTTGGGACTCCTCCTCATGAATTATGTCCCTGTCATGGTGTTAATCAGCCTCGAAAGGTGATTTCACGATCACTGCATGGAATCACCTTTTGGGATCAATTAACGAAATGACAGTGCCAGTGTTCATGAGGTGGGCTCTCAAAAAGGCTATGTTGCAAATGTAGTGGAAAAATCCAAAAAGTGACTATTTTATGAACATGCGTTGCGCAGTTGCTACGCAAGCTCATAACTTCGTGAATTTGCAATATTTTCATGCCAGATTTTCAACATTTGCATTTTTTCACACCTCCTTGTGAACAGTACAGCTGTCATTTTTCACACACTGGCCGAAATGTGTTTTCGCACTTCCAGCGCAGAATAGTGCAGTTGGTATGGGAAAGCCATGTTTGGGACACATTATGAAAATGACAGTGAAACTTTTCATTAGCAGAAGTTGTAAAATGCCTATGTTGAAAATTTGGTGCCAAAAGTCCATAAAATGACTGTGTTATGAGGGTGCGTTGCGCCATTTCCACGCACATTCGTAACTTTGCACATTTGCAATATTTTCACTCCAGATTTTCAGCATTGACATTTGTTTGCACCTCCTTATGAACAGAACAGCTACCATTTTTCACATCCTGTCTGAAACGTGTTTTTTTACTTTCGGCGCAGAATAGTGAGGTCACTGTGGGAAATCTGTGTTCGGGACAAATTACAAAAACCACAGTGACACTGTTCATTATCAGAGGTCCTAAAATGCCTATGTTGCAAATTGGTGAGAAAAGTCCATAAAATGACTGTGTTATGAGCATACATTATGCAATTTCCACACATGCTCGTAACTTCACACATTTGCAATATTTTCACTCCAGATTGTCAACATTACCATTTTTCTGCACCTCCTTATGAACAGTACAGCTGTCATTTTTCACATCCTGGCAGAAATGTATTTTCGCACTTCTGGCACAGAATAGCATGGTCACTGTGGGAAATCCATGTTCGGGTCACATTATGAAAATGACAGTGACACTGTTTATTACCAAAGGTGCTAAAATGCCTATGTTGAAAATTTGGTGACAGAAGTCTATAAAATGTCTGTGTTACAAGTGTGCGTTGCACAGTTTCCACTCATGCTCGTAACTTCACAAATTTGCAATATTTTCACTCCAGATTTTCAACATTGCCATTTGTTCACACCTCCTTACGAATGGAAGAGTTGTCATTTTTTCACATCCTGGTCGAAATGTGTTCTCGTACTTCCGGCGCAGAATAGCGTGGTCGCAGTGGGAAATCCATGTTCAGGACACATTATGACAATCACAGTGACACTGTTCATTAGTAGAGGTCCTACAATGCCTATGTTGAAAATTTGGTGAGAAAAGTCCATGAAATTACTGTGTTACAATCGTGCATTGTGCAGTTTCCACGCACGCTTGTAACTTCGCACATTTGCAATATTTTCACTCCATATTGTCAACACTGACATTTTTCCGCATCTCCTTATGGACAGTATAGCTGCCATTTTTCACATCCTGGCCAAAATGTGTTTTTGTACTTCTTGAGCAGAACAGCGCAGTTGCTGTGGGAAATCTGTGTTCGGTTCACATTACAAAAATGACACTGACACTGTTCATTAGCAGAGGTGCTAAAATGCCTAAGTTCACAATTTGGTGAGTAAAGTCCATAAAATGACTGTGTTACGAGCATGCATTGTGCAGTTTCCACGCACGCTTGTAACTTTGCACATTTGCAATATTTTCACTCCAGATTTTCAACATTGCTATTTTTACGAACCTCCTTATAAACAGTACAGCTGTCATTTCTCACATCCTGGACGAAATGTGTTTTTGCACTTCCGCTGCAGATTAGCACGGTCACAGCGGGAAATCCATGTTTGGGACACATTACGAAAATGACAGTGACACTGTTCATTAGCAGATGTGCTAAAATGCCTATCTTGAAAATTTGGTCTCAAAAGTCCATAAAATGACTGTGTTACGAGTGTGTGTTGCACAGTTTCACGCACGTTCGTAACTTTGCACATTTGCAATATTTTCACTCCAGATTTTCAGCATTGACATTTGTTTGCACCTCCTTATGAACAGAACAGCTACCATTTTTCACATCCTGTCTGAAATGTGTTTTTGTACTTCCGGCGCAGAATAGTGCGGTCACTGTGGGAAATCTGTGTTTGGGACAAATTACAAAAACCACAGTGACAATGTTCATTATCAGAGGTCCTAAAATGCCTATGTTGCAAATTTGGTGAGAAAAGTCCATAAAATGACTGTGTTATGAGCATACATTATGCAGTTTCCACACATGCACGTAACGTCGCACATTTGAAATATTTTCACTCCAGATTGTCAACATTACCATTTTTCTGCACTCCATATGAATAGTACAGCTGTCATTTTTCACATCCTGGCAGAAATGTATTTTCGCACTTCTGGCACAGAATAGCGCAGTCACTGTGGGAAATCCATGTTCGGGGCACATTATGAAAATGACAGTGACACTGTTTATTAGCAAAGGTGCTAAAATGCCTATGTTGAAATTTTGGTGACAGAAGTCTATAAAATGACTATGTTACAAGTGTGCATTGCGCAGTTTCCACTCATGCTCGTAACTTCGCACATTTGCAATATTTTCACTCCAGATTTTCAACATTGCTATTTGTTCACACCTCCTTGCGAATGGAAGAGCTGTCATTTGTTCACATCCTGGCCGAAATGTGTTCTCGTACTTCCGGCGAAGAATAGCACGGTCGCAGTCGGAAATCCATGTTCAGGACACATTATGACAATCACAGTGACACCGTTCATTAGCAGAGGTCCTACAATGCCTATGTTGAAAATTTGGTGAGAAAAGTCCGTGAAATTACTGTGTTACAAGCGTGCGTTGTGCAGTTTCCACGCATGCTCATAACTTCGCACATTTGCAATATTTTCACTCCATATTGTCAACACTGACATTTTTCTGCACCTCCTTATGAACAGTATAGCTGCCATTTTTCACATCCTGGCCAAAATGTGTTTTTGTACTTCTGGCGCAGAATAGCGCAGTTGCTGTGGGAAATCTGTGTTCAGTTCACATTACAAAAATGACACTGACACTGTTCATTAGCAGAGGTGCTAAAATGCCTAAGTTCACAATTTGGTGAATAAACTCCATAAAATGACTGTGTTACGAGTGTGCGTTGTGCAGTTTCCATGCACGCTTGTAACTTTGCACATTTGCAATATTTTCACTCCAGATTTTCAACATTGCTATTTTTACAAACCTCCTTATGAACAGTACAGCTGTCATTTCTCACATCCTGGACAAAAGGTGTTTTTGCACTTCTGCTGCAGATTAGCACGGTCACAGCGGGAAATCCATGTTTGGGACACATTACGAAAATGACAGTGACACTGTTCATTAGCAGATGTGCTAAAATGCCTATCTTGAAAATTTGGTCTCAAAAGTCCATAAAATGACTGTGTTACGAGCGTGTGTTGCACAGTTTGATGCACGTTCATAACTTTGCACATTTGCAATATTTTCACTCCAGATTTTCAGCATTGACATTTGTTTGCACCTCCTTATGAACAGAACAGCTACCATTTTTCACATCCTGTCTGAAATGTGTTTTTGTACTTCCGGCGCAGAATAGTGCGGTCACTGTGGGAAATCTGTGATCGGGACAAATTACAAAAACCACAGTGACACTTCATTATCAGAGGTCCTAAAATGCCTATGTTGCAAATTTGGTGAGAAAAGTCCATAAAATGACTGTGTTATGAGCATACATTATGCAGTTTCCACACATGCTCGTAACTTCGCACATTTGCAATATTTTCACTCCAGATTGTCAACATTACCATTTTTCTGCACCTCCTTATGAATAGTACAGCTGTCATTTTTCACATCCTGGCAGAAATATATTTTCGCACTTCTGGCACAGAATAGCGCAGTCACTGTGGGAAATCCATGTTCGGGACACATTATGAAAATGACAGTGACACTGTTTATTAGCAAAGGTGCTAAAATGCCTATGTTGAAAATTTGGTGACAGAAGTCTATAAAATGACTGTGTTACAAGTGTGCATTGAGCAGTTTCCACTCATGCTCGTAACTTCACACATTTGCAATATTTTCACTCCAGATTTTCAACATTGCTATTTGTTCACACCTCCTTATGAATGGAAGAGCTGTCATTTTTTCACATCATGGCCGAAATGTGTTCTCGTACCTCCGGCACAGAATAGCGCAGTCGCAGTGGGAAATCCATGTTCAGAACACATTATGACAATCACAGTGGCACTGTTCATTAGCAGAGGTCCTACAATGCCTATGTTGAATATTTGGTGAGAAAAGTCCATGAAATTACTGTGTTACAAGCGTGCATTGTGCAGTTTCCACGCATGCTCGTAACTCCGCACATTTGCAATATTTTCACTCCATATTGTCAACACTGACATTTTTCCGCACCTCCTTATGAACAGTATAGCTGCCATTTTTCACATAATGGCCAAAATGTGTTTTTGTACTTCTGGCGCAGAATAGTGCAGTTGCTGTGGGAAATCTGTGTTCGGTTCACATTACAAAAATGACACTGACACTGTTCATTAGCAGAGGTGCTAAAATGCCTAAGTTCATAATTTGGTGAGTAAAGTCCATAAAATGACTGTGTTACGAGCGTGCATTGTGCAGTTTCCATGCACGCTTGTAACTTCGCACATTTGCAATATTTTCACTCCAGATTTTCAACATTGCAATTTTTACGAACCTCCTTATGAACAGTACAGCTGTCATTTCTCACATCCTGGATGAAATGTGTTTTTGCACTTCCGCTGCAGATTAACACGGTCACAGCGGGAAATCCATGTTTGGGACCCATTACGAAAATGACAGTGACACTGTTCATTAGCAGATGTGCTAAAATACCTAGCTTGAAAATTTGGTCTCAAAAGTCCATAAAATGACTGTGTTACGAGTGTGTGTTGCACAGTTTCCACGCATGTTTGTAACTTTGCACATTTGCAATATTTTCACTCCAGATTTTCAGCACTGACATTTGTTTGCACCTCCTTATGAACAGAACAGCTACCATTTTTCACATCCTGTCTGAAATGTGTTTTTGTACTTCCGGCTCAGAATAGTGCGGTCACTGTGAGAAATCTGTGTTCGGGACAAATTACAAAACCACAGTGACACTGTTCATTATCAGAGGTCCTAAAATGCCTATGTTGCAAATTTGGTGAGAAAAGTCCATAAAATGACTGTGTTATGAGCATACATTATGCAGTTTCCACACATGCTCGTAACGTCGCACATTTGCAATATTTTCACTCCAGATTGTCAACATTACCATTTTTCTGCACCTCCTTATGAATAGTACAGCTGTCATTTTTCACATCCTGGCAGAAATGTATTTTCGCACTTCTGGCACAGAATAGCGCAGTCACTGTGGGAAATCCATGTTTGGGGCACATTATGAAAATGACAGTGACACTGTTTATTAGCAAAGGTGCTAAAATGCCTATGTTGAAAATTTGGTGACAGAAGTCTATAAAATGACTGTGTTACAAGTGTGCATTGCGCAGTTTCCACTCATGCTCGTAACTTCGCACATTTGCAATCTTTTCACTCCAGATTTTCAACATTGCCATTTCTTCACACCTCCTTATGAATGGAAGAGCTGTCATTTTTTCACATCCTGGTCGAAATGTGTTCTCGTACTTCCGGCGCAGAATAGCGCTTTCACAGTGGGAAATCCATGTTCAGGACACATTATGACAATCACAGTGACACTGTTCATTAGCAGAGGTCCTACAATGCCTATGTTGAAAATTTGGTGAGAAAAGTCCATGAAATTACTGTGTTACAAGCGTGCGTTGTGCAGTTTCCACACACGCTCGTAACTTCGCACATTTGTAATATTTTCACTCCATATTGTCAACACTGACATTTTTCCGCACCTCCTTATGAACAATATAGCTGCCACTTTTCACATAATGGCCAAAATGTGTTTTTGTACTTCTGGCACAGAATAGCGCAGTTGCTGTGGGAAATCTGTGTTCGGTTCACATTACAAAAATGACACTGACACTGTTCATTAGCAGAGGTGCTAAAATGACTAAGTTCACAATTTGGTGAGTAAAGTCCATAAAATGACTGTGTTACGAGCATGCGTTGTGCAGTTTCTACGCACGCTTGTAACTTCGTACATTTGCAATATTTTCACTCCAGATTTTCAACACTGCTATTTTTACGAACCTCCTTATGAACAGTACAGCTGTCATTTCTCACATCCTGGATGAAATGTGTTTTTGCACTTCCGCTGCAGATTAGCACGGTCGCGGCGGGAAATCCATGTTTGGGACACATTACGAAAATGACAGTGACACTGTTCATTAGCAGATGTGCTAAAATGCCTATCTTGAAAATTTGGTCTCAAAAGTCCATAAAATGAATATGTTACGAGTGTGTGTTGCACAGTTTCCAAGCACGCTTGTACCTTCACACATTTGCAATATTTTCACTTCACAATGTCAGCATTGCCATTTTTCCGCACCTCCTTATGAACAGTACAGTTGTCATGTTTCACAGCCTGGCCGAAATGTGTTTTTGCACTTCCGCAGAAGAACAGTGCGGTCGTTGTGGGAAATCCATGTTAGGGACACATTACAAAAATCACAGTGACGCTGTTCATTAGCAGAGGTGCTAAAATGCCTATGTTGAAAATTTGGTGACAAAAGTCCATTAAATGACTATGTTACAAGCATGCCTTAATCAGTTTCCATGCATGCTCTTAACTTCACACATCTGCAATATTTTCACTCCAGATTTTTAACATTGCCATTTTTCCGCACCTCGTTATGAACAGTACAGCTGTCATATTTAACACCCTGACCAATATGTGTTTTCGCACTTCCAGTGCACAATGGCACCATCGCTGTGAGAAATCACTGTTTGGGACACATTACAAAAATTACAGTGACACTGTTCATTAGCAGAGGTCCTAAAATGCCTATGTTGAGAATTTAGTGATGGAACTCAATAAAATGACTGTGTTACGAGTGTGCATTGCACAGTTTGCACGCATGCTCATAACTTCACACATTTGTAATATTTTCACTCGATTTTCAACATTAACATTTTTCCATGCCTCCTTATGAACAGTGCAGCTGTCATTTATCACATCCTGGCCAAAATGTGTTTTTGCACTTCTGGCACAGAATACTGTGGCTGCTGTGGGAAATCAGTGTTCAGGACAGATTAACACAGTCACAGTATGTTGAAAATCTGGTGATGACAGTCCATAAAATGACTGTGTTACGTGCATGCATTGTGCACTTTCCACGTATGCTCAGAAGTGCGCACATTTTTAATATTCCCACTACAGATTTTCAACATTGCCATCCCTTCACACCTCCCTATGGATGGCACAGCTGCCATTCTTCATATTTTGCCCAATCTGTGTTTTTGTACATGTGGCACAGAATGGCACTGTTGCTGTTGGAAGTCAATGTTTGGGACACATTGAGAAAATCACACTGCCACTCTTCATGAGAAGAGGTCCTAAATGCTTTCATGAGGTGGGGTCACAAAAAGGCCATGTTTAACATTTGTACTGTAAATAACAACAAACGGCCGAGGCGTTGGGGTTTCTAACCATCATGTCCTACCCTGTATAGACGGACAGGCATCAGGCTGTGCCTTTGGATTGCTGACTCTACTACGCATGCCATCCCACCCCCACCTCCCAGCCACTGACAGCCATCAAGGTGTACCTTGGACTCTTTGGCCCCACACTTCACCCCATTCTCCTATGCTGTGTCCATTTCAGCATATGTCCATGTAGAATGGGATCGCTGTACAGCCAAACACCCTAAGGCACACCTCAACATGTGTCACTGTCTGCAGAATAAGGTGAGGTGAAATGGCTTGACAGTCATGGGCAATGATCCACACACTTGCCCCAATGCCTCTCCATCCCTACAAGATGGAGGTGGGGTTGGCGTGAACTTCCATACTTCACTGCCATTCCTATTCTGCATCGGTCTAACTCCTGCATTTCAAATGCTAATACCAGCAAGCAAACATTTGGCATTGACAAATGCTTGTTTTAAATAAGTGAGCCATTGTATAATAGGAATAATATACTCCAGAGTGTATATCATGCTGGATTAACAGCACTTCTCAATTGTTGGAAGCACTCGGCCTGCGGCCTCTGGAAATAGGTGATTGGAAAGTGAGTAATATACCTTGGCAAACTGTTTTTTAACTGTAGTGTATGTGATAGTGGTGTGGGATGTGGTAGGTGTATCCTCCCAACCTAAACAGCTCTTCCTGAATTTGTGGAGCATTGTGGGGGTACTGGTGGTGTGTACCAGCCTCTGTTTTTTTTTTTATCTACTGCTATCTTAATACCACAAGGGAAGGCTAGTATCACCTTTAGTCTGCAACTAGGCTGATTTAGTGCTCCACTACAAATGGAGCAGTTTTTAGATGTTTTTACACAGTTTTAATGGTCCCAGCACTAGTGCTTATAACAGGAAGCAGGAAGCAGCCTAACTTCCTGCTGCAGTTCTATTTAAGGTACCCCATTATGAATGGGGCAAGCGTGCGTGGTGCCATGCATGGAGACATGTGCAGAGACATGCGCATTGTAGGGCGTGTCAGCTATGTCTGCTGGGGAAACTGGGGAATTGGGCAACACACTACCCTCCTGATTACAAAACAACAGTGCAAGTAAGTGGCTGGTGATACCTACTAAGGAAATCCAGAATATTTATATGAAAGTAGATGGAACAGTAGTTTTAATTATGAAGAAAACATATGCATTAAGAAATAGGAGGAGCACTACAAATCTGCCAGAAAGACAATGTAGTCAGTGCAAAATGTTTGAAAAAGACAGACAAGGAAACACCAGCACAAGGGGAAATGGCTAACACTGAGACTAAGCCCATTCCCAAAGGCTGGTCCACCGTCCAGACTAGATGGAGAAAAAAGGAAAATGGTCCAAACAGACATAATCCTCCAATCCCATTTCATAACAGCTTCTCGACTTTAAGTGAAGAAGGTGAGGTGGAGGATGCTTGGGAGGAAAGGCAACTAGACACTAATATGGAACCATCCACTAAAGCCGAAACAGGACAAAAACCTCTTGAACAAACAAATAGCAACTGTTTATGTAACAGATGAAACAACAGGAACAAGTAGTTCTGAGATTGTAGTAAGTACCCCAGAGACTAACCAGCTCAAGATTAAAAAAGAACATGTGACAGACAGCTATATATACTGGGTGACTCTATAATCAAATACCAATGTACAACAAAAGGAAACAAAGAAAATATGACTAGCTGTAGCTTTAAAGGAATAACAATCAAAGAAATACAGCAAATGCTACCAAACATGCTGAAAAACCTCAGGGAGCCAAAAACAGTAATTCTACAGTACATGCTGGGACAAATGATATAAATAAGCAGGGAGTGGAGGAAACAGTAAGGGATCTGAAACTGGCAGTGGCTACCCTAAGGGAACTAAAGGCGAAGCCCATCATTTCTGAAATATTGCCAGTACCTATAGCAGGGGAAAAGAAAACTAATACAATAAAAAGTTATAACAACTGGCTCAGAAGATGGTGCTTACAGAACAACATAGAATGCGTCAAAACATGTGAACATTATGAGGGCGATCCAGCACTTTTCTGCCCGGCTGAACTACGCACTAGTAAACAAGCATTTGTCAATGCTGAGTGTTGTGTTGCTGACATTGGCATTGGTAGTGCATGAGTTAGACAGATGCATAAAAGGAATGGCAGTGAATTACGGAAGTGATGCCAACCCCGTACCACCCTGAAGAGACTGACAGGCACTGAGGTGTGCCTTTGGGTGTCGGCCATAGCGCTCTTGTGATTTCACCTCACCTTACCCTGCAGAGTCTGACAAGTATTGTGTTCTGCTTTGGGGTCTTTGGGTCTGACACTCACCCCATTCCATATGGAAATACATTGACATGGGTGCAGTATAGGAGAATGGGGTGAACTTTGGGGCTGAAGAGTGCAAGGCACAGTTCGATGCTTGTCCATGGCTGCAGGGTACGGGTGGGGGTGGGGGTAAAATGGTGTGAGCATTAGAACCGACAATCTAAAGTCACACCCCTGACACCAGTTAGTCTCTACAGGGTGGGATGTTATGGTTAGAAACCTTAATGCACCGGGCATTTGTTGGTATTTGCACTCCAAATTTTCAACATGGGCTTTTTCTCACCCCACCTCATGAAAGCATTTGGGACCTCTGCTTATGAACAGTGGCACTGTGATTTTGTTAATCTGTCCTGAAAGTTAATGTCCCACAGTGATTGCACCATTCTGCGCCAGTAGCTCGAATCCACATTTTGAGCAGGATGTGAGAAATGACAACTGTACTGTTCTTAAAGAGGTGTGCAAAAATGGCAATGTGGAAAATCTGGAGTGAAAGAATGAAAAATTCTCCAAGTTATGAGTGTGCATGGAAACTGCACACTGCATACTCATAACACAATCATTCTGTGGAATTTTCTCACCAAATTATCAACATAGGCATTTTGGGATCTCCACTCATGAATACTGTCACAGTAATTTTCTTAATCTCTCCTGAACATTGATTTACTACAACAACCGCGCCATTGAGCGCCACATGTGCAAAACCACATTTCGCATAGCATGTGAAAAATAACAACTGTACTGTTCTTAAGGAGGTGTGCAAAAATGGCAATGTTGAAAATCTGGAGTGAAAATATTAACAATTCTCGAACTTATGAGTGTACATGGAAACTGCACAACGCACGCTTATAAAATAGGCATTTCGTGGAATTTTGTCACCAGATTTTCAACGTATGCATTTTGGGACCTCCGCTCATGGACAGTGCTACTGTGATTTTCTTACTCTGTCCAGGACATTGATTTCGCACACCAACTGCACCATTGTGCACCACATGTGTGAAAACACATTTCTGGTGAGATGTGAAAAATGATAGCTGTACTGTTCATAAGGAGGCGTGGTAAAATGGCAATGTTGAAGATCTGGAGGAAAAATATTAAAAATTCTGGAAGTTTCGAGCATACGTAGGAACTGTGCAACACACGCTTGTAAAGCAGTCAGTTTTGGAAATGTTTCCACCAAATTTGCAACATAGGGTTTTTGGAAGCCTACCTCATGAACTGTGACACTGTCATTTCATTAATCAGTCCCAAAAGGTGGTTCCGCACAGTGACCGCAAAATCACCTTTCGGGACCGAATAACAAAATAACAGTGACTGAGTTCATGAGGTGGGGTCCCAAGAACCCCATGTTGAAAATTTGGTGAAAAGTTCCCAAAAATGGCAAAGATATCCACCAAAGTTGAAAAACCCTATTTATGCCATTATACAGTTTACTGGCATTTTTCAGTTTGTAGTCAGCTTTGAAGAATGCAGACGTGTTCCTGGTCCACTGAAGATCATCGTGCCAGCCTCCAGAAGTAAGTATGGGGTGAGGGTGTGTGGGGGGGTGTGTGAGGGTTGGGGGGGCACAAGAGACCACGAGAGACCATTTTCTGTTTTTACAGGGGGAAAAAAATGGCAATGTGGGACACTTTGGGCATGCTGGGGTGGGCTCCCAGCATGCTGGCATCCCTGGGTGTTTCTTTCGGGGGCTGGAGCCAATGGGGATGGGCACCCCATTGCCACCAGTGTGATTTGGGGCAGCATGAGCTAAGAGGATTGGGCACCTCAGCTCACAATAATTTTTGGGGGACATTATGCTGATGGGGATTGGGCTACCTGTTGGCAAATGAACTGGAGAGGGCAAATGTCAACAGGGGGATTGGGCACCCCTGACATCAGCTGTTATGGGGACTGTGAGAGACGGACGGCTCCGCCATGTTTATTGAAATGTTGCACCATGGAAGGCACGCCCTGCAATGAGGGGGCACTCCCTCATTGCAGCGGCTAAATCCTTTCAAGGTGGTGGCATGCTTTTGCACTGCTGTCATAGGCAACATGCAATCTAATTCATGCCACAGAGCCAGGCCTGAAAAAGCAGGTGCCACTGGCCACTACAGGACTGCACCTCCAAAACCTGCTATTCCAAGTTATGGCAATATGTTTCTTGTGCATGCGCAAGACAACATAAAAAGGAGCAAGACTACTGGGAAATACCTTCTTTAAAACATTACACCCGTATTACAAGCAACACCAAAAAAGCTAGGTCACAAGGGGAGTGAGGAGAGAAACAGAGAAAAAAGGAATGAAAACTATCCTAAAAAGGGAGCACAGAGTCAAAGTGGTACAATTAATAAGAGAAATCCACAATTACATTTTCTCAACATTAAAAAGGTGGAACTAGAGATCATACTAAACAAACAGCAAATTGATATAGCTGCCATAACAGAAACCTGGTGGGGTGAAAAGGATGATTGGTGCAAGGAGATACATGGATATAGTCTGCACAGTAAAGATAGAACAGGAAAAGGTGGAGTGGTGTGACCGTCCATATAAAAAATGAAATTAAATACAGACCCATCCCCGATCCATTAGGAAACCCCAAATGAAATTATTTGGATGGAACTCCTAAGGGAAACCCAGAGCAAACTCTGTGTAGGCTTATGTTATAGACCCTCATATATTAACATAATAGACCATCATGCATTAAAGAAATCCACCAAAGACCAACTAAACTACAAGGAAATCATATTAGTGTGGAACTTTAATGCTCCAGGAATAAACTGGGCACAAGGTACAACAAAAACAGGCCAAGCAAAAGTGCTATATGTATGTGTTTAAAACATGGCCTGCAATAGGTGATAACTGACCCCACAAGACACAATAACTTATTAGATACAGTCTTAACTGATATCCCAGACAATATATATAAAATTAAAATTGAGGCACCCCTAACAAATTCAGACCCTAACATAATTGCATTTGCACTGAAAACTACAGTAAAAGGTCAAAAGCGGAACACCACTACGAAACATTACATACTAACATGCTAATTGCTAACAGATTAGGCCTTATGGTATATTGAGTCTGCTCGAACCTCAGGTCCCCTTGGGAAACAAGGCCCTCCCCCACTTATGTTCCTATACTTCCCATTTCTGTATCTGTCCCACCCACTCTTGAAGCCCTCCACTGTGGAAATCTGGACCAGCTCTCCAGGCAGCACGTTCCAAAGTTCCACCACCCTCTCAGTGAAAAACCTCCTCCTCCTCCCCCCCCATCCTTCCACCTTCCAACTTCAGCTCATGTCCTCTGGTGATACCTCCCTCCTTTAGTCTAAAGACCCCTTCCCCGTGTTTACCCTATTTATTCCCTTGAGGTACTTGAAGACCTTGATTATGTACCCCATGTCTCTCCTCTCCTCCAATGAAAACAGGCCGAGCTCATCCAATCTGTCCTCATAAGTCAACTCCCCCAGTCCTCGAATCATCCTGGTAGCCCTCCTCTGTACACTCTCGAGGAGCTGTATGTCCCTTTTCAGGTGCGATCTCCAGTACTATACACAGTATTCGAGGTGTGGTCTAACCAGTCCATTGTACAGCGGCAGAATCACTTCCCTGCTCCTAGAGGTGATCCCCTTACAATGCATCACAACATCCTGTTTGCTTTGCTAGCCGCTCACCTGCTCTACTCAAAGTTATTCATACATGCATCCACCCTGACCCCTAGGTCGTTTTCCCCATCTGAGGCCTCCAGCGCCTTCCCTCTCAGGGTGTACCTGTGTTTAGGGTTTCCCCACCCAAGATGTAATACCTTGCACTTGGTGGTATTAAAATTTTATTTCCATGTGCAAGCTCACCTATCCAAGGTGTCCAGGTCCCCTTGCAGGGCCAACCTCCTCTTTTTCCCCTCAACTACTGCTGCCATCTTGGAGTCGTCAGTGAAGAGACTCATCTCACACCCTATACCCACTCTGATGTCAGATATATATGCATTAGAAAGGATCGGACTCAGGGCCGAGCCCTGTGGTACCCCACTACCGACCTCTCTAGGGTTTGAGAGCTCCCCACCGACCACTACACTGTGTGCATCTAGCTAGCCATTTTTCTATCCATCTGACCATCAAAGGGCCCACTCCCAACCCTGTCAGTTTTTCCACCTGTCGATTGTGGGGGACTGAGTCAAATGCCTTGCTGAGTCCAAGAATAGTACATCCACAGGCTTCCCCCTGTCCAGTTCCTATGTTACCCATTCATAGAACTCCACAAGGTTTGTTTGACATGATCCACCTGGCACAAATCCATGTTGTCGGCTATCCAGCCCTCCCTCCTCCTCGAAGAACACCCCCAATGGTTCCTTCAGTATACTCTCCATTAATTTTCCCACCATTGAGGTTAAACTGATGGGTCTATAGTTACCTGGTACTTCCCTCGACCCCCCTTTATGGATTGGCACCACGTGCGACTCGTGGCATTCCGTAGGTACCCTCTCTGTCTCAAGTGACCTGTTGAATAGCTCCACCAGGGATGTGGTCAGTACATCCACCAGCTCCCATAGTACTCTCAGATGAATGCCATCCAGCCCAGGAGATTTCTTTCTTCAGTGCCTTAAGGGCTTGCCACACCCATTCAGTGGAGATAGTATCTTCCGTTCCAACTACCTTGCTGGCCTTTCTATCCTGATCTTGGTGTGAAACCCCAGGGGTGCTTCTCCCTTCCTTATGCTCCATATCTGTTGCTCCTCCGATCCCACACACTACCGCTTCTATCCCCCTCGTGCCTTCCTTTGTAAATATCCCATCTCCCTTCCTAGTGAACAGCGAGGTGAAGTACTTGTTTAATACCTCCGCCTGCTCCTTTGCCTCTTCCACCCACCCTCCATCTGATCTCAATCAGCCAAGTTGGCCCTTAGTTTTTCTCCGCTCCCCGATGTACCAGAAAAATTACCTTTTCCCCTCCCAATATCCCCTGTGCCAGCCATTGCTCTTTACTAGACTTTGCCCCCCACACCATCCGGGTGACTTTTCTAGGTGCAAGACAGTACATTTCCATTTCCCATTCCCCTCTCAATGCTTTGTATTCTTTGTAGGCTGCCTTCTTTTCTCTGACTGTGACCTGAACTTCACTGGTCCTCCAGCATGGTTTAAGTGACCTTGCTCCCTTACACTTCACCTTAGCACAGGTCCTGACTGCCTCATGAAGTCCCCATTTTATAACCTCCCATCTCTTTCCCACATCTGTCATTGTTGTAATCCACTTCAAGTGATCCTTAAGAATATTTCCCTTTCCCATAAAGTCTGCTCCCCTGAACTCCATGGCCAGTATCCTAGATCTCTCCCCCCTCCCCCCATGCTAATTTGAAACCAGACAGTATTGTGATCGCTCCCAGTCAGTGGATCCTCTACAACCAGGTCTGTTACCAGATTCCCATCCACCAGAACCTCATCCAGAACATGTTCTTCTCTTGTGGGATCCATCACATGCTGTGTTAAGAACAAATCCTGGAAGCCGTCCAGCAGCCTCTGCTCCTTGGCCACCTTAGAAGACATGGTTCCCCAGTTTGTACCTGGCATATTAAGGTCCCCCATCAACACCACTCTCTCTCCCCTTTTGGTCTGCACTGGGCAGTAATGTTATCCAGCAAACCATCTTCCAGGACATCACCCACCTCGGGGGGCCTATATACTACACCCAACTTGACCTTATCTCCTGCCAGGGTTCGTAGGGTGACCTATAAGACCTCCACATTTCCCTCTGCCTCTTCTACCCTAGCAATTTCTATGCCCTCTCAGATGTACATAGTTACTCCTCCCCATCTGCCCTCCTTCCTATCCTTCCTAAACATAATGTACCCCCTCACGTTTAGGTCCCAGTCATGGTTTTTGTTGGCCTACGTTTCCTTGACCACTGCCACTTCCACTCCCTCCTCAAACAGCATGGCCCAGAACTCTAATTAACTTGTTTCACAAGCTCCTGGCATTTACTAACACCACCCCCCACCCATTATCCCTGATCCCCTTTGTCGAAACCCACCGGGGATCCTTGTGCCTCCAGTCTCTCTCTCTGTTCCTCCTGGAACCTCCTCCACCAGTCTGTTCTCCTCCCTCCCCTTGGGTTTGAAGGCTACTCCTCTCATCTGGAGGAGAGGGCTTCAGGCCAGCCCCTCCCTTGTCCCTCCCCCCACAAGTTTCAACCCTACCTTTCTTGAATGTAGTCCACCACCCCCTGTTTAAGGATTTCCTTCCCTAATGGGGTAAGATGAAGCCTGTCCTTGGCATACAGTCCCTTATCCTCCCAAACTCCCTCCCAGTTCCCTAACACCCCCGACCCACTTTCTTCCCCCCACTTCCTGAGCCAGACATTTACCTCTGTGATCTTCCTTTATTTCTCCACTGATGCCCTAGGTACTGACAATATTTCTGAAAAGGAAATGTTGCATCCATTATCCTGACAGACTCTAGAAAGTTCTCAGAACCTTGCTTGGATTTCCAAAACACTGTGTCCCTCTAAATCCTTTGTCCCCTAGTGCAGCAGGAAATTCGGTTTCCCTCCATAATCCTTTACCAGCTCGTAAACCATGAACTTTGCTCTGTGTACCATCAGCCCAGACATATTCACTACCTTCACCTGGCTATGGCATCCCATCCTCTGTCTCTCCCAATGGATACCACTAATCACTGAAACACCCAATAACAGAACCTTAACACCGCCATCATCCTTATAGTTACTTCCACCATGCACTCTCAACCCCCTCCCCCCTTTATCCATGATCCCTATTTCATGGGAGTCTTCCTGCCTTATTATGAGAGACCCCCTTGTCACCCTCCCCTTTCTGTCTCCCTTATCTTTTTACCCACTTATCTCAGGGCCCCCCCATATGAGTGTCCCCTTTGTCCCACTCATTTCTGGGTCTTTTATCTGGGCCCTGATCATATCCCCTTCCCCACATCGTCATCCTCAACCCTTATAATGGTACCCCTACCTCCAGAGGCCCCCTGTGAGACCCTTCCACCTAGGGCCCCATCCATGGCATGGGCCCCCCTCCTGAAGGAGGGGTCCTTCCCCCACCTCTTTGTCTTCTAGTTTCTCTCCAGTCATGCTCTCCTCCCATGATTCTGCAATATGTTGCATCTCTCCCTTCTGCTTCACATTGAAGTTTCCCCTTCTCCCGCTGGGACTATTTCTATCCTTTCCATTTCCTACCTGTGATGCCCTGTGGATATCTGACTCCCTCTTCCTGGCCTCTGTATCAGTCTCCTCATTATCACTAACTCCTTCCTCCCCCTCTAGGTTTCTTATTAGCTCAAATTTATTGTGACACTCTATGCTAGCCTCCATCAAGTTACCTGAGCTTCCCCTGACTGCCCCTCTAAGCCACCCCTCTTTCTCTCCCATCTTGCCAAGGGCGCCCCTACCTTTTCTCCTTATCTACCAGTTTCTCTCCCCTAGAGCTCTCCTCCCTCACAACTGCTGTGAGTTGCATTTCCCCCATTTGCTTTACATTTAAGTTTCCTCTTCTCCCACTGGTGCTATTTCTATCCTTTCCCTTTCCGGTCTGTGATGCCCTTTGGGCATCCGACTCCCTATCCCCGGCCTCTGCATCAGTTCCCTCATTTTCACCAGCCTCTTCCTCCCCTTTGAAGTTGCTTAGGAGCTCAAATTTGTTGTAACACTCAAAGCCAGGCACATCAAATGACCTGAGTTTCCCCCATCTGACCCTCTAGGCTGCCCCTCTTCCTCTCTTGCATCCCTGACCTCCTTTGGTGTGCCCTTCCCTCTGTCTGCACTTTTAGGCTTCCCCATAACAGCCCCTCCTGACTCTACCTCCTCCTTTCTCTTTTTATTTGGTACATCTACCCCATAAGTTCTCCCCATGGTGTCAACACCCCTGTCTGTAGAACCTCTTTCCCTAATATCCCTCCTCCTACTTGCTGAAAAGTAGCCTCCTCTATTTTCTGAGCTTTGCCCCAGCCTCTCCTCTACCCCACCCATCTGTCATGCATAACCATATGCCTGATCCTTTGATGCACCCTCCAACTACCCTATCTTACTCCTTAGCCAATATACTTCACTCCTGATCAGAGATAGTTGCCTGCAGAGTGGACAGCCTCCCTCTTTCCAGGCCCAGTTGAGAATTACTGCCGCCCCACATCCTGTGCAACCTACAACCCTTCCAAGTATGCCTGCCATGGTAGATTGAGGCCACCCTGTTTTCCCCATGCAGACATATTAGGACAGTTTACCTTTCCCCAGGCCCTACCCCCTGGGTTACTATCCCCCCTCCCAGTAGCCATACTGGAGTGTATTCAAACAGTCATATTCACTTTGAACAGATTAAGCACCCCTCTCCCATTTGTATAGGGCTAGCAGTCTAGCAGTCTACACAGCTCCTGATCAAGGTTGTTTTAAACCAGCTCCTAGTCAAGGTATTCAGCTATTTGCTAACAGATCTGACAGTCTAAGCAGTTAATACTGCTAAAAACCCTAATCAAGGTATTCAGCTCTTTGCTAACAGATCTCCTAAGCTCCTAATCAAGGTATTTAGCTATTTGCTACAGATCTGATGGTCTAAACAGTAAAAACAGTTCTTTCAGCAATGAGCCAGCAAGGCATTGTCCTCAGTTTTAAACTCTGGTGCCTCCCCCACAGACGAACAGAACTGGTGCTCTCTCTCTCTTCTGCTCCTGGTCTCCTTTTCAGCCCACAAAACAACTCTTCAGGCCATTCCCGCTGTGCTGATGCTTCAGCTGAACTTCTTCCAATGCGAGCAAAAAGGTGGTCCAAGCCTGGACTCAACAACCCCCTACCCCCATCACCACAGCTCCCGCATGCCCCATTTCAGCAATGTACAGTTTACAGTTTAACAGTTATACCAGTCCCTTAAGCTTCTCTCCAGTAGTCCTGCCTCAAAGCCCCAAGGACCTCCCTCTCCACTGTGATCCTCCTCCTCCTGTCAGCTCCTCCTCTGCCCTTGTTTAATCCAGTCACTAGGTTTGGGTGGGGCCAAGAAGAGAATTTAATAATGGAGGAGGTGGGGTGGGATGGTGGGATAAACCTCTGCCCGAAAAAGTAGCAGCAGCAGCAACTCTCCAGTCCCTTGTGCCTCCATGGAGGAAGAGGGGTCCAGATGTGGACACCAGAGTCCTCTGTCCCCCCATGAGGATTTCAGCCGTTTTAAATGCTGGCACCTCCTTCCTGCTCTGGCCAGATTGGCTCAGAGCTCCCCACAGTGCCTGCAATTGGCTGCCGGCTTCTGTTTCTTCCCGGTGGCCTCTCCCCAAAAACAGTAGCAGCAGCAGCAAATCTTCAGCCTCTTGTGCCTCCGTGGGGGAAGAGGGCAAGGGGTCCAGACGTGGACAATGCAAAAAACCTAAATGCCCTACTGAATGAACTACAAACATAGATATGGAACAATGAGACACTATCCACTGAAGAATTATGGATTAAAATCAAAAATAAAATTCTTAAACTTGAAGACAAACTCATCCATAACAAAAGGATATATAATAATAAGGGTAACATTCCACAGCGGATGACACCTGGCATAAATAAACTTCTGGCTAGCAAGAGAAGGACATATAGGCCACTGAAAAAGGAAAATGATGAGTATAATATACATAGATACAAAATCATACTAAGAAAATGCAAATACAAAATCAGAAGGGAAAAGAAAAAAACAGAATTTAGATTACCCCATATAATAGATGGGGGCAAAAGCTTCTATGCATGCATCAACAATAAAACAACCAAGGAAGTAAGTATAGGTCTCCTAATGGTAAATAATACAGAAATCTCTGAACCACAAGAAATAGCATAGGCTCTAAACACCTACTTTTGCTCTGTGTTTGGAAATTACACAACTGTAAATAAAAACCCAGAAGTCACTAAAACAAACTTAATAACCCATGAAATTATAGTGGATGAGATAAAAAGTAAGCTGGAGGGGATAAATATTACAAAATCTGCTGGACCAGACACCTTACACCCAAGGCTGTTAAAAGCTATAACCCCGTGGCTACTAGGGCTATTATATAAAATCTTTAATATGTCTTTCAACACAGGAGAAGTCCTGCAAGATTGGAAAATAGCAAAGGTAATACCAATTTTTAAGAAAGGAGACAGAGGAAGTCCTGCAAATTACAGACCAATTAGTTTGACTAGCATTCCCAATAAAATCTTGGAAACAATAATTAAGGATAGACTACACACCAGCATAATACATAAAAATCTAGAAGATAATACACAACATGGCTTTAAAAAGCGTAGATTCTGTTTCACAAGCAACTTAGTCTTCTATGAGAAGGTTAGTGCTAATCTTGAAAAAAATAACCCTGTGGACATAATATATTTAGACTTTCCAAATCATTTGAGAAAGTCTTACATAGCACCCTAACAAATAATATGTACAAAATGGGCATAGATAGCAAAATCGTCACATGGGTTAATAAATGGTTGATAGGTAGAACACAATGGGTAAGAAATAAGTGGGTATCTGTCAGATGAAGGCCCAGTCACTAGTAATGTCCCAAAGGGTTCCATCCTTGGACCAGCCCTGTTTAGTGTGATCTCAGATATGACCAACCAACTAGATAATTTTACTATCAAATTTCCTGATGACACAAAAATAGCCGCTAATGTAAGTACTAGACTGGGCATCCGTACCCTAGAACAAGATCTCATTAAGATAGAAACATGGGCACAAACAAATGGGATGCAATTCAACATGGACAAGTGTGTGGTTATGCATCTTGGGGCTACAAATCAGGAACCTACCTACACCTTAAACAAAAAAAGATATAAGAGCAGTAACTACAGAAAAAGATTTAGGAATATACATAACAGAAGACCTCAGATTTACAAAACACTGTGGGGAAGTAGTTAAGAAGATCAACAAATTTATTAGATGTATAAAAAGAGAATTCACCACCAGACACAGGGCATGTATTATGCCCTTGTACAGAGCCTACGTCAGGCCTCATCTTGATAACTGTGCCTCCTTCTGGATCCCATATCATAGGGGGGATGTAAATAGGTTGGAGGGGGTCCAGAGAAGGATAACTAAAATGGTTGAAGGGCTACAGACAACCAGCTACAAGCAAAGAATGGCTGCTCAGGATTTATCTCCCCTAGAACTAAGAAGAACAAAAGGTGACCTATTGCACATGTATCACATATCTAGAGATGACCAATTAATGGAGGATCTAGAATTTACAATAAACCCAATAAACCAGAATCTGAGAAGTCATAATTTACAAATACAACTAACCTATCCCAGGGGAAACAATAGAAGAAACTATTACACACATAGAGTAACACCAACCTTTAACAGCTTCAAGAAAAAAACTAGACAATTATCTAATACCAGGAAATAAGGGAAAATAACCCACTTCTGGGAGTTGCACAAAAGGGGCATGGGTCTTCTGTGCAGCTATACTATCCTAGTATAACATCCTAGTATAACCACCTGAGGTGTAACACTATCCCAGCACAACACACACCCTGTCATGCATTATTCCTTTATGTACAAAAGTTCTAAAGCTTCTTTCACCAGAAGAGCGTATTTTGATAAACTATGCTATTCATAAGGTAGAAAAAATGGGCAGACTGGATGGGCTTTGCAGTCCTTATCTGCCATCAACTTCTGTGTTTCTATGCCAGTGATATATGGGCAGACTAGATGGACCTAGCGGTCTCCTTCTGTCGTCAACTTTTATGTTTCTATGACATTCTTGTAACCCCTAAAATCCATGCAATACATGATATTGTCTTACACTGCATTCAGTTTCAGTTTCAGTTTTATTAAAATTAGTATGTATAAAAAATATAGTTTAGCACATTCAACATACAGCATAACAGAAAGTAATTCTTAAAAGCGGAATCATGAATCATTAGTCCTACACAAATTCACCATATGCAATCACTATACAGGCTTTAAAATATTATATGAAAAACTAGCAGCAGCTCAGATATGGCTGTCAATGTCAAAGAAAAAGATGCATTCTAAAACTCCACATTTGATTTCTATCTCCTTCGCATTGGCAATATTTTTCCAGATTGTTAAAAGCCATTTGTTATCTACCAAGGCACAGTTACAAATTAGGTGCATAACTGTTTGCTTAGTGTATGGGTCACACAAAACTTCAAAGTGCTATTATTTTTTGTATACCGTTAGCTCAGTGACTTAAAATTAGAGCCGCAATTAGGGCACCGTAACAAGGGTGACATTGACTGGGGCAATCTTGATTTTAGATTGGCCCTCCCTAATTACACCCATTGTGCCCACACTGTTTCTGCCCCCTCCAGGGCAAGCCTCCCTGGAGGTTATTATCTTTAGTTTCAGGGGGTGTGGGGAAGCAACCCCCAACCCCGCAAAACAGGACTGTTTCCCGGGATGGTGCTTTGGTGCTACACATCCTGGGTGCCGTGATGCCTGGCATCATAATGCCAGGTGGCATATTGCCTTCACCCATATTGGCATCAACAAAATGACTGTCACGACAATATGGGTGAACCATTATTTTTTCACCATTCTATTATCAATCGATTGCTACAGTATATATGAAACCAAATCTATACTTACTATAAGCATTCCTATGAGCTTCACTTTTCAAGTATCTTAAATAATTTTCACTTTTCCAGGAGATTTAGGTTTACAATATATTTGTAAGCTTGGGATATCAGCTGGTTTGGCAAACTCAGACTGGAAAAAAAACTATCTGATATCCATGGTATTGCCATAGAAGCATAGTATCTGATATTTTTATGTACATATTGATCCCACATCTATATTAAGCCTATTCTTTTAGTAGGTTGTTTAATTTATAAAACCATGAGGGAGAATCTCTATAACTTTCCAACTAACATTTATGCATAGTCCTTTCCTCATTTTACAATACAATTTTTCCCATAATTTAATTGCTCGGGTCAATACTGATATTGATTTCATTTTCAACTCACTTCTCAATACAACTGATGGAAGATCTCTCTGTAAGTGTAAACTCTGTTTATAGAAAACAATTTGTATTGTTCCTAAATCTTTGCTATTGTTGGTAAATGCTCAGAATTCTGATCCATGCATTATAAGCAAGGTCGCATCTGGAAAAGAGCGGTCCCCGCTCAGAATGCTTATCTGGTAAATCTCTTAAATAAATAAATAAGACTGACAACTTTGGCTTCAAAAAATTGTTTTATGGCTACAAATAAATTTCCAGCAAAGTTATTCCCAAACCTCATAATAGCATTTAATGATTATATCCCTTGGTTTTTAATACGAGTTATATGATGTTCCCATGAATTCAGTGAAACAAAGTTTACTCCTAGATATTTGTAAATGTGTACAATGTCTAATGGAGTATCACTGAAAGAGTTGCCAGAACGTACATTTTTCCTCCACAAAATTTAAATTTTTGATTTTTCTTTATTTAACGTAAGACCCAACTTTTGTAAGTTGGTTGTGTTACTTGCCTTTTTTAAACTGAATAGAGTTAATGAGCATAGTAATATGCAATCTGAATACATTAATAGGCAGATCTTTCTATCTTGCACTTTTGGTGGGAGAGTATCAATATATCTATTAAATGATGGTGAGGCCAGAAGACAGCCCTGTTTAACACCTTCACCTGTAAAGATCTTCTTAGATAATAAGCCACAATTTGAGGCTCCTATGGGTACTAGCATATTTCGTGTGCACTAACCTTAAAAACATGAGTAAATGACTATCAATAGCATAGTTTTTTTAGAATATCCCATAGGGTCTTCCTGTTTACATTATCAAAAGCTAAACTTAAATCCAGACTAGAGATGCAGCTAAGTTTTACTTTACCTGTGAATTGTCCATGAAGTCACAGAATTCACCTCCATGGATCAATTTGTGAAGCTGACACTTTAAATTACAAATCACCATTTGTAACTTTGCCTTGCTTTTAGTTTTTTTTAAGTGCAAATTGCACTTAAAAAAAAAAATGTGAGCAAGGAAAAGTTACAAATTGCAACTCCCCCAAATTCCTGGTGTCTAGGGTATACTGATGCTACAGCAACAACTTTACAGTGATATGGTTGATGCCAACAACATCACCATCAATCAATCAATCAATCAAAATCTTTATTTATCCAGGTGAATCATCGTTGAGCATTGCTCATTTGCAAGATGGACCTGGTTAGGTTAAACTGTTACAAACATATATGTGCAACCAGACAAGGTAATATAAAAGGTTTAAAGATTACAAAATATACAACAATCTTAGATAATCATATAGAGACATTCTTTACAAGTGCGATATCAATACTTCGGAACAATATATTTAATTGTCCAATTGGGCAAAGTTATTCAATGTGGAGTTGTGAGATGGGCCAGGGTGGAACACGGTGGATATAACAGAACAGATTGATGTGACTGAGTACAGAGGGATATTTGAAAACAAATCCATAAGAGACAACAGAGCATACAAGAACAAGTGTTTGAGACAATAGTGTAGAAGGACGGCATAAGCATATATTCAGTCTGGACACAGAAATGAGGGAGTGGAAAAAGGGAAGAACGTGGAGGTGAGGGGAGAGCAGGACTGGAGGGACCTAAGGGGATGAGAAGGGAAAGAGTAGCAGGTAAGCAGAGTTGAGGAATGTGAGGGGACGAGGAAATAGCTAGGGATGCAGAGGGGAGAGTGGCAGGGGAGTGGGCATAGAAATAGTCTCAACCAGAGGATAAAAGTGGTTTCTGTCCTGATGATGGGGAGCAGGGGATAAGTGGGGGGGGGAGAGTGGGGCAGAGGTGTGGAACGAAAGAATGGAGAGACTAGGTCTTGGAAGGTCAGTAGATGGTACCAGAGGTTTATTTTGTTAGCGTACTGTGCTTGGCAGAATGGGGTACTATGAGAGACACAGACCCAGAGTGAGAGTGGGAGAAACACTTGCAAACTTCTTTGAATAATAGGGAGTATGTGCCCTTGAAGGTGAAGAAGCAGACAGGGGAGCACAGTTTAAGAGATTTTTGTATTTTGTTCTAAAGTGCAGGCAGCACGTAGCTTATGGCTGCTCTGCCAAAGCAAGATTTGGCTGTAGATACTTTAAGTGAGTAGGAAAGATGAGCTTCGTAGTGCATACTTACCTATTGTATTTAAAGGAAGACAATTGGTGATGTAATGAGGTAATTTTTTTGAAATAGCTCTGAAGGTCCAACATGCAGCGTTCCTCTCTCTTCTAGATTTAAGGGAAGTCCAACCTACAGCCTTGTACAGAGAACAGTGATGTGTGCCGTTTGGGACACCCACAATGAACCTCAGGGCTCTGTGGTAGAGTGTGTCCAATTTTGACAAACAATAGGTAGGGCAATGACTATAGATGAAATCCTCATAATCTACCAATGAAAGAAATGTGGCTTGGACCAGCCATAGCTTGGCATCTCTGGTAAGGAATTGGTTGATTCTAAAATAGATTCCCAGCCTCTGCCTTAGTCGTTTTAGTAGATCATCAATGTGTTCGATGAAGGAGAGTCTATGGTCTAGCCACACTCCCAGGTACTTGAATTTTTGGACATATTCCAGTTTTTCACCTAGTAAAGTGGTGATCTGGGGTACAGGGCCAGCAGTTGCAGAGTTGGCTAAAAGGGTAGATGGAGAGAAAAGCATTGCTTTCATTTTTTTGGCAATAAGGAGGAGCTTTTTATGAATAAGTTGTCTCTGGAGAACACTGAATTTGAATTGTAAATCTTCATAGGCTGCTAATGGTGTTGGTCGACATAAGTATAAGACAGTAACATCTGCGAACAGGTGAATACTAGCCTTATTTATGCAGGAGTCGATGTTATTGATGTATATTGTGAATAGTAGAGGACCTAGGATAAATCCCTGGGGCACTCCCCACTGGACAGATTTAAGAGGTGACAATTCACCTTCAGTTTTTACTTGCTGGAGATGTCCTGTAAGATAGTCAGTGAACCAACACCTATGATGAGGAGTCCATGCCTACGGACTGCAGGAAGAGGAGAAGCAGGCTGTGGTCCACGGTGTCGAACGCCTTGCTTAGATCCAGAAATACAGCACAGACATAATTCTTAAGGTCCAACTCCCTTTGCCAATCGTTGGTCACTTTGGCAAGGGCTGTAATGATGCTATGGTTAGCCCTGAAGCCGGACTGCATTGGGTTTAGTAGATTTAATGTTTCAAGATGGGACCGCAGCTGCGTATTCACTATTTTTTTCAATAGTTTGGATAATACTGGAAGGATTGAGATCAGCCTGTAATTGTTGAGGTCACAGGGGTTTCCTGATTTAAAAAGGGGGATGACATGTGCAGTCTTCCATGTGGGTGGCAGAATACTCTGAGACAATGATAGATTAAATAGGTGGGTAATCGGCATGGCTAGTACATGATAGGCAATCTTTAAAAAGTATGGGTCTAAGGAGTCAGCACCAGCGGATTTCCTGATATTCATTTGCAGAAGGAGATCTTCCACCTCTTTTAAAGATGCAGGTTGGAATTTAAATGCCGAGTCAGTGAGAGGGGGATCGGGATTGGAGGTGGTGAACTGGGTGCGTAGGGTGCATACTGGAGAAGTGTCAAAGGCTAGGCATGCGGTAGCAAAATGGTTATTGAATGAGTCTAAGATCTCCAGCCTGTCATTGAATGTAGAATTCCCAAAGTTAATCTTGGTCAGGAAGGGATTGCCCGAATCGTGGCTGGACAAGTCCTTAATAGTTTTCCAGAATTTAGCTAGGTTCCTGGTAGCAGAATAGAACTCCAAATGAAAGAAAACAGTTTTTGAATCTCTGACCATTTTCATACAGACATTTTGTAGTCTCCTAAAATGGTTCTAATCCGTAGGGGTATTGAGTCGGCGGGCTTTTTTCCAGGGCTTATCCCTATTGAGCAACATAGCCTTAAGTACGGGGGAGAACCATCTACAGTCTTTATTCCTTACGCTGGTTTTTACCAGGGGAGCATATTTGTTGAAAGCCCCTGACAAGATATTCTGGAAGATATCATATGCTGAGATGATAGTTTTAGCCAGGTAGAAATTCTGCCAACCCAGGGAGTATTTGAGCTCGTTTAGGTAAGTAAACAAATCAAAGTTACGCCTTGATCTCTTTACCAAAAACTTTGATGTGAAATGCGGTTTGCTGGGAGCTCTTACAGAAGCGATGAAACAATGGTCGCTGACATCAGAAAATAAGGTGCCAATGTGCGTAAAGAGATGGGGTTTGCTCACCAAGATGACATCCAGAAGGGTACAGTTGTTAGGGTTCCTTTTATTGTGGTGCGTTGGTTCAGTAATAAGTTGAGAAAATCCATGGTCATTGCAGAAGGTTGTGAGTGGGGCTGAGGCATTAGACAGCCAATCAAGGTTAAGGTCCCCTAGAATGATTGTTTCCAAGGAGCATTGTTCTAGCTTCGTGGATAGGTGAGACAGGAGCTGTAAACCTGCAGAAGGAGGTCTGTAGCATCCTATAGTTTGGAGCGCACTAGTCTGCGAAACCGTCACCTTGAGGGACAAACATTCGAATTCGCTGGTGACAGAAGACGAGTCAAGGCAGGTGGCCATGAACTTATTCATAAATAAATGGCCACCCCTCTGCCTCTGGTTTGCCTGTCACCTCTAAACAAGGCATAATTAGGAACATTGGCCTCCCTATCTAAAGTGGCTGGTTTGAGCCAGGATTCTGAGACGACCTCCATCTCAAGGGGAGGAAATGGACAAGAAAATGATAGACATTCTCAAAATGGCTGAAAAAGGGGAGATACTGTTGATGGAGGACCTGAATATGCCAGATGTTAACTGGATGACATGTACTGCAGCCACATCCAAGAGCAGGGTCATTCTCGGTGCCCTGCAGGGGGCAGGCCTTAGACAGCTAGTGTTGGAACCCAGTCGGGAGGGAGCAATACTAGACCTGGTACTCTCAAATGGAGAGGATCACAAATTTGAAGTCAGTAGACATCTGGGAACAAGCGACCACTGCACAGTGTGCTCACAATAAGCACAACCATGGAGACAAGCCATACAAAAACAAGCATACTGGACTTTAGAAGGGCTGACTTTGGAAAATGAGTGAATACCTGAGGAATACACTAGCAAATGGCCAAAAAGGAGGGGTGGAAGAACAATGGAGAAAAATCAAAACTGCCATCATAGAGGCAACAAGCCTTTATGTGAAACAGGTAAAGAAAACAAAGCGGAGTTAAAAACCACTATGGTTCTCAAAAGAGGTGGCAGGGAAGGTTAAGGAGAAAAAGGCTGCATTCAAAAGTATAAAGTCACAGAAGGAGCACGGCGGGAACTGTATCAATTAAACCAGAAAGAAGTGGGAAGGCAGTCAGAATAGCTAAAGCCCAAACCGAGGAAAAAATAGCCAATTCAGTTAAGAGGGGATAAAACCTTTATAGGTACATTAGGGAGCATAGAAAGGTTAAGGGAGGAATAGTGAAGATTAGTAAGGGAGAGGGGAGGTGGGCAAAGGGAGACAGTGAAAAGGCAGAGATACTGAATGAATACTTTTGCTCAGTAGTCACAAAAGAAGATGAGGAGGAGTTACCTAAACCAGACAATAGAAGTACTCTGGATAGGGGGGTTGATACCAGTCCATTTACAGAAGAGTCCTGAAAGAACTCCTAAAATTCAAGATGGACAAAGCAATGGGACCTGATGGGATTCACCCCAAAATCCTAAAAGAACTAAGGGAGGACCTAGTGACACCACTGACCACACTTTTTAACAAATCATGGGAGGATGGGGTGGTACCTGAGGACTGGAGGAGGGCAGATGTGATTCCCCATCACAAAAGTGGGAGCAAGGCAGAAGCAGGAAACTACAGACCTGTTAGTTTGACCTCAGTGGTAGGGAAAATGATGGAATCACTTCTGAAAGAAAGAATTGTTGAGTACCTAGAGGCCAGCGGGGCACAGGACCCAAAGCAGCATGGATTTACAGCAGGAAGGTCATGTCAGATGAATCTAATAGATTTCTTTGACTGGGTGACCAAAGTAATAGACCAGGGAGAGGCTGTGGATATGGCTTACCTAGACTTTAGCAAGGCATTTGACACAGTCCCACACAAAAGATTAGTAGTCAAGCTAGCCAGCCTGGGAGTGGGTCCCAGGGTGGTAGCCTGGGTAGCAAACTGGTTGCACAACAGGACACAGAAGGTAATAGTGAGTGGAACACATTCCGAAGAAATGGGGGTCACTAGTGGAGTACCTCAGGGCTCAGTATTGGGTCCAGTCCTCTTTAACATCTTTATAGGTCACATTGCAGAGGGTCTGGAGGGAAAGGTATGCCTATTTGCAGATGACACAAAGATCTGTAACAGAGTTGATACACAAGAGGGGATATAAAGGATGAAAAGGGACTTGGTAAGGTTGGAGGAATGGTCAGACATATGCAACTTAGATTCAATGCAAAGAAGTGCAAAGTAATGCACCTGGGAAACAAAAACCCAGGAGAAGAGTACACAATAGCAGGGGAGGTACTAACAACAACAAAAATGGAACGGGACTTGGGCGGGTAGTCATATCAGATGATCTAAAGTTTGGTAAGCAATGTGAGAAGTCAGTAAGGAGAACCAGGGGATACTGGGATGCATAGGAAGGGGCATCACAAGTAGAAAAAGGGAAGTGGTTATCCCTCTGTACAGACAGTTGGTGAGACCCCATTTGGAGTACTGTGTGCAGTTTTGGAGACCTCATCTATGCAAGGACATAGACAGGATGGAAGCAGTCCAGAGGAGGGCAACTAAAATGGTGCAGGGTTTGTATCAGAAATCATATGAAGAGAGACTGAGAGAGCTTAATATGTATACCCTTGATGAAAGGAGGGACAGGAGGGACATGATAAAAATGTTCAAGTACCTCAAGGGAATCAACAAAGTCCAGGAGGGTAGCATCTTTCAGAAAAAGAGATGTGTAAGAACAAGGGGGCACAATTTAAAGATAGAGGGGGGGATGGTTCAGGGGTAATTTGAGGACATTTTTTTCATGGAGAGAGAGGTGGATGCATGGAACCGCCTTCCTGGGGAGGTTGTTGGGTCTAAAACAGTGGAGGAATTCAAACATGCATGGGACAGATACAAGGCAATTGTAGTTGGGGGTGGCAGAAAGTAGGCTGTTGGTTAACTAGAATCTGCAGCTTATCCAGTAGGTAGGGAAATGGGCAGACTGGGTGGGCCAAGTGGTCCTTATCTGCCGTCAAAGCCTATGTTTCTATGTTTCTATGTTACTAATATATCGGGAGAAGTATGACTCATCCAGGCTTGGATCATAGTGTGCTTTTTTAACAAGCTGCATACATTGATTTGCAAGAAGCTCATGCCTTTGATTCTTGCTAAATCCACTGGCGAGTCTAAGGTGACAGAAGGGCCAGGGTTGAGCTCGACATTGCCAGAACACAGTAGAAGGATGAGGAGTAATTTTCTAAGAGCAGTTAAAGAGATTTTGAGATTCCTAACTTGTTAGGAGAGGCATCAGCAGCAGAAAACAGGAAGTTGTTATACCTCTGTACAGACAGTTGGTGAGACCCCATCTGGAATACTGTGTCCAGTTCTGGAGACCTCATCTCCGCAAGGACATAGACAGGATAGAGGCAGTCCAGAGGAGGGCAACTAAAATGGTGCAGGGTCTGCAAGAGAAGCCGTATGAGAAGAGACTAAATGAGCTTAATATGTATACCCTTGAGGAAAGAAGGGAGAGGGGGGCATGATAGAAACTTTAAGTACCTCAAGGAATCAACAAAGTCCAAGAAGGTAGCATCTTTCAGAAAAAGAGACTTGCAAGAACAAGGGACACAATTTAAAGATAGAAGGAGGCAGTTCTAGGGGCAATGTGAGGAAGTATTATTTCACAGAGAGGTAGTGGATGCATGGAACAGCCTTCCTGAGGAAGCTGTGGGGTCTAAAACTGTGGGAGAATTCAAGAATGCATGGGACAGACATAAGGCAATTCTTGTGGGGGGCAGGAAGATATAGGCTGTTGGTTAACTAGGATCTGCGGCCTATCCTGTAGGTAGGGAAATGGGCAGACTAGATGGGCCTAGCGGTCCTTATCTGCCGTCAAAGTCTATGTTCTATGTTTATGTATGTAAGATTTGTTAGGTGTGATGTGTGGAACTTTTCCTTTGTAGCTATTCTGGCCTAATCCTGCGAAGACTAACACTCTGGCAGCCACAGGCAGAGGGTTGTCAGGGTTAGGTGCAGCAGAAGGAGTACCCTGTAGGGGGAGTTCAGTATATGTCCTTCCAAACGGGCTAAACCAGGGGTAGGGCTGCAGCAGGACATATTCAGGGTCACATATGTAATCGAGGGATAGGCTACTATGCACAGTGTGACACAATGGGGAGTTGGAGATAGTTCATGATGGCTGTAGGGACAGCTGAAGGGGACCAACTAGCACCGCAGTTAGAAGTAGCGGTAAGAGAAGCCAAGGGAACCCATTCATGGTAAAGTCTTGAGTGGAGGTGCTACCACTTATGAATCCAGGTGGCTATAATAGGCTACTAGGCTAGTAAATTGTCCAGGTAATGGGCTTTAGGCATTTAGACAAAAGGGATGAAGTTGGGCTATTAGACAAAGGACTAACAGAACCAGCAGGGAGTTTCAAAGTAGGCACACAATAAGAAATGGAATGCTTAGTTCTCCAGTGACTGGAACCAGACAGAGAGGGTGAGGAGAAGTAGAAGGATTCATGGAAGCACTAGATATGGTGGGTGCTGAAGGGTTAGATGGACAGATATCTGGATTATAAGTGAAGGAAGATGTTAGTAGTGAGATTTGAGAGTTACACTGCATGCACTAAAGCTAGGGGTGCTAGATACACAGGATGCAGCTTTGGGATAGATTGTGCAGAGCTTAGAGAAAGAATATACTAAGGAATAAAAGAAGGAGAACTGAGCTGTTGGAGGAATAAAACTAAGGTCTTGAGGATGGGATCCAGGAGAGTTCAGAGTAGAGTATCAGGACATAAAGAATCAAGCAGGTAGGGGAGAGCAGGGAGAATGTGACTACTGATAGAGTTAAGGCAAGCCGGGGTAGGTTGGGCAGAACTAGAGTGGTAGGCAGGGAGAGAGGAAATCAAATGCTAAGAGGCTAGAGCCGAAGTGGGCTGGTCTAGTAGTGTATTTAATAGGAGGCCTGGGAGGGGGTAGTGGGGGCGGGAGAAAAATTACAGAGACTACAGTACACAGCAGAGCAAAAAAGCCGTAGTATTCAGCTTGGGTTTTCAGGTGCAGCAATCGAGAGCTGAGCGCTACCCTCAGAGCCAATCAGCAAACAAAGGCAAAAAGGCACTTCAATCAGAGCAATTCTGCTCTGGAGGAAATCAGCAGCCATACCTTCAGGGGTAGTCCAGAGAGGAAAGCAGGAGGGCAGTCGAGAGGCAGCAGGATCCACAGTGATGGCAGCAGAGGTGCTGCTGAGTCTGAGCGCCGCTGGGGTGTGGCACAAGCCTGAGGAGGAGAAGAGGTCACAGGTAAATATAGATAAATTTCAGTCGGGGGAAGAAGGTGGGAAGCTGGTGGCAGACAGTCAGCAGGGGTGGGGTGATAAGGTACAGACAAAGGACTAGCAAGCTGATAGAAATGAGATGGAGGTAGGGATGCACCAAGACAGAGGAGAAGGCATGCGGTGGCAATTTGAACCAGGAGGAGGGGGAAGGGGTGAGAGTCAAGTGCAGGAGCAGGTTGAGGGAGATGAAGAGATATAGTGAGGGCTACTTGGTTGCTCGGCCCAGGTTAGAGAAAGGTACACAATAATGGAGGAGATGGGAAAGGTTTAGAGGAGAACAGTCAGTGAGAATAGAAAGGCAGAAATATGCAGGCAGGTAGCAGTAAACATGGAGGGCAGTAGTTTTGGCAGCAATATTAGCACAATATAGTCAACAACAGTTAGGTTAACAGCAGCATTCCATGACATGAGGTTCTAGGGATCTCACATAAGTTCTAAGGATCTCGCATAAATTCTAAGAATCTCACATAAACCAAGGTGCCACTGGTATGGGCCACCAATGAATATTTTTAAAAAGTAAAATTACAGAGACTACAGTACACAGCAGAGCAAAAAAGCCATAGTTTTCAGCTTGGGCTTTCAGGCACACCACTCAGGAGCTGAGGCTACCCTCAGAGCCAATCAGGCAAACCAAGGCAAAAAGGTGCTCCAATCGGAGCGATTCGGCTCTGGAGGAAATCAGCGGCCATACCTTCAGGGGTAGTCCAGACAGGGAACCAGGAGGCGGTTGAGAGGCAGCAGGATCCACGGTGATGGCGGCAGAGGTGCCACCGAGGTCCAAGAGCGCCGCTCGGGGTGTGTTACAAGCCTTCTGGGTAGTCCAGAGAGGGAACCAGGAGGGTGGTCAAGAGGCAGCAGGATCCGTGGTGATGGTGGCAGAGGTGCTGCCGAGGTCCAAAAGCATCACTCGGGGCGTGTTACAAGCCTTCAGGGGTAGTCCAGAGAAGGAACCAGGAGGGCAGTCGAAAGGCAGCAGGATCCACAGTGATGGCGGCGGAGGTGCCGCTGAGATCCGAGAGTGCCGCTCAGGGCGTGTTACAAGCCTGTTGCTGTGATGTCAGCCAGGAACCCTGGCACCATTTCCTAAGGTCCTACACCAAATCCCCGAATCATTTTAATCTCAGAGATGATAATAATAAGTGGGGAGGGGCAGGGGGCACAGTCCCCTGCATGGGGGGTGTGGGGATGCACCCCACCCGCATAACAACTTTTAACTCAGTGGCACCATGCCAACTGTGATTGCAGTTGATATAGTGGTGTCGGGGAAATGTCACGTCAACAAGAAATTGTCGATGCAGTGTCGTAGATCCGTGTCCAGTGACACCACCCCTGCCATCTTCGAGTAGTCATCTTGTCTTACAGACATGATACTGTTACCAAAAAATCTTTTTCCAGTTGTTTAACCAGGAGAGACACACTAAACTGAAAGCTTGTTTACAGGCGTGACCTGGGAGCATGGGGAAGTTAAGTGATTTGCTGAGGGTGACACAGTATGCAAGTGGGGGTTGTGGGATTCAAACCCTGGTCTCCAGATTTGCATCTCAGAGCCTTAAACCACTGCACTATACTGCTTCCCAGATCTGGAATTAGAACACTGACTTACATTAGACATATGTATTAAAATCTCTCTCTCTCTCTCTCTCTCTCTCTCTGTATTTCAGACATTTGTTGCACTCTCTGTACTCTCAATGACAGTTTTAAATCCCCATGCCACATCAGAACCTAAACTTTGTGTCATGTCATCTTGCATAAAGCCACAGACTGAGTATATGTTTATGTTACTATCACTAGGTGCACCAAAACAATAAAGGTCATTAAACAACAGGAAGCTGAATGAGAAGTTACTATATCATCTTGGTTGGGAGCCGATGCTGATGAATATTAGAAGAATACTGCACCTGCTGAGATGTTAATTTCACATTCCACTTGGATCACTAGAGAAATTAATCAAAGTTTAATATGTTTTATGGTTGTATAAAAAGAAACGGGCTATAACTGAATGCTGATGCATTGCATTGAATGTTTTACATTTCTAATTTGCTGTTTTAAGGTCTGCACTATTCCAATGCCTTATTAAAAAAAAAGAACTATTATTTGATTAGGCATTTTAACAATTTTTGGGATGTCTGAAGATAGACTGAGAGTTTCCCAAGGGTGAGGTAAAAGCTAATTGGAAGGCAAGCATAAGAAGCCTAAGGGTTTTTTTAGAATTGCCTGTATGCTGCAGGACCCTGGAGTGAGCGGCAGGGCAGTGAAATGAGGATTACCCAACGTTGTTGCTGTCTCACCTCTGTAGGGTCTCATCACTAAGCAATTGGAGGCGACAGTGATAGAAGCTTGCCATTGGTGAACTCAGTTCAGCTCCAGTTCAGGGACTTTGAATTTGGTTTAACTTCAACTGTTCCACAGAGCCACTTCAAATCAGGACCAGGTGCAACAATTGTCAAGCAGTAAAGTAGATTGCAAACATATTTTTTTCATTCCTTTGTCATTTTTGAACAGGAAAGGTACACCAGTGTGAAAAAAATATATAAATTAAATCCCTATTGTCTAGTGGTCCACCCTCCTGCTGATCGCTGTCCCCAATGTAAAAAAAAATCAATAAAATCCTTGGTGACTAGTGGACCCCCGCACCCTACCAGCCCCATCAGGTAGTGCCCTCCCCACCCTGCTTCCCCCCACCAGGACCCAGTCCCTGAGTGGGTGACCAGGATAGCCCTCCACTCTCCACCATGGCTGGCTGCCTGACAGACTTGGAATGAATGTGCGCATGCTTGTATAAGCATGTGCTCATTCATTCCAGGTCAGTCAAGTAGCCAGACATGGTGGAGAGTGGAGGGCTGTGCTGGTCACTCACTCAGCGACCAGGTCTGGGTGGAGGGGAGCAAGATGTGGGGGCAACACCTGAAATGGTGGGGAGGGGTCCACTAGGCATCAGAGATTTTATCAATGATTTATTTTTTACATTGGGGGTGGCGATTGGTGTTAGGTGGGACCACTAGACATCAGAAATTTAATATATTTTTACATTGGGGCAGGCAATTGATGGGGGTAGATACCAGTGACCCCATATTCAAAGGAGATGCACAGTGCATCTCAGCAGAAAAGGCAGATGTGCCACGCGAATCCAACAATGTGCCACAGAGTGATATTCAATGCGTTGAAATGTGCCTCCCACATGGGAATGGGCCAGAGCACAAGTTAATGTATGCCGTGCTAGTGGAGGGGGCGTTCCCATGAATATGCTAAGCACCGGCATATTCAGAGGGAATGCGCCACTCACTGGCATGAAATTCATGGTCCAAAGATAGTCCTCGAAAAGATGACCTAAGTCAGCCAGCCACCCACAGATGTGCTCTGGAAGTGCACACAGCTGAAATGCAGCCTGCCAGCCCCAGCGGTCCGGTGAAACCACCCGCTCCAGCCCCTATCACCCAGTACAGCACAATCTATGTGAATTCCCATACAGGATGAGGGGAGCAGCCCCTCATCCCATCCCTGTTCCCCACTCACACAAGACTGTGTGCCATCCCAATCCACTCCACAGTGTAACCCCCCCGCATCCATGAACCACTAATGGAGTTTTGGACATCCCATGCCCCTGTCCATAGTGTCAATAGGGAGAAGGGCAGGGATAAATGAAGAAAGTGACAAAGGCAATAAGTACAGGGATGGGGCAAAAAGGAGTAAGGCCACCAGAAAATGGAGAGTAATGAGTACCAATGCCCATATTCTAGGCAACAAGCTCCCTGAACTGGTGTCTTGATAGAAGAGGGATGCCTGGATATTGTAGCAGTCACAGAAACATGGTACACAGAGAACCATAACTGAGATGTTAACATGCCAGAGTACACAACCTACAGGAGAGACAGGGAGGGGAGAAGATGGGGAGGAGTAGCTCTCTATGTCAGGGAAGGGATAAAAGCAACTGAATAAAAGAAAAAACAGGGCGGAAAGGAGGCACTGTGGGTAACCTTAGAGACTGGAAATGGCACCACAATCCGCACAGGGGTTGTATACAGACCCCCATGTCAGGGGGAGGGAATGGATAATGATATGATAGAAGGCATTCTTAGGATGGTAGAGAAAGGGGGAAATACTGTTGATGGGAGACTTGAAAAATGCCAGATGTTAACTGGAGCACATTTGCTGCAGCCACATCCAAGAGCAGGGCCATTCTCGATGCCCTACATGTGGCATGCCTCAGACAGCTAGTGTTGGAACCCACTCATGAGGGAGCAATCTTAGACCTTGTGCTCTCAAATGGGGACAATGAGAGGATCTCAGATCTAGAAGTGGGTAGCCATCTGGGAACAAGTGACCACCAAACAGTAGGTTCATGATAAACTCAGCTACAGAGTCAAGCCATACAAAAGTGAGGGTACTGGACTTCAGGAGGGCTGACTTTGGTAAGATGGGAGATTGCCTTAGAAAAGCACTAGCAAACAGGCTAGAATGAGGGGTTGAGCAACAATGGGGAAATATTAAAACTGCCATCACAGAGGCAGCAAGCCTTTGTGTGAAGCAAATAAACAAATCAAAATGAAAGAAAAAGCCACTATGGTTCTCAAAAGAGGTGGCAGAGAGGGTCAGAGAGAAAAGATAGCATTCAGGAAGTATAAGAAAACACAGAAGGAGCAGAACAGAGAACTGTATCAGTTAAGGCAGAAGGAAACAGGGAGGAAATTCAGAATATCAAAGGCCCAAACTGAGGAAAAGATAGCCAACTCGGTTAAGAAGGGGGATAAAACCTTTTATAGGTACATCAGGGAGCTTAGAAAGACAAAGGGAAGGATAGTGAGGCTGAATAGAATGGATGGTGGGTGGGCAGAGAGGGACAATGGAAAAGCAGGGATACTGAAAGAATATTTCTGCTCAGTATTCACAAAAGAGGAGGACGGGGAAGTGCCTAATCCAATTAACAGAAGCACACTGGATGGGGGGGGGGTCGATCCCAGTCCTTTCACAGAAGAAAGTGTTCTGAAAGAACTCTTAAAACTGAAGGTGGACAAAGCAATGGGGCCTGATGGAATTCACCCCAGAATTCTAAAAGAATTAAGGGGAGAACTAGTGAAACCACTGACTACCCTTTTTAACAAATCATGGGAGGATGGTGTGGTGCCTGAGGACTGGAGGAAGGTGGATGTGATTCCCCTTCCCAAAAGTGGGACCAAGACAGAGGCAGGAAACTACAGACCTGTCAGTTTGATCTCTGTGGTAGGGAAAGTGATGGAATCACTTCTGAAGGAAAGAATTGTTGAGTACCTCGAGGCCAGTGGGGCACAGGACCCAAGGCAGCATGGGTTCACAGTGGGAAGGTCATGTCAGATGAATCCAATTGATTCTTTGACTGGGTGACCGAAGTAGTAGACCAGGGAGGAGCTGTGGACATTTCCTACCTCGACTTTAGCAAGGCATTTGACACAGTGCCACACAAAAGATTAATAGTCAAATTAACCAGCCTGGGAGTGGGTCCCAGGGTGGTAGCCTGGGTAAAACATTGGCTGGACAACAGGACACAGAAGATAATTGTAAATGGAGTCCACTCTGAAGAAAGAGGGATTACTAGTGGGGTACCGCAGGGTTCAGTACTGGGTCCAGTCCTTTTTAATGTCTTCTGACATGACTTGCAGAGGGACTGGAAGGAAAAGTATGCCTCTTTGCAGATGACACAAAGATCTGCAACAAGGTTGATACACAAAGAGGCGTGGAAAGGATGAGAAGGGACTTGGCAAGGTTGGAGGAATGGTCGAAGTATGGCAGCTTGGATTCAATACAAGAAGGGCAAATTAATGCACCTGGAAACAAAACCCAGGGAAGATTACACAGTGGGGCTGGGAGGTAGTAACAACAACAAAAATGGAAAGGGACCTGGGGGTAATCATATCAGATAACCTTAACGTTACCAAGCAATGTGAGAAGGCAGTAGGGAGGGCTGAGGTGATACTGCAATATATAGGGAGAGGCATCACCAGCAGAAAACAGGAAGTTGTTATCCCTCTGTACAGACAGTTGGTGAGACCCCATCTGGAGTGCTGCGTCTAGTTCTGGAGACCCCAGCTCCGCAAGAACATAGACAGGATAGAGGCAGTCCAGAGGAGTGCATCTAAAATGGTGCAGGGTCTGCAAGAGAAGCCATATGAAGAGAGGCTAAATAAGCTTAATATGTATACCCTTGAGGAAAGGGGGGGGGGACACAATAGAAACTTTTAAGTACCTCAGTGGAATCAACAAGTCCAAGAGGTAGCATCTTTCAGAAAAGAGATGTGCAAGAACCAGGGGACACAATTTGAAGATGGGAGGCGGTTCAAAGGGCAAGTGAGGAAGTATTTTTTCACAGAGAGGGCGGTGGACACATGGAACAGACTTCCTGAGGAGGTTGTGGAGTCTAAAACTGTGGGAGAATTCAAGAATGCATGGGACAGACATAAGGCAATTTTTGTGGAGGGTAGGAAGAAATAGGCTGTTGGTTAACTAGGATCTACAGCTTATCCTATAGGTAGGGAACTGGGCAGACTAGGTGGGCCAAGTGGTCCTTATCTGCCATCAAAGTCTATGTTTCTAGAGTGCAGCGATGCCCACCACCCATCCATGTCCATAAGTAATGACAACTTTAAGTCAGTTTCCATAGCATAGGGGTACCCCCCCATCTCTGAAACACAATCACAGGACACACAGTCGCAGACCCCTTTCCATAGTGTAGTGTCCCCCCCACCCACTGAGGTATCCAAATCCCATACCGCCCTATCCCCATCCCAGCATATCCAGGCAGACAGCAAGCAGCACAGCCCTCTGAACACCACCATGACTGCTTGCCGTCTGCACTGTCCATGACAGTTTACAGTAAACACTACATGCCCATCAAACCAACGGGCAAATAGTATATTCTATACACTGTCACTGACGGTGTAGTCGGCAGGCAGCCATGGTGGTGTGCGGAGGGCTGTGCTACTCGCTGGCTGTCCGGACATGCTGGGATGGGGGAGTGGGGTGGGATGTGGGTACCTGATTGTGTGGGGGCATGGGGGGCAACTACACAATGGAAGGGGGTCCGTGGCTGTGTGTCTTGTGGTCAGAGTCAGAGATGGGAAGGGCCAGCACTGGTGGGTTTGGGGGTGTGTCATCCTTCCTATGGAACGGAGGTACACCTCCATTCAACTGATGTCAGGGATTGTGACTGGGGCAAGGCATCCACTAGACTACCAGGGATGTATGGTGCAGGCATCTGCATTGATTCGGGTAGGGGCTGGGAGGGGGTCCCCTACTATGGCCTTGCAGGGCAGATGTCTCTTCTTTATTTTTTTAATTTCCACCAGGTCACTGGATACTTGAACTGGACAAACTGCAGCCCAGTGACAGTAATCGGGCTAGGGGGTGGCACAGTCCCGGCGCATCCTGGCCAACGCACACATGCAAACGGGACCATAATAAGCATGCATGGGGCCTGTTTGCTCTGTGCATGCCTAATGGTCTCATTTGTATAGTCTGGCTGAATATGGCCCTTGGGGGTGCAAAGTATCTGGGATGTGCAAGCGCAGCCCCCATTGCCTGCATGCAGCCAATTTCTGGGCTGTGCCAGGTGCAGTGTTGGCCAACACCACATTTGCACTGCACGCCCAGGTTGTCATATTCAAACAGGATTTGCAATCCATTGAGATCACACATCATATTTGAATATGGCATTCTGTCGTGATGGCACAATTATTAAGGTGGTGCATACAGATGAGCGGTTCAACCCTCCCTTTTGAATATGGGGGCCCAGGGATTTAAATAAATATTTTTTACATTTGGGAAGAGCGTCGGCGGGGGATTGGAGGCTGGGACTTCTAGTTAGCAGGAATTTAATTTTATATTTTTTTACACTGGCATCAGTGATCCGTGAAAGGGGCACCCACTAGAATGTAGTTTTTGCTGGGAGGTGTGTAATTTCACCCGCAAAAATTCTACACTTTTCATCCAATCCACGATCTGTGAATATGCAAATTTCATAAATTGCGCTTCATGAATTAGGCACAATTTGTGAACTATTTTGTGGAGCGATTTATGTTGATTTTGCACATCTCTAATCCAGACATGCATCATAAAGAACACCTTTTTTCAATTCTGTATCTTTTTCTAACAAGTAGTTAAGAGTAAACATATTAACTATGGTGCTATACCTCATATGGAAACCTGCCTGTGCATATGAAACTAACTTTTTCCCTAACCCATGAATCCAGGTGCATAAGAAGAATATAACAAGTGTAAATTTGTAGCCCAATACACAAAAGTGTGATTGACTGATAATTACTGGGGTCAGAGACAGTGCCTTTTTTGTGAAGTGGAACAATCAAACCATTTTCCCAATCTTTAGGGAACGTCAAATTATATTAAGTTAAGTAAGGGTGTTAGTATTTTCACAACTCCCTTAGATCAGCGCAAATTGTGCGAAACTCCCACTTGCAGTAAATTTTCTAGGGGAAATTTTTGTATGTTATAATAATACAAATTATGATGTTCTATTTATTCTTCTGTACCCCTTTACAATAAAGGATGCAGAATTAATAATTGCATTTTTTGCATCACTGATGAAAAAGAAAAATTATTGCATAAAGAAAAATCACTTTAAACCAAGTTTCTACTGCAAGAGGACATTATTTTCTTTTTTTGTTCTTTTTCTCTTTTACTTATTTATGTATGTATATTTTTGTTATTGCTTCTGTATGGTGCACAGATAAAAATACTGCTATCTAATGTAATTTATATGTATAAGAATTTTTTATTATTATTGTAAATGTGTTTTAACTTGAAACTGTCTTTTTTTACTGATTGTAATAACCTAGATGTTTTGTTACATCTTGGTTGAGCAATAAACAAATACAAACATATGTATGGGGAGGCGAGTGGTTTAGGAGGAACAGGCCCCTTTAGGATGCAGAGAACCCTGTCAGGGGAAGGAGCAAGTCAGGGATAAGGTGGCTTTAGACCAAGTAGTGAGGGGGGTAGGAAAGAGGTGGGGAAGGGGAGAGAAGGAGGGAGGGAGGTAAGAGCTTTCAAGAGCTAAAACGCTGTAGCTAGCTGAGAGCCCAGGCAGAGGTCAAGGCAGGTAACAGTGGGAGAGGGGAAGAAAGATGGATGAGGGGGAGAGGGCTGCAAGGGCCAGTCCCCTTCAAAATGCAGAGAACCCTGCCTGCACAAGGCTGAAGTAGAACACATCAGGAGGGTAGCAAACCCCTGTAGGGAGCAGAGAACCCAGACAGAGGTCAGAGCAGGTAATGGAGGAAAAGAGGAAGAGAAATGGAGGAGGGGAGAGGTCTTCCAGGGCCAGACCCCTCCAGGATGCAGTGAACTCTTCCTGCCTAAGGCAGATATAAAGTTCAACAGGAGGATAAAAGGTAGGAGGCAGAGAAGGCTGGGGGGAAGGCTGAGGGAGGGTGGCTAATAGGGAGGAGAGGGTTGGATAAGAAAAGAAGAAAAATAGGTTGGGGAGATGTGAGAGAATAAAAGTTGTGGCAGTGGTGGTAGTGGAGTAAGAGGTAGTAAAGGGTGGGATAGGGAGAGGATATTAAGGTGGATTACAGCAGGAGCAGTTAGAGGAAAGGTAATTGTGTAAGGCTGTGCCAGGGGAGTAGAAGGAGGAGTAGTGTACTTGTGGGGGAGAGAGTTCCAGATTTTAGGGAACTGAAAGGAAAAAGCCGATTGACCAGTAAGTGCTGACCAGTGAGGGACAGCCAGGCAGCAAGTATCTGAGGATCTGAGTGAGTGTGGAGGTAGGGGTGGGATACAGAGAGAGGTGAGGATGTAGGGAGGGAGTTCACCAAACCAGTATTTAGAGGTGTATTTGGCACAGTGAGAGAGGCATCTGTTAGCAAGAGGGGGAAAGGAAAGAGCGTGATAGAGCTTGCAGGGATTGGTCTGAGAGGGAGCATCAACAGCAAAATGACAGAAAGAGTTGAAAAGGTGTCCAATCTGGCCAAGGAGGACTTGGGCGTGGCACCATAAACTATGCCACAGTAGTTGAATATCGGGGAGTATCATCTTCTGGACTAATTCATGCCTGGCCGTAGGAGGGATACAACTATGGTTCCTATACAAGGCACCAAGCTTGGGGCTCAATTTTTTCAGGATGGCACCAGTATGTCTAGAGAAGTTGAGGTGTTGGTCTAACCATACTCAAATATATCTGAATGAGGAAGTGTCATCTAAGGTAGTCCCATGCAGGGTGTGGAAGGAGGGTAGGCTGGGCAGCCTTGAGACTCTCTGCCTTGTGCCAAAGGTCATGGAGATTGTCTTCTTGGCATTGAGGAAGAGCTGATGAGAGGCAAACCAGAAGCTGAACCTGGTGGAAGTCATGCTGCAGAGTGGTTGTGACAAAAGCTGGGCATTTGCCAGAGGTGTACAAAGACAGTATCATTGTTGTACATGTGAATGGAGGAAGAAGGGGAACAGACTAATGACGAGCACCGTACACCACTATGGCTAGTGGACTAGCCACCTTAGTGGAGCTGGGTCAGCCATGCCAGTGGTTGCTCAGCTACTGGGTGAACACCAGCGGTGTGACAGCAATCCCCTCCCAGGTGTGTTGCCACATACAGTTGCTGGCCACTCATGTCCAAGAGTTGCCTGATGTCTGTGATTCCTCACCTTATCCAGTTATCTCTGTACATTACACCCCAGCTGCCACCACTGGCATTATAGCCTGTAATCTTGTGACAGCTCATACTACAGCTCCACAGACTTTGCAACTGTTGTCCACGCATCTGTGGATGTTAGTGTTGTTGTCCTGTGGTCTGTGTGCAGGCTTAGTATGTGGGAAGTGTATAAGATCCTCACATTGTTAGTCCCTAGATGTTGCCCATGCTAGTAAATGTACACTTTATTGACTGGTGCCATGTCGGGACCATAATGGACTAACCCAATGACTCTTGTTGACCAGCATGAAACACATCAGACTGACATGTCCCATGTGGTGGGTAGCACAGTGCCCTGTCCTACCTTGCCTGCTGTGGGCATTGGCATCGGCACACTGCTGCTACACCAGCTCTAGCTGGTCTAACTCTAGCAGACCTGGCGGTCTTTTGGGAGGATTAGAAGATCCCACTTTTGGGGATACTGCAGCCGCATTGTGACGCAAGTCCCATTCTGCCATGGCACAGCTGTGCATTCACCACAAGCACAGCGCAAGCCCACCTGGTGCATATGGTCCCTCAACTGGCACAAGCTGCACTTGAAAATCGGGAATGATGCAAGGTGCAGTGTAGTGAACCCTTGCAACATTTCTCTTTCATGCAAGCCCATTGCGTCAATCATTATGCTTTGAAAACTGGTCCCTTGGTCCCAAAACCCCTTCTATCTTTATTATATATTGTCTCCTGTAGTCGTTCCCATAATAGATGCTTATAATTTGTTTTTGTTTTTAATTGTTAACATAGTGGTATATTTCCTCTTTAAACTCCTTAACGCTGTCTTTGGAGCTACATCTGTTGACCTTGTAACTTGTCCACCCATCTTATATATTGCTTTCTTTTATTGTCTACGTTCTCTGTCATTCCGTTTCTTAATATTAATTTGTTTTGTTCGCATCCTGTATTCTATTTTCATATGTCAGTTTCTCTCCTAAGATCTATTTTATCTTGACATAAGCTTCCATGGTGAGATTCACTTAAGTTGGGTTTAGCTTCAAGCACTATTTTTCTAGTTCATGTTGTGTTGAAAGTCAGGCAAATAGTATCTTTCATTTTCCCAACTCTGTACCTATAGGCCATACTGATATCTGCCCATTTGAAACTGCTTCCTAATGCTCCCTTACAAATATTATAAGTCAATATTTATAGAGTGGTTTTCTTCTCATTTCTAGCCTTTGGAATATCTCTGATGTATAATGTGGGTAATATGATGCCTCTTTCTATTTATTTTTCTTTTTGTGCTATGTCTCTTTGTATTCTTGCTTCAGTCTCATTAAAAGAAAATTGCAGGGTATCCTCATAACTGTCTAAAGTTCATGCTGCCTTTTTAATACTTTAAGTTTTCCCCTGTGCATTATCTTTACCTGCTTCTTCATCATGGTTATGTGTATCTTGATATTTTTTCACTTCTTCTTCTTGCCCTAATCTCTTTTTACTGTCCTTTTCTTTTTTACTTTTATCAGATTTCCCCTTGTTACCTTTGTTTTTTAATTTATTTCTTTAACCACGTTTTGTATTTCTATTCCTTTTTTTTCTGCAATTCTTTCCATGGTTTTTTGTATTGTTTTCCTTTTATGTTTGCTTGCACGCATGCGCAAGAAACACATTGTGGCAGCTTGCTGTAGTAGTGAGTTGTGGAGGTGCAGTAGTGTTGTGGTCAGTGCCAGCAATCCATTTTGGGGCAGGTCTCTATGGCACCAATAGAGGAGCATGCTGTCGAAGACAGCAGTATTGCAGTGTGCCACCAATTTAAAAGAAACTCACCGCTGCAATCAGGGTGTGCCCTGTCATTAAACAATCAGCTGTTTTTGCTGCTGGGGCAGTCCTTGATTCCAGTGGCAAATCACAGCTTGCCTTGTCTGGTGTCGCATTTCAATAAACATGGAGGCGGTGACAGGGTAGCCCAATCTCCGTCGGCATAATGTCACCCTCATTTGTTTTAAATAAACATGGCATTGGCTGTCACCGTCCACCTCTCAAAGTCCCCATGAAAGTCAACGGGATTGCCCAATCCCCCTGTTGCCATGCCCCCTCCCAAGTTCATTTGCTGAAGGGGGAGTCCAATCCCTGTCGGCATAATGCCCCCCCATTTGTTGTGTGCCAGGGGGTGCTCAATCCCCCTCGGCTCATGCACCCTCCCAAACACTCTGTATGTGCTGACAGGGTGCCCAATCCTATTTGCTACAGCCCCCCCAATAAACACCCAAGTGGCATGCTGGAAGCCCATCTCATCATGCCCATTGTCCCTGTAATAGAAAAAATGTTCTGTGAGGTCTTTTTTTTTTTTAAACCCTGTAAAAACAGAAAACTGTCCCTCGTTGTCTGTCATGCTTCCTCCCCCAGCCTGCACCCACCCTTTGTGCACCTGACCTCCCCACACCCCTCTCACCCGATACTTACATCTGCAGCCTGGTGTGATGATCTTCAGTGGAGCTGAAACATGTCTGCACTGTTCAAAGCAGACCACGAACTGAAGAAATGCAGGTAAGCTGTATAATGGAATAAATGGGGGAAGGTCAACTTAAGTGGATATCTCAGCCATTTTTTGTGAATTTTGGCACCACATTTTCCACATGGGGTTCTTGGGATCCCATCTCATGAATTCAGTGACTGTCTTCTGGTTATTTGCTCCCAAATGGTGATTTAATGATCACTGCATGGAATCGTCTTAAGGGACCGATTAACCAAATGACAGTGTCACTATTCATGAGGTGGGCTCCCAAAAAGTCTATGTTGCCAATTTGGTGAAAAAATTCCATTAAATGTCTGCCTTATGAGCGTGCATTGTGCAGTTTCCACATACACTTGTAACTTCGAAAATTTGTAATATTTTCACTCCAGATTTTCAACATTGCCATTTTTTCGTATCTTCTTATGAACAGTACAGCTGTCATTTTTATGTTGATTGCATGCATGCGTAAGAAACATAATGCAGCATCTTGCCAGATGCAGGTTGTGGAGGTGTGGCACTGTTGTGGTCAATGCCCCCACAGCCTTTAAAGGCTTGTCCCGCTTTCCACAATGGGATGGCACGTTGTTGCTGACACTAGTTCAGCCAGCATGCCACCACCTTGAAATGTTTCAGCTGCTGCAATCACGGGCCACCTTGTCATTGCATTATCAGCCATTCGCTGCAATGAGGGTGTAATTCGTCATTACAGGGCAGAACATTGGTACTGTAATATTGTTTGTGAACATGGCAACAGCTTGCCACCATGTTCACAAACAATATTTGTGAGCCCCCAGTGCTGAAGGGGTGCCCAGTCCCCCTCAGCAGCATGTGCCCACCCACAACAGTGTTTTTGCCGACAGGGCTCCCAACCCCCATCGACTTCAGTCCCCCTCCTAGTGAAAGTTGCCGACAAGAGATCCCACTCCCTGTTGGCATTATATCCCCCCTCCCAGTTTGTTTTGCCGATGGGTAAGGCCACTCCCCATAAGCATAATGCCCCCCATGAAAACCAAGTAGATTTGTACCGAGGGGTTGCCCAATCACCCTGGGTTCTTGTGCCCTCCTTTTGTGCAGACAGGGGTGCCCAATCTCCCATCGGCTACAGCTGCCCTCCAAAAAAAAACTGTTGGCATGCTGGGAACCCACCCCAGCATGCCACATGCCCTTGTTAAAAAAAAAGTCTCTTAATGTTTTGGTTCATTTTGTAACCTGTGAAAAAAGGAAATGATCCCTCACAGTCTCCCTGCCCCCTCCCACAACCCGCACCCACCCACTGCACACCCTGCCTCCCCACACCCCCCTCATCCCATACTTACTTCCGGAGTCTGGCGTGTTAATCTTCGGTGGACCGGGAACACGTCTGCACTCTTCAAAGCTGACCACAAACTAAGGAAATTTCGGTAAGCTGTATAATGGTATAAATAGGGTATTTTTCAACTTTGATGCATATCTCAGGCATTTTTTGAATTTTGGCATCAGATTCTTTACATGAGGTTTTTGGGACCCCTCCTCATGAATTCAGGCACTGTCATGGCATTATTCGGTTCCGAAAGGTGATTTTGTGGTCACTGTGCGGAATCACCTTTTTGGACTGATTAACAAAATGACAGTGCCAGTGTTCATGAGGTGGGGTCTCAAAAAGTGTATGTTGCAAATTTGGTGGAAAAAAATATAAAAAATGACTGTTTTACAAGCGTGCATTGCGCAGTTGCTGCGCATGCTCGTAACTTTGCCAATTTGCAATATTTTCACTCCAGATTTTCAACATTGCCATTTTACACACCTCCTTATGACAATACAGCTGTCATTTTTCACAGCCTGGCCAAAATGTGTTTTCGCGCTTCCAGCACAGAACACTGCTGTCACTGTCAGAAATCAGTGTTTGGGACAGATTAGGATCGAGCGAGTGAGAAAGGGGGAGTGACCGAGCTCAACTGAGCTCTGTCGGGACTGCTGTGGATTTCTTTGTGGGTAGAAAAAGGTACCAATGCAGGCAGGAGCAGAGTACAAAAGGGCAGCCTGCAGCACTGGGAGAAACATAATAAGCAAGTGACAGAGGGCCAATGAGTCACCTCAATGGACCAGTGCAATCAACATTTGGCATTGACCAATGCTTGTTTTCATCCTGGTCAAAATGTGTTTTCGCACTTCCGGTGCACAATTGCATGGTTGTTGTGGGAAATTAGTGTTCAGGACAGATTAAGAAAATCACAGTGACACTGTTCATGAGCAGAGGTCCCAAAGTCCCTAAGTTGAAAATTTGGTGACAAAAGTCCATAAAATGGCTAAGCTATGAGCATGCATTGCACAGTTTCCTACACACTCGTAACTTTGAGAATTTGTAATATTTTCACTCCACATTTTCAGCATTGTCAGTTTTGCACACCTCCTTATGAACAGTAAAGCTGTAATTTTTCACATGCTGGCTGAAATGTGTTTTCACACATCTGCCGCACAATGGTGCAGTCACTGTGGAAAATCAATGTTTGTGACAGATTAAGAAAATCATAGTGACACTGTTCATGAGCAGAGGTCACAAAATGCCTATGTTGACAATTTGGTGAAATAATTCCACTAAATGATTGTGTTATGAGCGTACATTGTGCAGTTTCCATGTACGCTCGTAAGTTTGAGCATTTTTAATATTTTCACTCCAGATTTTCAACATTGCCATCTCTTCACACCTCCCTATGAATGGTACAGCTGTCAGTTTTCACATCCTGCCTGAACTGCGTTTTCACACATCTGGTGCAGAATGGCATGGTCGCTGTAGGAAATCGGCGTTCGGGACAGATTGACAACATCACAGCGCCACTCTTCATGAGCAGAGGTCACAAACGCTTTCATGAGGTGGGGGTCACAGAAAGGTCATGTTGAAAATTTGTAGTGCAAATACCAACAAACGCCCGAGGCATTAGGGTTTCTAACCATAACATCCCACCCTGTACAGACTGACAGGAGTCAGGGGTGTGACTTTGGATTGCCAGCTGTAATGCTTATGCCATTCCATCCCCACCCTCACCCTGAAGCCAGTGACAGGCATTGAGGTGTGCCTTGGACTCTTTGGACCCAGAGTTCACACCATTCTACTATGCTGCACCCATTTCAGCATATGTCCTTATGAAATGGGGTGGCTGTAAAGCCAAACACCCCAAAGCACACCCCAACACTTGTCAGTGTCTGCAGGATACAGTGAGGTGAAATGCCATGGGCGTTATGAGTGATGACCCAGCGGCATACCCCAATGCCTGTCCTTCTCTGCATTGTGAAGGTGGAGTTGGTGTGAGTTCAAAACTTCACTGCCATTCCTATTCTGCATCTGTCTAACTCCTGCACATCCAATGGTAATATCAGCAAGCAAACATTCAGCATTGACACATGCTTGTTTTATTTCTATCAAGTAGAATACCTTTATCATTGGCATTGACATTACCATTAGCAGCACTTTCACATTTAGGCCTTTTACAAGTATTTTCTTTTAATATACTTTCTAATATTAGTGTGAGTAGAGAAATTATTTAACATTGAAAATCATTATTTCTTTTTAGCTCCCATACCAAGTTGAATCATTTTTAGCTGTACATCACAATTTTCTAAATGCTATTCTCGATCGTTTATACAATTTTCTTTTTAACTATTATTCCATTCAATGCCATATTCTTCAAGGCCTTTGCCTTCATCATGCTGCCATAAGTGAGGAATGTCCATTGGCGTCTGTGTGTTGGAGGGGGGCTCAAGACTGAACCGATCCACATATGGGAAAATAATATTTTCAAAATCATCTAAAAATGATTTCTTAAAAAAAGAGTTTCCACAAAATTATGTTTTAACTGACTTTTTTCAGGTTCAAGCATCTGGGCTTTCGGGTTCAGGCTAATTATAATATTTTTTTTATCTTTGTTCCTATAGAATATACAATTCCACTATAATGATCTCAATTTTTGGCTTACTTCTTACTACCAGGATCCTGTATAGACTTCTATATTATTTGACCTTTTATCAGTTTTATTGCACTGTTCTATTTACATCTAATTCCCAGTATACTATTGTTTGATGTCTCTAATTCACAGATTTCTAACATTAATGGAGATTCCCTCTTTGTGGATAGTGATCTCCCCCTTTAATGGGGAATGATGTATTGTTGTGGAATGGATCCATTAATTCTAACAATGCCAGTATTACTTATCAAATCCAACTTCAGTGTCAGTGGCTCAGCAGGTAGCACACTCACCTCTGAGGCCAGGAGATCAGAGGGCTGTGGGTTCAGTTCCCACATCTGGCACTTGGGTTAATATCCCAGTACTGACACTGTAGTGCAGCATGAGAGGGGTGCTGCACTTCTGAGGTGCCATCTTTCGGATGAGACGTTAAACCGAGGTCCCATCTACCTGGATTGGTGATAGTTCAGGTGGATGTTAAAGATCCCATGGCACTTATTGAAAAGAGTAGGGGAGTTTTTATTGCAAAGAAACATAAAAAAATATCTTAATAATTCATACCAAAAAAAACACACAATTTCACTCACAAAATTCACATAACATACAGAAAAACTTCATGCAAGTAAAGTCATCTTCAATACTTATTTAAATTTGATAAAATGAAAAAACCCTTTCCACCATTTGGTAACTGTCCGGGAAGAAAACTTTTTTTGTTCCTGCAAATAAATCCTTGAAAGTTCATTAGTAACCAAACTGACATAACAATCATAGGACATTTGACATTGATAAATTACCCATTGGCACCGGGCCTGCCATAAATAATACCATATGCAACAAAAAAATAATAATAAAGTGCTATCCCAATAAGAGGATAAACTCTGGGGATAGATCCCAAGGACCAACATATCATATGATGGATTCATAAGCCAGTTTAGATTCCATGTTTTTGCTAAATGAGGCCATAAACCCCTAACATAAGAACAATAAAGGAAAAAATGTTCCATAGTTTCTTCCAAATTAATACAGTCAGAATAGGGACAATTCCTTTCCTCCTTTGCTTTATACTTAGCATTTCCCCGAACGTTTAAATGCCCATAAACTATCAGCCACTGTGTTTCCCATTGTGTAACCGGCAATCTAGAATTATTTAGCTGGGCAATAACCCTGCAATTAAGAGCAGCAGGACAGTTTTTGAAACAAGGCTCCTGAGGATAAAGTGATCCAACAATTAACCGATATAATGACTGTGTAGTATTATTTAAAATCATGTCCTTAGTAATTTGCCATTTAAACAACTTTTGTACTGCTGGTTTAAAATAATCAGGAATGATGATATGTGGATTCAATTTTGGGGCCAAAGTAAACCATTTCCTAAAGTAGCTACCCAAGACAATAACCACCCAACCTTTACAAATAGTATCTTCATGGTTTAACCCAGATCTAAGTGTAGTCATAAAAAAAAGAGAATGCACAAACACAACAGGATCTAGCATGCCCAAACCTCCAGAGGTTTTATCCAAATAAGTATATTGCCGTTTAACAGGATTTAGCCTATTCCCCCATAACATTTGGAAAAATAAACTATATAACTTTGTTTCAAGCAAAGGAGGGAGGGGGGATAAATCATGGCTACATATTGTAAACAAGGAAGAATAAATTGCTTCAAAACATGAATTCGTTTAACCTTTGAGAACTTCCACTGTTTCCATCTATTGATCTTAATTTCCACTTTCCCAAGAGCTAGTTCCTAATTTAACTGAGGCAAATTCTGAGGCCCAAACAGGAGCCCCAAAATTTTCAAAGGTGTACAAGAAACCAGAATCCCATTTTGATAGACATCAGATAAACCTGATACTCCAATAAATAACCCCCGAGTCTTCATCAAATTCAATTGTGCATTAGAAACTGTTGAAAACCGTGAGAAAATTTCCAAAAAATAGTGAAACCGAGTACAATCAGAAAAAAATACAATCAAATCATCAGCATATGCTTGTACAAAAAAAGGAGGTAAAATCCCAACCTGAACACCCAGCCAACACTTAGATTGTTCTATAAGCCGCAAAAGTGGATCCAGGGAAAAAATGTTCAGAAGGGAACTTAAAGGACACCCTTGCCTAACTCCAGTATTTAAACGAAACCCTTCAGCAACTGTCCCCTGTAGAAAGGGATAGACAGTATTATGTTCATAGAGAGAAACCAAAACTTGTATTATCAACTCAGGAACTCCGTACATTTCTAAAACTGAAAAAAGAAAAGGAAGATGGACCCTATCGAAGGCCTTTTCTAAATCTACTGAGAGCATGCAACCCTCAATATTATTTGATGAAAAAATACTCTATAGTATCCCTTACAAGTATTAAAACTGACTGAATCTTCCTATCAGGGATTCTGCAAAATTTATATGGGGATATCACTAGTTTAGCATATTGCTTAAGCCTGTTATTTAAAATGTTCATAAACAACTTATAATCCATATTTAAAAGAGTGATCGGCCTCCGATTTTTAATATCATTCCTATCCCCTGACTTAAATAAATGTAATAATAACCCATCAGTGAAAGAAGGAAACACAGTCTTAGTGTCTAGAAAAAATTGGAACAGCAAATGAAGACACTGACTAAATTCCTCAATAAAGGTTTTATAGAGTTGATGGGGTAAACCATCCAACCCTGGTGAAATATTAGGTTTAAGTGTTCTGATGGCTACAACTATTTCCTCAAGTGTAATTGGTCCTAACAAAAAAAGAATTTCAGTAGTATTAGGGCGTAAAACAATGGCAATAAAAAAATTATCAATATCCATTTTATTGATTGGTATTGTAGATTCTAAAGTCTGAAAGTGCTGTTTAATAACTGTTCTAAGATGAGGTACAGTGGTTGCTTTAGAGCCATCAGGAGTTATAAGAAAATCAATATCAGAGGAATCCCTTAAAGATTTACAGGCCTCAAACGCATCCCCAATAGGAGCCTTCTGAGTTCCATTAGAAAATATAGCTTGCAATGTTTTAGCCTTATCATACTGGAAAGCCTTCATAGAAGTTTTAAGTACATTTATCTGAGCTGAATAGTCAAATTTAGAAATGTAAGAAATTGAAATTAACCATTGCAATTGCTGTCTTAAAGATAAATACTTCATAAAGTTTAAATTTGTAGTGACCACACCTTGATGCTTAAACCAGTTCTGTAATATAGATTTAGTATCCATCCACCAGGCCCCTATATCTGAATGTAAAAAGACAACTGATAGTCTAGCTTGCAGTAGCATTTTTACCCCAGACTTAGTCTGGGGAGAATCTAGAGTGGAGACATTTAATTTCCACCTTCCTTGTCTACCATGGCCTAAATTCCCTGAATGAAAAAAACTAATTAACAATAAATGATCTGAAAATTCTAAAGGTTTCATTTGAAAATCCTGTACAAGAAGTGATGAAGAAATAAACATAAAATCAATAAGAGAATGCAGTTTACCCTTAGAAAATGAAAAAAACAGGCCTTTTGAATAAAAAGTTAAACAGTTATTGAAATCTGCAGTTTTAATTATGGAAGCTAAAGCATGAGAATCACAATAAGTCTTTTTTGTCTGTTGCGCTAAACCCATAAGGCTGCAATTAAAATCCCCTCCCCATAAGATAGGTAATGATGTGTACAAATAAGGCTGCACTGCCTTCATACACTGCACCCTATCAGCTTTAGTTTGCGGGTTATAGATATTAATAAACCTGTAACAGGTACCATGCCATTTACCATCAATTAGCAAAACCCGTCCAGGAATAAGATCGACTAGTTTTAACAAAAGGAAGTTATAAGAAGAAAAAAGAATCCCAACACCATCAGCACTATCTGTGCCAAAAGACCAATAGGAGGGTCCCCAAGGCCAATCTTTTTTAAAAGTATAAAGCTGTTCTATGGAAAACATCCATGTCTCTTGTAGATAACATACATTAATCTGAGAATCATGCAAACATTGAAAAAGTGACTGCCTTTTATTACTTTTTAAAAGGCTATGCATGTTTGAGAACCCCAAATAAACTTCATGTGAGTAAATATTTATTTTTATTTTTTTACTTTTTTTTTCTTCTCCTTGTAATTATCCACAGGTAGTGAAGAAGTGGAAAATGAGGATTTCTGAGAATCTGAATCCCCAACCTTCATATCTGTGTCACCCCAAGGAGAAAACAAAGCTGCATAAGAGTTAGTAGATTCAATAGGGACTGAACCAGGGGGAGATTTAGCTTGTGAATGCCTAGAAGATCTCTGCCTAGGCAAGGGGGAGGAAGGGGCTACAAAACTTACGACTGCTGAATCAGTATAGTTAACAGGTACCATCTCCTGAGGTACAACTGAAGCCATATCTATCTCTGATTTGGTAGCCACCTGAGAAGAGTTATCAATGTGCTGACCTACAGATGTAGAGGAGGTGAATACAGGGGAGAGAATTTCTTGGGAAATTTGTACTAGTATCTCAGAAGAAGGGGAGGGATGGGATGATGAAAGGGGGGGGAATAATAACTGAATCTTGTGCTTTCTGAATCAGCAGCTCAGGACTGATGCAGGATGCTTTGTTTTTAGCCGCCCATGAACAATCCCGAAAGACATGACCATACTCCTCACACAAATTGCAACGTGTGCGATTGGCACATTGCACAGTGCAGTGACCCACTTCCCCACAATTATCACACCTGGGCCAATCACACACGCTAGACAAGTGAGTTCGAGAACCACACCTATAGCAGGCCCGAGGCTGACCACCATAAAAACAAACTCCCTGATCTCTTCCTAACAAAAAGGAATTAGGTATATGCTCTATACCAGAATTAGACTGATGAAGCTTAACTTTATATTTCCACCCTCCCGTCCAAAAATTCTCTGTATCCAGAATGGGTTCAGGGGAACTTAACACTTCACATTTTTGTGAAAGCCAGAAAGTAATATCTTCCACATGGACCCCCTCATTTCGAAACATCACAGTTACAAATTTTATCAAGGGTTTAGTTAAAGGTATAACCAGAAAGGGGGTCCATGTGGGAGAAAACTTGACCTGGCCATACCTTTCCAAAATAGGTCTAAAAGATGAGATGACTGGAAACTGATATCAAAATTATCTTCTCCTGAAATATTAATAAAAGCATAAACATCTTTAGGAGAAAAATGCAAAGAATCCTTAATTAAAGTCTTTCCAGCATAATGTCTGTCAGGTCTGGAGTCCAAACCCCCTTTATATCGAATCCGAACAGCATGTCTCCGAGGAGCTTCTTCCTGTTTAATAGCTGAAAAAAGTTCAGACATTAGAGGTTTATTCTGAGATGGTTTAGAGGCCTCTAAACTTGGAGAGACAGGAGGCAACATATTTGTAACAGTGTTGATTTGCAGAATATGAGGTGTTGAGGGAGCTATCAGAGGAGGTGGCAAGGCAGCTTGTTGTAAACTAGCAGCAGAGTCTGGTTTCCATGTAGGAGGATTTTGAGTTAGTTGGAAATCAGAATCCCACTCTGGGTCTGGCATCCAGATACCAGAAGGAGCCTGCTTCCAGCCAGCACCGACTAAAACCTTCCCTGTCGTCCAGGGCCCTTCAATTTGAGGTGAAGAAAGGGCATGACTGACATCTAGAGGAACAGTTTTAGTTTGAACAGTTCTCCCAGCACCACGAAGTGCATCTTTAAATGAAAATTCAGTGACACCTAACTGAGGTGTTGGTTTGGTTTGATAAATAGTTCTGGGAGGATCAGCTGATTTCCCAATAGCAGGTTGCTTAAAAACAAACCCAGCAGTTTTACTAAGAGGAGTGTTAACAGGAGAGGAAAAAACCACAGGATTTTCAGGAGAATGTAAATTTACTGTTGTGCTTGATTTCTCCTGCCCTTCCAAAATCGGCTTCAGGCATTCGTCAGAACCGACGATAAAACTGTCAGCCGATTGAGCAGGATTATAAGGAGGTACCAGTTTTGAAGTTACCATAGTAGATGAAGAAACATCCATTGAAAAACGAAGGGCTTGCGATAAAGCAGCAGGTTTTAAAGGCTCCTGCCTTGCTGAAAATGGCTGTAGGCACTCATCAGAAACGATGATATCACTGCCAGCCGGTTGATTTGTACACCATAGTGCAGGAGCTATAGTCTTAATAGGGGCTTGTGTTACAGCTGGTAAAATTACATCCAGCGTTTCCCTTTTACCCTCTGAAATCAGCTCTTGGGACTCATTCTGTGCAATAAAATTTTTATCAATTAAACCATTTGATTTAGTAGGGGGGTTCATATTCTTGCAGTCTGTAGAGCAAACAGCGATACATGAAGAAACAGACTCACCGAGCCTTGCAGGTGTTGTAACGTGTTGTTTCTCAGCTGAATCGCTGTCCTGAATGTTTTCACTAATGACAGGGTGCGTTCCTGGAATCTGCAGCTCTGCAGAAGCTGCAATTGATGAGTTCAAAGAACTTCTTTTACCTTTTGCAAGCACCTTAACTTCACAAACTTCAGAGGTAGCTATAGAGTCAGAAACATCCGGAAACAATGGCGTTTCATGAAATTCGTCGTCTGATACTAGGTCTGATGAAACCAAACAGTGTGCCCTCGCAAAAGCACAGTGGGAGATGAGGCAGACCCTCCCACTGCAGGAACGTCCTCTCCCTCTGAAGACCTGCACGAAGTGGCCATCTCACTGACATCCTGTCCCCCTACTGGCCACAAAGCAGCAGCAGAGTAGGGGTAAATTGCTTCTTTATTGAAATAAAGCATGGAAAAAACACATCAAGAAAAACGGCAGCAAAAAGCACAAAAGCTTATACAAATCAACAAAGGTACTGAACAAAATGCAAGTGATACACAGTTATCTTTTAACAAAAAGCATAAAAGAAAAGAAAGTAATCTGTCATTTAAATTTTATCATATGCTGAAACCCCTTCCACCAGATTTGAACTTTTCTAGTCCCATAAATCTGAGCATCTTTTAGATATACTTTATTTAATTCACAAATAACATAGTGGCTGAAGCCTAAAAAGTTGGCTTTTTGATACAAAACCCACTGGCATCTAACTTGCCATAAACAAAATCTAAGACATGCTAAGAAAATGTGTACAGTTGAAGTATGAAATGTAGCAAGACATGGGGTAAAGATCCCAATACTAACAATTCATAAGAAATATGTTTCAACCATGGAAGTGCCAGATAGTTGCCAAATACACCCATAGTTTAGAGGCAAAAGAACAATGAATAAAAAATGTTCCATGGTTTCTTCTTGTGCCGTACACTCTAAATAAGGACAAAACCTTTCTTCTTTCATTTATACTTAGCTGTCCCTCTAACTTGTAACCGACCATACATTATCAGCCATTGTGTCTCCCACATGTAAGGGGTAAACGGGGTTATTTAATTGAACACACCAGATGGGTCATAGTACCTGGGCAGTTTTAAATGCGGGGAATGAGGATAGATTTGAGAAATAATAGTGGAATATAGTTTTGTTGGAGAATTAATAATTTGTGATTTGGACAATTGCCACATATATAATTTCGAACAATTGGTTTAAAGAAAAGGGAGTAGAAAAGGAAATATTAGGTTTTGGAGCCAATCCAATCCATTTGATGAATACTTGGATAGTAAGAATTTCAACCAGCTAAGTTCTGGAATATTGGGGTTAAAGACAGTTCCAAAAGAAAAAGCAAGAAAAGGGAAGAACAGAAAACCACAGGATCTACCATCCGACCCCTCCCTTGACTTTATCCAGGTAAGTATAATACCTTTTAATGGGATTTAACCTATTTCCCCAAAAAAACTGAAAACTAATACTGTACAGTTTCACCTCCAGGTTAGTTGGGACAGGGTACAGAAATGCCAAATATTGTAGGCAAGGTAACAAGAATTGTTTAAAAATCTGAACTCTCTTCAGTTTCGAGAATTTATAATGTTTCACCTCTGAACTTTATTATCCATTTTATTTAAAACTGCAAGCCAATTCTGCTCAGGTAAATTTTGGGAACCGAACAGAACCCTAAAATGGAAATAGGTGTTGTAGTGAATGAAATAGTTCTGTGCACAAAGGGGGTTAATGTATTCGCTCCCTATTAACAACCCTTTAGATTTTGAAAATTAATTTAGCGTTTGACAAAGTCGTATACCTGTGAAATAACTTAAAGAAAACTTCCAGCTGGCCTTGTTGTTTAAAAAATAAACAGATGTCATCCATAAAAACTTGTACATTTCTAAAGGAGTCAGAAAAGGGAATGTTTGGACCCTCCCAACCAGAAACCAACTGTAAATGTCTAATAAGGGGTTCTAAGGAGCAAATATATAATAAAGGGCTCAGCGGACAGCCCTGCCTGACACCAGCTTTTAGCGCCCAACCTTTCCAATTTTCCTTTAATAACTGGACAGATTATTGAATTAGAATATAAATTTTGTAAAATTGTAAGAATCTCAGGGGCATTCCTAAAAAGGCCAAGGTTTGGAAAAGGAATGAATGACTAACCCTATCAAAGGCTTTTCTAAGTCTAATGATAGTAGAATACCAGTTTGTTTGCTGTGATGTAATATTTCAATAAAATCTCTAATATAACAAAGTACCGAATGTATTCGTCTTTGAGAAACACCACAGAACTGAACTGGAGAAATCACTAGAGTAGCCCAAGATTGAAGTCTGTATTAAGCATCGCAAAGATTTTATAGTCAGAATTTAACAATGTGATAGGTCTCCAGTTTTTGATCTCACTTCTATCTCCTGTTTTTTTAAAGATATAAACTTGTAACCCTTTTGTGAATGCAGGATAGATCTGTCCTCCAGAAAGAAAGAAATTAAAAATACCAACTAAACAGGGAACCAGCTCATTTGCAAAAGTTTTATAAAAGGCATTAGATAACCCATCTACCCCAGGAGACACATTAAGCTTAAGTTTAGAAATAACATCCACAATTTCTTGTAAAGAAAAGGGTTCAGAAAGAACAGCTGCCATTGAGGCATCAATGACAGGGCCTGTAACACCTTTCAGAAAATCCTGAAAGACGTCAGTTTGTAAGTCTATATGAGGACCTAAATTTGGAAATGTCGGAATATAATATGACTTATATCCAAAGGGTCAGTATAATACTGTGAATTACTGACTAAACAATCTAGAGTAGAATTATCTCGCACGGTTTTACACAAACTATAGGGTCCCCAATCACTGTTTTGGATGTGTAGTTGTTAATTAAGGCTTGCAGGATCTGGCTCTATCATATTGAAACTTCCTCATCTGTAATTACATGCTTAATTAAAGGAGATAAATCTTCTGAAGAAGTGTTAGCTCTAGTTAATAGAGACTGTAATTTTGAACGTAATGTGAGGTAATGAAGAAAATTATCATTCTGGGTTTTTTGTCCATAAGTTCTAAACCAATCCATGCAGTCTAGTTTAGTTTCTTCCCACCAGATCCCTAAGTCCGAATATAAACATTGCACCGATAGGCGGGCAGTTAAAATTTGAACTATAGAATGTTTGACAAAGTCATTTTGTAATGATGAGGTATTCAGTCGCCATCTACTTTTGTAGGGCTTATAATTTACTGGGATTTCTATTGCAATTTTAAGTAGGAGATGGTCTGAAAATTCAAAAGGCTGTCTAGAAAACTGTGAAATATATATATTTTTGGAGGTGAAAAGGTAATCAATACAGGTACCAGTCTTCCCTCTACAAAATGTATTTTTAGGGGGGTTGGATTCTAAAGTATTGCAGACTCTGAGGTCTGCCTCTCTAATAACAGATTGTAAAAAGTTAGCATCACAATACATTTTTTTTCCACTAGATCTCCTGTCAGTAAGAGAACAGTTGAAATCCCACCCCACAGTACTGGCCTGGTAGTGAGCAGAAAAGGTTGTATAGTTTTCATACACTTTATTCTGGCTGTTTTACTTGTGGATTATAAATATTAATAAGTCTATATAGGACAGATTCAAGAAAACAGTCCACAATCAAAACCCTCCCTGGAATGCAGTCTATTAATTTATGAAGTTTAAACTGGAAGGTGGAAAAAGAATACCAATGCCGTCAGCTTTATCCTGACCAAATGACCAATATGAAAGGCCCCAAGGCCAATCCTTTTTAAAGGCAGTAACATGTTCTTTAGAGAACATCCAAGTTTCTTGTAAAAAGCAAACAGTAATTCTAGAATTATGCAACATATGAAAAATAGCCTTTCGTTTAGCTCCATTTAAAATGCTATGAACATTCAAAGAAGCCCACAGAAAACCCATATGAGTACCAAAAAAAAGAAGGAATTTATTTTATTTTTTTCTTCTTTTCTTTTTCTTTTCCTTATAAGAACCTTGGGAGGGTTCCATGGGGTCTTGGGTAGAGATTTGGGAATCCGAATCCACAACATCCATTGCTGTATCCCCCCAAGAAGAAAGAAGAGAGAAAGGATTAGAAGTTTCGACTGAATCTGTAACTGCATCAGGTACTGATTTCACATTCCTCATGGACCTTCTAGGAGGCAGAGAGAGAGGGGTCAATTTGGGGGGGGGTTCTATGCTCTGATCTAAAGTCTTATCAATACCACCCGATTTCACACTTGGGACAAGCAGAGGGTCCTGCAAAGCAGAACTATTAGGCTGTACAGGCCTTGACAATGATGAAGAGGGAGGGGGGAGAACTGAATTCATTGTCACAGGAGTTACAGGTTTTCTTACAGCAAGAGGGGGTTCCCTAGGAAAAGTGGGAGACGAATGAGAGAGTAGGTCTTCCTGTGCTTTCTATAAAAACTGTTCGGTACAATTCCCTGATACTTTGTTTTTTGCAGCCCACGGACAGGTGTTGAATGTGTGAGAACTACCCTCGCATAAATCACATTTCGTTGGATTAGAACATTGAATCAGTGAATGCCCAATTTCGACACAATTGTCACATCTAGGACTATCACAAACACTAGACAAATGCGTCCGTGAGCCACATTTATAGCAGGCCCTTGGCTGACCACTATAAAAACAAACACCTCTATCACGGCCTAGTAAGAAGGAGTTTGGGATATGCATAAAACCATGTTCATTGTGTCGTAATTTGACCTTATATTTCCATCCGCCTGTCCAAAAGCCCTCTGAGTCTAAAATAGGCTCTGGATCCCCCATACATCACATTTATTGGACAACCAATATGTAATATCATCCACTGACACCCTTCATTGCGGAACATTACTGTAACAAACTTGATGGCTGGTTGAGAGAGGGGAATAATCACAAACGGGGACCAAAGGGGAGAGAACTTTACCTGGGAATACCTAATCCAAAATAATTCTAACAAGGCAGCTGATCTAAAACTGACATCATAATTATCCTCTCCTGAAATATTGATGATGGCAAACACATCTCTAGGAGAAAAATGCAAGGATTCCTTAATTAAATGTCTCCCAACATAGTTTCTATTAGGCCTTTCAGCCATGCCCCCTGTATATCTAATGCGCACCGCATTCCGCCTGGGAGCGGATTCACGTTTGTTTTTTGCAAATAAGTCAGATAATAAAGGTCTTTATCAGATACAGCATTATGAGACTCTACAGAAACAGGACTAACAGTATCATTAGAGCCATTAAGAACCAAATCCTAGAGTCTGAGCCCCTTTTAGCAGATTGAACAGGCTTTTGGGTTCCACTTAGGGAATGAGAGTTTATGTCAAATGAAGAATCCCAGGTTAAGTCAGCAGCCCATTCTCCTGAAGGAGTTTGTTTCACCTGCTGCCATTAAAGCTGAAGCAGGAGTCCAGTCACTCTCATGTGTAGAAGAGGAAGTCAAAATATCAGAGTTAGGCATAATGGGCTGAGGAACAGAACTTTTAACCTGCTGCAAAGATGTAGAAGCATTCCCATATTTCGTCACCAAAAGAAAAACAGTTGCTTCCTCCTGTTCATTTGGCTGTTTTGATAAATAATCTGAGCAGTGGAAGAAGAAAAAACAAACCCTGCTTGTTTAGTCAGTGTTGGAGCAGTTCCACCACATACTTTTCCCTGGTTTCAGTTTCTTTGTTTATCTTGCTGCAGTCCATTTCCCCACTTCCAACAAATCCCCAAACTATTGGAAACAAGTAGCGCTTCAGTGCTAGGCAGGAGACCCCAACTGACCTGTTTTTGTGCTGGAGCAGAAAGTTTTCGATCTTTGGAACTGCCATTGCTCCTGCAAACAGCAGAAACACCATTCTCCAGCTGAATCCCTTCCGTGTTCAGTAGCATACATCATCCACAGGCAGTGCAGGTCTTAAAGGGCAACACCATCTATAGGTTTTGTACAAGAAAGTAGCTGAACAGACTTTAAAGGCAGCATTTTACTTTTTCAGGCTCTGTAGGGCTTACAGGAACTTTTGAATCCTCAGAAGATAAGGCATCCAGAAATAATTCTGCATCTTCTAGCTCTGCTGAAGGAAAATTAACCTGTAGAATCCTTGTCTATGGTCTCCTTACATCTGCAGACTGAACTTGCTGTGGCTCCTCTACAGCGTCCGTGAAAGCGGCTAACCTCCTGCTGTGACCATGCACCATCAAGTGAGAATTTCCCCGGTGTCCTGGCAAAATTTCCCTCATTCACTAAAAATACCACCAACAGCTTAATCTGGTTCAAGGTCAGTTGGCATACATCTGTATCCCCCTCCCCCGGGTCGTGCCTGAAAATAGGCAGGATTTGTCTAGTGCACTTACCCGGCCAACAAAAACTAAATAAATAAATAAAACTTAGAATCTGGTATCATAAAATCATTTGTAATTTCCTTTGTCTCTCCCCAGTCTTACTTTCCGTTAATTCATAATTTTTTGTTTGCTTAATAATGACTTTGCTTTACTGAATTTGTCTTTGTCCCTGCTATTAGAGTGGGTCAATAAATAAATAGGGTGCCTGTTAATGGCCTTATAAGGAAGATAATAATGATAAATCTATATTTGCAATATACCACAGAATTTTATTGCAAAAGGAATAGGATCTGAAGTAACCAAAAGACAAAAAAAATATATTAAACAATGTAAAAAATATAATAATACATGGGTGGGTGCAACCAGAATTTTACACACACCCAAGGTATGGGATGCTACATAAACCCTGAGAGCAAAGCTTAACACCCACCCACTCATGTTTTATTTTTTATAATTACTGGTGATCATTTTTAGTTAGTGTGGGTTTGCACGTTTGAGAAAGTAAAGCAGCAGTTGTTTTGGTAGTGTTCCCATCTTTGTGAGCACAAGAGTGATTGACAGCTGATAATTTCAACAGCCAGGTTGTAACGCTAAATAACAACCAGGTGGTTGCAACATTATTTTATGATCTGATTATCCAGATGTTAAAAATTATTACCCATAATTATATGCAGAAATTTAATTACTAAAAAATTAGAGCTGTTTAAAATGTACATTCATTTTCTCTTTAAAAAAATTATTAGTAAAATGTAGCAAAATATTCTACTGTCAGGTTTTCACAGGGGACTGACCACCTATGTATAATGGCTGTGCAAATATTCATGGTAAAAAGGTGTCAGTCTAAAATACAAAAAAAAAAAAACCCTTAGGTTTGTCTTTTTTTATCTATCCTCTGTGACCAGCATCACGTTCCACATGCAGTTTGTGATAACTTAATATTCTTACATCAGTGACATCCAATAAATGTGTTTTTCTTTTCTGCTGGTTTGCTTGCTCTCAAATTACGTAGAACTTCAAATAACCCCTGTGGGAATAAATAACAACAGCCTCATGTAAAAAGTTTAAAAAGTGCGCAGGTATACAGTTAAAATGAATCAGTGGGAAAGGAAAAAGCTACACACTAAGTAGACTACAAGTTGTGCATTTTGCAAAAGAGAAAAACAGCACCTGCTTAAAGGCAGACATACTTTGTGTCATGTAGTCAAGCCTTTTCAATTGAAAGAAATGCTCCAATATGCCAGTGTTGATGCACAAAATCACAACATTTATGAACAGTCATGGTTTAAACAACATAAAAGGACTCACAACAGATGTCCACACTCATTGAAACATGTAGAGAAATTCAAAGACAGAAATAGGCTTCAGCAAAAATATTTTTGTGGTTCAGTGTCCCTTCATAGTGGGTCTCAGCTATGAATCCTGGCCATCTTGGATCTTATCCTTCTCCAGTCACCTGACGCATTTCACTATTCATTCAGTTTCTCAAAGGTTGATCCAGCAGAACAACCCCACTTTTAAATGATGGTGTTAAAGATATAGGCACATCATTTATATTACATGCCTTGAGTTCTGTTGTCAGCTTTGCATATAATTAAATAAAACTTTTATCAATGCTTACAATTCGTTCCTTAGTGAAGCTTACACAGTATTAACTTATTGAAAAATTGATTAATAAATATCTTGAGTCCAAAATATGTGTAGAAATGTTTTTTAAATGTACATTTTTTAAATAGACTGCAAAACTCCTTTGTCAAGACTACTAACTCATTCAATGACTAACATTAGATACAGGACACAGATTTCACAAATACACTTGATTCTTTTAATGATTACACACACAGTGCATCCAAACAGAGTTAAAAGTGATCATCCATAATATTTGTTCTTATAGAATAATAATTTCAAGACAATCATCATTATATCCCTTAACCTAAAGTGCTACCTAGAACATGTAACATCCTACTATTACAGTGAAATACAGAACAATTTAATTAGGAAACTTCAATTTTATTCCATATTCCAATAATAATAAATCTAGCATTAGTTATTAAAGTCACCCCAGTCTATAAAAGGCTTTCAGAAAAAAACGGGTACTAAACACAATACTAAATATCTAAGCACACTATATATTAAAACTGAATTACTGTGCTTCAGCTGTATGGATGAAGACATAGCCATAAATCTGTAAAGACAATAAACACAAATAGAGAAACATTAATCAAATATCTGGCTATGATAATGAAATGCATACTTATTAAGATCTCTTTTTTTAGAAATGGTTTTATTTCAATCTTGTTATTCAGACTTTTATTAGTAATGCCTTTACGGGCAAAACAACAGCATTGCTCTCTTTTTAAAAGTAAATTATTCATATCCCCCCCAACCCTCCTTGTCATAAATGGCTTCTCTATTCCCACAAAGGTGAACTTATGTTGTGTTTTATTTTGTGTTTTCAACACACGCAAAGCCAGAACATTAGACTGACCCTCATTCTCAACAGATCTAATATGTTCTCCAATACATATTTTAAAACACAGTTTTGTCTTTCCTATATAATAGCCGGCACATTGGCATGTATCTATATGTATATAAAACACCTTTGATTTTACATGTGATGAAACCTCGGACTTTACACTGTTGCTTAGTGGCTGGGTTCATAAATGTGTGTACACTTGTTACATTAGCGTAATATTTACAATTGCCAAATCTAAAGCAACCTGCATCTCTCTGCGGTAACCACATTCTAGACGTCTCTATAGGAGGCTGAACAGAATGAATCAACAAGTCTTTTATATTCTTACCCCTCTTTTATACAAATTTTGGTCAATCAGGGGCTATATCGTTTAACCCAGTGTCTCTTCTTGCTAGATGCCAATGTTTTTTTTAATAATTTCTGTGATTTGTGATGCCTGGGGAGAGAAAGTGGAGATAAAAGATAATTGTGCATCATGAGCAATATTAACATGTTTTCTTTGCAGTAGTTCCTGTCTAGGAATCTTATCTACTTCTGATTTTGCCATTTGCACCAAATCATAATCATATCTCCTTTCATACAGTCTCTCTTCTAGTTCTTTCACTCACTTCTCATAGTCCTGGTCCTGCCCACAATTACATTTCACCCTTGTGAACTGCTCTTTTGGGAGAGCCTTAATAACATGTTTGGGGTGGTTGCTGGTTGCTAACAACAGGATATTTCTATCAGTCAGTTCTGATAGAGGTCAGTTGTTACTCCACCATTATTGTTCTTTTTGATAGTCAAATCCAGAAAATTGATATAGCTTTTACTGAAGCTAACAGTAAAACACAAGTTAGGATTACTCGCCTCCAAATAATTCATGAATTTCAAAAGCACATCTTCAGTATCTTTCCACACCAGAAACATTTCATCAATAAAACATTTCCATATATCAGTTTTCTGGAAATAAGGATTAGTGGTGTCATCACGTACTTGTTTATTTTCCCATTCACCCATGTACATATTAGCATAATTGGATGCCAGACTGGCATCCATCGCTGTCCCCCCTTTTTTTTTTTTTGTAAAAAGAAATCTACTTGGTAAAAATAGGTACTAAATTCCAGTACATATTTTGCCAGCTGCAAAAGCACATGTGCAGGGGATCACAGACCACTCTTGCTGCCAAACCCTCATCATGAGGGATATTAGAATATAAGGAAACTACACCTTGTGTCACCAATAAACTCCCTGGTTCAATGGCTTGATCCTTCAGTATTTTAAGCATTTCACTTGTATCCATTAAGTATGAAGGAATAGACTTCATAATATCAGATATATAACAATCAACACATTTTGAGAATTGTTCAGTTAATGAGACATTATCTGAAATTATAGGTCTAACTGGTTTTTTCTTAATTATTATGAATTTTTGGGAGGCAATAGAAAGTAGCTCCTCACTTGACATTCAACTGTTACATAGTCTATTACTTATGATGGTAACCAACCCTGATTTCTCACATGCTGGAAATAATTATCAGTTACTATACTTGTTTAAAAATATGGGTTCTGTCTGACAAAAGCTTTTCATAATTGTCAGTATTATTAAGCTGTCTATATGCCTTCCTTTCATAGTCATTGCTATTTTGCACCACAGTTGACCCCCTATCAGCAGGCTCTATTTTTCATTAAGTTAATACTGTGTAACCAACACTAAAAATAATTTGTGAGCATTGACATGAGTTTTATTTAATTAAATGCAAATCTGAGACTGGAACTCAATGCATGTAAAATATAATATGTGCCTGTATCTTTAACACCAACATTTAAAAGTGAGGTTGTTGTACTGCTGGATCAGCCTTTGAGAAAGCAAGCCGACTATGAAATGTGTCAGGTGACTGGAGAAGGAGATTCAAGATAGCCAGGGTTCGAAGCTGAGACCCACTATGAAGGGATGCTGAACCACAAAAATATTTTTGCCAAAGCCTACTTCTGTCTTTGAATTGCTCTACATGTTTCAATGAGTGTGGACATCTGTTGTGAATCCTTTTATGCCTTTTAAACCACGAGTCTTAGCAATAAATGTTGTTATTTTGTGCTCTGACACTGGCATATTGGAGCATTTCTTCGAATTAAAAAGGCTTGACTGCATGACACAAAGTGTCTGCCTTTATGCACATGATGGATTTTCTCTTTTGCTGATAACAATTTCTTACCATGTACTGCTGTTCCCAGGTGTGGTCATGTTCTCCATTGTACTACAGTGTATATAAGTTGTACATTTTGGCCCAGATATTCAGGCTTGCACCAAAGGTGAGCACAAGTCCAGTGCAGGGCAAGTGAGATGTGCCATGGGGAATAAGGATCTATATTGAGATGATACACCACCCAGATGTGGTGGCATAAGCCAGGCTGAATATGGCAAGGATTCTCCATAGCACAACCACAGTTACTCTGGTGCAACCATGAATGTGTGGGAGCAGGCCAGAACACACAACCCACTGGGCCGATCAAGGGCAACAGGTCACAGGGACACAAAGGCAAGGGTGGTACAGGGATATAGGGCCACAGTACCTCACCAGCAGGGTACAGTACAGGAATGCACAGTCCAGGAGACAATACAGGGCACCATGGGACAGTGTACACAGGACCCCAGCCCATTGACGATGGCACAAGCACCAGGCAAACACAACAGCACCAGTGGCATGGTGACTGAACACCCTCAGATGAGAAACTCATGAGGCAGTGATGCAGGTGCAGTGGCCATGGTGCCGTGAGGACACACAAATGCAGAGGGCTGTGGTCCAAGGGCAATGGAGGCACAGACCACTGATGAGCACACTGTCCACCACCCGGAGTGGGGAGTAGCAAAGCACTGTACAGTGGTCCACATCAGAGCCAGGTAGCATGACAGGCATACATAAGGGCCATATAGCAAGTGCACAATGTGCCCGGGCATACACAGGCCACAACAAGACACATGACACAGGGTCAGGCACAGGACACAGACACTGAGCACAGTCCCTTTCCACACATGTGCAGTGGCCCAAGAGGACAGTGGACGGACACCAGGGACATGATATGTGGTGTCCTGCATCAGTCCCATGGCCAATCACAGCACACAAGACAGCAGCAGCATGGTTCCACATGCCAGCAGCAAAGGAAACACAGACACAGTGATGCAGCAATAAAATGGCTTTAATATACAGAAATGAAAAGAGTGCCACATGGCAAAAGGAAAAACAAACTATCAGGCACAGGGGAGGGTCACGGGATGTGGGCAACAGGGTCTGGGGGCTATACAACAACTGGTGGGGAAGGGTAGGGCAACAGAGGAGTGTGGAACAAACAGGTGCCATATACATTATTCTGTGCATAACTCCTGGCGTGGTCCACCACCAGCAGGGGGACATCCCTCTTAAGTGCTACAGTGTACCTCAGGATCCTCAACATCAAGCTTGCCAGGTGCCGTTGCTGAACAAGGATGCCCCCCAAAGCACTGATCACCTGTCCTGTCCTCCTCCCCGCTGGAATCCTGCGACCACCTAGGAGAAGGGACAGAACAGGTAATGAGTGACATGCTGAAAGGATCCCCAGACCACTCACAATGAGCACTGAACAGCAGGGGCACACACCAGGGGATGGACCACACAGTGACCATGCATGGAGGGCCGCACCAGCCAACCATTCCGCACACCACACTGGTGCAGGCAGGCACACAGGGCTGTGCAGTGAATGCATCGGCGTACAGGCCAGGCACACAATGCGGAACTCAGACACACGGGTGTGCACACATGAAGGATGCCACATGCATGCCCCCCGGGCAGCAAAGTGGACATTGACACAGTGCACGCACAGGCAGTGCAACACTAGCACACACACCCCTTGACAGCACGGCCACCACGGAAGTGTCCACACATAGCTGTGATGATCTTATCCAACCTGCTGACCAACACAAACACACTGACACACAGAACTGTCATGTGAACATGCCTACCTTGCTGCCGGCATCGTGATGGCCCAGCTGCTGCTCTGCTATGTGCACCCTATGCTACAGCCATGACTGCGGCCACCCTGGCCCTCCTGCGATCCTTCAGCCCTGTGGAAGTCAACAAAAGAGGTGGACATGAGTGAGCAGGTAAGCACAGACACCCCCCACACAGCCTGCATGACACAGGGCAGGAAAACGCCCCTGGTGCCTGCATGGCCACAACATGCACAGCAGCACTGTGGGTGACAGCCATACAGGACATGCAGTGACAGCCAGGACTGTGCAGCCCCCCAGCAGCGGTATTTGCCAAGCAACCAAACACCTATGCTAGATATGCCCTGTACAGGCAGACACATGCACATACTGACCTTGCTGTGCTACAGCACCATGTTGAACCCACGCCTGCAGGCACCGCAGTCACTCGGGGTCCCTGTATTGCAGGTCACTGTTCTTGTGGCTGCACCATTCTGCATTGCGCTGCATTAATGTGCACAACTTCAGTTGTCCAGCCACATGGTCTCAGACATCCGGCCATGGCTGCTGCAGGGGTACTTGCCCAAACAGCTGGCTTTCATAGGGCTCCACGACTGCAAACAGGTTGCACAATTCGATCTCACTCCAGTTCAGAGCGCAACGTTCATCATTGTTGAGTGCCATGCTTGAGCTGTCATAAGACTGTGCATGGCATTCTGGCCTATGCAGCCCGCATGTGGTTGGACACACGGTCATTGTGCAATTGGGTACTGTTGTGCAGTGCCGTGCAGCATGTGGATGTGTGATTAGAGTGTGCCATAGGGTCCACCGTGCAGCACTGCTCATGCACACTTTGACATGGCCTGACAGGTGACTGGGGTCACATTCCCAAACCCCGAGAGCACAGGGTATGACCCTGCACAGCAACATGCATGTACCTGGCGTGTGCAGCATGTGACAGTGCATGATGTACATTTGCGCAATAGACATGTGCGCTATGATGCACATGCATGCGCGATAGGAGACCAGCACCACATGTGCACTGGGTCCCCATTGCGCAAGTCAGATGGTCGTGCAATAGACCTTTGCCATGGTGCGTGCTCATGCACACTGCAGGCACGCACGACACGCATGCATGTTACATGCACCACTGGAATGCTCTGGCACAGAGCAAGATCAAGAAATTCAGGTGCCATATCCAAATCACCTCATTAGCCAATGCACGGTGTATTAGGGAGCATTAGCATATCATTACCATTGTGCCCAGGCTCATTTGCATGTGCTGCACCTTATAAGCGCCACTGTACAGCACAGGGCATGGACCGGTATTGCAGCCCGATTGGTAGGAGGATACAAATGCTGAGAATGTGAAGCCTACACCAACACTGCAACATTGCACTATACTGGGCCATGCTGACACTGATCTCCTGTGCTGTCACTGTCCACAGGTAGCAGAATGTCCGAGCAGGGAAGGGAGGAGGAGAGTGGGCCTGCCCACAAGCGCAGGCCCGATTTCACCAAAGATGAACAGCAGGCCCTGTTCAAGGCATACTTGGACAGGGAGGCCCTGCTGAGTGGCGCCACGAGTACCCCACAGGGTGGGATGCTGTGGCAATGCATGTTAATGGCCATGGCAGGCACCAGCAGAGTGCACAGGAGTGAAGGAAGTAGGAGGGGACAGACAAGTGCCACACAAAAGAGAAGGTGGCAGCCATCAAGGCATCCCACAACAGGACTGGCGGGGGCCCGTCCACTACACTCACCCTGTCGGCCATGGAGGAGATGGTGGCAGCCACAATCAGCCACATTTCCATTGAGGGTGTGCCCAGTGGTGGGTTTCAGATGGGTGGCAGCCCCTCACAGCATGGTGAGTATGCACACTACTGGCGTGGATGGTGGGTGTGGGTTGTCACATGCAGGTGTGCCTGCTGCTGTCCTGCATGCTATGTGTGTGGGTTGCCTGCTGCCATGCAAGGCACCCCATTGGACTGTGGCAGTGGTGGCATGCAAACCTGGGGGGGAGGCAGGTGCATGAGGGCTACAGCACCACTGACACTGCATTCCTTCTTTGCAGCACCATCAAGTCTTCATGCAGGGGCCCAGGCAGAGGTGGATGCAGCCATGGTCCTGGAGGAGGAGGAGGAGCTGTCTACATCCATGGGCATCCATGGCAGGGACTGGCTGTGGTGCAGTTCTGTGGGGCTGGCAGACATCCATGGCTTGGAGTCAGGTGATGCTCTGGCAGAGCTCCTGCTGGATGCAAGCCTGCCTGTGCTCTGTGCAGACACCCAGCTGGGGCTGCGTCTGACTCCGATGATGACATCACTCTGATCCTGGACAGCGCTGTGCATGTAGTACTTGAGTCACTTCAGGGACTGTCACAGGCATCATCAGGGCTCAGTGCTGTGCCAGTGGCTGCGCAGCTGCCACTTATCCCCACCGGCACAGTGGTGTGTGGTGCCACTGCTGTGCCTGGTGAGGGTGGTGGCACTGTGGCAGATGCAGCAGCACCAGGCACTGTTCAGCAGATGGTCGGGCAGTGGCAGCAGGATGCAGACACCACCACACAGCACACCATGGGGTCCACCTCCGGTGCACCCATTGTAACATAGATACATACATAGACACATAGACAGTGTCAGCAGATAAGGGCCTATGGTCCACCCAGTCTGCCCATTTGAGCTTGTAAATTCAGTTTATGTTTTCCTAGAAGTCAGTTGCCCCTTACCCCTGACCTCCAGAATTCCTTTATGTCTATCTCATGCATTCTTAAATCCCGTGATTGTCTCAGCCCCCCCACTTCCTCTGGCAGGGTGTTCCACTTGTCCACCACCCGTTCTGTGAAGAAATTCTTCCTCATGTTTCCTCTGAATCATCCTCCCTCCAACTTCATCCCATGCCCTCTGGTCCTGGAACATCTTTTTCGCTTAAAAGTAGTGTATTCCTGCACTTATAAAGACAGTAAAGAAAGACTGATTCCAACCCTATGGTACATGACTAGCAACCCCCCACTTTCTTCTGCATGGACTCCATTCGTTGATTACTATTACCCGTCCCTATGTCCTGTTGCTCATTCCCTGGTAATTGTTTACCCAGGTTACCATCCTGGTATGCACTCCCTGGCTGGCTTTCTTGTTTATTAATCATTTGTGACAGTGTGGGACTGCTAGTCTAGGTAGGCCATATCCACAGCCCCTCTTTATTCTACTGACTGGCACCCATATCCCAGCATCCCTCCTCCACTCACCCTCCCTATTTCCGAATTACTTGTAACATGCATGCCCACCTTTAGGTAACCTGAAATGTACTCTATAATGTGTCTAAGGAGGGGGGCAGGGGCTATCCTTTTCAGTGAAAAAATAATAAATATGTATGACTGTAGCTGATAATCTACTGTACTAGACTACTACTTAATGTAATGTGTGGACTTTCATTTTATAGCCAGTGTCGAAATTGAGTACAGTCTTCTGCAGATGACTCTTGGAGTGGACAGGAACGACGCGACTCGGCTGAGTCTCAGTCTTATAAGGTAAGGTAATGGGTTTTTAAATTTGGAATTTGATGTTTTTGTGTTATCTTTTTTACACTCCTATTGTCATGGTATCGATGTGACATACTCAAGAGGGGGTGAACAACCTCTTGACATCACATCGATACCATAGCAACATAAACTTGCAGAAATTGGGACTAGTACTTCCTTTTCTGTATGTGTGTAAGGAGGTGCTTTGCTCTTGAGTGAAAATAGCAATAAATTATGTACTTAATTTAAATGTGAACTTTCATTTGTAGGCCCGAACTTGAGTGTGGACTCCAGACCATCCATCACCATCAGATCAGAGAGTTCCTGTCCTACATAAGTAGCAGCCGTCACCAGAGACCGTGCGAGGAGTCACCTTCAAGAGTAGGTCTTATTAAAGGTAAGTCAATGTGTTTTTAAATTGGGTGACGGGTGTATCGTGATCGCATTTCTGTAGCATTGACTGGTAGTTTGTCTGACTGTCCGGGTTAGGGTACGGGCGGGAGTAGGGGAGGTAGGGGGCAGTAGCAAAGTAATGATGGTTGGAGAGCATGGCAATAAGTTGCTAAGCAATAAGGCACTCCCAGAGGTTAGATTAATAGTCAATAACCCCTATCTAGGGTCTGGGATGTCGATGTACTATGTGGCACAACAAGACGGGTGGTCCAGGGGCAATTTTCCCACAGGTTGTAATTAATTGGATGTTAGTTTAACTCCTGTGAGAGCCTTATTGCTATTATAAAATGTATTCAAAAACTGTAACAAGTATAGTTTATGGTTATGAATGTTCTCTGTAGCCTAGAGTTAGAAAGTGACTGGTAATGCTGCATTGTGATTTAAGCCAGCATTCGAAAACTGTTCATAGAATAACTTTTTCTGAAAAGTTGATCTTACAATAATATCAACTGTTTATATAATTTAAACAGAGAGATATTTGAGAAAAAAGTTCTTCCACCAACAGTTTAGGAATGTTGGCTCAAAATCAGAGTGTAGCATTCCGGTCAGTCAGCAGTGACAGGATGGAATGCTAAAACTCAGGAAGAATCAAAATACCATGGTAATCAGGCTGTACATGACAATTAATGTAAGGCTGATCCTAACAGCCAAGCCAGTCAAATGACTGTAGGCTGGGGGCTGGATGTATAGCGTAGAGTTTACAGTAATGAGCTGTGAATTTTGACCTTGTTGTCCTCCAGCAGCCTGGGTTTGATTACCACAACCTCCACTTGCATACTGTGTGACTCTTATTCTCAGCAGCAAGTCATTTAACTGCCCAGTGTTCCCAGGTCACCACGAAATGAGGCACTTGTGCCTAGTAGGACTAACCCGGTTAGCAAACTCTAACAATTAAAATATGTGTATATATATATATATATATATATATCTTGCACAATGAAACTGCCTTCTAAGATCTTCAGCATTCTCTCACATGACCGGGTAAATAGATGTACTTAACTTCAGAGCACCCCAGTCAATAACCTGTCCCACTTCTTCTGTGGTTATGGTTAAGTCACTCGCTGTGCCTCGTGACACACCACACAAGGCATGGGTAAACTCCCAGTAACCCACACCCTGTTGTGCCTTATTGATTACACAAACAGGAAGTTGGATAGGACATTGACTGGGATGCTTTGAAGTTAAGTACAAGTATACATATTATACTGTACACTTCTCTCTTCAGTATTTTGTAAAGGAAGGCCTGATTCTTGAAGATGCCACCGAAGAAACCATCAGGGGCAGAGTTTAGAAAACTGAGGAAAGCAAGAGAAGAAGAAAATCGAAAACTCTCCCAGCAGTGGCAACATTGGCTTACTAAGTCTAAGGAGCAGGAGGGAAGTTCTGCGACTCCGTCAGTAGCAACACCAATTGACATCGATGAGCCTACCCCTACTAAGACAGATGTTGAGGGCAATATTACAGAAGAAGAAGTAGTTGAAGAAAAAGAAGATGATGATGATGACTGCCAACCGACACCGTCTGCGTGCAGCTTTGAAAATTATACAGTACCCCCTGTGCAGTGTCCACCAGAGCAGGGCATTGAACAGCATGCCGTGTTACCCCCAGCAGGCCAGCATCCTGCCCAGGAGGTACAGGAAGCCGATCTGCTGGTGGAGCACAACTGGCTGCTGCAGGCATCCGTGGAGAACCAGGAACTGCTTGCCATGGAGATGTGTGCACTGTGAGCGGAGGTGCATCAGCTGGCTGAGCATCAGGACCGGAGTCATGCACAGCTTATCGTTGAGCTCCACCAGCTGTGGGAGGCCACGATCACATCACTGGACTGCATGACTGGTACCATTGCAGCTGGGTTTGCATTGCTGACAGCCACTGTGCACGGCTGCATGCAGAAGACCCTCCGCAGTGCTCTGTCTACTCCACGGTCCCAACGTCTGGTTAGCCTAAGTTTACATCATGTAAGTAGGACAGGAATGAAAACAGGGTTTGAGTTTTTACTGATGCTAGTATCCTTATGATACAAATACCTATCAACTGGTCCTGATTTACTTACACTTTGTCCAGAGCTCTGTGCATTTTCTATAATTTCAAAGCAAGACTAACTGACTTAGTCAGGGAGTCTGCAACTTATTTAACTTATGATAACAAATAGGCTGGCATTTCTAAATGTAAGAACAGGTACAGGATAGGACTCTGCCAACAATTAGATGTTTTCTGTAAGCTAGGCTGTTTTCAGTAAATATTATTCTTCACTTGGCAATCAGCTGCTTTCTGAGGTGTGTGTTGACCATTAAGTTATGTAACATAAACTTTTTTTCAGTGTTGTGCTGGCCATGAGAAAAGTCTTCTCAGTATGAAAGCCCCAAAGAATATCTGTAATGAAGGTTAACAGACCAAAAGTGAAAGACATCTCGGGGTGGGGCTTGAGAAGAGTAAGTTGCTTTACATAGGATTTCAAATGTGCCCCTCCTCTGCCCGTTTGGTTTTCCTTTCCCATACAGACTAAAAATTGCTTAATTAGGCACACACCAATTCTCCAAAGCATGATCCGTTTGCTGTTTCTAAACAGATTCACGTGCATTGGCAAACAGACCCCCTCCTTCCTTTTTTTTGTTGTCTTACAAGGCAAGGCTACAAGCTACACTACATTGTTCAGCTTTGTCAACCAAGCTGATTGGAGGGGATGGAGGACTGAAACATATCAGGCTCTAAAATGTCTGAATGAAGTTGCAGCAGCAGGTCATGGAAAAAGTGTTTGGTGAGTCTGGTGTGTGTGTCTGGGGGGGTTAACACTACACTGATCACTCTGTCACTTACTCTTCAGCTGTATGGATTACATTTGAAACTATAAACAGAAATACTATATTTCTGTGATTAAAACTGCAATTTGTGTGTGCAGATGTAGAGAGAGACTGGTATAGTATCCCACCCAAAAGACTCCCCCTTCCCCTTCCCACCTGCAACTATTAGGAGTTAATTCAGGAATTCCAGATTGTGGTGTGCCGCATCCCCTTTCCTCCTCCCCCCCTTCCCTTTCTTAACAAAGATCAGAGCTGAACAAGGAAATGCAGAGCAGTAGCTTCTTCCTTCAGTTTCCACAGCCATTGGCAAATAGGTTACTGGCATTAGAACAAAATATTTGCGAAGCTACGATGGTGCGTGGGAACTGCACAATGCACGCTCGTAACAGTCATTTTATGGACATTTGTCACCAAATTTTCAACATAGGTATTTTCGGACCTCTGCTCATGAACAGAGTCACTGTGATATTCTTAATCTGTCCCAAACACTTATTTCCCACAGTGACCACACTATTCTGTGCTGGAAGTGAGAAAACACATTTCGGCCAGGATGTGAAAAATTACAGCTGTACTATTCATAAGGAGGAGTGGGAAAATGCCAATGTTGAAAATCTGGAGTGAAAATATGACAAATTTGAAAAGTTACAAGGGTACATGGAAACTGCGTAACGCATACTCATAACACAGTCATTTTATGGACTTGCATCACCAAATTTTCAACATAATCATTTTGGGACCTCTGCTCATGAACAGTGTCATGGTGATTTGCATATGTCCTGAAAATTGATTTCCCACATATGACGTGATCATGTTGGATCTAGGTAAGGCCTTTGATAAGGTCCCTCAGGATCTTCTGGTGAACAAATTGCTAGGCATGAGCATCAAAAATTACACCATCAGATGGATTAAAAACTTTCTCTCTAATAGAACTCAGAGAATCAAGGTGAATGGTGTGTTAGTCCTGGGCCCAGTTTTGTTCAGCCTATTTGTTACAGATATAGATGATGGTATTGGAAGCAACTTCACCAAATTTGCTTATTATACCAAAATGGGAAGAGTTGTTAACATCCCTGATAAATGTGTAGCACTTCAAAATGACTTAAACAAAATACAACAAGCATTTGTCAATGCCAAATGTTTGCTTGCTGATATTAGCATTGGACATGCAGGAGTTAGACAGATGCAAACTAGGAATGGTAGTGAAGTATTGAACTCATGCCAATGCCACTTCTACCCTGTAAAGATGGACAGGCATTGGGGTGTGCCTTTAGGTCATCACCCATAACATTCATGGCATTTCACCTCACCCTATCCTGCAGTCACTGACAAGTGTTGAGGTGTGCCTTGGCATGTTTGGCTTTACAGTCACCCCATTTCGTAAGGACATATGATGAAATGGGTGCAGTATAGGAGAACGGGGTGAACTCTGGGGCCGAAGAGTCCAAGGCACACCTCTATGCCTGTCACTGGCTTCAGGGTGGGAGTGGGGGTGGAATGGTGTGAGCATTACAACTAGCAATCCAAAGGCATACCCCGAATGCCTGCCTGTCTGTACAGGGTGGAACATTACAGTTAAAAAACCTAATGCCCAAGGCATTTGTTGGTATTTGCACTACAAATTTTCAACATGGCCTTTTTTGTGACCCTACTCATGAAATCATTTGGGACCTTTGCTCATGAACAGTGGTACTGTGATTGTGTTACTCTGTCCCAAACTTTGATTTCTCACAGCAACCACATCATTCTGTACTAGACGTGTGAAAACACAGTTCAGGCAGGATGTGAAAAATGATAGCTGTACCATTCACAGGGAGGTGTGAAGAGATGGCAGTGTTGAAAATCTGGAGTGAAAATATTAAAAATGCTTGAATGCATGAACGTACGAGCATATGAGTGTACAGGGAAACTGTGCAAGCATACTTGTAACACAGTCATTTAGTGGAATTATTTCACCAAAATTTCAACATAGGCATTTTGTGACCTCTGATCATGAACACTGTCACTATGATTTTCTTAATCTGTCCCGAATGTTAATTTCCCACAGCGTCCATGCCATTGTGTGCCAGATGTGAGAAAACACATTTCAGGCAGGATGTGAAAAATGACAGTTGTACTGTTCCTAAGGAGGTGTGCAAAATTGACAATGTTGAAAATCTTGAGTGAAAATATTACAAATTCTCAAAGTTATGAATGTGCATGGAAACTGCTCAATGCACGCTCGTAACAGTCATTTTATGGACTTTTGTTACCAAATTTTCAACACAGGCATTTTGGGACCTCCCCACATGAACACTGTCACTGCGATTTTCGTAATCTGTCCTGAACACTGATTTCCCACAGCGACCGTGCTATTCTGCATCGGAAGTGTGAAAACACATTTCAGCCAGGATGTGAAAAATGACAGCTGTACTGTTCATGAAAAGGTGTAAAACATGCCAATGTTGAAAATCTGGATTGAAAACATTACAGATTTGCGGCGTTACAAGTGTGCGTGGAAACTGTGCAACACACGCTCATAACACAGTCATTTTTTGGAAAGAGTTCAAATTTGCAACATAGGCTTTTTGGGAGCCCACCTCATGAACAGTGATACTGACATTTCGTTAAACTGTCCTGAAAGGTGATTCCATGTAGTGACTGTGAAATCACCTTTCAGAACCGAATAACCAGATAACGGTCACTGAATTCATGAGGTGGGGTCCCAAGAACCCCAAGTTGAAAATTCGGTGCCAGAATTCATAAAAATGGCTGAGATATGCCCCAAAATTACAAAAAAAAAAATTTATGCCATTATACAGCTTATTGGCATTTCTTCAGTTCACGGTCAGCTTTGAAGAGTACAGACGTGTTCCTGCTCCACCAAAGATCATCACGCCAGCTCCGGAGGTATGTATGGGTGAGGGATGGTGTGGAGAGGGGGTTGCGCAGAAGGTTGGTGTGGGTTTTGGGAAGGGGTGCACAGCAGACTGCGCGGGAATGTTTTACTTTTTACAGGTTCATAAAAAGAAATCCAGAACGGGACAGTTTTCTTTTTCAACAGGGACTTCAGCATGTCGAAGTGGGCTCCCAGCGTGCCACCTGAGTGTTTGTTGGGAGGGCTGTAGCCGATAGGGATTGGGCACCCTGTTGGCACATACAGAGTATTTGGGGGGAACATGAGCCAAGAGGGACTGGGTACACCCCTCAGCACACAACAAATGGGGGGGACATTATGCTGACAGGGAGTGAGATTCACCCATCAGCAAATGAACTGGGAGTGGGCATGCCGACAGGAGGATTGAGCACCCCCATTGGCTTTCATGGGGTCTGTGAGAGGTGGATGATGATAGCCGATGCTGATTGTTTATAAATTGAAACTAGGAGGGTGCATGCCAGCAGTCTGGGCTCAGCACATTCTCACTGTGAACTATGGCAGTGTGATCGCTCAACCTGGAAGATAATGCAGAAATGTAACATCAAAGGACTGAGCCACGCCACTATTGGTGTGGCTCTGTTCTTTGAAAAATTGGCCAACTCTGCCCTAACAGCTGAAAGGGAGTCATTGCCTGCCTGCCGACTGATTCGCCTGCCGCTGACCTGCCCCTTGGAATGGAGCTCTCCATTGGGCACAACCCAGTATAGCAATGAGTTTGTCTGCTCCTGCGTGCCACAATGAACTCAAAAAGTTACCTCCAACAGCAATAATGCCTGAAGCATCACCCATAGGGCAATTGTTTTCCACTGTAAAGGCCCACTAAGGAAACCACAGCTTTTGTATCTGCTTCACACACTTTCTCATGAAATGTTTTTTTATTTATTCAGCTGTCAGTTTTGGTGCTGGTTTTTGTTTTTCTTGCTGGAATTTGCTACTTACTTTGGTTAGCAGTGGCACCACGGGGCAAGTGTAGTGCAGTGTTTTAGTTTCACTGAACAATAATGCTCTCTGCTGCAATTTCAGACAATATAACCCACCGCTGGTTACGTTTTCTCTCTTGAGGCAACAGTTTCCCACTATAAGCCCTAACTCAAGTCCATATTTTTCTGCAGGTGTTCAGTAGATATGGGGAAGGGCCCTGTTGTGGTTCTGCTGCTCACAATCTTTATAACTGTGCCAATGCTCTTCCTTTTCACTCTGCATGAAAATCATTTTATTGCAAGTCTGAAATTCTTTACATCCTGCATAAACTGTGTTTAAGAAAGGCAATGCGACTGAGCTGCCCTCACTAAAAGCATCCATTTATTTATAGATCACCCTCCCAACCCCCACCCTAACCTCTGCATGCAACAATGGTTTGGAAGCAAGTAAGAGCCAGACAGCCAGTGTTATGGGAAAGCAGTGGCAGTAGTAAGCCTGAATTTATTCTGGTACACTGTAATATGCAAAATAGCTGCAGTGTAAAGGTGCAGGAGACATGCAGTGAGACTGGTCAGGAAATAGGATGAAGTTGGGTAACATTTTGAAACCTGCAGCCCTTGTGAGGTTGTTAGTCTGGCCACCATAAATGCCTCTTTGGAAAGAAACATTGCCAACACCAAAGGAAAAACAATGTACAGCAGTTTAGCAGATTGCTGTCATTTAATAAGGAATTGTATATCTGTAGTTTAGAAGCGACTTCTCCAGTTAAGAAACCGCTTTACAACTCAAGATGTAACCATGTGTTATATGACCACAACTGTTTCAATAAATCAGGTGTACCATATTTGCATAACTGTTGGATAAACCAACATTTTCTAAATTATTACGTAAAGTCTGTCATGTTCTTTTACATGCATGAATTGTGCTCCTAGGTGCATATTTGATCTTGAGTCTTCCCTTTTGGCCTGCAAGCATGGAATTATTGAAGAAACAATGCCCGGCCAAGGCGTCAAGTGACAGTCACCACCCCCCCCCCCAATCCACTACTGAGAATATTGTGTGTGATTTGTTATCATTGTAATTAACCCTCATGTCCTGCCAGCCTGCTCCACTGAGACCAACCTCTCCAGCCCTGTCATCTGCCTTCTCACCAAACTTAACCTCAACCTTCCTTACAGTGCTGTGCGCACCCCCACCCCAGGTAGGGCACTGTACTGAGGGCATTTGCCCCCCCTCCCGAGATCAGGATCCATGGTTGCAGAGGTGGAGCACTGAAGTTGGCTGTGCAGGGCCTGTGGGAGGCCAAGCATCATCCTGCTTGGCTGACATGTGGTTTTCTTCCTTTCTTTCCCTCAGGGCCAGCAACATGAAATAACATGCATGGCATCAGATGTCAGCTCTGCACATGCAATGACATGCGTGGCATCAGATGTCAGCTCTACACAAGCAATGACATGCATGGTATCAGATGTCAGATCTGCACATGCGACAACATGCATGGCATCAGATAGCATGTCTACACATGCAATGACATGCGTGGCATCAGATGTCAGGTCTAGACATGCAATGACATGCGTGGCATCAGATGTCAGTGCTACACGTGGCAGGAGTGTCTCTTGTGGCACTGCCAACCAACTTCAGAGAGGTGGCAGTTAAGTTGTAGAGATCAGAGTCCCACCACCCGGAATGAAATGAACTGTCACCAGAATGCTCCATCCTCCTTCCCAGGCCAACCCCCAGAGACACGAATCTGCTCTTGAACTCATGTGGCTAGCATAGTTAGCAGCAGCTGACTGCATGCTTTTCTTAACAAAAACAAATGTATTCCTAGCAAATGTGTTGCTGGATGATTTGCATAAAACATCATGTAAATGAGCTATCCCCCTCCCAACCTATAATTAAAAAAACAAACAAACAAAAAAACACACACACACCCATATAGACACAGTCTCAGAAAAGCACAACCTATCCCCTATATATTGGGATATGCCACTTTTTCTTTTAATTATTATTTATGCTCCCCTTTCAAGCCCAGTATCCTGCTGCCTTACTGGTGATATCCCAGCCCCAGTACCACCTGCATGGACTTCATTTTCCCTCATGACAGGTCCACTGGGGCAGCATTGCCTCTGGAAACCCATCCGGTGGCATCTTGCAGTCAGTAGCACAGGGCTCTCAAGAGCACCTGGCCCGTTATCCTGCCAGGCCTGGTGGGGGCAGTACTCTCAACTCCCCAGTGGAGTGCCACTGCAGAGCTGATCAGTACTCTTCTTCCCACATGGGGCTTCCAGCTGTGTCACTAGCTATGGCCACTGAGGTGGTAGGAATGTAGCACAGCATGCAGTCCTTCCAGCAGTATAGTGCAGTGGTCTAAGGCTCTGAGCTGCAAATCTGGTGACATCCAGCAGACCAGACCTGGGTTTGAATCCCACAACTTCCACTTGCATACTGTGTGACCCTGAGCAAGTCACTTAATTTCCTTGTGCTCCCAGGTCGCACCTGGAAACAAGCTCTGGCTTAGTGTGCCTTTCCTGGTTAAACAATTTCCCCTTCCCTTCCCTTCCTTCCCTACAGAGAGTGTCCTGTACACTCAGTCCCCTCCACCCCCACCCCACTGACCTTCTGGATTTGGGGCATGAACCTGGACATCTAGTACTGCAGCAGCAATGCCACCATGCAGTCTGTAGGCTGGCTTTGACCATGTCCAGTACTGACTGCACTGTTAAGCATGGATACTATAATGGTAAATGACGGATTTACAAGTTGGTGATCAAGAAAGGAACACTGAGCTGGAGCTTATTTCAAGGTACAATGTGGGGTGGTGTGAGGGGGGTTACAATGGGATGTGGAGCACAGCAAAATGAAAAGGTACTTTGCAAATAAACATACAGCCAATTACGTGCAAAGTTAAAAATAAGATGCTAATTAAATACAATTGTTACAGAACAGTAGGTGCAAATACAAACAAAAAAAAAAATAACAATAAATGCAGTGACTATTATAAAACAAGCATTTGTCAATGTTGAATGTTTGCTTGCTGGCATTGGCATTGGTAGAGTAGGAGTTACAGAGCTGCATAATAGGAATGGCAGTGAAGTACTGAACTGAAGCCAACCCCACCACCACCCTGAAGATACTGACAGGCATTGGGATGTGCCTTTGGGTCGTCAGGCATAACGGCCATGCCACTTCACCACACCCTACCCTGCAGACACCAACAAGTGTCACGGTGTGCCTTGGGGTCTTTGGCCCTTATGTTCACCCCGTTCCATCAGAAAATATGGTTAGATGGGTGCTGTATAGGAGAATGGGGTGAACTTTGGGGTCGAAGAGTCCAAGGCTCACCTCGATGCCTCTCACTGGCTGCAGGGTGTGGATGGGGGTAGAATGGTATAAGCATTACTGGCGACAATCCCAAGTCACACCCCTGATGCCTGTCAGTCTCTACAGGGTGGGGCATTATGGTCGGAAACTCTAACGCCTCAGGCATTCATTGGTATTTTCACTCCAAATTTTCAACATGGTTTTTTTGTGACCCCCACCTTGTGAACAGTGGCAATATCAGTTTGTTAGCCGAAAACAGATTTTGCACAGTGACTACGTCATTTGGCACCACAGATGCGAAAACACATTTCGAACAGGATGTGAAAAATTACAGCTGTGCTGTTCATGGGGAGATGTAAAAAATGGCAATGTTGAAAATCTGCAGTGAAAATATTAAAAAAACTAGTGAAGTCATGAGCATGCATAGAAACTGTGCAACGCTCACCCGTAATGTAATTAGTTTGGTTTTTACAGCAGATTGTCAACACAGGCATTTTGGGATCTCAGCTCATGAACAGTGTCACTGTGATTTTCTTAATCTGTCCCGAACAGTGATTTCCCACAGCGACCACGCATTTCTGCACTGGAAGTGTGAAAACACATTTCGGCCATGGTGTGAAAAATGACAGCTGTACTGTTCATAAGGAAGTGTGAAAAAATGCCAGTGGAGAAAATCTGGACTAAAAATATTACAAATTCATGAACTTACGAGGGTGCATGGAAACTGCGCAATGCTTGCTCGTAATACAGTTATTTTATGGTCTTTTGTCACCAAATTTTTAACACAGCCATTTTAAGACCTCTGCTCATGAACAGTGTCACTGTGATTTTCTTAATCTGTCCAGAACATTGATTTCAGACACCGACTGCACCATTGTGCGCTACATGTGTGGAAACACATTTTGGGCAAGATGTGAAAAATTACAGCTGTACTGCTCATAAGGAGGTGTGGTAAAATGGCAATATTGAAAACCTGGAGTGAAAATATGAAACATTTGTGAACTTACGAGCATGCATAGGAACTGCGCAATGCACACTCGTAAATCATTCATTTTTGGGAATTTTTTCACCAAATTTTCAACATAGGGTTTTTTTGGGGCCTACCTCATGAACTGTGATACTGCCATTTCGTAAATCAGTCTCGAAAGGTGGTTCCGCGCAGTGACCGCAAAATCACCTTTTGGCCCTGATTAACTCCATGACAGTGCCAGAATTCATGAGGAGGGCTCCCCAAAACCCCATGTTGAAAATTTGGTGCCAACATTCCAAAAAATGCCTGAGATATGCATCAAAGTTGAAAAAAACCTATTTATTCCATTATACAGCTTACCGGCATTTCTTCAGTTCGAGGTTGGCTTTGAAGAGTGCAGACATGTTCCTGGTCAACAGAAGATCATCTCTCTGGCCTCTGGAGGTAAGTATGGGGTGAGCTGGGGGTGTGGGGAGGTGGATGCGCAGAGAGGTGGGCGGGGATGGGGGCAAGACAATCAACGAGGGACCTTTATTTCTTTTCAGGTGTTTGTTTTCTTTTTAGGAAGACGATGCAGGACTTGTGCCATGCTGGGGTGGGTTTCCAGCATGGAAGCTTGAAGATTTGTTTTTGGGGAGGGTCAGTGGTGCCAACGAGGGATTGGGCACCCCAGTCGGCCATACAGACGTGTGCCACGCTGAGGTGGGCTCCCAGCATGGCAACTGGAAGTCTGTTTCTTGTGGGGGGGTTTAATTGAGCCGATGGGGATTGGGCACCCCCATCACCATTCTCACTTATGCCATACAGGGGTGGGCTCCCAACATGGCACCTAGAACTCTGGGGGGGCCCGGAGCCATACTGTGTGCGGCGGGCAGGGGAGCGCTATTCAGAGACACTCAGAGGGTTGGGGAATATTATTACAATACTGATCAGGTGTGCCAACAGATGACAACTGTGTCTACTTTTTCAGTCTCTTTGGGGTTCTGTTTTCCTGCTTTTTTCAATGCTGCTCCTACCTGGAACTCTGACTCAACATTCCAAAGATGGCAATTAGATCTTTTTTGGAAACATTCCAAGGATGTCATTTTAGTCACTTGCCTCCTCCTTGAAAGATAGTCCTAGGAAACGTTCACTTCAAACTGAGTTTATGTTCCAGGAAGAGAAAGAAGAGACGTGTACAAGCAGGATTGCCAGCAGTATGCTAATCAACACTATCTTATCGCTGCTCACTGAAGTGGAGCTCTCCCTTTCAACTGTACGCCACTGCATTTTCAACTGCTGTCATAGACAGCTGCAGCATTCATTGGTGAACTGTGGCCACGCCTGCAAACACACTGACTGAATTGGAAGACAGGGTGCCACACCTACAAAAACTCGGATGATGGCACTATGTTTCTTGCATATGGGTGCAAGTAAACATGAGGAGAAATATACCTACCAATGTATTCACAATGAGCAATAACTGGTCAGGAGATAGGCAACATAAGAGGGCAGCAGGGAAGGAGAATGGAGAGAATCAGGAAAAAAAAAAAAAATACACGTGGCCACTGCAGCAGGATGGCTAGCTGCAGGAGCAGTGTGCGCAGAGAGGTTGGATGAGAGCTTTGAATGTGAGGATGCATTAAGTAAAGGATCAAAGAACAAGATGGAGGTTATTCAGAGGAGGGGGAGGAAGGAGGAGAAGGTAAACAAACTGCCCAGCAGAGGTTTTAGACTGGGAGAATTCAGAAAATGCAGTACTCAGAGGCATACCTCTCAACCTTTTGTCACTGAAATGAGGGACGTGAATATTTTTGGACACTCAGAATGAGGGACAATGAGGCACAAAAATCCTCAGAATGAAGGATGCATCCTCTAACATGGAGATACAAGCTCAGAACACTATGAAAACAACAGTGTTTACTTATACAGAGTTTATTTTTGATTTAGTATTTTAAAATATTAAGAGCTTCTGCTTTAAAGTCTGAATTTAAAGCACATTCTCTGTGTGGGCAGCATCTTTTCCATGAGGGACAGATGTGGGGCAGAGCAATTTTAAGGGGTTAAATGAGGGATGTCCCTCGTAATGAGGGACAGTTGAGAGGTATGCTCAAAGAAGTGGAGAGAGCAAAAGGAGGGGAGGGAACTGAGTCAGGAGGCAACATAGGAAAGATGCATATGATGAGTACAGAGAAGCATTTACATTTATTCAATAAAACATGTAAGCAATAAGCCACTCCGAAGTGTGGGTTGTTGTCTGATAATTGCACAACTCAAGGTACATAGTGAGACACGAGACAATTGCACAGAGTGTCTTCAGCATTCAGGAAGTGCATTTATCAGACAACAACTCATACCTCGGAGTGGCTTACTGCAACTATTAAATGGGTCCTAGAAGTAAATGTCTACAAAAAAATTAAAAATAAAATGAGCAAATACAAAAAACAAACAGAACTTTTAATGTATTTTTTTCATTTACTAAAAAAAATAGCCCTCATAAGTTCTCACAGTGTGCAGCGGAAGTTCTCAATGTGTCTCCATATCAGGCACACAGCGGGCACTTGTCCACTTACTGTACAGTAATCTAACTAACACACACACACACACACACACACACACACACACACACATATACACACACACTTGTATTTTTCATTTGTAAAGCATACTATCATTTTTATTTGTAAAGGAAATATTTCTACGGGAAACTGCTATTGGAGAGAAAGAGAGAGGGAGAGACAGCTTTGAGCAAACATCTGCAGCTTTCAAGAGTGTCAGTGGAGCCTGCAGCTGTTAGCACATGGCCATAGCTTTTGTGAAAATACAACATCACACATGCCCCCACAATGCAAAGCATCATGGGCTACATATGCAAATCACCACAGAATGTTATGCTGGTCCAACTTTAAGCAGAATTGCATGGTGCCGAAAGGCCTCTCACACAGTTTGCAAAGGGTGCTAACAGAAGACACATGTCTATGTCTTCTGTTAGCACCCTTCTAAACTGTGACTTCATCTGCATAAGTGGAACAACTACTCTTTATGTCTGTTACATACATTAATTAAAAAGCTAATGTGTATATTTCTTGAAACTTTCACTTCCCAGCCAAATTCCCTTAGAGTAACCCTTGCCTCAGTGTTTGCCACAGAGGTTCTTTGTCTTTAAATGTTTTTTATTTTAATGGGTTCACCACAATATATCAAGGCACACTGCCTATAGGGTAGCTGGTCCATTCCACTGGGGTGTCAAACAGACGAGCATACTGATGAGTCCTGGTAGAGACCCAACTGCGTGTCTATGTCTTCTGTTAGCACCCTTTGCAAACTGTGTGAGAGGCCTTTCGGCACCATGCAATTCTGCTTAAAGTTGGACCAGCATAACATTCTGTGGTGATTTGCATATGTAGCCCATGATGCTTTGCATTGTGGGGGCATGTGTGATGTTGTATTTTCTTGAAACTTGGCTTCCCAGCCAAATGCCCCTTGGGGTAACCCTTGCCTCAGTGTTTGCGTACAGAGGTTCTTTGTCTCATAGCTTTTGTGATGCATCAGGGAAAGCACTATTGTAAAGTACAGGTTCCGGTTTTGTTCACCAGGAGAATACATTTCTAAAATTAAAAATACTGTTTTATGTATTAGTGTCTATTTCTTTTTTGCAGTGCACAAGCGATGTGAGTGGGCAGCTCGGCAGTCAGGCTGGCTGAGGAGGATGACTTGATGCTGGAGAGTGAGTGGGTTTAGCATCAATGCTGCACACACAGTGACTAATGCTACGTCTCTGATAACAGTTCATTTTTTTTTTTTCTGTTTTCTGTTTTTGGCCCTACTGCCCCCGTTGGCTATCAGCTCCAGTCACAGACCCCTGATGCCCCCACCTCCGGATATATAGCCATATCCCCGGTCATCCCTGGCTTACCCCCCAGAGAGTGGGGCCGTGGTTCCGACCCCCGATATGGGCTGCGGGACTTTGACTAGTTGGGATATCGGCTTCCGGAGGCTGATCAGGGCTACCAGGGGTGGAGCGCCATTGAGACGGCATGGCACGGGATTTTATCCCCCCTGTCCCTTTAAGCAGGATGGGGAAGTGCAATGACGACCTGCGTCCGCCCCATCCTGACGTTCTGTTGAGCGCCAACGTGGTGCGACTACCCAGCCTCCGCTAGGTGCCGCTCCAGAGCTGAGTGCTGCCCTACCCTCCCCCCAAGGAAGGAGAGCTGTCCAAGGGACGCTCAATCCTTCCCGCCCGGCCGGTCCTCCGATAACCCAGGTCCATTCCCGAACCCGTATCACCGGCGTCACAAGCGGAAATCCAACTGCTGTGCCGACAGACCAGCTCTGATAACAGTTCAAAAATCAGCAGTTTCTTTTTTAAGTCCTTCTACAGATAATTTGTTAGAGGGAACTGTGTGTGGAAAAAATTGTGTTTGTGTGTGTACTTGATCGGGAGGAAAGATGGTGAAGCTGTAGTAGGGGGCCTCGTGGGCCTGTGTGATGCCAACAGATGAGTAGGGAGTTAAGGTGGCACCAGCAACTCTTGGGCCATGGAGTACAGGCCTGGAACTAAACAAAAACTACACCAGGTCAGTCCTGGCTTTTTATTTTAATTAATGGTCACTAATTACTTAGTACTTGGTGTGACCCTGCATGATGGGAAAGTTTAAAATCTGAGTTTCTGTGTTAGGGCAAATACTGGTACCTTACAGCACTAATGTGGCTGCCACAATTTCTTTTTCAAGTTTCTGGCAGGCGTAGATATGTGTCCTGTGCTGCATCCTCGTTGTCAGTACAGTGCCACCCTCAGGATTCTCACTCTATAAACACAAGCCTGGGGGTTTCTCTAGACCAGTCAGGATGCAACATATTCTCTACCCATTTTATAAATAAAGTGCATTGCAATAGCCTTATAAAATGCCAGGGTAAAATCATGTCATTTGATTGGCTCTTATTTATGTGTAAAAAATGGTTTACACATTGTTAAAAAAAAAGGACTGCTCAACAATGAATATTCTGGAACCCTGATCAATGGGCATTTGGAACACAGGCATTTCAGTTAGCCCCCTACAGCTAAAACTGATCTTCAACCACAAACATGGTTGCTACCTTTACACTGTAAAACAACTTCAACTGGGCCCTAAAAATACCTTAAATAAAAAATAAAACAAATTAATTAAATATTGTTTTCCTGATTATTACACTCTCCTTACATATATGAACAAATTAGAACCAATAAGTATCGTTTATAGTTTTCACTACAGTTGTTTCTTTGCTGCCAGTGAAAAATTCCCCTTCTGTCTTTACCTGCTCATCAGGGAACTCTCTTTTTCTTTTCCTGTCAGTGAGATAATTGAGTCTCTGGCTGTACCAAAGGCCATTGTTGTCTGTGTGTACAGTGTGTTAGGAGAGAAACAGTCTGCCAGTTGAACTGAGCAGAATTTTGAATCCATGTAGTCCATGGTAAACGTTCCATGATAAACATTCCATGTCTTGAATGTGGAGAAAAACAGAGAAAAAAACAGGAAGAAAGTGGGCAATAATACAATGACATCATCAACAACATCACTTGCAGTGGGCGGAAGGATTATTTTATCACAAATGCACACAAGTAAATCTATTGTTTCTACATATAAACATGCTTTTTTCAACAGTAAAAAGTAAGGAAAAAGGCAATTTTATAAGTGCAATAAGGCACTCAGGAATGTGTGTAAAACATATTTTACAGCACGTCCAGAGGCTGAAGTCACTTGGCCCTCTGCCTTGTGCCTCTGTGTGCTATAAAATATGTTTTAAGCACACCCCTTCAAGCCTTATTGCTTACATAACCCACAATGGGTGGGCCTACTCCCCTAAAGAACTCAAGCTGGAATTTGGAATGGAAGGCAGCACAGTGGGGAGAAAGGCTCCATTTTCAAAAGGGGGAAGGAGAAGTTGTACTGAAGTACAGGCAGCAATGATGCACATGGAGAGGACAGCAGACATGAAGCACAGAAAGAGAAGAAAAGGGATTCCAGCTTGGCCAGAGTGGTTTCAGGACTGGCACTGTGTCAGTATGGTCAAATGCTGTGAAGATCATCTTGAGGATGATCTTTCCGTCAACAGGGAATGGAAGGCGATGTTGTGGCACAGAGTTTCAAGTCTGGGGGAAGCTTTTTTTTGTTAATATAGTTTTTATCAATAAACTTTTGTGGGCAACACAGTACATACGAACATACGAAATTTGCCAGCAGATAAAGGACTAGAGGTCTATCAAGTCTGCTCAAATGTGCAGCTCGCACCCCTTATTCTTCAGCTGCCCCTCCCATCCACCCTTCCCCTTCATTGACCCTCCTCCTTGTCCTGTCACATCCTCTTTTGAAGCAGTCCACTGTTCTACTGGATACCACTTCTGCAGGTAACGCATTCCACCCAGCCACCACCCTCTCTGTAAAAAAGTGTCTCCTCATCTCCCTCCTGAACCTTCCTCCCTCCAGTCTCATGTCATGGCCCCTGGTGTCCCTCCCCTCCCTTACTTTGAACAGCCCCTCTGTACCTGTCTTGTTTATTCCTTTCATGTACTTAAAGGTTTCAATAATGTCCCCCCTTTCCCTCCTCTCCCCCAGTGAGTACATGTTCATCTCTCTCTCAGCCTCCTCTCATATGATAAGTCCCCCAGCCCCTTGATCATCTTTGTTGCCCTGTGCTGCACCCCCTCCAGTAACTTAATGTCCCTCTTCAGATACGGTAGCCAATAGTGCACGCAGTACTGCAGGTGCTGTCTAACTAATGACCTATACAGTGGCAGAATCACCTCCTCCCTCCTCAAGGATATACCCCTTGCAATACAACCCAGCATTTTGTTGGCCTTTGCAGCTGCCTTCCTACATTGTGCCGAGTTGATCATTGACCCTGTAATGAGCACCCCCAGATCCTTCTCCTCCTCCTCTGTCTGGGCTAGCTGCACTCCCCCCAGCAGGCAACTGCTCCTTGGGTTCTTCATCCCAAAATGCAGCACCTTGACTTTTTGGCATTAAACCCCAGTTGCCAGGTGTCTGACCAGGTTTCAAGCTTTGCCAGATTATCCTGCAACCCCTGCCAACCCCCTAGGTACAGATTCACACAACAGATATTCAGTACTTTCACAATGGGTATATGAATTTACTGCATTTGCTAAGTAATCTGAAATCACATTGTACAACCTGGAAAATTACCTTTCCCCTCTCTTTAGGGACAGCTTGTGGGAGGGAAGTGTAACATTCACTGATAGTAGTCATTGGTAGAAATATACAAACTGTGTCAAAAGTCTGAGCTACAACATCTAGCTGCCCTGACATATGACTAAGACAGGGTGAAGGTGTGTGCCAGGAGGTAAGGGAGGAACAGCCACTTGAGTACCTGTCCAGAGGCCGCCTCTTGAACACCCCAAGGCTCCCCTGGTTTTGGTAAAATGCTGCATCTGGAAAAACAGGGTTCCCAGGTTCCATCCGAGAACCCTGGCTGCAAGAGACTACACCCATCTATTACCCGAAGAACTATCCAACTACCTAAGCAGCATAGACTGGAGCCCAATCAAACTCCTCCCCTCTCTAGATAAGGCTGTTGCCTTCTTTCAGCGAACACTCCACACAGCAGCCGACCTATTCGCCCCCATGAAGAAACTCCGTACAAGGGAAGCTGCTATAAGTGGATCACCCCCTCCTTGAAAGCCCTAATGATAAACCTGGACAAGGCCTGGAAAAAATACAAGCTCTCCACCCTATCTGCTGACCTGTTGAGCTACAAAACTCTCAGAAACAGGTGTAAGCTGGCCATCAAAATGGCCAAAAGGGAGTATGTCATGCAACTTCAGAAAAAGAATCTAGGAAACCCTAGACTTTTCTGGGCACACATAAATGGGTTATTAAAGGGGAATGGCAAGACCAAACATGGCTCCATTGAGGTAAATGGTCAACTAATAAACGATGACCCCCACATCGCCATGGCACTCAACCACCACTTCACGATCCTTGACTCTTACAAGGCTGGACTACCTCCCTCTACCCGGACCCCAACGGGCGGTCACTTCCTAACCCTGACTGCCCAACCTTCCACCTCAGACTGGTAAAACCAAAAGAAGTTCTCTCATTACTAATGACTCTTAAAACCTCTGGCTCCGGGGGACCTGATAGGATTCACACCAGGCTATTGAAGGAAGGAGCCCAGTCCCTAGTCAGACCCCTGACCTGGTTCTTTAACCAATCCCTAAAAGAGGGTGCAGTCCCTGAACAATGGAAACAGGACTACGTGGTCCCAATCCACAAGGGAGGCCATCGGGAGTCCACTAGCAATTACAGGCCTCTCACCCTGCTTTGCACCCTGGCAAAAATACAAGAGAGGCTGATCTACAGGCAACTCCGTGAATACCTAGAGTTCCATCAACTTCTGGCACCCTCCCGGCATGACTTCAGAACCAGACATGGGACGGGCACTGCCCTCACCCAGTTCTCGACTGACGTACTCAGAGAACTGGATAAGAGGACCCCTACTGGTGCGGTTTTTATCGACCTAGCCAAGGCCTCGACCTGGTCAATCACAATCTGCTATTGACTAAGCTGGGAAATGTAGGCCTTGACAGCCATTCCCTTACGTGATTTGAAAGCTACTTAAATGGATGTACACAGAGGGTAAAATGGAAAGACTCCATATCGGAGCCACTCCCATTAAAAGAGGGAGTGCCTCAACGGTCGATTCTTGGCCCCCTCCTCTTCTCCCTTTTCATCAACGAACTCTGCAACCACTGTGGTGGGAGCTCTGTGGTCGAGTATGCAGATGATGCCGTAATCTATCAACCCTTCACTAAGCTGGGAGACTTCAGCCCCTTGCTACAAGGAGACCTGAGTTCCCTCGAGCAATGACTTGTTAACAACAGAATGGTCCTTAACACAGACAAGACCAAGGCCATGCTGTTTGGCCCAAGATCCCTTGGACATGATAGAAACCAACACCTACACCTGACCTCTGCGTTGGGCAGTAGGCTAGAGGTTGTGGCATCACTAAAATACCTTGGCCTCACCCTGGACCAGGGTTTCACTCTCAAGGACCACGTGAATCAAGTTACTAAAAACTTACATGCGAAACTAGGCACCCTCTACCGACTGAAAGACCAGCTGATACCTGAAGCAAGGGTATCCATAGCCACCAGCATCCTCCTCCCAACAATTACCTATGCAACTCCAGTGGTCCAGGGAGTAGCTAGACTTGAGATGAATAGATTCCAAGTTCTATACAATAAGGTGGCTCAGTTCGCCACCCAGTCAAACCCCAGGAACCATCACTGTGACATGATATCCCAACTAAATTGGCCCTCCTGGGATGCCCATCTCCAGTACCCCTTGCTTTGCCAAACCTTCAAATTAATTAGCCCAACCCCCCCAGCATCTCAGGACTTATTGCACTAAGGAATAACCCTCGGCTCTTCCGCACAATGGATCCCATGCTCCTAGCTGTCCCTAGAGTAAGAACCAAGGTGGGGGGCAAGTCTTTCGCTCACACGGCACCCACCCTATGGAACTCCTTCCCTCCTGGAGTGCAGGAAGCTCCCTCCATCCAAAGTTTCCACACAAGGCTTAAGGCTCATATGATGGCTACCTCCAAATGCAGCTGCTAGAGATACGGGTCCACCACACAGACATCTAAGCCTTACAGTCCGTTACTACCTGCTGTGCGCAATCTGTCTCTGCATTTGTGGTTCACACCCCCCTCTTTATTAGTGTCAATACACGTGCACTGCTGTAATGCTGATCTCAGCACATGTAACCAGCGGACTGTACACCTCTGTATAACTTGTACCATAATTGCATTTTCTTCATTTACCACATTGTGATTTATCCTATGTTATGTAATCCCGGGTTGCCGCTGAAAAAGGGACCTCCAGGGCCCAGTGGGCTCACCCGGTCACCAAAATTTAATAAATAAATAAATAAGATAACTGTGCTCAAGTAAAGGAATTCAAGCCCAAAGCTACCAGAGGAGGGAGGACGGTGGTAAATACAGTACCGGATGATGTGGTGATGAGGGTGGAAGAAGATAGGGCAGTAAAGGGGTATGGGGAGGAAGTGCCAGTAATTGAAGTGATATAGAAGTCTATGAAGAGCTGGGCACTAGGGCAACTTTAGAGCATGATCTAGGGGAAGTACTCTAGGGAGAGGAAATTGAGGACTTAGAGTGCTGGTTCAGAGGATCATATTTTCCGAGCATCTACCTGATGGCTAACCGGAGTGGGGGTGGGGGTAGTACTAAAGTTATGGAGTAAGCTTTGGTACTAAACCCATATTGTAAGCCACGTTGAATGAAGATCAAAGCTGCAGAGATAATGAGTACTGGTAAGTGCTAGAGGTGTGGGTGGGAAAAAGGGCGGTGAATAACCAGCATTTTGCTCCCAGTTTTCCAAGACGGGAACAAGACTGTTTAATAATAACAATTACAGGATGCCTTGAAAAAGAAGGCATAGCTTGTTTTAAAAGCAGCTACCGACAAAGGGTGAAATAATTTCAGGGATTTTTGTATCTGATTCCATAGCAAGGGGAGCATATCACTTATTGAAGCCCTACCAAATCGAGATCTCACCTTGGGGACAAGCAGCGAAATAAAGGCAGAGCTTCTCAATGAGTACTTGCCAACTGTACAAGAAGGCAGGCAATCTGAAATATATTGGGGCAGCTTACTGGAAATAGCTCTGAACGTCCATATGGCTGAATTTCTCTGCCGTCTAAATTTAAAAGAAGACCATCCCACCACTGTGTATAAGGAGCAATGATGAGTCGAGTAGGGGAGACCTGTGATAAATCTTAAGGCTCTGTGGTAAACGGTATTAACTTAAGAGAGTGCAGCGGTCGGGCCCCGACAGTACAAGAAGTCTGCGTAGTCAAGAAGGGAAATGAAGGTGGACTGAACCAGACTCATCTTGGCCTCTCTTGTCAGGAACTGGTTTATCCTGTAAAAAAGACCTAGTCTCTGCCTGAGCTTTTTTAGCAACTCTTCTAAGTGATTGTTAAAGGATAACTTATGGTCAATCCAGACACCCAGGAGGTGTTTGAACTTAGCCATGAATTCCAAGGGTTCTCCCAGTAGTGTAGTGATCTGAGGGGATGTTATGGATGTGACATCGTATGCACGAGGCGAGAATATCATTGCTTTGGTCTTTTTGGCATTTAGCAATAGTTTCTGATTTAACAACTGTAATTGCAGCAGGTTAAACTCACTCTGCAGAACATCGCAAGCTGCAGTGGGAGAGGGCCCTTTGGCGTAGAGCACCGTGTCATCTGCAAAGAGGTGAATGTTGACAGTTTTTATAGTGACATTGATTCTATTAATATATATATTGTGAATAGTAGAGGACCCAATATGGAACCCTGGGGTACTCCCCTCAATAAAGGTTTTAAAGGAGAAAATTTCCCTTCTGCCTTGACCTGCTGGTACCGGCCTGTAAGGTAATTAGCGAACCACTTTAGGGAGTGGTGGTCCAGGCCAATGTTCCTGAGTGATGTAAAAAGTAGGTTGTGGTCCACAGTATCAAAGGCCTTGCTTAGGTCCAAAAATACTGCGCATACAAAGTTTTTAGCATCCAGCTCAGCTCACATAGCCAGTCATTCATCGCTTTTGCGAGAGCAGTGACAGTGCTATGTTGTGCCCTAAAACCAGATTGCAGGGGGTTAATCAGATTTTCAGATTCTAGATATTTCTTTAGCTGGTTACTCACAACCTTTTTCCAGGAGTTTGGATAAGATCGGAAGTAAGGAGATGGGCCTGTAGTTATTAAGGTCTGCAGGGTCTCTGGATTTAAACAGGGGAATTACATGAGCTGTCTTCCATAGTGGTGGCATGGCAGCCTGGGAGAGTGATAGGTTAAAGAGGTGTGTAAGTGGGACCACCAGAAGCTGATAACCTATTTTTAGGTAGTAGGGATCTAAAAAGTCAGCTCCAGTGCTTTTCTTGACATCCAGCTGTAACAGGAGGTCTTCAACCTCCTTCAGCTAGACTGGTTGCAGGGAGAATGAGGAGTTAGATACTGGAATTCTTTGATCCTGAATACCAAGTTGGGATTGTAGATTATTTGCAGGAGAGGTGTCAAAGACTAGTCTTGCAGTGGCAAAATGATTATTGAGATGATCCAGGATGGAAGGCTAATCAGAGATGGAGGCACCACCAACAAGGATTTTAGCGGGTAGTGTGTTTCCAGGAGTGTAACCTTCTAATTCTTTTAGGACCACCTGCCTAAATAACATTCATTTTTAGAAATGTATCACTGTTTTGATACATATTTAAATAATTTGTTGTAATTAACACCCTTGCAAGTTAAAGCAGCAATCCACAAACTTAACCTGTAAACGTTTCAGTTGGATGTGTTGTGTACAATTCCAATACACTGATACTTTAACAAATCAGTCACACCGGTCAGAGGATGGACCCTTTTGGTCTCTATGTATGCAATTACACTAGCTCACTGTATTCAGAGTATTCAGATTAAAAAAAAAAGAACACCCAATGTTGTCAGAAGCACCAAGAGACCCAGTGCCACAGCTGTTGAAATTAGCTTGAGAACAACATTTCTATACTGCAGAATGTGCGCAGCGCTGAACATCAGTGAATGCTCCTACAGGGTAGGTGGGTTATGGAAAGTTATTGGCGTAGAGTGCCAGTGAGGAACCACCTGTAGTTACATCATGAGAATGTTGTCTATTTATCGGTGCATAGCAGGGAGTACTTCCTCTCTGATATGGCCAAGGAGGATGGATAGTGTCTGCCTTTTCTCACATGTCCCACTGTACTTCAGCTCAGGAGATTGGTGGTCAGGCAGTGTGGTTGCTACTGCTGTCTGCCTCTGACTTCTCATGCGCAGCCGGGGAGGTGCACGGATGGATGCAATGTGTAGAGTTGTACCACTTGGGCCCGCTTCTGCTACTATTGTACCAATGTAAAGACTAGCTCCCCCAATTAGCATCAACTGGGGATCAATGATGGGACTGATAATTGTATCTGTGGTCAGTAGTGGTTCTCTGGTGAAAAGGCTGGAGAACCTATATTACATTCTGCAAAACAAGTTCTGACGCAGCTCCCCAGTTGCATATGGGTGCTTTGGTGTACTTCTGTGTTCACCCCATGCTGAAATATCCTAGTAAAAATTCAGAAAGCATAGCTGAATTTTTACTAGGATAATTCAAGAAAAAATTCAGAAAGCATAGCTGGTCTCATTCCTCCCCCTCCATTAGTAAATCAGCTATATAGAATCACATGCCAATTCTGACTGATCACCGACAGTCCTTTGGTGCATGGCAGCCTGCTAATTGCGGCAGACTCGCAGATGCAAGTTCGAAAGAATGCTTTACTTATTTAGTATTCTGATGCCCTCTGTGCTTGTCTGTCTAATGCTAGCCAGCACATTTGTCTGAATATATTAGGTAACTACTTCATGCACACCACTCATTTAAAAGGACCTTGCTTGCAAGCCAAATGATATGTTTGCATTTTGGAAAATACCCCAACCTTCCTTAACAAATCGATTGTGCTCTGTGGTCTTACCTCGATCCACCTCTGAGCCTCATTAAAGGCTGGTTAAGGTGCTGAATCTTGCAGCTGCTGCTGACAGTCGTCCAACTGTATCACAGGACTTGCCATTTGCAAACCTCTGAAAACTAAGTCCCGGCAGCTTTTCAGATCAGCTCACAGCTCTGGAACAAGTGAAGGGCGGCGGGATGATGTTAAAATATGTCCGCCGCTACCATGTTTTTTTAAATGCAGAGGGTGTGCAGTGTTATCACCCCTGATAACTGCTCCTGCAGTAGCCCCTGCTGGGAATAAGACTTGTGCTTTTCTCTGCAATGTGAGCTGAACCAATCGCTAAAAAAACCCGACAAATGGAGCTTTGCCTTGCTTCAGCTAATGCAAATCCTGGGGCCATCTCCTCCAGCAGCAGTCACATGGTCCATTATACACTGGGCTACAGATAAAGCCGCATACTGAATACAGCTCATTGTAGGGAAGAAACAAGTGAAAGGCCGCCATAAGTAACAAGGCAAACTGATTCACCCCTGGAATCAGGGACAGCCCAGGCAGCAAAAACAGCTGATTGTGATGACAGGGTGCTCCCTGATTGCAGTGGCGAGTTTCTTTCAAGTTGGTGGCAGGCTACAATACTGCTGTCATAGACAGCGTGCTCCTCTATTGGCGCCACAGAGACCAGACCCGAATTGGACAGCTGGCATTCGCCACAACACTGCTACACCTCCACAACTCACTACTACAGCAAGCTGCCATAATATGTTTCTTGCACAAGCAAACATAAAGATGGGCAGAATTCAACAAAACAGCATTCAACCCAGATACATGTACAGTCTTACAATTTGAAAGAAACAATCCTAAATATAAATACATTATGAATGGGACCACTCTTAAATCAGTAAGCAAGAAGCGTGACCTAGGGATCATAATAAATGATTCACTATCCCAAAATGACCACTTTTCCCAAGTTGCCAGGAAAGCAAATTATCTAATCCACACAAAAAGATGCTCATTTTTAACTAGAAAACCCCATTGCATTATTCAGACGTACAAGGCTTTTGTCGTCCTGTATCTAGACTATGGTTCCCCTTTTTGGTGTCATTATCTGAGAAAGATATAAAATCTCATTAAGAGACCCTAGAGACAACTTACAAAAATTATTACAGGTCTTAGTGACACCAACTATGAAACTAGATTAATTAGACTGAGATGTTTAACTTACAGGAAAGAAGATGCAGAGGCGACCTCCTGATTCTCTATAATATTCTTAAATATATGAATCTAATGAAAGAGATGGGAATTCAGTTAAACAATAGAATCCTGCAGTTAAGATAACATAATAAATAACTTATAGTACATAGAGCCAAAACAAACAAAAGGGCATTTTTTTTTTCACTATAGGGGCAGCCCACCAGTGGAATTCATTACCGAGTTCCATAGTAAATTCAGAGTCTCTGGATTGCTTAAACCATAAATTAGATTAATACATCCTCTAGACCAGATCCTGGAAATAACTCACTTGGTGGTGGGAGACAATTTAGATGAGCCTTGGCCTTCTTTTATCTAAATTACCAAGGTACCAAGGAAGTACTGTACTTTTTCATGGAGAGGGTGGTGGACCCTTGGAACAGCCTGCCACTGGAGGTTGTAGTAGCCAAGATGGTCAGTGAATTCAAACAGGTATGGGATAGACAGTATAGTCACCTTAGCAAGACAAATCGATAGTGGGGGGGAGAAAACCCAGGCAGACTAGATGGACCACATGATCTCCTTCTGCTGGCAGATTCTTATGTTCTTAAGTTCTCTTAATTTATTAACATGCCAAACAAATTTGCAAAAACATTTTACTCTCAGCTGAGCTAGTAAGACACAACTCACTAAGGAGCTAACTGTCCCATATGCATTCAATGTCAAATAAATGCCTTCCTCAGGGAGTGAGCTTGTAACTTCTGAGCTTTTACATGATAGCCACCAAATCAATATTCAAACAGCAACTTGTCTGTTCAGCCAGTCACTGTTGGCAAACTAGCAATCATTTTTTATTTATTTATTTATTTAATTTTTGTTGACCTGGTAGGGTGCACTAGGCAGACAGTTGCCTATTTTCAGGCACAACCCAGGAGGTTACAAAGCAGGATAGTACAGAGCCAGTGAGAGAGGTTACAAATTCAGTGAATAGCATAGTGCATAGTACACAGTACACAGAGTTGAATAAGTCTAACAAGTAACGACTAACATGCAGGACAGGGATACAGATTATGCATTACATTGTTACAATGAGCATTCTAAGCAACAAAAGTATAGAGAGGCAGGAACTTAAGTACTAACTAGAGTATAAAGAGTGGTTTAAGGTGCGGAGGTGTAGACATGTGGCCTTTTTTTGTACATTCTATTTCTTCTCCAGGGGCCAGGGCATCTCCCAGGAGGACCCACTCAACCTCAGCCTCCACTCCCAGCCTGAAACCACCCTCCCTGGGAGACACATTACTGAGCACCCCCACCCAGACCCATGGACTTGTTCAGCTCCCCTGGATCACCTCCCAAGGGAGGGCTCGCCCCACCTACCTGGCAACTGAGTGTGTTTAGAGGAATGGTCCCTGGGCCAGGTCGGGGAGCTTGGGAAAGCTGGTGGAGGGTTGATCCAGTAATGGGATGTGGGCCTCAGTCCCTGGGATCTCCAGCACCTTCCTGGTCCTCCAAGGTATTTGCATTGTTTCCCCCTCAGAGCTCGGACATGCAATGATGCCGGTGCACCAATGTGCAGGCATCCACCACAGCTCCACCACCTTAATCCAGCGTCATTCCATACAGGGTCCCCGATCTCCACCATGGGCCACTAGGGAGTGAGGCATACCCCAGTACTCACCCCAGGAGAGGAGAACAGTCCTCTGGATGCTCAATCCCCTACCTCCCCTGCTGACCCCCAATGACCCAAGTCCATTCCCAAACCCGGGTCACCGGCATGGTGCGAGGTGTGGCATCCAGTGCCTCAACCCTCAGCACCACCAGGCTAGCTAGACATATGGTCTTAAGTGCAGAAGAGTAAGGAAGAGGAATATATCTGGGGTAGGTAGGTAGTTAGGAGCAGGCACATTTAAAGTGCTGAATCAAGAAGGAGCTTCAAGTAACAGCTTCTAAAACTGTCAGCTGATTGACAATGTCAGGTTGAAGCTGAGATGTTATTCCATTATTTAGGTGCAATGGAGGAGAAGGTTAACTCTCCATATTTAGAACAAGACCTTGGAATGGAAAGCTGCTTGGAGTTATAAGACCTGAGGGACTAGTTGTTAGTGTAGGGGACTGAGTGAGAGACTAAAGAGTGGGGCCTTTGATTGAGTAATGTGCTGTAGATGATTCTCCCAAGTGAAAAGTCAAATAAGGCTGTAGGGAAGGTCATACTAACTTACTTTATAGCAGGCAATGGTGAGAGAGGTGATTATATGCGAGAGCAAAGTGGCAGATGTTGTTGTACCCTACTACCCATTTTCACAGCAAGGTATTGGAGGAATGCCCAAAGACTTTTAGGCCATAGGTTAATTTTGGGAGGAGTAAACTGCGGGTGATACTGATTCATACAGATAGGGAGAGGTTTGGACTAGCATGGTATGCAATGAATAGGTTGAAATTAACAGTCTTGCATACAAAGTGAGCTTGGAGGGAGAAATCCAGGGTTGGGGCAAGCATGACTCCAAGGTATTTGAAAGAAGTGACAGTGTCTAATCTGGAACCGTTCTCATAGACCACAGTTAGGGGAGTATTTTTGTTTTTTAGTTGATGAGGGATTCTAAAGAGCACTGCCTGGGATTTAGGGTGGTTCATGAAAAGTTTGTTTTCATTGAACCAGGATTGTATGGCTTTAAGGTCTGCTGTTAGGTCCCTGTTGATAACAGTTATTTCAGAGGTATGGATCATCCACGTATAGTAGAGAGGTGGAAAACTTGAAGCAGTGATTGACTGAGTTGATATGCAGGGAGAAGAGTAGTGGTCTAAGGACTGACCCTTGGAGCATGCCAAGAGAGGTGGGAAGATATTCTGAGAAGGAGGAACCGATCCTGACATGCTGACTCTTATTGGAAAGGTAGCTCAAGAACAAAGGTAAAGCATGCTGCAGTATCCCTAGGGAATGTAACTTATTGGGGAGAATGGGGTGGCTGACCATGTCAAAGGCTTTTGTGAGGTAGATAAGTACCACACCAGCATAGTTGCCACTGTCATGGGTGGAGTATATAGTATTCGTTAGTGTGAACATTGTTGTGGTAGTACTGTTGCTCTTATGGAAACAATGCTGGGTGGGGCAGAGAAGGTCATGTTTCTCAAGGTATATGTATTGTTGAGCTGCAAGAAGTTTCTAGAACACTTTGTTCAGGGCAGGTAAAATGGCTGTGGGCCTATAATTAGATCTGAGTTTCTGATTTCCTTTTTGAAAACCGGCATAATGTTTGCCTTTTTCCAGATGGGAGAAACAGTGCCAGTGGAGAGGGAGAGGTTAAATATATGGATTAAGGGGGTTGCCAGCTCCCAAGCTTCAAGTTTTAGTAATTTAGGTTTGATTCCATCTGGACTGGCTGATTTAGAATCAGGTATCTGTTTGAGTAGTTTTAAAACTTTGTCAATGCTGACTTGCTTAAACAGGAAATGGGAAGTAGGTCTGTATGAGGGATTGAGGAGGGGTTGAGGTGTGCAACTGGTTATTTAGTGCAAAAGTGAAGGGGGAGAAATCAGAGAAGTGTTTATTGAAACCAATTGATATGGTTAGGGAGTTATTACAGATGACACCATCAATTTCAAGTTCAGTCAGAGCAGAGGGGTTAGAGTACCCGAGGAACTGTTTGAGGTGGTTCTGGTAATGCTGGGGATTGCTATGTGAGTAGGCTAGCAGGGTTCAAAAGCATATTTACTCTGCTGGATAACTTGCTTACATTTATTATGCAAGCACCTGCACGAGGTCAGTCTGCACTATAATTAGAAGCTTTAAAGGAGGCCCAGTGTCTATCTCTTTCTTTTAGAAGAGATAAGAGATGGTGTGGAGCCATTTTGTTTTCTGTCCTCCGACTCTCCTAGAGGTCAGGGGAGCATGCTTGTTCTCAAGCAATTGCAGAGTTGCATTGAAAAAGGATATGGCAAGGTCAACATCAGTGGGGTTCCATGTCAAAACAGTGCAAATTATTGGGCAAATGCAATTTGACCACGTTTTTTATATCTCCATCAATTTGAGTGACCACAACACCCGGTGACCACATTATAGGGCTAACTCATGCAAAGTGAACCCGTAACTTTCAATGACAGGATGCACATTCAGATGTGAACTTGCAGGTTATGCACAATTCTATGCAAATACTCCTGTCGGGTGCAGGTGGAGTACTGAGCGACCTCCTTGTCTCACTGCAAAACATAATCTCCATATACCAGAAGAGGCATACCTCTCTGGCTTTGCATAAATTTGACCTCCATCTTGGAAACATCTGCCCCATAATATCACCCACCTTTATGCTACAGCTCTACCCCATGTCACACAAGGGGGCTCTGCCTCACTGCACACCCCATGAGGAGCTGTGCCCCCCAAGCCCCCCTATCTTAAAGAGTCTAACACCACACCACTCCTGGATTTAGGGGTAGGCTATTATTATTATCACCAGACAGGTGAGTCACTTTAATTACTTATGCGCTGTTGTGCAACAGTTGCTCTTAATGCTGCTTCGATGTTGTATTCCATTCGCTCTCATGTGTGTTCGCTATCATTGTGCAGTCACTGTAATTGACTGTGCTATAACTGAGTCACTCAAATGTTCTCACTGTAAAGGCCATGCTATATTGATGTGACACTAATCAGGGGTTGCCCAAAGGTAAGTCCAGTCTTGGTAGGCTAGCTCTGACCTAAATTGTGTGGGGTCAAGGAGTGAGTAGTTACAGAAATGGATAATTCAATGTTGAGCATTTAGTAATCTAGCATGCCAGACATAATATACTGGTGACTGATCACTTAGGGAATCCAGGAGGATACCAGCAAAAGAGATTTCATCAGGGTCAAGAACAATGATCCAGTGGATAAGGGTGGCAGTGAGGGCATTCTTTCAGAGTCTGGTAAGCTAGGAGATTAATTGGGTGAGTAGTAACTTGCTGAGTGTTAGTTCTGCAGGTGTGTTAGTATGGTCAATCCAGTTATTATTAAAGTCACCAAGGATTACATAGTCATTGCCACTTATGCAGGGGCCAATAGTGTCAATGAGGGAGGAGAGTTAAGGCTGGCTGGTGGCTGGGGGCAAGTAAACACAGAAAATGTGCAGCTTTTTGGAGCTGCCTAACAATTGGATACTGTGGCACAATTAAAGGGATGTGGCTGTTAGGTGTGTGGTGGGGATAGGGGTAGTAAGGTTAAGATGATGTTTGAAATAGATCATGGTGCCACCACTGCATTTGGGAGAAGGTCTATTGCACCTTATAAAACTGTAGCCAGCGATGTTGCAGAGATAGTTAGGTATAGAGGGTTTGAGCCAGGTTTTGGATAAACATAGTACGTCGGGTTGTTAATGGGAGATCCATACAGTTAGTTCAGTCAGAATGTGATTCAGGCTTCTAATATTAAGATGTATTACTTTTAGGTCCTTCACCCTATGCCGAGGATGGGATGAGAGGGAGGTTGTGGTAGGCAGAGTGGGCACTGGGCTGGGTTCCATGTCACCGGTGACAAGCAGTAGTAGGCACAGTCAGAGGATTAGGGTGATTAGTTTGAAGTATTGGAACAGTTTGTTTCATGTTGCAGTAGAACAGTGGACTGCTTCAAACGAGGATGGGACAGGACAAGGGGGAGGGTTAATGAAGGGGAAGGGTGGAAGGGAGGGGCAGCTGCAGAATAAGGGGTGCTAGCTGCACATTCGAGCAAACTTGATAGACCTCTAGGCCTTTATCTGCTGGCAAATTTTGTATGTTCATATGTTCGTATGTAGAGGGAACCAGTGGGTATTCATGATAAGATGACACATTGGAGGCAATGTTTGGGAGTGCAGAAAGCAAGAATGAATAAGGGCTGTTGGGAGTGCACTAGGGAGTTTGACATGGAGAAGTCATTGAGGGACGAAGGGATAGATGTAATAGGAGGTGAAGAAGGCATAGTATCAGCATGTGCAGCAGAGCCAGGAGGATAGATAAGGAGACCAGAGTGGTCAAGGAGAAATGCGGGTGCAGAGAGGGGGGTGCCATTAGCAGATGGTGAGTCAGGGGAAGAGTTAGTGTTCTGAGCAGAGGGGTTACAGCAGTCAGAAGAGAATTCATAAGAGTGTAGTTAGGAAACTGCAGGAGACTGGGACTGAAGATGGGAGAAGTGCATGGTGCTCAGTGACAGAGATTATCTATATTTGTGGAGGGTGGGAATGAGGAGTAACAGAGAAGCAAAACTGAGTTGTCAGATAGCAAGAGGACTTGAAGCCAAGAGATGGTAGAGAGTAGTGATGGTGCCTTGGCTGATGAATTGAGATTTACTGATGGACCTTACAATTAGATTAAATGGTCAGGAATATTTTCTTTATATAGATATTGAAGCAGAAGGTGGAAAGGGGCAAAACTCAGGCTAAGGTGCTTAGAGCAGTGGATGCAGTAGGAGCAAACAGGGGGATAAGTTGGTTAACTGGTGCATGTGTCAGAGGATCTTGGATACAAATATGGTGCAGGTTCTGTATGAGTACAGATGTGTGAGAGGCAGGCCAGTCCAGCACCTGAGGAGAACAGTGCTGCATTGTTTAGGGACATGCTTTGTAGGAAGCAGGGGGATACTTGAAATTAACTGGGGACCCCCGCTAAGGGGGTTACTAGAGGGGTACTGCAGGGTTCACTACTGGGACCGATCCTCTTTAAAGTCTTTATAGGTGGCATTGCAGAGGGACTGGAAGGGAAAGTATGCCTCTTTGTAGATGACACAAAGCTCTGCAATAGGGTTGATACACAAGGGACGTGGAAAGGATGAGAAGGGACTTGGCTAGGTTGGAGGAATGGTCAAAAGTATGGCAGCTTAGATTCAATGCAAAGAAGTGCAAAGTAATGCACCTAGAAAAAAAAAACCCAGAGGAAGAGTACACAATGTGGGGGAAGGTACTAACAACAACAACAATGGAAAGAGGCCCGGGGTAGTCAGTTTTATGTGATAATGGTTACTCCTAATGAGTGCTGACCACAAACAGCGAGACAAAAACCGCCTGATAGACAAAGGGCAACTGACAGTAGAGCGACCATCGCAAATAGTAATGGTCGCTTACTGCATCTGTAAAAAAGGAAAGATATGTTCCCCGCACCCCCCAAAATAAAGATGATCAACTCGGGGCAGACATAGAGGAAAACATAAAGAGTAAAAAAACAAAATATTTCCTTTCCAGCGACTAGACCTAAACCTGGGTCACTCACTTCAGGGGCGATAGAGTATACCACCATGCTACACGGCCAACTTGGCAGTGCTAGCCCAACCAGCATGCTATATCCTGCTCTAGCGAGTGTGGGTCTCTGCTACACTCGCTCTACAGGATATAGCAACTTCTTTCACTACTTGCTCTACTTCCAAGCACTATTATTGAGTCGCTCATGTTGAGTAGCTCAATAATAGGCGTTCATATAGGGTGTTCCTGGGGTAGTCATATCAGATGACCTAAAGGAAGACAGGCTGTGAGAAGGCAGTAAGGAGGGCTGGGGGATACTGAGATGTATAGGGAGAGGCATCACCAGTAGAAAACAACTGCCATGAGCTTCTGAAGAAGGACTGGTTGGTCCGAAAGCTAGAGCACTTTGTTCTTGTTACATCTATGTTGGTCCATTAAAAGGTATCAAATCATTTGCTTCTGGATCCAGTAGAAAACAGGAAGTTGTTATCCCTCTGTACAGACAGTTGGTGAGACCTCCATCTGGAATACTGTATGCAGTTCTGGAGACCCCATCTCTGCAAGGACATAGATAGGATGGAGGCAGTCCAGAGGAAGCAAATAAAAATGGTGCAGGGTCTGCACCAGAAGCCATATGAAGAGAGACTAAATGAGCTTAATATGTATACCCTTGAGGAAAGGAAGGAGAGGGGGACATGATAGAAACATTTAAGTAACTCAAGGGAATCAACAAAGTCCAAGAGGGTAGTATCTTTCAGAAAAAGAGATGTGCAAGAACAAGGGGACCCAATTTGAAGATAGAGGGAGGCCGCCTCAGGGGCAATGTGAGGAAGTATTTTTTCATGGAGAGGATTGTGAATGCATGGAACGGCCTTCCTGAGGCAAAACAAAATGGTTATATTAAATGCACGCTGAAATGAAAATAGAGTTAAAATCTACGTTTGAGCCTTAGGTCTTCTTCAGGAAATATCTAAAGAAAAAAAACAAGTTAGTGGGATTTTTTCTCTTTAGATATTTCTGAAGAAACCTAAATCAAATGGGCACTTAACTCCAGCTCATTTAAGCGTGCACGTGATCATCATTTTGTTTTGACTTCACTAGAACACATGACGCAGCGCCTTGTCTTTGTTTTTTTACAACTTCCTGAGGAGGTTGTGGGGTCAAAAACAGTGGGGGAATTCATGACTGCATGGGACAGACATAAAGCAATTCTGGAGTGGGATATGAAGAAATAGGCTGTTGGTTAGGATCTGCAGCTTATCCAATAGGTAGGGAAATGGGCAGACTGGGTGGGTCAAGCAGTCCTTATCTGCCATTAAAGACTATGTTTCTATGTTTCTATGACTTGAGTGTGTGAAATACAATTGAGCCAGTATAAGTAAGTTAGGGTGGATGATCAGAAGCAAGTAGTCCAGGCCAGCAATGATGGTGAAACGGGTAGAAAAGTAGAGCAGCCCTGAGGAAACAGTGAACTGAGCACTAACCTTGTTAGATATAAAAAGTGCTGGGGGGGTATCGAGCTTAAAGTTTGGGAAGAAAGTGTTGAGTTATGGGGGAGCAGTCCTTGAGGAAATACTGGACTTAACACTTAGTCCACAAGGAGGTTAATTAAGCATGAGGGTGGATGCTAGGGGTAGAGGATTTGGAAGGGAGTTAAACTTATGGGCAGGAATTATGGAATAAGGGCAGAGGGTAATAGAGAGTGCATTGATGGATAAAGGTGAGGAATGAAGTTGGAGCAAATCACGTGGACAGGGAAAGAGACAAGGTGATGCTCATTGGGTTAATGTAGGGTAGGAAACTGGAGAGAATAAAGGTGCTTACTCCATCTGGGCGGGAGGGTGGGTGGGTAGCTCTTTTTAGTGCCATGCACAGTGCAGCACCGCACCTGAAACAAACAGTGAAACAGCAGGTACCTAGTCAGCTCCTCCAGCCAACTGTGCATCATGATGTAATGGGAGGGGAAATCTCAAACAGCTGAGTCTTGGGGAGGGCAGGGTTGGTTCCATGTAATAATAGCAATCGCAGAACAGCGATTGCTATTATGATGAGTGTATATCACTGAAAAGCAAATCATCGGGCGAATCATTCCAGGCGACAGAACATACGGAAAGCAAACAAGTGTTTTTGCATTAGCTGTGCCTGCACCCCCTGAGTATAGATTATCAACCAGGGAGGTACATGTCAGGGAGGGGGCAAAATCCCTTTTTGGGAAAAAAATTTAGTGCCGCAGCTGGAGACAGCAGCAAAATGTGTACACACGTGGTCCTGAACCCTGAACCTGCTGCACCAGAGCTAGCTACTGACACCACCACACCACATGGCTAGCTCAGCAGCAGCAGGTACAACCATCCCTCAAAACCCCTTCCCTGTCCCTCCCCTTCTCCTCGCTATCCCCCCTTCTTGTCTCCGTCCAGTACCATCACAGTCATATACCATCACTACCCTTGCAAGGTAGCCCAATAGTATAGTGTCGACTATGAGTCACCATATTAATGTGGAGCCCATATTCAATTGCTATACTCATGGTTTACCACAAGGTCCAGGTAGCCCTCTTGACCCTGGCAGGCAGAAGAGAAGAACGCTGCACTCCTTAGGTTTCAGAGCTGGTACACATATTATTATTACTAATAATATTATTATTATTACAATGACTGAAGCAATATTCATGCCTTGATACCTAATGCTCAGAATAACATCACTACTACTAGGGTGCTTAAAGTGCAGACATAGTGCAAATATTAAGAATAAATGATAGTGATTGAAACCACACACATCAGAAAGGTAAGGGGAGTTAGGTATGCTTATTATACATTATCCATGGGGATTCTTTATTACAATTAATATCTAGGGGATCAAACATTCATGCCAGTATACAATCACACAGTACAATATATGATGAATCACCAATAAAGGTAGTTCATAGAATTCACATATAAAGTCTTAGTGGTCCATGATTTTTAAAGTAAAACCCCAAAACTCCTCTATTAAGATGCACTCCATTGTTCACACTCAGTGGAATATGTAGAAAGGAAAAATATGTACACTACCTAGAAAAATCCAGTAGGCATACAATATACAGTATACAGCAACTAATATGCAAATAAATGTTCAAAAAATATATTGCAAACTTCTGAAATGGAAACTAGTGGGAGGGAGGGAAGGAGGATATATTTTTTTGGGGGGGGTGGGGGAGTATTTTCAGAATGAAATTAGCCAGAAGAATGGCATGATCCAGAAGAAAGATGGAGTGAGGATATGAGAAGGGAGGTAAGATTGAGTAGCTAAAGGACATAGGAATCATAGGAAAATACAAGTTAAAAGCTGTTCTCCATAAAGACTTGACCTTGTGTCCCCAGCATCCCACAAACCCCAATATATTAATTCTTTCATATGTACATCTATGGATCTTTTAAATTGATCCATGTTTTTACTCTGTACTGCCTCAGCTGGCAGGTCATTCCATTCTGCGACCACCATCTGGTTAACCTTCTGCTTCCTGTCATTCCCCCTGAGTCTCTCTTCACACAACTTCATGTGATGTCCCCTAAATTGTCTGCCTGTTTCCTTTCTTTCTAGGTTCAAACATTCCCATAGGTCAGTGTTATGAAATGATTTAAAGACAAGGCACAAATCTCCTCTTAATCTCCTGTACTGTAATGAGTACATATCAAACTCTTTCTATCTTGCCTCGTATCCCATACCTCTCACCCCATACACCATTTGTGTTGCTCTCCTTTTATAGTCCCTCTAACCTCTGAATGGATCTGCTATGTGGTGCCCAAAACTGCAAAGTACTCAGTATGGGCCTAACCAATGATTCATAAAGAGGCAACAACAACTGCCTATCCCAGCTCTTAATATTTCTTTTCATACAACCCAACATTCTATTTCCTTTGCTCAGTACCTCTCCACAGTAGACATCAATTTTTTTTTTCCATTAACATTTTCTTTATTTCAGGCAGAAGTACAACAAAACAAACCAGACATTGCCAAATATGAAGGAAAAGAAAAACAGGTAACAGTTTAATAATACAGACATATGTAAAACAATCTTCTGCCTATCCCCCAACATACCCCCAGTTATACTCCCCAAACCACCCACCCACACCCTAACAATCCCTATAATCCTCATCACCTCCCCGAGGCACCTAACCATTTATCTCTATACGGATGCGATCAGGAATCAATAGAAAAACAAGTAAAGAACAGGGCCCAAATCTTGTCAAGAGGGCAATTGATTATACAATATGGCAATCATTCCTCTACCCTTAAAAGCATAAGAGCTCTGCAAACCACTCCGAATAAGAGATCTGCGCCTTGTCTTTCCAATGACGAAGAACTAATTTCTTCACTATAATTGATATCAAGGCCATGTGGTATTTCCTAGCCTTAACTGGAAAATCCATCATTTCCCCCAGTAAACAGACCTCCGGTCTAAACATATCTTCTAATCCCAATAAGGGGTCCAATTTATTTTTAATTTCAAGCCATAAGGGCATAACTTTAGGGCATTCCCAAAAGATATGGAAAAGGTCCCCTGCGTCTTCCCGCATCTAAAGCACCTGGATTCCTTCAGTAATTTCAAGTCCCTCAGCTTTTGGGGAGAATAATAAATGTTATGCAGTACTTTAAATTGTATAAGTCTCAATTGGTCATGCCTAACAAACTTATGACATGCTTGCCAAATCCCTGACCAGTTTAACGTAACATTTGGAAAAACTGCCTCCAATAAGAACAAGGAGCCAAATTTGTTGGGTAAGCCCATTGGAATAGAGTTAGGTAAATCTTTGAGATTGCTTGGGACTACCAATAAGCGGACGTATATCATTCAGGAAAAGGAAAATCTTGAGGAATAAACACCCCCAATGTATGCCTCTCGTTAAAACTTGTAGGACTGATATATTTTGAAAATGTCTTTGTTTAATAAGTTGAACTTGTTAATTATATCTAAACGCATTATACCTCCCTCATCTGTAAAAAGTCTTTAAGGGTACAATTATCCGTAATGGCAACCATTCTGCTTTAATAGTATTAATACCTAATAGGAACCGTGGGTTTCCCATATCGATTAGCACAATCCTTAACATGATCATATTTAATAAACCCACACAACTGAGTGTGAACTTTCACTCAACCCCTACTGGGATTTTTTCAATAAGGCAGGAGCATCTTGAAATTGGTGTAAAAAGAGCTAAAGTTTCACGGCACACTTTTTGATCAAGTTCATCTCTACATTTACCCATAGGCATATAACCCAACCTTAAAGAAGGTCTCTGTATAATACCCACTTACCATATTTGCTCAGCTGTGCAGACCAGAAATAGAGACCGAAATGAGGTAATCTCAACCCGCCCACTGGTTTCGGTGCAGCTAATTTCTGGTAGACCATCCTAGATTTTTTATTCCCCCAAACAAAATCTGCTAGCCTAGCATGCAACCTCTTAAACCAAGACACAGGAAGGTAAATATCCAGTCTACTCAAAGGATAAAAAATTATTGGAAAAATATTCATTTTAACTATATTTATTCTTCCCCACAATGATAATGGGAGCTGAGCCCATCTCTTAAGATCCAGCCCGATATTATGGACTAGGGACTCAAGATTCAGCTGACGCATGCGGGCCTTATTTCTGGTTAAGTAGAGGCCTAAATATTTGAGCGACTCGGAGTTCCACCCCAGGCCCAATTCTATTATTTCTTGTTTGAATAACATATTATTAAGGGGGTAAACTACTGATTTATCCTGATTTAATTTGTAATTTGCCACCCGACTAAAATTATTTATTAAATCCAACAATCTTGGAATGGACCTAGAGGGTTTCGAGACATACACTAAAAGGTCATCTGCATATGCAGTTACTTTAATTTGCAGTCCCCATACTTTAATACCCTCTATTTCCTTGGCATAAACTATACTCCTTATAAGGGGTTCCAAATATAAATTAAATAAGAGGGGGGATAAGGGGCATCCTTGCCTGGTACCTACAAAGAGCTGGAATGGGCTGGAGATAGCTCCATTGCAGACAACTCTCACAGACGGGCATGAATACATGGTCCTGAGCCAGTTTAAAAAAGTCTCCGGGAAACCAAACTTTACCATAGTAGCAAATAAATACCCCCAATCAAACCCTATCAAAGCTTTCCTCGTCCAAGGAGAGCAAGCGCCATCGGATATTTGCTCTTCTCGGACACAGAGAAGACATAAGCTAATGTCCTGAAGTGGTCAGCCGAGGACCTGCCTTTCATAAACCCTACTTGCTCACTCCCTATTAACTTAGGCAAAACTTTATTGATGCGGTCTGCTAGCAATTTAGCCAAAATTTTTAAATCATAATTCAACAGGGAGATAGGCCTGTAACTAGCCGGATCCATGGAGGGTCTATTAGGTTTGGGAATTAAAACTATAAGTGCTTCTAGAAATGATTTGTCCAACATCTGTCCTGAGAGAATATAACGAAATAGATTAAGGAGCAAAGGCGCCAATTTTGAAGAGAATCTTTTGTAGAAGTTGGATGAGAACCCATCCGGGCCAGGTGTCTTATCATTAGGGAGTTTTTAATAGTTAATTATATTTCCTCCTGAGTTATGTCAGCCACCAGAGCTAACCTATCCGATTCATCTAGAACCGGAAGATCTAACCCTTCCAGAAAGGAAGAAATTTGATGTTCATTTGGTGGGTTTTCCATCTTACCATATAAACCCTCAAAATATTGACGGAAAACTTTAGCCATCTCATCTGGAGAAGTCTTAATACCTCCATCCTCACTTGATTGTATTCCTTCAATCAACCGGGAGGACTCTAGTTTGGCAATGCGCCTAGCCAGGAGCTTCCCGGATTTCTCCCCCTGGTCAACATAATTGGATTTTATTTTAATTAAAGCTAGTTCAGCCTGTTCTCCCAAGATTTTAAGATAGGCATCTCTGGCTCTCACTAGTTCTTCCTTATCCTCCTCAGTCGGATAAATGAGAACATTGTTCTCTAAAACTTTAATGCGACATAATAGCTCTTTAATTTTAGATTCGTTTTCTTTTTTCCTTTTAACCGCTACCCCGATTAGTACTCCCCTTAAGTCTGCCTTAAGTGCTCCCCAGATAAAGTCTGGCTGGCCATTACTATCTAAATTGTTTAACATGAATTCATCCACTTGGCCCAATATGTATTCAGCCAGCACAGGTACCCTTAACATCTGGTTATTTATTTTCCACCTATTTCCTCTTTTAATGAGAGATGGAAAAAGAGATGGTTGTGGATACAGCTGCATGATCGGAAATGGACCTGGTACAATATTGGAGTCAAAGACTCCCCTTAGTAGGGAACGTGAGATAAAAATGTAATCTATAGGGAGGAATTTCCATGAACTGGGGAACTAAAGGTATATTCCCTATTATCCGGGTGCAAAACCCTCCATACATCCGCCAGTCCTAACTGGTCTAACATATCTCCCATGGCTCGAGAGGCAGGAGTTTGGTATATTCGTGCTCTGCCGGATCTATCCAACAGGGGGTCTAATGCTAAGTTAAAATCTCCACCCAAAATCATGGGGAGATTGCTATATGGTAACAGAGCCTTCATAAGGCCCACCCAGAACTCCTGAGTGTCCGAGTTGGGGCCATAAACCAATCCAATCAGGATTTCCATATGCTGCAACATTCCTCTAACCAAAATGTACCTACCCTCGCTATCCTGTGTTTTTTGTAAGGGAGTAAACTGCATTGATCTATGTATCATCAACATAACACCTCTGCTCTGTGTGGTGCCCTGTGAGGAGAATATTTCTCCAATTTGTAACCGCCTCATGGCATTGACCTCTGACTGGAGTAGATGTGTTTCCTGTAAAAACAGAACCTTAGCTTTAACCGCTTCAATATGTTTCAATATTTTGTATTGTTTAACCTTAAGGCGTGCCCTTTGACGTTCCACGTGAGAAACTTAACTATTATGTCCCCCATCCTAAATGAACTGTTTCAAAATATTAAGTATATCAGTCATTGTCCTATAAAAACATGGTTTACCTGAACTAACATCCAGTAAGTACTACTACGTGATGGTGCCTCCAAAACAAACCCCCATCCAGCAGCCCTAATCCCATATCTAAAGCCCAGTATCCCAAACCACCCAATCCTTCCCTTCTCCCCCCTCCCCTCTCCATCGAATTGGTCCATGACAACAGGACACTCAGCCCGATCCCCAGAGCTACCTTCCCATCCCAGCAAATTTACCCAGTAAACCAGTTGCCCCATCCCCCAACAACAAAATGTACTATATTGTTTTCAGCAACTAGCCATCAACAGGAGAGAGTAAAAGAATATCTGGAACTATATACAAAATACAGGAGAACAGCAGAATGTATAACTAGTGGTCTCCACCCTCATTAATGACATAAGGCCCCAAAAACTGAAATAGCCTCCGCCGGTTGTGTTCTTTGAAAAGAAAGGGTCCCCTTTAAGTTTACTTACACTGGACATATAAATGGGGCCAAACCAATAAAATAATACAACCGGAATAACTGTCCAGTATAAAATCAGTCTGTCAGGTCCGAGACCAGAGGGATATTCCAATTAACCTCAATAGAACATAGCCCCCAAATTATAGTTCATCACTTCCACGAGGTTCCGCTTCAGCCCTGCCCTTTCCACACTTACACTGTACATTTAAATGGGGCCAAACCAATAACTGTAATATAAAGTAAAACCCAATAGGTAGCAATCCCCATCTTTGTGACTATTCTATAACATATGATAATACAGCCGGAATAACTGTCCGTATAAAATCAGTCTGTCAGGTCCATAACCAGAGGATATTCAATTAACCTCAAAGAACATAGTCCCCAAATTATAGTTCATCACTTTCCACAAAATTCCACTTGACCCTGCCCTTTCCACATCAGCTGTTCAGGGAACTTTGAATAATTCTGGGAAAGCTGTTTGCAGTGCTTCTGTTGCAGCTTCCAGTGATTCAAATGATTTCCACTCATCCTTAATGGACACCTGCAGCTTAGCAGGATATATCATGCAATATTTAATTTCTGCCGCAATCAATCTCTTAACCAGTGGTTGAAAGGCCGACCTTCTTTGCCTTACCGAGAATGGTAAATCTTGGGCTACTCTCAACTTTGCTCCTTCCCAATATATCTCTTTATTATCTTTAGCCTTCGTGATGAACAGTTGGCGTTCCTGATAATTCAGAAATCTGAAAATAAATGTCCTTGGTGGCCCAGATGGAGGGGTAAGGATGCAATGCCCGATGTGCCCTTTCTATAATTTATGTGGGCCCAAATGGTGAGGGCCTGCTACCTCTCCACCAGCCTCTGGGCAAATTTAACAGAATCAGATCCTCTGCCTTTCTGGTAGCCCAATGACTACCACGTTGTTCTGCCAGCTTCTGCCTTCCAAATCCTCCAATTTTGCTTCCATCCTAGTAATTTTCTGATTAGCTGACACTAAGGCAGAGTCCATGCGGTCCCTACTCCCCTTCAAAGATTTAATGCGTGCTTCGTTGTCGGCTGCTCTCCGATTTAAATCTTCCAGGGCCGACATGATTATTTTAATTTCACTAGCCATTCTCTCCATGTTGGCCCTAAACGGCCTAAATTCCTCTAAAAAATGAGCTAGAGTAAGCGGCTCCTCTTCCAGGGACGTCCCTCCAGGGCTCTGAACAGACTGAGAGGGCGAGGCTTTAGCTTTCTTGGCGGCCTTTTCTGGGGTCACCGGAGGTGTGTGCATCTGTGGAGGTTTCCGCATGTCCTCCTCCATGTACTGCTCTCTCTTTTTATCCCCCACTCCTGTAGTGGCGAAATGCCTAAAAAATCGCTCGGGATACGGGCAAGAAATTACAAAAAGGGATCGGGTTCATGGAGCTCACTGGGAAAGTGACTGCTACGCGCTCCGCATCATGTGACTCCCCCCAGACATCAAATTTTAAGTTGTTACTATCACCACCAGATCTTTTTGGTGTTCAGTTGTTTTTAGTTCGATTGTGCTTACGTAACTGGATGAGATGATGCTTGTGTGACTTGAATTACTTTGTGAATATGATTTATGTTATGGCTTTCTGCCTCTCTACCCAAGGGGATATACCAGCCTATTAGGGTACAACGTGAGGAACCCTAGAGGAGGGCCCCCCCATAGGTGCTGCGGCAATGATTCCATTGGCTAAAGGTAGCTTAGGATGAAGCCCACAAGTAAGAGGGATGTGCCGCTGGATGAGGAGGGGTGAATTGTGGGGCAAAAAGAAATGAATCCTGAGAAGACCCAGAGGAGCTACCTAATAAAGCCTGGTGGGAGAGTGACATAGTCGCTTCACCCAATCGAACCTCAGGCTTAAAGCCTTCCCATTCGATTGTGCTTATTCAACTGGATGAGATGATGCTTGTGTGACTTGACTTACTTTGTGAATATGATTTATGTTGTGGCTTTCTGACTCTCTATCCATGGGATATACCACCCTATTAGGGTACGACATGAGGAACCCTAGAGTAGGGTTCCCACCCATAGGTGCTGCGGTGATGATTCCATTGGCTAAAGGTAGCTTAGGAAGAAGCCCAAAAAGAATACCCTATTGGGTGTCAAGCATCAAAGAGGTGAGGATAATGAATGAAAAACTGACAAGATGATTCAGGCGGACTACCTAAGGAGAGAGGGTAAAGGCAGGGCCACCATCCGCCTCCATCCAACAGTGGAACCTAACTAATTAACCTAAGACAACACATTAACCTAAGGAAGAACTAACTCTAGCTAATATTATGACCATTAGAATGGAGGAGAGGAATAAAAACCTTTTTTTATGGAGGAAACCTCTGGGGATCCAAGGCCTAGGTCGCCTTCCCTCCAGGCTGACAACGTTTGATTTAAGGACGTACATCGTTAAAGAGAAGGATTCAGTAAAGGGAAGGATGAGTAGGGAGGATAATGATGGGATGGGGGAAATGCCAAAAGAAAAGCACAGATCGAAGAAAGAACATGAGGCAGCAGGGACTCAAGAGGGGTATGCTTAAGTAGGAGATGGGAAGGAGTAGATCCATGTAGAAGTCAGAGGAGCAAGGGGTATTCCAGATATGCTCATGAGAAGACTGAGGAGGAGGCAGACTGATGATGAAGATTGCCACAGGAGTGCAGCAGTCCAACAAGAGAAGTCTGAGGAGGACAAGACATGAAGGAACTCGAAGATGAATAGAATGATGGTGGAAAGCAGCCAACCAGCTCATAGCAAAGGGCAATGAAACAGGAAGGCATGGCCTTGAGTGGAGGTAGAAACAAATCGAGCAATGTGATGAAGGAAGCTCCTCGAAAGGAGGTAGATTCAGAAATGAACTGTAAAGGAACTTGGAGGGAAGCAATGGATGAGGAGTGATGCCATGAGTGGATTGAATCCCGATGGCCAGTATGAGAAAAGGCAGTGGGCATGAGATAAGGAGTCTGGTACCTGAGACATGTGGCAGGAGTGCCACAGGGTCACTAAGCAAAATGGATGATGGACGATGAGGAGTGATGCCTTGAGCGGATCAAATCCAGATGGCTGAACAGGGATGGTATCGATGAGGGGATACGGAATGAAGTCCTGAACCTGAATACACGGAGAAGGGGGCCGCGATTCAATAATGTGACATAGGAACCATGATAGGCAAGCCCAAATGAAATACTGAATGCAGACCAAGCATGGAATGAATCCTAGATAGTCGTTAGGGAAGGAGAATGGCAGGAGGGCGAGTTGGATGAATGCCAAAAAAAAATAAAAAGAACAAAAGCAGGCCAGAAGTGGATCGAATCCAAGATGCCGGCATGGGGGGAGAACATCAGGATGTCAAAGTAGAGGAGGAAGCCAAATCAAGGTGGCAAATACTCTGAGGATATTGGGAGGTGAGTCAGGATTTAATAACAATAAAGCCATATTAACAGCCTCAGCAGGAGTTCAGGTGGCTGACCTCAGAGTTGTAACTGCAATAAAACATGGAGACAATGCTCTGAAAACAGGTGTAGCAAGGCAGTGCAATGAAGCTGTAAGTAGAATGAGAGCATGAATGAGCAGCACAGCTAGGGTCAGAGTAAATCTGTGTCAGGTGAAAAGAATGAAGCATGCAACAAGGAGCAGCTATGGGTGAGATGAAACATGCAGATAATGATTGCAGGTGCATTGCAGCAGTTTGAGTGAGGTGAGCAACAGTGTAAAAACACAAACACTGGGTACAATAGGAATTTGAGTAAATAGTAGCAGTGGCTGCAATTGTAGGTAACCGAAAGCAGCAGTATGAGCTCTGAGTAACAGCATGCTAGGAGCTTAGAAATAAAGCCTCAAAAGACAAAACCAAAATACAGCAAAACAGAAAACAGGAACAAGGCCCAAAAACAAGAGACACAAAACACGAGGAAGCACACAGCCAGAGGAAAGACACAAACCGGAAGCAGGAAAATCAAGCACCGAAGTCCAGCAGAGACACAGAAACAGCAGGTGTGGGGGCAGTAGGCCCCAGCCAGCTCAGAGGACAGACCAACAGAGCAAAAAGAAATGAATCCTGGGAAGGCCCGGAGGAGCTACCTACTAAAGCCTGGTAGGGGAGTGACGTAGTTACTCCAACCAATTGAACCTCAGGCTTAAAGCCTTCCTATTGTACTCCATTTAAATAGTATTTAGCTTTTATGTTTCCTGTTCCAAAGTGCATTAGTTTACATTTGTCTATATTAAAGAATAAACTGTTTGAGTTTGCCCAGACTGCCAACCTATCAATTTCTTTTTTGAATCTCATATCTTCTTCATTCGTGCTTAGCCAACTCAGTTAAGAAGGGGGATAAAACCTTTTACAGGTACATTAGGGAGCATAGAAAGGTTAAGGGAGGGATAGTGAAGATTAATAAAGGAGAGGGGAGGTGGGCAAAGGGAGACAGTGAAAAGGCAGAGATACTGAATGAATACTTTTGCTCAGTATTCACAAAAGAAGAAGAGGAGGAGTTACCTAAACCAAACAGTAGAAGCACTCTGGATAGTGGGGTTGACGCCAGTCCATTTACAGAAGAAAAAGTACTGAAAGAACTCCTAAAACTCAAGGTGGACAAAGCAATGGGGCCTGACAGGATTCACCCTAGAATCCTAAAAGAGCTAAGGGAGGACCTAGTGACACCACTAACCACACTTTTTAACAAATCATGGGAAGATGAGGTGGTACCTGAGGACTGGAGGAGGGCAGACGTGATTCCTCTTCACAAAAGTGGGAGCAAGGCAGAAGCAGGAAACTACAGACCTGTTAGTTTGACCTCAGTGGTGGGGAAAATGATGGAATCACTTCTGAAAGAAAGAACTATTGAGTACCTAGAGGCCAGCAGGGCACAGGACCCAAAGCAGCATGGATTCACAGCAGGAAGGCCATGTCAGACGAATCTAATAGATTTCTTTGACTGGGTGACCAAAGTAATAGACCAGGCAGGGACTGTGGATATGGCCTACCTAGACTTTAGCAAGGCATTTGACACAGTCCTGCACAAAAGATTAATAATCAAGTTAGCCAGCCTGGGAGTGGGTCCCAGGGTGGTAGCCTGGGTAGCAAACTGGCTGCACAACAGGACACAGAAGGTAATAGTGAATGGAACACATTCTGAAGAAAGGGGGGCTACTAGTGGAGTACCTCAGGGCTCAGTACTGGGTCCAGTCCTCTTTAATGTTTTTATAGGTGACATTGCAGAGGGTCTGGAAGGAAAGGTATGCCTCTTTGCAGATGACAGAAAGATCTGTAACAGAGTTGATACACAAGGGGGGTAGAAAGGATGAGAAGGGACTTGGCAAGGTTGGAGGAATGGTCAGACATATGGCAACTTAGATTCAGTGCAAAGAAGTGCAAAATAATGCACCTGGGAAATAAAAATCCAGGAAAAGAGTACACTATAGCGGGGGAGGTACTAACGACAACAATAATGGAAAAGGATCTGGGTGTAGTCATATCAGATGACCTAAAGGTGGGTAAGCAATGTGAGAAGTCAGTAAGGAGAGCCAGGGGGATACTAGGATGCATAGGGAGGGGCATCACAAGTAGAAAAAGAGAAGTGGTTATCCCTCTATACAGACAGTTGGTGAGACCCCATCTGGAGTACTGCATGCAGTTTTGGAGACCTCATCTACGCAAGGACATAGACAGGATGGAAGCAATCCAGAGGAGGGCAACTAAAATGGTGCAGGGTCTACATTAGAAACCATATGAAGAGAGACTGAGAGAGCTTAATATGTATACCCTTGATGAAAGGAGGGACAGGGAGACATGATAGAAACTTTTAAGTACCTCAAGGGAATCAACAAATTCAAGGAGTGTAGCATCTTTCAGAAAAAGAGATGTGTAAGAAAAAAGGGGGCACAATTTAAAGTTAGAGGGGGGACGGCTCAGGGGTAATGTGAGGAAATTCTTTTTCACGGAAAGAGTGGTGGACGCATGGAATCGCCTTCCTGGAGAGGTTGTGGGGTCTAAAACATTGGGGGAATTCAAACATGCATGGGACAGACTTAAGGCAATTATAGTGGGGGGTTGCAGGAAGTAGGCTGTTGGTTAACTAGAATCTGCAGCTTATCAGTAGGTAGGGAAATGGGCAAACTGGGTGGGCCTAGTGGTCCTTATCTGCTGTCAAAGTCTATGTTTCTATGTTTCTAATGTCCCCATCTTGATGTCATTGGCAGATTTGCTGAGCCATACATTTTAACTACAGCCCAAGGACGTTAAAAAAATAGTTAAATAGCAGTGGGTCCAAGACTGAGCCCTGTGGCACTCCATTTGTTAGTCCCAGCCAGTCTGAAGAGCACCCCTTAACCTTGACACATTGTCTCCTTTCACTTAGCCAGTCCCATATCCAATTTAGAAGATTTCTTTCTATTCCTACATCCCTCAGTGTTCTTAGTAATTTGCTACGGGGCAGAGTCAAAGGCTTTAGAGAAGTCCATATAAAGGACATCTATGGGGACCCCATGGTCTAGTGCCCTGCTTACTGGTTCAAAAAAGTTTATTAGTCCCATAAGGCATGATTTGGCTCTTGTAAATCCATGCTGATGGAGATCATCTGTCTTGTATCTTTCAGAAATTCCTCAATATTTTTCTTTATTATTGATTCCAAAATGTTCCCAAGTATAGACGTTATACTGACTGGCCTGTAATTTCCCATTTGTCCAATCGCCTTTCTTAAATATAGGAGTCATCTGTGCCAACCTCCAGTCCTCCACCACTTCTCCTTGTAAAAATATTCAAGACTGGGAGAGCTGTTACATCTGCTAAATTTCTAAGAAATGCCGGGTGTGTCCCATCTGGGCCTTGTGATTTATTGGGGTTGAGGTTCTTTAAGGAGGATATTCAAAAATAGTAGGGAGAAGAAGACTGAGTATAAAGCTCTCCCTTAACACAGCAGGATAAATGTATTTGCTGCTTCAAACACCTTGTTTCAAAAATGAAGTCAAATCTAGCATTTTGTTAAGTCCCTCAGGACTAACAGTTTTCCACCATGACTCTCTGCAAAGCAATTTCTTCAACCTGTCACCACCACAGGGCTTTCTTACAGTATATCTAATGTGAGCTGTTGCTCATGACTGCTGTAGGATCTACCAGAGGGTACCATAGCCTGCTCCTAGGCTATTACCACCAGAAGGCATGGAAGCTGAGACACTGGTGTCATTGTATTTTCAGTACTAGTTTGATCAGCCAGAGGATAGTGAACTTCTGATAGGCATCGCTAGATTCAACACAAAGAAAGGGAGTGAAGGCATGAGTCAGGAGAGATCAGCCAACTGCTCATGAGAGACCGGAGACCACTCCAGCGTTAGAGCCATACAGAACAGGGGAAATTCCCACTTCAACAGAACCATAAGTAAGATAGGGCCAGCCTCTGCAACTGGGGATCTTGTAGAATCATAGAATCTTGTCACCAAAAAAAGACCCTCTGGCCAGTCTAGTCTGCCCTTCCCAACCCGTTTATTCGGTCCCCTTCCCTGCAGCACTCCTCATGTTTTCGCACAGCCCCTTATGCCTGTCCCATGCCATCTTAAATTCTGTCACTGTTTTGGCCCCTATCACATCCTCCGGAAGCCTGTTCCATGCTTCCACCACCCTCTTTGTGAAGAACTGTCCTCTTACGTCTCCCCTGAATCCCCCCTGTAGTCTCAGACTATGGCCCCTAGTTACTGCACCATTCTTTCTATGGAATAGGTTCCCTGCCTTAACCATATTAATCCCCTTTAGATATTTGAATGCTTCAATCAAGTCCCCTTTTTCCCTTCTAGTTTCCAAGGAGTACAGCCCCAATTCCTTGCATCTCTGCTCGTACAGGTTTGCCTTGCATACCCTGCGCCATCTTAGTTGCCCTTCTCTGAATCCCCTCCAACATGCCTCTATCCTTGCATAGATGTGTCCTCCAGAACTGGACTCCATACTCCAGGTACGACCTTACAATGGCTTTGTAAAGGGGCATCAGTACCTCGCTTCACCTGCTAGTGATACCCTTGCCAAGACACGTCAGCATCCCATTTACCTTTCCCACCGCCCTGCTGCACTGGTTGCCTGTCCTGAGGTTGCTGGATACTATTATTCCAAAATCCTTCTCCTGCTCTGTCACCCTAATGCCCCCCCCCCCAGCATGTATTTTGCTTCTGGGTCATTGTGCCCTAGGTGCAACACTGCACACATTTTGATATTGAACTTCAGCTGCCATGTCTCCACCCAACCTTCTGAAGTCTTCAAGTCCTGTCTCATGTCCTCCACCCCCCCCTTCCTAGTCGGCCCAGTTGCAGATCTTTGTATTGTCCACAAAAAGGCTCACCTGCCCTCTTAGTCCTTCCACTACATCTCCTATGTAGATGTTGAAAAGGAGGGGACCCAATACTGATCCCTGGGGTACCCCACTCATCAACCTCCTGTTCCTGAGTACTCCCTGTTTACCACCACTTTCTGGCTTCTTCCTGCCAACCAGTTTTCTACACACCTGGTTATTTTATCACCCACACCTGTGCTTTCCAACTTGTTCATTAGCCTCCTGTGAAGGACAGTGTCGAATGCTATGCTGAAATCCAGGTAGGCCATGTCCACCCCCCTGGTCGATTACCTGTGTTGTCCAGTCAAAGAATTCAATTAGATTTGTCTGGCATGACCTCCCTTTCATATATCCATGCTGTCTGTCATCTAGGAGTCCATTGTCCTCCAGCTATTCAATCACCTTTTCCTTAATGAATGCCTCCTTGACCTTCCCCACCACAGAGGTGAGGCTTGATGAGGCAATAATTTTCTTTCAAATCCCTGCTGCCCCTCTTATGCAATGGCACCACGTTTGCCTTCTTCCAGTCCTCTGGTATCCTTCCCGAATCCAGCGACAGGTTGAACGGCCTTGTCAATCTGTACACAAAGTTTGGGAAATGGTTTACTGGACTTGGCAAGTTAGATGGGGAGTTACAATTACCTCTACTGAGGTTCAGACATTTTTGCCATTCCATGGTCTTTGAGTTTGGGGTTTACCTGTGTTTACTGAGCATTGCTACTATTTAATTTAAAATGCACAAATGCTGGAAAAATACATGCAACACTAGCAGGCCTACACCGAATCAGTGAATGGGTACCAAATTAGCTATGGGGAGCTTCCTAAAGGTTTAAAAGGAAGTCACAGTGGTAGTAGTGGGAAGAGGATACAGGAGTTCAATACAGGAGAACAGTAGCAGTACTGCATTGTTTACTGATGCAGGAATACACTGCATGACAAGGTTGTACCTAGAAGGGCCTTTTAAGATAAACTCTAGTTCAGACCAGAGTTCAGTTTGGCTGTGCTGGGTGAGACTGTGTAAAGAGTGGCCACCGTTATTGAGCTCAGCCAGCATAGGGCAACAGAAGACCAGCCTTTTGCAAACAACTATAGCATCCCCTTTTCTTCATTTAGGAATTGTTGCATAAGTAAATGTGTGTTTGCTGTTTGTATTCGTTTATCTGCTGCATGCTATTCAGAAATAAGTGTGTTTTTTTGTGGAGTGAACGGCCATTGTGTGTGGGTCCACCAGTGGGGTTATTATAGTGGGAAGGTACGGTATCCCAGGGAGTTGTACAGTACTACAGCAGACCCACAGTCTGTGGGTGAAGGCACTACACTACTTTCTATCAATAGATGCAATTCCCTCCCCACTAACCAAGAGAGAACTAACAAGCACAGGCTCCACAATGATGTCTAAGGTGATCTGGTGGCAAGCATGTTTGTGGAGGCCCATGCCACCATCTGGGTAGGCTCCTGCCCTAGACTGTCACTCAGAGACAAGTCTGATCAGGGACAAAAGGACATTAAAGTCTTTGTTTATGGCATCAGCCTGTTGCCACAGAAAGCATGTGATGCCACAGAAGTGATCCCAAGAAGGTTAGAAAATAATCTTCTAAAACCTTTATTTCTGCAGATTTCTTCATTGCAATATTTTCAGAAAGGCACTGCAATGCAACCCATAAGAATGACAAAAAGAAATAAAGGAGGTTTATTCTTTAGAATTCTAAATCTTTAATACTATAATTGAATAAGTGAGCAATACTACACTCTGTCACATGCCTCAGCTGTATACCGATCGCACATTGACACCGCTACTGCAAACAACAGGACAACTGTACTGTCACTGAGGGACCCCAGCACTGCTTTCTTGGGATCATGCACCCCCTCCCTGAATCAACTCTAACTTGGAGTTGATTATCTGTAGTACAGGGGGTGTGGGGGCTCGGCTTTTAGGGGACGAAGCTCCCTGAAGAAAACACAGTGTTCCCAGATGGATTTATGCTGACTGCAATTTCGGTCAACATAAATCTGTTGCTGTAATGTTGGTCGACAAATTATTTGTTGAAACGGCATCATAGAGCCTGCCTCAGCTATGTTGTCAGGTATGAGGTGTAGCTGAGTGTCTTTTCATGCCCCTGTGAAGTGTAATTATCTCACCGTAATTGCATGTCCTGGAGTCTTGTATGCAAGCAATAAAAAATTTAAAAGGTTGAGTGTTAGACTGAGAAAGCTGCCTACCCAGGGTCATAATGAAGCCTGCAGTCACAAGAGGAGGGCATTATAGTCCCTGTAAGGACAGTTATCTTGACTTATCCACTCCCTTGGGCATCTTGGTGCACTTATACAAATTTGTTTTTTCTTGCAATAATTTACAAAATGATAAAAAACTTTGAAAGAAATTTTAAGCAAAACCATAGTGAGGGGTGCACCTCAATGTTTTTTGTTTCACTGTATCCCTCATTGCTACCACAACTAGAGGCATAGCAGCAATTATAGACTCAACTATCCAGTGTAGAACAGGAGCACTAACTCAGGCCGCTTCCCTTTGAAAGCCTAAAAAGGAGGACACCAAGGGCCCTGAGTGGATTTTACATACAGAAAACAGCAAAATTCTAGTTTCCACAGTTTTCTGCAGAGCATGTTTCCACAATTTAACAAGTACCAGGCAGTTCACATTAAAACCCCATGTTTTTCTTAAAAAAATCACTCTTCCCTTGGCAGAAATTGAGTGGGTTTCACTGCAAAATTCCCGCATGCATTTCAGAAGCAGAACTGCACATTCCATACAGCTTTAGTCTGGAATAATTGGGAGCATTCTCTGAAACCTCCCAATAAAGGATTACAAAACTGCATGTGGAAACCCTGCAGTCATATTGACTGCAGCATAGGTGGATATCACATGATACCCATGTGAGAAAGTGGTGGTGAGTTTTTTTTAAGTAAATAAAATTAAAAATTAAACAAAAAGTGTAGCTGTCACCATTGTGTCATGGCAGTATATTGCATTGCCACCTGAGAAATCTGCGGTTCAAAGAAAGCCCTAGAATTGAACACAGACCTTAAATGAGAGCCAGGTGTATCACAAAGTGAGATACTTGGCTTTATAGAGAGAGGGTGTGGGACACCCAGGAATTCATGCCCCACTGTCAGGCTGGTTCACCTGCCTTCCCAACCAGAGAAAAGGTACAACCATGCCATCCAAATCTTTGGGGTGGAGGACAATACAACTAAAAAGGGGCAACATGGAAACAAAATGTGAAAGAGTCCCACCCAGTGGATATGCCTGGTGGTGCACTGCAACACCATGTGGAAGGTCAATGCTCAGTTGAGCCTGACTCCCCATCCAGAGATAGCAGAGCCTGGAGTGGAGAGGGGAGGTACAGAAGAGTTCTGCTTTCAATATGCCAGCTGTAAGTTGGATGTAGGGGATTTACTGATGCTGTGGATAATTACACAGCATAGGTGACTCCCTATATACAGGTTGGTGCTGTGGGTGACAATTGGTGGTACATCAGGGAGGTGGGAGGGATAGGCATGGGAAAAACAACAGACTTTGAGCTGAGGAAGGAGCCAACCTCCGCCACCCTTATGACACCAAATGTCTCCAGTTGCCCTCTGTTCTGCCCTTTTTAATGTTGGCAATTCCTCAGCAGTCTGCAATACCTGAATCAGTTGTTTGGTACCATGCTATGGTGGCCACATAACTACTTGGAGGACAGAAGAAGATCAGCTTAGGAGGAAATGTGTGGTGCATAAGTCTGTATGTGGGTAAGCTGTGCATGTGACATCTAGAACTATGTACTACTGACTGTATGTTTTCATAGGATTTATAAAATACTGGCAAAAGGAAAGTTTAAAATGAAAAGAAAATATGAAAGGGCTTTTACCCTTTTCATAGCCACAGTAAAGCACTCTGGGGCTGGATTATAGTTCACAATGTAAGCTTTGGTCTTAAGAGGGAGTGGGTTTGAGCACCTCATGGTAACCCCTCTACATGCTTTACCAACTGAATGTGTGCCAGTGATAGTTCCTCAGAATGGTTGGGTTCAGCCAGTTCATTCCTGTCTGCAGCTCACTGTGAATGATGAAGAGATAGATTGGAGAGCTCTTTAAGGTTGGAAGCCTCATTAGATGCTTTTCACATGAAAAAGACATGAATCTCCTGGTTTTAAAAGTCAGCCTCTGGTATAGCCCCTGGCATAGATAGCAGTTCTTGGCTTCAAACAGTTTTAAGAAATCCTAATATTCCTCTTAAACTTAGAGGAGCAATTCCCCACTGATGGTTTTACGCTCAGTCTTCAAGCCAGTTTTTCATTTAGAAAATATCAAAGATATCCACAAACCATTCGGGAAGGAGATATTTCTGGCCATTCATAGTGCAAATCCATATCTGCCAACTACCATGTAACAACTTACAGTTTGAAGACCTGCTGTTAGAAACATGAAAAATGTATTTTCTCAAAGAAATCTGTAGGATAACTGTATGTCTTTATAAAAATCCTCTGTTGAATTGCAAACTCTTGTGTTTCATTCACACCTTGAAACAACGTGTTCTGGGAGGTGTGAATATTTTTCTTATAAAATGGGTCAAAGTGGATGCATAAGTACTGCTCTCTAATTAGATGAAACAGGTCACCTGCTGTGCTTATATGTACTCAGCAATGCATGGTGCTGCATTTTTAAACCAAAAATGTTTATCACCAGGCCATTTTATCAGTGCAATAACATGTGACTGGGTGCCCGTCCACTGATATATATGTACTCTGCCAGTATGTGTTAAGGAGCACTTGGCCTCTGGCCTCATGCCTCAGAACACAACCAGGAGAGTACCTATATTTCCAAATGAATCGATGCATGCCCTGTTCTGCTATTGCCCACATACAGAGCAGGATTGCCAGAACTGTATCTAAAAGGTTAAAACCCTTTTAGAAACCAGGGGTTTGACAGTTTTAATTTAGAACTACAACACCAATGGATTCTAAGTATTAATGGTTCTAAATGCTAAGTACAATGCTTTTTTGTTCAGACACTTCAAAAACAGGGGATGCCAGACTGGAAAACAAACTCTGTTTGGAATGATATTTTAAAAAGTGCTTTAGTGAAACACATATGAGAATGTGCTGTTCATACATCTGTAGATGCAGCTATGGCAAACTATAACACATCAGTTGTGACTCTTGGTGTCTGCTTTTTGGTTTATCTTTTTCTCCCCCTGTCACTGACAGCCCCCATTCTCTGGACACCCCAGCCTCAACATTCCAACATTCAGTAGGACTCACCTCTTTCCTCTTCCCCCAGGGATTGCCCACCTGGAGGGGTCGGCGGGGTTCTGTAACACCTGTTGGAAAACAGATCCAGTTTGGCTGCCTGCCTGTCAAGTTGGGTAAGGGGCCCTGCAGGTGTCTGGTGTCATTCTGCTGGCTGGGAGCTTTCTGTGTTCTGTTCCCTACTGCAGGTGTGGCTTGCAGTGTTGTCATTATGTATGATGCCCATGTTCTGGCCTGGACTGCCTTTCCCCCATCCATAGCCAAGGGCCAGGCATTCTTGGGGCTCTGCATACCCTCCCCTTTGCAGAAGGAAAGCAGTCCTTCAGACACTCTGCTTCATTTTCACTAGGGAGAAAGGGGGCAGATACCACCTGGGAGAGGAGGAGTGGGTAGGGGGAAGAGGTAACTGGTATAGGGATTACATAGGACAGGGTGCTGAAGGGATTGAGGGCTCTGAGGGGGGACATGTCACTGGGTCAGGATGGCATTCACCCTAGGGTACTTAGGGAACTGGAGGTGGTCCTGGCAGGACCACTGGCTGACCTGTTCAATATGTCCTTAGACCCTAGATGTGTGCCACAGGACTGGAGGATGGCCAATGTGGTACTCATCCATAAAAGCAGACCTAAGGATGAACCAGGGAGCTACAGACCAGTAAGCCTCACACTGATTGTGGGGAAACTCATGGAGATGATCTTAAAAGAGAAGTTGGTGACCTTTTGAAGATCAGTGGTATCCAGGATGGTCAGCAGCATGGTTTTGACTCGGGAAGATCTTGCCAGACAAATCTAATTGAGTATTACAACTGCATGACAAAGGAACTGGACAAAGGCCATGCAGTGGATGTCCTGTATTTGGACTTCAGGAAGACCTATGATTCTGTGCAACATGGGAGGATGGGGTGGAAGCTGGAGTATATAGGGGTGGGATCAAAGATGGTAGCTGGATCATCAATTGGATGAAGGGAAGGCAGCAAAGGGTGGTGGTGGGGGGAAGAGCTCTAGTCACTGAGGGATGTGACAAGTGGTGTGCTGCAGGGATCAGTATTGGGACCAGTGTTGTTCAGAATATTCATAGCAGACATCTCCCACGGGGTTCGGAGTAAGATCAGTCTCTTTGCAGATGACACAAAGATGGGTACCATGGTTGATTACATTGAAGGGTGGAGGGACTGCAGGAGGACCTGACCAAATTGCAGGAGTGGTCAGATGTATGGCAGTTGGGGTTTAACACCAAAAGGTGCAGGGTCTTGCACTTGTTAAGGTGGAGCTATCAGCTGGAGGGGTAGAACTAGAATGCACCGAGGAAGAAAGAGATCTGGGGTGCTTATAACAGGGAGGATGAACAACTCAGCTCAGTGCAGGAGGGTGGCAGCAAAAGCCAACAGGATGCTGGGGTGTATAGTGAGGGAATTTCCTCTATAAATAGAAAAGTGATCCTGTTCATTTACAGGTAGCTGGTCAGGCTGCACCTGGAATACTGCATGCAGTACTGGCACCCATTCTTGAACAAGGACATCAGATTGTTGGAAGTTGTAAAGCAGAGGGAGACAAAGTTGATCCAGGGGTCAGAGGGATACTCCTATGATGAGAGGCTGGGTGAGCTGAACATGTATTCCCTGAAGGAGAAAAGGGACAGGGGAAATGTGATCAAAACCTTTAAATATTTGAAGGGGATTAACAGGGCTAATAAAAAAGGGATTTTCAAGATTAGAAGGGGGAGAGTCATGAGGAGGCACCAGATGTGATTGGAGGGGGGAAGATTCAGGAGGGAAGTCAGGAGATATTATTTCACTGAGAGGGTGGTGGATAAGTGGAATACTCTACTGGAGGAGGTGGTAGGCTGTAGCACAGTAGACAGTTTTAAGAGGGGATTGGGCAGAGTGAGAGAGGGGGTATTTGTGAGGAGGGAAGGGGTGGGTGGGGTAGGTGCAAGTTGAGGGACTAGTTGCACAATCGAGCAGACTCGATAGACTCTGAGGCCTCTTTCTGATGGTGTTTTCATATGTTCATAACTCATCAAAAAAAGTCAGAAACCATGTACTATAACAAATAAAACATGAGCAACCATACAAACTACTCCATGTTTTTCCATCTCAGGGTTGAGATAAGAGCATGGACCTCTTGCACCCTGTTATCTCAATCCCTTGATGGAAACACTGGCACATTGTGTATGGTTGCTGTAACAATTTGCTATGTATACCTGTTACTGTATTTTTTTTTCTATTCAGTTCTTTCTGCATGGGTGTCAGAAATTAGCAGCTGAAGAGAAACGTCAAGATTTTTGTCAGTGATAGACCAACTGGCTCTGAGGCCATGTACTGTATGTGCTGTACTGTAGCACGGCAGGACCCCTGGACAATTTATGGGAGCCCTTCAAAGGGAAGTATCTTTTCATATTAGAAAGCAGCTAGTTAAACCAGACATCTCTGCTGGGCTAGACAGGACTGTCTATAAAAAGTAGATGTATTTGTATATACAGTTCTAGTCCAGATCAGACCCATTCTCCAAGAGGACCCAGCTCTCAAGACACAAAAGGAGTGATGTCACAGCACATGTGTGCCAAGGGTAAGACAGACTGGTTTGTGAGAAACATTATTAACCCATGTTTGGAGGAGGGCAAATAAATCATGTTTGGGACTATGAGCAGCTACCCTCTAAGGTTTCAGTCTGCCCTCATTCACCAAGGTGTCTTATGTGGTAAGCTATTTTACCTTGCTAAATATAGGAGAAAAATATATTTTTTTCTGTGTTTTACATACTGTTCAAAACGTTTTCATGTCTGTTGAATTACTGTGTCCAATAGTCTTTGGGTGGTATCCTCTATCAAATATGTAAATATTTTGAAGTACTAAAACATATTTTTTTAATATACTTAATTCATTTATTTATTTTATTTATTAAAATTTGACAACTTGGTAGGGACACTGGACAGCAAGGTCCTTTTTTTAGGCCCAACCCAGAACTACAATACTTAATACAAACAAGACACAATACAAAACAACTGTAATAAATAGCACAGTTATACATAGCTATATCCAATAAAAATTCTTTAAAAGTATGTTTAAAACTTTGAAGAGAAATTGCAGATTGAAGTGCTATAGGTAGGTCATTCCAGTACTGAGGTGCTGCAATGGAAAAAGCACAAAAGCCAACCTTAGTATTATAGGGAATGGATGTTAGTACCGTGTCATTGGCTGATCTTAATTTAGATGGAACAGATATAAGAGACTAGGGGCCAGATATTCAAAACTTTGCCCCAGGGCTAAATTAGCACTGCCCAGTGGGAAAACTTAGCCCGGAACACAAAGCAAGCTATATTGAAAAGGAAATGGCCAGGTGCAAAACCAGCTGAATATAGCAAGCAAAGGAAACCGGGCAAACAGGGCCAGGAGTGCAGGGCAAAAATTGCCTGGGAATAAGACAGCACTGAATATAGCAACAGAGAAGTCCACACTGCAGCTGCAGCTCATTAGACTCAGTTGCAAGCCAGTGTTGCAAGTGGAGAACATTATGTCCCAGATATTCAAACTGCACCCAAAAAGTGCGCAATAGCAGGAGCCAGCGCAAGTCCATTGCACCCATGCACAAGAGGCACGATATTCAAAAACTGAGCTGGCCAACATGCGCCTACAGCCGACAACTGAATATCACACCACCTGTGCTATAGCACAACTAGAGAGGGGAAGCTGAGCAGATCTGATGCGCCATAGCGCAACAAGGTATGTTAAGCTGAGCAGTCCAGAAGCGCCATAGCGCAACCAGGGACACCCCCAAGCAGCAGTGCAGCAATGCAACTGCACAACCAGGGAGGTAGGGGCCCACCACCCATGCCACAGATGGGCAGAGGAACATACAGCAGAACAGACATCATCCCCCCACACCCCATGCACTGCACAACTGGGGGAAGGCTGGAATAACCACTGGCCCATGGAGACAAGCAACCAACCCACAGCCAGGCCATGGTGCCCCATCACACCCCCTGGCAAGCTGTGACTGGCACACAAGGAGGGCTGACCACCCCGTGCCACACCATCCCCCCAGTGCAGAGCACACCCTGCACCATGACCACCAAACACCCTGCCCAGGAGCAGTGTCCACCACTGCAGGAAACCCCATGCATGCCACCACCCCCACTGTGACAATGCAACCCTGTGCAGCACAGAAACATGCAGGGCAGCCCCACCACAAGCACCCATCAGTGGGTGGCAGCACACAGCGATGCAACAATGGCATACACAATGCCACCATGCATAGCCACCCCGAGGTACAGCTGAGAGACCGACCATGCAGTCGGCACATGAGGTACCCCACATGGGACAGGGCATGCCCTGGACACCACCATCAGTGGTACAGCACCCTGCACACCCTCCCAAGGACACACCCTGACCCAGCACTGGCCACAACAGCCAGCGCAGAAACCCACAGTGGTGCGTGGAAGCATGCACCACACCGGATGCCACACAGTGCATGAACAAACACCCACCCATACCCAAGGGCACAACAACACAGGGACGCAGTAGTGGGGCAAGCAAGCCCCCAGTGTGGGCCCATGGAAACCATGTACACACAGCCTGCAGTCCTCCATGGCACAGGAGTGCCAGCCACCCTGTGCAGGCACTGTGGACCTGTACGCCACCATCATTTGCCTGGAGCATAAGTCACAGACAGTGGTGCACATCCCCTGCAACACACACAAGCCTCAGCATGGAGGTGGGACAACAACTGCGGAGGCCACAGTGTCACCCGAGACAGACATGCACCACACCAGTGACAGGAGGCAACCCAGCATTGTGACGGGTACAGTGGCTGCCCTGCATGGACAGCCACCACTGACATGCCAACAGACCGTGCAGGTCACAGACATGCAAGGGTGTCAGCTGCTCAGGTCATGGACGGGCTGACAGGGGTGCCATGGACACAGAGCATGCACCATGGACCACTGCACACGGTCATCCAGTGCACAGGGCACAGCACACACACCACAGACACTGACTGACAGCTACCCCCACACCATAGTCACCTCCCCACGGACACACACACATACCCATGACTGCACCATCCCTGACGCCATGCACACGACTGCAGCTGAGCACCTATAGCCCACTGAAAATCAGAGACCACCACAGTATTCATATCAAAAGATCTGTATTAAAAAAACATATCAAAAGGAACTATTTACAAAACTATGTACAAATGTGGGGGGGGGAGGGCCACAAACAAGGTGGGGGTGGGTAAGGGCAGGGGTGAACAAATGGGACAGAACAGGAAAGGAGGGGTGTGAGGGTGGGTCCAGGGGGGTAGGGGATATCAGGGGCAGAGGGATGATCAAAGGGAGACCCGTTCCCCGCTCTGGCTGCTCTGCCTCTGGTGTCTTCTCAAGACCCCAAGCCGGTCAATCCTTTGCAGGATCTCCAACGATGCCCAGCCCACATTGAGGATCTCCTGCAATGCCTCCCTTATCTCCTGCAGCTGGCGGACACCTAGGACAAGGGAGTACAGTAAATAGGTGTGAATGCACAGCCCCATACAGCCCACCCACTGTGCATGGCATACGGCCGTGGGACATGCCTCTGTGATGGTGTGTGAGCACCCACAGTGATCACGTCCACAAGACCTGCCCACCCAGGTGCATACAGCCATGCTGACCACTGCACACACCCACCGGCTAAGTCATGCACAGCAACACCGTGGCCGTTTAGTGACCTGGCTATGTGGTGTGAAGGCAGTGGCACAGCCATGTACCCGGTGCACACATGGACCACCATCGATGCACTCCCCGACATGCAGTGCCACTGGACAGTGCTGACTGTAACAAGTTGTGTGCATGGCAGTGGTGTCAATGGATGGTGGCCATGCCCCTCTGCCCACCCTGTTACACAGCATGCAATAGTAATCATGGAGGTATGGCACTCACCATTATCAGGCCAGTCCTTAGGGCATTGTTGACCATTGCCCCTCCTAGCGGCCCTGTTGTCCTGCTGGCACCGCATCTCCCTGGCCAGTGTCCTCTCCTCTGGCCCTGTGGTGCAAACATGGAGAGAGGAACATCAGTACAATCCTGTAGCAAAGTCCCCCTGCCCCTATGTGTGTGCACTCCCACCCAGCCAGATCCACCCACCCCACACCCTGATACCACCACAGCCAACACCGGATGGTCCCTCCCCCATGTTCTGGACACATACAACCGTGATACCCATATGGAAGATAAAAGTGTGTGGACGTAACACCTACCTGGCTGTGGCACAGTGCCCCTCCTGGCACATGACTGCAGGTGGGCAAGCAGGTCTGGTTCCCTCCTCTGCAGGTCGCCATACCTATGGTGGCACTGCTCCACCATCCAACCCCTTCCTGTGGCCTCCTCCAGGGCATTGGCCACCTCCTCCCACACCTGGCTCCTGGACCTGTCCAGGGGTGCCTCTCCAAACAGTGGGCCATAAAGTGGCTCTACAATGGCCACTAGGTTGGCCAGTTCAACTTGGGTCCACTGTGCAGCCCTTCTCCACGCCATTCCACTTGCTCATTCGGCTCAAAAAGGTGCTCTGCAGTGCAGATTCACCACGTGCAGATGCTGCGTGGTACAGTGCTGCCATTCCCTATCACGCTGTCACCGAACAGCATGATAGTGGTGCACCCATGCCTGACGCATGGCGCCTAGGGGACAAAGGTCTGGCACAGGGTCAAGGGTCTCTGGCACATGGACAGGCACAGTGCCATTGGAACCCAATGCATCTAGCGTGATTGGATGCCTGTGTACTACCTCCAGTAGCGGCCTACCGCGCTGTTGCCCCAGTGCGCCTATGATGGCCCAGTGCCATAACGCCATATAGGTGAACATCGCTGTAGCGCCACTGGCACAATGGTGGCCATGCCCTGCATTGCTTCCCGCACACAGCACATCAGCAGCACAGTAGATGCCTGCGCCAGCAATCTGGGCATGGGCAGTGAGGAGTGTACTATGCATGTCCCAGAACTGCACCCTTGGCTCAGCACGTTCAACACAATTGTGCAAATCGCAACAGCGCGATATTCAGTCATATGCAAATCAGCTAATCAGCCATTCAGTGGCACAGCACTGCAATTTGCATCCACTTAAAGTTGCGCCTCACCTCATTTGCATGGGTTGTGCTATAAATGTGCGGCATTGGGCTGCACTGGCCATAGTCGGTTACAGCAGTCTATTGGTGAGTTGCATGCTGTTTGGGAGTGTGGACTGTGGATTCTGGGACATGCATGGGACTGCACAGTCACAGGTAACAACTTTCATTCTCACAGGCTAAATAATAACCAAGCGAGTTGTGAGAAAGGAGGAACACAGTGGTGGGAGGAGGAGGAGGAGGCCTAATTTCACCAAGGCCGAGACCGATGCCCTGTTTGAAGCCTACCTGGATCAGGAGCCACTTCTCAGCGGATGCCAGGGAACACCACAGGCCCATGCTGCTGCATGGGAGGAGGTGGTGCGTGCAGTGAACCTGCATGGCAGCCACCAGTGCTCCGTGCAGGAGTGCAAGAAGAAGATGGGCACAGACAGGAGGAGGATAAAGGAGAAGGTGGCTGCCATCAGGGCAGCACAAGATGCAACAGGTGGGGGACAGCCAGAGGTGGTACACTTGACCCCACAGGAGGAGAGGGTTGCTGGAAGCATGCAGCATTGTGCCATTGAGGGTGTTCTGGGTGGTGGCTTCCAGATGGGTGGTAGCCCATCACTGCATTGTAGGTCATGGTCTGTCTATTGGGGGGGTGGGTAGGTCACATGCAGTAACGCGACTTTGTTTTCCCTTACAGATCCTGAGCATCTGCATGGGTCAGCGGTAGTGGGCCTGTCCACTGAGGACAGTCAGCTGGAGATGGAGGAGGGCCCATCCTCCTCCACAGGTATACATGGCTCAGTGTGACAGTGGGCCTGCCTGGCTGTCCAGACTGATGTTGCTGGAACAGGTGCGGAGGAGGCCCTGCCCGTGTCCCAGCGTCCACAGATGCCAGCATGCTGTGACTTGGGCTGGTGCCGGGTCCATCACCGATGATGATGTCGCTAACAGCAGGGGCAGTGACATGTGTGTGCCACGGGATGGGCACACAGCAGGTACCATCGCGGCCATGGCTGTGGGTGGTGATGCCGTGGAGGCCTGCGTGTCATCACAGTCCCAGCCTGTGCCTGTCAGCACCAGTGGGGCAGCACTGGTGTGTGTACAGGACAGTGGGACTGTTACGGCCACTGCAGCAGCACCAATGAGCCCTGGTGAGTGGCAGACGGAGGGCAGCATTAGCAGTCGGCCAATGGGCTTGGGGGTACAGGGTCAGGGGGCAGCATCAGTGCACCGCCTGTGGACATGCCCAGACCTGGTACTGGTGTGCAGCGCCCACTCTCAAGGGGTGCTGGGCATCAGGGCCACACACACCCTGAAGGACAGGATGCCAAGGAGGCAGATGACCTCTTGGATGAGCACACCCGCATACTGCAAGCATCAGTCAACCAGCAGATGCAGCTTGTGACGTCGGTGGATGCACTGTGTGTGGCTCTGGAGAGGGTAGAGGAGTGTCGCAGCAGAGACACCACTCTGATCCTGGCAGGGATGGACCGGTTGTGGGAGGATGTGACCGCTGCCATTGACAGGCAGACACAGGCATTCACTGTTGTCATGGCCACAATGGGCACACAGTCATGTGCCCATGTGTTGCAGACACCACGCAGTGCACTGTCCACCCCCATTCCCGGCGTCGTGCGACACCCTCCTTGTCGACACCGGGTTCAGCTGTGGGCATCCCGAGCACACCTGGTGCAGGCATGTTTGGTGTGCTGCAGACCCCTGCATGAGCACAGTAGCGTTCACGCAGTGGAACCCCTGGGGGACCATCGGTGCCACCCCATGAGGCCAGTGGTCAGCCTGTCAGTGCTGGTGGGTCTCGGCGGGGCTGCCCACACATCCGTGGTGGCCGGGGCACTGTGGTGCGTGACTGCCCTGTCTCCCAACGCAGCTACTGTCTAGTGCTGCCCTGTGTGCATTGTGTCATTCAGCAGGCATTGCACGGGTGGGTACCTGGCCCTGCACGAGGACACACAGTCCATCTGCACACCCTCCCGGCTGCCATCCACAGTTGCGTGTGCATGATGATGCCTGCATTGTGCTGTACACCAATGTGCAATGGTGCTCAGCATCTGACACACGCATAAGGACAGGCAGTGGGTGTGGTGGTCTGTGGACATGTGTGTGGCTAGGGGTAGCGTTCTGGGTCGGTGTGGCTCCTACCCTTTGTGCATGTCTGGTGCGTTGTGTGTGTCCATCCACATGGCATGTTAGACCTCACCCATCACTGGTTGTGTGTGTGGTTCCATGCCTGGCCACTTCCCTTGATGGAATGCACCCCTGGTGTGTGTCCATGCATGTTTGTGGGTTGTGCCTTAGCCACTGTTGGTTGCACTTGGCCCCATGACTTACCTGGGTTGGCTGAAGTGCTCCTCCGTGATGGTGTCCAGGTGCAGCTGTGCCAGCCGGAGCAGTCGGGGGTCCCATCACCCAAGGGGGGGCTGCCCATAACCATTGTCACCGGCGTCCTCATCGTCCCCATCGCTGTCCCCCTCTTTGACCTATATGGCTATCCCACATTCGTTGGCCATGTTGTGCAGGATGCAACAGGCCAGGAATAGCCTGCAGAGCCTTTGAGGGGCTGTACTGTGAGGCACCGCCAGAGGTGTCAGGCAATGGAAACATGCCTTCAGCATCCCGAACACCCGCTCGATGACATTACGTGTGGTGGCGTGTGCCTCATTGTAGCGTTGCTGCGATGGGGTCACGGGCCACTGATAGGGTGTGAGTTGCCAGGGACGGAGTGGGTATCCACTGTCACCTGTGTGTAGAGGGTGGAGGTTAGTTTGGTGATCTGCATCTCCCTGCCCCGGGCCATGTAGGCCACTACCCATGTCACCTCTGACCATGCCCCCCCAGGCCCTATGATTGTCCATGTGGTTTGCATACTCACCCACTAGGTGACCAGTGCAGATATCCCCACTCTCAAATATGTGGCACAGTGCCAACTGGTGCCAGAAGAAGGCATCATGTGCTCCCCCAGGATGCGTGGCACAGACATTGATTATGCACCCCCTGGCATCGCACACCACCTGGCAGTTGATGCTGGCATAGCCCTTGCGATTTATATATGCAGCCCTCTCAGGGCCAGGTGGTGTGTGGATGGCCACATGGGTGCAGTCTATTGCCCCTAGTACACCAGGCATACGGGCTATCCTGTGGAACTCCTGTATGTTTGCTGCGCACTCCACCAGTGTGCTGGGGAAATGGATGTACTCCACAGCATGTGGCAGCAGTGCGCTGAGGAATTGGGTGAGGTGGCGTGACCTGGCCGACTGGGTTATGCCTGAGGAGTCCCCAGTTGGTCTCTGGAAGGTACCCGTGGTGAGCAAGCACATGCAAGCTGTCACTTTCGTCTCCACTGACAGGGCATGGCTCTGTCGTGTGGGTGCCTACATCACATCATTGCACAGCTCACAGAGCCACCTCAGAATTGCCCGATTCAGGCGGTACCGACCCACAATCTCAGTATCACTGTACAGTTCGAAGCTGGTGTGGGCTCGGTACTGCCTGTTGGGGGCATCCGCCAACTGGCCCTTCCATGGCCACGCCCCCCTGCTGCCCACCTTCTCACCCCCCTATTACGGCCTCCATCTGGATGGTGGCACTGGCCATGTCCCTGGCTTGTGTTCACTCCCCCTGGCAGCTGTTTCTGTATTCCCCCTGCTGTCCCGGCTGCTACTTCCCCTGCACCAGGAACACCTGCCTGTGCTGGCCTCACTGCTGTGTAGTGTACTTCCTCCTTCTGCACTGTGGCTCCCCACATCTTCCCCTGTGCCTGTTGATTCCAGGTGCCCTTTCCTGGCCTGCCCTGTGTGTCTCTGCTGCCCAGTTTTCCTTGCTAGACTTTGCCCTCATGTGGCTTCCGTGTAGCGTTCTTGCGCCTCTCCCTTGCTTCCTTTTATTTTGGCTCATTTCTGCTATGGTGCAACTTCTGCTTGCTCCCCTATTGTGCATGGCGCATGTTGCTGAATATCGCGCTGTGCCATTTATGCATAGTTCCTCCCCCTTCAGTTGCACATGCATTCATTATCATTGCGCTGTTGCTCAGCGTGATTTGGGGGGTGCAACTGCCTCCTGCTGAATATCGCAGAATGGTGCATTTTCGGAGTTGCGCAGGTGCAACCCTATTGCGCATGGCTCAACTCTTTTGAATATCTGGGCCTATGTGTGATTGCACAGAGATTTCTCACATATACTACAAACAACAATGTAAGCCGCACACTGCAGAACTGTGCTATGCTGAAGTGAGGTTTGCAGGGGGTATACCTGATTGAACAGTGCTAACACATTAGCCCGGTGCAAACTGGCTAGCTCGGGGCAAATGAGAGCTATATTCAAAGCTCCCATGCAAATGAGCCTACTTAGGTAATCCGTGGGCAAACAGGTACATTTGCATCTCATTAAGTGCTGCTTAGCATACATTCCATGCAGTTTGCCCGGTGCTACTGCATGGAGCACAAAGCTCCCCCTTTTGGTCAGAATGGAAGTACAGGCTGGACACTGCAGGCCAAGGCATACCCACAGCATCGGCTGTTGGTTGGAACAGAAGTACAGGCTGGAAGCAGCAGGAACTGTGTGATGCCAGGCGCAGCCAGTGCATACATACCTCACAACCCCTTGCCTCCTGAATCAGGGACAAGGTTTAAACAAATCAGGGATAATGGACCAAAATCAGGGACACATCTTCATAAGTAGAGATATCCACCCAGACTGCTGGTAGAATATGGGGCTTAGTGCAAAATGCATTTGCTAAAGAAGAACAAGTCTGTGACTGTAATGCTTGACATTGTTCTGTGCTTACAACTGCCACTGTTTAGCCATGGAAACACAGCTGTGAGTAGGGACAGAGTAATATTTTAATGCAGATTCAGGGATGTCTCTAAAAATCAGGGACAGTTGAGAGGTATGTCCGAGGTAGTCTAGTGGTCCCCCCCCCTGCACGAATCCTGACCCATTTTCTTTTAAATTACGTGTTATTTCCCTGGTAGTCTAGTGGTCCCCCACCCCCCGCATGAATCCTGACCTGTTTTCTTTTAAATTGTGGGTTATTTCCCTGGTAGTCTAGTGGACCCCGCACAGTCCTGACCCATTTTCTTTTAAATTATGGGTTATTTCTGGTAGTCTAGTGGTCCCTCCACCTCCCTGCATGAATCCCGACCTGCTGGCTTTTAAATTATGGGTTATTTCCATGGTAGTCTAGTGGTCCCCCCCAACCCCTGCACGAATCCTGACACCTGGGTGCGGTCAAAGAATAGATTTCCCTGGCAGTCTAGTGGTCCCCCTGGCCCCCACCAAGCTGTGCACCTCCTGGTACCCCCGAACACAGCATCCCTCTGGAGCTGGCAACTGGCTCAGCCCTCCTCTCTCCACCATGGCTGGCTGCCGACTGTGGTATTCAGGAGTGCCACTGTATTGAATAGGTTTTATATTTTACATGGAATGGGGGTCGGGAATCATGGGGGGCACTGCCACAGTACTGCCAGCTTTTTCCTGGTGGCATCTAGCACCACGCTACAGATCACGCTAATGCCTGTAGCGCGGCACTGGCATTCATGGGCACTCTTCTGTCCATGCCCCTGCATACCATTACCTATTAGCGTCGGCACTACCAAACAGTACGGGCACTAATAGTGCTTTTCAATATTGCAGCCTCACACAAATCCAGTGCTATTCCAGTGCTATGGATTTGAGCTAGGTGCAAAGGTTTGAATATCTGGCCCTAGGTCAGATAAGTGAAATCTGGTACAAGGAAAAAGTGATTAAAAATTATACAACCAAAAAAATACTAAATTTTAGATCTAGGGGACAAGCAATCAAGATGAGAATAAAGGTTACAGTGGTGAGTTTGAATAGGGGCAGACAAAACAAAATGACAAGTATTGTTGAAAATGACAGAAAGAGTTTTTAGTTCTTTACTACCCAAATTAAAACAAAGGTTAGAAACATAATCAAAATGAGAGAGGAGGGAGCCCACAGTGATAGATTTTTGAGTTTCCAAAGTAATATAATTAATGCCCAATTTCCGATTAATTGTACAACTGACAGATCTACAGTAACTTGTAAAGGAAAGGTAAGTCCAGAATCAAGTACATTAGATGTAGCATTAAACTGTACAACCAATTAATTAGTTTAGTTTTGCTTTTTACAGTTGACAATGCATTGACATCTCATATTGCATTACTTTTCAATGTTTAACCAGCTCAAGAGCAATTTTTGTAAAATGTTTTTGTCACTCAGTTGGAATGCATTGGCAGTCCTGTCACAATGCAATGCAAAACTGAGTTTTAAATATAAAGAAATAGTTTGTGCAAGGCTTTGTGCTGAATCCAACAACACTTATACAACTCAGTCAGAAATGCTAAAACTACTCATTGGAGGAACAGTTAATGTGACTTGTACTCTAATACCCCAACATATTTAAACTGGCCTGCTTGTTCCACTACAGCATCAACATTAACTCACTGCAGTAAACTAGGATGCTCTTTGAACACAGGAGAAGAAACAAAAAACATGGACTTTGTTTTTTTTACAGTTAAGGACTAAATAATTATTAGAAAAATAATTACAAACACCAAAAAAAGTTCTGTTCAAGGTTGAATGTTAAATCAGACATCAACCTGGCATGTGAAAACAGAATTAAATCATCTGCATAAAGAAGACAGTTACAAAACCTACATAACAAAGGTAATTGATTAACAAAAAAGAGAAAATAGCAAGGGGCCCAAAATGGCCCCTTCGTATACCCCACATTTTAAAGGACAAACATTAGACTTAGTTAACTCAATATTAACAAACTGTTAATGGTCCAACAAATAATCCTTAACCCAAGAGATGGCACTATCAGAGAAACAAATAGTACTAAGTTTAGAATAGAGCAAGTCGTGTTCAGTAAGATCAAATGCCGTGGTCTGTTCCACAAACACTGCTCCGGTCATAAGGACTTTTTCAAAACCCTTCAGAACAGAGTCTGTGAACCTGACCAAGGTAGTACCAATTTCATGATTCTGACAGAATCCATGCTGTTGAGGACAGAGAACATTGTAAAGTTCCAGGTAGTTATTAATTTGATTAGAGACAATCTTCTCCATCATTTTGCTTAATGGATTTAGTAGAGAAATAGGTCTAAAGTCCTCAACAGATTCTGTGAGATTTCTTGGGAAAAGGCACTGCCCTTGACCATTTCCAAACAAATGGAAATTGACAAGATATCAAGGGCTAGTTGAAAATAAAGTGAAGAGGATCAACAATGAACGGAGCTGCCGGCCCAGTGGCCTGGAGGACTGAGGCATAATTCTTTACTTCCTACTATGCCAGTGACTCATCTTTGTGGTGCAAATGGGTCATTAGGCATTGGCCAGGGAGGCAGAGGATTGAGCTTCTGGAGGACAACTGTTCTCTCCCAAGGGAGAGTGGGATCAGCAACCAGCACCTGCCTGGCCCCAAGCGGTATCTGGGGGCTGACATATCAAGTTCCAAAATGTAGGGGTTGAAGGTGGAGCAGATGCACCATGGGCTGCATACAGAGGCATGCACAGCTCGGTCATTGGTATCATTGCACACTCTCATGCCACACACACTTGGGAGAGAGAAATGGAGGAAAAACAGCCAACCGGTAGGGTGACACTGGTCCACCACAGGCTGCACATCTGGACAGCAGGATACCTCCGAAGCTGCATGAGGTGAGTTCCAGCAGATGCCGGGGTGACAGGGCTTGGAGGACCAGTGGACGGGGACCAGTCAGCATAGGGAGCATAAAGAAATAAGAACAAAAAAACAATAAATGGAGCAGACAATCTAAGAAACCACCTCTCCAACCCACCTCCACAGTCACTAAATTTGTTAGGAATAGAAAAAAGAGCTTAAAACATCCCTTCTAGACACATCCCTAAAGTACAAAATTGGTCACCCAACAGGAGAATCATCCTGACTAAAATTAATAGTAGGCATCAGTGGAGAGTTCACCTTGTAACTAGACAATTCTGAGAATTTAGCATTAAAAGAATCAGCACTCTCAGCAGGATCAGATATCTCAACATCATTAACTTTCGTTCCTTTATAGCACTCCTTTGACTTGGAAGACAAGAATGAATAAACATTCTCCCAAAACTTCCTAGTGTCAGCCCAACTACATAGATACACAGATAAATAGACACTGTATGGCCCACCCAGTCTTCCCATTTAAGCTTGTATGTTCACTTTATGTTTTTCTAGAAGTCTGTTGCCCCTTACCCCAGACCTCCAGAATTCCCTTATGTCTATCCCATGCATTCTTAAATCCCGTGATTGTTTCAGCCCCCACCACTTCCTCTGGCAGGGTGTTCCACTTGTCCACCACCCCTTTCTGTGAAGAAATTCTTCCTCATGTTTCCTCTGAATCACCCTTCCTCCAACTTAATCCCATGCCCTCAAGTCCTGGAGCATCTTTTTCACGGAAAACAGTGTATTCCTGCACCCTGTTTCTCCTTGTAAGGTAATTGTATGTCTCTATCATATCCCCTCTCCTTCCTCTCCTCCAGGGAGTACATATTCAAGCCCTTCAGCCTGTCCTCATAGGACTTGTGATGCAGTCCCTGTACCTTCTTTGTTGCCCTCCTCTGAACCTTCCCTACCTTGTCTATGTCCTTACATAGGTAAGGTTTACAGAACTGTACACTGTACTCCAGGTGGGGCCTCACTAGTGTCTTGTATAGTGGAATTATGACCTCCCTTTTCCTGATGGTGATGCCCTTGCCTGTGCATCCCAGCATCATATTTGCTTTATCAACTGCCTTGTTGCACTGTTTCCCTACCTTGAGGTCATCAGAGATGATAACCCCAAGGTCCCTTTCCTGCTTGGTGAATGCTATATCCTCACCCCCAACTGATATGTTGTTCCAGGTTTTTTGTGCACCATGTGCATTATCTTGCACTTCTTTGCACTGAATTTCAACTGCCAAACCCTTGACCATTCTTCAAGCTTCTGCAGGTCCCTCCTTATTCTGTCTACACCCTCTGGTATGTCCACTCTGTTACAGAGCTTTGTGTCATCCGTGAACAGGGAAATTCTGCCTTCTAGGTCCTGCGCAACGTCGCTGATGAAGATGTTGAATAGGACTGGTCCCAGCACTGATCCCTGTGGTACCCCACTGGTCACTCTTCCCTCTGTGGAGTAACATCCATTTACCAACACCCTCTGTGTCCTGCCGCCCAGCCAGTTATCTACCCACCACAATACTGTCCTGCCCACTCCCATATTCCCCAGTTTGTTTACTAGCCTTCTATATGGCACAGTGTCAGAGGCATTGCTAAAGTCAAGATAGGCCACATCCACTGCCCTTCCCGATCCACCTCCCTTGTCACCCAGTCAAAAAATTCAATGAGGTTGGCCTAGCATGACCTCCCCCCCAGTGAAACCATGCTGCCTTGGGTCCTGTAGTCTGTTGGCAACCAGATGTTCCACCAGTCTCTCCTTCAGTAGTGCTTCCATGATCTTCCCCACTACTGAGGTCAGGCTGACTGGTCTGTAGTTCCCCACTTCCTCTTTGTTCCTGCTTTTGTATAAGGGGACTACATCTACTGTCCTCCAGTCTTTGAGTACCTCCCCTGTTTCCAGTGATTGGCTAAATAGGATTGCCAGAGATTCAGCGACCACCTCTTAGTTCCTTTAGGACCATGGGGTGCACCCCATATAGCCCCCATTTCTTTATTGTCTCATATTCCTTCCAGTTCCTTTAGGACCCTTTCTCGTGTAAAGGGACTTGTGTCCATTTCTGGCCCTTCCCTCACCTTGTACTCCCTTCAGGCCCATTACCCTCCTCTTCCTCAGTTAAGACTGAGCAGAAATATCTGTTCATTATGTCAGCTTTACTGTTGTCATCCTCCATGTGGCCCCATCCTCCCCTTTATTCTCACTATCCTTCCCTTTGCCCTTCTTTTTTCACTTATGTACCTGTAAAAAGGTTTTGTCCCCTCTACCCACTGATTTTGTGATGTGCACTTCTGTCTGAGCTTTGGCTTCCCTTACTGACCTCCCTGCCTCCCTTTGCTTCTCTTGGTACTTCTCCCTATCCCCTTCTGCCTGTGTCTTTTTGTATTGCCAGAATGCAATCTTTTTGGCTTCCACTTTCTACGCTACCTCCTTGAAAAACTATAATGGCCTCCTCTTCCTTTTCCCCTTGCTAAACTGCTAAAAGCATTATTGTGTTGCTCTTGTAATCCCTGTTTAAAATATTGTCCACTGTTCCTCAACCCCTGATTCCCTTCCCATTCCCATTAACGCCTTTTTCAAGCATCTCCCCATATTCCCAAAGTCTGCCCCACTAAAATCCAGGATACATGTTTTTGTGCAATTTGTTTCTGCTCCTTCTGTGATTTCAAACCACAGTGACCGGTGGTCACTGTTCCCCAGGTGCTCCCCCACTGTTACCCCCATCACACTTTCCCTGTTTGTAAGCATGAGGTCCAGTATTGCCTTCTGCCAAGTTGGTTCCATGACCAGTTGCTTGAGGAAGGCACCATGAAGGGAATCCAGGATAAATCTGCTGTTTCTGGGAGGCTCCGGTCCACGTCTGGAATATTGAACTAGCTTCAAATTGTTCCCTATGAAACTTTCTTTTTGCATTTTCACCAGTTTAGAAACTGAGGAGACCCCGCACCCCCAGTAATTAGCTTTTTCTCTTTATGTTTCTCTCGCTCTCCTGCAATTGCTCTCTCTGAGCCCCACCCCCAGCAGTTACAACTTTCTTCTGTCCCTTTTGTTAAGGTAATTCCTGCTGCCTTCAAAATAAAGTGTCTTCTTTTCCCAAGACAATAGCCCCTGACCAGGCACTGCCTTGCCTCCACTGCTCCAGGGAACTGCTTCTACCACCATTCCTTTCAGCCCAGCAGCCCAGCTGCAGAACAATTTCTCTCGAAAGGTATGGGCTCCACCAGCTGAAGCTGAACTCCTAGAATTTTGGCGCTTCCCCTTCTCTGCTCTCCTATTTGCTGCCGCTTGATAGCCACCCTCCTTCACTTCCCTCTGCAATAACTGTTTATTTTCCTAAGCTCGCTATTTTGAAAACTTTGTTTTTTATTAATTAGAGTAGATTTAAGGTGAAATTCATGCATTTTACTATTCTTATTACTCTGCTGCTCACTGTATAATTGATTTAGTAACAGAACGGCTAGAGCTTTTCATGTCTTAATCCTTTCTGCTCAGTACTGTCCAGCTCCCTTTTGATTTTTTTCCATCTCTCCTGCTACCGCTCCCTCTGATCCCCATTTCCACTACATGTAACACTTTCTTTTGTTGCCCTTTCACTGCTAACACTCCCCTCTAGGAGGACCAACAACCACTACTAATTACAGCTTTTTCTGTTTATGTTTCTCTTGCTGTTCTGCTATTGCTCCCTCTGAGCCCCACCCCGCAACAATTACAGCTCTCTTCTGTCCATTTTATTAAGGTAATTGCTGCTGCCTTCAAGAGTAATGTGTCTCTTCTCCTCCCCAGGCAATAGCCCCTGGCCAGATGCTGCCTCGCCTCCACCGCTCCAGGGAACAGCTTCTCTCATGGCTCCTGTCAGCACAGCAGCCCAGTCACAGAACCATCTCCCCAGTAAGGTATGGGCTCCACCAGCTGAAGCTGAATTCCTCGAATGTTGGTGCTTCCCCTTCTCTGATCTCCTACTGGCTGTTGCTCTGTAGCCACTCTTCTTCACTTTCCTCTGCAATAACTATATATTTTCCTAAGCTCTCTATGTTGAAAACTGTTTTTTATTAATTAGAGTTGATTTAAGGTGAAAATCATGCCTTTTACTATTCTTATTACTTTGCCTCTCACTGTATAGTTGATTTAGTAACAGAATGATCAGTGCTTTTCATTCCTTAATTCCTTTTGCTCAGTGCTCTCCAGCTCCCTTTTGAGTTTTTTCCTGTTCCACTGCTACCGCTCCCTCTGAGCCCCTTTCCTACTACATGTGACTCTTTCATTTGTTGCCCTTTCACTGCTAATGCTCCCTGCAAGGAGGACCCTCACCCCCCAGTAATTACAGCTTAACATAGAAACATAGAAACATAGAATATGACGGCAGATAAGGACCACTTGGCCTACCTAGTTTGCCCATTTCCCTACCTAATGGATAAGCTGCAGATCCTAGTTAACCAACAGCCTACTTCCTCCTACCCCCCACTAGAATTGCCTTTTGTCTGTCCCATGTGTTCTTGAATTCCACCAGTTTTTGACTCCACAACCTCCTCAGGAAGGCTGTTCCATGCATACACAACCCTATCCATGAAAAAATACTTCCTCACATTACCTCTGAGCCGTTCCCCCTCTATCTTCAAATTGCGGTCCCTTGTTCTTGCACATCTCTTCTTCTGAAAGATGCTACCCTGTTGGACTTTGTTGATTCCCTTGAGGTACTTGAAAGTTTCTGTCATGTCCCCCTCTCCCTCCTTTCCATGAGGGTATACATATTGAGCTCCTTTAGTCTCTCTTCATATGTCTTCTGGTGCAGACTCTGCATCATTTTGGTTGCCCTCTTCAGGACAGCCTCCACCCTGTCTATGTCTTTGTGGAAATGGGGTCTCCAGAACTGCACATAGTACTCCAGATGGGGTTTCACCAACTGTCTGTACAGAGGGAAAACAACGTCTTGTTTTCTGCTTGTGATGCCTCTCCCTTTGCATCCCAGTATCTCCCAGCCCTCCTTACTGCCTTCTCACATTGCTTGCCCACCTTTAGGTCATCTGATATAACTACCCCTGGGTCCCTTTCCATTTCTGTTGTTGTCAGTATCGCACCCCCCCCCCATTGTGTACTCTTGCCCTGGGTTTTTGTTTCCCAGGTGCATTACTTTGCACTTCTATGCATTGAATCTAAGCTACCATACATTTGACCATTCCTCCAACCTTGCCAAGTCCCTTCTCATCCGTTCTACCCCACCTTGTATATCAACCCTATTGCAGATCTTTGTGTTGTCTGCAAAGAGACATACTTTTCTTCCAGACCCTTTGCAATGTCACTTATAAAGACATTAAAAGGGACAGGACCCAGTACTGAACACTGCGGTACCCCACTAGTAAACCCCCTTTCTTCACTGTGGACTCCGTTTACATTTATCCTCTGAGTCCTGTTGTCCAGCCAATGTTTTACCCAGGCTACAACCCTGGGACCCACTCCCAGGCTGGCTAATTTGTTTATTAATCTTTTGTGTGAAACTGTGTCAAATGCCTTGCTAAAGTCTAGGTAGGCCATGTCCACAGCCCCTCTCTGGTCTACTACTTTGGTCACCCAGTCAAACAATTTGATTAGATTCATCTGACATGTCCTTCCCACTGTGAATCCATGCTGACTTGGGTCCTGTGCCCCACTGGCCTAAAGGTACTCAATAATTCTTTCCTTCAGAAGTGATTCCATCATTTTTGCTATCACTGAGGTCAAACTGACAGGTATGTAGTTTCCTGCCTCTGTCTTGCTCCCACTTTTGTGAAGGTGAATCACATTTACCCTCCTCCAGGCCTCAGGTACCACACCATCCACCCAAGATTTGTTAAAAAGGGTAGTCAGTGGTGTTACTAGTTCTCCCCTTAGTTCTTTTAGAATTCTGGGGTAAATTCCATTAGGCTCCATTGCTTTGACCACCTTCAGTTTTAGGAGTTCTTTCAGAACCCTTTCTTCTGTGAAATGACTGATATTGACCCCCCTATCCAGAGTGCTTCTATTGACTGGATTAGCTATGTCCCCATCCTCTTCTTTTGTAAATACTGAGCAGAAGTATTCATTCGGTATCACTGCTTTTTCACTGTCCCCCTCTGCCCACCCACCCTCCTCTTTATTCAGCCTTAGTATCCCTCCTTTTGTCTTTCTTCGCTCCTTAATGTACCTATAAAAGGTGTTATCCCCCTTCTTAACCGAGTTGGCTATTTTTCCCTCGGTTCGGGCCTTTGCTATTCTGACTGCCTTCCCCACTTCCTTCTGCTTTTACTGGTGCAGTTCTCTGTCCTGCTCCTTCTGTGTTTCCTTATACTTCTTGAATGCCATCTTTTTCTCCCTAACCTTCTCCGCTACCTCTTTTGAGAACCATAGTGTTTTTTTTTTCTTTCATTTTGATTTATTTGCTTCACACAAAGGTTTGTTGCCTCTGTGATGGCAGTTTTGGTATTTCCCCAGTGTTGCTCCACCCCTTCTTCTTGCCTGTTTGCTAGTGCTTTTCTGAGGCGCTCTCCCATTTTGACAAAATCAGCCATCCTGAAGTCTGGTACCTTCACTTTTGTATGGCTTGACTCTACAGCTGAGTTTATCGTGAACCACACTGCTTGGTGGTCACTTGTTCCCAGATGGCTACCCACTCCCAGATCTGAGATTCTCTCTCCATTCCCATTTGAAAGTACCAGGTCTAAGATTGCTCCCTGCCAAGTGGGTTCCAACACTAGCTGTCTGAGGCATGCCCCCTGTAGGGCATCGAGAATGGCCCTGCTCTTGGATGTGGCTGAAGCAAAGGTGCTTGAGTTAACACCTGGCACATTCTGGTCCCCCATAAGCAACATCTCACCTTTCTGTGCCAACCTAAAGATGCCTTCTATCATTTCCTTGTCCATTCCCCCAACCCGAGACGGGAGTCTGTATACCACCCCTGTGCAGATTGTGATGCCATTTCCAGTCTCCATGGTGATTCACATTGCCTCCTCTCCTCCCTGTTTACCCTTTAGTTATGTTGCTTTGATCCTTCCCTTACATAGAGAGCTACTCCTCCTCCACTTCTACCCTCCCTGTGCCTCCTGTAGATTGTGTACCCTGGTATGTTGACATCCCAGTCATGGTTCTCTGTGTACCATGTTTCTGTGACTGCCATGATATCCTGGCATCCCTCTTCCATCAAGGCCACCAGTTCAGGGAGCTTGTTACCTAGACTACGGGCATTAGTACTCAATACCCTCCATTTTCTGATGGCCTTACCCCTTTTTGCCCCATCCCTGTCCTTATTGCCTTTGTCTTTTTCTCCATTTACCCCAGCTCTTATCCCTATCGACTTCTCTATCTTGGTGTTTACCTCACTAACTACCTTGATTTTGGGGGGGGCTAGGATTTCCCTTCTCCTTTTCAGTGCCTCCCCCCTTGGCTGGTTTAAATGCTTGCCAGTGAAGCATTTAAACCTATCACCTATCACCATCTTTATATTTCTCTCGCTTTTCTGCAATCGCTCCCTCTGGGCCCCACCCCCAGCAATTACAGCTCTCGTCTCTTTGGTTAAGGTAATTCCTTCTGCCTTCAAGAGAAACATATCTCTTTTCTCCCAGGCAAAAGGCCCTGACTGGGTGCCACCTTGCCTCCGCCGCTCCAGGGAACCACTTCTCCATGGCTTCTCTTAGCACAGCAGCCTGGGTACTTCCCACCGGTGCTGTGTGCTGGCTCCCCACCCTCCCCCCTCTAACCTGCCCTATCTGGCTGATTATATTTATAGCTCCCGTTGATCACATGATGGTTTGCAGATGATTGGCTGAAAATATACTAAATGTCCATTTCTCCATTAGCCCCATATACTATTCAGCCACTACAGGGACTTCAGCCCTCTCTCACATATCTACTGCTCCTCCATACTTGTCATTTTACACTATTGATGCTGCCATGGAAACTCTGTTCCCTATACACTTCTCTCACCTAAAACTCACTACCACAACTTTGGTTTAGGCCTTACAATGTATAGGACAGCATTAATGATAGGGAGTTTTCTGGGCACCAAAGTTTATTAGATGACCTCCTTCTATTATCGACCATTTGACTCAGCAATAACCCCCCTAGCTTCCGTACTCCATCTCCTCATTCAATAAGCCTTTTACATAATAGACAGTTCCTTTGTTCTCCTGGCACTGCATATCTTGGAAGTTCTGAGCCACTTTGGCATCTCTTGCCAACCGCTTATAGCCTCACACCCACTGCTATTTCTGTTTGTGTGGTAATTCATACACTGACTCTCTCCCACCACCATGCCACATTCCACGCATCTTCTTCAAGCCCAGTCATTCCCAAATGGCCTCGGTTAATGCTCCTTAAGGTACTAATCTCTGGGCTTAAGAAACTTTTTTGCCTATTGTTGCTCTGTTTCAAGAATGTTGAACTAAACCCTTGCCTCCCCCATGCCTGTTGAGGTGCCCTCTGATATAACTCAGCTAAAAGGCATCAGTATCTTACATAATAATGCATGTAGCTTACTTAAAAAAACAAGATATGATCCAGACCTGTGTCTATCATGCTAAGCCTGATGTGTTGATTATATTAAAAAATGGTTAAGAAGTTCTACCCCTGAATAAAACTTTAACATACCTACATATGATGTATTCAAGGCTGACAGACCCTCCGGAGGTGGGGGGTGGGGTTGCAATTTATGTGCTGGACAAATTCTCAGTTTCGAGCTCTGTTTCCTCTTCTGTACCTAGAGAGTTCCAAGGACTCACCCTAAAGGTTTCCCTACCTTCTGAGGCATCCTTACTTGTTACAAGCTGTTACAGACCTCCAGCTGGAGGCATCAGGATATTGGCCCATCTCCATAAATTATTGGAAAATACTAACTCAGAATCGATTATCATGGATGACTTTAACATGGGTTGGAATTCTGCTTGGTCCAAACCCTTAAAAGATGTATGCAACACATTTGGCCTCACTCAGCTTACCTTCCACATCACTCCCCTGAACACCAAAAATCCTGCATATAGCACCCTTCTTGACATAATTCTTGTCAACAAACCTCACAATATTTCACACTCCAGGGTATTTCACAATGATATCAATAATCATAGGGCCATGGCGTGTGTAAGGCTCTAACCTAGACTTAACTCTGCATCTAGCTTCAGATTTAAAAGGTGCCTCAGAAAATGTAACTGCACTATCTGGCAGACTTAAGTCAACTTAAATGGCAAGACTTTTACCTGGCATCATCAGTCACAGAAGTTTACAACCTATTTCAGATCTTTGTCCTGGGAGTGATAGACAAGCATGCCCCACTTGTCAAATTCAGATCTAGAAAAAGGTCCTGCCCATGGTTTACTAATGAACTGAAATCAGCCTTGCATGACAGAGATATATTATAAAAGAGGGCACGTAAAACTAAACTACCTGCAGACTGAGTGGCCTTTAGAGTTTCTAGAAACTTTTGTACCAAGCTCATTAGGGCCAAAAAAAGCAAAATATTTCCAAACAGCTCTAGACTCCTCCAAAAACAACACTGCCAAATTCTAGCAAATTCTTAAGGAAATTGAAGGTCATAGCTTGCCATCTTCATTGCCGACCAAAATCATTATAGGTGACAATACCATAACAAGCAAAACATGTATTCTAGAACAGCTCAACAACCACTTTGCTACCACTGGCTTAGTTTTCAATACCTCACCTGCCAGCAAGCTTCTCACCCAGTACAGCATTAGAGACCCCCCCCATGCCCTTACACAAAGGCCCCCCATCGGTCAACTAAGTTAAGCTTCAAACCAATCTCTTTCATACAGGTAGAAGATCTATCGATTTCCCTGGACACTAAAAAAGTGCTGGTGCTGATCTACTTGAACCCCTCTTCCTGAAATTAGACTTCCACTACCTAACACCTCCCATCACACACCTCTTCAATATGTCCCTGACTTTAGGAGCTCTCCCTGACATCTGTAAATTAGTGCACATTATCCCACTTTTCAAATCTGGTGACCCATGTGACCTCAACAATTACAAGCCTATTTCACCGTTACTCATCCTGTTAAAGTCACTAGAAAAACTTGTCAATTCACAACTGAGAGATTACTTAGATACCCACAATACGTTCAACCCACTACAATCTGGTTTTCAGCCAAAACATAGCACAGTGTCTGCCCTCTATAAGGTAGCGAACAATTGGCTAACTGTACTAGATGCTAAGAAATATTTATAGTGTGCTCTTCTTGGACCGAAGCAAGGTGTTTGACCCCATGTATCATGTTCTGCTCCTGTGTATGTTGCAAAACCTAGACCTAAATGACACTGCCTTGAAATGGTTTTCCTGCTATCCCACAGACAGGCAACAGCAGGTTAAAGCCCAAGGTTACTTCTCTCCCCTCAAAACCCTGCTGAGAAGGGTGTCACAGGGGTCAGTCCTCGGGACCCTGTTATTTATAATCTACATCAACAAAATGGACTACAAAATTAGTCCTGCAAATGTTCATCTCTTTGCGGATGACACAGTTCTCTGCATTACTAGGCCCACACTAGAGGTAGCCTGTGAAGAAGTACAGCATGAATTCGGTCACTTACAACATAACTTACTGCAGCTGAAACTGCTACTTAAAGCAAAAAAAATGAAAGTTATGTTCCTCTCCCCCAATGTACTTTCAAATCCTGCCAATTCTTTGAGCACCAACTTGAAATGGTGGATAAATGCAAGTGTCTGGGATTCTCACTGGATAGTAAGCTCTCTTTCACAATACACATAGACGAAATATCCAAAAAGCTCTGACAGAGACTAGGCCTCTTGTTCTGCATCAAAAACCTTCTCAACCATGAAGCTAAAATAAGGCTAGTGCAAACTACATTTCTCCCCCTCATTTATTACGCTGACTTACTTTATAGCCACTGTGCAAAACCAGCTTTAACAATCATAGCACTTTAAGATTCATTACCAATGCCCATTATCACACCCATTACTGCTTCCTCGAGGTGCAGCTAGACTGGCCTTCACTCAGCACCAGGAGGTGTAGAAATGCCTCCATTTGGATCTATAGAGCTATAACTAATAAACTCCCCTCCTACATTTCCGCCTTTTTCAATTGCACTACCAGGGTCTACTCTCTCAGAAGACATTCCTTTATCCTATTCGATATTCCCATGATAAGAATGCGCTATGGTACTTCAGCTGTATGTCATGCTCTCCCTACACTATGGAACATGCTTCAAAAAATGTTAAAGCTTACTCACAGAGTTGGGATGCCCACCTTTAAATATCTTCTAAGTCATGCACTGAAGGAATCATGTAACTGCCACTCCTAAGTTAAAGCATAACTATATGGAATCCATTCTATTATCATTCTTAGGACTTACTTTTCTAACCTAGCGGAATGCTGTTTCTCTATAGTAGCCTTCTATCATCTGAATCTCCATCCCCTATTCTTCCCCTATCCTCCCTTTTGAATCTCCTTCCCCTATTCTTCCCCATCCTCCCACTGTCCACCTTCCCCAACCCAACAACTCGCTGGTGTGCAGTTCTAGCACCCTCCCCACCTACTGACTTTTTTCTCTTACTCCTTTTTTACCTCTCAGACCACATTTATCTCTTTTGGGATGCCCACTAACTACTATGCCTACTTAAACACTAGTGCTAGTTCTTTTAAATCTATCCCTACTAACCCAAAATTTGATTTTTTTTGTTACCTTTAATGTATATCATGTTGTGACCTTGTACCTTATATTTATGTTATTTAGCTCAACATCTTGAACTCTGCCCTTGTATCCTTACGCATTTGCTCCCCCCAACTCCCCCTCTTACCTTGCTTCTCCTGTCTTGTTGTCACTTGATTTTCTTCACTACCATACTAATGTCACCTCTGCCCTCCCTTCTTTGCTCCCCCCTGCCCTTCTTTCACCTGGCTGCCTATAACCAATATAATTCCCACCCTTGCACTTACCACCCCCTCACACCCCACCTCCTTTGTTCCCTTTGACAATGCCTACCCTGGCTGCTTCATATGTTCCTTATCTCTAGGTTGCCTAGCACTATACAGCCTATGTTTCCCTTAACAATGCCTACCCTGGTTGCCTCTTCCAGTCCTTACTTCTTTGTTTGTTGTGCACTTTGCACCATACCTGATTAAAGGATGTTCATGAATTACAACTCTGCCTTCAGGAATTACATTATCTGTAAATGTATACTTGTACTCTCTGTGTCGTTCGCCTGTAATGTAAACTATATTTTGTTATGTGACCTAACTGTTTTGATATGGAACCTTTGGAAAAGAGCTGGTTTGCTCAAAAGTCTTTTCTGAACCATGAAATAAGTAAATAAAATAAATAAAAATTACCTACTACCAATGTACTATACCTGCACTTAGGTTTTCTGTTAATTATCACATTTAATTTATTTATTTAAACATTTGATAACCGGGAAAAGAGCACTGAGCTGAGGCTCAATTCCAGGTGCAACCCGAGAAATAATTGTATGTTATGTATCGTACTCTTTGTGCAATGGCCTTGTCACTGAACTGTGATTATGTTTTTGCTAAATGAGTTCACTTAGTGGTGTATTTTCTGATAAAATAATTTGAATTTGAATTTGAATTATTTCTTAAACAATGGAAGTTATTTAACGTGAGACAGATGGACACTTCTTATAAGCATCTCACGCAAGATTTCACTGCTTTATACACATTTTAATTTCCCTAGAAAACCATTTATTAGTGGCCTCTCCAATTCTTAATGTACATAGTGGAAATAATTTGTTCTGAATTGGGATTACTTGACTACAGAAGAAATTAAGAGCCATATCAATAAAAGGAATGGACTCTAAATAAGACCAGTCCAGTAATGACAAATGAGCACTTAGTGCAACAGAATCAACATTTTTAACGTTACAAATCTGAGTGATACATGGTGGAATTTTTATACCTTTAAACTTAAAACACTAAGGCCCTGTCCACACTGCAGCCCGAAAACCCTTCTGTAACGTTACAGAGGGTGTAAACCTCATCAGTAACGGCGTGCGTTTACACTGGTAATGTTACAGCAGGCGTTTCCGTAACCGTTGTAGAAACCTGTCAGGAGGTGGTTTCTACAATGGTTACAGAAACAGTTCCAAGGTTGTAACGTTACAGCCTGCAGTCTAAATGCACCACTGTTTAGCCCCCAGTCCTCCGCTAGACCAGCAGGCAGTGCACCTCAGAAGGGCACTTGGGAGGCAGAAGAAGAAGGAAGCACTGGGAAGACAGAGAGGCACGGGAGTACAGTAACCAGTGCAGTGAGGTGGAAACGGTGCAGGGCAGTGCCTGCACAAGGTCTGAGGCAGGGAGACCAGAGCAGCTGGGTGCACACACCTGAGAGAGGTGCAGCCAGGAGGCATAGTGTGGCAATAGGGGGTGCTGCCTGCCGCAGCTGGCCAAGGACTGTGAGGGGGGGGAAGAGAACCAGTGCCTAGGGCAAACAGTGGGCACAAGCAATAGGGAGCCATCAGCAGATGCCAGCACTGTGTGGCACAGGTGTGAAGGGTCCCCAACAACTGCCAAAACCCAAGACCAGTCCCAAGAGGACAGCAGTGCCAGAGCATACCACAACAGCTCCACTGCAGAGCGACCCCAGCCCCCAAGCAATGCCTGCCAGCCCCCAAGCACTGACTGGTGGAGGTTAGAAAGGACTGTGCCAAACAGTGACCACATCCACATGCCACACTGCCCACCTGCAGGACCATGTCAGATCACGGTGCCATCTGGTCAGATGAGGCCATAAAACTCCTGGTGGAGTTCTGGACACAGGAGAAGGTGCAGGCAGAGCTAGCCAGTGCAAGACACAACACAAAAGTGTACCAGAAGGTCTCGGAATACCTGTATGTGAATGGGGTGGAGCGGATGGCAAAGCAGTGCCATGATAAGATAAAGCAACTGAAGGTGCGGTACCATAAAACCAGGGACAGCAACAGACGCTCGGGGGGTGCGCGTCTGGTGTGCCCCTTCTATGACACATTGGATACCATACTGGGAACACGGCCTACCACCAAACCAGCGTTCATCCTCGAGAGCTCACAGGTGGACAGCCCTGAACCAGACATGGAAGAAAACGGGGACACCACCAGGGTTGCGTGCCAGCACCTGGGGAATGAAGATGTCGACAGTGTGCAGCAGGAGTGCCCTGACAGAGGTGAGTGCATTGTGCAATGTGTATGCTGGGTTCTTGCATGCTGGTGGGGGTGTATCCTGGGCATGCAGCACAAGGTGATAGGCATGGCATGGGTGGTGGCACTGGATCACTCGAATGAGGTTGCATGTGGCACCTGAGGTGTGCGTAGGCACACAGGTGAGTGGGGGACATGGGCATGGGGCGGTGTTTGGCGGTGGGGGGTAGAGGTGTGGTATGCACCTATGTGTAATGGTGACAGGTGTGTTCTGCCATTCCAGGGCAAGACCCCAGTGAGGGGACATCGGTGGACACTGACACAGTGGAGGTCTCCCCAGTGTCCTTGGTCCTGCAGGACGTGATGCCAGAAACTTCCAGTGACGGCTAAACTGCGGGGGAAGGCCACCATGCGAAGTGGAAGGGCGACCAGGCACCCTTGGTGAACCTCAGGAAGAGGAAGTTGAAGACAGCACGGATGGCAGAGGTCCTTGGGGCAGTGATGGAACCTACGCATAGGATGATGTAAGAGCACCACATGGAGCTGATGTACATGGAGGGGGAGCGGGCACAGGAGGAAAGGGCATTGGAGGAGCGCTTACAGAGACAGGAGGCAGAGCAGACAGAGCGGTTCTTCACACAGATGGTCCAGTTACTGGCCATGCAATGCCAGCAGCCACCACCTGCAGCCCCACCGCAATGGTCGGGTGCCATCCCCATGGCACACACCACCGCAGTCCCATCCCCCTGTGGCCTGTTCCCCCGTGGGTGTGTCACCATGCTAGTGGTCACTGCATACCACAGTGTGATGGCAGACCCTGCCATCACCCACCTGTCCACCGCTGGGGGGCACACAGGCTGTGTGGCACAAGCGGCCTCCACAAGGATGCATCCCCCAGCTGTGCCAGTGCCCCGCAGGTGTGACCCCCCACTACAGGGTGCAGTGTACACGGGTGGTGTCACTGCCTCCACCACCCAGCTGCCCACATCCAAGGCAACACCAGCTGGTGCCAGCATGGCACAGCTGTACCCCACAGGTGTCACGCCAGCCACCGCTGGCATGCGCACAGCACCCCAACCCCCGATGCATGGTGCCAGTGCTCGGCACAGTGCTACCTCCTTGGATCCCACAGCAGGCATGCTCAGCTTCACACAGGACCTGTACAGCAATGAGTTCTGGTGGACAGCCCTGTGATAACCCATGCAGCATGCAGGGGTTGGCTGACAGGTGCATCCTGTCTGTTGCCACATGGGAATCCATGTTTGTTATCCCCCCCTACCTTGATGACGCCGCTGGGGTCCGCCCAGTGACAACAGTGCCTGGTTCATGTTGGCACAGAGGTATGTGCCGGCTGTGGCACTCAGCTGAACAGTGCAATTCATGGGTCACACGCACTGTTGTGTGGCATCTCTGCAACATGCTGTGTCTGGGGTTCTGATGCAGTATGGCCACAAGGGTGCCTGGGTTAGGGCACCACTTGTGCATGGTTTTGTTTTTCATTGTTTCAGATGACAGTACAGTGACCCACACGTAGGTTCCTTTGTAAGGTTGGTGTATGGTGTCACCAATATGGTGGCCTGGTATTGTGTATTGCATTGTTAGTTCACATGACAGTGTCATTTTTGCTTTGGGGATATGTGGTGTTATGGAGCAATGCACATGGTCCACTGCATGGCCCATGCTGCTGCTGCACATTGATTACTTGTGTTTCTGCCACCAGAAGTTATGGTGGTGTTGGATTAAAGGCTGTCTTGTGTCACCATACCGTGTTGCTGGTTTGCTTGGGCAGTGTGCATGCACACGCACATTGCTTTGTGGGGCACAGTGGGGCTTCCATTTCCATGGGTTGCTGGTGTGGGGGTCCTGGATGTGTGGCCTGGCTGCACAGTGTATGCTGGTGCATGCAGCTTGCTTCCAGTGACAGTGGGCCTTGGTTTGCCATTTCCTGGTGGTGCACTGCATGCATGTCTGTGGGACACAGTGGGTTCCCTGTACCCAGCATGTGTTGGTGCATCACTGCACGCCTTCATGCCATTTGTAGGGGCATCCCCTCCTTTACGGTTCCATGCCTTCACCTGCTGCCCACCCTTGGTCCACCACAGGTGCACATGGGCACACATCGCTGTGGGATACCGAGGCATGTTGTGCTGCACTCATTGTGCCCTGTGTAGGCTGGCAGCCGGGCGTTCATTTGAGTGGGTTTCTGTCTTCACTGCTGTCTCTCCCAGGTGTACCATGGGATGCACTCCACATTACAAGGGTTGGGTGCACACACTGTTCACATCTCAATGTGGACAGGCTGTGCCAGTTCATGACCGTTTTCATACCTGTTCCCTGGTAGTGTGGACACACTGTTACGTTTGCAGCCTGTAACAGTTTGGAACCATTTTCAGCCCTGTTGGGTGCAGTGTGGACGGGGCCTAAATGTAGCCAAATGATCATTTCAGTTTATGTTTCTGGGACTGAGTCCTTTGAGGTGCAACTAACTGATTTACCATCACAGCCAGGCAGAGTGGAGCTCATGTGTCACAGGTGCATTCAGCAGTAATGGGATGAGTTTAGGCCAATGGCAGTAGATGAGCTTAGTGGGATGCTCTCGAAGCTGTGGCTGATGTGTTGTGAACTAAATCCAAGACTGATGTGATTACTGGTGAGTTGTGTAGGACAGTTGGGTTTGTTATTCACTGAGATTATTCACTGTTCCCTTTTGCACTTGTAAGGTGTCTCTTAATGAACTGTGCTGCACTTTATTCTCTGTACACACAATTTTGTATTTATTTGAAACTGTATAAACATTTAATAAATGCTGTTGTGATTTATCTGTTTCTATGTATTGGGCTACGGTTCTCCCTCTGTTCTCCTTCGCCAGGCCTCACCTGTAAACAAGCCTTGTCTCAGTTTGCCTCTCCCAGTTACCAATTTTCAAATCAATCTATCAGTCAATCTGTCAATCAATCAATCATCTGGTTGTTACAGTTATAGACTATTTAAAATCTTTTGTAATGAGTTATTGCCTAGATCAGTCAGTCTTCTCTGCCCTTTTTGATGCTATTTTGTACGAAGACTTTTGTCAACAGCATTTGTTCTTAAAAATTGGGGATAGTTATATTTAGCATTTTTACATTTATTAGTTTTTCCATTAGGTTTATGCCTATAGAAGAGTGACACCTGATATGTTTTTACTTTCATTTTAGCTGTATTTAATAGTGACATTACAACTTTAAGCACTGGATATAAATAATGTATTATATGTTAATGAGTCTCCTATTTAAATGTTACCCAATGCAGTTTGATTCCGCCTTATGATGAAGACGTGGTAACACTGAATGCAGACGGGGCTTTGAGTTTTCAGATACAGTGTTTGCACTGATTGGCACGTTTTTGCAGTTTGTGAGTTTTCATAATAATAAACCCTATTTTATGCTACTGCTTTTGAGTGTGCACTCTTTTTTTGTTGCTCCAACCCTTGTCCCCCCATCCTGGCAGCACCCTTGCCTACCCTCCCCCTCAGCACCCAAGTAATGAAGGTAAACCCATGATTTAAAGTGACCGGCACAACCTGCCCACATCCATGGCTGGCAACCTTGTAATGAATGAACACACTCATTATCTTTCTATAGAAAACCATCTGATCTCATGATCAGCTGGGTTTCAATAAAGACAGAGTGAGTACATTCATTCATTATAAGGTGGTCATTCGTGGAGGAGGCAAGTTGCCCTGCACCCTTTTGAGCGTATTTCAACTTTCACTACTTTGATGGTGGGGGGTGAATAAGGGTGCTGCCATGGTGGGAGGACAGGGGTTAACTTAGGACATATTTTTGCACAGCACAAACAAGATCTTTTTGTTCAACCACAAGTAGCTGACCATGGAGTTGGGCGGTTTGTGCCAGTCATCTAACATGGGAGTAAAAAGTTACATTTAAAAATATTGAGAGGTGGGGAGGGGGAGGTACGAACATATGAACATACAAAATTTGCCAGCAGATAAAGGCCTAGTGGTCTATCAAGTCTGCTCGAATGTGCAGCTAGCACCCCTTATTCTGCAGCTGCCCCTCCCTCCCACCCTTCCCTCACTTGACCCTCCCCCTTGGGCAGTCCCAGCCCCTTATGAAGCAGTCTACTGTTCTACTCAATACCACTTCCACCAGTGATGTATGCCACCCAGCTACCACCCACTCTGTAAAAAAGTGTCTCCTCATCTCCCTCCTGAACCTTCCTCCCTCCAGTCTCATATCATTGCCCCAAATGTCCCTCCATTTCTTTACTTTGAACAGCCCCTCCGTACCTGTCTTATTTATTCCTTTCATGTACTTGAAGGTTTCAATCATATCCCCCCCTTTCCCTCCTCTCCTCCAGTGAGTACATGTTCAGCTCCCTCAGCCTCCTCTCGTATGGTAAGTCCCCCATCTTTGTAGCCCTATGCTGTACCCTCTCCAGTAATTTACTGTCCCTCTTCAGATATGGGTGCCAGTACTGCATGTAGTGCTCCAGGTGCAGTCTAACTAAGGATCTATACAGTGGCAGAATCACCTCCCCCCTCCTCGAGGATATACCCCTTGCAATGCAACCCAGCATTTTGTTGGTCTTTGCAGCTGCCTTCCTACATTGTGCCAAGTTGTTAATTGACCCCATAATGAGTACCCCCAGATTCTTCTCCTCCTCATCTGTCTTGGCTAGTTGCACTCCCCCGAGCTGGTAACTCCTCCTCGGGTTTTTTGCCCCAGAATGTAGCACCTTGCACTTTTTGGCATTGAACCCCAGTTGCCAGGTGTCCAACCAGGTTTCCAGCTTTGACAGATCATCCCGCAAACCCTGCCATCCCCCTATTTCATCTACCACTGCTCCAATCTTGGTGTCATCAGCAAACAGACTGGTCTTACTCTTGATGCCCAATGATATGTCTGTAATGAATATCCCAAACAACACTGGTTCTAACACTGAGCCCTGAAGAACACTGCTCATCTCTACCCTTGGAGATGAGAGCTCCTCACCCACCACCATCCTCTGTTGCTTTCCCTGAAGTCAGTTCCCGACCCATCTCACCAGCTTTGCACCTGCTCCTGTGCCTTTTAACTTACTTCCCAGCCTCCCATGTGGCACTGAGTCAAATGTCTTACTGAAGTCCAGGTACAGGACATCCACTGTATGGCCCCTGTCCAGTTGCCTAGTTACCCAGTCATAGAACTCCACCAGGTTGGTTTGGCAGGATCTGCTACTTATAAAGCCATGCTGTCTGCTGTCCTGTAGCCCTTTGGCCTCCAAGAGGGCCACCAGCCTCTCCTTCAGGATAGTCTCCATCAGCTTACCCACAATGGATGTGAGGTTCACAGGTCTGTAGTTCCCCAGCTCATCCTTGGGGTCACTCTTGTGGAAGAGCACCATGAGCCATCCTCCAATCCTGACGTACACACCCTGTGTGTAATGAGTCACTGAATAGGTCTGCCAAAGGCCCCAACAGGACTTCTGCTAGCTCCTTCAGTACCCTGGGGTGGATGCCATCTGGGCCTGGTGCCTTCTCCACCCTCAGTGCCCTCAAACCCTCCAGAATACTGCCCTCCATGATTTCCCCATCTGTCACCCCTCCCCTCTGTTTTTGCCCCTCCCTCCTTTGCACGCCTCTCCTTTATTTATTTATTTAGTTTTGTTTACTGGTAGGTGACCAGCCATGGTCATAACTATTTTCAGACACGAATTCGGGAGGTAACAGTACAAAAACAATAAGGTATGACAATAATTACAGATACATTTTAGGGAAAATATCTTACAGAACAAGTAGGTCAAGAGGTATGGGTAAGCTACAACAAGCATTACAACAGTAAACTTTAACAGTAGTTAATGTCAACAAGGAGTGTAGATAGGTACAGAGAGAGAAAAGTAAAATTAGAGAAAAGAGCTCGGTGTAAGTGCAGGACAGTGCATGTACTTGTGCTGGTATTGTGTGGGGACTAGGGTAGTTTGAAGTAGGAGCAAACATTTGTTGAGACTAAATACTTGTGGAACTCTGACTTATAGGCCTTGTGAGAAGGGGTCTGGCGCATGGCTAGGGGGATGGAGTTCCAATATTGGGGATCTAGAACGGCAAAGGCACTTGCTCCCTTGGAGGAACTGCACCTAGGGATACAGACAAGGAATTTGTCAATAGAGCGCAATCCATAGTGGGAGGGCTGGCTGACAAAGCACTCAGCAAGTGAGGTAGGAGTTTGTGATGATATGGTCCTATTTATGGTAGTGCCGAGAAAGTAGAGCCTTGTCTCCTCAGGAGGTAGCCAGCCCAGATCCGAGTAGAGGAGACAGTGGTTCTTAAGCCAGTGGGCAGATGAGGCATAGCGACAGATGCTATTATAGGTGACATCCCACTTGTGTAGACTGGATTTGGCTGCAGCAGTATAGGTGGCAACACCATAGGTAAGTGAGTGGAGTAAGATACCTCGTGCTATAGCTACCCTGGCAGAGGGAGGTTAACACATAGCTGGTGCAATAGGCAATGCCAAGTTTCATGTTCACTGTCTTACAAGCATCTTGTATATGGAGATCAAAAGTTAATGATTGGTTGAGGGTAACACCAAGGTATTTAAAAGAAGTCACGGATCCTATGGTGGAGCCATCCAGGGCAGTGATTATGAGTTTGCTTTGGGAGTGCTTGATTTTTGGGTTAGTTCCAAAAAGCATAACTTTGGTCTTAGAGTCATTTAACAGCAGCCTGTGGTTAGCCAACCAAGTTTGTGTACTTTGAAAGTCAGTCGATAGTCATTGATTTATGACCTGTATGTCCTTGGCACTGGGTTAGAGCACTATATCATCTGCATACAGAAGTGAGGAAGTGTTCAACAGGGTAGATTTGATGCCATTGATAAAAATGGAAAAAAGGAGTGGGCCAAGGATGGAGCCTTGAGGCACCCCAATATTTAGTTCAGTCTTGCATGAGCAGGCAGAATTATATTTGACCATTTGAGTCCTGTTTGATAAGTAGCTATCAAACCAATCTACAACATTAGGTGCAAAGTTCAATGAGTGCAGGATAGCAAGGAGGATAGGGTGGTGAACCAGGTCGAAGGCCTTTGTCATGTCAATGAAGATTGCACCTCTGAGAAGACCAACATCCATAGCAGATAGGGTGTCAGAAGTAAGTTTAAGGAGGGCAGTAGTTGTGCTGTGATCTTTGCGGAATCCATGCTGTGCCACAGCTAGAAGGTCATATTTCTGTAGGAATTCAATAGTCTGGGTAGCTACAAGTTTTTCAATAATCTTTCCAAGGACAGATAGAATGGCAATGGGTCTGTAGTTGTCAGGGTCTTTGGCATCACCTTTTTTGAAAACAGGGGTGACCCTTACGGGCTTCCAGATATAAGGTACTTGACTTTGACTAATGGAGAGAGTGAAGATTCTCACTAGTGGAGCAGCAATAAAAGGAGCCACCAGTTTTAATAGTCTGGGTTCCAGGGTATCCGAGCCAGAGACCGTTGTCACTGAGACTTTCTGTAGAAGGGTAAGGTTTTCTTTACATGCAATTGATCTGAAATAGAAGAGGGGTACTGACCTATTAGGAGGAATATTAGGAAGTTGCAGTACTGGGAAGAAGGAGGTAAGAGGTGAAAGGTCAGAGAATTTACAATTAAAAAAGTTGGCAATGGTCTCAGGGTTATTACAATTTACGCCTTCAAGAATCATGTCACTAGGTAACAAGAGCTGGTGTGAACCCAAAAAGATTTGATATGAGACCAGAATTTCCTGAAGTCCCCATAAGAGTTTGTTAGTAGTTCTTTGCAGTAAGAGATTTGCATGCTTGATGCCTTTTTTATAGGCATTCCTCTGAGCTCTGTAGTGGTTATAGTCACTTTTCAGTCCAGAGGTTTTGAACCGGTGCCAGCTTTTATCTCTATTTTTTAATTTGGTAAGAAGATCAGCCTTTAACCATCTGGATTTTCTCAACTTGACTCTTTGTGTCGCTAGATGACAATGGTGGTCTTGTATGGCTAGAAAGTTGCTTAGGAAGATATTTAGGGCAGATTGAACATCAGTAGCCTTATACAAGTCAGCCCAGTCTATGCTGGAGACATCTTGTAGAAAGGATCGTGGCTCAAGGCTTGCATAATCCCAGAAGGTGATGAGATGGGGCTTAGTTGGAGGTGGGACAGCTTTGCCCCACATGCAGAAGGTTGGGGAGTGGTCAATAATTGTGTCAGCTAAGGTGCCAGAGTTTAGAATGTTTTCAGGATGATTTGACAGAATCCAATCCAGCAAGGTGCTACTTTTCGAGTTTGGGGCTATCCTGGTAAGCTCAGTGATCAATTGGTGCAGGTTATAACTTTGTGTCTTTGAGAGTGACACAGCATGAGTATTTCCAAGCCAGTTACTGTTTAGGTCTCCATGTATAAGCACTTCATTTCTCCTAGCTAAGATCGATGTTTGGTCAAGCAGATCATCCAGGCCCTTTATGCCATTTTCCGGTGGGTTATACACACAGACAATACGCAGTTTCTTTCTTTGCCCCCAGGGAGAGAATTGCATGTTGCACCTCGCATTGGCCTTGAGACAGGGAATGTGTAGCAGCAAGGTTTAAGTGGTTCTTGAAATAAATAGCTGTGCCTCCACCTCTTTTATTTATTCATCTGTCATTCCTCAGTAGATTATAGGAGGGTATTAGGAGGTAAGAATCCTGGACACTGGGTTTAAGCCACGTTTCAGTTAAGCAAATTATATCAGGTTCATGGAGGGCAATCCAGGTTTCTAACTCAGCAAAATTATGTTTAAGGCTTCTAATGTTATGGTGTGCTATGAAGAGACCCCTGGTGGCAGGCGCTGAGTTTGTAGGGACTGGGCCTGGGTTCAATTGCACATCCCCAGACAGCAAAATAGCCAAGATAAGAAGATACCACAATTTGCGATGGACGAAAGGGGAGAGGGTTAGAAACCACAAGGGGGATCTTGCAAATTTACAGCAGGCTATGAAGCGTGAGATGCTATTTAGTAGGAGGGGGGTGGAATCACAGTGAAATGGGGGCAGTATGAGTAGGTTTGAGAACACATAGTCATATGAGAGAGCTTGGATAGGAGGGTCAGCTAGGTTAGTCGGGGGTACTACAGTCATGGACGGGTGTAAAAATGTTAAAGAGGTAATGAGTAGGAGTACTATGATATATTTCTCCATTTCTAGCTGCAAACCTAGGCACAGCCAGTATTACCACCAGGTAGAATGCTGTGTATTAGCGGATAGAGAAATCCCTAGTGGTTGGTTCATATAAGAGTTCAATGGGAGAGTAGACACTTAGTCTTTAGAGATCTTAGTAAATACCGAGCAGAAGTAATCATTTAGCTCTTCTGCCTTATCACCCACTGCTTCCACCCACCCACCCTCTTTCCTAATCCTTACTATATGGTCCTTACAGCTTCTTTTCTCCCTGATGTACCTGAAGAAATCTTTCTTCCCTTTCTTAATGCCATGTGCCAGCCCGAGCTCCATAGACACTTTGGCTGCCCCTACTGCCCTTGTCACCTCCTTTGATTCCTTCAGGTACTCCTCCCTGTCCTTCACCCTCCCTACTTTTTGTATCTCCTAAAGGCAGCTCTTTTCCTCCTTACCTTTTCTATAACCTCCTTGCTCACCCAGCTAGATTTCCTTGCCTAGCCTTCTTGCTTTGAGCCTTGCTGCAGGTTCTGGCTACCTCCACTATCCTCAGGTTTCTGAACTCCCACCTCTGGTTCGTGCCCATACTAGGTTGAATTCTGGCCAGGTACCGTTTTACCACTTCCCCCATCCTCCCAAAGTCAGACCTCCTGAAGTCCATTACCCTTGTGCCGGATTCCACTCCTTCCTTACCCATGTCCAATGTGAACCATACTGAGTGGTGGTCACTCCCCACTAGCAGTACTTCCACCCTCAGTTCTCTCACAGACTCCCCATTTGCCAGCACGAGGGCAAGGGCATTCCCTAACCTGGTTGGTTCACTGACCATTTACATCAGGAAGCTGTCCTGGAAGGCATCCAGTAGTACCTGTTCCCTTCTATTCCTGGTTGTTGGGGTACTCCAATCCACTCCTGGCTTGTTAAAGTCCCCCACAATTACCACACTAGCTTTCTCACAGGTCCTCCTGATCTGTCCTGCTAGTTCCCTGCCTAACTCCTCATTCTGAGAGGTGGCCTGTTCACCACTCCCATCCTGAGAGTCCTATTCTTGGAATCCTGGATTTGCATCCATAGAGACTCCGTAGTACCCTCCTCCCCTTCCTCCTGTACACACTTCAGTGCTTACCTCACACATATAGTGCCACTCCTCTCCTTTCCCAGTCGCTCTGTCCTTACGAAATATCCTCTACCCTGGTATTGACAGGTCCCAGTAATTGTATTGGGTGGCCCATGTTTCAGTGATGGCTGCGATTTGCACCTCCTCCTCTGTCATGAGAGTCAGCAGCTCTGCAGTTTTCTTCCCAAGGCTCCTAGCGTTCAGGATGACCACCTTTCACCCCTTCCCCTTCTCCCCCTTCCCACCTGCCCTGCTTTACTAGCATTGCCACTAGTACTTGCCCTTTGTCACTGGTATGGGGGGTAAGCTCACATGGTTTCCCAACCTGTGGTCTCTGCATGTTCCTTGCTCACTTGCCACCCCCCATTCCTAGTTTAAATTCCCTACTACCTCTATGTACTCCTCCATCCTCTGTTTCAACACTCTCTTTCCCATCTCAAGCTGCAAACAAGCAATGGGTGGGAGAATAGGGAGTAAATGTTTACTGTATTGAGTGGAAAAGCAAGTTAAGCAAGGTGGAGGAAAGGTGTTTATGTAGCTTTTTTGTAACAAAAAAAAAAAAAAAAGATGGTTCCCAAATATCCAAATGCCATATATCTGAATATGTATCTGCTGAATACCAAATATTCAGGAAAAAGTGTTTGCACAGTCCTTCTGCTAATACAGACCTACCCCGAGAAGAAACAGGTGTGGCTGTGTTATACAGTAATAGGCAGCTATCACTGCCAGGTGTAAAGAAAATCCCATCTCCCATCCCCTCCAAACAAATAACCACCCATTCCTCTCGCTCCATTCCATCCAGACTCCCAGCCCTTATGCTACAAGACTCCACTAATTATCCTACCTCTGTAGCACTCAATCTACCTCCTCCCCCTCAAGTCACCAAAAAGTTAATGGATTAAAGGATTGGTGGCAAAAAGTTCAGAAATGTGATCCCTCATAGGAGTGATCAGCTATCTTGGCTATTGCTTTAATAAATTAATTATTACATCCCAGTAGTAACACTTGGTTGACGGACAGTCAACACCCATGAAGTCTTCCCACCTATCTACTTATTTATCTATCTATCTATCTATCTATCTATTTATCTATCTATCTATCTCCGTCTGTCTGACTGTCTATCTAGCTAGCTAGATAGCTAACTGTCTATTTGTCTATCTGCTGATCCTAGTGGCCATCCCATTTCTTTGCCTTTGAACAAGTTTAAAAAGGAATAACAAGCACTGGTCAATACCTTTATAGTATATGGTTGGAGCTTATTGCAGACTGAAATCTGTGGTTTTTCAAATCTTGTCATGGGACATTTCAAAGGTCAAAAAATTTGTTGTACTATCATTCTGATGTTACATCAATAGTACAACTTTTCAGCCTTGTCCTACCTTCTGATTGGCTGACTCAACTGGCTGTATCGGAGAAAACAAAAGTAAAAACATGCTGTCACGATTGAGTGGGCGCCAAGCCATGGATCCTCTTTCTTCTGACATAAATAGCCTCAGATGGCTTTGTGTCATGAAAGTATTTTTTCTTGTTTAATTTTTAAAAAATAAACAGTGCTACTATGATAGAGCTAGCGGGAGTGGGGAGAAGCCCTAGTCAGCAGAAGCATAGTGAAGCAGAAATGAGTGGCAGCGGAGAGATGTTCAGCGGGAGCAGGAACACCAAATAAAAACACATAAGGTAACCAGCAACGTAAGAAAAGAAAAAAGCCCTAACCATATAATATATAAAACAATGGATAGTTAATCATCTACAACCCAGGCTGCGTTTCCATCTCAGAAGAAGATGTCATCAGCGAGATCTCTCAAGCTTCGCTCTCGAGGTCTCTATGATGTCTTCAACTCCCTCGATGGAAACACAGCCTTGTTGTGGTTGGTCAACCACCCACTATTATATATATGTATACTACCAAGGTATATCATTGAAACTGCTATGCATAGATAGCCACAGAGGACAGATTAATAAGAAGGAAGACTGCTTATGAAGCACCTGTTAGAATGACTGGAAAAGTTGTTTGACTCCTGGCACTTTTATTTTGGTTACCCAGGATATCCCTAAGATGCAACATCTAATTTCCAGTAGAATCCTGTTTGCTCCTATTTCAGCAGCTGTGAAGACTGGAGCACTGGGAGGTTACATTATTTGCTCTGGGTGTTACAATGAGTATTTCCCTGTTGCAAGGTTTGAACCTGTGATCTAAATCCAAAACTAAACGAAGGTAGTGTGACAGTCTGCCACCTGCTTACTGTTATATTGTATAATATTTGTGTTATAAATAAAATGTGTATGGTATGTGACTGCCTGCTTAAGGATGGTAGTCAGTGTAAGGAGACTTGACCTTTGACCTCAAAAGTGCCAGTGTGAGGAAACAGCAGGATGTGATAAACAGACCGGTGAAACCACTAATTAAAGCCTTCCTTCCAGAGGGACAGTTTATTACCCCTTATAACCTGCTCTTGCTTTTGAAGCTGGGAACCAAATATGAATTTTTTGACTCTAGCAGGAAAGGAAGTCATTTGGCTGATCCTTTGTGGTTTTCTCACCTAGCAGAGAACCAGTGACAGATTTAGGGGCTATGAAACATCAGAGGGAATGTTTTTCTCAAAGAGGCTCATATTTTGGGAAATTGCTAGTTGCTGATTTTAACAGTAATAACATGCATCCTTGTGGATATCCATACTCAGATTACAGATTTATCACAGATCTAACAGTGACCTCTTAGGTGACATCACCAGGAGGTGGGGAAAACTGACTTTTGAATATGGCCTGCATCTGACAAGTTGTGGCAGAAGGACTCCCTGAAAATCAAAGACAATAGACACTTTAGAAAGATAATTCATCTGGAACTTTTAGGTATTTGTGGCAGGCGTGTATGTATTCTGTAACTTCCCATTTATTTTATGTGACTGTAAGTTATTAATATATTTGTTCTGTGTTTGATATTTTACCTATGTTACAATTTTTAGTAAACAATATTTTCCTTGAAATACTGCCTGTGTCTTCTCAGGTTTCTTTTGCATGTGAATGCTGAATCAGTGTTTAAGTCTGACAGTTGTTAAGGGCTTAAATGTGTTACTAATCTTGCTAAAGGTACGAATATACTTAGGTCTCATATTGAATCATAAGAGTACATTTTGGAAATCTGGCGGAGTGCCACTGGGCGAAAGTTTGTACTGCATTCCTGAAGAGGGTACATGTCTGAGTCTGTTAACTGGGTGTGCTAGCACAAGGTTCACATTTGACCCACAGGACTAGAGGCTAGTAAGTGATTCAGACCCAAAACAGACAGGAGGGTTACCCTGTCTGTCCCCTGTTCAAACTATCGTACTTTGAGGTTGGCACTGTGGGAGCAGAGGGCCTGACCTGTGGAGCACGTTTGTGACAGGTAGCACTTTCCTGTAATTCAAATTCTCTTAATTTAATTTTTTTTTCTACCATATACAGTATATCACATTTTGTGAGCTATACCCACTTCATCAGGTTGGTTGTCACCTAATAAACAAATACAAATGCAATAAGCTTAAATAATTATATACACTATATATGCACAGTATCCCATGACTTCAGCGACAGTGATTGGGCACCTACAAAAATGGTGACTCAATCATGGCACCTGTTATTGGGGCTACCAGCAAAGGAGGGTGACTGGAAGGGGGGGGTTTGAAAATAGAGACATCCTGTCTCTACATGTCTACTTGCACAGGGGGAAGTGAGCACACTGAGCAAGGGGTAGGAGGGGAGGAAGGGATTGTGAGGGGTGGTGCCATGGTGAGCTGCCAAGCTGCTCCTGTGGCATAGTGGGTGGGCACAGGGATGGGCTGCATAAGGTGCCAGATTTGGGGACGGGTGCAGGTAGCTTTTGTTGTGCCGGGCTTGAAATGTTTTTTTTTTTACTTTTTCACACCCCCTGACATGCACGCCCCTGGAGCTGAGAATCCTTATGTAGGATGGTGTGGGAGGCAAAGCCTGAAGTGCGAGGGCACAAAACCCACATTTAGATGTAAAATCTAAGTCCCCGGCACCCTTTTGCTGTGTGCCAGGGAGTACATCATGAAAATTTGTTTTCACTGCTGTGCAGTTCGCTGTAATGGTGATCGCTATTCTGCGGTCACCATTATCACATAAATCTTACATGCACTATACACATCTCACTTCCTATTGGTCACTTATGTATACTTGTAGATTGCAACTAATATATCATTTGTATCAGATCAGCAACCATTAAAATATATTTAATTACTGAAATAATGTTAATTTGCAAATTAAATATATCATCATAGTATTAGAACATTATATTTCAAAAATACTTGCTACCTTAATATTCTGGTCACCCTAAAAATGCAAACATATGCCTTCGCATACCTTCATGATAAATTGCAAAGTTCTATTAACCTTGTTATCTATTAGAAAATAATTTTATATGGAATATTCACTATACTGGTTAAATTTCCTTCCTGCAAAGAAATTTTGTCAGAGAGATTAAAGGAAGTTACTATAATTAAATCTTTTTACACCTTCAGCTTTGGGTATTAATCCATATAAATTTTTCCCTGAGTGTTCAAAAGGCACACAGTGCACCAGTATCAATCCTTTTCCTAAATCACCCTTGTGATCTACACATTATTAAATACCTTATATTGTAATTTTCACTCTTCTACATTTAATAAGATTTATCACTTCCTGCTGAAAATAATATTGTTATATTTAATTAAAAAGTTGCTGAAGTATAGTTGTATGCTTTTGATGTTATATTTGTATACTTGCGCACAATATCAAGAAGGTATTGAAAGCATAAGATTAGCACATCAAAATAGGCCTAGAGGCAGTAAGCCACCTATGAAGGTTTTATTAGCGCAGGCAGATATATTAGTGGAAAATAATTTGTTTAAGTTGAAAGAAATGTTTTATACAGCCTGGGGTACAGCTATGAGCAGTAACATGGCATCAGCCTTTGCTAACATAGAAACATAGAAACACAGAATTTAGCTGGCCCATTGGCACAGCGGTGGGAATTCCACTTGTTACACCGGTGACCTGGGTTCGGGAACGGACCCGGGTCATCGGAGGGCTGGCCGGGGGGGAGAGGGATGGAGTGTCCTATGGACTGCTTTCCTTCTCCGGGGAGGGTGGGGAAGCACTCAGAGCACTGAGGACTCCTGGCGGAGGCCGTGAGGTCTTGCGCTGCCGTGCTGGTCTCTCTGGGAGGTGGGGCAGATGCTGGCATCATTGCACGTCCCCGCCTCTGTGAGGAAAATATAGAAAATACAGGCGGGGCGAGGGCTACCTGTCTAAATGAAGCCCTCCTGGGAAGACCTCACCAACCACCGTCGCTGCGGGTCCACCAACCAGATACTGGTTCCGTGACCACGGAAAAAATACACTACCGGTCAAAAGTTTTAGAACACCCCCATTTTTCCAGTTTTTATTGAAATTTAAGCAATTCAAGTCCAGTGAATAACCTGAAATGGTACAAAGGTAAGCGGTAAACTGCTAGAGGTTTAAAAAAAAGTTTAGGTTAGCAAAAACTGCTGTAGAGAAATTGCAAAGAAAGCCAAGGTGCCAGTGAGTACAGTTTCCTACACCATCAAAAGGCACTTGGAAACTGGAGGAAACTCTGACAGGAAGAGGTCTGGCAGACCCAAAGCCACAACAGAATCAGAAGACAAGTTTCTGAGAGTCAACAGCTTGTGTGATAGGTGGCTCACAGGACAACAGCACAGAGTGACTGGCACCCTGAACCAAAAGGGCTACCACAGCATTTTGCAGCACCATGCAATACCCTCTGGTCTATGTCTAGTTGGTCAGGGGTTCATCCTACAGCAAGATAATGACCCAAAACATACCTCCAGACTATGTCAGAACTACCTTCGAGGAAAAGAACAAGATGGTAGGCTTCAAATCATGGAATGACCAGCACAGTCTCCAGACTTAAACCCCATCGAGCTGGTTTGGGATGAACTGGACAGAAGGGCGAAAGCAAAGCAACCTACAAGTACAACACATTTGTGGAACTTCTGCAACAGTGTTGAAAGAACTTCCAACAATATTTGATGTCCATTGTAGGAAGAATGCCACAAGTGTGTTCAGTGTTACAGAATATCTGCAGAAGGTGGCTACTTTGATGAGTCAAAAATTTAGATTAAATTTTGTTAAACAAAATGATTCTATGATTTCTTTTTTATCTCAAATTGTTTATTTGTTCTATGCTTTAATTTCGGAGTACATTGAGACATTAACCTGCGTAAATTTCAATAAAAACTGGAAAAATGTGGGTGTTCTAAAACTTTTGACCAGTAGTGTATGTGACCACGGTGCCGCCCTTCGGGAGGCAAGCTGGGGGTGACTGGGGGACTCCGGCAGCCATAGACGGTGGTGGAGGCTTCCAGGGGCCATGACCAGGGCCGACCAAGTGACAGGGATCCTGCCCAAAGAAAAAAAAAAAGAAACACAGAATTTGACTGCAGATAAGGACTGCTTGGCCCACTTAGTCTGCCCATTTCCCTACTTAATGCATAGGCTGCAGATCCTAGTTAACCAACAGCCTACTTCCTCCTACCCCCCCAACTAGTGTTGCCTTATGTCTGTCCCATGCATTCTTGAATTCCCCAACTGTTTTTGAGTCCACTACCTCCTCAGGAAGGCTGTTCCATGTATCCACAACCCTCTCCTTGAAAAATACTTCCTCACATTACCTTTGAGACGTCCCACCATTATCTTCAAATTGTGCCCCCTGTTCTTGCACATCTCTTTTTCTGAAAGATGCTACCGTCTTGGACTCTGTTGATTCCCTTGATGTACTTGAAAGTTTCTATCATGTCCCCCCTCTCCCTCTTCTCCTCATATGTATACATATTAAGCTTCTTTAATCTCTCTTTGTATGTCTTCTGGTGCAGACCCTGCACCATTTTAGTTGTCCTCTTCTGGACAGCCACCATCCTGTCTGTGTCCTTGGGAGACTGGGTCTCCAGAACTGGACACAGAACTCCAGATGGGGTCTCACCGACTGTCTATACAGAGGGATAACAACTTCCTGTTTTCTGCTGGTGATGCTGCTCCCTATGCATCCCAGTATCCCACCAGCCCTCCTTACTGCTAATCTTTACATGTGGCAATGTGAACAACGTCACAATTTATATGGTGGAAGAAAAAATAAAAGTCTTTAAATTACAGAGGAGCGGAACCTTCATTTAGTTTTGGATTTGCTGTTCTGTACGAAGAGTTCCTCTGAACTGATCCACAGTGCTATTGAACAGCAGGCATCCTAGTCCCTATCACAGTGGAGTTGAACCTGTGATCTCCCTGTTAGCAACATTGCTATAGCCTTTAAACCACATTGCATGAGTAAGGGAAAGGCTGTGAAAGGCCAGTGATTGCTGGCAGTGTTTTTTAATTTTTTTTTTTTACCATGTATTTACCAAGGATAGCCCAGCAGAGATGCAACCCTTTATTTCCAGTACAAGCCTGTTTGTATCTGCACCCACAGCTTGATGAGCAGGAGCACTGTAAGGTTAAGTTACTTGCTCAGGGTCACACAGTAAGTAATTTTTCTTTAGCAGTGTTTGAACCTGCAATCTCCCAGTTCCCAACAGTATTCTAACCAGCAGATCACACTGCCTTCACTGCCTGAGGGGAAATGGGCATGAGAAAACAGCATCTGCAGAAAATTTTTGAATTACAATGTACACAACACAGGATATTCCACCTAAGAAGCAACATCACATTTCCAGTCCGATGCTCCTCCTACCCCTTTCCACTGCTGGGTGGATTAAAACACTGTGAGGTTAGCTCTCTCTTGATCCTGCAGGAAAAGCATCTTCCACTTAAGAAATGTAGGATCTAAGACTCAGCAACCAGATGGTTGAGCCGTGATCTCCTGAGCCAAGACAAAACAATCCAAGTCTTCCGCTGACTGGGATGAATATAGATGACTTAGGAACCAGTGTAAAACATACATTCATTCTGCTATGAGTAACTACTGTAAACAGCTTCTTTAAGCATCAGTGAGGGACTCCTGTGGCTTCTGGAGTCATATTAAATCCATCCCGGGGCAGGGTACAAGCACTCCCACAATGGAGATGACTTTGGATGGAATAAACTGCAACAACATCTCAACTATTGTGAATGCCTTGAACAAATGCTTCTCAGATCTCTCTGGGTACACTAATCTGCCTACCCCTGACACCTATCAAACACCTGCAACTAATAGCTCGGCCAACCCTCCATTTAAACTTATGCCAGTCACCACATCAGAGGTGCGGTGCCTCCTAAAGATCATATCTGCATATGGGTCAACTGGAGCTGATAGGTCACTTCCAAGATTCCTAAATCCATTGCCCCTCTAATAGAAGCTCCTGTTACAAGGAAGGTCACCTTATCACTATCAACTGGCCATGTTCCTTCTACATGGAAGATAGCTCGGGTAGTTACCAGCCACAAAAAGGGGTTACTTCGAATATGGACAATTACTGCCCCATCGCTATACTATCAGTGTTTAACAAATTACTGCAAAAAATAATGGCCACCCAAGTAGTAGACCACCTTCAACAACACAACCTACTTTCCCCAGCACAACATGGTTTCAGAGTGGGACACAGTACATCCATTGCCATCATTCAGTTAACTAATGACATCAGGTCAGCCATGGACAAGGGCATGCTCATGGGGGCTGTCTTCATTGACCTGTCAAAGGCTTTTGACCTTGTGGATGACTTCTTACTGTATTCCAAACTGCCTACTCTTGACGTCACCCCTGACACCACTGTCTGGTTCTCCAGCTACCTCTCTGAGAGGCAGCAGTTCTTACAGACAGACAGTGCCAAGTCTGCACTTGCCCACACTGTGGTTGGCATTCCAGAAGGATCCATCCTGGGTCCTCTCCTGTTCACTCTGTTTACAAATGGTCTACACTTGATGAATGGTACAAGCTAGCTCTATGCTATTTTATGCCAATTATATTGTGCTCTATTCCAACTCTGTTGATCTATCCACTATTAACCATAATCAAAACACTGACTTTGATATCCTCCAACATTGGCTGAAGCAAAATAAGCTCATCTTAAATACCAAAATGAACTGTCTCCAAGATCTTTGGTTCAGAATCTAGGATCAGAACCTGCTCCACACAACTAACCATCAATAGCCAGAATGGATCACCTTTAAACAGGGTTATATCCTATAAGTATCTAGGAGTCACCCTTGACCCTTCCTTCGATCTCACCTTACATTTGTCAAATGTCACCAAAACAGTCAATTCAAAACTTTGGCTGACCTACAAGATCAGGCATAATCTTATCACCACTGCCAGAATGGCAATTGCCCAGGGAATCCTTTGACTGCGCCTTGCTTATGGGTTAGTAGCTTGTCAAGAGACCAATAAAGAATTAATGAACAAATGGAACATCTGTTTCAATAATGTGTCATTTTGCTTTACCCATGCGCAAAATTATGCACCGCTGCTCACTTTGCTCCAGTCTTGGATGGCTCTCCCCCTCACCATTTTAGAGGTATACCACATGCTGCCTCATTTATAAGATCTCAAACTCTGGTATACCAGCAACTTTGGCCAACATGTTCGAACCAGCTACTTCTGCCTATCCATGAGATCAAATGTCAAGTCACTCTTGGCTGTGTCTAAATGTGCATCAAAATGGGAGAAACTGCTTTCCCAATGTCCGCTTCCAAACTTTAGAACCCTCTCCTTCTTAAGCAAAGGTTCTCTCCATTGCCCATGGTTTTCAAGAAGGAACTCTGTATGTTCATAATGTGCAATGATAAATGCTCATGCTGTTGATTTTGCCCTGCCCCTACGAAACTTGCTTTCACCTCCCTCCACTTGTCAAAGAGATACAAACGTGCACTACTTCTATGTACTTTATTGCAACTGCTGTCTGTCTGCCTGCTCTGGGCTGGTTGTATCCATCATAGTTATCATTCTTGTCCTGTTATTTTCCTCTGGGCTCTGACTGTAATATTTTGTTTTGTCCCTAATAACCGTCTGTAGTGCAGTACAACAGTTAAATGCTACTGCACTGTATGTTCTATAATGTATTGCTATAGCACTGCTGTAACATAGTTTAATGCTCTGTCTCATGTTTTATGGTCATGTATCTCAATATCAACCTCATTTGCTATGCTCTGAAATGTATTGCCACCATATGACTTCTGTCACCATGTCTGTAACCCTCCCAGGTCATGCCTGAAAACAGGCAATTTTATTGTCTAGCGCATTTACCTGGTAAACAAAAACTAAATAAATAAAAAACTTTCTCAGGGTCATACAATGAGTATTTGGATCTCTATGGGTTTGCATATATATTTTCTGGGTTCCTAACAGTGCTTGCAGAGGGTGGGGTGACCCTAAAAGGCCAGTGACTGCTGGCAATGTTTTCTTTTACAGTTGAGTTACCCAAGATAGCCCAGCTGACATGCAACATCTCTTTTCCAGTGGGATCATGCTTCCACCCTTTTCTACAGCTGCATGGATTAGAACACTGGGACGTTAGGGGAATTTTTTTCAGTGTCACAGAGTGAGATTTGGACCTGCAGTTGTGTTTGAATCTGCTATCTTCCTGTTCCCAACACTGCTCTAAGCACTAGACCACGCTGCCTGCAAAGGGGAGAAGACAAGTTTCGACCAGGATATTTTTTTTAAATTCGCCAACTTAAAGTAACTCAGCAAAGATGCAGCATCTTCTTTACAGAAGGGTCCTACTTTTCCCTTTTTTTTTATTTACAGTACATTTACCCAGGATAGCCCAGCTAAGATGCAACATCTCATTTCCAGTGTGAGTCTGCTTTTACCTATTTCCATTGCGGGGCAGACGGAAGGATAAGGGACTCGTTAGGGTCATGCAACGATACATCGTTCTATTAGGATTCAAACCAGCAGTCTTCTGGTCCATGAAAGTGCTCTAATTACTACACAACACTGCCTCCGCTCCTTCTTAGGGAGCCTGGAAAGGCTGGTGGCAGTTGAAGATGTAGGGTTTGTTTATTCAGTTTATTCTGCAAGATAGCCCAACAGCCCAACTACAACGCAACATCTCATTTCAGTGCAGTCCTGTTTTTACCCATTTCTGAAACTGCATGGATTGGAGCACTGAAAAGTAAAATGCCTAGCTCAGGGTCACACAGTGAGTATTTGGCTCCAGCAGGGTTTGAAACTGCAATTTGATGGCTCCCAACAGTGTTTTGACCACAAGAATGTATTGTTGCAATTGCCTACAGGGGGGCCTAAAAGGCCAGCAACTGCCAGCAATGCTTTTCTGCAATTTATTTGCCCAGGATAGCACAACTGGAATGCAGCATTTGATTTCCAGTGGGATCGTACTTCTACCTGCAGTCTGACCTAACCTCTGATACAGAACACTGGAGCACAATCCTCACTCCCTTAGATTTAGTAGACACACTGACCACCAATACTTTCCAATCACAAGCCAGAAACAAATTAATAACTGTAAGTCCATTGGTATATATAATAACAAACAGACTACACAGTATTGTAACAAATACAAGGCTCATACAAGGGAGTCAACTACAAAATAGGCTTATTAGCTAATGATATCCAACAGCTAATGATATCCAACAGTGTTTTGACCACAAGAATGTATTGTTGCAATTGCCTACAGGGGGGCCTAAAAGGCCAGCAACTGCCAGCAATGCTTTTCTGCAATTTATTTGCCCAGGATAGCACAACTGGAATGCAGCATTTGATTTCCAGTGGGATCGTACTTCTACCTGCAGTCTGACCTAACCTCTGATACAGAACACTGGAGCACAATCCTCACTCCCTTAGATTTAGTAGACACACTGACCACCAATACTTTCCAATCACAAGCCAGAAACAAATTAATAACTGTAAGTCCAGGGCCCTCAGAGCACCTCCATCAATCTCTCCAAGGGGACCAAACTGCGATCTTACAGTCTCACAAGATGGAAACATAAAATTTGTCAACAAAAAAGGACCGCTTGGCCCACCCAGTCTACCCAGATGTTCCCTGCCTAATCTGTTTCTGCAGATCCTATCTGGTCTCTGGTGAACCTCCTGCCTCTCTGCCTCTTGGTTCTGTGTAAAAACAGTGATCACCAAATGGTGATTACTGTTAGGGTGAGTATGCATCGACGAAAACCAAAACGGTGATGTACACTCGCAGAAAGGAAACTCACTCATGGTACTTATGAGGGGACTTACCCCACACCCTGTCACTCAAAATAACAAACTCCGGGGGGGGGGTACATATTGGGAAGGTGAAGCACCAGCAAAATAAAAAAAAAACTATCAGCCTTGCAGAAAGCACAAAATATTGTGCTCCTCCCTAGCCCCGAACCCTGCACCTTCCCCACTAGCACCAGCCACCCTCACCACCATTGCCACATAGCCAGCTCAGCAGTTTCCCCTATCCCCACCCCTCACATGCCCTCTGTCCTCTTCCGGATACCTTCCATGCTCTTCCAGTATCCTGTAACTTGTCTCTTCACCCTGTTCTTCCTGGTTGCTACCCTTTCAGGGTCGCTAACCTTACAGGTGCTGAGACTGAGTCACTCGAATCTGAGTCACTCAATTTCAGTCACCCTTTTCACTGGATATCCTGCCTTTTTTCTACTATCTCCTTATGTCTATCCCATGCATGCTAGAAGCCTCCCACTGTTTTAGCTTCCATCACTTCTTCTGGCCGTCTGTTTTGGGCATGTACCACCATTTTAGTGAAGAAATATCTCCTCACATCCCTCCTGAGCTTCCCCTCTCCTCCAGCTTCATTGCATGCCCCCTTGTCCTTGTTTATTTATTATTTTTTTGAGTTTTGGTAACTGGTGCAAGTTCACTGAGACAATTACAGTCCCTTTTTCAGGGGTGACCCGGAAGTGCAATATGTATACAATAAAGTGCATAAACATAACAATGACATTTACAATGGAGAGATTAGATATACAACATTCAAAGATATACAGTATTAGGGTACATACAGATACATCCATTGGTATATATAATAACAAACAGACTACACAGTATTGTAACAAATACAAGGCTCATACAAGGGAGTCAACTACAAAATAGGCTTATTAGCTAATGATATCAAATAGAAGAGAGTCAAGCAAACCAAGTAGTAGCTAAGTCTATAGGCGAGGCAAGGAAGGGAACAAGGGGTAAGGTAGGGCAAGGATAAGAAGAAAATAGATCTGATAGCTATCAGGATCTAATATCACCAGTTGCCAGAGCAAGTTTCAGAGAGAAAGAGAGAAAAGAAAGCAAATTGAATTGGGACTTAAGGAGGGTTGTGCATGACAGAATGGAAGGGGGAAGGGAGTTCCAGCCACCTTGTGCTCTGTCTCATATGAAAGGCACTCCCCTCCTTCACCCTGTTTCCCCCTGATGAGGTACTTGTAGATCTCTATCATGTCACTTCTCTCTTTTTTCTCCTTTCAGGGTGTACATGTTGAGATCCCTCCGTCTCTTCTTATAGGGCTTCTCATGCAACCCCTGCATCATTTTAGTTGCTACCCTCTAAACTGCATCTCCTTTATTTCCGTTCTAAAGTGTCATCTCCAAAACTGTACTCACTCCAGGTGGAGTCTCAATAGTGAGTGATATAGTGGCAACAAGACCTCTTTCCTCTTAAACATAGAAACATAGAAGCTGTCAGCAGATAAGGGCCCACAGACCCACCACATCTGCCCTGTTATCCTAGCTGATGTGACTAAGCTAAACTTGATCAACCCACTGTCAGCTCCCTTTGTTTTTTCAAGCTCACTTTGTGTCTGTCCATGCTTTCTTGAAACCTGTAACCATTTCAGCCTCCACCACTTCTGCAAGCAGATTGTTCCATTTGTCCACCACCCTTTCCGTGAAAAAGTTCTTTCTCACATTCCCTCTGAACCTCCTCCCCCTCTAGCTTCATACTGTGCCCACTAGTCCTTGAGCATCTTTTTCTTTGGAAGATGGTACCATCCTATACTTCATTTTTCCCCTTGAGATATTTAAATGTTTCAGTCATGTCCCCCATCTCCTTCCTGTTCTACAGTGAATACATAGTTAAGTCACTCAGTCTTTCCTTATAAGATTTAGTGTGCAGGCCTCTCACCATTTTGGTTGCCCTCCTGTGAACTGCCTCTACCCTGTTTACATCCTTTTGAAGGTAGGGTCTCCAAAACTGGATGCAGTACTTGAGGTGAGGCCTCACGCATGATCTATACAGTGGGATTATTTACCTCCTACCTTCTGCTGGCGATTCCTTTACATATGCAGCCCAGCATCCTGCCCACCTTCCCTGCTGCCTTGTCACATTGATTTGACATTTTCAGGTCATCTGAAATGACAACTCCCAGGTCCCGTTCACGCTTTGAGCTTGCAAGTTCATCTCCCCAAGTGGTAAACTTCCCCCTGATTTCTGCATCCCATATGCATTACCTTGCACTTCTTTGCATTGAAGCTCAGCTGCCAGTCTTTCAACTAGTCCTCTAATCTCTTTCGGTATCTCCCTATTCTTTCCACCCCATCTGGTGTGTCCACCCTGTTGCAGAGTTTTGTGTCATCTGCAAACAGGAACACCTTCCTTTCTAGCCCCTCTGCGATGTCAATGGTAAAAACATTGAAGATGATTGGGCCCAGCACTGATCCCTGGGGAACCCCAATGGTAACTCTGCCCACTACAGAATGTGTTCCATTTAAGGTATAAAAATTAAAGAAAATAACCTCCTGGTCGCATTAGCAACACAGAATGGTCTTAACCTACAACATTATTTATATGAATATCTATTTATGAGTGAAATTGAGATTTTTGCCTGTAGATTTCCTTAAACTCATAATATTTGCCTGTCTTTTCCAATTTTACAGTGTGGATGTCAACCCTTGACCTCCGTCCTGTCCCTTGATCTTCTGTCATTATGTACTTAAGCACTTTAACATGTACCCTTAAACTGTAAGTTCTTTTTTACCTCAGCTTGCTTTGCAAATTGTTACTTATTGTTGTACAGACTGAGTTTTTTAATACACTGATGCCCTCATGTTGATACCTTCTCCCCTTCCCTTCCCTTCCCTTCCCCCTCCCCTTTTCATTCTTTTACCATCCTTCAGCCTTCTCTACTCTGTCCACTTCCCAGGCCCCCCAATCCTCCCTCTCCTTTTCTTCCAAACCTTTTTCCCCCTTTTCTCTTTCCTCCCTCCTTACCCTTTCCCTGTGTTAGTTTGTTCTCCAGTTCCTTCCCCTAGTGTATTTTTCTGTAGAATTTTTAAGTCCATAATATTTATTGTATTCACTTTTAGGTGGCACTGTGTTGTGTTTTTAAATGTTGACTAATAACATTTGGAATACAAATCCTTTTTTTTAACCAATCACATTGCTATGAGTAATAGGATGTCATTGGAACACATGTCTGGTTTGTACTATACTGTATATGTTGGTTGCTTCAGTCTTCAGCATACAGCCTTTGAGGAAGAACCGCCTGATCCGAAACATGTCAGGCCTATGCATGTCTGCATTTGAATAAATGTTGTGAGTATAAAACGTCTTGCTCTGGTGCCTCTTACATAGAAACATAGAAGTTGACGGCAGATAAGGACCGCAAGGCCCATCCAGTCTGCCCATTTCTTTTTCTACCTTATAAATGTGCCATTGGCCTTTGCTCTGTCAGTGACCTATCTATTCATAGTCATTTGTATTGCTCCCTTATGCCTATCCCATGCCTGTTTGAAGCCCTGCACTGTATTCATAGCCACCACTTCTTGTGGTAAGCCATTCCATGCATCTACCACCCTTTCCGTGAAAATAATTTCTCACATTCCCCTTAATCGGCCTCCTCTAATCTCATGCTGTGTCCTCTTGTCCTGCTATTTTTCTTATATTTAAACATGTTAGACTCTTTCACCTTGTTTATGCCCTTAAGGTGTTTGAATGCCTCGATCATATCACCTCTCTCCCTCCTTTGCTCAAGGGTATACATATTGAGCTCCGTTAATCTGTCCTCATATGTCTTCTGATGCAGTCCCTGCACCATTTTGGTTGCCCTTCTCTGGACTGCCTCAATTTGGTTAATGTCCTTTTGAAGGTGTGGCCTCCAATACTGTACATGCAGTACTCCAGATGGGGCTAACCAATGTCTTGTACAGAGGATTATTACCTCCCTCTTACGACTTGTGATACCCCTACTAATACACCCAACACCCCCTAGCCTTACCTACTGCTTTAGGGTCTGCTTGGATGATTTCAGGTCATCAGTGTTGATGATGCCCAAGTCTCTTTCTTCCTTTGTGACTGCTAGCAACTCCCCTCCCAGCCTATAAGTGGCTTCAGGGTTTCTCTTCCCTATGTGCATGATTTTGCACTTATTTGCATTAAATCCCAGTTGCTACTGTTCTGACCATTCTGCTAGTTTATCAGATCTCTTCTCATTCTGCCCACCCCATCTGGATCATCTACTCTGTTGCAGATCTTGGTGTCATCTGCAAACAGACAAGCCTTACCCTCTATAGTCCATCTGCGAGGTCACTAATGAAGATGTTGAATAGGACTGGCCCCAGGACTGATCCCTGAGGTACCCCACTTGTGACTTGCATCCCTTCTGACTGTATACCATTTACCACCACTCTCTGTTTTCTGACAGTCAACCAATTTGCCACCAGTTGACCAACTTCTGACCCACCCCAAGCCTACCTAGCTTATTTATCAATCTTCTATGGAACAGTGTCAAAAGCTTTGCTGAAGTCAAGGTGGCGACATCAACTGCTCCCCTTGGTCCACCACTCTGGTTACCCAGTCAAAGAAATCTATGAGATTAGTTTGACAGGACCTTCCTTTGTAAACCCATGCTGTCTTGGATCCTGTGCCCCTATGGATTCCAGGTGTTGCACTATCCTTTCCTTAAGGAGTGCCTCCATAATCTTGCCCACTACTGAGGTAAGACTGACGGTCTGTAGTTCCCGCCTCCTCCCTGCTACCACTCTTGTGGAGCGGGATCACATGACCCTTCTCCAGTCTTCTGGGACCCTCCTGTGCTCAGAGACTCACTAAACAATTCTGCTAATGGCTCTGCTAGTTCCTCCTTTAGCTCCTTAAGTACCCTGGGATGTATGCCATCAGGTCCCATTGCCTTATCCACCCTGAGCTTAGCAAGCTCTTGTAGGACCCTTTCTTTTGTGAAGGGAGTAATGCTCACCTCCCTCCCCCCTGTGTCCATGATGCTGAGCTGTGGGCCCTGCCCTACCTTCTCTTCAGTAAATACTGAGCAAAAGTATCTATTTAGGATAGATGCCTTTACAGGGTCCTCCTCCTCACTTGCTCCTTTTTCCATCAAGCTTAGCAATACCCCTCTGGACTTTCTCCTTTCACTAATGTATCTATAGAAAGTCTTGTCACCTTCTTTACTGTCCGTGCTAGTGTTTCCTCAGTTTGGGACTTTGCCTGCCTTACTGCCTTACCTGCTTCCCTTAGGGCAGTTTGGTATGCCTCCCTATCTTCATCCCGCTGTGTTCCCTTATATTTCCTGAAGGCCAGCCTTTTGGCTATGACCTTTTCTGCTACTGTATTTGAGAACCAAAGTGGTTTCCTTCTTCTTTTGCACTTCCTTTTCTGTCTAACACAATGGGATGTTGCTTCAAGTATTGCATCCTTAATGCTTGCCCACTTTGCCTGTACCTCCTCACCTGTGTTTCTTTTTGCCAGGGCTAGCTTAACTCTGTTGGCCATCTTATCAAAGTCAGCTCCTCTGAAGTCCCATATTTTTGCCTTGGAATGGGATGATTTAGATGTAGTAGCCAAATTGTACCATACCATGTGATGGTCACTGGCCCCCAGGTGACCTTCTACCTGGAGATATGCGATCCCTTCTTTGTTAGTCAGTACTAGATCTAGGATAGCCCTGTCTCTTGTGGGTTGCTGTACCAGTTGTTTGAGGCCCTCCCCCTGCAGGGAATCCACTATGAGTCTAGTTCTGGCAGATGTTCCTGCTGGTATTGACCAATCTGTATCTGGCATGTTGAAGTCTCCCATTATCAGAACCTCCTTTAGCTGTCATGTTTTGTATATCTTCTAACAGTAATGTGCTATGTCCTCCCCTGGTCTGGGGGCCTGTAGAACAACCCCAGTTCTTATGGCTGTCCATTTCCTGTTTCCAGGGTGACCCACAGTTCTTCTGGCTCCTTATGTGTATTCTGAATTTCTGTAGCTTTGATATTTTCATTAACATACAGACCCTCCTCCCCCTTTTTGCACCTTGGTCTCTTCTGAACAATACATAGCCAGGTACTGAAGTCTCCCAAGTGTGGTTACTGGTAAACCATGTCTCACTAATTGCTACTATGTCCAGTTTAGCCTCTGACATTATTGCCTGAGGTCTGGGATCTTATTTCCCAGGCTGTGAGCATTTGTGTACATGATTTTCCATTGGCCAGATTTTGGTGTGTTAGTTGTTGGGTGAAGTTTGGCATTACCTCTGTGCATCATATGGGAGACAAACCTTTTTCTTACCTGGTGGCGCCAAATGAGCGGCAAACACTTTGAATTCCTGTTGACCACTAGCTGAGGGGAGAATGTGTTCTTCCCATTTGACGTATGGGGTGCTGCACCCTCTCCCATTTGCTAGTTTAAATATTCTGCAAAGACATCAAACTTCTGCCCAATGCACTGACTCTCTCTTTAGTCAGATGCAGTCCATCAAATTTAAAGAACTTTCGCTCCCAGAACTGTTGCCAGTTCCTACAAATCTGTGTCCTTTTCCTGGCACCAGTCCTTGAGCCACGTGTTTAGCTCCCCTATCTCTCCTTCTCTGACCTTCCGTCCATCTGCTCCCTTCTCCCAGACTGGCAGGATCTCAGAGAAGGAGATGCGACAAATAGATGATAGTTTGTCACCCAGCCTAGTCAGGTGTTCCTTGGTCTCCACAACTGACCCGGCTGGCAAGATCGATAGTCCTATGTGTACTAGGACATCAATGTTTTCTCCTGCTTTGTGAACAATTTTAGCAATGCGGTCTGGTGTCTCTCCATGCTGATGTACCTGGGAGACATCTGACCATCACCCCTGGCTGGAGATGGGTATCAACTCCCAATCATGAGTCTCCTATGATCGAAGTTTTTGGATTTCCTTTGTGCTTGTTTAGTTTTGGTTCCTGATTTGGGTGAGTATTGTTGTTAGCTCCTGTGCGCAGTGTCCTGCTCTGTAGTGTCTTCTGCCTCTTTATATGATTTCAGAGATAGAGGCAGATACCTGTTGTAGTGTTTATATGGTTTTGGAGGTAATGTGTTGGAGAGCAGAGGTGATGGGGCACCTGATTTGCTCCTCCTAACCACCTGCCAACCTCCTGGACCAACTACCCCTGTGCGGTCGAGGTTTTTCTGTTGGATGCTGGGGAAATGGCGGGTGGTTCTTATAATGTATTTCCTCTTCAATATGAAATTTGAGGAGTGCAATCTCTGCCCATGCTGCCGGAGCTGAGACCTAAGATCTCCAAAGGCTCAGCATGTAGGACAGTGTCCTAAATCCTGTAAGACTGTCCTTCTGAAAATTGTTCCACAGTACCTGCAGTTAATGAAATCCATTCCAAATAAGTTGCTGGGTTTGTAACCTAGTCAGAGTAATTAGAAGGAAAAAAGAAGGAAAAATGCAAGTAATTGTTTAATTGTGCTTTGTTTAACTTGTTATAACAAGTTAAATTACTAGTGCCCTGTAAATGAGATCACCTTGTGGAGGCCCCACTGATCCGCCCTTCCTGCTCTGCCACAGGAAATGTCACAACTATGGTACCCTATAAAAGGAGTGCGTGGGGTGGTTGGGATGGGGTGGGTGGCTGGGCCCTTCCCTGCCTAGAAAGAAGAACCACGGATGAAAGAACAAGGAGGTAAGAGGAGAAACAATCAGTCAACAATAAATGCAGTAACCCTGAAAGCTTATCCTAATCTTAGATAAAACTATAAAACCTGTAAAGCACCACCTGTAATAATTTCAGAGAAGATATACCCTGTAAAGAACACTTTGCTCCAGAAAAATAAAGCAGTAACAGAAGATATACCTTGCAAAGACAATTTGAATCAGAAGATTACAGCAGTAATCTGTTAGCACACACCTGTAGGCACACCTTGTAATAATGCAGAAGAAGGTATACCAGCAACAACAATTTGAATCAGAGAAAAATAAAGCAATGAAATGTTAGCAACAAACAGTAGCAATCCCTGTGAGTAAAAATATAAAAACACCACCACACAGTAAATCTGCTTAGCCAAACTAAGTCTTAATCCTTCTCCCTTGCTCTGGCAAGTTTCTCTACTCTGCCTTTCAAGCAGTCTTAGAAGGAAAGAGCTCAGGTGAAGCTAGGTGCCTTGGCCAGCAAACCAAGTCTTTTATCAGGTTGGTGTGTGCAGGAAACTTTGTCAGTTTTTTTGCGTTCCATTTACCACCAACCTCTGGGTTCTATTCTCCAGCCAATAGCAAATCCATCTCACTACCTTGCAACCAACTCCCAGGTTCTCCAATTTGTTTAACAGTTTTCCATATGGAACTGTATCAAATGCCTTGCTAAAATCTAGGTATGCTACATCCACCCCCCCGCCCTGATCCACCTCCCTGGTTACCCAGTTGAAGAACTCTGTGAGATTTGTCTGGCATTGCTTCCCCTCCATGAAACCATGCTGTCTTGGACCTTGCAGACACCTGGATGCAAGGTATTCCACTACCTTTTCTTCAGCGGTTTTTACATTAATTTGCATACTACATGGGTCAGGCTGATGGGCCTGTTGTTACCCATCTCATCCTTGTTTCTGTTTTTGTATAGCGGGACCACATTAGCCATCTTTGAGTTCTCTGGCACCTCCCAGTTTCCAATGACAGACTAAATGTAGCTGCTAGTGATGCGGCCAACACCTCCCTTAGTTCCATGAACCATGACTTGGATGTTAACATACCAGGGTACATAACCTACAGGAGAGACAGGGAGGGGAGGGGAGAAGAGGAGGGGGAGGAGTAGCTCTCTATGTAAAGGAAGGGATAAAAGCAACTGAACAAAAGAGTAAACAGGGAGGAGAGGAGGCACAGTGGGTCACCTTGGAGACTGGAAAGGGCACCACAATCCGCACAGGGGTTGTGTAGAGACCCCCATGTCAGGGGGAGGTAATGGACAAGGATATGATAGAAGGCATTCTTAGGATGGCAGGGAAAGGGGAGATACTATTGATGGGGACCTGAATTTGCCAGATGTTAACTGGAACACATTTGCTGCAGCCACATCCAAGAGCAGGGCCATTCTCGATGCCCTACAGGTGGCAGGCCTCAGACAGCTAGTTTCAGAACCCACTCTTGAGGGAGCAATCTTAGACCTCGTACTCTCAAATGGGGGCAGTGAGAGGATCTCAGATCTAGAAGTGGGTTGCCATCTGGGAACAAGTGACCATCAAACAGTGTGGTTCACGTTAAACTCAGCTACAGAGTCAAGCCACACAAAAGTGAGGGTACTGGACTTCAGAAGGGCTGACTTTGGCAAGATGGGACAGTGCCTCAGAAAAGCACTAGCAAACAGGTTAGAAGGAGGGGTGGAGCAACAATGGGGAATCATCAAAACTGCCATTACAGAGGCAACAAGCCTTTGTGTGAAGCAAATAAACAAATCAAAATGAAAGCAAAAGCCACTATGGTTCTCAAAAGAGGTGGCTGGGAAAGTCAGGGAGAAAAAGATAGCATTCCGGAAGTATAAGAAAACACAGAAGGAGCAGGACAGAGATCTGTACCAGTTAAGACAGAAGGAAGCAGGGAGGGAAGTCAGAATAGCAAAGGCCCAAACTGAGGAAAAGATAGCCAACTCAGTTAAGAAGGGGGATAAAACCTTTTATAGGTACATCAGAGAGCATAGAATGACAAAGGGAGGGATAGTGAGGCTGAATAGAATACATGGTGGGTGGGCAGAGGGGACAGTGAAAAAGCAGGGATACTGAATGAATATTTCTGCTCAGTATTTACAAAAGAGGAGGGGGAAGTGCCTAATCCAATTAACAGAAGCACTCTTGATAGGGGGGGTCGATCCCAGTCCTTTCACAGATGAAAGGGTTCTGTAAGAACTCCTAAAACTGAAGGTGGACAAAGCAATGAGGCCTGATGGAATTCACCCCAGAATTCTAAAAGAATTAAGGGGGGAACTAGTGAAACCACTGGCTACTCTTTTTAATATTTAAAATACTCTTTTAAATCATGGGAGGATGCTGTGGTACCCGAGGACTGGAGGTAGGCAGATGAGATTCCCCTTCACAAAAGTGGGACCAAGACAGAGGCAGGAAACTACAGACCTGTCAGTTTGACCTCTGTGGTAGGGAAAGTGATGGAGTCACTTCTGAAGGAAAGAATTGTTGAGTATCTACAGGCCAGTGGGGCACAGGGCCCAAGGCAGCATGGGTTCACAGGGGTAAGGTCATGTCAGACGAATCTAATAGATTTCTTTGACTGGGTGACCAAAGTAGTAGACCAGGGAAGGGCTGTGGACATGGCCTACCTAGACTTTAGCAAGGCATTTGACACAGTCCCACACAAAAGATTAATAGTCAAATTAACCAGCCTGGGAGTGGGTCCCATGGTGGTAGCCTGGGTAAAACATTGGTTGGACAACAGGACACAGAAGATCATTTTAAATGGAGTACACTCTGAAGAAAGAGGGGTTACTAGTGGGGTACCGCAGGGTTCAGTACTGGGTCCAGTCCTTTTTAATGTCTTTATAAGTGACATTGCAGAGGGACTGGAAGGAAAAGTATGCCTCTTTGCAGATGACACAAAGATCTGCAACAGAGTTGATACACAAGGAGGCGTGGAAAGGATGAGAAGGGACTTGGCAAGGTTGGAGGAATGGTCAGAAGTATGGCAGCTAGGATTCAATGCAAAGGAGTGCAAAATAATGCACCTGGGAAACAAGAACCCAGGGGAAGAATACACAATGAAGGGGGCAGTAACAACAACAAAAAAGGAAAGGGACCTGGGGGTAATCATATCAGATGACCTTAAGGTTAGCAAGCAATGTGAGAAGGCAGTAGGGAGGGCTGGAGGTATACTGGGATGCATAGGGAGAGGCATCACCAGCAGAAAACAGGAAGTTGTTATCCCTCTGTACAGACAGTTGGTGAGACCCCATCCGGAGTACTGTGTCCTGTTCTGGAAACCCCATCTCCACAAGGATATAGACAGGATAGAGGCAGTCCAGAGGAGGGCAACTAAAATGGCACAGGGTCTGCAAGAGAAGCCATACGAGGAGAGACTAAAGGAGCTTAATATGCATATCCTTGAGGAAAGAAGGGAGGGGGGGACATGATAGAAACTTTTAAGTACCTCAGTGGAATCAACAATGTCCAAGAGGGTAGCATCTTTCAGAAAAAGCGATGTGCAAGAACAAGGGGACACAATTTAAAGATAGAGGGGTGGTTCAGGGGCAATGTGAGGAAGTATTTTTTTCATAGAGAGAGTAGTGGATGCATGGAACAGCCTTCCTGAGGAGGTTGTGGGGTCTAAAACTGTGGGAGAATTCAAGAATGCATGGGACAGACATAAGGCAATTAGTGTGGGGGGTAGGAAGAAATAGGCTGTTGGTTAACTAGGATCTGCGGCCTATCCTGTAGGTAGGGAAATGGGCAGACTAGATGGGCCAAGCGGTCCTTATCTGCCATCAAAGTCTATGTTTCTATGTTTCCTTCACTACCCTGTGTGCACTCTGTCAGGCCCCATTGCTTTATCGACTTTTGCTGTTGCCAGTTCCCTATGGATCTTTTCCTCTGGGAAGGGCCTTGTAACTACCACACTTCCATTTATGCCTCTCCCCTTTAATGTTGGCACTTTACCTGCTCCCTCCTCCACAAATGCTGAACAAAAATAATTGTTCAGTATGCCTGCCTTGATGTGATCTTCCTCCACCAAATTCCTGTCCCCAGTTCTCAGTCTGACTACCCCCCTCCAGTTTTCCTTTTCTCACTGATATACCTAAAAAAAGTTTTATTTCCACTTTTAATCAAGTTTGCAATGCTTTCTTCTGTCTGGGCCTTTACATTCCTTACTGACTTCCCTGCTTCCCTTTGTTTGCCTTGATAACTCTCTCTGTCTCCATCCTCCTGTATTTGTCTGTATTTCCTAAAGCCCATCTTCTTTACTCTAACATATTCTGCCACCTCCCTAGAGAATCATAGTGGTCATGTTTTCCTCTTCCCCTTACTAACTTTTCTGACATAGAGCTATGATGCTTTCTTAATTCCTATCCTGATCATTTTCCAGTGTTCCTCCAACTGTTGCCATATTCCCCACCCCAGCTAGAGCCCCTTTCATGAATTCTCCTATTTTCCTGTAATCCACCCTTCTAAAGTCCAGGATTCTTGTTCTTGTGTGTTTTTTTCTTGCCCAGCTATTACCTCAAACCGTTCTGTACGGTGATCACTATAACCTAGGTGCTCCCCCACTGAAACTTTCTCCACACTATCCCTGTTTGTAAGCACCATGTCTAGAATTGCCCCCTCCTAAGTTGGATCTTTTACAAGTTGTTTTAGGAGAGCCTCATGCAGACCATCTAAGAAATTTCTACTCCTAATTGTTGCTGCCACGTGAAGATTCCAATTTTCATCTGGAAGGCTGAAGGGAGAGGAGGGAGACAGGTGATATGACTGAAACATTCAAACATCTTAAGGGCATTAACAAGGTGAAAGAGTCTAACATGTTTCAATATAAGAAAAATAGCTGGACAAGAGGACACAGCACGAGATTAGAGGGAGGCCGATTAAGGGGGAATGTGAGGAAGTTCTTTTTCACAGAAAGTGTGGTGGATACATGGAATGGCCTACCTCAGGAAGTGGTGGATATGAATATAGTGCAGGGCTTCAAAAAGGCATGGGACAGGCATAAGGGAGGATTAAAGATAAGTATGAATAGATAGGCCATTGACAGAGTACAGGCCTATGGCACATTCATAAGGTAGAAAAAATGGATAGACTGGAAGGACCTTGCAGTCCTTATCTGACATCAACTTCTATGTTTCTATGTTTCTATGAAGTCCCTCACCAGCAACACCTTCCCCCTCTGTGCCATCCTTTGTATTGATAGTAACATTTCCTTACCCATCTCTTCTTCCTGAGATGGGGGTCTGTAGATCACCCCAGTATGGATAGCTTCCCCCTTCTTCCTTTCTAGTGTGACCCACAGTGACTATTCTTTTCCCTGTTCGCCCTGTGATTCTATGGCCTTAATGTTGTCTTTCACATACAGAGCTACTCCCTCTCCCTTCCTGCCATCCTTTCTCCTCTGAACAAGTTGTATCCTTGCATGGTCACATGCCAGTCTTGCTTTTTCTTGCACCAAGCTTCTGTGATGGCCACTATGTCCAGGTCTGCCTCTGCCATTGTAGCCTCTAGGTCACAGATTTTGTAGCTCAGGCTATGAGGGTTGGTGCACATGGCTCTCCAGTTTGTGTTTCTTTCCTTTCCTCCCTATTCCCACATATCTCCTTCTAGTTTGCTCACTGTCATTGCCATTCTTGCTTAATCCTTCCTGCTCCCTGATGTCATATTCTTTTGAGTGTTTGATTGGTTCCTCTCTCTCCCCTTATAGTACTTATATTTATGGTTGGCTGTTCTGGAAGGAGGCAGAGTCCATCCACTTTCCACCATCCACCACCCCTTTGGATAGCTTAAACTCTTTATGATGAAGTTCTTAAACTTTTGATTAAGGACTGTAGTCCCTGCCCTGGAAGGATGCAGGCTGTCTCCTTTATACAGGCCCCATCCCCCCAGGTGGGGCTCCAGTCCCCAATGAAGCCAATTCCCTCCATCCCCTGCACCATTTCTTCAGCCATGTGTTGAATTCTTTGATGTGGTGTGTCCAAGCTTCTCCCATGCCGTGTACAGTCAGTACCTCTGAGAAGGACACAGAGGTTGCTGTTTGCTTGAGACCTCTTCCCAGTGTTCTAAGCTACTCCTGCACTTGCCCTATTTCTACCACATTCCTTGCCAGGTCATCTGTCCCCATGTGGACAATTACATCCAGTTCCTCCCTCCTAGCTATCACCCTTGCAATCCTCTGTATTAGCTCCCTGTCCCTCCGGGCCATGACTCCTGAGTGGCAGGCACTTTACCTCCCCGTCCCCTTACTCCCTGTTCCTAACTCAATTCCCCTGACAAAGGAATCCCTCACCAGGAGTTGCTTCCTTCTCACCTGAGGTTCTCCTTTGCCTGCCCTTGAGGGTCCTCCCTGGTCATCCCCTCCATCCCCCTCAGTCACTAACTCAGGAGCCACTGCCATCCCATGTCATTCCTCCAATACTGCGAAGGAGTTACATAGTGTTACTGGTTGAGGGATGTGTCTCTGCACCACTGTCCTCACCCTTCCTGAGCTCACCATAGTCCATCCACTCCTCCTGCCTGGCAACCTTTGAGTGAGCAGGGGTTGACTTGGTGGTCCCTTGGTGGGGACGGAGTTCCCTCAAATCCATGCCAACTCAGCCCTGAGGCTGGCAACCTCTGCCCTCAGCCCAGCTATGTGCCTGTAGATGGGGCAACACCGCAACATCCAGAATGATCTCCTGAACACTACTGCTCCACAGCCACTGCACTTCACCACTCCTGTCATCTTTGTTCACAGTGCTGTTTAACTTACTTCACTTTGTCTGGATAGGTCTTACCACACTATGCCTGGATACATCCCCTTCACCTCTCTTTATACATTTCTTTGTTCTATGTAGATATCCAGTTGATGTGCTACCTATTCTCTAGCTCCCCCTAGTTCCTTGGTTGGGCTATCCCTGTTTTAGTGTCTAGCATTAATAATTCCTGCCTCACTGAATTCTATATGCTACCTCGATGTCCCTTTTTTTCCCTCTGTTTTACTTGCCCTTCCTGTCTCTACACAGGAAGCTGTGTAAGCAATAAGACATGGCTGGGTGTTGGTAGCACTGAGATACCCGCGCACCCAGAGGTGTAGTTAGGCACAAGACAACAGGTCAAGTGCCTTCTGCCTTTAGAGGTGTGGGTATCTCAGTCCTACCAACACCCAGCCAAGCATACTTCTCAACCTCTTGCCTCCTGAATCAGGGACAAGGCTTAAAAAAAATCAGGGACAAAGACCCAAAATCAGGGACACATCTTAAGAATTAATACTGTTCATTCAGAATGCTCATAGAATAAGTGGATTTGTGTTAAAGATGCATTTTCTGAAGAAGAACAACTCTGAATCTTCAATGTTTGACATTATTTAGTTATTTTAAACCCCACTCTTCTGTCACAAAAACACAAATTTTACGAGGGACAAAGGAAAATTTTGAGGCAAAATCAGAGACATCCCTGAAAATCAGGGACAGTTGAGAGGTATGCAGCCATGTCTCATTGCTTATATAAAATGGGCCCATAGGCAACTTTGAAAAAAGGAACATTCTAAAAGTTTTCAAGGTCACAAAAAATATACTAAAATGTTGCTAAATAATGTAAAATCGTCCTTCCCCAGATGTTTTTCACCTGTCTCTTTTCACATTGAGTACATTGTGTGATTGTTTACCATGGAATAGAAGAATTCAAAGCTCTAGGGCCACTCTAGGGCTGGTGCAACTCATTAGCGTGCCTACTCACCCAAATAAAAAGAACCTTAAAAACAGCTCCCTCTTAGATGTGATTTTCGTTAGCAATCCACACCTGTTCTTTCATGTCGGAACATTTTTCTCAGACATTAGCGATCATTGTATAATCACCACCATTAGATCTGTGCACAACCCACAGTTTGTGGCAAAGTTCTCTATCACGAGGTGCAAACGCAACTTTGATTTGTTTGCTTATGTCCATGACTTGAAACATTCACCGCGATGGCAGGAATTCTTCCTAGCCAAAACAGTTAACAGGGCATATACTATTTTTTACGATATTTTAAGTGAGGCTTTAAATAAGTATGCACCCTTGGTTAAGGTGCGATCAGGAGCAGCACCTGCCATTGGTTCTCACCTGAACTCAAAGCTTCCCTGTTAGAAAGGGATACTTTATGGAAAAAAGCCCAAAGAAGCAAGAATGACTCAGATTGGTATCTTTTTAAGAGAGCACGTAACAAGTGCACCAAGTTGGTCAGAGCAGCCAAGGCCGCCTACTATCGTTCGGAGCTAGCCTCTGCCTCAAGAAATCCTTCAGAGCTCTGGAAAGCATTAAAAGACATGTCTGGACATATACCTGGTAATTCCATTTCAGCAAAAATGAAGTCCGGTGGCAGCGTTATCTCTAACCAATAGGAGATATTGGAAGCCCTCAATAACCATTTTGCAATGGCAGGGCTAGCATTTGATACTTCTCCTGCCGATGACCTCCGCACAGTTCAGGGCTTACCAATCCACGAGTCCCCCTCTACTGAGGAGATCTTCTCCCTCCTGCCTGTCTCTCTAAAAGAGGTGGAAGACCTACTGCTGCAACTGGACATCAGGAGGGGAGCAGGCTCCGACTTCATAGAGCCATACTATCTGAAATGTGCCTACCATGTGCTTGCAGTGCCAATCACCCACCTATTCAACATGTCACTCTCCCAGGGTAGCCTCCCCCCTCAATGGAAAAGAGCCCATATCATCCCTCTATTAAAAGCAGGTGACCCCTGCGATCTAAATAATTACAGACCAATCTCCCTCCTCCCCATCCTGTCTAAATTACTCGAAAAAATAGTGTGTGGCCAGCTAGGGGTATACTTAGAATCCAGAAGCCTATTAAACCTGGTTCAGTCTGGATTCAGAGCAAAGCACTGCACCATAACAGCCCTAGCTAAGGTGACCAATGATTTGCTCCTAGACCGTGACAACAAGAAGCATGTCTGTGCCGTTTTCTTGGATCTTAGTAAGGCATTCAACACAGTTGATCACAGTCTGCTGCTTTCCTCCCTAAGTACCTTAGGCCTGGACCATAAATCTATATGCTGGTTTGCAGACTACCTTGGAGAATGGGAAGAGCAGGTTAAAGCTGAAGGTGATCTTTCTCCAATGAAGGCTATGCTGAGGGGCGTGCCCCAGGGCTCTATCCTTGGTACCCTCCTCTTTGCAGTCTACATTAACACCATTGATGACCCCATCAAAAAAGCCAACATCCACTTATTCGCAGACAACACTGTATTGTACTTGAGTTGTTCCATGCCGGAAGCAGCCTGTGAAGACCTCCAAGCTGAATTTAACCTTCTACAATACCAGCTCATAAACAAAAAGCTTTTGCTCAATGCGAAAAAGACAAAAGCCATGCTCTTCTCCCCCTCCTTGCATGCAGCAATTCCTGCTGGGGGGGAGCTATCCCACAAATTACCACTGTTCTTGGAGAAACACTAGAGTATGTAGTGAAATTCAAATATCTAGGAGCTTGGCTCGATCATAAACTTTCCTTTGCCGATTATCTCGAAGAACTACAGAAGAAACTAAGGCAAAGATTAGGACTATTCTACAGAATTAACCACCTGCTCAGAAATGAGGCCAAGGTTCAGCTGGTTCAAGCTACCTTCCTATCTTTAATAGATTACGCGGACCTGATCTACAGCCACTTCACTGCCTCTGCACTGGCTAAGTTGGACACCCTCTACCATAGAGCTATCAAGTTCATTACTGGCCTTCCACTTTCTACACACTACTGCTCCCTATACTCATCATTAAGCTGAACTTCCCTTCATTATAGAAGGAATAGAAATGCCGCCCTATGAGTCTTCAGAGCGGTGACCAACAAGCTCCCCCCTATGTCTCAGATTGTATTCCCTGGAGTGTGTTAGGCACCTACAATCTAAGGAGCTATTCCCTAATTGCCCTCCAAGTTCCAAGGGTCAAAACTCATTTCAGCAAAGCTGATCTAAGCTTCTCTTTACCCACATTGTGGAACGGCTTACAAAGGAACTTGAAGTTGAGCTGCCCTGTTAGCCTGAATATCTTCAAGGTACTTTACGATCACTACATGAAAGCACCTTGCAAATGTTTTCCTCACCGCTAGCCCACTAATTCCACAATTCCCCCTTTCCAGCCTGTCTCTCGCCATGTTTCTACCCCTGGCTCTCACTCTTTCCCTATTAACTCTTCCTGCTGCACCCACCCTTCACTGTCTACTCCAGCCTGGCTAAAGTCCCACCCCACCACAAGCATAGTAGTGTCCCAATTATCTACCCCTCCTTCGTCATTATCATAATAAACAAGTACACACAGCCATCATCACTTTCTGTGGTTTTAGCTAAATTTTTCCCCCAGTCGTCGGTAATATATCCCTTCTCTTCTTTACCTCTCTAACCTGCCACCCCATACACGGCCTCTTTCCCCTATATGTGTAGTTGCCGGCTGCCTCACTCAGAAGATCTCTGCTTATAACCCCTGTATGCCTATGGTTGATTGTATATCTGCTGACTTCTTCAATTGTAAAATAATGCTGTTTTTTTTTATTTATTTCAACCTTGTACTGTACTGTATACACTGTATATACTTTTTCTTCCTTGTATATTATTGCTTTTGTACACCTGCTTCTGTACTGTACTTTTTATGTGTTCATGACCAGGTCCACCTTGCAAATGAGCCTTGCTCAATGGTGCCACCTGGATAAATAAAGATTTTGACTGATTGATTGATTGAATGCTCCCCCAGCACACACACACACACACACACACACACACACAGAATGGTAACATGGAATACATGAAGTCAACATTCTCCAGAGCTCAACTGGCATGCAAACAAAGATGCAAAAACAGGCCAGAAGTGGAGTCAGAACCTCAATTTTATCTGTTGCCAGGTAAAGAGCAGGGAGTTCTCTGACTATGTGTTAGGGATATGAGGGGGGATTTTTCATGGTCATCAAAGAAACACCAGCAATGGAAACTCTGAATGGTACTTCATTTTTTAAATTGGTGCATGTGTGTAAGGGGGGGCTCATGAGTGTAAATAACATTAAATTATTTACTTACTTTATTTAATTTAATGGACTTTTATTTTTAGGGCCTAGTTGTTTTTTTTATATATGAGTAAAGGCTGCAGCCATGTTTGTGATGGAAACTAGGAAATAGGTGGCTTATGAATTTTGTGAGTTGCCCTGGTTGGCAGGGACTTGTTTTAGCCAGTGGTGGCACTCTCTTACTGCAATGGCTAGAACCAAGTCTCAGCCAACCAGGACACAGAGATTTCTTTGCCCATTTTATATACTATGTTACTGGTCCTGTGCCTATAAAGGGCGATGAGCCTGAGATGGGTGGGACAGGGAAAGGTGGGCCGGTCTTTCAGTGCTTCACTGTTAGAAACAATCAGCTAGCCTGTTCCGCATCACTCCATTCTCCTGTTCCCCTGTTCTCCACTGCAGAATTCCCGGGTCCAACTTTTTAATCCAACTTGGACCCTAAAATATAAACACAGCTACCTGTAAGGGAAAAGAATGTTAGTGATAAAAAGAAAGCTCTGACTCTTTATTTAAATGGCTCCTATTGTTTAAAGCTGGTGCCTTTTCTCTGCCTCTTTATTGGCTGGCCACTGCTTGTGCCACATAATCTGTTAACCCCTTTGTCCTTTTCAATGTCTGCTCCTTTGGGCTCCTGCTTTAGCTAAAAAACAAACAACTGAATTGTAAAATGTCCTAATAGTAATTACACAAAACTGCTCCTGCTCCCACTCATATGGGCTTTAAAAAGATTAGCACAAAACAAAAGACCTGCAAGCGAGCACACTACACCAAGTCTGCTAGGAAGCAATGTGCACCACACATAAAGAGCACTGCAAAAAACAAAACCCTTTTGTCTTTTTCAGCATTCACTCCTATGGGCTCCCACGTCAGTTAAAATGCAAACAACTGAATGTTAAAATGATCTGTAAGTAATCAAACAAAAGTGCTCATGCTCCTATGGGCTCCTAAAAAGGATAGCACAAAAAAAAAAAAAGATCTGAACGCAAACACCCGCAACTGAGTCTGCTAGGAAGTAATGTACACCACACACAAAGAGCACTGCAAAACACAAAAGTAGCTCCTCCATTCTTAGGGTGCTGCTCTGCAGAAACAATCAGCTAGCCTGCTCAGCACCACTCCATTCTCCCGTTCTCTGTTGCAGAAGTCCAGAGTTCCACTCTCTTGCTTGAGATACCACTCGCTATTCACCTCAGCATCATACTAATCTGATCCACTGCTTTGTTTCACTGTCCTGCCAGTTTGAGTTCCTCAGATGTGATAACCCAAAGGTCCCTTTCATGTTTATTGACTGTCAGTACCTTCCTCCATCCTGGGTTCATATTCCGTAGGTAAGTGGCTTTGCACTTTTTAGCAGTGAGCACAATCTGCCATGCTTTTGACCATTCCTCAAGTTTCCAAAAATCCCTACACATTTTCTCCATCCATTCTTGGGTGTCCGCATTATAGCAGATTTTGATATCATCCGCAAAAAGGCATACCTTCTTTGCCAGTTCTTCTGCAATTTTGCCTATGATGACATTGAAGAGGACTGGTCCCAGTATTGAGTCCTGTGATACCTCAATGGTCAGTCTCCCATCATTAGAGTGAGTGCCATTTGCCAGCCCACCACTGCAGTGGTAGCACTACAACTAGTGATGCTGATGACAGGTTCGGAAGTGAGCCCAAAGTATCCTCCTTTGTGGGGATGGTGCAGAGGAGACCAGTGCTCAACTGGCCCCTGCTGGACTGTTTCCTCTGAAAATGGACTTTTGTCCACCTCCCCCTGTATCAGCTTTTTCCTTGTGGTCCATCCCCTCTCCGTCCACTGTGGAGACTCAGCAGAAGTACCTGTTTGGGATGTCAACTTTTTCTTGGTCCTCTTTTTTCTAGTCTTCTCCTTCTTCCCATCTAATATTCTGTATCTCTCACCTCGCTTTCCTCTTCTCACTTAAGTCATATCCCATTTAGTGATCCTTTTGGCAATCCTTTCCTCTGGCTGTGCCTTTGATCCTCTCACTGCCTTTCTTGCTTCCTACTGCTTTACTTGGTATATCTCCCTGTCCTCCTTCCCTCTGTGTTTCCTTATGCAGTATGTCCTGAATGCCACACTTTTTTCCTTCACCACTTTTGCAACTTCCTTAGAGAACCATAACAGTCTATTTTTTTTCTTCTGCATTTACTCAATCCTTCACATGGAGTTTGGTTGCTTTAACCATGCCCTCCCTTATCCTGCTCCCCACTGTGACTCCATCCCTGCCTGTCATCAACTGCCCCCTTTGAGGTAAGTTCTGGGGTAGCCTTCCATTTCTTTAAAATCAGCTCTTCTAAAGCCCTGGACCCATGTACTCATGTTGTTAGCCTCTGTTCTTGTCTTTATATTAAACCACGCTGTATGGTGATCACTAGTACCCAGGAGACTGTCCACTGAGACATCTGCATTGCTGTCCCTGTTTGTAAGCACCAGTTCCAACACTGCCCCATCCTTTGAGGGTTCTTAGACTGACTGCCTGAGAAAAGCGCTATGTAGGGAGTCAGAGATGGCCCTACTTCTTGCTGAAGCTGCAGTTGGAAGGATCCACTCCACATTTTGAAGGTTGAAGTCACCATCTAGCAGCACTTCCCCCTTACTTTCCATTCTGTAGATAACTTCCCCAAGTGCCTTATCCAATGCCTCTCCCTTTGATGGAAGTCTATGCACTAGCAAGTATGGATAGCTTACTGCATTTGTTCAGGGGGACAACATCTGCTGTCCTCCAATCCTTGACACCACCCTCATTTCTAAGAAGTAGTTGAAGAGATCTGTCAGCACTTCTGCTTGCACCTGCTCCATCTCCCTCAAAAATCAGATGCATCACAGTTGGACCCATTGATTCATCTTCTTTCATTGCCTGAAAGTCCTTTGACACCCTCTCCTTTAGGACGCTTTCCACATTAGCACTCACTAATGATCCCCTTCTGCCTTTTTTCATTTACTTTTTTCTGCACCCCGCTGCTCAATTGTGGTGGATATATGGTGGATATACCACCTTCCCAGTGCATTTACCAGCCTTCAAGGAGCTACTGGAAGAAAGAGGATTCATTGTTGTCAGTTTCTCCCTTCCTTCTTGTTTGTATGCAACCCTGAATGGATGTTAGTGTTTGGAATGAAGTCCCTGATGTGAGATACACAGTATGGTGTCCCTCACTCCCTGTGTCCCAAGTACTCTGCCACCCATTGTTCTACAAGTGCCAGTAGTGCTGCAGGACTTGTCTCCCTATCCACAGGGAGGAGGACAAAGTCCACTGGGATGCAAAGTCCTCCTCCGATGGCTGGTCCCAGATGACAGAAGTTCATTCTCAAACCTGGGTCACCAGCATCATGAGTTGTAGCTCTACTGCTGCATCATGGGCAAGCCCCTTGCTGGCTTCAATGCTGCATTCTGGAGCAGGTTCTTGTCTTATACCATCTTCTGTCTTTTGAAGATAGAAGGGGGATGGCTCAGAGGTAATGTGAGGAAGTATTTTTTTCATGAAGAGGGTTGTGGATACATGGAAAGGCCTTCCTGAGGAGGTAGTAGAGTCAAAAACTGTTGGGGAATTCAAGAATGCATGGGGCAGACACAAGGCAAATCTAGTGGGAGGTAGGAGGAAGTAGGCTGTTGGTTAACTTGGATCTGCAGCTTATCCATTAGGTAGGGAAACGAGCAGACTAGATGGGCCAAGCGGTTCTTATCTGCTGTCAAATTCTATGTTTCTATGAACATGGAACAGAAATATTTATTCATTAAGATTGCCTTCCCCTGTCCATCCTCCTATTATTCTTCCATATCCAGAGTCTGATCAGTTCTTCCCTTTTTAGGAAGTCAGTTTTGTTTAGTGGTTGGAGTGCAGAGAAGTGAACCTAGAGACCTGAGTTTGAATAGCACGACTATTGTTATAGCTTGAGCAAGTAACTTACCCTCCTTGTGCTGAACCACTTACTATTTGTGACGCAGATTGATTTAGTTGCTAGAGAGCAGAGAAGTAAACCTAGAGACTGGGTTTGAATCCCAAAGCCACCACAAGGTGTGATGCTGAGTAATTCACTTAACCTGCTGTGGAGAACATCTTTGTATTTTACCTCTCTGGGTTGATAGCATAGATTGCTGGATTCTGGGCTGAACTAGCAAGGGTGAAGAGAACCTTCTGCCTCACCTGGGGGCCACCAAGTCTGCTGCTACTAGTCAAAAGGATGCCAAGGCAAGGGCAGAGTAGTTGGACCATGGTGGGCTGTGGGAGGGTGGGGGTGGCAGGAAGGTTACACACTCCAAAGCCTGTACCACTGTGAGATTCATTCACTGTAATGGCGGGAAGGGGCAGCTGAGAAGAGACACCTGCAGCAGTAGAAAGGGAAGAAGTGGAGGTTCCTCAGAAAAGGGATCCCAAGGAGGGAGAAAGAGTCTCCCAACCAAGAAGGAAGCAGCTGCTGGTAGAGGACTCAATTGTTACAAGGATAGACTTGGGAGTGGGGCAAGGAAGGGAGAGGGAGATGGAGGTGAAGTGCCTAAGAGGTACTTCAGCTTGGATGGACCGACAGTGGATCTGGAGGATGGCTATGGCAGCAAGAGATGGAAGGGAGCTAGATGCCATTGTCCACCTGGGGACAAATAACTTGGGAAAGGACAGGGTAAGGGTACTGCAAGGAAACTTCAGGAAGTGGTGGAGGGACCTCAAGCAGGTGACACACATGGTGGCTTTTGTTGAGGTGTTACCTGCACACAGGCAAGGAGAGGAAAGGACATTCCAACCAGGGCTTTCAACAATCAATGGAAAGCATAATGAATCGAGGAGGGCTTCAACCAAATTGAGGACCAGGGTCCAACCTGGGAAGATATTGGCTTCTATCTGGGAGATGCCCTGCATCCTTCCAGGAAGAGGTCTACAGTCCATAGTGGGAGGTTTAAGTGCTACTTCTTCAGGTGGGAGGCTGTAGATCTCAGCCAGGTGACAATTGCTCCCAGATGATGATGCAGCAGGAAGGGAGTGCTGAAGGGGAATAAACTCCCCCAAAGCAGGGGCACAAGAAGAAAAGGGTGGGGCCAAGTCAGAGAACAAGAGGATTATAAATCAAGGAAGCAAGAAGAAAGGATTAAAAGACCAGGTAATGGAAAAGGTAACAAGGGAAGAGGTGTATCACAGAACAGCACAGGCAGGAAGGGGAGTGGAAAGCAGGGAAGCAGGAAGGGAGGGAGGTATTGAAATATGGAGATCCAAGTGCACTAATGCAAGAAGTCTGAAAAATAAAATTCCAGACCTTGAGGTCATCATGGTGAAGGCTAGCCTGGATTTGGTAGCCATAATGGAGTAGTTGTACACTGACAGCCTTGACTTATGGCCATACTGGCTACTCTGTTCAGGAGAGACAGGGAAGGGAGATGGGGTCATAAAATATGTAAGGCAGGGAATCAAGGCCACAGAAGTGCAGGGGCAACCGGAGGAAAACAAAGGGCTGGAGGTGCTCTGCGTCATCCTGGGCACAGACACTGGGGCCACTATCCATACAGGGGTGGAATACAAATTTACAGCACAAGAAGAGGAGCTGGATAAGACACTTGGAGAAGCCATCACCTAGAAGGCATGTAAAGAGAGGTGCAGCTAGTTGGTGACTTCAGTTTGCCAGAGGTGGATTGCAACATTCGAACTGCAGATTGGGGAAGTAGCAAGGCCATCCATGATTCCCTACGATGGGCTTTTTCTCAGGCAGCTTATCAATGAGCCTACTAGAGACATTGCAACATTGTATCAGGTGTTTATAAACAGGGATGGCATTGCAGATGTCACAGTGGGAAGTCCCCTAGGTACCAGTCATCACAGTACAGTGTAGTTTAACATTAAGACAGAAACAAAGGCAGGACAGATGAGGACAAGGGTCCTGGATTTTAGAAGGGTGTATTTTACAGAAATTGGAGACTGCCTCAAAAACTGCCTTATTGGGGGTGCCAGGGAGGGGTAGAGGTAAAATTGGGGAAAATTATGTAGGGCATAATTAACATAATCAGCCACTGTGTGAAGGCAAACAGTAAAAGCAGAAGGAAAAAGAGACTGTTATGTGTCTCTAGGGAAGTGGCCAACACGGTGATGGAAAAAAGGGTGGCATTCAGAAAATATAAGGAAACGCAGAGTGGGGAAGGCAGGGAGGTGTATCAAGTGAAACAGAGGGAAGCAGGAAAGGCAACTGTGGAAACAACAGCATACACAGAAAAAAGGATAGCTAAGGGGGAGCTTAAGGGGACAAGACTTTCTTCATGTACACGAGTGAGAAGATAAAGGCAAGGGAATGGATAGTGAGGATAAGGAGGGCTGTAGAGGGGACTCCAGAGAAGAGGACCACAAAAAAACAGTCATCATGAACAGGTACTTCTGCTCAGTCTTCACAGTGAAGACAGAAGGGGGGGATCACTGTGCTGCACAGGAGACTGATAAAAATATTGAGCAGCCTATGGTTGGGATCTAAAGTAGTAGACTGGGTTAGAAAATGATTAACGGATAGGATACAGAGGGTGGTATTTAAAGGTACACACTCTAATGATGGGAGAGGGACCCTCAGAGTACCACAAGACTCAGTACTGAGATGGGTCCTTTTCAATATCTTCATAAGTGACATTGCAGAAGAATTGGAAGGGAATGTATACCTTTTTGCAGATGACACCAACATCTCTAACAGGGAGGACACTCAGGAGGGGATAGTGAAAGTGTGTTGGGATCTTGAGGAGTGGTCAGGAGCACGGCACTTGGGGTTCAATGCCAAAAAGTATAAAATCATGCACCTAGGGCATAGAAAGCCAGGAGCTGAGTATGGGATGCGGGGACAGTACTGACAGTTAGTAACATGAAAGGGACCTTGGGGTTATCTTATCTGATGACATCAAAGTAGCAGGGCAGTGTGACAAAGCAGTGGGTAGGATCACTGGGATGACTAGGGAGATGTATCTTCAGCAGAGGGAGGGAGGTAGTGTTGCCACTATATCACATGCTGGTGAGACACCACCTGCAGTATTGTATCAAGTTCTGGAGAATGCATCTCAATAAAGACATAGACAGGGTGGAAGCAGTCCAGAAGAGGGCAACTAAATGGTGCAGGGAGTGCTCCAAAAGCCATATGGGGAGACACTGAGGGATCTCAACATGAACGCCCTGGAAGAGATGAGAGTGTGAGCAGACATGATAGAGACCTACAAGTACCTCTTAGGGGCAGACAGGGTGCAAGAGGGGAGTCTCATGCAACTGAGAAAGAATACCAAGATCAAAGGGCATATCATGAAGCTGGAGGGGGGAGTTAAAAGGGATGTGAGGAAGTATTATTTCATTAAGAGAGTTGTAGATGCCTAGAATACAGTGCCAGTGGATATGGTGAAGGCAAAAACAATAGCGGGCTTCAAGCATGCATTGGATAGAAATCGGGGAATATTAGTAAATAGGCAGGGAGGAGGGGGCACTGAAGACTAGTTGGGTTCTGCAAGACATGCTAGGTAGGGACCTGCTGGGCAGATTGGGTGGGCCAATGAGGTCCTCTTCTGCTGACAAACTGTATGTTTCAATTCGTTTTGCACTGCTCTCACATGTAATGAAAGAACAGCAACAATTTATCTTGCTTCAGATGTCAAGGTCCCTTTAGGAGAAACTTATTTTTTGTACCTCCTTAGAAATATTTGTGTTCCAAGTTATGTCTTGCAGTATATTAAATGATTGAGCAAAATAAATTTATGTTTTCCCTGTAATATTCATGGCATCAACTTAATAACAGATAACTAAGACATTTGTTATCAGAAGACAGCTAATGAAAACTGAAAGAAGTCCATATCTGCCTCAGGCACATTCTTATTAAAACCAAAAAAGAAACTACACTCACTGCCTTCTGTATCATACGAACAAGTCATAATATGATTCTGACAATAAATTCCAGGCCTTTTACTTGTCCAGTATATGTGCAGTGTCTCTTACACTTTCTTTATAAGAGTACCGTACCTGGAATGTTTAGAAAGAAACCATCTTAATTGGCTAATAACGATGTGATGATTTATAATGTACAGAACTGATTTGCCCTACAGGTGGCATGCCTCAGACAGCTAATTTTGGAACCCACTCATGAGGGAGCAATCCTAGACCTCGTACTCTCAAATGGGGACAGTGAGATGATCTCAGATCTAGAAGTGGGTAGCCATCTGGGAACAAGTGACCACCAAACAGTGTGGTTCATGATAAACTCAGCTACAGAGTCAAGCCATACAAAAGTGAGGGTACTGGACTTCAGGAGGGCTGACTTTAGCAAGATGGCAGAGTGTCTTAGAAAAGCACTAGCAAACACGCTAGAAGGAGGGGTGGAGCAACAATGGGGAAACTTCAAAACTGCCATCACAGAGGCAACAAACCTTTGTGTGAAGCAAATAAATAAATCAAAACAAAAGAAAAAGCAACTATGGTTCTCAAAAGAGGTGTCAGGGAAACTCAGGGAGAAAAAGATAGCATTCACGAAGTATAAGGAAACACAGAAAGAGCAGGACAGAGAGCTGTACCAGTTAAGGCAGAAGGAAGCAGGGAGGGAAGTCAGAATAGCAAAGGCCCAAACTGAGAGAAAAGATAGCCAACTTGGTTAAGAAGGGGAATAAAACCTTTTATAGGTACATCAGGGAGTGTAGAAAGACAAAGGGAGGGATAGTGAGGCTGAATAGAATGGAAGGTGGGTGGGCAGAGAGTGACAGTGAAAAAGCAGGGATACTGAATGAATATTTCTGCTCAGTATTCACAAAAGAGGAGGAGGGGGAGGTGCCTAATCCAATTAACAGAAGCACTCTGGATTGGGGGGTTGATCCCAGTCCTTTCACAGAAGAATAGGTTCTGAAAGAACTCCTAAAACTGAAGGTGGACAAAGCAATGGGGCCTGTTGGAATTCACCCCAGAATTCTAAAAGAATTAAGGGGAGAACTAGTGAAACCACTGACTAGCTTTTTTAACAAATCATGGGAAGATGGTGTGGTACCTGAGGACTGGAGGAAGGCAGATGTGATTCCCCTTCACAAAAGTGGGACCAAAACAGAGGCAGGAAACTACAGACCTGTCAGTTTGACCTCTGTGGTAGGGAAAGTGATGGAATAACTTCTGAAGGAAGGAATTGTTGAGTACCTAGAGGCCAGTGGGGCACAGGACCCAAGGCAGCATGGGTTCACAGTGGGAAGGCCATGTCAGATGAATCTACTTGATTTCTTTGACTGGATGACCAAAGTAGTAGACCAGGGAGGGGCTGTGGACATGGCCTACCTAGACTTTAGCAAGACATTTTACACAGTCCCACGCAAAATATTAATGGTCAAATTAACCAGCTTGGGAGTGGGTCCCAGAGTGGTAGCCTGGGTAAAACATTGGCTGGACAACAGGACACAGAAGGTAATTGTAAATGGAGTCCACTCTGAAGAAAGAGGGGTTACTAGTGGAGTACCACAGGGTTCAGTACTGAGTCCAGTCCTTTTTAATGTCTTTATAAGTGACATTGCAGAGGGACTGGAAGGAAAAGTATACCTCTTTGCAGATGACACAAAGATCGGCAACAGGGTTGATACACAAGGTGGTGTGGAAAGGTTGAGAAGGGACTTGGCAAGGTTGGAAGAATGGTCAAAAGTATAGCAGCTTGGTTTCAATGCAAAGAAGTGCAAAATAATGCACATGGGAAACAAAAACACAGGGGAAGATTACACAATGGGGGGGAGGTAGTAACAACAACAAAAATGGAAAGGGACCTGGGGGTAATCATATCAGATGACCTTAAAGTTAGCAAGCAATGTGAGAAGGCAGTAGGGAGGGCTGGGGGATACTGGGATGTATAGGGAGAGACATCACCAGCAGAAAACAGGAAGTTGTGATCCCACTGTACAGACAATTGGTGAGACCTTATCTGGAGTACTGCATCCAGTTATGGAGACCCCATCTCCGCAAGGACATAGACAGGATAGAGGCAATCCAGAGGAGAGCAACTAAAATGGAGCAGGGCCTGCAAGAGAAGCCATACAAGGAGAGACTAAATGAGCTTAATATGTATACCCTTGAGGAAAGGAGGGAGAGGGGAGACATGATAGAAACTTTTAATTACCTCAGTGGAATCAACAAAGTCCAAGAGGGTAGCATCTTTCAGAAAATGATATGTGCAAGAACAAGGGGACACAATTTGAAGATAGAGGGGGGGCAGTTCAGGGGCAATGTGAGGACATATTTTTTCAGAGAGGGTGATGGACACATGGAACAACCTTCCTGAGGAAGTTGTGGGGTCTAAAATATGGGAGAATTCAAGAATGCATGGGACAGACATAGGGCAGTTTTTTTGGGGGGTAGGAAGAAATAGGCTATTGGTTAACTAGGATCTGCAGCTTATCCTGAAGGTAAGGAAATGGGCAGACTTGGTGGGCCAAGCGGTCCTTATCTGCTGTCACAGTCTATGTTTCTATGTTTCTATGTGTGTACTGTATGTGCTTTACAGTTACAACTCAGATTATCCTTTCATATCTCCATATACCCCCACATTTTTCAAAATTTCCTACAGGGAGAATTCAGTAACACTGGGAGCTTAACTCAAAAGTAACAAGAGACTTGTTTCAAGAGAAGACATTCACTATTATATGTCCTATCTGTTAGAAGTAACAGTTAAAGTTAATGGATATTTTGGGCTAGATAATCATTTTTCACAATACAGCTGATACCTTTTTGTCCACTACGGACAAAGAAATCCATGCTTGACTTTATCATTAACCATGGCATCGGTGCATCCTGTAATGGATTATGGCACTATATATAAATAATTCTGGATGGGAAGAAAATATCCTGAAAATTTAGCATATATATATATATATATATATATATATATATATATATATATATATATATATACAGATACATACATACACTTTCTGTTCCTGAATTCCAGTCTTCGGTGCTTAAAAGTTCCTGTTTTTGTAGATTCAGAACGCAGTGAAGCAGGAGTCAAGCCCCAGCAGCAGGGTTTGGGGACAAAAGACTGAACTGTAACTAGAGCAGAAAAAGCTGCTCAGCTCACTTTTTGTTGTTTCTTGGGAGGGGGATGCTCCCAGGGTGGTAGCTGCAATAAGGAAGTCAGGAGAAGCTATGAACGGGGCAGTCTGGTTATGTGGGAATAAGAACTAATATGGAGGAACTAGAAAGTCTCCCAGGGAGCTTAAAAACTCCAGTTTTCAGAGTTCTGGCATACAATGAAGCAGGAGCCAAGCACCAGCAGTGGGGTTCATGGACAGAGGACTGAGCTGTAACTAGAGAAACAAACGCTGCTAAACTCACTTTGTTTGCTGTTGCAGTGGAGGGTGAAGCTCCAAGGATGGCAGCTACAAGGAGGAAGTCAGCAGCAGCTCTAAGAGGGGCAGCTTGATCATGTGGGAACTAGAGACTTTACAGTTTTTTCTCCATGGATGAATTTTGTGTGAATTTGCAAAATTCGCCTCTGCGGGTAACTTGCTATTTTTTCCTGTTCAACGGGAAATTTGTCTATAGTGACTTTGCCTTTCAGGTTTGTCTTTTAACTTTACCTTTGCATTAGAAAGACAAAGCTTCCCCCCCCAAAAAAAAAAGCATCCTGGTCACATAAGAGACTTTCTGAGGGTCACATGTTGTACTGCCAGAGCAGGAAGTGTGTTGCTTAAGTTTCTGTCAGTGAAACAGTGTGAGCTGAACTTGCAGCACCCAGGACCCAGACAAAGCCACATATTTCAGTCGAATGTTTAAGAAACCTGTTATTTCTAAATCTTCTTTTGTTTCTGAAACTTTCTTAATAACATAATCTTAGTTTATAATCATTTTTTTCCTCTCTTTTTTCTTTAGTATTTACTTTCTGTCTATCTTTCTGTCTCTCTCTCTCTCTTTATCCTTTGTTTTTGATTAAAGTGCCTCCCTTTCCTCGATGGAGCATGGGATTGGTATACCATGCCATCGTGATGTCAAGTCCTGTGGTATGTCTGGGATCATGGCAGGATTAACCTGTATGCCAATTACGCCATGGCATAGGGCCCCGAGGTTCAGGAGGGCCCCCACTGTTAACCTATTTACAGTTACTTTCTTTAATCCTGGCTGTACTGGGTGACTGCCGATGGGCCAAACTGCCCAAAAAGCACCCACCTTCTTGGAGTCAGTCATTCCCCCCGCCCCACTGAGTCAGCCTGGTGAGTGGTGACCCCCTTCCCCTACAGCTGCTCTGAACAAGCAAGCCTCTGAGTCTCTTAGACAAGCAGCTCCGACTTCACCTCTGATCCACCCTGACCCCACAACACACAACCAATCGTGTCCATCAGAGGTCCTCTGGAGGTGTGACTACTGGGGAGCTGAAATCAGTGCTTTCATGTGCATGGCATCAGAGTGTGTGGCCGGGTAGTGATGACGAGTAGAGTAGGAAAATGAGAGAAAGCTGTGGTGGTCAGTTGTTTGTGCCAGTGGCTAGTCTCATCTATCAAAGAAGAAGAGTCTCTGCCTAAAGACACAGAAGTAGAGAGAGAGAGAGAGTCTGAGCAGGCTGCAGCGGGTCACCTAGAGTTGGATTTGGCTTCAGTGCAGCATCGCATGCTGCTGGTGTTTTCCATGTAGCCACTAGCCAGGATCAGTTAGTGCTGCTGCTAGTTGGGCCTTTGGTCCTGCTGTGACTGTGATGAGTCCTCCCATGCTGGGCTGCACTGCAGGGCCGAGTCATGTCACCGCCACCTGTGTGATCTTAAGGAAACAATCAAGAGGACAGACTGGACTCATTACATTCACATTCACATCAGTCAGGCCACACCAGGTATGTTGTGTTGACTAGTCGTCTGTGTTCTGCAGTGTCCAAGACAATTGTAATGCAGAAATAATTCGTTTTATTGCATTGGAGAAACAAACTAAGTTGTGGTTGCCTCTGATCATGGTCTGTCTGTGAGTGTTCAGTAACCTGAGTAGTGTACTGATGAGTCTTTAATAAGATTTCAAGTTTGGCACTGAGTGGACCATGTGGTGCTGATAAGTCACCTGAGGGGAACTAACTTGTGGGACTTGCTCTTGCTGGCACAGTTTTGTCTTGGTTTGATTTGAGTCATATACATTACTGGGAAGTTGCAGGAGGTTGCACTAGGAAACTTAATTTCTGAAGTGACTGCAGTCAACACCTGCAGGTACTGCAGGGTTCTTAAGGCTCAGTCTTCTTGGCACAGCTCTCTTTAGCTGCTTTGGCATCAATGACTTGGAGTCGGGGCAAGGATGTGGCAACTCAGCATTGGCAGCAAAGCAACTTTTAGGTTGACAACAAAACGATAAATGACAGTGGAGATGGAGGAGACAGCGGGAGAACAGACAGAACTGAGGACAAAGACAGCTGCACAGAGGGTGATTGTGGCAGATGCATTGCGGAGGCAAGGAGCTTGAGCATGTCTCAGGTTTGGAGCTCGAAGGAATCTTGAGCAGGGAAATGATGCGAGGGAGCTGTGAGCTCCATTAACTGCTTCAATACACGCTTCAGTTTTTTGGTTTTGGCAGGGAGAAAATGTATTTAGGGAGGCATGAGCAGGGAGATTGTGGCAGCTACAATCCCCATTTTTATTAAATTATTTACGTGGAATTTGAATTTGATATCTGGGAAGGCAGGGCACACTTATCGAAGTCTAATGTCCAGGTGTGTCTCAGAGGAGGGACGAAAAGAGGAAGAAAAGAGGATCCATAATTAATAATTAATCCATAATTATTAATAACAAAAATAGTTACAAGGTACATACAGAAGTGACAAGGGAAAAACAAGACAAGTTATAGGTAACTAAAAAGTGAAAATTTACAAAATGTTAATACGTACCGATAAAATATTTCTTTATGCAGTAATTGGTCATTCTGAATTGTGTTGTTTATAATCAAGGGCATGTGACCTGTCAAGTCATGTGGCATAACACAGCATTATAAACCACATCCTGCTTGAGTACCCTGGTCATTGCTGCCTTGCCAGCCCGGCACTGTAGAAGACTGGGATGTTGGCAGGGGCCCCCAGGCCACAAAATATGACTTGGAGTAGGGCCCCCACTTCCATTAATCTGGCCATGTCTGGGATCATCTGCCTGAATCGAGTGCAGCTCTTTAGGGAGTGCCCTATTTAGGCAGCTCCGCCACCTGAGCACTAAGAGGACAAGAGTGATGTCCCCCATCAGCAGCAGGAGGAGAGGAGTGTTGTCCAACTATCGGTCATGGAGCATTAGGAGGAGCTGCAGCAGCAGCTCCAGCCTCAGGGTGAAGAAGCACTGAAGGAACACCTGCCCCCTCCATGGTTGCAGCACCATCATCACCTCCTTCCTGCAGAAGAGCCTACTGGTGAAGCAGCAGCAGCCCCCCAACTCTGCCCATTTCCCTGGTCATTGCTTGTGTGGTCCTTTTCTACAAGAGCCCCCAAGTGTGGTCACTTAATCTTTGCAGCAAGTGGGTCTGCTGGGGGAAGAAAGGCAGCCATCTTGGCATGGAGGGCAGAGGATCCACTTGTTGTTACACCACTGGGTAGAGTGGGAGGCCAGGCTTCAGTGGGAAGCAGTAAGCAGGGGTGAGGATGGTGGCCCACCCATGCAGGCTGTGGGTAGGCTCACCCGTATTGAGACTCAGTGTGCAAGTGTCATGGTGGATCAGTGCTGGGCAGAAGAATCAGCATCTCAGTTTCAGCTCCTCCTCCTCCTCACCATCCTTTGAAAGCAGCAACACCACCCACATCACCACCAGCAGCAACAGCAGCAGAGCTGGCCTTAGTGAGGCAGGAGGTGGTCAACCTCACCCACCAGCTCACTAAGGTCCAGAAGGACACTAATGTTATTTTTGGAAACCAGGAGATAGTGCTGGTAGTGATGGAGTACCTCCGCCATGGTGGTGAGGGTGGAAGTGGGGGTGGGGCTGTGTAAAAATAGCAAAAGAAAAAGTCCTGTCCTCTTTCTCTATAGTATTTACAATCTTTCCAAATTTTGTAGTCCTTCTTACCACCCAAAATAAAAAAAACACAAAAAACAAAATAGAGTAAAAACAGCAAAATAAATTTGTCCTATTCTCTTTCTCTTTATAGTCTTCAGTCTATAGTCTTTCTCTTTCCAAGTTTTGTAGTCCTTTGTTACTCTATAAATAACATTTGTTATATTCTCTTTCTCTTTATAGTCAATACTATATAGTCTTTCCAAGTTTTGCAGTCCTTCTTCATTACCCCTCCAAAATAGTGTAAAAATAGAAAAAAAATGTTCTGTCCTATTTCTTTTTGTAGTCTTTAGTCTATAGCCTTCATCAATCCAGGTTTTGTAGTCCCCCATTACCTCTTAAAAAATAAAAGTAAAACGAAGTTTACAATTAGCAAAAAAGTTTCTGTCTTAACAGTCTGTGTGTATTGATCCACTTTATTGTTTCTCTTCTACTGTCTTAAAAAAGTTATATTTTCTTAAATCCTAACTTCTACTTATATGTCTTGTCTAACTTTAACATCTCTATCTGCCTATCTCTTTCCTTAATTTTTCTCAACTACCAGAATAAATTTGTTACAGTGTACTACAGGTGCTACTACATGGTACTATGCTGTGTATGGGAGAGTGCCCCAACACTATTGCTGTTCTACTCAGTTCCAAAGTGTGCCAAAATCAGAATTTACATAACTTTGTTTCTTCCTGAAATGTTCTTGAGTGTGTTAAAAAATTGTACAGGCTGCTACATTATGCTGTCAGACAGTAGTACATAAAGTAGCTGAGAAATAAAAGTTCATTGTCATCTTGTCCTGTAAAATTCTTCTGATGCTCAGAAATGAAAAGTGCTCTGAGAAATCAAAAAATGCTGTGATGCTGCTGCTCATAAAATGCATGAGATAACGTGACTAATAAAGAAAGGCTCATTGTTGTCTCCTCCTGCAAAATTCTTCTGATGCCAAGACATGAGAAGTGCTCTGTGTTACACTGTGAACAAATCGCAGCTTAGGTTCTTTGAATGGTATGCTGGACAAAGATAAGAACAAGCAGAAGTAATAAATATACATTTATTACATACTCACGCCATAACGAGCGAAGCAAAGCAAACTCAAGGAAGATGATTTCCCACCATTCCTCAAGGATGGTCTCTCTCTCTCTCAGAGGGACTGATGTGCATACAAATATACGAGTACAGTTACAGCTATGATAAACATACTGCAATGGATAAAGCATGTATATAAGGTGGATCCCTTGGGCAATTACACAGGAAATGAAGTTGCAAAGTAAGGAAGAATGAATCTCTAAACAATGGAAATTCATAGTCTGCAACCTGTTATCAGTCTCACTGGAGACAGTGAGTCTGAGAACACATGCAATGTCATCTGAAAAGCATACAATGTGTTACAATAGTGCAAAACTACAAAATATGAGTGATTATGAGTATAGCAGAATATATGGCAGAAACATAGCATATTGGTAAATGCATTTCAGACAGATATAAGCATAGCAAATATAAATAAAGAACACTAACATAAGTAATAAAACAAGATAAACATTATAAGACTGTGTAAGACACTAATACTGTGTATAAGGTTATGGTTACAGGTGGGCCACTGGGTGGTATATAACCCAGGAATAACAGTCCCCTCCTTGTTGCCTTGATCACAGGGCAACACAACAAAAAAAAGAAGATTAGGTGTAGTAATGGTATATCCGAATGTGTTAATAAGCCTGAGGCACAAGCCCTGTAAAAGAACTGCAGCTGTGCAAGATAAAAGTAAAAGCTGGATAAAAGTATGCTTCAGACCATAAAGGTGTAGTAGTTGATGAGTTAAAACAAGATACAAATTACTATCAAGCTTTAAAACATTGATTCGAACATCTGTTTTTCAAAGCACATAAAACTTGTAATGTAAATGAATGACAATTCTATAGCACACAGATAATGCTTCTGTGAAAGTAGACCTATTCAGGAGGCAACACAGGGGTAATCACAGATAGTCAGATCATAAAATACAAAATATAAACTAGGTATGTCAACACCACAGTGGATATGTGCATAAGAAAAATTGTTGATGTGTATTATCACACAACATCATTCGTAAAAACAGTGTTAAAGTAACTGTCCATTCATAAAGAACAGTCCATACTGAGAGTGTCAAAAGGCAGATAACAGCAGTGCACAGGACGGTGGCATACGTTATTGATTGAAGAATCTAATAACAATGTCCTTAAAGAGGAACCAGTCCATAAGATTCGAGTTCATAACCACAAAGCAGTGTAGTTATATTGAAAATGTAATTCATTGAAAGTTTGTATCCCATAGGGCAAGCATGGCACATGGGGTTGTGCAGACATGTAGCAGCATGGTAAGAAAGGTAATGTTCATGTAGCTGGATGCTGGTTGGCTGGATTGGCAAAGACCTTGGCAAGGGTTGCATGAGAATGTCCATTGAATGTTTCAATGAAATTGCTATACCCACACAGGCATAGCTTCTTGTAAAAGGAGCACATTTTGCATAAATATTGACAGTTCATAAAGAACGTAATTCATAAAAGAGCAACCAAGAGCACAGTCCATATAAGAACAATCAGTTCATATGGGGTGCCAGCCAAATTTAGAAAACCATCCATGAAGAAAAGATGCATGTGTTGATTGAAGATCTTACCAGTACCTCTCTGTAGAAACCTAAAACTTGTAAAATGTTGTTGAAAACTTAATTTGAAAACACACATATATTTGTTATTAAAAGCAAAATGGTATGGTTATTAGCAATGCCTTTAGTTATAGTGAGGTGTAACATAGACAAGTGATGTCATCTGCCATGTACTTGGAGGTGCAGGTTGAGGTCCAATAATAAGAATATACCATTTATTCATCTGTGAATACACCCTGTTTACAAGTCTCAGAAGAGGTTGTGACAATAGGGAAAGAAAAAAAAACATTGTTTCACTGGTTATGAGTTGAAGTTTGGCCTACAGTAGTTCAGGCCTATCTCACAGAATGAAAGTGCAAGATTATGCTTGTTATATGCACTTTGAGCCTTTATCATTTGGCAGTATGCCATATACACCATGTAACACAGGTTTACAATAGTGCCTGTTGTGCCTATTGGATTTGAAAAGGTCCCTTTTGTAAGGTCCATTGTCTAGGGTAAAATACTCCTACTGTAGGTAGTCAGTAGTGTGGTGCTCTGATACTGGGTCTAGAGCATGTAGCAGTTCTATTGCAAAGGGGTCTGGTAACATGATGCTATGAAACCTAGAAGTGTTTGTACTGAAGCAGAATTTGTATTCTGCCATATTATGTGTGCATTTACACATTATATACAAGGGTACCTGGGAGTGATGAGGCAATCAAACCACTAGTTGGTTTGGGTTTATGCTTGTAACATTGGGTAGGCTTTTGTCTCTGTTGGGGTAACAACAGTTGGAAACATGGCAGTGCTAGGACTGGAATGAGTTATATAATACTATGAGTAGTAGTATATAGAAATAGAGCACAAAATATGGATGTATGAGTACAGTACAGGTGTAGAAACCTATGTGTTTGGCTTAGGCCTGGCATACAGACAAGATGTCAGTGGGTGATCATTTGGTGGAGGGCCTACCTTGGAATGTGCCATTAGTTAGGTGGGCCTTAGGGATTTGTCATTGATTGCTAGCAATCTGCCATTTAGTCTGTAAGATTGGTTAGGTGCCACCATTATGGTGTCCAGGTGTACATGGTTATCATGTTGTAATGAATCTGGATGGAACAGCAATGCTGATCCCTTTTGCCTGGGAGTATGAATGGTGGCACACAACCCATAAGAAAGAAATAATCATTCATGGGGTTGTTGTTGGGACATTTCAACTTGTGAAAACAACTAATTTGTAGTGTAAGTGGTTGATACTTGGTACCCCCCCATTTGGGTGTGACAATGTCACCCAGATGGGCCTAATGCCCCAAAATATCCACCGATGTGGAGCATTTTATGGAACTTATACTCGATAAGTTGCAACATTATGTGACAACATAATGACACTGACATAGTCACAATGAAACGGTAGTCATTTTAAGCACATTGCACAAAATACATATTAAACATTGATCACATTTAAAATGTAGTTGGTCATCAGAGTCCAGGAATGACTGTTGGAATAATATTATATTTTACAGGCACTAAAAAGACAAAAGGAATATGAGAAAGAACATGGAATGTATGCAGCCCCCTCCCCCCAAGCTCAGCTGAATACTAGTTGAGGGTCAAGGCCCTTGCACCTGGCTGGTGCTGGCTGTTGACATAAAGCCATTTGCAAATAGATTGTTTATGGTTGTTCCAAACTGCACTGTAAAGGCAGAGAGGATCAGCTGGTTTATAATGTTAGAAAACATTATATATTTTATTATTAATTTGTAACCAACAAATGGATTATTAGCAAACACACATTTTTTTTTCTTGTGTGCTTTTACTGGAGGGACAGTGGGTTTACCTCCCCCATTTATGGATCTGATAGCTGTAGCTTAGTCAGGTCCAGAAGTCATTTCATTTATTTGCAACCACGCTAGGTGCACTGTAAGGTGGCATGGTTCAATACCCTCCTTGAGCTACCTATAGAGTACAGAAGGCAAGGCTTATAGCAGACCATATCTATGAAAATGTCATAGACATGGTGAATCACACTAAGAATGGTAGCAGCTGCAGCATTATACATACTCATCACTGATGAACCGTAAAAGCCTTCTATCAGTGAGTACAGTCTGTATGAAATAGTTCATATACTGCTGACACCATACTTAGACTGTTATTTGTTAAACATATAGCCATGCAATGTTGTGATAGTTAACTATGTCATTAACAGTCCCAACAATTATTTGCCCCTGACAGGCACACCAGTTGTCAAAATAGATGTTAATGTAAGCTATCAGTTACAGAGGGTGGGCTTATATACAGTTCAAGCTCCCCTTCCCCTGAGCTCTTACTTCTGCGAAAGAGGCAGCATGGAGATAAAAGGATATTGTAGGACCAATGCTGGCGCAGATGCCCGACCATACAACAGTAAGAACTATCAAATTGACTAGTAGCAGGTATTTGCATAAACGTTAGAGAACACTTTATTCTCAACAGAGGTGTGGATATTTATCCACAATAAAATAGTGGCAAACTGTCTTTGCCAATTAGTCATCACCTAGGAGGTTATATGCTGAATGAATACAGATGGGTTTGACCCAACTTGTCAAAACTAAAAATAAGGGCAATACAGTATCCTACTATGATTTAAACTATAATAACATTATAAAATAAATTGGGCCACTGGTTAAAATACACTTATACATTACCAGTGGTTACTTGTGAAGGATAGTCCTATCCCTATAAGAGAGAAAAATAAAACACACGCCACGAAAGGGAACATCTCATTTACTAACAGCATTCTCCTTGTGGAAGGTTAGCATTGGTTCTCAAATTGTTACATAGAAACATAGAATTTGACGGCAGATAAGGACCGCTTGGCCCACCTAGTCTGCCCATATTAACCCAAATAAAGACGTATGCCTTCGACCACCTTTGGGGGTTGGCTCTCTTTATTGTAGCTACTAGTACACTCTGATGAATTCCTGAAAATGAAATAAATTAGTAATGTCAGAGTATTAGGCATCCCTAATCCTCTGAATTGTGACATTAGAACTGTGTCATTATCACACAAATCATTCTGATAAAATAACACAAGTTATAATACTGGCATTTTGTAAGTACAAAATTGTTAAAAGGGTGTTAAATTAGGTTAAAATAAAAGGTTAAAATCTTCCAAAACAGACATAATATGTTCTATGGCTGTGCACATCGTGTAGCTATCCTGTGAAAGATAAAGTAAATGGCTTATTACAAATGCTGGGGTTAACAGTCCCCCCTACTTGTTCTCCATGCGATGCACGGGGATAAGTGATGCAGGACAAGAACAAAGAAACCATAAGATCTTCCATAAAGGAAAGCATAAGTAGGAATGGGTGGCCCTGTAGATAGCAAGCAACCTCATGGCTGCAACCCAAAGGAAAATAAAAATCAGTCCTAACGTCATGGACAGATGAGGAGGACTGGAAAATCAAATAACTTGTAACAAAAAGTACTCTTGATGTGCACACCCCATTAAAGTTACATTTGGTTAAGAAATATCAATTTAATTAGGGAGGCACATCAACTGTGAGCTGTAAAAACAGGTGCAGCTCAAAAACACATAGAGGTCAAGTGATTTGCAAAAGGTCACACACTGTGCAAACAATGTTTACTGGGACCAAACCTAGCTGTTGCTGCAGTGACCTTGGACACCGCACTGAATGAGAGGTCTGACAGATAAAAGAATACTGTCTAGCCACCGGCTTAGACATCAAAAACAAAACTGATGAACCATCACAATTACTATGATGGCAGATGGAGAGGCCATATTAGAATGAAAAAAACATAGAAAACCTATGCAAGCATCTGCGTCATGCTTCCATTTTCATTTTTTTTCCAATAATAAACTATGATTAACTTGAATCAATACTAAGGACAGCAGTCCACATACTTCAACATTAAACCAACCACTTATCTGAAAGATAGAAAGTTTTGCAGACAATGTGCCAACATGGCAAACTGGAACATGTCATTGGCAACAAGCCAAAGGTGTCAACCATTTTATGAGCTGAGTTCCCTCAGCACAAACGACATGAAACATGAAAAAGAAACCAGAGTAGTTTCAGCAAACACAGTTAAATACTCTGATAAAGCGTAACAGAGACAAATAGATATAGCATATGCTGACTTAGGCACAGTGTTTTCCAACTTCAAATATTTCCACACATCAAAATCCAGGACAGCACATTCAAAAACATATTCTGCAACACTTCACCACTGATAAAGGTTAACCTGGAATAAAGAAACCAAGAGTCTCTCAACTCCAAAACAAGCAAGCAATAATACCCAACAGGGTGGGCGGTATTGGGCAATATTGGGCCGCCCAGGGGCATCATGAGGCCCGACGCCGGAGGCGGAGGACCTTATAGCTCCTGGAAGGTCTGGTATTGCCCATACCACCCACCCTGGAGGGTATTATTGCACTTAGAAAATGGGGTTTCATTAACATTTTTTTTAAATAATAATTTCATACAAAAAAGAGTGTAAAATATTAGTACAAACTAACAGAAACATCAGGCTGTATAAAATAGTTCCTTTATTGATTTACTGGTTTGTGCCACTAGAGGGTGCTGCAGTTTGTGAGATCCTTTTTGGTTGCTGCAGTGCCAGGAAATTGTTAGTTGAAACATCCTCTCCCCCCAATCCATGAGTTTTCGCTTCACGTTTTAAATAAATGGTTTTGGTTGGTAGATTGTGAGCAGGGAGCGGGCGGCTGAGCTGCAGAGTTAATGGTGCAGTGTTCTCGCACACGAGATCAGGGGATACAGAAGTCGGGTGAGAAACTGCAGAAGGAGGTACTCTGCTTTTTTAAAAAATATGTTAAGGGTCCTGTTGTGGGGTCGATGTATTGCAGTTAGGTACTGCAAGACAGCAGTGTAAGGCAGACAGCATGGGTAAGCAGCACAAGTGAGTTTCGCTGCTGCAGAGAGGCACACACTGCTGTTTTGAAATCTGTGCAGCTGGTGACATGAAGCCAGTAAGGTTATCGACTTTGTTTTTTTTTTCTTTTGTTTTTTAGAGGTGCGGCTAGTATTGAAGGTATTCTAACATGGGAGAGGGGGTTTGCTCAGTGGAGATTTGCCAGCCAGTAACTCATTCCCAAACTCTCTTGCTAAGTGAGAAGTAAGAAATGGCAGTTGATGATGCTGAAAATGTGGGGTGCCCATGGATAACGTCAGTAATGTGGCACCCCGAATTGGCACTTGTTTTAAGTGGGCATCTATTGAAACTTAATGTACCCCCTGTAGTGCCCATCAGCCAATCAGAGAGCTTGAATAATCTTGCCCATTTTCTAAAAAACAATAATGAGCTTCAAGTGAACAAAGCCAAGTGAGTAAAAGACAGACCTAACATCAGCATTATCATTGTTAATGAAGCTGATATCATTAAACCATAATATTCATTACCAAATACAGTAATATTTCTGCAGTTATTTATCTAAACATACTCCAAGTAGTTATTAACAGAACCACAGAGAACAGTGTGACCTTGGGTAAACCAAGCATTCAAGAAATACAAAACAAGATATGGTGTACTACTAGTACTGCTCCTAAATTGAGTAGCAAGGAACAGTCATATAGACAAAAGTGTTTACACTTAGATGTGATATAGAATGCAATAAAAAGTGAATCTTGTATTGTAACCAATAGACAAAGGAATAAAAACAGTGGTCCCTAGTGCCCTATGAATTCCTTACTAGTCACAGCATCAGCCACAGATAGCCAATAATATTCATTACATACTAGACATAATTAAAATGGGTTTGCCACAAACATGAAACACAAGGACAGGGTAACACCCTGCCAGACATACTTGTTCATTTAAAAAAAAGAAACCACCAGGGTCAGAACAGACCATTTTTTGTCAGTGAATCACATTAATGAAGAGGAATCATCATGGAAGTCAATAAATAACTAAATCAATAAACTTATCAAATGGTATAGCCACCGAATAATCAGTAGCCATTCAACCTTATCAGGCTTAAAAGCCTCCAAAGCAGCCCCTGTCAGATTGCTTTGTAGTTGACTGTCTCAGTTAAATATACTGTATATATCAGTCCTTTTTAAAATTAAGAGGGCTTTTTAGATAGTTATGGGTTTGTATGAGGATATATTTTGTAATTTTGTATATTAAATTAAACTCTTATGTTCCAGTAAGGCGTCCAGAGCCTCTGGAATTGAGCACCAGAAAAATAAAATTTGCCTTGCCTTGCCTTGTACGCAGATCAGCATAATTGTAATTGGATCCAAAACATATATAGTTAACTATTTCTTATTTAAGCAAATCCCACACACCAAGTGTGGGGATAGAAGTGGAGACATCGTCTCTCAACCACCATGCAAACATTTAGACATGTTAATAAACATGGAAATCTTTAAACCATTCTGTGGGTTAACTGCCATGTTTGCAACCACAGCACTCAAACACACACAGACAGATGCCATCTGTGAACACCTTTGAAGGAGGAATTCACAAAACAATGAGTAGCAGTCCATGCACGGAGTCCTTAATCTTCCAGACTCGTAGTTACTTGTCTTAGAATTCAAATTACGAAGTAAACTGAGTGTTATTCTTTGCCAGACAAAACCAAGACTGTCATAGGTTGCCACTGTTACACTGTGAAAAGATCACAGCTTAGGTTCTCTGCATGGTATGCTGGACAAAGATAACAACAAGCAGAAGTAATAAATATAGCTTAGTACATACTCACGCCATAACAAGTAAAGCAAAGCAAACACAAGGGAGACGATTTCCCACCATTCCTCAAGGATGGCCTCTCTCTGTCTCTCTCTCTCTCTCTCTCTCTCTCTCTCTCAGAGGAACTGATGTGCATACAAATATATGAGTACAGTTACAGATATGATAAACATACAGCATTGGATAAAGCATGTAAATAAGGTAGATCCATTGGGCGATTACATAGGAAGTGAAGTTGCAAAGTAAGGAAGAATGAATCTCTAAACAATGGAAATTCATAGTCTGTAACCTGTTATCAGTCTTACTGGAGACAGTGAGTCTGAGAACACATGCAATGTCATCAGAAAAGCATACAACATGTCACAATAGTGGAAAACTACAAAATATGAGTGATTATGAGTATATCTGAATATATGGCAGAAACAGAGCATATAGGTAAATGCATTTCAGACAGATATAAGCATAGCAGATATAAATAAAGCACACTAACATAAGTAATAAAACAAGATAAACATTATAAAACTGTGTAAGGCACTAATACTGTGTACAAGGTTATGGTTACATGTGGGCCACTGGGTGGTATACATCCCAGGCATAACATCTGATGTTGCTGCTGCTGCTCACTGATACCTGATGCTGCTGCTAACATACCAGCAAAGGTATGTATTTTTTCCTTTTTTTTTGAGGGAGGGGGTCTGCGGGTTTGAGACAGTGAAATCATTGTTTTTCCAAACAACTTTTGCCACTGTTTTTCTCTTTGCAAGTATTTATCAGTGTGATTCATTGCTACTGCTGCATGGGTTTTGCCCATGTTTCTTTTTTTTTTGGACACTTGCATAACATGTAAAGGTAGGTATGTTTTCTTTTCTTTTTTTAATCTAAAATCATAGGACCTTAGTCATAGGGCAGGATAACTGATATCTTCTCCTATTTCTCTGATTTCAGGTATTTCACATATGCATAACACATTGGAAATCACAATATGAGGCAGCAAGGTCAGTGGGAGTCTGGAGGACTGTTTTACATGATGATTACATAGATACATAGACAGTGTCGGCAGATAAGGGCCTATGGCCCACCCAGTCTACCCATTTGAGCTTGTAAGTTCAGTTTATGTTTTCCTAGAAGTCTGTTGCCCCTTACCCCTGACCTCCAGAATTCCTTTATGTCTATCCCATGCATTCTTAAATCCCGTGATTGTTTCAGCCCCCACCACTTCCTCTGGTTGATGTACAGCAGATGGCGTAAGTGTTTACAATGCACAGTGCTGCTGGACAAGAAGCTGTTCATCTTGCTGACATGATGTATCACTGTCAGACCTGATAAGAAGACAAAACACAACTTATTTAGACACTGTAGTATGCTCCATACTGGGTTGCAGTAGTCCTATGAAAGGACAACATAATTAAAAAATGGGAACAGAAAATAACTTTCTAAAAGGATACCTACTGTCACATAGGTAATGGTCTGGTCCTGCTATGGAATGAAGGTTCCCTGGTAAAGATGGATGAGAAACTGTCACTTGTGAAGAAAGAAAGAGCCATTATTTAGCATGACTTTGCATGGCCACTGTGTCACTGTTCACCTGTGAAAGGGAAAAAAATAATATTAAAATTCATGTACAGGAAAAAATCATGTCACATACTTACCATCAGATTACTGATGGCCATGTCGTTACTGGCACAATGACACCACAGCACATGGTGCTGCCAGAACAGTCAGTGGCTTGTGCTGTGCTGTCTAAAGTGAGAGGAAGACAAAAGGAAAATAATACATTTAAAATAGCAATATGCATTCCTAACTACATAGTTTTTCAGCCAAAATATTTGTCTGCCTAAAGTATAAACATCTCTATTTTTGTCACTTTATTTCACTCCTGAGACAACATACAGGATTTTTACCTGTTTAAAATTACCCAGCCCCGTGACACGCACCCCATGAAAAAATTTAAAACCATGGCACAGTGCTATCTGTTCTTACCATCCTAATATATGGGGAATCCTCTATAGAACAAGTTTTCAAAAAACTATGAATTGTGACCATCTTTAGTGATGTGAGTCATTATTTACAGCACTAGCTGTAAAAGCACTTTTGACACTAGCTGTGCAAAGTAAGAATAAACAGAGCATGATGACAAAGGATGTTGGAAATACATTTTTCAAAAAAGTATAGGATGGCATTTTTGGCTGATTAACAAATACTGCTTTTTTAAATGAAATCAACTTACCATCACAGCGTGCACTGCTGACCTTTGCTGAAGATCAGGCGGCTGGTGGAATTACTGGTGGCACTGGCAAAATGGCTAAAAGCAGGCTGGCTGGCTGGTGTGATTACTAGAGGCACTGGCAGGATGGCTAAAAGCAAGGTGGGTGGTTGGTGGATTTTCTGGCAGCACTGGCAAGATGTTTAAAAGCAGGTAGACTGGGTGGTGGGATTACTGGTGGCACTGGCAGGATGGCTAAAAGCAGTCCGGCTGGCTGGTAGGAATACTGGTGGCACTGGCAGGATGGCTAAAAGCAGTCCGGCTAGCTGGTGAGAATACTGGTGGACTGACAGGTTGTCTAAAAGCAGGCTGGCTGGCTGGCTGGTGGGATTACTGGTGGCACTGGCAGGATGGCTAAAAGCAGGTTGGCTGACTGGTGGGCTTGCTGGAGGAACTGACAGGATGGCTTAAAGCAGGCTGGCTGGCTGCAATGTATTTTATGAATGAACAGAAGCTCAGAACAACTTGGGGAAAATGTTGATGGAAAACATTTCAAAAATATAGGAGAGGATTCGATTTACTGTATAAGGAGATGAGGGTTATAAAATATTTTTTTTTCCTTTATGCACTGCTACCATCCTCATCCTAATCAAGGAATCAGCCCTCGCAGTTTTCCAGACTGGAGTTGTCCTCATATGGGAATTCTTTCTCCATGAGTGCCTCAGCCACCATTCACCTCAATGGAATGCACTTTGTCACTACTTCCATGCATTTCTACTTCCTCCTCATCACCACCACCACCATCATCATGTGGTACAAACACAGACGTACTTGTCCTAAGTGGAATGTGCACTTAGTTCATTTTAATAAATGTTAGAAGGGCAACATTTCTAGGAGAAATATTCATATGCCTGTCCCACACAATGGCCCCTGCCAAACAAAATACCCTTTTCATGCTTACACTAGAGGGTGGGCAGCTCATATATTTCACTGCTATGGAGGTCAGTGCTGGCCACTCAATAACCTTGATACTCCAGTAGAGCAGAGGTTCTTCCAATATGTTCAGGTGCCTGGTATCTGCCAAAAATGCATCCTCCATGCACTGTGCTGCACACAAGCTTACTGATTCATCAGTCTGCTCCTCGTTTTCCTCCATATCCACAATTCCCACCTGTGACAAAGCATTCAAAAGTTGATTTATGGTCAGTTGTCCTCCTGTGACTAGCCTTGTTTTTCCAGCCTGCTTAAGTGAGGCGGTAGCAACACCTGGTCTGTCATCATTGCCATGATGTGGCTTGGAAAACTGTGCCCATGACATCTGTGCCCCATGAACCCATCTAATGAGCTGATCAGTTAGATGTTGTATCTGATTACACCCACCTGCAAGTATGGATGACAGGCCCCTTTTATATTATGGGTCCAGCATTGTGGCAATTTGAAATTTGGGAGACTGCAGAATTGTTGAAATATGGGTATTATAGTCTAATATTTGCAGCTTGTCTTCCATTAACACACAGCTTGACCTATCCCCACCTGCCTCCAGCACCTGTTGTATGTTTAACAAGGTCTGTGTCAGCACCCTTAGCTGTGTGATGGCATGACTGATAGAGGCACTGTCTCCACTCACTGCCTATGTGGCATGCTCAAATGCCCTCAGATTCATGATCAGGCCTTCTATGAGTTAAAATTGCTCGGTTGTCAGAGAAGTGGATGCTCTCGAACTGTCGCAGCTTGTGTGCACAACCAGGTATTCTGAGATGGCATTGTACTGCTTGCACAAGTACTCGATCATGAACAGTGTACAGTTGCATCTTGTGACAACTTCCAGCCTGAGACAGTGCTAAGGCAACTTGTTTTAGATCTGCAGCTGCTTAAGATGGTCACAGGCCTTTCCAGAATGAGCAAAGCTGGTACAGATACTGTATGGCAGGCTACAGCCAACATTGCCTTGATTTCAGGATATGCCAGAAACTCCCACACTGCAAGATTAAGACAGTATGCCATACCAGGAACCCTGAAAATCCCACCATCAGTGATGCATTTCACCACATTTGAGCCATTATTGCTTGCTATGAAACCTGCTTTCAGGAACACTGGGTGGATCCACTCATCAGTTTAGGTCAGGAGCAATTCTAACATGTTTTGGTCTGTGTGTGAGCCTGGTACATTCTTCATTGCCAATTGGGGATGCTGACGAATACTCAGAATGTTGCTACCACCACAGTTGGGCTTCATACAGTTTTTTCCTATCCCAGCATTAGAGATGCAGCAAAGTTTAAATTCACTAGTGTAGTGAACCCAAAGTGGCCAACTTTGAGTTTTTGGATCACTATGTGAAATTTCCATAAAAAAGTAGAAGTTTGCTTTAATGGACTTGCATTGGCCACTTCGGGTTTACGTCGTTGTAGTTTGAGAAGGCGAAGTTAGTAATAAACAGGACACTGGTCACATTCCTGACTGTCTCTGCAGGTCTGCAGGTCACATGATTCAGGGAAGAACTTAAATAGGCAGGAAGTCAGTGTTTGCTTTCACTTTCTCTTGTAGAAAGAGGTGTGCAGATCTGTACTACAGGCTGTATTTCCCTGTCTTGGGCACAGAGCTAAAATACTAGCTAGCTTTTGCTAATTTTTGTTTAAATCTTTTGAGATTTAGTTTGTTAAGCAGTGCAAGATGTTTCAGTTATTTCTACAGGCTTTTTTTGTTTAAAAAAGATTTTTTTGTGTACTTTGTTTTTGGTACAGTTAATTTACTAGTACTTGTACTAGTTTTCTTTTTCTTTGTGAAGTTCTTTTTGATGGATTGTGGGCACGGTGGGCAAAGCGGTAGCCAGTGGAGGCCACAGATGCGGGGAGGCCTTTTCTACCCAGTTAGATTAAACATGGCCAGTCTGGTACCCTCAACTGCAGGCACAGCCAGCTCTGCAGCAGAGGTCCTCCACCATGAGCTGCAGCAGGAGGTACAGCAGCAGCAGGATGAGCAGCAACAGCAACTGCAGCAGGTTCTTGTCCCTCAACACTGGCAGTACAGCAGGTGTCATCCAGTGCCCACCACTGACTGTACTGGGCCCTGCACTGAGCTTTCCCATGTGGGAGTTTTTTACGAACCTCCCTGGAGACCCCACTGTTGTGCGTTGCACACTGTGCAATGTGCTGGTCTGTTGGGGGTGCAAGGGCAGGCACCTCGGCACCAGTGGTCAGCGAACCCACCTAGCTTTTTGCCACCAGGCCGAGTGGGAGGCCAAGCTACAGGAGGTAGCAGCCATGCCTGCAGCTGTGGCAGAACAACCTCATCCACCTGTGTGTCGGTGGTAGGGCAGGCAAATGCAGTCAGCAGAGGTGGAGGGTTCCGCAGCTGACCCCATGGATGAAGACCCATTGCAGCATCCTGCTTCCATGGCAGACCTGGCTGTGCTGTGGGCTGAGTTAGAGGCCATGAAAATGGTGGTGGAGGTGGCAGTGCAGCGTCACTCTTGTTCTGAGGGGTGGAACAAGGAGATAATCAGCTTGCTGTGTAATTTCAAAGGTGGTCAGCAACTGCCCCCATCAGCTCCTTAAAAAATTATTTTGGATGTAAATTTAAACCCCCCAAATGTCTCTTCTGCTTTTAATTTTTTTTTTCTTAATTAATATATTTCTTTTGATGCAGACAAAGTGTGTAATTTATGTTAAGGTAATGTTTTATTTGCAATTTTTCTTACGTGTTACTTAATTTACTTTATGTCGTACATGACTTATGGTCTGCAAAATGGTGGACTCTGCATGCTTTCATTACAGGTGAAACTGTTGTGCCATTATGCACGCTGCAATAAAAGTGTCTTGAAGATGACTTTTGGGCTGCACAATTTCAACTGCGCTGAAAGCACTCATTGTCGGCACAGTTGGCAACCACATAACTTATTATTACATAAAATAAAGTAATGATGAGTAACAACAAAATAATTAGTATTGCGGAAAGCATAATGGTGTGAGGTAATGGAACATTTGGGGTAGGTGTTGAATCGGATTTACCATTATGAGGGTCAAGAATCAAGATCAAGAAAAACAAGTTTAATAAAATTTCCCAACAAAGAAATAAATCTCTGCTTTTATTTATTTTCTTTGGACATATGTATTTTTCTTACATACTAGTATGACATTTATGTTCAGTTCATGTTTTCTTTGTGATGCTACTTTTGCTAATCCTGTATTTGTCAAGCCTCAGAATGATAAATCAGATTCCTCACCTCCCCCTAATGCCCCCCCCCACACCACTATGCTTTCAGCAATAGACATTTTTACATTCCCACTCATTACTGTATTTTATGTAATAAATCTTGTGGTTGCCAAGTTTGCGAACACTGCGTGCATTCCTGTAATTATATTTTGGGTCTTCAAAATGGCGTCTGCAAGACACTTTTATTGCAGCGCGCATTGTGGCACAACAGTTTCACCTGTAATGAAAGCACACATTGTCCATCATTTTCAAAACCATCAGTCATGTAAAAAATAAATTAAGTAGCAAGTATGAAAATACTTGTTAGCTTTCTGAACATTTCGTTAAAGCACCAGCGCAATTATCACAACACCATTACCCAACCAACCATGCCCCGGTTTGCACAAATGTGCTATCTTGTGTGTGAATGTCCTGCTGTATTAATTTCATGAAAAGCCCAGATGAAAAATAAAATGCCAGAAATCCATCACAGTATGTTAAGTGACAGCGTTGCCTTGTGACACCAGTTGCTGCTGCTCATGCTTTTGCCCCACTGTTTTAATTTCATGAAAAGCCAAGATGAAAAATAAAATTCCAGAAATGTGTCACAGTGTGTTAAGTGACAGCATTGCCTTGTGACGCCATTTGCTGCAGCTGCTTGTTTCCTACTGATTTCACATCATGAAAACTCCAAATCAATAACAAAATGCTAAAAATGCATTACAAATAGAATAATAGATAGGAGAGTATCTATTACAAGGAAATAATACCATCAAGAGGTTCTGGGGACAAGAGAACCTCTCGAGCAAAGCTCGAGAGGTTCCTTTGCCCCCAGAACCTTGAGATGGTATTATTCCCGAGTGATAGACACTCGCCTATTTTTTATTTTTTGTAATATATGGATACAAGTTTACTTTGCAGTTTGTGAGGTGCTGACACCAGGGCAGGCTGCCATCGCAAGGAGGAGTCAGACGCTGACTCTCTCCATCTCCACCCCCCGCCCACTCGCCCGCTCGCTTGCTCGCTCAGTGTCTCTGTTGAGCTACTTATTTTTTTAGGCAGTCCTACCTTTCATTGATTTCCTGCATTGCTGTATGCAGGATTATCCAAACAGTTGTGCGGCAAAGAATCGGCAGTACAGTGAAGGGATCATTTTCTCTCGCTAAGCGAGAGACAGACGCCATTTTTTTCTAACTGTTTTGCCCGCCCACAGAGACACTGGGTCAGATGTTCAAAGGTTTTCCCCGGGGCTAAATTAGCGCTGCCCAGCGGGCAAACTTAACCTGGAGCACAAAGCAAGCTATATTCAAAAGGAATAGCCCAGGGCAAACAGCTTCTGAATATAGCATGGGAATGAGGCCATGCAAACTGGGCTGGGATTGCAGGGCAAACATAGCCCTGGAATAAGACAGCACTGAAGACAGCAACCAGGAAGTACAAACCACAACAACAATACAGTGTACAGAGACGTGAGGTAGGTAGAGAGGAACTATGTGGCCAATCTGTGTTCTGGCAAATGCAGGGACCCAGTACAGCTGCAGGTGGCAGCAGCACACATGAAAAAACTGTGCTCAAAACTGTATAATATTTCCCAAACCGTTAGCGCCACGCTAACACGTTAGCGCAGCTTTAGTGCGGAGCTAAGTGGTGTGCCCGGTGCAAACACGTTAGCCCCACGCTAAGCTTTGCCATATTCAAAAGTGACATGCAAATGAGCCTATTTAGATAGTCTGTGGGCAAACAGCCACATTAGCATCTCATCATGCCCTGATTTGCATGCAGTTTGCACAGCGTTACTGCAGGGTCCCACAGCTCCACCTGTAGGTCAGTCTGGAGGTACAGGGGCTGGCCAGGTCCGACCGCAGCTCCACCTGTAGGTCAGTCAGGCAGTGCATGTTGATAGCTGCAGGCTTCATGTAAACAGTACAGCATAGCATATCGTACCCCAGGGGACAGCACAGCATAGGCCAGGTGGTGGTAGTGCGCATGCAACCGTCACACTGTAAGTCATGCTACAGTGCACAGCAGACACTACAGTAGCAAGGGGGCTGGTAGTGTGAGGGACACGACACTGCCTATGGTATGTAGGGCACTGATGACCACTGCACTGTACACAGTGCCAGGCACAGCTTGCAAGTAATTACTGACAGTGGACAGTACTATCACGCTGTTGTGTGATCCACAGATGCTGCAGCTGTGACATGGGATGCACACAGTGTCATGTATATGGCTGGCGTGTGCTGTGACATCTGTACAGTTGTGTGGTAGGTGGCTCGGGGGGCACGTAAGATCCGACAGGCACACAGGTGGTGTCATAATCCCACTACTGGCCCATGTGCACTTAGCGATGTGTCCCAGCCTTGTGGCCACATGTGGGCTGTGGTGAGGTCTGGCCACCCAAACACTCTACCCTCACTGACCACCATGCCCACAGGGCTGCATGTCTATGCTGGCATCTGTTACACACCACAGACGTATGGTCTGCAGGTGTGTGCTATATGGCCACACTACCATGCTGTCCCCTGTGGGTCAGATCACCCCTCACTGTTTCTGCTTGGCTGGGACTGGTGGCAGCTGATGGCATCATTGTGGTGTCAGCAATGTGCAGCATGTGTCTTCCATGTCTGGCTGTTTCTAAGTGTCATACTCATATGTTAGGGCCACACAAGCCGCGTTACTGCTGAGATAGCACTGCACAAAGCATGCAAAGCTGTTTGCACAGGGTTAAGACCAGCTTTTTCTGGGCGATAAATTGTACCACGCTATGGGTCACGCTATGTCGCACTAAACACCTTAGCGCGGCGCTAGTCGCTGAATATCTCATTGCACCTGTATTCATGTTCGCTTTACCCCTTGCATATAATTATAGTTTGCCTGGCGCTGATGCTGTTTGCCTGCACTATTCAGGCTTTTGAATATAGCAGACCCGCGCTAATCCCGCGTTAAACCTGCGCAAACGGTTTTTGCCCGGCTCAAAGTTTTGAATATCTGGCCCCCTGTGTCTAATGAAGAGGCACGATTTGTGGTACACCAACACACATTAAGTCTACGGTATTGGAGGGTTTTGAGATAGCGCTGTTCTGGTTTGGTGATAATACTATCGTTCAGAGCTCGAACTATAGTATTACGAGTTCTGAATGATAGTATTATCACTTGGCAATGATACTATTATCACTTTGGCTGCAGTGTATTACAGGGATTTTTTTGTATGCTTTAGGATACCATTATTTTAATGATCCATATATTACATAGAGAATACTGGATGGGCAACTATGCACAGCCAGTGTGTTTTGCCACAGAGGGGCTTTGATTCCCTCTGACCTCGAGAGCAAAGCTCGAGAGGTCCATGGGACTCTGAACCCTGAGATGGCAAAACACACTGGTTGTGCATAGAGTTGCTCGTCCTGTATTTTTTGTAGTGTATAGTACTATGTGAAATGTGTGTTTGTGAGGTCTTCTGCTTTCAAAATGAAAATGACACATGCAGTCTCTAGAGGTTCTAGAATGCTGTTCTACCACAGTAGGGTAGAATTGCATTCCATGACCTTTGAACTGTGGTGCAAGATTATTTTGAAAGGAATGGAATTCTATACAGAACAACACTCCACTATACACTATAGTGTGTTAAGTGAGAGCATTGCCTTTTAATGCCACTTGCTGCTGCTGTACTCCGGCTGATGTAATTGAATTCCATGTACAGATGAAAATTAAAATGCCCTAAATGCTGCCTCACCCACACTTGCTGCTCCTGGTGTGTGCATTCATACCAATGGTGAGTTCTTGTTTGTGCCACTGTAAATGTTTTCCCCATAGGCACATCCAGTTAATTTCTATATAGTCTTGTTCTGTGTTGTAAGCAGTCCAGCATTTTACTCCTTTTCAGGGAACCTTGTTTATACTATACTGTTGTGGGCATGATGATCAAATCACATCGACATGCAAAGAACACATATGTTACGAGTCTGGAACCTAATGTGAATCTGTAACATTTAAATTTTCTTTAGGTGGGGGGGGCTGCTGTGGTTCACTGAGAGACAATCATTTATTCCCTTTTTTTAATCAGGTCATAGGCACACCACTGGTGGTCTACCACTTTTGGATGGCTGCTGACTTTGGCTGCACAGATACTATGCCAACCCATGAAAGGTAAGCATATATATATATATATATATATATATATATATACTGTATATATATATGGTGGGGGGAGCATTTGAAAAAATTGTTCATTGATGTTTTTATCATCTTTACAGGTCTTCAGCGGGTCATCATTAGTGTTATCCTTCTTCAGAGCAGAAGATACCACCCACGGCAGTGCACAGTACCACAATTTTACCTGAAAACAGATGAAGCAGAATTTATGAGGACTTCACTGTTTCTACCACATCTACTTCACAGTGTGGCTGTTCCTGTCTTCTGTTATATATACAGCTTTAAATAAAAAGCTAATAGTAAACACCATATCCAGCTTAAAATTTCAAGCTATTAGTAAGAACCCTGTATCCAGCATCAAATACTCAGTTATTATTAATGTAGTAAACCACATACAAAATGTTCCATGTTTACTGAGTACCTCACAGTGACCCACTGTGTTAAGTTCCTTGACATCACGTGGTTTCCGGACCAGGATAACAAAATTTTACAACCTTGGCGTAATGAAGTACACCTCTCTCATCTGTGAATAACAAATATACTATGTGGCCTGTATTCTGTGTGTCACCACCGGTGAATGCTTTACACCCCCACAACAATTTAAATGAAAACTGAAATATGAAAGAACACTGATACTTACCTGTCGATATGATCCCTCTGGTGGTAGGATTACTGTAGTACTGGCAGTTTACACAGTCTTAACCTGTAAAAACAAAACAAAAATCAGTTGCCTGTATTTGTTTACAGTGTCATCTTTGCCCAGGTAGAGGAATGACAGACATCACAGTTCAAATGAAAAAAGACTACATGACATTGGTACATACTTAGTGTAAATCACTGATTAGAAGCCTGGTGGCTGTTGCTGGCTGCGGGATCATAGCTGGGCACAGGTAGAATCTGCATCTCTGTCGCTTTCCAGAAGCAGGGTGGTTGTTGCTGGCTGCGGGGTCATAGCTGGGCACAGGTAGAATCTGTATCTCTATCACTTTACAGAGGAAGGGTGGTTGTTACTGGCTGCGGGATCATAGCTTGGCACAGGTAAAATGTCTATGTCAGTCTCACTCTCAAGACATGGGGTTAACTGTAGAAAATAATGACTGCACACTTTATGTCAGCTATGCCATCAAAATCAATAAAGGGGAAGTAAAAATATAATGACATGTCATTCATTGTCAGTTGTCATATGACAGTGAAGGCCACTGTTTGTCTTTTGGTTATTCCAAAAACAACTCACACTGCGGCACTGAGAAAGTCATCACCATGGTAATTTTGCCATTATATGCTACAACCAACATCCCCTGCATCATCATCAAGGATGAAACAGCCCTCACAATCCTCAAGATCGGAATTGCACCCACTTGGAAATTCTTTTTCCATGGGCGTATCATCAACATTGGTGGTACAGTGTTTGATGCTTCCACAAGGATGATCTGATTCACCACCATCAGCAGCAGCAACACCAGCATCGGGACTGGGTACAAAGAGAGATGTGCTTCTCTGACTTGGTATGGGACCTTCATTCATTTTGATAAATGTCAGCATGCTGACATTTGTTGGTGATAAGTCAGTACAACCGTCACTCACTATGGCCCCCGCAGAACCAAATACCCTCTCCACACTGACACTGGAGGGTGGGCATATCATATACTTTACTGCTACTGATGTCAGATTTGGCCATTCATTCACCTTGCCAGTCCACTACACCAAAGGATCATCCATTATTGTCAGATGCCTGTTTTCTGCCAAATAGGCCTCAACCATGCTCTGTGATGCATGCATTCAGGATGAATCGTCCACCTGTTCTCAAAATTCATCTAGGTCACAAATTCTGACTTGGGCCAAGGTGCCCCAAAGTGGATTAATGGACACCTGTTTTGCTGACACCGCCCCTTGCCCACTCAGCCACCTTACTGGATGTACTTGATCCACAGTGACCTTCACTCTTGTTATGTTGTGATTTGTATAACTTTGCATGTGATGTCTGTGCCCCATGAACCAATCAGACCAGCTGTCCAGTCAGTTTTTGAACCTGATCTTGCCCTCCCTCCAGTATGGATGCAATGCCACATTTGTAGCGTGGGTCCAGCATTGTTGCTGTTCCAAATTTGGGAGATTGTTGAATAGTGGCGATGTGTCAACTGCTGTGTAATATAATAATCATGTGTTTCAGTCATGCAGTGCTTGACCTATCTCTGACAACATCAAAGCTAGGCTGCAGATTCAATAAAGTCTTCCTCAGCAACCGGAGAAGTGGAATGGCTTGACTAACGGATTCAGTGTCACCACTCATTGCCTGTGTGGCATGTTCAGAATGTCTCAAAATTATTATTACTGAGTCCATGAGTCACCATTGTCCACTTGTCATAGACATTGAGGCCTCTGAACTGTCATGGCTAGTGTTCACAAATACAGTAGGTACTTGATTGCTTTGTACTGCTCATACAAATGCTCTGCGATGTAAACTGTCGAGTTCCATCTTGTGACAACTTCAAGCTTCAGGCAGTGCTGAGGGAGGCTGTTTTCAATCTGCAGCTGCCTAAGTTGGTCATGGGCCTTTCCAGAGCATGAAAAGTTGGCACAGATGTGTCATGCAACAGTCAGCATTTGCTTTATTTCAGGGTACTGCGGAAACTCCTGTGCCACCAGATTTAAACAGTGGGCCATACAGGGAACCCGCACAAAGCCGCCATTGCTGATACATTCCAGAACATTTGATCCATTATCACTAGATATGAAGTCAGTTTTTAGGGACAGGGGGTGCAGCCACTCATCAATTTCTTTCAGTAGCAAGTCTATCATGTGTTCGCCCTGCTACACTATGCATTGTAAGCATGGCATGCTATCTAATGCCCTGAAGGTTGCTACCACCACCACAGTCTGACTTATTACGCTGCTTTCCCATCCCACCATCACAGACAACACCAGGTAGCTGCACCCAATGTGCAGTAATACACAGATAGGAACTACCAGCCATTTTGCCACTTGTCCACATATCCATGCTTAAGTGAATGTAAGGTGAGGCAGAATGTCGAAGAGCATGTCTTACAGACTTTGTCATTGTCCTGTATGGCTCAGGAACATCATGGGTGGAAAAGTATGTCCAGGACGGGACCTTCCATTTAGGATATGTGCCTTCCATAATGCAACATTAGCCCACATTCTCCACGAAGGAAAATGGCAAAAGGTCAATTGCCTGCATTTCTGCTATGGCAGCATTGAATTCACATGCAACTGCATGATTGGGTGGGTATTTATTCTTGCATGCAAAAGGGCTGTGCAACATGGGCTGCATTGTTCATTGCTTTACATGTGGCATGCTACATGGCTCTACTCTACTAACTGACATGGACGGACTACCTTCGATGTGTGATGGTGGGTGCACAGGTGACAGGCCAATACATGCTGGTATTTTCCATGTTTTAAGCATGTGGGTTGATGTGGTAAGATTACTACATGGACCACCACTGCTACACTGACCACTGCTTGAACATTCCATCAAATCATCATCCTCCTCATGCCTGTAGTAATCATCCGGTGTTATTTCACCTCTTTTATTGACATGGCTACTTACAGTGGAGAAAGGGATACCATGCTCACTAACTTGGCTGTGGGTGAATGCCCAACTACGGTATTAACTGCCCTCTGGTGCTGAGTCCACAGTCCCATGTGCTTGCTCTTCAGATGAGTATGCTGGCCCCCAGTGCCCAAATGGCTATCCTTTTAACCATGCTTCACATGCACTTGGCAAAGCTAGCAGATTGCCACTGTTTCATCATTGCCATCTTGTACAAAAAAACAACAACTAGGGATTTGGATGCCCTACTCTTCACATGTCGCTGCTGGTGCTCCTGCTACATATGTAACTGCACATTTTGTGGTGATGAAATGGGGGGGGTGTTATGCATGATTTCTGCGGTTCTGCACAATATGACTTTGACCGAAAATCACAATCAGACTATTAATTCAGGGTCATCATCAATAGACACAGCTACAGCAGAACTTTGAGGAGAGGGGTAGACTAACAGACTGTGTAGAAACAGCCACCTTAACTTTCTTTTTTTCTGGTTTCCAAATGGGGTCGCTAGCATCATCATCAGAATCATCATTCCCTAATTCACTTTGGATGCTGTGCTCCTCTGGAGATATTCCCAGTTCAACAATGGCCTTAATATTATCAGCTAGTGTAGCCACACTTTTTTCGTCAATGTCTGAATGTTTGGATGCCCTAATCTGAGCATCAGTGGAAACATGAAACTGTGACTTATCATCATGATCAGAATCATGTTCAAATACTGTTGGGAGTGGGACATCAACTGCACTGAAGTCTGTGGATTCAATTACATTTTGCCCACATGATAAGTTTAACAGGGTCGAACTTGTAGCAAAACTCATGCTGTTATCAATCATTCCCTCACTAACTTTACTAACAGCAGGGACAACACCATCTCCAACCAGCACCCAAGTGATTTATGTCGCTGTGAAAAACATAGATGGAGAAATCCCTTTACTTGCACCAGCTACTACCTTGCCCTTATGCTGCATACTATCACGGCCACGACCATTCTTAACATTGCTAGCCTTGGTACCCCCTGATGAACCTGACTCATTTTCACCACCACAACTACTGCTAATATTAATCTTGGCAGCAGTGCCACATACAGAAACTGCTTTGCTTACCGTCTCTTCACAGGCGTTTTTTTAGATGACACGGACAATTCACAGCAACTTGATATTTTGCTACTTTTGGGTGGCTGGGAAGAAAAACACTAAATGCAGCCATACAGGCACAACAAAATACCTGTCCTTAACCCTTTGGAGCCTGAACAGGTATCTCTGTACTAGGAAAAACAACGGATTTATCCATTGTCAGACTCCAACGGGTTAAATCCTTAACCAATGTTCAAAAAGCACAGTCAAAAAACAATACCTTGTTTTGATGGAGGGGGGAGGAGACACAGTACCTATCTACACAGAAGCAGGGAAATATATTTCAGACAGGCTTAGAAATTCAGAGTACTGTTATTATGGACCCAGTGCTGGAATGAAATGAGTATCAATTGACATCATGCACACAGATTAAAGGTCAGGCACAGAAGCTTTAACCATTCAGCAAACTGTCTACAACACAGACATTCCTGTAAAAAGACTGAAAAAATGCCCAGCAAACAGAAAATATTTATAAACAATTCAGTGAAGTTGTACTGTGTCTACCTGAACACAAAAATAGTAAAACAATAGCTAACAACAGTTGGAAAAAATGCCTTTATCACTAATCTCCCTTCTGCACCACAGATCAGCCCCTCTCCTGAATCACACTTCTACAGTGTCTGTCAGTACAGAGACTGAATCAACTAAATTAACATTCAGTATTCACAAAAAAACAATAATGCTCAATGATATAACAACATGAGGGTTTACTACAATCGATCTACTAAATTTTGTCACAAAATTCTGCAGCAAAAAGGCATTTTTAAAGGTTTTTAAGGGGTTTGAATCTCAGAGCTCTGAGAGCAACTGTCTCCAGCGTTCCACTACACACTAAGATGAACTGAAGCTGTACAAGACAATATAGAGCCCATTTGACCTTACATCCCATGAATCACTGCAAAATTCACCTTAAACTGTGAAAATACAAGGCTAAGTAACACAAAGTCCATAGAGAACAATGGGAACATTGCATTACTTTGAGATGCATAGTTATTCACTTTGATTTGCGGAGTATTACGCAAAATTCGGTATACATGCAAAATACTACTGGTAAAGGATTTTAGGCACTTAGCCCACCACTACCCAGCATCAAATACTACCATGAGTATCAGTGCCAATGGGCTGTAATACTTAAATAAAAGCTAGCTACCAGCTATATGGCAGCTGGTCCACATATCCATACTAAGGTGGATGTATGGTGATGTGGTATGCTTCAGGGCATGCCTTGCTGTGTTTGTCACTGTCCTATACAGCTCCAGAATAATCCGGGTGGAGAAACACATGTGTGACGGGATCTTCCATTTTGAACAGGCATGTGCCATCAACCTGTGAAACCCTGTATTCTCCACAAAAGAAAATGGCAATAGATCAATTGCCAGCATTTCTGCAGTTGCTGAATTAAGTTCATGTTCAACAGCAAGATTTAGTGGGTATTTGGTGTGACGCTCAAACATGCTCTGCAGTGTAAGCTGCAGTATTTTGGTTTTTTGGTTGGAGACACTAAACAGCTGGGCTCTGTGCACTAGTGGCATGGATGATGGGGCAGCTTTGGACTTGGGGGGTCACAATACTGAATAAATGAATCACATGATTTGGGATGTTTTAGGGACAGAGGTTGATGTGCTTCACTTACTCTGTCTGCGAACACTTACACCTCCACTGCTATTGTACTCACTACTAGGAAATCCCACCAAGTATTTCTCCTCCTCATGTCTCTTGTAATCCTACATGATTACTTCAGAATCCCACCCTGGATCTGTATCTACGGCACTTTGGGATGCCTTGGTGAAGGATGCCAATAAGGATGAATGCTCCCATTCACCATCTCCGCTTTGGTGCTGAGTCCAGTGTGCCAGGTGCATGGACTTCAGGTGTTGTTCTGGAAACCTATGCCGAGGTAGCTACCCTTTTTCCCACAGTGCACACACACACTTGGCATAGTTAGCAGACAGCCACTGTTTCATCTTTCGGGTCCAGAATGTAAAAATTCAAAACTAGAGATTTTGCACTCCTTGCTTTCATATAATTGCGGTGGGCTAGGTATGTGAACATTATTGGAGGTATAAAAGTGGGTGTTCTTGGGCATGATTTTTGCTCTGCTGCAATTGGTGACTCATCCTCTTTCATTACTAAAGTCTCAGAAGAGCCAACATCTGGATAATACCTTTCAACTGTCCCTGATCTCTGATCTTCAGGGATGTCCCTGATTTTTCCTCAACATTTTCCACTGTCCCTAGAAAAATGTGTGCTTTTGAGACAGAACAGTGGGGATTAAAAGCACAAAATAATGTCAACCATTAAAGTTACAGACTTGTTTGTCTTCAGAAAATGCATTTTAACACAAAGTCCTTTATTCCATCAGATTTCTGCGTGAACAGTACCAATTTTAAGGATGTGTCCCTGATTTAGGGTCTCTGCCCCTGATTTTATTAAGCCTTGTCCCTGATTCATGATGTAAGAGGTTAAGAGGTATGAGTTGGATAACTGGGTATGGGGTGTGGGTCCTTTACTGATGCCCTCTCCCTTGCCCTTACTTTTCTTTTCTTTTCTTTTTCTCTGGTTCCCATAGAGGGTCCATATCATCATCCCCATCTCCACCTAGGTTGCTAACCTCCTGTATTTCCTTCTCTGCAGCATCTGATTCCCAAACATTAGGGTCCGCAATTTCACACTGTGACTTAGGCTCAGGCTCTTGTACAACACATTTGGGGCATCAACCACCTCCAAGTCCTCGGCCTCAACCACATTCCAAGAGGAAACCGTTTTTGGTGCTCTTGCAATACACTTGTTTTTCCTGCCTGCACTGTCAGCACCAGCAGCATTGATGTTACAGATTTTGCAGAGAAAAACTTGCCCGCACTAATGCCTTCACTTTTAGCAACTACTCCTTGTCGATTAGAACTGACAGTAGTACCAGCCCCTGAAGAACCTGAGTCATCATAACTAGGAGTTGTTACGGTACCATTCTGAACAACAGACGCTAAGCTTTTCTTGGCAGTAGCACTATTGCCAGAAAATCCTTTAGCAGTGCATGTCTTTATAGGCATTTTCTTATATGTGTAGATTTCAGAAGACCACAGCATAAATATTTTAAACTCTTTACTGACATAGACAAACAGTATACAACAGCAACACCACCATGTTTTCTTTTTTTTTTTAACAAAAACAATACACAACAGGAATGTAAGGATTAAGGTACTAGGGGGAGACATGCTAGACTACACAACACTTTTCTAGACTTTACACAGAAATAACAACACCAGAAATATTGTTTTTAATTTTTTCGTGTGTTTTTTTTCAAAACAGTACACAACAGGGATTATTTAATAGACTAAGTGAACCCACAAGATTACAACACTTTACACAAACAGTAAACAAGAGCAACAACTGAAACTTTTTTTTCTTAGTTTTTAAGAAAAAAAGTGCTCAACAGGGATTTCAAACTAGGGAGCAAACTCAGGGACGCACGTAAGACGCTATAGTACAGAAATTAAAACTATCTGCTATCAAGCAACAGAAATTAAATTAACATAGGTAAACTATAATGACAAAAATAATTCAGTAAAACAAACCTCACCATTCTAAAGTAACAAACCACAGAAAACAGGGAAAAAATCACCAAAAACAACAACTAGAACAGCACTAGACACAGGGGCTGGCAGTATAGCCTAGAGGTTAGAGTAAATAATGAGCTGTAAATAACACTGGTATATCCAGCAGACTTGGGTTTGATTCCCGCAGCCTTTACTTGCATATTGTGTGACTCTGAGTAAGTCGCTTAACCACCCCACTGCTCCTGAAAACAGGCACTTGTGCCTAGTAGGCCTTACCTGGTTACCAAAGAACAAAATAAGTAAAATACTCTCTAGACTATAAGGCAGGCCTGCCTTTTTGTTGCTGGAGCTACAGATAACCTCCCCTTCCCCAAAGTACACTACATTGACTGCAATATAGAAACTAAAGCTACTATTTTAAACTAGGTAAATCACAAAAAAAAATATAAAAATAGTTTCTGATCTTCAGTCACAAGGCAAAGTACTGTATGCATGTGATGGAGTGATTCTGGACATAATACTGCATATTTTAAATGGTTTTATAAGGTTATAGTGTATGGTGGAATGCTACTATACATGGAATTCCATGCCTGGAATACTGTATACTTGTTCTGCTGCAGTAGTGATGTCATTATTTTGTTCTGCTGCAGTAGTGATGTCACTACTGCAGAAGAACAATTTGAAATATTGACAGATACTTAAAACTTGAACTTGCAGAAACTTCTGCAGTACACCTTGTCAATAATTTGAGCCTACCACCAACTCTCAAGTGCCCCCCCCCGAAACCATCAGTTCACTGAAACAAAGTTCAATGTCCAAACTAGGCATAGTTGCCCATACACTGTATACTGTAGAATAGCAGATGGGCAACTCTATGCACAACCAGTGTGTTGTGCCACCTCGGTGATCTGATTCCCAAGGACTTCTTGAGTGTCTTTCTTGAGGGCATAGAGAATCAGAACACCTCGGTGGCACAACACACTGGTTGTGCATAGTTGCCCATCCATTATCCATATTTCTGGCACACAGTTTAAAAGTACAGCTAACTTCAACTCTCTCTTCTTCACATTGCACTGAAATTAGCCTAGGCATGAAAAAATGGTTCCATGTAATAATCACGGAAAATAAATTGTAATTACAATAACAGCGCATACAGAATGGCGATTATACATTGAATGTCATATCATGGTAAAAACAGAATACTGCAAACACTTTAACAGCGCATAGTAGTCTATGGTGCAAGAGCTTCAAGCCTGACTGCAGAGGGGGTTCCAAAGAATAATGATTTCTTCTGGATCTATGATGCTGGTTCTACAACTATTTCACTGACCAGCATCACAGTGAGAGGCTCCATGTCGACCGCAATTTGCAGTCAGCAGGGAGCCACAGATGTTGGACAGTTTTTTTCTTCAGGGGTCTTTTCTCCTGAACCCCCCACTGGGGGGCTCTGCCCTGCACCCTGTACTATTAGAGTCCAACTCTGAGTCAGAGTTGGTTCGGGGAGGGGTGCAGGATGGAGGAAAATTTTTCCGGGTCCCAATCAGACTTCCACAGTGACATGTCAATGTTGTTGGCATTGACATATGTCACTGTAGAAATGTTGCTGTGTGGGAGTCATACCATTTCTTCCCTGCAGGTGCAACCGACACATAATAGCAACACTGTGACAGCAGAATAACAGTCTGCCTCACTGTCGAGTATCTTTATAGTTTTCAAAACATTACGCAAACACAGAATAGAGCAAGCTCAGTAACAGCACTAAATAATTAATGGCACTTATAGTACTTTGTTTACTTTGGTTCCCTAACATTTAACCTACCACAGTGACCTGACTCTGACCTAATACTTCTGCATTACAATTTCCCAATTTTCTATTTCACTGCAGTGACCTGACTGTGACCTAATACTTCCACATTACAATTTCCCAATTTTCTATTTTGGAAGTCTGAGGGAGGGAAGGAAAGTTTTAGCAGAGGTAATGGAGTTACAACAAATCATAGACAGAACATAAAAACCTGGAAAAACACATAATTACAGGTGTGTTTGACATCTTTGTTTATTTTGCTCAACTCTGTGCTTCTCTATGTCTAAAGTTAACAAGACGGGGGCATTTGCACTTATTTACTGGAGGATCTCTGCTAGCTATCATGTGCCTATTTATGTACAGTCCTGTCCGCAAGTAAGTGTTTTGGCTTCTTTCAATGTCCTTTTTTGGGTCTGTAGCCTGAGGGAGGCAGGGATGATAGTCGCGGTAGCAAGGTAGCTATTTTTCATTGCATGATTCACCATTTCAGTAAGGCGTCATTTTTCAACACTCGCTATTTATAATGTAGCAATTATTGCTGCGCTATTTTTCATCATTTGTGAATTTCTACTTTACCATGGAGTCGAATTTTGCATTGTGAAGTATATTTATGAATTATGAAAAATTAGCTAAATTCTAAGCAGAACAAATTTTTTTGACTTCAGCCAACTGTAAAACACAATCTCAGCTCCAGCTGCAAAGTATGCCATATCAAATAGCTACAACAAAAGTAGCAGCCACTGGCACCACTAGTTCAGTGTGCAAAAAGGCTTTGTTAGTGCAAACAAATCACAACCACCTGTATCTCGTGATTCTGTAGCACATGACAGTGATATGTGTGAAAGGTTTTCAAAGACTGTGTATCCTGGTATGTTGACATCCCAGTCATGGTTCTCTGTGTACCATGTTTCAGTGACTGCCACAATATCCAAGCATCCCTCTTCCAACAAGGCCACTAGTTGAGGGAGCTTGTTGCACAGACTGCAGACATTGGTACTCATTACCTTCCATGTATTTTTTATGGCCTTAACCCTTTTAGCCCCATCCCTGCCCTTACCGCCTTTTTCTGCATTTATCCCTGTCCTGTTCCCTACTGACTTCTCTACCTTGTTGTTTGCCTCTCTAACTACTGTGTTTTGTGGGGGGGGGAAGCTGGTATTTCCCTGCTCCTTTTCAGTGCCCCCCCTTGGCTAGTTTAAATGCTTGCCAATGAAGCATTTAAACCTGTCACCTAGGATCCTGATTCCCCCCTTGTCAGATGCAGACCATCATGCCAGTATAAGCCTGCATCCCTCCAGGTGGCTCCCCAGTCCCCAATAAATCCAAAACCCTGAGCTCCACACCAGTTTTTCAAACATTCATTGAATTCCATGGTGCAGAATACATTAGCATCATGGCTATAGACTGGGCTGGGATGTTACAGGTAGATTTTAGGGAAATGGGGAGGGGTCTTAGGCAGTAGGCAAGCTTGATGGCTTTTGCTGAACTGCTGGTTAATGACCGGGGGGGGGTAGAGTTCTCAACACCAGGAACCTCAACTCATGGTTGAAGGCATGGAGTAGAGAAAGAGGGATTTGGCTACACTGGGGACTGGGGACCAACCTGGAATATGTAGACCTTTACAGGGGTGATGGCTTGCTTCTGTCTGGTAGGGGAATGGCAGTTTCAGTGGACAGTTTGAATGTTACTTTGATAAACATGTATTGTTAACTAGCTGAAGGGGGTGATGGAAGGAAAGAGGGAGGCATAAATTGCCCCCACTCCCAGACAGGCAGAGAGAAGGGATGCCCCAAGGGGATGAAAATCCTCTAGGGTGCAAAATAAAGAAAAAAGAAGTGTAGTAGGAAACAAGGAGAAAAAGAACAAGAGCTGTACAAATAGAGGAGATGAGTCAGGACAAAAAGGAAAAGAGGGTGGCAGCAGGCAGAGTGGGAGCAAAGTATGGGAGGCCATGTGTACGAATGCTAGAAGTTTAGGAAATAAATTTCCGAACTTAAAGGCCATCATGGCAGAGGAAGACCTGGATATTGTGGCCATTACTAAGTTATGGTATAGATGAAAGCACGACTGGGACATGGCCGTACCAGACTATGCTCAGCACAGGAAAGATAGGGTAGGAAGGAAAGGAGAAACACAGGGGAGTCCAGGAGGGAGTGGAGAGGTTAGAGGTATTGTCAGCCACCCTGGAGACAGGAACTGGAGTCACTTTCCACACTGACATGATCTACAGACCTCCAACATAGGGAGAGAACCTGGAAAAGGCACTGGTGGGAGCCATTAGTACAATGGCAGAAAAAAGGCGAGGTGCTACCGGTTGGAGACTTCAATCTGCCAGACGTAGAATGGAGCCTCCTAGTCGTAGCATCAGCTAGAAGCAGGGATATTCTCGACTCCCTGCAGGTGACAATTCTTATGGAACTAGACAGGAAATCCACTCATGATGGGGTTATACTGGACCTGGTGCTTGCTAACTGGGACAGTACTGCAGAAGTCAAGTTGGGAGCACACCAGGGGGACCAGTGATCACTGTACAGTGTGGTTCAACATTAGTACAGCAGTGTAAGTAAAACAGACAAGGACAATGGTTCTGGACTTCAGGAGGGCAGGCTGAAAAAAATGTGTGGATGCCTAAGAGAGATCCTATCAGTAGGGGTGCCCTGGAGGGGATGGAGGGTCAGTGAGCTAGGTTAAGGGAAGCCACAGTGAAGGCAGCAAGCCTCTGTGCAAAAGAATTAAACAAAAACAGGACATTAAAACAGATTGCTATGGTTCTCAAAGAAGTGTCTGAAAAGGTAAAGGCCAAAAGGATAACATTCAGGAGGTATAAAGAGATGTAGAGGGATGTGGATAGTTATATCAAGAGAAGCAGAAGAAATCAAGGAAAGCAGTGTAGAGTGCAAAGGCACAAACTGAGAAAAGAATAGCCCAGAAGGTAACAAATGGAGACACAACCTTTATTTGCTATATACTGTAAGTGAAAAGAGGAAGACTAGAGGAAGGATTGTGAGGTTAAGAAGGACGGGAGAGGGTAACATGCAGAGGAGGATCAGGAAAAAGCTGATGTCCTGAACAAATCCTTTTGTTCAGTCTTCACAGAGAAAGTGGAGAAGGATGGGCCACATAAAAGCAGCTGAAGCACTGGGGAGAAAGGGGCAGATACAAATCTATTTACAGAGTACAGTCCTGAAGAGACTCACAAATCTGAAAGAGGACTATGCTATGGGGCCAGACAGGGTACACTCAGAGGTTATTGAGGGAGCTCAGCAAGGTACAGTACATGCTGCACCTTTGGCAGCCTTATTCCACAACTCACTGAAAAAAGGAGTGGTTTCAGTGGACTGGAGGAGGGTACATGAGTCCTACTTCATAAAAGCGATAGCAGGGAGGAGGTTGGCAGCTGTAGGCCAATCAGTCTGACATCTCTGTTAGGGAAGTAAATGTAGTCATTGCTAAAGGAAAGGACTGTGGAGTATCTTGAATCCAGTGGGTTATGAGACCCAATGAAACATGGATTTATGGATGGATGTCATGTCAAGCAAACCTGATAGATTTCTTTGATTGGGTGACCAGGGAAATAGATTAAGGTGGACCAGTGGACATGACCTACTCAGAGTTCAGCAAGGCATTCAACATTACACCATGTAGGAGACTTATAAGGAAACCGGGCAACTTAAGGGTGGGTCCAAAGGTGGTAAACTGGATAAGAAATGGGTTAATGGCTAGGAGCTGACAGTGGTGGTAAATGGAGTTCACTCCAGGAAAGAGGGGGTGAACAGCAAGGTGCCTCAGGGCTCTGTACTGGGACCAGTCCTCTTTAAAGCCTTTATAAGCAACATTGCAGATGAGCTAGAAGGTAAGGTATGCCTTTTTGCAGTTCACACCAACATCTGTAATAGGGGAGACACTCCAGAGGGGACAGAAAGGATGTGGAGAGACCTGAGAAACTCAAGGAGTGGTTGAGGACATGGTATCTACGTTTCAGTGTGAAGAAGTGCAACATTATGCACCTAGGGCACAGAAACCAGGTACTGATGGTAACCAAAGAGGAAGGGGATATGAGAGTAAACATACTGTATCTGATAACCTCAAGGTGGCGAGACAGAGTGATGAGGAAATAGGTGGGGCCAGTGGGATGCTGGGGTGCATAGGGAGGGTATTGCCAGCAGAAAGAAGGAGGTGTTTTCAGGAACAACATAGCATAGTGGAGACTGCCAAGAGGAGGGCAACTAAAATGGTGCAGGGGCTGCATCAGAAGCCTGATGAGGAGAGATTGAAAGAACTCAGTGTATATATACCCTTGAAGAAAGAAGAGAGAGGGGACACATGATAGTGACCTATAAATGCCTCAAAGGGTTGAATGAGGTACAGGAAGGATGTATTTTTTCAGAAAAAAAAGAAGCACAAGAATAAGAGGACATGCAAAGAAGCTGGAGGGGTAAAATCTAGAAGAGATATAAGGAAGTATTTTTCACTGAAAAAGTGGTGGATGCCTGGAACAGGTTTCCAGTGTAGGTGGTAGGGGCCAAAAGAGTTGTATGCTTCAAGTATGCATGGGATGTGTACACGGGGACTGTTAGTTAGAAAGTGTGTGGTGGATGAGCCAGCGATCAAGTAGGGCTTGCACTGACAGTATGAGCAGGGACAAATGGGCAGATTGGATTGGTCAAGAGGTCCTTATCTACCATCAAATACTATGTTTCTGATTTTCTATGTTCCTTCATCTAACCTTTGCATGTGACAGTTGCTGGGTTCTGAGGCTTTTATTCACTGAGATTCCTAGCCTCTTAAACAAAATGAATTTTGTCCGAATACTCTAAATGCATGTATGTTTCATATTTTATTAGCCTTCTGTCATCCTGTTCTACTTTCTTAAAGGTTAGAAAGTATTTATTCCTCTCTAAATTTTTCAAATAAAATGTATAGCATATATTATCTATCTCCCTCCTCCTTTTTTTCTCTTGCTCCTTCTCTCGCTCACTCTGTCTTGTGAAAGTGCTGGAAATCTGTTAATACCAATTTAATGATAAAGGATTTAGGGCCCTATATTCGCCAGGCCCCTACATGTCTTATGGTTCTTATGAGACATAGGCAGAACTGGTTCTAAAAAAAAAACTCTCTAGGAAAAAAACTGATTGATTGGTTTGAAATAAAAATAGTCATTAGCATACATTTTGCATATATCTGATACGAAACCACATGCAAATTACTAGGTTTAAAAGTATGTTTGAGAAGACAAACCTTGTAGAATCTTTTTGGTTATAATTTAAAAAAAAAGATGTTTTGCCCATTAGAAGTTCCTGTAGTTTTTACTATAATAATTTGTAGTATTTAATTTATTGATATTATAGTATAGCAGCAGTGCATGCCACATGGAAATTGTGCACCTATTCCTTTTTATTTCAGATTATGTTTTTTTTATTTTATCCCAGTCACCAGAGCTGCCACCTTAGCCAGGGTATCACTCTCCCCATATGCCTCTTTGTTTGGAACTTAACCTGTCCTCAAGGGTCCACTATTTTCTTTCAGGCCTCCTAATGGAATCCACCATGATGGGGTGCCTCGTGATGGATTCCATTAGGAGGCCTGACAGAAAACAGCTCCCCTCTGGTCTTCAAATGTGGAGGATAGTGATCAGATGGAGGGGTAGGGCCCAGGTGTGGTGGAGTTACACTGCCATCCTCTCTGCTTGTTCCACTTCATTTTGCCCTGCCTCTTGGATTCAGCCAGTTAGGGCTCCATGATGTACATACAAATGGAATTGCAGGGTGGTGCTGCAGATCCAGGCTGCATCCTCCCTCCCTTGAGTTTTTCCATAGCACCACCACCTCGAGTTACACAGGGGATGGTTTTATAGGGTATAATGTTGTGCTTCCTCTCTGGAGAAGGATGGTGTCTTGTGCTATGATCGACCCTGAACCCCCTGGCTGGATGTTGCCAGCCGAGGTTTGTTCCTGAACCCAGGACATTAATGTTTTGATCCATCATTTTACCATGGCCCCAACATCCCTGAGATTCCAGATTTTATCTTTTACTACTTTATTGAGCTTTTAGCACACTATCCTGTACATCATAAGAAATTAATCAAGAACTGTCACATTATAATATTTCTTTTTCATGTGCATTGTATAATTTCCCTTTGATTATCCAAATAGCTCAGAAGGAGAATATTATGAACTAAATAAATAAACTCTACTACCTTCTGCTGCGCTTATAAAAAAAACACCACCTGTTCAGTACATATGCTGACTGTGTATAATTTCTTCAAAATCAGTGTAATTAAACAACAATTAAAGGGTCAACTCTCTAGCCCATGCTAGTTCTGTGTTTTTTTTTTTTACATTTCACTTAGGATAGTTTAGCTGAGATGCATCATCCAGTTTCCAGTGGGATCCTGCATAGTTCTATCTCTCTAGTTGGGTGGACTGAAGCTTTGAGAGGCTTAGTGCCCATGTCGTGTCACACAGGAAGGATTTGACTATAGAGGGTTTGAAAAGTTCTCAAGACTATGATATAGAATGACCACTAGACCTCCCTGCCTTTGTTTAGATACTTGATTAATGTATCACTTTCCTGAGCTATATGTAAAATCCAAAATATCCATTCTGTTTTGAAAGGCCTTTGTATGAGTTTTTTTTTTTTTTGAAATTCAAGTTTATTGATTTTAACATAGCAAACATAAACAGGAGCATTACATATCTTATTCCAGGTATCCATACATGGTATAAAGAAAGAAAAAAAAAACATTTAACAACCCCCCCCTTGAAACCTCCCCCAACCCCCAGAGTGTGCCAAACAACTATGTACCTAGATCAGTTAGCTGAGTTCAGAGTACATTGCAACTCAGTCCTGCCTTCAAAATCTGAGAAAGCAAGTGGGAAAGGGAGAGAGGAAAGAGAAAACCATCGTGGGCAACAGGGAGGAGGCCAAAGGATCATTGGTGCAAATATAGTGCAAACAATTTACCCCATTTTTTGTGAAACAAATCCATGCGATTACATGAACTGGCTATCAGCCTTTCCATATTAAGGTGGGCTGAAAGGTCAGTCAACCATTCAGAATAAGTCAGGGTCAGCTGATCAGTCCAATGCTTAAGGATGAGTCTCTTAGCCACAATAGACACCAGGGTAATGTGATAACGGCGCTCTAGACAGTCTATGTCAGAGTAGTCACCTAGAATGCAGATTTCAGGAGTGAAAAGATTGGTAAGGCCAAGTAGTGGGTCAAGATTGTGTTGAATAGCAGACCACAAAGGGACAACCTTATTGCAATACCAAAAAGTGTAGGAGTTTCTCACTCTGTGAGCACCTGGAGCAGAGGGAAAGAGTTAGCTTTTAAACCGGAAAAGTTTTAGGTGTATAATACATATTGTTCAAAATGTAATATTGGGTAAGTCTAAGCTTGTCTTGGTATGGTATTTGTGCAGATCTTTCCAAATATGGGCCCAGTTAATGGTGGAATCTGGGAGCAAGGAAAGCCAAATGCGAGATCCTTCAATCGGTTTCGGGAATTTGTAATCCAGCAAGAAAGAGTATATTTGTGAAATGGAATGTGGTTTAGAAGCGAGGGTAAAGATGTGAGAGAGAAGGGGTTGAACCTTGGGTTCTCTAGTTGTGAGCCAAATTTCGGCCAAGTATAAAATGCCTTAATTGATATACCTGAAAATCTTATTACTGGGAATTCCAAATTTAAACAAAATGTCCGTGATGAAAGGAGAGAACCTTGGTCATAATAGTGTTCTAAGCTAGTTTCTTTAATTTGTGGGAGCCACTCAGGGTAATCATCGAGTTGCCCAGCTTGATATTAGGGTTAAGGTGGTGGGCTGTAAGTAGTCCAGTTTAGGAGAAATTTTAGGAAGTATAAACATTGGGAAAGAGATTTAAGGGAAGTGAGAATTGTTTGGTCAGATATCCAGTGAAAGCACCGAGGGAGGAGTATAGAAGATTGCATAGGGATCCAATTTAGACTCTGAAATGATCAATTTCTCAATTTGAAGCCAAGTCGGGTAAAGGGGTTCAGAATGGGCCGAAAACCACCTACCTAGCTTAGAAGGTGGGCAGCCCAATAGTAAAATACTAGATTTGGAAGTCTAAGGCCCCCTTTATTCTTGGGGAGAGATAGCTTAAGAAATGAATGGCGGGCTGCCTTCCCTTGCCAGACAAACTTCAGAAAATTACGTGAAACTGTTGCAAGTAAGAGAGCTGCAACCAAAGCCCTAGCAGATTAAGAGGATAGAAGATACAGGGAAGAACATTCTCTTGATAATATTAATCCTCCCCAGAGGGAGATAGGAGAGTGGTCCATCTTGCAAATCTTGTTGGATATGGGCCTTAAGGTTATCTAAATTGAGTTTTTGAGTAGAGAAAGGTCTCATGTAAAATGAATACTGAGATATTTGATCGACCCAGAGGACCACCTCATACCAAATTTAATAAGTTCGTTTGCATGTGTGAGTAGTTGAAAGGAATATTTAGATTTAGAAATATTCAGTTTGTATTGAGAGAGGTTACTGTATTGAGGATTAGATGCAGTGCATGTTCTAGGAAGAGGCGGGTGAGTAACACATGAAGTATGTCGTCAGCATAGGCTGAGAGAATAACTCATGTTGGTACACCCGCAGCCTTGAATGTCTGGGGAGGATTTGAGCTTGATGAGAAGAGGCTCGAGATATAAATTGAACAAGAAAGGTGAGAGAGGACAGCCTTGTCTGGTACCAGTATGAAGCTGAAACAGTGGAGAAAAACACCATTACAATAGATCTTGGCCGAGGGGGATTTGTATAGAACCTGGATCCACTCGAGAAAGGAAGTTGGGAAGCCCATCTTGGCCATCGTAGCCCAGAGAAAGGACCAATCAACTCTGTCAAACGCTTTCTCTGCGTCTAACGAAATCAGGGCCATTGGGAGATGGGTTGATTGGGCGAGATGGGAAATACGAGAAAGGGTTCTGAGGTGGTCTGATGGGGACTGAGAATGTACGAATCCAACCTGCTCTTGACTAAGGAGATGGGTCCAGATTTTCTTAATCCGTTCGGCCAAGACCTTAGAAAGAATTTTCATATCGCAGTTTAGGAGAGATATGGGTCGGTAGCTCGCTGGGTCAGTGGGAGTTTTGTCCCGCTTAAGAATTAGAATGATGGTAGCTTCGAGAAGTGAGGGTCCATGGTGGTACAAGAGAAGAGGTATAATATAATTTGAGTAAGCAAGTTCTTTGGAAAAAACTTTATAGAAATTTGAAGGGAACCCGTCCGGACCTGGAGCCTTATCTGGGGCCAAAGAGGCAATGGCATTTTCTATTTCGGGAAGTGAGATGGGGGCGGTCAGTATTTCTTTTTGAGAGGGCAAAAGATGGGGAATACCAAGCTCTGCTAGGTAGGCAGATATGTCAGAGAGAGAGGCAGGAGAGGGAGGTACACTATAGAGATTCCTATAGTAATTCTCAAAAATCTACGCAATGTCTCTGGGAGAGGTTTTAGTGGAACCAGCAAGAGATTGTAGGGCCGGGATTAGTCTGGAACTTTCTAAAATACGAAGTCTTAAGGCCAAAAGCCTTCCAGCTTTCTCGCCATGCTCAATGTATCTGGTTTGAGTCTTGAAAAGGCAATATTCAGCTTTTTCTTTGAGAAGATCAGTATATTCGTTTTTGACTGTCAAGAGGGTTTCGAGGGAGGACAAAGGAGAGGAAGGGGAATGGGAGCTTTCAAGCTCCTTGATTTTGTTCATTAGCAGGAGGCACGAGATTGTCTGGCTTTTTCTCAGCGAGGCTAATTTAATTAATCTCGCCTTTAGGTAGCATTTTAGGGAGCACCAGATGATATCAAATCTTGAGGTGGAACCCAGATTGTCCTCTAGGAAGTTAGAAATGAGGGTCTTAATATGGATCACTAAGACGGGTCCTTAAGGAGTTGAGTATTGAGCTTTCCAGATTGTGTCCCTTTGAAACTTCTGGTCTGGGGAAAGTCTTGTCCAGACGATTGCATGATCAGAGAGTACAATCGGCTCAATACCAGATTGGAGAAGTCCAGGGAGAAGAGATTCACTAATCAAGATATAGTCTATTCTAGACCAGGATCCATGGGGTTGAGAAAAAAAAAGAGAAGGACCGAAGGGAAGGGTTGGAGAGACGCCAAGGGTCACATAACCCTAAAATGTGCAGGAAATCTAACAGGGACCTCTGAACCGGAAGAAGGCGGGCGGTTTGATTGAGGGTCTTTGTCTAATAGGTAAGATGGTGAAACGTTCCAGTCACCTCCGAGTATAAGTTGGGAGGGAAGTAGGGTACTTATTTTATTTGCTAGGGACATAAAGAAATCAGAGCTACCACCGTGTTGGACCATAGACTGAGCCTAGAACGACATTATCACCATTAAGGGAGCCCTTGATCAATATAAATCTGCCCTCCGGATCAGATATTGTTGTATTGACCAAGAACATAATGTATTTTTTAATGAGTATAGCAACGCCTCTGCTAGAGCTGGACCCACTTGCTACGAAAACCTGCCAGAAACCAGAGCGGGACCACCATTTAGCCTCTGAGTTAATTAAGTGGGTTTCTGCAATAGTAAAATGTCAGTTTGGAATAGCTCGCAGTGGTTAAATACTTGAGTCCTCTTGACCTTCTCCCTGAGCCCACGCACGTTCCATGATGCAATTTTGACAGTGTTTATAGCCATTTCAAATACAGGATGAGAACAGAACAGTTACTAGAACCCCCAACACTAGTCCAAAAGAAAAGGCACACTCGAAACCCAAAACCCCAACTCACTATGGTCTGCCATGAAGAGAATGCCAAAAGTAGCAGTGTGATGACCAAACAAATCGTAGCTGGTTTAGCAACATACATATAAAAGGCAGACAGGTCAACCTTCCCAGCCCCCTTAGATCCCTTGAAAAAATCAAGCCAACTATATACATCCTGGTTCCAGGCCTGAATATTTATAAGGGAAAGACAGCTACAGCAAAAGCCTGGGAACCAGGTCCCTAATGCAAACCCAGAGAGTCCTGTGTTATTAGAGCCCTTCAAATTAGAAGATCTCCAGGACCCCAAAATCCAAAACAAAAAGGTGATTTTCATCCAAGCCGGATGGGATAAGAATAAATCAATATCTGGGATTGGGTTTGCAAATCCCCCTTCTACCAGCTCGCAGTGCAGCTTACGGCAATTACAAGGGGCACAGGAGCTGTCCCCCATCAACACAGCTGTGGTCTTAATATAGGATGTCGCGATATCGCAGAAAAGTCCCTTTTATTTTCAAAAAAAAAGAAAGAAAAAGGCCCGAAGAATGGGGTTTGCTCAAATCCTGAATCGGGCTATAGGGAGAGGACTGCAGACCGGTAAAGTGAGCTGCGAAGTGGAGGTACAACCTCACTGAACCAGATTGTTTCCCCGGGGAGCTATTTTGGGGAAGGACCAGAATGAGCCTATACGAAAACAGCAGGGCTGAAATCTGCAACCACTCCAGATTGGTTCCGGTTGGATAACAAGAAACAGGAGCATCGCAGCTTACCTTAACCACTTTCGGTCCGCCGGAGACCTCTGCCCACTATAGCTACTTAGAAACGACCATCCAGGTAAAACAAGCAAGTGCAGAAAGGAGTAAAAATAGCAAGGGCACCCAATCTATGTTGAAACAACTTAAGGCCTCGCCTTAAAGCTGGAACTGGATTGAAAATTCAGCCATTTGTTTTAAAGAGATTGGAAGCTTAACAGAGAGGTCTTTATAGGCAAAGTCCGAGTCAGCTTTGGGAGTTATCTCCAATGGTGACCTTGAGGGTAGCTGGATAAATCATACGAAAGGGAATGTCCGCCGCAATTAACTTCTGGACGACAGGGTGGAAAGCAGATCTCTTCATCCTGGTTTCTTTAGGGAGATCTTGAGCGATGCGAAGTTTAGCTGGTCCCCACATGATGGTTTCTAACTTACAGGATTTGTAAAGACATGTTGCCTTTCTATATAGCTAAGAAATTTCATGATGATTGGTCGTGGGGGAGAACCTGGCGGAGGTCTGGGCCTCAGGGATCTGTTCGCTCTCTCCAAGTGGTATTGGTGGTTGAGAGGTGAAGGGCCCACAATCTTAGCCAGAAATTTTTGAAGGAAGGCAATTGGGTCTGCTCCCTCCTCGAGTTCCGGCAGACCCAGGATAAGTAAGTTATTCCTCCGGTTTCAACCTTCCAGGTCTTCTGTTTTTAGTAGTAGCTTCTTGACTTGTTGATTTAGTGTGGCCAACTCTGACTCTGATTTGATGTTCCGCTGTTCTAGGGAATGGATTCTGGCCTCCGAGTCAGACACCCTCGTGGTGAGAGAGGAAAGATCCCCTTGGATGGACTTGAGGTCAGATGTGATAGTTTGCAGCACGTCTTTCAATGGGGCCAGCTCCTGCAGGAATTTCTCCTCAGTGAGAGGATTAGATGGAGGAGTTTTGTAGCTCATTTTATCTGATGTCAAGCCGGGCTGATTCCTCGGTTTCTTAGGCAGCTTTTCCGGAGTGGCTGGTGGCGTGTGCCTAATTGCGGCCTGTTTCTTCTCCACCTCCATCCCCTTATAGAATCAAGGGGTATGATTAGAAAACGCCCTGAGGCCAATAAGTGGAGTGTAGGCTTTCAGATAGGCTGTAAATTGTTGGAGCTTTTTTCCGCGAAATCACCGATTTAAGTAGATGAAGTTGGTGGGAGTAGGGAGCTCCAAGCCCCTGCTGTTGCTCAGCAAGCTAGCATCACATGACCCTTGTCTCAGGTTTTAAGAAAAGGCAAGTTCCTCCATCTGGTTCATGCTGATTACTACATGTTCCCACCCTAGCTATCGCCATCTTATCTGCTATGTATAAAATAGTCCATCATAATCTTTTTTAGCATGCCACCTCCCCCAAATAAGGAGGTGTTAGTCTGAAAACTAAATGTATTATTTTGAGCTGTCAAGACTACAAAAATAACTTAAGTGCAGTTTTAACATCTGTCCAAGTGTTCACCACTCATTCTGTGAAGTGATTTCTTCCTGATACATATCTTGAATCTTCTATTAAAGGAGGAAAAGTCAAGGGAAATTTGTACTTCACAAAACAAGTGATGATTGAGCACTTATATACGAACATATGAAAACACCAGCAGAAACGAGCCCTAAAGGTATATCAAGACTGCTCAAGTGTGCAGCTCACAGTTTAATTTACTGCAGCTGCCCTGCACCAATTTCTAATCACCCTGATATGATCTTTTCCTTTGACTCTGTCCCACACTTGAAACTGCCCACAGTCTTCAGTGAGATCACCTCCTCCAGAAATTCGTTCCACCTTGCTATTACCCTTTCCATGAAGTAGTATCTCCTCACTTGTAATATCTGTGTTACTACCACAGCAGAGACCAGTGTGGCTGTTGTAATAGTGGTCTCCTAGTATATAATAATATATTATTGACGAAGGACGATCAATAATATATTAAAATTCTAAAAAAGAAACTCCCCTGAATGTGATTGTTTCCAGTGGACCTGCACATTTATTTATTTAAATCTTTCAGCAGGAAGGCACGCTAAGCAACATGTTGCTCATCTCCCAGTGTGACCTGGGAGGTAGGGGAACATGAGGATAGTTTACAGAGATTTGATACACAACATAAATTTACAGTGCATTACATTCAAATAATTTGAGCAGACTGTTCAGCAGTAATGAAATAGTAGGATGCTAACAGTTTTGAACTAGATAGTTACTACACCAACGCTTTTAGACTAGATAGATGCAGCAACACAAAATAACATTTAGGCATACACTAAATGACACATAACTGTGTAGCTAGAAAATGGCTGAATTGAATTGTTGTACTTTGATCTAGCGATGTTAGTGAGGAGTAAACACAGGCAGAACAGGTTGGCTAAGGTATAAAAGAAGTGCAAGTTACCTACAAGTGCATTAGAGATTAGGGGTCAGCCATAGCTAGGGCTACATAAAGGGGTGAAGGGAAGGTGACAAAGAGGTAGGTATGTCAGTAGGCAGAGAAGCGGGGTGGTGGTGGAAGGGGATGGAACAAGGAGGTGAAGGAAGCGGTAGGAACAGAAGGCTCTGCTGGGGCCTGACCCCTCCAGTATGCTGAGGATCCTGCCTGCACAAGGCAGGGGTCAAGCACGACAGGAAGGGAGCAGGTTGTGGCAGAGAGAGGTAGAGTACAACAGGAGGGAAGCAGGTTGTAGGCAGCAAAGGGGAATAGGCTTCAGAAGGACAGAAGAGAGGGTGAAGATGAGAGAGAAGAGAGACTGGGATCCCAGCCCTTCAGGATGTAGAGAAGTGGAGGGAAGGGTTAGGTTAATGGAGTATGGATAGGATAGGAACTGGCCCTTGGTACAACTTTGAAAGATAGAGAAATCAAGTAAGAGAACAATGGAAGGTCTGAAGGGAAGGAATTGAAGGAAGGGAAGGAATGCTGGATTTTATGTGGGGAGTGGGTGGGGGAGGAGCAGCAGTAGGGGCATCGCGTGGGTACTGAGATGGGTAGGGTTTGTCGGGCTTAGAGGGGGGAGTTAAGGAGGTTTGTAGCAGGTACAGCTAGATGCAAGGACATTTTTAAGGGCAGAGCTGATGGAGTAGTAGGAGGATGAGTGACAAATTTGAGGGGGGAGGGAATTCCACATTTTTGGGAGGTGGTGAGAGTAACCAGATTGGCCTATGAGGGTGGCTCTGAAGGGACCACCAGAGTACAGGAGTTGGATGATCTAAGGGAGTGAGAGGGAGTGGGGGTGTTATAAATGAGGGGGAGCGGTAGAAAGGGAGTTCACCCAGCCAGTGCTTGGAGGTGAATTTAGTGCAGTGGGAAAGTCATCTGTTTGTAAGAGAGGAGAAGGATAGGGCATGATAGCGATCACAGTGGTGGGTGCAAGAGAGAGCATCAAGGGCAAAACAGCAGAAGGAATTGCAGAGGGTATCCAATCTGGCCAAGGAAAACTTGGGAGCAGCACTGTAGACTACATCACAGTAGTCAAAGATGGGCAGGATCATCTTCTGAACAAGTTCTTGCCTAACCATCGAGGGGATACAACTATGGTTCCCGAACAGGGCACCAAGCTTGGGGCACAATTGTTTTTGGATGGAGTCAACATGTCTGGAGAAGTTTAGGTGTTGATCCAGTCAGACTCCTAGGTACCTGAAGGAGGATGTGTCCTCAAGTAAAGTCTCATCAAGGGTGTGGAATGTGGGCATGGAGAGAAATCTAGAGAGTCTTTGCCTCGTGCCAAAGGTCATGGAGGAGAAAAAGTTGATGGTTAGCAAACCAGAGCTGAACCTTGTCAAAGTCTTACTGTAACTTAGATGTAACCTCAGCTGGGCAAGAGCCAGATGCATGTGGGACTGTATCATCGGCATACATGTATATGGTGTGACAGAGGAGCAGACAGATGGAAGGTCATTTAGGAAGATGGAGAATAATAGGGGCCCTAGCACTGAGCCCTGAGAGACTCCAGTATTAATCGGGAGGGGAGGGGAAATGACATCAGAGATCCTGACTGATCGGGTTCTACCAGTGAGGTAGGCCTTGAACCAGCTAGTGGTTGAAGGAGATAGGCCAGTCGTTGAGAGTGAGTCAAGGAGGAGGGAGTGGGAAACAGTGTTGAAAGCCTAGGTGAGGTCGACAAAGATGGCTGAGGTAATCTGGCCATTGTCCATCCCAGTAAGAATAGAGTCAGTGAACCAAAGTAGGGAGGTAGTGGTGGAGTGATTTTTCCTGAAGCCAGATTGGAAAGAGGTGAAGTAGGAGATGTCAGTTAGAAATGAGGTAAGCGGGGAGAGGACAGGGTGTTCCTGTAATTTAGCTAGGATAGTGAGGAGAAAGATAGACATGAGACATTCTATAAGGAATAAGACTGTATCATATGCAGAGGAAAGGAATGCTGATATTGGTCAAGAGAACTCCCTTGATCTACAATTCCAGAATAAGTGGTGTAAGTCAACACAGTTTCTACACTTAAGCTTAGAGGTGATAGGAAATTATTTTACATAGTTGGCTTCCCTCCCATTTTCCTTTCCATGCCAGTTATGTATTCATATATGCTTTTAACCATTGTCTCATAAATAAACAAGAACAAAATGTGTTTATCCTTAGACAGAACAACCATCAGTATCATACTACCATTTCCAAAAAATAATTTTTCCTAAGATGTTATAATGCTTGAAATTATATTTCAAAAGCTGTAACATTTCAACTGTTAGTTATAAAAATGTAAACCCCCCTACCAATTTGGGCTTTACCTTAATGTCTTCCTGGGCTCTATCCATGCCCACTGCCAGGCAGACGTCCTTCACAGGAAATAGATCCAAGGATATTTGTTTGATCCTGTTGTTTTCAATGAGGGTACCATGCTGTGTCTCCATGCCTGTCCCTTTAAGACTCTAGCATGTATGTGTATAGTAAATGGTATGGGATGGGTCAGAGTGCATCAAAGCTCATGACCAGCCAGACACTGCTTTAATTTGCTCCACTCAGCTGTCAATAAAAAAGCAGAGGGAGCCTGAACTATTACTGTAATTATTTACTGCTAACTTGTTATATTTAAAATCGAGAGTTTGTTCTAACCTACCTTCCTGCAACTTTGTTTATCTGAATGGAAGCCACCATGTTGGGTCCAGGACTTTCAGCATTTGGACCAATGGGACACAAGGGTCTGTTAAGGGTTCTTAGCTGAAGTGCCTCATGGGAAGGAAAATCTGTAGTTTTTTTAGTTTTTAGGTGGGAGTCTAAACTGAACTGAAGAGAGCATCCAAACTGTGAATGACAGCTCCCACAGTCAACCAGAACTCTGGAAACCAAGAGAAATCCCCAGAACTGTTAGAGACAGTGGTTCAATTGGAATTAGAGCTCGAAGAGTGAGCACCTCGAGCTTTCGAGCAGCTGCACCCTGGAAGGAGCTGAAGGAAATCTGCAGAGGAGGCCTGACTTGCCTCCCTGCTACTCTTCTCCTGCATTGGACTGCCTGATTGCAGTAATCAGACTAATTCCAAAAAGGAATCTTTAAGTGCGGCAGAAAGCTCCACGATATCTGAAGGTACAGACTGGATTTGGACTGTGAGAAAGTTCCTGTGAAGCATCCGGCTCAGAGGTTTTTTGAGATTGATTTAATGATCGAGAGGTTTGCTCAATGAATTTACTGCAATAGCAACTGGCCTGAATACTGAATTGAGAGTTACAGAAGTTAATGTTTTTCCTATTAAATGTGCTGAATGTTTATTGTGGATTGTGGCATGTTTTGCCAGTGACTGAACTGTGCTGTCAGCTGGAGGTGCTCACCAGCAAACAAACTGAACTTTGCCAGAATTCTCTATTCAGCCTTGGGCCTATGCCAGTCTCAGTCCAAGCTGACCATTCCTGCACTAGACACTGTTTTTTGGTGAGAGACCAGCTTTGGAGATCCAGCCCCTACGCAGAAACAACTCACTGGTTGTGGCCACCTGTATGGAAAGCCTGTGAGGTGGAGGTGTGTCATGTCGGCCCTGCTACCCCATGCTCTTTGGTGAACAACATGAGGTCTCCATGTCACCACACTGATCACAGACAACTGGTAGCATGAGTAAATCCAGGGTAGCTCCCTGCAACAAATCATTTAATTGTTTGTGGTACCTACTAATTGCTTTAGTGATTTTCTGAGTTGTAAAAGACTGGGCACACTGTCCAGGATTACAAATAATCAAAGCTCTGTTCTGCATGCTAACTGCCTTTTCTTTCCATCAAGGGCCCCAACTACAGCTGCAGTGTCAGCCACCCCCAGGCCATGCCTCTGGCTAGCCAATATATCATCCTGGGTACCCAGTGTTGTAAGACTCATTATTTGGGACTAAAAGTGCATGCCAAGTAACCTGAATTTAATCAGAATAGTAATCATTTATCTAGATTCACGCCCCTTCCTTGTTCACGATCCCCTAAATAAATCTGATTTACTGTTCACATTTAACCTGGCTTATGGGCATTTTATTAGTTGGGTTACTGCATTAAAAGTGTATACCTGCTTCGCTAACCTTGCTTTTACAGGGGGTTCCGGGGAATTTGCTCGAGGCCAGACCCTGGTGGTAAGTGTAAAGGGTGTGTGCATATAATTACTGTTCTCTGCTGACTATGTGTTAACTGCTACTAAAGGCACATGGTCACTAGGTGGGTTTATGGGTGGGTATAACTTCTCTGAGGGCTGTAACAGGCTAGTTAGATACCCCCACTATTGTTACTCTGGGTGGAGGCACCTTAATATTGAATCCAGGCCCCTCAACCTGTGGCTAGAACTACAGGCAGGGGTTGCAACTCGAGGGATAGTGCTGTCTAGGGGTTATATGTTGGAGGCACCATTGGAATTAGCGCCGCCTTGTGGCCAAAATACAAAATTGCAGTTAATTGTCACGTTTGCACCCTCTAGTGGCCATGTCACAACATTTTTGTAAGGTTCCACCTGGAACCCACTGTTTTTATGGGTAACTACCTGTGGTCCGCCACCGGTATGGACACTATTACTAGCACTGATCCTGACTCCCTCCCTAAAGGAGTGTCTGTGCAGCAGTTAGTTAATTGTTGTACAGGGAGTGAGATTGATCCCCATAATGCCCTTTTGTTGCTAGACATACCCTTGGGCACTAGCAAAGACATTATAGATGGGGCACTTTCAATTATTGACTGTCTTGGGGAGGTTGTAGTAGTAGGTCGACAAGCTGACCTGACTGCCCAAACATTAATGGTTCTAGTGGAATGTAGTAACTTAGTGGACAGGACCGAGATGCCTAAAACTATTGCCATTGATGTGTTCTTGAAAGCCGGGAGGGTGGTAACTAAGAATAGTGAGGATCCCTCAGAACCAGAATCTCCATCCCTATCTGAGAGTTTTGTGGAGAATCTTGACAGATTTTTGCAGGATGAGGGCTGATCCCTCAAGAACTTGGGAAAGTTAGTGAAGCCTCCTGAGATTACCCCTCCTCCGGCACCTACACCTGTCCCGGTGCCTAATCTGGCCCCTGCACCAGCACCTGCACCTGTACTTGCAGTTAGTCTTGATGCTTACCACAGGCTGCAAGTGCTTTCAGGTGCTCTCCCCACATCCCAGGGGGACGGTGATCTAGAGACTTGGATGGACTATGCATACCCCCTGGTTCAACAGTGGCAGTGTGCAGAAGTATAAAAATGTAAAAGGATCATGGAAAGTTTAAGGTCTCCTGCATTGGAAGCAATTAGGTTTTTGAAATCCACAAACCCTGATGCTTCAGCTCAAAAGTATTGGCCTGCACTAGAAGGTATTTTTGGTAGTACTGAATCTGGGGAAGCTTGAATGTGGAAATTCAAGGCCATCAAACAGTGAAAAGGGGAATATCTGTCTGCTTATATTACTTGTTTGGTGAGGACCTCACAGAGAGCTCACAGAAAAGGTGGGGTATTGGCCAACGATTTGGATCACGTGAGACTAGATCATATACTACAATGTGCCAAATACTCTAAATTGCTAATTCTCCAGCTAAAGTTCCAAGATAGGAGGGATAATCCCCCTGCTTATTGTGAACTTATAAAAGAACTGAGGGAGGCTGAAGGTGAGGAAGAAGATTGGGATTCTTGTGCTGATGCTGCTAGAGTAGCCTCAGTGCTGGAGAGGTGATGTGAACTGGAGACTGCTGGGGACTCTTCGCAATTGGCAAAGATACTTAAAGAGATCAGAGAACTAAAAGCTGGTGCCCCTTCCAAGGCTGCTTTCCTAGGTAAAGACTACGACCCCCCGCAGAACGCATCTGCTATTGGCAGGGAAGTGCAAGCTCAGGCATCCCTTGTAGGTGGCAGCTTAAGGACTGAACTAAGTGAATTGACTCCTATGGTAAGAGAATTAATTGGATGTAGTGTGCAGTCTCTGGCCTGGCAAAGAGAAAGAGAAGACGAACCAAGATCCTCTACTGTAACGTTGCAGCAGAAGCAGGCCAGAGATGGTACATTTTGCTTCAGTTGTGAAAAGAATGGTACCACAGTAGGGAATTCTGATCCAGAGAGGACGCAGCCAGGGTGAGAGACAGACTGCTTGCAGAAAGGTACCCGAGACAAGGTACTGCCAGGGGAGACCCGACTCCATCTAGACACAACTCATTTGTGACCAAGTTATTTGTTCCATCTCCTGCAAATTCTCCACTGGAATGGGAAGAAATGGTGGGACCCTCCATGGAGACTACTGAGCATATTGATGGTATCCTGGCCTGAGCCATGTTAGACAGTGGGTCCCAGGTCACTATAATATTCAAAGATTGGTATGATCAGCACTTGTCTAACCATCCTCTACAACCTTTAGAAGGACTTCATGTATGGGGTTTGAGTGATAAATCCTACACTTACCTTGGTTACTTATGAATATGGCTACCTTTTCCTTCTACTGTTGCTGACGTGGATGAACCTGTAGAGACTCTGGCCTTGGTTTGCCCTTCCACTGGACTATATGATGGAATTCCAGTACTAGTTGGCAATAATGCACACATGTTTGGCTGTCTAGCAGACATGTGTCAAGAGAAGAGAGCTCAGAAAACTGGACAAACCTTACCTATTCACAAGCTAGTACAAAAAGCTTATGGGATGCAGTGCAGAGCAAAGTGATGACAGGGATGATGCAGTGGGGGTATGTCTGGAAAAGGGACCCATCACCCCTTGTCTTGCCACCTAATTCACAGTGTCAAGTTAGTGGAGAGATGTGTATTGAAAAAAGACGTCACAAACAAGATTCTTATGCTGGATGCCACAGAAGAGGAGAAGCTGCCTAATGAACTTTTAGTGATATCGAGTGTGCTTCCTGTTATAGCCCATGCTGATGCTAGGAGAGTAGTAGTGCAACTCTGCAATGTGACTGACAGAGACATTGAAGTTCCCCGCCACTGTACTCTGACTACAAATTGGCGAAGTGCCCCAATTCGCTTCGCAAAGTGATTTGCGGAGTGAAGGCGAATTTACGGAGTGCTCCACAATGCGAAGCGGAGTACTTCGCGTTATAATGAGTAACACAAAGTCCATTGAAAACAATGATTTTGCATTACTCCGCATTCCCAAACCACTACTCCATCAATTCTTAAGGCAAAGTACATTGAAAACAATGTACTTTGCCTCACTTCATCTTATTTTTAAGCTCAAAAGGTGAATTTTGCAGTGATTCATGGAATTTCAGGTCACATGGGTTCTAGATTGTTCTGCACAGCCTCATTTGGGGTAGTAAGTGTAGGAAGCTGTAGGAGACAATCTGCTCTGAGAGCTCTCTGCAATTCAAACCTTCTAAAAGCTGTTAAAAAAGCCTTTTTGAGTCATTTTCTTTTGCTGAAACTTTAGTTAATCGATTATAGGAAACCCTCCTGTGCTCATATCATCGAGCGTTTATTGTTTGTGTGTAGATTTTGAATGTTTATGTACAACATTCAGTCTGTGTACTGAGAGACAGTGGACGTATGCTTTGGGGGAGGGTCGTATCTGTGGTGGAGGTAGATTAACTTGGAGAAAAAGACAGTGCTTTCTGTTTTGGTGAGATTTTTCTTGTATAACTGTGTTAATGTACATACAGTAATATTTTCTATAATTCTTGCCATTTTTTTGCTGATTGTTGTGGTGCAGCAGTGCATAATTTTAGTTTGTTTAAAATATGTGGTTATATTACTGAAGTTTTCAATTTGCTACGCATTACTTAGTGTGTGTGTGAGTATGTGTGTGCCACGTGTCATCAAATCAGACACCTTTTATTGTGCCACAAAATAATTTCAGCAATGTGAACCTGCTATCCACTGCAGCTGTGTGATTTTTATACTTCTTTGTGGTATCTTTACTGGTATTAGTACTAGTGACTGTTACTGCAGCAGTGCAGTACACTGCCCCCCTCCCCGCAGCCTGCCCCAGCCGGCAAAGGTATTCTTTTCCATATTTGAATTTCTGATGGTGAGCACTGACTAGGTGTTGTGCCTTAGCATCTGCATCTCTTCAGTGTGTATTGCAATCTTAATCTGTCTGTGCATTTGCATCTGTTTAGGGCCAAATCTCCATCTGTAACTTAAGTCACAGTTGTTTGTTTGGCTTCCCTTCAGAGTACTGGACAGGTGTGGTGCATAATTCTGCATGAACATTGTACTCATTAATATGCGTTTTTAAGTCAGGACCATCATCACGAGTCACTCATGATACAAATCACATTCTTCATCATCACAGTCACAAATGCAGTCACAAATCACGATTTACGATCACCTCATGAATGACAACATTAATTTTTTTACTAGGTACTTGGATGTATTGTAAGCATGTTTTGTAGTATCTCTCCAGGCTTCACCACCCCACCATTGTACTAATTAATGAGCTTTTTAAGTCAGGGAGATTGTGCTACAGCTCATCAGGAAAGTACAGCCATAAGCATTCACGTTCTCAATACAGTTCCATATTGGTTATCTCACACCGTTGACACCGAATCACATTCTTCTTCATCACGGTCACAAATGCAGTCACAAATCATGATTCAAGATCACATCATGAATCACAACAAGTCATTTTTTTAATAGTTACTTGGATGTATTGTAAGCATGTTTTGTAGTATCTCTCCAGGCTTCACCACTCCACCATTGTACTCATTAATAAGCATTTTTAAGTCTGGGAGTTTTGTGCTACAGCTCATTGGGGAAGTACAGCCATAGGCATTCAAGTTCCTTCCCGTACAGCATGTGAGCTACAGTACTGTAAGTAGTGGTGGACGAAGTGGCCCCAATTTGCTCTGTGAAGTGATTCACTGAGTAATGTGGAATCTCCGGAGAACTCCACAATGTGATGCGGAGTACTTGGCTCCATGATGAGGAACGCAGTCCATTGAAACCAATGACTTTGGGTTATTCCACCTTCCCCAAACCACTTCTCCACCAATTTTAAGGTGAAGTACATTGAAATCAATGTAATTCGCCTCACTTCGCCCTTTAATAGAGCTCCAAATGAAATTCTGCAGTTATTCATGAGATTGCAGGTAACATGGGCTCTAGATTGCTCGGTACAGCCTCAGTTCTGGCCCGGGTAGTGTGTGTGCAGTGGTGGCTGGAGATAGTTTGCTGTCAGAGCTCTGTGATTCAAAACCTCTAAAAGTTGTTTAAAATGCCTTTTTAAGTAATATTTTTTGCTCAAAATTTAGTACATCAATTGTAGGAAACCCTTCTGTGCTCATATCATCAAGTGTTTATTGTTGTGTGTAGATTTTGAATGTTAATTTAGAACAGTCAGTCTGTGTACTGTGAAGTGTGCTTTGGGGGCAGGGCGTATTTGTAGTTTAGGTAGATTAACTGGGAGAAAAAGGCAGTCTTTCTGTTTTGGTTATATTTTTCTTGTATAACTGTGTTAATGTACACACAGTAATATTTTCAGTAATTCTTGACATTTTTTTTGCTGATTGTTGTGGTGCAGCAGTGTACAGATTGTCTGTTTAAAACATTTGGTTATATTACTAAAGTTTTTCAATTTGCTATGCATTACTTGAGTGTGCGTATGAGTGCATGTGTGACACATGCTATTAAATCAGACACCTTTTATTGTGTTACAGAGTAATTGCAGCAGTGTGAACCTGCTATCCACTGCCCCTGCCTGAATTTTTTATACTGCTTCATAGTATCTTTACTGGTAGTGGATTGTTACTGCCATGCACTAATCCCCCAAAAGGCAAAATGTATTCCTTTCCAGATTTGGATTTGTGACTTGTGAGCACTGGTTAGATGTTGTTGTACCTTTCCGTATGCATCCCTAGAGTGTGTAGCGCAATCTTAATCTGTTTGTGCATTAGCATGGCACCATTAATTCTGGGAGACTGCACTTCTTGTTACGCTCCCATTTAACTTCGTCTGCACTGGGGAATTTTCTGGACAAAAGACAGTAGCATTTTGGGGATACACATTAATTCTGGTGGCTCTGTGTTTGATCTGATCACTGCGTGCATGACTGAGTGTGCCATTAATTCTGGGAAACTTTGCATTTCTTGTTACACTCTCATGTCACTTCATCATCACTGGGGAGTTTTCTGGACACAAGACAGTAGCACTTTGGGGATGCACATTCATTCTGGCGACTGTGTAGGTGGGATGATGCCAATATTGTTGTCACTCCACCTTACTTCACGTTTAAGGTTGAATGACAACGCGAAGTAATAATAACAAGGTGAAGTGAGCCTTTCCTATGGGGCACTCCATGTAGTGAAGTGCCAATGCAAAGTGGCCACTTCACGTTCACTTCGCTGGTGGATTTTAAATTTGCTCCATCTCTAACCCTGGCCCAGGTATTCTGCACAGATACTGCTGTGTTGCCAACTGAGTGCCACTGAGAGGAAAATGATGAAGTATCAACAGACATGTTCGACTTTGGAGAGTCTCCTATTCCCAGTGAGTGGAAAGACAAAATCAGTTGCCAGCTGGCACAACAGAGTAAAGTATTTTCATTGATGGAATGGGATATTGGATGTGTCACTGGTGCTGAACACCATATTAGGCCCTATGATGAGAGGCCATTTCCTGAAAGGTCATGCAGATTGGCACCACTGGACATTGACAATGTTCGACGCCACCTCCAAGAGATGTTAACCACTGGAATCATCCAGGAGCCACGTAGCCCTTATGCATCCCCCACTATGGTAATCCACAAAAAAAATGGTTCCATGAGAATGTGAGTGAACTATAGGACCCTCAACCGAAGGACCATATCAGACCAGTATATAATGCTCCACATCCAGGATGCCCTATGTTGTCTTAATGGGAGCCAGTGGTTTTCCATCTTGGATCTTAGATGCGGGTATTACCAAATACCGATGGTGCCAGAGGATAGAGAGAAAACTGCATTTATCTATCCTTTGGGCTTCTATGAATTCTCACGCATGCCACAGGGCATCTCCGGAGCACCCACCACCTTCCAAAGATTGATGGAGAGAGCTGTGGGAGACATGAACCTGCTTGAATGCTTAGCTTTTCTGGATGATGTCATTGACGCCATCTGAGAAAAAATTACCCTGTGCATAAATTTGAATTTCTTGCATTTAAGTTGGCCATAGTAGACCAATTTCATGAATACCTCTATGGTGCTACAGCTCTAGTAAAGACTGACAATAACCCTCTCACGTATGTCCAAACTTCAGCCAAATTAGATGCAACTGGACACCATTGGCTATCAGCACTTTCAACGTATGATTATTCAGTGCAGTACGGTCCAGGTCTGAGTCACATCAATGCTGATGCTCTATCCAGGATGCCTGTATCAATTTATGAGTGGATGATAATGTCTGAGCAATCCATAAAGGCCCTGTGCCACAAGTTTGACAAAGAGGAATGCCCGTCTTCTGAAACTGTAGACTGATAGTCGATTGTCTGGGACCTCCAGAAACCTGTGTGCCTGTAGCCTTCTGTAATTTTGCAGCACTAGACCCAAGCTCCTTACCGCAGCTCACCCCAGCTGACATTCAACAGGAACAGTATTGGGACCCCATGATTATACCAGCCTTAGATGCTTTGTAAAGAGGGGAAGATGTCTCCAAGCTACGATCCAATGATCAGCAAGCTGCCTTACTATTAAGAGAGAGTCCGAGGCTTAAGCTTTGAGAGAAACTGTTATATCAAAAACTAACAGATAGCCAGGGAAACATTATCGGAAAACAACTGGTGTTACCGTCAAGGTTTAAAAATGTGGTCTTGAAAGCTCACCATGACCAGATGGGATATTTGGGTAGTGAGAGAACCTTGGACTTAGCCTATGCCTATTTATATTGGCCCAAGATGGGTGCAGACATTGATCAATATATCAAAGCATGCAGCAGATGCCTCAGAAGGAAGGCCCAGCCACAGAGAGCAGCACCCATGGTTAACATCATCACTAGCACACCTATGTAGCTTGTATGTATCGACATTTTAAGTTTAGAGCCTGATTTCAAAAACATTAGCAATGTGCTTGTGGTGACAGACCACTTCACTCGATATGCCCAAGCCTATCCTACTAAGGACCAGAAAGCACCCACCGTAGCCAAAATGATTGTTGAAAAATTTAGATTTAATGTACAGTCAGCTGATATATCTTGGCCAATGAGATTTCTAGATGGTTTCTTGCCATTTTACTTTTTTTTTGCTGTTTAATTTTTTATTGTCATTTTCTTTTTCTTATAATAATGAAAACACTTATTCTAAAAAGGAGAACTGTTATAGAGTTGTTGGTTACATAAACAACTCAACAACAGAGCATATGAAGGATAACTGTTACCAATTAACAGGTACTTGCCCCAACACATACAACTCTTAACTTTAAGGTGTTGGAGAGGCAAGGCTTCCATGCTCCATATTTCTACTTCATGGGACTCTTTGTGGCTTCAGGTGCTGTCTAGGCTTCTGACACCCTAGCTAAAAAACAAATAAACAAAAAGAACCACTATTCTATATACTGTTAAGTGCACTTATATATATTTAAGGGAGGCAGTACGATACAACGTATACATACATTCCTGGATAAACGAGTGTGATAAATCCATTTACATAGCCCTATTACCAAGCAGAAATCCTGGTTATAAAGTTTTCAACCCACTTCAGTTTTGGGGGTGGCATATCTGGTTAAGGGGGTCCAACATTTTTCATAGATTCCTAGGGAATTATTTATCAGGTGGGAGAGTCTGTCCATACTGGCAATATGAACCATGGAGGTGAGAAGCTCTTGGACACTTGGAATCACAGTAGTTCTCCATCTACATATAAGGAGCCATTTTGCTTGAATGGCCCGTAGGGCTAGCCAATGATATTCTAGCTCTTGAAGATGGGTAGTTTCTGATTTCATACCCAGGAGAAGTAGGGGAAGAGATCGAGGAATGTGTTTCTTCAGGACCTTAGCCCCTATCTCACATACATTATCCTATACCTGTTGTATTACAGGACAGGACCAAAGAATATGGAGCAAGTCTCCAGGGTGGGAGTTACAACTCCAACATAAATTGGAGCTTATTACCCCAGCCTTATGTAGTACCACCGGTGTACGGTACCATGAATGGAGAATTTTATTTTGTATTGATCTGCTCCTTACATCTGTACAATATTGTTGTGCCCCTTTACAGTATTCTTTCCACTGTAGATCCAGAAACTCAAGTTGTAAAGCCCCCTCCCACCTCTGCTTAGACTTTTCAGTTTGACTGGGTAGTGTGTCACGGAGGGCACCATATATTAAGCTAGCCAGCCCCCTTTTTTTTGTTAACCAAAAGGGTGCAGTCTGGGTGTCCCCTTTTGCTACATTGATCATATATTTCTGAGATGTACTACATATTTGTAGGTATTTCCAGAAATCAGAAGCCGGAATTGACCATCTGGCCTGCAGATTGGCAAATGAGTCTATAGCCATACAGGATGGAGCAAGTATATCTTCCAACTTGGCAATACCCTTGACTGCCCACCCTTTCCAATACACAGGTCTTTTATCTATACACAGGTTTTCGTTCCCCCACAGTGGGGTTAATTTGATGGGTGCTAAGTCCATTTTCAACTTCCTCCTTATTTTTACCCAGCATTGTAAAGAGGCTCCTATCATGGGATGTGTTTTAAGGTTTGTTGAGGGGTTATTATAGACCAGAAGTGAAAAGGAGATCTTTTGGATTACAGCCTGTTCTATATCCACCCATTGAGGCTGGGGAGTGGTTCCTATACCCAGCCAGCATAGGGACTGCGCCATGTGAAAGGCCCACTTGTAACCTTTGAACCAAGGAAGACACCACCCACCTAAGCTCCAATGTGCCCTAAGTTTGTTCCTACTATACCTGGAGGGTTTCCCTTCCCATAAAAATCTACTGATTACCTTATCTATCTTCTGGATCCAGCTCTGTGGTAAGGAAAAGGGAATATGTGCCAGGAGATAAAAAAATGTGGGGGCTAGGATCATCTTAATCGCAGCTATTTTGCCTGCTAGGGTAAATGGAGTTTAGTCCATCTGGACATATCCTCCTGTAGGTCCACTAGGAGGAGATGGAGATTGTATTCCCATAGTTTAGAGAGCTTGGCAGAAAATTGAATACCTAGATATGTGATACTTTCCCCCGCCCATTTCACACCAGTATTACCCAGTACTGTCGGTTGACACCTAGGGTTAAGAGGGAGGACTTCCGTTTTGGTGGAATTAAGCTGAAGGCCTGACAGTCCTTTAAAGTGGCATAAGGTGTTAAGTATAGATGGTAGTGCCTCAGCCACATGTGCTGCAAGGACCAGAAGGTCATCTGCATAGAGAAGGGTAGTATATTCTTTACTATCAACAGGGATCCCCTTAATAGTTTTGTTATCCCTAAGAGTAGCAGCTAAAGGTTCCACAGCCAGCACAAATAGGAGGGAGGACAAAGGGCAGCCTTGTCTAGTGCCACGGGCCAACTCGAAAGGTGGGGATAGAGTCGAGTTAGTCAGTAATCAGGCCGATGGGGAAGTATATAGAGCTATTACCCATGAGCGAAAGTGAGGGCCTATTCCCCGTTTTACCAACACCGCATGGAGATAATCCCACTCCAAGGGGTCGAACGCCTTTTCGAAATCCATAGCTACCACAGCAGCCGGGGTAAACAATTGAGAGGCGATATGGGTTAAATTAAACAGGGTCATAAGATGGTCTGCACTGTATCTACCTGGGACAAAGCCAACTTGAGAAGGGTGTATTAGCTGCGGTAACGGGGTCCTAATCTTAATGCTACGGCTTTAGTAAATATTTTTCTGTCCACATTAAGGAGTGAGATTGGGTGGTAGCTACCCGGGGATGTGGGGTCTTTCCCTTTCTTGGGCAGCACTGTAATAACTGCTTCTCTTAATGTGGGAGGTAAAATCCATTGCACTTCCGCTTCAACATAAGTTTGTTGAAGAGCTGGAGCAATAATGTCAATTAAGACCTGCCAAAACTCCACTGAATAACCATCTCCACCCAAAGCTTTCCCTGGTTTGAGAGAAAGCAAGTCCTTCTTTATTTCATCTATGGTTAATGGGGCATCTAGATGTTCAGCCTGCTGTGGGGTTATAGTGGGAAGGTGTAGTGAGTGAAGAAAAGCCTGGATTGTTTGGGGGTCTGCCTGTCTGGATGAGGCATACAAGGATTGATAATATTCTGCTATAACTGCATTTAATTCCTCACTTTTAGTGTGCATCACTCCTGTAGTATCTCTCAGCCCAGCTATGTAATGGTCCATTTGCTGTTTTCTTAACCTATAAGCCAATACCTTCCCCCCTTTTTCTCCCCATTCCCAATATTTTTGTTTCAGTCTCAAAATGTAAAGTTCAGCTTTCCTTGATAAAAGAGAGTTTATCTCCATCTCAAGACCAACTACCTTCCTATGAGGAGAATCATGTCCGGCTTTCCCTCTTTGCTCCTTATCTAGCCTCTGTGCTACTTTAAGCTCATCTTCCAAGTCTTTCAGTTTTTGCTCCCTGTCTCTCTTTCTACCTCCTGCATAAGCAATGATCCTACCTCTCATGGTAGCTTTATGCCTCCCATCTGACCCCGGCTGTGATGTCCTGTGCTGTGTTGTCCTGAAAAAACTCTGTGCCTCCACTTTGGCCCATTCTCAAAACTCTGTATCTTTTGTTAGCAGGGGATCTAATCTCCAAGAAGTGGAGGTGGGAATATGTGAGCCCTATAGAATAGTCAGTCGAACTGGAGCATGATCTGAGATTACTATGGGAAGTATACTGGACTCTATAGCTGCCTGCGAATCTGGGAAGACTTTAACAAAAAATCGATACGGCTATAAGAACCATGTACTGGAGAATAAAAATAATAATCCCTTCCCCTAGGGTTCAGTACATGCCATACATCTGTCAGTCCTTGGTCACTCATCCAATTCAGCAGGGCTCTCCTTCCTTTCCCATGTACAATCCCTTTTTTATCATGGTTTTATCTATCATGGGGTTAAGCACTAAATTAAAATCCCCTCCAAAAATGGTGGGCATGCTGTTTTTATTCATATCAAGAAGAGTTTGCGAGGTCTGGTGGAAGAAGACTGCATCGTCCTCATTCAGCCCATAGATATTTCCCAACAAAATAGGCCCTGTAGGAGTCTGAAAAATATCAATTACCCATCTGCCCTGTGGATCGGCCCTGGATGTGATGAGAGACCAGTGAAACTGCTTATGTATTAAAATAGCTACACCACGCTTTTTTGTCAAAGCTGAAGCATGGACCTCTACTCCCACCCAGTCCCTCTTAAGGAGCCCATGGCCCTTTCCATCTAGTTTCATCTCCTGCAGGAAAGCCACCTGGGCCTTAATCTTTTTCAAATATGACAGAACCTTCTTCCTCTTCACCGGTGTGTTCAGTCCCCTCACATGTAATACAGGTTATTTCAGCCATAATCGTAGCCCTCGGGGGTAGTGGGGCATAAAATAAATATAAACCACCAGTGAAGAAGAGAGGGCACCATTCTGAGACAATTGAATAACCTTGGCCTATCCCAGATTTTTGCTCCAGATGTAGAAGGCCTTCTAGGACCACCCTGCCATGTATAACCAGTCTGCCTTTGCTTAGGATCTTTCCCCTATCATCTCTTGGCAACCAAGATTCACTTAGTCGCACTTTAAACATATACCGCCCTTTAATCCAGAACACAAACACATGCAACAATCAATAGTTAAACATATTTACACAATGCACTTCCGTGCTCCATTGGAGCCATCCTGCGTATAAGATCCCTTGCCGCCCTTGGAAAGGCCAGATCTGCAGATTGGTTCCTGAGGACGTGGCAGTAAGGACATAGCCCACCCTATCTGTCTTCTTTTTCCCAAAAGGTATAGCAACTGGGGGGGGGGGGTGCATGCAAAAATAATATGTATCAACTTGCACCATCCCGATTATGTTTTGCAATATAATGACCATTTGGTAAATAGAAAACTGATTCTGGGGGTATATCAATATAGGAGGGAGCTTAGGCTATGAGCCCTTTGAGGCTAAAACCCTTCCTGCACCCCCGGGATACAAGGTGCCACTATAAAGAAAAGGGGAGCACTTATTCCCATGACTAAACAACCATTGGGCTCCGTTTGTCATAAAACCAGCCCCCTCAAGACGACCAGCCCCTCACAACATTAATAACCCAGATCCCCCAACAGAAAACACATTCCTAGGGATCCCCCTCTTGTTGTACACTCCCAACCCAGAATGAACAGGATCAAGCCTAGCACATAGCCAGAGACCACATCCACCCTCCATAAACTTGCGATGTGCATCCCATATATATTGCCAAGGCCAGAGGAGCTTTCTTCAGTTATTCCAGCCCTTATCACTTACCCTCTGCCCCAGCATCCCTCTGCCAGTTAACTGCGCATGGGATATTAACTTTGGCCTAGAGATCAGTATACCCTGGAGAGGTATGTGTCCCAATGTCTCGTGATCTCTAAGCTCAAAAGGCTGATTCAAATCCTCCCAGCCACGGGGTAGTAACAAAACAAAATAGAAACCCCATGCCTCATATAGCCTGAGTACATAATTGTTACTTATTTAAAAAAAGCTCAGGATGCTTCTTCATCGAATTCGGGCCTCTGATCACTTGTTGATGCCACTTCTGTGGCCTAGTTGCCTTCGCGGTCATCGGGTGCTGCGCATGGGGAACACTGCTCCTTCTGTGGGTCCATGTCACCTCCGCATTGAAAATCCTCCTGTCGTTATGGTACTATTGGTCTGTGGAGCTGCTTCCACCGGGGGAGTTTCTTCATCTAGAGGATCTCTGGAGGAAGGCGAGGGGGATCTCAGCACCTCATATGGGTTCCGGTATGTATTGCACTAAGGCCGTGCTCACATCATGCTGTTTCTCCCGATCTGCCGACTCATAGTAAAGGCTGGTTCAGATATGGGGATGCTCTCTACGTGTGTGGCTATCTCTTGCCGTTCCTTTTCTGCTTCGATGAGGGAGCCCATTTAGGGCCTCGGGCTGCGTTTCAGGATCTGTCAACATTCCTTCTGGTTCAGGAGGATCTGGGCAAGTGGGAGGATTAGGGGATTCACCTGGGTGCCTCATCAGAAACTCTTCCAGGGCTACTGGCATCTCAAAAGAAAATGGAATCCCATTATACAATATACGCATTGTAGATGGATACCTTAACGAATATTGGATGCCCATTTTCTGCATCTTGTGGCACAACGGAGTGTATTCACGCCTTTTATTTTGATAGATCCCTTGAGAAGTCCTGATAGATTGAGATTGGATGTCCCTGCCAGCTTAAGTGACCCACTTCCCTGGCCCGCTGTAACAGTGCCTGCCGTGTACTGTACGTTAGTAGTTTAAGTAAGATAGCCCTAGGCTTGCCCCCTTTAGCCGGCATTTGAGTAATAGTTCTGTGCGCACGTTCTATTTCCAGTCAGAAATCTGCCTGTAAGCCCAGGATTTCAGGAAGAGATTGTTGGAGAAACTTAATGGTATCTCGTTTTTCCACTCCCTCTGGGAATCCTAACACTCACAAATTATTCCTTTGGCTTTGGTTTTCTAAATCATCAGATTTGGCCAGAAGTACATTTATTTTACTTTGTTGGTCCCTCTGCATCCCTCTGCGTCCCTCTGATCTCTTCAATTTCCGAATCCTGTGTCAGCGACTGTTGTTCTATTTTTACTATATGCCTGGTTAGATTTTGAATAGCCTTCATAGTGTGGTGAGATGCTTCAGTCACCTCATCCATGCAATGTAAGAGCTTCTCAAAGAGGGCATTAAACTACATGAGGTCGAGCATTAGGCCAGGTGCCTCCGCCATGCTGTAGGCCATAAACGTTGAAAGGGCTCCCCTCACTGAATCTCAGCTGTTTCGCCGCTAAAAGGTAAAATTACACACCCAAAGCCTAGCTGTATTCTCTATTAGTGTATTTTATGGCCTTTTTCTATCTTAGGTACAGGCAATTTCGGATTAGATCTTCTGCATTCAGCAGCTCCAAAATTAAGCTGCCATTTCGCTTGCTGGTTAGGCCATGCCCCTCTTTTCTTGCCATTTTATAACAAATATGAAACTACATAGTATGAATATATTAGTCTATGGCTGTAGCTTGTATATATTCATGTATAATATGTTTTTAAGTAGATATGTTTGTAAAATATAGACTTGACATGGCCGCCAAATATTCCTAGGCAGGGTGGAGTGTAACCCCCCTATCAATTTGGGGTTTACCTTAATGTCTTCCTGGGCTCTATCTATGCCCACTGCCAGGCAGACGTCCTTCACAGGAAATAGGATCTTTGTTTGGTCCTGCTGTTTTGAGTGAGAGTGCCATGCTGTGCCTTTGCGCCTGTCCCTTTAAAGAGCAGCTGACACCTTTAGGAAAACTTTAACAAATCATACTATTTAGACACATTTCAGCTTATATTTCATATTAGTTCTGTATTTCTCCTCCCCATCATTTATTACTGACGTAATTTGCATGAAAACAAGATGTTTGTTCCAGAAAACTGTATCTTTTCCTGTTGCAGATAGTGCAGAAGTGCCCCTAATACAGAAGCTGATTTGTTGCTGAACAAGAAGCCAGAAGTAGCTGACCCAGATGCAGACATTGAAAGGACTTCACCTGTACCCCTTCCATCTAGAAGATCTGGAAGATATATCAAACTGGTAGAACGCCTCACTTATGATACTCCAGGAACACCTGTAGACTTTCCCATGAAAGTGGTTCATAAAGAGGTATACATCACAGCTAACTATGCCCCTAAAATAGGATACACTGCAGCTTCTCAGTTAGTAATAAAACCCTCCAAGCAGTGTTCCCAGGGTCACCCTACAAAGAGTCCAAAATGTGTTTAGATACTTGAATCAGTATACCAATGAACAAATATAATGTTTAGAAATGAAAATGTAGAATGTTTATTTTATTTTTATTTACAAGGCGCTCATTTACAAAGGTTCTATGTCGGTGGGGTAAGGTGAACAAACATACATAGGTGGTAAGACAGAGACTTGATTTGGTCAATGGCATTAGAACATTATTTGTATACATAACTTAAAGTTTTAGAATGGAAGTTGAAGCAGAGGGAGAGAGGTACAGAAGAGAGAAGTAAGGGGGTAAGCAGCCAGTAGGCCTTGTCATGACATGAGATGATAAATGTGGAGTGGAGAGTAAGGGTAGAGAATGTAATGCTTAGGGGAGAGGGAAAGGGGTTGGATGAGTACCTAGACTTTAGCAAGGCATGTGACACAGTCCCACACAAAAGATTAATATACAAGATAGCTAGCCTTGGAGTGGCTCCCAAGATGACAGCCTGGGTCAAAAATTGGCTGGAGAATAGGACACAGAGAGTAATAGTAAATGGAGTCCACTCTGAAGAAAGGGGGTTACTAGTGGGCACCGCAGGGTTCAGTATTAGACTGGTCCTCTTCAATGTCTTTATATGTTTACATTGCAGAGGGACTGAAGGAAAAGTATGTCTCTTTGCAGATGACACAAAGATCTGCAACAGAGTTGATGCACAAGGTGGGGTGGAAAGGATGAAAAGGACTTGGCAAGGTTAGAGGAATGGTCAAATGTATGGCAGCTTAAATTCAATGCTAAGAAGTGCATGGTAATGCACCTGGGAAACAAAACCCAGGGAAGAGTACACAATGGGGGTGAGATACTAACAACAACAAAATGGAAAAGGACCTGGGGTAGTCATATCAGATGACCTAAAGGTGGGCAAGCAATGTGAGAGGGCAGCAAGGAGGGCTGGGGGATACTGGCATGCATAGGGAGAGGCATCACCAGTAGAAAACAGGAAGTTATTATCCTCTATACAGACAGCTGGTCAGACCCCATCTGAGTACTGCATGCAGTTCTGGAGACCCAGTCTCCGCAAAGACATAGACAGGATGGAAGCTGTCCAGAGGAGGGCAACTAAAATGGTGCAGGGTCTGCACCGGAAGACATATGAAGAGAGACTTAAGGAGCTTAATATGTCTAGCCTCGAGGAAAGGAGGGAGAGGGGGGACATGATAGAAACTTTCAAGTACCTCAAGGGAATCAACAAAGTCCAAGAGGGTAGCATCTTTCAAAAAAAGAGGTGTGCAAGAACAAGGGGCACAATTTGAAGATAGAGGGGGCAGCTCAGAGGTAATTTAAGGAAGTATTTTTTCATAGAGAGGGTTGTGGATGCATGGAACGGCCTTCCGGAGGAGGTCGTGGAGTCAAAAACAGTGGTGGAATTCAAGCATGCATGGGATAGTCATAAGGCAATTCTAGGGGGTGGGGGTAGGAAGAAGTAGGCTGATGGTTAACTAGGATCTGCAGCTTATCCAGTAGGCAGGGAAATGGGCAGACTGGGTAGGCCAAGCGGTCCTTATCTGCCATCAAATTCTATGTTTCTATGTTTCTATGACAGCTGGTGGAGGTATTAGGTGAAGCCGCCACAGGAACTGTTAGCTGTAAGATGCTGAAGGAGCATACTTTTAAAATGGCCAAGTTTCGGTTGGATGAGATTTCTTTGGGAAGAGCATTGAAACCAAGCGGTGCTCTTTAAGTAAATCAGCATTGCCCTTGAGATGTCCTGCACCTAGGAACATGCAGAGATTGGTGGGCAGAGCTTCCGGTGTACTGGGAGCTGAAGTGGAGGTTAGGAGGTTGCTGGTTCCAAAGGGTAGGAGGCCAAGAAGTGTTTTTTTTTGGCTAACAAACATGTTTGGTACTGTATCCTTCCACTTAGTTGAAACCAGCCAGTTTGAGCATATAAGTCACAAGTATGATTGTGGTGTGCAGCACCAGTAAGAAGCCTACACACCTTATTTAGTGCAACGGATATTCTATGGAGAGTGGAATTTGTAGCAGCACCTTAGATAACCAGGCCATAGTCTACAGTTGATAAGACAGAGCTCATGATTTCGATTCTGAGGGTTTCGGGTGTCAAACAGTGTTTATGATGGTGGAGTAAACCAGTCGTGATGTTGAGAGCCTGGGCAACATTGTCAACGTGCTGTCCATAGGAAAATGAGCAGTCCAGTGTTACTCCCAGGTATTTAAAATGTTGGATTTGTTAAAGAGGTGCTCCCCACACAGTTTCTGATGGTGAGGGTCTGACACTTGTGTTTACTCCGTGTGCTACTGAACATCATGATTTTAGTTTTTTTGTAGTTCAGGATCAATTTGTGAGAGTTGAACCAGGCCTCTACTTCATTAAAACTATGCTATAGTTGACATTCCAATTGCAGTGAGTCAGGGTTACTGGTAAAGATGACAGCATCATCCATGCACAGGAATATCCATCGGGTGGCAGGCCTGAGGGAGTTTGTTAAGGAAGATGCTGAAAAGTAGAGGCCCTAAGATAGAGCCTTGTGGCACTCCAGAGTGGACAGGCTGCTTGTCCGAGGTAACATTTGCGATTATCACCTGCTGGAAGTGATCATCCAAGTAACTCTTGAGTTTCCTCTTTAGACTGCAGTATCTCTCCATTACTTAAAAAAAGAACATGATTTTCCTTTAATACAGACATCAAGTGGTCTGAGCCCACCAGAAGCAACTTAAGTTTGCTGGGACAGAATTTCCACCAGCTCATGCTCATCCAATTCAATTCTGTTTTTAGTTCAATTAAATTTTTATTTTACCAGGAAATACACCATTGAGAAAAAAATAATTTACAAGGTCGTCCCGGATGGGCTCAAACAAAAGAAAGTAAGGATAATGAGTACAAAAATACAATTACAGATAGCAAGGCAATGCAGTTAACAATGATAGCAATAGATCTAGTACATGTGGTGTACTTTAACAATAGACATCTATGCACAACTATAGTAACTGGTGCAGAGAGGTAGGGCATGGAAGTTCAGAGGAGGTATGAAGTTAGAGCAAGAGGGAGGGGCAGGAAGTTCTGAATGAGATAGAAAAGAGAAAGGGGCTATAAGGAAGATATGGAGGAAGAGGAAGAGGGAGAAAAGACATGACAAGGGTAGGGGTTGAGGAAGTTGGGAGAGGCAACTAAGGGGATGAAAAGTAGAGCAGGTGCTGACAAGTAAGTGCCATAAGGTAATCCTGAGTTAATGAGACCATTTAAGAGTAGCAGTGGCAGTTATCCATCAGGGCAGTCTTAGAATAGGCTTGAAGGAGGGAATCCCCACAATTTGTGACAAATTTAGGGAATTTTGGAGTGTGTTCCATGCAAGCAATAATACCCAACAGGGTGGGCAGTATTGGGCAATACCGGATCACTCAGGGGCGTGATGAGGCATGACACCTCAGGCGTGGGTCCTTATAGCCCCTGGAAGGTCCGATATTGCCCATGCCACCCACCCTGGAGGGTATTATTGCACTTAGAAAACGGGCTACCTGTGGCATTTTTATATAGGATTAAAAAAAATAAATAAAAAAAATAGAGTAAGAAGGAAGTTAAAGTCTTTTTCTTGTAAAGTACTGTAGTCCCTGAGCTGTTCCATCTCCTATTGCCCCCTTCCCACACAGCAATTATCTTGTCCCCCGCTTCACCCCTACAGAAGATGACATGGGCTTTCTAGTGCAGTTTCTTCCCATGGTTGTACCGTCTAAAAAAAAAACATTTTCTGAGCTTCCTGTAAGTTGTTTTTTTTTTGCCAGCTTGCCAGTTGGAACAGTTAGATGACCGAGTTTGCATGAAACTCTGCCACATAAAAACAGGAAGTTTAGAGCGCAAAGTTTAATGTGTCAACATGGCAGTGGTCCAAATGTTTTTTTACCTTGCAGATTGAGACAATAATTTTTAATTTAAACTGTGGCGATTCTCACTGTAACTTGTCAGCAAGGAAGTCACTGCTAAGGAAGAAGTAGCTATGGCAAAGCAGTATGTAGAAAGTTACATTTATTGCTCAGATGAGAGAAAGATAGCCAGGGAGCAGAACAGACAGAGTAAGGGGAAAATTCTTGGTGGCATTTTGTTTCAGTTTACACATTTCAATGCAGTGGGGGCAGGAACAGTAGCGGGACTTTTCGCAAATCAGCCCTGATATGGAGTCCCACTGCTAACTACCATCACATGCGAGAGCAGACAGGCAATTGGAGGATGTGAGCAGTTGCAGTGCTGGTGTCTGGTCCAGCTTGTTAAAACAACAAAAAAAAAAAAGAAAATAGTTTTGTTGCTTTTTGTAATGTAGTGGTGGAATAGTTTATATTCATACTGTAGGTGTAGGGCTGTTCTGAGGTGGGGGGGCCTATGGCAACTCGCTCGCTAAGCAGAGGAAATGTCAGCTGCTGACTCTTAAAATTCAGGGTACCCATGGATACCCTCAGTAATGGGGCACCCCGAACTTGCACTTGTTTTAAGTGGGTGTCTTTGGAAAGTTAATGTACCCCCCTGTAGTGGCTGTCAGCCAATGAGAGAGCTCCAAGAATCTTGCCCATTTTCTAAAGGGCAGGTAGAGCATGGCTTAAGGACTTAATGCTTGATCTCTCTGATGGACTTCTCAGTCACATGCTCTGAATCCTCCTGACCACATTTAAACAAAATATTAAGCTGACTGTCATCTGGTAGCAGTGACAACTCAAGCCATACCTTGGGATCTCATCTCCAGTGGAACCATATATACTGCGAGTAACAATAGGGAGAGCATAGAGCCCTGAGGGATGCCACACATGACCAGAGAAGAGGCAGACTAACAATTGCCCAGCACCACAGTCAGGTGACAGTTTCCCAGGAATGATCTGAACCAGTGTAACACTATGCCAGCCACAGAAACACCTCGGGCGCTAGCTCCCCATGATCCTCCATATCAAATGCTGATAACAGATCAAGGAGACCCAAAACAGACAGTTCTTCTCAGTCCTTTGCCAGAAGATCATTCATAACCCAAACCAAGGTGGTCTTCGTGCTGTGGTGAGAAAAGAAACCAGATTGGAGTGGCTCATAGAGTTCAAATTTCTCTAGGTGTTCTGTCAGATGACTTGCAACACTTTCTCTATAACTTTCCCCATAAAAGGAAGGTTACAGATAGGCCTGTAATCTATAACATTGTCCAGCACTAAATGTGACTTCTTGTTGAGGGACTGCACAATGACCCCTTTATAGGGGTCAGGGAAGACACTTTCTCTCAAGTATGAGTTCACAATCTCTACAGACACAGGCATTATCATCTGCCAGCCTGCCTTAGCCAAATGGGATGGGGCAGGGCCTAAGGTGCAAGCAACTTGGCACATTACTTACAGCACCTGGCAAATTTCTACATAATAAGCTGGCTGAAAGTCCATCCACAGCAATTGAGATTCAGTTTTCTCAGCTTATCAAGCACTGTCCAATTGACCGGCACCAGTGGAGGAGATAGTTTGCCTTACCACTGCAGTCTAGGCTACAAAAGCATCAGAAAACTGCTCCATCTCTACACTTAACTTGACTCCATCTTTGATCCAAGATAGTCTGATTTTAGAATCTTATGCATCAGTCTGAAGAGAGCTGATGGTCTGTTTTACTCGACTGCTTTAAGGTAGGAATAAAATTGTTTCCTCTAACCAGTCATTGCCTCTTGATAACTCTGATTGTGAGAGATCGCAACAAGTTTGACGGAAAACAGGGCAGATCTTCTCTAGCACCTTTGAAGCCTCTGACCACATGTTTCCAGTCCCCTCAGCTCATCATTATATCAAAAAGGGTTGGGACTTCCAAGATGTGGATGGAAGTGGACTGGTGCTAGGGAGTAAGCTGCAGCATGAACAGCTGTATTATGTCTCAGTCACAGCACTGCATCCTTTGGAATTGGCAGCAAATATCTATGAAATGTCCACAAGAGCCCAGAAAGCGCTGGGTTCAACACTCCTCCAACTATGACAGCGGATCATTTCAGCTATATAGATGTGAATGCAAGAAGTTGGGCTAAGGTGGGAGGATCCTGAAAAGATGATGGTGGCTCTGTCAATAAAAGCTTTAGTTCTGGCAATCTCTGGGGCACTGAGAGAGAGGGAGGTGTTGGAAAATGATTGGAATGAGTTTTGAGAGGGACCAGGAGATTAACCCCAGCCACTTAGTAAAGGGGATAGGGATATTTTACGTTTTCTTTCTCCCCAACACACAAGCTGAATACTGAATACCCACACATTTGTGGACCTGAATATTTGGAAAAAGATATTCTCACAGTTCTATTATACTGTATATTATCAAATTAAATTATCTGCTCTTCTATCATATATGCTGCCCTGCTGAATGCAGTTTGAAGGGACATCCTTTCACAGTTTCCACAGTTTCCAAAAGAAGTCATCTCATAGTTGCTGAGCTGGAACCCAATTCCCTGCAGGGAAACTCCCAAGCCACACCACCACCAACACCAGTCATCCATACCTAAAAAACAAACAGATCCTCAACAGTGTGGGAGCATTATACAGATGACACTGTGAATGAAGTGAAATCATGTCCTAGTCACATTCCACTCACTCACTGGGACATGAACGTAAACAGGACAATGTTAGGAGGGAGTCCTTTTATAGTGCTCTTGTAAAATGGCTAGGGAAGTCTAAAGGCATATAACTGCTTCTCTTGAAAGAGGGAATGAGGAAAATTACTGCAGTAACACCCTATCTAGAATAAGAGTGTAAAGGGATTTAAGAAGGGAACTGGGAAAACAAATAACACCATATCTAGAGTCAGGTGGCTGGCAGTATAGCCTAGAGGTTAGAGGAATGAGGTGTGAAAGAGGTGTGAACAAGCTTGGTACATCCAGCAGCCCAGACCTGAGTTTGGTTCTCACAGCCTCCACTTGCATACTGTGTGACTCTGAGCAAGTCACTTGACTGCCCAGTGCTCCCAGGTCACCCCTGAAAACAGGCACTTGTGCCTAGTGGGCCTTACTCAGTTACCAAAAGACTAAAAAAAAAAAAGGTAGCAAAGGGTTAGGTGAAAGTAAAGGTGCTGCTGCCACAGTAGAAGAAGACAAAGGAAGATAAGGGAGTAAAGGCAGAAGGAAACAGTTTATACAAATGGACACTACTTGTTGAGGGGGTTAGGAGGTAACACCTTATCTATCTAGTGTAATGGTACAAAGGAGTGCAGCAAACAAAAAGGGGGAAACTAGAAACACCCTACATAGTGTAAGGGTACAAAGATATTTTAGGTGACATAGGGAGTGTAGGAATTGGGAATGTTGGGAGTTGTGCAGTGCAGTGGCTGTGGTGCAGCAGTTTACAGAAAAATATTCTGGAGACTGCAGTGCTTCCCCATTTGCATGCACCTCTCTGAGCAATCGAGGAGGTCTCCAAACTCCAGGGTGAGTTGTTTAAGATCTGAGGTGCCTCTTCTCCTACACAGATGCCACCGAGTCTTCCACTGTTACCGCAGAGAATTCCCGGGAGGAGGAATGGCTAAACTGTGCTGGACTCCAGAAGGGTGAGGATGGTGAGTCTAGACCCCACTCCTCAGTCAGTACCACTGTGTAGTACTTTTGATACTCTGGTGGGATGAGACTGCAAGAATGAGGCACCTGTTGTAGTGGTCACAGAGGATGTGAGGGTCCTCTGTAATGGATACCCCAAGGAGGGTGGTAGAGGACCCCAACAGATGAGGCAGCAACTTCTGTTGTGGGGCTCAATTGTGAGGGGGGAAGATGTAGGAATTAGATGAGAGAGAGAGAGACAGAGAGAGAGAGACAGAGAGCTGCCTACACATCGCCACAGCCAGGAGGGATGAAAAACAGATCATAAGGATAACTAGAGTGGCAGATCGGGAGGGAGAAAGAGCTAGATGTAATTGTCCACCTGGGGACTATCAACCTGGCATGGGATGGAGCTGGGATAGTGCAGGGGGAGTTTAAGGAGCTGGGTTCAGATCTTAGACAAGTAGTACACTCAGTAGCTTTCACTGAGGGGCTGCATGTCTGTGACAGTGGGGAGCATAAGATTCTCCACACCAGAAGCTTCAACTCATGGTTGAAGGAATCGTGCATAGTGAAGGGGTTCTGCTTCATTGGGGACTGGGGACCAAGCTAAAGGGATAAGTGCCTATACATGGGTGATGCCCTGGATCCATCTTAGAGGGGAACAGCAGTTCTCAGTGGACGGTTTAAATTATACCTTGATGAACCTTTAAACTATCTGTGTTGAGTCACAGAAGGAAACAGGGATGCATAAACTGCCCCCCCCCCAAACTGAAGTAGAGAGTAGGAAGGACTCGAGGGGAGCCAAGTCCCCTCAGGTCTAAAATAATAAAAGAAATAGAATGGTAGAAATTAAACGCGATGGAAACATTCATAGATTCATAGATTCATAGAAGTGTGACGGCAGAAAAGGACTGAACTAGGCCCACCAAGTTTGCCCATTTGTCCAGCTATCTGCTTGGACCTGTGCCTCCCCGCTTTAACACTCCAATGTGGTTGTCCCATGCCCTTTTGAATACCTCCACTGTTTCCTCTCCAACGACTGCTTCTGGGAGTCTGTTCCACTTTTCTATGACTCTCTCTGAGTAATAGTATTTTCTAATGTTACCCCTGAACTGTCCTCCCTCCACCTGCAGGCCATGCCCCCTCATCCTCTGACTTCCTTTCATCTTGAAGATGCTCCCCCCTGGCACCCTGTTTATTCCCTTAAGGTACTTGAAGGTCTCGATCATGTCCCTCCTCTGCTCCAGGGAGTACATGTTCAAATCTCTCAACCTCTCTTCATAGGATAGGTGGCTTAACCCTTTTACCCTTTTTTTCCCTCTCCTCTGAACCCTCTCTATCCTCCCCACATCCTTCCTGAGGTATGGGCTCCAGAACTGGATTCCGTACTCCAAGTGTGGTCTAACCAAATGGGTGTACATGGGTACTATGACCTCCCTATTCCTACTTGTGATCCCTCTTCTGATGCATCCCAGCATTCCATTCCCCCTTGCCACTGCCCTCCTGCACTGCCCTTCCACCTTCAGGTCCCCGAATATAATGATGATGTCTAGGTCCCTTTCTTGCTCCATCTCCTCCAGCTCTCTTCCCCCCATACGGTATCCTGCCTTCTGATTTCTGTAGCCCAGATGCTTGATTTTACATTTTTCTGCATTGAATTCAAGCTGCCACCTTTTTGACCATGCCTCAAGTCTCCCCAAATCTCTTTGCATTTGTTTCACCCCTTCCTCTGTGTCCACCCTATTATAGATTTTGATATTATCCGCAAACATACTCACACCCCCCTTAAGGCCCTCCATGATGTCTCCTACGAATATATTGAACAGTAGGGGCCCCAGCACTGATCCCTGGGGGACCCTGCTCGTGATCTTGCCTTCCCTGGATGCCATCCCATTTATTATGACCCTCTGCCTCCTTTTCCCCAGCCAGTTTTCCACCCATTTGACTGCCCCCTGCCCCATTCCCAGTCCTGCCATTTTACACAGCAGCCCCCCATGAGGTACTGAGTCAAATGCCTTTCTGAAATTCAAACAAGCTACATCTACTGCTCTACCTTGATCTATTTCCTTGGTGACCCCATCAAAAAACTCTATCAAATTTGTTTGACAGGATCTGCCCCTAGTAAAACCATGATGCCTTGGATTAGTCAGGCCATTTGTCTCCAGGTAGCTAGTGATCCTGCCTTTTACTAGCTTCTCCATGAGCTTGCATACCACTGATGTCAAGCTCATGGGCCTGTAACTTCCCACTTCCTCTCTCCCTCCCCCCTTATGCAGAGGGACCACATTTGCTTGCCTCCAGTCCTCGAGCACCACCCCCGGTTTCAGGGACCAATTGAACAGTGTAGCCAAGGGTCCTGCCAATACCTCCTTTAGCTCCCTTAACACCCTTGGGTGCACCCCGTCTGGCCTCATTGCCCTGTCCACCTTCATGCAGCCCAGTTCTTCCAATATTTCCTCCATGAGGAACGGCCTCATCTCCACCCCTCTTCCCCAGCCATTTCATTACCTGCTCTGCTGCCTTCTTCTTCTTCTTTCTCCCTCTTGAACACTGAGCAAAAGTAGGTGTTTAGCAGGTCTGCCTTGTCTCTGTCTCCTTGTAGCGCCACCCCCTCTTTTGTTCTTAACTGAAGAATCCCCTGCCTAGTCTTCCTTTTTTCATTTACATATCGAAAGAAAGTCTTATCCCCTTTTTTGACCCCTCTCGCAAGTCGCTCCTCTGTCTGTGCCTTTGCCCTCCTTACCTCTACCCCTGCTTCTCTCTGGCTCACCTGGTATTTACCCAGTTCGCTTCCATCTGAGTTGTCTTGAACCTCCTAAAGGCTTTCCTTTTTGTCCTTACCTTTTTTGCTACTACCCTCGTATACCACAGCGGTTTTCTCCTCCTCCTCTTATTTTTACTCTCTCTCGGCACATATGTCAGTGGCCCCTACAATAGCTTCCTTGATCTTCCCCCACTTTGCCTCTACCTCCATCAACTCCCCCAACCCCTGCAATGCCCTCTCGACTGTTTCCCTCATTCTCCTGAAGTCCATCCTCCTGAAATCCAGGACCTTTAACCTAGAGTGGTGAACCTCTGCAGTGTTTCTGATTTTAAACCTGACCGTGTTGTGGTCACTTGTACCGAGATGTTCCCCCACCGATACCTCTTCCAACCTTCTCCCATTCATCAGAATCATATCAAGAGTATCTCCTTCCCTGGTAGGCTCCCTGACCAGTTAATTTAGGAGGGCCAACTGCAGGGAGTCCAATATTTCTCTGCTGCTGGCTGAAGCAGCTGAAAGGGTGTTCCAGTCTACAACCGGTAGATTTAGGTCCCCCATCAGCACCACCTCCCCCCTTGCCACCATTCTCATGAACTCGTCAGCCATGCTTATATCCACAGATTCGTGCTGTGCTGGGGGTCTATACACCACCCCCATATGCACTGACACCCCCTTCCCTACTGCCAACGAGACCCAGAGTCCTTCTGCCTCTCCCCACTTACCCTGCAATTCTGATGCCCTGATACCCTCCTTTACATATAGCTCAACCCTCCCCTCTCTTTCCCTCCCTGTCCTTCCTGAAAAATTTGTACCCTGGTATCTCCATTTCCCATCCCTGCTCCTGGTGGCACCACGTTTCTGTTAACCCCACTATGTCAAGGCCCTCCTCTGCCATTATTGCCGTTAGATCAGGGATCTTTCTACCCCGACTTCTGGCATTCGTGCATGTAACCCTCCATGCCCCCCTCTCCTCCTTCCCTATATGTTTGTCTCCTTTACCTTTTGCTGTGTGTGTAGGGCTTTTTGCCTCCCCGCCTCCTGCCTCAACAGTGGGGCTTTTCCCTGCCCCCCCGTTTAGTTTAAGTGGTAGCTTCTGTCCACATAATCATCCAGTTTACATTTGAGCACTGCTTTCCCCTCCCCATTTAGGTGCAGCCTATCCAGGGCATATAGGCTTGTGTCACTCCATGTTGACCCCCAATCTCCTATCACACCATACCCCTTCTGGACACACCAACCTACAAGCCAGTCATTGAATTCCTCAATATTTTGCCTTGCATCCATGCTGGCCCTTGGTACAGGTAGCACCTTCGAGAAGGACAGGGATTTGAAGTCCGAATTGTTGCAGAACCTGGCCAGTGCCATAAACCTGGCCTGCACCTCCATCATGCTGCTCTTTGCTAGGTTGTTTGTTCCTAGGTGGAAGATCAGATGCGTTTTCTTATCCATTTCCCTTCCCCTTTGAGGGGATCCACTGGATAACTTTGGCAGCCGTCATACCTGGCAGGCACTCCACTCATATTTTTTCCCTCTCTCTTCCCTTCTCCCCCATGTAACTCCTTTTATAATAGAGTCCCCCACTATTAAGACTCTATCCCCTTTTTCCTCCTGAACACCCCTCCCTGCTGCCATTCTCCTCCTTTTTTCAAATTTCTTCTCCTCCATCGCATTGCTTCCCCCCCCCCTCCGAATCTACCTGAGCCTTTCTCTCCTCATCCTCCATCTGTACCCTTCCCTGGGCCCCTTCCTGGATTTCTGGTTTCTTTGTGCTGCCCTTACCCTCCTCTGAAGCTCTTCAATCCTTTCTTTCTCCAACCTGTTCTTCTCCCTCACCCAAATCTTGGTTTTCTGGCACTTCTATTGTACTACCCTTCTTTGTGCATTGCTCCTTTTTATCTCCCCTCCCCATGTTTTTCTCTCTTTTCCTTGTACCCTGACCATTATTGCCGGGTGCTGCTCCACTTCTCTACCTGCCGAACTCCCCTTTCCTACTTCCTGCCTGGTTTTATTCCACCCCCTTCCTCCTTTCCCTTTCTTATCTGTTCACGCTCCTCATTCCTCAGTCCCCTTGCTGCTAATCCTGGGTCCCCACTAACCCCTGCTGCCCTCTGCCCTCCTCCCATACTACCCCTCTCTCTCTCTGGTCTGCTGTGACCCCCCTTCCCCTGCCTGGTGTTATGCGCACTCCCGAATCCTGGGCTTCTCCTGCCAGGCTGCCCCTGTTCCCCCAGCCCACTTCCAGTTCCTCTCCTTGTGCTTGAGGTTTCAACCCCCTGTATATGTTTGCCGGCCACGCCATGCCCCTTCCTTTTCCACTCTACCAGCTGTCTCCGAACTCCTTCCACTTCCTCCCTGAGCTTTGCCAGCTGGTGGCATACTGGGCAACCTCCAAATTTCCAAGCCCAGTCTAGTACCATGGCTGCTCCACACCCCGTGCATCCAACCACCCTCCCACAGATGCCAGCTCTAGCAACTTGAGGCCACATTCCCATTCTGTCTTGCGTCATTAGTCACTCTCCCTTTTTAATAATACTGTACTAGCACTTTTGCATCTACAATAGGTAGTTCCCTTTCTCATAGCCTTTACAGACAACCACACAAAAATAAAATCTACTTAAGTCAGGACTAATAACCCAAATCAGGTACTCCTCAAAGTCAGGTTCAAAAACACCTCTCCATATTCTTTAAAGCCACTAAAGTCAGGCCACTCCTCCTCCTCCTAGGCTCCACCTCCACTAAATACATGATTTTATTACATGAATAATAAAAAGAGAGGGGAGAAGGAGGGAGGGCAAAAAGGAAATAAGGAGGGTGGCAGGCAGAGTGGTATCAAAATATGGAAAGCCATGTGTGAAAATGCAAGAAGTCTAAGAAATAAAATTCCAGACCTAGGGAACATCATGGCAGTGGCACACCTGGATATTACAACTATTATCTATTCATGGTGCACTGGAAGCCAGAAGTGGGACATGACCATACCAGGCTATACTCAGGTCAGGATAGACACGAGGTAAGAAAAAGAGGAAAGGGGTAATAAATGTAACAGAAGGCATAAAAATGACAGAGATACAGGGAACCCCGGGGGTTGGGGATGCAGGTACTGTGGGTCACCCTGTATATGGGAAACAGACACTATTTGCACTGGTGTGATCTACAAATCTCCAACACAGTGGGAGGATTTAGATAACTTACTGGTGGAAGAGACTTGCAAAATAGCAAAAAAGGGAGAAGTGTTGCTGGTGAGAGACTTCAATCTACCAGATGTAGATTGGAGTCTCCCGGCTTCAGCTTCAGCTAGAAGCAGGGACATCCTGGACTCCCTGCAGTGAGTGTTCCTTGGGCAGCTAGTCAAGGACCCCACTCATGATGGGGCAATATTGAGCCTGGTGCTAACTAATGGGAAATTGTTGCAGATGTCAAGGTGGGACGTCACCTGGAGACTGGGGATCACTGTACAGTGTGGTTCAACATAAGGATGGCAGCAGAATTGAGCCACACAAGGATGAGGGTCCGGAATTTCAGGAGGACAGATTTTAAAAAGATGAGTGAATGCTCAGGGAAAACCTAGCGGGGGGATGGCATGGGTGGGGTGGATGAACAGTGGGCAAAGCTTAAAGATGGCATAGTGAAGGCAGCAAACCTTTGTGCAAAGCAAGTGAGCAAAAGCAAGAAGAAAAAGAGACCATTGTGGTTCTCAAAAGAAGATACTGAAAAGGTAAATGTTAAAAGGGTAGCATTCAGAAGGTACAAGGAGATGCTGAAGGAGGAGGACAGGGAGGTGTATCAGGAGAAACAGAAGGAGGTAGGGAAAGTAGTTAGGAGTACAAAGGCACAAACTGACAAAAGAATAGCCCGGGGTGGGGTAGCAAAAGTTGAGCAGACATTTTTTAGTTATATATGTGAAAAGAGGAAGATATGGGGAAGCATTGTAAAGTTAAGAAGAGAAGTGGGGACTGTGCAGAGGAGGACCAGCAAATGGCAGATATCCTGAACAAATTATTTTGTTCAGTTTTCACATACAAAGGAGAATGGAAGGGGTCACACTAAAGCAAAAGGAGCATTGGAGGGAGGGAGGTAGACAATAGTTCATTTTCAGAGGCTAGAGTCCTGAACTCTCAAAGTGGACAAAGTGATGGGGCATGATAGTAAGTAGGTAAGTATCATCTATCTCTCCCAAATCTCCATCCTACCACTCCCTTAGAAACCAAGACTCAGTTACAAACCCTAAACCTTCCTCGCAGATCTTCATATGCAGGCCAATCAGCTTTCTCCTGCCACTTCGCTAAAATATGGAACTCCCTCCCCCAGCCTGTCCAGCACACTGCCTCACCTAGAATCCTCTCCTGCCTCTTAAGGAACCTTTTCCTCCTGTCTGTACTTGTGCCTAATCTAAGCATACTAAATAAATACTCCCTCAACCTTATGTTTTGTCCCCTGGGTTGCACATAAACTGTTAGCACTTACAATTTTTAAAATTAAACCATTCTGTCCCTTGTAATCTGTCGGAGTGATTTTGTTTGTCTTGTGGCTGTGTTCTCTAAGTTTTACAATGTTTATAACTTTGCCTGTAGCGTACTTGTCATCTCCTTGTCTTCAGATGTACATTGTACATCAAACTTTATACCCTCTGTAAAATTTTAATTACTACATGTGTAAGTTTACACCACATATAAAGTTTATATCTGTTTGTATCCCTTCCCTTTATCCCTTAACCCCTTCCCCAGGATGCATCTCGAAATGAGCTTTTGCTCAGTATGCCATTCCTGGTAAAACATTTTAAATAAATAAATAAGTAGAAGTTTATTTATAATGAACCTTATCCCTGAGGCTCAGGGCACTGCACAGGATGCAGACAGTAATAATTCATCATAACAACATATATAAAACCACATAAAAAAAGACAGTTTGACTAAAACAGCATAAGACAGCAGCTAAGGAAACTAAAACTGGGAGAAATTCTAAATCCCATAGGTATCCCTAAATTGATGTGCCTTCATGCCCCACTTAAAGGCCTCTGACAAGGGGAGGCCTTCCTCAAGGACCTAGGGAGCAAATTCCACAAGGCTGGTCCTGCCACCTCAATGGAGTGTTCTCCTAATATTGTAAGCCAACCATAAAAATGGATAGGAGGCCCTCAGAGGAGAGGGAGGAGGAGTGGAAAGAACATTGAAAGCAGAGAGGAGTCAGGCGGTTACTCAGGTAGTTGGGACCCAGTTCATACAGGGCTTTAGAGGTGAGAATACTCACCTTGAAGATAATTCTCCACCTCACTGGTAACCAGTGCAGAACAGTGCAGATCATGCAGAATTGGGGTCACATGACAGGACCGCCAAAAGCCAGTCAGCAACCTGGCTGCTGTGTTCTGCATCAACTGCAGGTGACACAGGACCCCTCTGCTAACCGTGAGATAAAGAGCATTGCAATAGTCAAGTCTGGATGTCACAAAAATGTGCACCAGTGAGGGCAGATCATCCGGTGGGATTAAGACTTTAATGTGGGTGATAGTCATCAAATGATAAAATCCAGGGGAGTACAATGAAAAGCCAAAAGCTGGGATCATGACATTCAGGATCCTGAGTTCAGCTGCCCGACAGACTGACGCTGGTGCCAGCAGGGGTAAGGTAGAGGATGTGACAAACTGCTACCCTGCCTCTAGCCATGCACCACAAGAAGGGGAAAAATCCAGTGGTTGGTTGAGCTGCTCCTATGGTGTGGAGAGCTAAGCCACTAGCAGCTCGGCCACTAATGCACTCACACCCAGGTTCTATTCCCAGGTCTACACTTGTGCAGTGCTCTTTTGCGCCCCATAAACTGTTTTAACCTACTCTGAGGTCTGTTCCCCCTTGGAGTTGGTTATTTTAGTTGAGGGGGTGCGAGGGGGCAGAGCTCTCCATGTGGGAGGTGTGGGGTGCTTGCCCCCCACATTGCACCAACACCTTGTTGGTCTTCCAACAGTTGGTCTCCTAAACTTAGGCTTATGGAGATCGGAAGAATGACTGTTGGGATTCAGTAGTAGATCCAAATCCAGTCAGGACAACATATGACAGATGTAGTTTTCCAATGGTACTGAGGGTGCTAAGGGAGGTACTGTACTAGCTGCACCTCTGACAGTTCTATTTAACAGCTCACTGGAAATGAGTGATTCTGGCGGACTGCAGGAGGGCAAATGTAGTCACACTTTACAAAAGTGGTAGCAGGGAGTAGGCTGGCAATTATAGGTCAGTCAGCTGGAAACCAGTTGTTGGGAAGACACTGCTTAAAGAAAGAATTGTGGACTATCTTGACTTCAGTGGGGTACAAGACCTGAGGCAGCATGGATTTACCGGGCGGGGACAGGTGGGGGAGGGCATTTCAACTGAATCTGATAGATTTCTTTAGCTGGGTGACCAAGGAAATAGATCATGGTGAAACAGTGGATGTGGCCTACCTACATTTCAGTAAGGCTTTTGCCACTGTTACATATAGGAGACTGATAAGTAACCTGGGCAGCTTAGGGGTGAGTTCAAATGTGGTAAACTGGGTAAAAGATTTGTTAAGGTATAGGTGACAGAAGGTGGTGGTAAATTGAGTTCTCTTTGGAGAAGTTAAATGACCAGCAGGGTGCCTCAGAGCTCAGTACTTAGACTAGTCATCTTTTATGTCTTTAAAAGTGACACTGCAGATGAGCTAGAAGGGAAGGTCTGCCTCCTAGCAGTTGACACCAAAATCTACAATAGGGCAGGCACTCCATTGGTTGTGGAAAGAATGAGCAGAGGCCAGAGAAAATGCAAGGAGTAGTCAAGGGTATGGCAGCTGGGTTTCAATGTGAAAAACTACAAAAGCATGTACTTAGAGCACAGAAACCCAGAGGCAGAGTACAAAATGGGATAAAAGGTAGTGATGACCACCAAGCAGGAAATAGATCTGAGGTAGGCATATTTGATGACCTAATGGTGGCCAGGCATGCAACAAGGTAGTAAGGAGGACCAGTGGAATGCTGTGGTGCATTGGGAGTGGTATCACAAGCAGAAGAAAGAACTGGTGTTGCCTATCTGTAGATCCCTGGTGAGATCCCACCTAGAGTACTGTGTCCAGTTTTGGACACCACATTTCTGGAAGAACATAGACAGAGTACAGTCTGTCAAGAAAAGGGTAAACAAAAATGGAGCAGGGTCAGCATAAGAAGCCCTATGTGGAGATATTAAAGGACCTCAATATGTGCAATCTGGAAGAGAGGGGGGATGTGATAGAGATCTTTAAATACCTCACAGAAGTAAATAAGGTATAGTAGGGGAGTATTTTTCAGAAACAAAGATGTTCAAGGACAAGGGGACATGCAATGAAGCTGGGTGGGGGTTTAATTCAGGAGAAAAGTGAGGGGGTACTTCTTCACAGAAAGAGTGGTGGACACCTGGAACATTCTTCCAGCAGAAGTGCTGGGGGAAAAAACAGTGGTGGGGTTCAAGAATGTATGGGACAGGCATATGGTAATCTCAGTGAAAAGTGTGTGGGGGGGGCAGAGTTCAAGTAAGGTCTGCAGTGACAGTGTAGGAAGGGAAAAAATGAGCCGAATGTGTGGGTCAAGTGGTCCTTTCCTGTCATCAAATTTCCCCCAGACTTTGTTTTATATAATTGCTGGGTTCCATTTTTTTTGCAGCAAGACTCCTTTCCCAGCTGCAGTCTGAGCTCTGTATGGGCTGGGAGCTGAAAGTGGCAGATGACACTTCTGCTTTCCAGCCATGTATGTTACAGGAATTTGAGTGTGTGCATGTGCTCTTTGGGAAACCTGATGCATGAATGCCATTATAACCAGCTGGATAAAATGGTACCTTATAACTGGATTTCCCTAGGGGGAAAAGTAGAGCCAAGTTATTTTAAGAATAATAGTAATCATCACATTATTACAAAAAACACAGAAGGACTCAAGCTTTAGAGAAGCAACACATCCTCATTATCATCCCTCTCTCTCCATCATGAATTATGCTACCTTGCCACATATCACTGAGGAGTGTGGGTGGCACCACCTTTTCCCAGCCTGCACACTGTACAGCAAATGGTAGAATATGATCGGTATCTGTAATTGTCATCTTCTCACATTTTGTTAAAATGAACCACTTTTATTTAGATAAAAAGAATGTAACATCTTCAAATGTTATGCATACTCAATCACCTTCACAACTCATTACATGTTTATTATGAATAACATAACAGCAGCTGCACGGCCATCACAGTCACGTGCATGCCATAAACACAAATAATTGCCTGTCTGTGCCTCATTGTTCAACTGAAAGGTGCTTATTCTTGATTGACATAGAGCCTAACTGAAAGACTATAGCCAGGATTTTGATGAGGCAGCAATTGATTCGCCATGCTTCCACTGAGAACATGTGCCAAGAATCTTCTGAATGCTCATTCCTTTGCCCTGCCATACTCCCCTCGTCTTCCACCTCTAGTGATGCACCTATTTACCTATTAGCATCTTCCCTAAGGAACCTATAGTCTATAGGAACTTCATTCCTGTGACACATCTAGGGGGGCAACCCTCCTCAAGAGAGTTCCAATGTATTCCTGGTACACAAAAGAGCAGTAGTCCCTAGAACAGAAACAGAGGCTACGAATGTCCACATCTGCATTGCATGAATTTTCAAACTATCTTCAGTTGAAGCTCAAACTACTGTATCAACAAAAATAAGTATCCTACTGTAAACTCACTAACAGTACCAAGCTCCTTACCTACCAATAAACCACCTGATATTGCCCCAAACCTCCATATGTACTCACTCCCTAAACCAGAGTGACAGTAATTAATTCATCACCCATGTCAAAAATCTATTTTCAATAAATGCTGAGATGTTTTTATACTGTACATGAAGACTAAAGCTAATAAATAGATGTGAGGCATATAATGTGCTGTATCTGTGATGTAATGCCTCTGTAAGTATGTTTATTCATTTAGATTTCTTCTAAGGGTGTCCAAGGAATAAAGAATAACCTATTTTACCATTTGTATAGATTTTGTTCACTATATGACCTTCAGCAAACATCTTAACTCCTTCCTCCCTGCAGTCCTAAAAGAAAAACTTTGGAAAAAATATATGGAGTTGAATCACCTTAGAGTAGCATCTGATTATGCTGACTGCAATGTACCATGGGATGCTCATATCAGGATGAGACATATATTATTAAAATACAACATCTCATCTATAAAAGGCTTCACATTAAGTAGCAAGTGAATGCCTAGTGCAGAATTTATCATGACTATACTGCATAAACTAAGGGAGGAGCAAGCTGGTCTTTGGCATTGACTTTGCACTGATCAGTTTGGAAGGCATAAATTTTAGTTTCTGCTGGTGTTCAGACTTACAGAATGTTTCTAAAATCATCGCTGCAAAAGAAAAAATGTAGATAAGATAAAAAAAGTTAATAAGGTGTATTTTGCAGATGGAGATTTGTGCTGCATACATCAGCAAAGGCAGGCATGCTGTAGCCATGCAGGGCCAATGTTTAAATCTGAGCATTAACACTTTGTTTGGAAAGTCAGCTCTGGCCCAGTGGTTAGAGGGCTCAACTGTGAAGAAGGTGTGTGACCCCAGGTTCTAATCCCACCACAATCACTGATTCACTCTTTGTGACTTCTGTATGCTATACTTCTCCCAGCAGTAAAATTGGGTGGAAGCTCCTTCGCCAACATACCATATCCTACTGTGAGTAAATAACAATCTAATGATAAGGTAGGAGCTTCATATGTTGTAGCAAAACTGGGTACCAGATACATCTACAAACTCTTCCTCCCCCTCACTTTCATCATTTCCCTATTGTGGATCTGACTCAAATCCAAGATTCCAAGCAAAATACATTAGGAAAAGTTTTCATTTCTGAACCCTTCTTAAAACCTAATCTGCATGTGGAAAACATGCACATTATATGCCAATTAGTTCATTTGCATTTAAACAAATCATTGTGTGATTTGCACATGAAGTGCAAAATGATTTCAGTTTTAAACAAAACGTGTGTGTGTGTGTGTGTGTGTGTGTGTGTGTGGGGTGGCTTCATGTTGCTTTTTTTTGTTAACTCATCTCTACATTCGCTTACCAGTGACCACATGCAGGATGTCAGCACTATCAGCACTATCAGCATCAGATGCTGAGCCATCAGATTCCTCTTCTGGTTCCATGTGAGGTCCTGACTATATATGTCAGTGGTGAGCACTTCCCCCTCTGTGACAGGAAGAACAGAGAGTCATGGGTACGAGTCCCATACCAGACATTTGTGCAGATTCCGAACACTGATTCTGCAGTGTTGCTGGGAGTAGGGGGGTGCAGTTTGAGATGCAGTCCTACAGGTGTGATGTTGGACCAAGGCCCTTTCTGTCCATCTCTGGTAGCTACCTAGTTAAGGGTTAAATATCCTTGGCACTTTTTCAAACAAGGGGAGCTATCTCTGGTGTCCATCCTGTTAAACCTTACCTCTAGCCTAATCATCATCATCCAGAGTAATTTTGAAGCCTTTGAAACATGGTTCCCCTAAGACAAACTAGTTGTAAATTACAAACAAATCTGAGACAATGCTCTTCACAAGCCCACTAATGAGGAACAATGCTCCCCCTGTCATCTACAATGACCCAAAACAGACACTTGAACATGTGAAAACCTTTGAATACATTGGAGTGATCCTGGATAATACCTTATCTTTTGTTCCCCAGTTAACTAGCTTGTGTCCACAGTAAACAAAAGATTGGGAGCCTTGCACAGTAACTATACTAACCTCATTGCTGATGCTAGATGCTTTATGGTGGCAAGTTAATACTGTGACTCGTTGACTATGGCCTCCCTATCTATGCAACTACCTGTGACTTAGTTCTCTGCAGGATAAATTTTCGCTTTGTGCTTGGGGCTGACAAGCGCACCCATAGGTGCACCCTCTACACCCAAAGAAATTGGTTACCTCTACCATGCAAAATTAGGTTCCAGATATGTCTGCTAGCCAAAAAAAGGCACTACAGGGCTTAGCCCCCTGGCCCTAACTCACTGTCTCTGCCCTGTTGCCAATATCTACAACAGCAGAACCATAGCGCGGAATGACCTATAACTGCATTTCTGCCATGTGCAGCTGGGCAAGCATTCATTTGCAGTTAGGGCCAAAGGCTGGTCACATAAGCTGCCTGATAACTTGCTCAATCTACTTAAGTTTGACCAGTTTATGAGAACTCTATGGGCAACCCTAACAGTTTAATGCAACTGGAAATGCTAACCATTCCAACTTAAGTCCCTCCCAGTATACTCTTTGAACTATGTCAAACTCTGTCTCTGAGGCCATGTATAGTACCATTAGTATGCTTTTTCTATACTGATTCTGTCTACCTGCCTTCTTGTAAAATTGTATGCAATTGATCAAGCCTATTTATTTGTATTTGTTTGACTATATTTGTACTTGTTTGACTTGATACCACTGGAACTCGCTTACTGTAGTTGTTATATTGCTCCAAATTTTCAATAACTACACACATACATGAAAGAAAGAAAGAAAGAAAGAAAGGAGGCAGGCCCCCTTTGCCCATCTCTAGAAACTGCCCAGGAGAAGGTTAAATATCCTGTGGCATGTTGCAAAACAAAAGGAGCTATCCGTGGTGTCCATCCTTCCTAACATCCCATTTCTCAAAAACACATGTCCTCTACCATTATGGCTCAGTGTTATATGAGCACACTTAATTGCCACACCATTTTATATATAGAGCACATCGCCCTTGCACTACCAGACTTAAACTCATTGCTCTGTAAAGCAGTTTACAGAGACACAGTATGTATAAAAAGTACAAAGTAAAAATAAATTCATTCCAATTCTAATATCCTTGTACTTCCAGTATCTAATTCCTTGCCTTGTAAAACTGTTTGAGATACAGTGTATACAAAAGGCACTATATAAAGCAAATGGTATTCTACCCTGCAGTCTGCATATCACCAGTGTTCAACTCATTGCTCTGTAAAGCACTTTGAAATACAGTGGCCCAGATATTCAAAAGAGTTGAGCCATGCGCAATAGGGTTGTACCTGCGCAAGTCCGAAATTGTGCCATTCTGCGATATTCAGCAGGAGGCAGTTGCGCCTCCGAAATCATGCTGAGCAACAGCGCAATGATAATGAAGGCATGCGCAACTGAAGAGGGAGGAACCATGCATAAATGATGCAGTGTGATATTCAAAGACTTGCACAATGCGCAATAGTGGAGCAAGCGGAAGTTGTGCCATAGCAGAAATGAGCCAAAATAAAAAGGAGCAAGGAAGAGGTGCAAGAACGCCACAGGGAAGCCACATGAGGCAGAGGCAGAGGCAGACAGACAGGGCAGGAAGCACAAACAGGGCAGGCCAGGGAAAGGTAACAGTGAACAGCCAGGCACAGGGAAGGTGTGGGGAGCCACACAGCACAGAAGCCAGCACAGGCAGGTGTACCCGGTGCAGGGGAGGTAGCAGCCAGGACAGCAGGGGGAATACAGTAACAGCTGCCAGGGGGGGTGAACGCAAGCCAGGGACATGGCCAGTGCCACCTTCCACATGGAGGCCGTAATCAGGGGGGTGAGAAGTCAGGTGGCAGGGGGGCATGGCCGTGGAAGGGCCCATCGGTGGTATGCCCCCAACAGACAGTACTGAGCCCACACCAGCTTTGAGCTGTAAACAGATACTGAGATTGTGGGCCGGTACCACCTGAACAGGGCAATTCTGAGGTGGCTCTGTGAGCTGTGCAGTGATGTGATGCAGGCATCCACACAACGGAGCCATGCCCTGTCAGTGGAGACCAAAGTAACAGCCTGCATGTGCTTGCTCGCCACGGGTACCTTCCAGAGACCAACTGGGGACACCACAGGCATAACCCAGTCGGCCACGTCAGGCCACCTCACCCAATTCCTCAGCGCACTGCTGCCACATGCTGAGGAGTACATCCATTTCCCCAGCACAGCGGCGGAGTGCACAGCAAACGTGCAGGAGTTCCACAGGGTAGCATGTATGCCTGGTGTGCTAGGGGCAATAGACTGCACCCATGTGGCCATCCACACACCACCTGCCCCCGAGGGGGCCACATACATAAATCGCAAGGGCTATGCCAGCATCAACTGCCAGGTGGTGTGCGATGCCAAGGGGCGCATAGAAACATAGAATTTGATGGCAGATAAGGACCGCTTGGCCCACCCAGTCTGCCCATTTCCCTACCTAATGGATAAGCTGCAGATCCTAGTTAACCAGCAGCCTACTTCTTCCTACTCCCACCCCTAGAATTGCCTTATGACTGTCCCATGCATGCTTGAGTTCCACACTGTTTTTGACTCCACAACCTCCTGGAAGGCCGCTCCATGCATCCACAACCCTCTGTGAAAAAATACTTCCTTAAATTACCTCAGAGCCACCCCTCTATCTTCAAATTGTGCCCCTTGTTCTTGCACACCTTTTTTTGAAAGATGCTACCTCTTGGACTTTGTTGATTCCTTGAGGTACTTGAAAGTTTCTATCATGTCCCCCCTCTCCCTCCTTTCCTCGAGGCTATACATATTAAGATCCTTAAGTCTCTCTTCATATGTCTTCCAGTGCAGACCCTGCACCATTTTAGTTGCCCTCCTCTGGACAGCTTCCATCTCGTCTATGTCTTTGCGGAGCTTGGGTCTCCAGAACTGCACGCAGTACTCCAGATGGGGTCTCACCAGTTGTCTATATAGAAGGATAATAACTTCCTGTTTTCTACTGGTGATGCCTCACACTATGCATCCCAGTATCCCCCCAGCCCTCCTTGCTGCCCTCTCACATTGCTTGCCCACCTTTAGGTCATCTGATATGACTACCCCCAGGTCCCTTTCCATTTTTGTTGTTGTTAGTATCTCACCCCCCATTGTGTACTCTTCCCCTGGGTTTTTGTTTCCCAGGTGCATTACCTTGCACTTCTTAGCATTGAATCTAAGCTGCCATACATTTGACCATTCCTCTAACCTTGCCAAGTTCCTTCTCATCCTTTCCACCCCACCTTGTGCATAAACTCTGTTGCAGATCTTTGTGTCATCTGCAAAGAGACATACTTTTCCTTCCAGTCCCTCTGCAATGTCGCTTATAAAGACATTGAAGAGGAACGGTCCTAATACTGAACCCTGCGGTACCCCACTAGTAACCCTCCTTTCTTCAGAGTGGACTCCATTTACTATTACTCTCTGCATCCTATTCTCCAGCCAATTCTTTACCCAGGCTGTCATCTTGGGACCCACTCCCAGGCTGGCTAACTTGTATATTAATGTTTTGTGTGGGACTATGTCAAATGCCTTGCTAAAGTCTAGGTAGGCCATGTCCACAGCCCCTCCCTGATCACCTACTTTGGTCACCCAGTCAAGGAAATCTATCAGATTTGTCTGGCATGACCTTGCCACTGTGAATCCATGCTGCCTTGGGTCCTGTGCCACTCTGGCCTCTAGATACTCGACAATTCTTTCCTTCAGAAGTGATTCCATCATTTTCCCTACCACTGAGGTTAAACTAACAGGTCTGTAGTTTCCTGCTTCTGCCTTGCTCCCACTTTTGTGAAGGGGAATCATATCTGCCCTCCTCCAGTCCTTGGGTACCACCTCATCCTCCCATGATTTGTTAAAGAGGTAGTCAGTGGTGTCACTAGTTCTACCCTTAGTTCTTTTAGAATTCTGGGATGAATCTCATCAGGCCCCATTGCTTTGTCCACCTTCAGTTTTAAGAGTGCTTTCAGAACCCTTTCTTCTGTAAATGGGCTGGTATCAACTTCTGTATCCAAGAGTGTCTCTACTGTTTGTTTTAGGTACCTCCCCATCTTCCTTTGTAAATACTGAGCAAAAATATTTGTTCAGTATCTCTGCCTTTTCACAGTCACCCTCTGCCCACCCTCCCTCCCTCCCCTTTATTAAGTCTCGCTATCCCTCCCTTGGTCTTCCTTCACTCCCTGATGTACCTATAAAAGGTTTTATCCACCTTCTTAACTGAGTTGGCTAGCTTTTCCTCAGTTTGGGCCTTTGCTGTTCTGACTGCCTTCTCAGCTTCCTTTTGCTTTAACTGATACAGTTCTCTGTCCTGCTCCTTCTGTGGTTCCTTGTACTTCCTGAATGCTTTCTTTTTCTCTTGAACCTTCACTGCCACTTCCTTTGGGAACCATAGCGGTTTCTTACATCGTTTTGTTTTGTTTATTTGCTTCACACAAAGGCTTGTTACCTCTGTGATGGCCGTTTTTATTATTCCCCATTGTTCTTCCACCCCTCCTTCCTGCCCATTTGCTAGTGCATTTCTGAGGCACTCACCCATTTTGGCAAAGTCAGCCCTCCTAAAGTCCAGTACTTTTGCCTTTGTATGGCTTGACTCTATTGCTGTGTTTATTGTGAGCCATACTGTTCGATGGTCGCTAATTCCCAGATGGCTACCCACTTCTACATCTGTGATCCTCTCTTCATCTCCATTGAGAGAACCAGGTCTAAGATTGCTCCCTCTCGAGTGGGCTCCAATACTAGTTGTCTAAGGCATGCCCCCTGTAGGGCATCTAGAATAACCCCACTCATCGAAGTGGCTGCTGCAACTGCACTCCAGTTAGCATCATCAATGTCTGTGCCACGTACCCTGGGGGAGCACATGATTCTTTCATCTGGCACCAATCGGCACTGTGCCACAGATTCGAGAGTGGGGACATACCCACTGGCCACCTAGTGGGTGAGTATGCAAACCACATGGATAACCATAGGGCCTAGGGGGGCATGGCCAGAGGTGGCATGGGTAGTGGCCTACATGGCCTGGGGCAGGGCGATGCTGATCACCAAACTAACCTCCACCCTCTACACACAGGTGACAGTGGATACCCACTCCATCCCTGGCTGCTCATACCCTACCAGCGGTCTGTGACCCCATCCCAGCAACACTACAATGAGGCACATGCCACCACTCGTAATGTCATCGAGCGGGTGTTTGGGATGCTGAAGGCATGTTTCCTTTGCTTGGACACCTCTGGCAGTGCCCTACAGTACAGCCCCTCAAAGGCCTGTGGGATATTCCTGGTCTGTTGCATCCTGCACAACATGATGAATAAATGTGGGATAGCCATACAGGTTGAAGAGGGGGACAGCGATGGAGACAATGGGGACACCGGTGATGATGGTGATGGGCAGCCCCCCCTTGGCCGACGGGACCCCCAACTGCTCCAGCTGGCACGGCTGCACCAGGACACCATCACGGAGGAGCACTTCAGCCAATCCAGGAAAGTAATGGGGCCATGCGTAACTACCAGTGGCCAAGGCACAACCCACAAATACGCAGGGACACACACCGGGAGTGCATGCCATCAAGGGAAGTGGCAGGGCACAGAGGCACACACACAGCCAGGGATGGGTGAGGATTAACATGCCATGCCGAAGGACACACACACACACACGCACACACATAATGCAACAAACATGCACAGAGGGAAGAAGGCACACCGACCCAGAACACACACCCTAGCAACACACACACACATGTCCACAGGCCACCATGCACACTGCCTGTCCATGTACGTGTGTCAGATGCTGAGCACCATTGCACATTGGTGTAAAGCACAATGCAGGCATCATCATGCACACTCAACTGTGGACAGCAGCTGGGAGGGTGTGCAGGTGGACTGTGTGTCCGCGTGCAGGGCAGGGTACCCACCCATGCACTGCCCACTGACACATGCACACAGGGCAGCACCAGACAGTAGCCATGTTGGGAGACAGGTCACTCCCACGACACAGTGCCATGGCTGCCACGGATGCATGGGCGGCCCTGCCGAGACCCGCCAGCACTGGCAGGCTGAACACTGGCCTCATGGGGTGGCACCGATGGTCCCCCAAGGGTTACACTGCATGAACATGACCATGCCCATGCAGTGGTCTGCAGCACACCGAACATGCCTGCACCAGGATTGCTCGGGATGCCCACAGCTGAACCCAGTGTCGACAGGGTGGGAATCGCACGACGCCAGGAACGGGGGCTGGATAGTGCACTCCGTGGTGTCTGCAACGCATGGGAACCTGACTGTGTGCCCATTGTGGCCATGACAGCAATGAACGCCTGTGCATGCCTGTCAATGGCAGTGGTCACATTCTCCTGCAAACAGTCCATCCATGCCAGGATCTGTTTGGTGTCCCTGCTGTGACGCTCCTCTGCCCACTCCAGAGCTACACGCAGTGCATCCACGGACATCGCAAGCCGCATCTGCTGCTGGACCGATGCTCACAGTAGGTGGGTGTGCTTGTCCAAGAGGTCATCAGCCTCCTCAGCATCCTGTCCCTCGGGGTGTGCAAGGCCCTGACGTTCAGCACCCCTTGAGGGTGGGTGCTGTGCACCAGAACCAGGTCTGGGCATGTCCACAGGTGGTGCACAGACGCCGCCACTGAACCCTGTACCCGCAAGCCCAGTGGGTGACTGCTGATGCTGCCCCTCCAGCTGCCGCATCCCAGAGCTCAGTGGTGCCACCGCAGTGGCCGCAACAGTCCCACTGTCCTGAACAGACACTAGTGCTGCCCCACTGGTGCTGATAGGCACAGTCTGGGACTGTGCTGACACGCAGGCCTAAACAGCTTCGCCACCCACAGCCATGGGCGTGAATTGCCCTGCTGTGTGTCCATCCTGTGGCACACACGTGTCACTGCCCATGACGGTCGTGTCATCATCACTGGTGTCGGACTCTGCCCCAGCCACAGCCACAGTGGACACAGGCAGGGCTTCCTCCACACCTGTCACACCGACATCAGTGTGGACAGCCAGGCGGCCCCACTGTTGCAATGATCCACATATACCTGTGGAGGTGGATGGTCCCACCTCTGACTCCATCCGACTGTCCGCAGTGGACAGGCCCACCACCGCTGACCCATGCAGATGCTCAGGATCTGTAGGGGAAAGCAAAGTCACATTACTGCTTGTGACCTACCCTGCCCCCCCCATAGACAGACCATGACTTACCATGCAGTGATGGGCCACCACCAGTCTGGAAGCCACCACCAGGAACACTCTCAAAGGCACTTTGCTGCATGCTTCCAGCAAGCCTCTACTCCACTGGGGTGAGCTGTACCACCTCCGGCTGTCCCCCACCTGTTGTAGCAACCTTCTCCTTTACCCTCCTCCTGTCCATGCCCATCTTCTTCTTACACTCCTGCACGGAGTGCTGGTGGCTGCCATGCAGGTTCATGGCACGTGTCACCTCCTCCCATGCAGCTGCACTGGCCTGAGGGGTGCTCCGCCATCCACTGAGCAGTGGCTCCTGATCCAGATAGACCTCAAACAGGGCTTCGGTTTCGGCCTTTGTAAAATTCGGCCTCCTCCTCCTCCCACCATTGTGTTCCTCCTCTCCAACAATGAGCTTGGTCATTATGTAGCCTGTAAGAATGGCAGTTATTACCTGTGACTGTTCAGTCCCATGCATGTCCCTGAATCCACATTCCACACTCCCAAACAGCATGCAACTCACCAATAAACTGCAGTAACCGACTATGGCGACTGCAGCACATTGTCACACCTTTATAGTGCAATACATGCAAATGAGGCGAGGAGCAACTTTAATTAAATGCAAATTGTAGTGCTGCACCATTGAATGGCTGATTAGATGATTTGCATATGATGGCTGAATATCGCGTTGTTGCGCTTTGCGCAGTTGTGTTAAACGTGCTGAGCCAATGGCGCAGTTCTCTGGCATGCGTAGTACTCCTCACTGCTCATGCCTGGGTTGCTGACGCAGGCGTCTGCCGTGCTGATGACATGCTGTGTGCGATAGGCAATGCAGGGCACAGCCACCATTGTGCCAGTGGCGCTATAGCGATGGTCACTACATGGCACTGTGGCACTGGGCCTTCATGGCGCAATGGCCCAACTGCCCGGTAGCCCGCTATGGTGCTGGCACACAGGCAGCAAATCGCACTACATGCATTGTCATCCGATGGCGCTGTGCGTGGCCTTGCGCCAGAGACCCTTGACCCTGTGCCCGACCTTTGCCCCCTTGGTGCCATGCGTCAGACATAGGTGCACCTCTATCTTGCTGCTCGGTAACAGCGCTGTAGGGAATGGCAGCACTGTACCTCGCAGCATTTGCACGTGGGGAGCCACACTGCAGAGCACCATATTGCCTACTATAGCTGCTGGAATGGCGCGTAGATGAGCTGCTCAATGAACGGCTATTGAGCTGGCCAATCTGGTGGTCATAGTTGAGCCACACCATGGGCCTCTCTTCGGGGAGGCCCCCGTGGACAGGGCCAGGACCCAGGTGTGGCAGGAGGTGGCCACTGCCCTGGAAGAGGCCACAGGATGGGGCGTTCAACTGAGCAGTGAGGGCACCACTATGGTGACCTGAGCAGGAAGAAGCCGGAGCTACTGGCCCGACTGCAGTCACGTGCCAGGAGGGACACGGTGCCACATCCAGGTAGAGGTTCCGTCAACACATTTTTATCATCCATATGAGTCACAGTGTTGTATATGTCAAGCACATAGGGGTGGGACCATATGGGGTTGGCCGTGGCAGTGTTCACAGGGTGGGGTGGGTCTGGCTGGGTGGGAGGGCACACACCTTGGGGCAGGGACTTTGCTTCAGGAATGTACTGATGTTCTTCTCTCCTTTATTTTCCCACAGGCCCAGATGAAATCCGCAGGGTGTGGGCAGAGCGGTGGAGGGGTGAGGACAACGCAGCCAGGCGGGCCGAGGACCATCAACGCCCACCTGACCGGCCCAATGAGGGTGAGTGCCATACCTCCATGATTAGTATTGCATGCTGTGTGACAGGGTGGGCAGCGGGGCATGGCCACCATTCATCGACATCACTGCCATGCATGCCACTTGTTACAGTTAACACTGTCCAGTGGCAATGCATGTCTGGGTGTGCATCACTGGTGGTCCATGCGTGCACTAGGTGCATGGCTGTGCCACTTCCTTTGCACCACATAGCCATGTCACTAAACGGCCACGGTGGTGCTGTGCGTGACATGGCCAGTGGGTGTGTGAAGCGTGCTGCATGGCTGTATGCACCTGGGTGGGCAGGTCCTGTGGACGTGATCACTGCGGGTGGTCACACACCATCACAGTGGTATGTCCCATGGCCGTATGCCATGCACAGAGGGCGGGCTGTATGGGGTTGTGCATTCACACCTATTGACTGTGCTCCCTTGTCCTAGGTATGTGACATCTCCGTGAAATTAGGGACACCTTAAGGGAGCTCCTTCATCTGGCCCACGAGCCCATGAAGATCTTGAGGAGGCTCGAAGCAATGGTGGTGCTGCGGCGCCACAGAGGCAGGAGGTCCCAGAGCCAGGAACAGCAGACATGGTGTCGGTCCTTTGGTCCCTGACTTCCCCTACCCCCCTGGACCCACCCTCACACCCCTCCTATCAAATCCCATTTGTCCACCCCTTCCCCTTTCCCACCCCCACCTTGTTTGTGTCCCCCACCCCAAGCTTGTACATAGTTATTATTATTGTACATAGTTCAGTTTTATATTTATAATACATCTGAATTTCATATGAATACCGTGGTGGTCTCTGATTTGCAGCATGCTATAGGTGCTCAGCTGCAGTGGTGTGCATGGCATCAGGGGTGGTGCAGTCATGGGTATGTGTGTGTGTGTCCGTGTGGAGGTGACTATGGTGTGGGGGTAGATATCAGTCAGTGTCTGTGTTGTGTGTGTTAGTCCCTGTGCACAGGATGACTGTGTGCAGTGGTCCATGGTGCATGCTCTGTGTCCATGGTGCACCCATCGGCCCGTCCATGGCCTGTGCAGCAGACACACATGCCTGACTGTGACCTGCACAGTCTGCTGGCATGTCAGTGGTGGCATTCTCTACAGGGCGGACACTGTACCCGTCACTTTGCTGGGTTGTGCATGTCACTGGTGTGGTGCATGCCTGGCTCGGGTGGCACTGTGGGCAACATGGTCATTGTCCCACCTCCATGCTGTGGCTTGTCTGTGTTGCAGGGGATGTGCCCCACTGTCTGTGGCTTGTGTTCAGGGTGACTACTGGTGGTGTACGGGTCCACGGTGCCTGCACAGGGTGGCTAGCACTCCAGTGTCATGGTGGACTATGGGTTGTGTGTACACGGCTTACATGGGCCCACAATGGGGGCTTGGTTGCTCCACCACTGCGTCCCTGTGTTGTTGTGCCCTTGTGTATGGGTGGGTGTCTGTCCATACCCTGTGTGGCATCCAGTGTGGTGCATGCTTCCATGCACTACTGTTGGTGTCTGTGCTGGCTGTTGTGGCCAGTGGTGGGTCGGGGTGTGTCACTGGAATACTGTACAGGGCGCTGTACCACTGGTGGTGGTGTCAAGGACATGGCTGTCCCATATGGGGTACCTCTTGTGCCAACGCATGGTCGGTCTCTCAGAAGTACCTCAGGGGGACTGTGCATGGTGGTACTGTGTCTGCCGTTGTTGCATTTCCGTGTGCTGCAACCTGCTGATGGGTGCTCGTGGTGGGGCTGGCTTGCATGGTTCTGTGGTGCACAGGGTTGCATTGACACAGTGGGGGTGGTGGCATGCATGGGGTTTCCGGCAGTGGTGGTCACTGCTCATGGGGGGTGTCTGGGGGTTACGGTGCAGGGTGTGCTGTGCACTGGGGGAGATGGTGTGGCACAGGGTGGTCTGCCCTCCTTGTGTGCCAGTCACAGCTTGCCGGTAGGTGTGATGGGGCACCATGGCCAGGCTGTGGGCTGGTTGCTTGTCTCCATGGACCAGTGGTTATTCCAGCCCTCCCCCAGTTGTGCTGTGCTTGGGGTGTGGGGGGACAATGTCTCTTCTGCTGTGTGTTCCTGTGCCCATCTGTGGCATGGGTGGTGGGCCCCTACCTTCCTGATTGTGCAGTTACATTGCTCTGCAGCTGGGGGGCTCCCTGGTTGTGCTATGGCACCTCTGGACTGCTCAGCTGAACACCCCTTGTTGCGCTATGGTGCATCTGATCTTCTCAGCTTCCCCTCCCTATTTGCGCTATGGTGCAGGTGGTGCGATATTCAGTCATTGGCTGTAGGCGTAATTTGGCAATGTTGTTTTTTGAATATCGCATCTCTTGCGCATGAGCGCAATAGACTTGTGCTTGCTCCTGCTATTGTGCACTTTTTGGGTGCAGTTTGAATATCTGGGCCAGTGTGTATAAACTGCACTATATGGAAGCACATTCTATTTCATCCTACGATCCGTGTGCTACTAGCATCTCACTCATTGCTTTGTAAAGCACTTTGAGGTACAATTTATATAAAATGCACTATATGAAAGCAAATTCTCTTCTACTCTATAGTCCCTGTGCTGCCAGTATCTAACTCATTGCTTTGTAAAACACTTTGAGATACAGTGTATTAAAGGCACTAGAAGAAAGACATTTCTATCCAACCCTAAAGTTTCTGCACTTCTAGTATCACATTTATTGCTTTGTAAAATGCTTTATGATACAACATACATAAAAAGCACTCAATGAAAGCAAATTATGTTTCACCTTTCAATCCCTGCACTAATAGTACTGTATATAACTTGTTGCTTTGTAGTGTACTTTGAGATACAGAGTATATAATATACACTATATTAAAGCCAATTATATTGTACTTAAATCACTGCACTACCAATATCTAACTCATTACTTTATAAAACACTTTGAGATACAGTGAATATAAAAGGCAGTCCATGAAAGTAAGTTCTATTCCATCCTACAGTCTCTGCACCACCAGTATCTGACTGATTGCTTCGAAAAACACTTTGAAACGCAGTGTATTTAAAATACACTACATAAAAGCAAACTGTATTCTGCCCTAAATTCCCTGAACTACACATAGCTTTGTAAAGCGCATTGAGATACTGTGTATATAAAAGGTTCTTTGTTAAAGCAAATGTTATTCCACTGTATAGTCTATGTGATACCAGTACCTAATTCATTGCATAGTAAAGGACTTTAAGATCTGGGGTGCATAAAATGTACTGTATGAAAGCAAGTTGTATTCTAGAAAACAGTCCATGTGCTACCAGTATCTAATGCATTGCTTTGTAAAGCACTTTGACATAAATAATGTATAAAAGTAACTATATGAAAGCAAATTATATTTTAACCCTTTAGGCCCTGTACTACCAGTATTTAATTCATTGCTTTTCATAACATTTTGAAAATCAGTATGTATGAAAGGCACTATATGAAGGCAAATTATGTATCAGCTTATAGCTCTACCGGTATCTAACTCATTGCTTTGTAAGGTACTTTGAGATACAGTGTATATAAAATGCACTGTATAGAAGCATATTATATTCCACTTACAATCCTTGTGCTACCAGTATCTAGCTCTTTGCTTTCTAAAGCACTTTGAAGATACAGTGTATATAAAAGGTACCACATGAAAGCAAATTCTAGTCCACCCTACAGTCTCAGCATCATCAGTATCTTACTGAATGCTTTGTAAAACACTTTGAGATATGGTATACCCAAAAGCCACTGTATATGATAAAACAAATCCTACTCCAAACTAGGCCTGGGCAAAATTTGCGTATTTCGCTTCCATGGACTTTCTGCAAAATTGCACAGTTCCCATGGAATTTCATCTAATTTTTGCCTCCAGCGGATTTCACAATTTCCCCAGAATTTATCCCCCAAACCATGGAATTGTTATTAGTACTGCGGATTTCTCAATTTCCCCGCAATTTCTCCCCAAACTGCAGAATTATTATTAATACTGTGGAAAATCTGTATTGCATTGCAGAACTCACAGTTATTGACATAACCCACAATTTTGTCATAAAACTATGGAATAATATTCTGCAAGCTTTTTGGTCATGTGATTCCATTAATTTCAGTGGGAACTTAATTATAAAAGTCTTTCTTTCTACTGTGACTGTCTGTCAGTTAAATGTATACATTGTTGTGGTGTTACGTAAGACAGCCTATTCAATATTATAGTTATTTCCAAACCTTCTTATTTTAAAAATGTCATCAGAAATATTCCACAATTTATGCTGAGAATCCACAGATTATAAAAATATTCCGCAGAACAACCTTCAAAAAAAATCTGCAGTTACTTGATTGGCTGATTCAGGTTCCATGAGGTGAGGTTTTTGCTGTCAAAGGTCCATGTTACTATAGCAACCACCCTCCCCCTCCAAGTCAAGTGACTGCTGCTCCTTGCTTTCTGTGCAGTTCTTTAGAGTTTGGTGAAGTGGAAAGTTCCGCTGCTCTGTGTGTCTGTATTTTTTTGCACTCAACTAGAGAAAAAAACCCTTTGCATCTCAATGTGATTGAAATAGCTGTAGATCATTTTGTAGTTGAATGCTTCTTCAGCAATCTGATATATGAAACTTGATTAACTAAATAGTTAGTTAGGTAACAGGACAGGACACAGTGTGTGTGTGTGTGTGTGTGTGTGTGTGTCTGCAGTTTAAACTACTTTTAGTTGTGAACAGTTTAGTATTTTTGATTTGAAACTAAAAGCAATGCGGTGAGATGCAGTTCTTATTGTTCCTTAACAGTATTGCATTGTATTTGACTGATCTACTGATTTTGTAATATACACTGTTGGTATAGATATTTTTTGATTGATTGTTTTTGTGTTCTAGTTAAGATTTGAGTGAAAACATTTGTTTTATAGCTCTTTCCTGAACTAGATCTAAATTCTATAAATTTGTCCTGCAGTTTGTTAAAATGAATGACATATTAGTCTCTCCTACATCGACCCATACAAACTCTAGGCCCTCTCTAGCTACTACTATTATGACACTAGATGGCGATGTGGGTATTAAATGTCATGAATGTCTTATGTACCAAGTGGTCCAAGTGGTTAAACTGTTGACCTGTTTTAATTCAGATTATATCTGTGACAAATGTATAACTAATAAGGGATTAAATGCAGAGATTGCTACATTTACAGCTAGGTTAATGCACTCAGAAAATAGTCAAAAAGATATGTTATTATGATTTGCACAATTGGATAAAATTCCTCTGCCTAGTACCTTATCTTGTGAAGAGATACCTATTGAATGCCAACTAGGAATATCTTCATTGACTACAAACAACACTTGTTCTCTTACTGTATCTAAACCCTTATCAGATAATAATATCATCCTTAACCAGGACAATATTTTAAATTTTAATCAGTAAAGGAAACATTGAAGACATGAAGATGGAGACCTTGATGATAACTCAGATTTAAATGATGAGTGTTATCAGGTTCCAAAGGCTAAAACTAATAAAAGCGGCCACAAGGCAGATCCATTTTGTCTACCAATCCAAAATTCTTTTTCAGTATTATCTGATCCAGTAGTACCTTTTGTACCAAATAAGGATCAGGAATTAAATACCCAATATGACTCTGTTACTGCACTAAATACCTTAGTCTCCCAACTGTTAATACCTACAAAGTCCCACTCCTCTACCCCACCTATTTTGGAAACAGATATTATTAAATCAGGTAGTTCACTACCACAATATACATCTAAGATGGACTGTAACATCCCCCAAGCTTTCTCATTATCCCATAATTCTGTGAATAATTGTAACTCGTCTATGTCTAGTAATGCACCACGTCAAGTTTTTGTACTAGGCAATTCTATAATTAAGCATTTAGATAGGCCAATTTGTAATCCAGACAAAACCAATCGTACGTGCTCTAGCTTTCGAGGAGCTAAGATTTCTGAAATTACAAAAATGATCCCCAAAATTATCTCTTCTGCAGGTTCTAACCCCTTAGTAATTATACACATGGGAACAAATGATTTATATAGCAACACTCCTTACAAATAAAAAAAGACATGTTGCAATATACAATCTGCTAATTGAAAAGGGATGCACAGTTTGTTTCTTTGAAATTCTCCCTGTGCCTAGAGCAACTGATTCAATCACTGCTAAGATCAAATCAATGAATGAATGGTTGAGAAAATGGTGCCTCAAACAAAATATCTATTGCATCCCACATTGGGAACATTTTTATGGTAGGGATTCACTGTTCTGCTGGGATGGTTTCTATCTCAGTAAGCATGGAAACTCATTGTTAGGTAAAACTTTAAGCTCTGTTATTAACAACCATTTAAACTAATGCACAGGGGGAGAATGGTTATTCTACCAGTTCTCTTAATGGGACTAGTAAATGCCTAAGAAATAGGAATTGTAATTTCCTCTTGTTTAGTGCTAGATCCCTAAACTGATTAAAGAAATCTGAATTAGAGTTAAAATGTATCAGACAGGATCTTCATGTTATAGCAATCACTGAAACATGGTGGGACTCCTCTTCTGGATGGACTAGGAAAATTCCAAACTTTAAACTCTATCATAAGGATAGAGTTGATTGTATAGGGAGAGGAGTATGTCTATATGTTACAGAGGATATTGCTTCTCATGAAATTCCTGTCTCCACTTCTACTGAATCTATTTGGATTTCTATTCTACCAAAATGTCATTCTAAGCTTACTCTGGGTGTTTGTTATAGACCTCTATCTATGGATATGTCATATACTTCTGATTTGACAAATGTAATATCTGATATAGTGGATAAGGGAGACATTTTGACTATGGGTGATTTTAATTTTCCCAGTATCAATTGGGCAACATTATCTGGCATTACTGAACAAGAAAAACTATTTATTTCTACATGTGTAAATTATGGACTGGTTCAACAGGTGGATTCCCCCACTAGAAGGTTACATTTATTAGACTTAGTTCTTACTAATATTGAAAATAAGGTCTTTGGTATAGTAACATCAGCACCTATAGGAAACAGTGACCATAATTCTATTAACTTTAATTTAAATATTACTAATCCAAAAATCTGTACTGTTAGAACATGTAAGGACTATAATAACGTTAATTTTGATTTACTTAATTCTTACATCACTGAAATCGATTGAGAGGCAACATTTAGGGACTTATCAGTAAATAGTACATGGACAGAATTAAAAGATTTCATACACTACCTGGAAAGGATGTTTGTATCTACCGAAAAGATATATAACAATAAAGGTAAAATTCCTATTTAGCTCAACAAAACTGTTAAAAAATTAATTACAAGAAAGGAAATCTTATTTAACAAACTTAAAAAAAATCCCAATTCCCATATTAAATTACAATATAAAACTGTGGTTTCTTCACTTAAATCTGCAATTAAATATGCTAAGCTAAAATTTGAATTTAAACTAGCTCATTCTAAGACTAGTTATAAATCTCTTTTTAGTTACATTAATAGTAAAAAAGGTAATAATAATACTTTGGATTCTATGTTGAATAATGGAACTCCTTTTAATACAGATGCTGAGACAGCAGATCACTTTAACACTAATTCTTGTTCAGTTTTTAACCCATCTGATACATGTCTGGTTATAAATAATGACACGTCTCACACCCTGACTTTTTGCTATGATGATATTTTACAGGCCCGTTTACAAATTAATAAAAATTCAAGTCCAGGACCGGGCAATATTAGGTCAAAGCTTATTATTGGTACAGCTAAATCATTAGCCTATCCATTAATGTTATTGTTTAACAAGTCCTTACTTGAGGAAAACATACCAGAAGACTGGTGTTTTGCCACTGTGGTTCCAGTTTACAAGAAGGGCAATAAGTATAATGTACATAATTATAGGTCTATTAGCCTCACTTCTATAATAGGGAAAGTAATGGAACATCTTCTAAAAGTGCTGTTTGAGAAACAAATGAATATCCTAGGTATCCATGCTAGGACTCAACATTGCTTTTCAGAAGGCCATTCTTGTTCTACAAATCTTATTTCTTTCTATAATCACATAAGCACATATTTGGATGCTAAAATTCCATCGGATGTTGTATTGCTCGACTTTAGCAGGGCTTTTGATAAGCTGTCTCATTCTGCTCTGATTAATAAATTATGTGGGTTAGGTTTTCCTTCTTATCTTATTAGGGAGACTGCTAGTTGGCTGCAAAATAGGTTTCAAACTGTTAAAATAAACTGTTCATTTTCAGCTTTAGGTCAAGTTACTAGTGGAGTCCCGAAGGGTTCTGTGTTGGGACCATTGTTATTTAATGTTTTCATAAGTGATATGCATGTCTCTCCATATAGTCATCTGTCTAAATTTGCTGATGACACGAAACTGGGTGGTAGGGTCAATATAGTACTTGCCATAAAATCTCTTGAAAATGATCTTCTCTGTATTGAACGTTGGGCACAGAAAAACTTGATGCTTTTCAATACCGATAAGTGTTCGGTCCTTCATTTTGGTACTAAGAATCCAAAGACAAATTATTATCTTAATAAAACTTTGTTAAAATCTATCATCTATGAAAGTGATTTGGGTATCATGGTAGATAATGAGTTATCCTTGAATAATCCTTACAATAAAGTGATTAGATCTGCTAATGTTACAATGAAACAAATTCAAAGAACATTTATTAGTACATCTGAACACTGCCTACTACCTCTTTATAGGGTCTACATTAGACCTCATCTGGATTATACCTCACCTTTTTTGGAGTCCCTATCTTAAAGGAGACATTAATAGAACAGAGTTAATCCAGAGAAGATTTACTAAATTGGTACCTCGCTTACATTCCCTTAGTTATGAATCTCGTCTAAGGGAAACTGGTCTCTTTCCTTTGGAGGTGAGAAGATATCGGGGGAAATTCTTTTTACATATAAATTATTTAAATATCCAATACTAAGAAAACAATGCAGACTTATTTTAGCCAAAAAACGTGTAGTGGACAGATGCCACAATAAACAATTAACTGTGGACTGGGCCAAAACAAAAAAAATGTGATAACTTTTTCTCTATTTGAGCTGCTAAATCTTGGAATCTGTTACCAAAATATCTGTTTGATAACAGATAACTTTGAATAATTTAAATCTCACTTAGATTTATGGCTTAATACTCAATACTATTTGAATCAATGATCCACTTTGTTGTGGGGGACAATCCCGATGGGCCTTGTGCCTTCTTTTGTCCCAATCCAACCCAGTAAAACCAGTAAACACAGAAAGAAGTCAGGTACTAGGGTTAGTGTGATTGGTGGATGTGGACATGGTAGTTCAGTGTCTCTTTCAAATTTTAACTCCCCCCCCCTGAAGATCTGGCTATAATGTCTCATGATATGAATATTGAATTTGATGGTGCTGCTGGTCCTTCCAGCAGCAGTAGTACTGTAGGTCCTGTGGTTGGCAATAAAGTGGGTAGAGGTAGTAGCAGCAGCACTGCAAGACCTGTTGTTGGCAGTAGAGTGGGTGCAGTTACTAAGGGTGGAATTCGAATTGATTACTTTTTCCATAATGCAGGCAATAGCACAAGTAGTGTGAGCAACAAAATTATTACTTTTACTGAGAATGCAGCAGGCACATTCTGTCGGCGCGGGGGGACTGAAAACTGCAGTTGATGTTGCTGCATTAATGCTTGATTCATAGGATGATTCTCAGCCTGAAAATCATGATTTGCTTTCATCTGTGATGGATTCACAAATTTCACAGTGCAGCAGTTGTGAATGTGATATTGAGGATGATGGTTCCAAAGTAAAGGTGGTCAGTAAAACTATTGGTTGTGGTGACAGTAAATCTGCAGGTTCTATTGATAATGGTGTTTTGAAGATGGTTAATGAGGAACAGGATGATATTGTAGCAGACATCAGTGTTAGTGTATGTGATTTTCAGGATGTTCAAGATGACCCTGTAATAGATCTTGATTACCAACCTCCCTGTGTCCCTGTTAACAATTCATGAACCTTTCCTCAAAATGTAAATGTAAAAGAGTCATCACAAGCACAGAATGAAACATCAGTAACTGTTAACAATAACATGCAATCTCCAATGCTTATTCGTGTCACTGCAAGTAATATCATGCAGCAGAAGCGCCCGCATGTGCCTGTCATAGATGAGTCACAGAGGCAGATCACAATCAGCAGTAAGGCCTAGAGTGTCCCCCTTCTAAAAAGCAATGTAGAGTGGGCAAATCTCTAGTGTGGGACTTTTTTGCATTGCAAGGTAATGATGACAGCACAGCTATTTGCCAAATATGCAGAAGTAAGTGAGTTGTGGCAAGTCAAGGTCACACTTAGGCACAAGTGGGGTGCACTCACATCTCCAAACCAGACACACCATTCGCTGACAGCAGCATAAACGTCAGGTCACCCAGGTAGAAAACAATGATTTTGTTCCTCTACAGAACTACTTATTGGACCCCGTTTACAGTGAGAGTAGGGTTCTTCCACCACACATAACATCCACCCCAAAGCGTTCTGAATCTTTAGTTCTAGGTAAATCATCATCCTGTACCTCATCCTCCACTGTATGTTCAGACTTCCCTCACCGCAGTGTTATGCCATGAAGTTTACAAACTCCTTTCAGTTCCAAAGTCACCCATTCACAGCTGCAAATTTCCAAGTCAGTGGTCACTATGAGGCAACCTTATATTAAGGATGCATTGTCCAAGAATACAAAGTACAATAGGAATCATCCAGTTGCAAGGCACTTGAATGCAGCAGTTTCTTAAATGCTTGCAACGGATCTTCTTCTCTACTTTTTTGTTGAAAAATCTGTTTTTCAGCAGCACATGAGTAAGGCGGTACTCAAATATGAATTGCCTAGCAGAACTTACTTTTCAATGAAAGGTGTCCCTGAGCTCTACAACACATTATGTTGTACAGTTTCACATGCAGTGTCACACTCTGTGGTCAGCACTGTGCATCTCACCACTGATATGTGGACCAGTGGTCCGGGATCCACAGTTAGCTTTATGTGTGTTATAGCACATTGGGCACACATCCCTGGTGTGTGCAGTACTACACCTTGTCCTGCAAGTGATTGTCATTTGCAAACCACATATGGAGGCAGTGGTGGTATGTACCAGCAGGCAACACTAAGCATGCAAAGTATGCATGGCTCACACACAGCCGAAAGAATTCTTGAACATCTAAATGAGACAATTTCTCATTGGCTGAAGCCACATGGACTCAAAGTGAGTTTCACTTCAAGTGACAATGGAGCCAATGTAGTGAAAGCCTTAAGTGATGGTGGCTTTGAGCACATTCCTTGCTTTGCACATGTTTTGAATCTGATTGTAAATCAGTTCTTAAAACATGAGGCAGTGGACAACATGGTGACCATTAGTCATCGTATTTGTGGACATTTCAGTCATTCCTCAAAAGCTTGATCTGAGCTTAATGTGTTGCAATGTTCATACGGTGTGCCACAGCATCATCTCAAGCAGGATGTTCCCACAAAGTGGAACTCAACTCTGTATATGCTGAAACGCATGTCTGAGCAGTGTAAACCTGTCAATAACTATGTCATGCAGCTTTGTGATCCCCTGACGCAACAGGCAATGACACTCAGTCCATCTCAGTGTAGGTTCATGAATAGTATAATACAGGTTTTGTGCTCTTTTGAGCATGCCACTCAGGCTGTTAGTGTGTTGAATCAGCATGTTTGAGTCAGGTTATTCTGTTGTCAGTAGGCAGTGGTCAACTTGAAGGACCAATTTGAATGTGCAGCAGATGAGGTTGGTGTGAACCTGTGTAACCACAAGATGGACATCTTAGAAAGTGATAATCATGTCTGTTACATGTTGCAGAGTGATTTATACTGGATGGCCACTTTGATTAATCCCCGGTACAAGCATGGTATCGCATCACTTCTGCCAGGGGGTAACGTACAGGTTGATCATTGTTCACTTGCTCTTCATGACAAAATGCCCAACAAAATGCATGAAATGGATGTCAATAAAACAAATGAGGGAATTACTCAGCAGCATGTGTGTTCCAGGTCCCAACTCTCTGTGTTATCAAAGTTGTCAACTTTTTCAGTGCCCAAACCCACCTGCTATCCATTGAGGTTAATATTACAGCAGATGGGTGTTTCTCAGCCCCAGAAGCAGGAATACAGCAGCAGACTGCAGATGTCAGTGGCAAACTTGGTCACTGCCTATCTTGATAATCCTGAGCAGGTATCTGTTAAGGATGACCCTTTGTTAGTATACTGGCAACATAGGGTGACAGTGTGGTCTGCATTGGCATCAGTTGCACTGGAACTGTTAAGCTGCCCTTGTTCCAGTGTAACATCAGAACAGGTTTTTAGTGCAGCAGGGGCAATTGTGTCAGACCATCGGCCATGTCTGTCCGTTTTAAATGTTGAGCAACTGACATACATAAAAATGAATAAACGTTTTATTCCACCTTAATGGTCTTTGTCTGGCGGTGGCACTGTTATGCCTAGTGGTGATGAAGAAGGCGTGGATGATGATGAAAATGATATTAAGCAGGTAGAGGGTATGTGTTCTGATGGTGAAGATACATCAGAGGGACACATCTTTTAGTTTACTTAATTTTGCAGTTTGTTTTATGACAGCAAATTGCTGAAAGCATTTATTTGTATTATTTGTAGTTTCCCAATGTAAAGTCCAAAATAAGTACTTTTTTTCTCACACATTATTTGAAAAATGTACTCCATAGCCAAGTACATACTAATAATACAAACAGTGACAGCTTCAGAGTAGCTGCCTCTCCCAATCTGGTCGTTGACTAACCTTTTGATGATCTTGCTAATACAGTCTGACTTAAATGTTACCTGTAGTGTAGATGTTATTCACTTGTAATGTTCTGTGTCTGCATATGGGACAAAACAAATTCTGACATCCCCATCCAAAAATCACTCCACCATGTAGACCCCCACACCCCTCTTTTGAGATGTGTGTTGCACAATGAAGGCTGAGTAAGCATGCCCCATTGACATGTATGTTGTTGATATTTATTATTTTGACATGTTTATATAGTTTCCTGTTTGTATTTCATTAAATCAAATCAACTGAATGACTAATTTTGTGGACCTTATTAGTCAACTAACTGATTTCTTTGATTTCATGAAATCCAAATTGTGCAGGGTGTATACAAATATGTTGAAAGAACAAAATGTCTCATGCAAGTCAATGGGGAACAGTCAGTTATGCAGCTTTCATTATGTGACATCACAACAGGGCTGCATCTGTTGACGCAGGGGCGTGGTTTCTGGATGTTGAAGTCAGTCCTGTTTTGGCCTGTATTATGAGGAAAAAGAAGTTAAATCTTGAGTGACAGAACAAGTAAACTACAGTGAATATGTAAGCCAAACTTCATGTGGAGGATATTGAAATGACTATTCATTTAGCAGGCAGGGGAGCCGAGCTGCTCTGATAGTACTAGGAAGAAGCTCTTTTGACATCCTTAGTGCTAATTTATTCATCCATCTCCACCGGGTGAGAATAACATAATAGTTTCCTAATGTTTCTCATGTTCAGAAAGACATTCTTTATCAGAGGATTAGAAACATTCGTGAACAGGAAGTATATATATATAGTCCTTCCTTATTAAACAATCAGTAATCACAGTTTCAGTCCACATTGTTATGTCATGTGTTAATTACATGACATAACTTAACTGCAGTGTATGGATAATTTTCTGAAGCTCACATTCAGAAGTACATACAAATTATATATAGTCCATTAATGGTACATTATAGAAGAAACAGAAAATAAGGGAATAGTTTTATACACTATTTTACCAAAAGTGCACACTAAGGTGAGAAACAATCCGTATGTAACATTGGTGGCAACATGAATCCATAATTTTTTTTTTAATCATTTCATTATGGTATATACTCTTATTCTAGGATTAACCATTAGGTTGCACAAATTGTACTTGTTAATTTTCTCTGGGTTTACTTGTTCCCAAATTAGGAAAGAAGACAATAGAGCTAGATTGGGACCCATACATTTACAGTTCAGTTATGGTACATCATTACTGCAATCACTTATCCAAAAAATGATTATATTACTGAGACAACAAAATAAATACAGATTTGTGAAACCTGATGTTTAAATGTGCTATAAGAGTACATTTTGGCCTCAAACAACTGGTACAATAACCTACAAGAGACAGAGCTATCCTAGATCTAGTGCTGACTAACAGGGAAAGGATCACCGACTCCAGGTAGAAGGTCACCTGGGGGCCAATGACCATCACATTGTATGGTTCAATTTAATACAAACTCACACATGACCCCACAATGCAAAGCATCATGGGCTGCATATGCAAATCACCACAGAATATTATGCTGGTTCAACTTTAAGCAGAAATGCATGCTGCCGAAAGGCCTCTCACACAGTTTGCAAAGGGTGCCAACAGAAGACATAGACACGTGTTTTGTCCTACCAGGACTCATCAGTATGCCTCATCTGTCTGACATCCCAGTGGAATGAACCAGCTACCCTAAGATAGTCTATCTGGGTTATGTTGTGGTGAACCCAATCAAAACAAAAAAATATTTAAAAGACAAAGAACCCCTGTGCACAAGCACTGAGGCAATGGTTACCCCAAAGGGCATTTGGCTGGGAAGCCACGTTTCAAAGAAATACAAAATCACACATGACCGCACAATGCAAAGCATCATGGGCTGTATATGCAAATCACCACAGAATATTATGCTGATTCAACTTTAAGCAGAAATGCATGGTGCCGAAAGGCCTCTCACACAGTTTGCAAAGGGTGCCAACAGAAGACATAGACACGTGTTTCATCATGGCTCAATTTGGCCACTAGAACTAAATCATCCCATTCCAAGGCAAAAATATAGGACTTCAGAGGAGCTGACTATGATAAGATGGTCAACAGAGTTATGCTAGCCCTGACAAAAAGAAATACAGGTGAGGAGTACAGGCAAAGTGGGCAAGCATTAAGGATGCAATACTTGAAGCAACATCCAATTGTGTTAGAGAGAAAAGGAACTGCAAAAGAAGAAGAAAACCACTTTGGTTCTCAAAAACAGTAGCAGAAAAGGTCAGAATCAAAAGGCTGACCTTCAGGAAATATAAGGGAACACAGCGGGATGAAGATAGGGAGGCATACCAAACTTCCCTAAAGGAGACAGGGAAGGTAATAAGGCAGGCAAGACCCAAACCGAGGAAACACTAGCACAAACAGTAAAAGAAAGTGACAAGACTTTCTATAGATACATTAGTGAAAGGAGAAAGTCCAGAGGAGGTATTGCTAAGATCAAAGGAAATAAGGGGTCGTGTGAGGAGGAGGACCATGTAAAAACATCTATCCTAAATAGATACTTCTGCTCAGTATTTACTGAAGAGAAGGTAGGGCAGGGCCCACAGCTCAGCACCATGGACACAGGGGGGAGGGAGATGAGCACTAGTCCCTTCACAAAAGAAATGGTCCTACAAGAGCTCGATAAGCTCAGGGTGGACAAGGCAATGGGACCTGATGGCACACATCCCAGGGTACTAAAGGAGCGAAGGATGGAACTAGCAGAACCATTATCAGAACTGTTTAGTGAGTCTCTGAGCACAGGAGAGGTTCCAGAAGACTGGAGAAGGGCTCATGTGGCCCCGCTCCACAAGAGTGGTAGCAGGAAGGAGGCAAGGAACTACAGACCAGTCAGTCTTACCTCAGTAGTGAGCAAGATTATGGAGGCACTCCTTAAGGAAAAGATAGTGCAACACCTGGAATCCATAGGAACACAAGATCCAAGACAGCATGGGTTTACAAAAGGAAGGTCCTGTCAAACTAATCTCATACATTTCTTTAACTGGGTAAACAGAGTGGTGGACCAAGGGGGAGCAGTTGATGTCTCCTACCTTGACTTCAGCAAAGCTTTCGATACTGTTCCATATAGAAGATTGATTAATAAGCTGGGTAGGCTCGGGATGGGTAAGAAGTTGGTCAACTGGGTGACAAACTGGTTGATGGGCAGAAAACAGAGAGTGGTGGTAAACGGTATACAGTCAGAAGAGATGCAAGCCACAAGTGGGGTACCTCAGGGATCAGTCCTGGGGCCAGTCCTCTTCAATATTTTCATTAGTGACATTGCTGATGGACTGGATGGTAAGGTTTGTCTGTTTGCAGATGACACCAAGATCTGCAACAGAGTAGATGATCCAGATGGGGTGGGCAGAATGAGAAGAGATCTGGATAAACTAGTAAAATGGTCAGAAGAGTGGCAACTGGGGTTTAATGCAAAGAAGTGCAAGATCATTCACATAGGGAAGAGAAACCCTGAAGCCACCTATAGGCTGGGAGGGGAGTTGCTGGCAGTCACAAGGGAATAAAGAGACTTGGGCATCATCATTACCGATGACCTGAACTCATCCAAGCAGACCACTAAACAGTAGGTAAGGCTAGGGGGATGTTGGGGTGTATTAGTATGGGTATCACAAGTCAGAAGAGGGAGGTAATAATTCCTCTTTACAAGACACTGGTTAGGCCCCACCTGAAGTACTGCATGTAGTACTGGAGGCCACACCTTCACAAGGACATTAACCAAATTGAGGCAGTCCAGATAACGGCAACCAAAATGGTGCAGGGACTGCATCAAAAAACATATGAGGACAGATTAACGGAGCTTAATATGTATACCCTAGAGCAAAGGAGGGAGAGAGTTGATACGATCGAAACATTCACACACCTTAAAGGCATTAACAAGGTGAAAGTCTAACATGTTTCAATATAAAAAAAATAGCAGGACAAGAGGACACAGCATGAGATTAGAGGGAGGCCGATTAAGGGGTAATGTGAGGAAGTTCTTTTTCACAGAAAGGGTGGTGGATGCATGGAATGGCCTGTCTCAGGACGTGGTGGATATGAATACAGTGCATGGCTTCAAACAGGCATGGGATAGGCATAAGGGAGCAATACAGATGAGTATGAATAGATAGACCATTGACAGAGCAAAGGCCGATGGCACATTTATAAGGTAGAAAAATAAATGGGCAGACTGGATGGGCCTTGCGGCCCTAATCTGCCATCAACTTCTATGTTTCTATGTATCATGATAACATTAAATAATGAAACAACTATTGGTTATTTTTTGCATATATTTTTACATTAAGAATACAGATTGTTTCACACTTTACTCTGCACCATTTATTTAACATGGTTTATAAAACTACTCCCTGTCTTTTGTACTTCATGTCTTACTTTCAAACAGTTAGCTTTACTATCATTCGAATGTACTTCTGACTGTGATGTTTTTCTTTCTTTTTTTTTTTAATTCAAAGTTTATTGAATTTTAACACATATTACATCATTATCACATAGTACAAAGAATATTGATATATACTTTCGGCCAAATCATAAACTTGAAACTAATTTCTTCTCCCCCACCCTCCTCAATCCACTCTATCTGAAAAGGAAAGAAAGAAAATCGCTCCCTAAGAAAACCTCTTCACCCTCCCTCCACCCTCCACCTCTGATTTGCTTCTCCTGAATGGTGACTCATTCTTATCCTTGCCCTCTTGGTTCCCTTACCTTAACTTGTCTGAAGAGAATAGAGAGCTAATAGTGGGGCCCAGATTTTGTTAAACTTATCCATTTTATTCAACACACTAGCTATCATTTTTTTTCACTCTGAGATTGGCCAGAAGCTCCTTCAACCATTCAACATATGATATTTCCTCACTATCTTTCCAATGCCTTAGTACCAACTTCTTCACCGACATAGATATTAATGCCATGTGATATTTGCGGACTGTTGTTGGGATTCCAGAATAATCTCCTAAAAGGCAGATTCTTTCTGTAAATAAATCATTGAGCCCCAGCAGGGGGTCCACTTTTTGCTGAATTTGTATCCACAGGGAGGCTACTTTGGGACAGAGCCAAAAAATATGCAATAGATTGCCCTCCCCATGAGCACACCTTGTACAACTGGCAGAAGAAGCAATACCAAATTTAGCCATTTTTTGGGGGTATAATATAGATTATGTAAAATTTGAAACTGCATTAGTCGGAGTTTGTCCTGTACTATATATTTATGACACCCTTGCCAAAGTACCTCCCAATTAATGGGTATCTCAGGAAAGAGTTCCGACCAATTATCTAATGGCCCAAAGGGCCTGGGATTGATCCAATCATATAAAGCATTGTAAATCTTTGATACAGCATGTGGGAGGCCTGCTACCTGCACTAGATTAACCCCAAAATTAGGACTCTTGGGAGGTTGAACCTTTGCCCCTATGACCCTTACAAGGGTGTGTTGCAGTTGGTAGACTTTAAAAATGTTAAGGGTTGGGACTCCCAACTTGTCTAAAATTTCTGGTGACGAGAGCCATTCCCCTCTGGCTTCATTCCAAAAGCATGTAAGTTTGAACTCCTTAGCCTGTGGGAGCCACTTTGGAGCAAGAACCCTCCCCTCTATTTTAATATTGGGGTTGCCTATGAACGGCTGCTCCAGATCTACACAATGGTTGTACTTCATGAAGCTACAAAGCTGGGAGTGCACTCTTACAGATGTTGCAATGGGCGTTGAGCTAAGCTGCTTTGGGAGGCTTTTAGGTCTCACGAAAAGCAACGCCTCTGGAGAAAGCTTGTAATATCAGATTAGGGCTAGCTCTATTTTTACCCAAAGGGGCTTGTATTCATGAAGCTCTTCTAGATCCTTTACTTTAATCCACCTCAGATATTTATTGATATGACTGGCCCAATAGTAAAGGCCTATATGTGGCACTTGGAGGCCGCCTCTGAGTTTTGGAGCCACTAGTTTGTGGAACGCCAAACGGGGGCACCTTCCCGCCCATATAAAATTAACAATAATGCTATGCACCTTCTTAAACCATGACTGAGGTAACCATATATTCAAGAGACTCAATGGATAATACAGCCGAAGGAAGACATTCATTTTAATGAGGTTGATTCTACCCCAGATAGTTAATGGGAGATGGGACCACCTATTTAAATCTTGGGTGATATCCTGGAATAATAGATCCAGATTTTTCTTTTGCAGTTGCGTAACATTTCTTGTGAGGATAATGCCTAGATATTTAATTGATTTCTTTTCCCAGGACAGACCTAATGCACTAACTTCATGCTTCATCACCCTCTGATTGAGAGGGAAAACCACAGTCTTATCAACATTCAATTTATAATTGGAGAACTGGCTGTACTCTTTAATAATTTCTAATAAATGTGGAATAGATTTCCGGGATTAGAGGTTTGAAGTAAAAGATTGTCGACATAGGCCGAAACTTTGACTTCAATACCTTGTACGACGATCCCTTGGACTTCAGAGCTAGCAATCAATCTTCGGATGAATGGTTCTAAATACAGATTGAAGAGTAGTGGGGATAAGGGACAACATTGCCTGGTGCCCGAACCCAAAGGAAATAGTCTCGAGATACACCCATTGCAAATGACCCTGGCTGTGGGGGCTTTGTAAAGCATTCATGTCCAACTCGGGAACTCAGAAGGAAAACCAAATGCATGTAATACCCTGAAAAGGAAGATCCAGTTTACTCTATTAAATGCCTTCTCGGCATCCAGGGACACCAACGACGCTGGGTATTCAGCATCCCTGGACACCGAGAAGACATGTGCCAGGGTACGTACATGATCACTTGCCGATCCCCCCTTCATGAAGCCCACCTGTTCCGCTCCTATTAAATCAGGGAGTACTTTGTTGAGGCGATCAGACAACAGCTTGCTCAGAATTTTAACATCCTGATTAAGTAAAGATATGGGCCTGTAGTTGGCCATGTATACCTGATCCTTTCCAGGCTTTGGCAGCAGAGTTATCAATGCCTCGAATAGCGTATCATCTGTACTATTGCCTGCAAGAATCTGTTGGAACAAAGAGAGGAGTAGAGGGGCTAGTTGTTTTGCAAATTTTTTATAAAAATTAGACAAAAACCCATCTGGCCCAGGGTATTTATCTAGGGGAAGGCCATCTATTGCTTTCAGGATCTCCTCTTCTGTTATGGGATTACATAATGCCACTCGTATTTCTGAGAGAGAGGGCAGATGAGATTCAGCTAGATAAAAATCCACTTCATTGAGCGGAGGGAGGTCAGTCTTCGGGCTGTACAACAGTCGGAAAAATGTTTGGAATTCTGCAGTAATTTCTTTTTGGGTATTTATCAGCACCCCATCAGAAGACCAGATGGAGGCAATAAATCTAGCAGATTCCTGTTATTTGATTCGGGTAGCTAGAAGGTGACCTGCCTTTTCCCCCTGATCAATATAGGTAGCTTTCGATTTCAAAATTTGAAATTCTGCCCTCTCCCTCAAAAGGTCTGAATAAGAATCCTTTAATTTTATAAGTTCCAGCTGAATTTGCTCTGAAGTATGAGGGGACATGTTCCTTTCTATCGTTCTTATCTGATTAAGGAGTTGTGTTAACTTCTGCCCTCTCATTCTTTTCCTCTTTGATGCAATCCCGATTAAGACTCCTCTCAGATAGGCCTTTAAGGCGCCCCATTCCATATCGGGCTTTCTGGTGGTATTGAGGTTAGCAGACATGAATTATGAAATGTAGTTACTAATAAGTTTCACCGTATTTGGGTCCTTTAGAATTTGGTTATTGATTTTCCAATGCCCTTCCACTTTTGAAACATTGGCTAAGCAGAGCTGACAAGTAACAAGAGAGTGGTCTGATGGAGGTCCAGGCTGTATGGTCGATTCTACTACCCCCGTGAGTAACTGCTGTGAAATCAATTCTGGAAGACATTTTATGAACTGATGAAGTGAATGTATAACTTCTATCGAGGGGTGTAGAGTACGCCACACATCACACAGCCCTATTTTGTCCCACATGTCCCTTAATGCCCTTTGGGCTGGCGAGAGACCTTTGAATCTATTACTTGTATGATCCATATTAGGGTCAAATACTAGATTTAAATCTCCGCCCAAAATCACAGGCACTACCAAAAAGCGGGTTAAGATATTGATTAACTCCATGTAAAAACCGGGGGAGTCAGTATTTGGCCCATATATACTACCCAGCAATACTTCCGTAGCATACATTTTCCCTTGAACTAGTATGTATCTCCCATGGGCATCTTTGATAATGCTAATTGGTATGAATGGAACTTTGCGTTTTATCAAAATCATCACCCCACAGCTTTGTGTAGTGCCCTCAGGACTGTGATGTTTTTCTTAAAATTAACTGTACAGTTTTGTTATGTGATTTGACATGACATAACCATGAAATACATTATCGTTTGATACAGATTATATATACTACCTGTTCACAAAAGTTTGTTATCTTCTGATGAAGCATGTGTTAATGTCTGAAAGTTAAAGGGGCACTGTCAGCTTTGTCACTCAATTTTCATGTAAGTGTAATCACTGTGTCTCTAGGCACATACTGTACATGTAAAGCAATTACCACATAATGCCCCAGTGCGGCCCCAAAAATTTTATCTACCTAATTTGTTTTATATTTACATTCATTTCTTTTCAGTCATCCAGCAGTAAACTCCGATGTCCACCAGAAACATATCCACAATGGGAACGTGCGACTGCTTGGGTGCGCAGCCCCAAAGCACAGTTTTCTACATGCCCATTGAGAAAAGGCATTTTCCCAACACAGCTGCCAGTACTGAATCTTTCTTTGCATGTAAATAAAAAAAAAAATGAGTGTTAGTAATGCTGCAAAATACATTTGAAAAAGGGTGCCAAAATTGCATGCATGCAGAACAGCTACAGGAGCAAACATCCCACTCATGCGTAAGAGCAGCACACTGTTGCGCATGCATGGGATTTTGGCACCAACTCTTCCGCATGCACGTGATTTCAACACCCCCTTTCAAATGTATTTTGCGACATTACTAACACTCATGTTTTTAATTTACATGCAAAGAAAGATTCAGTACAGGCAACTGTGTTGGGAAAATGCCTTTTCTCAATGGGCATGTAGAAAACTGCGCTTTGGGACCACGCTCCCGAGCAGACGCACGTTCCCCTTGTGGATATGCTTCTGGTGGACATCGAAGTTTACTGCGGGACAACTGAAAAGAAATGAATGTAAATATAAAACAAACTGTGTAAATAATGTTTTGTTGGGCTGCACTGGGGCATTACATGGTAATTCCTTCACATGTATGTGCCTAGAGTCACAGTGATTACACTTGCATGAAAAATGAGGGACAAAGCTGACAGTGACCTTTTAAGTACAGGATATGATGTTGTCACCCGATGGAGATGGCTGAATCACATTCAAAAAGTACATTTATGTGTTTGTGCCATTCTTCAAAGTGTAGGGGTGACTTGCTAACTGTGACATGGCTTAAAACTAATTACTGCACTGTATCATGGGTTCATGGCCACACTACCACCCATCTGTGTCCAACCTTTGCATTTCAATCACACATTGATTTCATTATTGATAAAACTGGATAGTAGCATTAGTGCTACAATCATTATTCCATATTTTTGTGTATTTTCAGTAGTGTTAAACAAAGTCTTCTAACATGAAAATAAAGCACTGACCACTAAACTATCTCCCCTATTAAATGGATGTCAGATGTGCCACAGATGGAATGATGTACTGTAAGTGCGAGCTTGATGGATGTTTGTGCTGCTTAAATACTAAATTCTATGAACTGTATTAATTCCACAGTCTGTTTCAGTAAAATGAATTTGTGAAATCCTACCGCATTATTGTTCGCAAATATACAAAGCTCTTTTTGATGTACAGTAGATCAGTTCAGCACTGTTGAAGCAATAAGGCATGATATGGGGGTGTTATGGTTGCATAATGGACCACCTCATGTGGGTTGAAGCACAAGGTATACTCGACTACTTCCACCACCCGATAAGGGCCATTAGCCCACCATTACACATCCCCTGGAGTGCCTTATTGCAATAATGAAATGTGTCCTTTTTAGGTAATTTTATGCATTTATTTAAACATGTTACTTTCAGCTGAGCCATTGTACTCTGTGACAATGGAACTGCTAAAAGCAGCTCTTGGCCAATCTGGATTCAGCATTCTTTACACCCATTTTCATAAGTTTCATTATGAAATGGGTATAAAGAATGCTGAATTGTAATTGGCCGATAGCTGCTTTCAGCTGGGCCATTATCACAGCACAGCATCCCAGCTGAAATTATTATGTTTAAAAATGCATAAAATTTACTAAAAAAATTACCTATTTTATTATTGCTATAAGGCACTCCAGGGGGTGCATTATGGTTGGTTAATGGCCCTTATCAGGTGGTGGAAGCAGTCAGCTATGCCTCATGCTTCAACCTACCATGAGGTAGGCCGTTATCAGTATCCCACCATAACACACCTCCAGCCATGCCTTATTGCTTAATTAGTGCACAATTATTATTTAACCAGCACAGGAAGCCTTCTGTCTCTCTGTAGTTGATGTCTTGTCAGTGTGTGAGAGCTGTGACAGACATTTGTTAGAAAAAAAGACATTCCAAACATCATAACAACATAAACATGAACTACTACAGTCCCTTCCCTATACTGCTGAAGATGAGCATTTGTCGAAGTGTATGCTGTCCACACACTGGCATGAGCTGTGACCACTAATGCTGAGATAACCACAACAAAACAACATAAACATGAACTACTATTCCCAATGCTGCTGCAGATGAGTCTTTGCTGATGTGCGCGTTGTCCAAACACCAGCATCATCCATGACCACTAATGCTGAGATAACACAACAAAACAACATAAACATGAACTTCTAGGCCAGAAGATGGTGCCACTTACTTACATGCTGTTTTCAAACCTGGCTGCATCTTTGACTTCTCTAATGTATGCTGCACTTAACCTCATGAAGAGCAAGACATAAACAGCTTCTACATATTATCGAAGGATCATGATGTGATGCCTCTACAACTCTCTTTATGATTTATCTTTCAGGTATGCCATTCATTGTTGCACCCATGTGTTGTAGTTATCACAGCCCATGATGTCTGTCTGCACCATGCTGTGCTGTTTCCACCAAGGAACACCGTAATGAGGAACTACTAGACCCTGAGACAGTGCTGCTGCTGATCTGACCACCACTCCTGCTCTGCTGTCCAGTCAAAGTCTGCTCATGCTCACTGCCACCATGCTCAAGACAGAATCAAGGAACACCCTAATGAGGAACTACTAGGCCCTGAGACAGTGCTGCCGTGGATCTGACCACTTCTAGTCATGTGTCCATACGAACTGCAAAGGTAAGTATTTTTTTTCTGTTTTTTATTCTAAAGCATTACTTTAATTTGCCAATGACAATCATGTAATCTTTTCCGTAATGTACTAGAGTCATTCTTATTTTCTGTGTGTAATATAATTCTTAAATAATGTGTTATTGATTTAAATTCAGCAGTGTCATTGCAGTGGGCGCAGACAAGGTCGAGCACAAAGTTGTATGATAGTCATTTGGGTAGGCAAGCTCAACTGGTGCTACCACTATTGTATGTAGGAACATGTGCATAAAGTCTAATAATAGTGAACATTATTGTCAAGTAAAACAGCTTTTCTTTCTGTAAGTATTTACTGTCTTCTTACTTTAACAGGTATGTCCTGCACCGCTGCCGATGTTTTTGCTGTAATCATACCTGATGCCACCAACAATGTTGTCTCATTTTTTCATACATTTTGTGTCCATCATACTCAAATGGTCAGGTAAGTAATTCTTGTATGCATGCTGTTTTCATTTTCAACATAAAACATTATTTTCTTTTTCAGGAAACAAATATTAGGTGTGTTTACTTCAATGGATCATTAATGCCTTGTAGCAGGTAAGTAGTATTGTTCATTATGTCATTTGTTACACAGAAGTAGATAATCAGAAGAACTGATTGTGATTTTTACTGTGCATTGCACCCCACATCAGGGGTGTTTGGTAGTGTGACCAGAACAACAGAAAAAGAAGCATGATCAATTTACTGACATGGTTTGTGCTTATGATGTACCATTTTCTAATTTTTCTGTGAAGTAAAGTGTAGGTATGGCAAATATGCAAATACTGCAACCAGTTGCTTCTCTAAAGTTTTACACATAGTACAACAATTAAGAAATTAAATAAGGCATGACCAGGGGATAGATTAACAGTTTGTTAATCAACCCCTAGGGGTGTAATGTGGCACAAGGCACAGTTCAGTGTCATATTGCCCCTAGGGGCTGATTAGCTGAACGTTAATATAACTAGTGGGAGTGCTTATTGCTATTATAAAAAATATTCTAAAAGAAAAGTGTTAAAAATATACTGTTCGAATGTTTTACTCATTTAAAGGAAGATTTTTAATAAAATAGTTCTTGCACCAACAGTTTTAGAGTACTGGTTCATTGTAGTGCATCATTCCTCACATTCAGCAGTACTAGAGAATGTGATGCTGATAGGAAGAATCATTTTACCTTGGTGATCAGGCTCTACGCAAGCAATAATACCCAACAGGGTGGGCAGTATTGGGCAATACAGGACTGTCCAGGGCATAATGAGGCCCAATGCCGCAGGCGGGAGAGCCTTATAGCACCTGGAAGATTCGGTAGTGCCCAATACCGCCCACCTGGAGGGTATTATTGCGCTTAGAAAATGGGCATATGTGTAAGTTTTAGTTAGGTTGTAAAATAACAAGTGAAATGACTGAACATTACTAGAAATATCAGAAAGTAAACTTTTTTGATAAAGTAGTCCCTCAGTTTATGTGCTGTTCTATCCCCTAACCCCCCACACACACACAGGTGACAGAGCCATTCTGTTCTCCTACCCCCTTCCCCACCATCTAAAACAAGACATTAAGATTCTTTTTAACTGCCAAAGCTGGAGAGGCAGAAACTGTGGTTTTACTGCAGCTTCGAAAAAGGTGCCAGTTATAGGTGTGTACAAACGGGGAACCACTGTCAATTTTTGTTTTATTTTTTTACTTTAGCGCTATGGTGTGGCGTTGTAGTTGCAGTCGGTAACTGTACCGGAGCAGGGCTCAGCTACAGATCAAAGAAGCAAGTGGCATCAAACAGAAGTAAGCATAAAAAAAGAGTTTTCTTTTTGCCTGTAGGGTGAAGGACAGAGGTGAGCCAGTATCAGTATGTGGCACTTTTGTGTAGAGTACCAGGGGCTGGTTATGTTTCTGCTGTGGAGAATACTGTGTAAACAAGTGGTAGAAGTGAGCAGTGAGAGGAGGAAAGGAAGTTTTCTTTTGGAAAGGCACGCACATAGAGCACTACATATTTTCAAAATCACACTGATTACAGGCAGTTCCATGAAGTGGACCGTTACTAGTTTCCTTTTTCTTTTGTGGCCAGTGTATATTTTAAATAATTTGAAAAAGCTGATGTTGAATGGGAGATCACTTATGTTGCGGGGTGGCGTGCTGTCTTGCTCAGTGTCCAGGACACTTTTCGACAGTGAGCGACAGGTATTGAGAGTCAGAGAACTGCTCAAGAGGGTACCATAATGGCATACAAAATTAAGAAATGTTACTGAAAGTAGAGCAGCTTAGGTTGTGTGACAGAATTTTGAGCCAGCTGGTAGTGAACTACAGAGCACTGAGGGCCAGTATCTCTCATTAAGCAACAGTAAAAATGGCGGCAATTTAAAATTAAATTGTGTATTTTCAGCCAGTCGGGAAGTAGGGTGGGCACAGGGGTACATGAGTGGGTGAGGGGGCACTGAGACTGGTACTTTTTATTTCTTGGGCATCTATTGAAAGTTAATGTACCCCCTTGGCAAGGGCATCAGCCAATCAGATGCCAGGAAATAAAAAGCCCATTTTCTAAATGACAGTATAACATGGGTCAATTAATGTAAGGCTGCTAAAATCCAAACAGCCAGTCAGATTGCAGCATTTATGAGAACCTTTTTATAATTAATAAGTATGTTCATCACAAGACAATGATGACTACCTGGATATGGAAAACAGATTTCTATATTTTTTCACACAACAACTAAACAATTTCAAACTTTTAACAAACCACAAACAAACAGTAATAAAGTGTCAACAGCAATAAAAGTTTCTAAAACAACATACTACTGTATTTGCAGGGGTATTGGGGATGGCGTATTGAAAATAACAACAAAAAACAAGATCAACAAAGTTATTAAACACAGAAAACAAACTATTTACAGCCTAATGCAAACATTGCACATTGCAAGTAAAAATTTGCCAGCAAAATTTGAGGTACTTCTTATGCTTAACAACATTGTGCCGTACCCGTAGAGTGCATTGGCTCCTGAAAACCACACATTGAAGCCTGCAAAGCAGGCGTTTGATTTGTTTTAGCTCACCCTCTATGTTTACATTGTGTGCCTCCAGAGACCTTAATCTTTTTTTATAATTCGAAGGTCCTTGTCTCTCCTTTCCTTATTGTCTGGCAGTGTGGGTGTTGGTACTTGTTGAGGGGCTTCATGGGCGGAACGGTCAGAACCCTTTTCAGGCCCAATGCCTTCAACTATCACGCTGGACCCTCTTCCGGACTCTTTGGCTGCCAGCCTTGCCAGTTCCTTCTGTATTTTTAAAACATGGTTTCTGCGCTGTGTGCTTGGATTCATATGATCAACATCAGGTTGGGGATGGGGATGTTCTGGTTGGGGTCTGACAGTGGTCTCCAGAGCTGCTGTACAGAAAGAAAGAATGATGAGGGAGATAATGATGATTTAGTATTATGTTCTCGATGAACTTAAGAACATATGATATTATGTTAACCCCTAAACAGTACTGTTATACCTTCCGGAAAGCAACCACATAAATTTAACAGCAATGGGTTATACCAATGCCCCCACTCCCAGATCAGGTATTGGATCCTGAGTGCAGAGCCACAGTCCAACTAAAGCCATGCACATCAATGTTATACCTCTGTGATATCAGCTGCACCCAATGTAGGACACTGAGGAGTTGCAAGACCTCAGCCAGGCAATGCCCCCACCACTCCTGACCAGGTATAGGACCCTGAGTGCAGAGCCATAGCCCACCTAAAGCCATACAAATCAACAGTATACCTCTCTGGTACCAGCTGCTCACAAGTTATGACACTGAGTAGTCGCACAGCCTCAGCTAGGCGATTTCCCCACCCCCCAGACCAGGTATTGGACCCTGAGTGCAGAGTCACAGCCCAACTGAAGCCATAGCCATCAACGGTACACCTCCCTGATACCAGCTGCACACAAGTTAGGACACTGAGGAGTCACAAGGCCTCAGTCAGGCAATGTCCCCAACCCTCCAGACCAGGTCTTGGACCCTGAGTGCAGAGCCACAGCCCAACTAAAGCCATACACATAAACAGTATACCTCTGTGATACCAGCTGCACACAAGTTAGGACACTGAGGAGTCACATGGCCTCAGTCAGGCAATGCCCTCACCCACCAAAACCAGTTGCTGATTAACATACTTACTGATTACAACATAAGTATCTAGATATCTTACCACCAGACATGATCTCCTTGATGCTGCCTCCATCAGCACCCTCCCCTGATGACAGTTATTCCTGAGGATTTCTCAGCATGTTGATTACCAGTAGGCACAGCACCTGTTCAAAATAAGAGAATAATACCATCTTTCAGAGAAGTTCTATTAATTTTCATAGTTACACTATTATTTTTCATTTGTAATTCTGACTCATTCAGGACTGATTAGGTATAAACATTATTTTCTAAGACTGTCAATCTGTCATACCTTGTACAGTGATACGGATAAAACTGGTCACTTGAATGTCTTCACAACTTAATATTAAGCATGATTTGTCCTGTGTTACCTCCAGTAAGGACTCAGTTAATTAGAAAGAATATTTAAAAGAAGATATTCACTAGATTCATCAACAGTGACATCCCAAATGTTATCCTGCACTCTAGCCCGCTTTCGACAGGTGGCTCCAGTGTCTCTGTCTCGCACCACCATCTTTTTTATTATTCTTTTTCTCTTGCACTTTTGCTTGGAGTCTGTTATGTTGACTGCTCCACCAAATGACTCTAACAGCTCCCTGTCATACCGTTGGATTTCATCCCATTTGTGCTTCACTTGTCAGATGCTGCAGGACACAATATCTTCGCCCTCTCTGTTCACTATGTCCTTAATGGCATTCCACACTTTCTCTCTCTCTCTTGGAGAGGGAGCTTCTCTGACCCAAATAACTGGTCTACATGAGCAATGGCCTCCTTTACAAGCAATGTCAGCTCCTTGTGGCTAAATGCAGTCAATGATTTTGTTGCAATATTATTGCTTGTGCTTCCCCCACTGGTCTGGTGGTGGGCCGATTCTGATCCTGATGTTCATCTTGCTACCCTTGCTCCTCCTCCTGACCACTCTGCTGCACCTGATCCACAACATCCTGTCTCCTCCCAACTACCTCTTCAATGCTTCTGCTGCTCCCACCCAAACCTACTTGGTCACCAGATGACATTTTAGTAATTAATCACTATGGATCACTGTATCCTCTACTCTAATCCACTGGTTGCTCTCCTTATACTAGAAAATGTGGAAACAGGAAGAGCAAATTGCAAATTGCAATTTAATCTCACCTTTATAATTGCGTTTCTCTTTCTGCGACTTTCTGAAAAACCTGCAACTAAAATTAAAACACTCTTTAAAACATGCAGAATTCTTGTTTACTGCATGTAAACATACAAGGGGATTAATTATTGTCTATAGCAGTATTTTGAATCTGAATTGTGGAAGAATATTTCAGAAATGCGAAATATAGCAGTAATATTATACATAACCCGCGGTTGAAGGATATTATGCACATTTTAGGTTCTGCAACTAATGTTTGGACAGTTTGTCTTTTGTTTCAATTTAGTAGTACTGTACAGTTTTTATTACTTACAATTTGTTCTACACATGCATTTTAAGAGGACGCACATAACCTCTCATGTTATGTTACTGCTGCATGCTACTGTTCATGTGAGAGTGTGAGTGATGAGTTTCATAACTGCCAAAATTATATGGTTGGGTGTGGAAAGGGGATAGCTTGGGGCACTGTGGGGTGGGGCAGGGGGTTATAATTTGTGAATCACATGGCCGAACAGGCTGGGTGATAACCCAGTTGTAAACATGTAGAATTGCAGATTAGGTAATGACAGATTGAGGGCACTGGACATGTATTCTCCTGAACAAATGAGAGAGAGAGGGGGGTACATGATCGAAACTTCATACATCCGGGGGAAAAACAAAGTCCAGGTTAAGGAACTGTTGAAGGCTAATGAGGGAGGCTCCGAGACAGACCATGGTTGGTGTCACTATCTTAAGTTAAAACAAGGCAAATTCAGGACTAACATTAGAAAATTATTTTTCACATGAAGGGTGGTGGATGCCTGGAACAGACTGCTGGATGAGGTGGTGGTGGCTGGAACAGTGGTGGGGTTCAAGAATGCATATGATAAATAGAAATATATAATTCAAATGAAGGAGTAGACGGTAGAATGTAGTAGAAATACATACACCATGCACTCAGGATACAATACCTTGTATGGGGGGTTGGGGCATTGCCTGGCTGAGGCTGTACAACTCCTCAGTGTCCAGCTTATGTGCAGCTGATATCATAGAGGTATACTGTTGATGTGTTTGGCTTTAGTTGGGCTGTGTCTCTGCACTCAAGATTCAATACCTGGTCTGGGGTGTGGGGGCATTGCCTGGCTGACACCATGCAACTCCTCAGTGTCCTAACTTGTGTGCAGCTGGTATCAGGAAGGTATACCATTGATGTCTATGGCTTTAGTTGGGCTGTGGCTCTGCACTCGAGATCCCACACTTGGTCTGTGTGGGTGGCGCATTGCCTGGCTGAGGCTGTGCAACTCCATACACCATGGCCAGACAAGATGGACCTCGAGGTACCCTTCTGCAATCACATTCTGTTTCTAGGTAATGAATGAGTGATCACTGTGACTTAGACAGCCATATCTGAGTGCTGTATCAAATTTTTTTATTACATATAAAATATGCGATTGGAAAGTCAGTTTGAGGAAACTACTGCCTTACTGGAACTGACACATCAAGAACCCAAGGGATAAGTTCAAAGGACAGGACATAGCTAAACTGCAGATATCTGGGGTGCAATTACCTTGTCAATGTGCTTTCATCTGGGCTAGGGAGGACCCAGATGAATTTGGAAGGTCCAATATACTTTTCTGAGGAACCCTTGAATTACATCAAAGAGACCTTTGAGGTGTAGATTTCAAGGCCCAGATGGGATAAAAGAGGCAAATACACTTTTGCTTTGAATACAGTGACTTAGATCGAATAAACTTTTGAGATGTATGTGTAACAGAGCACAAACTGGTTTGGTCTGGTTAACCTGAGGGAGGAAAGGCAGTGAGGTCAACTATTAATTTTTTAATATTTTATTTGGACATCCTGTGATAAAAAATATAGATGTTGTTACACCAAGGCGGAGTTAGTGACCTCATGAGAAGGCCAGCTCAGAACTGTGTTTAACTGCTGAGACAACCTGGACAGAGACACACAAGACAGCATTAACTGACTGAGGGAGAATCATCACAGCACTGAAAGAGAGTAGGATTAGACTAGTATGAAAGCATGTATTGTAGGAACTGCACTTTTACCTGTTTGTTTTAAGGCTGTATGTGTTGGAATATATTTTGTTCTGTAATTATTGTTCTGTTTTGATATTTTAAAGTAAAGATATATTTTACAGAAACTGTCTGGAGTGCCTTGAAATTTCTTTTTATATAAAGTGGAGCTTTTAAAGGTTATAAGTAACACTGTGTATGAGCTTATTGTATACCAAACTGGAAAATGAATAGAGTTCTCTAAAGTCTTGCATAGAGTTCTAAGGGTTCATTTGAAAGACCTGGTTGGGTTTCCGTAGGCAAAGATATCTGGCCCCCAGAGACAGAATTATCTGAGCCTGATGATTGGTTACGCTAACAAGAGGTTATCAGTTTGAATCCCTCTACAGCTTGAGACTAAGGTGATTTGAACCCACAAAACAGACAAGAGGGTTACCTTGTTCTGTTCACTGTACACAAATCATACGCTCAGAGGTTGGCACTTTGGGAGTAGAGGACTGACAGGCTGAGTGAGTTTGTGACAGATTGGTTGGCAGTGGTGGCATAAAAAGTTTGGTGGTATAAGCTTCATTGTTCTGTGTGTCAGCTTGAGACCATTTAGCTCACTTGGAAAAAAGAAAGGCAGTGTTTTATTTCAGAAGGAAACAGAACTATATCCCTTGACTTACAGTTAAGTTCCCACCCATTTTATTTTTTTTCTGTGACGTGCCAGTCAGAATAGTATTAGTAGTGAGGGAAGAAGAAAATGGCATCCGACTACAGCAGGCACACTGTAGATTTCTTAAAGCAGTTGTGCAGGGACAGGAGAGTCCCATTTGGGGTGAAAGCCAGTAAGCAGAACCTCATAGAGGCCCTGATGGTAGAAGATACCTGGAGCAGCGAGTCACAAACTGTGACTGAAAGGGACCAAACCTCAAGTCTGGAAGGGCTAGCAGCCAGTGAGGGGTCCCGAGCCGATGAGGCAGACAGCAGGGCCACTGTCAGTGAAGGACCACAGCAGCAGGTACAAGTCATCAGTATCCTGACTCTGGAAGTTCTCAGGTTGCAACTTGAGTTGTGCAGGATGGAGCTGGAGTCCCAGGAGAGGAGAGAAAGGGAACAGCGAGAGGCAGACTGTTTGGAGCGTGATTGCCAATGAGAGGCAGAAGAGAAGAGAGAGTGAGAACGCAGAGAGGCAGAGTGAGAACAGCGAACTGCAGAGAAGAGAAGAGGAGAGAGAAGCACCAGTGGCAACACGAACTGGAGAAGCTACGACTCCAACCTGTGGCACCAGGGCAGGCAAGTTGCTTGGGTTTAACTTGGACTACAGGACTGGGTTACAAATTGAACTCCAAATTAATAGCCAAGTTTACGGATGGAGAGGACATGTACGCCTTTTTAAATTATTTTGAAAAGTTTGTATTCAGGTAAAATTCCTAAAGAGTCCTGGAGCTTACAGCTATCCCCGCTACTTACCGGTAAAGGACAGGATGCATTGGGTCAAATGAACAATGAAGACAGTGATGATTACAGTAAGTTAAAAGCTGCCCTGTTAAAAAAATTTGAATAAACTGCTGAATCATACAGAGCTAAATTCCATAAACTCAGGAGAAGCCCTGATATGAGCTATGAGGAGCTAGCCACGAAACAATGTCAGTTTTTAAAACATTGGAGGGAAGGAATTGAGGCAAACACTGTTGATAAAATTGAAAATGTGATTTTATTAGAACAGTTTTATTGGACATGCCTAGCAGAGTTAAAAACCTGGCTAGAGGACCAAGATCCAAAAACAGTGAAAGAGGATGCTGAACTCTCGGACCGCTATTCCAAGAGCAGACCTGCTCTGAGAGTGAATGGGGTGAGTGTGGCAGTGCAGAAATGGAAAGGCATGCCTTCAGGGCAGCTAAAACCCTCACTGCCTCCACCGAAACCAGTTAGCCCCAGGTTTCAAAGAAAATATTTCTCTGAAGTAAGAAATGTTTGTTGGTTATGTAAAGAAACTGGGCACATTGCCAGACAGTGTCCAAGAAGGGCAGGCAATAATATGCAAAGTAGTACCAGAAAGGAAGTTGGTTGTTTGTGTGTACCTGGAAGCATGCCAGTGAACATGAGGGAACACATGCACCCAGTCATGGTACATAGCATACAGATACAGGGGCATCCCTGACATTGGTAAAGAGGGATCTAGTGCAGCCTGGTCAGCTTAGACCCAATAAATACATAACTGTACAAGGGTTTACTGGTGAAGAGAAAACATTGCCACTGGCCAGGGTTCTCCTGGACTGGGGTGAAACATGGGGAACTGTGCAACAGGTGGCTGTAGCCAAAACATTAGCAGTGGATGTGATCCTGGGTAATGATCTCCAACAGAGGATGGTATGTGCAGTTACCCGTAGCCAAGTGGCCAGGGGAAATTATTGTTCCCTGAGCCCCCCAGAAGCCATTGGGGAAGATACTGAGAGGCTTGTCTCCCATCCTGTGTCTCCAGAGGGGGACACTGATAAAAAGAGTGCACAGGGAGGTGACAGCAGACATTAGGTTTATTGGGAAAGTGGATTTATGTATACATAAGCAGTACAGACAGAGGGAGGGATGTTAGGCAGGCAGCTTGTCATTCCCCAAGGATAATGTGACCAGTTACTCAAGGTAGCCCATGATATTCCCTTGTCTGGTCATCTGGGAATTGCGCACACTATGCAACAGTTGGCCCAGAATTTCTACTGGCCTAACTTCATCCAGCAGGTGAAGGAGTATTGCAGGTCTTGTCACCGGTGTCAAGAAATAGGGAAGGCGAGCAAGAAAACCCAAGCCACCCTGATCCTCTTGTCCATAGTGGAGGAGCCATTCCAGAGGGGGGAATGGATATTTTGGGGCCTTTAAATACCCCGAGCTCCTTAGGGAAGAGATTCATCCTGACTGTGGTGGATTATGCCACCTGGTACCCAGAGGCAGTCGCCCTATCCTCACTGAGGACAGACAAAGGGGCAGATGCCTTGCTTGGGATTTTCTCCCATGTTGGGTTTCCACAGGAGGTAATCACAGATTGAGGGGGTTCCTTCATGTCAGATCTAATGAAATGTCTATGGAGGAAGTGTGGGGTGATGCAGAGATGCACGACACCGTTATCACCAACAAGCCAATGAGCTTGTGGAATGCCTCAATGGTACTGTACCTTAAAGTCAATGCTCCAGGCATTTGTTGAACAGCATGGGAGGGACTGGGAGAAATACCTTTCCCACCTGTTGTTTGCATAGAAGGAGCTGCCCCAAGAGTTGACAGGTTTTTCCCTCTTCGAGCTCTTGTATAGATGCCAGGTATGTGGGCCCCTAGACTTGATCTGGGAGGACTGGGAAGGCAAGCACACCACCCAGGGAACTCCCATTGTGGATTACATCCTAAGGTTTAGGGAAAGGCTGAAGGAGCTTATGGGTACAGCCCAGAGCAACCTGGCAGCTGTCCAGCAGAAACAAAAAGTATGGTACGATCACAGAGCCAGTGCTCGCTCATACATGGTGGGTCAGGAAGTCATGGTCCTTATTCCAGTCTGGAAAGACAAGCTGCAAGCTGAGTGGGCAGGACCATACAGATTGGTTAGGAAGGAAAATGATGTAAACTACATTGTGGAGTTACCTGCCCGTAGGCAGACAGAAAGGATGTACCATGTCAACATGATGAAACCATATGCAAATAGGGCTGACATGGTGTTTGCAGTGTGTAGTCATGGGGAGGGGATGGATGAAGGAGACCCCTTTCTGGACTTGCTGGAGGAAAGTAAGCAGGAGTCCTTTGTGGAGGCAGTAAAATTGTCTCCCCAGCTGACCCCAGGCCAGATCTAGAAAGTGAGGGAGGTTTTAGCAGACTTTGCCCCCTTGTTTAGAGCCAAGCCTGGACTAACCCCCTTAGCAACACACGATGTGGAGACAGGGACACAGATGCCCATATGGCAGAGAGCATATCGGGTGTCAGAGGCAGTCCAAAAAGACATTAGGAAGGAAGTAGAGGAAATGCTGGATTTAGTGGTAATCCAGAGATCTCACAGTTCCTAGGCCGCACCCGTAGTCCTTGTACCCAAGCCAAATGGCTCAACTCATTTCTGTTTAGACTATCGTGGACTGAATGCAGTCACAAAGTCAGACATCCACCCGATGCCCCAGACAGATGAACTCCTGGAAAAGTTGGGGGGCGACCAACCTTAACAATCATTGACCTGACAAAGGGGTATTGGCAGGTACAGCTGATGGACAGAGCTAGGGAAAGGTCGGCCTTCATCACTCTGATAGGCTTATTTGAGTTCAAAGTAATGCCTTTCAGAATGAAGAACGCCCAGGCCACTTTCCAAAGGTTGGTGAACCAGGTGTTAATGGGTGCTGAAGAGTACACCATGGTGTACCTGGATGACACTGCCATCTTCAGTACCAGCTGGGAGGAACACCTGTCACACCTTTGGGAAGTGCTGGGCAGAATACAGAGTTCCGGGCTCACTGTCAAAGCTGAGAAGTGCCAGGTGGCCATGGGAGAAGTGGCATACCACAGGCATGTGGTAGGCCGGGGGCAGCTCCGTCCTAATTAAATCAAGATAGAGGTAATACAGGCATGGCCCAGACCAGAAACTCAGAAGCAGGTCAGGAGTTTTCTCGGGACAGCAGGGTACTATCAAAATTTTGTACCAGATTACAGTGCCCTGGCTGCTCCCCTATCTGATCTGACAAAGAAACGGATGCCCAAGAAAATTACCTGGGGCCCAGCCTGTAAGGAAGCCTTTGCCAAACTAAAGGAGGCACTGTGCAGTGCTCCTGTTTTGACAAGTCCAAACTATAGTAAAACCTTTATAGTTCAGACGGATGCCTCAGATGTGCTATTGGGGCAGTACTGAGCCAGACCTCCAGCGAAGGGAGGGACCACCCCATAGCCTACCTGAGCTGAAAGCTGCTCCCCATGGAGCAAGCATACTCCACGGTGGAAAAGGAGTGTCTTGCCCTAGTGTGGGCCCTAAAGAAATTGGAGCCATACTTGTATGGGCAGATATTTGTGGTGCAGACTGACCACAACCCCCTGGTTTGGCTAACACAGATGGGGAAAAACAATGGCAGACTGCTCAGATGGAGTCTTGCTTCACAAGGGTATGATCTGAAAATCATACATAAGGCCAGAGCCAAGAACCAGAACTCAGATATACTGTCAAGGGTCTATGAGGAGTGAACTGATTTGGGAAGCTCATCTCATGTAGGGGACAGTGCTCCCAAATTCAGTCTAGGTGGGGAGGAGTGTGATGTAGACAGCCAGATCTGAGTGCGGTATCAAATATTTTTATTATATATAAAACATGTGATGGGAAGGACAGTTTGAGGAAACTACTGTGATACTGGAACTGACACATCAAGACCCCCCCAGGGATAAGTTCAAAGGACAGGACATAGCTAAACTGCAGATATGTGGGGCGCAGTTACCTTGTCAATTTGCTTTCATCCCAGGAAATAAGATTAGTTATTCACAATTCCCTCAGGGAAAATCCTTTGACTTACAATAGTTGTCAGGAAGAACTTGAGAGGGAGGGGTGTCAGAGAGAAGCCAGAATGAACATTGAAGAGAGGTTGATGTCTGGGTCAGGAAGGACCCAGACAAATTTGGAAGGTCCAATATATTTTCCTGGGGAACCCTTGAATTACATCAGAGAAACCTTTGAGGTGTAGGTTTCAAGGCCCAGACAGGATTAAAGAGGCAATACACTTTTTCTTTGAATACAGTGACTTACTGTAGATCAAATAAACTTTTGAGATGTATGTGTAACAGAGCACAAACCAGTTTGGTCTGGTTAACCTGAGGGAGGAAAGGCAGTGAGGTCAACCATTGTGTTTTTTAAATATTTTATTTGGTCATCCTGTGAGAAAAAATATAGATGTTGTTACACCAAGGCAGAGTTAATGACCTCATGAGAAGGCCAGCTCAGAACTGTGTTTAACTGCTGAGACAACCTGGACAGAGACACACAAGACAATATTAACTGACTGAGGGAGAATCATCACAGCACTGAAAGAGAGTAAGATTAGACCAGTCTGAATGTATGTATTGTAGGAACTGCACTTTTACCTGTTTGTTTTAAGGCTGTATGTGTTGGAATATATTTTGTTCTGTAATTATTGTTCTGTTTTGATATTTTAAAGATATATTTTTTATGGAAACTGTCTGGAGTGTCTTGACATTTCTTTTTATTTTAAGTGGAGCTTTTAAAGGTTATAAATAACACTGTGTATGTGCTTATTGTATACCAAACTGGAAAATGGATAGAGTTCTCTAAAGTCTTGCATAGAGTTCTAAGGGTTCATTTGAAAGACCTGGTTGGGTGCCCTTAGGCAAAGATATCTGTCCCCCCGAAGACAGAATTATCTGAGCCTGATGATTGGGTACGCTAACAAGAGGTTATCAATTTGAATCTCTCCAGAGCTTGAGACTAAGGTGACTTGATCCCACAAAACAGATAAGATGGTTACCTTGTTCTGTTCACTGTGCACAAATCATACACTCAGAGGTTGGCACTTCGGGAGTAGAGGGCTGACCGGCTGAGCGAGTTTGTGGCAATCACTACTGGCAGTCTAGTTAGAGAGTGGATGCACAGAATTTTTGGTACAGCTACACATGTGCATGCCCACACACCCACCAACACACACAGACACACACACATACTCACACACACACACACACACCCACATGTTTTTACTTATGTATTGTTTCAATGTTGATTCATATAGTATATCTTTTCTTTTTTCTTTTCAGGTCTGCATCTAATGTGCTTGCTTTACTGGTAATAATTCCAGTCCAGCATACCCGAGTATGCCCTGCCACACACTGCAATGCTGAGATGTTCAATAACAAGTCAACATGCACAGGTAAGTCATTTACACAAAATTTGATGCTATACAGACATGGGATCTTATTGTCATTTCAAAACTTTTTAGCCATTGGTACTGTCTACTGTGGTTCTTGTGGACACATTATGAATGAGTTGTGAATTCAAAGCATATCTATGGGCATCCATTTGTATTGTGGAAGAAAGCAGTGGTGCATTAACCTGCTATAGGCTAATACCACTTGTCATGATTTTCATTTATAATAGGCAAACTACAACTATCTTCTGATCTGGTGTTCAGGCCTAACTACTTGGGTGTGAATAAAAAAATCTTATTCCTGCTTCTCTGTTCTGTTTCAGCAACTGTACTGTACCATGATGGTTTCCCTTTCAGGACTGCCTCATAATTACCTAAGGATTTATGACTGCAGCAGATGCTAACGTCATACTGCTACTTCAACAGTAATTCATTACTAACCACACTCTGGTGTGTCTGTTCCAACTGCCCAGTGTCCTAGTAAGTACATAAAATTTATTTCCATTTGCAGTGAGACCAAAAAACTGGTTTATGTTTTCTATTTTAGTGTTGATTCAATACGACTTTTAGGCACACGTTTTGAGTTATGATTACACAGTGTGTGTGTGTGTGTGTGTGTGTGTGTGTGTGTGTGTGTGTGTGCCTGTGAGTGCGTATGTGCATGTGTGTGTGTGTCAATTGTATGTGCATGTGTGTGTTTATGTTCTTGATGTGATCATCACAAAACTGCACAAGTAAGGTAATAGATAAGTACTTAATAATTACAAACATAAATTGGTTTGAGAATTAAATCTTTGTATGTGAAAATGGTCTTTTCAGAGTTGTGGGGAGGATGGGGAGGTTGGAGGTCATTGTGGAAAGTGGTACTGGTAGTAGTTACACTGGATTACCTCCTGCACACTCAGACAACTTCACGTGTTTGTGGGTCTTGAAAAGCAATATGTTCTTCAGACTGAATACATTTTCAGGTTCACAATGTGGTTTGGGTTTTAACAAAACACAAGTGATTGCAAACCCTTACCGTGTGTCTCTGTTCTCAGATGTGATTTCTTTTTCAGTCACTGTAATGCTTTGTGGCTGTAGATGCAACAAAGGCAAACAAGACCTGAATATACCATGGGGCATCTGGGCCTGCAGCTTCAGGGTTTTTGATCAGGAATGCAGCAGGGTACTGAGCTACTACTACTAATAATAATAATAATAATAATTTTTATTTATAGGGCACCTTTCAAGTGTCAAGGTGCTGTACATAATAACAACTAAAACAAGTATCATAAAAAATACAAGCAAACCAAACAATTAAAACAATCAATATTCAGGGAATGCCGTTTCCCATAAAAGGTCTTTAGACCCCTCTTAAAACCCTTCACAGAAGTGCACTCCCACAACCGACGGGATAGAGAGTTCCAAAGGGTGGGGGCAACATACAAGAATGCCCGAGCACCAGAAGATTTTAAATTCACCCTTGGAACCTCTAGCAACCCCTCATCAGCCAAGTGAAGAGATCAATCAGAGCAATAGGTAACCTGAAGTTCTTTCAGATAGGCTGGGCCCAGATCATGTAGGGCTTTAAAAGTCAGCAAGCCAACTTTAAAGGTGATCCACCACTGAATTGGCAGCCAGTGCAGTTCGCGCAGCACCGGGGTAATATGACAGGATCTTCTAGAACCTGTCAAAAGCCAGGCTGCAGCATTCTGAACTAGCTGCAGATGATGGATTTCAACCCCAGAAAGCACTAGCTAAAGGGAGTTGCAATAATCCAGGTGCGAGGACACGAAGGCATGGACTAAAGTAGGCAGGTCGGCAGATGGAACAAGATGCCAAATCCTGGTGATATTCCTAAAATGACAAAAGGAAGTCTTGATGACTGCTGACACCTGTGAATGCAGTGTCAACTTATCATCAAGAACTACCCCCAGGTTCCACACCCATTCAGAGGTCAGGAGGAAAACACCACCAAGAAAAATTCCAGAGGACGAAACACTACCCGACCCCCCTATCTATCGGCTCGGGTTCACAACCAGTACCTCAGTCTTATTCGAGTTCAACCGCAACCAGCTGAAATTCATCCACTCATGGATTTCTTTTAGACAGCTATTAAAGACCGAGAGAGCTCCCTCCTGGTCGGGGGCAAAAGAAAGATAGAGCTGGGTACCATCTGCATAACAGTGAAACCTCAGTCCATACTTCCTTACAATGTCTCCGATGGGTAGCATACACACTGCAAAATAACCTGGGTGACAATACTGAACCCTGAGGCACCCCACATGACAAAGCCATTGAATCCGAAGAAAACACCCCTGACACAATCCTTTGTGATCTCCCAGTGAGGAATGAAGTGAACCATCTTAAGATGGTTGCAGATATTTCACAAAGCAGCCTCAGGCGTTCTATCAACACCTTGTGATCTACGGTGTCAAACGCTGAAGAAAGGTTGAGGAGAACCAAGATGGAACGGCTCTTCCGATATCTAGCCATCAAGAGATCATTGAGCACCCGAACCAGTGCTGTCTCGGTACTATCTTTTACAAAATCCAGACTGGAGGGGTTCATAGATGTTGTGGATGGTCAAATGGTCCTCCAGTTGTGCAGCCACTACTTTCTCAATCACCTTCCCAAAAAGGGAAGGTTAGAGATAGGTCTGTAGTTTTCGAGACAGTCAGGGTCCAAGGTAGCTGTCTTCAAGAGGGGTATCTCCACTGCCTCTTTCAGGGAGCTAGAAAACTCACCAGATTCCAAGGAGCACCTGACTATCTGCACAAGGACAGGACCGATGGTATCAATACAACCTAGAATTAGGGAGATCGGTCCAGGATCCAAACTACAGCATGTGGGGCGCATATACTGGATGATCCTCATGACATCCATGAACTCCAGTTGTCTGAAGGAGCTCCAGGAAAACTGAGACACCGTGATCTCACACCAGTCCAGTTCCGCCCTAATGTCAGCCACCTTATTTGCAAAGAACCGAGCAAGCTCATCACCCTCCAATTGCAAAAAAGCTTTCCAAACTTGCAGACAGGCTGGGTTGCACAGTCTGCCCACAGTTCAAAACAGCTGAGCTGGTCGATTACGAGCAACTGCGATCTCCCTGGACAGGAATTCTCCCTTCTTACGGGTGGTAGCGGATTGATAGACCTAATAATGATCCATCAATCTAAGGTGGTCGACATCAAAGGCTGACCTTCGCCAGCAATGCTCTAACTTTCATCCCTGTCTCCACATCTCCCTCAATGTCCCATCAAATCAAGGGGACTTGGGGCGAAGGGAGAGTGGGTGAACATGAACTGGAGCAATAGAATCCAGTGCCCTGCCATGGCTATATTATAAGTCGACACGAGGGTCTCTGGATCACTGCTTGCCAACGTGGGAGATGAGAGGTCAAGCACCACTGCAAGGCCTTGGGAATCTATATCCTGCAAAGGGGTGTACCAAACCAATTCCACAGGGGCAGGCCTTTTAGGGGTGGTGTAAAAACTAAACCCCATGGTGTTATGGTCTGACCACCCAAAGGGTTCCACCCCCCCCACATCGGATGCCTCGACCCCCAGGAGGAAAAGCAGGTCCAAAGAGTGTCCAAATTTATGTGTAGCAGAGGAAACCACCTGTGTAAGGCCCAGCATTGTCATTAGCTGAAGGAAGTGTTTACCAAATTGCAAGAGTTCGTCATCAACCCAGGCGTTAAAGTCACCCAGAACCATCAATCTGGGCAACTCAAATGCCATATCAACAACGAAGTCTGCCACTTCCTGAAGGAATCACTTCTCATCACCGGGAGGATGGTAAATGACAGCAATTCAAAAGCCTACACCTGCTAGTACTATACATTCAAAGGACTCAACCTCCCCCCGGGACCTCCGTGAGGCCGAGTTCAGTCTTGAAACAGACCGCAACCCCCCCCCGTGATCCAATCTTGGATGGTGTAACACTGAGTACCCGGCTGAAGTCATAACCTCCAAAATGGGGTCAGAAGTTTCATACAGCCAGGTCTTGGTAATGCAAGCCAGGTCCACCATACCAACAAGATTAGCAATAATTGCAGTCTTGTTTTTAATAGCCCTGGCATTGCACAACACCGCCTGAGTTGGACGAACCTCACAGGCCGCCCAGGCCATCTGCCCATGATAATCAGTGGTGCCATTGGGTATGGGCACCAGACATGGAAAACCACAGTCCAGATTCCATTTCACCCCAGGGTGCCTTCTGGACCTGATCACCCCAATACAATGTCCCCCTCTATCACCCTCCCTTGTTCGTCACCCCACGCTCTTCTCCTTCTCTTATGTGCAATACCCAGTGACCGACATCACTTGTAGGTCTCAAACTGGAGAGGAGGAGAATAAAAAGGGCGAAGGGCATGAAGAGAGGAGGAGGATGAGCAGCACCCAACTGTGGGGGATGAATGCCAACACATGCCATCAGCTGTACTACTCACTAAAAATAAAACAAGCAAAACCTTAAAAGAAAAATGAAACTAACAAGCTAATAATGCCCACTTAATAAAAACAATTTAAAAGCCCCATCCAACACCCAAGTTAACTTAACATCAATTCAGAGCTTGAAATTTAGAGACCCTGATAACCCCCCCTTAAACGCAAAATAACCCACTAAAACAAATACACAGCAAAACAGAGCTTAGGAACTCTCATCCCCAAACCCAAATACATAAAACAACAAAATACAATAAATAATTGATTTCCCTTCCCCACCCAGTCCTCTCACCACTGGGGGAGAGAGGCAAAAGCAATAAACAATACAGTAAATAATTAGTTCCCTCCCCACCCAGTCCTCTCATCACTGGAGAGAGAGAGGGCAGCACTCTCACTGACAAACAATTAAAACATTGTAATAATACAATAACAAATGAATATAAACATGACAAAATTATTACAAAAAATGAAAAATAAAGAAAACTGTAAACTCCCCATTTAGTCCTCTCATAACTGAGGAAAGGGAAAGTTACAATCTTCCAGACTGCCAAAGAGAACAGCTGTAAAATCCAACAAAACAAAAAATAAATAAAGTACATGGACACAGTGTCCTCTCACTACTCAATTGTCCAAACAAATGAAAGTTAATAATCCACAGAAAAGTCAGGAGGGGGTCAGCAGTCTCTTTAATCCAGTTCCAGAATTAAGTAAAGGTGAGCCCAGGTACCACCAAAACCACCAGGTTGTCCAAGCAACAGAAGAAATAATAATCCGGGGAGTCAGCAGTCTCTTCAAAAAAGGCCCAGAAATAAGTATAGCCACAGCCAAGATCCAGCCAAACCCGACTAGTCCAAAGGAAAAAACAAAACCAAAAGCTGAGTCCACAAATCCAATTTGCTTGAAGAATCTTCTTCACATGCAAGCCCCTTTACTCAATGCCAGGTGCACTCAAGAGAAATAATGCAGCCCACACCAAAGGATCCTAAGAAAGGCCACTGTTTGCAGCCACTTCCAAGGGTCCATGGGAGTGAAGTACCCCAGCTGACTCCCTAGCTGGATAACAACACCCAGCCCCCCCGTAGGGTGGAAGATCTCACAAAGAAAACACCCAACAAAAAGACCAAAGGATGACTATTTTACCAATCTTGAACACTCCACCACCCAAGATTCGCTGGGCGGACAAAGAAAATGCAGGGGAATCACCCACAGAGCATGGATCCAAAAACTCTCGGTTCTTCAACAGTCCTCGCCTTCAGCACACCCGTACAACTCCTCACAGGCAGGGAGAACATGAAACCCACACCCTGCAAAACTCTCCACTGACAATACTCCACTGGAACACTCCTCAAAGGATCAACCAAGACCAGCCAGGAATACTCCACAGTTCTCCACGTTCTCAACTTTCCAATGCCCGTGCAGCTCCTCACAGGCAAGAATGAGCAAGCACAATAGCACTAATGACTCCTTGCAAGCCGGTGAAAATACCCAGTCAGCATAGTTGGCACGTATAGCACAAAACACCACTTGTAACATGCGGTGAATGAAACAGAAGTGGTGGAAAGGGCAAGATTCTCACCCTAAGTCCAGAAACAAGCGCCAACACCACGCAACCTCCGCTACTGCTACCACAAAGCAGCAGAACTCAGACAAATAAACAAAATATATCAACGCAAACTAAAATAAAATAAAACTGAGAAAACAACTTTTTTAAAACTAAAACTTAAGTAAAATTAACAATCCTAAAACAGAGCAGCAGTAGCACACCCAGCCTGGTGGCCATCTAAGTGGTAGCATACTCACTTGCACATAATGTTGTGACAGGTAGCACAGATGGGAGCCTATGTAGTGAATTGATAGTTTGTTTTGATTTGTTGTTATGGCTGCCCATACTCCGTGCTCCACTATTTATTTTTTAGATGCTTTTTCCTCCTGAACTGCGGTGCAGTACTGGTGAATCATACAGCCACTGGCACCCAAACCCCCACCCTGAACCAGGTCTGGCCAGCAACTCGCTCTCTCACACAGTCTGGCAAGTAGACAGGATCCCTTTCCCCTATGGGGACCTGGAGCACAAACACCTGGGGGGGCACACTTCTCATGTCTGGGGGCACAGGGCACGGTCATCAGCTGCCACTATTGCCCCACAATTTTCCACCATTTTTCTCCTACTAGGAGCAGGATGTGCAATGGCATCAGCGCACAGTCATTCAGATGGCCGCTGCACTCCACCCCTTTCCTGTGCATGCAACTGTAGTGCAGCTGGCCTTCGACATTTGCCACTATAGCATGATGCAGTTTTCCCATTCTCCCCAAAGGAAGGACAGCAGTCACGAAATGCTCAGTCCTTCATCTACCCTGCCAACTCACAGTGGACTGAGTACATTCCTGAATACAGATTGCCGCTATGGCACGCTGTGTGCCGTCCAGCGTCCTAGTCATCAGCACCACTGGGATGGCTGTACTTCACCATTTGAACAAATGCCATGTGTAATTCATGTTTTTGTAACTATACATTTTTTCTCTTTTTAGGTCTCTCTCTGAAAGGGCCTCTATAAGGCTTGATGGATGGAGCTTCAGCTGACTATGACCATCCCATTCTCCAGATTCAAGCTCCATCCCTGTGATTGTATGATGAAAAACCAGAGGAATCAAATGACAGCTCCAGTTATTGATATGATCATATGCACATCATTGTACCACCTTCATTTAAGCCCCTGTACTCCCCTATAGTAACACCCAGGACTGTATAATTGACCACTGCAACAAGAACTGAGACTTTATTTGCATTGCTTTTATTACTACGGACAGTAAAAGTGACAGAAAGGACCACTGTAATGAGGAACTACTAGGACCTGAGACAGTGCTGCTGCTGATCTGACCACCACTCCTGCTCTGCTGTCCAGTCAAAGCCTGCTCATGCTCACTGCCACTACTCTCATGACAGAATCAAGGAACACCGTAATGAGGAACTACTAGGCCCCGAGACATTTCTGCTGCGGATCTGACCACCACTCCTGCTGTGCCAAGAAAGCCTGTTCATGCTCACTGCCGTGGCACCACTCTCAATAATGAAACAAAGAACACCGTCATGAGGAACTACTAGGCCCTGAGAAAATGCTGATGCTAATCTGACCACCACTCTTGCTGACAGAAAGTATTGCTTTGTTGCCAGCATTTGACTGTCAAAAGTTGTTTGAATCAGTACTCAGCAAGTTTCTAGAATCCTTTCACCACCATCTATTCAGAACAATCTTCTTGAGTACTCCAGAAATCATCTTCAGTGCATCTCCGAAGCAGCCAGCAGCCGATACTTGAATAACCATTTTGCAGTCATCTCAGTTGGAAGATACAGAGGGATTAACCCATGACAGGGCATGGGTTTGCTGAGCATTAATCCATGCCTGGGGGGGCTGAAATCATGAGGTGAATATTTACAAGTGCTCAGAGGAGTGACTGGGGGGCAGGGGGACACAACTGACCACCAGGAAATGTTTTAAAGAATTCATGGAGTGATCAGGGTAGAGGGACCACTATGCCATCAGGGCTTAGATTTTACACTGCAAATGGTGTTAAGGGGCTACTGAGCCCCATGCAAATGAGCCCTTAATGCTTGAGGCATACCACACCGACTGTAACATTTCTACAGTACAGTACCCTACAGTGACTACAGCATCATGTAGCTGTAGGGTCCATGCTGGAAACTGGCACTGTCTGTCGGGGGTCCTGCCCCCCAAATCTGCTCTGATGCAGAGTTGAGAATCCTAAGTGGGGGGTGTGAAGCCCCCCCATGAAAGCATTTGGTTTTGTTAGGAAATCGGCATCTGACTGCAAAATGCTGTCTACCTGCCAGTTTTGCTGTCTGGTTGTTCGACACAATTTTTGTCGATAACCAGTTGTGGATCCAATGCTTGGCATACCCACTGGCCTCATTTGCATGTTCAGGCTGAATATAGCCAACAGGGGTCTTGGCTGTATCCGTTTGGGGCAGCAATATTCCCTGTGGGCTATATACTGACCATGTCCATGGCAGGACAGCACATTTTCACTTAGCGCTGAGCCAACATGGCCCAATATTCAGCTGGATAGTGCTGCTCACAATCTGACTGAATATCTCAGCAGCTGGGGGAGCACAATGGTAAGCACACTGCAAATATTTGAAATATTTGCACTGCACTTGCCCAATTGTCTGAGTATTGGGCCCACAATGTAAATGATATACTATATCAAAGCAAATTCTATTCCATCTTATAGTCCCTGTGCTACTAGTATCTAATTCATTGTTTTGTAAAAAAAAAAACCTTAAAAATATAAGACATATCAAATGCACTTTGAAAAAGCAAATTGTATTCCAGAAAACTGTTGCTGTGCTATCAGTATGCAATGCATTGCTTGTAAAGCACTTTAAGATAAAGAATGTATGAGTGGTCCTATATGAAAGCAAAGTCCATTCCACCCCATAGCCCCTGAGCTACCATTTTTCCACTTATTGATTTGTACTGTAAAGCACTTTGAGATGCAGAATGTACAGTATAAAAGGCACCATATGCCAGCAAATCTTTTACACGCTACAGTTCCCGGGCTATCAGTATTTACTGAAACTCAATGTTTGGTAAAGCACTTTGAGATACAGTATGTATAAAAGACGCTATATGAAATTCTATTCCACCCTATGGTCCCTTCACTAACAGTGTCCATTATGTGTCATTGCTTTATAACACACGTTCAGATACAGTTTATATAAAAGGCACCATATGAATGCAAATGCCCAAAGGGCACCGAATCAAATCTTATTTACTACAACTGATCTGTATTAAGTGTGAGCAAATCATTGTTGGATTCATTTAAAATCAGTTTGAATTAGATCCTGAAAAGGTTTTGCATGATTCATATTTTTGGACATCTTGTTGAACTTCATATTCTGCATATATTTGGTCTGGAGGCAACATTGAGCTAATACCAGCTTAGTTCTAGATGCCACCTGTATGGTTTGGAAATCAATAGTTCTGATTCTGAAAGGTCTTCTCAGTTGGTCTTAGCAAATGAAATCCACAACTAAAACAAAAATGTATTATGTACTAGACTGGGCAAAATTGCAATATGCAGTTATGTGGAATTATTTTTTTAAAAAATTACAATTTCTGCAAAAGCTTCCTATTTTTTGCAGAAACAATTTTGATACAGCATGCAATTTATATGCAAAAATTGTAATTATGCCGTTGAACTATTTTTCAGCAATGATAGCACTTTAATAGAAAAATATAAATTGTGTGCTAATCACTTTTTTGGCAGCGTAAGATTTCAACAGTAAAAACAGAATTTCATCCAGCACTAATATACAGTGGCCTCCCCCAGGATGAAACCCAATTCTGCAGCATTTTGTAGTACTCCGCAGAATGCTGCAGCAGACCTACTGAATAAAGCAATGTAATTTAATGGCAGTTAGTCCCTTTTGTCATTCAGGAAATTATGACACTGCCAGGATGAAGTGAATGCCACAGTTTCCTACTTGATAAAGAGGACTAATTGCAGTTGAAATTACATTGCTTTATTCAATAGGTCTGCTTCAGCATACTGCAGAGTGCTTTAAAAGTTGGTTTCATCCTGGGGGAAGCCACTGCATACTAACACTTCTCCTCTCTCTTTATGCCAAAAAAGGAAAAAATAAACTCTGTTTCCTGCCTCTTACTAGATAATTTGAAGTTTTGGGGACCACAGCAATATGGGCCTTCATATTTTTCTTACAACATTTATGCAGGTTTGGGAATCCTAACAAATCAATCAATCAATCAAAATCTTTATTTACCCAGGTGATCACCATTGAGCAAGCTCATTTCAAGATGGACCTGCAGTTTGCAAGGATGTGGGTACAGAATAGAGTACAAGTAAAATATACATAAAACAACAATAGCAAGACGTATACAACAAAATATATACAGTGTAGAAATAAAGGTAAATAATGTATACAGAGATGCCGTTATAATCCTATCCATCAATAACATGTTTATAGCCTGGCAGAAAGATTCTGGGATACTAAGCAGGTGGTATCAGGGCATAAGAGTGGGCGATGGAGGATGTGTTGCAGTGAGTACATAGTACTGGTGAGTCTGGAATGGACTGAGGTGAACCGGTAGTGCCGGTGGAACTGGAATGGACTGAGGGAGGGGGGAATAATCCTGGTAAGGGAACACTTAGTTTGAATGGGAATAATTTAGATTGAGCTGAAACATCAGCTGGACAACTAGGACCGGTGGAAACAGTTACAGAGCTCCACAAATGTTTTGGCATACAGGGTCTTGAACATAGCAAGACTAAAAGGGGAGCTAAGTCTCAGCGATTTCTGTATCCTATTCCAAAGTGTGGGCAGGGACAAAGCTTATGGCTGCTCTTCCAAAGCAGGTACTGACCCTAGGTACTTTCAGGGAAACCAGCAAGTGACTTCTTAAGGCATAAAGCCCAATCAGGCTTAGTGGGAGACAGTCAGCAATGTATTGCAGGAGTTTGTTGGTGATGACTCGAAGCTTCCAGAGGGCTGCATTTCTATACCACCTGTGTTGAAGGGAGGGCCAACCCACAGCTGCATATAATGTACAGTGGTGGGTGGAAAAGGAGAGACCTGTTACAAATCTCAGAGTTCTATGATACAGTATGTCCAATTTAGCAAGGTATGAGGCTGGGCACTGGCCATTTATGAAGTCAACATAGTCAATTAGTAAGAGGAACGTGGATTGGATGAGCTGTCTTTTGGCGTCTGCAGTCAGGAGGTGATTTATTCTGAAGAACAGTCCAAGCCACTGCCTCAGCTTTTTCAGCAGTTCTTCTATATGTTCCACAAAGGAGAGTTAATTGTCTATCTAGACACCCAAATACTTGAATTGTGGTACGTATTCAAGATGTTCACCCAGTAAGGTGGAGATAGAAGGTAATGGACCAGCAGCGGCAGAATATGCCCCCTGGCCAGTTGGTGAGAATAGCATTGCCTTGGTTTTCTTGGCATTAAGTAGTAGTTTTTTACTGAGGAGCTGGTGCTGCAGGATGTTAAAGTCAGTTTGCAGGTCACCACAGGCAGTTTCAGGAGATTCATGGCTTATGTAGAGCACTGTGTCATCAGCAAACAGGTGAATGCTTGCTTCCTTAATGCCTACATCCAGGCTGTTGATATAGATAGCAAACAGTAATGGTCCCAATATGGACTCCTGAGGGACACCTCTTGTTATCAGTTTAAGTGAAGAAAGCTCCCCTTCAGCCTTGATTTGTTGTTGCCTACCAGTGAGGTAGTCATGGAACCAACACAAGGAGGTTTGGTCTAGGCCTATTGTTTGTAAAGTGGAGAGGAGCAAACAGTGGTCGACGGTGTCAAAGGCCTTACTGAGATGCAGGAAAACTGAACAGATTAATTTTTTGTTGTCTAAGTCCTGTTGCCAGTCGTTAGTAACTTTGGCAGGGCCGTAACGGTACTGTGCTTTGCTCTGAAACCTGACTGCATAAGTTTTAGTAAGTTTGAGTTGTCTATGAAAGATCTCAGCTGGGTATCCACAATTTTTTCTAGGAGCTTGGAGAGTATGGGGAGGATAGAGATCGGCCTATAGTTATTTAGGTCACAGGGATCCCCTGATTTAAACAGGGGGATGATGTGAGCAACTTTCCATAACTGAGGGAGGGAACCTTGTGATAGGGACAGGTTGAATAAGTGAGAGATAGGTGCAGCAAGGATGTGATAAGCAATTTTCAAGTAGTATGGGTCGAAGAAGTCAGCCCCAGCAATTTTTTTAGTGTCCAATTTTAGGAGAAGATCTTCAACTTCCTTTATGGAGGTGGGTAAGAATGAGAAGGTTACGTTATTGTTACTCCATTCCTGGAGCTTAGTGTTGATCTGTGGGTGTAGTCTGCTTACTGGTGCATTACCAAATGCTAGGCCTGCAGTGGCAAAATGATTGCTGAAGGCCTGCAGGATCTCTTTTCTGTCATTGATTAAAGCATTGACAGTGGTAATTTTGGAGGGAAGCACATTTCCTGGAGAATGACCAGTCAGTTCTTTTAGTGTGGACCAGAACTTAGTAGGGCATTTCGATGCAGAATCTAGCTCAGATCGGTAAAAATTGGCCTTGGCCTCTCTGACCATCTTAGTGCAGGCATCTCTAGCTGTCCTGAAGAGACACCAGTCTTCATTTGTGTGTGACTTGCGAGCCTTTTTCCAGAGTTGATCTCTTTTTAGTAAGGCAGTCTTGAGGCCTGCTGAGAACCAATGATATGTTCTAGCATTTAATCATGCTTTTACCAGAGGAGCATGGTTATTTAGGGCACTGGTTATAATTTCATGGAAGATGTCGCAGGCATTACTCACTGATTTAGCAAGGTAGAAACTCTGCCAGTGCAAATATTTTTTTAATTCTTTGATGTACGCGAGAGGATCGATGTTCCGTCTGGACCTTTTAGTGGAAAATTTAGATGTTGGTGAGGGTTTAGAGTCTGTTCTTATACCAGCAATAAAGCAGTGGTCACTAACATCAGCTGAAAAAATTCCGGTATGTGAAAAGGAATATGGTTTGCTTACGAGAAGGACATCCAATAGGGTGCTGTTATTACTTGGTATGAAAGTACAGAAGAAGGCCAGAGCCCATCGAGACTGTTCCCCACACTATGTGGGACATTATTTATCTATTATCCCTCAACCAAACATCTAATTTGTTTTTAAAGACAGTGGCACTAGTTGCCTCTACCAATTCTCGTGGCAAGGTGTTCCATACAATGGATGCTCTTATTGGAAAAAAGTTTCCCCTTTTGCTGGTTTTATAAGTTTTTACTTCAAGCTGTTTATTATGCAGTCTCGGAACATGTCTCCTTTTGGAGAGTGTTAGACCACATTTTTCCATTAGATCTGGTGAATTTATTAAATTAAAAACCATAAGCATATCACCTCTTAATCTTCTAGTTTGAAGAGAGAAGAGACCAGTAGCTTTTAAACTGTTCTGACAATCCAAATTTGTTAATCTTGGAATCATTCAAGTTACTCTCCTTTGAACCTATGCAAGAATTGCTATGTCTTTTTTTTGGCTTGGATTCCAGAAAGGGGAGCCATAGTCTAGATACGGTCTAATGTATGCCCTATACAATAGAATAAGGCATTGTTCAGTGCAATTAACAAAAGTGTGTTTTATTTGCCTCAAAAGCCTGTTGGTCATGCAAGCAGTTCTAACACAGTAATCATTTGATGTAAGTTTATTATTAACATATATCCCTAAATCTTTTTCATAATTTGATGAGTGAAGTGGTAGTCCGTTTATATAATATATTGTTTTTGGATTATTTACACCGAAATGCACTACTAAACATTTGTCTTGATTAAACTGCATATGATTTTCATTTGCCCAAAGTGAAAATTTTTCCAAATCCTTCTTTAATGCAGAAATATTTTCTTGATTATTAACCTTGCCCTCCAATTTAGTATCGTCTGCAAATTTAACCATGAAGCTATTTGGCCCTGTTTGTAAATCACTGATAAAGAGATTAAACAATGTTGGTCCCAAGACCGACCCCTGTGATACATCACTTGTCACACTACCCAAATCAGACAAGATATCATTACTTCTGACTCTCTGAGAATGATTTGTCAACCAGTTTAAAGTCCAGTTGACAATATCTGGTGACAAACCTAGACTGTGCATTTTAGTAATGAGTTTTTCATGTGAGACTTTATCAAAATCTCTACTAAAGCCCAAAAGAATTACATCAGTAGGGATACCCACATCAAGTAGAGTACTTATATTATTGTAAAAAGATATCAGATTGGTGGTGCAGGAATACTTGGGAGTAAACCCATGCTGATTTGAATCATAAATTCCAAATTTTTTACAATCTTAATCTATTAGAGACTTCATTACTCGTTCCATTAATTTACCATCCACTGAGGTGAGGCTGATTGGATGATAATTTTGCACAGAACCTCTATTGCCTTTTTTAAATATGGGAGTAACTATTGCCGAACGCCAATCATTTGGTACAATGCTTTCTTGTAAGGATTTGTTGAAGATAATTGACAAACGTATAGAAATATTTATAGAGGTTTCGATCAGAAACCATGAATGAATACCGTCTGGGCCCAGACTAGTATTTTTTTTTAGTTTTTTGTTAGCCTGTATAATGTCAGTTGGATAGAACCTATGATAATCTATGTGGTGAACTTTAAATGTACCAATAGGTGATTTTTGAGAGAAGACAGAACAAAAGTATTTATTAAAGAGATTTGAGGTTTCTATATCAGATAGAGAAGAGCCATTGGTTATAATGGGACCAATGGTCCTTGATACACCTTTTTTACTATTTATATAAGAGAAAAGAGATTTGTGACAGTCTTTTGTGTCAACTAGTTTAAATTCTAGCTTATTTTTTGCCAATTTAATAGAATTTGTTAAGTTTTTCACAGATAGGGTGTATTTATGTAATAGAGTAGTTTTAAATGGAACAGAACTATTCTTAAGTTTCCTAAAAAGTTTAATTTTTATTTTAATCTGATTTTTAATTGTCTTGTTGAACCAAGGGGGAATTTTTCCTTTATTATTAAATTTCCTCTCAGATGGAATAAAGGTATTTTCCAAATAATGTACAATGTGTTTAAAAACAAGTCCCAAGCTTGTTGTGTTGTACTATTAAGAAAATTAGATTCCCAGTTTATGTTTTGGAAGTATTCATTGATTTTAGAAAAATGTGCTTTATTATAATTTTTTGTACAGTATAACTTCCTTAGTGTAGTTTTAAACCGTTGAATTTCAAAAAGAATAGATGAATGATCACTGGTCCCAAGTGGATCCCAAATTTGTAAATTGCTAATTTGTTGCTCTATGTTAGTAAATAATAGATCCAAAATATTAGGACCTTGAGTGGGTTCAGTAACAAGTTGTTCTAATCCAGTACTAACTACCACATCTATTAGTCCTTTCTCAGCATAGGACTGTCCTGAGAATGAGTCCCGGTTAATATGAGGAAGGTTAAAGTCACCAAATATTACAGTATCTTGAGATTCTGAAAAATGTGTAATTTCTTTAAACATATCAGTTGTGTAATCTGAATTTGCACATGGAGGTCGATAGATGTTACCAGTAGTTATACAGGACTGCTCCTTCAATAAGATTTTAACCCATATACTTTCCAAAGGAAAGGGAGAACACACTTCAAAAGAAGGAATATCATTTCATATGTACATACAAACTCCACTGCCTTTCTTATCTAATCTGCTTTTATGATATAACTTATAACCTGGAATTTCTCTGGACCAAACTGAGGATGCATCCCACCAAGTTTCAGTTACTCCCACCACACCTATATTTAAAGTTTTACATTTGGCTTCAAGTTCTGCTAATTAGAGTTGGTTTAACGATCTTGCATTCAAAGCTAGGAATTTACATTTAGTTGTAATAATATATTGATAAGTATTCAGAGACTTGGGAATAGACCCTTTATAGAAACATAGAAACATAGAATTTGATGGCAGATAAGGACCGCTTGGCCCACCCAGTCTGCCCATTTCCCTACCTACTGGATAAGCTGCAGATCCTAGTTAACCAGCAGCCTACTTTTTCCTACCCCCAACCCCTAGAATTGCCTTATGACTGTCCCATGCATGCTTGAATTCCACCATTGATTTTGACTCCACAACCTCCTCAGGTAGGCCGTTCCATGCATCCACAACCCTCTCTGTGAAAAAATACTTCCTTAAATTACCTCTGAGCAGCCCCCCACTATCTTCAAATTGTGCCCTCTTGTTCTTGCACACCTCTTTTTTTGAAATATGCTACCCTCTTGGACTTTGTTGATTCCCTTGAGGTACTTGAAAGTTTCTATCATGTCCCCCCTCTCCCTCCTTTCCTTGAGGCTATACATATTAAGCTCCTTTTGTCTCTCTCTTCATATGTCTTCCGGTGCAGATCCTGCACCATTTTAGTTGCCCTCCTCTGGACAGCTTCCATCCTGTCTATGTCTTTGTGGAGACTGGGTCTCCAGAACTGCACACAGTACTCCAGATGGGGTCTCACCAGCTGTCTGTACAGAGGGATAATAACTTCCTGTTTTCTACTGGTTATGCCTCTCCCTATGCATCCCAGTATCCCCCCAGCCCTCCTTACTGCCCTCTCACATTGCTTGCCCATCTTTAGGTCATCTGATATGACTACCCCCAGGTCCCTTTCTATTTTTGTTGTTGTTAGTATCTCACCCCATTGTGTACCTCTTCCCTGGGTTGTTGTTTCCAGGTGCATTACCTTACACTTCTTAGCATTGAATCTAAGCTGCTATACTTTTGACCATTCTTCCAACCTTGCCAAGTCCTTCTCATCCTTTCCACCCCACCCTGTGCATCAACTCTGTTGCAGATCTTTGTGTCATCTGCAAAGAGACATACTTTTCCTTCCAGTCCTTCTGCAATGTCGCTATAAAGACATTGAAGAGGACCCATCTAATACTGAACCCTGCGGTACCCCAATAGTAACCCTCCTTTCTTCTGAGTGGACTCCATTTACTATTACTCTCTGTGTCCTGTTCTCCAGCCAATTCTTTACCCAGGCTGTCATCTTGGGACCCACTCCCAGGCTGGCTAACTTGTATATTAATCTTTTGTGTTGGACTGTGTCAAATGCCTTGCTAAAGTCTAGGTAGGCCATGTCCACAGCCCCTCCCTGATCTACTACTTTGGTCACCCAGTCAAAGAAATCTATCAGATTCATCTGGCATGACCTTCCCACTGTGAATCCATGCTGCCTAGGGTCTTGCACCCCTCTGGCCTCTAGATACTCGACAATTCTTTCCTTCAGAAGTGATTCCATCATTTTCCTATCACTGAGGTTAAACTAACAGGTCTGTAGTTTCCTGCTTCTGCCTTGCTCCCACTTTTGTGAAGGGGAATCACATCTGCACTCCTCCAGTCCTCAGGTACCACCCGCTCCTCCCATGATTTGTTAAAAAGGGTAGTCAGTGGTGTCACTAGTTCTACCCTTAGTTCTTTTAGCATTCTGGGATGAATCCCATCAGGCCCCATTGCTTTGTCCACCTTCAGTTTTTAGAGTTCTTTCAGAACCCTTTCTTCTGTAAATGGGCTGGTATCAACTTCTGCATCCAGAGTGTTTCTACTGTTTGTTTTATGTACCTCCCCTCTTCATTTGTAAATACTGAGCAAAAATATTTGTTTAGTATCTCTGCCTTTTCACAGTCTCCTCTGCCCACCCTCCCTCCCTTTATTAAGCCTCACTATCCCTCCTTTGGCCTTCTTTCGCTCCCTGATGTACCTATAAAAGGTTTTATCCCCCTTCTTAACTGAGTTGGCTATCTTTTCCTCGGTTTGGGCCTTTGCTGTTCTGACTGCCTTCCCAGCCTCCTTTTGCTTTAACTGATACAGTTCTCTGTCCTGCTCCTTCTGTGATTCCTTGTACTTTCTGAATGCTTTCTTTTTCTCTTGAACCTTCACTGCCACTTCCTTTGAGAACCATATTGGTTTCTTACATCATTTTGCTTTGTTTATTTGCTTCACACAAAGGCTCGTTACCTCTGTGATGGCAGTTTTTATTATTCCCCATTGTTCTTCCACCCCTCCTTCCTGCCCATTTGCTAGTGCATTCCTTAGGCACTCACCCATTTTGACAAAGTCAGCCCTCTCAAAGTCCAGTACTTTTGTCTTTGTATCCTCCATTGTTTTTAGTTTAAACAATGATTTATTATTTTAGTGATATTTTTCCCCATAAGTGTACTACCCTATGACTGAGATGTAAACCGTCCCGGCAAAACAAGGAAGAACAATCTGAAAATGATTCCCAGTGGGTAATATAGGGTATATCCTGCTTAAAACACTACTTTCTCAGCCATTCATTTAGGCTTTGATTTTCTGCATCATGGTAGATGTTGCTCTTGGGACAGGTAGAATTTCAGATATATATTCACAGCATCCCCTATCAAGTAACAGGTTACATAACTCCACATAGTCCTGTTGTAACTGATTAAATGGGGTGTTGTTTATATCATTAACATGGGCACGTATGATAACCAGTGGATGTTCCTTCACATTTTGTATAATTTTAGGCATAATGGAGGTAATGTCAGATACCCTGGCCCCACAGAAGCTAGAACAAGTGTGGTTGCTCTTGTCACTACTGCATACCGCCCTGTCAATGTGCTTAATGATTGAATCTCCCGGATGAACACTTGTTTTGAGACAGTAGGGGTACAAGAATCAGAAACAGGTGATTGTTTAACACACTCTAGAGTGATTAACTTAATAGATATTGATTTGGTAGCTTGAGACTTACTAAAACAAACATTCATGGGCATTAACTCCTGATTGAAAAGTGTTTTTAAACCATTATTATCAACAGTGGGTGATGCACAGGATAAATCATGTAGCACTTCATTATTTGATACAGTCAATTGCTCAAACCTATTATAAGTTTCAATAGGGGCACTATTGTGTATTTGACCTCCCCTCCTATTTTTAAGAGGCTTTGTGACAATGGTCCAGTCATTGTTATCATGAGAAGAGGGCGGATAATCATCCACCTTATAAGAGGGGGCAGAGGCAACAGGTATACTAGTACTAGTCGTTACAATTGTCTTCTCATCAGGAGGCATAGAAATGCTACCTAAATGTGAAGGAAATTGTTCATTAGAATGAAGTTGTTCATCCATAAGATCAATGTAACTTTCCAATTCCCTAATATAAGTAGAAACTGGTTTAATATTAAGCAGTAACACTATCTCTGCTTCAAGAGCAGTAATCAGATGGCAATTAGCACATACATACTGGCTCCCATACTTTCCCTCACTATACATCAAACATTGCATGCACTTACTAAGTTCTTTTTCCATTATTAAAGGTGTATATTTACTAAGTAGAGGATATGCTAACATTATCTTATCCAAGTTTGTCTAATGCCAGCAGTTTCAGCGTGCCCAGTGAACACAGCAGACACACGCAAATGCACCTGTCTCTGTGCACGTCTCCATACACTTCCCCGTGCACACTCATCCCTCTTGCTAGAGGGGCAGATTTTAAGCCGAAAAACCAGAAGTAAGCATCCGTTCACTTCCAGTTTTGGCGTGAAGTAAAAATAACAATATTTACTTAAATTCAGCAAGATTCTGTGAGTTGAAGGTTTACAAGCCCTTAAAAGGGCAAGAGGACTACCAGACAACAGTGCTTTTAACAGAGAGATGTTGTTTTTGGGTAGGAGTTACACTAGCCTATTGCTAGTCCTCCAGGTTCCCACAATGCTCTGCTATTCACTGAAGAGTCAGTTACAAGCAAATGGTACCACCCAATACAGCAACAGTTAAAACAAATATATTAATGGTATATCAAAGTATATTGGTGCACTGCACTACTCCACCTCTCACCAGAGGTTCACTATATCAGTAGCAATGCCACTATTAAATGCCCCTCTCGCTAAAGGGGCAAGTTTTAAGCTGAAAAAACGGAAGTAAGCATCTGTTCACTTCCGGTTTTGGCGTGAAGTAAAAATAACAATATTTATTTAAATTCAGCAAGATTCTGTGAGTTGAAGGTTTACAAGCTTCATTGTGTTTTTCTTGTTAATGCGAGTTGGCTCAGTAATAAGTTGTGAGAACCCATGGGAGTCACATAATTGCTTTGGGGCTAATGAGACCTTAGTCAACTAATCATAATTAAGGTCTCCTAGAATAATTGTTTCAATGGGGACAGAGCCCATAATAGATGACAGATGGGACAGGAGCTGAGGCCCTGCAGCTGGTGGTCTGTAACAGCCTATGACATGGAAAGCCATTGATGGGTAAAGTTCAACTTTAAGGGACAAACATTCGAATCCACCTGCAACAGAGGTAGAGTCTAGGATGGACACTGAAAATTTGTTTTTGATGTAGATGACTACTCTGCCTCCCCTGGTCTGCCTATCGGCTCTAAATAGGAGGTAGCTAGAGATGTTAACCTCTCTATCTGGGGTGGATGCCCGAAGCCAGGATTCAGAGAGCACAAGTACGTCTGGTAAGGTATGAGTAATCTATGCCTGGACTGATGTACATTTCTTTAAAAGACTGCAAACATTTGCATGCATAAAGCTGACTCCTTTCAGTCTCGTAAGGTCATCTAAATCATCTAAAGAAGCATACACTTGCCCTACCATAGAAGGAGAAAGTAACATGCGATGAAGGTGTCAGAATAGTTAATTGATGTGCAAATAAAGTATTAAGTATGTCACAGCAGCAATCCCCTGCATGCCTAACATCAGCACAGTCCACCATTATGTGTAAATGAGGTGTGCGTCCTCAAAGACAACTAGTCTTGTTGAACATTCAGTTCATACATATCCATTTACAGAGAATCTTAGGATTTAGAATGTGCAGCTACAGTACCTATGTGAAAAGTGATTTTGTTCAAAAGTGCAAAAATGTAGTTCACATGTACACAGATAACAGTGAACTTGAAAAGAATGTATTTATTCTTACAGAAAACAACCATCAGTATCTTCTGATCATTTCAAAAAATAAGCAATATTTTTAAAGCTTGAAAGTAATATTTTTAAAGCATAAAAATTTGAACTGTTATGGACAGAAACTTGCTTTTTTTGTTAACAAAACCTTGGAGTCTGATCCTATTGTAACCATTTTAAGTGTTTTATATCAATATATGGTCACTGCAGCAATTTCATATCAATATATTGTCTTAGCTTATTCCAAACGTGCATTACAAAAATATGGTTCAATCCCTAATGCTTCCTAAGTTATCCTATTTTAAAGAAAATGTCTTTAGAAAAATCTGACTTTGGAACTATTGGCGCTAGAAATATATTATTTTCCAAATGAAAGCTTAGAATGCAGCCATTTAGAATTAGCTCTATGAATTCTGTTTTTATGTTTCAATATTATTCTATATGCATGAAGACTATTTGAACTTACATTTTCGGTATATTATCAATACAGTTTTTAGTTGTGAAACAGCTACAAAACATTAAATATGGTGTCAATACCATTTTTTTAATCATTAGGCTGTATAAATGCTATTGTTTGTATCTATTCATAAATTACATGATGGTTCAAAAACAGTTTTAATAATATCCCTTGACTACACCATATAAGGAAGTTGAATGCCTTACTTGGAGCAACATGGAAATGTCATCTGAGGAAAGGGCAAGAATGGAACCACCAGCAGATACACAGCACCAGACTCCTGTTGGGCAGGTGGATTAAATAATGACACCACCAACATACCTACAACAGCAAGGGCATTAGGAAGTGGTCAAGCATTAGCATTAGGTTTTTTGATCAGCTTGGACACAGAACTTCAGCATGAATCAGATTGCAATTATTGTCCAGGGTTGTACCATCATTACTGGACCCTTTTTAGTATGAATGCAATTTAGAGTACACCAGCCACAAGCAGGTGAAGTGGTTGGGGAAGCAGGCCACTGTTAATATGGCTAGTGACATCATTACACCATCAATGCCATAGAACTGCAAGATTTATTTTAAGCCCCTGTAACTTTAACACTAAATAATACAATATCACCAGTTTTGGCAGGTTTGTAGATAATAGAAAGGAAATGGTAAGTGACAACATTTGAGTCCCCTGCTTAAATGATGGTCAACTGTATTTATTTTATTTTATTTATTTATTGTAGTCTAGGATTGCAAATACAGTACCTTTGAGACAAGGCTCTTTTACAAAGGTTCCAAGTCAAGAGAGTACAAACATATTAGGCTAAGATACGTAGGCCTCTTCATAGGCAAAAGAAAACAACATTAAAAAAGAGTTTAAATAACAACATTCTTTGGTTCAGGTATTACATTGCAGGTAATATAGTAATGAGTCACATAGATTGGGATTAATAACATTCTTTGGTACAAGTGTTACATCGCAGTAATATAGTATTGAATCACATAGGTTTGGATAAGTTCAGAAATCTATACGGAGTTGGGGGAAGGATTGGAGGAAAGGGGGGCAGCAGCTGAACAGAAGCTAGAGCAGATTCCCAGCATTCTCAGAGAACAAAGAAGAGGGGTGGTGGGCCACAGATGGAAGAAGGAAGTTAGGAGAGGCAGTCACAGGAACAGGAGGCAGTGAGATGAAGATGTAGTCTTGATTTGAAAATGCCCAGTGAAGAGGTGGAGGTGATATGAATGCTGAGGGCAATTATCCAGGTGGGATCACGGTGTGCAAAGGATCTTTGACCCAGTGATATGCGGCATCAAGGAACTTGTAGGAGCTGTTGTTCAGACCCTCTGGAATTATGTGGGTTAGAGATTGAGTGCAGGAGGGCTTGGACACTGGGGGGGGGGGTAAGGCCCAAGGTAGTTTTTTTTCGACATCAGACAGGTTAGGTACTTAATTCGGTTTGTGAGTTGGAGCCATCCTGATTGGGCATAGAGTGCACATGTATGTGTGAGATGGTGGGCTCCAGTGAGCAGTCAGCAGACCTTGTTTAGGGAGGTTGTTATATGCATGAGGGCGGTAGTAGAGGCAGAGCCATAGATTATGAGGCCATAGTCTATGACAGAGACCACAAAGCTCTGAATGGCCACCTTTAATGCTGCCTGGGTTAGGTGTTGCTTGTTGTGGTAGAGAATTCCAATGCATGCATTTACAACTCTGGCGACGTTATCAATGTGGGTCCCATAAGATAGACAATGGTTGAGAGTGATTCCAAGGTATTTAAAAGATGACACTTGTTCAAGGGTATGTCCAGCACTTGTTTTGATCTCAAAGGGGTATTGCCTGTGTTTGTTTTGTGAGCTACAGAAGAGCATAGATTTAGTCTTTTGTGGTTTAGAACCAGTTTATGTAAAGTAAACCAGTTTTCAATGGAGGAGAAGGCAAGTTGAAGGTTGTGATTTAATGGTTTTGGGTCTTTATGTGAGGTGAGAAGCACAGCATCATCGGCATAAAGGATAATTTGTTCTGGGCAGGATTGTGTGAGAGAGTTTAGGAAAAGACTGAAAAGTAGAGGGCCCAGTGTTGAGCCCTGGGGGATGCCAGAGCGGACTGGCTTGGAGTCAGAGAGTAGACCTGAGATTTTTACTCTTTGTGAATGCTGGTCTAGGTAACTATTGAACCATGCAGAGGAGTCCTGGGAGAGACCGGCATTCCGCAGCTGTTTGGAAAGTAGGCCTTGGTGGACAGTGTTAAATGCCTTGGTCAAGTCAATGAATACGGCTCCAGTTAGATGACCTGTGTCCATCGAGTTGTGAAGGACTCCAGTGAACTCCAGGAGGGCTGTTGAGGTGCTGTGCCCTTGCCTGAAACCATGTTGCTGTGGACATAGGATGTTATATTTGTCTAAGTAGGCTGAAAGCTGGTGAGCTAAAATGTGCTCAAGGGCCTTAGAGGGCAATATAGAGATTGGCCAGTAGTTTCCCTGGATTGACTTGTCACCACTTTTGAACACTGGAGTGACAATAGCAGATTTCCATTTGCTTGAGAACTGACTGAGGTTGAGTGAGAGGTTGAAGATTCTGGTAAGTGGACGCAGCACCTTTTCTAGGGTGAGCGATAGCAGTTTAAGGTCCAGTGAATCTCCACTGGCTCTGGACTTGGAGATAGCCCTTTTGACATATTTGTGGACTTCATCTGGCTTGACTTTTTTGAAGTGGAAAGGTGGATGACTTGACGGGGTGGGGAGAGAAGTTGTTGCAGGGGAGTCAGTTTCCAAGAAAAAATCTGGGGGGAGGACACCACTGAGGTCAGTGAAGGCTGCATTGAAGGCGTTTGCTATGACCAGTCGGTCAAGGGTGGTAGTACCATCAATAGTCAGTAAAGTAGGGGAGGATTTGGACTGTTTCCCTGTTATCTCCTTTATATTGTCCCAAAAAGCTCTCCAATTTCCCCAAGTGTTGGTGAGGGCTTCTTTGAAGTAGGTGCTCTTTACAATTCATATTTGTTTAGTGCAGTTGTTGTGAGATTGTTTATAAGCTTGAATGTCCAGTTGGGTGCCTGTAGCCCAGGCAATTGCCCAGAGGTGATCCCTTACTTTTAGTTGAGCCAGTAACTCAGAAGTGAGCCAGGGACTGGATTGGGCCTTGACTTTATGCTTTTTTGCTGGGGCGTGGGAGTCACAGGCAGCATTGAACGTGGTGATGAAATGATCAAGGGCCGAGTCTACATCCTGCGCATTGTATATGAGAGACCAATCTTGTCGCCTAAGACAGGATTTTAAGTGGGTCAGTTTGACACAAGGTAGGACTCTGCTGGAAACTGTTAAAGGAGGTGGCTTATGAAACTTATTTGACCAGTTGCAGATGACAGCAGAGTGGTCATTGAGGGTGTCAGGGAGGACAGTGATGTTGTTGATGTGAGTTGGGTGACTAGCAAGGACCCAGTCCAGGAGATTGCTGGTATCTGATTTGTAGTTCTTCCTAGTAGGGGAGTTGACCATCTGTGTAAGGTTACATAGAAACATAGAACATAGAAGTTGATGTCAGATAAGGACCGCAAGGCCCATCCAGTCTGCCCATTTCTTTTTCTACCTTATAAATGTGCCATCGGTTTTTGCTCTGTCAGTGACCTATCTATTCATAGTCATTTGTATTGCTCCCTTATGCCTATCCCATGCCTGTTTGAAGCCCTGCACTGTATTCATAGCCACCACTTCTTGTGGTAAGCTATTCCATGCATCCACCACCCTTTCTGTGAAAAGAATTTCCTCACATTCCCCTTAATCGGCCTCCCTCTAATCTCATGCTGTGTCCTCTTGTCCTGCTATTTTCTTATATTTAAACATGTTAGACTCTTTCACCTTGTTTATGCCCTTAAGGTGTTTAAATGTCTCTATAATATCACCTCTCCCTCCTTTGCTCAAGGGTATACATATTGAGCTCCGTTAATCTGTCCTCATATGTCTTCTGATGCAGTCCCTGCACCATTTTGGTTGCCCTTCTCTGGACTGCCTCAATTTGGTTAATGTCCTTGTGAAGGTGTGGCCTCCAATACTGCACGCAGTACTCCAGATGGGGACTAACCAGTGTCTTGTACAGAGGATTATTACCTCCCTCTTACGACTTGTGATACCCTACTAATACACCCTAACACCCCCCTAGCCTTACCTACTGCTTTAGAGGTCTGCTTGGATGATTTTAGGTCATCAGTGATGATGATGCCAAGTCTCTTTCTTCCTTTGTGACTGCTAGCAACTCCTCCCAGCCTATAAGTGGCTTCAGGGTTTCTCTTCCCTATGTGCATCATTTTGCACTTCTTTGCATTAAATCCCAGTTGCCACTCTTCTGACCATTTTGCTAGTTTATCCAGATCTCGTCTCATTCTGCCCACCCCATCTGGATCATCTACTCTGTTGCAGATCTTGGTGTCATCTGCAAACAGACAAGCCTACCCTCTAGTCCATCTGCGAGGTCACTAATGAAGATGTTGAATAGGACTGGCCCCAGGACTGATCCCTGAGGTACCCCACTTGTGACTTGCATCTCTTCTGACTGTATACCATTTACCACCACTCTGTTTTCTGCCAGTCAACCAGTTTGCCACCCAGTTGACCAACTTCTGACCCACCCGAGCCTACCTAGCTTATTTATCAATCTTCTATGTGGAACAGTGTCAAAAGCTTTGCTGAAGTCAAGGTAGGTGACATCAACTGCTCCCCTTGGTCCACCACTCTGGTTACCCAGTCAAAGAAATCTATGAGATTAGTTTGACAGGACCTTCCTTTGTAAACCCATGCTGTCTTGGATCCTGTGCCCCTATGGATTCCAGGTTTTGCACTATCCTTTCCTTAGAAGTACCTCCATAATCTTGCCCACTACTGAGGTAAGACTGACTGGTCTGTAGTTCCCGCCTCCTCCCTGCTACCACTCTTGTGGGGCGGGTCACATGAGCCCTTCTCCAGTCTTCTGGGACCTCTCCTGTGCTCAGAGACTCACTAAACAATTCTGCTAATGGCTCTGCTAGTTCCTCCTTTAGCTCCTTAAGTACCCTGGGATGTATGCCATCAGGTCCCATTGCCTTATCCACCCTGAGCTTAGCAAGCTCTTGTAGGACCCTTTCTTTTTGTGAAGGGTGAGCCTCCTCCCTCCCCCTGTGTCCATGATGCTGAGCTGTGGGCCCTGCCCTACCTTCTCTTCAGTAAATACTGAGCAAAGTATCTATTTAGGATAGATGCCTTTACAGGGTCCTCCTCCTCACATGCTCCTTTTCTCCATTACTTAGCAATACCCCCTCTGGACTTTCTCCTTTCACTAATGTATCTATAGAAAGTCTTGTCACCTTCTTTTACTGTTCGTGCTAGTGTTTCCTCAGTTTGGGACTTTGCCTGCCTTACTGCCTTACCTGCTTCCCTTAGGGCAGTTTGGTATGCCTCCCTATCTGCATCCCGCTGTGTTCCCTTATATTTCCTGAAGGCCAGCCTTTTGGCTCTGACCTTTTCTGCTACTGTATTTGAGAACCAAAGTGGTTTCCTTCTTCTTTTGCACTTCCTTTTCTGTCTAACACAATGGGATGTTGCTTCAAGTATTGTATCCTTAATGCTTGCCCACTTTGCCTGTACCTCCTCACCTGTGTTTCTTTTTGCCAGGGCTAGCTTAACTCTGTTGGCCATCTTATCAAAGTCAGCTCCTCTGAAGTCCCATATTTTTGCCTTGGAATGGGATGATTTAGATGTAGTAGCAAAATTGAACCATACCATGTGATGGTCACTGGCCCCAGGTGACCTTCTACCTGGAGATCTGTGATCCCTTCTTTGTTAGTCAGTACTAGATCTAGGATAGCCCTGTCTCTTGTGGGTTTGCTGTACCAGTTGTTTGAGGCCCCCCTGCAGGAATCCACTATGAGTCTAGTTTTGGCAGATGTTCCTGCTGGTAATGACCAATCTGTATCTGGTATGTTGAAGTCTCCCATTATCAGAACCTCCTTTAGCTGTCATGTTTTGTATATCTTCTAACAGTAATGTGTCTATGTCCTCCCTCTGGTCTGGGGCCTGTAGACAACCCCAGTTCTTATGGCTGTCCCATTTCCTGTTTCCAGGGTGACCCACAGTTCTTCTGGCTCCTTATGTGTATTCTGAATTTCTGTAGCTTTGATATTTTCATTAACATACAGGGCCCTCCTCCCCCTTTTTGCACCTCGGTCTCTTCTGAACAATACATAGCCAGGTACTGAAGTCTCCCAAATGTGGTTACTGGTAAACCACGTCTCACTAATTGCTACTATGTCCAGTTTAGCCTCTGACATTATTGCCTGCAGGTCTGGGATCTTATTTCCCAGGCTGTGAGCATTGTGTGCATGATTTTCCATTGGCCAGATTTTGGTGTGTTAGTTGTTGGGTGAAGTTTGGCATTACCCTGTGCATCGTATAGGAGACGAACCTTTTCTTACCTGGTGATGCAAATGAACGGCAAACACGCTGAATTCCTGTTTGACCACTAGCTGAGGGGGGAAGGGTGTTCTTCCCATTCGACGTATGGGGTGCTGCACCCCTCTCCCCATTTGCTAGTTTAAATATTCTGCAAAGACGTCAAACTTCTGCCCCAATGCACTGACTCCCTCTTTAGTCAGATGCAGTCCATCAAATTAAAGAACTTTCGCTCCCAGAACTGTTGCCAGTTCCCTACAAATCTGTGTCCTTTTTCCTGGCACCAGTCCTTGAGCCACGTGTTTAGCTCCCTATCTCCCTTCTCTGACTTCCTTCCATCTGCTCCCTTATCCCAGACTGGCAGGATCTCAGAAAGGAGATGCAGACGAAATAGATGATAGTTTGTCACCCAGTTTAGTCAGGTGTTCCTTGGTCTCACAACTGACCGGCTGGCGAGATCATTAGTCCCTATGTGTACTAGGACATCAATGTTTTCTCCTGCTTTGTGAACAATTTAGCAATGCAGTCAGTGTCTCTCCTGCTGATGTACCTGGGAGACATCTGACCATCACCCTGGCTGGAGATGGGTATCAAATCCCTGAATCATGGAGTCTCCTATGATCAGAAGTTTTTGGATTTCCTTGTGCTTGTTTAGTTTTGGTTCCTGATTTGGGTGAGTATTGTTGTGCTAGCTCCTGTGCTGCAGTGTCCTGCTCTGCAGTGTCTTCTGCCTCTTTATTTGATTTCAGAGATAGAGGCAGATACCTGTTTGTAGTGTTTATATGGTTTTTGGAGGTAATGTGTTGGAGAGCAGAGAGTGATGGGGCACCTGATTTGCTCCTCCTAACCACCTGCCAACCTCCTGAACCAACTACCCTCTGCGGTCGAGGTTTTTCTGTTGGATGCTGGGGAAATGGCGGGTGGTTCTTATAATGTATTTCCTCTTCAATATGAAATTTGAGGCGTGCAATCTCTGCCCATGCTGCCCAGAGCTGAGACCTAAGATCTCCAAAGGCCCAGCATGTGGGACAGTGTCCTAAATCCTGTAAGACTGTCCTTCTGAAAATTGTTCCACAGTACCTCAGTTAATGAAATCCATTCCAAATAAGTTGCTGGGTTTGTAACCTAGTCAGAGTAATTAGAAGGAAAAAAAGGAAAAAATGCAAGTAATGGTTTAATTGTGCTTTTGTTTAACTTGTTATAACAAGTTAAATTACTAGTGCCCTGTAAATGAGATCACCTTGTGGAGGCCCCACTGATCCGCCCTTCCTGCTCTGCCACAGGAAATGTCACAACTGTGGTACCCTATAAAGGAGTGTAGCGTGGGGTGGTTGGGGATGGGGTGGTGGCTGGGCCCTTCCCCTGCCTAAAAAGAAGAACCACGGATGAAAGAACAAGGAGGTAAGAGCAGAAACAATCAGTCAACAACAAATGCAGTAACCTTGAAAGCTTATCCTAATGTTAGACAAAACTGTAAAACCTGTAAAGCACCACCTGTAATAATTTCAGAGAAGATATACCCTGTAAGAAACACTTTGCTCCAGAGAAAAATAAAGCAGTAACAGAAGATATACCTTGCAAAAGACAATTTGAATCAGAAGATTACAGCAGTAATCTGTTAGCATACACCTGTAGGCACACCTTGTAATAATGCAGAAGAAGGTATACCAGCAACAACAATTTGAATCAGAGAAAAAATCAAGCAATGAAATGTTAGCAACAAACAGTAGCAATCCCTGTGAGTAAAAAATAAAAACACCACCACACAGTAAATCTGCTTAGTCAAACTAAGTCTTAATCCTTCTCCCTTGCTCAGCTGGTTAGCTGATAAGATAACATCCTTGTAGGTTCGTATGTCTGGTGCAAGCCAGTTGATGTTGAAATCACCTAGAAGGAGGATCTTGGATCCAGTAGGTTGGGAACTAATGAAGTCCAGGACAGCTCGGAGACCTGATCCTTGGTTTTTAGGAGGGATGTAGACAGGGACCACAGTGAGCGCTTTGTTTTGGGCACCAAGGAGTAATTTGATGGGCAGGAATTGCACAGGAGAGTCAGAGGGGGTAGAGGTGACAGGGTGTGCAGTGATGTTGTCTTTGATATAAAGTGCACATCTCCTTCCCTCTTTTGGATAGCCTATCAAGCCTGTGGATAGTATAGCCTTGTAGAGAAATAACATGATCAGGAGTATTGGGTGTTAGCCAGGTTTCAACTACTGTTATGAGGTCAGGGATATGCTGGTCAGCAAATGTTTGAAGGGCAACGAGCTTAGGTGGTAGGCTGCAGATGTTGAGGGTGGAGATGATGAGATACCCTACTGGTTTCCCGGTGCTGGTTGGGTTGGAGGTTACGGGGCCAGGGTTCGGGTGAACACACCCAGACATCAATAGGAGGAAGAGCAGGAGTTTAAGAGCAATCTGCTGTTGATTGTAGTATGTGAGGTTTTGCCTCCTTATTTTGTAGGGTGGGATCCAGCATGAGTGCCGTAGATCCCAGTGAAGTGCAATTGATAGCAGCATGGGTTGATTTGCCCAAGTACCATATTTATGTTTGTCAGCGAGAGGCAGTCCTTGGTGAGGGGGAGCTTGAGGGAGTGCAAGATAAGTGGGCCAGAATGCCAAGTTGATGGTAGGAGATGATTAGGTAGGAGGTGTAGGCAGGAGAGGGGTGGCAGGCACCAGGAAGATAGCTGAGGAGAGGAAGAAAAAAGAGAGAGAGAAGAGAGGCAGGAGCAGGTGATTGTGGAAAGGCATGGTCAGGGGAGTAATTAGGGAGGAAGGCAGGGTGTAGGTGAGAAAATAATGGGGGTGAGAGTGCAAAAGGGGCTAGCGTGGGTGGGACAGGTGGGTGTTCTAATCAAGTGTACACTCAGTAAAGGTGTAATTGCCTAATTGGAAACCAATGACATGGGTGGAGCTAGTCGTGAAAGTAGCAGATAGGAGGTAAAATAGGCAGGGGAGGGACAAGAAGGCAGGTGGGCAGAGCAGGGGTCTATTTAATTAAGGCTGGAGGTGGGGGAGGGCAGGCCGGCGTAATATTTCAGCTGTCTGCAGTGCTATTGAATGGATGCAGAGCCCAGATACCAGCAACAGGGGGTAGTCCAATTAGGAGACAGTGGCCGTTGCTGGAGACCAATCGGGTGAAGGAGCAGAGAGCAGTCAGCCAATGGCAGCCAATCACCACTTCACCGGCCCAGGCTGTTTCCTTACCCAGCTTGCTGGATCGCTGAGGTGGCATGTGGTGGTGTCAGGGGTGGAGGCTTGAGGAGCCACAGCCATGCCTTGGGGGACATGGCTGGTCCATGCAGGGCACAAAGATCTAGAGGGGGAAACAGAAACAGGCGGGAATTAATTAAGCAGTGGGAGACAAAGAACAGTGACACAGAGTCTAAATCGTAGGGCGGGGAATGCTGGGGATAGTTTTACAGCTATGGAAATGGCAATCGGTCTGGAGGGGGTTGGGATCGGTGTCCAGGACAAGAGGAATCAGTTAAATGATCCTGGAGCCAACAGGTTGGGTTGGTAGGTTGTGGGAGTAGCGTTGGGGTGGGAAAGCAGAAGGCAGGGGAAATTAAATAAAACAAGTAGGCAGGGAGAGAAAGTGAGCAGAAGGGAAGATAAAACTTAAAACAATTTCACAAAATCACTAAACACTTGTAATTTTGGTGAGAAAGCACCCTAAGTCAGCAATTAACAACTCAGGACTGTATGTGAATAGGAATTGGCATTACAAATAAGGCAAGGCTGAAACAATACAGTTAAGTCTAACACTGCAGGGACTAGGGAATTTAGAAGCAGAGAATAAAAAAATAAACAAAACAGAAATGCAGAGGTCAGAATGCAGGAGTAAAATTTTGGCAGTCTGCAGTGCTATTAATTGGGCGCAGAGCCCAGATAGCAGCAACAGGGAGTAGTCCAATCAGGAGGCAGTGGCCATTGCTGGAGACCAATCAGTTGAAGGAGTGGAGAGCGATTGGCCAATGGCAGCCAATCACCGCTTCCCCTGTCCAGGCTGTTTCCTTACCCGGCTTGCTGGAGCACTGAGGCGGAATGCGGTGGTGTCAGGGGTGGAGGCTTAAGGAGCCACAACCGCGTCTCGGTGGACACAGCTGGCCCGTACATGGTACGAAGATCCAGCTTGCCGGAAACTATCTTACTGTAAGTTCCTAAAGTTGATGTTCATGAGGTTTTGTGAAAATAGTGGAAATTTGTGAAAATGCTGTGAAAGCCATATCCATAGATTTTGCCCAGTCTTACCTTTATCTGTGATTGAGGTGGAAGATAAGGATGAAGAAAATGGCTGGGCAGAGTGATAATAAGGTAGCATTCTTAAGGGATTCCACAGTAAAAGTAACAGGAGAGCTGGAAGGGCATAGCAGGACCAGTATGCTAGTGCAGGTAAAGTGATTTGCCTGCCAGCAATACAGATAAAATGAATGTCGTCCATCACCAAGCAGTGCAGATAAATAGGGGAGCTGGCCACTGTTTTCACCATTGATATAAATTATGTATGGAGAACTAGTCCTGAGAAAATAATGAGGTACCGGTAATATACAGGATAAGGATTTTCCTAAAGGGAAATGTATCCAGAGTAGTCTTCTTCAACATCCTCAGGGAGGTTTGGGGACAAAGCAACAAGATGGCTGCAGTTCTGCTCTGCTCCGCTCCGCTCTGTGTTCCCACATTCATCCCGTCTAACAGAATTTATTTTTGTACCACTGCTAATCCTCTCTTTTTAATTATGCTTGGTTTTATTGTTTTGGCTAAAAGCAACAGCATATCTCTACAATAAGCAGTAGCAGTTTACCACTCTATGGCTGTCCTAGAAAAGTTTGACTAGGAGCATTGCCATGTTGGTGGAGACTCAAGGTGAATGTTTGCTGACTCTAAAGGAGAGAAGATGCCAAAATGGTACTTTGCCTCTTTTCTCAGCTAAAACAAGATAGTGGCTAGTGTTTGGATTGGAATTGGAAAGAACCTTGCAAAGCTGATGGAGTGTTTTTGCATCATAGAATGTTAATAGGTGAGCCTTCAATTTTTAGAGGTATGCTAGCATTGTCTAGGGGATTTGGGAATTGGGAGTGATGCCCCATTCATTTATACCATTTACTTCACTCAGAGAGCGATTTTCTTGTTCTGCTTGCAGATGTGTGGACCCCTGTCTCGGGAGAGGGAAGAGGAAAACTGAAGAATGAAATTGGAGGACACCTGTAAAAGTTTCTGAAGCCGGTTCCCATGAGTTGCAAAGAGTTGCAAAGACACACTGTTAACTGAGGCTTACATGAATGATACAGTTTCCGAACTGAAGGATATGGCTTCTAGAGAATAAGCATTTCTACTATTTTTTTTAGCCACATGGGTATACAGCCACTAGTTTTACAAGAAAGCAGTCTGTGATATATCTTCTCTTTCAGAGGTGGGAGAACCCCTGCCTAAGGTGAGGGGAAACTGGAGAGTTGGAATCAAGGCCAGTTGGTTGTTTTAAAGCCACTCCATAGTCATTGCATTATGCAAAGGTTGTGGCATTTGAACTGAGGGTTGTGGACTCCTGTAGGAGAATTGAAAAACGTTATTAAATTCCATCTTCTGAACATTCTCACTACCTTCTTGCCTCAAGGTACACTGCTAGCAGCTCTAAAGGAAAGTAGTATGTGATATATCTCCTATTAGAGGTAAAAATATTAAAATTTATTTGGGGCACTTCATTTTTTTAATCCCATATGGGAAAAATATGATTTATCAGCTCTAATTGATCTAATGGTATATGCTATAAGCTGCTTTATGCCAAGCTCAAGACGTTTGAACTTAATTAGTACTCAGTTTAAAATGCTTGAATTTTTGCTAAGTTTTCAAAGATATTTGCTGTGAATGAAAGTTGTATGAACCCCTTTTAAGGTGATGGTTATATTAGTTTAAATGTACCTGCAAATGCTTGATGTTCTATATTTTGATGTTTTATTTATGGCTGTCTCATCTGATTGGTCGTTTTATCTAATTAGCACTTTAAGATATATAGCAGATTAAGCAATATGATCTTTCCTACACACAGAACAATACTGGGCCACTATCTGAAAAAAAGTCCCTTTAGAATGTATGATCACAGGACTTTAAATTACTTCTCTAATACTGGGCTGTTGTTTGATAAAACAGATGGAATAAAGTCTAATTGTGAGCATGGTTCTCACGGGGTTTTGCCAAAGCTATGCATCTAACTGGACTAGATCTGGTGTTTTTGGATCGGGACTGGCTGATAAGAAATAACGGCAATGTGTGTATGGGGGTGAATGGGGCCTAGCTTTAAACAGGTCTCTTCTAAAAGTTAATTCCTCAGAGCAGGGACTAGCAAAGCAGAGACTGATGGGCTAGTATATAGGCTGAAATCTGGGCACAAGGTGCAGACCATACAATGGGCCTCAGGGTTGATCTAATAACACTGGTTGCAATTGCCACTTTAGTATTACCGGACTGTTGAGAATTAGAGGCGAAAGACTAACTGGAGATTAAGGAGACAGATCCTAATGTGTGCCACTTGTATACAAATTGTGCAGGGCCAGGATGGTTGCCATAACAGAAAACATAATCACTAGCATGTAAGTTTAAAGCTGGCCAGTTGGGATGGACTGATGGGAGGCATGGGGTCATAATGCCACACACCAAAATAGCACAGCAATACATATTGCTGTCAATATAGCACGGTACATTGCTTAGCAGCAATTCTTTATGTTTTGCAGGGGGCTCTGTCCCCACCCACTGTTATGGAGGGCTGCACCCGTGACCCCTCAAACTTAAATAATCAACTCCAGGGTGCTGAAAATATATATTGCACAAACTGGAAAATAAAAAAAATGTCCACGGATCTAGAACCTGGATATGAAACACGGTCCACAGATGCACCGTTTCCAATGCTGCCTGCAGCTCATCCTATTGAGTTATGGCAGCTGCTCAGTGGATCCTCCTCCCAGCAGAGGTCTTATCCTCTTCCAGGCAACACCGACAGAGTGCACAACCACGTTTACACTATTTTGCAATTTTGCACCCTATCGCTATATCTGATCACACTGTCTGCATTGCATGGTTTGGCCTGAACCATATAGTATACAGCATATTGACCCAGTAGGCTGATGGGAATGGCCTTATGGATAGACATTTTGCCAACAGTATCAGATTGGCACTATAGTATTATCTGGAGGTGTATTAAATTTGAAAACCTCAGGAAGGGTATTGGTAATGGTGGTAAGCAGGGCAACATTTGTGTGGTTCCAATCATGTGCAGGGGTAAATGGAGGAAAAGGCAAAGACAGTAAGGACAGGGATGGGGCTAAAAGAGGTATGGCAGTGAAAAAATGGAGGGCAATGAGTACCAACACCCATAATCTGGGTAACAAGCTCACTGAAGTAGTGGCCTTGATGGAAGAGGGACGCCTGGATATCATGGCAGTCACAGAAACATGGTACACAGAGAACCATGACTGGGATGTCAACATACCAGGGTACACAATCTACAGGAGGGGCTGGGAAGGTACAAAAGAAGGAGGAGGAGTAGCTCTCTATATAAGGGAAAGGATCAAAGCAATGAAACTAAAGGGTAAACAGGGAGGAGAGGAGGCACTGTGGGTCACCCTGAAGATAGGAAATGGCAACACAGTCCACATGGGGGTTGTATACAGACCCCCATTTCGGGGATGAAATGAACAAGGAAATGATAGAAGGCATCCTTTGGATGGCAGAAAAAGGGGAGATATTGTTGATGGGGGACCTGAATATGCCAGATGTTAACTGGAGCACCTTTGCTGCAGCCACATCCAAGAGCTGGGTCATTCTTGATGCCCTACAGTGGGCACGTCTAAGACAGCTAGTGTTGGAAACCACTCGGGGGGGAGCAATCTTAGACCTGGTACTCTCAAATGGGGACAGAGAGAGGATCTCAGATTTAGAAGTGGGTAGCCATCTGGGAACAAGTGACCACCAAACAGTGTGGTTCATGATAAACACAGCCAAAGAGTCAATTCATACAACTATGAAGGTACTGGACTTTAGGAGGGCTGACTTTGGGAAAATGGGAGAGTGCCTTAGTTAAGCACTAGCAAACAGGCAAGAAGGAAGGGTGGAGCAACAACATGGGAAACAACACAACTGCCATCACAGAAGCAACAAGCCTTTGTACGAAGCAAATAAACAAATCAAACAAAAGAAAAAGCCATTATGGTTCTCAAAAGAGGTGGCGGGGAAGGTTAGCGGGGAAAAAGATAGCATTTAGGAAGTATAAGGAAACACAGAAGGAGCAGGACAGAGAACTGTACCAGTTAAAGCAGAAGGAAGTGGGAAAGGCAGTCAGAATAGCAAAGGCCCAAATCTAGGAAAAGATAGCCAATGCAGTTAAGAAGGAGGATAAAACCTTTTATAGGTACAATAGGGAGCGTAGAATGACAAATGGAGGGATAGCGAGGCTGAATAGAATGGACGGTGGGTGGGCAGAGAGGGATAGTGAAAAAGCAGGGAAACTGAATGAATAGTTCTGCTCAGTATTCACAAAAGAGGAGGGGGAGGTACCTAATCCAATTCACAGTAGCAATTGGTAGGGGGACGATCCCGGTACTTTCGCAGAAGAAAAGGTTCTGAAAGAACTCCTAAAACTGAAAGTGGACAAAGCAATGGGCCTGATGAGATTCACCCCAGAATTCTTAAAGAATTAAGGGGAGAACTAATGACACCACTGCCTACCCTTTTAACAAATCATGGGAGGATGGTTTGGTACCTGGGGACACCTGGGGACTGGAGGAGGGTGGATGTAATTCCCCTTCATTAAAGTGGGAGAAAAACAGAGGCAGGAAACTACAGACCTGTCAGTTTGACCTCTGTGTTAGGGAAAATGTTGGAATCACTTCTGAAGGAAAGAATTGTTGAGTACATAGAGGCCAGTGGGACACAGGACCCAAGGCAACATGGATTCATAGTGGGAAGGTCATGTCAGACAAATGTAATTGATTTCTTTGACAGGGTGACCAAAGTAGTAGACCAGGGCGGGGCTGTGGACATGGCCTACCTGGACTTTAGGAAGGCATTTGACACAGTCCCACACAAAAGATTAATAAACAGTGAAGGTACGTAAAAAGCCCACTAGGGTTAATAAGTACCGCCAAGCAAATGACTTTCAACTGCAGTCATTCTCTGATGAGATACAGTTAATTGATTGGTCATTTTTGGACGCCACTGAGGAAATAGATACAGTCTTGAGAATTGTTTTTGCCATTTTATTAACATTTGTGATAAATTATTACCAATGAAAGTTGTCAGAATTAGAAAAGATAATAAACTGTGGTTAAATGCAGAATTGGTTAAGCTCATGAAAGTAAGAAATAAGACTTGGTATAGATACAGGAAGTATAAAACATTAGAGTTACAGCAAGAATATAACAGTTTATGTAATTTCTGTAAGTCAGAAGTAAGAAAAGCAAAATGTGATTATTATAAGAGAAAATTAATTTTGGAGAATGGCAGCTCCAAAGCCATTTGGAAAACCTTAAACTGCTTAATGGGTAAAGTAAATAAACTAGATAACTTTTCAGCTGAGGTTAATGGACAACTTGTAAGTGATCCAGTTAAGGTTGCTAATGGGTTTAATTCACATTTTATTAATCTTGATGGTTATAGACTTATGGGGTAGGTTTTAAATACTAAATTGAATGAGGTTCTGATTGAGGAGAGGGCCAAATTAGAATGTATAGGAACTCCTAAATTTTATTTTAGGTTATTATCTTCTAATGAGACACTGTCTTATATTACTAAGATGGATCCAAGACTGAGTATTACTACAGATGGGGTTGACTTTAGGATTCTGAAAAAGCTTGGTTCAATATTGGCCCTTCAGTTTCCCAAACTTTTCAACTTTTCTCTTAGTAATAATGTGTTTCCCTCTAAATGGAAATGTGGTATACATAGAAACATAGACTTTGATGGCAGATAAGGACCATTTGGCCCACCCAGTCTGCCCATTTCCCTACCTATTGGATAAGCTGCAGATTCTAGTTAACCAACAGCCTACTTCCTGAAACACCCCACTATAATTGCCTTTTGTCTGTCCCATGCGTGTTTGAATTCCCCCACTGTTTTAGACCCCACAACCTCTCCAGGAAGGCGGTTCCATGCGTCCACCACTCTCTCCATAAAAAATATTTTCCTCACATCACCCCTGAGCCGTCCCCCTCTATCTTTAAATTGTGCCCCTTTGTTCTTACACGTCTCTTTTTCTGAAAGATGCTACCCTCCAGGACTTTGGTGATTCCCTTGAGGTATTTAAAAGTTCTATCATGTCCCCCCTGGCACTCCTTTCATCAAGGGTACACATATTAAGCTATCTCAGTCTCTCTTCGTATGGTTTCTGATGTAAACCCTCACCATTTTAGTTGCCCTCCTCTGGGCTGCTTCCATCCTGTCTATGTCCTTGCGTAGATGAGGTCTCCAAAACTGCATGCAGTACTCCAGATGGGGTCTCACCAACTGTTTGTACAGAAGGATAACCACTTATTTTTTCTACTTGTGATGCCCCTCCCTATGCATCCCAGTATTTCTCTGGCTCTCCTTACCGACTTCTCACGTTGCTTACCCACCTTTAGGTCATCTGACATGACTACCCCCAGGTCCCTTTCCATTACTGTTGTTGTTAGTACCTCACTTGCTATTGTGTACTCTTCTCCTGGATTTTTATTTCCCAGGTGCATTACCTTGCACTTCATTGCATTGAATCTAAGTTGCCATATGTCTGACCATTCCTCCAACCTTACCAAGTCCCTTCTCATCCTTTCCACCCCCCTTGTGTATCAACTCTGTTACAGATCTTTGTGTCATCTGCAAAGAGGCATAATTTTCCTTCCAGACCCTCTGCAATGTCATCTATAAAGACATTAAAGATGACTGGACCCAGTACTGAGCCCTGAGGTACTCCACTAATAACCCGCCTTTCTTCGGAATGTGTTCCATTCACTTTTACCTTCTGTGTCCTGTTGTGCAGCCAGTTTGCTACCCAGGCTACCACTCTGGGACCCACTCTCAGGCTGGCTAATTTGATTATTAATCTTTTGTACAGGATTGTGTCAAATGCCTTGCTAAAGTCTAGGTAGGCCATATCCATAGCCCCTCCCTGGTCTATTACTTTGGTCACCCAGTCAAAGAAATCGATTAGATTCATCCCACATGACCTTCCTGCTGTAAATCCATGCTGCTTTGGGTCCTTTGCCCTGCTGACCTCTAGGTACTCAACAATTCTTTCTTTCAGAAGTGATTCCATCATTTTCCCCACCATTGAGTTCAAACTAATAGGTCTGTAGTTTCCTGCTTCTGCCTTGCTCCCACTTTTGTGAAGGGGAATCACATCTGCCCTCCTCCAGTCCTCAGGTACCACCCCATCCTCCCATGATTTGTTAAAAAGTGTGATCAGTGGTGTCACTATGTCCTCCCTTAGTTCTTTTAGGATTCTAGTGTGAATCCCGGCAGGCCCCATTGCTTTGTCCACCTTGAGTTTTAGGAGTTCTTTCAGGACTCTTTCTTCTGTAAATGGACTGGCATCATCCCCACTACCCAGAGTGCTTCTATTGTTTGGTTTAGGTAACTCCTCCTCTTCTTCTTTTGTGAGACCAGTATATAAAACTGGTAGTGCTTTAAATGTTAGTAACTACAGACCTATCACATTGTTGGCTCCTCTATTCAAACTTTTAGAAAGGATTGTTTCAGACCAAGTTATGGAACATTTAGATAAATATAAATTATGGTCCTCTTCTCAACATGGATTTTGATCAGGACACAACACTGTGACTGCCTTGGTGAGGTTCACAAGCCAGGTCCATAGAGCCCTAGAAGAGGGTAACATAGTGGCCTCGGTATTTGTGGACCTCACCAAGGAATTCAACCTTGTAGATCATTGAGAATTACTGACACGTTTACTTAAGGTTAACTTTTCTGATGAGGTGATACTTTGGTTGAATGATTATTTGTCAGGGAGGGCACAGAAAACATTAATCAAAGATGTTTCAGCTGTTGAGTTTAAATTGGATTGTGGGGTTCCCCAGGTGTCCATTTTGGAACCCCTGTTGTTCTCACTTTTTATTAATTCCTTACATAATGTTTGTAACTACTCTGAACTTATTTTATATGTGGATGACACTGTTTTATTATGTATAGTACAATCTTGTCAAAGGATAGAACATTATTTACAAGAAGATTTTAGTTTAATGCATGAATGGTTTATCAGGCACAAATTAGTCCTTAATTCAAGTAAAACAAAGTGTATGGTCTTTAAGAATCCTAGGACCAATGTCACTTTTGATCTGTCATTGTGTGACAATTATGGTAATGTTATTGAGAAAGTTACTGACATAAAATACTTGGGACTTATTATAGATTCATGTCTTTCATTTAAGTTACATATTATCAAACTACTGTAATTATTAAAATCAATCAAAGACTGGGAATGTCTTATCGATTAAATAGACATTTAACGTATGATTCAAGAGTTATACTTGCACACAGGTTTTTGTTTTCAATAATTGATTATGGATTGATTAAATATTATTTTTCTACAGATAGAATGCTTGTAAAGCTTAAAACCACTTATAACATTATACGTTTTGTCATGAGACAGAACAAAAGGACACATCATTGTAATTTATATTGTTATTTTGAGTGTTTGTCATTTTTTGACAGATTCAGATTGCATGCACTAATTTTTCTTCATAAATTACACTTAGAATATTTACCTGTTATAATTGCAGAGTTATTTCTAAGACAGATTAATTTAATTTCAACTAGGTCTCAGGTAGGATACATATTACAGATTCTGTTTATTCAAACATCAATGGCTCAGAATTGTTGTATAATTGTATAATGATTTACCTCAAATGATTACTGTGTCTGCTAACATATCTTTTAAAGGTGTTCTTCTAAAATTATTATCTGAAGCTGAATGTTGATGTTTGAATTTATTTAGTTTTTTGTGCTACACATTCTTTGTGATTATGCATGTATGTATTGTATTATGTATTTTTATGTGTTTGTAACTGGTCACCAGTGAAACTGAGCATTTTTTGCTCACTGGTTATTCAGTATAAAAATAAACAAACAAATTAGTCAGCCTGGGAGTGGGTTCCAGTGTGGTTACCTGGGTAAAACATTGGCTGGACAACAGGACACATAAGGTAATAGTGAATGGAGTCCACACTGAAGAAAGAAGAAGAAGAAGAAGAATCAGCATTTATATAGCACTTTTCATACATCCAAAGCGCTTTACAAGCAATGCTAGACTGGTAGTGAAGTGACCGAATGTGCGGTGGTGGCCATATTTCACATCATCACCCACACACAGCCTGTATAATTGCATGAAATGGTTTATAGGAAGGGGAATGTTGGCCAGGACACCGGGAATGTTCCCTACTCTTTGCGAAGAGTGCCCTGGGTTCTTTTACTTCTACCTGGACACCCACCAGGACAACACCAGTATGGGCAGATGGGACCTTGGTTTAACATCTCATCCGAAGGACGGCACACCCCAGCAGCACAGCACCCCCCAATACTGCACTCAGATGCCAGCGATTTTTAGGTGCAAGTCCAATCCAGGTGTGGGATGAGAACCCATGACCTTCTGGTCCAGAGGTGGATATGCTACCAACTGAGCCATGCTGACACCCAAGAAAGAAATAAGAGTTCTTAGTGGAGTACCACAGGGTTCAGTACTGGGTCCAGTCCTTTTTAATGTCTTTATAAGTGACATTGCAGAGGAACTGGAAGGAAAAGTATGCCTCTTTGCAGATGCTACAAAGATCTACAACAGGACTGATACACAAGGTGGGGTGGAAAGGGTGAGAAGAGACTTGGCAAGGTTGGAGGAATGGTCAGAAGTATGGCAGCTTGTATTCAATGCAAAGATGTGCAAAATAATGCACCTGGGAACAAAAACCCAGTGAAAGAGTACACAGTGGGGTGGAGGTAGTAACAACAACAAAAATGGAAAGGGACCTGGGGATAATCATATTAGATGACCTTAAGGTTAGCAAGCAATGTGAGAAGACAGTAGGAAGGGCTGGGGGATACTGGGATGTATAGGGAGAGGCATTACAGCAGAAAATAGGAAGTTGTTATCCCTCTATACAGACAGTTGGTGAGACCCCATCTGGAGTATTGTGTCCAGTTCTGGACAACCCATCTCTGCAGAGAGTCAAGCCACTAGCCCATGAAGGATCCAGAATCAGTGACCCACAAGGGTCCTATATTCAAGTATTATAGGTGTAGGAGAGGGGATGTTTTTGGGCTGGATGCCTCTGCACTGATCATTACACCTGATTCACAGCATGGCATTCATTGAGATTAGTGTAATTCCAATCTGTGACTTGGTCCCAAGTGCAATCCAGCTTGTATTTACACCCTCTAATAACTAGATTAATAATTTACCCAGCATTGTGTATGGCACAACAGAAGCACAATAGTGCAGCCAGTTTCCACCTATGAAGTGCTGCTACCCATAGCTACTGAAAATTGGGACCCTGAGGTTAAAAAAACAGACTTCTGTGCTGCACTGAATAGGGAGGACTGAAGGAGTGCAAATTGCACAAACAAATAAATCCACTACCTCCACCCCAGCAGTTAATGTTGCCTATCTGTAGGTAGGTTGTTCATTTCAGTGGATAACTACTACCCACAAATCTCTTATTTATCACAAGGAATCTACACCTGTGTAAAGTTATCAGTACGTTGCCTCACATCTTTTGTGTAATAAATTTCTACTTTTCTAATTACCATGAAGAAAATTCATACTTTATGGTACTGGAAGCCGACAGCTGCTTTGTGCTTTTAAACAGGTGTGAATGAATCAGCATTGAATTCAATATCCCATTAAATCACTCAGCACTTACTAAATGTGTGCCTATTAAGGCTGAGTCTTCTTTTAATTTCAATTTTATATAAACACCTTTATTAGCTATTAGTACTGATGCTATAAAAGCTGAACTAGACAAGGTTTCTGAGTAGAAGCCTATTCATTTTATTCAGGAGTGGAACAATTTATTATTCAGAAGTTTCCCTATCTTTTTCTTTCTCTGCTTTGAAATGTGATGTCTTCTCTGAAGGGTCCTGTTTAATAAAAGAAACATCTCTGATATTCTTGGCTTGACACAAAAAAAGTATTATTTTACATTGGTAGCTTGAGCTTTTTGAATAGTGCTTTGCTGTGCACTGAGACAGAGGAACTATGCTGAGGTGAGCAGTATTGAGACAAATCATGGGAAAAGGGATGAGACTGTAATTTCTCTCTATATGTACTGTATATATCCCTCTTAGATCTCTCTATGCATATGCATTATTGAGGAATGACTCAATAACAACTCTCTTTCTTGGTTCATTGCACCTTACAATCATGTTGGTGAAATGACAAATATTATGCCCATGCTGTACATTAACTATGTAATTATTAAAATAGCTTTCCACCTGCATTCTACACATGGATATGTAGGTAGCTTTACAGTACATGTGTGGTGCTTAGAGAGATAGACATAAGTCAGAAGGTGGGGAAATAGGTTTTGGGGAGGATTAACTAAGTGGGCTGGCAACATAGAGAGTGATGTTAGGTGGGTCATTAGAGGTGTGTCACAAGGGTCTGTGCTGGTGTTCTTTATAATGTTTATCAGTGACATCATGGTGGGAATACAGTGTAAAGTGATTCTGCTCATGGATAACACTAAACTCTGGAGGAATGTAGACAATGAAGTGGGGTTAGCAGCTTGAAAAGGAATGTGGAGATGCTGAAGCAGTGATCTAACGCATATTTAATGCCACAATGTGTAAAATGATGCACGTTGGAAACAAAAATCCCCAGAAGAAATATTACATCATTGGTGTCAAAGTACATCTCTCAAAGGAGGAAAGGGACTTACAGGTTATAATAAATAACAGTTTGAAAGCCTATTCCCAAAGCAATACAGTATATGGGAATGCTAATAGGGTGGTGGGATGTATTAGGTTGGATTTCAGAATTCTCAAAAAAAGGTGATATTGACACTGTTGAGGTCATTGTTTTGGCAACACCCAGAGGACTGTATGCATTTTTCAGAACTGCATATAAAGAAGAATAGAGAGAGGTTAGAGTCTATCCAGTGGAGGGCTAGAAAATGTATTTAAGGGCAACAAAGTTAGGCCTGTCACTTAAGACAGCCTTATCATGCATTCTCTGAAGGGTAAGGGGGGAAATTGACATTATAATAGAAAATACAAAATCACACATGCCCACACAATGCAAAGCATCATGGGCTGCATATGCAAATCACCATAGAATGTTATGCTGGTCCAACTTTAAGCAGAATTGTATGGTGCCGAAAGGCCTCTCACACAGTTTGCAAAGGGTGCTAACAGAAGACATAGACATGTGTTTCGTCCCACCAGGACTCATCAGTATGCCTCATCTGTTTGACACCCTAGTGGAATGGACCAGCTACCCTTAAGACAGTGTGTCTTGGATATGTTGTGGTGAACCCATTAAAATAAAAATACTATTTAAAAGACAAAGAACCTCTGTGCGCAAACACTGAGGCAAGGGTTACTGCAAAGGGAATTTGGCTGGGAAGCCAAGTTTCAAGAAAATACAAAATCACACATGCCTACACAATGCAAAGCATCATGGGCTGCATATGCAAATCACCACAGAATGTTATGCTGGTCCAACTTTAAGCAGAATTGCATGGTGCCGAAAGGCCTCTCACACAGTTTGCAAAGGGTGCTAACAGAAGACATAGACACGTGTTTCATCCTACCAGGACTCATCAGTATGCCAACATATCCAAGACACACTGTCTTTAGGGTAGCTGGTCCATTCCACTGGGGTATCAAACAGACGAGGCATACTGATGAGTCCTGGTAGGACGAAACACGTGTCTATGTCTTCTGTTAGCTCCCTTTTGCAAACTGTGTGAGAGGCCTTTTGGCACCATGCAATTCTTCTTAAAGTTGGACCAGCATAACATTCTGTGGTGAATTGCATTGTGTGGGCATGTGTGATTTTGTATTTTCTTGAAACTTGGCTTCCCAGCCAAATTCCCTTTGGGGTAACCCTTGCCTCAGTGTTTGCACACAGAGGTTCTTTGTATTATAATAGAAACCTACAAAAAACATGCAGGGATATAATAAGGTGGACTCCTCAGAAAACAACACAGCCACCAGAGGGTACAACTTTAAACTAGCAGGTTGGGATCTCAAGAACAATGTCAAAAACATCAGAAACTACTTCTTCACTGAGAGAGTCATGGATAGGTAAAAACATTTACCCAGTGAGGTGATTTAGTGCTAGAACTGTCTTGGTGTTCCAACACAATAGGACACTTTCAAGGCTGTAATTTGAATGCTGTATGATGTATTAGCAGAAGACAAAAAAATAATTCCAGCTGTGGGTATTGATATGGTAGTTGAACCTTGGTGTACATGCCAAACAAAATGCAGTGCAATTATGGTCAGATCACTACACTCTTGTATTCTTAGCCAGTCAGGTGGCTACAATGTTCTTGCCTATGACATAAAAATAAATTAATGAACGCTGCATGAGAAGCCTCATATGGCAGAAGATTGTTACCTAGAATACCTGCCAGATGTAGATTTTCCTGATTTGTTATTACTACAGTGGTGTCAGCCAGGATGCAACACAATTACTGTCAGTAAATGACATTTCATAAAATGCTGCATGAAAAAAGGGCTTAATTGCCATTGAATTATGTTGTTCCCTGCAGCATTTTGCAGTAATACTGCAAGGTACTGCACTGTATCTTTACTTACACCACTGTATGACATGCCATGACCTTAGGAATAGGTTGCTGTATAAATAAAATGTCCCTGCTTTGCCCTGTTACTCCTACATACATAGATGTACTCAGCATAATCAGAGCTCTCCCTGCTTTTACCTCCTTTTTGTTTCTAATTTCTCTCTCTCTCTCACCCCCACCCTAACATAGCACAACAGAAAATTCAATAATCACAACAAAATGCTGTAAATAATGGATAACACTTTTGTTTTTTTTTTAATTTGTGGCCAGAAGTTACACACTGAGCTGAAGCTCATTTCCAATTGTGACTCAGGAGCACTGGGAGATTTAATGACTTGCTTAGGGTCACACGGTATGTAAGTGGCAGTTGTGGGTTTCAAACCAAGTTCTGCTCAGTTTGATTGTACAACCTCATTTGACTGCTGTCTGAATGAATGGGAATAAAAGTGGACCTAAATGTTATGAGAATGCTCTTGCTCTCTATCATTCAGACACTGGCATGCCAAGGTAGTGTGATTCAAAGTGAGATACTGTACTGTAGGGGCATGGATCAATTGTTGTGAAATAGTGCTTTGGGGATTCTGCCACCTAAGAAATCAACGTTTGCATGCAAGCTTCAGAATCCAGCACTGTGAGGTTTGGATGACAGAAGCACAAACTGAAGCTGAGCAGTTCTGTCTACCAAACTTCACAAGAGGAATTTCTTATACCATAAATCACTTGAGCTTAGCTCAAATGATTTATGATTAGTTTAGAGTCCTTTTTATGTTTGCTTGCATGCATGTGCAAGAAACATAGTGCCATCATTCGAGTTTTTGTAGGTGTGGCACCCTATCATCCAATTCAGTCAGTATGTTTGCAGGCACAGCCACAGTTCACTAATGAATGCTGCAGCTGTCTATGACAGCAGTTGAAAATGCAGTGGTGTACAGTTGAAAGGGAGAGACCGCTTCAGTGAGCAGTGATAAGATAGTGTTGATTAGCACATTGCTGGCAATCCTGCTTGTATAAGTCTCTGCTTTCTCTTCCTGGAACATAAATTCAGTTTGAAGTGGACTTTTCCTAGGATTATCTTTCCGGGAGTAGGCAAGTGACTAAAATGACACCCTTGGAATGTTTCAAAAAAAGATCTAATTGCCATCCTTGGAATGTTGAGTCAGAGTTCAGGTTAGCAGAGGCATTGACAAAAGCAGGAAAACAGAACCCCAAAGATACTGAAAAAGTAGACACAGTTTTCGTCTGTTGGCACACCTGATCAGTATTGAAATAATATTCTCCAACCCTCTGAGTGTCTCTGAATAGCACTGCCCCCCACCCACCACACACAGTATGGCTGACGGGGGTGCCCAATCCCCCGTCAGTTCCATGCTCCTGGCTAGAGTTCTAAGTGCCATGCTTGAAGCCCATCCCAGTGTGGTATAAGTGAGAATGGTGACAGGGTGCCCAATTCCCTGTCAGCTTAATTAAACCCCACCAAAGAGAAATAAACTTCCAGTTGCCATGCTGGGAGCCCACCCCAGCATAGCACATGTCTGTATGGCCGACAGGGGTGCCCAATCCCCCGTCGGCTCCACTGATCCCTCCAAAAAAAAAAATCTTCCATCTGCCATGCTGGGAGCCCACCCCAGCATGGCACAAGTCCCAAGGCCATCTTCCTAAAAGAAAACAATCATCTGAAAAGAAAAATGTCCCTCGTTGATTGTCTTGCCCCCAACCTGCACCCACCCTCTGTGCATCCACCGTCCCATACCCCACCTCACCCAATACTTACCTCCGAGGCAAGCAAGATGATCTTCAGTGGATCGGGAACACGTCTGTACTTTTCAAAGCCGACCGCGAACTGAAGAAATGCCGGTAAGCTGTATAATGGAATAAATAGGGTTTTTTCAACTTTGATCTATATCTCAGGCATTTTTTGGAATTTTGGCACCAAATTTTCAACATGGGGTTTTTGGGAGCCCTCCTCATGAATTCTGGCACTGTCATGGCATTGATCGGCCCCAAAAGGTGAATTTGTGGTCACTGTGAAGAACCACCTTTTGGGACTGATTTACAAAACAACAGTGTCACAGTTCATGAGGAAGGCCCCCAAAAACCCTATGCTGAAAATTTGGTGAAAGAATTCCAAAAAATGACTGATTTATGAGTGTTTGTTGCTCAGTTCCTTCACACGCTTGTAAGTTCGCAAATTTCTAATATTTTCACTCCAGATTTTCAACATTGCCATTTTGCTACACCTTCTTAAGAGCAGTACAGCTGTCATTTTTCACATCTCACCCAAAATGTGTTTCCGTGCATGTAGCGCACAATGGCACAGTTGGTGTGTGAAATCAATGTTCAGTACAGATTAAGAAAATCACAGTGACACTGTTCATGAGCAGATGTCTTAAAATGGATATGTTAAAAATTTGGTGACAAAAGTCCATAAAATGACTGTGTTACTAGCATTGCGCAGTTTCCATGCACCCTTGTAAGTTCATGAATTTGTAATATTTTCAGTCCAGATTTTCACCACTGGCATTTTTCCACACTTCCTTATGAACAGTACAGCTGTCATTTTTCACACCATGGCCAAAATGTGTTTTCGCATTTCCAGTGCAGAAATGCGTGGTCACTGTGCTAAATCACTGTTCGGGACAAATTAAGAAAATCACAGTGACACTGTTCATGAGCAGGGGTCCTGAAATGCCTGTGTTAACAATCTGCTTTAAAAAATCCCCAAACTAATTACATTATGGGTGTGCGTTGCACAATTTCTATGCACGCTCATGACTTCACCAGTTTTTTCAATATTTTCACTGCAGATTTTCAACAATGCCATTTTTACACCTCCCCATGAACAGTACAGCTGTCATTTTTCACATCCTGTTCAAAGTGTTTTGCACCTATGGTGCCAAATGGCGAGTCACTGTGCAAAATCAGCTGGCTAACAAACTGATATTGCCACTGTTCATGAGGTGGGGGTCACAAAAAAACCATGTTGAAAATTTGGAGTGAAAATACCAATGAACGCCTGAGGTGTTATGGTTTCCGACCATAACGCCCCACCCTGTAGAAACTGACAGGCACCAGGGGTGTGACTTGTGATTGTAGCCTGTAATGCTCATACCATTCCACCCCCACCCACATCCTGCAGCCAGGAGAGGCATCAAGGTGTGCCTTGGACTCTTTGGCCCCAAAGTTCACCCCATTCTCCTATACAGCACCCATCTCACCATATTTCCTGATGGAATGGGGTGAACATAAGGGCCAAAGACCCCAAGGCACACTGTGTCACTTGGTGTCTGCAGGGTAGGGTGTGGTGAAATGGCATGGCTGTTATGTCTGACGGCCCCAAGGCACACCCTAATGCCTGTCAGTATCTGCAGGGTCATGGTGGGGTTGGCTTTCATTCAATACTTCACTGCCATTCCTATTATGCAGCTCTGTAACTCCTACACTACCAATGCCAATGCCAGCAAGCAAACATTTCTCATTGAAAAATGCTTGTTTAATTATATTATGCTGTCCACCCCCTGGCGCTGAAGTGGAGTGCTTCCTCCTAATGCTCCCACATGATAACATACTGTACACAGGACAAGAGGTGTGATGGCTTTGTGCACTGATTGGATGAAATCCTGTTAGAATTAAGCAAACTGTAAATCACTATCAGATTTTGTTTCATATGAAGATGTATGTTATCTAAGGTAATTATCCCTTTAAGATGATCGGTTATAATGTTTAATTAATGTTTCTTTTTTTTTGGTGGGGGGGGGTCCAAGAGGTATGAGTGTCATCTCTTGACATTTGACTAAGAGGATTACATGAAAGGAAAGCTGAGTTGTTGCATCTGTGCAAACAAAACCCTAAGAGAAGCCATACTACCATATGAATCCTTTCATGAAGTACCCATTAACTTTTAAAATGCTGAAGTTATTATGTACTAGGAGTGTGCAGCACACATCTTGTTTTGAATGTTTAACAAGTAATCATATATGGCATTTTTTACTCATTATTTAGTACTCGGTACTTAGTATTAGGTCAAAAATTGGGGAAGAATATTTAAAGAGCTAGTGTACTGCCTAAAGCTAATAAGAGATTTTAAAAGCAGCCAACCATTACCTTTTATATCTGAGGTTGTTTTTCTTTTCCTTTTGTTTAATTAGAAGATTGTTTACCTGATGTCAGTAGGTGTGGTGTGTGCAACAGCACTGTGCCTGGCAGCTGACAAAGCTAGCTGTATTGCTCCACGCTACATCATCAGCATTGTGTTCTCACTGACTGTGGCATCACTGCTGCTTAGGAACAGACATTCAGTGACTGCTAGGTCATTCACCTGTGATGTCATTGTTGTCAGTGAGATCACAATGCTGATGATGCAGTGTGGGGTGATAGAGATAAATATGTCAGCTGCAAGGCTAATAGCTGTTCCACACATTCAGCACTATATTACCACACAGAAGACTTTCTAGTGAGCAAAAGGAAAAATAATACTTCAGAAATAAAAAGTTATAACTGACTGCTTCTTAAAATTTGTATTATTTTCTGGTCTGCCTGTTTTGGCTCCACTAGCTCTTTAACAAAAAAAATAAGAAACCCTCTCATCTATCAAGGGCTAGTCCCTTGGACACCTCTTCCCTAGTCTCAATGTTTTCCCACCCTCCACCATCTCCCTCATTCTCCCATACACATACTGTAATAGGTCCTGGATATCTGGCACTTTACCAAATGCCAACCACCTCTTTTAAGAAAAAGATGAATTAGTATTTATATAGCGCTTTTCATACACATTCTATCCTAAAAAGGATTACAAGCAATGAGAGACCAGTAGTAAACTGTGACAGTGAACAATCCCTCTTTCCCTAACCTGACCCTTCAGGCATTCAAATATGTCAAGAGTGACCACTCCTACTAACACACCCTAGCTTTTAGAGGTGGTGTGACACTGGTGTCATAAAATTCTGGCTGGTTCAGTTGTCTCCAGTCCTTAACCCACAGCATGACTACTCTAACCGCCACTTTACAATCAGATGACTATATTGGTGTCAACTGCACTCTCACAGGAGGGAGGCAGAGGAGCAGGAAGAGAAGAAACTACACTGTATCAAACAGTTGCCATTCATGTGTGAGATGTTAAACTGAGGTTCCTTCTGTTATGCTCTGTTGCCTGTTCCGGTGGAAGTTAAAGATGTTATGGCACTTATAATTAGAGTAGGAGATTTCCCCGTTTCATGGGAAACATTTACTCTGTCATTAAGTAAGGTCCATGTAACCCCCAACATACCTGGAAATGAGCAGCTGCAGCACAGTATGCATTTCATTCTCATAAATTACAAATAAATAAAATAATCATGCTCTGCAATGAACAATCTACAGGAGAGCCCATGGGAAATTCACCAGTATAAATCCAGCATAATCTCAATTCACTTCTGAAAAGCTTTGCAGAATTTTGCAGTGAATTGTTTGGAATTCTGCCAAGTGAAGTGTCATCTTTATTCCACAGACCTTTTACTATGGGCCTACCCTCATCTTTCTGGGAATATACCCTGTTCCAAGGATATGTTCTGATCAGGCCTGGAGCCTCTCTTGGATCTGTCCATACTGCACAGGATCCAGCTTCCCTAATAGCTTTCCCTCCATAGCAAGGGCTCCTGGATGAAGACTGTCCTCCCTGACATAGTCCATGTGTGGACTAGGATCCATGGCTTCCTGGAATCTCAATCAATCATGTAGCTGAAGTACGGGTTCTTTTCCTTATTTTCTTTGCCCTTCCATGGTGTCTTGGTGTCATCAGCTGCACACAGTATATGAACTTGTAAAAGATCAAGCTCCTTTGACCCACTGCAGGGGTTGTTGCATCACTGTTGAGTGATGTCAGCCCTCATAGAAACATAGAAATTGACAACAGATAAGGACTCCTAGGCCCATCCAGTCTGCCCATTTTTCCTGCCTACTGGAAAAGCCACAGACCCTACTTGATCTTTGGCTTTACCTCCTCATTCCTATTGCTAGAGTTCCTCTATGCCTGTCCCATGCATGTTTGAATTCCCCCACTGTGTTTGCCCACCAACTCCACTGGAGTCTATTTCATGCTCCCTGACCATGCTGCCAAGCAGCACCTGCTAAGGTCGGTTCCACCTCCCGATGCATGTGAGTTCAGTGGCTGAGTGCTGCTGGCTGCTGCTTGCCTTTCTAGTCACTAATAAAAGAGACGGGTGCAATACACAGCCTCAGTCCTGCTTCAGCTGAGCTCTGAGACTCCGCACACGAGTGCAGATGACAAGCTGAGAGACACCAAATAGATGACCAGCCACTTCTCTCCTCTTGATGAGGAGAGGTGTGTTAGTCCAGAGCAGCAAGGAAGATGAGAGAGAGAGAGAGAGAGAGAGAGAGAGAGAGAGAACAAGGTACCAGAGCAGAGATCAGTGAAACATAGAAACATAGAATTTGACGGCAGATAAGGACCGCTTGGCCCACCCATTCTGCCCATTTCCCTACCTAATGGATAAGCTGCAGATCCTAGTTAACCAGCAGCCTACTTCTTTCCACTCCCACCCCCTAGAATTGCCTTATGACTGTCCCATGCATGCTTGAATTCAACCACTGATTTTGACTCCACAACTTCCTCCGGAAGGCTGCTCCATGCATCCACAACCTCTCTGTGAAAAAATACTTCCTTACATTACCTCTGAGCCGCTCCTCGATCTTCAAATTGTGCCCCTTGTTCTTGCACACCTCTTTTGAGAGATGCTACCCTCTTGACTTTGTTGATTCCCTTGAGGTACTTGAAAGTTTCTATCATGTCCCCCTCTCCCTCCTTTCCTCAAGGCTATACATGTTAAGCTCCTTTAGTATCTCTTTATATGTCTTCCGGTGCAGACCATGCACCATTTTAGTTGCTCTCCTCTGGATAGCTTCCATCTTGTCTATGTCCTTGTGGAGATTGGGTCTCCTGAACTGCACACAGTACTCCAGATGGGGTCTCACCAGCTGTCTGTACAGAGGGATAACAACTTCCTGTTTTGTACTGGTGATGCCTTTCCCAATACATCCCAGTATCCCCCAGCCCTCCTTACTGCCCTCTCACATTGCTTTCCCACCTTTAATACATCTGATATGACTACCCCCAGGTCCATTTCCATTTTTGTTGTTGTTAGTATCTCACCCCCCATTGTGTACTTTTCCCCTTGGTTTTTGTTTCCCAGGTGCATTACCTTGCACTTCTTAGCATTAAATCTAAGCTGCCATACATTTCACCATTCCTCTAACCTTGCCAGGTCCCTTCTCATCCTTACCACCCCACCTTGTGCATCAACTCTGTTGCAGATCTTTGTGTCATCTGCAAAGAGACATACTTTTCCTTCCAGTCCCTCTGCAATGTCGCTTACAAAGACATTGAAGAGGACCGGTCCTAATACTGAACCCTGCAGCACCCCATTAATAACCCCCCTTTCTTCAGAGTGGACTCCATTTACTATTACTCTCTGTGTCCTATTCTCCAGCCAATTCTTTACCCAGGCTATCATCTTGGGACCCATTCCCAGGCTGGCTAACTTGTATATTAATCTTTTGTGTGGGACTGAGTCAAATGCCTTGCTAAAGTCTAGGTAGGCCATGTCCACAGCCCCTCCCTGATCTACTACTTTGGTCACCCAGTCAAAGAAATCTATTAGATTCGTCTGGCATGACCTTCCCACTGTGAATCCATGCTGCCTTGGGTCCTGTGCCCCTCTGGCCTCTAGGTACTCAGCAATTCTTTCCTTCAGAAGTGATTCCATCATTTTCCCTATCACTGAGGTTAAACTAACAGGTCTGTAGTTTCCTGCTTCTGCCCAGCTCCCACTTTTGTGAAGGGGAATCACATCTACCCTCCTCCAGTCCTCAGGTACCACCCTATCCTCCCATGATTTGTTAAAGAGGGTAGTCAGTGGTGTCACTAGTTCTACCCTTAGTTCTTTTAGAATTCTGGGATGAATCCCATCAGGCTCTATTGCATTGTCCACCTTCATTTTTAAGAGTTCTTTCAGATCCCTTCCTTCTGTAAATGGGCTGGTATCAACTTCTGTATCCAGAGTGTTTCTATTGTTTGTTTTAGGTACCTCCCCCTCTTCATTTGTAAATACTGAGCAAAAATATTTGTTTAGTATCTCTGCCTTTTCACAGTCTCGCTCTGCCCACCCCCCCATTAAGCCTTGTGATCGCAAATTCTCTCACTGTAAGTATTACCTGAGCAACCACTCCTGTTGTCACGGGGCCAAAACCACACCACTGGGTTTTGTCTTAACGTCGCTTTATTTGATCAAACCTTACACATGCATGTGGGACTTCTACAACGGAGAAGGTCTCTGATTACAATTTACAGCAGCTTTTTATAAGCTAGATTTTGCACTTCTTATCTTGAAAATACCAACATTTCAGTATAAAGCCAATCATAAGACAGCATAACAAGTTTTCAGCAATGTAACAGAAAAAAAAAAAGTTGATATGTATGAGGTACTTTTCCACTACTTATTCCATTTCTTTCCCAATACTGCTTGATACATATGCCTGGGTCAAGCTGACCTGAAGAGACAATGAGTTTCACCACACCATAGCAATGTCTCACGTGCTGTTATCTTTATATTTTGTCCGAGCCTGTTATACAGGCTGGTACAACCAGTTCTGCTCAGTTTTATCTAGGTTTCTGTTTTTACAAATATACCTCAAGTAACCTCAGTATCATTCTATAACCCTGTAAAAAAGAAAACATGAACTCAGAAATTTCTACTACATTCATTATGACTTTGTTACAGCATGACTTTCAAAGCAAGCATAGCTTCAAGGCATATAATAGACAATATAGCTTTAGGATATATAAAAATTCCCTCACACTCTCCCCCCTTTTGATACTATGTATCAACTGACCGATCCTTTTTTACTTTTTCTCACTTTATATTTTGGTCACAATCTGGCTCGTTTTGTAATGGAAACACCCCCTCCAGTTTAATGGGGTCCTTTTGTTCGGGTTGTAGCAAGGGGGCAGGTGGGTGGCGTCCCGTGACACCATTGTGTTGCACAGGCATTGTAGGAGAAGTTTGATTAGGACAGTCAGTAGCCAGAGTGCCAATATGACCACTTACAAGTACTGTCACCCAATGGAGAAGAGTAGCACCCCAGTCACTGACTACACTTTGTAGCCATGACCATGGGTCCCATATTTATGTGTAGCAAGCTTAGAAAAAAATGCTAGTCTGGAATTTCCCAAGAAATTATGACAGCATAGCCTGGACACCTGTACATTAATACATTTTCATAATTAAAGTTTTTTTATACATGTTTGCAGCTACAATTTCTGAGACATCCCGTAATAAAATTGGTTGGTTACAAGATGTACCTGACATTTTGCCAAGACAGGGGAGTTATTCTCACTCTTGGAGGGGAAAACAAATGGTGACAAAATAGTATATTTATCTCAAATAACTTTTGTTTTGGGAGCCAGAAAGCATATGAGAGAAGTGACTAGCTTGCTACAAATGTCAAAGTAACCTTGTACCAGCAACTAAACGAGGTATCTCATTATTTTTTATCAGTTTTTTGTTAAACATATTTTTTTTTAACACGAGAGAATTATATGATGAGAAACTTTTAACAGTCATGTTAAACACAGTTGTGTGCATATCTCAGCCACAGCCTCATTTTATGCTTTCAGCTATTTTTTTTTTCATTGTATAGAATTTTACAATTAACCTTTTAAAGTCTTACACACACACATATAAGTGACATGGTGGTATTTAGCCACTTGCAGCCTTTTGCTACTAGATATACTAATTTACATGTTGGCATCATTTAGTCATTTACTAACCATTTTACCTTTACTAGCCCTTTAGCAATTTACACTAGCCATTTTACACCTTTTTATTCCTCAGTTTTATGGTTAGCCAACTACATATTGATGATAAAAGTTTGGTCACTGATTACTAAAACCTTGGCCACTGACCACTGTTAATAATTTCCACCCTGAAGATAGGAGGCCCCTGAGGGACTCGAACATTCACAAAAATTTAACATAAATGTAAAGATATTAGTTAATAACTGAAGGTTAAAAAAAAACTAAACATTTCTACTTTTAAGACTGTTAGACTAGGTGAATAGGTATATGATTTAAAACTGGTTGCCAGCATACAGATAGTCAAGGCATTTATAAAAGCATCCTGTTCTGGAGTTGGTACAGGGTGGTTACAGACGGAACACAAATCGTGAGTTTGTAAAACATAATACAGAATTGAAGGATGTCAACACCACAATTGAAATATGTGAAAAATGCTAACATGTGACACCACATATAACACAATATAACATAATTTTGTTGATGAAAAGAGTTCATGGAATTCACTTTGAGAGTGAATAAGGTAGATGCTACCTTGTGTTGAGGTGTGGCACACCTTGAGCTTGATTGAAGAATCTGTTGATAATGTCTCTTGACAGATAAGTCCTTATAAAACATAGCAGTCCATGAAATTAACAGTTCATAAGTTCATATAAGTATCCACAGGTTGATGTAGTTACAGTACAGATGAAATGTCATTTGCAGAATGGTGGTAACCCCACAAGGCATATGGGGCAATGCAGACAGCAATTTAAAAACAAAACACCAGCATAGTAGAAAAGTCAGTGTTCATTTTGCTGGCTGCTGGATGGCTGATTAGTAGACACACTGGCCAGGGGTGCATTGAGTCCTTTTAATGGAGTAGCCACACACACACACTGGCATGGTATTTGTTTTGTGGTAGTTGATTACACCCCGGCATAAAGATTAACAGTCCATAAAAAGGTAACAATTGAAAATAAACCATTAAGAACACAGTCCATAACAGAGCAATAGGGTTGTAGAACGTACCAGCCATGTTTGGAACAAGCGGCAGTGAAGAAAATGGATGTATTGCTTGAAGGACAATTGAAGCAGAATCTTCTTGCTGGAGTTAGGGGAGTGCCCCTTCCCCAGACTTAACTTCATAGTAAGCAGAAACAATAAGCTTGATTGCAGAGTCTGAACTGACTGGAGCTTCCTCAGTTGATTTAAAGTTCTACAAATAGGTGTAAATTTGCTGAAAACATTACACTTGCAGAGGTAATAATAACTGGATTCATGCAATAGTCCTTATAAGGAACCAGTCAGGCACAAAGATGGTGATAACATCAAAACTGTGGCAGTTGTTTTTCTTTTTTAAGGAAAAAGATGAAGGTCTTGGCAACTTAGATGAAAGCATTACTGCTGTTGAACGTGGAGATCTTGTATGTGCCACACCGTGGAAACCTGCAAACTTGCAAAGTGTGTTAGACACTGAGTTAAAACACATAAATAACAATCTTTTAAACCATTTACTTTTGTTTTGTAAAGAGTGGTGTGACAGAGCCTAAATTCTGGCAATTACAAAGAGAAAAATAAAATGGGACATTAACACACACCTGGGGGTGCAGGCCAGTTCAATTATACCATTTGACCATCTTAAATCATGACAGTGTTATGGTTACCTCCTGCTTTAAATCACAGAAGCAGTTATGACAGTGATGAACATTATTTCCCTGTCTGTTACAAGCAGGCCTGACTGAGACCTGAGTTATAAAATCTTGTAATGTTACAATTACACGCTTCAAACATATTGTTCATAACAATATGCCTTTTACACAATGCAATTAGTGGGACAAATACATATGTTGTTGGCCTATGCCAATTTAATAACAGTGCCTATTGCACCTGTGACAAGTGAAAAGGTCTACCTTCTTTACCCTGTATAGTGAAATACTCCAAAGTACTGAGTGGGGTAAGGCTTGAAGCATAGGTTTGGAGTACAATCTAAATTTTGCATATTATAATTGTTAAAATTTAAAATGACAAAACCTGCATAGAGTACACTCATTCTTCAGGGGTACCTGTGAGTAATAAGACAAACGGAGCATTAATTTTACTTTTGGTTTTGCTTTGGAACATATTGTAGGGGTGGGTCAGCAATGCTGGTCCCAGTATTTAGGTTTGGTTATGAGCATTAAAAAGTTATATGTGGAGCACTTTTCTGAATACACACATGATGCAGTGTAGCAAGATGTATATTAAAACATTATAACATAAACATGAAACATAAGCATGTTTGTAATAGAAAATTTCAGTATTGAGCATAATGCATAAAATACATTTTAAACAACACATATAGACTGTAAACTTAGCTTAGAGTCCAGAAATGTTAGAGTACTGTGAATTTACTGGTTGAAAATGCATTCATTGCTGTAAGGCAATGACAAAAGTTGTTTTGCATTTGTTTTAACAGGATAAGAAAGCTGAAAAGACAATCAAAAGAATGAATATGTGACATACATACAACAACTTCACCCTCCAGCGTAACTGATTACTTGCTGAGGCAGAAACCCTTGTACCAATAATAGGTGTAGATTTAACTGTTTGCACTAGAAAACAGAAGGGCTTGGGCTGGGTTATGCTGTTAAAATACCTTGGGTCTTTTTAAAAACCTGTAAATAAGAAACAATTATTGGCAAATATACATTTTCTTTATTTACCTTTGGGGAACAGTGATGTACCTTGCAACCTTTGTGGGTACTACACTGGAAGGGATGGAGGAAGGGTAGCTACCTCTCCCCCAAGCTCCTACTGGTGGAAGAGACAGCTCAAGTGAAAGAGACAGCTCGAATACTGTAGCAATAAAAGGTTAGCTGTGGATGGTGATATGATCCCACCTACTACACTTTAAATTATAACAAGATAATATTACAATTAGTTTAGTAAGTTTCATACCTTACTATAAAGATGGGAACTCTTTTCTTAGAAGAAAGAGAAGAAACACAGACAAACAACAAAAACAAACACACACCAGTTTAAAAATAAAACAAGATTATTTCCATAGGATAAAAAGAAGCCAAGCGTCCCTGGTTCCTTTATCCTAAGCATGACAAAATGTCAGCTGAGTTTATAAAAATCCAGATTGATGGTAATACCCCACGAAGTATCTCTTAGAATGCATTTCAAAAAGACAAAAAATGATTACACCATGGTCACGATAAAAACAAAAAGCCATTGTTTTTAACTGTAGATGGTAAACTCTCAAAAACAGCTGTAATAGTCCTTTTTTCAAAAGCGTATATATATATATATAATAAAAATATGGGAGATGATGAATAATTCTCCCTTCCAGCTGGAGTATTGCCTGTGTTGGCTGCAAGTCAGAAGCAGTGAGACGAGAAGAAAGTTTGTTCTCTTCACTTAGAATACTAGTTTTTGCAATAAAAAGTCAAATTACACGTTCACTCTTGGTGTGCTTTCATGAAACATACATTTTGTGTGAAAAGTTGTGCTTTAGGTATGGAATACACATCAAGTTTGAACTGGTAGTAACATAAAATGTTGAAACACAAGAAGGTCAAATAACGTGCAAAGGTCACAGTGTGCATGCAAGGGTCGTTCAAACCTAGTTATTTTTTTAGTGTCCTTGAACACTACTGATATTAAATATCTTTAAATAATAATAAAGCATACAATAAAACTGCTGGCCAAGACAGTACACACACATACACATACACAAAAAGAAATACTTAACACAAACTAAGACTGACATTGTTTCACACCAATTTGCTGAGGTAATGCCCATAGTTTCATTAGAAAACTGCACATGTTTTAAATATATGTGCTGCCTCCCCCTGTCTTGTAACACTGACAATTTTTAAATCAACACATTTATACATATCACCACGCCAAATCTTTCCAGAACAAAACACTTTTTAAACACATTTTAACTCCATTAAAACGCAGCACAACATATCATCTGTAAGTGAACACATCTTGTATAACATGGTTACACCTTTTGGCGCATAGCCAAAATATGGCACCCTGCCATTTTGCAAAAAGTTTCTGGTTATAACTAGAAGTATGATAAAGTCATTTATAGCTGTTAACACGTTACATTTTCACCTAGCAGTGGCTTGGCACATTGCTTGCAAACTACAAATCTTTCTGCACATTGCAATCTATATGACTTCATAACTCTTCAACATCAACACTACCTGCTCCAACCAACAACTACAAACAAAAGTTCTTCAGTGACCCTATCTAGGCAGCACAAATGTTCCATTAAAAATAAAGCCAATTAAAACAGTCAGCCATGAGGCAAAGAAGTTTCTTCTTTCTTTTTTTTTACTGTAACATGTTGTGCACTGAAGGCAGTCAATCCTATCTCGCAACCTTGACAACAGAACATAATTACAGAACACAGATATAAGCTAGAACATATGCTCGAGAAAGACGGAGCATTACCTTGTTTAGTATATGTATTACAGAAATAAAACAGACAGACATAAAACAACTTTAAATAAAAAATTCAGACTTACCCGGTGCCAAGGTATTTTTCTTCTTCTTTTCCGATACACTAGTCTGAGTAAGAAAACTGACTGCAGGACCTTCATGATAATTTCCAAACGCTGAAGCTATTAACCCTTTCAAAGGTTTTAACCTTTCAAAGGTTTTCTTTTGCTATTTTAGTAACCTGCCAAACCAAGTCTTTTTCCAGAGCTCTGGTTTGCAGTTTAAAACAAAACAAAAAATCTCTAACAGTACTAGGTTGAGATCCATCTGGTAGAGGTCCCCAGTACTTGGGTTTGGGATCAAATGTTTCAGCCTCTATAGGAGGCAAGGAACTTGAAATTGATACAGAAAAACTTGAAACTACACAGATAGGCAACTATGGGGGGATTTTCAAATCATCCCATTCTGTAGTCACCTATCAAGTGCGTGACATCCACAGTAGTTTATTTTTCTTTCTCTAGATGTTGCTTATCTAACTTTACTTTGATCAGCCGCTGCTTTTCCTAAAGAGCTTGAACTGTGAAAGCCATCATTGGCTCTAATAGTATATACTTGCAGCAAGCACAAATTACAAGTACAAAGGGCAGTGCAGTTGCCCTTGTAATTTGTTTGGTCAAACTTGTCAAACATACATTTTGCCGGTCCAGATAATACTAACTCTGGACCCAGCTATTTTTTTTTCCCTTGTTTCCCATATTATCTAGGCCTGTCCTTTATAGTGCACCAAGGTATTCTTGTACTTACAGTGATGATGAGTGTCGCCGGCCCCTAGGCGTCATGTCCTAATGGGGTTCCACAAAAATGTCCTTCTTTTTGTCCAAGGAAAACAACCCGATCATGAGGTGACACGGACTGAAGAACTCATCCTGCCGTCTATGCCAAAACTGTGATCAAATTCTCTCACTATAAGTATTACCTGAGCAACCACTCCTGTCGTCACGGGGCCAAAACCACACCACTGGGTTTTGTCTTAACGTCGCTTTATTTGATCAAACCTTACATGCATGTGGACTTTCTACAACGGAGAAGGTCTCCATTACAATTTACAGCAGCTTTTATAAGCTAGATTTTGCTTCTTTATCTTGAAAATACCAACATTTCAGTATAAGCCAATCATAAGACAGCATAACAAGTTTTCAGCAATGTAACAGAAAAAAAAAACGAGTTGATATGTATGAGGTACTTTTCCACTACTTATTCCATTTCTTTCCCAATACTGCTTGATACATATGCCTGGGTCAAGCTGACCTGAGAGAGGCAATGAGTTTCACTCGCACCATAGCAATGTCTCTACGTGCTATTATCTTTATATTTTGTCTGAGCCTGTTATACAGGCTGGTACAACCAGTTCTGCTCAGTTTTATCTAGCTTTCTGTTTTTACAAATATACCTCAAGTAACCTCAGTATCATTCTATAACCCTGTAAAAGAGAAAACATGAACTCATAAATTTCTACTACATTCATTATGACTTTGTTACAGCATGACTTTCAAAGCAAGCATAGCTTCAAGGCATATAATAGCAAATATAGCTTTAGGATATATAAAAATTCCCTCACAGCCTCACTATCCCTCCCTTAGTCTTCCTTCGCTCCCTGATGTACCTAAAAAAGGTTTTATCCCCCTTCTTCACTGAGTTGGCTACCTTTTCCTCAGTTCGAGCCTTTGCTGTTCTGACTGCCTTCCCATCTTCCTTTTGCTTTAACTGATACAATTCTCTGTCCTGCTCCTTCTGTGATTCCTTGTACTTTATGAATGCTTTCTTTTTCTCTTGAACCTTCACTGCCACCTCCTTTGAGAACCACAGTGGTTTCTTACATCGTTTTGTTTTGTTTATTTGTTTCACACAAAGGCTTGTTACCTCTGTGATGGCAGTTTTTATTATTCCCCATTGTTCTTCCACCCCTCCTTCCTGCCCATTTGCTAGTGCATTCTTTAGGCACTCACCCATTTTGGCAAAGTCAGCCCTCCTGAAGTCCAGTACTTTTGCCTTTGTATGGCTTGACTCTATTGCTGTGTTTATTGTGAACCATACTGTTCAATGGTCGCTAGTTCCCAGATGGCTACTCTACATCTGTGATTCTCTCCATCTCCATTTGAGAGGACCAGGTCTAAGATTGCTCCTCTCGAGTGGGTTCCAATACTAGTTGTCAAGGCATGCCCCCTGGGGCATCTAGAATAACCCCACTCTTAGAAGTGGCTGCTGCAACTGCACTCCTGTTAACATCTGGCATACTCAGATCACCCATCAGCAATATCTCCCCTTTATCTGCCATTCTAAGTATACTTTCTATCATTTCCTTGCCCATTTCCTCCCCCTGAGAGGGGAGTCTGTATACAACCCCTTTGCGGATTGTGGTGCCTTTGCCTGCTTCCAAATTGACCCACAGTGCTTCTTCTCCTCCCTGTTTACCCTTTTGTTCTGTTGTTTTGATTCCTTCTTTTATGTAGAGAGCTACTCCTCCTCCTCTTTTACCCTCCCTGTCCCTCCTGTAGATAGTGTATCCTGGTGTGTATACATCCCAGTCATGGTTCTGTGTGTACCATGTTTCTGTGACTGCCACGATATCCAGATGTTCTTCCTCCACCAAGGCCACTAATTCAGGAAGCTTGTTACCCAGACTATAGGCATTGGTACTCATTGCTCTCTAATTTTTGATGGCTTTATCTTCTGTAGCAGCATCCCCCACTGACCTTTCTACCTTGGTCTTTTTCTCATTTTGTACCCTGTTTTGTAGGGGGAGGCTGGGATTTTCCTGCTGCTTATCAGTGCCTCCCCCCTTGACTAGTTTAAAAGCTTGCCAATGAAGATTTTAAACCAATTGCCCAAAATACTTGTTCCCTTCCTGGACAGATGCAGACCATCCTGCCAGTATAGGCTGGTGTCCCTCCAGGTGGAACCCCAGGCCCCAATGAAGCCAAACCCCTGTGCTCCACACCATTTTTTCAACCATTCATTAAACTGCGTGGTGCAAAGTACCCTCACCTCACCCATGCCACTGACAGGCAGCACCTCTGAGAAGGATACTGTGTGTGCTACTTGTCTTAAGCCCCTTCCCAACTCTATAAAGTCCTTCTGCACTGCTCTAATCTCATGATGAGCCAAGTCATCTGTCCCTAGGTGGACAATGATGTCCAGCTCAGACTCCCGTGCAACTGTTCTCATGATCCTAAGGATGCATTTCCTGTCCCTCCAAGCCATGGCACCAGGCAGGCACCTTACTTCAGTTTTCCATGCTCCCCCCAGTTCTATCCCATTAATAATTGAGTCCCCCACCAGGAGCTGCTTCCTTTCCCTGTCGTGCCCTCTGCCTCCTTCCTGAGGGCCTCTCTTGTGACAGTTGTCTGAACCCTCCTTAGTCTCCTCTGCGGGTGCATACATAGGAGAACTATGCTCCCCCAGAATGGTGTATGGATTGTGGAGTGGAACAACTGGCTGGGTGTGCCTCTGTTCCACCACCCTTACCCTCCCTCAGCCCACTGTGGTCCAACTGCTGTGCTTTCTTCACAACCTCTGAGGTAGTGGTGGTGGTGGCTCTGGTGCTCCATGGATGGGGGAGGTTCCCTTGCTACTCTCCAGTGTGGCCTGAAGATGGGCAACTTCCTCCCTCAGGGCTGATAGTTGTCTGCAAACAGGGCAGCATCTCAGCCTCCAGAAAGACTCCCGGAAGACTGCTGCCCCACAGCCATTACATTGCACTACTCCCCACATAACTGTCTATCTTGTTTAGTTGTTTTTTTTTTTGTGTGTGATTGGTGTGTTACATAGAAATATATGTATTTATATAATGTGTATGCTTATATTGTCAGTGCAATGTGCTAGAGAGGATATGACAGTGATATGCGCCTTGGCCTCTTGAGGAAATAATGTCAGAACCCCAGGTATAAAGGAACTATTTCCAGGGGTGGGTGGGTGAGGGTGGGAGGGGGTTTGGGCCTAAACTGTGCCCTCATGAAACAATCAGCTAAAAGCTCTGACCTACCACTGCGATGAGTACCTTCCTGTCAGCAAGATGCCCTACACAATTTGACAGAGAAAATACCCTGTTAATCAAACAGAGAAAAATCCAAACATCCAAGTCAGACATAGGTAAACCTCCCCAGCTCCAAAACAGCCTAGTTACTTGTACTCTGAAAGCAGTCAGCCCCAAAACACGTCAGCTGTGCAGAAGGGCAGACACAGGAAACAGTATTAAGCCCCTGTGGGTTGAAACTCTTCCTGCACTGAAAATCTTAACAATTGTAAAAAAAGTAACACAAACTCCACCTCCCTCTGTTGATTGAAAGACTGCCTTTTCTGATAATTCTAAGTTCCTTATTTCACCCTTCAGTTAGAAGTATCCTCCACCTGAAGAATATTAACTTTCCTAAGGAATCTGCTTCAAACCAAAGACAATTGTAAATTGTAAGGTTCACCTCCCTCTGTTGTGAGCACAACTCGCTTTCTTGAAAATCTTAAGTCCAGTGTTGCAGCTTCCAGCCAGAGGTAGCTTCACCTGAAGATTATTAGGTTATTAGGTTAAGGAAAGGATAGTGCAACACCTGGAATCCATAGGAGCACAGGATCTAAGACAGCATGGGTTTACAACAGGAAGGTCCTGTCAAACTAATCTCATAGATTTCTTTGACTGGGTAACCAGAGTGGTGGACCAAGGGGGAGCAGCTGATGTCACCTACCTTGACTTCAGCAAATCTTTCGATACTGTTCCACATAGAAGATTGATTAATAAGCTGGGTAGGCTAAGGGGGGTCAGAGGTTGGTCAACTGGGTGACAAACTAGTTGGCAGTCAGAAAACAGAGAGTGGTGGTAAATGGTATACAGTCAGAAGAGATGCAAGTCACAAGTAGGGTACCTCAGGGATCAGTCCTGGGGCCAGTCCTCTTCAATATCTTAATCAGTGACATTGCAGATGGACTAGAGGGCAAGAGTTGTCTGTTTGCAGATGACACCAAGATCTGCAACAGAGTAGATGATCCAGATGGGGTGGGCAGAATGAGAAGAGATCTTAAAAAACTGGCAAAATGCTAGGAAGAGTGGCAACTGGGGTTTAACGCAAAGAAGTGCAAGATCATACACATAGGGAAGAAAAACCCTGAAGCTACTTATAGGATGGGAGGGGAGTAGTTGTCAATCACAAGGGAAGAAAGAGACTTGGGCATCATCATTACAGATGACCTGAAATCATCTAAGCAGACTACTAAAGCAGTAGGTAAGGCTAGAGGGATGTTGGGGTGTATTAGTAGGGATATCACAAATCAGAAGAGGGAGGTAATGATCCCTCTTTACAAGACACTAGTTAGGCCCCATCTGGAGTACTGCATGCAGTACTGGAGGCTGCACCTGCACAAGGAAATTAACAAAATGGAGGCAATTCAGAGAAGGGCAACCAAAATGGTGCAGGGACTTCATCAGAAAACATATGAAGACAGATTAACAGAGCTCAAAATGTATATCCTAGATCAAAGGAGGGAGAGGGATGATATGATCAAAACATTCAAACTTCTTAGGGGCATTAACAAGGTGAAAGAGTCTAACATGTTTCAATATAAGAAAAATAGCAGGACAAGAGGACATAGCATGAGATTAGAGGGACACCAATTAAGGGGTAATGTGAGGAAGTTCTTTTTCACAGAAAGGGTGGTGGATGCATGGAACAGCCTACTTCAGAAAGTGGTGGTATGAATACAGTGCAGGACTTCAAACAGGCATGGGATAGGAATAAGGGAGCAATACAGATGAGTATGAATAAATAGGCCATTGACAGAGTAAGGGCCTATGGCACATTCATAAGGTAGAAAAAATGAGCAGACTGGATGGGCCTTGCAGTCCTTATCTGCCATCAACTTCCATGTTTCTAAATTTCTATGTAACTGGAGTCTGGAACCCAGCTAAAAGACTTTTTCTATTAAATATTCTAACGCTGAGTACTAGCTTGGATAAGGAGTGTGAGGGGATGGGGGCCTCCTGAATTAAAATAAAAAAAAAAGACTTCAACTTGGTGTCTGGTCTCCAGGGTAACGAAAATGTTGGAAGTCATATTTGTCCTGCAGGTATTCTGAGTTGAAATAGCTACTGTACGTGAAGTTCTGGAAACAGATAAGTTTTACATTTCAAAAAGCTCATGTGTACTCTTTGAACTGTTTGGCAGAGCTACAGTAGTTCAGTCACGGTCAAGCAAAGATCAGAAACATACCCAGATAGTCTGGGTGGGTGGTATTTCTTAAAAATGCTAAGATATGGTATTGAGAGAGCCAATGGATACTTTTCAGCTTCAGCTTAAATGCAGAGCAGAGTAGCTTCTGCCAGACTGACAAGGGAAGGTAAGTAAAGTACTCTAAAATTTGAATACACTTACTGTTAAACTGCATAAGTAGCTATGGGTGGTGTGGTAGTGGGTCATTTGCAGGGGAAAAATGCAGGCAGATAGCAGCTACATGTAGGAGATTAGGAGACAACCTATCTGTGGTTGAATAAAGTAGTAGTTCAGAAAGGACAATAGAGGAAGTTTACAAAAGGGAAGAGGAAAAAGTCAGGTGGGTACAGGAAGAGTTTTACCTTGAAGTAACAGCCATTTAAAGGGAAAGCAGAAACCATATCTAGGGTAAGCTGTTCCTTTTCCTTGATGGACTTGGACCTTACTTACTTTAAAGGTATATTCCTAGATACTTGGGATACTTTCTCCCCATTTAAAACAACCAGAGTCAGGGGTAATCATATTCCTTTGATTACCCCAAAACTTCTGGCATGCCTCAGGGCTTGAGATCGAGCCTTGAAGCAACATAAATCAACCTAGTTTCCTAGTGTCTTTGCCACTAAACATGCTACGAAACGCCTGTAACAAAGCAATGAGATTAGCAAAGTCTGCATAATTTAAAACGGCCTTCCTCACAAACATAAATACTCCATCTAAATTCTGAAAGGTGGTCCATGCTCTCTTCACACCCCAATCCCGCCCCCCTCCAGTCCTTAAAATAAACAACACTCTGGTGGCTGACCTGAGCGCGGTGGCGGCGGAGTTTAACTCCTACTACACCTTATGTGCCGCTGATCTTCTAAAGTCCCTCCCTTCCCACTCCTCCCCCAACCACCTTCAATAACATAACCCCGCTCCATCCTCTCCCCTTCATTTTCCTTCTTTTCCATCACCACTGATGATGTGTTAAATGCCCTGCTCACTATCAACCCCTCAAAAGATTCCTCTCCTGAAGACCTTGACCCCAAACTCTTCTCTCTCTCAGCCCTTGCCATCACTTAGCCCCCCCCTCTCATTCTAAACCTCTCCTTCTCTACTGGCACAGCCCCCACCTTATGGAAACATGCTGTGGTCCTTCACTTACCTAAAGGCAGGGAACCCTCTTCCCCTAGAAACTATTGACCAATTTCTCTCCTCTCTACTCTCGCTAAACTCCAAGAACACCTGGTCCTCACCCAACTTACCACCTATCAATCCAACTCCTCCTTTTTCACCCCATTCCAATCTGGTTTCAGGAAGAAAACATTCCACTACCACCTCTCTGTTCAGGCTCACAGACTCCATCCTCACAGGGATGGACAATGGTCTTTTCATCTCAGCCATTTTTGTTGACCTTGCCAAGGTGTTTGAAACTGCCTCCCACTCCCTTATCTTGGACCCTCTCTCATCAGCTGGCCTGTCCTCTTTAGTCACTAGCTGGTTTAGGGCCTACCTCAATAGTAGAACTCAATCAGTTAGGATCTCTGGAGTCCCTTCCCCTCCCAGTCACCACAGGAGTCCCACAGGGCTTGGAGCTTGGTCCTTTGTTATTTTCAGTATTCCTAAATGACCTGCCATGATTCTGCACCCCTTCCTCCTCCATCCACATGTATGCCGATGATACAGTCTTGTATACTTCTGGCCCAAGTCCAGCTGAGGTTACATCCAGCTTACAGCATAATTTTAACCAAATTCAGTTCTGGTTTAAAAACCATCGCCTCTTCCTTAATGCCCAAAAATCTGTCTCCATGACCTTTGGCATCAGGCAGAGACTCTCTAGGCTCCCAGGTCTTCCCTCTTTCCACACCCTGGATGGGACTATTTTAGTGGACACTTCCTCCTTCAGATACCTTGGGGTTTGGCTAGACCAACACCTCAAATTTTCTGGACATATTGATGTCATCCTGAAAAAAACTGCACATCAAGCTTGGAGCTATGTTCAGGAAACATAGTTGTATCCGTCCTTTGGCTAGGCATGAACTTGTCCAGAAGATGATCTTCTCCATTTCTGACTACTGTGATGTAGTCTATGGTGCCACTCCTAAATTGTCCCTGACCAGATTGGACACCCTATTCCACTCTTTCTGCCACTTTGCCCTTGATGCTCCCTCTCGCACTCATCATTGTGACCTCTGTAATGCCTTGTCCTTCCCCTCTCACACAAATAGATGCCGCTCCCACTGTACAAAGTTCACCTCTAAACACTGTTTGGGTGAACTCCCAACCTTCCTCTTCTCCTCGTTTATCACCCCTTCCTCTCTCTCGCACTCCAGTAGATCTTCCAACTCTTGGACTTTGGTGATCCCTTGGCACTCCACCCTCATTGGTCAGTCAGGCTACTCATACCATTTCCCTAAAATTTGGAATTCTCTCCCTCCTCAAGTTTGTCACTACTTCTCCTCCCATTCCATCTGCTCTGCCCATCACAAGTATCTTTTATCCAGCTGTTCCTGCTACGGCACTCCATAAACCACGTCCTTGCATGTGTCTTAACTCACCTTAACCTAATCTCTACTCCTAGCCCAACCTTTCCTCCTTTTTCTTGCCTTCCTCCCTGCCTTGCAGGGTTTCCAGCATCCTGAAGGGGTCCCTAGGACTTTGCTCTCCTTTCCCTCCACTCCTTGTCTTACCTTTCCTCCCACTCAGCACCCTGAAGGGGTCCCTCGGACTCCTCTCTCCTTTCCCTCCTCCCCTCTTCCTACCCCTTTCTACCCATAGGACTTGTTATCTACCTACCTGCTTTCTCCCCTTGGCACTCCCCCATTTTCCCCTATCTCTCCCAGCCTTCCCTACCCCTTGCAGGGTTCTCAACATCCTGGAGGAGCCCCCTGGGTTCAGTTCTCCCACCCCTCCTCCCTGCATCCTGTCCAGGCCCACTGGGCTTTACATTCCCTCCCCCTCCGGCTTCCCTGTCATCCCCCCTCTCACCCATTGCACTGATTTTCCTACCTGCACAATTTTCCTCTCCTCCTGGCACTCACCAAATCCCCCACCTCATCTAGTGGTCCCTGCTCCTTGCAGGGTTCCAAACATCCCTGAGGGGTCCCTGGGTTTTGGCTCTCACTCCCCTCCTCCTCACCTCTCCCCCGTTCTTCCTATTGCACAGGATACCTACTTGCCTAACCCCCATCTCCACTTGGTACTTTAATAATCACCTAGACCACATGCAGTTTTAATACTTTTGCACCTCTCTGCAGTTGCCCCTTCTGCTGTATTTATCTGTTCTGTCTATACTAAAGAAATCCCTACTTCTTGTATTCATTTTTAGTATGAGGGACATGCCTGCAATGTCCTCTTGTTCCCTTCCCCCATACACAAAATTGCCTACTGTAAATTGCCAACTGCATGTTCATTGTATGGAACTGTTGTTTTATGCACCTTGAATGTATTTCTGTTCAACTGCCAACTGTATATTGGTTCTATGTCATAACGGCGACCACCGAAAGACGATCGCTGTTACGGCGAGGTCATATGGCTGAAAATCAATTTCAGTGATGTAACTCCCTGGAGCACAGCAAAACGGTGCTGGGGACTTACAATTATAACATTTTATGTGGGGGCTGCCCCCACTCACCCCAGGGGGCTTGACCCCTTTTATAGGATCATCAACTTCAGGGGTTGCATGTCGAGGTGCAAAACATAAAATAAATTGGGGCCAGGAGCAACAAAAATGTACCTGCTCCTGGACCTGAACCCAGCACCCTGTCCACCATGCCACAGGGCCAGCTCGGCAGCCCAGTGTGGCACCACCCATCAAAACCCCTTCTGCCCCTTGCTGAGCATGCTCGCTCCAACCCACCCATGTGCACATATGTGTAGCGACATCCTCTCACTATATGCGTGAACCAACACCATCCAGTCATCCAACCTTGTTGGTAGTCCCCATGACATGCGCCGTGATTGAGTCACCATTTTGCTGTTCGTTCAATTGCAGTCGCACATGCCATGCGCTACCCTGTATGTTCATTGTATGTAACTGTTGTTTTTTGCACCTTGAATGCATTTCTGTGCGTCCTCTGTACCCCTCCCCCCCCCCAGATCACACCGGGAGATGAGCAACTTGATGTTCAGTGTGCTTTCCTTGTGAAACATTTTGAAAAACAAATAAATAAAATACATAAAAAAATAGATCCTGATAGTGGGTGTAGCTGGGAAAGGACCAAGTAAAGGGAAGGAACAATAGGATCAAGTTACATTTAGAATACCAAAGGGTGTGGCTGATACTAGCAGACATGGGAGTGACTGAATGCAATAGTTGTAGTGGGAGACATTCTGGAGACTGAGATGCTGCTTCATCTGCATGCACCTCTCTAAGTGATGGGCAGAGGTCACTGCTGTCTTTGCCAAGCTGGCCAGGATCCAGAGCACCTCCTGCCCCACCCTGGAGTCATTGAGTCTGTCAACATCGACCCAGAGGTTGCTGAGACAGAGAAGGACCATCTGGACCTTGGTGGACTCTGGGAGGGTTGGGCTGGTGGGTCAGGGGCACATTCCTCAGCCTGCACCATTACAGAATCCCTTCACCATTTTGACAGGACTGCCATTAGCAGGCACCCATAGAGTTGGCAAGGATGTGGGGATCCTCCAAAAGCAATGCGCCAATGTGGAATGAAGAGGCCCACAGCAGAGGAGAAAGCTACTTCTGGTGGGGGGCTCAGTTGTCAGGGGGCTCAATTTGGAACCAAGCACCCAAAAATTCTAATGGCACAGTTCTGCCCAAGAAGAGCTGCAGTAACAAACTCAGCTGAGAAATACAACAAAAAACATGCTGCAAAATCAAATTCTGTTGCCAAATGGTGCAGCGAAAATGACGATTTAATATGAGTCAAGTACAAAAGAGAAAGAATGGTACTGCAACACGTCAGCATTTCGAACCAAACTGTTCCTCTTTTGCAGATGGGATTTAGTCACATAGTCACTTAATTTATATAGTACATAGATTTTAAAGTGGCAGAACTCCCAAGCAGTATGCAGCTCCATTCAAATGAACCTGTATAAAACATACAGCAGAAACTTAGACAATGGGCCTGATTCTAGAAAGAGAAATATGCTAGACACAAGTAACACAGTTGCAGAAGATACGCAATATCAACTGTGACATGCAAGATATGTGCGATTATTGAACCAGTGAGAATGCGCCAAATGTAACTGCGTAAGTCGCGACATGCAAAAGTGTGCAACAAGCAGTAGTGGCCCAACATACACCAGCAGATGCGCCATAGCAATGGCAGAAGCTGCAGCAGAACAGCAGAGAAGGGAGAGGAACTTTGGCCATGAGGAGGTTAACATTCTGGTGGAGCAAATAGATCGCCACCATGCACTTCTCATGAGCCGCGGAGGGGATGCCAAGAGGATGGCGAAACAGAAGAGGGTATGGGACAGGGTGGCACGCAGCATCAATGCCATTGCTGCACAGTGTAGGACAGTCAGAGATGTGCAGAAGAAATGGAATGACATGAAGCGCCTGGTGAAACGCAAGGTGGTGCAGAATAGGCGCAGTGCACGGGACACAGGGGGTGGACCCACCCAGCAGGAGTCACTCAGCAGCATCGAGACGAGGATTGTGGCACATCTCAGCCAGCAAAGCATCACCAGTGTAATACAGCTGGACACGTACAGACAGCAGATGGCCACATGTAGGGACAAACAACCAGCAATGTATGTGACAGGCCACACATGGCAGCATCACCCAAACCAACGGCAAAAATGGGGACATGGGGTGACAATGTGTAGGCAGTTGTAATGGTGGGGAGGCATGCCACAGGACTGCTACATGGCCACAGCTGGACACAGAGTGGGCCAAGGGAACCGGAAAGCGGTGAGGGGCAGGTCAGGGATGGGCATGTGTGCTGGTGACATGTGCAGCAGTGCACAGGAATGACCCATGGGCAACTATGGAGGGGCTGGCACAGGATCAAGAACCTGGAAGGGGGGTCATGCTGAGGGATGGCCTGTGCTGCACAGTGTGTTGCTGTGTCCTGCACTGTGTACTGTTGGGGGGGGCATGCTGAGGGATGGCCTGTGCTGCACTGGGTGTTGCTGTGTCCTGCACTGTGTACTGTTGGGGGAAGGGCATGCTGAGGGATGGCCTGGGCTGCACTGGGTGTTGCTGTGTCCTGTACTGTGTACTGGTGGGGGGGGGCACGCTGAGGAATGGCCTGGGCTGCACTGGGGGATGCTGTGACATGCACTGTGTGCTTGGGGGAGGTCCATGTACAGGCATGTGCTGGGCAGTAGGGAGGAGGCATGGGTCACCATCCCAGTGCCTGCAGAGTGCAGGCAAGGGCCACAGGAGCCATGCAAGGCTGGCAGGGACACCATAGTCACCCAGGGGTGCAGGCCCCTGTAGTGCAGTGAGGCACCATGGGCATGCCCATGCAAGGTGCCACTGTACAGTGGGGAGCCATACGGGGTGGCTGTGTGACAGCTGGAGTCACCATACCAGGATGGACAGCACAGCAAGAGCAACAATGGTAGGGGTCCATGCCATCAGTGCAGGATGTATGTACAGTGGTGGCATACACTAGGTGGGACAGCACAGAGGTGAGTTGGGTGCAATTCCAGAACGCAACTCCAAAACAGACCTGTGAGGGAACACTGATCAGGCAGGTGAGGGCACACTGTGATGCAGGGACACACTAACACATTTCCCATCCAACAGGTGCAGTGGCAGGTGGCACAGGTGGCCCCAGCAGTGCCAGAAGGCGGGATCAGCAGCGGCAGGGCCGGGATGGTGCCAGCATGGCCCATGCCACTGGTATGGTGTCGGATTATGGCAGCAGTCCAATGGATGCTGAACGCAGCCCTGCCACCAGTACACCTGTGGCAGGAACACTGGGGCCAATGTCTGAGCCTGAGGATAGTGAGGATGGTGAAAGCCCCACGGCAGTGGAGGCAGTAGACAGCAGTGGGGAGGATGCAGCTGGACTGCCACGGGAGCAGCAGGGGACCGCCGAGGACACCATCAGCAGTGCCACCACATCTGTGGAGATGGTACAGATGCCCATGGTGGAGCAGGAGGCGTTGGACCAAGACCTGTCGGTGGCTGAGGATACTGGCATAGGGCTGCTCAGCCCCCTGAGTGCCTGTGGACTGGAGGATGAGTTGGATGAGGCCTTCCAGGTGCTGCAGTACCAGCTGTCCCCACCAGCCTACATTGGGGGCTACTGCCAGTCGGTGCTTGCCAGCTGGGGGATTGCAGGCAGGAGCTGGTGAACATTCAGCAGGGCATGCAGGAGCACCACACCTGCATGTAGCTGCAGTTAACCAGCATCATAGAAACATAGAAACATAGAAGTTGATGGCAGATAAGGACCGCAAGGCCCATCCAGTCTGCCCATTTCTTTTTCTACCTTATAAATGTGCCATCAGCCTTTCCTCTGTCAGTGGCCTATCTATTCATACTCTTCCGTACTGCTCCCTTATGCCTATCCCATGCCTATTTGAAGCCCTGCACTGTATTCATAGCCACCACTTCCTGAGGTAGGCCGTTCTATGCATCCACCATCCTTACTGTGAAAAAAGAATTTCCTCACATTCCCCCTTAATCAGCCTCCTTCTAGTCTCATGCTGTGTCTTCTTGCCCTGCTATTTTTCTTATATTTAAACATGTTAGACTCTTTCACCTTGTTAATGCCCTTAAGGTGTTTGAATGTTTCGATCATATCACCTCTCTCCCTCCTTTGCTCAAGGGTATACATATTGAGCTCCGTTAATCTGTCCTCATATGTCTTCTGATGCAGTCCCTGAACCATTTTGGTTGCCCTTCTCTGGACTGCCTCAATTTGGTTAATGTCCTTGTGAAGGTGTGGCGTCCAATACTGCATGCCGTACTCCAGTGGAGCCTAACCAGTGTCTTGTAAAGAGGGATTATTACCTCCCTCTTACGACTTGTGGTACACCTACTAATCCACTCTAACATCCCCCTAGCCTTACCTACTGCTTTAGAGGTCTGCTTGGATGATTTCAGGTCATCGGTGATGATGATGCCCAAGTCTCTTCCTTCCTTTGTGACTGCCAGCAACTCCCCTCCCAGCCTATAGGTGGCTTCAGGGTTTCTCTTCCCTATGTGCATGATCTTGCACTTCTTTGCATTAAATTCCAGTTGCCACTCTTCTGACTATTTTGCTAATTTATCCAGATCTCTTCTCATTCTGCCCACCCCATCTGGATCATCTACTCTGTTGCAGATCTTGGTGTCATCTGCAAACAGACAACCCTTGCCCTCTAGTCCATCTGCAATGTCACTAATGAAGATGTGCGGAGGACATTGACGATCCCTGAGGTACCCACTTGTGACTTATATCTCTTCTGACTGCATACCATTTACCTCCACTCTCTGTTTTCTGCCCGTCAACCAGTTTGCCACTCAGTTAACCAACTTCTGACCCACCCCGAGCCTACCCAGCTTATTTATCAATCTTCTATGTGGAACAATGTCAAAAGCTTTGCTGAAGTCAAGGTAGGCGACATCAACTGCTCTCCCTTGTCCACCACTCTGTTCACCCAGTCAAAGAAATCTATAGGATTAGTTTGACAGGACCTCCCTTTTGCAAACCCGTGCTGTCTTGGATCCTGTGCCCCATGGATTCCAGGTGTTGCATTATCCTTTCCTTAAGGACTGCCTCCATAATCTTGCTCACTACTGAGGTAAGACTGACTGGTCTGTAGTTCCCTGCCTGCTCCCTGCTACCACTCTTGTGGAGCGGGATCACATGAGCCCTTCTCCAGTCTTCTGGGACATCTCCTGTGCTCAGACACTCACTGAACAGTCCTGCTAATGGCTCTGCTAATTCCACCCTTAGCTCCTTAAGTACCCTAGGATGTATGTTATCAGGTCCCATTGCCTTGTCCACCCTGATCTTAGTGAGCTCTTGTAGGACCCTTTCTTTTGTGAAGGGAGTTGTGCTCACCTCCCTCCCCCCTGTGTCCATGGTGCTGAGCTGTGGGCCCTGCCCTACCTTCTCTTCAGTAAATGCTGAGCAAAAGTATCTATTTAGGATAGATGCTTTTACAGGGTCTTCCTCCTCCTCCTCACATGCCCCCTTTTCTCCTTTGAGCTTAGCAATATCCCCTCTGGACTTTCTCCTCTCACTAAAGTATCTATAGAAAGTCTTGTCACATTATTTTAGTGTTCGTGCTAGTGTTTCCTCAGTTTGGGACTTTGCCTGCCTTACTGCCTTCCCTGCTTCCCTTAGGGCAGTTTGGTATGCCTCCTTATCTTCATCCCGCTGTGTTTCCTTGTATTTTCTGAAGGCCAGCCTTTTGGCTCTGACCTTTTCTGCTACTGTATTTGAGAACCAAAGTGGTTTCCTTTTTCTTTTGTACTTCCTTTTCTGTCTAACATAATGGGATGTTGCTTCAAGTATTGCATCCTTAATTGCTGGCACCCTGCAGTCATTCACTAGAGACACAGCAGCATGCATGTCTGGCCTGGAGGATGTCATACAAGGCATCCGGCACTGTGCCGAACATCAGTCGGTCATCATGGACCACCTCAGCACAGGCCTAGGTAACATGCTGGCACACCAGCAGTGCCTGGATACAGCCATGGCCATGGCCATGCAGTCCATAGTGCGTGCACTGCTGCCGCTGCACCAACTGCAAGGCCTGGCCCAGTAGATGACACCCCTGGCCACTGCTCAGTCCAGCACCCAGACACAACCACTGGAGCCAGTGGAGCCCCCTCCCCAACCCCTGGCCCAGGCGTCAGTACCCACTCACCCACCAGTCATGCTGCCAGAGTTGCAAGCCCAGCTGGGCACTGCCTACACTGACCCGGGCACAGGACAGTGCCAAAATGCAACAGTGGTGGCATACACAGGCATGCCGGCAACACAGGAACAGGCCAGGCCGAGCACCTCACACATTCCCGCAGGAACAGGGTCAGGCATGGGGCATACACGGGGGGGCAGGCACACCAAGGAAGGTGCTCTGCAGGCTGCACAGGGCCTGAGGTGCTCAGCACAGGATGGAGGAACACACCTTGCAGCCCTGGCATGGATGCTGCCACACGTGGCACAGAGGCAATTATTCTTGCTTGGGCAGAGGCACAGCAGTCCACCTGTGGGGGCACACACAGGCCCACAGATTGCGATGCCAGAGGTGATCTGCCAGGGCACCACACAGCCTGCCAGACCAGCAGGGTCCCCCACAGCCCAGCACCCGGCACCAGAGGGGTCAGTGTGAGGACAGCGTGCGCGTGGCAGATGGCTGTGAGTTGCCCAGGCAACCTGTGCAGTATTGGAACTGTTGGGTGGGGCTGCAATGGGGGTGTGGGGTCATATGCATGGCAGGGGGCACATATCCATGGGGGGACATTGAGCGGTCAAATGGGTGTGTGTGTATATATATGCATGACTGTGTGAATGGGTGAGTGTGGGGTCACATGTGATGGGTGGAACCGGGGAACACTGTGCAATGGGCACTTGTGTGTATTGAGCACCGTGTAAATAAACATGTTTGCACCTCAACCCTATGGTGTGTTGTCATTTTGTCATCTGTCAGCATTGCATTGCTAGGGCCTTACTGGGACCATGTTGAGTGGGGCGTAACCCCCAGTCGCAACATTGCTTTTTGTGTGCACAGCCAGTGGGCATCTGCCTGCCATGGCCCCCCCCCCGGGCACACACACACACACACACACACACAGAGCCCTGCAGGCACAGGTACTACACATGCAGGGCTACCCTCACCCATTCCGCAACTGCGTTGCATCCGCAGGGAGCACGTGCATATGTGTGAAAACAGGCAGACCACATCCGCGCATCCGCACATCCACACATCCGCACATCGCAGATGCCATGCCACACAGCAGTATTGAAAATTGCAGTTGCTGCTACTCATGCCGCATATGCGCATCCGTGATGTGCGACATGCGATACACATGCAAAATGTATGTGCGGCACGTGCGGCTGCGAGTCGATGGGCCCAGGCACAGTGTAGTGGTAGAGGGACTGCAGACCAGGGAGTAGGTGAGAGCTGCATCTAAACAGTGCCATCCAGACCAGGACAGGGACAGAACTTCAGCAGACTGGTGAGTACTGGGACACAGCATCCTCCCCTTACACACCCCTACTCCATCTGTTACTGCCATGAGGGACTGGGCCAGGCATCCATACCTCTCAACCATTTGCTTCCCATTCCCTGCTGCCTACCCTTGAACGGGGCTGCTTCATCTCCCCCATGGTCGGTCGGCACCCAGCCAGCCACTGACCGAGACCACGACGCCTGCCTGCAGCTTCTTGGAAGGTACGGCGACAGTGCAGCCAAGCGGAACATGGGCGCTTCCAGCAAACCCGCTCTGATTGGCCAGGACTTTTCCCCTGCTTTTGCCACCTGGCATTTTTTACAAATCGATTTAGCTGCAACTAAGCAAATTTCAAGTGTCTAATAAAAGTTTTTCAACTGTATTAGCTGGATTGTAATTTCTACTACTGTTTTAAGTGCTTACAGCTCTTCTATTTCCTTGCTCCTGCACCCCCCATCCAAACACTCTGCCTTGGCGCCGAAAAGTCTAACTCTCCTTTGTCTTGCTAAACTACTCAATCTAAACCTATCCTAGCTCTATGCTATTTAAACCCCGCTATTTTTTTCTTCTCTCCAGCTGCCTGCCCTTGAACGGGGCTAATTTTCTATTAGCAGGTTATACAGACCTGCCACTAGAGGGATTCTTGTTCTTTCATTTTAAAAAAAAAAGTTTACCCTCTTAAAGTCACAGTTGCTTTACTTGCTATATACCTTCCTTCCTGCCCTCAAGATCCTCTCGAACTGGGTAAGACTTCCCTGAACCATTGGGACTACTGAGAGCCATGCCACTGGCCCCACAGTGTCTGTACCGCACCTTGATTGAACGCTCTCTTGCCTCCTGCTCGGGGACTGGCTCTTGAGCCAGCTAAAACTTTGCTCTGCTCAGGGCTGCTGTGCCCATTCATTTCTATGGCAAATGGCTGAAATTTTGTGCCCACCCCCCCGACCTTAACTTTATAGACCTTCCTCCACGCCCCTGGTAGTTCCACCCCCTACTGTGCTCCATTGGGTACCTGTTTGGCCCCCATCTTTTAGTCACCACCTCCCACCCATGGCAGCTCTGGCCTTCCTGGCTGTATCCTTACTTCCCACTGATCCAGCCACTGCTCTTCCACCCCCTTCTCCTACTCCCTTCCTCCGCCTACCCCAAATCCTACCTTAATCATGCGCCTCCACTGCTCTCTACCCCCTATTCTATTTCTCCTTGCCTGTCTTCCTCCCCACTATGTGCCCTAAAAGTCTGCTTTCCCTCCCTCCCCCGCAGCTTCCACATTCCTACATCCTTCCTCCACATAGGCACACTGCACACTGTTCATTGCCCCTTACCCATAGTCCATCCTACTGCCATTAAAAACTGTCCTACACCCACACTGGTCCTAGCCCTCCACTCTGGTCCCCCCATCTACACTTACCTTCACGCACTATCGATGATGCTCTGCAATTTCCCGAGATGCTAGCAGGCGAAAGCATTCCCTTAAAGAAATATGTCACAGCTCCTTAAGGCTAGTCCTCCTCCTCCTAATGCTGTCAGGCAATGTGCACCCAAACCCTGGCCCATTCTGCTATAAAGCCACTAATCTGAGCGAGCCTTCCGGTGCCCTCTCATTCATATCAATCAACATCTGCAGCCTTCTTCCTAAAATGGATGCCCTACAGGCCTTCACCAGCCAACACTGCCCTGACATCCTGGCAGTTGTTGAAACCTGGCTCATGCCATCAGTACCAGACCATGCAATCAGCCTTCCTGGCTGCAACGTCTTTAGGCTGGATTGCCTCTCCAAAAGAGGTGGGGGCTGCGCTGTCTACCTAAAAGACTCCATTCAGGGGCACCACATCATTACCTTACTCCAACCAACAAATGCTCAGATACTGCCAGTGAGAATCCTCCTCCGAGCCCAAAACAAAACCCTCATTGTTGCCACCATCTGCATCCCTCCCAAAGAACAGGGAACTGGTCTAACAACTGTTCTTGACTTTATAAAGTCACTCTCACCGGACACCGAATCCATCCTCCTAGGCAACTTTAACATCAACTGGCCTACGGCCAATGCTGGTGCACACAGGGATACCATTGCTGCGGTGAACCTCACACAAATGGTTGACTCACCAACTAGGAAAAATTACAGGACTGGCACCAGCACACTCTTGGACTTGATCCTTACCAGTCACCCATCTTGGATATCTAACACTAATGTCCTCCCTGACTCTCTCAGCAACCACTCCCCGGTCAAATAAATTCATCAAACCACCGCCAAAAACTATCACCAGCAGGGTTCTACCCTGTGGTCACCTTCCTCAACTCAAATCCCACCTCCTCCATCAAGGCTGGTCCCCTATCTTCAATGCAACCAATGTAAACACTGCCCTTGACCACTTCATAAACATCTTCACTGTGGCCTGTGACACATATGCTCCTATTAAGAAACACAAAGTAAAATCACTCAGTAACCATTGGCTCACAGGTGACCTCCTCAGGATGCTAAAAACAAGAGACCACCTATGGGAGCTGGCCAGAAACTCTGGAAGGCAAAACGACATCCAAAACTACAAACATGCCCACAATGACTGCATCAAAACCATCTGGTAAATGAAGTCCACCTACTATAAGCATGCCCTCACAAACTCCTGTGGCAATGGTTGGGAATTCTGGAAGAACATTTACAAATGAAGAGGGGGAGGTACCTAAAACAAACAATAGAAACACTCTGGATACAGAAGTTGATACCAGCCCATTTACAGAAGAAAGGGTTCTGAAAGAACTCTTAAGCAAGACGAACAAGTTTGTACTGACCCTCAAGAAATTGTGGAAGCGTTTGGTTCTTATTTTCAAGGGTTATAAGCAGTAGACCCAGCCCTACAGCCCACTGAAACCGATATAAACTCCTACCTCAGTTCGTGAATTTTCCTAAGATTACGGAGGCAGATGCTGCCTTCTTAGGTGCCCCAATAACCTTAGTAGAAATTCAGCAGGCTGTTCAACAGTTGCCCCCAGACAAATCCCCCTGGCTGGATGGACTACCTAGTAAATTTTATAAGGTCTGCCAATCTATAATAACACCAATTTTAAAGGATGTGTTCACGTACTGGTATGACAATGGGATATCAGACCCCAGTTTTCAGGAAGCTGTGATATCTCTAGTTCTAAAGCAGGGGAAAGACCCACTTAACCTTGGTAGCTACTGCCCCATTTCCTTACTAAATAAAGATGTTAAAATTCTGGCCAATGTTCTCGCAAATAGGCTCTCCAAAGTTATGGGTAAGCTCGTAGGCCATGAGCAGGTTGGATTTATGGCAGGTAGGTCATCTCAAGATCATACGAGAAAGTTATTACACCTTATCACCATTGCTAGGGACTCTAGTACACCAGTGGCGTTGGTTTCGCTAGATGCCGAAAAGGCATTTGATAGAGTCTCGTGGGATTTCCTATTTACTACCCTGACCTCATTTGGTCTGCCTAAAGAATTTCGGAGATGGACACAACTTTTATATTCTCTTCCTTCAGCTAGAGTTAAATGCAATGGAATACTGTCTCCCTCCTTCAAACTGGCTCGGGGTACAAGGCAAGGATGTACCTTGTCTCCCCTGCTGTTTAATCTATATCTAGAGCCATTGCTCTGCAGACTGGCAGGTAATATTAATATAAAGGGGATTCAAATAGGAAATGCTAAGTATGCCTTTTCTGTGTATGCAGATGACATCTTATTGCATGTTGAGAGGCCAGGTCTCTCAATTCCAGCCATTCTAGCTGAGATTGAGGAATTTTCTAAAATTTCATTTTATAAACTAAATCAGGCCAAAACTAAGGTCCTTCCTCTAAATTGTAGGGTAAATAAGGCCGAACTCCTTCCTCTTGGCCTCTCTTGGGAAGCAAAGTCTGTTGTATACCTGGGAATAAAAGTTTTTAAGGAACCTAGTACAATAATAAAAGATAACCTTGGTAATTTAGTTAAAACGATAGTTGGGGATATGTAGAGATGGCGCTTACTTCCTTTTTCCCTATGGGGTAGGCTAAGCATAGTTAAAATGAATGTTTTACTGAGGATACTATATTCATTGGGTATGCTGGGTACTTACCTACCGAAAGTATGGTTTTCCAAGTTACAAAGCGCAGTGAATCTTTTTTTATGGAATAAGAAAGGTATTCGCAGATCCTATCTTAAATTGACAGCCCTGAAAATCAGAGGAGGCTTGGCGGCCCCGTCCTTTTTCTTTTATTATATAGCACAACACATGAGTAAGTTGGCCTATTGGCATAAAGAGATTGGGCACTCAGAATATCTCCCTCTGTGGCTTGACATAGAACAATACTTGGCAGCCTGGGTTAAATGCTCGCTAAGGGCTCTCCTATATGTCTCCACATCTCATATCCCTAAGTCCCTTAGAAGCAACCCCATGGGGTGGTCACTAAAGGCCTCTCACCAGATCCAAAAATATCTTGCAGTGAGGTGGTATCAATCATCCAATCAGCCTATCACCGGTAACCCGCATTTCAAGATTGGTGGTGCACCAATATCCCTTATATATTGGCCTCAGTTAAATCGCTGCAAAGTTTCAGATATTTGGTTGAATGGGAAGCCGCTCCCCTTTGAACAACTGCAAGAATCCATTGGAGCTTCAGGTAAAGAACTATTTAAATACTTTCAAGTTAGTAAGGCCCTAACTTTCTTTTTCTCCCAGGACCCGCTGGCAGACCCCGGAGAAAGCGAATTAGCTAATTTCTTACAGGTAACTTCCCAGTCATATTTAGTTTCTAATTTCTATAAAACTTTTCAGGCTTGGGACTTTAGATTGCCATCGGGGATCTGTTATTACTGGACAAGGGAGCTAGGTATCCCTGAAGACCCTGCTCTATGGAGGAAACTCTGGCTATCAATGTACAAATTCATTAGACAAGATAGGCTCAGATTAGTGCATTTCAATATTATGCATAACATTTACCTCACGCCAGTTCAACTGTTTAAGTATGGGACATTAGATGCACCACTGTGTGGTAAATGTAAGAAGGACAATGGTACACTATTTCACATGTTGTGGTTATGTCCTCATGTACAGGCCTTTTGGCAGTCTATTAATAATATTTTAGACCCTATCCTTGGCTTAGAAGCCTTGTTTACCCATGAAACTTGTCTAATAAACTATTTCCCAGGTGGCGTTACCAAAGTTCAGAGGGCACATATGACGCTTATCTCTGCAATAGCTAAATTGATAATCATGAGACATTAGGCCGGAGATGAACTTCCCATCATGATGGAGTGGTACAGAGAGAACATCCTGGCATTGCAATTGGAAAGGCACATAGCTTCCATGCAAGGCAGAGTTAAGGCCTACTCATCCCTCTGGAGTACCCTTGAGACTCTCCTGATAGCCTGGAAGCCTTGATGACTGAATCTCCCCCAGAAGTGGTGAACTAATTGCAAATAAAGTGTGTAGTCTGGGGGGGGGGATAGAGCTTGTTGTTTTTGATTACTTGAGTTAATGTACTTTGTACTTGACATCTATGTGATTGTTCGGTATTGTCTTACTTATTGTTAAACTAATAAAACTGGTTTAATAACAAAAAAAATGAAAAAACTCTTAAAACTGAAGGTGGACAAAGTAATGGGGCCTGATGGGATTCATCCCAGAATTCTAAAAGAACTAAGGGTAGAACTAGTGACACCACTGACTACCCTCTTTAACAAATCATGGGAGGATGGGATGGTACCCGAGGACTGGAGGAGAGCAGATGTGATTCTCCTTTACAAAAGTGGGAGCAAGGCAGCAGCAGAAAACTACAGACCTGTTAGTTTAACCTCAGTGATAGGGAAAATGATGGAATCACTTCTGAAGGAAAGAATTGTCGAGTATCTAGAGGTCAGAGGGGCACAGGACCCAAGGCAGCTTGATTCACAGTGGGAAGGTCATGCCAGACAAATCTGATAGATTTCTTTGACTGGGTGACCAAAGTAGTAGATCAGGGAGGGCTGTGGACATGGCCTACCTAGACTTTAGCAAAGGCATTTGACACAGTCCCACACAAAGATTAATATACAAGTTAGCCAGCCTGGGAGTGGGTCCCAAGATGACAGCCTGGGTAAAGAATTGGCTGGAGAATAGGACACAGAGAGTAATGGTAAATGGAGTCCACTCTGAAGAAAGGAGGGTTACTAGTGGGGTACTGCAGGGTTCAGTATTAGGACCAGTCCTCTTCAATGTCTTTACAAGCTACATTGCAGAGGGACTGGAAGGAAAAATATGTCTCTTTGCAGATGACACAAAGATCTGCAACAGAGTTGATGCACAAGGTGGTGTGGAAAGGATGAGAAGGGACTTGGCAAGGTTAGGGGAATGGTCAAATGTATGGCAGCTTAGATTCAATGCTAAGAAGTGTAAGCTAATGCACCTGGGAAACAAAAACCCATGAGAAGAGTACACAATGGGGGGTGAGATACTAACAATAACAAAAATGGAAAGGGACCTGAGGGTAGTCATATCAGATGACCTAAAGGTGGGCAAGCAATGTGAGAGGGCAGCAAGGAGGATTGGGTGGATACTGGGATGCTTCGGGACAGGCATCACTAGTAGAAAACAGGAAGTTATTATCCCTCTGTACAGACAGCTGGTAAGACCCCATCTGGAGTACTGAGCGCAGTTCTGGAGACCCAATCTCCGCAAAGACATAGACAGGATGGAAGCTGTCCAGAGGAGGGCAACTAAAATGGTGCAGGGTCTGCACTGGAAGACATATGGAAGAGAGACTTACAGAGCTTAATATGTATAGCCTGAGGAAAGGAGGAGAGGGGGGCATGATAGAAACGTTCAAGTACCTCAAGGGAATCAACAAAGTCCAAGAGGGTAGCATCTTTCAAAACAAGAGGTGTGCAAGAACAAGGGGGCATAATTTGAAGATAGAGGGGGGATGGCTCAGAGGTAATTTAAGGAAGTATTTTTTCACAGAGAGGGTTGTGGATGCATGGAACAGCCTTCCAGAGGAGGTTGTGGAGTCAAAAACAGTGGTGGAATTCAAGCATGCATGGGACAGTCATAAGGCAATTCTAGGGGGTGAGGGTAGGAAGAAGTAGGCTGCTGGTTAACTAGGATCTGCAGCTTATCCATTAGGTAGGGAAATGGGCAGACTGGGTGGGCCAAGCGGCCTTATCTGCCATCAAATTCTATGTTTCTATGTTTCTATGTAACTCACCTGGAATCCACCCAAAACCCCCCTATCAATACTCAGCATCAACGGAACCACAACCCTCAACCCAAAAACCATTGTGGTTACCTTTAACAAAGCCTTTACCGACCTCAGCGCTGCCCTACTCCAGGACTACTTCAAATATGGTGAAGCCCCTCTGTCCACAATGAACACTACCCCCACCAGCTACCCCTGCTTCTACTTCAAAGCAGTCAAGACTCACCAAGTACGCAAATATGTTACCAAAGCCTTTGGTAAATCAAGATTCAGTAATGACTCCCTTGATCTCAAAATCCTGTCTCTCACACTTGAAGTGCTTAGTCCTCTGACCAGAATTTTCAACCTCTTCCTCAGCCTTAGCCAGTTCCCGGACAGATGGAAATCTGCCACTGTCACCCCAATCCATAAAAGTGGTGACAAAACTGTCCACGATAACTGCAGATCTATCTCCCTACTACTCCCACTCTCCAAGGCACTAGAACCCATCGTCTCAGACCAGCTCACAGAATACCTGGATACATACAACATCCTGTGTAAGCAATAACATGGGTTCTGCAAAGGTCACAGCACCTCCACAGCCCTACATGAATTCACTGGCGCAATCCACAATGCACTTGACACCGGCAAACTACTAGGCTCAATCTACATTGACTTAACTAAAGCCTTCAATGCCGTCAATCACTGCCTCCTGCTTGTCCAGCTTCAGAACACTGGGCTGTCAACTGACTCCATTGGCTGGTTTAAGAGCTACCTTGAAGAACGGTCCTAAACAGTAAGAGTCGCTGATACACTCTTGGACCCTAGAATGGTCTGCTCGGGAGTCCCACTGGTCTCCATTCTGGGACCGCTGCTCTTCAGCCTATTCTTAAACTCACTTCCAGACAGCTGCCCAGAACAAATAATTATCTACGCCAGTGATGCTGTGATCCTCACCTCGGACCCTGATCCAATCCAATTACAAAATAAACTTCAGAGGCCTTCTCCTCCATCAAATCCTGGTTCCTAAATCATAAACTGCTTCTCAATCAGAAAAAATTCAAGTCTATGGTGTTCTGCAGCCCCCACAACAAAAACAAACAACTCCACCTCTCCTCTGCAATCGGACAAGGAGCCATCCTAGAGCAAACACAATCGTTCAAGTACCTCGGCATCACCCTTGATCCCCACCTCTCATACGCTGTCCATATCAGCAATGCTGCAAAGTCTGCCAATGCAAGGTTAGGCATATTATTCCGGCACAGGAAACACCTAACCCCAGAAACACTATCAATGGCCATCCAAAGCTCCATCGTCAGCATCATAGACTATGGTCTTATCATATATGGGTCTGCAACTACCACTGCTCTCAAATGTATCACAACCTCCCTGAATAAGACCTGTCATCTCATCACTGGCTCACATCGCCGTACCCACACATGTGACCTTTATTCCCAATCTGGATGGCTTCAACTGGACAAATGCATTAAGTACCAAACCTGCATCACGGCCAAGAAAATTATAATGGGGCTTTCCCCACCTGGTGTCTGTGCCCTCCTTTAGCCTAGACATAGGAATGTCACTACAAGGATATCTAATTCCCATCTACTACATATCCCACCATGTCGCACAACCCAAGGACAAAGATCATTCACCTACTGGGCATCCAACTGGCTCAACTCTCTTGGCAGCGACATAGCGAATGCTCCAACACTCGGCCTCTTCAAGTCCAAGCTGCGCCTCTCACTGCTTGTATCCTGTGATTGCCCATCTTAACATTTCCACTGTTCCAGCTGCACATGCCCCAGCACCCAGAACTTACAATCAGTCTTTGCACCCGTAGCACCTTACCTGTCATATTCTGTCGACAAGGCCCCCTGGCTGCACTGTCTCCTGCCCTCACCCACCTCCCCCCCATATCTCCACTCCTGCCCCCACCCCAACCACCTCTCGTACCCCACCTTATCCCTCTGCACCTCCTTCCCCTTCATCTCCTACCCTCACTTCCCACCCTCCTTCCCTTGTCTTGCTCATAGCTCAAGTCTTTGTACTGGTTATTACATGTCTGTAAGTCACTGATTACATATTTGTAACTAAAAATGATGACTGTTGCACACACTGACGTGGAACCTTTGTAAAAGAGTCTTGGCTCAAATGTATTGTAATCCTAGATTGAAAAAAATTAAAATAAATAAAAAATAAATTTGTTGTACAGTGCCTGGCACACTGTGGAACCCATGGGCTACATGTGGAGAACTGCAACAGACAATACCTAGAGGCACAGAACACTGTTGTACCGTAGCAGTCATGTACAGGGATGTAGGCAGTCATACTCACTGTACACATTTGTGTACAAACATGTGGAGTGCCTGTCATGAACCATATGCTGTTTACATTGCATTAGCACTCTGAACAATAGTATATGTGTTACTGTAGGCCACTGATGGGTGTCACTGTAAATACTTCTGTTGTGTAAGAGGGGGTTACATGTATAACCACTTTAGGGTTTAAAGAGGACATCTGACATCAGTTAGACATGTTTGGAAGGGGGGACCATTTGGAGAGGATGTGTACAGTTAATGATGGGGGGGGGGACACTGGTGTTTGCATGTGCAATACGGAACTGTCTGGCTACACCCCTGTTCATGTTCAGTATGCCTGTCTCGGGGTGACTGACATAGTGACATGCAACATGTACAATGGAGAAAAGCTCCTGTAGGTCAACAATGAATGCAGCACAGGTCTCCGCAATGTGACACAGGGAGCCTCTGTGTGGTACAATGGGGAACAGTCCCCATACTGTGGTACAGGTGAGAGGTGTGCAGGCATGACCCTCCCAAAGGTGAACAGTCAGGGGATCCAATACGTTATGTGCAATGGCTGTGGTCAGAACCAGGGGCTGCGCTGTGGGAGGGAGGCCAGGGATATGGGGGGCATGTTACGGCCACACAACATTGTGTGGCTGGCGGTGTACTGGACATGCCACATGTGTGTGGTAACATGTTGCTTGTGTGGTCCATCACTCACCCATGTGGTTAGGCCAGGCAAGCCCTCCCCCTTGCCTGCAGTGAGGGCAGACATCCTATGGCTGTGTTCTCGACTGGATGAAACACACAGCCCCCTCCCACCCCTGTGGACATTGTGGGACAGTGACCCACAGGGTGGGGGTTGCTGCCCCACGCAGTGGGGCTCATGGTCAGACCACTGTGGCACCCATGGTGGTGGAATTCATGCCGTTAACTGCAGTGATGGGTGTGTTGTGGACATGGCAACTGGCCAGTGGCATGCAGGCACTGCACAGTGGCTGTGTGAGTGGCACACTGCCCATGTGGGGTGGCCGTGGGATAAGGCTCTGGGGTGGGGCATGGGGTGGGATGGCCCCCGTGCTGAGGGGAGCCTGGGGCTATGCCCTCAATCATCTGAGCTTCTCAGCAGTACTGCCCATGGCACATGCCTGCATGCCTGCACAGCACAGGCCATGGCCACACCTCTCATCGTCCCCTGCAGTACAGGGCTGTGCCTGCTGTGGTGTGGGCCACACAGGCAACCCACATGTGGTATGCACAGCTGCCACGGCTGGGTTGGGTTGGGACCCACACCACCATGCATGCATTGGGCAAGCTGTGTAGGCCACAACAGGGTACTGCAGTGTACACCCAGTGGCATGGTGTACACAGGCCCTGGCACAGTTGACACCGGTCTGGCGGCTGGATCCCTGGTGTTGACTGCCCTGGACCTGGGATGTGCCATGGAAGGGTGAGGGGTTTGGGCCTGTCTGTGTGGCATGATGCCACTATGCATGGTACATGGTCTGCCATGGGTGTACCCCTCATTGTGGCCCAGGAAGGGTTGTACCTGCACAGGTCAGTATTGTGTTAGCAGTGGGCACTATTGACTGCCGTGGAGGGCGTCATGCAGATATCCTGTCATGCCTCTGGTGTGTGGACACGGGTTGCAGGCAAGGTGCAACATCCACCATAGTCGAGATGGTGCCCAGCACCACACATACCCTGTTGGACATTGCTGCTACACCACGGTGGCATGCTGTACGACAGGTTCCCATAGGTGTGTCACAGACTGTACAGTATGAGTGGTACTGTAGTCATGTGTTGTAGGCGTAGATGCATGGACAGTGAGCCAGAGGGCACATGATGGGTGCACAGTGCGGCTGGGACTTATCATGGGTATACGGGCTGGGTTGCCAACACGCCACCCTTACCAGCCCACACAGGTGGTGCCTTTGCCCAGTCACACTGTCGCTGTGCTGGTGCAACAGGGAAGCATATCTGTTTGGTGGGGGTGTATCACTGAAGTGGTGAGCTGGCCCACATGCTGGCCTGTGTGCCGTTTCCAGTCATGCCACACCATCCAACCTTGTAGCGCCATCCATGCCTGTGTGTGGCATGTGGCTGCCCATGTCCCGGCCGTCCCATGTGGAACGGGCCGGGTGCCACCAGCCATGGCCTAGACTGTGCGAGGGGGAGCCTCCACAGGACATTGCCTGTGCTGAACACACAGATGCACAGCCGCCTGCCCAGTTGGCTGTGTTGCACTGTCCCTGTATCACACCCTACATGTTACACCCATCAGGTACGCACTTGACCACATCCACCCTGTGCATGGTCGATCACAGCAGGGTGTCATGGGGGCTGTTCTGGGCCATGTGCAGGTACATGCCTGTGGGATGGAGCCAGTGGGGGAGAGGGAGCAGCACCCACAGGCTTCCGGCCATGGTGACACTTACGGCTGTGAACTAACCCATGTCCATTCCCTCCCTAGCTCCACGGCAGACACATACAAGTCTTCGATGAGTATAAGACATTGCTCAACATGCACATTCCCAATGCCTGTCCAGCACTGTGTACCTGACATTGTTGCTCTCTGTCCCCTGTGTAGGAATCAGCGCAACCAAACAGGTCCAGCTTGGTACACACTACCACACGGCAGCAGCTTCAGGGTCCATGACTGTGCCACAGGCTTATGTTGTCCTGCTCTTTCTCTATCCAGGTGTGCTTCAGATCTGTCAGCGCCACCCACTCCGGACACCACGGTGCACAACACAGGTAAGTAACTGTCAGTCCTCATGCTGGTGCCCACGGTTGGCATTGTGTCAGCCCCTTGGTCACTTGGTGGGGGTGTGACCACATGCAGCTCCACATGGGGTGCTGGTGTGTATGTGTGGCAGGGCTGCATGTGGCGCTCCATGTCCACACTGTGCAGGGTTGGTCTGCAACATGCCTCTGCAGGGGACGGGTGCCATGTTGGTGCACTGTGGTCACTATGTGCAGCACTGTGTGCCCAGCCCCTGCATGGCACCACTTGGCATTTACACACCTAATGCTGTGCATGGTGGTAGGGAAAGTGATGGAGTCACTTCTGAAGGAAAGAATAGTCGAGTACCTAGAGGCCAGTGGAGCACAGGACCCAAAGCAGCAGGGGTTCACAGCGGGGAAGGTCATGTCAGACGAATCTAATAGATTTCTTTGACTGGGTGACCAAAGTAGTAGACCAGGGAGGGGCTGTGGACATGGCCTACCTAGACTTTAGCAAGGCATTTGACACAGTCCCACACAAAAGATTAATAGTCAAATTAACCAGCCTGGGAGTGGGACCTAGGGTGGTAGCCTGGGTAAAACATTTGGCTGGACAACAGGACACAGAAGGTAATTGTAAATGGAGTCCACTCTGAAGAAAGGGGGGTTACTAGTGGGGTACCGCAGGGTTCAGTATTGGGTCCAGTCCTTTTTAATGTCTTCATCAGTGACATTGCAGAGGGACTGGAAGGAAAAGTATGCCTTTTTGCAGATGACACAAAGATCTGCAACAGGGTTGATACACAGGGAGGCGTGGAAAGGATGAAAAGGGACTTGGCAAGGTTGGAGGAATGGTCAGAAGTATGGCAGCTAGGATTCAATGCAAAGAAGTGCAAAATAATGCACCTGGGAAACAAGAACCCAGGGGAAGAATACACAATGGGTGGGGAGGTAGTAACAACAACAAAAAAGGAAAGGGACCTGGGGGTAATCATATCAGATGACCTTTAGGTTAGCAAGCAATGTGAGAAGGCAGTAGGGAGGGCTGGGGGTATACTGCGATGCATAGGGAGAGGCATCATCAGCAGAAAACAGGAAGTTGTTATCCCTCTGTACAGACAGTTGGTGAGACCCCATTTGGAGTACTGTGTCCAGTTCTGGAGATCCTATCTCCGCAAGGACATAGACAGGATAGAGGCAGTCCACAGGAGGGCAACTAAAATGGTGCAGGGTCTGCAAGAGAAGCCGTATGAGGAGAGACTAAAGGAGCTTAATATGTATACCCTTGAGGAAAGAAGGGAGAGGGGGGACGTGATAGGAACTTTTAAGTACCTCAGTGGAATCAACAAAGTCCAAGAGGGTAGCATCTTTCACAAAAAGAGACTTGCAAGAACAAGGGACACAATTTAAAGATAGAAGGAGGGCGTTCAGGGCAATGTGAGGAAGTATTATTTCACAGAGAGGGTAGTGGATGCATGGAACAGCCTTCCTGAGGAGGTTGCGGGGTCTAAAACTGTGGGAGAATTCAAGAATGCATGGGACAGACATAAGGCAATTCTTGTGGGGGGTAGGAAGAAATAGGCTGTTGGTTAACTAGGATCTGTGGCCTATCCTGTAGGTAGGGAAATGGGCAGACTAGATGGGCCTAGCGGTCCTTATCTGCCGTCAAAGTCTATGTTTCTATGGCATTGGCGCAGGGGTACCACATGGGGTGGTGGGCCACAGTTACAGGCCTGGGGCCCGGCGCTGACCCATGCCACACAGCTGGTGTCCAGTGTTGCACCTAGTGGGTGGGGGTGGTCTGCACAGCCACAGTGGAAGTCTGTAGTGATGCATGTGCCATTCCTTCCCCTTTACAGGTGCCATGCGGACGACAAGCCATAATGTCCTCTGAGTCATCACTGAGTCTCAGAGGGCGTGCCTTCAACTTTATGCCACACGAGATGGCAGTGCTTGTTAGCAACGTGCAGCAGTGGGGTCAGGCACTGCTGCCACCTGGGAGCTGGAGGAGCTGTGCTGCAGAGCATGAGCGGGCTTGGACAGCCATCTCCACCCGCATGGCAGAGGCAACGAGGATACGCCGGACCACCGCTGGCAGAACCTGATGCACAGGAAAGCTGGAGTCCTACATGATATGATTGGCATAGTCCACTGCAGAGACATGGAGATGTGCTCAGGGCAGGAACCTGGTGTTAGTATGTATCCCTACAGCTGTTCATCCGTTGCAGTAGTACTAGCATGGTGGCCATGGCACGTGGTGCCTCCAACACACTCTTCTGTCCCTTCACCCCACAGGTTCCACTGGCATGACCCACGCCTTGCAGCAGGGCCACCTCACCAGCCTCAGGCAGGAGACGCTTCAGTGGAGGTCAGGTAAGTACATTCCATGGACCCTTTGTGCTGTAGGCATGGCTGGTGGACACATTGTAGCTCGTGCTGCACCCTCATATTGCTTGCCTATTTGTGTGTGCCCCCCTGTCTGGGCCTGTCACTGACCGCATCCTTTACATCCCTACAGGTGTCCATAGCAGGCTGCCACAGTGTCAGAGGGCCCTGCTGCAGGTGATGGCAGCCATCAAGGCACAAGACACAGAGGTGTACCAGTTGCACATCCGGTGAAGGCAGAGGAGGGCCAGGGTGCTGCCACCATTTTCATCATCCTCCTCCTCCTCCTCCTCCACAGTGGCAGCAGCCGACGGGGACCAGGCCATGATGGAAGCCCAGCAGGACCAGGGGGACCCCACTGATGTTGGGCAACAGCGGCCAGGGGACTCAAAGCCACTCAGCCTGGACAGGGAGTGCAGTGTTGCAGTAGGTGAGGATGGGGCCATGGCTGCACCACTGACCAGGCCCGCTGTTGTGGCCACCACCACAAGGGCGGGAGTGAATGCCCCACCAATAGACACTGTGCCATGTGCTGCTGTCACTGCAGCTGGGGACTCTGGACCATGGCAGGAGGTGGCCATGCCAGTGTTACAATGGGAGGAGCAGTTGCCTGTGGCGGCTGAGGGACCCACCGCCGAACCCCTTCATGGTGGTGGCCCGGACCGGAATTGCCTTGTTATTCTGGTGACGGCCATCCTACAAGACATTGGGCACCTACATGGGTCACTGGTCGCCCTCCTTGGTGAACTCCAACATACATAGTTGCCATGTCTGGTACTGCTGGATGTGGGTTGGAATTTCTGTGTGGGTGGGCATGTATATTGGGGTGGGTGTTTTTGCTAGGTCTGTGCATATGGGTATTGTGGGTGGACATTGGGTGGGTGGGTTTGCATACTGCTGTTTGTTTGTGGTTGGGAATATTGTTTGGTTGGGCCTGTGTTGGGGTGTATGTGAGGTGAGAGTTGGTGTTTGGGGTTGTTGTGGGTGGCTGTTTGGTTTTGGGTTTACTGTAATGTTCATGTTTGTTGCTGTTGCCTGTTTTTCATCCCCATCCCCCTCCTATTGTTGCCTTGTATCCCTGTCCCATATGGTTCATAAAAGCATTTGCCATACACACTGTCTCTTTGTCTGTTACTGGTATGTTTGGCTGTGTCTGTGTGTGTCTGTCTGTCACTATTTGCAGGGGTGCACACTGGTGTTGGTGCCTGCTGTCCCCAGTGTTCCATCCCTGTGCATCAGGTTGGTGTGCTATCTGTGCTGCTCTCAGCACAGGCGACTGTCCCCAGGCCACATCTGCATGGTGTCCTGTGTGCAGCAGGTCACCATGCATATTATGTTGTCCTTGCCACCTCACATTGAATCTCCCAGCTGTGTGGTGGCACGGTGCCTGTGCTGCACCTTTCCACCTTGGGGTACCATTGTTCCATGCAGGTGGCACCACTGGCATGGATGTTGGAGTGTTTCGCCACCATCTGTCCACTGGTCTGTGCCACCCAGTGCTGTGTCCCTGTTGTGGTTGCACTGTTTACATGTACCAGTGGCCATGGCAGGGGATGTTGTGCCTGGTGACGCTATCATCCCTGCATTGTGCCTGTAGCCTCTGTGCTTCCTTTGTACCCTGTGCCACACCGACCCTGTGTGCCTGTTTTCCTCAGACACTCTATCCTATCTCACATGTGTGTTCCTGTGTGTCTGGCCTGTCTGGCCCTGCTCCTTTCTTTGCTGTGTATGTTACACCTGCTCCCACCTTGTTTATAGTAGTAGCGCCGAATTTGTCAAGCAATTTTGTATTATTCCCTATTTATCCTTCACAAAATTTAGGGAAAAAAAATCATCTAAAATTCTTTTTGTTATAGCTACAGAAAGAGGCCAGTTCCTATTATAGTACTTAAGTGCCATCTGGTAGATTTTCAACTACACTATCACATCACTATCTGGGTAGCAGTTGAACACACTTACAGACAAAACAAAATCCCTATCTAAAGGTTTCACAATTCTCAATAGAGATTTTAAAAATCCTTTGACTAATTAGGTGCTACTGCTGTATGTTGCACCATCTGGTCTTGGTATATGTTGTGGTACTGCTGCTTCTAGAATCCCACCCTGGCGTTTCGCTGCCGTTTCCTTGGCTTATGTTCAATTGCGCATTTGTGTACCTGTGGGTTTGTCGCAACTGTGGTGTAAGTCACCATTGGCATACTGCATTGCATCAATGCGCATTTCACAATGTAGAATTGCATTTGGCATATTTGCTGGATGTATTTGTGACTTACACCATTCCCGTTGGTGCATCTGCATTATGCATTGGTGTATGCTTTCTAGAATCAGGCCCAATGACTGCAGAAAAAGATCAATGGTCCATCCAGTCTTTCCAAGCTCACTATCAAATCTTGAGATCTACTGTCCATCCAGGCTCTTTTTTATAGGATTTGTTAACCAGGAAAGAACCCAAGAGTATCAGATGCCAATTTTTCATGTGGTACCTGTGTACAGAAGTACTAGATGCCCATATTCTTGGGGGCTAGAGTACATAAGTACAGATTTACAATATATACAGTCAAGTAACAGATAGGATAAAGTAAAAAGATAATATACAGATTTACAATGCATATTGGGAACAAACATACAATGTTTACATACAATGGGAACAAAGAGGAAGTAGGGAACTACAGGCCAGTCATCCTCACCTTGGTAGTGGGGAAGATCATGGAAGCACTACTGAAGGAGAGATTGGTGGAACATCTGGTTGTCATTGGACTACAGGACCCAAGGCAGCATGGTTTCACCAGGGGGAGGTCATGTCAGACCAACCTCATTGAATTTTTTGACTGGGTGACTAGGGAGGTGGATCAGGGGAGGGCAGTGGACATGGCCTATCTGGACTTCAGCAAGGCCTTTGACACTGTGACACATAGAAGACTATTACACAAACTGGGGAATATGGGTGGGCAGGACAGTAGAGTGGTGGGTAGGTAACTGGCTGGGTGGAAGGACACAGAGGGTGGTGGTAAATGGCTGTCACTCCACAGAGGAAAGAGTGACCAGTGGGGTACCACAGGGATCAGTGCTGGGACTGGTCCTATTCAACATCTTCATCAGTGACATGGCGAGGACCTAGAAGGCAGAATTTCACTGTTCGCTGATGACACAAAGCTCTGTAACAGAGTAGACACACCAGAGGATGTAGACAGAATGAGAAGCGACCTGCAGAAACTTGAAGAATGGTCAGGGTTTGGCAGTTGAAATTCAATGCAAAAAGTGCAAGATAATGCATATGAGGCACAAAACCCTGGCACAATATATCAGTTGGGGGTGAGGATATAGCATGCACCAAGCAGGAAAGGGATCTTGGGGTTATCATCTCTGATGACCTCAAGGTAGGAAACAGTGTGACAAGGCACAGGTAAAGCAAATAGGATGCTGGGATGTACAGGCAGGGGCATTACCAGCAGGAAAAGGGAGGTCATAATTCTGCTATACAAGACACTAGTGAGGCCCCACCTGGAGTACAGTGTACAGTTCTGGAGACCATACCTACGTAAGGACATAGACAGGGTAGAAGGTTCAGAGAAGGGCAAAAAAGATGGTAACGGATTGCATCACAAGTCCTATGAAGACAGGTTGAAGGAACTGAACATGTACTCCCTGGAGGAGAGGAGGGAGAGGGGATATGATAGAGACATACAAGTATCTTACAGGGAGGAACAGGGTGCAGGAAAACACTATTTTAAGCGAAAAGATGTTCCAGGACTAGAAGGCATGGGATGAAGTTGGAGGAGGACGATTCAGAGGAAACATGAGAAAGAATTTCTTCACAGAATGGGTGGTGGACAAGTGGAACACCCGCCAGAGGAAGTGCTGGGGGCTGAAACAATCATGGGATTTAAGAATGCATGGGATAGACATAAAGGAATTCTGGAGGTCAGGGGTAAGGTGCAACAGACTTCTAGGAAAACAAACTGAACTTACAAGCTTAAATGGGCAGACTGGGTTGGCCATAGGCCCTTATCTGCCGTCACTGTCTATGTATCTATGTATCTATATAATCAAGTGAAACACAAACATTTGGACATATTCATGGCATATGCTTTTAATGTAGATTTAAACCTAGAATAAGTTGTGTTTTAATAAAACTCTTCAGGTAATGAGCCAGTTTACAATTGACATAAAAAAAACAAAGCTGACCTACAACTGTTTGATAATGAGGAGGTTTAATGTTCTTGCTTCCAGATAAGCACGTTGCATACCCTGAAGAATAGAGAGTTAAGGAATTCTTAAAATGGATCATAACAGGTCCTCTGTGAAATCTCCAAAACAAAATTAGCCTTAGATAGAAACATTGTGCCTCAAAAGTAGGCCAGTTTAATTTTGAATATAACTTGCAATAATGAATACAACATGGACTTAAAGTGACAAATTGGCAGATCTTATTATAAAGAATTTCATCTCTTTTTAGCATAGTTTTACTGGCAGTGGAATAGATTGGAAGGTCAAAATCTATAAGGGACAGCAGCATAGACTGGGCTAGTACTCTCCGTGTATGGGAGGCTAGACAGTTTCTGACTTTTTACAATAGACCCAGTCTTGTGTGAGCATTCTTAATCAAGAGGTTGATGTGATGGTTAAATGACAAAGAGCTATCAAACATCAGCCACAAGTATTTGAATTTATTAACCCTCTCTTTTGGTTGATTAAAGAGGTCATGGATTGTTAAGGCTGATGAGCTAGTGAACAATTTAATAGCAGGCTCAAATACCATACATTTGGTTTTAGTAATATTCAGTACCAACTTGTTTTTGAGTAGCCATCTTTGTATCAAACAGAAATCATTCTCCAACCTAGCCATTAGGGATGAGACACAAGAATTTTTAGTATTTAAAAACTATATCACCAGCATATAAGAGGATACAGGTACTAGCAACTACTAGTGGTAGATTGTTTATATACAAGCTACTGTAAATAGAACCGGGCCTATAATCGATCCCTGGAGTACTCCAGTGTTTACATCTCTGAGGGAAGATTTTACAGTACCTAAGTCAGCCTTTTGTTTCCTATCCATTAGGTGATCAGAAAACCAAGCTATCACAATATCAGAGAAACCAGTCAGCCTACATTTAGTCAATAGTAAATTATGATCGACTAAGTCGAATACCTTTGACAGGTCTAAAAACTTTGCAATCGCCATATCCCCATTGTCCATGTTCTCATGCAGGAAATCCATCAGCTCCGCTAAAGCTGACAGTACTATGGTCTGGTTTAAAGCCATATTGATACGGTGTGAGAATGTTTTGTTGATGCAGGTAATCCTTTAGCTGATCCAACACAATCATCTCAAGGACCACGGATAGTGGGGATAATATAGAAATCAGTCTATTGTTCTTGAGTGATTTTCTGTCACTTGATTAAAATACAGGTACTACAGTTGCCTGTTTCCAGAAACTAGGAACTGTTCTAGTGGTTAGAGAAAACTGAAACAGAAAATTTAAAGGATAAGTCATAAGGTCCTTGGTGTGTTCAAGTAGCATGAAATTTAACCCCCTGGTGCACTGATACATAAGGATTAACATCAGAAGTCTCAGTTTCAGGATCCAGTCCCAAGATTCAATCAGTCATATTATAAACATTTTAATTAAATTCCTCAGCCATTTCTTTTGCATCTATTAGTTCTCCTTTAGAAGAATAAACTGGGTGAAGTGTGAGGAACTATTTAACACCCACCACCCTCCAGTCCTTCAGAATGACTCCTGTCCACAGTGAGCTGTTGAAATAGTCTTACCAGCAGCTCAACCAGCTATGATAACAGCTCCCTGAGTATCCACAGAAGCACCAAATATGGTACCAGGCCTTATCTACCTTTAGGGCTGCCTTTTTGGACCCTGTTGTTTGTAAATATTGGCTGCCCCATCACCAGGACCCCTTTTTCAGATGCTTTGATGCCACTCTCAGACAAAGGCCCACCTTCCTCCCTGGTGAAAGTGAGCAAAATAATCATAAAGGATGACAGCCTTCTGCCCATCATCCTTTATCATCCTACTCTCCTTGACTAGCTTAACGATTCCCCCTAATTTCTTTCCTTTTCCCTACTACAGTATATTGGAAAAAAACAATTTTCTCCACCCTTGATCACTTCTGCAATACATAGCTCTGTGTCTGCTTTTTCCTCCCTAACTAGCCCTTTAGCCTCCTTATTTCTTAATAAATAGTCTCCCCCATTCTTCCCCATTGCTTTTCTTTGAACTTGTAGAATGCCTTTTTCTTAGCCCCCACTGCTTCCCTGACTTTTGTTGAGAACCATAATGGCCTCTTGAATGTGTTCCTTTTGGTTATCATTCTCATGAATAACTTAGATGCCTCTAGTGTGGCCCCCTTTATAACCCCCATCTCCCTTCCACCCTATCTAAATTGTCTACTCAACTAACTTTTCCCTGACCAGTTCCCTCAGTCTGCCGAAACTCACACTGCTAAAAAAAAAATTCCTCCATATAGAAATACTTGATATCCACAATGTCACATAAAAGACATTATACAAGAATGGTTAATAACATTATAAAGTAACCTAAACTAGTTATAAAAAAAGCACATGATTCCAAAAGATACGGTGCTATTTGAATTAGGATCTATTACTCAAAACTAGAATACTTTTAATAGAATAATTTTAATTCATATTATCAATGAAAATACAGTGAAATCACTTGATATCCAAAATGTGTAGTCTTCTAAAGCTAAAGCTTCTAAAGCTACCAGTCCTTAAAGCATCCATTTACAAGGACAAACCTAAAGAAGGGAAAGATAAATAAAATGAATGAACACAAATTAAATGACATAGTTAACTATGCAATTCCCATAATAAGTACATTAGACCATACAAATTACAGAATGGAAATACGTGAATAGAAACAAGAAAAAGGAAAAAAAGGCAAAAATACAGAGGGGAGATTTGTAGAAAAGGAGAAAGAGAAGGAAAACAGAGAAATAAAAGGATAATGGAAAAGGACAAGATGGGAAGAGAGGGGGAGATTTGGGGGAAAGAGGGGAAAAGGAAAAGAAAAATGGATGAATGTCTTAGAGACAGCTTAACAGGGGGACTGCCTTGGGGGAGGAATAGTGGGCCAAATTAGGGATGCAAACCCAGCAAGAAAGTAGTGCAAAAGCCAGTGGTACATATTCATGAGAATCAAGTGTGCAAAAAAAAAAAAACCCGACTGGCTTTTGGGGGTGTGGGTGGGGTGGAAGGCACCCTGAAGAATCAAAGCTTTCTGGGTGTTCCACTGCTGATACAACTGGCTTTTGCATTATTTTCTTGGCAGGTTTCTAGTCTTGGTTTGACAGCAAAGAGCTGAATTCATGTTTCCCTTAGCACATTTTGTTGTTGCTCTTTCAAATCTTGCAAATATCATTTTTCATAATTGAAATATTCTACATGCAGGTAGGATTCTTACTGACCATATCAGTCAAGCTCAATTTCATATGCAAGACCAGCAAACCTAGCTGATTAATTATTTAGTAGCTACTTCGTGCCACCTAGAAATAAATATTTTTCTGAAGCAAAGGCTACTTTACCACCTGAAAAGTTGTTATAGATGTAGAGGATGTTCTGTCTGCAAACATGCAGTAACTGGCAAATAATTTAGTGATTCTGTTTCTATGACAAAAATTGAAATTAAACACTACTAAACTGTAAAACTACAATTTTCTTTTATGTGATCAGGTGTAGCTGCCACCTACTTCATGTAGGTATAACTTCAAGACTGGTGAAGGTTCATACACAAGAATATATGCATTCAATTTATCTCAATAAAAATGATAGTTCAGCAGCTAATTGCCAATGAAGTACATCAGAGAAATGTGGCTTCACTACATTTCATTGCTATTGATCATGTACTCGCTCACTAAAGGGGAGGTGATTGAGAAAACAAGCTGGAAAACAAGCTAGCTAGATGAGAATGGCAATGGATTTGAATGATAGATACTGTTTCCCCAAAAGGTTTGAATTAACTTATGGGTCTGTCTGTATTTCTCTAATATCCTGTGTAACAAGAAGGGCAGGAGGAGACTGTGCAGAGCAGGATCAGGAAAAAACAGATGTCCTGAATGGATACTTTTGCTCTGTCTTCACAGTGGAGGAAGAGTGGGACAGATGGCATGGAAGCAGAAGGAACACTGGGGGGGGGGAAGGTGGACGCAAGTCCATTCACAGAAGAGAGAGTCCTGAAAGGACTTGTGAATCTGAAAGTGTATAAAGGCAATGGGGCAGCATGGGGTACACCAAAGGGTGCTAAAGGAGCTCAGGAAGGTACTGACTGCACATCTTACAGTACATTTCAATAACGCACTGGAAATAGGACTGGTAATGGTGCAATTCTCATCTAGCTAGCTTGTTTCTTAGCTTGTTTTCTCAATCACCTCCCCTTTAGTAGGAGGCAGTATAGCACAGTGGTTTAAGGCTTTGAGCTGCAAATCTGGATACCTGGGTTTGAGTCCCACAGCCCCCACTTGCATACTGTGTGACCCCGAGTAAGTCACTTAACTTCCCTGTGCTCCCAGGTTGCACCTGCAAACAAGCTTTCGCTTAGTGTGCCACTCCTGGTTAAATAATAAATCAAGTCCACAGTGAAGGAAGGAGGGTTACTAGTGGGGTACCACAGGGTTCCATACTGGGGCCGTCCTTTTCAATGTCTTTACAAGTGACATTGCAGAGGGACTGGAAGAGAAAGTATGTCTCGCTGCAGATGACACAAAGATTTGCAACAGGGTTGATATGCAAGGTGGGGTGGAAAGGATGAAAAGGGAGTTGGCAAGCTTGGAGGAATGATCAAATGTATGGCAGCTTAGATTCAATGCAAAGAAGTGCAAAGTAATGCACCTGGGAAACAAAAACCCAGGGGAAGAGTACACAATGGGGGGTGAGATACTGACAACAACACAAATGGAAAGGGGCCTGTGGGTAGTCATATCAGATGACCTAAAGGTGGGCCAGCAATGTGAGAAGGCAGTAAGAAGGGCTGTGGGGATACTGGAATGCATAGGGAGAGGCATCACCAGTAGAAAACAAGAAGTTATTGGCCTTCTGTACAGACAGTTGGTAAGACCACATCTGGAGTAGTGTGTACAGTTCTGGAGACCCATCTGTGCAAAGACATAGACAGGGTGGGTGCTGTCCAGAGGAGGGCAAACAAAATGGTGCAGGGTCTGCACCAGAAGACATATGAAGAAAGATAAAGGAGTTTTAGATGTATAGCCTCGAGGAAAGGAGGGAGATGGAGGACATGAGAGAAACTTTCAAATACCTCAAGGGAATCAACAAAGTCCAAGAGAGTAGCATCTTTCAGAAAAAGAGATGTGCAAGAACAAGGCATAATTTGAAGATAGAGGGGGGATGGCTCAGAGGTAATGTGAGAAAGTATTTGTTCACAGAGAGGGTTGTAGATGCATGGAACAGCCTTCAGAGGAGGTCATAGAGTCAAAAACAGTGGGGGAATTCAAGAATGCATGGGACAGACATAAGGCAAATCTAGAAGGGGGTAGGAGGAAGTAGGCCGTTGGCTAACTAGGATCTGCAGCTTATCCATTAGGTAGGGAAATGGGCAGACTAGGTTGGCCAAGCGATCCTTATCTGCTGTCAAATTTTATGTTTCTATGGTTCCAGAAGACTATAAGGCTGCAGGACTAGTTCCATTCTATATAAGAGGTAGCAGGGAGGAGACTAGTAACTATAAGCCGGTCAGTCTAACATTAACAGCAGGAAAGTTAATTCAGACACTATTGAAAGAAAGGATAGTGAAGTATCTTGAATCCAGCAGGTTACAAGACCTAAAGTGGCACGGATTCATAGAGAGATCATTATAAAGGAACATGATCAATTTCTTCAACTGGGTGATCGGGAAATAGATCAGGGTGGGGGGGTGTATGTGGCCTATGTACACATCAGCAAAGCCTTTAACACCGTACCATGTGGGAGAATTATAAGGAAACTGGGACATTTGGGGGTGGGACCTACGGGGGTAAACAAAGTAGGGAACTTGTTGATGGATAGGTGTCAGAGGGTGGTGGTAAATGGCACTCACTCTAATAATTGGAGAGAGACCAGTGGAGTTCCTCAGGGCTCAGTACTTGAGCCAGTCTTCTTCAGTGTCCTCATAAGCGACATTGCATAAGAGCTGATAGGAAAGGTATGCTTTTTTCCAGATGACATCAAAGTCTGCAATAAGGTTGATACTCCAGAGGGACAGAGAGAGAATGAGTACAGACCTGAGAAAACTCAGGGAGTAGCGAAGGTATGGCAGCTTGGTTTCAGTGCAAAAAATGCAAAATCACGCACCTAGAGAATAGAAACCCGGATGACTTATATACAATGAGGAAAGAGGCATTGACAGTCAATAAATAGAACAGGACCTTGGGTTATCATATCTGATTACCTCAAGGTGGTGAGGAAGTGCAACAAGGATGAAGGCTGGGCTAGCTGGATGCTGGGGTGCATAGGGTGGGGAATCACCAGCAGAAAGAGAGAGGTGGTCTTACCACTGTATCAGTAACTAATGAGACCCCACATGGAGTTCTGTGTCCAGTTCTGGAGATGACATGTCAGGAAGGGCATAGTAAGGATAGAGACTGTCCAGAGGAGGGCAACTACACTGGTGCAGGGGCAGCATTATAAGCACTGTGAGAAGAGAGTGAGTGATCTCAATATGTACACCTGAGAATAGAGGAGGGAGGTGAGGACATGATAGAAACCTATAAGTACCTCACAGGGGTGAATAAAATAGAGGATGGGAGTATTTTTCAGAACAGAAGGTGCACAAGAACAAGAGGGCATGCAATGATGCTGGAAAGGGGGAATTTAGGAGGGATTTGAGGAAGCACTCCTTCACTGAGAGAGGGTTGAATGATGGGAACAGTTGTCATGGTAGTGGAGGGGGAGAAAAGAATGGTGGGCTTCAAACATGCATGGAATAGGCAAAACAAAAAAGAACCTTGGTAGAAAAGGTGGGAGTAGCCAGAGATCATCGAGGGTCTGCGGTGATAGCATAAGCAGGAAAAGAATGGGTGGGCCAAGCAATCACTATCTGTTAACACATTTTGTTTCTATGTTAGCCATGCAGACAACAAATCTGCATGAGCATCACCCAAATATGCCGAACCACTTTTACACTGTGTGTACATGAGGTAAGAGCATGGTAAGGATTTTGGAGTAATTTGTATTTTATTCTGAGGAGGCATATACCTCCCCCTACAATGCCTCATTGACTTAGAAGCCTGGGTGAAGAGAGTTGTTATCTTTGATTTGAAATCTTTCTGTATCTAGTTATCTGTTGAGAGCTGAATCTTGTCATCTGTTACAACCTTTTATCATCCTTCCTTACTGCAATGCACTCAGTAGAGAGCACCTCTAGAGGAAATCCCCAAGTATCATTAAGTAAGCAGTAGTTTTCATTGACTTTTATTTGTTCATTCTAAAAATAGAGGGGATGTTATGGAGAGAGTAAGCAAGCTTAGAGATGTCTTAGCCCACTTGTGAAACAGGGTATGTGAGTCATCTGATGAGCTAAAGGTCAAAGTTACTACAAAAGCTTAACTTTCCACTTTGAAGCAAATCTCTGCAGCAGACATAGATAAGCAACTATTTGGGGGGAATGGAGATAATAGTTCTGCTTCAGGTTTTTCCATTAGCAATCCAAGAAGGAAAATGCTGTTTTTTATATATTTTTTTGTTAAGTTTGAGATAGGGATTTAGAGTGCTTACAAAAGTAAGACTGACAACACTAGGAACTAGAACAAACTACTTATTCATAGGCAAGGTACATAACATGTGTAGTAGACCCACTGCAGTCTGCCCACCCAATGCAGTGCAACCCACATCCTAACTTATTATAAATATAATTGGGTTGACTTTAAAGTATTGTGTCTCCCTCTGCAGGGTTAGATGATAATTACAAATATAAAAGTCCTCCACTAGTCCATCTTCAAAACAATAGGCTACCACTTGAGATGCCAGTGACACAGTTTCAGGAAAGAGCCACAGTCTCTAGATGCTAACTGTGGGGCAGCAGGATTGAGCATGGCAGGGGATGATCTCCTCCTCTGGGGAGGGAGATTTCCATTCTTCACTGCAATACAACCACCTAGGTGACCACAGGTGGTGGTGAAGCTGGAGGGTCTGCAGAATGGTGGGATGTTGCTGACATTGGTGACAACGTGCTGATATGCATAGTGTGTATTTCATGAAATCCTTATATATGGGACATTGCTGAGCTTAGCTACAATGTGCTGATATACATAGTGTGCATGCCATGAGATCCTTGTATACAATGTCCCTTGGTGCTGGAAGAAACTAAGGAAAATGCCCCTGGCACCCACAGCAATGGACCTTGGTACATCCAGGCCCCACCTCACCAACACAGCATCTTCTGATGAAATACATAAGTTCAGGAATAAATTCCCCTCTCCCTGTCCCCACCTGAGGGATAAATAATAGCTCAACAGAGGTAGCTAACATTAGTCAGGCGAGGTAGGGATTTGGGGTGCAATGTGGGACATCTTATGGGAGATGGATGCTGATGGCAAAGGAAGGGGGATACATAGATTTTAATTGGACACTTCCAATGCATTTTTCATATTATTTTCTCTATCATGTTCTAAATAAATTTACCATATTTCAATATGCGTAAGGTAAGCGATTAAGGCATATTTACTGTACAGTATGCTTATTACTATTGATAAGATCTTGACAGATGTGAGGCATGCTTTTTAAAAGAGATTGTGCAGGTACAATTCTACATTTTGGGATGCATCTGCATAGCTAAATTATGTCAACAAATTTGAATGCTATTTACCAATGGTATGATGCATTTGCAGCAGCTTTCTGGTTTAATGCAGCTTACATCAAATAAGTAATGGATGTATCACGTTTTTGATACAAGTTGCACCAGAAGAGTCACAACTCATGGCTGCTTGTAGTAGTAGTAGTAGTACTGTAGTAGTAAATCTTTTTTATTCAGCAGAATAAGGGAAAAAAACAATCAGTTGAGCATAGCTCATTTTCAATGAAGTCCCATGGGTTCATAGTAGCAAACATCAGGTACAGCATAAAAAGAGATTGCACATATGGATAAAACAAACAAAAAAGACAAACTACAAATACAAAAATCAAAATCCACAATAAATAATAATCAACAAATATCACATTAAGTACAATGAGAAAGGCCATTAGACCTGTGTAAGCACCAGTCATTCAAATGTGAAAGGCATATAATTTGATTTGATTCACGTAGCCTTACTGGAATTTTATTCCACAAAGCAACTCCCCTATGAGATACTGATGGTCTACCTGTATTTAGATTACATTTAGTAATAGCATATTGTAAACCATGAGCTGTCCTCAAATTCTCTTTTACTGATCTTATGGGGAACATCTCATGGATGTAAAGAGGAACTGCATGTTTCTCAATTTTATACATAAATTTAAGGAGATGTAAATTCCTATGGGTCAAAGGTTTTGGCCAATTTAGACTACTATATAATATGCATCTACGTGTTCTATGGAGTACCTCCAGAACAAAATGTGCCATTCTGTGGAACATTATAACCGCTATATTCAGTAATGTGGCAGAAGCTTCACCATAGAAAATACCCCCTTAGTCTAAAACAGGCATTAAAAGAGAATTGACTACATTTAATCAGACATCTCTAGACATGAAATATTTAAATCTATAAAGAGCCCCCAATTTCCTATTCAGTCCCAAAAGTATATTTTCTATATGATGAGACAAAGTCAGGTTGCAATCTAGCCATAACCCTAAATATTTATATCGGGCCACTTCCTTTATATCCAAGCCATTTAGGGTCCGAATATTAAAAAATAAATTCAGTTCTTTAGATTGTTTGTTTCTGAACAGAAGAACCTGGGTTTTCTGAGGATTCAAAATCAGACAATGTTTATGAAAAAATGTCTTAACATGATCAAAAGCCAACTGGAGTTTAGACTAAATTTGGTCCAAAGTCTGTCCCTCAACATACAATATGGTGTCATCTGCAAACAGAAGGTATTTTGTTTCAGTAAAATTAAATTTAAGCTCATTACTATAAATATTAAATAATAAGGGCTCTAAAATCAACTCTTGTGGGACACCAGAAGAAATATTCATCAATTTGGACTTAAAGGGACCAATTTCTACAAATTGCTTTCTCGTATTCAAATAAGAAGAGAACTAGTTTGCAGCCTGAGTGGACAAATCTATCCAGCTGTGCCTGGACTGAAGTACCTGGTGGTTCAGGGTATCAAATGTCTAAGAAAGATCTATAAACATGTCTCCAACCATGGCACACATATCCAGGCTCAGCTGGAGGTCATTGACCACCTTAGCTAAAGCAGTTTGAGTGCTATGTAAAGGCTGGAAACCAGATTGATATATGGGTATCTTCCCATTTGAATCCAAGAATTCCCTTAATTGATTAGAGATAATTCTCTCAAAAATCTTTAAAATGTGTGGTAGGAGTGAAACAGATCAACTGATGCTGGTGGATGGCAAAGTAAAATTACTACTTAGGTGGTTATTAGCAGAAGCATCTGGAATGTGGCAACATTTTTCTGCAAATCCCCAACATGCATTTGAAAATCTAACTCACAATATTTTGACACTATGTAGGTTATATTTTTTGTGCTGACCACATTTTTCCTTTTATTTATTTGTTTATTTATTGAAGATATCGGATAACATACCTTTGAGTCAAAAACTACTTTACAAAGATTCCACATCATTATATACAGAGGCATCAGGTACAATGGTAACAAATAAGACACAGTAGTTATGAAGAAGCTTGTACATTAGCAAAAGTGATTACAGAAAGTTGCAAAAACAGTTACAGTGTAAAGACGGTAATCAGTTAACAAGGTACATACACTGCAGAACAGTGGCACCAGCCATGCCCTGGTCATTATTTATTAGTCTAGGCTGGACTGGGGTGTCCATTGTCCAGGTATAAGCACACCCTTGGGTGGCAGGACCAGGGTGAGGTCCAAACACGAGGTGGGACATGGGTAGAGCAAAACATCAAAGATTGTCATAGGCTGAGCCTTGAGAGATTATGTCACGTAGTTGGGACTTGAACCGGCCAAGTCTGGGTTCTGAGAGGAGGGAGTTAGGGAGGGAGTTAAGCCAGCCAGGGGCCTGGTGCCTAAATGTTCTTTGACCCGAGGAGGTCTTGCAGAGGGGTACCCGGAAGTGGGTTGTTGTAGATTACTGGGTGTGGTGGAAGGACAAGGGTGCCTGGAGTAGGGGGGTAAGGGCAGGTGGGAGTAGACCTGCAGTTTTTTTTTCGCAAAGAGGCATGTCTGATATTTGAGCCTCCTGTTGAAGTTAAGCCAGTTGGTGGAGGCATACAGGGTGCAGATGTGTGTGCATCTCGTGCAACCAGAGGCTACTCTACAGGTCTTATTAAGTGCCAGCCTGATTTTGTTTAGGTGTGTGTTGTCGCCTGCCCCATAGATTATGATACCGTAATCTATGAGTGACAGTACTAAAGATGAAACAGCTAGGTAGAGGGCTTCAGGTGGGAGCCAGTGCTTGTACCGTTGCAGTAAACCAATATGTACATTAACGGCAGTGCTCAGTTTTCAGATGTGGTCATGTAGGTGAGCCCCGAGTCTAGGGTGATACCCAGGTACTTGAAAGAGGTAACCTGCTCAAGGGGGTCATTGAGGAAGTTCAGTAAACACAGGAGTAGCCCACTGTTTCTGCTTTGGGAGTGGGAAAACTCCACAGACTTCATTTTTTTGTAGTTTAGAACTAACTTATGCCAAATGAACTAGGATTCAGCTTCTGTAAAAGATGTTTGGAGTGCATTACAGAGAGCAGTGGGATCAGTGTGGGAGCTGTAGAGGATGGCATCATCTGCATACAGGAGTAGTTTCCCAGAGCAATCCATGGATAGGGAGTTGAGGAACAGGGAGAAAAGTAGGGGGCCAAGGATAGAGCCCTGAGGCGCTCCCAACCTGACTTGGAGGGAGGAGGACTGGATTTGGGAAGTCTGACTGTCTGAGTTCTCTCTGACAGAAAGCTGGCAAACCAGCCAGTGATCTCAGAGAACAGGCCAATTTGTATGAGGGAATCCAGTAGTAGTGTGTGGTGCACCGTATCAAATGCCTTGGAAAGGTCTATAAAAACAGCACCAGCAATGTGGCCTGTGTCCAAAAATGTGTGGAGGGCATTAGTGAACTCCAGGACAGCTGTGGTAGTTCTGTGGTTGAAGCCATGCTGCTCAGGACACAGAAGGCTATATTTGGAGAGGTAGTCCGTAAGTTGAGTGGCCTCAATTTTCTCCAAAGTTTTTTTTGGGGGGGCAGGATTGAGATAGCCCGGTAGTTCCCATGCTGGGTGCAGTCACCACTTTTAAGGATTGGTGTAATGAGAGCTAATTTCCATTAAGAGGGGAACTGGCCCAGCAATAGGGAGTGGTTCAGGAGCATGGTGAGTGGGAGAAGAACTTCATTAAAGGTGAGCCTAAGCAGCTTAAGATCTAGTGTGTCACTGCTGAATCATCACTTTCTGAAGGCCTTGAGGAGAAGGGGACAGCTTCACACTGCGATATTGTTTTAAAGCAGAACAGGGGGTGGTGGGAGAGGTGGGGGGTGCTGGGGGGTTGGGGAGAAGAAATTGGGGGGACAACACTACTAAGGTCAGAGAAAGTGGTACTAAATATATTTGCAATCAGGGCAGGGTCTGTGGTGACAGATCCATTTGCCCAGAGATGGGAGGGAGGCTTTACCACTTAGCTCTTTGAAAGAATCCCAGAACTTGTTCCCCAAGCCCCATGTGGCAGCTAACGAGGCTCAGTAATACTCAGCCTTGGCCTTCTGAATATTCCAAGTACATTTATTATGTGCCTCTTGGTAGTGCTGTCTATCAGAGGGTTTACCATTTTCCACAGCAATATGCCATAGATTATCATCATAGGTATCATAGGTAAGATCAGAGCTATGTAGACAATAGTTCTTTTGCTTGCCAGTTTCTCAATATCCCTGGATCTTATGTGCGATAAGAAAATAACCCAATCTGGTTTTAAAGATATTCATACTATGACTACCTACTACTTCTAATGGTAGTCTATTCCAGATGTTTGTTACTTTTAGGGTGAGCCAGGATTTTCTTTTATTTGTCTTAGGACAATCCAATAACAATTGCAGAGGGTGTGCCCTAGTGTTACACAGTGATTCCCTGAATCTCAAACCCAAAAGCTCCCATAGACCTTGGTCAGTAAGTGATTTATAAATCAAGCACATACCCCCTCTCAACCGTCTAAACTCCAGGGAGTATAAACCCAGGGTGTTCAACCTCCTCTGGTAATCCTGCCCTTTCACCTCCTGTATATGTTGGCTTGCTCTCTGCTGGACTTTTTCCAGCGCATCTATCTCTGTTCTTCCACTAGGTGACCAGAACTGCACACAGTAGTCCAAATGTGGTCTTACAAAGGATGTACAGTGGTAGCAAGATCTCCTTACTTCTTGATGTAATGCGCTTATTGATGCAGTGTAGTATACTGCTTGATTTTTTAATGACCGAATTACAGTGTGTTTTGAATGATAGGTCATTTGTAACCATGATGCCCAGGTCATTTTGTTACTCCACAATATTCAATATTTGTCCTCCAAGCGTATAAGACCAATGTTTGTTTAATCTCCCAAAGTGCATAACACAACAGTTTTCCACACTGAAAAGCAGTTTTTTTGTCCAATGCCCAGGTTTCCTACTCATTTAGTGCTTCCTGAAGTCTTTTAGCATCTTTCTGGCTATTCACAGGATACACTAGCCTAGTGTCATCTGCAAATTTAGACACCCAAACTCCATTACTGACACACATTGATGCGATATATTTATTAAACAAGCATGACCCCAACACAGAACCCTGGGGCACCCCACTAGTCACCTCAGCCCAAGCAGAGTTAGTCCCATTTACACTAATAGATTGTGTTCTGAATTTAAGCCAGGCTTCTATCCATTTAGTTATTTTCCCATCTAAACCATGTACTATTAATGCATCAATTAGTTCCCCATGTGGTACCTTGTCGAAGGCCTTTGAAAAGTCCAGATACACCACATCCAGAGACTGCCCCTCTCCCGTGGCCCTACTGACCCGTCCATATAATTCCAGAAGATTAGTCTGGCAAGATCTTCCAGCAGTAAATCCATGCTGTACTGGATCCATCATGTCCACTTTCTGGACATAGTCCATAATATAATTTTTATTTATTTAGTTTTTGTTGACCGGGTAAGTGCACTAGACAAATCCTGCCTATTTTCAGGCACGACCCGGGGGAGAGGGATACAGATGAATGCCAACTGACCTTGAACCAGATTAAGCTGTTGGTGGTATTTTTAGTGAATGAGGGAAATTTGGCCAGGACACTGGGGAAATTCCCCTACTCTTTTCAATAAGTGCCATGGGATCTTTAACATCCACCTGAACTACCACCAATCCAGGCAGATGGGACCTCGGTTTAATGTCTCATCCGAAAGATGGATCTTTTACGATGCCTTCAAAGATTTTCCCCAAGACCGATGTCAGACTAATTAGTCTATAGTTTGACACGTCATGTCTGCTCCGCTTCTTGTAAATAGGGACCACCATGGCATGTTTCCATACCTCCAGTACATAGCCTTCATTTAATGATTTTTGAAAGATCAATGTCAATGGTCAAGCCAAGAAGTCTGCTAATTCCTTAATTATTCTTGGATGTACTCCATCAGGGCCCTATGATTTATTTTGATTTATTTTATGTAGCCTTTCAAGTAACCCTTCTCTTGTAATCAGTAATCCAGTATCTAATGCAGCTTCTAAATGAACTAGTTTAGGGGAAGTTTTGACGTTAAAAACAGAAATGAAGAAGTCGTACATTTGGGCTAAATGGGACTGATCAGTAATTATACTGCCATCCATTGCATGAAGTGGTCCTGTAGCCCGAGAAACTCTCTTCTTGTCACTAATAAATGCATAAAATACTTACAATTGTCTTGGACCCTTGTTACAAGAATCAGCTCATATTTATTTTATTTTAGCACCTTAATGCATTTTTTAGACTTTTTCAATAGATCTTTGTAGCTATCCCAACAAGTGCTATTACCTGCTCTCTTAGCCCATGAAAAGGCCCTATTTTTTTCTTAATTAATTGCCGTACAGATTTTGTCATCCATTTAGGTGTAATCTTGACCTTGTCATCTGATCGTTTTATTTGGAGAGTATAAGTTTTAGTTACTGAGGTTATCTTATCCACCAGGAGATCCCACATGTAGTTAAGGTTTTTGTTTTGGAAGTCTTCTACCCAATTCCAATTATTTAAATGTGATTTCATACTATTAACATCTGCCATATTATAAATAGAATAATAGATACCTAAGTGTGTATTACCGGGCAGTAATCTCATCGAGAGGTTTTGGGGACTTGAAACCACGAAAGCGAAGCTCGAGAGGTTCCCAAAGTCCCCAAAACCTTGAGATGAGATTACTGCCTGGCAATACACACTTAGGTATTTGTTATTTTTTTTAATATATGGATCCAGTTTCTTTTGTAAGGAGCGGTAAGCTGCTGTGGGAAGACTCTGTTCTGGCCGACCACCACACTGTCTCTGTCCTCTCACCTACTGCACTGTCTTGCTCTTCTAACCCATCCCACGGCCAAGCACTGACTCCTCTATCGAGGGAAAAGCTTTTTTGTAGCAGACTTACCTTTTCTTTCTTTTTCCCCTAAACATGGGATCAACTGGATAGTTCCATTTGCCGTAAATTAAAATTAAAAAAAATATCTCAGTCACGATTTTGTCTAGCTAAGCGATGATAGCCTACATGTTATTCAAAATGTTCCGCCCGCCCAGAAAGAGAACATGGTCAATCATGAGCCACGTTTTCAGATGACAGTGTTTGATTGACACTGGCGACATAGCGTGCTGTGGGAGAGCTTGCACTTGCGCTGTTCCATTTTTATGATAATACTATCGTTCAGAGCTCCAAATGATACTATTACGGACTCAGAACGATAGTATTATCAGCTGACAAATATGGCATTATCACTTCAGGGCCGACGTTATTATGAAGACTTTTTTGTATGCTTTTCAACCCTATTATTGCAACAATACATATATTAAAATTATGGTTAATAGGCTGGCTTTTGGTAGTATCTACTACTATACCCAGGGAAAAAAAGACCATAGAATGGTCGCTTGAACCAAAGGGGGGACCTGACAAGACACTATATTGTCAACCAAATTACTTAGCACAATATCCAATATATGATTTTCTGTAGTATTAGAGGTAACCCACTGATTCATTCCTGCTAGTAAACATGTTTCTAGATAATGTAATTCCATAATAGTATTTGTCTGTAATGTTGCCCAATTAATGGCAGGTAAATTTAGGTCACCAAGTACCACATTCCTTTTAGTGGTACCAATTGTATTCAGAAATTCCAATATTTGTTCATCCTGTTCCATTGTAGCAGATGGTGGCCTATATATCATACAAATAGTAATAGCATCTGAATGGTGAGGAGATGTCTTAACCCATAACACCTCAATTTTGTCCCATTTAGATGTATCCATTGTCACAGAGTTAATTTTATTTGAGATGTATAGAGCTACCCCCCTGCCTCGTCTCTCTTCTTTATCTTTACAGAACAAATTATAACCTTGGATCTGCTTTTCCCATGTATCTTTTGGATTCCACCAAGTCTCCGTGACAGCACAGATACTAATATTCAAATATTCAAGGGATAATTTTAGCTCTCCAAACTTGCTGTTCAAACTTCTAGCATTTAATGAAAGGAAATTTTGTGTGGAATATTCCCTTTGGTGCCCCTTTAAAATATGACTGGTAGGCCTGCCTCCCCCCTTCCCGCCAAGTTTAAATCTTCGTCAATTGTCTGTCTAAGATGATTGGCAAAACTTTGTTTGGCCCTTCTGTTCAAGTGAAGACCATCTTGTGCATATAGTATAGGAGTTCCTAAATTTAACACCATGTTCCAAGAAGGTATAACCTTCTCTAATGCACCATCTTTTCAACTATCCATTTAGACTCGATATGACATAATTTTCCTCTCGAGAGGCCCTAAGCACAGGCAATATATCAGAAATGATAAGATCACAGCCAGCTTCTGTAAGAATTCTTCCTACCTCCTCGTAATCCCTTTGTATTTCTAAGATCCTTCTTTACCCACATCATTTATGCCCACATGTATTAAGACTATTGGTTTTAGAGTATTTTCTCTCAAACCAGGGAGGAGATTTTTAATATCATTTATCCCAGCTCCAGGGAGTGTACTAACAGTAGTTGTTGAATTGTATTTTTTACAGATAATATGTTCTGTATATGTCAATATAGAATCACCTATAACCAACACATCCCTGGTGTTAACTACTTCTTCCACTGCCAAGTTATTGCTGTAATTATTGGTTTGATTATGTTTCATTGATGATGTAGTCTGTTTTACATTTTTAGTTTGCTCTTTAATAGATGGAGGTGGAGAATGTGTATTATTTATTCCATATGGAAAGGGGGTATCCTGTTCTAAGGTAGGATCATCAGGAATTGGGGGGGACTCTGATCTTGTGTAGGAATGTTGCATACAGCATCATGGTTTAATATAGAAAACCTATCTGGTGTTAAAACATTAGAAGAGCCTCCTATATTTCTTCTACCCTTCTTTTTATTTTTGTTAGTATTCTTAACTACAAAACACCATTCCTCATTCTTCTTCTTCTGAGTTTCAATTAATCGACTATCCTGTTCACATAGATTTGTTGTTCTCTCCGCCACAGAGTCTATAAAGTGCCCAAGGTTACTAATGTCAGTCTGTACCTGGATTCTTTGCTTTAGGGCCAGTATCTCTGCCTGTCCTGATCATGCATTTGGTCTCACAGGCTTGTGACATCCAAGGTGTGTCAACCCCTTTGATGACCTGTTTGCTTAGGGGTGCATACTGGTCACAGTCAGAACTGAAGGTGTCAATGAAGTGGTCAAGACCGGTGTCAATGTGTCAATGCCCAAAGCGGTTGTAATGGGGGACCAGTCACTGGTTGTGAGGTATTGTCTAAGGGCCTGAAGTTTGCCAGGTTTGAGATGGCATTGGAGGATACTTTTTTTTGGGGGGGGGGCTTTCTTGCAATATATGACCAGTGACAAAGCACCAGGAGTGATCACCCACAGCATCAGGTAAAACCCTGACCTGGGTAGCTTTATGGGGTGCATTGGTGAGCATTAGATCAAGGACAGTGGCAGTGCCAGACCTCTGGTTCAGTCTAGTGGCAGTGGTCACAAGTTGGGACAGATATTGAGAGGCTGCCGCATCCCCTAAAGGGTGCCGATGTGTCAGTTAGCCAATTTATATTTAATTCCCCAAGGGCAATGATTTCTGCCTTGTCAGGAAGAGACTGTAGGAAAGTGAGGACTGAGTGGAAAGCACTCTTCTGATTCTGAGGAGGAATGTATATAGAAGAGACTGACAGTGGGGCTCTGCTAGGTGCAATAGTGATTTTCACAGTAAGGGCCTGCACCCCATGCTTAAGGGATGGGGGTGGGAGGGCAAGACATTATAGTGAGTTCTAGATGTATAGCACTCATCCACCACCTTTTTTACAGGTACGGTCGGTGCAGTATAGAGTAAACCTTGGGAGTGAGACCACAGAGTCTGGGGTATGGTCATTGAGCCAAGTTTCTACTACTGGGATAATATCAGGGTGATTCAGGGAAACCCAGCCCAGAAAAGAGTCAAATTTGTTAAGGAGGCTGCATATATTAAGGGAGGCAATTTTAAGATCCTTAGGAGCAGTAGCCTGGGGAAGGGGTTGGGTGGGCCAGAGTTGGGGTGGATTTCTCCTGAGAGGAGGAGAAGGAGCAGGAGGATACACATTGATGCTAGTTTTAGTCACTTCTGCACCAGTTTAGGTGCCATCAGGGAGGGGGAGGAGCATTGCAAGGATGTGGGGATGGGTAGCTGCTGTAGAGCAGGAGAGGCAAGGCAATATAGAGTCCATTGCCTTAATGTGGCAGCATCAGTGGGATCGGATATGAGTAAAGCCCATCGGTAGAGTGAGAGTGGTGGCCCCATGGTAGATGTCGGGGGGTCAGGGTGAGATGCCTGACGAGAAGCGGTTTTGACTCATCATGTTGGTGGATGTGTGACGAGTGACCTAGTAGAATCAGGGAGGCTAGGGTTAGCAGTGCAGGCCAGGAGACAGAGGCAGCACCAGTAGGCGGAGTCATTATGAGTACCTGGTAGGTGGGGGGGGCAACATGGTTAAGGGTGTTAAAAGGGTATAATAGGTAGCTGGAGGTAAAATGAGCCAGCAGCAGTGTGCCAGCTGTGAAGCTAGCTGAAGCACAGGGCACATTTGGTAAAATGCCTGGAAAGAGTCACTGTACTATTGCTTTACTGCATGGGGGCAATGACACTAGTTCTAATTTAGGGATATAGTTGAAAGTTCAGCTAAGTAAAGGTGCCAGCTACTAGGATGGTTTGGCTATGACTGGGTATGTCACCAAAGGCAGTGGAAGTGTAAGAATTGAAAGGGTACATAATCTAATTAAGGTGAAGTCCCTAATAATAGGGCAGGTTAGAGCAGTAATTGAGAGGAGTTAACTGGAGTGGCTGGAGAAAAAGTTGAGAGCAAATGTGACCCTGTGGGTGAGACTGCTTTAAAAAGGAGCAGTAAGAAAGTGGGTTAAGTCAGGTATTGAAGACAGGGAGGCCAATAGCCATAAGAATGTGCAGCAGTGGTGTGACCAATCAACTGATAGGCTGAGGAAAGGGGCAGAGCAAGAGTCTATTTAATACTGTGAGGAGGTGGGGAGGGGAGTGGGCAAAAAAATTCAGTCAAGAACACAGCACAGAAACAGATTTCCCTGAGATCAGGAAGATCCAGGGATTGGAAAATCAGCCAAGGGGCAGAAACTGCCAATCAGTGCCTGGCTCCTCCACTGGGCATCCAGTCAAAACAGCGGCATTCAAAACCACGAGTTTCAGAGGATCGGTGCGTACCTGAATCTGTCCGGGGGTCAGGTGGGTGGTCTGTTAGCTGCGGCCAGCTCGGAGAGTGCCAGTGACACAGGAGCAGCTTGGGAAGCCCGCAGATGGGCTGTCTGTGGAACAAGGAGGGAAAGACAGAAGATTAAATACAGCTAGAGTACAATAGCAAGCTCAGTGGGGGGCAGACAATGGGGAAGGACAAAGCACAAGGTAAAGAGGTGGCAAATGCAGGGCAATTATTTAGAGATAGATGAGGAGTTAACGGGAAGGGGGCGCTGTGCTTTGGCACCAGGATGTCTGAGGAGGACAGCAGCAGCAGGAGGGGGTATAAGGGAAGGGTTTGTAGGTAAGGCAGAGAAGAAATTAAGCTGTTTAGAGAGACAGCATTACAACTGGGGCAGAGAAATTAATAATTGGCAGAGTGACTAGTGTGGGGAAGGGTACAGGGTTTTGCAGTAGTGGCAGAAATGGAAAATTGCAGCAATCTTGCTCAATAGCTAGCTCTAAGAAATCAAACATTGGCTACTTTACAATACAGTTTGTCCAGCTCTAGTCGCATAGCAGCAAGTAACACCGAGAGGCTAGACTAGAGGCTTGTAATAGACTAGATAAACTGGCAGGTAAAGTAAGACCAATTGATGCATAACATAAGTAATTACATTTACAAAAATTCAGTTGAGAACACAGCACAGAAAGAGATTTCCCTGAGATCAGGAAGTGCCAGGCATTCGAAAATTAGCCAAGAAGCAGAAACTGCAAATCAGTGCCTGTCTCCTCCACTGGGCATCCAGTCAAAACAGTGGCATTCAAAACCACAAGTTTCAGAGGTCCTGTACATAACTGAATCTGTCCGCAGGGGTCAGGTGGGTGGTCTGTTAGCTGTAGCTGGCTCATAGAGTGCCAGGGTCACAGGAGCAGCTTCGGGAGCCCACAGATGGGCTGTCTGAATCTGTCCAGGGGTCAGGCATGCAATCTGTTAGCTACAGCCAGCTCGGAGAGTGCCAGAGCCACAGAAGCAGCTTGGGAAGCCCGCAGATGGGCTGTCTGAATCTGTCCAGGGGTCAGGCAGGTGGTCTGTTAGCTGTAACCAGCTCAGAGAGTGCCAGGGCCACAGAAGCAGCTTGGGAAGCTTGCAGATGGGCTGTCTGTTCTTTTCATTGAATTGTTAGTACAGTAGGTTCATTTGTATAGAAACAAGGTGCATGTCCCCTGGAGTTCATCTACCTCTGTTGCTTAATCCTTTGCTAAAGTCATATGTGTCTGTTTGTGTTATCACTGTATGTTGCCCTGGAATTATAGTAATATAACAAACAGAGGACCTTGATTTTGACAAAGGATTAAAGATCAGGATTACAGCAGTGGTCCTGAGTAACATTTTTATTCTATTTTATTATATAGCTACATGTATTGTTTCTTCTGTATTTATATTACTTATTATATGCTATTTGATTTTGTTAGGTGCCCTGATCCTCCAGTGAAGGGCACCATTCCAAATAAAGTCTACTACTACTACTACTCCTGCTACTACTGCTTCATCAGCTGTAGGTTACTCTTGTTGCCCTTAAAAGGAACCTAGTGTAATTACCCCTTCCTGGGGGGGAGGATGTTGGTCACCAGCAGTTCCTGGGAAAGAGCTGAGTGTCAAGTATTAATTCTGAGGGGATAGCTCAGTGGGAGGAGTTAAGAGTAGAAAAGGAGGGTGCCCTCATGGCATCAGGAGAGCAAGCAATTGGGTACCCTTGTGGCACTAGCTAACTGAAATAGTTCAAGGGAGACCTTCAGAAGTGGCACTGACTTAAACACAGAAAAGAGATGTAATGCATGAAGCCCTGGAGAGGTCCTGGGGATTGAGGATTTGGAGACATTTCGTAATAGTTCTGCAGTAAGTGAAAACTTTGTAGTAGGCACATCAGAGGGTAAGCAAGCTCTACCTCTGCTCATTCACCAAATGTAATCACATGTCCTATAAATTCCTGTATTTTTAGGAGTGTGCTACTGGTTTGTGGCATATATGAAAACAATCATGGATGTACAGTGCACAACCTCCACCAGCTGCTCAGAAGAGCCTGCAATTGTTTCAAAGTTTATACTTTTACTCATATCTCATCACTCCATGATTTTCAAAAGGGGGTTCTTAGTTTCCTGATGTTAGCTGATATTTAAAATGAGCCCATCCACCGACAGCTCGGTGAAACCCATGGAGATGAAACTACAACATTTTAAATATATAACTCGCTCATCTGAGCCGGAGTCCTCACTGCTTTTCTATATGTGAGACTCTTCTCATGCTTTCCCATGTTCACATCTGTAAAAAGAGCAGATACCATGCAGTTTTATGGATGAGGTGTGAGGCACTTCCTATTAGAAAGGGCCACACCTCTGCCATGCTCTTTTTAGCAGCTAAAGGTTGTGCACTGGACACCAATAATTGTTTTGAAATAGGCCACTAACCAGTAGCGCACCCCAAGAAAATGCAGGAACTTATAAGAAATGTGATTAAGCTTGGTGAATGAGTAGGGGCAGAGCTTGCTAACACTCTGATTTGATTATTAATTGAGAGAGGTGTGGCCCTTTCTAATAGGAAGCTCCCCACATGCCAGTCATAAGCTGCAAGGTATCTTCTCTCTTCAAAGCCACCATTAAGAAAGCAGAAGGCAAGAGCTATGTTAGAAGTTAATCTCAGAAATAGTAAACTGGAAGAAAGGGATCCCCACGTTTCCTTTGGCACCTGTTTAACACCGAATAACAGAGAGAGAGTGTCAAGGTATAAATGTACAAGGTGAGGAAGGTATTCTACAAGTCAGAATAGGAATTGCTGAAATAAGGGTGATCATGCATCTCAGCAGGAAGCTGAATGGATTATCAGGTTAAACTGGGATGACTATGGACATGGGGCTAGGGACACTGTGAGAGGGAGGTAGACACAAATAAGGCCAATGTCTAAGTTATCATAAAGAATCAGAAATTATGTGTTTTAACTGGCATTTTACCTAGTTTAGGGTTAAAAATATAAAATGAAGCCTATGGATATATTTTCCTCTGCCATAATGCCTGATTCCTTAACCAACCAATCTGGATTATATATATCTATATATATATATATATATATATATATATATATATATATATATAGATATATAGATAGATATATATATATATATAGATATATATATTCCATTAGTGTGATCTTTGATCCATTTACAATATTGTTGTGCTCCACATGCTGGGGAGTTTGAGACCACCATTTTCTTTTGTCCTGGTAAATTTATAGTAGTGCTTGTCTAGGTCTTTTGTGACTCCAGAGGAACTTGCTTGAGGCATTTTGGATAGATAGAAACCATTTTTTAAATACAATTTGTGATAAGCATATAGATAAAACAATATTTTTGGTAAAAAAGTAATGTTTATAGAGTCTATTCTGCCTGAAATGTTCAAACGTAGCCTGTACCATTTTTGTAAGTCATCCTTAACTACACAATAATGTAGCAACATGACGAGAGATGAATGGAAATAGATGAAGTGGTAGAGAAGTACAATTTAGCACAAGAAGATTCAACCTTTATTCTGAAACTAAGAAGGGTGCTACAGAGTTGGATAATACTAACATACTAATTGCCAGCAGATTAGGTCTTACGGTCTATCGAGTCTGCTTGAGCCTCAGATCCCTAGTTGGGTGCCGAGGCCCTCCCCCCACTTGTGTTCCAGAAACCACATAATGTGTGATGGAAACATGGCACACATAAATGATAACACCAGAAATGTTATCTTTATCAGCAAAACCAACCCATGCAGTTTGATTTTTCATTCACTATTTATAAATATGATAAGAAGGCATGCTGTTGAGTCTGTCAACTACTGAAACAGCCAATTGGAAATGGAAAGATATATGGATGTTTTCTCATAAAACCATCTCATTGATGAACCAAAACATTTTACAATATAAACTTCTAAATAACTTGTTTTTTACTCTGGTGCCTATGAAAAAAATGGGGCTGCAAAACACTGGTAACTCTGTAAAATGTGACTGTAGGGAAGCTGATCTGAAACTTTAGACAAGGGGCTGTCAAACGATAAATGAATTATGTGCCAAGATTCAACATTATTTGGGAAGTCTACCCACAGTCCGTTCTAATTTTAACGTTAATTCTGTCATTACTGGTGGTTTCAGAAGTACAGGGGATTTCTTGTGTTGATAAATGTGGAATAGCTTTAGCCTCTGTGTTGGCAACAAACATTACTGTTAAATACTGGCTGGAAGAAACAGTACCCTCATCAGAAAATGCAAATCTGAAACACCAAAAACATCATAAAGCCTTATTTTTTTATTTTAAACATTTTTATTGCATTTCCATGTTCTTACAAATGATTATTTTTTTTGTTAAAAATGTATAAGAGAAATGAAAGGAAAATAAAAAAGAACAAAACATCCATCAATTAGTCTTGTCCCCAAAATATATAAATACATCATTTATCAATTACTGTATATAGACTATTAGCATCTAAAAAACTGTCCATTAGTACCACAAGTATCAATTATTCTTAAGCAATCAGTGGATCATTAATAATATTACTGTGACTGCTGAGCCAATTCAGTCCTTCCAAATGGAGCTTGTATATGTGTCTCTTTTTTCTCTTTAAAATCAGTGCCGTGTGAAAACAGCTAAGTAAAAACAGCAACAATCAAAAACAGCTAATACAAAACAGCGCTGTCAACTACAGCAAGTTGTTTGCCCCCATAACCCCCTTCTTATATATCAACCCCAGAGATGCACCTCAGGAGGAAGCAATTTTCGGTTGCTGTATTTGACTTAGCTGTTTTGATATAGCTGTTTTTACTTAGCTGTTTTCACTCGACACCTTAAAATCAATTCAGTTTAAATCTTTAACATAAGTCCAAGTTCATAGTGTGATTTAGAATTTAAAAGAGGGTATTATTTATTGAATGCTTATTGCTCATACCCTCCTCCCCACTCAGGAAACATATTTTCTAAATCCAAATCTATGTCTATAGATGCAGCTTCCTCATTCTTTCCATTTCTCCTCATCAGGTCCTTCTTTTTTAACATGAAAAATTTTACTTGAAGAATTTTTAATATTTAGCACATTACATATACATCACAGATAATATCAGAAACAGATCGTATCCTCATGAATGCCAAATCATTTTTACATACTGGATTTTATCAGTGATCTAGTATGGCTGCCAGGCTGGGTGTGCTGCAAGCTGCATACTGTTTATCATTTATTTTATTTGCTTTTATTCGGTTTGCATTTTTTCTATGTTTTTTCTTTTACTTGTTTTTAGTTTATTTTATTCTGTGTTGCAAATTGCTTTGGTTTGGCAAAGAATGGAGTAAGATGGCTGCTTTCTCATTTGTTCATTTGCCTTGGCCGTTTTGGTTGTCCTGCTCTTTGCGGTGGTGCTATTGGATGCTGCCGCTGTATTGGGAAATGCAGGACTGATCTGAGGTACTGTACTGTATCTATGCCTCAGTACTGTGCATAGCCAACTCTGGATTGTGCAAAATTTGGCTGTGTGGTCAGCAACGAAGACTGCTAAACCCTACCTAAGTGTAGAAGGACTGAGGGGATTTTTAATATGGGCTGCTGCCCTACTGAGGTGTCCATCTGAAAAGGAGCTGCTGGAGCTGTGGGAGTTGACTTGATCGTGTGTGGGAGTTTTAAGAAGGAGTTTTGGGAGCTAAGACTGCTTGTGAAGGTGCCAGTTTGTGTTTGGGTCTAGGAATTGAGTGGTGGGCCCTAGACTGTGCTTTGGTGGGCCTGAAGTTTGTGTTCTATGAGACTGGCCTGACTCTGCAGGGGAGCACCGAACAGATTCTGCTGCTTCATGAAGGCTCGGGGGATCCTTAGTCAGTGAGTTGGCTGGTGATCCTGGGAAGCCTCTAGACCCCGGGACTGGGTACTGTAAGGCTCTGATCTGGGTGTTGTGGTGGTGCAGTGGAATATTTCTGGTTGGGGTCCTCTAGGTGCGGAGTTGATAGGCCTGTATTGCAGTCGATCATCTGCTGGATTTTTCTCAGCTGGACTCTTCCTGGCTTTGATTCACTGGATGGATTTATTGTATGTTTTGGATTATTTGATTCTATCAACTGGATTTACCTCAGACTGGATTTATTTATTGGATTAACCTCACTTTGGACGATTTCTCTCCTGGATTATTTTCTTTTATATCTACATCTCAACTGTTTTTGTAGTCTCTCAGTGGTGAGAGGACCTGGACGTCCACATTTTATTTGTTTTATTTATTTACTTTATTGAATGTTATGTTTATGTCTATTTTATTTGTATTTGATTGATTTATTTTATTCTGGGTAGTGAGAGTGCCTGGAACTCCCCTTTTCCTTGGCTGTGAGAGGGCTTGGGGGGTGAATTTATATTTGTGTTTCTGTTTTTTGCATCCTGTGAGAGGGGATTGAAATAGTTTATGGGACTGAAATCATCCAAATAGTGAGGAGTAGGGTGGTATTTTATGTATATTTTAGTGGGTGGGTATTGTTGTTTAATTTTATTTTTATTTTTTGGGGGTCTTTTTACTTTGGGTGCCTGAATACTGTTTACATTGGTATTAATTCTTATTGTGAAATGTGTAGGTTCCCCCCCAGTCATGCGCTACGCGTCCTCCACTCTAGGTGCCCTCCATTCCTTTTCTCCTCCCCGTTGCTGTCAACTTACCAATGCTGTTGTGCATTGGGTATTGCTCATAAGAGGGGAGTGGGGGCGGGGAGGTGAACATTGGAGGATGAGTGAATGCACCTCTCACATCGGTTTGGTTATTCCTAAAAGACACCCTGGGGCAAACCGGAGTCTGGAATGGGGTGCACCTTATCTAGTCCCCATACCCAAGGGCACTGTCTCATGTGGCAGGCAAGCAGCTGCGGTGACCCTTGAAGCCCATCCAGCTCGAGTGGTGTTTTGCAATACCAGATCTATTAAAAATAAGACTGCAATTATTGCAGATCTTATTGAAACAACTAATCTGGCTTGCATCACCCAGACCTGGCTGGATGAAAAAGTTGGTCCCTTTTTGGATGCTGCAATTCCAGCCGGGTACTCGGTGATACACCGCTCGAGATTGGGTTTCGGGGGGGGATAGCAGTCTGTTTTAAGACTGAGTTGGGCCTTACGAATTTACCAGTTGAGGAAGCCAAATCATTTGAGTTTACCATGGTGGCTGGTGTAGGTTGCAGGCTAGCTCTCATCTACCTTCCACCTGGGGATGAGATGTGATTCCTGCAGGAAGTAGCAGATTTCATCACCAACATGGCATTGGAGTCTTCCAGGTTGATGGTACTCGGAGACTTCAATGCTTGGGTCAATGATGATCTCTCACAATCTGGACAACACTTCCTCCAGCTAATGACATCTCTGGGCCTCACACAGGTTGTTACCTCTGCCACCCATAAATATGGTCACTCTCTTGATCTGGTTTTCCTCCTGGGGATTGAGGCCTCCAACTTGGAGGTGGAACCAGTCAGTTGGTCTGATGACTACACCGTGAGGTTCAACTTTTGTGCCCCCCTTCGGAGGCCTGCCCCTGTGGAGATGGTCAGTTACCACCCCTTAAGGGAAGTGAGTCCCAAAGGCCTAGCAGTGGTGATTGACCTCTTGGAGTTTCCTGTGGCCAGCTTGAGTCCAGAGACTTTGGTGGTAGCCTATATTAAGGCCATCTCCTCAGCCCTGGACTTGATTGCTCCTGTCCGTGCTCATCCTCTCCCCCATTGCCCTCGGGCCCCTTGGTTTGATGGGCCTTTGAGGGAGTTGTGGCGAGTAGGACATAGGTTAGAATGGAGTTGGCGGAAGTCCACCCTGATTGCCGACCACCTTAGATTGGTTGAACATTATAAGATTTACCAATCAACAATCTCCTGTAAGAAGGCAGCATTCCTGTCTGGGGAGATTGCTGCTGCTCAGAATTGGCCAGCTCATCTCTTCTGAACTGTCGACAGGTTGTGCAACCCAACCTGTCTACAGCTCTGAAGACCTTTTTTGCAAGTAGAGTGTGATGAGTTTGCTCAGTTCTTCGTGGGTGAGGTGGCTGACATCAGGTCGGAGGTTCACTCAACTCACTCTGTGGGGGTTGCTGGTGATCAGTGCTTGGTCACCTCACCTCGAGCTTCCTGGAGTACCTTTTCCTTGCCCGAGATTGCAGCTGTCATGCAGATTGTCAAGGGTATGCGCCCTATGTTCTGTAGTTTGGATCCGGGCCCAACTTGCTTGATTATGGGTTGTTGGGATATGATTGGCCCGGTCCTAGCTCAGATAGTCCGGTGCTTCTTGGAATCCAGTGAGTTTCGAAGCTCCCTGAAGGAGGCGGTGGTAATTCCCCTCCTGAAGAAACCTTCTTTGGACCCGGACTCTCCAACTAACTACAGACCGATCTTAAACCTTCCCTTTATAGGGAAGGTGATTGAGAAATTAGTGGGGTTACACCTGGACAACCAGCTCACCATCCATAATGTCTACGAACCTCTCTAGTCCAGTTTTCATAAGAGGCATTGTACCGAGAAGGCACTGGTTCGGGTGCTCAGTGATCTCCTGATGGCGAGGGATAGGAGGAACCATTCTATCTTGGTGCTCCTTGCTCTCTCTTTAGCTTTTGACACTGTAGCCCATGGGGTGCTGCTTGGCCATCTGAGGTCCATCTGTGGACTGTCAAGTATGGTCCTAGGGTGGTTTACATTTTTCCTCACTGGCAGGAGTCAGAGAGTGGTGTCTAGGATTTTTTCCTCAGACCCTTTCTCCCTGCCATGTGGAGTCCTTCGGGTTTCAGTGCTGTCCCCCATGTTGTTTGCAGTGTATATGCTTCCCCTCAGAGACATTGTAAGATGGTATGGGCTGAGGTTTCACTCTTATGCTGATGATACCCAGCTCTATCTGTCTTTTGGCCCCGAACAGGATACAGCTATCTTGGTATTTAATACCTGCCTTGCTGAAATCCAGGACTGGATGAACTCGAGCGGGTTAAAGTTGAATGCTGGAAAGAAAGAGGTGATGGTAGTGGACCTGGGTAGCCAAATAGAGGGGTTTAGGGCTGATAAGCCCTCAGACTTTTTCTCAGGGGCTCTCAGATCCTTTCCTCTGAATGGGTGCGAAATCTGGGAGTAGTGCTTGACGAAGGGCTGACATTATGATCTCAGGTGTCGGCTGTTGTCAAGTCTTCCTTTTATCTTAAGAATATCTCCAGGATTAAGCACCTTCTTCCATCCAGGGACTTGCCTACATTAGTTCATGCCTTTGTGACTCCGCGCCTTGTTTACTGTAACTCCCTGTACTTAGGGCTTTCTGGGGTTGAAATCTGCCACCTGCAGCTCGTGGAGAATGCAGCAGCACAATTGTTAACTGGGGCTTCTTGAGTATCCCATATTACTCCCGTGCTGTGCGATCTGCACTGGCTGTCGATTAGACAGTGGATGACGTTTAAAGTTGGTTTACTGACTTACAAAGCCCTACACAGACTGGGCCCAACTACTTGAAAGAGCTCCTTGTGCCTTACCATCTGGTGCGACAGCTGTGTTCAGCTGACGAGGGGTTGTTAGAGATTCTGAGGGTGTCTTTGAAATCTTCTGGGGCCCATGCATTTATGCACACAGCCCCAACCCTCTAGAATTATCTACCCCATCAACTTCTGGAGTGCACGACTGTGGAGGGGTTCAAACAGGCTTTAAAAACCTTTTTATGGAATCTTGCCTATGATGGCTCCATATAACTTTGATCATCTGTTTATTTTTGTATGTTAGTTATTTATCTTGATGTTTATTGTTTTATATAATTGTAACTGGTTTTATCCTTTTGTAAAGCACCTTGAGGGCCCAAAAGGCGCTTATGTGAAATAAAATATATTATTATATTATTATTACTAATACTATTATCAATAACCTTTACAAACAGTAGTGGAGGTTAGCAATTAATTTCTGATAGTAAATCTAACAGTTATACCCGCAGACAGAAAATATGTTAAAATTACCTTTAGAATAACTGTACCCTGTTGGGCTCAGTAAAGTCACAGTTAGATTGCAGAATATTGTGCAGCATGAACAGAGTGTGACAAGGGGAGGACCTGAAATTTATCCTGGGTCAATCCATCTATCCAGGAGATAGTAGCCTATCATTTTGTCTGCAGACTGGAGTATTGGAGAAACTGATGGGGTTAGGAGTAGGCCCTTTGATGGTCAGATGGATTGAAAACTGGCTAGCTGGACACACTCAGAGAGTAGTGGTCTGTGGGGAGCTCTCAAACCCTAGAGAGGTTGGTAGTGGGGTACCACAGAGCTCGGTCCTAGGTCCGATCCTGTTTAATGCATACATATCGGACATCAGGGAGGGTATAGGGTGTGAAATGAGTCTCTTCGTGGATGACTCCAAGATGGGAGCAGTAGTTGAGGGAGAAGAGGGGAGGTTGGCCCTGCAAGGGGACCTGGACACCCTGGAAAGCTGGGATCACACATGGAAATTAAATTTCAATATCACCAAGTGCAAGGTGTTGTATCTTGGTCGGGGAAACCCTAAACACAGGTACACCCTGGGAGGGGAGGCTCTGAAGGCCTCAATAGGGGAAAAGACCTAGGGGTCATGGTGGATGCATGTATGAATAACTCTGAGCAGTGCAGGAGAGCAGCTAGCAAGACAAACAGGATGTTGGGATGCATCATTAGGGGATCACCTCTAGGAGCAAGGAAGTGATTCTGCAGCTGTACAATGGACTGGTTAGACCACACCTTGAGTACTGTGTACAGTACTGGAACCACACTTGAAGAGGGACATACAGCTCCTGGAGAGGGTGCAGAGGAGGGCAACAAAAGATGATACGAGGGCTAGGGATTTGACGATGAGGACAGACTTGAGTAGCTCTGCCTGTTTTCATTGGAGAGAGGAGAGACAGGGGACATGATTGAGGTCTTCAAGTACCTCAAGGGAATAAATAGGAGTAAACATGGAGGAATCTTTAGACTAAAGCAGGAGGTATCACCAGAGGCATGGTTTGAAGTTGGAAGGTGGAACGGTGAGGGAAGAGGAGGAGATTTTTCACTGAGAGGGTGGTGGACCCTTGGAATGCACTGCCTGGTGAGCTGGTTCAGAGATCCACAGTGGAGGTCTTCAAGAGAGGGTTTGACAGACACAGAAAGTGGATGTATCAGATGATGGCCCATCCCAAGGGAGTGGGGATGGATGATAGGGGTTTCTGGAGCACAAGGGATGGGAGGGTCTCGGCACCCAACTAAGGATCTAAGGTTCGAGCAGCCTCGATAAACCATAAGGCCTAATCTGCTGGCAAATAGTATGTTAGTATTGCCCATCTGCAGTACTGGTACTGAGCATAGGTATGCCCTTATGTGGGGCCCCCATTTTTTGGAGTACGTCCCACTTTTACCTATTGTTAAGATGGACAGCTGTTCAAAGAGGGGTAATTTTGACAGTAAGAAATGCAAAGTAAGCATTAAGGGAGTAAACTGCATATCTGGTGCCATTTCATTAAGAGCAGTCATTTGTATTCCAGTAAGGCTGTGAATACCCAGCTTTGTTGTGGTGTTGCTAAATCCTCTATATGTGCTGTGATGCCCAGCAAGGCTTCCTCTGGTACATGTGAGATGGATAGATAGATAGATAGATAGATAGATAGATAGATAGATAGATAGATAGACAGACAGATAGCTAGATAGACAGACAGACAGATAGAGAGAAAGAGAGAGAGAGAGAGAGAAAGATAGAATGAATCTTTATTGTTTGACAGGATGAAACCATTAGGAATTTCCAACCCTGTTTACAAAGTTGTCCTGTTCTACCAAGGGCATAACATATGGTGCTATGTGGTGTGGCACAATTGTCATACAGTTTACAGTTAGCACAAAGCCTATGTTGGCAAAACCTAGGATTCTGGACCAGTCTAATAGGATTCTCTGTCAGAAAGCAGCAAGACTTTGACATTCCCAAAGAATGTATAAAAGTTATTCATTCCCTTGTGCACATCTCCAACACCTACAGTGCAATGCAGCAGCAATCACATTGTACTCAGAACATTGGGGGTTCTATACAACCTATGGAATATTTTAGTTTGGATTAGTTTCTATATGTGTGATGTGCCATAGTGATGCATTTCTCCCAGTGGTTTTGTGCAATGACTTGGCCTAGATTGTTCTCCCATTTTTTCTTACTACCATCTAATACAGGTTTTTGAGCATCTCTAATTGTGCTGTAGGTTTTTCCTAACAGTCTCTTGGAAATGGAAGGGGAATCAATCAGCTGCAGGCAATTCAAAGGGAATGGGATTATTGTACTTCTTCCGTTTGGAGGTCAAATTTCATCTGGAGATACTTCCAGAAAACTGTTTGATATACAAACTTAGATGTAAGGTGTTCAATAAACAGCAAGGTGTCTGATATGGGAGGAGAGTAGTGCTGCGTGGAATTTTCAAATTCCAGCGGAAGAAAATTCTGTGGAATTTTCAAAATTCTGCCAGAAATAGAATGGTACAATTTTGCAGCAGAAAACAGTTGCAGAATGATTTTCTGCAGAAAAAATGCTGTTCCACAGAATATTATTCCACGGATCTCAGTATTTTCCAAGGAAATTGTTGCGGAATCATTTTCCACAGAATAAAATGCTGTTCCATGGAATATTATTCCATGGATCACAGTAGATGGAATTTCACCTAAGAACCAGTGAGATTCTGGTGGAAATTCTGCTGGCAGAATCGTCATTCCATGCTAATTCCTCCAGCAGAATTCTGCATTCCACGCAGCACTAGCGGAGAGATGTCTGCAACAAGTTTAATGCCTCTCTGTTCCCAGTCTTAACACCAGACATGTTTTCACCCCTACTTGTATACAAGGATTATGACACAAAAAAGTTAATGATTTTCAGGTCCTTCTTATACCTGCCAAAGCCTTTCTACCCACCAATTGGGGTGTCAGCCAAATATGCCATCTACAGAGCTTTTCCCCAACTTGGGTGAGGGTTGAGAGGAGAGGAAAGTACTGTAAAAACCCAAGTAGTGGTCAGCATCCACAGTGTTTTTCATAAAAATTCTAACATAACATTTTTTATTTGTGCTAAGGACATTTAAATATTTATTTTGTAATAGTTTCTTATGCATACTGCATCCAGTTTATTGTCATTACAGCATTTCCAAACATCAGGCATGTACCTGAAAACAGGTATACAAAAAGAATAGTACACACACACACACACACACACACACACACACACACACACATGCACGCACACACACCACTTCATCTGCTTGTTTTTATGAGGTTGATTCCCTGGTGTGTGTGTGCGTATGCTGCACATGTGCTGGCAGTATTGGCTGTCACTGTTTTTACAGGCAACATTTTGCCTGCACTCTGGTTTACAGTGTTGCAGTTGTTTTTGGCCTAAACTGGGTGAACCTATACTGTATATATGCAGTGAGGGCAGAAAGAGTCCAATGTAAATATGAATTAAATATTCATTTATTAGAGTAGTAACACCTGATCTGTTTCAGCCAATCAGGTGTTACTACTATTATAGGAGAATATTTAATACCCTGGAACAACGTGAAGACAGGTAAACCTCCTGGCATAACAGCGCATCCTTTAATTGAGTAAGATTGTTATCATGCTGCAGAAAGAATGCAGGAGTTCACAATATTCTCTGTTGCAATAATATGCTATGTAACTCTGCAGAACTAAAAACAGAAATCCACATTGTCCTAAGCTTGTTTAATGTGTCCCACATTTTGATCAGTGTCCCAAATCCCAATGGTTCCTACATTTTGAGTGTTGGTACCTGTAGTCATTGTGGCAACAAAATGTTGAAAACATTTGCTATGTGTAGATAACTGCATTGCAGTACTCAGCTGAAGGGGCGGGGTGCCAAAATCCATTTCAGTGGCAGTGGAAGAAGTTAGAATACAGTACCTCCCCATGTGTTGGTGCTCCTCTGACTGTGAATGTGCATTATCACAGCTTTCTATTAGGCTTGTGACTGTTTAGCCAATTAGCCACAAATTCCTATGTATATTTGTATTCTGTACCTTTAGTCTGTGTATGTATAACTGTCCCTACTAACAGCAGATCCACCTTGTAAATGAGCTTGCTCAATGGTGACCGCCTGGATAAATAAAGATTTAATTGATTGATTGATTGATATTCCAGGATCATCATATGAAAATGCAATTCAATGAATACTAACTATAAACTTATATGATGCTGATTAGGATGATGACAATTGATATCCCATAATTCATAAGGGTTTATGTGCTGGTTTTCTTGTGAATTCACAATATAACTGAAAAGAAAGGGTACATTTACCGTCATAAAACATCTTTGCAGGCACTTACCCAGGGCTTATTTAGAGACCAAAATGATCTTTCAGATTGACACTTGGTTGAAATTAATCTGGTCTAAATGAGCACTAAAAATAACAGCAAAGGAAGATCAGAAAGTTATCTGTGTTCTACACACCGTACACATTTGATCCATATTTTTATTTCGTCATTAGGAAAATTGTAGAGAGACTACTTGTTTGCTGCATTATCACAGTTATACTCACAGTGCATTTGCATTAACTGTGGTTAATGAAAACACAGACACAAAGAAATGTAACAAAAGCAATAAAAAAAATTATCACATACAATATGTATTTATTACAGACAAAGGGCAAACAGTTGTACACTGCAAAGAAAGTGACTGATAACCGATGATAAATAAAAAGCTAAAATAAATTTTCAGGGCAAAAATAAATCACAAGCTGAATACTTATGACAATTACATGCATTTCTTACAACTGTGGAAAACAGACTTCTAAAAAAACAGACTAACGACTAATATGCAAGACTGTAATATTTCTATAAAGTCAATTGCAGAATTTAAAAAAGAACAGTTAGTAATAATCTGACAGGCTTAAAAATTCAGAGAAAGCACAGGCTCAATAAATAAGTAAGCATGAACTCTGATTTCTTTCCTCCCAAGACACCACTTTTACTTTCTTCATTTCTGATGGCAAACAGCATGGACCATATGAAAAATCTATGAAATGACAAAAATTAAAAAAACGATATTCAAATGCACATATGGGGATAGAAGTAAGAGGCACATAACACCATGGTTGGGAAATTTCATGGGGAACACAGTGCAGTATGCAAATTATGTACACTCAGGAATGGTCCATACTGGCAACAGTTTTGGGAGCAAAAGTTCTTTAAATTCGATGGACTGCATCTGACTAAGGAGGGAGTCAGTGCATTGGGGCAGAAGTGTGATGTCTTTGCAGAATATTTAAACTAGCAAATGGGGAGAGGGGTGCAGAATCCAATACGTCGAATGGGAAGAACACCCCTCCCACCTCAGCTAGTGGTCAAACAGGAGGTCAGCATGTTTGTAGATCATTTGCATCACCAAGAAAGGAAAAAGGTCCGGCTCCCCATATGGTGCACAGATGAAAAGCTTGACCTCACCCAATAACTAATACACCAAAATCTGGCCAATGGAAAAACATGTACACAAATGCTCGCAGTCTGGGAAACAAGATCCCAGACCTGCGGGCAATAATGACAGAGGCAAAACTGGACATAGTAGCCATTAGCGAGACATGGTTTACCAGAAGCCACACTTGGGAGATTTCAGTACCTGGCTATGTAATGTTCAGAAGAGACCGAGGTGAAAAAAAGAGGGGATGCAGTGGTCCTTTATGTCAATGAAAATATCAAAGCTACAGAAATTCAGAATACACATAAGGAGCCAGAAGAACTGTGTGTCACGCTGGAAACAAAAAATGGGACAGCCATACAAACTGGGGTTTTCTACAGGCCTCCAGACCAGGGGGAGAACATAGACACATTACTGTTAGAAGATATACAAAACATGACAGCTAAAGGGGAGGTTCTGATAATGGGAGACTTCAACATGCCAGATATAGATTGGTCAATACCAGCACGAACATCTGCCAGAACTAGACACATAGTGGATTCCCTGCAGGGGGAGGGCCTCAAACAACTGGTACAATAACCCACAAGAGACAAGGCTATCCTAGATCTAGTACTGACTAACAGGGAAAGGATCACAGATCTCTAGGTAAAAGGTTGCCTAAGGGCCAGTGACCATCACATGGTATGGTTCAGTTTGATCACTGCAACTAAATCATCCTATTCCAAGGCAAAAATATGGGACTTCAGAGGAGCTGATTTTGATAAGATGGCCAACAAAGTTAAGCTAGCCCTGGCAAAAATAAATACAGGTGAGGGGGTACAGGCAAAGTGGGCAGGCATTAAGGATGCAATACTTGAAGCTACATCCCATTGCGTTAGAGAGAAAAGGAAGTGGAAAAGAAGAAGAAGAAAAACCACTTTGGTTCTCAAAAACAGCAGCAGAAAAGGTCACAACCAAAAGGCTGGCCTTCATGAAATATGAGGGAATGCAGCAGGATGAAGATTAGGAGAATTACCAAACTTCCCTAAGGGAAGCAGGGAAGACAGAAAGGCAGGCAAAGACCCAAACCGAGGAAACACTAGCACAAACAGTAGAAGAAGGTGACAAAACTTTCTAAAGATATATTAGTGAAAGGAGAAAGACCAGAAGGGGTATTGCTAAGATCAAAGGGGATAAGGGGGCATGTGAGGAGGAGGAGGACCATGTAAAAGCATGTATCCTAAATAGATACTTCTGCTCAGTATTTACTGATGAGAAGGGAGGGCAGGGACCACAGCTCAGCACCATTGACACAGGTGGGAGGGAGGTGTACACTAGTCCCTTCACAAAAGAAAGGATCCTACATGAGCTCAATAAGCTCAGAGTGGACAAGACAATGGGACCTGATGGCATACATCCCAGGGTACTAAAGAAGCTAAGGGTATAACTAGCAGAGCCATTATCAGAACTGTTTAGTGAGTCTCTGAGCACAGTAGTGGTCCCAGAAGACTGGAGAAGGGCTCATGTGATCCCTCTTCACAAAAGTGATAGCAGGGGGGAGGAGGAGGAGGAGGAGGAAGGGAAATACAGACCAGTCAGTCTTACCTCAATAGTGGGCATGATTGTGGAGGCACTCCTTAAGGAAAGTATAGTGCAACACCTGGAATCCATTGCAGCATAGGATCCAAGATAGCATGGTTTTACAACAGGATGGTCCTGTCAAACTAATCTCATAGATTTCTTTGCCTGGGTAACCAGAGTGGAGTATCAAGGGGGAGCAGTTGACGTCACCTACCTTGACTTCAGCAAAGCTTTTGATACTGTTCCACATAGAATATTGATTAATAAGCTGGGTAGCCTCAGGGTGGATCGGACATTGGTCAACTAGATGACAAACTGGTTGATGGGCAGAAAACAAAGAGTGATGGTAAACTGTATACAGTCAAAAGAGATGCAAGTCACAAGTGAGATACCTTAGGGATCAGTTCTGTTGCCAGTCCTTTTCAATATCTTCATCAGTGACATTGCAGATGGACTGAGGGTAAGGTCTGTCTGTTTGCAGATGACACCAAAATCTGCAACACAGTAGATGATACAGATGGGGTGGGCAGAATGAGAAGAGATATGGATAAACTGGCAAAATTGTCGGAAGAGTGGCGACTGGGGTTTAATGCAAAGAAGTGCAAGATCATGCATATAGGGAAGAGAAACCCTGTAGCCACCTATGGGCTGGGAGGGGAGTTGCTGGCAGTCAGAAGGGAAGAAAGAGACTTGGGCATCATCATCACAGATGACCTGAAATCATCCAAGCAGACCACTAAAGCAGTAGATAAGACTAGGGGATGTTGGGGTGTATTAGTAGGAGTATCACAAGTCATAAGAGGGAGGTAATAATCCCTCTTTAAAATACACTGGTTATGCCCCAGCTGGAGTACTTCATGCAGTACTGGAGGCTCCACCTTCACAAGTACATTAACCAAACTGAGGTAGTCCAGAGAAGGGCAACCAAAATGGTGCAGGGACTGCATCAGAAAACATATGAGGACAGATCAACGGAGCTCAATATGTATACCCTAGAGCAAAGGAGGGGAGAGAGGTGATATGATCTAAACATTCAAACACCTTAAGGGCATTAAGAATGTGAAACAGGCTAACATGTTTCAATATAAGAAAAATAGCAGGACAAGAGGACACAGCATGAGAGCAGAGGGAGGCCAATTAAGGGTTAATGTGAGGAAGTTCTTTTTCACAGAAAGGGTGGTGGATGCATGGAATGGCCTACCTCAGGAAGTGATGGATATTAATTCAGTGCAGGGCTTCAAACAAGCATGGGATAGGAATAAGGGAGCAATGCAGATGAGTATGAATAGATAGGCCATTGACAGAGCAAAGGCCAATGGCACATTCATAAGGTAGAAAAAGAAATGGGCAGACTGGATGGGCCTTGCGGTCTTTATCTGCTGTCAACTTCTATGTTTCTATGTTGAATACATTAAGCTAATGTACATGAGAAAAGTTTATGGTATTAGAGCATTGCACAAATCACACCCCACATTATGAGTGAATTGGGTTGCTCGTCTGCACCCAGAAGTGGGTTTCATATTGGGTATCATGGATTTCAATCTGCAGCCAAAAGTGTTGTGTATTTCTTACATTTTTAATGTCTATCTCTGGCTGCAGTAGCACTGGTCCCACAGGGGCCATCGTTCTGTACTTGGAAGTCCCGTTGTACTCACAGTTTACTTACTTTCTCTAAAAGAAAGGAAATTAATTGCAAAAAACTGCACTAATAGACCAGGTAGGGTTCAAGTTTACACCACAAAAGTTGGAAAATTTGACATTATAATTTATAACCCTAACTCCTCACCCCATCCCAGCAGCAAAAGGGCAAAACCACATATGCAACCACTGACAGCTATCACCAGGTAAGACAGACAAAATACAACTGTTTCTAGATAACACAAATGCAGTAACACTGATGTGCTACCTTTCTGGATTTGTATCTGTGGCAAGCACACTACAAAACATACACACTTATTTCTGTCTGCATATAGAAGTCTGCAATGCTAAAATAAAACCACTGCTTCTGTATGCTGAAGCACAGGACCCTACAGTCTCATTTATAAATCCATGATACTCAGATTACAAAAGTTATTTTGCCTTCAGATGTGCAGGTCCCTATGGGACCAGTAGTTTTATATCTTCAGGTACTCATGCCACTGTAAGACATATGCACACTTGACAAGGCTGAGTTTTTGCAGCAACAGGTATAAGATATACATACTGATCTCTGGCTGCAGTAGCACAGGCAGTACAAAATCCATGATACCAAAACTAGAACAGTACATGTGTCTGCAGAAACTCAAGCCCCTTGTGGGTCTTGAGCTTCTTCTGTCACAGGTATAAGACATAAACACTGACTTCTGGCTCCTGAAGGGCAAAACCCTGTGAGGCCTGCAGTTACACAGACAGCAGTACTATTGCAATGTGGGTACCATGGTATCAGCGCAGATCCAGAAATGTTCAAGGGAGTAACAGCTGCATGTAGAAAACCATGCACCAGCAGATCAAGCTATCTAGCAAGTAACTCATACAGCTAGCATGAGTACCCAATGGGCTTCTGCTTCTGCAGCCACAGGTACTCATGCAGGCTGTATGACACACTGTGGGGCTATGCTTATGCAAACACAAATACAAAGCCACGAAGTAGAACATTAGTGCTATTGCATTTGGGTCATCTGGAAACGGTTTTATGTTTGTCTTCCTTGATGATGGCTGTCTGTGGTTGCTTGTGTGGTCTTGTCCTTTTGCTGCTTAGAGGGTTGGAAACATGCAACATTTACCTACATTTGTGGCATTAATCTGAGCCCTGACTGGTGCATTAATATAGTTTTTTGCAATGAATACATATTATTTATTTATTTATCTATTTATTGAAATGTTGATAATCGGATCAGCCCACTGAGACAATATAGTCTCTTTTTCATGGGTGACCTGGGGTTAATTACAGAGCATAATAAGCACAATTAATACAAGCACAAATCAATTACAAAACATATGAAGCACAATTAATACCAGCACAACTAATACAGAGAGGGTTACTTTGTAGATGTGGATAACAAGAGCATAGGAAGTACATGCATATAGGTGCAGAACCACTTTGGTTCAGGACATAGTATACAAGATCATTACATTACAATTAGTACATGGTGTATGGTTCTAAAACAAGACCTATCACATTAAAGTTTTTTTACAAGACCAGTCACATTAAAGTTAGTACATGATCATACTCTTGCACTTGGAAGAAAAGCAAGAAGGGGAGGGCAAAGAAACCTAGTTGGCTGACATAGGAGGTTATGGAATGGGTAAGGGCCAAGAGGGCAGCATTTTGAAAGTACAGGAGATTGGGGAGGGGGAAAGATAGGGATACATACATGGAGAAGTCCAGGGAGGTTACCAGACTGGTTAGGGCAGTCAAGGCATCCAGGGAGCTGAGACTGGTGCAGGGAATCAAAAGTGGAGAAAAAGACTTCTTCCACTACATCGGAGATAGAAGAAGGAACAAGGATCAACTGGTGAGGATTAAGGATGGAAGGTTGGTGGAGAAAGGGTCAGAGCAGGCAGAGGCACTGAATGAATACTTCTGCTCTGTATTCATGCAGGAGAAGAGGCAGATACCCCAGGTGAGGGGGTGGGTGGGTGGGTAGGTAGGGGAGGAGACAACGGATGTAGAGAATACAGAGCAGGGTACTAGATGGGTAGAGGGCATTAAGGGTGTGCAAAGCACCTGGACCTGATGGCATTCAACCTAGGGTACTAAGGGAGTTGGCAGAGGTCCTGGCGGGGCCACTGGCAGACCTGTCCAATACCTACCTGGGGCACAGGACCCAAGGCAGCATGGATTCATGATGGGAAGATCATGTCAGATTAATCTAATAGATTTCTTTGACTGGGTGACCAAAGTAGTAGACCAGGGAGGGGCTGTGGACATGGCCTACCTAGATTTTAGCAAGGCATTTGATACAGTCCTACACAAAAGATTAATACACAAGATAGCCAGCCTTGGAGTGGGTCCCAAGGTGGTTGCCTGGATAAAAAATTGGCTAGACAACAGGATGCAAAGGGTAGTAGTAAATGGAGTGCACAGTGAAGAAAGGAGGGTTACTAGCGGGGTACCTCAGGATTCAGTACTGGGACCGGTCCTTTTTAATGTCTTTATAAGTGACATTGCAGAGGAACTGGAAGGAAAAGTATGTCTCTTTGCAGATGACACAAAGATCTGCAACAGGGTTGATACACAAGATGAAGTGGAAAGGATGAGAAGGGACTTGGCAAGGTTGGAGGAATGGTCAAATGTATGGCAGCTCAGATTCAATGCAACGATGTGCAAGGTAATGCACATGGGAAACAAAAACCCAGGAGAAGCGTACACAATGGGGGGTGAGATACTGACAACAGTAAAAATAGAAAGCGACCTGGGGGTAATTATATCAGATGACCTAAATGTGGGCAAGCAATATGAGAAGGCAGTAAGGAAGGCTGGGGGGATACTGGGATGCATAGGAAGAGGCATCAATAGTAGAAAACAGGAAGTTGTTATCCCTCTGTACAGACAGTTGGTGAGACCCCATCTGAGTACTGTGTACAGTTCTGGAGACCCCATCTCTGCAAAGACATAGACAGAGTGGAGGCTGTCCAGAGGAGGGCAACAAAATGGTGCAGGGTCTGCACCAAAAGACATCTGAAGAAAGACTAAAGGAGCTTAATATGTATACCCTTGAGGAAAGAAGGGAGAGGGACATGATAGAAACTTTCAAGTACCTCAAGGGAATTAACAAAGTCCAAGAGGGTAGCATCTTCCAGAAAAAGAGATGTGCAAGAACAAGGGGGCACAATTTGAAGATAGAGTGGGGACGGCTCAGAGGTAATGTGAGGAAGTATTTTTTCACAGAGAGGGTTGTGGATGCATGGAACAGCCTCCCTGAGGAGGTCGTGGAGTCAAGAACAGTGGAGGAATTCAAGAATGCATGGGACAGGCATAAGGCAGTCCTAGTGGGGCTAGGAGGAAGTAAGCTGTTGGTTAACTAGGATCTGCAGCTTATCCGTTAGGTAGGAAAATGGGCAGACTAGGTGGGCCAAGCGGTCCTTATCTGCTGTCAAATTCTATGTTTCTATGTTTCAATACCACAGGTCTGGAGAATGGCCCATGTGGTGCCAATCCACAAAAGTGGCCCAAAGGATGAACCAGGAAACTATAGGTCAGTGAGCCTCACATCGATCATGGGAAAACTCATGGAGACCATCCTTAAAGAGAGGCTTGTGAGCTTCTTGGAGGAAAATGGCCTCCAGGATGGTCAACAGCATGAGTTTGTAGTGGGCAGATCCTGCCAGGCAAACCTTGTAGAGTACTACGACTGGGTGACACGGGAACTGGACAAGGCCATGCAGTGGATGTCCTGTATTTAGACTTCAGCAAGGCCTTTGATTCAGTGTCGCATGGCAGGTTGGGGGGGACTGGAATATGTGGAGGAAGGACCAAAAATGAAGAAATGGATCACAAACTGGCTAAAGGGAAGGCAGCAAAGAGTGGTGGTGGGGGTCCTCTTGCCACTGAGAGCAGAGATGAGTGGGGTACCACAGGAATTGTTACTAGGACTGGTTCTGTTTGGAATGTTTATTGCAGACATCTCACATGGGATGCGGAGCAACATCAGTCTGTTCACAGATGATACCAAGATAGGAACTGTGGTTGACAATGTGGTGGGGTGGAAGGGGTTGCAGAAGGACCTGACTAAGTTGCAGGAGTGGGCAGAAACATGGCAGTTAGGGTTCAATGCCAAGAAGCGCAATGTTCTGCACTTCAGAGCCTGGAACCAGGGAAGGGATTATCACTTGAATGGGATACAGTTGGGGAGCTCCATAGAGGAGAAGGACCTAGGAGTGATCATTACGGGGAGCATGAACAGCTTTGCTCAGTGCAGGAGGGTGGCAGCAAAAGCCAACAAAATGCTAGAGTGTATTGCAAGAGGGATCTTCTCCAGAAGGAGGGAGGTTTTTCTGCCCCTGTATAGGTCATTTGTCAGGCCCCACCTGGAGTACTGCTTGCAGTACTGGAGCCCATTCCTGAAGGACATCAGACTGTTGGAGGGGGTGCAGCAAATAGCCACAAAGATGATCTAGGGATTAGAGACCAAGCCATACAATGACAGGCTGGGAGAGTTGAATATGTATTCACTAGGGGAGAGAAGGGATGGGGGGTATATGATTTAGACCTTTAAGTATCTAAAGGGGATAAACAAGACCAACACAGAAGGGATTTTCCAGATGAGAAAGGGGAGGGACACGAGAGGGCATGGACTGAGATTGGGGGGGGTGATTCAGGAGGGAGTTGAGGAGACATTTTTTCACTGAAAGAGGGGTGGACAAATGAAATTCTTTACCAGATGAGCTAGTACCCTGTAAGACAGTGGGCAGTTTCAAGAGGGGTTGGGACAGAGTAAGGGTAAGGGCAGCTGTGAGATGAGGTGCTAGCTGCACACTCCAGCAGACTCGATAGACCATGAGGCCTGTTTCTTTTTTTTTTTTTTTGCAATTTAAAATTTTATTAATTTCAAGTGCCAGTATCCATACTTACAATCATACAGAGAAAAAGGGATATATCCAGGACAATACAAGCTTATTGCAGATAAAACCTGCATAACAACCGACTAAAATAATCAAGTAAATACATAACAGGGCGGCGCAACCCACAATAAAAATAAAAACAAAACCCCACCTCTATTTCCCACTATAAAACTAGAAAACCACCCCATCCCAGAACCCTAAAGCCCCCAACCCTGCTCAAGGTTACAATCACACAGATTACAAGCACACACAAAGAAAAGAAAGAAAAGGAAAAGGAGAAATCAAGAATAGGCAGAAGACAAAAAGAGGAAAGCACAAATACATTGCTATACCACAGTGCAGTCAATTTGCATTTCCAAAATTACTTAGTAATAGGTCAAGACGCCCCACTTAGTCATATAAGCATTTGGCTTACCTTGCATATAGGCTATATGTTTCTCTAATTGCAACGCTAGCATACACTCTCGGTGCCATTCCAACATAGAAGGAGAACCCTTAGATGACCAATGTCTGAGAATTACTAATTTCATAACCGCAGTAATAAGCGAAACATGGGCTCTCCAAGCTTTCGGGGCCATGTCCGGAAAGATTAACAATACACAAGTTTCCGGCATAGTCATATTGAAGGAGCCAAGGATAGGGCGAACAAGTCTACTGATGTCCTCCCAAAGCGGCAGATCTTTGGGCACTCCCACAGCATATGCAATAAGGAACCTCCTCAACGCCACAGCGCCAGCATGCTGGGGAGCACCGTGCCTTCCATCGGAATAAATATGAGGAGTCAGATACAGATGATGCATAATATTAAATTGGACCATCCTAAGCCTATCTTGCTTAACATATTTATAAACAGAGTTCCACAGATTCTTCCAAAGCTCTGGCGAATCCCCCAACCCCAGCTCTCTAGCCCAATAGTAACACACCCCAGAAGGAATTTTCTTATCCCATTCTAAAATTTTTCTATAGATTTTGGAGACCGCATGGGATTGGGTTGCTACTCTGCAAAGTTCGTCCATAATACAGGTATGACCATGCGAGGCCATGAGGCCTGTTTCTGCTGGCAAGTTCATATGTTTGTAAAGTTTGCCTAGGGAAATGAGATGATAGATAGATAGATAAATAGATATGTAAGCAAAAACACACAGTGGGGTGTGATTTATTCTGGATAAACATGCATCTAGGGGGGCAGTAAGGCATGAGGCCACAGAATGAGTGCCTAACTGCCCCTAGAAATTTGTTTATCCAGAATAAACCAAACCCCAGAGTGTGTTATTGCGCTTATAAAAGTATTATATCTTTTGAAATATTATAGTTTTAAAAAAAAATACTAAAAGTTTGATTTTTGAAGTAAAATAGTCCCTCCACTCCATACAATGGCTCTACAGCTCGTGACTTTCAGGTTAGTGATTCAGTCATTTGCTGCCCCTCCCCCCTTAAGCTGCCCCGTAGCTGTATATGTGTGTGTGGTTTTTGATAAATGTTCCCAGTCCCGCTGCCTTCCATAAGACTGAGAAATCTTGTTGTTTAATGGAGATACACATTTGCAGGGAGCCAAAGTGAGATCATGATCTGTGAGGAAGCCAACTACCACTGCTGTGGAGACTTCTGGTTCTCAGAAGCACTTGAGTGGCTTGTTTCATGCTGGTTACATTTTGGCACAAGTAAATTGTAGGAGATCTGAATGATTTATTTTTATAAAGAAAAAAGGCAGCCACAATTTAATACTGTCTGTGGGATTTAAAAACATCAGGCAGCCAAGTGTGAGCATCTTTCAAGTCTGCTTCATTAGTGATTTATTTATTTATTTATTAGCTTTTGGTAACAGGGTAAGTGCGCTAGGCAACAGACCTGCCTATTTTCAGGCACAACCGGGAGAGCACAGGTCATTAGTTACAATATGCAGAAATGCACAGACATAATATAGGTGTACAGGAGCAAAACAAGATATACATTGGGTAGCACAGTAACAGTTACATAACGGTACATTTTAGGCATAGATCATAATAAGGATGTAAAATAAAGCAATTAAATGATGAAGCAACAGTTTCATTTACAGCTTGTGGTTGTAGAAAGTCACAGGCTGTGGTGTTTGACAAAGAACTTGTGGTTTTGCCTGAAGTTTGGATTATAAAAATAAAATGTGATTTGGTGGGGTCTTGGGGATTTCACTGTGAACTGCTGAGGGAGGAATTGGGGGATGCTTGTGGATATAGAGGTGAGCTGTGTCAGCTTTGGGGTACTCCATCAGGAAGGGATATGCTCTTCTGTTATGTGGTGAGTGGGTCACTTTTGCTGGCTCTTATTTTTTTACTGTGCTATATCTTATGACATAGCTGGCAAGTGCTGCCTGCCAATCAGGTTTCTTTACGGTGTCTTCCCATTTTATAAATATATATATATATACTGTATATATGCAGTATATATATATACTGTATATATATATATATTATTATTTTTTTCTACTGGCACAGTAGAGCCAGTATAGTAAATGTTAAATAAGTTGTCTCGTATTAATGATACACCCCAATTTTTGCTCCTTAATAACTTTGGTGGCATTTGGCTGAAGTCCCCAAACTTTGGCATGAATTGTCTAGAAGGCAAGTTCTCAAGATGTTAAAAGTTTCAGGTTGGCAGGTTGTGTGGTAACCACGATACAGAATGTAAATTTTTAATGAAGTGGGATGTTTTTTTCCTACACTTATTACCCCTTTTTTTTGCTTACATACACATATAATTTTTTGTGAAATGCTGCCTATGTGAAGGTAATGCCTTTCAAAGGTTTCATGAAAAAAAATACTAACCAGTTCCAGAGTTCTGAAGACTAAATTTTCCTTATTCTTAGCATACTCAGTAGGGGTTTTGGATAACCCTCTGATATGACCCCCAACTTTTGGAGGTCACACTTCACATGGAAAATACATAAAAATGATTAATTCTGGAAAAAATACACCTAAACATTGATAAATGGCACCTGGTTAGCAAGATTCTGGTCTTTGCTTTTTTTCAGCTTCGGCCCAGAAATACCTTTTCTTGTCACAACAAAATCCTGGTTGCACAGCTTAATGAGATGAGTCATTTTGGCTTGCACACAAAACCTCTTAACAGAATGCTATCAGCATTTTGGGGAATGATCAATGTATTAATGTAGATGGTACAATTCCTCATTTTTTAAGAGATATGAGCTGAATGTATGTTGTGCAAGTATATAATTTCCTGAGCTGTGCAAAAAAAAAGTTTATCAACAATGAGCTGTCTTTCCTATTTAAAAATCATTATTGAAATGTAAAGCTATGACTCCTTTCAAAGCTATTTTTTACTAGGATAGAACACTTGTTTTTGATAAATACTAACTTTACCCAGCTCTGAAAATTATATATTTGCAGTACATACATTCAGCTCATATCAGCAAACAAATTTAAACTTTATATGGTCCTCCAACTGCTAGCTCAGCCAGTCTTCCCTTGTTACAAAAATGCTGCTTTCCATTTTTTTTTAACTGTTCTCAGTTCCTCTCCAAGCTCAGTCAGCCCTCTCTTGTCCTTCTGGTTTTATTAACCTTACCCGGTTACCAAAGACTAAAATAAAAAAAAGAAACAAATAAATTAATGTTGTAAACAGGGAGTCCAACCTTGGTATCTCTTTATCATAACCTCTCCCCTCCAGATCACCTACTCCCCAATATATAGGTGGCAGCACTATGGTACCCACCCCAAACTGAAGTTTACCCCTACCCTCTGGTGCCTAATCCCACCGTCAGTTATGGTCCCCTATAAAAAAAGAAAACTGTAACACATTGTTCTTTTTTTTTCTTTTTACATTTTATCTGAGAAGACAAAAATGGTCTCTCAATCTTAGTCCCCCAAGACCCGCCAAACCACCCCAATCTCCCACTAAGCAACTGCCCCATACTCCAGCACACACCCTAACTCACTTAACCATCATCCCATGGCATAGATCCATGCTCCATCTGGAAAAACTGTGAAATGAGAATATAAGGCAAGTCAGGTTAATGTATTTTAATGCATTTTGAACTTTAACTCAAAACTCTGGCTTTGTCAAATATTTTCACATCAAATATTTAACTTGGCCATTTTGGGATCCAACTTCATGGACAAGGTAGGTGGCATATTTCAAATCCATACCAAAAGGTGATTTTTCAGTCCTCCATGAAATCACCTTTTAGGCAAGATTTGAAAATTTTCACCTACTGGGTTCATGAGGTAGGGTCATAAAAAGACTATGGCCAGGATATTCAAAGGGGTTTCACCTGGCACAACTGTGTTGTGCTGTCACAACCCCGAATTGCACCCCTGCAGGATATTCAAAAGGCTGCCAGGCACAGCGCAATGCCCGATGCGCTGGGGCACAATGTAAGCCTACGCAGCACAGATCCAGGGGGCATGACCATGCATATGCGGCACATCCCGATATTCAGCCCGGGATGTGCAGCGCATATGCCAGCACAACCTTGCAGTGCACCGCACAGGGGGACTCAAAGCTGAGCCCAGGAAAAGCAGGAGCAAGTCCCAGCCACCCACAGGCAGGCTGCTGTACTGCAAGGCACAACACTGCAGCCGCCAGCCGTGGAAGGCCACCAGCCCACACAGAACACCATTGCTGAGCACACATACCCCCCTGGTGGTCCAGTGGACCCCCCACCCACCCCGTACACCTGATCACGGGCATCCCAGTAATATTAAGAATCCTTGGTGGTCTAGTTGTCCTCCTTCAGCCTGATCACAGACATCCCAGTAATGTAAAGAATCCCTGGTGGTGTAGCGGTCCCCCTTCTGCCTGATTGCAGGCATCCCAGTAATTTATTGATTATTTGGTAGTCTAGTGGTAACCCCCCCCATATGCCTGATCACGGGCTGTTGCTGAAATAAGGAATTACCTGGTGGTCCAGTGGTACCTGCCTCCCCACCCACTCACAGAGGTCCCACAGCCACCCAGCAACCCCCCATCAGTGGGTGGCAGCACCCCCCATTCCGCCCAGCTACCCACCAAATGACGGCATACAGTATGATCTGTATGCCCATTGGTCCACAGTGTGGACCAATGGGCTTCAGAACCATACTGTAGCTACACTGGACCAGATATGTGAATGAAGCATTCATTCACATACCTGATCCTGTGTAGTACATTAGGAATTCAGAACTCATTGGTCCACACAGTGGACCAATGGGCACACAGATCATACTGTACACTGTCATTCAGTGGGGGCTAGGTGGAATGCTGGCAGGTGCTGCTGCCCGCCAGTGATGGGGGTGCTGGTGGCCGGGGACCTCTGTGGGTGGGTGGGGAGGTGGGTACCATTGGACCACCAGGTAATTCCTTATTTTGGCAACAGCCCATGATCAGACGTATGGGGTGGTTACCACTAGACCACTAGGGTATCATTACATTACTGGGATGTCTGCTATCGGGCTGAAGGGGGACCGCTACATCACCAAGGATTTTAATGTTTATTTCAGCCCAGGATTGGGTGTACTAAAGCAGGGGGGGAGCTGCATTAGCCAAGGCGGGACAGCCCGGCAGGGCACCAGGCACACTTCACTGGTAGCCAGTGCATCACAAGCAAACAGGTCCATAATGACATGTAAATGGCCCCATTTGCACCTTGTATGCATTATGGCCTCATTTGCATGCCCCCAGCTGAATATCACAGATGATGCACCTAGCGTAATTGCATTTGCGCTGATGCATCCCTCTGCTCCCTTTCTGCATCTTGCACTGGCACAGTGCCACTGTGCCATGTGCATTATGTGCACCATCCCTGCCATATTCAACGGTGCTGAGCCATAGCACATTACCATTGAATATCGCCTGGTCCTGGCCCTCCTCCGTGCATTCAAGCAGTTGTACCAGCTTGCGCCACCACCCACCGCCGTCTGAATATCTGGACCTATGTTGAGAATTTGATGGAAAAATATGGTAAAATGACTAAGGTGTGAGTGAACATTGAAATATTTCAATGTTCACTCATAAGTTCACTAAGTTAAAAATATTTTCACCCAAACTTTGAACACAGCCTTTTTGGGACCCCACTTCAAGAAAAATGCTGGTGAATTTTTTCAAATCCAGGCTAAACAGAGATTTTTTGGTCCTCTGCGAAATCACATTTCAAGTGGGATTTGAACGCTTTCACCCATCAGGTTCATGACATGGGGTTATAAACAGATGGGGTCAAAATATTAAAAAAAAAAAGCAAAGTTATGGCTGTACATTGATATTTTTCCATGTTCGCTCATAACTAGAGATGGGTGAAGTGGCTCCAATTCGCTCCAGGAAGTGATTCGAGGAGTGAAGGTGAATTTGTGGAGTGCCTAGCAACACAAATCGCAGTACTTCACGTTTTAACGGGTAACGCAAAGTCCATTAAAAATAATGACTTTGTGTTACTCCGCCTTCCCAAACCACTACTCCACTAATTCTTAAGGTGAAGTACATTGAAAATAATGTACTTCATCTGACTTCGCCTTGTTTTTAAGCTCCAAAGATGAAGTTTGCAGTGATTCATGGGATTTCAGGTCACATGGGCTCTAGATTGTTCAGCACAGCCTCAGTTAGGGGTACAGTGTGTAGGAAGCTGTAGGAGACAGTCTGCTCTGAGAGCTCTCTGCGATTCAAACCTTCTAAAAGCTGTTAAAAAAAGTCTTTTTGAGTCTTTTTTTTGCTGAAACTTTAGTTCATTGAAAGTAGGAAACCCTCCTGTGCTCATATCATCCAACGTTTATTGTTTGTGTGTGGATTTTGAATGTTATGTACAACACTCAGTCTGTGTACTGAGAGACAGTGGAAGTGTGCTTTGGGTGAGGGTGGTGTAGGTAGATTAACTTGGAGAAAAAGACAGTTATTTCTGTTTTGGTGATATTTTTCTTATAACTGTGTTAATGTACACACAGTAATATTTTCAATAATTCTTGCCATTTTTTTGCTGATTGTTGTGGTGCATCAGTGCATAATTTTAGTTTGTTTAAAATATGTGGTTATATTACTGAAGTTTTCAATTTGCTACGAATTACTTAGTGTGTATGTAAATATGTGTGTGACACGTGTTGCCAAATCAGACACCTTTAACTGTGCCAAATAATAATTTCAGCAATGTGAACCTGCTATCCACTGCAGCTGTGTGATTTTTGTACTTCCTTGTGGTGTCTTTACTGTTAATAGTAACAGTGACTGTTACTGCAGCAGTGCAGTACACTGTGCCCCCCCCGCGGCCCGCCCCAACTGGCAAAGGTATTCTTTTCCAGATTTAAATTTCTGATAGTGAGCACTAGTTAGGTGTTGTACCTTTGTATTGCAGGCCTGTTTTGTAGCATCTCTCCAGGTTTCACCACTCCACCATTGTACTCATTGATACGTGTTTTTAAGTCGGGGAGTTTTAAGATACAGATCATCAGGGAAGTCCAGCTGTAGGCATTTGCGTTCCCAATACAGTTTCATATTGGTTAACTCACACCATCGACACTGAATCACGTTCTTCATTATCACAGTCACAAATGCAGTCACAAATCACAATTCACCATCATGTCACGAATCACAGCATTAATTTTTTTCTAGTTACTTCGATGTATTGTATACCTGTTTTGTATTATCTCTCCAGGCTTCACAACCCCACCATTGTACTCATTAATATGTGTTTTTAAGTCATGGAGTTTTAAGATACAGCTCATTGGGGAAGTACAGCCATAGGCATTCACTTTTCCAATACATTTTCATACTGGTTATCTCTCACATCATTGACACCGATTCACATTCTTCATTATCACGGTCACAAATGCAGTCACAAATTATGATTCATGATCACGTCACGAATCACAACATAAATTTTTTTTCGTTACTTGGATGTATTGTAAGCCTGTTTTGTAGTATCTCTCCAGGCTTTACCACCCCACCATTGTACTCATTAAAACGTGTTTTTAAGTCGGGGAGTTTTGTGCTGCAACTCTTTGGGGAAGTACAGCCATAGGCATTCACATTCCTTCCTGTACAGCATGTGAGTTACAGTACTATAAGCAGTGGAGGGCGAAGTGGCCCCAATTCACTCTATGAAATGATTCACAGAGTAACGCGGAACCCACGGAGTACTCCACAATGTAAAGTGGAGTACTTCGCTTCACAATGAGGAATGCAAAGTCCATTGAAACCAATTACTTTGTGTTATTCCGCCTTCCCCAAACCGCTTCTCCACCAATTTTAAGGTGAATGTAATTTACTGTACCTCACTTTGCCTTGTAATTGAGCTCCAAATGAAATTCTGCAGTGATTCATGGGATTGCAGGTCACATGGGCTCTAAATTGTTCTGCACAGCCTCTGTTCTGGCCTGGGTAGTGTGTGTGTAGTGGTAGCTGGAGACAGTTTGCTCTAAGTGCTCTACGATTCAAAACCTCTAAAAGCTGTTTAAAATGCCTTTTTGAGTCAATTATTTTGCTCAAAATTTACTAGGAAACCCTTCTGTGCTCATATCATCAAGTGTTTATTGTTGTGTGTAGATTTTGAATGGTAATTTAGAACAGTCAGTCTGTGTACTGTGAAGTGTGTGTTGGGGGAAGGGCGTATTTGTGGTGTAAATACATTAACTGGGAGAAAAAGGAAGTCTTTCTGTTTTGGTTATATTTTTCTTGTATAACTGTGTTAATGTGCGCACAGTAATATTTTCAGTACTTCTTGACATTTTTTTGCCAATTGTTGTTATGCAGCAGTGTATAATTTGTCTGCTTAAAACATTTGGTTATATTACTAAAGGTTTTCAATTTGCTACACATTACTTGTAGTGTGTGTGTGAGTGTGTGTGCGATGTGTGCCATTAAATCAGACACCTTTTATTGTGCCATAGAGTAATTGCAGCAGTGTGAACCTGCTATCCACCGCACCTGCATGAATTTTTTATACTGCTTTGTGGTATCTTTACTGGTAGTGGATTGTTACTGCCGTGCACTAATCCCCCAACTGGAAAAATGCATTCCTTTTCAGATTTGGATTTGTGACTTGTGTGCGCTAGTTAGTTGTTGTTGTGCCTTTTCATATGCATCCCTTGAGTGCATAGCGCAATCTTAATCTGTTTGTGCATTTTCAGTGCACCATTAATTCTGGGAGACTGCATTTCTTGTTATGCTGTCATTTCACTTGATCAGCACTGGTGAATTTTCTGGACACAAGACAATAGCATTTCATCAGCACTGGGGAATTTTCTGGAGTCTAGACACAAGACAGTAGCATTTTAGGGATGCACATTAATTCTGGTGACTCTGTGACCACTGCACGCATGCTGAGTGCACCATTAATTCTGGGAGACTTTGCATTTCTTGTTATTCTCTCATTTCACTTTGTCAGCACTGGGGAGTTTTCTGGACACAAGACAGTAGCACTTTGGGGATGCACATTAATTCTGGTGACTGTGTGGGTGGGGTGCTGCCAATATTGTTGTCACTCCACCTTACTTCACATTTAAAGCAGAATGACAACATGAAGCAATAATAGCAAGGTGAAGTGAACATTTCTTATGGGGCACTGCTCGTAGCGAAGTGCCAATGTGAAGTGGCCACTTCGCGTTCACTTCGCAGGTGGATTTTAAATTCATTGCTTCTGTACTCATAACTTTGGTAATCATCAATATTTTCACTCAAGTTTTCAACATAGCCATTTTTTAACACCACCTCATAAATGGGACAGGTGTAATTTTTCAAATCCTTGATGAAATGGATTTTCATGCTTGTGTGTGAAATTGCATTTTAGCCACTATTCTATAAATGCTGCATGTCATGCTTTTATGGGAGAGTCATAAAACAATGGGGAAAAATAAAAACAAACAAAAAAAGAAGAATTATTAAATGGGAAAAGAAAATCCTGCATCCTGATTGTTAGACAGATCCACACTGGTAAAAATAAGTTCTTCCAACCATGACACAGGACAATCAACAAATCCTTAAATAAAGTTTAGAATTATAAGAAAAAAATAAAGAAATTCAGTTGCCATTTTTTTACCTTCTCCAGGCCACAGTCTAAGTCAATATCACTCAAAAAACAGTAAATGAAGAATTAATCTTCTTCAAGGATATCTCCCTCCATTGAGCCATACACTTGAACTGTAGGCCATTGGCATCAGGACCACCCAGAAACGTTTTGCAGGCTTGGCTGCCCATGTCAATGTGCCCCATTGGTGCTCATAAAACATTGGACTCTCCAGAATTCCTGAGTTCTTTCTTTAGCTGTCAACCTCATGTCAGTCCACCATTGCTGAAGAATGGCATTGAACTGTTGCAAGTATTCAACGTCACTGAATACTCCTTTCAAAGTTTGTTAATTTATACTTTACCTTTTATGCCACATTAAAAAAAGAACTATTGTTCCTATATTGTTATTGCGATGATGCAACAATTTATGGTCCCATGCCATAACATGGATCGCTAAATAGTGATCACTTTTACAGTGAGTGTACATCATTGAAAATCAAAATGATGATGTACACTCCCCAGCAAACCTGACAACAGTGACGAAAAAACAACTTGCACCCCCTTAAATTAGGATTCTCAATTCCAGGGGGGTACATGTTTGGGAGGGGAAGAAACTCGGACATAAAAAAAAAAAATAAGTGCAGCACACAATAAAACAAAGTAGAATCCCCTATCCAGCCCCAAACCCTGGACCTCCCTCACTGCAGCCCACCACCCTCATCATCACAGAATGGCAGCTCGGCAGCACACCACAAAACTATAGCCCACATAACTTCTACTTCCTGACCACTCCCCTTCCATTCATTCACCCTCCTACTATGTCAATGTTTTTCCTCTAACTTGGAGCTATAACCATGTCTCACTACATTTTCAGGTTAGCTAACATAACAGGTGCTCAAATTGAGCCACTCAAAACTGATTTACTCAATGTGAATCACCATTATAATGTGCTACCTAGTTTATAAAGATGACCACCACTCTGTTTGTATTTGTAGCCTTGGTACAAACCACAGCCTTAAAGCATGCATCATTTTTGTTTCATATCATTCTTTTAATTTTTATTTTATACAAAAAAAAATTTGTGGGCTAATAACCCATATTTACCGATGCCCAGTGTATCAAATTCATACATTATGCAAAAAAAAATAGACACATAAATACATTAGTGTAAGAATCAATTATTGCACTTATAGAGTTCATCAGCATTTAGTTCCTTAGCATTGTCTTAAAACTAAACATTGTAGGACAACCTACTATAATACTGGGTAGTTTGTTGCAGATGATAGATGAGAAAGTCATGGAATTCTGAACAAACTTTGATATGAGGAATGTTATACGGAAATCTGCTATGCATTCTGATATTTACTGAATTATCATTTCTGGAAAACAGTATAGTTATACTGTTTGGGAGCAAACCAAGTTGAATTTTATGCAGGAACAGTAAGGAGCAAAGATTAAAACACTCATCTAAAGGTAGACAATTAAATAAACTGTATAATAGATAATGGTGTGTATACCTGAGTTAACTGATGGCAAATCGAATAATACTATGATAAGTTGACCTTAGTTTAGCTAACATTCCTGCAGATGTATAGGAATAAATAAATGAACCATAATCCAACACTGATAATAGACTATGAATTAACATATGCCTAACTTCAACTGTAAGATTTTTTTCGTATTCTAAAAAGATAGCCCAATCTGTTATGCAGCTTATTGATTAACTCAAGAAAGTGAAACTCATATGAAAGGTGTGAGTCTAACAACAGGCCAATGCTTAAAAACTGTCACTTGCTCAGTTTGGTTACCAAAATTATCACATAACAATAATTCAGATGCCGGATATTTCCTAACACAAGAGAAAACCATTGTTTTTGCTTTAACAGAATTTGATACTAATTTATGAGCTTCAAACCAGGTATAAAATAAACTAAATTCAGACTGCAATATTACTTGAAGTGTGGGTAAGTTATATTCAGAACAAAAAAGAACTGCATCATCTGCATATAAAATAAGTTCAGTGTGTTTAAATAAATCAGAGAATGAATTAACAAAAAAGAAAAAAAATAATGGTCCCAGTATTGGGCCCTGTGGGACTCCACATCTTAAAGTAGCTTTATTAGAGTTTACCCACCAATAGAGGTTCTCTGATTCCTATCTGAGAGGTAATTTCCAAACCAGTCAACCACATGAGTTAAGAAATGGACTTCAGACAACTGTTTCAATAACTCAGCATGGTCAACCAGGTCGAATGCCTTGGTGAGGTCCACAAAGGCCAGGGGTTTAGCCAGGCAATATCGAATCATCATAATGATGCCTTAGAAAATTTTCTGTTGATGCAAGAAATGGAGAAAGAAACTGCAGTAAAGGCGGCTTCTCTGTCAACACCTGCTCCCATTCCTGGTTCACAGCTGGCCCATCAATCGCCATGGTTGATGATGGCTATCACTGAAGCATCCATGAGAAAAGACAACTCATCCAGATGGGTCAGATTCACTGCATTCCCTTGAGCCACCTCCCTGGTTACCCAAACAAAGAAATCTATGAGATTAGCTTGGTCAGACCTCCCTCCTGTGAAATCATGCTGCTGTTGGTCCTGCAGCCCTTTTGCCTCCAGGTGCTCTGCAAGCCTCTCCTTCAGAATTGTCTCCATTATCTTCCCCACCACTGATGTGAGACTGATTGGCCTTCAGTTGCTATCATCCCCCCTACTGCCGCTTTTGTGTAGATGGACCAAATCTGCCCTCCTTCAGTCCTCTGGAATGTCCCCCATCTCCACTGATGTGTTGAAAAGCACTATCAGGAGGTGGCCAGCACCATACTCAGTTTCTTTAGGACCTTTGGATGAATCCCATCCATTCTTATCACCTTATTCTCCATTAAAGCTTCCAATCCCTTCCAGACCCTATCCACTGAGAATGGACTCGTATCCATTCCCTCCTTTCCCTTGTGCTGCTACTGCATGCTGGTCTCAGTATAGCCTAGAGGTTAGGTTAATGAGCTGTGAATGAGCTTGGTGGATCCAGCAGACCAGACCTTGGTTTGATTCTCCCAACTTCCACTTGCATACTGTGTGACTCTGAGCAAGTCACTTAACCACCCAGTGATCACTGGTTGTCCCTGAAAACAGGCACTTGTGCCTAGTGGGCCTTACCCAGTTACTAAAGACTAAAAAAAAATATCCCCCCATCCCCACCCTCTTTAGTGAAGACTGAACACAAGTAATCATCTTGTATTTCTGCTTTCTTTTGATCTTCCCTTGCACAGTCCTCCCCTGTCCTCTTGAGTCTCACTATCCCTCCCTATGTCTTCCTCTTTCCCTCACATACCTTATGTAGATCGTGTTTCCTCTTTTGACCTCCTTAGCTATTTTTTATTTTCGTCTTTGGTAACCGGGTAATCTGTCTGTGCTATAGCTGCCCTCACCCTCCTTCCCACCTCCCTTTGTTTTGCTAGACATAGTTATCTGTCTTCATTCTTCTGGGTCTCTTTTTACTTTCTAAATGCTGTGATCGTCTTCACTGCTTTTGCCCTGTCCTTTGTACTTTAGGTTCTTCAACTATCTGCCTGAGAAAAGACCTTTGTAGGGAGTGAAGGATGGCCCTGCTCTTAACTGAAGCCACAGGGTTCAGACACTATCTTGACTTGTAAATCAAAGTTTCTGGCTAAATGATCCAGATATTCTTAATGTTAAAGAGATTGGGAGACTCACATCCTGAAGTTACATGCTATACCCACAAACACTGTATTCCTTTCCGTGGATCCATATTGCATTTTTAGGGCATGAATAAGTGGAACATGCATAATCTCTCCCTCTTTATTGGTTTGTCCTGACATTGGGCAGCAGGCCAGACATCACAGACTTCTAGGTGGGCTGATCTTATGCTGTCTTTCTTTTAAAAAAGACATGCATCTCTGCTTCCTCAGCTCCCACTGGCAGCAGTTCCCTTACCAGCACCCATTAGAAAATTACTGCTTTTAATCAATCTCATGACAATTCTCCCTGTTCCAGACTAAAACTTTCCTCTCCCGTACACTGATTGCCTTATGCCAACATTTGCAAGTGAAGGGAGGGGTATCTGGTCCACAAAACCTCAGGACAAAATGGATATCCAAGAATGTTTTATGTGCCTCTCTCAGGATGAAGGGATAGACTACTACCAATGGAAAGTGATGGTGAGGGGTTCTCAGAGAAGGGATTGGTGAAGCAGCTGTGACCCAATTCAGATTATCCCCTAGATCTCTAGGAATTTGATTAGAAAGACTTCAGCAAATCCATGTTGATATAAATCCATCCAAGACAGGGACTAGATTCTAGGTCCAAGCTGTCATACACAGCATGGTGAAGGCAATCTCCTTAAGGCTAATGTGCTCCAATTCAGATGTGGAGCACCTCAGTTCTCTAACAATATGACTCTGATTATACAAGCTTATAATGGGCACACCACTTTAAGATTTAATTCAGATCTAAATCTGAACCAAGAGAAGTTCTAATTTAGGTTATTTGCATTCCTATAAGGTTTTAGATATGAGCTATTGTATTAGTACCTGATAATTCAAGTCTGTTCTGAATATTGGGTAGCAATTGCAGAAAGAAGTTATAGAAGTGAAGGGAAAGGATGGAAGTGACTGTCAAGATGCACTAGGGTGTCTACAAAATTATTCTTCATTTTTTCAGGATGAGACACTTGATGCTCCCCAAAAAGAAAAAAGTCACAATGAACTCTGAAGCAGAAAGTTCTAGTATCAGCATGGTTCAGTTGGAAGCCTATCTACCTTTGGGCCAGAAATTAATGGATTCTTGCTCCACACCATGATTGAATTCCTAATATATGGTGGTGTGGCTAATAGCCAACCAGAATGGTTTGATCTCAACGAGATCTGCTGCTCAGTACTTTTAATTACTTTCTATTTGCATTTCAAAGTCATCAGAATCACCTAAACTGCATAAATACTGAACGACACTAAGAGTACTGACAGTAACATTGAGAAACCATCTGTGTTACATGAAGTGAAAACCTTGAAACAATCCACAGCCAGTGAAACCACCAGGTGAGAAGGCCGAACCACCTAAGTGTGCAATCCTAAAGGCAGGACTTAGAGAAATTTTAGTGCGACTTAGATAAGAAGGTGGATACTTTAAAACCTTGGTAGCAATGGCTAAGACTACAGATAGAAACATAGAAACATAGAAACATAGACTTGGACAGCAGAAAAGGACCACTTGGCCCACCCAGTCTGCCCATTTCCCTACCTACTGGATAAGCTACAGTTTCTAGTTAACCAACAGCCTGCTTCCTGCAACCCCCCACTATAATTGCTTTGTGTCTGTCCCATGCATGTTTGAATTCCCCCACTGTTTTAGACCCAATGACCTCCTCAGGAAGGCTGTTCCATGTATCCACCACTCTCTCTGTGAAAAAGAATTTCCTCACATTACCCCTGAGCTGTCCTCCCTCTATCTTTAAACTGTGCCCCCTTGTTCTTACACATCTCTTTTTCTGAAAGATGCTACCCTCCTGGACTTTGTTGACTCCCTTGAGGTACTTAAACGTTTCTATCATGTCCCCCCTGTCCCTCCTTTCATCAAGGGTATACATAGTAAGCTCTCTCAGTCTCTCTTCATATGGTTTCTGATGCAGACCCTGCACCATTTTAGTTGCCCTCCTCTGGACTTGTTCCATCCTGTCTATGTCCTTGCGTAGATGAGGTCTCCAAAACTGCACACAGTACTCCAGATGGGGTCTCACCAACTGTCTATATAGAGGGATAATCACTTCCCTTTTTCTACTTGTGATGCCCCTTCCTATGCATCCCAGTATCCCCCTGGCTCTTCTAACTGACTTTTTACATTGCTTACCCACCTTTAGGTCATATGATATGACTAATCCCAGGTCTCTTTCCATTTTTGTTGTTGTTAGTACCTCCCCTGCTATTGTGTACTCTTCTCCTGGGTTTTTGTTTCCCAGGTGCATTACTTTGCACTTCTTTGCATTGAATCTAAGTTGCCATATGTCTGACCATTCCTCCAACCTTGCCAAGTCCCTTCTCATCTTTTCTACCCCCTCTTGTGTATCAACTCTGTTACAGATCTTTGTGTCATCTGCGAAGAGGCATACCTTTCCCTCCAGACCCTCTGCAAAATTTACTTTGCTAGTGAAAGTTCAGGGAAGTTGTAAAATTCACCTTCATGAATAACTTCAATTGCCCACTTTGTTACTTTAACACTTCACTCTGAGTTTTCCTGAGAAAATGGCACTATGTCAGATTAAGTTAAGGTGAAGATAAGGCAAAGTTGCAACTTCTCCATTGAATTTGCAAAACTTCTGCTTAAAAAGTTCCACTTCACCTGCCAAAAACATCGCGACATCAGCACTTTGCACTTTGCGAATGTAGCAAATTTTGCAAATTATTTTGCAGAACAAAGTTTATCAACTTTGCATATCAACAGTTAAGACCACCATTGACTGTATAACTACGGATTTAAATAAAAATCAAAAGATGCTGCAGAAAAGTCTATGGTTACGTGAGTTGGAATCCTGCAAGAAAATAAAATCCTCCAGATGCACCTGAAACATCTAATACACTGTGCAAGACAGTGTAACATTCAGATTTTGGGCATTCTGGAGGGACCAGACTTGATTAAGCATTTGGTGGACTTGTTTTGGTGCATCTTGGCAGTAAACTTTATGTAACTACTGATTAAAAGCTATTGTATTGTACTCTAAAATGGGTTGCAGACTTGGAGGTCCACTGACTGTCCTGACGATTATAGTGAGTAATGGCACATTTGGTATATAGTACTGGCTGCAGCTTAGCTACTGGCCAACTTACTTTGGAGCATGGTCTTGTTGGTTCTGCTGTCTCAGTATTGTTTTGTGGCCTGACAAAGAAGGAAAGTGCATGACTCAGTTTGCAATGAAATAAAGGTATTGAGTGTTTCTCACTCTTGCTTCCTACCGGCAAAGTTATATCTTTTCTTTAGCAGTAAAGTCTTTATATTTAATGACCCAGAGGAAGATGGAACGATATCTAAGATTGAAGAGGACTATGCCAGGGGTAAGCATGACCCAGAGCCAGAGGAAGGCTGAAGGCCAGTGTGATCATTGACTTCAATTTCTTTTCATGTCTCAGACCTACCAAGAGGTCCAATTACAACACCTCATATTAACAGTATAATTTCTGAATATGTTCTTTCATTCTAGACATGAGACTGTCAACCAGGCAGGGATATTTATCATCAAGAACTCCTGCACCAGACTTCCAGTACAAATAATTTAATGTGCAAAGTTGCATACAATTTAAATAGTAACAAACTGAAAAGTAGCAGAAGAAGGATATCTTTAAAGGAAATGCGAGGTGTTCACATAGATGTGAGGAACTGGGTTCTTACTATTTTGCATACTGTGGTTTTCATCTTTTTCTTAGGAAACAGATGTTAATGGGGAAAAGATGGCCACAGCCACATGGAAGCCAATTTCTATTGTACTACATGCACAATTAGTTGCCATGCTCCTTGCATACAGCTTTCTAACCCTGCTCCATCACAGTTGGCATATCTAATGAGTGCCTGATGACCAGTTGTTAGATGATTTCACTTCTCATTTCATATAATGTTAATTTGGTACTCCAGTTGGAAGCATTTTAACATTCTGTGATTCACTTAAAGTACTACAAAAATCTCAGTTTATTTATTTAGGGTCCATATATTAACCACTTTGAACTGTTACCAGTGGTTATTGTTAGTTTAGGAGGGATTTGCTGATGATGTACAATTGCGCTTAAGCAGAGGGCGGGTGGAGTGTGAAAGATATGCTCTTTATTAATGCAATACTATTATGCAATTCTGATAGGTATTTTGTGGGCTGTGAAAGTCAGACGGTTCATGAGTGTTGATCACTCAGGACTCATAAAGGACATTTTATTTTTATTTTATAAATCCACAGTCATGCTGCAGGTAGCTTTACTGAGGATATGATGGGTGTCTTATTTATATACTGTATCTAGTATATATGTGCCACGTTACATTGTGTTGAAGGGTCTCAAACATTAGATCCTGTTATAACCTGTTTCTTAGAGGTTCCTAAGCCTTGAAACCCTGAAGTTACTATATGTAATATATATGTGATAATCAAATAAAAATAAAAAGAAAAGAAAAGAAAAGGAAATCATACAATAATTACTGGCACCTGAATACAGTAGCAGGGGGATGCTGCACTGTGGATGTGTACCATCTTTCAGATGAGACATTAAATGAATGTCCCTTCTGCTCATTTCTGGTGCTGTCCTTGTGGGTGTTTGGGTGGGAGTAGATGAACACACAAGCTAACCGAGCCACATAAACCTTGCATGCCTCACTGTGCTATGGTAACTCATAGCTACATGAAAACAGTCAAAAAAACCTGAGCACTGGTAAGATATGCTGCAAAAAAGATCATTTTAAGCAGTTTAGTAGTGATGAAATACTTACTTTAAAGAAACATAGAAACACAATTTGACAGTAGATAACAACTGCTTGGCCCATTCAGCCTGCCTGTTCCTCCCTACCTGCACTGTTACCATAGACAGTTCCTGATATACAGCTCTTTCTTCCTTCCACCTTCCTTTCCACTATAATGCCCTTGTACTTATCCCATGCATTCTGGAACCCCACTACTGTTTCACTCCCACCACCTCTGCTAGAAGGCTGTTCCAGGAATCCACCACTTTTTCTGAGACGTACTTCCTCACATCTCTCCTGAATCTACCCCCTTACGTCTTCATACTGTAGCACGTCTCCTTGTTCTTAACTGCCTTTTCTTCTGAAAATGCTTCCTTCCTGTCCCTTATTTACCACTCGTTAGGTATTTAAACATCTCTATCATATCCCCCCTCTCCCTCTACTGTTCTAAGGTGTACATATCAAGGTCCTATAGTCTCACCTTCTCACCGAATAGGGCTTTTGATGCAGACCCCATACCATTTTAGTTGCCCACCACTGGACTGCCTCCACCTGTCTATGCCCTTCTGGAGATGTGGTATGCAGAACTGGACATAGTACTCTAGGTGGGGTCTTACCAGTGATCTATATAGAGGCAACATCACCTTCCATTTTCTGCTGGTGGTACCCCTCACTATGCCATGAGCATCCAAATAACCCTCCTGACTGCCTTGTTGTACTGCATGGCCACCTTTAGGTAATCCAATATGATTACCTCCAGGTCTCATTCTTGCTTGCTTGTCATCAATACCACTAAAGCCATTTTGTACTCTGCATACAGCTGGGAAAATCTGCCTTCTGCCAGCAGAATTCTGGTGAAATGGTGATTTTGCTCCTATAAAATTGTGTGACCTTTCCATGAAAAGTTCACAACATTTTGCCACAATTGTGATTTTGGTTATTTCCATCTAATTTACATAATATATTTTCAAATTGCACCACATTTGATATAATTACTTTACCCATTCCTTTGCATGTGTGTGCCAAGTATCAAATCTCTGGCTTTAAAGGCAACTCAGTTATAAGCCTCCAAACTTTAGGAAATTTTAAAAGTACATTTTACAATTACATAGACTGCTGAATTCTAAGCCCCTATATGTTTAAAGTTAGAGAACAGAATATTAAAAACATTGTTAGGTTAATTAACCCTAAATTTTAGGCTTAAAGACAACTCCCATGGCCCAGAATTAGAGTGTCATGTTGCCATTCTGATGACCCAGGGTTTGAGTGCGAGCCTGGGAAGTCATGTCAGGAGGCAGGTCATGGCTAAAACTTACAATTTACAAAACCAGTACTTCTCTATTTTGCAGTTTCTATGACTCTTCCAAGAAAGTATGCATCTAAGTATTCAATTATTTACAGCGCCTGCTACAGAAAAGTTCAACACTACCAAGGTATGCCACTCATTACTGAAGTGGCTACCCCAGCATGCTGCTCAGTATTGATGTGGTGGATTATTAAATGTGGCATTGCAGAATGTGCTTAATGCATTTCATCATTTGGTAGCTAGGTGGTAATTGCTGCTTATTGCACAGTGATTGCTGTCCTCCAGTGTGATTTCACTTTATTTTAAACTAATCCAGTTTTCCACTGGCAGGTGGCACTGTAAAGAATCTTTCCCTTGTTGTCATACATCCCCCTCCCCAGATGCCCCATTATTTACTGTAAATAAAAAAAAAACTTTACCTTGTATTGTAGCTGACCCCCTTCCTGATCCCCAATTATGTAAAACAAAAACATGTTCACCATCCCCAATGTCACCCCAATATTTCATTAATAAAAAGCACTTCCACTCATAGTTTAGCAGATCCCTCCCCTGTCCATTCCAATATATCATCCCAATGTGTGGGTATTGCCAAAAGATGCTGAGTTCAGACATGATCCACTGTAGTCAATTTTTTGTATGTTTGTTTGTTTGTTTGTTTTGGTTATGGGGATGGCGGTTGTGGTGCAATGTGAATTATATCATTAGTACTTGCTGTCATCTTGTACGTTTCTGAACAGTCCTAGGTCCCAGATTGGGTTTGCAGAGGGGAAAAAATTGGTTGCATGAGAGACTGAATTTAGTCAAGACTTACAGTGTATGGTGTGGGAATTTTATGAAAATTGTATGACAAAACTGTCAAATGCTGCAAACTGATCTCATGTTGTACATGTACACCAGTGATTCACCAAGATATCTTTTTAGATGTGTCCGCAGCATTGGAATCATGGCTGTAAACAGAACTCTAAGAGTTAATAAAGCTGACTTTTGGCTTTGAAATCCACCTTCTGGTACATGTCATCGTGGCAACTGTGTATGCTGTCAACATATTAGAAACACTGCCACATTCTCCATCCCAGTGATAGATAAACATTAAAGTTAATAACTACACTGACTGGTCTACACAAGGAGCAATTTAGCTGGCCCAGTGTTCTGTAGCTGTGAAGCATATTAGGTTTGCAAAACCACCCATAAGTTTAAGATTTGGGAGGGAGAACACAGCTTCAAGGAAAGGAGGGAGAGGGGGGACATGATAGAAATGTTCAAGTACCTCAACAGAATCAACAAAGTCCAAGAGGGTAGCATCTTTCAAAATAAGAGGTGTGTAAGAACAAGAGGGAACAATTTGAAGATGGGGGGGCAGCTCAGAAGTAATTTAAGGAAGTATTTTTTCACAGAGAGGGTTGTGGATGCATGGAACAGCCTTCCGGAGGAGGTTGTGGAGTCAAAATCAGTGGTGGAATTCAAGCATGCATGGGACAGTCATAAGGCAATTCTAGGGGGTGGGAGTAGGAAGAAGTAGGCTGTGGGTAACTAGGATCTGCAGCTTATCCAGTAAGTAGGGAAATGGGCAGACTGGGTGGGCCAAGCGGTCCTTATCTGCCATCAAATTCTATGTTTCTATGACATTGATAGGAAAAATATCGATCATGTGTTAGCAAAACATATTTTGGAAAAGGGACGGGGCATAAATTTGAATTTACTGGGACAGATAGAGCATGCCTAGGACCAAAGGGAGGGAATTTAGATATTTTTTTATTATGCAGCGAGGCATTTTGGATGTGTAACTTCGAAGCCTGCACTGCCCCAGAACTGAACAAGTGAGTTGAACTAGTATATTCTCTAACATAAATACCAGGCATAGCAATTATCAGTACTACTGTAGTTTGTGCAATACTGACTTCATAGTGCTTTCCTTCCACCCCTCCCCAATATGCCTACCCATCCATCCTACTTTCATGGATCAGTATAGCTGGTACACACTTTAGCGTGGTCTTTTCTTCCTAATATGCACCCAGACAACCACATGTGTTTATAGTTAAAAGTTTCATACATTTGGAATAATAAAACCTAGATATTTCCCATCATTATGCAAATTAGAAAAAAGTGCCTACCTACACCAGTATATTATACAGCATGTTACTGCCTCTTTTATTATTTGATTTTACTCAGTGCATCTCCTATAATTTTTGATCTCATTTTAGCTCATTTTTATGAATTGCTCCTAGTCTGCATGTAGCATGAAGTAATGAAATCATCTAACAACGGGTCATCAGATTTTCTTACTGTCCACGCATGTTGATATGATCAGCAATGTTTTAGATAGGGGCTCGCACAATATAAATAATGCATTATTGTAACAGGACCATGAGCAATTTGTGAGACAAATAGTCCTCTACTCTCAATATATAACATCCAAGTAATCTAAAATCAGTAAAGTACCTCTAAAGTGGTATCAGGTGTGCTATTATAGGACAATGACATGAATTTTCAGATAATCCCATGCATACAGTATGTCTGTAATAAGGTACTTTCAACTTGTCACAGCATGTGGGAATAAACTTCAGATGAGGCAAATTTACAGGTTTCAAACACACCGTAGTGTGATATTTATTTTTCCAAGGTTAGAAAAATAATAAATGAAAACCAAAAAATTGCAAATAAATTCACTACTTAACATCAGTAGTTTCTCCCAAAATACAGTCCTGGATCTTAGAGCTCCTAAGACCCTTCTCATCTGCATTCAACAGCTTGCCTGCCTCTCCTCTCCTCTGTCTGTCTCAGGCTGAGCCCCACTGGGCTGAACTGAAGTGAACTTAGTGAAGAGGCTTTTTATATCTTTTGGTGGGGATCACCTGACAAAGCCCTTTCTGTATTTACAAGTCTGGACATGTTGTTTCATGTCTGAACATGTTGTTTCAAAACCAAGGGGGAGGGGGTTTGTGTCAGAAGATTTCCTGGTTCATAAGACAATTATAGTGGGGGGTTGCAGGAAGTAGGCTGTTGGTTAACTGGAATCTGCAGCTTATCCAATAGGTAGGGAAATGGGCAGACTGGGTGGGCCAAGTGGTCTTTATCTGCCATCAAAGTCTATGTTGCTATGTTTCTAATTAAAGGTACAGTGTATATATCCACATATATTGACTCTCTATATCTCTGATCCACAGCGACTAAGCACTTTTACACATAGAACCTTATACTGTAACAGGTTTATAGTGTGAATTTATGAAAATAACTTAAGGATTTCTTATAACTGTACTAATCATGGAATTATTATTGTTTTTTATGGCTTCTAATCATTTTTCTTTAAAACGCTTTATTAACTGTATTCATTCCTGCTATTTAAAATAGCCTTCATGCCTTTTGTACACAAAATGCACTTATGCACGTTACACAACACCTCTTTGGGTGTTTGGCATCATTCCAGGGACTGGATAGATGGAACATGGAAAAAGAATGAAAAAAGAACTAGTAGGGATAGTAAAGAGATATGCTAGGTGACCGACCGGGGGGGGGGGATTGAAGAAGAAAAGCAAAGAGAAAAGCGTTAACTGTTGCTAGGAAATAAGGAGATAGAAAAGCCAAACTCTGCCACACAACTCATGCTGAAGTTTCAGTTTTCAGATAAATTAATCACCTTGTGTTGTGTTTTAATTAGAAAGCCTGTTTGGCCTTCAGAGTTTGATTGGTGGCATCTTTCATGAAACCAATGTGCTTATGATCTGGAGGAGTCTACTTGAGTATTGTTTAGTCAATTATATCTCAATTAAACTTTACAACCTTAATTAACCCTTGTTGCGCCACTGACCGATATGTCCCTCCAGAATTCATATATGTGCTAATTCTTTTGATAGTCTAATGGTTAATATTTTTAAGTCTTCTCAGCTTTTGTTCATGTTTAGCAGAGCATTTGTCTTGCTAGGATAAAAGTCAATTGTTAGAATGTGTCAGTACTTTCTGGTCTCATTAGCATTGCACACACTAATTAGCACTATCCCTGATGCTGGGAAATCAGAAAACATGATATATGATTCCTTTATAATAATAAGATGGAACTAGCAATAGATGGGCAGCCATTATTTTTTCCAGATAATGACAATGGTTACTGCTATTAGCTTTCTAACACTTGGTCATGTGAAGTACGGTGAGCAATGACAGTGGTGGTGGTGGTGGTGGTGGAGGGGTCCAGGCTGAAGTAGTAATGTCTGTAATGCAACCCCTCCAAAAAAAATTAAAAAGGTTCTAATTATTCTGTATAACTCATAGAACTTAATATCACAGTTTGCAGGTGAGCTAAAACTAGAAATAAAAAAGGAAGGGAACCATTACTCCTGTATTGCAATTGCTGTATATTGCTATTTTAAATAGAAACTCATATTTATATTTACATTTTCTGTGCACCAGGTCTGAAGTATCTGGAAAACACTGTACAAACAATGCCTGACATAGACAGCATGCAACCTATTTTCAACTGGAAGAAATGTTATCAGGGTACAAGTCAGAGTGTGAGGAGAAGATATAAGCAATTACAAATAGAGCACACATTTCACAAGCAGTGAACGGTCATTTAAAGAGCTGGTCTATTATATATGAAGGGTGTTTTTCTTGCATCATTTGCTAATTAGAAGATTTGCTGTCTAATAATACAACAATTTGTATAATGAATGGAATTGAATGCTATCTGTAGGCAGACATACAGTGTAGTAGCTAGATTTATTCTTCTCCGTCTGTATCAGCTCTATGATCTCACTGTTTGTAACATCATACCTTATCAATATGAGCAAATAAGAGTCAATTACTTGCTTCAAGATTGGTGACTTGTGATATTATTGGGGGGGTTGTGTGAAGGAGGATAATGGGGTTATATGCATTTTAGTAGGGTCAACTAGGTGGGCTAGATGGTCAGAACTTTTTTAAATTATGCTATATTTAATTGGAATCCTGTCAGCATAGCCAATTCCTCATAAATACCTGGAACCTAGTGTAATTCTTCAAACAAGGGTGCATCTTTGATAAGTGCTGGCTGCTTTAAAAAAAAAATAATGACCATAAAAATTAGTTGTCCCAGATATGCCTTGCTCCTTTATTTTTTCTTCTCTGCTCACCACCTTTAGTGTGTGACTACTTAGGAACTATTACTTGGAAACCTTCAGTATGTGTCTGTTAGCCTTAGAAAACAGAAAAATGCTCCTTTTCAGTCCAATATTATTCCATGCATGTAATGGAGAGGGGGAAAGAAATGATACATTTCACTGTTATCTAAGGCTACAAAGACACACAATAAATGTTTCCAAGAATAATTCCTAAGTGGTCAATGCTAATGCAATGAAACATCATTATCAGGAAACAAAGGAACTGATAAAGCAGGCAATTGGAGGAAGGGGAAGTTAGAATCACTGAATTGTATCAGTGACAAAGGTAGTAATTAAGAACACTCTCCAGACAAAGAAAATTCACATAGGAGTGAGAAATTGTAACGCATCGGCAGAGAAAGGAGGAAGGAACAACACATTTCTCTCTCAATAGGGATTTGTTCAGTGGCACCCAGCATGCAGGTATGTGTCTTGCTCAAAACCTCTCACCCTCCCCCACTCACATTCTGGTTTCTTTAGACCTTGTCATAGTGAGTGAGCCTCCCACAAACCATGGAAAAGGTTTTACTTGAGCCACACCAGATATTGAATGATCAAGCTCTCCCCAAAGAAAAATAATATACTTTGCATAGTACATTAGGAATAAAGTGAAACTTCTTTCAGCAGCAAGCTTCAGAATCACTGGGGGCAGAGGCTTGATAAATCATAAGGGAAGCTTTCCTGCTGGACCGTATGGCCAACAATGTTGGTGCTGTGCAAATTCCTTTATACAGTGTTCTCAATGTAGAGAAATGCATAGTCTTTCACAGACTTTCAGCTTAACTTTAAAAGACTCCAATTATATTTATAACAGCATTTAGACTGGACATTATGGCGGCAAGTCCTCATGGAGATTTTATGGAAGTTTACTAGCAGAGCACATTATAGTACTTTATAGCACTTTTAAACTTGAATCACATCAATCTGAATTAGCCAGGCACAAACTGACATTACCACATGGATGCTAGCTTACTATATGTATCCTCTGTATTTTATTTAATGCCACAGTTTTAATATAGATACAGGGAGAGGGGGAATAATAAAAAGGAAATCTTTTCCTTCGTGAGTTACTGTATAAATCTGATTGTGAGGGACATCATTAGTTGTTTTTTTTCTCAAGAGTCCACTCTCATTTTTCCAAATCCATTGTGAAGTCAGGAACAAAATTTCTGTTAGCTAACAACAATTTCCTTGTAGCCAAAAATGTGTAGCATAAAGTAGCTTACTGGCTAAGAAGAAGGTATGTGTATGTAAAATGCATATAGCAAACTAGGGCAGGGGTATAACCTGCAAAAACATATAATTAAGATTTAAAAGCTGTATAAATAATTTCTAAGCGAGCCCTAAGGAATAAGGGATGGAATATATATTTTTTGTGAATAGAGTTCCATTTTATTGTTTGTCTTTAAGGCAGTGCAAAGTAAAGGTTCATAGAAATCAAAAAGAAGTACTATTGCTGTCGCACTTCACAAAACAGCTTGCATTTCTCACTGGCAGATTTTTGGAAGAAAGCATAAGTTACTGTACAGTAAGCATCAAGAAATTAATGATAACAATCAGGCATAATATCAGGTGATTCAAATATTTATTTATATATTGAAATCAACTTTAACTACTTATAAGTTGTTCAAGTTGATTTCATTATATAAATAAAAGTAAGTTATAAGTAAGTAAATAACTGAAATACTTTTGTTGGCTTCTAAAAAATGGAAATTATTTCCTGTTTCTTTTGGATGCCTCTCCCTAAAAGCTGATTGCACTATTCCTTGCCTTACAGCTTCAATATAGAAAGAAGCAAAAAGAAGCACCCCCACACACACACACACACCACAAGCTCCAGCATTGCCAGTTTGTTACAATAAAGTTAACTTAGCCTCCCTTCTCTTTTGCACACTGGCACTGGGTGGCTTCTCTTTGTAATTATGTCCCTATATTATCATTTATTACTATTTTTTTCCTACTGTTTGCAGTGGGTGACATGTTATGCAGAATTGCTCCCTGTGGTGGTGCAAGCTGGTGTGGTGACCTGATCACATCATTTATCCTTGCTGTTTAAGCCAGTGTCTATTAGGTGCTTGTTCATTGACCCCTCTCCTTTCATCCCTTGAAATCAGTCGACATCTTATACCCGACACACCTGTGGATTCTTGGCTCTGGAGTAGATGTCTGATAACCTCAGTTAATGCACTGTCTGGGACAACCAAGGACATACTTGTAAATTAAATGTAATCCGTACTTATAGGGCAAAAGTGTAAAAGTGTAAGTAAACTATTTGAGAATTTGAAGAATGAATTTGTATGGTACACTCAAGTTTTTGATTTGACATGAGTACAAAACTTAATATTTTTAAATAATCAGTACTGTATATCTAAAACCAATTATGCAGTGCATATGTCTAGCACACTGTTCCTATTGTGAAACAAAATAATGTTCTGTGACAGCTTGAGTGTATTTGTGTATATGTGTGTGTGTGTGTGGGGGGTGATGGCAAACAGTTGAGATCAGTATTGTATTGCAATTGATTAATTCTGACCCACCATGCCAGATCAACTTTAAGGCTTACGTTTAGTCATGACTCTATTGTCAGATTATAGCAAAATAAAACAAACATCACTGACAGACCTAAAGTCCTATTTTCATGCTAGCATTTCATTGCAGCTTTTCTGACTTGTGACACCCTACAGTGATGGCTGCACTTTGGTCATTTAGTTCACCTTTATTGTGACAAATTGAATTAGGGACATCAATGTTCCCTTGACTCTGTAGATGTATTTATAAGTGCATAAAATATGACATTACCACTGCACCATGCAGCAGTAGCAGTGACAACAGGCCCTTATCCTAACTCACCCTTCCAGTTTACCTGTATTACCTGCTAATACCCCCCCTGACAACCCCCTCACCCTACTACCTCACCCCTTCTTTTGTCTTTTAGCTTACTCCCCTCAATCTACCAGCCCCTACTACCCACCACCCTTGGACTCCCCCTTCTCTATTGCCTCCACCTCATCCCCTCCCCCCAAGTATCCACAATCCTTCCCCTACATCCACTGTCTGGACTCCTACAAGTTGTCTGGACAATATCTGGCTGCTCCACTCTGCCACCAGCCAACTCACCTGTTCCTGGTGATCTTATAACTGGGCAAGTATCACCCCATATACCTTGCTATACAATGCACTTATTCAGCTAAGGCCATACTTCTCATCCTACATCTGTAATCTCTATAGCACACCCCTATGCACTCTTCACTGATCCCTTAATGTAGGGACTAGGAGCCCAGGAACAAGATTTACCACTACAACTAATGTATAACCTTGGGACTATTGCAATGTGTATCTTTTATGTACTAGTAATCATTGCAACCCAATGTAACTTATGCATTGTTTGTTCTTGTCTTTTGCAACTCTCTGACCTGGAACCTTTGTAAATGAGTCTTGGACTCAAAGGTATTAATCCCAAGCTGAAATAAATAAAATAAATCAATAAAAGCATAAAAACTGCATTCTTTCAGATTGGCAGTACTCTAAGTTATCAAACCAGGGTGGTATTTTGCAGTATTGGCATAGGGACTTAGCCCACTCAGCAACTCTGCAGTAAATAAATGAAATACATAAAACATAACCATTGCACACACACCCACCCTCAACACACTGAAATCCTGAAGTTTTCAGCTATGTGGGAGGTTGTGGTTATTACAGCTTTCTGACAATGGCATGACACACTGCCCAATTTCAGGTTCTATGGTATTACATGACATTTGATCCCAGAATAGACAGCCATCCCGCTTACTTTCATTCCCAGCCAGTTTTGCTCCCCTGGTGATGTCAGTTTTATTTATGAGAATACATTTTTAATCAGCAACTGTTTATCCATCCAGTGTGGTGGTAATGAGAAAAAACATCTGTATGACATGTCATCAACTAACGAACTGTGAGATTTCTTACTGTAGAGAATGGCACAGGACAGCTGGGAGCCAATCATTCCACTCCTGTAGAAGCTGTGGTGGGTGCCTTGAGAATATTTTTTTTTTGTTATTATTTAATGATAAATGTGCATGGAGCAACCCTGTGCAAGTGATATTAGATGTTTAATTAAAAGCAGCAAGGCCCCAACTCAGATAGTCAGGACTTCTTGGCGATAATACAAAAGGCACTGTTGCCATTTATCCACATACCAATGATAATAGGGGGCGACTTTAATTTGGCACTTGATCCCATATTGGATAGATCTACTAAAAGTCAAGTGTCTTTTACTCCAGCCAGCTTGGCCTTTGGTGACCTACTGACTCGCCTGGGCCTGGCGGATGCTTGGAGAGTGCTCCATCCTCAAGCAAGAGAATATACTTTTATCTCTCCAGTCCATGGGTCAGGATCCCAATTGACTATATACTTATTTCCCGGGTGTTACTTAAAGGGATTGTGGGGTCCTCAATAGAGGCAGCACCTCTGTCTGACCACTCTGTGGTGGAAGTAACAGTTTCCTTTCCCTCTATTATCCGTAGGGGTGGTAGATGGAAGGTAAACAACTAATTACTGAGGGCCCCTAAGATAGTTGATGATCTGGCCTCGAAAATAGGTGAGTTTATAGAGAATAATGCAGGGGAGGACGTTAGGCCTGATATTCTCTGGTCAGCATTGAAAGCTTATACTAGAGGACTATTGATTAGCCAGGCGTCTAGAAGAAAGAAGGAGACGAATGCTACCATGTCGGACCTGCTAAATCAAATTAAGGTCTTGCAGGATGCTCTGGTAGCCAACCCCCAACAGGAGACCGAAGCTAAGTTAATTAAAGTTAAAAATACTTATCTTAAGTTGCTGGGTGACCAAGCAGAGCTAGCAATTATTAAAACAAAAGCTAATTACATTGACCAGGGTGATAAACCAGGCAAATTCTTGGCTAGACGGTTAGCGCAACTGGAGGCTTCTCGCCTGGTCGAGGAGATTTGGTCAGAGCGGGACAGGTGCATTAAGACAAAACCAGAAGACATTACGCAGGTCTTTAGAAGGTATTACGAGGATCTATACTGACCCATGCACTCACCTCCAAGTCAGGAAAAGATTTTTTCCTACTTGAGTGGGGTTTCCCTCCCAAAATTAGAAAGAGTAGACCAGGAAGTGCTGGTTGCAGATATTACACATGGGGAAATAGAGAGGGCAATTATGAATTTACCAAATGACAAAACACCAGGTCCAGATGGGTTCTCACCCAATTTTTATAAAGTTTTTTCACCCTCTCTGATCCCTTTGTTAGCTAAACTATATCAACACATTCTTTCGGGTGCGGTTATAGATAGGTATATGTCTGAGGCCCTCATTGTAGTGTTGCTGAAGCCAAATAGGCCCCCTGAGAAGCCTGACAGTTACAGGCCTATCTCCCTGCTAAATTATGATTTGAAAATCCTGGCTAAAATACTTGCGGATAGAGTTGGGAGCATAGTGGCGAAGTTAATTGGGGCTGAACAGGTGAGTTTTATGAAGGGTAGATCTTCAACAGACCATTTTAGAACGCTTTCGCATGTCTTCTCGGCGTCCGAGGGGGCAGACTTACCTTGGGCATTGGTCTCCTTGGACGCCGAGAAGGCATTTGATAGGGTTCATTGGCTATTTCTATTCCAGGTACTGGATAAATTTGGCTTCCCGGAGCAATTTATTGGATGGATTAGGGCCCTTTATTCGAACCCGTCAGCCAGAAATGTATGCAATGGGGACATATCCTCACCTTTTCGATTGCAGGTAGGGACAAGGCAGGGATGCCCCTTATCCCCTCTCCTCTTTAATCTTTATCTCGAGCCACTGATAAGACATATAATCTCCTCTAATGATATTAAGGGAATCCAAATTAGAGAACATATTGTCAAAGTTACAGCATTTGCGGACGATCTATTAATCTATGTTGCCAATCCGGCTACTTCAATCCCAGCACTTTTGGAGGTCATATCTGAATTCAGTGGGCTAGCCAATTACAAGTTAAACCAAGGAAAAACTGTGGTCTACCCCCTAAACAATAGGGTTTTCAAAAAGGATGTGGTTAATCTGGGGCTGGGGTGGAGCCCTAAGTCCTTGAAGTATTTGGGCCTCACATTGACAACTAACTCTGAAAGACTCCGCAATCTTAACTTAGACAATTTAGTTCGTACTATAGAACTGGATATGAAGAGATGGGCCCAGTTACCCCTTTCTCTATGGGGTAGGATAAATGTGGTGAAGATGAACATATTTCCTAGGCTTTTCTACCCTTTGTGCAATCTTAATGTCTGGTTACCTTTATCGTGGTTCAGGAAGCTCCATGGAATGTTAGCGGACTTCATTTGGAATTATAAGAGGGCCCGAATGGCCTATGTTAGGTTGGCGGCGCCTAAAACACAGGGTGGTTTGAGACTCCCCCACTTTGCCCTATACTTCTGGGCTGCCCATATGAATAAATATGGAAGGTGGGCACTTTCATTCACCCCCAAATCTGAGAGGGAGTATATCCCGCTATGGGTTGAATTGGAAGCTAGCCTTATTAATAGGTTAGGATATAACCCCGAAGCTTTACTGTATAATACCCCTAAGATGGTCCCCCAGCTCAAGAATACACCAATTGGTGTGTCCCTTAGGGTTCACAATCAAGTCTGTAACTTTTTGAGGTACAAATATACCCTGGATGGCTCCCAACCCATCATGGGTAATCCACAGTGGCGTATTGCTAACCGGGTGATCTTGCATAAGTGGCTGCCTGAGCTGGGAAAATGTAAATGGGCAGACCTTCTCAATGAGGAGCGAGATCCTCACTCTGTAATAAAAATAATGCAAGATTTCCAATTGTCCGGGGGGGTGGCATTTAAAGTTTATCAACTAAGGCACCTCCTCGTCCAAAAGTTGGGGGTAAATAGGCCCATCTCTCCCTGTATAGACCTATGGACGGAGCTTAAACCCTTAATAGGATCTCCTGATGCGGTATTGAAGATTTACCAAGTACTTTGTCAGCAGGCCTCTATGGATAATGTAGTCCCTGCATCATATTGGGCCATGGCCTTCCCCAATGCTAGATTGGATTGGTCTCAGATTTGGGGGAATTGTTATAAATATATGAGACAGGATTGTCTCAGACTAACACAATTTAAAATTTTGCATAATATTTATTATACGTTGCAGAAATTAGCTGATCTGAAAGTGCTGCAGGAGCCCAAATGTTATAGGTGTGGATCGGGAGAGGCCGATTTGTTACATACATTTTGGAATTGTTCAAAAGTGGCCCCGTTGTGGAGTGAAATTAAACTTAGAGCTGACCCTTTGTTGGGAATAGGGGAGATGTTCATACCAGAGGTCTGTATACTGGGAGATTTGTCCGGCTTTCTGGTCAAATCGAGGAAATATCATATGACTATGATTTCTATTACTGTGAAAAGATTAGTTCTTAAACATTGGAAAAATTCATCTATAATTACTTATTCAGAATGGTTAAGGGATTTGCTAATGAATCTCAGGATAGAGAGAACAATAGCAATATTGCACAATCAAATGCCTCTTTTTGATAGAGTCTGGTCTCAGTTAGTAGCGCCTACTCTTAATATGGTGGTGTTGGTTTTCATGTCATCCACCTCTGCATATAATGCCCTATGGGGTGATGAGGGGTTGGGTTTCTTAGGTGGGGGTAGGGAGGGGTCAGGGGTGCCTGACTTTGTTAGGATTGTTTTATAGGATCTATAAACATTTTAGTTGGGCCTGATAGCATGATATCTGATAATGTCAACCCTGTACCATAGACTGGTGTAATATTTATGGTAGGTTGTATCTTTTGAGGGGGAAGGGTATGGGGGGTTGGGGTTTTTTTTTTTAAGGGGGTCAGGGGCTTACGACATGTTTATGGATATTTTCATGTTGTATGGTCATTACTGTTTGGTTTCATTGTATGGAGATTAGCAAATGTAGGTCTCTGTACCACCAATATGTTTAAAATTTAATAAAAAGTTAATGGAAAAAAAAAAGCAGCAGGGCAACAAGATTGGGCAGAACATATGACCCTGTATTATTCAGTATAAAAAAATCCCAAACATCTTCTTGTTTTATTGAATTCATTGTGGATTTTGTAGGAAATATTGCTTTATTTTTGACTATATCAAATTCTTGCTATTTTAAATCTTTTATATATATATATATATATATATATATATATATATATATATATAGTGACACTAGCATCTAGGCATATTTCTTTAAACTTAATGTGCTCCTACTGTACATATTGTGATTGAGCAGAGAACCATGATCTTTATATTTTTATGAATAACAACAACATTATTGCATTAGGTGTCCACATAAGTGCAAGTAGTACTTTTTTTGTGCACAGTAGGCAATGCTAGCCATGGGCTGCATCGTACACATCGTGCACATCATCATTTTTTTTATTTTACTTAATAAAATATAATTCATCCTTCAGCACCATGTGTTTCTTTTAAGTGGAGAGTGGGAAGCCAGGCTGGGAAAGCCAAGCCTTTAAAAAATAATAAACAGGCAATCTTTTCCTTTGTGAGATACTGTCCATCACTGCACTGTGCAAAAAGTGTATGTATTGCTATTCCACACCTACTCCTGCTTACTGGAGTAGCAATTGACAGTATTGCTTACTCAAGACTTCAAAACTTTACTCCCTGGTACCCTCTCTTGAAATGAGCTACTTTGGCTCAGTTGGCCCTCCTGGAAAAAACTCTTTGTATAAATAAAATAAATAAGTCTCAACATTTTCAAAAATATAGCCATAACATAAGATATGCACCATCTGGTCTGATGAATTTGCATGATATGTTGGATTGGGAATTTATTAATATTAATTTTATAAGTTAAGCTTTTAATTTATGCACTATAAAGTATCCTCTACGTGCCCCTCATTACATAAAATTCTTTACGCTATACAAAAATAAGGCTGTAAATGCCATTGTCGTAAACTGTGTAAGTGGTTTTGGTTTTGAACCAACTCTGCCTCAGGAGCATTTGTGAAAAATGTGCAATAAGTTGAAATAAACTCTGCTTTAGTTGCAGCTGTCACTACAGAAAATTAAATTTAATACTGTATCACATTCACTGTGAATGGACTCCTTCAGGGAGCAATTTTTGTTTTATTTTTGAATGTTATCCTGTTCGGTGGAAATACATTCTGCTCCAGTTTGAGCCTAATTCAGAATTTGACAGATGTGACTTTAACAGCAGATATTAAAACCCTTAGCATTAGATGTGTTAAATACTGGTTCTGCAACATTTAGTGCTTTGAGTATCACACAGGGTTATTTCTCACTGAACTTTATTGTTTCTGTAGCCAGTGAGAGTGTGTGTGTGTGTGTGTGTGTGTGTGTGTGTGTGTATGGAGAGGCACTAAATGAAATAACCAAAGTAGAAAATGGGGTCTCGGGGCATTGCACCTCTGGAATATTTTATAAATTTAAGTCGTAAGTGGTGCATTTCAATACATATAGAAATCCCCAGTGGACAAGAAGGAGTCTGCTGTTAACTTTTGTTTATTAGATTTTAGTTTAGTCATGAAATTGTATGCAAATCACTATGTGCCATATTTTGAAAGTGATCTAGTAGTTCCCGCATAATAGCATTTAAAATGCCATCAGTTAGAGATGGATTACAGTGATTTATACAGATTACAAGTAAACTGGCCTACCTCTATGTATTACTGCCAGCTCACTGAAGCACAGTAATGATAGAATGACTGACTCGTGAAGCTAGTCATCTGTAAAGGCAAGCTGTTTGAACAGTGACCTGTGTAAATCAAAGGAGCATCTTTTGAATTGATGGTTCTTAAATATTTTGATGTCAGAACTACTGGAGCACTTTAAAAAAGCTGGCACATAGCACTTTGCATCAAATCTCATGAAAAAAACATGATAAAATAAACACAAATGCTAACAGCAAATGTATTCTTGCCTGTCAGATGATTTCAAAATTGTTTACAACTGTGCTAATTTCACCGTAGACTAGTTCATGTCCTGAATCACTGGCTTGCAGCATACAGTAACCTGGGGGAACTGGGGATCATATGTGATTTCAGGAATATCATACCATGAGTGACTGCAAGTAGGGGAGGTGAGACAACAGGATTCCAGGGAGAGTGGAAATGGGTCATTGGGATTTAGATATCGCTTGCCAGCTAACAAAGGAACTGCACTGACTCAACCATGATGTCAGTGCCACCACCTCTCCCATCAAAGAGACAATTGTTTTGCTAAAAAACTGTTACATTTATGGTTCAAGTCTGAAAAATAAATATTTTTTACTAAAAGATAAAAAACACTACAGTGGGGGGTATTCCTAAGTCACAGTTCCTTTCAATCAGTACACTATATGAAAAAAATAGCAGAACCAATACACTGAAATCAGGTACTTCCTTACTCCTACCACCTGAAACAATGCCAGCACCAGACTGGGAAAATGTTTTTTTTTATTTTTTTTTTTTTATAAAATATATTCTGTTTTTTAAGTATCTTTTATTTTATATTGTATTTCATTAACTTCTTTCTCCAAAATATAAACTTTGCTTAGATTGGCTTTTCCAGCTAGTAAAACTATTTATTTTTAGACTTGAGCCACAACTATAACAGCTCATTAGATAAATGGTTGTTTGTCTGATGGCACATAGAAATAAAGTGCTTGGTAGAAGACGTGGTTTGCTGGCCAAGGCACCTAGCTTCACCTGAGCTCTTTCCTTCTAAGACTGCTTGAAAGGCAGAGTAGAGAAACTTACCAGAGCAAGGGAGAAGGATTAAGACTTACTTTGGCTAAACAGATTTACTGTGTTGTGGTGTTTTTATTTTTTACTCACAGGGATTGCTACTGTTTGTTGCTAACATTTCATTGCTTTATTTTTTCTCTGATTCAAATTGTTGTTGCTGGTATACCTTCTTCTGCATTATTACAAGGTGTGCCTACAGGTGTAAAGTAACAGATTACTGCTGTAATCTTCTGATTCAAATTGTCTTTTGCAAGGTATATCTTCTGTTACTGCTCTATTTTTCTCTGGAGCAAAGTGTTTCTTACAGGGTATATCTTCTCTGAAATTACTGTATTACAGGTGGAGCTTACATTTTTGTGACTTTTTTATCATTGGGCTAAGCAAAATTACTGTTTGACACTGTGTTTTATTTTATTCTTGTTTGTTGAAAAGGTTTGTTGTCTCAGAGGTGTTTCAGTCGCCTTCTCACATTGAAGGAGCTAATTGTTTTTCCTCCCACAGCTCTTCCAAAGGATTAGGTGTGTATGTGGGGGTGGAGCTGGCAAACTGTCAGTAATTTCCAACAGAAAGAAGGGTTAAAAAGTCAGGTTAGTGGATATCTTGGAGGTAGAAGACTTGGTTTGATGGCCAAGGCACCTAGCTTCACCTGAGCTCTTTCCTTCTAAGACTGCTTGAAAGGCAGAGTAGAGAAACTTACCAGAGCAAGGGAGAAGGATTAAGATTTAGTTTGGCTAAGCAGATTTACTGTGTTGTGGTGTTTTTATTTTTTACTCACAGGGATTGCTACTGTTTGTTGCTAACATTTCATTGCTTTATTTTTTCTCTGATTCAAATTGTTGTTGCTGGTATACCTTCTTCTGCATTATTACAAGGTGTGCCTACAGGTGTGTGCTAACAGATTACTGCTGTAATCTTCTGATTCAAATTGTCTTTTGCAAGGTATATCTTCTGTTACTGCTTTATTTTTCTCTGGAGTAAAGTGTTTCTTACAGGGTATATCTTCTCTGAAATTATTACAGGTGGTGCTTTACAGGTTTTACAGTTTTATCTAACATTAGGATAAGCTTTCAGGGTTACTGCATTTGTTGTTGACTGATTGTTTCTGCTCTACCTCCTTGTTCTTTCGTCTGTGGTTCTTTTAGGCAGGGGAAGGGCCCAGCCACCCACCCCCATCCCCAACCACCCCACGCTACACTCCTTTTATAGGGTACCACAGTTGTGACATTTCCTGTGGCAGAGCAGGAAGGGGCGGATCAGTGGGGCCTCCACAAGGTGATCTCATTTACAGGGGCACTAGTAATTTAACTTGTTATAACAAGTTAAACAAAGCACAATTAAACCATTACTTGCATTTTTTTCCTTTTTTTTTTCCTTCTAATTACTCTGACTAGGTTACAAACCCAGCAACCTTATTTGGAATGGATTTCATTAACTGCAGGTACTGTGGAACAATTTTCAGAAGGACAGTCTTACAGGATTTAGGACACTGTCCTACATGTTGGGCCTTTGGAGATCTTAGGGCTCAGCTCCGGGCAGCATGGGCAGAGATTGCACGCCTCAAATTTCATATTGAAGAGGAAATACATTATAGAACCACCCGCCATTTCCCCAGCATCCAACAGAAAAACCTCGACCGTAGAGGATAGTTGGTCCAGGAGGTTAGCAGGTGGTTAGGAGGAGCAAATCAGGTGCCCCATCACTCTCTGCTCTCCAACACATTACCTCCAAAAACCATATAAACACTAGAAACAGGTATCTGCCTCTATCTCTGAAATCAAATAAAGAGGCAGAAGACACTGCAGAGCAGGACACTGCAGCACAGGAGCTAGCACAACAAAACTCACCCAAATCAGGAAATAAAACTAAACAAGCACAAAGGAAATCCAAAAAACTTCTGATCATAGGAGACTCCATGATTCGGGGAGTTGACACCCATCTCCAGCCAGGGGTGATGGTCAGATGTCTCCCAGGTACATCAGCATGGAGAGACACTGACCGCATTACTAAAATTGTTCACAAAGCAGGAGAAACATTGATGTCCTAGTACACATAGGGACTAACGATCTCACCAGCCGGTCAGTTGTGGAGACCAAGGAACACCTGACCAGGCTGGTGACAAACTATCATCTATTTGTCTGGCATCTCCTTCTCTGAGATCCTACCAGTCTGGGAGAGGGGAGCAGATGGACGGAAGGTCAGAGAAGGGGAGATAGGGAGCTAAACATGTGGCTCAAGGACTGGTGCCAGGAAAAAGGACACAGATTTGTAGGGAACTGGCAACAGTTCTGGGAGCAAAAGTTCTTTAAATTTGATGGACTGCATCTGACTAAAGAGGGAGTCAGTGCATTGGGGCAGAAGTTTGACGTCTTTGCAGAATATTTAAACTAGCAAATGGGGAGAGGGGTGCAGCACCCTATACGTCGAATGAGAAGAACACCCCTCCCCCCTCAGCTAGTGGTCAAACAGGAATTCAGTGTGTTTGCCGTTCATTTGCATCACCAGGTAAGAAAAAAGGTTTGTCTCCCCATACGATGCACAGGGGTAATGCCAAACTTCACCCAACAACTAACACACCAAAATCTGGCCAATGGAAAATCATGTACGCAAATGCTCACAGCCTGGGAAATAAGATCCCAGACCTGCAGGCACAATGTCAGAGGCTAAACTGGACATAGTAACAATTAGTGAGATGTGGTTTACCAGTAACCACACTTGGGAGACTTCAGTACCTGGCTATGTATTGTTCAGAAGAGACCGAGGTGCAAAAAGGGGGAGGAGGGGCCTGTATGTTAATGAAAATATCAAAGCTACAGAAATTCAGAATACACATAGGAGCCAGAAGAACTGTGGTCACCCTGAAACAGGAAATGGGACAGCCATAATAATTGGGGTTGTCTACAGGCCCCCAGACCAGAGGGAGGACATAGACACATTACTGTTAGAAGATATACAAAACATGACAGCTAAAGGGAGGTTCTGATAATGGGAGACTTCAACATGCCAGATACAGATTGGTCAATACCAGCAGGAACATCTGCCAGAACTAGACTCTTAGTGGATTCCCTGCAGGGAGGGCCTCAAACAACTGGTACAGCAACCCACAAGAGACAGGGCTATCCTAGATCTAGTACTGACTAACAAAGAAGGGATCACAGATCTCCAGGAGAAGGTCACCTGGGGACCAGTGACCATCACATGGTATGGTTCAATTTGGCTACTACACCTAAATCATCCCATTCCAAGGCAAAAATATGGGACTTCAGAGGAGCTGACTTTGATAAGATGGCCAACAGAGTTAAGTTAGCCCTGGCAAAAATAAACACAGGTGAGGGGGTACAGGTAAAGTGGGCAAGCATTAAGGATGTAATATTTGAAGCAACATCCCATTGTGTTAGACAGAAAAGGAAGTGCAAAAGAAGAAGGAAACCACTTTGGTTCTCAGATACAGTAGAAAAGGTCAGAGCCAAAGGCTGGCCTTCAGGAAATATAAGGGAACACAGCGGATGAAGATAGGAGGCATACCAAACTGCCCTAAGGGAAGCAGGTAAGGCAGTAAGGCAGGCAAAGTCCCAAACTGAGGAAACACTAGCACGAACAGTAAAAGAAGGTGACAAGACTTTCTATAGATACATTAGTGAAAGGAGAAAGTCCAGAGGGGTATTTCTAAGCTTAATGGAGAAAAGGAGCATGTGAGGAGGAGGACCCTGTAAAGGCATCTATCCTAAATAGATACTTTTGCTCAGTATTTACTGAAGAGAAGGTAGGCAGGGCCCACAGCTCAGCATCATGGACACAGGGGGAGGGAGGTGTACTACTCCCTTCACAAAATAAAGGGTCCTACAAGAACTTGCTAAGCTCAGGGTGGATAAGGCAATGGGACCTGATGGCATACATCTCAGGGTACTTAAGGAGCTAAAGGAGGAACTAGCAGAGCCATTAGCAGAATTGTTTAGTGAGTCTCTGAGCACAGGAGAGGTCCCAGAAGACTGGAGAAAGGTTTATGTGATCCCGCTCCACAAGAGTGGTAGCAGGGAGGAGGCAGGAACTACAGACCGTCAGTCTTACCTCAGTAGTGGGCAAGATTATGGAGGCACTCCTTAAGGAAAGGATAGTGCAACACCTGGAATCCATAGGGCACAGGATCCAAGACAGCATGGGTTTACAAAGGAAGGTCCTGTCAAACTAATCTCATAGATTTCTTTGACTGGGTAACCAGAGTGGTGGACCAGGGGGAGCAGTTGATGTCGCCTACCTTGACTTCAGCAAAGCTTTGACACTGTTCCACATAGAAGATTGATAAATAAGCTGGGTAGGCTCGGGGTGGGTCAGAAGTTGGTCAACTGGGTGGCAAACTGGTTGACGGAAGAAAACAGAGAGTGGTGGTAAATGGTATACAGTCAGAAGAGATGCAAGTCTCAAGTGGGGTACCTCAGGGATCAGTCCTGGGGCCAGTCCTCTTCAACATCTTCATTAGTGACCTTGCAGATGGACTAGAGGGTAAGGCTTGTCTGTTTGCAGATGACACCAAGATCTGCAACAGAGTAGATGATCCAGATGGGGTGGGCAGAATGAGAAGAGATCTGGATAAACTAGCAGAATGGTCAGAAGAGTGGCAGCTGGGATTTAATGCAAAGAAGTGCAAAATCATGCACATAGGGAAGATAAATCCTGAAGCCACCTATAGGCTGGGAGGGAGTTGCTAGCAGTCACAAAGGAAGAAAGAGACTTGGGCATCATCATCACTGATGACCTAAAATCATCCAAGCAGACCTCTAAAGCAGTAGGTAAGGCTAGGGGGTGTTAGGTGTATTAGTAGGGGTATCACAAGTCGTAAGAGGGAGGTAATAATCCTCTGTACAAGACACTGGTTAGGCCCCATCTGGAGTACTGCGGCAGTATTGGAGGCCACACCTTCACAAGGACATTAACCAAATTGAGGCAGTCCAGAGAAGGGCAACCAAAATGGTGCAGGGACTGCATCAGAAGACTTATGAGACAGATTAACAGAGCTCAATATGTATACCCTTGAGCAAAGGAGGAGAGGTGATATGATTGAGGCATTCAAACACCTTAAGGGCATAAACAAGGTGAAAGAGTCTAACATGTTTAAATATAAGAAAAATAGCAGGACAAGAGGACACAGCATGAGATTAGAGGGAGGTCGATTATGGGGAAATGTGAGGAAATTCTTTTCACAGAAAGGGTGGTGGATGCATGGAATGGCTTACCACAAGAAGTGGTGGCTATGAATACAGTGCAGGGCTTCAAACAGGCATGGATAGGCATAAGGGAGCAATACAAATGACTATGAATAGATAGGTCACTGACAGAGCAAAGGCCGATGGCACATTTATAAGGTAGAAAAAGAAATGGGCAGACTGGATGGGCCTTGCGGTCCTTATCTGCCATCAACTTCTATGTTTCTATGTTTCTATTGTGCATATAGAAACAGAGAAGAAAAAAAGAAATCAGTAACACCCCAGTGAGTTCTGATTCAGTAAAGTTTTGCGAACAAACTTTTATATTTAAGGCTCACCTCACTGACAGCTGATAAATAACCACACCATGAAACTTTATTTACATCAAAGTTTATTCAGGAGACAAGTAAAGTGTAGAAAACATGAAAACTAAGTGAATACCTGCTCTTTAATATAAAATAATGCATTTTTATATACTCATATTTCCAATTTCATAAATTCAATAACACACTCCAGGTTGTTAATTGTCTGTGGTTCATGGACTTCTAGGTGCAGAATAAACTTATGCCACACAATGCACCTGGGCAATGTCTCCATGTCATCCCTGGCAAAATTAATAAAGCAAAAGCAACTAGTGACTGGCTTATGATTGTTTTACCAGAACATTGTTGGTTTTAGTTACACTCCCACCTACTCTAATTCCTGATTTATGACTGGAGGAATGTACTGTATCTGCTGGGACTGAACTTCACACACCCCCACTCCAACATTTTTAAGACTACATTGGTTGTCGTGTTACGGTATCAGTATTACATATTTTTGTTTTCTTTCATTCTTTCAAAATGAAATCTGTAATTTCATGTCTGAATAAGCACTTCACAAAAGAGTGTTGTTGCAACTGGACAAGGTTAACACTATATACAGTAGTTGCAACCATTGCAGCAAGAACACAGATTTCATTTGACAAAAATGAGAGAAACAGAAATATGTAATGTATTACATATGTAGCTATGTAATATGTTATTGTGAAAAATATAAACTTTGATTTCTAGTAGTGAAATACTGTTATGGTGGTGGTGGTGGTAGTGGTGGGGTGTGGGATGAAGGTCACTCCCAGCACATAAGTAAATTGTTCCAGTGATAACTCTGTAGGTAGGAGCAACTCTGAAAAACACAACTAGGTAGACCCTGGTACTGTACATCACCATCAGCCAGTGACTTAGTTAATTTATAAAAATCACCAGGGATGAGAGGGGAGAGATGATGAATGCATAACTAATCAAAGCAGAAGAGGGGGTTCTCATAAGAGAATGAACCATGATGATATTCTGCCAAACAACAGCAGAGCCAATTATCACAAAAGGTTCAAAGCAATGAGTGAATACGTTTCTGTTACTAAAGTAGGTTGGATGTCAGCATTCTGAAATCAAGATCACAAGAGTAAAGTTTTTTTGATCCAAAAGTGACAGTGTCCCTTTACAAAAACACACTTTCAGGAGGTCAGTGAATATGGGAAAGTGTGGTTGCAGCTGGCCCCATATCCTAAAATGTCTTCCATACTCTGAGCCTTATGGAGGCTGGGAAGGAAGAACCCTCCCCCCCACAACACTGTTTGATAGGGGCATTAAGCTTTGCTTGGGGCCCTGCATAGGGGAAGTTAAGAGCCAGTCATTCCACTCCCTTAGAAGTTGTGGTGGGCACAGTAAAAATAGATTTTTTTTATTGTTATTTATTATTAATATGTATGGAGCAGCCCCGGGAAAGTGTTATTAGAGGTTTAATTAACAGCATCAGGGCAACAAAATTGGGTCAAACATGTAACCCTATTTTTTTTCAGTAAAAAAAAAATCCCTGGCATGTTCTAGTTTTATTGAATTCATTGTGGGTTTTGTGAAAATTGTTGCTTTATTTTAATCAGGTGTCTGAGTCAGAATAAAACAAATTCTTGCTTGTGCATCATCTAATTCAACTAGCAACAGATACAATAAATAAAGGAAAATAAACTTGATGAGGGTTCTTATTACTGCCTATTGGGGATCAGGGATGGGGATGTCAGGACACCTACTGGAAAAATTCAATTATGGCAATAGATTTACTTGAAAACAGAGCCACTTGGTGCATTTTAGCTGTGGATAATGGTGAGCTAATTAATTCTGACGTTGGCATACCTCGGCAGATTCTTACGCATTACTGACATGGTACTGTGGCATTGCTAGGTACCTCTCGGCATACTGAACCTGCCAAGGAATACCAATGTACCGTTAAGCTTTTCTGTAGCAGGCACTGTAGCTCCAAAGGTGGCTATGTTCCAGGAATATAAATATTTTCAGAAATGTTGGCAAGGGTGACTTCTGGTGATGTCACTCTGTAATGAGGGAGTGAAGAAACAGAACTCTACCAACCCTGCTTTAACAATCAAAAATACCCCTTTAAACATGGCAAACTGACTCTTTGAGGCAACCATATCAAACATCTGCATGACTACACAACAAAAATAAAAGGCATTTGTAGCAGAGATTGAAAAATTCAAAAATCCGGTCAAGCAGATTGGGTCGAGAGCTGGAGCAGCTTTTCTTCATGGCATACAGAATCTCCCAACCCTCTACCAGACAGTGAATCAGAAGAGACAGAGGGAGCTTTTTCAATTACTTTCAGGTGCCTGTCCAAGGAACTCCATAGTTTGAGGGATACTCTGGACAGAACTAAGTGATTTAGCTGACAAGCAAAGAATAAAACAACAAGATCACAAAACATCAGCCTTAGAGAAGCAAGTCTCCAAAATTTATGGACGCCAAGGATTTACATAATGGCACAGATTTACAGCTCCATGATTGAGAGGTACTGTTACTTCAAAAACTGGAGGATTTAGAAAACAGATTTAGGATTATCAACTTCCAAATACATAGCATTCCAGATCAGACTGAAGATGACAATATTGTTCAGTTTATCGAAAGCTTTATTTAAGAAGTGCTGCATTTGGAACAAGACTATCCTCTTATCATAAAAGCCCACAGAGCAATAGTGGCTCCTCTGACTGATCCAAATGCTTGGCCCCAGCCAGTCATTATAGCTTTCTTAGACTACCACACAACAGAAACTGTTTTGAGGACAGCCTGGGAGAAGAAGGAAATTCTCTTCAGGGATAAATGCTTATTTTTTTGAATCAGGATTATGCCCCCTTAATAATGGACAGGAGAAATCAACTGTTCCCAGTTTCAAAGGAACTGCGATCTAAAGGATTAAAAGCTAAAACTGACTATCCAGCAAAGCACTGTATACAGTAAATTCTGATGCTGGTATAAAACTTTGAGACTCTTCCAGAGGTGAAAACTTATCTAACTACACTGCAGATTTCCGTGGAGGGCCTTTTATCAGCACAGACACTAAAGGAGTTAGCAGGGACATTTTCAGAGAACAGTAGATGAGCTAAAATGGCAGTGGCATACAAGAACAAGGCTCTTCCACTACATTCTCATCTGAGCTGCCACAGACATGTGGAGCTGTGGGACAGGCCACAGTAGAATCTTCAGGCACCTTAGGGTATCAGCACAGATCAAACTGTTGAGGCTCCAGGACTGTAAGCATTGCATCTGGACACTTGTGTTTGTGTTCTTCTAACCTTGATTTTTGAGGAGGGCAGGATTCACTTAAAAGGTAGTCCACACTTTGTGGAGGATACAAGAGGGGTACTATGTCTTAGGGGTAAACTTACTACACATAGCTTTAGTGGATCATACCCCTACCCAAATATGGGGCCCATTTACTCATAGAAAAGGGTAATAAGTTGCACTTTTTACTATTCTTGTCATCTGGCTTGCGTATCCTGTCATGTTGCTGAGTACATTTGGCAGCCACAATTAGGGCACACAACAAAGGTGACAGTGAAAGGGGTGATCTTGATTATAGATCACCCCTCACTCATGTCGCCCATTGTACCTACACAATTTCTGCCCCTCTTGGGTATGCCAGTCCTAGAGGAGGTTATATTTATTTTTGGTGGGGTGATTGTTTCCCAGGAGGGCACTTTGGCACTGTAACCCATGGGAGACATAATGCCTGGCACTGTAATGCTGTAATTGTCATTAGCAACATGTTTATCAGTGCGTCATGGGTAAACCTTTGGTTTGTATATCTCCCAAAGATGGCAATTTTTATGGCACTAGCATATTCAGGTAGATAAACTGTTCTTCATTGGGGAATTACTTACAACTACCTTTACGTTAGTCAGGTTTGGGGGTGCATGCCTCTTATCAAAGAGCAGACAAGCACTTACTGCTGATCAGGGGAAGGGATCCTGACAGCAGGATGGTACAGGAGCTGTTGCCTATATCAACTGTTGCCAACCTTGGCCACCAGTGTAACAGAACCCGACTGTGACATATGGAAGGGAAGGAGGCGTGGAGGAGTGCAGGTTCCTATGAGACTTGGCATGACCACAGTACTGTTGGAGAGGCACATTGTTTATGTTCATGGGTCATTGTTACTAGGGTTTCAAAGCAAAAGGTTTTTGTAAATATTTCACCTTTCTCTCTACACTTTGTTGTCTGGTCCTTATTATAGTAAGTAGAAGGGGATTCATAAGAGACTGTACCTATCAGGGTCCAACTGGGATTTCATTTGGGTCCTTTACAGATGGCTGACTTTAATCTGATTACATCTACTGTCTGGGGCATCAACAGCCCTATAAAAAGGGACAGAGTCTTACAGGAGCTGGGCAAAACCAGGGCCATTATTGCGTTCCTACAGGAAATGTATCTTACTCCTGAGGAGCATGATAAACTGAAACGCAAATGGGTGGGAGAGGTGTACACTGCATCATGCACAGACCACTCCCATAGTAAGGGTATGGCAATTTTGATTTGAAAATGTAGTCCAGTGCTCCTACAGCATGCAGACCTGGACCCAGCTGGGCACTTTTTGTGACTGAAGATTATTATGGAGATACCAGGTGCACTCTCTGGAAACATTATGCTTCCAGTGATGAGACTGGCAGTCTCCTTTTTTTGAAAAATAGGCTTCTTGAAACTGTTACTGATCCCAATGTGTTGTACATAACTGGGGGGTAGGGAAACTTCAATACTGCTCTTTCCACTACCCAGGATAAATATGAGGGGACTTCAATGACAAACAGTAGGTTAGGTAAACTCTTTAAGTGATTGTTGATGGAGCTGGGCCTTACCGAAATTGAAACATATGAATGGGACCCTCCAAGATTACTCCCATTAGTCAGAAAGACATTAGTGATACACATGAACTGACATGTTTTTCACAGCTACAGAATGGGTTCACTTGCTGGATAAGTGCACAATTTTGCCCCACACGGTGTCAGATCATGCCCCTGTTCAATTAATGATGAGCATGTCTCCTTCACTCAGAAATTCTAATATTCAACTAAAGTTGGGGCACCTTAAATCTCAGGAGTTCAGGGAGTTAATAGCGGGCACCATACAAAGGTACTTACATGACAACCCTGAGGGGGCCACTTCCCATTCAGTTTGTTAAGATGCATTAAAGACAGTTTAGAAGGATGTTATCATTGAGTACTGCTCCAGGCAAAAGAAGCATAGAATTGCTCAGCAACAAGCCTTGGAACATGACATTGCTGATCTAGAATCCCAACATAAAATTACCTTAAACACTCAGGTTAAAGAACAGTTAAATGAAAAAAAGCTTGAGGAGCTTACAGCATTACTGAATGCCAAAATGGAGAGGAGTTAAAGGAGAATGCAACAAAATATTATGAAGGGGTAACACTGCAGGATTCCTATTGGCGTACATATAGAAAGCAACAGAGCTGTTCACTTAAGTGACCCCCAAAGTGGGGGCCATGTTACTGGAAATCCAGGGGACATTGTTGATAGCTTTGCTCAGTATTATAGCCAGTTATATGCATAGGAGAGCAACGTGGTCTTTGAACAGTAGTTTGAGGAATTGTTTGCAGATTCTGCTTTTCTGGACCTAGCTGAGCAGGACATAACACACTTAGAAGGGATATGGGAGCTTAAGAGATTTTACATAGGATTCAACATTTAAAAAATGGGAAATTACCCAGCCTGGATGGCCTTCCGGGGGGGATGTTAAAGTCTTTGCCACAAAGCTGGCACCTTTGCTGCAGAAGGTGTATCAGGAGATCTGGGAGGGCACCATTCCAGACTCCTGGTGATATTCTTATATTTTAGTTTAATCAAAGCCTGATAAGGAAACCACAGACCAGGTTCCTATAGGCTGACCTCCCTTCTGAATACTGATTTTAAAATATTTAGAGGAATTCTGGTGAACTGGTTGCAGAAATTGATTTCAGTAGTGATATAAATGGACCAAACTGGATTTATATCTGGTAGATTCTTACAAGACAATATACAGAGACTCCTAAATATATTGACAGCACAGGGGGACATGGGGACTTCCAAAATAGTTATCTTCATTGACGTGAAAAAAGCATTTGACAGGGTGAATTGGCAATATTTATTCAAAACCATGGCGAGAATGAGATTTGGACCTAGTTTAATAGATACCATAAAAGCTCTTTATACAGAGCCTTAATTAGAGTTAACAGCATAATTCTGCTTTTTTTTCTCCTCACTAGAGGAACCCACTATGGGTGCCCCCTGCACCCACTGTTATTTGCTATTTGTTTGGAACACTTGGTGGCTAAGATTCACCAATATATTTAATGTGGTTAGCATTACAGTGTGGGGGGGGGTCAAACAAAAGGTGTTATATGCAGATGACTCCGTTTTTTTTTCTCTTGCAAAACCAGAGAAGTCAGTCCCACATCTGGTGTCCCACCACTAATAGTTTAACACCATATGGCGTATAAACTTAATTTCAGAAAGTCAGAGGACATAGTTGTGAATGGCCACAGTCCACAAGGGTTTTCAGACTCTTTTTCTGTTCAGTTGGGACCTACACAGTGAAATCAGGTACCTGGGCATCTATGTATCCACAGACTTACATAACTTATTTAATGTGAATTACAAGAGACTTTGTGAAGCAGGTGATGTTGATCTAGCAAGATGGTGCATTCTGCCCCTCTCATTGCTTGGTAGAATTGTCATGGTAAAAATGAATGCGTTGCCCCAATTCACGTTTCCTTTTCATAACCTTCCTGTACATATTCCAGATACCGTTTGGAATAAGATTACTACCCACCTGCAGCACTTTCTGTAAGATAATAAGTGCTTGAGAGTCAATAAACAAATCTTACATCTCCCACAGGTTAAAGGGAGGCTAGTTTTTCCTGACTTTCAGAAACAGTATTTAGCAGACCAGACGACTGCTGTCTGTACATGGGCAAAAACAACAAATGGACTTGGGGTGGTATGATATGGAGAAAGATGCAGTAGGAGGGCAGTCCCTTTTTACCTTAGCTCTCATGGCAGTTGCCCCTGAAATAATATGCACCATTCCAAACTGGTGGGTTAAGCACAGCTGGGGAGTTTTGCAGAAAATCAGGCATTTTACTCATATACCACAAGGGTTTGGTCCTTTGTCTTTAAATTGGTATGCGGGTGATTTTTCTTCCCCCTAGGTGAGATGGTGGCTGTGCCCAGTGGGAAAGGATGGGGGTGAGAAGGTTTACCCAACTCCTAGAATGTGGACATTGTACCACATTTAGTAGAGCTAAGGAAAATTTGGCTGGGAAGACAGAATTTATGTGGTATTTACAGATATGACATTTTATAAACATGTCTAGAAATAAGAAAATATTACCCAAACCTTTACCCATATGGGAGGAATACATGCAGTACACTTGGTAGTAACATAAGCAGTTCCCCAAAGATACATTTCTGTCATCTATGTGTTACTAAAAATAACAGAAGGGAATATTTTGTACTTGGTTAAGGAGGCCTGGGAATGGGAGGGAGTAATAGTAATGCAGGAGAGGGATCAGGAACCATGACTGAAAAGATGCTGAAGGGTTACCGTGGTGCCTCTCTGGTGGGAATTCTACTGGAAAGTGCTGATCTGCTTTTTTGACACCAACCATTAGTAAACACTACCAGGTTACTATTTCTGGCAGATGGAGAGATTGTGTGGTGGTGTTGGCAGCTACTGACACATGTTTTGTCATCCACACATCCATCCATTCTGGGAATTGGTCCAAAACATGATGCATCAAATTGCAGGTGCACTCATCCCTCTGAGATTTACAGACTGGTTCCTCAGCCTTCTCAATTCAGCAAAGCTGACAGCAGACAGAAGAAGAATAATTTTAATCTTTATGGTGACTATAATGAAATGTATATAATATGCATTACAGACCATTGGCTTACTGTAACTATAACTACTAGGGAAGAATGGCTAGAAAGAATCTCAAAATGTAATAGTAATGAACTCCTGGCTGCCAAACTTACTCTTACAGAGCAAAAACATATAGAACTACTGAGAGACTGGAATCTATGGTCCACTAGGCAAATTGACCTCCCCCAGCCCAAACTAACTTTTATTTCTAGTTCAAGTGCAACTCCATTAATACATTACCAAGGTTTTCACCAATACTGGCCACATTAGACCCTGGGACAAATGGGGCCTATATTACTTCTTTTTATGTTACATTGTTACATGTTACCCATGGTCAAGTTTATAAAACACTATCTGTTAGTTTTGATTAAGGCCATGGGTTGGTTGACATGTTTATAAACATCCTTTAAATAGTGTGGTTCAAGTGCTGCATCTCTGATCACTCGCAGAGAGTAAAGATAAATGAGGTCCTCTCAACTGCTAAGAGTGTTACCATAGGGGTCCCACTGGGGTCAATCTTAGGCCCTCTCCTATTTAGTCTCTGTCAGTGGCTTGCCTGAAGTGTGCCCAAGGTCAAAGGTGCTGCTATATGCAGTCAATGCTGTGATCTACAGCAGCAGTGCACTGCACGACAACCTTACTCATGAAATCCAACACAGCTTTAAGGCCCTAGAATCATGGTTTAAGCTCAATAAACTTGTTCTCAACTATAAAAAAAATGCTCTTTTCAGGAGTATACCTTAAGAATAAGTTACCTCCCCTCAATATACGTAATACACAGGGCACCACCCTGGAACAAGTAAAATCCATCAGATACCTGGTTGTTGTCCTTGACAACACTCTATCTTTTGCTGAACATGTTGATGCCATTGTATGAGGTTGGAAACAGAAAACTGTGTCCATGCTATAGACAAAGGCTGAATCTAATGAGGGATGCTAAACACTTAGTCATCTTCAGCTCTATGCTCTCACTCATTGACTATGCGCTCCCAATATGTGGATCAGCCACTGATATGGTTTTAGATGGAGTCAGAATGCTGCTCAGTAAAGCCTGCCATTTTGTATCTGACTCACACAAATACACACACACCTGCAATTTATATGCCCTTACGAACTGGCTTCCCTTATCTGCTTGGCTCAGATATCAAACAATCTTACTGGCCAAGAAAGCAGTTCTAGGCCTTACAGCATCCACCATTAGCTCTCTCCTCAGGCCCATCCACAGGCAATACACCACATAGAGTGCGACCCAACAAGCAATAGCACCCCCTCATGAAGAACTAGTCTGGTACAGCACTCCTTTACTAACCAGACAGTCAAGCGGTACAATGAACTAGCATAGCTAGTTTCTCCAAGATCTTGCAATTCAAATGGGCTCTCGAGTCTAATATTGCCCTAAATTCAGGCTGTCGCAGCTTTGACCTAACCTGAACAGTAATTACCCCTTATACATCTCCACTGCTTCCTTATTCTCCCCCATGCTGTATAATCCTATTACTGCAGTCAGTCACTCATGATAGAGTGAGTATCCTAAGGTTGCTCAAACAAACTTAACTTCTGCCCGCTGCTAACTAGCAAAGACCACACTGGGTTACTATATAATTGTGTCTATCCTTATGTATTTTGCTATACCATTTTTACTGCTTCCTCTCCTTTTGACTAGCTGATCGTACTATTTGTGAATATGCTGTTCTTTGTAATTACCTGAACCTTTACCAATGTGTCCATTCTTGTATCATACTGTTAATATATTATTATCTTATCATAAACCTGTAGCATCTCAAGGCTCCATATGCGCTGACTAAAACTGTATTGTCTACTGTATTGTTCTCCATATGACTTGGATCCCTTGCAAATGAACAATTTGTGCGCAAAAGTTGTTACTGAATGTGCAATAAATAAATAGGTGTGACGTTGCAACGCTGGACTTTTTTCTTGGCAAGGGACTGATTCTATTATTTTCCTGTATACAGATGGCCATTTACTTGTAGGAACTACTACTACAAGTGTACTACAGATTATTATGTCTATTGTAGGGTTTTTCTAAACTGCAATTCCTTTGCACTATATGTTTGTACAAATAACAAAACTGTTCTTTATGTACATTTTTTTACTATGCAAATAAAGCCGAGCCTTAAAAAAAAGAAATGTTCACATGGATATTAAATGGAAAGAATGTGAGCACCTATAACTTCTCCACCCTTTATCAAAGTGATATGAAACTTGGCACATGTTTAGGGTCCATAGAAGACAATACATGTGCTAAATTTAAGACCTGTAGCTGCAACACTGACCGAAGTATAGTCGATAAAATAATTTTGGAAAATTAAAATAAATTATGCAAAATGTTGCAAAATTTCACAGAATTTTCTTGAATTCCTTGAATTTCTAATTTGATAATTTCACCTGCTCTAACTCTTCCCTTGGGTTTCAGTACCCTAAGTGCATTATTTTGCAATTTTTCACATTTAAACCTAGCTGCCATACCTTCAATCACTCCTTCAGTTTTCTCAGATTTCTACTCATCCTCTCTACCTGGAGTATCAACCCTATTGCAGATTTTGGTGTCATCCACAAATAGGCAGGACTCCCTTCCTGTTCCCCCTGCAATGTCACATATAAAGACATTAAAGAAGACCAGTCTCAGCAGTGATCTCTGAGGCACCGTGCTAGTCACCCTCCCTTCCTTGGAGTGAACTCTGTTTACTAACATCCTCTGTTGCCTACCCTCTAACCAACTTCTTATCCAATTTACCACCCTCAGACTCACTCCAAAGCTACCCAGCTTGCTTACTAGACTTCTATATGGAACAGTGTTAAAAGCATTACTGAACTCTAGTTAGGCCATATCCACTGCTCCACCCTGATCCAACTCGTCACCCAGTCAAAGAAATCTATGAGATTCATTTGACATGACCTCCCCCCCTGTGAACCCCTGAAGCTTTGAGCCTTATAACCCACTGGATTCAAGATATTCCTCAATCCCTTCCTTTAGCAGTGATTCCATTAACTTTCCCACTACCAATGTCAGGCTGACTGGCCTATAATTGCCAGCCTCCTCCCTGCTATAACATTTGTATTGTGGGACTACATCCACCCTTCTCCAGTCCTCCAGAACCAGTCCTGTTTCCAGTGAGCTGTTCAATAGAACTGTCAGAGGTGTAGCCAGTATTTTCCTGGGCTCCCTCAATACCCTTGGATGAACTCCAACTGGCCCCATTGCTTTGTCCACTTTCAGATTAGCAAGTCCCTTTAAGTCTTTCTCCTCCAAAAAAAGGACTAGTGTCCGCCTCCCCATTCAAACATTTGTTACATTATATTTTTGTGTCCCCTTGCTCTCTCCTTCCTCTGTGAACACTGAACAAAAGTATTTGTTCAATATGTCTGTCTTTCCTGGTCTCCCTCTGCACAGTGAAAAGTTAACCCCTTTTGTTTTTAACCTTACAATGCCACTCCAGTCTTCCTCTTTTGTGTACATACTAAAATGTCTTGTCCCCTTTCAAAACCACCTGGGCTATTCTCTCATCAATTTGTGCATTTAAGCATCTTACTGCTTTCCCTGCTTCCCTCTATTTCCCCTGATACACCTCTCTATCCTCCTCCTTCTGCATCTCTTTATACCTTCTGAATGTACCTTTTAGCATTTAGCTTGTCAGCCACTTCTTTCAAGAACCATAGCATTCTCTGTTTCCTCTTGTTTTTGCTCACTTGTTTGATGCAAACGTTTGTTGGCTTTACTATACACCCTATTAACTTAACCCACTTTTCCTCCACCCCACTTTGCCTTCTCTCCTCCTGCCAGGTCATCCCTGAAGCATTCACCAATCTTTATAAAATCTGCCATGCTGATGTTTAGGACCCTCACCCTTGTGTGCTTCTATTCCACAACAGTCCCTATATTGAACCACACCATACAGTGAACACTGGTCCCCAGGTAGCCTCCCACCTTGACGACTGCATTACTGTCTCTGTGAGTACCAGGCCCAGTTACAGTATTGCTCTATTACCAGTGGGTTCATTGACTTGTTGCATGAGGAATGCCCCCTGCAGAGAGTCCATTGAAGAGTGAGTTTATTGAGGATATTAAAGAACCAGAGACCTCCACACAGTCATGCCAGTGTTTTTCCCACTTGTCAAGTGCTTCACCAGGTTGTACCTGCCAGCTAGTGTGCAAGAGTATTTATACACAAGAGCATGTTTGAAGGATGCTACATCAATAATAGATGTTCAATAAATCATCTTACAGTAGAATATTTAATTTCATCAAAGCTGATCAATCTTATAACTTTATCTGCAAATGACAATAGCAAATAAGTGTAGGGTGAGTAAACAGTGAATACTACAATGTATCTCACTGCATTTAGATTGATATACATACAGTATATATTCTTTGCAAAAAAACAACCTCTATTAATGCACAACTTAGGGTTAAGACTACAGTGACAAAAGTAGAGTAATGTGATTTTAGGGTTTCCAACCCTAACCTCCCCCCCACCCCACACACACTTGGAACAAATCAGGGATGCAATCTTCCTTGGGGTTGTCAGCCCTAAAGCTCACCCCACTGTATACAATCCTGAAGCATATATACCTATGTCCATCACATCTGAGCTTTCTTGCTACCGCAGTGGTGTGAACATTAGGGTGACAATCCCAAGGGAGACTCCATCCCTGATTTGCTTCAGGTATGAGGGGGGTTAGGGTTGGAAACCCTAAAATCATATTTTCCTACTTTTGTCAATGTAGTCTTAACCTTAAATGGTGCGTTAATTGAGATTTTTGCAAAAAATGTCCATGCTTTTTGAGATAGTGTAATCACATCCTTATTTGACAGTGGGAATGCAGGACCATGCAGGCCTTTAGCTTCCATCCCTCCATAGATATCACACACACACACACACACACACACACACACACACACACATATTACTATGGAAATACAGGTCCCTCTGGGCTCTGCATTTCCATTTGTAGGGCAACAGCAACCAAACTGTAAACATAACCTTCTTTTTACCCCATGTCTTGTAACCGGTACTAAAAAATGTTTAATCCCCACCAAAATATGATTCCACACCATGAGAATGTCATTCTGTATCACAGCCATGAAAATACATTTTGGCCAAGATTTGAAAAATGATAGCTGTCATGTTAATGAGGTGGTGTAAAGAAATGGCTATGCTGAAAAGCTGAGGTGACAGTATTTAAAATTAGCAAAGTTACAAGTGAGGGCAGTCAGATTTCAACGTATGTGCATAACATTTCCATTTTTACATATTTTGACCCCAAATTTTCAACATAGCCTTGTTATGACCCTACCTCATAAACAAGGGCAGTGAAGATTCTCAAATCCCACCTGGAAAGAGATTTTTTCAGGCAACTGTAAAATAGCCTTTCAGGATGGATTTGTGGAATTTCACTGCTATTATTCATGAGGTGGGGTGCCAAAAAGATCATGTTCCAAATTTGTGAAAACATATGCAGAAATGGCAAAGTTATGCATCAAAGATGAAAACCCTACTGAAATACATTAAACAGCACTTACCTTACTTTCTCATGCAGCAGTCTTACTGGGTGTTCATACTGGGTTTAGGACAGAAGAAGGCAGATTTGCCCATCATGTCTGTCCACCTGCATAATCCAACCAAACATTTCATTAATAAGGTAACTATCAAGTTTACCTTTGAAAGCGTTCAAACTTTTACTCTCTAGTACAGTATATCACCTGGTAATCTGTTCCAGACCCTGTCCATGCAGTGTAGAAAAGTTTCAAATCCCCCCCCCCTCTAAATGTGTTATCTAGTTTAATCTGGAACTTGTGTGATCTCAGACCTTCTGGTTTATTTTGAATTTGAATACCCTACTCCACAATTAGTTCTTGTTTTTTCATAAATTTATACCTCAATAAAAGATCGCCTTTTACCCTTCTCCGCTTCAGGCTTTTTAACCCCATATGCTCCAACCTGTCCTTTTATTATATCCCCTCCATCCCCCAAATCATTCTTGTTTCCAATGCTGCACCCTCTCCACATGGTTCATGTATATCCTCAAGTAGGAACTGCAAAGGGGAACCATAATCAAGATGTGGTCTAACAAAAGCTTTATACAAGGGTAGTATACAGGTTGCAATCCTGCTTAGAAAGGCCCTTTTGGTATTATTAATTATATAGTTGGTCCTTGAATCAATTTTGCACAATGCCCATTAAAGCTAAAGTCTTCATTAATGAAAATACCAAAATCATTTTCTGATTTCACTTGTTTAATTTTACTTGCATTCAGGCTGCAATCCTGTTTATTATTGTTCTTTTGTAGGTGAAAGACAGAGCACATATCAATGCTGAACAACATACCATTTACCTTAGCCCATCTCTCAGCTATATCCAGTCCAACTATTAGTTTTGCTATGTTATGAGGTTGATCCACAGTGCCACCCAGCTTGACATCAGTGAGTTTCACAATCCAGCTGTCAATATTTTGATGTAAATCACTGATAAATATTGTAAATAGTACAGGACCCAAAACATAGCTCGGGTGTATGCCACTGGTCACATAGAAACATAGACTTTGATGGCAGATAAGGACCACTTGACCCATCTAGTCGGCCCATTTCCCTACCTACAGGATAGGCCACAGATCCTAGTTAACCAACAGCCTATTTCTTCCTACCCCCCACAAGAATCGCCTTATGTCTGTCCCATTCATTCTTGAATTCTCCCACAGTTTTAGACCCCACAACCTCCTCAGGAAGGCTGTTCCATGCATCCACTACCCTCTCTGTGAAATAATACTTTCTCACATTGCCCCTGAACCACCCCCCCATCTTTAAATTGTGTCCCCTTGTTCTTGCATGTCTCTTTTTCTGAAAGATGCTACCCTCTTGGACTTTGTTGATTCCACTGAGGTACTTAAAAGTTTCTATCATGTCCCCCCTCTCCCTTCTTTCCTCAAGGGTATACATATTAAGCTCCTTTAGTCTCTCCTCATATGGCTTCTCTTGCAGACCCTGCACCATTTTAGTTGCCCTCCTCTGGACTGCCTCTATCCTGTCTATGTCCTTATGGAGATGGGGTCTCCAGAACTGGACACAGTGCTCCAGATGGGGTCTCACCAACTGTCTGTATAGAGGGATAACAACTTCCTGTTTTCTGCTGCTGATGCCTCTCCCTATGCATCCCAGTGTATCCACAGCCCTCCCTACTGCCTTCTCACATTGCTTGCTAACCTTAAGGTCATCTGATATGATTACCCCAGGTCCATTTCCTTTTGTGTTGTTGTTACTACCTCCCCCCCCACTGTGTATTCTTCCCCTGGGTTCTTGTTTCCCAGGTGCATTATTTTGCACTTCTTTGCATTGAATCCTAGCTGCCATACTTCTGACTTGAATCCTAGCTGCCATACATCTCCATCATTTGAGCAGGATCCCCTTACTCTGACCCTTTGCTTTCTATTATTCATCCAATTCTAAATCCAGCTAACTATTCTTGGATATATTTTCAGTTTTTAAATTTTTGGATCAATAAGCTGTGTGACACCTTATTGACTGCTTTTGAAAATCTAGCTACTGCACATCAACTGGTACATTATTATTAAAGTTCTTATTAATGCTATTATATGTTTTTCCAGCAGTAATTTGTGTCTTCCAGAGGAGAGTGGATCATCACCCTGGGACCTGTTCAGGTGAATGAGAGTGAGTGTGGGGTATGGGGATGTGTGGCATGGTAGGTGCCAAGTTGGAAGTTGGGATGGGAGGAGTCAGATTGGCAAAGGACAGTTTTCTTTTTTATAGGTTTAAAGAAAAAAAGACATCAAGGGACCATTTCCTTTATTTCAGAAAGGACGGCAATCTTGACAATATCATAGGCCTGGAAGAGTATTTTACCCTATAAGTGTGCTTAATAGATTTACATTATCCTTCACTCTTCAATCCACATAGAGGCCATATGGCATTAGTGGATGCTAAAGCAAAAAAAATGATTCTGTGGCATTGGACAGACAATAAAACTCCTTCACTTCTTGACTGGTACTCTGAACTCTTAAAAGCATTAAATATTGAAAAACAAATGCATATCTTAGACACCACCCAGATTTGTTTAGGTCCTGCTGGGAATCACTTTATGCTGTAATATCATCTGTGCCCAGTGGTGCTTAATGGGTCCATCCATAACTTTGGAAATGATGGTGCATTCTAATATTCTTTAACAGTGGTTATTTCAGTGAACACTTCTTCATACTTGTTAACAATCAAGCTAGTGTAGTACTGCACTCGAGGGAGGAGGGGTGGAGGGGACGGGGGGTAGAAAATGTTGTGTATTTATATATTTTCATTGTACAATTGTTGAACCAGTGTTCCAATTTCATGTATTGTTCAGTGAATTTGTTCTTTGTAATGGCTATGCTTTACTGTTAATAAAGTAAATCAAATTACAAAAATAAGAAAGCATGGCGATTGGAGTGGTGGGGGTGCCACTAAACACCAGGGAAATAAAAAATCTGAACTGGGGAAGGGATCAGAGGGTGGGCGTACCACTATACACCAATGAAAAATACAGTTATTCATGGGGATGGCAATTGGAGGATGGGGTGCCACAAGACCCCAGGGAAAATTAAATAAATACAGGGATGAGGATCAGAGGGTGGGGGTGTCACTAGACATCAGGAAAATATTAAACATTATGGGGATGGCAATCAGAGGGGTGGGGCAGTTCCACTAGACACCAGGGAATAATTAAATAATTACAGTGCTGGTGACTGAAGGGTGGTGGGTGCCACTAGACACAGGTGGAATGTTACATACATTCAGGAACAATGAATAACAGGACAATTTTTGTATGAAATTTTCATTCATGCAAAAAGTTTAGTACTGGAAATGATTCACAAAAAGGGAATTAAAATGTATATTAAAAAAATGTTCAGATAATTACTCAAAAGTTAAAACCAAAATCCACCTAATGGAGTCCTGATGAGCAAGGCAGGTATCTTGGTCTCTCTGAAGGATATCATTTTTGTGGGTTTTGATTTTTTTTTAAATGGAAACAAGATGGTGGAAAATGAAAAAGGATTTTTTCCCCTCAGGAAAAAGGACTGGTCCTTATTGAAAAAGGATTCTCTTTTGTTTCATACAGATATCTTGAAGTGCCAATTGAGCGTGCTCAGAATGAGAAATCCCAAAATTTAGTAACTTTGGAATGGATTAATATTTTTTCACCAACTAGCAAAAGAGACATCTGTGGGGCAGCCCTTTTCTACCCTGGACATTTCAGATCACAATTCCAAACCCACTGGGTACTACAGGTGTCACAAAAAACACTGCAAAATCACTTTTTGCATTATCTGGATCTTGGAATCTGCAAATCTGACTGAAACAAACCTTGGCACATCCAGAGACCTACACCACAAGACCAGGCATGCAGAATTTTCATGCAAATCTGTTGAACGGATATCAAGTTATCAAAGTGCAAAGTTGTGGTTTAACATTAAACCATGTATTTTTTCTCCTTTTTTTTAAACTTAATTTTTATTATGTTTTTTTAACCAGGAAGACCAGGTTTTCTGGCAAAGGCACCTAGCTTCATCTGACCTCTTTTATTCTAGGTTTGCTTGTAAGTATAGAGCAAGGAACAACATTATCAGAGCAAGGAAAAAGAATAAGGGTTCTTTTGGCTAAGCAAATTTACTGCATGTTACAATTTTCTTTTGTGTTCATAGGTTTTGTTACTGTTCTTTGCTTAAATTTTACTGCTTTACTGTTTTTTGATTCAAATTGCTGTTGCGAGGTATACTTTCTGCTGCATTATTACAGAAGTGTACCTACAGGTTTGTTACTGTTTTGAGCTTACAGATTACTGCTGTAATCTTCTCTGATTCAAATTGTTTTTTGCAAAGTGTATCTTCTGTAACTGTTTTATTTTTCTCTGTAGCAAAGTGTTTTTTGCAGGGTATATCTTCTGTGAAATTGTTATAGGATGTGCTTACGGGTTTTACAGTTTTATCTATCATTAGGCTACACTTTCAGGGCTACTGCATTTGTTGTTGGTTGTTTCTGTTCTTATCTACTGGTTTCTTTCATCCATAGTTCTTCTTTTTCAGCAAGGAAAGGCCCAACCACCCACCACCCCATCCCCATCCATCCCATGCTACACCCCCTTTATAGTAGCATGGTCATGACATTTCCTGTAACAAAACATGAAGGACAGGCTCAGAGGGGTATCCACACAGTGACCTCACTTACAGGCACACAATTAATTTAACTTGTTATAAACAGTTATATAAAAACAAATAAACACAAAAATATGTAAAACAAAAACATTTGCTTTCATTTTCCTTCTAATTACTTGGACCAGGTTACAAACTCAGCAACTCAACTGGAATGGATATTATTAACTGCAGGAACTGTGGGACACTTTTCATGAGGGCAGTTATACAGAGTTTATGATGCTGTCCTACCTGCTGGACCATCAGAGTTCTAAGGGCTCAGATCCAGGCAGTATGGGCAGAGATTGCACACCTCAAATCACATATTCAGGAGGAAATATATTACAAGAACCACCCTCCATTTCCACAACATCCAACTGAAGCACCTTGACCGCAGAGGGTAGTTGGTCCTGGAGGTTGGCAGGTGGTTAGGAGGGGTGAATCAGGTACCTCATCACTCAGTGCTCACCAATGTATCACCTCCACAAACCATAAAATAAATACAAACAGGTATCTAACACCATCTCTGAAATCAAACAAAGGGGCAGAGGATACTGCAAAGCAGGACACTGCAGCACAGGAGCTAGTGCTACAAAACTCACCAAAAACAGGGACCAAAACAAAAAAGCAAAAAGGAAATCCAAAACACTTCTGATCACAGGAGACTCCATAATTCAGGGAGTTGATACCTACCTCCAGTCGGAAGTAATGGTCAGATGTCTCCCAGGTACATCAGCATGGAGAGACATTGACCACATTGCTAAAATCGTGCAGGAAGCAGGAGAAAACATCAATGTCCTGGTACACATAGTGACTAATGATCTCACCAGCCAGTCAGTTGTGGAGACCAAAGAACACCTGACCAGGCTGGGAGACAAATTGTCATCTATTTTGTCCAGCATCTCCTTCTGAGATCATGTTGGTCTAAGAGAGAGGGACAGATGGATGGAAGGTCAGAGAAGGGTAGTACGGGTGCTAAACATGTGGCTCAAGGGCTGGTGCCAGGAAAAAGAACACCAATTTGTAGGTAACTGGCAACAATTTTGGGATAGAAAGTTCTTTAAATTTGATGGACTATATCTGACTAAGGAGGTAGTCAGTGCATTGGGGCAGAAGTTTGATGTCTTTGCAGAATATTTAAACTAGCAAATGGGGAGACAGGTAGCCTTCAATGCATTGAATGGGAAGAACAGCCCTCCTCCCTCAGCTAGTTATCAGACAGGAGTTCAGCATGTTTGTAGTTCATTTGCATCACCAGGTAAGGAAAAAGGTCCAGCTCCCCATAAGACACGCAGGGGAAATGATGGACCTCACCCAACAACTAATGCACTGCAATTTGGTCAATGGAAAATCACGTATACAAATGTCTGCAGTCTGAGAAACAAGATCCCAGACCTGCAGGCAACAATGACAGAGGTTAAACTGGACATAGTAGCCATTAGCGATACATGGTTCACCAGTAACCACACTTGGGAGACTTCGGTACCTGGCTATGTACTGTTCAGAAGAGACCGAGGATCAAAAAGGGGGGGAGTGGCCCTTTATGTCAATGAAAATATCAGAGCTACAGAAATTCAGAATACACATAAGGAGCCAGAAGAACTGTGGGTCACCCAGGAAACAAGAAATGGGACAGCCATGTGAACTGAGGTTGTCTACAGGCCTCCAGATCAGGGGGAGGACATAGACACATTACTGTTAAAAGATATAAAAAGCATAACAGCTAAAGGGGAGGTTCTGATAATTGGAGACTTCAACATGCCAGATAGAGATTGACCAATATCAGCAGGTGCATCCACCAGAACTAGACACATAGTGGTTTTTCTGTGGGGGAGGTCCTCAAACAACTAGTACAACAACCCACAAGATACAGGGCTATCCTGGATCTAGTACTGACTAACTGGGAAAGAATCACAGCTCTCCAGGTAGAAAGTCACCTTGGGGCAAGTGACCATCACATGGTACGGTTCAATTTGACCACTAGAACTAAATCATCCCATTCCATGACAAAAATATGGGACTTTAGAGGAGTGGATTTTGATAAATGCCAACAGAGTTAATCTAGCCCTGGAAAAAAGAAAACAGGTGAGGGGGTATAGGCAAAGTTGGCAAGCATTAAGGATGCAATACCTGAAGCAACATTCCATTGTGCTAGAGAGAAAAACAAGAGCAAAAGAAGGAGGAAACCACTTTGGTTCTCAACAGTAGAAGAAAATATCAGAGCCAAAAAGTTGGCATTCAGAAAATGTAAGGGAACGTAATGAGATGAAGATAGGGAGGCATACCAACTTCCCTAAGGGAAGCAGGGAAGGCAGTAAGGCAGGCAAAGTCCCAAACTGAGGAAACACTAGCATGAACAGTAAAAGAAGGGGACAAGACTTTCTATAGATACATTAGTGAAATCAGAAAGTCCAGAGGAGATATTGCTAAGATCAAAGGGGGTAAGGGGGGATGTATGGAGGAGGACCAAGGAAAAGCATCTATCCTAAATAGATACTTCTGGTCAGTATCTACTGAGGAGATGGTAGAGCATTGCCCACAGCTTAGCACCATGAAGACAGTGGGGAGAGAGGGGTGCACAAATCCCATCACAAAAGAAAAGGGTCCTACAAAAACTTGCTAAGCTCAGGGTGGACAAGGCAATAGGACCTGATGGCATACATCCCAGGGTACTAAAGGAGCTAAGAGTGGAACAAGCAGAGCCATTAACAGAATTGTTTAGTGAGTCTCTGAGCACAGGAGAGGTCCCAGAAGATTGGACAATGGCTCACGTAGTCCCGCTCCACAAAAGTGGCAGCAGGGAGGAGGCAGGGGACTACAGACCAGTAGTCTTACCTCAGTAGTGGACACGATTATGGAGGCACTCCTTAAGGAAAGGATAGTGCAACATCTAGAATCCATAGGAGCACAGGATCCAAGACAGCATGGGTTTACAAAAGGAAGGGCCTATCAAACTAATCTCATAGATTCCTTTGATTGGGTAACCAGATTGTGGACTAAGAGGGTGAAGTTGATGTCACCTACCTTGACTTCAGCAAAGCTGTTGATACTGTTCCACATAGATGATTGATTAATAAGCTGAGCAGGCTCAGTGTGAGCCAGAGGTTGGTCAACTGGGTGGCAAACTGGTTAGCGGTCAGAAAACAGAGAGTGGTGGTAAATGGTATACAGTCAGAAGAGATGCAAGTCACAAGTGGGATACCTCAAGGATCAGTCCTGGGCCAGTTCTCTTCATTGTCTTCATCAGTGACATTGCAGATGGACTGGAGGGTAAAGTTTGTCTGTTTGCAGATGACACCAAGATCTGCAACAGAGTAGATGATCCAGATGGGATGGGCAGAATAGAAGAGATCTGGATAATCTGGCAAAATGGTCAGAAGAGTGGCAACTGGGGTTTAACACAAAGAAGTGCAAGATCATGCACATGGGGAAGAGAAACCCTGAAACTACTTATAGATTGGCAGGGGAGTTGTTGGCAATCACAAGGGAAGAAAGACACTAGGCATAATCATCACAGATGACCTGAAATCATCCAAGCAGACTTCTAAAGCAGTAGGTAAGGCTAGAGGGATATTGGGCTGTATTAGTAGGGGGATCACAAGTTGTAAGAGCGAGGTAATGATCCTTCTTTACAAGACACTGGTTAGGCCCCATCTGGAGTACTGCATGCAGTACTGGAGGCTGCACCTGCACAAGGACATTAATAAAAAGGAGGCAGTCCAGAGAAGGGCAAACAAAATGATGCAGGGACTGCATCAGAAAATATATGAGGACAGAATAACGGAGCTCAATATGTATACCCTAGAGCAAAGGAGGGAGAAAGATGATATGATCAAAACATTCAAACATCTTAAGGGCATTAACAAGGTAAAAGACTCTAACATGTTTCAATATAGGAAAAAGAGCAGGACAAGAAGACACAGCATGAAATTAGAGGGAGGCTGATTAAGGGGTAATGTGAGGAAATTCTTTTTCACAGAAAGGGTGGTGGATGCATGGAACAGTCTACCTCAGGAAGTAGTGGATATGAATACGGTGCAGGGCTTCAAACAGGCATGGGATAGGTTAAAGGATCAATAAAGATGAGTATGAATAGATAGGCCATTGACATAGTACAGGACTATAGCACATTCATAAGGTAGAAAAAATGGGCAGACTGGATGGGCCTTGCGGTCCTTATCTGCTGTCAACTTCTATGTTTTTATATTTCCGTGAGAGACACTAAGCTGAAATTTGTTTACAAGTGTGACCTGGGAGCACAAGGAAGTTAAGTGACTTGCTCAGGGTCACACAGTACGCTAGTGGGAGCTCTGGGATTCAAACCCAGGTCTCCAGATTTGCAGCTCAGAGCCTTAAACCACTGTGCTATACTGCCTCCTATTCACTATTCACTTTCACTTTCTTGAATGATAAGACATCAACAATAGCTAAAACAGAAAAAAGGATACAAGAAAGAACCAACTAAGCATAATAAACAAACAGAGAGGGTACAATTGCATAAACTACCTTACAGAGCACAGGTACGAGGTCAACTTTGATAGCAGGCCAACAGATATAAAAGTAACTGTGCAAAGCCTAACAATACTTAAGAGTAGCAACAGCGAAGGACAGCACTGGGATACCTGTGCTTCACATAGAATGTAGAGTTCAAGTAGACCTGAAGGTGCACTCACCCCTTTCAAAAGAGCACAAACAAGGCTGTTCAATTCAAAGTTTCTTTATTACAGCATCTGTACCTGCAAAATGCTGCTTCAGGATTTCTTATGTTTCACAACCCATATGGGTGCATCATCAGAGAATACACGTCATTATAACAGTTTGGGAATTTATACATCAGTCATTACTTCATTAACCAATCAAATTAAGGCATTTGATTTTTATACCATGGCATATTCAGCATTCTTATTTTTCACTGCTAGAACACTTCTGTGTGGCAATTAATTTCACCCTTAATTTATTCTCTTTTGCCTGTCTTAGGGTTGATGTCTTGACTTTTGGGGTGGGACAAAGGAAATTGTTGGGGATTGTAAAGAAAAATCTGGACATATTCAGAGGTACACCCTAGCTTCATTCCCTCTTTGATAAACCACTGAGAATTTCCTATAAAAGAGAAACTAATTTAAGACATCATCTGGTCCACAGCTACCTACCACAAAACAGCAACACCACCAGTAGCATTCAAGTGTGTCTCTAAACATTGTGGTAACTATAGGACCAGTCACATGATGGATAACAAAACTGACTTCATCAACTCTAAGATGGGCAATTGAGAAAAAGTTAAGGGTGAAATGAATTGCCACACAGAAGAAGTGGTGTACCTCCTTACTTGTTCATGTGGCAGGTTCTATGTGGGGAGAATGAAAATATAGTTACATTTAAGAATCAATGAGCATGTTCTAGCAGTGAAAAACAAGAATGATTAATATGCCATGGCACCTCATATTACTTCTCAAAGTGACAAGGCAAGTCACAAGTGGAGAGCCATGGGCATGGAAAGTATCCCTTAAAACATCAGGGGAAGGGACCTTGATAACGCACTCAAATGTAAAGAACAGAAGTGGATTTTCAGGCTTGGAGCACTGAAACCACTAGGCCTTAATGGCAAATGTGAGGTCACTCCATTTCTTGTAAAAAGGAAATAACGAAATGGTCTCGGGTACTATACCCTCCCCAAGCCTGACTCCTCCCAAAATGGTGTATAAATATAAACATTACGCATATGTGCTGTGATGAAACAGCTTAAACTCTGTTTTCTTATGCTCTGTGTCATGTTTTACAGGTACACTGCATTGTATTATACAAATTAATTTGAATCAGAATCACAAGAAGTATGAAGCTTAAACAATAAGGAAATCGGGACTGAAACAAACAATTCCCCCTTCTTATTTTATTGTATTGCTTTCATTTCATTTATGTGACTTGCTTGTTTATATAACAGTTTATTTTATGTTGTGAATTCATTTTTTTATACTATGATGTCATAATCACATGACCATTTTTTGAAAATCAAATGCCTTAATTTGATTGGTTAATGAAGTAATGACTGATGTATAAATTCCAAATCATTTTATTGACATGTATTCTCTGACAAAGCACCCATCTGGGGTGTGAAACATAAGAAATTTTGAAGCAGCATTTTGAAGTTGTCCTGTGTTGACCTGACTGCCTTAATCAAGTGGGCTATTTCCTGTTGCCTGATCCGCATTGCCAAAAGTCTACTAGGTTTTTCCCAAATGTTTCATAATTTAAGTTAGCCTGAAAAAGAGCATGTTATGCCTGTTCTCTGTTTAATTAAGCATGTTTGGCCCATTCCTGATTAAGTCTAAGCCAATCATGTTCTGAAGGGTCAGCATGGATATATTTTTCTAGGAGCTGAAAGGACTGCAATAAGTCCTACAATTGTTTTTCTCTGAGTATCTTCCTTGAGGTGGACAAACCAATAAGCTCTTCCCATATAACACATTTATAGGCACTGCAGCAAGTTGCAGAAGATTGAGTGGGAGTTTGATTTAGGATAAAATAATCTGTCATCACTTGCTTTAATTTGGCGAGACACCATTCATCTTTTAAAAGAAGGTTATTCAATCTTCAACGTTTGTCCACCTCTGAAGAAGGAGACAAGCAGGGGGAAAGGGAAACTGGGGCATGATCAGAAATCACCAAACTATGGATTTCACAATAACAAATTGCAGGAATAAAACCAGAGCTTGTTAATGAATAGTCTTTTTGAGAATACGTACCATGAACAGGGGAATGAATAGTATAATCCTGACAAATATCCACCAGACCGCAGTTGTTGAGGACCTCTTTTTTTATCATAAAAATTGTTATTTATTGCAACATCAGAACAGCTCAGTACACATGCCACATTCACAAATATAGTACGCAGTACACAGTAAACCAAAGGTTCAAAGCAAAAGAGCGTACACTGAGATTCAACATTGTAACTACAAGAAAATATCAAAAACTTTAAATGAGAAAACCAGGTCTAAACCATGAGTTCCTACAAAGGTACTAGGAAGCTTACACCTTCCCACTGTATTAGAGCAAGGCAACAGGAAAAGATTGAGGCCAGCGTCAAGACAGTAAGTTCAAACAGGAGGGTTCCTAGGGTAGATAGGGGTTTTGCAGATTGGAGAGTGTAGGTAAGCCCCCATTTACCTAGATACAGGTCCATACATCTGCAATGGGCATAGAAGAGGTGCTCTAAAAGAGATAGCCAGGCCAGAGCTGCATGCCAGGATGTTTGAGTAGGTAAGGCAGCTTGGCGCCTGTGCATGAGTAGTAGTCTCTTGGCTTCCATTAGCGCCAGTGCTAACCATTCACAGTTGGGCTTAGGTAAGGCACCCAATGACAAAGTATTCCCCAAATAAGAGCTGAGGGTCAACTAATGAGATTAGGGAGCCATACACACTTGAGCAGTCAGAGGCAACTGAGGCCCAAAAAGGTGCGAGCAGAATACGAGTCTATAGCACATGGAGAAGATGGGCATCAGATTGCTGACAGTGCCAACAATTGGAGCATCCAAGTAAGTCATGTGAATGCAGGGCCACTGGTGTACGGTGCCAAAAAGCAGCACCTTAAGTTGGAAGAAGTGACTCTTAGTGTCTTTATAGCAGAGATGAGCCTCCCTCAGGTAGCATGGCCAGAGGGTCTCAGGGATACCTACTTTGAGATCAGTACTCCATTTCAACTTACATGAGGCCATAGGGTCAGGTTGGGCATCCTTCCATGTCTTATAAAATCTGCCTATCAAGCCTTGTGAGGAGGGTGTTTTGTGTAGGGAGTCAAGCCAACTCCACTTGCTGTTAAGGCTATATTGGGTAAAGATACTGTTAACAGCACTACACACCTGCAAGTAATGCCAAAAATACCTACTCGGAAGGTGAAACTTAGCCCTCAATTGCTCAAATGACAACAAGGTATCTGAACCAGGAGAATAGAGATCATGCACCCAACTAATTCCTTGGACTTCCCAGGCTGGCCAGTGTAACAGGGACCCACCAACAGACAGGAGCTTATTGCACCACAGAGGAACATATCTGAGCAGTGGAGCCCAGACCTCCCGGGACGTATATGACGCGGCCATAAGCTGGTGCCAAGTGCTCCTAGTCTTCTCCATAATAGGGAATAAACCAATATGAAGCAAAATTCTGGGGCTAAATAGCACAGCTAGGGTAAGATCTTTGGCCATGCCAGGCTCCAACCTAACCCAGAGCAGAGGATGACTGGCTTCCAGAACAAACCAATTAGTGGCAGTGGCTGCCAGACATGCCAAATGGTACCCCTGCAGACAAGGTACTCTAAGCCCACTTCGCTTACAGTGTGCCCTCAGTTTGTGTCTGCTCCATCTCAGGGACTGCCATTCCCAGAGGAAATTAAACATAAGCCACTCCAGAGAGGCATAGAGTTTCTGGAATAGGTGACTTGGCAATTTATTAAACAGATACATAACCTGGGGCAACAACAACAACATAAGGACTGCTGCGGCTTTCCCTTGCAGAGATAGCTGGAGCTTGTGCCATCTCTCTACCTCAGAGGACAGCTGTGCTAAGAGGGGGGAGAAATTGGTTGGTTCCAGCTCAGCCCATTTAGTGGGAATATGCAACCCAAGGTAGGAAAATCTCTGGGCAGCCCAATACATTTCTGTTCCCTGGAGACAGTCCCTAGAGCAGGATGCCTTCAAAGGGGCCAAAGTTGTTTTCTTCAGGTTGGCCTATAGCCCACACAAGACAGCAAACTGCTGTAGAAGCAACAGCACTGTCAGTAATGATTGCTGGCACTGGGCTAGAGTGATAAGGAGGTCATTCATGTAAGCAGCCACCAGGTATAATGTTCCAGCCACCTCGATGCCAGTGATGTCTTTTGAGGCTGTAAAAGCATGGACCCGGGGTCCAAAGCTACCAAGAAAAGGAGAGAGGATAAGGGGCAACCTTGCCAAGTTCCTCTGTGTAATGGGGAGGGAGGAGAGATAGTAGTACTAGTCAGAATCATGGCCATCGGGGGACTATAAAGCATGACTACCTATTGCCTAAATTGAGGACCAAAGCTGTATAGCCGAAGCACCCTGTACAAGTAGTCCCATTCAATGGAATCAAAGGCTTTAGTAAAATTGAATGCCTGGGCTGCCATAGGTAGGGAGGACCAAGAAGCTATCCATTTAAGATTTAACAGCAGCCTAGTGTTATCTACTCCAGACTTCCCCTGTATGAAACTCACTTGGGCGGGTTGGATTATGGAAGGTAAAACTTCCAACATCCTGGTAGCCAGGATCTTAGCCAGTATCTTGATATCCACTGACAACAAGGAGATGGGGCAATAATTAACGCAATCATGGGGATCATTCAATTTTTTTGGGAGGAGTGTTATAAGGGCCTCACTCATGGTTGTGGGGAAGGTGCCTACCTCTTGGGCCTCCTGTAAGGCCAGGAGAAGTGGGTGAACTCTCTCAGCACCTAGTGCTTGATATAGCTCTACCGACATTCCGTTGGGGCCAGGCACTTTTCCTTTGGCCATGTGGGAGTGAGCAAGGCGCAGCTCCTTGCCAGTGATCGGAGCATCCAGATGGCAACCAGAGCAGCTGTGAGGCTAGGCCTATCAAACCCTTGACAGAAATTTTTAATTTCCTGCTTCAAATGAGGAAGAGAAAAGGAAGAGTGGGAATGATACAGAGTCTCACAGAACAGCATCATGACATTATTGACCTCCAGGGGGTCAGAAACCACGCTCCCATTGCATGCATGGAGGGCATGGATACGAGAGGAGGCTTGCTGTTTCCGTAATCTAAAGGCCAGGAGCCAACCACTTTTCTCCCCACTGTCCCAGTATGCATACTTGGACCTTAAAAGGAGCCATTCAGCCTTTTGATGGAGAATGATATTGATTTGATACTTCAGACCTACTACGCTCTGCGTAAGGAAATTGTCACTAGTAATATTCATGGTGGATTTAAAGTGGCCCTCCAGCTCAGCCTGCAGGGTTGCTAGAGTGGCCTTATGAACTTTATTTTTCACTGCCAAGTAGGCAATAATACACCCCCAGAGAACTGCCTTAAAAGCCTCCAAGACCGTACCCAGAGAGACACCACAGTTGGAATTGAGGAAAAACAGTCCTTCGCCGACTGGGTTATTGCTTGTCAAAACTCAGGGTATTTAAGAAACAAAGGGTTACACCTCCAATGGGTGCCTGAGGACTGCTGACCAGTCGGGGCATAGGTAGTCAAAACTGGGGCATGGTCCAAAATCAGGATCTGCCCGATCTTGTTGTTGGAGATCCCTTGGGCTGCTGCTACTAGAGATGCAGCAAATTTTAAATCCACCAGCGAAGTGGACATGAAGTGCTCACTTCACTTTCTCATTATGGATTCACGTTGTCATTCTGCCCTAATGTGAAGTAAGGCAAAGTGACAACAAAATAGGCAGCCCCCCACACATCACATGGCTTACAGTACTGTAAGTCAAATGCTTTAGCCAGGCAGGAAAGAAGTGAGTCAGAAAAGCAGTTACTTTCACTTTCTCCTTTGCAATTGTAGAAGGAGGAGGCTTTTTTGGTGAGAAAGGAGAGGAGTTTGTTTCCCAGTGATTTTGTGCAGAAAAAAACTGCTTTTTTAAAAGCTACATCTTTATTTAGTTTTTGTATTGTGTTTGTGATTGTTTTTTTGTTACTGATTTTTTTTTTATAAGTTTTGTTTTGTTGTGTGTGTGTGCATGTCTGAGAATGTGAGACTGAGTGAGGATGAAGGTTAGGCATCGGGACTTTTTGATAGTCGGGGACGTGTGTACGATGGACCCGGGACAAGGAGAGTCTATGGCCCATGGGCATGGGCAGAGAAGAGAAGGCCGCACACATGGGGGTGGTCGGGTCTTACTGGACCACTCCCGACTCTTGGGTGTTGCTACCCCCAATGTGGAAGCAGCAGCAGCACCAGTGCCACCGCTGGCTGCGTATCCACCTACTCTGCCACTACCACCACCACTAGTAGCAGCTGCAGGGGCTCCAGCAGCACCCCCTCCACCACCTCCACAGCTGCAGGTGGAGCTCCAGGTAAATGTAACATCGAACATAGAAGCATAGAAACATAGAAGTTGACGGCAGATAAGGACCACAAGGCCCATCCAGTCTGCCTATTTCTTTTTCTACCTTATAAATGTGCCATCGGCCTTTGCTCTGTCAGTGGCCTATCTATTGATAGTCATTTGTATTGCTTGCTTATGCCTATCCCATGCCTGTTTGAAGCCCTGCACTGTATTCATAGCCACCACTTCTTGTGTTAAGCCATTCCATGCATCCACCACCCTTTCTGTGAAAAAGAACTTCCTCACATTCCCCCTTAATCGGCCCCCCTCTAATCTCATGCTGTGTCCTCTTGTCCTGCTATTTTTCTTATATTTAAACATGTTAGACTCTTTCACCTTGTTAATGCCCTTAAGGTGTTTGAATGCCTCAATCATATCACCTCCTCCCTCCTTTGCTCAAGGGTATACGTATTGAGCTCTGTTAATCTGTCCTCATATGTCTTCTGATGCAGTACCTGCACCATTTTGGTGCCCTTCTCTGGACTGCCTCAATTTGGTTAATGTCCTTGTGAAGGTATGGCCTCCAATACACCGCAGTACTCAGATGAGGCCAAACCAGTGTCTTGTAAAGAGGGATTATTACCTCCCTCTTATGACTTGTGATACCCCTACTAATACACTCTAACACCCTCCTAGCCTTACCTACTGCTTTAGAGGTCTGCTTGGATGATTTCAGGTCATCAGTGATAATGATGCCCAAGTCTTTTCCTTCCTTTGTGACTGCTAGCAACTCCCGTCCCAGCCTATAGGTGGCTTCAGGGTTTCTCTTCCCTATGTGCATGATTTTGCACTTCTTTGCATTAAGTCCCAGTTGCCACTCTTCTGACCATTTTGCTAGTTTATCCAGATCTCTTCTCATTCTGCCCACCCCATCTGGATCATCTACTCTGTTGCAGATCATGGTGTCATCTGCAAACAGACAAGCCTTACCCGCTAGTTCATCTGCAAGGTCACTAATGAAGATGTTGAAGAGGACAGGCCCCAGGACTGATCCCTGAGGTACCCCACTGGTGACTTGCATCTCTTCTGACTATATTCCATTCACCACCACTCTCTGTTTTCTGCACATCAACCAGTTTGCCACCCAGTTGACCAAGTTCTGACCCGCCCTGAGCCTACCCAGCTTATTTATCAATCTTCTATGTGGAATAGTGTCAAAAGCTTTGCTGAAGTCAAGGTAGGCGACATCAACTGCTCCCCCTTGGTCCACCACTCTGGTTACCCAGTCAAAGAAATCTATGAGATTAGTTTGACAGGACCTTCCTTTTGTAAACCCATGCTGTCTTGGATCCTGTGCCCTATGGATTCCAGGTGTTGCACTATCCTTTTCCTTAAGGAGTGCCTCCATAATCTTGCCCACTACTGAGGTAAGACTGACTGGTCTGTAGTTCCCTGCCTCCTCCCTGCTACCACTCTTGTGGAGTGGGATCACATGATCTCTTCTCCAGTCTTCTGGGACCTCTCCTGTGCTCAGAGACTCACTAAACAGTTCTGCTAATGGCTCTGCTAGTTCCACCATTAGCTCCTTAAGTACCCTGGGATGTATGCCATCAGGTCCCATTGCTTTATCCACCCTGAGCTTAGCAGCTCTGTAGGACCCTTTCTTTTGTGAAGGAGTAGTGCTCACATCTCTCCCCTGTGTCCATGATGCTGAGCTGTGGGCCCTGCCCTACCTTCTCTTCAGTAAATACTGAGCAAAAGTATCTATTTAGGATAGATGCCTTTACAGGGTCCTCCTCCTCACATGCTCCCTTTTCTCCATTGCTTAGCAATACCCTCTCTGGACTTTCTCCTTTCACTAATGTATCTATAGAAAGTCTTGTCACCTACTTTACTGTTAGTGCTAGTGTTTCCTCAGTTTGGGACTTTGCCTGCCTTACTGCCTTCCCTGCTTCCCTTAGGGCAGTTTGGTATGCCTCCCTATCTTCATCCCACTGTGATCCCTTATATTTCCTGAAGGCCAGCCTTTTGGCTCTGACCTTTTTTGCTACTGTATTTGAGAACCAAAGTGGTTTCCTTCTTCTTTTGCACTTCCTTTTCTGTCTAACACAATGGGATGTTGCTTCAGGTATTGCATCCTTGATGCTTGCCCACTTTGCCTGTACCCCCTCACCTGTGTTTCTTTTTGCCAGGGCTAGCTTAACTCTGTTGGCCATCTTATCAAAGTCAGCTCCTCTGAAGTCCCATATCTTTGCCTTGGCATGGGATAATTTAGATGTAGTAGCCAAATTGAACCATACCATGTGATGGTCACTGGCCCCCAGGTGACCTTCTACCTGGAGATCTGTGATCTCTTCCTTGTTAGTCAGTACTAGATCTAGGATAGCCCTGTCTCTTGTGGGTTGCTGTACCAGTTGTTTGAGGCCCTCCCCCTGCAGGGAATCCACTATGTGTCTAGTTCTGGCAGATGTTCCTGCTGGTATTGATCAATCTGTATCTGGCATGTTGAAGTCTCCCATTATCAGAACCTCCTCTTTAGCTGTCATGTTTTGTATATCTTCTAACAGTAATGTGTCTATGTCCTCCCCTGGTCTGGGGGCCTGTAGACAACCCCAGTTCTTATGACTGTCCCATTTCCTGTTTCCAGGGTGACCCACAGTTCTTCTGGCTCCTTATGTGTATTCTGAATTTCTGTAGCTTTGATATTTTCATTGACTTACAGGGCCACTCCTCCCCCCCTTTTTGTACCTCAGTCTCTTCTGAACAATACATAGCCAGGTACTGAAGTCTCCCAAGTGTGATTACTGGTAAACCATGTCCCACTAATTGCTACTATGTCCAGTTTAGCCTCTGACATTATTGCCTGCAGGTCTGGGATCTTATTTCCCAGGCTGTGAGCATTTGTGTACGTGATTTTCCATTGGCCAGATTTTGGTGTGTTAGTTGTTGGGTGAGGTTTGGCATTACCCCCAGTAACGTGGTATGGGGAGACAAACCTTTTCTTCCTAGTGATGCAAATGAACTTCAAACATGCTGAATCCCTGTTTGACCACTAGCTGAGGGGGAGGTGTCTTCCCATTTGATGTATGGGATGCTGCACCCTCTCCCATTTGCTAGTTTAAATATTCTGCAAGACATCAAACTTCTTCCCCAATACACTGACTCCTCCTTAGTCAGATGCAGTCCATCAAATTTAAAAACTTTCGCTCCCAGAACTGTTGCCAGTTCCCACAAATCTGTGTCCTTTTTCCTGGCACCAGCCCTTGAGCCATGTGTTTAGCTCCCCTATCTCCCCTTCTCTGACCTTCCATCCATCTGCCCCCTTCTCCCAGACTGGCAGGATCTCAGTGAAGGAGATGCCGGATGAAATAGATGTTAGTTTGTCACCCAGCCTGGTCAGGTGTTCCTTGGTCTCCAAAACTGACTGGCTGGCGAGATCATTAGTCCCTATATCTACTAGGACATCAATGTTTTCTCCTGCTTTGTGAACAATTTTTGCAATGCGGTCAGTGTCTCTCCATGCTGATGTACCTGGGAGATATCTGACCATTACCCCTGGTTGGAGATGGGTATCAACTCCCCGAATCATGGAGTCTCCTATGATCAGAAGTTTTTTGGATTTCCTTTTTGCTTTTTTTGTTTTGGTTCCTGATTTGGGTGAGTTTTGTTGTGCTAGCTCCTGTGCTGCAGTGTCCTGCTCTGCAGTGTTTTCTGTCTCTTTGTTTGATTTCAGAGATAGAGGCAGATACCTGTTTGTAGTGTTTATATGGTTTTTGGAGGTAATATGTTGGAGAGCAGAGAGTGATGGGGCACCCAATTTGCCCCTTCTAACCACCTGCCAACCTCCTGGACCAACTACCCTCTGCGGTCGAGGTTTTTCTGTTGGATGCTGGGGAAATGGCGGGTGGTTCTTATAATGTATTTCCTCTTGAAAATGAAATTTGAGGCATGCAATCTCTGCCCATGCTACCCGGAGCTGAGCCCTAAGATCTTCAAAGGCCCAGCATGTAGGACAGTGTCCTAAATCCTGTAAGACTGTCCTTCTGAAAATTGTTCCACAGTACCGGCAGTTAATGATATCCATTCCAGATAAGTTGCTGGGTTTATAACCTAGTCAGAGTAATTAGAAGGAAAAAAGAAAAAAAATGCAAGTAATGGTTTGATTGTGTTTTGTTTAACTTGTTATAACAAGTTAAATTACTAGTGCCCTGTAAATGAGCTCACCTTGTGGAGGCCCCACTGATCCACCTTCCTGCTCTGCCACAGGAAATGTCACAACTGTGGTACCCTATAAAAGGAGTGTAGTGTGGGGTGGCTGGGGATGGGGGTGGGTGGCTGGGCCCTTCCCCTGCCAAAGAAGAAGAACCACGGATGAAAGAACAAGGAGGTAAGAGCAGAAACAATCAGTCAACAACAAATGCAGTAACCCTGAAAGCTAATCCTAATGTTAGATAAAACTGTAAAACCTGTAATAATTTCAGAGAAGATATACCCTGTAAGAAACACTTTGCTACAGAGAAAAATAAAGCAGTAACAGAAGATATACCTTGCAACAGGCAGTTTGAATCAGAAGATTACAGCAGTAATCTGTTGGCACACACCTGTAGGCACACCTTTTAATAATGCAGAAGAAGGTATACCAGCAACAACAATTTGAATCAGAGAAAAATAAAGCAATGAAATGTTAGCAACAAACAGTAGCAATCCCTGTGAGTAAAAAATAAAAACACCACCACACAGTAAATCTGTTTAGCCAAAATAAGTCTTAATCCTTTTCCCTTGCTCTGGTCAGTTTCTCTACTCTACCTTTCAAGCAGTTTTAGAATAAAAGAGCTCAGGAGAAGCTAGGTGCCCTGGCCAGCAAACCAAGTCTTCTACCTCCAAGATATCAACTAACCTCACTTTTTAACCCTTCTTTCTGTTGGAAATTACTGACAGTTTGGCAGCTCCACCCCCCACATACACACCTAATCCTTTGGAAGAGCTGTGGGAGGAAAGCAATTAACTCCTTCAATGTGAGAAGGAGACTGAAACACCTCTGAGACAACAAACCTTTTCAACCAAAAAAAAAAAACAGCATCAAACAGTAATTTTGCTTAGCCCAATGATAAAAAAGTCACAAAAATGTAAGCTCCACCTGTAATACAGTAATTTCAGAGAAGATATACCCTGTAAGAAACACTTTGTTACAGAGAAAAATATAGCAGTAACAGAAGATATACCTTGCAACAGACAATTTAAATCAGAAGATTACAGCAGTAATCTGTTAGCACACACCTGTAGGCACACCTTGTAATAATGCAGAAGAAGGTATACCAGCAACAACAATTTGAATCAGAGAAAAATAAAGCAATGAAATGTTAGCAACAAACAGTAGCAATCCCTGTTTTTGTGTGTTTTTTTGCTGTTGTTTAATAACAGACATTTTCCCTTTTCAAAGGGATTGTAGGTATTCCAAGCAGTGTATCTGGTCCCCCCCCCCGCAGCTCCCCAGTGTGGGAGTTTTTTAACTGTGTGGTGGGAGACAGCACAATCATGGTTTGCCATCTGTGTGGTATGCTGGTGCACTGTGGCTCCCGGGGGACACATTCGGGGACTGGTGGTCAGCGCATGCACATGGAAAATCACCACAAGGTGGAGTGGCAGGCTACCACAGAAGGAGCCAGTTGTCCACCAGCTGGCCCTTCTGTGGCAGTGGCTGCAGGTGCTGGGGTTGCCTCACCACTGCAGCAGGAGGAGGGCAACTGCAGCAGCTGCTCCACCACCATCACTGCCACCACATCCATCAGCACCACCCTCTCCACCACCATTACCTGGGTTTCCAGCTGCAGCAGACCCTGCCACAATGTCTGCAATACAGGCCGACATTGCAGTGTTGTGGGCGGCCCTCACAAAGAACAATGAGAGGATGGGTGCTGTGCAGCAGCAGGTTGATCAAATCCAGCAACAGCAGCTGCAAATAGCGACAATGCTGCACCTGCTTCTTGAACACCATGGCATCCCCCATTAAGGGATTTTATTCTGCCCCCCCACTACTGTGTTGTACTGTTTTTGTGTGTTTTTTTGTTGTTTAATAACAGACATTTTCCCTTCTGTTGTTGTAGTGCCTCACTAATGTTGACTTTTTTTTGGAGTAGCTTGTGGACAAGCTGGTGTGAGCATTGCAAGCATGATGTGTAAAATTGCATATGTGCAGTCAGTGTTGTTTCCTGTGTGTGTGTGTGTGACAGACATTTCGCAGCGTGTTGCAAACATATATTGCTGTTGCTGACTTGTTGCAGTGTTTATACTATAAAGAATAGCTAGCAGAATAAGGTATATTTTATTGTCACCATCATCATTACCAGACTATGTGATACGATACTTTTTCAGATGTGTCTGGCCAGAGTGCACCTTAGTCACATTGTATACTATACTGCACACATAACTTTTAGGAGAGCATGTGTTTTTTGTGCTATGATCTCCACAAAGTCATGTGTGCACAGTGAGTGACCCGATACCTCTGAAAAATATCATATCACTTAGTCCGCTGGTGCTGATGGTGCCAATAAAATATACATCAGGTATTCTTTGTTATCTTTATTCTTGATACTGCAACAAGTCTTACCATATATACGTTTGCATAAAGTTGGACAATGTATGCACACACAGGAAAGAACAGTGAAGGCACACATGCAGTTTAGTACAACATACTCGTATTGCTCATTCTTCATGCTGTTTGCAAAACACTTAAAATCCAATTCATGAGTCCCGACACAAAGTAAACATTACTGAGGCTCTATAATTATTTTGTTTGTGAAATAGACATGAAAGAGATTCACCAACTTGCAGCATTGCACCCGATATCTGGGTGCCTTACTTCCAGAGGAATATTTCTTGCTCCACATGTCCTTACATAGTGTAATACATTTCTGTGAAAACAGCCCATAATTTCATTATAGTGTGTCACGTCACAGAAGAATTTTTGTTCATATAAGCTGCCCAAATCCTTCCCCCTTTCTCAGCAACATTAGGACGTGATGCCAGGGAGAGCACAGGTGCGTGCTTCATTAATGAGAATGTCCAATTGTCTGGCAGTTTTCTGAATGTTTCTTCATGTTATAATGGTCAGTTTGTGGTGAAACGTGTAGACACGTTTACAATAACAAGAGCCTTATTAGTGGAAATGTGCCCACATTTCACCTCAAAGTGAACCTTTTAACATAAAGAAATATTCAGATAGCTGATGGACATGCACTATAATGCAGCACACACCTGTGGTCCCCCTGTCATTATGTCCTAATGTTGCTGAGAAAAGGAAGCAGAATTTGTGTGAGTTTTCTGAACGGCAATTCCTCCATGATGTCACACACTGTAATGAAATTACAGGCGGTTTCCACAGAAATGTATTGCACTATGTGAAGCAAGAAAGATTCCACTGGAGGTAAGGTGCCCACATATTATGTTAGGTGCAACACCATAACTATGTAACGTGGTGAATCTCTTTAAAGCAGCAGTGCAACAATCTGTTGAGAACTCTGACCTATATTTTTAATGCCGTGTTACAACTTCCTTTACTTACATCCTGACTCATATGATACTATAATATCCAGTATCTGAGTCTGCTGTACTATCCATTTTCATGAGTGAAATATTGAAAGGAGCATTTTTTTTATTATGGTGCTGACCAGGTCTTTGTCAGTATTTTCAAGCTGCTTTTCTCCATCACATCAGTTAGCTGTTATATATTACTTGTGTTGTAAATTAACAGTTATGCAGCAAGCAGTGTTTAATGACCCCACAGAACAATATTTATTGACAAGCAGTTGCAAATAAATACAAACCTGGTCATAACAATATTGAAAGGTGTGCTAATTTTTTTTTCATACATGACAAAAAGTAGTCAACTAAGTAAAGCAGACAGAAATTGTGAAAAGAAGTGTATCATTCACGTCATGACTTGGAGGTAACTAGTGGCTGGCAATGTAAAATAGCATAAAAAAGTAGAGTTCAAAACTGTCACCACATTCTTGCAATGCTGCTTTAATTGGTAATGTCAGTGTGACATCATGAGCTCACAATCACACAACATACAAAATGCATCCATCCTGTATCCAGAAAATGTAAAAGTGGTAACAGAGTGAAATTGGAGAGTTTCAGCACATGCAAAGTCCCCCAGCATTAATGGCACACTCAGTCACCTGTGCAGTGGTGGCACAGAGTCACCAGATTTCTTATGCATGCCCAAAATGCATCTGCCTTGTGTCCAGAAAATTGACAAGTAGTAACAAAGTGAAATAGGAGTGTCTTTGATTTGTCTCTTGGAAGCTGAGAACCTTGCTACACTGCAAAGAACAAACTATAACTCCATTTAGGACCTGGAAACCTGGTAAGGCATAATACTGGTGGGGACTTGTTAAGAAGGGGAGCTATGCTTTCTACAAAAAGTTTCATTTTTTCCTTATTAGCATTAAGCAGAGAATTGCAGGATTCCATTAAAAGTGTAGTAATTTTATAACCAGAGGGAGTGAGATACAACTGAATTTGCTTGATTGTTGGGGTTGAGACCTAGGATTTGGAAGGATATTTTTGCAACATTTTAAAAGTGTCCTGCTGGCTGAGAAGTTAAGTTTTCATCCCTGGTTTCAATGAAAGATTTTGTGTATTGGAATCAGACATAGCAGAGTGCCTACATTGAAAGGCCTGTTTACATCACAGGTGTCACTAGTCAATCACTTGGCTCTGGGTGGGGTTTCATCACTGTGCTGTCTTAGGCATCCTTCACAGTTAGAAGCCAGTCAGACTCACTTTGATTTGTCTGTTGGAAGCTGAAAAAAAGTTGCTACACTGCAAAGAGCAAACTATAACTCCATTTAGGACCTGAAAACCTGGTGAGGCATAATACTGGTGGGGACTTGTTAAGAAGGGGAGCTATGCTTTCTACAAAATGTTTCATTTTTTTCCCTTATTGGCATTAAGCAGAAAATTGCAGGATTCCATTAAAAGTGTAGTAATTTTATAACCAGAGGGAGTGAGATACAACTGAATTTGTTTAATTGTTGGGGTTGAGACCTAGGATTTAGAAGGATATTTTTGCAACATTTTATAAGTGTCCTGCTGGCTGAGAAGTTACATTTTTATCCCTGGTTTCACTGAAAGACTTTGTGTATTGGAATCAGACATAGCAGAGTGCCTACATTGAAAGGCCTGTTTACATCACAGGTGTCACTAGTCAATCAATTGGCTCTGGGTGGGGTTTCATCATTTTGCTGTCTTAGGCATCCTTCACAGTTAGAAGCCAGTCAGATTGACTTTGATTTGTCTGTTGGAGGCTGAGAACCTTGCAACACTGCAAAGCACAAACTATAACTCCATTTAGGACCTGGAAACCTGGTAAGGCATAATACCGGTGGGGACTTGTTAAGAAGGGGAGCTACGCTTTCTACAAAAAGTTTCATTTTATTTCCTTATTGGCATTAAGCAGAGAATTGCAGGATTCCATTAAAAGTGTAGTAATTTTATAACCAGAGGGAGTGAGATATAACTGAATTTGCTTGATTGTTGGGATTGAGACCTAGGATTTGGAAGGATATTTTTGCAACATTTTAAAAGTGTCCTGCTGGCTGAGGAGTGAGTTCATTTTTATCCCTGGACTCAGTAGAGTGGTTTGTGCAGGAGCTGTGGTCTAGTAAATTCTGGTGTTAGTTGAATTATTATAAAGGGCGGTATTCACCAGGATGGTGGAGGAGTTGTGTATTTGATTGTTTCTAACAGTCACCAATGGCTGTGGACTACCCACCCACCCTACCTCACACCCCACCCCCAGGCATGTCATTTCCTTTATAGCCACAGTTCTGATATCACTTCCTCAACATGTCTTGGGACAGAACTGTCATATCCTTAATAACCCAGCATAGTGCAAAAAGGTAAGTACACACCACAAATAATAATAATAAATATATATATATATATATATATATATATATATATATATATATATATATATATTATATATCATAAAGGAGAGGGACATGTGGGGAGTAGTGCAATGCACTGGCTGTGGGGCAGCAGTTTTCCAGGAGACAGTCTGGAAACTGTGTTGCTGTCCTATTTGCAGGCAACTGTCAGCTCTGAGGGAGGAAGTTGCCCACCTCCAGGCTGAAATAGCAAGGACTAAGGAGGCCTCCCCCTTCCAAAGAGCACCACTGCCACAACCACTGCCTCAGAGGTTGCCAAGTATGAAGAGCAGTTGGACCACAGTGGGTTCTGGGAGGGTGCAGGTGTTGGACCAGAGGCGAAGACCACTAGTTGTACCTCTACACAAAACATATACCATTCTAGCAGAGCAAGGTTCCTCTATGATGGCATTCTCAGTGGAGACCCAGAAGAATGCTGAGGACATCCACAAGGGAGACCCACAAAAGGGTGGCAAGGGACACCACAGGGGAAGGAAATAGCTTCTGATAGTGGACTCAATTGTTAGGGGGTAAAACTGGGAAAGGGAGAGGAGAAGGAAGTAAGGTGCCTGCCTGGTGCCATGGCTTGGAGGGACAGGAAGTACATTGTCAGGATTGCAGAAGCAGCACCACAGGAGAGGGAACTAGATATCATAGTCCACCTTGGGACAAATGACCTAGCTAGGCATGGGATCATTGCAGTGCAAAATGAATTTGTGGAGTTGGGGAGGGGCCTTAGATGGGTAGCAAGCATGGTAACCTTCTCAGAGGTGCTACCAGTCCATGGCAGGAGTGAGGCTAGGGTACTGCACACCATGCAGTTTAATGAATGGTTGCAAAACTGGTGCAGAGCACAGGGCTTTGGCTTCATTGGGGACTGGGGGGGCACCTGGAGAGTTAAAGGTCTATACTGGCATGATGGTCTGCATCTGTCCATGAAGGGAAGCAAGCTCCTAGGTGATAGGTTTAAATGCTTCCTTGGCAAGCTTTTAAACTAGCCAAGGGGGAGGCGCTGATAAAAGGCAGGAAATTTCAAGCCTCCCCCCACAAAACATGGCAGGTAGTAAGGTAAACACTGAGGTACAGAGCTCAACAGAGGGCAGGAAAGGGGTAAATGGAAAAATAGACAAGGACAATAAGAGCAGGGATGGGGGAAAAAGGATAAAGCCAACATTAAATGGAGGGCGATGAGTACCAATGCCCATAGTCTGGGAAACAAGCTTCCTGAGCTAGTAGCCATGATGGAAGATGAACAATTGGATATTGTGGCAGTCACAGAAACATGGTACACTGAGAACCATGACTGGGATGTCAACATACCAGGGTACACAATCTACAGAAGGAACAGGGAAGGTAAAAGAGGAGGTGGAGTAGCTCTATACATAAGGGAAGGGATCAAAGCTACAGAACTAAAAAGTAAAGAGGGAGGACAAGAGGCACTCTGGGTCACCTTGGAGACAGGGAATGGTATCACAATTCTTACAGGGGTTGTATACAGACCCCTGTCTCAAGGGGAAGAAATGGACAACAAAATGATAGAGGACATTCTCAAAATGGCTGAAAAAGGGGAGATACTGTTGATGGGGGACCTGGATATGCCAGATGTCAACTGGATAACATGTACTGTAGCCACATCCAAGAGCGGGGTTATTCTCGATGCCCTGCAGGGGGCAGGCCTTAGACAGCTAGTGTTGGAACCCATTCAGAAGGGAGCAATACTAGACCTGGTACTCTCAAATGGAGAGAGGATCATAAATTTAGAAGTCAGTAGACATCTGGGAACAAGCGACCACTGCACAGTGTGCTTCAGAATGAGCACAACCATGGAGACAAGCCATACAAAAACAAGGATACTGGACTTTAGAAGGGCTGACTTTGGCAAAATGGATGAATACCTGAAAAATGCACTAGCATATGACCAAAAGGAGGGGTGAAAGAATAATGGAGAAAAATCAAAACTGCCATCATAGAGGCAACAAGCCTTTGTGTGAAACAAATAAAGAAAACAAAGCAGAGTAAAAAACAACTATGGTTCTCAAAAGAGGTGGCAGGGAAGGTTAAGAAGAAAAAGGCTGTATTCAAAAAGTATAAGGAATCACAGAACGAGCACGACAGAGAACTGTATCAATTAAAGCAGAAAGAAGTGGGGAAGGCAGTCAGACTAGCAAAGGCCCAAACCGAGGAAAAAATAGCCAACTCAGTTAAGAAGGGGGATAAAACCTTTTATAGGTACATTAGGGAGCATAGAAAGGTTAAGGGCAGGATAGTGAAGATTAATAAAGGAGAGGGGAGGTGGGCAGAGGGAGACAGTGAAAAGGCAGAGATACTGAATGAATACTTTTGCTCAGTATTCACAAAGGAAGACGAGGAGGAGTTACCTAAACCAGAAAATAGAAGCACTCTGGGTAGAGGGGTTGACACCAGTCCATTCACAGAAGAAAGATTCCTGAAAGAACTCTTAAAACTTAAGCTGGACAAAGCAATGGGGCCTGACGGGATTCACCCCAGAATCCTAAAAGAACTAAGGGAGGACCTAGTGACACCACTGACCACGCTTTTTAACAAATCATGGCAGGATAGGGTGGTACCTGAGGACTGGAGGAGGGTAGATATGATTCCCTTTCACAAAAGTGGGAGCAAGGCAGAAGCAGGAAACTACAGACCTGTAAGTTTGACCTCAGTGGTAGGTAAAATGATGGAATCACTTCTGAAAGAAAGAATTGTTGAGCACCTTGAGGCCAGTGGGGCACAGGACCCGAAGCAGCATGGATTTACAGCAGGAAGGTCATGTCAGATGAATTTAATTCATTTCTTTGACTGGGTGACCAAAGTAATAGACCAGGGAGGGGCTGTGGATATGGCCTACCTAGACTTTAGCAAGGCATTTGACACAGTCCCGCACAAAAGATTAATAATCAAGTTAGCCAGCCTGGGAGTGGGTCCCAGGGTGGTAGCCTGGGTAGCAAACTGGCTGCACCACAGGACACAGAAGGTAATAGTGAATGGAACACATTCAGAAGAAAGGGGGGTTACTAGTGGTGTACCTCAGGGCTCAGTACTGGGTCAGTCTCTTTAACATCTTTATGGGTGATATTGCAGAGGGTCTGGAGGAAAAGTATGCTCTTTGCAGATGACACAAAATCTGTAACAGAGTTGATACACAAGAGGGGGTAGAAAAGATGAGAAAGGGACTTGGCAAGGTTGGAGGAATGGTCAGACATATGGCAACTTAGATTCAATGCAAAGAAGTGCAAAGTAATGCACCTGGGAAACAAAAACACAGGAGAAGAGTACACAATAGCAGGGGAGGTACTAAGAACAACAAAAATGGAAAGGAACCTGGGGGTTGTCATATCAGATGACCTAAAGGCGGGTAAGCAATGTGAAAAGTTGGTAAGGAGAGCCAGGGGGATACTGGGATGCATAGGAAGGGGCATCACAAGTAGAAAAAGGGAAGTGGTTATCCCTCTATACAGACAGTTGGTGAGACTCCATCTGGAGTACTGTGTGCAGTTTTGGAGACCTCATCTACGCAAGGACATAGACTGGGTGGAAGCAGTCCAGAGGAGGGCAACTAAAATGGTGCAAGGTCTGCAGCAGAAACCATATGAAGAGAGACTGAGAGACCTTAATATGTATACTCTTGATGAATGGACAGACGAGGGGACATGATAGAAACATTCAAGTACCTCAAGGGAATCAACAAAGTCCAGGAGGGTAGCATCTTTCAGAAAAAGAGATGTGTAAGAACAAGGGGACACAATTTAAAGATAGAGGGGGGACGACTCAGGGGTAATGTGAAGAAATTTTTTTTCATGGAGAGAGTGGTGGATACATGGAACAGCCTTCCTGAGGAGGTCATTGGGTCTAAAACAGTGGGGGAATTCAAACATGCATGGGACAGACACAAGGCAATTATAGTGGGGGGTTGCTGGAAGTAAGCTGTTGGTTAACTAGAATCTGTAGCTTATACAGTAGGTAGGGAAATGGGCAGACTGGGTGGGCCAAGTGGTCCTTATCTGCCGTCAAAGTCTATGTTTCTATATTTCTATGTCTCTGCACATACAGAGTCCCCCAGAATTAATGGTGCACTCAGTCATGCACACAGTGGTGGCACAGAGTCCCCAGATTTTTTCTGCATGCCCAAAATGCATCCACCTTGTGTCCAGAAAATTGACAAGTGGTAACAAAATGAAATGGGAGTGTTTCAGCACATGCAAAGTCCCCCTGAATAAAATGATGACCATGAGTGAACTGTTGCTGGTCCAATGTGTGCTGTGGTTCGAGCAAATGCAATGTGATCATCTCAACTGGATGGAAGGGTGCCCTTTGTCTGTACACTAATAGTCCCCTTGGTGAGTTGATACATATAGATATATATTTGTTTATTTTGTAGGTGAGGGGGGTTGACATGAACATGTACTTATGGCATTGTTCTGTATCTCAGGTCACAGATACTGTTGGTGTGCACATTCCAGTGCTCAATGAGAACCTTTTGTGTAGAAATTTGAAATGGATAACCCTCAAGCACACGAAGGTAAGTATTTTTTTTGGAGGTGGGGGAAGCATATTTGCAGGTTTGTCTGTAATGGTTTCTTATTTATTTACTTCTTCACAGATTTCATTTGCATCCTTCTCGAGTCTGGTTGTTAATGATGGTCATGGTCAAGGCCCCTAGAATTCTGTGGCCGAAGAATTTTGCACAGAACTTGCAATCTACTTAAGAACTTCTGCTGATTACCAAATTAGCTCTTCTTGGTAATTTTTTATTAATATTTCTGTTTATCCATAGAATCTGGTTCCCATCTCCTCTTTTTATATCCAAACCCCCTTATATGCTCAGAATGTGATGTTATCATTGCTTTAACATCATACATTAGCTAATGAAATGACTACATTCTGCAACAGAAATGAACAGTCACTTATTTACCACAGCTCCCGCTGCCAGAGATGGTGGCACAGCACATCATGCATGGTGATATTTGCTCAACCTGCACTACAGACTAATACAATTTTCAGTCTTAAATTATTGCACTAGGGCCAACTTAAACAAAACCTTGTCAATAGCACAGACCTGTTATGTCCATACTTCACTTTGTACAAACCTATTTGTGCCTTTAAGGTATAGAGATGCCATCTGAAATGAATAACTGGTAAAATGAATTTAACTGTCATTTTTAAGAAAAATAAAGTAATTATGCCCTGAAAAGTGGAATATAATAATGTGTAGACCTGTTGAAAGAATAGACCTGTTAAATAAATAATTGCCCTGTACACATTTTTGCCAGGGTTATTGATTACATATTGTCATTGGTTGATAGAATCACCTAAACGTTATGGAGAAATGTTGTGTGCAGGGACAGCTGTTGGGCCAGAGGGTAGCATGCTGTGTTTCCGTGCCTGCAACTCAGGTTCAGAGATTAGCTCTGGGAGCTGGCTGGGCAGCACAAGGATTGGTGGAACACATCACTGCTCGGAGCCTGGGAAGGTATGGTGCAGTGTTCTGTCACATGGTGGACACATTGTGATCGACTGGAAAGCTCTATCTCACAATCGGTTCACATGCATGTCATGGCCTGATGGTGTTATGCAGTGTGTCAGGGAAAGCAGGTTGACATGAAAAATGAGTTTTGCAATAACTCTATTCCATTTCCAATGGGACCTGTATGAATGAGGATGCAAGTTCATGGAAATAATAAAAAAAATATATATATATGTATATATATATATATATATATATATATATATATATATAATACACACACACACACACAGTATCTCTGTCTCTCACCACACACACACACACACTCACACACACACACACACACACACATATATATTTGTATGTATGTTACAGATTGCATATAAATATACAAGTGATTCACAGTGGGAACCTCATGAGTGGTGTAGAAAGCATATACAAATATGTGTGATAGACAGTGGAAACCTCATTAGTGGGATAGATAGCATGCATATAGAAATACCTTATTTGTCACATAAGATCCCCTCTGCATATGTCATTTATGCAACAGGCTAGGACCTTAAGGGAGAGACATTTGTTTTGCTTTTTTAGGCATAAAATTATTTTTTTAAGTATGTTATTTTTTGAACTGGGTTACTGTGCTTTCCCCATCCTGATTGCTATAACCACTGCCATGAAAGTGAAGTCAGGATGACAAGCTGACACTGTGATGTGGTAGTTTGTTAGTGCTGCAGAACTTCCACAGAAATTACAAACCACCGCCACAGAAGTTCTGCGGCAAATGGTAGTCTTGCTGCAGAACTTGGTCCCACTGTGCTGCAGAAAAGTAGGAGCCCTGGTCATGGTCATCTAATGAAATGACTTCTACGTTTTGCATGTGTGCCCCAGCCTGAGGGAGGTGGCCCTGATGTTGAAGAACTTGTCTGGATTAGGCCACTTTGACAGAACAAAGCATCTGGAAATTTCCTGAAAAAAAGAAATGAATGACTTCTTACAACTTAATTGTAATTTGTTCCTGGTTCTCAATCTCAAGATGAAGTTACATTTCAAAACCACATCTAGTCAAGTAACACAACTGTGTGCAACTTTTTCAACACTGTCATGGTCAGGGCTGCACAGCTGCAAGTTCAGAATACAGTGCATGAATGATATCTTACAGAAATAGTTTTGGTGACGTACACATGTAACCTCGTTTATTAATCGTACTCAGTCGCATTTGCTTCAGTCTTTCCAAAACAATGAAACAGATTAAATAAAATCTTCATACTTACAAGAAAGATTTCAAATGGATATTCCATTGGTTCCTTTGTATGATACAGCTGCAGTATCATTCCTACTGAGTTTCAGCAAAGGAGAGTTTTATTGTTAACCTGTAAAAAAAACAAAATAATTGTACCGTATGTGTTTGACTATTGCGTCTCTGAAAAGCTAAAGAAAAAAAAACATACAACTAAAGGAAGTTAAGTAGCATAACAAACATTAGTACACTTACTCACTTTATGTTTTAAATATTAAGAAGCTTTGTGCCTGTGGCTGATGGATGTGGTCTCCTGTTCGATTCCCTCTGCCTTGGCATGGTAAATGTAAATGTAATGGGGAAATATTGTCTGAATGGCACTGGTGGTGGGTGCTGTTGGTGATAGCTGTGGCACATGATGACATTCTCTGTTATATCTTCCTGCATCTGGTGGTGATGGAAGTGGCTAACAACAGTCCTGGTGCTGGTGGTCTGGGGGCCAGACAGACTCATGCTCAGTGGTGGCAGTGGCTAACATCAGTCCCGGTGGTGGTGGTCCGGGGGGGCAGATAGACTCATGCTCAGTGGTGGCAGTGGCTAACATCAGTCCCAGTGGTGGTGGTCTGGGGGCAGACAGACTCATGTTCAATGGTGGCAGTGGCTAACATCAGTCCCGGTGATGGTGGTTGGGGGGGCAGACAGACTCGTGCTCAGTGGTGCAAGTGGCTAACATCAGTCCCGGTGGTGGTGGTGGTGGTCTGGCAGGGCACACCGCCTTTTAACAATTTCAGTTAAAACCTTCCAACATTAACCACATCATCATCCTCATAAAGAAAGCTGCCCTCACAGTCATCTATTTCTGAAGTCTGACCACTGGGAAATTCTTTCTCCATTGTGTCATCATCTATGTAAGTGGTGGGTCATTTCAGGCAGCCACTGCTAGTGCCACCAGGATGGCCCATTTCCACATCTCCAAAATCACCATGACTAGGCTGGCTACGAATAACAAGGTTACAGGTTGTGCTGGTGTGTGCCTCTCATTCATTTTAATGAATGTAAGCAAACTAACATTTGCAGGAGACAGGTTTGTCCAACAATCCCTGATTATTGCACCTGCTGAGCTGAATACCCTCTCAACAATTACACTGGAGGGTGGGCGTGTGAGGTACTTCAGTGCCACTGCAGTCAGCTCTGGCCATTAACTGACCTTTCCACTCCAGTACATAAGATGATCTTCAGTTATTGTCAGATGCCTGTTTTCAGACAAATATGACTCAACTATTCTCTGTGCCGCAGTAAGTCCAATTGTTGATGCATCATCCTGTTCTCCTGAATCATTTATTTCACAAATCCCCATTTGGGACAAAGCCTTCCAAAAAGGGTTGACACCAGCCACTTTGGATGACAGACCACCGGGAGCTGCAGTTCTCTTCCCCTTGCAGGATATGCTTGATGGTCCTCCAGGTACCCCTTCGGACGGATTATGCTGCTGAGGTTTGCTGACCATGGCATGTGACTTCTGTGCCCCATGAACCAAGTGAACCAGTTGACCACTGATATTTTTTACTTGTTCAGGCCCTCCCTCCAGTATTGATGCAATTCCACATTTGTATCGTGGGTCCAGCATTGTTGCTATGGCAAAGTTGTCACTACGCCGAATGCTCACAATGTGACGATTGTGGTCTAACACTGTCAGCATGTGTTGTAGCAGCATCCTGCTACCACTGTCTCTGGCAACATCAAGGCCATGCTGTACATTCACCAATGTCTGCCTCAGCACCTGCAGCAGTGGAATTGATTGGCTAATGGAGGCAGACTCACCACTCACTGCCTGTGTGGCATGTTCAAAAGGCCGCAAAATTGTTACTACAGAGTCCATGAGGTGCCACTGTTCAGTCGTCATAGACATGGAGACCCCGGAACTGTCACGGCTAATGTGCATCACAAGATATTCTGAGATGGCTTTGTATTGTTCATACAACCTCTCTGCCATTTATAAAGTGGAGTTCCATCAGGTAACATTTCCCAGCTTCAAGTGGTGCTGAGGCAGGCTGTTTTGCATCTGCAACTGCCGCAATTGGTCACTGGACTTTCCAGATTGTGAAAAGTGAGAGCAGATACATTGTGCAACACTCAGCATTTCCTTTACATCATGGTGCTGCAGAAACTCCTGCACCACAAGATTTAAACAATGGGCCCTACATGGAACACAGAGAAAAAAAATACCATTTGTGATGCATTTCACCACATTTGATCCATTGTCACTTGTTATGAACCCAGCTCTCAGGAACAGGGGGTTTAGCCTCTTGTCAATTTCAGTCAGTACCATGTCCAACATGTTCTCACCAGTGTGTGAACAGGTCACATTGTGCATAGCAATCGTTTCATGCTGCCGAATTCCTGGAAGATTGCTACCATGACAATCCACCTTACTGCACTGATTATTCACACTACCAACATCACAAACAACCCCTGGCACCTGCGCCCAGTGTGCAGTTATACACAAATATGAACTCCCCACTGTTTTGCCACTTGTCCACATATCCTTACTTAAATGGATGAATGGAGAGATGGAATGTTGAAGGGCATACCTTACTGAGTCAGACACAGTATGGAACAACTCGGGGACAGCATGGGTAGAAAAGTGTGTCCTGGATGGGACTTTCCGTTTTGGACAGACACATGCAGCAAACCACCAGAACCCAGAATTCTCCACAAAGTAGAAGGGCAAAAGATCAATTGCCAGCATTTCAGCTACAGCAGCATTAAGTTCACATGACACTGAATGATTGGGGGGGGGTACTTCAGCTTATGCGCAAAAACACTCTGTAACATGGGCTGACTTAAATGTTTACATGGGGTGTGATCACAAATGGTTGTGCTCTGTGATGAATGGCATTGGCAGGGGGTGGAGTGTTGATGTTTGATGAAGACGGTTGCACAGGTGATGATGACAAACCCAGAAATGCAGCTATTTTGCCAGATTTGCCAACCAGGGTTGATGTACCACTTGCACTAGACATACTGCATTCACTACCACCACCATCAAAACTGCTACTCTCACCAGCACCGGACAACATTTCAAAGTCATTGTGCTCCTCCACCTCATCATGCCTGTAGCAATCCTCTGCTCTTATTACTTCACTGCTGCACACGTTTAATTTACTACTGGATTTAACAGCCATGGAAGGGGATAACATGCTCGTTATGGTTGCTGATGAAGGTGAACGCCCCACTGTGGTATTAGCTGCCATCTTGTGCTGGGTCCACAGTGCCATGGGCCTATTCTTAAGATGTGTATGCTGTCCTCCTGTGCCCAGATGGCTCCCCTTTTTGCCTTGACTCACACGCACATGGCAAATGTGGCAGACTGCAAATGACTCTTCATTTGCATCTTGAACAAAAAATCCTAAACAAGGGATTGCGATGCTCTACTTTTAACATGTCCATGATGCTGCTTATTTAACTCCATTCTTTTAAGCACTGAAGTGGGGGGGGGACGTGATGTTTCGGGCACTGCACACCTGGACTTAAGCTGACCACCATGACTACATATCATTAATACTGGGTCATCATCATCAATAATTATACCTGTCTATGTAATATCCATATGTCTGTGTAAATGTCTCAGGATCTCTTTGTGAATGAGGTTGCTCAACAGAGTCTTTTCCCTGCAATAAACTTGAACTTGAACTAAAACTGGTAAATCACAAGTTTTTACGGGGGGGGGGGGGATTACTGCAAACAGTCTCAGACACAGCCACCTTGAATTTCTTTTTCTGTGGTTCCCAGCTGGGGTCAATTACATCATCATCATATTCATCAATGTCACACACATCTACATCTTCTGCTTGGATGCTGGCAGGTGGACTGCATTTTGCAACAACAGCAACATCATCATCATCATCATCACATTCATCATCATCATCTACACCACCATCACCTGATATTTTTCACCACACTGTGAATCATTGCATGGAAAATGCAAGACATTAACCGCCACAGTGGATGAAATATCACATTGTATGCTATCGTTGATATGATCATCAGAATCCTCAGGTTTAGTTACTGGGAAGTATGACAACATCTACACTGCCACTCACTTGCACTGCTTCACACGCCACTATATTTTTGGATACGGTACACTGGTCATAATTCGAACTTGAGGCACCAATACTAATACTTCCACCACCACTAACACCAGTAACACTAACACCACCGGCTGGGAAAACATCATCTCCTCCAACTATGAGTGAAGCTACTGATTGGGCTGTAAAAAACATTGCAGGAGAAATACCTTTCCTCACATCAGCAATGCACTTCTGCATCTGCGTACTACCATGCCTACAGACTATCTTACTGGCAGCAGTGCCATGGCGAGAACCAATTTTTCTTGCACGTCTTTTTGAGGGCATTTTGGAGGATCAACAACAATATTATAAATAATTTTAGATTTTGTTACATTCACTCTCTGATTGGGGGATGCTGGATGTGAAGCTTAAAAAAACAACTGTGGCTTCAGCAACAGATAGATACTATCACACAATGAAAACAACTTCAGTAACCAGTGGTGCTGATGAGGTCACAAACAATCCAATTCCTTTTGCTAGTGGGGGTTGGGGGAGCACTGACTGCAGATTTTTACGGCAGTACAAGCAGCAAAACAAAGAACAGATATCACAATCGCAGTACAAGATCAGGTAGCTGCAGTGGATAGCAGGTTCACACTGCTACACCTGCAATTACACTAGTCTGTGGCACAATAAAAGGTGTATTATTTGATGTCATGCAACACCGCACACACACTCACACATACACACACACACACAGAACAGTTTTTTTCTACAATGCTGAACGAGTAATGCATAGCAAATTAAAAAGTTCAGTAATATGCCACATATTGTAATGTAAACAACATGAAATTATGAACGCTGCACCAGATCCACACAACACACAATCAGCAAGAAAATTTCAACAGTTACTGACAATATTAGTGTGCACATTAACACAGTCAGTTATATAACAAAAATATAACCAAAAAACAAAAGACATCACTATTTCTCCAACTTAAATCTACCTACACCACAGATATGCCCCTCCCCCAAAGCATACTTTCACTATCTTTCACTACACACACTCAATGTTGTACATTAACATTCAAAATCCACACAAAAACAAAAACGCTCGATAATATGAGCACAGGAATGTTTCCAACAATCGATGAACTAAAGTTTGAGCCAAAAAAAAAATGCAAAAACTTTTTTTAACATCTATTAGAAGGTTTCAATCACAGACAGCTCTCAGAGCACATTGTCTCCTACTGCTTCCTATATACACTACCCTGAACTGAGGCTGTGCAGATCAATATAGAATCCATGTGACCTGAAATCCCATGAATCACTGCAAAATTTGCCTTTGGAGCTCAAAAACAAGGTGAACTGAGGCGAAGTGCATTGTTTTCAATGCACCTTGCCTTAGGATTTTGGTGGAGTAGTGGTCTGGGAAAGCAGAGTAATGCGAAGTCTTTCTTTTCAATGGACTTTGCATCTCTTATTATGCCACAAAGTACTCCTCTTCGCATTGCGAAGCACTCCACGAATCCACCTTTACTCCGCGAATCACTTTGCGGAGCTAATTGAGTCCATGTCACCCACCACTAGGTGCTACATTCGCCAACCAAAAGTCTAGCCAACTGTAGATGAGGTGCACATGGGAATAATAGGTATAATCCCGTCCTGTGGGGAAATCCCTCCTCCAAACATCTGCTAGTCCCCACTCCTTTTGCATATCCTGCAGTGCTCTGCGAGCTTTGGGACAGGCAAGAGGGGTGTGCCTAGATTTGTCAAAAAAAATGTCTTAAACCAAATTAAAATCACTCCTATTAAAATCCGAATAGCGGCATCATTAGAGGAGAGCAAGAAAAGGTCCTGGCTAAGAGCTGGGAAAAAATCAGCATGGTCATCATTGGGAGCATATACATTGCCAATGATCAGCTGACCACCTAGGGATGACAGTTTAACAAACACCCACCTATCATGCAAATCTTTTAGGACCTCATGTACCACCCAAGAGGAGGAACGTCAGATAAGGATAGCATCCACTTTGGTTTTGGACGAGTCTGAGCTGCCCTGGACCTCCCCCACCAAAGATTTCTTCAACCAGTGCACTGTCTTATTCAAGAGATGTGTTTCTTGAAGGAGTGCAATATCTGTATGAAGAGATCTGAGGTGCTGCAATACCTTCATCCACTTAATGGGATGGTTCAACCCTTTAATATTCCAGGACACCAGTTGAGTCCCCTGGTTAGGGAAATTTGCCATGCTTACTAACCAAAAAAGGTAGATTAGAAAGGTACTTACTCTGACCATAAAGGATAACAGGGAGTTGATGGGAAAGTACAGACTGAAAAAGCACGTGGGATGTACCATGAAATTTCCAGAACAAACCTGTAGCTTCAGATGTGGGAAGATATAAGCACACCAAAAAGGGAAAGAGCACCACCTGCTCTCACTGACGAGCTGCAAGGAAGGGAATATATTAAGAGCTATCAAAGACTATAGCAAAAAATAGAGATTAAACACACTTGTAGCAAAGGGCAGAAAAGCCTTCCTTATACACTAAGCTATGTAGAACAACCACAAGCAGTAGCAGTAAATCTGCACATAAGTGTAAACATGCTAAGGGTTCTGAGCTAAGATGAAAGAGGGAACTGCACACATCAGCCCTTGGCTATGCAGGCTTCAGAAGCCCAAAAAGGGAGAGGTCACAAGAACCAACCATGTTCGACCCTTCCAAAACTGATGACAATCTCTAGGTCTGGCACTGAGACATTAAGAAGGATGGGGGGGGATAGAGGTAGGAGGGGTAAGGGAAGAGGAGAAAAGGCAGAGAATGGGGGAAGAGGAAGAGAGAGTGAGGACAGGGAGGGAAGGAACGGGGGGGAGAGAGGGTAAACCCTCTTACCAGTAAATCAGTAGACCCACTAGTGATGGCAATATATCCAAAATGGAAACAGAATGTTAAAGAGTCCCCAATATTATAAGCAATAGAACGTAGAGACTTAACAGAATATTTGGGGTGCCCACTAGCTACCTCAACCCCCTGCCAAGGAGAAGGGAGGCAGAGAGGGACAAAAAACTGCTGCAGCTTATTCATTGCATCCCAGAGGAAACATAGCAGGCAGGATGCAGCAGCTCAACAGGCAGGAGTGGCTCCTCACTCTGGCTCACAACCCACACAAGCCCACGAAACCCCTGGGGCAACATTGTCCAGGGTGGAGGGGTGAGAACAAATAGCCCCCATCACCACCCCCATGATCTACTCTCAGGATCCTATTGCCTCAACAGGGGGAGAAAAGAATTTCACTGTGGCAGAGAACTGGGCCTGCCACAGCAGCTAAGAGGTCAGTGGTATCAGTTAAACTAGCCTCTTGGACCCACCCTTAGAGCATGCATAATAAGTACCAAAAAAAAAAATAGAGTCCAAATGTTAGTTCACAGGTCCATCAGCCACCCCAGCAGGGGGAATCAGACTGGTTGGGCACATTTCTGGCAGCGGCTGCTGCATAACTTATGAGGCCAGGTCTCATTGGGGTTAATAAATCTGCAGATTCCACCAGCGATGTACCAGGAATGCCAGACCAATCGGAAATTGACTCAGTGTCCATAGCAGGAGGATCCAACAGTACAGCCTCAGACAAGACAGAGTCAGCCAAGGAGTCATCCCGTAGGATCTTAGCCAGAGGGGCATTCAGCCTAAAGTCTGGTGACTGATGGCTGCCGCTTCTAGCCCACTGTCTGAGCCTGGTGAAGGAGCTATGCTGGAGTGGTGGAGTTGAGGAGGCATTCAGAATAGACTTGGATATGGCAGGTTAGTGACTGAGAGAAGCATCTGCAAGTGGCCTTGGTAACAAGGGGGAATCCATCAAAGGCAGTAAAGGTCCCACTGTAAATCTTCCCTCCAGGGCCTCTGACTAGAGTTTCTAGCTGAAGATGGTGCCCTATTCAGTTCCCAGAGCCTTCTGGGAGTTGTACTACTGGAAGGGCAGGCCAAAACTTGCAGAGCCACTTTTCCACTTCACCTGGGTGATCTGCTACCAGCTCTCCCTTGCCTCTTTGGAGACAAGCAGACTGGTAAGTCCTTTAAATTTGAATTTAAAATTGTGCTGGCACAAGAACCATTTAAGCAGTCAAAAAAGCTCTTCTTCAGGGTGCAGTTTCCTGTGTAAAGTCCTGGAAAAGGAGATCTGGGCACCTTGCCATCAAGCATTCCCCAAGTCTCTCACTGCCCTCAAAATCTTCTCCTTGGTTGTAAAATGTACGAAATAAGCCACAGTGGGCCTGGGTGCTTGCTTAGATTTGTCATGATGCCCAGACACCCCGGTGTGCTCTCTCAGCATCTGTCGGGATCGCGGTGCCAGAGCTTGAATGTCAGCCAGTCTGGAGAGAGCTCAGAAATTAAGAGGCCATTGTGCTGGTGGCTAAACCAGGCCCCCATTTGTCAAAGACCTCTACGAAAAATACTGGATCTGTACATAGTCTTATCTAAATCACCTTGTAACTAGGAAAAAGAAAGATATGATGGTACCTACTATGGCCGGACAAACAAATAATATTAAGGTATTATTAATCAATGCTCGAATTTTGGTCAATAAAATTAAAGAATTACACCTACTATTAGCTAAAGAAAATGTACATCTGTGTTCTGTTACCTAAACATGGTGGAATGAAGATCAGTGGGGGAAAAGTATTCCAGGCCACAAAGTGCTTAGCATGGATAGACACCATAAAAAGTGAGCTGGCATTGCTTTATTTGTGAAAAATGTATATGGAGTAGTTGAAATAGATCCAGATCGTAGGTCAACCATAAAGGTGGAACAGGTGTGGGTAAATTTAATACAAGTTGGAAAAAAGAAAATTACCATTAGGGTTTATTACAAAGCATCAAGTATGAATATAGAACAAAATACAGTATTCTTAGATACCATTCATTCTAAGGACCTAAACAGTAGGGTCTTAATTCTGGGAGATTTCAATCTGCCCAATATAGACTGGTCTAATCAATTGGGAACTAATCCAGTTGAAAGATACCTCTGTGATATAGTTAGTACTAATGGATTAAAACAGTATGTGACTGAGAGTACAAGGGGTCCCAATCTTTTGGACATCGTCCTAAATAACATGGGGGAAAGCATTAAATACTGTACAGTTAGGGAGCCACTGGGGCAAAGTGACCATAATGTGATCGAATTTGGCAAATCAGGAACAGAACCAATAGCCAAAGTGCAGACCAGGATTAAGTGGGCCTAGCAGTTCTTATCTGCCATCAAAGTCTATGTTTCTATGTTTCTAAGTGTTAGAACAGAGTGTTAGTTTTCATTAAGGCGTATTCCACCCTTTCTTTTATTATGGTTGCTTACTTATCACTCAGAATTGTCAACTCCTGCAAAATGTCTTCTGTAGACTGATGGGAGAGGGTAGTCTCAATGGAAATGATCCACCGTAGGAGATCTGCTGCCATTGCATCCCTAACCTTTTTGCATTTAGAGGCTAGACGAATACATTCTCCCTGGATGAAGCATTTGCAGGCTGCCCACTCCAGGTCCACCTGCCCCACTGAACCTGAATTCAGCTGATCAAACCATGTGATTTGGTCCTTTATATGGTCAACTAGAAATTTATCAGATAACAATTGATAATTGAATTTCCATATTGTGTCCTTATCCCCATTAGATGTGAGAATCACTGTTAACCAGACCAGTGAGGTTCAATTTCTGCTTCTACTGTCCCTGGAAAAAAAGAGGGGCTGAGAAGAATAAAATCCAGTCCAGAAGAGGAACCATGGGCCGGGGAAAAATATGTATACACTTGATCCTGAGGGTGCAGGAGTCGCCACGAGTCACATAGCTCCACTGTTTGGATCAGCTCTCATAATTTATTTATTTATTTATTTATTTATTTATTTAAGAGATTTACCAGATAAGCATTCTGAGCGGGGCCCGCTCGTTTCCAGATGCGACCTGGGGTTACATAGGTCAAAGAATAGATACAGTAAAGTCACAGTACAGCAGTGTTACATAGGTCAAGAGTAGTTAGCAGTAGTCACAGCACACAGTGTGGTTAGACAACCGGCAGCAGGTATAAGACCTTATTATATATGTAAGCTAAATCTGCGGGTAGCAGTTACATACAACAGAGTAGTGGGATCTCAGTCGTGGTTTGAGGGCCCAGTGGGAGTCTGAGAGCCTGATGTCTACAGGTAGCTCATTCCATAGTTTAGACAGTCGATGCATAAAGGCCATTTGGCCCTTAGAGGTGCGCATGAAGGGTACGTGGAGTTGTTTAGGATCAGAAGCTCTGAGGGGGTAGACAGGGGGTGGTTGGGTTGATAGAGCACATCTGAGGTAGAGGGGGAGGGTATTCGACCAGTATTTGTAAATAAGATTAGTACAGTGTAGTTTACGCCGATATTCTAAAGATGGGAAGGAGAGGGCTCTGTATAGGTCACAGTGATGGGTGGAGGGAGGGCAGTCAAGTGCGTAGCGACAGAACGAATGATAGAGGGGGTCCAGTCTGGCCAGGGTAGATGGAGAGGCAGCGCTGTAGACCACATCACCGTAGTCAAAAATGGGGAGGATCATTTTGAAGACTAGCTCCCTCCTAATAGAGGTGGGAAGGGAACCTTTGTGTCGGTACAGTGCTCCTAATTTAGGGTGGAGTTTTTTCTGTAGAGATTCGATGTGGGCATGGAAATCAAGGTGTTGATCGAGCCAAACCCCGAGGTACCGGAAGGAGGTGCAGGAGTCAAGGTTGGAGCCATCCAGAGTGTGGAAGACAGGGGGGGCAGCCAGCCGGGATAGCTTGGGATGGGTGCCGAAGGTAATGGAGATGGTTTTCTTGGCATTTAGGATCAGCTGGTTGGACCTGAGCCAAGTTTGTACGGCATCTAAATCACGTTGGAGAGATAGCATTACGTCAGCGGTAGAGGGGCCAGAGGTGTACAGCACTGTGTCATCCACGTACATTTGCAACGCTGAGTTGGAGCAGACTAGTGGCAGATCATTTAAGAGAATAGAGAAGAGCAGGGGACCCGGGACTGAGCCCTGGGGTACCCCCATGTTCACTGGGAGCGGGGAGGAAACTTGGGGGCCAATTTTTACAGCCTGCGTTCTGCCTGACAGATAGGCTTGGAACCAGTTCAAGGCAGGTGGGGAGAGGCCTGCTTGTTGCAGTTTTGAGAGAAGATTAGAGTGGGACACAGTGTCAAAGGCTTTGGCCAAGTCAATAAAAATAGTAGAGGTGACAAGGCCCCTTGTCCATGCCCAAAGAGATATCGTTAGTGAGCCTTAGCAGAGCTGTGATGGTGGAATGATTTTTGCAAAAACCCGACTGGAATGGAGTGAAGAAAGAGGTGGAGTCAAGGAATTGTGTTAGTTGGGTAAGTACGAGCTGCTCTTGCAGCTTGGCCAGTGCCGGTAGGAGAGAGATAGGGCGGTAGTTGCCCGGCTCAGATAGGTCGCCCCTTTAGGTAGGGGGATGATTACAGCTTCCTTCCAGGTGGCTGGAATTTTTGCCGTGGTGAAAGAGAGGTTTAGTAGGTCAGCTAGGGGGGGGAGGCTATCACAGGGGCTGATAGGAAGAGGAGTTTGGTGTCCAGGCCTTGCGGGCACTTGCCTTTGTTTGGGTCAAGGGAGCATAGTGCAGAAAGAACTTCTGCTGGAGAGACCAGCCGGAAGGAGAAAGTGGGCGTGCTTGAGGACGGCGGGGATGTGGTAGAGAGAGTGGGTGTGTTTGAGGATGGCGGGGGAATGGCACGGTGGTTGTTGGCGGCTGTGCAAGGTTGCTGGTTGTCTATGAGAGATTTGGCACTAGTCGAGAAAAAGGAGTTGAAAGCTGATGCAACTTCACTGGGGTTGATAAGATATTGCCCTGAAGGTTTAGGGTAGGGGTGGGGTTGGGCCAGTGGAGAGAACAGGGTTTTGACGGTTTTCCAGAATTTGGAGGGATGAGTAAGATTTTGGTGAGGCGTCACAGAAATAGTAGTTTTTTGCCTGTCTATGGCTTTGGTGCAATTGTTTCGGAGGGTGCGATAATGTTGCAGAGATGTGGGGGATTGTAGTCTCCTGTGACTTTTCCAGGCCTGATCCCTAGCTATGCATTTTGCTAATTATATTGGCAGATATCCAGGGGAGGTGGTAATCCCTAACTCTTTTTTTTCTTAGTGGGGCATGATAGTGCCATATGGTAAGGAATTGCTTACTGAACTTTTCAAAGACGCGGTCGATTGAGGGCGCTAGATTGATAAAGGACCAGTCAGCAAGTGCTATATCATTTAAGAGTGATTGGAGGCAGAGGGATTTGTAAGCTCTCGTAAGGATCAGCCTAGGAGGGAGGTGGTTTGTAGGTCTGTGCACTTTCCTAGATATATAGATCATGTGGTGATCGCTCAGGGAGTCTGGAAGGATGCCAGCCAAGATTATTCTGTGAGGGTGTGAGGTGAGAGCCCAGTCCAGGAGGGAGTGGTTACTTGTTATGGGGTTTAGACACGTGGGCTGATCAATTAGTTGGGAAAGGTTGAGGGCTTTGACACTGCTACTTATTTTCACACAGGCGGGTGCAAGCCAGTTGTGGTTTACGTCACCTAGGATGTAGAGTTCGCCTGAGGCAGCCAGGGTTTTTAGGGCAGCTAGATGATTGATGATGGTGTCGCCAGGAGTAGCTGGGGTGGAATAGGTGCCAGCAACATATACCGGGGAGGAGTGTGGCAGCAGAAGTTTAATCATCTTAGGTTCAATTTGGGGGGGCGGGCCACTGATATGGACAGGGGTGTAATTAAGGCTGGTTGGCATATGCATGGCTATGCCTCCACCTTTCTTAGGGCCTAGGCGGTCCTGCCTGATTACAGTATACCCCGGGATAGCTATTGAGGCATCCACATGGTGAGGTTTAAGCCAGGTCTCGGATATGATGCAGATGTCTGGCTTGAGAGTTTGAATGGTGACTTGCAGCTCAGATATTTTTTTTAGGAGGCTGTGGATGTTCAGATGGAGTAGGCTTAGTCCCTTAGGAGGAAGCGCATGGTTGTGACTTGATATAGGGCCAGGGTTAGTTTCAATGTCCCCTGACATGAGAAGCAGCAGGGTGAGAAATCTAGTAGCATTGCGCCAAGGACTTGGTTTGAGGCAGGATCTGGGCAGGTGTTTGGCTTGGGGAGGGGTGCCAGCACCTAGCTCAATTAGGGCTGGTAATCCCATGGAGAAGGACAGGGGAATGATTGAGGGGCTTATGGACCACGAAGTGGTAGATTTGTGGAATTGGCAGCCCTGGGAATTGGCAGGGGAGGGGAGGTGAGGCGAGAGACTAAAGCAAGGAGCAGGGTTGTATAAAGGCTGGTTTGCAGGGGGTAGTGAGGTGAGGGGCATAACCGTGGCAAGCACTGCTAGTAGAAAAAAGTACATGATTGCAAGTAGAGGTATGCTTTGCAGAATGGCAGGATTGTGTTAGCGGCCTCTGCTGGTGAGCGGTGATAACCTGCAAACCTGAAACTAGGCTGATAGGTTTTGGCTGTGTCACCTGACCTTCCAGCTGCCTATAAATGTAAGAGCCAACCAAGGGTGGTGGTGGGGATGGTGGGGAGCCGGTGTACAGCGCCGGCGGGTCAAAAGCCACGGCAGAGCAGTACAGAGTGCACCTCAGGGGCTAAGCTAGGCAGAAGAAGGAGCCAAAATTCAAAATGCTGAAACAATGGAGCTGATTCCAGGCTCCCTGCAATCCTTGTACCTTCTGGCTTCGGGGGTGGGGTGGGGGTTCCACAGATCCATCCTGGGAGAGCGCTGCAGGCTCTCGCGACCATGAGGAGGCTTAGGGGGAGAGCAAGTCATCCAGTGCCCTCGCGACCCGCTTCTGGCTGTGGAGGGAGAAAGGCGAGAGGTTAGATATACAGCGGAGCAGCAGGAGGGGCTGAGCAGCTTTGCAGGGCTTCAGGTTGCAAATTCTAACAGCGATTGGGGGTTTGCACGAGCAGTTCTGTAAAAAGAGTCTGGTTTCAATGAAGTGAAACGCGCTCGGCGCTAACAGCTTGTGAATACCCCCCTGGCTATGTGCAGCAGGTTGTTTGATGCCTGTCCTACTCCCACCGTTTTTTTTACTCCCCTGGCTATGTGCAGCAGCTTGGTTCTTAATACTTGTTCCAATTTTAGAGCCTAAGGTCTTTGTCTATGTTCTGTGCCTGCTTACTATGCTTTACATTTAATCACGGTGCAATTAGCATCCGGTAAATGCCCTAGGATTACACAGTTCAGTTTAGCTAAATTGCACGTAAGTGAGCACTAAAGGGGAGGACATCACTGTAACCACACAGATATAATTTAGAGCAAAATAACCAGATGCTAGATGGTAAAACCCTCGCTTATACAGTCCAGTTTAACTAGAATTCATGCAAGTGAGCATTAAAGGGGAGGACTCCACTCTAACCCTGCAGATATATTTCTTGAAGCAGTTTAACAAAAGCAGAGTACTATCAGGATTTAAATGAAAAAAAATTGGATAAAAAACTATCTAAAGTGCTACGCCGGCTGCCCTGCCTTTAAGATCCTTGGCAGAGCAGTACAGCGCGCACCTCAGGGGCTAAGCTAGGCAGAAGAAGGCGCCAAAATTCAAAATGCTGAAACAATGGAGCTGATTCCAGGCTCCCTGCGATCCTCGTACCTTCTGGCTTCGGGGGGTGGGGTGTTGGGGGTGGCGCTGTTCCAAGATAGCTCCATTCTGCGAGACCCTGATCTGTCCAGATCAGATGTGAGGATAGCATTCCAATCTCCACCAAAAATTAGAGGGAGTGGGGGAAAACTAGAGATCTGGTCTACAAGCCCCACGAAAAAGGAGGGATCTACCTGAGTAGGCCCGTATACACACCCCAGGATGACAGTAGTATTGTCTAATATGCCCTAAAGACATATCTACAGTTGATGTACGCAATTGTTTGATGGTGTTGAAAGGGGACTTTTCTCAACATAAGGATAGCTACCCCTCTGACTTGCTGAGGTACCTCCTGCACCAAACACCTGTCCTATAAACTATCTGCAAAGAAGGGTAGTCTCAGATGCCAACAAATGGGTCTCTTGCAGGAAGGTAATCTGACACTGTAACTGCTGCAAATGCTTAAGGATTTTGAGCCTTTTCAGGGGAGATCTAGCTCCTTTAACATTCCAGGATGCAAAATTTATTGGTTTGGCCATAAGAAGTTTGAAAGACTTTTGTGCTACGAACCCTACTCACCATTGAACCAACTGCTCCAGTCCCCTGTCCCCCTTCCCCTCTTCCCTCCTGCACCTCCACCCCAACCCACTGCCTCTCCCTAATTATCAACCAAAAAGTTAAATGTTTCAACACAAAATTCCCCCTTGACACAAGTCTCTCACTACCAATCCCCTTGTCATCCAAGCCATAACATAAACTAGAAACATGAGAGAATAAAAAAACTACACTTAGTGCATGTCAGCCCCATTATCGAAACTGACTTACATACCCTCCACCCCCCTTCAACAAGCAAGAACCCTATATAGGCTGCAAAGGCTACCCCTTAAAGAGCAACTTTAATAAAAAGGAAGGAAAAACGCATACAGACATAAAAAACAGGGCTATCATTAACCTTCAAATAACAGATGTTAACCACTCAAAACATAGTAACTGTAATATTAACAGATTTGTATGCATGAAAACTAGAAACACAAAATATTATTACAACTAAATGTAAATTCCTAGCTTTGAATGCAAGATCTTTAAACCAACTCAAATTAGCAGAACTCAAAGCCAAATGTAAAACTTTAAATATAGGTGGGGTGGGAGTAACTGAAACTTGGTGGGACGCATCCTCAATTTGGTGCAGAGAAATTCCAGATTATAAATTATATCATAAAAACAGATTAGATAAGCAAGGCAGTAGAGTTTGTATGTACATACAAAATGATATTCCTTCTTTTAAAGTGTGTTCTCCCTTTCCTTTGGAAAGTATATGGGTTAAAATCTTATTGAACGAGCAGTCCTATATAACTATTGGTAACATCTATCGACCTCCATCTGCAAATTCAGATTACACAACTGATATGTTTAAAGAAATTACACATTTTTCAGAATCTCAAGATACTGTAATATTTGATGACTTTAACCTCCCTCATATTAACTGGGACTCATTCTCAGGACAGTTCTATGCCGAGAAAGGACTAATAGATGTGGTAGTTAGTACTGGATTACAACAACTTGTTACTGAATCCACTCGAGGTCCTAATATTTTGATCTATTATTTACTAACACAGAGCAACAAATTAGCAATTTACAAATTGGGATCCACTTGGGACCAGTGATCATTCATCTATTCTTTTTGAAATTCAACAGTTTAAAACTACACAAAAGAAGTTATACTATACAAAAAATTATAACAAAGCAAATTTTTCTAAAATCAATGATAATTATAAAACATAAACTGGGAATCTAATCTTCTTAATTGTACAACACAACAAGCTTGGGACTCTTTTAAAGACATTGGGCCAGATATTGAAAGGGTAGCGCCGGGCGCAAATCCGTTGCGCTAGATTAGCACCGGTTGCCTCCGACCAATATTCAAAATTACATTTGCGTCGGCGCTAGGTGTTAACGAAGCTAAATCATAATGTATGCAGGGGAGGACTATGGGGAGGACCTGAATGCCTGCCTTTATATGGCATATTCAAAGGTATAGTGCGGCGCTACAGGCGATAAGCGCAACCTGTAGCGTGAGCGCTAAACCAAAAAGGCTGAGTGGTAATGCAGCGGTGCCCCCCCCATGCTCTACTCTTGACTGCTGTGTAAGTACAATACATACATTCCTGGTAGTCTAGTGTCCCCCAAGCACGCTCCTGACCTCCGTATGAGAGTAATATCATGAATTCCCTGGTAGTCTAGTGTCCCCCCAAGCACCACTCCCAACCTCCGTATGACGTAATATCATGAATTCCCTGGTAGTCTAGTGTCCCCCCCCAAAGCACCGCTCCCGACCTCTGTATGAGGTAATACCATGAATTCCCTGGTAGTCTAGTGTCCCCCCCCAAGCACCGCTCCCGACCTCCATATGAGGTAATATCATGAATTCCCTGGTAGTCTAGTGTCCCTCCCCAAGCACTGCTCCCGACTTCCGTATGAGGCAATATCATTAATTCCCTGGTAGTCTAGTGGTCCCCCCAGCTCGACTCCCGATCTCCGTTGCAAATAAGTTCGATGTCCTGTCCCTGGTAGTCTAGTGGTCCCCCCACCCAGCAGTGACCCCACCACCCATCCGAATCTGACCCCCCGCATGAACCGAGCCAGCGACCGGCTCAGCCCTCCTCTCACCTCCACGGCCGGCCATGACCAAAAGGTACCAATGGCAATCGTACCTCAGTCAGCGGCTGGTTGTAGGTGAGAGGAGAGCTAAACCGGTCACCGGCTCGGTTCATCTCGAGGAGTTCGAGACTGTGAAGGGCTGCCTGGCCCAGCCAGTCTGCCCAGGTCCCTATGTGTTGGATAGCTCGCTGCACAGCCAGTGACCCTACAGCTGACAACCCACCCCCATCCCAGCAGGTTTGCCTTATGCCTGCCCCATGCATACATGTGTTCCAACCACACCTGCTGTGGGCTGCCTCTGTTGGTATGGGTGGGGGCATCATCAGGGCATGTGTGGCTACTGGCAGTGTGTGTGTATATATATATATATATATATATATATATATATATATATATATATATATATATAGATATATATGTATATGCATTTGTCTCTGTATTAATCTATAGTTATAGATCACTACGGATCTATATATCTCATTATGTACTGCTTGCAGTGCTACATAGCTATGTTGTATGCACTGCTGGTACCTGCCAGTGCACAGTTCCTGCTGCTGTCAGCTTGTACATCCATTCTGACCAACAGGGGATGCTGTGGGCATGCCTTGGCCTGCAGCATCCAGTCTGTACTTCCATTCCGACCAAAAGGGGGAGCTTTGTGCTCCATGCAGTAGCACTGGGCAAACTCTATGGTAATGTATGCTAAGCAGCACCTAATGATATGCAAATATACCTGTTTGCCCATGGATTACCTAAGTAGGCACATTTGCATGGGAGCTTTGAATATAGCTCCAGTTTGCCCTGGGCTAACCAGTTTGCACCAGGCTAATGTGTTAGCACTGTGCAATCAGGTTAGCCCCAGGCAAGCCTCACTTCAGCATAGCACAGTTTTGCAGTGTGTGGCTTATATTATTGTTTGCAGTCATACCTCTCAACTGTCCCTGATTTTCAGGGATGTCCCTGATTTTACCTCAAACTCTTACTCTGTCCCTACTAAACATTGTGTTTCTGTGGCCTAACAGTGGGGGCATACCTCTCAAGTGTCCCTCATTACGAGGGACATCCCTCATGTTGCCCCTTAAAATTGCTCTGTCCCTCATCCGTCCTTCATGGAAAAGGTGCTTCCCACAGAGAGAATGTGCTGTATATTCAGATTTTTCAGCAGAAACTCTTAATATTCGGAAATACTAAATCCAAAATAAACCTTGTACAAGTGAACACTATGGTTTTCACAGTGTTCTGAACTTGTTTCTCCATGTTTGAGGCTGTGTCCCTCATTGTCCCTCATTTTGAGTGTCCACAAATGTCCATGTCCCTCATTTCAGTGACAAAAGGTTGAGAGGAAAGAGTGGGGGTTGTAAGCATAATATACTGTCAAACATTAATGTTACTGATGTGTTCTTCCTTAGTAAATGCATTCTACACTACACCACTTATCCTACCAGCTTCCTGAGTGGATATCACCACTATTTAGGATGTGTCCCTGATTTTAAACCTTTGTCCCTGATGTTTTTAAGCCTTGTCCCTGATTGATGAGGCAGGGGGTTGAGAGGTATATTAGCAGCAGCTGTGAAATGTCTCTGTGCAATCACACACAATGTTCTCCACCTGCAACACTGGCTTGCTACAGAGTCTGATGAGCTGCAGTTGCAGTTTGCACTTCCCTGTTGCTAAATTCAGTGCTGTCTTATTTCCAGGCTATTTTTGCCCTGCACTCCCAGACCAGTTTGCCCGGCTTCCTTAGACTGCTATATTCAGCAGGATTAGCACTGGGCTATTTCCTTTTGAATATAGCTTGCTTTGTGCTCCGAGCTAAGTTTGCCCACCGGGCAGTGCTAATTTAGCCCCAGGGCAAAGTTTTGAATATCTGGCCCATTGTACATTATTTGGAAAATACTTTTATTCCATCTAAGAGGAAATTTAATAATAAAGGAAAAATACCCCCTTGGTTCAACAAGACAATTAAAAATCAGATTAAAATAAAAATTAAACTTTTTAGGAAACTTAAGAATAGTTGTTCCATTTAAATCTACTCTATTACATAAATACAGACTATCTGTGAACAACTTAAAAAAATCTATTAAATTGGCAAACAATCAGCTAGAATTTAAACTAGCTCACATGAAAGACTGTCACAAATCTCTTTTCTCCTACATAAATAGTAAAAAAGGTGTATCAAGGACAATTGGTCCCATTACAACCAATGGCTCTTTTCTATCTGATATAGAAACCTCAAATCTCTTTAATAATACTTTTGTTCTGTCTTCTTTCAAAAATCACCTATTAGTATATTTAAAGTTCACCACATAGATTATCATAGGTTCTATCCAACTGACATTATACAGGCTATCAAAAAACTAAAAAAAAATACTAGTCCGGGCCCAGACGGTATTCATCTATGGTTTCTGATCGAAACCTCTATAAATATTTCTATACCTTTGTCAATTATTTTCAATAAATCCTTATAATAAAGCATTGTACCAAATGATTGGCATTCAGCAATAGTTACTCCCATATTTAAAAAAGGCAATAGAGGTTCTGTGCAAAATTATCATCCAATTAGCCTGACCTCAGTGGCTGGTAAATTAATGGAACGAGTAATGAACTCTCTAATAGATCAAGATTGTAAAAAATTAGGAATTTATTATTCAAATCAGCATGGGTTTACTCCCAAGTATTCCTGCACCACCAATCTGATATCTTTTTACAATAATATAAGTACTCTACTAGATGTGGGTATCCCTACTGATGTAATTCTTTTGGACTTTAGTAGAGCTTTTGATAAAGACTCACATGAAAAACTCATTACTAAAATGCACAATCTAGGTTTGTCACCTGATATTGTCAACTGGACTTTAAACTGGTTGTCAAATCATTCTCAGAGAGTCAGAATTAATGATATCTGTTCTGATTCGGGTAGTGTGACAAGTGGTGTACCACAGGGGTCAGTCTTGGGACCAACATTGTTTAACGTCTTTATCAATGATTTACAAACAGGGCCAAATAACTTCATGGTTAAATTTGCAGACAATACTAAATTGGGGGGCAAAGTTAATAATCAAGAAAATATTTCTGCATTAAAGAAGGATTTGGAAAAATTAACACTTTGGGCAAATGAAAATCATATGCAGTTTAATCAAGACAAATGTTCAGTAGTGCACTTCGGTGTAAATAATCCAAAAATGATATATCATATAAACGGACTGCCACTTCACTCATCAAATTGTGAAAAAGATTTAGGGATATATGGTAATAATAAACTTACATCAAATGATCACTGTGTTAGAACTGCTTGCATGACCAACAGACTTTTGAGGCAAATAAAATGCACTTTTGTGAATCGCACTGAACAATACTTTATTCCATTATATAGGGCATACATTAGACCGTATCTAGATTATGGCTCCCCTTTCTGGAATCCAAACCAAAAAAAAGACATAGCAATTCTTGAACAGGTTCAAAGGAAAGTAACTAGAATGATTCCAAGATTAACAAACTTGGATTATCAGAACAGATTAAACTACTGGTCTCTTCTCTTCAAACTAGAAGATTAAGAGGTGATATGCTTATGATTTTTAATTTAAAAATTCACCAGATCTAATAGAAAAATGTGGTCTAATACTCTCCAAAAGGAGACATGTTCGAGACTGCATAATAAACAGCTTGAAGTAAAAACTTATAAAACCATCAAACGGGGAAACTTTTCCAATAAGAGCATCCAATGTATGGAACACCTTGCCACAAGAATTGGTAGAGGCAATTAGTGCCACTGTCTTTAAAAAAAATTAGATGTTTGGTTGAGGGATAATTGATAAATAATGTCCCACATAGTGTGAGGAACAGTCTCGATGGGCTCTGGTCATCTTCTGTTCTTTCATACAAAGTAAGTAATACCAAGTAGGGGGCACAATTGCCTACTGAAGATTGTGAATAATGTAACTAAAGTAACCAGGAAACCAGGCCTGTCATGTGTTAATCATAACAAAGGTAACTCAATAATAAGAACCATCACATAAAGTTCAAGCCCATTAAAACCAGCGGGCCAGTAAGGATCTCCTCATGTAGCAGGAAAAAGATCAGGGAGCAGACGATGCATTTCTCTGGCAGCCTGTTCCAAGCTTTCAAATGAGTGCCATGTATCCTTGTAGAAATTCTGCAACTTTGCGTGGTAAAGCATTTTGAATCTTATGGAGGCAGCTAGTAACTTTACCACAATAGGATGAAATGATGCCCTCTTTTGTCTCACAGTAGTAGGCAGGTCTTGTGAGATGCGTATCCATTGCACTTCCCAGGATATTTCCTTTAAGTCCCTGCATTTGGCAATCACATGTTGCTTGTCTAAGAAATTGAGTAATTTTAGTATGACAGGATGTGGAGGAGACCCGGGCTGTGGCCTGCCCACCAGGTAGAGTGAGCTCTCTCTACGATATAGCTGGAGTGGTTTTGGTGAAGGCCCAGCAATTTTCTCCAGGAATTTCTGTGTGCAAAAGTACAGGGGAAGGGGATTTGGCAACCTCCAGCAGTCCAAAAACTACCAAACTGTTGTGTCTGGATCTTCCTTCCAGATCCTTGAGTTTCCCCTCTACCTTGTGTAGCTTCTGGCACAGTGAAGAAATCTCAGGGACCATTCTATCTCGTCACCCCTCCACAGAAACAATTCAAGCTTCTGCATCCCTTACTCACCTGTCAGTCAAAGACAAATCAAAGCAGAGACTTTTTAGCTCTTCAGAGAGTGACTGTATAAGCTCCCTGATGGGCTACATTTCAGCCAAAAATCACTCTTCAGAGGGGGAGGGGTGGCATGGTGGTAGCTGTAGCCCGACTGGAAGAGTTTCTGTGAGCTTTGGCCTTCTTAATACCTTTCTCCGGTGTGACAGACAGTGTAAGGGTTGGAAGGTCCTGCCTCATCTCGGCGTCCATCCCTGAATGACTGCAGCAAATTCCAGGATGAATTAACAGTCAAGTGAATGAGGAGGTAGTGTGGTTAACTTATCTTATAAAAACGTGATCAAGGTATTTTTAATTAACCAATGATGTTAGAAGGGAGAGGCAAGAGTGGTGCAAAAATACAGTCGCTAGCACAGAGGAATCACATGACTCTGTAGATGAATCTTTTATACTTACTGTGCGTTTTTGCAATTTTCATTCCCTAGAAAACCACTTAAAGCTGTCACTGTAGTGTAGCTTGCATTTCAAACATTTAAAGAGACAGTAATACCACATACTTTAAACAATACAAACTGAAAACAAAATCCACCTTCTATATTCATATCCAGCCACTAAACCTGGCATGCAACAGGCTAGTGCACAGGTTAGAACACAGTTGTTTTAAACTTTAATGGTGCACAACCATACATAACAAACATACAAACACACAGATGGCCAGTCTGTGTGTGTGTGTGGGGGGGGGGCTGCAAACAAACTCAGACAAACAAATACTGGAACAGTTGCTGCACAGCAAGACATGCAAGACACAATACTTAACATACAGGATTTTACCTGGCAGGTTTACCTAATGCTAGCATCTTTACTGTACTATGCACTTAACTCGTATATTCTCATCCTGTCCTTTATGGATATAATCCCCATCACACAGAAAACATATACAAATGAAGGGGTATCAGCATTTGGGCCATATATACAGCCCAGCAGGATCTCATGTGAGCCTATCAGGGCACAAAAAAAAATGCCCTTCAGGATCAGTATGATCCTGGAGTACTTGAAAAGTGAGAAGTTTCCGAACCAGGATAAGGACCCTAGTTCTACGGGTACTGTTACCTGCACCATAAGACTGATCCACTCATATGCAATGAAAGTAGTGAACATTTTTGGCAAAAAAGATATGTTTCATGAAGCATCACATGATCTTGTTTAAGGGTAGCAAGGTACTTAAGGATTTTACATTTTTTTTGTAGGCAAATTATCCCAACCCCCCCCTTTAATGTTTCAAGAAACACAAATTAATTGTGGGATCACTATATGGAAAAATTAAGGAAGTGGCCTTGATATACCCCAAAAAATCAAGAGGAAAACAGTGGAGAAGTCATTCACACATCTGTACCAGGTTAAAACACCCGGAATCCATAGAGGCACAGGATCCAAGACAGCATGGGTTTACAAAAGGAAGGTCCTGTCAAACTAATCCCATAGATTTCTTTGACTGGGTAACCAGAGTGGTGGACCAAGGGGGAGCAGTTGATGTCGCCTACCTTGACTCCAGCAAAGCTTTCGACACTGTTCCACATAGAAGATTGATAAATAAACTGGGTAGGCTCAGGGTGGGTCAGAAGTTGGTCAACTGAGTGGCAAACTGGTTGACGGGCAGAAAACAGAGAGTGGTGGTAAATGGTATACAGTCAGAAGAGATGCAAGTCACAAGTGGGGTACCTCAGGGATCAGTCCTGGGGCCAGTCCTCTTCAACATCTTCATTAGTGACCTTGCAGATGGACTAGAGGGTAAGGCTTGTCTGTTTGCAGATGACACCAAGATCTGCAACAGAGTAGATGATCCAGATGGGGTGGGCAGAATGAGAAGAGATCTGGATAAACTAGCAAAATGATCAGAAGAGTGGCAACTGGGATTTAATGCAAAGAAGTGCAAGATCATGCACATAGGGAAAGAACCCTGAAGCCACCTATAGGCTGGGAGGGAGTTGCTAGCAGTCACAAAGGAAAAAAGACTTGGGCATCATCATGACTGATGACCTGAAATCATCAAGCAGACCTCTAAAGCAGTAGAGTAAGGCTAAGGGGTGTTAGGGTGTATTAGTAGGGGTATCACAATTCGTAAGAGGGAGGTAATAATCCCTCTTTATAAGAGACTGGTTAGGCCCCATCTGGAGTACTGCATGCAGTATTGCAGGCCACACCTTCACAAGGACATTAACCAAATTGAAGCAGTCCAGAGAAGGGCAACCAAAATGGTGCAGGGACTGCATCAGAAGACATATGAGGACAGATCAACAGAGCTCAATATGTATACCCTTGAGCAAAGGAGGGAGAGAGGGAATATGATCAAGGCATTCAAACACCTTAAGGGCATTAACAAGGTGAAAGAGTCTAACATGTTTAAATATAAGAAAAATAGCAGGACAAGAGGACACAGCATGAGATTAGAAGGGGGCCGGTTAAGGGGGAATGTGAGGAAATTCTTTTTCACAGAAAGGGTGGTGGATGCATGGAATGGCCTACCTCAAGAAGTGGTGGCTATGAATACAGTGCAAGGCTTCAAACAGGCATGGGTTAGGCATAAGAAAGCAATACAAATGAGTATGAATAGATAGGCCACTGACAGAGCAAAGGTTGATGGCACATTTGTAAGGTAGAAAAAGAAATGGGCAGACTGGATGGGCCTTGTGGTCCTTATCTGCTGTCAACTTCTATGTTTCTATGTTTCTAAAACACCTATTACAAATGCCCTATACTGTGCATTTACAGTCAATAACCCTGCAGATAAACAGCTAATAATTTCTTGTAGGAACCTGAAATCAAATAACAACCAGACTTACAGCTCCAAAACATCACAACCAGTGAAAACAAGAAACTATCTTACAAACCAGCCATGCAAGAAATAAAGAAAAAGGGTCCCCTGTTTTCCCCTACCAAAACATGGAGACGAGGGTAAGGAAACCAACACCCATGGTGGCATGAGGCCATCAAACACCAGTAAGACCATGGTGGAGAGGAGAACATAGGAGCACTCTGGCAGCCACATCTGATCTGAATAGAGCTATAAAAGGAATGGCAGTACACTGCCTAAGAAGCAACAACCTATGAAAATAATAAGGGAATCAACAACAACAAATAAAAAGGAAAAAGGGGGAGTATGCAAAAAAATAGATAAATAAAAGAATATAATATCACCCTGCACCCATAAAGGATTGCTTCTGTGATCCACCACCAGCCAGAGCAAGTTCTTCAAATTATTCTACACTCCCAAAGGCAAGCAGTTAGTCTTCAGGACAGTCTAGTGGAAAATGGCACTAAGTCAGAACCGTGTGGTCACAACAGTGCATTCCAGAAGAGAGACACAAAAATGCTGCTCACCACAACAGCACCAGCCCAAAACATCGATCATAAGAACAGTGGCAATGGTAGCAGTCCCTGAAGCACATGGACCAATACCATAAAATACCCCCCAAAAAATATTTATAATCACCTCCAGGGGGAGGCAACTCGGGGAAGAGGTGAAACCTAGAGGGAGACCATTGTTGATGGGAAGGGGAATGGAACAGATTTCTGTTTTGCAGGGTGCAGAGCCCCACATTCCTCGTTATAGAGGATTCTCCCCTGAACCCCAACTGTTATAATCACCTCTGGGGAGAGGCAACTCGCGGAATGGGTGAAACCTTAGGGGGGAGCCTTGTGCAGGGGAAGAGGAATGGAACGGTGGCACGGGGGGAGACATAGTGCCCCAAGTGGTCAGGAGGGGGAAGAAAAAAAAAACAAACACAAATTGCCAGCATTCAAAAAACAAAGGATGCATGCCTCCCAGGAATGGGAATCAAACCCCGGTCCACCAGAGTTCTTCTGCTCTCTGTTGCCTGTGGCAATACCATCTATGCCATGGTAGCTGTTTAGCAGAATCTCTCCCAGCAGAGGCTTAATTCCCCTTCCCCCCGGAACTACATTACAGCCATAGGGATATTGCTAACTTGACTTGTGGCATTCTTTCCCTATCTTAGGTAAGGCTAGGGGGATGTTGGGATGTATTAGCAGGGGTATCACAAGTCATAAGAGGGAGGCAATAATCCCTCTTTGCAAGAAACTGGTTAGGCACCATCTGGAGTACTGCATGCAGTACTGGAGGCCACCCATTCACAAGGACATTAACAAAATGGAGGAAATCCAGAGAAGGGCAACAAAATGGTGCAGGGACTGCATCAGAAAACTTATGAGGACAGATTAACAGAGCTCAATATGTATACCCTAGAGAAAAAGAGGAAGAGAGGTGTTATGATTGAAACATTCAAACACCTTAAGGGCATTAACAAGGTGAAAGAGTATAACATGTTTCAATATAGGAAAAATAGCAGGACAAGAGGACACAGCACAAGATTAGAGGGAGGCCGATTAAGGGGTAATGTGAAAAAGTTATTTTTCATAGAAAGAGTGGTGGATGCATGGAACAGCCTAACTCAGGAAGTGGTGGATACGAATACAGTGCAGGGCTTCAAACAGGCATGGGATAGGCATAAGGGAGAAATGCAGATGAGTATGAATAGATAGGCCATTGACAGTATAAAGGCCTATGGCACATTCATAAGGTAGATAAAGAAATGGGCAGACTAGATGGGCCTTGCGGTCCTTATCTGCTGTCAACTTCTATGTTTCTATGTTTTTGTCACTGTATTGCACAGTGCCATTCTGACTAGATATTTTACACCATTCAGTTCAGGATATGGTATTCTAACCAGTTAATGTGAAAACCAAGTCGGGAAGCATAAAGAAGAAGTACTCTGAAGAGACAGAATTGATTCCTTGCCATGATAACTTGGCTTAAAATGTCTTCAGTTAGCAGGCTAGTCACTCATATCTCACACAATACAAAAAGCTGGTTAGCAAAATTCCACAAAGGAAAGAAAAGGCCAACCAAATGCCACCGTCAAAATAGGCAAGATAAAAGTCCAGGGCTATACAGTCAGAAATGTTAGAAACCATGTGGAACAAATCAGAAACACTAGCAAAATAGTTTGCCCAAAATCCCAAATTAAAACAGGCAGTCCAAAGCTGTGAGAAAGAAACCAAAAGCCTCAGACAATCACTCCTCTTCTGAATCATGTAGCAGAGTGCTTAAAGTATCATCATACCATCAGAGGTGCACACAAAGAAATAGGCAGGGTACTGCATGTAGAACTTAATTACAGCTTTATAAAGAGTATGTTTTAAGTCTTTATAGGCTTTATAGGCTGACTGGCATTACTGGACCAGTTGGGTGGTGTCACTGAAGATGTAGAAAGGATGGCTCTTCTAAAGAAGAGGGCACTAGGTGCGGCTCTCTGTTAAATGAAACATTTTAAAATTATAGCTCAAGGTTTTCCATTCGGTGGTGGCTGGAGCCAGAGTGAACAATGTACCATCCATGAGGAATGAAGAGCCATAAAGAGATGGCCCCACAAAATTCTGGAGAAGCGCCAACATGACCGAGCCCTCAGCATGCTCCGGGAGGCCCACCAATACAAAATTTATACAATGGCTGCAGGCTTCAAATTACCTGTCTCAGCCTGGTGACCTGCTTCCAAAGATCCCGCAGTTCCTGGGACTTTTGGGTCTGTGAATCTTCTAGAGAACGTATGCATGTTTCCACATCACCAAGTCATCTGCAGGAAGTTTGCAGTGTTGGTTTGAGCAATTGCAGGTCATCCACCACCTTTGTAAGAGTAAGTTTGATGCCTGCCATATCTGCCACCAACAAATCAAGCTTGTCTGGCTCTAGGTCAGCCTCAGGAGAATCTGGCATGGGTATTTCCTTGGAGGCTGTAGCCTGGTGGATTGCACTGATGTGTCAATCAGACCCGTCAGATCAGAAGAGGTCACTGAATCCATCACTGCTGGTTGAAGCTCCGAGGACACCATACAACAAAAACAGCATGGGAGGTAAGTAAAATTTAAACAAAAAGGCTATTAACTAGTGAAAGAATACTAATTATATAGCTGAGAGCATGGAGCCTTGGAGTAAATGTCCACTCAGCCTGAGTGCTTCATCTGACTCTCAACATTAAACCGTATATTGTAGGGGCGCGGTCACACCTTTATAATTAGGATTCTGTCTTCACTTGTATTTTAAACTCAAACATTTGCACTTTAATAACTTCTTAACCATTCAACTGATATGCATGAGTGTTTGCATGTGCCATCGGGGACCAATGGTCTCTTGAAGTGGAAAGTTTTGTTCTAGTTGGATGCTCAGCTGCAGAGATACGGAATGTGGAAAAATGTGAGACATTACCATTTTTTGTAAAATTCATTGTAACCGCATTGCACAAAAACAATTTTGAATTTAGGTCTGAAATTTCTACTCTATATAGATCTTGGGTCACAGATGTGCCTTTTGAAGGTCTGGTGAAAAAAAATATTAATTTTTTCCAAAGTTATTAATTTATTTTTGGGGGAGATGCCAGTAGGGAGCTCTGGTCTCTCCCTTGGAGGGACTCATTCTCCAAACTGGTAGTCAGGTCATCATGGACCCTGTCAGCTCCCAATTTTTGTGGTGTTTTTCCCCCAGACCCATGAACATGCAATGGGTAGAGTGACTACCTCTGACTCAGTGGAGGCAGCCTAACGCCCTTGATATGGGCCCCCCCAGTTCTTGGTGGCAGTCCTCTGCTGACATCCAGCCACCGCTGTGTATCAACCTACAGCTCATCATGCAGTGCCCCTTCCCCCAAGGATAGAAAGCTGTCTACAGATGCTCAATCCTTCCTCACCCTGCCAACACCAAGCAATCCGAGTTCTTTCCCGAACTCAGGTCACCAGTGTGGCACGAGGTGTGGTGTCCAGCACATCAACCTTCAGCGCAACTGGGCCAGTAAAGTTATTACATTTTAAAGTTCCCCAATATTTTAACTGGGAAAAGTTAGATGTGCCACTTGGCAAATGACTCTTTGTCACAAATGGGCATCCCTTTGTCACAAATGGGTAATCCTTTGTCGCATATGGAGAATCTGTTTTCATGCTGCTGCCATCTTGTTTTTTCTTAGTGAGGCATACACAGTTAAAAAAACAGAAAACAGTGATGTTTTCTGAACTAATCAACACATGTATTCTGCTACTCGGGCCCCATTCTATTAGATTCTGCTGTTAATTTGTATAAATCACCTGGAAATGTGTGTTTTTAACATACTGAAATCATTTGTCACAAACTGCAATGAAATAAATCTTGAAAAAGTATCCTGTTTCTCAATTTGTGAAAAAAATCCTTTTCCACAAATTGTAAAAAAGATACATGAACTATGATCCTGTTTCGCAATCTGAGAAAAAGGATTTTTCTTTTTCAGCAAATTGCACAAAAGGAAATGCGAAACAGGATCCTATTGTTTTGAAAATTTGTGAAAAAATAATTTTTATACAGCTGTTTTTGTGTCACTTCAAACTGAAGAAATGGTTTGGAGTTTTGGTCTGAACTTTTCAGGGTACAAAGGGCTTGCTCCACACATATGCCTTTTGCTGGTTTGGTGAAAGCAGATTACTTGGCTGTTGAGTTGTAGGGGGTTAAATTTTCCTTTGTTTACCATAGGATAACATTGCAATTTGAGGTTTCCCAGTAGTCTCTCTGTCACTCCACTATGAAGGCATGGTTTGCAAATTTGGTATGAAATTTTCAGGGTACAAAGGGCTTGCCCCACAGACCTGACCTTTGCTAGTTTGGTGAAAATACTGTATATTCATTTGGTGTGGAGTTACACAGGTTTCATATTTTCCTGTGATTCCCATAGGATAACATTGTAATGTGAGCTGTTTCTTTGTCACTCAGCAGTGCAGAAATGGTTTACAATTTTGGTGTGAAATTTTCAGGATAGAAATGACTTGCCTTGTACATGTGCCTTTTGCTGATTTTGTGAAAAAATATTAATCTGGTCCGCAGTTGTGAGGATTTTAAAATTTGGGTTCTGAGCATGCTCAATAGAACTGTTATTCAATTATCTGGATAGATGAAAGTGCAGGCCCCGTGCTCACACATGCAATTATGGATACAATTACGGAGGGCTTGGAGTGCAGGGCCCTCTGGTGCAGGAAATAAAGATACAATTACACTATCTCCAAAAGTAAGGAAATTAATTGCAAAACACTTTGTTAATGCATTAGGTACCAATGACAAAAGTTGGGAAATGTGGTGTTAGGGTTTCCAACCCTAACATCCCACTCACACCCTAACCCTAACACCCAACCCCCACCCTGCAGGAAGCAACAGGCACAGCATGAGTCATGGGGTTGTTAACCCTAACACTCACTCCATTCTCATATACTATACCCATCTCAGCTTACTTACACATGGAATGTGGTGGGCTTTAGGGTTAACAACCCCATGGCATGCCTGATGCCTGTTGCTGCTTGCAGAGTGGGGGTAGGGTGTTAGGGTTAGGGTGGGGTGTTAGGGTTGGAAACCCTAAAACCACATTTCCCAACTTTTGTCAATGGATTTCTATCTCAGTGAGCGGGGTAGGTGGGCTCCGGGTGGGGATTTGGGTGATAAGTAGCTTTGGGCTGTTTTTGGACTTATATCATGTGGCAGTATTGTGTTAGGCGTACAGTTCTTGGGAACTGGGGGTTATGTATTAATAAGGGGCTGGAGGGTTTTAGGAAATTTTACTATATGGGGTGGGGGAGGGAGGTTGGGGCGGATTAATTAGAGGGAGGGGGAGGGTGGGGGGAATTTTCAGGGTTTAGCACATATGAATAGTGGGAGGTCTTTGGTTTGTTTGGGTGCTTGCTGTTCATTACCAGGGGCTCTTAGCGTAATACCCCTGCTGATTTCTCTGAGGTTTTCATCTGATTCTATTCATCAGGTAGATGGCATTACCACTTAAAATTGTTAGTTGGAATATAAAAGGAGCCAAGGATAGGGTCAAGAGGCAGGTAGTCCTAAAACACCTTTCACACTTAGGGACGCAAATTGCTTTCCTCCAGGAAACCCATCTAAAGAGAGCTGACCTTCATTATTTTAAAAGATTGTGGGTAGCTCAAGTTTTTGTGCGAAGGCTTCTAGAGAGCTGGTAGCCATCTTAATTGCAAGAGGTGCTTTTCAAATTGGTACAGAATGTTGGGACCCAGAAGGGCGTTTTGTATTTGTGAAAGCAATATTGGCTTCTCAAACTGTGCTTTTAGGCTCGATTTATGGCCCCAATTGTGAATCTCCTTCTTTTTTCAGGGACCTTCCTCTCAAATTGGGCCTGGAGGCACACAACATCACCATTCTTGGGGGAGACTGGAACTTGGTACTCCAAAATGATCTGGATAGATCTTACAACAGACATAGAGGTCTTTCCCCTTCCCAAAGGGCCCTGAAAGAGTTGATCAACAATTTTGCCTTAGTTGACATATGGCGTCTTTGGTTTCCAGAAAGGAGACAATATTCCTTTTTCTCCCCTGTTCACCATACCTATTCGAGAATAGATTATATTCTAGTTAGCTCAGCGTTGGTTCCCAATATCTCCCATGCTGAGATTTCGGCAGAGTGATTTCAGACCATGCTCCGGTGTTCGTAAAATACACGCCTTTTCCGGATTTGTGTAGATCTACACAATGGAGGTTAAATACCCAAATTATAAAAGATCAAAGTTCCCTAAAGAGCATTAGGGAGCTTATTGTAAACTTTATGACAGTCAACAATGACTCCATAAATCAAAAAGACCTTATCTGGGCTGCCTTAAAATGCTTCTTAAGAGGGGAGTTGATTAAGATGGCCTCCAGGAAGAAAAGGGAGCAGGGAGATAGGCTGAGAACAATTTTAGCGGCTATCCAATTAAAGGAGAATACTCTATCCCGCAGCTCACCTGAATCAGAGTGGGTTAAGCTGCATCAGTTGCAGGCCCAGTACACGGCTATAATTTTTCAGCAATCAGAACTGGCCCTTTCTCGAACCAAGATGCAGTATTTGGACCTAGGTGAAAAGGCGAGCAAACTCCTTGCTTGGCGAGTAAAACAATTGGACTCAGCTCAATATATAGTGGGAGTTCTGGCAGGGCTAGGGGATCAGATTCATACTGACCCGAGAGAAATCTCAAAGTTATTTGGTGAGTACTTCCAGAAATTATATGCATGTGAGGCTGATGCAGGACCCTCCGGTCCTGAAATTGCGGAGTACCTAAGTGAAGTGAACTTGCCAAAATTATCAGAAGCAGACTCTAAAATTTTAGAAGCTCTAATCGCTCTTGCCGAGATACAGAAAGTTATTCAGCAGCTACCACCAGACAAATCCCCAGGCCCCGATGGTTTCCCGAGTAATTTTTATAAGGCTTTTCTCCCAGAGATTTCACCAGTGTTACTTGACGTCTTTAGGTACTGGTATAGTTATGGTATTTCTGATCCGCTCTTCCTCGAAGCCACAATTTCTCTAATTTTGAAACCGGATAAAGACCCAACTAGTTTGGACAGTTATCGGCCAATCTCTTTGCTTAACACCGATATTAAAATATTCGCAAAAATTTTAGCTAATAGGCTAGCTGTAGTTATGGACCGATTAGTTAGCAGGGAACAGGTAAGTTTCATGAAAGGGAGACCATCTCACGATCACATGAGGAAACTTATGCATCTTATTGCTGTAGCAAAAGAATCTAAATTCCCTGCAGCACTCCTTTCACTTGATGCCGAAAGGGCCTTTGATCGGGTCTCATGGTCCTTTCTTTTTGCCACTGTCTCGGCTTTCGGCATACCCCACAACTTTATAACTTGGATCAGATTATTATACTCATGCCCATCAGCCAGGGTGAAATGCAATGGATTCCTGTCACCATCCTTTAAGTTGGAGCGAGGCACCAGGCAGGGATGCCCATTATCCCTTTATTATTCAATTTGCATTTAAAGCCTTTACTCGTAGGATTATAAAGAACTCGGCCATCAAGGGTATACAAATAGGAGATTCTAGGTATGTCTGTTCTGCATATGCGGATGACGTGCTCTTACATATAGAAAATCCAGAGTCTTCGATCCCAGTTATACTTAAGGAGATTAATAGTTTCTTCGCAGTCTCTTCATATAAATTAAATTGCGTTACATCTAAAGTTTTCCCGCTAAACTATCTTGTGAGAAAAGCAGGGATACAGGGTCTAGGTGTTGCATGGGAGACAAATTTTGTTACATTTCTTGGCATAAAGATTAAGATGAGTATTATCCAGATGGCCAAGGATAATTTGGCTTCCATTGTGCGAGGAGTTCTCGGCTGATCTTAAGAGATGGAGCTCTCTTTCCTTATCCCTATGGGGCAGGCTAAATCTTATAAAGATGATGGCTCGTCCCAGACTTCTTTACCCACTTAATATGCTAGGAGCTTTTCTACCAAAGAGCTGGTTTATTAAACTGCAGAAGGTATTTAATTCCTTTTTATGGCAAGGTAAAACAACCCGTCGCTCTTATCTCAAACTTTCAGCTCCCAAACTTAAAGGTGGCCTTTCAGCCCCCCGCTCCTTTTATATATTATTTGGCCCAGCATGTAGGTAAATTGGCTTTCTGGGTTCGGGAGCAGACAAGAGTCTCATACACTCCTCTCTGGTTGGACATTGAACAGGTCCTTGCGAAGAGGGACAAATGTTCCTTACCTGCGCTCCTCTATATTCCTCTGGCCAGCCTCCCCATGTCGCTCAAAAATAATCCTATAGGATGGTCTATCAGGGCATTTCATCAATTGCAAAGTTATTTAGGAGTTAAGTGGTGGTTATCCGGTTCTCAACCCATTATTGACAATCCACAAATTAAAATTGGAGGTGCCCCTATCCCGGCGGCCTTTTGGCCGCAGGTATGCAACTTAAAGGTCGCTGATTTTTGGGATCAGGGCAGGCCATATACGTTTGATGTCCTAAAGGAAAAATGGGGATGTAAGGGACATGATTTTTATAAATGGTTGCAGCTTAGGAAAGCCCTAACTCAGGTCTTCTCCCCGAATTATAAAGAGGTTAAGGATGGTAAAGATATACACACTCTTTTTAGGACGGCGCAGCAGCCGCACACTGTGGCCAGGGTTCACAGTCTCCTCCAGGAATGGGATCACACGCTACCTCTGGGAACCTGCTATTATTGGGTCCAGGCGTTGGATTTCAGTGCTTCCCCAAAAGCCTGGAGGATGCTTTGGTCTACATTGTATAGATTCATTAAGCAGGACAGGTTAAGAATGATCCAGTTTAAAATTATGCATCATATGATTGTGACTCCTACCCATCTCTTCAGAAGGGGAGTTCTCAGCTCACCTCTATGTGGGAAATGTAAAAAGGAAGATGGAACTCTTTACCACCTTTTATGGTCGTATCCTCTAATTCAAAACTTTTGGAAATCGGTAGGTTCCCTGCTCAGCCCTATCCTTGGCTCTTATAGAATGGATACCCCCGAGACCTGCTTATTGGTGCCTTCCTGTGACCACTCCTAAAGTTTGAGAGCATACATTAGTCTGACCGCTGCAATGTAAACTGCTAATTCTCAGGCATTGGGTGTCAGACAAGGTTCCAACATTGGTTGAGTGGCATAGGGAATGCACTTTGCTATACAACTTGAAAACACATTGCAGACACAAGGGTAAAGAGAGTCTTTTGTTAAGTTATGGGGCTCACTGGAGCATTTTCTTTTCTCATGGACTCCTTCTAACTAATATTTTATTTTCTTGGTTCATTAGGCTAGCACCCTCTACGGGTTAATTAGTGATTTTCGACCTCCTACATGTGTAATGCTGAGGGTTAGTGGGGGTTGGGGGGAGGATATGGGGTTAGTGAGTTAATTAGTATTGATTGTTGTTCCTTCTGGGGAAAGTGTTCCTTTTCATTTCTTCTGCCATTCAGCTCTAATGATGTTCTGACTTTCTCTGTAACCCCTATTCAATTATTCGTGTATAATTGTGTTTTTGCTGGAAAAATTAATAAAACTTTTAATTATAAAAAAAAAAACTTTTGTCAATGGAACCCTATTTAGTGTATTAACAAAGTTTTTTGCAACTAATATTGATAGGATATATAGATAAATAGATAGACAGATAGACAGACAGACAAACAGACAGAGTATATATATAAAATCTGCTGTAGATTCCATTAGAATAAATATGAGAGGGAATACCTGAACCTACCCCACAAGCAGGCAGGGGTAAACAGAGGCAGTGAAAGGGAAAATAATAATCATTTTAAATCAGAATAATTGTTCCATAGATTAAAGTACCAGTACTACTATTATGTCCATAGTGGAACCCAAGGCACTCTTTGCAAGATTATGGGATTTCCCCTGTGTGCTGGCCAACATTCCCCTTCCATAAAACCATTTCAAAAAATTATTGAAGGCTGTGTTTGGGTATTGATATGCAAAAATGGCTGCCACTGCTTATTTGCAATCACTTAACTACCAGTCTCTCTTATTGCTTTTATAGCACTGTGGGGAAACAAGGTGCATGAAGAATTCTATGTAAATACTAATAAGTCTTCTTCATTTTATTATTATTATTAATTTTTTTTTTGGTGTGATCTAATTTTATCTACAGTAGAACTGAGGAAGGAAGGAAGGAAGGAAGGAAGGAAGGTGGGTTTTTCATTTTACCTTAAACCCCGGACTATGTGTTATTTGTACCTAATTTAAATTTAAGAGAGACATTGTTCCACTTTATGCAAATATTTCACTAAATTACATTTGCAATTAAGCTACAACGGCACTCGCTCTCCAGACACTAATCTCGAGGACCGCCACCGCAAGATCCGACCGACCCCCTGAGGCATCCTCACCTGGATCCAAGCCTCCTTGGCTGGGTAGACGCTAAAGGTATGACCGCTGGTCTCCGCTCTAGCCGCCTGAAAAGGCGATTTGCTGATTGGCTGCCTACAGTCCTAGGCAGTCCCCGATTGGACTGCTTGCCATCCAGCTGTGAGCTGATTGGTGCACCTTTTCCATTGACTTTTGCTGGGACTTTTGGGCTGATTCTCGGCCACTCCCCTCACTGGGGGAAGTAAGGGAGTCTTTGTGCTAGGGGAATTTTTCTCCAACCCCCTCCCAGGCCTCCTTTAAATACAGTGTAGCTCCACCCACTCTCTACCTAAAGAGCCCTAATTGGTTAATCTTGTCAAGTTTAGTTTAGTTTATTAGTCTAGGAATTAATACCTTTGAGCCAGAGCTCTTTTACAAAGGTTCCACATCACAAAGAACATTTAACAAAGCACGATACACATTACAGGTAAAACCAGACAGGAAAGTTACATCATAAATTTGCTATTAACAGTTTAAGGCAGTAACGTTTTTAAGTTTCATAGAAAACAAGCTATAACAGGTTCAAGCGGTAGACAATTTCGAGGTTAAGGAAACTTCCAGGGAGAGGGTGATCATTAGGCGCCAAAAGGAGGCTAGAGAGGAGGGAAAGGTGGTGAGCGGGAGAGTAAGTGAGAGGGGACAGGAAAAAAGGGGGGGAGTGAGTTTGGGTGGGAGACAGGAAGTAGTAGAGGTACCAGAGGGTTCATTAGTCAGGGAGGAAGAGGCCTCAGATGTGAGGATGGACATGAGGAGTAGTAGTCTTTATCTAGCGCAAAGTGGGAGGTGGCTGTATCTGGGCTCCCTGCAGTGATCTTTTCCCCTCTATCGCTTTTCTAATCATCAGGCACAGATAGTGCTTAACCCCACCTTGGTTTATGCTGACTCCTCAGGTCAACAGTGACCCTAGGATAGCTGCTTTATCGACATTCTGCGGCTACGTAAATCACAGCCCTCAATTTTTAGACAATATGGCTTGCCTTATCTTTATACTCCTAATGTTGGGAAGGTGCACAATGTACACAACAGTACCCTATCCTAAGCCAGAGGCCATCGCAGTCTGGGAATACACAGTCATAGTCCTTGCTGCATCGCCATATTGTTTCCTTACTCATAATCTACCCTGCTCCCGCTCTTATCGCCACCCACATTCCGTGGCCCTACTGCCCTTTACCTATGTCTCTCCCTGCACTCCCTCTGCTAGCCTTAAACACCCAGGCCAGCATCATCTATGCCCTGGCCAGGCATACCAAAGTGAAAGAACACCACACAAGAACCCAAACAAAAATAACCCATTTCTATCTGATAAAATCCCTCAAAAAACTGCTTTTAATTCTCTTCTTTTTACTCAGGCAATGTCAAACTAAATCCAGGCCCCCCAAGTCAAATCACTTCTCCATCAGAGTTTGCAGCTACTCCTGGGATGAAACCGATGATGGTCAATATCCTAAGCCTTATCAAAAAATTTGACCAGCTTCAAGTATGGGCAGCCCACACTGACCCAGACCTGATTATTATTACAGAGTCATGGCTGAAAAAGACCAATGCTGGTCCACAAATTACAATTCTGGGTTTCAAACTTTTTAGGGCTGACAGGTAAATGGTGAGGGGAGTTGCTATATATGCCAAATCCAAATACAATATTAGCAGCATTTCCTGTAAAACTAAGCCCAAGGAATATGAAATCATCACACTCAAACTACACCTCCCATCCACTGAATGCATCACAATTATAGGTGGCTGTAGACCCCTGACAGGAGGCACAGAAATTATTATTGAGCTAAAATCCCTAACGTTGGCTGCCAATATGGAAACAATAATCCTAGGGGACTTTAATATGGACTGGTTAACAACTAAATCCCACCCTCTAAAAGCCATCTTCGATGAGCTAGGTCTTACGCAAATAGTAACAGAACCCACAAGAATAAATGCCTCCAACCCGGCCAACAGCTCTCTCTTACATAAATATCCTAACTTCCCACCCCCCCAAAATCTCACATTATGCGGTTTTCCACAACGATATGAGTGACCACAATATCGTTGTCTGCACCAGATCCCAAACCAAAACCAGGAGTCCCCCTAATTTCAGAATCAAATGCTCATTCCATAAATTTAATCCACTAAATTTCCTAACTGACCTAGCTGCGACCAGGTGGCAAGATCTATACCTGGCCAAATCCGTAGACGCCACAGTCTCTGTTCTAAACAACAAAATGACTGCTCTAATCAACAAGCATGCTCCTCTCATTAAAATGAGGGTGCAGAAAATCATGCACCCATGGTTTACCCAAGAGCTCAAATATGCACTTACCATCAGAGACAAGCTATGGGCTAGGGCCCGGCACACAAAGAACCCGTCAGACTGGCAGGCATTTAGAACTGCCAGAAATGCCTGTGTTAAATGTGTATGGACTACTAAAGCAAATTTCTATATCTCCACCCTGGAGCAGGCTAAAGAGAACTCCCAAAAAATCTGGAAGACATTAAAATCTATTGAAGGCCATGCGGCTGCTCCTTCCCTTCCCACCAAGATTCTGGCCAGGGATGGGATAGTTGAAAATAAACTGCAAATCCTAGAAGAACTTAACCTCCACTTTGCCACAGCCAGATTGGCATTTGACTCCTCCCCTTATGCTAGCCAAGCAAATGGCCACATCAGACCAGATTCTACGCATGCTACTCCAACTCAACCCTTCCAGCTGTGTCAGACTAGCTATAAAGAAGTTGAAGACTTAATCCTTAGCCTAGACACCAAGAAAAGTGCAGGGGCTGATGGCCTGGAGTCATTTTTCATACAGCTAGGTTATGCCCAGCTCACAGCTCCAATCCTTCATATATTCAACCTCTCTATTACCACAGCCACTGTTCCTTCATGCTGGAAATCTGCCAATGTTTTTCCACTCTTTAAATCAGGAGACCCCGTGACCTGAACAATTACTGACCTAACTTCATCTTGCCTGTACTATCCAAAGTGTTGGAAAACTCATATATAACAAACTAGATAAACACCTCGAAGTACACTCTGTACTAAACCCGGCACAATCTGGTTTTAGGTCGAAGCATAGTACAATCACAGCCCTGGCTAAGGTCTCTAATGACTGGATCCATGCAATGGACTCCAAGAAGATCACAGGTGCGGTCTTTCTAGATCTTAGCAAGGCCTTCAACACTGTAGACCATCACCTCCTAATCACTTGTCTTGCACATTTAGGTGCCACTCCAACCATCTTACAGTGGTTTACTAGTTACCTTATGGAAAGGATTCAAAAAGTCAAAGCCGACAGCCTACTTTCTGCCCCACTTTCAATCACCAGAGGAGGCCCTCAAGGCTCCATACTGGGACCAATCCTTTTCTCCATCTACATTAACAACCTTGACTCCCACATAAAGACATCCAGCATACACTTCTTTGCGGATGATACGGTACTATACACATCAGACTCGTCCTTATCTAAAGTCAGGGAAATGCTCCAAGCTGACTTCTGTCAGCTAGAAAACAACCTCATCAATGCCAAGTTGCTCCTAAATGCCAAAAAAACGAAAACTATGATTTTCTCGAGACTTGCATTGGCTGACCCATTACCATTCACAACTAAAAACTTTGTGGAAACCACTCTAGGTGAACCCTTGGAAGTTGTAGATAAATTCAAATACCTAGGTATCTGGATAGACAATAAGCTCTCCTTCCAGGACCACATTGAGAATCTTTTAAGGAGACTTAAAACACGTCTGGGTTTCTTCTACAGAAATAGGACCCTCTTTTCTCTAGCAATCCATAAAAGACTGGTCCAAGCAACTTTTCTTCCCCTGCTAGATTACAGAGACATTATCTACATATCCTCCCCAACCCTGAACCTAACAAAACTAGACATACTATATCACCGTGCTCTTCGCTTCATTACCAACTTGACGTATAGGACCCACCACTGTGATCTTTATATAGCAGTTGGTTGGTCATCCCTGACCACCAGACGTCTTCTTCATGCTGGCATATGGACCCTCAAACTGCTACTTCACAAATTGCCAGCATATTTGACATCACTTATAAATATCTCACACAGCACCTACTCCTTAGGGAAATCCAACCTTGTCTTACTAGATGTGCCCATGACACGAACTGCAGCTGGACAAAGGGCTGTCTCATACACTCTACCAAAGATTTGGAATCAACTCCAACCCATGCTGAAGCTAACTAGTATTGTATCAACTAACTCCTTCAAAACATTAGCATTCTCTAAAATAAAAGACATATGTAGATGTAACTAGACCTCAATGCCTAAACAGCTCCACAAGTATCCACTGGCCCTCCATGGTATAAACCAAAAGTGTTACATAATATAAAACTAGGCTAACTCTGAAATGTACAACATTACAGTACAAAATGCTCATTGTATATACCTCCTAAATGTATATAATTCTCCACCTTTTGTCCTTCACTGTATATCTCCTAAATATGTAATTATGTATTGTATATGCTTATGACTCAGGACCTCCTTGTGAATGAGCTTGCTCAATGGAGTCTTTCCTGCAATAAACTTGAACTTGAACAACATGTGAAATATAATTGCACAAAGATGGCTTTTGAACAGATATGCAACAAATTAGTATCTATGGCCCAAACTGACCAGCAAAAATGTACATGAAAATTGAACCATTCTAAAGGAGTGATGTCAAGGTGGATTCCTGGAGAACATGGAGCTGTCTCCCACTAGTTCATTTATATGGATAATTGCTGTTGCTAATGCGTAGAACAACATTTATTTTAATCAATCAATAATAATTGAATTAGTTGAAGCTTGCATTCAACAAATGCAAAAGAGTCAGTATCAAAAGAATGAACATCATTTAAAGCAAATTTCTTTTAAATGCTTTTAACAATGAAATGTTATGATTGCATCATTAATAATTAAAATGTTTTGAGAATAATGCTAAAATGTATTTACTCTGCTCTTCCATTTTTTAAGTGAAGGAAAGTGCTCCTCTTATGACAAGATAATGTTTTTAAGAATTACTATTGCTAAAAACCTGACAGATTTGCTGGTAAATAGAGCAGCGTTTTTGACTGCCAAGAGATACTCATTTTGCAAGTAAGACGAAGCTTATGCATTCATAATCAGGTACTATTTGCTTACAAAATCATAATATATATATTTTCTTAAACATAATCATCTTTATAGTTTTGTAGCCATAGTTTACTGGTGCCAGTTAATGGTTAGTCTGTCATTTGATGTCAGCAGTCTTGGAGACTGCATTCTGTTTATAACAACCAGGAAGCTAAGGCTTCCTAAAACTTATAGCACTGACTCAAGAGCAGTAAATACTTAATTCAAAAGATCATTTACCTTATAGGAGAACTCATGTTTTATTGAAGTGCTCTTCCATTATTGTAACAAAAAAAAAGTCTGTCATGTGATGTCAATAGCCTGGGAGATTGCATTCTGTGCATGCACCTCACTAGTAGTTCACTAATTTGACATTATTTTACAGTATAAGCAACATTTTCCTCATCCACCTAAAAAGATGTACAAAAAAGGGCTGGTATAGTTATTATAGAGAGAGGGAGCACAGGCAATCGAGCTTAACTAGAGATGTCATGAAGTTTTATTTCTCTAAGTTCCAGCAAAGTTGTGAAATTCACCTTTGTGAATAACTTCATGAATTTCCCACTTCGCCTCTCCACCATTTTGCATTGAATTTTCCTGGCAAAGAGGCACTTATTTAGTTGAAATCATTAAAATTAAGTAAAGCAGTTGCCAAGTGGCAACTTTGCCATCAAATTAAGTTAAACTCACATCAAAAAAAGGCTACTTTGTCTGGTGAAAACTTTGTGAAATCAACACTTTGCACCTTGCAAATTTTTCCAACTTCTTAAATGAATTCACTTAGCAAATTTTGGCCACTTCTCCCTTCTCTAATCATAGCTCATCTTTCCACTGCACAGGAAACACTTTTATTCTGTGGTTAAGAATGTCTTCTTAGCAGGTACTCTGGAAACAAGTTCATTCAGATGAGTTTTTATTAGTATTATTATTATTAATATAGAAACATAAAAACTCAGAAACCCACCAGGAGAAGAAGGGCTTAAGGTCAGTCGAGTCTTCCCCACGAGATGATACATGCCTCCCAGGGGATCATGACAAGCATCTCCCTCCTTCACCTCTCTTATTCCACTGATTGTTACTCTGTGTCTATCCTACCCTCTCTTAAATCCCACTACTATTTTAGGAGTAATCTATGCATCAAGCGGCTTGTTTCAGCCATCCATCACTCTTTCCATAAAGCAATATGTTCTAAAAATTCTCTTTAACCTACCCTCTACCATTTTCTTGCTGTTCCTGGAACAAGCTAAGGCTTCCTAAAACCGGCACAGGGTCATAATGTCGCAAGACATTATGCCGCATGGCAAAATCACGCTGCCAATACAATTGCAATTTCTGCCATGAGGGCATGACTTTTTCTGTGGGGGCTCCAACCCCCACACCCCATTACAGGGGCTGCACCCCAAACTCCCCCACTAAAGATTCTCAACTTTGGGGGTCAACTCGGGGAGTGCACAAGTAAATAAAAAATAAAAGATTCTGGGACCGGGAATCAAACGCAGTGCCTGGGTTCCTTCTGCTGTGGCTCAGTCCTGTGAGCCATGGCTGCTGCTCAGCAGAACCCATTCCCAACAGAGGTCTTAGCCTCTGCCTGGGAAAGTGCTAATGGTGCAATACCACATGCATCAGTACATGCGGTATTGTACCATTAGTGCTTACATACTACGCTGTGCTCATTTAGCCATAATGTCATACACTATTAAGCGTGCGACATTATGACCCGGAAGGCCTAAAACCTTTGTGGCTGCATGTTCTCATTTACATTCTTTGGGTATGATCATGCTGTTGATTGTGACCTGCTTTCCTAATACCATCCATGTATTTGAATATTTCAGACATGCCCCACTCTCCATTCCATTCTCCAATAAGTACATGTTGACATACTTTGATCTCTGCTAGTATGTCCTTCCCTGTTGCCCATGAATCATTTTAGGCACCCTCCTCCACCCACCCTCCACAGGAGAGGAACCCGAGGATGGAATACTGAGGGGGGACAAGTTAGCCACTACTTTTGAGGAAAGGGGCCTGGAGTCATCATAAATGACTCCCTCAAGCAAATCAGTCAATGCATCAATGCCTATCATAAGGCAACCCAGAACACTGGAGTACAGTGGGAGGGGTGTGATAACTGAAGAAGGGAGGTGATGTTGACTCTGTATAGGTCACTGGTGATGCCACATCTTGAATAATGTGCCCAGTTCCTGAATTTGCATAAGAAGAAAGACAAGGATGGACTGGAATTGGCACTGAAAAGGTCCGCAAAGATGAATCAGGGCCAATACGGCAGATAACATGTGGAGAGGCTGGAGGCCATGAACAATCCCTCGATACAGGTCAGGTTCCCAGGAGTTCAGCCAGGCTTCTGTTGTCCCAATCCACAAAAAAGGGGACAAATCAAACTTTACAAATTATAGGCCTATTAGCCTTACCTCTGTGTGTGGTAAACTCCTAGAAAGATTAATTAAAACAGAACTTGATAAGGATATATTAAAATTAGGGCCCAAAGACAATACTCAGCACAGGTTTCAGAAAGGCCTTTCCTGTATAACCAACCTTGTGACATTCTGTGAGTTTCTTAGTGATCGCATGGACAAAGGTATATCAGCCAATGTCATCCTTCTAGACATAAGAAAAGTCTTTGACACTGTCCCTCTTGATTTATTAGTTAACAAGATATCTCTGATGGGTATAAACAAATATATTGTTAGATGGCTTGCCAACTGGCTAACTGACCATAGACAATCAGTTAGGATCAATGGATCATGGTCTGATGAGGGTCTTGTTACTAGCAATGTGCTGCAGGGCTCGGTCCTTGGCTCTGTGCTATTTGGACTCTACATCAATGACATGGGATCAGGGCTAAGCAGTGCAGTATCCAAATTCACAGATGATACAAAGGTTGGTGGTGAAGTTAACTCACTGGAGAAGCACCTTCTATTAAGCCATAATTTCAAACACATAGAAGGATGGGGTTTAAACAATCAAAATTATGTTTAATGAATCCAAATGAACAGTTATGCACTTTGGTCAGAAAAATCAGAGGTTCCAGTACAAATTAAATGGTAAAATTCTGAAAAAAATTGAGTAAAGAGAAGGACCTTGGAATATGGTTTAATACGGATCTCTCATCAACTAGTCACTGTAGAACCATCTCACAAGTAACTACTAGACTACTGTGTTCTATACATAAAACCTTTGTAACAAGGGACAGAAAGAGCACAATTAAATTATGCAAGATTTATGTGATACCCCATCTGGATTATGGATCACCAATCTGGAATCTGTATTTAAGGCATGACATTAACCTTTTAGGAAACAACACAAAGAAATGTCACAAGGTCAATCAAAGGGTTAAAATCTCTTGAATACCAGGCTAGGATTACAGGACTAAAATTATTTATCCTGGAGATCAGATGAAACATAACAACTTTTTTACTGTAAGAGCACTTAGAACCTGGAAATCACTACCATGCCATTTAGTAAATGCCCCAAACTTTGAAACATTTGAAAAACATCTTGATGTATTCCTGGTCCAGAATGGATCGGGACAGGAGACCCACCAGGAGTGGGAGACAATTTAATGGGCCTTGGCCTACTTTGTCTTTAAAAACCAAGTATTACCAAGTGTATACTCACTAGAGTCCATGAGGGAGAAGGGCAACATGATTAAGACCTTCAGATTCCTAAGAGGAACCAAAAAGTTGATCAGTGAAGACATATTTAATAGGAACAGTGAGTCAGTAATGAGAGAGACATGACTGGAATCAGGGAGAAGGAAGGTTCAGGAGAAATGTGAGGAAGTTTCATTTCACATAGAGGGGAGTTTAGCAAGGGAACAGTCTGCCAGTAGAGGTGGTAAGAGTGGGGACTAGTATGGTGGCTTGTAGCTATGTCAAAGGGAGTTATTGTTGGGAAGCTGCAGGCAGGGGACGTATAAGTGGAAACCCTTCCAGTACAGTTGGTCATAGGGTAAGGTTGGGAAACCTGTTTGAGCAGGCGAAAAGGACCATCGGTCTTCTTCTGCAGGTATTATCTACATTTCTGTGTTTCCTCTGCACTGATTCAAGCCCATTAATGTCCTTTTTAGATGAGTGTTCCAAAATTACACACAATGCTTCAGGTGCAACCACCCCTGGGGTCCTCCACAGAGGTGATATGACATCCTGTTTACTACTGCTGAACCCCCTGCCAATGCATAGTAGCATTCTGGTCACCTTCCCCATAGCCTTAGTACATTTGTGCTGACGTTCTGAGGTTGTTACTTCAATCAATAATATTTATTTTTTCATTTATATAAAATTTTGGTGACCGGGTAGGCCTACTGAGGCCATTATGGTCCCTTTTTCAGGGGCAACCCAGGATTAATTACAGGTTACAGGAGAAATAAACAATAGGAACAACAAGAGGGAAATTGAATAATACAGACATTACAGACAGGACATTTTGTATGATTCACAGGCAGGTTAGGTACATTTGAAGGTTAACATGATGAGTAAAACAGTTTCACAAGAATGACAGTTAATAATATGCTATACTAATAGTGGCAGAGATCACTCTTGCGGTTGTATGTTCTCATTTACATTCTTCGGCCCAGATATTCAAATTGTGCTAGGCTGTGGCACAAGCCTGGGCGCAGCTCAACTTGGCTGTGCAGGGGTGTGGACTGGGCGATATTCAACGGAGCTGCCCCATGGCTTAGCAGCGTTGAATATCGCATCCTGGCCACCCGCAGTGTGCATGGCGCAGTGTCACTGCTCCAGCGCAAGTGGCCAGAGAGGAGCATGGGGATGCGCTAGCGCAAGTTCCATTGTGCCATGCACAGCAACTGCGATATTCAAAACTTGACATGCAGATGGGGCCATAATGTATGCAAGCCACAAATGCAGCAGCTGTCGAGGATCAATGCCCCCTGCAGCCAGCAATGTGCTCCACAGCCCAATCGTGGGCAGTTGTATCAAAAAATAGAAACTATGTCCAATATCCCTGGTGGTCCAGTGGACCACTGCCCTCCTGATCACGGGCTAAGTAATGAAATCAGATCCCTGAAATCCCTCGTTGTCCAGTGGACCACTGTCTGCCCGATCACGGGCATCTGTATAAATAAATGAATACTTCCAGTATCCCTGGTGGTCCAGTGGACCGCTGTCTGCCCGATCACGGGCATTTGTATTAATAAAAAGTAATACTACCAATCTCTCTGGTGGTCTGAGGTACCCTTCCCCACCCGCCCACTGAGCCCCACCCCACTCCCCGGTCAGCGGTGGGCAGCAGCACCACCCACCTGCCGCCCGCCACCCGCCAACTGATACTGTCGGTGAGGGCTGTATGCCCATTGGTCCACAGCATGAGCCAATGGGTGTGCAGCCCATGCCGTCTACACATTCAGATATGTGAATGATTCATTCACATATCTGGAATATGTTGTCAACCACATACAAACCCATTAGCTCACGCTGTTGACCAATGGGTGTACAGCCTACCGATGGTGTCAGTCAGCGGGTGGCGAGGCGGAGTGGGTGCTGCCTCCCTGGCTGACTGGGAGGCAGCCGGTGAGGCTCAGTGGCAGTGAGGAGAAGGACAGACCACCAGGGAGATTGACAGCATTACTATTTTTTAATACAAATGCCCGCGATCGGGCAGCCAGTGGTCCACTGGACCACCAGGGATATTGGACATAGGTCTGTTCTTAATACAAATGCCCATGATCAGGCAGACAGTGGTCCACTGGACCACCAGGGATATTGGACTTAGTCATTTACTTATACAAATTCCCACGATTAGGCAGACAGTGGTCCACTGGACCACCAGGGATATTGCACTTAGCCATTTAGTTATACAAATGCCCGCAATTGGGCAGACAGCGGTCCACTGGACCACCAGGGATATTGGAACTATTCATTTATTTATACAGTTGCCCACGATCAGGCAGACAGGGGTCTACTGGACCACCAGGGATTTTGGGAATCTGATTTCATTACTTAGCCCGCGATCGGGCGAGCAGGTCCGCTGGACCACCAGGGATATTGGACAGATGTTTTTTTTTACAAATGCTCACGATCGGGCATGGGGGGGTGCCGCCAGTTGCAGCCAGAGCTCGGGTGGCCACCCACAGGTGGCAGCTGCCGTGTTGCACCCTGCAATGTGGCAGCTCACCTGCGAGTGGCCATCAGTTGGTCCTTTTTTTTTTGGATCAACTTTGTGCTGGCGCAGGTAGGGGTTGCCATGCATGGCTCTGCACATCCTGGGCTGAATATCGGGCTGTGCAGAATATGCATGGGCACGCCCCCCCTACCTGCGCCTGCATACATTACTGATGCATTCCGGCGCATCGGGATTTGTGCCGCGTACTTTTCCCTTTTGAATATCGCACCGGGGCGCATCAGTGGGTTGTGCATGGTGCAACACTGTTGTGCCATGCGCAACCCTTTTGAATATCTGGGCCTTAGGGTATAAGAATTGATCACCTTTGGTTTGTGGTTCTCATACCCCTTAAAATGCTCCTAAGACCACTTTTCTGAGCATGAAAGTGGTGCCTATTCTGGTATTGACATACAGAGAGCCCATGCATTATGGCACCTTTTAACCTTTGAATGCCCAAATGTGGGCCTCTGTGGTAGAACTATGGGGCACATGATCAAATAAGGAAATTTATAGTGAACTGTATAAAACATATTGTTCTATGTTAAAAGAGCCTCTGATGGATACCTGAGTCATTTGATTAGGTTTGGGCCATTGGAGCATGAAGGGAATCTGAGCAGCTACAACTGATCAAATGGAAGATGGTTGTCTTATACAATAAGAAACATATTTCAATTGACCTATTATTTCATTAGAAACCATAACAACCATGAGAAAATATTCTGGGGCACAGATTTATTTTAAAAACATATTTTGTTGGCTTCTTGTTATAGTGGTGCACTGTTTTGCATTGTTTGAATGGTTCAGCGTAACTGATTCTAGGCTGTGTGAGTACTAGTGCAGAAAGTGTGCACACATGGAGGACTAAATGAATATGAGGAACACAAGACAGTATAGAAACTGTGGAATGTATTTACTTTGGAGGAACTTAGTGCAGTAGTACAGTATATGAGACCAGATAATCACTCTGTCATGAATCCAATTGATCACACAATATATAGAGAGTAAAATGGTAAGGGGTTTATTCAGATAAATCATTAAGTTTTTTTCAGTAATAATATAGTTCTGGCAAAAACATAATATATCTGTTTTCTTTTTAATGTATTTCCCCACAGAATGAAGACATGGGGTTTTGAAGTTTTCATAACTCCCTGCTTTCTGGCCACACCGACTATTAATAAACATTTTATGTGTTGTGCTGCGCTCTTTACCATCAGACATGGCTGCTAGAACATTTCTAATACATCCACAGTGTGAATCCATTGTGTAAAGTAAAAAAAGAAACTTTGAAGAAAAAGATTTTTAAATATGGCTAGTGGCTGCAATCTTTAATGACTTGAGTCATAAACTATAAAATTAGTAATAAAAGCTTTTTTAAAAAAAAATCTGAAAGACATAAAAATATACTGATGATTATTCATCTAGTTATGTCAGAAATATACTAATACTAAAAAATTATATGACAACATTTTTGGCTGACTAGCAAATATTGCTGCTTTAGCAATCTTAACAATGATCCACAAATTCCTCAGATTTCAGTATGCACGCCTACTGCAAAATCTGCCTGCCTGGCACTAGGTTTGAAGCATGAATACAAGAACAGCACTGTCCAGAACAGCGCAGCAGCAATGGTGCCTATAACAACAGTGCCCAGTAAAAACACACAGTTGACTGTTATAGACAGACCACAATAGAAAATCATGTTTTCGTAGGGGGACTACACCCCCTGCACCCCCCATTCCTACAATAATCAACTCCATGGGGGAGTTGTAGTACAGGGCACATCAGCACACCTAGGACCACTACCATGGCCACAGACTACAATAGAAAATCATATTTTTGCTGGGATGCTCCACCCCTCTCACCCCTGACGCGAGGAGCTCTGCCCCTTGCACCACCTCTCTCTAAAATAATCAACTCTGAGGGGGGTTAGATCATGGGGGAAGAAGATACTCGGGGGGGGGTGAGAGATGAGACTTAGTAAAATTATGCACATCCGTCTCACAGACAAAAACTCGGAGGCCAGAAACAGAACTCTGGTCTTCAGTCAATCAATCAATCAATCAATCACTTTATTTAACCGGGCATAAACACCATTGAGCAAGCTCATTTTCAAGGTGGTCCTGGGCATTAATACAATACAGTACACTTCATAAGATTAAAATTACGGTGGACAGTGGTGCAAAAAAAAAAAATTGTGAAGGTGCTGGTCAATATGGGCCTACACCTACCGGTCAACATAATTAACATGCAAAGATACATAATGATAAGCTTTACTGGAATGAGAAGAGACAACAATCCCATATAGTCTCTGCTAAGTAAGAGCTCATACCTAAATGATAAAAAATAAGGAGGTATTAAGGAATAGGGTAGAAATTGGATTGAAAAAGTAGGCAGCCAAGAGGGAGGCCAGAATAGGTAAAAGGCAGAGAATAGGCAGGGCCATCTTAGATTAAGGGAACTAGGCTTGTAGGTCCTAGGTTTCTGTTGTTAGGAATGTGGAGTGGATGAGATACTTAGGTGTAGGATTTGAGAGTGGCACCCGGGGCTTAAGGGTCATCGGCATCTGAAACAGTTGCATGATTCCTTCAGATAATCCGTTAATAGAACTTTGAATGTGAAAATGCTTGGAAGTGAGGATAATTTTAATGAGTCTTGCATAGTGTTCCAAAGTGATGGAAGTGAGAAGTTGATTGCTGCTGAGCAAAGGGGTAGTTTTCGCTCCAGGAATCTGGAAGCAGATTATGGAGAAGTGTCTCAGGCCTTAGGAACCTTTAGCCCATTTGAAGATGTTCGAGATGTATGCAGGGAGGTTATCAGATAATGCTCTAAAAAACCAGAGGAGAGCATTTCTTTTTTCTTCTAGTTGAGAATGAGGTCCATCCAAAAACCTGGTATAGACAACAGTGATGTGTACCACAGGGTAGATTTAAGATAAATTTTAAAGCCCGGTGGTAAAGGGTGTCCAGTTTGTTTAGCATCGTTGATGGGCAATGACTGTAAAGGAAGTCAGCGTAGTCCAGTATAGGTAGGAATGTAGTTTATACTAGTCTCATTCTGACTTCTAACGTAAGTAGGTGTTTAATGCGATAGAATAAACCTAATTGCTGTCTTAGTTTCTTTGAGGTTTCATTTAAGTGGCACAGAAAGTTGAGCTTGTTATCCAGCCAGAACCCTAGGTATTTAAAGGTATCAACTACTTCAGGGGGTTCATCTAAGAGTGTTCGGATCTGTGTGATATGTGGACATGGGGAAGTAGACTTTGGTGAGAGAATCTTTGCTTTAGTCTTTTTCGCATTGAGGAAGAGCTTATGAGTGAGAAGGTGTATTGGAGGGTGACAAAGTCTTTTTGTAAGTACCCATGGGCCAAATCCAAGGATGAATTTGTGGTATAGAGTACAGTATCATCTGTGAATAAGCGCACATTTGCTGTGCCCAGCTGCGAGTCCAGATTATTGATGTATATTGCAAAGAGAATAGGGCCCAGGATGGAGCCTTGTGGGACTCCTCGTAGCAAGGATTTTTGTGGGGACTGATCTCCTATGGCTTTGACTTGTTGTAACCTAATGGTTAGGTAGCTGGTGAACCATTTAATGGCAGAACTATCAAGTCCGATGTTACTCAGTGCAGTAAGCATGATGGTATGATCCACAGTATCAAAGGCCTTACTTAGATCAAGGAAGAGGGCAAATACATGCTTCTTAGAGTCCAAGGCCATTTGCCAGTCTGTAGTTACTTTGGCAAGAGCCGATACTGTACTGTGTTTGGCTCTGAAGCCAGACTGAGCTGAGTTTAACAACTTTTGTGAATCCAAATGTTCTCTAAGTTGGATGTTGATAATTTTTTCAAGTAATTTAGAGAGGACGGATGGTATAGAAATAGGCCGGTAATTGTTCAAATCACTCGGATCCCCGGTCTTGAATAATAGTAGGATGTGGGCAGTTTTCCACGAGACAGGTAGCTCACCTTGAATCAGAGAGGTGTTGAATAAGTGTGTAATGGGGGTGGTCAGATAAGTATGGCCATGTTTTAGGAAGTAAGGTTCAGTATTATCTGCACCCACACTCTTTTTTGTATCCAGAGAAAAGAGGAGGTCCTCCACTTGCTTGAACGTAGTTGTGAGGAAGCTCAAGGGGGTGGGATGCGGTTGGTTATGGTTGTGGTTATCATTAAAGCCAACAGTGTAGTCTCTTGCCGGGCTAAGTTTTCTGATCCACACTGGCTGAGCTGCTCTATGCCTTAGCCCTCTCCACCATAGGAGCAGCTTGCACAGACATCAACTTTTTCTGGTTCTTCTTTCCTTCCTTCCTCCAGTCACTCCCTGTAATGTGACCACTACAGGGATGAGAAAACTGCTGTTTGATATCCTACCCCTGTCAGTGACCTTGTTTAGTATGTCTTACAGTGCTATTCTAAACATGTGCTGTTAAAGGAGCACAGTTCTAACTGGGCATGTGCCTGCATTTATCTCAGGAGTGTCATAGGCTTTTGGTCTTTTGAGACAACATAAGTGTGGGTAATTTGTGGTGACATTTGTTTGAATTGATGTGTTAATAATTGACTGAAGGGTAAATCTGAGACCAGCTGTAGCAGCCTACATTTTTGGGCCACATCAAAGGAATGGTGACTTACCCTGTAGTTGGGGGGGGGGTAATAATTGTCTGGCCTATGGCCTCAGCTTGTTGATGAAGAGATGAAGATGGGACTAAGTCACATCTCTTACTGCAGTCTGGTTTTTGCTGGCTGGCAGGGCTAACCTGGAAGATCTTACTCTGGGATAAATGTGAACACTTTCTCAGCATGTCTCATCACAGTAATGTCTCATTGTGTGAATGGCACATAATAAGAGTAGAGCAGCTATTTAAGGCTTCTGCAGGCATCCACAGATAGTCCACAGTCTGCAGAAGGCTCTGCAGGGGAGACACCAGACCAAGGTAGGAGATACAGTAACTCAGTACTGTGTACGGGTATACTGAAATAGTCAGCTTAAAGTTAAGTAGCTACTGGTAGTAGGGTAACAACTAGTGGGTAAGTAGCAAAAGGCATGAGGAAAAGGTAGCTATTGGTATGAGGGTTGAAAATTGAAATTAGGAGATACTCTTTCTAGGGTAGGGTGACAATTATAATTCAGACAAGCAATGGAAGAGCAAGGAAGTCAACAGGCATATAAAGAAGGCAGGAAAGTACAGGGAAGTCTCAACAAAAAAGAAGGAAAAGGAAGGAAAGAGTATGAGAGTAGTGCAGTGCAAGGAGTGTTGAGAAGCAGTCGCTTAGAACACTCTCTGGAGACTGAGGAGCTTCTCCACTTGTGCTCAACTTTTGCTTGAGGGCAAAGGTTGCTGGACTCCAGATTGAAATGACAAGTGTACAGAAAACCTTCTGTCCCACCAAAGGGCCACCAAAGCTGCTGCTGCTCCTCCAGAGGATGATTAGGCAAAGGCACAGCATTTGGACCTTGGTAGGCTCTGGGAGGGTGGGGTTGGTAGGAAGGATGCACACTTTTCAGCCGGTACCACTGCACAGTTCCTTTGCTGTACTGATGGGGTGGAGCAGCCATCAAGAGGCACCCACAGCACTGGGAAGGAAGGAAATCAGGGTCCTCAGTAAAGAAGGTCCCAAGGAGAGCGGAAGAGGCCTCCAGCTGAGGAGGAAGAAGCTATTTGTGGAAGACACAATTGTTAGAGGGATAGACTTGTGAGTGGGGGGATGAAGGTAGAGGGAGGTGATATGCTTCCCTGGTGCTTTGGCTTGGAGAGAAGGAAAACAGATCCAGAGGATCCCTAGGGTAGCAGGAGATTGGGGGGCAGCTAGATGTCATTTTCTACCTGGTAACAAATTACCTGCAAGGGATAGTGTAGTGGTAGTGCAGTGGAGGAAATTTTTGGGGAACTAGGGAGTGGGCTCAAGCAAGTGGCAGGCACTATGGCTTTTGCCAAGATGTTACCTTGTATGGCTGGGGAGAGGAAATTGCACTCCACACCAGGACTTTTAATAATTGGTTGCAGGATTGTTGCATGGAGGAAGGCTTCAGCAACATTGAGGACTTGTGGCCAGACTGAGTGGATATTGGCCTTTATAGGGGAGACAACCTGCATCCTTCAAGGAAGCAGAATACAGTCTTTAGTGGGAGGTTATATGTTACTTGGATTAGCATTTCATCCAGCTGGTGGGAGGCTGTAAAATCAAAGGAGGAATCAATTTCCAACCCCCAGATGATGACTCAGCAAGGAGGAAGGACCTGAGGGAAAGAGGATCCACAAGAACAGGGGTGAAAAAACAGAAGGGTGCAGACAAGGCAGTGGACAAGGGAGTTCTAAATCGGAAAAGTAGAAAGAGATGAGTAAAGGGGACAGGTAAAGCAGAATATAACAAGGGAAGGGGGATCGGGGGAGCTTCAGGGAAAAGTAACGGCAGGAGTATTAGATTGTTTTCTCCTTTTTAGTAGATATTCTTTCTTTGTTGTGCCCCACCATTTAGACTCAGGGCACCATTTACTAAAAAAAAGAAAAAAAAACACAGGTAGCAGTGTATAACATAAAACATATTTTATCCCATAATATTAAATACATTTTGGTATTCTCATTATACTACTTAAATAAATTTCAGCAGATAATTAAAAAATGATACTGGGGACAGCTTAAGTCTGGACAGAATGGATGGGCGAAAGCTAGAAAGCACGCAGCGCATGAGTAAGGTGGTGGCTGGGTGGAATGCGTTACTTGCAGAAGTGGTATGCAGTAGAACAGTGGACTGCTTCAAACGAGGATGGGACAGGACAAGGGGGAGGGTTAATGAAGGGGAAGGGTGGAAGGAAGGGGCAGCTGCAGAATAAGGGGTGCTAGCTGCACATTCGAGCAGACTTGATAGACCTCTAGGCCTTTATCTGCTGGCAAATTTCGTATGTTCGTATGTTCGTAGTAAGGTATGGAAAGCCATGTGTACCAATATAAGGAGTCCACAAAATAAAATTTCAAACCAGGAGGCCATCATGGAGGAGGCTACACTGGATTTGCTGACCATGACCAAGTCATGGTGCACTAACAGCTATGACGGGATATGACCATACTGGCCTAGTCCCTATTCAAGGAGTAACAGGGAAGGGAGGAGGGGTTGTACTACATGTGAGGGAGGGAATCAAGGTTATGGAAGTACAGGGGCACCTGGAAGACAAAAATGGACTGTACGTGCTGTGGGTAATCCTGAACACAGGCACTTGGACTGCTATCCATAAAAGGGTAGCATACAGACCATCAGCACAAGGAGATGTGTTAGATTAAGCACTTGAGGAATCCATCATCAGGATGGCAAGTGAGGAGGATGTGCCATTTGCTGGCGACTTCAGTCTGCAAGATGTGGATTGGAGCCTGTGGTAGAGGTATGCTTTATCTGGGCATTAGGAGAATATGAGTGACACCTTTATTCTATTCTTGTTCTTACTACTTCAAAAGATTGTTGTAACAGCTCCCTCTATCCTATCCTATTTAGTTATTTTCTTTCTTTCTGATGTAAGTTGACCACCTTCTTTCTTTCTTTCTTTCTTTCTTTCTTTCTTTCTTTTTCCCTTTCTACCTAGCTTCCTTTATTCCTTCCTTCCCTAAATTTTCTTTCAGTCCATCACCATTAACAAAGTGCCTTGTTGTGCCTGTATGATAAAAAAACAACTGTATAGAAACATATTAAGAGTCAGGCTATATGACTACTCAGGAGATGAAAGGTTGCCAATAAATATGTCCACATATGAGGAAAAATAAAGTGCTTACAGTGCATGATAAAATGAAATTTGATTTTATGGAATATATTGCCCTAAATTATAGTGTGAATATGTAAAAGGGGGACACGTTTATCTGGAAAGCAATCCTCCCTTTGTTCCCTTTATGTCAAACAGGGAGGGAATCAAGCTGTATGTGCTATCCCTTTTGAAACCCTGTAAAAATTATCTTTATTTTTAAAATAATTGGTATGGAGTGGGCTGTACATTTATTTAAGATTTGTAAAGAAAGTAAGCCCATTCAAAAAGAAGCCTCGGGCTTTTAGTGCAGATTTCTTTTTGCAGTAAAGAGAACAAGACAAAGAAATAGAGTTTTGGATTAATAATAATGTTACCATGATGGTAACTCTGTCCTGAAACAGTGCTGCCATTTGAAAGCCACTCCTGTTGTATAATTGCCCCTCCTTCTCAGTATATGATAAAACAGTGGCCATTGTAGCATTCATAAGGAGTACATAGAACAAGAAACAAGCATTTTTTCAATACCAAAAGTTAGCCATTGATATTGCTATTGTACCGGTTGGGGCAGGACTACAGTTCTCAGCAGTCTCTGCTGCTGGCTTATTTTCATGCACTTGACCAGCAGCATTTCACACTAACCATACAACATTCTTATTTATTCACAACTTATGGGAGCAATATACTCTGTACAGTAGATGGGCAGGCCATGTAGCCTTGGGATATACCACCCAACAGTTAACCCAGAGGCCAAAGTTCAAATCATATGTCATAAGCCATAGGAGATCTGTCCCCACAAACACCCTTGTTACGAGGAGTCCCATAGGGCTCCATCCTGGGTCCCATCCTCTTTGCAATATACATCAATAATCTGGACTCACAGCTGGGCACAGCCAATGTGCACTTATTTGCAGATGATACTGTACTCTATACCACAAATTCATCCTTGGATTTGGCCCATGAGTACTTACAGAAATACTTTGTCACCCTCCAATACAACCTAATCACTCATAAGCTCCTCCTCAATGCCAAAACGACTAAAGCAATGATTCTCTCACCAAAGTCTTCTTCTGGATGTCCACATATCACACAGATCCGAACACTCTTAGATGAACCCCTTGAAGTAGTTGATACCTTTAAATACCTAGGGTCTGGCTGGATAACAAGCTCAACTTTCTGTGCTACTTAAATGAAACCTTGAAGAAACTAAGACAGCGATTAGGTTTTTTCTATTGCATTAAACACTTACTTATGTTAGAAGCCAGAATGAGACTAGTACAAACTACATTCCTACCTATACTGGATTACGCTGACTTCCTTTACAGTCATTGCCCATCAATGATGCTAAACAAACTGGACACCCTTTACCACCGGGCTTTAAGATTTATCCTAAATCTACCCCATGGTACACATCACTGTCGTCTATACCAGGTTTCGGGATGGACCTCACACTCAACTAGGAGAAAAAGGAATGCTCTCCTCTGGTTTTTTAGAGCATTACCTGCTAACCTCCCTGCACACATCTCGAACCTCTTCAAATGGGCTACAGGTTCCTATGGCCTGAGATGCTTCTCCATAATCTATTTCCAGATTCCTGGAGTGAAAACTACCCTTGGCTCGGCAGCAAGCAACTTCTCACTTCCATCACTTTGGAACACTATGCAAGACTCATTAAAATTATCCTCACTTCCAAGCATTTTCACATTTAAAGCTCTATTAATGGATTATCTGAAGGAATCATGCAACTGTTTCAGACGCCAATGACCCCTAAGCCCCGGGTGCCACTCTCAAATTCTACGCCTAAGTATCTCATCCACCCCACATTCCTAACAACAGAAACCTAGGACCTGCAAGCCTAGTTCCCTTAATCAGAGATGGCAATGCCTATTCTCTACATTTTACCTATTCTGGCCTCCCTCTTGGTTGCCTACTCTTTCGCACCAATTTCTACCCTATTCCTTAACACCTCCTTATTTTTTATCATTTAGGCATGAGCTCTTACTTTTCAGAAACTATATGGGATTGTTGTCTCTTCTCATTCCAGTAAAGCTTATCATTATGTACTTTTGCATGTTTATTATGTTGACCAGTATGTATAGGCCTATATTGACCGGCACCTTCACAATGTTTGTTTTTTTCACTGTTGTTCACCGTAATTGTAATCTTATGAAGTGTACTGTATTGTATTAATGCCAGGACCACCTTGAAAATGAGCTTGCTCAATGGTGTTTATGCCTGGTTAACTAAAGTGATTGATTGATTGATATGTGTCACTTTCTGTGTGGCCCTAAACAAGTCACTAAACTGCCCTATGCTAATTATTGTTAAGAGGAAAGAGCACCCTTCTTACAGTAAAATAAGAAGTTGGGCTATCCTGGAAAAATACTTTATTTAAATGAAAATATTGTGCCACTGCCATCACATCATGAGGAAAAGGTAATGATAAACAGCACACAAGAGCCATAGAATTAAATAGTACAGATGCATTTGCCATTAAAAAGGAATATCACCTGACCCGTGTCCAACTTAAAGGAGCGGGTAATTTTACAAATGAAAAGTCTGTAATGGGCGTGGTTGCCCTGTTACAGTAAACCCACCAAAATATAGATAAAAGAGAGGGACTTATCTGAGTGCAGGGTGCCATTGGGCAGTCCTGGGGAGATGTCTGCTGCACCTGTAAAGGAAGAGACAAAGGAGTCACAAAGGATCTGCAGTTCTTAGGGGGGTTAAACTGGGCTGAAAGGACAGGGGAGAAATAAAATTATACTTATCTGATGGGGTCAGAGTCTATGTCCCATCAGACCTGTAGAGACAGAGGAAAAAAAGGTTAGTTAAGAAAGAAAAAGACATAAGATGAGCAAAAGCTGAGTAATTGCAGGTATTATAAGGTAATATGAGGAACATGGTAATATCAAGGCAATATTGTGGCTAATCCTATATATCACCTCCGAGCACGTACATCTCAAACCCTAAGCATTGCTGTTGCAAGGGGTCCCTTGAAACCTACTCTAAACATTTCTCCTTTGAGACTTTAGCAAATAAGGAATTCATCTAGCACATTTGACATTGAAAAAAAATGAATAACATTTGATAAGGAAAACATGGAGTTCTGCTGCTTAAAATAGCGCATGAAGTGTTATTAAAATAATTCCTGATTAACTATTCAACAAAGCCATAGGAAGGCATTTGGGTGCCCTGGGCAAGAAACAAATTTTGCGCAAAGAGCCAGAAGCTCTGGAGGGTTTACATGCTCCAGCTCTGTGGTGAGGTTTGGGGCTTTTCTTGAAGAAAAAAAACAAAACACTTTTGCTACATGGTCAGTCCCTAAATTTTTCTGCCGTGAATCTGAGGTGTGGGAAGAATCAGCATTTATATAGCACTTTTCATATACAGTGTATCCCAAAGTGCTTTAGACGCAATGCTAGACTAGTAGTGAAGTGACTGAATGTGTGGTGGTGGCCATATCGCACATCAACACCCACACAGAGCCTGGACAATTGCATGAACTGGTTTATGGGAAGGGGAATGTTAGCCAGGATACCGGGAATGTCTGCTGCTCTTTGCGAAGAGTGCCCCTTGGTTCTTTTACTTCCTCCTGGACACCCACCAGGACAACACTGGGATAGGTAGAAGGGACCTCAGTTTAATGTCTCATCCAAAGGACAGCACACCCCAGCAGTTCAGTACACCCTACTACTGCACTCTGATGCCAGCATTTTAGGTGCAAGTCCAATCCCAACATGGGGAGAGTTCACAACCTTCTGGTCCATAAGTGGATGTGCTACCAACTGATCCAGGAGACTCTGGCTGGCTAGAAGTACATTTAGACAGGCAGTATTTTTTTTATTTTCTTTACAGTTTACTTTAAGTAGGGCGCATTGCAGCTATGTTTTTGAGGTCTAGGTTGGGGCGTGGTCCCTGGAAATGTGTCAATCTATTAGGGAGGTTAGTTTGATTCTTTATTAAAAGCAATGCACTGCAGATGCATGATTCTTGTAGCATTCATGGGTAAGAGTGACAAACTATTTTTCAGCATACTAAACATTTGAATGAGATAATTGGGTTTAGGAAAACACAGTACACATATTTTCTTATGTCTCAATTTTGAAGATATAGGAATTTCCTATATCTTCAAAATTGAGACATAAGGAAATACACGTGCACTTACTGAGGAATCCTCTGAAAATGAAATACTACAACACAGCTACTTCTGTATGTGACTGTTGCTAGAGATGATTTCTAACCCGTCTCCATCTTCAGGGGTCATGCGACCAGTCATTCAGAGACCACAGTCTGCACAGTGTCTGTAACCTGGCATCCACTCCCAGCGGATGTACAATAAAGAAAAAAAGCATGTACCAACCAACTTGAGGGAGACTAGTCAGTCTAGTGCAATGTAGTCGCAGTATGACTTTGGTCTGACTGCAGGCTTTGCTCTGACTGGGTCTGTCTGTGCTGTCCCTCCACCACCCGCCTGCATGGAGTAGAAGGAAACAGCATGGGGTGGGACTGGGGGGAGCCTCCTTGGTGTGGAATTGAAGTGCAGGAGGAATGCGGGTCAAGATGAGAGAAGACAATGTGATGGGCTGGAGTGAGGGTGCCTGTGGCCTGCCCACACCATGGCAATAAGTCAGCACACAAGCAGCATATTGGAGGGCATGAACGTCTTCACTCTCATCCCAGTCTCATGAAGTACTAAGTCATCTTATCACACCTGAGTCAGGCCTGGGCTGTGGGTCCCTTGGCCCAGTCCCACAATCAAATTAAAAATCAGATCCAATCCTTCCTCCCGATCACTGAAGTGCAGTGCGTTTTTCAAATTCCAATCAAGAATCCCTCCCCAGTAGCACCTGCTGCCACTGCCACAGCCACGCAATACATACAACACACTCACACCTCATTCATTGACACTGTCACATAGACACAACAAACTAAACAGTAAACAGATTTGAAGAATTAATTTTCATTTTAAAACAATACGAATACAGAATCACACAAATACATGGGAGACAGCTGGGATGGACTTGCACATACTGTAGGGACTACTACAGTGATGCGCTACATTGCTTTGCTTAAAAATCTTCAGGATGGATTTCTCTTGTCTTCTCTATCATCTCTCCCAATCTTCTCTCTCTACATATACTCTATTGCTTTTTTTGCTGCCTGCTAGATACTCCATTTCTAGGCTCTACTGTCAACAATAACATTGTCTCCGATTCCAAGTTTAACTGCCTCTCCATGCTACATACACCACCCATACCTTTTATACTATTGGGCGGCAATGGCCCACCCACAGTTTCTCTTTCTTTCTCATTGCAGCAACACCACACCACATGATTATTTGTCTGCAGCTCATGTGACCCCGTGACCCCCCTAAACCAACCTGCTGGTATTTGGTCCACAGATGCACCCCTACTGACAGCCAGACATAATTACAGTTTATCAAGCCAAAATAAATTTTAAAAAAGCAGTAGCGCAGGTTAATAAACAAATGAGCTTCAGTTGAAAATTGCGCCCCCCCGAAGGTTGTGCCCAGTGCCAGAGCACCACCCGCCTCACCCTTCCTACGGTACTGCTATTCAACTATCAGTTAGCTATTTGTCTTTTGCCAGTATTAGGTAACCCCTTGTTGTTAACTTTTTCAAGAAACATAGCACTAAGAGTCAAGGGCTAAAGCAACAGCCCATCTGAGCGAATACTGCTTCACTTTGTCTTGCTGAGACAATTCCAGGGTAACCTGATATCATGGATTGCAGGGTAACCTCTAGTTAATAAACACACAACTGTAGTCACCCTCCGATCGTAGGAGTTTACTTCCACTTTTCTGGGTCTGAAAAAAAATTGGTAAAGAGATCCTCTTATTTAAAACCTTTCATAGGCTTTTAATGATTTGTAGATTTGGAAATTTACTTTTTTACCATTTAAACAAGACAATTGTCAGTGTACCTCACAATCCTGTGATCAAGGTTGCACTCTGGTTTGTTATGTGATGCATCGGTATAATAAAGGCACAGAATTTCTACACTGAGCTTAATTTAAGGAACAAAGGGGGAAGGGGAGATTGTTTAACCAGGAAAGACACATTATGCAGAATCTTGTTTCCAGGTGCAACCTGGGAGCACAAGGAAGTTATGTGACTTGCTCAGTGTCACACAGTATGTAAGCGGAGGCTGTGGGATTCAAACAAAGGCCTTTAGGTTTGCAGCTCAGAAACCTAAACCACTGCACTATACTGTCATGCATCTAGTTCACTGCATTCAGTTGACTGGTGGTTATAAACCCCACAGCTTGAAAACATTTTTATATAACACTTTTTAACATTTTATATATAACACTTAACCCATAACATTTAACATTAAGTAGCACTCGGGATACAAAACTTCTCCCTCCGTTTGGTCTACTCAGCACATACGTGCCTTACACCTACCATAAGCAGTGCATAGCATGGACCGTCATAAGCAAACTGCCACCTATATTAAGTAACATATCCCAGACAGCCGAGTCTCAGTCAACCAGGTTGTTAATTACCCAACTAGAGTTTAACAGAAATTTAGAAGAAGTGTGCATTAGAGTAAAGGCTTTATGATGCCCATTTATGTTGCTGGGGTCCTAGGCTCCCCCCTTCAGCCCATAGCTAGCCAAACTTGGTCACTTCAGCTATTGTGGACATAGGGATGTTTCTATTAAGGTAAACTGCATCCTTTGCTTTTCTGGCTGTAAGTTAATTTCAGCAGTCTACCTCAGGGCTAGTGAGCACATTATTCAGAATAAGGCCAGTATTTTCAGGGCAGAAAGCTCAACAGATGATCATTAGTCATACCAACAGAATGTTTGCTTCAGTTAAAATGGGCTGATTATAAAAAGAAAGATTCTATTACTTACAGGACTTCCATTTTGTACACCTATGTCACAGCAATCCCCTGTAGACCTGGTGGCATTTTGCTCTTTGCTCTCTCTGTGAAAGTGTGTGAGGAATACATTGACCAAGCTGTCGGTCAGCAGCAAAGTCCCTTCGCTGTAGGGGTGTACACCACTTTGATCTTTGTGAGTCATTTTGTACTTAATAATTGAGTGGTTAGAGATTAAATACAGGGGGACTACACATTACTTTCAAAGTGTAAAATGGCCATGTTCTTTAATTAACTAAGGCCATAAACAGCTCACACTTGGTGTTGTACCTCAGATTGTATTGTACCAGACCAGATTCAAGGAGTGCTTTAGTTCTAATTAAATAATTAGTGGTCCTCAGCTGTCTAGCTGTATAGATGCCTTCAGCCATCTGCCACAGTACTTTAAAGAGCTTTAATAAGGTCTTGGGATATGTAAGAACTCAGACCCCACTAACATCATTCAGCTCAGAGAAATAACTATGTGGGGCTCTATTTCAGAAGGCAGCCGGGGAAAAGGAGCAGCAAATGCAGCAAGAAGCTGATATTCAGTGCAATTGCTCAGGTGGCAAGACAAGGCAGGTAGGGAGAGTTAGCTGGGCAGCAGGAGACGCCATTTAGTAAAGCTGCTCCATGGCAATATGAAGTCCCTGGGGCATGAAAGGAGTAGAGAGGAGGCAGATATCAGTTGGAGCTGCTATTTATTAAAGTTGCATCACAGCTAAAATAAAGCTGGGGGTGGGGTGGTTGTAGAGAGAAAGAGAAGAGAGCAGGATAAGGGGGCAGCAGCTAGAGCTGAAGGTGCAACACAGTGTAAGCCACACCGTGGCCTTAGTAAAAGGCCAGTGAAGGAAGGGACTGGTGGGGTGGCAAGGGGGGGTGACATCAGCTAGGCTGATCTGGACACTGAACAGCTATTTTCTGGGTGGTGTCCTGCAGATGAAAATAAAAAGCTGCATATGATTGGTTTGGCTTTTTCTTTTCAACTAGACAAAAATTCTGCCCATCAAGACCAAACAGCATCACAATCAGCCTGGCTGGTGACTGGAGTGGCACTGTCCCACCAATTGCAGACCACTCCACACTGGATAGACAGTGTCATACCCTTCAAAAGCTATTCTGATATCAAGATGTTCACTGCGCATGCACACATGGCAAACTTAAAAATATAAAGATTAAAAAAAGGTCATGGAAAAGAATTGCATTTTTTAATAAGCAAACTAGCAGCTCTCTTCTGACTCAGTTCTAACACCAAAGCTTGTCATGTCCCTCTGAAGTCAAAGGGCTAAAGAAAACCTTTATAAGTTATCATTTATTTTATCTGCTGTACCTGAATGGAACGGCATATCCTTTGGAGCCCTGACAAATTTTTGCCCTTTTAGTGAGCAAGGAGATAGTTTTGGAACAAAGCTAGCACAAAAACACACTCTCTCCTACTCTCTCACTCTGAGATAACGTTATCAGTGCAGAAGATAAAAGGACTGCAGCCAATAGATAGAAAAGGGGAAAAATGTTCCCTAAAGAATTATTTCTCTCCCTATTTGAATAAAATACCTCAGAAATTAATAATACAACACAAAGCTACACATGTGGGGAAAATAAAGTAAAATAACTGTAGAGACACAGAATGTCTCTAATATGTTCTCTCACTCTTTTTTCTTCCTCCCTCATTTTAACACCATGACAATTACATTGGGGCACAGTATTCTGAGAAGCAAGAAGATAAAATACTGTGGGTCACTGGCTTTAATAAAATCTACCTTAACTGGGAAGACTCCCTTGGGTAGCTCCTTTAGAAGCCAGCAGCATCAAAGTGAGGGCTATTCATAGAGAGGTCCAGCTGACAGTCACAGAAAAGGGCAAAGAGCTACAGCTCATTATATACTTAGCTGATAGTCATGGTCAGTTTTTAAGATTAATTCATAGACCATGAGATTATTCTTTTGGTGGAATCATCTTAATGCTCTGTTTGTATGAAATTGTGTTCATGCATTCCTTAAAAGTCTATTTTTGCTCAGGAATTCTGATGTATTAGAATGGGGTGGAGCATGTGATCTGTGTGGGAGGTATAAATGTCTCCTCAGCAGATGGTTACTCAGATCAGCCTTGTGGAAGGAAAGAGGAGGACATACCAAGCTGTGAATGGTCCAGAGAAACACAGAAGAAAGGGAATCTAAGAATGTGAGAAGGATCCAGTCTGTGAAAACAATACTACAAGTAGTTGTGTTGTACTGTTGAGTTCATTTTTTAATTTTTAGTTTATTATTTTCTTGAGAAAAATAAAAGTCACACTTCAGAGCATTTGAAAAAAAAAATTGTTATTGATGTTATCCTTTTCCCATACCCAATGACAGAATCTTCAAGCTGCAGCTTTGGCAAGGAGCAGGACCATCTTTGACTCGCTACAAGCGGCTTTTTGTCAGGTAGCTAGTCAATGCGCTCACTAGGGAAGAGGCAGTGCTAGAACTGGTGCTTACAAACAGGGCTGACATTGCAAACATCACAGTGTACAGTACCCTACTTACCAGTGATCACTGTACAATGTGATTTAACATTAAGACTGGAGCAGAGACAAGCCACACTAGGATAATGGTCCTGGAGTTTAGGAGGCTGGATTTTAAAAACATGGGAGACTTCTCAGTAACTGATTGGTAGTGGGGAATGACAGGAAGAGGTGGAGGAACAGTGGGGAAAAAATAAGGGAGTGCATAGTTAAGGCAACCAACCTCTGCATGAAGGAAGTTAGCAAAAGCCAAAGGAAAAATAGACCATTAAGGTACTCTAGGGAAGTTGCCACTGTGTTGAAGGAAACAAGGGTGGCATTTCAGAGATATAAGGAAGCACAGAGGGAGGAAGACAGGGAGGTGTACCAAGTAAAACAGAAGGAAGCAAGTGTGGCAATGAGGGGAACAAAGGCACAGACAGAGGAAATGATAGACAAGGGGCTAGCTAATGATGATAAGGACTTTTTTCAGGTATATAAGTGAGAAGAGGCAATCAGGTGATGGATAGTGAGGGTAAGGAGGGTTGCAAGGGGGAGACTGCTCAGAAGAGTACCAAAAAAAGAAGGTATCCTGACCAGGGACTTCTGCTCAGTTTTCACATTAAAAGGAGGGGTGGATGGAGCACCAGGGAGCAGCAGGACCAAATGGGGAAAGTCAGACACAAGTCCATTTTCAGAGGAAAGAGTCCTGAAGGGACTTGAGCTCTAATGGTTGACAAGACTATGGGACTGGACAGGAAACACCCAAGGTTATTAAAGGAACTCAGAGATGTGCTAGCTGCCCCATTGATGGCCTAATTCAACAGCTATTTGGAATCAGGCATGATTCTTAAAAACTGGAGGAGAACAGATGTAGTCCCTCTGCATAAGAGCAGCAGCTGTAAAGAGGCTGGTATCCATAGGCAGATCAGTCTCACCTTATTGATGGAGAATCTAATGGAAACATTGTTAAAGCAAAGGTCTGCAGAGTATTGTGAAAACAATGGGCTGCAATACCAAAGGTACAATGGATTCAGAGAATAAGGTTATGACATACAAATCTGATTGATTTCTTCGACTGCATGACCAGAGAAATAGATCTGTGAAATGTTGTGGACATGGTCTGCCTGGACTTTAGCAAGTCCTTTGAAACTGTGCCACACAGGAGACTAACAAAGAACTTGAGCAGCCTAGGGGCAGGATCCAAAGTAGTAAATTGAGTTAGAAACTGGTTAACGGATGGATGACAGAAGCTGGTGGTTAACAGCATTAGATCTAATAATGGGAGAGTGACCAGTGGGGTGCCACAGGGCTCAGTGCTGAAGCTGGTCCTCTGCAATGTCTTCGTAAGTGACATTGCAGAAGAAACACAAAAGAAGGTAGGCTCTTTCCAGATGACACCAACATTTATAATAGGGGAGACAATCAGAAGGAGGTGGAAAAAGTGTGTAGGAATCTTGGGAAACTTGAGAAGTGGTCATGAGCATTGCAGTTTGAAGTACAATGCCCAAAAAATGCAAAGTCATGTATCTAGAGCATATGAGCCCAGGAGCTGAGTGTAGAAAAGGGGAAATACTGACAGTCACTAATCAAGAAAGTGACCTTGGGGTTATTATATCTGATGACCTCAATGTGGCAGGACAATGTGACAAAGCAGTGAGTAGGACCAGTGGGATAGGTATCTCTAACAAGATGAAGGAATAGGTGTTGCCACTGTATCACTCACTGAAGAGACCCCACCTGGAGTATTGTGTCCAGTTCTGGAGGCAGCACCTCAGAAAGGACATAGACAGGGTGGAGGCGGTCTTGAGTAGAACAACTGAAATGGTGAATGGGTTGCACCAAAAGCCCTATGAGAAAAAAACTGAGGGATCTCAACATGTACACCCTGGAAGAAAGGAGAACAAGAATGGATGTAATAGAGACCTAAAAGTATCTCAAGAGGGTGAAAAGGGTGGTTGAGGGAAGTCTCTTGGAAATGAGGAAGTGCACCAGACCACAAGGCATATGATAAAGCTGGGAGGGGGGTCGGAGAGATGTGAAGAAGTACTAGTTCATTGATTAAAGTACTGAAATAAGTATTAGTTCACTGATATAGCAGTAGACACCTGCAATAGACTGCAGGCAGTATTGGTTGCTGGACTCCAGGATGAACTGACAAGTGCTCAGAGAACCTTCTGTCCCACCAAAACAGTAGGAGACCAAGTATGCATTGAATAGACATAAAGAAATACTGGTATTAGTACATAGGTAGGGAGGAGGAAGAGTCACCGGACACCAGTTAGGGTCTACAGAGACAGTCTAGACAGGGACCTTCATGGCAGACTAGGTGGGCCAAGCTGTCTTTTTCTGCTAACAAATTCTATATTTCCATGTTTCTATTCCAAGTGACCAACCTCTGGTTAGCCTGTTGACACTGGAAAAATCATGTTTCCCTTTCAGTTTGTCCCTTACAAGTGGACATTATTGACCTAGACTAACAGCTCAGTATCTCTAACAGATGAAGACAACAGGATAGGGATGAAAATGACTGGAGAACATCAAAAGAAAGAATTGTGGAACGCCTGGTAGCCAATGGGCTTGTGGATCCCAAGCAACATGGGTTCTCTGCAGGACGATCCTGTCAAACAAATCTGAAAGATTTCTTTGACTGGATGACAAAAGCAGTTAACGGGGGGGGGGTAGACATTGCCTACCTCGACTTCAGTAAAGCCTTTGACACGGTCCCACATAGGAGACTGGCAACAAGCTAGGCAGCCTTGGGGTGGGACACAAAGTGGTGAACTGGATTAGCAACTGGTTAAGTGACAGAAAATAGAGAGTAGCGGTAAATGGAACCCAATCAGAGGAAAGGGAGGTGATCAGTGGGGTTCCTCAGAGGTCAGCACTGGTGCCAGTCATCATCAGTATCTTCATCGGTGACATAGCAGATGGGCTAGAGGGAAAGGTTTGCTTGTTTGTGGATGACATCAAGATCTGCAACTGGATGGATACCCTGGAGCGGGTGGAAAGGATGAGAAGAGACCTGGAATGGTTGGAGGGATGGTCAGGGGCATGGAAACTAAGATTTAACATAAAGAAATGCAAAATCATGCATGTGGGGAGCTGGAGCCCTGGAGCATGCTACAGAATGGGAGGGGGGCTGCTGACAGTAACTAAGGAGGAGAGAGAGACTTGGGGGTCATAACCACAAATGACTTGAAAGCCTCTAGGCAGACTGCCAAGACAGTGGGAAAGGCCAGTTTGATGTTGGGATGTTTTGGAAAGGGAATCACAAGCAGAAGGAGGGAGGTAATGGTTCCATTGTACAAGACCCTGGTGAGACCTCACCTTGAATACTGTGTACAGTTTTGGAGACCACATCTTAGAAAGAACACTGACAAAACAGAGACGGTACAGAGGACGGTGACCAAAATGGTGAATGGATTACATCACAGGCCTTATGAGGAGAGAGTAAGGGACCTAAATTTGTACATGCTGGAACACAGGAGGGAGAGAAGTAACATGATAGAAACATTCAAGTACCTCAAGGGCATTAACATGGTGGAAGGGGATAACATATTTCAGCTCAACAGTAGTGCCAGGACAGGAGGACACAACATGAGATTTAAGGGTGACCACACAAGGGGAAATACTAGGAAGTTCTTCTTCACAGAAAAAGTGGCAGATGCATGGAATAGCCTGCCCCAGGAGGTGGTGGTAGCCCATACTGTGACAGGTTTTAAACATGCATAGGACAGAAACAAAGGAATAATAGAGATAGAAAGAAAAATCTAAGCCATTAACCAATAAGGGTCACTGGTTGCTTTGTGAGCTAGTGTAAACAGGCAGACTGGATGGGCCTGGTGGTTTTTATCTGCCGACAAAATCTATGAATCTATGAAAATGTTGCAGCATCAAAGAGAACAGGAGACATAATAAAGAGAGAAGGGCCAAAAACATTTCACTTCCAATTCAAAAATGTTTAAGGTACTGTATGTACAGTATATATGTCAACATAAAACCAGCTCCATAGTCACATGTTTTTAAGGGTCTAAAACAAATAACATTAAGCAGAGAGATCAAAGTATCCTAAAATATGCTTGCACTTCTTCTTTTGTACCAATCCATTTAGGCACAAAGGATGTCAGTAAGACATTGGATGATGAAATTAAAAGTGAATTTCCAACATGTTAACAAAAATGTATTTCTGACATCCTTCAATAAATCCTCAATGAATTTTTAGTTGTCTCAGATATTTTTAAAACAGCTTTTATAGCTAATTTTGTAATTAATGATTTGTGTCATTAAAGATAACTGCCACTTCCAATTAGAGATGTTGTGAAATTAAATTTCGCTGGCGAACTTGCCACAAAATCGGCAAGTCCACCAAGTGAAATATTTTGTGAAATTCTGCCATTCCGTGAAATTTTTTGCTGTGTGCATAATTGTGAAATTGCACCCAAGAAGTACAAAATGTCACCGCAAAATGCTCAATTTCACCAAATTTTGCCCAAATGTCACCATTTCGTGGGTGGAATTTTGCATTTTGTGGGCAAAATTCTGAATTTCACAATGAAATTTCACATTTCACCTATGGAATTTTGCAGCCGTGAAATATTTTGTGAAATGTGTGAATTTCACAAAATATTTCACAGAGTGAAATTTTCTAGTTTTGCACATCTCTACTCATAGTTTCTACAAACCTCTTCTATTGAGGTTACTGTACCTGTTCAATGTTCAGGTGAGATTTGTAATGTGAATGAGAGAAGTGTGCACTGCAGGGTGCAGGGCTAAAGTTCAGATACAGGGATAGCCAGTCCACCAATGCAAGACAAAAAACAACAAGATGCACCTGCACTCTAACTCAAAAGTTCACAATGTTTCAAAAATGAAAGTCTGACTTGTAGATTGATGTCAGCAAAATATTTCTTATTGTTGCCTGAAGTGCTGTGTAAAAATCACAAGGACAGCATTGTGTAAACAGATACATGGAAGCTGCAAACTTATAGTGCCCGGGCATTTTAATCAGGTGGATCGTCATCAGGAGCAGCCTGGGTATCCTTAGTTTTTTGCCAGGAAAATGTAATTGCTGAAAAAAAATATATGATGATTAACAAATACGACACTGCTCCCTCCACCTCTCTCTCTCGACTTGACTCCCTCGATTATGCCTTCTGTCACTTCGCCTCCAACTCTCCTTACAGGACTCACCACTGTTCCCTTCTCTCCTGCCTGGATCTCCTTCCCCTCTTACGCAGACATCTCATCCACTCTTTATCTTTCATTTCTAAATTCTGGTTCAACCTGCTCCCCACCTACTTCTTCTCCCTACACACATCCACCCCTACCTCTACCTATTCCCTACGTACCAGGGACACACACTCCTTCTCACTCCCTATCCCATCTTCCAACTTTGGCAAATCTGCCTTTAACTATCACCTCCCCTCTCTGTGGAACTCTCAAACCCCCTCTCTTATGCAACGCTCCCTCTCACTTCTCTGTCAAATCTCAGCTATGCCTTCTACCCCTCCCCACCTGTCCCCATAAAATCACATAACACATACTGTAGGCCTCATTTGTACTTATTCTGCTGTCTGTTATTTCCCCCACCACCTATACCTCCCACTTATTCTATATATCTAAATAGCCTTTTGTTTGTACTGTTTCATGAAAAGTGTCCTCCAGTGAGGCTCCTATGCAACTGTATGATCCTGTAACATTTATTTGTATGCCTCCTGCACTTTTGCTTTTGTGCACTGCAGTTGCTGGACTATGTTTTGTTATATATTGTATGTTGTGTATTCATTGTAATTCTGTATTTATCTCCTTTCTCCTTCCCCTGGGTCACACCTGGAAACAAGCTTTTGCTCAGTGTACCTATCCCAGTCACCAAATGTTTAAAGAAATAAATAAAATACTGCTGCCCCAAAGAGGGGGGTTGTAAAATCCAATTTTCAGCAATCCTCCCAGTCCCCAGGGCATGCTGTCATAAGCAATAAGCCATCAAAAAAGAAATGCCTGGCGACAAATGTGGGTAAATGAGGAATGATATGGATCACACCTTTATCAACCTCAGTATGCTCATTCATAGATTGTTTATGTACTTTTGTGAGTGACCTGATCTATAGTTGATGCTATTATCCAATGGTGTTATACATGTTTATCGTATCTATACTCACTGGATGGATCTGGGTCTCATCACCTCAGCTATTTTTATGGACCTTGCCAAGGCATTCGATACACTCTCCCACCACCTACTCCTTGCCACACTCTCCGATGCAGGGCTCTCAACTGTAGCTACCAGCTGGTTCCATTCTTACATAGTGGGCAGAACACCATCAGCTTGGGTTGGTGACATTACATCCACTCCTCTTCCCATCAACACTGGAGTCCCACAGGGTTCTGTGTTGGACCCTTTACCTTTCTCTGTTTTTTTTTAAAGACCTCCCCACTGCCTGCCTACTCACCTCCCTCCATCCATATGTATGCAGATGATATGGTCCTGTATGCATCGGGCCCCACCCACTCTGATGTCGTGTCCAAACTTCAGTATGACTTGGACAAAGTTCAGCACTGGTTTCACTCACAACTGTTATTCTTGAATGCCAAGAAGACAGTCTTCATGACCTTTGGCATGAGGCAGTGGCTTTCTTGGCTCAAATCCTTCCCTTCTTTCCACACCCTCGATGGGACTACTCTTGAGGACAGCTCCTCTTTCAGGTACCACAGAGTTTGGCTTGACCAGAACCTCACCTTTTCTGTACACATTGATGCCATCCAGAAAAAACTGCACCCCAAACTGTGTGCCCTGTACAGAAATTGTGGATGTATTCCATTGCCAGCCCACCAAGCACTGGTCCAAAAAATGATCCTACCTATTTTTGACTATGGTGATGTAGTCTACAGTGCCACTCCCAAATCCTCCGTAACCAGGCTGCACTGTTTTTTTCACTCCTTCTGTTGTTTCACCCTTGACTGTCCTCCCAGTACCCATCACTGTACCCTTTACCAGTCTCTCTCTTTTCCTTCCCTATCTGACAGGCACCATATCCAGTGTGCCAACATTCTGCTAAATTCTTGTTTCACTCTGCCCCCCATCTAGCATCCTCTAGTTCCCTCAAACCACTTTATTCTCCCTCACTTAGAAACCATGACCACCACACTTTTATCATCCTGTCCAGGTCCATCTCAATTGGTCAGGCAGCATTCTCTCATAATTTCCCAAATCTTTGGAACACCCTCTCCCCTCCTGTCCACCATGCTGCCTCCCCTAGGGTCCTCAACTCCCTCCTTAAGAACATTTCCCCCCTTTCTTGTGTGTTTAATTAATTATATCCCATCTCCATATTGCCTCAGCATTCACTTGCAGGCTTGCACTTATCCTAGTAGTTATACAGCATCCTAGCACTTCCCAAGTTTGTTACATGTCAAATATTACATTGGCATCCTGTTTTTGATGTATAATATATATATATATATATATATATATATATATATATATATATCCCTTTTGTATTGTTATTATTGTATTATTGCTTTTGCATTTTGCTGCTGTACTCACTGTATCCTCATCCCCTTTCCTCCAGGATGCATCTGAAAATGAGCATTCGCTGCTCAGTATGCGTTTCCTGGTGAAACTTTTAAATAAATAAATAAATCTGTTTTCTGATAACTTCCCAACCCCCTTAAATTAATCTAAAGATTTTCAATCACTTGGGTTTGGTGTGCATATTTTTATGGAACACATACAAACAGAGGGGAGAAAGAAGTAACTCCCCCAGCTGGGACTTGAACCCAGGTTGCCTTGAATTCTGTTCCAGTCATGCTAAACAGCTTTACCACCAAGGCAGTTGGAACCTGAGCTATCTCAGAACACACATTATTCTTTCAAAAATAGTTGGAGAATTCAACAATACATGGGACAGACATAAGGCAGTTCTAGTGGGGGGCCTGAGGAAGTAGGCTGTTGGTTAACTAGGATCTGCAGCTTATCCGTTAGGTAGGGAAACGGGCAGACTAGGTGGGCCAAGCGGTACTTATCTGCCATCAAATTCTATGTTTTTATGTTTCTATGTTTCTCCAATGCACAACCTGGTGCTGCACAAATGATTGCTACATTTTCAATCACATGGGTGTGGTGTGCATATTTTTATTGAACACATACAAACAAAGAAGAGAAAGAAGTAAGTGCCTCAGCTGGTTAACACGACCGGAACAGTATTCCGAGTGGCCTGGGTTCAAGTTCCAACTGAGGCACTTACTTCTTTCTCTTCTCTGTTTGTATGTATTTCATAATAATATGCACACCGCACCCATGTGATTGAAAATATAGTAATTATTTGTGCAGGACAAGGTTGTGCACTGGAGAAAGAGTAATGTGTGTTCCTGGACAGCCCAGGTTCCAGTTGCTTTGGTGATGCAGCTGGTTAGCATGACTGGAACGGTATTCCGGGTGGCCTGGTTTCAAGTCCCAACAGAGGCACTTACTTCTTTCTTTTCGCTGTTTGTATGTGTTCCATAAAATTATGCACACTGCACCCATGTGATTTAAAATGTAGTAATTATTTGTGTAACACCAGGTTGTGCATTGGGGAAAGCGTAATGTGTAATCTGGAACAGCACAGGTTCCAGTTGCCTTGGTGGTGCAGCTGGTTAGCACGACTAGAATTGTGTTCCGGGTGGCCTGGGTTAAAATCCCAGCTGAGGCACTTACTTTTTTCTATCTTCTGTTTTTATAATTTAAAGATTTGTCTAATACTGGGCTTGCAATCAAAATACATCCCATCTTGTAAGAAATATGTCAACAATGAAGTAAAACCATTATGGTTTAAAGAGCTCCTGACGAGATGTGCATATGTGCTGGTTTTCCATGTCTTTGTATGTCACTGTCGGTGATTTTGGGTAGGCGAGGCACTGCATTGTAGGTGTATTCTCACTTTATCTGTTTATTTCCTTCAGACCATGGTATCCCATTTTTCCTGCATGTGGGTTGCAAGTGCCAAGTTGTTTACCGGGTGACGTCACTTTCACTTTTTGAATCCGTAAGGACCACAACGCTGTGTGAGTCGCGGGTGTGCGACAGAGTCTCCGTGCGAGGAAAAGTGGCATTAAACAGGGAAAGGTGCAGCAGTAGTAGTTATGATGTGTGGGAGAAACAAAGTGTTTGTTTAGTCTGGCTTTGTGCTACTGACAATGTGTGTTTAGGTATTTGTAGTGTTGATAGGTGCCATCTGTTCCGTGTGTTTACAAGGTCGTGGAACATGGGCATTATTTCATGCTGCCTCGCGTGTCTTGTGATGGCAAAATGATATCTGTGCTGTTGTAAGGATTTGCATGGGTTATCATTGTGGAGGTGCTGCTATATTTGAAGCAGAATATGTGGATAGTCAGATACAAGCATCATATAGTGTGTTGGGCACTGTCATTGAATGGTTCCTGTGAAGGGAAAAAATGTGCCCCTTGTATTGTACTATAAGCTGTTGAAGATGTGAGCATTGAAGATATGTAAAAAGTGTTCCATGGCACTTCTATATGGTGGTAATGGCATTCAGTCTGTCTGGGCTTATGTGTGTTACTGTCCTGGCAGTTTAGAAAAGAGCACAGTTTGCCTGTGCATCTCTCAAGTAGTAGTGAGCTGTCAGTGTGTATGGTGAGTATTGTGTGAACATGCAATGGTGTGATGTGTAAAAAGGTGGCCTGTGGAGGTTCAGCACTGAGTTCTGGGTATGGAAAGATTTGCCAGAGCGGGGAAATATGTGCATGGTTGGTGACATTCAGCTGCATGTGGTTACAGTCCGTGTATGGTGTGGTAACTCTGCATGTCATGGCACTGGAATGGCAATGAAAGGTGCAGAAAATGGAGACTGCACAGCTGCATAGTGGAAGATGTGAGGGAACTGCCTGCTTAGATGAATTTACAGTGAAGCGCAGTAGGTGCAGTACAGAATGTGCATTTGGGTCTCCTGCTGTTTGTGTGTGTTGTGCAATTTGCTGTAGCATCTTGGGCTTTCTGGGGTGGATGTTGTTTCATTGATGCTTGCGGGGGTGTGGGACAGTGGGGTGGTGCATAGAATGAAGAGGTGCGCAGTGATTTTTTTTTTAAGTCTAGGGTTTGGCTGGCATGTGTCCTACAGTGGGACATATGACTTCATAGAAAGGGGGGTCACACAAGAACATGCACAGGGGTGTGTTAGATTGGGGAAGTTTTAGACACTGTGTTGCAGTGGCATTCTTCCAGAGGTTGTGTCTTGGCAAAAGGGCATAATGTTTGTTCAGCAGTCTATGTTGCAGTGCTGGTATTAGTTCAAGGGATCACAGACCTGCAGTGACATTGTCTTTGGATGATACTTAGGCTGCAGTGTGCTCATGTAGCTGGAGTAGGTGTTATGTTTTGACTGCATGTGTAGTGTTTTGGAAAGATTTGTTAGCAGTACTTGGGTTTTTTTGTATCCCATTATCATTGTCAGTGTCTGGCATAGAATGTCAACCCTGTGTAAGCTGTCATTCTCCTGTTGCTGTTCTTTTTTTTCCTGGAATGCATAGACTGCTGTTAGGCAGTTGATGTACCTCTTACTGTGATAAGATGGAAATTAGCAAGTGTGAAAGCAGCAGTGTTATAATGGGGTCTTTCTGTCACTTGTGTAACTGCAATTATATGTGTGCTGCGCCAAAGTGTATGTATAGTGAGTTTGGTGGTTGCTAGGATGGTGTCTCAAATGGAAGAGGGCCAGAGGTTGAAAAAAAAAAAACTGTTTGGTAGAGGACTGGTGGCTGCATGTGATGTGTGGATATATTTTTTTTTTCTTGATTCTGTTTGTCTGGTAGTCCCGGCAAAGTGGAAGTAACTATTCTCACCTTGTGGCTGCAAGCGTGGCACTGAAACAAAACAGGCATTCTGTAAAATGAAGACCATTGTTGTTTTTTATTTGCCATTTATTTCCTTTCTGTTTCCCTCACCAGCACCCACACTCACTCCATCTAATCCCCTGACATCCAATATATGCAGTTTTATGTATTGGGGACAGCACTGTTGTTGCAAGACATGTAGTGTATGGGTACAGCACATGAGTATGAGTATCAATGTATTCTGTGGCGGATGGGGTTGGACATCCCCCCCCTCCCCCATATCCATAAAGTTCGTTCTAGGTTTTGAAAAGGCATTGTGACCTGATAGTTGAATGTGGAAGTGGTCATCAGTATGGGCCAGCTGAAATTAGTTTTGTGTTGTGTATGTGTTCAAACGGTATTGAAGTGTGCTGTTGAGAAATGGTCAGTAATGACGTGTGGAATGTGTTGAAATCCTAATGTGTACAGAAGTTATAGGTTTAGGTGGCGATATGATGACCTACATGCAGTGTGTATTCTGTTGTTTTGCACAATTGATAAACCATCAGCCATGTTAACCTTTGAGCTAGTAATTGTGGTCGACTTAGGGAATCTGGTATGGTGGTGTGTGGCCAAGGCCTGCTGCATGGCACATATTAGTAGGGTTTGGTCGTTATGCAAGTAGACAACTGTTGATGATGTTAGGCAACATAGTGAATATTATGTATCTTAATAGGACAGTGAGTTGCAGGAGGGCTGCCTGCTACAGAGATGGAAGTGCAGTAGTCATAGGGTGGATGAGGTGGTAGTGATGGCGTTACAGTGCCATGTCATCTAGTTAAGTAAATAATTTTTTTTTAACCAGTGTGGCTGATGGAGTTATGGATAAGCTTGCCAGTGGACTGCTCCTGGAAAGCAATGACTGAGGCTGTCCTGTATGGTTGTGCTGTGCAGTAGTGAGCTGTCCAGATTGGTAAGGTTGGCTGAGGCAAGGTATGGGGCTTGTTTGTAAAAGGAGGCAGCAGGAGGCATGGGACTGCTGTTGATTGTGAGTCATGTAACTGGTGAGTAACCTAACATACTGCATGTCCCTGCAATGCTGGGGCCAGATTCTGCAAGAGTTATGCTTGGTGTAGCAGCAGCTGCTCCCAGTAGAATGGCATATGTAGCACCTTACACCAGCAGTTGCGACATATGTGATTCTACAATGTGGCCTGTGACATGGCGTAGGTCAGTTCCAAAAAACAGCAGTTACACCAGCAGTTGTGCCATATACCCCCTGTGTCAGGGTGCTAGGGGGTTAACGTCAGCAGTTGGGCCACATTCTAGAAGGTCATCCACAAAGTCACCATTGTCAGGATTGTACAAGAAGCTCCGGAGGAGAACCAGCAACAGAAGGTACACCTGCATGTAGGTGGTGTAACTTACAGCCTTCTCTGAGAGTCCCATAGACCTGGGCCTTGTGTCCTCCTCCCCATGGCCAGACCTCTTCTGATGGTGATCCAAATGGGCATCGCACACCCGGGCCCAACCCCTGTTGGGTGCATACCTTCCCAATAACCTCACATAGTAACTGCTCCCAGGGCTGTCCCCCATGCCCCATTGACTCCATGTGTTAACCGTGCCCTGCAGGGAATCACAAAACCTTCCCCCTGAATCCTTAGTTCAAGCAGCACCCCACAGGGAGGTGCAGGTCATCCCCCATCCATGCGTGCCCCACCCCCTTGAGTTGCCGACCACTTATGTGGCAAATATTCAGAGAAGTACTGGTAGTCTATTGACACCCCTGATCAATGTAGAATGAAAGAATCAGTCCCCATTTCCCTGGTAGTCTATTCCCCCCCCAGCATAGTAACGAAACAAAGTAGCACCACTATCATGTCTCTGGTAGTCTACTGGCCCCCCACTCGCCACTCAGCTGTGGCAGCTCACCCAACACCCACTACACCTGTCCCCAGCCAGCGACTGGCAAAGCCCACCACTCAGCTGTGGTGAAGTCCTACTGTGGAGGAGCTGCACAATCATGGGTATCATGATTGGGAAGGGTTGAAAGTAGTGCAGTGGTACCATAAACATGTTGGGGCTTGCTGCTTTGTTCAAAAGTAGGTAGTGTGATGCTGGAGTGTGATCATCATTTTGCCAATGGGATGGAATGCTTGCTGTACTTGGTGAATGTTGAACCTCAGTACGATGTTGATCATGTGCAGCATGCAATGTGTAATGTGCCCTGAAGCCTGGTGCTTACTGCATGGTAAGCATCTTGGATGTAGTGCTTCCCTGTTGCACCTCTCCTTCCCCAGTGTTGTTCGAAAAGTAAATTGTACTTGTACTCAAAGCTGAGGGCCCACCCTCCATGTCAGCATAATTTGAAATAAGCGCTGCCATGCTTTACCACAGTGCTGCCCCTCACCTCAAATTGCAAGTCCCCTGTTTATCCTTTTGTCCTCGGTCCTTTCTTTTTGTACTTGAGTAATAAGGTTTGTTTGTTAGTGTATTGAGCAGGTGGAATAAGTGTGCAGAACCCACCAGCAAAGGCCGTAATGTGACACAGATACAATGTGAGTTCCACTGTCCTTGCTGTCCTGTGATTGTTGCCTGGCTGGTTTGTTGTGTGTCTGTGTGCTTCCTTTGTGCCATATTTGGGTGATTAATGTGCAGGTGACTGCTGCTACTGTGGCCTCCTCCCCCAACTTTGCAGGACACCTTGATGTATGATGCTTACTGTGACCCTATGTACCTGGATCCAGTCATTGCATAGTTATACACATACATCTAAGTGTGATGTCAGAAAAGGAGTGACATGCCCACCTAGTCTGTCCAGTTGTATAGCTATGTGGTTGGACAGTAACACCCACTACCAAGCAATCCCTCGTGTGTGTCCCATGCACTGTAGAAGTGTTACATGGTTGATTTTCCAACCAACTCCTCTGGGAGTCAAATGCAGTAAACCGCCACCCTGTCTGTGAAGTAGTACTTCCTAACGTTACATTTGAAGTGTTGCTACTCAATATGTAAGGCATATCCCCTTCACCTTTAATCCCTTTTAACTGGAAGACACTTACCACTGTAACTCGGTGTGTACCCGTGTAGTACTCAAATATCCAAATCTGGTCAATGCTGTGTTCCATGGAGAACTGGATCAATAATTCCAACCAATCTTCATAGGACAGATGGCTGAGACCCGTAACCAACTTTGGTGTTCTGCTCAGAATTTGTTGTACCCTCCACACCGCCCTCCGCAGGTATGGGCTACAGAACTGGACACCATATGCAAACTTACTATATGGAAGTACAAGGGTAGTCTGACCCCTCTATTTCAGCAGGCAATGCCTCTTCCAATGCAGCTCATCATCTTGCTGGCCCTAACATAGAAACATAGAAGTATAGACTTTGATGACAGTAATGGACTGCCTAACCTATCTAGTCTTCAGTAGTCCACCTATCTGATAAGATGCAGTGTTCAGGTGCACAGCACTGTACTTTCTCTCCCCCATCATTAAAATAGCTGCATGTCTTGCCCATCCATAGTTGAAGTCCCCCACTGGTTGTTACCCCACAACCCACTCAGGAAGGGGGTGCCTGGCTTCCACCACCCTCTCCGTGGCCATGAATTTCTTTATGTTTCCCCTGAGACACCCCCTCTCTCAATTGTCAAAGTATGCTCCCTTTGTTGTTATACATCTTTTTTTCACAATCATGCTACTGTCTTGGACGTAATAGATTCGGTGAGGTACTTGAAAGTTTATATGACGGTCCTGCTCTGTCTCCTCTCCTTGTGGCAATTCATGTTAAGGTGCTGTTCTCTACCTCAGTAGGGCTTATGGTGCAGAGCATGCACCACTGTTGTTGCCGTCCTCTGGACTGCCTCCTTGCTGTTTATGTCCCTGTGGACAGGGGGTCACTAGAACTTCATGCAATACCACAGGTCTCACCTAGTGTCTGTACAAAGGGATAGCAACTTTCTGCTATTTACTGTTGATGCCTCTCCCTATATATCGGAGTATCCATGTAGCTCTCTGTAGTGCGTTTTCACATTGTGTACCTACTGTAAGGTCATCTGATATGAGTACCCCCACGTCTCTTTGTATTTCTATTATAGTAAGTACATCCACCTTCACTGTGCACTCTGTTTGGGACAAATGTTGTCACAAAGTAAACCAAGGTTGGGGGTGAGGGATTGAGCATTACATAGCTGTCTGTAGTGCTATCTACATAGGTAAAGTAACGTATCTTGGCATGCAGCATATGTAACATCATGTCCATAAAGCAGGGATTCAAAGACAACAGCAAATGGTAGGACTTCCATAAAAATGAGAAGGTTACTGAAAGGGTTTTGCATCAGTTCCACTGCTGCAGAAGGTGAAGGGGCTGGATGCCTTAGCTCATGCTACGGTTGTGACCAGTCTTCAGGAACGAGATGGGGTTACAAGGGGTGTTCGGGGAAGCAGAAGGATTGAGAGTCCAAGGGACTACTGTACTTATCCAGGGAGTTGGGGGTTCAGGTATTGGGTCAGTACTGGCCTCAGGCGGTCGCTGGAGATCAGGGTCGTCGATAGTGTCGATAAGGGGGCAGAAGCATCAAGTAGCAGGTGTGGATTTGTGTGTGGGCCTGCCACTGGTGTCCTGCACATTTTTTCTCTGCAAGGGGAGAAGCAATGAAATATAAGGCCTTGCCTGTGTAGTCTGATGGCCATTTCTGGAGTGTCCAGCTCTGAGGACATCGTGGCAATACTGGGTGTGGACTTGATGTGGAAGATGAGGGGCTCCCTGCAACCTCACAAGGGGTGTGCAAGTTGTGGGGGACAGTAGTGGTGGGCTGTAGTGCATAAGTGTGGTCAGAAACAGTGGCTGGAGACAAGGACACCAGGAAAGAATGGCCAACCAGAGGGCTGGAGAATAAAAGAAGAGTTAAAAAACTACAGGGATTTCCAGACACTCACACTGGAGATTTCCATATGCAATGCATGCACTTTATGTAAGCAAGAAGAAATGGCTGGCTGTTGGTATGACTGAGATACTTGCACAGACAGAGGCATAGTTAGGCACGAGACCAGAGGTCGACTGCCTTCAGCCACTGGGTGTGTGGGTATGTCAGTACTACCAACAGCCAGCCATGTCTTATTGGTTAAATGAAACGGGCCCATAGGTAAAGAAAAAAAAAACAGTCTACAAGTTGTGCAAGAATAAAAAATATTTAAATAAATAAAATGTTGCCAAGGAATGTTACATTGGCATTCCACAGATATTGTGTACCTGCTAGTCATCGGTCTTTCTGCACATGCAATACATTGTGTGATACAGTACCATGGGCTAAAACAATGCTAATTTCTGCAGTATTCCTGTAGATGAATGCCCTCACCCCCCCCCCCACACACACACACAGAATGGTCACATGAGTGAAACATGGTTCACAGGTCAACTTGCATACACAGAAAGAGACACACAGGTATGAAGTGGAGGCAGAATCTCAGAGTTATCAGGTGTCAGGTAAGGAGCAGAAAAGTTTCACAGCACAGTGGCAGTGAAAGGTGGGGGAATTTTTGTGGTCACCAAAGAAACTCCAGCAGTGGAAACTGTGAATAGCAGGTCATTTTGTATGTCTCTGTATGTGTGTAAGGGGGCGCATGACTGCGAGTAACAGACAAGTATTTAGGTACTGTGCTTAATGAAACAGACTGTTATTTTAAGAGCCTAGTTGGAGTGCGTTTCTATGTATCAGGAAAGCTTATAGGTATGTTTATGATGGAAACTAGAAAGTGGGTGGTCTATGACTGTGGTGTGTTTTCCTGGTTGGAAGGGACGTGTTTTAGCAAGTGGTAGTACTCTGGTACTGCAACGGCTACAACCAAGTCTCAGCCAATCAGGATACAGGGATTTGTAACTGCAGGTTATATGTCCCTTCCATCTTCCCCTATAGTGCTTCATTCCAGTCTGAGAGCTATGTTGACGGTGCAGCCGAGATTGGCACAAGGGAATAGAAGGGCAGGAACATACTTCTTGGGGTGTATCAGTGGAATAAGATAAGAGAAGGGCCACATTAGAAGGCTGTACACTGGTGTACAGTGCTGCCATGGAGGAGTACCTATGCTGTCACTGATAAAGAGACTGTGGCACATTTGGCATGTTGTACATATGTTAGAATGAGAGTCAGACTGTGTACATGCACTGCTGTCAGAGCTTGCTGAGCTAAGCATGGTGCTAGTAGTAGTGGATACTCACAATTTATCTGAAGTCCATGGAACTTGCATGCAATGTTAATGTGTATGCTGCTAGATAGTGTAATGGCATTTTGCTAATATGGTTCACTGTTTAATTTGAACAGATACAATGGTGACCACATGCATTGCTGCTTGGTGCTCCAACACCTCAGGAAAGGGCATCAGTCTTCACAAGTTTCCAGTTAACCCAGTGATGCATACTAAGTGGGATCAGGCAGTGAAACGGTATCGTAAGGATTGGACAACAGCAACAAAAGACAGTAGGATCTGCAGTGACCATTTTACCTATGACAGTTTTGAACTGGAATATAATCTAAAGGTGTCATTTGGTCTGTCTGTCTTCCATTGCCATAGGAAATTGCGATGTGATGCTGTGCCCTCCATCTTCACAATGGTGTCTGAAAGAACATCACCCTCCACGAAATGTACAGGAAGGCAAGTACATGCAGTTCCAACACACAGACTCACGATCTGTGGGAGGTATAAATACATGCATGCTTTGGTGAGATGTTTGAAATGTGTACAAGTGTGTAGAACATTGGCATTGATATAAGTGATATAATATGTGCCTAGTACAGTGTATTAACTCAGGGCCTGACAATGGAGTGGGTTCAGCAGACCGCAACATGTTTTCTGATACTGTCTGTTATTGCTGGTGAACTGAACTGGGAAATGGACAGACTTCACCATTAATGTGGCCTTTGAAGGCTTAGGTGTAGAACTAGCACTCCCTGAGAGCAGACTGGGTGACAAGTTGTACTACAGTAATCTTGTTCAAGATGCTTGTTACTGTGGTTGAGGAACAGTCTCCAGCACAACAGTAATATTGCAATTGTCACTTGACAAGGATATCGATATGATTATGTGGTCTGCAGTCTCCTGTATATGTGGTGTTTAAAGTGAAGTACTACATCTTAGAACTGTGAGTGGGTGGCAGGGGTACAATAAGTTGTAGTAAGCACAGTAATACATTCCAGAGCAGCTGGTATGGGCTATAGTGACCCTTGCAGGGGTTGTAAGGCTGTATGACAGTGGTGGCATGCCTCATTATGCCCCTTGGCAGGGTGGTATAGCCAATACCTCCCACTCTGGCGGCTATTGTGGTGTGCATAATATATTAGAAATAGAAGGAAATGGTTGCACAAATCCCAAAATGAGCACAGTGTAACATGGCAGCTCTGCGACCATACCCATTATGGGTTCTGGTCCTTATGTTGCTGTGTTGAATGTAACATAGTACATGGGCTTGTCTGTGATGCAGCCTATTGCACCACATCAGATGTCATGTAAGTGGTGCACTTTGCAGTGTTGTGCACTGTTCTGGCAAATTGCAGTGGCTGTGTGTGGCTTGTCCTTATCAGGGGACACGTCAATGTGTGTCATGTAACATGGGGTTACTAGGTGCAAACCTGCGGCAAGGCGGATGAGGCACAGGTGAACCTGGAGTACATGCCGGCAATGTCACAGGACTGTGATAGTGGCTAGTTTGGATGGCATCCACTACTTGTGCCAAACTATTGTGATGTGTGCTTTGTGCATGACTTGTATTTGATTGTACCATGCACCTCTCTGAAAAACCAATAGAAATAGCTGGCTGGCACCTTACCACTGCTGACAAATCTAGCATTAGCAATAGAAAAGGTGGCAGCCAGCTGCATCATTAAAAATTAAACAGGCCAGCAGAAAAATCATGGAACTGTCAATGCCATCTACTTTCTACGCTAAGCGGAAACTGAAAAAAAAGCACCCTAGTGTGTCACTGGAAAAAAATATAATAAAATCCTGTACTACTCACTGACTAATGAAAGCAACATAATAAACAAATTATTGTTTTACTAACAGGAAAATACATCAGTTGGGGTCAGCACAATAAGCTACGCGGGGGATGTGGCTTGTTGGGGGAGTCAACATGGCTGGCGTGGATTTACCCACTGGGCTGAGCCTCATGGGAAAACCACTCCTGCTGTGGTTAATCCACTGAGAACCCACACCGCCTCATGGCTTATTGCAGAACTGTAAGTTGGGTGTAGTATGGTGGTGTGTAGGGGACATGTTACATGTGTGCTTCTCACCATAAAGCTATGCGCTGGTGTCCTGCGTTCTTGAAACTACACACACTCCTAGTCCCCTCCGGCCCCACAGTCTGGTTCTGAATTCCACCAGTCTGTCATGCTGAACCAGTCTGTCATGTTACCAGACTGTGATTTTCTGATTCGTCAGCTTTGTGCAATGCATTGTAGATTAGCAGGTCAGTCGCAAAGTTTGCCACATGTCTGCCAAGGTTGTCCAATGGTTCCATACTGTAGATATTGAACAGGAATGTGTCCAGAACTGACATGTTGTGGACCCCACTCATCACATCCCTTCTCCCTGATGGCACCTCATTCTCCAATGGTGTAGATGCTCATGAACAGAGACTGACTAGCTATGTACTGGTAGGATGCACAGACATGGAGCAGGAGAGTCTTACTAGGCATGACAGATAGTAACAGGCTGAACTAAATATCTAATTTTGTTTACCTCAAGGGAATCAATGTCAGTGACCAAAACCTTCTGGAACCCAGTGTTACAATGGTTGTAAGAGATGAACAGTCAGCAGTCAAAGGAGTTGGACATCAGGAATATCATATTTCTTTGTGGTGTGATGAGGATGTCAGCTTCTCTGATAACGATCCTATCCCAAGTGATGCAGCAGCATATCCCACTGTGAGCAGACAACCCACACCTTCTCATTGCTCCAGGAAGACGTAGACCTCTGTGAGAAGTATTAGTAAAGGTAAGTATGTATTCAGCAAAGTTAGTGTTACATGAACAGTGATAGAGGAAGTTGTAAGCAACTGATGGCACATAGAAACTCATATTGCCAGCACTGAGGTCATGACGGATCTCAATAAGTTGTTCTTCAGAGATCGTAATATCTGTATTATGACATTTGTTCTCAGTCGCTGTACAAATAGCAGGGCTTATGTACCACTGTTGCAACATATCAACTCTTAGGTGGCTGTACAGTGACAGGTGGCAGGGCCCATATATGCAAAACTTAGATTTGGGGCTGAAGTACAACTGTCTGCTGTGCTACTGGTGAGCAGGAGCAGTAGCAACAATTATTCAGAGGCCTACCGTTTGTCTCAATTATCAAAATATAGTGTCAAAAGGAAGCAGAGCATCCAGGGCTGTGAGTGTGGTGTGCATTTAGGTCAAGAATTACTTACTGTGATATGCGTCCATTCATCATTCAAGCGACTGCGAGCCAAGGAGAGATGTGGTAGATTCAACAGGGCAACAGTGTTGTTATTGGATGGCTGTGGTGGTGGGATTCAGTGCAAGGATGTGTGGGGGGTTTAGGGGGCCACTGGAATAGTAGCTTAACAGTTATGTCTCCAAAGGGATTGTATGCAGAGGTCATGAGAAGGGGTGTGGTGATCACTACAGTAACAGGAAAAACACATATTTAGAGGCCTTGTGGTACTGATGGCTGAGCCTGTGGATGTCAAGCCTCACGCCTAGCCAGCGACCACTGTGGGTGAATGAGATAGGGGAAATGGTGGCCGGGTTGGGGGGGAAGTGGCTGTGATTCATGCTGCCGTCTGGCAGCTCAGCATCTCAGGTGGACTGTTGCAGCTCTTTCTGATCTTGGCCACCTATTGTTACAGGACGAAGGATGGTGCCACTCAGAGAACTGGCAATGCTAGGTTGATGGGGAACTGCCCAAGTAACACCCCGTGGTGATGCATTGGTTACTTCATACCCACGTGGTGTTTAGTAATTATGATGGGGTGGGTGGTGTACTGCAGTGTCACAGAATATACAATGATGCGCATTGTTTTGGAATATGCAATTAAACTATTAGACCTTTTACTTTGACTTACCATAGGGGTTGAAGTGAAGCCAAGAATGAAATCAGCCACCACACAAGCTGTCAAGGAATATGTATCTGTGGGTGTGCAGTGCAATCTAATGACTGAACCTTTCTGTGAGTTGATATCATCAGAGGTAGATGAAGGCATCCTACTATCTGAAAAAGATCCTGAATACTTACCATGATCGCAAGTAACGCATGATACCGACAGCACAGTGGAGGACAACAAGGACACTGACAGAGTTGAGACAGATCCACTGATGGCAGATGAAAATGTTATTTTATTTCATTCCTCAATCTGCAGACTATTAACCTGGTGCCACTGTCCCAGGTGTGGGAGTGTGGATATTCAGACTGAGTTCAAAAAAAAAGGGACAATGCTGATTGTTTACATAGTGTGTGAAAGTTGCTGTCATAGGAACATCTGGCACTGGCAACTATGTGTCGGATCAGTTCCTCTTGGAAATTTACTCTTGCCTGCCTCTATATTGTTTGCTGGCGCTTCAGTGAGCAAAACTGTCACTGTTCTATCCCATATTGGGATGTCCTGCATTTCTGAAAGGACTTTTTACAGACATCAGTCCAACATTCTTCTGCCAGCCATTCTGAATGTGTGGCGTGAAACGCAAGACTGGTTACTGGATAGGTTACAAGCAGAATAAAGGGATATAGTGTGTGGCGCTGATAACAGAGCAGATAGTCCTGGGCACAGTGCTAAATATTTAACCTATAAAGTCATGGAGATGGAGTCAGGCACTATTATTGATGTGCAGCTTATACAGGTAGGCATGCTTTTCTGTGTCACCCAATGGAGGCTGATTTATCTGTCTCGAGGAATGGCAGTGTAAGTGTAGTGCATCCTGTGAAACTGTCATCCACCAAATTCCTGACCAACCATCTGTTGATCACACAGTACAAGTTTAGCAGGCAGAGGAAGTATGACACTGGAAAAAATGAAACAGCTGAAAGGGCACAGTACTTTATTGGCATACGACATAAGTCATGCATTGACCCATTTCCTATCCACTATAATAACCTTCACAGTGGGAGTTATGGCTTCTGTCTGCCATTCCAGGGGCTATAATGACCTTTGCCTATGAGTCGACACTCAGTGTACACTTGGTGGACTTGGTACATTATCATATAAGCCCCAGTATTTTTTTTTTTTTTTTTACCCTCTTTCTTTTGGCCCTGGCTCCTCAAGCACATAGGTAGCCTTGCTGGGCTCTGGCAGCTAAAGTCTCATAATTAGACCCCTCTTCCCCTACCAGGGACCATCAGTAGGCAAACTCGGATAGCCACAGTGGATGAGAGTGTTGCTTGCTCATTAGGCAGTGTGGACATATTCTGTGCTGCCAACTTTATGGGAGTGGGGATGTGAAATGATAACCGGTGTCCACCCCACCCTCCAAAATGTGCAGGTGCTACCCGCAGTGGAATTCCTGTACTGTGCCAGGAGTCCATCGTGTGTCAGACACTGATCCAACCTCCCCTGTGGAGCAGAACTGCTGTGAACTGGAGTGCAATCATAACTCCTTCCCCACTTTGACTCCATTTCCATGAGCCATGGTTGTCGCCAGCGTTACTGATGACTGTTCCTCAGTATCACTGTGCTTTCACATTCTTGGGTACTGTAGCTCACATGCCATACAGCCCAGATCAATATAAGTCACAGATGGTACTGACCTAGCTGTTGCCTTATACCATGCATTTTCTCTTCCAGGTCTGATGTTGTCTCTTATTGATAGGGTGGTGAGATGACTAGTATGAAAGTATCAATGCACTTTACCTATCAATGTGCCAGTACTGCTGATGTTATGTACTTGCAGTTTTTAACATGGACAATTCATCCTGAAATTATTATCAGCAGGACAGTGTTAGCAGCATTTATGCTGTTTCATATCATGTAACAGAGGGAGTGGTTATGGAGGTGTGTACACTGAAAATATGCATACTGTGTTGGGAAAGGAGACTTTCTGTATGGCACAATCTTTGAATATCACATGTTCTCATTGCATACAACCCAAAGCAAGACTTTCAGTGTTGCACAACTCACATACTTTGCTGGGTACTGTACCGAACTGTATTGTGAAATACAAGTGAGGTGGCACAGCAGTGCATGACAACTTATGGTAGTAGAAGGTAATATATACATATCCTTGTTATTTTGCTGTCTTACATTAACAGAGCAACGAACGCGGTGGCAGCTCATACATGGAGTTAGAGGGGTTGAAGCATGCAGTTAGCCACATTGACACCAGCGATCTACACATTGGCACCTCGATCACCGACCGGCACTCACAAATTAACAAGTGGGTTTGTGAAAGCATGCCTGACACTGCGCATTACTTTAATGTGTGGCACATTGCAAAAGGTAAGTACAACTGACAGGTATGGCACAGTACTTTGCATCATTATTGATATTGTGACATGGGTTGTGTGTGACAGTTATGTGTACTTACTGCATTTTTTAAGCAGCTCAGTGTGCTGAATAGGTGTGTCGCATTGTCCCACTAGTCTTTCTGCACTTTCACTGTGCCACACTTTGTAAACATGGAATGACAATGAGGATAAAAGGGTGGTCCCACAGTGTCCACCTTCATGTCTCTGGATTTAATACCATGGAAGTACACGCTTGGCACCCTGTCTGTTACCTACATTTGAGAAGAGTCACATAGCAAGTGACTTGGTGACAACAAAGATGCCACCTGGGGCAAATCTTGTTTCTGTAACATTTTTGGGGAAGTGAACTGTTGCCGCACTGTGTTGCCCATCTTCTGTTCTATACATGGTAGGCCCAAGGACACACCCTGGGACATATGCCAGACCATTCATCACTTCAGGTTAAGAAGGTTAACCTATTACGATTTCCGTTTCCCCATGTAACTGTGACATACAGGCTCTAGTTATCATTATGTCACTGACATGTGTAGCAAAGTTATACTCGTTCTTAGAGGACCATTGTGATGTTCTGAATTGCATTCCTTTCAAAATGCTATGGTACTACAGTGTCAAGGTCATATAACAGTTACTCTGCCCAACTGTGGTATACCTGAATGTTAGCATCTCTACAGACAGCAAGACACAGTTTCTGGTAGAAAGTTCATGACATGTCAAAACACATATGCCACATAGTATCATTCAGTGCTACACAATTAACGGATAAGCATCAGTAGACACAACCACTGTGTTTTTTCCTACAAACGTTCTGATTCCCATGGACTTCTCTAACCATGCTGTCCAGGAAAGAGGGCATCAGAACCCCTAACTGGCATAACAGAATAATTCCACATACTTCACCAAACAGTGATCACTATATTTTCTTATTTGAAAGGACTTGGACTGACACTCCTCCATCCACAGCTGTGACGCCTAATCAGCCTTTCACAGTGCTCTGTGCATCACCATAAAAACGTTCCTATGTTATGCCCTTATGATTGCTTTTTATGTTATGACACTTGCCCTTCTAGTGCTGACCGTGTCTTCGGCTTACTGTGAGGGCCACAGCAACAGTCTGCTAACTGTCCTTTTGGTATTCCATTGTGATGCATGGGTACGTGTTTAGCACTATGACCCTTTTGATTGTCTCTGTAAGCCCTTCACCGCACAACCTGCTTTTCAAGTGTCAGAAGGGGTGGGGGCCATGGCCATTCTACTTGCATAGCTGTCCCTATCATGTTTTGCAGTCATGTAAATGTGTGTAGTAAGGAAGAATATGCCCTTCACAATGTTGACCCTACCACAGTTGACATCATGCCGGCACCAGTGGTTTTTGTACTGCAATGTGCCATGCAATGTCACATACTGAAAAGGAAAGTATGTTTGCAAAAGTGATATTTGTCTGAATACATGCCAGTGAGTGTGACAAACTTGCAATGTAGTAACAGAACAAATATGAAACAATCACTGTAGGTGTGTGAAAGAAATTAACAAACATCTCACAGGAGAAGTCATGTGAGGAGCTGAAACCTTGGGTTAACAGCTTGGTGAACCACCTGTACTGGAGTGCATCATCATCCGATGAACAGAATGAAGACATAATTGCTGCTACGTGGAGATCAGTTGTTGGCCACACACAAAATGTACACACCTTTGAGGTTACGCAATTTCCAAAATGTGCACATGGGCGATTACGTGGCAGGGATCGCAAGAAGAAATAGTTAAAGAGAGGTAACGTCCAAACATTCTACATACTAAAATGCCAGAAGATTAGGCCTAATGGTCTATTAATCAATTTATCCCTCCAGGGTGTGGGTATACTGGAGGATCCACCACAGCTGGTGTGATTCGGTCACGAGGCACAGTCGAGTGACTGAACCACACTAGTCATGCTAAGTCCTCCAGTATACCCACACCCTGGAGGGATAAATTGATATTATATAATGGCAAATGTTGTTTTATTTAATTTTTTTACATATTTTGTAACTAACTGAGGTCCGTACGGTTGGAAGGAGGATGTCATTTTTGTCATATTTACCGCGGTGTTTTAGCGAAGCGGCGACAGGACAAATGGCAGCAATTTCGATGAAAGTGAAAGTGACTGGACTGGAACAAGATACGGTTGGCTGGCACTTTTTCCCGTGGGTACACTGGAGGATTTACCATGCTGGGAAAGGTACCAGCCAACCAATGAGGATGCAACATTTGGCACATTCCATTTACTCCATTGTATAATAGAGGTTTCTTGATTTTCAGCACCTGCACTGAGGGCTTGTTTTAGTGTCTGCCCCTCTCCCTTGGTTTATGAATGCAGGCTCCATTTCCAGAGATGCCACCTGCATTGCATCTTTTTAGACATACATTGCCCCACTAGCTGTAGCTTTCCCTTTTACACATGTCCACAGTGTGCACCTCTTCCAGCTTCCTGCAAAGTGCTTTCCATTGCAAATCCACTCTTTACGTGACATAACACCATATCATCTCAGTCTTTCTGGATGTAATCCTCTAGCAATGCATCCCAGCATCCTATTTTCCCTTGCCGCTGTCATGCTACAGGTCTCTGACTTGTTCTTTTTGACATCTACCACTACCTTTGGTCCCTTGCACCCTACGTGACTTCAACTTTGCTTCCTCCCACTATATATCTGTGGCCTGGACTTCTGAGTCCCTGGTGCTGAACCTTGCAGTTCCTCACATGCCATTTTAGTTTCCATTTTTCTGACCACCCTCTCAGAGCCTCCATATCCTCCAGAACATGTGAAAAGGTAGATTGATGAAATGCATATAACAGTGATCCATTGCTTAATGCATGACGTATTTCTGCACATGGAAACTTTTGTGGACAGTAAGAAATGCATACTGTACTGCACTGTGACCGATATCCACTGAATTGGTCTTTACCGTTACAGTAACCCATATCCGTACAAACTATCTGGCATGCAAGGTAAATCCATTTTATTGACTACCCTCACCAGACCTCCACAGACTGAATTATCTTCTCACTGAAGGACTGTACTGAAAAATGAGATCACAATTCACTGTTTCACTCTGTGGCTGTGCACTTCAGTCACATGCAGGACAGAGAGGAAACCCACACCCTCCACAGTGTTCATTCAGGGATATCTGCTACAACAGAGACCCTGTACTATTTCCTATCCACATGTCCACCTGCAGACACACATAATCAGTCTTGTATGGTGTGAAGCTGGACAAGTCAGCAGCACTCTGCACTTGTTCCCTTCATAGCGACTCATCATTCCAAACACTCCGTACAGCCTGTCTGTTTATGCAGTGTTTCATTCTTCCCTACCTACTGGTACCAACACTGTTGTTGCAGACGTTGTACCAGACAGTTCCACAACTTCATCTCCTGTGAATATAGACTGCTTGCAGTACCCTCTGTCAATGACACCTAAACCACTGTTACACACAGCAAAACATATGTTAACCTTTTACAGTATGGACCACTGCTACTGCCAGCCAGAACACTAATATCACCAGTGCACGACAGAACTTGCTTCACTTGGATTATAGCGAGATCCAGGTGTCAGTGCCATAAGGTGGTTCTACACAAATACTCACAAGTGGCACCATACAATTGGTTTGAAACAGTGCTATGTAACCAGATTCTTGTTCTCTAATCTAGGGAAAAAGGCTTCTGCAAAGCTGGAAGAACTGGTGTACAACCGAAGACTGTGTACTGACGTGTCAAAGATGTCCTCTTTATACCAAACTTCAAACATTGAGGCATTCCACAGCCTTTTAAATCAATTTGCACTCAAAAGGTATATTTATTCATACATAGGCATGAAATGCAGGTAAGTTTTCAGGGACTGAGCTACACAAAGGTACAAAATGGCTCCTATATATTGCTTTATACAGTAAGTGAAACACAGAAATGGTAGATGAAATACTGGACATATCAGCAATCACAGTGAGGTAAACAAGAACATAGAATTTTGCTACTGGACACTAGAGTGTGGGTGTGTATGTGTGTGTGTATTTGTGCACGCGCAGCTGAACTGGTTCCCTACCTACTATCTAGGCTGAGTTTCTTACATGATACGGCCTTCATGAGACATTTGGCTTGCAAACAGTTGATACAGGTCATGCCACAACATTTGCCCTGAAATGTGATTTCAGAAAGTGCAGTTTTCCATGCACAGGTAGTTGACATCAGTATGTCTGTGATCTGTCATAAAGGTTTTTCATACTTGGGTGGCTTCGCCAACATGGCAGTGGACAAGCAGGCAGCCACTCCCACTTCCTCAGCTGTATATTCATGTACTGCTACTACATTTATATCTGGTCCCATAGAACAGGAGCATGATGGTTTTGTCAAATTCTAGGAATCTTCTCTTACCAATGCTCCACAGGTACAGCATATCCAGAATGCCACACAATTCATATTAGCATGTTATGTGATTCTCCCCAACATCACGCAGAACTCTATTAGCAGTCATGCATTATAACAAGAACAAAGGAAGACTGCAAGCTTCAACAGAAGACAGCACTGGAAGAGTCTCAATTCATTTTCCCAAATACAAGAAAGCAGGTCATGTTGCGAAGAAAGTGTTGGCAAAACCTACTTTCAGTATATTTCCATTGAAAGATGGCATTACGTCTTACTCCACAGGCTTTCTAAATAATATTACAGACATACACATGATTGTCAAATCATTCAGTTTGATGTTCAGATAATTGGATGCTCCATTGGCATGGAAGGGCCATGCATTGCTGACTTACCAAAAGTCACACATTTTTTGCGCTCTTGGTGATTTCCCTAACAGGAGGCAGATGGTGAAGGACTCTTACTATGTGAGGGAAGGGGGCTGAACAGCTCAGTAATGTGGAAGTGGTATAGCTCAGTGGGTTAGGGCTGTGAGCTATATATCTGGAGACTGGGATGGGAATCCCACATTCCCCCTTTGCATATTCTGTGTGATCCTGAGCAAGCCATGTAACTTCCCTGTGTTTCCAGGTCACACCTGTACACAAGCTGCGGCTTACTGTGGCTTTCCTGGTTAAGCACTTTCCCTTCCCCCCCTTTCCCAATTGTTTTGTGGAGTCTGAAGCTCTGCAGGTCTGTGGTGAGGCAAAGGTTCAGAAGAAAACAGCCACGTTTGGAATACACATACTGCAGCAGTCGCAGACCTGCGGTCACATGACAGTTTCCACACCTTTCCAAGTTCTGTCACAGTGTGGGACATACAGGGGAAATCCATAGCTACACTGATATGTGGAATCCTGTACCACTACTGCCTGTGCTAACAGTAAAGATAGTGACAGAATTGAAAAGTGTACACATGTAGGAGTTATGCTTCAGTCTGAAGCCCTGCAAGGGGGAATTCAGTGATGCTGTCACGTTACACACTGTGATATACCCATTATTACATATAGATCAATAAACAGTGCAGCTTGGCAGACTGACAGCCAAAGATGCTGCACTTGACATCACTACCCATTATGGTGCTGCACATTTCATGACCTGTAAACATATATCTATACAAACCAAGAACAGTACAGTGCATATTAAACAGCAGTTCTATGTACCATTGCATCCCTTTCAAAATGCTGTTGTACCTCACATCAAAAGGTCATGGCATTTGATTGTGCCCTACTGTTGCAAAACTGCATTGTACTACCTTTAGGGCCTGCATGTCACACTTTCAGTTTGCAAGGCCGAAGTGTCATGCACACATACTTCACACAGTTGAATACAATGTTAGTAATAGATAGGATGAACAACTGTATGCGAAATCTCTGTGTTCTGGGATCCTGGGATTCTACTTCCCCTGTACCTCTTGCACTGTGCTCGAAGGTTACACTGTATCTAAAAACCTCTATGTGGCACAATACACTGATTGTGCGTATCTGCTCAACCAGTATGACCAAACTGGTTGCTGGGCCCTCAAGAAGTTGGGGGTAAAGTCAAACATTCCAGTTCTACATTACAACTCACTCCCCCTCCAAAACCAATGAACACTACACACCATCCACACATTACAGCATGATATCATAACCATACTTCTACTGAGATCTTCACTGCTGCCAATGACTCATCTTTCATTTGCCTACCATGGCCCATGCAGGACACACCTACTACGAGTCAAAGAACATAAACGGACATAAATCCACCTTTCAAAAGGCTATCCATTTCTGTCACAGCTTACAGTACTCAGCGTCCCACACTTCCAAGTCAAACAAAGACGGTGTCCTTCAGTACTGGGAAGACAGTTACGATTACGGCTATGTGGTCCATCATCCTAACCTCCCCCCACACACATACACACACACACAGAGTACAGCATCTTAGCCTACCTCATAACAAATCATGCATGAGACTACAGCTACAACAACTCAGTGACACACAAACAGACACAGTATGTTGCAACTGACATACACTGACAGCAACTGATCCCACCCTCTACACGAAATTTATTACATGCCCTGCATGCACTGCAGTACACCACATATATACAGAGAATCTCCTGCGACAGACCACAAGAACAGTAACTGCCTTACAACAAACATTACTAACACTGATAAATCTTTTCTTGTCATATTTCAGGTATTTGGAGGATGCTTTTCCTCTGTGTACTACAGAAGAGGATTTTCAACATATATATATATACCTGTTGTGTTTCCCAGAGGAATGAGTCCATAGCACTGATCATAACAAACCTTGTATGCTCACAATTCATGAGAAACACAATTAGTTAAAAAATAAATAGAAAAAATATAAACAGGCAGCTACATAGAAACCCACCTGTCAGTAGTACATACACTCAGGACTGCCACACACACCACAAGCAACAAAACAGCATCTCCACAAAAGGCAAAGTCTCACTGTGCCACCCAAAGACTAGTACCTCTCTACATACAGATGTACATAATCACTGGTGCATGCTAAGGTGAACCTCACTTCCCACGACATCACACTATCAGCAATTCATGCTCTCCCACATTGCAAACCAACCGAGCCACACCAGGGAAGTGCCACTGCTTCTACATCATACAATATAGTGTGCTCCTTTCTGACTTACCTTGCAATGACCTTTAGCAGCTGTAGTATCCATGAACATAACTGAATATTAAACTACAGTGAGGACAACCTCTGACATTCCCAAAACTAAACAACCAAAATTAACACCCAATTCCACAACAAGTGACATACCACAGCAGTGCACAAGCACTTATGATGGATTATGACATCAAATGCAACAGACTTTCACTGACTACTGCGTAACAAATTATACATAGCTGCATACCTACCCCAACAATGGGGGAAATAATGAGAGATACGAAAGGAGGCAACAATCGCTCCCACACTAACCCTTTTCTCCATTCCATGAGCTAACTGCAACAAGCCATGCATCTACCACCAGCAACATCCTCATTACTCTGACCGGTTACATATCACACACCATTACAATTCATGTAGAAACGAGTGATGTGAATACCCAACTACATTATCACTATGCATCCACCACACAGTAAACCTTTCCCCATGACAAGCAGCACTTTACACATATTTACAGATTGGCTATTGTGAATCACAACAGACTTATGTCTAGGAACACAGCGTTTGCCACATTTCATGTGTCACACAGGTATTCCGCAAAACCTTTTCTTCTCCATATGCTGGTGACATCGCTCACAATATGACAGCTATGGAAGCTCCACATAAGCCACATACAGTGTTCTCTCATCCATGCCGTACTTTACGTTAACAGCTCCACCTCACTTGCTACCTGTCCAGGCCACTGTTGCCATCTCTCTCTGTCGCACTCCCTGACAAAGGCTTGCGACTATGCCTAACTACACCAGCTGACACCAAACATGATACTACTGGCCTTCATATGACAGGTTACACATTCGTTCTTCACAGCGCTGCTGCTGATGGGGATGGAGGGGGAGGGGGCTCAAGTATTCCACCTTACACATAAACTTCCGAGCCCCACTAAACAAAACACAGTATAGTACAAAAAAAAAAAATTACAGCTGATTTTAGCATCTTTCCTGGATTAACAGCTGTGACAGCGCCACACAGCCGACCACCACCCCGCACCCTACTATCACAGCTCAACCTGGGTACCTAGCAGTCCGGCCCACTGCTGCCTTCTCACAGTTCAACAACTATCTCTCATTGTCCCATTATAAACCTCCCGATAATACAGACCCACACCCACAGACAGTACATGCCTAACAGCAAAGAAAACAAAATTTCTGCGAATTTCAATGCAGCAGTACACATGCTGCACTATTTACAACACTCGCATTTTTCAAGTGGGATCATGCTGGTGTTCGATGTGTGTGTGTGTGGTGGGGGGCGCCACTTGCATGACACATTACACATACATTTTCCAGCCCACCCCCCCAAAAAAACTATTTCCTGACATTCAATATTTACCTCTCGCTATTTAACAGTCTGCCGTCATTCAGACCTTCCAATTCCTGACCACTGTCAGACAAATTACTATCATTTCCCTCAGTGGAGTCTGAGGCTTCAGGCTCAAATTAATAAGGCAAAATAACATTATGAGGCACACCAACTTGTTCCTCCCAAAACACATCATCTCCACGGATATAATCCTTCTCGTGGATTCCTGAATCTGACGTATCACTATCGCTGAGCACTGGGATGCTCATTTCGTTAGTGACCCTTTCTGAAACCGATACTGCAGTGCTCACAAACATTCCCTACACTTGACGTCAGCACACCACTCATGCTGCCTTTGTCCACAAAGGCGGGCTTTTCACTGCATTGCCTAACACCCAGCCAGAAACCATCCCAGCAAATGTTGTCTCCAGCTAACACCACAACCACAAGAGGAAACACTTACCCCACGATAAAACCTACCATCTCTGCCAACAAATTGCATCATTACTACCCTGAGTCAGGAACTCTTTAAGAAAAAGTGCGTAAATGCATGGAAGCTAAGACAAAAAGGTGTACAGAAAGACAACACAAATGTGATCACAGGATGATGTCAGGAAATTTAAAACATAGCTAGTTGCATGCAGTAAAACAATCAGGGAAAAAAAGTATACATTAGAAACCTAACTAGTGGGGCGCTAATGATCACTGAGTAAGTAAGAAGCAAACGTCCGCAGCTCCACTCTAAATTAATAAAAGTCATATTTTAATAGAGCTATACTTAATCAAAAGCACTCTAACTGCTTCAGAAGAGGCCAGTGATAATGGATAAATACTTAACTGCAAGAAAAAGCACTAGCAATACATCAAAAATGGAGAGTAAGAAATCAGAACCAAATGAAACGTTGAGCAGTGGCAGGCCGGGGACTATCTCACTATCAGACGCTGAGATAGCAGTGCTAGGCAGATCAGTCATGGAACAGGTTCTGCAAGGTCTGGGACCCAGACTGGATACTGTACATTTGAAACCAAAATTACTAACCTTACTTCCGAGCTTGTAAAGCAAACAAAATGCATGTCATAGGTGGAACAGTGAGTTTCGGATAACGAGGATGCTACACGACAGATACCAGACAGGTGGCACAGTTGGAATGGGAACTAGTGGACCTGTGGGATGTGGTCGACTACCAAAAGAATTACAATAGATGAAATAACCCGAGGCTACGGGGACTACCAGAAGAGAAAGAGAGCAGAAATGCAGCAGAGTTTTGTGCAGTAACTCTTCCTGACTTGCTGGACATGAAACCTAAAAATGGGCATTTGAAAATCGAGAGGGCACACAGGGCACTGGACTCACAATCACCAGATGACCAACTCCCAAGGCAGATCATTTTTCATCTCCACAGCTTCAGGGACAAACAGGATATTATTACAGCCTACAAAGTTAAAAAGAAAATAATATTTGAGGGAGTGAAACTTATGCTACACCAAGATCTTTCACAGCGTGTACAAAGAATGAGGCAATTGTTCAAAGTAGCCATGAACATGCTGTGGGAATGAGGCATCGAGCTCTTCAGGGAAGGGATAAAAGCAACAGAACTAAAGGGTAAACAGGGAGGAGAGGAGGCACTGTGGGTCACCCTGGAGAATGGAAATGGCTCCACAATCTGCACAGGGGTTGTATACAGACTCCCATCTCAGGGGGAGGAAATGGACAAGGAAATGATAGAAGGCATCCTTGGGATGGCAGAGAAAGGGCAGATATTGCTGATGGGGGACCAGAATATGCCAGATATTGACTGGAGCACCTTTGTTGCAGACACATCCAAGAGCAGGGCCATTCTCGATGCCCTACAGGGGGCATGCCTCGGACAGCTAGTTTTGGAACCCATTCAGGAGAGAGCAATCTTAGACCTGCTACTCTCAAATGGGGATGGAGAGAGGATCTCTGATCTTGAAGTGGGTAGCCATCTGGGAACAAGCGACCACCAAACAGTGTGATTCACGATAAACTTAGCTGTCGAGTCAAGCCACACAAAAGTGAAGGTACTGGACTTCAGGAGGGCTGATTTTGACAAAATGGGAGAGTGCCTCAGAAAAGCACTAGCAAATAGGCAAGAGGTGGGGTGGAGCAACAATGGGGAAATATCAAAACTGCCATCACAGAGGCAACAAGTCTTTGTGTGAAGCAAATAAACAAATCAAAACGAAAGAAAAAAACACTATGGTTCTCAAAAGTAGTGGCAGAGAAGGTAGAGGAAAAAAGACAGCATTCGTGAAGTATGAGGAAACACAGAAGGAGCAGGACAGAGAACTGTACCAGTTAAAGCAGAAGGAAGTGGGTAAGGCAGTCAGAATGGCAAAGGCCTAAACCAAGGAAAAGATAGCCAACTCAGTTAAGAAGGGGAATAAAACCTTTTATAGGTACATTAGGGAGCAAAGAATAAGAATTAGGCCAATAACCCTCCTCAACTACGACTGCAAAATAATATCTAAGGTACTTGCCACATGTTTAGAAAAATTCCTACTGCAACTCATACACCCTGACCAAACTGGTTTTATACAAGCAGAATGGCTTACCATAACATGAGGAGATTATTGAACATAATCTAGTGGGGATCCAAACATCCTGGACATGCTTGTGTACTTTCAATGGACTCAGAGAAAGCATTCGATAGAATAGAAAGGATGTACCTATTTGAGGTATTGCATATATTCGGGATGGGGAGGTATATATTAACCTGGTCAAAATGTTCTACTGGGAACCAAGAACTCATGTGTTGATAAACGGCACACCCACAAGGGAATTTCAACTATTTAGAGGCAAGAGGCAGGGCTACCCTCTCTCCCTCTTACTATTTTCTATGGCAATAGAGCCCTTAGTGAGTAAGATAAGGGAAAACCAAGAGATCATAGGAGTTGTGGGTCCGGGTGGGAAGCAGCATAGACTTACCTTATATGCAGATGATCTTCTCCTATACTTAACAAAACCTAAGAAATCACTGCCAGCCCTATTAAAAATGTTACAGACCTTTGCAGGCTTCACTAGCTACAAATGGAACCTCCAGAAGTTGGAAATGATGTTTCTCGATAAGAAAAATGGGAAAAAGCAGATCAACACCTAGGGGCTTAGAAGGGTAGATCTCTACCTCACTTATCTCAGGATCAAAGTGGGTAGGGATATACATGCAGTACATAGGCTAAACTACTCACATCTCTTTAAAACTACATTATCAGACCTCAGTAGATGGACTGGACTACCTGGATAGGGAGAATTAATCTTATTAAAATGAATATTCTCCGGGGGATATTATATGTCATGCAAATGGTGCCATTTGGTCCTACAATGAGGGATACTAAACAACTTGAAAGTGGATTTAGCAACTTCATATGGATGAGGAAGAAACCAAGGATGGCACTAAATAGAATTAAAGCACCTAAGTTAAAGAGAGGGATGGATTTCCAAAATTTAAAAGGAAATTACCTAGCCACACAATATCAGTACATACATAATTGGGTGAACAGAGGTGAGGCAGCCATATGGCTGGATATAGAACACAAAGAAAGCCAAGGTAGATTAACAGCATACTTGGCACCAGGAGGAGATGGAGCATATGGGTGTACAGCTGACCCCAACCCAATGGTGTTAACTGTGCTTGAGGCTGGAAATGCATTAAAAGAACAGGGGGGACATTGAAAGATAATACACTCCTGGAACCTATAGCTGGGAACCCAGAATTCCTATCTGGTCTCAAAGACCCAGGCCAGGTGGAATGGGAAACCAAAGGGGTCAGGTGCATATGGGATTTATGTGGAGAGAAGGGAATCCATCCCTTTGACAGAATCAAGGAAAGTCTGAACTTGCCAAACTCTCACCTCTTTCTCTACCTACAAGTGAGACACTATGGGGTCAAACTGCTTGATGGAACACTGAGAGGCAGCACAATACCCAGTATAGAGAAAGAAATCTTAGGGGCCAAATATAATGAGAAAGGGCTAACTAGGAAAGTGGCTAAACTGGATAGAGATAACTTTGGGGGAGGAACAGATAAAGTGAGAGCAAAATGGGAGGAGGAACTGGGGGTTCCCTATAACAAATGAAGCATGAGAGCAGCTGGTGGTGTCACACATGGGGCTCTTAATTTTCAATAGGACCAAAGGAGCACAGTATCAATTTTTGTATCGATTATTCTAACCACCAGAGATGGTGCATAAGTTTCATACAGAGATCTCCAAAAAGTGTGAAAAATGTATAACAGGAACAGGAACATATTTTCACTACTTCTGGGAATCTGAAATAATTAATCACTACTGGGAGGTCAAACTCATGTGAGATAAGGAGATAGAAATGTCCCAACTATCCCTTCTTATGCAATAATGTCTTTATAAGTGACATTGCAGAGAGACTGGAAATAAAAGTATGCCTCTTTGCAGATGACACAAAGATCTGCAACAGGGTTGATACACAAGGTGAGGTGGAAAGGATGAGAAGGGACTTGGCAAGTTTGGAGGAATGGTCAAATGCATGGCAGCTTAGATTCAGTGCAAAGAAGTGCAAATTAATGCACCTGGGAACCAAAAACCTAGGGCAAGAGTGCACAATGGAGGGTGAGATACTGATAATTACAAAAATGGAAAGGGACCTGGGGGGTAGTTATATCAGATGACCTAAAGGTGGGCAAGCAATGTGAGAAGGCAGTAAGGAGGGCTGGCAGAATACTGGGATGCACAGGGATAGGCATCACCCGTAGAAATCAGGAAGTTGTTATCCCTCTGTACAGACAGTTGGTGAGACCCCATCTGGAGTACTGCATGCAGTTCTGGAGACCCCATCTCCTCAAATACATAGATAGTTTGAATGGTGTCCAGAGGTGGGCAACCAAAATGGTACAGGGTCTGCACCAGAAGACATACGAAGAGAGACTAAAGGAGATTAATATGCATACCCTTGAGGAAAGAAGGGAAGGGGGGACTTGATAGAAACTTTCAAGTACATCACGGGAATCAACAAAGTCCAAGAGGGTAGCCTATTTCAGAAAAAGATATGTGCAAGAACAAGGGGTACAATTTGAAGATAGAGGGAGGCTGATAAGAGGTAATGTGAGGAAGCAGTTTTTCACAGAGAGGGTTATGGATGCATGGAACAGCCTTCCTGAGGAGGTCATGGAGTCAAAAACAGTGGGGAAATTCAAGAATGCATGGGACAAACAAAAGGCAATTCTAGTGAGGGGAAGAAGAAAGTAGGATGTTGCTTAACTAGGATCTGCAGCTTATATATTAGGTAGGGAAATGGGCAGACTAGGTGGGCCAAGCGGTCCTTATCTGCCATCAAATTCCATTTTTTTTTGTTTCTGTTGTAAAGTTGTTTTAATCTCTCATTTTTGGGGAAGATTGTTGAGAAGGTGGTATCGCTTCAGTTGGAGGAACATCTCATGACTCACGAGTTGTACGATCCTTTCCAGTCAGCTTTTCGGGCCAGGTATAGCACTGAAACGGCATTAGTTCTGGTGCAAAATGACCTCCTCAGGGCTAGAGACTGAGGAGACAAGACAATTCTTGTTCTCCTCAATCTCTTCAGCATTGATACTGTGGACCATTGTGTGTTGCTTCTCCGCCTGAGGAGATGTGGACTCACGGTATCATCATCAAGTGGTTTGAGTCCTTTCTCACAAATAGGAGACAGTGAGTTTGTGATGGGAAATTTCTCATCAACACCCAGTCTCCTTTTGTGTGGAGTCCCTCAGGGTTCGGTGTTGGCCCCAATGCTGTTCGCAGTGTATATGCTGCCCTTGGGGGGGGGGATCATTAGAAAGTATGGACTGAGTTTTCATTGCTATGCTGATGATACTCAGCTATACTTATCTTTTGCTCCAGGAACACCCAACGCAGTAGATGTGCTGAACATCTGTCTGGCTGAGATTAGCGACTGGATGGCCTCCAGCTGGCTTAGATTGAACTCTGACAAGACTGAGGTATTGGTAGTGGAGTCAAACAGAGTTTGTGATGGGATGGCCTCTGATTCGGCAACTGGCCTTGTGCTAGGGGCCGCGTCATTGATGGCCTCCCCTTGGGTACGAAATCTTGGCATGATGTTTGACAGGAATTTGACCATGGAGGTTCAGATTTGTTCCGTGGTTCGTTCCTGTTTTTTCCATCTTCGTAACATTGCCAGAATTAAGCCCCTTGTTCCACCTCTGGACCTCCCTACCCTGATACATGCCTTAGTCACTTCTAGGCTTGACTACTGTAATGCCCTCTATCTCAGGATCTCTGGGGGCTCTCTCCGCAGACTGCAGCTCGTGCAGAATGCTGCTGCCAGGCTTTTAACTGGGCAGAGTAAATTTTGTCACATTACACCTGTGCTACGTGAACTGCACTGGCTGCCTGTCAGGTGGAGAGTGCTCTTCAAGGTGAGGGTTTCTCACCTATAAGGCTCTACATGAACAGGGCCCTGGTTACCTGTCAGATCTCCTGATACCATCCTCCTCTTCCCGTAATCTCCGTTCTTCTGGTGCCGACCTCCTAACTGTTCCAAGAGTGAGGTTAAAATCTGCGGGCGACCAAGCATTTAGTGTCGCTCCTGCTTTTTGGAATTCATTGCCAGCTGCAGTTAGGGAGGCCCTGAACTTTACTACCTTCAAGGTTTGCCTAAAGACTCACCTATTCTCATATGCTTTTGGGGTTTGATTATGATTATGTATATGTGTTTTTTTTTTTCTGTTCTGTACCTATATGGCATGAAATGCTGTAAAAATTTCTCCACCCTTTTTAATGTGCGGCGCCCAGGGCCTTTGGGATTGGGCATCTTTTTAAATAAAAAATGACTTGACTTGACTTTTATAATTTAAAGTTTCAAGGTTCTATATAAACTCACAAGATGCTTGATGTAGCCATAAGATCAATCTTAATGTAGATATCAAATGAATGCTAGTTACATGGCATAGTTGCTGATCTTAAACAATTATGCTATATGTTTGTTAATGACATAGGATGAAAGAGATATAAGGACATAAGATATGTAACTGATACATAAAAAAAGATAAGACATTTCTTGACTTGTAAGAGTGAGTTTACACTGTTCTTGTTTGCTGAAAATACCAATAAAATATTATATAAAAAAAAGAAACCTAACTAGCTACTGATGGGGAAAATATTAAAGAAATATATGCATAGATTAATATGGAAAAGTTATCAAACAAGGGAATAGGCCCATGTAACATAGATGAGACTGAATTAATGACCTGCAGTTTATCAGGAGAGGTTTTGACAGTGGGAAAAAAAAATATTATTACCTCTCTCTAAATCACTGGTGAAGTTTCTCCTGCAGTGTTATGCCTTTTTCTGTAGTCCTCATCTAAAGAAAGAGAAGGAAAGGCTGGAGATGGTGCAGCATAGCTTAACCAAATTATTTTGTGCCAGCAGGGCAGAACCTATGAAGATCGGCTTAGGACACTGAACATACAGTATATTTAATTATCACCAAATAAGAAAGGGCTGATAGAAACCTTCAGGTTCCTGAAAGGAATAAACATGGTGAATTGCAAGGAACTATTCAACTAGAGTAGTGGATCTAGAATACAAGAACATGAGAGAAGGTTAACAGGGGAAGTTCAGGGGGGAAATAAAACAGTTTTATTCTACAGAGGGAGTGACCTGAGCAATGGAACAGACTGGTAGAGGAGGTGGTTGGCTCCAAAACTATTAATGGTTCATGCATGGTAGGGACAGATTTAAGGGTTTAGTAGTAACTCAGGGGGTAGTAGTATTAGTACATATAACAAGGGGTGGATAGTGCAGACAAAAACCTGTATTGACAAAAGGTCTAGGAGTATGAAAGGGTATTACCATTAGATTGGATGGACCATTGATCTTTTTCTAGCTTCATTGTTTAAGTTTCTGTACTTCTAATACCCAGGATAGCCAACAGTATAGAGTACCGATATAAGTGTCAAGCAGCAATGAGCCCCTCAATGTACTACTAAATAAGCATTTGTCAATGCCAAATGTTGTCTTGCTGGCACTGGCATTGATAGTGCAGACGTTAGAGAGATGCATAATAGGAATGGCAGTGAAGTACTGAACTGATGCCAACCCCACTCCCACCCTGTAGAGATTGACAGGCACTGAAGTGTACCTTTGGGTAATTGGCCATAACGCTCATGCCATCTCACCTCACCCTACACTGCAGACACTGACAAGTGTTGCAGTGTGCTTTGGGGTCTTCAGGCCTTATGCTTACCCCATTCCTTTAGGAAATATGCTGAGATGGGTGCACTATAGGAGAATGGACTGAACATTGGGGCTGAAGAGTCCAAGGCACACCTCGATGCCTGTCAGTGACTGCAGTTTGGGGATGGAATGGCATGAGCATTACAGCTGAAAATCCCAAGTCACACCCCTGACGTCTGTCAGTCTGTACAGGGTGGGGCATTACAGTTGGAAACCCCAACACCCCTGGCGTTTATTGGTTATTTTCACTCCAAATTTTCAACATGGGCTTTTTGTGACCCCACCTCATGAACAGTGGTACTATCAGTTCATTAGCCGAAAGGTGATTTTGCACAGTGACTGTGCTATCTGGAGCCACAGGTGTGAAAACACATTTTGTGCAGAATGTGAAAAATTACAGCTGTACTGTTCATGAGGAGGTGTAAAAAAATGATAATGTTGAAAATCTGGAGTGAACCTTATGGATATACTCTGCGCTTTTGTTTGGCAGACCTCATTCTGTATCCAACATTTATAAAATTTTATATGATTGTAAATATCTGGCTGTGTTTGCACCGGAGAGATATTGGGCCTCATGCTTCCCCAATTCGGATATAGACTGGGCAGTATTGTGGTTGAATTGTCATAAATACATTACTCAGGATAGGTTACGACTTACACAGTTTCACATTCTAAATAACATATATTATACTCCCCAAAAACTATATAAGTACGGTCTTATTGATTCACCTACCTGCTCTCAATGTAAGCAGGCAGAGGGTTCGCTTTATCATATATTCTGGGCATGTCCCAAGGCCTTCACCCTCTGGGGGGATATTCAACAGAGGATGGATCCCTTATTGGGCCTCTCTCACCTCTTTACTCCTGAGGTATGCCTCTTAGGTGATTATGCCCTTCTTTCAGTGATTTTGAGAAGGTATTATATGGCTTTGATTTCCTTATCAGTTAAGAAGGTTATTCTCCAACACTGGAAAGATGATGGAGATATTCCTTATTCGGAATGTCTCAAAGAATTACTGGCTAATCTCAGGATGGAAAAAATGGTGACTAGTTTAAGCAATAGGATGAATAGATATAAGAAAATTTGGGAATCTTTGTATACACTGCTTGTCATTTAGTATATTCTACTTTACTATCGAAGTTTGGATTTGACTATCATCTGATAAGTTCGAGCTATGCTGATTGGGGAGGCGGTTTTAGTATGGGGGGGAAGGGATATGAGGGGAGAATAGCTCCAATGTATGCAGCGAAGGATTGTTTCCAGTTACATGTACAATTCTGATTATCATGATTAGATCTGTTCTTATTTGTGTGTAAAATAATAAACTTTGATTTGAAAAAAAGAAAATCTGGAGTGAAAATATGGAAAATTCATGAAGTCACTAGTGCACGTAGAAACTGGGCAACAGATGCCCGTAACGCAATTATTTTGTGGATTTTTTTTACCAAATTTTCAACATAGGCATTTTGGAACCCCCGCTGATGAATAGTTGCACTGTGATTTTGTTAATGTGTCCTGAAAGTTGACTTCCCACAGTGACCATGCCATTCTTTGCCAGATGTGTAAAAACACATTTTGGACAGGATGTGAAAAATGACAGCTGTACTGTTTATAAGGAGGTGTGAAGAAATTGCAAAGTTGAAAATCTGGAGTGAAAATATTAAAAAATCTTGAAGTTATGAGTGTGCGTGGAAACTGCTCAATGGACGCTTTTAACACAGTCATTTTTTTTGAATTTTGTTCACCAAATTTTCAACATAGGCATTTTGAAACCTCTACTCAAGAACAGTGTCAATGTGATTTTCTTAATCTGTCCCGCGCATTGATTTCTCACAGCAACCACGACATTGTGCGTCAGATCTGTGAAAACAGATTTTGGGCAGGATATGAAAAATGACAGCTGTACTGTTCATAAGGAGGTGTGAAAAAATGGCAATGTTGAGAATTTGGAGTAAAAATATTAAAATTCTCAAAGTTATGAGCATGTGTGGAAACTGCACAATGCACACTTCTAACACAGTCATTTTTTGGAATTTCTTCACCCACTTTTCAACATAGGCATTTTGGGACCTCTGCTCATAAATAGCAATACTGTGATTTTCTTAATCTGTCCCCAAAATTGATTTCCCCACAGCGACCGCACCATTGTGTGCCACATGTGCGAAAACACATTTTGGTAGGATGTGAAAAATGACAGCTGTACTGTTCATAAAGAGGTGAGAAAAAATGGAATGTTGAAAATCTGGAGTGAAAATATTGCAAATGTGCAAAGTTACGAGCGTGTGTGGAAACTGCACAATGCACACTCATAACACAGTGATTTTTGAGAAATTTTTTTCACCAAATTTGCAACATAGACTTTTTGGGAGCCCAGCTCATGAACAGTGGCACTGTGGTTTCCTTAATCGGTCCCGAAAGGTGATTCTGCGCAGTGACCTCAAAATCACCTTTCGAGGCCAAATAATGAAATGAAAGTGACTGTTTTCATGAGGTGGGGTCCCAAGAACCCCATGTTGAACATTTGGAGACAAAAGTCAAAAAATGACAGAGACATCCACCTAACTTGAAACCTCCCCCATTGATGCCATTATACAACTACCCGGCATTTCTTCACTTTGCAGTCAGCTTTAAAGAGTGCAGACATGTTTCTGCTCCACCGAAGATTGCAGCACTGGACCTCTGGAGGTGAGTATGGGGTGAGGGTGTGTGTGGGGAGGTGGGGTACACAGAGGGTCAGTGTGGGTTGGGGAAGGGGGGGCCCGCCGACAGCAAGGGACTGTTTTCTTTGTTTCAGGTTCCAAAAAAAACAAGCATTTGTCAATGCCAAATGTTGTTTGCTTATATGTGCTGTTTCAGTATTTGGAAGTGAAAGTACCATGTCTAAGAACTGTCATGTGCCCCCCCCACGACATCCAATGTGTCTTTCTGTTCAATATTCACAGAAGAGGGGAGGGGCAAGGGCCACAGCAGTACAGCAGTAGCAAAGGCATGAAGAGGTGGACAATAGTCCATTCACAGGCAGAAGAATCCTGCAGGAGGTGACTAAATTGAAGGTGGACAAAGCAATGGAACTAGATGCCATACAATCAAGGATATTAAGGGAACTGTGAAGGGAGATAGCAGTACCTCTGGCAGCCATGTTCACTGAGTCATTCAGCACAGGAGTGGTACCAGAGAATTGGAGGAGGGTACACGAGATCCCTCTATACAAATCCAGCAGTAGGGAGGAGGCAGGGAACCATAGGCTGGTCAGTGTCACCTCAGTAGGGGGGAAAATTATGGAGACATTGCTTAAAGAAAGGATAGTGGGGCATCTAGAAGCCATTGGAGCCTAGAATCAGAGGCAACATGGATTTAGAGTGGAGAGGTCATGTCAGACAAATCTGGTTGATCTCTTTGACTGGGTGACAAAGAAAGTATATTAGGGTGGGGCAGTGGACAACACTTACCTTGATTTAAGCAAAGCCTTTGACACTGTCCCACATAAGAGGCTAATAAAATAGCTAAGTAGGCTAGGCATAGGGGAAAGGGTGACAAACTGGGTTAGAAACTGGTTAACAGACAGGAGACAGAGAGTGGAGGTCAATGGGGTGCAGTCTGGGGAGATGGGGTGACCAGTAGAGTGCCGCAGGGATTGGTCCTGGGTCAGTCCTGTTCAATGTCTTCATTAGTGACATTGCAGAAGGGCTGAAGGGAAAGGTCTGCCTGTTTACAGATGACACAAAGATCTGTAACACAGTGGATACCCTAGAGGGGGTGGAGAAAATGAGGAGGGACCTGGGGAAGCTTGAAAAATGGTCCAAAGACTGGCAACTGAAGTTTAATTACAAAAAGTGCAACATTAAGCACCTGGGAAACAGAAACCCTGGGGAAAGCTACAGGATGGGGTTGGGGGGGTTGCTGACAGTCACAAAGAAGGAACGGGACCTGGGGGTTCTTATTTCAGATGACCTGAAAATGTCAAAGTGGTAAGGCAGCTTGAAGAGCCAGTGACATGCTGGGATGCATAGACAGGGGTATCACCAGCATAAGGAGGGAGGTAGTGATGCCATTATATAAAATCATGGTTAGGCCTTACATGGAGTACTGTGTGCAGTTTGGATGTTGCACCTTCGTAAGGATATTAACAGGCTGGAGATCGTCCAGAGAAGGGCGAATGAGATGGTACAGAGCTTGCAACACAAGGCTTGTGAGGAGAAATTAAGGGACCTCAATACGTACTCACTGGAAGAGAAGAAGGAAAGAGGGGATATGATAGATACATTCAAGTACCTCAAGGGTATAAGTATAACTACTGAGAAGCTGCAGACAGCTGCTATAGAGACATGTGACACCTTCTGTGTGATATTCTTTTGTTCTTGTACATCTGTCATCTCGAGTATTTCAGTAACCACATAACCACACTGCCTTCTTTAGGCAATTTTATTGTGGTTTTTGCTTGGTGTCAGATGGCAGACAGAAGACTCACCAGATTGTGTTGCCATTTGAAAAACTTCATAAAGTGTTGTTTTACTGGTAAGCATTTTGGAAAGCTGGTGAAGGTCTCACAATTGTTATTATGATTTTATCTCCTTATGGAGGGTGGGCAGCTGCCTTCACAGTCTGTGAAGTCTGATGTCATTCAGTGCCATTTATTGGTCATCTTCCAACACAGGCGTGGTACTGCTATTCCAAAACTAACTCAGGACAAGCAGCTTTCAAAATGGGGAAGAAATGGAGTGAGCAAGAATCAAGTACTCATTCAAATGTGGTGTCGATTTTAAGATCAGCATACTGGTGTGGACACTGCAAATAGAACCCCAGCTCTTTAAACAGCCTTATGAAGAGTAAAAGCTTCTTGAAGCACTGGGGTTCTGTTTATTGTACTGTAAGTGGGCTGCATCTAATTTGGTAATTTACTGTACTTTACATCTGGATGTATGGTAGGCCCAACTTTAAATTATCACTGCACCTGAATGAACACATGATGCCATAGAAACATAGAATTTGTTAGCAGAAAAGGATCACTCAGCCCACCTAATCTGCCCAGGTGTTCTCTACCTACTTGTAACTCCTGCCTGTATATGTTACTGCATGTCTTATTCTGCCTGCATCCATCAGGACCTCCTTGTGAATGAGCTTGCTCAATGGATTTTTCCTGCAATGAACTTGAACCTACTCCACCTCCATAGCCCTATTGATCTCTGTTGACCCCCTCCTTCCCCTTTTTCTAATATACTCCTATGTTTATCCCATGCATGCTTCATGCCTCTTACCATATTAGCTTTCACCACTTCTCCTGGCAGTCTGTTCAAGGCATCTACCACCCTTTCAGTAAAGAAATATTTCTTCACATCTATCCTGAACTCCTCCCTCCCAGCTTCATTGTATGTCCTTTGGTTTGGGTGCTCATTCTCATTTGAAGGAAACTCCCCAACTGTACCCAGTTTACCCCTGTGAGGTACTTTGTAGGTCTTGATCAGGTCACCTCTCGTCCTCCTCTCTTCCAGAGTGTATATGTTGAGATTCTTCAGCCTTTCCTTGTAGGGATTCCTGTGAAAATCCTGAACCATTTTAGTTGCCCTCCTCTGGAAAATCTGCACCTTATGTCCTTTCTGAAGTGTAGACTCTAAAACTGGACACAGTACTCCAGCTGAGAGTATACCAGGGAGTGATACCATGGCAGCACGACATCCTTCCTCCTCCTACTGGAGATGACACTCTTTATGCACCCCAGAATCCAATTTGCCCTGCCCAAAGCCTTGTCACAATGTACTGCCATCTTGAGGTCCTCAGATATAATAACCTCAAGGACCCTTTCACATCTAGCGAGTATCAATACCTCCTGTCATCCTATACTCAACATCGGAGTTCCTATGCCCTATGTACATGAGTTTACACTTGTTGGCACTGAACCACAACTAAGTAAGAAATTGGAATTGATTTGAATGAATTGCAGACTTTTAAGCAGCTTTTCGGGGCATGTGTATGTGTGTGTGTGTGGGGGGGGGGAGGCTCAGCTACTGTAACTATTAGCTTTTGATTTTGGCCTCAAATCAGGTGCACTCCTGTAAACAGATAAAACATGTTTAAGAAAGACCTATAAGAAATGTGATAAAGTCTTTGTACATTAGCCTGGGCTGAGTTTGCAGACAGGAGAGATAGAAACATAGACTTTGACAGCAGATTAGGACTGCATGGCCCACCCAGTCTGCCCATTTCCCTACATACAGGATAAGCTGCAGATCCTAGTTAACCAATAGCCTATTTCTTTCTACCTCTACAAGAACTGACTTATGTCTGTCCCATGCATTCTCCCACAGCTTTAGAGCCCACAACCTCCTCAGGAAGGATGTTTCATGTGTCCATCACCTTCTGTGAAAATAATACTTCCGCATATTGCCTCTGAGATATCCTCCCCCTCTATCTTCAAATTGTGTCCCCTTATTTTTGCACATCTCTTTTTCTGAAAGATGCTACCCTCTTGGACTTTGTTGATTCCATTGAGGTACTTAAAAGTTTCTATCATGTCCCCCCTCTCCCACCTTTCCTCAAGGGTATACATATTAAGCTCATTTAGTCTCTTTTCGTATGGCTTCTCTTGCAGACCCTGCACCATTTTAGTTGTTCTCTTCTGGACTGCCTCCATCCTGTCTATGTCCATGTCGAGATGGGGTCTCTAGAACTGGATGCAGTACTCCAGATGGGGTATCACCAACTGTCTGTACAGAGGGATGACAAGTTCCTGTTTTCTGCTGGTGATGCCTCTCCCTGTACATCCCAGTATCTCCCCAGCCCTTCCTATTGCCTTTTCACATTGCTTTCTAACCTTAAGTTCATCTGATTTGATTAACCCCAGGTCCCTTTCAATTTTTGTTGTTGTTACTACCCCCCCACCCATTATAAAACCTTGCCCTGGGTTTTTGCTTCCCAGGTGCATTATTTTGCAGTTCTTTGCACTGATTCCAAGCTGCCATACTTCTGACCATTCCTCCAACCTTGCCAAGTCCCTTCTCATCCTGTCCACACCTCCTTGTGTGTCAACCCTGCTGCAGATGTTTGTGTCATCTGCAGAGAGGCATACTTTTCCTTCCAGTCCCTCTGCAATGTCACTTATAAAGACATTAAAAAGGAGATGTAGTCTGTTCCTAATTAATGAGCTTCCCACTGATCACCTGTGAGCCTCTTACAGGCCAGAGCTTACTACACAAGCATTTATCAATGCCAAATGGTTGCTTACTGGCATTAGCAGTGGAAGTGTAGGAGTTAGACAGAAGGGGCCCCAATTCTCAAAGCCCTGTGTTGGACGCAAGGTGCCTGTGGTGAACAGATATGGTCCACGGTGCACCTTGCATCTTTGATCGCCCTCCATGCAATTCACGAAGGCGGCCTGCATTGACCGCAGTCCACCTGCCCCAAACAGGGCTTGTACCTGCAATGCACTATGGCACGGTAGTAGGAGGACTGCAGCTGATGCAAGCTGCATCCTGCGATTCACTGACATCACCTGGTGGGAGAAATTCTAAATTTCCTTAGCTGTAAGGGGACCTAGACATTCTCCCCTGGGTGACATGCCTGTGTGTAGCACATCATGGGTGACGGTCCATTCACCATACACCCCAGAGTGTGGACCTTATGTGTGGCTGCCATCCTAGTGGTCCAATGGCACCCCCTCACAGTTCCTCAGTGCCACCTATGTACCATGTTTATACCCTTGTCCTGATGTGGCTCTCCCAATCCCTGATACCTGCTCCATTGGTGCTATTTCAGCACCAACGTATGGTGGTACAGTGCCCACCTATGCCCCAGCAAGTGGTGCCTAAAACCTCCAGTAAACCAGTCCAGACTGTTCCCCATTGTCCAGCACATCCCACCACTCACCTCTGTGGCCAGGCACCAATTACACCAAACATGGTGGGGGGGATATCGACACACCAAGTTGGGTCCACATGCCCATTATCTAGTGGGACAGGGTGTCCTGTTTTAGTCTCTGGTGGCCTGCAGTGGACCTGTACAGTGTGCCTGAGGTTTTCTGTAGGGTTCCGCTCAGTGCTAGTGTGGGGACTTAGCTGCTGGGACCCTTCCTGTACCTAAATCAGGTGCAGGGTCCCTGGTGCACCTGGCATTGGTGCAAGGTGCTGCTTGCCACAGCTTGTGCCAGATGCAGACCCTTATGAGAATTGGGCCATGCAGTATAGGAATGGCAGTAAAGTACTGAACTGACACTGACCCCAAGCCCACCCTGCAGAGATAGGTTGGCACTGAGGTGTGCCTTTGGGTCATTGCCCATAACAGTCATGACTTTTCCCCTCACCCTACCCTGCAGACACTGACAAGTGTCAAGGTGTGCCTTGGGTGTTTGGGCTTTACTCATCTCATTTCATAAAGAAATATGCTGAAATGGGTGCAGTATAGGAGAATGGGATGGATTCTGGGGCCAAAGAGTCCAAGGCGCACCTCGAAGCCTATCACTGGCTGCAAGGTGCAGGTGGGGGTGGAATGGCATGAGCATTACTGTCGACAATACCAAGTCACATCCCTGATGCCTGTAGGGCATTAAGATTGAAAACCCTAACACTCTGGGTATTTCTTGGTATTTTTACTCCAAGTTTTAATCATGGGCTTTTTGTGATCCCACTGTATGAACAGAGATACTATCAGTTTGTTAGCCAAAAGGTGATTTTGCACAGTGACTGCAGCATTTGGCACCACAGATCTGAAAACACATTTCCAACAGGATGTGAAAAATGAGAGCTGTACTGTTCATGAGGAGGAATAAAAAATGGCAATGTTGAAAATCTGGAATGAAAATATAAAAAAACTGGTGGAGTCATGAGTGTGCGTAGAAACTGCGCAAAGCACACCCATAATGTAATTAGTTTGGGGATTTTTTACAGCAGAATTTCAACACAGGCATTTTGTGACCTTTGCTCATGAACAGTGTCACTGTGATTTTCTTAATCTATCCCGAACACTGATTTCCCATAGCGACAGTGCTATTCTGCGCCAGAAGTGCGAAAACACATTTCAGCCAGGTTGTGAAAAATAACAGCTGTACTGTTCATTAGGAGGTGTAGAAAAATGCCAATGTTGAAAATCTGGACTGAAAAGATTAGGAATTTGTGAATGTACAAGGGTGTGTGGAAATTGCACAATGTACACTCGTAACATAGTCATTTTATGGACTCTTGTCACCAAATTTTCAACATAGCCAGTTTGACCTCTGCTCATGACCAGTGTCACTGTGATTTTCTTAATCTGTCCTGAACATTGATTTTGTACTCCAACCATGGGATTGTAGGCTACATGTCTGAAAACACATATCAGGTAAAATGTGAAAAATTACAGTTGTACTGTTCATAAGGAGGTGTGGTAAAATGGCAATGCTGAAAATCTGGAGTGAAAATATTAAAAATGCTTGAAGTTACGAGCGTGCCTAAGAACTGTGCAACACACGCTCATAAAACAGTCATTTGTGAGAATTTTTTCACCAAATTTTCAACATAGCCATTTTAACTCCTCTGCTCATGAATAGTGTCACTATGATTTTCTTTATGTTTCCTGAACACTGATTTTGCACACCGACTTCGCCATTGTTCACTGCATGTGCGAAAACACATTTCAGGGGAGATGTAACAAATGACAGCTACACTGTTCATAAGAAGGTGCGGTATAATGACAATGTTGAAAATCTGGAGTGAAAATATTAAAATGCTCGAACTACGATGCGTGTTAAGGAACTGTGCAATGCGGCATAAAACAGTCATTTTGAATTTTTTTCATGAAATTTTCAACATAGGGGTTTGGGGGGCCTACCTCATGAACTGTGAGACTGCTGATTCATTAATCAGTCCCGCAAGGTGGTTCCACGCAGTGACTGTGAAATCACCTTTCTGGACAGAATAACAAAATCACAGTGACTGAATTCATGAGGTGGGGTCCCAAGAACTCCATGTTGAAAATTTGGTGAAAGAAAATTCCCCAAAATAGATGAAATATGCACCAAAGTTGAAAAAAAAAACATTGATGTCATTATACAGCTTACCGGCATTTCTTCAGTTCGTGGTCGGCTTTGAAGAGTGCAGACACGTTCCCGGTCCACCGAAAATCATCACGCCAGGCTACAGAGGTAAGTATGGGGTGAGAGGGGTGTGGGGAGGTGGGGTACGCAGATGGTGGGTGCGGGTTGGGGAGGAATCAATGAGGGACCATTTTCTACTTTACAGGTTTATTTAAAAAACAATTGTGGGAAGGTTTTCTTTTTTACAGGGAAATTTTGTTTGGGCATGCTGAGGTGGGCTCCCAGCATGCCATCTGACTGTTTGGGGGTCTGCAGCCGACAGGGGATTGGGCACCCCAATTGGCAACTATTGGGAGTGTGGGGAGACAGGAGCCAAGGGGGATTGGGCACCCCCTTGGCAGACAAGACATTGGGGGGTAAGCATTATGCTGACAGGGAGTGGACACCCCCATCGGCAAAATGATGAATAAGGGGGCATGCCAACAGAGGGATTGGGCATCTCTGTCTGCACATAGAGGTGCGGGATGGTGGGGGGAAGAGTCAAGGGGCACTGGGCACCCACCTCGGCACAGAAGAAATTTGAAAAGGGGAGAAATATGACAATGGGGAGTGGGCTACCCCGTTGTTTTTTATTAGGAAAGGCAGATCATGCTTGTGTAATTGTCCTACCTTGCCAATTATCAATATATCAGACAATCAAAAAACAGTTGATGCATTATGTTTAGATTTAAGTAATTCCTTTGATGTTGTTCCATATGGTAATGTAATTGATAAAATGGTAATGTTTAAAATTGCCAAGAATACAATTTAATTTGCAAAGAAACTGGCACTATTGAAGGACTAAGATAAACTGTATAAACTGACAGTGACAAATGGAGCTGTATTTTCAAACATGTCCAAATGTTGAAAGCCCCAACTACACTGAACATATGAAGCATGGGGCTTGAAGCATTCTTCCAGCTGGTGATTGGGATTTTCTATCCCAATCACTAATAGCTGCAAGTTATACCAAATTTTTCTGTTCTAGGTTGTGGAAATCCCGGGTACCCTATTTATAGGACTTACACCAAATATTTGGTGCAAGCTGAATAAATCAGGTAAAGTGTTGCAACTGTATCCTTCCTAATTAAATTGGGTGAAGTTCTGGCAAAGATGCTTGGCAGAGCTCTGCCAAAAAATGGGCTTGGCACAGAGCCTGATGCACACTCTGCATCACTCTTTGAAAATCCACCCCATGGTGTCCACCAGGACTCTCAGTTAGGTTCAACACTTCTTACTGGCTTTGCTTCTGACCCTCAGGAGGACATTAATAATAAGGTCATAACATTTGCTGATGGCAATAAAATGGGAGGACCAACTAGCACAGTGTCTGAAATTTTATCCTTATAAATGGACCTCAACAAATTATTCCAATTTCCCAATGAAAATAAATCATGTTTAACACTGATAACTGAGCAGTCATGTATCTTAGGTAAAAAAACTGCAAGGCCACATATTACTTAATTTGAGTTGCACTGACAGAAAGCTAGGAGGAAAAATATGTTATGATGATAGAATGTAATGCAATGTGTGATTCATTGCAAACTGTTGCTAACAAAGATACATTCTAAGTTACATCAGAAGAGCATTTTAAAGTAGATCTGAGGGAGATATTATGCCATTGTAGAAAAAAAGCCTTATGTGAGACCGCACCTTGACTATTACCCCACTTTTGGTCACCATCCCTCAGGAAGGGTGTAACAATATTGGGGATAGTGTATGAGTGGGCAACTAATCAGATGAGAAATAATCCTAATCACCCATATAAATATTACTTTTTAATCACTGAAACTCCATAGTCTGCACTGAAGATGCCTCAATTGAGATTTGTTGCTATTGTACATAATGTTTAGAGATGTAGAATTTATAAAATATTTAAATTTGATCTAACATGCAACATAACAGGGGCACTCCCAACAGATCCAGCAGAAAGCTTTTAATAGAACTGCTAGAGGTTACTTTAACATGTTAAGAACAGTCAGTGAATGGAATAGGCTCCAGGCAGCAATGTTGGAATGAACCACTTTAGACAGCTTTAAAACAAACCATGATATGTTTATTGATGGCAGACACTCTTATGGTATAAACTTCTTAGATAGGGGAACATTCTCAATAGGTAGCCTATGCCTGCTTAGGTCCCTAATGCCATGGGATAAAATGTAGCAGTATGACACATCTGACTGCAGCTTCTTTCAGTCAGGAGACTCCCAATGAGAGACCACATTTTAATTACCAGGCATCAGCATTACTTTCCCTTTTCTATTACACACATTTAGAGTGATCTGCATTTCAGGGACATTACACATGAATGTCTCTTCTGGAGTTACCAGGGGAAAAAATAACGATACTTCATGCAGAGTTCCCTCACACCCTACCCTCAGCCTCAGTACAAGCTCACTGTGGGGAAAATGTTCTTGAACATCTCTGAACAAAAGAAACAGCAATGACAATGGAGCTTGGCTCATATGTGAGAAATTCAGTAGCTCAATGAAGGATTTCTCATTGATTCCTCCTCAGCCTCTTGACAGCTGTTAAAGGAACTATCACCCCTCCCATGGACCTTCAGGATACAGCCTCAGGACTTGTCTCCTTTAAATTTAGATGTAGAGAATCCAGTGGGAACAGGTCTTCACTGCAAAACACAGTCCCAAATCTCTTTAACATATTGTTCAGTCATTCAGTAACTTTTTATTTTTCTGGAGAAATTGCTCAAAATAAAGCACAGCAGGTTCTCTGTAGATCTAACAGTACAAATAGCTCCAGTTTACTCACAGACCAGATGACAGATGTTATACATGGCTGTACCAGAAATGGGGCTCTTATTGGGAACGCCTCTGTCATTTCACTGGAATTCAGGGTATCTCTTTCTCTCAAAAAAACAAACAAACAGTGAACACAGTCCTTCTCCCTCAGTGCTCTGACTTGAACTTTCTCTTGAGCAGACTAACTACCAGCAGATTTCTACTGTGGCCTATTATGCTGCAGCAGGCCCCAAATATCTTACATCAGAGCCTGTGGCTCATGACAGGAATGCCATTGAGAGTATATATTTACCCCACGCTTCCTGGACAGACTGAACACACATTTTATGTAATCACCTGGGGAAACTGGAGTTACAACTGAATACTGGTTATACAAAAAAGAAAACAATATGGAGCCCTGCAAATGAGCAAAATAAATAAGCAAAGGTAGAGGCAGGAGTGAGAATGCATTTAAAACTGGAATGCTGCTATGGTGATTTCACCATGAGATGTCAACTGTACACAAGTGGTGGGTGTATAATGACAGTTCTTGCTCTGTGATCATTCAGAAGTGATATCATGATTTATAATATAGTTTGCTTTGATCTAGCATAAAACATAGAAAGACTAAGGAGTTAACATGTTCACTATGTGAGACAGGAGTTGTTTAAGTGGAAAATTAGGGGCATCCATTCTTTTGAGCGACAAATGAGATGTACCATATGGTAGAATGATAAGGAAAATCCACATGCAATCCCAGAACTGGAAACTGTGGGCCTCCATATCACTTTTGCTTACATCCCAAAGGTGAAGATGGTGCTGAGACAGTGATGACTCAACTCAAAGAAATGTCTCTAAGGCTGTCTCTGACCAGTTGACTCCAAGTTCCAGCCAGCCATGAAAAAGGCTCTACAACTGAAGCTGCAGTTAGAGATACTGAGGTTAAAATAAGGAACTGGACACGGAGCGTAATAGTAAACAGAGTCCACTCTGAAGAAAGGGGATTACTAGCAGGGTACCACATGGTTTAGTACTGGAGCTGGTCCTCTTTAATACCTGTACAAGTGACATTGAAGAGGGACTAGAAGGAAAAGTATGCCTGTCTACCGATGATACAAAGATGTGCAACAGGGTTAATACACAAGGGGTGTGTGTGTGTGTGTGTGTGTGTGTAAAGGATGAGAAGGGACTTGGCAAGGTTGGAGGAATGGTCAAAAGTATGGCAGCTTAGATTTAATGCAAAGAAGTGCAAAGCAATGCATCCGGGAAACAAAAATCCAGGGCAAGAGTACACAATGGGGGGAGAGGTAGTAACAACAACAAAAATGGAAAGGGACTTGGGGTAGTCATATCAGATGACCGAAAGGTTGGCAGGCAATGTGGGAAGGCAGTAAGGAGGGCTTGGGGGGATACTGGGATGCATAGGGAGAGGCATCACCAGTAGAATGTAGGAAATAGTCATCACTCTGTATAGACAGTTGGTGAGATCCCATTTGGTGTATTGCATGCAGTTCTGGAGACCCCATCTCTGCAAGGACGTAGGATAGAGGCAGTCCAGAGGAGGGCAACTAAAATGGTGCAGGATCTGCACCAGAAACCATATGAAGAGAGGCTAAAGAAGCTTAATATGTATACCCTTGAGGAGGGAGAGTGGGGACATGATAGAAACTTTCAAGTACCTCAAGGGAATCAACAAAGTCCAAGAGGTTAGGATCTTTCTGAAAAAGAGATGTGCAAGAACAAGGGTGCACAATTTGAAGATAGATGGGAGACGGTTCAGGGGCAATGTGAGGAAGTGTTTTTTCATGGAGAGGGTGGTGGACACCTGGAATGGCCTTCCTGAGGAGGCTGTGGGGCTGAAAACTTTGGGGGAATTCAAGAATGCATGGGACAGACATAAGACAATTATACTGGGAGGTAGGAAGAAGTAGACTGTTGGTTAGCTAGGATCTGCAGCTTATCCAATCAGTAGGGAAATGGGCAGACTGGGTGGGTCAAGTGGTCCTTATCTGCTGTCAAAGTCTATGTTTCTATGTTTCTATGAACCGAGAGGATCATGCTGTGTGAGGCATGTGAAAGTCTACACTCCAGGCACCACCTGTGGAGAATACTGGAGTCTTAGAAAACTGCTTGTGATATAATGATCCAGGTAAAGAAAAGGAAAACATGATTCTTTTGCCAAATGACTTTCTACAATTTTTTGTAGCCCCATCCCACCAAAGACAACCTCCTTCAGTATATGATTCAAATAGCTCATGGATCTCCGAGGGCTTTGTTGATGAAAACTGTACAGCCATATTAATGCAACTGCTAAACGTCCTGGAGGAAGTGCATGAGTAGCTTGAGACAAGCTTAGGATTCAGCCTTGTGTAACTGGTATTGTCATTTTTCATGGCACACGGTAATAAAAAAAAGAGACATATGAGGGCTTGAATGGCAACATTTAAAGAACTGCATGAATCACACCTGATGTTTAGGCTGTCGTATGTGACTAAATCTCAACATCTGTATTCAGTTCAGGAAACCAGACAACAAAAGCTGAACATAGTGTAAGTGCACTCATGGTGAAGAAAACACCTCTGTACTACAGATCACATTTCCTAGAGTTTATTGATTGCAGTGCATCACGCACAGGGATGAATCCATGGAGAGCAAATGATGCAATAACCAAAGTGCAAGTAGTTAAATGCTGCAAATTACAGCCACACTCCAAACAGAACCCAGATGCCCTGGTGCTTAACTTACTAACAGCTTCATCAGTGGTTTGGGTTGGGGTGTACAATATGACCACCTCTATGTAAAGTGGAACATTCAGCACAAAGGGCCCCCCCATTCCAGTGTGGGTCTGGTCCAGATGTGCACTTTGCAAAAACATTCAGGTTTGCTTACTGCTTATTGAAGTATGGTAGACTGTATCAGATTGATTTTGCTTAGTTGTAGACTGACATCTTCTGTTACTACAAATCCCAGAATCTCCTGCAGATTGCATCAGAGCAGAAGGGGGCTGTGAGAAAAGTCTGTAGCCTGCAGTGCATTTTAGAGTTTATATAAGCTCCAATGTTTTGTTTCTAGACCTGCTGTCCTTCATGGGCTATGCACAGTCACGGAGGATGGTACTTAGCTGCTGGAGTAAAGTAAACTCAGAAAACACCTGAATGGGGATTATAAAAGCTGTAATGTGCATTCAGGCTATTGATTCTCCCACTACTCTGATGTCAGCAGCAAGGGATTCTAGGATTGTAGTAAAAGAAGATGGCCTACAACTAAACAAAATTAGTCTGATATAATCTACTGTGCTACAGTAAGTAAAAGAACCAGTCCCACATGTGAGTGTGGGAGTCCTTTCTGGTGACTGTTCCCTTTTAAGGCTGCACTGGGGAATGACATTATGTTATAATTTCAAAAATTCCTTAAAGGGAACTACAGCTATACTCAAATTAACAAAAAGGAGAGCAGGACTTCATCACAACAATGTTTCTTTTTATTGTTTGTCTGTTGTTTGCTACCATCCTGCTTACATTTGGCCCACAGGCTTAAACTTGACAAAGGGTCCTCTTGCAAACCATAGTGTGCTGTCATGCATTGCTTTCATTTATCTCAGGATTAGTGCTGTTTAAAAAAAAAATCTTCCAGCAGTGGAATTTGCATGAAGGTCAGACTTTCGCTTCCATAAACATTCAGAAATCATATTGGCGACTTTCATGGAAATTCTGACTTAGAATGGCAGGATAAATGTATTAACTGTGGATTAATGTATTGAACTGCTAATGAAAATTCTGCAGAACTGATCACCAGCAGAGGTCAATTCTGTGGAAATTTTTTCAGCAATTTAAAACATGAATCTGCAGTTCATACTTTCTTTCTGCAGTTCAGTGAGTCACTGAACTGTGGAATGAATGGATGAATTGTGTATCACCTTCACTGTCCCAAAATTAATGTAATGTTTCCTAACTGGTGTTTAGTGGGCACCCCCACCTTCCGATTGCCATCCCCCTATTAAATGAATGTTTCCATGGTGTCTAGTGACACCCCCCCTACACTCCAATCACTATCCCCTTGTGAAGTAAATGTTTCTCTCATGTCTAATGGCACCCCAATCCTCCATTCACTGTCACCCTATAATATAAATGTTTTCCTGGTGTCTAGGGGTACCTCCACCCTCTAATCACTGTCCCCTATGACATAAATGTTTCCCTGGTATCTAGCAGCCCCCCTCGCATTGCCCACTGCAAGATGATTACAGCAACCTGACAACACCATTTCCATAGTGTTCAGGCCGCTGACTGCTGCACTGCCTTGGGTATCCCATTGGTCGACCAGCACAGCCCTCCTCTCACCAAATCAGCTGGCCACTGTATGTAATGACAGGGAGCACACATGGCAGTAGGACTTGCAAAACATAAGAGTTGTTGACTTGACTAATTGGTGTGCACCATACAGGTGTCTGAAACTGGTTTTTGAAGCACTTAGTATTTCAGTAATAAAAAATGTTTTATTTTATATGAGTCCTTGGTTTGGCTGCTTTATTTTTTTGCTGCTACTTAGTTAAAGTCTCATGGGCTACAAACCAGAGTGCCGGTACTGTCAGTCTTATGTTTCTTCTCTGTCATAACATTAAATTTTAATGACTGCTTCTTCTGTCTATTTTTTGGTTCTTAGCTATGCCTGATCTCATACTGGAATGGCTAACCTATCTGCTACCAGTGAGTGGAAGAAAGAAGTTCTGCCTCAAAACCCTTTATTTAACCCCTAATTCCCCATGTGATCCCCTCATCAGTCCCTGCTCCTGCAGGTAAGGGGAGAAGACAGTAGGGCCAATAAACCCTTTTTTAACACCTCCTAAAATCAGCAAAAACAGCCCCCCCCTCATTTGCGCACCAGCACCCAACTTCCCATCACTCCATAGGCCTGGCAAAAATAACACACAGACACAGCTCTCCCCAACCATTCAGCACCCAAACTATTGAATAACACTCAAGAAAAGTATATCCTCTTTGACCATCCAATATCTAAGTTAGAGTATGTGATCTTGAATCAGCACTATATGCTATTGTGCATTCTTTCACTCAGATGGCGGCCAACTGAAAGGGTAACAGGAGGGTCTGTACCAGTCTCCATCCTTTTCTTGACTTATTTTAATTCTTTACTCCTTTCCAGTCTGGCTTTGGAGGTTTCCACTCCAGCTACAACTCTCTCTCTCTCCTTTCTCTCACTAATAGCATCCTCTCTTGCATGGATCAGGGCCATGTCACCTCTGCCATATTAATCGACTTCAGAGCTTTCAGCACTGTTGCCCATCTTATTCACTTAGACAAGCTTAAGGTAGCTGGAATCTTTACCTCCTGAATTGAGTGGTTGTGCTCAAACCTTGAGGGCATTTTGTAAACTGTCCTTATTGGAGACTTCTTCTCCCCTCACTTCCAATTAGCTAAGGAGTCTTCTAAAGGTCTATCCTAGGCCCATTCTTTTCTCCATTTTCTGTATTACCTCCCAACTGCTTTCTCCTCTTTGTACATTCCTGTCTAACCACCCAGCCCCCTAGGAATACTAGAATCCCACCAGGTTAGCCCTAGGAAGGTAGAGGGCTCATTACAAGCTCTGTGTAGATGACATCATTGTTTGCTCAGCTAGGCTGAGCAGAGAATGGATTATGTCATTTAGAATTCTTGCAGCTGCATAAGCCATTTTGGAATCAGCTGCTCTGGGGGAGGTTTAAAATGTTCAGACGGTAGTGCAGGCAGTGTGTGTAGTCAGAAGCAGTACAGAGAGGAGCTCTGAGTGTGAGGTGCCAGCCACCTTAGCCAAATAGCTAGGGGAAGGACCCTTGTTCCAGTATTTCTCACCCTAGTTTGTGAGGCAACCACAGTGCCATCTGATGTGATGGAAACCATCGATTCCAGGACACCTGGGTGTCATTTTCCTGTGAGAAGAGAGAATCGGACTGCAGTTCAATGTGTCCAAGGGGCAATCCTCTGATGACCAAAAAGACAGCTGCCCTAGAGGAGATAAAGAGCATTTCCAGGTCTGAAGGTTATGAAGAGCTATGATGCAAGTGTGAATTTCAGTCAGATGTTTGCACAGAAAAGTGCAACAAAGCTGTAAGTACAGAGACAGAGACTAAATGGAATGAGTTTTTCTGGGTTGCTGTCTGCTGGTTGAATGTGCAACACCAGACAGAGCCCAAGTCTCCACACAGATATGTACTGAACATTTTTAATTTACTATGGATGCCTCTAGCACCCTGGTGGTGGGTTGAGGGTCAATTTTACATAACGCTAAAGGGATTGTGGTGTGTGCAGTACCAATCCATGGGCCTGACTGCCAGACTGACCCCCAAAATACTTCAAATCGTCAGCAGGCCACAACACCATCTACGGAGGAAAACCAGCGACTTTTCTTAGTGAGTACAAGCAAATAATGAAGAACTGTGTGCAATGCAATAGATCAGAGGCTATGTACAGCAAGGATTGAGCAAAGCAAAATGTTTGTATGTAAATGGACTACGGTGTAGAAGCTGTAGCCACTAGCAAACAAGCTAAAGTCTAACCATGGGCAGAGCTAAACAAAGTTCTAGAAAGTACAAAAGAATACAGGACTGTGCTTAATTTTTGCTGAATTTGAGGATTGCAAGGTTGAGCAGAAAGAAAAATAAAGCACTGTGTTGGAGAAGCAACTGCAAACTAAAGCAAGTGTGGTGATGCAGAAAAGATTTTGTTGACCATGTTGGTGCATAGTCAGAATAAAGGTAAAAAAACAATGGACGCTATGTTGAGCAAAGGGTGCAGTAGTGGAAAAAACCAGCAGAATGTGTGCAAAAAAAATGTTTGAACTTATTGCAAAGTCAGGCAACAGTCTAAAAAATGTGTGGAAACCAAGAACAAGTGTATTTGAAACAGAGTGCAGAGTCAGGCTGCATGTTTCAGCAGTACAGAGAAAGTAAATAGGAACTGTGCAGTGTGTACCAAGTCAGAACCAGTACTAAATGCAAAGAGCAGAGCAGTAATTTGGTACTTATGTGTTTGTTTTTACAGAACATGGCAACTGGCCAATCCTGGTATCCCCTTCCTGTGAAGTGAGGGTCAACCAGGAGGAAAGAGATCTTGCCATGTATGAGCATTTATATCATTGTCCCGGATTCCCCCCTTTTCCCCAACAAAAAGACAGAAACCATTGTTTGTTGTTGTGCTCAGATTGGCAATCAATTTATTTATATATCATAATTCCATGTTCCATTTCCTCATCTTTTATTATTATATCTCTCACAATTTCAGTTATTTCCATCCATATATCAATCTCTGCTCATCCATCTTTCTTCCTCTTTTTGCTCTCCCAGGTGAAAACCTGGGTGCCTTCTTCTTCTCCTTTTCTGTTAGGTAACGGTGAAAACTGGACCGCTTTTCTCCTTTAGCTTCTTCCTCTTTTCGCCCTATTCCTTTTTTCCCCTCCCTCCTCCCCCCCCATTCTGCCATCCACCTTTGGCAGTCCAATCACTATATTATTTTCTGCCATCCACCTTTGGCAGTCCAATAACTGTCCTACCGGACACATCTGTCATCCACCTTTGACAGACCTGCCATACAGTCCCTTTATGACTGTCTTCCCCTCTTGCTCTATATTGTAGGGTGGGTGGAAGGGATCAAAAACTCCAGCAGTAGTGGCTGAGCTACTCCTGTGTTGCCTACTATGTACCTCCACTTGCCCCTACCCTTCCTGTTACTTGGCCATTGTTCTATCCCCTGGCCCTCCCCTTCCTTCCCCCCTCTCCTTCTGACCACACCATCTTGATGAAAAGGGGCAGGGGTGCACCAGGACAACCTGGTCTGCCCCCTAAAGGGCAAACTCCATTGTCCTGGATTCCCCCCTTTTCCCCCACAAAAAGACAGAAACCATTGTTTGTTGTTGTGCTCAGATTGGCAATCAATTTATTTATATATCATAATGCCATGTTCCATTTCCTCATCTTTTATTATTATATGTCTCACAATTTCATTTCTTTCCATCCATACGTCAATCTCTGCTCATCCATCTTTCTTCATCTTTTTGCTCCCCCCAGGTGAAAACCTGGGTGCCTTCTTCTTCTCCTTTTCTGTTAGGTAACGGTGAAAACCGAGACCACTTTTCTCCTTCAACTTCTTCCTCTTTTCGTCCTATTAATTTTCTTTCCTCCCCTCCATCCCCCCCTTTTTCATCAGCCAGTCTCCAGCTTGCGTTGGATGACTGGCTTTCCCCTCACTTAGAGTATTGTTTCCTCAGGGAACCTCCTTCCCAATCCTCACCCCTTTTTTTTTAACCATTTTTCGCATGCTTCCTCCATGCCTCCATAAAACCCATCATCTCTATATTAAACATATATATGGCTAGATCTGACAGGTGCATGCCATCTGACCAGTAGAAATTTTCTACCCACTCTTCCACACCCGGCAGTATTACTTATCCTCCCATTTTCCTTACCAGTGTCCCTACCCTTCTGTTCATCTTTCTCCTGACCCTATCCACAGCTCTATGGCTATGCTCCTGTCTCCAAACCCTTCTTGGTATCATATCTGACCAGGCCAGGCATACCCATACGCCATTACTGCTGTATTGTCTCTAAGTTCCTTTTTATCTGTATGTATGTGTCCACCCATGGCTTGCCTCCAAGGTCATTACCCCCTAAATGTATAATAATTAAGTCTGGAATGGGTTGAAGCTCCTTCAGCTCTTTCAAGGTGGGCAACAGTTGTGCCCATCTCATCCCTCAGATACCACACCATACCAATTTACATTGTTTCACATCCTGGTAAAGTTGCTTTCCCCCAGCCTTTTTCTCAGATCTCCTTTCTGCCCAATATATATGAGTGGCCGCAGATCCAGACTTCCATGCTCCTCCCTTTTCCTATAGGGTTTAAACAAAATAAATATCTTTACATATGGTCTTAGTTTGTTACCATAATGTCACCTCTCCCTGTGCCTACCGTGGCTCCATACCTGTAACAAAAACATAGGTGATACATTAGTCTCCACAATGCAGTGTTCGAATGTATCTCTTATAACTGGCGGACAGTCAGCGCCCCTTTTCCAAGATATTATTCACCATCTCCCCTGCTGCTGCCACTGAGAGGCAGCCCCTATCCATAAGGAGTGGGAAGAATAATTAATCGGATCCTCCCCCAGGAATTGCATGCCTTTCTTGAGCAATGCTGTGACTTGATAACTTTTAACTCTGCTTCCATCACCATGCACAAATAATCTCCCTGTCCTATTCCTGCGCTCTTCGGTGAAAGCCCACAAAGCCTGCAGAGGGCACACTGCACTCTCTACATGTTTCTTTAGTGTTACCATGCAACCTTGACCCCTTTGATCCATCTTTGATCTCCTAATCATGATCTGTATCTCCTTCATCCCCCAGCTTATATCTTCCCATCCAAATCTCCCTTTCTCATCTTGCCTGCCGTGGCCTACCACCTCACTCACTCTCATGGCCCCTGCAAATATTACCACATAGATCGTGTGAAATAACTGAGCCTCAGCCTTTGATCTGCATATTGCCGGTAACACATCCTTCAGTTTTGCCAGCCACTATTCCACTATTGGTCTTCTATTATCCACCGTCCCTTGTTTTAACCTACCCCATCCCTGCATCATTCTTCTAATGAGCATTGATTTTGTTGGGTCCTTCCATCCTTTTAGACTGCAGATAACACTAATCCCTGCCAAGTAGACCCCCATTGTGGTGTGGGCTGTTCCTTTTTGCCATTGCTCTATGGTGAACTTCCCCAGTTGTTCTTCTGTGAGTGGCCTACTTACCTCCATGTGGTGTGTTGCCCTGAATGTTTGAAACACTCACCAGGCCCCATTGTAGGCCCTCAGAGTCCGTGGTGCCCATGAACTGTGGAACAACATTTCTGCTCCTTCTTTCCAACATCCCATATGTTCATTGGTATGGGCAGTTTTTGATCCTCCGCTATTGGTGCCAGCCTCTGGAAATGATCCAGCTGCAAACGGGAAAGGCTGTCAGCCAGGGTATTGTGTGCCCCTTCTATGTGTTTTGCTCTGAATGACATGTTCAACTGCAATGCCCTTAGTACCAGAAGTCGCAAAACTTGCATGACCATTTCTGACCTGGCTCCCCTGTTGTTGAGGACCTCTACCACTGCTCTATTGTCACACCAAAATGTCACTTTTTGATCCCGTAATTCCTCCCCCCAAACGAGGGTGCACGCCCAGATGGGCATGATCTCTAGCAATGTCATATCTTTTACCTTACCATCCCTCACCCAGTCTGATAGCCAAGGTTCTGCAAACCATCTTCCCCTCAGATAGCCCCCCATGCCTAGGCCCCTGGCTGCAGCTGTGTAAAGATCAAGGTCTGTGTTATACATCCATTCCTCCTGCCAGAAGGAGCAGCCATTGTATTCCCTAAGAAATTCCTCCCATACTTTAAAATCCTCCTTGACTCCTTTTGTCATGTCTACCCAATGGTGTGGTTTTGTGGTTTGGTCACTTTTCTGGCAGTAACCCTTGCCAACCTTTTGGTGAAAGCCCTCCCTGGCCCAATAGCCCTGCACGTGAAGTTCAGATGTCCCAACGCTTGTTGTACCTGTCTTAGTTGTACTCTTCTTCTACTGGTATGTATCTGAATGAATTCCTTCAATTTTCTCTCTTTTTTGTCCGGCAGCCAAAATATTTCCTCTGGGGCATCTATCTCAATACTCAGAAACTCTAACACCTTACTGGGCCCTTCTGTCTTGTCGGGTGCCAATGGGACCCCCCAGTTCTTTGCACAGCTCTTGGAAGCTGGCTAACATTTCTTCTGTCTCCCTTCTCCCACTGCCTATAAAAAGGAAATCATCCAAATAGTGAATCACTGTTTTATACCCAGTTTTTTCTTGAAATATCCACTGCAAACATGTGCTGAATGCTTCGAATGTCGCACATGCTATAGAAAAGCCCATGGGTATGGCCTTAACAAAATAGTACTGTCCCTCAGTCTTAAACCCCAACAGGTCCCAATCCTCTTTTCTAACTGGAAGTAATCTGAAAGCAGACTTTATGTCTGTCTTTGCCATCCATGCATCCGCAGTTGCCCAGATAATCCAGACTGTGTCTTCCAGCGTGGAATATGTGACTTTACTATATTTCTCACTGATAAGATCATTCACCGAATCCCCTTCCGGAAAGGACAGGTGATGAATCACTCTGTATTCCCCTTCCTGTTTCTTGGGGACCAAACGCAAAGGAGAAATCCTCATATTCTTCAAAGGTGGGGTATCATATGGTCCCTCTACTCTTCCTGCTGCCTTTTCTTTCTCTATTTTTTGTCTTAACATTTCTTCCTTCCCCCTCACTGAACCCAGATTGTTCGCCTCCCTGGTTTGCCTTGGGCCCTCGCACTACAACGAAAATCCTGTGCAAAAACCTTTCTTAATCATTTCTGCTGTTCTCCTATCTGGGTATCTGTCTAACCATTCTCTCCATGCCTCTATCTTGATGGGGGTTCTAGCTTCTTTAAATTGCTCCCTTGTTTTCATTTTTTTTCTCTGCCAAGATCTCCTCCTCTAGTTGATATCTGGACTTGCTGGTCAATGATTCTGACTCCCTCTATTGTCTGTCCCCTACCCTTCCCCCTCTCCCCTCTATTCCATGTCTGCTCTTTATATCCCTGTCCTTCATGAAAAAAACTGTTGCCCTGACCCTTGCCCACCCGCTCTCTGGGCTCCCTGGACCCATGTCGTCCTGCATCTGCTCGCTGGATGTGACCCCCCCACATTTTGAACAGGTTTGCTGGAAAAGGCATTGTGGCCAAGAGCAAAAGGCCCTATTGTAGGCCCAGCAACATCTCTTTGGCATGGCCCCTTTTTTCCCAAACTCCCCCTCTGATGTGGACTGATCAGTTACATAGTCTGTCCATAAGTCTAGCTGTTTCGTGTCCCATCTTACATCCCCATATGTCATCATTCTTTGTCGAAAGAACTCATCATAGTATATCCACCCCCCTTTGCTTTTGCTCTCCTTATTATCAAAGAGTATGTGATGAGTGGAATGCCTAGCTCAGGCCTCTTCTCCAATACTATGGCTGAGAATGTGGTGAAACCTACAAACCTCCCTTCCCAGGTCTTCCCTTTAGTGAATTTGTCCTCCTTTTTTTTTCCTAACAAAACCACCGCTGCTGCCATCTCACTCTTCCCTATATTTTCTGTCTCCTTATATTTTGTTGCTGCTTCATGGCTTGCCAAGGTGAAGATATCCACACTCTCCCTTCCATATTTTCTCTTTCATGGCCAATGGTACGTGTTCACCTATCCTCATCCCAGGAGCTCCAATATCCCACGTCCCTTTTTCTTCTCTCTCTACCCCTTCCTCTTTCTCTTTCAGCACTTCTTTTTTTGACCTGATCTCGCAAAAACTTCCAGTTGACTCCTGCCATATCAAAAAAACACTTCTGGGAAACAAACCCTTGCAGGCTAAGGCCTTGCCTGCTAGCTTCCCCTTTCTGCCACGATTTCCTCACATGCCCCTAAAACCAGCCAAAAGACCCTTTCACAAACTGCTAAACCAGGCCATTTCTCGTCCCATTGCCTTAATGGTGTTCCAATACCTATTGCAGCTGCGTGGTTTCGGCTCGCCTTGCTTGTTTGGTGATGCCCTTACAACGAACATACAATTTCAAGCTTCCCTACTCATAAAAAACCCTCTATCACCTGGACATATTTGCAGATACCGCAGTTCGGAGTTAAAGCTTGCTGGCACCTAAATGCCCAAGCGCTATACCTTACAAGTTCACCACCAAACGGGAATTCAGCACAAAGTGTTGCAACCTTATTCAGTTTACAGCCAAACATCACTTAGACAGGAGTCCCACTCAAAAGCATCACACAACAAGATTCACCATCAAGGCCTCTTCAGCCCTTCACATGCAATTTGCCTTCCATGCTTCTTACTTATCAATTAATGCACCCTGTCGTTACATCTCATTATTAATTTACTATATCTCTATTTATTTCTATATTTCTTTATATCTGTATATTCCTTTTTTTATAAAACTTTGTTCCTTGTGAGCTATCTTACCTGTTATCTCCCAATGCACAAACCTATCCTGATATTCAGCCAATCTGACGTGCTGCAGTTTCCAATTAGATCAAAAACTCCAGCAAAAGTGTGTGAACCACTCTTGTGTTGCCTATTATGTACCTCCACTTGCCCGTCCCCTTCCTGTTGCTTGGCCATTGTTCTAGCCCCTGGCCCTCCCCTTCCTTCCTTCCCCCTCCCCTTCTGAGCACACCATCTTGATGAAAAGGGGAAGGGGAAGGGGTGCACCAGGACTACCTGGTATGCCCCCTAAAGGGCAAACTCCATTGTGAAGAAGCTCTAGCAGATGTAGCACTCCCAAACTTCCCAGTACAAGTCGGTGTTGTTTGTTTTGAGACCAGGAAGGGATATCCTAATAATACCACACTGCAGAGGGTCTAGAAGGAAAGGTATTCCTCTTTGCAGATGACACAAAGATCTGTAAAAGAATTGATACACAAGGTGGGGTAGAAAGGATGAGAAGGGACTTGGCAAGGTTGGAGGAATGGTCAGACATATGGCAATTTAGATTCAATGCAAAGAAGTGCAAAGTAATGCACCTGGGAAATAAAATTCCAGGAGAAGAGTACACAATAGCAGGGGAGGTACTAACGATAACAATAATAGAAAGGGATCTGGGTGTAGTCATATCAGATGACCTAAAGGTGGGTAAGCAATGTGAGAAGTCAGTAAGGAGAGCCAGGGGGATACTGGAATGCATAGGAAGGGGCATCACAAGTAGAAAAAGGGAAGTGGTTATCCCTCTATACAGACAGTTGGTGAGACCCCATCTGGAGTACTGTGTGCAGTTTTGGAGACCTCATCTATGCAAGGAGATAGACAGGATAGAAACAGTCCAGAGGAGGGCAACTAAAATGGTGCAGGGTCTACATCAGAAACCATATGAAAAGAGACTGAGAGAGCTTAATATGTATACCCTTGATGAAAGGAGGGACAGGGGGGACATGATAGGAACTTTTAAGTACCTCAAGGGAATCAACAAAGTCCAGGAGGATAGTATCTTTCAGAAAAAGAGATGTGTAAGAACAAGGGGGCACAATTTAAAGATAGAGGGGAGATGGCTCAGGGGTAATGTGAGGAATTTTTTTTTTCATGGAGAGAGTGGTGGATACATGGAACAGCCTTCTTGGAGAGGTTGTATGGTCTAAAACAGTGGGGGAATTCAAACATGCATGGGACAGACATAAGGCAATTATAGTGGGGGGTTGCAGGAAGAAGGCTGTTTGTTAACTAGAATCTGCAGCTTATCCAATAGGTAGGGAAATGGGCAGACTGGGTGGGCCAAGTGGTCCTTACCTGCCATCAAAGTCTATGTAATGACTGCAGAAGGCAATATGGTATGTGTGATACAGGAGGCACAGTGCAAGCAAAAGGGAACGCAATTAGTCTGGCCCCTACATGGACACTGGTAGAGAGTCCTATCAGTGCAAAGCAGCAAATGGCTTAGTGCAGACAGGAATATTCTGAAGATTTTGTCAGAGAGTTCTTCGAGGGAATTTCTCAAGATATCTTGCAAGGGCAGGACAAAATGGTACTTTCCACACCAATAAAGATTGAAGGAGACTCCTCAAAGATTGAGACTGTAAGTCCATGGGCAACAGGCCCAATTCTAAGCCTCATAGTAGAGGATGAAATGGAAGATGCTCTGCACTGGGAGAAAACCAATTCAGAAGGCAGTGAGCAATGGACAGTTTTGAGGACTGAAAGCACAATCAACTCCTGGGCAGAGCAGGTAGAGCAAACTGAATTGGAGCAAGTTGGTAAGGCAACTGACAGTGAGACTGGTCCATCAGCAGCCCCAATTTCAAGTGAGCCACAAGAGACTGTAGAGGGCTGGAAAGAAATGCAACCCAGTACAGAAAGGGACTGCATTTTCCTTGTGCTGACCATTCAAAGCTGGCTTGACCAGATATGCCCCCCCAAGCTGGCCACCAGTTTAGACTTGCCAAAAAGCAGTAAAAAGGGACATTTTATCAAACATAGGGCTGAAGCCAATAATGGACAGACCTATCCATTTTCCCAAAGTACATATGGGAGGAAATAGAAATAAACAGGCATGCCTGGTTATGGGAAGAAGCCAGTGTCAATGTCAATCCAAGAGTGAACATGTTTGTGTGAATAAAATTGTGTCACTAGGGACTGCGGTTTTGGAAGCATGGCAGAACATTATACATAGACTCTGTTCAAATTATAGATACAGCTGGCACAGAGAAATTCACAATGTGTAAATGACTCGACCAGATGGGACCACTGTCTATGCCCCACATCCTGAGTTGTACTATCCCTGAGTGCCACTAGTCCAGCTATGTGCAAATTGACAAGAAATCTACAACCAAGTGGTGCAGCATGACAGTGTAGGAACTTGCTAATCCAATGCAGCAGCAACCAAAGAGGAGGCAGCTCTGCTGGTGATACATGTTCGATTTCAGCCCAGGTCCAGCTGGAGGCATGGAAGAGCTTGATCCGAAGATTTTCATCAGTCCAGATGGGAGAAGAAATCCAGCCCAGATCCAGAGAAGTGATGGAGAATTTTAAACTTGTGCCTAGAATCTGGTAAGATGTGCATTTTCCTCTTTGACTTTATGTTTATTGGATATTGGATATGCTACCCTAGTGAAGATGTATTTGGAACTGTTGGTCCTAAAGAGACACTCCTGGATCTGGACTACAGTTAAGCAGGCCTTGTGTCTATGTAAGAACAGTTTTCAACAAGCCTCAGCCTAGGAAAGACTTGTGCCACGTGCATTCTGTAATTCTTTCCTTTAGGTTACCAGGACTTTGTATGGATTCCCCTCCCACCAAAATATATTGTAAATGTTTTTCTTTTCATTTTTATGCTGTTTTTATAGAAAACCTTTTAAAATAACTTTTTCGGATTGTGTAGTATCTTGCTTGGTGGGAGGTTTGGTCACTTGTTTTCTTGCAGGTTGTTTCTTGTTTGCAGGTTTTCTTTTACAGGTGTGCCTGGGAGAAGAAACGAAGACAAGACGAGGATGCTTAGAACTCATCAGCATTCTCTTTTAGAATGTTTTGGGGACATGTGTTTAACAAGTAGATGTTAACCAGTTTTTTGCTTTTCTGGCTTGGAGTGTGTAGTTTTGGGGTTTGGGAAATGCATAGCAATGTCATATGTATGTTTCTAAAGCAGTCTACAGCTTAGAATTGTGAAAAGTATAGGGGGATAGGTTTCTCTAGCAGGCAGCATAGGTCAGATAGCTTTTCCCTAGAGGACTGGGGTGATAAGCAGGTTGGTGGTCCTGATTCAGATGGGGTCACCAGTGCTGTCTGTCAGGGAATGCTTTGGGCAGTCTCTTGGAGCCACTGGAAGTCCAGAGGTAGTTGTTATGTGAAGCTGAGATGCTTCAGTGGGCCTCTGTTCTCTGGTGCAACCTGCATAGGTTTCAGCCTAGGTGGGGTGAACCTGGCCAAATCACTTTGTAGGGTGCCCAGATGTTGGATGGTCAGCTTGGCAGACCATAGCACTTGCAGCAAACAGCAAATCTTGTCTGGATGGTGGTGAGTGCAACCACCCAGTCCCCTGGGGTTATTGTAATCCCATCAGGTTATCCCTAGGAAGGTAGAGGGCTCATTAGGAGCTCTGTGTAAATGACATAATTGTTTACTCAGCTAGGCTGAGCAGAGAATGGATTATTTCATTTAAAATTCTTGCAGCAGCATAAGCCATTTTGTAATCAGCTGCTCTAGGGAGGTTTAGAATGTTCAGACAGTAGTGCAGGCTGTGTGTGTAGTCAGTAGCAGTACAGATATGAGCTCTGAGTTTGAGGTGCCTGCAAACTTAGCCAAATAGCCAGATGATGGACCCATGTTCCAGTATTTCTCAGCCTATTTAGTGAGGCTACCACAGTTCCATCTGGAGTGGTGGAAACCATCAATTCCAGGACACCTGTGTGTCATTTTCCTGTGAGAAGAGAGAGCGGGATTGCAGTTCTGTGTGTCCAAAGGAGAAATCCCCTGATGACCAAAATGAAAGTCAGCTGCCCTAGAGGAGATAAAGAGTGTTTCCAGGTATGAAAGTTATGAAGAGCTATGAAGCAAGTGTGAATTTCAGTCAGATATCTTTACAATAAAGTGCAACAAAGCTGTGAGTACAGAGACAGAGACTAAATGGAATGTGTATTTCTGGGTTGCAGTCTGCTGGTTGTAAGTGCCACAGTTAAGGCTAGAGTACACCAGGCAGGGCCCAAGCCTCACCACAGATATGTGCTGAACATTTTTAATTTACTGTGGACACCTGTAGCACCCTTGTGAGGCAGGGGGTCAATTTTGCATAACACAAAGGGATGGCAGGGGCTGCCTGGGGCTAGGGTGGGAGGAATGCCATTCAATACTCCAGCCTGGGCTAACTGGTTTTGGAAGGGTACGAAGTTTAAGACTGCAGATGTTAACTAAGTCCATCAAAGTCAGGAGATGTTCTGAGTGTGTGGCTACCCACCACGTAAACAGACACTCCTAGAGAAGAAATGTCCAGTATACACCTAGGAAAGATGGATGGATGGTGCCATTGTTGGAAAGAGTAAAATGTCTAGATATCCTTGAATATAAGGGTGGGACAGAGTTCAAATTGTGCTAACAGAAGAAAGTAGAATTTTGCCTTCTGTGTTCTGAGAAGAGAGTGTCAGCATTCCTCACCTGTACAGTGACAAACTTGGGGGACCAACCTGTTCTGCATTTGCTTGCCAACTTGTTGTCAGAATAAAGCCATCCTTTACAATCCCATTTTTCTGTTTGGACATTAAATCTCTGCTTCCTGAGTGAAATGATATTGGGGACCCTACTGATAGTTTCAATCCTGGCATATGGCTAGCACCTCTGCCCAGAACCTGGAATAAATATAAATGTTATTTTGTGCCCTAAACTCCCTATCCCTTTAGACTGCCAAGCCAGGTATTCACCTCAGAGCTAGAGGTGATGCCTTTTGTTTAGCCATGACTGGGGCATGGGTAACACATGTTTACCTAAATTATATGGTTTTCTTCTCCTCTGGCTCCTTTTCTTCCGTCCTCAAAAAACAGCTCCAATTGGACTTTAACAACATCCAGAAGATGTTCTGAGAAAGTCAGTTATCCCTCAGTGCTAAAAAAAATGATCTGTATGACATTTAACACCAGGCAGAGGCTTGCTGGAGTCTTTCCCTCCTTCCTTCCTTCCTTCTTTTCAAACCACTGATGGTGCATCTGCTGAGGAAGTCTTTTCCTTCAGGTACCTCATGGTCTGGCTAAATTGCTACCTCATTTCAATCAATCAATCAATCAATCAAAATCATTATTCATCCAGGTGATTATCATTGAGCAATGCTCATTTATAAGATGGACCTGAGTGGAACATAATAAACATAATTATACAAAGCAGCACAATTATATACAGTCAGGACAAGTAGGCACAGATATTGAATACAGGGCATCAAATAAAATAATAGCTCATACTGTACAAGCCTGAAGTAGTTCAAGGCAATAGTCAAGGTGTGAACAACATGCACATACACACAATATCTGGACACAGAAAAAAGGCAAGGTTAACTAATCTAGTAGATTGAATAACACTTGGGCAACAGAGGGGGTCAGGGAGGGGGGAGTGGAGGGACTAAAGAGGGTGCCAAAGGAGAAGAAAAGGTTGGGCGAGGAAGGGGAGTGTGCAGAGGTAGGGGACGGAAATAAGGTGGGAGATACAGGGAGTGCAGAGTACAGGGGAAGGGGCAAGGAGATTGTCTCAACCGGAGGGTATGAGGAGCTCATGCCATGAAGATGGGAGACTAAAAATGAAGTTAGGATGGGATAGCAGTAATAAGGGGGATAAGCATGCAAAAGACATCAAGGGCTTGAGGGGGCAGAGGGCAGGACACAAAATGTCTATGCCTTATATACAGATCATGGCAGGATGGGGTACCAAGGCAGGCACTAATGCAGATCCTGGATGAGAAAAGCAGCCACATACTTCTTTGATTGAGTGGGAATATAGTGTCTCGAAGGCAGTCAAGCAGACAGGGATGTTCAATTTGGAAGTTGTTTGCAGTTTGTTCCATAGGGAAGGCAGTGCAAAGCTTATGGCTGCTCTTCAAAAGTGAGATTTAGCCTTAGCTACTTTGAGTGAGATAAATGAGTAACTCCTTGGTGCATAGTTACCTATTATGCTTAGTGGAAGGCAGCTGGAAATATAATGTGGCAATTTTTTGGAGATAGCTCCAAATGTCCAGAGTGCAGCATTTCTGTCTCATCTGAACTTAAGAGAGGTCAACCCCACAGCCGCATACAGGGAGTAGTGATCAGCCTTTTTGAAGATGATGTCAGTTCCCATTGAGAGGAGCTGAAGCAACATGCTGAGAAGGACGCGGTCACAGAAAGACAAATGGCGGCATGATGTTGTTAAGTGACTCCATGAATTATTTCTTTATGTGGTTAAATACACTTCTCATTGTAGCATAACTAACTAACCAGCAGTATATTCTTTAGATATATCACTTACTGTAAAGTATGCAAGTAAAAGCGCTAAGCATACGCTTATGCATGGTGTAATTTGCTGATATAACCCCTGGGTATATTGTAGCGAGTACTTTTATGTCGGTCCTACAATCAATTAAACATTGATAATACTAAAGTAATAGGCCGAAAGCCTGCCACAACCCCTACTTTTGAAAGCGGGAAAAAAATATATATATAGATGGGGGGGGTGGCAAGTAATCATCTGAAGAAGCTGGAAGAAGCCGGAAGCACAGAATGTCGAAATCAGTGAGAAGTGTAAAGGAAATTACAAGAAACCACAGAGGTAAAAACTAGAAAAAAGTAAGAGAACTACAGAAGTTGCTGAAGGTGCAGAGCAACCCTATAAGCACTCCGATTTAAACTTGGAAAGGAATTGTGACGATTGGGTAAGTGAACCGCCACTGTCACCATTACCAGAAACTCCTATAAAGAAATAAACGCTAAGTTAACTGGTAAAATAACACAATTCTGTAAAAAAAACAGATCGATAACATAGAAGTAAATGAAAAAAACACTAAATGTTTTACAAACAGAGAATGAGTCAATTAACATAGAACAAGAAGCAGTCTTTTTAGAATTAAATGTTTCACCAGAACTTCTGATAATGCAGGGGACAACAGCAACTCAAGAGCAAATAATGCTGCTGCCACAACAAGAAAAAATCCCATTTACTATTAAAGACAGATCAACAGACTTGCATCAAGAGAATAGGCTACAAGACCAAAACCTTACTTCACTTTCCACTGAACACATGATGGGAGGTAATACAGATAATACTGGAGTAGTGCAGGCAGTTGCAGCTTTAAGGCAAGATATGTTACAGTAAATGCTTTGGGAGAACTGGGTCAATTGATTAAAGGCATTTCAGACACAATGTGTAAATTAACAGAAAAAATTGCATCTTTGTCTATGCAAACACAAGAATTAGAGCAATGAGTTTCTCAGGTGGAAGACATCAAAGGCCCTCTATTAAAAATACAATTGCAGCATGATATCCAAATAAAAATCTTAACAACAAAGTTGGCTGACCTGGAAGATAGATCCAGGAGAGGAAATATCAGACTGAAGAATGTCCCTGAGGGGGTAGAAGTCTCTGGTGACCCTATGCTGTTCTTTGAAAAAATTATACAAAAGCCGCCAGGAAGAAATTTCCTGAACAGAAAGTAGTATTGGATAGGGCCCACAAGGTAGGCCCCAGATTTAACATTGGTAATAATGACTATCCATGATCTATATTAATAAAACCACATAGATTCAAAGACAGATAATTAATACTACGGAAGGCAAGAACAGAAAAGGGATTAAAATATGCAGAAGTTAATTTCAATGCATACCCAGATTTATCAATGGACACACTGAACAAATGGAAACTTTTTAACACACTGAAGAAGAAATTATATGAAAAAGGAATACAGTTTTCGATGCAATACCCTGCTAAGTTGTGATTTGTAGTAAATGGAAAAAGTCCTGGTTTTTGATGACTTTGAAGAAGCAAAGAGGCTTATGAAAAAAGTTATGGGGGTGCAAAAAACCAAACGGCCTACTCTGGAAGATTACACCCATATGATAAATGAGTTAAAAAGAAGAATTAAAATTGGAATAAAGGAAGAGAAAGAAAAAAGAGAACAGAAAGAAGAAGGGGAGGCTTTGAATATTGTAACATATATGGAAATTCCAATGTAAGGAAGGGGGCAATGATTCCGCTGTAAATCCTGAAAATAATAAAGAAGAGGTATGAGGGAGGAAAAGGGGATGAGGGGTTAAACTCATATGCTTAAAATTTTTGTAGACTCCCAATCCCACTGGCTGAGAAATCCTTGAGGAATTTAAATGAAAGGGAAAAAAGATAAGAAGAGGGAAGGGAGCAGGGTTGTGAAACATGCATGAAACAAGTCATGATCTTTAGTAGTACAACTTCTATACATATACATATACTCACTATCATAAGAATTTGTTTTTTCCTCTCGTGCTTCTGATTGGGAGTAAGAAAATATAAGGCTGGAATAAGTTTTGGAAGATGCAATAGAGAGATTGGTGTAAGAAGGGAATGTGTGAGCGGCAATAGTCTGAGCTGTAAGGCACTTGTTCATGTGTTTTTTCTTTCAGTTGCAGGTAGAGAGAGGGAAGAGAATTAATGGGAAAAAAAGAAGGGGAGAAAAAAGAAAAAAAACCATGACAGATAGGATGAAATAGAAATGAATGCGACTGCATCACCAAAGTGCAAGGATGCCATATAGAGCATCTCAGCTGTATAGGGGAGGGCTGGGGCCCATAGGTTGCCACAAGAGGGTAAACAGGGGAGGGTTAGGAATTTATAGGGAAAATAAGAAGGGAAAAAAACTAAATAGAAATAGGGGAGAGATAAAAAATAGAGGGGAAAAAGATTTGAAAATGGTAAATTTTAAGGGATTAAAAGAAAAACAATCTAATAATATTAATAGGAAGTGAATGATCCAAGCTAAAAACAGAAAATCAAAATGCCTACATTAAGTGTATTAACATGGAATGTGAAAGGTCTAAGAAATAGAACAAAAATGGTTAAGATAATAAATTACATAAACAGCAAATACATTAATTGCTTATTAATACAAGAAATGCATTTTTTAGAAGCGGATTTTGGTTGGGTCCAGAAAAAATGGGGAAGGGGATTACTCTCGCCATATACCTCACAAGATAGAGGGACTGCCATGTTTTTACACAGAAGAGATACTTAACCCCATATAGGGAAATAATTCAGAGATCAGAATGGAAGATATGTAATCTCTGAGTTAAAAATGTACCATCAAATGTTCTCATTAGCAACTATTTACAGACCTAATTATAATAACCCATCTTTTTTCACAGATTTTTTTTTTGCAGTTGCCAATTTTTAATTCACCTTATGTTATAGGGGGAAACTTTAATTAAGTATTGAATAAATCAGATAGAACTACAGGTATAGAGGATACATTTAAAACATCAATAAAAGTTATAAAAAATTTAAGGAGAATTTGAATTTGGTAGAGTCATGGATTGACTTGAAGTATCCAAATAAACAATACTCTTATTATTCTAAAAGTCATTATTCATATTCAAGAACAGATCGCTTCTTAGTTTCAGAAACAATATTATTTATGGTTAAAAAGGTGGAATATCCAGGAATCACTATATCGAACCACTCCCCCTGTTGGTTGGAATTTTGATTACCTATTAAATGTTGTTCATTCCACAGTGGAAAATGAATTTACAGCTTTTAAGGATATAGAAAAAAAGGAAACAATAGCAAAATAAATAAAATGTTTCTTTAAAAGGAATACAGAACAAAAAATAGATATAACGGTATTATGGGATTCTTTTAAAGTCTGGTTAAGAGGATTACTACAGGAACTAGAGGAAAAAGAAAAAAATGGATACAACAATATAAAACTGTGGAAAATGATATGAATACACTGGAACAAATTCATTTTTCAACTCATGACACTTCCATTTATAGTCAGTTAATACTAAAAAGGGATTTGTACAATAAAATGACTACGGAAAAAGCAGAGAACCAAATTTTAAGAATGAGAGCAAATTATTATATAAATGCATGGAAACCTTTAAAATTATTGGTCTGGCAAGTTAAGAAAGATCAAGAATGGAATAATATTAGTCAAATAACAGATAATATGGGAAAACTGTGGAAACATCCGACAGATACAACAAATATATTTGTAGAATATTATAAAGCATTATTCACAGCACAGGAAAAAATGTAAAATCAGGTTAGCATTCTAGAAATAATAAAAACAAAGCAGTTAACAGATAAAATTAAAACAGGGTTAGATCAACCATTTACAGATATGAAAGTAGACATGGCAATAGAAGAAATAAAATTAGTGAAATCACCTGGACCAGATGGTCTCAGCATGAATTTTATAGAAACTTTAAAGAGTTACTAATCCCTATTTTTATGGAAATATTTAATAAAATTAAAGTAACAGAAAAAATCCCAAAATCTTTTCATGAGGCAATAACATCCCTTATTTTAAAACAAGGTAAGACTCTGGATCTGTGTAGCTCACATAGACCATTATCATTATTAAACTTCGACTATAAAATGTTCACAAAAGTCCTGGCTTGGAGATTAGAAAACTTTCTGTCAGAAATAATTAATCAAGTTCAAAATGAGTTTATAAAAGGAAGAAAAATAACTGAAAATATCAGACAAACCCTAAATATATTGGAAAATAGAGATAATAGAGATTCTATACTAGTAACGATTAATGCAGAAAAAGCATTTGATGATGTGGAATGGGACTATATTATACAAACTTTGATTAAAATGAACTTTGGTGAACATTTTGTAGCTTGGATAAAAACAATATATCATTACTCTACAGCTCAAATAAAAATCAATAACTCATTGTCTCCTTCATTTAAATTATCACAAGGAACCCACCAGGGATGTCCTATCTCTCCTCTGATCTTTGCACTGTGTATAGAACCATGGGCAGAGTCTATCAGACAGAATGCGAATATTAGAGGAATTAAATATAGCAATACCTATCACAAAATTAGTTTATATGCAGATGATGCTCTTTTGTAAATGGACAATGACCAAGAATCAATAATGGAATTCAAAAGGCTGACAGATCAGTTTGGTAAACAATCAGGTTTTAAAATTAACTATGAAAAAACTTCAATCTTAAAAACCTTTAGAGGCAGGGTGAGATATATTTAAAAACACTATATACTGCTTGGAAGTTGAGGAGTTCAAATACTTAGGAATCAAAATAACTAAAACTAATAACTAAAAAAATAAATAAAATAATAGCATTAAATCATGAGACACTTTTACAAACAATAAAAACAGAACTTGAGAAATGGAAGAGTTTGCCATGTACTTTAATTGGCAAAGTAAACTTGGTAAAAATGCAGATTTTGCTCAAATTACTGTATGTTTTCCAAGCCATACCAATAGAATTCCCAATGTCATTTTTAAATTTTTAAAAAAGAATATTTCAACTTTATATGGATAAATAAAAATCCAAGGATATCTTACAATAAACTGATACTCCCTGTAGAACAGGGCAGGTTGGTCTTACCCAACTTTTATAAATATTGCCTAGTTTCTCAGGTGACTATAATATGGAACTGGCTAAATGACCAGATAGAAAACTTAAATTCGGTCTTAATGGAAAAATCAGTAATGAAGTTTCCTACTCTAATGAATTTCCTTTTTCCTGGACAAGAGATGGATAAAGTTAAACTAAAATCCCTCCCAATCTCATTGAGCACCACTCTTAAATGTTGGACACAACTTCACAGGGTAATGAAATTTAATATAGGCATTACGAAATACACTCCATTATACGATAATCAGAAATGTATCTCATCCATGAATGATCAGATTACTAAATTATGGATTACATATGGCTTAATAGAAATGGGTCAACTATTTCATCAGGAAGTTTTCCTGTCATTTGATGCACTGAGACAAAAATACCGTCTTCCCATGACACATTACTTTAAGTATATACAAATTAAACATTGTATAATAAAGATAAATAGGGAACTAAGACTAAGGTCTACACCAATATTAAAAAAATTAGAGGAACAAAAAGAAAATTGATATCAATTCTGTATTGTTCTCTGTTTATGACTACTATAAAAAAGATGGCTAAACTAAAACATAAATAGCAAGAGGAAATGGGAAAGGAATTTACGGATGAAATATCTGATGACTTATGGAATGAGATCCTAGGATCAGTATTTATGAATATAAAATCCACTAATCTAAGACAAATACAGTATAATATTTTACGTATAACTTATCTCACACCGTATAAAATGCAAAAAATGAATGCAGAATTAAATGATAAATGTCCAATATGCACTACAACAACAGGCACACTGATTCATTTAATTCATAGTTGTCCTTTCTTAACACATTCTTGGCAAAAAAATATACAATATTATTGAGAAAGTGATGAACAAATAACATTTGAGATTTCGTTCACTATGTTTGGTATAGAGGGACAAGGAACAAGGAGTGATCAAGATCAACAAGCTTTTATTTCAATAGCAATGACAATTGCAAAGAAATGTATACTAACTAAATGGAAAGACTGAATTAAACAGAGGAATGAAATGTGTTGCCTTCCATATGGGTTGCAGAATACCCTGAGACAGCAATAAATTAAATAGGCTAGTAATAGGCATGGCTAATACATGATAGGCAATCTTTATGAAGTATGGATATAGGGTGTTGGCACCAGCACTTTTCTGGAGACCAGCTGTAGCAGGAAATCCTCAATCTCTTTTAGTGAAGCAGGTTGAAGGGAGAATAACGAGGTAGCAGCAGGGAATTCAGGATAATGGTTGCCAAACTGAAAGCGTAATGAGCATGCAGGGGAATTGTCAAATGCTAGGCCTGTGTAGAAGCATGAGATCAATGACAGACACTCAGACCAAAATTATAGTGCATAAAAAAATGCAAATTAATGCATTTCTCTTTTTATTTCTTAACTTCAGAAATAAAGTCCAAAATAATCCAAACCAAATGAAATAAAAGAAAGCATTGTTACTTCACAGAAAGAAAAATCCAAAGGTGTTAGTCCATCATACCAAAACAGGAAAATCACTTCCTTTCGATTCCTGTCTTTCTTCTTGAACAGTAATATATTTCTCTTTTACAAGCTCCTTCTTACTCAGTGTCCAGAAACCTACTGAACACTTCTCCACTTACTCTCTAACTATAGCCTATCAGCAGTGACTTTATATAGTCTCCTTCTGGGACTAGTAACTCCTCCCCTAATTGATGACATCATGACCTGCTATGTACTGTATACTGCCATTCCTGGGTCAGCCAGCTCCTAAGTAGGTCCTAAAAGGCAAGACTCCAGGTACAAAATAATGTGTTTATTTTACCATCTTCATATTTATTGTATCCTGTAAACCAAGAAATGACAGAGAGATAAGGGTGTGCTCCTTATCCGCTTCAATTTAAGGCCACAGTAATATAGTAAAATGATTAACTTACTGTGAGAAACTGTAATAATCATAATGTGAGAAAATGCAGTTTTGTACATCAGGTCAACATATAACATAAATCTCTACCTTAGCAAGACATTTAAAACAAAACCACACAGCATTTTCATTAACCTTTTCCAGGCATTCTCTAACCTTTGTTTAGTTTTCTATAAGACCCAACGGCTGAAATGTCAGACGTCAGCAAAATAGTTCATTTTGGCCCATTCGCTTTAACAGCTACCAGCTTCACTGTCACAATTCCCAGACTTGCTAGTTCTGGGGCTGTTCTAACCGAGCTTAGATTTATTTAGTTTTGGACACTATGGGGCTCTTCTCTTTCTGCCCGTAGTGTCCTTGCAGTTGTCTGGGAGTAAAACCTCCCTCGCTTTCCTGTACATTACTTTCACTTTTCTATGAAGCATCCTGCTTCATTCTGTTTTTTAAAGTGCTTCTGATACACAACACAACAGTGGTGCTTTTTTTGTCGCAGCTTCTCTCCAAAAGGCTCACAGAAAAGAGTTTCTGTTCTACCGCTTAAAGTAGTTCAATATTTACAGAGCATGACCTCCGGGTGTTCAGCACAGTGTTTTCTGGCTATGCTGGAGTGTGATTCTGTTCCGATGCACAACTACAGGGTCCAATTTATTTTAATCTAACCAGGAGCCACAGAAGATAGCTCTCCAATCTAACCAGGGAAGAGAGTATTAATTTGCTTTACTGCAAAATTTGTTTCTTTTGGACCACCTTGATTCTCATGACAGTCGCTCCTTGTGATCTGCAATAGTCTCATTTGCAGGCACATGTAATACAGTGCTAAGCATTACAGTCAGTCTGTATATAAGCCAGGGGCTTCTTTTAGACAAAAATGAATGATTTTGTTCATTATTTATTTATATTTTTAAGATGTATCCAGGTAAAAGGGATCTGTTAAATTTAAAGGGATAGTACAGTTTATTAGATTATTTGTCAGGTTGGCCACCCTGATAAGAAAAGACTAAGGATAGAGTTGGAATAAGTAAGAGAGGATAGAAAAGAGTGAAAAGGAAGTAAAAGGGGGGTTTATACACATTACGAATGCATAACAGGGGCACCCTGTTACTTTCTGCAGTGGCAAAGTGATTATTAAAGGAATCTAAGATCTCCATCATCTCACTGATAGTTGTAGTACCAGAGATAATATTAGTCAGAAGGGAGTTTCTAGGAGAGTGACCAAACAGGTCCTTATCAATTTTCCAGGATTTATCTGGGATCTTGGCAGCAGAGATGAATTCAGAGTGAAAAAAGTAGCCTTTGATTCTCTGACCATTTTTGTGCATAAATCACAAATCCTTCTGAACTGACACCAAGCCGTAGGGGTGTTGTATCTGTGTGCTTTTTTCCAGTGCTAATCCCTTTCTAGCAACATGATCTTGATTTCTGAGGAAAACTACCTACAGGTTTTATTCCTTATGCAGATTTTAGCCGAAGGTGCATGCTTGTTAAGGGCCCCTGACAAGATGTCATAGAAGATGTTGTATGTGGAATTAAGCATTTTTGCCAAGTTGAAGTCTTGCCAATGCAGGGAGTGTTTAAGCTTGTTAAGTGAATAAATCAAAGTTGCATCTAGACCTCTTCATAGATAACTTTGTTGTGATTGAAGGTTTATTGACTGATCTTACTCCAGCAATGATGCAATGGTTGCTGACATCAGAGAAAAATGTACCAGCATGGGGAAAAAATTGAGGTTTGCTCACCATGATAACATCCAGTAGTGTACTGTTGCTGGGGTTCTTTTTATTGGGATGCGTTGGGTCAACAATAAATTATGTTAACACATGAGCATCACAGAAGGATGCAAGTGGAGCTGAGGCATTGGTTAGCCAGTTGAGGTTAAGGTCCCCTAAGATGATAGTTTCTGATAAGCCTTGTCCCAACCTGTCACTTAGATGTGACAGAAGCTGTAAACCAGTAGATGGGGGCCTATAGCATCCTATTACACAAAGCTCACTGGTCTGCATGATCTCCACCTTAAGTGACAGGCATTCAAATCCATTAGCGACAAAGGATGAGTCAATGCATGAGGCCACAAATTTGTCCTTGACATAGATCTCCACCCTCCGCCTCTGGATTACCTGTCAGCTCTGAACAGGGCAAAGTTGGGGATGTTTACTTCCCTGTCAGGGGTGGATGTTCTAAGTCAGGATTCAGAGCTCACTAAAATATCAGGAGAGGTGTGGTTCATCCAATCTTAGATCATAGTGAACTTTTTTAACAGACTGCATACATTAATATGCAGGAAGCTAATTCCTGTTTTTTACGTTCATGTGCATGCTGTCTATACAAGAAGCTTAACCCCATACTTGGAGCATATTACAGAAATAAGAGAAGCATCCCACTCCCTGTTTAAAGAGAAATTCCCCCTCTCGTGCTCCTCTCTTGAGGCCAGGTGTCTTTTACACCATGCCTCCATTATCTCCAAATTTTCATTTGGTTCCTGTCAATTTCCCTTTCTACTGTACCTCATACTCCCTTCAAAATGTTTGCTTTTGCTCTCTTGTTCTCCACAAATGAAATCTACTGCTGGCCAAGTTCCTTTGCATTCAATTTCCTTAAAACATGGGTCATTGTCCCACCTTCTATTCACTCTGCTCCTTCCCTTCATACTCTGAAATGTCTCTTCTGTGGTTTCTCTACTCATTCCTTCAGTTGGAACTGATATTGGGGAGGATTTCTGTCACTTGCCTTCCACATTACACTGACACTAGCTTAGCCCCTATCCCCAAGTTTATCAATCACTGCTCTATGCTCCTCTTATTATAGTTTCAAAGCTCACTTAATTATTATTTTGTCATTTGAATTTTACTGTATGGTAATAAACTGCATGGCAATTTTATTCTTGAAGTGTTTTCTTGTAATTTGTATATTTAGTTGTTCTTATTTCCATATTATTGTATTATTTTCGTACATTGTACTTTTTATCTGTTTTGTTCTGTTCTCTTCCTCGTCCCCCCCAAAACACATCTGGTAATGGGCTGATACCCGTTCAATATGTAAGATGTTTGCAATAGCTAGATAGATCAATAGACAAATAGAGAAAAAAATTCAGCCACTGCAGATTGAAATATTCTTGTGTTGGGGGCCATGAGGTGGACTGGGTGCTGAGATAGTCAAGAGAGTGGTGTCATTATAGGATTTTTGCCAGTCCTGTGAGTGGGATTGTATGCTGGTAAGTAGATGAGGGAAGGGCTGCTTTTGATGATTTTGTGGGGCTGGTTGGGCAGTAGTACTGAATGGATGTTGCTGTGCGTGTGGTAGAAGAGGGTTCCTGATGGATACTGAATGGTATTGGGGTAATAGCATGCTATAAAAGGGAAACATTTCCCCCAAACCCCATGGGATCTGCTAGCCAGTCCCATGTCCTGCTGGTGAGATATAAAAAAAAAAACAGCAAGCCCCTGTGGGATACCATGTTTGGTCCTGACTCCTGATGGCCAGGAAAGTGGACAGTCTGGCCACTGAACCCACTATTAAAAAGACTTCCCCCACACTCAGTGAATTCCCCTTGTCAGTCCCAGCTCCTGCCAGTAGAGAAGACTGTCGGGCCAGCGGTCTCTTTATTTTAAAAAGTCCCAGCAGTCCCATGTGGATGCTTTTGCCAGTTCCAAATCTTGACAGTGAGAGAAAACAATCTGTCTATTGGGCCATTTGTTTAACACCCCCCCAATGTGTTCCCTTCACCAGTACCATCTACTACTTATTTATTTATTTGTGTTTTCTTCACCAGCCCCATCTACAACTTATTTATTTATTTAAATGTTTTGCCAGGAAGACACACTGAGTGACAAGTCGCTTGTCTCCCTGTGTGACCTGGAGGGAAGAGGTATAATAGGAATGAGACATTAAACATTCAAGTTATAAGTTCAACATTAACATTCAGTTGCAAGGCAGGTGTTACAAACATTGTTACAACAGTGTTGCGTATGATAGGTAGAAAGAGTGGACAATAATAAGTGCCGGGTTAATAAGTAAACAAGTGCTTATGTGAATGAAAAGGGGAAAGAGAGAGGAAGGGGTGAGTTGGGGGAAGAGTTGTGTCCCTGGAAACCGTCAGGATGCAAGGAACCCTGCAAGGGGACTGGTGGAACCAGAGAGAAGGGGATAAGGAAGTGTCCCAGAGAAACCCATTCACGATGGTGGGAGAAGGGAGTAGATGAGAGATACAAACCCCTTTGGGGGTAGGAAAAGGACCCATTGAGAGCATTCGGGGTCCCTTACATTCCTCGAGAGATCAAGGGAGGCCAGTAAGTGGGATCAAGTTGGAGGAAGGGGAGGAGAGCTAGAAATCTGGGGGGGTGGGTGTACATAGGGTAAAATGAAGGTGACGGTAGAGGGGTAGGGTTTGTCCAGGGCTTAGATGAGGGAGATAGGGAAAGACATGGCAGAAGCAGCTAGGAACTAGGTAATTATTGAGGGCAGAGCTGATGGAGTAGGTAGAGGATGATTGCTTGATTTAAGGGGGGAGGGAATTCCACATTTTTGGATGGTGGTGAGAGTAGCCGGATTGGCTGATTTGGGTGGATCTGTGGGAGACTACTAGGGTGCAAGAGTTGGTTGATCTAAGGGAATGGGAGGGTGAAGGGGGTGTTATAAAGGACGAGGTGAGGTAGGAAGGGAGCTCACCCAACCAGTGCTTGGAGGTGAATTTAACACAGTGGGAAAGTTGCTAAGTTGTAAGAGAGGGAAAGACTAGGGCACGATAAAGATTACAGTAGTTGGTGTGAGGGAGGCATTCAGGCAAAATGGCAGAAGGAACTGAAGAGGATGTCCAGTCTGGCCAGGGAGGACTTAGGGGCAGCACCATAGACTACATCACATTAGTCGAAAATAGACAGTATTATCTTCTGAACAAGATCATGCCTAGCCGTAGGAGGGATGCAGCTATGGTTCCTGAACAGGGCACCAAGCTTGGGGCACATTATTTTCTGGATGGCGTGAATACAGTATGTGTAGAGAAGTTTAAGTGTTGGTCCAACCAAACACTTAAGTACCTGAAGGAGGATGTGTCCCCAAGTCAAGTCCCATCAAGAGTGTGGAAAGTGGGTAGTAAGGGAAGCCTAGAGAGTCTCTGCCTTGTGCCAAATGTTATGGAGACAGTCTTCTAGGCATTGAGGAAAAGTTGATGGTTAGCAAACCAGAGCTGAACCTTATTGAAGTCTTGCTGTAAGCTGGTTGTAACCTCATCAGGACAGGAGCCAGATGCAAACAGGAATGTATCCATGGCATATATATTTATAGCAGAAGTTGGGGAGCAAACAGAAAGAAGATCATTTAAGAAGATGGAGAATAGGAGGGGCCCTAATACAGAGCCTTGGAGGACTCCAGCGCTAATCAGGAGGGGAGGGGAAGTGGCATCCAAGATCTTAACTGATTGGGTTCTGCCAATATGGAAGGCCTTGAACCAGTGTGTGGCAGAGAGAGATAGGCCAGCTGCTGGGATTGAGTCAAGCAGAAGGGAGTGAGAGATGGTGTTGAAGGCCCTGGCCAGGACGACAAAAATGGCAGAGGTAATTTGGCCTTTATCTGTCCCAGTTAGAATGGAGTCTGTGAGCTGTAGGAGAGAGGTGGTGGGTGAGTGTTTTTTCTTGAAACCAGACTGGAAAGGGGTGAAAAAGGAGGTGTCAGATAGAAAAGAGGTGAGCTGGGAGAGGACAAGGTGTTCTTGAAGCTTGGAAAGGGTAGGGAGGAGAGAAATGGGGCAATAGTTACCAGGGGATGAGAGGTTACCCCCTTTGGGTAGATGGAGGAACACTGCATGTTTCCATGAAGAGGGGACTGAGGCAGTAGAGAATGAGAGATTTAGGATTATTGAGAGGGGGTAGGAAATGGCCAAAGTGGAGAAGGAGAGGAGTTTTGGGTCAAGACCATTAGGGGAGGCACCTTTAGAGGGGTTGATGTTGAGGAGAGCACTTAGGGCTTCATTTGGGGTTACAGTAATGAAAGAGAGGGGGATGTGGGAGGATTATGAAAGGGCACATCGGTAGAAGGTGAGTGGATGGGTAGGAGGGAAGGGATTTCAGTAGCTCAGTGGCACAGGAGGTATTATAGGAGTTAAATTCCATAGCTAAGCCTGGTGGGCCAGACACTAGTGAGCTATTTACTATAAGTACCGGGGGGATGGATGAGATCAGGGGGTAAATGGGGTGTGGACCACCTTCCAGAACTCTGAAGGAGAATTTATGTTGGTGATGAAGGCAGATTTGAAATATTTGGACTTGGCTAACCTTGTAGCCCTGGTGCAAGCATTTCTGAGCATGCAGTAGTTTGCAAGGTCACTAGTATGCTGGATAGCTTTATGACACTTCCAGGCTCGATCTCCAGTCCTGAGGCAGGCCAGAAGTTCAGGGGTTATCCAATGTAAGTGGTTACATATTACTGTGGTTTATCTGAGTTGGGCAAAGGTGTTCCAGTTTGCAAGAAAGATTTCTTTGAAGTAGACAAGGGCCTTATCAGCTGTGGTGAAGGAGGTTGGGGGGACCAGTCAGAAGTGACAAAGTTACTCAGGAGAGGTTCAAGGTCAAGAGACCTGAAAGAGTGTAGTTGTATAGTTTTGTGTGATGATTTAGTTCTGTGGACTTTCCTAACTATGTATATTGGGTTATGGTCACTGAGAGCATCGTGGAAGATGCCAGAGGTGATGACCCAGTGGGGGTAGGAGGTAAGGGCCCAGTCAAGTAGGGAGTGTTATTGTGTCTTGTGGTTTGGTTGGGTGGGTTCAGATATCATTTGGGAGAGGTTTAGGGCTCTGATTTCATTTTTAGTTTTGGTAGTTTTAGGTGATAACCAATTTATATTGAAGTCACCTAGGCTGAAAAATTTCCCAGAGTGAGCAAGGAAAGTGATGGAGGTCTAGCGTGACCGAAGGATGGACATTTGGGCAGCAGTATAAGCAAGCTATGAAGATTGGAAGACTGAAGGGAGGGTAACATGGATAGCTAGGGCATCATGGGTCGCAGGATTGGAGGATGAGTAGATGATGGAATATTGAATGGAGGCTAGGACAGAAATGGCCACACCACCACCTCTGCCAGCATTGTCTTGCCTTAGCAGTGAGTAGCCAGGAATTGAGACCGAGTGGTCAGGGACAGTGCTCTTTAGCCAAGTTTCTGAGATTATTAGAATGTCTGATTTTAGAGTGCACACCATTGTCTGAATCTGGTCTATGTTTTGCAACAAGCTGCAGGTGTTTAGATGTAGGATCTTTACACCATTTGGGAGGGCTGAAAGAAGAGCTCAGGGGGAGGTAGTAGAGGAGGAAGCACCAGAGGAGCTAGGGGCAATAGGTCCTGGGTTGGGGTTGATATCCAAGCAAATAGTAAGAGGAGAGCAAATATGAGAAAGTGGAGCTTACGGGATTTTGAAGGGGCTATTGAGAAGGTTGGGAGTTTTGAGGAGAAGGGAGTAGATGAATGATGAAGAAGAAGGTGGAGAACTGCAGTGAAAGTGAACATCATTATCAAAGCTGCATGAGGAATAGTGGTACAGTGAGACCATATTTCAAATGGGGGGAGGGAGTGATAGCATGGATGTGGGTAGGGGATTGGAGATCATAACCGATGATGTTGGGAGAGTTATTAGGAATAGATGGTTAGTGAGCAAGTGGAGGTGGTAAAGAGAGGGTCATGAGCAGAACAAGGGGGAGAGAGGAGATTAGGGGATGCATTGTTCATAAAGGCAGAGAAATTAGTAATAATTGATTTAGGAACAGGAAGGAATTTGTAAGCAGGGAGCATGGAGTGGGGGCTGTTCCGATTGAGAGGGTAGCTGTAGTTTAGGGAGGTATCTATATGAACAACAGGCAGGTGGGCGGAAGTGCCATGGTCATGGGCCTTCTCCAGGAAGAGAAGAGAGAGGGGAGAAACAGAGGTGAACTTTTATAAGCAATCATATGGTGGGGGCAGAGAGTAAGTGTAGACAGAAAGACAGCAGCAGCAGCAGCAAAGTGAGTGACAAAGGGAGTAATAAAATAGCAAAGAGACGGCCCTAAGTGGCAAGGTGGTAGGGTTACGGGGGCTATGAGTTGGTCTAAGAGAGAGAGAGGAAGGAGAGAGAGAGAGTAAAGGAAAAGAGGAAAACATTTAATATTCTTTCAAGTTTAGCTTAAACAGCTACCAACTAAAGGAGACAATAATCAGGACCTATGGTCTTTTGTGTACATCTCTACTCACCTGTTCTTCTTTTATTTATTTATTTAGTTTTTGTTTGCCTGGGATGGTGCACTAGCCATAGCAATGACTATTTTCAGGCATGACCCAGGAGGGTACAGTACAACAATACAGGGAAACATTTCAATACAAGTACAGAAAATGGTTGACAATAGTATACAGAGCAATTTGCAAATGTTTCCATTGAACAAGGAGGCTGCAATACCAGTGCAGGGCAGAAAGTAAACACAATTACACAGGAGCAGTACAAAGAACAAAAACTACATCACAATTTGCTATAAGGAAAATGAACACGTTGAACATTTTAGTGCTAATAAGGGAATGGGTATAGAACTAGGGGAGGGATACTAGTAAGTGATGGAAAGAGAGTCAAGAGAAGAGGGATGAGAGTGAAGTAAGGTGGGAGGAGGGACAGATAGGGAAGGAGAAGTGCATAGTGTATTTGTGGGTAGATCAGTAAGTGTCATGGAGAGAGGAGGCTGGGGAGGAAAAGAGCTATGAAGGTTTGAAGCAGTAGCACTTGTGCGAAGTATCAAGATCATTTTGCAACACTTTTTAAAAGATGCATGAGATGGTGATTGGCACAATGCTAGTGGAAGGGAGTTCCAGTATTTGGGGGTATGGCAGGCGAAAGCACTAGCCCCTATAGTGGTGTTGTGACTAGAGGTGAAAACGGGGGCCTGATCAGCAGACCTCAGTTCATAGCACGGTGTCAGATTTTGGAAAAGTTCTGCTAGGGATTCTGGTATTTGTAGGTGGACCATATTGTCAATGATGGAGCCATAGGCATGAAACCTTAGTTCATTAGGAGGAAGCCATCCCAGGACTGAATAGAGGAAGCAGTGATGTTTTAGTCGGTGTGAGGAAGATGCATAGCGACAGATATTGTTATAAGTGACATCCCATTTCTGAAGGATTGATTTGCATGCTCAAAATTCAAATTCAAGTTTATTGAGCGGTCAAAGAACATGACAACATAGACAATAATTACAAGAATTATAAAGAGCAAAATACAAGAAAGTTACTACTATAAAATGTACTCTATAAATAAATAAATAAGTAAATAACTAACTTATCTCAAATATAAATATATAACAATAGTAATATAAGTATAAATACTAAAAATAAAAGAACATTTCCTTTATCCCCATAAAGTGCATAAATACAAATACAAGGACAGCAATAAACTGAGTACAATTCCCTATAAGCATAAAGCTTATCCTTGCAAAATATACAATTTCTGTCCTAATTAGACAATATATAGAATGGATATTAATTCCTCTTTTTTTTCATTTTTTTACCAAGGCGCATTCTAGAGATATTTACCAAATATTTGGCCACAGCCTTAATTACAATATCATCATTAGTGGTAAAAAAAATAATAAGTAAGATGATCTGGTCTATTGTTTGAACAGATTGACATAGAGGCCAAATCCATTTTTCTCTTGGTGCAGTATACCATTTACAAACAAACATAACATGTTCCAAGTTTTCCAGTGTGGAACAAGTACAAGAACAGAATCTAGAACTATGAGAAGTATTTTTCTCATTGACAGCTTCCAAGATGTTATTTGGAAATACTTCTAACCTGTATCTAGTATACTGTTTTCTATTTTCTACTTCTGTAAGAATGTCTAAGTAATTCTGTAATAATGACAGGGATCATTTATCCTAACAATTGGAAACATTTTAAACTTTTTAATAGTATTTATGATTTGCATGCAGAGGCATATGTTGCAGCACCATAGGTAAGTGATGGAAGGAGTATGCAATGGGCAATGGCAAGCCTTGCTGAGGGAGTGAGCACATAGCTGGTTCAGTAGGCTATTCCAAGTTTAGAGTTTACCAGTTTGCAGGTCTGGTTGATGTGTAAGTTGAAATTTAGTGATGGATCAAGGGTGAGGCCCAGATATCTAAATTAATTTACCACCCAAACAAGTGAGCCATTTAAGGAGGTGACTTTAGATTTAGGGTGTGCATGTCTGAGTTTCACATTTGATCCAAAGAGCATAGCTTGGGTTTTGGACTCATTTAGTACAAGTTTGTGAGTAGATAGCCACTCCTGTATCAACTGAAAGTCAAGAGAGAGTAGATTGTTTATGTCTTCAATGCTTTTAGCGCTAGCATAAAGAACAATGTCATCAGCATATAGCAGGGAGGCTCTTCTGTGGAGGTCAGTGGAGATGTTATTTATGAAAAGAGAGAAAATCAGGGGCCCAAGGATGGAACCTTGTGGCACCCCAATGTTTATAGAGGTCTTATCTGAGAGTGGAGTTGTATTTCACAATCTGAGTCTGATCAGATAAGTAGTTCTCAAATCATCTTACAACATTAGTCGAGAAGCCTAGAGATCCAAGGGTGGTTAGAAGGATAGAGTGATCAACTAGGTCAAACACCTTAGTCATGTCTATGAAAATTGCTTCGGTGAGTAGACTGGAGTCCATAGCCACTAGTGTATCTGACGTGAATTTGAGAAGGACAGTAGTGGTGCTATGTCATTTGCAAAAACCATGCTGGGCAGAGGAAAGTAGATCATGTTTCTGTAGGAAATCAATTGCCTGGGCAGCTACAAGCTTCTCAAGAATTGTACTTAGGACAGATAGTATGGCAATGGGCCTATAGTTTGAGGGATCTTTACGATCTCCTTTTTTGAAAACAGGGGTAATCCTAGCTATTTTCCATATCTCAACGATGTAGCTCTGGCACAGGGAGAGCGTGAAAATCTTGGCTAGGGGAGCAGCGATGAAGGGGGCAGCAATCTTAAGTAGCTTTGGTTCAAGATTGTCAGAGCCAGCTACAGTGCCTTCCAAGATACTGTTTAGCAGTCTAAGCACTTCATATTTAGAGACTGATTTGAAAAGGAAATGAGGACCATTTGCATTTTGCCGGGTGGGTACGTCTGGTTGGAGAGGAAAAGAGAAGGTGTAATTAGTTAAGTCAGAGAATTTGTTGTTGAAGAAGTTGGCAATGGTTCTGGGATTATTACGGTGTACCCCACCAAGTGACATATCATTAGGGATGGATGCTGGATTAGAACCAATGAAGAATTTAATGTGGGACCAGAATTGTTTGGGGTCACCATTGGAGTTGGTTAGAAGGTCCTTGCAGTATGAACGCTTGGCTTTTTTGATGTCCTTTTTGCAGGCATTTCACAGGGCCCTGAAGGTGATGAGGTCAGAGGTTAGCCCAGAGCTCTTATAATGGAGCCAGCTTTTGTCCCTTAGTTTAAGTTTAGCTAGTAGTTCAGACTTCAGCCAATGGGTTTGCCTGTTTCTTACCCAATGGGTTATAAGTTTGCAATGCTTATCTTGGAGCACTAGGAAGTTTTTCAAGAACAGATTAAGGGCAGTCTGAGCATCACTGGATGTAAGAATGGGGGACCAATCAGTAGTGGCAATGTCATGCAGGAAAAACTGACAGTTAACATTTGCATAGTCACGGAAGATAATGAAGCAGGGCCTCTTCTGGGTAGGTCTGTTTTTGCTCCAGATACAGTGCATTGGGGAGTGATCAGTAATGGCATCATCTGGTAGTAATCCAGAGGCAATTACATTTTCGGGGTGATTGGTCATAATCCAGTCTAATAGCGTGTTCGCATTTGAGTGAAGGGCATGTCTGGTAGGTTCACCTATCAGTTGGTAAAGGTTATAATTCTGCAATTTGGTCATTATTGTGGATTGGTTACAGCCCAGCCAGTTAATATTTAGGTCCCCAAGTATAAGGACCTCGTTTTTTCCAGCAAGGCATGACATTTGTTAAATTAGCTCTTCTAGACCTATTAGTCTATTGGTAGGGGGATTGTAGGCACACACAATATGTAGTTTTTTGGTACCAAGAGTGAGCAGGACATGAAGTGCCTCACAGTGGTGTAAGATAGATGTTTTTAGGGCAGAGATATCAAGATGATCTCTAAAGTAGACGGCTGTCCTACCCCCTCTATTGGGTGCAGCTCTGTCAATTCTCAATAGATTACAGTGAGGAATGGGACACAGAGAATCGGGTATGGATGGTTTTAGCCATGTTTCAGTTAGGCATATAGTATCTGGCTTGTAGAGGGAGGTCCAGGATTCAAGCTCAGCTAGATTATGTGCAAGGCTCCTGATACTGTGGTGTGCTATAATAAGACCTTTGGCGTTACTAATAGTGTCAGCTTGAACATTGGGTGGTCCCGGGTTTGGCTTGAACATCGCCTGAGAGCAGGATAGCAAGTAGGAGACAGTACCATAGCTTGCAACACAAGAAGGAACCACTGGCATATATGGACCAGCGTCATTTCATTTGGACATAGGCAACCATGTGTATCCATATCTTATTTAGTAGTACTGGGGATGGGTCGCAGCAAGGGGTAGGAAGTATCAGGAGATTAGAGTAGTAGTAATCATGATCCAAAAAGACAGGTTGGGTTACTTCAGTCTGAGGTGCCGTGGGCATGGACAAGAGGAGTAGGGGTAGTGTGGTTGCAAGAAGATACAGTATTATCTGTGGGGACTTTTTTTTTGTTTGTTTTTGGTTTCCTTACAGACAGGCTGACAGGACAGGTACCCCAAGCAGCAGGCCAGAGGAAAGACGTGCACTTGTCAATGGTGGATAAACAGTCTAAATGGAATTACTGAGTAAGGGGTCAGACAAAATCCTTAGGGAGTGCCTCCTAACAGAGTAATAAAGATTACGGAGGGTATTGAATAGTCAGAGTTTTATACGATCCACTTAGGTGGGGGTGGGGTAAAGCTGAAGAGTTTGTGTGAAAAGGCAGTCTCACTTGGGAAGAACAAAATACATTGTGAGACACAGTGGTCTTGTGCAGAAACTGAAAAGGGCTAATAACTGAGGGCTTAAGCGGTAGGTAATTAAATCAGGCCAGAAGGGGGAGTGCAAATTTAGCGGTTTGGTTGACAGCTCAGAGCAGGGTAAGAGATAAGCCAATGATAAGAGATAGGGCCTCAGAGGGAGGAGCTACTGTGTATTTAATGGAGGCCTGGGGGGGTGGGAAAAAAAATCACCACAAGCAGCTCAAGTAGAAGAACAAGGTTTGAAAATAAGAAAAGGCACTGAAAAGCACTGCAGCCTCTGTCCAAAAGCTGCAGGGAGGGCGCACCAATGAGCACACCAGCCCATGACCGGCAGACCAATCAGTGACTAGCACTGAGGAGCCACACCAATCAGGGACACTCCCATGGAGAATGGTACGAATTAGGCAGTAGTGACTAATACCTGGTGAAGTGTCCGGGTTTGGGGACCAGGCAAGCGGTTGCAGCTGATGGATTTCTTTTTTTTTTTTTAATTTAAATTTTATTAAATTTTATAAAACCAAAATACATGGAATGGAGGTTATCTGACCATACAATATACGGATCAAGAATGTAACACTTGAAGATGTATACAAAACTCACAAAATTAAACGGGAACAATAAAAGAAAAGAAAAAACACTCCCCCCCAAATACCCTCCCAAACCTCCCTACCACCCCCCCCCATCGCCTCGGAGAGTGTTGTAGCTAAAGGGGATACTGGGTCTTGAGAGAAGAAAACTAGGGATAGAAAAGAGAAAGAAATCCACACACACATTAGCTAGTCACGACTGCTCAGCAGAGACGCAGTACAACAGTATCAACCGAAAGGGACTACACCTATGGAGGTTAATTTAGGTAGAGCACATATAATTTGCCCCATTTCCGATTGAAAGAAGCCAGTCTGTGTCTGAAGCTAACTATTAGTTTCTCAGTATTAAAACAGTGGGACATCTCCTTGAGCCATTCCTGGTAGGTGATAAGGTCTTGATCCATCCAGTGTCTGAGGACCAGCTTTTTGACAACTATTGAGATTAAAGCCATGTGGTACCTACGTTCCTTCACCTCAATGTTAGAGTAAACTCCTAAAATACAAATTTCTATGGTGAAGAGCTCCCTGAGCCCCAAAAGTGGATCTAGACTGTTTCATACTGTATCCCAGAGGGGTGCCACTCTGTTACAATCCCAGAGGATATGGAGCAGATTCCCTTCAGCGACCCCACATCTCATACATATATCCGATTTAAGCTTACCAAATTTAGCTAGCTTTACTGGGGTATAATAGAGGTTATTTAAAATATGGCATTGGATTAATCTATGATTGTCCCGGGAAAGATAACGGTACACGTCTTTCCAAATCAATTCCCATGATATGGGAGAACTCAAGGTAGGGAATGACCAGATTGTGGAACCCTCCAGGGAATTAGGAAAGAGGGCGTCTAACAGTTTGTTGTATATGTTAGCTATTCCATTGGGATTACCGGCCACTTCCTGGATTTTCTCCAAGAAAGGCCTTGTTTTGGAAGGAAGGTAAACAGGCCCAAATATTTTGTGTATGTGGTGTCTCAATTGAAAGGCTTTGAAAATATACTTCTGGGGGATGTTGAAGGAAATTAAAATTCTGTCCGACGGGAGAAGCGAGCCTTGCACGTACAGAGATTCCACCAGTAGGTTGTGTATTTGTGGGAGCCGCTCGGAGGTTAGCCAACTACCTCCAATTTTAATACTGGGATTTAGAGTGAGAGATTGTGCTAGATCTTTGGTCTGGGATATGTTGAATAAATTCCAACATTGGGAAAGAATTTTAATAGAGAGACCAATAGCAGAATCCTGAATGGCTGGAGGTAGTGTGGAGAAGGGGTGGCAAAAGATCCGGGGGGGGGCATAGGTTGAACTGGTCCATTAGACTAAGCTCCAGTTGTAACCAGGTTGGTTGAGGTAGTTTAGACTGTGTGATGGACCACTTCCCTATTCTATATAGGTGACTAGCCCAGTAATATAGTAAAAAATTAGGTAAGTGAAGACCCCCTTTGTCTCTAGCTGCACTAAGTTTGAGAAAGGCTCAACGAGGCTGTTTCCCTTTCCAAATAAAGTTGGATAACAGAGAGTTTATTTGACTAAAATACTGCCTGGGGAGCCAAATGTTAAGGAAATTTAGGGGGTAGAATAACCGCGGTAAGACATTCATTTTGATGATGTTGATTCACCCCCATAGGGATATTGGTAATTTTTGCCATCGGTCCAGATCTCTCTGAATCCTTGTTAATGCATCATCTAGATTCAGCTTCTTGACCGTTTCCATCTCACGGGCCAAGTGGATGCCCAAGTATTTAAGTGAGACCGGAGACCATTTCATACCGAACCGTGTGAAACCTGATTGAAAGGTAGTAGAATTTAACGGAAAAATAACTGATTTAGAAACGTTCAACCTGTAGTTAGATACCTGACCAAAATCATCAATGATTTGTAGTACTTGTGTTAAGGATGTTTCTGGATTGGTAAGGTGTAGCAGAATGTCATCTGCGAAAACCGATAAAGTTAGTGGGAATTGAGAAATGACACAGCCTGTAACTCGTGGTGAATGTTTAATGCTGATGAGTAGAGGCTCTAGGTATAAGTTAAAGAGATAAGGAGAAAGGGGACATCCTTGACGTGTGCCGGCCCATAAAGGAAATCGGCAGAAAAAACCCATTGCAGTAGACTTTTGCCAAGGGAGACTTGTAGATCGCCAGCTGATGGATTTCTGGCAGGCGACGGCAGCGTGACAGCTGTCCTGCACTGCCTCCGGTTGAGGGGCGCTGCACCAGAGGTGAGAGCCTGAAGAAAGAAGGAGACAATGATACAATGCTTAAGAGCTGTAATCAAAAAACCATGGGATGGGGCGGGGGGCTGGCGGCAGACCGTCAGCAGGGGGTGGAGGTGATTTAGACAAATGAGGGATCAGGGTTAAAACAAAAGAGCAGGAGTTATGGATAGCCAGGGGAGGGGTTTTAGAGACTAAAGAAGGAGCAGAAGATTTGCAGCAAGGGGGCCAGGAGCCGGGGGGGGGGGAGAAATTCATGTCAAGTTCACAGATAGGAGTTCTCAGAAAAATAACTATGTGAGAGTTTTAGAGAGAAGCAGAAGCAGGTAGTTTGAGGTGTAGGAAGGTAGATCAGGTAGATAGTGTTAGAGATAAGGAGACAGGGAGAGGAAACATTTTAGTAGCTGGCAATTCAATTACAGATTTTAAATGGCAGTTTAGTGCAGGCAAAGCAGGCTAGCAATCCCCAAATACATCTACTTTTACACTTAAGTAAGGCAAAGGTACACAGAGTAGCTATGACTGGCAGACACTGCTTAACTGTAAAACAAATTACCACAAGCAGCTCAAGTAGAAGAACAAGGTTTGAAAATAAGAAAAGGAATGAAAAAGCCCTGGAGTCTCTGTCCAAAAGCCACAGGTAGGGTGCACCAATGAGCCCAGCAGCCTATGGCCGGCAGACCAATCAGCGACTAGCACTGAGGAGCTGCACCAATCAGGGACACTTCCATGGAGAATGGTATGAATTAGGCAGTAGCGACTAATACCTGGTGAAGTGTTCAGGTTTGGGGACCAGGTGAGCGGCTCCAGTTGATGGATTCCTGGTGGGTGGCAGCCAGCGTGATGGCTGTCCTGCGCCGCCTCCGGTTGAGGGGTGCTGCACCAGCAGTAAGAGCCTGGTGAAGTGTCCAGGTTCAGGGACCAGTGCGTGGCTGCAGCTGATGGATTCAGAAGATGATATTACTCTAACTCATAGTGGCATTACAAGCAGCTCTATTCCTTTGACATCCATTTGCAATGGCACTACTGATTCTGGATAAAGAATGATTTAGTAGCTCATCTTTGTATTTTTAAAGCTTCTATGTGGCTTGTTGAAGAAATAAAAAAGTGTGTGTGTGTGTGTGTGTGTGTATGAATGTGTTCACATATTTGTGAGTGCAGAGCTGTGCACATATGGTAGGTGTCCATGTGCATGTGTTGAGATATCTGTGTATTCAGCAGGGTCTCTACAGGTAAGGTTTGATATGTGCAAGCAAGGTGGGATCTGTGTGTAGATGAGATGGAGTCTGTGTTGGGGTACAGTGACTATGTGTAATAGCAGTGGTATCTATATCAGGAAATTAAAGGAACTGTATAGTATGTGGCACAGTGGAGTCTGTGCACTTGTGGTAGAATCTGTGTGTAGGCATGGCAGGGTCTGCGCACAGGTAGCAGGGACTCAGTGCACTCTTTGAGGTCATTGCATGCTTGTAGGATCTGTCTTCTTGCACACTCAGGTTCCTTTGGAAATTTCTGAGGTTGTTTGGGCTTGTACTCATTGCTTAAGCACTAGGGTCTGTGTGCGCCAGTTGTGGTCTTTGTATTATTATTATTATGCACTTCATGGTCTTTGTGTGCATGCTCTGCATGGGTATACCATGGTATGTCTGAGGAGCATGTTGTTGAGGTTTATGTGCACACATATTGGGTGTCTGTTTCACCCAAAATAGACTTGAAGAAATGACATTAACACATACATAAGGAAAACAGGACAGTATGAGAAAAGAACAACGTAGTGGGATGATATTTTCGGTGTATATGCTTCTATTAGGGGACATTATGAGATGGTATGGGCTGAGTTTCCTTTGTTATGCCAATGACTCTCAGCTCTACATGACTTTTGTGCCTGAACAAAAGTTAGATTCTGTCCTGGTATTTAATAACCGCCTGCTGGAGATACAGAAGTGGATGAGTGCTAGCTGGCTATGGTTGAATTCGGGTAAAACAGAGGTATTGGTGGTGGACCCTGGTTATAGGAAAAACAGAGGCATGGGTGGGGAAACCATCAGGTTTGTATCTTGGGGGGATCCCACTTATGGCCTTGGGCCAGGTGCATAACCTGGGTGTGATATTTGATGAAGGCCTGACCCTGAGGGGGCAGGTTTCAGCTGTAGTCAAATCTTCTTTTTACCATCTAAGGAATCTAGCCTGGGTGAAACACCTGGTCCCACCCAAAGATCTTCCTACCTTGGTCCATGCCTTTGTCACCAGTCACTTTGATTACTGCAACACCCTCTACCTAGGGCTACCGGGGGTGGATATTCACCACTTGCAGCTAATGCAGAATGCAACAACCAGGTTGTTGACTGGAACCCCCAGGTCCAGTCATATAACACCTGTGCTGCATGAATTGTACTGGCTGCCGATACAGTGGTGAATCACCTTCAAGGTTGCTTTGTTGACCTATAAGGCCCTACAAGAGCAGGGACCCCTCAACATGAAAGAACTCCTGTATTCTTACTGCCCCTCCCGCTCACTCTGATCCTCTGGCAAGGGATTGCTGGAGGTTCCCAGGGTATCCCTGAAAACATCAGGTGGAAGATCTTTTGCCTTTATGTCACCTACCTTGTGGAATTCTCTACCTCACCAGATATGAGAAAGCCTGACTGTGGGAGGATTTAAAAATCCTTAAAAACATATTTGTACAACCAGGTTTGCAGGGACTCATTGAGTGATTGTAAAGATTTTTAGTTGTTTTTATGTGTATTGCTGAAATATTTTTGTAATGTACACTATTAAGGCACCCTGAGCTTTGGAAGGGCACCAAATATAAATATGTTTTTACTTTACTTACAAAAATATTAGAACAACAGGTAAAAATTCAGCAAAGGATAACAGAATGTTTAAAATCAATTAAAATATTTATTTTTTTTTTGGGTGGAGGAGGAACTTTATGCCCTCTGAAAGCATCATGATGATCAGAAAGTAGAACTCAAAATAGCAGAGAATAAACACCAGCCTAGTGTTGGAAGAGGACAGTAAAGATGAGCACGGTTAGAAACATTCTAGTAGCACACACAATTTAATAGATTTGAGTACCAAGAAAGATAGTTGTGAAAATTCAAATGAGAAAGATTTGGATTGACTTAAAAATGCAAACATTTACAGCAAGGATATTATATGCTGGAATGTATAAGGCATGGGATCTAAAATTGGCGATGTAGAATGGGTAAAGCAGATAAAAGCCTATAATATCTGTGACCAAACAACTTTTGCTGGTGACCTGAAATAATTTGTCAAATTCTAGTATCTTCTGCAGTAGTGAGGGACCAGCATGACTTAATATAATATGACAAAACCGGCCTATGTAGAAGATTCTCAGCAGCCCAACAGTGTTTCTTGAATGGTATGGGCTTTCATTTTAATGGCTTCCTTTACGGGGGGTGGGTTCATTAGTACACAAAGGCTCAGAGACTGTCTTAACTGCATCTGGTCACATTCTTACAGATACTAAATAATCTTCAAGAGGAAGTTGGTCCTTGACACACAAACATCAGATAATATCATATGGTAGATATCAGACAGAATTCCAGGCCTGAAGCGATTTCAGCCAACTGGATGAACTTGGGAATGGGAAGTGACATCACAGCCTTGCTTGAATCTGGCATTAGACAGCAAGAGGGTATAAATGTTTCAACCCAGTCATCTAGACTCTCTTTCTTCACTGGGATATATGTGTACTAGGGTAAAAAAGAGAGAACTAGATTGTGAGTCCGTGGAGAGAGAGACTTAAGGAAACAGCCTAGTATGGATAATATGGTAAGAATACATTGCAACTGGCAGGGAAGATGGAAGCATTTACCTACACAAGTATGCAAGCTTTCTTTTCTATTACTGTGAACAAACTTACAAGCAGGCAACTCAGGAACAGTCGATGGAACCAAGCAGTAACAAAATAAATAACCAACCAACAACAAAGATGCACTGCTGCTCATCCAAACCTCCACAAATCATCCAATGACAGAATACTATAAACAAATTCATTTAAAGTATCCTATCATTGGATGATTTCTGAAGGTTTAGATGGGCAGCCATGCATCTTTGCAGTTGGTTGGACTTTTCTATTACTGTTTGTATGCTATTGTTTAACTATGAGTAAATAGTGTAAATATTTGCATCTTACTGCTGTATTTGGACTAGCAGTGTTTAGAAGTAAATTTGTTATTTTTCTAACATGGGTGTAGGCAGGCATACTCAAAGCACTCCATGGTGTGCAAGTTTATTTAAGGGGTAGCAAATAGGCTCTGAACTGCTTCCTTTTTTCATGAAAACTAACAAAGAAAATAAAGAACCTTTCTGTAATTTTATTCATAGGAGATGAAACTAGAAGGACTGGTCACTAATACTGTCTTTGCATCCCAAGGCCAATTCAACTTTACAGGCTCTGGGCTGGTATGTGGGTGTCTTAGAGAACAATGCATGGCATTTGTATTTACCCATGCATGGCAACAACCACTGTCATGGGATACAAAAATTTTATTTATTGTGCCAAATGAGGCAACAAACATGGTCCTGCTGTATGTTTGTATATTGTCTGGCTAAACTGGGGGGGGGTAGCTCACCCTAACAAGGAGGGTGGCAGCAGTGAGTCCACTTGGTGTGCAGATCAGAAATTCCTGGCTATACCCTTGTTTTCTAAAACTGGAGTACCTGGTTGTTTGTGACTGACTCTCTAAGGGAATGGTACCTGTGTAGAGGGGATTATAGTAAACGTCTCTAAGAGAGAGTGAAGCGTGTCCTACCCAGAGCAGAGACCCTTACTACTGGAAGTCTAAAGAGTAGAAAGGTGGTGGAAAGTGGTAATCAAAGCACTGGGGTTTACTCTCTTGCTGAAGAGGGAACCTTGGCAGTGGTGGCACTAGTCTGGACTATCTGAGTGGCAAATGCCTGAGAGAGAGAAAGATGCCCATTGGGGACTGTCACATGCTTAGACAGTAACAATATCATTATGCAACAGGAAACATGGCTTATTTTTATTTTTTTTATTTTAAACATTTGTTAACCAGGTAAGTACAATGAGCCAAAGGCCCGTTTTCATGTTCGACCCGGTGACTGAAAAACAGTCAAGATGTTACAGTACACAAAAATTCACAAACAACAAAATTAACAAGACATAACATTCAAAAATAAAAACAAAATTAAAAACAACAACAATGTAATTTACCGAGAAAATAATTTTTAACCTAATTTTAAAAACTTGATGACAAACATTTTCATATAAAACAATAGGAAGCTCATTCCAATTTTTAGCAGCAGAATAAGTAAAGAACTATCCCCATTCTAGTTTTAGTATTAGGTAAATTTAACCTAATTAGTTGATTTGAGCGAAGTTCCGAGAATTTATTTTAATATGGAGAAGAGAATATAATGGAGAATCAATCCCTGACAAAGAATTTTATGAGTTAATAAACATAAACTATATAAAGAAACCAACCCAGGAGGAAGCCAGGAAGATAACCTATATAGCTCACAATGATGAGTATAATAGGTAAATTAAAAGTAAATCTACATATCCCATGGAACACATTTGTAAGAAGTGATAGATCTTTACTTAACAAGTTTGTAAAGAAATGAATTATAATTTAATTTAGGCAATAAAAGCGCCTTCTGCTATTGCACATCTTGCTGATAAAGTCAGCAAGGATTTAAACCTAAACAATACCCCTAATCTCTGATTTGTCTGATGAGAAACATATTTTACATGATCAGAAAATTTCAGATGTTGATCCCAGATGACACCAAGATATTTAAACAATTTAACCTGCTCCATCTCAATTCCCAATGAGTCACGCACAGACAAACCCTGAGATTTTCTCAATCTAACCTGAGATCCAAAAAGCATACATTTCGTTTTTGTATTATTTAGTGCCAAACAATTTGCTTTCAACCACCCACATAGAACAGCAAAATCTTTATTTAAAGACTGATTTATTAGTTCAACAAAAGTTGAACTTTTATACAAAATAATATCATCCGCATAAATCAAGCAGTGCGTATCATTCAATAAAGATGGAATAACATCTACAAATACCGTAAACAACAAAGGGCCCAAAATGGACCCTTGCGGCACCCCCCGTAACAAATCTTTACCACTTGAAAAAATTCCATTTATTCCTACTTTAAGTAAACGTCCAAACAAATAACTACGAAACCAATCAACAGCAATCTCTGTCATACCATAACTCTGAAGTGTCCCAATCAACAAAGAATGATCCACTAAGTCAAAGGCCTTGGACAGGTCCACGAACACAGCACCAGTGAGCAAACCTCATCCATAGCTACACTGGTGTGGTTCGTGAACCTGGCCAAGGCCGCACTCAGTTCCATGATACTTACGAAATCCATGCTGCTCATGTGACCTAAGACCATTATCCTGTAAATAGGTAGTAAACTGTTCACTTACTAATCTCTCCAAAATCTTGCCTAGGGTGGCAGAAGCGAAATAGGACGATAATTATCCATATCAGTTCTATCACCTGATTTATAAATAGACTTAATTAATGTTTGTTTCCATACATCCGAAAACACCCAGTAAGCAAAGACAAATTATAGAGATATGTAAGTGGATATGTAATATGCTCAAAAATCAATTTAAAAACCCTAGAATCAAGTTCACATACACTAGAACAGGGCATATATTTCAAAAGGTAATAAACCGAGAAGGTTTAATTGATGTAAAGGAAAAGAACAAGATTTAAAAACATTATAGGATTTTTCAACATTAGACGGATCCTTAACAGACGCCTGAGTATACCTAGACAAATCCAAAAATTTATCCAGAAAAGAATCACAAATAACCTTCACATCAGAAACCATCTGACCATCTTTTTAAAACCCCAGTAAATTCTTCCTAGATGGATTTATTAAGGAATTTATGGATGACCAAAACCTTTTTGAATTATTTAGATTAGAGGTTTGTAAATTCTTAAAGTAATTAGATTTACATTGCCTAATTTTTATTTTACATTCATTTCTAAGCTTCCTATAACTATTAAGATCATTCATTAAGTTGGTCACCTTAAACAATTTCCAAGCAACATTTCTTAATTTAATTAAATGTAACAAAGAAGCAGTAATCCACTTATTTTTAGTACCTCTAACTCTTCTAGTTACTCTAGGGAAATGTTTATTCTGTAACCCCAAAAGAGTAATTGTAAAATAATCAACAGCAATATTGACATCAGAAATTGCGTCCAGATAAGACCAATCTATATTTTGCAAGTCAATAAGAAGTTCATGGCTAATCTCATTAGTAAACTTATGATATGAAATAAATCTTGGAGGCAATATAGGTCTTTTAGATAACCATATGCAATAAGTGGCCAAATGGTCACTTATTACATCAGGTAAAACACCAACACTAGAAATGTTTACCTTTTTATTTACAAGCACCCAATCCAGGATTGTATGATTTTGACTATTCATATTCATATGAGTAAATGAATTTATAAGCTGAAACAGCCCAGCATTAATCAGTAGCGTCTCTACAGAAGGATCATTTATAGGATCCCAATGAATATTAAAATCTCCAGTAATCAAAAGATCACTACCTGTTTTTATAAATGATAAAAACCCTAAAATATCACCCAAGCCTTTCTTAGCAGTCTTAGGGGGGATTATAGATTGTACAAAGACGCAATTTTTGACAACCACCCAACTTCAATTCCAATAGCAACCATTCAAAATCAACAGATTTTATATATTGAGGAAAAATCTCTACTAATTGTAGTTCAGACTTATAATACACCATTATACCCCTTCCCTTCTTTTTTCCAAGCCTATCTTTCCGGATTACATTATAACCTTCAAAAGAAACAAGGTTATCAGATACAATGGGTTTCAACCAGGTTTCAGTTACACTAAATATATCTGGATCATAAGTTGTGAGCCAGGCTTCAATTTCAGTTTGTTTAGACATAAAACTTCTAACATTCAAATGTGTTATTTTCAATCCTTTAGATTTCCAGTAACTATCACAATCCCTACATTAGACATCAAAGGACCAGGTTTGTTTCACATCGCCAGACAAAAGTAATATAAACCACAAAGAACTAAGCAACATGGAAACAAACGGAATTTTTACACCAGCATTGTATACAAAAACCCATTTCATATACATTTCTCCTACTGAGAGTACCTAAACCTTTATAATTAAAGAAATGCCAGTAGTAGAAACACCTAACATATTTGAAAATGTATAATCAGTAAAGGAATAGTCAAACTCATTTCAATACTGAGTCAGTACAATAAAAAACCTGATCTAATATTAAAAGCCCAATACCACAACAAATCATAAACATCTTAAACCCCCACATAGTAACTATCAAACAAGATAATAATTGCAAAAGAAGTAGTTACAATATTATCTGTCTTGGAGCAAACGAATATTTTTTACATGCAGTCTCCCCGCAGTCTCCCTCAGTTGACTCTCGAGAAATGACTCCAATCCTGCTAACTTCCACTCACGCAAACAGCCGCTCCGCGGACAGCCGCTAATGCAGATCTAAAGTTATATTAAAATCAATTAGAGTCTCTGCCCCAATAGCCAATCAAGCTTCAACTCGCCCGCCCGGTAGCCCCCTCGCCTACCGAGACACCGGCAGTAGAATTACTCCAATCTGTAAAACAGTTTCAGTTCAGGGCACAGTTTTCTCCACTTGCAGAGATCACAAACCTCCCAAATTGGCTGCAGTCAGATGAAACAACAGGGGAGCAAGATGTAGCGTAAACGAAAGGTGCAAGCAGCGGCAGTCTCTGAGGTAGAAGACACAGGTGATTTTAAACTGCAGTCTCCGCCCAATAGCCAATCAAGCTGCAACTCGCCCGCCCGGTAGCCCCCTCACTTACCGAGACACCGGCAATAGAATTACTCCAATCTGTAAAACTGTTTCAGTTCAGGGCACAGTTTTCTCCACTTGCAGAGATCACAAACCTCCCAAATTGGCTGCAGTCAAATGAAACAACAGGGGAACAAGATGTAGCGTAAACGAAAGGTGCAAGCAGCGGCAGTCTCTGAGGTAGAAGACACAGGTGATTTTAAACTGCAGTCTCCGCCCAATAGCCAATCAAGCTGCAACTCGCCCGCCCGGTAGCCCCCTCGCCTACCGAGACACCGGCAGTAGAATTACTCCAATCTGTAAAACAGTTTCAGTTCAGGGCACAGTTTTCTCCACTTGCAGAGATCACAAACCTCCCTTATGAAGAACAAAGACTACATAATCAAAATGTAATTACTGGTGACCCCGTATCACACTATTTACAGTACTTGTCAAATGCCGTAATAACCCGAAAACCAGTTTTTGTAGCATTTGACAAACTCAGCCTCACTGACAGACTGCTCAAGTGGTATACTTATTGGCTCGTAGTTCATCTGTGGGTGTGCCATACATTGCAAACAATGTGGCAATTCCATTTCACTGCTATCGAAGCACTTGCACTGATTGCCATCCCCTCATAACTAAAGCATTGACTTTTATTTATATTTATGTGGTTGAGCCTGCCTGCAAAACAAATAATATATCTGGTTGATCCTGCAGTGCTAACACTTTGGTTGGGGTTTCAGCAGTCAGTCAGACCAGGAATCAACTGTGGCTGATTGATTGCTCTTGTGGTGCTACAGTAAAATGCACCAGTGATTATAAAAAATTAAGTCTAGGCAGGTGTGTGTTAATGATTTTTCTTACACACCCTCAGTGAATGATTAGCTCATAAACCTCTTGAGCTTTGCTCTTGAGGTTTATGACTCATCATGCACCTCGGGTGTGTAAACAAACATCATAACACACACCTGCCTAGCCTAGCCATTATTCTCTATTTATCAGCATTGGCATTATCCAGCAAATAATATCAAAAGACTTGGCAGAGTCAGTGGAGGATTAGTGATTTTTTAAATCAATTGTATCTGTGTATGAAGGCAGACATCTCAATTGTGGCTACCTATACTTTATCTGTGTTATTCTGTAAAATAATTAAAAACCTACTGTATATTGCTATTAGAGAACAGATAGATCCCTACTGCCACCATGAGTGTTCATTTCTTAGCACCTAATAATCTCCTATAGGAGACATTACCAATAGTAAACTTCCCTTCCCAGGAATACCTTTCATACTGGTGGATGATGTCAAGGACAGAGCGAGGGACAGACAGGAATTATATTCAGATCAGTAGGATATTAATGAAACATGACTATTCCCACTAGAAAATCCCAAGATCATATATATATATATATATATATAGAGAGAGAGAGAGAGAGAGAGAGAGCAGTAATACAATTTAAATAAATAATAAACTTTAAATATAAATCAGAATAACATATACACAGATTTTATTTTTATTTACTTATTTTTATTTTATTTATCTTTATTTATAAAAGGTACCTTTCCAAACCAAGACGCCTGTACAGTAAAAACAAATTAAATAAATATCCAAACAAAGTAAGACTAAAAATACAATAGCAGCTTTAGTATTTGGGAAATGCCAAACTAAAACGATATATCTTAAAAGCAATTTTAAAATCTGGACTGTAAGGCAATCTCATACCCAATGAGGAAGAGAATTCTACAGGGTTGGGGCCAAAAAATGAAATGCTCTTGCCCCAGATGTTTGTAAATGAACCCTGGGAATCTCTAGAAATCCTTCATCAGTGGATCAGACAGGGCAGAGGGGACAGTAGGGACAAAGGAGATATTTCAGGTAACCTGGTCCCTGATCGTGTAGGGCCTTGTAAGTTAATAACGCATTGAAGGTGATCCACCACTGTATCAGCAGCCAGTGCAGTCCACGGAGGACAGGCATTGTATAACTGGTTCTAAAAGTACCAGTTAAAAGCCTGGCCACCACGTTCTGCACCAGCTGCAAGCAGCTGATAGCAACCCCCAGTAGCCCTAGGTAAAGGGCATTGCTGTAGTCAAGGCGGGAGGTAACAAAGGCATGAACCAATGTTGGAAGATCATCGGGAGGAACCAGGTGTTTAACCCAGGCAATATTCCTCAGATGGTAAAAAGAGGTTTTAACAACTGCCAATGCCTGCAGTTTCAGCGTCAGGCAGTCATCAAACGTAATGCCCAGTTTCAGCACCCAGTCTGAGGTAGTTAGCTGGACACCTCCGAGCCATAGACCTGAAGGAGAACCTGCCAACACACCCATCTCACAATGACCTGGGTTCACAACCAACACCTCAGTGTTTTTGGGATTCAACTGCAGCCAGCTCACATTCATCTAGTCCTGGATTTTTGCTAGACTGCTGTTTAGCACTGAGACAGTATCAGCAACCCTGCCTCCATTCCAGCCTAGTAAAGGGCTTAAGTAAGCTATCAGTCCTCTTTAAATGTACTTGGTACTGCCCCTCCTAAACCCGCCCCACACACACACATCCTACTCGACGAAGCCCTCTGGAGCTGCTCCCCCCATCACAGCCCCCTGTTTCACTATCCCCCCACCTTTCACTCTCTGCAGTTGGTTTCAAACCCAATCCCCCTTGTTTCACTGTCATCCAGTCTCTCACCATCTGGTATAGTGCTAAACCCTATGCAGTTACTCTGCCATAGTCTATCAACGGATTTGGAGGTTTCCAGGGGTGTGCTACCTAGGGCAACTGATTAGAAATAGTTTAGTATTCAATTACAACTGCTCAGGTTTTTTTTCCTATTTGCCTAATTGTCATGTAATCACTCTTTAATGCCTAATGATCAGGCCTCTGTTACCACTGAATATATATATTGTCGTATTGTCCACCCTGATGTGGAACCATTGGAAAAGAGCTCACGCTCAAAGGTCTTTCTGAAATACTAATTAAACAATTATCATCATGATCAGGCATAAAAGACATGTACAGCTGAGTATGATCTGCATAGCAGTGAAAACTCAAGCTGTACCATCTAATAATAGCTTCCAATGGCAGCATATACACCGCAAACAACATGGGCACCAAAATGGATCCCTGCAGTACCCCACAGGATAGAGAAAATGGAGCTGAGGAAAAAAAAAACAGACACCACCCTCTGAGTCCTACCCATGAGAAAGCATCAAAACCATCTGAGGACAACTCCCAAAAGTCCACAGACAAACCACAGGCAATCCAACAGCACACCATGGTCCATGGTGTCAAATGCCGCAGAGAGATCAAGAAGGACCAAGATGGTCTTTCGATCTCTTGCTATTAAGAGGTTATTTAGTACCCAAACAAGGGCTGTCTCATTACTATGTTTCTTCCTAAACCCAGACTGGAGAGAACCATAAATACTGTGGTTGGTCAAATGGTCATCCAGCTGTAATGCAACCACCTTCTCAATAACTTTACCCACGAAGGGTAGGTTAGAGACAGGACTGTAGTTTGTTAGACAGTCGGGGTCCAAGGAGGACCTCTTAAGAAGGGGCCAAACCACAGCCTCCTTAAGGGGATCTGGAAAGATTCCCCTCTCCAAGGACAACCAGACAATCTCAGCAAGGACCAGGCCGATGACATCCACACTACCAACCAAAAGGCACATGGGGCCTGGGTCCAAACTACAGTTGGTAGGCCATAATGACTGGATAACCATGACAATATCACTGATTGTGGGTCGGCTGAAGTTGCACCATGCAAACTGGGTGTCTGATATCTCCTGACGACCACTGCTACTCGCTTGAGAGAGGGTCAAACAGATATTGGATCTGATCGTGGCAACCTTATCCACAAAGAATCAAGCAATCTCCTCACACAGCTCTTGTGAAAATGCATTTCCAGGCTGAAGATAGAGTGGATTGTACAGTCTGTGTATGGTCTGGAAAAGTTGAGCTGGTCGATCCCGCACAGCAGCAACTTCCATGGACAGGAATTCTGCCTTCTTATGGGAAATTGTTGATTGATAGACCGAATAATGGTCCATCAAGCTAAGCCTGTCACAGACCAGGTGCGACCTCTGCCATTGCCTCTCTAACCTTCGCTTAACTCTCCTCAACTCCTTCAAGGTCTCATCAAACCAGGGAGACCTGGGGCAAAGAGTGAGGGGGTGAACATGAACAGGAGCAATGGAATCCAGGGCCTCTGTCACTGTCTTATTATAGGCAAGTACAAGGTCCCCTGAATCCAAGCATTCACTTGGCATACCAGATAGGTCCAACACCGCCATCAGGCCATCAGGAGATACACCCCTCAAAGTGCAGTATTGGACTATATCAATAGGGGCAGGCCTCCTAGGGAGGGCCTCAAAACTGAACCTGATGGTATGATGAGGTGAGGGGAAAACAGATAGCCAGTGCAAAACTAGCGATAGGGTGAAGGAAGAGGATCAAGGATAGGTGCAGGAGGGAGAAAAAAGTCATGAAGGAGAGACTCTAAGGAAAAAACTGAAGAGGCATACTGAATAGACAATGGAATGGAGGAACATAGTTTAGGAAAGTGATAAGAGAAGACAGATTGATCTGCTGTAAATTGCATTGAAGGAATAGTGAGGGAATGAGAAGCAATATTATGTAAAGGATAGCAGGAAGCTGAGAGAGAGGATAAAAGTGAAGTGAGGTAGGAAGGAAGTGAACCAAAACCAGAATTTAGATATAGTGGAAGCACAGTGGGACAGGTGCCTTGCATCAAAAGAGGGGAGTGAAAGAGCAGAGACAAGTTAACAGTGGTGAGTATGAGGGGAACTATCTAAAACAAAACAGCAAAAAGGATTGAAAAGAGGGTCAAGTCTAGCATGGGTGGAATTGGGAGCTCCACTGTAGACCATATCACCATAACCAAAAATGGGAGGGTCATTTTTAAAACAATGTCATGACATATAGGAAGTGGAATACTCACTTTGTTCCTATAAAGTGCACCAAGCTTAGGGTGAAGCTTTTGGTGAATGGCATCAATATGAACAGAGAAATCATGGTGACAGTCATGCCAGACAGCAAGGTACTTAAAAGAGGAAATAGCCTCAATGATAGCACCATCTATGGTGTGAAAAGAAGGGAAAGAGGCAAGTCTAGGAAGCCTCTGATGGGTACAAAAGTCATGGAGACATTTTTTGGCACTGAGGGATAGTTGGTTAGACTTAAACTAACACTGAACACTGTCAAAGTCTAGCTGAAGCTGTGAAGTAAGATAATGAGAAGAGGAGCCAGATGAAAAAATAACTGTATCATCAGCATACATATCAATGGATGCAAAGGAATAGACAGAGGGAAGGTCATTCAAGAATATAGAAAAAAGAATAGGACCTACGACAGACACTTGAGGGACTCCTGAGCAGATAGGGAGGGTTTACTGTCAATATCGCGCAACTGATATAGCACTTGTCATAATGTTGTCTACATAATCGCGAGTAGCTACATTAGCTCTACAACAATTCATCACGTTAGCAACAATAGCGAGCCAATGTAGCACCAGCCAGTGAGCAAATATAATTCAATTTTACTTACATCAATATTATGTGGGATTATGTGGGAACACAGAAGCAATAGCCAGCAGTCTACTTTTCTTAGTATGGGGAATGATATCTAGTGCACACCAATCTATGTCCTACAACAACACTCTTCCCCCTTCCCATTTCATTAGTTCCTTCCTGTCCTCTACTGTACTATCCCATGCACGAAAGATCACACAATTGCTTGTTTGCAGGTAATCTTTATTTATTTAGACAAACTAATTTTGAAATCATCAGCACACAAGTGGTGAGCAAGTGGGGGACAACAGTGGTTTAGCAACTTTATTCTGACAAACTAATTTAGAATTCATCAGCACACAAATGGTGGGCAAGTGGGGGACAACAGTGGTTTAGCAACTTTATTCCTTCATGCCTGTAACTGAAAGTTGTAGGCTATGCCACATAGATATTCACCCCTGGGACGCAACTCATATTCGGAAACAATCACAGAAATACGCTTCGCAGTATCTTTGTACTTTTTCTTGGTTTCTGTGACAGCAGTTCCTGCAATGAGTTGCTCGATCAACATTGTGCTCAAATGTTGCTCCTCCTTAAGGCATTGCAGAAACTTCCAAATTGAAGGATGCGTTACACCGACAAAATGATTAAACTTGTGGTGCCATGCTTCTACTGAGTTAATTGTTCTAGGTATGCCATCCTCAACTGCTTCAAAACAGTTCCATATTTTTATGTCGAACGTTGGTCATCTGCACCCCCCTCTTGCCAATGGTCTCTCCAACCATGTGTCTTCAAAATAGTCCGTGATAGGTGTGAGTAAGTCACCATCAGTTAGGAAAAATTCCATAGTGTATATCTCTTCAAATGATGAAATGACATCAAGTGGGGGGGGGGGGACATATGCAAGAGCAGGAAGGAGACGCATGTGTAAGTCAAACCCTGGGTCAGAAATATACTGAGCACAGACAGAACTATGCTTCTGCACTTTTCACCAGTATGACTGGCACATGTGAAAGAAGCAACCCCTGATTTTGGCAATAGGAAAAGCGTTTTTAAATGCTTTGATTGCAGCTAGTTCAAAGTCAAGCAGAATTGTGTTGGGTCGCAAGCCAGGGCACAGATTAAGAAACTCTGTAATGACACGGTTATATGAAACCACGGTACGGTTTGCCATTAGTATGTACACCATGGGTATTACTGAGTTATTTCGAATGGCAAGAATGCTATAAAGTTGTTGAAATATGTGAGGACAGCACTTGAATGTGCCATCTGCAAACCAATGCTCACTGTTTTTCAAATGCAGTAAGTCTTGAGATGTAGAAAAAATTAGAATTCTGTCGTGGGTGGGACCTGAATCAAATAAAATAAATTTTTCTTTTTTCTGGGTAACACATAGTTCAGGCGTCAGGATAAGTGATGCTGCATCACAGGGCTCAGGAGGAGGGCATGCAGCAGTCCTGTGAGTTCTCTGTACTGTGCGTTTTATCAAGGAAATTGCTGGGAGCTGGGATGCTACAAATGGGGACATTTCGGCAATTGCACCGGCAACAATATGGTGTGTTGTATCAGTGCTTGTGGCAGCTTGTTCTTTCATTCCTGCCATGGATTTCTTGACACAAACCACTGCAGGATCTGGGACATGATTATGTTCACCTATTGTCTTTAAAACAACTTCACCATTAAGGTGAAGCCTTGTGATACAATGGCCTTTATCATATTCCAGACACTTTGTAGTAGGACTTTGAAGGTGTTGATCTTTCTCGCCGGTGTAGAAACCCATTTAGAAGAGCAAGTTCGCCACCCTTCTGACTTCTGACAAAGTGAGCATTCTCTGACATTTTCAACAGTATTTCCAGCACTTTGGATGGTCGAATCTAGAATTGCACTTTTGCTGTGAACTTCTATTAGTTTCAAACTTAGCACGCTAGATGGCAGCATTGCGTTATGATTTACCACAACCTAATGTGATAGCGCTTTTTTAACAAGCGCTATTATGTAGGCACTATAAAGACTTGCGCTATTGCGATTGCACGATTTTAACCGTATACTGATAGGGAATGGTGATGAAGTGGAGAAGCCTATCTGGACAGATTTTAATCTACCCCCCCAGTAAGAGCTAAACCAGTTGACTACAGAGTTAGAAAGACCCGCCTTTTTTAGCTTATCAACAAGGAGGGCATGTGACACTGTGTCGAAAGCTTTAGCAAGATCAGCAAAAATGGCAGGCATGATCAGTCCCTGATCCATACAAATAAAGATGGAGTTGGTAAGCCATTGGAGGAAAGGGGAGGCGGAGTGGGATTTTCTAAGACCAGACTGAAATGGAGTGAACAAGTATTATTAAAGACATTCATTGTCATCAATAAATCTCTGGAAATGCTAGAAAGATGGATGGTGGGACTGATAATCTCCATTTTTATAAAGAGAAATTGAAACATCTTCTCCATCCTCAGTGAACAGTTTAAATGCTACATTGGTGACCATTTAAATAAGATGAGGGGGGAGGTGGAATAAGACAGGGAGACATAAACTGCTGCCCTCTCCACGTGCTCATGAGGTCAGCAATGGGAATTCTGAGAGAGTGAAATCCCAAAAGGAATCAAATAACAAAGGAATCCAAGGGGTAAATGAAAGAGATAGTAAAAAAAAATTGTGGAGAAAATAAGTTAGGATAAATGGGAAATAATGGGGTGGGTGACAAAACAATCTGGGGAGCCATGTGTGCAAATGCTTGAAGTCTGGGCAATAAGATTGCAGACTTAGAGGCCACTATGGCAGATGTGGACCTGCACATAGTAACGATTACCGAGTCCTGGTGCCATGAAAACCAGGACTGGGATGTAGCCATACCAGGGTATACTATCTTTAGAAAAGACAGGGTAGATAAAAAAGGGGAAGGAGTGTCTCTTTATGTCAGGGACAACATGATAGCTATGGAAATACAGAGAGAGCAGGGTGGAGCTGAGATACTGTGGGTCACCCTGGACACACGGAGGGGAGCTGCTATTTGCACAAGCATGATCTACAGACCTCCAGCACAGAGGGGAGAGGTGGATGAATATATAATGGAAGCCATCCAAAGGATGGCATACAAAAGGGAGGTACAGCTGGTAGGGAACTTTAATCTACAGGATGTGAATTGGAGCCTACCAGCTGCGGCAACAGTCAGAAGTAAAGACATCTTGGACACCCTGCAGGGGGCTTTCCTTAGGCAACTAGGTAAGGAACCCACTGGTGGGGGGGCAATACTGGACCTAATGCTGACAAACGGGGACAGTGTAGCTGACATCACAGTGGGTGACCACCTGGGCACCAGTGATCACTGTATGGTGTGGCTCAATATAAGAAACTGAACAGCCTTAAGATGAAAGTGCTGGACTTCAGGAGGGCTGATTTTAAGAAAATGGGAGAATGCCTTAAGGACATCCTAGCTGGGATAGGGAAACTGACGAGAGTCAAGGAACAATGGGCAAAAATAAAGGGGTTATGGAAAAGGCAACAACTCTGTGTCAGGTAGGGCAAGAGAAAAAAATAGACCCCTATGGTTCTCTTGTTCTCTACAGAAGTAGTGGAGAAAGTAAAGGCAAACAAACTAGCATTTAGACGATACAAGAGGACACAGAAGCAGGAGGATAGGAAGAGTTACCAGGAGAAATAAAGAGTGGCAGGCAGAGCAGTTAGGATCACAAAGGCACAAACGAAGGAGAATATTGTTCAGTCAGTAGAAAAAAAGAGGATAAAACATTTTTTAGATATATTTAAGTGAGAAGCTGAAAGACCAAAGGATGAATAGTAATGTTAAAAGGTGAAGGGGGGATGTTTGGAGGAAGAAGACCAAAAAAATGAGGGCATATTGAACAATTACTATTGTTCAGTATTTACAGAGGAAGGGGTAGGTGGAGGGCCAACAATAAGGGACAAAAGCATTAAAGGATGGGAAGTGGACACTAGTCCTTTTACAGAGGAAAGAGACCTCGAGGAACTATTGCAAATAAAAATAGACAAGGTAAAAGGACCTCACGGGGTGCTACCTAGGATACTGAGGGAGCTCAAGGAGGTGCAGGCTGCATCTCTTACAGCTCTGTTCAGCCTAGCTCTAGAAACAGGGGAGGTTCTGGGGTACTGGAGAAGGGCAGATGTGGGCCCCTTACACTACAGGAGGCAGGGAATTAGAGACCTGTCAGCCTGACTTTGGTAGTAAGTAAAGTAATGGAATCACTGCTGAAGGAAAGGATCGGGGAACACCTTGCGATCAGTGAATTACAGGATCCAAGACAACATGGGTTCACAGAGAGGACGTCATGCCAGACAAACTAGATCCAGTTCTTTGACTGGATTTCCAGGGAAGTGAATCAGGAAAGAGTGGTATATGTGGCCTACCTGGATTTCTGTAAGCCCTTTGACACCGTTCCACATTAAAGATTGGTGAGCAAGCTAGGCAACCTAGGAGTAGGTCCAAACGTGTTTGTTTGTTCTTATTGTTCAACAAAACCAATTGTCATTACAACCATTAAAAAGAAAACATCATAATATTCACATACAATAAATACAATAAATAGGTGTCCATATGGACATCACAATACCTTAGAAATTTGCATACATCCATTTTGTCATTATACATAATACACCAAATACCATAATCAAATATCCTTATATTTTATTTTATTTTTATTTTATTTATTTATCAGGTTTAGGATTACAATACCTTTGAGCCAGGGCTCTTTTACAAAGGTTCCACGTTAGGTTAGAATTCAAAACATAAGAGGAGGGGGAGTTACCTAAACCAAACAAGAGAAACACTCTGAAGACAGGGTTCAATACCAGTCCATTTACAGAAGAAAGGGTTCTGAAAGAACTAATAAAATTGAAGGTGGACAAAGCAATGGGGCCTGATGAGATTCACCCAAGAATTCTAAAAGAACTAAGGGTAGAACTAGTGACACCACTCACTACTCTCTTTAACAAATCATGGGAGGATGGGGTGTACCCGAGGACTGGAGGAGGGCAGATGTGATTCCTCTTCACAAAAGTGGGAGCAGGACAGAGGCAGGAAACTACAGACCAGTTAGTTTGACCTCAGTGGTAGGGAAAATGATGGAATCACTTCTGAAGGAAAGAATTGTTGAGTACCTAGAGGCCAGTGGGGCACAGGACCCAAGGCAGCATGGGTTCATGATGGGAAGGTGCGTGTCAGGCCGAGTCTAATAGATTTCTTTGACTGGGTGACCAAAGTAGTAGACCAGGGAGGGGCTGTGGACATGGCCTACCTAGATTTTAGCAAGGCATTTGATACAGTCCCACACAAAGATTAATACACAAGATAGCCAGCCTTGAGTGGGTCCCAAGGTGGTAGCCTGGATAAAAATTGGCTACAGACAACAGGACGCAAAGGGTAGTAGTAAATGGAGTACACAGTGAAGAAAGGAGGGTTACTAGCGGGTACTGCAGGTTCAGTACTGGGACCGGTCCTTTTAATGTCTTTTAAATGACATTGCAGAGGAACTGGAAGGAAAAGTATGTCTCTTTGCAGATGACACAAAGATCTGCAACAGGGTTGATACACAAGATGGAGTGGAAAGGATGAGAAGGGACTTGGCAAGGTTGGAGGAATGGTCAAATGTATGGCAGCTCAGATTCAATGCTAAGAAGTGCAGGTAATGCACCTGGGAAACAAAACCCAGGGAAGCGAACACAATGGGGGTGAGATACTGACAACAGTAAAATAGAAAGGGACCTGGGGGTAATTATATCAGATGACCTAAAGGTGGGCAAGCAATGTGAGAAGGCAGTAAGGAAGGCTGGGGATACTGGGATGCACAGGAAGAGGCATCAATAGTAGAAAACAGGAAGTTGTTATCCTCTGTACAGACAGTTGGTGAGACCCCATCTGGAGTACTGTGTGCAGTTCTGGAGACCCCATCTCCGCAAAGACATAGAGTGGAGGCTGTCCAGAGGAGGGCAACCAAAATGGTGCAGGGTCTGCACCAGAAGACATATGAAGAAAGACTAAAGGAGTTTAATTTGTATACCCTTGAGGAAAGAAGGGAGAGAGGGGACATGATAGAAACGTTCAAGTACCTCAAGGGAATCAACAAAGTCCAAGAGGGTAGCATCTTCCAGAAAAAGAGATGTGCAAGAACAAGGGGGCACAATTTGAAGATAGAAGGAGGACGCCCAAAGGTAATGTGAGGAAGTATTTTTCACAGAGAGGGTTGTGGATGCATGGAACAGCCTCCTGAGGAGGTCGTGGAGTCAAGAACAGTGGGGAATTCAAGAATGCATGGGACAAGCATAAGGCAGTCCTAGTCGGGGGTAGGAGGAAGTAAGCTGTTGGTTAACTAGGATCTGCAGCTTATCTGTTAGGTAGGAAAATGGGCAGACTAAGTGGGCCAAGCGGTCCTTATTTGCCGTCAAATTCTCTGTTTCTATGTTTCTATGTAAGACATGTAAGTCAGATTACAAATTGAATACATAGGACAAGGTTACAAAAGTGTAAGTTAAACAGAGTTACAAAGCATCTGAGAAACAAAACAAGCTTTGAAGGCTAGGTTACAAGAAGATAGCGAATGAGGTGCAGAGAGGATAGAGGACAAGAGAGAGGAAGAGTAGAGGAGGTCAGAGAGCTATAGGGGAGGAGTGCAGCCAGAGGCATTGTTGTAGACAAAACATGGGGAAGTGAGTGCTAAGGGGTAACCAAGTACTAATAGGAGAGAGAGCTGCATAAGATTAGGGAAATATTCATGGGGTCAGCTATTGGAGGCAGTCACAAGAGCTAGAGGCAGTGAGAGAGAGACGGAGCCTTGATTTAAATGCACCAAGGGTTGGAGTGGAGGAAATGTAACTGTTTAGACCATTTAGCCAGCTGGGCGCCCTGTAGGCAAAATATCTTTGAGCTTGTGAGGTATGACAACATGGAACCTGCAGAAGCTGTGATTCAGACCCCCCTGGTTGAGCGGGGCTTATTGCTAGGGTGCAGAAGTGCACACACACTCCTTCAGGGGGCACAAGGTCCATAGTTATTTTCTTTGCCGTGGTGCAGATGAGATACATATCCGATTGGTGAGTTGCAGCCATCCAGTTTGTGCATAGAGGTCGCACATATGTGTGAGATGGTGGGATCCAATGAGAAGTCAGTAGGCCTTATTGAGGGAGGTGGATATGCATCTAAGAGTGGTAATGGGGGCAGAGCCAAAGATGATAAGCTCATAGTCAATAATGGAGACAACAGAGCTCTGAACGGTGACAGTTAGGGCTTTTTGGGGTAAGATGTTGCCTATGCTGTAAGAGAAGGCAAAGCGAGTATTTACTGCTTTGACTACAGAGTCATTGAGGGCACTGTAAGTTAGATGAGGGTCTAGAGTGATCCCAAGGTACTTAAAGACATTACTTATAGACATTTTAAATGTCACAATACAATAAGAATTTACCAAATTCATACTTCCATATTGCCTAATAATCCACATAGTAAAGCTAAAATATTTTTCATATTACACATTTTACAAATTTCCAAGAATGGCACAAGTCCTAACAAAACTATCTTATTAAAAAAGAAAGCAATGGTCACGTGATGACAGGGTGAAAGGCAGCAGCAACTCTCCACAGCTCCGCACCTTCACTCACTAATACAGTTTTTTTACTCAACATTCTCACAAACAGTGTGCATTACCTGTACTAGCTGAATGCTGGGGACTCCTAGGAAGTGGTGAAGTATTTCAGGATGGCTGTTTACATTAAGAAATCGCCACCAAGGCACTCGCCTTCATCAACTCCGGAAAAAGAAAAGGCCGCAAAGCGGCCTAAACATCAGCTGGCAAGTGTAAGTAAAACTCCTTCTCCTGCAGTCACTCTCTCAGAAGAGAGACTTTTAGAAATGATTCAGCCATTGCAGGAAAGAATAGCAGAGATTGCAGATGATATGCAGCAGATTAAGTCCTCCATTCAAACTCTTTCAACAAGAGTCAGAGACTCAGAGGCTAAGCTTGTATCGGAAAAAAAGCAAGACAAAAATGAGCTTACGATCACACAATTTGGGAGAAGACTCAAAAAATTGGAAGACAAGTTGGAAGACCTAGAGGGGAGAAGCAGGAGGAATAGTCTCCTCATTATTGGTGTACCTAAGAAAGAGGAAGGCTCGAACCCAATACTATTCATGCAGAAGCTGTGCGAAAAAATAGCAGGTCCTTCCCCGAATGGATCCACCTATGTAATCGAACGGGCACACCGGACTCTTCGTCCGCCCCCACCTCCTAATTCTCTGCCTCGACCCTTGATATGCTGTTTATTGAATTTCCTAGTTAAGCAATATATTTTGGCCAAAGTCAAGGATCTGCATGAGGTTTTGTGGGAAAGGCATCAATTAAGGATATCTCAGGATTTGCCACAATCGGTGAGAGTGAAGTGGCAGGAGATGCACCCAATCATATCAAAACTGATAGCAGCGGGAAAGCTCTTTAGGATGCGATACCCTGCAGTACTTCATGTTAAATACAAGGATCACTGGATACTCCCGGAAACCAAGGAGCAAGCACTGAAAGAGCTTAAAGAGCTATGCCCCAACCTGTTCAAATGAGATGGTTGATTGAGCGTTGCAGGGCTGCAGTCACCGTGGGATTACTGCAACAGAGTAAGTTGTAGTCTTGGACAGAGAAATAATTAATAATGCATTCTGTTGGGTCTTCCTCAAGAAGAATATAACCAAGGGGCTCCCTAGAAGTGGCTAGTCACTGCAAGGAGACCACTTCTAATGCCTATCCTGTGTTTGGCAGAAGAAACTGTTTTCTGTGTTAGAACTTGGACTGTCTAGGCATTATGGCATGCAACCTTGATTGGTTGTCAGGGTCCCAGTTCGTACAGTCTGCGGTTTGATAGTTTGAAAGTTGTTCGTCATCCTCCTGTAAGGCACATCGGATAAAGACAAAGAAGATTGCGAATGTTTACTTTACAGCATTACATGACTGCTGTTAGTGCTTCCTGCTACTCAGGGACTGAAATAACGTTTTTTTTTCTTCCCCTTTTCTTTTGTCCCTGCCTTCATGGGTTTATTTGTACAATCGCAGGAAGGGGCAGTAAGTGTGGAATACGATGAAGTAATCGTATTTGGAAATGCTAATCTAACAGTACTCCATTCATTATTGCAGTGTTTTCTAGGATGTTTAAACAGCTTTAAATGTTTGCAGGTTTGGCTTGCTGTTTGCTTAAGTGGGGAAGGTGCGGGAGATGGGGAGGGGGGATTTTGGTGCGTATCACTCTGCAAAAAAGACATCACGCACCTTACTTAATTAGGTGTTGCAGTTCGTTGGAACTGGGGGTCAGGGAAAAAAAGGGGTTTGTTTCTGTTTTATCTTTGGGATATTGTATTAGAAATAAAGGGGGTACACAGTTATAACTGTGTTATGAGGGTTGGGGGGAAGATATCAAGTGTGTGCAATCTACTCACTACTACAGTTTGGTTTAGGACATGGTTTGGGGACCAACCAGGGACCCTATAGACAGGATGGTGTAGATTTACCCACAGGGTTATGTGTCACTGAGTGTAATGAGTGGCCCGTATAAACTAATATGTTGGAATATTAAAGGTGCCCCGGACAAGTGTAAAAGGTAGGTGGTCCTTAGACATCTACAGCATTTGAAGACAGGGATAGCACGTCTCCAGGAGACCCACCTGAAGTGGGAAGACATCCATCTGTTTTCCAAGCATGGGTGGGACAGGTTTTTGGTGCTAGGAGATCTAATAACAGTGGGGGAGTGGCAATTTTAATAAATAAGAAAGCTCACTTTAAGATGAGGAAAGAAATATATGACCCTAACAGGAGATACATTATCTTACATGTAAGTATTGAAGCTCAGCCTATTATACTCGGTGCTATATATGGCCCAAATTGTGAATCCCCTGCGTTTTTCCCACAGTTACTGAGTATAGTGGATACTAACCCACCGGTCTTACTATATTAGGAGGAGACTGGAACATGGTTCCATATACATATATAGATAGATATGACTCTCGGAGACAGGGGTTCTCTCCCTCACAAAGGGCGTTACATGACTTGATGAGCGGTGCGGACATTTTGGATGCATGGAGGGTGTTGCACCCTATGGAGCATCAATACACTTTTTACTTACCTCTGCATAAGTCTCTTTCCCGAATAGATTTTATTTTGCTAAGTTCTGTTTTGCTCCCAAGTGTCATAAGCTCAGTTATTCATGAGAGGGTCATCTCAGACCATTCACCTGTCTCACTTTTGCTTTTTCTGGGGCCGGGAGTTAGAAGAGATTTTGTCTGGAGGTTGAACAATCAGCTACTCCAGAATCCTTATACCTTACAACAGGTAAAGGACTTCCTATCTAATTTTATATCTATTAATAGGGGCTCTGTCACAAGAATTGATGTGGTTTGGGCAGCTATGAAGTGCGCCTTAAAAGGAGAATGCCTGCGGCTGGCTGCCACTAAATCCCGACAGTTTAGAGCCCAACAGGACACTCTGCTTTCCGCCATTAGCAGGCTAGAGACTACCCTTAATAGTAGATCCCAGGATACTGATTGGGCTGCCCTGCATAAGCTACCGGCCCAATATTCAGCCCTGATATACCAGAGGGTGGAGTTATCTTTGAAAAGCACTAAAATCAAATATCTGGATGTAGGGGGAAAAGGCAGGGAGACTGCTAGCGGTTTGGCTTAGGCAGGCTGAGGCCTCCCGTTTCATTTCTAGTATTAGAGCAGGTATCCAAATTTTTTAATCACCTAGAGAGATTGTAAGGGAGCTGCGTACATACTATCTGAGGCTGTATTCAGTTGACCAGATTGATTGCCCCACAACCCAAGCTATTTCTAATTACCTTACCTCTATAATGCTCCTTAAAGTATCTCCTCAGAGTGCTACATCACTCGGTAGTCCGGTCACTATACAAGAAGTTAAACAGGCAATTGAGTAACTAACATCAGATAAATCTCCCAGACCAGATGGTCTTTCTAATAACCTATATAAAGTGTATATATCAGAAATTGCCCCTTTTTTTAACAGAGGTATTTAATTTCTGGTATTTGGAGGGTATGTCAGAGGATAGTTTCCTGAAAATGTTAATTACTCTTATACCCAAGCATGGTAAGGACCCTCTCTACCCTGGAAGTTATCGACCCATCTCATTGATCAACACGGCTGTAAATATTTTAGCCAAAATTCTGACCAATAGGTTAAGTCCCGTGTTAGCTACCCATATTGGTCGTGAGCAAACTGGCTTCATGGCAGGTAGGTCATCAGTTGATAATTTGCGAATAGTTATGTATATTCTCTTGGTTCCCAGGGACTCTGACTCAGCCACAGTGTTGGTGTCCTTGGATGCCAAGAAAGCTTTTGATATGGTTTCCTGGGCTTTCCTGTTTGTAGTTTTAGCACAGTATGGTCTCCCTGTAGAGTTTGTTAAATGGGTCAGGTTATTATATGCTTGCCCATCGGCACAGGTCTGGTGTAATGGAATCTTGTCTGACCCCTTTCAACTTCGGAGAGGGACCAGACAAGGTTGCCCTTTATCCCCACTTTTGTTTAACCTTTTTTTGGAACCCCTGATTCAGAAGTTAATTTCCTCCCCATGAATCCAAGGCATTAAAATCGAAGAAAGACATTATACCCTGTCAGCTTATGCAGATGACCTACTGATACACCTAGAGGATCCTGTATTAGGAATCCCTGCTCTTTTGGAGGAGATTGAATCCTTTTCAGCCATTTCCCACTATAAGCTTAATATATCTAAAATCAAAGTCTTTCCCTTGAGTAACAAGACCTCCCAGGTGGTGATAAATAACACCAACTTGGAGTGGGAACCTCATACCCTTACTTATCTTGGAGTACAGGTTGCTAGAGATGTTCCCACTATGATCAAGCTTAATCTCACAGATTTGATTAAAATTATTAAGTTAGATCTAGATAGATGGTGAGGTCTTCCTCTTACATTATGGGGAAGAATAAATATTGTAAAAATGAATGTTTTACCCAGAGTATTATACCTTTTAGGAATGCTTGGGTGTTTTCTTCCCAAAAAGTGGTTTACCCAGTTGCAAGCCATGTTAAACACCTTCTTATGGAAAGGCAAAAGCGTTAGACGATCTTATACTAAGCATACGGGTCCCAAGTTGCAGGGCAGATTAGCACTGCCCTCTTTCTTTACCTATTATTCTGCCCAACACCTTAGTAAAACAGTTTACTGGTCAAAGGCAGAGTTGTAGATAAAGCGTCAGGCTTATGTACCCCTATGGCTGGATGTAGAAATATTCTTAATATCCCAGCATCAAGGTACTCTTTCCTCTCTGATTTACATCAGTCCTAAGAGGCTCCCGAAAATGCTGAAGAACACTCCCATTGGTTGGTCGGTTAGAGCCCTCCATCAATTACAAACCCACCTTTCATGCAACTGGCATTCATCCCTGGAGCAACCGATAGTTGGTAATCCCCATTTCAATAATTAATCATAAACCCATCTTACCTACAGTCTGGCCCTTTTTGATTGATAAGAAGGTTTCTGACTTATCTGAGAATGGTAAACTGATTTCCTTCGCTGCTTTCCGTTCACGTTTTGAGGTGCCTATCACAACCTTTTTTAAATATAAACAGGTTAAAGAGGCAACAAAGACTCATCTGGGATGGGAGGGTATAAGTCAGTCACACATGGAGATATTGAACAAGCTTCTACACTCAGCTGAAGAAACCCATGCAGTGTCTAGGGTCTACAAGGAGGTGCAATCTATTGACGCCAACTTACCCCGGGGGACCTGCTATTATTGGACCCAAGAATTATCCCTCACAATGGAAGTAGAAACTTGGAAAAATACATAGAAAAATATCTATAAATTTGTTAAGCAGGACAGATCTGTGATTGATAGAGTTTAACATCATGAACAATCTATATTATTCCCCAGTTAAATTATACAAATTGGGTCATCTCCCCTCATCTAACTGTACTCGATGTAATCAAACTCCTGGTTCCTTATATCACATGTTATGGGACTGTTTGGTGGTTCAGGCCCTGTGGCAATCTATTAAGCAGTTACTGGATCCATTGCTTGGGCTTGACTCCCTGTTCACTCCAGAAATTTGCTTACTATACCATTTCCCGAAGGGTATCCCCTGGGTTAGGAAGGCACACCTAGCTTTGATTTCCGCCATAGCCAAACTTATTATTATTAGGCACTGGAAAGACAAAGCAGGGTTGTCAGTTTTGGAATGGTATAGAGAAGTGCTTATAGCTCTCCAATTAGAGAAACATATTTTACACATGAGTAACCGTTCTCATTTATACCATTCTAGATGGGGCTCCCTGGATGCTTTACTTACTGCATGGAAACCATAAAGGTCTGTGGTATTTGGTTGTTTTCTTAGTGGTAGTTCAACTCTTCCATTATATTGAAGCTAATTATATACACACTTGATATGGGGGATGACAAGAGGTAGGAAATATGTAGGTTGGGGATAAGGTGTGGGAGGAGGGTGGAGGGGTATTAATGGGGATAGATATAGTCGTAGATGAAGTAGTAATAGTTATTATTGAGCTGATGCAACCACAAGGCTAAAATGTTATGTTTTGGTTTATGTATGATATTCCGTGTGCCTAATAACCCACATGTACAACTTAAAAATGAATAAAGCATATTGAATTAAAAAAAAAGCATTCATATTACATTTACCCTGGAGAGGGAGATGTTGCTGAATACATTTCTTTCTAATACTGGTCATTTTTGTCAGAAATATTGCTAGATTAGTTAGAACATCAATACTTTCTGAGTTAAAAAGTATATCCAAAATTATCTATTTGGGAAATTCACCTCTTTTAGGTATTCCCCAAGGTATTTATGCCTAACATTCTTATACCATGGACACCTAAGGATCACATGTCTCAGATCCTCTTTCTCTCTCAAATAACAGTAACGAGCTAGTCCTATTGCACTTTCTTTATTACACCTATTCTGAAGTACATTACTCAGAAATACCTCAACTCTATATTTCGTCAGAATTGTTCAATACTCTGACTGATGGATAGCATTGAAGTAAAAGTTTTGCCTATGCTCCTCTGTATTCTTGACTAACCATCTTGCAACCCTTAGATCTTTAATCCCTTCCATATATTTCTTTTCTGAACATTTATACATTTTTTTATTCATTTACACTAACGTGGGCTTAATTGTATATCCTGATTTGTATATCTCCTTAGTTAGTTTAACTCATATATCTCTAAGAGATTGTATACAAAGGATAGCCATCCTTTATTATATATAGGTAACTGTTTTTTCCTTTTCCCTCAAAACCTTACCAACTATAGTGTTATCTTTTTCCCTGGATGCTTTGACTCAAAAATGTATCATCCTCACATGTATTATTACTCATTTATTCAACCTGTCCCTAACACAAGGTACAGTCCCTCAAATATGGAAGATCACGCACGTTATCCCATTATTTAAATCTGGAGACCTTGCAACCTTAATAACTATAGGCCAATTTATCTCCTACCCACACTCTCGAAACTACTGGAAAAAATAGTAAATGGCCAACTAAGATCCTTCATCAACAGAGAAAAATTATTAAACCCCCTTCAATCCAGATTCAGAGCCAACCACAGTACAGTCTTGGCATTAGCTAAAGTAACCAATGACTGGCAACTGGAGTTGGAGCATAACAAGTCAGTATGTGCTGTGTCTCTTGACTTCAGCAAAGCATTCAACACAGTCGACCGTGACCTGCTCCTCAACTTGCTGAAAACACTAGGACTGGATGCTACTTCTCTAAACTGGTTCTCTGAATATCTGACAGACAGATACCAGCAGGTGAAAGCGGATGACGAACTATCTGCCCTAAAACTCATACAAAGAGGTGTTCCTCAGGGATCCATATTAGGTTCCCTCCTCTTCACAGTGTATATCAACAACATTGATGAGGGAATCAATGATGCAAGTATTCACTTATTCGCGGATGACACAGTGCTGTACCTGAGTCATCCCACACCAAAAGAAGCTTGTACTGACCTGCAAAAAGATTTCAACCTCCTGCAACTCCAACTAATCAATAAAAAACTGCTATTAAATGCTAAGAAAACTAAAGCCATGTTATTTTCCACCGCAAACTACACAAGCGCTACTGACTTCCTCTCCCAAATAACCATTATGCTGGGAGAGTGCTTAGAGAATGTTCTGACATTCAGATATCTTGGGGTCTGGATTGACTGTAAACTCTCCTTCACTGACTACCTGGAAGACTTGCTAAAAAAATTAAGGCAAAGACTTGGCCTTTTTTACAGGATAAGAAGACTTCTTACAGCAGATGCAAAGAAATGACTAGTCCAAGCCATGTTCCTCTCCTTAAGTTACTACGCAGACTTCATATACAGTAGCTGTGCAGCTTCCTGTCTTGGAAAATTGGATATGCTCTACCACAGAGCTATACACTTCATCACTGACATCCCCTTCTCTACCCATCATTGCACACTATATGCTGCCACGGGCTGGACCTCGCTTCACCATAGGCGCAACTTTAATGCAGCACTCTGGCACTTAGGGCCCTCAGTGGCAAACTCCCTCAATACATCGTTGACTGTCTGTCTCCAATTGTGCCTAGGAATTATTCCATTAGAAGCTGCGCTCAACTCCTATTAAATATACCCAGGGCACTCACATGAGTTAGGAGAGTACACATTTGGATTCTCCTCCCATCAATATGGAGTAAAACCCCAAAAATACTTAAGCTGAAAACCCCAGTAAGTACCGTTTTGTTCAAAAGGCTTTACTGTGATGGCATTACGGAAATTTGCAACTGCTTTACTAGACATTAACTAACCTCCCCCCTCAAATGGTGGCCTGCAAATGGCTTCCCCCAGCTGAAATGTGTGCCTCAGCCTCTAGCATGCCCACCAACAGATCCACAGGATTTATTGCCGAACTCCCATATCTTATTCTTTGACACTTTGAACAGCTGCAGCCTGATTCTAGCATATGCTACCACACATGGGGATAATTATCGTCTTTTGCCCCCAAAAATATTCGGTCCCTCATCCATCCAACACCTCCCTCTGCCCCAACCTCCAGGACCCTCCCAGTTATGCCTGTGCTACTATATTCCTCCTCTTACACTTAGTACAATGGCAGCTTTTCTCCTCCATATGTCGCCACGTTTTGGGGCAAAAATTGCTTTGTCGCCTTTCGTACGGTCCTCCGCCCTCCCAGTCCCTCACTCTGCTCTAACAATTGGGTCCTCTTTGCTTGTGCCCCTATTCCCCACCTCTCCCTACATTATGCACTTGATATCTTCTATCTGGTATGTCTACCATCTCCCTAACATTTCCCACTACAAAATGTACAGTTTTTGGGCTTGGATCCAGCACAAGTTCATTATCCACGACTCCTTGTAGATCTATGTTCAATGTATATTACCTATAAATATGCATTTTTACTAAAATAGAAGCTATTTTTACTGTTTGTACTATTGTAACTTGTCTTTCTGTATTATTACTGTAGGACCGCAGGTCCACCTTGTAAATGAGCTTGCTCAATGGTGCCCTCTTGGATAAATAAAGATATTAATTGATTGATTGATTATATGCTCCAATTTAATTTGCCCAATCTCAGATCTTACTAATGTATTCGGTGTCCCTAGAGGAAGTCTCAATATTTGTTTATAAGTTTTATCTATTTTTGCTTCCAATTTATTCAAATTTTCCAAACCCCATATCTCAGACAGGTAAGTGGCCTGTCTTATTACTTTCCCATTAATGGCATTCACCATAGGTGATCCTGTCAGGCCTCCATATATGTTATTAAATCTCTTAAGGGCTTTTATTGTTTGTTCTATTTTTTTCCCAATCCATCCCACATGTTTAACCGATCTACAATTATAAGATATTAATATTCCTAGATATGGGAATTCCAATACAAAATCTAATTATTTTGTGTTAAAGTTAGTTTCCTATAACCCTTATTAGAACCCAGCACCATCACTTCTGTTTTATTAGCATTAGGTTTTAGACTGTGTTTTCTTGATAGACTATCTAATCTATCTAATGCTCTAATGCTCTTTGTAGTCCCAATCTCGATGTAGACAAAATTACCAAATCATCGGCATGTGCTAAGATAGATATCCGTTTTTGCACCACATGTGGACAATGATAAATAAGGTTATCTAAATCTTGCAAAATATCATTAATATACAAATTAAATAGGGTCAGTGCAAGAACATATCCTTGCCCTACCCCTATATTAGTTTCAATTTCTTGTGTCAAAGCACCCACTTGTGAATATTTAACTTTTGTTCAAGTCTTTGTATCCAATCTTCTAATAAGAGTTATCAAATTCCTATCTATTCCTATTCCTTCCATCTTTGCCCATAACAATATTCTATCAATTGTATCAAATGCTGATGGGTAATCCACAAATGCCAAATATAGCCCTTGTTTTTTTTTTATTTTACAGTATTTTTTGATTATATGTGAGAGGATAAAGACCTGATTTCTTGTACCTACTCCCTTTTTAAACCCTCTGAAATTTTATGGGACTGATCTAATATTTTCATTAATCTATTCAGCAGTATATTTGCATACATTTTTGCCATCACATATAAAAGGTTAATTGGCTTATAACTTACTGGATCTGACCTAGAGCCCTTTTTAAAAATAGGCACTTTAAAACTTCCTGACCATGAATAAGGAACATATGCTGTAAACCATCTAAAACCCTCATCTAATTCCCCTACATCTTCATTTTGAACATGGTTAGCATCACTAAAGATATCCCAGAAACATATTTCCCATATAACCAGAAGGGGAAGGGATCAGAACAGTTCCAGTACAGTAGGTTCTTCTTGCTAATTTTACATTGTTTCTTGTGGATTTTATATGGTAGAAGGTTATTTATTTTCTTTCTTACTAATTCTAAGGGGCTAGCAGGGTATAGTTTTGGGACTGTTGGAATTTTGAAACCTATTTTGGTGGCTATAAGTTGCCTTGTTTGTTTGATGTTTCACTGTGTAGCAGGCTGTGTTTGGGGAGGCCTATTTTTTCTGATTTAAAACCTATCTGGTGTGATTTTATTGGGGCTGTTTCTTTGAATTGGAGACCTACATCTTCTAATGTCAAGCCTATTTTCATGTGTTGTTGGTGAGGCTGTTTGAATTGGAGACCTGTTTCTTTTGGTAGCAAACCTATTTTTTTGTGATTTGATTGGAATTGTGATTGCATTTTGCTGGCTTCACGAGCTGCAAAGTTTAGTGCATGGTGGTGGAAGGGTGCTGATGGTCTGACCAGGGCCCTCAGCTGCCTGAGTGTTTCTGGAAGGCACAGGCTCATCCCACTCTCCCCAGGTCTATGATTTCCTTTACACCAGGGGATCTGACATCACTTCCATAAAAGGGCAAAGGACATGCACCTGTCATAGCAGAAGCAGACATCCAGGAAAGAAACAGCAACGAGTGAAGAGGAGACTGCTTTCTCAGTGGAAGGGAAGTAACTGCAAAACAAGGAGCTTTCAAAGTTACTTCTTTACATTGCTATTTGCATTGTGGAAAGGAGGAGTAGGAGTTTGAAGCAGGTTGTGCAATAGTTACTTAAAGTCTCTTTTTGGGTGTGGACAGGAAGGATAGGAATGAAAAAAAGCAGTTGTTCAATCTATCTAGATGTGTATGACAAGGGGGATAAGGGAAATTAAGAAAAGGAGAAGAATGTTTTACACTGATAAAGGGAGAGAGGGGAGACATGGAGGATTGTTTGGCATCCTTCATCTGGAAGGATGGGGGGTCACTGGTGGGCAATGAGAGCAATGGGTAGGGTGGTAGGCTACAACAACTACAGTGCTCCAATCTTTCTAAAAATTGCCTGGAGTGTGGGGGATGTTTAATGTGCAACCACTTAGAGAAACTTAGAAAGGAGATTGAGTGCCTGTAGGAGGAATTAAGACAGGCAAGGCAGACTGAAGAAGGGGTTTAGCCCAATACTGGAGGGATGGAGGAGGGGAGATGAGGGAGGGAGATTTGAGCCAACAGTGGTGAGGAGAGGGTCAGAAGAAGGGAAGCAGAGACAAAGGGGCCCAGGCCAGGAAGAACAGTTGCTGGGGAAACCAGGTCAGGAGACAAAAGACAAATGGAAGGAGGAGACAGGGACTTGTGAGAGGAGGAGAAGAAGTGGCAACAGTTATGGAACGGAAAGGAAGGAACAGGTTACTATGAAGAGAGAGGAAGTGGGCATTTGTGATGGGTCTTCAGAAAATAGTTTTGCACTGCTAGAGGGGAAGAAGGAGGAGGGAGGTGATGCAATTGGAGGAGTAATTGATAAATGACTGGACCAAACCGGAGTGGGGGGAAATTCTGCTGGGAGAATTGCAATGGGGTGAAAGGGGGAAATAATGTGCAGGACAAAGTAGAGGATCCAGGAATGAGAGATGGAGATGAATGGAAGCAAGCAGGGAGTAAGAGGGGTGGAATCTTACTGCTGGGGGACTCACTACTAAGAGGAGTCTGGTGGGGTAGCAAGGGGGAGAGGCATAGTTGCATTTGGGTGGAGGCCATGCCAGAAATGACAGCGGAAAGGGTGGGACAGTCTGTTCTGAAATATGCTAGAAGGGGTAGGGACAAGCCTAATTTAATTATACATCTTGGGATGAATGACCTAGCTGACAAGACAGTAGATATAGTCCAGAGGAGGTTTGAAGAACTAGGACAATTATGTAAGGGGGCAAGAAGATTAATAACTTTTTCAGAGTTACTTCCAGTGCCAAAGGCAAGCACAACAAGAAATCTGAGAATAGAGGAATTTAATGGATGGCTAAGAACCTGGTGTCTTGCTAAAGGGTATGGGCTGTTGGGAGGGTGGGGAGTGACCTGTGAGGACATTAGTCTCTATGCCAAAGACAGACTACACTTGAGTGAGGAGGGAAAAAAAGTGTTCAAACAGAGGATGGAGGAGTACATAGAGGAAGCTGGGAATTTAAACTAGGAGCAGGGGGTGGCAAGTGGGCAACACACATGCAGAGACCACAGGTTTGGGAAACCATATGAGCTAACCCCCCATAACAGTGACAAAGGACAAATGGCAAGTAGTATTGGTGATGCTAGTAAAGGAGGGCAGGATGGGAGGGGGAGGAATGGGTGGAAGGTGGTTACCCTTAATACTAGGAGCCTTGGGAGGAAAACTGCAGAGTTACAGGTGCTCATGGCAGAGAGAGAGGTGGACATTGCAGCCATCACAGAAACATGGGCCACCCAATACAATGACTGGGACCAGTCTGTACCAGGGTACAGGTTATTTTGTAGGGACAGGGTGATTGGAAAAGGAGGGGGTTGGCACTATATGTGAAGGAAGGACTGAAGTGTGTAAGGTAGGAAGGGGAGGAGGGTAGTACGGAGTCACTTTGGATGCAAATCCAGGATTACAAGAATAGGATTCTCAGAATGGGACCGGTGTACAGGCCACCCTCTCAGATGGAGGAGTTAGACAGTGAACTAGCAGGACAGATCAGGAGGACTTGCAAGAAGAGTAGTGTGGTGATTGTGGGAGACTTCAACATTGCAGGAGTGGACTGGAATACCCAACAACCAGGAATAGAAGGGAGCAGGTACTGCTGGATGCCTTCCAGGACAGCGTCCTGCAGCAAATGGTCAGTGAATCAACCAGGTTAGGGAGTACCCTTGACCTTGTGCTGGCAAATGGGGAGTTTCTGAGAGAACTTACAGTAGAAGAACTGCTGTCAGGGAGTGACCACCACTCAGTATGGCTCACATTGGATATGAGCTAGGAAGGAGTGGAATCTGACACAAGAGTGCTGGACTTCAGGAGGGCCAACTTCGGGGGGATGGGGAAGTGGTAAAATGGTACCTGGCCAGAATTCATCCTAGTATGGCACTTGGTAGAGGTGGGAGCTCATAAAACTGGGGATAGTGGAGGCAACCAAAACCTGCTGCAAGGCCCAGATCAAGAAGGCTAGGGCTAAGAAACCAAGACAGTTGAGCAAAGAGGTCATGGAAAAAGGTAAGGAGGAAAAGAGCTGCCTTTAGGAGGTACAGGAAAACAGGGAGGGGGAGGACTGGGAGGAGTACCTGACAGAATTGAAGGAGGTGACATGGGCAGTAAGGGGGAGCCAAGGCATCTACAGAGCTCAGGCTGGCACAAGGCATGAAGAAGGTGGAGAAGGACTTCTTTAGCTACATCAGGGAGAAAAGGAGATATAAGGACCACATAGTAAGGATTAGAAAGGAGGGGAGTTGGGTGGAAGCAGGGTGCGATAAGGCAGAAGCACTAAATGATTACTTCTGCTCAGTATTTACTAAGGAGAAGAGGGGGTGATACCCAAGGGGGAGGAATGACAGAAACAGGGGGGCAGGGAGTGACAGATGGAGAAATCATGGAAGGTTGAGTTCAGAAGGGTTTGAAGTCACTGAGGGTGGACAAGGTGCCAGGCCCCAGTTGGCATCCACTCCAGGGTACTGAAGGAGCTGGCAGAGGTCCTTGCGGGACCTTTGGCAGACCTATTTAATGCCTCACTATACTCAGGGTGTGTGCCTCAGGATTGGAGGATGGCTCATGTGGTGTCCCTCCACAAGAGTGGCCCCTTTGATGAACCATTGAACTACAGACCCGTGAGCCTCACATCCATCTTGGGTAAGCTGATGGAGACTATCCTGAAGGAGAGGCTGGTGGCCCTCCTAGAGTCCAAAGGACTACAGGACAGCAGACAGCATGGCTTCATACATGGCAGATCCTGCAAAACCAACCTGGTAGAGTTCTACGACTGGGTAACTAGGCAACTGGACAGGGGCCATGCTGTGGATGTCCTGTATTTGGACTTTAGTAAGGCATTCAACTCGGTGCCACTTGGGAGGCTGGGAAGTAAGTTAAAAGGCAAAGGAGTAGGTTCAAAGCTGGTGAGATGGGTAGGGAACTGGATTCAGGGAAGGCAAAAGAGGGTGCTGGTGGATGGGGAGCTCTCACACCCAAGGGTAGTGATGAGTGGTGTTCCACAGGGCTCGGTGTTGAGGCCAGTGTTGCTTGAGATATTCATTGCAGACATATCACTGGACATCAAGAGCAAGATTAGTCTTTTTGCTGATGATACCGAGATGGGGGCAGTGGTGAATGACCTAGGGGGGCGGCAGGGGTTGTAGGATGATCTGGCAAAGCTTGAAACCTGGTCAGACACCTGGCAACTGGGGATTAATGCTAAAAAGTGCAAGGTGCTGAATTTTGGGGTGAAGAACCCAAGAAGGAGTTACCAGCTGTGGAGGGGTGCAGCTAACCCAGGCAGAGGGGGAGAATGATCTGGGGTGCTCATTACAAGGTCAATGGACAACTCAGCTCAATGTAGGAAGGCAGCTGCAAAGGCCAACAAAATGCTGGGTTGCATTGCAAGCAGTATATCCTCAAGGAGGGAGAAGGTGATTCTGCCACAGTATAGGTCATTAGTCAGACCGCACCTGAAGTACTGCATGCAGTACTGGTGACCATATCTGAGCAGGGACATTAAGTTACTGGAGTAGGTGCAGTGCAGGGTGACAAAGATGATCAAGGGGCTGGAGGACTTATCATATGAGATCAGGCTGAGGGAGTTGAACATGTACTCGCTGGAGGAGAGGAGGGAGAGGGGGACATGATTGAAACCTTTAAGTACATGAAAGGAATAAACAAGACAGGTACAGATGGGCTATTCAAAGTGAGGGAGGGGAGGGACACCAGAGGCCATGATATGAGACTGGAGGGAGGAAAGTTCAGGATGGAGATGAGGAGACGCTTTTTTACAGAGAGGGTGGTAGCTGGGTGGAATGCGTTACCTGAAGAAGTGGTATCCATTAGAACAGTGGACTGCTTTAAAAGGGGATGAGACAGGACAAGGGGGAGGGTCAATGGAAGGAAGGGTGGAAGGGAGGGGTAGCTGTAGAATAAGGGGTACTTGCTGCACATTTGAGCAAACTTGATAGACCTCTAGACCATTATCTGCTGACAAATTTTGTATATTTGTATGTTCATATATGGCTGGCTCAATATGGACATCCATCTGAGTTTTATAATTGCAAGTTCCTTTTGCCGCCAATGACCAAAATGTCCTGTCATCTCTATTCTCTATCACCTTGATCATTACATCCCAAAGTTCACTTTGATGTTGCATTCTGCATAAATTAACACACTTTGTATAACTTTTCCTTGCTATATTCAACTCTATTATATTTCTCTTGTTGGGGTATTTTTTGGTTTTTCTTACCAGCCTTGCTAATTTCTTCTAATTATTTTCATTTGGATCCCATCTAATTCTTCTATTCGCTATCTCCATATGACCTCGATTTAAAACAACCTGAATCTGATTTGCCCTTTTTTTTATAAAGTACTATTGGGCAATGATCACTTTCTGTTCTATTAACTATCTTTAAGTCCTCATAATTACAGTAATCATATACTGAGACCAATGCATAATCAATTACAGGTGCCCCTTTTACATTTATACAGGTCCAATTTCCCATACTGTCAGATGGTAATCTTCCATTTAGAATAACTAATTATAGTGCCTCTATTATATATTCCAGCTGATTATATGTATCTGTATTTTTCCTATCCATTGAGCTCCTATTTGGGATTTCCAAGGCCATACATATTTGATCCTTGTGCTCTGAGTTCATTTTATTCCCATATCTTATATTTAAATCTCCCATTATAAGTATCTCTACAGATTCTTTGCCCAAACGTTTTGTAACTTCCTGCATGATATTATTAAATAATACCTTGTTATACAAGGGTGATTTTATTAGTGGATTGTAAACATTTACTATAATTAATGGCCTTCCCTCTATGTGGATTTTAACCAAGATATAGTTTTTTCCACCACTTGTATCAAAATTCTTATATTCTCATCTATTCTAATATACACAGTTAAACCCCCCATATACCTTCCCATTTTATTTTGTTTTAAAGCCAGTGAATGAATCATGCTATAGTCATTAATCGTTATTCTATCTGTTTCTTATCATGCCAGGATTCCTGAATCAATACTATACCCATCCCTGCTAAAGAAAAATCCCTCGATTCTAGATCTGCTAATTTATTTTGTAACCCAGCAATGATCCAAGACAAAATTCCCCAGTTCTAATCCTTATTTCTCTCAATAAATAGTATAGTACTTATGTTCTTTTCATTGTACTTTGAGATACCCTCATTCATTTCTAGACCATCCCCCTGGTCTCAGCTGTTCTTCCTCAAGCATTTGAAATCTGTTATATGTGGCTATGTTATACTCAGGGCTCCTGGTGTTCTGCGGCAGAATTTTCTGATTTCTGCAGCAGGGCTCCTTTACTTCTGCGGCAGCATTTTCTGATTTCTGCGGCATGATTTATTAATTTCTCTGGCAGAATGCAATCCTGTCATTGGCTAAATGTGATGTGATGTCATAAATGACATCATATGCTGAGCATAGAGGAGGGGCTTCAGGATAAACGAGGTGGGAAAGAAAGCCTGACACTATGAAAAAACAGTATATTTATATGAAAATTCACCAAAAACAATCAATTCTGCGGCACTATATATATTCTGCGGCATGATGCAAATTCTGCAGCAAATTCCGCAACCGCAGAGCCACAGAATTCCAGGGGCTTTGGTTATACTCCATCCTTTTTTCCTTCTTTGACTTAGGTCCACATGCCATTTGGCCTTCTCCACTTCATTTATCACTTTATCAACATTCAAAGATTGAAAATCAACTATTAAGATCCTTAAATTATCTAACTTCTAACTCACTTCTAAAATATTTTTAACTAAATTCCCATCCTCTACTGTCAGATCAATCTGGTCTCACTCATTCCAATACCTATGTGAAGAAGAAAATGAATGATCATATTGCGAGAACTATAGCTAATAACATTCAGGATATGAGCGAGCTGGAGGAAATGTATGAAGAAATTATTGATACATTTCAACAATTGGTTAATGAGGTAGAGAAGGGAAAAAAGAAGGAGGCTGAGATACAATATCAGGGGTGGTTTTAATTCTAATTGACTCCCTTTTAGTCAGACCCATAGAGTTTTTAGATATTTCAACCATCCTTTGTTCCAATGAGATTCCCTCTTCATTCCCCCATTCTACACCATCCATGTCCTCCCAAGTCACTTTTGGTGAGCAATCCAGGGGTTCCTGTGTTAAGAGATCTACTTCTGTCTTAATTTTTTTTGGCATAGCTATTTCTCCAGGTTTTGTACCCTTTTTCAGATCTTCTGAAATTAAAGTTTGCCCTTTTTTATTATTTGTTTAGGTTGAGTTGGATTTATTTTTATACAATGTTCTCTTTTCTTTACCTTTCTCTTATTCATCCCCTTCTTTTGTGCTTCCTTAGGTCATACACTATCTTTGTCACAATCTCTACTGTTAGATTTACCTTCATGTCCCTCATATCCCTCATTACTCATATTACTAGTGTTCTTTTACTTTTAGTTTTCATTTCCTATCACGAATAGGGGATTTTCCCATATAAGACAACGTGTGCTTACAAAAGGAATGTCCTGTCAAACTAATCTCATAGATTTCTTTGACTGGGTTACCAGAGTGGTGGACCAAGGGGGGAAAGTTGATGTTGCCTACCTTGACTTCAGCAAAGCTTTCAATACTGTTCCATATAGAAGATTGATTAATAAGCTGGGTAGGCTTGGGATGGGTCAGACATTGGTCAACTGGGTGGCAAACTGGTTGACGGGCAGAAAACAGAGACTGGTGGTAAGCGGTATATAGTCAGAAGAGATGCAAGTCACAAGTGGGGTACCTCAGGGATCAGTTCTGGGGCCAGTCCTCTTCAATATCCTCATCAGTGACATTGCAGATGGACTGGAGGGTAAGGTTTGTCTGTTTGCAGATGACACCAAGATCTGCAACAGAGTAGATGATCCAGATGGGGTGGGCAGAATGAGAAGAGATCTGAATAAACTTGCAAAATGGTCAGAAGAGTGGCAACTGGGGTTTAATGCAAAGAAAAGCAAGATCATATACATGGGCAAGAGAAACCCTGAAGCTACCTTTAGGTTGGGAGGGGAGTTGCTGGCAATCACAAGGGAAGAAAGATACTTGGGCATCATCATCACAGATAACCTGAAATCATCCAAGCAGACCACTAAAGCAGTAGGTAAGGCTAGAGGGATGTTGGGGTGTATTAGTAGGGGTATCACATGTCATAAGAGGGAGGTAATAATCCCTCTTTATGAGACACTAGTTAGGCCTCATCTGGAGTACTGCGTGCACTACTGGAGGCCGCACCTGCACAAGGACATTAACAAAATGGAGGCAGTCCAGAGAAGGGCAACCAAAATGGTGCAGGGACTGCATCAGAAGACATATGAGGACAGATTAACTGAGCTCAATATGTATACCCTAGAGCAAAGGAGGGAGAGAGGTGATATGATTGAAACATCCAAACTCCCTAAGGGCATTAACAAGATGAAAGAGTCTAACATGTTTCAATATAAGAAAAATAGCAGGACAAGAGGACACAGCATGAGATTAGAATAAGGCTGAGTAAGGGGTAATATGAGGAATTTCTTTTTCACAGAAAGGGTGGTGGATGCATGGAATGGCCTACCTCAGGAAGTGGTTTATATGAATACAGTGCAGGGCTTCAAACAGGCATGGGATAGGCATAAGGGAGCAATACAGATGAGTATGAATAGATAGGCCATTGACAGAGCAAAGGCCTATGGCAAATTCATAAGGTAGAAAAAGAAATGGGCAGACTGGATGGGCCTTGCGGTCCTTATCTGCCGTCAACTTCTATGTTTCTATGTAATTCACCTAATATTTAAGTTTATACCTCAAATTGCCAGTTGCCTATTGTTTTTAGTCCATGTAGGTATACCAAATACCAAATATGGGCTAATATTGTTAATATCACAATAACACTAATAGTGAAAATGGCACTGGGAATAATGAAAATAAATAAAATACTAACAATGTAATGCTAACAGTGATACCAACAATCATAGCAGCAATCAGGCAATTAAACAGTTAAGCAATTAAGCATATAAAAGTACCAGATATAGATCATACACCATTATCACTATCATTAACAACAGTGAGAAAAATACTAAAAATGATATTGACAATGGCATTGATAGTGATAGTACATGTAATAATAGTAATGATCATACAAATAACTGTAATTAGAAGTAGTTAGATGCAGCTAGAAACAACTATACACAAATTACTAAAATTAAAGGGTTACAGGTTTGCCCAGGTACAAACAGTCACCATCAGAAGTTTCTACTAAACTGCTAAAAGCTTCTAATCTAGCTTTGAGAATACCTACAGCTCTAATACCCAGAATAGCAGGATATCTAAGATGTAAGAAAAGCCAAAGTGCCACATGTCAAGTGTAAAAATACAGAATGTGCAAAATGTGCAAAACAACAATCAGAATAAAAAAATTTCCAAGATATTGAGTACTTCTTATGAGCTGGTAGTATTTAGGTACTTAGATATCCAAATTTAGGCAAAGCATGTATTGACGTTTTTGTTCCCAGTCCTCCAATATGGGTTTAAATCCTCAGTCATCCATTTAAATTTACAAGGTCAATCTTCCAAGCACCCCCTTTGTTTCTCAGGATCCTTTATTTTTGATATTTCAGGTGACACCTTCCATACAGTCACTGCATAAAAAGAAACAGAACAGGGCAAATCTAATAGTTTCTCGGAGGAACTTTGAAAATCTATCCACCTACCCAACACACCTTTTAACCGTCCTTAACTTAAATAATTCATCTGTTCTCTGCCCCGTGAGAATTTTAACACCAGCTATTTTTATACACTGCAAAACTAATTATTATTGTCTTTATCTTATTTTTAATTGTAATTTAGTCTTAGTTTAACAGTCTAACAGTTTTAACAATTTTACCCTTCTCAAACAGAATATATTTACTTTTCCATTCATTTATTACCACTCTGTCTTCCTCTATCTCTTCCATCACCCTCACCATCAAAGACACTCAGGAAAATGGAGACAAGGAAAGAAGAAGCAGGTTAGTGCAGGTCGGGACAAATGGGAGCAAGTCGCAGGTTGCAGGTACGGGTGCCACAAATTCACTAGTCGCGATGCACAACCCTCTTAAATCAGCAGTGTATAAAAGCACACTGCCAACATTTTAGTAGGTTTTTCACTAAGATTACTAATACCAGTGAATTAAACTTAATTTGTTCTGCCTCGCACTGCTAACTGTTTAAGTACTCGTTCGATTCATTTGCTAAAAGCCATCCAACAACACCGGATTAAACTTGGCTCATACCGCCTGAGATCAAATTAGCTGGGCTAAGTATTATACCTGAAGAGACAAAAAACTAATACTCTGAGCTGCATGTCTGAAATGTCTCTTCCCTGTTTGCCTCTACAAATGCTGCTACAAAGGCTTAAATCAGAAACAAGACACCAGCGCATGCTCTCTGAAACACCCCACCCCACCCAATCATATCACCCAATGTCTAAAAGCTAGCAAAAATTAACTTTACTGTAACCATGGACTGTTTTACTCCACATATTTGAGCCTTCTAAACCTCTATATGGCATTCTGTACATTTTTCTATATAGCAATATTTAGTCGCGCAGTTAAAGAGGGAGTTAAGGAAAATTAAAGACAATCGAAATGTGGTCAGACATACTCTACCCTATATACTTATTTTACTTTTATTACCCCTCTTATTTTTCAGCCCACCCAAAAAGCTAGTGCCAAGACTTTTAATGCAATACATCCAAATACTGAGCCAAACAATTTAAAAATCTGGCATATCCAATGGTTTATACTATTTGTACTTATTGTGCTACTTAGTGCCACTTAGTCTATAATCTTATAGATCAGTACAACACAGTCCCAGGGGTTTTCCTTCTCTGGATTTCTGTCAGAAACCTCCTTTTCATACACATATTATCTCTAGCCTTCAAAACCTTGTTCAAATCCCTTGCCTGCCACTTCCCAGGAAAATTGCAGCAAGCTATGCAATGGCCAATATGCGGTATCTCCCATTTGTCTTTCGCTCGCCTGAAGAGCCATCCACCTTCTGGCCTCATCAGCTGGCTTCATCATTTCAGCTGTTCCACCGTCTTCAGCCACCTTCCCCCTAGAAGAGAAGAGAAGAGAAAAAAACAAGGGAAGACGCTGCAGCAAGACAGCAGGCACAAGAAAGTCTGGTAAGGTTGAGTTTCAGGCAATGGTGACATGGCTGTTCATATTAGAAATCAAGCAAAAACTCAACCCTGCTCTTGCAGCTCCTCCTCAGCTCACATAGCATGCAGCCGCCATCTTGCTCTGCTTAGCAAAAAAAAACAATGGCCACCTCTGAAGCTGATTTCCCACTACAATAACAAGTGGTCCTAAAGTAGTAAAATGGGCAAGATGTTGGATAAGCAGTAGGAGTCAGAGGATGGTGGTAAATAGTGTCCACTCTGGAGAAGGCAAGGTGAGAAGCAAGGTGCCACAGGAGTCAGTACTAGGCCTGATCCTCTTCAATGTCTTTATTAGCAGCATTGTGGAAGGGCAGGAGAGGAAAGTATGCCTATTCATGGATGACACAAACATCTGCAACAGAGTGGGCACACCCGGGGGAGGGGGGTGGAAAAAATAAGGGATGACCAGAAAATGCTGGAAGATTGGTCAAGTTAATGGCACATCATTTTCAATGCAAAAATGTGCAAAATCATTCATTTGGGGCACAGAAACCCAGAGGCAACATAGCAATTAAGCAGGGAGGTATTAGCAACTACAAAACAGGAACGGGACCTAGGGGTAATCATTTCTGATGACCTGAAAATAGCCAAGCAGTGTGATAAGGAAGTGGGAAAGCTAGTAGGATGCTCAGTGCATGGGGAGGGGCATCACCAGCAGAAAAAGGGAGGTAGTATTCTCATTGTATAAATCAATGCTAAGACCCCACCTCAAGTATTGTGTCAAGTTCTGGAGGCCCCAACCGTGGAAGGACTTAGATATGGTGGAGGCAGTTCAAAGGGGGCTATCAGAATGGTGCAGGGCCTGTATCAAAAGCCCTATGAGGAAAAACTCAAGGAACTAAATATCTAGAGGAAAGGCAGGAAAGGGGGGGTATGACAGAAATGTTCAAATACCTCACAGGTATTAATAAGATACAGCAAGGTAGCATTTTCCATAGTAAAAGATGCCCTTGGACAAGGAGGGCATGCTATGAAGCTGGGGGGCTGGCTCAGAGGAGATCTGAGGAAATATTTCTTCACAGAGAGGGTGGTGGATACCCGGAACAGCCTCCCAGCAGAGGCAATGGGTGCTAAAACAGTAAAAGGATTCAAGCATGCATGGGATAAATACAAGGGGACCTTAGAAGAATGGCAAGGGGAGAAGAAGACCAGAGATTGAGTAGGGTCTGCTGTGGCACATTAGGTAGGGAATATAGGGAAGACTAGGTGGGCCAGGAGTTCCTTATCTGCTGACAACTACTACAGTATGTTTCTATTTACTGCCATATCACCTTCATGTGCATTACTTTAAAAATGTATACCAAAATAATTCTTAAGAAAATGGAAAATTGGATGGGTGATTTTTTTTTCACTCTTTCAAGCAGAATTTCACAGAGGGTGCGGTACAATTGATCAGTTTTTCAAACTTACTTATGTGATTAAAAAAAATCTATGCTTATTGAAGGACAGAGTTATATGATGCTTTCTGGGACATCAATGCTTTGAACAATTTAAATGGTGAAGTCCTATGTAAATTTTGGAGAGATTGGATATTGAATCGCCTCTCTTGGCCATCTTAAAAATGCTTCATGCAAAAACTTTAGCCATAATTAGAGTTGGCAGAAATTGGACATTAACATAACCCTTTGAAAAAATGCAATTAGTGACACAAGGACACTTACTAGTACCTGTCCTTTTCAACTTATATATAGAAACAGTTAGAAAGGCTCTACAGGATGTAGATACTTTTTGCAAACACAGCTCCTGATATATACAGTTGATATGTTGGTTTTATAAAGAAACCCTTTATGCCTGAAAAGGTGAGACAAAACAGTAAAGGAGTATCTTGCAAAACTTGGGATACAGCTAAATGCAAATAATTCCAAAGTTACAATATTTGGTAAAAAGGGGATCCCAAATGTTTGGAAGTAAGGAGATAAGAATCTAGAAGTGAAAAAAATGTTTGTTACTTGGGAATCAATTTTGATAAACTAACAGACTGGAAGGGACATAAAACTGAAGCTAAAATGTAATGCCATATTGTATGTACGTTTATAGGAACATTGAGATTTACAAATACTTTTGTAAGCAGTTCTTTTGTAGCTATGCAGGAATCATTCCAAGCCAAAATCAATGGTCAATTACTTTATGGCATGAAGTATGGATTTATCAAAGGGTGCCAAAGACATTAAATGTACTGTATACAGAACAACATCTATAAAATGATTGTTGGGTCTCCCAAGAGACACCATAGGGACATTAGTTCACATAAAGACTGTTGCAATTTTACAATAGAATTATACTAAAATTACTTCTGTTGTTGGGACTGTGTTGTACACAAACTAACAAGTATTTGTCAATGCAGAATCTTTCCTTGCATGGTGTATGTGGCGGAGTGCATTGTGTTATTTAAAATAAAGCAAGATAATGAATCGCAAAATTGGTAACAGTCAGTACTTACTTATTATAAATGTAATGAAGCAAAAGTACAATATTATATTTGTAAGGCAAATGTGGCAGTCATATTTTTTTCTAAAGAGAAAAGTAAATAAAACCATTATGATTTTATTATACTCACGTTTTGGTGGAACAAGAAAATGTTTTATCACCAAATAAAAAAACTATAAGATGCCTAATAGTCTCTGGCCTGGATATTCAGAAATGAGCCAAGGGCTGGAGCAAGTCTGGCGCAGTGCAAATCCGATGTACCATGGCACAACTGGAGCCATATTCAGAGGTTGCGCAGGCTTAACTTCGCAAGCGCAACCTGGCTGAATATGGCAGAGTTGCACCATGGCACAAACAGAGTTGCACCATGGCACAAACAGAGTTGTGTCATGGTGCAAACAGAGATGCCCCTGCACAACCGAGGAGCAGAGCAGCCCAGCAACAGAGGGCGGCAAGGCAGAGAGAACAGACCCAGGAACAGAGGCATGGAGGCACAGTGGCAGGCCACAGGAAGCCACCACCAGCAGGGCACACACAGGCACCCAGACACTTGACCCCAGAACACAACAGTGCACAGATAGCAAGTGACAGAAGGTGTTAATGGAGGGCCACCAAGGGACCCCCCCCAGGCAGGCCACTGGCTGTGCCCTCCCTCCCAGACCATAGCAGGCCACACCCAGGACCATGCAGCCAAGCACACACATGACACACAGGCACACAGGAAGCCCACAGAGTAGACAATGAACATGCCAGGTGGCAGCCAGCATGGCAGACCACATGGGACAGGCCGCACAATGCCAAACAGTGGACCCCAACACAGTGTGCAGGCAGTACCCAACCAATGACCATAGCCATGTGCCACCACCTTGCACACACCTGCCACAAACACCTTACAGCTGCCCCATGGGCACACCAAGGTACAGCCACTGACCCAGGGGATGAACACCACCACGGTGGGACACACCACGGCACACAAAAGCAAACCACAGAAGCACAACACATGCCCCATCTCATGCACACCACATGGACAGACACTGGGCCACTGCAGCATGGCTCTTCCCCTCACCTGCAAAGCAAACACAGACACCGAAAGGTAAAATATATATATATACTGTAAGTAAAAACTATATACACAAAAACAGGGGCTGGGAAAGGGTAGGTACAGCAAGGAAATGGAACAGGGAACAGGGACTGTACTGTGGGAGGGGGGACTGTAGGGGAAGGTTAAAAAGAGTAGACAGGGGAAAACTGCTGCAGCCTCTTCGACGGACCTGTCCAGCTGACCTACCAATCTGCTGCTCCTACCTCTCCACTGCCATCAAGTGCCTTATCGCCACCACCACCTCTTGTATTGAGGATACCAAGAGGAAGGTCTCCCGCATTAGGAGGCTCAGCATTGCCCTCAGTGGTCTGTGCATCAGATGCTGAGCACCTATAACAAGGGACAGGACAGGAGATCAGTGCAATGGCCCAAGGAACTATGCCCACTCACAGTGTGCAATGGGCAGAGGGAACACACACCCCTGGAGGGCCCATAACGGACACCCACAGGGGGGTAGGCCAAGGCCAGCCAGCAACTAGGCACACCATGACATTGCACAAAGGTGATCCTCACCACACAATGGCCACGCAACTGCACAATGACAGTCACATGTCACAGTGCACTGGTAGCACCACAGCAGCAACAGTGGCAATTGGGCACATGCCCACCCCACCAACAGCCAGCACATGTGTCCAATGGATGTGCCACAGTGGTATGCACCACACACAGTGTGACACACACAGCTGCCAAGGCACATAGCACAGGTGGCCATGCCCACACCCACTCCCCTCGCCACCCCCATATACAGTGCAAAGGACCATGACAGTGGTTACCAGCCCCCTGCGGCTCTGCTGCCACTGAGACACCACCGTCAGGGCGCACCACTTGCTGCTGTGCTGCTGAAGCCCTGGCCTGCCTGTGGTCCTCTGGTCCTAGGAATGGAAAAAAGACAGGTGCACAACAGTAAATGACCACAGCAGTTGCCCCCCCGTCTGCTGTGCACAGGGTGTGCCCCTGCCAGACACGTCCCACACACCTACACAGCTGCATCACAATGCAAGCAGAAGCTGACAATGCCGCTCCATGATGCACATGACAACAGTGTACCCCTCTGCGGTGCATGCCAGGCAACTAAGCCAACACCACAGAACAGCACCAGGGCAGACATGCAACACAGGATGACTTAACTGGCTGTGGCACAGCCCCACCCCTGGCACATGCCTGAAACCTCATCATTCTTTCTGGGTCCCACCTGATGAGGTCAGCATAGGGGTGCCTGCATTGCTCACCAGTCCTGGGCACTCCAGTCCTGCACTCCAGTTTGGCAGCAATATTCTGCCTCACAGTTCCCCTGGCCTGTTGAAGGGGCACCTGTCCAAAGAACTGGGAGGCATGGAGTTCCAAGCAGGCCACAGGGTTGGCCAGTTCTACCTGTGTCCAGTTAGGGGCATGTCTGCCTCTTCCCTGCATCATGTTACTGTAGCGGTTTGGGTGGTGAATATGGTGGTAGGAGATGCACGTATCTGCAACATGCGCCTGATGCACTATGCGTGGGAGAATGTGCCCACCCATCGCGCAGTGCCGGATATCCATGGAGAGGGCATGGCTAAGCTGGGTCATGGGTCAGAGGTCTGACCCAGTGGTCACAGGTCACCTTCCATTGCGTATTGCACATGTGCGTGATAGGGCATGGTACCTCATGTGAGACCATGCACATAGCTGGCCATGTGCATCATGTGCAATGCCACTGCATCGCGCTGTCCAAGCACGGTGCACAATTGATACCATGATAATGTGGCATGCATGCGCACTGCAGGCCTGTGCACTGTGCATGCGTGCACATTGCGCCTCCACTATTTGCTCTGGCGCAATCCCATTATACACAGTGCAATATCTAGATATTCAGATGCTACATGCAAATGAGCTCATCAGCCAATGCATGGTGCAGTGGGGTGCATTAGCAAGTCTTTACTGTTGAGCTTGACCTCATTTGCATGTGTTGTGCTACATAAGCACCACGGACCAGCACAGGCCATGGACCAGTACTGTAACCTTGATAGGCAATTGGTGGATACACTGGTGGATATACTGGGAGCAGACAGCACTGCAGGGTGGGACAGACCAGGGAGATGCTGCCACTGACACACTGTGCTGTCCATGTCCACAGAAAGCAACATGTCGGCACATGAGGAAGGCAAGGAGCGGGGTCCTGCTTGGAATTGCAGGCCCAACTTCACGAAGGCCAGGACTGATGTCCTGTTCAAGGCCTACTAGGAGAGGGAAACCCTCACGAGCAGTGCCATGGGCACACCACAGTCGAGGGCTGGTGCATGGGAGGAGGTGGCGACCTATAAAACTGGCATGGTAGCCACCAGCGGTCGGCGCATGAGTGCAGAAAAAAGGTTAATATGGACAGGTAGTGGATTAAGGAGAAGGTGGCAGCCATCAGGACATCCTGTACTGCCACCAGAGGAGGTCCAGAGGATGCACCCACACTGACGCTGCAAGAGGAGTTGGTGGCAGCCACCATGCACTGCACCATGGTAGAGGGTGTGCCTGGAGAAGGAATCCGGATGGGTGGCAGCTTATCACTGCATAGTATGTATGTCAGACATGCACAGCTGGTACCCCAGAGGGTGTGTACAAGGGCATGCTGGCATTCATTCGTCCACCATGCATGTCATTTGCATGTGTGTGCACCCACGTGCATGCCATGCTGCAGGACACATGCAGAGGCAGTGTATGAGGGGGGCCCATGTGGGCATTGCATCACTGACTTGCCATTTTTCTCTTGCAGCACCAGCATGCCTACGTGCAGAGGATGGGGCGCCAGAAACAGCAGCACCTGTGGATGCTGGTATGGCCCCAGAGGACTAGCCTTCAACATCCATGGGCATCCAGGGGCCTGACAGGCTGCAGCTCAGCACCACAGTGCAATCAGATGTCCTGGACCTAGGGTCGGACAAAGCCCTGGATAAGATCCTGCTGGATGCCAGCCTTAGTGTCCTGTGTGTGGAGACACTGATCAGGGTGGGGCCCAACTCCGATGAGGACAACGCACAGCTCCTGGACAGCATGGGCGACGTTATGGGTGTATCGCCCCTGCTGACTTCAATTACAGACACCATGCCCAGTGCTCTGCCAGTGGCAGAACAGCCACCTGCCATCACTGCAGGTCCAACAGTGTGCATTGCCATGGCTGTGCCCTGCGGTGGTGGTGGTATAGCCACATAGGTGCAGGGCAGCATACAGCGGCTGGATGGGCAATGGCAGCAGGCTGCTGGTGCCACCCAGCAGCCAGCCACAGGGTCCATCGCTGGTGTACCTGCTGTGCAAATTCCCCCTGCAGAACCCACAATGCAGCATCCACCAGATGGGGGGGCTGTGCAGCGTGGCCAGTCACCACAAGAGGGGTGGTGTCCTGCCCAGGAGCCCCAGGGCATGGACTGACTGGCTAAGCACACCTGGCTGCTGCGGGCATCCATTAAGCAACAGGTGCTGCTTGCCACTGGGGTGCATGCACTACATGTGGAGGTGTGCTAGTTAGCTGAGCAGCAGGAAAGGGGCACTGCACAGATCCTGGTGGGGATGCAAAAGATGCTGGAGGCCACGACTGCATCCCTGGATCACATTTCCAGTGTGGTCATGGATGGCTTTGTGTTGCTGGCTGCCACAGGCATGGCTGTGCACAAGTGACCCCCCCGTAGTGTGTTGTCCACCCCACGGACCTGGTGTTAGGCGACACCAACACAGTCGATGCCAGGCTCTGATGTAGGCATCCCAGGCATGTACGGGGCTGGCCTGTTTGGGCACCTGCACACCCCCACAAGGACACAGTTGCAGTCCTGCACTTCTTCCCCTGGGGGAGCTGATGTGCAGCCTGTGGCTACTAATCAGCCATGGCACGGCTGCCCCCATGGCCATGGTGGCCATGGTACCATGCAGCAGCCCTGAACTGTGGGCCACCCTGACCACAGTCTACAGCTGCTGCCCAGTGCACACATGGATGGTGTGTGTATGCCATACTACTGGTGGCGTGCCTGCGTGTCATGCCACATGCTGCCTGTGTGTGTGCTTGCCTGGCACCTGGATCATGTGGCGTGGGCATGATGAGGGCAGCCTAGCACCGGTTCGCCTGTGCACTGGTGCACTGCATCTGATCCATGCCATATACCAATGCCTGTGTGTGTGTGTGTGTGTGTGTGTGTGTGTGTGTGTGTGTGTGTGTGTGGTGTGTGTATGTGTTGCTGTGTGTGTGTGTGTGTGTGTGTGTGTGTTTGTGTGTGTGTGCCACTGACTCCCCTACCCCTGCCTCATGCCTCTGTGTGTGCATGCCCATTGCCATACACTTCTCTGCATGTGTGCTGTACCCATTTGTGTGGCCTATGCATGTGTACCGCACCACCTACCTGTGTTCACCAAAGTGCTCCTGTGCAGTGGTGTCGCAGTGGCATTGTGCCTGCTGAAGCAGAAGGGGGTCCCTCCACCCAGGGGGTGGCTGTCTACCACCCTCCACCCCATTGCCCCTGTCGTCCCCACTACTGTCACCCTCATCAGCCTCAACAGCTATCCCATGGTTAATGGCCATGTTGTGCAGTATACAGCAGGCTAGGAATTTGCCAAATGCTTTCGAGGGGCTGTACTGTAGGGTACTGCCTGACCTGTCTAGGCAATGGAACCATGCCTTCTGCATGCCAAATACACACTTGATGATGTTATGCTGCATGGGCGTGTGCCTTTGTTGTACCGCTCCTCTGCTGGGGACGACGAGCGCCAGTAGGGGGTGAGCAGCCAGGGCCTCAGTGGGTATATGCTGTCACCTGTGTAGAGGATTACATGGTTAGCCCTCTGCTATTCTGTGCTGCACCCTTTGCCTGTCCCTGGCACCCACTCCACCATGCACACCCTGCCCACCCACATCCCCAGGTCTACTCTGACCATCGCCCCTTGCCCATGCCATACTCACCCACTAGGTGTCCCATAGGGATGTCCCCACATTCAAACCTGTGGCACAGCACACAGCTATGCCAGATGAATGCGTCATGTGCACCTCCAGGGAGTGTGGCACAGACATTGGTGATGCACCCCCGTGGCATCGCACACCACCTGGCAGTTGACTATCGAGCACCCCTTCCTGTTTATATATGCTACGCCCTCAGGGCCAGATGGCATGTGGTTGCCCACGTGGGTGCAATCACTGGCCCAATCACATCAGGCATGCGTGCCACCCTGTGGAAGTCCTGCAGGGTTGCTGTACTCTCAGCCTGTGTGCTGGGGAAATCGATATATTCTGAAGCACGTGGCAGCAGAGCATTGAGGAACTGTGTGAGAAGGTGGGATGTGGCCAACCGGGTGATATCTGTCGTGTCCCCGTTGGTCTTTGGAAGGTGCACGTGGTGAGCAGGCACATGATGGCGGTCACCTAAATCTCCATTGACATGTCATGGCTCCATCTGGTGGGTGCCTGCATCTCCTCACTGCACAGCTCGCAGAGCTGCCTCAGAATGGCCCTGTTCAGGTGGTACCAGTCCACGATCTAAGTGTCGCAATAGTTCTCAAAGGTGATGTGGTTATGGTACCACCTGTTTCGGGCATACTGCTGATGGGCCCTTCCACGGCCACGTCACTGTTCCCCCTGACCTCTCACACCCCGCATTACTGCCTCCCTCAAGAAGGGCGCAATATCAATGGCCCTTGCTGTCCAGTGTCTCCCTGGGCAGTTGGCTGCTGGCTGTGTGCCACCCTGGTCCACAGGTTGTATGGAGTGTCTCTCTATGTCTCTCTGCCTCTATCTCCCTCTCCTAGGCCACCTTTCTGTCCCTCTGTGTGTTCCATGTCCTGAAATAATTGTACAGAAAATCTTAAATATACACATACTTGATGCTATTCAAATTAAAAAAGTATGACTGTCAGTGACTCTTATTTCTAGTAATATTACAAGTGAGGCTAGAAAGTGAGGTGACCAGCAATTTATACAAATTCATATGTTTTTCTACCACTCTTTCTCACCGCACCACTCTCTGCCAATAATTCTTCCCTTTAAGTCTCAGACAGCTTGAAATTTCAGATGCATTATGTGAGATGGTCTGTTTTGTTTTTAACAAATATTTCATATAGGCTGTCAAGTTTTGAGTATTTTGTCCTTGGATGCAGGACTAACAGTAAGGAACTTGCATCTAGCAGTGCCATGCAAACTACAGTATATGTTCTCTTGTGAATTTTTCATCATTCTGTGACTTATTAGGAAAACAAAAAAAGTAAGAGTTTCACAGACATTGTGCATAAACTTTCAACTATTGTAAGAGGGAGCCCAGGTAATGCCATGCAAATAAAAGCATTAGTTTAATTCAGCCTGTTAGGACAGTACTGTATTACTACTGCGTGGCTTACCCTCCACAGTGTCACAGCCACTCAGTGATTATGGGTGCACATGCTCCCCTTTGAAAGCAGGATTGGAAAAAGGGTTTGAGCCATTAAGACCCAAAACACAATAATGGTATTAAACAATCCCTTTGTTTCCTAAAAAGTATATTTTGTGTAGAATAAATACATTGCTCCGAGTCTAAAATGGCAGAAATTAATTGACAATCCACTAGGTCTTTAAGGAGCATCAGGAAGAAATGTTTTTCAGAGCACCTTGTTTGACGTGGATTACAGGAGAAGCTTAGAATTTCCTGAAACCCTGGTGGAGTGAGTCCTAGGCTTACTTTCTTTGCTAGTAAACAAGTTTGATATTTGTCTGTCTTTTATCTGAAGCCAGCTTGTCTGAGCATAGAGGTCGCATGTATGCGTGAGTCATGCAGCACCTGCGAGGAGCCTAAAGGCCTTATTTAGCACCATAGAGATATGTCGGAGGGACGTCAGTGGCAGATCCATAGATAAGAAGCCCATAATCAATTATGAAAGTGACAGAACTACGGATTGCTAACCTTAATGCATCGGTTGTCAAACTACATTTGTGTCTGCAGCAATTCAGTTCGTACGTTGACAACATTTTCTATACGTTGAGAGTAGGATAGTGTGCTGTCTAAGGTAACCCCAAGGTATTTGAAATGCTGAATCTGCTCCAAGGGAGAGCCTGCACAATTTCTGATTATCAGAGGGTGAGATCTATATTTGTTATGAGAGCCATTGAAAAACGTAACCTTGGTCTACTTGTGGTTTAGAATGAGCTTGTCTATTAAACCATTCCTCCGAATTTGCAAAGCTGTGCTGAAGTTGGATCTCAAGAAGCTTGGAGTTGTGGTTGCTTGTGAAGATTACATCATCATTTGCATACAGCAGGATGTGATCCTGGCAAGAGCTAGGGAGTCTGTTCAGGAAGATACTGAACAGAAAGGGATCCAGAATGGACCCTTGTGGGACTGCCGACCAGATTGCTTGTCTATCGGAGAAGTTATTGTTGATCTTCACTTGTTACAAATGGTTGGATAGGTAACTTTTAAACCAATCTGTAGTTTCCTTTAATAGCCCCATGCAGGATAATTGTTCAAGCAGAAGTGTGTGGTTTACCATATCCAAGGCTTTTGGTAAGATCTATAAATACTGCTCCAACTAGACAACCTTGATCAAGTGAGTTGTGGATGAAGTCTGTGAAATCAAGAAGTGCCATGGTGGTGCTGGGCCCCTTTCTAAACCCATGTTGTTAGGGGCATTGTAACTGGTATTTTTCCAGGTTCTCAACCTGGTGATCTACCACAATGTGTTCAAGAGAGGGGAAAGAATGGAGATTGATCTATTGTTTCCATGTTGAGCCCTATCACCACTTGTATGAACAAGGGTCACCAAGGCAGACTTCCACTTATTGGGGAATTAGGATATCATTAATGATAGGTTAATTATCTTAGTTAGTGGTGCAATAATTTCCTCCAAAGTGAGAGTAACTAGTTTAAGGTCTAGTGTATCACCAATGAATCTAGATTTCCAAAGCACCTTTAGGATATACTTCCTTGCTTCACTTACTGTAGCAGCCTTGAAATAGAATGATGGGTGAGCCTGAGGCTGCTCCAGATTCTCTACATTATCAGTATTTGTAGAGACGTCAAAGAAGTCAGGGGGCAGAACACTAATGAGATCCATAAAAGCATTGTTAAATGTGTTTGTAATGGTTCTTGGCCAAGTATCGGGGTACCATCAATATTTAGCATGAAAGGGGGGCATTTTTGGATCCTTCCCTGTTATGTCCTTCCTGTTGCTCCAGAACTTCCTACAATCTTTCCAGGAACTGGTGAGTGCCTCCTTGTAGTAGCAGTTCTTTTCAGTGTGGATGGCTCGGGTACACTCATTCCTGGCTTTTTTATAGACTGGATATCCATTTGTCTGCCTGTGGCCTTTTCCCTATGCCAAAGGCAATCTCTATTTTTCATGAGATCAATAAGACCCAATGTGATCCATAGGTTGCAAGTGCCCTTAATTTAAATTTTTTTTGGGGGGTGTAGATGTCACAAGCAGCACTGAAGTGATAAATGAAATAATCAAGTGCGGTGATAACGTCAACAGCGAATCAACGGGGTCCAATCTTGTTTTCATAGATGTTTTAGTGGCTTAAGATGCCTACAAATCAGGACCCTCCTTGTAATTGTTTTGGCTGGTGGATTAGCAAATCTATTAAATTGATTACACAGGATAGGAGAATAGTCACCAATAGCATCTGGGAGGAGAATTGTATTCGATTTGTGTTCAGGGTGATTGAAGAGTACCCAGTCATGTAAAGTACTTGTCCCCATCCTGTAATTTGTTCTTGTTGGGGACTCAACAAGTTGTGTGAAGTGTTCAGTGGAAATAACATCTTTATAGGTGCTTGCTTCTGGGGACAGCCAGTTAACATTGAAGTCTCCCAACATGATAATTTCAGAGCTAGATCTCAAGCTACATATACAGTCCAAGACTGAGATTAGTCCTGAGACATTATGTTTGGGTGGAATATACACTGACGCTACAGTGAGGGCTCTGTTATGTGCACCAAGTAAGATTCTGATTGCTAGCACCTGTATACTGTTTCCTAAGTTAGGCAAGGACATGACATGCCCCATGAGTGTGTGTTTTAGATATATTGCACATCCCCCTCCTCTTTTGGTAAGCCTGTCTTGCCTGAAGGCAGTGTAACCTGGTAAAATGATGGTAGTGTCCAATACCTTGGGAGAGAGCCAAGTCTCCATGATCGAGACAATGTCAGGGTTATGCTGGGTAATATAAAAAAACACAAAACTATCAATACACGAAGATAGTTTTATTTATTTATTTATTGAAATGTTTCACCAGGAAGGGCACACTGAACAAAGAATTGCTCGTCTCACAGTGCGTTCTGGGGGGAAGGGTGATAGGGAGAAAAGCATGAATTACAATACAAGCATGGAGCAGATTAAACAATAGGGAAATACTGTCCGGAAGAATGATCAATACAACAGTGCAAACATACAACTCTTGATAAACACAGTACATAGAAAAGTATCTTCAAATATTAAATAGTATCATCAAGTATTTAATAATAAAAATGTGAACAAAATAATGTCTCCCCGGCACTGTGAGGGTATCAACCCTCTTCATCAGGGGTATGCTGTAGTTGATGCCCTTCATCTGGAATATGCACTGGGCATGCTCCACCCTAGATTGTTTCCTCTCTGCTTACCTACAAGTTTTGTTGAGTTGCTGCCTGACATGGTGGTCTCTGCCTATCCTGAGACTTCCTTAATGTTATCCTACCTGCTGCCTGCATTGTTTTTGGGGTTTTTTTGCAAGTAACTTTATTTTTAAAACAAAACAAATTCATAAAACTTGAAAATTGGACAAAATCACAAAATACCATTCAAGTTTGACTAGACAATCATAGAATTGTACATATTACAACAGAATAAACAACATGAAAGAAAATAGAAAAAAGGGGGAAATGGGGGAATAGAAGAAACACCAATTTTGACAAAATAAACCCACCCCCCTCCCAGGCAGGGAAACAGGATAAGACCCCCCCCCACCAGCAGCATTCCCTTTAATGTGAATGAAATATGTCATTACCTGGTATTCTGTAATCTGTATAGGCCCAAATAAGGGTCCAATGAGAGATCTGAATAAAGGTACATGGCACAACTCTAACCAGTCTTACACAAAATGTAACAAGAGGGAGGGAATATGAAAAGTGAGATAAAGGAAATCTGTTTATATGTTAGACAGGTAAGTTAAGAGGGACACCTTGGAAGTCGTTATGTCCCCTTATAACGTTTAACAAATATTATTGTCTCTAGAGAAAAGGTAATCTTGCACAGAAAACGTCTGAGATACTGGTATACCAGAAGGATCAAATGCCTTACTAGAGAGAAGGGGGAAAGGGACTGGTGGGTGAAATTCAATAACCAAATTTATCATTAAGTGCTGAAAAAAGTTCACCCCAGCACTCCTGGAACTTCTCACCAGAGTGAGAGAACCAGACTACACATCTTTCTGTATTTAAAGCAGTAAGAAATTCCACCCACCATTCACCAAATGAAGGTTCCCATTCCACCTTCCAGAGTCTAAGTATTACTAATTTGGTGACTGTAGCCACTAATGCTAGCTGTACTTTTTGTGAGTAGGAAGGGATCGCTGAATACATACCTAACACAAGTGTCCTCATTAAAATAAGGGGCAAGTTTAAGATAAGACGCAACCCCTTTTTTGACCATGTTCCAGAAATTAGCTATTTTAGGGCATGACCAAAATTTATGGTGTAATGCAGCTAACTCAGAGCCACATTCTTTACTTTCTGCTGAAATCAGTTTCCCTATTCGAAATAGCTTAGTGGGCGTAAAGTACAAATTGTGGAGGATATTGAACTGAATGTTTTTTAAACGGTCTTCTTTGACTAATGAATAGTTATCCATCCAGATCTTTTTCCATATTTTATTTGGAAAATCCTTGTTGTAATTATTTTTCCAATAATAAGCTATAGGAGAAACCCTAGACACAGTATGGTTTATGATTCCCTTGTACAATTTAGCTATTGCTTTCCAACCCTTAGAGATTAACCAAAGGTTGTTTAATACTGCACCTTCGTTGTTCAACCATGGGGGTTTACCCAAAAACTGTTTGATACACTGACGCACTTAAAGCTGCTGAAACCGGCTTCTTAGAGGCACCTTAAATTTTATTTGCAGAGTAGATATAGATAGGACCGAACTAGTAGAAACAAAATCAGCAAGGCATACCTCATTGTAAGGTCCTCCAAAAAAGTTTCAATTGCTTTCTTGCCTATTTTTAAATTTGGGTTATTAAATAAGGGTTGCTTCAGGTCTTTTATAGTAAGGATTTGAAGCAAAGAACATAACTGGTGTAAAGCTTTCACATCCCACCCTAGGGGAGAGTTCCTGATTCTTAATGGGATATTTGACCAGGGGTTGAACAATAGCACTCTCAGGGCCATATTACTAGAACAGGCCTGTTGGTTGTCTAAGACCAGCCATGGGGGGCTCTCCGCTGTGCCAGCCGAAGATGTAAACCAATGTAAAAATCTGTTAGCATGACATGCCAGATAATAAATAGAGAAATCAGGAAGTTGAAGCCCTTCCAATGCCCTGGGATGGGTGAGTTTTCTGTACGCTCTACGTGGAGCCTTCCCCTTCCAAAGAAAATCTGAACAAATCCTCTGAAGTGAAAAAAAAAGGATTTTGGGAGGTAGATGTTAAGGTTATTTAAAGGGTAGAAAAATCTGGGTAAAACTGACATTTTAAGGACGTTGGCCTTCCCCCAAAAAGTTAATGGTAAACTGTTCCATCTCCCTAGATCGCCTTTAGTTGATTTTAGGAGCAGGTCTAAATTAAGGTCCTTGAGGGTAGAAATATCTTTAGAGATTTTGATACCCAGATAAGTTAAGTATCTTTTCTTCCATTGAAGGCCCATATTCTCAATTAATTCTTTCATAAGGAGAGGGGATAGATAATATACCAAAGATTTATTTTTGTTAAGCTTATAACCTGAAAATTCGCTAAACTGAGAAATAATTTGGAGGGTGCAGGGGAGGGACTGCCTACTATTAGAGATGTGAAAAAGCAGATCATCAGCGAATAGAGATAATTTGAATTCCAGGTGATCTAGTCGGATACCTTTTATCCTGGATCAGCATTAAGGACTCTGGCTAGGGGTTCTATGTGTAGATTAAATAGATAAGGAGAGAGAGGGCAACCTTGTCTGGTACCTCAACGAAGCGGGAAGACCTCAGAAATATAGTTGTTACATTGCAGTCGTTCTGATGGGCAGCGATACAAAACCTGAATTTGATCAATAAAAGATTGTGGTATGCCATATTTGGACAGAACCTCAAACAGGTATTTCCACTCCACCCTATCGAATGCTTTTTCTGCATCAAGGGGCACCAAGCCCGCTTCCAGCTTAGGGTCCCGAGAATGCAGAAATCAGGTGGAACAATTTCCTGAAGTGATCCACCGAAGTACGTCCAGCCACGAACCCTGCTTGTTCAGGGTTTATTAACCCCTCCCATACTCCCCCCAACCTGTTAGCCAGAATTTTTATGTATATTTTAACATCAATATTTAGCAAAGAGACAGGAATATAATTACTGATCATTGAATGGTCCTTCCCCGGCTTGGGTAAGAGTATTATTCTCGCCTCAAATGATGACTGATCCAAAACTGGGAAGGAGCCCCAATATTTATACAGCTGTAACAGCAGAGGGATGAGATTTTTTTTAAAGATTTTGTAAAATAGGCATGTGAACCTATCTAGGCCCGGTGCCTTATCCGGTTTTAAAGAATCAATCACTGATGAAATTTCATCCCATGTAATTGGGGCTGCTAATCTAGTCTGGCTAACGTTGGATAAGGTGGGTAAGTCAGCTGTCTCCAGAAAAACTAGCATTTTCTCCGAATGAACCCCCAGTACCGGGTCCGAAGAGTATAATGCTTCGTAGTATTCCCTAAACAGAGATAATATCTCCAGTGGACTAACCACCATAGCTCCTGATTGAGGATGTCTAATAGCTGCGATCCACTTTGATGCTGCTTGTTGCTTTAGCTGCCAAGCAAGTAATCTACCTGCTTTACTACCCTGGCCAATATAAGAAGCCTTTAGAAAAGAAGCTGGCCTCTCCACCCTCTCCATCAATGTACTTGCATAGTGTGCTCTCAGCCTAGACAGTTCTAGGTCTTCTGGGGATGAGAGTTTATCCACCCCTTTATTTTCCAGGCTCTTAATTCTCTGCAGACAGTTATTCATTTGACTGATTTTTTCCTTTTTTTGCACATTCGCAAAACGTATAAGTTCTCCCCTCCAGGTAGCTTTTAAAGCTGCCCAGACCTGATCCACAGCAGGAATTGAGTTGGAGTTAACTTTAATGGAGTCCTCTAAAAAATGTTGGAATTTTGTAGTGATTAGTTTGTCTTTTAATAATTTGTTATTTAAAGACCATGTGTGCGACCTAATAGGGACATTGGGTACTTCCACTTAGACAAATATTAGGGAATAGTCTGAAATTACTCGAGCTAGTATTTTGGAATCAGTTATGCATGGAGTTAGCTGATGACTTACTAAGAAATAATCAATGCGAGAGTAACTTTTGTGTACTGCAGAAAAAAAGTAAACTCCTTTTCTGAAGGGTTAAATAGTCTCCAAGGGTCTGCAAGACCCAAGGAGGAGATGAATTCCCTTAAAGCTTTTTGAGCTGAAGACAGTCCCAGTCTCTTAAGATAGGTATGGTCCAAATCATTTGCTTGAACTAAATTCCAGTCACCTCCAATTAAAATGGGGAATAGCAAAAAGGGAGCCAATACCATTGCTAACCGGGTAAAGAAAGAAGGGGTTTCGACATTAAGGCCATAAACTGATCCTAATATTATATCAAAGCTGCCCAATCTATCAACCACAAAAATAAACCTCCCTCAGGGTCGCTAATAGACTCCACTGGAGTACAGGGTAGTTTTTTGGCTAACAAGGCCACCCCACGCTTATTAGAGCTAAATCCCGCTCCGAAAACTTGACCTACCCAGCTCTTGTTGAGGCACTTTAACTGGTCAGGAAGGATATGCGTTTCTTGAAGAAACACTATTGCAGGATCATATTTGGCTAAATGATTTAAAATGATGTATTTCTTCTTATTATCTTTCCCTCCCTTAATATTCCATGAAAAAATATCCAAACCATTGGACATATCTTAATCCTTGATCGTGCCATGCAGTAGAAAGAGATTTAAGGACTTACTGCTGCCCCCCCCCCAACCGAAATAGCAAACAAGATGTCTGAAAAAAAACAAACCTAAATACTCCAGAATTGAACTAACACTAACATTTTTAGAATTATATACCGATTTTCTAACCCAGGCCCTAAGCCTCCTCCTAACCTCCTGGTCCATGACACCCACAAAGAAGAGAGCCCGCTCTATTCCCTCCCAGCCTCTGATCTGGTAAAGGGCACGTAAAAAAAAAAAACTCATGACACGTCCACCATTCACCATTCTCTGCAAGTTCGCTCTGTCTAAAAAAAAGGTACAACATAAGGGGTGTTGAAAGTCACACCAACCTTAATTAGACAACTAGAGTCCCGAGAAAGACATAAGAAAAATAAACCCTGTACTATACAGGAAGGGTAATCGTTGGTTTTTACATATCTGACCTTAATTAGAGACCAACGTTTATGTACGGTAAAAGAGACTTGCAGAACATTAGCTACTCATTAAGGATAAACCTGGTGTCTTAGTAAGAATTAAGTTCCCCTAAGGGACCCAGCCATTCCCCAGAATACAAGGTATCCATAAAATATTTATGGACCTATAAACACAGTTTAGACCTCGATCCCCAGATACCACTTGAACTATGGAAACTGCTCCTCGAAAATGACAGTACAAGATGTCAATTGTGCCCAAGTGATTAACTAGGGTAGCAAGAAAAGGACTGGACAATAAACAGTAAAAGGAGCAACAGAACAGCATAGAACTAAGTAGACAGTGCTGTGACTCTTATCAAATGAATCCTTCTTTTCCCATGGGGGTATGACTCGATACCAGAAATGATCTGTGGAGACAGAACACTACATATCTTACCCCGTGGACCCAGAAAGGAATGAAGTTTAGAAATAATTACCCAAAGGTGAATCCAGAATCACAGCAGAAACCAGAATTGAGAAAGGGAACAGTAAAATAGCTATGGGACCGAAAACTGAAGTAGTAACAGTGAGAAAATCAGGAATAAGCATTTTCCCTCAAAGAAAAGCATTTGGCACCCTCTAGTGGACAAACCAAACTATAACAGCCATCGCAACTTCTTCGTAACTCAACCCGAGAGTACTTTGCAAAAAGAAAATTAATGTCAACCAGAATATTTACAATGGTGCCTCTGTAAATAGACTTTGCCTCTACTGCTTAGAGAATACTTATTCCCCTCTGATAAACATACAATAGAACAAGGCTGCTTATAAGACATTACACACTGGAATAATATTGTAACTCCTCGAATGTTCTTTAGAGCAGATTTTTGAACCTCGTACAACTAAGTCAGAATTTCCTCATTTAGGAAATAAATCAGGATAGTTTTTCCTCAGAGTCTTTGAAGCATCTTCTAAAGTGTAGAAACGCTTGGCTCCATCCTTTAAGAGGACTTCCAGACGAGCCGGGTATAACATGTGATTCTTTACGCCTGCCACCTACAGTTTGGAAGTAATGGGTCGAAAGGAAGCCCTCAGCTGGTGGGTTTTTAGTGTTAATTCTGGAACTAGTCTCAATTTCTTTCCTTCCCACAGGATTGCTGATAGCTTTCTGGCTTCCTTATGGATAAATTCCCGGTCTAGGTAGTTTAACAGCTTAAAGATAATAGGCCTCAGTGGGTCAGCCAGAGCAGGTTTTGCCCTTAATGACCTATGTGTCCTTTCAATAACATATTCAGGACCGTTCGGGAAGGGATCCACCGTTTTCTTCAAAAAGCGCTGTAAGAACTATATTGTGTTGGTGCCTTCTTCCCCTTCGGGCAGACCTATCAGCACCAAATTGTTTCTTCTGTTTCTTCCCTCCAGATCTTCCAAGTGATCTTCCATCTTATTCAAAGCCCTTTTTAATTCCACCACCTCAGGATGCATATTATCTTGTTTTCTTTCTACAGAGGCTACTCTAGCTTCTGCATTTGTTACCCTGCGGGCTAGCTGGGTGAGCGCTGGTTTGAAGTCTGCTACGTCTTCAATCAATTTCAGCAAAGCCTCTTTAATGGTGGCTAACTCCAAATAAACATGTGAGGGCGAGAGCTCCTCCGATGGACTTTGGGGAGAAGAGCTACGGTGAGGGTGTTTAGCTTCTGATTCCTGGGCGGCCTCCTGTTTGATGAACTTTAAATGTAACATTATTTGCCTTACCTGTTGTCCATGACTGTTCCTTGTAATCTCCTGGGTCGCACCTGAAAATAGGCACTTGGTTGTCTAGTGTGCTCACCCGGTTAACAAAAGCAAATAAATAAATAAATGCTGGGTAATCCAGACTCGAAGACTGTCAAGTTTAGCAAGTAGGCTGCAGATGTTGATGGATGCCAGTGTGAGCACACCTGACTTTTTTACACCATTGGGTGCTTGTTGTGGGGGACCAGGGTTAGGGTGGATATTGCCAGAGAGTTATAATAGCAACAGTATAAGCCTTCTTAAGTGTTCCTTGAGCTGCTTGTATCTAGCAGAACGTTACAGAGAATGTATGTGTTGGTTGATAGGTGTTCGTTTCTTGGAGCAGTAGCCAGATTGGAGCAACGGGAAGGGGGGTACCATGCTGGGCTGCTATATGCCGACCAGTCCTGGATGGGAGTTGGGATTTTTCCATGCACTTTTAAATCTTTAAAGTCTATATTGAGACTGTAGGTTCCAGTGCCATAAGCACAAAGTGCATCGTTTACTACCAAGAATGGTGTAAACAGGAGCAGCGGCACACCTGCCTGTCTTACCAGTATAAATATTGTGAGCAAGATGATCTAATGTGGTATGAGATATGTAGTAGCCATTGTCATGCAGGGTGCAGGCTATGCACCCAGCTAACGAGGTTGTTAAATTAGGTCATTTTTTAGAGGTATTGTAGACAGGTGTCAGAACTGAGGAAATGTTAAGGGGAAATAGAGAGAGAAAGAGAGAGAGCAAGTGTAAATGGTGCAGCAGGAGTTAGCAGCGCCTCTAGTGGCTGTCAAGTACAACAAGCAAATGGGGAAGTCAGGAGTAGGTTAAAAAAAAAGAAAACTGGCAGTCAGGACCACATGAGGGTATATAAGTAATTGCTCAGATTGAGCATTGGGAGGGGAGTGGGTGGGGATCTGCCACAAAGCACCAGTGGGAATTAGATGAGGCTAGCGGTGAGTAGTTCTTGGAGCAGGCAGCAGCCATAGAAAGGGGTCCTCACCACACCACTTGTCCAAGTGGCTAGGATCTAAAGGAAAGAAGGAAAGAACAAAGGGACAGGAATTAGCTTATTAGGTAGGAATGAGGGGTGGGGGAGACTGCCGGCAGACCATCAGAGGGGAGGGTGGGGGCAGACAAGAGAACAAAAGAGGGATTAGCAGGGGTGGTAGTTGGTAGGGAGGGGGGATGTGACAAGGAACTGAATAGGGGAGCAAGATTAGTGGTGGGATGCCTTTTCTTGCTGCGAGGAAGAGGGAGACTAAGAAGAGAGCAGAGGCAGAAGTAGCAGTAAAATCAGACAGATCTCACAGTTTAGCAAAATCAAACTGGCCTTGCTTGCTAGAGAATGGAAGCTAACATATACACACAGATTCAGGCTAACAACAGTATCTACAGATTATACTCATTAAAACACAGGAAAGGGTTGCAAAATGTGGCAATTTACAGCGATTTAGGACCGTGGGGAGCACAGTAGTAGAGATGGTCCAATAAGGAGCCATGACCTGGCCATGTGACCCATCAGGGCATAGTTGAAAGAAGAGCCAAAAAATTCAAAATAAGGTGCAGCTGTAGATGGCATACCTGGCATGAGGACGGGGCTGGCAGCGGGCAGTCCTTGGAGCAGGTGGCAGTCGTAGAAACAGGGCTGCACTGCTTGTCCAAGCAACAGTGCCTGTTCAGGGCTAGGGTCGAGAGGAACGACCAAAGGAACAGGAGTTAGCTTATTAGGCCAGGAACAAGGGGCAGGGGAGACTGGTGGCAGATGATCAGAGGGGGCTGGGGGCAGACAAGAGAACAGAAGAGGGATTAGCAGGGGGGCAGTAGCAGATAGGAAGGGGGGATGCAACAAGAAAACTAAAGAGCGGAGCAAGATTAGCAATGGGATGCCATTCCTAGCTGTGGGAAAGAGAGACTACGAAGAAAGTAGGGGCAGAAGTAGCAGTAAAATCAGATGAATATCACAGTTTATCACAATCAAACTGGCCTGGCTAGATAGAGAATGCAAGCCAAAATATACAAACACATTCAGGCTAACAACAATATCTACAGATTATATTCATTAAAACACTGTAAAGGGTTGTCAAATATGGCAATTTACAGCAATTTAGTACCGTGGGGAGCAGAGTAGTAGGGGTGGTTCGATAGGGAGCTGCGACCAGGCCGAGTAGCTAATCAGGGCATAACTGAAAGAAGCACCAAAAAATTCAAAGTAAGGCACAGCTGTAGATGGTGTAAAGGTTTGAGGATGGGGCTGGCAGCAGGTAGTCCTTGGAGCGGGAGGCGGCCATAGAAAGGGGGCCACACCATGCCGCTTGTCCAAAAAGCAGCACCCATTCAATGCTAGGATCTGGCATGAGGATGGGGCTGGTGGTGGGCAGTGCTTGGATCGGGTGGTGGCCATAGAAAGGAGTCTACACTGCACCGCTTGTTCAAGTGGCAGCACCTGTTAAGGGCTAGGATCTGGCTTGAGGATTTTGCTGGTGGCAGTCAGTCCTTTGAACAAGTGGTGGTTGTAAAAAGGGGGCCACACTGTGTTGCTTGTCCAAGTGGCAGTGCCTGTTAAGGGCTAGGATCTGGCTTGAGGATGGGGCTGGTGGCAGACAGTCCTTGGAGTGGGTGGAGGCTGCAGAAAGGGGTCTGCACCATGCTGCTTGTCTGAGCAGCAGTGTCTGTTCAGGGCTAGGTTCTGGCTTGACGATGAGGCTGGCAATGAGCAGTCCTTGGATTGGGCAGTGGCCATAGAAAGGGGGCCTTACCACACCACTTGTCTGAGTGGCAATGCTCGTTCAGGGCTAGAATCTAGCTTGAGGATGGGGCTGGCAGTGGGAAGTCCTTGGAGCATGTGGCAGCCATAGAAAGGGTGCCGACCTGCATCACTTGTCTTCTTGGCAGCACCCATTCAGGGCTAGGATCTGGCTTGATGATGGGGCTGGTGGCAGGCATTCCTTAAAGTGGGCAGAGGCTGTAGAAAAGAAGCTGCACCGTGCTGCTTGTCTGAGCAGCAGTGCCCACTCAGGGCTAGGATCTGGCTTGAGGATGGGGCTGGCGGCAGCAGTCCTTGGAGCAAGTGGTGGCTGTAGAAAGGGGAGTGCTCTATGCAGCTTGTCCAAGTGGCAGCGCTTGTTCAGTCAGGCTAGGATCTGGCTTGAGGATGGGGTTGGTGGTGGGCAGTGCTTGGAGTGGATGGCAGGCATAGAAAGGGGGCCACACCACACCACTCATCCGAGCAGCAGCAGCACCCATTCAGGGCTAGGATCTAGAGGAAAGAAAAAGGATTTCTCTTACCCGCATTTATTTCAAAATCCAGTACATACAAGTGAAAACATCCCAGTGCTAACCAAAGATAACACGCCAACAACCACTTGGCATGTCATCAAAGACCACCTTACATTTCTCCTAGGTACTCCACTGCTTTGTCAGAGACAGCTGCTACAAACCAAGTAATTATGTACATCTTAAAGATACAGGACAGCTTTTCTTTTTAGCAGTGCATGAACACACAGTGCAATACTAAATGTGATTAAAATGTGAATAACAAACAAATAACTTACCCCAAAATATTGGCCAGACACTACAAATTAGTTACTAATGGGCGATGGCAATGATATAATATGAAATAATATGAATACTGAAAGAAGCTCCCTGAAAACCAAGCCGACTGCTCATGAGTCAGGACATTATACTAATACAACCGGGGAGCATCATCAATCACCTATCTCAGACAAGTTGATGCAATGGATGCAAAGCCTTTTGTAAACATGTGTGCTGTGACTTTATAGAGAATAGACCCTGCCTTGACTTCAAAAACATAGAAACATAGTCTGGGTTGACAGAAAAGGACCATTAGACTTATCTATTCTTCCATATTTTTCCTGCCTAACACTGCACCCTTTACTCTATTTGGTCACAGGTGTCCATCCACCTTCCCTTACCTCTGTTTATTATACCCTTGTGCTATGCATGCTTGAAGCTCCCCACTGTCTTTGCACCCACCACCACCTCTGGTAAGTTGTTCCAGGCATCCACCACCCTTTTTGTGAAGAAATATTTCCTCATATCTTTCTTAAACTTCCCCTCCTCGAGCTTAGCAAATGGGCAGGAAGGAGGGGTGGAAGAACAATGGGGAATAATAAAAACTGCCATCACAGAGGTAACAAGCCTTTGTGTGAAGCAAATAAATAAAACAAAACGATGTAAGAAACCACTATGGTTCTCAAAGGAGGTGGCAGGTTCAAGAGAAAAAGAAAGCATTCAGAAAGTACAAGGAATCACGGAAGGAACAGGACAGATAATTGTATCAGTTAAAGCAAAAGGAAGCTGGGAAGGCAGACAGAAGAGCAAAGGCTCGAACTGAGGAAAAGATAGCCAACTCAGTTAAGAAGGGGGATAAAATCTTTTTTAGGTACATCAGGGAGCGAAGGAAGACCAAGGGAGGGATAGTGAGGCGTAATAAAGGGGAGGGGTGGGCAGAGGGTGACTGTGAAAAGGCAGAGATACTAAACTAATATTTTTGCTCAGTATTTACAAATGAAGAGGGAGGTACCTAAAACAAGCAATAGAAACACTCTGGATACAAGTTAATACCAACCCATTTACAGAAGAAAGGGTTCTGAAAGAACTCTTAAAACTGAAGGTGGACAAAGCAATGGGGCCGGATGGGATTCATCCCAGAATTTTAAAAGAACTAAGGGTAGAACTAGTGACACCACTGACTATTCTCTTTAACAAATCATGGGAGGATGGGGTGGTACCTGAGGACTGGAGAAGGGCCGATGTGATTCCCCTTCACAAAAGTGGGAGCTGGGCAGAAGTGGGAAACTACAGACCAGTTAGTTTAACCTCAGTGATAGAGAAAATGATGGTATCACTTCTGAAGGAAAGAATTGTCGAGTACCTAGAGGTCAGAGGGGCACAGGACCCAAGGCAGCATGGATTCACAGCAGGAAGGTCATGCCAGACGAATCTAATAGATTTCTTTGACTGGGTGACCAAAGTAGTAGATCAGGAAGGGGCTGTGGACATGGTCTACCTAGACTTTAGCAAGGTATTTGACTCAGTCCCACACAAAAGATTAATATACAAGTTAGCTAGCTTTGGACTGGGTCCCAAGATGATAGCCTGGGTAAAGAATTGGCTGGAGAATAGGACACAGAGGGTAATAGTAAATGGAGTCCACTGTGAAGAAAGGGGGGTTACTACTTGGGTGCCGCAGGGTTCAGTATTAGGACCGGTCCTCTTCAATGTCTTTGTAAGCGACATTGTAGAGGAACTGGAAGGAAAAGTATGTCTCTTTGTAGATGACACAAAGATCTGCAACAGAGTTGATGCACAAGGTGAATTGGAAAGGATGAGAAGGGACTTGCAGGAGTTAGAGGAATGGTCAAATGTATGGCAGCTTAGATTTAATGCTAAGAAGTTCAGGTAATGCACCTGGAAACAAAACCCAGGAAGAGTACACAATTAGGGTGAGATACTAACAACAACAAAATGGAAATGGACCTGGGGTAGTCATATCAAATGACTTAAAGGTGGACAAGCAATGTGAGAGGGCAGTAAGGAGGGCTGGGGATACTGGGATGCATAGGGAGATGCATCACCAGTAGAAAACAGGAAGTTGTTATCCTCAGTACAGACAGCTGGTAAGACCCCATCTGAGTACTGTGTGCAGTTCTGGAGACCCAGTCTCCACAAGGACATAGACAAGATGGAAGCTGTCCAGAGGAGGGCAACTAAAATGATGCAGGGTCTGCACCGGAAGACATATGAAGAGAGACTAAAGGAACTTAATATGTGTAGCCTTGAGGAAAGGAGGGAGAGGGGGGACATGATAGAAACTTTCAAGTACCTCAAGGGAATCAAAAAAGTCCAAGAGGGTAGCATCTTTCAAAAAAAGAGGTGTGCAAGAACAAGGTTGCACAATTTGAAGATGGGGGGGAAGGGCGGCTCAGAGGTAATCTAAGGAAGTATTTTTTCATAGAGACGGTTGTGGATGCATGGAACGGCCTTCTGGAAGAGGTTGTGGAGTCAAAAACAGTGATTGAATTCAAGCATGCATGGGACAGCCATAAGGCAATTCTAGGGGGTGGGGGTAGAAAGAAGTAGGCTGCTGGTTAACTAGGATCTGCAGCTTATCCATTAGGTAGGGAAATGGGCAGACCGGGTGAGCCAAGCGGTCCTTATCTGCTGTCAAATTCTATGTTTCTATGTTTCATGGCATGCCCCCATGTTCTACTGCTCATTCTTCCATTTTTGAGACTATCCTGCTGCTCCGTCTTCACCCTCATGAGGTAATTATAGGTCTCAATCATGTCCGCTTGTTCTCTCCTCTCTTCTAGGGACTACATATTGAGCTCCCACAGATTCTCCACGTATGATTTCTTGTACAACCCCCCACCATTTTAGTTGCCCTCCTCGGGACTAGTTCCACCCTATCAATGTCTTGTGGAGGTATAGCCTCCAGAACTGAACACTGTACTCCAGGAGGGCTCACACTACTGAGTGATACATGGACAATACCTTCTTCCTTCTTCTGCTAGAGATCCACATCACTATCAACCACAGCATCCTGCTCCTCTTGCCCGCTGCCCTGTTGCACTGCCCTGCCACTTACAGAACATCAGATATGATCATCCCCAAGGTTCCTTTCTTGCTTGGCAATTGTAAGAACCCCCTCCCCCCCATGTTATACATAGCCCCTGGGTTTCTTCACTCTAGCAAGCAAGAAAAACTATTTATAGAGCGCTCTTTCCCAACTGGGCTTTGAGCACTGTACAATATGCAGTGACAGCAACAGGGATGGCAGCACCATTCACAACACGAAAAACTCATACAATCAAGCACATAACATAAGTAGCTTAACAATAGTAACTAAAATAAAACATAATACGTAAAGAAGACTTCCTCCCTGGTGTCTAGGGATATGATGTTAACTGTGCGGGGAGGTGGCCATCTCCAATGCAGAACACAATCCAGGAGCTTAAAAGTAATATAACAGTTATACCTGGGTGTAGTTTTGGCACCAGATGGTTGTTCCAGCAGGGAGGGAAGAGATTCTTCAGGCCTGGGGAGCTAAGGTGGGGGGCAATCAAGGTTTTGGCACACTGCATAAGTTCATAACAGAAGACAATGTCCACACCATAAATCTTTTATTTATTTTAGTTTTTGTTGACTGGGAAAGGAGTACTAGAAAATTCTGTCTATTTTCAGCCTTGTCCCGGGGGAGGAGGACACCGATGGATGCCAATTGACCAGATTAATCTGTTGGTGATATTTTTAGTGAATGGGGAAAATAGAATCTTTAACATCCACCTGTACTACCAACAGAACAGGCAGATGGGACCTCGGTTTAACATCTCTTCTGAAAGACGGCACTTCAGGAGTGCAGCACCCCCCTCGTGCTGCACCACAGTGTCAGTATTGGGATTTATCTCAAGTGCCTGGTGTGGGGATAGAACCCACAACCTTCTGATCTTCTTGCCTCAGAGGTGAGTGTGCAATCTGCTGAGCCACTAACACTGCTAAATCTCTTCCAAACAATTTCATGCTGAAGAAAAAAACACAAATGACTACTCCATGGGGCATGGGGCATGGCGAAGCTCAGAAAACAGCAACATGGGTACAGTGGCAGAGGACCACAGCTCAGACTTGTAACCAGGTGGTCTATTTTTTTTTCTTTTTCCTGAAGTTCCCCACAGAGACAGAATGAGCTCTAAATTGATGGCAGCACCACTTCGCCAGCATTCTCTAGACTCTCATTCATACTGCCTGCAATCTACTGGTTTCTCACTGTGGCACACACAAATACCTTGCTGCAGCCAGTTTATTGTCTGACTCCACTTTACAGACCCAAACTGAACTCTGTGTATCCACAAGGCATCCCAAACCAGCCAAGGTGATCCTGGTGAAGCATCAGTCTCCCCAAACTGCAAAGCAGGCCCACTACCTGTGACTGGTAGAGTGCCATGTCGGAAAGGGGCTGTGGGCTGCACCAACGTACACTCTGCGACATGGGTTGCCACCACCAAGCCATCCCACCACCAGCCACCAAATTGTGGACCTTGCAGCTGGCCCAGCCCAGTGCCACAGTGCACAAGGTGGACCCGCCTAACTAATCCCAGGCTGTAGCTCCCAAATGTGCAAACAGGATCCCTTACACATAAAACAGGCCACCGCAGATCTCAACCATTTGGCTCCTCAATCTACTGCATGTGAACTGGTCTTCGACACATGCTAAGCCCCAAACCAGGCCTGGGCTGGACAACCCACCCCAGCCCTGACTTCTGCCTTCTTTTCCCATTGGCTTCTCCCAGGCACCAAAATTTATGCCTTAAATCCATCCTAGGACCCAAGGCACCACCAGACCAGCAGGCAGGCCACAGTCTCAGGCCAAAAAAGGAAAAAGGGAAGGAGGAGATAATATTGTAAGCACCCAAAAAGGGGGTGCTTACACTCTTCCTCAGTAAGCCATTCACTAAGGGTGAATGACCCTAACCAACCATGCCAGGGAACAGTGCATGGGGGGATATGTGCACACCTTCACCATGTCGAACCCAACGGCTGTTACTGGGTTCACAAAGATGGTGGTGTAACCATTCCCTACAGGTTAAGCACTAAAACACCCCCCAGGGCCTGGCAACCTACTCATCTGGTCCCTCCATGGACAGATGTAGTACTGAAACAGAATAGTGTCCTGAGGCCCCCTAAAATCCCAACCTACAACTTAGTGCTGCTGCCACCAAACCAGCGACCCCCTTAAACACAACTCCCGTACCCCCAAAATCATATAAAACATTTTAAACTTGAAACTGTAATAAACTGCTAACATATCTAAGAACCACACTGCAGACTGCTGCAGAATTAATAAGCTACTCCCTCAACATCCATCTACCACACATGCACCAGTTTACACCCAGACCACAAACTACTCACTCACTCACTCTTTTACCACAACACCATATTACCACTCACTTTCACACCACACATCAACCCAACTCCCCCCAATCAGCACTGTGGTGCTAGGACTTCTCAAAACTAAAAGTCAGTTTAACTTTTTTAGTCACCAAAAGATGTCAAAATGGGACAGTCCTAAAAAATGTCTGGGGCTGGTTCACCACTCTCTAACTACAACAATCAACAGCAATACATTTCAACTTACATTTTTTTTCCAGATAAACAGCAACAGTGGTCTTACCCATAAAAGGGAAGGTCCATGAACAGTTCTAAAGAAGAGGTAGCATCACTGCTGCAAGAAAATATATACAGTGGGCACACTGGTTTTCACAAAGAAGGGTGTCCCTCCTTTGGATGGTAGTACTGTGGTTCCTGCTTCCTGTTTTTTCCCCAAAGAAATCATCCTCCACCACATAATACTTGTTCTGATGGTCCATCGCATCCTGGATTAATGTAAAATGATTTTGCAAGCTCAAACCAGTCTAGATCATAGATTGATTGACATAATGATCTGGCCTTGGTGGTACTGGCTGGAGTAGGGGTCACTGTTTCCTTGTTGTGGGTCTGAATCTTTTCAAGTGCTCCACAGAAAACCAAATTGATCTTTTCTCCTCTGTTATATCCCAGATCCTTTCTGAAACATAAGGGAACATTTCCTGGGGGAACTCTGCGAATTCTACTGTGGGCCCAGCACTTAACCTGGGACCAAGTCCCATTTCTATACTTCAGATTCAGTGGATTATCTGTTCTGAATCCATCCATTTTGGTTCACAGCTGTAGGCACATTTGTGGCAAGCAGTGGGTATTGTCAGGTAGAGTGAGCATTGGCCGTCTAAATGGCTTAGGTATGGTGTATTCCACATCCTGGTCTTCAAAAGTTAAGGGAGTCAGTCGCCTCCCTGGAGCAAGAACTGGGAGGTCCCACCAAACCTCCCCATCTGACCTACAACTGCTGGTCTGTACCTTCTCCACCACCACCACCACATCAAGAGACTCCACTTTTCCAGAAGTAGTTTTTCAACCTGAAACAGTCACGGGTTTAGTGGACATGGAGAGACGCTTAGACACCCTGAGCCCAGAGGCGACAGGCTTTGCATGAGTCCATCCACACCCTCGCTCTCTGCAATGGGGAGATTCCAGGGCCAGCAGTGGAGAGGGGCAGGGCAGATGACTATGCTAAGTTTCCACTGATGGTATCTCATCAGGGGCCACTTTGGACCAGGTACAGTACCACCAACAAGGTTTTCTGAAGCTGTATCCGTCATCCTTATCTCCTCCCAATCCTCCATGGTAGTGGAAGTGTTCAAGGGAGTAATCTGCGTTGTCCAGTTCCAGGGGGCTGAGTAGGGCAGAAGCACATCTGATGGCGGAGTCCCATGGGCACACACATAGCAAAGGGATAACCAAGTCACTCCTACCCACTGGTAACAACACACTGCACACCTTTCAAATGTAGAGGCCTTTCCACTGTACTCTGGAGCCAGGAAAGCAACGACACAGGCACCATCACATTTTTTTCTGGTTCTTTTGGGGCCTCCTCCAAGCTGTCGAACTTTAAAATGTCCTTTTGTCTGCTCACTTCCAAAAGCCTATAACAATGGTGCCTGATGATCTTCTTCACAGTGGCCACTTTCTTCCACCTTCCCATCAGCCCAACCTGTTCCACCAATTGCAACATGCCACAGTCCATTTGCATGCCATTAACTATGCAACAGCTGCTCTCAAGATGGCAACTCAAAGGAAAGGGTATGAAACCTCCTGTCTAAAATTGCAGACTCCTCCCTCAACCAGGAAATGAAACCAGGCCTCCAACAGCAGTCAAGCCCATATCAAAGTCCAGGTATGTGACAGTATCCTAAAATCAATCCCAGATGAGCCCTCACATGTAAAGACCCCCTAGCTGATGTCTAGGGGTATGATGTTAACTGTCCAAGGGAAGGTGGCTTCTCCAATACAGAACATAATCTAGGAGGTTAAAAGTAATATAACAGTTTTACCTGGGTGAAGCTTCAGTGCCAGATGGTCACTCCAGCATGGGGGGGTACAGCTTCTTTGGGCCTGAAGTGCTAAGGGGAGGTGGGAGGGGGTAGTCAAGGTTATGACACTCTGCACAAGTTCATAAGAGAAGCCAATGTCCACACCGTAAATCTCTTCCAAACAATTTAATGCTGAGAAATAAAACACAAATATCTACTCTGTGGAGCAGGGGGCCATGGCAAAGTTCAGAAAACAGCAACATGGGTACAGTGCCACAGCACCACAGCTCAGACTTGTGACCAAGTGGTCTAACTTTTTCCCTTTTTCCTGAAGGTCCACATGGAGCCTGAACAAGCTCCAAAATGATGTCAGCACCACTTCACCTGTATTCTCTGGACTCTCTGGACTACAATTCATACTGCTTGCAATCTATTGGCTTCCCATTGTGGCACACACAAATACCTTGCTATGGCCTTTTACTGGCTAACTCTGCTTTACAGGCCACAGCTGAGCTCTGAGCATCCACAAGGCATCCCAAACTGGCCAAGGCAATCCCAGAGATGCATCAGTCTCCCTGAACTGCAAAGCAGGCTCAATACCTGTGGCTGATGGAGAGCCACACCAGAAAGAGGCTGCAGGCTACCACCTCCACACATCTGCATTGCAGGCTGCCAGCACCATGCCACCCCATCACCAGCCACCGGTCCACACAGATGTCACAGTGCACAAGGTGGACACCCCCCCCACTTCTCCTGGGCTGCGGCTCCCAGACATGCAAATGGCATCCCATACACACCACGCAAGCAGCCATGGATTTCAACCCTTTGGTTCTTCAATTTACTGTGGGTGAACAGGCCTTCGATGCCTGCTTAGCCCCAAACCAGGCCTGGGATGGTGGGACAACCCACCCCTGCCCTAACTTCTGCTTTCTCTTCCCACCGGCCTCCAACAGGTGTAAAACTTCCTCCCATAAATTCCTCCAAGGACCCAAGGTCCCATCCGACCAGTGGGCAGGCAACAGCCCCAGGCCAAAGAAGGAAAAAGTGGGGGATTATATAGTAAGCACCCAAAAAGTGGACGCCTACAGGAACTATGAAATCTAATGAATAATCAAATAGCCATAGAAATGTCATAAAATGCAATAACATTTTATAAACTGAACACTAAGATAAACTAAAATCTGCTGCAAAAAGATGGGACTTCAGACCCCTCTTAAAGGCCTTCAGTGAGGAGGCCTGCCCAAGGATCTGAAGAGCGAGTTCCACAAGGTTGGGCCAGCAACATCAAAGGCCCTCAAACCATCAGATTTTAACCGAACCCTGTGGGAACATCTAGAAGGCTCCCCTCAAAGGACTGGAGGGGTGGTAGGTCCTTTGATGAGACAGAAGGTCTTGCATGACCTAGGTGCATGACATTGTACTTTTTGGCATTGAAATCCAGCAGCAGTTCCTTAGACCACTCCTCTAGATTCCCTCGATCACTTTGCATTTTCAGTGAGTTACTCTTATTGTTTAAATTGGGGCCTAATTATGATTGGGTGGAAAATACGTGCCAGAGCCACATATCCCGCCCGTAGCATCAGCACCAGCCAACAGGTGCACACAGCTGGCATTCACCATTAGCCATCACTTGCCCATAGTTCCACCCCCCAGCAGGCAGTACTCTTCAGGGTGGCAAGGGGTGGAGTCACGAACTCAATCGGGCATCCAATGTGATGCCCAGCATAGGTGCCACAGTGGATTCCTTATGCGGGCAGGCAAAGGTCCAGGTGCGTGAATATCCCCTGCAGGCACACAGACGTGCACTGCCATGTTCACCACAACCCCTAAGCTGATTGTCCCGGACACTAAGGCTCCTGCTGTAGATCCGCCCCATCACTTGGCTGCCTTGTCCCGAATGGCCAGGCCACCTCCCGCCCCAACACAGTGACACCCTGTTCGTGAGTCCACCAATCCCCCCCCCACTCTGCCACAACACTGATCTGCCCCAACCCTGGTGCTGCATTGCCATCCTGCCACATACACATACACACACACACACACACACACACACACACATTAGGCCATGACACGGTGTAGTACATCAACCCCACTCCTCCTGTCATGGGTCTGCTGTGACCCCCCCCCCACAGCAGAGCGGCTGTGCCTGGGCCAGTGCCTAGTACTACAAACCTCCTCCATCCATGCTCCACCCAGGCCTGTCCAGCGGTACAGCCCTCCACACACCGCTTCAGCTGCCGGACATCCAACTGATGCTGGGAGCGCATCCCTATAAATAGGTGGGTGGAGGGTTGTGCCACTCGCCATTCTGGCTGCAGCACTGACAGGAAGGTACAGGGGTAAGTGGGGGGTTGTCGGTGCCATGAGGGGATGCTGACCATCACTGGGCAAGGGCTGCGATCAGGCATATGTGGGTCAGGTGGCCTTGCCAGACATGCCCGGCACTGAGTTGTGGGCTTGTGGGATGGGGGGGTGACATACCAGTGCAAGGATAGGGAAGCAGTGTGTGGTGGTGGAGGGGGGATGCCAGATTGGTATCTGGGGTCAGGGCACCACTGTTGGTTGGGGTGGGGAGGTGCTGTATAAGGCCTCAGGGTGTAGGCCACTTGTGTGCGTTGGAGGGTGGGTGCCAAATGCCCCCATGGGTGGGAGCATGGCTGTGTGTGTTTGGGGGGTCAAGGATGAGCACACATGGATGGGCATGCAGGGCTGTTATGGGAGGGTTACCCTGTTGTGACAGGTGTCCTCCTATGCCACCTAGTGTGCAACACTACTTTCCTTGGTGAATGGTGTGTAGTGCTGGCACATCCCCAGCATGCTTCTCTCCAGCCCATGGTGCATAGGTGTCTGCACAGCCAGGGGATAGGGTGTATAGGGGCTGTGCACTGTGGTTAGTGCATCACATGTAGGGGGCACAATGAGTGTGGAGTGGCTATGCACCGCAGATATGCAGTGCATAGCCACGCCACACTTACATGCATTGGGCCCATTAATGGCACTTTTGCTTGTAGGTTACATTTTCTTCTCTTGTGTGACATCATAACTAGTCTTTTTTTACAATAAAGATGTGTAATCACATTACTATACATTGTCATTCTCATCACCCTTTAATAACTAAGGTCATAGTGCTTGGCCAATATTTTGGTCCAAGTTATTTTTTATTTTTTTTATGTTTGTCACTTTTAGTGTTACACTTTGTACTCATTCATTGCTTAAGGGAAAATTTGTTCTGTTTCTTTAAGATGCACATATTTTGTCTTTAGAGACCATCTGTGAAGAAGCCCAGAATATAACGTGGAAAATATAAGGCAGCCTTTGATGGCGCATTAGGTGGTTGCAAGTGTGTTTTCTATGCTCAGCTTAAGGAAGTTTTTCACTCGTATGCACTGGAATTTGTCTTTGCCTCAATATAGGCACTGGAATTTTGAATAAATGTGGGCAAGATAAATCCTGTTTGGTTGCCCTATATTTACTGTGCAGTGGTGTATGTGTGTGTGCTCTGTTTTTGCCTATATTGTTGTGTCATCAAACCAAGAATTCTTGGAAACCATTCTTGTGTCTTGAATGCATTTGTCTGATCCTTTGAGTGTATTTGTAATAACATTGATAAAAGAGTCATAATGATTCAAATAGTATTTTTAGTGTATCAATTTATCTGGACGTGTCATAGAATCCAAAAGAAGCCAAATTTAAGACTGCATACAGTACATGGGATCCAGCATATAATTATTTGAATAGTATATGAACACATTCTTGGAAGCATCTCTTTCCCTTGCCAAATTTCTTTCCTTTCTGTGTACAGATTTAATTTTCACCTATTCAGGAAAATAATCACTTTCCCACTTTTGTGTTATAACAAACACCTCTACAGAATGACATGAAAAATATTTCTGTATTTATTTATTGGAAAATGGTGGTGGTTCCAGGATACAAATAGGGAGAAGAACAAATAAGACCAGTACACAGATTTTGAACTTGAGGATGGCAGACTTTGAAAGAATGAGGGAGATTTACCGAGAAGAAATGGAAGGCAAAGACCAGATAGAGGATTTAGAGGAATCATGGAGATGCATCAAGGGGGCAGTACTAAAAGCCACATAATTATGAACAAGGAGGACAGGGAAAACAAGGATGACTCTTTGGTTTAATAAGGATGTTGCTGGGGCATTAAGGGATAGAAAGATAGCATTTAGAAAATATAAGAAAACTCAGAGTGAGATAGACAAAGTTAATTATAGGAAAAACTGAGACAGGCATGGAAATTGATTAGGAGAGCAAAAGCAGAAACAGAGGAGAGAATTGCTAAACATGCTGAAAGAGGGGATAACATTTTTTTAAACATGTGGGGGAGAAGAGGAGAACCAGACAGGGGATTGTGAAGTTGAGGGGTGAGGGGGGTATAAATGTTGAGAGTGACTTGGAGAAAGTGAAGGCTCTAAATACTTCTTTTTGCTCTGTTTTCACAGTGGAGGGGGAAGGGAAGTGAAATGAGTTGAAGAGGAAGGGAGAAATAACCTCCGGTGGTGCTGATGGTTGAGGTGCTGGACACTACACCTTGTGCCACGCTGACAACCCAGGTTCAGGAATGAGCTTGGGCCGCCGAGGATCAGCAGGGGAAAGAGAGGATTGAGTATCTAATGACAGATCTCCTCTCCAGGGGATGGTTGGGCATGTCATCCCACTCCATAGCTGCCTCCTGGTGGAGGATGGGAGGCAGCACCAGACACTAGGAAACACAAGAACAAGGCTTTGTGATGTGTCCACGATCATGGACTCAGGCATGGGACCAAAAAAGAGGAAAACATGGCTGCAGGCTCCATGATATCCCTTCCAGCATGTTGGCACCGCCACCTTGTGACTGCCCATAATAGCCAGCTCTGGATATGGTCATGAGGGCGATGGCTGCTTCACCTCCCACCATGGGGGTAATCAGTGGGGGAAATAGGGCAGGGCGTAGCTGTGGGGGATGACTGGACACTGGAGAGGGAATAGATTACCACCAGCAGACTAAGGAGGATAAAGAAAATGTGGAAAAAAGAGGAAGGGAGGAGAAGAATGTGGGATGGATCAAAGCCCATTAAGTTAGGAAAGAGTAAAGAAAGAACTTGAAAAATTAAGGGTAGATGAGGCAATGGGGCCTGATGGTTTACATCCAAAAGTTCTTTGAGAGTTGAGGGATGAGTTGGCATCACATTTCACAAAGTTATTTAATTTATCCATGGATACGGGGGGGGTTCCAAATGACTGGAGGACGGCAAACATAGTACCAATTTATAAGTGTAACCCCAGGCGGTGCTATCTCTAGGGTTACTACCCGGCCTGTACTTCTGACAACAGGTTGAGAGGCCTGGGTTCAAACTTAATAATTACAGAGGTTCCCCTATCCTCAGTAACCACAGTATTTTGGTGCCTCCACCCAGAGTAAAGTATGTGGGGGTATTTATCCAACCTGGTATATGCCTCTGGGAAGCTATAACCATGCACAAACCCACCTAGTGACCTCATACCTTGAAATGAAAAACAGCTCTTCACAGCAGTTAACACACAACTTGCAAAGATCATTAATAAAATGCACACTCCCCTTGCATTTACCAGCAGGATCTGGTCTTCAACAAACTCCCTGGATGCCCCCTGTAAAACAGTGTTCAAAACAGGCATGCACTTTCAAATGCTTTTCCCCCAGACACATTAATCTTAAACCAAGTAATGATATATTTGTGAGGTACTGTAACAGTGAAACAATCGATCTGATTTATTAAGGGGGATTTGAACAAGGATGGGGCAGATCTGGATGAATGATTTTTGTACTGGATTTTAACCAGGCTACTTTGCATGCATGCATTCAGTCCCACCATAACAGTCTCGCAACTGCTGGGTACCCAGAGTATGACACTGGCTAGCCTGAATGTTGCCTGGGGCTGCAGCTGTTGTTGGGGCCCTTGATAGGAAGAAAAGGCAGTTAAACATGCATAAGCAAAGACCTTGGCTAACTGGACCCTCAGCCAGTTGGCCTAGTTCACTGAAACCCTGTAAAACATATTGAGTGAAATCAGATGGTACCACAGAATAATTCAAGAGCTTTTTGCAGGCAGCTACCATGAGTTTACATAGAAGATAGCCTGGTGAAATGAAGACCTTTTGCAGAGCACTGAAGAGCATGTGAAAGCTAGGCCAACACAACTTACCTCTGCTTCACGGGGTTTCCCTCCAGGTGGTTGCATCCTGCGATGCTTTGCTGTGCAGGTGCTATGTCCTCAAGCTGGTCTCTCATTGAGAAAACAGTAACTGGTACAGGAATAGATGGCTTGGGCCAGGTTTTGCATAAGTCCAAGGTTGGATAAAATACTTCTGGCAAAGTTCAGTTCTTTTGGCTGATGAAAGCCTCCAGCTGGCTGATAACTTGGCCAAATAAGGCAACTGGATCCCGGTGGCAAACAGGTGGTCCTGGTCAGTAGGCCTCTGCTGACTGCGAGCATTCAGCACATTAATCAGAAACAGCATTCATTTCTCAACTTCTCAGTTTGGCTTCAGGCCAGTTTGCAACTACAGCTGCTTTGCTGAGGAAACCTCTTAATCTGCAGGCAGGCAGTCCCTGAAATCACTCCCCTTGTCGATAGAAGACAGCTCGCAAGCAAAACAGGCACCTTCTGCAAAGAAACACAGGCTTCTCTCTCCTTGGTATTTTGAGCTGATGATTCTCAGGTCTCCCAACAACAACTCACAGATCAGATCTCAGACTACACTCAACAGATCTCCTCAAAGTTTGAACAGCCCCTCTTAAAGAAAAGGCAACATCCTTAAGCTTTGATTGGCTGTGTAAGATATCTAAAACAGTTCTAGTATTTTAATTGGTTACTTTTTAGGTGCCAGCAATTTGTCCCTGATTAACCCCTAAGTCATCAATATATTTCCATGAGTCTCTGGCTGAAATCCCAGTTCATGATTGGCTTGCAAGCTGATAAGATGGTGGCTGCAGTTAAAGACAGTGTTCAGTTTATGCAGTCCCAAATATTTGAAGTCCTGGTACAGCCATACAATACACTTCACTTATTCCAAACCCCCACTGTCACACAGCCTCAACAATTCCCTGTTGAATGAGCCCACAGTTATACATTTAGTTCCAGTACTCTTGCTGTTCCTTCCAGTGAAATACTGCCCCCAGGTGGCAGGCAGCATCTTATGAATATTAATAAGGTGTTCATCTTTATTCATGAGCCCTCGAATATAACAGTTTTGAAACTCTATTTTAAAACATGGAGGAGATTTTTACTTTGCCTCATTTAGGTCACTGGGCCCCATTTAGTAGAAGAGGGGCACCAGGACTACTGCTGAGCTCCCCCGACCACCGCAAAACCGGTGGTCTGTACTTCAGAGGCGTCGCTTGCACATGCACGATAACAGTGGGAGATCAGGCTTTAACATTTGAAGCCTGAACTGGGCTAAAACAAGTAACAGGGCTGCTTGGGGGACTCTGGGGAGCACCAGGAGGTTCTGCAAGAGCTCCAGAAGGAATAGGGAACAATCAGGGATGCCAGGCAGATGGGAGGATACAGGAGTACAAGAGGACATGGGGCAATTAAATTAAGCCCTTGGGGGGGTTACATCTTTCCCCTGCCTCAAATGCTTGGTGTATGCGTCAAGACCATAATTAACTAGGATCTATGATAACACTTTAACTATATACAACATTTACAACATTAGGCCTAATATATAATGCAGGTATTTACACCGTATAGCATGTTATAACTTTAAACAGTACCTTTTAACATACTTCACTTAGTTTAATACTAGCAAGTTGTCATTACATTTTCCATGTAAGTATCACACTTTTTTGGATTGGTTAATTATAGGAACACTTGACCTTTTGCTTTAACCCTTTTATATTAAACTGTGTTTTACCATAAACCAGACTTTTTCAACTGACCCCCTTTACTTCATAAGAGTGACTCCTACCATAGTGAGAGGAGGGTCAAATTATCTGATGTGAAAATGCAGTGAACCCTATTTTAGGCATGGAGTTAGCTGTGATGTATACCCCTTTATGCACTATATTCATTGGCAAGTCTACAGGCTTTCCTGGTGAGTCATAAGTAAGGCGTACTACTGTTTTTACAATTCCACCTGATCTTCTTGGGGAAGGGGGAAATGGCACAATCCTTTCAGCATAGGCATTTGGGTGATCAATCCAGGCTTATTGTCCAGCAACAAGACAGCTTCTGATGAAAGGGACACATCTGCACTCTTTAGTTTCAGAATTGGGTGTGTTACTTGTATTTGTAGTAGCACTTAAACTTTCTGGCTCTGAAGACTCTGGTTCATCAGTAAGAGGTGCATCAATGAAATTTGAATCATTCGGTTCACAGATAGCACTCTCAGGAATTTCAGCACTCTTTGATATGAGATCCAGTTCACTAGGCACACTTATTTCAGCTTCACATAAAGGTTCACTGGCATGTTCCTCATTTTCTTGGTCAGAACTAGTAATTTTGATTTCAGACAATTACACAGGGCACAAAGAATCAGATACTTCAGAGGTCACACGTTACACTTTACTTTCTGGTGGCACTGGAGCAGTTAAAAGGGCAAGATTATTTGACATCACTTGACTGTCACCACTGTCTCCCATGTTACACAAAGGGTTGCCTTGGAATAGCTGTGCTAGTTCAAAGGAAGCATAATAAACAGTTCCAAATTGACTGTCACTGGACTCAGAATCATTGTCATCATTGGTAGCAGCATTGCTTGTGGAAGGCTTGGTCTGTTGGGTGGCAGGAGTCTGGCTTGACTATTTCTTTTGAGAGTCAGCTCTAATATTAGGCCCAGTTGGGGTAACACTTTGCAGTACTGTATCTATAACAATTTACACAATTGGAAGGAGGTGATTTCGGTGAATTGTTCTTACAGCTCTGGAATCTCCTTTTGGCTGTATTTTATAGATGGGGAGGTCATCCAATTTACTAATGACTAGGTAGGGAGTGTGACTCCAATGATCAACTATCTTATGTTTTCCTTGCAATCCCAAATTTCTCATTAGAACACGATCTCTAGGTTGTAGCTCTTGAACTTTACCTCTTTTATTATGCCTTACTTTATTTGTTAGATTTTTCTTGGCAGCCATGGTGTGGACAAGTTGATAAGCATGGCTAAGCTGTGCTTTGAGTTTGTGTACATATTGCAGATAGTTATCATCTTGAACTCCATCTGATGACACTCCAGAGCAAGTGTCCACTGGGAGACGTGCTTTATGACCAAAAATTAACTGATACAGTGAGAAATCTGTTGCATTATTTTTGGAGCAATTATAGGCATGCACTAATGTACTTATCTGCTGACTCCATCTTGACTTGTCTTTTGGGGGGGATTGTGCTCAGCATGTCCAGCAACGTCTTTTAGGCGCTATCAGATAAGGGGTTATGGGGGAAGTTGGGCCTCAAAATTAGGGAGCGGAAATATCCTACTAAAGCCCACCCTTTACAAGTAGCTAGGGAAAGATACCTGTCAAAAAAGAGGAAACATTGGTTTAACCTAAGGGTAGTGCCTATCTGGAATGGCTTGCCTGTGGAGGTTATGGTTAGCAATAGTATGAATAAGTCTAAAAACAAACTGGACAAGTACTTAATAGCTAACAAAATTCAGGGGTATATCTAGGTCATATGTGGCGAGCGATATGGACTATGGTCTTCTATGCTCTGTAATAATCTATGTAACCTATGTAATGTCCTATTAAATATTTAAGGTTGCAGATCCCCTTGTGGGTGGTAGGGAGTGGTCACTGACTTTCATATACCCCATAGAGAGAGAGAGAGAGAGAGCATTCCTTTAATCAGTTGACTTTCATAGTCCTTTCCTCGGTCTGAATGTATCCGCTGGGGAGCACCATAATGTGCAAAACATTTTTCCACAAGAATCTTGGCTACTGTTGCTGTCTTTTGATCATTTGTTGGAGATGCCTGTGCATATCTGGTGAAGTGATCTGTTACAATTTCCAATGTTTCTGGAATCAGACTCCAGACTAAAAAAGTCAATGCATACAAGCTCCATAGGTGCATTAGAGGCAATGTTAACCGAAGGCACTGTTCTTTGCAGTTGAGCCTTCCTTTGAAGACATCGGCTGCAGGTTTTAATATATTGATCACTATCTGTACCCATCTTGGGCCAATATAAACAAGCATGGGCTATATCCAAGGTTCTCTTACTACCCAAATGTCCCATCTTGTCGTGGAGGGCTTTCAAGACCACATTTGTAAACTTTTAAGGTAGCACCAGTTGTTTTCTTATGACTTCTCCCTGGCTATCTGTTAGTTCTCGATATAACAGTTTCTCTTGGAGCTTGAGTTTGGGCCCCTCTTTAAACAGTAACGTAGTTATTTGATCATTTGATCACAGCTTGCAAACTCCGTCCCTTTTGTACAAAGCATTTAAGACTGGACTAACCATGGAATCCTGATACTGTTCTTTTGAATGTTAGCTGGGGTGAGCTGCGGTAAGGCACTCAGGTCTAGAGCTGTGAAATTACAGTAGGCTACAGGCACACATATATCTGGAGGTCTCAGGAAATCAGCTAGACAATTCACAGTCTCAGCAGATGGATGTTCATCTCTATCAAAATTATAGCACAGGGCCTTTATGGACTGTTCAGACATCCACACCCACTTATGATTTGAAGCAAGCCTCCTAGAGAGAGCATCAGCATCAATATGGTTTAGGCCTGGATGGTACTCCACTGAATAATCATATGTTGAAAAAGCAGATAGCTACCTGTGTCCGGTTGCATCTAACTTGGCAGAGGTTTGAACATACATGCGAGAGATATTATCGGTTTTGACCAAGATTTTGGCATCATACAAATACTCATGAAACTGATCGACAATGGCCCATTTTAAAGTGAGGAATTCTAATTTGTGAACTGGGTAGTTCTTCTCAGATGCTGTCAGACTTCTGTTTGCAAATGCCACTAGGTGCAGTCTCTCTTTATAATCTTAATAATGTACAACTCTAAGGCCACTCTTGCTGGTATCTGTGTGAAGTACATATGGCTTGGTTGGATTGGCATAAGCAAGTATTGGTGCATGTGTTAGCTGGAAGATAATTTCATGAAATGCTGCATCATAATCTGAAGTTCATCTTGACCCAAAGGATTCATTAGGCTTAAAGTAGACCTTATCTCCTTCCTTTACTGGGCCCTTTCTAAACTTTTGGTTGGTAAGAGGATTTTCTTATGTCAGATTTAACAGTGGTCAAATTACCTTTGTGTAGTCCTTTACACATTGCTGATAATATCCACAGAAGCCAAGAAATCTTTGAAGCTCTTTGAGGTTGTTGGGCCTTGGCCAGGTGGTTAAAACTTCTACTTTGTTTGGGTCTGTCTGGATTTCTTCAGAAGACACAATGTGGCCTACACATTTTACAGCTCTTTGGAAAAACTGGCGCTTGTCTACAGATAGTTTTAACCCAAATTCTTCCAATCAGTCCAAATATCTAAACAGCTGAGCTTCATGCTCCTCAGGTGTTTTGCCAAACATGATGACATCATCCAAGTACACAAGGCATTCAAGGAGGTGCATGTCCTCTACTATATGCTCCATTAGTCTCTGAAAGGTTGCAGGCACTCCAGATATGCCTTGGGGCATGCACAAAAATTCGTAGAAGCCCAAAGGATAGATAAATAATTTTTTCCCTATCCTCTGACGCCATCGGAATTTGGTAATACCCACTTCTGAGGTCTACAATGGAAAACCACTGACTTCCATTGAGACCATCAAGGGCATCCTGGATGCAAGGTATCATGTATTGATCTGGTATGGTTCTTCTTTTAGTGTCTGGTAATCAACACACATCATTACCGAACCATTCTTTTCTCGGACCACCACAATCAGAGATACATAAGGACTGCGTGATTCCTGAATAATTCCAGCTGCTAACAATTCTTGAAGATGATGGAGGACATCATCAATGTCAGCAAGCACTAAATGGCATGGTCTTCTTGTTGTGGAGCCTGATGATGTGTTCAGCATCAGTGACACATCCAACATCCCATTCTTTCAATGAAAATACTTTGCTGTGCTTGGCCAGCTTGCAGCTGATTCTGTCCTTCCATCAGAGTTCGACAAATCCAATAGCCTGATGTCCTGGACTATCAGATTTTAAACTGGGACAAGCATTTATTATGTCCCAAGTAGTCAGTGGACAAGTACTGCCAGAGCTTAAACTAAAAATTACCTGCAGGCACTGTTCTCCCATTTGGCCAGCAGGGTGCGCAGTGTGCTGAGTCCAAGTCGCCAGAACAGTTCCGTCATGTGACCTACCAGAGTGCTGGGCAGGTGATCAGGCATGGCTCCGATGTGTAGGGAGTGAGCCTAGTGGCAGAGAAGAGCCACCAGAAATAGAGAATCCACGGAGCTACAAGGAGGAGCAGTGGAGAATAACCCTATTGGCCACAGCGGTGAGTTGGGGTTGTGGGGGGTGTACTCTGTCCTGAGCTGGCACACTAATGCTCTTAACAGCACTTGCAGTCTAACTGTTAGACAGACGATCTCTCTGATTCTGTGTGCACAGAGTGTGAGAATTTAACGCGGGAAGCAAATTTCTGAATTTAGCTGTGGAGGACAAGATTATATAGCTGCACGTCGACTCCTTAGTTGCATTTGATTTTGGCAGCAATTACTGGCAGAAACGAAAACAATTAAAGTGGTAACAGCCAGGGAGAGTGACTGCATGATGGTGAGTGCGGGGCGGAGGGAGCCACAGCCGGGGCTCGGTAGTAGACACCATAAGGAGAGGAGACCTTGGTGATCTCAGTGATCACTCTGTATACTTTGACTAGTGTGATCCTAAAAAAATGGATTAAAGAATGGAATTAACAGTTTGTTTAAGGAGTGGCAGATGGGATCAGTGACTTGATCAGTGAGATCTGATGCGATGGCATGAGGGACTGCACTGCAGGCAGAAGACCTGTGTGAGGGTCTGGGGAAAACAATCATTCTGCACCTGCACCTGTGTGCACCACCCAAATAATAAACAGAAAAAGACAAGCCAGGGTTGGGTTAAAAAAAAAATAGTAGAAAGAAAATTAAGAAAAAAAAAACTAGCTGAAGAATGACCAGTTGTGTGCATGCCACTTACTGAGAGGAGAAAGACAGAGAGTTGGGGTTTTGTTGTGGCCTGTCTGAGAAAAGTAAAAGAAAAATTAAGTGAGCAAAATAAAAATAAAATAGGAAAACTGCATTTGGTGCATTGTGCCTTGCCTAGCCTACTGCCTAAGGGAGAACATTAAGAAGTACCATACTAGACAAGACCTGACCAGACCACTAGTCTGTCTCAGACAAATAGAGGACTAGTACTGTATAGCTAGCAAAAAATGAGGGATTGTAAAGAAAAAAATATTACAGGAGTTGTGTGTGGCTCTGTTATGGAAAGGAGTGAAAAAGGTCTGGTTAATTTGTTGCCTGCTCAGTAACTACTATCTGTCCACTGTCCAGTCCACAGCTGTGGCACACTTGTGAAACAAAAAAACGAGAAAGATAGGGGAAAAAAAGATTGTGAACAAAAGAAGCCAAACTGAGAGTACAACAACACTGTATTAAAAAGAAACAGATTAAATAAGATAAGAGGCGACAACCACTGTGTGTGCAATCACTTCTTGGGATACTTAACTGGAGGTGTCTTGTGTGGAAAGGTGTGACCTGACCTGCCCAGTGTCCTGTCTGTGGCCAGCTGGCCTGTGAATGGAACACAAAAAATAAATTAGAAAGCTAATAATAAAAAAAAAAAAAAAATAAAATAAGAGGAGCCAAACTGTGTGTGTGCCGTGTGTATGTGTGTGTTCTTAACTTGGGATACTACTACTACTAGAAATGTTTTTCCTGTGTGGAAAGGGGTGACCTGACCTGTCCACTGTTCACTCTGAGTCCTGCTGTGGCAGACTTGTGAAAGGAAAAAAAAAAAGAAGCAGTAAAAGCCAGCAGTCAGATTTGAAATCCATGACTTTATTATCTGCAGTGCAGTGATGATGCTCCTTCTCCAACTGCTCTGGCTGACACTTTTGCTGAGGGTTCTTCTCCACCTCACTATTCTCACTGATGGGTTGTGATTTGATTTGCCTGACTGTATGAGTTGTGCACTGCACCCTGGCCTGTGTTGCTGCTTTCACTGTCCTCTTGTCCTAGCATCTCCTCTCCTTTCCTGACACTGGTTCTGTCTGATCTATAACAGAAATTAAACATTTTCAGACTGTCAGTGTTAACATATTGGTATTTAACTCGCGCCCCAAAAAAAACACATACACACTCTTTGTTCTTTATTTTTACTGATTTTTTCTTAAAAATCTGCCCCTTTTTAACCGGACTACCAGTTTCAACACAAGGACTACTACTTTTAGACAAGTCACTTGTCCTGGACTACTAGAGAATTTTAAAATTTGTCGATCCCTGCCTTCCATTCACTGGGGATGGGAGACTCTCCAAAGTTGAACCTATCCAGGTATACTTAATCGTCTTCCTCTCTGTGGCACTTGTTTGGCAACAATACAGTATTGGCATAGTATACTTTGGCCAAAGTACAACCCCATGTAACTTCAATGTCTCTGTCGGTTACATTGCAGAGCTGTACCACCACTTTTTTGGCATAGTCATGTGCACGGATTGGCAGCAAACTTGGTTTAACTAAAAGTCATTTAGGCAACCTTCCCTCTTCTGGGGCATCCTTTTTTGATATGCAGCTCTCCACTGACATGACACTGTGCATTAGGTGGCAAGACGAGAGGTGACAGATCCTTTTCCAGACATATCCTACTGGATCACTCTTATCATTTTCTTTGCTCTGCATTTGCATCTCATAAGCTTTTTGTGCCATTGCGTGAATGTGTAAAGATCATCTGGTTTTCTGAGCTTACTTCTCTTGACACATCTGAGTTAGGCAGCCAAACGTGTGCATTAGTGCCAATCAATATGGGAATTCCATCATATAAGTCTGAGGGCAAACTAAGGCCAATGTTTTCACAGGTTCATCCATGCCTGCTACAGTGGATGGGAAAGAAAGCCATACTTTTAGGCAGCCAAGATATGGGTGAGATTTATTGCTTGAACCCCTCACTTGCAGTCCATCTAGATGTTGTAGAGGGTGATCTGATAGATGCTGGTCCTACCAGTCATTAAATATAGTGACCTGAGATCCACTGTCCAGTATGGCTCGGGCCAGGATTCCGTAAATGTGTACAGTGTTCTCCATCGAAGGACCAACCATGTCAGACCAGTCAGGAGGTGCAATATTTACAGTTCACTGGGCAGTGGCCTTAGACACAAAAGGCTTGTGTGGAGGTGGAGGCGGAGTGTCATTAGAAGTACTTTGGCTAGAGTGCTTCTCTACAAGTAGCCTGTCTACCACACTGATTGGATCCTCCTGGAATAGGCACTCTCTCTTTATATGTCCGTCCTTCCCACATTTGTAGCAAAATATACCTTCTTTGGTCTGCTTTGGTTGTGACATTACATTAGAGGTTGGTCTTCATTTATGGCTAGGAGGCAGTCAGGAATACATATTTGGGGATCTATGTGATAATGGTGATTGCTGATGGACGATCGCTGTTAGGGTGATGGCACATCGCCGAAAGTTGGGACTTGGTATTGTTCACATTATGCAGGGACTGTACCCCCCGCATCTCCCTAATTAAGGATTCTCAACTCCAGGGGGGTGCATGTCGGGGGGTGCAAAAGCAGAAAAAATTGATATTTGGGCCGGGTGCAACAAAAAGTACCTGAATCCATACCCAGCACTATTCTCACCACAGCCCTGAACCCACCCACCACCCCACAGAAGCAGCATAGCTGCTCACCACAGCACCACCTCCTACAACCCCTCCATCCCCTCCCACCCCATGCTCAGTGTGCTCGCTCCCCCCTGCTCATGTAGGCATGTAGCGACAGGATGTCACTATTTTGTGCACCCCCATCTGGTCACCTACCTTCCCCAGTCACCCCAATGACAGGCGCTGTGACTGAGTCACCCTTTCTGTAGGTGCCCAATTGCAGTCGTCAAAGTCTCAGGATACCCATATTTGGCTCTTAAGCAGGGGCACTGACAGCAGAGGGTCTTAGTTCAGTCTCTCTCTATCTCTTTGCCATGTCGGGGGCTGCACACTATGCCCAGCAATTCTGTTACAATTCTAGACAGTTCATGTATCTATGTCTCCAAGTCCCCATGCACCCTTGGTGCCTGTGATTGGGCTCCCACTCCCATAGCAGATGTGGTTTGATGGGTATTGTGGTCTTTATTAGAGGAGGCAGCCTTAGTGGTGGCATCAGTTTTTAGGTTTCTGATTTCTTTAAGTATCTCTGTCAATTGTGGAACACCCTTAACAGTCTCATTGTGCTCAATGGGCCTTACATCACACTTGTAGGCTGCAATTGCCTGTGTATAATTAACAACATGAGCAGTAGCTGCAGAACAGGATTGGGACCCCCAGCATCCTTCCCCTTTCCATTCAGCTTTCCAGACCTCCTTCATCAATACTCTGTAGGAAGATGGATTGTTCATCCTCTCTTCCAAGCACAACCTAAGGATCAACATAGTGGATTGTGATACAGCCTCCAGTATATGTTCGAGCAGCATGCAGTTTAAAGCCTGAGAGGCAACACCTCCCCTGCAGAGCATTTGCTACAAATTTTTTTCTACTTGATCCAGAAAAGCAGATAAGGACTCTCCCAGCCACCGGTGAGTGAGTTTAAATTTTAACCAAAGGTCCTCATTAGATTCTATGCTCCACTAAAGTGGCCATGTACTCTTGGGCAGGTGCATCAGGATCAGTGGCTTGGAAGGTTCAGACTGCATCCAAAGCTGGGCCCTTGAGACTCTCCACAACTCTCTTTCTTTTCTCGACCTCACTACACTGCCATTCTTGCATGAAGAGTGAGGCATAGTCCAACCATGTCTCTAGGTCATCCTCCCATTAGGTGTGGGAAGGGTGCCTGAAAACACTTGCAGCCTGTGGTAAGAGTCATGACTAACTGAAAGCACCAGCACAGGGATTGATACAGGTGCTATAACAGAAGGATCATCTGGGACGGGTGCAGGTGCCGGGAGAGGGGTACCCCAGGAGGCTTGAATAACTTTTCCAAGTCCTAGAGGGTTTAACCCTCAGCCTGTAACCATTTGGCAATTTTCACTTCAAGTCTTTCTGATAGAGATGGGGGTTCTGGCTCTGAGGGACCTTCACCATTCTTGGCTACCACCCTCCAGGCTGCTAAGAACCCATCAGAGGTAATAACCTTAGGTGTCTTAGTATTGTCCACTGGATTGCTACACTCCACTAAAGCCATTATAGTTTGGGCGGTTGGGTCAGCCAGTCGACTTGCTATCACAGTCTCACCAACACACTCAACTTTCATGAGTGCTTCTTTGATAGTACCTTTGTCAGTGCCCAGAGGTATATCTAGCAATAAGAGGACATTGTGAGGGTCAGTTTCATTCCCCATACACCAATTAAGTAACTGCTGCACAGCCATTTCTTTAGTGGCACCCATAAAAATTTTGGTTGCAACTTTTCAATTTGGCCACTAGGGGTGCTAATCCCAGTGGTGCCTCTAAAGAGGTACCCACTAGATGGCACTATCTCTAGAGTTACTAACCCTGTACTTCTGAAAACAGGTTGAGAGGCCTGGTTTCAAACCTAACAATTACCATAGTTCCCCTACCCTCAGTAACCACAATATTTTGGTACCTCTACTCAGAGAAAAGTATGTGGGGATATTTATCCAACTCAATTTAGCCCTCTGAGAAGCTATAACCACCCACCAACCCACCTAGTGACCACATACCTTGAAATGGAAAACAGCCCTTCACAGCAGTTAATACACAATTTGCAACAATAATATGCACACGCCCCTTGCACTTATCATAAGGGTCTGGTCTTCAGCAAATAATCTGAATGCCTCCTGTAAAACAGTATTCAAAACAGGCATGCACTTTTAAATGCTTTTCCCCCAGACACATTAATCTTAAACCAAGTAATGATATATCCGTGAGGCACTGTAACAGTGAAACAATCAATTTGATTTATTAAGGGGGATTTGAACAAGGAAGGGGCAGATCTGGATGAATGATTTTTATACTGGATTATAACCAAGCTACTTTAATGCATGCATTCAGTCCCACCATAACAGTCTCACAACTGCTGGCTTCCCAGAGTATGACATTGGCTAGCCTGAACATTGCCCGGGGTTGCAGCTATTGCTTGGGTCCCTTGATGGGAAGAAAATGCAGTTAAACATGCATAAACAAAGACCTTGGCAAATTGTATCCTCTGCCAGTTGGCCTAGTTCACTGAAACTCTGTAAAACATACTGAGTGAATACAGATGGTACCACAGAATAATTCAAGAGCTTGTTGCAGGGAGCTACCCTGAGTTTACTCACAACACCAGTAGAGGGAAGATGGCCTGGTGAAATGAAGACCTTTTGCAGACCACTGAAGAGCATGTGGAAGCTGGGCTGACACGGTTCACATCCCCTTTCCCTCCAGGTGGCTAAGACCTGCAATACCATACTGTGCAGGGGTTGGGTTCTCAAGCTGATCTCTCACCAAGAAAACAGTAATTGGTGCAAGAATAGATGGCTTGAGCCCAAGGTAGGATAAATTACTTCTGGTAAAGTTCAGTTCTTTTCACTGGTGAAAACCTCCAGCTGGCTGGTAACTTGGTCAAACAAGGCAACTGGCTCCTGGTCCAAACAGGTGTTCCTAGTCAGTAGGCCTTGGCCACCTCAAGCATTCAGCACATTAAATGGAAACAGCATTCATTTCTTCACTTCTCAGATTGGCTTCAGGCTAGATCGCTATTACAGCCACTTTGCTGAGCAAACCTCTTAATTTGCAGGAAGGTAGTCCCTGAAAATCAAACCCCTTGTGGATTGAAGAAAGCTTGCAGGAGGAAAAACAGGCCCCTCCTGCAAAGAAATACAGTCTCCTCTCTCCTCATGGGTTCAAGCTGGAGACCCACAGATCTCCAAACAACAACTCACAGATCAGATCTCAGACTACACTCAACAGATCTCCTCAAAGTTTGAACAGTCGCTATTAAATAAAGGCAAACTCCTTAAACTTTGATTTTCTGCCCAAGCTGTCTAAAACAGTTCTAGACTTTTTATCAGTTACTTTTTAGACACCAGAAATTTGTCCCTGATTATCTTCCAAAGTCATCAGTACATTCCCATGAGTCTCTGGCTGAAATCCCAGTTTGTGATTGGCTAGCAAGCTGACAAGATCAAGGCAGCAGTTGAAGATACTATTCCATTTATGCAGTTCCAAATGTTTGAAATCTTGGTGCAGCCAGACAATATACTTCACTTATTGCAAACCCCAACAAACATACTGCCCCAAAAATTCCCTGTTGAATGAGCCCACAGTTATACATTTAGTCCCCATACTCTTGCTGCCAGTGCCATCATATTACTGTGCCCCCAGGAGGCAGGCAGCAGCTTATGAATATTAATGAGGTGCTCATCTTTATTAATGAGCTCCTCAAATATGCCCATTTTGCAGGGTTTTTTATAACATGTAGGAGGCTTTACCTTTGCCTCATTTAGGTCACCAGGTCCCATTTAGTAGAGGAGGGTCACCGAGGACCACTACAGAGCTATCCCAACAACTGCAAAACCAGCAGTCAATACTTCTAAGACACTGCTTGTGCCTGCGCTATCCCTGTGGCACCTCAGTACATATTTTAACAGCAGGAGATTATGCTTTAATATTGTAAACCAGAACTTGGCTAAAACAACTAACAGGACTGCTCGGGGGATTCTGGGAAGCACCAGGAGGGGACCTACAGGAGTTCCAGAGGGAACGGGGAGCAGGCAAGGATGGCAGGCAGATGGGAGGATACAGAAGCACAAGAGGACATGGGGCAATTAAGGTAAGGGTTACATAAGGGGGACTGCAGGGGTGAGGCATGGAATTACTGTCTAGTCAGCCTCACATCAGTGGTGAGTAAGATGATGGAGATGTTAGTAAGGGAAGAGGGTGTGACACTCAGATAGCTGGTTCTGATTAATCTAAGATTGTTGTAATATAAAAATGTGTTATTGAATGCCTCTCATGAGAGATGCTGACAGTCTGTGGGATCACACACACACACACACACACACACACACACACACATACACCCACACCCACACCCCAGGTTTTAGCTAATAGGTGTTACTTGGAAGGCCAAGAGATAATTACAGACTAGAAGAGGCTTAAAATAAGCATCTCCTGTTTATCTAGCTTATTTGTGGCTTGCCAGCTGCTAGATGGGAAATCATAAACTTTTATAACGGTCAGAGGAAACACAGTTAAAATTCATATGGTGATACAAAAGCATGTTGCACCTCCGTGAGATCTGGCAGAGAGACATAACAAATCCTTTGATGTCCTGGAAAGTGGAAGCTGCTCATAGATCAAAGAAAGTCATTTAAAAAAAATGAGTTTTGCTGAGGTCACAGAATTTTAATGTACCTTTGATAAGACATCCTGTTTTGCATGGATACATTTTTTTATATTCTGACAGGGAGGAGCTAGTTGACCTCATGCAAAGAGGTTGGCAAAGCCAGTTTTTAAACAGTATTCTGTTTTCCATTTACACACAAATGTTTGGACTCTGAAAAAGAAACATCTACAGCACTGTGAGATAAGAATACCTTAGAACAGACAAGTCTAAGTGTATTAGTGGTAGGAATTTGCACTTTTTAAAACCTTATTCTTTTAAATGGTTTGTATGTTGTGTGATATATGGTTCTGTGTTTCACATTTTACATTCTTATCTCTTTTTATGTAAACATCTCATTTTTTAATAGACTGTTTGTGTCTTCCAAGTCCTCTTTTTGCCTGTGATGCGTGGATGGTTAAGAGTGTGACAACACTGTGCATGAGCTTATATGGTAATACCAAACTGGGAACAGGTAAGATTTATCTGAGGTCTTCCATAGAGTTTTAAGGGTTCATTTTGTATGTCTGGTTAGGTGTCCATAGGCAAAAGATAGCTGGCCTTCCCAAAGAGCAGAATTATCTAAGCCTGTACATTGGGTACACTGGCAAGAGGTTCATAGTTTGAATCCCTACAAGCTTTGAGACCAAAGGTTGATTCAAACTCACCAAACAGACAGGAGGGTTACCCTGTTTCTGTTTCCTGTTCACAATACTACACTCGAGATTGGCACTTTGGGAGTAGAGGGCTGACCTGCTGAGTGGGTTTGTGCCAGGGGGAAGGGAGCCTTGTTTAACCAGGAGTAGCACACTAACTTAAAGCTTGTTTCCAGATGCAGCCTGGGAGTACAAGGAAGTTAAGTGACTTTCTCAGGAACACACAGTATGCACCTTGGCAGCTGTAGGATTCAAACCCAACTCTCCAGATCTGCAGCTCAGAGCCTTAAGCCACTGCACTATACTGCCTCCATTTGAGAGAGAAAGAGTGGTAAAATACTTAATGGGCAATAAACATTGGATAAAAAGCAACATGGTTTCACTAGTGGGAGATCTTGCCAGACAAATCTGATCAAATTTTGTGATGGGGTAACAAAAGTTATTGATCAAGGGGGGGCAGTTGGTGTAGCCTACCTGGACATCAGAAAGGCCTTTGACTCTGTTCCTCACAGTAGGTTAGTAAACAAGACAGAGAGCCTGGGGGTGAGACAGAAAAAAAACTAGATGGGTGGAAAACTGGCTAAAGGATAGAAGTCAGATGCTGGTGGTAAATGGTGTACATTCTAGGATAATGAGTGTGATAAGCGGTGTTCCTCAGGGATCAGTACTGGTACCAATCCTTTTTAACATATATATCAGTGATATATCAGTGGGGCTTGAAGGGAAAGAGTGTCTTTTTGTGTATGATGAAAAGTTATATAATATGGAAGCACAATTACACATACCTCAATAACGCAAAGCACCATGGGAAACATATGCAAATACACAAGAGAGAATTTGGACTGGCTCTACTTTAAGCAGAATTGCATGCTGTCAGAAGGCCTCACAGTGCAATCAGCAAAGGCTAAGAACAGCAGACACATACACGTGTTCCATCCTCATTTGGACTCATCAGTGTGCCATACCTGTGTCTTAGCCCAGGGAGAGGAAGCCAGCCATCCCTAAAGGAAAACTGTGGGACATTTGGCAGCTGAAGTTCAATGCTAAGAAGTGTGCAGTGATGCACGTGGGACATAAAAATCCACTGGCTAAGTACTCACTGGTGGGGGGTGGACTGATAAAGCAAACACAATAGGAAAGGGACCTTGAGATTATAATCTCAAACAACCATAAGGTAGGAGACCAATGTAGCAAGGCAGTAGATAAAGCTAATAAAATGATGGCTTGTATATGAAGGCGTATAACAATTGGGAAGAGGGAGGTGTTGATGCCTTTATATAAGACCATAGTCAGACCACACGTGGAGTACAGGTACAGTTCTAGAGGCCTTATTTAAGAAATGATATAGATGGGTTGGAGAGGGTTCAGAGAAGGGCAACAGAGATGGCAGAAGGTATACAAGAGAAGCCATACAAGACTAGATGAAGATAATTAAATCTATACCCGCTGGAGGTTAGAAGAGATAGAAGTGACATGATAGAGTATATGAAGGGAATAAATAAAGTGAATGAAGGTAGACTATTCAAAAAGAAAGTAGGTGTTAAAGCAAGAGATCATAATTTAAGATTGGAAGGGGGAAGATTTAAGAGCAATGTAAGGAGACGTTATGTCACTGAGAGGGTGGTGGAACCCTGGAACAGATTACCGAATGAGGTGGTGTGTGCAGAAACAGTAGAGGAATGCAAGAGGGCATGGTACAGACACGGGGTTGGCTGTTGGACAGAGGAAAATATCCCTGGGAAGTGGAGACAAGTAGGGGCAGGTGGGAAATGGGCAGACTAGATGGACCAGGATGATTCTTTTCTGCTGACACATTACTATGATACCTTTGAGCACAAGTGCTTATTTACAAAGTATCCATGTCAAATACATAGTCTCAAAAAAGAACATTACAATTACAATAAGAAGTTCCAGAGGAAATGCACTTAAGGCAGTACAATTACATACAGTTAATGAAAAAAAATTCATAAAGTTTGTTGTATAAAACATCAGGGGTTTTGTACTGCACAGAGAGAAGCCAAAGAAAACTGTTTAATGATTACAATTGAATTGGACTACAAAGGCAGACCCCAAAGTTCTCAAACTGAGTAAACTTAGGGAGACTGAACAGCGTAACACACAATTCATTCACCCTGTTAATGGCCCTGACTGCTCATGACCTATTGGCTCTTGCCCAGCTGAATATGCTGGAAAGGAGGCTTAAGGACATTTCTTTTCATGTTCCTGGTGTTGTACTGGTTGGGGACAGTGTGGAAACAATTTTTTATATCAGGGGGGTATTAGGTCCAAAAGGACCTTTTTGGCTCGCAAACAGGTCTGGAGCTTTATTCTACTGGGTAAAGGCAGCCAGTTAATGAATGCATAAAGGGTACAACTATGAGGGGCAGTTATCCGCACCAAGTACAAAGTGGCATGCCTTATCATAGATCAATTTTATTCTGTTTAGCACTGTCTCACAGGCAGCTGTGTTGGCAGAGAGAGAGAGACCATAATTTATAAGTGGCATAATGCTGATGGCCTCAAAAAGGCACCTAGCATCCCCAATAAACATGTTCCAGTTATGGTACAGGGCACCAAGTGTTCTGTTAACTATGTAAGGGAGGGGCAGCTGCAGAATAAGGGATGCTAGCTTCACATTCGAGCAGACTTGATAGACCTCTAGGCCTTTATCTGCTGGCAAATTTCGTATGTTCGTATGTCCACCAGATTATCAACATGGGGTGAAAAAGATAAGGCATTAGCCAGAATTACTCCAAGATATTTGAAGGCCTCCACCTCTTCAAGGTTATGTCCTTGACCAGTTCAGATGACAAATGGTGGAACTTTCCTCTTCTGTGGGAAGCTAGAAAAAGCATGGTCTTTGTTTGTTTTTTTTCTAGTTGAGAACCAGTTTGAAGTTGGAAAACCAGCTTTCAAGTGACCTAAAGTTACTATGGAGAGCAATGATAAGGCTGCCAGTCAGGGTGTTTGGAATACTTGACTACATCATCAGTATAAAGAAATATGATGGCTGTCTGTCAAGCATCGGACAGCTGATTTATGAAGAAGACAAATAGGAGTGGGCCCAAGATGTAGCCCAAGGGGACACTAGTAGATACTTCTGTAATATCAGACAAAAATGCGCAGATCTTTGCAGACTTCTTTACAACTTTAGATCTTTACAACTAGAAGTCTGCCTGGAATCAGCCATCAGGAAGGTATTTGGCCATCCATGCTGCTCCACATAGCTCAGTCTTGCATCACTCTCTATATTAGATAGTTCCTGTTTACTATGTGTGGATGCTGATTCCTGAATAAGTGATGTAAACTTAGTTTGTAATGTCACTCCCATTTGTATACTTCTGTTAGTTGCTCCTAATTGTTAACCTATTGTATTAATTATTATAGGTAGTAAATGAATCCTAGCTATAGTAGGTAGCTAAGTAAGTTAATGTACAGACTGTTTATTTTATTGCTCAGTGTTAGCTTGCAATTATAGTAATTCACTCCTTAGAGCACAGCTAATCATATTAAGGGGTTTGCTGCTGATCCCTTTCTTGGGTCAGTTGATAATATCCTAACCTAACTAGCCAAATAGTTGTAGTATATGGTTGGAATTGATTCCAGGTAGTCCCCTTCTAGGGTTAGCTCACATTTAGTTGTGTATTAGATAAGCATAGCAAGTAATCAAAAACAAAAACAGGCAGGGTAGTAAAAAGATGTGCTTGGAGTGGTGCAGTGCAGTGGATGTGGGGCAGCAGTTTTCAGGGAAACATTTTGGAGACTTTGATGCTGTTCCATCTACATGCACCTCTCTGGGCTAAAGGAGGAGGTTGCTAGACACCAGGCTGAGCTGGATGGGATTCAAGGTTCCAACCCCCCCGTGACCACCAAGTTAACCACCATTACCTCAAATGGTACCATGGAGGAGGAGGAGTGGTTGGACTATGGTGGGCTTGGAAAGTTGGACAGAGGCACATCCCCACTACAGTACAACTACACAATTCCTATGCCACCATGGCGGACTGGGACTAGCCAATGGAGTCACCTGTAGTAGTGACCTGGGAAGATGTGGTTGACCTTCATAATGGAGTCCCCAGGGAAGGTGGTAGATGACCCCAGAGGAGAAGGGAGCAACTCCTGGTTGGGGACTCAAATGTGAGGGGGATAGATTTGAGGAAGGGGGAGAGGGGAGTTAAGTACATGCCTGGTGACAAGGCTCAGAGGGATGGAAAGTGGATCTTGAGGATCGTTAGTGCAGCACAACAGGATGGACAGCTGGATTCCATTGTCCACCTAGGGACTAAAGACCTGGCTAGAGAAGAGGTTAAGATAGTGTCAGAGGAGTTCAGGTAGTTGGGGAGGAGTCTTAGGCAGTTAGCACACTCAGTGACCTTTTCTGTGGTACTGCCTGTCTACTACAGTGGGGTTGATAGGGTAATCCGTACCAGACTCTTCAATCGATGGTTGAAGGAGTGGTTCAGAGGGGATGGATTTGACTATATTGGGGCCTGGGGTGCCACCTGGAGGGATAAAGGCCTATACATGGGAGATGGCCTGCATCCATCTGGGAGGAGAATACAGGTTCTTAGTGAACAGTTTTAATGTTACATAGGTGAGCATTTAAACTAGCTGAGGGTGGTGGTGGAAGGGAGCTGGGAGACATAAACTGCTCCCTCCTCACAAGCTAAAGTACTCAGTAAGGAGAATCATAAGGGAACCAAATACCCAAGGGTAACTGACAGCAAGAACAACAAAATGGTAGGTATGACTAGGAATGGAAATGAGGGCAGAGTGGGTAAGGAAAGAAGACAAAATGGAAAAGGGAGGGGTGCACAAGCAGGGTGGTCACAGAATTTGGAAGGCCATGTGTGCATACACTCAAAGTCTTGGAAATAAGATTCTGGATCTAGTGGCCATTATGACCGAGGCTGATCTGGACATTGTCGCGATTACAGAGTTATGGTGCAATGAGAACCATGACTGAGAATTAGCCATACCAGGATATACACTGTTCAGAAAGGAAAGGGTGGGTAAGAAAGATGAAGGAGCTGCTCTTTACATGAGGACTATCATATAAGCAACAGAGATACAGAGAATGCAGGTAGGGACAGAGGTACAGTGGGTCACCCTAGAGAAGGGGAATTTGGCCACTATTTGCACTGGAGTGCTCTACTGACCTCCAGCATGGGGGGGGGAGTGGAGAAGGTTCTGATGGAAGCCATCCAAAAGATGGCAAATAAGGGGGAGGTGCTACTCGTGGGAGACTTCAATATGCCTGATGTAGACTGGAGCATCCCAACTGCAGCTTCAGGTAGAAGCAGGGACATCCTGGACTACAGGAGGTGTTCTTCAGGCAATTAGCAGAGGAGCCCACTTGTATGGGAGCAATATTGGACTTTATACTCACCAATGGGGACAGTGTTGCAGACGTCATGGTGGGAGGTCACCTGCAGAACAATAATCACTGTACGGCGTGGTTCAATATCAGAACTGTGGCAGAACTGAAACACTTTAAGGCAATGGTGATAGACTTCATGAGGGATGATTTTGCAATACTGGGGGAATGCCTCAAGGATGCCCTGGCAGGGTAGTAGGATTTGGATAGAGTGGAGGAACAGTAGGTGAAACTAAAGTGGGAATAGTCAAGACAACAAACCTCTGCATCAGGTATCTAAGCAAAAGCAAGAAGCAAAAGAGACTACTATGGTTCTCAACAGAGGTGGCTGGGAAGGTAAAGGCAAAAAATTTAGAATTCAGGAGGTGTAACGAGACACAGAAGGAGGATGATAAGGAGGTATATCAGGAGAAACAGAGGGAAGCAGGGAAAGCACTCAGGAGTGCAAAGGCACATATGGAGGAGAAAATAGCCCAGTCAGTGAAGAAAGGGGACAAGACATTTTTCAGGTATGTGATGAAAGGAAAACAACCAGGGGAGGTATGTAAGGCTAAGGAGGGAAGGGGGAGAGGAGTGTGTGGAAAGGGACAAGGAAAAAGCAGACATTTTGCACAAATACGTTTGTTCAGTGTTCACTGATGAAAGAAAGGGAAGGTGTAGGACCACAGATAAGTGTCAAGGGCATCGAAGGAAATGGCATGGACACTACTCCATTTACAGAGGAGAGAGTCATGAAGGAACCTGGAAATCTTAAAGTGGACAAGGCAATGGGGTCAGACTGGATACATCCAAGGTTATTGAGGGAGCTCAGAGTGGTACTGGCTGCAACTCTGCTAGTCCTATTCAACCACTGACTATAGACAGGAGTGGTCCCAGAGGACTGGAGGAGAGCAGATGTAGTCCCACTTCACAAAAGTGGTAGCAGGAAGGAAGCCGACAATTACAGGCCACTTAACCTACCTTCCGTGGGAGGAAAATTATTGGAATAACTAGTGAATGAAAGGATTGTGAAATATCTTGAATCCTGTTGCTTACAAGATCTGAAGCAGCATGGATTCACTAGGGGAGGTCATGTCAAACTAATATAATAGATTTCTTTGACTGGGTGACCAGGGAACTAGATCAAGGTGGTTTTGTGGATGTGGCCTACGTAGAGTTCAGTAAGGTCTTATTCACTATTCCAGATAGGAGACTTGTAAACAAGCTGAGCAGCCTAGGAGTGAGACCAAAAGTGGTAAACTGGGTAAGTAATTGGTTGGGGGATAGGCATCAGATGGTGGTGGTAAATGGAGTTCACTCTGAGGAAGGGAGGGTGACCAGCGGGGTGCCATAAGGATCAGTACTGGGGCCGGTCCTCTTTAATATCCTTATTAATGACATTATGGAGGGGCTCAAAGGGAAGCTATGCCTTTTAGCAGATGACACTAAGATCTGCAATAGACTAGAGACACTCCAAAGTGGGGGGGGGGGTGGACAAAGTGAATAGAGGTATAGGTAAGCTTGAGGAATGGTCAAGAGTGTGGCAACTAAATTTCAAAATGAAAAAGTGCAAAATCATATACTTGGGATGTAGAAACCCAGGGTCGGAGCACTAAATGGGGTGAGTGGTATTGGCAACCACCAAAACAAGAAAAAGACCTGGAGGTTATCATATCTGATGATTTAAAGGTGGCCAAACAGTATGATAAAGCAGTGGGGAGAACCAGTGTGATGCTAGGGTGCATAGGGAGAGGTATTACCAGCAGAAAAAGGGAGGTGGTGATACCTTTGCATAAATCTCTGGTGAGACCCCACCTAGAGTACAATCTCCAGTTCTGAGTCAGCATCTATGGAAGGATATAGACAGAGTAGAAGCAGGTGGAGGCTACTTCTAACTGAAAGGTGAAATAAGGAACTTAGAATTATCAGGAAAGGCAGTCTTTCAAGCAACAGAAGGAGGTGGATCTAGCTTTACTTTTGTTCCAATTCTTAAGATTTTCAGTGCAGGAACAGTTTAAACCCAGGGCTAAGAATTTATCATAAGTCCTGAAGTAAGTGCAGGTACAGGCTGTGTATTTGACCCAGACAAGTTCCCCAGGGGGTGGAAACTGTTTTTGTGTTTATCTGTGTGTGCCTTAAAAGGCCAGGCCAGACTGTCTGAGGAAGTGCTTACATCATAAAGACAAAGAACCTCTGTGCGCAAACACTGAGGCAAGGGTTACCATAAAGGGCATTTGGCTGGGAAGCCAAGTTTCAAGAAAATACAAAATCACACATGGCCCCTCAACGCAAAGCATCATGGGCTGCATATGCAAATCACCACAGAATGTTATGCTGGTCCAACTTTAAGCAGAATTGCATGGTGCTGAAAGGCCTCTCACACAGTTTGAAAGGTGCTAACAGAGACATGAACACGTGTTTCGTCTACCGGGACTCATCAGTATGACACTATGTCTTCTGTTGGCGGGCTGACCATGTAAACCCAGAGAGCAAAGCTCGAGAGGTTTATCATCGCCATGGCAACCTCGAGATGGTTAAAATTGACTGAGTTGCCGATAGAGGGACAATACATTATTTTTATAGTGTATGGTCCCATTTAAAAAGTAAAATGGTTACATTTTTAAAAAGTCACCGCCGCGGCCCTTCAGTCCTTCCCCATTGGTTTCCCTTCAGTTGGTTCCCCGTCGAAAAAGCGTGCACATGTGCAGACCACTCGCTGTTGTTAACCTATCGATGTGACGTAGGATCAATAGGTTAACAACATATGTACGTCACATCGATAGGTTAACAACCTTAGGAAATGATGATTTCCTAAGTTTAACAGCGTTCTACCATACATTATAAGTCAGTTAAAGATAGTTTATTGAAAGCTAAAGCAAAGCTACAAAAATGTCTTGACCAGAAAACAGAGCTAGCATTGGGATTTCTGCATCAAAATCTGCAGCGGGGGGCCCTAAAGGTGCTAGGAATTTGGCTAGGCATTTGAGAGAACAAAAGGTGGGCAGTACTATTTTTTAAAATACGGGATCCAGAGACGGGGATTGTCCATAGAGCTGGGGAAATTTTGTGTGCATTTAGGACATATTATTCTTCATTAAATACCCCAGATACAAGGCCCCATCTAGTGAGCAGGTTACTCAGTTTTTGGCTCGAACTCAGTTGCTAAAGCTATCAGAAAAGCAGGAGATGTCGTTATTGTCCCCAATTACAAATTCTGAGTTAATGGCAACAATAAAGAGGTCCAAAATTGGTTAGAGTCCAGGCACTGATGGGTTTCCATAAGATTTCTATAAGCTTTCTGACTGACAGGAAAATTTGTGCCTTATTTTATTGCATGCTATGTTGGAGGTCCAAATAGGACCCCCCCCCCCGGAATAGTGCTATTATTGTTGTTGTGCTTTTGAAGCCAGCTAAAGGAACAGTAAAGCCAGAGTCCTATCGACTGATCTCTATGCTAAATACTGATTATAAGTTTTTTATGGCTATTTTTGACCAATACATTGGAGGGCTTTCTCCCATCCTTAGTTGACCAGGACCAGACAGGTTTTGTTCATGGATGGCAGGTGTCTGATAATGTAAGGCAATCTTTTCTTTTAGTATACTATGCTGATGAGAGAACATTCCCTCTTGTCATGGCCAGCTTGGATGTGGAGAAGACCTTTCATAGGGTTTGATGGCATTTCTTTGGTCAGTTCTTCAGGTTTTTGGCTTTCCCTCTTCTTTTTTTGGTAGGTTGCATTCTATATATTCAAAACTTATGGCATATGTTCAAATTAATGGATCACTTTCTACAAAATTTACTCTGGCTTGGAGGATGAGGCAGGGATGCCCCCTTTCCCCTCTACCATTTTTGTTATTTGTGGAGCACTTGGCTGCTTTAATTATGTCTTTTTAATCAAGTAGCAGGCATCTGTTTAGGAAGGAAGGATTATAAGATAACCTTATTCACAGATGACATCCTGTTGACTTTGAAAAATCCTACATTATCCCTTAAGGCAGTTTGGCAAATTTTGTATGAATTTGAGGCCTTAGCTGGATTTAAGCTGAACAAATTCAAGACTGAAGTGATAGCATACAGGTATACCCCACCTGAAGAAATTTGTATGATTTTTCCAGTCTGATGGAATAGGAACTATATTAAATATTTGGAAATCATTTTAACTAAATATTCAGAGCATGTCAAACTTTTAAAATATGTACCGCTTACTCAAGATATAAAACAAAACTTACAGGTGTGGGCAACATTGCTGCATTCCTTTAGGAGAAGAATTGCAGTGCTTTGTATGGTAATTTTACCAAACATCCTTTTTCTTTGCAAACAGTACCAGTCTTTCCAACCCAAACACTTTTGACTGATTGGCAGAGATTAATATTGCATTTTATATGGAAGGGAGATCGAGCTAGGGTATGCATCAGGCTACTATATTAATCTCCAGTACAAGGAGGAATGGCTGTATCTAATTTGGCCTGGTACATCACTGCATTTTCTTATGCGTATCATTTGTTATTGGACAAACCCTCAGTATGTGTCCCACTGGAAGAACATAGAGTTCATTTTGAATGACTTGCATGATGTGACGTGCATCCTGTACTCTGCCTCCATTTCAAGTATATCCCTGGTTCAGTTTTTTTAGGTACACCAGGGTGGTCTTAAAGGTGTGGAGTCTTTATCAAGCTTCCCTTCTGAATCAGCTGCATTTTCTGATGATAGCTTTGGCATGGGACGGAGCTAATCCTTTTAATAAAACTGAAATGTTTCCTCTGCAATGGGTTAGGCTAGGCCTAGAATATTATTTTCAATTTTTCACTGCCGAGGGTCCCCTTCCTTTTTCTGTATTGCAAACTTGATCTGGGCTGAAACAGGTGGATCATTACAGATATTTGTGGGTTCTTTCATATTTTCAAACAAAATCTTATTTTAATTCTCTTACAGATTCATGGAATGCTCCCGAGATTCATCTGATATCGGTGGCATAAAAGGCTGTGTCTAGTAAACATTTAATTGGGAATTGGTATGGGGATATATGAGCTGGGAAATCAGAAGAAGCTAAGTCTATAGTTTTAAAATGGGAACATGATATGGCTGAACCTCTGTCATTGGAATAATGGTTAAAAACAACTCTTCTAAATAATAAATTGTCTTTCTTACCTTATATTAAAGAATTTTCCTGGAAATGTAGAGTGAGATTTTTCCTTACACCCCTCAGAGTCTCTAAGTACTAAAGGGGCTGGTTCAGTATGGTACTGGCGACAATGTGGAGAGCCTACTGCTGATCAGGTACATATTTTCTGAAGTAGTCCTCAAGTAATATCTTTCTGGAGTAATATCCAGAGAATATTGGATGAAATTTTTATAGAACTGGTTAATTTATCTTTTAAGTTGGTTCTGCTTTTAATTCTGCCTGAAACTCATAATCTCCCAAAACAACAAATTAGTCTGCTTTTGCTTTTGCTATTATATGCTAAAAAAGCCATAATGAACTTTTGGCTGCAACATCAGATACCTTCTATGGGTGATTGATATGCAATAGTCAACTTTGTTTATGGGGTGAAAAAATTACATTATAAGTTTTGGAATACTGAAGATTTCTGTTTTGATCGTTGGTGTCCCTGGATCAATGTTCAGTTGATATGTGACCCCATTTTTGTTCCATAATGCTTTTTTAATTATCTTGCTATTTGTTATCAAGATTGTGTCCAGTGTTTTAGATATCAGTCAATAATTATAATTTTACAACCCTGATGGCAATACTTGTCTTATGCCAGTAGGCGTTTACAATTATGATATTTTCTTAGGGATGAATATTTGTGTTTCTCTGATTGTAACTTGTAGTTGTTGAAGTATATATTTATTTGTAACAGTACTGTTTGGTGTTGGTTCCTCAAATGGAAAGTTTGTACCTTGCCTTCATTTAATAAATAAAATGAGAAGAAACAAAACAAAAAAAAATGAACAAAAAAAAAACTTTCTTACTGCCTGTCATGGATTTATTACCCATTCCCAACAAGAGGTGTTTTTGTTGTTTAATTATTCCCCTTGACACTGCAAATACTATGTAATCTGCAATAGATTGAACTACCCTCTCCTGCCATTCACTGCTCACTTCTGATGAAACCCGTGAGTACAGTACTTAGGAATGTCTGAAGAATTGGTGGCAGTTTTACAGTTTCTTCTATTCAGTCTTCAACTTTGACTTTGGTTTTATTATGAGTTTGCACCTTTAGGAGTTCCAACAACTGTTCTCTTATTCAAGCAGGCGTTGAAAGCATGTTTATGGAGTCAGGCCTTTAGTGATATGTAATGAAGGGACCATTATTCTATTTATTGTTGTTCTTGCTGATTTTATCATTGCTGTTTTAATCTTTCATAAAGCACCTTGGTATTTTGAAAGGCGCTTAAGTGAAATAAAGTTATTATATTTATTATTATGTTTTGAGCTGCTTGTGCTTCCCTCCAGTCTGCTTGTTTCTTAGCAGACCTGATGATTGCACATGCTTTTCAACTTTTGATATCAAATATGATACCATCTTTGAAGTGATCAACCAGCTTTGACTGTAGGCTCTGTGGATTGTAATTTGTTTCACACCCACTACACTCCATAAGAATGTCTATGAACCTTTTGTGTACAGATAGCAATGATTCTTCTTGCATTTCATTCACAATGATGCACTGTACATACTTTACAAGTCTGGAAAAGGCAACCTGGTGACTGTACCTCAACTGACTGTATTGACATTTTGTACCTGTGCCCTATATTTGTTCTGCCTTTTTTACATACTTGTTCTTACAGCTGTTGTGGTACTTCACTTCTTTGGCTATGATATCAATACTGCCTATCATTATATCCATTTGTTGATCATCCATTTCTTTTCCTGTGTTTTTAATGCTGTCTGCTGCCCCATAAGGTACACGTGTTGTAGGATATTCAAAAGTCTCCTTTGACCCCTTAGGATTCCTTTTCTTGTATGATTTGCAAAATATACATTCATTTGGAAATATGCCTGATATACAGTAGATGCTGCAGATTCAGATAGAGCAGTATGAACTTGAGAGCAAAGCAATTTGTTTTGTATTACTCTTTACAATGTACAGTATTTCTTTAAAGTTTCATCAGCTGCAAGATTACCGGAACTCTTATATGCAGTGAAACTCTTGTAACAGATATAATGATACCCATGGCTTCTGCAGTAATGTTCAGGCAATTCACGACACTCCAAGTTGTACTTTGACACTGTTTGACTAGAATGCCTTTCCTTTGCATCAATGACTTTCTCTCAATGAATGAGCATCATCAAAAGGTAGTGGGTCTGCATGGTCTATGTTAAACTCCATGACCTGTGCTAAATCCTGGATCACTGAGAAGGATGCATCACCTCTGCAGTTTGTGAGAAGTCTTGCTAGCCATATCTGAAACATTAAATAAATTACATTAATAACTAAGTAAACCAAGTCTATTAAATAAATTAAATACATTAAATAAATAACTAAGTAAACCAAGTCTATTTCATTAATGTAAAACATTTAGTTACTCTTAAGAAAGTGCATTTTCCAAGAAAACATACAACTATGCATGAATAAGAGTTGTAAATCTGAATTCTACATACTTTTTAACATGAGAAACAGTAATCAAACCTTTTGAACCAAGGAACATAGACAAATTCACCTGGCTTCTGCTCTACAGTACTTTCTGCAGATTCAGTCAATGGTTATTTAGCTGCCTGATTCTGGGATTGCTGCACCACTGGAAGCTGGGCTGTGTTATCAGGCCCTGAGGAGTTTCTGACTGGCAGGGGGACTGAGGTGGTCACTGCACCCCAAGTGGAAGCAGGAGATTTCTGCAGAATTGCAGGGGAATTTATACCAGTTCAGGAAGATGTAACAGCCTTTATCAATGAAGCAGAGCAGAGATCAGAGAAGTGACTACATGTTGAGATCACCACAACACCTTCCAGTATTTCAAGAATGAAGTGCCTTTGCTTCAGCTTTGGGAATGTCTGGTGGGTGACATCCTTATTAAGTTAAGTCTTGTTCCACTGGCAGCCTCTACCTCATCAAGCTGTCAACAAGGGTGCATTATCTTGCTGATGGGTAGATTGCAGAGCCTTGGAGTTATGTGAACTAGTTTCAGATAGGGGTCCATTTCAGTCACAGGCGAGGGTGCTGTGTCCATCGGCTGAGACCGCATGTTGGGGAAAGCTACAATAGAGGTCCCTGGGAATGTAAACTGAGCAGAGGGTTAATTAGAAGAAATGATATTTTCCACAGCAGCCGGGGAGTTAAGTTTCATGGACTCCATTGTGCATGACAGGAAGAAGGGCTGGAAAGCATATATTTCAAGCCAGGCCCAGTTTAGTTAACTTCCTCTCACCTAAGTGAAGTGCAATATACTAAAATCAGTGTGGGCTGCTCCTGGGCTTTTGCTTCAAAGCCAGGGAATGGTGGAGTCTTCTCAGTTTCCCTAGGTGGGCAGTTCAGCATATTTTGCAGAAAGGTGATTGTGTGTTGTAAAAACCGAATGATGTCTGACCCCTCATTTTTTGGGGGAACAACACTATACAGAGACAATTTTTCTGAGAATGGTTCTCCATGTCATCTATTTTGTCGCAAAAACAGAGAGATGTGTGTGTGTGCTTGTTCATTCACTCAGTCAGGCTTTCAAGGCATCTTTCTCTCCACTTAAGTGAAGCACATCTCTATGGCTTCCATTTTTATCCCAAGCAGTGAAATGTAATTTGTTGTAGTGGCAGCTTGCAGTTTTAATTAACTTATGTCCTCCAGTATTTGGGACAATGTTGCTGTGATTTACCCAGTCTTGGAGGAAGAGGTTGCAGATCTCACCATGTTGTTAGCATAGATGTACACAGGCTGCTATATTACAGGCCTCACCCAGTCACATAGCAATTTAATTGAAATATGCTTATTAAATGTCATCTGATTCAGCTCAAAATGAGCCAAAAACATAGCCAGGACATGATGGCACACTATTAGTCTGAAAATAAAATGGGAACATATGCACTTTAAGTGCAGGATAGTTAAGGATTGTAGGTAGGGTAAGGATAGTTACAAAATCAGGCTGTCATCATGACTCTAGCAAAGCCATGTACCCTGCAGCCTTTTTTTCACATGTTCAGGCATGATCGCTACCCTCCCCATTTCCTGCATACATGTGTGGCTGCTTTGATCTCATTCTTTGGTAGAGGCTCATCATCATCTGCTGTGACTACTGAGGAGAAGCAAGTTTTTAGAACATTGGCCTTCTGCTCATCATCTTCTTCTTCTTTCCTAGCCTCTACCTCAGCTGTCCTGCGAGTCTCCACCGTGTTCCTTTTCCCCGAAATATATCAAAGAATTATTATTCTCCTCCGTTCACACTCTTGGAAATCCACAGTTCCATGTTTGCCTTTGCCCTCAAGACTTGCATCCTTGCCTCTTTTAGCCTTCAATAATATTCCACCAAGCTGTTTCTTCAGTAGGCATGCACTCACTCCTTTTTCTAAGATGGCAGCTGACCAAGGTTGTGAATAGACTGACCATGCCAGTAGCCATCACTGAGAGGGGAATTCCAAGTGGGGAGTGGTGGACCTACAGGGGAAGGGGTGAGGGCCTAAGGGAAGGACAGTGAAGGTGTGGGGGAGTCACTAGATGCCAGGGATCTGTAAAATATGGCTTATTTTAATTCAGACTGGTGATCCACAGGTGAGGGGAACCAGGATTAATTTGGATTCAGACAAGCAACTGGTGTTGTGAGGGGACCACTTCACACCAAGAATCTATGAAATATGGATTATTTGGATTCAAACTGGTGATCCAAGTTGGGGAATTACTAGACACTAGAATCGTTGAAATAAAGGGCATTTGCATGGGGACCAGCAATCAAGAGTGGGGGCAGGCAAAGCTCTGCACAATGCCTCCACACAATTATACATAGCACATTGTGCAGAGCTGCTAATAAGCATATAATAGCATGAAAAATGACCGTTAGCTTGGAGCATGCCATATACAGTATGCTTATTAGCATGTCAGTGGTTAAATATGGCTCACAAGAGCAAGGGTGTTACTCTGTTTGGGATGAGCTATCTTCCTTTGCTCTGTGAGCCACTGCCTTGCACGGGGATGTGATCCTAATACTCCCATATACTGACAGGCAGCACACACCTGTCAGAGCGAGCTGCCTGTCTGAAAATGTCCTTCTAGCTGGTCTTGTTAAATCTCAGGCTCAGTACGATGGGCTACAGGACAATAACAGCTGGCTCTGTACTGGGGGGCCTATGACTTCAAAGCATTAAGGACAGATAACATTTAAGGGACAAAGAAGCAGTTTTCATGCAAATGCCTTCAATAATAAATAATGGAATGTTCAGAAATTCAATTCTTTTTTGAAACCTTACGAGGTGCGAGTCCCGCCAATGCCAACAGTAACTGTTTTGCAGAAACCTGGAAACTCACTTCAAAGCAACAGTATTTGTTAGTCACCAAGCAATCTTTTTAGCAATAATTATTTTCTAGCAATAACAGAAAATATATCAATATACCCATTTTCTTTTTGCTTTCTTTCATTCCTGGACTAAGATACAGGATTTTGAAGGTTTTTTTTTTAATTTCCTCCTCCAAGCCATGCCCACCATGAAAAAATTAAAAATCTTGGTACAGTGCTATCCTCTTTACAATCAGAAGCATGTGGAAACATCCTACTGCATCCACCCACTGTCCAGTCTATTATTTGCATTTAACAGGTAACCTCAATGGAAGAGATTTTTAAACATTACAGTGGTGGCCATCTTTAATTATGTGAGTCATTAAATACCAAATTAGCTATTAAAGGGTTTTAAAAATATCTGAGAAAATTTGTCGATTTAAGAAAACAGTGGTGAGGAGAGGGTCACAAGAAGGGAAGCAGAGACAAAGGGGCCCAGGCCAGGAAGAACGATTGCCGGGGAAACCAGGTCAGGAGACAAAAGACAAATGGAAGGAGGAGGAGATAGGGACTTGTGAGGGGAGGTGAAGAAGTGGCAAAAGTCATGGAGTGGAAAGGAGAGAACAGGGTACTATGAAGAGAGAGGGAGCGGGCATTTGTGAAAGGTCTTCAGAAAATAGTTTTGCACTGCTGGAGAGGAAGAAGTGGAGGAGGGAAATGATGAAATTAGGGGAGTAATTGATAAATACCTGGACCAAACTGGAACTGGAGGAAGTTCTGCTGGGAGAATTGCAACAGGGGCAAAAGGGGGAAATAATGTGCAGGAGGTAGAAGAGGAGCTGGAAATGAGAGAGGGAGATGAATCAAAGCAAGCATTGAGTAAGAGTGGTGGAATCTTAGTGCTGGGGGACGCAATACTAAGAGGAGTCAGGTGGGGTAGCAAGGCGGAGGGGCATAGTCTCATTTGGGTGGAGGCCTTGCCAGGAATGACAGCAGAAAGGGTGGGATAGTCTGTTCTGAAATATGCTAGAAGGGGTAGGGACAAGCCTCATTTAATTATACATCTTGGGACGAACAACCTGGCTGACAAGACAGTAGATATAGTCCAGAGGAGGTTTGAGAACTAGCACAATTATGTGAGGGGCAGAAAGATCAGTAACTTTTTCAGAGATACTTACGGTGCCCAAGTAAAGCACAACAAGAAAGCTGAGAATAGAGGAATTTAACGGATGGCTAAGAACTTGGTGTTGTGCTAAAGTGTATGAGCTGTTGGGGGGTAGGGAGGGACCTGGGACAGTAGTCTCTATGACAAGGACAGACTACACTTGAGTGAGGAGGGAAAGAAAGTGTTGAAACAGAGGATGGAGGAGTACATAGAGGAAGTTGGGAATTTAAACTAGGAGTGGGGTGGCAATTGGGCAAGAGATATGCAGAGACCACAGGTTGGGAAACCTGAATAGCTACCCACCCATACAGTGACAAAGAACAAATGGCAAGTACTATTGGTGATGCTAGGAAAGGAGGGCAGGATGAGGGGAGGGCGGAAGGTGGTTACCCTTAATGCTAGGAGCCTTGGGAGGAAAACTGCAGAGTTACAGGTGCTCATGGCAGAGGGAGGTGGACATTGCAGCCATCACAGAAACATGGGCCAACCAATACAATGACTGGGACCTGTCTGTACCAGGGTACAGGTTATTTCGTAGGGACAGGTGATTGGGAAAGGAGGGGTGGCACTATATGTGAAGGAAGGACTGAAGTGTGTAAGGGAGGAAGGGAGGAGGGTAGTAGCAGGTCACTTGGGATGCAAATTCAGGATTCCAAGAATAGGATTCTTAGAATGGGAGTGGTGTACAGGCCACCATCTCAGACGGAGGAGTTGGACAGGTAACTAGTGGGACAGATCAGGAGGACCAGCGAGAAGGAAAGTGTGGTGATTGTGGGGGACTTCAACATGCCAGGAGTGGACTGGAGTACCCCAACAACCAGGAACAGAAGGAAGCAGGTACTGCTGGATGACTTCCAGGACAGCTTCCTGCTGCAAATGGTCAGTGAACCAACCAGGTTAGGGAATACCCTTGACCTTGTGCTGGCAAATGGGGACTTTGTGAGAGAACTTACAGTGGAGGAATCGCTGTCAGGGAGTGACCACCACTCATTATGGCTCACATTGGATATGGGCAAGGAAGGAGTGGAATCTGGCACAAGAGTGCTGGACTTCAAGAGGGCTGACTTTGGGCGGATGGGGGAAGTGGTAAAAGGGTACCTGGCCAGAATTCAATCTATTATGGACACTAACCAGAGGTGGGAGCTCATAAAGCTGGGGATAGTGGAGGCAAAGAAAACCTGCTGCAAAGCCCAGAGCAAGAAGGCTAGGGCTAAGAAACTGAGCTGGTTGAGCAAGGAGGTCATGGAAAAGGTAAGGAGGAAAAGAGCTGCCTTTAGGAAGTACAAGAAAACAGGGAGGGGGGAGGACAGAGAGAAGTACTTGACAGAATCGAAGGAGGTGACAAGGGCAGTAAGGGGAGCCAAAGCATCTACAGAACTCAGGCTGGCACAAGGCATTAAGAAGGGAGAGAAGGACTTCTTTAAGTACATCAGGGAGAAAAAGAGCTGAAAGGACCACATAGTAAGGATTAGGAAGGAGGGGGGGTTGGGTGGAAGCAGGGTGCGATAAGGCAGAAGCACTAAATGAGTACTTCTGCTCAGTATTTACTAAAAGCGCAGGGGGGTGACACTCAAGGGAGAAATGGCAGAAACAGGGGGGAAGGGGGTGACAGATGGGAAATCATGGAGGCAGAGTTCGAGAGGTTTGAAGGCACTGAGGGTGGACAAGGCGCCAGGCCCAGATGACATCCACCCCAGGGTACTGAAGGAGCTGGCAGAGGTCCTTGCAGGACCGGCATACCTATTTACATGCCTCACTACATTTAAAAATTTCAGACTGGAGGATGGCTCATGTGGTGCCCTCCACAAGAGTGGCCCCAAGGATGAACTGGGAAACTACAGACCAGTGAGCCTCACATCCATCGTGGGTAAGCTAATGGAGACTATCCTGAAGGAGAGGCTGGTGGCCCTTCTAGAGGCCAAAGGACTACAGAACAGCAGACAGCATGGCTTCATATGTGGCAGATCCTGCCAAACCAACCTGGTGGAGTTCTATGACTGGGTAACTAGGCAACTGGACAGGGACCATGCAGTGGATGTCCTGTATCTGGACTTCAGTAAGGCATTCGACTCAGTGCTGCATGGAAGGCTGGGAAGGAATTAGTAGGCACAGGGATGGGTGCAAAGCTGGTGAGATGGGTAGGAAACTGGCTTCAGGAAGGCAACAGAGGGTGGTGGTGGTGGGAGATCTCACACCCAAGGGCAGTAACGAGCAGTGTTCCACAGTGCATGGTGTTTGGACCAGAGTTGTTTGAGATATTCATTGCAGACATATCATGGGACATCAAGAGCAGATCAGTCTGTTTGCTGATGATACCAAGGTAGACATGGTGGTGGATGACCTAGGGGGATGGCAGGGGTTGCAGGATGATCTGGCAAAGCTTGAAACCTGGTCAGACACCTGGCAACTGGGGTTTAATGCCAAAAAGTGCAAGGTGCTGCATTTTGGGATGAAGAACCCAAGGAGGAGTTACCAGCTGGGGGGAGTGCAGCTAGCACAGAAGAGGAGAAGAAAGATCTGGGGTGCTCATTACAGGGTCAATGAACAACTCGGCACAATGTAGGAAGGCAGCTGCAAAGGCCAACAAAATGCTGGGTTGTATTGCAAAGCTATATCCTAGAGGAGGAGGATGTGATTCTGCCACTGTTTAGGTCATTAGACTGCACCTGAGTACTGCATGCAGTACTGGCGCCCATATCTGAAGGGGGACATTAGTTACTTGTGGGGTGCAGCGCAGGGCAAGAAAGATGATCAAGGGCTGGGGACTTTATCATAAGGAGAGGAGGTTGAGGAGTTGAACATGTACTCACTGGAGGTGGAGGGACAGGGGTGACATGATTGAAACCTATAAATACATGCAAGGAATAAACAAGGCCGGGTACAGAAGGGCTGTTCAAAGTAAGGGAGGGAGGGCCACCAGGGGCCATGATATGAGACTGAAGGGAGGAAGGTTCAGGAGGGAGGTAAGGAGACACTTTTACAGAGAGAGGGTGGTGGCTGGTGGAATGCGTACCTGCAGAAGTGGTATCAGTAGAACAGTGGACTGCTTCAAAGGGATGGGACAGGACAAGGGGAGGGTTAATGAAGGGAAGTGTGGAAGGGAGGGCAGCTGCAGAATAAGGGTGCTAGGTGCACATTCAAGCAGACTTGATAGACCTCTAGGCCTTTATCTGCTGGCAAATTTCGTATGTTTGCATGTTAGTAAAATACTTTTAGATGAATCTGAGGATATCAGAAATACATTTGTGCTAAAAAAATACTGAGATGAAAATGTTTGCCAACTAACAAATACAGCCGCTTTAATCTGCTGAATCTTCAAACTAATGTAATCACTGTGAAATGGCAGTTTAATAAAAAAAGTCTGTGGGTACTGGTCACAATCCACTTAATATTACATTCTAGGATAACTCTCTATCAAATCAAAAAAGCTTATCAATTAACAAGCCGTCAGCCTTTTAAAGAATAACCAGACATTTAAGTATTGTTGAACAGTTCCATTTAGGAAAACAAACCCCAGTTTAATAAAGCTTTCCTTGAACTCTCAAATTACACAGTTACAACACCAAACATCAGAGTTATAATACAATAACAATACAGAATGCCAAATATTAAGTCAGACTCATTTAATTTGGTACTGTTTTCTAAAATAAGAAGTAGCCAGAATTTTAAAACCATATTTTAAGGTTCAACTGCTCCACTGGAAATGTACTTAGCACATGCTTCTCTGCTCTTCTGCCCTATTAGGTCATTTGATGATGTGAAGTGCTAGAGGACTACAAAGCTAAAGGTTACATTGGAGAGAAATAAAAATAGTACATTGCCATTGCATGTTGTTTTTAAAGGAGAATTTTTCTTAATATTGACATATCCCCTATTATACAGCAGGTGTGGATGAGAAATGCCGCCGAATCAAATTTATATTTTTTGGACCCACATTGAAATATATCATGATACAGTATATTGCATTTTGGGGTATGTCACATTCAATAGATATCTAGCAACACTTGCATAATGCTGATGACATCACAAAAGCCATGTGTTGTACTGAAGCCAGCAGTTGAAATCACACAGAAACGGCTACATCTTACAAATAGATGATTTAAAAGTTGTAACTATTAACCTAATGGTGTATAAATTGAATATGCAACTGTTTGACTTAAAATATGCAACTTATTATCACTTGTCAGGTGTCAGAACTTTCATATGTGCCCTTTTTAATTTTTCCACCTACTTGTTTTTCCCTATGGTTCTTCCTGTTCCCCTCCCTGACATAACGGGTTGCATGGTTGTGCTGTACCTTTCAAACAATTGCTAGAGGGGCAGGTGGGTGGCTGTAGTGTGGGATTCTAGGATATTCACTACCTTCATAGTTGCATTGTGGGATGCTGTGATAATGACTGCATCCCTGGCTTCAGTGTTGAAAGCTACAATGTTCACTGCTACTTCAGCTGTGGTGTGGTATGCTGCAATATTCACATATTCCCAGCTCGTGTGGGATGCTGCAATTTCACTATCTCCCTGACTGCAGTATGGGATGCTGAGATATTCAATATATCCATTTTGCTATTTATTTTATTTTAAACACATTTTACCTGGTAAGCACAGAGGGCTGGATATTCAAAGGTTATGCCATTGCCAATAGGGTGCACCTAGCAAGTCAGTAAGCGCCATTCTGCCATATTCAGCAGGAGCAGTTGCACCCCAAGTCAAGCTGAGCAACAGCGCAATGCTAATGAAGGTATGCTGAACTGGAGGGGAAGAACTATGACAGAACTTCACAGCCCGAATTCAGCGGGCTGCAGAGGTTGTGCAGGCACAAGCCCTCACCTGTGCCTGCACAACTTTGAGCAAAAAAAGGAGTAAGTTGAAGGCCACCACAGGTGAGCTGCCACATTGCAGGGCACACACAGCAGCTGCCACCTGTGGGTGGCTCTCAACATGATTCCCTGTATCCCTCTGCAGCCCAATCCCGGCATATAGCAACCCCTCCCCGATTGGCACGATCAAAGTGTAAAATCTCCCTCCCTGACTGGCCTGATCATGGCATAAGTTTACATATAAACCCCCCCTGACTAGCCTGATCGTGGGCAAAATGCAAAGTAACCCCCACCAGTCAGATCGTGGGCAAGAGTGTAAAGAAAACCCCCCACCAGCCCGATCGCGGGCTGCAAAGTGTTTAAACCCCCAAGAACAAATCCCTGGTGGTCCAGTGGACCTCGAAGCCCGATCGCTGGCTGCAAACTGTTCAAACACGCCCCAAGCACCTATCCTGGTGATCTAGTGGCCCCCACCCACCCTGCGAGCCCCACCACCCGCTCCCCGTCAGCCAGCGGGCTGCAGCATCCCACTCACTTGCCGCCCCGCCACTTGCCCGACTGACTGCCTGAGTAGGGCTGCGCCCATTGGTGAAACAAGAGCCAATGGGCACAGCTACACGTAAGGCAGTCCAGATATGAATGAATGAATTCACATATCCACTGACTACTGCAATATGAAACTGCATGCCCTGGCTCTTGTTTTGCACCAGTGGGCATGCAGACCCGAGTCAGTCGGCGGCGATGAGCAGGTGGGATCTGCCGCCCCCGACTGGCGGCGAGGAGGTGTGAGCTGGTGGTGGGACCGGGTCACCAAGTAAATGATCGCGGTGTTTGAGCAGTTGCAACCTAACGGTGAGCCGAGGCTCACTGAACCACCAAGACCATTCTTGGGAGGAGGGTTTGAACACTGCAGCCATAATCAACTGGTGAGGACCCTGCCAGCGATGGCTGGTGAGGTGGATACTTACACTTTGCTCACAATCTGGCTGGTGAGAGGTTACTATCTGCCTTGCTCGGCGATCAGGCTAGTGGGGAGTGGGGGCAGGTAAACTTATGCCCACGATGGGCCAGTCGGGTGGGGGGGATTTACACTTATGCCCACGATCGGCTGCAGGGGGCGTCGGTCCCCGATGGCTGCTTCCTCGCAGGCGCCAGGCGCAAGTCCTTGGGATTACACTACCTGCATGCTAATGGCATGCAACGAACATATATAGATGCAAATAGCCCCCCTGCCTTGCATGAATTATGGCCCCATTTGCATGTCACCTTTTGAATATGAGAAATTTGCGCATGGCGCAATGGTACTTGCGCCACCGAAACTTGAATGCTCCACTCTGACCACTTGCGGTGGCGCAAGTTCCACTGCACCATGCACAGTGGCTGTGGCCGGGGGGGTGATATATCAGTAGCGCAACTCCGTTGAATATCGCCCTGGCCACACCCCTGCGCAACTATTTTGTGCAGCGCAAGGGCTTGCACCACAGAATAGTGCAGTTTGAATATCCAGCCCAGAAAGCCCAGCACTAGTTTCCACTGTGATCTGGAGGAATGGAAGGAACAGGACAGTGAGGAATCTTACATAGCTGATATGTTAGATAACCTACTGTATAAATGGCTGCAGTGTGGGATACCACTCTATTTACTACCTCCCTGGCTGCATTGTGGGATGCTTTGATATTCTCTACTTCCCCAGCTGCAGTGTGGGATGCTGAGATATTCACTATCTCCTAGCCTGTAGCATGGAATGCTTCTTTATTCAGTATCTATCTGGCTGTATGGGGGATGCTGTTATATTCACATTTGCCCTGTCATAGGTAGTGGGTAAAGATAACACAAGACAACAGAAGTCAGGTACAATACACCTCAGCGTGACTTTATTTTATGCAAAAATAAGAACAAAAATAATAAATACTAGTAGCAGAATGCACTACTTCCAATAGTATACACACAGTCCTGATCTTACGTAATTGCTTTCGATCTTTACATCTGTGGTTTCCAGGAGCCTACTTCATGTAGGTCCTCCTCTTACCTTGGCTTCAGGTAAGTGAGATCAACCACAGCTAACCTGCCTGCTTCACTGTTCTCAGGGTTTTTATACCCCTTCTCCTGAACCCCCTGAAATGTTCTGCCCACTTATATCAGTCAGGCATTTCTGGGCTAATAAACATACATTATACAGAAAGGAAATGTTTAGCATATATTTCTGTACTGTAACAATCTCATTTTCTAAATTCAGGCAGCAATAATTATGTATTTCCACAGAATAAGCACCATGAAGACATAACTGGCTCTAATGTAGTACAGCTCCTCCCCTTTCTCATCATGATTGGCATTTGGGTTGGTATAAAAAGGGCCATAGAGGCCTCTAGTCTCCGTAAAGGGAACAGTCTGGAATAAACTCTCCTGCAGGTAAGATATGCATTGTTTTAATAAGCAATGACATAATGTGTAACTGTAAACCCTATAAAGAAGATAATGTAAGTGCTTAATAAAACAATAAGGAAGGACACCACAGAGACATTCATTGTGTATACCTTTATTTTATTTAAACATTTTTATTGTCTTTTAATTTTGTTAAGTTGCTTCTTTTTATGTTTTTTTTTGTGGGGGGGGTACCAAGAGCACAGACCTTTCATATAAGGGATGGTTTTGTCCTGTTTCATTTATTTGGAGGTGCAAGTTTTACTGGTGGAAAGGCTTTTGCAAAAGAAAGGGAAAGTAAAGCCGTTCCATTTGTACTGTAATGGAGAATGCTGACAAAAGAGAAAGAGCGAGAAGCGATCCTGCTTACAAACTACCACAACTCTCTGTTTGCTCTTGCCATTTACTTTTTTTTCACCAGACTTTAAACAATTGCAAGTACTTAAATGGAGGTATTTTTTTGTATTTATTTATGAAATCTCCTGGTGCCTTGGCAGAACTCTTTTCTAAGCACTCACTTTTCAGTGCACTGCTCAGTCCGTCGAGCACCCGGTCACTTTGTTTTCCTGAGCTCTCTGTCTGTACTGGAGAAGGATATCTGATATGTAAACTATATTTTAGAAACATCTACAGGGAAATGGCTTTTCAGCAGCAGCAGCAGCACAATTTTAGTCTTAGCCTGTCAGTATTCTATCTTATTTCTTACATGTGCTGCTGTCACACTGAAAAGTTTATTTAAAAAAACAAAACGGTTCTTTAATAAAAAAAAAAAAATAAAGGGGATAAACAGCTTCCCCTCTTAAAAACAAATCTCTCTACCATAATATTTTACGGGTTCTATGTGATAATGGCGAGCGGCGAACGGCAACTCACGTTATCGTAATGTCAGGGTGGTGAAAACAATTTTACCTCCCCGACATCCTCGGTGCACGGAAGAACAGCATCGGGGACTTAAATCACTTGCTTTCTATGGGGGGGGTTCCCCCTGCACCCCTCCTACTTAAGGATTCTCAGCTTCAGGTGGTGCATGTTGGGGAAAGCAAAAAAAACAGTTCGGGCAGGCGCAACAAAACTGCAGTAGCGCCCAGACCCTGACCCAAACCCGAACCCCATGCACTGCAAGCGGAGGCCAACCCCTGATGCCATGGCAGCTGACTGCAGCACCACCCCACATCCCCTCCACCCCTCCAAAGCCATGCTCACCTTGCTCGCTCCCCCACGCCTGGGTACATATAGCTTATTATCCTGTCGCCACAGTTGCCCAGCCCACCACATCTGGTCACTGTCTCCCCCTCACCATTTGCGCTTTCGCCCACATCATGTCATCATTTCAGACGGCGCCTTAATTCAGGCACCAGTGTCACAGGCTACCTATTTTAGGCAAAGAGGCAAATTGGGAAACTTTCACTTGCAGAGTGGCTTTCCATAATGAAAGTCAAAGTTTAAGCACTCTATGATTTAAACTGAAGCCCATTCTTTCTGGGCATTTGAGTTCATGCTTTTTAATATGGATACTATTTCTAATTAATTTAACCATCATTTCTTTATGCTCCAAGAAGGTTATGAAATAAACAGGTTTATCGCTTTCCTCAATGAACCTGCTGCCTATCCATAAAACATTCCTCTATTCCTCAATATTTATGCACATTTGCACTTTACATATACATCAGTTTAACCTGTATTTATTCAAGCACTGCAGACTTATTTAGGACAAGGTCTTAAACAACATACATATTCATTTTATAAAGCACCATAAGCAGTTTATCATTGCAAGCCCTTTGTTTCTGAAAGCACCTTATTTATGCATACACATGTATTCATTTTTCAGCCTTCCTTCATACAGACTGTCACTGTAGTCTTTTATGGCCATAGCTGTTCATTTCTTATGTACAGCAAGGCATACAGCTTTATGGTGAGGGGATGAAATGATGGAAAAAAGAAACAAAGAAAGGAAGAAAGAGATTTAGTGATGGTAAGGTAAAAACCGTTGTAGGTGGTCAACCTATTTCAGAATTGGAAATAAGAACAAGATATGTTTTAGGATACTGTTGCAACAGATTTTAGTAGAGAAAAAAAAAAGAATATAGGAAAGCTGTCCCTCTGCCCAATCATATCTAATGTAGAATGCAGGTCTACCACAGCCCCTGCTAGTGTCTGGGATCCCATGATATTCACTATGTCCCTGGCTCCAGTATGGGATGATACAAATATTCACTATCTCTCCAGCTGCAGTGTAAGAGGCTACAATATTCACAATCTCCCCAACTGCAATTAGATATGCAGCAAATTTAAAATCCACTGGCGAAGTGAATGTGAGGTGGCCACCTCTTGTTGGCACTTCAATACACGGAGTGCCCCAAAGAAAAGGCACACTTCACCTTGTTATTATTACTTCCCATTGTCATTCTGCCTTAAATGTGAAGTAAGGCGGAGTGACAACTATATTGGCAGCACCCCACCCACACATTCATCAGAATTTATGTGCATCCCCAAAGTGCTACTGTCTTTTGTCCAGAAAACTCCCCAGTGCTGATGAAGTGAATTGAGAGTGTAGCAAGAAATGCAAAGTCTCCCAGAATTAATGGTGCACTCGGTCATGAGTGCATTGTTCACACAGGGTCATCAGAATTAATGTGCATCACCAAAGTGCTACTGTCTTTTGTCCAGAAAATCTCAGTGCTGATGAAGTGAGAAACATAACAAGAAATGCAGTCTCCCAGAATTAATGGTGCACTGCAAATGCCCAGACAGATTAAGATTGCACTGTGCACTCAAGGGATGCATACGAAAAGGCACAACAACAACTAACTAGTACACACAAGTCACAAATCCAAATTTGGAAAGGAATACATTTTGCCATTTGGGGATTAGTGCATAGCAGTAACAATCCACTACCAGTAAAAGATACCACAAAGCAGTATAAAAAATTAATGCAGGTGTGGTGGATAGCAGGTTCACACTGCTGTAATTACTCTGTGGCAAAATAAAAGGTGTCTGATTTAATGGCACGCATTGCACACACTCACACACACTACAAGTAATGCGTAGCAAATTAAAAACCTTTAGTAATATACCCAAATGTTTTAAACAGACAAATTGCACACTGCTGCACCACAACAATTAGCAAAAAAAGTTCAAGAATTACTGAAAATATTACTGTGTGTACATTAACACTGTTATACAAGAAAAATATAACCAAAACAGAGACTTCCTTTTTCTCCCAGTTAATGTACCTACACAAATACGCCCCTCCCCCAAAGCACACATCACAGTACGTAGACTGACTGTTCTAAATTAACATTCAAAATCCACAGTGGGGGGGGGGCATGATCTAGCCACCAAAGAATATGGCAGCTTAGCTCATTAGCTCCATCCAGACCTCAGCCCATCTGCACTTGGATGCCGCGATCCCGTGGAGCTCCTACTTTACAGTATCTGCTTGATGCAAGGGTAATACCCCTTTAGCTGGGTGGTGCATTCTGTCAGTGGATTCCAGAGGATTTACTGAGAATTTGGTGGCACTGGGACTTGATAATAAATGGGCCTGCATAGGCCATGGAGACCACAGTGTACGCTAGTCAGATGCATATTCGGCACAAGTCCCACAGCTCCCGACACCTACAGCTACGAACCCCAAGGGGCTGCTACCACACAACCGATAGTACTTCTCAGTACACCCCCTTGGGATTCTACTTGTCTCACAACTAAGGATGATGGAGCAACTGGTAGCCATAGGGGATTCTCTACAACATGTAACCAAACTCTTAGAAACTTTAATCACTAGAGTTGATGACATAAGTACTGCTCTATCTGGCACCACAAAAGACATTCAACTATTGCAGGACAGAATGAATGTTGTGGAAGGGACAGTGGAAGCCTGTGAAGCACAACAGCCGTTGGTCTGGCAGTGCCTACAACACCATGAGGAGAGGCTGGCGGTACTTTGGGAGAGGGCCGAAGGTCATAAAAACTGGAGCCGCTGGAACAACTTGCAGATTATAGGGCTCCCAGAGGGAGCAGAAGGTCAGTCGATGGAGTCTTTCCTAAATGAAAACCTGCCTGTCATTCTCAGAGATAGGTGGAGGGGACCAATCGAGGTGGAGAGGGCCCATAGGGTCTCATTTCATGCAGGCAATGGCACCAACATTCCCAGGCCAATTGTGGCATACCTGTTAAGATACACCACGAAGGAGAGGATCCTATGGGCAGTGAGGACTTGGGGAACTTTCCTGGCAGGGCACTGCAATTGCTAGCTACAGGATTTTGCCCAAAACAGCTGCAAAATGGGGCATTTGGACCCATAAAACGTTTTCTGTATCAGCACAACTTCAAATTTAAATTCAATATCTTACTAGGCTGAACGTCATTAAGGAGGGGCACGAACTCACAGCAGATCATCCTGGAGAGATTGAACATTGGATTAATAGATTCTGGCCAGGCCTACAATGTCCTACTCCAAATCCCAGAAGGCTCTGGGATCCCTCTCATGCAGCACACCCTGATGGAACCTTGTTGCTATTTTTGGTTCCCCTATGTCCCAGTTGCCAATGGGACTGGTCCCATGGCACAACGGTCCCCCACCGAGCGAGCTTCCATGAACTGTTCATTCTACTAGCTGAGCTGCTCAAGACCTGAGCCCTACTCTACTACTCACCAGTGAGCAACCCTCTCTTCCTCAGCGCCCACTAAATCCACCACCTAAATCCAGGCAAAACCCTAGAAGTGGTCCTCAACACTCACCTTCTAAATTGCCAGCAGCACATCCTGCAAAGATCTCCAGGGAGGATCTCTCTCCAACACATGACCAATTTAATAGTGACTCCCCTGATATGGACACAGGGCAAACAAATGACTGGGCTGACATGCCAGAGATGTTGATGGTGGAACTTGTGGACACTCTGTCCCCTATACAACCTGGTCTCATCAGCTATGTAGCTGTGGTGAAGAAGCCTATGGAACCTGGATGTACACCTTGGGGCTCCCCTGAGCTGGTTGAAGGCCAAACCATTGGATCTTCACTCTCTTTTTTCTAGTTTTTTCTTGCTATGTGGTTTGACGCTGTTGGGTAGTGGGGCTACGACTTTAGTCACAATTTTTATCCCCCTCTATACATTATAGTTATACCCCAATAACAGCCATTGGAGTGGGGAATCAACCAACTTTATCAATGACTCCATGGGTTACCCCTTATTGGGGAGGGCCTGGGGGGCACGCTTTTTGCTGGGTATACCAGGCCACTAATCAGGTGGGGACCTAACCCCCCCCTTTCTGGATGTGTGCCAAATAGACAGGTCTGGACAATTTCCATGACGGTCAGCCCCATTACCCTTACATGGGTGGGAATACCCCCCCCTTTTTAACCCGTTCCACACAAGGGATCCCAAGCCCTGCTCACCAGTCCTGCTTTTGGACCTCTATGCTTATTCCCCTCCCTAATCTACCACTAGGAGGTGGTATCATCTCTCGATTAGTAATCAGCAGGTGGGTATACCCACCACCCCCCTCCTCTCCCATACCTCTCCCTTTCCCTCCCCCGTTCATCTTCACGGGTCGGGTAGTCCGACCGAGGTATAGAGCGGGTCCAGGATGAGTTTGTTTGATAACTCTCCCATATACTACCCCCGAGTTGAGTGCTGAAGATAGCACAGCTGTAGGGGATACATACTTGCATGTGTATTACCCTCATGTGCATTGACCTTCAGTCTCACAGTGTTGCTATTGTAGTGTCTTTCATTTGACACTTCTTTGTTAAATCTAGGGCTAATTATCCATTTATTGTTGTCCTTGTACATATCACTAGTCTGTTTGTTTTCAATTTAAAACCACTGCTACAGCCTTGTGAGTAGCTGAAGATTAGTAGTCAGTACAAAACAAGCAATGCTTACATCTCTTTCCGATTTAGGACGGATACTGATAGTCCTCTTCTTCCTAAGCCACCTAGTGACCCCAGCACTGAATTTCTCATCCTCTGACTATCTATCCGTACCATTTGTAAGTACTTCCATTTGTCTTTTGTGTGAGAATATGCCTATAGTCCCCTGTAGGCCCCAGGGATATCATCTGATATCCTGGAATGTAAAAGGACTTAACCACCCGGTCAGGCGCACAAAAGTCCTGCAGCATTTGAAATCACTACGGGTAGATATTGCACTTCTCCAAGAATCTCATCTGATGGCTAAATGTACCAATTGGCTTAAGAAAATGTGGGTGGTAGAAGTTCTAGCCAGCCCTCCCATCACCAAATCAAAGGGTGTGGCCATTCTTATCTGCCGTGCCTCTCCTTGGGTGGTTGTCGAGGTCAAGAAAGATGCTCATGGTCAGTGGCTGGTGGTGAAACTACATTCTCCTACAAGTACTGTTTTACTAGGAATATATATGCCTCTAATATGGAGCATGTTGACTTTTTCCTAGCCCTAAGTCAGGTGCTGGTGGATTTGCAGCTGGAAGGGCCAGCACTCCCTGTAATACTTGCTGGAGATTTTAATATGGAAGGAAACATATTTTTGGATAAATCTCAGCCTACTCCACATGCTAATCCTAGGGCCAGACAATCCCTGCAGGACATGATAGAAGAATGGGCCCGCACTGATATCTGCCAAAGGGACCATCTCACTGGTAGGGACTTCTTCTATTCAGTTCCACATAATTCCCACAATCGGATAGATTTTTGGCTGGCTAATGAGCCAGCAGCCATATGTCTTTCTGATGCCAAGATAGGCTCGATATTAACATCAGACCATGCCACTGTCTCGCTTAGGTTTTCCCCTCATGACCTCCACTCACACAGCACATGCTGGCGATGTAACCCCCTTTCATTCCAAGACCCGGACTTCTGCCCCCATATCACATGGGTGGCCAAGGATTATTTTTCTTTGAACATGATTGTGGAGTAAATCCTGGTATGGTGTGGGAGGCATTTAAGGCATTGCTACGGGGACACATTATAGCCTTCTCAGTGGCTAAGGACCGGAAGTGTAAGGCGACCCTCAGTCAACTTCAAGTACAGCTGGAGGCCCTAGAGCACGTTTTTAAATCTGCCACTAATACGGCCATGGATAATACCCTACACTAACAAATCGTCGATCTCAAATATCAAATCAATGCTATATTGCACCAAAAGGCAGAATGGCACCTGTTGAGACAGAAACAAGCCTTTTCAGTGGGTGGGGAACATGCAGGAAGCTCCTTGCATTTCACCTCCGCAAGCAGCCACACGGATACATGCTCTCCATAACCTCGTCAAGTACCATAGAAATTAACCCCATGCTAATTAACAGCACCATGCAACAATTCTACCATACCCTCTACCAGTCCCAGTCTTCAAGCACAGCCCAGCAGTTACAGACTCCTCTAGTTAAATTTTGCCAGCAAACTCCCATACCTACCCTCTCTGTGGAACAGGTTACACTTCTAGAGTTTCCAGTCTCTTGTGGAGAACTCCAACTGGCACTGTCCCAAATGGCTCAGGGGAAAACTCCTGGCCCAGACGGCATGACAGTGGAGCTATACCAGGCTCTGGGCTCCGACATCATCCAGCCTTTACAGCATGCCCTTCATGCAGCCCACATTGCAGGAGTTTTTCCCCCCCACTATGAAAGAGGCAATTATCTCTCTTCTGCCCAAAAAATCATCTGACCCCTTAGATCATGCCAATTTTCAACCAATATCCCTTCTCTCTCTGTAGATACAAAAATACTAGCCAAGGCATTGGCCTCTAGATTAATGCACCTTCTTACCTCTATTATACACCAATTCCAAACAGGCTTTTTTGCGAGGCAAAGTGGGTGTATAGAACACTAGGCTTCTCCTCAACCTAAAATTGTTTCCTACCAAATTGTCCCTCCCCCTAGCTGCTCTGGTGATTGACTTCTCAAAAGTCTTTGTTTTCATTGAATGGGGGTATCTGTATGAAGCCCTCTCTAGGTACAGCTTTGGCACCTATTTTATGCAATGGATACACACTCTCTACAGTGCGCCCACAGCAAGCATTCTTACTAACAGCAAGATATCCCTTCCCTTTGAACTACAAGGTGGCACCAGACAAGGCTTCCCATTATCCTTTTTTACTTTTTATGGTAGCGCAGGACCCTCTGATCAGGACCCTGGTGGCCTCCCCACAAATCCGAGGTATACTAGTTGCTGACCACTCATATTTAGTGGTGGCATATGCAGATGATCTCTTATTAACCCTAATAAATCCCCAACAAACTCTTCCAGTGGTATTGCAGCTCCTAGATGAATTTGGGGAACTTCTCTGGGTTATTCATTAATCATGACAAAAAACACTCTGGCTCCACTAAACTGCCACTGCCCCAAGACCTGCATGCAGGGTACTAATTTGACTTGGGCAGATAATGGGTTCAGTTACCTTGGATTTTGCATACCGATGAACTGGAAGTCTCTCGAAACTGCCAACTTTTCTCCACTAGTGGCCTTGAACTGAAAATAGAAATAGAGAGGTGGCAGAAGATACAGCTCTCCTATCAGGATGAGTAGCAGCCATCCATATGCTGATACTCCCTCACATCATGTACTTTCTCAATAACCTCCCTATCACCCTATCTTCCAAGCTCTTCAATACCTTAGGAAAAATAATGGCTAACTTTCTTTGGGACTCTAAGACACCAAGATGGAGCAGGCATAAAACCCCCTTTGAAGGCGTAGAGCTGAAGTGCAGGGGTCTGGACTTGCCGTTTGGATTAAAATCACTTGCGGTATATTTTTCTGTGTCCTGGAGTGCTCATTACCTTGGCTTTTGCATAAAATGAGGGTGCACTGGTCGCAAGGTGGCCTGTGTGTCCCCTGGTTTGCTGGCTATCACATGTCCTGCTTAGCAGCACAGGTGACTAAATGGTTCGTCCCTACTACAGTGGATCCTCCATTTTGGGTCCAGTTGGAATCTGATTTGGCAGGAGATATACCTCTTTACACACTCCTTACCCCAGCTGTAGGATTGTCTCACCTCCTACCTCCAATAGTGTCCTATACAGCTCGATCTTGGAAGCCTCTTAAGAATAAATCTTGCCCCCAAGCAAAGCCCTGGACACCCCCATACACTATGCTCCCTTATGGCGCTAATAGCCTTATTAAAATTGATGGGGCATGTATATACTGGCCTTCATGGCATAACTCAGGAATACATAGAGTGCAAGATCTTTCTCCTCAGACGCGTATCCTCTGCTCCCTTTTGATAAGCTACAGAGGCACTTCTCACTACCACATAAGAACTTCTGGAGATACTCACAAATTAGAAGTGCATTGCAGCCTCTTCTCCCTATGCACCGGAAATCACTCAGTGGTCCTGGCTGGATAACCACACCAGCTCCTAGCAATCGGGGGTCATTGGCTGATTTTACACTCTATGGAGACTCACAACCTAATGCAACTTTAGCTTGGAAAAGGAAGTCATACATTGGCACACCCATTTCCGAAGACTAATGGTATGCATATCTTGAAGGTATACATTACACATATGGGGATACTACCAGTCGCTTCTTGCAGCTTAAAATACTGCTGCTGTGGAACCGCACTCCAACAGCTCTTTTTACACGTGATTTGCTTAGCCACAGTAAGTGTTGGCATTGTGCACAACCAGAAGCACACATCCTCCATATACTTTGGTCCTGCCCTAACCTAGCCCCATATTGGAGAATGGTAACTTCTGATATTTCATTAGTACTTAATCACCATATAGCCCTGTTGAACCCCAGACTGTGTGTGGGAGATACTTCCACTCGGGGACAGCTAGCCAAACCTCACAGAGACTGGAGCATGATAGCTATCCTCAAGGCCAAATGCCTTCTCCTTAGATACTGGCGCCAGACAACCATCCCCACTCTCTCTGCTTGGCATGTGACGTTGGCCAAACGCTCCATCTTTGAGAGACTCTCCCATCTCCAGAAGGGTAATATGCGCCTCTACTATAAAAGATGGGAACCATATCTCAACTCACCCTTTTGCAAACTCCCAGCACCACCTTCCAACCCAACCCCTCTCTGACTGGGCTGTCCTGCCACTTTCACATTGGGACCTTGGTCTAGTACTGCCCTAACATAGATTTTGGAACTCAGGTATAAGCATCGGCTTTCATTGCTCATATTTTCTTTTACCTATTTAGAATACCTTTATAGTTAATATAAATCTCCCTGATTAGATGCATCATGATAGTTTGGTAATACATTATAGGTATGGGACAGTTTATACACCTAATGATATCCAGTTATTGATGTACTATTTGTACTTGTACTACTTGCAACTATTGCTGTCTTTAGGTGGCTGGCTGTACGGCTCACCATTTGTTGTATCAAATATACAAAATCACTTAATAAAATATTTTACGATAAAAACATTCAAAATCCACACAACAATAAACACTCAAAGATATGAGCACAGAAGGGTTTTGTACAATCGATGTACTCAATTTTGAGAAAAAATTACTCAAAAGACATTTTAAACAGCTTTTAGAGGTTTTGAATCGCAGAGCTCTGAGAGCAAATTGTCTCCAACTACCACTACACTCACACTACCCAGCCCAGAACTGAGTGCAGAACAATCTAGAGCCATGTGACCTGCAATCCCATGAATCACTGCATAATTTCATTTGGAGCTCAATTACAAGGTGAAGTGAGGTGAATTACATTGATTTCAATGTACTTTGACTTAAAATTGGTGGAGAAGTGGTTTGGGAAGGCAGAATAATGCAAAATCATTGGTTTCAATGGACTTTGCATTCCTCATTATGAAGCAAAGTACTCCACTTCACATTGTGGAGTACTCCATGAATTCTCGTTACTCTGTGAATCACCGTGGAGTGAATTGGGACCACTTCACCCACCACTGCTTACAGTACTGTAATTCACATGCTGTACAGGAAGGAACGCGAATACCTATGGCTGTACTTCCCTGATGAGCTGAGCCTGTAATATAAAGCTCCCCTATTTAAAAACTCTTATTAATGAGTACAATGGTGGGGTGGTGAAGCCTGGAGAGATACTACAAAACAGGCTTACAATACATCCAAGTAACTAGTAAAAAAATTTATGTTGTGATTCGTGACGAGATTGTGAATCATGATTTGTGACTGCATTTGTGACTGTGATGATGAAGAACGTGATTTGTATCATGAGTGACTCGTGGTGATGGTCCTGCCTTAAAAACGCATATTAATGAGTACAATGTTCATGCAGAATTATGCACCACACCAGTCCAGTACTCTGAAGGTAAGCCAAAGAAACAACTGTGATTTAAATTACAGATGGAGATTGGGCCTTAAAGAGATGCAAATGCAAGACAGATTAAGATTACGCTGCACACTGAAGAGATGCAGATGCAAAGGCACAACACCTAACCATTGCACACCATCAGAAATTCAAATCTGGAAAAGAATACCTTTGCCAGTTGGGGCGGGCCACGGGGGGGTACTGCATTGCTGCAGTAACAGTCACTAGTACTAGTACCAGTAAATATACCACAAAAAAGTACATAAATCACACAGCTGCAGTTGATAGCAGGTTCACACTGCTGAAATTACTATGTGGCACAATAAAAAGTGTCTGATTTGATGACATGCGTCACACACATACTCACACACACTAAGTAATGCGTAGCAAATTGAAAATTTCAGTACTATAACTACGTATTTTAAACAAACTAAAATTATGCAGTGCTGCACCTCAACAATCACCAAAAAAATGGCAAGAATTATTGAAAATATTACTGTGTGTACATTAACACAGTTATACAAGAAAAATATCACCAAAACAGAAATAACTGTCTTTTTCTCCAAGTTAATCTACCTACACCACAGTTATGCCCCTCCCCAAAGCACACTTCCACTGTCTCTCAGAACACAGACTGAATACCTTACATTAACATTTAAAATCCATACCCAAATAATAAACACTCGATGTATGGGCACAGGAGGCTTTCCTACAATCGATGAACTAAAGTTTCAGCAAAAAAATTACTCAAAAAGGCTTTTCAATAGCTTTTAGAAGGTTTGAATCACAGGGAGCTCTCAGAGCAGACTGTCTCCTACAGCTTCTTACACACACTACCCTGAACTGAGGCTGTGCAGAAGAATTTACAGCCCATGTGACCTGAAATCCCATGAATCACTGCAAAATTCACCTTTGGAGCTTAAAAACAAGGTGAAGTGAGACGAAGTACATTATTTTCAATGTACTTCGCCTTAAGAATTGGTAGAGTAGTGGTTTGAGAAGGCGGAGTAATGCAAAGTCATTGTTTTCAATGGACTTCGTGTTAGTCATTATTACGTGAAGTACTCCGCTTCGTGTTGCGGAGCACTCCACAAATTTGCTTTCTCTTCAAGATTCGCTTCACAGAGCAAATTGGAGCCACTTCACCCATCTCTAACTGCAAAGTGTGATGCTGTGAGATTTGCTATCTCCCCAGCTGCAGTGTGGAATGCTGTAACATTCATTACAATACCTCCTTGGCCGCAGTGTGGGATGATGTGCTATGCACTACCTGTATGGTTGCAGTGTGGGAAGATGCAATATTCCCTACCTCCCTGGCTGCAGTGTGGGATGCTGCAATATTCTTTACCTCCCTGGGTACTGTGAGAGGTGTTATGATGTTGTAATTGACTTGACCCTAAATCATCCTTTGATACACTTCAAAATCAAAGCCTTAAAACTCCATCAAGTGCTATCTGATCCAACTAGATTTAATAGTCAACTTTCTAAACACTCCCTTATTGACCAGATCTATTCCTCACATCCCAATCATATTGTCTCTGCAAATACCCTTCCTGACCAAGATAGAGCTCACTGCATCACATATTTTGCCTGCAAAATTAAATACCCCAACTCTTCTCCCAACATCATTACTGTTGTTTTGTTGTTGTGCATCCAAACCATGCAAACCATACAAATACCCTCAAGCCTAATTCCCAGAGCATGGCAACATGGGTATGCAAATAAACTAGATTGTCAAGGCTTCACCAGAATAGACACTTGGCTTTTAAGCAGGCTTATATACCTGATTCAGCTTATGCTGAGAATAACAAAGTGCAGATACATGTTACTGGTCATTTACTGTAGAATTTTTCATTACTGTACCAGTTTTCTGTTAGACCTCTCTAAAATAAACTGTAATTCAGTGTAGCTCCTCTGTGACACAGAACAGGCACTAAACCAATTCTGTTCCATCATTCTGCCAGTCTTTGATGCCCATTCTCCCATACAAAATAGATGTCAAAGGGTATGCACTTCCTCTCGGTCTCCTATGACATTATTGACTTATTCTGACTGAAAGATGCTACTTGGTCTGCCCACAAGGAATCAGGTACCCTGGCTGATAAGTGTTCGTATAATAGACTTAGAAACCTCTGCATGAAGTCTACCAGAAAAAAGCCAAAGCAGCTTATTTTAACTTCAAATTTATCACTCACTCCCCATCTCCTGCCAAATTCTGGGAAACTGTAAACAACCTACTCCAGCCCTCTCATACCACCTCTGGCATCATTAACCTTAGATGCACCTCTGGAGAAGTCTTTGCCCCACATGCTATAGCAAATGCCCCAAATGATCAGTTTGTGGTTGGGCCCCTGAGGGTTGAACCCCTCTTTTCCTACAAATGATATCTCTGTTTTTCCATATGGGAGACCAAAATCTGGTACGCTTCGTTTCATTTTCTCCCACATCACTGCTACACAGGTCCCTCATAAGTTAATGTGCTCTAAGCCTAATTCACTTCTTGGATTTTATGGTATTTCCCCCACAATTCTGAAGCTGAGAGTTGGTAGCCTGTGAAATTGCAGCCCCTCTGGTCTATGTCTTCAAATCTTCCTGCTTCACTGGGTTTTTTGCCTGTCTCTTGAAGCATGCCATAATGATTCCCCTGCACAAAAGTGTCCCACAAACACTCCTGCAAACTATCAATTCATCTTACTTCTCCCAATTCTCTCCAAAATCCTCAAGAGGCTGGTCACAAGGCATCTGTTAAAGTACTATTACTTGCACTGTGCCTTTTGTGATTACTGTTTGGGTTTCAGTATCCCAGTCTACATCCAGCTCCCACCTTTGACTCACTGACTTCATCCTCACTAACATGGACAATAGTCTGTCTACTTGTGTCATATTTCTTCACCAGGCAAAAGCTTTGGACACGGTAGATCACACCCTTTTATTAGCTAAACTTGTTGCCTCTAATCCTGTATACCCTTTTCTATCCTGGTTCTCCTCCTGTCTGTGCTGTTTCTGTACTGTTGCTCCCAATCTGTCTGTACTGGTTTAGCCCTCTCTGACCCCAGACAAGTTATCACGGGTGTCCCTCAAGGCTCTGTTCTAGGGCCTGTCCTTTTCAATATCCTTGTTAATGACCTCCCACAGGCTGTAAATTCTGCCAAAATTCAAATGTGCAATATGTGGATATCTCAAAGAACTACAAGATTCCAACTCTGACTCCTCTAAAATTGGCACAAATATATGCTGTTCTCTTGCATATGCTGATGATCTGATTTTATGTTCCTTAACTGTCTTAGGACTTCAAAAAAGCTTGATTTGCTAGCTAAAATCTCAGAATTATGACCTGGTGGTACTGAGAGTTGAGGTGCTGGACACCACACCTTGCACCATGCCGCAACCTGGGTTCGGGAAATTAGCATGGGCCATTGGGGTCGACTGGGGAGGGAGCAGACTGAGTGTCTGTAGTCTGCTCTCCACTCCCTGGGAGGTTCAGGGCTTGCACCATGCTGTAGTGGCCCCTGATGGAGATTGAGGGTTCCACAGTTGTGGTGCAACTAGAGGGAAGACTACGGTGGATGTCTGCATGTTGTGCATTGACATCATTGGACGTCCATAGTCCAGGGGAGAAAACACAATGGAAAATGGTGGTAGGTCATGGTGGCTTGATGGCCATGCCTCTGCACACCTCTGGATCCATGTGGAATCATGTTTGGGTATTAGATCCATACCCATTGGCCTGGATTAGGGGGTCCCTGCCATGGGCGCTGTGCATGCTAGCCCTGTATGAGTGAGCTGCTGGGTCGCCTTGAGTGCAGAGGACGGTGACTAAACGATGGCAGACCAAGCCACAGGGAGTAAAAAGAATGTCATAATAAAAAATTAAATCTCAGAATCTTTATTGTTGAAAATAAATCTGGAAAAATCTAAAGTACTAATTATAGGAGCTAAAAAAAAGTATGCATGGAAGATAAATCACAACAAGCTTGAAATGGTTAATATATATACATATTTGGGAATTATCTATACAAGTAATGGATTGTGAAAACCCCATTTTGAGCACATTATCTCTAAAATCAAAAAAACTGTGGGCATTTTGGCAAGATTTGATTATCTATATGGTGGACACTCTGTTAGACCCTTACTATATGCACTTCAAGCTAAATTTAATATCCAGATACTTTACATTACAGAGATATGGGGGATGAGCAAATCAATCAACTGGAAAAACCAGCAATCAGATTATTAAGAACTATATTAGGCTGTCAGAAGTCAACTCCAGCATATGTTATAAGAGTGGAACTCTGAACAGCAAGATTACAATCATGGCTCAATACTAGGGTCATCAATTATTGGATTAGAATGCTAAGTCTCCATAACAATAGACTGACAAAACAATGTCATCTGGAAGAGGAAGATTGGAGAATGAGGGACTCCAAAAATTGCTGTGGTATCAGCATTTGAATAGACTCATTGATAAATATTGCCTGACCTTCCTTATCGAATACAGTGAAGATGGTATTGGTATTAGTGACCAGTACAGACCTTATATCAAGAATAGAGTAATACAGTATTATAAGGATATTGATTTAGCATGCATTTGGTACTTCAAAATATGTGAAATGGTATACACATAAAGACAATAGACATGGGTTCAGGTATTATCTTGATGTCCTGGAGGATCCCAATATATGCAAACATTTTACAGGATTCAGATTTGAATTGTTTGAATCCAAGCCTAGAGATGCCCTACACAAAAAAATCTTATGAAATAAGTGATACCCTGTGTAACTGTAATCAAAATGAAAGAGAAGACTTTGTGCACATTTTAATGAAATATCAATGATACAACAAAATTAGGAACTTTTGGTTACCGTCAATCATTGACTACATAATTTCCTGAAGTGATATTGAGTTAATTACAATCTTATTTACAACTGAGGACCAACTTATAATACATGGTGTTGAGAAATATTTATTGCTCACCAGTAAAGTAAGGAGGAAAAGAATCAGCTCAGCCTAAGCACATATGGAATGTTAAAATGCCCATTCACTTGAGAATATTGCAAAACAGATATGAATTGTTATTTGCACATGCCCTACAGTTTTTAAGGTTTTGTATAATTGGGAGCATAATGTTTTTTATGATTGTTTGTGTGTATGTCTCGAACATATGAACATACAAAAACTGCCAGCAGAAAAAGACCATTTGGTTTATCGAGTCTGCTTGATTATGCAGCTAGTAGCCCTATTCTGCAGCTGCCCCTCCCTCCATCCCTGCACCCCCTCCCTTGACTTTCCCTTTTCCCCTGTCCCAGCTCCTCTTGAAGCATCCCACTGTTCTACAAGCCACCACCTCTGCTGGTGGCGCATTCCACTCTGCCATCGTCCACTCTGTAAAAAAGTGCCTTCTCAATTCCTTCCTAAACCTTCCACCCTCTAATCTCATATCATGACCTCAAGTGTCCTCCCCACCTTCCCCTTGAACAGACCAGACCACATTGTCTCAATATGTATGTTCTATATAAATGTATATTTTCTTATAATCATTTTGGAAGATTAAACAATAAATTGAACTGAACTGAAATGAAATATGTGGATGACACCATTCCATTTACCACTGGTCAGAGCTCCATTGGCATTTCAGATACCCTTCAACAACCTCTCTGATTCATTTAGCTCAAATTATCTTGCTCTTAAACTGTCCAAACTGTATATATGCGTTTTGTTGCTACAAAAGCTTTTTAGGCTGCCCTGCTCTAGCCATAAACTCTGTGTATGACACCACCCTGACATCTTTGCCCTATCATAAGTACCTTGTCATCTTGCTCAATCAATAGAAACATAGAAACATAGACTTTGACAATATTTAAGGACCGCTGTTCTCACCCAGTCTGCCCATTTCCTCTTATCAGATAAGCTGCAGATCCTAGTTAGCCAACAGCCTGCCTACTTCCTCCTAACCCCCACTAGAATTGCCTTATGTCTGTCCCATGCATTCTTGAAATCCCCGACTCTTTTTGACCTCACAACCTCCTCAGGAAGGCCATTCCATGCATCCACCACCCTATCTCTGAGCCCATTGTGTACTCTTCCACTGGGTTTTTGTTTCCCAGGTGCATTACTTTGCACTTCTTTGCATTGAATCTAAGTTTCCATACTTTTGACCATGCCTCCAACCTTGCCAACTCCCTTCTCAGTATTTCCACCCTCCCTTGTGTATCAAGCCTGTTGCATATCTTTGTGTCATCTGCAAAGAGGCATACTTTTCCTTCCAGTCCCTCTGCAATGTCATGTATAAAGACATTAAAGAGGACAGGCCCCAGTACTGAACCTTGTGGTGCCCCGTTAGTTAGCCCCTTTTCTTCAGCGTGGATTCTGTTTACTATTACCTTCTACATCCTGTTGTCCAGCCACTTTCTTAGTCAGGCTTCCACCCTGGAACCCACTCCCAGGCTGACTAACTTGTTTATTAATCTTTTGTGTGGGACCGTTTCAGATGGCTTGCTAAAGTCTAGGTAGGCCATGTCCACAGCCCCTCCCTGGTCTACTACTTTGGTCACCCAGTCAAAGAAATCTATTACATTTGTCTGACAAGAGCTTTCCACTGTGAATCCATGCTGCCTTGGGTCTTGTGCTCCACTGGCCTCTAGGTACTCAACAGTTTTTTTTTTAAGTGATTCTATCATTTTCACACCACTGAGGTCAAACTAGCAGGTCTATAATTTCCTGCCTCTGCCTTGCTCCCATTTTCCCATGATTTGTTACAAAGGGTAGTCACTGGTGTCACTAGTTCTCCCCTTATTCATTTATCGTCTTGCATTAATACCTTTGAGGCAAGATCATTACGTAGGTTCCACATCAGAGTGAGCTCACAGGGCTGAGGATTTACAAGAACAAAAACATTTACAGTGAGGAGCAGTAAATGCAATAGTACAGGGACAATTCATACATGAACAAAATACAAAGGCAAGGCAAGTAACAATCAAGTGAACATTCTAATATAACTACATTAACTCAAGCCGTAATTGTGTAATGTCACAGACTAATAAGTGTTCTTGTAAATATTTAGGTATGGGGGAGGCAGAGGAAGAAACAGGTAAGGTCATTAAAGGGAAATGGAGGAGTGTGAGATAAGGGAGTATATGTTCAGAAAGAATTCTGAGATGGATGGGGAGAGGCAGGGAGGGTGAGGGGACAAAGCAGCCAGGAAGACTTTGCCAGTGAGGCTAGGGGGATCCAAAAGAAAGTCTACATGGCTGGTCAAGTGGTCAACTGGCAGAGACAGAGATAGGGTGGGGAGAGAGGAGGATAGGAAGTTTGAGGAGAGTGGTGAGAAGTAGAGGATGAGAGAGTACATGCAGTTTAGAGCCTAAAGAAGAAAACTGTTGAGCAGCAAGGGGAAGCTAGTGGAAACTGTCGCAGCTAGCAGTAGCAACAAGATGATTTCTGAGATCATGACTGAAGAGGCCTAACATTGTTGAACTAGAGACAGCAGGAGGGAGATTATTTAGCAAGGAGAAAGCCCGGTGGGCAAAAGACCTTTGGGATAATAATGTACAGCAGCGTGGTACCGTGAAGGACATGCTACCTGAACTTCTTGTGCAGCAGCTGCATTCAATGGGGGTGAGGAGCTTCATTACACCAGTAGGTACCAGTCTCAGGCTAGCCTTCTTTGCTGGGAGGCAGGTTTGGTAGCTTAGCCTACCAATGAACTGTAACCAGTTTGCCTGAGTGTATAGGCTGCAAGTGTGGGTGAGCCAAGCAGACCCAGTGGAAAGCCGACAGGCTTTGTTCAATGTGACAATGATCCATTGTAGGGCAGAGTCAGTAGCGGATCCATAAATTACTAGCCGTAGTCCACAAGTGAGACTACACAGCTGAGGCCTGCAAGAGAGAGGGCCTTGGGTGTAAGATTATGCCTATGCCAGTAGAGCAAGTCGATGCAAATATTAATAGCCTTAGCAATGTTATTGATGTATATATGTAGGACATGGTGTTGTCTAATGTTACCCCCAGGTATTTGAACTGATGTACCTGTTTCAGTGGGAACCATGCAACATTAGGTATGGTGAGGGGGTAAGCACGATGTCCATTCTGTGAACTTGTGAACAACATTGTCTTGTTTTTTTTGCAGTTCACAACAAGATTTTGTGTACCGAACCATTTCTCAATGGTCACAAAACTTTGCTGGAGCTGAAGTTCCAGGGCATTGAGATCATTGACATTTAAGAAGAGAACGGTGGCATTTGCACAGAGCGGAATTTTGCTCAGACAGGTAGCAGGGAGCTGACTGAGGAATAAGCAAAACAGTATGGGACCAAGTATGGAACCTTAAGGAACACCAGAGAGAACTGGTTTGGTGTTGGACAGGACATTGTCAATCTTAACCTGTTGAGAGCAGTCTGAAAGGCAGCTTCTGAACCAAGCTACAGTATATTCAGACAGACCGATAGCAGCAATCTGTTGCACTTGGAGGACATGGTTAACAGTATCAAAGGCTTTGGATAGGTCGATGAATGTGGCACTGACAATAGCACCTTGATCTAGATACTTGTGAATGTAACCAGTGAACTCAAGTAGAGCAGTAGTGGTACTGTGCCCTTTGTGGAACCCGTGCTGCTGTCTGCACTACAGGTTATGCTTGTCCAGATAGTCCTCAAGTTGTTCTATAATTATCCTTTCAAGGGCCTTAAATAATGGAGGGAGTAAAGAGATGGGCCGGTAGTTGCCCTGTTCAGTTCGGGTGCCACTTTTAAAAACAGGAATTACTAGAGCAGCTTTACACAGTTGAGGAACTTGGGAGAATCTAAGAGATGTATTGATGATTTGGGTTAGAGAAGTCAGTATACTGTCCAGGGTCAGGTCCACCAATTTTTGGTCAAGGGAGTCACCACTAAGCTATAACTTCTCAAGCACCTTACTTAAGTATTTCCTAGCTTCCCTTGTAGTAACTTGTCTAAAATAGAAAGAAGGGCGAGAAGGTGTTTGGTCATTAGAAGTAGCACTGGGGGGGTGGTTCAAGTATTGGAAAAATCAGGTGGTGATATGCCACTGAGATCAGTGAAGGCATGGTTAAAGTAGTTAACAATAGAGAGAGGGTCAGTGGAGGGTACCTCATCAACCTGTAGCATTGAGGTGGATGACTTCTGTCCCTTACCAAGAAGATAATTGATGTTTGCCCATAATTTTTTGCCATCACTCCTAGGCTGGGAGAGGGCATTCCTAAAGTAATTGCTTTTTGCAAGGTGAATTGCCTTGGTGCAGGCATTCCAAGCTTTTTTATAGCTCAGGGTATTGGCAGTTTTTTTCAGTGGCCTGAGTTTGGTGCCACAGTTGGTCCCTCAATTTAATTTGCTCAAGAAGTTCCAGGGTTAGCCATGGATTGCAATATCCTTTGACTTTACACTTTATCAACGGTGCAAGCCTATCACAGATACCATTAAAGGTAGTGATGAAAGATTCTAACACTGAGTCAGCAGAGTTAGCTGAGTGGACAACTGACCAGTTGAGACTTTGTAGGTCATTTTGTAGGAGGTCTATATGCCCCTAATTAAAGACTTGATAATTAATTGCTCTGGCAGGGGGTTTCCTGAAGAAATTTGACCAGCGGCACAAAATGGGTGAGTGATCACTACATAAGTCTGGGAGAACTGTTGTATGGGAGATGTGGTCTGGCCTGTTTGACAGAACCCTATCCAGCAATGTAGATGTGCCAGCTTTATAGTTCACCCTTGTAGGAGAGTGTACGAGTTGGGCGAGGAGACAGCATCCCTATAGGGACTAACAGCTGGCGAGAGCCAATTAGCATTGAAATTCCCAAGCAGAATAGTTTGAGTGTTGATATTCAAGGAGCCTAAACATGCCTTGAGTGCATCTAGCCCTGGTACCTTCAGCCCAGTTGGGATTTAAACTGAGAGAATAGTGAGGGATTTGCTATATTTCCCGATCACAATTTTTATAGCTAAAGCTTGCTTGTTGGTGCCTGTGTCAGGTAAGGTGAGCACAAGGGCCTGGAGGTTGTCTCTTATGTAGATGACACAGCCCTCTCCACATTTGGATAGATGAGCCACTCTATAGATGGTATTGCCAGGGATCATGATAGCCATATCTTGAACTTTTGGGGATGCCATGTTTCCAGCACCGACAGGATGTCTGGGTTGTACTCATGGACTCATGCAGTTAGGATGCCCATTTTGTGCAGCAGGCTGCAGACGTTTATTGAGCCAATAGTGAGGTGTCCCCCAGTCCTTGGTGGGAGGACTGTTGACTGTTGAGGTCCAGGGTTAGGGTGCACATTTCCAGAGAGTAAGAGTAGTAGGAGGGCTATTCACTAAGGTATGCCTTCAACTATTTGTGGTTGATTTTGTGTTGTCTGTATTGTGTGTGGCAGATGGAGAGTTTGGCCTGAATATTAAAGATTCTAGGAAGCTGTGCCAGGGGGCACGACCACTGGGGTTTCAGTGGGAACAGCTCTAAGAGCCTTAAGGTAGGCATGGCCTGGGGTGGTAAATGGCAGGAAGCCCTATAGGACAGTGTAGAAGTGCAGTGGACATTCAATGCAATATCTAGAAGTATAGGGACAGGTTCTGGGGGGGCTATACTGTATGTGCCCTACTAGTGGAAGGAGGAAGGACAGTAGGGCAGCATGCAGGAGTAGTGCATAGAGAGGGGTCATTGTTGCAGTATGAGTGGATGGCAAGAAAGTAGAATGGGCAGCCTTTTTTTAATTCAATAAGCTTTATTAAAAAGGTTTTGCCAGACAAATACAATCATGATCACAAGACATATAATACAAGAACAAGCACCAACATTCAGGTACTACTTGACAGAATGCAGATCTGTGAGAATACAAACAAAACACACTTACCCAACATCCCTATTCATCCCTCACCCCAACCCCCTTCCATCTCTTGGCAGAGCAAACTAGACCATAAAAAAGGGGGAGGAAAAGAAAAAGAAAATCAAAGGGATCATTGTACCTTTATAACCAGCAGAAAAACACAGGGTAAATAAAGTATGAAGAGACTCCCATCTGTCCCTGTATCTGTAAACTCTATTATGGATGCTGGCAATCATTTTCTCAATCCTCAAGTTGGATAAAAGCTGTTAAAGCCACTCAGAGTAAATTATCACTGTGGTATCTTTCCAGTGACAAAGCACCAGAGCCTTGAGAGAGTGCAATCAATGCCATATGGTACCTTCTCTGTAGGACATCAACTCCAGTGTAGTCCTCTATCAGGCAAATTTCCAGGGTAAACAAGTCATTAAGAGCCAGATGGGGATCAGCTTTTTGCCTGATAGTGTCCCACAAGGAGGCTACGGGGGCATTCCCAGAAAATATGAAGCAAATTACGATCTGCATTGTTACATCTTATACAGGTAGGGTTAGGAAGTCTCTCCATCTTAAATAGCTTGGCAGGTGACAAGTAAAGGTGGTTTAATATAAAAAATGTAATCAATCTCAATCTGTCTTGAGTGATACAGGAATAACATGCCTTCCATAATTTATCCCAACTAAGCTGTTTCAAAGGAAAACAGCTTCCCAAAAGGGCTTTGCCCCATTCACCATTGGGAAGGCCAAGTTGAAAAGCTGGGTATAGACAAGAGACTGCATGGGACTGTTGAGCTGCATAAGCCAAACTTTTGATGTTCTCTCCCTTATTGCTGGGTTGGAGATTTTTTGAGACTAGAAGGTGGCAGACCTCATAAATCCTAAAAGGACTTCCCAGAGCAGGGAACTTTCTCAGGATTTCTGGTGAAGTAAGATAGGAAGAGCCTGACATCAGATCACTCGGGCGAATGTGATCGGTTGATGGGAACCAAGCAGGGGTGAGACACCTACCCCCATCTTAAAATTAGGATTTTTCATCAAAGGTTGATTGGAGTCAATGATATGACAGTATTTAATAAAGGAACAAAGTTGGGAGTGAATTCCCACTGAAGTAGTCATGGGAGAGTCCATCCCCAACAGAGTAAGTCCTTCGGTCAGAGGTGCAGCACTGCTTCACCGAGACCCCTTGAATCTAATATGTCAACTAAATTTGAAGCCAAGAGGAAAGATATGGGAAGGAAGAAGATTCTGCAATGGGATGCAGCCAAAGGAGGCATGTGCTCACCTGGCTAGCCCAATAATATAGTCTAAAATCTGAAGTCTCAAACTCCCTCTGGATTTAGAGGCCACCATCTTGTGATAGGCTCTTCTCTGAGGCTTTTCCTTCCAAATAAAATCTGAGATGGAGCTATGTAATTTCCTGAACCAGAGGAGTGAGACCTTTATGGTTAACATATTCAATGGGTAAAAAATTTGAGGCAATATACTCATTTTGATTAGGCTTACCCTTCCCCATAAGGAAAGAGGTAGACCCAAACAATGAGTTAGGTCTTGCTGTACAGTAACTAGCAGAGAGTCTAGGTTGAGCTGCTTCATCTTGGCCTGGCTGCCCGCCAAGAAAATTCCCAGATATTTCAGATGTCTAGGAGACCACTGAAGTTTAGCATCCCCAAGGTGACCTTTATGGGTATGTGCATTAAGTGGAAAGACCTGGGTCTTGTCTAAATTCACTTTATATTTCGACAATCGACTATACTCTATAGTGTCTAGGACTGCAGAAATGGAATTAGAGGCTCGTAAAGATGCAACAATATATCATTTGCATAGACCAAAAGCCTCAGGTCTTGAGGCCCTATTTTAACCCCATGAATATCAAGGCTCTCTTGGTATTTCCATAAAAGGGGTTCCAAGTACAATTTGAACTAGAGGGGAGATAACAGGCACCCCTGTCTTCTTGCAAAGCACAGAGGAAAAGAAGAGGAGAATACGCCATTGCAGTAAATGTTTGCTTTCGGATTTGTGTATAGTGTCCATACCCAATAAATGAACTGGGGTAGGAAACCCAGTCTTCTGGAGAATTCCAAATAAGAACCCCAGTTCATCCTATCAAAAGCTTTCTCCGCGTCTAGGGACATCAGGACAGCGGGGTCCTCTGAGTCCCTGGACACGGAGAAAATATGGGCCAACTTCAGAAGATGATCGGATGATGCCCTATCTGCCATCAAGCCAACCTGATCTGGACTGATTAAAGAGGGAAAGACTCTCCTGAGTCTATTGTCCAATAGTTTGGATAGAATTTTTATGTCACAATTAAGTAGTGAAATTGGCCTATAGCTTGTGAGTTTGTCCTCGAGCTTACCAGGTTTGTGAATAACCACAATCAGGGCTTCTGGTAACTGAGTGCCTGAAGGGTATTCAGATAAAATATGGTTGAAGAAGCTAAATAACCACAGTAGTAATTGGTCCACAAACTTTTTATAAAAATTGGAAGAGAAGCTGTCCGGTCCAGGAGCCTTGTCCAGAGGAGATTGTTATTTCACCAGAATTTCTGCTTCTGATATGGGAGACAATAGAAGATTTTTGTCAGCCTCTCTGAGCTCAGTAAGAGGAATCGAGTCCTGGTAATCGTCAATATCCTGAGATGAAATTGTGGTATCCGGGGGAATATAAATTTCCTGATAATATTGCTCAAATTCTGAGACCACCTCCTTCAGTGTGATTTTGATGGACCCATCAATCTGTGAGGAAATAGCCTTCACCAGTCTAGAAGATTCCAGTTTTTTAACCCTGAGGGCCAATAAATGGCTGGCTTTCTCCCCTTGATCAATGTAAGTGGCCCTAGATCTTAAAATGGTAAATTCAGCCTGGTCTCTAAGTAGTTCATTGTACTCCTCCCTAAGTTTGATGAGTTGGTTTCTCAAGGAGACATCTGAACTCGGGGATAGCCGACCCTCCAGATCTCTGATTCTGGACAGGAGCTGGCAAGCCTGCTCTGTTCTTTTCTTTTTCCTAGTTGAAGCGATTTGGATGCATTCCCCTCTGACAAACCATTTTAAAGCAGCCCATTCAATCTCCATTTTACCTGTAGTGTGCAAATTGTTTTCAGTATACCGTTCTATAGAGTACACAATTTGTTTGACTATCTGGTCATCTTTTAATAGGAAATTACTGATCTTCCAAATCATCTCCATCTGCTGGTGAAACTCTAGGCAAATCCGGCACCAGGTAGGGGAATGATCTGAGACTACCCCCGGCTCAATACTGCTATCTAAAATATCAGGCAAAAGGAATCTACTAATTAGAGATAGTCAATCTTGGAATAGGTACCATGCACTAGTGAACAGAAGTGAAGGCCCTTGTACTGGGATTGAGTACTCTCCAGGGGTCACATAAACCAACCTGGTCCACTAGCTCTCTGAGGGCTCTTTCCACTGGGGTCAGACCTTGGGAATGTCTATAAGATTTATCCAAATCTGGAGTGAATGGGAGATTCCAGTCCCCTCCTATAAGTATCGGAAGAGCTAGAAAAGGGGAGAGAGCTGAACCCAGCTCTGAAAAAAAGGAAGGTGAGTCTTGATTGGGCCCGTAAACACACCCTATCACTAAATCCACCCTGTCCAGTACCCCTCTGAGGAGGAGGTACCTTCCATTTAGATCTCAAATACACTGTGAGCATGTAAATGTTCCTTGAGAAGAGAATAGCAACCCTCTGCCTGATGTACTGTAACCCACAGTATAAACCAACCTGATATGTAACCTCCTGAAAAAATTGGCTTCAGAGTCCAACAAGTGTGTTTCCTGCAAGCAAGAAATGTCACTATTGAGGGACTTGAGATGTTTTATAACCAGGTACCTTTTCATTTTGTTGTGGGCACCCTGGACATTCCAGGAAGTAAACTTAATTGTACCCACCATTTGAGGGTAATATATGGTACAATCTCATAGGGAACAGCCAGTATAGTGCAAACAGCCTCTTCTGCTGAAATGTAGAGTAAAGCCAATGGCCCACCCCTCTGCAAACTAATCCCATAACCCCCCCACCACCCTTATTATCCCCAAACAAAAGGAGAAGGAGCGCTACAACAACTCTATAACCTCCTCCCCCATAACACATGCACAGTCTGGTCTATGATGCTAACACCACTTACTCACAACTGCTTCCCCGTCCCACCTCTCCCCTTCCACATACCTACATGATAGCTGTACCAAAGACTATATCAAAGTACAAGCCAAGAAACCCCAGCATTTTCCAAGTATAAGCTCCTTGACATAGAACAGACTATAACTTCAACATACAAAGGTCCCACTTGCCTCTCTCCATCCATCAATAGACAGGAGAGGACAAACAGAAAACTTAAAATTATAATAAGAAAAAGGGGAAGGAGATTAAAGGGGAGAAAGAAATGCCCTTATCCAATTGGGGTGTTCATTGAACCTCAGCCTGTGGTCCAAATAACTAGTATCCCTTTGTCAAAAGGAAAGAAAGGGAAAAACTCAGGGAACAGACCACCAGGTAAGGCATATCATGAAATCTGGGGCTGGCTACTTCATGCCTTTCCCATCATAGCCTGCCAGGCCCCCCCATAACATAAAACAAATATCTGTATCTGCCCTTTAATGGGCAAGACCCACATATTACTGAAGTCTTCAGTCCAAAAATAAATTGCAAAAAGCGAACCCAGACCCTTGGGAAAAGCAGATCATGCCTGGAGAACTATCTATATCCAGTCCCCAACTTAGGTGAAAGATCTCAAGTAAACAAATGCCTTAAGGGCACTAAACCTCCTATGAGGAATTAAAACAGCACAACATCTTGCAAAAGTAAACTTAAACTATGAGAAATGACACTCTATACACTCCCATCATATGAACTTGTAACCGTATGCCAGGGAGAGAGTGGAAACTTAACTAGAAGTCTGTGTCCCCACATATCCCCATATGTCCCCCAAACTGAAACTAAAAATGGAGAGACTCAAGGGGGTGAACTGCAAGGCAAAAATCCAGGCCTCAAGATCTGAGCTTCCATGTGTCTCCTGTAACCCTCTACTCCAAGTATGCCACTGCTTGATCCGAATAAGGAATTAACGGAGACACTTGACATTTACATGAAAAGAACTGTACTTATAACCAGCTTCAGTCACCAGGGAAAATTAAAGAGATCTGTAGTGGACTAAGTCCAAACAAATAACAAGCAGGGACTGGTTGAAATCATAGATCAAAGTCACAGCAAGTCCAGGTGCTTATTATAAGCCAGTTGTTAAATATGAACAAATTAAAGTCTCCTTGAGCTCAATAAAGTGCGATGAAACACAGTATTCATAAATGACTCTACTAACTTGTAGCTGGGAAGCCGACCACATCCAATATCACCTTTCCTGAGCAATCCAACTTATATCACAACATGCAGTAAGAGCATCAGTGGGACTTGAACAAGTTAAGCAAGGCAACTTTCAGGGCTGATTCAGCTGCCACTGGAGCTTCATAGCTAGAACAAGCTCCCTGTTTGTTCACTTGAAGTTTTGCAGGGTAGACCATGTGAAATTTAAACTCCGCGAGGATTGACTTAGATACAATTGGGTGGATTGCTATGCAGCACTGCCTCATTGTCACTGGCAAGTCCTGGGCCACCCAAATTTTGTTTCTCCCCACTTAACTTGCAGTTCCTTAACTTTCATTGGAAATGCTGCCTTTCTGATAATTCAGAAAACATAAAATAAGAGGGTGGGGAGGAGTCCTGGTTGGTGGCATCAGCCATAGCACCCTGTGAGCCCATTCAATAGAATATAAGAATATGAAGGGGAAGGACTGGTGAGTTTTCTACCAATTTTTGATTAAAAGGATAGTGTTTTACCTTCCTCCCATTTGGGCAGACCTATGGGACCACATTGTTCTGCCTGCTGCGCCCTCAAGGTCCTCTATTTTGACTTCTAGTTTGGCTAGTTGATGCCTTGTGTTGACAAATTTAAGCTCTACTATGTCCACTTTATTCTCCAGGAGATGTCATCCAACACCATGGAGATTGACTTAACGTCCAAAGTGAGAGATTTTAGCTTGTCCCAGAATGGACAGAATTCTTTCAAAAAATCTTGTCAGTGTTAACACACTTTGCTCCATTGGGTTTGTAGTTGAGTGGCCCGGTGCAGATTATTGCGGCCTAGATTTTTTCCTAATCTTTTCTGGCATGGAGGGAGGGGGTGTATGTTTTGGAGTGCAGTCCACATCTCAACTTCCATCCCGGAGCAATCAGAAGACAGCTGGACCAGCCATGAAGGTATACTGGAAACAACAACGTTATTAAAGAGGCAACCTTAAATGGTAAAATTACTTTAAATACAGTATTAGGAGGGGGTGAAGCTGGAGCTCTACTGAAGCACATCTATCCACAGTCTGCATCATGTGACCTCAATCGAATGGGCAGCCCTTTAAGAGAGAGGTGACAGTGGAAGTAGTGACACAACACCAGCAAATAGCAAGCAATAGTTCTTTCAGAATTCTGGGGTGAATCCCATCAGGCCCCATTGCCTTGTCCAAAGCAAAAAAAAGCAAAAAATTGACCTAAAAGCAAGGAAGGAAGAGGATATAAAGGGAAAAAAGATAATTAATTACCTGATCACCCCCAGTTCTCAGTTGGAATTAATCAGTAACAATAATGCAGTAGAAGTACAAGGTATTTTAAAACCTCAATGTAGCCCATCCTGTTAAAACCAAGAGTTCTGATAAGGCCATGTGTACTGAAAATAAGATGCAGGAACATCTGATTATGGGTCAGATTAGACAGTTGGGAAAAATGAAGGAGGAATTTTGACTGCTACTATTCTGAGTCTAGCAAATGTTATTCATCCTTTGAATTAATTATTGAATCAGAGAGCTATTGAGGATAAAGTTAGAACAATTAAGCAACATCAATCTCCCTTTAGCTGGGACACAAAAGCAAACAACAAAATACAAAGTCTAACACAAATCTTTCCTAGCTGAATTTGAAAACTTTATTACCTCTTGTGTTAATCATTTGACCTTAGACCCAGCCATTTGTTGTCCACCAGATGTACCCTATCTGTGGAGCAAAGAAAGGAGAGCAATGCAGTAAATGATATCTGATAGGTTAAGAATTTAACTCCCCATGAAGCTGCTGCCTAGACTGATGAATGAAGGTGCTTCCTTGATTGATGAAATTATGAGCTATGGAGAAGGACTACAAGATCTAGGTTTGAAAGTTATTGATGAGGGGCTGCATAAAATAAAAAAATATTTGCATAAAAATAATGATCTCCTATAATAATTAGTGACCTATTTTGCACTTGCATCTGGCACCGTTAATGATGTAGTGTGTCTGGAACCAAATAAAGGAAAACTATATGAAAAAATGGCACAGGCACAAGGAAAAGCATTAATAGCAAAAGACCACTGGGTGAATTGCAGCAAAAGTAAGGGGGGGATAGAAAAGGTAGTAAAGTATCTTCAGATAAAAAAATACAAATCAAAGTAAAAAGTCAAGAGATCCAAGCATAAAGATATGAATCAATTAAAGGATAAGGGCACAGAAGTTTGCTGCTGCAGTCATGTTGGGAAAATATCCTGCAAGAGTGTAACCCCAAAAGAGTGTTTGGAATCTTAGGCAAACAAAATAATTTAAATTTAGATCAGCTGCCTTCACAGAACATATCAAAACCCTTGAGACAGAGAAGGAATGGTAAAGGAAACAAATGAAATAGGAAGAAAACAATATGAGATACATTAATAAATTATAATGAGTGGGTTTTAGTAAAGGAAAATAAAACAGTAAGCATGCTGGAAGCAAATATCTGACTCTGAATAAGGAGAAAATTGGAGTGGACATTTTTTTTTATTTGAAGATCCCCAAGAATAGAAATTAACATGCCCACTGCTCTAACCCATCGGCCCCCATTTGCATACTGTGTGACCTTGAACAAGTCAATTAACTTCCTTGTGCTTCCAGATCACACCTGGAAACAAGCTCCAGCTTAGTGTGCCTTTCCAGGTTAAATAATTTTTCTCTTTCCCCTATACACTGGACATTGGTAGTAAGTTTGCATGGACTGACATCCAGTCTGCAGTTGCATTTAGGTACAAAACTGGATCCTCACAAAGTATTATATGCCTTCTTACTACAACTGCAGACTGCATTCAGATAATACTAAAAGCTTAGGAGTTGCCTTTATTGGTATAACTCTTGACACAATGATAAAGACAGACATTGATGTAAGGGTAAAGATTTCAAATAAGTGTAAAGAAGATTGCATAAAAAATAGGGGAATGTGGAAAACTAAGCTCAGAATAAAAATGAAGGTCTCTAATCCATATCAGCAGAGAATACAGTAACTCCATTTTGAGGCAACTGGATACATGTTTCTCTCTGATTGATGATGATGAGTTTGCTCTTAGAAAAGAGTGTAGACAAATAAGAGGTAGATTAGAAAAGGGCTCCCAATTAATTTCATGCAGTGTTAGAATTAAAGGAAAGTACCACACATACTGAGAATGATCTAGAAACAAATGGATCGGAGGAAGCAACAGAGTTAACAGTTTTGACAAATGAGATGATTAACCTTGACTGACTGAAAAAAAAAACAGAAGATTGCAATATACTGGCCTTGAGCTGGATTGTTACTGGATTGGCAGCAAAGATTGCTGGGCAAGATGTTGGTGCATATAGTATGTAAATCAGTTTGATGTCCTCTTATTTTAGAAAACCTGGATAGGAGCTCATTTCAAATGCTGTTTAGAAGGATTTCAGTATTGGGGATATTATATATGAAAAGATAAGAAATATGCTAGACTTGCAAGAGGAATCTCCACTTATGACTCAAATGGTGTTTTTAGTCAGTCAAAGATGCTCTGTCCTGGCTTTCCCTATTTCCTAGGTGTATTTCTACAAATGGAAACCCATCCTTTTGCTGTGATCAACATGTACATTTCACCTTACAATAATTCAAAATTGAAATGTGATGACCCATCTGACAAGCTTTATGAGACAACACAGCTATTACATATTGATTACCCTGGTATAATGTTCATCTTCAAGGGGATCTAAATGCAAGAATTGGGGACAAACTAGAGCTTTTGACAAACTGCTAGAATATGTATCACTCTGAAAATACCAGGTAGATAGTCATCAGACACTATTGTCAGTACAGCGGGATGAAAATGATAAACTTTTGAGCAGAAAAATTGCTGAGATTTATTAATGGAAGAGCACCAGAAGATAAAATTGTGAAACAGCATTGCTTGGAGATTTCAATTGGAATATGTTAATTCCTCAATTAACAATTCTAAATCAGTTTGCAGCTCTAAATTTGCAACAGTTGATTAATACACCTACTCGATTGCATAAATCAAATAATGAAAAACATATTTTATTGGATTTAATATTTACAAATAGACCTGAAAGATATATATCAGGAGTTCATGAAAATGACGTGAGTGATCATTGTTATACCTCTTGTATTAGGGATACTTAGATGGAGAAATGGCAATCACAATTTACTTATGTAAGGCTGTTTAATCAATTTAATGAACAGGCATATTTGAAAGATGTGGCAGAAATTCAATAGAATTTAATGTATACTTGTCCAGATGTACACACAGCATGGCTTTTCTTTAAATGGTCTCTTGTGAAAGTTATAAATAAACATGCCCACGTAAATTAAAAATGTAAATAATAGAAAAAGAGTGCCGGATAATACAAGAATTGAAGGATTTAATAAATAAAAAATCAAAATTATGGCATATAGCTAAAACCACTAAGGAAATTAAGGATATCTTGGCATTTATGGTTATTAGAGATAATTGTACTAAAAATATTAGGAAACAAAAAGGAAATATTATGAAAACTATTTTTCCTTATCAGAAAAATCTGTGGGCACTATGGAAGGGCATAAATTTGATGAAGGAAAACAAGGTTCAGTTAACTTGCCAACATCTTTGACAGTTGAAGGAAAAACCTTTGTGATAGATGTTGACAAAATAAATGTACTGAATTCCTTGTTTGTCTCTGTTGGTGATGCATTTAATAAAATGCATCCAGATTTCCTACCCCTGTTTGGATATTGATTTTGGTAGTGAACTTAAACGACCTGCATTTTCCTTCAGTCCAATTGAATTATATGATGTTAAAAAAACAGTTATAGACTTTAAATATTAGAAAAGGTCCTGGATGTGATGAGATTCACCCCTTTTTCTAAAATTAGCAGCTGAATTAATAGCACCTCATCTTACATATATTTTTAACTTTTCTTTGGAAAGTTGTGAATTGTCAATTGATTTGAAAACAGCTTTTGTTACTCCAGTATTTAAAGGGGTGATCTACCAAACCCAGGATCCTATAGACCTATTTCAGTATTACCAATATGTGCAAAAATACTTGAAAAACTTGTGAGTACTCAATTGACTAATTATCTTATTAAACATAATATAATAATGCATTTGCAATCAGGATTTAAAAAAGGGCATAATATTACATATACAATTTTAAAAGTAGTTGATGACCTGTTGAATGCTTTCGACAAAAACCAGGAAGTTACATAATTATTTCTGGATTTGTCGAAGGCATTCGACACAGTACATCATATTATATTACTTAATCAGTTTAAAAATGTTGGATTAGGTATTCCAGCATTAGGCTGGTTTCACAGTTATTTAATTGGGAGATTACAATCTGTTAAAATAGGAGGTGTGTGCTCCACATCAGCTACCCTATTAAATGGGGTACCTCAAGGGTCTGTGCTTGGCCCCCTCCTTGTTTTATTATACATAAATGATCTACCAAATTATTGTTCATCTAAAACTCATATACAACTTTACGTGGATGATACAATTTTGTATACTAGGAGTTATGATGTTGATACAGCAATGGTTGTTTTGCAACAAGATTTTAATAAAATACAAAGGGAACTTGTTAATTTGAGATTGCCTTTGAATGAGAAAAAAATGCAGTGGATGTTATTTGGTAAAAAAGATCTTAAATATTCACCTATAAAAGAACTTAGATTTTTGTCAGCAATTAACATAGAAAGAGTAAACTCCTATAAATATTTAGGAGTTATGCTAAACAAAAACTTGACTTTTAAAATACATATAATGTCTATATCAACGAGACTGAAGAGACTTCTTAGTTTCTTTTATAGGGATAGAACTCTCTTTAGTCTAAAGATTTGGAAATTCTTGGTTTCTGCCTTATTCTTACCTATTTTAGATTATTGCTGTGTTCTTTGGATGTCCTCTTTAATAGTGCATTGAGATTTGTAACAAACCTTCCATTTAGAACTTATTGCTGTGTGTTATATCAAAACTAAGGTCTCCTTTCATTATTTGATAGGAGAGACTATCATTGGAATTTACTTGTGTATAAGTTTGTACAACAGTCATTGCCTATTTTGTTGCTAAATAGATTGCAAATAAGAATACAGAATCAACATAACTTAAGATCTTCTGTCTGTAAAAGTTTTACTAGATCTAGAACTAGAACAAAATTTGATGACAAAACAATCTCAAATTTAGTGCCTAAAACTTGGGAACAAATATCTAAAAGGTTGAAATGCACAGTATTGCTACCATTTAATCGTTTTAAGTCTTTTTTGATGACTTTATATAGTAAACACTGTAATTGTTATGGATAAATTATTGACATTTAGGTTTGTGTCATAACTTAAATTAATCAATATTATATTGAAACTGAAATTGTGTGTGTATGTCTGTTTAAGTGAAGTTATGTTAATTGTCGGATTCAATTGCAAAAGAGATATTTTTTTATCTCAATTTGAAATCCAATAAAGTTTGAAAGTTTGAAAAGGGGAATGATAATTTTGCCAACAAAACATAGAAACATAGAATTTGACGGCAGATAAGGACCGCTTAGCCCACCCAGTCTGCCCATTTCCCTACCTAATGGATAAGCTGCAGATCCTAGTAAAACTGGGGGGGAAGTATACTTGATATAGGCTTAACTGATGTCTTGTACCATAAATGACTGCTGCTAGTACCTGCCTCTGTATGGTGATAGTGTTAACATAGAAACATAGAATTTGATGGCAGATAATGACCACTTGGCCCACCTAGTCTGCCCATTTCCTACCTGATGGATACACTGCAGATTCTAGTTAATCAACAGCTTACTGCTTCCTACCCCCACTAGAATTGCCTTATGTCTGTCCCATTCATCTTGAATTCTACACTGTTCCCAACTCACAACCTCCTCAGGAGGGCTGTTCCATGCATCCACAACCCTCTCTGTGAAAAAATACTTTCTAACATTACCTCTGACACCTTCCACCTCTAACTTCAAATTGTGCCCCCTTGTTCTTGCACATCTCTTTTTCTGAAAGATACTACCCTCTTGTACTTTGTTAATTGCCTTGAGATACTTGAAAGTTTCTATCATGTCCCCCTCTCCCTCCTTTCCTCAAGGGTATACATATTAAGCTGCTTTAGTCTTTCCTCGTATGTTTTCTGGTGCAGACCCTGCTCCATTTTGGTTGCCCTCCTCTGAATAAATTGTTTATTACATTTGTTATCACACACACTGTTATTGTAATTCTGCTAACACCCCTTATGATTGATCAGTGACCTACCTGTTTTACTTGCAAATTGCTGTCACTCTTTCTCACTGCTGACATGTTTCTTGCAATTTTAATGTTGCTGACCTGCTCACCCACAGCATCACTATCTGAACCTGTAGAGTCCTCAGAGATAAAGGAGGCTATTTCTCTTGGTCCCACACTGTAGCCAAGGCCTATTGATTCCCTTAAACAACCCTACAGTACTGAGCCCTCTAGCCATATGTCCACCCAAATTGAACACCTAATCTTGGTGGCACAAATGAGTGCTATGAGTTTTCCTGACTTGGCCATGTCTCCAGGGCCACACACCTGCCCCTTCTTCTTAGGAGCAAAACCTGGAGACTGAAGCATAACTTAAAAGTCACCAGAGGCCTTCGATTAATTTACTCCTACTGTGTGGCAATGTCCACCCCAACCAAAGCTCTGCTGGTAGCTAAGGTTTGGCACCCACAGTCAAGGACTACTGAATATAGTCTCTCTAAATATCGGCAGACTCCTACATAAATTTGCCCAGTTTGAAGCCTGGATCAAACTAGTGCAGCCTGGAACTACTTGCCTAACTGAGACTTGGCTCAGTCCACACATACCTGATTCCACTATCTCCTTGCCAGGCTTCAATATCTTCAGGAATGATAGAACAGGTAAGTGATGTGGGAGCTGCCTTATCTCCCTCAGGTAAGATCTGCAAGCCTCTAAAATCACAATCAAGGATCTAACCAGGGACTGTGAATGCTTAGCAATAATGTTTTTGATAGGGGAAGGGCACAAATCTCTTGTCATCCTCTCTATATACCCCACCTGGTAAACAGAATCTGGGCATAGAATCATTTACTCTCTACTTCATTCAAGTCAATCAGAATTGGGATTACATTGTTACAGGTGACTTTAACATCAATTGGAATTCTATACTCAGCATAGGTCATAAGGCTAAGATGTTCAGCCAATTTCTCACACAAACGGTCACTGAGCACACTAGAATAATTATTAAACAGGCATTTTGATGTTACTTAGATAGGTACTAAAGTAGTTACACATCCTGATAGGGCTAAAGTTGTGAACGTTCTGTCCAGACACCCTAAGTGACCACACCCTGGTGCAAAGTCTATGGAGGCTAAACAGACAAGGCCACTCCCCGATCACAGTCAGTCAAGTCCTAAACAAAATGAAGGTGTCTGAATTCAAATCTTGCTTGGCCAAAATTAACTGGTGCTTCTTAGATAGATGGTGCTGCCCTGATAGTAATGTTGGGCAGGGTACTGTGCTCTGTGAGTTTGTTCCAGTGAGAAGGGGGCTTGGGGGAGCCAGCTACTGGGCACATCATCTGGAGGAGTGACTCAGTTGTTCAAAAGCCCATGCCACCCGCTATCCTGCCATCCTGCTAAACTCATCTGCAGCAGCTTCCATCTACGAGAACGAGGGGAGTGCAGTCCAACTTCCTGCAAGTACCTGCAGCAATAAAAGTTACATTTCCTGACATTATGCAGATTGCTGCTTTTGACTGTCAATCTGCTTGCTGCTTTGATAGTAATGTTGGGCAGGGTACTGTGCTCTGTGAGTTTGTCCTGATGAGAAGGGTGTTTGGGGGAGCCAGTGACCGGGTGCAACAGCTGGGGTGGGGCTCACTTGTTCAAAAGCCCGCTCTGACTGTTAGCATAAGCATGAATGGCAAGAGCCCCACTCAGAAAAGAAAAAGCTCATTTAATGTTTTATCTTACATTTGTTTTATAATGAATATGTTATTGTTTTTAAATAAAGGAGAGCTAGAGAGGTAAGCTTTAATGGGTGAAGGTAGGGCTTACATGGGAGTTCCCCTTTGGGTGTTATAGCTAATCAAAGTTCTACACTGTATGTGGACTGGTGATTAGGAGTAGAGTTGATTTTACTAATAGGCAAAATAACTTTAAGATTTTGAAGTATATTGTTATTTATTTATAATATCATGAGCCACCTTGGGATTTTATTTCTACTCTGCCGCTTACTGATCAACTACCCTGCAACTTCAAGCAAGATCTCCAAAGTGAATGGTCAGGTAAACATTACTGGGCATGTTTATGGGAGCACCAGCTGTTTACCTCCCCTTTCATTATTGCCAGGATTTGGAATTGAACATGCAGAGCTGATGGTTAAAAGCATATATAAGGATTGGTCAAATTGGTTTGTTTACTGGTTAATCAACACACCACGGCAGATAACCTTGTGACTATGAGCTTACAATTGGAAAATTCACTTAATGTTTTTACATACATACGTGCAAAGCTGCCAGCAGATTAGGCCTAATAGTCTATCTTGTCTGACCAAGATTCAGCTCACTCTTAAGTCTCTGCTGCATCTCCACCCCCCTTAATGAATCCCTTACTCCCATGTACCCACCCCAGAGCTCCCTTGCTTTTCCTCCTCCCGCAACCTGTACCTTGCTCATGTACCTGTCCCATGCCTTCTTGAATCTTCCCACTGATTCCACTGACATCAGCTCTTCTGGTAGCACATTCCACAGTGCCACCACTCTCTCTGTGAAGCAGTGTCTCCTCACTTCCCCTCTGTACCTCCCCAACTAGCTTCAGGCTGTGGCCCCTCATAGTCCCTTCACCCCACAATTTGAGCAGACCTTCTGTGTTTACCCTATTGATCCCCTTCAAATATTTTAAGGTCTCTATAATGTCCCTTCTGTCCTCTAGGGAGTACATGTTCAACTCCCTGAGTCTTTCTTAATAGGACTTTTCCTCATGACCTTGGATCACCTTTGCTGCTCTCCTCTGGACTCTCTCTAGAAGAGTAACATCCCTCTATAAGTGTGATTGCCAGAACTGTACACAGTACTCTAGGTGTGGCCCTTACCAAAGCACTGTACAGGAGCAATATAACTAGTGTTGCTCAGATAGTGCTTTTGTGGATCTGACTATCTTCCTTCGGATAGTGCTGGTATGTGACCGAGGATCTGACAAATGGATCTGGTGGTTGACTCCATTGGATCCCACCTCAGATAGTTGCAGCCAATGGTTATATCCACTGGATCCCACCTCAAATAGTTGGACCCAATGGTCAGATCCATTGGATTCCTGGTTGGATCCATCAGATCCATTGGATACTTACCGTGGATCCTAGGAGGTCAGATCCTTGGTCGGATGTCTATGCTATGCAAGGCTATCCAATATCCGACCAAAATGATAGTATCCGAATTTGTAGGATAATATCTGAACAACACTAAATATAACCTCCCTTCTCCTTGATATAATCCCCCTAGCAACACATCCAAGCATCTTTTTTTGCCTTTGCAGCCACTCTCCTGCACTGCTCTGAGTTGTTCATTTTGTCAACTATTATCACTCCCAGATCTTTTTCCTCCTTGGAGATTGACAGCTGTTCTTCCCCCAAATAATAGTTTTACCCAGGGTTCCTAACACCCAAATGTAGTATGCTGCACTTCTGAGTGTTAAATCCCAGCTGCCAAGTGTGAGCCCAGCTTTCTAGCTTCATCAAGTCTTCTTGGAGAGGCCTACTCTCTTCCTCACTGTCCACCACTGCTCCCAGTTTGGAATCATCAGAGAAAAGGCCCATTTTACTGCTAACTCCCTCCCCAATATCCACTACGAAAGCATTGAACAGGAGAGGGCCCAACAATGATCCTTAAGGGAGACAACTTGTGACCTTTCTGTGAGTCAAGGCCTTTCCCCCTACCACCACTTTTTGTTGCAGGTTACTAAGCCAGTTTGCAATCCACCTCACAATTTCCCCCCTACCCCTAAGTTCCTCAGTTTACATATCAGTCTACCATGTGGGACCGAGTTGAAACCCTTGCTAAAGTCCAGGTACAGAACATCAACCAGCCTTCCCCAATCCAGGAATCTTGTCACCCAGTCAAAAATTTGACAAGGTTGGTTTGACACATCTCCATGGACGATTCCATGTTGGCATTCATCTTGAAGCCATTTGCCTCCAAGAACTCCACCAGCCTTTCTTTCAAGATGACCTTCTTCAGTTTTCCCACTATGGATGTTAGGCTGACCAGCCTGTAATTACCCGGATCATCCCATGGTCCACCCTTGTGGAGCGGCACAATGTGTGCTAACCTCCAGTCCATAAGAACACATCCTGACTGGTGAAAAGAATTGAACAGATCCATTACTGGAGCAGCCAGGAAATCTGCCAGTTCCTTTAGAACCCAGGGATGGACTCCGTCTGGGCCTGGGGCTTTGTCATTCCTCAAGAACTTGAAAGCATCCTTCTCCCTCTTTACCTGGATCTCACCATTTGTGAGTGCCTCCACATCCTCAGCCCCTATCCTACCTCCCACCTACAGAATCAGCCCATCCCTTTCCCTTATAAAGATGGAGCAGAAGTACTCATTGAGTACTGCTACTTGATCTACCCCACTGCCCAACCACCTCCTTTTTACCTGATTTTATGCCCCCCACCCTTCCTGCTCCCTAACATACATATTCCTTTTCCCCCTTCCTGATCTCTTGTACTAACCAAAACTCCTTATCTGCCTTGGCCACTCTTACCACCCTGCTGACTTCTTTGGAGATCCTGTGGTACTCCTCCCTGTCTGACTTCATATGTAAGCACTGATATCTTTGAAAAACCAACCCTTTTTCCCCACGCCCCTTCCTGCACCTCCCTGGTCCACCAACAAAGATTCCTATCCCTAGCCTTTTTACTGTGGGAATATTTGCAGGATTTCATGGCTTCCAGGATGCCAAGCTTCAGTATCTCCCACCATCTCTCTGTGCACATCCCTAGCCAGAGTTTCTCTAAATGTACCTTGACGATGGCCACCATCATCCCAAAGTCTGCCCCCTAAAGTCCAGTACTGTAGTCTTAGTCTGGTTCCACTCCTTCCCCTTGTCTAAAGTGAACCATATTGTGGAGTGGTCACTACCCACCAGGGGGACCTCCACTATCAAAAATTTAACCAGATTTCTGTCTGCCAGTGCCAGATCCAGAATATTACCCTGTCTGGTTGGCTCTTCCACTAGTTAAGACAGGAAAGCATCCTGGAAGGCATTTAGTAACATTTGATCTTTAACAGATGCAGATGTCATAGTGCTCCATTCTGCCCCTGGCATGTTAAAATCCCCCAGTATCACAGTTGTGCCCCTTCCCCTGTTACAGTGTTTTCTGAGATTGTCCACCAATTCATTGTCCATGTCCTCCGACTGTGTTGGAGGCCTGTACACAATCCCCAGGCTGATCCTCCTTTCCTTAGAATCATGTATCATGGCCCATATCACTTCCACATTCCTGTCCACGTCCTCCACCCTGCTGCACCCTATCCCCTCCCTAATAAACAGTGCCAACCCCCTCTCTTGCCAGATACACTTTCTCTCCTATATGTGGTGTGCCCTGTGAGCTTCAGGTCCCAGTCATGGTGCCTTGTGGCGCATGTTTCTGTGACTGTTGCCACATCCACCCCCCCGTCGTCATTGCCTGCAGCTCAGGCATCTTATTTTCCAGACTCCTTGCATTGATCAAGACCACCTTCCAACCCTTTCTACTATCCTCCTCTGTCTTTCTTATCCTCTTTCTCTTGGCCCCATTCTAGTTTATCCTCCCATCTGCTACTCCTCTTATTGGAGGGAGAGGCTTTTGCCTTCAGATGTTGCACTTTACTGTTCACCCAGTAATTTCAAGCCCCACATGTTTAAATCTCATTTTGCATTTATAAATTATGCCAGTTTATTTTCAGTACCTCTTTACCTCCCTACTTAGGTGAAGTCTGTCCCTAATGAATAACTTTTTTTCCTCTCAAGTGGATCCCCAGTTACCCACAAAGCCATACCCCATAGCTGGACAACATTTTCTCAACCAGTTATTAAAATCACTAATTTTCTGCCTCCTGTCAAAAGTAGCCTTCTGCAGTGGGAGGACTTCTAAGAATGAGACAGAGTTCCCCTCTGCTAGACTAATTCTGGCCAACTCTTTGTAGTTCGCTTGCACTTCCTGTACATTATTCCCATACAGATCATTAGTGCTTAGGTACATCACAATATGGGAGATCCCCCCATGCTTCTTCACCAAAGAGTGCACTAGATGCTTGGACCTGTGCAGTGTCATTCCCAGCATGCACTCCACCCTAATAGTGGTGTTCCTCCTCCTCCTCCCTACACCATTTCCCCCATTCAATTTCCCTGATTATGGAGTCCCCCAACACTAGGATCATGCTTTCCTCTGTTTCTGAGCATTGTATACTTTCACCAACTATCTGCTCCCTATCAGATATCGTGGGCTCCCCCCGGCCTTGTTCCTGCCTCTGCACTACTCCTTTGCCCAGATCTCTTCCTTGCTCCCTTGCCCAACCCCCTTTCTAGGGAGCCTAGCTCAACCCTCTTACTACCATCTCCAACCCTCCTGGGATCCTCTTTTCCCCAATACATTTTCCCCTTCCTCACCTCCGCTGAGATCATTTTTCCTGCCAACCTTCCTACCCCTCAAAGAGCCCCTATCCATTCTTTCATTTCCTGTGCACCCCATTTTTCAATCCCTACTAGTCAATCATGCCTGTCCCCTCCTCATCCTCCTCTACCATTGCTATTCTCCTCAGATCTCTCCCTGTCTCTCCCCTTCCCTTACATTCCTCAAGTTTGCTAATCCACCCTCCTAACTTCCCCTCTCTCCCTTGCCTGGTCTTCTCATTATGCATTTCCTCTGTCTCCACCTGATCTACTGAGTCCCCAATATTTTGAAGGGGTATACCTGATATTTATTTATTTATTTAGTGATTCGGAAAAGACCTTTGAGCACAAGCTCTTTTACAAAGGTTCCATGTCATAGATTGCAAAACAAAGTACAAGAGGAGAAAGCAAAGGTACATTACAATGAATGATACAGCTTGGATTCAGAACTTGCAGAAAGTACAAGTTAAATAACAAGAAAAACACTTTATGAGGGTGGGGGATAAGCACCACAAAGTGCCTTGTCAGTAGTTCAGAGGGACAGGAATAGCTGATAGTGGGGTGAAGAAAGGAGGTAAGAGAGAGAGGTATATGCGGTGGAGGTAAAAGGGTAGGGGAAGAAGGGCACACAAGGTATAGGGAGCAATGGTAGGGAGAGGGAGGCTGAGCGGAGAGGATATGCTAGAGTAAAATGGTGGGGTGTGAGGGGTCATGGTCAGGCAGCCTGCATTAGTAGTGACTGTTAGGAAACTCATGGGGCTGTAAGTAGGGGGAGGTAGAGGGGGTGGTGGGTGCCAAAGGATCATGACGTAAACTGATTGCTGTGGCAAGCCATGAGAAGGGACAGAGGAAGGGGGTACCTGAGGCCTGCCTAGTGCTTGCTGTGGGGCAGAGAGAGCAAGTGGCTGGACTCAGGGGCAGGTGCACTTAAAGAGTGTTATTAGGTGCTGTTTGAGGTCAGTCTTGAATTGTGCCAGACAATTGTGCTATTCACATTAACTCCTCCTGTGCTTCCAATGTTGTTCCCCATCTTGGCCCTACCATTACAGAATTTTGATACTTCCTTCGCAACACCTGCCTTCTCCCCCCCCCCTTCATTTGCCTAACCACCTACTGCCACCACCTGGAGTCCTCCCCCACTATTTCTGCCCTCCCCTCTACCTCCAAAAGTCTGATCTGTTTCCCTCGCCTTTCATCCCCTCCCTTGGCTCACATTTGACAACCCCTCACATCTCCTATGATTTATTTTCTTTATTTTATGCTTTTTAGCATGATGAGCCTATCTGCCTGTTTTCACATGTGACAAGTTAACATACATATATACAAAAAACTGAAAATATTACATGCTTATTGCAGATACAAAATGATCATAAATAGTTATGTCACAAATACAAATAACATTATAGGATAACAAGAAACAATTTCATTCACAAAAACAATTGCATTTATCGTTATTCAAAAGCCATATCAGTAATAATGTTTCAAAACTGTTCAATGATGTGCACTTTGTTATGTAAGAAGGAAAATAATTGAAACAAGTAGGGGCAGTATATAAGAGTGAACTCTGGCCTACAGATACCCTGAAGAAAGACATTGCAAATTTTAATTTATTTTGGGATTGTGTGCCATGAAAATTTAACATTCTGGGGAAAAAGGCTGATATAGAAGAAGGCAAAATATTCAAACCTAGCTTATACATGAATATTGAAGATTTAAGAAAAATCCTCTTAGATAAGGAAAGACTACCAGAGTTCTTGTACAAATCGCAATAGTGGGTATTGAAAGGAGATCCAGTAAGAAATCTCAGAATAGCATTATCAGTAACTCTTGGCATATTAAGTAATGTATTTGTAGTGGCCATGTAAATATTAATGCCATAATCCAACAGACTAAATAAAAAGCTATGAGTAAGTAGCTTTCTGGAGTGTTTAGCTAAGAACGGAAGTATCCTATATAGCATCTGAAATCATTGGGTAAGATTTTGTGAAGATAATCAATATGAAATTCAAAAGATAATTGTGAATCAAGATAAAAACAAAAATATTTGAATGTATTAACCCTTCTACGATGCCCCACTTAAGCTCTAGCACTGTTGCCATTTGTTGGGGGTCCATCCTCGGCCCAGAGAAAACCATTAACTTTGTAATTTTTGAATTCAGCATCATATGCCTAGATAGAAGCCAATACTGAAAAGTAATAACACATGTTTTAAAGCTACAGATTGATTATGAGCAATACTCTATAAAACAGCATTGTCAAAGTAAAGAGAATGAATGAACTACTACAACTTAAGGGTGCAGTGTTCTTAAAAGAGAAAAAATCAAAGGCCAGGATGGAACCCTGAGGAACTCCACAATGGGTACCAACAAAACTAGATAAGGTACCATCAATAATAGTACAATGGTTCCTACATTGCAAATCATTTGAATACCAGGAAGTTACCAAAGTTGAAGAATAAAATTAATTCACAACAGAAGGGAGTATATTGAAATCAACCAAGTTGAAAGCCTTGGTGAGGTCCACAAATATGGCTGCAACAGAGTGCCCATTATCTAGGGCACCCTGTATGCAGCCAGTGAACCTGACCAAGGCTGTCTCTGTATTGTGTTTTTGCTTGAAACCATGTTGTACCTCAGAAAGTAAACAATGTTTGTCCAAGAATTCTGTTGTCTGATCCAAAATGATTTTTTCTAAAACTGTTGAAAGTGGAGCAAGGAGAGAAACTGGTCGATAATTAGAAATCATCAAGGAATTTCTGCATTTTGGTATGGGCTTTATAAATGCCTTTTCCCAAATGGATGGAAAGCAACCAGTCTGGACTTTCAGGTTAGACTAAGTTGCCAGTGGAGCCACCAAAAAATCAGCACCAGCCTTAAATAAATGGTGATCGATGTTATCAGAAACTAAATTTGGTCTGGGATTTAATTTTAAAACATAGTCTCTGACCTAAGTAAGGATCACCTTGTTAAACTGAAATAAGGGATGAGATTTTAATTTATCAGTGGCCAAATCAGCCTGGGAGGAAAACTGAGAGAGTTCAGAATTATAGGAATCTGAAACAATTAGGGGAGAAGATGGGTATTCTGATATCCAAATTTCCAAAAAATTCATTAAAGACTTGAGCAATCTGTTGAGGTTCATTTATTATTTATCCCTCCAAATTCAATGTAATGGGAGAGTCCCTGGGACCCTTCACCAAAAGATCCTTAAGGACATTCCAAAAATTTACTTTGAAGGTAGACAGAATATTGTCTTTTTGCTCTCCTGGTATGTGTTTTACACTGATTGCATACCATTTTGTAGTTCTGCAATACAGTGTTGTCCCCAGGGTCTTATACTTTGCCATGCCCTATCCATCACTCTAAACACTTTCAACAAATCTGGTTATCCGTTTTGCCTGTTGGCTTTAATCCTGGCCAGCTTCATAGGGACAACCTTATCACAAACAGAAGTTAACAAGCTACTAAAGACTTCTAAAATGAGTCTACGTCCTTAATAAGAATTTAGCCTAAACCAATCTTCCAATTGGCAAGCTTGAATAACACTATTAGGAGTAAGCTTGTTAAAATTCCTGGATTCAAGAACAGTGAGCAATCCCTGTTTAAACCTGGATGACCATTCACAGTAAATAGGGCTATGATCACTGATGGCATCAGCCAACACCCCAACAGATGTGATCTTATTAATGGAAACCAACAACCAGTCTAAAATAGTTCATCTGCCTGTTTTAGGGTTTTGCCTGGTGACATCAGAGATTAACTGAAAAGACCTTGTTCAAAAGAAGTTCCTGTGCTTCTGTGTGTTTCTACCCTAAACTTAGAGCTCCAATCTTGACTGAAATCACCCATAAGTACCCATTCATGGTTGGGAGGCAAATGATTCTTAACTTCTAATCAATTTCCAGCCATATTTAAAGCAGCCAGGAGGTGTATAGATTGTGCTCAAGCTCAAATGTTTATGTTGTCCCAGAAAAAGGTCAATAGTTAACATATCACAATTGGAATCAGGGTAAACAAGATCCAACATTGTAATACTGAGGTGGGATTTAAAATAAATAAGTACCTCATCCCCTCTTCTGGAATCCCCACAATCCTTTTTGAACAAACTATAACCAGGCAAGGAAATCTCAGTGGAAGAAATGTTGACATTAAGCCACATTTTGGAAAGGGTTACTACGTTAAAGTTGTACTGTTCAGCCTAAACGTTAAAGATGTCCCATTTTGCAGTGAGACTCTGCATATTAAGGTGAACTATTTTGAGAACATTAGTATCTGGGATCCAACCTCATGACCATCACTAAAAACACCATGACCTAGATGGGGTGAACTGACCCTGAAATTATTAAAAGTAAGAATAATAATTTTCCAGTCATCAGTTTGTTAAGTAGCTTTCTTTCACATCTGGGGAGAACCCTGGAAGTGCTTGTTCGTAATCGTAATTTCAGGATGCAGCCAAATAAACTGTATGCTGCCCCCTGAAAATTCTAGGATGAATCTCCAGAGAAACAAAAGAAGCTGACCTCAAACCAATGGGGAAGGGAAATGACTGAAGCATTAAAATGCTGAAAATCAAACAAATAAATGTTTGCATCAACACCCCTGTTTTCTCCTGACCATCCATAAGAAAAACTAAACTAAGGCATAAAGCAATAAAAAACAACATCATTAAAATAGATACTATTCCCAGAATTATGAGAAACCAGGTAGACCTCCTTCAAATTACAATAAATAAATTTAGCAGCATAAAACTGGCATTAACCCCAAACACATACAACTTCCATTTACCCTGCAAACAAGCTGACTTCTAAGATTTTCTGGTAGGGAGTGGAGCTCGTACCACTCACTCTTGCTCCCTTGTGCTGAGCGAGTGACGTGTGCGTTTAAATGGACAAACTCCTCACCCGTTGAAGCGTCACTGATCAGACACTTCCCCACTGGCCAAACTGCTGATCCACAGAAAGAGAGGGTGCTTAATTCAAACAAGGGGCAGTATCTCACCCCGTCCCAATGCTGCTGGTAATGGCAAAGTTCAAACTTTAAGCAAACCACCCTCCCCACAGTCACAGTTGGTTACATTGATGTTAAACAGGGAGTAGTCTCTCACTAAGTGTGGAGGAATCAGGCAGCTCTGTCAACTGGCAACAGCTCTCTCTTCAAAAATTATGATGAAAAATGCTCAGTTGGGAGATGAAATGCACCACTCATTTTAGTTTCTGAGATAATGTAATCTCCAGCTGAGCGACCGGCACGTGTGTTTAAAGGGACACACTCCACATCCCTTGAAGCATCACTGACCAGACACTCCCACTCTCCAAACTGCTGATCCACGGAGAGAGGTGCTTAATTTAGACAGGGTGGCTCTCACCCTGTCCCAATGCTGCTGGTAATGGCAAAGTTCAGACTTTAAGCAAACCACACTCCCCACAGTCACAGCTGGTTACATTGATGTTAAACAGGGAGCAGTCTCTCATCAAGTGTGAAGGAATCCATCAGTTCTGTCAGCTGGCAACAGTTGTCTCACCAGAAATTATGATGGAAAATGTACAGTTGGAAGATGAAATGCACCACTCATTTCTGCTTCTGAGACAAAAGCCAAACTTATGCTGTATGTCCCCCCAGTCCTCCTCCTTTGACTAGTCTTTCCACCTCCCTCCTCAGCTTCCAAATTTAATTTTCCAGGTGCAACAGTCTCACACAAATAGGGATACTCCTGTTCTCCACAGTATGTCCATATGTACTGTTGCACCACATCCGTTGCACCTCACTGTCCTCCTCAGACCAATACCTTCCCCAATACCTTGGTGCCCCCACCTTGCCCCTACCAACACTCCTCTTCTTCCCTTGTCCACAATCATCAGCACTTATGGCTATTCAAACTGGTCCCACTTCTCTTACTCTCCCCTGGATACTCCCCCTACTCTCTTCTGACCCCAAGTTAAGACTGCTCAAGGCCAAAAAACTCTGTGGTACAGCTATTTGTAGTGCTGCTCTCCACTGCATACTATACCCTTTGTCCTCATGCTGCCCCAATTTTAGTTAGTAATTAAGAGTCTCATACTGCCTTCCCCATTCACTCCACTCCATTCTTGCTGCCTTAGACAGTGTTACATAAAATCACAACTTCATTCCCCTGTCTCATATCTGCCCATTACAGTTATCTTAGGTTTAGTTTGACCATGCATACTCATGCATACACTCACAGGGGAACTGCTTTAGTTCATACACACACCAGTAGATGGATCTACACAACTTTTCCTCATGCCTTCCAGATCATGGGTACGTGCCCACATGGGGGGTGGAGCTTGAGATACAAATATATCCTTCCTTTTTCTACAATTACTTCAAAGTGGCCTAGTGGTCAGAGCTGCAGACTACAAGCGGGACAGGCTCCAGCAGCTCAGATCCAAATTCCACACTCGGAAACTCACTGGTGCTAGTTGTTCAAAACCTCTGAGTGGGATAATGGGAATATGGTGATGAGACAGTGATGCATTAAGAGGCAACTCCTGAGCTCAGGGGATTGTTCAGTTCTATTAAGACTCAGGGAGGATGCAATGCTGTACAACCGCTACCCCAGTGGAGAGTTCATATAACCTGCTAGTAAGGAGACTGGAAGTTCTACATCACATGGCACAGTGCCTCTGTAAAGGAAGTGCCCTTCCAGGGCAGGATCATGTGACATAGTGCTCTATAGCGAAGTGCCATCCCAGGGCAGGATGGTGGGCAGGTCATCACTTCTCCCAAGACTGCTGTACCTGCTAAATGTGCTACAGACTCCTCTGGGCGTGTCCTTGGTGTGGTCTGCAATTCCCAACTGCTACAGGAGTGGCTGCTGCTGCCTGGGGCCCTTCCTGCTTGCCTAGACAGGATGAAAGACAAGAGGAGTCAGTAGGGCCACCCACAGCCCACATAAAGGCAAGCTGGCTTAGGGCAGGAAATGGGAAGGAGGAAGGAGGGAGAACAATGAAAACTATATCCCCACTAAATGACCTGAGACCAGGCTACAATAGTACACACTGCCCCTGAAACGCAAACAGTATTCCCCTTCAACAACCCCTGTAGTTCAAACACTACTCCCCTATAATGCACATGGTTAGCCCCTGAAGTCAGCAAACAGTATTTCCCTGAAATGCACACAGTAAACTCTGGTACAACAGTGCAGTACACAAACAGTAATAAGGTCTAAGTTCCAGTTTAAATGCATCCAGGAAAATGCTGAAAGTAGCAAGAGTCTTAAAACTCCAGTTGGAATTTGACTCCCTCCTCACAATGGTATCTGTATCTCTGATCCCAAAAAACAATCTGCTTGTGGCCTCCATCAGATATTCACTTTTAAATCACTTCTCTGAAGGCTGCTGTATCTGCTAAATGTGCCACAAGCTTCTCTGGAATGTCCTTGGTGCAGTCTGTGATTCCCACTCACTATAGGAATGAGCTGCTGCTGGGCCACCCTTGCCTGCTAAATGTGCCACAGGATACTTCCAGTGTGTCCCTGTGTGGTCTGCACATCTCAACTGATACAGGAGTTAGATGCTGCTGCTGGGCCCCCTTGCTTGCCTGTTAAATTTGCCACAGGCTCCTCCAATGTGTCCTTGGTGCGGTCTGCGATTCCCAACTGCTACTGGAGTGAGTGAGTGTTAAAACTTTCTGTACAAAAATGAGGCATTGGCTTCTTGGCATATTTAAATTTATACTAGTTGTTTTCCTGCTGTTGTGTGGAGCTGTACACCCCAATCCTGGACTGACATCAGCTAACTAAATTAATGCAGAGATTTAACAGAAAGGGGATCTTAGTGTTGTTCATTTCATTTCTAAAAGTGCATGGAAAAATTTGAAATAATTAAAGACTGGGTGGGTACATATAGTCCAGATGTTTTATTATTTCTGAGACCTGGCTAAGTGAAAAAAATCCTTCCTTTCCCCTAGAATTAGAAAATTACCAATTGTTTAGGAGAAACAGAAGTAAATTGGGAAGGGGAATAGCATGTTTTATGTAAACATAGAACTTGAAACATTAGAAACTGTTAATTCATTATCTGAAGGGGGTCTGGAAATATTGACTGTGATGGTTAAATTGCCATTCATCAAACCTCCAGTGATTGCTTGGGTTGTAAACCCCTAGAATAAATAACTCTATTTTTACCATCTACAGGATTTATTGTTAGATTCAGAAGCACCTATGAATTGCTAACCATGGGAGGTTTTAATGTTAATTGTAACCAGATTGAACCAACTGATAGTCTGGTGGATTTCCAAGAAGATTTAGGCCTCATCCAACTAATACATGATCCAACAAGGGCTGATTATAAAAATGTTTCTGAGTTCACACTTGCTTATGATAAATTTGCACCCTTTAGAAAACACAAGGCAAGAGGAACACCATCTTGATGGATCACCTCCGAACTCCTTGCCTGCATGAGTAAAAAGAACATTCTGTGGGTACTGACTAGGGAAACAGGACCCCTGTCCACCTGCAAAGGTACAAGGAAGCCCACAATAAGTGTACCAGTATGATTAGAAAGGCCAAATTTGACATCTGTGAGGACCAGTAGACCCAGAACTGGAGCAATGGCAACAGATTCTGGGACAAAGACTCAGAGTTCCTTGACAATGGAGTAAAACCATTCCCCAAATACTTATGGTGGAGAGTCAAGAGGTCGTTGATCCAACCAAAACTGCCAATTACTTCAACACAGGTTTTACTGATCTCAGCTCCATCATCCGCACTGAGCCTGCCCAGAACCCTTGCAGGGAACCAGGTGCTGAAGTCTTCCATATGGTGGACTCTGAACCAAGGAACCCTAAATTCTACTTTAAATCTGTTTCAAGGACACCTCTAAATACATCAGTAAGGTACTTGGCAAAACTAGGTGTGGGGGTGACTTGGTTGATTTGAAACTTCTTGCCCTGGTGGTAGAGAAACTTTATTAAACCGCAGAATGTTTAACTTTTCACTGTGCTACTCACAGTTCCCAGAGAAGTGGAACTCTGCACTGGTTATGACAGCTTTCAAAAGAGGAGGCTGCACTAGCCTTAACTTACTTGTCAATTACAGACCCATTTCTATTCTCTTTCCCTGTCCAAAGCCCTCAACAGAATAATCTCTGATCAACTTGTCATATACCTCGAAAAATACAGTGTCCAGCAGTGTGACTCTGGAAGAACCACAGCACCAACACAGCACTGTTAGAATACACCAACTAAGCTCATGAAGCCCTTACATGGTGACCTAGACAGAGCTATATATGTATTAACCTTACTAAAGCCTCCGAACTGGTCAACCATAAGCACCTACTTAACAAAGTCCTTGCCCAGGGTTTGTCACAGAACACAGTTGACTGGTGCCACAGCTATCTCACCAATTACTCAGAGTGAAACATAGAGAAACATAAAGTTTGACAGCAGATATGGGCCACTTGGCCCACCCTGTCTGCCCATTTTCCCTACCTACAGTAGTACTGCAGACCCTACTTGATCTCCTGTTTTACCTCCCCTTTCCTTACTACTAAGGTTCCCTTATGCCAGTTCCATGCCTTCTTAAATCCCAGTACAGTTTTTGCTCCCACCACCTCCTCAGGGAGGCTGTTCCATGTATCCACCACTCTTACTGAGAAGACGTGCTTCCTTACAGCTCCCATGAGTCTTCCTCCTCCATCTTCATAGCATGACCCCTTGTTCACGACCATCCCTTTCTCTAAAAAAGGCTTCCCTCTTGAACCTTATTTATACCCGTGAGGTATTTGAAAGTCTCTATCATATCTCCTCTCTCCCTCCCTTCCTCCAGAGTATACATATTGAGATCTGTCAGTCTCTCCACATAGGGCTTTTGATGCAGGTTCTGCACCATTTTAGTTGCCTTCCTCTGTACTTACATAGAATTTGATGGCAGATAAGGAGCACTTGGCCCACCCAGTCTGCCTATTTCCCTACCTACTGGATAAGCTGCAGATCCTAGTTAACCAGCAGCCTACTTCTTCCTACCCCCACCCCCTAGAACTGCCTTATGACTGTCCCATGCATGTTTGAATTCCACCACTGTTTTTGACTCTACAACCTCCTCTGGAAGGCGTTCCATGCATCCACAACCCTCTCTGTGAGAAAAATACTTCCTTAAATTACGCCTCCCCTCTATCTTCAAATTGTGCAACTTTGTTCTTGCACACCTCTTTTTGAAAGATGCTACCTCTTGGACTTTGTTGATTCCCTTGAGGTATTTGAAAGTTTCTATCATGTCCCCCCTCTCCCTCCTTTCCTCGAGGCTATACATATTAAGCTCCATCAGTCTCTCCTCGTATGGCTTCTCTTGCAGACCCTGCACCATTTTAGTTGCCCTCCTCTGGACAGCTTCCATTCTGTCTATGTCTTTGCAGAGACTGGGTCTCCAGAACTGCACGCAGTACTCCAGATGGGGTCTCACCAGCTGTCTGTACAGAGGGATAATAACTTCCTGTTTTCTACTCGTGATGCCTCTCCCTATGCATCCCAGTATCCCCCCAGACTATCTTGCTGCCCTCTCATATTGCTTGCCCACCTTTAGGTCATCTGATATGACTACCCCCAGGTCTCTTTCCATTTTTGTTGTTGTTAGTATCTCACCCCCATTGTGTACTCTTCCCTTGGGTTTTTGTTTCCCAGGTGCATTACCTTGCACTTCTTAGCAATGAATCTAAGCTGCCATACATTTGACCATTCCTCTAACCTTGCCAAGTCCCTTCTCATCCTTTCCACCCCACCTTGTGCATCAACTCTGTTGCAGATCTTTGTGTCATCTGCAAAGAGACATACTTTTCCTTCCAGTCTCTCTGCAATGTCGCTTATAAAGACATTGAAGAGGACCAGTCCTAATACTAAACCCTGTGGTACCCCACTAGTAACCCCCCTTTCTTCAGAGTGGACTCCATTTACTATTACTCTCTGTGTCCTATTCTCCAGCCAATTCTTTACCCAGGTTGTCATCTTGGGACTCACCCCAGGCTGGCTATCTTGTATATTAATCTTTGTGTGGGACTGTGTCAAATGCTTTGCTAAAGTCTAGGTAGGCCCTGTCCACAGCCCTCCCTGATCTACTACTTTGGTCACCCAGTCAAAGAAATCTATCAGATTCGTCTGGCATGACCTTCCCTCTGTGAATCCATGCTGCCTTGGGTCCTTTGCCCCTCTGGCTTCTAGACACTCGACAATTCTTTACTTCAGAAGTGATTCCATCATTTTCCCTATCACTGAGGTTAAACTAACAGGTCTGTAGTTTCCTGCTTCTGCCTTGCTCCCACTTTTGTGAAGGGGAATCACATCTGCCCTTCTCCAGTCCTTGGGCATCACCCCATCCTCCCATGATTTGTTAAAGAGGGTAGTCAGTGGTGTCACTAGTTCTACCCTTAGTTCTTTTAGAATTCTGGGATGAATCCCATCAGGCCCCATTGCTTTGTCCACCTGCAGTTTTAAGAGTTCTTTTAGAACCCTTTCTTCTGTAAATGGGCTGGTATCAACTTCTGTATCCAGAGTGTTTCTACTATTTCTTTTAGGTACCTCCCCCTCTTCATTTGTAAATACTGAGCAAAAATATTTGTTTAGTATCTCTACCTTTTCACAGTCACCCTCCGCCCACCCTCCTCCCTTTATTAAGCCTCACTATCCCTTCCTTGGTCTTCCTTTGCTCCCTGATATACCTATAAAAGGTTTTATCCCCTTCTTAACTGAGTTGGCTATCTTTTTCCTCGGTTTGGGCCTTTGCTGTTCTGACTGCCTTCCCAGCTTCCTTTGCTTTAACTGATACAGTTCTCTGTCCTGCTCCTTCTGTGATTCCTTGTACTTCCTGAATGCTTTCTTTTCTCTTGAACCTTCACTGCCACTTCCTTTGAGAACCATAGTGGTTTCTTACATCATTTTGTTTTGTTTATTTGCTTCACACAGGCATGTTACCTCTGTGATGGCAGTTTTGTGATGACAGCCTGTGTAAAGAATTGGCTGAAGAATAGGACACAGAGAGTAATAGTAAATGGAGTCCACTCTGAAGAAATGGGTGTTACTAGTGGGTACCGCAGGGTACAGTATTAGGACCGGTCCTCTTCGAATGTCTTTATAAGCGACATTGCAGAGGGACTGGAAGGAAAAGTATGTCTCTTTGCAGATGACACAAAGATCTGCAACAGAGTTGATGCACAACGTGGGGTGGAAAGGATGAGAAGGGACTGCAAGGTTAGAGGAATGGTCAAATGTATGGCAGCTTAGATTCAATGCTAAGAAGTGCAAGGTAATGCACCTGGGAAACAAAACCCAGGAAGAGTACACAATGGGGGTGAGATACTAACAACAACAAAAATGGAAAGGGACCTGGGGTAGTCATATCAGATGACCTAAAAGTGGGCAAGCAATGTGAGAGGGCAGCAAGGAGGGCTGGGGAGATACTGGGATGCATAGGGCGAGGCATCACCAGTAGAAAACAGGAAGTTATTATCCCTCTGTACAGACAGTTGGTGAGACCCCATCTAGAGTATTGCATGCAGTTCTGGAGACCCAATCTCCTCAAAGACATAGACAGGATGGAAGCTGTCCAGCGGAGGGCAACTAAAATGGTGCAGGGTCTGCACCAGAAGACATATGAAGAGAGACTTACGAAGCTAAATATGTATAGCCTCGAGGAAAGGAGGAGAGGGTGACATGATAGAAACTTTCAAGTATCTCAAGGGAATCAACAAAGTCCAAGAGGGTAGTATCTTTCAAAAAGAGGTGTGCAAGAACAAGGGTGCACAATTTGAAGATAGAGGGGGCGCTCAGAGGTAACTTAAGAAGTATTTTTTCACAGAGAGGGTTGTGGGATGCATGGATCGCCTTCCGGAGGAGGTTGTGGAGTCAAAACAGTGGTGGAATTAAGCATGCATGGGACCCATCCAGGCCCCTCCTTTCAGCCTTTTCCCAAACTCCATCCCCAAATCCTGCCCTGAACAAATAATCCTCTATGCCGACGATGCCGTGATTCTTGCCACTCATAAAGATCCGAACCTCTTATGCCTCAACCTTCAGCATGCTTTTTCCAAAGTTGAGATGTGGTTCCTTGAACATAAGCTGGTTCTAAACCACAGAAAAACTAAATCCATGCTCTTCTCTAACTCGCAAAACAAGAAACGGCATGTCCCACTCACCATTAATACATACCTGGGAAATACTCTTGAACAAGTGCCAATTTTCAAATATCTTGGAATCAACTTTGATCAAGGCCTAACCTTTGCAACTCACATTGATAGTACAGCAAAAACTATTAATCAGTGAATTGGGATTCTGTATTGGAACCGACAGCTTCTTACCCATTCTGCACTGAGGATTGCCATCCAATCTTCTATCATCTCAGTCATTGACTATGGCTTAGCTATATACGGATCTGCCACTACTACAGCACTTAGTCACATTACAACATCCCTAAATAAGGCCTATCGGCTGCTCACTGGTGCACATCGACGTACCCACACATGTGAACTCTATGCTGACTCAGGTTGGTTGCAACTCTCAAACTGGATAAAGTACCTTACCTGCCTGATGGTGAAAAAATCCACTCTGGGCCTCACTCCACCCTGTATCCAAGACCTGTTATGCCCAAGCGCTAGCACCCATTTTACTAGAAGATCAGAACACCAGCCTCTCCAAGTCCCCCCGATGCCGGGCTTCTCAGGGACAAAGATCATTTGCCTATCGTGCCCCCAGCTGGCTAAATGCCCTCAGCACTCATATTACTGCCTCCACCTCTCTAGGTATTTTCAAATCAAGGCTTTTCTCTCACCTTGCCACCTCCAGCTCCTGTGACTGCCCTGATTAAACCTCCTATTTTCTCACTACCCACCCTGTTCCATTATTTGACAAAGACATGTTTGGGAAACCTTTTCTCCTGCTATTGTCTGCTCTCCATACCATTCACTTACCCTCTCTGTTCTGGACTTTTTTTCCTATTTGTTTCTCCTAATCTGGCATGACCTCTTTCTTGTAATAATAATGTGATTATTGATATCTCATGTCCTTTTGCACAAGTGATTTGATATGTATTTGTATATGTTTTCTTGCTCTTGACACAACACAAATTGTTGTGTTATCTATGTAACCTTTTGTACTGTACCTAATTGACGTGGAACCTTTGTAAAAGAGCCTCTGGCTCAAAGGTAGTAATTCCTAGAACAATAAACAAATAAACAAATAAATAAACAGTCATAAGGCAATTCTAGGGGGTGGGGGTAGGAAGAAATAGGCTGCTGGATAACTAGGATCTGCAACTTATCCACTAGGTAGGGAAATGTGCAGACTGTGTGGGCCAAGCAGTCCTTATCTGCTGTCAAAATCTATGTTTCTATGTTTCTATGTTTTATTATTCCCATTGTTCTTCCACCCTCCTTCCTGCCCATTTGCTTGTGCATTCCTTAAGCACTCACCCATTTTGGCAAAGTCAGCCCTCCTAAAGTCCAGTACTTTTGCGTTGTATGGCTTGACTCTATTGCTGTGTTTATTGTGAACTATACTGTTCGATGGTCGCTAGTTCCCAGATGGCTACCCACTTCTACATCTGTGATCCTCCCTCCATCTCCATTTGAGAGAACCAGGTCTAAGACTGCTCCCTCTCAAGTGGGCTCCAATACTAGTTGTCTAAGGCATGCCCCCTGTAGGGCATCTAGAATAACCCCACTTCGAAGTGGCTGCTGCAACTGCACTCCAGTTAACATCTGGCATATTCAGATCACCCATCAGCAATATCTCCCCTTTTTCTGCCATTCTAAGTATACTTTCTGTCATTTCCTTGTCTATTTCCTCCCCCTGAGAAGGGGGTCTGTATACAACCCCTGTGCGTATTGTGGTGCCATTGCCTGTCTCCAAATTTACCCACAGTGCTTCTTCTCCTCCCTGTTTACCCTTTTGTTCTGTTGCTTTGATTCCTTCCCTTATGCAAAGAGCTACTCCTCCTCCACTTTTACGCTCCCTGACCCTCCTGTAGATAGTGTATCCTGGTATGTTTACGTCCCAGTCATGGTTTTGTGTGTACCATGTTTCTGTGACTGCCATGATATCCAGATGTTCCTCCTCCATCAAGGCCACTAATTCAGGAAGTTTGTTACCCAGACTATGGGCATTGGTACTCATTGCTCTCCATTTTTTGATGGCTTTACCTTTTGTTGCAGTATCCCCCACTGACCTTTCTACCTCAGTCTTTTTCTCATTTAGTACCCTGTTTTGTAGGGAGAGGCTGGGATTTTCCTGCTGCTTACCAGTGCCTCCCCCCTTGACTAGTTTAAAAGCTTGCCAATGAAGCATTTAAACTGATTGTTCAAAAGACTTGTTCCCTTCCTGGACAGATGCAGACCATCCTGCCAGTGTCGGCTGGTGTCCTCCAGGTGTAACCCCAGTCCCCACGAAGCTGCAAACCCCTGTGCTCCATACACCATTTTTTCAACCATTCATTAAACTGCATGGTGCAAAGTACCCCTCGCCTCACCCACTCCATTGACAGGCAGCACCTCTGAGAAGGATACTGTGTGTGCTACTTGTCTTGGCCCCTCCCCAACTCTACAAAGTCCTCCTGCACTGCTCTAATCTCATGGTGAGTCAAGTCATTTGTTTCTAGGTGGACAATGATGTCCAGCTCAGCCTCCCGTGCAGCTGTTCTAGTAATCCTGAGGATGCGCTTCCTGTCCCTCCAAGCCATGGCACCAGGCAGGCAACTTACTTCAGTTTTTCCTGCTCCCCCAGTTCTATCCCCCTAATAATTGAGTCCCCCACCAGGAGCTGATTCCTTTCCCTGTGGAGTCCTCTGCCTCCTTCCTGTGGGCCTCCCTTGTAACAGTTGTCTGTAGCCTCCTTAGTCTCCTCTGTGGGTGCATCCATAGGGGAGCTATGCTCCCCCAGAATGGTGTATGGATTGTGGAGTGGAACAACTGACTGGGTGTGCCTCTGTTCCACCATCCTCACCCTCTCTGAGCCCACTGTTGTCCAACTGCTGTGCTTTCTTCGCAACCTCTGAGGTAGTGGTGGTGGCTCTGGTGCTCCCTGGATGGGGGAGGTTCCCTTCCTGCTGTCCAGTGTGGCCTGGGGGAAGGTTCCGTTACTACTGTCCAGTGTGGCCTGAAGACGGGCAACTTCCTCCCTCAGGGCAGAGAGTTGTCTGCAAATAGGGCAGCATCTCAGCCTCCAGAAAGACTCCTGGAAGACTGTTGCCCCACAGCCATTACATTGCACTACTCCCCACGTGTTTATCTAATTTTTTGTGTGTGTGTGATTGGTTTGTTATCTAGAAATATATATATTATACAACGTGTATGCTTATATTGTCAATGCAGTGTACTAGAGAGGATATGACAGTGATATGCACCTTGCACTCTAGAAATGATGTCAGAACCCCAGGTATAAAGGAACTATTTCCAGGGGTAGGTGAGTGAGGGGTGGGCAGGGTTGGGCCTAAACTGTGCCCTCATGAAACAATCAGCTAAAAGCTCTGACCCACCACTGCGATGAGTGCCTTCCTGTCAGCAAGATGATCTCACAACAATTTGACAGAGAAAATACCCTGCTAGTCAAACAGAGAAAATCCAGACATCCAAGTCAGACACAGGTAATCCTCTCCAGTCCCAAAACAGCCTGGTGGTTTGTGCTCTGAAAGTAGTCAGCCCCAAAATAAGTCAGCTGTGCTTTAAACTCTTCCTGCACTGAAAATCTTAAGAATTGTAACAAAAGTAAAGCTAGATCCACCTCCCTCTGTTGCTTGAAAGACTGTCTTTCCTGATAATTCTAAGTTCCTTATTTCACCTTTCAGTTAGAAGTAGCCTCCACCTGCAGAATATCTGCTACAAACCAAAGACAATTGTAAGGTTCATCTCCCTCTGTTGTGAGCACAACTCACTTTCTTACAAATCCTACGTTCAGTATTGCAGCTTCCAGCCAGAGGTAGCTTCACCTGAAGAATATTAGCTGTTCTGATGAGTTTGCTATAAAACACTTGCTTATAATACTGTTGTTCTGAAGTCTGTAAGACTTTTTCAAAGCTATTGGCTGATAAGTAGCTATGATGTAAGATCACACATATGCTCCTACAATGCAAAGCATCATGGGCTGCATATGCAAATCACCACAGAATGTTATGCTGGTCCAATTTTAATCAGAATTGCATGGTGCCGAAAGGCCTCTAACACAGTTTGCAAAGGGTGCTAACAGAAGACATGACACGTGTTTGGTCCTACCAGGACTCATCAGTATGCCTCGTCTGTTTGACACCCCAGTGGAATGGACCAGCTACCCTTAAGGCAGTGTGCCTTGGATATATTGTGGTGAACCCATTAAAATAAAAACTATTTAAAGACAAAAGAACCTCTATGCGCAAACACTGAGGCAAGGGTTTACCAAAGGGCATTTGGCTGGGAAGCCAAGTTTCAAGAAAATACAAAATCACACATGCCCCACAGCATAAGCATCATGGGCTGCATATGCAAATCACCACAGAATGTTATGCTGGTCCAACTTTAAGCAGATTGCATGGTGCCGAAGGCCTCTAACACAGTTTGCAAGGGTGCTAACAGAAGACATAGACACGTGTTTCGTCCTACCAGGACTCATCAGTATGCCTCGTCTGTTTGACACCCCAGTGGGATGAACCAGCTACCCTTAAGGCAGTGTGCCTCGGATATATTGTGGTGAACCCATTAAAATAAAAACTATTTAAAAGACAAAAGAACCTCTGTGCTAAACACTGAGGCAAGGGTTACCCCAAAGGACATTTGGCTGGGAAGCCAAGTTTCAAGAAAATACAAATCACACATGCCCCCACAGCACAGAAGCATCATGGGCTGCATATGCAAATCACCACAGAATGTTATGCTGGTCCAACTTTAATCAGAATTGCATGGTGCCGAAAAGCCTCTCACACAGTTTGCAAAGGGTGCTAACAGAAGACATAGGCATACAGTGAGTCCTGGTAGGACGAAACACGTGTCTATGTCTAGGTGGAAACTGCTCACAGTTAAGGACAGGTATTTAGATTTATTAAGGGACAAAGCTGAACTGGTCATTATTCGCACCAAGGCTCAGTACACCAATCACAGTGAAAAAGCAGGGCACCTGTTAGCCTTAAGGATCAAGCAACAGGAATCTGTTAGGTTTATCCCACCTGTCAGGTCTCATATAGATGGATTCCTGAGATTGTCTCCCTCAGAGATTGTGCAGTAATTCATGCACTGTTATCAGCAACTATATAGCAACATGGACAATCCCCTTCACCAGAGGCTCTAGAGGCATATCTCCAGGAGTCTCATCTCCCTCCCTGTCTGAAGCTCAAAGAGGTTTCTTTCTTCTCCATTTCCTTGGTCAAAATTACTGAAGTAATAAAGGCTCTTCCTTTGGATCGGATATAAAATATTTCAGGACCAAATAGTTCCTGCTCTTCATAGATTGTTCCTCCACATCCTTTCTGGGGCTGTTTCCGATCCCCATTTGTTTGAAGCTCTAATTATTCTTCTTCCTAAATCTGACAAGGATCCTGAGTTGGTACAGAGTTATAGGCCCATATACCTTTTGAACCAGGATATTAAAACTTTGAAGATCCTGGCTGAGAGGCTTACCTTGGTTCTCCCTGATTTGATCGGAATGCCACAGGTAGGATTCATGAAGGGGCGTTCATCATCAGACCATCTTTGAACTCTTTCCCATGTCTTCTTGGAGTCCAGGGATGCCACATTTCCGGCTGTCTTGGTGTCCCTTGATGCCGAGAAGGCATTTGATCGTGTGAATTGGAACTTCTTATTTCAAACTCTCCAGGCATTTACTTTTCCTTCTACATTCATAAATTGGATCTGAGCTATCTACCAAGTTCCTTCAGCTAGGATCTCAGGGAATGGTGCATTCTCAAAGCCCTTTCTTTTATACTCAGGAACCAGGCAAGGCTGTCCCCTCTTCCTTTTACTATTTAATTTATATTTAGAACAGCTCATTCAGAATCTTTTAATTAATCTGGACATACAAGGAGTACGAGTACATAATGCCATAGTTACGGTTACAGCATACACAGACAATCTTCTTCTCCATTTGTCCTACCAAGATTTGTCAATGCCGGCTATGCTAGCCACAATCACAAAGTTCTGCTCCTTTTTGACTTATAAATTAAATTCCAACAAATCATCCATTTTTCCCCTTAACCACAAGGTATTTAAACACAATATTATTTCTTTTGGGCTTTCTTTGTCGCCGGTCTCCCTCAAATATCTTGGTATCAGACATACACGTAACCCCTTCTTGTGGTTTAAAGAGAACCTGGAACCCCTGTTTCAGGTCATTAAGCAAGATCTGGATAGATGGTCAAAACTCCCTATTTCATTATGGGCCTCATTAGCTTAATCAAAATGAACGTGTTTCCTTGTCTTTTCTATCGTTTATCACTTCTTAACTCTTTCATCCCATTGTCTTGGTTCCAGAAAATGCATAGTTTATTTACTAACTTTATATAGTCTAATAAATATCCCCGTTTAGCATACTACAAATTGGCAGCTCAGAAACTCAATGGTGGTGCCGTGTTCCTCATCTGCCTTTATATTACTGGGCTAGCCATTTATCAAAGTACCTTAAATGGCTTAACCCAGGTCCAGGTAGCCTAAGGCCGATTTGGCTCAAAATAGAACTGGACTTCATCCAGTCTACAGGTATCGATCCCCTGACTTTGTTCTATGTCAAGACTTCTTCCCTACAAGATATTTGAAGATGTCCAATGCTAGTGACCTCATTATGAATATATGCTCAATTTTGCTCTTTTTTGCTCTTTTTTGCACTACAAGCCTCACCTGGATTTATCGCAATCCATATGAAACTCGCTGTCCTTCTTAATAAACAAGCAGAGGATTCCCTCTAAGTGATTGCCTCAGCTGGGAGAGGGGACTGTATCTACTTTCCTTGATGGTGAGGGGTCTTGGTTTTCTGTACCCAAGTTAATCTCAAAATTTAATATTCCAGTATCTAGCCACTTCAAAGTTCTCCAACCTAAACACCTTTTGATTAATACGTTGGGCAATATTCCTCCCCATAACCCTGCATTTTCTTTTTTACTAGAGCTTACTTCCTTGTTAGGTCCTCCAAAGGTAATCTCAAAGCTATACCAGACACTTTTCATAGGTGGCTTGAAGTTCCTCTTGTCCCACCAAGTATTGGTCCTCCCTCTTCCCCACTACACCTTGGACTGGCCTGTATTATGGCGGTATTGCCTTTGAAATCGTTCATTTAAGATAGATTATGGCTAATGCAATACCATATTTTACACAATCTTTATTATACTCCCCTAAACTGACTAGTTGGAGCCTTCTGGTCTTGGACTTGTGTTCTAGGTGTTCCCTAGACAGAGGGACACTTCTTCATATATTTTGGAAATGTCCTAAGATAACATTCTTGTGGAACTCAATTAGGATGAAATTGGACCCCATGTTGGGCCTTCAGGACTGTTTTACCCCAGAAATGTGTCTGCCTGGGTACCTATCCCCTATAGAGTTTACCACTCGGAGATTTCATTTCTCCATGATATCCTTGTCTGTTAAAAAAAAGTTGTCCTCAGGTATTGGAAGGATGACCTTTGTCCAAACTTACCAAGAATGGCTTCAGGAAATTCTAGCTAACCTCAGAACAGAGAAAGCCATTGCAGGCCTCTATAATAGACAACGGAAATATATGTGAGTTTGGGATCCCTTACACACTCTAATTACTATTGGTGATGGCAATAATTACATGTCTTGGTTATATGACAGGATTGGTTCTAGGTGATACTGCTGTACTGGGTGGGATGGAGGATGTGGGGGGTGGGAAGGGACAGAAAGTATCCCATACTGTAATAATGTTGTCTAATTGTTATTATTTCTGTCTCGTATGTTATTGTAAAACTGCTATTAAAAATTTGAATTGAAAAAAAAAATATTACCCATCCAGTTAATTTGGGCTATTATATATCTCCCATTTGAGTCTCTATAGTGTTTCATTATTTTAATGTCTAGAGTTTTTCTGAAGAAAATAGCAGTCCCACGAGATGAATTAGTATAAAGAGCATTAATTCCTGGGTCCTGGAAATTGAAATTCAATATCATTTAAAAGTGTCTCTTGCATTAAGATGCAATTTGCACCAATTTCTTTCTATATAATTAAATACTTTCCTTGATTTCACATGATCTTGAATCCCTTTCACATTCCAATATATAATTTTGAGTTGATTAGCCATTATAAACATGATTAGTGTACCATGACCAACTACATTATTTATATACAGCTTACTTTTTTTTACCAACAGTGTAACCTTGCACTATTTTATTAATCACTTTAACCCCTTTAATTTATACCCCACCCCACCCAACCCTTACCTAATTCTAGAGAAAAACAAAATTGCCCACCATCCAACATATGGCCCATTTCTGATCAACCAAAATGTATAGGTTACACTACGCTGCTCACGGTGGGCAAAAATACCCTCCTTAGTACAAGCCCCCGATTAACAGTCTTGGTGAGCAATCCAGGAGTCTAATGAAAAGAGGTCAGCCGAGATGCCAAGAAATCACCATTAACTACTTTCAGCTTTTCTGTTTCAAGTTGTCCACTTGTAGAAAAGAGAAAGAAAGGAGAAATGGAGAGAGAGAGAGAGAGAGAAGAGAAAAAAAAATTAAAAATCATTGTTTTTCTTTTTTCTTCCTTCTCCTCCTCACCTTACTGCTACTTCCTCTCTCCTCACATCGATTGTGCTACTGCTTCTTTGAATACAATGATGCTTTCAACATGTTTTAGTTCTCTGTTGTGTTCAACATTAGAGATTTCAAATATTGATCAGCTTTCTTAGGGTCTGAAAAGATCCAATTTCTTCCACGTAGAAAATATTGAATCCTTGCAGGATGAAGAATGGAGAATTTAATATCCCTTTGTTGCTGCATTTCTTTAACTGTGTTAAATGCCCATCAGGCTTACAGCATAGACTGTGATAGATCTGGAAATGCCGAAAAGTGATGCTGATCAAACTGTAAACCTCTGTTAATATGAGCGTGTTGTAAGATCAGTTCACGATCCTTAAAATAATGCAGCTTTATGAATATGGGTCGAAGCTTTGTTCAATTATTTGTTTGCTCAGGTGCTTGTTTGCCCCCCCCCCACATTAGCCCAATCCAGCACAATCCATTCCTAAGGATACTGTTGATTTAGGACTTGCATTATAACTTTTTCAAAGAAAGCGAAGGGATCTCCTGGGGCTTCCAACCCTTCTGGTAAATGTACAATTTTAATATAATCTCTTTGGGTATGATCTTCATAAACCACAACTTTAGCTATTAAGTCTGAAAGTTCCAACTCAATTTTTTAAAATTTTGCTGCCATGGGGGTAACAGAATCTTCCAAACTTGACACTTGAACCTCCACTTCATTTGTTCATATACTGAGTGATTCTATTTTATTCTGGATCGCAGATAAAGCTGCCATAAATTATGTTAATGCAGAAGACATCGATCCAAATCCTGTTTCTATTTCCTGTTTTATTTCGACTTGAAATTTACAAAAGTCCACCATAGAAAACTGCAACCCCTTGTCTTTATGAAAGCCCATATCACCTGGCTTATTAAAACTTATGTTTGTGAGTTCAGCTTCACTCTGTGAGTTACTCACAGCCATATCGCTTCCCTGTTTCCCACTACCTGACTTTTCTGAACTCATATTTGGATTCAAAGAATTGTGCAGCTTACACTTGTTCATTACTTCACTGAGTTTTGGCTCAACTGTTGCTGTGATAGGATCTGTTTCTTCATTCTCAGTGGTAGCATAACCCATCCTCTTCGGGGTCCAAGTTTGGATAGACTATGCAGCCAAATGTCCCGGAGCATTGAGATAATTTGGTGATGCTGGTAGTGGGAATACAAGTATTCTGGAGACAATCGTGGACGCTTCAAAAAAGACTGTAGATTCCGTTGTTGTGCTCTGGTTCAGTCAGCCACGGTTGGCCCTTGTAATAAGTTAATATCTTTAGCTGTATTTCTTTTTCTATGCTGACAATGTTTGGCAGGGGGTTTTACAGGTGCAGTTGGAGTGTTCTCAGCACAGATATTCTCAGTATGGTCAGACATGCTTTCTAGTCTAAGACACAGATGCCAGTTTAAGGAAGGTGAGACCTGGGCAGATCATGACTGAATGCAGGTGAGTTCATTTAAACAGCAACCGCTCACAGCACTTGAAATCAAAGGAGAGCCAGTAACTTAACTCTTAATTGTGTAGAGATGCAGCAAATTTAAAATCCACTGGTGAAACGGACGTGAAGTGGCCACTTTGTGTTATCATGACCATGTGAAGTGGCCATTGGAAAGTGCTCATTTTCCTTCTCATTATGACTTCACATTGCCATTTTGCCTTAACGTGAAGTAAGGCAAAGTGGCAACAATATTGGCAGCCCCCCCACACATCACATGGCTTACAGCACTGTAAATCACATGCTTTAGCCAGGCAGGAAGGAAGTGACTAATAAAAGCACTTAGTTTCACTTTCTCCTTTGCAGTGGTAGAAGGAGGAAGCATTTTGGGTGTAGAGGAGAGTTTTGGTGATATTGTTCCTACATATCTAGGGAATTGCCCCCCAAAAAACACAGCTTTTTTAAAAGCTAAATCTTTAGTTTTTATTGTAGTGTGTTTTTTAGTTCTTTTTTGCTACTGATTTTTTTTTTATAAGTTTTGTTTTGTGTGCATATGTGTGTGTGTGTGCATGTGTGTGAGACTGTGAGTGCATGTGAAGCAGTCTTTTGAGGCATTGGTCAGAGAGGGACTTATATGTATGATGGACCTGGGAGGAGAGTCTGTGGACTGTGGCCATTGGCAGAGGAAGTGCGCACATGTAGGGGTGGTCAGGTGTCATTGGACTGCTCCTGACTGTTTGGTGTTGCCTTTCCTCTTCTGGAAGCAACAGCAGCACCACCAGTGGCACTGATGGCAGCACATCCACCAAGTCACCTCCACCACCACCAGTAGCAGCTGCAGGGGCTCCAGCAGCACCCCCTCCACCACCTCCACAGCAGCAGGTGGAGCCCCAGTAGCATGACGGTGCTGCCAGCAGTACATCTGCCCCTCCTGTACCTGGTTATCCCCGCAGCTCCCCAGTCTGGTGGATTTTTAACTGTGTGTGGGGAGGAACAGCACCATTGTGATTTGCCATTTATGTCATGTGCAGGTGTGCTGTGGCCCCCTGGGGACACATTTGGGGACTGGTGGCCAGTACACAAACATGACAAACCACCACATGGTGGAGTGGCAGGTTGCCACTGAAGGGGCCAGGCATCCACCTACTGGCTCTTCTGTGGCAGTGGCAGAGGGTTCTGGGGGTGTTGTGCCTCACTACCTCAACAGGAGGAGGGCAACAGCAGCGGCTGCTCCACCACCACCACAGCCACCAGCACCATCCTCACCACCACTACCTGGCTTTACTGTTGCAGTGGACCCCACCACAGTGCCTGCAAAGCAGGCAGACATTGCACTGGTGTGGGCATCCCTTGAGGAAAGCAATGAGAGGGTGGGTGCTGTGCAGCAGTAGGTGAAGCAGATCCAGCAACAGCAGCTGCAGATACTGTCAATGCTCCACCTGCTGCTGGAACACCACGGAATCCCCCATTAACATATTGTTTTCTGGACCCCCCCCACTGCTGTAGTGTTTTGTGACTGTTTTTTATGTTTAATAATAGACAGTCATGCATGTTCTTTCTGCCCTGTTGTTACAATGCAGTGCCTCAGTAATGTTTACTTTCTGTTCTGGATTGCTTGTGGAAAAGCTGGTATGAGCAGTGCAAGTATGATGTGCTAAATTGCATGTGTGCAGTCAGTGTTGTTTCATGTGTGTGTGTGTATGTGTGTGACATCAGACATTGTGCAGCTTCTTGCAAACATATATTGCTGACTTGTTGTAGTGTTTATGGTAGAAAGAATAGTGAGCATAATAACATATATTTTATTGTCACCATCATCATCAGTGGACTAAGTGATATGAAACTTTTTCAGAGGTGTCTGGCTAGAGTGCACATTAGTCACATACTACACACATGACTTTTAGGAGAGCATGTACTTTATGTGCTATGATCTTCACTAAGTCATGTCTGCATTGTGAATGACTGAGGTGCACAATGACAAGATACCTGTAAAAAAAATATCATATCACTTACTCCGCTGGTGCTTATGGTACAAATAAAATTTGCATCATGTATTCTTTGTCATCTTTATTCTTGAGATACTGCAACAACTCACACCATATATATGTTTGCATGAAGCTGGACAATGTATGCACACATGCAGTTTAGCACAACATACTTGCACTGCTCAGTCATGCTTTTTGCAAAACACTTCAAATCATGAGTCCTGACACAAAGTAAACATTACTGAGGCTCCATAAATATTTTGTTTGTGAAATAGACATTAAAAAGATTCACCAACTTACAACATTGCATCCGACATATGGACGTCTTACTTCCAGGGGAATCTTTCTTGCTCCACATGTTCTTACATAGTGCAATACTTTTCTGGCAAAAACGCCCATAATTTCATAAAAGCGGGTCATGAAGAACTTCTCGTTCTGAAGAGCCTCCCAAGTTCTGCCCCCCGTGCTCAGCAATATTATGATGTGATGCCAGCGAGAGCGTGGGGCATGCTCCATTATACTGAATGTTTGGCGGGTTTCTGAATGTTTCTTTTATGTTATAGTGGTCAGTTTGTAGAACGTGGGCACGTTCCAGTAACAAGAGACTTGTTAGTGAAACGTGCCCACTACCACCCTGCTTCAATAAAGAAACATTCAGAAAGCATTGCTACATTCAGTAACGGAGCATGCACCTGCGCTTCCTGGCATCATGTCATAATGTCACTGAGCGTGGGGGCAGAACATGGCTGCTCTTCAGAATGGGGAATCTTCTGTTTCTGTTATATTGCAATTATGGGTGTTTTTGCCTGAAAATGCACTATGTAAGGACATGTGGAGCAAGAAAGATTCCTCTGGAGGTAAGGTACCCATATATTGGGTGCAATACCATAATAACTATGTAACTTGGTATCTTTTTAGCAGCAGTGCAACAATCTGTTGAAAATTGTGACTATGCTTTTAATGTTATTTTACATTGCCACTTTACTTATATCCTGACTTGTACGATACTATAATTTCCAGTATTTGACTCTGCTTTGAAATAATAAAAGGAGCACTCCTTGTAATACGAGTGGGGACCAGGTCTTTGTCAGTATTTTCTGCTGCTTTTCTCCATCAGTTGTTATATATCACTTCTGTTGTAAAATTAACAGTTATGCAGCAGACAGTGTTTTATGACCTCACAGAACAATTTTTATTGAAAAACAGCTGCTAATAATGATAAAAACCTAGTCAGAACAATATTAAAAAGCCTGCTCCTTTTTTTTTAAGACATGAGAAAAAGTAGTAAAGCAGACACAAAAATTGTGAAAAGAAGGGTATCATTCAAGTCAGTATGTAACTAATGGCTGGCAATGTAAAATAACATAAAAAAGTATGGGTCATAATTGTCACCACATTCTTGCAATGCTGCTTTAATTAATAATTTAAATATGACATTATGTGCTCACAATCACAACACACAAAATGCATCTGTCTTGTGTGTAGAAAATTGACAAGTGTTAATGAAGTGAAATGGGAGTGTTACACCACATACAAAGTCCCCCCAGAATTTATTACGCATGCAGTCATGCATGCAGTGTCCACACAGAGTCCCCAGATTTTTTCTGCATCCCCAAAATGCATCTGTCTTGTGTCCAGAAAATTGAAAAGTGGTAACGAAGTGAAATGGGAGCATTACACCACATACAAAGTCCCCCAGAATTTATTGTGCATGCAGTCATGTGTGCAGTGTCGACAGAGACCCCATATTTTTTTCTGCATCCCAAAATGCATCTCTCTTGTGTCCAGAAAATTGACAAGTGGTAATGAAGTGAAATAGAAGCATAACACCACATGCAAAGCATCCCAGAATTAATGGTGCACTCAGTCATGAGTGCAGTACTCACAGAGTCCCCAGATTATTTCTGCATCCAAAAATGCATCTGTTTTGTGTTCAGAAAATCTGACAAGTGGTAACAAAGTGAAATGGAAGCATTATGCCACATACAAGTCCCCCAAATTTATTGCACAAGCAGTCATGCATGCAGTGTCCACACAGAGTCCCCAGATTTTTCTGCATCCCCAAAATGCATCTCTCTTGTATCCAGAAAATTGACAAGTGGTAATGAAGTGAAATGGGGGCATTTCACCACATATAAAGTCCCCCAGAATTTATTGTACATGCAGCCATGCATGCAGTGTCCACACAGAGTCCCCAGATTTTTTCTGCATCCCCAAAATGCATCTGTCTTGTGTCCAGAAAATTAACAAGGGGTAATGAAGTGAAATGGGAGTGTAGCACCACATGCAAAGTGTCCCAGAATTAATGGCGCACTCAAGTCATGCATGCAATACTTACACAGAGTCCCCAGATTTTTTCTGCATACCCAAAATGCATCTGTCTTATGTCCAAAAAATTGACAAGTGTTAATGAAGTGAAATGGGGCATTTCACATATAAAGTCACCCATAATTTATTGCAAACACAGTAATGCACACAGAGTCCACACAGAGTTCCCAGATTTTTCTGCATCCCCAAAATGCATCTGTCTTGTGTCCAGAAAATTGATGAGTGGTAGGAAGTGAAATGGAGCATTACACCACATGCAAAGTTCTGCCAGATATGATGACCATGAGCAAACTGTTGCTGGTCCAATGTGCTGCTGTGATTCCCACAAATGCAATGCGATCATTTCAACCAGATGGAAAGGTGCCCTTTGTCTGTACACTAACAGTAGCCTTGGTGAGTTTATATATATAAGTGTGTATGTGGGGGTTGACATACACAGACATGTACTCATTGTACTGTTTTGTATCACAGGTCACATATACTGTTGCTGTGCACATTCCAGTGCTTGATGAGAACTTTTTGTGTTGAAATTGTAATGGATAACTCTCAATCCAATGAATGTAAGTATTTTTTGTTTTTGGGAGGGGAAGCATATTTGCAGGTAGGTTTCATTAATGATTTCTTATTTGGTTTCTTCTTCACAGATTTCATCTGCATCCTTCTTGAGTCTGATTGGTAAAGATGACCATGGTCATTGATTGAAATGACTTCTGCCTGTTGCATGTCTGCCCCAGCCCATGGTGGGGGGTGCCTGATGTTGAAGAACTTCCTTGCATAAGGCAACTATGCCACTAGAAAGCATCTGGAAGTTTCCTAAAAAAAGAAATGAAGGCTTTCTTACAACTTGATTGCAGCAGTAACACTTGGGGCTGGATTTTCAAAGCCCCAACACAAGCTGTGACAATGGCAGCTTGCACCAAATGCGGTGCATCTGGGACCCTGCATCTGAATTTCTAATTTACAGGGTCTCAGCATCTAAGTCCAGTGGCTTGTGGCAAAAGAGGTGCTGCACCTGACATATGGTGCACCCACCTAGAATGCTGCAATGGCTGCAATGGCTGCAGGGAGTCTGCAGCACCAGGCTGGCAAACAGTCACTGCACCCCAACACCATCTTGCCACCAGCACCACAACACACTCTGGTACCCTGGTGGACTAGTGCCCCCCCAGGTGGTTTCCATCTCAGCACTCCAACCCCCTCCCATACCCCAATCCAGTGACCAGCATTGCCCTCAACACACCATCTTGGCCAGTCACTGAATGGGCTGTCTGTGCACATACTGTATACTGTATTCAGTACACCCACTGACAGCTCATTCAGCAGCCGGCCATGGGGGCATGTGGAGGGCAGTGCTGGTCAGCAGATCGGGGGATGGGAGGGGGTGGGCGTGTTAAGATGGGTACCACCTGGAAGGGTTGGCAGGACACACATACATAGGTGTCGGGGACCATGATGTGGTGAGGGGGACCACCAGACCACCAGGGACCACCCACCAGGGATGGATCGGGACAGGCCACACAGTGGCATGTACAGGATGACCCCCCAGGAGCTATCTAAGTCCTTTTAGACCAGCCCCTTGCTGGTCTAAGGGTACTTGGCACTTGCTTCCTGGGGGGTCTTTCAAAATCTGGATCTAAGGCCTGCAGCAGTCTGGGTCTGCCACAAGCCCCCAGTGCCATGCCACAGCCACTTTCATGGTGCAAGGATGGCACTAGCACACTTTGGTGCAGGCAGCCTGCTGGGTGATGCAGGCTGCCTTCCAAATTCACACTTGGCGGAAGTTGCACTTGGGTCAGACCTGTTTGACTGCAAGCACCTTCGTCAATCTAAAACCATTGAAAATCTGGCCCATTATGTTTAACCCATGGCTGTTTCATGGGTATCTGGATTATTAACACAGATAGTAAGCTGTCACACTGCAATCAGCAGATCAATCACAAGTTAATTTAGTACCAGGGTGTGTAACAAATACACTGTGGCAGTGTCCCTGGTTCTCAGTCTCAACCAAATTACATTTCAAAACCATATCTTGTCAAGTAACAAAACCTGTTTGCAACTTTTTTCAACACTGTCATGGCTGCACAACTGCAAGTTCAGAATACAGTGCATGACATCTTGCATAAATGGTTTTGGTGATGTACGATGCCACCTAGTTTATGAATCCTCCTCTATCAGATTTGTTGCACTCTTTAAAAAAATTGAACAGATTAAATAAAATCTTGATACTTACCAGTATGGATTTCAAATGGATATTCCATAGGTTCCTATGTATGGTACTGCTGCAGTACCATCGATACCGACTTTCAGCGAAGGAGAATTGTTTTTGTTAACCTGAAAAAAACAAAATAAGTTTACCATATGTGTTTGACCATTGCTGCTCAGAAAAGCAACAGAAAACAAAACATATTGCTTTAGGAAGTTAAATAGCATAAAAAAGTTAGTACACATACTCACTTTATAGTTTAATTTAAGTAGCCTTGTGCCTGTGGCTGATGGATGTGGTCTCCTGTTTGATTCCCTCTGCCTTGGCATGGTCAATGTAATAGGGAAGCATTGTCAGAATGACACTGGTGGTGGGTGCTGGTGGTGATAGCTGCAGCACATGATGACATTCCCTGTGATATCTTCCTGCATCTGATGGTGATAGCAGTGGCTAACAGTGGTGGTGGTGGTGGTGGTCTGGGGGGCACACTAAGTCATTCTCTGCGGTGGCAGTAGCTAACATCGGTCCTGGTGGTGGTGGTCCAGGGGGGCACACAAAGTTATTCTCTGTGGTGGCAGTGGCTAACATTGATCCTGGTGGTGGTGGTCTGGGAACCACACAAAGTCATTCTCTGTGGTGGCAGTGGCTAACATCAGTCCTGTTGGTGGTAGTCCAGGGGGTCACACAATGTCATTCTCTGTGGTGGCAGTAGCTAACATCAGTCATGGTGGTGGTGGTCTGGGAGGCACACAAAGTCATTCTCTGTGATGGCAGTGGCTAACATCAGCCCTGTTGGTGGTAGTCCAGGGGTCACACAATGTCATTCTCTGTGGTGGCAGTAGCTAACATCAGTCATGGTGGTGGTGGTCTGGGAGTGCTGAAGTCATTCTCTGTGGTGGCAGTGGCTAACATCAGTCCTGTTGGTGGTGGTCTGGGAGGCACAAAGTCATTCTCTGTGATGGCAGTGGCTAACATCAGCCCTGTTGGTGGTAGTCCAGGGGGTCACACAATGTCATTCTCTGTGGTGGCAGTGGCTAACATTGGTCCTGGTGGTGGTGGTCCAGGGGGGGCACATAAAGTCCTTCTCTGTAGTGGTAGTGGCTAACATCAGTCCTAGTGGTGGTGACAGTGGTCCAGGGGGGCACACAAAGTCATTCTCTGTGGTGACAGTGGCTAACATCAGTCCTGGAGGTGGTGGTCAAAGGGGGCACACAAAGTTACAAAAAAGAAAACAGGTATCATACAGCAAATGTCATCACCTTTTAACAACTTCAGTTAAAACCTGCAAGCATTAACCACATCATCATCCTCATAAAGAAAGCTGCCCTCACAGTCATCTATGTCTGAAGTCTGACCACTGGGAAATTTTTTCTCCATTGTGTCATCATCTACGTCAGTGGTAAGCTGTTTCATGCTGCCACTGCCAGTGCCACCAGGATGGTCCATTTCTACATCACCAAAACCACCATGACTAGGCAGGGGTATGAATATCAAGGTTGCAATCTGTGCTGGTATGTGCCTCTCATTCATTTTTATGAATGTTAGCAAACTAACATTTGCAGGAGAGAGGTTTGTCATACAATCCATGACTATTGCACCTGCTGAGCTGAATATCATCTTGACACTTACACTGGAGGGTGGGCATGTGAGGTACTTCAGTGCCACTGCAGTCAGCGCTGGCCATTCACTGACCTTTCCACTCCGGTACAAAGAGGATCATCAGTTAATCACAGATGCCTGTTTTCAGACAAATGTGACTCAACCATTCTCTGTGCCACACTAAGTCCAGTGGTTGATGCATCATCCTGTTCTCTGGAATCATTTATTTCACAAATCCCCACTTGGGACAAAACCTCCCAAAGTGGGTTGATGCCAACCACTTTAGGTGACTGACCACCTGGAACTGCAGTCCCCTTCCCCTTACAGGATATGCTTGATACTCCTCCAGGTGCACCTTCGGCCTGATTATGCTGCTGAGGTTTGCTGACCTCAGCACGTGACTACTGTGCCCCATGAACCAAGAGCACCAGTTGCCCACTGACATTTTTTTCCTATTCAGGCCTCCCTCCAGTACTGAGGCAATTCCATGTTTGTATCGTGGGTCCAGCATTCTTGCTATGGCAACGTTGTCACTACGCTGAATGCTCAAAATGTGATGATTCTGGTCGAATACTATCAGCATGTGTTTCAGCAACATACTGCTAGCAACGTCAAGGCCATGCTGTGCATTCACCACTGTCTGCCTCAGCACCTGCAGCAGTGGAATTGATTGGCTAATGGAGGCAGACTCACCACTCACTGCATGTATGGCATGTTCAGAAGGCTGCAAAATTGTTATTGCAGAGTCCATGAGGCACCACTGTTCAGTCATCATAGATATGAAAGCCCTGGAACTGTCACAGCTAGTGTACATCACAATATATTCTGAGATGGCTTTGTATTGTTCATACACCCTCTCTGCCATGTATAAAGCGGAGTTCCACCGGGTGACAACTTCCAGCTTTAAGCAGTGCTGAGGGAGGCTGTTTCGCATCTGCAACTGCCAAAGTTGGTCACGGGCCTTTGCAGATCATGAAAAGTGAGAATAGATACGGCGTGCAACTGTCAGCATTTCCTTTACATCTGGGTGCTGCAGAAACTCCTGCACCAAAAGATTTAAACAATGGGCCATGCATGGAACATGAAAAAGCCACCATTCATGAAACATTTCATCACATTTGACCCATTGTCACTTGCTATGGACCCAGCTCTCAGGGACAGGGGTCTCAGCCACTTGTCAGTTTCAGTTAGTACCATGTCCAACATATTTTCACCAGTGTGTGAACATGTCACATTGTGCATAAATCGTTGCATGCTGTTGAATTCCTGGAAGATTGCTAGCATGACACTCCACCTTACTGCACTGATTATTCACACCACCAACAGCACAAACAACCCCTGGCACCTGCGCCCAGTGTGCAGTTATGCACAAATATGAACTCCCCACTGTTCTGTCACTTGTCCACATAAGGTCACATGACACTGTATGATTGGGTGGGTACTTCAGCTTATGCACAAAAATACTCTGTAATGTGGGCTGACTTAAACATTTTACATGGGATGTGATGACAAATGGTTTTGCTCTGCGAATGGCAGGGGGTGGAGTGTGGACATCTGATGAAGACGGTTGCACAGGTGACGATGAAAAACCCACAAATGCAGTTATTTTGCCAGATTTGCCAACAAGGGTTGATGTACCACTTGTACTAGACATACTGCATTCACCAGCACCACAACCAAAACTGCTACGCTCACCAGCACTGGACAGCATTTCAAAATCATTATGCTCCTCCATCTCATCATGCCTGTAGTAATCCTCTGTTCTTATTTCCTCACTACTGCACACATTTAATTTCCTACTGGATTTAGCAGTCATGGAAGGGATAACATACTTGTTATGGTTGATGACAAGGGTGAACGCACCATTGTGGTATTAGCTGCCATCTTGTGCTGGGTCCACAGTGCCACATGCCTATTCTTAAGATTAGTATACTGTCCTCCTGTGCCCAGATGGCTCCCCTTTTTACCTCGACTCACATGCACATGGCAAACCTGGCAGATTGCAACTGACTAATCATTTGTATCTTGCACAAAAAAATCCCAAACTAGGGATTGTGATGCTCTACTTTTAACATGTCCATGATGCTGCTTATTGGACTCTGTTCTTTTAAGCCATGAAGTGTGGGGTGTGCTACGTGATTTTTCCGGTAGAACACACTTGGACTGCAAATGACCACAACGACTACTTATCATTGTTACTGGGTCATCATCATCATCATCATCATCATCACCATCAATTTAAACTGGTAAATCACAAGTTTTTATTGGGGGGGGGGATTAATGCAAACTGAGCCAGACACAGCCACCCTGAATTTCTTTTTCTCCGGTTTCTAACTGGGGTCAATTACATTATCATCATATTCATCAAGAGCACCCACATCCACATCTTCTGCTTGGATGCTGGCATGTGGACTGCATGTTGCAATCACAGCAACATCATCATCACATTCATCGTCATCATCAACACCACCATCACCTGATATTTTTTCACCACGTTGTGAATCACTGCATGGAAAATGTATGACCTGAACCAGGGTGGAAGAAATGTCACATTGTATGCTATCATTGACATGATTATCAAATCCTCATGTTCAGTTACTGGGATGTTACCGGGAAGTATGACATCATCTACACTGCCACTCACTTGCACTGCTTCACATTCCACTATATTTTTGGACACGGTACTATGGTCAGAAGTGGATCTTGAGGCAGCAATACTCATACTACCACCACCAGAAACTGCACTAACACCACCGGCTGGGACATCATCTCCTCCAACTATGAGTGAAGCTACTTATTGGGCTGTAAACAACATTGCAGGAGAAATACCTTTCCTCACATCAGCAATGTGCTTCTGTGACTGCACACTTTCACACCCACAGACAATCTTGCCACTGGCAGCAGTGCCGTGGCAAGAACCAGCTTTGCTTACCCGTCTTTTTGCAGGCATTTTGGGGGATCAACAACAATATTCTGAACAAATTTAGATTTTGGAATGTTCACTGTGCATGGGGAACACTGGATGTGAAGCCAAAAAGACAACTGTGGCTTCAGCAACAGATACAGATTCAAATTCACAAGTGAAAACAACACCTTAACTGACCAGTGGTGCTGAAGTCAGAAACAATCCAATCTGGAAAACAATTCCTTTTGCTGATGGGGGCTGACTGCAGATTTGTTTGGCACTGCAAGTAGCAAAACAAAGAAAAAATCCACAATGGCAGTGCAAAATCACGCAGCTGCAGTGGATAGCAGGTTCACACTGCTGTGCCTGCAATTACACTGTGGCACAGTAAAAGGTGTATTATTTGCTGTCACACAGCATTGCACACCCACTCACACACACCATTTGTCTACAAGTAATGCGTAGCAAATTGAAAAGTTCAGTAATATGCCACGTGTTGTAAACAACCTGAAATTATGAACTGCTGCACCAGATCCAAACAACACAAAATCAGAAAGAAAATTTCAACAATTACTGAGAATATTACTGTCTGTACATTAACACAGTCAGTTACATAACAAAAATATAACCAAAAAACAAAGAACTCCCTATTTCTCCAAATTAAATCTACCTACACCACAGATACACCCGTCCACCAAAGCACACTTTCACTGTCTTTACTACACAGACTCAATGTTGTACATTAACATACAAAATCCACACACAAACAAAAACGCTCAATGATATGAGCACAGGAGGGTTTCCTATAATCGATTAACTAAAGTTTGAGCAAAAATATTACTCAAAAGGCTATTTTTACAGCTTTTAGAAGGTTTGCCTGACAGACAGCTCTCAGAGCACGCTGTCTCCTGCAGCTTCCTACACACTACCCTGAACTGAGGCTGTGCAGCTCAATATGTAGCCCATGTGACCTGAAATCCCATGAATCACTGCAAAATTTGTATTTGGAGCTTAAAAACAAGGTGAAGTGAGGTGAAGTACATTGTTTTCAATGCACTTTGCCTTAAAATTTAGTGAAGTAGTTGTCTGGGAAAGCGGAGTAATGCAAAGCCACTGTTTGCAATGGACTTCATGTTACCCACCATAACGTGAATTACTCCACTTCGCGTTGTGGAGCGCTCTGCGAATTCACCTTGGCTCTGTGAATCCCTTCATGGAGCAAATTAAGGCCACTTCACCCACCACTACAATTGTGTTTACATTGTAGATACAGCCAATTACTTGCTTTTCCACTGGTAACTATACTGCATTGATAATAGCTCAACAGGTTGGCCTCTCCTGAGTAGACCTCCTGCTCATTCGGTCAGCCTGCCATCATGAGCCAGCAATGAATGTAGCTCCTCCTTTTTCTACCCATCCTGTTGCTAGACATTTTAATGAATAGGGCCATACTGTTATACAGCTTAGATTCTGGGGACGTGAACAAGTGCAAGCCCCCAGCAGAGGTTGTGATTTCCGGAAACTGGTGGAGAGTAGGAAAACATGGTGGATATTCGAGATAGGTACCTATAATTGTCCATGGAGTCTTAATGAAGAAATCAATTGGCAGGTGTGTTGGTAGCCACACACTGACGAAATCCTGGCAGAATAATGCACCTTGATCTGTCTTAGTTTTTTTTTTAATTTCTACTTTGTAAATCCTAATAATGAGGCCCATCATAAATGAGCCCTTCCCCCCCTCCATATGAGATCAACTTTAAACTTACAGGGATTAGTAAGTTAGTAAAGCATATTCATGAGGAAGTTGTAGAAGGGTGGTATTTGATTAAGTCTCCCCCCCCCTTCTCATAGAAAAGGATTGGGAAGTTAAGGCACCATCCAGGTCAGTATAGCAATTTAACAATGAAGGATTGTCTGCAAAAAGAAACATTTCTTGGGAATTTCAAGTTTTGTTAAACACTAGCCAAATGTACCCACAAGGAAAAACATTGGCTAGGCAACATGTTGCTGGGCAAAGGCATTGCTAAGCACTGCCTGCAAATGAGTTCAGCACATGACTCCATGTGGCTACAAGAGGGAGGGCTTCTGCCTCACTCTTGCTGCCACACTAGAAATGGAGCAGGAAGGATGCTGAGAGAAACACACCTAAAAGTAAGTAAATTTATTTTACAAAAGGAGAAATGCACTCTCAACAAGAATGTTCACTTCATAACAGAACAGTTATTTACATTTCATTCACCCTAAAAGCTTGAAAACAAGGACAACAATAGTAGGAGTGTAAGCCCCATTGGACAGTCACTAAAGTAAGCAGATTAAGAACTCTTTTAAAGGATTTTAAGTAAAAACAGCCTATAATTAAATAGTAAAATGGATTCTGTTACCTCAACAGATTCTTTACAAACCACCAAACTTAATTATTGACCAGTGAAAGGATTGTGAGCTCCATTATGAGAAAATCTGTACATTAAGGGCTTGTATCACAAAAAAGCTCTAACCTCTATGTGAATCTGTGTTGCAAACTTCATATCTTTCATGAAGAGAATTAGTATAGCTGGTGACAATAATAATAATCAGAACAGATGATTGTCTTTTTTTTTGCAAATTACCATATTTTATTAAACCAACTTATACAAATTATACATACAATGAGTAGGTTACAGACAATAGGTAATTTATAGAAAATAACCCCCACAAAACCCCATAAACCCACAAATGTAACATCCCCCCAACCTCCCCCACAGCTATCCAACCCTAATAAAACAATTCAATGTCTTCAACCAGACTGTAGAAATAAATATTCCTCAACCCCGGCCAATAGATACCAAATAACATTAACAGAGCAAGATCATGAAAAATGAAATTTAAACCCAACCCTGTAAATATACGTAAAGATAAAAAAGAAAAGGGACCTCGGCCAGAGTATGAGCTCATAATAATACCAGGCATAGGCTAGGGGAACCATTTAACAGGTTCTTAAAGAATTGATATAACTCCTAAAAGAGAAAAGAACAGATGGTAAAGAGGGGGAAGGAGAAGGAAGGGAGAGAATCAAAAAAGAGAGAGAAAAGAAAAGGAATAAAAGAAAATATAGGCAACCACCACTAAATTCCAAAATTGGTTTAAGATATTGGAGAAGTCTCCCAATATTTGGAAAATTTAGCTGAAGCCTTAGATAATCTAAAGGCCAACCTTTCCGCATAAAATGCATTTAAAAATTCTTCCCACCATTCCTTATGGGAAGGGACCCAATCTTCCCGCCAATGGCGTAAAATTAGCAACTTAGTGACTGATGATATCAGTGCTAACTGATATTTCTGCTCTTTTCTTGAAATTTGAGCATATCTCCCTAATATACAGGTCTCTAAACAAAATAAAGGTGAGAGATCGGTGTATGGACCTGTCCATGTATTCACCAAGGCCCAAAGTTTTTGCACCTTTGGACAAAACCAAAATTTATGAATGGTCATCGCCAAAGGGTCACTACAATCTTTACAGGTCGGAGAAGGCAGTCTACCTACCCGGTGCAACCTCGCCGGGGAAATATATATATTGTGTAACAATTTGAACTGTACATCTCTTAGCCTTTCTTGTTTAATATAAAGATATGTATCCTTCCAAATATTACCCCATGCCACCTCCAACCAGTCCAAAGCCAGGTTAATTGACCAATATAGGGGAGACTGAGTGGAGGAAGGGACACTCTTCTCTAAGATATTCTTATATATTTTGGAAATGCTCTTACCTCCCAGGCAAAGGTCACCTAACTCCTTAAAGAATGCGCCTGCTCTATCAGAACAACGTCTCTTCCCCAGAAAAGCCTTAATAGTGCAATGAATTTGTAGCAATCTGAACCCAAACGGTCTTACCCCAAATTTTAGAGAACAATGACAACGGACAACAGTGAGTCCCAGAAAAAGTCAACTAAACGTGGCTTGGGGCAGGAAGTGGAAAAAGGTTTTACAATAGGTCATTTACCAATTAAAAATTGGGATTTTTATTATGGGTTGGTAAAATCAAATCCTGGAGGATATTAAACTTTGCACACAATTGGTGCATAGCTGGATATCCCAACCTAAGGGGTATCTCTAACTATTTTAGGAACCTTAGCCCATGGGATATATAATAGAGATTCTAAATCCAAATTACGTTTTTAACAAAGGCCCTGTCAAGTGCCAGACCCGTGGGGATACACTCAGATCATGGGTCCATAAAGCCACCCTGGCTGCATGTATTGCCAAGTAGTATGTAAAAAATCTGGTAACTGTAAGCCACCCTTTGCCCTCAGATAACACAACTTGTATACGCTCTCGTGGGTGAGCCCCACCCACAAAAATTCAGGCATAACTTATTCAAAGGTTTGAAAAAAGATTTGGGTAGGTAAATATTTAGACAGGAGAGGGGGTAGAAAAGTTTAGGTAAAACTACCATTTTAATTGTATTAGCCCTACCTGAAAGGGATAGGGGAAGTTTTAACCATCTGTCTAAATCATCTTTGATTGATTTTAGGGATGGTTTAAGATTAAGATTAACCAGATCTTCTAAATTCCTAGAAACCCGAATGCCTAAATATGGTAGGGCCTCCGTCTGCCACTGCAGGCCCAAGGAAAAACACCAACTTTTTGAGAGACAAGATGATAATGAATACAGCATAGTCTTTGACAGGTTTAACTTATAGCCAGAAAATTCACTAAAACTTGCAATAAGTTTCAGGACTTGAGAGAGTGAAGTAGATGAATTTTGGATATGCAACAATAAATAAATCCATAAGGCCGACACTTTAAATTCCTCAGATCAATTTTAATTCCTTGAATTATGGGGTCAGTTAATAACTCTTATTAAGGGTTCGATATACAGATTAAACAAGTATGGAGATAATGGACACCCTTGACGGGTTCCTCTCCTTAAAGGAAAAGCTTCGAAATCAAATTATTGCACTGAATTCTAGCTGAGGGGCATTGATACAGAACTTTCACCATACTAATGAAGCATTCTGGAATGCCAAATTTAATTAGGGTAGTGAACATTGATGACCACTCCTCACAGTCAAAGCTTTCTCTGCATCAAGAGAGACCAGGGATGCTTCCAGCCCTGGGCTCTCACGCAGAGATTAAATAAATAACTTTCTAAAGTGGTCGGCCGGAGAACGCCCTCCACAAAGCCCACCTGTTCTAGACTTACTAAACCACCCCCAACCTTTTTAAGTCTAAGTGCCAAAATTTGGGCAAAAATCTTAACATCCAAGTTCAGCAAAGATATTGGTCTATAATTGCCTACCAACTCTGGAGATTTATCTGGCTTAGGGAGGAGAATGATCCTGGCCTCAAACAAAGATTTGTCTTTAACCCCACTATCAACCCAAAAAAGAAAAAGCTGTTTCAGCAACGGAACAATAAGCTGATTTGTAAAATAGGGGTGTAAAACCATCTGGACCTGGTGCTTTTCCAATTTTAAGAGAATCAATTGCTTGCCCAATTTCCACCCCAGTAATGGGAGCAGCTAAGCTTTGTCCTGATGTTTCCGACAAGTGGGGAAAGGGGATACTAGCCAAAAATCCCTCCATTTTCGCCGTACACTGCGGCAAGGGCGGGTTACTTGAATAAAGTTCCTGATAAAACTCAACAAATCCCTGCAATATGCCCTCAGAAGTGGTAATTAGGCTATTAGATATTGGATGTCTCAAAGCTGCAACCCACCTGGCAGTGGCCTTCTGTTTCAATTGCCAGGCTAGCAATTTCCGGCCTTGTTACCCTGACCTATATAGAGAGCCCGAATCTTTGCTGCAGAGGAAATCACCCTTTCTCATAAAGTATTAGCATACCATGTCTTCAGGGACAGTAATTCCTGCTCCTGGCTCCCAGACCTAATACCCCCATGAATACTCTCTAATGCCTTGATTCTCCCCAAACATTCTTCCAAACCTGAAGTTTCTTTGGCTTTCCGCTTGGATGCTATACGAATCAACTCACCCCTCCATACTGATTTAAGTGCAGCCCATGTATAGTCCACGGCCTCTATAGACCCCCAATTCAAATCAATCGAGGCAGACAAAAAATTTTTAAAATGTGAGACAGTCTCAGAATCCTCAAAAGATTGTCATTCAGGGACCAGGAATGAGATCTCGGAAAAAAAGGGGATGGTAACCACTTCAAAAATATCGGAGAATGGTCAGAAATAACTCTGGGCAAAATGGTCACCTCCATAATGCCACTCAAGCAATCTTTACTTACAAAAAAGTAGTCTATTCTCGAGAATGACCTATGGACAGGGGAGAAAAATGTATAATCTCTAGCAGAAGGGTTAACCAGCCTCCAAGGATCCACCAACCCTAAGGAGGAAGTAAACTCCTCTAAAGCAGATTGGGCCGGAGAGGGTTTCACCCCTCTACTCCATGAGCGATCCAACTTATTAGACTGGGCTAAGTTCCAATCACCACCTAAAATAATTGGAACCCCTTTGAAAGAAGCTAGTATTACTGCTAGTTGAACAAAAAAAACTGGAGACTCCTGATTGGGTCCATACACCGATCCCAGCACCAAACTAACTCCATCAAGTTTACCAAAAGTAAAAATATACCTGCCGTTGGGGTCCGAAATGACCTCAGAGTGGATAAACGGGATTCCCCGCGCAATCAATACAGCCACTCCTCTGCTATTGGAAGAAAAGCTAGAACCAAAAACCTGCCCAACCCATTTCTTTTTAAAATGCAATAACTTATCTGCCAAAACATGTGTTTCTTGCAAAACACCACTGCCGGCTTATAGTGACCAAATGGTTTAGTATAATAAATTTTTTGCAGTTATCTTCCTCCCTTTAATATTCCATGAAAGAATATTCAGCCCACTAGCCATCAGTAGCTACTAGTTTCCCACAGGAGATATGGATAGCTGTCCCTTACTAACTAAATCCACCACCCAATTAAAAAGGAAAAAAAATACCAACCCCCTTATCTATAATGCAAAAAAACATAAACCCCCTAAAATAAACACCCCATCTGGAAACCCAGGCCCGTAGCCCACTCCACTGCCTCTGATTCATGAAGCACTGTAGAGGCCGGGTCTCCCCTCCATCTACATAACTCAAGTAAAGGGAGGAATCCCATCAGTTAAAAAGCAAATAAAGAAACTGTACCTCCCTGTATCACCGCAGATTTAGGATAAGTGCTAAACATATGTCACAAAATTCCAATACTCTATGTAGAATCTGGGAACACATCGAGGCCAAAGAGGCATTCATGCCTTACTCCCATAAGGAGTAAGGGAAAAGAAAAAATCAGCCCCAACCGTGGTGATAACATTTAGCCACTAAGGGCCCCAATGCCTTATTTACCCTTAGGGGTTATTAACAATTCCCTTTGACCCGATCGTTCCCCTTATTAGTTCAACTATTAGGCACAGTTACATTGCCTGTACCCTGAATTAACATCAAACTTCAACAACAACTGAACCCTGAAAGCCCCTAATTATAATAATTACAGAGTTTATAATGCTGAAAGTATGATGCAGAGCTACATATTTAAATCCAACAGCTCCCTCTTGTGGAATGAACATAAACATCTCCACTTCCTATCCAGGTGGAAAAACAACACTGATAACAAAATTATAGTGGTATACAGCAAGTCAAATAACAACAATTGACTTTTAAAACGTCCATATGTCCATTCCAAATCATGAGAATAATATTAGGTTCTAGCAAAGTCCTTCTCAACTCAAAATTAGCGATCTTCAAGGTGAGCTCAGTTGCAGTAATCTGGTCTCCGAGAATGCTCCATTGATAGGCCATATTTACCAACACTGAACCCAGGCTCATCCCTTATTTTTGGGAAAGAGATCGGGGAAACAGGTCTCTAAGGAGGTGAGGGCATCCTCTGCTGTTTCATAGCGCTTAATCCCCTCCTTTGTGAATACCTCTAATCTTGCTGGATATAACATTCTGTGGCGAATTCCAGCTGCCCAGAGCTTCGATGTTATGGAGCGGAAGGCCAACCTCGCCTGCCTCATCTTTCATGTAGGTCTGGTGCAAGCGGGCTTCTTACCTTCCCACTGGAAAACAGATAATTTTCTGACTTTCCTCAGGATATGCTCCCAATCCAAATAGTTTAATAATTTGAAAATTATTGGTCTTGGTGGTTCTGCAGGTGCAGGTTTTGCTCTCAGTGCCCTATGGCCCCTTTCTATTATGTATTCTGGGCCATTGGGCGAAGGGCCCACTGACTTATTCAGCAACTTTTGTAAAAAGCAGATGGTATTGGCCCCTTCCTCGCCCTCTGGGAGGCCCAGGAGAACCAGGTTATTGCGTCTGCTCCTGCCCTCTAAGTCATCGAGACGATCGGCTAACTTCTCCAGGCTCCACTTGTTATCCTTTATCGTAGGCCCCGCTCTCTCTAAAGCCCTTTCTATAGATGAAATCCTGGCTTCTGCGTCGGTTATTCATCGGGCAAGCTGTGTAAGTGCTGGTTTGAATTCAGCCACATCTTCGATGAGCTTAAAGAGTGCATCCTTAATCATCGTCAAATCTTCGTAAATCTTTGTAGGAGCAATTGTCTCCGGCTCGTTGACTGGCGAGGAGCTCTGCCGCGGACGCTTGGCCTCTAATTCTGGCTCTGACGCTTGCATATTTAGACGCCAAAGCAATTGCCGATCTCCTTAGATAGCTCGGGGTATCAGGCAGGTAAATAACCGGAAAATTAACGCTGATCACCGCTAAAGAAAGCAAAACGCTCTACTGGCGAGGGAGATCCGCAAAACCACTGCTACTCCTCCATGCGCGTCACATGATCCCCATGATTGTCTTTTTTTAACAGCTCACCAAAGGGAGGCATATCAGTAATATGTTTGAACACATTAACAAAGAAGGTGAAGAAAGCAATATGAATGCATTTTAAAACTCACTTCACTGTATAACTAAGTAAGCTTATATGTTGACATCAATAAGTGTGATGGCATTTAAAACCAAGCTGAGTTCAAGATAAACTTTACTTTTGCATAATGACAACACTTCTTGAGAATTTAAAGAGACAGTACCACAGTTTTTGTTATATGGACTCATAACATTATTAAGAATGCTTGTTAATGTTGAATCTAGTTTAGAAAAGGTGACTGTTAAGAACACCAAAGAATTGTGGCAGACAAAAGGAGGCTAAAGCCCAGTCACGAAGTAGGTAGACAATTTTTTGCACACAACTTCTAGTAATTGCTAGCAATATGCCAGATGGCTTTGTTTAATTTTTCTTTTGTGAATACAGTATTTAAATTATCATTTGGTTGAGCTTGATTCTGAGCCTTAAGGGGTGCAGATAATCATTATTATTTCTGCAAAAAGATAATGTAACATCAAATTTTAATTTCCAAAAAATGGTATGGAATATTAAAATACTGTACTGTTTATTTACTGCTTAACAGTTCCCCAGAAGAAGCCACTGTGTGGTGAAATGTTGGGGCTGATTTAAAACATACAACTGAATAAAGAACACTGAGAATTACTCTCAATAAGAACTTTTGTGTATGGCTTTATTTTGAGCCAGAGTGGTTGCACCTTTCTTCTTCTACTAGTAAAGGAATCCTGGATTCCTCTAACTGGTTTCTTTTAAGGTTAGTCCTGGGTGGGTGTAAACAAGTTATTTTTGATTGCCTATCTAACCCTCCTCAAGGTGGAATTGATGATTTAAAAGTCTATTTTGATGTTCTTTCTCCTTATATTTCCAAAAATGATGTGGTTAAAGTTGGAGACAGAAATTTTAATTGGTTTCAAAAGGATAACCTTGGTTAGAAGCTTTATTACAATCTTTTGGTCTTGTCCAGATTATTAACAAGCCTTCTAGGCCAAATCTGCAAGCATTAAATCACTCCATGTTAGACTGGGTTATTACTAACAGGGTGGGTATGATAACTGCCTCTGGCATAAAGCCCAGCTCTGTAAGCAACCATATGGTTATTTACTGCATACTGAGTTTCGAAAGAATTAAGGTTCCCCATGTATCTTTAAGACACATAGTTTTAGGAAGCCCAATTATTATGCTGTGGATTTTTTATTGTCTCAGATTGATTGGTCCTATTTAAATCTGATTAATGATGTAAATTATGCTCTGGATTAGTTTCTCAGGCAATTACTTCCTATGCATAATGTGTGTTTTCCTTTAAGAACTATGTGACTTCAAGGTACACAAAATAAGTGGTTTACTGATGAGATCAAGTTGCAAGTCAGTCTGAGAAATAGTGCTTGAACAAAGTTTAAAACTAGCCCCATAGAAGCTAAGTTAGCTGCTTATTGATGTCAAAGGAATCATGTTTCTGAGTTAGTAAGGAATGCAAAAAATGTTATCGAGATCAGTTTTCTGATAATTTGGCAGACTGTAAGAAATTTTGATCTAATGTACATGCTTTGCTGTATTTGAAACCTAGTAAAGTGGTAGATAAACTGTAGATAAATAATTTATTAGTTACTGACCAATCTGAAATTGCTAATTTATAGTATTTAATGTTAGATTTTTCTGATTAATCAAGTTATAGGTCTGATTTGTCTAAGCAAGCTAAAGGGGAGGCTGGTTCTGTTAATAGACCATATTTTTATTTGGGGCAGTAAGTAATTTGGAGATTTTTACACTTTTAAGTACACTATCAGATAAGTTTTGTGATTGTGGAGAGGGATTAGATGGAAGATTTTTGAAAATGGTGATGTTTCATGTTGTTGCTTCATTATGTTACATTTTTAATTTGTCATCAACTACTGGTCAGTTTCCATCACAATGGAAATGTGCAAGAGTGATCCTGGTCCCAAAAAAATTAAATGGGGTGCTGCTGCTTGAGGACTTTAGACCTACCGCCATTTTGAATTCATTGAGTAAGTTACTTGAGAGGGTTGTGGTTGCTCAAATTAAGGAATATCTGGATTCATATGGGGTTCTTTGTACTCAGCAGCATGAATTTAGGCTTGATCATGGCACGGGGACTGCCTTGGTCAGGTTCACGGACTCTGTCCTTAGGGATTTTGATAATGGCCTTATGACAGGGGTGATGTTCATGGAATTGACCAAGGCATTTGATTTGATAGATCATGATTTGGTTTCCGTTAAACTTGATGCTATTGATTTTTTCATGAATATAGTAAGTTGGATTTCTGATTATCTAATTTATCAACAGCAATATGTGAGTGTTGGGTCAAAGATCTCACACACTATATCTATGCAGTGTGAGGTGCCACAAGGATCTATTTTGAGCCCCCTGCTGTTGTCACTATGTATCACTCAATTGCCTGTTCACAGTGAGGCCAGTGACACAATACTCTATGACGATGATTTACTTATTTTTCCACAGGTTAGTTCTTTGCCTAAATTGACAGATTCTTTGTAATCTAATGTTTAGAAAATATGTTTCTGGTTTCAAGACAATGCCATAATTTTGAATAAAAAATTAAAAAAAAACTAAGTCAATGATTTGTGGTACCACTGCCATGCTGAACAATAACCCTGGGTTGTTGCTTTGTGATGGACAGGGTGCAGAGATTGAAAAAGTTACACTATTTAAGTATTTGGGTGTTTGGCTTGATGCCACTTTGACTTACTCCATCCATATCAAACAGGTTAGTAAGTTATAAATCAGAAAGTGGGTATTCTTTATAAATTTCAATTATTTGTTTTCCTTTGAGACTAGAAAACCAATTGCAAATAGGTCCTTGCTTTCTCATTTCAATTATGTGTGATACTTGTATTTAAATCTTCATAGTACTGAATTTAATGTTTTATCTACAGCATATAATTATATTTGTCATTTATTTTATCTGCTCCATACAGAACTCATCATTGTGATCTTTATTTGCAGCTAGGTTGGATGTCTTCTAGGATTAGAATTAATTATTTTGGGGGTGTTTGCTTCATAAATGTATTTTTCCATCTGGTTATTTTCCCTTATTTAATTTGGTTACAGTACATTCTACACTCTCTAAGTTCAGATTTGCTAGTGGTATTCTTTTAAACACCACTATACACAAAAACCTTTATGGGTTTGGTTTCTTTTCAATCACAGTGCCCTCTTTTTGGAATTCTCTTCCTGAAGTTCTTTGCCTCTCTCCATCCTTGTCTTGGTTTAAAATGAAATTTAAGTTATTCTTGTTGCAAAAATCATTGTGTAACTGTTTTAATTTGTGATGTTGTTATAATGTATGTAATTGTTGTGCTAGATGGCTTTACTGTCCCCGGGCTGGACCTTGAAAAGGACCTCTCAAGTGTACCCACCCAATTAATAAATTTATAAATAAAAAAATTATGAAATGGTGTGTTTTGTTTAAAGAATGAAGTATGATTCATACATGTATTTCAGCAGACATGTGTTAGAGTTTTCTATGATACAGGTAGAGATAGCTTGATAACTGTAGGGGTTGTAGTTACCATTAAACATTGTAGAACTGGTTATACCTAAAAAGAGATAGAGGCAGTGGTGGTGACTTTGTACCTCTGGGATGACCTGAGATCTTAACCAAGAGAGCATTCTATGTACGCGCATTTGCCTCACATCGCTGATCATGGCTGACATTAACTGAACACACATGAATGTCAGTGGGCCGAACACCCCTGTCAAAAGGTAGAAAGTTTTAAAAGGTTAAGATCTCACGTGTTCTTTCTACAGGAGACAAAGCTCACAAAGGATGACCACTCATAATTGTTGAAGGACTGGGTTGGACAGAAAGTGCATGCAAGCACTCCTACCAGGAAATGTGGAGTGGTAATCCTTATGCACAAGACCCTATAATGGGAAATTACTTAGCATATTTCTGATCCTCAGGGTAGATGGGTAATGGTTGTAGTTGTCATACCATCTGGTTCACTCCTGCTGTATAATGTGTATGCCTCAAACTAGGATGACCCTAAGTTCTCCCACTCACTTGCAGATAACATAGGGTACCTAAGGGCACATGATATTCCAATTCATGTTGGGGCAATTTTAATCTCACCTTTGTTCCTCTGATGGATAGAAGTGCCATCGGGAAGGACGGGGTCAGTTCATACACCAGATGATGCAGGAGTTAGGCCTCTAGAATATCTGGTGCATGTTTCACCCAAGAGACCATGACTATACCTATCACATTGAAGTCCATGGCTCCTATAGCCAATAAGACTGCTGGCTTACTTCTCCATCACTGACCCAGGCATCCCTAGATTCTGAGATTTTGCCCCTAGTGATCTCCAATCATGCCCTAGTACAACTTCACTTCATGTGGGACCCCAATATCCAAGTCCCCATCCTGGAGTCTTGGCCTCCTATTACTTCAGGACCCACAGTACATCCCATGGGTGAAGAAAGAGACTGCTTTTCTTTCAAAAAAACCCAGTGACAGATGCATCAGCAGGTGCCACATGGGAAGCATACAAAGCCACTATCAGAGGCAAAATCAGAGGGTTTGCATCCCACAGATGAAAGGCAAGGGAAAAATTCCTTAATGTTCTGGAAGGAGAGCTCAAACACCAGAAACTGAATTTAAAGCCCTTCATAACCCATTCCCATATGCCACCATAGGCAGAAACGTATTATGACTTTGGCTCAAAATAAACACCTTAGTGTCTAGAAAGGCTTACACTGCAACCTTGAGGCTTTGGCACAAATTTTTGGAAGGGGAGATAAGGGCAGGAACATCCTAGCTTACCAGCTATATAAGCAGCATGTTGACAGACATATAGTTGATCTCAAGAACTCCCAGGGTCAGGTTCAGACTAAACCTAATGATATTAAAAACATCATGAAATCTTTCTACTCCACTCTTTGTACATCTTCCCATCAACAAACTCCTGAAGACATTCAGGCCATCCTAAAGGACATTGCATTGCCTAAATTAACCTCTCACCAGAAGCAGCTATTCGATGCTCCACTAACAATGGAAGAAATTAATGCTGCTCTGCTCTCTCTGCAAACAGATAAATCTCCAGGAGGCCTCAGCTTTCTTGAGGAGTTTTTCAGTCAATTGCTACACAAGTAACCCCAATCCTATGGCATGGCTACATAAACAGAGGGGAAGGTATACTTCCAAACATGATGAGGACACTGTGATAACAGTCTTGACAAAAATGGCAAGGGCCAATCACTGGCAGCTAGCTATAGGCAAATATCTCTCATTAAGGTAGATAACAAGGTCTATGCAAAAGCCTTGGCCTTGAGGTTGACCATCATCCTCCTCTCCCTCATACATTGATCCCAGGTAGGCTTCATTCAAGGCAGGTACAGAGCTTACCATATAAGGTCGCTAATTAACCTTATGCATACAGCAAAAGACCTGGCATCCCCAGCAACTACTACAGCAATGGATTTTGAGAAAGCCTTTGATTCCATCTAATGGCACTACCTGCATTTACTGCTCACCCACCCCGGCTTTGGTGACAGATTTCAAACATGGGTGAGAGCCAACTATTCCTCTCCTTCTGTGGAGTGTCTACTGACTTGGTTATTTCTGATCCCTTTCCTTAGGAGAGAACAGAGGCAAGGATAACCTTATCCTCTAATCTTCATCATGGCAGTAGAACCCCTAGCAGCAGCTATTAGAACACACAAAGCTATCCAAGGTCTACAAATAGAGGGTGAACAGTATTCTACTTTAATGTATGCTGATGACTTATTGATTCCTCTTGTGGCTCTTGAGCATCACTAGAACCTCTTTTGGCCCTGCCACCCTCATTCTCTGTATACACAGGCTTAAGGATAAACCAATCCAAAACTGAGGTGCTACTACTAAACCAGTTCTGTCAACCACTTATGACACATGCCGTGGGCTTACAATGGGCAGTTGATGTCATTACCTATCTGGGAATAAAGTTCAAACCTCAAACTGAGCAGATATGAGAGCTCAACTGAAAGCCTTTGATCAACAGTTATAAATCTGAATTTGACCGCTGGAGACTACTTAAGCTCTCCATGGGTGGGAAAATAGCAGCTATCAAAATGGTCGCTGCCCCTAAAATATTTTACCTACTCACTCATATCCCCCTGGACCTCCCCTCAAGCTGGCTTCAGAAACTAGACCAAATTATTTGAGACTTTTACGGGAAGGGAAAAAATGAGGTCCACCTGCAACAAGCTTTGGTCTCACTGGAGAGAAGGAGGGTAATGTCTTCCTTGCATAGAAGGGTACAAAATTGCCTTCCAAGTTATGTAAACAACATGACATAGACAGCCAGTTCTGCATGCTGTATCATTTTTTTGTAAATATAAAAATGGGTTATGGACTGTCTGTCCTGAGAAATGCTGAAACAGCATGTGGAACTGACACATCAACACCCCCAGCGATAAGTTCAAAGGACAGGACATAGCTAAACTGCACATATGTGGGGTGCAATTGCCTTGTCAATTTGCTTTGATCCCAGGAAATAAAATTAGCCATTCATGCGTCCTCAGGAAATTCTTTGATCTGCACTAGATGTCCTGAGAAAGGGACACTGGCCAGTGTTATAAGTAACCTCCAAGAAGAAGCTTCATTTCATCAAAGAGACCTTTGATGTGTAGAAACCAGGGCCCAGATGGAATTAACGAGGCAAATACACTTTTGCTTTGAATATACAGTGACTTATATCAAAGAGACTTTTGATGTGTGTGTGAAGCAAAGCACAGACTGGTTTAGACCAGTAAACATGAGAAGAGGAGATTTTTATGTCATCTCTTTTTTTTTCAAATAACTTAGTAGGCCATCTTGGTGTTATAAAATATAGATTTTGTTGCACCAAGGTGGAGTTTGGTGACCTCAGAGAGAAGGCCGGCTCAGGACTGTTTTTAACCAAGTGAGCAAACCTTAGAACACACATTCATATTTCTGACTGATAGAGGAAGGACATCACAGCACTGTAAGATTAAGAAGTAAGAATACCTTAGCTAAGACCAGTATGAGTGGATGTTTTGTAGGAATTTGCACGTTAACCCTGTTTTGTTTTAAGATTGCATGTGTTGGGGATATTTTGTTCTGTAATATTTTCTGTTTTCCTATTTTAAAGTAAAGATATATATTTTAAACGGAAACTGCACGAGTGCTTGAAATTTCTTTTTATATAAGTGGAGCTTTAAAGGTTATAGTTAACACTGTGCATGAGCTTATTGTTATACCAAACTGGGAATGGATAGAGTTCTCTAAGGAATTGCATAGAGTTCTAAGGGTTCATTTTGTAGTCCTGGTTAGGTGCCCGTAGGCAAAGATATCTGATCCTCCAAAGACAGAATTATCTGAGCCTGATAATTGGGTATGCTAAGAAGAGGTTATCAGTTTGACTCCCTCCAGAACTTGAGACTAAGGTGACTCAAACCCACAAAACAGACAAGAGAGTTACCTTGTACTGTTACCTGTCCACAAATCCTATGCTCAGAGGTTGGTACTTTGGGAGTAGAGGGCTGACCAGCTGAGTGAATCTGTGACAGATTGGTTGGCAACGGTGGCATAAAAAGTTTCTTGGTATAAGCTTCATTGTTCAGTGTGTCAGCTTGAGACCGTTCAGCTCACTTGGAAAAAAGAAAGGCAGTGTTTTGTTTCAAAAGGAAACAGAACTATAACCCTTGACTTACAGTCAAGTTCCTACCCATTTATTTTTTTTTTCCAAAGTGCCAGTCAGATTAGCAGTAGTCGGAAAAATGGTTTCCAACTACAGCAGGCACACCAGAACAATTAAAACAATTGTGCAAGGACAGAGGAGTCCTATTCAAGGTGACAGCTAAAAGCAGAACCTCATAGAGGCCCTGATGGTAGAAGATATCCAGAGCAGGGAGTCACAGACCATGACTGAAAGGGACCAGACCTCAAGTGTGTCAGGACTAGTGGCCAATGAGGGTTCCCGAGCCAATGAGGAGGACACCAGGGCCACTGTCAGTGAAGGGCCACAACAGCAGGGGAAGGTCACCAGTATCCTGAATCCAGAGGTACTCAGGCTGCAAACTGAGTTGTGCAGGATGGAACTGGAGGCAGAGCTAGAACAGAGGGAGGTGGACCATGAGGCAGAGTGACAACATAGGGAGGTGGACTGTGAGGCAGAGTGACAACAGAGGGAGGCAGACCATGAGGAGTGTGAGCATCAGTGAGCTGCAGAGGAGAAGAGAGTGAGAATGCAGAGAGACAGAGGAGAAGAGAGAGAGCACCAGTGGCAACATCAACTGGAGAAGCTACGACCCCAACCGCAGCACCAGGCAAGTAAGTGGCTTGGGTTTAACTGGGACTGCAGGACTGGGTTAAAATTGAACTCAAATTAACAGCGAGTTTAAGGAAGGGAGGACATGGATGCCTTTTAAATTCTTTTGAAAAAGTTTGTATTCAGACTAAAATTTCTAGAGAGTCCTGGAGCTTCCAGCAATCCCCTCTATACTGGGAAAGCTTGGGATGTACTGGGTCAAATGAACAATGAGGACATTGATGATTACAGCAAGTTAAAAGCTGCACTTTTGAAAAAGTTTGAATTAACTGCTGAATCATACAGAGCTAAATTCCACAAACTCAGGAGAAGCCCTGATATAAGCTATGAGGAACTAGCCATGAAACAACGTAAGTTTTTAAAATGTTGGTGGGAAAGAATTGAGGCAAACTCTGTTGATAAAATTGAAAATGTGATTTTATTAAAACAGTTTTATTGGGCTTGCCCAGCAGAGCTAAAAACCTGGCTGGAGGAACAAGATCCAAAAACAGTGCAAGAGGCTGCTGAACTCGGACTGCTATGCCAAGACCAGACCTGCTCTGAGAATGAATGGGGCAGGCGTGTCAGTACAGAAAGGAAAAGCATGCCTTCAGGGCAGATAAAACCTTCACTGCCTCCACTGAAACCAGTTAGCCTCAGGTTTCAATGAAAAGATTAATCTGAAGCAAGAAATGCATGTTGGCTGTGTAAGGAAACTGGGCATATTGCCAGACAGTGCCCCAAAAAGGCGAGCCATAATACACAACAGGGTGCTAGAACAGAAGTGGGTTGTTTGTGTGTCCCTGGGAGCATGCCAGTGAACATGAGGGAACATGCACCCAATCATAGTAAATTTGTACAGGCAGCTGGGGTTAAGGGACACAGGGGCATCCCTGACATTGGTAAAGGGAGATCTGGTACAGCCTGGTCAGCTTATACTCAATAAATATGTAACTGTACAAGGGCTTATTGGTGAAGAGAAAATATTGCCACTCGCTAGTGTTCTCCTGGACTGGGGTGAAACAGGGGGAACTGTGCAACAGGTGGCTGTAGCCAACACATTAGCGGTGGATGTGACCCTGGGTAACAATCTTCAGCAGGGGGTGGTATGTGCAGTTACCCATAACCAAGCAGCAAGGGAAAATAGCTGTTCCCTGAACCCCACAGAAATAAGTGTGGAAACTGCTGAGAGGCTGGTTTCCCAGCCTATGTCTTCAGATGGGGAGACTGATAAAAAGGGGATAGAAATTTCCCCAGTAGCAAGTAACCACACAGCTACAGAGGGTTACTCCGAAGAGGGAGGGAGGGAGGGGTGACCCCTTGTCAGAGGGTTCAGATTAACAGTGACCCTGAGGGCTCTGACACTAGTGCTAGGCACCCTAGTTTAGAGACTGAAGGGGATCTGTCCCATGCCTTGGAACTGTGTGAGGGTTTGCAGCTGCTCAGAGGACTGACCATAGTTTAGAGAAGCTGAGGGCTTGGGCAGACTCTGATGGAACACAGGGAGGTGACAGCAGACATAAGGTTTATTAGGAAAATGGACTTATGTATACACAAGCAGTATAGACAGAGGGAGTGATGCTAAGCAGGCAGCTTGTCATTCCCCAGGGATATCATGAGCAGTTGCTCAAGGTTGCCCAAGATATTCCCTTATCTGGTCATCTAGGAATCGCATGAACTATGCAGTGGTTGGCCCAGAATTTCTACAGGCCTAACTTCACCCTGCAGGTGAAGGAGCATTGCAGGTCTTGTCACTGGTGCCAAGAAATAGGGAATGTGTACAAGAAAACCCAAGCAGCCCTGATCCCCTTGCCCATAGTGGAGGAGCAATTTCAGAGGGTGGGAATTGATATTGCGGGGCCTTTAAATACCCCCAGCTCCTCAGGGAAGCAATTCATCCTGACTGTGGTGGATTATGCCACCCGGTACCAAAAGGCAGTTGCCCTATCCTCTCTGAGTACAGACAAAGCTGCAGATGCCTTACTTGGGATTTTCTCTCATGTTGGGTTTCCACAGGAGGTAATCACCAATCAAGGTGGTTCCTTCATGTTGGACCTGATGAAATGTTTATGGGAGAAGAGTGGGGTGGTGCAGAGATGCATGACACCATATCACCCACAAGCCAATGGACTTGTGGAACGATTCAATGGTACCCTAAAGTCAATGCTGCGGGTATTTGCTGAACCACATGGGAGGGACTGGGAGAAATACCTTCCCCACCTGTTGTTTGCATACAGGGAGGTGCCCTAAGAGTCAACAGGATTTCCCCCTTTGAACTCTTGTACAGATGCCGGGTACGTGGGCCCCTAGACTTGATCTGGGAGAACTTGGAAGGCAAGCATGCCATCCAGGGAACTCCCATTGTGGATTATGTCCTACAGTTTAGGGAAAGGCTGTAGGAGCTTATTGGACAGCCCAGAGCAAACTGGCAGCTGCCCAACAGAAACAAAAAGTATAATGCGACTGCAGAGCCAGAGCCCACTCATACATGGTGGGTCAGCAAGTCATGGTCCTTATTCAGGTCCGGAAATTCAAGCTGCAAGTTGAATGGGCAGAACCGTACAAAGCGGTTAGGAAGGTAAATGACGTGAACTACATTGTGGAGTTACCTGATCGTAGACAGACAGAAAGGATGTACCATGTCAACATGATGAAGCCATATGCAGATAGGGCTGACATGGTGTTTGCAGTGTGTAGTCATGGGGAGGGGACGGATGAAGGAGACCCCCTTCTAGACTTGCTGGAAGAGAGTAAGCAGGAGTCCTCTGTGGAGGCAGTAAAATTGTCTCCCCAGCTGACCCTGGGCCAGATCTAGAAAGTAAGGGAGGTTTTAGCAGACTTTGCCCCCTTGTTTAGCACCAAACCTGGACTAACCATCTTAGCGACACACGATCAGGGTTTAGTCCTTATCTTCTGTCAAGGTTTATGTAGGAGTAGAGAGGGGGAGAAAGGGATCATTTTCTGAAATATCCTACTTCCCAGTTGTCAGGTCTGTGTCTAGAGGTGCTGTATCTTAGGGCAGGTCCATGGGATAAGCTAAAGGTCCCCCTTAGACCATTGGCATTGCCAGCAATCATCACTACTGAGCATCTTTGCTGTATATAAGACCGTGGGTGTTCTATACCACGAGTGTAAAATTTTGTTTTGAATTAGTCTGATACGAGCATCAGTGCACTTTAGATGAGACAGGGACACAGATGCCCATACGGCGGACAGCATATTAGGTGTCAGAGGCTGTCCAAAAGGACATTAGGAAGGAAGTGGAGGAGATACTGGATTTAGGGGTAATCCAGAGATCCCACAGTCCTTGGGCCTCACCCATAGTCCTTTTACCCAAGCTAGATGACTCGACTTGTTTCTGTGTAGACTATTGAGGACTGAATGCAGTCACAAAGTCAGACGCCCACCCGATGCCCCAGATGGACGAACTCCTGGACAAGTTGGGAGGGGAGACCTACCTTACAAGTACTGACCTGACAAAGGGGTATTGGTAGGTAGAGTTGATGGACAGAGCTAGGTAGAGGTCAGCCTTCATCACTCCGATAGGCTTATTTAAGTTCAAAGTAATGCCTTTCAGAATGAAGCACACCCCAGCCGCTTTACAAGGGTTAGTAAACCAGGTGTTAAATGGTGCTGAGGAGTACGCTGTGGCATACCTGGATGACATTGCCATCTTTAGTAGCAGATGGGAGGAACACCTTCACACCTTAGGGAAGTGCTGGACAGGATACAGAGTGCCAGGCTCACTGTCAAAGCCAAGAAGTGCCAGGTGGCTATGGGAGAGGTGTCATACCTCGGGCATGTGGTAGGCCAGGGACTGCTCCGTCCTAACAAAATAAAGATAGAAGTAATCCAGGCATAGCCCAGACCAGAAACTCAGAAGCAGGTCAGGAGTTTTCTCGGGACAGCAGTGTACTATAAAAAATTTGTACCCAATTACAGTGCCTTGGCTACTCCCTTATCTGACCTGACAAAGAAACTGATGCTAAAGAAAATTACCTGAGGCTCAGCCTGTGAGGAAGCCTTTTCCAAACTAAAGGAGGCACTGTGCAATGCTCCTGTTTTGACAAGTCCATACTATAGTAAAACCTTTATAGTTAAGACTGACCCCTCAGACGTGGGTATTGGGGCAGTACTAAGCAAGACATCCCAGGAAGGGAGGGTCCACCCAGTAGCCTACCTGAGTAACATGTTTCTTCCCAGATAGCAGTCATACTCCACGGTGGAAAAGGAGTGTCTTGCCATAGTGTGGGCCCTAAAGAAATCCGTGTCATACTTGTATGGGCAGCATTTTGTGGTGCAGACTGACCACAACACCCTAGTTTGGCTAATGCAGATGAGGAAAAACAATTGTCCATTACTAAGATGGAGTCTTGCTTTGCAAGGATATGATATGACCATTCTACATAGGGCTGGAGCGACCAATCTGAACTCAGATGGGCTGTCTAGGGTCTATTAGAAGTGAACTGATATGGGAAGCTTATCCCATGTTGGGGTTAGATCCCCCAAATTCAGTCTAGGTGGGGAGGAATTGTGACTAGACAGCCAGTTCTGAGTGCTGTATCATTTTTTTGCAAATATAAAAATGGGTTATGGACTGTCTGTCCTGAGAGATGCTGAAACAGCATGTGGAACTGACACATCAACCCCCCCCCGGGATAAGTTCAAAGGACAGGACATATTTAAACTGCAGATATCTGGGGTGCAATTATCTTGTCAAATTGCTTTGATCCCAGGAAATAAAATTAGCCATTCATGACGTCCTCAGGGAAATTTTTTGATCTGCACTAGGTGTCCTGAGAAAGGGACACTGGCCAGTGTTATGGACAACCTCCCAGGAAGCTAGCTCATTTAATCAAAGAGACCTTTGATGTGTAGAGACCAGGGCCCAGACGGAATTAAGGAGTCAAATACACTTTTGCTTTGAGTATACAGTGACTTATATCAAAGAGACTTTTGATGTGTGTGTGAAGCAAAGCACAGACTGGTTTAGACCAGTAAACATGAGAAGAGAAGATTTGTTATGTCATCTCTTATTTTTTTAAATACCTTAGTGGGCCATCTTGGTGTTATAAAATATAGGTTTTGTTACACCATGGCGGAGTTTGGTGACCTCAGACAGAAGGCCGGCTCAGGACTGTTTTTAACCAAGTGAGCAAGCCTTAGAAGACACATTCATATTTCTGACTGAGAGAGGAAGGACATCACAGCACTGTAAGATTAAGAAGTAAGAATATATTAGCTAAGACTTGTCTGAGTGGATGTATTGTAGGAATTTGCATTTTAAACCTGTTTTGTTTTAAAGATTGTATGTGTTGGGGATATTTTGTTCTGTAATATTTTCTGTTTTCCTATTTTAAAGTAAAGATATATATTTTAAAACAGAAACTGCTTGGAGTACCTTGAAATTTCTTTTTATATAAGTGGAGCTTTAGAAGGTTATAGTTAACACAGTGTATGAGCTTATTGTTATACCAAAATGAGAAATGGATAGAGTTATCTAAGGTCTTGCATAGAGTTCTAAGGGTTCATTTTTCAGACCTGGTTAGGTGCCCGTAGGCAAAGATATCTGACCCCCCCAAATACAGAATTATCTGAGCCTGATAATTGGGTATGCTAACAAGAGGTTATCAGTTCGAATCCCTCCAGAATTTGAGACTAAGGAGACTCGAACCCACAAAACAGACAAGAGGGTTACTTTGTACTGTTAACTGTCCACAAATCTTATGCTCAGAGGTTGGCACTTTAGGAGTAGAGGGCTGACTGGCTGAGCGAATTTGTGACAGACACCACACTGGTTTAGATCTCACTCCAAACTTACCCAACAGTGGGTCTACATGGAGCAGTCCCAAAGTGGAAAAGCTATGCTTTCTTCACTTGTATGTAGTACCTCCCCCAAGAGTAGACCCCACCATCCCACCATAGGACCCTCCATAAAATATTGGGTACAGCTACTCTACAAATCAGGGTGTACCACAATGCAACCAGCTTACACACCTCTTTGGTAAATACCACAGATGATAATTGATAAAAAACCCATTCTGTTGTCTCAATTTGCCAACAAGGGTATTAACCTTGTCAGGGACCTTATGGGCCCAAATATGACAGTGCTAGCCTTCTTCCAGACTCTGCAAGCCAAATGGGGTATCCTTTCCTGTGACTTCTTTAGATATCTCCAAATTTGAGAGGCAGTTAAACCTTTACATTGCAAGCAAGAGCGAACTTCCACCCCCCCCAACTAAATGGCTATCTGTGTCTCAAGGGTTGGCTGGCAAATTATACTCACTGCTAAGAGACACAATCCTCAGCCAATCCAAGGAATCAAAACATAGGTGGGAAAGGGCCATGGGTATAACTATTATGGAAGCACAGTGGACTAAATGCTGGTAAGCTACACATAATGTATACACTGATGCTCATAGCAGACTAATTCAAAACAAAATTTTACACTTGTTGTGTAGAACACCCATGGTCTTATATACAGCTAAGATGCTCAGCAGAGATGATTGCTGGCAATGCCAATGGTCTAAGGTGGACCTTTAGCTTATCCTATGGACCTTCCCTAAGATCCAGCACCTCTAGACACAGACCTGCCAGCTGGGAAGTAGGATATTTCAGAAAATGAACCCTTTCTCCCTATCTCTACTCCTACATAAACCTTGACAGAAGATAAGGACTAAATGCCAATCCTACTAGGGATACAGGATGACATAATGCCCTTGAAACTGCAGGAATACAGGTGGATCTCCCTCCTTAGCATGCATGTTATGAACAGCTCCTGTGCAAATTGCATAGTGTAATATCTCCCACCTTGGATTGAATTCTTACTTCCCTAACCAACATAGCAGAACTAGATAAATTATTCCACTTAAGATCCAACCAATTATCCAAATTCTACAGCTGTTTGGCAACAGACATGGCTTTTGTAGGTGACAGGCTGGGTACTGGATGAATAGCAAAGCTGTCTACCCAATCTCATTCAGAAACTAAAAAACATTGAATGGTGCAGGCAGTTCTACTTTGTTTATAATGCTGCTTCTATATAGCTGTTAATAGCTATTAATTGTTTTAAGTTCTGTATACTTTGTGTTTATATTTCACTGCTACAGACTCTCAGATCCTTGTACATCCAGTGATGCCATGTACCAGGTGTAGGATCCTGCAGGACACTGTGGTGGAATTTTTATATATCCTAAAGTATAATAACTTTATGTCCTAAAGCTTATTGTACCAGAGCTTATAACTGTTATATGTGATTATAGCCATATAGATATGTTGCTTCTCATATGCTCTAAAACTATCTGCATTGTTATAGCCATATAGCCATGTTGCCTTTCATATGCTTTAAAACTATCTGTTTTGTAAAACAGCCATAATGAATGTGCAGTTCTGTGCTAACTAAAACAAAGGAGGTTGTTTGACAGAGATAAGAAAACCTTGAAAAATTAAATGAAAGCGAAATACAGCTGGTTGTAACTAAGATAAAGGGGAGACACATAGTAAGTATAAAAAAAACAACTCCTTATACGGAAAGTGCTGAATCTAAGGTTTTTGCTAAAGATAAGGAGAAGCTGTTGTTAAGCATGAGATCACTGTTAGACTGTGAAACTAAAAAAGGTATATAAGCTTCTGTGAACAATGATCGAGGAGCTCTCTCCTTTAGCTGAGGCTCCCACATATATGTGTGCAGACAATAAACTGAGTTTATTGGAATAACCATTGGGTGTGGTTATTGAGTATATAGAAATTAAGGTAAAGTATAGACAGTAAAGAGAATCTGCGACCACAGTTTTTGGCGTAGTCGGCAGGATGGCTTCACTTCTCCGTGTCACACTGTGATCGGACTGCCAAGTCCCAGCCTCAGGGGAGGGTGGCCCCGGAGGTTCAAGTCCCACCATATGTGTGACGCCTTTGGAGCAGTGACAGCCATCATTTACTGTCTTAGGTGCTGGGGTGGCACCAAGAGTGCTGGGTGGGCACTCGGCATCAGGGGATGCCTGCAGAGAGTTAGAGTGCTGGGTGGGCACTCAGAGTCAGGGGACGCCCGAAAAAGTAGGAGTGTTGGGTGGGCACTCCAAGACCGGTTAGGCGCCTTTTAGGGACTACAATGGGAAATACAGTGGACCTCTACCAGATGGATCTCAACCTAGTTCTGTTAAGAGATTTTTTTTGTTTTGTTTTGTTTTTAAACTGCAACCCAGAGCTCTGGAAAAAGACTTGGTTTGGCAGGTTACTAAAATACCCAAAAGAAAACCTTTGAAAGGGTTAAAACCTTTGAAAGGGTAAATAGCTGCAGTGTTTGGAAATTATCATGAAGGTTCTGCAGTCAGTTTTCTTACTCAGACTTGTGTATCTGAAAAGAAGAAGAAAATACCTTGGCACCGGGTAAGTCTGAATTTTTTTATTCAAAGTTGTTTTATGTCTGTCTGTTTCATTTCTGTAATACATATACTAAACAAGGTAATGCTCCGTCTTTCTCGCGCATATTTTCTAGCTTATATCTGTGTTCTGTAATTATGTTCTGTTGTCAAGGTTGCGAGATAGGATTGACTGCCTTCAGTGCACAACATGTTACAGTAAAAAAAAAAAAAAGAAGAAAGAAGCTTCTTTGCCTCATAGCTGACTGTTTTAATTGGTTTTATTTTTAATAAAACATTTGTGCTGCCTAGATAGGGTCAGTGAAGAACTTTTGTATGTAGTTGTTGGTCGGAGCAGGTAGTGTTGAAGGTAAAGAGATATGACGTCATATAGATTGCAATGTGCAGAAAGATTTGTAGTTTGCAAGCAATGTGCCAAGCCACTGCTAGGTGAAAATGTAATGTGTTAACAGCTATAAATGGCTTTATCATACTTCTAGTTATAACCAGAAACTTTTTGCAAAATGGCAGGGTGCCATATTTTGGCTATGCGCCAAAAGGTGTAACCATGTTATACAAGATGTGTTCACTTACAGATGATATGTTGTGCTGCGTTTTAACGGAGTTAAAATGTGTTTAAAAAGTGTTTTGTTCTGGAAAGATTTGGCATGGCGATATGTATAAATGTGTTGGTTTAAAAATTGTCAGTGTTACAAGACAGGCAGGAGGCAGCACATATATCTAAAACACGTACAGTTTTCTAATGAAACTATGGGCATTACCTCAGCAAATTGGTGTGAAACAATGTCAGTCTTATTTTGTGTTAAGTATTTCTTTTTGTGTATGTGTGTGTACTGTCTTGGCCAGCAGTTTTATTGTGTGATCTATTATTATTTAAAGATATTTAATATTAGTAGTGTTCAAGGACACTACAAAAATAACTGGGTTTGAACGACCCTTGCATGCACACTGTGACTTTTGCACATTATTTGACCTTCTTGTGTTTCAACATTTTATGTTACTACCAGTTCAAACTTGATGTGTATTCCATACCTAAACACAACTTTTCACACAAAATGTATGTTTTCATGAAAGCACACCAAGAGTGAACCATGTAATTTGACTTTTATTGCAAAACTAGTATTCTAAGTGAAGAGGAACAAACTTTTCTTCTTGTCTCACTGCTTCTGACTTGCAGCCAACACAGGCAATACTCCAGCTAAAGGGAGAATTATTCATCATCTCCCCATATTTTTATTACATATATATAATGCAGCTTTTGGAAAAACGACTATTACAGCTGTTTTTGAGAGTTTACCATCTACAGTTAAAAACAATGGCTTTTGTTTTTATGTGTGACCATGGTGTAATCATTTTTTGTCTTTTGAAATGCATTCTAAGAGATACGTACGTGCGGTATTACCATCAATCCGGACTTTTATAAACTCAGCTGACATTTTGTCATGCTTAGGATAAGGAACCAGGGATGCTTGGCTTCTTTTATCCTATAAAAATAATCTTGTTTTATTTTTAAACTTGTGTAGAGTTCAGTATTTTGTTGTTTGTCTGTGTTTCTTCTCTTTCTTCTAGAAAAAAAGTTCCCATCTTTATAGTAGGTATGAAACTTACTAAACTAATTGTAATATTATCTTGTTATAATTTAAAGTGTAGTAGGTGGGGATCATGTCACCATTCACAGCTAACCTTTTATTACTACAGTATTCGAGCTGTCTTTCACTTCGAGCTGTCTCTTCCACCAGTAGGAGCTTGGGGGAGGGTAAGCTACCCTTCCTCCATCCTTCCAGTGTAGTACCACAAAGGTTGCAGGTACATCACTGTTCCCCAAAGGGGTAAATAAAGAAAATGTATATTTGCCAATAATTGTTTCTTATTTACAGGTTTAAAAAAGACCCAAGGTATTTTAACAGCATAACCCAGCCCAAGCCCTTCTGTTTTTCTAGTGCAAACAGTTAAATCTCACACCTATTATTGGTACAAGGGTTTCTGCCCTCAGCAAGTAATCAGTTACGCTGGAGGGTGAATTTGTGTATGTATGTCCACACATATTCATTCTTTTGATTGTCTTTTCAGCTTTCTTATCCTGTTAAAACAAATGCAAAACAACTTTTGTCATTGCCTTACAACAATAATGCATTTTTTTTTCAACCAGTAAATTCACAGTACTCTAACATTTCTGGATTCTAAGCTAAGTTTATAGTCTATATGTGTTGTTTAAAATGTATTTTATGCATTATGCTCAATACTAAAATTGTTCTATTACAAACATGCTTATGTTTCATGTTTATGTTATAATATTTTGATATACATCTTGCTACACTGTATCATGTGTGTATTCAGAAAAGTGCTCCACATGTATAACGTTTTTAATGCTCATAACCAAACTTAAATACTGGGGCCAGCATTGCTGACCCACCCCTACAATATGTTCCAAAGCAAAACCAAAAGTAAAATTAATGCTCCGTTTGTCTTATTACTCACAGGTACCCCTGAAAAATAAGTGCACTCTATACAGGTTTTGTCATTTTCAATTTTAACAATTATAATATGCACAATTTAGATTGTACTCCAAACCTATGCTTCAAGCCTTACCTCACTCAGTACTTTAAAGTATTTCACTATACAGGGTAAAAAAGGTAGACCTTTTCACTTGTCACAGGTGCAATAGGCACTGTTATTAAATTGGCATAGGCCAACAACATATGTATTTGTCCCACTAACTGCATTGTGTAACAGGCATATTGCCATGAACTATATGTTTAAAGTGTGTTATTGTAACATTACAAGATTTTATAACTCAGGAGTCAGTCAGGCCTGCTTGCAACAGACAGGGAAATAATGTTCATCACTGTCATAACTGCTTCTGTAATTTGAAAGCAGGGGTGTAACCATAACATTGTCATAATTTACAGATGGTCAAATGGTATAATTCAACCTTGGCCTGCACCCCCAGGTGTGCGGCTAATGTCCCATTTTTTATTTTTTCTCTTTCTAATTGCCAGAATTTAGGCTCTGTCACACCACTTTTACAAAACAAAAAGTAAATGGTTTAAAAGATTGTTATTTATGTGTTTTTAACTCAGTGTCTAACACACTTTGCAAGTTTGCAGGTTTCAATGGTGTGGCACACATAAGATCTCCACGTTCAACAGCAGTAATACTTTCATCTAAGTTGCCAAGACCTTCATCTTTTTCCTTAAAAAAGAAAAACAACTGCCACAGTTTTGATGTTATCACCATCTTTGTACCTGACTGGTTCCTTATAAGGACTATTGCATGAATCCAGTTATTATTACCTCTGCGAGTGTAATGTTTTCAGCAAAATTACACCTATTTGTAGAACTTTAAATCAACTGAAGAAGGTCCAGTCAGTTCAGACTCTGCAATCAAGCTTATTGTTTCTGCTTACTATGATGTTAAGTCTGGGGAAGAGGGGCACTCTCCAACTCCAGCGAGAAGATTCTGCTTCAATTGACCTTCAAGCAATACATCCATTTTCTTCACTGCCGCTTGTTCCAAACATGGCTGGTACTTTCTACAACCCTATTGCTCTGTTATGGACTGTGTTCTTAATGGTTTATTACCTTTTTATGGACTGTTAATCTTTATGCCCGGGGTGTAATCAACTACCACAACACAAATGTCATGCCAGTGAGTGTGTGTGTGGCTACTCAATGCACAATCTAATGCACCCCTGGCCAGTGTGCCTGCCATCCCAACCTGCAGCCAGCAAAATAAACACTGACTTTCTACTATGCTGGTGTTTTGTTTTTAAATTACTGTCTGCATTGCCCCATATGCCTTGTGGGGTTACCACCATTCTGCAAATGACATTTCATCTGTACTGTAACTACATCAACCTGTAGATACTTATATGAACTTATGAACTGTTAATTTCATGGACTGTTATGTTTTATAAGGACTTATCTGTCAAGAGACATTATCAACAGATTCTTCAATCAAGCTCCAAGGGTGTGCCACACCTCAACACAAGGTAGCATCTACCTTATTCACTCTCAAAGTGGATTCCATAAACTCTTTTCATCAACAAAATTGTTATGTTATATTGTGTTATATGTGGTGTCACATGTTAGCATTTTTTCACATATTTCATTGTGGTGTTGACATCCTCAATTCTGTATTATGTTTTACAAACTCACCATTGTGTTCCATCTGTAACTCCATGCCTTAACTATCTGTATGCTGGGAACCAGTTTTAAATCATATAAATAAAAGGGGTGGTTAGTTGATACAGAGTATCAAAGAGGGAGTGTGGTGGAATTTTATATATCCTAAAGTATAATAACTTTATGTCCTAAAGCTTATTGTACCAGAGCTTATAACTGTTATATGTGATTATAGCCATATAGATATGTTGCTTCTCATATGCTCTAAAACTATCTGCTTTGTTATAGCCATATAGCCATGTTGCCTTTCATATGCTTTAAAACTATCTGCTTTGTAAAACAGCCATAATGAATGTGCAGTTCTGTGCTAACTAAAACAAAGGAGGTTGTTTGACAGAGATAAGAAAACCTTGAAAAATTAAATGAAGCGAAATACAGCTGGTTGTAACTAAGATAAAGGGGAGACACATAGTAAGTATAAAAAAACAACTCCTTATACGGAAAGTGCTGAATCTAAGGTTTTTGCTAAAGATAAGGAGAAGCTGTTGTTAAGCATGAGATCACTGTTAGACTGTGAAACTAAAAAAGGTATATAAGCTTCTGTGAACAATGATCGAGGAGCTCTCTCCTTTAGCTGAAGCTCCCACATATATGTGTGCAGACAATAAACTGAGTTTATTGGAATAATCATTGGGTGTGGTTATTGAGTACATAGAAATTAAGGTAAAGTATAGACAGTAAAGAGACTCTGCGACCACAACACCATGAAGGTACAGAGTCTAGGTATCCTATGGCTATTTTGGATCAGCCCACATCTATGCACTGGTATGTACTACATCAATATTGTAATGCCTTGCTGTATCTCTGTGCTGTCAACTATACAATAGCAGGTTTCAGTCATATTGTTCCAGGCTACTTGCTGCACAAATATGTACCTCATTTCATTGCAACTGTATAAGTATGTGTTTTGGTTTTCTGCAGCACTCCACATTGTCAATGATAATCAAAACAACTGGGTATAGTGCACCCCTACCAGGGGAATGGCACAGACCAAGCTTTAAAATGGTGGGCATATGTGGATTCCATGCTGCAGCAACTCTCTAGTTTAGCTGTGTCATCTGAAGGGGGCAGAGCTACTTTTATCTTCTCTCAAGAATTTGAAGTTCAAGATTTAAAAATGTCATTTGAGGCTGCAATTCTGCACTGCAGGTTGGGGCTGCCTGTTTTAGGAAGCACCCCTAAATTAAAATTGTACCTGTTATGCTAAGGCTTTCCAATTGAATAATCTGCCTTTTTTCTCATTTCCTGTGTGGATTGGGAGCCACTTCTACCTTGCTAGAGTGTTTTGTCTCCATTAAAAAAAAGAAACAAAAGACAAAATGGTACCGCAGATAGGTACAATTTTATGTATTCAGGTAGTAGGGTCTCGGGGTGGGTTCTTCAGCTCTAGCATTGATTCCTTTCCCCTCCCCAAGCCTCAGGTTTTGGTGTTTATTTTATATAGCTACTGTGAAAATGTGTTACTTTTGGAGGTGTTTTGGTGATTATTCACCACAAACCTCCATTTTTCTGTGTGCACGACCACCATTAGGGCTGGGCTCACACTCCTCCTTCTTCGGTTAGGCTTCCCACCATTGTCTAGAGTGCACATCTATGGTAATTGCATGTGTTCAGTGCTAATGCCATTTCTACAATACAATCTACATTGAAACGTATTGCACGAGTGTGTGCTCACATTGCACAAGTGTCATGTCCGTGCAATCGTACTAATGCTCTGTGCACACCTGTCAGGAGCTTGCACACTCAGTTTAGTGTTTTTTCACATGCTAATACATCCTGACAGTTGGTTTTGGCTATTGTTAGAGACAAGTCATTAAAAAATAAAAGAAAACACATTTTTTTTTGTTTTATACATTTTAAATTGGGTTTTTCCTCTGATAATTTTCTGTTAGTGTCACCATGTCTTATCAGAGACCATTAATTACGAAACGATGTAGGGCGTGCAGAAAGGGTGATGAGGCCCTCCTCCTTGGGTTCCTATTGCCATTATTGTGTTGCTCAGCATAATATTTCTCTCATGGTTCCCCCAGCCTGTCCTCTGAGCTGGGGAGTGGGGCACCTGGTCCGTCTCTTGGCAGTGGCAAAGCAGAACTGTAAAAATAATTTTTGTTGCTCCTCAGTGAGCTTCCGAGGCCCAATGTTCTTCAGGACATCCCAGCAGATATATCCAGTCCCAGACCAGGCTCTTCAGATCAAGGGGGGGGGCCCATCCAGGTGTGCCACAGCAAGAAAAGCTGCAGAATCAGATGTGTCGGTGAACCCCAACCCAGACTTCTCAGAAGGCCAGGACGAGGATTTCAGGGATTTGGGGGAGGCTTCTGACATAAAAAAAATTGATCCAGATTGGTGGAACATCTGGTTGTCAATGGACTACAGGACCCAAGGCAGCATGGTTTCACCAGGGGGAGGTCATGTCAGACCAATCTCGTTGAATTTTTTGACTGGGTGACTAGGGAGGTGGATCAGGGGAGGGCAGTGGACATGGCCTATCTGGACTTCAGCAAGGCCTTTGACACTGTGCTACATAGAAGACTATTACACAAACTGGGGAATATGGGTGTGGGCAGGACAGTAGTGTGGTGGGTAGGTAACTGGCTGGGTGGCAGGACACAGAGCATGGTGGTAAATGGCAGTCACTCCACAGAGGAAAGAGTGACCAGTGGGGTACCACAGGGATCAGTGCTGGGACCGGTCCTATTCAACATCTTCATCAGTGACATTGCAGGACCTAGAAGGCAGAATTTTACTGTTCGCTGATGACACAAAGCTCTGTAACAGAGTAGACACACCAGAGGGTGTAGACAGAATGAGAAGGGACCTGCAGAAACTTGAAGAATGCTCAGGGTTTGGCAGTTGAAATTCAATGCAAAGAAGTGCAAGATAATGCATATGGGGCACAAAAACCCTGGCACAATATATCAGTTGGGGGGTGAGGATATAGCATGCACCAAGCAGGAAAGGGATCTTGGGGTTGTCATCTCTGATGACCTCAAGGTAGGGAAGCAGTGTGACAAGGCAGCAGGTAAAGCAAATAGGATGCTGGGATGTATAGGCAGGGGCATCACCAGCAGGAAAAGTGAGGTCATAATTCCGCTATACAAGACACTAGTGAGGCCCCACCTGGAGTACAGTGTACAGTTCTGGAGACCATACCTACGTAAGGACATAGACAGGGTAGAGAAGGTTCAGAAGAGGGCAACAAAGATGGTGCATGGATTGCATCACAAGTCCTATGAAGACAGGTTGAAGGAACTGAACATGTACTCCCTGGAGGAGAGGAGGAGAGGGGATATGATAGAGACATACAAGTATCTTACAGGGAGGAACAGGGTGCAGGAAAACACTGTTTTAAGTGAAAAGATGTTCCTGGACTAGAGGGCATGGGATGAAGTTGGAGGGAGGACGATTCAGAGGAAACATGAGAAGAATTTCTTCACAGAACGGGTGGTGGACAAGTGGAACACCCTGCCAGAGGAAGTGGTGGGGGCTGAAACAATCACGGGATTTAAGAATGCATGGGAGAGACATAAAGGAATTCTGGAGGTCAGGGGTAAGGGGCAACAGACTTCTAGGAAAACAAACTGAACTTACAAGCTCAAATGGGCAGACTGGGTGGGCCATAGGCCCTTATCTGCCGACACTGTCTATGCATCTATGTATCTATGTATCTATGATATCTGATAAGGAGGAGGTCCCCTCTGGGGAGGAAGTAGAGGAAGGGGAGTGGATAGAACCCAAGTAAAGGATTCCGATTCCCCTCTATTTGTCAATAAGTACTTGTCCTTTTTGATAGCTGAGGCTTGTAGAGCCCTACAGCTTAGGAAGGAGCAGTCCATGGAGATGGTGGATATCAACCCGAATTTGTCTGCGTCCTTCTCTGCTCCAAAATGTTTCACAGGTTTTATTAAATGTGCCCAAACTATTGAGCAAGAACGGATAGGTGTGGATCAGAGAAAATAATCTTCCCAAACCAAAATTTCAGAATTATCCTTTTTAGGAGAATGAACTTGCAAGTGGTAAGCTCCTCTTCTGGCAGACAAAGCAGTTTATGATTCAATAAAACACACCACCATTCCAATTGAAGGTACTCTGGCACTAGTGGATTCTTGTGACATGCTGGTGGATACCACATGTAGGAGGGCTTTTGCCTTTACTGGCATGAACCTTCATACATCACATGCCTTCAATGACACCATCACCACTGACCTGAAGTGTATCATGGACAGTCTCAACACAACCTTTACTGACCTGAGCTCAGTGCTCCCAAACAATTATTTTTGACCCTATAATGAGCTCCCAACCACCCACTCTCTATCGCCCCCCTTTTTACTTATGGACAACCCCTTGGGAAGTCAAGTCATACCTTACCAAAGCCCTCAATGGGTCCAGCCCCCAAAAATGACCCCTTGGACATAAGATTCATCTGCCTGGCCTTAGATGTACTGCTTCCCCCCCAACTGGCCTGATCAACCAATTCCTCTGTTTCTGACAGTTCCCAAGTGTCTGGAGGACTGCAGTAATAACTCCCATTCACAAAGGTGGGGACAACCTGTCTCCGAGGAACTACCAACTAATCTCCACCCTACCCCTCAAAAGACCTGGAAAAGGTAGTGGCAGACCAACTCGCTGACTACCTCACAACCCAAAACCTACTCTGCAAGGAACAGCACAGTTTCTGCCCCGGCCATAGCACCACCACGGTGCTCCTTGAATTCTCTAATTTCCTCCATGATGTGCTTGACAAAGGCCAGCTAGCAGAAGCCATGTTCATAGACCTGTCCAAGACGTTCAATATGGTCAGTCACCCTCTCCTCTTGACTCCATCCAGCAACTGGGTTTCTCACAGGGACACCTAACTTGATTCACAACCTACCTATCCTCTAGAACACAATGTGTCAAGATCAATCCGACACTATCCAGTACCCGCCCTGTCCACTGAGGGGTCCCACAGGGGTCTAACCTGGGTCTGTTACTTTCCAGTTTGTTCCTCAATGCACTACCAAACTCATGTGATGCCAGATTCTACTCTATGTTGATGACACCATCCTCTGTTCATCCCACGCCAACCCCACCAGTCTGCAGGCCTCCCTACAGCACTCTTTTTGCCTGACTGAACCCTGGTTCATGGACTGTAGACTTATTTTGAACCTAAAAAAAAAACAAGGCCATGATATTTGCCCATCACCAAAATAAACTAAGAAATTCCCCACTGTGGATCCTCTCCAGCTCCCTCCAACCCATTGAGCAGGTCACCTCCCATAAGTACCTAGACATAACTTTTGACCCAGCCCTCACCTTCCACACTCACATTGACACTCTCATGTCTGTGACTAATGTACACGTTAGCCTCCTCTACCATCACAGAGACTGCCTACCACCTGAAGCCCTCAGTCTAGCCATCACTTCATCGGTATTATTAATCAATAATGGTCTAATGAGCTACGTGGTTGCAGATACCACCAACATCAGCAAAATAGGGGTCTCCATCAACAAAGAATGCAGGCTCCTGTCTCATGCAGACCTGCTAACCCACTCCTGCACCCTCTGCTCCCTCACTCAAATACTCATCATGAGGAAAGACTACTATACCAGTCCTGCCGTATGGCCCAAAAGGCCCTCCTCAGACTAATGCCACCAGGAATTGCATCGTCACTCCACCTTTCGGCCTCTACCATCTCCACCCATAGCACCAATAAGCCCTCCCTATTAGTCCCATGGGTAAGAACCTCCCTAGCACAAAGGACCTTCTTTTAGGACCGGTCCTCTTCAATGTCTTTATAAGCGACATTGCAGAGGGACTAGAAGGAAAAGTATGTCTCTTTGCAGATGACACAAAGATCTTCAACAGAGTTGATGCACAAGGTGGGGTGAAAAGGATAAAAAGGGACTTGGCAAAGTTAGAGGAATGGTCAAATGTATGGCAGCTTTGATTAAATGTTAAGAAGTGCAAGGTAATGCACCTGGGAAACAAAAACCCAGGGGAAGAGTACACAATGGGGGGTGAGATACTAACAACAACAAAAATGGAAAGGGACCTGGGGTAGTCATATCAGATGACCTAAAGGTGGGCATGCAATGTGAGAGAGGGCAGCAAGGAGGGCTAGGTGACACTGGGATGCATAGGGAGAGGCATCACCAGTAGAAAACAGGAAGTTATTATCCCTCTGTACAGACAGCTGGTAAGACCCCATCTGGAGTACTGTGTGCAGTTCTGGAGACCCAATCTCCACAAAGACATAGACAGGATGGAAGCTGTCCAGAGGAGGGCAACTAAAATGATGCAGGGTCTGCACCGGAAGACATATGAAGAGAGACTTAAGGAGCTTAATATGTATAGCTTCGAGGAAAGGAGGGAGAGGGCGGACATGATAGAAAGTTTTAAGTACCTCAAGGGAATCAACAATGTCCAAGAGGTAGCATCTTTCAAAAAAGAGGTGTGCAAGAACAAGAGGCACAATTTGAAGATAGAGTCGCAGCTCAGAGGTAATTTAAGGAAGTATTTTTCACGAGAGGGTTGTGGATGCATGGAACAGCCTTCCAGAGGAGGTTGTGGAGTCAAAAGAGTGGTCAATTCAAGCATGCATGGGACAGTCATAAGGCAATTCTAGGGGGGGGGGGTAGGAAGAAGTAGGCAGCTGGTTAACTAGGATCTGCAGCTTATCCATTAGGTAGGGAAATGGGCAGACCGGGTGGGCCAAGCGGTCCTTATCTGCCGTCAAATTCTATGTTTCTATGTTTCTATCCTGGTTTAACTCCTCCTGTGAGTGTCACCAGCCTCCTAAAATTGATGCATTCAAAATTGCCCTCAGGAACTGCATATTCGCAACCCACACCTGCCAATGACCTCAGAGGTGAGCTGCCGACCACTGGGCCACCAGCAACTAAGAACGGTATCTAGTACCAAAGTTGCAACTTAGACAAAGTCTTGTTCCTAGACTGCCTGAATTGTTCTTGCATAGCAATATTTTCTCTCCACTCCAACATGAAAATTCCTAGCAAACCACTACATTGGCTACTCCACAGGCTTAGATAAATCACTGTACAGGTCACTGCATAGTCACACTGCCTCCTGTACACTTTTTCTTATCTCACATTACAATTACCATGTATAAAACACTGTAATTCATGAACAGTACTGTTCTCACCCACGAAACCTAATGTAGCAACTGAATGCATGTATGTATGTTATGTTTTTAACCATGTTGTATCTAAACATGTGTACTTATGACAAGGAGCCTTTGAAAATGAGTCCCTGACTCAAAGGATTGTAATTCTGATCTCTAACAAATAAAATAAATAAATATGTTTCATTTACTGTTGCCAGCATCTTAAATATTTGGGTCACTACACTGTTCAATTTTGTTCCACCTGATTCAGAAAGTGCAAGCATTTTACAGTTGGTGGTCATTGTCTCCACTTTTCTTGGTGATTCTACAGTGGATAATTTATGAATGTCAGCCCACTTGGTCTATCTCTTTGCATCGGCCATGAGGGGCATGTGGCTCAGACATCGGTCTGCTGATCAGGCTTCCAAAGTGAGACTGTTGAACCTTCTGTTTGAGGGAGGTTTATTGTTTGGTTCAGCCTGGGTTCTATCTTGCAGGATGTGCAGAATAAAAAGGGCCACCTCTCAGTGTCTAAACAACAGCGCAAGGCCACAGCACTCCAATGTGGTCAAGGTGATGGCAGGTTCAGACAGTCCTGAGGGGAGTGTCATCCCTTTCAGAACTTTGGTAACCAGAGAAACAGAGGTGCCTCTGTATGTGACAGGGGTTACAGTACTACAGGAGCCTTTCCCAGGTGGTATGGAGGACCATCAGCACAAAAGCCTGGTATCTCACAATTAAGATATGTGGGCTCATCTCGGCCCCCCTTCCCTTGGTGGAAGAGTCCAGGAGTTCCTTTCAAGATGGGCCCAAACATTGTCCGATGCCTGGGTACTGTAAATTCTTCAACTAGGCTATCTATAGAATTCTTAATGGTTCCCTAAGTGTGACACATTCTGCCATCCCTGGTTTCAAAGCAAGTGACAAAATGTCAAGCAGTTTTGGACACTCTGACCCACCTCATCCAAATTGGGGCCATTGTGCCATTTCCTCCAAATGAGTAATGTCAAGGGTTCTAATCCATTTATTTCATAGTTCCCAAGAAGTCCAGGGGCTTTATGCCTATTCTGGATCTGAAGCTTCTGAACAAGTTTGTCTGCACAAAACATTCAAGATAAAGTCGCAGAGGTCGATAACACGGGTTGTCCAGCCGGGGGACTTCTTAGCCTCAATAGATCTGACGGATGCTTACCTTCACATCCCCATCCTTCAGTCCCACCATAAGTGCTTCAGATTCTCAATACAGGGCCAAAATGTCCAGTACAAGGCACTTCCATTTGGTCTTACAACAACACCTCAAGTTTTCTCAAAGGTGTTGATAGTTTTGGTAGCTCAACTACAACAGGATGGTCATCATGTCTACCCATATCTGGATGACCTGCACATTTGGGCACTAATTTTACCTCTAGCAAGGAGGTCAGTACTCCGGACCCTGGAGATCCCAGAATCTTATGGCTGGATAGTGAACAGGGAGAAGAGCTCCCTTGAACCATCTCAGTCCTTGGAACATCGGGGGGCAGTTTTTGACATGAAAGTAGGGAGGGTTTTTCTGTCACCCTCCTGGAAAGAGACCTTGTTGTAGGAGATATGATGGCTCAGGAGTCAGTCATCAGCTTCTGCCCACTGTACATCAAGTGGGAGGATTGAACATTCAGGCAGATTGAATAAGTCACAAAACTGTTCATCCTGGAGAGTGGCAGTTCACACTCCTGAGCAATTGGTTCAGGCAACCAAAGATAGATCTATTCACATCCAGCCACAATGCTGAGACCCACAGGTTCTTCAATTGGTTTTGGCATACACAGTCAGAAGCACTGGATGCTCTGTCTCAGGTGTGGTCATTCCACAGAGCATATGCCTTTTCTCCACTGCCTCTTCTTCAGAAGGTCTTAAGAAAAATAAGACACTCAAGAGGAGAATTTCTTCTAATAGCTCTAGAGTGGCCAAGAAGACAATGGTTCTCTGATCCAGTGAACCTAGCTCAGTATGTACCCTTCCACCTTCCAGTACAAAGGGTCCTCCTGTTACAAGGTCCCATTCTCCACCCAAACCCAGGCACAATGCAGCTCACAGCCTGGCTCCTCAAATGAGGAAGTTCTTCAAGCTAGGCTTCTCAGCAAAAGTATTTGAAACCTTGATGGTTGCAAGAAAAACCTCTACATCTGCAACTTACGCTCAAATTGGAGCATATTTTCATCTTGGGCCTGAGGGAAGGGGTTTAAACCTTCAAGAGGTTCTATTCCACAGATTTAGGACTTCTTTCAGGAAGGCATGGAAAAGGGGCTGGCATTGAGCATGCTGAGAAGTCAGGTTTCTGCTCTTGGGGCTTCCTTGGGGTTCTCCCAAGGAACTAATAGAGAGGTTATTCATTTTCTGCAAGCAGATGGCATAAGCGGACTGCTGATTCCATCCCTGGTACCTCCATGGGACCTTAACTTTGTTCTGAATGCCCTCTGTGTAGAACCTTTCGAGCCACTGTCACCCATATCACTCAGTGTGTTGTCTTACAAGGTCTGTTTCTTAGTCACCATGTGTTCAGCCAGGAGAGGAAGTGAACTCCAGGCCATGTCCCACAAGAAGCCTTACCTTATTATGCATTAAGACAAATTGGTACTCAGAACGGTTCTGTCCTTCAGCTGGAAAGTGCCCATGGCCTCCCACATGAACCAGGAAATATGCCTCCCATCCTTTTGTCCACATCCTTCTCACCCCAAGGAGAAGACGCTGCACAAACTGGACTTGTGGTGGGCAGTTAGGATCTACCTTAAATGAACAGCTGAGTTTCAAACATCAGATAGCCTATTTATTCTTTCTGGAGCAGTCAAGCAAGGACAAAAAGCCTCTTAGACCACCCCAGCTAGGTGGGTTCGGGCCTGTGCTGCTAATGCCTATGTTGCAAAGAAGAAGAGGCTTCTGGCACTCATCAAAGCTCACTCCACCAGGACAATGGCAACTTTGTGGGTGGGGAGTGGCAAAGCCACAGTTTTAGAATTATGCAAGGCAGCTATGTGGTCTTCAGTCCTCACTTTCACAAAACATTACAAATTGGATGTTCAGAGTTCTGCTGATGCAGCTTTTGGTCCAGAGTGTTGCAGGCAGCAGTTCACAAGTAATTCTGATACTTTACATCTGGCATATGGGATAATATTCTCCCTACTCCAGTTTTTTTCTCTGGGTACTGCTTCTTAGAACTCAGTTGTTTGATTATACATTGACAAATGTGTTGCACTACAGAAAGAAGAAATTAACTTCATACTTACTGTAATTTCCTTTTCTGTTACCTCCAACATTATCAATGCAGCCTGCCCAGGAACTTGGTTCCTGAGGGAGAATCTTATCCAGTATGCTAGAAGAGAGGTCCAGTTTCTTAAAACAAATCCCCTACTTCGGACCTCTCTCTATTCTGCTGCACTGTACACTGATATGTATATTTATAAACTAAGTTTGTCAATTAGTCTGTGACCTCAGGTTTACAGATGTTGTGAGTTTCTTAAGGGGTTTTCCTGTTGCAGATAGTTCACTGCAGTCAGTGTTTAAAAAAAAAAAGAAAGAGGATATGAATCATTGTGTGTCAGCTTCAGTTTCACAAATCAGTGACTGTCACTGACTGGTGTGAAGCCTGTTTGCAGTTAGATGTTTTTCCCTACAAGAAGAACTGAATAATACAGACCTTGGGTCCGTGAAGTATAACCCCTTCCTTGGATATCTGCTAGGAAGATAAGACAGATTTTTTTATTTACAGTAGGTGATTGTTTATAATATATGAAAAGGTGTAGCTTATGGCACTGCGAGGTAAGTAGTAACTGGGGAGTTGATGCAGCACAGAATCTTGATATGCCCAACATTCTAAAGCTTGTGCTGTGCCATTCCCCTGGTAGGGGTGCACTATACCCATTTGTTTTGATGACCCATTGACAATGATGGAGCTAACAGAAAAGGACATTATGGTAAGTATGAAGTTAATTTCTTCTTTTTTCCTCTCTGAAAATCAATAAAAAGTTTAACAACAAAATATGTACAGCATTTAGCAGGGATAGCATTTCCAGAGCACAGGCATGTAGCTTTATCTTATAAAAAAATCACGTTTTTTAATGTTGTTAAATACAATTTGAAATCACTAAAAATTGGATTTTAGGAAATCAGAACATGAAATTGTCCAATCGCTGCAAAGAAAGAATCTCTTAATACCGTGATCATGAACTAGAAATGCATTTGGGTATTGCCAGATCTAGCTCTTGATATGGAAAGCATATTGATTATATGCTAGAAAGGGCTCTTTATAGATTGAAAGGCTGATTTAGTGTAAAAGCAACCAAGTGCAATTGTAATATATTGTATCCACCATTGATTATGGTGATGTTATCTTCTTTACTTCATCAGCATCAGTACTACACAAGTAAGGCAATCTATGTTTTTAAACCTATTTATGTACATTTTGTAATGTAACTGCAGGTACAGAACTTTCCACCGGGGCATGCCTATTATTCATTTGCAGAGATGAACTGGCTCACACGAATACCTAGAGATTAAACTCACTTGGGTACCTACCCAGCTTAAAAAACTCTGAAAATCTTTGCACAAGTCATACATTTTGTATCCAAATTGTTGTTTTTTTTGTCACTAAAAGTAAATGTAAAATGCAACCAAAGTGCCAGTGTGTGGAATGGAAGTATAATGCTGATATGAGTGTGCCACCTCTGCTACCCTCTACTGATTTTACTGGTAAGACAGCAGTATCAACTGTCCAGAGGTGTCCCCTCTATCATAGTTCAAGCCTGTACAATTAACTGGTTTCAACATTTTTGGTATCATTTCAAACATTCTCCTTTTTGGGGGTGTTGCATATAAGAAAATTATACAATGGGGTAGGAAAATCCTGTAAACTCATTGGTCAGAACACATCACATGACTGTGGTATATCCTGTAATAACCCACGGCTGAGAAATGGCATTTATAAAAACATACTTAAACACATTTAAAATTTATTTTACACATAGGTCAATTGTGTAATTGCAATAAGGCACTCCAGGATGTGGGTTATTGGGGGACTTACCCACTTCTTGTGTGGTTAAGTCACTCAGCTGTACCTCGTGACACACCACACAAGGCCCCCAGTAACCCACACCCTGTTGTGCCTTATTGTTTAATTATTACGTGTTATTAATATTTTTAGTCAGTGGTGAGAAAACAATCTCTTTTAATTGTTTTATACACCATTTCTGGCCATTGCCCCATTCTGTCTTCATCCCTGCCCCAACACCCACCAATCCCTGACTTACCCTCTCTCCTGTAGACCCCATGGTTTACACCCAATACTGGCACCATGGGGATGGAAAGAAAACTGTTCTTTCTCCCTTCCCTCAAGAGATGGCAGTGTCAACCTGTGTCCATATGCGCACAATGGGATGTGCACCCTCTTCTACCTCCCACATCCATCCCACTTTGCTGCTTCACCCTTGGTACACCAGGTGATACTAGCGTAGCTGGATTGGATGACCTTCCATCACAGATAATGCTCTTCCAGCTAGCACTCCAGCTACCTTGGGCTCATTTCCAAACTCAGCTCATCAGCTTCACAAGCAGTAGTGCTATCACTGCACTAATGACCTGGCTACTGAGAAAAGACTCTATTAAATCTCTTCAAAATTAAGTACAAGTCACCAAGGTTCTTTATTTTACAATGTGTTTTCCAATGCAGGATATCCCAGTAGAGATGCAACAGCTGGGTTCCAGCTTAGTTCTTCATTTACCTATTTCTGCAGTTGTGTGGACTGGAGCATTGAGAGGTTAAGTGACTTGCTCAAGATCACACAGTGAGTATTTGGCTCTAGAAAGGTTTAAGCCTAAGACCTTCCTGTTCTCAAGCCAGTGCTGTAACTACTAGACAACACTGCCTCTATAATGGCCTATAGTATATGCTCTCTAAAGTTCAGTTTAGACTTGTTATTTCAGTCAGGATGTTAAAGCATTTTCCAACATCCAGAAAAAGTTTTTAAGTACAATATTTAGCTAACTTTAACTTATATTTCATTACCTTTCTGCATGTGTGTCACCTTTTTTAGGGCTGTGGGCATAGCCTACAGCCATTTTGGGATCACTCAGTAGCTCTAAAAATGGCCGATCATAGAACCTTCCATTGGACTTTTGGAAGTATCCTTCCAAAAGTCAATGGAAACAAACGCCCACCACAATCAACTCAAGCTATGAAATAACAGCTACACTATTTTGGCTGTTACTTCCACACTCCATGGCATGAATTGCACATACATGACTCATGTGCATGTGCAGTTGTGCTGGTGCCATCATGTGAATGGCAAAATGCCATTCACCACAACTGCACATGCACAAGTGCCACACATGTGCAGTTGTGTCACCACCACCAGCACCGGCAAAAAGGAAATGTACCAACATCAGGGTCCCCAATCCCTGTGTTAGCATTATGTAGCCCCTCCACTCATGTAGCACACTGAGAGTCCACTCCAGTGTGCCCAAATGTATTCTTTTTCCCCTGCCCACATCAGCGTGCCAATCCCTGTGTCAGTATCAGATACCCACCCACCCCCACTCATGTGGCATTCTGGACCCCACTCCAGTGTGCCCAAATGTCTGTTTTTTGGGGGGTTTCCTGTAAATAAAGAAAACAGTCACCTGATGTGTTCTTACGTTTTTTTATCTGTAAAAAATATAACAGTCCCTTGTCATTGCCCCAGTCCCCTTCCCCACACTCCCACTGAGCACTCACCTCCCCACATGCACCCTTACCCCATACTTACCTCTGGAGGTCAGTGCTGTCATCTTCTCTGGGCTGGGACACATCTACTCTCTTTAAAGCTGAACCACAAACTGAAGAATCAAAGATGAGCATGCTATAATGCCATTCAATGGGGTTTGCAACTTATGTTGCTAAATAAGCCATTTTTTTGAATTTTTGCCCCAAATTTTCAACATGGGGTTCTTGGGACCCCACTTCATAAAAATGTTCACTGTTATTTCATTACTCAGTCCCAAAAGGTGATTTCACGGTCATTGTGCAGAATCACCTTTCAGGACCAGTTCATGAAATGACAGTGATACTGTTCATGGGTAGGGTCCCAAAAAGCCCATGTTACAAATTTGGTGAAAAATTCAAAAATTATTGCGTTATGAACATGCATTGTGCAGGTTCTACGCACACTCCTAACTTTGTCAATTTTTAATATTTTCCCTCCACATTTTCATCATTGCCATTTTTGTACACCTCCTTTTAAACAATGCAGCTGTCATTTGTCACATCCTGCCTGAAATGTGTTTTCGCACCTGTGGCACTGATTGACATGGTCGCTCTGTGAAATCACCTTTCAGGACAAGAGAACAAAATGACACTGACAGTCTTCATGAGGATGGGTCCCTAAAAGGCTATGTTGAAAATTTGGTGCAACACCTCTTAAAAATGATCAAGTTACACCCGGGCATTCAATAATTTCTATGTACTTGTGTAACTTTGCTCACTTGGTAGCTCATCACAGCCCTATTGGATCTGGCCAGTTCTTGTCTTTACTGCTGAGGGCATTAGTATGAAATCAGGATTTTTGCTCCCAGATTTAATATCTTCCCCCTCCTGTTTATACCCTGTTGAAGTCACGATTCTCTGTTTGTATCATCACTACTTGTTACTGTGGAAATGATTATGAACCTTAAAGAATGGATTAACTTCTGCATGCGAAAGAAGGGGGATGGGATGAGATAAGATAAAATGAGATGAGATCTGGTGGAGAAAAATCCTATTTTCACACCAATGTCCTCAGTAATAAAGAATGAAGTGACATCATTGCAGGGAATAACTCAAATAGAACCTCAACTGTGTGTCAATATTATATTTTAAAAAGTTTTCCTAGATTTTAGTAAGACGTTTTAAGCAATTTCAAGTAACTATAAACTTCTTTGTAAAAAATCAGTATAGAGTGCATAATCAGCTCAAGAAAGACCTTGATCAACACAATGACATGATGTTCTTTAATAAATACTTAATGTGCTGCCCAAAATATCCCCCATCAATTAATGCCCTTAACCAACTTGGTGGGCTACCCATAGTTACCTGAGCCTCTACTTCTACCGTGTATTCATTCTGCACGTGTAATATGTTGTAAATAACTGTGCAATTTGTTGTATATTAATATTCTATTTCTATTATGTACACTGCAATGTTCATTTATTCTCAATTGTACCCACGTGTCTATGTACTGTTATTGCTCCCAATTCCCCTTAGGACGCATCTTGAAATAAGCTATTTTGGCTCAGTATGCCTTCCTGGTGAAACAATTAAATGAATAAATAAATAAATAAATAGTAGAAAAGTGAATACAGATAAAAATCGTGAGCTTTTGGAGAACACAGAAAATCCTGAAAATCTTGAACAGGCAACAACTTTGTACTTAATAGTAGTGGTGTGGGAAGTAGCAAAACTTTACTTTACAGATTAATTCTCAAATTCCTGGTATTTGGTGAAGTTAATCCTCCTTAGTGGAAAGTTGGCAACTTTGCCAGTGAAGTTTGTCAGAGAGGCGAGATTTGCAATGTACTATGGGACTGGAGGTCACATGTTGCGGAAACAAGCTGTTTGCCATGAGAGGCTGTATTTGTGTGCAGTCTTCTGAAGAAAGAGTAGGTGACAAATTTGTGTGCACGCTTGTCTCAGGAAAAAAAAAAACTTGAAATACTGTACATGTCAAAACCAAGCTTTTTGAATCCAAATTGCTCACAAAGTGTTCTAGAGGGCCTTGTTTTGCTAGATTTGTGTATGTTTTTGTTTATTTTCTTGCTGAATATTTAAAGTAGTAATTTCTGTTTTGCAAGTCTGAGCAGTACTGTGTGGGAGGGTAGATGTACTATGCGCAAAGCAGGGCAGCCAGAAAGGTCTGGAGCCTTTTTGTCTAAGCAGGAGATTTGAGCAATATTTTGATTTTCTCACTCTTTCTTGTTCATTATTTTTTATCTATAGTGAGTCATTTCTCATTTTTATTTCTGTGGTTTAGATTGTTCTGTCCAAGTAAAGTGTTTTGTCCATGCCCTTTTGTAGCTGTTTTACTCATTTTTGGTTATATTTTTCTTAAAGTGACAGTGTTTTGTCACTTTTTGTTATGTATGCTTAACATTCAATTATCCCTGTTACAACTATCATTTTAATCCCTGTTTAGTTTACAGAAATAAGAACTTTTTGGGTTGTTTTAGTAGTAGGTTTTCAGATCACACTGCTGATCCCTGATTCCCTAGGAGGAGGTTTTGTTTGCTCCCCGTACTTATTTGTACTGCATTCTTTATTTACATTTAATAGTTTTTCATTCCAAATCAAGTTACAGTTAGCATATAAGAATGACTGAGAAGGGGCACTCTACTAAAGTGAGAGCTGTTGGGGAGGCAGCAAAGAAGTGTTCAAAAATCTGTGGGGTAAAATAGCGCTGACATTAAACAAAAAATATGTCTGTGCCAGAGTGGTCTAAGGTCCCCAGGGCTATTAGTAGCAAAGGATTAGTTGCAGTGGTGGTATTAGTGTAGACAAATTTTTCTCTGCCACACTTGTGGCATCCATGCTGGCAGGGGATGTAAAAGAGAAACAGCAATAAAAAGAACACAGTGGTTGAGGAGGAGGTTGTTGATGTCCCCGTGGCTGGTGGTGGTGGTGGTGCTGAGCCTGATCATGTGGAGCTTGAGTCAGTGGTTGAGGTGAGAGATCTGGAAAATGTGTGCCACACTCAGACTCCTCCTGAGGATAAGAGGGTCAGAGAGCCTGGATACGGTGATGATGAGAAGGACAGACCTGTGGAGAAGGAGGAGATCAGCAACAGTGCTGATGATAATTTGTTGGATCCCCTATTGAAGCCTGAAGAGAAAAAGCACAAAGCTGGTACTGCAGATGATGCAGGGGATGTTGTTTGCAGTTTTCTAACTACCAAAGTCCCCCCATATGATTAATGTTATGAAATAAAAGCAAAAAACACAAATGCCCCCTCCTCTGCTGTTCCACTGCCACTGCTATAGTAAATCAAGGGTTACAAAATCCCTAGACTGGGATTTTTGTTTACTTGACCCAGCTGAGGAGACAGTAACTATCTGTTAGCTATGGCAAGTATGAATAAGTAGGGAGAAAAAGCTCAGCCACCTAGGCATCATTGGGCAACACACACACACACACACACACACACACACACACACACACACCTGAAGAACAGGCATCTGTTACTCTGGCATCACCACCAGAAGGAAACCAGCACAGGGGGTCCCAGTCCCTTATCATCATCATTAGGCAAGGCAAAGATGAGTGACAGGCAATAGAACATGTGAGTGAGGGGTGAGTGATGAGGACTATAAAAAGGAGGGGGATTCAGTGGGTCTGCCTAGTAGTGGGTATAGCAGCAGTGGTGGGTTGAACAGTGTGGCACTCAGACAGCTGGTTCTGATTAATCTATGTTTTTTGTAATATAAAAATGTGTTATTGAATGTCTCTCATGAGAGATGCTGAGAGCCTGTGGAATGACCCCCAGGTTTTAGCTAATAGGTGTTACCTGGAAGGCCAAGAGATAATTACAGTCTAGAAGAGACTAAATGAAACATCTCCTGTTTATGTGACTAATTGCAGTTTGCCAACTGCCAAGATAGATCATAAACTTTTATAATGTGCAGAGGAAACACAGTTAATATTCACATGGTGATACAAAGTATGTTTCACCTCCGTGAGATCTGACAGAGAGACATAACAAGTCCTTTGATGTCCTGGAAAGGGGAAGCTGCTCAGAGATAAAAGAAAGTCAATTAAAAAAATGAGTTTTGCTGAGGTCACAGAATTTTAATTTATCTTTCTTAAGACATCCTGTTTGGCATAGATATATTTTTTTATATTCTGACAGGGAGGATCTAGGTGACCTCATGCAAAGAGGTTGGCAAAGCCAGTTTTTAAACAGTATTCTGTTTTCCATTTAAACACAATTGTTTGGACTCTGAAAAAGAAATATCAGCAGCACTGTAACAGATACATTAGATTGATCAAGTCTAATTGTCTGGTGGTAGGAAATTGCACTTTTAAAATCTTGTTTTTTAAGTGATTGTATGTTTTGTGATATATGGTTCTGTATTTACACTTTACATTTTTATCTATTTTTAAGTAAACTTCTCATTTTTCGATAGACTATTTGTGTCTTCCATGTCCTTCTACTTTTGCCTGTGATGCATGGATGGTTAAGAGTGTTATAACACTGTGCATGAGCTTATATGGTTTTATTAAACTGGGAAAAGGTAAGAATTTATACAGAGGTCTTTAATAGAGTTTTAAGGGTTCATTTTGTACTCCTGGTTAGATGCCTGCAGGCGAAAGATATCTGCCCCTCCGAAGAGCAGAATTATCTGAGCCTATACATTGGACACACTAACAAGAGGTTCTCAGTTTGAATTCCTCCAAGACTTGAGACCTAAGGTTGATTCAAACTCACAAAACAAACAGGAGGATTACCCTGTTTCTGTTTCCTGTTCACAAGACTGTGCTAGGAGGTTGGCACTGTGGGAGCAGAGGGCCTGACCTGCTGAGTGGGTTTGTGACAGATTGGTTGGCAGCGATGCAAAAAATGTTGATATTACAAGCTCTGATTGTTCAGTGTGTCAGCTTGAGACAGTCAGCTCACTTGAAAAGAAAGAAAAATGCAGTTATTTATTTTTTAAAAAGGAGACAGAACTCTTATCACTTGGTGTACAGTCAATATCCTACCCATTTTATTTTTTTTTTCTAAAGCGCAAGTTAGAGTAGTCATAGTTAGGGAAGAAGATGGCTTCCAACTACAGCAGGCACACTGTAGACTGCTTAAAGCAATTGTGCAGAGACAGAGGAGTCCAGTTTGAGGTGAAAGTCACCAAGCAGAACCTCATAGATGCCCTGATGGTAGCATATACCCAGAGCAGCAAGTCACAGACAGTGACTGAAAAGGACCAGACCTCAAGTGTGGCAGGGCTAGCATCCAGTGCAGTGTCCAGATCCACTGAGGATGACAGCAGGGCCACTGTCAGTGAAGTGCTACAGTAGCAGGGGAAGGTCACCAGTATCCTGGATCCAGAAGTGCTCAGGCTGCAAACTGAGTTGCACAGAATGGAGCTGGAGTTCCAGAGGGAGAGGGAGCGAGAACAGAGAGACACAGACCATGAGGAGCGTAAGCACCAGCGAGCTGCAGAGGAGAAGAGAGATCATGAACAGCGGGAGGTGGACTGTGAGGAGAGTGAGCACCAGAGGCAACATGAACTGGAGAAGCTACAACTCTAACCACCAGCAACAGAGCAGGTAAGTGGATTGGGTTTAACTGGGACTACAGGACTGGGTTACAAATTGTATTCCAAATTGATAGCTGAATTTAAAGAGGAGGAGGATATGGAAGCCTTTTTAAATTGTTTTGAAAAAGTTTCTTTGACTGGGTAACCAGAGTGGTGGACCAAGGGGGAGCAGTTGATGTCGCCTACCTTGACTTCAGCAAAGCTTTTGACACTGTTCCACATAGAAGATTGATAAATAAGCTAGGTAGGCTCGGGGTGGGTCGAAGTTGGTCAACTGGGTGGCAAACTGGTTGACTGGCAGAAAACAGAGAGTGGTGGTAAATGGTATACAGTCAGAAGAGATGCAAGTCACAAGTGGGGTACCTCAGGGATCAGTCCTGGGGCCAGTCCTATTCAACATCTTCATTAGTGACCTAGCAGATGGACTAGAGGGTAAGGCTTGTCTGTTTGCAGATGACACCAAGATCTGCAACAGAGTAGATGATCCAGATGGGGTGGGCAGAATGAGAAGAGATCTGGATAAACTAGCAGAATGGTCAGAAGAGTGGCAACTGGGATTTAATGCAAAGAAGTGCAAAATCATGCACATAGGGAAGAGAAACCCTGAAGCCACTTATAGGCTGGAGGGGAGTTGCTAGCAGTCACAAAGGAAGAAAGAGACTTGGGCATCATCATCACTGATGACCTGAAATCATCCAAGCAGACCTCTAAAGCAGTAGGTAAGGCTAGGGGGGTGTTAGGGTGTATTAGTAGGGGTATCACAAGTCGTAAGAGGGAGTAATAATCCCTCTGTACAAGACATTGGTTAGGCCCCATCTGGAGTACTGCGTGCAGTATTGGAGGCCACACCTTCACAAGGACATTAACCAAATTGAGGCAGTCCAGAGAAGGGCAACCAAAATGGTGCAGGGACTGCATCAGAAGACATATGAGGACAGATTAACGGAGCTCAATATGTATACCCTTGAGCAAAGGAGGAGAGAGTGATATGATCGAGACATTTAAACACCTTAAGGGCATAAACAAGGTGAAAGAGTCTAACATGTTTAAATATAAGAAAATAGCAGGACAAGAGGACACAGCATGAGATTAGAGGGAGGCCGATTAAGGGGAATGTGAGGAAATTCTTTTCACAGAAAGGGTGGTAGATGCATGGAATGGCTTACCACAAGAAGTAGTGGCTATGAATACAGTGCAGGGCTTCAAACAGGCAAGGGATAGGCATAAGGGAGCAATACAAATGACTATGAATAGATAGGTCACTGACATCGCAAAGGCCGATGGCACATTTATAAGGTAGAAAAAGAAATGGGCAGACTGGATGGGCCTTGCGGTCCTTATCTGCCGTCAACTTCTATGTTTCTATGTTTCTATGTATTCAGGCTAAAATTTCTAGGGAGTCCTAGAGCTTCCAGCTATCCATGCTATTTACTGGGAAAGCTCAGGATGCATTGGGTCAAATGGACAATGAGGACAGTGATGATTACAGCAAACTTAAAGCTACACTGTTAAAAAAATTTGAATTAACTGCTGAATCATACAGAGCTAAATTCCGTAAGCTCAGAAGAAGAAGCCCTGACATGAGCTATGAGGAGCTAGTCATGAAACAACATCAGTTTTTAAAACATTGGTGGGAAGGAATTGAAGCAAACTCTGTTGATAAAATTGAAAATGTGATTTGGTTAGGACAGTTTTTCTGGGCATGCCAAGCACAGCTGAATTCTTGGCTGGATGACTGAGATCCCAAACAGTGCAAGAGACTGCTGAACTCTCAGACTGCTATGCCAAGAGCAGACCTGCTCTGAGAGTGAATGGGTCAGGCATGGAAGAGCAGAAAGAGAAAAGCGCCCCTTCAAGGTAGCTAAAATCCTCATTGCCTCCACCAAAACCGGTTAGCCCCAGGTTTCAGAGAAAAGATTTCTCTGAAAAGAGAAGTGAATGTTGGTTTTGTAAAGAAACTGGGCATATTGCCAGACAGTGTCCCAAAAGAATGAGAAATAATATGCAGAATGGTACTAGAAAAGAAGAGGGTTGTTAGTGTGTCCCTGGAAGCATGCCTGTGAACATGAGGGAACACATGCACCCACTCATGGTGAATGGTGCACTTACAGAAAGGTTAAGGGACACAGGGGCATCCCTGACATTGGTAAAAGGGGATCAAGTAGATCCTAGTCAGCTTATACCCAATAAATATGTCACTGTATAGGATTTTACTGGTGAAGAGAAAACATTGCCACTGGCTAGTGTTCTCCTGGACTGGGGTGAAACAGGGGGAACTATGCAACAGGTGGCAGTAGCCAAAATGTTAGCAGTGAATGTGATCCGGGGCAACAATCTAAAATAAAGGATGGTGTGTGCTGTTACCTGCAGCCAAGTGGCAAAGGACAATTGTAGTTCCCTGAACCCCACAGAAGCCATTGTGGAGACCACTGAGAGGCTGGTTCCCCAGCCTGTGTCTCCAGATGTGGAGACTAATGCAAAAGGGGTATAAATTTCCCCAGTAGCAGTCAACCACACAGCTACAGAGGGTTTCTCCAAAGAGTGAGGGGTGACCCATTGTCAGAGGATTGGGATTGACAGTGATCCTGAGTGCCATGATGATAGTGCTAGGAACCCTAGTTTAGCAAATGAAGGGGACTTGTCCCATGCCTTGGGAATGTGTGAGGAGTTTGCAGCTGCTCAGAGAAGTGACCCTAGTCTACAGAAACTGAGGGCTTGGCCAGACTTGGACGGCACACAGGTAGGCGAAGGCAGACATAAGGGTTATTAGGAAAATGGACTTATGTATACTCAGGCAGTACAGACAGAGGGAGGGGTGCTAGGCAGGCAGCTTGTCATTCCCCAGGAGTATCATAAGCAGTTGCTCAAGATTGCCCATGATATTCCCTTGTCTGGTCATCTGGGAATCGTGCACACTATGCAGTGGTTGGCCCAGAATGTCTGTTGGACAAAGTTCACCCAGCAGGTGAAGGAGTATTGCAGGTCTTGTCACCGGTACCAAGAAATAGGGAAGGCGGGCAAGAAAACCCAAGCCACCCTGATTCCATTGCCCATAGTGGAGGAGCCATTCCAGAGGGTGGAAATGGATATTGTGGGCCTTTAAATACCCCCAGCTCATCAGGGAAGAGATTCATCCTGACTGTGGTGAATTATGCCACCCGGTACCCAGAGGCAGTCACCCTATCCTCCCTGAGGACAGACAAAGTGACAGATGCCTTACTTGGGATTTTCTCACGTGTTGGGTTTCCACAGGAGGTTATCACCGATCGAGGGGGTTCCTTCATGTTGGACCTGATGAAATGCTTATGGAAGAAGTGTGGGGTGGTGCAGAGATGCACAATGCCATATCGCCCACAAGCCAATTGGCTTGTGGAAAGATTCAGTGGTACCCTAAAGTCAATGCTCCTGGCATTTGCTGAACAGCATGGGAGGCATTGGGAGAAATACCTTCCCTATCTGTTGTTTGCATACAGGAAGGTGCCCCAAGAGTCTACAGGATTTTCCCCCTTCAAACTCTTATATGGACGCCTGGTATGTGGGCCCCTAGACTTGATCCGGGAGGAATGGGAAGGCAAGGGAACTCCCATAGTGGATTATGTCCTTAGGTTTAGTGAAAGACTGAAGGAGCTTATGGGGACAGCCCAGAGCAACCTGGCAGCTTCCCAACAGAAACAAAAAGTGTGGTACAACTGCAGAGCCAGAGCTCGCTTATACATGGTGGATCAGGAAGTCATGGTCCTTATTCCAGTCTGGAAAGATAAGCTGCAGGCAGAGTGGGCAGGACCATACAAATAGGGCTGACATGGTGTTTGCAGTGTCTAGTCCTGGGAAGGGGATGGATGAAGGAGACCCCCTTCTGGACTTGCTAGAAGAAAGTAAGTGGGAATCTCCTGTGAAAGCAGTAAAATTGTCTCCTCAGCTGACCCCAGACCAGATCCAGAAAGTAAGGGAGGTTTTAGCACACTTTGCCCCATTTTTTAGCACCAAGCCTGGACTAATCCCCTTTGTGATGCATGACATGGAGGCAGGAACACAGACACCCATACAGCAGACAGCATATCAGGTGTCAGAAGCTGTCCAAAGGACATTAGGAGGGAAGTCGAGGAGATGCTGGATTTAGGGGTAATCCAGAGATCCCACAGCCCCTGGGACTCACCTATAGTCCTTGTGCCCAAGCCAGATGGCTCTACTCATTTCTGTGTGGACTATCATGGACTGAATGCAGTCACAAACTCAGATGCCCACCTGATGCCCAGGACAGACAAATTCCTGGGCAAGTTGGAAGGGGCAACCTACCTTACGACGATTGACCTGACAAAGGGGTATTGGCAGGTAGAGTTGATGGACAGAGCTAGGGAGAGGTCGGCCTTCATCACTCCGATAGGCTTATTTGAATTTAAAGTAATGCCTTTTGGAATGAAGAACGCCCTGGCCACTTTCCAAAGGTTGGTGAACCAGGTGTTAAATGATGCTGAGGAGTACACCGTGGCATAGCTGGATGACATTGCCATCCTTAGTGCCAGCTGGGAAGAACACCTATCCCACCTTAGGGAAGTTCTGGACAGGATACAGAGTGCCGGGCTCACTGTCAAAGCCGAGAAGTGCCAGGTGGCCATGGGAGAAGTGGCATACTTTGGGCATGTGATAGGCCATGGACAGCTTCATCCTAGCCAAATAAAAATAGAGGTAATCCAGGCACGGCCCAGACCAGAAACACAGAAGCAGGTCAGGAATTTTCTAGGGAAAGCAGGGTATTACAGGAAATTTGTACCCAATTACAGTACCCTGGCTACTCTCCTATCTGACCTGACAAAGAAAAGGATGCCCAAGAAAATTACCTGGGGTCCAGCCTGTGAGAAAGCCTTTTCCAAAATAAAGGATGCACTATGCAGTGCTCCTGTTTTGACAAGTCCTGACTATAGCAAAACCTTTATAGTTCAGACTGACGCCTCAGACATGGGTATTGGGGCAGTACTGAGTCAGACATCCAGCCAAGGGAGAGATCACCCAAAAGTGTACCTGAGTAGGAAGTTACTTCCCAGGGAGCAGGCATACTCTACTGTGGAAAAAGAATGTCTTTCCATAGTGTGGGCCCTAAAGATGTTGGAGCCATATTTGTATGGGCAGCATTTTGTGGTACAGACTGACCACAACCTCCTGGTTTGGCTGATGCAGATGGGGAAAAACAATGGTAGATTGCTAAGATGGAGTCTTGCTTTACAAGGGTATGATATGACAATTCTACATAGGGCTGCAGCCAAAAATCAGAACTCTGATGGGCTGTCTCATGTGTATGAGGAGTGAACTGATTTGGGAAGCTCATCTCATGCAGGGGATAGGGCCCCCAAATTCAGTCTAGGTGGGGAGGAATTGTGACACTCAGACAGCTGGTTCTGGTTAATTTATGCTTTTTGTAACATAACAATGTGTTATTGAATGTCTCTCATGAGAGATGCTGACAGCCTGTGGAATGACACCCCCCTCCCAGGTTTTAGCTAATAGGTATTACCTGGAAGGTCAAGAGATAATTACATGCTAGAAGAGACTAAATGAAGCATCTCCTGTTTATGTGACTAATTGCACCTTGCCAACTGCCAAGATAAATCATAAACTTTTATAACGTTCAGAGGAAACACGGTTAATATTCACATGGTGATACAAAGCATGTTGCACCTCCGTGAGATCTGGCAGAGAGACATAACAAGTCCTTTGATGTCTTGGAAAGGGGAAGCTGCTCATAGATCAAAGAAAGTCATTTGAAAAAAATGAGTTTTGCTGAGGTCACAGAATTTTAATTTACCTTTGATAAGATTTCCTGTTTTGCATAGATATATTTTTTTATATTCTGACAGCGAGGAGCTAGATGACCTCACACAAAGAGGTTGGCAAAGCCAGTTTTTAAAGAGTATTCTCTTTTCCATTTAAACACAATGGTTTGGACTCAGAAAAAGAAACATCAGTAGCGCTGTAAGAGATACATTAGATAGAGCAAGTCTAATTGGCTGGTGGTAGGAAATTGCACTTTTAAAATCTTGTTTTTTTTTAAGTGATTGTATGTTTTTGTGATATATGGTTCTGTATTTACGCTTTACATTTTTATCATTTTTAAGTAAATAACTCATTTTTTAATAGACTATTTGTGTCTTCCAAGTCCTCTATTTTTGCCTGTGATGCGTGGATGGTTAAGAGTGTGACAACACTGTGCATGAGCTTATATGGTTTTACCAAACTGGAAAAAGGTAAGAATTTATTCTGAGGTCTTTAATAGAGTTTTAAGCGTTCATTTTGTACGCCAGGTTAGGTGCCAGTAGACGAAAGATATCTGGCCTCCCTGAAGAGCAGAATTATCTGAGCCTGTATATTGGGTACGCTAACAAGAGGTTCACAGTTTGAATCCCTCAAAGACTTGAGACCAAAGGTTGATTCAAACCCGCAAAACAGACAGGAGGGTTACCCTGTTTCTGTTTCCTGTTCACAAGACTACACTCAGAGGTTGGCACTGTGGGAGCAAAGGGCCTGACCTGTTAAGTGGGTTTGTGACAAGCAGTACCACCCAGAGTCAGAAAAGCACAGTAACGCTATCGCAGAAAATGCCCCAAATCACTGGTATCATTCAAGCAGCAGCAAATATGAATCCTCAGGAATTAAATACCACCCCACCAACAATGCTACCACAAATTAGTCCAGCTGTTTGTAGCCTAACCCCAAGAAAGGCCCAGTCTATGCTGCACAACATGTTTAAACATCACTCCAAATTCACTCCCAGTCATGCTACTGCACGCGAACTAAATGCAGCAACTGCTGAAATGCAAGCAATTGATCTGTTGCTATTCTCTTTTGTTCAGAATGTTGGATTTTGGAGGTTGATGACCTGTTCCTGTCCAACATGACAGATTCCATCAAGCACATACTTTCTTAAACGTGCCATTCCTGAACCCTATGGGACAATGTCACAGACTTTAACTCATGTCCTGAAGCATTCAACATCACCATATATACATTTGAGCATGGATATGTGGAGCAGTGGTCAAATAGCTTGTAGTTCCTACTTGTGCACTACAGCACATTGGGCACAGGTACCTGGAGTAGTATTTGACTGTGGGCATGGGAGAAATTGCACTAAGCTCAGTTGTGATGGTAGCAAAACTGCGTGTATTCAACAGCATGCCATACTAAGAATGAAATGTATAAGTGGATCACACACAGGTGAGAAAATGCTGAAAGTGCTCCTAACCACGATTGATAAGTGGCTTCACCCTCATTCACTGAAATCAGGTTTCTTTGTGTGTGATAATGGCTCAAATGTTGTGAAACACATAAATGATGGGAGGTTTTCAAGGTGCCATTCCTGGCACACTTTTTTGTGCAGGAGTTTCTAACCCATCCTGATATCAAGGCTATGTTGACTGTGGTCCATTGCATCTGTATCCACTTTACCCTTTCAGAAAGGCCTGTGACTAGCTCCATCATCTGCAGATACAATACAAACTGCCTCAGCACCATATTAAGCTGGATATTATCACTATGTGGAACTTAACACAGTACATAATTGAGCAGTTTTATGAGCTGTATACAGTCATATCTGAATATCTGCTGCTATGTACAAGATGTGACAGTGCTGGAGTATCCATGTTTCTGCCAACAGAGCAGTAGCACAGAATGGATGTCCTGATCATGATTCTCAGGCCACTCGAACATGCAACACCTGCAGTGAGTGGGGGCACTGCTCATATAAGTCAGGTCACTCGACTACTACATCTGTTGAGGCAGACACTGGTGAATGAGTAGCAAGTGCTGCAGGCAATTGGTGATAGTGGAAGCTGTGTCTTAATGAAACACATGCTCCATGTCTTAGACAAGAATACACATATTTCCAGTATTCTGCAGTATGAAGATTTTGGGATTGCCACCTTGCTGGACCCACACTATAAACATGGGCTTGCATAAATAATTGAAGGTGGACATTATCAGGTCCAAATGTTGACTGATCTTCTGATAAGAAGGGTATGCAGGGCACAGTTGCTAAAGACACATTTATCTAAGGCACAACATGAAACTCCACAGAGACTGGGTGCTGCTACTGTACCACCACCACAAATGGAAATGGACTGAGAAAACATGTAAGTTAATAGAGAAAATGCCAAATCCTATTGGGGATGTTTTATGTCAGGTGGGATTTGAAGACATGAAAGAAAAAGAGGAAGGATGCATATTTGACAGACACAAGACACCTTACCATCGCCGATGAGCCCTTGCTATACTGGAGCACCAAGGTCACTGAGTGGCCAGCACTGACCTCGGTTGCAATGAAATACCTCAGCTGCCCACCATCGAGTGTCACTGTGGAGCATGTATTCAGTTCAGCTGGGACCATTGTGTGGGACTGGCACACCAATCTATCACCAACAAATGTTGGCTTGCTAATATTTATTAAAATGAATGAGGGGCACATTCCGCACAAGACAATCATGTCCATGTTCCTACCACATGAAGGTGGTGGTGATGAGAATGAAGAGCAAGGTGTTGTCGGCATTAGCAAATCATCTTCTGCAAACAAGCTTTCAGCTTAGTGTGTCTCACCTGGTAAAATAATGGGTAAAAATAAAAAAATAAAAAAAAAATCTTCTACCACCGAGGTGGATGAAGCAGTAATGGAGAGAGAATTCCCATCTGGTGACATCTCCAGTCTGGAAGACTGTGAGGGCTGCTTCCTTGATTAGGTTGAAGCATGAAAAAAGATGTGTAGTTTCCCCTCCTTTCCCCCATAGGTATAATCCTTTACTTTATGATTCACAATTGTTATTTTCAATCATTTTACTGTTCTCCATCCCCAATTGTTGTGCTGCTGTTTTCTTGCACCTAATTGATTACCTGCCTCCACCACGTGAATGTGATGCTTAAGCAATAAACCACGACAGGGTGTTGGTGATGCTGGTTTTACCCACGCCTGGTACGTGGATTAGAGTCCACCGGGCACTTGAGCGAGTGAAGTAAACACCAGGCGTGGGTAAAACCAGCATCCTGTTCTAAATGAATTATGCTATTATCTATCCCCATTAATTTTTTGTCAGAAAAAAAGAAGAGAAAAATCATCATTTTTTTTATTTTTTGAGTTTTCGTTTAAGTTGTTCTTACACTAGAAAAAATAGTCCACTGTATTTGGCTTATAAGATCGAGCATGCTGCAGCGAGTGTAAAAACACTTCCCGTTTTGTACCGAGCAGTTCTCTATGTGCTGAGTAGCTTTAGCAGTTCTCTATTTGCTGAGTAGCTTTATTTTATCATCTTATAAGTAAAACAGGGTTTAGGAAAGAAGTACTTAGATGGGTATGTTTTTAGTTGCCTAGGAGACAGAGACACATGGCGTCTTTTGAGTGAGACTGATAGTGTGAGAGCGCTGCATAAAATAATCTTTTACTGTCATCTGTTTGAAAGTGCTGGGACCGGAGGATTATCGGGAGAGCATCAGTCCAGAAATTTAGTATGGTGAGCCCTGAGTTTTGCAGGAGTGGCGAGATGTGTCTGTGGTTAAACTCCTGATGGTAGGAAATGTCTGTGTGCTTCAGGACTCTCCCTGTACCATGCAGTACATGGTGGTATCGCGAAATTGCCAAGGAGCAGTGTGGCGGCGGGGGCAGTATGATGGGGAATTTCTCACAAGGAGAGGAATATTTACAAAGGAGGGTTGGAGCTGTGTTTTTATATAGTCAGGAGTCCTCAAACTACCTTCTGCGGGTTTCGTTGGTAGAGCAACATTTAGTGAGGAAAATAAGATGGTGGCTCGGACTGATTTTTAATTTTTTGCAGTTTGTGAGATCGGGTTGATTGGCACTTGTTCCTGTTGGTGATGCTGAATTTTACAACAGGGTGATAGTGCCAGCTGACCAATGAGAGCAGGGTATTTTAGTTGCCATTGTATAATTAAAGACAATGCCTGCTCCAGCCATCAAGACAGAGAACCACCTTCTCTTCCTACTCCACTGGCTTGCTTGGGTCCTACATAGCCACAAACAGCATGGGCCACCACCTCCACACTGATGCAGCATAAAAATGCCATTACCAGCTAAGCAAAGCATGCCTGCTCCTGCCAGCAAGACACAGCACCGCCACCTCCGGCTTGCTTGTGTCATACATAGCCACAAATGGCAAGAGCCACTGCATCTACACTGATGCAAAAATGTTCATGACTCTAGGGAATACTGTTTGGCTTGATCCTATGGTACATGTTACAAAACTCCCTGATTTAAAAACCTCATAAAAATAAATACTATATCACTCTGAGATAATATCTAATATCTATTGGATTTGGAATTGACAATCCACATCATTTGGAGCCTCTAAAAACACTGTGGGACTGCACCATCACAGCTGTACTACATAAGTCCAATCTGGAACTTTATGATAGCATATCTGAAATGTGTAGTACTTTACGGGCTGCACACCCATTGGCTCATGCTGTGGACCAGTGGGCGTACAGCCCTACCAACAGTGTCAGTCAGCAGGCGGTGGGGCAGCAGACTGGTGGGGTGCTGCCGCCCGCCACTGACCTGGGGGAGCGGGGTGGTGGGGCTCAGTGTGCAGGTGGGGAGGGGGGTCCACTGGACCTCCAGGGATATTGGATTGTCTTTTTGTTTTACTTAAGCCTGCAATCGTGCCGACAGCGGTCCACTTGATCACCAGGGAGTTTGGATTGTCTTTTAATTTTACTTAAGCCCGTGATCGGGCTGACAGCAGTCCACTGGACCACCAGGGATACTAGATTGTCTTTTTGTTTTACTTAAGCCCGTGATCAGGCTGACAGCAGTCCACTGGACCACCAGGGAGTTTGGATTCATTTATATTTTACAAATGCCCTTGATTGGGCTGTGGGGCACATTGCCGCACTGCAGGGGGCATCAGTCCCCGACGGCTGCTGCCTGGCAGGGTGCCAGGTGCAAGTCACTGGGGGACCAGTGCACCTGCATGCAAATGGGCCATAATGATATGCAGATGGCCCCTTGCATACATTATGGCCCCATTTGCATGTGCACTTTTGAATATCGTGGTTGCTAGCGCATACCCCTGCTCCTCTCTGGCCACTTGTGCTGGTGCAGCGCTACTGCACCATTCGAACTGCGGGTGGCCATGGTGTGATATTCAACAATGCTGTGCCACAGCACAGCTCCGTTGAATATCACCCAGTCAACCCCCCTGCGCAGCCAAGTTGCACTGCACCCAGGCTTGCACCACAGCCTGGCACAGTTTGAATATCCAGGCCAGAGTAAAAAGAGTAAAGAAAAACACATGCTAAAAGAGAAGAAAAATAGCAAAAATAAAAGTGTTACATGTTAAGAAAATAACAACTTAGGAACAACTAAACAAAGACTCATAAACTGTACAGTAAAAATAAGATGAAGAACTTTTTGTTGTTAGGTTTTATTATGAATAAAGCAGATCTGTCCCTTCCATTGACTAGCTCAGACTGCAAAGTGAAACTAAGGATGAGCCAGTACATAGAATAGTAGCATGTGACTTGCAGGAGTTGTTTCCACATGACCTCAAGCACTTGTTTACCACCAGTAGGCTGATTTTGAACAGACTTCAGCTGTCTTAATGGCAAAGTAACTGGCTAAGTCACCAGGGAAGTTCATAGGCAAATTTACAAGCTGATGGAAAAAATTGTGGATTACTCTGCATAGATGAATTGGATAACTTTGCAGAAACTTTGCCAGTGAATTAAAACTTTCTATCTCTATTAGTGAGCAGATGCACTTCAGTAAACATGTATTTGATATGTTTACTTTATTTATTTATTTATTATTATTTTGGTTTTGTTAACTGGGAAAGTAGGCCTAAGAAATGCTTCTTTTTCAGCCTCATCATTTGGGGAGAGGGATACAGATATACACAGATAGACATTGAACCAGTTTAAGCTGTGGTTGTTTTTAATGATTATTTGATCTGGACTCTGTATAAATTCTCTTACTCTTTTGAGAAGTGCCATGGAATCTTTAATGTTCACCTAAACAGTCACGGTATAGGTAGATGGGACCTTGGTTTAATGCCTCATATGAAACATGTGACTCCATCAGCATACTGTCCCCAAGCACTATGCTGGGGCATAAGTAGAGTTACTAATAACCATGGGAAAGTGCCTCTGGGGCTACAAATACCACTTTCTGCAGCATCTGGTGCTTGTTGGTTTCCTCACATCCTTCTACAGGGCAGACCTAACTCTGCTGAGCATCTCAGATCTGATGGGATCTGGCTTCAAGGTGGTAAAGCTGCAAGCTCATCAAAAGCAACTGCTGGAGTTTCTGGTGAAGGCAGAACCCCACCATCACTTGTCAGGGAGGAAGCTTGAGTATGGAAGGAGTTTATTGCAAAGTAGTGCATTTGGAATAAGACTTAGGTGTAATCATGGATAAAAGTTGGGGAGACATGGCTCATCCTCTCCTTTCATGCTGATGCCTACGTCATTGGCCATTAGCCAGCTCTCAGAAGCTAAAAAGTTAAGGGGGACTGGCCTCCCTCACACCCCTGCCCAACGGCCACACCCATGGGGAAAAAATGATGCACAATATAACCATATCATTAATGGAAAAGTAAAAATATTATCTTTTTTTTGTGCTGCATTAAAGAAATAGACATTGAGAAATTTGAAAAAAGAGATCTAGATATTTTTATTACAACCAAAATAAAAAGGAGCTAATCCTTGTCAGACTGTAACAACAAAAACTAATAGGGTCCTTGGTTGCATTAGGTATCCCTTTAATTCAAGAAATGAATCAGTTATTTTCCAATTATACAATAACTCAATTAGATCTCATCTCAGTTACTGCGCACCAGTTTGGAACCCATATCACTCGAAGGATAAGATTACTGTATTTTTGCAGTATTTATTTGGAAATTGGTAACCAGAAAAAGACACACTGAACCAAGGCTTGTTTCCAGGTACAACCTGGGGAAAAAGGTAAAGGGATACAATAAATCAAAACCAGCAGTAGAGATGAATTCCAAAGATAAAGTACAAATTGTGAACAATTCAACAAGATACAGTACAAGAGCAAATAACAATAAACAGTGAACATAAATCGGTTAATGTTAACAGCATCAATACCCACTTAAAATTATGAAAACAGGTTGATTTAAATAAGTGCAACAGTTGTAGTGGCATGAACTGACCCAGGGGGAACCATGGTGGGCTGAAATGGGCACTAAGGACAGGCCAGGTAGGGGATTGATAGGAGTAGGAGGGGAAGAGGAAACACTTTAGCTTGTGCCTAAGGGAAATGGGGAAGGTTAGAGAAGGAGAGATGAGGGAGCTGGTTCCAGACAGAAGAAAGGTGATAACAGAAGGTTGACTGCTATCAGAGGAGTGGACGAACATGGAGAAGGTGCAAGTATCTGTTGAATGGAAGGAACATGAGGCAAAGGGAATGGGTGAGAGGAGTGTGGCTAGGTAAGATAGTAGAGATCCAGACCAGTACTGAATTTGGAGTTGAAGGAGGCACAGAGGGACTGGTGACATAATGGTAAGGGGAGGATGGAAAGGGAGAAGCAGAGTGATCAGTAATGAGTATGAGGGGTGGAGTTGGTAGCAAAGCAACAGAAGCATTACAGAAGATGTTCAATCTGGCAAGGGAAGAAGATGTACAGTACCATAGACCGCATCTGCGAATATTAGAGAGAATTCAATAAAGAGCAATACATCTAATATGGCATACAAAGTATCTACTATATGTAGAATGCCTCAACAAACTTGGACTTATATCACTTGAAAATTGCAGGAAAAAGGATGATTTATTACTCATGTATGATATCATGCATGTGACAGCACTGAGAAACAGCTAGGGTCAGTAATGCTGTTTCTCAGTGGTTATCCCTCTGTACAGACAGTTGGTGAGACCCCATCTGAGTACTGCGTGCAGTTTTGGAGACTTCCATCGATGCAAGGACATAGACAGGATAGAAGCAGTCCAGAGGAAGGCAACTAAAATGGTGCAGGGTCTACATCAGAAACCATATGAGAGAGATGGAGAGAGCTTAATATGTATACCGTTGATGAAAGGAGGGACAGGGAGACATGATAGAAACTTTCAAGTACCTCAAGGGAATCAACAAAGTCCAGGAGGGTAGCATCTTTCAGAAAAAGAGATGTGTAAGAACAAGGGGGCACAATTTAAAGTTAGAGGGGGCGGCTCAGGGGTAATGTGAGGAAATTATTTTTCATGGAGAGAGTGGTGGACACATGGAACTGCCTTCCTGGAGAGGTTGTGGGGTCTATAACAGTGGGGGAATTCAAACATGCATGGGACAGACATAAGGCAATTATAGTGGGGGGTTGCAGGAAGTAGGCTGTTGGTTAACTAGAATCTGCAGCTTATCCAATATGTAGGAAATGGACAGACTGGGTTGGCCAAGTGATCCTTATCTGCCATAAAAGTCTATGTTTCTATGTTTCTATGAACAAATAACACCTACTCAGGTTCCTGCATCCTCAATTGACTGTTCTGAAGCTCTCTTGAATATTCCTTGAAGTCTAGTGGTCTCCCCACCCATAAGGGCATCTGATCATCTGTCAGTCCACCTACTCAGGACCGTCCTCCACAAAACCCCTCTGCCATCCCACTCAAGTCACCTATGCCCAAGCACAGAATTAATGACAGCAACCTGCACAGCACTCTGCTCACCACCTTGGCCTGCCACCATCTGATTGTCAGTGAGTGATCATAAGTAAAGTAGAAGCAGATGTTTGTATAATACTTCCAGTTCTCAGAGACCATCAAATGGAAACCAGTTGAGATGGTGAGCAGAGGGATGTGTCGGTTATCACTAGACAAAACAAATAAAATAAACAGAGAGAGGAAAGGGTAAGTATACAGAACAACAGTTGTCCCATCTGCAGGCATCTCTCTGGGCAGAGGGAGGAGGTTGCTCATCTCCAGGCTGAATTGACCAGGATTCAGGGGACCTCCTTTCCCACCACCAGGGCCACTGCCGCTGCCTCAGAGGTTGCTAAGAAAGAGGATCGGTTAGACAACAGTGGGCTCAGGGAGGGTTAGAGTGGTAGAACAGAGGCCCATCCCTCCAGTTGTACCTCTCCGCAATTCATATACTGTTCTGGCAGAGTGTGGTTCCTCTAAGGAGGCACCCACAGTGGAGACCAAGGAGGATGCTGAGAACCTCCACAAAGGAGACCCACAGGAGTGTGGCATGGGACCCCACAGGGGAAGGAACAGCTCTGGTGGGGACTCCATTGTTAGTAGGGTAGAAACTGGGGGAGGGAGGGAGGGAGGGAGAGGGAGATAAGGTGCCTGCTTGTTGCCATGGTTTGAAGGGACAGGGAGTGAGTCCTCAGGATCACAGAAGCAGCTGCATGATGAAGGATCTGCATGTCATTGTCCACATAGGGACAAATGACCTGGCTGGGAAAGGGATATGAGCAGTGTAGGAGGAGTCTGTGGAGTTGGTGAGGGGTCTTAGACAAGTAGCACACATGGAAACCTTCTCGGAGGTGCTGCCTGTCTATGGTATGGGTGAGGCTAGGGTGCTCCGCACCATGGGATTCAATCAGTGGTTGAAAAAAATGATGCAAAGTTCAGGGTTTTGGCTTCATTGGGGACTGGAGGGCCACCTGGAGGGATGCAGGCCTATAATGGCATGATGGTCTGCATCTGTCCAGGAGGGAACCAGGATCCTAGGTGAGAGGTTGAAATGCTTTATGGCAAACATTTAAATTAGCCTTGTGGAGGCACTAAAAAGGAGAAGGGAAATCCTATCCCCCCAAAAAAATCAGGGTAGTTAGTGAGGCAAACTCCATGATAGAGAAGTCAATAAGGAGAAGTGCAGGGTAAATGGAGAAAAGACAAAGCGGTAAGGACAGGGATGGGCTAAAAATGGGTAAGGCAATTAAAATATGGAGGGTAATGAGTACCAATGGCAGTAGTCTAGGTAACAATCTCCCTGAACTGGTGGCCTTGATGGAAGATGGATGCCTGGATATTGTGGTAGTCACAGAAACATGGTACACAGAGAACCATGACTGGGATGTCAACATACCTGGGTACACAATCTACAGGAAGGACCGGGAGGGTAGAAGAGGAGGAGTATCTCTCTATATAAGGGAATGGATCAAAGCAATGGAACAAAATGGTAAACAGGGAGGAGAGGAGGCACTGTGGGTCACTGTGGACACTGGAAATAGCACCACAATCTGCATAGGGGTTGTATACGGAACCCCATCTCGGGGGAGGAAATGGCCAAGAAAATGATAGAAGGCATCCTTAGGATAGCAGAGAAAGGGGAGATATTACTGATGGGGAACCTGAATATGACAGATGTTAACTGGAGCACCTTTGCTACAGCCACATCCAAGAGCAGGGCCGTTCTCGATGCCCTACAGGGGGTAAGCCTCAGACAGCTAGTGTTGGAACCCTTTGGGAGGGAGCAATCTTAGACCTGGTACTCTGAAATGGGGACAGAGAGAGGATCTCAGATCTAGAAGTGGGTAGCCGTCTGGGAAGAAGTGACCACCAAACAGTGTGGTTCATGATAAACTCAGCTGTAGAGTAAGCCATACAATAGTGAAGGTACTGGACTTCAGGAGGGCTGATTTTGTCAAAATGGGACAGTGCTTCAGAAAAGCACTAGCAAACAGGCAAGAAGGAGGGGTGGAGCAACAATGGGTAAATATCAAAACTGTCATCACAGTGGCAACAAGCCTTTGCCTGAAACAAATAAAGCAAAACAAAAGAAAAAAACATTGTGGTTCTCAAAAGAGGCAGCAGGGAAGGTTAAGGAGAAAAAGACAGCATTCAGAAAGTATAAGGAAACACAGAAGGAGCAGGACAGAGAAATGTACCAGTTAAAGCAGAAGGAAGCGGGGAAGGCAGTCAGAATAGCAAAGGTCCAAACTAAGGAAAAGATACCCAACTCAGTTAAGAAGGGGGATAAAACCTTTTTATAAGTACATTAGGGAGCAAAGAAAGACAAAGGGAGTGATACTGAGCCTGAATAAAGAGGAGGGTAGGTGGGCAGAGAGGGACAGTGAAAAAGCAGGGATACTGAATGAATACTTCTGCTCAGTATTCACAAAGGAAGAGGAGGGGGAGGTACCTAATCCAGTAAATAGAAGCACTCTAGATGGGGGTCTATATCAGTCCTTTCACAGAAGAAAGGGTTCTGAAAGAACTCCTAAAACTGAAGGTGGACAAAGCAATGGGGCCTGATAGGATTCACTCCAGAATTCTAAAAGAACTAAGGGGAGAATTAGTAATTCCACTGACTACCCTTTCTAACAAATCATGGGAGGATGGTGTGATACCTGAGGACTGGAGGAGGGTGGATGCGATTCCCCTTCACAAAAGTGGGAGCAAGACAAATGCAGGAAACTATAGACCTGTCAGTTTGACCTAAGTGGTAGGGAAAATGATGGAATCACTTCTGAAGGAAAGAATTGTTAAGTACCTAGATGCCAGTGGAGCACAGGACCCAAAGCAGCATGAATTCACAGCGGGAAAGTCATGTCAGATGAATCCAATCAATTTCTTTGGTTGGGTGACCAAAGTAGTAGACCAGAGAGGGGCTGTGGACATGGCCTACCTAGACTTTAGCAAGTTATCTGACATAGTTCCACATGAAAGATTAATAAACAAATTAGCCAGCCTGGGAGTGGGTCTCAGAGTGGTAGCCTGGGTAAAACATTGGCTGGGCAACAGGACACAGAGGGTAATAGTAAATGGAGTCCACAGTGAAGAAAGGGGGGTAACTAGTGGTGTACCGCAGGGTTCAGTACTGGGTCCGATCCTGTTTAATGTCTTTATTAGTGACATTACAGAGGGACTGGAAGGAAAAGTATGTCTCTTGCAGACAACACAATGATCTGTCACAGGGTTGATACACAAGGTGTGTGTTGAAAGAACGAAAAGGGACGTGACAAGGCTGGAGGAATGGTCAGCTGTATGGCAGCTTAGATTCAATGCAAAGAAGTGCAAAGTAATGCACATAGGAAACAAAAACCCAGGGGAAGAGTACACAATGGGGGTGAGATACTGGCAACAACAAAAATGGAAAGGGACCTGAGGATAGTTATATCAGATGACCTAAAGGTGGGCAAGCAATGTGAGAAGGCAGTACGGAGGGCCCGTGATACTGGGATGCATAGGAAGAGGCTTCACCAGTAGAAAAGAGGAAGTTGTTATCCCTCTGTATAGACAGTTAGTGAGACCCCATCTGGAGTACTGCGTGCAGTTCTGGAGACCCCATCTCCACAATGACATAGGCAGGGTGGAGGCCATCCAGAGGAGGGTGACCAAAATGATGCAGGGTCTGCACCAGAAGACATATGAAGAGAGACTAAAGGAGCTTAATATGTATACCCTCGAGGAAAGGAGGATAGGGTGAACATGATAGAAACTTTCAAGTACCTCAAGGGAAGCAACAAAGTCCAAAAGGGTAGCATCTTTCAGAAAAAGAGATGTGCAAGAACAAAGAGGCACAATTTGAAGATAGAGTGGGGATGGCTCAGAGGTAATGAGAAAACCTTTTCTTTCACGGAGAGGGTTGTGAATGCATGGAACAGCTTTCCTGAGGAGGTCATTGAGTCAAAAACAGTGGGGCAATTCAAGAATGCATGGGATAAATAAGGCAATTCTAGTGGGGGAGTAGGAAGAAGTAAGCTGTTGGTTAACTAGGATCTGCAGCTTATCCATTAGATGGGAAAATTGGCAGAATAGATGGGCCAAGCGGTCCTTACTGGCCATCAAATTCTATGTTTCTATGTTTCTGTGTTTCACTATTGTTGTAGTGGGACTGGCTATAATGAAGTCCTGCAAGAGCTGTGCCTTGTATAGAAAAAAAAACAGTGTGGTGGTGGTGGTGGTGTGTGTGTGTGTGTGTGTGTGTGTGTGTGTGTGTGTGTGTGTGTGTGTGTCTGTGTATGTGAAATTTAAAACAGAGGAGGGATGATATGTAAAGGAATTCATGTCTACAATTTTTTATGCTCTCATTAAACGACTCAAGGAGAAACCTGGAAACATCAGTTTGAATCCCATAGCCACCATTTGTATACTGTGACCCTGAGCTGAGCAAGTCATTTAACTTCATAGTGCTCCCAAGATGACCTGGAAATGAGTTGCAGGTCAATGTGTTGTTCCTGGACAAAAGAAATGGTAAAATAAAGGTAAAATTAATAAATAAGGACTTGAAACCTGACTGGTGCAGCTGTGTCTTTATTTATGTGAGTTCTGGAGTGAGGGCTGGGTCTGTGGGGGACTTTGATTTAAATAAGAACTGCCTCCACACCCCTATTCAGGTTCCTGCACCCTCAATCGACCATCTTGTAGCTCTCTTGAATATTCCTAGTAGTCTAGTGGTCTCTATCCACCCATAAGTACATCTGCTCCTCTGTCAACCCACCTACTCAAGACCCTCCTTCCCACAATTCCCCTTCCAACTCGTCACCCAAGCCAAAATACAGAAATAGTAACTGTGACCTGCAGAGACATCTGCTGACCTCCTTGGTCTGCCACCATCTGATTATCAGTGAGTGATCATGAGTACAGTATAAGCAGGTGTTTGTATAATAGTTTAAATTGCCCAGAGACTGTCAGACGGAACCTACTGAGGTAGTGAGCAGAGGGCTGTGTCAGTTATCACTATTGCTGTAGTTTGCATTATGTGACCAGGGCTGGCAAGGTCCCTGAGAGAATGAGTTGGAAGGGGGTCAGATGCTCTTATTGGAGAAACCACTTGTCCACAAAGAATATACCAGACAGCTACACGATGGGTGATCTGGATGCTGTTACAATGTATTTTGGCAGAAGAGATCAACTTCCACACAACTGCTTTTCAGTAGAGTTCTGCTGTAGGAACATCTGATCCTCTGGGTAGCCTGTGATGTGGGAGCCTGAATCAAGGCGGTGTCTGAAACGGTGATGTGTTGTGGGTGAAAGCCTGAAAGGTGAGGGGGCAGGGAGGGTGACTGGATGTGGTGAGGTGAGTGACCCTAGTGACAGGATGTCATTGTATGTACACGTGTGCGGCGGGAGGAGTGATCACAGTGAGCGTGGCCTGTGAGGGGGCAGAGGGGGTGTAGAGGGTGGTGTTGCAGTTGGCTACTGAGCTGCACCATGACGTGGGGGATTGGCCTCCACTTACAATTCATGGGGTTCTGAGTTCAGGTCTGGGTCAGGCGATACTGTGTTTTGTTAAGCCCAGCCCAAAGCTTTGTTTTAACTTTAGGCTCCCATGACATGCACTCCCCTGGGTCAGAATCCTTAAGTGAGGGTCATGGGGGCAAAGTCCCTGCATGGGTGGGTGTGGGTTTACATAGCCCCATAGAAAGCAAATGCATTGAGTCTCCGGCGCTGTTCCTCTGTGCACCGAGGTTGTCAGGGTGGCAAAATTGTTTTCGCCACCTTGACTTCATGATAATGTGGGTCACCATTTGGCGCTCGCCATTATCACACAGAACTGAACCTCTGACAACCCACCTACTCATGGTCCTCCTCCACACAACCCCACTCCCACTCAAGTCACCTATGCCGAAGTACAGAAACAGTGACAGCAACCTGCACAGCCCACTGCTCACCACCTTGGCCTGCCACCATCTGATTGTCAGTGAGTGATCATGAGTACAGTAGAAGCAGGTGTTTGTATAATATTTGAGATTGCTCAGAGACCTTCAGATGGAAACTATTTGAGATGGTGAGCAGAGGGCTGTGCCAGTTATCACTATTGCTGTAATGGGACTGGCTGTAATGAAGTTCTGCAAGAACTGTGCCTTATATAGAAAAAAACAGCATGGTGGTGGTGTGTGTGTGTGTGTGTGTGTGTGTGTGTGTGCCAGTGCATGTGAAATTTAAAACCTAGGAGGGATGATATGTAAAGGAATTCATGGCTACAGTTTTTTATGCTCCCATTAAAGGACTCCTGGAGAAACTTGGAGATATGGGTTTGAATCCCATAGCCACCATTTGCATACTGTCTGACCCTGAACTGAGCAAGTCACTTAACTTCATAGTGCTCCTAAGATGACCTGGAAATGAGTTTCAGCTCATTGTGTCTTTCCTGGCCAAAACAAAATGTAAAATAAAGGTAAAATAAATGAATAAGGACTTGAAACCTGATTCCTGCAGCTGAGTCCTTATTTATCTGAGTTCTAGAATGAGGGCTGGATCTGTGGGGGGGGGGGTCTGATTTACATAAGAACTGTCTGCATACCCCTACTCAGGTTCCAGCACCCTCAATCGACCATCCTGTAGCTCTCTTGAATATTCCTGGCAGTCTAGTGGTCTCCCACCACCCATAAGGACATCTGATCCTGTGTCAACCCACCTACTCACGACCCCCCCACAACCCTCCTTCCTGCTCAAGTCACCTGAGTCAAAATACAGAAATAGTGACAGTGACCTGCACAGACCTCTGCTCACCATCTTGGCCTGCCGCTGTCTGTTTGTCAGTGAGTGATCATAAATACAGTATAAGCAGGTGTTTGTATAATACTTGCGATTGCTCAGAGACCGTCAGATGGAAACCAGTTGAGGTGGTAAGCAGAGGGCTGTGTCAGTTGTCATTATTGCTGTAGTTTGTATTATGTGACCAGGCCTGGTGAGGTGCCTGAGATGGTGAGTAAGGAGGGAGTCAGATTCTCTTATTGGAGGGACAACTAGACCACCATGAATATACCAGACGGCTACAAGATGGGTGATCTGGATGCTTTTACAATGTATTTTTCAAGGAGAGATCAGCTTACATGCAACATCTGCTTTTCAGTAGGGTTCTGTGGTAGGGCCCTGCTTTTACAGTTTTGCAATATATTTATACAGAATAGCCCAGCTGAGTTGCACTATAAGTTCAAAACAGAATCTCACACTCACCTCCACCATGTAGAAAGAATGCTGCTCACAACATCTCCATTAAAGTGCTTTCTTTATTGAGGTGCCAGTGCAGGACACAGCACATGCCTTGAAGCAATTTGGACCAAAAGGCATGTCTTTTGAAAAAGGATTTTTGGTCAGAAATGCATTAAGGCGAGTGGTGTGTTGTGCTGTGTGCTGCACGTGTACCTCAATAAAGATTGCATTTTAATGGAGATGTTGTGAACAGCATTCTTTTCTGCATGGTGGTGATGGGTGCTGGATTCTGTGCTGAACTTATGTCAATGTGTCCCTGCACCCAAACCTTGTGCAGCTTTCTACTTCTGAATGAGGACTGAGTTGTGATATCTTGTTTGTAGTGGGTTCTGTTTGACCAAGGTTTTACATTGTATTTACCCAGGATAGTACAGCAGAGATGCAAGATCTTTTTTTCAGTGGGGTCCTCCTTTTACCCATTTTATAATGCATTTACAGGACAGCCCAAGTGAGAAGAAATTTCTCATATTCAGTGGGTCCTACTTTTACTATATATTTTTAACGATAGAGCAGAATAGTGGACTTATTTTTTAATTAACCTATTTAATGTGGCAATGTAATATTGCATGTATAAATGTCTTCTCCATGAAGGATTAGTAACCTTATAATCAGGTAGTGATGGCTGTGTTTTCATCTTGAAGTTTGTACTTTTGTTCATCTGAACGATAGATCTGCAATCTAGGAATGTCCTGCAGAACTTGTCTAACTCAGCAAGTGGCTAGCTGTACCTGTATGATGAGGTGCTGCTGGTAGAGTACTATGCTAAATGCGAGTTGGGAGCAGCTGACTGGTCTTGCCACGTGAGCCTGTGAAAGATTAATTCTCACAAGTCGGAATCAGAACTTGGCCAGGACCAAGTGAGTTAGACAGTCGGTGACAACAATTGGTAGTAGTAGAACATTTTATTGATCAGCATAAAGCTATATACAATATAACAATTATACAACACCAGAAATACAGTACATAAATAGTTAAAACATTAGACATAAATATATCATACACATCTTTCAGGTTCAATTTGAAGATACCATGTTAGCGTAATACTTTAGACAAAAGTTCTTAGTGGTACAAATCCATGCTTTACAAATTAGTTACATAGATACATAGACAGTGTTGGCAGATAAGGGCCTATGGCCCACCTAGTCTGCCCATTTGAGCTTGTAAGTTCAGTTTGTTTTCCTAGAAGTCTGTTTCCCCTTACCCCTGCCCTCTAGAATTCCTTTATGTCTATCCCATGCATTCTTAAATCCCGTGATTGTTTCAGCCCCCACCACTTCCTCTGGCAGGGTGTTCCACTTGTCCACCACCCGTTCTGTGAAGAAATTCTTTCTCATGTTTCCTCTGAATCGTCCTCCTCCAACTGCATCCATGCCCTCTAGTCCTGAAACATCTTTTCACTTAAAAATAGTGTTTTCCTGCACCCTGTTCCTCCCTGTAAGATACTTGTATGTCTATCATATCCCTCTCCCTCCTCTCCTCCGGGAGTACATGTTCAGTTCCTTCAACCTGTCTTCATAGGACTTGTGATGCAACCCATGCACCATCTTTGTTGCGCTCCTCTGAACCTTCTCTACCCTGTCTATGTCCTTACGTGGTTATGGTCTCCAGAACTGTACACTGTACTCCAGGTGGGGCCTCACTAGTGTCTTGTATAGCGGAATTATGACCTCCCTTTTCCTGCTGGTGATGCCCCTGCCTATACATCCCAGCATCCTATTTGCTTTACCTGCTGCCTTGTCACACTGTTTCCCTACCTTGAGGTCATCAGAGATGACAACCCCAAGATCCCTTTCCTGCTTGGTGCATGCTATATCCTGACCCCCCAACTGATATATTGTGCCAGGGTTTTTGTGCCCCATATGCATTATCTTGCACTTCTTTGCATTGAATTTCAACTGCCAAACCCTTGACCATTCTTCAAGTTTCTGCAGGTCCCTTCTCATTCTGTCTACACCCTCTGGTGTGTCTACTCTGTTACAGAGCTTTGTGTCATCAGCAAACAGTGAGATTCTGCCTTCTAGATCCTGCGCAATGTCACTGATGAAGATGTTGAATAGGACCGGTCCCAGCACTCATCCCTGTGGTACCCCACTGGTTACTCTTCCCTCTGTGGGTGACAGCCATTTACCACCACCCTATGTGTCCTGCCACCCAGCCAGTTACCTACCCACCACACTACTGTCCTGCCCACACCCATATTCCCCAGTTTGTGTAATAGTCTTCTATGTGGCACAGTGTCAAAGGCCTTGCTGAAGTCCAGATAGGCCATGTCCACTGCCCTCCTGATCCACCTCCCTAGTCACCCAGTCAAAAATTCAATGAGGCTGGTCTGACATGACCTCCCCTGGTGAAACCATGCTGCCTTGGGTCCTGTAGTCCATTGACAACCAGATGTTCCACCAATCTCTCCTTCAGTAGTGCTTCCATGATCTTTCCCACTACCGAGGTGAGGCTGACTGGTCTGTAGTTCCCTGCTTCCTCTTTGTTCCCACTTTTGTATAAGGGACTACATCTGCTGTCCTCAGTCTTTGGGTACCTCCCTGTTTCCAGTGATTGGCTGAACAGGATAGCCAGAGGTTCAGCCACCACCTCTCTTAGTTCTTTAAGGACCCTGGGGTGCAGCCCATCTGGCCCCATTGCTTTATCAGCTCTTATTACTTCCAGTTCCTTCAGGACCCTTTCTCGTGTAAAGGGACTTATGTCCATTTCTGCACCATTCTCACCCCTTGTACTCCCTTCAGACCCATTACCCCCCTCTTCCTTAGTAAAGACTGAGCAGAAATACCTGTTCAATATGTCAGCTTTATTGTTGCCATCCTCCATGCGGCTCCCATCCTCCCCCTTCAGTCTCACTATCCCTCCCTTTGTCTTTCTTTTTCACTTATGTACCTGTAAAGGTTTTGTCCCTTTACCCACTGATTTTGCAATGTGTTCTTCTGTCTGAGCTTTGGCTTCCCTTGAACTTCCTGCCTCCCTTTGTTTCTCCTGGTACTTCTCCCTATCCCCTTCTGCCTGTGTCTTTTGTATTGCCTGAATGCAATCTTTCTAGCTTTCACTTTCTTTGCTACCTCTTTGGAAAACCATAATGGTCTCCTCTTCCTTTTCCTCTTGCTAACCTGCTTAATGCATAATTCTGTTGTTCTTATAATCCCATTTTAAATACTGCCCTGTTCCTCAACCCTGATTCCTGTCCCATTCCCTTAATGCCTCTTTCAATGTCTCCCCATTTTCCGAAGTCTGCCCCCCTAAAATCCAGGATCGTGTTTTTGTGTGGTTTGGTTCTGCTCTTTCTGTGATTTCAAACCACAATGACTGGTGGTCACTGTTGCAGGTGCTCCCCCACTGTTACCCCCATCACACTGTCCCTGTTTGTGAGCACAAGGTCCAGTATTGCCTTCTGCCGAGTTGGTTCCATGACCAGTTGCTTGAGGAGGCACCCTGAAGAGTCCAGGATAAATCTGCTCTAGTTGATGCTGCTGCTGGGATGCTCCAGTCCACGTCTGGAATATTGAAGTCTCAACCAGTACTACCTCACCCTTGTCTGCCATCCTTTGGATGGCTAGCATCAACTCCTATCTGTTTCTTCCTCCTGGGCTGGTGGTCTATAGACCACACCTGTGCGAATGGCTGGCCCCATTTTCCTTTCCAGCTTAACCCACAGTATCTCTCCCCATTTTGTTCCTCCTGGATCTGTGGCCTTATGTCATTTTTCACATACAGTGCCCTCCTCCTCCCTTCCTGCCTGCTCTGTCTCTTCTGAATATGTTGTAGCCAGTTATGGCCATCTCCCAGTCATGGTTATCATTACACCAGGTTTCAGTGATGGCCACAATGTCCAGGTCTGACTGTACCATGACAGCCTCCAGATCTTCCATCTTGTTGCTAAGGCTCCTGGCATTTGCACACAACTCCATGATTTGACCTCCTAGACTGCTTCACTGTTCTACTCCAGCCCCTTCCTTGGTTGTCATTTATCCCTGGTTCTCCTTGCTGTTTGCCCTTCTGCTGAATTTTGCCCTTTTCTTTATCTACCTTTTGGACACTAATCTCCATCTTTTGCCCACTGCTTTGCAGAGATAGCCACTCCTCTGGTTCACTGGTTCCACTACTAGCTTGTGGGGGGTGAGCAAGTAAAATTTTTGTCCTTGCTGGCCCTGCCACCCTTTGCTAGTTTAAATGTGTCAATGTAGCATTTAAACTTATCATTAGATCCTTGGATTCCCCTCCAGGATGGATGCAGGACGTCAGGCTTGAACAAACCTCCATCCCCTCTGGTGGGTCCCAGTCACCAATGAATCAAACCCTTCCTCCACAGCACCAGTTCTTCAACCATGAGTTAAAGTTCCTGGTGCATGCACTCCTATGCTCTCCTTGCCTCTCACAGGTAGTACTTCTGAGAAAGTGACAGAAGTAGCTACTTGTGAGACCCTCCCAGTTTCCTAAACTCTTCCTGAACTTCCTTTGGCTCCCCATTTGCCAAGTCATTAGTACCTAGGTGGATAATGACATCCAGCTCACCCTCCGGTCTTGCCTTCCCAGTGATCCCCAGTATCTTCCTTCCATCCCTCCATGCCGTGGCACCTGGTGAGCACCTCACCTCCCTGTCCTCCCCTCCTGTGTTCTAGCTGGATCCCTTCGATGGAGTCCCCACCAGGATTCGCTTCCTCCTCCTCTGGGGTCCACTGCTTTCCCCACTGAGGTCACCTCCTTGCCTAACCTCCTAGTTGTTAAAGAAATTTTGCCAGGAGTTCTGTAGTTTTCTTATCCTTAACTCTAAACAAATAGTCCAACAGATTGGGGCGGGGGAAGACTGACACCAGTAACCCACCCAACATTTTTCCTAGTTGTTTCATAGAGGAGCATAAAGAACCACATGTTTCAAATCATCTATTAATTCCATTCCACATTTACAAAATGGAAGGGACAAGCTTTTCTTGTGTCTATACAGTATATAATTAGCCGTATAGCATTCAGTCCTGAATCTTGTGTAGATTGTCTTTAATTTAGGACATGTTAACAATGAAATATATATCTCAAAACTATATGAAGACTTAAGTGTTTTGTAATAATCATGAAGTTTAAGCATAGAAAGTTGGGAGAGTAAACAGTTCCTATCTAAATCTTCAAGTCTCAGTTTAACATCCTGCTTAATTTCTGCAAAGGATCTAAGGTAAATTTTATGAAGAAGATATCCCAGACCAACTGGCATTATTGTTTCCTTAATAAACTGGATACAAGGATGTACATATCCCAAGCTAGCCATTCGTATGCATTCTTCTAAACACATTCTAAGGTATCTTTTTCAGGTAAAAGAAAAGTTTCAGTAAAAATATAATTTGTTGCTCCTCTATAAGAAGACAGAGAGTGCTGGCCTAATTCCAGGGCAAAATGCATTTTGGAGTTCCTTGTGGTAGCATAAGAATGTATCTATATAAGTTATTTAATATGATTTGTAACCTTCCAGTCTCTGTATAACCCCTTACCTCAGAGGCATATAATATACTTGTTCTTATTTTGGCATTTAGCAGTTTCATGATTCCTTTTACTGAGGCTTTCCCATTTTATTATTAAATATTTTAAACGTTTCCTGAGGATCTCATTTTATTTTGGATGGTATCCAGGTGTTTGGTCCAGGATAGACCATGGGCAAAACGTACTACTAAGTAGTCATAATATTTTATCCTGCCTATAAATACACCATTAATCTTGAAACTTACAGGGCCAGATATTCAAACTGCACCATTCTGTGGCGCAAGCCCTTGTGCTGCTCAAAAAAGTTGCGTAGGGGTGTGGCCAGGGCGATATTCAATGGAGTTGCGCTATTGAGCAATTTCTTTGAATATCACCCCCTGGCCACAGCCACTGTGCATGGCGCAGTGGAACTTGTGCCACCGCAAGTGGTCAGAGTGGAGCATTCAGATTCGGTGGCGCAAGTTCCATTGCACAGTGCGCAAACCTGCGATATTCAAAAGGTGACATGCAAATGAAGCCATAATTTATGCAAGGTGCAAGGGGTCCATTTGCATCTAATTATGGCCCCATTTGCATGCCATTAACATGCAGGTGCGCCGATCCCCAGCGACTTATGCCTGGCGCCCTGCCAGGCAGTAGCCGTCGGGACGCGATCCCCTGCAGCCCGATCGCGGGCAGAACCGTATTCGTCCCCACAGCAGCCCAATTGGGCATAATGTAAACTCCCCAGTAGCCTGATCACGGGCATACAGTAATTCATCACCCCCGACTAACCCGATTGCGGCATGCAGCAGCACCCCACCCCCAACTAGCCCGATCGCGGGCATACATCACCCCCACCCCCAACTAGCCAGATCATGGGCGCCACATCCATCCCCACCCCGACTAGCCTGATCGTGGGTATAACATCAACCACCCCAAAGACCAATATCCCTGGTGGCCAGTGGACTGTGAAGCCCAATCGTGGGCATAAAGTCAAACCCACCCCCAAAGTCCAGTATCCTGGTGATCTAGTAGCCCCACCCACCCACCCACTGAGCGCACCCCCGTCAGCCAATGGGTGGCAGCACCACCGCCACCCGCCGACTGACAGCTCGGTAGGGTAGCCGCCCATTGGTTCAGAGTAAGAGCCAATGGGCGTTCAGCTATACTGTACAAGGCAGTCAGATATGAGATACGATTCATTCACATCTGGACTACCTGTCTCGGCTATAAACTGCATGCCGATAGCTTTACTCTGAACCAGTAGGCTGCAGCCTACCGAGCTGTCAGTCGGCCGGGTGGCGGTGGGGTGCTGCCACCCGCTGGCTAGGCAGCTGAGATCGTGGGGCTCGCTGTGGAGTGGGTGGGTGAGAGTAGGGGCTACTAGATCACCAGAGAATAATGAACTTTGGGGGTGGGTTCCTGCCACGCATGTCGGGCTTCATGGTCACTGGACCACCAGGGATATTGGTTTGGGGGTTGACGTATGCCAGGGATCGGTTATCGGGGTGGGGATGTGATGTATGCCGTGATCGGGCTAGTCGGGGGATGGGATAATGTATGCCCGCGATCGGGCTAGTCAGGGGGGGGATGTAATGTATGCCCAACGATTAGGCTAGTCAGGGGGTGGAGAACCTTATATTATGCCCGCAATTGGGCTGCTGCAGAGACTACTCTGCTCCCAGCGATCAGGCTACGGGGGTTACTAGTATGCTCGTGATCGGGCTGCAGGGGGGGCACCGGGAACAAGTGGAGGGCCACCCACAGGTGGCAGCTGCTGTGTTGTGCCCTGTAATGTGGCAGCTCACCTGTGGGTGGCTCTTGACTTGATCCTTTTTTCTTTTTAGCCTAAAGTTGTGCAGGCGCAGGTAGGGGATTGCGCTTGCATAACTCTGCATGGCCTAGCTGAATATCAGGCTGTGCAGTTTATGCATGGTTCCTCCCCCTTCGGTTGCACATGCCTTCATTAGCATTGTGCTGTTGCACAGCATGATTTGGGGGCACAACTGCCTCCTGCTGAATATTGCAGCATGGCGCATTTCGGACTTGTGCATGGCTCAGCTCTTTTGAATATCTGGGCCATAATGTTTTTACTTTTTTTTCCAAATACTATTACATTTGTTTTACTATGGTGGATCCTCAGTTTTTGTTGAGTACAGAGGGATTCAAACTTCACCAATTTCCTTTTTAGACCCAGAGGTGAAGTAGAAAGCAGAACCAAATCATCTGCATATGCAAGGCAATCTATCCTGCAGCCATCTACCTTGGGAGCATGAAAGTCGAAATTAATAATCTGATCCAGGATTGAATTTATATATATATGTTAAATAGCATGGGTGCCAGTACACACCCCTGTCTGACCCCACATTTGTGGGGAATTTTTCAGTCACGTGTCCATATTGATCGTATTGAACTCTAGCCCAGGTGTTTCCGTGGAGATTAGTGATAGTATCAAGCAGGGAACTCTCCACCTTTAGTTCCTTGAGCATTGCCCAAAGAATGTTCCTACTAATACTATCAAAGACTGAAGAGAAGTCCACAAAGCAGCAGTATAAATTGGATTTTCTGACTTTAACATATTTCCAGATCAGATGCTGCAGGACATAGCAATGTTGTATTGTGGACCTATTCTTCCTAAACCCATTCTGTGACTCATTCAGTACTGAGTTTTCTTCAGCCCAATCAAGCAGTCTGCCCAAGATTATCTTAGAAAAACTTTCTGAGATACATCTATCAGGCCAATTGGCCTGTACATCTTAGGGGTTGTTAGGATCCTCTTTTTAAAGATTGGTTATATAATGCTATCTGCCCAGCTTGAGGGGCACAGAAGACTTGAACCAGCCCAGTAAATAAAGAAAGAAGAGAGGAAGCCACCAATTAGAAAATGCTTTATATGGGTCTTCAGTATACTGTTGGGGCCCAGAGCTTTATTTATTGTTTTTTTTTATTTATACTTTTACCCCTTGAGCCACCAGTCTGCCTACCTCATCATGTCAGGCATTCTCCTCAGGTCTCAGGCCACCATCTCTGGGATTCTCCTTGGCTCCTAGTATGGATCCAGCAGCTACCCCAGTGGCTTGCCCCCAGCGGCGGGGTGCAGGGAAGCTCTGACCCTAGCTTGACCCCCCGGGTCAGGATCCAGTAATGCCACATACCCTCAGTGCCGAATTAGTCCCCACTGGAGACGGCCATCATGCCACCTTGACTGGTGCCCTATTTTTCTGCTTATCCTCCCCTGATGTCTGTGGTGTGCAATGATACCTAAGGTCCTGAGCATGCACGCTTCTGCAAGCACTCTGATTCAGGCATCAGCTGCAGTTCATCCACACAGGTCCTGCCAGTGCTCTAGTAATCACCCCAGACACTGCCAGGGGCCACCGGAGCACCGTAGCAGTACACTCCACTGAGAGGAGAGCAGTACTACAGACACTAATCCTTCTCCTCCCTGCTAACCCCTGATGACCCAGGCTTGTTCCCAAACCTGGGTCACCCACATGGTGCGAGGTGTGGCATCCAGTGTCTCAACCTCAGCACCACCGGCTGGTGACCTGAGCTTATTAGTTTTAAGTGATAGGACAGCCAAATAGAGTTCTTCTTCTGTGATAAAAATGGGCCATGGGAAAAGCATTTCTCTCTGAGATCCTTGCTAATCAGACAATTCCAGCTCTGTTTGAGAAAAATAAAGCTCCGAAAAATATGAAATCCAGATTTCTGGTGTAATATGAGCTTCAGGCTTATTAGAGTACCTATTATAATCTTGGGACACTATTTTCCAAAAACATCTACCATCCCTATCCAGAACTGACTGTCTTATTTTTTCCCAGAGTCCCAGGGTATGTTTTTCCCTTAAGCTTTCAAGAATTAATTTATACTTTTCTCTTTCTCTCTTCAGGAGTTTAAAATCTGCTGCTGTTTTATTTCTTTTATTCCTGTGTATTCTTAGTATTCTACCAAATTATTTTTTTGCCCGTAAACATTCTGCATTAAACCAAGACATTTTAAATGTATGTTTACAGGTAAGTGTTTTCTTTTTATGTCATAGTTTTAATAACATAAGAATCCTTCTCCAACGTTCTATAAAATTGATCAGTTCATGATGATTAACAACAGCATCATGTATGTTTCACACTTCTCCTGTATTTAATATAATGTAAAAATTAGTATGGTGAATAGGGCCCCAGATAATTCTCTTCTCATTAACAATGTCCAGATTGTTTTCCAGATGTCCCTCTTTACTAACTATTCTAAATGGGCATTTCAAAGTAAGTACAATGGGATAGTGAGCAGATTTCGATCTATCTTTAACCTTTAGTTTTTTACCAATTGAGATGCCTCCAGATTAGTCCAAAAAGATTCGTCGTCGATGCACCCAGGGATCCTCTGAAAGTGAAGGCCCCAGCTTGTCTCCTGAGTTCTTCCATTCAGGAGACAATACACCTAGATGCAAGGGCCTCCAAGAGGGCCCTACCTCTAGGATTAAGCACTAAATCCTGAGACTGACTCTTATAAGTGATATTTTCATTGTTTAAAGGGAGAGAAGATATTAAATCAGTATATACTTCTTCCAGCAAGCCAGAAGGTATTATGGAGTTAAAATCTCCCAGAATAATTATGTACAAGCTGCATAATTTTCAGACAGATCATCAAGCAGAATTTTCAGGTTCTGGATAAAAATATCAACCACCTCAGAATGTCTGGATCTAGGTGGAAAATAAATACTACAGAAAATAATTTTCTTCAAACCTTTATAAACTAATAGAGCCAAAATTCCATCAGAGTTGATTGATATTTTAGTTATCCAAGATCTAGCTGTGTTTTAACAAGAAAAGTAAGTCCCCTTTAAATCTACTGAATTGTTTGTCTCTGGTGGCAGAAAGAGTTATAGCCAATACTCTGCCATTCTAGGGATGGTGTCTTTCATACACCATGTTTCTTGCATACTAATTATATCAAGGTCTCCTAAAACTCAAAACCTTGGGGTCTGTTATTTTAAGGTGTATACCCTCTGCATTCCAAGAAAGGATGGAGAAGGAATCCATCTCATTCCTTTTTCCCCTCATATTCATCAAAGTCCGAGATTTGAGCTCTTCAGACACTTCCTCACCAGATTCCTGCCATGACTGCCATTGTCAGGCTGAATCCACAATCAGCAATGGTGAGAAAGTGTTTGGATTCTCAAAATGTTCAAAATTTATTAGCAGAAAGTCAGAATTCTGCACTGGATCTTGTGAGGCCATGACATGTCTCCGACTAATAGAATCTACCTCTAGTTCTACAGGGTCCACAATGTATATTCCTAATGAGTCCAGTTTGCCAGCTGATGACAATATTTTACTGGCCAAATTAGACATTTTAAAAGTAATATCAATCTGTGATGATAAGCCTAAATCATTAAAGATTTTAATAGAATCAATCATATTGCAGGAGATATGCAGATCCAGTGCTTTTCCAAGGAAGTGGAGGAGGTCTCTTCTCACCTTCCTTTTAGAATCCTTTTCCATAAATTTCCACCCAAACACAGCAATTGCTCTTCCTAGACATGATTTGTTCTGATTTTCAATATGTTCATTAATTTACTCCTAAGATCTTCCTCTGAGATTCACTAACTAGCTCATTCTCCTTGGCCACAGAGGATAGCCCTCTTGTACATTTTTCTTTGCTCCCAGAGGCTCTGGGACAGATTTTGGAACCAACATGGGGAATGCAATACCCAGGCCCTTTTACCCAAAGACAATATGTTTTCCAGGGTGAGATGTGCAGTAATCAAAGAGGAACAGTAGAGTAGTACAGTATTTCTATAATATGGATTTAATGATCTAAAAGCTGTCATTTCTTCTTCTAGATCAGTGTGGAATAATCCAAAATAACCAAGTATCCAAATGAGAAGTGATTCTTCTGTTTCATTCTCCAACATAGGAACATCTTGTACCTCAACCATAAATTCAGCATTACAACAATTATGTAAAGCAAGAGAATTCCCTATATCTGCCACCAGAGACTTACTAATGGATATATCTCTAATGGGAGGTTACTGGTGGTCTCAGTCTCTGACTCTTTACTAACAATTTCATCATAAGAAATTTCATTGTATTTTCTGTTTGAACAAAGTTTCCCCTCCTGTACAGAGAGTTGTTTATCAGGGTCTGTGCCCTTGTACAACACCTGTCTATCCCTCATCTCTTGAGCTAATAGCATTTTCAGATTATCATATATCAATTGTTTATCTTTACTTTTATTACTAGAAAAAGTCATACATTTTTTAGTATTTTTTTTTGCTTTAGGTCTCCTTTTCACTTTTGGTTGTCTTTGTGTTAATCTGCCAGGCTCACTAGTACCAACATTTTCTAAGTCTGAAGTTTGCATATAACATTTACATACAGTGGATTCCGCTTGTATGCACACCCTCGGGACTGTCTATGTTTGTGCATACAAGCAGAATGTGTATATAAAAGAAATGTACTAAATATGATGACACGCCACCATGCATTCTTCAATGAACTCATTTAATATTATCAAATGGATTAAAAGTGATTAAAAGTGTCAAATAAATACAAATAAATACAGCACCACATAATAAAGCAGTATACTATTGTAAACTAGCCAATATTCAAGTAGTCATTTTGATCAGTTTTAAAATAAGAGGTTATCTGAGTCTGCTTACAAGCATTAGCAGCAATTGCCTCCAAATGCACTTCAAATGTATAAAACCATGTAAAGTCTATACGCCTCGCCTCTCAACATAGTGTCTAATTTTATTTACCATGTCCCAGACTTGAGCCAATGTCAAGGATGTTATTTCTACATCCCTTTGTCATCCTCTTCCTCTGTCTAGGTACTGATGACCGTGCTGCAGATGTCCTCATCAGTGACGGCTCGATATGGGCTCGTAGGTATCAATATGGATATAGGTATTAAACTGTTCTGTGTTCATGTTAGCAGGGGTATTACAGGAGCTGGTTCTGGTGCAATGTCCTCTATGCTAGTATTGGGAAGTCCAATTCCTGCTTTCTGACAACAGTGCTTGATAGTCTGGGGTGTAACATCAGACCAAACAGCTTGTAATAAATGAGCTGCGTCCAACATGTTGATTTTTTTGGCTAAGTCCATGAACGCCTGTTGTGGGTTTTGCTGTGTCTCTTTGATTGCTCCAAAAAGCTTGTTAATAATCCTTTTACGTTAGTGGGATTTAAGATTTTGAATATCACCTTGCTCCATGGGCTGCACAATGGCAGTACAGTTTGGTTAGGAGGAAAATCATTTTAATGTTATGCAGAGCCACTGCTTTATGTGCTGGGCAGTTGTCCACTGTTAAACTGATTTTTTTTCTGTGCTGACCCATTCTCTTGTCAATGTCCCACAACCATGCAGAGAAAATCTCAAATGTCATCCAACCATTGCTATTCACAGTGTAGCTAACAGGCAGTGCTTCAATGGATACCCCTCTAAAACAACGCAGCATTTTCGATTTTCCTATAAGAAGGAGTGGAAGCTTATCTGAGCCATCGGCGTTACTTGCTACCATTAAAGACAGTCTTTCTTTTGCTTTTTTATGGCTACTCAATGCCTTCCTTTTAAAAAGTTAGTGTTCCATCTGGGGTTGCTCTAAAAAAGAATGCCGTTTCATCGGCATTGTAGATTTTGCTCAGAGAATAGCCACTTACAATGCCGGGTAGCACTTTTGCAAGCCAATCTTCCACAGCTGCAAAATCAGACTCTGCTCTCTCCCCGTGTATGCGGCAATAGCTGATTTGATTCCTCTTCTTCCATCCCGATAGCCAGCCAGCCGTTGGCTCAAAATCACAGATGTCCATTGTCTCAGCAAGTTGCTTCGCTTTCTGTAAAAGTATGGGACCGGACAGGGGGACACCACAATTCCGGGAAAGAGAGCATCATCTTAACAGGGCTTCTTCTACTCACCCATCTTTCCCTTCTCTTTTCCTTTTCTGAGACTTGTTGCAGCCATTACTCCAGTCATTCTGTAGTGATTCTTTGATCTGTAAAATTCTACAGACACTGGAGAGATTAACACCAAACTGAGCCACTAACTCCTTTCTAGTCACACCAGGTTGTTCAGACTTAGACACCAACTTTACTTTATCCTCAAGGCTCAAAACCTTCCGAGACCATCTTCATTGTGAGACAAGGGATTAAAAGGTGAAAAAAGCACACACATTTTAAACCCCTCAGAAAGCAATTAACACCAAGACAGGGTAGTCAGGGATGCCGTGGCCACTAATGAGCTTCCGTATGTGTGAGAGATGAAAAGCAATTTAAACCTTAGCACTCAGCAGATCAGTAACTCTTTGAAGTTAGGGCAATTTTTGTGCATACAATCAAAAAAAACATTGCATACATCCAGTTAATATCTGCAGGAAGACACTGGGGAAAAAACAGGACATCATGATTTTGTGCATACAAACGAATATTGCACACAACCGAATTGCATACAAGTGGAATGTACTGTACTTTATTTTTGTCAAAAAAAGGAGGGAGCTGAACATGTGTGCCTTTGGGTGCCTTGTCTGTTGCCAGTGATTCATCCCTAGAGTTGCCTGAAGATTAATATTTGCTGTTACTCAAAATTCTATCGAAGTACTCTGTTATGGAATACATCCGCTCTTAAATTGCATATCTCATCTTTGAGCATAGTGATGTTCTCCAGCAAAACTATGTCAGCTGAGTATCTGTTCTTCAAAAATTTCTAAGGTCTGCTTCATAATACTAGAGCTGGCTACCACATGCAGACTTATCTATACACTGGATTCCTTCTGTTGTGATCTGTGTTTCCGGGGCTTTCTTCCATGATTTATGCTTACTTCTGTTTCCTTAACTTTTTATAAGTTAAATCCTAATCTTCTGTAGTCCTTCAATGGTAACACTCAATTCTTTGATTATAGATTTTAGATCTAAATTTTCACCATACTTTTATCAGTTTCCAAGACTGCATTTTTAAGCTAGACTCAAAGAGGCTTTTGCTCTATAGGCTGTCCCTTATGTCCGGGGTAGCCTCAGGATAAACCTTGAGGATATAAAAATCTCCCTATGTGCTTGATCAAGAGGTGGGTCATAGCTGAAGTTGGGGAAAATCACAGCTCAGAACAATCCAGTTCCTCAGTATAAGACCTGTATGTGTCCCACACATAGTGATCATAAGAGACAGAGTCAACCAACTGTGTAGATGCATCCAGATCTATACTATCAGAATTTCAAAGGGAGGCTTTGGAACAATTACCAAGGTCAATTAGATAGTTGGGCATTTTGGCCATAGCTTGGGGGTAGAGCTGTGATTAGGACCCTTCCCTATCCCTTTATTAATCCAGAAGTCAGTTATCTTAAGTTGTTCCCTTTTTTCTAAATCACATGAGGAAGCAGAAAGGGGAGCGGGAGACTGCCATTTCCTTTCTCCAGATTAGAACTTCCCACTCGGGGTTTTTCCCTTTGCTTGTTATTATTTTTTCTCTTCTGCTTTCCCCCTCTGTTTTTAAATATTCTTCTTTGAAGCCATCCTGGATTTCAGATATTTCAATTACTGAATGGGAGACTTCTCCTGCTACTATATTTAAAGAGCTAACCTTACCACTTCTAGTGACTACCATCTTAATAGAAACAAAGGGTGCAAAAAAACAGGGAAGCAATGACGCAGCTCAAAGATTTTAGAAAAAAAATAATTTCAGCAATCTATGTCCATCCAAATAAGGGCACCGTTAGTAGCAATCAACTAGCTTTTATCAACTGTAGCTGGAATACTTCACCAATTACTCTCCAGCTCTGGCAATACTGAGTCCCAAATAACAGAGCCGGGAGAAATTGCAAGTCAATAACAGTACTCCTCGTGGATTGAAGCCAAAACTGCAGCTGAAGCTGTAACTGGAAGCTTGAGCCAAATAACTGTTCTCCCTTCCAGATTCCAATTAGAAAGAGTACACACAGGATAGTCCCTTGTTGGTATACACATATCAAAGAGCATCCAAGTCAAAATTATTCAGAATGTTGTGAGCGTTAGAAACATCATTTGTTTCACCGATGAATTCGATCCATAAAAAGCGAAGATACAAAATGAAGAAAATTTGCTAAGACATAACCCCCTCTCTTAACCATAACAGTATAACAATAAAATGCCACAAGCTAAAAAGTGCAAAAAAAAACCCATTAAATGCATTCTTACTTGCGCTTCTGTGACAGTCTATCTTGTATCCCTCATCAAGAATCTAAGTAGACCTTCAATATTTCAACATTTCCTCTGTTACTCATTTGTCAACAGAGTTAACTTCATTTAAAAATATATATCGTTATAAAATGATTGAAGCTAGTATCTATATTCGACTCAGAAAGACCACAGTATTTGAGAGTATATGCTGGTATAGATCTTAACTTAATATAGTTCTTAACTTAGGTTTACAGCTGCCAACAGATTTCTATGTTGGAACAAAAGACATGAGGCATAAAAGACTATTTGTTAAAAAAGAACACAGAAAGGCAGCTGTCCAATTTCGGCATCTTTCAGAGTCGCACTGTTGGTAGTGGATGCTTTGGCGAATAGAAATACGTGCAGGGTGAGATTTATACTACTCAGTGGCTATATCTAACATCAAAAAGCACTCAATCCACACCGATTTAAAAAAAATGTTCAAAACATATGGGACATACTGGGTAAGCAAACCAAGTTGATGAGGGAGATAATTAGTTAATCAATTTAACTGAGGAATCTATCATCAGCCTCTTTGACTTCAACATCCACTTCAATTTATAAGACTCAGTAGTGTTTAAATTGTTAGATGAGATTTGCTGATCATCATCACCTGTTTTCTTACAGCAGAAACAATTAAATTAAAGAAAAACGCTACTTATCTAATAATCGTAGCCAACCCATATAAAAAAATACAAAGTAAAAACCAAAACAAAATAAAACAGTATGAATATAAAATCTGAATGGCTTAGAAAAGCCACTAAAACAGATATGCATCAATGTATCAGTACATCAGTACTGCACTCAATATTGTATTCCAAGAGTAAGATCTTAAGGCAAATAGTCAGTCACTAGGTTCAGTGGAATAAAATACAAGGATTTGGGGTAAATGTATGTTCCTTTTATGGGAACCATGATATCTTCAGTGAAGACACTCCAGCCATACAGTTGTCTGAGGTGGTCTCCGCTGCTGCCCAGACTCCAAGCCCACAGTCACAGGCAGGCCTCAGCTGGAATTTTATCACTGTATAAACTGCAGCACAAGTTGGTCTGGAAAGGCGCTTGATTTTAAAAACTGCTAACGCAGGTTTTCTTTCTGCCTAATAATGAAGTGAAATGAATCCTTCACTAACCAGACAACAGTGGCATACCTGTGTCAGGTAGAAGCTAGCTTATCAGCACCCTGCTGCTTCTGTGCTCATCTCAGAATAGTGTTCAGCTGCACCCCAATACTTGCCTCTGTGTCAACAAAGCAATATGAATTAATAACCAGCCTGGATTTATCATCAAAAGGAACAGTGAGGTGTGCTGTTTTGCATTAATAATTTTGTTTTGTATTGGATGGTCTTATCTCATGGTAAGGGGCTGGGCTGAGCTGGTCCAGTGACTTGAGTGATCTCTTTCCCCACAGCTTGCCACTTGCTGCCAGCCTCCCATTCACCTGTTGTGAGAGAGTATGGAACCCATGAAGTAAAGTCCACATGCATCTGATGGTGGATGGCAATTCTTCAGCAGTAAAGCCTGTGATGCATTTGGATGAAGTATTAGGCAATTGTTTTTTGACTTTGGTGTCTAGGATGACTTCTGAGTGGGTGTTTAGGGTGGGATGAGACTACCACCAGCATTGCTCCTGCCCTTGCCATGTGACTGAACTGTTTACAGAACGTGCTTGGCATTAAGGCACCATCTGTTACAGTTGGCTGTGCATCTCTGCAGGTTGACTGTCTTGTCCAGATTGCACTGGAGTGCTTGATGGTCTTGTGGTTCCAGTGTATGATATACCTGTATGGGAATTTGGAGGTTGGCCGGCCGCCATATACTAGATATGAATGGAAAACATCATCCTGCTGTGGAGCAGTGACAGTTATGGCCATGCCATTGTCTGAGGTCTCACACAGGTTGTGGAGGCTCTTGCTGTATGTCACAACTGGGGGCTGTGATATCACTGTATATGCCCTGTTTTTCATGCAGCTGTCCCTGCTGAACCTTACCCTCCCTACTCCAAATGTCTCAGTTCAGAGTACATACAGATAAAGCAATCATAATCTGGTGTATATCCTGTGTCATTTTTGGGCCTTGAGGGACCCTTCAGTGGGTCCTGTGTATCAGTTCCATTCTCTGGCATGGATGGTCTGTGTAAGTGTTTGCTGTGTGAGACACATGCACATCCAGGCTGGTGCTTTGTGTGCCCTTCTCACTGCCTTGTATGTCTGACTGTGTGGTACACTGTTGGGGGGCTGAGTCTGCTCTTCAGGTTGCAAGGTAACAAGTGCAATGTCTGCTGCAGTAATAGCTGGCTGTACTCAAGAGAAGTGGTATATACTTGGGTGTTTGAAGGGTGGTTGGGGTGGGTTTTTTTGCTTTAGTTTTGACAATTGTTTTTTAAGAAACTAAATAGTAGTTATTATAATAGTGATATTGGTTGGTTGTAACTAAGTCAAAAAGGCTTTTAAAAGCAGCCAAATAGTGTCTAAATAACTTTCAAAATGAACCAGAATGCATCTAAACCTGATAGCTTAAGACCCTTGGCCTGTGGGGTTGGGGAAATCACAATTCATGAAGACCCCATTTCTAAATTACACTCTCTGTCTCCAATTTGTGTGTGTGTATGCTTGTATGAGTGCATATGTGTGTGTGTGTGTGTGTGTGTGTGTGTGTGTGTGTGTGTGTGTATGTCACACTGTGCATAGAGAATAGTGGATGGGCAACCATGCTCCCCTATTTACTAATATACTAACATACTATTTGCCAGCAGATTAGGCCTTACGGTCAATCGAGTCTGCTCGAACCTAGATCCTTAGTTGGGTGCCGAGACCCTCCCATCCCTTGTGCTCCAGAAACTCCTATCATCCATCCCCACCCCCCCAGGACAGGCCATCATCTGAAATATCCACTTTCTGTGTCTGTCCCACCCTCTCTTGAAGCCCTCCACTGTGGATCTCTGAACCAGCTCACCAGGCAGTGCATTCCAAGGGTCCATCACCCTCTCAGTGAAAAACCTCCTCCTCTTTTCCCCCTCACCCTTCCACCTTCCAACTTCAAACCATGCCCTCTAGTGATACTTCCCTGCTTTAGTCTAAAGATCCCCTCCATGTTTACCCTATTTATTCCCATGAGGTACTTGAAGACCTCAATCATATTCCCCCTGTCTCTCCTCTAATGAAAACAGGCAGAGCTCCTCAAGTCTGTCCTCATAAGTCAAATCCCCTAGCCCTCGTATCATCTTTGTTGCCCTCCTCTGTACCCTCTCCAGGAGCTGTATGTCCCTCTTCAAGTGTGGTCTCCAGTACTGTACACAGTACTCAAGGTGTGGTCTAACCAGTCCATTGTACAGCGGCAGAATCACTTCCTTGCTCCTAGAGGTGATCCCTCTTCATGCATCCCAACATCCTGTTTGCCTTGCTAGCTGCTCTCCTGCACTGCTCAGAGTTATTCATACATGTATCCACCATGACCCCTAGGTCTTTTTCCCCTATTGAGGCCTCCAGCACCTCTCCTCCCAGGGTGTACCTGTGTTTAGGGTTTCCCCACCAAGATGCAACACCTTGCACTTGGTGATATTGAAATTTAATTTCCATGTGTGAGCCCAGCTTTCCAGGGTGTCCAGGTCCCCTTGCAGGGCCAACCTCCCCTCTTCTCCCTCAACTACTGCTCCCATCTTGGAGTCATCCGCGAATAGACTCATTTCACACCCTATACCCTCCCTGATGTCCGATATGTATGCATTAAACAGGATCGGACCCAGGACCGAGCCCTGTGGTACCCCACTACCTACCTCTCTAGGGTTCCAGAGCTCCCCACAGACCACTACTCTCTGAGTGCATTCAGCTAGCCAGTTTTCAATCCATCTGACCATCAAAGGGCCTACTTCTAACCCCATCAGTTTCTCCACCAGACCATTGTGGGGGACAGAGTCAAATGCCTTGCTGAAGTCCAAGAATAATACATCCACAGGCTTACTCCTGTCCAGTTCTGATGTTACCCATTCATAGAACTCCACAAGGTTGGTTTGACATGATCTACCTGGCACAAACCCATGATGCCGACTATCCAGACCTCCCACCCTCCAAGTACACCCCCAATCATTCCTTTAGTATACTCTCCTTAATTTTCCTACCACCGAGGTCAAATTGATGGGTCTATAGTCTCTGGTACTTCCCTCGACCCCCTTTATGGATTGGTACCACATGTGCCTCTCACCAATCCCTAGGTACCTTCCTGTCTCAAGTGACCTGCTGAAAAAGTCCGCCAGGGTGCTGCCAGTATGTCCGCCAATTCCCATAGCACTCTCGGATGAATGCCATCCGCCCAGGAGATTTGTCTTTCTTAGGGCCTGAGGGCTACCACACACCCTTTGGTGGAGATAGCATCATCCGTCTCCTCCACCTTACTGGTCTTTTATCCTATCCAGATGTGACACCCCTCTGGGGTACCTTTCCTCCTCTGCTCCATTTCTGTTGCTCCTGATCCCACCCTGCCACATCTATCCCTTTGGTGCCTTGCTTTGTAGAATATCCCATCCCCTCCTAGTGAACACAGAGGCAAAGTACTCGTTAAATACCTCTGCCTGGTCACTTGCCTCTTCCACCCACCCTCCTTCTGATCTCAATCTGCTGAGATGGCCTCTTAGTTTTTCTCCCTCCCCAATGTACCGGAAGAACCCCTTTTCCTCCATGTATCCTGTGCCAGCCGCTGCTCTTTACTGGACTTTGCTCCCCCACCATATACGGGGTGACTTTTCTAGATGCAAGCTGGTACATTTCCTTATCCCTATCCCTCTTGTTGTTTTTTATATTTTGTAGGCGCCTTCTTTTCTCTGACTGCTACCTGTACCTCACTGGACCACCAGCATGGTTTATGTGACCTTGCTCCTTTACGCTTCAACTTAGCGCAGATCCTGGACTGCTCCTTTGAAGTCCCGCTTTTATGACCTCCCATCTCCTTTCCACATTTGTCGTTGAGGTAATCCCCTTCAAGTGATCCTTGAGAATACTTTCCATGCCCATAAAGTCTCCCTCTGAAGTCCACTGCCAGTGTCCTAGATCTCACCCCCACTCCCCATGCTTATTTGAAACCAGACAGTATTGTGGTCACTCCCAGTCAGGGGGTCCTGTACAACCAGTCCCTTACCAGATCCCCATCTGCTGAGAACCACATCCAGGACATGCCCCTCCCTTTGGGCTCCATCACATGCTGTGTTAAGAACACATCCTGGAAGCCATCCAGCAGCCTCTGCTCCTTGGCCACCTTTAGAGGACATGGTTCCAGTTTGTACCTGGCATATTAAGGTCCCCATCAACACCACTCCTTCCCTTTTTGGACCACACTGGGCAATGATGTTGTCCAGCAAACCATCCTCTAGAACATCATGAATTAAAACAACAAATATTTTATGCAGTATATGTAAAGAGGGTTGCCCCTTAAAAGGGCAGACCTCATTATCCACAGGCCTAGGCCAAGTTTGTGGGTGGCCAAAAGCAGGTTGAATGGCAGGGAAGGGAAGGGAAGTGGGAGTGGCAAGGGAGGGCATAGTGAGGTCACCAAGGGGAGGGGATATGTGGTAGAAGCAGGAGTGATGTGGGAAACAGGGATTGATTAGGATAGGAGAGAGAGGGAAGGGTGTGCAATAGAGGAATTTAATGGTCAAAACAGTCCCAGAGAGTTCACAATTTTGCTGTAAGAGGTTTCCTCTCAGAAGCAGGTCAGTTTGGGCAATTTTTTGAGTTAATTATTTTGTTTGGGCCAGTTGGCTGTTTATATGGATAGCTATTTGGAGTTAACTAGCACAATTAGTTACCTTAGTGTGAGTTAGTATATTGCAATTAAAAGGGTAATTTGGTAAATAAGGCAGAGTGGGTTTCGTGTGTACAACAAGATATGCTGCAAGTCAGTATTAAGGATTCCTGTAAAAGGTAAGTTTTACTCAAAAAAATAAAAAATGAAAGAAAACAGCAAAATTATTTGAGTATGCCTGGGGAGAGGCAGGATTTGCTAGTGCTTGTTTAAGTGCAGCATTTGCAGCCTTGGGACATTTGGCACAAAAATAGTAGGGGATTGACTTAGTTGTATATCTGAGAAGGGATTGTTGCTTGTTTTGGCTAGGACAGCATTTTGCAGCATGGGGCAGAATGCGTGGCTCATTTGGTTGCTATTGGAATTGTTTGGCTGTTTGAGAATGAAACCTGCACTTACCCCGTTTTGTTTGTCAGTGAGTGCAGCTGCAAACAGTCCTTTGTGTGGTACACTGTGGGACCAGCTGGGGCAGTTGTTGTTTGGCTGTCTGGCCCTTGTTAGGATCCTTGATTCCCTGATTCAGGGAGGTATTAGGAGATGGTGTTGGGCCACCACTGTTCACTCACATGAAAGAATTGTGGGCAGTGCCAGAGAAAGTGGGCTGTTTTTGTCTAGGGTCAAGATGGGAAATTCAGAAGATTTGGGTTTCCTCTGCCATGTTCAGAAAATGTTAGATGACATTTGAAATGGCCCGATCGGACTGGTGGGAACTCTAGGGTTGGGCGCTGGCTATGGCGCCTGGCGTCATCGCCATGTGGTTGGCTGCTGTGTGGTTTGTTAAAGGGCAGCTGATTTAAAGAATGGAATATAGTGCTAGAGCTTGAACATACAAGCTGACTGAGGTAGAAGGTCCGGGGACCAGCCAACTGGGTCCTTTCTGTGGACTGTGGTGGTGGCATCTGGACGCCATGCCACATGGTCAGCCAGCCTGGAGCACTGTTGTGGTGGCAGGAACAGAGCCAGGATAGTTTGTCTACAAAGAGGTACTGGCGGTAATTTAAAAAACACAAAAAAGAAGAGACTGAGTAAGCCCCTGCATATATAACATACATAAAAAAAAAAAAAAAAAAAGAGAACACAAATGGTTAAAAGGGGTGACCAGCCACTGGGCCAAGGGCATCAGGCTATGTTGCAGGGGGAAGCTGGAAAGGGCAGCCAGTCCTGCAGGAGTACCCAGGAGAAAGATGGTGCTGAGGGATCCCCTAGCCCTGGGTTCACTTGGGCCTCCAGTCAAGATGGGGTGGTGGGCAGAGGGCTATAGTGGTGGCTCCTGATGAGGGGGCTAAGGTGAATGGGGCAAGGTGGCAGCAGAACATCATCACAGTGTAGACCAGGTTCATTAGTTAGAGGTGGGGGATGCAGGTCAACTGAATCTACCCTCCTCCCCATATATATTTTAAAAGCAACAAATTATATATATATGTATTTACAAAAAAATTACAAAAAGGAACAAACAGAGGTTTTACTGCAAGGTACTGGGGGGGCTGCTTAGCGTTGGGGTTGTTCAGTCCTCTCACTTCTACACCCTGAGGGGTATTGGGTGCTAGGCAGATACCAAACCTCACTTGGGTAGGGTGCCCCAGTACAGTGATTTGATAGCTAATGGTTCATTGTATATTTGCAGGTTGTCTAAAGGTGGTTATGGCTCCCAGCACAGGGTCATAATGTTGCAAGAAGTTATGCTGCATGGCAAAATTGCACTGTCAATACAGCATGATTTCTGCCATGAGACATGACTTTTTTTTGTGGTGGGCTCCACCCACCACACCACCTGTTACAGGGGCTGTGCCCCTGAACCCCCTCCACTAAAGATTCTCAGCTCTGGGGGGGGTAACTCGGGGAGTACACAAAGTCCCCCCCTCTCAAAAAAAGTTTCTGGGACTTGGAATCAAACCCGGTCCTAGACGCAGAGCCTGGGTTCCTGCTGCTGTGGCTCAGTCCAGTGAGCTATGGCAGCTGGTTGGTCAGAACCAGTCCCAGCAGAGGTCTCATTCTCTGCTAGGAGAGTGTGAATTGTGCAATGCCGCCTGACGGTATCACAGGTATTGCACCATCCGCTTTGCCTCACGGCGCTATCCCAGGTTAGATATAATGCTCTATGCTATTAAGCATGCGACATTATGACCTGGTAGGGTGGCTCCAGGAAGAACAAGCCCAGCAAGAAGGAATACTACAATGCAGTGATGGAGCTAGTGTCCAAGGTGAACCAGTTGTTGGAGGCTGCGGATCCACCCAGCCCAGGCAATTGCAAGAAGCAGAAGGGTAACAAGCAGCAGGGAGGGAAGACTGACAAATAGGCAACTAGTGCCCTGGTGACACCAAGGCCCAGAAAGCCCATTCCAGTGAATCCGGAGCCAGTCAACTCAGTACCTCCTCCTGCTCCGGTGCCTCCCTGTGACCTGCCCCTGCTCCTGCACTGCTGCCCGAACCTCCATTCCCCTTGTGGCTGGTTCCTGCTTCCCTAGTAACACCCCTGCCTCCAGCACCAGAGCCAGTCAACACTTAACCTGCTCCTCTGGTGGGATCCAGCTCCCAACCAGATGCACAGCAAGGCAATAAGGATGTTCACACTGAAAGCAGTGTAAAGGACTATGGAGCAGATGCTCAAAGCTATGGGGACAATAGTTTGGGCAATTAGAAAAAGCACTGGGGAGCTTTAGGAGAAAGGAAAGAGGAGGCACAGGGGCAGTGGGGGAGGGAGAAGGTCTTCAGGGCTGAGATTGGAGCACCTGGGTAAGGATTGGGGTCCACATCCCATTAGCCACTAAAGAAAACATTTGGAAGGGTGAATTATTGGATATATTCCTCCTGGTCAAATGGACAAGTATGAGGAAAAGGAGAGCTTTGAGAAAAGATATGACCGCAGCCATAGTCCTATTGGGGAAGGGTGAGGAAGAGAAGTCGATGAAGGGAAAACATGGGACAATTCATCCACAGGGTTTATGTATTACATGGCCATAGTTATAGAGAAGAAGCCAGAGTTGGCCATTCCCTGTTATGTACTCACTCATTATAAAGAATGCCTATAAAAAGGGGATATAGCTGGTTGAAGTATGATGAAAAGTTCAGAAAGAGAATGGCACACTTTGTGGAAGTGAAGTGGGACACCTTGCAGATCAGCCTTTGGTTACAGATATGTATGGGGTCAGCCAGTAATGATAGTGAGGGGGACAAAAAAAGGCATTACAGCCCCAAAATGCTGCTGGGGGTACAACTGGGCATTTTGCTTCTGTTTGAACTGCCATTTCAGGCATGACTGTTCAAGGTGCAGGGGCAACCACTGGGCCTCCAGGTGTAGAACTAATTGGGCAAAGGTAATTCCAGCCAGGACAATTTGGATAATCATCCCTTTTGGGTTCATCAGGCAGATTTTAGGGGGAAGCAGTGGGGGAGGAGGAACAGCTGCAGGGGGGTGGAGGGGGTAGACGCCAGGCCTACTACAACCAACATCAAGATAATTAAAAGAGGTGTGGCAGGGACTTTTTGTCTGACACCCCCCCATAAAAGTTAAGGTGCTGCAGGAGTGGCTGAGGTCTTACCGGACAGGGAGGCTGCCTCCACACTATGGGCAGGTTTCCCTGAAGGTTTCAGCCTGCACCTTAAGGGAGCTAGAAAAGGGACAAAAGCGAGGAACCTGATGTCAGTTAGGGGGAAGGAGACTTTATTAGACAGAAAATTCAGAAGGAAATAGCAGCAGGCAAGGAGGAGGGCCCATTTGGGCATCCAGCGCAGCCACAACTAAGGGTATGACCCTTGGGGCTGATGCTGAAGAAACAACCGGGGCAGTTTTGGGTGATACATCATCTGTTTTACCGGATGGGAATTGGTCAATGACCACATTAGCAAAGAGGACAACAAGCTGACATACGTCACCCTGAAGGAAGCAGTCAGATTGATTAGGCATTGTAGGGGCATGGCTGGCAAAACAGACATGCGGCTTTCTGCCTGCTGTCGGTCCAGCCGGATGATTGGGACCTGTTAGTCTTTGGATAGGAGGACTACTACCTGATAAAGCCATGCCCATGGCTGCTTCTATTGCCTGTGCTACATTTGAGATGTTTAGCACTTGGCTGTAGTGGGTGTTTCAGACCAAGTATAGGTACCAGACAGTGGTCCATTACCTGAATGACTTTCTGTTAATAGGAGAAGGGTGACAACAGACAGAAAGAATGTTGCTGGATTTTGATGCCATGTGCAGGGATCTAGGGTGCCTATAAATGTGGGTAGTAAGGAAGTCCAACACAGTGTCAGGATGCCAAATAAAATAAGTACTTATTCATACAACGGTATAAACAAAAGCGGACTGATTTTGTCAAAAGAAAATAAGCATAAACAAAAGTGCCAAGGTATACTGTAAGAAGACATCAAATAAAGGCATAACTGTTCAATACAGTGTCAAAAGAGAAAAATCCACTTAGAAACAAGCTAGGTGTCAGATCGGGTCAGTCCCCTATCACCAACTAAAAAAATGCTCTCAGGACAGGTTCTTTTATACAGGTGAAGAATCAGTGATCTATTAAGCTCCACCCTTTTGTAAATCTAGGGACTCAAAATCATTCAAAACATTTATTTTTGTCTGGCATGAAAGGTAACCTAAAATAGTTTGTTACTAGCACCATAACCTAAGCAAATGGTATTAATAATCAGGAAAAACTTTCAAAAGTGCATTTCCTAGTGGTCAAGCCTCTCCCATCACTTCTGACTATAAACTTACAGAAACAACAGCCACCTGGCCCTATAAATGAGTCAGAAGGATGAGGGAGAGTCCTGGCTGTATGACACACTAATAAAAGGTAAGGCAACATTTTCTGGTACGGCAACATTAAGATGTTTTCTGCTGAAAGGAATATTGCATAAAACAAGGAAACCTAGAATACAAAAACTTGCTAGCATAAAAGGATACTTTTAGCAGTAATTTTGCTGTCTAAAAAAAAAAAAAACAGAACAACGAAAATGGGTTGCAAGAGCCTGAGGAGCCAAACACACTGACTCCCATGCTAACATACTGAACTACTAGCAAGCACCAAGCAGATTAACAAGGCTTAAACTGCAGGACATATTATTTGCAGGTGCAAAAAGCATGTTTAAATGGTGCAAACATATTTCCATATGATAATTATTCCAGCAGTTTACTTTGCTATGTGAGCATCCCAAACAGCAGAAAAAATACTCAGCTTGTCTTTATAACCTTGCAGTTGCTGTTTTCAGCCCTACATAAACATGCATCTAAGTGTTTTTGTTTGAAAACGGATGCATCTTAACTAGAGGCTGAATGTTAAAACAATCAAGCCCATTTCCCTATTTGCAAGTAGTTCCATGGCACACAGAGCTTCCGCACATTACACATTCAACGACGATGTGCACACCTTCAAGAAGGTGGCTTTGCACAATCGAGCAGTGCTACTCTCAACTTGAAAATGCAATCAGGGACACAGTGTAAACATGGAGGAACTAGGGTAATAGGAATGAAGAGCGATACTAAAGACAAGTACAGGTGGCCTTCCTGATAGTTGAGGAAACTAATAGAAAAGAGAAGTAGGATAGTTAAGAAGTAGATTACTGTTGTAACAGATTTTTTAAAGAAGAAAGGCCCTGCTCATTTCAAAATACACAGCTCCTATTACATACTCCTCCCCACTTAAGAGGAAGCCATAGGACAGGGCTTTCTCTAAAGGAACTTACCTTTTTTTTTTCTTTACTGCTTTCATTACAGACAGATGAAATAGATTTCTCACAAGGAGAGTTGGAGCTTCAGCCCGCCCACTCTCAAAGCTCCGCCTCAGTGTCCCTTAAACTCAAACAAATAAAAGAAAACTCAGAGGTTGCACTCTGATTCTTTATCAGTCATTACCCCGAGGTCTACTTCTGTCTGTACAATTATATCTGCACCAAATCGAGACATAAAATCTGCATTACTGTTTGTGGTTCCAGATCAGTCTTTTACCAAAAACTTATATGGCTGTAAAATCAGGTACCACCTCATAATCTTTGGATTCTTCTTCTTCATAATGTGAATCCAACAAAGAGGATTATGATCGGTCCACACTTCAAATTCTGTACCCCACAAATAGTATCTCAGTGTCTCCACTGCCCACTTCAGGGCCAGACATTCTTTTTCTGTAGTAGAATATTTGGTCTTTCTCAGATGCAGCTTTCTACTGACATAGATTACAGGATGTTCTTCTTCATCCTGTATCTGGGATAAGATCACACAATACACATAGCGAGGCTTCCCTTGTGGGTGCTGGTGGTCGTGAGGAATGAACTCCCTGGAGCTGAAAAATAAAACAAAGGGTCACTTTGAAGCCCAGGGACTCAAGGCTTGTCTGAACCGAGCAGCAGAATCGCATAGCTTAGGCTCCTCTGTGGGTGCTGGTGGTTGTGAGGAACCGAACTCCCTCCCTGGAGCTGAAAATAAAACAAAGGGCCACCGGTTTGAAGCCTTGGGACCCAAGTTGCCCTAGAACTGAGCAGCAGAATCACATAGCGAGGCTCCCTCATGGGTGCTGGTGATCATGAGGGAACCCTCCTCCTGGAGCCAAAATAAAACAAAGGGCCGCCGCTTGAAGCCTTGGGACCTGCGTTGCCCTGGAACCGAGCAGCAGGCAGTGGGGGAACTCTGCAAAGCTGCACTTGCAATTACTGCCCCCACACATGTGGAGACAGTTTTCTGTCTGCTGAATTTCAGAAAAAGGTCTAAAAAGTCGCTTTTCCTCTGTTACCTTAAGAGCTTGCCTTTTAAAAGTAAAAGTCGCTTCCTCAGTTACCTTAAGAGCTTGCCTTTAAATGTAAAAGTCGCTTTTACTGTTACCTTAAGAGCTTGCCTTTTTGTAAAATAACTATTTTGCCAAAATTCAGGAAAAGGTTTAAAAAAGAGTCGCTTTTACTGTTTCCATTAAGCGCTACCTTTAGATTGTTCCAAACCAATGTAGATCAATGTTACTAATGTACTGTGCTACAAAAAGCTGTATTGAAACCCTACATTTTCTGTACTAGGTCACTGTGCTGCCTGTTACCTGAGTTTAGCCCCTGGCCCCATAGCCATTTTGAAATGACTTACAGTTAACACTGCTGACAAGAAGTCTGGGCTGTATTTTAATCAAAATTTCTCCAACTTGGTCACTCCTTCTGCACCTGTGATTTGCCTCCTGAGCCCTATAGCCATTTTGAGATCATCTGCAGTTAACAGTGCTGACAATATTACTGGGCTGTTTTAACTTTAAACTCCTGAGCTAGGTCACTATATCTGCACCGGAGTTTGTCTCCTGAGCCAAAAGCCAGCCCCATAACTGCAGAGGCTCTTCCATGTAGCAAATATTACTGTGCTTGCTAAAAATTGTGAATCTAGTGCGACGCCATTTCTCTGTGTCCCACGTAGATACCAAATCATTAGTCGCACAGCCTGAATCACCTATCTCAATCCTCCCCCACATGTAACTCACCCATATTAACCGTGTTTTTCTCCTTCCTCGCAGAATCGCATAGCGAGGCTCCCTCATGGATGCTGGTGGTCGTGAGGAATGAACCCCTCCCGGAGCTGAAAAATAAACAAAGGGCTGCCGCTTTGAAGCCTTGGGACCTGCGTTTGCCCTGGAACCGAGCAGCAGGTACAGTGGGGAACTCTGCAAAGCCGCACTCTGCTGTAGTACTATCCCCGCTGCCCCCACCACCACCCTTGGTCATGCTCTCCTTATATACTCTCGGAGAGCTCTTTTGATTGGTGAGGCGAAAAAAAACAATCAGGCTGCCACTGACATCCTCCGCAGAGTTTTTTTTTTCACTCTGGACCATTTATACAGCTGATCTCTCACTCTCAGCCTCCTTACCAACTCACTCTCAGCTCTCTTTACCACTGCAAGTCCCTTCCATTAAGCCCAATCTATAAAAAATATATATATATATATATATTTCTGTATTATTACAACCAGCTTGGAAAACATCATGAAGTTACATTTAACCTCCCCAAGTATGTCTAAAATAATCCCTGTATCATCCTTCTCGGTCCACATTGCTAGGCCCTGCATTCCTCTCGCTCTAACCTCCCTACAACCCACTGCCCTCCTGCCCTCTTCATACTAGTCCTAATACCCCTCTGCCCCAATCAGAACCCTCATCAGTTACTATGTCCTATATCCTTTCCTCCTCTTCCCATGTCACCCCACCTCTGACACCATGTTTGCCCCATTACTTTATGGGCAGGAGATGCTACATTTATGTGCACCAATATTTCCAATAAACCCTTCATTATAAGGTCACATCTCGATGCACCTCCACAAAGATCCACAAAACTGTCCTAACCAGGACAGTAATCATCCTCCTGCTATTAGCGGCAACATTCACCCAAATCCTGGTCCCTCTCTCACACCCACGGCAACCAGCTAGGCAAAGGGCCAAGGCTGGCCACACCATTAATATTTGTAGTCTTCAAAAGAAATTTGCCTCATTCCAAGCCTGGGTTTGCCTCCACCTCCCTGATGTCATAGCTGTTACTGAAACTTGGCTGTCCCAGCATATCCCTGACTCGGCTGTAAGCATACCTGGCTACACATTATACAGGTCGGATAGGCTAAGAAGACAGGGTGGGGGATGTGCTCTATATCTTCAAGATCACCTGCATGGAATATACACTACAACCATAAGCCCCTCGGAAGGTGCACAGTCTCTCACTGTCAGGGTTGAACTTGGGAACTTGAAAAAATCACTTTACATAATGTCTGTATACATACCCCTCTCATCAAAGGGATGCCTTTGCATTCGTCCCTAAACATAATCGACCAACTCCCAAAAATTCTGAAGTCATAGCCTTTGAGATTTTAACTCAAACTGGCTTGCCCCAGACATCCTCCATGATGCAGCTGCAGCCCAAAATTTGTCCCAGATGGTCCTCACCCCAACTAGAGTGAACAAAAATACGAACCGCAGCTCCCTCCTTGACCTCATACTCAAAAACCACCCTGAGCACATACTGGATGTTCAGGTGCAATCGGACTCCATCAGTGATCACTCCCCGGTAACATGTCTCTGGTCAAATTGCTGCAAACCACCCACACCTAGGATCTCCATGTGTCGCCAGCTCAAGAAGGGGGCTCTAAAACATCTCAGAAACCTACTTCGGAATATTGACTGGTCCCCTCTTGATCACCTGACGTCAGTTGATGCCGCCCTGTCCTTCTTCATTAGTTCCTTCCAATCTGCCTGTGACATTTTCGCCCCCCATGTCAAATGGTTTGAAAAGTCTAAATCATCCCCTTGGGTAACTCGGACTTTGCTTGATCAAATGAAGGCCTGTGATGACCTGTGGTGCAGAGCTCTTCAGTCAGGTCAACCCGCAGACCGACAACGCTATTGTGCCACCAGAAACGCCTGCACCTGGGCCATTCAGCTAGCAAAGGCTGCTTACTACCAAACAAAGCTCACTGTCACCTGGGGTGATGGAAAGAGGTTCTGGGAAAATATAAAGGAACTTAGTGGAAAGTCTCCTTCCCCTCCCCCTACCATTCTAATCCTGGATGGTACCCCCACCCAAGAACCTAAAAAAATAGCGGATGCTTTCAATATATCATTCTCAGATCTAAGCTTGATTCTCCTTCCCGATTTTTTCAGTGCTGCAGTGGGATATTTTCCACCACCCCCCACTGCGCCTCCTTTTCGTCTAAAAACTATCTCCACTGGTGATGCCTGTGCATACATTGCCAGGTTCCTGGTAAGTCCAGACATAGTGGTGACTCACTAGATGCTAAACTGCTATCCTTAACCCTTGATACTGTTCTAGTACCACTCACTAAAATTTTCAACATGTCCCTCTGCCTGGGACAATTCCCAGCTCTGTGGAAAAGGCGAGGATTACACCAGTACATACAAGTGGTGCACGTATTTCACTAGTAATTACAGGTCCATCTCCATACTCCACTCTCTAAAGCTTTGGAGAAAATTGTGGCTGATCAATTTCCAACTATCTAGACGCCAACACCTAATCTGCCAACAACAACACGGTTTTAGGAAAGGTCACAGCACCATCACTGCCCTACTAGGACTCACCTCATTTGTACATGATGCTCTGGACCATGGAGACCTGGCTGGCTCAGTCTTTATAGATCTCTCCAAGGCATTCGATACCGGCAATCACATCATGCTCATAAACTCCTCCTCTCTGTCGGCGCTCCAGTGAAACTACTAGCTGGTTCTCTAGTTATCTCTGGTCGCACAACAGGTAATGATAAGAAACACCTCTCTGCAAACCTTCCAGTCTGATTGGGTGTCCCACAAGGATCTATCCTCGGTCCGCTCCTCTTCTCACTTTTCCTGAACTCGTTACCTCTTGCCTCCTCTGGGCTCTTCTCCTCTATGCAGATGATGCTGTGATTTACAGTCATCACCCTGACCCCATGATGCTTCAGAAATCCTTGCAGGGCTCTTTCTCTCAAATTGAAGCCTGGTTTTCCTCTTACAAGCTCGTACTCAACACAAAAAAGACAAAAGTCATGCTATTCACCCATCCACAGCATAAGCACAACACTTCAAAATTATCCATACTTAATGTGACAGGCACTACGCTGGAACCGGTTTCCAGTTTCAAATAGCTTGGGGTTATCCTAGACTCTGTCCTTACCTATCGTGAGCATATCGCGTCAACTAGTACAGAAATTAACAAAAGAATTGGTCTCCTCTACAGGCTTAGGCCATGTCTACCTCTGGAGTCTCTACGCTTAGCTATCTCCAGCTCCATCCTTTCACTGGTAGACTACGGCATAATCATCTATGGGGCCACCTCTGACACAGCACTGTCCAGTATTAAACGTGCCCTAAACAAAGCCTGCAGATTGGCCATAGGTGGTGATCGTCTGACGCACACTTGTGACCTCTATCTGCGCTCATCCTGGCTCAATTTTCAGGGCCGGCTAGTTTATCAAACCTGTCTGCTGGCAAAAAAAATCCAGTTGGGCCTAGCCCCACCTGGCTGTCTTCAACTCCTCCAAAAGAACCTTCCTGCTCGTGCCACTAGACACTCTGACACTGCCACATTCTGTGTCCCTTTCGTAAAGACCACTGCTGGCCAAAGGTCTTTTTGCTTCAGGGCCCCACTCTGGAAGAACTCAATCCCTGACTGCATTTTATCAGTCCCCAGGCTTGGTCCCTTCAAACCTGAGTTACGTAACCACATTATGTCTAACTCCCACTGTGAATGCAGATGAGTCTCAATAAATCTCTATTGCACTAGTACTTCACAAACTGCTGTTGTTCCATGACTGTCCATTATATTTTTTCATTCATCTCTGTATGTTACTGTCTTTCTTTATTCAAAAGCTGATGTCTAAATTGTAAATTCCATATTGTACTGTGTTCTAATCCATTTTTTGTATGACGTGGAGCTTTTGCTAATGAGTCCCTGACTCAAAGGGTTGTAATTCCTAGACCTTAAATAAATAAATAAATAAATACCAGTATTGGAAACATCGGTCTGAACAATAAGTGGTTTGGAAAATCTGGGCTCTTCAGTATTGGGATGAACATAAGGAGGCTTTGATAGCACAAAATGCCTCTTCACAGACTGGTGACCAAACTACCTTTGTAGGTTTGTTTTTCTTAGTTAGGTCTATCAGAGGACTAGTGATGGTAGCAAAATCGAGGACAAAACACCGGTAATAACCGGCCAAGCCTAGGAAGGACTGAACATGTTTTTTAGTTACTATTTGTGAACTTTTAGCTACGGTGTCCACTTTCCCTATTTCGAGTTTTACCTGTCCTTTTCCAATTACAAAGCCTAAGCACCTTATCTCTGTCATTGCTTTAGAGCACTTTGTAGGCTTAATGGTGAGTCTTACCCGGGTAATAGTGTTTAACACTGCATTTAGATGTTTTAAATGTTCTTCCCATGTGGGACTAAATATAGTCACATCATCCAGGTAGGTTGCACTGTATGACATGTGTGGTCTAAGAATTCTGTCCATAAGCCATTGGAAAGTGGCATGGGCACTGTGAAGTCCAAACGGCATTGTTACAAGTTGGAACAATCCATGGGGTACTGAAGGCAGTCTTTCCTTGGCCTCCACATCCAATGGGATCTGCCAGTACCTTTGTGAGATCTAATGTGCTGATGTACTGGGTTTGACTGAGGTGATTGATGATGTCATCAACGCGGGCACAGGATAACCATCACATTTAGATATTGCATTTGTTGCGAAAATCCAAACATATCCTAACCCCTCTCTCTTTTTTGGGCACAATTACAATGGTGAAGCCCCACTCACTGTTGGCCTCTTCTATCAACCCCATTTCTTTCATTTTACGGATCTCCATGACAACATCATCTTTTACTTTTTCAGGTAATCTGTAGAGCTTAACCCTAATAGGTGCCTCCTGGGTCACATGAATGTGGTGCTCTATTTCACCCTTTGTTTCTGGTATACAGGTAAATGTACTGCTAAATCGATGTAATAGAGTATCTAGCTCTGCTTTCTGGCCTTTTGTGAGTGAGGGGTTAACTACCGTTGGAGCTTCAATACCTTCTGTGTCCAACCTCTTGAAAGCAAGATCCAACTCAGTTTCCTCGGACTGAACAGGGCAAACATACATATTTGAGGGTACATCACATTCAGACTGCTCACACCATTTTTTAAGTATATTAGTGTGGTACACCTTCACTTTCTGTCTTCTATCTGGTACCTCAGTCTCAAAGTTAACAGGCCCTGTTTGTCTCTGTACAACATATGTACCCTGCAACTTCATAGTGTGCTTGTTATCAGAGGAAGGTAGTAACAGTAAGACACGGTCTCCTGGCTGGAACTGTTTACTACCTATTCCCCGGTCATATCTTTCTTTCTGGTACTGCTGCTGTTCCTGGTTCTGTTCTTGTGCTAGCTGGGCATTTTGACTACACTCTGGCGCATCTGAGTTACATATTCCAGAGTGGTAGCTGTGTCAACAAGATTACCATTCTCCCACTGCTCCCTAATGACATCTAGAAGGCCCTAAGATTCTTGCTGTATAACTGCTTGAATGCTGAAAACTAGTAGACGCTGGGACACCTCTCTATATGTCAACAGGCGGCATGGCAAGAAGAGATCCCAGTGCTTTCCTCATCTGAGACATATTTCTGAATCATTTGTTTCAATGTCTTATTGAAATGCTCACCAATCCATCAGTTTGTAGGTGTGGTATGGGAGGTGTACACAGCTTCCACCTCTAGGGCTTGGTAGAGACGTTTAATAAGATAGAACAGAAATGTTCTTCCCATGCAGGAAGGAAGTGAGTGATCACAGAGTCACAAAAGACTCACCATCCTAGAAGGGCAAGAGTAGCTCTCCACCGCCTCCCCAGCTGCTGGAAGTCTGACTCTGAGCAAGTAAGGAGACTACTGAGAAATATAGGAACTTCTTGTCTCAGAACAGGAAGATCAGGAGCTAAAAGGGTGCAGAGACAGTAAGTGAGTAGGGAGAGAAGAAAAAGAAATAAACAGAGGAAAAGTAGGTATTCCAAATAACAGTTAGGGGCCAGAAAAAGACATGTTGGGAGTAAGTGCAGTGCAGTGGCTGTGGAGCAGCAGTCTTCTGGGAGATGTTCTGGAGGATGCAGTGTTGTCCCATCTGCAGGAACCTCTCTGGGCTGAGGGAGGAGGTTGCTTATCTCCAGGCTGAGTTGGCCAGGATTTGTGGGACCTCCTCCCATCCAGGGGTCACCAGGGTCACTGCCATTGCATCAGAGGTTGCCAAGAAAGAGGAGTGGTTGTACCACAGTTGGCTCAGGGAGGCTAAGGGTGGTGGAACAGAGGTGCATCCCTCCAGTTGTACCTCTCCACAATTTCTATGCTGTTCTGGAAAAGAGTGCTTCCTCTATGGTGGTACCCACAGTGGAGACCAAGGAGGATGCTGGGAACCTCCACAAAGGAGACCTACAGGAGGGTGGCATGGGACCCCACAGGGGAAGGAAACAACTCCTGATGGGGGACTCCATTGTTAGGAGGGTAGAACTGGGGGAGGAAGGGGAGAGGAAGGTAAGGTGCCTGCCTGGCACCATGGCTTGGAGGGACAGGGAGCGAATCCTCAGGATCGCAGGAGCAGCTGCATAGGGCAGGGAGCTGGATGTCATTGTCCACATAGAAACAAATGGCCTGGCTAAGAAAGGGATCAGAGCAGTGCAAGAAGTGCTTGTAGAGATGGGGAGGGGCCTTAGACAAATAGAACACACGGTAACCTTCTCGGAGGTGCTGCCTGTCTATGGCATGGGTGAGACTAGGGTGCTCCACACCATGGGATTCAATCAGTGGTTGAAAACCTGGTGCAGGGCTCAGGGATTTGGCTTCATTGGGGACTGGGGGTCCACCTGGAGGGATGCAGGTCTATACTGGCATGATGGTCTGCATCTGTCTGGAGGGAACCAGGATCCTAGGTGATAGGTTTAAATACTTCATTGACAAGCATTTAAACTAGCCAAGGGGAGGCACTGGAAAGGAGCAGGAAACCTATCCCCAAAATATCAAGGTACTAAGTGAGGTAGACACCAACATAGAGATGTCGATGAGAGAAGCGAGGGTAAATGGAGAATGTGACAAATGCAATAAGGACAGGGATGGGGCAAAAAGGGGTAAGGTCATCAAGAAATGGAGAATAATGAGTACCAGTGCCCCTAGTCTGGGCAACAAGCTACCTGAACTGGTGGCCTTGATGGAAGAGGGATGCCTGGATATCGTAGCAGTCACAGAAACATGGTACACAGAGAACCATGACTGGGATGTTAACATACCAGGGTACACAACCTACAGGAGAGACAGGGAGGGCAGAAGAGGGGAAGGAGTAGCTCTCTATGTAAGGGAAGGGATAAAAGCAACTGAACAAAAGAGTAAACAGGGAGGAGAGGAGGCACTGTGGGTCACCTTAGAGACTGTAAATGGCACCACAATCTGCACAGGGTGTATATAGACCCCATGTCAGGGAGGGAATGGACAAAGATATGATAGAAGGCATACTTAGGATGGCAGAGAAAGGGAGATATTGTTGATGGGGACCTTATATGTCAGATGTTAACTGGAGCAACTTTGTGGCAGCCACATCCAAAAGCAGGGCTATTCCTGAGGTACTTCAGGTGGCATGCCCTCAGACAGCTAGTTTTGAACCCACTCATGAGGGAGCAATCTAGACCACGTACTCTCAAAATGGGACAGTGAGAGGATCTCAGATCTAGAAGTGGGTAGCCATTTGGGAACAAGTGACCACCAAACAGTGTGGTTCATGATAAACTCAGCTACAGAGTCAAGCATACAAAAGTGAGGATTCTGGACTTCAGGAGGGCTGACTTTGGTAAGATGGGAGAGTGCCTTAGAATCACTAGCAAACAGGCTAGAAGGAGGGGTGGAGCAACAATGGGGAAATATCAAAACTGCCATCACAGAGGCAACAAGCCTTTGTGTGAAACAAATAAACAAATCAAAATGAAAGAAAAAGCCACTATGGTTCTCAAAAGAGGTGGCGGTGACGGTTAGGGAGAAAAAGATAGCATTTAGGAACTATAAGAAAACACAGAAGAAGCAGGACAGAGAACTGTACCAGTTAAGGCAGAAGGAAGCAGGGAGGGTAGTCAGAATAGCAAAGGCAAAAACTGAGGAAAAGATACCTAACTCAGTCAAGAAGGGGGATAAAACCTTTTATAGGTACATCCGGGAACGTAGAAAGACAAAGGGAGGGATAGTGAGGCTGAATAGAATGGATGGTGGGTGGGCAGAGAGTGACAGTGAAAAAGCAGAGATACTGACTGAATACTTCTGTTCAGTATTCACAGAAGAGGAAGTGGGGGAGGTGCCTAATCCAATTAACAGAAGCACTCTGGAGAGGGGGGTCGATCCCAGTCCTTTCATAGAAGAAAGGGTGCTGAAAGAACTACTAAAACTGAAGGTGGACAAAGCAATGGGGCCTGATGGAATTCACTCCAGAATTGTAAAAGAATTGAGCAGAGAACTAATGACACCACTGACTACCCTTTTAACAAATCATGGAGGATGGTGTGTACCTGAGGACTGGAAGAAGGCAGATGTGATTCCTCTCACAAAGTGGACCAAGACAGAGGCAGGAAACTACAGGCCTGTCAGTTTGACCTCTGTGGTAGGGAAAGGATGGAATCACTTCTGAAGGAAAGAACTGTTGAGTACCTAGAGGCCAGTGGGCACAGCACCCAAGGCAGCATGGGTTCACAGCAGGAAGGTCATGTCAGATGAATCTTATTGATTTCTTTGACTGGGTGACCAAAGTAGTAGACCAGGGAGGGCTGTGGACATGGGCTACCTAGACTTTAGCAAGGCATTTGACACAGTCCCACACAAAGATTAATTGTCAAATTAACCAGCCTGGGAGTGGGTCCCAGGTGGTAGCCTGGTAAAACATTGGCTGAACAACAGGACACAGAAGGTAATTGTAAATGGAGTCCACTCTGAAGAAAGAGGGGTTACTAGTGGGTACCGTAAGGTTCAGTACTGGGTGCAGTCCTTTAATGTCTTTATAAGTGACATTGCAGAGGGACTGAAGGAAAGGATGCCCTTTGCAGATGACACAAAGATCTGCAACAGGGTTGATACACAAGGAGGCATGGAAAGGATGAGAAGGACGTGGCAAGGTTGGAGGAATGGTCAGAAGTATGGCAGCTTGGATTCAATGCAAAGAAGTGCAAAGTAATGCACCTGGGAAACAAAACCCAGGGAAGATTACACAATGGGGGAGGTAGTAACAACAACAAAATGGAAAAGGACCTGGGGTAATCATATCAGATGACCTTAAGGTTGGCAAGCAATGTGAGAAGGCAGTAGGGAGGGCTGGGGATACTGGGATATATAGGAGAGGTATCACCAGCAGAAAACAGGAAGTTGTTATCCCTGTACAGACAGTTGGTGAGACCCCATCTGGAGTACTGCCTATTTCTGGAGACACCACTCCGCAAGGACATAGACAGGATGGAGGCAGTTCAGAGGAGGGCAACTAAAATGGTGCAGGGTCTGTAAGAGAAGCCATATGAGGAGAGACTAAAGGAGCTTAATATGTATACCCTTGAGGAAAGGAGGGAGAGGGGGGACATGATAGAAACATTTAGGTACCTCAGTGGAATCAACAAAGTCCAAGAGGGTAGCATCTTTCAGAAAAAGAGATGTGCAAGAACAAGGGAACACAATCTGAAGATAGAGGGGGGACAGCTCAGGTGCAATGTGAGGAAGTATTTTTTCACAGAGAGGGTGGAGGACACATGGAACAGCCTTCCTAAGGAGGTTGTGGGGTCTAAAACTGTGGGAGAATTCAAGAATGCAAGGGACAGACATAAGGCAATTTTTGTGGGGGGTAGGAAGAAATAGGCTGTTGGTTAAATAGGATCTGCAGCTTATCCTCTAGGTAGGGAAATGGGCAGACTAGGTGGGCCAAACGGTCCTTATCTGCCGTCAAAGTCTATGTTTCTATGTTTCTATGTATCTGTCTGTATCACCTTGTGTATCCCAACCTTACTGAAAGATTTCAATAACTCTTCTGCTACTTTTTCTGCTGTAACTGTACATAAAGGAATTGCCTCTGGGTATTTCATACCATAATCACAGATCACCAGCAAAAATATATTACCTTACATATTTTTGTGTAGGGGACCTACAATATCCATGGCAATCCATTTAAACAGAACTGACACCAGTGGCAGGGGTTGCAGAGGGACCTTGTCCTTTTACGCTTGCTTAGCAGATGCGAAGGAACGTTTTTGGGAGTAGCACACTTGAGTGTGCCTCCCACCCAATGCACTGCTCCCTTGAGCAGGCATGGGTCCTGCACCACGGGTGCAGGAGTCATATGACAGCGGTGTTCCTCTGCTTCAAAGGAAAGCACCGCTGCCATACTGCGCCCCACTTGTGTCACGAGCTACCTCCCCACCGCGCACATATCACGCCCCCAAAGTGTGCCACGCTGGGAGCCCACCCAGCGTGGCAAATGTTGTTACCGACTGGGGTGCCCAACTCCGCTGGCTCCCTCGCCCCCAGTGTAGTTTGGCCGACAGGTGCCCAATCCTCGTTGGCTCTCAGCCCCCCAGCCATCTTCTGCCATTCTGGGAGCCCACCCCAGTGTGGAAAAGGTCCCACGTGTCTTCGTTTTTAACCTGAAAACAAAACGGCCCGCGCACGCCTCCAGACCCCCACAACCCGCACTCACCCACTGCACACCCAGCCTCCCACACCCCTCACCCATACTTCTCCCGACCGCGCCGACAATCTTCAGTGGACCGGGAACACGCCTGCACTCTTCAAAGGCGATCATAACTGAGGAAATGCCGTAAGCTGTATAATGGGTTGCATAGGGGGTTTCAACTTTATTGTACATCTCAGTCATTTTTGAATTTTGCACCACTTAACGCGGTTGGGATTCTTTCATGATGATGTCACTGTCATGGCGTTATTCTCGCCCGGCAGGTGATTTTGCAGGCACTGCACAGTCACCGCGGAAATCACCGGCCTCAAATAATGCCATGACAGTGACATCATTCATGAGAAGGGGTTCCAAAACCCCATGTTGAAAATTTGGTGCAAAATCCAAAAATGATCTGTTTTAAGCAGCAGCATTGCACAGTTCCACGCAGGCTCGTAAGTTCGCGAATTTTCAATATTTTCATTCCAGATTTTCAACATTGCCATTTTATCACACTTTCTTATGAGCTGCACAGCTGTCATTTTCACATCTCACCCAAAATGTGTTTCCGCCTGAGCGCACAATGGCGCAGTCGTGCCAAATCAATGTATGGAACACATTAAGAAAATCACAGTGACACTGTTCATGAGCAGAGGTCTTAAATGGCTATGTTTAAAATTTGGTGAAAAATTCTAAAAATGACTGTTTTACAAGCGCAGTGCTACGTAGTTCCCACGCATGCTCGTGACATTTGCGAATTTTCAATATTTGCACTCCAGATTTTCAGCATTGCTATTTTACCACACCTCTTCATGGAGCAGTACAGCTGTCATTTTCACATCCTCCCAAAATGTGTTTCTGCTCAAGTAGCTCACAATGGCGAGTCGGTAGTGCAACTCAATGTATGGGACACATTAAGACAATCACAGTGACTCTGATCATGAGCAGAGGTCTTAAAATGGCTGTGCTGAAAATTTGGTGAAAAAATTCTTAAAAATGACTGTTTTATGACTCTGCGTTGCGCAGTTCCTACGCATGCTCGTAAGTTTGCAAATTTTCTATATTTTCATTCCAGATTTTCAACATTGCCATTTTACCACACCTCCTTATGAGCAGTACAGCTGTCATTTTTCACATCCTGCCCAAAACATCTTTCTGGCCATGTAGCACAATGGCTAGTCGGTGTGCTAAATCAATGTGTGGGACACAGTAAGAAAATCACCGTGACACCGTTCATTTGCAGAGGTTTTAAATGGCAATGTTGAAAATTTGGTGAAAAATTCCCACAAATGACTGTTTTATGAGCCGCGGCGCTGCACAGTTCCCACGCACGCCTCGTAGGTTTGCGAATTTTCAATATTTCCACTCCAGATTTTCACATTGCCATTTTACCACACTTTATGAGCAGTACAGCTGTCATTTTTCACATCCTCCCAAAACGTGTTTCCGCTTTAGCGTGCAAATGGGGGTAACGTAAGGTCATGCTGATAATTTATTGTGCAAATACCAGCAATCGCACAGGGCATTAGGGTAAAGCACCATACATGCCAAACACCACTGCAAATACCTGCAAGCGAACATTCGGCATTGACAAATGCTTGTTGTTTATAAGAGCCACTTTCTGACAAGCACTACAACTCTTGCAGTAGTCTGCTACTTGTTCATGGATACCAGGCCAAAAGAAACACCATAGCAGTCTACTGCGAGTCCTGTCCCTCCCTGCACGCTCTGCAAAAGGAACATCATGTGCCACATACATTAGGTTAGTTCGGTACTGTGTAGGGACTACCAGTTGATCCACACATTCTCTAGCCTTAGGATTAGTACACTGTCTATACAGTTTTCTATTTTGGATTTTAAAGATGGGAGTTATGGAATCCTTCCCCTCAGGATCCTCCTGTAAAAAGAAAGTTGTTAATGTACTATCTTGTTTCTGATCATTAGCAAAAGAATCATGTTCAGTACATTTCAATAATGTCTCATCATGCATCAAGTCCCTCTTTAAAGTCCATTCATATTTATCTCTTCTCTTCTCTCATTTGGACTTTCTGGTTTTCCCAGGCATGTCATAAAGTTCCTCATCAAATGGAAACTCCTTTGAAAGACACTGTTCCTGTTTGGCCTGAGCCCGAGTTGTGACAACACACACTGAAGTGACAGATGAAAGCAGGTTTTGAAAAGAGGAAATCATGTCCCAATATTATGGGCACCAGCAAACATGCCACCAGACCCACCTGTATCTGTTGCGCTTGGTCCTGCATAGTCACATTTATGTCTTTAAGGGGCAAAGTGACGCCATCATGAATGCAAGTGAATCCTGTCTTGTGATTCAGAGCATTTTCTGCTTGTCCAAGATCGGTCTGGACTAAAGTTTGCCTGCTCCCCGAGTCAACCAGACCAAGCATTTCTTTCCCTTCTATGGTAATTGGCATCATATATTGCCCCCAGTTGGTCAATGCTAGATGTTTAGGGTCACTCTTTCTTTTTGGGCAGAATCTAGCTATGTGACCCTTCATTTGACACTCATGACAAATAATGTCAGGATTGTAACGTTTTAGAGGCTTATCCAATTTAACAGTTCTAGCATCACTAGAAACTTTATTGGAAGAAGTGGAATGCATAGGCTTTACCATGAGGAGGCACTGGTCTAGGTATGTCCTTTCTGACATGATGGTTGGGTAGTCAAAAAGTCCTCAGCTAAGTTGATTGCCTTCTCTGCTGTTTCTGGACAGTGCTACCTCACCCACATCTGCATGTCATGAGGTAGGATCTTGATGAATTGTTCTAAGATAACTGATTCAATAACCTGGTACATGATTTTCACAGAAGGCTGCAACCACTTCTTGCCTAGACCTTGCAGTCTCACATAAGCCTCCTGTGGTGAATCCGCTGACTGGTACCGGAAAGTCCAAAACCTCTGGTGATAAGTTTCTATGTTTATATCATGGTGCTTTAGGATTGTGTGGCACACATGATCATAGTCTGGGACCCAATTTTTCTGTGGCACATGGGAGCAAAGTTCTGCAGCAGGATTCTCATTTGCCACATTTCTGTGACAATTCTGCGGCACATGTTTACCCTTTATTTTTCCCTTTTTTTTTTGCCTTATCTGACACAATGCATGCTCATAACACAGTCATTTTATTGGCTTTTGTCACCAAATTTTCAACATATCCAGTTTAAGACCTCTGCTCATGAACAGTGTCACTGTGATTTTCTTAATCTGTCCCGAACATTGATTTCACACTCCGACCATGCAATTTTGCGCTACATGTGTGAAAACATGTTTTGGGTGAGATGTGATAAATGGCAGTTGTACTGTTCATAAGGAGGTGTAGTAAAATGGCAATGCTGAAAATCTGGAGTGAAAATATTAAAAATGCTTGGAGACTACGGCGATGCGTGAGAATCATCATGCTCATAAAACAGTCATTTTGGGGAATTTCTTCACCAAAGTTTCAACATAGGGTTTTTGGGGGCCCTACCTCATGAACTGTGACACTGTCATTTCGTTAATCAGTCCCAAAAGGTGGTCCCGTGCACTGACTGTGAAATCACCTTTCAGGACCTAATAACAAAATTACAGTGCTACAGTTCATGAGGTGGGGTGCCAAAAAACCCATGTTGAAAATTTGGTGAAAAAATTCCCCAAAATGGCTGAAATATGCACTAAAGTTTAAAAAAATCCATTTATGCCATTATACAGCTTACCGGCATTTCTTCAGTTCGCGGTCAGCTTTGAAGAGTGCAGACGTGTTCCCAGTCCACTGAATCCTCGCACTGGGCTCCGGAGGTAAGTATGGGTTGAGGTGGGGTGTTGTATGCAGAGGGTGGGTGCGGGTTGGGGAGGAGCAAAAGAATCAACGAGGCAATTTTTTTTTCAGGACTTTTAATTTTTTAGACAATGGGGACTTTGCCATGCTGGGTGGGCTCCTAGTGTGGCATACAGACATTTGAGGGGGCAGTGAAGCTGACAGGGATTGGGCACCCATGGGAAAATGATATTCTTGCCATGCTGGGGTGGGCTCCCAGCATGGCATACAGACATTTGGGGGGGCAGTGAAGCCAAAGGTTCAGCACCCTGTTGGCAAAGGACATATGTTGCACAGATGGCTGAAAATTGCATGGGCCACCATGAAGTCAACGGTGTTGGCAAATTCCACAGGTAATTCCACGGTTTGCCACAGCCATGGAATTGTGGAAGACACAGGACCCTGATCATAGTTAGTGGATGACTGCAAGCCAATTGGGCTTTCTGGTGAGATAAGGGGCCAGTCAGACCCCCCACTGGTCCTGAGGCCACCCACAAGCAGTGGCTACCCTCTCAAATGTTGTTATGCAGGCCTCAATGTCATCATTCTCTGCCAGTTTAGAAAGTTTAATGTCTTTTGGACCATCATTAGGTGGATTCTGGCGAGTGGCCCCTAGTGCCTGAATGGTCCCCAATATGTCCACCCACCTTACTTCACTCTGCAGATGGTCTCTCTCACTTTGTTTCTCCAAATTGATTTGCTTTACATAAAACCATCTTAACACGTCCTCTGTCTTGCTGGGGGGAGTCTCTTCTTCTTCTTCTTCTGTAGGACCACTAGAGACATCTTCCCCTCCTGTAGCTCCTTTCTCCTGTTTCTTGATCTTGGCCTCTCATCTTCTTATATCCCCCAAGCTAGGGTTAAGTGGAATCTGTAGCTGCTCTGCCATTGTCCTTGTCAGAACACCACTGGCTATGGAATCTTCCACCTAGTCCTACTGCATCTGGCACCTCCTGGATATTTTTGGACAATATCCACTGCAATCCCACTTCTGACACCAAGTGTAAACATTGGTAATAAGGAAGTCCAATACAGTGTCATGATGCCAATAAAATAAGTATTTATTCATACAATGGTATAACAAAAAGTGGACCGATTTCATCAAAAGAAAATAAGCATAAACAAAAGTTCCAAGGTATACTGTAAGAAGATCTCGGTTAAAGGCATAACTATTCAATACAGCATCAAAAGAGAAAAATCCACCTAGAAACATGCTAGGGTCATATCGGGTCAGATTGGTCAGCCCCTATCACCAACTAAAAAATACTCTCAGATTAGGTCCTTTATACAGGCTAAGAATCAAGCGCCTATTAAGCTCCGCCTTTGTACATCTAGGGACTCAAAATCATTCAAAACATTTATTTTTGTCTGGCATGAAAGAAAACCTAAAACAGTTTGTTACTAGCACCATAGCCTAAGCAAATAGTATTAATAATCAGGAAAAACTTTCTAAGAGTGCATTTCCTAGCAGTCAAGCCTCTCCCATCACTCTGACTATAAATTTGCAGAAACAGTGGCCACCTGGCCCTATAGATGAGTCAGAAGGATGAAGGAGAGTTCTGGCTGTATGAAACACTAATGAAAGGTAAGGCAACATGCTCTGGTACAACAGCATTTAAAAGTTTTCTACTGAATGAAATATTGCATAAAACAAGGAAACCTAGAATACAAAAGCTTGCTAGCATACAAAGGATACTTTTAGCAATAATTTTCCTGCTTAAAAAAAACAAAACAGAACAACAAAATGGGTTGTAAGTATCTGAGGAGCCAAACACACTGACTCCATGCTAACATACTGAACTACTGGCAAGCACCAAGCAGACTAACAGGGCTTAAACTGCAGGAAATATTGTTTGCAGGTCCAAAAGCATGTTTAAATGATGCAAATATATTTCCCTATGATAATTATTCCAGCAGATTTCTTTGCTATGTGAGAATCACAAACAGCAGAAAAAACAGTCAACTTGTCTTTTATAACCTTGCAGTTGCTGTTTTCAGCCTACATAAACATGCATCTAAGTGTTTTTGTTTGAAAATGGGTGTATCTTAACTAGAGGCTGAATGTTAAAACAAACAAGCCCATTTCCCTATTTGCAAAGTAGTTCCACGGAAGTGCACATTCGCTTCAGCACATTCTCACATTCACGTAGACGATCGTGCGCACCTTTGAGAAGGTGGCTTTGTGCATGATCGAGCAGCGCTACTCTCAATTAACTTTAAAATGCAATCAGGGACATAGTGTAAACATGGAGGAGCTAGGACACTAGGAAAGAAGAGAGATACTAAGAACAACTACAGGTGGCCCTCCTGAGAGTTGGGGAAACTAGCAGAAAACAGAAATAGGATAGTTAAGAAGTAGATTACTGTTGCAACAGATTTTTTTTAAGAAGAAAGGTCATGCTCATTCCAGAATACACAGCCCCTGTTACAGTGCCCCTGTCACCAGAAAAAAAACAGAGGGGCCTAGCCAAAAGATTGAGTTTTTGGGCATTGGGATAGACATGGTAGGGGAACTGTTCAGACTGCCCTAGGATAAGGTACAAAAACTAAAATCTTTACTGGGTGGTGTTAAGGCAAGATGCAGGATACAGCTACAGCAACTGCAGCAACTCATGGGGCATTTAAACTTTGCCTGTAGGGCCATAGCAGCAGGCTGCATGTTTACACAGTGCCTGGCTAGTGTAACGCAGGGACCCTCAAGACCCCATCATTGGGTGGATATTCGCAAAGGGACCAGGGAGGATTTAGAGGTATGGGAGACTTTTTTAAGCCACTACAATGGTAAGACTTTCTAGCAGGAGGAATGGGTATTCAACATGGACCTGCAGCTATACACAGACATGGCAGGAGGAATATGTATGGGGGTGCCCTTTGGGGGAAATTGGTTTGCCGTGGCATGGCCCAGCACTTGGTTTCAGACCAGCGTGATGAGGGATATCACTTTCTTAGAAATATTCCCAATCTGGGTAGCTCTGGAAGAACGGGGGAAGATGCTCAGGAACCAGAAGGTCACATTCTGGAGTGGTAATAGGGTGGTGGTGGATGCCTTGAATGAAAGGGGGGCGAAGTCAGAAAGGGTCCTAATGAAATTGGTATTAAAGGGCCTAATGCTGAATATGTCATTTAGGGCTAGACACATAGATGGTGTGAACAACATGATAGCTGACTGTCTCTCCTGCCTGCAGATGGACAAGTTCTGTGCCATCACCCTAGGAGCAGAGCCAAGACAGATAGCAATTCCAAATTATGTCTAGAAGATTGAATTGGAAGAACCAAACAGTTGTTTCACAATTTCTGGTCCCCCAGGACCCTAAAAGCATACAAAACCTCTTAGAGGGCCTTTCAGGTATTTTGCATACAAAATGGCTGCCAGGTAAGTGGGGTGGTGACGTGATCCAGGTAGCAAAATTTATAGTGACAGGATGGAGGAATAATTTGGCACATACTACAATGGGAGTACATTTGGCAGTGGTAGGACAGATGTGTACACTGAAGGAGTGGGAGGATCCCACAAAGAGCAACCTCATAAGGCGCATGATGCAGGGTTGGCTGCAGGGTGCCAACAGGGTCTGGGATAATCGGAGGCCACTGACAGAAGGACTGCTTGAGAGGCTATTGGGAGTCTTGCACCAAGCATGCAGGAGTAGTAGTGAAGCAGTTTTGTTTAAGGCAGTTTTCACCACTATGTATGGTGGAGCCTTCAGAGTCAGCGAGGTGGTAGAAACATGGAAAGATGGACATGTCCACAGGGTTGCTATGGGATGACATGGTGTGAACAGGGGATGGGATCTCAGTACTGGTAAGAAGGTCCAAGACTGACCAGTCAGGAAAGGGAAGCAGGGTTTTGCTATGGTGTCACAGGAATGCTGCCATCTGTCCAGTGGGGCCCCTTCACATGTACACAGTTGTGCACACAAGGGACTTGAACTCGCTGATATTTCTACATGGGGATGGGTCCCTGGTGACAGGATCACAGGTGGTGGTGGTTTTAAAGAAAGGTATGACCTTATTCAGGGGAAACCCTGGCGGGGTACTCATCCCATTCCAGATAGGGGTGGCCTATGAAATGGCTGGTCAGGGAAGCACACCTGGTGACATTAAACAGAAGGGGCAGTGGTCTTCTAACTGTTATAAAAGATATGTTCGCAATACTATGCCTCTGTATTAATTATGTTTTTCCTTTCTCCCCCTTAGCAGGTTTGGGTAGTTAATTAATAATAATGGAAGAACTTTTAAGCTTATGTAACAGAATGGGGGAGTCACTTTGATTAGAGGGGTAGAGGAGGCAGATCAAGTACGAGCTGTGCAGTAATTTTGTCTTTGTTTATGGTTTCTTCAGGAGAGACAAGGAGATTGGAAGCTTGGATATGTGGGAACTCCTTTGTCCATGGGATGGAAAAATGGTCATCCAGGAGGCTGCTGTATTTGGACATCAGCACCATCAAGGTGACCAGGAGAGGCATGTGAGACATGAAGTGGGCACAACTACTCCCAGTTCTGAGGGAAATAAGAAGCGAACACAGATGCCTGAATTTAATCATTATTCATTTAGGAGGGAATGATCTGGGGACCAGACCCTGGCTGGACATCTTTTATCAAATTAAGGTGGACATTCATAAAATAAAAGAATGGTGGCCAGAGGTGACCTTAGTTTTGTCCGATATTATTCCACGGAGGGTGTGGAGACATGCTACCAGTTATAAGACTTTGGACAGGGCTAGGAAGCGCATGAATGCAGGGGTAGGCAGGCTGCTTGAGAGTTTATGTGGCAAGGTTGTACACCAGGGAGTAGTGGAAGACAAAGATGAGTACTACAGGGGCAGTGGGGTACACCTCTCTGCTCTGGGTCTGACAATGTTGAATTCTGAGATTGCTGACGTTGTTGAGCCCTGGATACAAGAGAGAATAGGTTGACGCAGAGGTGGGGTGGGGGTGAGTCCATCATCCCTTGCAAGTGGGATGTTGACAAGTGGAAAACAGGGGAGGTGGGAGGATACGATGGGGGAAAGGGCGGGGACAAAGAATAAATAGGACATAGGAAAACTCAGCAGGAAGTAGGGGTATGGTGTGTATGCTCATAGCCCTTTGAATGGAGGAGAATGAATAAAAATTGCCCCATATGCTGTACATCTGGGGGGAGAAAAAGACAAGAAATAAAGAAAAAGAAATTAATAATACATGGCGAATGAAATATTATTTGATAAAGTGGATTGGAATGTATGATTTTATATGGAAATGTCACTAAGGTATATATGTATAGCAATGAATTTGTGTATAATGGGATAATTGAAATTAAAAGAATAAGTAAATTAATTGCCAAATCTGAGCACCCACACATATTTGTCTGTGTCTTTATTGGTGGGTATCTGGGTGACAAAGAGGGTTGCCCCCTTAAAAGGGTAGACCCTATTGTCCACAGGCCCAGATCAAGTGTGTGGGTGGCCAAAAGCAGGTTGAATGGCATGGAAGGGGGAGGGACAAGAGAGGGTATAGTGAGGTCACAAAATGGAGGGGCTATGAGGTAGAAGCAGGAGTGAGGTGGGAAACAGGGATTGGTTAGGATAGGAGAGAGAGATGGGTGTGCAACAAGGATATTTAATGGGCAACACAGGCCTAGAGAGCTCACAGTTTTGCTCTAAGAGAATTTCCCACCAACTCACCCTGAAGTGGAGCTGAGGTTTGGATCTGGTGTGGTCACTGCAGAAAGTGGAGGGCCACAGGCCAATGGGGCTGCTGAAGGTGGACGGCAGTTACACCAGGGGAAAGCAAAACAAGGGATGGAGAGGATAGGATGGGGGGTAAAGGGGCAGGGGACAAAGAATAAATAGGACATTGGAAAACTCAACAGGAAGTAGGGGCACAGTGTGTACACCCGTACCCCTTTGAATAAAGACAGCCCCCCACGATGTACATCTGGGGGAAGAAGAAGAAAAGAAATAAAGGAAAAGAAATTAAGAATAAATGAAGAATGAAATATTATTTGATAAAGTGAATTGGAATGTAAGATTTTATATGGAAATGTCATTAAGATATACAGTATATGTATACCTATAAATTTGTGTATAATGGTATAATTGAAATGAAAAGAATAAGTAAATTAATTGTCAAATCTGAGCGCCTGCATACTTGCCTGTGTCTTTATTGGTGGGGATCTGGGGCAAATAGAATATTTCGATTAACAAATATCTACATATAAGTCATTTAAAAATGTGATACAGTACTTGAGAGAAATACTGTCACTATTATACATGTCAATTCAGAAGCAGTTATGAGGTGCAATCCCTTGATTTTCAGGTCTAGTTGGGTAATACTGAAGTTGAGGGGAAAAGGCCACTGCTGGGATCCCATCTGACTGACAAGGATTTCCAGGCAGAGGACGTAGCAAAGGGAAACAACTGGTAGCAAAAATTGCTTTTTAATGGCAGGACTATGAGTTTGTGGCCTGCTATAGACCTTAGCCCAGAATGAGATGCCTTTATTTCAAGTAGGTTACGCAGATAAAAAGGAAAAACTCCCTTTATATGTTCATAGGCAAGCTACAGTAGGCATAGGAACCTATGATCTGCCAGCAAGGTCCTGTCAAGCTGTCTGTATTGTTCACAGTGATGACAGTTCCCTGGAGTGGCCTGTATAAAGCAGGCCAAGTTGTTATACTGAACATTATGCTTTATTCAACAGAATTTTAATGACCTGCCATTAACAGGTGTTCCCGTATTTGAATATTGGAGGATTCATAGTTAATTATTTTAACTGGGCATCTTTAGAGAAGCAGGCCTCATTTTTATAAATAAAAATAATTCTAGGTCTTACTGGTACTGATTATTTTGCTAATATGGTTTTCCCACTCTAAGCAGGGGCCCAGAAACATAGAGACATAGAACTTAATGCCAGATAGACAACTTGGCCCACCCAATCTGCCCATTTTTCCATCAGTATAGTGTCATTGCAAACCCTGTTTGGTCTCCGGCTCTTCGCTCATCTCCTTCCTTTCCAGTAACTCCCTTATATCTATCCCATGCATTCTTGAACCCAACCATTGTTTTTATCCCCACCACCTCTGCTGAAAGACTGTTCCAGGTATTCTCCACTCTTTCTGTGAAAAAATACTTCCTCACATCGCTCCAAATCTGACCCCTCCAGCTTCTGTCCCCTTGGTCTTGAATATCTTCTTTTCTGAAAATCCTCCTCCTGTACCTTATTTACACAGGTGAGCTATTTAATGGTCTCTCTCAGATCCCCTTCTCCTTCTCTCTTTCAGGGTGCACATGTTGAGGTGCCTCAGTCTTTCCTCATAGAGCTTCTGATACAGACCCTGGGGAAGGGTAAATCTAATGAGGGGAGGAGTGGGAGGGGCAGCCGCGAGATGAGGGGCTAACTGTACAATCGAGCTGACTTGACAGACCATAAGGCCTATTTCTACTGGCATTTTCATATGTTTGTATGCACCATTTTAGTTGCCCTCCCCTGGACAACCTCCACTTTATGTCCTTCCGGAGAAGTGGTCTACAGAATTGGACACAGTACTCTAGATGTGGTCTCACCAGCAGTCTATACAGAGTCAACATCACTTCTCGCTTTCTGCTGGTGATACCCTTCCCTATGCACCCCAACATCCCAACAGCCCTCCCAACTGCCTTGTTAACTGCCTGGCAATGTTTAGGTCACCGGCTATGATTACCCCCAGGTCTCTTTTTTCTTTTTGGTGGTCATCATTACCTCTCCACCCATTTTGTATTTTTTTCCTAGGTTACTGTGGCCTAAGTGCATGATTTTGCACTTTTCACATTAAACCCAGCTGCCATACCCTTGACCATGCCTCATGCTTTCTCAGATCTCTGCTCAATCTTTCCACCCCTTGAGTGTCCACCCTATTGCAGATTTTTTGTCATCTGCAAAGAGGCAGAGCCTCTTCCAGCTCCTTTGCAATGTCACTTATAAAGACATTAAAGAGGAACAGTCCCAGTACTGATCCCTGAGGCACCCACTGGTCACTCTCCCTCCTCCCGAGTCAACTCCATTTGCCATCACCCTCTGTCACCTATCCCTTAAGCAATTTCTTACCCAGTGTATCAACCTTGTTTATGAAACTCCAGCGCCAAACTCCTAAAGGACTATACTAAAGTCAGCAGGGCACTGGTTAGAGTAATGTGAGCTAGAGGACTAGTATGTTTTTTGAGAGGATGCTGAAGAACCTAGCTTTTCTTGGAGTTAAGAATCTGCATATCTTATTGCAGAAAGTGCTGAATTCTGAGGAAATCATTCTGCAGGTGGGTTTGAATGCTGTCCATACCTTTGGCACTAAAGGACACAATATTATCATCTGCATATATATGTGATTTGGAGAACAATCATTGCTTATCAAGATCATTATATATAACAATGACAGGGGTCTCAGAGTGGCGCACTGAGGGGCAAAGTTCAGGCATGAAAGAGGCAGGATTTGGAGCCCCTGATAGCAGCAAGTTGTTTATGATCACTTAAAGTGTAAAATTCATGCTCTGTTGCTCTCATAGTTTGAAAGCCAATTAATTTTCTTTGGTCCTTCACATGCCCCGCAGTGTCCCTCCTTTCAAGCCTTACAGGTATCAATCTTTGCTCTCAACCTCAATCCAAAAGCTGGGCTTTTCTGGAGTGAAGAATCTGCATAACTTGTTGCAAAAGTGCTGAATTCTGAAGAAATCATTCTGTGGGGGATTGAATGTTGTCCATACCTTTTGCACTAAAGGACACAATAGTATAATCTGCATATATATGTGATTTGTAGAACAGTCATTGTTTATCAAGATCATTATGCATAAAATGACAGGGATCTCAGAGTGGTGCACTGAGGGAAAAGTTCAGGCATGAAAGAGGCAGGACTTGAAACCCTGATAGCAGCAAGTTGATTGTGGTCACTTAAAGTGTAAAATTCATGCTCTGTTGCTCTCATAGTTTGAAAACCAATTAATTTTTTTGGTCCTTCACATGCCCCCCAGTGTCCTTTTCAGGCCTTACAGAGATCCATCTTTTGCCTACCAGATTCAACCCCCACTGATGTTCCTTTCTCCTGACTTCCTGAGGTCCTCTGAAATTCATTCAGGTACAGCATATCCCTGATGGGAGACCTCCGTAGTATAACTAGGGAGGAAGTTTTTGTTTGTTTGTTTAAATTTTACTTTTAAACAGGATTTTACTTTAGGTCATAAGACCTATTTTCAAAGTTGTCCTGTATGTATAAACTGTCAAAACACAATAACAATACAAATTTCATACAATCAATACAATGATCTTTCACATCACCATACATTCTACAATGTCAACATAATACTTCATTATACAAACCTCTAATAAAATATGATAATACAAAAGTTAATAGCTTACCCTATTCAATCATAATACATTTATATCTTACTACCCACTATTATAGGTAAGCATCTCTATAAGCAAGTACATTTTGAGATAAAATTCTCATCTACTCTAGATTTAAATGCAGTTAGTCTCATCAAGTTTCTTATTTGGGGAGGTATCTCGTTCCAGATTTTTGCTGCCCTAACCTGTAATGTCATGTTCCCATATCTTGTATTAAATTTTGGAATTTTTAAACCCCTGTGTTTTACTTCTCTTAAATAATAGTGCTGTGATTCACCAAACTGAATTGCCAAATGTCATTTTATCAACCCTTATTGATTTTAAATATCAGTATTAAATAATGTTTTATACCATACCTGCAGACTGTCCCATTTCAATTCACTGTACATCAAACAATGATGTGTCTTTACACTACATTTCAGGGCAAATCTGGCCAGTTGGTTGCATGATAAGGTGACTTTATCTAAATATTTTTGTTCAGCAGAACTGTACCAAGTTACCATATTCCAGCACAGGCAGTATCAACTGAGTTGTAATTGCTTTCCGTATTTGGTAATTTAATATTTGAGAAGATCTATGCAGGGCCCCTATTCTATTATTAACTTTCTTTGTTATATGATCTATGTGATCTGAAAATTATAAAGAACTGTCTATAATCACTCCAAGATATTTATATTAATTTGTAACTTAATTTTTTATCCCCTCTTATTAAAATTCCTTTATCCAATATTTCATTATTTGTAAACTTGTTTTTTTTGTGTCTTGTGCCATTGGAGGTGGTGGTCAGTGGGATAAGATGGTGCACTGAGTGGTCAGTTATTGTGGGGGTCAATGAGGGCCATCATCTAGTGCTCCCAAGGTGGGCCTTTTCCCTGTTCTCCCATCTTTCACCAACCTCCCCCACATGGCTCATGTTATGACATCCCGGGGTTCACAACAGCATGAAGTCACCCACCACTATGTATGTCACCACTGAGCCGCTGTCTGTAGCCACTCTAGTAGTGGTGCATGCCAGTCCTTTCATCCCAGGAGGAGAGTTCATGTGGATGCCTCTCACTCACCCCACTGGAGCTTTCTCCCATCCTACTGGCATAGGAATGTGAACCCAGCTTGCCAGCATGTTGAGCAGGACCAGATGGCTCAGTGTCATGGACCAAGCAGTGAAGAGTTCCTGTTGTCAGGCACAGCTTGTACCAAAGATATCACAAGATTCTAAAATGGTGGCAATTAGTATCAATATTGAACAGACCACATCCACAAGATGAATCCCTGACAATATGATGAAGTGCTGGGGTTTGAGGTAGCTATCCCAAGGGGTAAGCATGGGCAATATTTCTTACTATGTGGGGGTTTTGCACAAACATTGTGCTGTGATACTGTTTAGCACATTAAATAGGAGCACAAACCTTCACCTTTACTTTACTGTATTGCTATTAGTATTGAAAATACTACATTAAGCTTGTTGCTCTGAATTATGTTTTCCAGTATCTGTTTCAGAAATTATTGACCAGTGTGCATTAATTTTATCTTGTGAACTTACATGAAGTGCCTGTAATTCAGTTTTTTTCTAATTAATTAATATTAACTTTCTGACTGGACAGTCTTCCCACCACAGTGCACCATCTTTGCACCATGAGCGCTACTCAGCAAACTGTGGTTTTTAGTTATCTACTTGACTGGATGGCTACCAATTTCAGATCAGCCTAATGCCTATTTAAATAGCTTTTCATGGATATTTAAACTATGGCAGCCACTGCCCTGACACAATTAATGAGTATTTGATACATGGCTTTGGTTTAAATGAAGTGTACACCTCAAGGTGTGTACCTCAACTTCACTACTGTCTGACAGGTGTGAATGAGCTTCAATAGCAGTGCACTTACAGTGTATTTAGAAGTGGACAATGTATATCTAAAAATGGTAATTGGGTACACCTCAGTTGAAGTGTAGAGCAGAGATGAAGTTGATGTGCATCTTAAAAATACTAATTAGGTACACCCCAGTAATACGTACATCTCAACTAGTGGTGTAGTCAGGAGGCTTAGCTGAGGTACATCTAATTGCTAATTAGGTTCACCTTGGTGAGGTGTGCACCTTGATCAGAGGGACAGTCCTGTGGTATAGTTGAAGTTCACACATTAATATAGCTGTAAAACAAATACCACACTCTAAGTAAATTGTAAAGATCTTGTCTAAAAGAAAAAGGAAAGAAAAGAAAAGAAAAAGGAAAAAAACAGTATTCTTAATTAATGAATTTTAAGCTTGAGCTTTAAAAGTATTAACAAGGGAGGGAGTGGCCAAATCCTTACCCCTTCATAACCCCCAACCTGATTACAGGAATCGCACACAGATAAAACTTCTATGAATTCCTATATTAAATAGATAAATTGAGCAGTGTCTGCAGGAATGAAGATATTCTGTATACATCTGTCGCTAGAATTAGTGATCCTTACAAAATCACAGGAAATGTACTATGGATTCACAGACAATAAGTACTGTACACAGAAGAGACACACATAAATAAACCAACACACCCTATGATTGTCTCCAAAGCACCCACCACTGTTCCCTGTATTCCTCCCTCTCCTTACCCTTCCTTGATGCCAGGAGCCACTCATTGTACAACCGTAGTCTCCAAATTCTATCTGGGCTCCCTCCCCCCACCTTTCCTCCTTTCTATCCTTCCCTTCTTCTACCTCCTATTCCTTCACAGCCCACTCTCTCAGCCTACCCCACTGTAAAATCCTTTGCTGCTCAAGCTGCTTTCGCATTCTGCTTCCTCCAACTTTGGCACACCCTCCCAATTCTATTCTCAGCACTGTCTCATTCTATCTAAAACCCTGCTCTGGCTTCTCTACTCACTCCTGCAGTTGCTGCTGATCCTAGACTAGTCCCACCTCCTCACTCCATATTATTCTCTTCCTCTACTGTCCTAATTTATTAAAACTCTATTCCTTGGATATGTCCCAATTGCACTCACAATCTCCCTTCCTTCCCTCATTTTTCCCAGTCAGCAATTTGATTGGTTTTAAACATGCCAAACTACAGAACAACTGGCAAGAAATGGGAAGTACATAATAAATATCCTGAGCCAGGATCCATGACTGAACCCTTGGAAGATACAATACTTAGTAAACAGGATAGTTGTTGCATATAACATAGGTCTGCAGTACAGTAGTTTTCTCTTCCTCATTTTGCTACCAATTGCACGTTGGTGAACTGTTGCTATTAATATTCTGGGCTCGATTTTCAAAGCCTCATGTAGGGCTTGTTGGCACAGCTGCACCAAACTCCTTTGATGCATCTGCACTTGATTTTAGTACATCACACAGTTACAACACTTTCCACAGTTTGCAGTGGCTTGCATCAAATATGTGGCACATGCCCTGTAAAACTGGTTCACAGTATGCCCCAGGATAGAACTGGGGGGCTGATCTAACTTATAGTATTTGGTTCACAGGAGTGAAAATCCCGATCAGCACAGAGAGAATGCTGCAAGCATCATGCTCTATGATTGGTGCACCAGGGGCTTGCAGCATTCTCAGGATTCTAAAATTGAGCCCCTATGTTTTGCTTTTTACTTGAACACTGTGCTGCATTCTTTAATTGCCTATATAAACTTTTTTATTGTTATTATTATTATTGCAACTTTACTGATGTAACATTATTTGCAATTTCCTTATCCCCATGACACATCTGGAAATTAGCTATTTAGCTCAGTATGTTTTTCTGGTCAAACTCCTAATCAATTGATCAATCAATCTTTATTTTACCAGGCAAAACACCATTGAGTAGAACTCATTTGAAGGATGGACCTGGTAATGTATATACTACATAACAGGGAAATTATAATAAAATACTGGGAGTAATACAATCAGTAAACAAATGTGTCTGGTAGCACAAAATACATATAGGACAATTTGCTTGTAAGGAACAATAACTATCTATGCAATAGTACACGGAAACTTGAGAGAGGAGAGTAATTAGCAGAGACAAAACAGTGGGGAGGCCCAAGCAATAGAAGGAGAAAAGGTCAGCACTGGAAACAGTTACAGGTCTCAATGAAGAATCGTGTAAGTAGGGATTTAAATGTGGCCAGCCTGACAGGTAATGCTATTTTTAGTGTATTTTGTATGCTGTTCCAGAGAACAGGCAGGGCATGGCTTACAGAGGCTTAACCAATGGCAAGTTCTGACCCTAGGGACAACTAAGGTGATATGTGATAGGCTCCTGAGGGTTAATTCCTTGTGGCACAGGCAGACAGTCCAGAATATATAGGGGCAGACTATGTGTTATTGCTCAATATGTCCAGGTGACTGCATTTTCTGGCGTCTAAGATTAAGGTATAGCTACCCAAGCTCTAAGTATAAGGAGCAGTGATGAGTGGAGAATGGGGCACCATTAATAAATCTCTCAACATCACGGTGGTAGGGGTGACAAGCTTGTAGGCGGTACTGGGGCCTTGGCCATATATGAAATCTGCATAGTCGAGGAGAGGAAGGAAGGTGGATTGGACCAGATGGATTTTAGCTTCATGAGTGAGTAGGTGCCTGATGCAAAAGAACAGACCTAGCCTTTGCTTCAATGTTTTCTCAAGTTCCTTGATATGAACAGTACTTATGGTCCACACAGAACTCTAAGTACTTAAATTTAGTTACGAACTCCTGAACTAACAAACTAACTAACAGAATAGTAAGATATGCCAATTTTTGAAATGTGGACAAACTTTGATTGTGAACGAGGAGTTGTCTCTATACAACAGGTGTAGAGAGAAAAGTCACAGATAAAAATGATACTTTAGGACCTGCTTTACAAGATATCATGATATCTTGCATTTTGGGGTATGTTACAATTGATACTTAAAAAAGTTGGATACATCACAATGGAGTACTTACCAATCAAAGAACAGCTTAAACTGCCTGCTTGCTTGCTTCCTCGGTCATGTGGCTCCACCTGAACATCCACTGCTCACTTCCCCCAGACCCGCAGTAGCTCCAGAAGACTCCCACTTGCTTCTTCAGTGGCGTGGCTCCAGCTGAACAGCTGCAGCTTGCTTTCCCCAGACTCGTAGCAGCTCCAGAAGATCCCTGTCTGCTTCTTCAGCCATGTGGCTCCAGCTAAAATGCCACCTCTCACTTCCAGTAGACCTCAAGTAGCTCCAGAAGATCCCCACCTTCTTCTTTGGTGGTGCGGCTCCAGCTGAGCAGTCGCCACTCACTTCCCCAGACCCATAGTAGCTCCAGAAGATCCCCGCCTACTTCTTCAGTGGTGTGGCTCCAGCTGAACAGCTGCAGCTTGCTTTCCCCAGACTCGTAGCAGCTCCAGAAGATCCCCACCTGCTTCTTCGGTGGTGCGGCTCCAGTGGAACAGCCACCGCTCACTTCCTCCAGACCTGCAGTAGCTCCAGAAGGTACACTGAACTATTTGAATTGGGTGCCATCCTTGGCCGAGTGCATGCTGATTAACTACTCCTCCTCCCAGCTTCTCTCTCTGCTCCTCACTGAGATTTTCAGCCAGCTCTTGGCTTGAATTTTTCACGGAATGTTCCTCTCCTTTAAACTTTAATTACCTATGGTGTTTTGTTGCTTTTTATTGCCTAAGTTAGCACCTGTACAATTTTGACCAGCTATTGCTAGTACTGTGATTTCCTTTACCAACTTTTGCTAGGACTGTGATTTCCTTTCCTGTTATTTATTCATCTTTTTTTTAAACAGTTTTTCTGGAATCCCTACTCTAAACCTGCCTCCCACCCTCTTAATTTTTCTTTTAAACCCACTGGAATCTCTGCTCTGAACCTTTCTACCTGCTGGATTTTCTGCCCAAAACCAGCCTCCCTCCCTCTTAATTTTCTTTCTCCTGCCTGATCTCCCACTATCTACCCTCTCTCTCTTCTTAATCTCAGCTCATCTCCCCTTACATACCCCTCCCTCCACTTAGCCCAGCTTGCTCTTTCTGTCATGACCTTTGTTCCCTGCTGCTTTCTGTCTCCTGCCTGTCTGTTCCCCGCGGCACCTCTCACCACCACTTAAACTTCATTTTTTTTGCTCTTTCCCTCAGATCCCTGCCTGCTTCTTTGGTGTTGTGCCTCCAGATGAACAGTTACCACTCACTTCCCCGGACCCACAGTAGCTCCAGAAGGCATGCTGACCTGTTTGAATTAGGCATCATCTTCGGCTGAGCTCATGCTGATTGGCTGCTCCTCCCAGCTACTCTCTCTGCTACTCACTGAGATTTTTGGCCAGCTCTCTATGATTCTGGTTCTGATTCTGTGCATTTAACTCATTACCTCCAGGAAACGCCTGTAGTTGGCAGCCAAGTCATCCCCTTTGTCTCCCACAATGACTTCAGTCGGCAGCTAAAGATTTGTCAGCACTATTTCTCTGTATTACTTGCAAGCCAAATTCACTAGAATTGACTGGATCGCACCAATAGAAAGGTAAGTTTTTGCTGAATAACTTTGCCACTGATACTTTGTGTGTATCACATCTACTTTAGGAGTTATTAACATTTGTTTATGGTATGGTGTGTATGGCTGACATTTATCCCTCAAGTCTCACCTAAGCAGCTTGAATAAAATGGGAAAAATATAAGTTTTATATTAGAAAAATTGCTTTATAGTACAACATTACTTTTGTACCTACATTTAATGTATAGACATTTAATTTGGTGTTGATATGTTACATATTTTCCTACCAAAAAATGGTTTACATTGCCTTTTTTATTGAAAACAAACAAACACTTTTTTTGCTATATCGACTAGTACAGAAAAAACACAGAAATTGCTTATAATTAATTGCATGGCACTATTGGAAAGATAATTTTGTGCTAAACAACTTTGCCACTCGTACTTTGTGTGTAGCACTTACGGTTCATGTGGCATGCTGATTATGGCTTGATTTTGCTTAGAAAAGGCCCAGGACGCAGTAACAGTATACAGGACACAAGCGGTGGAACTCTCAAAGATTTCCTGTGGAGTGAATGAGTTAAGAAGCAATCTCTCTATAAAGCTACCACACCCTTCTTCCCTCTAATCCTTGAGATGCTTATTCTGATAACCATTTTTCAATCCCTCTGCTCCTCATCTGTACCTACTTATAATGACATCCCTACCTCCATACCCCTCCGCCCTAATCTCCATCTCACTTCTCACCCCCTTTCTCTGTCCTTCCACACCTACTACGATCTCTTACTTCACTCACTTCCCCCCTCCACTTTCCACTTCCCTCTCTTACCTTTTTTACTTTGCCTCCATCAATCCCTACCCATCTCACACTTTAACCACCTCAAACCCTCTGCCTTTGGACTTTTCTTCTGTAAATTGTTCCTCCTTCAGGAGTGCATGCCCACCCTCTCCCACCCACAAATCAAACATCAGCTCCTAGATGATCATTTCACAAGCTGTCCATCCTTGCACACAATAGACGCAGAAGTCTCCTACTACAGTATTCCTTCTCCTCATCTCCGGATCCATCCACCCCAAACCTGGCCCTCCCAATGTGTGCTGCAGAACCCAAGGTACTCCACCCAACACGCACTCTATGCAGCTGAAAAGATTGCACCTAAACATTCAAAGTTTAATGATAAAAAAAACGAACTCAAACCATGGCTTTCTGCCAACACCTTTGACATAATTGCCCTTACTGAAATCTGACTCACCAATAAAATCCCTTCCCATGCTATACTCCTAGAAGGGTACTCCTTATTCAGGAAAGACATACCTGGTAGAAGAGGAGGTGGTTGCCTCTTTTGGATAGCTGATCACCTTTCTGCCTCTGAGTTATCCACTCCCTTGCTACACACAACCATGAATCCCTCTCCATTAATCTCCTTCTGGGCAAAAACAAAATAATTAATAGTAGTGTTGCTTATGTTCCCCCTGGCACCCTCTCTATAGAACTGGATAGTTTCCTTAACCTCAAGGATTGCTTCCCAAAGGCAGAGAATGGATAGTCCTTGGAGATTTAACCTAGCCGGCAGTCACTTTGGTCTCTAACTACCAAGGAATCCACTACCAGCCTAGGCCTATACCAACTCATCTCCCCTACTCATACTAACTACAAAACAGGCACCGACTCCCTTATTGACCTGGATATTTGATTCTCACCCTTCCACTTTACCTCTTCTGGGGTTCTGTCTGATTCCATCAGTGACCAATGTGGGGTTTACTGCTGCTGGTCTGATAAAACCCCTCATCATGAGCATGACTACATCATAGACAGTTCAAAAACTAAACCCATCACTGTTCCACCAGGCCGCCCTGACCACTGACTGGTCTTTCACCAGATCCATTAAGGATATTGACTCCACCCTCAAGGAATTTAGGAACAAGTTTCTGGCCATTTGTGACCACCTTATTCCCCTTAAAAAATTAGAGTCAGAGGTAACAGCCAGAATGGATCTCCCAGAAATTCTCAAACTCATGAAGGAAAGAGACTGTGCCTTGTCAAAATACAGGAAACAGAAGCTCCCCCAATTCTGCAACTGTAAAAGACTCTCCATAATAAATGCAAATCCACTATCAGGTCCACCAAAATCTCTTACCTCTCTGAGAAACAATGCACCTCCTGGGGAAACCCAAAGCACACCTGGAACATTCTAAACAACATTGGTAGAGGACAAATTGATGAGGGAATCAGCCTCTCCTCCAATGGGCACACAGTCACTGACCCTGGTGAAGTTGCTGCCATCTTTAACAATTATTTTGGTGATCTTGACAAATACAAGCCCTCACAAGCCCCTTCCTCCAGATTTTCCTCCCCACCCCAAACCCCACCCCAGTTTCTTTTCCAGTTACTTCACCCCATCTAAGGTAGTAAAACTTATCAAGGCCCATTACCCTAAGTCCTCCATTGGGCTTGACATCGATTACAGGGTCCTCAAATTGGTCTGTGACTCCATTGCCATTCCCCTCACTAATATTCTTAACCACCTGCTATGCATCAGGTCCTATCCTCTCAAATGGAAAAGTGCCATAATCAAACCCCTTCACAAAACTGGGCCCAAAGATGATGTCTTTAACTTTAGACCCATCTCCCTTCTTGCCCCCCATCCAAAATTTTGGAAAAAATCATGCACAAGCAAACCTCTGAATTTCTTAAAGTAAATTAACTTCAGGCAGATGCTCAACACGTGTTCAGGTCTGGGCAAAACACTGAAACTGCCCTATTTAAATTCACCAGATTTATTAATAGAGCAAGTGACAAAGCGATTCTATGCCGAGTCAGTTTTGGGGACCTCACAAAAGCATTTGACCTTGTAGACCTAGCGTCCTTTTCTCCACTTTATCTGACCTTCACTTTTCTCCAGATGTCATCAACTGGTTCCAAACTACTTTAGTCTCAGGTCCTACCAAACCATTATAAATGGTGTCCTGTCCAACACCTGCCCTATAAAGTTCAGAGTACCCCAAGGGTCCATCCTGGATCCCCTCGTTTTCTCCCTAGTTGTCAGTTCTCTCCCCAATATTTGCATGAACACTGAATTCATCCTGTATGCCGATGATGCCACCCTTCTCTGCAAAGATAAAGACCCCTACTCCTTACTCGACAAGCTGCAGAGTGATTTCAGTAGCCTCCACTCCTGGTTCTTGTCCAAGGGGCTAGTACTCAATGCTAAAAATAATTAAATCAATGGTTTTCTCAAGGCTGCAGAAACCACTGTTCTCTGATTTCATAATACTGGACAACAACGGCAATAAAATTGAAAGAGTCAGCAAACTTAGATACCTCAGAATGCTTCTCGACAGCCCCCCTCAACTTTGATTTATACATAAATCAGCTAATTAAAAAAACTCACCAATTATTAGACATGCTATACAAAGTGAGGACTTACCTAACCAATTAATCTAAGACCCTGCTCACCATCAGTTTCCTGATCCCACCCTGTGACTATGGGGCCTTAGTCTATTTTCCAACACTCTCTCAGAATAACCTACAAAAACTCTGCTTCGCTTATAACAGCATCATTTGCTTTGTCACAGGTCTCCCAGGATGATCCACTACTGCAATCTCTACAGAATCTCTAAGTGGACCTCCTTAAAGGACAGACTCAACTGCAAAATAGTCACCTTCTTTCATAAACATTCACTGGGTCTCCTCCCCAACAGCATTATGTCTATTTTCCCTAAGTCTGCCCACCCTCAAACCACCAGAAGATCCTCCTCCCCTTCCTTCTTCATCCTCTTCTGTTGGAACACATAAGGACAGTCTTCCCCTGCTATCACTAAGTGCCCCTCTCTTGCCTCTTTAAGTACAACCTAAAGTTTTACCTTGCTCAGGCCACCATCTGCAAGTGTCCCACTAAGTGATTTTCCTACAAGCTTCTCTATTTTGCTACTCCTCCTCTACAAATGTATCTCTCCCGGTAGCTATAAAGGCAGGATCTACAGGTCTGATTTTTCCAAGCACATTTCTACCAGTGCACTTGTAAGTGTTTTTGCTACATTGTTAAGTTATAAACCTGTGCTTAATTGTTATAAATCTTGTCAAGTACAGTTTCTACCACAGCACTTGTAAATGTCTGTCTTAAATTGTTGTAACTTATCTTTACTCAATGTTCTAAATCTTGTCCCCCTTTCCCCAAATTATGTATATTTTATTGATTGTCTTTAATTATGTAACTTCCTGTTGTACTTGTCAAAACTGAACGCTTGTGAAAACGGGCAAATTTTGCTCACATACCTTTCCAGTATAATAAATAAACTGAAACTGAACTGAAACTAAACAATGCTGATGACATCAAAATAGCTATGTGCAGTACTGAATCTAGCAGTTAAAATCAAAAAGAAACAGTTACATCTTTATATAAACAAATGCTTTAAAAATTATTACTATTGAACTAATGTTCAATAAATTGAATATGCAATGGTCTGACTTAAAATATGCCATTTATCATCACTTGTGAGGTGCAGGATTTTCATAACTCACTCATTGCTCTGCCACTGATGAGTTATGGAGCTGCTGCCTCACACTTGAAGATAAATTGCATATTTTGTGATATCAGGCTTTTGCATATCCCCTATTACTATGAAAAAGATTGGATATTTTGTGAGCACTGCCGAGCTAAATATACTGTGCTGAGCTCCAACTGATGCCTGAGATCAAACTGCCCATATCCGGGAAATAATGTACTCTCAAGGAAGTTCAAAAATCAGAACTGCCAATAGTGTCCCTACTGGGCAATAAAGGATAGCATACTACTTGGTAAAACAAGGCAGACTTTGAGGTATAGTTAAGGTGCATTCTGTTAAACGTAAGTTTGTGAGGTGTAGATGAAGTGTGCTTTGCTACATGTTAAGTTTGTAAGGCAGAACTACTGAGGTGTACATTGTTAAATGTTAAGTTTGTAAGGTATAGTTCAGGTAAATACTGCTAAATGCAAGGCCTGTAAGGTGCAGAGGTATATATTAGTAAAAGTACATGTTTTTAATTGAATTTCAGGTGCACAGTATTTGTGAGAAATGTATAAAGTTGAAGTGCACTTACTGTTTACACCTCAGACAAGGTTTACACCTCAGTTTACTCAGGGTGTGCATACGTGTTACCCTTTAAGTAGCCTTGAAACCTTTGCATTGTAAATGTGGCAAATCTATAATTGCAGAGTCTATTTACTAGAATCATGTGATCCAATGTAAAAGAGTTTGCTTAGATTGAGAAAGTTGGTGATAACTGGGGACCTGACTCTTCTGCTAACATCTAACATAGAAACATAGAATTTGATGGCAGATAAGGACCGCTTGCCCGCCTAGTCTTCCCATTTCCTACCTGATGGATAAGCTGCAGATTCTAGTTAACCAGCAGCTTACTTCCTCCTACCCCCAACTAGAATTGCTTTATGTCTGTTCCCATGCATTCTTGAATTCTCCACTGTTCTTGACTCCACAACCTCCTCAGGAAGGCTGTTCCATGCATTCATAACCCTCTCCATGAAAAATTACTTTCTAATATTACCTCTGAGCCATCCCCCCATCTTCAAATTGTGCCCCCTTGTTCTTGCACATCTCTTTTCTGAAAGATGCAACCCTCTTGGAACTTTGTTAATTCCTTGAGGTACAGTATTTAAAGTTTCTATTATGTCCCCCCCTTGTCCTTTCCTCGGGGTATACATATTAAGCTGCTTTAGTCTGTCTCTCTCTCTTCATATGTCTTCTGACCCTGCACCATTTTGGTTGCCCTCCTCTGAACAGCCTCCACTCTGTCTATGTCTTTCGAGATGGGGTCTCCAGAACTACCACGTAGTACTCCTGATGGGGTGTCACCAACTGTCTGTACAGAGTGATAACAACTTCCTATTTTCTACTGTTGATGCCTCTCCCTATGCATCCCAGTATCTCCCAGCCCTCCTTACTGCCTTCTCACATTGCTTGCCCACCTTAAGGTCATCTGATATAATTTCTCCCAGCTCCCTTTCAATTTTTGTTGTTGTTAGTATCTCACCCCCCCCCCATTGTGTACTCTTCCCCTGGGCTTTTGTTTCCCAGGTGCATTACCTTGCACTTCTTTGCATTTAATCTGAGCTGCCATACATATGACCATTCCTCCAACCTTGCCAAGTCCCTTTGCATCCTTTCCACCCAACCTTGTGTATCAACCCTGTTGCAGATCCTTGTGTCATCTGCAAAGAGACATACTTTTCCTTCAAGGTGCTCTCAAATGTCATTATAAAGACATTAAAGAGGACCGGTCCCAATACTGACCCTAGCGGTACCCACTAGTTACCCTCCTTTCTTCACTGTGAACTCCGTTTACTATTACCTTTGCATCCTGTTGTCCAGCCAATTTTTATCAAGGCTCCCACCTTGTGACCCACTCCAAGACTGGCTAACTTGTATTTAATCTTTTGTGTGGGACTGTGTCAAATGCCTTGCTAAAATCTAGGTAGGCTATATCCACAGCTCCTCCCTGGTATACTACTTTGGTCACCCAGTCAAAGAAATCTGTTAGATTCGTCTGACATGACCTTCCCACTGTGAATCCATGCAGCCTTGGTCCTACACCCCACTGGCCTCTAGGTACTCAACAATTATTTTCTTCAGAAGTGATTCCATCATTTTCCCTACCACTGAGGTCAAACTAACCAGTCTGTAGTTTCCTGCCTCTGCCCTGCTCCCAGTTTTGTGAAGTGAAATCACATCCGCATCACATCTCTGCAGCAATTGTTGTAATTTGCACCACATAGCATCAAAAATATAGAAATCTGCACAAGTATGGTAGGTGAAATGTGGTACCTGCCTTTGTGAATAACAAAAGTGCCTGGTTTTGGACTGCTACTGTGTGGCTTTTAACACCAATGACACTGTCCTTTGTTGTTAAAAGCATCTTTGTCAAGAAAGTTAGCTCCAGTCATTAATCCCAAATCCATAAGTTATGAGTAACAGAAGTGACATCCAATAGGGTACCATGCTTGGGTGAAAGCCAGGTTGTCTATGACTGGGAAAGTTGTTAATTAATGCATTTTGGTCAGTTGCTTAGAACCAAGCTTCTAACAATAGTTTGTAAAATGAACAGTTGTTGGGAGGTGGGTCTATAATTCTTAATTTGTTTATTTATTTATTTATTTGAAAATTCATGCGCTTGAAAGGCATACTAAGCCAAGGCTCATTTCAGGTGTGCCCTGGTGGAAGGGAACAAGGGGAAACAAATGCATAGCATGGACACAGTACACATTTAAATGGAATTACATAGTGCTACACAGTTCACAGTTACAGTAAAGTGGAATATAGTGCGTGATTACAACAGGGTAAGTATAATACAAGCAAGCACCAAAATCAGGAAATTCAGCCACACCTACTCTGAATTAGGAGGCAAATGTAAGGGGGCAGTCAGGTGGGAAAAAGTAGGGGAGGAAGAAGTTTTAGCTGGCACCTGAGGGAAACAGGGAAGGTAGTGAAATGGATGGAGAATGGGAGTTGTTCCAGAGTAAAAGGAGATGATAAGAAAAGGATGATTGCCCTGCAGAGCAGCAGGGATGAGGATAAATGAATGTGTGAGGATTCCTGTAGTGGAGGGAGCAGGAGGCAGATGGAATAGATGAGAGGAGTGAGGAGAGGTAAGAAGCAAGGGACCCAAACCAGTATTTGGATATGAATGAGGTACAGTGGTTCTGGCTACATGAAAGTAGAAGAAGAATGCACAAGGAGGGGTAGAGTGAGCAATGGTAGGTACAACAGGAGAGCTGGTAGTAAAACTACAGAAGGCATTTCAGAGAGTGTCCAGTCTGGCCAGGGAGGTGGAATGAGCAGTGCCATAGACAACATATTCTTAGTCAAAGACCTGCGAGCACCATTTTAGTGACAAGCTCACGGTGTACCTCTAGAGACAGAAAGTCTTTATTGGAGTACAAGACATCGGGTTGGGGGTGTAGCTGAGCATGAAGGTTGTCAATGTGAGCAATGACGTTAAGTTTGCTGTCTAGTCACACACCGTCACATTTGAATGAATGAACCACTTTAAGAGTGGTGCATCTAATGTGGAGAAAATAGGCAGAATTGGGCATCTGAAAAATTTTTGGCTGGTGCCAAAGCTGGTCATAGACAGTTGTTCTTTTTTGTGGACCTGGAGATGGTGAGACTGAAAACAGCAGAGGAGATTGTGAACATCTTGCTGGAAGAAACCTTCTACAGTTGTAGTGGTGGGACTAGAGGGTGTAAATGACTGTGTCATCTGTATACCTATGGATATGTTAGTTGGTGTAAGCTGTGGAGAGATCATTAAGCAAGATGGAGAACAGCATGGGCCACAGGGTGGAGCCCTGTGGGACCCCAGCCAAGATAAGAAGTGGATATGACAGGGCACTACTAACCTGTACTGTCTGCAGGTGACCAGAGAGGTAAGAATGGAACCTGTCTACAGGAGGAAATGAGATGCCAGCAGAACTCAACTTATTTAGCAGGAGATGGTAGGACATTGAGTCAAAGGCCTTTGCCAGACTGATGAAAATTGCCACTGTGATGTGCTTCTGATCCATCCATGAGAAGGAATAATCGGGTACAAGCAACAGGGACAAGATGGCAGAGTGATGCTTCCAGAAGCCAGACTGAAATTGGAGAAGCAATCAATGGAGGATAGAAAATCAGAGAGTCTAGCTTAGACAAGCTTCTGTTGCATTTAGCAAGGGAAAGGAGGAGGGAGATTGTCTGGTAGTTATCCAGTGAGGAAGGGTCCCCCTTTGTGGAGTGGAAGAACATTGGCAAACTTGCAGGACTGAGGGACAGCACTCAGGGGGAAGGAGAGGTTGAGTAGGTCAGTCTGTGGCTCTGCCATAGCAGGTGCAGAGATTTGGAGTAGTTTAGGATCAGTCCATCAGGACTGGATTTGCACAGGTTGAGGGAGTAAAGGCAGTAAGGGTTTCCCAGGTAGTAACAGGGGGAAAGCAGAAACTAATGGAAGGGAGATGAGAGGGAAGGTGAGAAGGAGCAGTGGAGGTTGGAGGATGAATGGAAGGAAGTGTACAGTAAAGTGGTAAAGAACTCATTGAAATGAGTAGCTGCTGAGGAGGGATGGACACTGGAGAACCATTTTCAAAAGGACTGGAGATGCAGACTGTGTGCAAGGGTCAAAAGGCAATTAATTACTTTCCAGAACATTTTAGGGCATTAAGGTTGTTCTGCAGGTTGACCTTGCAGTAGTCTGATTTCACAGCCTGGACAGCCTTTGCTCAGGAGTTCCTGATAGTTTTGTATAAGAGATGGTCAGGAAGGAGTGAGATAGATTGAAACATGTGCAGTGAGGTCACTGGACTTGTGCTGATCAGTGATATCGGGGTAGTTCAAAGGTGATGGTGATTTTGACTCTCAGTTTTCTGAGTGGGGGTGTGCTTGTTCCATACAGAGAGAGAATTGGAAAATGAAAAAGAAGAGGGCAGTGTCAATATCTGTGGCGGAGGGTATCGCTGTCCAATCTGCAGCAGCAAGGTCACTAAATAGAACAGAGGTGCTGAGTAAGGGAGAGACCTGGTTCAGATATATTTAGGAGGAGGGTGGACCCCAGATCTTCCTGATACGGTATGTCAAGTAGTGGTCACTGAAAGTGTCAGCAGAATTCCTGATGCTACAATACATTGGAGCTGAGAAGAGGCAACCCAGTCCAGGAGAGTGAGTGGCTATGAGGGTGGGGGTTGGACTGAGTGAGTTCTGTTATAATCTGCATGAGATTTAGGTACTCAGCGATGATCAGCCTGGAGGCCAGGGAGAGCAAATGGACATTAAAGCCCTCTAGCAAGATGAGTTCACCAGCTGAGGAATGAGACATGATAGTAGACAGGGAATCAACCAGGGAGGAAGGGGATATTTTAGGTGAGGCACAGAAAACCCTGATGAAGATGGGCACAGAAGAGGAAAATGGCAGCCTGACCAGGAGGAATCCATTGGGGGAAGATGCAACCTCACTAAAACCTGTGATCCAAGATAGGTTCTAATGGGTACAGTTGGCAACACTACCTCACATTTCCCCCTGTCCTGCCAGAAAAAATGATAGTCAGGAAGGGGCAGGCTAGAGTATGGGACCCTGGAGGAGGACCAGGACTCAGACATACAGAGGATGTCAGGTGAATGTTGAGAAACCCAGACTGACAGGATGCTGAGCTTTGGAAGAGAGCTCCAAAGTGTGAGGTGAAATATGCTCAGATCTTTAGCAGTGGGAGAGGTGGAGAAAGAGGGGGTGAAGGATCCAGGTTTGGACTCCACATCGCCATATAGGAGATGAAGTAGAAATGGGGAGTCGCATGATGCAAGCCACTGACTAACACTCTGAACTCGCAGCTCCAACCTCCCATTCCTATTTACTTCAAATTTAATGATTAAAAAGCCAAATTCATCAGAGGCTTTTTCTGCCTACCAGTCTGAAGCAGAGAAGAGGTGTCCTAGGGATCCTAAGCGGCAAATGGAGGTTGAAATGCAGAGATCACAGCTGAAGCATACTCTGTCCACCACTCAGGTAAAGGCCCCAAAGAATGCCAGGGCCTCGCCACCTGCAGGAGACCCAGAAACCAAACTGGGTATCCCAGAAAACAAACCTTTAACTCTGGCATGATTTCTGGTTGAATTTAAGCCCTTTCGGCAGAAATGCTATCTGTTACCAAGAACTAAAAATGGTAACCCAAGCTCTGGGGACTTGTCTAAACACATGGAGGATACTAAAACCGAATTACCTCATTGGAAAACGTTTTACCAGGCAGGAACCCAAGATAGTGGTGCTGAGACATAAGCTGACCAGAATGGATAGTAAAATAGAGGATTTAGAATGGTGGAGCAGGCAGAACAATGCCATTGTCATTGGGCTCCTGGAGAAGGAGGAGGAAGCTGATGTGACCCTCTTCACGCAGAAACATCTGGGGAAACTAGCAGGCCCCACGCCCTATAGCTCCAGCTACACAATCAAGCAGGCACACAGGGCTCTATAACTGATGCCACTACGTGGAGCCCCCCCACGTCCATTCATATTCAGGTTCCTGAATTATCAGGAGCAGCAATATTTCTTCAATAAAATCAAGGAGATCCAAGAAATAAAATGGGAGGGCTCCCATCTGAGAGTAGCGCAAATCCTGCCATTGTCTGTTCGGCAATGGAGAGCGACGTACCATTCATTGGTAGTTAAATTAATTGCCTCCATCATCTGATTTCATATGGGTTATCCAGCCAAGTTACAAGTCGTGATGTCTGGTACCTGGATCAGCTACAAGGATGCCACGTCTGGAGGTTTGAAAGCGGCTTTGGCTTGATCTTTTTAAGGAGGGTTGAACTGTTACTGAATACTGGTATGCATGTATCTGTTTACTAGAGTGCAGATGTTAAATGTTCTATGGGACTGAATCCTGTTTTACTCCTTGGTTTGGCTCAAGATAACTGTATCCACCCCTTTTGGCAATAACTGGATCATTACAACTTTTGCCCGACACTGTATTCTCTCTGTTTCATCAAGTCAGTTTGAATGCAGAGTTGCAAGACCCATGTAAAGTATCCTATCTGGGAACTGTATTTGACTGTTTTTACCTAGGAGATGATATACTTGGAACTTGCACTACATACTAGTAGGCCACTACTGTCCTTGCGAACCTTCGCACACTCAAATGACGATTTTATGTTTTGTTATCAGCAGCCCTCGAGTTGCCACTAGAGGGAGCTCATTACCTCAGTATCATCGAGAAGCCTGCTGTTAGTTCTTTAAACTGTGTGCAATTCTTACTCTGATTGTGCCTTTTTCTTTTCTTTTCACGCTCATACTCTTAGCCTGATGACAATGTAGTTGGAACGCAGGGCAAATCTACAAATACTACTTACTTCTCACTGCAGTGGTTTTGGAATATACAGTCTCGGGGGAGTATTAGTATGAAGAGGCTAAAAGTACATTGAGTTATGTTTTTGCCTGGTCTGAGAAGATTTCTTTTGAACTACCCTCCAGTCAGCTACTGAATGGGGTAGCTTAGAAGCAGCGGGATAACTGCCAGCCACTATATTACATGACCATATAGCCTCTTTGTTTTATGTACTCGGTCAGAACTTGAATAATTTTAAAATAATAACCCAAGTTAGGGGATGATAATTTTGTTATGCAGAATTTTTGATCTTTAGGAACCTTCTCACATAGATAGTGGGGATTCTATTTAGAGGAGCTAGATGCTCCTCAAGTTTACTGGAGAGCGTTTAACATTGCAAGTTAGGAATAAGTTTTAAGGGATGGGAAGGTATGGAGTGGGATTAGGGAAGTTGGATTTCTTACAGAAGCAGAAAGAATCAGCACCCAAACAGCAATAACTGGAACAACACCAGCGTTGCTTTAGAAAAAACGCTTTATAAATATAAATGCAGACGTGCACAAAGATACAAAAAGTGACTTAGTGAAAAAGAACTAACGTTTCAACTGGTACACTGCCAGGCACTCTGATGAAGCCTGGCAGTGTACCAAGTAACGTTAGTTCTTACTAAATCACACTATATCTTTATGCATGTCTGACTATATTACTCAGCATTTTTTTAGTGTTCAGTGTACTATTTAGATGATATTCTTTAGCTATATATCTAAATAGTTATAAGCACCAAACATATCCTGGTGCTCCGAAGGTTTGCCTTTTTAAGGTTGGATTTCTTGCATTCATGGACCAAAATTTGTTTTTGTTGGTCGGGGGCGGGTAGGGATACTATGTTTCTTAGTAGGGAGACTTTTACTAATTATGTGCAGGATTATGGGCTGTTTGAGGGACTGGGGTCTGGGGGGGTGAGAGGGGTGGGCCTGGAATGAGTGGAGGGGTGGCCTCATGAACACAATTTCAGGGCTAAGCAGATACCACCTACCAGGAGATCATATACAATGGTGGTCTTTAGAAATGAACTTCCTGGCTAATAGAGAGGGGATATATATTTTACCAATGTCATATAGGTAGCAATTATGAATGTATTACGTGGAATATTAAAGGGGCCAGGAATAAGACAAAAAGGTATAAAATCCTCAAAAATTTACAGATGCAAAATAGCCATGTTATATGCTTGCAAGAAACGCATATGCTTGAATGAGAGACTAATTTGTTTAGGCATCAATTTGTGGGGCAAGTCTATGTGGCTGGGGATAACACAGCTAGTAGGGGAGTTGCCATTTTAATAGCAAGAGCTACCCCTTTTGTTTGTGAGCAATGTATTAAAGATCTGAAAGGTCACTATATTTTTCTTCAGGGTCTTCTGAATTAAACGAGGTTGGCAATAGGTAGTGTGTATGGTCCCAATGTGGATTCACCAGATTTTTTCCTGGAGTTGCTGAAGATTCTATTCCCCTTTGCCCACCTCCCTGTTCTATTAGGAGGTGACTGGAATTTGTCTTTCTCCCCTGAGGTGGACAAAGACGGGAAGAAAAGAGCAGGGTTAACCACAGCCCAGCAACCAATAAGGGAACAGTCAGATAATGCAGGGTTGTGTGGGTACATGACAATTCGCTCCCATGATTTCATACTGCGACTATTCACTCCTAACTATACACTCCCGCATCAATTCATTCCTATGACACTATCCACCTACAACAATTCGCTCCCTCTGTATTCATTGTCATCTGTGAGAAAGATGCCCCCATGGCAGTGCCACTGATTTGAAGATAGTATTGCCCCTGAAACATAAATGTATTCAATTCTAAGACAAATATGGCTAGGTTCACCAAAAACTCAGTCGGGGTCCTCTACCTCTCTCTCCATTCAAATAATGCTGTAAAGCCTGCAACCCACCCTCATGTGGAATGTTCGTATATAATGCCTCCATGTCGGTGTGACCAAAATGTCCATATCTACACCAAAAGTCAGTTCATAAGAGCAGGTCACAACTGTAGCGATGACAACAGCTATGAGCACTGAGCAGGGTATTTGGAAAGGAGATTTGGAACAAGGTTATAATAAAAGTGATGTTTTGCAGGCTAAGAATTCAGTATCTGAAATACCAAGAGATGATTTGTTACAAGAAAAAAGTTTCAATTTACAGCAAACACAGAAGCTCAATTTAGTCACTACTTATAGTGTTGAGTCAGGGAAAATGGAGCAGATTATTTGCACAAACTGGTCAATTCTGCAGACAGAGGATAAATTGAAACAGTATGTAAAAAACTTTCCACGTATGGTTTTTAAACGTGCTGATAATTTGGGTAACGGATTAACACAGATTTACCAGCCAAGATGTAAGACACAGTCCCTAGTGCCTATTGGAGAAGCTGTTTTCCTCTACTCTGGTTGCCTTTTCTGTCCCCTCTGCCTCCTCTGTTTCTCCTCTGTTTCCACTCCTGTCCACCCCGTTAGTGCTGTCACACTGAGTAAAAATGCAGTATTTGATTATTCAGACTCCATGAGTTGTACCCCTATCATTACTACCTTCTGATTTGGAGGTAGGAGCTGCTGTGCCTGGTAGCTACTTTTTGCCCAATACAGACCACGGAGAAAATGAGTTTGTCTCCCCTACTAGTTAGATACTGTATGTGACTGTACTGTAACTGGTCTCACTCAATCAATAACCACCACTGATGCCATTTTGTGATAATGCGGGAGCGGGAGGGAATTGTCGTAGGTGGATAGTGTCATAGGAATGAATTGACATGGGAGTGTATAGTCGGGAGCGAAATGACGCAGTATGAAATCACGGGAGTGGATTGTCGTGCTCCCGAGTTGTGTGACCCCTGGAGGGTGCTAAACCAGCAGCTCAGGGAATTCACTTTATATCAGAAGTCCACAAAACCAGATCGAGGATTGACTATTTTTTAATGAGCCAATCAATGCTGCTGGGCCTCTCATCTTGGGCAATAGTCCCTGGGGTTATATCAGACAACTCTCTGGTATGGTGTTATTTGGATCTCTGCCCCCATTTCCTTGACAAACAATTTGGAAACTGAATAATCAATTACTTAAATCAGAAAAAATCAAAGAACACGTTATCCAGAGCATAGAACACTTTGAAACAGATAATCTCAGCTCAGCAGGCAAAGGGGATATTGAATGTGGAGCCCTGAAATGTATTTTAAGGGGGGAACTAATTAAAATAGCAGTGGACAGGAAAAGGAAGAGGGAGAGTAAGGTGAGGCAGCTCCTGGATCAAATCTGGGAAATAGAAAGGACTCTCACCGCTACCCGCAGAAACTAAGGAAAGGTTGATAGAGCTTAGGAGTCAGTATAGTAAACTACTGAGAAAAGGCAGAGTATGCCATTCTCAAAACTAAAGCAACATATTTAGATCAAGGAAAGAAATCAGGGATTTACTAGCCCTAAGATTAAGGGCTGAGGAATCTTCCAAAATTATGCAGAGTATCACATCTCTGAGGGATGTAACAATTAAGTTACTCCCCAGGATATAATAAAGGAGTTTGAACAATACTACTGAGATTTATATAGTCCCATGGCCTCCCAACCTCAGACAGCAGTAGTAGAATCATACCTATCCACTGTTCAGCTTCCTATGGTACCAGCTGAGCTGAAGGAGGGGTTGTCTTCCTATTTCTAAAATGGAAATTTCGGTTGCTGTTCAGTCCCTGTCCTTAGATAAGGCTCCAGGCCCAGACAGGTTTTCCCCAATTTTACAAATGCTTTGCCAAACAATTAGGCCTGGAGTTGAAAGATTGTTCCACAGTATACTTAACTTGGAGAGCATTGATAAACACCTATTTGAGGCTCTTATAATAATTATTCCCAAAGCCGGAAAGCCTCCGGATAAGGTCATCAGCTACCGCCATCTTGCTAATTAATCAGGTATAGAAGGGATTAGTGTGTGATAATGGCTATCTTAGTTTCAGACTGGCAATTCTCACAGCAAGGCACGAGGAGAGTTACTTAGAGGTCACTGGAAACTGTACAAAATAAATGCATTATCACACACTGAACCACTGCATATTCCATTTATGCAACGGGTTTAGATGTTGTGTGAACATTTTGATTTTGGTAGGTATAAATAATTTGTCAAAAAAGGGAAAAGAAAATTGAATTTTATGCTGTTTTTTTGCTAATTATAAAAATCTATAAATGAAACATCACTCATTTTGTAGATATTTGTGAGCTGAACATTTTTCATGCTCACAGTACCATGCTATCAGTTTTTGTTTTAAAGTTATTTATATTTGTTTGTCAAAAAAGTGAACAAAAAATGACATTTTCTTCTGTTTTCTTGCTAACCATATACAATATACAGGGTTTATATAAATGAAACATTATTTATTTTGTAGATACAGTAATTTTGTGCTGAACAATTTTCGTGATGTTATCTTTTTTCATTTTTAAGTTATTGACATTTAAATATGGTTAGTACTGCTTCTGAGGCCGAACATTCTAAATGAATTCTGAAGAGAACTATGTAGATAAATGAGCTACTGATGTAGTTACTGTGTGAATAAATGGGTGATGATGTAGTTACTATGTGGATAAATAAATTTATTACCATAGTAGCGAAGATAAATGGTTTTATTCTACAGTTTTTATCCTGACCCCTGTTGCATAAATAAGGGATATGCAGTGGTTCAGTGTGTGATAATGCATTTATCTTGTACAGTTTCCAGTGACCTCAAGTAACCTCACGAGAGCCGAAGGCACAAGTGAGAGTTACGAGAGGTCACTGGAAACTGTGCAAGATAAATGCATTATCATATCACTGAACCGCTGCATATTCCATTTATGCAACAGGTTTAGATGTTGTGTGAACATTTTGATTTTGGTAGGTGTAAATAATTTGTCAAAAGGGAAAAGAAAATTGAATTGTATGCTGTTTTTTGCTAATTATAAAAAAATAAAATGGTATCTATAAATGAAACACCACTCATTTTGTAGATATTTTTGAGCTGAACATTTTTCATGCTCACAGTACCATGCTATCATTTTTTGTTTTAAAGTTATTCATATTTGTTTGTCAAAAAAGTGAACAAAAAATTACATTTTCTTCTGTTTTCTTGCTAATCATATGCAATATACAGGGTTTATATAAATGAAATATTAGTCATTTAGTAGATAATTTTGTGCTGAACAATTTTCGTGCTCACAGTACCATGTTATCTTTTTTGGTTTTTAAGTTATTCACATTTAAATATGGTTAGTACTGCTTCTGAGGCTGAACATTCTAAATGAATTCTGAAGAGAACTGTGTAGATAAATGAGCTACTGATGTATTTACTGTATGGATAAATGGGTGATGATGTAGTTACTATGTGGATAAATAAATTTATCCACATAGTAGCACAGATAAATGGATTTATCAGTGCAGATTTATTCAGACGCCTGTTGCATAAATTATGATATCAAAATCCTGGCTAAAATTCTAGTGGCTAGATGAGTGAAGGTCATGCCTTTTCTTATACATAAGGATCAAGTGGTATTTATGGCAGGTAGGATGCCCTCTGACCATATGTGCAAACTGTCCCATGTCTTCTCCGCATCCAGAGACTCTGATATCCTGAGCAAGTTGTTGTTTCTGGACGTGGAGAAGGCATTTGACAGAGTTGATTGGCAATTTTTGTCCCTGGCTATGGAAAATTTGATTCCCATCCCCATATCAATAGTGTTTTCTCCTTATAAAACCACCCAAGTGCAAGATTATACTGTAATGGGGTATTTTCTTCAGTTTTTCAGTTGCTGTCTGGCACCAGACAAGGGTGCCCCTCTCATCCCTTCTCTTTACCTCTATCTTGAACCTCTCCTTAGTAAAATCAGACAGGATCCAAGGGTACAAGGGTGGTAATTGGTTCCCAAGAATTTAAAAGTGTCTGGATATGGCATGATGTTCTTCTCCACCTAATTCATCCTCAAGAAACCTTACTGGCGGTATTGAGAATTATAGACATATATAGTAAAATTTCTAATTACAGAATAAATGTAGGGAAAACTATGGTATTCCCACTTAACTCAAAGCTCCACAAGAATACAGTGACAGACTAGGATTACAGTGGAGCCCACACACTCTTAATTACTTAGGGAACGTGTTAACTCAGAGTGAATCCAAATTAGTTAAGTTAAATTTGGACTCCATAATTAATACTGTCCATCAAGATTTAGTAAGGTGGCACAGACCCCCTCCTTCTTTTGAGGCTGAATTAACCTCATTAAAATGAATGTTTTACCATGGTTGTTCTATCCTATTAATGTGCTCGATGTTTGGTTACTTTGAAATGGTATAAAAGAGCCATTTAAATAATTTCTGACTTTATTTGGCAGAGTAAAACCCTTCGCAGAGCTTACCATAAATTGGCAGCCCCCAAAGAGAAAGAAAGCTTGAGAGTGACACATCTGGGCTTATATTACTGGGCTAGTAGTGCTGTCAATTATCTAAAATGGTTACTGGCCCAACTGAGGAGCTTGCCTTGCCTTATGTTCCCTCATGGGTTAATTTGGAAATTGAGTTGATTAATGGAACTGGCACTGACCCACTTGTCATCTTATATTCCATGAAGAAGAGCCTCCTCCAAATTGACCTCTACACCAATTGCTGTCTCTGTATGTATACACACTCAACTATGCTCATCTTTAAGGTATTTAGTCAGAAGCACCCAAAATCAACCTCTGTGTCATAACCCTTAATCTGAAGATTGGTGGAAAGATGATCTCAGATACCTGGTTACCCCAGTTCAGTGGTCTGAGAATAAAATATGTTTTTCAGGAAGGGAGATGTTACCCAGTAGAAACCATCCTTAGGAGACAACATATTGGACCTAATCAAGTATTCAAAGTTTACCAAGTTTGACACTTTTTAGTACAAATACAGGCTGGGTCGGGAAGGTGAAATATCCAGAACTTTTTTTGAAACTCTCTCTCAAACAGTATGGGACCCACATGTTGTGTCCCAATTATATAGCTATCTGTTTAACCAAGCATATGCAGAGCTTGATGGAAAGTCTCATTATTGGGCAAATCAATTCCCAGAGCCAGAATGAAAATGGGACATAATCTGGCAGCATATTTACTGACACATTACCCGAGGATAGATTAAGAGAAATCAGTTTCAGTTTTTTAAATAACTTGCTCTGGACTCCAACTAAATTACATAAAGTGGTTTGGTTACCCAATCCCTTATGCAACAGATGTCATCAGGCAGAGGGGACCCTCCATCACATATTTTGGGATTGCCCTCCTGTAAAGGTGCTCTGGGACACAATTAAAATAAAGCAGACCCCCTTGTTGGCATTGATCAACTCTTTACTCCAGAGGTTTGTTTAATAGGAGATTATGCCACTGTTAAAGTGAAGGCCAGAGGGTTTTACACAGCCATAATATCTTCCTCTCTTAAAAAAATTAGTGTTGCTACATTGGCTGGATGATCTCCCTTTAATTTATACAGAATGGCTGAAGGAATTATTGTTTAATCTGAATGTAGAAAAGTTTGGAGCGGGTATGAGGAATTGTTTACTCAGATACACTAAAACATGGGAGAAGCTTCATATCTTATACTTGCTCCAAACTGGAGTGCAATCATCATCTTCAGATTGATGAGACTGGCGTAAGTCCTGGAATTGATCTGCCATCTGAAATAATATTGAAGGTGCTTCTGTCAACACTGTTCTAGTATGGGATGGTGCAGGGGGTGGGGAGTAGGAAGGGAGTAATGGGATGGAGGGGGGAAGAGGGAGAGCAAGAAGTGTACAGTATTAATTCATGCTCCTATTGTCAAAGTATACTGTGTCTGTATGTAACACTCCTTGCTCTGTAATAAAAAATTAATAAACTTGAATTTCAAAAAAATATAGGAGATAAAGTAGGAACATAAGCAAAAGGATAGAGTGGTATTTCCACCTCTTAAACTGGAGGGAGGGCGGGGGGAGGAAGGTGGTGGAAGGCAAGAGTGTATGGTGGAGAAACTCCATGTTAAGGAAGGGGGAAAACCAGGGTGGATAGGAGGGGAGGAAGGTAGAGGGGTGGAAGAAGGGATGGATGGATGGATGGATGGATGGATGGATGGATGTGGAGTGAGGTGGAGGGTGAAGGAGAGATACAGGAGAGATGAGGAGGGGTACAGGCATTGGAAGGGAGGTGGTAAGGTAAAGGAAGGTAAGGCACAATGTGATCACAAGGCGTGATGCAACAGCCATCAGATATACAATAATGTAAATGACAATATAAATGAATTTTTGATCAAATACAAAATGGCCGTCACCTGGTAAAAGACTTAGGATGCAACTAGAATTTGGGATAACTACAGGTAATTGGGAGATGATACAGATGTAAACAACAGATGACTGGCTAAGCAGAATAGGTGCAGAAAACTGAGAGAAACACAAATAGTACAAATATAAAACCTGAAACAACAAACAGATGCTAGGTAGAAAATGCAAAAAATTAGAATACCTAGATAGAATTTTGCAGGAGGTGGCAAAAAAAAAAGGCAAACAATAAAACTAAGGCACTGACAAGTATAAAACCTAAGACAATGAGCAGTTACTAGGTGGAAAATGCAAAGTGTGCAAATGTGCGGTACCACACCTGAGTCGGCTAGAACACCTGCTATGAAGCTACCAGATGGCAGCCATGAACTATGTGTGTTAAATAGTGGCTGCATACTGCTGAGGACACAATCAGTGTTGTCTGTCCCTGGGTTGGATGCCCCATAGAAAATACAGATGCCCGGTCCGAGGGGGCAGCTCCCGATACTGGTGTTCAGGTCAGGGGGCAGGGCTGTCGGCTCCTTTAGACGTGGAGCACCCTAAATGAATTCCCAGTCTGCTGTACCACACCTGAGACAGTTAGAATACCTGCTGTCAAGCCACTGGACTGCAGCCTTAAACTGTGTGTGTTAAATAGCAGCTGCATATTGCTGATGACACCATTCATAATTTTTGCCCCTGGGTTGGAAGCCCCATAACTGCTACAGATGCCCAGTTCTTGAGGTGCTAAGGGGAGCTCCTGGGACTGGTGTTCTCATCAGGGTGCAGGGCTGACAGATCCTTCAAATGCAGAGCCAAGCAAGAAAAGTTTCAATCTGTTGTACTACACCTGAGTCAGCTAGGACACCTGCAGTCAAGTCACCGGACTGCAGCCTTGAACTGTGTGTGTGTTAAATAGTGATTATATTCTGCTGAGGACACCATCTGTGCTGTCTGCCCCTGAGTTGGATGTCCCATAACAGCTACAGATGCCTGGTGCTCTCAGTGCTAGTGGGGAGCTCCCGGGACCAGTGTTCACATCAGGGGTCAGGGCCGATGGCTCCTTTAAACATGGAGCAGTGCACGCACCTCAATGTATAGCAGTTCAATGCATGAGTGGCTCACTCAGGAGTGGCATGATTCACCCTGTGTGGTTCCACCTGGGGAGGCCATAGGGAGGCCTTTAATTTTTCTTTTTCTTTTATGTTTTATTGGAATGCTTTTATTGTTTAGTATCTCTAACTAGTGCTAGCGTCCTTGAAGCAAAAATAGAAACATTTTAAAGAGCAGCAGTTGTTTCTTTTCAAGTATATGTATCTTAGAATGATCTTGTCTTGGTTGGAGTTTTACTTGATTTATAGATACCTACTGAGCTACCTGTGCTCACAAAGCAATAGCCAAAGTACTTTACAACTGGATTGAAAGTATGGAAAAAGGACATTGCCACTGTGTAATAGCATAGAAGCATAGCTAATTCTTGGAAAGGAGTAATTTCATTCAGCATGTTACATTTGCCTTTGAAAAACCTCTGATTAAATTGATGGTTTGAGGGTCCTCCCTACAATAATGCAGAGGAACAAAGACTGAATACTAAAGACCACCAGGCCTATCGTTACTTAATATAATATTAACAACTAAACCAGACTGTTTTGAATTTTCTGATGTTTTGCTGGATTCATTTTCACACCACCAAGTAATATTCTATATAAGAAGAATGGTTAGGAGCAGTGATTCTTCTAATATTATTAATTATAGATCATATAAAAACATTGACTATGTCAACTTCATGATTGATTTGGAATCTACAGTCTGGGATAGGACTGAGCTAATCTCAACTGTGGATGAGGAATGATAATTTATTTATTAAGAATTTATGGTATTATTCTCCAGGACAAGTATGCGGAGTGTATAAGAGAGAAGGCCAAGTCCACCATTTTTAAGTCCCACTCAATGTATGTGAATCAGGGGGCAGGGCATCTCCTTGCCTTGCATCTCCGGAAGCAGGAGACATCTCAAATTATTCTATCCACAACATCTGATGTGGAGAACTCTTCCAAAACATCTCCCTGAGAAATAACCAAGGAGTTTGAGTCTTATTACAGATCTCTTTATGGTCCTCCATCCAATCCACCCTCTGCTTCTGAAGTACAAGCTTATTTAGATACGATACTCCTCCCCGGGTTAACATCCACCCAGCAGCTCTTTCTTGATCAGCATCTTACCCAACAAGAAGTCCTGGATGCCATCAAGTCTATGATATGGACAATGCTCCTGGACTGGGGTTTTTCCCTTATTTTTATATGTTTTTCTAAAGAGTTTGCCACTCTGTTTCACCACTTTTGCCCAAACCAGGTAAGCCTCAAGACAGAGTTGCCAGTTATCAGCCTATATATTCATGAATTACAACATTAAAATATTGGCCAAAATATCTGCTACCAGGATAAATTAAGTATGGGAAGGGCTCATTAGTCATGAGCAGGTAGGTTTTATGCAGTCCTGCTCATCAGCTGACCATCTCTGTAAATTGTTCCACATATTCTCTGTGTCTTGGGAGGCCAGAGCTCTTATGGCTCTGGCCTCTCTGGACATGGAGAAAGTATTTGACAGGGTGGATTGGGCTTATTTGTTTGCTACCCTTAACAAGTTTGGATTCCCATCTAAACATTTTGGCTAGCTCAAGGTTCTCTATTCTTGCCTAGTGCAAAACTTTTTTTAATGGGGTATTTTCCTTGGTTTTCCCCTTATGTTCTGGGACTCGACAGGGATGTCCCATGTCTCCTTTTCTATTTAATTAATATTTAGAGCCTTTGTTGCTCAAACTCAAGAGGTCTCCCCATTTGACAGGTGTGCAGGTGGGCATTCAACATGAAACTGTCTGTTTATGCAGATGACATATTATTGCATGTTACTAATCCTAAGACTTCTATCTCCATGGCTTTCTCAATCATGAAGGAGTTTGAGAGGTTCTCTAATTATTAAATTAATATTGATAAAACTGCACTGATGACTTTAAACCCTATTGTTCTCAAGTCGGATATATTAGAAATGGGATTAGCCTGTGCTCCTCATCTTAAAGGGTAGCTAAACAAGCAGTTTTTTAAAATTGCAAACTCCAAAATCTGGCTCCTTAACAAGGTAAAGTAGAGGCTGCTGTTTACATTTATGCTAAAACTGCATTTATTTAAATAATATAAATGCAGTTTCATAGCTTTTGAAAAATGTAAACATCAGCCTTTCACTTTCAAAAAACAGCCTTGGTTTCTCCCTAAGATGTCTGCCAAGTCTGTTAAGTGATGAGTCATGATGACATCATCTGAGCCAAGCACAGAGACCCACATATATTTCTATAGTGCTTACTAGTTCTTCTTTCCTCTTTGTTTTGAATTGTTGTACCAGAATGATCAACACTATGTATTAACTTGTGGATTATTTTGATCAGTACACATGTTAGGGTATGATTTTGTTCATTTTGTTTACTTTAACTTGCAGAAAATGTTTTGCAATCCACCTGACTTTTTCCTTGGCAAACTGCATTACAGTACAACACTTCAATTACCTGATGATCTAGTGGTTATGTGATGCACTGAATTTTGTTTTTTTGTTAACCAGTAGAGACACACTAAGCTGAAAGCTTGTTTACAGGTGTGGCCTGGGAACACAGGGAAGTGTAATGACTTGCTCAGGGTCACAGAGCAAAGTACTGGTCTGGTTCAGTTCCAGAGCCCATGCTCTCTTCTTAATCCACAAATAAGGCTTTTTTTTCCATGTGAACCTCCGGATCTAGCCTGCCTTCTGTTGAACACCCCACCATCCATACCCTGTCCTTAGTACTGCTTGGTGCCGCATATGTGCTTACTGTCTCATGAAGAGAATTATCATACCTCAGATTGTAATCTCGTACCTCAGAGAGTTGTGTACACCTATACCAATATGCATCATCAGCTGGCACTGTTAAAAAAATGCCTCCCAAATCACTTTCCAGTCCACATTCTCGGTGTTTGACTTCTGCTCCCACAGTAAAGATTGAGTGGATCACCACCCTTCTGCACAGTGACGGTAGTATGTACAGTTCCCCTGTTGTGTTTTTTCCCACCTCATTAACCAACAGCTAGGTCTTCCTGGAGGGCCAAGCAATAAGCATCATGACCCACCAGAAAAACTGCTGTTCATGCCCTCATATGGGCTGCACGTACAATGGATAATGATATTTTTAGCAGGAGAGGCATACTAATACCTTAAACAAATCCACCCGACTTCCAGTATCAGTCTACTCCTTTATCTGTGATCTGCAGAACCCCACAGGAGAGTTCCCAGCAATTCTTCTCCAGTACTTTTCTGTGCTCTACTCCACAATCAGTTGGCTGGCTACCACCATTCCAAATCTTGAATGAGCTATACACAACTCCCTCAATACTGTCCTAACAAACGTCAACCCCCACCCGAGGGTAATGTCCCTACACTGAATTCAAGTGACAGTTTTGGTGCAGTTCTGCCACTCTGATTTTGTCATCGCTGGCTACTTTCATCACAGTCAGGTAGTGATCATGATGTTGGCAGCCCCATTTCGATCTCACAGTGATCTGCATAATGTCCTCCTCCTTCATGTCTTCAACTAACCTGAATATAGCTATACCCTGCTGGAATGGCCTCTTCAGTCCCTCTCTGGCAGTCATTCTTCTCACCTGCTCCCCACACCAAAAACTGGTGAGATCACTACCCTTCTGCATCATGAATGTGGTTAGTACAGTCTCCCATGTTATTTTTACATATTAATAATAAACATGATCTTCTGGTAAGCCAGGCTGATAGCTGCATTGCACAAGTGGAAAAATAGGCTTTCCTACCCATGTAAGATCTAAGCCATCTATGATTAGGCCCTATTAAATGATGTGTATAATGATGAGTACACCCATCATTTAGCAGTGCCTAATCAAAGGTAGCCTAGATCTTTTAAGGATAGGAAAGTCCATCATTCCCCTTGTTCCCTGTTGCTATCAGCCTGACTTACTGGAAAGATATGTTTATATTTGATATGTCAAAATAAACCGGGGACTCTACTACTTGCATTCATGATACAGAAGGGTGATGAGCTCACCAGTTTTCGGTGTTAGGAGGAATAGTGAAGAATGAATACCAGAGGGGGACTGAGAAGTCCACTCTTGCAAGGTACTGCTATATTCAGGGAAGGGGGAAGACAGAGGAGAGAAATATGAGCAGATTACTGTGAGAAATAAGATGTGGGCTGCCAGCACCTTGATCACTACCTGACCCCATTGTCCTGGCCAACATTCCCTCTCCTATAAAACCAGTTTATGCAATTGTCCAAGTCTGTGTGGATATTAATGTATGAAATGGCTGCCACTACATGTTCAGTCACTTTACTACCAGTCTAGTATTGATTGTAAAGCACTTTGGGATACAATGTGTATGAAAACCACTATATAAATGCTGATGATTCTTATTTTTATTATTGCCCATGGAAAAAGAAGACAAGACAAGCATATATTTGAGTTTTGAGGAAGTATGAACTCTAACATTGGACTAAACAAGAACTTTGCTACAAAAAAGTGGTGGATCTAGGGGATGGTGAAGGGCGTGGCTGCACCCTCCCCCACACACATACACATAGTAATGTACTTGCGTGCTGCTGCTGCTGCATTTCACTTTGTTGAAGAAGTTTGATTTATTGATTGTATAAATGTTTACATTCAAACTATGGATTACATTTGTAGGTTCTGTCAAAAACATACTAGAAAAGAATAGCAGAAAATATAAAGGTTTAATAAAAATGTTAAAAAGTGTATATTAAGCATGCACACTGCCTCAACACCCCCACTGTAGCATCTTGGATCCACCATAACCACTAGACCACCAGGTTATTCAAGATTTGTACTGCACTGTGGTTTGCCACAGAGAAAGTTGGTTCAATTAAAACACAATTTCAGCATGTTAAAATAGACAAAACGAACAGAACCATAGCCTAACATGTGTATTATACAAAATAATGCACATGGTTTTGACCATTGGGTAAAACAAGTCTATACAAGGAAAAATAACTAGTTAGCACTATAGAGAGCCATATAGCTTTCTGACTTTGACTCAATGATGTCATCACATGACACATTTAGCGGCCATTTTAGAAAACAGGTAAGACAATATTTTTGAAATCAGAAGGCTGATTTTACAATATTCAACTGCTCTGGAACCACATTTAGGTAAATTATATAAATGTAGTTTTAGCCTTAATGAATACAGCAGCCTTTCCTTTAGTCACCACTGGAGTCAGATTTTGAATAGTTTGTTGTCAAAATGTTGTTTAGGGTATCCTTAAGTATCTTGGAATTACGCTCACATGGAGTGTTGCATTGTTAAAGAAACTAAATTTAGATGAGCTGTTAATTTAAATACAGCATGCATGATTTAAAAAGATGGGTATCCCTGCCGTTGATCCTTTGGGGCAGAAATAATATTATTAAAATGAATGCACTCCTCAAATCTTTTACCCTCTCCACACTTGGAATGTTCTGCTTCCTGTCCTGGTTTAAACATCTTCACAAGTTAATTTCTGATTTTGTCTGGCAGGGTAAACCCTGAGAAGAGTGTGTAACCATCTATCAATGCCTAAGACCATGGAGGAATCAGGCTACCTATTTGTTTTCCTTACTACATACTTAGCCAGTCACATTTAGTAGATATTTCTGGTGGCCAACTCAGGCTTTAGCAGAAGGTTCAACCCTATATACCCATCTGGTTGAAGTTAGAGAGGGCCTGATTAAAGAAGCTGGGTTTTCCTTTTCTACTATATTTCCTATTTCTCCCAAGTCTTTACCGATGCATCTTCGGACTCTGTAATAGGCACTTCCTGCATGTCTATGTTACTAAGCTGTAACCCCTTAAAGATGTCTCTCAGCCAATTTGTTGTAGTCCTAACTTTAAAATGGGGGTGGGTGGGGCAATGATGACTGAGGCCTGGCTACCCCACTTGGTTGAGAAGAGGGTTTGTGACTTGCTTGGATGGTCAACTCAAGCCATGTCAAGATCTATTGGCATTGCTTGAATTACATAATAGGTTTGTCTTTAAGGTGTTTCCAACTTGCGTTATGTCTTACTTCATTGGTTTGGTCCCATGCCATGGGACAGTGATTATAGTGTGTTCTTGCAGACAGTCATGGATTTGGAGGTACAGCTGCACTCAGTGTCCCATATTTCTGCCTTTCTCTTTACCACACTCTTCCCTGATATTACAGGTCAGTCGGCATATTGATCCTCCGCTTTCCCACAATGTACTTTTAACTGGAATAAAGTTTGAGAAGACCTTTATAGATATTCTTCGAATGATAAACTCCATCTTACACAATTTTATATTCTACACAATATATATTTTACATCTTTAACATTGATTAAGATGGGGAAACTGAGTTCTCCTCTTTGCACAAGATGTGGGCAGGCTGAGGGATCACTGCTTTGTATTTTATGGGATTGCCCCAATGTAGCACCTTTATGGTAGTAAATTAAAATCAGGGCTGACTCTCCTCTAGGGCTACATGGGCTTTTTATACCCAAGATTTGCATTATGGGGGATTAGAGTAGGATAGATATGAGGGAAAGGAGACACCATGTGGATATTATTTCCTTGTCAGTAAAGTGGGCTGTTCTCTGTCATTGGACGGACAAGACTTTGATTTCTTACCATGAATGTCTACAAGAGCTTTTGTTTAACCTTTGATTGGAGAAGGTGATAACTAGTATTCCATAATTGAATTACCTCATATAACAAGAAGAGGAGCAGGTTACACACCCTTACTCTCTCTAATTTCCCATGAAGCAGCACTGGTTGAGATCTGTTCTGTTCTACACTAGGTGCTCAGTTTTATTATGCTGATATTGAGGGTCCTTTGTATTTTGATTTTTGGACTTTATCATATGAAACTATTGCCTGGTTGCTATACACTAATTTGGGGTGGGTGTGGGATGGGGATTTGGGGTTTGGATGCTTTGTTGTATGTGTTTGTTAGTTTTGTATTGTTGTGAAATTCAATAAAGTATACTGAATTCCAAAACAAAGACTTTATGGACAGCTGTAACAAATTTGCTCCGGAAAGAACTAGGAAAATAAAATATAATAATTATCCATGGTGTATTTCCCATTCCCACAAAATGAAATGTAAACCCCCCAAATGGGGATTACTTGTAGGGATATGGCTCCACTACTCCTCCACCAGTGTTCTGCAGTGGTCCCTGGTAGAAGTTCAGCCTGGCACCCTCGGTGGCTCCTGCAGCCCGGGCTGCCAATTTTCCAGTTTCTCAACCCATGTTCCAAGAGGGGCTGAGGTCCTACTTATGTTCAGCACCTCCAAGCATGTGGGTGATCTTCTGGCTGGTCCAAGAAGCCAAAGAACTGGACTAGCAAAAATATAAAAAGACATGATGGCACCACACCTATTGTGTGGCCACCAAGTTAGAAATTTAAAGGAGACATGGTTCCACTGATTGTTTTGAGCAGCTGACCACATTATAAATATATCCCCTGCCCCAGGGTAGGGCAGCAGAGCTAGGGGTCAACTGAACAAAGCCTCCAGGCATGGGGGGAAAGTGGTTTCTGTCCCCGAGAAGGCATAATAGTAATTAAAAGATGGGAACAGTGTGGGGATAAAAGATTAACATATACAGCAGCCCCCAGGGTCTCAAACAGCAAGGGGGCTGCTGGATTTTGTGTTGGAGAGCACAGAAATCTTCTGGGAATTACTCATCCAATCAGAAGTGGTGGTTTGAAAGTAATAAAAAGGGACTGTTTTGCCCGCTAAGTAAGAGACCAGCCTGATCCCTGAGAGAGATTGGAGTACAGGAGAGACAGCATTGAGCTACGCAGCCCAAAGGCCTGCACCTTTGCCCTAACAGTCAGTTTGGCCCCTGCCAGCAAAAAATAGGTATACTGCCTGGAAGAACGAACTGCTGTTGCTAGGGAGAAAAGAGATTTTAGAGGAGTTGCAGAAGAGGGAAAATGAACTCTGGAGTTGGTTGCTGAGAAAGAGACGTTGAAGCTGACATCCAGGGAGAAAAAAACAAGAATCTGAGGTTGTTGGTCAGTGAGCACAGACAATGTGAGCAAAAGACTGAGCTGCTTTGTGTTCCACCTCGGTGGAGTAAGTTTGGAGAGTGCCACTTGCTAAAAGCCATTGCTGAAAGCTGAGTAACCATGTCCTGAGTCTAGAGACTGAACCATAGCTCAGGCACAATGGTAATCTGAGAAGTCTAAGTGTGAGTGCTAGGGCTAGAGACTGAGCCAAATGCCCAGCTGTGCTGTTGTTTTGAAAAAGTGTGCTTGCAAGTCCTGGGAACCAAGCTGCCCTGTCCCCAGACCAATAGAAGAAGACCAGTGAAGAAGATGGTGAGAGACCCACCTGATGCACACTGTCTACAAAGGCCTCAGAGGTAAGAGTTGGCAAGGCCAGGCAGGTGAAGACCAGCATCCTTTAACTTGCCCGATCAGCCCTGCTGCTGCTGTGGTGTACCTTCACAGAGATACCTCTAGGGTACTGTGTAAGTCAGCCTGTTGAAACCCCTTTTGATCACCAAACCTGTAGGCACCCCTGGGCTGTGGCTCAGGCAGGACTTTATTAGCTAGTTAAGAAAGAGGGTTAAGCCTGGGCAGAACTGAACCAATTATAAAGTTGCAACCAGGCAGTAAAGTTAAGGTTGTATCTGTTTAAATGTTATTTAGGGCCCAATCAAAGTTCCCAGCATTGAAACATGAACTGGTGGTACCCACCATAGGGACAATAGTGAGTTTGCAGCTGCCAGTGGAAAATCGGGTGCACCTGCTGGTGAGAGGTGGGCATATTGTGTGGGGTCACATTATTGAGACCATTATTAATGTTGCTGTACTGTTTTCTTCCCTTTTCTCCCTTCCCCCAAAATAAATACTGTAAATTGTTCATGTTATATTCTGATTCTGTAAATCACTGCAAGGGGGAGGGGTTGTTACTTTGTGGGGAAGTGTCTTTGGGGCCAGCTATTGTATATTTCCTGGTGGGTAGTAACCTGCAATCTGTTCAAAGGTATTCCCTGCCATTACCCCAGTTGGGGGCACTGCACCATTTCTTCTCTCCACTCCTGAACCCAGGCTGGCCCCCTTGAGGGAGTATACAGTGTGGACCCTGAGGGCCCCGGAACAGCCAATGTGAGTCAAAGAGCTGTTACAGAAACAAATATGGGATAATATTTGGAAAAAATCTAAAATGACAAACAATGTACTGGAATGGAATAGATACAAAAAATAAGAAATGCTTATCCTAAGGAAGAGAAGAGCTAAGCAAAATTCTTTAAAAATAGAAACATAGACAATGATGGCACAAAAGACCAGAGGTCGATCCAGTCTGCCCATGTTCAATATAGTCCCTGGGAACCTACTGTTCCTCCAGGGTACTAATCTTCCTGTCTTCTCTCTATTCTCCTCCTTGGCCCTGTCACCCCGGAAAAACTATTTCCTTCATTATGTCCAGCCCTGCTTGAATCCTCTAACTGTTTTCCCACATCTTCAGCCGACAGACTGTTCCAAGGTTCCACCACCCTTTCTGTAAAGCTTTTCCATAAAGTATTCCATAAAATAGCTTAGCATGTAATGTGAAGATGAATCTAAGAGAATTCTGAAAAATATTAAGAAGGTTACAGAGAGACCAAAAGATAGACTGCCCAAACTACTTTGATATCAATGGTGACAATGTTCCTGTGAGTGAATACATTGAACAAAAATTGAATGAATACTTCATCAAAATGAGAATGGAGACCATGGGATAAAATAATATGCAATTAAATATAGAACACCTCATTGATATACCAAGGTATAGCAACATCTTTAAATTTAAACTGGTCACAAAAAAAACAAGTCTATAAGGAGATTTAAAAAGTAACACAAAAAAGGCAGGTTGGTTGGACAGTATCCCCGCCTTGCTATTAAAATATGCAGCTCCTGTAATAGCATCCCCCCTGGCTGATTTGTTTAATCTATCAGTGCATACAGGAGTCTATCCACAGAAATGGAAGGACACACATGCCATTCCCATTTATAAAAATAGTCAAAAAAACAAAACTGAAAACTATCACCCAATTTCTCTTTTGTCTATACTGTAGTATCTAATATTTTTGAAAAACTATTATGTGCACAGTTTAAAATCAATCTGGAAGATGAGAAATTGTTGAATAATTATCAGTCTGGACTCAGGCTTCACCACAGCAATACGTCAGCCCTAATAAATGTCACTGGGGACTTTCAGGAGGCTCTGTACAGAAGGATGTCGGTGAGATCCAGTTTTGTAGACCTATCAAAAGCATTTAATACACTGGACCATTGCATCCTGATGCCCAGATTGAGAAATATGGGAGCTATTGGTGGTGCTGTGGATTATTTTGGTTCTTACCTGAAAGGGTGAAACAAACTGGTAATAATAAATTAGTTTAAATGAACTGTAGCTCCATCAGTGTCTGGAGTTCCTCAAGGCTCCATATTTGGATTAATTCTTTTCAATATATACATGAATTCCCTTTCGCTGGCTGATTCCGACATTAAATTTCATCTGTATGCAGATGACACAATAATATATGCGGAAGAAATAAACTCTAAATAAATAGATACTAGGTTTCAAAAGGAATTTGATGACCTACAAGTTTTTTTTCTTCAATCAAGATTAGTACTAAATGTGAAAAAGACCCATGTAATGTACATTAGTAGGACAAAAAGTCTGGATACATCTGCAGTTAACTTAAAAATTAAAGCAAAGGATCAAATAATATTACAACAGGTACAGAGTTACTATTATCTAGGTGCCTTGTTGGATGATAACACTAAATGGAACACCCACATAGCTAATCAGATTAAGAATTTGGGAAACATCTTAGCTTACTTTACCAAATTAAACACTCCATGGCTATTGAAGTAAGAAAACAAATTGCAAACATCATGGTCATACCAATTTTTGACTATGGTGATTTGTTGTTCTCAAGAGTTTGGGAACTGAATGGGCAAAACTAGATGCTATGTATGGCAAGTTTCCCCTTTTCATTCTAGACTCTCCATGTAGGCACATAGGTGTGAGCTCTACACAAAGTTCAGGTGTTTGAGATTAGAGGGGTGTAGGAGGCTTCATTGTCTCACTTGCATGTACAAGTGTTATGGAAATACATTTCCAGGATGTGTATGTAAGACCTTACAACAGAGAAGTGTAAGGGGTTCCCTAAGGTCAGCAGGTGGGATTGGAGTCTTACTCCCCAAAAGAAACCTGGAGGTGTGTACATCACAATTATATTATATGGATCCAAGAACCTGGAACTCTACTCCAACTCATTTGAGACCAACAGAAGGTAACGTTTGTCTGTGTAACATCAAAAATGGTATTTTGAATAGGCAAAAAATGTTACTCTGTTATTTAGTTTCTGATGCAGGATGACAACAGGTTATTTCAGTGTAAATAATTGAGAATTGACACAGTATAGAATAGTGCTTAAGGGCACTGTGCTGCACACCTGGAGACCTGGGTTTGAATCCCATCAGCCTACCTATGCACACTGTGTGACCAAAAGCAAGTCACTTAACTTCCTCGTGCTTCCAGATTGTACCTAGACACAGACTCTGGCTTAGTGTGCCTTTCCTGGTTAAACAATTTCCCCATTCCCATTTCCCATTTCCAGAATTTGGTATACTTTGTACCAGTTTACGTCAACTACGGATTTAACATGAAACTATCTGTGAATATGTATGTATTGTGAGTGCCTTTTTTTCAAGATTTATAGACACTGAATTATTGTTGAAGATTGTGCCTTTTTGTGTACATATATATGTATATACAGATATCTATATATGCTTATATTAGAATAGTGCAGTAGCACCACTACAGAAAGGGTTGAGTATGCACTTTATTGTTAAACCCCTATTTTTGTGCTTTAATATCTTTGCAACTGTTCAATAAATTTGCATAAAATTTTGCATATGCAGTCTTGTGGGGTACATCTCTTGAGGTGTCAAGTTGTGTTCTGATTGGAAGTGTGAATTCTGAAATGCGGATAGCAAAAAAAGTAAACAATCACTTACTTTTTGCTGTTTTTTTTTTTTTTTTTTGCCGTCCGATAGCATCCGGAGATAGTTTGGAATTTTGGCCTGAAATTTTCAGGGTAGAAAGCTATTGCCTAAGAAGGATTTTTATTGCTGGTTTGGTGAAAAAATATTAATCCATTCCAAAATTATAAAGTTTTTAAAATGAGGTTTCTGAGCATGCTCAGTAAGCACTTCAAAATAACTGTAAAAGGGACATAGCTTGGAGGCCTAGAGTCACTTCATAGCTCATGAATAATTATGAGCTTATTTGCATAGCATTTTTTTTTAATTGAGGGAATTAGAAAAATCAGGTGAGAACTACAAGCTACAGTATCCCTCTTTGTCTGTTCAAAATCACTGTTTACAACAATTTATTTTTGATTTCACCTGTTCACATTGCAAGAAGACCTGTTCCTTATGTGCACCACATTTTCAAAAATGTCAGTGTAACAGTAGCTTATGAATTATCATGAGCTTATTTGCATGCCAGTTTTTTAAAATTCAGGGAACTTGAAAAATCGGGTAAAAATTACAAGCAGTCCATCTTTGGGAAACTTGGTTTGTTTAAAAGCACTGTTTACAACAATTTCATTTTGGTTTACTTTTTGGATACTGACAGATTGAAGATGTGAATTGTTTTGAAACATGGGCTCCAAATCAGCATATTACACATTAGTGCAATATTACGAAAGTAGTTATTTTTAACTGATGTTAAAATAAACAGAGTATAGATTTTATGTGCATGTGAAATAAAAAAGTTTCAGACAATTCAACAGCTTAGAAATATGCAAAGTTAAAAAAAAGACTTTTGCCAATACAGACAGACAGGAAAGTATTAGTGACTGTTTCAGTTTGGAATTGTCTTGACTTTGGATAATAAAACACTGACACTGTGATATCAAAACAGGCGATAAAGTGTAGTGGCTAAGGCTCTGGGCTATGAACCTGAAGGCCTGGGTTTGAATCCCACAGCCCCTGCTGAATATGTTCAAAAGTTGTTTTTTATAGTAGCTCATAGGTTTATAAAAACTAATTATAGAAAAACACTTGTGCATTTATAAAAACTAATTACAGAAAAAGTACTATCTCTTCATTCATGCACTAGTTAGGGTTAAAGTGACAAGATTAGGGAAATGTGGCATTAAGGTGTCCAACCCTAACACCTCACTCCCACCCTGTAAGCAGCAACAGGCTTGGGGTGTTCCTTGGAGTTGTCAGCCCTAACGCTCACCTCATTCCATGAGTAAGTAACCTGAGACTGGTACAGTATATGAGAATGGGATGAACATTAGGGCTGACAACCCGAAGGCATACCCCATGCCTGTAGGGTTGTGATGGGGTTAACGCCACGTTTCCCTACTTTTGACGCTTTAACCATAACTACTTAACTACTGCATTAAAAAGTATTTTCAATGTGTGGGGGTGTATATATATATATATATATATATATATATATACACACACACATACATATATATATACTGTATATATTTAATTTGCAAAAAAAAAATTGTTAATGCTCCAGTAGAGTCAAAGTGACAAAAATTGGGAAATGTGGCCTTAGGGTTTCCAACCCTAACACCCCTGCCCCCAAACTAGGCAGAAGAGCAGGTGTGGGGTGTGTCTTGGGCTTCACAAGCCTAACATTCACCCCATTCCATCTGTAAATAAGATCAGCTGTGTAGATTTTATGAGAATGGGGTGAGCATTAGGCCTCAGAAGCCCAAGCACAACCCACACCTGCTCTCCTGCCTAGTTTGGGGGGTGGGGTGTTAGGGTTGGAAATCCTAATGACACATTTCCCAAATTTTGTCACTTTGACCCTAACTGGAGCATTAACAACATTTTTGCAACTTATTTCCTTACTTTTTGAGATAGCATAATAATATCCTTGTTTGCCTGTGGGAGCGCAGGGTCCAAAGGACTTAACGTTCCCATGCATTTTTGCTGTCAGAATTTAACCCTAGTGGTGCCAAGAGGCATGAGGTGAAGCTGAGTGCCTTCTGAACTTTAGGTTACAGTAATATATAAATATGTTATATATTATGTGTTTTAAGTATTATTGGCTTGTGTTCATTTTCTACTTGTAATGTTATCATTTGTTGTGTAACTGATGTCCTGCATCTGCTCTGCTTGTGACTTCTTCTCCCCTTCTGGCCCCCAGGTCACAGCTGGAAACAAGATCTTTGTACTTTATCTCTGCTGTGCACCCACTCTCCGATTTCTATATATATCTATATATATTATAGTAGCATGGTAGTGCTACCATAGTTAGGGTTGAGGAGCCATTTACATGTTAAACCTAAACTTTTGCACCTTAATAAATTTGCAGCCGTTCAACGGATTTGCCTGAAATGTGGAATATACATGATCAAGAACCAAACATCTTGGGATCTGCCAACTTTCGTACTGTTCGGATATATGGCTGCGGAGTTATTAAGCGTCATCTGTGCACGCGTTTGCGCTTTTTTGGAATTTTTTGCTCATCTCTACAGGTTGCACGATTTGCACTACTGGTCCGAAATCTTCAGGGAACATGTGGCCAGGGTCCCCGATGTGCCTTTTGAAGATTTTGTGAAAATACATTAAATGGTACAAAAGTTATTCAAAAAACAAGTTCCCATTATAAGTCAATGGGAAAAGTTAAAACGTTTGACAGTGTCACAAATGCAGTTTTTACTTTTGCAAATGGCCCTTTTACTGTCGCAAATCTGCCATTTTGTTTTCGGTTGGTAATCAGAAAAATGCTTGCCATTTAAATATGGGACCCTCTAGCAACCTAATTCTTTTTGTATTCACCTAGTCGGACCCTGAGGATGCTAGGCATGTCTTTATTTTGGGGTAAGACACCCCAGAAATATGATTTTTAAATTTCTGGAAAAAGTACTTTCGCAAAGTACTACCGCACTTGTGACACTGTCGAATGAATTTGTGAAAGCTTTCACAAAGTTCGACAATACTTTTCCAGGCTGTGGGAAAATAACAGCAATTCTTTGCCACCCTGCTGAAAAATAACGGTTTGGTCTTTTGGGCAGAAATTTGGAGGGAACACAGCCAACATCTCACAGACGTGCCTTTCAGTATATTGGTGAAAAAATATTACAGGGCAGCAAAGTTACAGCACTCCAAAGTTGATGTTTTTTCCTGTAGGATAACATTAAGGCTTCCGCCGCATTACAGAACTCCTTTGCCACCCTGCTGCAAAATAACGGTTTGGTCTTTTGGGCTGGAATTTGGAAAGAAGAAAACCAAAATCCCACAGATGTGCCTTTTAGTGATTTGGTGAAAAACTATTACAGGGAGCCAAAGTTATGGCACTCTGAACTTCTCTTTTTTCCCCATAGGATAACATTACGGCGTTCGCAGTGTCTTTCAGGGCCCGTATCTCGGAAACAGTGCGAGATATGGACTTTTCGTCAGAAAAATGGTTAGCCCCTTAAAGGGCCCTAAGTACAAAACTAGCCAGGAAAGTCATAAATCATATGGCTTTTAAATTTTTCTTCTACGTCGTATAGTTCCTGAGATATAAGCAATTTAGTATTCCAACTCCTCATTTTCTGCTCCAAGACCCATTATTATGCATACATTCTTCATACTCACTGTCTTTTTCTATGCAGCTTTTGGAGAAAACCAGCCTGTGCACTTACATTACTGCTACCCTTATCGCTTCTGCTTGCAGTTCCGTAACTGTTTCACTTACTGTTCCCGTCTATGGCACCATGTGCGTTTGTGTTATTTTAACCATTTTAACCGATGCTGGTTGGGGGTGTGGGCGGTGGGGTCCAAGGGGCTTTCAAACCCTAACACCAAATTTCCTCGCTTTTGTCACTGTGGAACAACCTTAACTGATGCATTAAATGGAGTTTTTGCCTCTAATATATATATATATATATATATATATATATATATACTTATATTATAAAAACAAAAACAAGAGTGCTGCATCAGCATGTGGTCTAAAAGCAAAACAAAATGGTTATATTAAATGCGCTGAAAATAGAAAATAGAGTTAAAAATCTACATTTCAACCTTAGGTCTTCTTCAGGAAATATCTAAAAGAGAAAAGAAACAACTAAAAGAGATATTTACTGAAGAAGACCTAAGGTTGAAACATAGATTTTTAACTTTATTTTCTATTTTCAGTGTGCATTTAGTATAACCATTTTGTTTTGTATATATATTTATATTAGAGGCAAAATTCATTTAATGCATTAGTTAGGGTTGTTCCACAGTGACAAAAGTGAGGAAATTGCAATTAGGGTTGAAAACCCCCTTGACCCCTGCCCACCCACCCAACCAGCATTGGGGTGTGCATTGGGGTTGTCAGCCCTAACTCTCACCCCATCACATGTGTAAAGCAACAGAAGTATTGAAGAATGGGGTGAGAGTTAGGACCGACAACCCCAATGCACATGCCAATGCCGGGTTGGGGTGGGCAGGGGTACAAGGGGGTTTTCAACTCTAACACCGAATTTCCCTCACTTTGTCACTGTGGAACAACTCTAACTAATGCATTAAACTGAGTTTTTTTGCCTCTAATTTCTCTTCTTTTTGAGAATGATAACTAGAAATAGTGAATGTAATGCAGCGGCGTGAGCATGGGGCCCTCCGGGCCCCGCGATCCCGCCACGTGATGTCTTGTGACATAGTAACAGGAACAGCAACACAAACAGAAGCGCTAACAGTGGTGCACATGGTAATGCAAGCGCGAATGAGAACAGAAAGGGTAACGCACATGGTGGCGTAGACGGGAACGGTCTGCTGCATAATGTGTTGTCACATAGTAACATGGTGCCTGCAAACGGAAATGTCAATGGGCATGGTGACGCAAAGTGAAACAGAAAGAGAAACAGTACTGTAGACACAAATGGCAAAAAATAACAGAAACGCAAGCGCAAATGAAAACGCAAAGGATAACGCACATGCTGGCGTAGACGTCAACGGTAAGTGAAACGGTTATGGAACCACAAGCGGAAAGGGCAACGGTAACAGTAATGTAAGCACACAGGCTGGTTTTCCCCAAAATCTGCATAGAGAAAGACAGTGAGTACAAAGAATGTATGCATAATAATGGGTATCGGAGCAGAAAATGAGGACTTGGAATACTAAATAGGTTATATCTCAGGAACCGTATGACGCAGAAAAAAAATTTAAAAGTCATATGATTTATGACTGTCCTGGCTAGTTTTGTACTTAGCCCCCATTAGGGGGCTAAGCATTTTTCTGACGAAAAGTCTGTATCTCGCACCGTTTTCGAGATACGGGCCCTGAAAGGCGCGGCGAATGCCGTAATGTTATCCTATGGGAAAAAAAGAGAAGTTCGGAGCACCATAACTTTGCCTCCCTGTAATATTTTTTCACCAAACCACTGAAAGGCACATCTGTGGGCTGTTGGCTGTCTTCCCTCCAAATTTCAGGAAAAAAGATCAAACCGTTATTTTGCAGCAGGGTGCCAAGGATCTTGCTACGTCAGGCCGTAATGTTATCCTATGGGAAAAAATGTCAAATTTGGAGTGCCGTAACTTTGCCGCTGTGTAATATTTTTTCAACAAAACACTGAAAGGCACATCTGTGGGATGTCGGCTGCGTTTCCTCCAAATTTCAGCCCAAAACTCCCAACCGTTCTTTTGCAGCACAGTGCCAAAGAATTGCTGTCATTTTCCCACAGACTAGAAAACTACTGTCGCAATTTTCGAAAGCTTTCGCAAAAATTTGTGACACTTTCGTGAGCATGAAAGTACTTTGTGAAAGTACTTTTTCCAGAAATTTGAAAATCATATTTCTGGGGTGTTTTACCCCAAAATAAAGACATGGCTAGCATCCTCAGGGTCCGACTAGGTGAATACAAAAAGAATTAGGTTGCCAGAGGGTCCCAAATTTAAATGCCAAGCATTTTTCTGATCACCAACCAAAACAAAATGGTGGATTTGTGAAAGTAACAGGCCTATTTGCGTAAAGTAAAATGCATTTCATGGTTACACTGCCTAACTTTTGTTAATCTTTTCCCATTGACTTATAATGGGAAATTGTTTTTGAATAACTTTTGAACTGCTTAATATTTTTTCACCAAATCTTTGAAGGGCACAATGGGGACCCTCACCACATGTTCCCTGAAGATTTTCAGGTCGACAAGTCGCGGTGACCTATAGGCTTGACCGTGATAATTCCAGAAAGGTGAACAAGACGCTAAGAGATCACGCTAATAACCCGCAGCTGTATATCTGACTGGCACAAAACCTGGCAGATCCTAAGCGCCTATGGTTCTTGATCGTGTATTCCAAATTTCAGGCAAATCCACAAACAGTTGCAAAGTTATTAAGGTGCAAAATTTTGGGTTTAATATAGAAATGGCTCCTCAACTCCTAACTATGGTAGCATTACTCTATACCATAATATATATATATATATATATTTGTATTTTAAACACATTGGTGTGCAGTGGTACTCCCAAATCTTTAATTCCCATATCAAGAGGCATTTCCTGCATCCACATACTGCAGATATTGTGCATTGAAGTTACAGTATTAATCCTACTTGGATACACTGAGCCCTTCCTGAAAGCCTGAGCAGCACTCAGTGCCACATGGCAAATCAACTAGTACACAGAAAAAATGGAGGTTGAAACGCATCACCATTAGAAAGAGCTGCAGTTTTCCAAAATAGGTCATGTACTGCTTGTATCTTAAAGAATACTTTAATGCCATTAATCCTAAAGAAAATCTAGTAACTTCACTCCATGATAAGGAACTTATGGTCTGTGAGATACCATGAAGGCAATTATTCTACTGTTGTGACCAAAAATGTCTAGCATGAACCAATAGGGTGTCAGTTCATGTCCTGTCACAACTTGAATAATAACATGCACCCTGAATGAGAAATAAAACTCCTCTCTGTCTCATACAATAGGTCTAACAACATACACCAAACCAGGGAAAAAATAAGAGTCTCCAGATTGTCTAATTTTGCCCTGTCATATATAGGAGACCAATGTACAATTGTACAGTGATGTAATAACATGAAGGGAATGATGCCATGGTACCTGACAGAAACTCCAGACAAGTAGCAAAATAGCATCATGTTGCATGCAAATACAGCTATGGTAGACACACCCACCAGCATAAGGCCCGAAAGAAGCCAAAACTAAACAGATTTAAAGTGCCCCATCTAATCTGAGTGGTCATGGATACAGGACAGCAACTGCTGAAGGACCTCACTGCTCCAGATTACCGATTTTTGCCACTTTAGAAAAAAGCTTTTATTTACTTTTTGATTAGCTTTTGATGACCAGATAAGTACGCTAGGGAACAGACCTGCCCATTTTCAGGCACAACCCGGGAGAGTACAAAATACAATCATTTCTTACAGACATGAGTCAACAAGTGCAGACAATAACATTAGTGTAAACAGTCAGTTATCCACGCAGTGATATTAGAGAAAGTATATATACAGTACAATAAAAACCAAGGAAGCCTAACCAACTAACTGGCCAGAGTTCCCTCCCTGCACTGGAATCCAAAGTCCAGCTTTAGCTCTTATATCATGGGGGAACTTAGGTTTGTGAGGGTATCCTGGTGAAAAGTATTTCCTCCAAGTGGTGACAAAATGCCCATAAACACATACCTGTAATACAACAATATGCTGCAGTCCACAGTCAAAAAGTCCTGCCAAGCACAAATGAGTAAGAACTGTGCCATTTTCCCATATCCTTGTTAAGCTTTAAAAATAGAAAACTGTCCACTGATGTCTTTAATTTTTTAAACCTGTTAAAAAGAGCCCACCACTGCTCACAGCCTCAACCCCCCATCAACCTCCATTGTGCACCCATCCTCAAGACACATTTCATACCTCCCACACACCTTCCTCACTTCCACGTGTTCAGAATGTGAAGATTCACTTTCTGATCAAAGACGCTTCTTGCTGCTGGAACTAGTGACTGCTCATCAACAAGCAAGGTACTGCAACTGCAGTTCAACTCTGACTGTAGTTACCTTACTTGTCAGGAGACCAGCTTCCAATTACAGCAGCAAGATGCATCTTCGATCGGAGACTGGATCTTCAGTCTTTGGCAGTTCAGGTGAGTGAGGGCATGTGGGAATAGTGCAGAGGTGGGTGCACAGGGTATTCAGTTGGGTGGTGCAGGTGTCATCAGCAGAGGACTTTTTTTTACAGGTTTAAAAGACATCAAGGATGGTTTTCTTATTTTCAAGTTGACAGGACTATGGAAGGCTTGTGGTGGGGGATGCCACTAACCATCTCAGCCAGGACCAAGAGACCCTTTTTCTATTTTAAATAAAGAGTGCCATGAAGCACTAAGTTTGGGCTCATGAATATTAATGGGCAGAGCCACAGTCCCTCATGGATATTAATGAAGGAGTTTGTGCTGTTTCAGGGGATCGAATGTTTCGGCAGCTGCTGCAGCCATGTAAATAAATGTAGTAATAGCAGCAGCAGCCATGGACACTGAAGGAGCTACAGAAGAAGGGAGAAATAATTAAATAAATACATGTTTCTGGCTGCAGCAGATGCTAACATCGGGAACTAAGATAAATGCCTGTCTGCTGCCTGTGTGCACTTGATTACAGCAGAAGGGACAGGCAAAGGACTACATAAAAAAGTTTACACTGGGCAGCACTTAAGAGGGCACACAAAGGGCTATTGAATAGTGTGGCAAGTAAACTAATAAAGTAATTAATCTGGCTGCACGAGGACTTTATGTTTGAGACTGTGTGAATCTGTCAAGGAACTGTGTGTATTAGCAGCCATGATAGTGCAGCAACAGCCAATCGGAAAGCCAGGATTTCAAGCCAGGACTTATGGGACTTTTGTCAGAGCTCATGGAACAAAGCAAACTGTTTATGAGGAAACTGCAGGGACCAATTTTAGGCTCCAAAACAGGGATCCTATAGTGCATCGAATAAAGGTAATGAATATTCATTTCCTGGACAGACAGGCAGGATCAGCCAATCATTATGGGAGAAGCAAACAGCTTCAACCAATAAGGAGCCCCAGAAGGTCTCCATAAAAGTGTTTTCTGGCTGTGTGAGCAGTTCCAATGTGGCCCCCCACAGGGGTGAGGGCTCAGGCCCCCAGCTAGAGAAATGGGCCTAGTGAGCCAGTGCAAGCCCCTCCATGGGGGAGGGGGCCTTTTTCTCCTGCCAAGACAGAGACAAGTGGCTGCCTGAAGCAAATGTAGCTAGCCTGGAGGTTGCCAGAGAATGCCCTCCAGGGCTAGCCAGAGCCTTTCCATGTTAGGGAAAAAGTGTGCCAGTAACCTGATGAAGTCAACTGGGAGACAGCTGAACCTGCCTTAATGGTGAGAGTGTTGATGAAAGCCTGAAACCTCAGAAGGAGGAATGCAATTTCTGCAAGGCACCAGAGTGAGTAAATTGCTTTTGCCATGTGCAACTCTGAGAAGGTCTTTAAGGGACAGAAAAGCCCAAGGCCTACCAATGGTGACTGTCTGTCTGTCTGTAACCTGCATTCACAGCTACGCTCAGAGGGTGGACAACTGCCAAGCGACCAGGAAGGGTTCAAGTATTGTATAAAATGTGTCTGATTTGTGAGTGCCTACAGGACTGGAAGGGAGGTGCTCAGACATGGGGCACTTCCTGACATTGCCTGGGAGGTCCAGTATTCATCTGTTTGGAGTGGCTAACGTCAGCACTGCCAAGAGGGACTGGTTTAATGGTTGTGATGTCCAGTGGGAGTTGTGAACTCCAGCAAAGCCACAAGAGACTAAGACTTTGTAATCCATACTTGAGAGAGTAGTAGAAACCATTTGAAGTGCCAGTTCAAAGTATAGTATCTTACCGAAAGTAAAGGAATTTATATGGACTGTGAGCAATCAGGTCACCCTAGCCTTAGGGAGCAAGTACCCACCTGAGTATCTGAAGCTGAAAAGGACCAAAGCAGCCACACTGGCCCATGGTTGAAGGACTGATTATAAATGTGCTGAATGCATAAATATGCTGAATGCAGATTTGAAGAACATAAATGTGCTGAATGTGACAGACTGAGTTAACCAGACCAGCTGGTCTGCCTAAAGAGGGTGTCAGTCCAGAGAGGGGCACTGCCTACAGAAGTTAGAAAGTAGTTTTCCACCTGCAAAAGCCAAAAGATCTTACAAATAGTTTAGGGGCCTGGCTGTGGCCTTTGTCTGCATCTTGACCTCCTGTGTCAGAGCCTGCTTCTGAAAGCACCTAATCCTGCCTTGTACAGACCAATGAGGACGACAAACAGTAAGTAATGGAAGTAATGCAGGGTCCACACTCTGCAACAAATCCTAGAAACTGTAAATAGTTAAACGTGGATTTCAAAGCACTAATTCAGTGTCCCAGCTACCACAGCTAGAAAAGGTGCAAGCGTTTCCAATTGTTCAGTAATAGTGAAAGGCATGGTAACTCGTTTTTCTTATTCAAGGGCCCCAAGTAGCCGACCAAGTACAGTTGCACCGAACAACAGGCCTGCAACTAAATGAGAGTCTTAATTACTGGGTATCCAGGTTAAATGTAGAATTGTGGGATTCTATATGGGTATAGGGTACTGGTACCAGTAAGGGCATTTGTAAATATGTTTTGCCATTAATGCAACTAGCTAGCTAGTCAGGGACCTGACTACCTCAGAGGTTGCTGGGGCAAATATGACTGATGCCTTAAATTTAAAATGCAACTTAACTGTCCAGCTGAAGGGTTTCACCAGTACTGATCAAACCAGTAAATAGCATGACCTCTATTTCTTCCTAACTTCCTAACCCTACCCCATGTAAATAAACTTGTTATTTGATGTTCTTGCAAAATCATGTATTGTGAGCATATTATTAGTGTTCAGTCATTAAATGCAAAATGTCTGAATTTTGGTGGGTTGAATATTGGGTCATGTTGGGGGTGGCTTTATGGTAATGTGGGTGGGTACTGCATCCCAGAGGGTTGTACTAGGTTTTATTCTGGCCCACTCAAAGCTACACTCTGGGTGGATGCACTGCGTAATATGTTATCTTGGGAATGTAGCAGTTTAAAGTAAAATTTTAGGACCCAGGCCCCTCAACCTATAACCTAGGTAGTAGGCAGGGGTAGGAGCCCTTGGTATAGTGCCACCTAGGGGCTACAATAAAAAACAAGATGTCAGCTCACAAAAAGGAATTTTTTCTTGTGAAAAAGGATTAGACCCTTGCAAAAAGTAATCCTTTTTCATGAGATCAGATTCCTATGTCATTCTGGGAAGCTATCCAAAAGACTGTTCTGAGCATGCTCAGAACACAAAACTTTAAAATTAAATAACTTTGCAATGAATTAATAGTTTTTCACCAAATCAGTGAAAGCTACTTCTGTAGGGGAAAACTCTTTGTATGCTGAAAATTTCAGATCAAAATTCCAAACCTTCTGAGTGCAGTGCAATGACAAAAAAAGTGCAGAAAAGGTGACTTTTAACATTTTACCAGTTTGTGGAACTCTTAATCTGCCATTCCAAACAAAATGAAACTTGACACCTTTTAAGATCTACCACACAAGAGTGCATATGCAAAACTTCCTACCCTTGTCTTGTAATGCTGTAGCAAACCCTCCTTTTGCCCTTGCCCTGTGTATACCAATACTGTTTGCCTCTTCCCCTGGGAATTGTTTGTAAATGGCTTTATCCTGTGTATACCTCCTTTTAATTGCTGTATTTGCTGTATAATCTTGCATTGTCTTGTAATGCGGTATCAAACCCCCTTTTTTGCCATTGACCTGTGTACACCAATATTGTTTGCCTCTTCCCCTAGGAATTGTTTGTAAATGACTTTCCTGTGTATACCACCTTTTAATTGCTGTATTTTCTGTACTATCTTGTATTGCCTCGTTTTGTTCTACTGTCTTCAAACTGATGTGGAACCTTTGTAAAAGAGTCTTGGCTCAAAGGTATTTGTAATCCTAGATATAAATAAATAAATAAATAACAAGCAGAAATCAGGTTAATGGAATGCCTCTTAACAATGTTGGAGTTAAGACAAGAGCAAGTAATCCTTTGGAGAATGTACTGGTCATAAACTGGTCAAAAACTGTAGGCATAAGGTTTCTGGAAACAGACAATTGGAATGGCTGAAGCTGTAGGACCTTGCTGAAATCTTTTTGTTGGAGCAGATCTTTAAAAGTTAAAAGTGAATCCTGAAAAAAAGTACACATACCCAGTGATGTACTGTTCAAGACGATGATTCAGGTTACGCTCACTGAATATTTGATACTGCAAGTTTGGAACACACACACACACACACACACATACACACCCCTTAACATTTCAATATCTAGAATCTCCTACCCGTTCCTGACTATAGGAATATTTTTGAAAGTTTTCTAGCTGGCAGGAAATGTGCCAGAGGTCAACAGTTAAGTTTAGTTCATTGAAGTGTTGAGGCACTTAAACAGCCTTAGAAGTTAAACAGCTTCACACAAAGCTGCAGTGAAGCCAAATAAGGCAAAAACAAATGACATTATCATTCTTTTAATGAAAAGAGTGCAGACATCTTCCATTTTGATTTGCTTGTAACATTTTCCAGTTCTACCAGAATTTAGTTACATTTAAAATCTCTTAAATTAGTTATTTTCTCCAAAAAGATTATGGTAACTCTTTTTCTGTTTAGTCATACAATACTATTGTGGGCTTCACTTGTTACTTTTAGGGTCAGGATTGAGAAAATAAAGGTCAATGTTTTGGTGAATAGCATATGAAGTCAGTGCTTGTGGAATGTAATTTATTTTGTGGCTTTTCTCTGTTCCCACCCATGGTAGGGAAACTGTGTAGTGAGTAGGGTCACCACCTTTGGATGAGGTAAAAACCAGATGCTAAACCACATCACACCCCAAACTCCGCCTCTGGCTCCACCCCCTTTTTATGACCGGCGAGTATATCGCTCCTCCTCCAAAGCCATTTGTAATGTTGGGATAGACTTTACTAGTGATATGAAATCATTTTTATACTGTTATTTATTTGATTTATTCAGGTATTTATTTTTATTCTTTGGCAACCAGGTTAACTCCCATAGACCACATAGCCCATTTTACAGGAGTGACCCAGGAGCACAGGAAGGTTAAGTGACTTGCCCAGGGTCACACAGTATGTAAGTGGAGGCTGTGTGAATCAAACTCAGGTCTGCTGAATGTGCCAAGCTCATCCACAGCTTATTGCTCAGCCCTCTGTTAAACACTCTCTCATTTTCCTTTCCATGTCAGTCATGTATTCTGATGCTTTGATCAATTTTTGATAACTTAATTAGCGATGCTTGTGGTACCTTTAATACTTCACTGTGTTCCCCTTGGTTTTGAAAGGCGCTTTAAAAATAAACATGAATTGAATTGAATTGAATTACCTCAGCAGCTACTGCTGTTTCTTTTTATAGTTCTAAGACATTCCAAATTTTCAGACACAGCATTCCATTCTGTTTATCTGAATGGCCTGTAAAAGTGTAGCTAATATCATGGAATGTTCTGGTAATACAAACATGAGCCAAATGTAGTGATAAAGGTAATAAAAGTCAGATTATTAATTGGGTAGAGGGGACAAAACCTTTTACAGGTACATAAGTGAAAAAAGAAAGACAAAGGAAGGGATAGTGAGACAGAAGGGGAGGATGGGGGCCACATGGAGGATAACAACAGTAAAGCTGACATATTGAACAGGTATTTCTGCTCAGTCTTTACTGAGAAAGAGGAGGGTAATGGGTCTGAAGGGATTACAAGGGGTGAGAATGGTGCAGAAATGGACACAAGTCCCTTTACACGAGAAAGGCTCCTGAAGGAACTGGAAGTAATAAGAGTTGATAAAGCAATGGAGCCAGATGGGGTGCACCTCAGGGTCCTTAAAGAATTAAGAGAGGTGGTGGCTGAACCTCTGGCTATCCTGTTTAGCCGATCACTGGAAGCAGGGGAGGTACCCAAAGACTAAAGGACAGCAGATGTAGTCCCCTTATACAAAAGTGGGAATAAAGAGGAAGCGGGGAACTACAGACCAGTCAGCCTCACCTTGGTAGTGGGGAAGATCATGGAAACACTACTGAAGGAGAGATTGGTGGAACATCTGGTTGTCAATGGACTGCAGGACCCAAGGCAGCATGGTTTCACCAGAGGGAGGTCATGTCAGACCAACCTCGTTGAATTTTTTGACTGGGTGACTAGGGAGGTGGATCAGGGGAGGGCAGTAGACATGACCTATCTGGACTTCAGCAAGGCCTTTGACACTGTGCCACATAGAAGACTATTACACAAACTAGGGAATATGGGTGTGGGCAGGACAGTAGTGTGTGGGTAGGTAACTGGCTGGGCGGCAGGACACAGAGGGTGGTAGTAAATGGCTGTCACTCCACAGAGGGAAGAGTGACCAGTGGGGTACCACAGGGATCAGTGCTGGGACCAGTCCTACTCAACATCTTCATCAATGACATTGCGCAGGACATAGAAGGCAGAATTTCACTGTTCACTGATGACACAAAGCTCTGTAACAGAGTAGACACACCAGAGGGTGTAGACAGAATGAGAAGGGACCTGCAGAAACTTGAAGAATGGTCAGGGGTTTGGCAGTTGAAATTCAGTGCAAAGAAGTGCAAGATAATGCATATGGTGCACAAAAACCTTGGCACAATATATCAGTTGGGGAGGTGAGGATATAGCAAGCACCAAGCAGGAAAGGGATCTTGGGGTTATCATCTCTGATGACCTCAAGGTAGGGAAACAGTGTGACAAGGCAGCAGGTAAAGCAAATAGGATGCTGGGATGCATAGGCAGGGGCATCACCAGCAGGAAAAGGGAGGTTATAATTCCACAATACAAGACACTAGTGAGGTCCCACCTGGAGTACAGTGTACAGTTCTGGAGACCTTACCTGTGTATGGACATAGACAGGGTAGAGAAGGTTCAGAGGAGGGCAACAAAGATGGTACCTGGATTGCATCACAAGTCCTATGAGGACAGGTTGAAGGAACTGAATATGTACTCCCTGGAGGAGAGGAGGGAGAGAGGGGACATGATAGAGACATACAGGTATCTTACAGGGAGGAACAGGGTGCAGGAATACACTATTGTTAAGTGAAAAAGATGTTCCAGGACTAGAGGGCACGGGATGAAGTTGGAGGGAGGATGATTCAGAGGAAATGTGAGGAAGAATTTCTTCACAAAACAGGTGGTGGACAAGTGGAACACCCTGCCAGAGGAAGTGGTGGGGGCTGAAACAATCATGGCATTTAAGAATGCATGGGACAGACATAAAGGAATTCTAGAGGTCAGGGGTAAGGGGCAACAGAGTTCTAGGAAAACATAAACTGAACTTACAAACTCAAATGGGCAGACTGGGTGGGCCATAGGCCCTTATCTGCCGACACTGTCTATGTAACACAAATGGGTCTAAAACATACCAAAATATAGAACAAACAAAAAGATGCACTTGAGAGCACATAAAGGTGTAAAAGTTGTTTCCTGTCATAGCAGTAAAAGACCATGCTTAAAATTCAGAGTGGAAAAGATTAGGTTAATTTACTACTAATGATCTTAATGGCCATACTTTACACCTCCCAGACAGTCTGGTTTTACAGACAAAGGCAGGTCTGAATGGCTGTGACATCAGAACGTCTTTGTAACCTGGACATGCAATGCAGCCAAAACAGTGAATGATTTGATACATTAGTTTTAATAGTATATGAGCACTCAAAATGGCCCAAAAACCGAACTGCATTTAATCAAAACCGGATGACCGGATAAGAACCCTAAAAACCGAATTATCCGGTCAAGAACTGGATAAGTGGCAACCCTAGAAGTAGGGACTAGAAAGCCCAGTATCAAGGGTGAACATAGAGCCAGAGAAGGAGGAGGTAAGGGCATATGTTGGGTGTTTCACAATGTGCTAAGCGGTGGACTGCTGTAGCAGGCTGGCCTTAAAGCAGAATGTGGGAGGAGCTTTTCCCCCACATTGAACCTCAGGCTTTAGCCCTCCTAAAATATTGTCTTTGGGGAAAACTGCCCACTCATTCTTGCAATGACAATCCATACATGTGTGCCTCCATATGCAGGTGCAAACCAGTATCGAGGGCAGTCCTTCCCTACTTAGACATCACCTGTTGTGCTTCCACCAGGTGGGATCTATGGAGTGGGATGGCAGAGCCCCTCTCCCTGTGAGAGGAGAGCTGTCTTTTGGATCCTTGATCTTCTCTTACAGTTGACCCCTGAAAGACCAGAGTCCATTGCAGAACCATGGTCACCGGTGTGGCTGGTGGCAACACTACTGATGTACCAGTGGGCCAGCTCTGCTCAGCAATTTCTAAATAATAACTAAATAACAAAATAAATAAACAAATAACATATTGCACAGATTAAGAAGCACGATTTCTAAATAAAAACTAAATAAAACAAATAAATAATTAAATAAATAACATATTGCACAGATTAAGAAGCACCTTAAATAATTTATTTAACTGGTGCACTAATACTTTTCACTGTAGCCAGAAATCAGATTGTTTGATAACATGTTTCTTTGCACTATTACTTAAAAAAAGGAATGTTTGCTACATTGAGGGAAACTATTCAGGGTCCTGATACACAGTCACAGGTGCAGTGGTGGGTATGAGGATTTGGTTATGCAGAAAGGCTCCACATATCCCTACACACCAAAACTGCAATGCATAAAGGCTGATTGCCCCCTGCAACAGTGCCACATGGTATAATTATGCAAATGGGTAATGCAAATGCTTGTGGTCACAAATAGACTGCACCACCGCTAAAATGGTGGATTACAACAGCTACAGGGGTTGAACCACAGAATGGCACCTCATGCAGAATGCCCTTCAATGGACTATGTCCTGGGCAGTCAGTGCAACCACTGTGGTCTGCCCCCCCCACCCCTTCAGTCTATACTTGAGTTTCCGTTCATACTCATTGATGGACATACTTTTTCTGTCCTATGATGTTTGTCTCTGATGGTCTGGAGGCCCCAAAAGTATTCCTTTTCTCCATTTCCATCCCTGCTGTCCAGTGGATTTCTTCTCCCTATCTCTAATTTCATCTTTGTCTGAGTTTGGCCGAGCACACATTCCCCTTGCCATGGACACTCCAGCTCACAAAGCAGAAACAAGAGCAGTTCTGTCTGTGGGGTCACTGAGCTTTGTGATTTAAGATGAGGGTGCTAGGAGCCATTTTGCACAGCAATTCCATGCATACCACATCCTGATTAAAAGTGCCTTCCCCTGAGCCTTTTCCTGTGCTGTTGTACTGATTTGTGTAATAATGAAAGAAAAGACCTGTGACCCTTTTATATACAGTAAAATGGAAACAATGCAGAAATAAAGAAACAGAATTTGACCCATTTTACCCTTCGTATACTGTCACTGCAGTACCCTCTTGATCTTTGGCTACTCCCCACCTCCCCCCCGCCCGCATTCATACCAAGATCCAAGATTCCTTTGTGCCTATTTCATGCATGCTTGAAGCCAGCCAGTGTTTTCACTCTATCACCTAAGCTGGAAGACTGTTTCAGGCAATCCACCACTATTTCAATGAAGAAGTACCTTCTCACATCTCTCTTAAATTCCCCCCTTCCATCTTCACAGCATGCCCCCTTATTCTTGTGCACCTTCTGTTCTGAAAAATACTGCTCGCCTGTGCTTATTCATCCCTGTGAGGTACTTATACAGTGGGTTTCTATCATGCACAAAATGTGCTGAAAGTTGTCCTTGCAACCATTTTGCAGAACTCAGTGGGTTCAGCCTTGTAAAAGCACTGTACCCAGTCATACTGCAATGATTTGCATATTACCCATTTTGTTGTTTACCATGTTATGCATCTTAGACTCCATGTACTCTGCCATTTTGAATTATATTGCCTCCATGAATCTTTTATTTGCATCTCACTGTTCATAGGCTACACACTGCCCTAGCTCTCATCATTGCTACTTCTGCAATCGGTGTACACAATGTACACTTTTTACTTTGTTTCTTGCTCTCTTACTGGAATGTATTCATTGTACCATATTTGTATTGTTCATGTACATGCATCTGTTCTTTCCACTGAATATGGTATTGCTGTAGCACTCCCTGCTGTATTCCTTCCCATGGTGCACACCAGGAATCAAGCTTAGGCCCACCATACATTTACTGGTCACAAAATGAACCTTTGGTCCTTTTATATGGCTGTGTGGGTGGAGTTGCACAGATATATTGCTGTCATTCTGGAAAGGAGCACTGTGGAAACACATGACTGGACAGTGCTCCAGCATGCTTTCACAGTGCTGCGGCATAGTTCCTCTGGGTTGTGTTGTAACAGCCCTTCCCCTCTACAGGCCGCATCAACACACCCACTTCGTGGGACACTTCCATTTTCGCCCGCAACTGCTGAAGTGACAGCCGCCATGCCCAAGATGCCCACCGACGCAAACTGTGCACGTGCCAGTATCACACATGCGCAGTTCTGTTTTGGTGGCCCTCTTGGATATGGCAAGCTCCAGTGTGGCAAGAGCTCCAAGTATTGTTTCACTTGGTCTTGCCACACTAAGCAGCCTTATCGGCTCTGAACAGAGATTGTTTACTTCATTGTCTATGTTTCTATATAAATAAATATATAGAATACTGGATGGGCAACTATGCACAACCAGTATGTTCTGCCACAGAGGGATTCTGATTCTCTCTGACCTTGAGAACAAAGCTTGACAAGTCCATGGGAATCAGAACCCACAAGGTGGCAGAACACACTGGTTATGCATAACGTTGCTCATCCTATATTTTTTATAGTGTATAGTATTATGTGTAATGTGTGTATTGTGTTTTTTTCTCTTTCACAGTGAAACAGTCTTGTGCAGTCTCTAGAGTTTCTAGAATGCTGTTGTACCACAGAAGGGTACAAACACATTCCATGACCTTTGAACTGTGGTACAAAAACATTTTTAAAACGATGGATTTCTATATAGAACAATGCTCTACTATGCACTATATATACATTTTGTATAACAGTTTCTCTGACACAGCCACACTGGATATTGTAGGTACCATTTATTAAGCATTACATCATGACCAGGGGTTTGGCTACTGTCAGTTAATGTAACCCGATAGGGGACTCACATGGCATGAGGCAATATTAGATTAATGAAGGCAAACCACCCCTGGTGTGTGTTAATGCTACAACTAAACAGAAATGTAAGGTTTTTTTTTTAATTATGTTTCTGTAGTTTAAAGTGTTGGGCCTGCTTCTAGGATACTAGGGACTGTTGCTAAGTGGTTGCAAGACAACATTTTGGCTGTTACAACTTTGGTTCCATATTTCACCACCATGCCCAATGAGAATCACTGACTAATCCAGCAATGTTCGCAACATGGATGCAGCTGAAAGGGCAAGGGGGCAGGGATCACCATGTTAATTTTCCACATGTGACTATACTCAGAACATGATGAAGTTTGTGAAGTCTGCTGCTCAATTCTGGGACACTTTCTGCCAATAGAACCTTGAAGGGCAGATGGTAGGGATGTCGTATCTCAGCAGCTGCTGAAAGTGGACATGGCAGAGGGCAGAAGTTTGTGATGGACCAAGTCATAGGTTTACCTGTGCAGGGAAAAAATGCTAGGAGGGAGGTTCCTTTGGATGCAACTGGGTTCTTGAGGCTGGGGTTTCAGGTAGGAAGGGGAACTGAACTGCAAAGACAAACCAAAGAAGTCTGAGAACAATACATTCCAACTCAGCCCAGAAGCAAAGGTATGGATGTGCTGATGGGGTGGTGGAGATGAGTGAGATGGCAATACCTGTACCTACAGTCCCACAGTCTTTGGGCATGGTGTGGCACAATGTAACTAACACAATGCCAGGTGTATACATCTGTGGATGTTATGAATCAGTATGTTAGCAGGGTCAAGCCCCATTTGCACTCACTAACTGGTTAAGTCATTTTGATTAATCTGAGACTCAGCTAGAGTGGACACCTCCCTCTCCCCCTCCATGAGACTAAGAATAACATGTACCTATTGCCCCAAAGTGCAGAGGCACAGCAGGGTTGCTGTTTGCACTGTGTGTTGAGCCTCCACACTTTGCAACTGTACATTGGGCTCTCACTGTATGAGGGGATTCAGCCATCAGCATATCCCAGTGAAAGGCATGGCGTCCAATCAGATTTTTCCATTTCTTGACAGTTTTAAAATACATTACAGGTTTGATTTTTTTCCAGTAGTATCAGCCCCTAATGTCCTATCAAATTGTTAAACTAGTGACATGCAGAATATATATGTGCAGGGAACTCGAGAGCATCTGTTCAGAATGCTACCCTGCAGAGGGATGTTCTCTATTTAATTTCTCAACAACAGTTCCAGTGGCTAAAAACAGCATTTCAGTTTGCTCCTCGGGCTCCAGACAGTTGTTTGAATGTTGAATTATGCATATGAATAGCTTATAGTTAAGATTTTTTGTACCTCATACCTAAGTGGTTGTAGCAGTTTTTTTCTCACCTTGCTTTCTGCCATCTGTGAAGCAGGTTGGTCTTCAGCTTGATCATGTTAGTTAAATTTGTATTAGAGTCTTTCTTTGCTGCATTTTAAAAATGATGCCAAAGTGCCTCTGAAAATATTTGTGGTGTTTTCGACCTAACACACATTCACACAAATATGCAGGTGATTTTGATAGATACATTAAAATCACAAGGATTCCAATCTTTTCAGCTTTTTGAAGTAGAATGTCACTTGAAAGTCACTCATGAGTAAACATAAGAAGGTGATTAGCAGGATATCTCAGGGGTTGGTCCTTGGACCAATACTCTTTTATTTGTTCATTTGTGATATAGGAGAAGGCATACAGGGGCATATTAGCTTATTCACAGATGACAGATATGTATCTGGGTGAAGATGCATGAGGGGATTAGGGGAATGAGATGGGACCTAGAGATATCTGAAAAAAATGGTCCAATGTCTGAGAACTCAAATTCAGTGCCACAAGAGGCAATGTTATGTACATTGGCCAAAAGAACCTTCAAACTGAGTATTGTATAAGTGCTGTTACAGTGGGCCAAACAATGGAGGAAACAAACCTTGGAGTAATTATTATGGACAATCTTAGCCCAATAGAATAAGGCATATGCCAAGAAAAATAGAATGCTATGCTACATTGGCAAGGGCTTCACCAGTAGGATGCAAGGGTGGATCCTGCCTCTCCCCAGATCCCTGGTAAAGCCACACCTGTGGTACCATGTTCAGTTTTGAAGCCCTCATTTTAAAAAGAAAGAGGTATCTTTGAATCAGTGCAGATGAAGGCTTGCTACCAAAGTGATACATAGGCACCAGATAAAGCTCCTCCCCTTCCCCTCCTAGAAGACCCCTACCTGACCTACCCCAAGTACCCTTTTCACCCCTGTCATGATCCCCCCACAGGATCAGTTCATGTCACTATACTGCAATTACCTGTATCAACCTGCTTTTGTCATTTTAATTTGGTATTAGTGCTGCCCATACAACCAGCTTCTGTTCACTATTTATTTCTTATACAGTATGGCCCAGATATTCAAAAGGGTTGCGCCATGCGCAACAGGGTTGCGCATACGCGAGTCCTACATTGCGCCATTCTGCGATATTCAGCAGGAGGCAGTTGCGCCACTGAAAACAGGTTGAGCAACAGCGCAATGCAAATGAATGCATGCTCAACAGGAGGGAGGAACCATGCATAAACTGTGCAACCCGATATTCAGTCGGGTTGTGCGGAAATATGCAGGCGCAACCCCCAACCTGCGCCTGCACACAACTTTGAGCCAAAAAAAGGATCAGTTGAGGGCCACTCCACAGGTGAGCTGCTGTATTGCAGGCGCAACACAGCAGCTGCCACCCGTGGCTGGCCCCCAACTCAGTCCCTGCCTCCCCACCAGCCCGATCGCAGGCAGAATGTAAAACAACCCCCAACCCAAACATCTTCCTATCACCGATCGCTGGCAGAACGTAAAATACCGCCGAACATTTTCACGCCCGATCGCTGGCAGAACGCAGGGTTATCCCCTCACCCAAACATCTTCATCGTTTTATCGCGGCGGAACGATTACGACGAAATCTCCAACAGCCGTTTGGCGGGGTGTTGTCATGATACGCCTGCCCGCCGATCGGGCATTGGAGATGTGGGCGGGAGGTGCAATATGATACGCCTGCCCCGATCGGGCATTGGGAGATGTGGGCGGGGGTTGTTTTACATTGTGCCTCGCGATCAGGCTGCAGGGTGCGCCGGTCCTGGGCTGCTGCCTGGCAGGGTGGCTAGGTGCAAGTCCTCGGGATCGGCACACCTACATGCATAGCATGCAAATAGGGCTATAATCAGATGCAAATGGCCCCCTGCGCCTTGCATGAATTATGGCCCCATTTGCATGTCACCTTTTGAATAGCGGAAATTTGCGCATGGCGCAATGGTACTTGCGCCACCGCAAGTTTAATGCTCAACTCTGACAACTTGCGGTGGCGCAAGTTCCACTGCACCATGCACAGTGGCTGTGGCTGGGGGGTGATATTCAAAGGAGTTGCTCAATAGCGCAACTCCTTTGAATATCGCCCCGGCCACACTCCTGCACAACTATTTTGAGCAGCGCAAGGGCTTGCGCCTCAGAATGGCGTAGTTTGAATATCCAGGCCTATGTGTGCACTTGCATCTTCTTGACTTATTCACTGTTTGTATTTTATCTTTGGAATGCTTCTCTAATGCTGTTTTTTTATTTATTGTATCCCCTACAAATAAGCATAACCTTACATTTCTCAACAAGTATTTACTTTCCACAACTTAGACCAACTCTCCAGATATTATAGATCTTAAATAGAAATACAGAATCTGACTGTAGGAGACTGATGGCCCATCAAGTCTGCAAATAATGTTGCTACCTTACCATCCCCTGGCCTAATGTCTTGGTGGGTTATTCTCCTCTGTGGCCCATCTTCAATTGCATCACACTTACTACTTTTTCCAAGTGGGGTTATGAGTGCCTTGGCCTTGTCCCACTCATGTTTTAACCCATTAATGGCCCTTTCCCACACAACCATTGCCCCATATCTGTTCTAAGGCCACACCACTCTTCCCGAGAAGAAAAAAATTCTCTCATCCTTCTTGAATTTACTTTCTGCCAGTCTCAAATCATGTCCCTTCCTGACTGCATCTCTAATTCTAACAAATAGGTCCTTACATTTTACCCTAGGAATCCGATAGGAACTCAGAAGTCCTTATCAACTTCCATCTCTTCATCTTGCCTCCAGTGATTACATGTTTATGGCCTTCAGACATTCCTCATAAGATCTGCCTGAATGCTTTTTATGACCCTTTGATGCACTAACTTCAGCCTTTATATGTAATTCCTCAGATGAAGACTCCAGAACTGGACACAGTACTCCAAGTGAAACATTACCAGTGATCTGAATAGGGGCGGTATCACCTCACCCTTCTATTGTCAAAACATATCACTATACATCTGAGCATCCAAGATGCCTTCTTATAGCGTTATTGTACTGGCTGATTTGTTAAAGTGAGTCACTGATGAAGACTTCAAGATCCCTCTCCTCTGCTGAAAAGGCCAGCTTAACCAATTCCATCCAGCACTTCATGTGCAGATTCCAATTCCCTAAGTGCGTCATCTTGCACTTCTTGGCAATAAATCTCAACTGCCAGACCTTTGACCACCCTTTCTAGATCCACTGGAAGCTCTCTCAACTGTTCCTCACTGTCCATCATGCTGCAGAGCTTTGTGTCATCAAAAGAGACACATCTTAACTTGGATACCTTCCCAATGTCAATAATAAACATACATTAAATAGCACACAGGTCCCAAGACTCATCCCTGTGGCACCCCACTCATGACCCCCCCATCCTCAGATTAGAACCTGATAACCATGACCCTCTGATGCCATTTCCATAATCAATTTCCCTCAAATGTGACTAATCCCTTCTCTACTGCCATATCCTTCAGTTTGTTTAGCAGCCTCTGGTGTGGCATGGAATCAAAGACTTTGCTGAAGTCATGCTAGTTCAAATCCACTGTCAGGATTCTGTCCACTGCCTTAGTGACCCAGTCAAAAACACAATAAGGTTGGTCTGACACAATCATCCCAACATAAACCCATGCTGCTTGTTGTCCTACAGCCTGTTAATTTCTAATAGGCCACTGGGCTTTCCTTCAATATGGTTTCTATTAGATTATCAATGATGGAGGTATGGCTTACTGGTCTGTAGTTGCCTGTGTTCTTTTTGTACCCCCCAGTGAAGTGAAACATAGAAGTTGATGGCAGATAACAACCGCAAGGCCCATCCAGTCTGCCCATTTTTTCTACCTTATGAATGTGCCATAGGCCTTTACTCTGTCAATGGCCTATCTATTCATTCTCATCTGTATTGCTCCCTTATGCCTATCCCATGCCTGTTTGAAGCCCTGCACTGTATTCATATCCATCACTTCCTGAGGTAGGCTGTTCCATGCATCCACCAGCTTTTCTGTGAAAAATAACTTCCTCACCCCTTACCCCTTAATCGGCCTCCCTCTAATCTCATGTTGTGTCCTCTTGTCCTGCTATTTTTCTTATATTGAAACATATTAGACACTTTCACCTTGTCAATGCCCTTAAGATGTTTGAATGTTTCAATTATATCACCTCTCTCCCTCCTTTGCTCTAGGGTATACATATTGAGCCCCATCAATCTGTCCTCATATGTTTTCTGATGCAGTCCCTGCATCATTTTGGGTTGCCCATCTCTGGAATGCCTCCATTTTTTTAATGTCCTTGTGCAGGTGCAGCCTCCAGTATTACACATAGTACTCCAGATGGGGCCTAACCAGTGTCTTGTAAAGAGGGATTATTACCTCCCTCTTACAACTTGCAGTACCCCAACTAGTACACTCCAACATCCCTCTAGCCTTATCTAATGCTTTGGTTTAGTGGTCTGCTTGGATGATTTCAGGTCATCAGTGATGATGATGCCCAAGTCTCTTTCTTCCCTTGTGATTGTCAGCAACTCCCCTCCCAACCTATAGGTGGCTTCAGGGGTTTCTCTTCCCTATGTGCATGATCTTGCATTTCTTTGAGTTAAACCCCAGTTGCCACTCTTCTGATCATTTTACCACTTTATCCATATCTCTTCTCATTCTGCCCACCCCATCTGGATCATCTACTCTGTTGCAGATCTCGGTGTCATCTGCAAACAGACAAACCTTACCCTCCAGTCCATCTGCAATGTTACTGATGAAGATATTGAAGAAGACTGGACCCAGGACTGATCCCTGAGGCACCCCACTTGTGACTTGCATCTCTTATGACTGTATGCCATTTACCACCACTCTCTGTTTTCTGCCCACCAACCAGTTAGCCACCCAGTTGACCAACTTCTGACCCACCCAGAGCCTACCCAGATTATTAATTAATCTTCAATGGGAACAGTATTGAAAACTTTGCTCAAGTCAAGGTAGGTGATATCAACTGCAACCCCTTGGTCCACCACTCTGGTTACCCAGTCAAAGAAATCTATGAGATTAGTTTGACAGGACTTTCATCTTGTAAACCCATGCTCTCTTGGATCCTGTGCTCCTATGGATTTCAGGTGTTGCACTGTCCTTTCCTTAAGGAGTGCCTCCATAATCTTGCCCACTACTGAGGTAAGACTGACTGGTATATAGTTCCCTGCCTTCTCCCTGCCACTCTTGTGGAGTGGGATCACATGAGCCCTTCTCCAGTCTTCTGGGACCTTTCCTGTGCTCAGAGACTCATTAAACAGTTCTGACAATGGCTCTGCTAGTTCCACCTTTAGCTCCTTTAGTACCCTGGGATGTATGCCATCAGGTCCCATTGTCTTGTCCACCTTGAGCTTAGCAAGCTCTTGTGGATACATTATTTTGTGAAGGGACTAGTGCACACCTCCCTCCCTCCCCCCGTGTCCATGGTGCTGGGCTATGGGCCTGCATTACCTTCTCCTCAGTAAATACTGAGCAGAGTATCTATTTAAGATAGATGCTTTTTTGGTCCTCCTCCACACTTCCTGCTTATCCCCTTTGATCTCAACAGTGCCCACTCTGGACTTTCTCCTTTCACTAATGTATCTATAGAAAGTCTTGTCCCCTTCATTTACTGTTCATGCTAGTGTTTCCTTGGTTTGGGCCTTTGCCTGCTTTATAGCCTTTCCTGCTTCCCTTAGGGAAGTTTGTTATGCCTCCCTATCTTCATCCCACTGTGTTCCTTTATATTTCTTGAGGGCCAGCCTTTTGGCTCTGACCTTCTCTGCTACTGTTTTTGGGAACCAAAGTGATTTCCTCCTTATTTTGCTCTTGCTTTTCTCTCTAACACAGTGGGATGTTGCTTCACGTATTGCATCCTTAATGCTTGCCCACTTTGCCTGTACCCCCATACCTGTATTTCTTCTTGCCAGGGCTAGCTTAACTCTGTTGGCCATCTTATCAAAGTCAGCTCCTCTGAAGTCCCATATTTTAGCCTTGTAATGGGATGATTTAGTTCTAGTAGCTGCATTGAACCATACCATGCGATGGTCACTGGCCCACAGGTGACCTTCTACCTGGAGATCAGTGATCCTTTCCTCATTAGTCAGTACTAGATCCAGTTGTTTGAGGCCCACCCCATGCAGAGAATCCACCATGTGTCTAGTTCTGGTGGATGTTCCTGCTGGTATTGACTAATCTGTAGCTGGCATGTTGAAGTTTCCCATTCTCAGAACCTCCCCTTTAGCTGTCATGTTTTGTATATCTTCTGACAGTAATGTGTCTGTGCTCTCCCCCGGTCTGTAGGCCTCTAGACAACCCCAGTTCATATGGCTGTCCCATTTCCTGTTTCCAGGGTGACCCATAGTTCTTCTGGCTCCTTATGTGTGGTTTGAATTTCTGTAACTTTGTTATTTGCATTTACATAAACGGTAACTTCACCCCCCCTTTTGCACCTTGGTCTCTTCTGAAAAGTACATAGCTGGGTACTGAAGTCTCCCAAGTGTGGTTACTGGTGAACCATGTCTCGTTTATGGATACTACGTCTGCATTTCTCCAATGCCCAGGCACTACCTCCAACTCCAGTGAGTCATTAAATATCTAGGGAAAGGGCCCTGCCAGTACTGATGCAAGTTCTTTAAGTACCCTTGAGTGCAGATCATTCTGGCTCAGGACCTTGTCCACCCTAAGGCTGTTAACCCTTTCCCTCTGCATTAAGACATGAGTATAACCCTCCCCATTTCCAGTACCCTCTGTGGGACTACCTTCATCCTGCTTTCAGGCAGAGGTCCATCTACCATGAACACTGAGCAGAAGTAATTGTTTAGGATGTTGTCTTTCTGCTTGTCATCTTCCACCACTCTTTCCCACTCTGCTAGCCTCAAAATCCCTTCCCTACCATTCATTTTCTCCCAAATATATCTAAAACATGCCTTTCACCCTCCCTTCACAATCTCAGTGATCCTCAGCTCAGGATCTGCCTTCACCCTTTTTACTGCTACCTTCAACACTTTCGATTTTGCCTAATATTCCTTCAATTTCTTCTCTTTGTTGGCCTGCTTCCATCTCATAAAGGTCTTCCTTTTTGCCCTCACAGCCTCCCTTACCTCCCAAGAGAACATGATTAGTCTCTTGGTCTCTGTCTTTTTTCAAGTCACTTATTCACTCCTCTGTGCCCTGTGCCCCTTCCGACAGAATTTGGTGTCATCAAAGAGACAAACCAGGCTCTGTATACCCTCTTCTCTATTACACATGAAGATGTTCAGCAACACCAGTTGCAAGAGGAGCACTGTGGCACTCCACTGGTAAGTTAACCCCCAGGCCCCCCAAGAATTCCCCAATAACTACCCTCCAGTGAGTCCTGTCCCCAAATAAGTTCTGTATTGATATGGTGAGTTTGTACTTCATTCCCAGTCCTGCAGTTAATTAACTATCCTTTTGTGAGGTACAGAGTCAAAGCCCATGCTGAAATTCAAGTGTTTCACATTAACTGCTTGTCCACCATACATTGCATTTGTAACCCAATCAAAAATGTTGATTAGTCTAGCTTCGCATGACTGTCTTACCATGTCATGAACTCATGCTGCCTCTTGTCCTGTTGTCCATTAGCCTCCAGAAATGCCACCAGGTACTCCCATATGATAGTTCCAGCAGCCTACCTGTAGTTTTTCCGGTCATCTGTCTTGTTAACTCTTGTGGAATAGCACCATCACATTAGCTATGTTCTAATCCACTGGTACAACCTCCATTTCCAGGGAGCAGTTGAGTAGAACAGCCAGTGGTGCCACCAATGTCTAACTAGAGATGTTTAGAATTATTAATTTTCTGGCAAAGCTAGTGTGAAACGGGGAACTTTGCATGTCACAAAACTTCGTAAAGTTCTCAAACCTTGCATCAAATTCACCAGCATTTTATTTTATTATCTAAAATTAAAAAAAAAAAAAAAGGAAAACCACACTCCACCCTCTGGGTCATTGTCAGCCATCACCTTCAAGTATGCCAGATGCTTTTAGATAATATAACCCCCCCCCAACTAGGTTCCCCCAGTGCACCTTATAAAGTTTTTCCGTAGCTGTAAAATATAGGCATCTGCCTTTCCCCTAACCCTCAAAATCAAGTCCCCCCTCATAAAATGAGTGCAGAAAACCACCACATCCTTTACCACCCATTTGAGAATAACCCTCTCTCATTCCCCTCAAACCCTTTTAACTCCAGTTTTGCTCATTTCAAACACCAGTAAGTATGAAAATTGTACCCTGGTGAAGCAAGCATCTTTGCTGTATAGTGTCTGCAATCAGAATGAATGAAAAGTGACATCTATGCTAGTAGTAATACTTGACTGGCTTATAACCAGCCAGACAGGTAGTATAACAAGCAGGTGGCTTGTTTCTGTGATTATTTATAGGAAGAGGGAGGAGGGAGTTGGAGGAAACCTGCTTTTCAGGCAGGGGTGAAGGGCAAATGCTGGTATTTTACAGCCACAGAAAATCATTGCAGGGTATAAAAGGGAGAAGAGGTAGGTGGGAGCCTCATGTGTACAGGAGGGAGGATATATTTTAAAACATTCTGGTATGGGGGTATGAGGTGGCTGACAATGGCCAGAGGGTGAAGGTGGTTATCTTTTTTTGTTAATTAACAACCAGCCCATCAGTTATGCCAATTCAAAAAAAGCACACAGCACTCCAGGCTAGTATTTCAATAATTTTACTATATTTTAAAAGGAAACAAAATACAGTAACAATACATTTAATGTTACAATTGTAAAAGTGGTTCACATACCAATGAAGTGCAAAGTAGCCCAGCACTTCAAGGCTACCAGGACGTCTTCGTCAGGGGTCAATCGTGCCACTTTGCATAGTTCTTCACAAGCAAAATGCTACTTCATAATTTACTACACAAATAAGTACAAAAAAGCAATTGCAGTTTGCACTTGACATAGTTAGGTATCTCCACAAAATATTTCATGAAGCAAAGATTCCTGACTTTGCACTTCTCTATTTCTGACCCACCTCTCTCAACTCTGTAGGGTGTATCCCATCAAGTGCCAGTGATATATTCCCTTACAGGCCCCGGAGTACATTGATAATTCTTTGCTTAGCATTCCTAACACTACTCTGTTTCCCTTTGCACCTCAGGCCCTAATCCTGTAATCTAGGAGTGGATCACCTTCTTCCACTGTAAATGCTGAACAAAAATATTCATTCTGGATATCTCTCTTTTTTCAGTAGCGTAGCAAATTCCCAGAGGTCCTGGGTGCAAGGCGATGTTACAGGGCCCTTCCCCAGTTTTGAATAAACATCAAAATTATGATTTGGGCCCCTCAAACCTTGTAAGCCTGGGTGCCACTGCACCCCCTGCACCCTTGTAGCTACATCCCTGCTCTTTTTGCTGTCACCCTCCACCCATCTGCTCCCACTCTACAGCCTGATAATCCCCTTAGGTTTTTAGGTATACCTTAACATAACAAAAGAAGGCTTTCTCTTCCTGTTTAAACCCTTCTTGAATTTTAAGCTTCATCATATCCTTTGCATTCCTGACTGTCCTACTAGCCTCCTTTAATTTTTCTAAATATTCTCCCTTACTTCTCTCATTCTGTTCTCCCCTGTAATTCCAGAATACAGTCTCTTAACTCTAGCTGCCTTCCCCACCACTTTGGTAAACCACTTTCTATTCTTACCCACATACCTTGTCTCTGCAAAGTACTATGTGCCTTAGCTAAAGTTTTTCTGTAAACCATGAGTAATTAGCCTGCTAAACCAGTTATTGAATCGCCCAACCTATGCATAACCAGACCCTTTCTCCTCTCTAGAGTTAGAGAGACAGCTGATATTCTCCTGCCATAATAATTTCTCCTAGAGTCTCTGGGTCTCCAACTGCTACTGCTAGACTGGTGCCCACTGTGTTACACCTCTCCCCCTCTAGCGCAGTGCCCCACCTCCTCAGACACCTGTAATTGAGGGACACTCCTCAAACCTACAACATGAGGAGCAAGGTGCCCATGGTTGCCCCAGCACACTCAGCTCAGACCCGGGCGACTGTTCTGCCCCTTTCCCGGGGCCGCCCCTCCTCAAAGCTGTGCTTGAGTACTGTATGCCCCCCCGACCCCTCAACCTTAGGGTAGAGGGCTAAAACAAGCCTACCCAAACCACGCACGGACCTCTCCCTAATGGCTACAGCTACAATTTATCTTCTCACTTTAGAGAGAGTGACCAGTGGAGGCTCCTCTCCTTCCCCCACAAAACCATTGGCTACCTTGCCATGCTCAAGCTTGCACTGGGGGGGATATTGAACTTAACCCTGGTCCCCACTCTCCTAATCACACTCTCAGTGACCCCTCCAACCCCCTCTGGGCCAACACCAAAGGACTCAAGCTGGATCACATGAATATCGGCAGCTTAAGGCACAAAATCCATGACCTTGAGGCATGGACAGCAATTTATAAACCTGACATACTAGCTGTGACCGAAACTTGGCTCAAGCCTCAGATTCTCCCCCACGAAGTGGACTTAGCCAGCTAGCAGGCCTTTAGAAAGGACAGAGCGGGGAAAAAGGGAGGAGGGGTTCTTATCTACCTCAGCACTGCCTTGCATGCCTCGGAGATCGATCACCCCACTCTTTGTGGACCCCTAAGTGAGATTCTATTTGTGAAAGTGCTCTTTGGAGACACCAAGCCCCTCTACATAGGGTGTGCCTACTTCCCACACCAATCCACTGCCTACTCCCTAGAATCCCTAACCAAAACCCTTGAAGAGTGCTCCATGGGGGAGATCATCCTCCTTGGGGATTTCAGTCTCAACTGGCCAGCCCTGGGGACCTTCTCTACCAAGAACGCAATACTTGACTCCTCACTTACCCAGATCATTGATCTGCCTACTAGGCATAATGCTAAGTCAAGTAATCATTCCTTACTCGACTGGGCACTAGCCTCCTGCCCTGACTGCATACTGGCTGCTGGATCATGTCAAACTCTCTGAGTGTCCACTCACCTATTTTTTGTACTGGTCCAACAAGCCCCCTAAAATTGCTGCTAGAGTCATAGAAGCCAGGAACTTCAGCAGGCTTGTACCAGCTGACCTCTGCGCTGACCTGGCGACTAAAGACTGGGACCCCATCATTTCCTTCCCCTCACTCGATGAGGCACTTGACTACTTCACCAATTCATTCTTGTCAATGGCTAACCTGCATGCCCCGAGAAAGATGCTCAGGGTACAGTGAAAGTGCCATAAATGGCTGAGCCCAAGCCTCAAGCATACCATGCTACTCTGAGACAGGGCTTGGGGAATCTACAAATCCTCTGGCAGTACATCTGACTGGGAGAAGTACAGGAAGTTGAGGAATCAATGTAAAAAAACTTCCAAACAGGCCAAGTCCAAGTACCTAAGAGACCTCCAAACAAGTCACCTACGAGACCCTAAGAAATTCTGGGGCCATATTACCACCCTCCTCAAGGGTACCATAAATACTCAAGCAGACTCAGTCCTGGTTGGGGATACTTTGACCAATGACCCCTCCATAGTTTCCAAAGCCTTCTGAGCCTCTTTCTCTAAACCCTAATAGTCCCAGCCCCTCGTCCCTCCTGGGACTCCCCTCTATACCAGAATGGACTGGGCACCTCCTCTGCCCCAATTCCACCTGAAACTGGTTGAACCGTCTGCTGTACTTCCTCTCCTACTCAAAATAAACCCTAACTCTTCCCTGGGACATGACCTGCTAGAACCCCGGCTGCTGCGGGCCGCTGCCCCGGCTATAGCCTTGCCTGTCACCCTGCTCATCAACAGGTCCCGCCTCGAAGGAATGGTCCCAAGTAAGTGGAAGGTGTTGAGCATCGTCCCCGTCCACAAAAAAGGACCCCGGGACAAAGTGGGAAACTACAGGCCTATCTCCCTACACAGCCCTCTAGGGAAAGTGCAGGAGAGACTTGTATACAATCAACTGCAGGACTACCTACAGCAGCACCTACTCCTTGCTGTTGTTCAACATGGCTTCAGGAAAGGTCACGGCACAGACACGGCCCTCATTTGGCTTACATCTGACATCCTCAAGGCCATGGACCAAGGCTCCCCTAGCGTTGCTCTATTCATCAACCTGTCCAAGGCTTTCGATCTGGTCAGCCACAAACTCCTCCTTACCAAACTCCACCAACTTGGTCTGGATGAGCACTAGCTCTCCTGGTTTGAGAGCTACCTGGTCAACTGAACCCAAAAAGTCCACTGGAGAGGAACACAACCTGGCACAAGACCCATGGTCTCCAGGGTACCCCAGGGCTCGATCCTGGGCCCCCTGCTATTCTCACTCTTCCTCAATGACATCGAGGATGATGGAGTGCTCAGCAACCTCATCCTATATGCGGATGACACTGTCGTCTACTGCAGTGACCCTCAACCCAGTGTCATCTCTGCCAAACTGCAGGCCTGTCTCTCATCTCTCGAGGTCTGGTTCACTTCTAATTCCCTAAAGCTGAATGAAGACAAAACTAAGGCTGTCCTGTTTGGGACTAGACGCCTGTGCACTGACAGAAGCAAGCTACTCCAACTCAACACAGCCAAAGGGAAGAGAGTAGAGGTCATTGACAAATTCAAATACCTCGGGGTCCTCCTTGACCAGGAGCTGACCTATAAACCACACATTGACTCCTTAACTCAGTCCATCCATCAAAGGCTTGGTCTCCTCAACCGCCTGAGCAATTCCCTCTCCGGTGAGGCACAACGAGCCATCGCCAATTGCAACCTCCTCCCCTCCATCCTGTATGGTGCCCCCCTGCTACAGTTCCTCCAAGAGATGGAACTCAACAAACTCTCCTTGCTCTATAACAGAGTAGCTCACTTTGCAACTAACTCCTCCCCTGGGAGGCACCACTGTGAGGCCCTCATGGATCTAAACTGGCCCTCCCTACGGCACAAACTGGCATGCTCTGCTGCCTGCATGGCCTTTAAATTCTCCTCCTTCAGCCCCCCTCCACACCCTCGTGGGCTGCTTACTCCAAAAGTCCAGATCCTCTGCAAGTCGCCCCCTCGATATCCCCCGGGTGCACACCAACCAAGGCAAACGCTCCTTCCAATACACTGCCTCCTACCTTTGGAATACCCTCCCAGCAAGTCTGGTTGACAAACCTACTCTCCCTGTGTTTAAGTCAGGCCTCAAAGTGTATCTTCTGAAACTCAGCCTCTGCGGTTGCAATCGCTAGCCCCCAGACCGGGCCTTCTCCCTTGCTACCACCAGCCTAACCATGCCTACTGCACCCAAGAATCTCTTATGAAACAATGTTACATGTACTGTGTACCTGTCTTAATACCTGAGAACCATTGAGAAACCTGATGACTCTGTGCCAAACATTTTAATTCCTATCATGAATCTGCTGTAACTACTGTATATTGATACCTATGTATGTATTCTCTGTAAACTAACTCCGGGTCAGCCCTGAAAAAGGGACCGTTGGTCTCAGTGGGTTTACCCGGTCACCAAAATCTAAATAAATAAATAAATAATGCAGGTATCGGTCACTTCAACTATCACCCATCTTGATCATACTCCATTTTGCTCCAGCCCCTCTGCTCTCCCTATGTCTGCCAATCTTTCAGTAACCAGCAAATCCATTTTCCCCAAAACTGCCTTCTAAAATCTAGGATCTTCATTTTTGTGGAGTGTCATAATCAAGAAATTTGAGCAACAGAGAAAAAGCTGCTGTGCTAAAAGCAAAAATTCAAAGTAATGTAAGTAAATATTCTGCAGCGGGAGCCATGATGTCACTAAGTGCTGTATTCAGTGGCAGCACACCACGTGTGAGTGGGTGCTGATTTTTATTTGCACAATGTAATTAAATAAATGGTAAACTTTTTACACCAAACTGTTTTTCGTGTGACCTTTGTAGCTGTGGGTACTAGTTTTGTAGCGTTATGAGCCCCTAGGTCAGTTTAAAACCACACTGAATTGCTGGCCCGCTGGTGCAGCGGCATGGTGTCCGTCTGTGACACCAAAGTTCTGGGTTCGGGAACAGACCTGGAAAGTCAGAGGGCCAGCTGGGGAGGGGGGAGGATTGAGCATCCTAGGGATGGCGCCCCTTCTCCGGGGAGAGGGGAATTGAGTGTCTAGTGCAAGTCAGACCCCAGCAGAGGCTGGAGGTCTCATAGCGATTGGCCCCTGGATCATTTAAGAGGCATGCAGATGCTGGCGTCACTGCATGTCATGTCTCGTCCTCCACAAGCCAAAAATCAGCAGCCACCATCCATGATGCCCGCCCACTTCCCTGGCTCTGATCATTCGCTCTGATGCTCCAATTCAGATGACCTATCCTGTCATCTACTTATCCATCTGACTCTGCACTCCACCCTGGGGAGCAAGTCAGGGAGGCAATGCCAGTTGGCAGCCCTGCTGGCATCCTTCTTCCATTGTTGTGGGGTCATGCTGGTGATGTGGCCCCACCCTGGGGGTAATTCAGGGGGTATCAGCTGCTGCGTAAATCCTGGGGGTGGGCAAGGATGGGGTCCAGAGGTCGGCAAAGGGCTGAGGTACTCAGGTGGCACTGCAACAAAATGAAAAATAAATAAAAAAAAAAAACACACTAAATTGTGCTCACTGACCCCAGTGGCTTCATCACCTTTGCATCCTCGATGCAATATTCATTAAAGAGCACCAGATCCAGGATAGTCCCTTCCCTAGTAGGTTCCTTGATACACTGTATAAGAAAACAAGTCAAGTAGCACCTCAGTCAGTGCTTGGCTTCTGCCACACTTGGCTGCAAGGATTGCCTGGTCTATGTCTGGTAGATTCAGATCTCTTATTAGTAATATCCCCCTGACTGATGATTTCCCAATTTCATCTCCCAGTACTCTGCTCTTGTCCTCCTTTTGACTTGCTGGTCAATACACTATGCAAGTTCTTTTTTCCTCCCTTCACTTGATTTCAGCTCTGCCTAGACTGATTTTACATCTTCCACTGATGTGCCTTCAGTGGCCTCTATGTCCTCTTCTATATGCAGGGCCCCACTCCTCCCTTGCCCTTCTGCCTGTCCTTCCTATTGATGGTGTAGCCTGGGACAACAAGATCCCAGTAATTATTGTTGAATGCCCAGGTTTTGGTTATGGTGACTAAGTCTAATCTGGCCTCTGCCATTACTGCCTAAATCTCCTCCATTTTGTTTCCCAGGCTTTTGGCACTCAGGCAAACAGTTTTTCAGGACTCCCATTTGTCTTTCACTCCCCAGTCTTCCTGATACCCATTGCTCGTCCCTGACCCATGTCTTGCCTCAGTTCTCCTACTTGCCTTGAATACCCCATGCAATTTCCTGTCTGCCCTCCTACCCCTCCTTTTACTGCCACCACTACCACCACATTCATCCTCCCTCCTCTCTGGTCTGCCTGTTGTGATTTCTGCTGTAAAAGCAATAAATGGTACACAAACCACTGCTGGAATCACATACATTTATTCAGGAATTATAACACCAAAGGACAAATACCCCTACCTAGCATCTTTCGCATAAGGATTCATCATGAGGCAGTGCTTGACTACAGGTCACATGATTTTATAGCCCACAGCAATGAATATTCAAATTCAATAATAGCATTTTTTCGAGTGATCGTACGACTAGGGAACAAAACCGATTAATGCATGATAAGGGCACTGTAATGCAAAGTGAAAATCCCACATACAGATACTATATATCATAGCAAAAAAAGTGTAAAAACAGGTATGCCTCACTTTTATATCCACATTTTGTGAGAATAGGGAAACACTTGGGATAAATATTGGAGCGATCATTGTCTTGGCCAAAATCATTTTAAATTCATTCATATACTTTATCATGTTAAAATTAAAGGCCGAGATAACAAAGAAGTCATGAAAATAAAGATGCTTGTTGGGGAGTGATAGCTAGGTCTCCCTCATCTGAGAACCCACCCTGTGTGCCCCTTGCCCAAGCATTCTCATTCTGCTAGTTTAAAAGCCCAGAAATGTATGTCTCAAGCTTCTGCACCAGTGCCTTTTTCCCCTTTCTGTTTGGGTAAAGGCCATCTGGTTTATGTAGGCCTTTTCTTCCACCAAGAGACACCCCAATCTTTTAGAAGGTGAAACCCTCTTCATTGCACCGGTCTTACAGCTGTGACCCCTGGGTCACCATGCCTGGGTTTACACCTGGTGACTGAACAGGGCCCACCTGGTTGAGGGGGTCTGTGTTCATTCTTTCTCCATGGTAGAGGGATTCATCCCAGAACAAATAATAGCATTGTACCTCCACCCAGACAGAATAAGAGGGCCAGATGTTGTGTGAAGCACCACCCCATCAGATGCAGTACCTAACCACCTCCCAACATTGGACTGGACCACACACTTGGAACCAATAAGACAGTTGTTATCTTCATGAATAAACACTTCAGTCAGGTTATACAAACTGGGCACACACACAAAAGTAAAATTCAACAAATTAACAGTGTTTTTATTTAAGAACACAGGTCTGCTAGCTGGAAGGTAAAAGGGGGTTAAACAGTTGCAAGTCACCTTGAGCACTATCACCCTATAGCAATGCCCCTGGGAACCACTGAACTGTTGGCCACAACCACCCTCACTAATCCCAGTGTTTAGGAAGCACCTTGCCAAATCAAGGGGCACACAAAGATGAACTATTCTACATAGAGAATGGTAAACTCTTCAACTGGTACCAGTAGTAAAACTGCAAATCCAAGTATGTCACAACAACCAATGACTCTGGGTACTGCTGCAAAGTGGAACGGAAGACTCTGAAGTCAGTGCCAGGTTCTCTAATTTTCAATATGTTTTATTAAGCCAAAAAAAAAAAAAAACAAAAACAGAATTCTAACAGAAAGAGTCCATACAAGGTATTCAGGTAGGTAATACCTGTCTCATTTAAAACAAGTTCAGGTCAGAACAAATATGGCTGCCTATGCTGTTCAGAGCTGGCAGAGCGCTGGCAGAGCTGTGGCAGAGCTGAGCGCCGGTACAGCCATAGCATAGTTGTGCGGAGCAGCTGTGGCAGCCACAGAAAAGTCCAGCGATGGGGGTATGCCATCCAGAAGATGGCAGTGATGACAGACCTGCACATGCGCGGTACCCACGCATGCACAGATTGAGTCACCATCTTGCACTCCGCGGCAGCTGTCACTTCAGAAATTGCAGAAGAAAAACAAAGAAGTGTGCTGGGGGGAAGGGCAGAACGCTTTCTGTGGAGGGGAGCTCTGTTCGCAGAGGAGAGGGCACCTTCAACCACAGCAATGACAACAGCAGACTGCATCACTGTAGGGGAAGACAGGGATCATTTTCACTCGCAGTCCTTTCTGCCTCCTACAATTATGTGATCCCAAAATGCCTGCAGGGCTCCGCCCATGCAGCTGTAAAAGAGGGTTCTAAAAGGAAAAACTTCTGTTACATGAGGGTAACAGGAAAGGGGAGTGGAGAGAGAGAGAGAGAGAGGTATTTTACAATGTCACTTTCAGTCATGGAAACAGACTGCTATTCCAAATGGCTTGCAAAAGCAGAGGAGGGAGAAGGAAAAAAAAATATGTGCAGGAATATTTTAAACCTTATAGGCAGCCATGCAAGGGAAGTTACCATGTACTGACTTGTTTTATCTGTATAAACACTTTATTCTGCAGCTTTAAGACAGGCAGGAAAACAAGGCAACCATTTATTGTCTGACTCCTTGCCAGCATGACTCCAGGAGCAATATATGCTACTTTAAGTGAAAACACTACTACACATCAGTTTAGTGAAATGTGTCTGCATTTTGCTCAGCAAGAGTTACTGTAAGTCTCAAACCAGGTACCATAAAACACTCAACAGAAGTTATGTAGAGCTGAGCTGTTTAGTTCATTGCAATTAAAGAAATACAGCACTAAAAACAAACTGGAAAGAGCAAGACAGAGAACACATAGAGAAAACTCTCTTGTACTGAACAGAAAAGGGACAAAAATATAATTACAGCAGTTCCAAAAATACGTAAAGAGGGGCATTTGAGCTTTTAAAAACATGAAGGCTCTTTTAGGATCCTGCAGGTCCACCTCCCCTCTACAAAGTGATGCAGCTTCCAGTAGTATTTCACAATAAGAAAAAAATGCTGCGTCTCATTTATCTGATTTTTCTCTGTTAGCGTAGAGAAAATACTTTAATACCTCTTTAGTTAATAAGGTCAGAATACCTAAGTGCTGACCCTAAACCCAAAGAAAGTCACTAGCATGGGAGTAAGTCACAAAATAGGAAGGAGGTCAACAAGCTGCAAAAGGTCACCTCCTCGCAAGTTCCCAGGAATTACACTAGAATCTCAGTGCAGGCCTAATAGCTACATTGACTGGGTTCTTTGGGTGATGCACTTGAAGAAAGTTAGCAAGATTTGCAATTTAACTCTCCAACAGGCTATTGGGTGCTAACACAATTTAAAGAACTTTAAATCCAACAGGAAAATGTTTGAAACACAACTGTAATCCAAATGCAGTAACAGTAATCCAAAATTGGAAAAGTACAAAGACTTTAGCCAGCAGTGCCAGCACTCATGTGACCCATGGATACAGCAGTTCAGTTGAGGCAGGGAAAAGCACACAGCTACAGGGTGAGCAGCAGTCATGAACAGGGCACATTGGCCTGGGGATGAAGCACTACTGATTTCTTGAGACATTCTGCAGCATCACAGTCCTTATGGCTCACACCTCTCAGGATACAGGTGCACTATGCAAAGACTTCCCAGTAATTCAGTTATATCACTGCACAGTCTTGTTGTGTTGTGAGACAGAGTCACAGGCCATGTGCTTTCAAGTACCCAGGAAGTGTTGGGATTATAGCTTAATTTACAGACTGGAGTGTGTTATTTTTTATTTATCTATCTTGTATGCCACTGGGACAGCAACATCACCACAGCAAAACCCACACAGTGAAACCCCGATGGTGATGGACATTGTGGTGATGTGGATTCCATGGTGACGGATGGTGCAGTGACAGGGGGTAGGCACCTAACTCTACTGTCTGCGTGACACGGAGTTAGTAGTCTAAAGTAGGGGGGCAGGGGGCACAACCCCACACATGGAGGGGTTGGGGTGCAGCCCCCTCCACATTGCTGTTGCCATGTTGCTGGAAGGTTTTGAGATGCATCAGTGTTGGGGATGTCAAGGCACTGTGGGGGATGTCGCAGTGGCATAGCAAAACCTATTTAACTATCTATCTGTCTATTTATCTATTGCTCTGTCTCTTTATCTATCAATCTCTCTGTGTATCTATCAATGTATTTATTTATTGATTGATTTATGCACTTATTTATTTATTTTTGGTAACCAGATAAGTCACTGGAACAAGACACCCCATTTTCAGGGGCGACCCAGAGTTAGTCTGAAGCAGAGATTCATTCACTTTACAGACATTAGGTTGTAAAATGCAAAAAAGGAATTATACAGGACACTCACAAAAACTGCTGAAGCAATGTACACGACATCCAAGGTATGCACACAATCATATTATTGGTCACAAGATGTAATCTACCAGATAAAGGGAGAGAGGAGCAAAATTCAAGTTAGGTGAGGGCAGTCAGTTATATAGCATTACTTGGTCAGATAGGATAATAGGCAGGGAGAGGTAGAGATCCTGGGGTCAGGTTGCAGAGATATGCCAATTACTGATTGCTCTTGAAAGGAGATGTTCTTTAATGGAAAGTCTTAAAGTCCCTGAGATAGATAGTCTTAAATGGTTATAGGTAGGGATTTTCATTGCAAACAAGCAAGGTAAGAAAAAAAGCCATACCCCATGCACGTTCTTTCACATGGAACTTAAAAAAGGTCATGGGAGAATGAAGGAGGTGAGCTTGTTTTGAGTAGTTTGAAAGTGAGGCAGTAGAGGGAGTAATGCATGCTTCTTGCATACTTCCTGGAGTGTGTATAGTTTTAAATTCCTTGAGCATATTACTGTTGTGATCCCTGTTGCTGGGGGTCTAGGACAAAGTGATCAATTCAATTTTACAGAATTCTGATCCTAGCCATTTCTGTTTCCCTGGCAGATAGAACTATGTTCACACCATAGGTAAGGGTGAGTAGGAGAATGGTTTTGGCAATAGGCAGCACAGACTTAGGGTGAGGTAAGCCCTTAGTATGCAGAAAAGCCCTAATTTCTGGTTCAGAACATTTTTGTAACAGCATCTCTGTGCATGCTGTAGGTTAGTATGGAATCCAAGTTTAGTTCAAGGTATTTGAAGGCATAGTGTCCTAATAAAATTGCTCTTTAACAAAAGAATAATATAATATGAAACCAAAACAGGTGACCATGCATTAAGCAATATCAGTGCACATTCTAATGATGGGTCCTGGCCATTCATACCTTTATATTTGATCTACCCAGTTTATAATTATGAATACTTACTAAGAAACTGAAAGATGGCGGTCGTGCAGCAGTATCAGGTAGTAGTATTATATTTATTTCTTAGGCACCCAATCCCATTAAATCTGGGTGCCTTACAAAAAAATCAGATACAGATAAACAGCAGCAGATAAATATATTCTATCTATCAATAACAAGAACAGGGCACTCAGGAAACCAGGCAACAGTGGTCTGCATATAACTTAGGGGAAAAGGGCAATTGTTTAACCAGGAAAGACACACTAAGCCAAAGCTTGTTTCCAGGTGTGACCTGGCAGAACAAGGAAGTTACATGAATAGCTCAGGGTCACACTGCATGCAAGAGGGGGCTGACTGGATTCAAACCTGAGTTTTCAGGTGTGTAACTCAGTCCCTTTAACCACTATGCTATACTGCATCCTTAGACCTTCTAATCCTGTGGTGAGCAAGCAGTGTCTGACTTTCAGATGCAGAATGTCCAAACAAGTGGAGTTTGCATCAAAAATTCAATTCTGCAACCTATGTTTGGGTGCAAAACATGAAAACTTTCAACACAACCTGATACCCTTTGAAAATAGGGATCATGAGTTATGGCACAACCAGGTGGATACTGGTTGAACATGTGTTTGCATCTGCATTTGTCTGCTTGGAATTCCAGCTATTGGGACAGAAAGTCACAATATTTAACCAAATTTCTTGTATTCAGTACTTTTAAAAAGACTTCTGTTCAAATAGTATAACTCCTAGTTTAGTCCAACATTCTATAATTTATTCAGTACATTTAAAATGAAAGCTGTTCCAATAGTATAATTCCTAGTTTAGTCCAACATCTTCTAATTTCCTACACAGATCCCCACCAACATATTCTAATTTCCTACCCAGATCTCCACCCTCACTGCTTAAATCTGCTCTTTGCTAAAATGTATTTTTAAAACATCAGCTCTATTCCTTATAAACAACCATCTCACCTCTCAATGCAACTGCAAAATGATGAATAAAGACATTAGTTTTCTGGAAGAAAAACTCAATACTGAGTTCAAGGTCATCATCAAAGCAATATTCCAAGTACTAACACAGTGACAGCTGCAGTTACAGATGATAACTGCTGGGCACCTGTCTTCTTGTTGTCAATGACCCACTTTAAACCTCCTTCACCTCTATGTATTGATGTATTTTATCATTTATACACCACCTGGGTATTTTCTTCCAATAATCTACTGCTGTTCTTCTGAAACTGTTGAGCTAATGCCCAGAGCACTTATACTTCATTGTTAGTTGCAGAGTCATTCTATTTGTAACACATTTTTTTCTATATCAATAACACTTGTTTTGCTAGTTTGATCCTCCTTCTGTACTTACCATCTTAAAGTAAAATATCTTCACAAGGCTAGCCTGTCATGTCAGTAGGAGGGGTATGCCTCAGCCCACTGAATACCTCGGTCCAGGAACAAACTCAGGCTGTTGGGGATCCAGCATTGGGGGTCATCCCAAAGAACACTCTTCTCCTCCTCTGGGAAGGAAAGTTGCTGGCTCAGTACAGTATTGCCACCTGGATGACCACTAGTGGAAGTGCTTTGAAGGCAGAGTTGGGGAATGCATGTCTGTTGGGCTTGGGGACGGCATGCTGTCATAAGCACACCTGCCTCTTTGAGCTCCAAGCCTGCTTGCATCCAAAGAGATGGAAGAAATGTAAGATGGAAAAAATTCACCCAGTCAGGAAGACTGCCCAGAACACTTGGGCTCCATGGTACTGCCTGTTGCCTTGCAACACTGAACCACAGTTTCAAGGGCTGCCCCTGAGAGTAAGCAGCAGTTCATGGAGGCCTCATGTCAGGAGATGGGGCTGAGTGGTTGCCTGGGTTAGATGGGAGTCAATACAATGCAGAAGAGACATAAATAGAATAATTAAAAAATAATGTTAATTTCTTGTGATGCTTTGTTCCATACTAGAGCTAGCCAGTAATGTGAGATCATGAGTTTTCCTTGATATCACCAGTCATCACTAGCAGGACTTGTAATGCAGTAATGACATAGGGTGCACGATTTCCTTCTCGGAAATCCTGCCGGTGCCAAGGGCTAGTGGGGAACACAAAAGGAAGATTAGGGAGATAAACCAGTGGCTCAGGGAGTGGTGTGAGGCCAGAGGGTATGGGTTGATGGTGGATTGGGGGGAGACCTGGGACGATAAGGAGCTGTGTGCTAGAGATAGGCTCCATCTCAATTTGGAGGGGAAGGGAATCCTTAAGTTGAAAATAGAGGGGTTCATTGGTGAAAAGTGGGGTTTAAACTTGTGAAGGAGGAGGGATGGGAGAAAGGCTGTCGAGGGGGGTCCGATAAAGGAGGGACTCTCTCGCCTCCCCCCGGGGAGCTGGAGGAATGCAGGAAAAGGCCAACTGGTGGGGAAATGGAAGTATAGGGAAAGGGTGGAAGGTAGTCCTGCTAAATGTCAGGAGCTTAGGCAATAAAATACCTGAGCTCCCAGCGATGCTAACTGAGGAAGCGTGGATGTGGCAGCGGTCACTGAGACCTGGGCCACCGCAGGACATGACTGGGACCTGAACCTGGAGGGTTACACTATGTTCAGGAAGGACAGAGGGGAGGAAAGGGGAGGAGGGGTAGCAGTAATAGTCAAAAACTGCTTTGGCATAGGGGGAGTAGAGGAGGCAGAGGGAACCGTGGAGACGATTTGGATCACCTTGATAACAAGGGGGGGGCAAGAGAGTAAAAATAGGAGTGGTGTATAGACCCCCTGTGCTGGCGGAGGAGCTGGAGGAGAGTCTGGTGGCAGATGTTGGGAGACACTGCAGATTGGGCAGGGGAAGGGTGGTGGTGTTGGGGGACTTAAACATGCCAGGAACAGACTGGGAGACTATGACATCCTCGGTGGCCAGTTGGATGTCTTTCAAGACGCGTTCCTAACTCAGCAGGTGGGGGAAAAGACCAGGGAGGTGCGGGTACTGGATGTGGTCCTGGCAGACAGTGACCAGATTGGGGGCCTGGAGGTAAGGGACCCGTTGGTGGGGGAGTGGCCATGCCACAGTCTGGTTCTGTCTGGACCTAGGAGGGGGTAGAAGGCTGCACAAAGACAGAGGTAACTGACTTCAGGGGGTGGATTTTAAGAAATGGGAAGGATCCTTGGAGCATTTGATGTGATTGGGTCAGACATGGACACTGACAGTAGGTGGGAAATAATCAGAAGAGGGGTGCAGGATGCTATCAGCACCTGTGCCGGAGTAAGATAAAATGCTATAGGGCCCGAAATCCTGCTGGTGGACCAGGGAGGTCCAGGAGGTGGTGCGGAAAAGAAGGCAGCCTATAGGCAATTCAAGTGCTCAAGGAGTGAAAGGGATCAAGGGGAGTACAAACTGATGGCTAGAAGGGCCACTAGGGTGGTGAGGGCGGCTAAGGCAAGGAAGGAGCAGAACCTGGCCAGGGAAATTAGGAGAGGGAACAAGGGGTTCTTTAGATACATTGGGGAAAACGAAGGGTGAAGGGGCAGATTAGCAGGATTAAAACAGGGGAGAGATGGGCACAAGAACCGGGGAGCAGGCTGAGGTACTAAATGAGTACTTCACCTCAGTTTTCACCAAGAAAAATGGGGGTGCTGCATCATACATGAGAGGAGACAGTGATACTGAGGAGGTGGGGACCCCACCGATCGGCGGGTCTGGGGAGAGGGGGAGGCATCACTGGCAGGAGGGGGGAAGGCTAAGCAGGGAGAAGAGGTGGTGGAGGTGGAAATCACAGCAGAGAGAGTGATGGAAGCCCTCAGGTCCCTTAAGATGGATAAAGCACCAGGGCAGGATAAATTACATCCCAGAGTGCTGAAGGAACTTGCAGATGTCCTGGCGAAACCCCTGGCGGAGCTTTTCACCATCTCTCTGAGGACAGGGTGGGTGCCCCAGGACTGGAAGGTGGCACATATAGTGCCTATCCACAAGGGGGGATCAAGGGAGGTGGCAGGGTACTACAGGCCTGTCAGCCTGACATCGGTGGTGGGCAAGGTGATGGAGGGCATTGTCAAGGAGAGGCTGGGGGGGACCTGGAAAAGTCAGGGTGCCTGGACGATAGACAGCATGGATTCATTCCAGGGGAATCATGTCAGACAAACCTTGTGGAATTCTATGACTGGGTGACGAGTGCCCTGGACCTGGGTAGACCAGTGGATGTCCTTTTTTTAGATATCAGCAAGGCATTTGACTCTGTTCCTCATGACGGCCTGTTGGATAAGCTGGGAGAAATGGGGGCGGGAACCAGATGATCAGATGGATAGACAATTGGCTCCAGGACCAGACCCAGAGGGTTTTAGTTGGTGGGATAGTCTCATCCCCAAGGAGGGTCATTAGTGGGGTCCCACAGGGATCAGTCCTGGGCCCTCCTGTTCAACGCCTGGGCTGCCCTGACATAAAGACAGGTATCAGGGAGGAGATGAGTCTCTTTGCAGATGACTCAAAACTGGGGGCAATGGTGGATGGAGAGGATGGGGGGTGGCCCACAGTAGGACCTGGAGGCTCTGGAAAGATGGTCTAGAAAGTGGAAGCTGAGGTTCGATGCAGGGAAATGCAAGGTACTGCACCTGAGGGCCAGAAACCCGAGCCAAGTGTACTGGTGGGGGGGGGAATGCTACAAGTCTCAATAGCTGAGAGAGACCTGGGGGTGGTGGTGGATGTCAAGATGAACAACTCGGAGACTTGTAGGAGGGCAGCAGCCAAGGCCAACAGGATGCTGGGATGCATCGCTAGGGGGATCACCTCCAGAAGGAGGGAAGTGATACTTCCTCTGTATAACTGCTTGGTGAGGCCACACCTCGAGTACTGCGTGCAGTTTTGGAGGCCACACTTAAAGAGGGACATTAAACTCCTGGAGAGGGTCCAGAGGAGGACAACCAAAATGATTTGGGGCTTGGGGGACAGGACTTATGGAGAGAGGCTCGAAGAGCTAAATATGTACACATTGGAATAGAGAAGGGACCGGGGGAACATGATAGAGGTCTTCAGGTACATGAAGGGGGTAAATAGGGGAGGAGCAGTCAGGGTGCTTCGAAAGAAGGAGGAGGGGCAACTAGAGGGCATGGGTGGAAGCTGGAGGGGGGAAGATTCAGGGGAGAAAGGAGGAGGTGCTACTTCACTGAGAGGGTGGTGGAGCCATGGAATGCGCTGCCCAGGGGGCTGGTGGAGGCAGAGATGGCGGAGGGGTTCAAAAGGGGGTGGGACAGGTACAGGGCAAGGGTTCTGGAAGTAAAATCCAGTGCAGCAACAATATCTGAACTGGGAAGGGAGAAGCCAGAGAAGGCGTAGGGAGCAAGGTCAGCTCCCAGGGTGGGGCTGACCAATGATCAGACACGAAGGCCATTAGGCCTATTCTGCTGGCATTTTACTATGTTAGTATGTAATAAATAGTTTGGTTTAAATGTACTTAGAAAGATCCCATTCTCCAATTTGAAATGGATGTAAGCCAAGACTGATACTCAAAAAAAGAAAATTATGTATTATGTTTGGTTCTACCACAAATTGTGTACTCTCTTTTACTTTCATGTTTACTACTGTGGATTACTTTTGTCTGATTGAAAATATGTCATGGCTTTAAGACAACACATGCTCTATTAAGTTATTGATTGTAGTAAGTTTGCTGTTAGATAGAATTAAGAGAAAACTATTAAAGGTAATCTTTGTTTTATACTCTTTATATGCAAAGAATATTTAAGGTTATTGTTAAAGAATTAATTGCTGGGGGTGTTCTTCGGACAGCAACAAGGATGGCTGCCTAATTTGAGATCTCTGCGGACATCCCAGCATGTGCAACAGAATCCAATGGCTCCAGGGGTATTTGAACATACCCAGAGCCATCATTCAGTAAAGCTGAACCTCAGCATCCACTTTATTACAGACTGGCATGTCAACATACCTGGGTACACTATCCACAGGAGGGACAGGGAGGGTAGAAGCGCGGAGGAGGAGGAGGAGTAACTCTCTGTGAAAGGGAAGGGATCAAAGCAATGGAACAAAAGGATAAACAGCTAGGAGAGGAGACACTGTGGGGCACCTTGGAGACTGGAAACAGCACTGCAATCTGCACAGGGGTTGTATACAGACCCCCATCACAGAGGGAGGAAATGGACAAGGAAATGATAGAAGGCATCCTTAGGATGAAAGAGAAAGGGGAGATATTGCTGATGGGGGACCTGAATATGCCAGATGTTAACTGGAGCACCTTTGCTGCAGCCACATACAACAGCAGGGCCATCCTTAATGCCCTACAGGGAGCATGCCTCAAACAGCTAGTGTTGGAACACACTCAGGAGGGAGCAGTCTTTGACCTGATACTCTCAAATGGGGATGGAGAGAGGGTCTCAGATTTAGAAATGGCTAGCCATCTGGGAACAAATGACCACCAGACATTGTGGTTCACAATAAACTCAGCTGCAGAGTCAAACCATACAAAAGTGATGGGTACTGGACTTTAGGAGGGCTGACTTTGTCAAAATGGGAGAGTGCCTCAGAAAAGCACTAGCAAACAGGCAAGAAAGAGGGGTGGAGCAACAATGGGGAAACATCAAAACTGCCATCACAGAGGAAACAAGCCTTTGTGTGAAGCAAATATACAAATCAAACTGAAAGAAAAAACACTATGGTTTTCAAAAGAGGTGGCAGGGAAGGTGAGGGAGAAAAAGATAACATTCAGGAAGTATATGGAAACATAGAAGGAGCAGGACAGAGAACTGTACCAGTTAAAACAGAAGGAATTTGGGAAGGAAGTCAGAATAGCAAAGGCCCAAACCCAGGAAAAGATAGCCAACTCAGTTAAGAAGGGGGATAAAACCTTTATAGGGAAGGTGATTGAGAAAGTAGTGGCTGAACAACTGGAGAACCATTTGGCCATCCATGACATCTATGAACCTCTCCAGTCCAGTTTTCAAAAGGCACAGTACTGAGATGACGCTGGTTCTGGTGTTCAATGATCTCCTGATGGCAAGAGATCAGAAAAAACACTCCATCTTGGTTCTTCTAGATCTCTCTTCAGCATTTGACACTGTGGGCCATGGGGTTCTTCTCAGTCATGTGAGGTTCATCTGTGGTCTGTCTGATACAGTCCTCAGGTGGTTTACATCTTTCCTCGCTGGAAGAACTCAGAAGGTTGTGTCGGGGATTTATTCCTCTGACCTAGTTCCTCTGTCATGTGGGGTGCCTCAGGGATTGGTGTTGTCCCCATGTTGTTTGCAGTGTACATACTACCCTCAGAGACATTGTAAGAAGGTATGGGCTGAGGTTTCACTGTTGCGTTGATGATACCCAGCTCTACCTTTTCTTTGCACCTATCAAAGATAGCGTCCCTTCAGTATTTAATAACTGCCTTGCTGAAATCCAGGACTGGATGAATTTGAGTTGTTAAGGTTGAACCTGAAAAGACTGAGGTACTGGTTGTGAACCCAAAGTGCAAGATAGAGGGGTTGGGGGTAGGTTCGCCCTTGGGAATTTTTCTTGGGGGCTTATCACTCCTGACCTCTAAACAGGTGTGAAACCTAGGGGTAATTTTTGACAAAGGGGTGGCACTACTATCGCAGGAGTTGGCAGTCATCAAATCCTCATTTTACCATTTGTGGAATATTTCCAGGATTAAATATCTTGTTCTGTCTGCTGATCTCCCTACATTGGTCCATGCCTTTGTGTCCTCACACCTGGTTTATTGCAATTCCCTTTACCTAGGGCTACCTGAGGTAGATATCCACTGCTTGTAGCTGGTGCAGAATGCAGCAGTCAGGTTATTGATGGGAACCCCTCGGTCCTGCCATATTCGGTGCTGCGCAGAACTGCACTGGCTGCCAGTAAAGTGGCAGATCACCTTTAAAGTCAGAAGTCTGACTTATAAAGACGTCCATGGACAGGACCCAGACTACCTGAAAGAGCTTCTGGTCCCTTACTCCTGGGCAATCACTCCGCCTCAGCTGGTGAGGGGTTGTGAAAGATCTCGAGGGTCTGTTTAAAATTCTCTGGGGTCTGGGCATTTATGCATGTGGCCCCTACCCTCTGTAATTCTCACCCCATCAGCTTCCAGGAGTGCGTGACTGTGGAGGGATTTAAACAAGCTCCCAAAACTTATGTGTGGAGGAAAGTTTATGGTGACTAACTTATATACGGGTTTATCTCTATTATCTGTTTTAAATATTTATAATGAGTGATTTTATGACTTATTCTGTCTTAACTGTTGTTAGGTGCTTTGGCTTTGGAAAGGCACCATATAAATAAAGATTTATTATTATTATTATTATTATTATTTTATAGGTACATTAGGGAGCAAAGAAAAACAAAGGGAGGGTAGTGAGGCTTAATAAAGGGGGTGGTGGGCAGAGAGGGACAATGAAAAAGCGGGGATACTGAACGAATATTTCCACTCAGTATTCACAAAAGAAGAGGAGGGGTCATACCTAATCCAATCAATAGAAGCATTCTGGATAGGGGGGTTGATACCAGTCCTTTCACAGAAGAATGGGTTCTGAAAGAACTCTTAAAACTGAAGGTAGACAAAGCAATGGGGCCAGATGGGATTCACCCCAGAATTCTAAAAGAACTAAGGGGAGAACGGGTGACGCCACTGACTACCCTTTTAACAAATCATTGAGGATGGTGTGGTACCTGGAGGACTGGAGGAGGGTGGATGTGATTCCCTCACAAAAGTGGGAGCAAGACAGAGGCAGGAAACTACAGACCTGTCAGTCTGACCTCAGTGGTAGGGAAAATGATGGAATCACTTCTGAAGAAAAGAATTGTTGAGAACCTAGAGGCCAGTGGGGCACAGGACCCAAGGCAGTATGGATTCACAGTGGGAAGGTCATGTCAGACAAATCTAATTGATTTCTTTGACTGGGTGACCAAAGTAGTAGACGAGGGAGGGGCTGTGGACATGGCCTACCTAGACTTTAGCAAGGCGTTTGACACAGTCCCACACAAAAGATTAATAAACAGATTAGCCACCCTGGGAGTGGGTCCCAGGGTGGTAGCCTGGGTAAAACTTCAGCTGGACAACAGGACATGAGGGTAATAGTAAATGGAGTCCACTTGAAGAAAGGAGGTTACAAGGGGCACCAGGGTTCAGTACTGGGTCCCGTCCTTTAATGCCTTTATAAGTGACATTTTTTTTGTTTATTGAACATTTCGAAGTATAACCGCTGAGTCAGGGGCTCATTTGCAAAGGCTGCACATCATAAAGACAATTACAGGATGAGAACAGATATAATATTGGGTACATAAACTTAAAACAATGACTTGGTTACATAAACTTTAGGCAGATTACAGTATATAAGTGCAGTTACATGGCGATATATACAAATGGCTTAAGCTAACTAATCTTAACCTCGGCAAAGGCGGTTTGCATCAGGTGGATTGCTGAGACTGAGTGCGTGGAAAAATATGGTAGTAGGGGAGTGAAGGGAGGAAAGTAGGTGTACCAAAGGTCTGGGGGCTAAGAGCAGTAGCAATCATTGGAGATCTGGAGGTGACACCTCAGCAGAGTTTTAAAATGGCTGAGCTTGCATTCAGAGGTTATAATGCTAGGCAGGGAGTTCATCCAGAGGGGGTCTCTGTAGGAGAAGGTTCACTGACCCAACAAAGTTCTGAAGTGGGGAACAAAAAAGATGGTTTTAGTAGCACTCCGGGTATTTATGGTCAGAGGGGCAGGCTGCAGTAGGGTGGAGATCTCGGGGGAGGTCATGCAAGAGATCTTTCTTAATAAGAGGCAGTTGTGGTATTGGAGACAGTTGTCCAGATTCAGCCAGCTTGACTTTTGGTAGAGAATACAGGTGTGAGAGAGCAGTCACAGCCTAGAACAAGATGGCAGGCTTTGTTTAGGGTAACCTGCAATCTCTGTAGGATGTGGGATCAGTGGCCTCCATAGACTATGATACTGTAGTCAACAAGGGCAAGGATGGACGAGGTGACTGCAAGGCATAGGGCAAAAGGCAGTGAGGCAGAGTTTGATGTGGTAGAGTAGGACAATCCGGTGTTAACAGACAGAGCATAGATGATGAATGTGACTGTGGAAGTTGAGGGTGGGTGCCAAAAAGGATGCCAAGATACTTAAAGGAGGTAACCTGGCTAGGTGCAGCAGTTGGTCATTGATGATGTTTAGGGCGGAGTTCTTATGTTTACTCTGAAGACTGGCGAATAGCATAACTTTAGTCTTTTTGTAGTTAAGAACTAGCCAATGGTCGGCAAACCAGCCTCTGCATCTGAGAAAGATTTTTGCAGACAGAGTTGAAGTTGGAAGGGGTCGGGTTGTGATGTGAACAGAACCGTGTCATCCACAAAGAGTAGAAGTTGCTCAGAGCAGGATGATGGAAGAGTGTTCAGAAAAAGGCTGAAGAGAAAAGTTCCAAGTATGGAGCCCTGTGGGACACCTGATCAGACAGGGAGAGAGGGTTTTATCATAGCGCTTTGGCAACGCTTGCACCGACATCCCCTACAGCGACTGCTACCATGCCGACTGTCGGCATTGTAGCCTCAGGGATGTCGGTGCACACAATCGGGGGGCTGCAACCCACAAACCCCCCCAACACCCCCCAGTCACTAGGATTCCTACACCGAGTCAGAGCTGGACTGGGGAAGGGGGCGAAACACCCAGCGAGGCTGTCCCAGTCACTGCACAGACCATCACAGCGATGAGCGGGTTTTGCCCAAATCCTGTCACTGTGGTGGTCTATGTGGTGTCGCCATTCTCCACAAAAACTGACATGTTCCACAATTTCTTGCAATTTTTGAGTTTTTATATAGAGCTGTGTAAACAGTATTAACATTTTTAATAAAAAACTCTCAAATATTTTGACAATTTTGCATGCAGACTTGGGTTTGGCCAAAACAATGCAGTGCAAGGTAGGGCAAGGGTTTTAAGTGACACTGATTTCTTTTGAATCCTTGTCTTGTTTGGTTTCAAAATCCACTGGCCAAGCATAAGTACACTTAAACACTTAACATTTGTTCTGTGTTGAAGCAGTCTATCAGAAAACTTTTTGTTGCCACACAGACTGAAACAAAAGATGGGAGAAAAGGTGCAAGTTATCCCATTCACTTAAATTGAGGTGCTAACTACAGTACTAAGCCTTTTTGTAAGTGGCAGAGCAAGTTTTTCCTTGGGAGCATACTTTCACTCAGACTAGTTCTGATTCAAACAGCTGAGTATGTTTTGATGGCCCTGCTGATTTAAACTTGAATAAGCTAGTTGCTCACAGTAATCTCACTCTTAGCAACTACCCCCTAGATGCTCACATGCAAAGACTACAATAAAAAACTGACTAAAGTCTAAAAAAAAGCTTATAAAACATCAAAATGTATCTGAACATTTATCTTTAACTGTACAAAATCATTGCAGCCAGACTAAAGCAAAAATAAATTGCAGGGTACCCGGACTACTGTATGATGCAGTAAAAATATATTGGTATTTATTTTACATTTTTTGGTAACTGTGTAAGACCCACTAGGCACAAGTGCCTGTTTTCAGGTACAACCCAGGAGCACTGAGGAGGTTAAGTGACTTGCTCAGAATCACACAGTATGCAAGTGGAGGTTATGGGAATCAAGCCCAGGTCTACTACATGTCATCAGCTCATTCACAGTTTTACACTCTAACCTCTAGATTATGCTGCCAGCCCCAATAACCCCCATATTTAATGTTTAAATATGTGATTTCAAAAATAGTGTTCAGTACCTACAGTAAAAATTATGACCATTAAACAATGCTATCACTTAAGAAAGCATATCTCCACCCCATACTGATAACAAAACATGACGTGTACACAGCACAAAGAGCACCCATCCAGATATCTATACTGTGTACACATCATCTCAAAATATCACCCTGTGTACATGTCATTTCAAATATCACCCTGTCTACACATCACTCCTAAACCCCCAAACTACTTTTTGAAACTGAGCCTGGCCACCTGCACGAAATAAAATAATAAACTAAATACAATTCCAGGTACAAAAAGCTTTAAAACACAAATTAAACATTCAATAAAATCATTTTACAAATGCTGCAAAGAATACATTTCAGAAAAATCATTCATTTATAAATGTAACCAAAATACCTTTCAGTACACTTCAATGTCCGATTCTCCAATCCCAAAATAATTATGCATCACTAAAAATCACTGATACCAGATCTGAACATGTCCTGTACAATCACACTACTAAAAAATAAACATCTTTTGCAACTGATTTCAAACTTTAAACTATACCTAAAAGGAATCCAGACGCTGAACAAGGAATGCCAGGAGCAAACCAGAACAGCTAAGAAAAACACCATCCAATGACAAAACACCAACAAAACAAGAACCAGTCACACACACACCCCAACAATATCATGACCTATAAAAACACATCAGGAAGAATCCATTTAAAAATTAACTAAATTATATTGGACACCACGTCTAAACTTGTTATCCAATGGATATCAAACCAACAATGAAAAACCCAATCAAACAACCAACTGACAACATCATGGCATGAACCATACAGATACCAAAGACTCAAACACATAAAGTAAAATAATCTAAAATGCTACTTTACAGTTCCTATCAACAAAAAATACCTCTATTGCAAAAAAAAGCATACATGATGTCAAGGGTGTGATATGCCATATATCTTAACTTGTGCAAGTGAGCTTGGAAATTAATCACTCATGGCTCGTCGCCACTCATGATATTTCCCAAGCTCACCTGCCATTCATTAAGATATATGGCATATCACACCCCTTGCCATCACGTATCCCCTTATGATCATTCCACAGTGTAATATTCACTTTTGCGGGACTTTTGCGAGACTTTATGTTCCTCTTTTAGAACCTGCTACTCTGTTAGCCCTGGACACAACATTTGTACATGGCTCTCAAAGTTCAGCTTTTGTCAGTTGGTGTACCCAGGTATCTTTCTGTACTAGAAAACCAAAAAAGGCTGCACAAGGTAACATGGTGCTCCAATTAAATCAATTACATATAGCAGATAATGGGCACTCACCAACCAGATAAACATCACACTGGCTCCAAACGTCCAATAACAAAAGAGTTTATTCCAAAACATACATGGATACAGCTGCAAGCTTGATGCATTTTGGACAAAGGTCCTTTCTCAAAGGCTAGTCCAGTGGAAATTCAAACAACCATTTATCTAAAATCCATCATGATTTAATCATGATGTCAGTATTGCAGAGTTACTTCTAACTGGTGAAGTTAAAACAATCACAGATGTGATTGATAAATTTAAAATGAGAGCCAGAAGTAAGACAACAGTGGGTGAGAGGTAATGGGAATGAACCACTAAGGAAAGGGAAAACAGGGTTGAAGTATAGAGTTGAGGGGGGAATGGGAAAGACAATAACACAATTATATCTACACCACTGTGTTGCACCAAATACAGTTTTAAACAAGTGCAAGTCTATAAATACATTTTCAAATACATAAATTCAAAGGCATTTTATTTCCTCTTTCTTTAAAGAGGTTTCAAATCTAACCCAGTATTCAAACCTAGAAATGGATTAGCCTTTGAACTGATGATCCAAAAGGTTTCCCTTTGTAAAATAAGATCATTATAACTTCCACCTCTAGGGTGTCGGTTAACCTTATCAATTGCCATGAATTTAAAAGAAAGAAGGGTGCCATCAGTTTCCATTATTTATGGTCCTAATATGTTCACTGATTCTAACCCTAAAGTGACTAGTTGTTTTACCTACATAAATGCCATGCAGTCACATGTTGCTAAGTAAATTACACCATTGGTGTCACAAGTTGTGATTTGTCTTATGTCAAATTCTTTTATTGTGTTGATACTAGAGAATTTTTTACCTGGTTCTACATATTTACAAAAAGAACATCTTTTTGCAGGAATGCACCCATGTGCCCCACATGTAAGCCAAGTTTCACTTTGTTGTTCCATATAGTCACCATGTGTATATAAGGGGAATTATCACACCAATCCTAAAAAAGGGTATCCCAACCGATCCTGGCAACTACAGGCTGATCACGATACTTCCCCCACTCTCTAAAGCTCTCGAAAGAATAGTGTCAGACCAACTCACTGAGTACCTGACAAGCTCCCTGCTCTGCCAAGAGCAACATGGTTCAGAACAGGACACAGCACCACTCGGCACTCCTCGAACTCACATCCTACATACATGAGGCTCTTGACGAGGGAAATAGCAGGTGCAATCTTCATAGATCTAACCAAAGCGTTAGACACCATCAATCATGACCTACTGTTACATCTACTCCCTCCTCAACCTAGCCCTGGACACAATACACTGGTTTAGAACTACCTCACAGACTGAACAAAGAAGTCAAAATTAACACCACCTTATTCACCAGAACCCAGTTCAGTCGGTGTACCCCAAGGATCAATCCTAGGCCCAATACTATTCACCCTCTTCCTTAATTCAATCACAAGTGCATGCAATGGTAAGCTTCTGCTCTATGCAGACAGCATGATAGTTTACTGGAAAGATAGCACCCCAAACTCCCTCCAACACAAGCCTCAAATTTACTTCCAGGAACTAGAAGACTGGTTCACAAGCAAAGGTTAATACTAACTATACCAAAACAAAATCCATGATCTTTGCTTACCGACAAAGCTCCTATAATAGCTCCCACCTTAACATCTCCAACTACCAGGGCATCAAAATTGACCAGGTCACACACTTCAAATTCCTTGTCATCACACTTGACACATCACTCACCTATCACACACATCAACCACCTCACCTCCTCAGTAAACACCAGACTAGGGATCCTCTATAGGCATAAACAATGCCTCCCCACATGAGCCCTATGTCTGGCAGTAACAACTCGGTCTTATCTTTGGTAGACTATGGTATAATAATATATGGGACAGCTGACCCCATGGCTCTAAAATGAATCAATCTTGCCCTCAACAAAGCCAGCCGTCTGGTCACAGAAAATGATCGACTTACCCACACCTGCGACCTCTGCGAAAAAGCTGACTGGCTGACCTTCAAAGGAAAGCTAAAATACCATACCTGCCTCCAAGCCAAGAAAATTCTATTGAAGATTACACCCACTGGCCTGCACTCCCTAATAAAACCTAACACCCACAGGAGCACCCCAAGACACCTAGCAAATATGCCCATCCATGTCCCCCACCGAAGGACCGAGCTAGGCCACAGGTCCTTTAGTTATCGGGCACCTACCCGGCTCAATGAACTCCCTCCTCCCATCTCCCTGGTCCCAAGACTAGGCCAGTTTAAAACCGGCATCAAGAGGCACCTCATAGACTCAGAGATGTGTAACTGCAACTGAGCATGCTACACCACTTAGACACAGGGTTGATAACCAACCCCTAGATGCTACCTAAGTACTGCAAATGTTGTTACAAATTATGGAAAGTACTAATGTATCACCCTTATGTTGCATGTTCTATAGACCCAGGGCTGCTAAACAACCCTTAAGAGACAATTCAATATCTGTATATGTATGATGTCATTATGTAATCACCACTGTATAACAATAAGCAATGATGCATGTTTTCTTGCATAATCTGTGTGTTTGTCCAGACGTGGAACCTTTGCAAAGGAGTATCTGACTCAAAGGTTGTAATTCCAAAACTTAAAAAATAAATAAATATCCCCAATTGTGGTAGCTCTCCTGAAAGCTAACCTAGGTGGAGCCACTGTAGTTTGTTTGGGGCTTGGATCCAGTGGCGTCATGCCCATAGTGCCCGAGGGGGCATGTGCCCCCCCCCCAAAATGTCGTTGTGTGAAGACTAGTAAAGAACTGTATTTAGTATTTATTTTTTAATGTCCCATGGGCTGAAAAAAAATTGTGCTTTTTCAATTACTTTTTGGTGGGGGCCAGGGGGGGGGATCTGATCTGAATTGATAGGTGTGTGTGTGTGTGAAGTGAAGACCGACTGACTCAGAGCTACCGGCAATTTAAAAAAAATGACTTGCTCCCACTGGACTGGTGACTGGCTCCGGGGCTGAGCTGAGTCCCTGTGAAAATAGAGAGACTGTCACAAAAGACAGTTAACTGGTGGTGGCTGACAGCAACCAGCAGCCAATCACAGCCAAGGCGAGAAGAAATTGCTCACGCGGTAAATTGGTTGTCATCGTCGTTCGTTGTTGTCAGTCAGTACTATTCTCTGACCTGACACAATTGTTTGAGGTCAGGAGGAAATGGGCATGATGCCACTGAGATGAATAATCAGTCGGACTCGGCAGCACTAATAGAGAGTGGTCGGTCGGTGATATCGGTGTGTGTTCCTCCAGCTCAGAAAAGACTGAAGTTCTTCTTGAGTTCTGGCTGTTTCATAGCAGAAAAAAGGTCAGTACTGTTGTGTACCACAGGGGAAGGAACGTGGAAGCAAGGCAAGGAAGAAGTTTTTTAAATTTCACCCTTGAGCATTGCCAAATAGCAATGCTATGCCATGCCAACCCGTCTCCCACCTCCTTGTATCAGAGCAGTCTAAGCCTACTCCGGTCCGATTTATTATTTTTTTAACACTTTTTTTTTCTTAATTTAGAGAGTTGGCACTGGCAATTATTTATTTTTTGTTCCCCTCTGAGCAGAACTCTCCTCTGAGTCTGACCGTGACCTCAAGACATAACTAATTCCCCACACCATGCTGAATGGGTGACGTGACCTTTATACCACGGGTCATGGCTTTTGCTCTGTGTGAGTGGCACTGTGCTGATGCTGTGTGTGTGTGTGTGTGTGTTGCTTGCTCACTGCCTTCTATTCTGTTGCCTGATGACCCGCTCAATAGTCTTGGCTACCACAGTTAATCCATGACGATATCGGAATTATAACAAGTGAAGTTGAAGTAAGTCAGTCAGTGACAAGTCCTGCTGGTCCCTGACTCCTCTAAGTAACTTGTAACTACTTCAACTTTATTACTTTGTACTTATTAATCTTTTGTTGTTCTTCTCACTCAGGACTGAATTACATATTGTACCAAAGGGGTTCAGTTTGCTACTTTTTAGTAGGATAAGAAGTGCAGCAAATGAAATGACATCTTGCTGCTTTCCATTGAATGTCAATGTGTTTGTGAACTTGGGGGACAGGCATCAAATCAGTGCAAAAAGATATGTAGGCCCTACATGAAGCATTTTGTCTTGGACACAGGGCTAACCTCAGTTGCCTTATGCTGAATGTCTATATGATTATGTATGTTTATGTTTATACTGAATGACATGGTGTAACTGAAAAGCAGCAGTCATAGTGTGTGATCAAAGAATAAAAAATAGAGAATACTGGATGGGCAGCTATGTGCAACCAGTGTGTTCTGCCACAGAGGGGTTCTGATTCGTTCTGACTGCAAGACCAAAGCTTGAGAGAGGAATCAGAATCCCGAGGTGTCAGAACACACTGGTTGTGCAAAAAGTTGCTCATCCTGTATTTTTATAGTGTCTAGTATTATGTCAAATGTGTGCATTGTGTATTTTCACTTTCACAATGAAACTGACCTGTGCAGTATTTAGAGGTTCTAGCATGCTGTTCTACCACAGAAGGGTACAATAACATTCCATGACCTTTGAACTGTGGCACAACAGCATTTTAGAAAGGATGGATTTCTATATAGAAAAATGCTCTGCTATACACTATAAATAGAATAATAGATAGAAAAGTATCTATTACAAGGCAGTAAGACCATCAAGAGGTTTTGGGGACTTGGAACCTCGAGGTGAAGCCGGGAGAGTTTCCCAAAGTCCCCAAAACCTCGAGATCGACTTACTGCCATGAAATAGATATTTTCTATTTGTTATTTTTGTAATATATGGATGACTTCAAATCGTGGTGGCTTTTTTTTTTGCATTCTGAGAGCTTGGCAGCAAGTCACCACACTGAAGACACGCTTGTGCTCGGCAGACCTGCCACACTGGAGACAGACTCGCTTGCCCACATCCCGCTCCTCACCGCCACTCTCTCTGGTGTCTGTTTCTATTTGGCAAATCCTATCTTTAGTTTACAATCCTTCGGGTAATGCAAGATCAACCAGATAATCCAATGATAGAAAAAAGCTGAAGAAACAAAGCAGACACATTAGGCTCGCTAAGCGAGTAATGAGCCACCATGTTTTCAAAATTAGTGTGCCCACCCACAGAGGAACAGTGACCAATTAGAATGCACGCTGTGACTATGGACATGAAGGAAGGGACTTGGGATCATGACAACTGGGTTTATGTGTGATACTGACTTGAGCAGCAGCTGTGGCATTTCTGTGATAATACTATCTTTCTAATGTCGGAACGATAGTATTATTGGCACTGAAGTGTAGTATTATTGGGAGTGAAGTATGCTATTATGGGGAAACTGGCTATCTATTACAATACATTTTTTGCACCATTTTCGATGGTATTATTTTGATGATCCATATATTACAAATAGATAAATGCATAATTGTGCCCTGTCCAGCAGTTGTCATAACACTTTACAGTGTGGAAAGGAGGGAAGGAGTAAGAGACACTAAGAAAGATAAGAACAGGCTGAAGATGAACTAGGGAAAAATAAACAAGTTAGTGCTCAAAGGAGACTAGAGACAATGAATGGTTTATTAATTTATTCACTTATTTATTTATGAATTTTAACATGACATTCTCTTGAGCAACATCTCATTTTGGAGGTAGCCCTGACCAAAACAGTCTGAAAGCTAAATGGTCTCAAAGCTTAGGCATCCTTTTCTTTTGTAACGTCTGTGTTGGTTCAATAAAAGGTGGCATCAAACCATTTGCTTCTGGATGTATTTTATCCTACAGTCAGCCACAGATGTGTAAAGAGTTCTTTCGATTAAACACATTAGCTCCTTTATTAGTTACTGTCTGATGTGCTGCATATGAAACAGCATGGATGACATTTGTATTCATCTATACAAAATGAGGTGATACATTGTTCACTGCTGTGTCCTGGGACACATACACACACAGAAACAGTGCAATATGCAATAAGCATTTCATATATTCTTAATTGTCTGGCAGTGTCATGTGACAGGACATGTTCTGTGGTTTCAGAGGGTGTAGCATTACCACAATAGAAAACAGAGATGGCTTTGCTCTAGGTACACTGAGTTGCTTCTTTTCAACACAGATGGGGTCCTATTCCTATCAGCTAACTTGGGGCTAGATGGATTTGATACCTCACGAACAAGGATTAGAAGTGAGTGGCAAACCAGGATTTAAAATTATAAAACACTCTCAAAATGCACAGTTCTGACTAATTCTTAAAAAATGAATACAAAAGGCAACACTGTAAGTAGAATGAACAAAGGACTAAACAATTGATCATTTCTATAACCTGTATCAGTATTATGTCACTTAGCTTGTTGGGGAACAGCTTTCTGGACTGCTAAAAGTCATCAAAATGCACCATTTGACTTCCTTTTTTCAAAATTTTTCCGGGGGGCGGGGGCATGCTCCCCGGACCCCACTTAATAGTTTGAGATTTTGTGCCCCTCCAAAATTTCTGACTGCATGATGCCGCTGCTTGGATCCATTTGTAGTACAGGCCAGTTTTTAAAGATAATGTTTGTACTGCATTTGCTTGAGCAGAGTATGTAGTGACAATATTATTTCTGTTGTCTAAGTTTTCATGTGTGTTTTTTTTCCTTCCAAACAGGTAATTTCGATCAGTATTAGTCACTGATTCTCTGGCTGTAAAAATAACAGTGTTACTATAGCCTCTCTCAATTAATCTCTCACTAAGATCATTTGCTACGTCTTCAAAGTTTTCATTAGCAGTACAGATATTTTTAACACACATGAATTGCCTCCTCTGTATATTTTTAATAATATGACAGGGATGGCAACTACCAGTCAATAGTAGAGTGTTACTAAAGATGTCTTTCCTATAAAGTTTACTTTGAATTTTACTTTCTGTATACTTGTATAGTGTGATATCTAAAATGTTTATTGAGTCAGTATTGCTTGTTGAAGTGAATTTCAGGCAATCAATGGAGTGATGCAGATAATCTATAAAATGTTTCAACTCATTTTCAGTTCCCTACCACAAAATCAGTACATCATCAATAAAACACTTGAAAAACTTAATTTTTGTATAAAAAGGGGATAGTTGTTTCAGTCAGAACAATTTTCTCTTCCCAAGCACCCACAAATAAGTTGGCAACAGAGGGGGCACAAGTAGCCCCCATTCGGTCCCCTTGATCTGTTGGTACAAATCTTTGTTAAACGTGAAAACATTATCAGTCAGTACACTGCCTTGGTATGCATTACACCATGCAATGGCATGTCCCCAGTGCCACTGACCTTGTACACAAGGGTGTTTGCAGTAATGCTCACAGCCCTGGTTGGTATGACAGTCATTTTGGTCAGGTCTGTTCTGTCACAAGATCTGATGTATGTATGCATACCTGTCTGGCGGCAGTAGGCTTGAGCCAATCTTGGTACCACTGTGTGTAGTGCCACGAGGCATCATACAGCACCCATTGCAATCTGCCTGCTGCAGTGCCATGTCCAGTGCCATATGCACATGACAACATGCCAATGCATCTGAACAGAGCATGGCTTATGTTTCATGGGATTCGCTGCAGCGGTGGTATCACTGTGTGTTGCATGTACTCTACCATATGTGTATGACAGTGTGATGGAGAGTTGGTGGAGTTTAAGCAATGAGAACAAGAGAATGATAATTTCACAGTGTAATATTCACTTTTACAAGACTTTTGCAAGACTTTATTTTACTCTTTATAGCACCTGCTACTCTGTTAGCCCTGGACACAATGTTTGTACATGGCTCTCCAAGTTCAACTTTTGTCAGTTGGTACACCCAGGTATCTTTTGGTACTAGCAGTTTGTAAAGTTGAATTGTTTAAAATATACTGGCATAATTTATTGTTTACATCCCAAGTGCAGTACATAACATTTGTTAGTGTTAAAGGTCATTCCCCATCTGAATGCCTAATCAGTTATGCGATCCAAGTCATTTTATAAAGATTTGATGTCCTCCATAGTATCACTTGCACCCCCCTCTCCCCAGTTTGGTGTTGTCATGGGTTTGTTATTTGTTCTTAATGTTATCACCCAAGAGTCTGCAATAAATAAGTGAAATAGTACTGGCCCAAAATGGAGCCCTATGGGACTCTACTTGCGATCCTTCCCTCTGCAGACAGATAACCACTTATTGCAACCTTCTGAGTTCTGTTAGAAAGCCAATTTCATATCCATATAACTAAATATGTGTCCAATCCCAGTGTATTAACTAGGCAACAAGACCAGTAGGAATCCATGCTGAAACCCTAAAAGGAAGTAGAAACATCAGTATGAAAGGAGATTGAAGCCTCAGAACAACACAGCGAGTGTGGGTGGCACCAATACTTGCAGCCAGTTTGTTGTCTTCCATCTTTGTCCATAAACCTGGATTTACATAACATATTCAAATCACGTATAGGATGTACTGCAATGAGCAGTGGTGATGATGGAAGAAATAAATTGAAAAGTTCTTGAAGGGCAATCAGAAATTTCATAACAGCACATAGGGAGGTCAAAAGGACATGATCCACAAATTGTAAAAAATGATGGGGTGTCATTTTGAAGCAACCACAGAAGCATGGATAACGTCTCTGTGGACACGTCCCCTAAGGAAGGCTGGGATAGCGAAGGTTCAGGGGCAGAGAACCAAACTAAGCAGTGTAGCTAATAAACTCTGTAAACACATATGGTTGCCATTTGAAGGTTTTGCACAACCACTGTGCCAAAAGTGCCACATCCTCAGCAGGGGAAGATCTGAAAAATGCAGACAATGCAGGGAATCAGCAGTGGCAGGCAGCAGCGGGAGGGAGACCCGGGCAATGCAGATGATAAACAAAAGGTGGCAGGGGAGGTGGCAGCAGTGCAAGACCAGAGTAATGGAGACTGTAGACTGTAGCAGTAGAGGCAAACAGCCACTGGGTAGGACCCGAGTAATATAGACAAAATACAGCAGTAGCAGTAACAGGCATTAGCAGAGGAAGAACAGATTAATGCAGACAGTAACAGGAGCTACAGGGGCAAGCTGTAGAAGGGGAACACCTGGTTAATGCAGACAGTATACAGTAGCAGTAAAAATGCACATGGATGGGACAAAACAAAACAGAACACAAGGCCTGACAGGAATGATGATCCCTTACCCAATGCGAGGCCCTGCCAGGCAGATGCCAGGAGATAAACACAAAGGCAGCAATGCAAAACAGGCACAATGATCCCTCATCCAAGCAAGGCCATGCCAGGCAGAGGTGATGGGATAACAGAAAAGCAGCAAGGCAGGACAGACAAGATGATCCCTTATCCAATGAGAGGCCATGCTAAGCAGAGGTTACAGGATAAACACACAGGCAGCAAAGACTCCCATCTAATGCAATCCACTGCTGAATTCTGATACAGCAGCTGGAGGATGGAGACTTAAACAATAATCATGCACCAACAGGAAACTCCCATTCCCAGTAGATGGAAGCCTACCTTCACGCAATACCCCAAAGGCAGAGTTAGGAATGGGACCCATAGACTGCTGGAGTGTGCTGGGCAAAAGCAACAAGATGAAGAGAAAAGAGAAAGAGGAGAGGAGACAGGAGAAGAGGCATGGAGAGGAAATGGGGAAGGTGGCAGGAAGCAATGGAGCAGACAGTACAGGGTAAGGCAGGGTGACACAATTACTCTGAGGATTTTAGCAGAGAAGGTAGTATTCAAACATGGGGCACATTAACCACTTGGGGCAACAACACTCCACTATAACCCCTGAGTCTCCTGCCTCAGGTAAAACAAGAAGACATGGTAAACTGCCATGACCCCCAAGTGAACTGAAAAGTAATGAATGTCAACAGCAGTAGCTGAGCTGATCTCCAGAGTGAAATGAAGCATTGTACATAAGCAGTTTAACAGTTTCCAGCAGAAATTAGTTACTGTTTCTAGCAGGAGCCAAGCTGAACAAGTGAACAAGCATAGGATCATAGGCAGAGCAATAATGCACTGAAAACAGCAGTAATAATTGTTTGGTACAATTATAGTGAAGCAGAGTTGAATCCCATGGAGAAAGTAATATAGAACTGCAGTATACTCTGGTGTAATTCTCGCTGAGTGCAAATAAACATATGTGAATGGATTTGTTTGTTTGTTTTATTTATTTATACTGATGAGACCATGGGCCAAATAACCCAGTTTCATGGGCAACTAGTGCATAAATAACAACAGGACAATATAACACATAGACAAAAGTATAAAAGTACATTATAAACATATGCAATCCTTCACAAGCCAATTGTACAAAAGTTACATTTACTTTTAGCAAAAATATACTCTTTCAACTTGTGTCTAAAGGAGAAGAATGAAACACTAATACAGCCAAAGGCTGATTGCAGTGTATTAAAAATAAGAAGAAAGTAAAATAGTGTCTTCTGACCCATTAAAATACACATTCTTGAAATGGAAAAGGAGTATGAAACTGATGATCGAGTCATAGCAGATGTATTCTGCTTCTTAACTGTTATTAATAGAGAGTCAGGCACCTTATTGTCACCTTTTTAGCTAATAAACCTAATAGAAATTTGTATCTTCCTTCAAACGAAAGCAAACTGGCTTGTTCAAGCAGGTTGCAGTGATGTGTCCTACATGACAACTAAGTAGTGAACCTAGCAATTGAATTAAAGAGTACTTTAACTTTAGATAGCATACCCTCCCCTGCAGAAAAATAAAACAACCACCAATAATCAATTAAAGGCAATACAAAACTATGAGCCAATAAATGTCGAGTGGAGATAGTCAAAAGAGGTGATAGTACATATAATGCCCCAAGTCTCTGATGTATTAACTTTGTCATATTGAGAACCTGTGGCTCATAGGTTAAACTCTCATCAATTAATAGGTCTAAATATTTAAATTGTTTAACTTGTTCAACATTTGTTCCAGTAATGGTACAAACAGATAATGCAAGATCTAAATTCAATCTTTTCTTGAATTTGCAACACCATTGACTTGGTGGTTTAAATCCCCAAGGGCTGAATGAAAACTGAGGACTTATGTAAGGAAAAGTGTAGCAATGCATGAAAGGCTGAGTGAAATAAGCAGTAAAGAAACCATAGGGAAATGCAAGGCTGCTGAGTCAAAACAGGGCTTGCACACAATCAAGGATGCATGGTTCCAGGTAGGCTACAAATAAATAGAATTGGATGAAGCGAATGAGTGAAGAGCAACAGCCCTGGGGCTTTGGAGAACTGAAATCCAGGAATCAGGCAGCTGAGAAACTGAAAGCAAGCTGCTGAAACACCACATCAGAACACACAGTGAGAAGCTGATGGGAGCAAGCCAGGTATAGTCAATTAGGAATAGGAGTGTGCTAAAAGGAATGGCAACAACAGCAGATATGGATTAACACAGCATACACAAGGGCACTAAAACCCACAAAACAAAAGACGATGAAAGACAACTACAGAAAAACAGAAAAGCATGCAATAGAGGAAGCACGCAGTGGCTGGAGACCCAAATAATATGAACTAAGCAGGAGAAACACACAAATGAAATTCAACAGAAACCAAGTAGAAGGTGCAGACAAACAGGGAAATACAACAAGGGAAGAATCAAAGGAAAAACGAAATGAAGCGGAAAAGCAAGTTAGCACACACACGAGCAGTAACTCCAGGCAGGTAACTGTTCCACACACTAGAGCAGGGGGTCCTAGGAGCACCTAGTTTATATGATGTGTGTGGGAGTTTATTCCCCCACACAGAACCTCAGGCTAGCCTTCCAAAAAACAAACTGTGCTTTAGCATAAACAGATTTTGCAATGTAATAATTATGATAATGTAACATTATTTATATTTAACGAGCTAGTGCAGTGCCTTAAACTCATATTAGTTTTTAAAAGCAGTCAACCATTACTGTTTGTACCTTGTACCTGTACTGTTTCTTTTCCTTTTGGTTAATTAGAAGATTGTTTACCTGATGTTAGTAGGTGTACTGTGTGGAATAGCCCTCTGCCTGACAGCTGACATAAATATTTCTATTCCCTTCAACTGCATCAGCAACTTTGTGACATCACTGTCTATCATCCAGGGAGGGGAGCCGTTGTCCTCAGTGAATGATTTAAATGTTTCATTGGCAAGCATTTAAACTAGCCAGTGGGGTGGGCAGAATAAGCAGGAGAATGAAACTGCCCACCCCACAGGATAGTGCAGTCAGATACTATATGCCAGAGGTAACTAAACTCATAAGGGAGGGGACAACAGAGGACAAGAGGAAGGGGTTAAAACAGGAAGGACAAATGGAGGAAGCAAAAAGGCAAAAGGGGGAATGATAAAAGGAAAAATGGCAAAACATGGAAAGCCATGTATACTAATGCCCACAGCCTAGGAAATAAAATCCCAGACCTGGTGGCCTTTATGACAGAGGCTGACCTGGACATTGTAGCCATTATCAAGATGTGGCATACTGAAAACCCTGACGGGCATGTTGCAATACCAGGTTATATTCTGTTTAGGAGAGACAGGAGGGTAAAAAGGAGAGGATTGGCTCTTTACATCAGAGAGGGTATAAAAGCAACTGAGATACAGGGAATACAGGGAAGGGTCAGAGGTACTGTGGGTCACCCTTGAGATGGGCACTGCACAGCTATTCACACAGGTGTGATATACAGACCTCCTGTACAAGGGGAGGAGGTGGACAGGTTCTAGTGGAATCCATCTACATGATGTCAGTTAAAGGGGGTGCTGCTGGTAGGTGATTTCAATCTTCCAGATGTGGTTGAGCTTCCCAGCTGCTACCTCAGGCAGCAGCTTCCTGTACTCTGTACAATGGCAGGTCTCAGACAACTAGTGCTAGAGCCCACCTGGGAAGGTGTAATTTTGGACCCAGTACTCACCAGCTGGGACAGAATTGCAGATGTCAGGGTGGCCAGACACCTGAGGTCCAGTGATCATTGTACTGTGTTGTTCAGTATGAGTACAGTGGCAGAGTCAAGCCGCACAAAGGCAATAGTCCTGGGTTCAGGAGGCAGACTTTAATAAGATGAGGATACGTCTCAAGAATGCCCTGGCAGGAAGGATGAATGATGCGAGTTGAGGAGCAGTGGATCCATCTGAGGGAGCCATAGTGGAGGCAACGAACCTTTGCATTAAACAGGTAAACAAGGACAACAAATAGAGAATACTGGCTGGGTAACCATGCAGAATCAGTGTGTTCTGCCACAGGAGGTCTGATTCCTGTGACCTCAAGAGTGAAGCTTGAGAGGTCCTTGAAATCAGACTCAGAGGAACCCATTGGTTCTGCATTGGTTTACTCAGTCAGTATATTTTATAGTGTATGGTGCCCCTCATTTTTTATCTAGAGTTTTTGGCTTTGTAATGCATTTTATGCATAGAAAAAAATAAATAGTTGTTTCCCATTTGTCCATGGTGAGTTGTGCGGTTGCTAGGACTGAGCATCCCTATGGTAGCAGCACACTCCCATTGGTTGCCATTCTACTGTGGGAGGTTTTGTAAAACAGAAAACATGGCGGCCCAACATTTTGCTTAGCGAGAAGAAAAACAGACAAGATCACCAAAAAAAATGCAAATATCTGGTTAATCCTGCATTTTGAGTTAATACAAACTGCTCCCATTTCAGAAAAACCACTGTGGTAATTTTCAGTGTGGATTTAGATAGTATTGCCGCACGGCGGTTTTCAAGTTATGGTTTCAAAGCAGAGCTCGAGGGTTGAAGTCTAAATGAATGGAATGCTGTTCTGCACATACGGTCAGTACAGCGTTCCATTCATTTTAGATTCTGCGGCTGAACAGCATTTTGGCATGGTGGAATTTCTAGCGAGAACAACATTCCACCATACAATATAAAGAGAAAACCACTATGGTTCTCAAAGGAAGTGTCCAGGAGGGTGAGGGTGAAAAAGATGGCTTTCAGAAAATACAGGGAAACACAGAATGAAGAGGACAGGGTAGTGTACATGGATGAACGGAGGGAGGCTGGGAAAGCAGTCAGGAGTGCAAAGGTGCAAATGGAGGAAAAAATAGCACAGGAGGTAAAAAAAGGGGAGAAGACTTTTTATAGGTAAATTAGTAAAAAGAGAAAAAACAGCGATGGGATTGTAAGGCTTAAAGGGGAAGAAGGGGGGTGTGTGGAAGGGGACCTGGAAAAAGCATCAATACTGAACAAATATCTTTGTTCTGTTTTCTCAGAAGAAGAAGAAGGTGAGGGTTCACAGTTTAGCAACATGAGCAAATATGGAAGGGAGATGAACACCAGTCCAATTAAGGAAGACAGAGTCCTAAAAGAACTCACAAAACTGAAAGAGGACAATGGCATCCAGATCGGATGCATTCTAGAATATTCAGGTAACAATGGAAGGTGCTGGCAGCACCACTGGCAGCCCGTTCAATGACTTATTCGATACAGGGATGGTTACAGAGGACTTGCAGAGGGCAGATGTAGTCCCTCTTCACAAAAGTGGGAGTAGGGAGGAGGCACCAAACTATGAACCAGTCAGCCTTTCCTCAATAGTGGGAAAAATTACGGAATCACTACTTAAAGAAAGGATTGTGGAATGCCTTGAATCTAGCAGAGCACAGGATCCGAGACAGCAGGGATTCACAGTGGGAAAGTCATGTCAAATAAATCTAATTGATTTCTTTGACCAAGCAACTAGCGAAGTGGATCGGGGGGAGTGGTGGATGTGGTCTACCTGTATTTCAGCAAGGCCTTTGATACCGTTCCACATAAAATACTTATGAACAGGCTGGGCAGCTTGGGAGTGGGTTGCAAGGTGTTAAACTGGGTTAGGAACTGGCTGAATGATATAAGACAGAGGGTGGTGATAAATAGAGCTCAATCTGAGGAAAGGAGTGTGATCAGTGGGATGCCACAAGGATCAGTTCTGGGACCAGTCCTGTTTAATGTCTGCATAAGCAACATCGCAGAGGGGCTGAAGGGGAAGGTGTGCCTCTTCGCAGATGATGTTAAGATCTGCAACAGGGTGGACATTCCAGGTGAAGTGGAAAAAAAATTAGACGGGACCTAGGTAAACTGGAAGACTGATCTAGAGAGTGGCAGCTGAGATTCCATGCGAAAAAGTGCAAAATCATGCATTTGGGGCACAAGAACCCCAGGGAGGATTACATGATGGGGGGAGGAGGGGGGTACTGATGGTCACCAAACAGGAAAGTAATTTGGGAGTAATCATATCTGATGACTTAAAGGTGGACAAACACTATGCAAAGGCTGTGGGGAGAGCTAATGGGATGCTGAGGTGCATATGGAGAAGTATCACCAGCAGAAGAAAAGAGGTGGTGATACCACTCTATAGTTAATTGGTGAGGCCTCATTTGGAGTACTGTGCCCAGTTCTGGAGGTCACATCTCCGTAAGGACATAGACAGGGTGGAGGCAGTTCAAAGAAGGGCAACAAAGATGGTGCAGGGCCTGCACCAAAAGTCATATGAGGAGAGACTGGGAGATCAAAATATGTATACCCCGGAGGAGAGGAGAGACAGGGGAGATATTATAAAAACCTGCAAATAGCTAAAGAGCATAACTAGGGTACCAGAAGGTAGCATCTTTCAGAGAAGGAGATGTTCAGGAACAAGGGGGCATGACATGAGGTTGGAAGGGGTAGACTAAGGGTAACATGAGGAAGTATTTCTTTATAGAAAGAGTGGTGGATGCATAACATTGATTCCCAGCAGAGGTGGTGGGTGAAAACACAGTGGTGAAATTCAAAAATGCATAGGACAGGCATGGGGATCCCTAACGATAGGAACAAGAAGGTAAAGCCAGAGATCAAGTGAATTCGGCGACTTTTGCAGTAGGTAGGGAAAATGGGCAGACTGGATGGGCCTAGCGGTCCTTATCTTGCCATCACTTTTATGTTTCTATGACTGTGACATCAGTACTGCTTATAAACAGCCACTCCGTAGCTGCCAGCTCAGTCACCTGTGATGTCTTCATTAATGAGAGCAAAATGCTGTTGATGTAACGGGGGGGGGGGGGAGGCTAGAGATAGAATGCCAGCTGGCAGGCTGAGAGCTATTTCATACATCCAACATAATATTATCACATAAAAAATGTTCTAATGAGCAAAAGAAAAAAGAAAAATACTCCAGAAATTAAAAGTTACAGCTGACTACTTCTTAAAATTTGGAAAATTTTACCATCTGTCTGTTTTGGTTCCACTTGAAAGCTTTGAAGGAAGAATACATAGAAAATACTTACCATATAAATGGACAATGAGGTATTTTGAAAAGAACAATTTATGGCTGTATATAATTTTACAATTTTTTTTGTACCTTTAGCATAAATATACTTAATGTTATATTATTTAAATTTAAGGCAAGAATTCTCCATAAATAAGTTCCACTGAAGAAGTCAGTTAATGATTGATGAAATGTTGGGGTGTATTGAGATAAAAAGCTATAGTCTGAAAAATACAAGAATAATCTACTGAAGTTTATTTTCTTTTGGAGAGCATCACCCCCCACACCACCCATTTTACAGATAATTAATATACATACTTACATTATAATCAGGGCTCCTGTTATTCCACAACCCTGTGGCTGTGAAAAACACAGATATTACCCCCCCCATGGAAATCCGGTTTTCGTTCAAGTTTGTCAAAGAAATGGCACTAGGCAGAGTCTGCTGTGCTATAATGGCTATTGCAGAAGGTCGAAAAGCAAATTTACAAATGACGGCCACAATCACTATTGAAATAATGTTTGAAAATCAAATATTTAATAAATATAACCTCCCCCAGTGCTCCAATTTTCTAAGTTTAATGATTTCAGGTTGCAAACTAGAGAAATGGTGCATATTAAGCAGCGTACAAAGTCATGATTATATGGATCAGAGAGTGGGAATGATCAGCAGCCTGCAACAATCTAATTGTGTTTGTAACAAACACACAGCAACTGCAGATTTTTGACTACTCATACACAAAATAAAACACACACACACACACACACACACAAATAAAGCAGACCATTCTATATTGTCACAAACTCTATCTCTATCAAAGCTCCCAAGTGGCTCACTTCCCGAGCCAACCTGTCTAGTGCAGCATCATATCATCAGCTAAAAAGCCAAGGTACAGACCTTCCCCAAAAATACAGTCTTCTAATATTTCTAGACCTCTACACACCCTGCAGTTCCATGCCTACCTCTACACTGAGTTAGATATCAGTCCATTCCTTTCAGCTCATTTCAGTAAAAGTAAAAAAGTAACACTAAATGGAACTCAACAGAGTGCATCTTTTCTTCACCACCACTGCTGCTGCAAATTCCCCTGGCAATTCTTGCTCCTACTAGCTATTGCCAGTTGGAGCCCAAACAATTTAAAATACTTTGAAATAAATGCTGCAAAACAAAAGTTACAGTAAGATGACACAGCTGAGCTCCTGAGTCACTCCCTTCCCAAGCCAGCTCACTAAGCTAGCACAAAAATCAACTGACTAATACAAAAATACACCAAGTTCCTTTAGCTGGATCTCCAGGCTTTGCTGTTCACTAACCTACTCATACTGTCCATCTCTACACTGTCTCCAGGGAATTTCAAACCATAACTGAATAGACCAGGTGTAAATGGAGGTTACGTGTCACCTGAGAGCTAAATAAATGCAGATGGCTGTTTAATGATCACATGAACACTGGGGCAAAATGGTAGTTTGCATCAATCTTGTACTGACACCTTAACACATTTTGCGATTTTCAGCTCCACATACTTAATGCAGATTCTTGGGCCATTACTTCGAGAGTAAGTGAAATGTACATTCAAATGTGGTCTCAATGAATAGGCAGGGGTTAGAGCTTTAAAATGCATACCCATATAGTATGTTACCTCAAAAGATTAATCTTGAAAGTTATAGGGTTAAATATCAACCGCCACCCCTTAATTTCTTGTGAAATTTCAACATATTCTTATATTTAATCTTGTCTGATAGGATTTATTGCACTTTATAATATAATTTTGTTGTCTAAAAAGGATAACGATTCTGCTTTGAAATGCATACAGTATGTGGTTTTGAAATCTTAAGGTAATATAAGAGCATAAATTGATAAAAGTGAAAACACCATTAATAGATGAAATTTTAGCAAGTTTATACCTTGTCAAATTTTGCGATTTTCAACGATGAATACTTAATGCAGATTCTTAGTGCATTACTTCTAGAATAATTTAAATATGCATTCAAGTGTGATCTCAATGAATAGGTGGGAGTTAGAGCTTTAACATGCATACCCATAAGTTTCCTCAAAGGTTAATTTTAAAAGTTTTTTAAAGATGGAAATTTATCTAAAAGAAAACAAAAACACCTCCATTTACACAAAACATTGTTATTTCAAAAAATGTAAAATTTAACATATGACTGTTGGTAAAGTAATGGAACTTAGTCTTGTCCATCTAAGAAAAATCTTCATCATCGTCAGATAGGCCAATATCATCGGGATAATAAACATACATCTTGGTCTTCATCTGAGTCCTCATCATTTGCATTATAGAGCAGAGATATAACATCATCTGTACAGTATATGGTATGTCCGTCCACTTTACATTGAGATCATTAGTACAACTGTGCAAAGTTGCATTCGTGGCATTGATAACTGCAACAGAAGAAAGCCTCCTCAATCGGTAAACGTAGTTGGCTCATAGAATATGCAACTTCAGGGTTTCCTGGCAGGGTGGTAGCAGATACAGATCAGTTATTCTGTTGTCGCTGTTATACTGTATTTCTCCCAGATCTACTGCCACAATATATTTACACAAGCAACTTGCTTCCTTCCATATGGTTTACAGACATACTCCTCCAACAGAGGTACAACACCCTTCTCCACTTGCCAATCACTCCCAAGTTTCTGAAAGGTATTTGGGGTACTTTTGAAGGCTGTTCCAGCAAATCTTGTTACCCTTTTTGAAGAATGCACAAAAATAGTCATTGCTTGTGAATGCATGGAAACCAACTAAGGCTTTCTTTGTTACCATGGTCATTTCACACTTGCTAATGTCAAAGATTGTCCTGCTGTTGCCATAGCCATTGTCCAGGTATATATTTTGCTCGCATTCTGAATATAATGACACTAATATTACTAGAAGACTGATATCCCCAGATGGTGAACGGATGATGACAGGACCTGGATATATTGTAATGGCATGTTGCAGACGAAGGTCATAGAAACATAGAAACATAGAATTTGACGGCAGATAAGGACTGCTTGGCCCACCCAGTCTGCCCATTTCCTACCTACTGATTGGATGCAGATCCTAGTTAACCAGCAGCCTACTTCTTCCTACCACTACCATCTAGAATTGCCTCATGACTGTCCCATGCATGCTTGAATTCCACCACTGTTTCTGACTCCACAACCTCCTGTGGAAGGTCTTTCCATGCAACCACAACCCCTCTGGAAACAATACTTCCTTAAATTACCTCTGAGTTGCCCCCATCTTCAAATTGTGCCCCTTGTTCTTGCATACCTCTTTTTTGAAAGATGCTACCCTCTTGGACTTTGTTGATTCCCTTGAGGTACTTGAAAGTTTCTATCATGTCCCCTCTCCTTCCTTTCCTCGAGGCTATACATATTAAGCTCCTTAAGTCTCTCTTCATATGTCTTCCGGTGCAGACCCTGCACCATTTTAGTTGACCTCCTCTGGACAGCTTCCATCCTGTCTATGTCTTTGCGGAGACTGGGTCTCCAGAACTGCATGCAGTACTCCAGATGGGGTCTGACCAGCTGTCTGTATAGAGGGATAATAACTTCCTGCTTTCTACTGGTGATGTCTCTCCCTATGCATCCCAGTATTCCCCCAGCCCTCCTTGCTGCCCTCTCACATTGCTTGCCCACCTTTAGGTCATCTGATATGACTACCCCCAGGTTCCTTTCCATTTTCAATTTTTGTGTCTGCTTCTTCCTGGTCAGAACAGAGATCATCCACAACTACAGTCCCTGCTTTCGTGATCATGTAGAATGTGTCTATCTTTGAAAAATAGATCACTTGGCCCTTGGCCCTCTTGCAAACTCATGCAATTTCTCCCCAGACCTGTATGATCAAATTAATCAGGCACTCCTTGTTAGATCCATTAGAAATGATGTAAATGAAATTATTTGGCACTTTGGTGTTGGGATATTTGATAATATGCTACTCAATAAATCCTCATTGAAATCTCTTAGCCTCTTTAATTGACTGCTTTCTGTATGTATCTGCAACAAAAATCCACTCTTGCAAATCCCTTTGGAAGACTATTCAGGTGGTTTCATTGCCAGATCACGGAATGTTTCAGGGATTCCTGTCATCACCCCCATTTTTCCTATTAGATAAACTATGTATGCTGAGACACTTTTCCTGGGAAGAAGCTTCAAAGTGTCTAACACTGGGTGGTATTCTGATAGCACCTCAAGTAACTTGCTCTTTGGTGTTGCCCATCTAGTTCCATCTGTCTTTGCTAGACTCAGCAGGACTGGGCCCAGGCAATATGTTAATAACATGTTTTATATTTACAGGGGAAGTTGTGCTCGTTTGAAAGGGACAAACGTTTTTCCAATATATTGCTTTCAAATTTAAGTTCTGTAACCTTTCCTTTGGTAGTTACTTGCACCTTTTATTGCATCATTGAAGGATTTCACTGGGCTTTTGAAATCGGATCGACATATTTATTTTTACCGCTTTCCAGTTTTTCTTTGACAAATGGTTCATATATTTATGTACCTTGTTCAATGATACCGGTGAGGTTCTCTTCAACATCAAGCACAACAAGTGCTCCCAAAGACAAATTGTACAATCTTTCAGCATCTAAAGTAGCACTGAATGGGTTGATAAACTCTTGATTGAGAAGAGTCAATACGGAATTTGATGTGTTGTTCTGACTTAATGATTTCAGATGGCCTGCATGCTTTTTGCTTATTACTAGCTGAATTGTGAAGGCCAGTCACCTCCAAAAGTGTCTCTGTGAATATTGCTAGTTCTGGCCAATTAAACACCCATTTATCATAGGCCATTTGATTTGTAGCAAAGTGTTTAATTCCACCTTGAATTTTGCCACTTTGACTGTATGTCTGATCACCAGCTTGGTCAACAGATTTCCTAGAACCTTTGTGATGACTCCTTTAAACTGAAGCCCTTGCTTTTCACTTAATGTCCTGGATGCTGAATAAGAAGCTTCAAGGTTTCAAGTGTGTGCGTAGTAAAGCACCATATGAGCATAATATTGCTTGTTGAAAGTGAAGAACAGGGGCAGCAAATACTGTATTTCCAATGCAGTAGTCTATGATCAAAGTTGTTTTCTTTTGTTGCTGTGTGGAGCAAATGCTGCTGATCCAGTATATACAGATATGTCATCCAGAGCTGTGGGGTTTCCCCAAGCTCACTGTGATGAATCCGCTGCCTGAAGGGCTCATACTTAGTCTGGAAAGGGACAATCTCATCTTCTGGAAGCAGTTTATGGAAGTCTACGGGTTGAGATGATGATCTGGCCAGGTCAAGCAATACTGCATGGGCAGCATTCAATTCTGTAGAATACTCTAGAAATCTGACCTGAAGCAATTGCTCTAAGGCATCTGAAAAATGCTCATGTATAGTCCATGCCCAATTGTAATGCTTCCACGCAAAACTCCCCTTATACTGCCAGAGTCACAAAGACCAGCTTGAAATACTATTTCTTCAAAGCTGCTGCTACCAACTAACTGTCCTATAATGCTAAAATTTTCCAGAACTAGGTGGAAATCTCCCAAATGAATTATGATTTTGTGGAACTGATCAGGGAAATTAAATAAAAGGGCTGTGCCCAGTTCACTTCCTGGTTAAAATAAAAATAATAAAATAAATATATTTCACATGCTATGTCTTTGCTGCTGCTCCAACATCAAGAGGTGGGCTGTTAGAGACCTATGCATACCACATGGGGTTGAATAAGGTACAAGAGGGAAGTATTGTCTAGAGAGGGGGCACAGGGATGATGGGAGCATGCAATGAAGCTGGAAGGGGATTTTAGGTGGGATGTGGGAGTACTTCTTCACTGAAAGAGTGGTGGTCACCTGTAACAGTCTTCCAGTGGAGATGGTGGGGGCAAAAAGAGTGTCTGGCTTCAAGCACACCTGGGAAAGGCAGAAAGGAATCTTGGTTGAAAATCAGAGTGGGGGGGAGTAGCCAGAGATCAGGTAGGGTCTGCTGTAATGATATAGTCAGGGATAAAATGGGTAGACTGGGTGGGCCAAGCTGTCCTTATCTGCTGAAACACTATATGTTTCTATGTCCCAATGTTTGTACTAAAGCTACCACGCATGTGAAATCTGAGTAATTTGCAACCACCGTCCAGAAAAATGTCACCCATCTCTAAATTCTGTAAGGTTATCCACTCCATATTCTCCCCTCTGACCAAGTCTCCTTCCCCTGTTCTCAAACTAGAAGACTCCCCCTTCTCTGATCCTTTGAAGTCACCACTTCCTTCAACTCATTTCTCATTGCCAATGCTCTTTACTTGCTCTCCTACTCCCCTCACTCTTCCTCTATTTCTCCACCTCTCTTATATCTGTGAACACCTCTCCATTCCCTTCTCCTTCACACTTACTTTTCTTGATGCCTCCTTCAGTGCCATACCTGCTCAAAATCCCCTCAAGGGTCTAAGCCCTGATGGACTTGAATCCAAACTACTTCACCCGTCTGCTCTTCCTGTTGCTGTACCTGTCACACCTCTTCTCAACCTCTCATCACTCTCTTGCTTTTGTTGTAAATGTAAAACAGTCATGCCTCTTCCCTAATGTTCTGACCCCATTTTTTCTGGGAACTATTGCTCTATCTCTTTTCTTCCTACTCTGTCTAAGCTTCAAGAACACCTACTCTTCCTCTAGTTTTCTGCCTTCCTTGAATTCTCTGTTCTCCCCTTTCCAGTCTGACTTCCATAAGTCCTACACTGCCTCCCTTCTCAATCAATCAATCAATCAATCAATCAATCAATCAATCAATCAATCAAAATCTTTATTTATTCAGGCGAACATCATTGAGCAAAGCTCATTTACAAGATGGACCTGAGTGGTCATACAAATGAGGATACAAGTATTATTACATAGACAAGAATAGAATAAATAGCAATACAATGGCATGAAATGATTGTGACTTCTGTGACTCAATATTCCATCCTTACCAGTAAGGATCAGGGACTGACTACCTTGGAAGTCTTTTTTATCTAGCTAAGGCCTTTGACACTGTTGCACGCCCAGTTCTCCTGGACAAGGTTAAAAGAGATGGGCTGTCAACTTATTCAGCTGATTTTATTCTTACCTTGAGGACAGATCTCAAACTGTCCGAAAAGGAGACTCCATCTCCTCCAATCTCCCTATCTGCTTAGGCCCTCACCAGGGCTCAGTTCTAGGTTTGATTCTTTTTGATATCTTGCTAAATAACCTCCCTAATGCTTGTACCTCTGCAGCCATCTACATGTACACAGACAATATCATGATTTTTTTTATTTAACCAGAAGAGACACACTAAGCTGAAAGCTTGCTTTCCAGGTGCAACCTGGGAGCACAAAGGAGTTAAGTGACTTGCTCAGGGTCACACAATATGCAAGTGGGGCTGTGGGATACAAACCCAGATCTCAGGTTTGCAGCTCAGAGTTTACCACTGGTTCCTCTGTCCATGACCTGGCTGCTTGTCCCAGTCTAATTTCTCCAAATCCAGTCTTGGTTTTGGGCCAACCAACTGTCAGAAAACAGATTTTATGATTTTTAGCACCAGGTTGAAGCTAGACAGAATCTCTCAATTCCCTCCTTCCATACTCTTGGTGGTGCATTAATTGAGGATGTCTCCCTTCTTAAATATAGTGCTGTTAGTCAGAATTATCACCTCAAGTTTTCTCTGCATGTGACTGCCATCCACCAGAAGCTTCAAACTAAACTCAGCATTCTCCACAGGAATAAAACTTGTATTCCATTTCCTGTTCATAGAGAATCCACTTCATGCTCATAGAGAAATGATCACAAATGTGATTCTCCCCATCATCGATTATGGTGACATAGTATACAGTGCAGCTCCTACATCCACTTTGTCTGCACTTGACCCCTTTTTCACTATTTCTGTCACTTTGCTGTTGACTGTCCCCTTGCTCTCACCACTGTTCCATCTACTCTGTCCTCTATCTCTCATCTCTGGATGCCAGGTACAGTACTTATGTAATTGTCAAATAAAGTCAGAAATGGTGCATACTAGAGACGGTGGTGCCTGAGCAAAAGCGTATGCTGTCAGAAACAAAGTAAAAGCTTAGCACTCCGTTCTTGTTGTTTTCAATAGTGCAAAATTGCAAATTTAATCTGGAAAATTGCCTGCAGATAAATCATCCCCAGTGCTTTAACCCTATAGCAGGCCTTCCTCTAGAGGCAGCTCTAAGGAATTAGCAAATGTGCATACATTTATACAGCATTACTTAAAGTGACAGTCCACCAAAGTGTTAAAAAGTGCAATACAAAAATCATACAAAAGCTTACTTGTAACAACTTTAACAGGAATATTTAGGCTATTTCAAACTCTATTTGGGTAAAATACATTTAGCTTATGACTAATATTTAATTAAGTATGCAGACAGACTCTTATTTAGTTCAATGAGGGTCCAGTCCCTCATTGACTACCTCACATCTCTCCCTCACAAAGTGGAGTAAGTCATCCTAGGTGATCTCAATGTTAACTTGCTTGCCTCCACTGCCTCCCAAATAAGGGACTTCTTTGCTGCCCTGATTATGTCTCAGTTAGTCACCCAGCCCACCAGATTCAACCACTCTACTGGCACCAGCACTCTTCTAGATGTTGTTATATCTAACCGCTCCCTACAAATCCTGGATGTCACTGTCCTCCCTGACTTTCTTAGTGATCACTCCCAGTCCTCTGTCTCTGGTCATCCTCCACTCTGAAGCCAGTGTCACAGGCCACTCTATGCCACCGTTTACATCCTGGCGGCCTCAGAAAATCAAAACAATACCTAGCCCAGCTAGACTGGTCCCCTATGCAGCACACCACTGACATTGACTCAGCTCTTGACCACTTCACAAACGCCTTCTATAAGGCTTGTGACCTTTCACCACCTCACCAGGATCCGCTCCAAAAATGCAATGCCACATGGATCACCCACCCCTCCTCCAGAGACTCAAAACAAAGATAATCTCTGGCACATTGCTGTAGAATCTGGAAAGGCACCTGATAGACAGGCCTACAATGCAGAACACAATAAGTGCACTTGGGCCATTAGGTGGGTCAAGGCAGAGCACTACCAGACCACTCTCGCTTCCACTTGGGGTTCAGCACAGACCTTCTGGGATAATATGAAAGAGCTAAATTGGAAATTCCTCCCCCCCACCATCTCAGCTCTCCATCAATGGCACCTCCACCACAGAACCACTCCTTATAGCTGATTGCCTTAATACTGCCTTCTCTGACCTAAGCTCAGTCCTCCCCAGCAGCTTCTTTGACCCAATCCCCACCTCTCTCTCGCTCTCTCTTGCTCTCTCTCTCTCTCTCTCTGGTTCTGAATCACCCACCATTCTACATGCACACCCTATCCCCCCAAGAAGCCAGGCCGCTGCTGCTAAAAGCCTTAAGCAACAATAACCCCAGCAGTGACCCCCCCTCGTCTCCAGGATCCTCCGTATGGTCTTGGACGAAGTCCTGGTCCCCCTGACTGACCTTCTAAACTGGTCTCTGTGCTGGGTCAGTTCCCAAGTGTTGAAAACTGCTGGTTCACACCCATACATAAGAGTGGGACCACTCCACCCCCAACAATTACTGGCAGATCTCCATCCTCCCCCACTCTCTAAAGCCCTTGAAAAAGTGGTGTTGATCCAGCTCTCTGAATAACTAACCAAGTATGACATTATGTGCCCAGAGCAGCATGGTTACTGCCCAGGACACAGTACAACTATGGCTCTCTTGGAATTCTCCCAACACTTGCATGCTGCTCTCGACTCTGGCAGCCTTGAAGGAGCAGTGTTCATTGATCTCTCCAAGGCCTTTGACACTGTCTGTCATCCCCTCCTACTCGACTCTCTCCACCAACTTGGCTTCTCTGGTGGTCCCATTTCCTGGTTCTCTAGCTACCTCTCTGCTAGATCCCAGCGTGTCAAGATCAATGGCTACCTCTGCAGCACTCTTCCTGTTCACTCTGGGTCCCTCAGGGCTCCATCCTTGGTCCAGTACTTTTAGTCTCTACCTCAACACCCTCCCAGCTCATGTACTGGTAAAATGCTTCTCTACACTGATGATGCAGTCTCATTGTCTCACATCCCAATCCCACCTCCCTCCAATTATCCCTCCAGCAAGCTACAAACAAGCTGAAAGGTGGTTTGGTGACCGCAGACTGGTTATTAACCTAAAGAAAACCAAATCAATGCTCTTCTCCCACCACCAAAATAAAGCTAAAAATACACCCCCTTGATTATCCCCAGCACTCTGCACCCGCTAGAACAAGTGACCACATACAAGTACCTAGGCATCACGTTTGATAATGCCCTCTCCTTCCACACCCACATTAATGCCCTGTCAGCCACCACTAACTCTCGGATTGGCCTGCTATAGCAGCACGGGGACTGGCTGCCTCAGGTTGCCCTTAGGCTGGCCATCACCTCCTCTGTCTTGTCCCTGTGGACTGGCTTGCCCATCTACACTGCAGCTGACAACACTGCCCTCTCCAAAATCCAACTCTCCATCAATAAGGCCTGTAGGCTCCTGGCTGGTGCCCCCAGCCACACTCACACCTGTCTTCTCTATACTACCACCAATCTGCTCAACTTTGAGGAGTGACTGCTCTACCAGATCTGCCTTTATCGCTAAGAAATCACTGCTAGGACTCTCCCCCCTCCTGGGGTCTCCACCTCCCTACAGCAGTCATCATCGTCCATCACCACCCATAGCTCTGTTAAGGCCACTTTCAAGGTACCCAGAACCAAGACCTCTCTTGCCTAGAGATCCTTCCTCTACCGAGTCCCCACCTGGTTCAACTACCTCCCTAGCTGCATCTCCAACTTGCCAAAAATTGGCTCCTACAAAACAGCCCTTCACAACCATATCTTTAATACCTGCTATTGTAGGTGCTACTAACCCCCTGTTGTAACCTGTGGTACCCACCCACCTTGCCCCCTGGCTTGACAATGCCCACAGGACAGCCTCTCCCTCCTCCAGACCCACTCCTTCCCTACTAGGTCCAAACAGGCATGTAACCCGCTGTCTTCTCTGAGGACCTACTATATCCATGAGTGTAACTCACAATTTTGTAACACTATGTAACCTAAGTAACATACAAACTACTACATTATGTAACCTAAGTGTATCTACGTTAAATGTTCCTTTTACTGCACCTGTAGTATTATCCTGTTTTAATCTGCACTGTAATAACTATCTTGATGTCTGTCCCCTGCGCGACGAGGTGCATTTGTAAATGAGTCTGACTCAAAGGTTGTAACCCGATTTGTAATGAATAAATAAATTAATAAATAAATATTACAGCCAAAATCCATCTTGTGAACACCAAATCTTCATTTAATATTTACCATAAACAATTATAACACCTAAAGTGCCCTAAGATAAGTAGTTCTCCTACACTTCAGTTCAGGAATTAATATAGTTGCTAAGCCTATAATTTGTATACTGCAAATCTAATCTAATATAAGGAGGTCACCAAAATTGTAAAGGTCACATACTTAAAAAGTTCAAGTTTATACTAAACATGTAACACAAATTTCATGTTTGGTGTCTGCTTATATTTTCATTACATTTAAAAGCAACAAAATAGAAAAAAAAATAGGAAAAAACTAATTTTATACAGATAATTATAAAAAAAAATATTCTTATGAAAGAAAACATGTTAGGATCAGTTTAAGGGGCAGAGTTAAGAGGAAATGTCCTGTAGCAGGAATAATGTAGTATCAGAAAAGGGGTGTAGGGGGTTCAAGGTTTTCATCTATGAAAAGAGAGGAAAATCTTGGAGATGAAAAAAGGAGGGAACACATGGAAAACAAAAGAGGATTATGTGTTTACACCCTGAGATAAGTAATATTTATTTATTTATTTATTTTTTGTTGACTGGGTAAGTGCACTAGACAAATCCTGCCTATTTTCAGGCACGACCCAGGGGAAGGGAATACAGATGAATGCCAACTGACCTTGAACCAGATTAAGCTGTTGGTGGTATTTTTTTAGTGAATGAGGAAAATTTTGCCAGGACACCAGGGAAATTCCTACTCTGCTTCCTGTGAGCAGAGGGGACCCTTGCTGGTGACTCAAGATGGCTGCTGTTCCAGATCCTGGTGGAGGTGGTAGAAATACTGCTCTCTGTCCCCAGGTTCCAGCTCCTGTTCTTCAGCATACTTCTCCTGCTATGGATTTGTCTGGTTCGCGTAATGAGGATTGATACTGAGAGAAGGGAGCAACTGTCGTGTTTGCCTTGGATTCTACAGTTTTACCTGAAAATAATACCATATGTACTGATAAAATATTGCAGGACACAGAATTACCAGCGCCTACAATGAATGAAGTTCTACCTTTTTTTCAACCGATAAGTAATGCCGTGTTTAATACAACTCCTAATCAAGCAGCTTTGCAAGAACAGCTTAAACTCCAGCTTGCCATTTTGGCTAAAGAACAAGACAGACTCCAGCAGCAGCTGCGTGTAATGCAATCCTCAGCAACGCCTGTCAGTACTTCCAAACAGGCTGTCATTAGCCGAGACGCTGAGCTGTGCAGAGAGTCTGCACAAACTTTAAACACTGTTAATGACTTGCATTCTGCTCCTGTGTCAGCTGGCAGTAACGAATCCACAGCGATTCAGTGCCTAGAGCTCCCAACAGTTATACGTAACAGCAACCTGGCTTAAACTTGCCGCCACTGATCTTGTGCACCCTAAAGACCGGATAACATTACCATAGGTAGCGAAGCTCTGATCCTGAGCCTTGCTGTATCATACTTACAAAAACTGCGGGTTTGTGTTCTGCAGTTCATTACCTGTTTCTTCAATTGATAGCCCTACTTCTGATACCTCCTGCACATTTCAAACTACCCCCCTAAATCAAGATGGGGTTTCTGAATTTCTTTTTTCAACATGGCAACAATTATTACAAGATAAGATGGGGGATGAAAGTAAGGACAAAGGAATTGCACTTTTCTTCTGTAAACATAATATAGGTACCAGTGTTACTGCAAACACCTCCTCTCCTCAAGGACCTTCAGAGCTTTCCTTAGGGCCACTACCACTCAAACCCCTTTCACAACCCCAGGCTACAGAGTTATAGTTCCCCCAGAAAGCTCTCAGTGAAGCAGAGTGGACCTTGAAAAAAGGTACCTGGCATCCAACACCTGGTTGGGATCCAAAATTGAATTTTTCCCAAAACGAGCCAGCTTGGAAACCCCAGTCATCTCCTGAAACATTGTCAACTTTGTCAGTTGCAGCTTGTTTGGATGCTTTCCCAACTGTAAGGCCCTCAGTTGTGGCCTCCCAGACCATTGTTCCTGTAGCCACTGACCTTTCTGATTCAGTTATAAATTCTGGAACTGAAAATCTTTCTACTCTTTCAAAAAAGACACCTGATTTAGAGAAACCATTAATGTCAGATTTGTTTTCTAAGATTAAGAAGGAAGCTGAACCTCGTAGAAATGCAGTTAGACTGCATTATAAAGGGGATTGAGGTGAGGCCAGATATACATTATGTGGGGAAAAGCTATTAAAGACTCTCTGCAATTTTCACCTAGAGAAGTCTTTGCTTTTAATATTTCGGTGAAGATAACTCGATGTTAGTTTTCGTCCTGCCTATGCTTTAGATTTATTTGGGGAGAGATATAACCAGGTAAAATTTTCTCCCATATGGACCCCTTTTTTTGTTATTCCCTTATCTAAACCTTTGGTTAAATATGTAACGATTATGTTCAGGAATGAGGGGGTTCATGTGTACGATATTGCCAATTGGTTGTCCCAAAAGAGTGAAGTTTTAAGTGCCCCTGAAGCCATTCTCGATTCTGAGCAGTTCTGGACTAGAGGTTGGCAGTTTAAGGTGAAACTTCAACAAACAGATAGTGGTATAGAGCACATCCCCAACTCTTTCCTCTTAGGGAGAGATAGGGGGTTTGTTTTTATGCTGGACAGCCTAGGGCCTGTTATAAATGTGGGTGTCATACTCACTTGTCTAGTTCTTGTGACAGGCCCCATTGTGATAACTGTGGGGAAATAGGTCACATTGCCTTTCAATGTGCCAATTTTACCAAATGCGACCTATGCGAAGACACTGGGCATGTCTTCTCAGAATGTGTATGGGCAGCAAAAAAATAAAACTTGTAGTGGCGGCCCTGACCTTCTTATTCAGAAAGCTCAGGAACTAGCAGATAGTTCTCCTCAGACAACTACAGCTACCTCTGTGGATGTGGCTGACCCACATATGGATTCATCCCACACTATGGGGCAGTCAAAAGACCAGGCCCTTCCCAGTTCTTCTGACCCTCCCTATCTTCCCCTACTCTCCCTATTCTTCTCTCCCCTGTGTGTTATAGTTCACAGCAGGGGAATCAGGTACCAGACCCTCTGGCTCCTCCACCGGTAGTTGTAGTTCGGAGGTCCTCAAGGAACCAAACCCTCCCCCCTCAGGTAGAGATTGAATCTAGCAATCCATTCGCTGTTTTATCCACTCAGTGGGGGATACTGACATGGATTGTGGTGAACCTGAGTCACAGACACTTCAGGATAGTCCCCTCTCCCTTTCACCTACAGCAGGGGTACAGAAGGAAAAAGAAAACAAAGGAAAAGGATGGTTGATCTTCCTTTTCTATTAAATGGGCTTCACAGTCGGTTCCTTAAATGTCCATAGTTTATTGAATCCAAGTAGGCATCAGACTGTTTATGATTATATTCACAGTTCCTCTATTGATATATGTCTTATTCAAGAAACTTGGATGTTTACACTGGATCAAGCCAAGTTTTTCAAAGAGAATGGTGTTGGTGCCCTTCCTACTGGTCTTTCGGTCAACAGACTGCTGATGGTATAGGTTTTCTTTTTAATTCATATAATTTTTCTCTTTTAAAAATGATTGATTTAATTCCAGGAAGACTAATGATTTTGGATGGAAAATGGAACTCCATGGTTTGCCGATTTATTAGTGTATATTGTTCCCAGATAAAGGCAGAGAGGGAGGCCCTTTTTTCCATGATTCGACCCTTTTTAATCACTTCAATTTTTTATGTGGTGACTTTAACTGTGGGTTACAGAAAGTGAAGGGCGGATTTACGGATAAGGGAAAAAAAATTTATTATGACTCCAATGCTTTATTTCAATTACTGGATATGTCTGGCCTAGTAGATAGTAGACAATTTCAACAAGGGGGTCCAAAATTTATCTATGAAAAAAACACCCTTACTTCTACAATTGATTATATTTTCTTGTCAAAAAACCTCCTCCCATGTAAATTTTATACATACCCTATGACTTTCTCAGATCATTTACTCCTTCAATGTAAAATGTTATCCAATACAGTAATATCTCCCCAAAAACCAAGGTGGAAATTAAGTTCCCCTCTGTTAAAAAATCCAATTATGTTAAAGGACATAAAATCATTGCTCTTTGCACGACTTTCAGTCACTATACTTTATGATGATTTAGGTGTCTGGTGGAGGGAGTCAAAGGATGATTTAAAATGACTCCTTTCAAACCTTGGCAGATCTAGAGAAAATATAAAATTCCTGAATTATTTAAAACTACGTCAACAGCTGTATTATTTATTTACTATGGCAAACACCTCCAAATTTGATTACTCATCCCAAATTGCAAACATAAAACAACAACTACATGAAGTAAAATACAACAGGGCCAATACTATGAAAGTGCTTTTTCAAGAAGGCACTCGGAAACAGCCTTATGGCGATCCCTATGAGGCCTTTAAACAATATAAATCAAAAATTACAATGTCCTCTTTAATAGCACAGGATGGGTGTCAAGTTCAGGATAAAACTAGGATTCATGGCACAATCAGACAATTTTTGGAATTACATAACCCAGGGGAGCCCCCTAGTGTTGAAGAGATGGAACTTTTTTTTTTAAATGATTCGTCTTCCCAAAATTAATTTTGATATGTTTAATTTAATTACCCCAATAACAGCTGCAGAAATTGAGGTTGCAATAAAATCCCCCCCAAAATGGGATTTCCCCAGGAATTGATGGAATAACATCAGAATTATACAAAGCATTCCCCTCCAAATTCTCAAAATGTTTGGCTTTGGTATTTAATTTTTTCCTCCTAACCCCTACATTCCCCCTTTGGTTTTCAGAAGGCCTGTTGATTTTTATATTTAAAACAAGGGATAAAGAGAACCTGGAAAACTGGAGACCAATTACACTTCTTAATTCAGATTATAAATTATTGACTAGCCTTTTAAATTCATGACTTAGGGTCTTTGCAAACATGGTTATACACCATCCCAATAGTGTGGGCTTCCGGGCAGAAAGATACAGCAGGCCCTTATGATTATCAGAGATTTAATTGAATATTTTTTTTATTTTATTTATTTAGTTTTTGTTGACTGGGTAAGTGCACTAGGCAAATCCTGCCTATTTTCAGGCATGACCCGGGGGAGGGGGATAAAGATGAATGCCCACTGACCATGAACCAGATTAAGCTGTTGGTGGTATTTTTAGTGAATGAGGGAAATTTGACCAGGACACCAGGGAAATTCTCCTACTCTTTTCGATAAGTGCCATAGGATCTTTAACATCCACCTGAACTACCACCAATCCAGGCAGATGGGACCTCGGTTTAACATCTCATCTGAAAGACAGCACCCCTCTCATGCTGCACTACAGTGTCACTACTGCGGTAGTGTCAGATGTGGGAACTGAACCCACAGCCCTCTGATCTTTCAGCCTCAGAGGCAAGTGTGCTACCTACTGAGCCACTGACACTGTTAATATCTTTCATCACATAAGCAGTCAGGATGCATTCTCACCCTAGACCAAATGAAAGCTTTTGATCAGGTATATCATCCTTTTTTGTTTCTAACCTTGCAACATTATGGGGTTCCATCTTCCTCCATTCACTGGATAAAAACACTTTATGATACTGCTATTATTCATCCAGTTATTCATAATTGCAATACAGAGGGCTTTCACATAGCTACAGGAGTTCGTCAGGGTGTCCATTAAAACGCTTATTATATTTATTTACAATAGATACATTAATACAATCATTAACACATTATCCACAGTGGAAAGGGGTATTGGGATCTCCCAGTTTGGATGCATTATATTTACAAGCCTATGCAGATGATGTTTGTGTTTTTTTCTCAGATTATACTCAAATTTCAAATTTTTTGGATTTTTTGATCTCATATTCTCATGTTTCTAATTCAAAAATTAATAAAACAAAGAGTCAGGGTGTATTTATTGGGGTCAACTATCCTGCTGAGATTTCCATTCAGGGATTTCATATTTCTTCAGCTCCAATTAAGATTTTGGGATTATACTTTGGGCCTCAGAATCTCCCAACACTAAATTGGGAACATGCTTTCTCCTCTGCTAATACTAAAGTGCAAGTTTGGAAACATTGAGATTGGCAAAATAAAAGGGTGTAGGTCATTAGGCAGTTTTAATTTCCAATTTTTATATACAGCACTGATATTTCCACCCCTCAAGAATTTGAAACCAGACTATACAGTCTAATTTTTCAGATGTTTTGGGGGCAATAGGTTTAATCCCATAAAAAGGCAATATACCTATCTGGAAAAAAAGGGGACTAGGAATGGTGGACCCAATCACATTTTTATTTTATTTATTTCTCAAAATGTCAAAGTGGAATTATTACCATCAGCATCTCGGTATAGTTCTCTATTACAATGTGTTCTTAATCATTATTTTTCAGTTTGGCATACTACCTCCCGAAACTATCACAAAGTTTACAGGTCCCATTATTTTTCAAACCAGTAGTAAGAAACTCTACAAATGGGGTCTTTCCAAAAAAATTATTAAAATGAATACAGGGCCCAAATTATATGACATAGTTATGTTGATATTATATCCTTCAGTGCCAGCTTTAAAAAAAACGGTCCTACTACTCTTACACCAGGGGTGCTTTCTCAGATAAATAATCCAAGATTTCCAGAACAAATATGGGAATTTTTATGGTTAACTGTATATGGGAAGATTGGGGGTATGGGAAATGCTAAACACAAGGTTAAAGAGGAAAGGGTATGTCCTTTCCTGACTGTTTCAATCAGGAAGAAACCATAGAGCATTTCTTCTTTTTTTGTTACTATGCTACTTCCCTTTGGAAATTCCTGGCTTTAAAATGGCATATAAGATGGTTGTTGCATATGAACTATGATTTTTTGGTTTTGGGTAACTTTCCTCAATTTGGGGCCAGTTACAATATAGAAATCTTACAGATTTTTTTGTTGTTGTTTAAAATTTTATTTATGGCAGGCTAGATGCCAGTGGGTTCTTTATCAAAAGGTGATGTCTTATGAGACAATCAGTTTACTGATAAAAGGGCTATGGAATGTATTTAAAGATTTACAATTTAATAATAATAATAATAATAATAATTTTATTTGTATAGCACCTTTCAGTATATCAAGGTGCTGAACAGTTTAAAAACAATTCGAACTCTAAATAAAAACATAAAATATCCATAAGAAGTCAGCATATCATCGAATAGTATATTTATAATAAAAACAGACATTAATAAATAATTATCTAAAAGGCCATATTCCACAAATACGTTTCAAATCTCTTAAATAACTCCACGAGGTGCACTGCCGTAACCGGCAAGGTAGAAATTCAAAGAGTGGTGCAGCATGCGAGAATGCTCTGCTGCCAGAGGATTTTAAACTCACTTGGGATCTCTAACAACCCCTGTCGGCTGAGCGGAGTGATCGGTCAGGGCAGTAAGGAACCAGGAGGTCTTTCAGATAGGCTGGACCCTGATAGTGAAGGGCTTTAAAAGTCAATAAAATGACTTTAAAGGTGATCCGCCACCGCATAGGAAGCCAGTGCAGTTCGCGCAGCACGGGAGTGATATGACATGACCTACTTGTCCCAGTCAATACCCGAGCTGCAGTGTTCTGCACCAGCTGTAGGCGACGGATTTCAACCCCAGAAAGCCCAAAGTAAAGGGCGTTGCAATAGTCCAAGCGTGAAGATACAAAAGCGTGAACCAAAGTAGGCAGGGAGTCAGATGGGACAAGGTGCCTAACCCTGGAAATATTCCTAAGATGATAAAAGGAAGTCTTGACAATGGCTGACACCTGAGATTTAAGAGTCAGTCTGTCATCAAGAATGAACCCAAGGTTACGCACCTGTTCTGAGGACGGGAGAGATACTCCACCAAGAAAGATTCCAGATGCTGCACCAATACCCGGCCTCTCCATCCGACCACCTGGGTTCACTACTAGCACCTCTGTTTTCTCCGAGTTCAACTTTAGCCAACTAGAATCCATCCAGTCTTGGATCTCCCCCAGACAGTTGTTAAACACCGAGAGAGCTCCATCCTGATCGGGTGCAAAGGACAGATAGAGCTGGGTATCATCTGCATAGCAGTGAAACCTCAGCCCATATCATCTAATGATACCTCCGAGGGCAGTATACTGTGAACAACATGGGTGACAGCACAGATCCTTGGGGCACTCCACACAACAAAGAAACTGGGTCAGAGGAAAAAATTCCCGGCACAACTCTTTGTGATCTCCCGGTGAGGAATGATGTGAACCATTGCAAAACAGTTCCAGGCATTCCACAGATTTGCCCCAGGCGAGCTAATAGCACCATGTGGTCCACAGTGTCAAAGGCTGCAGAGAGATCAAGAAGAACCAAGATGGAGCGTCTCTTCTGATCCCTTGCCATCAGAAGATCATTTAACACCCGAACCAGTGCAGTCTCGGTGCTGTGTCTTTTCCGAAGCCAGACTGGAAGGATTCATAGACATTATGGATGGTTAAATGGTCATCCAGTTGGACCGCTACCTTTCAATAACCTTCCCAATAAAGGGAAGGTTAGAGATAGGCCGATAATTTGAAAACAGTCTGGGTCCAAGGAAGCTTTTCAGAAGAGGAGTCACCACTGCCTCTTTCAAGGAGCAGGAAACTCACCTAACTCCAAGGAGCACCAGACTATTTGCGCCAGGACCGACCGATGATATCAAAACAACCCAAAATGAGGGGAGTCCGGGATCCAAACCACAACTTGTGGGGCGCATAGAATGGATGATCCTCATAATGTCCACCAACTCAGGTCACTGAAAGGAACTCCAGGAGAAATGGGGCACTGTGATCTCCTGCTGTCCCAAAGCCTCACCCATAGAGGTTACCAGACCCAGGTCTGCCCTGATGTCGGCCACTTTAGTTGCAAAGTATAGAGCAAGCTCATCGCACTCTACTTGCAAAAAAGCTTTCCAAACTTGCAGGCAGGCTGGGTTGCACAGTCTGTCTACAGTTCGGAACAGCTGAGCCTGTCGATTCTGAGCAACTGCAATCTCCCTGGACAGGAATTCTGCCTTCTTATGGGTGATTGCAGATTGATAGCTAGCATAATGTTCCATCAATCTAGAGTGGTCAGCATCAAGGGCAGACCTGCACCAGCGACGCTCTAACCTTCACCCCTGTCTCCGCATCTCCCTCAAGGTCCCGTCAAACCACGGGGCTCTGGGGCCAAGGGATAGGTGATGCACGCGAACAGGAGCAATAAAATCCAGAGCCATCGTGACAGCCTTATTATAGGCCAACACCAATGCTTTTGGACTATTGCTCACCGAAATGAAGGATGACAGGTCAAGGACCACCGCTAGACCTTGTGGAGTAACATTCCATAATGGGCGGTACCTGACCATCTCCACAGGGGCTGGTCTTCTCAGGGGGGTGCAAAAATTGAACCTCATGGTGTAGTGATCAGACCAAGTGACTGGTTCCACCCCCATGTCAGATATGTCGATCCCTAGAAGGAAGACTAAGTCTAAAGAGTGTCCAGATTTATGCATAGCAGTGGAAACCACCTGTGTAAGGCCCAAAGAAGACATCAATTGAGGAAGTGATTACCAAAATTAAAGAGTTCATCGTCGACCATTGAAGTCACCCAGAACCATCAATCTGGGTGACTCAACGACATGTCGACAAGGAAGTCTGCTACTTCCTAAGAAACATCTCCCATCTCCGTGGACGGTAGATGAGCACGATTCGAACGCCTACACCTGCTATGACTGTGCACTCAAAAGACCCAGCCTCACCTACTACTACATTCGTGAGACCCAATTCAGTCTTAAAACACACTGCAACCCCCCCGCCCCTGCGGTCCAATCTCGGGCGGTGTATCACCGAGTACCCGGCCGGAATCATGGCCTCCAAAATAGGGCCAGAGTTTTCATCCAGCCATGTCTCGGTAATGCAAGCCAGGTCAGTTGAACCAACAAGATCGGCAATAATGGCAGTCTTATTTCTAACAGACCTGGCATTGCATAACACTGTCCAAGTTGGACAAACTTCGGTGGTTGTCGAGTCCATCTGCCTACTGAAATCAGTAGTACCCTTGGGTATGGATACCAGACAGGGTAAACCTCGATCTGGATTCCATTTCGCCCCAGGGTGCCTCCTGGACCTGACTACCCCGATACGGTGAACCTGCTCGTTCATCCTCCCCTGTTTGCTAACCCCCCCCCCACGACCATACCCAGCGCTCTACAGCATTGGTAGGTGTCAAAATGAAGAGGAGGAGTAACAAAGGGCAGAGGGGCGAAGGAGGAGGATGAATAGCGCACCACCATGGAGGATAGGGGCCAGCACATGTTGCTATTTAACTATAATACACCAAAGCCCGGCACAAACTACATTAACCATCCACCAAAAAATAAAACATAAATATAACCTTAAAATATAAAGAAAAAAGTCTACACCTGAACCATTTCTCAGCCCCCCGGATTGCTCTCACCACCAGGAAGAAGGGGGAAAGGCACTTTCACTGCCTAACCATCATGGGAAATAGAAACAGAGAACAAAGAACTAAAACTCCTCCCAAGTTATCTCACAACTAGGGGGTGATGTTATTTGTTCTTTCCCACAGCCAGGAAGGAGACAAAATAAATAAAAAAAAAAAAATACAAATAAAAATAAATAAACACATAAAACTTAAGGACACAAAGTCCTTTCCACCACCAATATTTAAAAACAGTAATCATCAATCACTCAATACAGAAAAGGAAAAGTCCAGGGTTCCTTGGAAATTAATACATCCACATCAGGCAGGAAACAGTTAAATAAAGGAAAAGACAGCCAGAAAAGTCATGGAGTTATGCCGAGGTAGTTCAGGGATCCATGGAACTTGGTCCAAAAGAAAACAGCCCCTCTCATGCCCCTTTACTCCCAGAAAAGGTGACCTTTAAAGGAGTCTAAGCCACCCTTACCAAAGAACCATGAAAAGAACCACAAATGTAGCAGTCCTCATGGTTCAAGGGGGTTGGGTACTCCAGCCAGCTCTCCGACTAAGAAAATACCCCAAACCCCCTGCAGCATAGCAAAGCTCCAACCAGACACCTACCGGGGTATTTAATGACAGAGGCTAACATCAAGATTCAAAATTCCACAAACAAGAAAAACAGTCTCCAGTAAGATCCCTGCTCAAAGCAAAACACCTCAATGCTCCAAAGTTTTACGAAATTGTTCAATGCTTTAAGTTCTTAGTCTTAGCAGACCCAAACACCCCGAAATCCAGTATTTTGAGGGGAAGAAATGAAAACAGACCCAACCAATATCACTCCTGGAGCGAGCCCATCACAAGTCCATCCCGATATCCTGCGTATCGTGAAAACAACGGGTGCTTCAAGCCCTATTCCATCCAGAATAAAAAGCACTCCTCTCCTGCAAAAGATTGGTCAGAAAACTGGGCTGTAAAACCTGACATCCACAGGACAAAGTAAACTCCTCGTCCTTTCCAATTTACCGAAAGCCACAGAGCAATAACTCCTCACATCCACACAATCGATTCTCCCCCGCCGGGCTCTGCACTAGGATCTAACAAAATAAATAGAAGCAAAGAGTCTGACCGGGCGTCCTTCCACCATATAGATCCTGCCGAACGACGAGACGATCGAAAACACCACCAAAAGAACCGTGGAGTTCAAGAAAATAAATAAACAATGAATTGAACAAAATTAGCTAAAACCAACTAAAAATAAACAAGCTCAAACCGACGCATAGTAGCACGCCCAGCCTGGCGGCCATCTTTTATTGATCAATTTGGAACAGCACTAAAGGTGACTAATTGGTGGAAAGGATTTACATTATTTATTAAATAAAATAGATCAAGAGTGTTGAGAGGGAGGAGGTTTGGGGATTATTTTCCAGCAGTGTGCCAAGGGGTATGAAAGTAGGTTTCCTAATGTCTATGGCTAAGTGCCCGGTTAGGATTGTGATTAATATTGTTATAATGATTTGTATGGTTCCCCTTGATTCAGATTTATAATCAGTACTCATTGTTTCATTTGTATTTTTTTCTATGATGTTATTATAATAAAAAATGCCCCTACTCTTTTCGATAAGTGCCATGGGATCTTTACCATCCACCTGAACTACCACCAATCGAGGCAGATGGGACCTCAGTTTAATGTCTCATCCAAAAGATGGCACCTCAGAAGTGCAGCACCCCTCTCATGCTGCACTACAGTGTCAGTACTGGGATATTAATCCAAGTGCCAGATGTGGGAACTGAACCCACAGCCCTCTAATCGCCCAGCCTCAGAGGCGAGTGCACTACCTACTGAGCCACTGACACTGTTGCAACCTTTTTATACCTATTATAACCTTCATATGGGTGTATTTCAAGGCAGAATCATTCATTCTTATCTTGGGATGATTGATATTAGCTCTCATGAAATTATGTAAAGAGTGTTGTACTTAGAAATGGAAAGAATTGAAACACCTATCCTCGGTCCAGTACAGTAATGAATCAGTTGTGCTCCATGAGCATACATTCCTGTAGCTCACACACTGCATGTAGAGATATATAGGGTTCAGGAATATTTCCTGTAGGTCAGAGAGAAATATAAGAGAACTGTTATGAGGTTGGAAAAAGGAATTTTTAATTAATACATCACACAAGCAGTCATTCTAATGTTTTCTGATTCTTATTCACAAATATGGGGAAAGATCTACCTCTTCATTGAGGCCAAATGGAGTTACAGTATCCAGAGTCAGTATCCATTTTGTTTCTTTTTGTGATAGTGTTAATTCTAGTCCCTCCCATTTGGTGTCACTCTACATGTTCCAAGATAGTGAATCTGAGACAATTAGGTTTCCTGTTATGGAATTCCAGAAAATGGGCTCCTAATGTAGTATGTACATTACCATTATAATTGCTCATAAATATTCCTGAATTCTTTCCTTGGCAGGTTTGGTAGTTCTGCCAATGTAATAGGTTGGGCATGTGCACCAACACATATAAACAACAAACGGGCTGTACATGTGATGAATTTGTTAATTTCAAACACTTTCCCATCTTTTGGGAATGTTTTATCAGTATCTGCATACCGGCAGACATTGTATCTCCCACATTTGTACATTCCCTTTGGTTTTCCCAAACAATTACTGCTTTTACTTGGTCCCAGTGTTTTTACAAAATGGCTGCATATTATTCTGTCCTCTATGTTGTTCCCTTTAGAAAAAGTTACTGTGAGTTTTTCTGAATTTTGATTTGCCAGTATAGGGTGAGTTAAGAGAAGGGGTTAAAAAGTGTGTTCTAAACTTCCCACCCTGCTGGCAAAGGGGTTGAATTCAGTCACAGATGTGATTTCATTTTTTGGCTGCTGCTGCAGCTGCACATAGGGCCCAATGTACTATGCCAATGCACCATGTAAACCAGGTGAGCTGGCATAGCTAAGTCATAATGCCACGAGTAGTGGTCATGCAGCACAGATAACTGGTGCATGCAGCTGGCATGCGCCTGATCCCCAGGCACGGAACACAACATGCTGAAGCAGGTTGGGGGCATGCTGAGTCATGCTAGCAGTATGCACCATGCACAGTGGTGGTAGTGCTGCATACTGGGATGCATAGGGGATAGGCAGGTACATCAGGGACAGCCATGTTTTAAGTGCCCTAAATGCCCAGCTGCTGTGCATACTGGACTGGAGAAGGGCCCATGAGCAGGATTGAAGTGCCCCCCAACCAGACATGGCTAGCCTGACCCCAGACCCCCCTAGCTGACACCCCTGCACTCTACGGGTGATCTCACCCTCACTGCTCCCCCTCCTGGGCTGCACTGCCACTTCTAAGCAACCCAGCACCTGGTAGTGCTGGTATGGCCAACAATGAGGCACAGCCAATCAGCCCCCTGGCACCAACAACACCATGCCAGTACCTGTAGGTGTGGTACTGGGTGCCCAACAGCAAGTGGCACAACCCTCAGCACCCCCCCACTGCTGCATGCTGACTGACCTGTGCAGGGGCGTGCAGCTAATGTACATCCATGTAGGTCAGATGGCCAGTGGCCATGGAGGTGTGCAGAGGGCTGTGCTGCTGTCCGTCCGGCACCCGATACCACATCTGCAGGTATGGGTAGGGTGTTGTTGGGGGGAGCACCACAGAATACATGTGTTGGGTTGGGGTACAGGGTTTGGGGGTCACCTGGGTTGGGCAGCAGGCACACCAGTGTGTGGTGTCTGTGTTGGGGGGGCTCCTTGCTGCATGAGCACCAGGGTGACTTGGGCTAGGGAGGGTGGCTCTTGTGGCCCCCGTGCACCAGGAGAGATGTCAGTGAACCAGAGCTCAATGGGGCATTGCACGTGGTCCAGGTGCCAGTGGGTGCAATTCATGCACCCATACCCGTACCAAGTTGTGCTGATGATCCACTGCAGACCCAGGGAGGGCATCCGATTGGATGCTTGGCTGGGTCCGCTACACGTCCCCTGGCCACCCTGCATGGACCTGCGCACCAGGGTGGGTGGGACTGCAGACAGGTGGTGGCTAGTATTGAATTCTGGACAGTGAGCACCTGTCCATGGGTGCAGAGCGCTGCGGGAGGGATAAACACCTCTGGTGCATAAATCCCACCCATTCGTGCATCGGACCCATACTTTTCTTTTTTCTCTCTCACTTCTTAAAACTAAGAGGTCATTTCTCTCTAGTTTTTTAACCTTTTCTGATGCCTCACATAAAACACTTTATGTATATCCCCCTCTTCCTGAGTCTTCTTTTCAAATCTTCTTCCTGTTCTAAGTACTTAGCTTCATTTGTGCAGTTACTTTTAAGCCTGATTAGTCCACCATAAGGTATAGATTTCACCAATTTTCTTGGATGTGAACTGTTGGGATGTAATATGGTGCTGGCTTTCAGTGTCTTTCTATACCCCTTGAAATTTGTTAGTTCACCCATTGTGCTTGAAAGCTCAAGATCTAGGAACTTAATGCTTTTACAGTCAAACCTGGTTAATCCGTGACTGATTAGTCCATAAACCTGACTATCCAAATTGATTTTTACAAAAAACGATCTACTGCTACTTTAAATGACCCGATAATCCGAATGTCTCTGCATCCGATTCCGTGTTTCGGTTGTCTATTACAAGCAGTTAATTTTAATGGTTTTTAGCCTCTTTAATCTGATGAATTGGTGTTAATGAGTCTCCCATCTCCGATTGTGAAGCAGTGACACTGTACCTGGTAAGTGTCAATTACTTAAGCACATTCCATCGCACATTCTACCACAGAGTTGGCAGCTTGCACAAAGGGCAGTAAACGAGCAGTAAATGAGCTGTCAGCAGTCAATTAAGTGGTATAGGTGAAATGTAGTCCTAAGTCATTCTCATTTAGATATGCAATGAATTCTGGTATTGTTTCCTTGTCCCCCTTCAACACAATAATAATATAAATAATAAATCTATAATAAGCTTCCATAGAAACATAGAAACATAGACTTTTGACGCAGATAAGGACCGCTAGGCCCATCTAGTCTGCCCATTTCCACTCTACAGGATAGGCCGTAGATCCTAGTTAACCAACAGCCTATATCTTCCTGCCCCCCACAATAATTGCCTTATGTCTGTCCCATGCATTCTTGAATTCCTCCCACAGTTTTAGACCCCACAACTTCCTCAGGAAGGCTGTTCCATGCATCCACTACCTCTCTGTGAAATAATACTTCCTCACATTGCCCCTGAACCGCCCTCCTTCTATCTTTAAATTATGTCCCCTTGTTCTTGCAAGTCTCTTTTTCTGAAAGATGCTACCCTCTTGGACTTTGTTGATTCCCTCAAGGTACTTGAAAGTTTCTATCATGTCCCCCTCTCCCTTCTTTCCTCAAGGGTATACATATTAAGCTCCTTTAGTCTCTCCTCATACGGCTTCTCTTGCAGACCCTGCACCATTTTAGTTGCCCTCCTCTGGATGCCTCTATCCTGTCTATGTCCTTGCAGAGATGGGGTCTCCAGAACTGGACACAGTATTCCAGATGGGGTCTCACCAACTGTCTGTACAGAGGGATAACAACTTCCTGTTTTCTGCTGCTGATGCCTCTCCCTATACATCCCAGTATACCTCCTGCCCTCCCTACTGCCTTCTCACATTGCTTGCTAACCTTAAGGTCATCTGATATGATTACCCCCAGGTCCCTTTTCTGTTTTGTTGTTGTTACTACCTCCCCACCCATTGTGTATTCTTCCCCTGGGTTCTTGTTTCCCAGGTGCATTATTTTGCACTTTTTTGCATTGAATCCTAGCTGCCATACGTCTGACCATTCCTCCAACCTTGCCAAGTCCCTTTTCATCCTTTCCACGCCTCCTTGTGTATCAACCCTGTTGCAGATCTTTGTGTCATCTGCAAAAGGCACACTTTCCTTCCAGTCCCTCTGCAATGCCACTGATGAAGACATTAAAAGGACTGGACCCAATACTGAACCCTGTGGTACCCAACTAGTAACCTCCTTTCTTCAGAGTGGACTCCATTTACAATTACCTTCTGTGTCCTGTTGTCCAGCCAATGTTTTACCCAGGCTACCACCCTGGGACCCACTCCCAGGCTGGTTAATTTGACTAATAATCTTGTGTCGGACTGTGTCAAATGCCTTGCTAAAGTCTAGGTAGGCCACGCCCACAGCCCTCCTGGTCTACTACTTGGTCACCCAGTCAAAGAAATCTATTAGATCTGCCTGACATGACCTTCCTGCTGTGAACCCATGCTGCCTTGGATCCTGTGCTCCACTGACCTCTAGGTACTCAACTATTCTTTCCTTCAGAAGTGACTCCATCACTTTCCTACCACAGAGGTCAGACTGACAGGTTTGTAGTTTCCTGCCTCTGTCTTGGTCCCAGTTTTGTGAAGGAGAATCACATCCGCCTTCCTCCAGTCCCTGGGTACCACACTGTCCTCGCATGATTTATTTAAAAGAGTAGCCAGTGGTTTCATTAGTTCTTTCCTTAATTCTTTAGAATTCTGGGGTGAATTCCATCAGGACCCATTGCTTTGTCCACCTTCAGTTTTAGGAGTTCTTGCAGAACCTTTCTTCTGTGAAAGGACTGGGATCGACCCCTATCAAGAGTGCTTCTGTTAATTGGATTAGGCACTTCTCCTCCTCTTTTGTGAATACTGAGCAGAAATATTTGTTCAGTATTCCTGCTTTTTCACTGTCCCCTCTGCCCACCCACCGCTCATTCTATTCAGCCTCACTATCCCTCCCTTTGTCTTTTCTACGCTGATGTACCTATAAAGGTTTTATCCCTTCTAACTGAGTTGGCTATCTTTCCTCAGTTTGGGCCTTTGCTATTCTGACTTCCTCCCTGCTTCTTTCTGCCTTAACTGGTACAGCTCTCTGTCCTGCTCCTTCTGTGTTTCCTTATACTTCCGGAATGCTATCTTTTCTTCCTGACTTTCACAGCCACCTCTTTGAGAACCATAGTGGCTTTTTCTTTCATTTTGATTTGTTTATTTGCTTCACACAAAGGCTTGTGCCTCTGTGATGGCAGTTTTGATAATTCCCATTGTTGCTCCACACCTCCTTCTAGCCTGTTTGCTAGTGCTTTCTGAGGCACTCTCCATCTTGCCAAGTCAGCCCTCCTAAAGTCCAGTACCCTCACTTTGTATGGCTTGACTCTGTAGCTGAGTTTTACATGAACTACACTGTTTGATGATCACTTGTCCCCAGATGGCAACCCACTTCTAGATCTGAGATCCTCTCACTGCCTCCATTTGAGAATATGAGGTCTAAGATTGCTCCCTCACGAGTGGGTTCCGAAACTAGCTGTCTAATGCCTGCCACCTGTAGGGTGTCAAGAATGGCCCTGCTCTTGGATGTGGCTGCAGCAAATGTGCTCCAGTTAACATCTGGCATATTCAGGTCTCCCATCAACAGTATCTCCCATTCCTCTGCCATTCTAAGAATGCCTTCCATCATATCCTTGTCCATTCCTTCCCCCTGACATGGGGGTCTGTACACAACCCCTGTGCAGATTATGGTGCCCTTTCCAGTCTCCAAGATGACCCACAGTGCCTCCTCTCCTCCCTGTTTACTCTTTTGTTCAGTTGCTTTATCCTTCCTTTACATAGAGAGCTACTCCTCCCTCTTCTCCACTGCCTGTCTCTCCTGTAGGTTATGTACCCTGGTATGTTAACATCCCAATCATGGTTCTCTGTGTACCATGTTTCTGTGACTCTCACGATATCCAGGCATCCCTCTTCCATTAAGGCCACCAGCTCAGGGAGCTTGTTGCCCAGACTATGGGCATTGGTACTCATTACCCTCCATTTCCTGATGGCCTTACCCCTTTTGCCCCATCCCTGTCCTTCTTGCCTTTGTCACTTTCTCCATTTACCCCTGCCCTTCTCCCTATCGACACCTCCATGTTGGTGTTTGCCACACTTACTACCGTGATTGTTTGGAAGGGCTAGGATTTTCCTGCTCCTTTCCAGTGACTCCCCCATTGGCTGGTTTAAAAGCTTGCCAATGAAGCATTTAAACCTATCACCTAGGATCCTGGTTTCCTCCCAGACAGATGCAGCCCATCATGCCAGTATAGGCTTGCATCACTCCAGGTGGACCCCCAGTCCCCAATGAAGCCAAATCCCTGAGCTCCACACCAGTTTTTCAACCACTGATTGAATCCCATGGTACGGAACACCCTAGCCTCTCCTATGCCATAGATGGGTAGCACCTCTGAGAAGGTTACCATGTGTGCTACTTGACTAAGGCCCCTCACCAATTCCACAAACTCTTCCTGCACTTCTCTAATCCCTTTCTTAGCCAGGTCATTTGTCCCTAAGTGGACAATGACATCCAGCTCCCTCCCCTGTGCAGCTGCTCTGGCAATCCTGAGGATTCGCTCCCTGTCCCTCCAAGCCATGGCACCAGGCAGGCACCTTCACTCTCTCTCCCTTCCTTGCCCAGTTCTACCTTCCTAACAATGGAGTCCTCACCAGGAGTTGTTTCCGTCCCTGCAGGGTCCCCTGCCACCCTCCTGTGGGTCTCCTTTGTGGAGGTTCCCAGCATCCTCCTTGGTCTCCACTGTGAGGTGCCTCATAGAGGAACCACACTTGGCCAGAATGGCATAGGAATGTGGAGAGGTACAACTGGAGGGATGTGCCTCTGTTCCACCCCTCACCCTCCCTGAGCCCACTGTGGTCCAACCGCTCCTCTTTCTTAGCAACCTCTGAGGCAACGGCAGTGGCACTGGTGGTCCCTGGATGGAAGAGGAGGTCCCACAAATCCTGGCCAACTCAGCCTGGAGATGAGCAACCTCCTCCCTCAGCCCAGAGAGGTGCCTGCAGATGGGACAACACCGCATCCTCCAGAACATCTCCCGGAAGACTGCTGCTCCACAGCCACTGCACTGCACCACTCCAATCATGTCTTATTTCTGGCCCCTTAACTGTTTGCAATCCTTACTCTTTCTCTTTGTTTTTCTCTCTCTTTGCTTTCTGCCTGTGTGCCCTTTAAGCTCCTGATTGTCCTGTTCTGAGACAAGAATATCCTATATTTCTCAGTAGACCACTTACTTGTTCAGAGGCAGACCTCCAGCAGCTAGAGGGGCCGGAGAGCTACTCTTGCCCTTCTAGGATGGTGGGTCCTTGGTGGTTCTGTGATCACTCACTTCCTGCCCCTAAACAGGGAAGTTCCTGTTGTCAGTCAAATCCTGTGCCTATAAAAATAGAACTAGCTTTGGGTGTTGGAGGGAGGGAAGGAGGGCAATATAGTCCCAGTAGAGAAGTTCAGTCACACAGCAGTCCTTTCTCCTGGTGTCTTCTGCCAAGCTATTAGCAGAATCTTTCTAAGGCAGTCTTTAAATGTAGCTTCCTTCTAGCTAAGCCACTCACCTACTTACCAGATCTTTCTACAAGTAATTTAAACCTCACAGCAGTTAAGTCCTTTCAGTCACCTGAGATTTACACCTAGCTGACTTTTTAGTTACCCATTCAGTTCAGTTAACCCAAACACACACTTTTTTTGTTTGTTTTGTATGTTAGTTTTTTTACCCTAAATTAAAGGTCCAAATACAAAAGTTCTTCTACTTTAGTCCCAGCAGAGAAGTTCAGTCACACAGCAGTCCTTTCTCCTGGTGTCTTCTGCCAAGCTATTCTACCACAGAGTTGGCAGCTTGCACAAAGGGCAGTAAACAAGCAGTAAATGAGCTGTCAGCAGTCAATTAAGTGGTATAGGTGAAATGTAGTCCTAAGTCATTCTCATTTAGATATGCAATGAATTCTGGTATTGTTTCCTTGTCCCCCTTCAACACAATAATAATATAAATAATAAATCTATAATAAGCTTCCAGATTGTTTAGTAACTTTTTCTGTATGTTGTTTTTAATCATTTTTTTTCTTTTTAATAACCTATGAATATATTAGCGTAGGATGGCATAAATGCCACCCCATCGCTGTTCCACATTTTGCAAATAATATTCTTGATTGAAAATAAAGTAATTATGAGTTAATGTGACATCAATAGCCATCATAAAAGTAGCTAGAAATCAGCTCCTGGTCAATTATCTAGATCATCTAGTCCTAGGTAATGTCATATTGATGTAGAGAGGCTACTTACATCTATAGTTGGCCAACAGAAATTGATGTTCCAGACATTTCCTTTATACTTATTTAAAAGGTCCATGCTAGCTGGTAAATAGGAGTTCAAGGTGGAAACTGTGGGCTGTAAGAAACTTTCAATAAATTTGCTGAGGTTGTAGGATAGGATCCTATTCCAAGCTTTCAGCTTAGTGTGTCTCACCTGGTTAAATAATTAGAAGAAGAAGAATAAAAATCTTGTGAATCTTTGGAAGAATGTAAAATGTGTGAACCACTGGAAAATCTGTAATCTGCCTCTTTGTTTTGAAAGCCACCACATTTTAAACCCCAATTTAAGAATCCACATAACTCTGGCTGAAATTTCACTGCAGTGTCACCTTTTAACCTTTGGTAATTTTCTGTTCACTTAACAATTCCATACATTTGTTAATGTACATTTGTTCTTCCATTAGTACAATATTTCCTCCCTTATCTGACTTTTCAAAACTACATCTTTAAGATTCTCAAGTTCATTAAGGGCTTTAAATTCATCTGGTGTCATATTTCTAGTAAATTTGCCCTGGTTATTTAAAAAAAAGACTGTCTCATTCACTAAATATTTTTCGACTGCAGCTATTGCTTGGCTAAACACCTGTGGACAGAATATTGACTATGGCTTAAATTTGGAATGTTCAATATTTTTCTCAGTAAGCATACCTATACTCTCAGTCTCTTCTAACAAGGTGGAGATATTTAGATGTCATAGATCATTTTTGGTGACCAGGAACTGATTTCTAGCTGCTTTTAAGATGGGCTATTGACTTCACATTAACCAACAATTATCTTATTTTCAGTCAAGAATATTTATTTTATTTATTCAATCTTGGATTACAATATCTTTGAGTGGGAGACTGTTCTTTTACAAAGGTTCCACGTCGTAAGGGTGGGCATACATACATTGTGGGTTTAGGAGTATCTAGCTAGGTGAGTAAACATAGACAAAAATACATTGTAAATAGGAAACAGAGATGGTTTTAACACTAGGATAATCTAGGTAACAGTAGCAGCCTAGGTGGCATTGTCAGGTAAAAGACAGTAAGCAGCTATCAAAAGAAAGGAGAGTAGACAGTAGGGGCACTGAGTGGGGGGCATGATGACTATTTAGGGAAGGTGGGATAGGAGAGTGCAGGGTATTGCAGGGCAAAAATGGGGACAATTCAGGCTAGAAGGACAAAGTAGGAGTAGTGAGGAGGTGGTAATAACCTGAAAAGTGAATAAGACCGGGGTCAGAAGTGTGTGTGTGTGTGTGTGTGTGTGTGTGTGTGTGTGTGGAGTAATTAGAAAGTACAGTCACAGGAGCTTTTCTTCAGTAGGTGTTGCCTTAGCTTGGTCTTCAAAAGCCCCAATCTCTGCATGGCATTATGTTCAGTGCCAAGGTTATTGAGCCAAAGTAGTGCCCAGTAGGCATATGACCTTTGCCCTTGGGAAGTTCTGCAGTGAGGGATGGTGAGAACCTGATGGTCAGAGTTCCTGGTGCAGTGTAGGCCTGTGAATAAGCTTAATATGTCTGAGACTAAGGGAGGCTGAAGTCTGAGTAGTGATTTTTAGCTAAGAGGCAGGTTTTTGTTGTAGCCACCCAGCTTGCTCATAAACTTCACATGTGTGTGTTAGTTGGGGGGAATTGGTGAACAGTCTGCATGCTTTGTTTTGGGCTACTGCTATCCTATGTAGTGAGGTGAGAGTGGCTGAACTTTATATGACCAATCCATAGTCAATGACGGAGACAACTGTTCTATGGATTGTGGTTTGGAGTGCTTCAGGTGTTAGGCATTTCTCATGCCTGTGCAGGAGCCCAATTCTTATGTTGACTGTTTTGTTCACATTCTCAATGTGTTCTGCATGGGAGAGGGAACAGTCAAGTGTAACCCCCAGGTATTTAAATTGCTCCACTTGTTCAAGTGAAATCCCTGCACAGTTAGTGATGTTAAGGGATGCTGCTTTGTGTTTGCTTCTAGCACCACTAAAAAGCATTACTTTTGTCTTTTTATAGTTCAGAACCATCTTGTGGGGTCTGAACCAATCTTCAGTTTGTTTAAAAGCATGTTGTAGCTGTTAGTTTAGGGTGTGAGGGTCATGTTGAGAAGTAAAAATAACAGCATCATCTGCATAGAGAAGTATCCATTGGTCACATGATCAAGGTAGGCTGTTTAGAAAGATGCTGAAAAGGAGGGGTCCTAGGATTGACCCCTGGGGAACCCCACTATGAACTGGCAGGGGCCCAGATGTGATGTTTCCAATATTTGCCTGTTGGTAACGATCAGCTAGACAGCTTTTGAACCAGTTAATAGCAGGGTTAGAGAGGCCTATCGAGGTGAGTTGTTGAAGTAGTAGGGAGTGACTGACCGTGTCAAAGACCTTTGTTAAATCAATAAAGGACATGCTGACAAGGTTACCCTGGTCCAGTGAACTGTGTATGCAGCTGCTAAACTCCAGAAGAGCTGTGGAGGTACTGTGCCCATTCCAAAATCCATGTTGTTCTGGACGCTGAATGTTGTATTTATTAAGGTATTCAACCAGCTGGTCTGAGACTATGCACTCCAGCACTTTTGACAGTGGTGGAAGGATAGAAATAGATCTATAATTGGCATGCAGTGCCCGGTCACCGCTCTTGTGCACCGGCGCTACCAGGGCTGACTTCCAAGCTTGGGGGAATTGAGCCAGTTGCAGGGATATGTTTAGCAGTTTAGTAATGGGACCTAGGATTTCATCAAGTGCAAGGGAAATAAATTTGAGGTCGAGTGTGTCATCGCTTTTCCTGGATTTTCCAAGTACCTTACAAATGTACTTTCTTGCTTGGTTGTAGTTGACAGACTTGAAATAGAAGGGAGGGGGGATGTTTGAGTGTGCCCCAGGCTTTGGGTTGAGCTTGGGTTGGTTTCTTCAAAAAAATTTGTCAGAAGTACACTGTTATTGTCAGTAAATGCTTTGTTAAACATGTTGGCAATAGTCAGGGGTCAAGGGTAGGGGCACCATCGATGTTGAGCATTTGTGGAGCCTCTTTCTTGATTTTTCCCTGTTACATCTCTTAGGTTATTCCAAAAAGACTTGCTGTTTCCCCATGATGTTTGTAATGCTTCCCTAAAATGTTTACTTTTGGCAGAGTGGATGGTCAGGTGCAGTCATTCCACAGTCTTCTATAATTCCTGGAAGTCTAATTGCTTGCCAGAATTCTGTGCCCTATGCCACCAGTTGTCCCTGTTTTTTATGTGACCTATTAAATCTGGTGTGATCCAGGGGCTGTATCTTCCACGGATCTTTGTCCTCTGCACTGGGGCATGGCCGTCACAAACAGCATTGAATTGTTTGATGAAGTACTTGAGTGCCATGTCCATATCCTCCAGTGTGTCAAGGGGGCATCAGTCAGTGTTGCGTAGCTGCTCCTTAAGGTATTTCAGGTGACCCCATTTTAGTTTATGATTACAGATTATTTGGGGGGGTTCCATTGAAATTTTAGGTCCAGCTGCAGGTTACTGGAGAGTGGTCACTCACTGAGTCTGGGTGGACTGTCACATTGAAGATATGATCTGGGCAGTTTATGAGGATCCAGTCAAGTAGTGTGCTAGATCCAGTTTTGTAATTTGTTATGGTGGGTAAGTCAATGAGTTGTGTAAGATGCAGTGCAGCTATAGTGTCCTTATATCTGCCAGTCGGTGGTGCCAACCAATTGATATTGAAGTCCCCTATAATGATGGATTCAGAGTTGAGGTGCTGACATCTTATAACCTCCATGAGTTCTTTGAATCCTGGAAATTTCACTTCAGGAGGGATGTATACAGTAAGTATAGATTGTGCTTTATTGTGGGCTCCCAACAGAATTTTTATGGGGAGAATTTGTGCAGTACTGGTAAGGTGGGTTAAAGGAAGAGCAAACCCCTTTATTGAGTCTTTAATGTATAATGCATAGCCCCCTCCTCTTTTTGAGAGCCTGTCATTCCTGAATAGTGTGTAACCAGGTATCGAGACAGCAGAATCTGGTGTTTTTGGAGTGAGCCATGTCTCAACGACTGCAAGTACATCAGGATTATGTTGTAATGTCCAGACTTGCAAGTAGTCTATCTTTTTGAGTAGACTACAGATATTTATGTTGGCGAGTGTAATGTAGTAGTAAAAATGTTTATTTTTATACAGGATAGCAAACTTTAGGTCATAGACCTATTTTCAAAGTTGTCCTGTGTCAAGGACAAAGTACATTCAACGTAACATACAAAAATTCAAACTACATAAAACAACTGATAAATAATTTTTGACATTATACAAGACAAAAATATTCTATCAGACCAACAACTAACACATTTATCCACATTTTAAAAACAAGTACATTCATCATAAAATACAGTGCTCAATCCTAATTTAAACTGGGATAGTTTAGTTGCTTTCCTTAATTCAGGGGGAATATTATTCCAAATATTTGCAGTCTGAGTCTCAAGTGTCATAGTACCATATCTTGAATTAGTTTTTGGAAAAGTGTAACCTCTGTGCTTTATATCCTTTAAAAGATACGGATAATATTTACTAACAGAAGGCATTTACATTTTTCCATCAATCATCCCATTTATTATTTTATAGATAAATACTGAATATTGTTTTTGAAATCATACTGATAAACTGTCCCAGTTTAGGTCTTTATACAAAATGCAATGATGAGTATTATAGCAACAGTTCAGGACAAATCTTACCAATCGATTATCTGATATGACTAATTTATTTAAATGTGTTTGATCCACAAAATTATACAACATATTTCCATATTCTAATACAGGCATAATTAATTGATTTGCAATTAACCTCTGGGTTTGTAGATTTGATATCCTTGAAGACCTACGAAGTGACCCTATCTTATTATTAATTTTCTTTATTGTATTATTAATATGAGCTGAGAAAGATAAAGTATAATCAATCTCCACACCTAAATATTTATATTGATCTGTGATTATCAATGTTTTTCCCATTCCTCATTAGTATTTCCTATCTCTGATTTGTTTTTATTAACCTTTGTTTTTTATTGAAAAACATAACCTGAGGTTTTTTATCACTTATCACTAATTTAGAGCTGGAAAACCAGTCCTGTAGAATATCAAAATCCATCTGTAATTTGACCATCATTTCATTTTGAGATTTGGCTGATGCTAAAAGTACTGTATCATCTGCATACAACCTGATTTGGGTATTATTTATTTTGGTAGGTAATTCATTAATACATAACAAAAACAGTGATGGCCCCAAAATTGAACCTTGAGGGACACCGCCTAGTATACCACCTACTTCAGAAAATTGGCCATTTATTACTACTTGCTGTTTTCTTTGACTCAAATATGATTTAAACCATAATAATGAGCTAGGTACTATACCAATCCTCTCCATCCTCTCATACAATAAGTGGTGGTCGACCAAATCAAAGGCTTTGGACAGATCAACAAACACTGCGCCCGTGGACTCTCCCTTATCCAAGGCCACTGCCACTTTATCAACAAATTCCTAGCGCAGTGCAAGTTGAATAACCTGCCCTAAAACCATGTTGGTATTCAGTCAATTTTGAATATTTTCTAAGTAACTATACAACTGGCCAAACACCATTCATTCCATTAACTTAGAGAGGATGGAGAGGATTGCTATTGGTCTATAGTTTGAGGGATCATTTGAATCCCCAAATATAGGTACTATTTTGGTTATTTTCCAGATAGAGGGAAAACATTTTCCATCAAACTTTGATTAAATAAATCAGTCAGTATTGGTGATAAGACTTCAACTGCATCTTTAATAAATTTCCTTCAATATTGTCCATACCATATGATTTATTTTATTTAATTTTAAGATGTCCCTTCTAACTCAGATTTTTATTTTTTAAATAAAAGAGGAAAATTTTCATTATTAGTTTATTTATTTACTAAATCTGTTTGTACTTGTGAACCAACTGGGATGGTAATATCAGACAATGTTAAGAAATACTTATTCAACAACTGGGCTGTTTTCTTTGAGTCAAGGAGCTCACCCTTATTATTAGACATTTTTATACAAGACTTAGCTCTCAAAGGGTTTTCCAATTATTTTATCACATTCCAGTATTGTTTAGGATCATGAGTTGTCTCAATTTTAATGATGTAAAATTTGTTTCTTGCAGATCTAATTAACCTTTTGCATTCATTTAGCTTAATTTTGAAATTAACCCAGTCTTCCTCCCTTTTTGTTTAATTTGCTCTTTTCCAGATTCTATCTCTGATATGAATTTTCTTTTTCAAATATTTGTTTATCCATGGAAGATGCTTTTTCTTTGTTTTAGTTTTTAAATGTTGCATGCCTATTACAGGCCTCTAAATACATTTTGAAAATACTTCAACCGCCAAATTTATGTCTGGAATTAAATTTAATCTTCTCCACTCTATACAATTTAAATCATAAACAAAATTATTTGTGTGATAGTTCTTAAAGTTTCTTTTTAGGGTAATCTTCTCTTCCTCAATTATTTGATTTAAATATTTAACAACACAATATACTGGATTATGATCCCCCAAATTTGGAGATAAAATCAAACATTTTTTGACATGAAAACTCCTAGACAGAAAAATCAAGTCCAAAATACTCCCTTGACTTTTAACCCCACTTTTCCTAGTACGTTGATTTATTATTTGATTGACATTTAATATCTCAAAACTTTATTCCAATTTTAATCTCCTTGGCTTGTCCCAAGCAGTGTTGAAATCACCAATTAGTATTAAATCTTTACCATCTGACACTAATGCTAATTTAGATGCCAATAATTCAAACGTGGTAGTATTTACTTTTGGAAGGGAATATACTATACTAATTAAGAGTTGCAATCTTTCAAATTTAACACAAAGACATTCAATTCCATCTAAATTACCCTGAAAAACAACTTCTCTCAAACCCAGTTTCTCTGTGATATATAAAAGAACCCCACCACCCCTCTTTCCCGTATCTAATCTAAAAAGATTATAACCATCCATTAATATTTCCTTATCCTGCATGTTTTGAGATAACCATGTTTCAGTTAATCTTATCATGTCTGGTTCATAACTTTTAGTCCATATTTGAAATTTATGCATCTTGTTTATAACACTTCTTGCATTTTCAAATGAAATTTTTAAATTTTGTTTATTGACTCCTTTTGGGCTGGGATTTATCTCCACATTACCTGCAAGCAGTATTACTATACTACAAACAAATGGTGTAGTTAAATTTAAGTGGGTTATTCTAGGTGAAAACATTAGATTCTAACCTGATTAAATAATCTCCACTGTCTAGAGAATCCATTTCTTCTGGTTCTATGAATAAGTTCTAAACCCGACAACATAAATAAATGCCACAACCTATTTTTTCTTGCTGCCTTGCAGGTGATGGAGATAACCCCCATCCCAACAGTCAATCTTCTTCCATTAATAAGTATGACAATTAGGACACAGTATATTACATATTTCTGCATGGTTAATAATGAAAACAATCGAAATTCAGTATAACACTCACCAAGCTTGGACTTTTAAATCTGAGTGAGAGTTTTAATATTTAATTACTACAAATAGTTCTCAATCTATAAATCCAAATTTCAAGCTAAAGAACTCAGCCCTCCACTAAACCTACAAACACATTTTTGATGCTGAGTGGCACTCTGCACCACTCATGCTCACATTACCATGCTCACATGGTAGCTGCGAAGCACCCTTTATGCTGACTGCCCTCCTCCACTGCAAAGAGCACAAGCTCCTGGTCCACCTCTCACTGGCTGCGGTTTCGCTTCTACAGCTGATTTAAGTTCTTAATTGCAGGGGGAGCCTTGGCACAAAGATATTTCAAGTCCAGCACAAAACAGCTTCTCACATAATGAAGTAAAGTCCAGCAAAAACAGCTTCTCTTACACACACAGTAAAACATTGTTGTAGGCAGAATGTGGTGAATGAAAAAAGTCAGGTACCTTTTAAACAGTAGCTGCAAGCACCCTTTTATGCTGACTGCCCCTCCTCCACTGCAAAGATCACAAGCTCCCAGTCCACGCCCCTCTCACTAGCTGCTGGTTTAGCTTCTACAGCTGATTCAAGTTTTTAATTGCAAGGGGAGCCTTGGCACAAAGATGTTTCAAGTCCAGCACAAAACAGCTTCTCACATAACGAAGTAAAATCCAGGAAAAACAGCTTCTCTCTCATGCACACAATTGTTCCTTCCTTATTATTGTTGCTCGACAATGCGACTCCAGCTGGTCCAGGATTTGGGTGTACATTGCCAGAGTAATCCATGGTAGAGCTGAGGTGACGGCACTTGTGTGGTCTAACAAGCACACCAGGAGGAGATGGCAAATAAAAATTGCTGATGGTTAAATTACATCCAGAGGAAATGATGAGCTGTTGAGATCCATGGTCACATGATATGTTAAAATTCCTGAAAGGTGGTAAACTGTGGCCTGAGCATATGCAATGTGCTAAATCCTTTTGTCTGTATGTTTCCTTTGATCTCCAAATTCCTCAGAGACTAGTACAATACCTTGTGAGCAAGTCAGACGGAAATGTTGATTTAGTCACAAAGTGGCCCAGATATTCAAACTGTGCCATTCTGAGGCGCAAGCCTGTGCGCCACTCAAATTTGTTGTGCAGGGGTGTGGCCAGGGCGATATTCAACAGAGTTGTGCTATGGTGCAACTGCTTTGAATATCGCTCCTGGCCACCCCCACTGTGCATGGCACAGTGGAACTGCGCCAGCGCAAGTGGTCAGAGTGGAGCATTGTGATGCGGTGGTGCAAGTGCCACTGTGCCATGCACAGCACCTGCAATATTCAAAGGGTGACATGCAAATGGGGCCATAATTTATGCAAGATGCATGGGGGACCATTTTCATCTGATTACAGACCCATTTGCATGCCATTAGCATGCAGGTGCGCCGATCCCTGATGACTTGTGCCTTGTGCCCTGCCAGGCAGCAGCCATCAGGGACCAACACCCCTACAGCCCGATCATGGGACGTCCTGTAAGGGACAAAGAACTTCTCCTATCTCTGGTGGTCCAGTGGACTGCAATAAGCCCAATCGTGGGCATAACTGTACCCCCCAAAGTCTAATATCCCTGGTGGTCCAGTGGACTGCGATTAGCCCAATCGTGGGTGGCATTCCTCACCTCCCCAAGTCCAAAATCCTGGTGATCTAGTGTACCTCCACCCCACCCGCCCACTGAGCTCCAGCACCCCTCACCCGTCAGCCGGCGGCGGCAGCACTCCGCCCGCCTGCCGCCTACTGCCTGCCAACTGACAGCTTGGTAGGGCTGCATGCCCGTAGTTCAGAGCATGGTCAATGGGCCTGCAGCCCTACTGTACTAGTCGGTCCAGATATGTGAATGAATTCATTCACATATCTGGACTGACTAACTCTAGTAGAGCTGCAGGCCCATTGGCTCATGCCTGAACCATCGGGAGTACAGCCCTATCGAGCTGTCAGTCAGTGGGTGGCAGGGTGGCAGGGGGGTGGGGTGCTGCCACCCGCCGGCTGATGGGGGGAGTGGGGTGGTGGAGCTCAGTGAGCGGGTGGGGTGGGGGATCCACTAGATCACCAGGGATTTCGGGCTTGGGGGTGAGGAATGCCACCCATGATTGGGCTAATCATGGTCCACTGGACCACCAGGGATATTGGACTTCGGGGGGGAAACAGTTATGCCCACGATCGGGCTAATCGCGGTCCACTGGACCACCAGGGATATTGGACTTTGGGGGGATACAATTATGCCCACGATCAGGCTAATCGCAGTCCACTGGACCACCAGGGATATTGGACTTTGGGGGAGATGACTGATGCCCGTGATCGGGGCATGGGAGGGTGCTGCCAGGTGCAGCGGGAACAGGTGATGGCCACCCACAGGTGGCAGCTGCTGTGTTGCACCCTGCAATGCAGCAGCTCACCTGTGGGTGGCCCTCGACTTGTTCCTTTTTTAGCGCTAACTTTGTGCAGGTGCAGGTGAGGTTGTGCATAACTCTGCATGTTGGGCTGGATGTCGGGCAGTGCAGTTTATGCATGAGCACGCCCCCCCACCTGTGCCTGCAGACAGATTACCGATGCACTCCCGCACATCGGGATTTGCGCAGCGCACTTTTCCCTTTTAAATATCACACCGTGGCACATCAGTGGGTTGTGCATGGTGCAACACCGTTGAGCCATGAGTAACCCTTTTGAATATCTGAGCCAGTGTGTTTAATTCCTTTGTTCTTTAAAGTCCACAAGTGCAGCTGCTTTAGAAGAGGTCAGACGAAGATGTTGAAAATGTTGGTTCAGTTGCAGGACCCAGCATTACCATATTTGTAAGACTAGTTGTAAGACATATGCTTCCTTAAGGAGGCTTCAAGAAAGTTGATTTAGAATTAAAAGCTTATACCTAGTGATGATGTTTGCAGAAACCAGTCCAGGAGACTTTCAATGATGTTGTATGCAAGAATGGCACAGTGTAATCCAAGCAGAAAAACATTTAAATGGACAAAAACTAAACTACAGACATAGACAAGCACAAAATATTACTTGCAAAAATGCCGGACAGCAATGGGGGCAGCATTTTTCCCATCCTACGCTAATATATTCATGGGTTATTTTGAAGAAAAACATTTTTTAAATGTATTGATGACATTATTACTGTGTGGAAAGGGGGGCAAGAAAACAATACCAGAATTCATTGCATATCTAAATGAGAATGACTTAGGACTGAGTGTCACCTGTACACATGATAAGAAAAGCATTAATTTCCTAGATCTTGAGCTTGTAGGCATAATGGGTGAACTAATAACTACAAAGGGGTATAGAAAAGACACCACAGCCAACACCATATTACATGTCAACAGTTCACATCCAAGAAATTGGTGAAATCTATACCTTATGGTGAACTAATCAGGCTTAAAAGAAACTGTACAAATGAAGTTGAGTTCTTAGAACAGGCAGAAGATTTGAAAAGAAGACACAGGAAGAGGGAATATACAGAAAGCGTCTTATGTAACGCATCAGAAAAGGTTAAAAACTAGAGAGAAATTACCTCTTAATTTCAAGAAGTGAGAGAGAAAAAAAGAAAAACAAAGTGCAGCTAAAGCAGCAGCCAAAAAATGAAGTTGTCACATTTGTGACTGAATTCAACCCCTTGGCCAGTAGGGTGGGCAATTTAGTCCACACATTTTGGCCCCTTCTCTTAACTCACCCTATACTGGCAAGTCAAATCTCAGAAAAACCCAGAGTAACTTTTTCTAAAGGGAAAAACATAGGGGACAGAATAATGCACAGTTATATTGTAAAAACACTGGAACCAAGTAAAAACACTAACTGGTTGGGAAAACCAAAGAGATTGTACAAACGTGGGACATACAATATCTGCCAGCATGCAAATAGTGGTAAAACATTCTCAAAAGATAGGAAAGTGTTTAAAATTAACAAATTCATCATATGCATAACCTCATTTGTTGTTTATATGTGTTGGTCCACATGCCCAACCTATTACATTGGCAGAACCACCAGACCAGCCAAGAAAAGAATTCAGAAGCATGTAAGAACAATTATTAATGGTAATGTACATAATGCACTAGGAACCCATTTTCTGGAATTCCATAACAGCAAACCTAATTGTCTCAAGTTCACTATTCTATCTTGAAAGATGTAGAGAGACACTAAAGGGAGGAAATAGAGTTAACACTCTGTCACAAAAGAAACAAAATGGATACTGACTCAGGATACTGTAGCTCCACTAGGCCTCAATGAAGAGGTCAATTTCTCCATATTTATGAATAAGAATCAGAAGGTATTAGACTGACTACCAATGTGATGTATTGATTAAAAAAAACCTTTTGCAACATGCTAACCATTCTCTTATATTTCTCTCAGACCTACAGAAATATACCCAAATCCTATATAATCAGACATACAATGTGAGAACTACAGGAATGTATGCCCACGGAGCATGGATTGGTTACATAGATACGCAGATACATTGATACTGTTGACAGATAAAGGCCTATGGCCCACCAGGTCTGACCATCTGAGCTTGTAAATTTCCTTTACGTTTTCTAGAAGTCTGTTGCCCCTTACCCCTGACCTCCAGAATTATTTTATGTATATCCCTTGCATTCTTAAATCCTGAGATTGTTTCAGCCCCCATCACTTCCTCTGGCAGGATGTTCCACTTGCCCATCACCCTTTCTGTGAAGAAATTCTTCCTTATGTTTCCTCTGAATCACTCTCCCTCCAACTTCTTCCCATGCCCTCTAGTCCTGGAACATATTTTTCTCTTGAAAATAGTATATTTGAGCACCCTGTCCCTCCCTGTAAGGATCTTGTATATCATTATCATATCCCTTCTCTCCCTCCTCTCCTCCGGGGAGTACATATTTAAGTCCTTCAGCCTGTCCTCACAGGACTTGTTATGCAATCCTGTACCATCTTTTTTGCCCACCTCTGAACCTTCTCTACTCTGTCTATGTCCTTACATAGGTAAGGTCTCCAGAACTGTACACTGTATTCCAGTTGGGGTCTCACTAGTGTCTTGTATAGTGGAATTGTGACCTCTCTTTTCCTGTGGATGATGTCCCTGCCTATGCATCCCATCATCCTATTTGCTTTATCTGCTGCCTTGTCACACTTTTTCCCTACCTTGAGATCATCAGAGATGATAATCCCAAGGTCCCTTTACTGCTTGGTGCATGCTATATCCTCACCCCCCAAATGATATGTTGTTACATGGTTTTTGCACCCCATATGCATTATCTTGCACTTCTTTGCATTGAATTTCAACTGCCAAACCCTTGACCATTCTTCAAGCATCTGCAGTTCCCTCCTAATTCTGTTTACACCTGCTAGAGTGTCCACTCTGTTACAGAGCTTTGTGACATCAGTAAACAGGGAAATTCTGCCTTCCAGGTCCTGCTTAATGTCACTGATGAAATGCTGAATAGGACCAGTCCCAGCACTGATCCCTGTGGCATGCCACTTCCTCTATGGAATGACAGCCATTTACCACCACCTCTGTGTCCTGCCACCCAGCCAATTACCCACCCACCAACTACTGTCCTGCCCACTTCCATATTCCCAAGTTTGTTTAATAGCCTTATATGTGGTACAGTGTCACAGCCCTTGCTGAAGTCCAGATAGGCCATGTCCACAGCCTTCCCTGATCCACCTCCCTTGCCACCCAGTCAAAAATTCAATGAGGTTGATCTGGCATGACCTCCCAGTGAAACCATGCTGCCTTGAGTCCTGAAGTCTGTTGCCAACCAGATATTCCACCAATCTCTCCTTCAGTAGTGCTTCCATGATCTTCCCCACTACCGAGGTCAGGCTGACAGGTCTGTAGTTCCCTGCTTCCTCTTTGTTCTGTCTTTTGTATAAGGGGACTACATCTGCTGTACTCCATGCTTTGGGTACCTCACCTGTTTCCAGTGATCAGTGAAACAGGTTTGCAAGAGGTTCAGCCACCACCTCTCTTAGTTCCTTCAGGACCCTGGGGTGCACCCCAACTGGACCCATTGTTTTATTGCATCTTATTCCTTCCAGTTCCTTCAGGACCCTTTACCGTGTAAAGGGACTTGTGTCCATTTCGGTACTATTCCTACCCCTTGTACTCCCTTCAGCCCCATTACCTTCCTCTTCCTCAGTAAAGACTGAGCAGAAATATCTGTTCAGTATATCAGCTTTATTGTTATAATCCTCCACGTGGCTCCGTCATCCCCCTTCATTCTCAGTATTCCTCCCTTTGCCCTTCTTTTTTCACTTATGTACCTGTAAAAGGTTTTTCCCCCTCTACCCACTGATTTTGTAATGCACTCTTCTTTCTGAGCTTTGGTTTCCTTACTGACCTCCATGCCTCCTTTGCCTCTCCTGGTATTTCTCCCTATTCCCGTCTGCCTGTGTCTTTTGCATTGCGGAATCGCGATCTTTTTAGCTTTCACTTTGTTCTCTACCTCCTTGGAAAACCATAATGGCTTCCTCTTCCTTTTCCCTGCTAACCTGCTTAATGCATAATTCTGTTGCTGTAATCCCTGTTTTAAATATTGCCACTGTTCCTCCACCCCAGATTCCCTCCCTATTCCCATTAGTGCCTCTTTCAAGCATGTCCCCATTATTCCAAAGTCTGCCCCCCTAAAATCTAGGATACATGCTTTTGTGCTGTTTGGTTCTGTTCCTTCTGTGCTTTCAAATGACAGTGACCGGTGGTCACTGTTCCCCAGGTGCTCCCCCACTGTTATCCCTATCACACTGTCCCTGTTTGTGAGTATGAGGTCCAGTATTGCCTTCTGCTGAGTGGGTTCCATGACCAGTTTCTTATGGAAGGCACCTTGAAGGGAGTCCAGGATAAATCTGCTCCTGGTTGATGCTACTGCTGCTGGGATGCTCCAGTCCTTGTCTGGAATATTGATGTCTCCAACCAACACCACCTCCCCCTTGTTGGCCATCCTTTGGATGGCTAGCATTGCACCCTATCCATCTCTTCCTTCTGGGCTCGTGGTCTCTAGATCACTACTGAGCAGATGGCTGACCCCATTTTCCTTTCCAGCTTAACCCACAGTATCTCTCCCTATTTTGCTCATCCTGGATCTCTGTGGCCTTTTGTGCCATTTTTCACATAAGGTCCACCTCCTCCTCCCTTCTTGCCTGCCCTGTCTTTTCTGAATATGTTGTAGCTGGATATGACCATGTCTCAGTCATGGTTATCAGTACACCACGTCACTGTGATAGCCACAATGTCCAGGTTTGACTGCACCATAGCAGCCTCCAGATCCTCCATCTACAGTATTGGACAAAGAGGATAGATGTTTCCCTTCTTTCAATTTCTAAGTACAACAATCTTTGACATAATTTCATGAGAGCTAATATCAGTCATCCCGAGATAAGAATGAATGATTCTGCCTTGAAATACACACATATATGAAGGTTATAATTTGACCTCTTGTAACATGTGTTGCATATTACCTCTCTCAGGGTGTAAACACATAATCCCCTTTTGTTTTCCATTTGTTCCCTCCTTTTTTCATCTCCAAGATTTTCCTCTCTTTTCATAGATGAAAAACTTGAACCCCTGCCCCCATTTCTTATACTACATTATTCCCACTAGAGGACCTTTCCTCTTAACTGTACCCTTTTAACTAATCCTAACATGCTAGCTTTTATAAGAACAATTATATTTTAAAGAGATTTTGTGAGCTTTGCCATAACAAATGGGATTAGTAACCTGTAGCAACCTGTAGGAGCTGTGATTCAATTCCCTACCATTTGAACTGCCAAAAAGTGCTGTTTTTCATGAAATAAATGTTTTATTTCTGGGCTCTGCTTCATTTGCATAACCCATCCCTTTTTTTCCTCAGTGCTGCAACCCCCAAGCATGACATCATGAAGGGAAACAAAGCTTATAAGCACTGTTTTCAAACATAGACCTCTGTTGGTCAGTCTTGGTATTGCAGACATCTACACTACCAACCTAGAAAGCTACATTTCTCAGTAAAGAAGTCTTGTCAGCTATATACTATATTTACAATGCCTTGTTCTGCAAATAAACATATGAGAGCTCTTATTGTTGAAGCCACTACAGAAATATGAGACTGTACCCCACAGTAAGGGAATTGGAAAACAACTGCTTATTGTACCCACAATGCCTTGCTATGTACATCTACACATTAGGTGCAGTCAGCTCCACCAGTATTAGGGACTGCTCATCTGAGTAACTAATATTTACATCAACATTATAATTTACCTAGAATTTCTCAGTGCTTTATGTAAAACTGACAGTTCCCTTGCATGACATCATTCTGAGGTGTGACGCACAGAAAACTGGAAGCCACAGTGCTGATTAAGCATAAATAAAATTACTATGACAGATTTTTTACAAAACAAATTGCAGCTTCAACATCTGAAGCATGGGCGGCAATGGCATACTATGTGAAAAAGGCATCTGTGAAAGCTTGCAAAATCATTTTAATAATTATTTGTATGAAATTATTTTTCTATTTTCTTGCTGTTATAACGTGATAAAAATATAAGCAGACAACGAACATGACATTTGTTGTAACATGTTTAGGAAACCTAATCATTATTTTGTACACTCCAGATCTGGATATAATAAACAAGAAGGAGGCCTTTGTTGCTTCCCAATTATCTCTGGAAATGATAGTGTGACAATACCACAGTTCTATAGACACATTACTGTTAGAAGATATACAAACATGACAGCTAAAGGGAGGTTCTGATAATGGGAGACTTCAACATGCTGGATACAGATTGGTCAATACCAGCAGGAACATCTGCCAGAACTAGACACATAGTGGATTCCCTGCAGGGGGAGGGCCTCAAACAACTGGTACAACAACCCACAAGAGACAGAGCTATCCTAGATCTAGTACTGACTAACAGGGAAGGGATCATAGATCTCCAGGTAGAAGGTCACCTGGGGGCCAGTGACCATCAAATGGTATGGTTCAATTTGGCTACTACATCTAAGTCATCCCATTCCAAGGCAAAAATATGGGACTTCAGAGGAGCTGACTTTGATAAGATGGCCAACAGAGTTAAGCTAGCCCTGGCAAAAAGAAACACAGGTGAGGGGGTACAGGCAAAGTGGGCCAGCATTAAAGATGCAATACTTGAAGCAACATCCCATTGTGTTAGACAAAAAAGGAAGTGCAAAAGAAGAAGGAAACCACTTTGGTTCTCAAATACAGTAGCAGAAAAGGTCAGAGCCAAAAGGCTGGCCTTCAGGAAATATAAGGGAACACAGTGGGATGAAGATAGGGAGGCATACCAAACTGCCCTAAGGGAAGCAGGGAAGGCAGTAAGGCGAGCAAAGTCCCAAACTGAGGAAACACTAGCACTGAACAGTAAAAGAAGGTGACTCAATAGATACATTAGTGAAAGGAGAAAGTCCAGAGTGGGTATTGCTAAGCTTAATGGAGAAAAGGGAGCATGTGAGGAGGAGGACCATGTAAAAGCATCTATCCTAAATAGATACTTTTGCTCAGTATTTACTGAAGAGAAGGTAGGGCAGGGCCCACAGCTCAGCACCATGGAAACAGGGGGGGAGGGAGGTGAGCACTACTCCCTTCACAAAAGAAAGCGTCCAACAAGAGCCTGCTAAGTTCAGGGTGGATAAGGCAATGGGACCCGATGGCATACATCCCAGGGTACTTAAGGAGCTAAAGGTAGAACTAGCAGAGCCATTAGCAGAACTGTTTAGTGAGTCTATGAGCACAGGAGAAGTCCCAGAAGACTGGAGAAGGGCTCATGTGATCCGCTCCACAAGAGTGGCAGGAGGAGGCAGGGAACTACAGACCAGTCAGTCTTACCTCAGTAGTGGGCAAGATTATGGAGGCACTCCTTAAGGAAAGGATAGCACAACACCTGGAATCCATAGGGGCACAGGATCCAAGACAGCATGGGTTTACAAAAGGAAGGTCCTGTCAAACTACTCTCATAGATTTCTTTGACTGGGTAAACAGAGTGGTGGACCAAGGGGGAGCAGTTGATGTCGCCTACCTTGACTTCAGCAAAGCTTTTAACACTGTTCCACATAGAAGATTGATAAATAAGCTGGGTAGGCTCAGGGTGGGTCAGAGAGTTGGTCAACTGGGTGGCAAACTGGTTGACGAGCAGAAAACAGAGAGTGGTGGTAAATGGTATACAGTTAGAAGAGATGCAAGTCACAAGTGGGGTACCTCAGGATCAGTCCTGGGGCCAGTCCTCTTCAACATCTTCATTCAGTGACCTTGCAGATGGACTAGAGGGTAAGGCTTGTCTGTTTGCAGATGATGCCAAGATCTGCAACAGAGTAGATGATCCAGATGGGGTGGGCAGAATGAGAAGAGATCTGGATAAACTAGCAAAATGGTCAGAAGAGTGGCAACTGGGATTAATGCAAAGAAGTGCAAGATCATGCACATAGGGAAGAGAACCCTGAAGCCACCTATAGACTGGGAGGAGTGCTACAGTCACAAAGGAAGAAAGAGACTTGGGCATCATCATCACTGATGACCTGAAATCATCCAAGCAGACCTCTAAAGCAGTAGGTAAGGCTAGGGGTGTTAGGGTGTATTAGTAGGAGTATCACAAGTCGTAAGAGGGAGGCAAAACTCCTGTTTACAAGACACTGGTTAGGCCCCATCTGGAGTACTGCATGCAGTATTGGAGGCCACACCTTCACAAGGATATTAACCAAATTGAGGTAGTCCAGAGAAGGCAACCAAAATGGTGCAGGGACTGCATCAGAAGACATATGAGGACAGATTAACAGAGCTCAATATGTATACCCTTGAGCAAAGGAGGGAGAGGGTGATATGATCGAGGCATTCAAACACCTTAAGGGCATTAACAAGGTGAAAGAGTCTAACATGTTTAAATATAAGAAAATAGCAGGACAAGAGGACACAGCATGAGATTAGAGGGGCTGATTAAGGGGAATGTGAGGAAATCTTTTTCACCGAAAGGGTGGTGGATGCATGGAATGGCCTACCTCAAGAAGGGATGGCTATGAATACAGTGTAGGGCTTCAAACAGGCATGGGATAGGCATAAGAGAGCAATACAAATGAGTATGAATAGATAGGCCACTGACAGAGCAAAGGCCAATGGCACATTTATAAGGTAGAAAAAGAAATGGGCAGACTGCATGGGCCTTGCAGTCCTTATCTGCCATCAACTTCTATGTTTCTATGTTTCTATATTTTAGGGAAATAAAGAATAAGGAGGTTCATAAACAAATATCCAAGCTAAACTCACGAAAAGCTATGGGGTTGGATTGGATGGAAATCAAATTCTTGAAAGATGCTGTCCATCAGATTACTTCAACTTTAACTAATTTGTTTAATCAAAGTTTGCAGCAAAATATTTATCCAGAGTGTTGGAAAAAACTCCAAAATAATACCTATATTCAAAGGAGGTGATCAAGATATATTAACAAACTACTGACCTATTGCATTGCTGTCTGTATTATCAAAGGTTTTTGAGGGTCTTGTCACAAATCAGATTCAGGAGTTTTTGTGGAAAAATACAGTTTGCTGACTGATTGCCAGGCTGGATTTAGAGCTGGGAGGTCGACGGACTCCACTCTTGTGGACTTCCTTGATACTGTCTCAAATGGACTGGAGCAGGGAGAGTCCGTGGGAGCAGTGTTCGTTGACCTCTCTAAAGATTTTGACTAGGTGGACTACAGAGTCCTGATGGAGAGCCTCACTTTAGTGGGAATGTCACAACCAGTTGAATCGTGGTTACTGTCATATTTGACAGAACGAACCCAGCAGGTTAGGGTGGGGGATATTTTGTTCGAGCAGGAAGGGATATATGGGGTGTTCCCAGGGCTCAGTCCTGGGTCCCCTATTGTTCTTAATTTATGTAAACCCAATTCCACAAATAATTGCCAGATCACAAATATTTCTGAAAGCAGACTATATGGCTCTGATTGCAAGAGCCAACACAAAAATAGAGTTACAATATACATTGCAATTAGATTTTGATTCCCTGCAATGTTGGCTGTCTTCCTCCAGAATGCTGATAAGTGAGAAAAAAACAAAACAAGTTATGATGTTTCAAACATAACATGTAAAAAAAACTATCAAGTCAGGAGATACATATCATTACATTTGATGTAACTAGACTATAGGCAGTGACCCAATATAAACATCTCGGAGTACTTTTAGATTCTAGTCTTACTTTTGGTAAACATACAGAGAGTACAGTAAAGAAAGTGAATATTAGATTGGGGGTTATCAGACAGAAGACCTTATTCCTGGCAAGAGAAGATAGAAATAGAGTAGGGTTGCAGCTTCTATTGCCAACAATGGAATATGGGGGTCAAATCTATCAGTATGCAACAAAGTCAACTCTGGAAAGTTTAAATAAAGCATACTATAAAATAGCTAGGTATGTTTTATAATGCCATATAAATACTCATCACTATACTATATTACAGAACTTAAAATGGGATACAATAGAGACACGGAGAAAGAAAAGATTGGGGCAGTGGGCATTTATGGCATTCAGGGATGGAAATGGAATGCCATACATGCTCAGGCCTACTAATAAATATTCCGTAGGGTCACTCAAAATAGAGGCCTGAAACATAGAAACATAGAAGTTGATGGTAGATAAGGACGGCAAGGCTCATCCAGTCTGCCCATTTCTTTTTCTACCTTATGAATGTGCCATTGGCCTTTGCTCTGCCAATGGCCTATCTATTCATACTTATCTGTATTGCTCCCTTATGCCTATCCCATGCCTGTTTGAAGCCCTGCACTGTATTCATATCCACCACATCCTGAGGTAGGCCGTTCCATGCATACACCACCCTTTCTATGAAAAAGAACTTCTCAATTACCCCTTAATCGGCCTCCATCTAATCTTATGCTGTGACCTCTTGTCCCTGCTATTTTTCTTATATTGAAACATGTTAGACTCTTTTACCTTGTTAATGCCCTTAAGGTGTTTGAATGTTTCAATTATATCACCTCTCTCCCTCATTTGCTCTAGGGTATACATATTCAGTCTCTAATCTGTCCTCATATGTCTTCTGATGCAGTCCCTGTACCATTTGGTTGTCCTTCTCTGGACTGCCTCAATTTGGTTAATGTCCTTGTGAAGGTGTGGCCTCCAGTACTGCCATAGTACTCAGATGAGGAGCCCTAACCAGTGTCTTGTAAAGAGGGATTATTACCTCCCTCTTCCAACTTGTGATACCCCTACTAATACATCTCAACATCCCTCTAGCCTTACCTACTGCATTAGTGGTCTGCTTGGATAATTTCAGGTCATCAGTGATGATGACGCCCAAGACTCTTTCTTTCTTCCCTTGTGACTGCCAGCAACTCCCCTCCCAGTCTATAGGTGGCTTCAGGGTTTCTCTTCCTATGTGCATGATCTTGCACTATTTGCATTAAACCCCAGTTATCACTCTTCTGACCATTTTGCTAGTTTATCCAGATCTTTTCTCATTCTGTCCACCCCATCTGGATCAGCTACTCTGTTGCAGATCTTGGTGTCATCTGCAAACAGACAAACCTTACCCTCCAGTCCATCTGTAATGTCACTGATGAGATATTGAAGAGGACTGGCCCCAGGTCTGATCCCTGAGGTACCCCACTTGTGACTTGCATCTTTTCTGACTGTATACCATTTACTACCACTCTCTGTTTTCTGCCCATCAACCAGTTTGCCACCCAGTTGGCCAACTTCTGACCTGCCCAAGCCTACCCAGCTTATTAATAAATCTTCTATGTGGAACAGTATTGAAAGCTTTGCTGAAGTCAAGGAAGGCAACATTAACTGCTCCTGCTTGGTCCACCATTCTGATTACCCAGTCAAACACATCTATGAGATTGGTTTGACAGCACCTTCCTTTTGTAAACGCATGCTGTCTTGGATCCTGTGCTCCTATGGTTTCCAGGTGTTGCACTATACTTCCCTTAAGGAGTGTCTCCATAATCCTGCAAACTACTGAGGTAAGACTGACTGGTCTGTAGTTCCCTGCCTCCTCCCTGTTACCACTCTGGTGGAGCGGGATCACATGAGCCCTTCCCCAGTCTTCTGGGACCTCTCCTGTGCTCAGAGACTCACTAAACAGTTCTGATAATGGCTCTGCTAGTTCCACCCTTAGCTCCTTTAGTACCCTGGGATATATGCCATCAGGTCCCATTGCCTTGTCCATCCTGAGCTTATTGAGCTCTTGTGAGGACCTTTCTTTTGTGAAGGGATTAGTGCACATTGGTGAAAAATTGATATAGTTTGATGCAAAGAAGGTTTATTTACCAAAGATCTGGAATGAATTGAGATTGGATGTTACAAATGCTGGTGGCTTGGGTCAGTTTAGGAGAAGTTTGATATCAATATGAAAATTAAATTGTCTGTGCTTAGGGTCTTAAGAATACCTTATGAGATTTTTTCATTATCTGTTAAATGTTGTTGTTAGGTATGTTTATTCTGTTGTTCAGCTCACTATATTACTCTTTTAAGGTTTTGTTATATTGTCATTTGTTTTGTAATGAAACATAGAAACATAGAAACATAGAAGTTGATGGCAGATAAGGACCACAAGGCCCATCCAGTCTGCCCATTTCTTTTTCTACCTTATAAATGTGCCATTGGCCTTTGCTCTGTCAGTGACCTATCTATTCATAGTCATTTGTATTGCTCCCTTATGCCTATCCCATGCCTGTTTGAAGCCCTGCACTGTATTCATATCCACCACTTCTTGTGGTAAGCCATTCCATGCATCTACCACCCTTTCTGTGAAAAAGAATTCCTCACATTCCCCTTAATCGGCCTCCCTAATCTCATGCTGTGTCCTCTTGTCCTGCTATTTTTCTTATATTTAAACATGTTAGACTCTTTTCACCTTGTTTATGCCCTTAAGGTGTTTGAATGCCTCGATCATATCACCTCTCTCCTCCTTTGCTCAAGAGTATACATATTGAGCTCTGTTAATCTGTCCTCTATAGTCTTCTGATGCAGTCCCTGCACCATTTTGGTTGCCCTTTCTGGACTGCCTCAATTTGGTTAATGTCCTTTGAAGGTGTGGCCTCCAATACTGTATGAGTACTCCAGATGGGGCCTAACCAATGTCTTGTACAGAGGATTATTACCTCCTCTTACGACTTGTGATACCCCTACTATACACCCCAACACCCCCTAGCCTTACCTACTGCTTTTAGAGGTCTGCTTGATGATTCCAGGTCACAGTGATGATGATGCCCAAGTCTCTTTCTTCCTTGTGACTGCTAGCAACTCCCTCCCAGCCTATAAGTGGCTTCAGGGTTTCTCTTCCCTATGTGCATGATTTTGCACTTCTTTGCATTAAATCTCAGTTGCCACTGTTCTGACCATTCTGCTAGTTTATCCAGATCTCTTCTCATTCTGCCCACCCCATCTGGATCATCTACTCGTTGCAGATCTTGGTGTCATCTGCAAACAGACAAGCCTTACCTCTAGTCCATCTGCAGGTCACTAATGAAGATGTTGAATAGGACTGGCCCCAGGACTGATCCCCTGAGGTACCCCACTTGTGACTTGCATCTCTTCTGACTGTATACCATTTACCACCACTCTGTTTTCTGCCAGTCAACCAATTTGCCACCCAGTTGATCAACTTCTGACCCACCCGAGCCTACCTAGCTTATTTATCAATCTTCTATGTGGAACAGTGTCAAAAGCTTTGCTGAAGTCAAGGTAGGCGACATCAACTGCTCCCCTTGGTCCACCACTCTGGTTACCCAGTCAAAGAAATCTATGAGATTAGTTTGACAGGACCTTCCTTTGTAAACCCATGCTGTCTTGGATCCCAGCCCCATGGATTCCAGGTGTTGCACTATCCTTTCCTTAAGGAGTGCTCATAATCTTGCCTACTACTGAGGTAAGACTGACTGCTCTGTAGTTCCCAGCCTCCTCCCTGCTACCACTCTTGTGGAGCGGGATCACATGAGCCCTTCTCCAGTCTTCTGGGACCTCTCCTGTGCTCAGAGACTCACTAAACAATTCTGCTAATGGCTCTGCTAGTTCCTCCTTTAGCTCCTTAAGTACCCTGGGATGTATGCCATCAGGTCCCATTGCCTTATCCACCCTGAGCTTAGCAAGCTCTTGTAGGACCCTTTCTTTAGTGAAGGGAGTAGTGCTCACCTCCCCCCTGTGTCCATGATGCTGAGCTGTGGGCCCTGCCCTACCTTCTCTTCAGTAAATACTGAGCAAAAGTATCTATTTAGGATAGATGCCTTTACAGGTCCTCCTCCTCACTTGCTCCCTTTCTCCATTAAGCTTAGCAATAACCCTCTGGACTTTCTCCTTTCACTAATGTATCTATAGAAAGTCTTGTCACCTTCTTTTACTGTTCGTGCTAGTGTTTCCTCAGTTTGGGACTTTGCCTGCCTTACTGCCTTACCTGCTTCCCTTAGGGCAGTTTGGTATGCCTCCCTATCTTCATCCCGCTGTGTTCCCTTATATTTCCTGAAGGCCAGCCTTTGGCTCTGACCTTTTCTGCTACTGTATTGAGAACCAAAGTGGTTTCTTCTTCTTTTGCACTTCCTTTTCTGTCTAACACAATGGGATGTTGTCAAGTATTGCATCCTAATGCTTGCCCACTTTGCCTGTACCTCCTCATCTGTGTTTCTTTTGCCAGGGCTAGCTTAACTCTGTTGGCCATCTTATCAAAGTCAGCTCCTCTGAAGTCCCATATTTTTGCCTTGGAATGGGATGATTTAGATGTAGTAGCCAAATTGAACCATACCATGTGATGGTCACTGGCCCCCAGGTGACCTTCTACCTGGAGATCTGTGATCCCTTCTTTGTTAGTCAGTACTAGATCTAGGATAGCCCTGTCTCTTGTGGGTTGCTGTACCAGTTGTTTGAGGCCCTCCCCCTGCAGGGAATCCACTATGAGTCTAGTTCTGGCAGATGTTCCTGCTGGTATTGAACAATCTGTGTCTAGCATGTGGAAGTCTCCCATTATCAGAACCTCCCCTTTAGCTGTCATGTTTTGTATATCTTCTAACAGTAATGTGTCTATGTCCTCCCCCTGGTCTGGGGGCCTGTAGACAACCCCAGTTCTTATGGCTGTCCCATTTCCTGTTTCCAGGGTGACCCACAGTTCTTCTGGCTCCTTATGTGCATTCTGAATTTCTGTAGCTTTGATATTTTCATTAACATACAGGGCCACTCCTCCCCCTTTTGTACCTCGGTCTCTTCTGAACAATACATAGCCAGGTACTGAAGTCTCCCATGTGGTTACTGGTAAACCATGTCTCACTAATTGCTACTATGTCCAGTTTAGCCTCTGACATTATTGCCTGCAGGTCTGGGATCTTATTTCCCAGGCTGTGAGCTTTTGTGTACATGATTTTCCATTGGCCAGATTTTTGTGTGTTAGTTGTTGGGTGAAGTTTGGCATTACCCCTGTGCATCATATGGGGAGACAAACCTTTTTTCTTACCTGGTGATGCAAATGAACAGCAAACACGCTGAATTCCTGTTTGACCACTAGCTGAGGGGAGGGTGTTCTTCCATTTGACGTATGGGTGCTGCACCCTCTCCCATTTGCTAGTTTAAATATTCTGCAAAGACGTCAAACTTCTGCCCCAATGCACTGACTCCTCTTTAGTCAGATGCAGTCCATCAAATTTAAAGAACTTTCTCCCAGAACTGTTGCCAGTTCCCTACAAATCTGTGTCCTTTTTCCTGGCACCAGTCCTTGAGCCACGTGTTTAGCTCCCCTATCTCTCCTTCTCTGACCTTCCGTCCATCTGCTCCCTTCTCCCAGACTGGCAGGATCTCAGAGAAGGAGATGCCGGATGAAATAGATGATAGTTTGTCACCCAGCCTAGTCAGGTGTTCCTTGGTCTCCACAACTGACTGGCTGGCAAGATCATTAGTCCCTATGTGTACTAGGACATCAATGTTTTCTCCTGCTTTGTGAACAATTTTAGCAATGCGGTCAGTGTCTCTCCATGCTGATGTACCTGGGAGACATCTGACCATCACCCCTGGCTGGAGATGGGTATCAACTCCCCGAATCATGGAGTCTCCTATGATCAGAAGTTTTTTGGATTTCCTTTGTGCTTGTTTAGTTTTGGTTCCTGATTTGGGTGAGTATTGTTGTGCTAGCTCCTGTGCCGCGAGTGTCCTGCTCTGCAGTGTCTTCTGCCTCTTTATATGATTTCAGAGATAGAGGCAGATACCTGTTTGTAGTGTTTATATGGTTTTGAGGTAATGTGTTGGAGAGCAGAGAGTGATGGGGCACCTGATTTGCTCTCTCCTAACCACCTGCCAACCTCCTGGACCAACTACCCAGCGGGTCGAGGTTTTCTGTTGGATGCTGGGAAATGGCGGTGGTTCTTATAATGTATTTCCTTCAATATGAAATTTGAGGCGTGCAATCTCTGCCCATGCTGCCCAGAGCTGAGACCTAAGATCTCCAAAGGCCCAGCATGTAGGACAGTGTCTTAAATCCTGTAAGACTGTCCTTCTGAAAATTGTTCCACAGTACCTGCAGTTAATGAAATCCATTCCAAATAAGTTGCTGGGTTTGTAACCTAGTCAGAGTAATTAGAAGGAAAAAAAGAAGGAAAAAAAATGCAAGTAATTGTTTAATTGTGGTTTGTTTAACTTGTTATAACAAGTTAAATTACTAGTGCCCCTGTAAATGAGATCACCTTGTGGAGGCCCCACTGATCCGCCCCTTCCTGCTCTGCCACAGGAAATGTCACAACTGTGGTACCCTATAAAAGGAGTGTAGCGTGGGGTGGTTGGGGATGGGGGGTGGGTGGCTGGGCCCTTCCCCTGCCTAGAAAGAAGAACCACGGACGAAAGAACAAGGAGGTAAGAGCAGAAACAATCAGTCAACAATAAATGCAGTAACCCTGAAAGCTTATCCTAATCTTAGATAAAACTGTAAAACCTGTAAAGCACCACCTGTAATAATTTCAGAGAAGATATACCCTGTAAGAAACACTTTGCTCCAGAGAAAAATAAAGCAGTAACAGAAGATATACCTTGCAAAAGACAATTTGAATCAGAAGATTACAGCAGTGATCTGTTAGCACACACCTGTAGGCACACCTTGTAATAACAACACAGAAGTGTATACCAGCAACAACAATTTGAATCAGAGAAAAATAAAGCAATGAAATGTTAGCAACAAACAGTAGCAATCCTGTGAGTAAAAATATAAAACACCACCACAGTAAATCCTTTAGCCAAACTAAATCTTAATCCTTTTCCCTTGCTCTGGCAAGTTTCTACTCTGCCTTTCAAGCAGTCTTAGAAGGAAAGAGCTCAGGTGAAGCTAGGTGTTCTTGGCCAGCAAACCAAGTCTTCTACCGCCAAGATATCAACTAACCTGACTTTTAACCCTTCTTTCTGTTGGAAATTACTGACAGTTTGCCAGCTCCACTCCCCACACACACACCTAATCCTTTGGAAGAGCTGTGGAGGAAAAGCAATTAGCTCCTTCAATGTGAGAAGGAGACTGAAACACCTCTGAGACAACAAACCTTTTCAACAAACAAGAATAAAATAAAACACAGTGTCAAACAGTAATTTTGCTTAGCCCAATGATAAAAAGTCACAAACATGTAAGCTCCACCTGTAATACAGTAATTTCAGAGAAGATATACCCTGTAAGAAACACTTTGCTCCAGAGAAAATAAAGCAGTAACAGAAGATATACCTTGCAAAAGACAATTTGAATCAGAAGATTACAGCAGTAATCTGTTAGCACATACTGTAGGCACACCTTGTAATAATGCAGAAGAAGGTATACCAGCAACAACAATTTGAATCAGAGAAAAAATAAAGCAATGAAATGTTAGCAACAAACAGTAGCAATCCCTGTGAGTAAAAATATAAAACACCACCACACAGTAAATCTGCTTAGCCAAACTAAGTCTTAATCCTTCTCCCTTGCTCTGGCAAGTTTCTCTACTCTGCCTTCAAGCAGTCTTAGAAGGAAAGAGCTCAGGTGAAGCTAGGTGCCTTGGCCAGCAAACCAAGTCTTCTACCGCCTCAATGTATGGAACTATGATAAGATTTTTGAACCAGCAACCATAATCTATACAGGACAATGTTGTAAATAGGGCATAGCAGTCCAAATGATTAACTCCTGTCAAAAATAAACATTTTTATCGATCTATCTATCTATCCTTGAACTTTTTGAGTATGTGACCTTTCTCAGTTTTCGTGACCTTCTTATATTAGATACAAAATAGATTTGCAGTATAGAGATTTCAGGTTTAGCAGATATATTAATTCCTGAACTGAAGTGTATGAGAACTACTTAACTTAGGGCACTTTGGGTGTTATAATTGTTTATGGTAAATAGTAAACAAAGATATGGTATTCATAAGATGGGTTTTGGCTGTAATATGGACTACTTAAGAGTTGATATGCATACTTATTTTATTTATTTATCTATTTATTGAAGATTTGGAATTACAACCTTTGAGTCAGAGACTCTTTTACAAAGGCTCCATGTCAATAGTACAAATATGACAAACAAAAGCAGTACAATAGTCAAATAAAATAGCAAATAGTACACAAGGATCAATCAGGAAAGAAAGAATACAAACAAGTACAATACAATTTAAAATAGAGAAAATGTTACAATTGGAAATTGTAAGAACAATATGTAACCTAAATTAATATGCAGTCTAAAATAAGAGCGGCGTAAAGGGATCTCAGGGATTATAGTAATAAAAAGAAGAAAGTGGGAGGAGATATACTATACCTAATTGGGAGGACAAGGAGACTGAGCAATGCTGAGAAAGAGGGTGGAGAGAGGAACAAAGCAGGGGGCCTATAAACACTGGGAGGGAGAGTGTCCCAGGCAAAAGCACAGTATGAAATAGGGTGGCAGTCTGGAGGACATTGTCAGAGAGCCAAGAGGGCAAAAGGAGCAAGAGGGAATAGGGAAAGAATTACTTAAATTAGAGAACAGTCAGATTAGGGTAGGAAATGGAATAGAGAGAGGTAGGGAGAGAGGATGGGGGAGTGACTGGGCAACCATAGAAACAAACAGATCTGGAAGGTAAGGAGAGAGTAAACAGTGAGAGACAGAAGGTCAAAGAGGGTCAGGTGTGGTACAAGGGAAAATTAGGAGCAGTTGCAGAAGTTTAATGAGAGGAGATGCAGCCAGCCTATCTTCAAAAGGGACACCCTTTTCAGTGGGAAGAATGTCTTGAGGCTTAATTAAATAGTAGCCATAAGCTAAATGTGTTTTACCCAAGTTGAGTTTGAAACAGCATAAATATTCCTGCTAAAGTTGTTACAAGTAAGCTGTTGTATGATTTTTGTATTGCACTTTTTAACACTTTGGTGGATTGTCACTTTAAGTAATGTATAAATGTATCCACATTTGTTAACTCCTTAGACCCACCCACTGAAAAAGGACCAATGTAGGGTTGAAGCACTGGGGCTGATTTCTCTGCATGCAATTTGCCAGATTAAATTTGCACTTTTGCACCATTGAAAACAACAAGAACTGAGTGCTAAGCTTTCTTTACTTTGTACGTATGTAATTACGCAAACCTTATTTCCAAGTTCTGATTTGGCTTCCTCCTACCTTATCTTATTCCCTACTCTGTGTTGCCTCTGGCACTGTGTACTCCCTTCACAATTTCTACTGTTGCCCCCCCCACACACACACACACCCCTTGTAATATCCTTTGCTTGACATTCAGCTTTCTTGTCCAGGTTCCCTATGCTAGGGTTTTCACTGCCTCCTGCTATTTGCTATGCTTCCTCTTTCTACTTTCTCAAATCTCACCTTTGTGACTTCTGTACTGACACCTTGCAAGTGTTCCTCATCTATCCTCTTACACTAAATGCAGTTCTTGACTAGGCCCTGTTTCTGTTGCCTTGACTGTAACTAGCTGCTAACCTAAGTATTGCTGTGTTCTTATTCTAATTATGTGGCACTGTTGTCATAGTGCTATTTTATCTTTTTCTGCTGTTCATGTGTTATCATTTGATTTACCCTACATCCTACATTTGGATTGCCTGTTGCTGCCCTCTCTGCAATTTACATTATTTGTACTAAGAAGAGTGCTGAATTTGCTTATTTATCTGATACACTTCATGGCTGATGAACTTTGTGCAACTGTAGTTCTTTTTTGCAATGTTTTGTTGCAATGTACGGGTCTCCTTGCTAGTTAGATTCATTTATTGTTTTGCATGTATTGTATTGTGTAACTATAACATTTCTAACATCATTTCCTTACTGTATTTGTACGCCATTGTGGTTGTAACTGTACTCACCCAGGTCCTGCCTGAAATAGGCATATTATTCTCTAGTGCACTTACCAGGTAATCAAAAAACCAAATAAATAACGTTATTTATTCTAAAAGTACCTTTTTATTTTTATGTTTTTACCTATCAGGACCTGTACACCCTCCCCCCAGATGCATCTGGAAATGTGCTGTTACCAGATCAGTATGTCTTTCCTGGTATAACTAACTAACTAACTAACTAACTAATGTTAGTGTGAGGCAGTAGCAACTGCCTTTCAGTTTGGCCATTACCAGGGTGTTCAGAAAACTTAAGAAGCCTGATGCCATGTGTTGAGTTTCCAAGTCTTTTACTCCGGGTAAAAGAGAATCAACCCATTTATGTAGGAATCTTATATCCTGAGCTGCATAAGAGATAGTTGCCCCTCCCCAAATAAATGCTTTGAGCATGTCCCAAGTATGAATGGGATATATTATGAGTATAATTGAAAGAGAGAAAGTCCTCTAATTGCTCCAAGAGACACTTCACAGAATCAGCTGTCTTCAACGTTAGGGGTCAATCATCCACGTGCGGGAACTCTGAGAAGCTATGTTAGTATGAGGGGTAAGACAGAATGTGGCTTGGTTGGGACTGGGAATAGATTGATATTTAAATGTTTTGGACTTATGGAACCAGATTCAGGGAGCGTATCAGTAGGTCAGTGCAAGTGTGGGAGTAAAAAGAATGTTTTCTGGTAGATCAGTGGGTTACCCACCAGAGATCGACCACCCCATTCTCTGCCTAGAGGTTTGTTAGTGCCTGTTTCCTCCTTGACAGAGCCATGGGAGCTTGTCTTCAAAGGCACAGACCAAGAAGATAGGAAAACCAGAAGAAGCAAAATTCAGTGATTTATTATTAATAATAGTAAAATTAAAAAAATGTTCAGTATAACTATTTACAAAGGCAGTATAAACAGAGAAAGTCCATCTGGGTTTCTTCTCAATTTCCAGTCTCAGTCTCTGTGCTCTGCATTATCCTTGCAAGAAACTGTAGCTCTGTTTTATAAGTCTTTGAAAACTTCACTCATTAAGAAAACAGCATGCTTCTCACACTGTGTTCTTGTAAGTTTCAACAAGTGCAGCAAAAAGAACATTGTGACTCAGAACTGACCTCTTGCTTACAGGTTCTCAGAGAGTTTGCAAACTAGCTTCTCAGGTTAACCCCTTGCATTCCAAACAATGTTTTGCAATCATTTCAGCAGTATAACTATATACATTTCAACTGTAAAACTATATACATTTCTAAACGAAGGATTCCCAGTATCAGCTACATTTCCATAAAAGAAGTTACATATATTTTTATACAAGCAGATATGCAAGGGTGGAGAAAAGACAGAAATAGCAAAGGAAGGCAGAGAGATAGCAAGAGGAGGAGAACTGCAAAACTGTCAGAGTGATCAAGTTCTAGGTCTCACAAGAAAATGTGGTTGTGCAATGAGACAGAGGAGACACAGAAAAGGAGAGAATAGAACAGATTTATTTATTTATTTATTTTGTGTCTAGGATTACAAAGTACCTTTGAGCCAAAGCTCTTTTACAAAGGTTCCACATCATGCTGGTTACAGGGTAACAGACACTAAAACATAAAACAGTTACAGGTACATGGTTTTAGACAGTAACTTTGCTTGACAAAATCAGATTGAACAATGAGTAACTCAAGAAACAATAGGAGGAAGAGGGCAAGAAGGGGAGAGGGCTGAGGGTAGGGGGAAGGCATAGGTTTAGAGGGTCAGGGTGAGGCATCTGAGGGGCCTTGTCAGGACAGACACAGGTCAAGTGCATTAGAAGTTGCATTGGACAGATAAGTGCAAGAAGAGAGGGCAGAAACTGACACCTAAAAGGTCTGAAGCAGCGTATGGAATGAAGAGGTTATGGGGTGCAAGCACAGGTGGAGGTGCCAGTTATGGAGTGGCAGAGCTTTTTTTTGAATGCTCCAAGCATTGCTGTGGATAAGGTGTCACTAGAGAGCTCATTCAGCCAACATGGAGCCCTTTATGAAAATGATCTTTGGCCTTGGGACGTGCGGCAGTGGGGGGATTTGAAGGATTTGGGGCTTAGAGCTCTTGGTGTTGTGGTTGGTGATTTTGGGTTTGAGGAGGGTGCTGACTCCTGGTGGTGCCTTTCCCATCATGATTTTCTTAGCAGAGATGCAGGTTTGGTATTTGATTCAGTTGTTCAGTTGCAGCCAGCCTGTTTTAGATTAGAGGTCGTAGGTGTGGGTGAGATGGTGGGAACCAGTAACTAGTCAGCAGGCTTGATTGAGGGAAGTTGAAACATGCCTGAGAGATGAGGTTGTGGCAGATCCATAGACAATGAGACCTTAGCCAATGATGCTGATGATGGAGCTCTGGACAGCTATAGACAGAGCTTCTGGGGTTAAATGTTTCCTATGTCGGAATAGTAGGCCCATCCTGGTGTTGGCTACTTTTGCCACATTATTGATGTGTGGGACATAGGAGAGATTAAATTCGAGGGTGAGGCCTAGGTATTTGAAGGTATGAACTTGTTAGAGGGTGATTCTTGTTTGGTTTTAATGGAGAGCTGATATTGTTTGTGTTTGTTTTGGGAGCTGCAGAAGATCCTGGTCTTTATTTTTTCTGGTTAAGTATAAGTCTGTGTTTTTGAACCAGTTTTCAACTGCAGAGAAGGCCTGTTGGAGGTTACCTTGTAGATGGACTGGACCATGGTGGGATGCCAGGATGACAGCATCATCCACATAGAGTAGGATCTGTTCGGGGCAGGATTCTGGCAGTGAGTTCAGAAAAAGGCTGAAAAGGAGGGGACCCAAGATTGAGCCCTGTGGGACACCAGACTGGACTGGTCATTGGTCTGAGAGTGCGCCAGTAAGTCTCACTCTTTGGGAGCTGCTGTCTAAGTAGCTTTTGAACCAGTTCACCAAGCTAGGTGAGAGCCCTGCTAGTCAAAGCTGGACAAGTTGGAGATTGTGGTTGATGGTATCAAAGCCTTTAGTTAAGTTGATGACGGTGGACCCAGTAAGATGACTGTTATTGAGTGAGTGATGGATTGCACCAGTGAATTCAAGTAGCACCATGGAGGTGCTACTGTATGACCTTTTCTAAAGTCATGTTGCTCCTTGCACAGGATGTTGTGATTGTCTAGGAAGTCAGTGAGCTGGTCTGACACAATCCATTCTAGGGCCTTGGAGAGTGGAGGTAGGATGGAATTTGGACGGTAATTCTCAGTAGCTGTTTTGTCACCACTTTTATGAATTGGGGTTACCATGGCAGATTTCCATAAGTCAGGGAACTGGCTGAGGCTCAGGGAGAGGTTAAAAATTCTGGCCAGTGGTCGGAGTACTTCTTCAAGTATGAGTGATAGTTGATACTTGCATTTAAATTCTTTCTCCATAACAACTGGGGCAGGGCTGTATTCAACCCTGTCACAGAGCTTTGAAGGACATATCATGTACCCCATCCAAAATACAATTCATGTATCCTCACCCAACCAGTCTTTATCCATGACATGTTGGTTAGTTCAAAAGAGAGCTTCGGAAAGGAACTGGTGTCCTCCATAACTGGGGCATATACCAGGACAAGGGTGAAAATGAAATACCATATCCACACCTGAAAAGGAAATATCCTATCCACACCTGGGTAAGATTATTTGTGAACCAGATTGCACTTGCTTTCACTTCAAATAAAAGGTAGATATAAATATCCCTCACCAAGAGTTTCATAATTTTCTCACCTGGTCCTGGGTCATATGTGTTTCTTGCTCAAGACTGCATCCACCCTCCTTCTCTTAAGACACTGTATGACATAACTCTTTTATGTTTTGACAACATTCTTAAGTCTGTTGGTGATCCACATCATCAGAATGAGGAGGTTAGCCACAAGATAGAAAACCAGCTATCCGCATAAGGCCATACTGCAGAAGAAAGGCAATTAAGTGAGCTTCCACTCTGGGGAATATCTGAAAACCAAACATCATTGTGTAATGCATGCTAGTGAAAGCACTATGTAACACTGAAACAAAAACAAATAAACCTACAACTAGAAACAGAAATATTACCCACCAATCACCACCCTCAGTGAGTCCCACAACAATACCTTCACCTTTCCCTCTGCCCTGTATGCCAGCACATCGGCTTGAACACATCCCCACACAAAACATGACAAAACGTGTAGTGTACTGGCACCTCAGGAGGGTACAACCAGTCTACCTGACCAGTGCAGTGCCCAAGAGAATCATTAATCTAATCCTCAAACATCTCTTTTTTTTAACAGATCCAAGATACCTGATGAGAGTGTCAACATAGTTAATATTAAAATACATCTGACCAAGCACTTGTAACTGTGGCCCTCTACCTCGCCCCAAATGGGAAAGAGAGAGAAAAAATGTTTTCCCCTTCTTTTTCCCTCTGGTCACCTGTTGCCAGAACTCTCTCAGTTGTCAAACTGATCCCATCCTGTCTGAGTACCTCCCTGTCTGTACCCTCCAACTCCTGACCCACCCGTGACACACCCTTAGGTTAACCCCCCACCCTCACTTGCATTTTCAGCTCCATGGCACTCACATATATGAAATCCAGTATCTGAGAGCAGAGGTGAAGATCAGAGGCATCGGAGGTCCAGTAGGGCAAGAACTGACAGTGGGCATGGTGCTGGTGTGATGTCATCCATCTGGCAGCCAGGGCTTTATCCTTGTTCTGTGTACCTTCTCCCTTCCCCCATTGGTGAGTGCAGATGTGCAATGATGCCCTGGGAGGCATGCATGCTTCCATGCATGCCACTCTGACATCCGTAACATCTCACCTCCCCGTATGTGGAAGTGTATCAACTCAATAACTTCCAGCCACAGCTGGGAGGCACACTATTGCCAGAGACTTTGACCCTCCCCTTCCTGGAGGAGGTGAGCTATCATCAGATGCTTACATTTTCTCCTATCCATCTGACTCCCGACAACCCATTCTCATTCCCAAACATGAGTCGTCGGCAAGTCATGCGGTGTGGGGTCCAGTGCCTCAACCCTCAGTGCCACCGGGCTAGCCTCCAAAAAGGTTTTTGAGTAGGCTTTCAACTTTTGTAGAGATTTAAACAGATATACTGAGACTGACTTCATGTAACCAAATTTCTGAATGCAGGCAGATTACCACACAAGCCTCCATGAAATATAACTTGGGAAATAATTGTCATAGTTGGACAAGCTGCATAGAATGGAGAGTACCCACTACCTGGATCTCCTGAATTCTTTTATGCCCCAACACCAACCTTACTGACTTCTTGGAGGATTGCAGTCAAGTTGTGCTTACTAATTGGGGTTGGAGCTAACTACAGCTATGCCATGCAGCAGTCTGGGCCAATTTCACCAAGATCTCATTGAAAGAAGTACCTTAAGAGAAAAGCAGAGAAGCACTGAATAGTGGATACACTTTTATTTTAATGGGTTCACACAATATATCCGAGGCACACTGCCTTAAGGGTAGCTAGGTTCATCCCATAGAGGTGTCAAACAGGCAGAGGCATACTGATGAGTCCTGGTAGGACGAAACACGTGTCTATGTCTTCTGTTAGCACCCTTTGAAAACTGTGTTAGAGGCCTTTCGGCACCATGCAATTCTGCTTAAAGTTGGACCAGCATAACATTCTGTGGTGATTTGCATATGCAGCCCATGATGCTGCGTTGTGGGGGCATGTGTGATTTTGTATTTTCTTGAAACTTGGCTTCCCAGCCAAATGCCCTTTAGGGTAACCCTTGCCTCAGTGTTTGCCACAGAGGTTCTTTGTCTTTTAAATATTTTTTATTTTAATGGGTTCACCGAAATATATCCAAGGCACACTGCCTTAAGGGTAGCTGGTCCATTCCACTGGGGTGTCAAACAGACGAGGCATACTGATGAGTCCTGGTAGGACGAAACACGTGTCTATGTCTTCTGTTAGCACCCTTTGCAAACTGTGTTAGAGGCCTTTCGGCACCATGCAATTCTGATTAAAATTGGACCAGCATAACATTCTGTGGTGATTTGCATATGCAGCCCATGATGCTTTGCATTGTAGGAGCATATGTGTGATCTTACATCATAGCTACTTATCAGCCAATAGCTTTGAAAAAGTCTTACAGACTTCAGAACAACAGTATTATAAGCAAGTGTTTTATAGCAAACTCATCAGAACAGCTAATATTCTTCAGGTGAAGCTACCTCTGGCTGGAAGCTGCAATACTGACAGTAGGATTTGTAAGAAAGTGAGTTGTGCTCACAACAGAGGAGATGAACCTTACAATTGTCTTTGGTTTGTAGCAGATATTCTGCAGGTGGAGGCTACTTCTAACTGAAAGGTGAAATAAGGAACTTAGAATTATCAGGAAAGACAGTCTTTCAAGCAACAGAGGGAGGTGGATCTAGCTTTACTTTTGTTACAATTCTTAAGATTTTCAGTGCAGGAAGAGTTTAAAGCACAGCTGACTTATTTTGGGGCTGACTACTTTCAGAGCACAAACCACCAGGCTGTTTTGGGACTGGAGAGGATTACCTGTGTCTGACTTGGATGTCTGGATTTTTCTCTGTTTGACTAGCAGGGTATTTTCTCTGTCAAATTGTTGCGTAGATCATCTTGCTGACAGGAAGGCACTCATCGCAGTGGTGGGTCAGAGCTTTTAGCTGATTGTTTCATGAGGGCACAGTTTAGGCCCAACCCCTGCCCACCCCTCACTCACCTACCCCTGGAAATAGTTCCTTTATACCTGGGGTTCTGACATCATTTCCTCAAGAGTGCAAGGTGCATATCACTGTCATATCCTCTCTAGTACACTGCATTGACAATATAAGCATACACGTTGTATAATATATATATTTCTAGATAACAAACCAATCACACACACACAAAATTAGATAAACACGTAGGGAGTAGTGCAATGTAATGGCTGTGGGGCAACAGTCTTCCAGGAGTCTTTCTGGAGGCTGAGATGCTGCCCTGTTGCAGACAACTCTCTGCCCTGAGGGAGGAAGTTGCCGTCTTCAGGCCACACTGGACAGTAATGTGGAACCTTCCCCAGGCCAAACTGGACAGCAGGAAGGAACCTCCCCATCCAGGAGCACCAGAGCCACCACCACTACCTCAGAGGTTGCAGAAAGCACAGCAGTTGGACAACAGTGGGCTCAGAGAGGGTGAGGATGGTGGAACAGAGGCACACCAGTCAGTTGTTCCACTCCACAATCCATACACCATTCTGGGGAGCATAGCTCCCTATGGATGCACCCACAGAGGAGACTAAGGAGGCTACAGACAACTGTTACAAGGAGGCCCACAGGAAGGAGGCAGAGGACTCCACAGGAAAGGAATCAGCTCCTGGTGGGGACTCAATTATTAGGGGATAGAACTGGGGAGCAGGAAAAACTGAAGTAAGTTGCCTGCCTGGTGCCATGGCTTGGAGGGACAGGAGCGCATCCTCAGGATTACTAGAACAGCTGCAGGGAGGCTGAGCTGGACATCATTGTCCACCTAGAAACAAATGACTTGACTCACCATGAGATTAGAGCAGTGCAGGAGGACTTTGTAGAGTTGGGGAGGGGCCAAGACAAGTAGCACACACAGTATCCTTCTCAGAGGTGCTGCCTGTCAATGGCGTGGGTGAGGCGAGGGTACTTTGCACCATGCAGTTTAATGAATGGTTGAAAAAATGGTGTGGAGCACAGGGGTTTGGCTTCAGTGGGGACTGGGGTTACACCTGGAGGGACACCAGCCGACACTGGCAGGATGGTCTGCATCTGTCCAGGAAGGGAACAAGTCTTTTGAACAATCAGTTTAAATGCTTCATTGGCAAGCTTTTAAACTAGTCAAGGGGGGAGGCACTGGTAAGCAGCAGGAAAATCCCAGCCTCTCCCTACAAAACAGGGTACTAAATGAGAAAAAGACTGAGGTAGAAAGGTCAGTGGGGGATACTGCAACAAAAGGTAAAGCCATCAAAAAATGGAGAGCAATGAGTACCAATGCCCATAGTCTGGGTAACAAACTTCCTGAATTAGTGGCCTTGATGGAGGAGGAACATCTGGATATCATGGCAGTCACAGAAACATGGTACACACAAAACCATGACTGGGACGTAAACATACCAGGATACACTATCTACAGGAGGGTCAGGGGCGTAAAAGTGGAGGAGGAGTAGCTCTTTGCATAAGGGAAGGAATCAAAGCAACAGAACAAAAGGGTAAACAGGAGGAAAAGAAGCACTGTGGGGATAATTTGGAGACAGGCAATGGCACCACAATACGCACAGGGGTTGTATACAGACCCTCTTCTCAGGGGGAGGAAATAGACAAGGAAATGACAGAAAGTATACTTAGAATGGCAGAAAAAGGGGAGATATTGCTGATGGGGATCTGAATATGCCAGATGTTAACTGGAGTGCAGTTGCAGCAGCCACTTCGAAGTGTGGGGTTATTCTAGATGCCCTACAGGGGGCATGCCTTAGACAACTAGTATTGGAGCACACTTGAGAGGGAGCAGTCTTAGACCTGGTTCTCTCAAATGGAGATGGAGGGAGGATCACAGATGTAGAAGTGGGTAGCCATCTGGGAACTAGCGACCATCGAACAGTATGGTTCACAATAAACACAGCAATAGAGTCAAGCCATACAACGGCAAAAGTACTGGACTTTAGGAGGGCTGACTTTGCCAAAATGGGTGAGTGCCTAAGGAATGCACAAGCAAATGGGCAGGAAGGAGGGGTGGAAGAACAATGGGGAATAATAAAACATAGAAACATAGAAACATAGATTTTGACAGCAGATAAGGACCGCTTGGCCCACACAGTCTGCACATTTCCCTACCTAGTGGATAAGTTGCAGATCCTAGTTATCCAGCAGCCTATTTCTTCCTACCCCCAACCCCTAGAATTGCCTTATGACTGTTTATTTATTTGTTTATTTGTTTATTGTTCTAGGAATTACTACCTTTGAGCCAGAGGCTCTTTTACAAAGGTTCCACGTCAATTAGGTACAGTACAAAGGTTACATAGATAACACAACAATTTGTGTTGTGTCAAAACAGAAAACATATACAAATACATATCAAATCACTTGTGCAAAAGGACATGAGATATCAATAATCACATTATTATTACAAGAAAGAGGTCATGCCAGATTAGGAGAAACAAATAGGAAAAAGTCCAGAACAGAGAGGGTAAGTGAATGATATGGAGAGCAGACAATAGCAGGAGAAAAGGTTTCCCAAACATGTCTTTGTCAAATAATGGAACAGGGTGGGTAGTGAGAAAATAGGAGGTTTAATCAGGGCAGTCACAGGAGCTGGAGGTGGCAAGGTGAGAGAAAAGCCTTGATTTGAAAATACCTAGAGAGGTGGAGGCAGTATTATGAGTGCTGAGGGCATTTAGCCAGCTGGGGCACGATAGGCAAATGATCTTTGTCCCTGAGAAGCCCGGCATGCGGGGACTTGGAGAGGCTGGTGTTCTGATCTTCTAGTAAAATGGGTGCTAGCGCTTGGGCATAACAGGTCTTGGATACAGGGTGGAGTGAGGCCCAGAGTGGATTTTTCACCATCAGGCAGGTAAGGTACTTTATCCAGTTTGAGAGTTGCAACCAACCTGAGTCAGCATAGAGTTCACATGTGTGGAGTGCGTCGATGTGCACCAGTGAGCAGCCGATAGGCCTTATTTAGGGATGTTGTAATGTGACTAAGTGCTGTAGTAGTGGCAGATCCGTATATAGCTAAGCCATAGTCAATGACTGAGATGATAGAAGATTGGATGGCAATCCTCAGTGCAGAATGGGTAAGAAGCTGTCGGTTCCAATACAGAATCCCAATTCACTGATTAATAGTTTTGCTGTACTATCAATGTGAGTTAGCAAAGGTTAGGCCTTGATCAAAGTTGATTCAAGATATTTGAAAATTGGCACTTGTTCAAGTATTTCCCAGGTATGTATTAATGGTGAGTGGGACATGCCGTTTCTTGTTTTCGGAGTTAGAGAGCATGGATTTAGTTTTCTGTGGTTTAGAACCAGCTTATGTTCAAGGAACCACATCTCAACTTGGAAAAGCATGCTGAAGGTTGAGGCATAAGAGGTTCGGATCTTTATGAGTGGCAAGAATCACGGCATCGTCGGCATAGAGGATTATTTGTTCAGGGCAGGATTTGGGGATGGAGTTTAGGAAAAGGCTGAAAAGGAGGGGGCCCTGGATGGGTCCCATGCATGCTTGAATTCCACCACTGTTTTTGACTCCACAACCTCCTCCGGAAGGCCGATCCATGCATCCACAACCCTCTCTGTGAAAAAATACTTCCTTAAGTTACCTCTGAGCCGACCCCCCTCTATCTTCAAATTGTGCACCCTTGTTCTTGCACACCTCTTTTTTGAAAGATACTACCCTCTTGGACTTTGTTGATTCCCTTGAGATACTTGAAAGTTTCTATCATGTCACCCCTCTCCTCCTTTCCTCGAGGCTATACATATTTAGCAAGTAAGTCTCTCTTCATATGTCTTCTGGTGCAGACCCTGCACCATTTAGATGCCCTCCGCTGGACAGCTTCCATCCTGTCTATGTCTTTGAGGAGATTGGGTCTCCAGAACTGCATGCAATACTCTAGATGGGGTGTCACCAACTGTCTGTACAGAGGGATAATAACTTCCTGTTTTCTACTGGTGATGCCTCGCCCTATGCATCCCAGTATCTCCCCAGCCCTCCTTGCTGCCCTCTCACATTGCTTGCCCACTTTTAGGTCATCTGATATGACTACCCCCAGGTCCCTTTCCATTTTTGTTGTTAGTATCTCACCCCCCATTGTGTACTCTTCCCCTGGGTTTTTGTTTCCCAGGTGCATTACCTTGCACTTCTTAGCATTGAATCTAAGCTGCCATACATTTGACCATTCCTCTACAACTTGCAAGTCCCTTCTCATCCTTTCCACCCCACGTTGTGCATCAACTCTGTTGCAGATCTTTGTGTCATCTGCAAGAGACATACTTTTCCTTCCAGTCCCTCTGCAATGTAGCATAAAGACACATCAAGAGGACCGGTCTAATACTGTACCTCGGTACCCACTAGTAACACCATTTCTTCAGAGTGGACTCCATTTACTATTACTCTCTGTGTCCTATTCTTCAGCCAATTCTTTACACAGGCTGTCATCACAAAACTGCCATCACAGAGGTAACATGCCTTTGTGTGAAGCAAATAAACAAAACAAAATGATGTAAGAAACCACTATGGTTCTCAAAGGAAGTGGCAGTGAAGGTTCAAGAGAAAAAGAAAGCATTCAGGAAGTACAAGGAATCACAGAAGGAGCAGGACAGAGAACTGTATCAGTTAAAGCAAAAGGAAGCTGGGAAGGCAGTCAGAACAGCAAAGGCCCAAACCGAGGAAAAGATAGCCAACTCAGTTAAGAAGGGGATAAAACCTTTTATAGGTATATCAGGGAGCAAGGAAGACCAAGGAAGGGATAGTGAGGCTTAATAAAGGGAGGAGGGTGGCGGAGGGTGACTGTGAAAAGGTAGAGATACTAAACAAATATTTTGCTCAGTATTTACAAATGAAGAGGGAGGTACCTAAAAGAAATAGTAGAAACACTCTGGATACAGAAGTTGATACCAGCCCATTTACAGAAGAAAGGGTTCTAAAAGAACTCTTAAAACTGCAGGTGGACAAAGCAATGGGCCTGATGGATTCATCCCAGAATTCTAAAGAACTAAGGTAGAACTAGTGACACCACTGACTACCCTCTTTAACAAATCATGGGAGGATGGGGTGATGCCCAAGGACTGGAGAAGGGCAGATGTGATTCCCCTTCACAAAAGTGGGAGCAAGGCAAAGCAGGAAACTACAGACCTGTTAGTTTAACCTCAGTGATAGGAAAATGATGGAATCACTTCAAGTAAAGAATTGTCAGTGTCTAGAAGCCAGAGGGGCAAAGGACCCAAGGCAGCATGGATTCACAGAGGGAAGGTCATGCCAGACGAATCTGATAGATTTCTTTGACTGGGTGACCAAAGTAGTAGATCAGGGAGGGCTGTGGACAGGGCCTACCTAGACTTTAGCAAAGCATTTGACACAGTCCCACACAAAAGATTAATATACAAGATAGCCAGCCTGGGAGTGAGTCCCAAGATGACAACCTGGGTAAAGAATTGGCTAGAGAATAGGACACAGAGAGTAATAGTAAATGGAGTCCACTGTGAAGAAAGGGGGGTTACTAGTGGGGTACCACAGGGTTTAGTATTAGGACTGGTCCTCTTCAATGTCTTTATAAGCGACATTGCAGAGGGACTGGAAGGAAAAGTATGTCTCTTTGCAGATGACACAAAGATCTGCAACAGAGTTGATGCACAAGGTGGGGTGGAAAGGATGAGAAGGGACTTGGCAAGGTTAGAGGAATGGTCAAATGTATGGCAGCTTAGATTCATTGCTAAGAAGTGCAAGGTAATGCACCTGGGAAACAAAAACCCAAGGGAAGAGTACACAATGGGGGGTGAGATACTAACAACAACAAAAATGGAAAGAGACCTGGGGTAGTCATATCAGATGACCTAAAGGTGGGCAAGCAACATGAGAGGCGCAAGATAGTCTGGGGGATACTGGGATGCATAGGGAGAGGCATCACGAGTAGAAAACAGGAAGTTATTATCCCTCTGTACAGACAGCTGGTGAGACCCCATCTGGAGTACTGCGTGCAGTTCTGGAGACCCAGTCTCTGCAAAGACATAGACAGAATGGAAGCTGTCCAGAGGAGGGCAACTAAAATGGTGCAGGGTCTGCAAGAGAAGCCATACGAGGAGAGACTGATGGAGCTTAATATGTATAGCCTCGAGGAAAGGAGGGAGAGGGGGGACATGATAGAAACTTTCAAATACCTCAAGGGAATCAACAAAGTCCAAGAGGGTAGCATCTTTCAAAAAAGAGGTGTGCAAGAACAAAGTTGCACAATTTGAAGATAGAGGGGGGAGGCGGTAATTTAAGGAAGTATTTTTTCACAGAGAGGGTTGTGGATGCATGGAACGGCCTTCCAGAGGAGGTTGTAGAGTCAAAAACAGTGGTGGAATTCAAACATGCATGGGACAGTCATAAGGCAGTTCTAGGGGGTGGGGGTAGGAAGAAGTAGGCTGCTGGTTAACTAGGATCTGCAGCTTATCCAGTAGGTGGGAAATAAGGAGACTGGGTGGGCCAAGTGCTCCTTATCTGCCATCAAATTCTATGTAAGTACAGAGGAAGGCAACTAAAATGGTGCAGAACCTGCATCAAAAGCCCTATGTGGAGAGACTGACAGATCTCAATATGTATACTCTGGAGGAAGGGAGGAGAGAGGAGATATGATAGAGACTTTCAAATACCTCACAGGTATAAATAAGGTTCAAGAGGAAGCCTTTTTAGAAAAGGATGGTACGTGAACAAGGGGTCATGCTATGAAGATGGAGGAGGAAGACTCATGGGAGCTGTAAGGAAGCACGTCTTCTCAGTAAGAGTGGTGGATACATGGAACAGCCTCCCTGAGGAGGTGGTGGGAGCAAAAACTGTACTGGGATTTAAGAAGGCATGGAACTGGCATAAGGGAACCTTAGTAGTAAGGAAAGGGGAGGTAAAACAGGAGATCAAGTAGGGTCTGCAGTACTACTGTAGGTAGGGAAAATGGGCAGACAGGGTGGGCCAAGTGGCCCATATCTGCTGTCAAACTTTATGTTTCTCTATGTTTCACTCTGAGTAATTGGTGAGATAGCTGTGGCACCAGTCAACTGTGTTCTGTGACAAACCCTGGGCAAGGACTTTGTTAAGTAGGTGCTTATGGTTGACCAGTTCGGAGGCTTTAGTAAGGTTAATACATATATAGCTCTGTCTAGGTCACCATTGCAAGGGCTTCATGAGCTTAGTTGGTGTATTCTAACAGTGCTGTGTTGGTGCTGTGGTTCTTCCAGAAGTCACACTGCTGGACACTGTATTTTTCGAGGTATATGACAAGTTGATCAGAGATTATTCTGTTGAGGGCTTTGGACAGGGAAAGAGAATAGAAATGGGTCTGTAATTGACAAGTAAGTTAAGGCTAGTGCAGCCTCCTCTTTTGAAAGCTGTCATAACCAGTGCAGAGTTCCACTTCTCTGGGAACTGTGAGTAGCACAGTGAAAAGTTAAACATTCTGCGGTTTAATAAAGTTTCTCTACCACCAGGGCAAGAAGTTTCAAATCAACCAAGTCACCCCCACCTAGTTTTGCCAAGTACCTTACTGATGTATTTAGAGGTGTCCTTGAAACAGATTTAAAGTAGAATTTAGGGTTCCTTGGTTCAGAGTCCACCATATGGAAGACTTAGCACCTGGTTCCCTGCAAGGGTTCTGGGCAGGCTCAGTCACGGATGATGGAGCTGAGATCAGTAAAACCTGTGTTGAAGTAATTGGCAGTTTGGTTGGATCAACGACCTCTTGACTCTCCACCATAAGTATTTGGGGAATGGTTTTACTCCATTGTCAAGGAACTCTGAGTCTTTGTCCCAGAATCTGTTGCCATTGCTCCAGTTCTGGGTCTACTGGTCCTCACAGATGTCAAATTTGGCCTTTCTAATCATACTGGTACACTTATTGTGGGCTTCCTTGTACCTTTGCAGGTGGACAGGGGGTCCTGTTTCCCTAGTCAGTACCCACAGAATGTTCTTTTTACTCATGCAGGCAAGGAGTTCGGAGGTGATCCATCAAGATGGTGTTCCTCTTGCCTTGTGTTTTCTAAAGGGTGCAAATTTATCATAAGCAAGTGTGAACTCAGAAACATTTTTATAATCAGCCCTTGTTGGATCATGTATTAGTTGGATGAGGCCTAAATCTTCTTGGAAATCCACCAGACTATCAGTTGGTTCAATCTGGTTACAATTAACATTAAAACCTCCCATGGTTAGCAATTCATAGGTGCTTCTGAATCCTAACAATAAATCCTGTAGATGGTAAAAAATAGAGTTATTTATTCTAGGGGGTTTACAACCCAAGCAATCACTGGAGGTTTGATGAATGGCAATTTAACCATCACAGTCAATATTTCCAGACCCCCCTTCAGATAATGAATTAACAGTTTCTAATGTTTCAAGTTCTATGTTTACATAAAACATGCTATTCCCCTTCCCAATTTACTTCTGTTTCTCCTAAACAATTGGTAATTTTCTAATTCTAGGGGAAAGGAAGGATTTTTTTCACTTAGCCAGGTCTCAGAAATAATAAAACATCTGGACTATATGTACCCACCCAGTCTTTAATTATTTCAAATTTTTCCATGCACTCTTAGAAATGAAATGAACAACACTAAGATCCCCTTTCTGTTAAATCTCTGCATTAATTTAGTTAGCTGATGTCAGTCCAGGATTGGGGTGTACAGCTCCACACAACAACAGGAAAACAACTAGTATAAATTTAAATATGCCAAGAAGCCAATGCCTCATTTTTGTACAGAAAGTTTTAACACTCACTCACTCCAGTAGCAGTTGGGAATCGCAGACCGCACCAAGGACACATTGGAGGAGCCTGTGGCAAATTTAACAGGCAAGCAAGGGGGCCCAGCAGCAGCATCTAACTCCTGTATCAGTTGAGAATTGCAGACCACACCAGGGACACACTGGAAGTATCCTGTGGCACATTTAGCAGGCAAGCAGGGTGGCCCAGCAGCAGCTCATTCCTATAGTGAGTGGGAATCACAGACTGCACCAAGGACATTCCAGAGAAGCTTGTGGCACATTTAGCAGATACAGCAGCCTTCAGAGAAGTGATTTAAAAGTGAATATCTGATGGAGGCCACAAGCAGATTGTTTTGGGATCAGAGATACAGATACCATTGTGAGGAGGGAGTCAAATTCAACTGGAGTTTTAAGACTCTTGCTACTTTCAGCATTTCCTGGATGCATTTAAACTGGAACTTAGACCTTATTACTGTTTGTGTACTGCACTGTTGTACCAGAGTTTACTGTGTGCATTTCAGGGAAATACTGTTTGCTGACTTCAGGGGCTAACCATGTGCATTATAGGGGAGTAGTGTTTGAACTACAGGGGTTGTTGAAGGGGAATACTGTTTGCGTTTCAGGGGCAGTGTGTACTATTGTAGCCTGGTATCAGGTCATTTAGTGGGGATATAGTTTTCATTGTTCTCCCTCCTTCCTCCTTCCCATTTCCTGCCCTAAGCCAGCTTGCCTTTATGTGGGCTGTGGGTGGCCCCTTACTGACTCCTCTTTGTCTTTCATCCTGTCTAGGCAAGCAGGAAGGGGCCCAGCAGCAGCAGCTCACTCCTGTAGCAGTTGGGAATTGCAGACCACACCAAGGACACGCCAGAGGAGTCTGTAGCACATTTAGCAGGTACAGCAGTCTTGGGAGAAGTGATGACCTGCCCACCATCCTGCCCTGGGATGGCACTTCCTTTATAGAGGCACTGTGTCACATGATCCTGCCCTGGAAGGGCACTTCCTTTACAGAGGCACTGTGCCATGTGATGTAGGAATTTCCAGTCTCCCTTACTAGCAGGTTATATGAACTCTCCACTGGGGTAGCGGTTGTACAGCATTGCATCCTCCCTGAGTCTTAATAGAACTGAACAATCCCCTGAGCTCAGGAGTTGCCTCTTAATGCATCACTGTCTCATCACCATATTCCCATTATCCCACTCAGAGGTTTTGAACAACTAGCACCAGTGAGTTTCCGAGTGTGGAATTTGGATCTGAGCTGCTGGAGCCTGTCCCGCTTGTAGTCTGCAGCTCTGACCACTAGGCCACTTTGAAGTAATTGTAGAAAAAGGAAGGATATATTTGTATCTCAAGCTCCACCCCCCCCCATGTGGGCACGTACCCATGATCTGGAAGGCATGAGGAAAAGTTGTGTAGATCCATCTACTGGTGTGTGTATGAACTAAAGCAGTTCCCCCTGTGAGTGTATGCATGAGTATGCATGGTCAAACTAAACCTAAGATAACTGGTGTAATGGGCAGATATGAGACAGGGGAATGAAGTTGTGATTTTATGTAACACTGTCTAAGGCAGCAAGAATGGAGTGGAGTGAATGGGGAAGGCAGTATGAGACTCTTAATTACTAACTAAAATTGGGGCAGCATGAGGACAAAGGGTATAGTATGCAGTGGAGAGCAGCACTACAAATAGCTGTACCACAGAGTTTTTTGGCCTTGAGCAGTCTTAACTTGGGGTCAGAAGAGAGTAGGGGTATCCAGGGAGAGTAAGAGAAGTGGGACCAGTTTGAATAGCCATAAGTGCTGATGATTGTGGACAAGGGAAGAAGAGGGTGTTGGTAGGGGCAAGGTGGGGGCACCAAGGTATTGGGAAGGTATTGGTCTGGGGAGGACAGTGAGGTGCAACGGATGTGGTGCAACAGTACATATGGACATACTGTGGAGAACAGGAGTATCCCTATTTGTGTGAGACTGTTGCACCTGGAAAATTAAATTTGGAAGCTGAGGAGGGAGGTGGAAAGACTAGTCAAGAGGAGGACTGGGGGACATACAGCATAAGTTTGGCTTTTGTCTCAGAAGCAGAAATGAGTGGTGCATTTCATCTTCCAACTGTACATTTTCCATCATAATTTCTGGTGAGACAACTGTTGCCAGCTGACAGAACTGATGGATTCCTTCACACTTGATGAGAGACTGCTCCCTGTTTAACATCAATGTAACCAGCTGTGACTGTGGGGAGTGTGGTTTGCTTAAAGTCTGAACTTTGCCATTACCAGCAGCATTGGGACAGGGTGAGAGACCACCCCTGTCTAAATTAAGCACCCTCTCTCTCCGTGGATCAGCAGTTTGGAGAGTGGGAGTGTCTGGTCAGTGATGCTTCAAGGGATGTGGAGTGTGTCCCTTTAAACACACGTGCCGCTCGCTCAGCTGGAGATTACATTATCTCAGAAACTAAAATGAGCGGTGCATTTCATCTCCCAACTGAGCATTTTTCATCATAATTTTTGAAGAGAGAGCTGTTGCCAGTTGACAGAGCTGCCTGATTCCTCACACTTAGTGAGACTACTCCTGTTTAACATCAATGTAACCAACTGTGACTGTGGGGAGGGTGGTTTGCTTAAAGTTTGAACTTTGCCATTACCAGCAGCATTGGGACGGGGTGAGATACTGCCCCTTGTTTGAATTAAGCACCCTCTCTTTCTGTGGATCAGCAGTTTGGCCAGTGGGGAAGTGTCTGATCAGTGACGCTTCAACGGGTGAGGAGTTTGTCCATTTAAACGCACACGTCACTCGCTCAGCACAAGGGGAGCAAGAGTGTGAGTGGCACGAGCTCCACTCCCTACCAGAAAATCTTAGAAGTCAGCTTGTTTGCAGGGTAAATGGAAGTTGTATGTGTTTGGGGTTAATGCCAGTTTTTATGCTGCTAAATTTATTTATTGTAATTTGAAGGGAGGTCTACCTGGTTTCTCATAATTCTGGGAATAGTATCTATTTTAATGATGTTGTTTTTTATTGCTTTATGCCTTAGTTTAGTTTTTCTTATGGATGGTCAGGAGAAAACAGGGTGTTGATGCAAACATTTATTTGTTTGATTTTCAGCATTTTAATGCTTCAGTCATTCCCTCCCCATTGGTTTGAGGTCAGCTTCTTTTGTTTCTCTGGAGATTCATCCTAGAATTTTCAGGGGCAGCATACAGTTTATTGGCTGCATCCTGAAATTACGATTCTGAACAAGCACTTCCAGGGTTCTCCCCAGATGTGAAAGAAAGCTACTTAACAAACTGATGACTGGAAAATTATTATTCTTACTTTTAATAATTTCAGGGTCAGTTCACCCCATCTAGGTCATAGTGTGTTTTAGTGATGGTCATGAGGTTGGATCCCAGATACTAATGTTCTCAAAATAGTTCACCTTAATATGCAGAGTCTCACTGCAAAATGGGACATCTTTAACGTTTAGGCTGAACAGTACAACTTAACGTAGTAACCCTTTCCAAAATGTGGCTTAATGTCAACATTTCTTCCACTGAGATTTCCTTGCCTGGTTATAGTTTGTTCAAAAAGGATTGTGGGGATTCCAGAAGAGGGGATGAGGTACTTATTTATTTTAAATCCCACCTCAGTATTACAATGTTGGATCTTGTTTACCCTGATTCCAATTGTGATATGTTAACTATTGACCTTTTTCTGGGACAACATAAACATTTGAGCTTGAGCACAATCTATACACCTCCTGGCTGCTTTAAATATGGCTGGAAATTGATTATAGAAGTTAAGAATCATTTGCCTCCCAACCATGAATGGGTACTTATGGGTGATTTCAGTCAAGATTGGAGCTCTAAGTTTAGGGTAGAAACACACAGAAGCACAGGAACTTCTTTTGGAACAAGGTCTTTTTCAGTTAATCTCTGATGTCACCAGGCAAAACCCTAAAACAGGCAGATGAACTATTTTAGACTGGTTGTTGGTTTCCATTAATAATAAGATCACATCTGTTGGGGTGTTGGCTGATGCCATCAGTGATCATAGCCCTATTTACTGTGAATGGTCATCCAGGTTTAAACAGGGATTGCTCACTGTTCTTGAATCCAGGAATTTTAACAAGCTTACTCCTAATAGTGTTATTCAAGCTTGCCAATTGGAAGATTGGTTTAGGCTAAATTCTATTAAGGACGTAGACTCATTTTTAGAAGTCTTTAGTAGCTTGTTAACTTCTGTTTGTGATAAGGTTGTCCCTATGAAGCTGGCCAGGATTAAAGCCAACAGGCAAAAACGGATAACTCCAGATTTGTTGAAAGTGTTTAGAGTGATGGATAGGGCATGGCAAAGTATAAGACCCCTGGGGACAACACTGTATTGCAGAACTACAAAATGGTATGCAATCAGTGTAAAACACATACCAGGAGAGCAAAAAGACAATATTCTGTCTACCTTCAAAGTAAATTTTTGGAATGTCCTTAAGGATCTTTTGGTGAAGGGTCCCAGGGACTCTCCCATTACATTGAATTTGGAGGGATAAATAATAAATGAACCTCAACAGATTGCTCAAGTCTTTAATGAATTTTTTGGAAATTTGGATATCAGAATACCCATCTTCTCCCCTAATTGTTTCAGATTCCTATAATTCTGAACTCTCTCAGTTTTCCTCCCAGGCTGATTTGGCCACTGATAAATTAAAATCTCATCCCTTATTTCAGTTTAACAAGGTGATCCTTACTTAGGTCAGAGACTATGTTTTAAAATTAAACCCAGACCAAATTTAGTTTCTGATAACATCGATCACCATTTATTTAAGGCTGGTGCTGATTTTTGGTGGCTCCACTGGCAACTTAGTCTAACCTGAAAGTCCAGACTGGTTGCTTTCCATCCATTTGGGAAAAGGCATTTATAAAGCCCATACCAAAATGCAGAAATTCCTTGATGATTTCTAATTATCGACCAGTTTTCTCTTGCTCCACTTTCAACAGTTTTAGAAAAATCATTTGGATCAGACAACAGAATTCTTGGACAAACATTGTTTACTTTCTGAGGTACAACATGGTTTCAAGCAAAAACACAATACAGAGACAGCCTTGGTCAGGTTCACTGGCTGCATACAGGGTGCCCTAGATAATGGGCACTCTGTTGCAGCCATATTTGTGGACCTCACCAAGGCTTTCAACTTGGTTGATTTCAATATACTCCCTTCTGTTGTGAATTAATTTTATTCTTCAACTTTGGTAACTTCCTGGTATTCAAATGATTTGCAATGTAGGAACCATTGTACTATTATTGATGGTACCTTATCTAGTTTTGTTGGTACCCATTGTGGAGTTCCTCAGGGTTCCATCCTGGGCCTTTTGATTTTTTTCTCTTTTTAAGAACACTGCACCCTTAAGTTGTAGTAGTTCATTCATTCTCTTTACTTTGACAATGCTGTTTTATAGAGTATTGCTCATAATCAATCTGTAGCTTTAAAACATGTGTTATTACTTTTCAGTATTGGCTTCTATCTAGGCATATGATGCTGAATTCAAAAATTACAAAGTTAATGGTTTTCTCTGGGCCGAGGATGGACCCCCCCCCCCAACAAATGGCAACAGTGCTAGAGCTTAAGTGGGGCATCGTAGAAAGGGTTAATACATTCAAATATTTTGTTTTTTATCTTGATTCACAATTATCTTTTGAATTTCATATTGATTATCTTCACAAAATCTTACCCCAATGATTTCAGATGCTATATAGGATACTTCCGTTCTTAGCTAAACACTCCAGAAAGCTACTTACTCATAGCTTTTTATTTAGTCTGTTGGATTATGGCATTAATATTTACATGGCCACTACAAATACATTACTTAATATGCCAAGAGTTACTGATAATGCTATTCTGAGATTTCTTACTGGATCTCCTTTCAATACCCACTATTGCGATTTGTACAAGAACTCTGGTAGTCTTTCCTTATCTAAGAGGATTTTCTTAAATCTTCAATATTCATGTATAAGCTAGGTTTGAATATTTTGCCTTCTTCTATATCAGCCTTTTCCCCAGAATGTTAAATTTTCATGGCACACAATCCAAAATAAATTAAAATTTGCAATGTCTTTCTTCAGGGTATCTGTAGGCCAGAGTTCACTCTTATATACTGCCCCTACTTGTTTCAATTATTTTCCTTCTTACATAACAAAGTGCACATCATTGAACAGTTTTGAAACATTATTACTGATATGGCTTTTGAATAACGATAAATGCAATTGTTTTTGTGAATGAAATTGTTTCTTGTTATCCTATAATGTTATTTGTATTTGTGACATAACTATTTATGATCATTTTGTATCTGCAATAAGCATGTAATATTTTCAGTTTTTTGTATATATGTATGTTAACTTGTCACATGTGAAAACAGGCAGATGATAACTCATGCTAAAAAGCATAAAATAAAGAAAATAAATCATAGGAGATGTGGGGTTGTCAAATGTGAGCCAAGGGAGGGGATGAAATAGGAAACAGATCAGACTTTTGAGGTAGAGGGGAGGGCAGAAATAGTGGGGAGGGACTCCAGGTGGTGGCAGTAGGTGGTTAGGCAAATGAAGGGGGGAGAAGGCAGGTGTTGCGAAGGAAGTATCAAAATTCTGTAATGGTAGGCCAAGATGGGGAACAACATTGAAGCACAGGAGGAGTTAATGTGAATAGCACAATTGTCTGGCACCAAAGACTGACCTCAAACAGCACCTAATAACACTCTTTGATACCTGCCTAATTGAGTCAGCCACTTGCTCTCTGCCCCAGCAACACTAGGCAGGCCTCAGGTACCCCCTCCTCTGTCCCTTCTCATGGCTTGCCACAGCAATCAGTTTACGTCATGATCCTTTGGCACCCACCACCCCCTCTACCTCCCCCTACTTACAGCCCCATGAGTTTCCCTAACAGTCACTACTAATGCAGGCTGCCTGACCATGACCCCTCACACCCCACCATTTTACTCTAGCATATCCTCTCCGCTCAGCCTCCCCTCTCCCTACCATTGCTCCCTATACCTTATTGCCCTTCTTCCCCTACCCTTTACCTCCACCGCAGTATATACCTCTCTCTCATACCTCCTTTCTTCACCCCACTATCAGCTATTCCTGTCCCTCTGAACTACTGACAAGGCACTTTGTGGCTGCTTATCCCCCCCACCCTCATAAAGTGTTTTTCTTGTTATTTAACTTGTACTTTCTGCAAGTTCTGAATCCAAGCTGTATCATTCATTGTAATGTACCTTTGCTTTCTCCTCTTGTACTTTGTTTTGCAATCTATGACATGGAACCTTTGTAAAAGAGCTTGTGCTCAAAGGTCTTTTCCGAATCACTAAATAAATAAATAAATATCAGGTATACCCCTTCAAAATATTGGGGACTCAGTAGATCAGGTGGAGACAGAGGAAATGCATAATGAGAAGACCAGGCAAGGGAGAGAGGGGAAGTTAGGAGGGTGGATTAGCAAATCTCTGAGGTGTAAAGTAAGGGAAGGGGGAGAGACAGGGAGAGATCTGAGGAGAATAGCAATGGTAGAGGAGGATGAGGAGGGGGACAGGCATGATTGACTAGTAGGGATTGAAAAAATGGGGGTGCACAGGAAATTGAAAGAATGGATAGGGGCTCTTTTGAGGGGGTAGGAAGGTTGGCAGGAAAAATGATCTCAGCGGAGGTGAGGAAGGGGAAAATGTATTGGGGAAAAGAGGATCCCAGGAGGGTTGGAGATGGTAGTAAGAGGGTTGAGCTAGGCTCCCTAGAAAGGGGGTTGGGCAAGGGAGCAAGGAAGAGATCTGGGCAAAGGAGTAGTGCAGAGGCAGGAACAAGGCCGGGGAGCCCACGATATCTGATAGGGAGCAGATAGTTGGTGAAAGTATACAATGCTCAGAAACAGGAAAGCATGATCCTAGTGTTGGGGACTCCATAATCAGGAAATTGAATGGGGAAATGGTGTAGGGAGGAGGAGGAGGAACACCACTATTAGGGTGGAGTGCATGCTGGGAATGACACTGCACAGGTCCAACATCTGGTGCTCTTTGGTGAAGAAGCATGGGGATCTCCCTATTTGTGATGTACCTAAGCACTAATGATCTGTATGGGAATAATGTACAGGAAGTGCAAGCGAACTACAAAGAGTTGGCCAGAATTAGTCTAGCAGAGGGAACTCTGTCTCATTCTTAGAAGTCCTCCCACTGCAGAAGGCTACTTTTGACAGGAGGCAGAAAATTAGTGATTTTAATAACTGGTTGAGAAAATGTTGTCCAGCTATGGGGTATGGCTTTGTGGGTAACTGGGGATCCACTTGAGAGGAAAAAAAGTTATTCATTAGGGACAGACTTCACCTAAGTAGGGAGGTAAAGAGGTACTGAAAAATAAACTGGCATAATTTATAAATGCAAAATGAGATTTAAACATGTGGGGGGGCTTGAAATTACTGGGTGAACAGTAAAGTGCAACATCTGAAGGCAAAAGCCTCTCCCTCCAATAAGAGGAGTAGCAGATGGGAGGATAAACTAGAATGGGGCCAAGAGAAAGAGGATAAGAAAGACAGAGGAGGATAGTAGAAAGGGTTGGAAGGTGGTCTTGATCAACGCAAGGAGTCTGGAAAATAAGATGCCTGAGCTGCAGGCAATGACGAGGGGGTGGATGTGGCAACAGTCACAGAAACATGCGCACAAGGCACCATGACTGGGACCTGAAGCTCACAGGGGCACACCACATATAGGGAGAAAGTGTATCTGGCAAGAGAGGGGTGGCACTGTTTATTAGGGAGGGATAGGTGCAGCAGGGTGGAGGACGTGGACAGGAATGTGGAAGTGATATGGGCCATGATACATGATTCTAAGGAAAGGAGGATCAGCCTGGGGATTGTGTACAGGCCTCCAACACAGTCGGAGGACATGGACAATGAATTGGTGGACAATCTCAGAAAACACTGTAACAGGGAAGGGCACAACTGTGATACTGGGGGATTTTAACATGCCAGGGCAGAATGGAGCACTATGACATCTGCATCTGTTAAAGATCAAATGTTACTAATGCCTTCCAGGATGCTTTCCTGTCTTAACTAGTGGAAGAGCCAACCAGACAGGGTAATATTCTGGATCTGGCACTGGCAGACAGAAATCTGGTTAAATTTTGATAGTGGAGGTCCCCTGGTGGTAGTGACCACTCCACAATATGGTTCACTTTAGACAAGGGGAAGGTAGGAACCAGACTAAGACTACAGTACTGGACTTTAGGGGCAGACTTTGGATGATGGTGGCCATCGTCAAGGTACATTTAGAGAAACTCTGGCTAGGGATGTGCACAGAGAGATGGTGGAGATACTGAGCTTGGCATCCTGGAAGCCATGAAATCCTGCAAATATTCCCACAGTAAAAGGCTAGGGATAGGAATCTTTGTTGGTGGACCAGAGGAGGTGCAGGAAGGGCGTGGGGAAAAAGGGTTGGTTTTCAAAGATATCAGTGCTTACATATGAAGTCAGGAGGGAGTACCACAGGATCTCAAAGAGTCAACAGGAAGTGGTAAGAGTGGCAAGGCAGATAAGGAGTTTGGTTAGTACAAGAGATCAGGAAGGGGGAAAAGGAATATGTATGTTAGGGAGCAGGAAGGGTGGGGGGCATAAAATCAGGTAAAAAGGAGGTGGTTGGGCAGTGGGGGTAGATCAAGTAGCAGTACTCAATGAGTACTTCTGCTCCATCTTTATAAGGGAAAGGGATGGGCTGATTCTGTAGGTGGGAGGTAGGATAGGGGCTGAGGATGTGGAGGCACTCACAAATGGTGAGATCCAGGTAAAGGGGAGAAGGATGCTTTCAAGTTCTTGAGGAATGACAAAGCCCCAGGCCCAGACGGAGTCCATCCCTGGTTCTAAGGAACTGGCAGATTTCCTGGCTGCTCCAGTAATGGATCTGTTCAATTCTTTTCACCAGTCAGGATGTGTTCTTATGGACTGGAGGTTAGCACACATTGTGCCGCTCCACAAGGGTGGACCATGGGATGATCCGGGTAATTACAGGCTGGTCAGCCTAACATCCATAGTGGGAAAACTGAAGAAGGTCATCTTGAAAGAAAGGCTGGTGGAGTTCTTGGAGGCAAATGGCTTCTAAGATGAATGCCAACATGGAATCGTCCATGGGAGATGTGTCAAACCAACCTTGTCAAATTTTTTGACTGGGTGACAAGATTCCTGGATTGGGGAAGGCTGGTTGATGTTCTGTACCTGGACTTTAGCAAGGGTTTCAACTCGGTCCCACATGGTAGACTGATATGTAAACTGAGGAACTTAGGGGTAGGGGGGAAATTGTGAGGTGGATTGCAAACTGGCTTAGTAACCTGCAACAAAGTGGTGGTAGGGGAAAGGCCTTGACTCACAGAAAGGTCACAAGTTGTCTCCTAAGGATCATTGTTGGGCCCTCTCCTGTTCAATGCTTTCAGTGGATATTGGGGAGGAGTTAGCAGTAAAATGGGCCTTTTCTCTGATGATTCCAAACTGGGAGCAGTGGTGGACAGTGAGGAAGAGTAGGCCTCTCAAGAAGACTTGATGAAGCTGAAAGCTGGGCTCACACTTGGCAGCTGGGATTTAACACTCAGAAGTGCAGCATACTACATTTGGGTGTTAGGAACCCTGGGTAAACTATTATTTGGGGAAGAACAGCTGTCAATCTCCAAGGAGGAAAAGATCTGGGAGTGATAATAGTTGACAAAATGAACAACTCAGAGCAGTGCAGGAGAGTGGCTGCAAAGGCAAAAAGATGCTTGGATGTGTTGCTAGGGGTTATATCAAGGAGAAGGGAGGTTATATTTAGTGTTGTTCAGATATTATCCTACAAATTCGGATACTATCATTTTGGTCGGATATTGGATAGCCTTGCATAGCATAGACATCCGACCAAGGATCTGACCTCCTAGGATCCACGGTAAGTATCCAATGGATCTGATGGATCCAACCAGGAATCCAATGGATCTGACCATTGGGTCCAACTATTTGAGGTGGGATCCAGTGGATATAACCATTGGCTGCAACTATCTGAGGTGGGATCCAATGGAGTCAACCACCAGATCCATTTGTCAGATCCTCGGTCACATACCAGCACTATCCGAAGGAAGATAGTCAGATCCACAAAGCACTATCTGAGCAACACTAGTTATATTGCTCCTGTACAGTGCTTGGTAGCACACACCTAGAAAGTACTGTGTACAGTTCTGGCAATCACACTTATAGAGGGATGTTACTCTTCTAGAGAGAGTCCAGAGGAGAGCAGCAAAGGTGATCCAAGGTCATGAGGAAAAGTCCTATTAAGAAAGACTCAGGAGTTGAACATGTACTCCCTAGAGGACAGAAGGGACATTATAGAGACCTTAAAATATTTAGAGGGATCAATAGGGTAAACACAGAAGGTCTGCTCAAATTGTGGGGTGAGAGGGACTATGAGGGGCCACAGCCTGAAGCTAGTTGGGGAGGTACAGAGGGGAAGTGAGGAGACACTGCTTCACAGAGAGAGTGGTGGCACTGTGGAATGTGCTACCAGAAGAGCTGATGTCAGTGGAATCAGTGGGAAGATTCAAGAAGGCATGGGACAGGTACATGAGCAAGGTACAGGTTGCGGGAGGAGGAAAAGCAAGGGAGCTCTGGGGTGGGTACATGGGAGTAAGGGATTCATTAAGGGGGGTGGAGATGCAGCAGAGACTTAAGAGTGCTGAATCTTGGTCAGACAAGATAGACTATTAGGCCTAATCTGCTGGCAGCTTTGCACGTATGTATGTAAAAACATTAAGTGAATTTTCCAATTGTAAGCTCATAGTCACAAGGTTATCTGCCGTGGTGTGTTGATTAACCAGTAAACAAACCAATTTGACCAATCCTTATATATGCTTTTAACCATCAGCTCTGCATGTTCAATTCCAAATCCTGGCAATAATGAAAGGGAGGTAAACAGCTGGTGCTCCCATAAACATGCCCAGTAATGTTTACCTGACCATTCACTTTGAGATCTTGCTTGAAGTTGCAGGTGTTGATCAGTAAGCGGCAGAGTAGAAATAAAATCCCAAGGTGGCTCATGATATTATAAATAAATAACAATATACTTCAAAATCTTAAAGTTATTTTGCCTATTGTAAAATCAACTCTACTCCTAATCACCAGTCCACATACAGTGTAGAACTTTGATTAGCTATAACACCAAAGGGAACTCCCATGTAAGCCCTACCTTCACCCATTAAAGCTTACCTCTCTAGCTCTCCTTTATTTAAAAACAATAACATATTCATTATAAAACAAATGTAAGATAAAACATTAAATGAGCTTTTCTTTTCTGAGTGGGGCTCTTGCCATTCATGCTTATGCTAACAGTCAGAGCGGCTTTGAACAAGTGAGCCCCACCCCAGCTGTTGCACCCGTCACTGGTTCCCAAACACCCTTCTCATCAGGACAAACTCACAGAGCACAGTACCCTGCCCAACATTACTATCAAGCAGCAAGCAGATTGACAGTCAAAAGCAGCAATCTGCATAATGTCAGAAATGTAACTTTTATTGCTGCAGGTACTTGCAGGAAGTTGGACTGCTCCCCTCGTTCTCGTAGATGGAAGCTGCTGCAGATGAGTTTAGCAGGATGGCAGGATAGCGGGTGGCATGGGCTTTTGAACAACTGAGTCACTCCTCCAGATGATGTGCCCAGTAGCTGGCTCCCCAAGCCCCTTCTCACTGGAACAAACTCACAGAGCACAGTACCCTGCCCAACATTACTATCAGGGCAGCACCATCTATCTAAGAAGCACCAGTTAATTTTGGCCAAGCAAGATTTGAATTCAGACACCTTCATTTTGTTTAGGACTTGACTGACTGTGATCGGGGGGGGGGAGTGGCCTTGTCTGTTTAGCTCTCCATAGACTTTGCACCAGGGTGTGGTCACTTAGGGTGTCTGGCAGAACGTTCACAACTTTAGCCCTATCAGGATGTGTAACTACTTTAGTACCTATCTAAGTAACATCAAAATGCCTGTTTAATAATTATTCCTAGTGTGCTCAGTGACCGTTTGTGTGAGAAATTGGCTGAACATCTTAGCCTTATGACCTATGCTGAGTATAGAATTCCAATTGATGTTAAAGTCACCTGTAACAATGTAATCCCAATTCTGATTGACTTGAATGAAGTAGAGAGTAAATGATTCTATGCCCAGATTCTGTTTACCAGGTGGGGTATATAGAGAGGATGACAAGAGATTTGTGCCCTTCCCCTATCAAAAACATTATTGCTAAGCATTCACAGTCCCTGGTTAGATCCTTGATTGTGATTTTAGAGGCTTGCAGATCTTACCTGAGGGAGATAAGGCAGCTCCACATCACTTACCTGTTCTATCATTCCTGAAGATATTGAAGCCTGGCAAGGAGATAGTGGAATCAGGTATGTGGACTGAGCCAAGTCTCAGTTAGGCAAGTAGTTCCAGGCTGCACTAGTTTGATCCAGGCTTCAAACTGGGCAAATTTATGTAGGAGTCTGCCGATATTTAGAGAGACTATATTCAGTAGTCCTTGACTGTGGGTGCCAAACCTTAGCTACCAGCAGAGCTTTGGTTGGGGTGGACATTGCCACACAGTAGGAGTAAATTAATCGAAGGCCTCTGGTGACTTTTAAGTTATGCTTCAGTCTCCAGGTTTTGCTCCTAAGAAGAAGGGGCAGGTGTGTGGCCCTGGAGACATGGCCAAGTCAGGAGAAACTCACTTAGCACTCATTTGTGCCACCAAGATTAGGTGTTCAATTTGGGTGGACATATGGCTAGAGGGCTCAGTACTGTAGGGTTGTTTAAGGGAATCAATAGGCCTTGGCTACAGTGTGGGACCAAGAGAAATAGCCTCCTTTATCTCTGAGGACTCTACAGGTTCAGATAGTGATGCTGTGGGTGAGCAGGTCAGCAACATTAAAATTGCAAGAAACATGTCAGCAGTGAGAAAGAGTGACAGCAATTTGCAAGTAAAACAGGTAGGTCACTGATCAATCATAAGGGGTGTTAGCAGAATTACAATAACAGTGTGTGTGATAACAAATGTAATAAACAATTTATTCAGAGGAGGGCAACAAAATGGAGCAGGTCTGCACCAGAAAACATACGAGGAAAGACTAAAGCAGCGTAATATGTATACCCTTGAGGAAAGGAGGAGAGGGGACATGATAGAAACTTTCAAGTATCTCAAGGCAATTAACAAAGTACAAGAGGGTAGTATCTTTCAGAAAAGAGATGTGCAAGAACAAGGGGGCACAATTTGAAGTTAGAGGTGGAAGGTGTCAGAGGTAATGTTAGAAAGTATTTTTTCACAGAGAGGGTTGTGGATGCATGGAACAGCCCTCCTGAGGAGGTTGTGGAGTTGGGAACAGTGGTAGAATTCAAGAATGAATGGGACAGACATAAGGCAATTCTAGTGGGGGTAGGAAGCAGTAAGCTGTTGATTAACTAGAATCTGCAGTGTATCCATCAGGTAGGGAAATGGGCAGACTAGGTGGGCCAAGTGGTCATTATCTGCCATCAAATTCTATGTTTCTATGTTAACACTATCACCATACAGAGGCAGGTACTAGCAGCAGTCATTTATGGTACAAGACATCAGTTAAGCCTATATCAAGTATACTTCCCCCCCAGTTTTACTAGGATCTGCAGCTTATCCATTAGGTAGGGAAATGGGCAGACTGGGTGGGCTAGCGGTCCTTATCTGCCGTCCAAATTCTATGTTTCTATGTTTTGTTGCAAAATTATCATTCCCCTTTTCAAACTTTCAAACTTTATGGATTTCAAATTGAGATAAAAAATATCTCTTTTGCAATTGAATCCGACAATTAACATAACTTCACTTAAACAGACATACACACACAATTTCAGTTTCAATATAATATTGATTAATTTAAGTTATGACACAAACCTAAATGTCAATAATTTATCCATAACAATTACAGTGTTTACTATATAAAGTCATCAAAAGACTTAAACGATTAAATGGTAGCAATACTGTGCATTTCAACCTTTTAGATATTTGTTCCAAGTTTTAGGCACTAAATTTGAGATTGTTTTGTCATCAAATTTTGTTCTAGTTCTAGATCTAGTAAAACTTTACAGACAGAAGATCTTAAGTTATGTTGATTCTGTATTCTTATTTGCAATCTATTTAGCAACAAAATAGGCAATGACTGTTGTACAAACTTATACACAAGTAAATTCCAATGATAGTCTCTCCTATCAAATAATGAAAGGAGACCTTAGTTTTGATATAACACACAGCAATAAGTTCTAAATGGAAGGTTTGTTACAAATCTCAATGCACTATTAAAGAGGACATCAAAGAACACAGCAATAATCTAAAATAGGTAAGAATAAGGCAGAAACCAAGAATTTCCAAATCTTTAGACTAAAGAGAGTTCTATCCCTATAAAGAAACTAGAAGTCTCTTCAGTCGTTGATATAGACATTATATGTATTTTAAAAGTCAAGTTTTGTTTAGCATAACTCCTAAATATTTATAGGAGTTTACTCTTTCTATGTTAATTGCTGACAAAAATCTAAGTTCTTTTATAGGTGAATATTTAAGATCTTTTTACCAAATAACATCCACTGCATTTTTTTCTCATTCAAAGGCAATCTCAAATTAACAAGTTCCCTTTGTATTTTATTAAAATCTTGTTGCAAAACAACCATTGCTGTATCAACATCATAACTCCTAGTATACAAAATTGTATCATCCACGTAAAGTTGTATATGAGTTTTAGATGAACAATAATTTGGTAGATCATTTATGTATAATAAAACAAGGAGGGGGCCAAGCACAGACCCTTGAGGTACCCCATTTAATAGGGTAGCTGATGTGGAGCACACACCTCCTATTTTAACAGATTGTAATCTCCCAATTAAATAACTGTGAAACCAGCCTAATGCTGGAATACCTAATCCAACATTTTTAAACTGATTAAGTAATATAATATGATGTACTGTGTGAAATGCGCCGACAAATCCAGAAATAATATGTAACTTCCTGGTTTTGTCGAAAGCATTCAACAGGTCATCAACTACTTTTAAAATTGTATATGTAATATTATGCCCTTTTTTAAATCCTGATTGCAAATGCATTATTATATTATGTTTAATAAGATAATTAGTCAATTGAGTACTCACAAGTTTTTCAAGTATTTTTGCACATATTGGTAATACTGAAATAGGTCTATAGGATCCTGGGTTTGGTAGATCACCCCCTTTAAATACTGGAGTAACAAAAGCTGTTTTCAAATCAATTGGCAATTCACAACTTTCCAAAGAAAAGTTAAAAATATATGTAAGATGAGGTGCTATTAATTCAGCTGCTAATTTTAGAAAAAGGGGTGAATCTCATCACATCCAGGACCTTTTCTAATATTTAAAGTCTATAACTGTTTTTTTAACATCATATAATTCAATTGGACTGAAGGAAAATGCAGGTCGTTTAAGTTCACTACCAAAATCAATATCCAAACAGGGAGTGGCAAATCTGGATGCATTTTATTAAATGCATCACCAACAGAGACAAACAAGGAATTCAGTACATTTATTTTGTCAACATCTATCACAAAGGTTTTTCCTTCAACTGTCAAAGATGTTGGCAAGTTAACTGAACCTTGTTTTCCCTTCATCAAATTTATGCCCTTCCATAGTGCCCACAGATTTTTTTCTGATAAGGAAAAATAGTTTTCATAATATTTCCTTTTTGTTTCCTAATATTTTTAGTACAATTATCTCTAATAACCATAAATGCCAAGATATCCTTAATTTCCTTAGTGGTTTTAGCTATATGCCATAATTTTGATTTTTTATTTATTAAATCCTTCAATTCTTGTATTATCCGGGGCACTCTTTTTCTATTATTTACATTTTTTAATTTACGTGGGGCATGTTTATTTATAACTTTCACAAGAGACCATTTAAAGAAAAGCCATGCTGTGTGTACATCTGGACAAGTATACATTAAATTCTATTGAATTTCTGCCACATCTTTCAAATATGCCTGTTCATTAAATTGATTAAACAGCCTTACATAAGTAAATTGTGATTGCCATTTCTCCATCTAAGTATCCCTAATACAAGAGGTATAACAATGATCACTCCGTCATTTCATGAACTCCTGATATATATCTTTCAGGTCTATTTGTAAATATTAAATCCAATAAAATATTTTTTTCATTATTTGATTTATGCAATAGTAGGTGTATTAATCAACTGTTGCAAATTTAGAGCTGCAAACTGATTTAGAATTGTTAATTGAGGAATTAACATATTCAATTGAAATCTCAAGCAATGCTGTTTCACAATTTTATCTTCTGGTGCTCTTCCATTAATAAATCTCAGCAATTTTTCTGCTCAAAAGTTTATCATTTTCATCCCGCTGTACTGACAATAGTGTCTGATGACTATCTACCTGGTATTTTCAGAGTGATACATATTCTAGCAGTTTGTCAAAAGCTCTAGTTTGTCCCCAATTCTTGCATTTAGATCCCCTTGAAGATGAACATTATACCAGGGTAATCAATATGTAATAGCTGTGTTGTCTCATAAAGCTTGTCAGATGGGTCATCACATTTCAATTTTGAATTATTGTAAGGTGAAATGTACATGTTGATCACAGCAAAAGGATGGGTTTCCATTTGTAGAAATACACCTAGGAAATAGGGAAAGCCAGGACAGAGCATCTTTGACTGACTAAAAACACCATTTGAGTCATAAGTGGAGATTCCTCTTGCAAGTCTAGCATATTTCTTATCTTTTCATATATAATATCCCCAATACTGAAATCCTTCTAAACAGCATTTGAAATGAGCTCCTATCCAGGTTTTCTAAAATAAGAGGACATCAAACTGATTTACTATATGCACCAACATCTTGCCCAGCAATCTTTGCTGCCAATCCAGTAACAATCCAGCTCAAGGCCAGTATATTGCAATCTTCTGTTTTTTTTCAGTCAGTCAAGGTTAATCATCTCATTTGTCAAAACTGTTAACTCTTTTCTTCCTCCGATCCATTTGTTTCTAGATCATTCTCAGTATGTGTGGTACTTTCCTTTAATTCTAACACTGCATGAAATTAATTAGAGCCCTTTTCTAATCTACCTCTTATTTGTCTACACTCTTTTCTAAGAGCAAACTCATCATCATCAATCAGAGAGAAACATGTATCCAGTTGCCTCAAAATGGAGTTACTGTATTCTCTGCTGATATGGATTAGAGACCTTCATTTTTATTCTGAGCTTAGTTTTCCACATTCCCCTATTTTTTATGCAATCTTCTTTACACTTATTTGAAATCTTTACCCTTACATCAATGTCTGTCTTTATCATTGTGTCAAGAGTTATACCAATAAAGGCAACTCCTAAGCTTTTAGTATTATCTGAATGCAGTCTGCAGTTGTAGTAAGAAGGCATATAATACTTTGTGAGGATCCAGTTTTGTACCTAAATGCAACTGCAGACTGGATGTCAGTCCATGCAAACTTACTACCAATGTCCAGTGTATAGGGAAAGAGAAATTATTTAACCTGGAAAGGCACACTAAGCTGGAGCTTGTTTCCAGGTGTGATCTGGAAGCACAAAGGAAGTTAATTGACTTGTTCAAGGTCACAGTATGCAAATGGGGGCCGATGGGTTAGAGCAGTGGGCATGTTAATTTCTATTCTTGGGGATCTTCAAATAAAAAAAAATGTCCACTCAATTTTCTCCTTATTCAGAGTCAGATATTTGCTTCCAGCATGCTTACTGTTTTATTTTCCTTTACTAAAACCCACTCATTATAATTTATTAATGTATCTCATATTGTTTTCTTCCTATTTCATTTGTTTCCTTTACCATTCCTTCTCTGTCTCAAGGGTTTTGATATGTTCTGTGAAGGCAGCTGATCTAAATTTAAATTATTTTGTTTGCCTAAGATTCCAAACACTCTTTTTGGGGGTTACACTCCTTGCAGGGATATTTTCCCAACATGACTGCAGCAGCAAACTTCTGTGCCCTTATCCTTTAATTGATTCATATCTTTATGCTTGGATCTCTTGACTTTTTACTTTGATTTGTATTTTTTTATCTGAAGATACTTTACTACCTTTTCTATCCCCCCCTTACTTTTGCTGCAATTCACCCAGTGGTCTTTTGCTATTAATGCTTTTCCTTGTGCCTGTGCCATTTTTCATATAGTTTTCCTTTATTTGGTTCCAGACACACTACATCATTAACGGTGCCAGATGCAAGTGCAAAATAGGTCACTAATTATTATAGGAGATCATTATTTTTATGCAAATATTTTTTTATTTTATGCAGCCCTCATCAATAACTTTCAAACCTAGATCTTGTAGTCCTTCTCCATAGCTCATAATTTCATCAATCAAGGCACCTTCATTCATCAGTCTAGGCAGCAGCTTCATGGGAGTTAAATTCTTAACCTATCAGATATCATTTACTGCATTGCTCTCCTTTCTTTGCTCCACAGATAGGGTACATCTGGTGGACAACAAATGGCTGGGTCTAAGGTCAAATGATTAACACAAGAGGTAATAAAGTTTTTCAAATTCAGCTAGGAAAGATTTGTGTTAGACTTTGTATTTTGTTGTTTGCTTTTGTGTCCCAGCTAAAGGGAGATTGATGTTGCTTAATTGTTCTAACTTTATCCTCAATAGCTCTCTGATTCAATAATTAATTCAAGGATGAATAACATTTGCTAGACTCAGAATAGTAGCAGTCAAAATTCCTCCTTCATTTTTCCCAACTGTCTAATCTGACCCATAATCAGATGTTCCTGCATCTTATTTTCAGTACACATGGCCTTATCAGAACTCTTGGTTTTAACAGGATGGGCTACATTGAGGTTTTAAAATACCTTGTACTTACTGCATTATTGTTACTGATTAATTCCAACTGAGAACTGGGGTGATCAGGTAATTAATTATCTTTTTCCCTTTATATCCTCTTCCTTCCTTTTTTAGGTCAATTTTTGCTTTTTTGCTTTGGACAAGGCAATGGGGCCTGATGGGATTCACCCCAGAATTCTGAAAGAACTATTGCTTGCTATTTGCTGGTGTTGTGTCACTACTTCCACTGTCACCTCTCTCTTAAAGGGCTGCCCATTCGATTGAGGTCACATGATGCAGACTGTGGATAGATGTGCTTCAGTAGAGCTCCAGCTTCACCCCTCCTAATACTGTATTTAAAGTAATTTTACCATTTAAGGTTGCCTCTTTAATAACGTTGTTGTTTCCAGTATACCTTCATGGCTGGTCCAGCTGTCTTCTGATTGCTCCGGGATGGAAGTTGAGATGTGGACTGCACTCCAAAACATACACCCTCCTCCATGCCAGAAAAGATTAGGAAAAATCTAGGCCGCAATAATCTGCACGGGCCACTCAACTACAAACCCAATGGAGCAAAGTGTGTTAACACTGACAAGATTTTTGAAAGAATTCTGTCCATTCTGGGACAAGCTAAAATCTCTCACTTTGGACGTTAAGTCAATCTCCATGGTGTTGGATGACATCTCCTGGAGAATAAAGTGGACATAGTAGAGCTTAAATTTGTCAACACAAGGCATCAAATAGCCAAACTAGAAGTCAAAATAGAGGACCTTGAGGGCCGCAGCAGGCAGAACAATGTGGTCCCCATAGGTCTGCCCAAATGGGAGGAAGGTAAAAACACTATCCTTTTTAATCAAAAATTGGTAGAAAAACTCACCAGTCCTTCCCCCTTCATATTCTTATATTCTATTGAATGGGCTCACAGGGTGCTATGGCTGATGCCACCAACCAGGACTCCTCCCCACCCTCTTATTTTATGTTTTCTGAATTATCAGGAAAGGCAGCATTTCCAATGAAAAGTTAAGGAACTGCAAGAAGTTAAGTGGGGAGAAACAAAATTTGGGTGGCCCAGGACTTGCCAGTGACAATGAGGCAGTGCCGTACAGCAATCCACCCAATTGTATCTAAGTCAATCCCTACGGAGTTTAAATTTCACATGGTCTACCCTGCAAAACTTCAAGTGAACAAACAGGGAGCTTGTTCTAGCTATGAAGCTCCAGTGGCAGCTGAATCAGCCCTGAAAGTTGCCTTGCTTAACTTGTTCAAGTCCCACTGATGCTCTTACTGCATGTTGTGATATAAGTTGGATTGCTCAGGAAAGGTGATATTGGATGTGGTGGCTTCCAGCTACAAGTTAGTAGAGTCATTTATGAATACTGTGTTTCACCGCACTTTATTGAGCTCAAGGAGACTTTAATTTGTTCATATTTAACAACTGGCTTATAATAAGCACCTGGACTTGCTGTGACTTTGATCTATGATTTCAACCAGTCCCTGCTTGTTATTTGTTTGGACTTAGTCCACTACAGATCTCTTTAATTTTCCCTGGTGACTGAAGCTGGTTATAAGTACAGTTCTTTTCATGTAAATGTCAAGTGTCTCCGTTAATTCCTTATTCGGATCAAGCAGTGGCATACTTGGAGTAGAGGGTTACAGGAGACACATGGAAGCTCAGATCTTGAGGCCTGGATTTTTGCCTTGCAGTTCACCCCCTTGAGTCTCTCCATTTTTAGTTTCAGTTTGGGGGACATATGGGGATATGTGGGGACACAGACTTCTAGTTAAGTTTCCACTCTCTCCCTGGCATACGGTTACAAGTTCATATGATGGGAGTGTATAGAGTGTCATTTCTCATAGTTTAAGTTTACTTTTGCAAGATGTTGTGCTGTTTTAATTCCTCATAGGAGGTTTAGTGCCCTTAAGGCATTTGTTTACTTGAGATCTTTCACCTAGTTGGGGACTGGATATAGATAGTTCTCCAGGCATGATCTGCTTTTCCCAAGGGTCTGGGTTCGCTTTTTGCAATTTATTTTTGGACTGAAGACTTCAGTAATATGTGGGTCTTGCCCATTAAAGGGCAGATACAGATATTTGTTTTATGTTATGGGGGGGCCTGGCAGGCTATGATGGGAAAGGCATGAAGTAGCCAGCCCCAGATTTCATGATATGCCTTACCTGGTGGTCTGTTCCCTGAGTTTTTCCCTTTCTTTCCTTTTGACAAAGGGATACTAGTTATTTGGACCACAGGCTGAGGTTCAATGAACACCCCAATTGGATAAGGGCATTTCCTTTCTCCCCTTTTAATCTCCTTCCCCCTTTTTCTTATTATAATTTTAAGTTTTTCTGTTTGTCCTCTCCCTGTCTATTGATGGATGGAGAGAGGCAAGTGGGACCTTTTGTATGTTGAAGTTATAGTCTGTTCTGCGTCAAGGAGCTTATACTTGGAAAATGCTGTGGGTTTCTTGGCTGTACTTTGATATAGTCTTGGTACAGCTATCATGTAGGTATGTGGAAGGGGAGAGGTGGGACGGGGAAGCAGTTGTGAGTAAGTGGTGTTCGACATCATAGACCAGACTGTGCATGTGTTATGGGGGAGGAGGTTATAGAGTTGTTGTAGCGCTCCTTCTCCTTTTGTTTGGGGATAATAAGGGTGGTGGGGGGGTTATGGGATTAGTTTGCAGAGGGGTGGGCCATTGGCTTTACTCTACATTTCAGCAGAAGAGGCTGTTTGCACTTACTGGCTGTTCCCTATGAGATTGTACCATATATTACCCTCAAATGGTGGGTACAATTAAGTTTACTTCCTGGAATGTCCAGGGTGCCCACAACAAAATGAAAAGGTACCTGGTTATAAAACATCTCAAGTCCCTCAATAGTGACATTTCTTGCTTGCAGGAAACACACTTGTTGGACTCTGAAGCCAATTTTTTCAGGAGGTTACATATCAGGTTGGTTTATACTGTGGGTTACAGTACATCAGGCAGAGGGATTGCTATTCTCTTCTCAAGGAAAGTATCATTTACATGCTCACAGTGTATTTGAGATCTAAATGGAAGGTACCTCCTCCTCAGAGGGGTACTGGACAGGGTGGATTTAGTGATAGGGTGTGTTTACGGGCCCAATCAAGACTCACCTTCCTTTTTTTCAGAGCTGGGTTCAGCTCTCTCCCCTTTTCTAGCTCTTCCGATACTTATAGGAGGGGACTGGAATCTCCCATTCACTCCAGATTTGGATAAATCTTATAGACATTCCCAAGGTCTGACCCCAGTGGAAAGAGCCCTCAGAGAGCTAGTGGACCAGGTTGGTTTATGTGACCCCTGGAGAGTACTCAATCCCAGTACAAGGGCCTTCACTTTCTGTTCACTAGTGCATGGTACCTATTCCAAGATTGACTATCTCTTAATTAGTAGATTCCTTTTGCCTGATATTTTAGATAGCAGTATTGAGCCGAGGGTAGTCTCAGATCATTCCCCTACCTGGTGCCGGATTTGCCTAGAGTTTCACCAGCAGATGGAGATGATTTGGAAGATCAGTAATTCCTATTAAAGATGACCAGATAGTCAAACAAATTGTGTACTCTATAGAGCGGTATACTGAAAACAATTTGCACACTACAGGTAAAATGGAGATTGAATGGGCTGCTTTAAAATGGTTTGTCAGAGGGAATGCATCCAAATCGCTTCAACTAGGAAAAAGAAAAGAACAGAGCAGGCTTGCCAGCTCCTGTCCAGAATCAGAGATCTGGAGGTCGGCTATCCCGAGTTCAGATGTCTCCTTGAAACCAACTCATCAAACTTAGGGAGGAGTACAATGAACTACTTAGAGACCAGGCTGAATTTACCATTTTAAGATCTGGGCCACTTACATTGATCAAGGGAGAAAGCCAGCCATTTATTGGCCCTCAGGGTTAAAAACTGGAATCTTCTAGACTGGTGAAGGCTATTTCCTCACAGATTGATGGGTCCATCAAAATCACACTGAAGGAGGTGGTCTCAGAATTTGAGCAATATTATCAGGAAATTTATATTCCCCCGGATACCACAATTTCATCTCAGGATATTGACGATTACCAGGACTCGATTCCTCTTACTGAGCTCAGAGAGGCTGACAAAAATCTTCTATTGTCTCCCATATCAGAAGCAGAAATTCTGGGTGTGAACAACAATCTCCCTCTGGACAAGGCTCCTGGACCGGACAGCTTCTCTTCCAATTTTTATAAAAAGTTTGTGGACCAATTACTACTGTGGTTATTTAGCTTCTTCAACCATATTTTATCTGAATACCCTTCAGGCACTCAGTTACCAGAAGCCCTGATTGTGGTTATTCACAAACCTGGTAAGCTCGAGGACAAACTCACAAGCTATAGGCCAATTTCACTACTTAATTGTGACATAAAATTCTATCAAACTATTGGACAATAGACTCAGGAGAGTCTTTCCCTCTTTAATCAGTCCAGATCAGGTTGGCTTGATGGCAGATAGGGCATCATCCGATCATCTTCTGAAGTTGGCCCATATTTTCTCCGTGTCCAGGGACTCAGAGGACCCGCTGTCCTGATGTCCCTAGGCAGCGAGAGAAAGCTTTGATAGGATGAACTGGGGTTCTTATTTGGAATTCTCCAGAAGACTGGGTTTCCTACCCCAGTTCATTTATTGGGTATGGACACTATACACAAATCCGAAAGCAAACATTACTGCAATGGCGTATTCTCCTCTTCTTTTCCTCTGTGCTTTGCAAGAAGACAGGGGTGCCTGTTATCTCCCCTCTAGTTCAAATTGTACTTGGAACCCCTTTTATGGAAATACCAAGAGAGCCTTGATATTCATGGGGTTAAAATAGGGCCTCAAGACCTGAGGCTTTTGGTCTATGCAAATGATATATTGTTGCATCTTACGCAGCCCTCTAATTCCATTTCTGCAGTCCTAGACACTATAGAGTATAGTCGATTGTCGAAATATAAAGTGAATTTAGACAAGACCCAGGTCTTTCCACTTAATGCACATACCCATAAAGGTCACCTTGGGGATGCTAAACTTCAGTGGTCTCCTAGACATCTGAAATATCTGGGAATTTTCTTGGCGGGCAGCCAGGCCAAGATGAAGCAGCTCAACCTAGACTCTCTGCTAGTTACTGTACAGCAAGACCTAACTCATTGTTTGGGTCTACCTCTTTCCTTATGGGGAAGGGTAAGCCTAATCAAAATGAGTATATTGCCTCAAATTTTTTACCCATTGAATATGTTAACCATAAAGGTCTCACTCCTCTGGTTCAGGAAATTACATAGCTCCATCTCAGATTTTATTTGGAAGGAAAAGCCTCAGAGAAGAGCCTATCACAAGATGGTGGCCTCTAAATCCAGAGGGAGTTTGAGACTTCCAGATTTTAGACTATATTATTGGGCTAGCCAGGTGAGCACATGCCTCCTTTGGCTGCATCCCATTGCAGAATCTTCTTCCTTCCCATATCTTTCCTCTTGGCTTCAAATTTAGCTTGACATATTAGATTCAATAGGGGTCTCGGGTGAAGCAGTGCTGCACCTCTGACCGAAGGACTTACCTAAGTTGGGGATGGACTCTCCCATGACTACTTCAGTGGGAATTCACTCCCAACTTTGTTCCTTTATTAAATACTGTCATATCATTGACTCCAATCAACCTTTGATGAAAAATCCTAATTTTAAGATGGGGGTAGGTGTCTCACCCCTGCTTGGTTCCCATCAACCGATCACATTCGCCCGAGTGATCTGATGTCAGGCTCTTCTATCTTACTTCACCAGAAATCCTAGAAAGTTCCCTGCTCTGGGAAGTCCTTTTAGGATTTATGAGGTCTGCCACCTTCTAGTCTCAAAAAATCTCCAACCCAGCAATAAGGGAGAGAACATCAAAAGTTTGGCTTATGCAGCTCAACAGTCCCATGCAGTCTCTTGTCTATACCCAGCTTTTCAACTTGGCCTTCCCAATGGTGAATGGGGCAAAGCCCTTTTGGGAAGCTGTTTTCCCTTTGAAACAGCTTAGTTGGGATAAATTATGGAAGGCATGTTATTCCTGTATCACTCAAGACAGATTGAGATTGATTACATTTTTTATATTAAACCACCTTTACTTGTCACCTGCCAAGCTATTTAAGATGGAGAGACTTCCTAACCCTACCTGTATAAGATGTAACAATGCAGATCGTAATTTGCTTCATATTTTCTGGGAATGCCCCCGTAGCCTCCTTGTGGGACACTATCAGGCAAAACTGATCCCCATCTGGCTCTTAATGACTTGTTTACCTGGAAATTTGCCTGATAGAGGACTACACTGGAGTTGATGTCCTACAGAGAAGGTACCATATGGCATTGATTGCACTCTCTCAAGGCTCTGGTGCTTTGTCACTGGAAAGATACCACAGTGATAATTTACTCTGAGTGGCTTTAACAGCTTTTATCCAACTTGAGGATTGAGAAAATGATTGCCAGCATCCATAATAGAGTTTACAGATACAGGGACAGATGGGAGTCTCTTCATACTTTATTTACCCTGTGTTTTTCTGCTGGTTATAAAGGTACAATGATCCCTTTGATTTTCTTTTTCTTTTCCTCCCCCTTTTTTATGGTCTAGTTTGCTCTGCCAAGAGATGGAAGGGGGTTGGGGTGAGGGGATGAATAGGGGATGTTGGGTAAGTGTGTTTTGTTTGTATTCTCACAGATCTGCATTCTGTCAAGTAGTACCTGAATGTTGGTGCTTGTTCTTGTATTATATGTCTTGTGATCATGATTGTATTTGTCTGGCAAAACCTTTTTAATAAAGCTTATTGAATTAAAAAAAGGCTGCCCATTCTACTTTCTTGCCATCCACTCATACTGCAACAATGACCCCTCTCTATGCACTACTCCTGCATGCTGCCCTACTGTCCTTCCTCCTTCCACTAGTAGGGCACATACAGTATAGCACCCCCAGAACCTGTCCCTATACTTCTAGATATTGCATTGAATGTCCACTGCACTTCTACACTGTCCTATAGGGCTTCCTGCCATTTACCACCCCAGGCCATGCCTACCTTAAGGCTCTTAGAGCTGTTCCCACTGAAACCCCAGTGGTCGTGCCCCCTGGCACAGCTTCCTAGAATCTTTAATATTCAGGCCAAACTCTCCATCTGCCACACACAATACAGACAACACAAAATCAACCACAAATAGTTGAAGGCATACCTTAGTGAATAGCCCTCCTACTACTCTTACTCTCTGGAAATGTGCACCCTAACCCTGGACCTCAACAGTCAACAGTCCTCCCACCAAGGACTGGGGGACACCTCACTATTGGCTCAATAAACGTCTGCAGCCTGCTGCACAAAATGGGCATCCTAACTGCATGAGTCCATGAGTACAACCCAGACATCCTGTCGGTGCTGGAAACATGGCATCCCCAAAAGTTCAAGATATGGCTATCATGATCCCTGGCAATACCATCTATAGAGTGGCTCATCTATCCAAATGTGGAGAGGCTGTGTCATCTACATAAGAGACAACCTCCAGGCCCTTGTGCTCACCTTACCTGACACAGGCACCAACAAGCAAGCTTTAGCTATAAAATTGTGATCGGGAAATATAGCAAATCCCTCACTATTCTCTCAGTTTAAATCCCAACTGGGCTGAAGGTACCAGGGCTAGATGCACTCAAGGCATGTTTAGGCTCCTTGAATATCAACACTCAAACTATTCTGCTTAGAATTTCAATGCTAATTGGCTCTCGCCAGCTGTTAGTCCCTATAGGATGCTGTCTCCTAAGCCTTCGTACACTCTCCTACAAGGGTGAACTATAAAGCTAGCACATCTACATTGCTGGATAGGGTTCTGTCAAACAGGCCAGACCACATCTCCCATACAACAGTTCTCCCAGACTTATGTAGTGATCACTCACCCATTTTGTGCGCTGGTCAAATTTCTTCAGGAAACCCCTGCCAGAGCAATTAATTATCAAGTCTTTAATTAGGGGCATATAGACCTCCTACAAAATGACCTACAAAGTCTCAACTGGTCAGTTGTCCACTCAGCTAACTCTGCTGACTCAGTGTTAGAATCTTTCATCACTACCTTTAATGGTATCTGTGATAGGCTTGCACCGTTGATAAAGTGTAAAGTCAAAGGATATTGCAATCCATGGCTAACCCTGGAACTTCTTGAGCAAATTAAATTGAGGGACCAACTGTGGCACCAAACTCAGGCCACTGAAAAAAACTGCCAATACCCTGAGCTATAAAAAAGCTTGGAATGCCTGCACCAAGGCAATTCACCTTGCAAAAAGCAATTACTTTAGGAATGCCCTCTCCCAGCCTAGGAGTGATGGCAAAAAATTATGGGCAAACATCAATTATCTTCTTGGTAAGGGACAGAAGTCATCCACCTCAATGCTACAGGTTGATGAGGTACCCTCCACTGACCCTCTCTCTATTGTTAACTACTTTAACCATGCCTTCACTGATCTCAGTGGCATATCACCACCTGATTTTTCCAATACTTGAACCACCCCCCCAGTGCTACTTCTAATGACCAAACACCTTCTCGCCCTTCTTTCTATTTTAGACAAGTTACTACAAGGAAGCTAGGAAATACTTAAGTAAGGTGCTTGAGAAGTTATAGCTTAGTGGTGACTCCCTTGACCAAAAATTGGTGGACCTGACCCTGGACAGTATACTGACTTCTCTAACCCAAATCATCAATACATCTCTTAGATTCTCCCAAGTTCCTCAACTGTGTAAAGCTGCTCTAGTAATTCCTGTTTTTAAAAGTGGCACCCGAACTGAACAGGGCAACTACCGGCCCATCTCTTTACTCCCTCCATTATTTAAGGCCCTTGAAAGGATAATTATAGAACAACTTGAGGACTATCTGGACAAGCATAACCTGTAGTGCAGACAGCAGCACGGGTTCCACAAAGGGCACAGTACCACTACTGCTCTACTTGAGTTCACTGGTTACATTCACAAGTATCTAGATCAAGGTGCTATTGTCAGTGCCACATTCATCGACCTATCCAAAGCCTTTGATACTGTTAACCATGTCCTCCAAGTGCAACAGATTGCTGCTATCGGTCTGTCTGAATATACTGTAGCTTGGTTCAGAAGCTGCCTTTCAGACTGCTCTCAACAGGTTAAGATTGACAATGTCCTGTCCAACACCAAACCAGTTCTCTCTGGTGTTCCTTAAGGTTCCATACTTGGTCCCATACTGTTTTGCTTATTCCTCAGTCAGCTCCCTGCTACCTGTCTGAGCAAAATTCTGCTCTGTGCAAATGCCACCGTTCTCTTCGTAAATGTCAATGATCTCAATGCCCTGGAACTTCAGCTCCAGCAAAGTTTTGTGACCATTGAGAAATGGTTGAGATACACAAAATCTTATTTGTGAACTGCAAAAAAAACAAGACAATGTTGTTCACAAGTTCACAGAATGGACATCGTGCTTACCCCCTCACCATACCTAATGTTGCATGGTTCCCACTGAAACAGGTACATCAGTTCAAATACCTGGGGGTAACATTAGACAACACCATGTCCTACATATATACATCAATAACATTGCTAAGGCTATTAATATTTGCATCGACTTGCTCTACTGGCATAGGCATAATCTTACACCCAAGGCCCTCTCTCTTGCAGGCCTCAGCTGTGTAGTCTCACTTGTGGACTACGGCTAGTAATTTATGGATCCGCTACTGACTCTGCCCTACAATGGATCATTGTCACATTGAACAAAGCCTGTCGGCTTTCCACTGGGTCTGCTTGGCTCACCCACACTTGCAGCCTATACACTCAGGCAAACTGGTTACAGTTCATTGGTAGGCTAAGCTACCAAACCTGCCTCCCAGCAAGAGAGGCTAGCCTGAGACTGGTACCTACTGGTGTAATAAGCTCCTCACCCCCATTGAATGCAGCTGCTGCTGAGAAGTTCAGGTAGCATGTCCTTCACGGTACCAGCTGCTGTACATTATTATCCCAAAGGTCTTTTGCCCACGGGCTTTCTCCTGCTAAATAATCTCCCTCCTGCTGTCTCTAGTTCAACAATGTTAGGCCTCTTCAGTCATGATCTCAGAAATCATCTTGTTGCTACTGCTAGCTGCGACAGTTCCACTAGCTTCCCTTGCTGCTCAACAGTTTTCTTCTTTAGGCTCTAAACTGCATGTACTCTCTCATCCTCTACTTCTCACCTCTCCTCAAACTTCCTATCCTCCTCTCTCCCCACCCTATCTCTGTCTCTGCCAGTTGACCACTTGACCAGCCATGTAGACTTTCTTTTGGATCCCCCTAGCCTCACTGGCAAAGTCTTCCTGGCTGCTTTGTCCCCTCACCCTCCCTGCCTCTCCCCATCCATCTCAGAATTCTTTCTGAACATATACTCCCTTATCTCACACTCCTCCATTTCCCCTTTAATGACCTTACCTGTTTCTTCCTCTGCCTCCCCCCCCGCAACCTAAATATTTACAAGAACACTTATTAGTCTGTGACATTACACAATTACGGCTTGAGTTAATGTAGTTATATTAGAATGTTCACTTGATTGTTACTTGCCTTGCCTTTGTATTTTGTTCATGTATGAATTGTCCCTGTACTATTGCATTTACTGCTCCTCACTGTAAATGTTTTTGTTCTTGTAAATCCTCAGCCCTGTGAGCTCACTCTGATGTGGAACCTACGTAATGATCTTGCCTCAAAGGTATTAATGCAAGACGATAAATGAATAAGGGGAGAACTAGTGACACCAGTGACTACCCTTTGTAACAAATCATGGGAAAATGGGAGCAAGGCAGAGGCAGGAAATTATAGACCTGCTAGTTTGACCTCAGTGGTAGTGAAAATGATAGAATCACTTAAAAAAAAAAAAACTGTTGAGTACCTAGAGGCCAGTGGAGCACAAGACCCAAGGCAGCATGGATTCACAGTGGAAAGCTCTTGTCAGACAAATGTAATAGATTTCTTTGACTGGGTGACCAAAGTAGTAGACCAGGGAAGGGCTGTGGACATGGCCTACCTAGACTTTAGCAAGCCATCTGAAACGGTCCCACAAAGATTAATAAACAAGTTAGTCAGCCTGGGAGTGGGTTCCAGGGTGGAAGCCTGACTAAGAAAGTGGCTGGACAACAGGATGTAGAAGGTAATAGTAAACAGAATCCACGCTGAAGAAAAGGGGCTAACTAACGGGGCACCACAAGGTTCAGTACTGGGGCCTGTCCTCTTTAATGTCTTTATACATGACATTGCAGAGGGACTGGAAGGAAAAGTATGCCTCTTTGCAGATGACACAAAGATATGCAACAGGCTTGATACACAAGGGAGGGTGGAAATACTGAGAAGGGAGTTGGCAAGGTTGGAGGCATGGTCAAAAGTATGGAAACTTAGATTCAATGCAAAGAAGTGCAAAGTAATGCACCTGGGAAACAAAACCCAGTGGAAGAGTACACAATGGGCTCAGAGATAGGGTGGTGGATGCATGGAATGGCCTTCCTGAGGAGGTTGTGAGGTCAAAAGAGTCGAGTTTCAAGAATGCATGGGACAGACATAAGGCAATTCTAGTGGGGGTTAGGAGGAAGTAGGCAGGCTGTTGGCTAACTAGGATCTGCAGCTTATCTGATAAGAGGAAATGGGCAGACTGGGTGAGAACAGCGGTCCTTAAATATTGTCAAAGTCTATGTTTCTATGTTTCTATTGATTGAGCAAGATGACAAGGTACTTATGATAGGGCAAAGATGTCAGGGTGGTGTCATACACAGAGTTTATGGCTAGAGCAGGGCAGCCTAAAAAGCTTTTTGTAGCAACAAAACGCATATATACAGTTTTGGACAGTTTAAGAGCAAGATAATTTGAGCTAAATGAATCAGAGAGGTTGTTGAAGGGTATCTGAAATGCCAATGGAGCTCTGACCAGTGGTAAATGGAATGGTGTCATCCACATATTTCATTTCAGTTCAGTTCAATTTATTGTTTAATCTTCCAAAATGATTATAAGAAAATATACATTTATATAGAACATACATATTGAGACAATGTGGTCTGGTCTGTTCAAGGGAAGGTGGGGAGGACACTTGAGGTCATGATATGAGATTAGAGGTGGAAGGTTTAGGAAGGAATTGAGAAGGCACTTTTACAGAGTGGACGATGGCAGAGTGGAATCGCCACCAGCAGAGGTGGTGGCTTGTAGAACAGTGGGGATGCTTCAAGAGGAGCTGGGACAGGGGAAAAGGGAAAGTCAAGGGAGGGTTGCAGGGATGGAGGGAGGGGCAGCTGCAGAATAGGGCTACTAGCTGCATAATCAAGCAGACTCGATAAACCAAATGGTCTTTTTCTGCTGGCAGTTTTGTATGTTCATATGTTCGAGACATACACACAAACAATCATAAAAACATTATGCTCCCAATTATACAAAACCTTAAAACTGTAGGGCATGTGCAAATAACAATTCATATCTGTTTTGCAATATTCTCAAGTGAATGGGCATTTAACATTCCATATGTGCTTAGGCTGAGCTGATTCTTTTCCTCCTTACTTTACTGGTGAGCAATAAATATTTCTCAACACCATGTATTATAAGTTGGTCCTCAGTTGTAAATAAGATTGTAATTAACTCAATATCACTTCAGAAATTATGTAGTCAATGATTGCCGGTAACAAAAGTTCCTAATTTTGTTGTATCATTGATATTTCATTAAAATGTACAAAGTCTTCTCTTTCATTTTGATTACAGTTACACAGGGTATCACTTATTTCATAAGATTTTTGTGTAGGGCATCTCTAGGCTTGGATTCAAACAATTCAAATCTGAATCCTGTAAAATGTTTGCATATATTGGGATCCTCCAGGACATCAAGATAATACCTGAACCCATGTCTATTGTCTTTATGTGTATACCATTTCACATATTTTGAAGTACCAAATGCATGCTAAATCAATATCCTTATAATACTGTATTACTCTATTCTTGATATAAGGTCTGTACTGGTCACTAATACCAATACCATCTTCACTGTATTCGATAAGGAAGGTCAGGCAATATTTATCAATGAGTCTATTCAAATGCTGATACCACAGCAATTTTGAGTCCCTCATTCTCCAATCTTCCTCTTCCAGATGACATTGTTTTGTCAGTCTATTGTTATGGAGACTTAGCATTCTAATCCAATAATTGATGACCCTAGTATTGAGCCATGATTGTAATCTTGCTGTTCAGAGTTCCACTCTTATAACATATGCTGGAGTTGACTTCTGACAGCCTAATATAGTTCTTAATAATCTGATTGCTGGTTTTTCCAGTTGATTGATTTGCTCATCCCCCATATCTCTGTAATGTAAAGTATCTGGATATTAAATTTAGCTTGAAGTGCATATAGTAAGGGTCTAACAGAGTGTCCACCATATAGATAATCAAATCTTGCCAAAATGCCCACAGTTTTTTTGATTTTAGAGATAATGTGCTCAAAATGGGGTTTTCACAATCCATTACTTGTATAGATAATTCCCAAATATGTATATATATTAACCATTTCAAGCTTGTTGTGATTTATCTTCCATGCATACTTTTTAGCTCCTATAATTAGTACTTTAGATTTTTCAGATTTATTTTCAACAATAAAGATTCTGAGATTTAATTTTTATTATGACATTCTTTTTACTCCTGTGGCTTGGTCTGCCATCGTTTAGTCACCGTCCTCTGCACTCAAAGGCGACCCAGCAGCTCACTCATACAGGGCTAGCATGCACAGCGCCCATGGCAGGGACCCCTAATCCAGGCCAATGGGTATGGATCTAATACCCAAACATGATTCCACATGGATCCAGAGGTGTGCAGAGGCATGGCCATCAAGCCACCATGACCTACCACCATTTTCCATTGTGTTTTCTCCCCTGGACTATGGACGTCCAATGATGTCAATGCACAACATGCAGACATCCACCGTAGTCTTCCCTCTAGTTGCACCACAACTGTGGAACCCTCAATCTCCATCAGGGGCCACTACAGCATGGTGCAAGCCCTGAACCCTCCCCAGGGAGTGGAGAGCAGACTACAGACACTCAGTCTGCTCCCTCCCCAGTCGACCCCCAATGGCCCATGCTAATTTCCCGAACCCAGGTTGCCGGCATGGTGCAAGGTGTGGTGTCCAGCACCTCAACTCTCAGTACCACCAGGTCATAATTCTGAGATTTTAGCTAGCAAATCAAGCTTTTTTGAAGTCCTAAGACAGTTAAGGAACATAAAATCAGATCATCAGCATATGCAAGAGAACAGCATATATTTGTGCCAATTTTAGAGGAGTCAGAGTTGGAATCTTGTAGTTCTTTGAGATATCCACATATTGCACATTTGAATTTTGGCAGAATTTACAGCCTGTGGGAGGTCATTAACAAGGATATTGAAAAGGACAGGCCCTAGAACAGAGCCTTGAGGGACACCCGTGATAACTTGTCTGGGGTCAGAGAGGGCTAAACCAGTACAGACAGATTGGAGCAACAGTACAGAAACAGCACAGACAGGAGGAGAACCAGGATAGAAAAGGTATACAGGATTAGAGGCAACAAGTTTAGCTAATAAAGGGTGTGATCTACCGTGTCCAAAGCTTTTGCCTGGTGAAGAAATATGACACAAGTAGACAGACTATTGTCCATGTTAGTGAGGATGAAGTCAGTGAGTCAAAGGTGGGAGCTGGATGTAGACTGGGATACTGAAACCCAAACAGTAATCACAAAAGGCACAGTGCAAGTAATAGTACTTTAACAGATGCCTTGTGACCAGCCTCTTGAGGATTTTGGAGAGAATTGGGAGAAGTAAGATGAATTGATAGTTTGCAGGAGTGTTTGTGGGACACTTTTGTGCAGGGAATCATTATGGCATGCTTCAAGAGACAGGCAAAAACCCAGTGAAGCAGGAAGATTTGAAGACATAGACCAGAGGGCTGCAATTTCACAGGCACCAACTCTCAGCTTCAGAAGTGTGGGGAAATACCATAAAATCCAAGAAGTGAATTAGGCTTAGAGCACATTAACTTATGAGGGACCTGTGTAGCAGTGATGTGGGAGAAAATGAAGCAAGCGTACCAGATTTTGGTCTCCCATATGGAAAAACAGAGATATCATTTGTAGGAAAAGGGGTTCAACCCTCAGGGGCCCAACCACAAACTGATCATTTGGGGCATTTGCTATAGCATGTGGGGCAAAGACTTCTCCAGAGGTGCATCTAAGGTTAATGATGCCAGAGGTGGTATGAGAGGGCTGGAGTAGGTTGTTTACAGTTTCCCAGAATTTGGCAGGAGATGGGGAGTGAGTGATAAATTTGAAGTTAAAATAAGCTGCTTTGGCTTTTTTCTGGTAGACTTCATGCAGAGGTTTCTAAGTCTATTATACGAACACTTATCAGCCAGGGTACCTGATTCCTTGTGGGCAGACCAAGTAGCATCTTTCAGTCAGAATAAGTCAATAATGTCATAGGAGACCGAGAGGAAGTGCATACCCTTTGACATCTATTTTTGTATGGGAGAATGGGCATCAAAGACTGGCAGAATGATGGAACAGAATTGGTTTAGTGCCTGTTCTGTGTCAGAGGAGCTACACACTGAATTACAGTTTATTTTAGAGAGGTCTAACAGAAAACTGGTACAGTAATGAAAAATTCTACAGTAAATGACCAGTAACATGTATCTGCACTTTGTTATTCTCAGCATAAGCTGAATCAGGTATATAAGCCTGCTTAAAAGCCAGTGTCTATTCTGGTGAAGCCTTGACAATCTAGTTTATTTGCATACCCATGTTGCCATGCTCTGGGAATTAGGCTTGAGGGTATTTGTATGGTTTGCATGGTTTGGATGCACAACAACAAAACAACAGTAATGATGTTGGGAGAAGAGTTGGGGTATTTAATTTTGCAGGCAAAATATGTGATGCAGTGAGCTCTATCTTGGTCAGGAAGGGTATTTGCAGAGACAATATGATTGGGATGTGAGGAATAGATCTGGTCAATAAGGAGTGTTTAGAAAGTTGACTATTAAATCTAGTTGGATCAGATAGCACTTGATGGAGTTTTAAGGCTTTGATTTTGAAGTGTATCAAAGGATGATTTAGGTCAAGTCAATTACAACATCATAACACCTCTCACAGTACCCAGGGAGGTAAAGAATATTGCAGCATCCACACTGCAGCCAGGGAGGTGAGAATATTGCATCTTCCCACACTGCAACCATACAGGTAGTGCATAGCACATCATCCCACACTGCGGCAAGGAGGTATTGTAATAGAATGTTACAGCATTCCACACTGCAGCTGGGAGATAGCAAATCTCACAGCATCACACTTTTGCAGTTAGAGATGGGTGAAGTGGCTCCAATTTGCTCTGTGAGGCAGAATCTTGAGAGAAAGCAAATTTGTGGAGTGCTCCACAACACGAGCGGAGTACTTCACGTAATAATGACTAACACGAAGTCCATTGAAAACAATGACTTTGCATTACTCCCCTTCTCAAACCACTACTCTACCAATTCTTAAGTAAATTGAAAATAATGTACTTCGTCTCACTTCCTGCTGTTTTTAAGCTCCAAGGTGAATTTTGCAGTGATTCATGGGATTTCAGGTCACATGGGCTGTAAATTCTTCTGCACAGCCTCAGTTCAGGGTAGTGTGTAAGAAGCTGTAGGAGACAGTCTGCTCTGAGAGCTCCCTGTGATTCAAACCTTCTAAAAGCTATTGAAAAGCCTTTTTGAGTAATTTTTTTGCTGAAACTTTAGTTCATCGATTGTAGGAAAGCCTCCTGTGCCCATATCATCGAGTGTTTATTATTTGGGTATGGATTTTAAATGTTAATGTAAGGTATTCAGTCTGTGTTCTGAGAGACAGTGGAAGTGTGCTTTGGGGGAAGGGCATAACTGTGGTGTAGGTAGATTAACTTGGAGAAAAAGACAGTTATTTCTGTTTTGGTGATATTTTTCTTGTATAACTGTGTTAATGTACACACAGTAATATTTTCAATAATTCTTGCCATTTTTTTGGTGATTGTTGAGGTGCAGCACTGCATAATTTTAGTTTGTTTAAAATACGTGGTTATAGTACGAAATTTTCAATTTGCTACGCATTACTTGTGTGTGTGTGATGTATGTGTGCATGTCATCAAATCAGACACTTTTTATTGTGCCACATAGTAATTTCAGCAGTGTGAACCTGCTATCAACTGCAACTTGTGATTTATGTACTTTTGTGGTATATTTACTGGTACTAGTACTAGTGACTGTTACTGCAGCAATGCAGTACCTCCCCGTGGCCCGCCCCAACTGGCAAAGGTATTCTTTCCAGATTTGAATTTCTGATGGTGTGCAATGGTTAGGTGTTGTGCCTTTGCATCTGCATCTCTTCAGTGTGCAGCGCAATCTTAATCTGTCTGTGCATTTGCATCTCTTTAAGGCCCAATCTCCATCTGTAATTTAAATCACAGTTGTTTCTTTGGCTTACCTTCAGAGTACTGGACTGGTGTGGTGCATAATTCTGCATGAACATTGTACTCATTAATATGCGTTTTTAAGGCAGGACCATCACCACGAGTCACTCATGATACAAATCACGTTCTTCATCATCACAGTCACAAATGCAGTCACAAATCATGATTCACAATCTCGCCACGAATCACAACATAAATTTTTACTAGTTACTTGGATGTATTGTAAGCCTGTTTTGTAGTATCTCTCCAGGCTTCACCACCCCACCATTGTACTCATTAATAAGAGTTTTTAAATAGGGGAGCTTTATATTACAGGCTCAGCTCATCAGGGAAGTACAGCCATAGGTATTCGCGTTCCTTCCTGTACAGCATGTGAATTACAGTACTGTAAGCAGTGGTGGGTGAAGTGGTCCCAATTCACTCCACGAAGTGATTCACAGAGTAACGCAGAATCCATGGAGTACTCCACAATGTGAAGTGGAGTACTTTGCTTCATAATGAGGAATGCAAAGTCCATTGAAACCAATGATTTTGCATTATTCTGCCTTTCCCAAACCACTTCTCCACCAATTTTAAGTCAAAGTACATTGAAATCAATGTAATTCACCTCACTTCACCTTGTAATTGAGCTCCAAATGAAATTATGCAGTGATTCATGGGATTGCAGGTCACATGGGCTCTAGATTGTTCTGCACTCAGTTCTGGGCTGGGTAGTGAGTGTAGTGGTAGTTGGAGACAATTTGCTCTCAGAGCTCTGCGATTCAAAACCTCTAAAAGCTGTTTAAAATGTCTTTTTGAGTAATTTTTTTCTCAAAATTGAGTACATCGATTGTACAAAACCCTTCTGTGCTCATATCTTTGAGTGTTTATTGTTGTGTGTGGATTTTGAATGTTTTTTTTTATCGTAAAATATTTTATTAAGTGATTTTGTATATTTGATACAACAAATGGTGAGCCGTACAGCCAGCCACCTAAAGACAGCAATATAGTTGCAAGTAGTACAAGTACAAATAGTACATCAATAACTGGATATCATTAGGTGTATAAACTGTCCCATACCTATAATGTATTACCAAACTATCATGATGCATCTAATCAGGGAGATTTATATTAACTATAAAGGTATTCTAAATAGGTAAAAGAAAATATGAGCAATGAAAGCCGATGCTTATACCTGAGTTCCAAAATCTATGTTAGGGCAGTACTAGACCAAGGTCCCAATGTGAAAGTGGCAGGACAGCCCAGTCAGAGAGGGGTTGGGTTGGAAGGTGGTGCTGGGAGTTTGCAAAGGGTGAGTTGAGATATGGTTCCCATCTTTTATAGTAGAGGCGCATATTACCCTTCTGGAGATGGGAGAGTCTCTCAAAGATGGAGCGTTTGTGCCAACGCACATGCCAAGCAGAGAGAGTGGGGATGGTTGTCTGGCGCCAGTATCTAAGGAGAAGGCATTTGGCCTTGAGGATAGCTATCATGCTCCAGTCTCTGTGAGGTTTGGCTAGCTGTCCCAGTGGAAGTATCTCCCACACACAGTCTGGGGTTCAACAGGGCTATATGGTGATTAAGTACTAATGAAATATCAGAAGTTACCATTCTCAATATGGGGCTAGGTTAGGGGCAGGACCAAAGTATATGGAGGATGTGTGCTTCTGGTTGTGCACAATGCCAACACTTACTGTGGCTAAGCAAATCACGTGTAAAAAGAGCTGTTGGAGTGCGGTGCCACAGCAGCAGTATTTTAAGCTGCAAGAAGCGACTGGTAGTATCCCCATATGTGTAATGTATACCTTCAAGATATGCATACCATTAGTCTTCGGAAATGGGTGTGCCAATGTATGACTCCCATTTCCTTTTCCAAGCTAAAGTTGCATTAGGTTGTGAGTCTCTCCATAGAGTGTAAAATCAGCCAATGACCCCCCGATTGCTAGGGAGCTGGTGTAAGTTATCCAGCCAGGACCACTGAGTGATTTCCCGGTGCATAGGGAGAAGAGGCTGCAATGCACTTCTAATTTGTAAGTATCTCCAGAAGTTCTTATGTGGTAGTGAGAAGTGCCTCTGTAGCTTATCAAAAGGGAGCAGAGGATACGTGCCTGAGGGAGAAAGATCTTGCACTCTATGTATTCCTGAGTTATGCCATGAAGGCCAGTATATACATGCCCCATCAATTTTAATAAGGCTATTACGCCATAAGGGAGCATAGTGTATGGGGGGTGTCCAGGGCTTTGCTTGGGGGCAAGATTTATTCTTAAGAGGCTTCCAAGATCGAGCTGTATAGGACACTATTGGAGGTAGGAGGTGAGACAATCCTACAGCTGGGGTAAGGAGTGTGTAAAGAGGTATATCTCCTGCCAAATCAGATTCCAACTGGACCCAAAATGGAGGATCCACTGTAGTAGGGACGAACCATTTAGTCACCTGTGCTGCTAAGCAGGACATGTGATAGCTAGCAAACCAGGGGACACAGGCCACCTTTGCGACCAGTGCACCTCATTTTATGCAAAAGCCAAGGTAATGAGCACCCAGGACACAGAAAAATATACCGCAAGTGATTTTAATCCAAACGGCAAGTCCAGACCCCTGACTTCAGCTCTCACGCCTTCTAAGGGGGTTTTATGCCTGCTCCATCTTGGTGTCTTAGAGTCCCAAAGAAAGTTAGCCATTATTTTTCCTAAGGTATTGAAGAGCTTGGAAGATAGGGTGATAGGGAGGTTATTGAGAAAGTACATGATGTGAGGGAGTATCAGCATATGGATGGCTGCTACTCATCCTGATAGGGAGAGCTGTATCTTCTGCCACCTCTCTATTTCTATTTTCAGTTGCGTCACTAGTGGAGAAAAGTTGGCAGTTTCGAGAGACTTCCAGTTCATCGGTATGCAAAATCCAAGGTAACTGAACCCATTATCTGCCCAAGTCAAATTAGTACCCTGCATGCAGGTCTTGGGGCAGTGGCAGTTTAGTGGAGCCAGAGTGTTTTTTGTCATGATTAATGAATAACCCAGAGAAGTTCCCCAAATTCATCTAGGAGCTGCAATACCACTGGAAGAGTTTGTTGGGAGTTATTAGGGTTAATAAGAGATCATCTGCATATGCCACCACTAAATATGAGTGGTCAGCAACTAGTATACCTCGGATTTGTGGAGGCCACCAGGGTCCTGATCAGAGGGTCCTGCGCTACCATAAAAAGTAAAAGGATAATGGGAAGCCTTGTCTGGTGCCACCTTGTAGTTCAAAGGAAGGGATATCTTGCTGTTAGTAAGAATGCTTTGCTGTGGGCGCACTGTAGAAGTGTGTATCCATTGCATAAAATAGGTGCCAAAGCTGTACCTAGAGAGGCTTCATACAGATACCCCCATTCAATGAAAACAAAGACTTTTGAGAAGTCAATCACCAGAGCAGCTAGGGGGAGGACAATTTGGTAGGAAACAATTTTAGGTTGAGGAGAAGCCTATGTTCTATACACCCACTTTGCCTGCAAAAAGCCTGTTTGGAATTGGTGTATAATAGAGGTGAGAAGGTGCATTAATCTAGAGGCCAATGCCTTGGCTAGTATTTTGTATCTACAGAGAGAAGGATATTGGTTGAAAATTGGCATGATCTAAGGGGTCAGATGATTTTTGGGCAGAAGAGAGATAATTGCCTCTTTCATAGTGGGGGAAAAACTCCTGCAATGTGGGCTGCATGAAGGGCATGCTGTAAAGGCTGGATGATGTCGGAGCCCAGAGCCTGGTATAGCTCCACTGTCATGCCGTCTGGGCCAGGAGTTTTCCCTGAGCCATTTGGGACAGTGCCAGTTGGAGTTCTCCACAAGAGACTGGAAACTCTAGAAGTGTAACCTGTTCCACAGAGAGGGTAGGTATGGGAGTTTGCTGGCAAAATTTAACTAGAGGAGTCTGTAACTGCTGGGCTGTGCTTGAAGACTGGGACTGGTAGAGGGTATGGTAGAATTGTTGCATGGTGCTGTTAATTAGCATGGGGTTAATTTCTATGGTACTTGACGAGGTTATGGAGAGCATGTATCCGTGTGGCTGCTTGCGGAGGTGAAATGCAAGGAGCTTCCTGCATGTTCCCCACCCACTGAAAAGGCTTGTTTCTGTCTCAACAGGTGCCATTCTGCCTTTTGGTGCAATATAGCATTGATTTGATATTTGAGATCGACGATTTGTTAGTGTAGGGTATTATCCATGGCCGTATTAGTGGCAGATTTAAAAACGTGCTCTAGGGCCTCCAGCTGTACTTGAAGTTGACTGAGGGTCGCCTTACACTTCCGGTCCTTAGCCACTGAGAAGGCTATAATGTGTCCCTGTAATGCCTTAAATGCCTCCACCATACCAGGATTTACTACACAATCAGTGTTCAAAGAAAATAATCCTTGGCCACCCATGTGATATGGGGGGCAGAAGTCCGGTCTTGGAATGAAAGGGGTTACATCGCCAGCATGCTGTGTGGAGGGAGGTCATGAGGGGAAAACCTAAGCGAGACAGTGGCATGGTCTGATGTTAATATCGAGCCTATCTTGGCATCAGAAAGACATATGGCTGCTGGCTCATTAGCCAGCCAAAAATCTATCCGATTGTGGGAATTATGTGGAACTGAATAGAAGAAGTCCCTACCAGTGAGATGGTCCCTTTGCCAGATATCAGTGCGGGCCCATTCTTCTATCATGTCCTGCAGGGATTGTCTGGCCCTAGGATTAGCATGTGGAGTAGGCTGAGATTTATCCAAAAATATGTTTCCTTCCATATTAAAATCTCCAGCAAGTATTACAGGGAGTGCTGGCCCTTCCAGCTGCAAATCCACCAGCACCTGACTTAGGGCTAGGAAAAAGTCAACATGCTCCATATTAGAGGCATATATATTCCCTAGTAAAACAGTACTTGTAGGAGAATGTAGTTTCACCACCAGCCACTGACCATGAGCATCTTTCTTGACCTCGTCAACCACCCAAGGAGAGGCACGGCAGATAAGAATGGCCACACCCTTTGATTTGGTGATGGGAGGGCTGGCTAGAACTTCTACCACCCACATTTTCTTAAGCCAATTGGTACATTTAGCCATCAGATGAGATTCTTGGAGAAGTGCAATATCTACCCGTAGTGATTTCAAATGCTGCAGGACTTTTATTACGCCTGACCGGGTGGTTAAGTCCTTTACATTCAGGATATCAGATGATATCCTGGGGCCTACAGGGGACTATAGGCATATTCTCACACAAAAGACAAATGGAAGTACTTACAAATGGTACGGATAGATAGTCAGAGGATGAGAAATTCAGTGCTGGGGTCACTAGGTGGCTTAGGAAGAAGAGGACTATCAGTATCCGTCCTAAATCGGAAAGAGATGTAAGCATTGCTTGTTTTGTACTGACTACTAATCTTCAGCTACTCACAAGGCTGTAGCAGTGGTTTTAAAATTGAAAAACAAACAGACTAGTGATATGTACAAGGACAACAATAAATGGATAATTAGCCCTAGATTTAACAAAGAAGTGTCAAATGAAAGACACTACAATAGCAACACTGTGAGACTGAAGGTCAATGCACATGAGGAATACACACACAGTATGTATCCTACAGCTGTGCTATCTTCAGCACTCAACTCGGGGGGGTAGTATATGGGAGAGTTATCAAACAAACTCATCCTGGACCCGCTCTATACCTCGGTCAGACTACCCGACCCGTGAAGATGAACGAGGGAGGGAAAGGGAGAGGTATGGGAGAGGAGGGGGGTGGTGGGTATACCCACTTGCTGATTACTAATCGAGAGCATGATACCACCTCCTAGTGGTAGATTAGGAGGGGGGAATAAGCATAGAGGTCCAAAAGCAGGACTGGTGAGCAGGGCTTGGGATCCCTTGTGTGGAACAGGTTAAAAGGAGTGTATCCCACCCATGTAAGGGTAATGGGGCTGACCGTCATGGAAATTGTCAGACCTGTCTATTTGGCACACATCAGAAAGAAGTTAGGTCCCCACCTGATTAGTAGCCTGGTATACCCAGCAAAAGCATGCCCCCAGGCCCTCCCAATGAGGGTAACCCATGGAGTCATTGATAAAGTTGGTTGATTCCCCACTCCAATGGCTGTTATTGGGGTATAACTATAATGTATAGAGGGATAAAATTGTGACTAAAGTCGTAGCCCACTACCCAACAGCGTCCAAACCACATAGCAAGAAAAACTAGAAAAAGAGAGTGAAGATCCAATGGTTTGGCCTTCAACCAGCTCAGGGAGCCCCAAGGTGTACATCCAGGTTCCATAGGCTTTTCACACAGCTACATAGCTGATGAGACCAGGTTGTATAGGGGACAGAGTGTCCACAAGTTCCACCATCAACATCTCTGGCATGTCAGCCCAGTCATTTGTTTGCCCTGTGTCCATATCAGAGTCACTATTAAATTGGTCATGTGTTGGAGAGATCCTCCCTGGAGATCTTTGCAGGATGTGCTGCTGGCAATTTAGAAGGTGAGTGTTGAGGACCACTTCTAGGGTTTTGCCTGGATTTAGGTGGTGGATTTAGTGGCGCTGAGGAAGAGAGGGTTGCTCACTGGTGAGTAGTAGAGTAGGGCTCAGGTCTTGAGCAGCTCAGCTAGTAGAATGAACAGTTCATGGAAGCTCGCTCGGTGGGGGACCGTTGTGCCATGGGACCAGTCCCATTGGCAACTGGGACATAGGGAACCAAAAATAGCAACAAGGTTCCATCAGGGTGTGCTGCATGAGAGGGATCCCAGAGCCTTCTGGGATTTGGAGTAGGACATTGTAGGCCTGGCCAGAATCTATTAATCCAATGTTCAATCTCTCCAGGATGATCTGCTGTGAGTTCGTGCCCCTCCTTAATGACGTTCAGCCTAGTAAGATATTGAATTTAAATTTGAAGTTGTGCTGATACAGAAAACGTTTTATGGGTCCAAATGCTCCCATTTTGCAGCTGTTTCTTGGGCAAAATCCCTGTAGCTAGCAATTGCAGTGCCCTGCCAGGAAAGTTCCCCCAAGTCCCTCACTGCCCATAGGATCCTCTCCTTCGTGGTGTATCTTAACAGGTATGCCACAATTGGCCTGGGAATGTTGGTGCCATTGCCTGCATGAAATGAGACCCTATGGGCCCTCTCCACCTCGATTGGTCCCCTCCACCTATCTCTAAGAATGACAGGCAGGTTTCATTTGAAAGACTCCATCGACTGACCTTCTGCTCCCTCTGGGAGCCCTATAATCTACAAGTTGTTCCAAGCGGCTCCAGTTTTATGACCTTGACCCTCTCCCAAAGTGCAGCCTCTCCTCCTTTGGTGTTGTAGGCACTGCCAGACCAAGCAGCTGTTGTGCTTCACAGGCTTCCACTGTCCTTCCACAACATTCATTCTGTCCTGCAATAGTTGAATGTCTTTTGTGTGTCCAGATAGAGCAGTACTTATGTCATCAACTCTAGTGATTAAAGTTTCTAAGAGTTTGGTTACATATTGTAGAGAATACCCTATGGCTACCAGTTGCTCCATCATCCTTAGTTGTGAGACAAGTAGAATCCCAAGGGGGTGTACTGAGAAGTACTATCGGTTGTGTGGTAGCAGCCCCTTGGGGTTCGTAGCTGTAGGTGTCGGGGAGCTGTGGGACTTGGTGCCGAATATGCGATCTGGCTAGCGGTACACGTGTGGCCTCCATGGCCTATGCAGGCCCATTTATTATCAAGTCCCAGTGCCACCAAATTCTCAGTAAATCCTCTGGAATCCACTGACAGAATGCACCACCCAGCTAAAGGGGTATTACCCTTGCATCAAGCAGATACTGTAAAGTAGGAGCTCCACGGGATCGCGGCATCCAAGTGCAGATGGGCTGAGGTCTGGATGGAGCTAATGAGCTAAGCTGCCATATTCTTTGGTGGCTAGATCATGCCCCCACTGTGGATTTTGATGTTAATTTAGAACAGTCAGTCTACGTGCTGTGATGTGTGCTTTTGGGGAGGCGTATTTGTGTGAGGTACATTAACTGGGAAAAAAGGAAGTCTCTGTTTTGGTTATATTTTTCTTGTATAACAGTGTTAATGTACACACAGTAATATTTTCAGTAATTCTTGAACTTTTTTGGTTAATTGTTGTGGTGCAGCAGTGTGCAATTTGTCTTTTAAAACATTTGGGTATATTACTAAAGGTTTTTAATTTGCTACGCATTACTTGTAGTGTGTGTGAGTGTGTGCAATGCGTGCCATTAAATCAGACACCTTTTATTTTGCCACAGAGTAATTACAGCAGTGTGAACCTGCTATCCACCACACCTGCATTAATTTTTTATACTGCTTTGTGGTATCTTTACTGGTAGTGGATTGTTACTGCCATGCACTAATCCCCCAAATGGCAAAATGTATTCCTTTCCAAATTTGGATTTGTGACTTGTGTGTACTAGTTAGTTGTTGTTGTGCCTTTTCGTATGCATCCCTTGAGTGCACAGTGCAATCTTAATCTGTCTGGGCATTTGCAGTGCACCATTAATTCTGGGAGACTGCATTTCTTGTTATGCTCTCATTTCACTTCGTCAGCACTGGGGAATTTTCTGGACAAAAGACAGTAGCACTTTGGTGATGCACATTAATTCTGATGACCCTGTGTGTGAACAATGCACTCATGACCGAGTGCACCATTAATTCTGGGAGACTTTGCATTTCTTGCTACACTCTCAATTCACTTCATCAGCACTGGGGAGTTTTCTGGACAAAAGACAGTAGCACTTTGGGGATGCACATAAATTCTGATGAATGTGTGGGTGGGGTGCTGCCAATATAGTTGTCACTCCGCCTTACTTCGCATTTAAGGCAGAATGACAATGGGAAGTAATAATAACAAGGTGAAGTGTGCCTTTTCTTTGGGGCACTCCGTGTATTGAAGTGCCAACAAGGGTGGCCACCTCACATTCACTTCGCCAGTGGATTTTAAATTTGCTGCATATCTAATTGCAGTTGGGGAGATTGTGAATATTGTAGCCTCTTACACTGCAGCTGGAGAGATAGTGAATATTTGTATCATCCCATACTGGAGCCAGGGACATAGTGAATATCATGGGATCCCAGACACTAGCAGGGGCTGTGGTAGACCTGCATTCTACATTAGATATGATTGGGCAGAGGGACAGCTTTCCTATATTCTTTTTTTTTTCTCTACTAAAATCTGTTGCAACAGTATCCTAAAACATATCTTGTTCTTATTTCCAATTCTGAAATAGGTTGACCACCTACAACGGTTTTACCTTACCATCACTAAATCTCTTTCTTCCTTTCTTTGTTTCTTTTTCCATCATTTCATCCCCTCACCATAAAGCTGTATGCCTTGCTGTACATAAGAAATGAACAGCTATGGCCATAAAAGACTACAGTGACAGTCTGTATGAAGGAAGGCTGAAAAATGAATACATGTGTATGCATAAATAAGGTGCTTTCAGAAACAAAGGGCTTGCAATGATAAACTGCTTATGGTGCTTTATAAAATGAATATGTATGTTGTTTAAGACCTTGTCCTAAATAAGTCTGCAGTGCTTGAATAAATACAGGTTAAACTGATGTATATGTAAAGTGCAAATGTGCATAAATATTGAGGAATAGAGGAATGTTTTATGGATAGGCAGCAGGTTCATTGAGGAAAGCGATAAACCTGTTTATTTCATAACCTTCTTGGAGCATAAAGAAATGATGGTTAAATTAATTAGAAATAGTATCCATATTAAAAGCATGAACTCAAATGCCAGAAAGAATGGGCTTCAGTTTAAATCATGAGTGCTTAAACTTTGACTTTCATTATGGAAGCCACTCTGCAAGTGAAAGTTTCCCAATTTGCCTCTTTGCCTAAAATGGTAGCCTGTGACACTGGTGCCTGAATTAAAGGCGCCCGTCTGAAATGATGACATGATGTGGAGGCCCAAATGGTGAGGGGAGACAGTGACCAGATGTGGTGGGCTGGGCAACTGTGGCGACAGGATAATAGCTATATGTACACAGGCGTGGGGGAGGCGAGCAAGGTGAGCATGGCTTTGGAGGGGTGGAGGGGATGTGGGGGTGGTGCTGCAGTCAGCTGCCATGGCATCAGGGGTTGGCCTCCGCTTGCAGTGCATGGGGTTTGGGTTTGGGTCAGGGTCTGGGCGCTACTGCAGTTTTGTCGTGACCCGAAACTATTTTTTTGCTTTCTCTCCCCCAACATGCACCACCTGAAGCTGAGAATCATAAGTAGGAGGGTGCAGGGGAACCCCCCCCATAGAAAGCAAGTGATTTAAGTCCCCGATGCTGTTCTTCCGTGCACCGAGGATGTCGGGGAGGTAAAATTGTTTTCACCACCCTGACATTACGATAACGTGAGTTGCCGTTCGGCGCTCGCCATTATCACATAGAACCCGTAAAATATTATGGTAGAGAGATTTGTTTTTAAGAGGGGAAGCTGTTTATCCCCTTTATTTTTTTTTTTTTATTAAAGAACCGTTTTGTTTTTTTAAATAAACTTTTCAGTGTGACAGCAGCACATGAAGAAATAAGATAGAATACTGACAGGCTAAGACTAAAATTGTGCTGCTGCTGCTGCTGAAAAGCCATTTCCTGTAGATGTTTCTAAAATATAGTTTACATATCAGATATCCTTCTCCAGTACAGACAGAGGCTCAGGAAAACAAAGTGACCGGGTGCTCGTGGACTGACAGTGCACTGAAAAGTAGAGTGCTTAGAAAGAGTTCTGCCAAGGCACCAGGAGATTTCAAATAAATAAAAAAAATACCTCCATTTAAGTACTTGCAATTGTTTAAAGTCTGGTGAAAAAAAAGTAAATGGCAAGAGCAAACAGAGAGTTGTGGTAGTTTGTAAGCAGGATAGCTTCTGCTCTTTCTCTTTTGTCAGCATTCTCCATTACAGTACAAATGGAACGGCTTTACTTTCCCTTTCTTTTGCAAAAGCCTTTCCACCAGTAAAACTTGCACCTCCAAATAAATGAAACAGGACAAAACCATCCCTTATATGAAAGGTCTGTGCTCTTGGTACCCCCCCCACAAAAAAAAACATAAAAAGAAGCAACTTAACAAAATTAAAAGACAATAAAAATGTTTAAATAAAATAAAGGTATACACAATGAATGTCTCTGTGGTGTCCTTCCTTATTGTTTTATTAAGCACTTACATTATCTTCTTTATAGGGTTTACAGTTACACATTATGTCATTGCTTATTAAAACAATGCATATCTTACCTGCAGGAGAGTTTATTCCAGACTGTTCCCTTCTACGGAGACTAGAGGCCTCTATGGCCCTTTTATACCAACCCAAATGCCAATCATGATAGAAAGGGGAGGAGCTGTACTACATTAGAGCCAGTTATGTCTTCATGGTGCTTATTCTGTGGAAATACATAATTATTGCTGCCTGAATTTAGAAAATGAGATTGTTACAGTACAGAAATATATGCTAAACATTTCCTTTCTGTATAATGTATGTTTATTAGCCCAGAAATGCCTGACTGATATAAGTGGGCAGAACATTTCAGGGGGTTCAGGAGAAGGGGTATAAAAACCCTGAGAACAGTGAAGCAGGCAGGTTAGCTGTGGTTGATCTCACTTACCTCAGGCCAAGGTAAGAGGAGGACCCACATGAAGTAGGTCTCGGAAACCACAGATGTAAAGATCGAAAGCAATTACGAAGATCAGGACTGTGTATGGACTATTGGAAGTAGTGCATTCTGCTACTAGTATTTATTATTTTGTTCTTATTTTGCATAAAATAAAGTCACGCTGAGGTGTATTGTACCTGACTTCTGTTGTCTTGTGTTATCTTTACCCACTACCTATGACAGGGCAAATGTGAATATAACAGCATCCCCATACAGCCAGATAGATACCGAATAAAGAAGCATTCCATGCTACAGGCTGGAGATAGTGAATATCTCAGCATCCCACACTGCAGCTGGGAAGTAGAGAATATCAAAGCATCCCACAATGCAGCCAGGAGGTAGTAAATGAGTGGTATCACACTGCAGCCATTTATACAGTAGGTTATCTAACATATCAGCTATGTAAGATTCCTCACTGTCCTGTTCCTTCCATTCCTCCAGATCACAGTGGAAACTAGTGCTTGGGCTTTCTGGGCTGGATATTCAAAACTGCACTATTCTGTGGTGCAAGCCATGCGCTGCACAAAATAGTTAGCAGGGGTGTGGCCAGGGCGATATTCAGCAGGTTACGCTACTGATATATCACCCCGGCCACAGCCACTGTGCATGGTGCAGTGGAACTTGCGCCACCGTCAAGTGGTCAGGTGGAGCATTCAAGTTTAGGTGGGCGCAAGTACCATTGCGCCATGCCAAATTCTCATATTCAAAGGTGACATGCAAATGGGGCCATAATTCATGCAAGGCACGGGGGGGGGGCTATTTGCATCTATATATGGCCCCATTTGCATGCCATTAGCATGCAGGTGTGCCAATCCCCAAGGACTTGCGCCTGGCGCCCTGCAGGAAGCAGCCATCGGGGACCGACGCCCCCTGCAGCCCGATCGTGGGCATAAGTGTAAAATCCCCCCACCCGACTGGCGATCGTGGGCATAAGTTTACATAAACCCCACTCCCCACTAGCCTGATCGCGAGCAAGAGCATAAAGTAACCCCCACCAGCCAGATTGTGGGCAAAAGTGTAAAGTAACCACCCCACCAGCCCGATCGCGGGCAAAAGTGTAAAGTAAACCCCCACCAGCCCGATTGCGGGCTGCAAAGTCATCAACCCCCTCCTCCCAGAACATATCCTGGTGGTCAGTGGACCTCGAAGCCAATCGCGGGCTGCAAACTGTTCAAACACCCCGCGGGACCACCTACCCTGGTGATCTGGTGGCCCCCACGCCCACAGAGCCCCACCACCCGCTCCCGCCGTCAGCGGCGGGCGGCGGCATCCTGCCTGCATACCGACTGACTGCCCGTGACTCAGGCTGCATGCCCACTGGTGCAAAACAAGCCAATGGGCATGCAGCTCATATACCGTCAAGGCAGTCCAGATATGTGAATTCATTCGTCCTATCTGGACTGCCATACTCTTGACATGGGCTGCAGCCATTGGCTCTTGCTCTGCACCAATGGGCGTGCAGCCCTGAGCAGTCGATCGGCAAGTGGCGGGCGGCAAGTGAGTGGGATGCTGCAGCCCGCTGGCTGGCGGGGGCGGGGTGGTGGGGAGCGTTGGTGGGTGGGGTGGGGGCCACTAGATCACCAGGATAGGTGCTCCTTGGGGCGTGTTTGAACGGTTTGCAGCCAGCGACCAGCTCCGGCGTCCACTGGACCACCAGGGATTTGTTCTTGGGGGGTTTAAACGCACTTGCGGCGCCGCGATCGGGCTGGTGAGGGCTATCTTTACACTCTTGCTCCACGATCTGACTGGTGAGGGGTACTTGCATTTTGCCCACGATCAGGCTGGTGGGGTTTATATGTAAACTTATGCCATGATCAGGCCAGTCAGGGAGGGAGATTTTACACTTTGATCGTGCCAATCGGGGAGGGGTTGCTATATGCCGCGATTGGGCTGCAGAGGATACAGGGACACGTTGAGAGCCACCCACAGGTGGCAGCTGCTGTGTTGTGCCCTGCAATGTGGCAGCTCACCTGTGGGTGGCCTTCAACACTCCTTTTTTGCTCAAAGTTGTGCAGGCACAGGTGAGGGCTTGTGCCTGCACAACTCTGCAGCCCGCTGAATATCGGGCTGTGAAGTTTATGCATGGTTCTTCCCCCTCCAGTTCAGCATACCTTCATTAGCATTGCGCTGTTGCTCAGCTTGACTTGGGGGGTGCAACTGCCTCCTGCTGAATATGGCAGAATGGCGCAATTTCGGACTTGCGCAGGTGCAACCCTATTGCGCATGGCGCAACCCTTTTGAATATCCAGCCCTCTGTGCTTACCAGGTAAAATGTGTTTAAAATAAAAATAAATAGCAAAAATGGATATATTGAATATCTCAGCATCCCATACTGCAGTCAGGGAGATAGTGAAAATTGCAGCATCCCACACCGAAGCTGGGGAATATGTGAATATTGCAGCATACCACACCACAGCTGAAGTAGCAGTGAACATTGTAGCTTTCAACACTGAAGCCAGGGATGCAGTCATTATCACAGCATCCCACAATGCAACTATGAAGGTAGTGAATATCCTAGAATCCCACACTACAGCCACCCACCTGCCCCTCTAGCAATTGTTTGAAAGGTACAGCACAACCATGCAACCCGTTATGTCAGGGAGGGAACAGGAAGAACCATAGGGAAAAACAAGTAGGTGGAAAAATTAAAAGGCATATGAAAGTTCTGACACCTGACAAGTGATAATAAGTTGCATATTTTAAGTCAAACAGTTGCATATTCAATTTTACACCATTAGGTTAATAGTTACAACTTTTAAATCATCTATTTGTAAGATGTAGCCGTTTCTGTGTGATTTCAACTGCTGGCTTCAGTACAACACATGGCTTTTGTGATGTCATCAGCATTATGCAAGTGTTACTAGATATCTATTGAATGTGACATACCCCAAAATGCAATATACTGTATCATGATATATTTCAATGTGGGTCCAAAAATATAAATTTGATTCGGTGGCATTTCTCATCCACCTGCTGTATAATAGGGGATATGTCAATATTAAGAAAAATTCTCCTTTAAAAACAACATGCAATGGCAATGTACTATTTTATTCTCTCAATGTAACCTTTAGCTTTGTAGTCCTCTAGCACTTCACATCATCAAATGACCTAATAGGGCAGAAGAGCAGAGAAGCATGTGCTAAGTACATTTCCAGTGGAGCAGTTGAACCTTAAAATATGGTTTTTAAAATTCTGGCTACTTCTTATTTTAGAAAACAGTACCAAATTAAATGAGTCTGACTTAATATTTGGCATTCTGTATTGTTATTGTATTATAACTCTGATGTTTGGTGTTGTAACTGTGTAATTTGAGAGTTCAGGAAAGCTTTATTAAACTGGGGTTTGTTTCCTAAATGGAACTGTTCAACAATACTTAAATGTCTGGTTATTCTTTAAAAGCTGACTGACTTGTTAATTGATAAGCTTTTTGATTTGATAGAGAGTTATCCTAGAATGTAATATTAAGTGGATTGTGACCAGTACCCACAGACTTTTTTTATTAAACTGCCATTTCACAGTGATTACATTAGTTTGAAGATTCAGCAGATTAAAGCGGCTGTATTTGTTAGTTGGCAAACATTTTCATCTCAGTATTTTTTTAGCACAAATGTATTTCTGATATCCTCAGATTCATCTAAAGAGTATTTTTACTAACATGCAAACATACGAAATTTGCCAGCAGATAAAGGCCTAGAGGTCTATCAAGTCTGCTTGAATGTGCACCTAGCACCCCTTATTCTGCAGCTGCCCCTCCCTTCCACACTTCCCCTTCATTAACCCTCCCCCTTGTCCTGTCCCATCCCCTTTTGAAGCAGTCCACTGTTCTACTGGATACCACTTCTGCAGGTAACGCATTCCACCAGCCACCACCCTCTCTGTAAAAAAGTGTCTCCTTACCTCCCTCCTGAACCTTCCTCCCTTCAGTCTCATATCATGGCCCCTGGTGGCCCTCCCCTTCCTTACTTTGAACAGCCCTTCTGTACCCGTCTTGTTTATTCCTTTCATGTATTTATAGGTTTCAATCATGTCACCCCTGTCCCTCCACTCCTCCAGTGAGTACATGTTCAACTCCCTCAACCTCCTCTCATATGATAAGTCCCCCAGCCCCTTGATCATCTTTCTTGCCCTGCGCTGCACCCCCACAAGTAACTCAATGTCCCCCTTCAGATATGGGCGCCAGTACTGCATGCAGTACTCCAGGTGCAGTCTAACTAATGACCTAAACAGTGGCAGAATCACATCCTCCCTCCTCTAGGATATAGCCCTTGCAATACAACCCAGCATTTTGTTGGCCTTTGCAGCTGCCTTCCTACATTGTGCCGAGTTGTTCATTGACCCTGTAATGAGCACCCCCAGATCTTTCTTCTCCTCTTTCTGTGCTAGCTGCACTCCCCCCAGCTGGTAACTCCTCATTGGGTTCTTCATCCCAAAATGCAGCACCTTGCACTTTTTGGCATTAAACCCCAGTTGCCAGGTGTCTGACCAGGTTTCAAGCTTTGCCAGATCATCCTGCAACCCCTGCCATCCCCCTAGGTCATCCACCACCATGTCTACCTTGGTATCATCAGCAAACAGACTGATCTTGCTCTTGATGTCCCATGATATGTCTGCAATGAATATCTCAAACAACTCTGGTCCAAACACCATGCACTGTGGAACACTGCTCGTTACTGCCCTTGGGTGTGAGATCTCCCCACCCACCACCACCCTCTGTTGCCTTCCCTGAAGCCAGTTTCCTACCCATCTCACCAGCTTTGCACCCATCCCTGTGCCTACTAACTTCCTTCCCAGCCTTCCATGCAGCACTGAGTCGAATGCCTTACTGAAGTCCAGATACAGGACATCCACTGCATGGTCCCTGTCCAGTTGCCTAGTTACCCAGTCATAGAACTCCACCAGGTTGGTTTGGCAGGATCTGCCACATATGAAGCCATGCTGTCTGCTGTTCTGTAGTCCTTTGGCCTCTAGAAGGGCCACCAGCCTCTCCTTCAGGATAGTCTCCATTAGCTTACCCACGATGGATGTGAGGCTCACTGGTCTGTAGTTTCCCAGTTCATCCTTGGGGCCACTCTTGTGGAGGGCACCACATGAGCCATCCTCCAGTCTAAATTTTTAAAATGTAGTGAGGCAGTAAATAGGTATGCCGAGTCCTGCAAGGACCTCTGCCAGCTCCTTCAGTACCCTGGGTGGATGTCATCTGGGCCTGGCCTTGTCCACCCTCAGTGCCTTCAAACCCTCTCGAACTCTGCCCTCCATGATTTCCCCATCTGTCACCCCTTCCCCCCTGTTTCTGCCATTTCTCCCCCCTTGAGTGTCACCCCCCTCTGCGCTTTAGTAAATACTGAGCAGAAGTACTCATTTAGTGCTTCTGCCTTATCGCACCCTGCTTCCACCCAACCCCTCCTTCCTAATCCTTACTATGTGGTCCTTTCAGCTCTTTTCTCCTGATGTACTTAAAGAAGTCCTTCTTCCCTTCTTAATGCCTTGTGCCAGCCTGAGTTCTGTAGATGCTTTGGCTCCCTTACTGCCCTGTCACCTCCTTCGATTCTGTCAAGTACTTCTCTCTGTCCTCCCCCCTCCCTGTTTTCTTGTACTTCCTAAAGGCAGCTCTTTTCCTCCTTACCTTTTCCATGACCTCCTTGCTCAACCAGCTCAGTTTCTTAGCCCTAGCCTTCTTGCTCTGGGCTTTGCAGCAGGTTTTCTTTGCCTCCACTATCCCCAGCTTTATGAGCTCCCACCTCTGGTTAGTGTCCATAATAGATTGAATTCTGGCCAGGTACCCTTTTACCACTTCCCCCATCCGCCCAAAGTCAGCCCTCTTGAAGTCCAGCACTCTTGTGCCAGATTCCACTCCTTCCTTGCCCATATCCAATGTGAGCCATAATGAGTGGTGGTCACTCCCTGACAGCGATTCCTCCACTGTAAGTTCTCTCACAAAGTCCCCATTTGCCAGCACAAGGTCAAGGGTATTCCCTAACCTGGTTGGTTCACTGACCATTTGCAGCAGGAAGCTGTCCTGGAAGTCATCCAGCAGTACCTGCTTCCTTCTGTTCCTGGTTGTTGGGGTACTCCAGTCCACTCCTGGCATGTTGAAGTCCCCCACAATCACCACACTTTCCTTCTCGCTGGTCCTCCTGATCTGTCCCACTAGTTACCTGTCCAACTCCTCCGTCTGAGATGGTGGCCTGTACACCACTCCCATTCTAAGAATCCTATTCTTGGAATCCTGAATTTGCATCCCAAGTGACTCCGTACTACCCTCCTCCCCTTCCTCCCTTACACACTTCAGTCCTTCCTTCACATATAGTGCCACCCCCCCCCTCCTTTCCCAATCACCTGTCCCTACGAAATAACCTGTACCCTGGTACAGCAGGTCCCAGTCATTGTATTGGTTGGCCCATGTTTCTGTGATGGCTGCAATGTCCACCTCTCCCTCTGCCATGAGCACCTGTAACTCTGCAGTTTTCCTCCCAAGGCTCCTAGCATTAAGGGTAACCACCTTCCGCCCTCCCCCTCATCCTGCCCTCCTTTCCTAGCATCACCAATAGTACTTGCCATTTGTTCTTTGTCACTGTTATGGGTGGGGTAAGCTCATAGGGTTTCCCAACCTGTGGTCTCTGCATATCTCTTGCCCAATTGCCACCCCCCACTCCTAGTTTAAATTCCCAACTTCCTCTATGTACTCCTCCATCCTCTGTTTCAACACTTTCTTTCCCTCCTCACTCAAGTGTAGTCTGTCCTTGTCATAGAGACTACTGTCCTCCCAGGTCCCTCCCTACCCCCCCCAACAGCTCATACACTTTAGCACAACACCAAGTTCTTAGCCATCCGTTAAATTCCTCTATTCTCAGCTTTCTTGTTGTGCTTTACTTGGGCACCGTCAGTATCTCTGAAAAAGTTACTGATCTTTCTGCCCCCTCACATAATTGTGCTAGTTCCTCAAACCTCCTCTGGACTATATCTACTGTCTTGTCAGCCAGGTTGTTCGTCCCAAGATGTATAATTAAATGAGGCTTGTCCCTACCCCTTCTAGCATATTTCAGAACAGACTATCCCACCCTTTCTGCTGTCATTCCTGGCAAGGCCTCCACCCAAATGAGACTATGCCCCTCCGCCTTGCTACCCCACCTGACTCCTCTTAGTATTGCGTCCCCCAGCACTAAGATTCCACCACTCTTACTCAATGCTTGCTTTGATTCATCTCCCTCTCTCATTTCCAGCTCCTCTTCTACCTCCACATTATTTCCCCTTTTGCCCTGTTGCAATTCTCCCAGCAGAACTTCCTCCAGTTCCAGTTTGGTCCAGGTATTTATCAATTACTCCCTAATTTCATCATTTCCCTCCTCCACTTCTTCCTCTCCAGCAGTGCAAAACTATTTTCTGAAGACCCTTCACAAATGCCCGCCCCTCTCTCTTCATAGTACCCTGTCTCTCCTTTCCACTCCATGACTTTTGCCACTTCTTCACCTCCCTCACAAGTCCCTATCTCCTCCTCCTTCCATTTGTCTTTTGTCTCCTGACCTGGTTTCCCGGCAATCGTTCTTCCTGGCCTGGGCCCTTTGTCTCTGCTTCCCTTCTTGTGACCCTCTCCTCACCACTGTTTTCTTAAATCGACAAATTTTCTCAGATATTTTTAAAACCCTTTAATAGCTAATTTGGTATTTAATGACTCACATAATTAAAGATGGCCACCACTCGCAATGTTTAAAAATCTCTTCCATTGAGGTTACCTGTTAAATGCAAATAATAGACTGGACAGTGGGTGGATGCAGTAGGATGATGTTTCCACATGCTTCTGATTGTAAAGAGGATAGCACTGTACCAAGATTTTTAATTTTTTCATGGTGGGCATGGCTTGGAGGAGGAAATTAAAAAAAAAACCTTCAAAATCCTGTATCTTAGTCCAGGAATGAAAGAAAGCCAAAAGAAAATGGGTATATTGATATATTTTCTGTTATTGCTAGAAAATAATTATTGCTAAAAGATTGCTTGGTGACTAAAAATACTGTTGCTTTGAAGTGAGTTTCCAGGTTTCTGCAAAACAGTTACTGTTGGCATTGGGGACTCGCACTCGTAAGGTTTCAAAAAGAATTGAATTTCTGAACATTCCATTATTTATTATTGAAGGCATTTGCATGAAAACTGTTCTTTGTCCCTTAAATGTTATCTGTCCTTAATGCTTTGAAGTCATAGGCCCCCCAGTACAGAGCCAGCTGTTATTGTCCTGTAGCCCATCGTACTGAGCCTGAGATTTAACAAGACCAGCTAGAAGGACATTTTCAGACAGGCAGCTCGCTCTGACAGGTGTGTGCTGCCTGTCAGTATATGGGAGTATTAGGATCACATCCCCGTGCAAGGCAGTGGCTCACAGAGCAAAGGAAGATAGCTCATCCCAAACAGAGTAACACCCTTGCTCTTGTGAGCCATATTTAACCACTGACATGCTAATAAGCATACTGTATATGGCATGCTCCAAGCTAACGGTCATTTTCATGCTATTATATGCTTATTAGCAGCTCTGCACAATGTGCTATGTATAATTGTGTGGAGGCATTGTGCAGAGCTTGCCTGCCCCCACTCTTGATTGCTGGTCCCCATGCAAATGCCCTTTATTTCAACGATTCTAGTGTCTAGTAATTCCCCAACTTGGATCACCAGTTTGAATCCAAATAATCCATATTTCATAGATTCTTGGTGTGAAGTGGTCCCCTCACAACACCAGTTGCTTGTCTGAATCCAAATTAATCCTGGTTCCCCTCACCTGTGGATCACCAGTCTGAATTAAAATAAGCCATATTTTACAGATCCCTGGCATCTAGTGACTCCCCCACACCTTCACTGTCCTTCCCACTTAGGCCCTCTACCCCTTCCCCTGTAGGTCCACCACTCCCCCCACTTGGAATTCCCCTCTCAGTGATGGCTACTGGCATGGTCAGTCTATTCACAACCTTGGTCAGCTGCCATCTTAGAAAAAGGAGTGAGTGCATGCCTACTGAAGAAACAGCTTGGTGGAATATTATTGAAGGCTAAAAGAGGCAAGGATGCAAGTCTTGAGGGCAAAGGCAAACATGGAACTGTGGATTTCAAAGGTGTGAAGGAGGAGAATAATAATTCTTTGATATATTTCGGGAAAAGGAACACGGTGGAGACTGCTAGGACAGCTGAGGTAGAGGCTAGGAAAGAAGAAGAAGATGATGAGCAGAAGGCCAATGTTCTAAAAACTTGCTTCTCCTCAGTAGTCACAGCAGATGATGATGAGCCTCTACCAAAGAATGAGATCAAAGCAGCCACACATGTATGCAGGAAATGGGGAGGGTAGCGATCATGCCTGAACATGTGAAAAAAAGGCTGCAGGGTACATGGCTTTGCTAGAGTCATGATGACAGCCTGATTTTGTAACTATCCCTTACCCTACCTACAATCCTTAACCATCCTGCACTTAAAGTGCATATGTTCCCATTTTTATTTTCAGACTAATAGTGTGCCATCACGTCCTGGCTATGTTTTTGGCTCATTTTGAGCTGAATCAGATGACATTTAATAAGCATATTTCAATTAAATTGCTATGTGACTGGGTGAGGCCTGTAATATAGCAGCCTGTGTACATCTATGCTAACAACATGGTGAGATCTGCAACCTCTTCCTCCAAGACTGGGTAAATCACAGCAACATTGTCCCAAATACTGGAGGACATAAGTTAATTAAAACTGCAAGCTGCCACTACAACAAATTACATTTCACTGCTTGGGATAAAATGGAAGCCATAGAGATGTGCTTACTAAGTTGAAAGCCTGACTGAGTGAATGAACAAGCACACACATCTCTCTGTTTTGCGACAAAATAGATGACATGGAGAACCATTCTCAGAAAAATTGTCTCTGTATAGTGTTGTTCCCCCAAAAAATGAGGGGTCAGACATCATTCGGTTTTTACAACACACAATCACCTTTCTGCAAAATATGCTGAACTGCCCACCTAGGGAAACTGAGAAGACCCACCATTCCCTGGCTTTGAAGCAAAAGCCCAGGGAGCAGCCCACACTGATTTTAGTATATTGCACTTCACTTAGGTGAGAGGGAAGTTAACTAAACTGGGCCTGGCTTGAAATATATGCTTTCCAGCCCTTCTTCCTGTCATGCACAATGGAGTCCATGAAACTTAACTCCCCGGCTGCTGTGGAAATATAATTTCTTCTAATTAACCCTCTGCTCAGTTTACATTCCCAGGGACCTCTATTGTAGCTTTCCCCAACATGCGGTCTCAGCCGATGGACACAGCACCCTCGCCTGTGACTGAAATGGACCCCTATCTGAAACTAGTTCACATAACTCCAAGGCTCTGCAATCTACCCATCAGCAAGATAATGCACCCTTGTTGACAGCTTGATGAGGTAGAGGCTGCCAGTGGAACAAGACTTAACTTAATAAGGACGTCACCCACCAGACATTCCCAAAGCTGAAGCAAAGGCACTTCATTCTTGAAATACTGGAAGGTGTTGGGTGATCTCAACATGTAGTCACTTCTCTGATCTCTGCTCTGCTTCATTGATAAAGGCTGTTACATCTTCCTGAACTGGTATAAATTCCCCTGCAATTCTGCAGAAATCTCCTGCTTCCACTTGGGGTGCAGTGACCACCTCAGTCCCCTGCCAGTCAGAAACTCCTCAGGGCCTGATAACACAGCCCAGCTTCCAGTGGTGCAGCAATCCCAGAATCAGGCAGCTAAATAACCATTGACTGAATCTGCAGAAAGTACTGTAGAGCAGAAGCCAGGTGATTTGTCTATGTTCCTTGGTTCAAAAGGTTTGATTACTGTTTCTCATGTTAAAAAGTATGTAGAATTCAGATTTACAACTCTTATTCATGCATAGTTGTATGTTTTCTTGGAAAATGCACTTTCTTAAGAGTAACTAAATGTTTTACATTAATGAAATAGACTTGGTTTACTTAGTTATTTATTTAATGTATTTAATTTATTTAATAGACTTGGTTTACTTAGTTATTAATGTAATTTATTTAATGTTTCAGATATGGCTAGCAAGACTTCTCACAAACTGCAGAGGTGATGCATCCTTCTCAGTGATCCAGGATTTAGCACAGGTCATGGAGTTTAACATAGACCATGCAGACCCACTACCTTTGATGATGCTCATTCATTGAGAGAAAGTCATTGATGCAAAGGAAAGGCATTCTAGTCAAACAGTGTCAAAGTACAACTTGAGTGTCGTGAATTGCCTGAACATTACTGCAGAAGCCATGGGTATCATTATATCTGTTACAAGAGTTTCACTGCATATAAGAGTTCCGTAATCTTGCAGCTGATGAAACTTTAAAGAAATACTGTACATTGTAAAGAGTAATACAAAACAAATTGCTTTGCTCTCAAGTTCATACTGCTCTATCTGAATCTGCAGCATCTACTGTATATCAGGCATATTTCCAAATGAATGTATATTTTGCAAATCATACAAGAAAAGGAATCCTAAGGGGTCAAAGGAGACTTTTGAATATCCTACAACACGTGTACCTTATGGGGCAGCAGACAGCATTAAAAAACACAGGAAAAGAAATGGATGATCAACAAATGGATATAATGATAGGCAGTATTGATATCATAGCCAAAGAAGTGAAGTACCACAACAGCTGTAAGAACAAGTATGTAAAAAAGGCAGAACAAATATAGGGCACAGGTACAAAATGTCAATACAGTCAGTTGAGGTACAGTCACCAGGTTGCCTTTTCCAGACTTGTAAAGTATGTACAGTGCATCATTGTGAATGAAATGCAAGAAGAATCATTGCTATCTGTACACAAAAGGTTCATAGACATTCTTATGGAGTGTAGTGGGTGTGAAACAAATTACAATCCACAGAGCCTACAGTCAAAGCTGGTTGATCACTTCAAAGATGGTATCATATTTGATATCAAAGTTGAAAAGCATGTGCAATCATCAGGTCTGCTAAGAAACAAGCAGACTGGAGGAAGCACAAGCAGCTCAAACATAATAATAAATATAATAACTTTATTTCACTTAAGCGCCTTTCAAAATACCAAGGTGCTTTATGAAAGATTAAAACAGCAATGATAAAATCAGCAAGAACAACAATAAATAGAATAATGGTCCTTCATTACATATCACTAAAGGCCTGACTCCATAAACATGCTTTCAACGCCTGCTTGAATAAGAGAACAGTTGTTGGAACTCCTAAAGGTGCAAACTCATAATAAAACCAAAGTCAAAGTTGAAGACTGAATAGAAGAAACTGTAAAACTGCCACCAATTCTTCAGACATTCCTAAGTACTGTACTCACGGGTTTCATCAGAAGTGAGCAGTGAATGGCAGGAGAGGGTAGTTCAATCTATTGCAGATTACATAGTATTTGCAGTGTCAAGGGGAATAATTAAACAACAAAAACACCTCTTGTTGGGAATGGGTAATAAATCCATGACAGGCAGTAAGAAAGTTTTTTTTTTGTTCATTTTTTGTTTTGTTTCTTCTCATTTTATTTATTAAATGAAGGCAAGGTACAAACTTTCCATTTGAGGAACCAACACCAAACAGTACTGTTACAAATAAATATATACTTCAACAACTACAAGTTACAATCAGAGAAACACAAATATTCATCCCTAAGAAAATATCATAATTATAGCCTACTGGCATAAGACAAGTATTGCCATCAGGGCTGTAAAATTATAATTATTGACTGATATCTAAAACACTGGACACAATCTTGATAACAAATAGCAAGATAATTAAAAAGCATTATGGAACAAAAATGGGGTCACATATCAACTGAACATTGATCCAGGGACACCAACGATCAAAACAGAAATCTTCAGTATTCCAAAACTTATAATGTAATTTTTCACCCCATAAACAAAGTTGACTATTGCATATCAATCACCCATAGAAGGTATCTGATGTTGCAGCCAAAAGTTCATTATGGCTTTTTAGCATATAATAGCAAAAGCAAAAGCAGACTAATTTGTTGTTTTGGGAGATTATGAGTTTCAGGCAGAATTAAAAGCAGAACCAACTTAAAAGATAAATTAACCAGTTCTATAAAAATTTCATCCAATATTCTCTGGATATTACTCCAGAAAGATATTACTTGAGGACTACTTCAGAAAATATGTACCTGATCAGCAGTAGGCTCTCCACATTGTCGCCAGTACCATACTGAACCAGCCCCTTTAGTACTTAGAGACTCTGAGGGGTGTAAGAAAAAATCTCACTCTACATTTCCAGGAAAATTCTTTAATATAAGGTAAGAAAGACAATTTATTATTTAGAAGAGTTGTTTTTAACCATTATTCCAATGACAGAGGTTCAGCCATATCATGTTCCCATTTTAAAACTATAGACTTAGCTTCTTCTGATTTCCCAGCTCATATATCCCTACCAATTCCCAATTAAATGTTTACTAGACACAGCCTTTTATGCCACCGATATCAGATGAATCTCGGGAGCATTCCATGAATCTGTAAGAGAATTAAAATAAATTTTGTTTGAAAATATGAAAGAACCCACAAATATCTGTAATGATCCACCTGTTTCAGCCCAGATCAAGTTTGCAATACAGAAAAAGGAAGGGACCCTCGGCAGTGAAAAATTGAAAATAATATTCTAGGCCTAGCCTAACCCATTGCAGAGGAAACATTTCAGTTTTATTAAAAGGATTAGCTCCGTCCCATGCCAAAGCTATCATCAGAAAATGCAGCTGATTCAGAAGGGAAGCTTGATAAAGACTCCACACCTTTAAGACCACCCTGGTGTACCTAAAAAAACTGAACCAGGGATATACTTGAAATGGAGGCAGAGTACAGGATGCACGTCACATCATGCAAGTCATTCAAAATGAACTCTATGTTCTTCCAGTGGGACACATACTGAGGGTTTGTCCAATAACAAATGATACGCATAAGAAAATGCAGTGATGTACCAGGCCAAATTAGATACAGCCATTCCTCCTTGTACTGGAGATTAATATAGTAGCCTGATGCATACCCTAGCTCGATCTCCCTTCCATATAAAATGCAATATTAATCTCTGCCAATCAGTCAAAAGTGTTTGGGTTGGAAAGACTGGTACTGTTTGCAAAAGAAAAAGGATGTTTGGTAAAATTACCATACAAAGCACTGCAATTCTTCTCCTAAAGGAATGCAGCAATGTTGCCCACACCTGTAAGTTTTGTTTTATATCTTGAGTAAGCGGTACATATTTTAAAAGTTTGACATGCTCTGAATATTTAGTTAAAATGATTTCCAAATATTTAATATAGTTCCTATTCCATCAGACTGGAAAAATCATACAAATTTCTTCAGGTGGGGTATACCTGTATGCTATCACTTCAGTCTTGAATTTGTTCAGCTTAAATCCAGCTAAGGCCTCAAATTCATACAAAATTTGCCAAACTGCCTTAAGGGATAATGTAGGATTTTTCAAAGTCAACAGGATGTCATCTGTGAATAAGGTTATCTTATAATCCTTCCTTCCTAAACAGATGCCTGCTACTTGATTAAAAAGACATAATTAAAGCAGCCAAGTGCTCCACAAATAACAAAAATGGTAGAGGGGAAAGGGGGCATCCCTGCCTCATCCTCCAAGCCAGAGTAAATTTTGTAGAAAGTGATCCATTAATTTGAACATATGCCATAAGTTTTGAATATATAGAATGCAACCTACCAAAAAAAGAAGAGGGAAAGCCAAAAACCTGAAGAACTGACCAAAGAAAATGCCATCAAACCCTATGAAAGGTCTTCTCCACATCCAAGCTGGCCATGACAAGAGGGAATGTTCTCTCATCAGCATAGTATACTAAAAGAAAAGATTGCCTTACATTATCAGACACCTGCCATCCATGAACAAAACCTGTCTGGTCCTGGTCAACTAAGGATGGGAGAAAGCCCTCCAATGTATTGGTCAAAAATAGCCATAAAAAACTTATAATCAGTATTTAGCATAGAGATCAGTCGATAGGACTCTGGCTTTACTGTTCCTTTAGCTGGCTTCAAAAGCACAACAACAATAATAGCACTATTCGGGGGTCCTATTTGGACCTCCAACATAGCATACAATAAAATAAGGCACAAATTTTCCTGTCAGTCAGAAAGCTTATAGAAATCTTATGGAAACCCATCAGTGCCTGGACTCTAAATTTTGGACCTCTTTATTGTTGCCATTAACTCAGAATTTGTAATTGGGGACAATAACGACATCTCCTGCTTTTCTGATAGCTTTAGCAACTGAGTTCGAGCCAAAACTGAGTAACCTGCTCACTAGATGGGGCCTTGTATCTGGGGTATTTAATGAAGAATAATATGTCCTAAATGCACACAAAATTTCCCCAGCTCTATGGACAATCCCCCGTCTCTGGATCCGTATTTAAAAAATAGTACTGCCCACCTTTTGTTCTCTCAAATGCCTAGCCAAATTCCTAGCACCTTTAGGGCCCCCCGCTGCAGATTTTGATGCAGAAATCCCAATGCTAGCTCTGTTTTCTGGTCAAGACATTTTTGTAGCTTTGCTTTAGCTTTCAATAAACTATCTTTAACTGACTTATAATGTATGGTAGAACGCTGTTAAACTTAGGAAATCATCATTTCCTAAGGTTGTTAACCTATCGATGTGACGTACATATGTTGTTAACCTATTGATCCTACGTCACATCGATAGGTTAACAACAGCGAGTGGTCTGCACATGTGCACGCTTTTTTTCGACGGGGAACCAACTGAAGGGAAACCAATGGGGAAGGACTGAAGGCCGTGGCGGTGACTTTTTTAAAAATGTAAGCCATTTTACTTTTTAAATGGGACCATACACTATAAAAAATAATGTATTGTCCCTCTATCGGCAACCGGTCAATTTTAACCATCTCGAGGTTGCCATGGCGATGTAAACCTCTCGAGCTTTGCTCTCTAGGTTTACATGGTCAGCCTGGCAACCTCTCGACTGTTAACTGACTGGTTAACGATAGAGGACCATACATTATCCTCTATATCTCCCCGCATGAATCTAACTTAAAGTAATTGTACCTCTTTGGCTAAATCCAAAAGTTTCCCCCTCCATTCCCTCTGTTTAGCAGAAGCATATGACACCAGCATCCCCCGATAGAGGCCTTTAAAGCATCTCATAAAATCCCATCAGAGATCTCCCCATTATAATCATTCTCTAAATAAATTTTAACCTGATCAACTAAGACATAAGGAAGGATATCAGCAGTGAGATGAGTCTCTTTGTGGATGACTCAAAACTGGGGGCAGTGGTGGATGGGAGAGTGGCCCTTCATGGGGACCTGGATGATCTGGAAAGGTGATCTAGAAAGTGGAAGCTGAGGTTCGATGCAAGGAAATGCAAGGTACTGCACGTGGGAGCCAGAAACCCGGGCCAAGTGTACACCCTTGGGTGGGAAATGCTATAAGTCTCAATGGCTGAGAGAGACCTGGGGGTGGTGGTGGATGTAAAGATGAACAACTCTGAGACTTGTAGGAGGGTAGTGGCCAAGGCCAACAAGATGCTGGGATGCATTGCTAGGGGGATCACCTCCAGAAGGAGGGAAGAGATACTCATTCTGTATAACTGCTTGGTGAGGCCGCACCTCGAGTACTGTGTGCAGTTTTGGAAGCCACACTTAAAGATTGACATAAAACTCCTGGAGATGGTCCAGAGGAGGGAAATCAAAATTATATGGGGCTCGGGGGACAGGACCTATGAGGAGAGGCTTGAAGAGCTAAATATGTACACATTAGAAGAGAGAAGGGACCAGGGGGACATGATAGAGGTCTTCAGCTACATGAAGGGGGTAAATAGGGGAGAAGCAGTCAGGGTGTGCCCAAGTAAGTGGGGCAACTAGAGGGTGTGGGTGGAAGCTGGAGTAGGGAGATTCAGAGGAGAAAGGAAGAGGTGCTACTTCACTGAGAGTGTAGTGGAGCCATGGAAGGCACTGCCCAGGGGGCTGGTGGGGGCAGAGATGGTGGAGGGGTTCAAGAGGGGGTGGGACAGGTGCAGGGGAAGGATTCTGGAAGCAAAGTCATGTGCAGTGGGAATATCCAGGACTGGGAAGGGAGAAACCAGAGAGGGTGAGGGGGGCCGCAAGGTCAGCTCCCAGGGTGGGGGCTGACCAAACAAGCAGACACAAAAGACCATTAGGCCTATTCTGCTGGCATTTTAGTATATTAGTATGTTAGTAACTATTTTCTGTTGTAACTCTGGATCCCTTAAATAAACCATATTCAATCTCCAAAAGGAGTTAACAGGTTTCTGAATGTTAGCTATAGTAATTAAAACTGGTGCATGATCCAAAAGTGCTGTACATCAAGACTGGATAGTTTGAGCATCAGAAAAATGTTCAAGTGTATTAAAAAATAATCCAACTGGGCAGAACTACCATGCGTAGCTGAAAAGTGTGTATAACTTCTTGTCCGAGGGTGTAAAGACCGCCATCCATCAACTAAATCTAAATGTTTCAAAACTCAATTTACATATTTAATAACTGTTGTAAATTGTTGACTCTTAGGATTAGAAGAATCTAACATCAGGTTTAATGTTAAATTTAGGTCCCTCCCCAACTTACTCTCCCTTTCAGGCTGGTAGACAGTAAATAAATAAAAAAAAAAAAACTCCTTTCGTTGAATTTGGAGGAAAGTAGGTATTCACCAAAGTCATCCCTTTTCCATACAGCAACCCATTTACAATAACATATCTACCCACTGAATCCATTAGAGAATCCACCACATCAAAGGGTAAACCGTTTCCTAAGCAAGACGCCTTCGGACATGACGCATAATTTTTAAAAAAAAAACCTAACCTAAGGAATTTATCACGTTCCAAAAGGGAGAGATGAGTCTCCTGGAAAAAAATAATATCCGCAAGATGCTGACAAGTGAAGTGAAGACGTCTATATCATTTAATAGGATTTGTGACCCCATTCACATTGTAAGACAGAATTCTCAACATAGTCCTCCTAACGTCTATAATCTAGAAAAAAATTTAAATTCCAAAATAGAATATCCTAATACTATTCCAGAGTGTGTCCCCACCATTGGAGTTATTAAATCCATGAACCACATCATGCATTTCTAAATGTAAATCAGCTAATAACAAAAAAATAACTATCACACACACTAGATGACGTTATCAAAAAATGCATATGTAAAGCTGAAAGGTAAATTAAACATCCTAGCCCCCATCCAGTTCCCTTGATACTCCAATTAACTTCAACTCCTATTAAATTAGATAAGGTACATCCCTCTTGTATAAAATTATGAAATAATTTAACTACCATATCCCATAATATATCCAGAAGAAATACAGCGTCTCTATAAGTAAGCATCTTCACCCAAAAGTTCGGTACCAAACCCCATAAAAAATTCTTATTAACCAAAACATCGATAGGAATCCCAAATTTGGTTTACTTTGTAAAAGACCCCAGTTTCCCCAACGATTTGGAACTTTTGCCTAAAATAAAGTGATCAAAAGACCCCAAACAGCAAAAAAAGAACCCATATACCATCCAAGATCCAAAAAACAATAAACATAATCCCTGATAAAAAAAAATCTTAATCGACGAGCTATCCTCATTAAGTAAACTATAAATCCATATTTCCCTCATCTGAAATAGAACATAACTAATCTCAAACAAATATCAGCATTCACTAATTTAAAATTACATATAACTTTCATCAACCCTTTCAAACTCAAATGACCTTCAACCAAGAGAGCCAGATCCAAGCATTGGCTCCTTTGCAGTACCATGGTTGAATATAGTACTGAGAGGGTATTAGCCTAGATCACTGAACAGACCCCCCTAGGTAAAAAATACCCCTAGGAAAAAAAGATGCTACCTACCACAGTCATCCAATAAAGCGACTAAGAGCAATATGGCCCCCTTACAATTAGTGAGACTTAACAAACAGTTATAGGGCAAGCTAATTAAAAAAAAGAAAGAAAACAAACCCCAGATTCCATATCTAAAGCTCAACATCCTTGATATGACCCAATCTGTTAAAAATAATCATAGCAGTTCTGAATGGTTCATACTAAAATAGTTAATGAAACAAAAATAGGAGAGAGAAGGACACACTCTCTTTCAATGTTCAAATACTGTAGAGCTCCTTTGATCCATGCTAGTAAGAAAAATAGACAAGCAAGCCATAATGTTATATCTGTCCAACAAAGCAGTGTTTGTATCAAATAAAAGAAGCCTATTATAGTTGTTCAAATGTCCGTAGCTATGCAAAAAATAAACAATATTCATTTCCATATCCAGTTGCTGCTTCTGCTCATCCATTCCGCTCTATATTCTGACTCATACTAAGTTTATGCTAAGGTTCATACTAAGGTAATTAGGTGCAAAGCAGGTGGAGAGGCCCATAACTGCACCATAATCAATTACAGTACACAAATTTGGATTTATTAAGGATAAATTTGTCAAGGCGATTTTGAAAATTTATTTTGTTGTTGCTAGTAACAATTTCTGAAGGTAGCCTATTCCAGGGATTAATAATTTTTTGTGTAAAATAATATTTCTGCAACACATGATAGAATGTATCCCTACTTATCTGCAGTGGATGACCTCTAGTGTTATATATGTTGTTAAACATAAAACCCATTTAAGCAAACATGTATGGGTGATTTATAATATCAAACATATAAATCAAATCAACCCGGAGGCATCTAAGTGATAATGGCGTCAAGTTTAAACTTTCTAAACATTGTTCATATGGAACATTAAAAAGTTCTTTTATATTTTTGGTAACCTTCCTTTGGATTTTTTCCAGTGATGCAATATCTCCCTTTTTATATGGATTCCAAAGCTGTGATGAGTATTCTAAGTGTGATCTAGCATAGGCTCTATATAATGGCAATATAATCCCAGGATCTCTTGATTTAATATTTCTTTTAATAGACCATATTATCCTATTTGACTTATTTATAGCCTCATTAATCTGTTTGTTATATCCAAGATTGTTTGTTATGTAAATACTTAAATCTTTTTCATTGATGGTAATTTCCAGCGGTATCCCATTTAACATATAAATGGCCAAGTGGTTATTGAGAACAACATGCATCACTTTACACTTTGATGGATTTAGACGCATACCCCAAATGTTAACCCAATCAGATATATTATTGAGGTCCCATTGAATTATGGAGACCTTTTCTTCACTATCACAAGGCCCACCAAGTTTAACATCATCTGCATATTTTATGGAAGTTGAGAAACAGTTTTTAGATAGGTCTACTATGAATATTTGGAATAGACAGGGGCCCAAGACAGACCCCTGAGGGACACCACTGCTAACAGGTTGAGAGTCGGACAAATGACCATTTGGTAAAACCTTCTGTGTTCTATGAACTAACCAAATTTTAATCCACGCAATGATATGTTTATTAATGTTGGTATCTAGTAAATTAGCAATTAGAGAATGATGAGCCATCACATCAAAAGCCTTACTAAAATCGAGATAAATTATATCCCAAGGGGTGCCATTATCTATGTTCCTACTAATGTTTTCATAGAAGCATATCAAATTGCTTAGGCACCCCCTGCCCTTTTTAAACTCATGTTTTTCAATATCAAAGGTGTTAAGTGTATCACTAATGAGATCTTTTATTAAACTCTCGAGTACCTTACAAACAGTTGATGTCAACCTAATAGGTCAGTAATTTTCCAAATTAGAATGAGGCCCTTTGTAATAAATTGGTATTACATGGGCTGACTTCCATTCTTTTGGCACAAAATGATACTACAAACAATGTTCAAAAAGTAGATGTAAGGGGTGAGAAATATGATCTGCAAGTAAATATGGCAGGTGCCCACTAATATTGCCTTGGCCAGGTGAATTTTTATTATTTAGTAATTTAAGTTTTGCCTAAACCATACTGGCTGATAGTTTGATAAATAATTACATTTATATTAACATCATTTTGAATGGATTTATTACTAAATACATCACAAGATTTTTGATTTAAGATGTTAGCCATCTCTAAAGGATTGTAACAAAGATTAGAGTTATGCAGAAGGGGTCCAACCTGACAAGTAGCTATTTTAAGTGAATTAATATAAGAATAAAACATATTTCCATTGTCTTTACTAGCTTTCTTAACAATATTCAATTCCCATCCTTTTTTAGCCTTTCTTATCATATGTTTGCATTTCTTTTGAATGCTCATTTGTCTATGATTTTAAATATATAGAATCTTTTTTGTTTTTTGTCTTATTGTTTGTTGAATATTTTTGGAGAACTATTTTGGCCTATGCTTCCTTTGCCCTTGCTTAACAATATATGGGATACATTAATCTCTTAACTGTAATACGATTTGTTTAAAAAATCTCAACAACTTTTGGGATCAGATGAGGACATAATATTATTCCAGTTGATGCCCTTAAGTGTGGCTATAATATTTGGTAAATCCGCTTTATTATATAAATATGTTATAGTTTTTTAATGTTTATGAAGGCATACTGTTCTAGGGAAAACTTAATAGAACTGTGGTCACTATTACAGATGGGGGAGACATAGTAATGCCTTTGTATGTTAAGATGATTACTGTGAAACACAAGGTCTAAAATGTTGCTCCCCCTAGTTGGTGCTGAAATACATTGTTGGAGGTTAAGTTGTTTAGAACAGGCTAGAAGTTTTTTGCCTGCACTGGTAAGAGCAGAGCCTTTATCCCAAGATATGTCAACTAAATTAAAATCCCCCATACATAACATGGAACCACGTTCACAAGCATTTTCAAAGTCTACAATAATACCCTCTGCATAGGTTATATCTGCACTCGGAGGTCAATAACAAACACCCAATATAAAATTTTTAGGACAAGCTAAGATTTTAACCCATGCTGATTTGATATTTACATCAGGGTCTTTAATTTCGTCTCAAATTTCAACTGAATCGAGGTTATCATTAACTAATAAGGTGAAACCACCACCTATACTATTGGGCCTATTCAATTTGTAGTATTTAAAACCTGGTATAATGCACACAAGATCCTACATTTATAAATCAGCAGAGGGCCTGAGACAATGAGCTGCCCAGAGAGAAAGTACACATGTTCTTCAAAATAACTAGGTCAAAAACAGCCTGCCAAGGAACCCACCAGGAGAGGAAGAATAATCTAAAAGACATTCCCGTCTATTGATAGAAGCAAAGTGGGGAGTGGGCCTAACCAGGTGAAGTATACCTATTTAAGCTGGTTACCTGAACTTATCCCCGGCCATCTCCTATGGTAGACAATCAGCCCAGGGAAAGGCAATTAAAACCAATTTGAAAATCCAGTCTGCTAAATAATACTGAGGCCACCCCCTCCAGCTTCTAAAACATTTACTGTTAGCTCATTCATTCAGCAGGGTCCCACCTGAATGTCTGAAGAAGGGAACAAATATCCTTTAGGGTAGGTTCCCATTTCTTCCTCTTCTCCTCTGGTGAAACCTTGGTCCACTGTTCTCTCTGGAGAGACAGTTTATCCCCGGCCACCTGTGTCTCCATCAATTCTGTGTGAACCATATGTCGCTCCTGTAATTCCAGTAATGCAGCTTTAGGATCATTGAAGATCTTTGGTCCATACCTAAAATGTACTTTGAGCTTGGCAGGATAGGAGATAGAGAATTTTAGATCATTCTCTCACAGAATTTTAAACAATGGGACATATGCTTTCCTCTGTCATTGGACCACAGCTGAATAATCATTGTCCAGCCTTATATGGTGCCCTTGATAATTGAGCTGTCCTTTCCTCCATGCCCTCACCAATAAAGATTGTTTTACCACAGCATTGTAAAATCTTACTGTTAGTGATTGAGGTTGAGTGCTTGAATCATGAGCTGGTGGAGACAGAGCAAGGTGTGCTCATTCAGTAGGAAGGAGCTCAAGGTCTGATATGTCCAACATTGTTGCAAAAAAGTCTTGTAAAAAATCATCAAGTCCTCTTTATCTTCAAGACCCTCAGGGAGACCATGCATTCTTAAATTAATCCATCAAGAATGATTTTCTAAGTCCTTGGTTTTGTCCCCCAGTTGCTGCGTGTCTTGTAATATGCGGGTGAACAAGTGTCCGAGACGTTCTATCCGACCATCCGAGACAGTCGCCTGCTGCTCTAAAGAAGTCATTTGATCCTTGATTTTTTGAATGGAGCTGTGTAACTGCCGATAAAGTGAACAGGTCTCCTCATGAAAAGCCTGGATTTCTTTAAGAAGCACTGCATGAGTAAGCTGCTGCAACCTGGCGTTACTGTTGGCTACCATCCTGAAGGTAAGCCAGTGTTGCACATTTTTAATACAAGCTTTCTCCAGATGAATTTTGAGCCAGACACCAACAGTAATATCTTGCCCAGTAAATAAAAAATACTCACCATCACAAAATGAAATCACTCAGTAAAGATAACCACAGCTGCAGTAGAAATCTGTTAGGAGGGCCAACAGCACTCACAATCTAAGCTGCCATCACCATGGGAGCACCACCGGATTCCAGTGTCAATGGCTCAGTTGGTAGCACACTCACCTCTGAGGCTGGGATATAAAAGGACTTCAGTGGGTTCAGTTCCCACATCTGGCACTTGGGTTAATATCCCAATACTGACACTGTAGTGCAGCATGAGGGGGTGCTGCACTTCTGAGGTGCCATCTTTCAGATGAGACATTAAACCAAGGTCCCATCTGCCTGGATTGGTGGTAGTTCAGGTGGATGCTACAGATCCCATTTCACTTATTGAAAAAAGTAGTGGAATTGTGTTTTTATTAGATATTTAAATCATAACACCAAAAACAATCACAAATTAACAATTCAAAGTAGTGAAACCCAGGAGGGAAAAAAAAACAGTACATCATGTAATAGGCACATCAGAATCCGTATTCCAGAGAAGATTTCTCCACACATTCCTAATATACAGTTCAGTTTGAAAAGACTTCTCCTTAAAATATATACAACAAAATTCTTTATTAATACAACAAGAAAATTCCTGATAAGTAAGCAGTTTTTGCTGTAACATAAATAAACACCTGGCATTCCAGACATGCCATTTAACTACAGAAAAAATCACATTCAAGGTACTAGTGTCCCACTTAAACCTTTCCCAGCCATGTACTCCATAAATTAAAGTGTCATAAGAGACATGACCAAGCAGCAACATATCTCAACAGTCTGCTAAATAAGTCCAAAATGATTGAATAAAAGCTCAGGAAAAAACAAATGATGCATTGTTTCAAATTTTGTACCATGTAGTTAGGTCTAGCACACATCCTGTCTTTAGAAGCTTTATGTTTTTGATTAGCCTTGATATTTAATTTTTCATAGCAACAGAGCCACAAAACATCCCAATATTTAACAGGAATTGTTTCATTGCGAAGCAGCCACAGTAGACTGGGAATCAAAGTCTGAGGGCACAGAGGAAAAGTACACTGTTCTGTAAAATGGGAATCCTGCACCTGCACATATAACAACTTTTTAGATTTATGGAAAACATCCCCAGAGGTAATACCACAGCTTTTCAGAAGATAAAATATCTCCCTATAATAGGGCAGGGAAAATGAAACTGACTTAAATATCTTTACTGTACCGGAGACCCAACCCCCATAATATGTCGTAAGTTTGGCTCTCATCAAGTCTGTCCACCAAGCAGTCACCTGTTGGCAGACTGGACAAAGATTTACATATAAAGAATTAACAAAGAAAATTAAAACAAAGGGTTCACCATATTTAAACCACCATCAGGTACCTTGAGATACAAAACGTTCTGTTTCAGGGGATTCAATCTGCTCCCCCAAATTGCCTGAAAAAATAAACCACAGAGAACAGCGTCACATTCCATTGGAGGAGGAAAAACCAGACTGACATACAAAAACAGTGGCAAAAGGTAAGTTTTAACCAAGTACACATGTTTAAACTTCCCCATACTATATTTATTCCAACCCTCCGCCATGGCCTTCCAAAGCTGAATCTTCACGTCCCCATTAAGGAGATATTGTCTAACCATATCAAAAGCAATCCCCAAAATCTGAAGCAGCCCATCCCCAACTAAAATACCAGCAACACTAGTGGCAGCCAAGCCTACCCCAAGTTGTTTAATCACACACTTCTCTCTATTCAAACGAACCCCAGATGAGACTCCATAGAAAGTACAAAAGTCTATAGCTCTCACAACATCAGTGGTAGTCTTAAAACCAAAAAAAATATTATCTGCATATGCTGCAGCAGTCCAAGGTAGGTGATGTGTGGAAGCCAACATAGGGGTTAAAAAGCAAACATCATTCAGAAGTCTCAGGAGTAGATCAATACTGAAAACAAAGAGCAAAGGACTTAAGGGGCAACCCTGATGCAACCCCCTCCATACCAGAATCATTGGCCCTAGAAATCCATTCACCAACAGTTTCACTACCGCACGGTCATAGGTGGCTTTCAACCACAATATAAAGGTAGCTGGGATACCATAAAAGTGCAAAGTGAACCATAAAAAATCATGATAAATTGAGTCAAAGGCTTTCCATTGATCCAGTGATGCCACATAACCATCCATACCAGGAAAGGCCCCCGACTCAAAAACTTCCCGCAACAGCAGTAATTGGTCTGTAGTCGCCTTCCCTGGAACAGCACAAGACTGAACCCTTAAGATGACATATGATACAATTTTAGACAGCTGACATACAAGAGTCTTCATAAGAATCTTAAAATCCACGTTCAAAAGACAGATAGGCCACCAATTATCCAAATTCTCCCTATCAGCTTTCTTATAGAGAAGTGTCACAATCCCTAGCATCATGTCCAAAGGGAAATTCCCCTCCTCCAGCATATATGTATAAACTTGGGCCAATTCATGAGAAATAAAAGGGACAATTAGTTTATAAAGTTCAGACAGAAGACCATCCTGTCCAGGTACCTTCCCTTTGGGTAGTGCCAATACCGCCTCCAGTACTTCAGTCGGAGAAATAGCCTTGGTTAAGGCACAGGCATCAGCCAAAGGAATGTCAGGAATATTCAGTAAGTGAAAAAAATGGGAAAAAGCTGTCCTCTCAGTATCCTGTTTCTCAAATTGCCTCTCCAAATATTGAGACACCACCCATAATATATCATGTTGCTGTGTAGCAACCACCTGATCGGAATCCAAAACTGCCATAATTTTTTTTGTGTTTGATCCGTTTTCTACAACTAATAAAAGGACAAATAGTGTCCAACTTTCTGTGAGTTGGAAACCGCTGCTGCATAGTGAGAGATGTCAATTGGAGCTCATGAAAATCCCTCATCAGATGTTGGATAACGTCTATCTGTTCCCCATAATCATGGTGTGTTGTTTGCACCAAGCTCATTACATGCTGCAACTGTTTCCTATGTTGCTGGTATTTTAGTTTCTCAGAATCAGAGGCATGTCTGATTTAAGACCATCTCACCACAATAAGGGGTTATCAAATATACCAAACAAGGTTTTCCTCCCACAAATCAAATTCAATATCTGGTGTTTAATGGAGTCCAACTTGAGTAGTAAAGAATTACATTTCAAAAGTCTGTGCCCAATAGGGAGGTTAGATGACTCTATCACAATGGAGAGTTCTTTATGATCAGAATATTTAACTGATTCAACAGCAGCAGCCCACACAGGAATTCCCCTTACTCAGAAAAAAGAAGTCAATGTGAGTTGCATGCACACCCCTTTGAAAAGTAGGTTTCACCTGCTTGGGAAAGGATCTATACGCATTGATCAAGTTAGCCATATGCACCGTAGCATTCAAAAAAGACATATAACTAAAAACTTTCATGGTAGATGTTCTGCTCCCCCTATCCTGACAAGAAAGACCACAATTAAAATCTCCCACCCAAATCACAGTTTGGGCTGGAAAAAAAAGGGCGGATCTGAAGAAATGCATCCACCCTATCCACTATAGAGTGAGGTGCATAAATATTAATCAATCTTAAACAAGTCCCCAGACACTTAACATCCAATAACAAGACCCTCCCCGGAATCAAATCCAGTAATTTGAGAAGCTGAACACCCATAAAAAATAAAATCCCTACCCCAATACAGGCACCTAAGCCAAGAGACCAATAAGACAGTCCCCAGTACCATTCCTTCTGAACAGTGCGGACCTCAGTGGTTGTGTGCAACTGTGTATTCTGCAAAAAAAGCAATATCTACAGCAGTAGATAGTAAATGGGAAAGAACACCCTCATGTTTCAGCTTATTCTTAATACTATTGACATTAATAGTCAATAAGGACAACTGGCAGTGTTGACACATGGAAAAACTCAGGGAGGTTTATGCACCCGTGCATTACCTGCACCAGCCACCCTCTTCTTTTTCCCCTGAGTTGCTTTTTTTACCTTTCTGGGGACCAGCAGCGCCAACATCCCCCATCTCACTGGACTCAGAATCAGAAAAGGGTTCAATAGAGTGGGATTCCTCAGAGGAAATCTTAGACTCATTTACCACCATATTGGGCTCCTGGAAAAGCAGCTGAAACCTATTAGAGGTTTTGGTTTCTGAAATTTTATGGACTTTGGAAGCAGGTTGTCAACAACTCCTTAGTCTAGTTACTCATTGCTCATCCCCAAAATGGGGACATATGGTGGAGGGGGGGGTGCATCTCTGTATAAGAAGTTATGTGCTGCACAACCTGGTCCACCTCACTAGAAGGTAGCATTGATACCTCATCAGGCAGCTCAATGGCCAGCACCCCCATCTCCATCTCCTCAGAGGGAAGATCTGAGCAGAATTCAGGGAGGGGGCTTTGGTGGTCAGATCAGAGTGAGGGTCTAACTGGGGTTCCTGAGGCTCCCATGGCATTGATTTAGCCTGACAAAATTTCACATTTTCCCTTTGGGCTACAGCCACCACTAAACTCTGTTCCTCAAGGTCTCATGTCAAAGACATAGCAAACACAGCCTGTGCACAAGTCATATAAGAATGTCCAGACTAGTCACATAAGTTACAACACAGTTCAGCTGAGCACTGTAGATTTGTGTGTCCCAATTTACCACAAAGTGAAAAGCGAACATTATCACAAGTATTACCGATATGACCCAAGGCACCAAATTTGTAGCAGGTTTTGGGTTGTCCAGGATAAAACAAAACCCCTCAACCCCCTCCCAAAAAAGAAGTTGGGCAGATGCTGTAGGGAATCATTAATGGCCTTCAAAATTACCCGGACCTTCCAACCCCCCATCCAAATATTTTCTGTATCAAAAATGGCTTCAGGGTGACCCAGTACCATGCAATGCTGCTTTAGCCAAAAGACCAAATCAATTACACTCAACCCTTCATTCCAAAATAAAATTATAACATTTTTCTGGGCAGGCCGGGTCAGCAGAATGATTTCAAAGGGTGACCATAAAGGCGTGCTCTTCACTTTGTTGTACCTGGTCCCAACAGTGTCCAATCCACTTTGCATCTTAAAGCTCACATCAAATGAGTTTTCACCAGACACATGGATAAGAGCATACACCTCCACTGCATTAAAATACAAACTGTCCTTAAGCAGCATTTTACCCACATACACCCTATCAGGGAAAACATCCAAGCCCTCCTTATATACAATGTGTACTGCATTATGGCATTTGACAGGAAGTACTTTCTTCTTAAAAAAAGAAGCATAAGTCCTGGAATGTTGGCCACTATCCTCCTCACAAGACTGACCATGTCCTTCAGCATCCCCATCAGAAAGGCAACCCAGCAGTGCTATTGCTGTGCTCAAGTCCATGCTCAAGCTGGTGATTCTCCAACCCTGTTGCACCCAAAGCAGCCATATGGTCAAAATTCTATTTTGGGTTGGGGGTTAATTCTAAACCTGACCCAAGAACAAAGTCTGAGTCAGTACCTGCATCTGATCATGAGGCCTGAGAATTGGCAGGACCATCAGGCTTAGTCAGGCCCTCCATAAGGCAGACACCCAGTATTTGAATGGGAGCAAACCCAGACATCCATTGCTGGGAAGCGGGCGACCATACCCAACCCGCAACTCTCAGGGATTTCTCCACAGACCATGGGTCCGTCATGTCCATGTCCAAATCTGCCCAAACAGACTGCAAGGCGGAAGACTTGGCAATCGGTTCCTTCCGTCCCAGATCTAAGAAGAGATAAGAAAAAAAATTGTAACTCCCTCTTGATGAAGATTCTCAATCTGAAAAACAACAGACTTCTGTTGCGTCGATGTGCAAAGCTGCTGGTTGCCAGACACACCCATGGGCTGAATATTCTGGTCTGGTGCTTGACAACTCCTGCCAGTCACCAGGGAGGCACCCAAGTTACTAGAATCCATAAGCACTGTTCATCCAAAGCCATTTGCAGCATCTTTGCTAGGATTATTTGCAAGTTAGATTGTTCAGTCTAAGTCAACAGGTCTAATAATACCTCTGCAGACTGGTGCTGAGAATCAGTTCCCAACTTAAGAGCAATATCAGCCATGGTAGTAACCAGATCCATAGCTCCTTCAGGACTTGTATTAACTGCCTCCAAATGCACCTCTGCATCATAGAAGGTATAGGCATCTCCCTGTTCCACTTGTAGTGATGCAGCCTGCACTCCCAGCTCCTCCACATCCTTCTCCATTGATACTCAGATGGAGACTGACACAAAGTTGAACAGCATGCTCCCCTACTGTCAGAGAAGGGGAATTTTTATTGAGAGGACTTACAGACAAATTCATACACATATTATACATATTTACATATATATATATATATATATATATATATATATATATATTCAGTAAATACTGTGTTTTACATATTTCAGATTCTTTTTCTGTATACAACAGTTCAGAATACTTAATGGTTATTAATCGGTACTTGTTTTCCCTTATCATGGTGGTTTAGCCTAGTGTTCACAATTAATCCATAATAGTTTTCTTCTTTCCTCAGTACACCTCTTTGTATCTAATGCCTTCATTTTTTGTAATGAAATGCCAATATTCCTCTGCATTTCAATATATGATACCCATCTTTGTTGAGCTGCCTATAGATAATGTGACTGCCAAATATAATATCTTATTATTATGAACACTATTTGCAGTGTTTCAAGAAAATATTTACCCATACCCTTTTCCATTTTGTCCATATATCAGAGAACCATATGATAAATTACTCAACATTGATTCATTCCATTCCTTTGCTAGGTATTCCCAAAAACCTTGCACATAATCACATTCTGTAAACAAATGTTATTGTGTTTCCATTATTTGGGTACATGATTGTCTTAGGCAGCATCTGTCTTGTATCTGTTTATATTTATTGTTATTTCTCACTCCTAATTTTCCATGTAGACTCAGCCATGGCATGTTCCATACAAAATCTGGTAAACGTTTAGACTTCAATATGTCCAGATTAAATTGTAGCTTCTGTTCTGGGCATTCTCCCAAGGAGATGTCTTCCCTATACTCCATTTTCATCACATGTAAGTACAGCTCTTTCCTATCTTTCAGTAAGACCATTTATTTTGTAATATTCTATTTTATTACATTTTTCATTTGTTCTACCACATATTTTGGGACCAATGTGATTCTATATAATGCATTCGATTTTCTCCAGGCCCAATCTAGGGAATATAAGTCAATCCATTCCCTTAATTGTTCTTTCCAAATTTTGAATCCAGAACATATTGCACCCCCAAAATTGTAAGTTATAAACAAGCTGAAATAGAAAATGGTGTGGTTCGCAATCCCTAGGTCTCCTTCTTCTGCTTTTCTATAGGTCATTGTTCTTTTTATAGGGTTTAATCTACTCCCCCACAATGCTTGAAAAAACACACTGTACATTGTTACTAATAAAGATGGTGGGGAGGGAAAACATAGCTTATGTATTAAAAAAATGTGTATTAATAGAGTTTCTATCAACATAACCTTTTTTCTCTTTCCAATAGTTTGACCTTACCATGTGTTTACTAGCCTTTGTGCTCTTTGGAGATTTGTCTCCTAGTTCTGTCTGGCCATATCTGGGCTACCATGAGTTATTCCTAACAATGTGATTGTGCTTTCATCTATCTTAATCCCTGAATAAGTATTATTTTCTGGGACCTGGGTATCATCTAGTACCACCCCTACACTTTTCTCCAAGTTAATTTTAGACCCTGAATTATCTAAGAATTTCTTATAGTGTTCCATCAAAACTCTTCATTTGTTGAAGGATCTATACATAAGACCAGATCATCTGCATATGCCAAATGTTTTATCATAGGAGCAGAAGAGCTCTTATCCTATTGTCCAGCTCTATTCTCCTTAAGAAAACATCTATACAAAACACGTATAGCAAGGGGCTTAGTGGGCAGCCCTGCCTTACTCCTCTTTTTACACCAATATTTTTCCCTACCTATCCATTTATGTTTGGCGTTAATGTAGCTTGCCTATATAACACTTTTATCCATCTTACAAATTCATTGGGTATCCCATAGGCCCTAAGCATTTTATGCATATAATGATGTGAAATCTTGTCAAATGCTTTTTCTTGATCAATTCCTATTATATACCCCTGCAATTCTTGCTTTTCTGCTTTATAAAATATTTCCCTTAACATAATGAGGTTATCAACTTGTCTTCTATTAGGGATTGCACAAGTTTGGTTAGGACTGATCAATTTATCTGCAATTAACATTAATCTAGTCAATAAAAGTTTGCTTAATATTTTAAAATCTACATTCAGCAAACTAATGGGTCTCCAGTTTTTCAGATCCTCTCTTTCACCTTTTTTGAACAACAGTATTAATGTTGCATGATACATGGATTTTGCTAAAATGCCTTCCTGTAACATGTTATTATATACTATCACTAAGGCTGGTGTCAAACCTTCACTAAAGGTTTTGTAAAACTCTGCTCCTATTCCATCCGGCCCTGGGGCAAAGTCACTCTTAAGATCTTTTATTGCTGTTTTTATTTCTTCACTTTGTATTGGGACTGTCAAGTACTCACTTTCCTCCTCAGGCTGTGGTAAGTTCTGTAACATGTCTTCCTCCTCCAGTGTGTGTGGTGCTGTCCCAAATGTCTCTAAAAAATGAGAGTTTCCTGCTTGTAATATTTCTTCTAGTGAGGAGGTAATCTGACCGGAGTTTAGTTTTAGTTTCTTTAGGATCCTATGATCTACTCTATCTTTACATTCTTTATAGGGATCAATGGATCCCTTTTTCAAATTAGTGCTGAATCTTAGTTCCTGTTCTAGAGTCTTAGCTCTATCATATTGTAACATACACATCTGCTTTTTAACTTCTGAGATTTGATTGTCTAAATTCAGTCTCAAAGTTTCAGATTTTGAAATCAGTGTATGTAATTGTGCCCTTAATTGGAGGTATTTCAGATGTCTATCATTAAATTGTCCCATGTAATTTTCTGAAAAATTGCTTCCATGATGTTTTTGTGTCCTACCACCAGAGGGCAGCATTATCATACGTTATTGCTGCAGAGATTCTGGCGTGCCATTCTTGCATCCAAATTTCCTGTACATGTTTATCAGATAAAATGGAGTTGTTCAACCTCCATAAGTTTTTCTTACATCTTGTAGTACCTTCCCAAGTTATTTTCACTGTTATTGATTTGTGGTCTGAAAAGTCTCCAACCAGGAGCTTAACACTTAAAATGGTTAGAATCTCTGAAGCAAAAACATAATCAATCCTAGTTGATAGGCTTCATTTAAAAAGGTGTTCCCTCCAGTCTGATGTTTAGATCTATACGAGTCAATCAATTTAGCATCTGAGATTATTTTATTCAGAGCTGTGGAGTCACAGAAGGTCTTATTTGTTTTAAGCCCTCTGTCTGATTTCTTTAACCCGCAATTAAAATCCCCAGCCCACAGCAGTACTATGGATGTGTGTAAATATGGCTGTATTTTCTGGAATAAAGCTACTCTAAGGGCTTTAGTCTGTGGGGCATAAATGTTTATTACCCAAAACCATTCCTGATATAGGGGAAATATCTAATGTTAGAGCCCTCCCAGGGTCTATATCTACTAATTTTGCCACTTTAATGCTAGAGTTATTTAATAAAATTCCTACCGCATCACATCTCTCTTGGCCTATTGACCAAGAAGAAGAGCCTTTAGACCATTGTTCAGTAGCTAGCTGTAATTCAACATTTGTTTTAAACTGTGTATCTTGTAAACATGTCATATCACTCCCTTTTGAAGCTAAACAGCTTAATCTGGTTCAAAGTCAGTTGGCATCCATCTTTATCCCCCTTCCCCGGGTCATGCCTGAAAATAGGCAGGACTTGTCTAGTGCACTTACCCGGTCAACAAAAACTAACTAAATAAATAAAGAATTCAAGACTGTAAGCATTTTTGCATTCCCTTTAATACTGTTTTCATTTATCAATGTAAGGGTAAGGGAATCCATGAATTAAACATGTACTATCAGGAGAGGTGCTACAACTGACTACTATCAGGAAGTTTTACTCCATCTCCTTCTCCTAATTCTCTGGGAAATGTGTGTATCCCCCCTTTCCCCCTCTTCTGTATCTGATGCTGCTTTTGTAGCACCTGTAGTTGTGGATGATGTGTCTGATTGTTCCCCTTCAGTGTTTTCATCAGATTTTTCTGGTGCTATAACCGCATATTTATTTCCCTTTTTCCATGCCTCTGCTGAGGGTTCTTTCTCTATTATGTTTTCAGTGTTTTTTGGTTTCAATGTTTTGCCTTACCTATTTCTTTTCATAGCTACTTTCCTGTACTTGGATTCTTGACTAGGAGGTGGGGGGACATGCCTTTGTCTTCTGCTTCAACAGCAGAAGTTTAAGCCTCAGCACTAGGCTGCTCTTCTGCTGGATTTCTAGTCTCAGAAGTATCTTTATTACCTTCTTCTGAGGAATTCTCCCCTTCAACTGGCTTTGGGAGTTTACTAGTTGCTGCAGGATCTTGCATGTCCAAGACTTTATTAGCTTCTGCAGCTACTTTTTGGGCCTGCATTTGTTGGGCCTTATTGATTAGGCCATCTTGTGGGGGGCAGTCTTCCCAGTTATGGGAGGCACATGGGCACTTCCCATAACCATGTCCTGTGTTTTCACATAAATTACACTTGAAGAGATTAACACATGTGGGGGAAGTATGCCCATAATCGAGATAGTGACTGCATCAGGGAGTATCACAAACTGAGCTTAAATGGGTAATGGAGCTAAACTTAAAGCAATATTTGGGCTGTCCCATGTAAAACAGAACCCCTCTATCCCTTCCCAACAGCAGCATCAACTAGGAGCAGATTTATCCTGGACTCCCTTCAGGGTGCCTTCCTCAAGCAACTGGTCATGGAACTAACTCGGCAGAAGGCAATACTGGACCGTGTGCTCACAAACAGGGACAGTGTGATGGGTGTAACAGTGGGAGAGCACCTGGGGAAAAGTGACCACCAGTCATTGTGGTTTGAAATCACAGAAAGAGCAGAACCAAACCACACAAAAACAGGTATCCTGGATTTTAGGGGGACAGACTTTGGGAAAATGGGGAGATACTTGAAAGAGGCATTAAGGGGAATGGGACAGGAATCAGGGTTGAGGAACAGTGGGCAGTATTTAAAATGGGGATTACAATAACAACAGAATTATGCATTAAGCAGGTTAGCAAGAGGAAAAGGAAGAGACCATTATGGTTTTCCAAAGAGGTAGCAAAGAAAGTGAAAGCAAAAAGATTGCATTCAGGCAATACAAAAGACACAGGCAGAAGGGGATAGGGAGAAATACCAGGAGAAGCAAAGGGAGGCAGAGAGTCAGTAAGGAAGCCAAAGCTCAGACAGAAGAACACATTGCAAAATCAGTGGGTAGAGGACAAAACCTTTTACAGGTACATAAGTGAAAAAGAAAAGACAAAGGGAGGGATAGTGAGACTGAAGGGAGGATGGGGGCTGCGTGGAGGATGACAACAGTAAAGCTGACATACTGAACAGGTATTTCTGCTCAGTCTTTACTGAGAAGAGGAGGATAATGGGTCTGAAGGAGTACAAGGGGTGAGAATGGTGCAGAAATGGACACAAGTCCCTTACACGAAAGGGTCCTGAAGGAACTGGAAGTAATAAGAGTTGATAAAGCAATGGGGCCAGATGGGGTGCACCCAGGGTCCTTAAAGAACTAAGAGAGGTGGTGGATGAACCTCTGGCTATCCTGTTTAGCCAATCACTGGAAACAGGGAGGTACCCAAAGACTGGAGGACAGCAGATGTAGTCCCCTTATACAAAAGCGGGAACAAAGAGGAAGCAGGGAACTACAGACCAGTCAGCCTCACCTCGGTAGTGGGGAAGATCATGGAAGCACTACTGAAGGAGAGATTGTTGGAACATCTGGTTGTCAATGGACTACAAGACCCAAGGCAGCACAGTTTCACTAGGGGGAGGTCATGTCAGACCAACCTCATTGAATTTTTTGACTGGGTGACTAGGGAGGTGGATCAGAGGAGGGCAGTGGACATGGCCTATCTGGACTTCAGCAAGGCCTTTGACACTGTGCCACATAGAAGACTATTACACAAACTGGAGAATATGGGTGTGGGCAGGACAGTAGTGTGGTGGGTAGGTAACTGGCTGGGTGGCAGGACACAGAGAGTGGTGGTAAATGGCTGTCACTCCACAGAGGGAAGAGTGACCAGAGGGGTACCACAGGGATCAGTGCTGGGACTGGTCCTATTCAACATCTTCATCAGTGACATTGCGCAGGACCTAGAAGGCAGAATTTCACTGTTCACTGATGACACAAAGCTCTGTAACAGAGTAGACACACCAGAGGGTGTAGACAGAATGAGAAGGGACCTGAAGAAACTTGAAGAATGGTCAGGGGTTTGGCAGTTGAAATTCAATGCAAAGAAGTGCAAGATAATGCATATGGGGCACAAAAACCCTGGCACAATATATCAGTTGGGGGTTAGGATATAGCATGCACCAAGCAGGAAAGGGATCTTGGGGTTATCATCTCTGATGACCTCAAGGTAGGAAACAGTGTGACAAGGCAGCAGGTAAAGCAAATAGGATGCTGGGATGTATAGGCAGGGCATCACCAGCAGGAAAAGTGAGGTCATAATTCCGCTATACAAGACACTAGTGAGGCCCCACCTGGAGTACAGTGTACAGTTCTGGAGACCATACCTATGTAAGGACATAGACAGGGGTAGAAAGGTTCAGAGGAGGGCAACAAAGATGGTGCATGGATTGCATCACAAGTCCTATGAAGACAGGTTGAAGGAACTGAACATGTACTCCCTGGAGGAGAGGATGGAGAGAGGGGATATGATAGAGACATACAAGTATCTTACAGGGAGGAACAGGGTGCAGGAATACACTATTTTTAAGCGAAAAAGATGTACCAGGACTAGAGGGCATGGGATGAAGTTGGATTGAGGACGATTCAGAGGAAACATGAGAAAGAATTTCTTCACAGAATGGGTGGTGGACAAGTGGAACACCCTGCCAGAGGAAGTGGTGGGGGCTGAAACAATCACGGGATTTAAGAATGCATGGGATAGACATAAAGGAATTCTGGAGGTCAGGGGTAAGGGGCAACAAACTTCTAGGAAAACATAAACTGAACTTACAAGCTCAAATGGGCAGACTGGGTGGGCCATAGGCGCTTATCTGCCGACACTGTCTGTGTATCTATGTATCTATTTAAAGTGCTTGGTAGATGCATTGGTCCATTGTTCATAGTGTAGAGTTTTACTTTTATTTTCCAGCCCCCATTCCAAATCTGTACACTGTCTAAAATGGGGGCTAGCCTGTCTAGTACCTCACATCTCTGCCTTAACCAGAAAAGGATATCCTCTACATGGACTCCCTCATTACGAAACATAATGGGAAGTACTTAAGAGCTGGTTTCGTAATAGGGATTGCCATGTATGGGATCCACAAAGAGTTGTTTTTCAATGTCTGGTATTGTGACCAGAATCTGTCAAGGCTGGAAACTGTTTTAAAACTGACATCATAATTTCCATTCCCCAAATGTATTAAAGTAAAGATTTCTGATGAGAAAAAAATGCAGAGTACCTTTAAGCAACTGTTTCGCTATGTGCAACCTATCAGGAGGTTTCTCTAAGCCTACTTTAAATATTAACCTTAAAGCATTTTTTCTAGGGGCTGGTTCCCCTTTGTTTTGAAACAGGTCAGACAATCTAAACATGGGATATAGCCAAGCTTTTTTCTTAGGGTCCTGTAAAATGTGCTCTGCAGGTACCAGTCTATTAGATAGTTCATCTGTTTGTGTTGCTCCCTCTGTCCCTTGAATTGCAATCAGTTTTCTATCACACTTATTATTTTCAACATTGGGGCACATAACGGATATACGTTGATTTTTAGCAGCAACATTAGAGGTGGAAGCTTCAGATTCAAAGGTGTCCGCATGGTATTTTTTTTATTGTATCAGCAGCAGGGTCAGGTTTCCAGTTCCCTGTTTCATTTTATAGCCAACCTGCACCTTCAGGTGCTCGAGCTGGAGACCAGTCCTGTTGTAGTGCTAATAAGTCAGCACTAGTCCTTTTAAGTTTTGGAGAAATTATGTCCTCTGCAACATTTACAGGCTCTTGCTCTGTTTGCATCAGAGCTGCTTTTGTTGCAGCTTCATGAGTATTTAGCACTTTCTGGACATTCAAGATCCCCAGTCTACGTTTTTGCTGGACGTGGAGGTTTAATGTTCTCTTCTTGTTTTAACGGCTCTGGGCACACAGCACGACACTGTTTGTTACTGCCAGCCGGGAGAATGTTTTTAGTTTTCTGGCTAGTTTCTGCTGTAGGTGCTTGAATACAGCCTGCTGCATCACCACTCAGCTGTGGTTCAGGTGAGTCATTTAGTGTTCCTGTCATAAAGCCATTTTGTAAATTAGACAGTTTCTTCTGTAAAGCTTCTTTTTTAATTTATACTGTTCTTCTGTTTGCATTCATTCATTCATGAGTCTTTCCTTATCTGCTGACTTAGAACGAGTTGGTAAAGAATGCTGTACCTGGTCTGTATTCTCAGCATTTTCCACAATTTGAGACCAATCCATATTATTCTCAAAAAAACTTACAGGAACATCAGTTTCTTCCTCAGACATGGGTTGTAAATTCTTTTCAGGCTCTGGAAATAAAGGCTTAGATGATAGTTCTTTCTTCTCTGTCTTTCCTGCTTGCAATCCTCCTCCTCCTGGATCCATAGGAGCCGTCATCTTGGTCCCACAGGAAAATGGGTCCCCCCTGCTCACTGGAAGCAGAGTAGGGGAATTTTCCTGGTGCCCTGGCCAAATTTCTCCCATTAACTAAAATACCATCAACAGCTTAATCTGGTTCAATTTCAATTGCTTACCATCTGTATCCCCTTCCCCCCCAGTCACCCCGGAAAAAAGGACTTCTAGGCACAGTTGGCTTACCGGGTCAAAACAATTCAATAAATAAATATATCAGGCAATGAGAAAGTTTTAACTATTTTGAACAGGTTTGGTCACAGTGTCAGCTACCATGTTGAGGAGGAACTCAAAACTGCAGGTACAACCAATATAACAGAAAATAATACGGCTACACCAGATGGAGCGCTCATACAGCCAAATTTAGCCACTGCTTTGGCTTTCAACAATTACGATGCGATGACAGGAACACTTGATGGTCATGACACTTTGCGTAAGACTGTGGGTATAGCATACCAAAACATACCATCCAGTATTGAGGAAACAGCTGTGCCCAAAGAAAGGTCTGAAGAAGCTATGACAAGAACACACACACTGATGACCAAGTGCCAGCAAGACATGAAAGGCACACACTAGAAACAACCACAGATAAGCAAAGATCAGAAGTTCATGCCCATGACCAGGCAGGGCCATCTTTAACATCAAAGAGCAAATGATGCAGAACATCAAAGACAAAGGCTGAAGACTTTGACAAAGACTATTTACCAAGTGTAAAGAAGCAGACATTGTAGCCAATGGCATGACAGGAACAAGACACTATACCCAAGTACATTCAAACATCTCAGAGGAAATCAGCTCTAGATATTGATGAGAAAGACATTCTACCATATATATCTGGAAAAAACAAAAATAAGACAGTATCAATATAAGGTGACAGAAAGCTCTGAACCAAAAATCTCATGCAAGCTAAGAGAAGGGACATTGCCTGGATGATATCTTGTGCAAGTATAGATGCTACTCCAGTGTGACATGGATAAAATGCCCTTGTTTCTGTAGATGACCTGCCACAGCAGATCATATCATACATGGACCCTATAGGAAAGCCTCCAACAAGACTTGATGTAGTGCAAGACACCATGAATAGTGCTATCAAGGTTATGGATGAATGCCAGGAGGACTATATGCCTATTATTAATGATTTGGCCATAGCAAAACCTGAGCTGCAAATTCAGTCCACAAAGTCCTCGGAATATGATAGACTTTTCATATGTTTTGGACCATTCAGTATAAAATTAGCATACTTCAAAGGTCTTGGATATCTCCTGAATGGTTCTGGTGGAGACCACATTCTTGATGAAAGTGGTGTATTGGCATTGGGATCCCTGAATGGACTTCTTCAAGGAATATTTTTCAGTCAGGCAAAGAGACTTCACCCGATGCTATCAGTGGCATTCAGAATTAAACATTTGCAGTGATTTATACAATATGTAGTTTTATACAATGAGTGTGCCTCTGAAATGGGAAAGATAGAAGTGTTATCCTGAGTGTTAATGAACCTGATTCATAAGATATCTTTTTTATGTTATGAACTGGGTTTGTCACAGTTCACATCTCCATGATGAGGTATGTCACTATAGTGCGGCAACAGCATAACGAGCCAGACCTTTTTATAAGTGTGTAGTGCTAGCAGCATTGAAACTAATTTGAACACAGCAAAGTCTGTAAATGGCAAATCATTAAAAGAAAAGCAAACAATCTTTAATGACCGCATGTTTTCTTCATAGTGCCATTGATAAATCTTCCCTACATTAGAAGTGACATCACAAACTGCGTCAGCGTCAGATTCACCCATAGATTCCCAGCCCACTGGTAAATCCCAGTCTCCAAATAATCCAAATAAAAAAGTACAACATGAGCAATAAATAAACAAAACAGTTAAACAATAAAAATCTGGAAACAGAGCACCCGTGGTGAGCAGAAGAGATGCCCCCCATCCTTTCTAAGTACAAGCAGTCATGTAAATAAAGATGTGTTGGGTTCAGCTGTAATATTCTGTATCCCTCCTCTACATTTAGCTATGTAAGCAGTTTTAACTCCAAACAAAATTGAAAAGACTGCTTTATAGCCACCACATAAATACAGTGAATGTATTACCAGTGGCAGTGTAATAGAGAATCTTGGCCACATGGTCACAGCATGGCACAGCATGCAAACAGTTAAAAAAACACAAAGTGAAGTGCCACATGGGCAGTTTCAGTAATGGGCATCAGTTAAAGCATTCAGTTTCAATTATATAAATCAGATAGTAAACGATTAAAATAATAGCCAGAGAAATAGTGAAAAAAAAATTAAAAACTGTGGTGAAAACAGATGTTAGTTTTGAAATAGAGCTGATGTACAGACTAGCATTGTACAAGACAGATGTAGAGCCATTGTTAGATGGCACAGCTCAAATAGTAATTGTAACTGTTGAAATCCCAGAAAAGACACCAGCTGATGTAGTAAATGATTTTTATGTTTGATTGCATGCATGTGCAAGAAACATAGTGCCACCATATGAGTTTTCGTAGGTGTGCCTCCACCCACTTCCAATGCCCTGCTCCTTTTTGAAGGTGTGGATGTACCACGCCAATGAATGTCTGTGCTGTCTATGACAGCCATTCAGATACTGTGGAGTACAGTTCTGAGGAAAACACTGCCACAATCAGTGGTGGTAAAGTGTTGGCAATTAGCATACTGCCATCAGCAGTATGCAAATTGCCTACATGTACATCTTCACTGCATCTGAACTGTCATAGGCAGTTTCTCATCCCCCCCATGAACACTTACGTTGCACGCTGGGAGCCTACTCCATTGAGCTCATGTGCTCCCCTCCACCCCCATACACTATATGACCGACAGGAGTGCCCAATCCCCCGTCAGCTCCACTGCCCCCAAACAGACTTCTAGGTGCCACTCTGGGAGCCCACCCCAGCATGGTAAAATTCCTTATGGGCAATGGGGTGCCTAATCCCACATTGGCTCCACTGTACCCCTCCCAAAAGAAACACAAACTTCTAGATGCCACGCTGGAAGCTCACCGCAGCGTGGCAAAAGTTGGTATGGCTGACAGGAGTGCCCAAACCCCCATCAGCTCCACTGCCACCCTCCCCAGAAAAGAACCTTCCAGCTGCCATGCTGGGACCCCATCCCAGCATGGCAAAAGTCCCACGTCATCTTCCTGAATAAAAAAAAAAAAGCCTGTCAAAAAAAAAGGTCCCTCATTGACTGCCTTGCCCTCTCCCCCAACCCACACCACCCTCTGAGCACCCACCTCCCCAAACCCCTGACCCCATACTTCACCTCCGAGCCCAGCGCAATGATCTTCAGTGGACAGGGAACACGTCTGCACTCTTCAAAGCCAACCGAGAACTGAAGAAATGCCGGTAAGCTGCATAGTGGCATCATTTTTTTTTCAACTTTGGTGCATATCTCATCCATTTGGGGAATTGTTTCTCCAAATTTTCAACATGGGGTTCTTGGGGCCTCACCTGATGAACTCAGTCACTGTCATTTTGTTATTCAGTTCAGAAAGGTGATTTCTCGGTCACTGCGTGGAACCACCTTTCAGGACTGAGTAATGAAATTACAGTGTCATAGTTCATGAGGTAGGCCCCCAAAAACCCTATATTGAAAATTTGGAAAAAAAAACTCCCAAAAATGACTGTTACGAGCGTGCATTGCCAGTTCCTATGCATGTTCGTAACTTCATGAATTTTTAATATCTTCACTCCAGATTTTCAACATTGCCATGTTACCACACCTCCTTATGAGCAGTACAGCTGTCATTTTTCACATCTCACCCAAAATGTGTTTTTGTGCATGTAGCGCACAATGGCACAGTCGGCATGTGAAATCAATGTTTGGGACAGATTAAGAAAATCACAGTGACACTGTTCATGAGCAGAGGTCTTAAAACGTGTATGTTAAAAATTTGGTGACAAAAGTCCATAAAATGACTGTGTTATGAGCATGCATTGAGCAGTTTCCACGCACCCTCGTAAGTTCACAAATTTGTAATATTTTCTGTCCAGATTTTCAACACTGGCATTTTTCCACACCTCCTTATGAACAGTATGGCTGTCATTTTTCACACCCTGGCCGAAATATGTTTTCACACTTCTGGTGCAGAAATGCATGGTTGCTGTGGGAAATCAGTGTTCGGGACAGATTAAGGAAATCACAGTGACACTGTTCATGAGTAGAGGTCCCAAAATGCCTGTGTTTACAATCTCCTGTAAAAATTCCCAAACTAAGTACATTACGGGTGTGCGTTGAGCAGTTTCTACGCATGCTCGTGACTTCACCAGTTTTTTATATTTTCACTCCAGCTTTTCAATATTGCCATTTTTTACACCTCATCATGAACAGTACAGCTGTTATTTTTGACATCCTGTTCAAAATGTGTTTTTGTACCTGTGGTGCCAAATGGTGTAGTCGTTGTGCAAAATCAGCTTTTGGCTAACAAACTGATATTGCCACTGTTCATGAGGTGGGGATCACAAAAAACCCATGTTGAATATTTGGAGTGAAAATACCAATGAACACCTGGGGCATTAGGGTTTCCGACCATAACACCCCACCCTGTAGAACCTGACATGCATCAGGGGTGTGACTTAGAATTTTTGCCTGTAATCCTCATTCCATTGCACCCCTACCCATACCCTGCAGTCAGTGACAGGCATTAAGGTGTGCCTTGGACTCTTTGACCCCAAAGTTCACCCCATTCTCCTATACTGCACCCATCTCACGGTATTTTCTTATGGAATGGGGTGAGCATAAGGCCCAAAGACCCCAAGGCACACCGTGACACTTGTCGGTGTCTGTAGGGTAGGGTGTCATGAAATGGCATGGCCTTTATGCCTGATGACCCAAAGGCACACCCCGATGCCTGTCAGTCTCTGCAGGGTGGTGGTGGGGTTGGCTTCAGTTAAATACTTCACTGCCATTCCTATTATGCATCTCTCTAACTCCTACACTACCATTGTCAATGCCAGCAAGCAAACATTTGGCATTGACAAATGCTTGTCTGGAAAATCAAGGCACAGTGCTATCTAACAGTGAAGCAACACCCACTGAAACAGTAGTAAACATTGCAGTGAATGTCAGTGAGATCAGTGAGCATGACAACAGTATACTGGACAATCTAAGCTTGACAGAAGATAGCCTGATGTCTTTTATACAGGCAAATAAGAATAAAAATACCTTCAGGAAGACACAATATGACCATTCTCTAATGTACAGTTACCTTGCTAAGTCACACAATGAGACCAGAGTAGTAGAAACGATTGAGCCAGTAAGACCAAATACTCTCTTGGCCAATTTCTTTTTTAAGAAGAAGCAAAAAAAAAAAAAAATGATGGCACCCTTTGCAAGCCAATAGGCATGAGATCTGTATTTCAAAGTGTGGACAGACACCTACACTCCAGTAATTACAGTGAAGCCCAATAGGATGAAACGCAGTGTGATAGGTATACTGCATGGCAAAAGGGATTAACTCCCATTGAAACTGCATGGTTTACTGCAGTAAATCTATTGCAGAAAATTATGGGTTTGGGTTGCAAAGTACATGCTTCAGATAAACTGTCAAAAGACATAATAAACACACAGTATGAGAAGGAGCAACAAGACCCACAATAAGCAATGTCTGTCATTAACAGTCTTTGGCTAGTGTGTACCATGTACTTTGGCACATGTGGTTGTATAGAAGCTAGAAATCTTAAATGGGGAGACATCACAGTTAAAATAGATGAGAACAATACACAGTATCTTGAGTACTTCACCGGGCAACAGACAAAAACAAGAACTGGTAAGACTGTGAAGGACAGTAGAAAAATCTGTCCAAAGGCCTATGAAAATGTAGCGGTCAGGAACAGATGTCCCAACTATATATTCCAGGTGTATGAAACTGAGAGACCATTTCACACAAAGACACCTGCTAGTAAATTTTTTCTAGCTATCAACACCAACAAGCCTGTGTACCAAAAAAGCCCAATGGTACAAAAATCAGCCAATTGGAATAAACAAGCTGTCTGCCATATTAAAAACCATGTTAAAAAATGATGGACTAGAGACTGACAAGAAAGTAACAAACCACAGCACCCGTAAGCATGTGGTACAGAAGCTTAATGACTGTGGTGTTGCTTCGACAGAGATCGTGCAGATAACTGGTCATAAAAACCTAAAAAGCATTAATGATTACTCCAGGTTGAATGACAAACAGCAGCAAAGAATTTTAAACATGATCACTGGTATTGATGTTGATTACAAACCTCTGAAACCAGTCCCTATGAACATATAGTCATCATCTATTATGTCAAGTTCCTGGGAGGGATTCTTTTATCAGCCTTCATTCAAGGCTGAAAATATCTTATTTAATTTCCGCACAGGTTAGTATCAGAAATTCAGATTTCAAACTTGTCACACTCATAATTGAAGAAGTACTCCTACAAATAACTAAGATCCTTTATCTCTTGTTAACCCTGTCACAATTCCCGCACATCTTGAAAATGGCCCTGGTGACCCTAGTACATAAATCAGGTGATCATGCCCTTCATAATAATTATAGGCCTATATCAATCCTACCTCCTGTATCCAAAGTACTGGAACATATTGTCTCTGATCGGCTAGTGGATTATCTCAAAAAATTCTCCATCCAGTGCTCATAACAACATGGGTCTAGAAAAGGACATAGCACTTCTTGAGTTCACAAACTTCATCCAACAGACAACTGACCAAGGCAATCTGGTAGGTACCGCCTTTATAGATTTAACAAAGGCCCTTGCACAATAAATCACCCACTCCTCCTACAACAACTAATCTCAATAGATATTTCCCCTACATGCTACAATGGTTCAGTAGCTACCTTGAAGATAGATCTCAATGAGTGAAAATAGCCAATGTCACCTTTGAACAACGGGTCATCCGATCTGGAGTACCACAAGGATCTATCCTGGGCCCCTCATTTTCAGTATTTTTCTGAATAGACTACCAGCTTCCTGTCAACAATGGATTCTATGTTATGTGGATGATGCTGTTATTTTCACATCACACCCTGATCCCAACCTATTGGAAAGCAACCTACAGCTTGGTTTCAGTGAAACTGAGGAATGATTTTCCGCCCACAAATTGGTCGTAAACTACAAGAAAACTAAAGTTTTGCTATTCACCTCCTCTCGTAATAAGCACAAGGCCCATGCTCTTACTGTTACAAATGACCTGGGAGTACCACCTGAACAAGTCCATCATTTCAAGTACCATGGAGTAACCCTGGATAATCATCTCTCATATGCACTTCAGATTGACAATATTGCAAAGACCATCAATATTAGGATGGGGCTCCTGTATAGGCACAGGTGGAGTTTTACAACCGAAGCTCTTAAACTTGCGGTCTACAGTTCGGTGCTATCAATCATCAATTATGGTTTGGTCATATATGGATCTGCCACCACAACCACACTCAAAGGGCTTACTGTCACTTTGAACAAAGTGAATAGACTAGAGATGGGTGAAGTGACCCCAATTCACTCCGCAAAGTGATTCGTAGAGTGAAGGTGAATTTGGGGAGTGCCTAGCAACGTGAAGCAGAGTACCTCACGTTATAATGGGTAATGCAAAGCCCATTAAAAACAATGACTTCACATTACTCCACCTTCCCAAACCACTACTCCACCAATTTTTAAGGCGAAGTACATTGAACGCAATGTACTTTGCCTTGTTTTTAAGCTCCAAAGGTGAAGTTTACAGTGATTCATGGGATTTCAGGTCACATGGGCTCTAGATTGATCTGCACAGCCTTAGTTCAGGGTACAGTGTGTAGGAAGCTGTAGGAGACAGTCTGCTGTGAGAGCTCTCTGCAATTCAAACCTTCTAAAGCTGTTAAAAAAGCCTTTTTGAGTCTTTTTGTGCTGAAACTTTAGTTCTTCGATTGTAGGAAACCCTCTTGTGCTCATAAAATCGAGCTTTTATTGTTTGTGTATTTTAAATTTTATGTACAACATTCAGTCTGTGTACTGAGAGACAGTGGAAGTGTGCTTTGGGGGAGGGGCATATCTGTAGTGTAGGTAGATTAACTTGGAGTAAAAGACAGTTATTTCTGTTTTGGTGATATTTTTCTAATAACTGTGTTAATGTACACACAGTAATATTTTCAATATTTCTTGTCATTCTTTTTCTGATTGTTGTAGTGCATCAGTGCATAATTTTAGTTTGTTTAAAGTATGTAGTTATATTACTAAAGTTTTCAATTTGCTACTCATTACTTAGTGTGTGTGTAAGTATGTGTGTGACGTGTGTCATCAAATCAAACACCTTTTATTGTGCCACATAGTAATTTCAGCAACGTCAACCTGCTATCCACTGCAGCTTTGTGATTTTTGTACTTCTTTGTGGTATCTTTAATGGTACTAATAATAATGACTGTTACTGCAGTGCAGTTTGATACGTACCCCCGCTGCCTGCCCCAACCGCAAAGGTATTCTTTTCCAGATTTAAATTTCTGATGGTGAGCACTGGTTAGGTGTTGTGCCTTTGTATTGTAAGCCTGTTTTGTAGTATCTCTCCAGGTTTCACCACCCCACCATTGTACTCATTGATACGTGTTTTTAAGTATGGGAGTTTTTTAAGATACAGCTCATCAGGGAACTACAGCTGTAGGCATTCACATTCCCAATACAGTTTCATATTAGTTAACTCACACCATCGACACGAATCATGTTCTTCATTATCATGGTCACAAATACAGGCACAAATCATGATTCACGATTATGTCATGAATCACAGCATTAATTTTGTTTCTAGTTACTTGGATGTATTTTAAGCCTGTTTTGTATTATCTCTCCAGGCTTCACCACCCTGACATTTTACTCATTGATACATGTTATTAAGTCTGGGAGTTTTAAGCTACAGCTCATCGGGAAGTACAGCCATAGGCATTCACGTTCTCAATACAGTTTCATATTGGTTATCTCTCACACCATCGATACTGAATCACATGCTTCATTATCATGGTCACAAATCATGATTTATGATCACGTCACGAATCGCAACATTAATTTTTTTTTTAGTTACTTGGATGTATTGTAAGCCTGTTTTGTAGTATCTCTCCAGGCTCCACCACCCCACCATTGTACTCATTAATACGTGTTTTTAAGTCAGAGAGTTTTGTGCTGCTGCTCATCGGGGAAGTACAGCCATAGTCATTCACGTTCCTTCCTTTACAGCATGTGAGTTACAGTACTATAAGCAGTGGTGGGCGAAGTGGCCCCAATTCGCTCCACAAAGTGATTCATGGAGTAACGTGGAACCCGCGGAGTACTCCACAATGTGAAGCGGAGTACCTCACTTCATAATGAGGAACTCGAAGTCCACTGAAACCAATGACTTTGCATTATTCCGCCTTCCCCAAACCACTTCTCCATCAATTTTAAGGTGAAGTACATTTGAAATCAATGTAATTTGCTCACTTCACCTTGTAATTGAGCTCCAAATTAAATTCTGCAGTGATTCATGGGATTGCAGGTCATATGGGCTCTAGATTGTTCTGCATGGCCTCAGTTCTGACCTGGGTAGTGTGTGTGTGTAGTGGTAGCTGGAGACAGTTTGCACTCAGAGCTCTGTGATTCAAAACCTCTAAAAGCCATTTAAAATGCCTTTTTGAGTAATTTGTTTTGCTCAAAATTTACTAGGAAACCCTTCTGTGCTCATATCATCGAGTGATTATTGTAGTGTCTGGATTTTGAATGTTAATTTAGAACAGTCTGTATACTGTGAAGTGTGCTTTGGGGGAAGGGCGTTTTTGTGGTGTAGGTACATTAACTGGGAGAAAAAGGCAGTCTTTCTGTTTTGGTTATATTTTTCTTGTATAACTGTGTTAATGTGCACACAGTAATATTTTCAGTAATTCTTGACATTTTTTTGCTGATTGTTATGGTGCAGCAGTGTATAATTTGTCTGTTTAAAACATTTGGTTATATTACTAAAGGTTTTCAATTTGCTATGCATTCCTTGCAGTGTGTGTGTGAGTGGGTGTGTGATGTGTGCCATTAAATCAGACACCTTTTATTGTGCCACAAAGTAATTGTAGCAGTGTGAACCTGCTATCCACCACACCTGCATGAATTTTTTATACTACTTTGTGGTATGTTTACTGGTAGTGGATTGTTACTACCATGCACTAATCTCCCAACTGGCAAAATGTATTCCTTTCCAGATTTGGATTTGTGACTTGTGTGCACTAGTTAGGTGGTGTTGTGCCTTTTCTTATGCATCCCTTGAGTGCGTAGCGCAATCTTAATCTGTCTGAGCATTTGCAATGCACCATTAATTCTGGGAGACTGCATTTCTTGTTATGCTCTCATTTCACTTCTTCAGAACTGGGGAATTTTCTGGACATAAGACAGTAGCATTTCATCAGCACTGGGGAAATGTCTGGAGTCTGGATGCAAGACAGTAGCATTTTGGGGATGCACATTAATTTTGGTGACTCTGTGACCACTGCACACATGACTGAGTGCGCTATTAATTCTGGGAGAGTTTGCATTTCTTGTTATGCTCTCATTTCACTTCACCAGCACTGGGGTGTTTTCTGGACACAAGACAGTAGCACATTGGGGATGCACATTCATTCTGGTGACTGTGTGGGTGGGATGCTGCCAGTATTGTTGTCACTCTGCCTTACTACACGTTTAAAGCAGAATGACAACGCAAAGTACTAATAACAAGGTGAACCCCAGACAGTGGAGGCCTGGCCAGAGGGAGAAGGACTGAGCCTTCGATGACTGCTCTCCTTCTCTAGGGGGGGAGGGAGGTAGAGTGTTAGGCACTATATTTGCTCTAGGGTATGTATATTGAGCTCTGTTAATCTGTCCTCATATGTATTCTGATGCAGTCCCTGTCACATTTTGGTTGCCCTTCTCTGGACTGCCTCTATTTTGTTAATCTCCTTGTGCAGGTGTGGCCTCCAGTACTGCACACAGTACTCCAGATGGGGCCTAACAAGAGTCATGTAAAGAGGGATTATTACCTCCCTCTTACGACTTTTGATACCCCTACTAATACACCCCAACATCCCTCTAGGTTTACCTAGTGCTTCAGTGGTCTGCTTGGATGAGTTCAGGCCATCTGTGATGATGATGCCCAAGTCTGTTTCTTCCTTTGTGATTGTCAGCAACTCCCCTCCCTGCCTATAGGTGGCTTCAGGGTTTCTCTTCCCTATGTGCATGATCTTGCACTTCTTTGCCTTAAACCCCATTTGCCACTCTTTCTACCATTTTGCCAGTTTATCCAGATCTCTTCTCATTCTGCCCATCCCATCTGAATCCTCTACTCTGTTGCAGATCTTGGGGTCATCTGCAAACAGACAAATCTTACCCTCCAGTCCATTTGCAATATCACTGATGAAGATATTGAAGAGGACTGGCCCCAGGACTGATCCCTGAGGCCCACGTGTGGCTTGCATCTCTTCTGACTGTATACCCTTTACCACCATTCTCTGTTTTCTGCCAGTCAACCAGGTTTCCACCCACTTGACCAACTTCTGACCCACCCCGAGCCTACCCAGCTTATTAATCAATCTTCTATTTGGAACAGTATTGAAAGCTTTTGCTAAAGTCAATGTAGGTGACATCAACTGCTCCCCCTTGGCCACCACTCTGGTTACCCAGTCAAAGAAATCTATGAAATTAATTTGACAGGATCTTCATGTTGTAAACCCATGCTGTCTTGGATCCTGTGCTCCTATGGATTCCAGGTATTGCACTGTTCTTTCCTTAAGGAGTGCCTCCAAAATCTTGCCCAATACTGAGGTAAGACTGACTGGTCTGTAGTTCCCTTCCTCCTCCTTACTACCACTCTTGTGGAGCAGAATCACATGAGCCCTTCTCCAGTCTTCTGGGACCTCTCCTTTGCTCAGAGACTCACTAAACCATTCTGAAAATGGCTCTGCTCATTCCACCCTTAGCTCCTTTAGTACCCTAGGATGCATGCCATCAGGTCCCATTGCCTTGTCCACCCTGAGCTTAGTGAGCTCTTGTATGTCTCTTTCTTTTGTGAAGGGACTAGTGCACGCCCCCCTTCCCTCCCCTCTGTGTCCATGGTGCTGAGCTGTGAGCCCTCCCCTACTTTCTACTCAGTAAATACTGAGCCAAAGTATCTATTTAGAATAGATGCTTTTCCTTGGTCCTCCTCCTCACACTCCCCCTTATCCCCTTTGATCTTAGCAATACCCCCTCTGGGCTTTCTCCTTTCACTAATGTATCTATAAAAGTCTTGCCCCCTTCTGTTACTGTCCATGCTAGTGTTTCTCCAGTTTCTACCTTTGCCTGCCTTACTGCCTTCCCTGCTTCCCTTAGGGAAGTCTGGTATGCCTCCTTATCTTCATCCTGCTGCAATCCCTTATATTTCCTGAAGACCAACCTTTTGGCTCTGATCTTTTCTGCTACTGTTTTTGAGAACCAACTCAGTTTCCTCCTTCTTTTGCTCTTGCTTTTCTCCATAACACAATAGAATGTTGCTTCAAGTATTGCGTCCTTTGCTGGCGACTTGGGTTCGGGACCGGACCCGGGACATTGAAGGCCTGGCCAAAGGGAGAAGGATTGAGCCTCCAATGACTGCTCTCCTTCTCTGGGGGGAGGGTAGTAGAGTGTTCAGCACTATATGGACACCTAGTGAAGGCTGGGTGTACTGCATGCACTGACACCAATAAGCTAGGGGGATGAAGCAGATGCTGGTTATCATTGCACATCCCCACCCCTGTATACCTGGCGAAAAAAATACTGCTGCCTGCCACCTAGATGAAGTCTGCCCCTCTGCTTTAATTAGCTCCCAGGCCAGATCCCTGGCCTACCCCATTGATTGTGGCACTTAGGGCTGGTGCCACAACCCTGCCCTGGGGGGTTAGCCAGGGGGTATCAGGGAGTTGCAGCCAATGTGGTAGTGGGATTGGTGGGGGCTGTAACTGAGGCTGAGATATCAGCAACAGGCAACGTGATAAAGTACAACAAATGAAAAAAAAAATTTGCATCCTTAATGCTTGCTCACTTTACCTGTACACCCTCACCTGTATTTCTTCTCACCAGGTCTAAGCTTAACTCTGTTGGCCATCTTATCAAAGTCAGCTCCTCTGAAGTCCCATATTTTTACCTTGGAATGGGACGATTTAGTTCTAGTGGCCAAATTGAACCATACCATGTTATGGTTACTGGCCCCCAGGTGACCTTCTACCTGGAGATCTGTGATCCTTTCCCTGTTAGTCAGTACTAGACCTAGGATAGCCCTGTCTCTTGTGGGTTGTTGTACCAGTTGTTTGAGGCCCTCCCCTGCTGGGAATCCACTATGTGTCTAGTTCTGGTGGATGTTTCTGCTTGTACTGACCAATCTGTATCTGGCATGTTGAAATCTTCCAATATCAGAACCTTCCCTTTAGCTGTCATGTTTTGTATATCTCCTAACAGTAATGCATCTATGTCCTCCCCCAGTCTGGAAGCCTGTAGACAATCCCAATTTGTATGGCTGTCCCACTTCCTGTTTCCGAGGTGACCCACAGTTCTTCTGGTTCCTTACGTGCATTCTGAATTTCTGTAACTTTGATATTTTCATTGACATAAAGGGCCAGTCTCCCCTCTTTTCGCACCTCGGTCTCTTCTGAACAGTAAATGGCCGGGTACTGAAGTCTCCCAAGTGTGGTTACTAGTGAACCATGTTTCATTAATGGTTTCTATGTCCAGTTTAGCCTCTGTCATTGTTGCCTCCAGGTCTGTGATCTTGTTTCCCAGACAGTGGGCTTTGTGTTTATGATTTTCCATTTTCCAGATTTTGGTGTGTTAGTTGTTGGGTGAGGTTTGGTGTTTCCCCTGTGCATCGTATGGGGAGCCTGACCTTTTTCCTTACCAGGTGATGCAAATGAACTACAAACATGCTGAACTCCTGTTTGATCACTAGCTGATTGGGGAGGGGTGTTCTTCTCATTCGATTTATCAGGTGCCGCAACCCTCTCCTCATTTGCTAGTTTAAATATTCTGCAAAGATGTCAAACTTCTGCCCTAATGCACTGACTCCCTCCTTAGTCAGATGCAGTCCATCAAATTTAAAGAACCTTTGCTCTCAAAACTGTTGCCAGTTACCTACAAATCTGTGTCTTTTTCCTGTCACCAGCCCTTGAACCACATGATTAGCTCCCTTATCTCCCCTTCTCTGACCTTCCATCCATCTGCCCCCCTCACAGACTGGCAGGATCTCATAGAAGGAGATGCTGGATGAAATAGATGACAGTTTGTCTCCTAGCCTGGTCAGGTGTTCCTTGGTCTCCACAACTGACCGGCTGGCAAGATTTTTAGTCCCTATGTGTACCAGGATGTTGATGTTTTCTCCTGCTTTCTGCATGATTTTAGCAATGAAGTCAGTCTCTCTCCACGCTGATGTACCTGGGAGACATCTGACCATTACTCCCAGCTGGAGGTAGGTATCAACTCCCCAAATCATGGCGTCTCCTATGATCAGAAGTGTTCTGGATTTCATTTTTGCTTTTTTTGCTTTGGTCCCCATTTTGGGCAAGGTTTCTTGCTCTAGCTCCTGTGCTGCAGTATCCAGCCCTACAGTGTCCTCTGCCCCTTTGTTTGATTTCAGACATAGAGGCAGAGACCTGTTTGTGGTTTTTACACATACTGCCAAGCTATAGCTATGATAGACTAGTCAATCTTTAGGCCCTCACTAGTAGGTAGGGATGCAGAAAAATTAAATTTAGCTGGTGAAATCATCAATTTCACCACGCAAAATGTTTTGTGTAACTACGGTGAAATTTTGCAATTTCGTCAGGTCACCAGTCCAGTACAGATGGTGAAATGTCACCCGTGGGAGGTGAAATTTCACCTGTGGGTGGTAAAACTCCACCAGCAGTGGTAAAATTTTGCCTGCTGGTGAAATTTTGCTGGCTTGGGGGTGAAATTTCACTTGCAACCGCGGGCGAAATTTAGCATTTCACCAAGCGAAATATTTAGTGTAATGCCTTACTTATGGGAAATATTTTGCTTGGCGAAATATTCCAGTTTTGCACAACACTACTGTTAGGCTGCCTGCCTTATTGTTCTCTTGCCCCCAAAGTCCCAGGTAGTTGGGAGGGCACAGGGTCAGAATATTTGGACTGCATGAGGCTATCAGTCATTCCCCCTCATGCACTCAAATCTCAGCAACAGTTTCACTTTGCTCTGGGAAAAATGCCAGTCCGCTCAAAACTTGGCAGCAGTTGAACTTTTTTTTGCTGATTATTGTGGTGCAGCAGTGTATAATTTCTGTTTGTTTAAAAGATTTGACTATATTACTGAAGTTTTCAATTTGCAACGCATTACTTGTAGTCTGTGTGTGAGTGTGTGTGTGTGATGTTTGTCATCAAATCAGACACCTTTTATTATGCTGAAGAGTATTTGCAGCAGTGTGAAACTGCTATCCACCTCACCTGCATGATTTTTTTGTACTGCATTGTGGTATCTTTACTGGTAGTGGACTGGTTACTGCCGTGCACTACCATGCACTAACCGCCCCCCAAACTGGCAAAAGGTATTCTTTTCCTGATTTGGATTTGTGACTTGCGAACACTGGTTAGGTGCGGTTGTGCCTTTGCATCTTTATCTCTTGAGTGTGCAGTGCAATCTTAATCTGTCTGTACATTTGCAACTCCTTAGGGCCCAATCTCCATCTGTAACTTAAGTCACAGTTGTTTGTTTGGCTTCCCTTCAGAGTACTGGTGTGCAATTATACTGTGTTAAACTGCATGTGTGCAGTCAGTGTACTTTCCTGTGTGTGCAGACACTGTCCAGCTTCTTGCAAACATATATATGCTGGCTTGTTGCAGTATTTATGATATAAAGAATAAAGATAAGAATACATAACATATATTTTATTTGTACCATCTGCAGCTGCAGACAAAATGATATAATATGTTTTCAGAGATCTTGAGCCAGTGTGCTCCTCAGTCACAGTGCACACATGACTTTCAGGAGATAATAGCACAAAAAAGTCCTGCTTTTCAACAAACGGTACCCAACAGACATCAGATATTGCTGAGGCACCCAAAATATTTATGAATACATGCCACAAAAAATGCAATGATACTGCAACTTTATTGATGGCAAAAAAAGGAGCACATAAAAGGATCACTGCGCTTTGCCACTTAAGCCTTCATTAGGCACACTATTGAAGGCCTAACCAGCAAAACATAAGGCTCATTACTGTGTGCCTTGGTTTGTCATAAATACAGTTGCAGTAGCAGTGAAACTTTTTTAGTGGTAGCTGTTCATGTGAAGTTATGGCTTTCTGGTTTTGTTAAAGGAGTAGACAACACAGAATCTGAAAAAAACATGTTATGCAGAACACTTTTGATTTGTATGTAAAGTCCTACTGTGACCTTCCCTCTGTCTGTTATTTGGAATTTTTACTAAATTAGTCTGCTGTCTTTATGGTAGTTTTATGACCCCTATGGATCTTCTTCATGTAAAATTGGTTAATTGCCTTCATCACTCTGACTTTGCACCCTGTGTCATGTGACAGTGATGTAGCATAGCCCATAGATTTATCACGTGCACAACAGTAGAGCTGTGTAACTGTTCTTATGCAGTGACACCAAACTGCAACTGTTAATGCACCTCAGACCTAGGTGAGTGGGGTTTCTGTATGAAAACTGCTAGTCAGTTACACAGCTCTGCTGTTGTGAACTGTGCATTTAGTAAATCAATGGACTATGCTACATCCCTGTCACATGACACAGGGTGCATTGTCAGAGTGATAAAGGAATTAAAGTGATTTAACATGATGACACAATTTTAATTTAGTAAAAAATCCTAATAGCAGACAGAGGGAAGGACACACTAGGGGAGGGATTTTAGATGCACATCAAAACAGCAGGGAGGATGGGGGGGCACATGGTGGGAGGAAAAAAAACAACTAGTGCAGAATCCCACGGTGATCCAGCAGCAGTTGGAGCATGGACACATGTTTTGATGTGCATCAAAACAAAAATGATTTAGCACCTGGTTCCCCACGAACATGCGGTGCACTGCTGGAGAGGGGCGGCCCCCTTCTGTCTGCGCTCCGACCCAGTAACGAACGGCTCTCCACACCGACCTTGCGGCTGGCTGTCCCTGGCCAACCAGAGATCCACGGCGCTACGGTATCATTACGTTTAGGCGGGATTCTGACTTAGAGGCATTCAGTCATAATCCCACAGATGGTAGCTTCGCACCATTGGCTCCTCAGCCAAGCAAATACACCAAATGTCTGAACCTGCAGTTCCTCTCGTACTGAGCAGGATTACTATTGCAACAACACAACATCAGTAGGGTAAAACTAACCCTGTAACCTAAATGTATTTTGTCTGACCTCAGTGTGATGTGGTGCATCTGTTGAACGCCTATTATTTTGCAAACCTATGCTATGTAACCTAAAACTCTATGTATGTCTTTAATGTGATGAGGTACCTTTGGAAACGAGCCTCTGGCTCAACGGTTGTAAACTGATTTCACAAATAAATAAATAAAATAAAACGCTCTATGTAACATATGATTATTCTAATTTGGGTTAGACTACTCCTTTAAGTTGAAATAATGATGGCAGGGAGAAACCATTTTAACTTAAAACAAAGAAAAACAAAACAGCACACATACACACTTAACAGAAGGAAGGGGGACAGGATACAAAGTGTCACACATACAGATCACAAGAAAAAAGTGAATAACTAGATACAGGGGTGCTGGGGGAATACATTTTTATAACACAGCAGGGAGGATGGGGGGGTACATGGTGGGAGGAAAAAAAACAACTAGTGCAGAATCCCATGGTGATCCAGCAGCAGTTGGAGCATGGACACAATCTACAATTGATGGCACTCTATCCATTCCAACTGCTGCTTAACAGCACTCACCCTCTCATTCATCATATCCACAGCACTCCAGAGAACTGTGATGTCTGCCTGACTTACAGGTAGTTCTCTGTGGTCTGCAGCTGCTGCAACTGCTGGTGGTGGTGGTGGGGGTGGTGCTGGTGGAGCATCAGGTGCTGCCATGATCCTCCTTCTCTTAGGGCCATGCATAGCCTCACCCACTGCCACAGAAGGGCCAGCAGGTGCAGGCCTGGCCCATTCTGTGACAGTCTGCCACTTCACCTGGTGGTTGTTGATCATGTGGGTGGACTGGCCCCCAGTCCCCAGATGAGTCCCCCGGTGGCTACGGCTCACCTCAACCCTACAAATGTGGCACCTGACCAGGCTGGTGTCCCCCACCAACACAATCAAAAAATTCCCAAACCAGGGAGGTGCAGGGATGACTAGGCACAGGTGGTGGGTTGCCAGCTGCACTGGCAGCCTGGTCACAGTGCTGAGGGTGGTTCCACACTTGGTGCTGGGGGTACAGGCACATCCTGCTCAGGATGAGCTGCAGCTGGTGGTGGTGGGGGGGCTGCTGCCTGAGGAGGTGGTGCTTCTGATTCTGGGGGGGATGCAAGATTTTTGTCTGGACCAACATGAACCAGGCATGCCCCCCATGTGTATGCACTCCTCCCTTGCCAAAAAGCAGTCCTAGAACTGCCCCCACCACAGACATTCCCTGACCCTGTTCCATATCTGCTGACCCACTCAACTCAGTCGACTGCCCTCCCTCGGTCCAAACAATGGCACAAAACAGTAACATACATGACATACACATCACAGGCACACACTCAATCAGATACAGACAAACAACAACTTATAAAAGTAAGAAAAAAAGAAATTCACAGGAACACATTAAGTAAAAAAAGAGTCTACACAAAACACAAACAACTTTAGCTTTTAAAAAGGCTGCTGGGTCTCTCTCTCTCTCTCTCGCTAAATCTCCTAAATGATCTTACAATCTCACTGCCTCCTCTCTCGCCCTCTGCACAGGAGAAAGTAAAAGTATCTCCTTACACGAGTCACTTCCTTCATGCCTGGCTAAAGCATATGACTTACAGTACTGTAAGCCATGTGATGTGTGGGGGCTGCCAATATTGTTGTCACTTTGCCTTACTTCGAGTTAAAGCAGAATGACAACACAAAGTAATAATCACAAGGTAAGTGAGCCTATCATATTGGCCACTTTGTGTAGCAGAATGGCAACATGAAGTGGCCACTTCACGGGCACTTCACCAGCAAAATTTAATTTAGTTGCATCTCTAGTCATGATTCTACACCCCCTTAGGAAGCCAGTGAGGTGAAGCACAGGGGGTTAGTGGTGGCTGGCACAGTGGACCGGGTAGGTTGTTTTGTGATTGAAATTTATAAAATTAATTGCATATTTATGGGTAGCAAAGTTTGAGCACTTTATTCAGAGCACTTTAACAAGCATTTGAAAAGCACCATTTGTAACCAATGATGTATAGCACAGTGATTTAAGGCTCTGAGCTGCATATCTAGAGACCTGGATTTGAATCCCACAGTCCCCACTTGCATACTGTGTGACCCTGAGCAAGTCACTTAACTTCCCTGTATTCCCAGATCGCACCAGTAAACAAGCGTTCAGCTTATTGTGTCTCTCCTGGTTAAACAATTGGAAAAAAAAGAAAAAAATATGTATGTGAACAAAATAAATCTAAAGATTACAGTGCATTGTAGTGTCTATGCTGCTTTTATTTTAAAAACTTCTTATCAGCTACCTAGTAATCTATCCATTTATATTTGCTCACCATTACTCAAATAAAAATATATGCTTGGCACACCTAGTCTGCACATTTTTTCCTACCTACTGTATTACCACAGACCCTTCTTAATCTCTGGCTCAGTAATGTCACCTCCTGGGAACTGAACCCAGGCCCCCAGAATTCCAGCCTGGTCTTCTCACCACTGAGCTTCTTCTAATTCACTGGAACTGCGGGTGGATATCTATGTCAGGAACTTATTGTGTATGATAGGTGATTATGAATTGAAAGCTGGGACAAACCTCTAGCATCCTCTATAGTTTAAAATATATTCTGGATACATAGGATGGGGCAATATGTATAGGATAAGAGAGTGCTGATGCTGCTATTCCCTCATAGTGTTTGGGGGGGGGGGATAGAAATCCCTCAACATGTATATGGAGTAATGATCCAAGTGCAATGCACCCTTTGAGTGTGTGCACTCAGTTTCCTGGACAGCTATGACATTCCCTCTGTTTTCAGTGCAAATGTCAAGTGAATGATTGCGCCACTCACTGACTTTGTTGACCTACTGTATATTCATCCTGTGCAGGCTTCTGCATTGAGTTTGTGTTATGGGGCCCCTGGGTTGACAAGTTAGGGCTTCTGTTCTCGGTGGAGTTATCTTTGATTCCAGAATTCTGTTGTTAAAGTGCTGTGGGTCATGTTAGCGTTTGGTTTATTGAATTGGTGTAGCATTTCTGTGATAAGTACTGATGTGGTACATCCAAGCTCTGGTAACTTCCCAGAAAGAGACATTTGGGTTGGAGGGGGGGGCTTCCAATAGAGACCTTTGCTTTAGTGAGTCATCTCTGGTAGTCTGGGTTTTGTATATTTCCCCAGTGACTAACATAATGTGTGTCTCATGTAATGTGAGGGTTTCATTTCTCCTTTGAAACAGAAAAATATTTTAGCATACCTTAAAGCAAAAGCCCAGGTATCCAATCCTTAAATGAAAGAAATAATAATAATATAAGAATCCAATGCCCTTAAACTATGGAGAGAGTTTGTGTGATTGGAGGCACATACTGTAGTTGTGCTACAGCAACCAAGAGAAGAGTGCTGAATCTCATCTATAAATCCCTGAAGTGATCAATAGAATGGAAAGACATGGATGGTAGATGGCTGTTAGTGAAACTGCCCACTATGGAGGGTCATATTGTTCTTGGGAATATTTATAATCTGAATTCTGATGCCCCAGAGTTATTTCATGAAATGAAGCAAGCACTATCTAGGATGACTGATAGCAGGATCCTAGTCCTTTTAGAAAGTGACTTTAATCTCATCTTCTAATTGTGCATTGATAAAAACTCAGGCCACCCTGAAGTTCACCCAAGGGCAGCTAGGGCACTTAAATTGCTTGTGTCAGAGCACAAAGTCACAGATGTCTTGTGTCTTCTGCATCCCTCTGATAGGGTCTACTCCTACTTCTTCACCACCCATGGCACCTCTATTCACACTGATTGGTTTACATCACCTATAATTATTCAGTAAGCTCTTAATTCAATGATAGTGCCTCTTACTATTTTGGATCATGTTCTCATCTCCCTAACACTGCTATGGGGTCCTGATCATGTCATCCAGGCCTCCTCATGACATCTTCCTGAAAGCTTGACTCCCTACATCTTCAGGACCAGAATTTCCTGAAGTGGATCAAGGAGAAATCCTTTGAATATTTTAAGGCCAATGACACTAGACAGGTCTCATTTACAGCCCTCTGGGTGGCTTTCAAGGCTAACCTTCATGAGAGAATTATTGGGTATGTGGCAAACCATTGAAAATCCTGTGATGCTGTGGCTAAGGACTTGAAAACCAAGATGAGAGATAAAGAAGAGACCTACGAAGTGAGTCCAGCTTCCCCTTTAAATAAGCCCCTTATTTCCTGAAATAGCAGACCTTAGGCTCCAACACAACTCGCCCCTTTCCAGGAAAGCTGCATTTGTCCTACTGCACTTAAGCATAAATATTTGGACAGGGGGTAAGAATGGCAGGAAAATTATGTCATGCAGGCTTTTCAAATACCAAGTAGAGAGACACTTCACTGGACTTAAAGAAAGTAAGAGAACCCTCCATTCCCAGATCAGTGCTATAAAAAGAATAATGAATGCATTTAGCATCTCATTCTATACCTTGCAAGGTCCTGTGGAACCCATCTAGGGAGCTTTTACACAAACTTTCCCATTCCAAGTTCATCAACAAAACAATGGCACTACTGGAGGCTCTTCTAAGTGTGGCAGAGATGAAGAAGACTCCTCCTCTTCTTAGTTCCCACAAAGCATCTTGGGGAAATGCAGTTCACATAGACCTCTACCAGCATCTTAGTTTGGTGATCTGTCCCATACTGCATAAAGTCAGGAGTCTCACTTGCAGCAGAAACCTCCTCCCTTCTTGAAGTAGGTCATTATTGATACTTTCTAATACATGTAAGGAGCCAACATCATCAACTCAGTGCAGACCCATGACTAATATAAACACCATTTACAAAATTCTGGCAAAGGCTTATCCTTGAGGCTTGAAAAGTTCCTCCCTTCACTTATTCTTCCATCCCAGCTGGGATTTATAAAAGGAAGACTGAGATCTTTCCAACTCTGTCTACTGGTAAATATTATCTACAAAGTGAGCTAATAGATTTCAAAAACTGTTTAACTCTGTGGAGTGGGGATATTTTCATCATGTTCTCCACACCATGGGGTTTGACCCCCTATTACTTCTATGGGTGAAGACCTTCTTATGCAAATGTTGTGATGAAAATAGTTCTGTCACCTCTATCCCCTCTTCATAAATGCACCTACCAGGGATGTCTCCTATCACACAGGCTTTTCATACTCACTATTGAGCCATTGACTGCGGCATTCAGGAGATTAGGCTGTAGTAAACACTTGCATAAACTATAGTCAGACATACTGTACTTCTATTCAGGTGTCTTGTGAATAGAGCGACTCTATACAAGTGAGACAATTTCAGCATCATGAAAATAGCAAGTGACAAATATGCTTTGTGTTCTTTATAGTGCAATTAAGTTCAGCGATTTCCTTTGAATCTATGTGATAAGCATGAATGTAGGGAGTACTTCTGTTGTGCACTACATAGGGATTTGTTGGAGGTGGAATTTCAAAGCTAGTCACTGGGTGCAGTGATGAGAATCACTGCCTTTGAAGCTAGCGGACCCAGGTTTGGGTCTAGCGGGGCCTTTTTTTGTTTAATATATATTTTTTTAACTCCTGTTCCCCTGCCCTCCCAACTTTCTTCCCTCTCACCCGCAAGTTGCCCCCCCAGAGTAGCCCCCCTCCTGAGTTTCCCTATGCCCCCTCCTTGTCATCGCCCCAGAGCTGATTATATTATTTATGCGGGATGCAGGGGGCATAGCCCAGCACAAAAAAAAGTGCAGATTGCCTTCCACTTAAAAGGTAAGGAGTTGTCACTGTTTTTGGTGTCACTGTACTGCTAATTGCCATTTTGCTTTTTGCTGATGTACAGTCAGTTTTTGTCAGCACATTTTTTTTCTTTGCACTTATCACATAGAACCTTCTAGTCATCCACTCCAGCACACCAACTGGGATTCATCTGCTATTAGATTCCTCCACTTATTTAATACATTTCTGGTCTGCAGATCTACCCATCAAAAACTAAAATTCACCCTTTAATTAGCTCAGTCAAACTTCTCTCTCACAACATACTACTTACGTGGCTGTTAGACTAACATCAGACCTTCCAACTGTGTGCATCCAAGCTCAGCCTCCTCCTCATAACACTGCAAGATGAGGGTAATAATTTGAAATAGCCACATCTCAATATGTCAGGCAAAACAGCTGCCATAATAAAATGATAGCAGCTCAAAAACTATGCATATTAGTTCCAATATTCCCATCATAATCTACACACACTGATTTTCCAAATTTGAAACACAGTTGGGGAACTTCTAATGGAAAAAAGCGCCCCCAATCTAATTATAGCAAACTCAGGGCACAATAGCATGGGGGGAGGATCCTGCCCTGGTTCCTAGGTGACTAGTTTGACTTTCAAGGGGCTCAAACTTTCAAACTGTTCTTGTCTGCCTCTCTTCTAAATACTATTTGGGTCCCCATGAAATTGTCTGCTGTCACCCGTCAGTTACCTTTACTATCCTCCTCCAAGAGAAATTAATTCACATCCCACTATAGGGGACTTGGTAGAGGCATGGACAAAGCTAAGCAGAATGATAAAGGCACCTATCACTCCAAAACAGTGGTCCCTGCTCTTGGTGAACTCCTCCCTGTGCTTTGAAAAGTACATCATTTTTGACCCGGATGGCAAAGCTGGGAAAGGAAACAATTAGGGATCTTTTTCTGCTAGGTCTAGCCCCTCTCAACTCCTTTGAGAGCTAAAAACAGGGTAGGATTAACAAAATATTTGCACTCGGCGCATCTTGGATGCCCCAGTGCAAATGAGATGCGTCGAGTGCAAACTGGGGTATTCACTGAAGATGCACTGCGGAATGCCCCCAGTGCATCCCCTCTAGAAATACCACAGTTGCACCCAGACCTGGATTCACTGGCGCAACCCTCTGGTCAGGTTGGTAAACCAATGGGGCAACACATCTCAAGATGTGCTGTACCCAAATGTGCCATCCAGTGCCAACAACATGCATATGGGGCCACTAGACATGTGTGATGCAATGGTGTCATTTGCATGTCATTATGGCCCCATTTGCATGCGCCATGAAGGGCTGCACCTGGTATAATGCACAGGGCACCCTGCATGTGCGGCAGTAAAACCACACTCCCAGCACAACTGTTGGGTCAGTGATGTCCCCCCACCCTGCCTGAGGCTCCATTAAGATATCGCTCACTGCGGCAGAATTGTAAAATATGTGATACTGCCAACCCGTCTTTCCCTGGTAGTCCAGTGGACCCCCCCACCCACTCAGGCACCCTCACCCTCACCCTGCTCCCCATCGCAGCTGGTCCCATAGTTCATCAGGCAGCATGACCCACCCAGAGACTGCCACAGCAGCCCACAGATGGAGCTGTCTATGAATGTTAGCTGCAGTAGTACTGTAAGCCCATTAGTGGACCCTGTCAACTAATGGGCTTGCAGTGTGTACTGTACTTTGCCATTCGCACAGTTGTGAATGGCAGAGTACAGTACACACTGCGAGCCCATTGGTTGACAGGGTCCACCATGGGGCTTGCAATTCTACTGTAGCTGTCATTCACAAACAGCTCTGTCAGTGGGCAGCCATGGTGTATGTGGGTGGTTTAGCTGCCTGCTGATGGTGGGATTATGCTGGGATGGGGATGCAGGGTGGGTTGGGGTGCCTGAGTGAGTGGGGGTGGAGGTCTGCTGGACTACCAGGGAGTTGTTTGAGGCATTCACTGGTCCATCCAGGTCAGGGTGGGGAGGGTGGGTTCAGCTTATTCTACATTTCACCACAGGCTGTGGCAGTCTTCCAGGAATGCAGGCAGGGAGGGGGTGTTCTTCTTTTCACCATAATCACCACAGGCAGTAGCAGTCTTTAGGGGATGTGGGTGGGGGGAAGGTTCTTTTTCACCATTTGTGGGTGGGGAGGGGAGTTCTTTTTCACCATATTTGCTGCAGGCAGCAGCAGTCTTATGGGGAAGCGAGTGGAGGAGGCACACTGGACTGCCAGGGTGGGCAGGCTGCTGTGCTGCTATCTTCAGCACAGCAGTTTGCCTGTGGGTGGCAATCCAAATATGTCTACTCATTTTAGACTTATCTTTGGGAGGCACATCTCCGGACTTGCCCCGGGGATGCACTTCCAAGTTAGGCTGTGAATGGGGCTGCACACCATATGCATGGGCACACCCCCTTCACAGCCCCTCCAGGTGCACAACATATTATTATGGGTGGTAGGCAGCACATCTGCAATGCACTGGCACATCTGGGATGCATCTGTGCATCTTGGATGCACTGGGTACATCCCTTTTGTGAATCTTGCCCACAATGTTTTCTTTTGCCACAATCTGACTTTAGAAGATTTTTTCCAGCTCAGGAGCCTTTAATCTCCCAAAGTTTATTTTTTTATTTTGTCTTTCTAGCTCAGTGGTGTCTGATAAAAAGCAAATGGGTGGGGAGAATGTATAAGCTTGTTACAGATGCAGTATTTGATCAGTCTATTAAGGCCCATCAAAAATGGGAAGGACCCCTGACTCTCTCCATCCCTAAGCAGACGTGGAACTAATGCTGGCTGATGGCATATGTAGCTTGTCTGAGAGTCACATCCTTCTTATACAGAACACAATTTTACATTTGTGGTTTTGTACCCCTTCTCAAGTCCACTTACTTGGTCTCATGTCCCATGACAAATGTCAGAGCTATAATGCTCTAGGAAGGCATACTTTTCCGTATTCTATGGTTCTGCTCTGCCCTTCACCATTTCTGGGAGGGAATGTGGGCAGACTGTGCCAAAGTCATAGTGCTATTTAGTAGTGGTAGTCTTTATTTTATGCAGCACTCTTCTTCAGGGGCTCAGTGAACCATTTCAATATGAAGCAGTAGCAGCAAATTAAATTAAACATCTCAAAAGATTTCAATGTTCAGTGAATAATGCATGGTGCTTGTGTATACTAAAACTATGGCCTTTCTCTATTCCCACCCTCAGAAGAGGTGCCTGGCAGCATTAGAGAAATAGAAGGCCCAGCACTAAGGATTGGAAGAGTGCCAGAGGAGGAGGCAGGGAGGATGGTGGGTGTTTGAAACATGCTAAGCATGGGCTACTGGGAGAGGCTGGATTTTATTTGATTTGTGCAAGGAGTTATTCCCCCACCTTGCACCTATGGCAACACTCTCCCATTCAGTGTTTAATGAATAGTGTATGGTGCTTGTGTATAATTAACCATTGGCCTTTCTCTATTCCTACCCTCAATAGAGGTGTCAGGTAGCATTAGGAAAATAGAAGGCCCCAAAAGTGACAGTACCTCCTCCAACTCACCGACAGTATGAACAGTATCACACAGGAAAGGAAAAAAACATGTGGAAGAAATCTCTTTGAAAACATGGTGACTGTATTGCCCAACCTCTGGGCATACTAAAAGGAGATAATCCTAAACATTTGCCTGATTTCTTCTGGATTAGGGATATATGTTTCAAAGCATGAAGAGGTCCATCTTCTGAGTCTCTTGATGGCATGAGCAGCAATATTATTTTTGGATGCTGCTAATGCTGCTCCAGTCTGAAAGGAATGATATGAGAATGCATAAGAATCCTGTTTGATCAGTTGTAGGAGAGTTCTCACATGCTGTATAAACCATTCAGTAGTAACTGTTGCATGATTGTTGGACATCAGAAGAGGTTCATAGGAATGAGAACAAACATGATATTGCATGAGTTGATCAAAACTTATTCTGAATCAGGTAATGTGGAATTTCAACTACTTTGTGCAGTCTGTTGGCTGATGTGACCATGATGTTTATGGTAGGGTCGAATGGAACGGTACACAACAAGTCCAACAAATGTCAGAATATAGAGTTATCTACAGGGAGTTATTTAGGAGCTTTTGCAGATGATGCTCTATGAACTCCAAGCAGGAAGAGTTTAATTGAGGCATGAGATAAAATTGAAGACAGGGATGGATATGACTGAGATAAGAAGAACTGGATTCTAGGTAAGTATTGTTTTATAATCCGATGTGATAATGTCAAGGCTTGATGGCAGCAGATTATGAATGCAAATACATAACTGATAGAGAAGGAACTCCTACGGATTGATTGGAAGGCACAAAATGAGGAATACTTCCTCCAAGTGGTGGTATAAGTTGCTTGGGTAGCAGAAGCTAAGGTGAACCTCATGAAGGCTTCAACTTGCTGATGATTTACTTATTTATTTAGCTTTTGTTGACTGGGTAAGTGCACTAGACAAATCCTGCCTATTTTCAGGCACAACCCGGGGGAGGGGGATACAGATGAATGCCAACTGACCTTGAGCCAGATTAAGCCGTTGGTGGTATTTTTAGTGAATGAAGGAAATTTGGTCAGGACACCGGGGAAATTCCCTTACTCTTTTCGATAAGTGCCATGGGATCTTTAACATCCACCTGAACTACCATCAATCTAGGCAGATGGGACCTCGGTTTAACGTCTCATCCGAAAGACGGCACCTCAGAAGTGCAGCACCCTCTCATGCTGCACTACAGTGTCAGTACTGGGATACTAACCCAAGTGCCAGATGTGGGAACTGAACCCACAGCCCTCTGATCTCCCGGCCTCAGAGGCGAGTGTGCTACCTACTGAGCCACTGACATTGCAATATACTATATGATAATATACTATGTCATAACGAGATTGTCAAATCAATCAGGAGAAGTCCTGATTAAGTCTGCTGAGGGCTAGATGCAATGAAATTCCTGGAATTGAAATCAAGATAAAGAATCAGTTGCCTAATTTGTGTAGCCTGGAATAATAAATCAGTGCCCACAATAAATCAGTCCAGGAACTTTTTTTTGTTGGTGAATTCATATGATGCTAAACTAATAATATGCTAATTAGGGCTGTCAAAGTCAGTGGCCTTCTTTATACTTGGTTTTCTAGGAGTAAATTAACAGTGCTGTTCTCACTCAGAAATGCTGTGTGTCCCAGTTTCCACAAAAATAAATCTCTGGAAGATGGGCAGCTTTACAAGACAACTTCACAATTAGAGTAAAATTGCAAACAAAAGACTAAGGTTAAGTATTATGTTAATTAGTAGCATGAAATCAAGCACTTATTCACTAAATTTTGCACAGGGATTAGACGTGTGTTCAAGATGAACCAACAAGGCCACATCAACCATCTTATTAGCCACTCTTGTTATCTTATTGAATGTCTTGCCTGCTTTATAATTTATGTTTTTCATGCCCATTACACAAGCCTTAGCATTGCTTCTAAACTTAAAACTGGGAATTAGTAAGGAGCAGGAGTAGGCTATTAGCCAGGCTAACCATAGGCTATTGGTGAGGTGCAAGAGAGAAGGTTTTGTTTTTTAGGCCATCTGGAAGATTTTCTGGAGAAAAGAATGTTTGAGTGAACAGAATTTGTGGTCTATGTACCAGGAGGAAGTGTGGGTACAGGCTAGAAAAAGAGAAATGAGCAATCAGGGGATATTTTATTTTCAGTTTAATTCAGTTTGTATTTTTACCAGGAAAGACACCGTTGAGAAAACTCATTTACAAGGTGGTCCTGGATGGACATGAATAAAAGAGTCAATGATAACAATTAACAAGTACAAATGTGCAGCAAATCACTATACCAAGAGAAAACAAACTCTAACATTAAGTACATTTTACATGTTACATTCTAATTAAAATGCAGTAATAGATATAAAGGTTTGGAATATGAAAGGAAATAAGGCACAAGGTATGGGCGGGTAAATCATAGTAAGATGAGGAGGAGGCAGGAGAGAGATTCAGCAAGTGCTACAAGATGGTAAATAATGTATGGTTTTCTCATTATGTCTAAAACCTTTTAGTAGTAGCAGTAACAGTCATCCTACAGGAAGCATTGTAGAAGAAACTTAAAAGGGAGTATACCAACAAGATGAGCCAGTTTTAGGGAGTTTTGAAGTGTGTTTCATAAGGAAGGAAGGGCATGTCTGAGGGATGATGTGCTGAATCTGGATTTTACCCTAGGAACATCAAACGTAATGTAAGCATATCTTCTAAGAGGGTATGCATAGGGAGTACATTTGAAAAATACAGTAATGTAAGAGGGAAGTTTTTAGTGATGGCTGCATATGCCGAGAGGGAGACATTTCATGACCTCCTAGTAACCGAAGAAGTACAGCCTGTAATCATATAAATGGAGCAGTGATGGGTGTTGCAGGGGGCATTTGTGATAAACCTAAGAGCTCTATGATACATCGTGTCCAGGTTTACTAGTGCAGAATTGGAACTATGACTATAAATGAAGTCTGCATAATCAAGGAGAGGGAGGAACATTGTCTGAACCAGTTTTATTTTTGCATCTGAGTTGCCAGATGTTTAATGCAGAAGAACAGTCCTAACCTTTGTTTTAATTTTTTTGAAAGTTCATCGACATGTAAAGTGAATGAAAGCTTGCAGTCAGTCCAAAACCCTAAGGCCCGGATATTCAAACTGCACCAGGTTGTGGCGTAAGCCTGGGCGCAGCTCAACTTTATTGCACAGGGGTGTGGCTTGGGTGATATTCAACGGAGATGCGCTATGGCATAGCAGCTTTGAATATCACACCCTGGCCACCCCCATTGTGCATGGCACAGTGGCACTGCGCCAGCGCAAGTGGCCAGAGTGGAGCATGGAGAGGCGCAAGTGCCATTGCGCCATGCACATCACCTGTGATATTCAAAAGGGGACATGCAAATGGGGCCATGATTTATGCAAGGTGCACAGGGGGGCCATTTGCATCTCATTATGGACCCATTTGCATGCCATTAGCATGCAGGTGCGCCGATCCCCGACGACTTGCGCCTGGCGCCCTGCCAGGCAGCAGCCGTCGGGGACCAACACCCCCTGCAGCCCGATCATGGGCATTTGTGTAAAAGAACCCCCCATCCAATATCTCTGGTAGTCCAGTGGACCGCTATATGCCTGATTGCAGGCATTGGTATAAATACCACCCCCGTCCAATATCCCTGATGGTCCAGTAGACCGATCGCTGCCGATTGCGGGCATCTGTAACACATAGAATACCCCTACCACCCTGGTGGTCTAGTGTACCCTCCCCACCCACCCACTGAGCCCCACTGCCCGCTCCCCCGTCAGCCAGTCAGAAGCTCTTCTACCTGCTTATGGGTGATGGGAGTGAATGAAAACTTAGTTAAATGGCAGGAGCTATTAGATGGGGAGGAAAGTATAGCCTAGAGGTTAGAGTAACGAGCTGTGAACGAGCTTGGTACATCCAGCAGACCAGACCTGGGTTTGATTCTTACAACCTCCACTTGCATACTGTGTGACTCTAAGCAAGTCACTTAACTGCCCAGTGCTCCCAAGTCACCCCTGAAAACTGGCACTTGTGCCTAGTTGGCCTTAACCGGTTACCAAAGAAAAAAAAAAAAAAGAAAGTGGGCTAATAATGTCATGGTGCTGAAATAGCTTGCTTACTGGTGAGGTGTTGAAAGCAAGCCCTGTCATGGCAAAGTGATTATTCAGTTGTTCTGAGATGCTACATTTGCTTGTGTGGGTGCTAGCTTCTGTAATTATTTCACTGGGTAGGGCTGACAGGGAGCAGTGACCTTCAATTTTCCTTAGGATTTGCCAAAACTTTGCAGCGGCGTTTTTCGAGGAGTCCAGTGCTGCTTTAAAGTATTTTGCTTTTTCATCTCATATTAATTTTGTACAGTAGTTCCTAGCTGTTTTGAAAGCCACCCAGTCAGACTGTTGTTTAGTTTTATGTGCCTTTTTCTACAGGACCTCCCTGCTGAGCAAAGCAGATTTTAATGTTATAGTGAAAAAGGGACAGGATCATTTTCTAGTTCTTGTTTGTACAAGAGGGGCATGTGTGTTAATAACCTTCAGGACATAATTGTAGAACAGACTGTAGGCCTGAGAGACAGAAAAAAACAAGGTACAATTCTTGCCATCTAATCCTGTTTAGGTCACCCAGAAAATCAGAGCTATTAAAATTCCGGCACCACTGTTTGGAAATGTAAGTAGAGGTGGAAATGGGCTTAGGAATAAATCTTACACATCCCACAGCCCTGTGGTTACTAATGTCATTATGAAAGATCCCAGTGTGAGACATTTTATAAGGTTTGTTAACAAGGATTAGGTCTAGGAGGGTGTTGTGTGTGTGTGTGTTTTGGTATTAGGTAGTGTAACATCTGAAATAAGTCTTATAAGACTGTAATCATTGAGCAAGTCTTTTAACAGTTTAGAGCAAGAGGAATTCCAATCTAGGTTAAAATCACCCAAAATTATAGATTTGGAAATAGTGGGTGCTACTATTTTGCATAGGTGGGGTAAAATGTTGAGGCCCCCAGAGGGCGGTCTGTGACATCCGGTGACATACAAGGACTCATCAGAAGGTAGGGAGACCTTTACAGTGAAACTTTCAAACTCCTTAGGCAAGGTTGATGAGTCGAAAACTGAGACCGTAAGTTTGTCTGAGACACAGACTGCAACCCCACCGCCTCTTGAGTGCCTATCTGCTCTGAACATATTGTAAGCAGGGATGTTAATGTCCTTATCCTGGGTGGAGATGTGAAGCCATGACTCAGAAATCACTAACACCTCAGGTCTGGTGTGAAATGCCCAAGCTTGTATCATATTCTGGTTTTTAAGTAGGCTGCAGGAATTGATATGCAATTAATCTAGAGGACTGGGATGAAGGCTGGAGCAGGGGAATCACATTTATAAGCAGGAGGCAGATGCAGGGAAACAAAGAGGGAAGACAGAATATGGAGTGCCAGGAGAGGAGACTGACCGGGAGGGACTGAAAAAGCATAGAAAGCAACTATCTTCACTTCATGCAGGTCAATATGATGAGCACACCTACATAGAAACATAGAATTTGATGGCAGATAAGGACTGCTTGGCCCACCCAGTCTGTCCATTTCCCTACCTAATGGATAAGCTGCAGATCCTAGTTTACCAGCAGCCTACTTCTTCCTACCCCCACCCCCTAGAATTGCCTTATGACTGTCCCATGCATGCTTGAATTCCACTGTTTTTGACTCCACAACCTCCTCCAGAAGGCCATTCCATGCATCCACAACCCTCTCTGTGAAAAAATACTTCCTTAAATTACCTCTGAGCCGCCCCTCTCTATCTTCAAATTGTGCCCCCTTGTTCTTGCACACCTCTTTTTTTGAAAGATGCTACCCTCTTGGACTTTGTTGATTCCCTTGAGGTACTTAAACGTTTCTATCATGTCGCCCCTCTCCCTCCTTTCCTTGAGGCTATACATATTAAACTCCTTAAGCCTCTCTTCATATGTCTTCCGGTACAGACCCTGCACCATTTTAGTTGACCTCCTCTGGACAGCTTTCATCCTGTCTATGTCTTTGCGGAGATTGGGTCTCCAGAACTGCATGCAGTACTCCAGACGGGGTCTCACCAGCTGTCTGTACAGAGGGATAATAACTCCCTGTTTTCTACTGGTGATGCCTCTCCCTATGCATCCCAGTATCCCCCCAGCCCTCCTTGCTGCCCTCTCATTGCTTGCCCACCTTTAGGTCATCTGATATGACTACCCCCAGGTCCCTTTCCATTTTTGTTGTTGTTAGTATCTCACCCCCATTGTGTACTCTTCCCCTGGGTTTTTGTTTCCCAGGTGCATTACCCTACACTTCTTAGCATTGAATCTAAGCTGCCATACATTTGACCATTTCTCTAACCTTGCCAAGTCCCTTCTCATCCTTTCCACCCAACCTTGTGCATCAACTCTGTTGCAGATCTTTGTGTCATCTGCAAAGAGACATACTTTTCCTTCCAGTCCCTCTGCAATGTTGCTTATAAAGACATTGAAGAGTACCGGTCCTAATACTGAACCCTGTGGTACCCCACTAGTAACCCCCCTTTCTTCAGAGTGGACTCCATTTACTATTACTCTCTGTGTCCTATTCTCCAGCCAATTCTTTACCCAGGCTGTCATCTTGGGACCCACTCTCATGCTGGCTAAATAGATGAGCAGGCGGACCTCATGCACTTCAATTGCCAAGTGTTAATGGCACTCCCAGACACCTGGTATGAGAAGTAACAGACAAGGACAGGAGAATAGAGGAATACAAACTATTTAAAGGGATAGGTCTGACAGTAAAGGGGTGGGAAAGGAAAAAGACTGTGGAGGACAAGGAGGACATCCTTTGGAAAATAGCATCACTGAAGCCATCTGGGTTGAGACAGGGTAATAGAAGGGGCTAGAAAAGTCACACTAGGGGTGTACTACAGGTCCATAAGCAGCCCAGTGAAGCATGATGCCTAGCTGGTTGGGGAAATAACAAGAGCAGGAAATGCAGACGAAGTGGTGACCCTTTGTGACTTTAATTTCAAAGCCATAGACTGGTATTATGAGAGAGATGATGACAAAGTTGAGACAAAGTTTCTGTCTACCTTCAACGACTGCTTCCTAGAGCAGCATGTCGAACAAGGAACTAGGTATAGGGCCACCTTGACATTCTTCTCAGCAGTGGGGAATGGTTCATCTCCAGTGTTCATGTCAAGGAACCACTGAGAAGTAGTGACTACAAACAGGTAATCTCCTTACAGAAAAGGAACATTAGCCATGCCTCAGCCACAAGAACCTAGAACTTCAGAAAGGTGAGCTTTGTATAGATGAAGGACCCAATGTCGAATAGTCAGGAAACATGAAGCTGATAATGCAGACCACATGTGGTATTTGTTGATGATGGTACTTGAGCTTGGCCCGTTGCATCCCTATGAGCAATGAGGTGTACAGACCAGTAAGTGCCATTTGGCTCAACAAGGACATGTGCCAATTGATCTTGAACAAGAGGAATGTCAATGACTGCTGGAAAGAGATGGGTTGCCTCCAGGCCAGAGAGGAGTACAGAGCAATACTGAGGAACTGTAAGGTTCAAATAAAAAAAAATCAACGGGGATCAGGAAGCCAGAAAGAAATCGCAGCTGCAGAAAGAATCAAAGCCATTTTTCAGTACATAAATTGTACAAGGATGTAACGGAGGGAATTGAGCCTTTGAAAATAGTCAGATGGGAGGAAGAATCAGTAAGAGAGTCAGTGGTGATGGCGGAGATGCCGGAAGGTTGCTGCATCTTCATGTTCACCATGGTGCTCCCAAAGAAGGGAGTATACTCACTGGGAGGGCCCATGGCATCAGCAACAGCCATGATGCAGCCTGTAGAGAGACACAGTCTGAATACCTTTTGAGGTCAAGCCAGATAAGTCCCAAGGGGTAGATGGAATATACCCTCGGATCACAATGGAGTAAAGGGAAGAGGTGATGAGACACTTACTGATGATCATATTAAAGCAAAAGGAAGAGAAGAGGCTTTTATGCCCATATTGCCCCATCACTTAATAACAATGCAATATACCACCATTAAAAATGAATTTATCTAGTTTACTTTTAAATTGCAGTAATATTTCAGGTGTTTGTCCATATGGGTCACTTTTCTTGCACCTGAGTTAAACTGGCATGCAAAAGACACTGCCTGATCACTTAATGGAAAATCGTGTGTTCGAAAAAGCTGAGAATATTGATGAACACTTGGGGAGGTCCATATTTAAAGAAACACTCATTTTAATTATTTTAAACCTTTAAAAGTTAAAGCAGGCTGGCCCCATGGTGCTGAGCGTTCGGTGTTCACTCCGCATGCTGGTGACCCAGGTTTGCACCCTGATCTGATCTGGAGTGGATGTTGATGGAGAAGGAGTGAAGAGTGTGCTTTGGATGCTTCCTTCCCAGGGGGCGGGCTGTGTAGCACCACATATTCAGCAGCTTACAGTGGTGGCCTGTGGCGATGTCCTTGGGGGAGTGGGTGATCATACGTTGCTGGATGTCCCAGTCCCAGGCTGCCACTGCTGTGCACTCTTAGGTGGGAGGTGGGTGGGACAGAAAACAGGAAAATGGCCCATTCCAGCTCTGCTCAATGAAGGTTGCCTTGCAACCATGCCGCAGTCCCCAGAGTACAAAACTCCTGTCACCCACACCTGACATTCCTGGTGGGCAGTGCCCAACTTATTTCACCCATGCTCCCCCCCTTGAGGGGTAGGTGGGCCCTTCTGGTAGGGTTAAAGCCAGAACCCTATTTATGCAGGTCTAGCAGGACTTTTGTGGCAAGCGCTGGCAGCAGGGGTCAGACTGGTGGGCAGCAGGGACTTGTACACCCCGAAGGAATGGCAGGCAGGGGCCCATGGAGGGCAGAAAAACAGAAAAGGCAAAAAAAAGCTAAAACACATTCAAAATGGGAAAAAGGGCAATCTAAAACAGAATAAAAAGGAATAAGTCAGAATTTTCACCGTTCACAAGTTAGCGGCTCCTAAGGATATAGGGGGTCTGCGTCTCCCTTACTTAATGTTTTATTATTGGGCGAGTCACATTATTAAATTTATAAAATGGTTGGGACATGCATAAGAAGTGAATCCTTCAGTATTTGTTCCTGTCTGGCTTAAAATTGAACTGTCTCTGATCCAGGTAAATGGCTTAACTCTGGCTGCCTTGTTTCATATCAATCCCAGTGCCATTCTTTCAAGTTTAAAATGAACCCCTATTGCAATTTCTGTCAAGTTACATACTCATATATGTGCCTTCATGAAATACAGCCACACTCTCAACTTACTACAATCCATTAGGAAGAACCCAAATTTAAAAATAGATAACAAGCCGATCACACTCAAATGGCTTCCCCAGTTGCAGGATACACGGCTCTCCAATTTAGTCACAGTGGAGAACTTATGGTCCCCAACTATTGACATTTTAAAAACTTTCAATATTCCCACTAAGGGTACAGTTAAGGTATTTCAGTTAAGGCATTTATTAGTGGAGGTATTTGGGGTGACACCTCCCCCAAAAGGAACTAAAGCTTTTTTGGAAGATTTGGCCCTTATGTCCAACTCTGCTTATTCGGTATCTTATATCTATAAGGTAATATATAATTGCGTATACCCGACTTGTTTTGTCCCTGAGAAGTACTGGGGTTCATTTTTTCCTCAGAAAGAGACAGAATGGACAATGTTAGGAGTAACTGTCATAAATATATTACTCAGGATAGACTGCCGGTCACTCAATTACATGTACTACATAATATATATTACACCCCACAAAAATGATATAAATATGGACTTACTATGTCGCTCACCTGCTCTCATTGCCACCAAGTGGAGGGATCTCTGTATCATATATTTTGAACCTGTCCCTTTACGCTATGGGAGGGTATCCAGCAAAAGATGGACCCCTTGTTAGGACTATTGTATATTTTTAACCCTGAGGTGTGCCTTCTAGGTGATTATGCCACGATTCCAGTGACCATTAGGCAATATCAAATAGCTTTGATATCCCTATCTGTTAAGAAGGTTATTCTCCACCATTAGAAAGACAGTATGGATATCTCATATTTCAAATGGTTGAAAGAGTTACTTGTCAACCTCAGAATGGAAAAGATAGTGGCTAGTCTCAATAATAGAATGGATAGACATAAAAGGATATGGGAATCTCTTCACACACTGTTTACTAGCTAATATATAAGGTTATGATGTTAGGAGCAGAGTCTGCAGGATATAAGGATGGAGTAGACTGTGCTAAAATGGGAGGGAAGGGTTTATCAGGGGGTGGCATGGGAGTTTAGGGCCAGGATAGGGAGGGAACAGTTCCAATGTATATAGGATTGTACTGTCTTTGAGTCATTGTATGATACAGATGGTGTATACTGGTTCTGTTCTCTGTAGTCTAAAACCAAGAAACTTTGATTTGAAAAAATAATTTTCACCATAATATGCACTGCTTCTTTTTACATTCGATTAAATAAACCTCATTGACAGCCCTTGTTGGGATGTTTTCTTAACCTTCATCATGATTAGTCCCTACATACACAGTACCAAAGCAAAGAAACAAAAGAAAAAAAAAACATGGGGAGCTGAGCTGAAAACTGTGAAGCAAAAATAGATGTTGAGGACAAATATACAGCCATATGGGTATGCCCACTGTATGGCGACACCAATACAGCTAAAACTTTGATGCCGACAACATCAACATTTTCACTGCAGTGGTCCACCCAAGACCCTGGCACACTGTCTCTCAGTTCTGTACCCCTTCCTGATCCAACTCCGACTCGGAGTTGGAATTCTAGAGATCAGGGGTGCAGGGGACAGAGCCCCCCACATGGAGGGTTGGGGGGGCAAAGCAACCCAATGAAAAAACAGTCGGGTCTCTGCTTGGATTTATGTCAATTGCAAGTTGTGGTCAACATAAATCAGTCTTTGTGAGTTCAGTCAACAACTTTGTTGTTGAACCGGCATCTTAGAACCATTTATATGCAATGTGTTATCAGTTGTAGGGAGAGAAAAAGACCATTGGTCCACTGAGTCCCACCCATCCACTAGCTCGTAGAGAACACCATTACTTCTTTTTCTTCAAATTACCTACATTATCTAACTTTGGAGGTTGTCAAAATATCAGCTGATATTAATTGTTCTGAGGTCTATTACAAGTGCCCCCCACACACACACTCTCATTCTGTGAAGTAGGAATTGGGTTTTATAAAACACTTTCCCTACAAATGATATTGTTAAGTGCTTTACAAAAAAAGAGAGAGGAATTGACTAGGGATGCTGATGCAATTTGCTGCACATGTGGAGAGTCAGAGGGCACAGAGAAATATTATGGTGGGTTTGGAGACAGAAAAAGAGATTAGAGAGTTTGAGTATGGGAAGGTTAAGTGACTTGCTTAGGGTCACACAGTGAAAAAGTGAAACTTGTGGGACTCAGACCTGTGTCATCAGGTTTTCAGCTCTGCACTTTAATCACTAGGCCAGGCTGCCTGCCAAATTTTTAAGTTGTTCTCTCTGATGTTTCTCTTAAGTCTTTCTGCTTTCAAAGTTTTGTGTGTCCCATTTTCCTGTGTCAGTCTAATTAAACACAGAATGGACTGCAGTTGCTATGTAACAGTTTCTTCCTCCTCCTTTGTAAATTTTCAAGATTTCTTTCTCCCTTTATGAAGATGGTTGGTTGCACATACACTGGGGCCAGATTCTAACAGAGAGCTTGCATCAAAGCTTGGCATTGGTGGGTACTGAAATACCTGACCTGAAATATTACCCGCAGGTACCTCTAAACTACCCAACATTACCCAAAAATTAGATACATAGATACACATAAATACACAGAAGTTAATGGCAGATAAGGACTATTTGGCCCGTCTAGTTTGCCCATTTCCCTACCTGTTTACAAAACAAAGGACCCGATATGATCCATGGTTTATCCTTTCCTACCTGTTGCTAGGGTACCTTTATGTCTATCCCATGTGTTTTGAATTTCCTAACTGATTTTGCTCCCACTACCTCTGTTGGGAGGAAGTTCCAATTGTCCATGACCATTTCCATGAAAAAGTACTTTCTCACATTGCCACTAAGCCTACCCCCCTCCAGCTTCATCTCATGGCACCCTGTTCTTGTGCATCACTTTTTTCGAAAGATGCTACCGTCACCTATCTTGTTTATACCCTTGAGGTACTTGAATGTTTCAATCATATCTCCCCTCTCTCTCCTCTCCTCCAGGGAACACATATTCAGTTTCCTCAGCCTACCTTCATAGGGTCAAAAATTCCCTAATGAAAAATGGGCATTTGGTTCAAGTGGGATACTTACTATTTGATTCTACTACCCTATTACCCATACCTGATCGTAACAAATATGTGAAATGCTGTTTTTGATTGTAGGCCATATACTACTACACTGTTTGTCAGGTGCCCTGAACCCTGTCATTTATGAGGCAGGTATGAGAAGCACAGCTGCTCTGATTGAGCCTGTTGCTGTTCCCAAAAATGATATCCTTGTCAGGCATTGCTGAGGCAGGTAGAAGAGGTGCAGGTGCTCTGAGTGAGCCTGCTTAAGCTGGTAAGAGAGGGGCAGAAGCAGCTGCTGTGAGTGAGTCAACTACTGTTTCCCAAAAATATTCTTATGGTGTGCACTGCTGAGACAGGTTCAACAGATGCAGCTCCTGGGACTTAGCTGGCTGCTGTTTTCAAAAATTATACACATTGCAGACATTGCTAAGGCAGGTACAATGGGCACAGCTGCTGTGAGTGAATAGGTGGCTGTTTCCAGAAATTATACCCGTGGCAGGCATTGCTGAGGTGCATAAGAGGGGTGCAGCTGATCTGATTGAGCCTTCTGCTGTTTCAAAATTGTACCTATGACAGGCATTGCTGAGGTAGGTATGAGAGGCACGGCTTTCGATTGAGCCTGCTGCCATCTCCAAAAATTATACCCATGGTGGGCATTGATGAGGCAGATGCGAGAGGCATGGCTGCTCTTACTGAGTCTGTTGCTGTTTCAAAAAACTGCACCCATGACAGGCATTAATGAGGCAGATGTGAGAGGTGCAGCTTCTCTGAACGAGCCTACTGCTGTTTCAAAAAATTATTCCCATGGTGGGTATTGCAGAGTTAGATACAAGAGGTGCAGCTGCTCTGATTAAGCCTGCTGCTGTTCTTAAAAAATGTTACCCATGGTGGACATTACTAAGGCAGGTATGAGAGGTGCAGATAATCTGAGTGAGGCCGCTGCTATTTCAAACAAACCCTTGCCAGAGCTGATAGGGCTGCGAAAATGCAGCACCTCCAAAAAATGGCCAAGTTACATCCCGGCATTGAATAATTTCTACTCTCATGTGTAACTTTGGTCACTTGACAGCTTTTCACAGTCCTTTAAGTGACAGTTTTCATGTGGTGGGGTCCCAAAAACTCCATATTGAAAATTTGTGGCCAAAATTCCACAAAATGGCTGATTTATCGACATAAGTTGAAAGCCATATTGAATACCACTATAGCACACTGTACCTTTGATTCTTCAGTTTGCGGTTTGGCTTTGAAGAGTGCAGATGTGTCCTGGTACAGAGAAGAAGATAGTGCTGACCTCCAGAGGTAAGTTTGGGGTAAGGTGGTGCAGGAGATGTGTGCTCAGTGGGAGGGTGGGATGGGGGGCACAGGAGTGATGATGAGGTACCATTTTCTTTTACAGAAAAAACACGGAGGATGCAGGACAGTTTTCTTTATTCACAGGAGAAAAATAAACAAAACACATTTGGGCACACTGGGGTGGGATCCCAGTGTGCCCCATTAGTGTAGGTAGGTGGGTACATGATGGCAACATGGGGATTGGGTACCCTGATGTCCGTGGGGGGGGTAGAAGAAAATGGGAAAAAAGGCACAGTGGGGTGGGCTTCCAGTGTGCCGCATGAGTTGGGGGTGCACATTATGCCAACTCGGGGATTGGGCACCCCAATGTAGGTGCATGGGAAAATGATAAATATTTGGGTACACTTGGGTGATCTCCAAGTGTGCCACATGAGTTGGGGAGGGTGCCGCATAATGTCGACAAGGGGATTGGGGACACTGATGTTGGTACAGAGTAAAGAATGGAGGAGGTGGGGTGGACAGTGTTACATGAGGTCCCTGCAACCTAACTGGTACCCTCAGAGGTACACCCTAAACAGCTAGTGCTTAGGCATATGTTATATACTAACATATAGGGCTAAGGGCATCTACTGTACAACAATAGATGTCAGGATATGTATGCATATTGTTGTAATGCACTTTGCTTGCTAATACATAAATTCTTCTATGTATTTTCTGTGTATTTCTTACTTGTAAGATGCCAAGACACCTGTGTCCTTGGAATAATTATGATATGTAAGTCAGCATTGCCACCTTTTGGTGATTTGTACTAGTACACTGAGTTATGTAAGACTCTGTATAAGAACTCTTTTGTTTCACAAACTGATGACTACTACAAAATTGTAAAATGTTATCTTGGACCATGGAGCCTCCTCTAATTTAACCAATAGGGCTCATCTCTGTAACTAGAAATGTTTATATCTTATAGTAACCATAGTAATTATCATAGGTATATAATGTGATACACAAGTCTTGTACCTCAGAGATCCCAAGAGAGACACAAAGAGACCTCGAGGTATAGGGAATGCTTAGCACTGGCTCCCGGTTCATATTGGTAAGAACTGCTTAGGGCAACTGTGATTTTATCCTTTTTGGTAGTAATAAACAAGTTTATTACTCTCATGCAACGTGTCTGTGATTACTTGCATTCCCAATATTGCCAAGAACCTGAAAGTGAGGTTTAGACCTTCTGACAACAACAGTGAGAGGCTATGGCAGGGTTTTTTTTTTTATTTTGTTTTCCAGTGCTGGCGGTGACAACACTACAGTGAATGGCAAAAGTGGTAACACATAACACAGCCTGTTCCCTATTGCTTACAGTACAGCATGGATTATTACTCTCTGACTGAAAGTTGCCCAATGGGGTGTAAACATTATGTATTCAACTGTATGGTTTCTTGTCCATATATCTGCAGTTATGTGAACCTGCTTCATCTCAGAAAGTTTCAACTGCTTCATGACTTCAGCACACACCAAGTCGTGCATCTGTGGAGCAGCTTTTTTTGAGAAATATGTTTGGCAGAGAATGGTGTATAGTGTCTTTGTTTGACAGCTGGTGGTCTGCAATGTCTCTATTTAACAGCTGGCAGGTTGGATGCCCTCCCAACACTTTCTTTTAATTGAGAGTTGGTGAGATATTTTTCTTTTTTGGGGTAATGTATTTTTCATGCCTGTTTCACGTAGAGTACTATTTTGGGTATTTTCCAGTACTTGATGGTATCAGAAAACAATCTATGTTTGTTTGGGGAGACTGCAAGGACAAATCAAGTGATTCAATGTCACTTACTACCTCCATTTGAAACATTTATTTGCATGCCTGTTTCTACATATTTAGAAAAAGAATCTTAGGATCTTGCCTCCTGTGTGTTTTTTCACTTGGCTTCTTCATGGTTCATGATGCCAGCTGAGGTGTTCAACACTATGTACCCAAACTGAGGAGACAGCAGTAAGTTGTTCTGCCATTTCTTAAGATCTCTCAGTAGAACATCTAATCTAGGGCTGATAATTCCTCACTTGTTCAGACTACCAGTGAGATTGAGAACAATTTTTCTGGCTCTGTGCTGGTCGATAATCTCAAACTTGCCAATGTAGCCATGCTTCATCATTACCGTCAAAAACCTCATGATTGCTTTGGAGCATGGCCTAAACAGAACCTGGCATTAGCCCATTTTCTATGCATTGTTGATGCAATTAACAGCTTTGGCAAGAAAGTTCATATGCACAATGGTTCTAGTTTTGTTTCCAGTTCATTTTCAGTATTGTCACCGACACCACCGCCTCAACTACCATCCATACCAAACACATTACCCGTTACCCTGCCCCACTCAATTGTGTGTTTTGCCCTTGCATGTCACATCATTACTGATGTTCCAATATGTACCCCTTTGCCACAACTGATGCTCTTTTTGCACAGACTGCATACAGCTTGCGAGTTGTCTGCACTGTCAATATAAAATAAATTCCACACTAAGCCTGTCACTATTCCTTGTACAGTCAAGGGACCTGGAGGAAATCCTGCAATGCCATTTCCTTGTTGAGATGAATTATTCTCATTAATACTCATCTCCTTGTTCTTATGTTTAGCATATGATTTTGTTTCTCCACTTGCTCCTTATGTCTTACAGCAGCATCCTCTCCTACCTCCTCATCAAAACTACCAACCACATTGCCATAAGATTCATAAGAACTGGAAGTGCTGTCGTCAGTATGTGGGGCATAATCTGGGCTATCCTATTCCCAGTCCCCATTATCACCATCATTTCTTCGCTGCCTTAGCATCTGAGCTTATGTTTGAAGAGGATGCCTCCTTGCATGCTGTTTCAGCAGACAGAAATATCCTGGCACATGTGGCAAAATGTTCAATACCTCTATGAGTAACTCTAGTCAGTTCTTTCTGAAACACCACTATAATTTCATTGCTAATGTGCTTTTTTTTGTTCAGGAGATTTAGTGCCAGTCCTGGTGATGTTATTATTATTGTTGCTATGTTTTTCATTAGTGCTATGCTTCATATTGTCCGTATAATTAACAGCTGCACATGCAGCAGCACTGTGCTTCTTTTTAGTAGACTGGGAAGTACGAGACATAGTAGAGACAGGTAGCCAGTGATGATAGCGATAATAAATGAGTGACTGTAGAAACAGCAACTCATTTATAGTGCAGTCATCAACAGCTACCCTGCTAGTGTAGCAATCCGACAGTGATGAGAGTGACCAGAAGGGAAGGGATAGGGAGGTAGAGGGGAGGAATAGGAGGGAGGGTTTGAATGAGTAGGGGATCCTGCTGCATCCAACCAGCCCTGTGGAGTGATGGTGAGGGCGGCTGGCTATGGTGCAGCAAGTACTGGGTTCAGGATCTGCTTGGGGTGATTGTTTTTGCCGCTGCTTGTGTCTCTCTTTTTTTTACCATCTGTGTTTCACACCCTCTTCGACATACACCTCCCTGGAGTTAACAATCTTTATTCAGGGTGGTGCGGGGGGCATGGGGAGCGGGTACAGCCCCCCTGCAATAACACTTGCAGTAGCTGGAAGTCAGGTCACTTTGGTTTGTATATCGCCAAAATGCTTTTCGGCGATATACATGCACTATGATAGTGATCGCTGTATTGCGATCGCTATCGTGACATGGAACGGTAGACACAGCCATGAAAAGATATTGTTGCACTAACTGATGGATGGATAGTATTACTGACTATTTCACAGTAATCAGTGACAAGGCTGAGGCCTCAGAGGCCACTAACAAACAATGCAATAAAGCCATAAAAGGTTATCACTATGCTGCAGAGACAGAGAGTATAGCCAAGTATATCACAGTAATTAATGACAAGGCCCAGACCTCGGGTGGGGGCACATTACAAACAGTGAAATACAACTGTAAAAGGATTTCACTATGCTGTAGGGCAGACAGTGTAGCTATGTCACAGTAGTAAAGGACTGGGCTTAGGCCTCACAGGCACCTCACAACCAGTGTAATACAACTGCAAAAAGATTTCACTAGGCTGCAGAGACAGACAGTGTGGCTGACTAAGTTACAATAATAAATGACAGGGATTGGGCCTCAGGTGGGGGGGGGACAAGCAGCTCACAAACAGTGTAATACAGGAATAAAAGGATTACACTATGCCGCAGAGACAGTGTAGCTGATTATGTCACAGTGCTAAATGGCAGGGCTTTGGCCTCATGTGCACATATCACAAACAGTGTGATACAACCATAAAAGGCTTTCATTATACTGCATATATAGACAGTGTAGCTACAGTATGCCATAGTGAAAAATAACAGGGTTCAGGGCACCTATCAAACAGTGTAATACAGCTGTGAAAGGACTATGTTGCAGACATATGATGTAACTTTGTCACAGCAATAAACAATAGGGCTCAGGGGCACCTAATAAACAATGTAATACTGTACAGCTATAAAAGGCTTTCATTGTGCTGTAGAGACAGACAGTGTAGCAGACTACTATGTCACAGTAGTAAGTGACAGGGCTCAGGGGTACCTAACAAACCAAACAGTGAAATATACTTTAATTTTAAACCAGCTGCCCTGTGCCTTTGTTTTTGTCTATGTTTTTTCCCCTCACCGTGCTCCTTTTCTGTTCTTTACGCAGTCCACAGCACCATCTCCATGACTGAGACTGACCCCCCTCCCCTGGCTGAGATTCTTGCTTAGTCCCCCACTGTTTCCCCCTTTGCTCCTTATAGTGTAGGTATTTTTGTACTTATCAACTTTTAAAGACAAGTCTTTGATGCTACTACCATGTTTTGCACTGCAGAGTGAGTGCATACAGAGCTGCTTCCACAACCACAGCACACAGACTGCTACTAACTGGATTCTGCACCACAGGCTCACAGCAGATGGAGCACAGACACCACCAACCAATCAGTTGTTAGTTAACTGTCATGTGCTCCAATTCTGCTGTAGCTCTGTGAAGAACACCACAGGCTGCCCTTAATGACTGTTTCCAAGTCTTTTATCCATTACCTGTTACCTATATTAAATTACCCAACCTGAGAATTAGACTGTTATGTCAGGAAGGTTAGTACATTACTTGAACTACCCTGCCCAGCCAAAAATAGTCAATATCCACACTTTCTACTCAGCTATGCAGGGTGCATAGCCCATGCCTACTAGAAACCCCCCGGAAAAGGCCCTCATTTAATATCATATGAGAATACTGTGACTGCCAGATCTTTCTTGCCACAGCTGTAGTACCCCTCAGTGCTAGCACACCTGTCCAGAACAGAACTACTATCTACACTATTTCTGTCTGTGCACTTGGTGATGAAAATACCACTTCTAATTAATTAATTTAAGTGTTTCACCAGGAAGGCATACTGAGCAGGCTACTGCTCAATTCCAGATGCGTCCTGGGGGAGAAGAGGTACAAACATAGTTGAAGAAACAAGTGCAGTGTGTTACATAATACATAGAGTATAGTACCTAGTAAGGATAGACACAGCACCTTGGGTACCTGAGACACAGATAAAATAGCATGAGAGGACAATTGATGCTGTCTTGTGCAGGCGCTGTTTTAAATACAAGCATTAAAATATTAGGATAAGCAGCAATCATTAAATATACAATAGGAAGGGTGACCAGGCTGTCTCAGTGTGGACTGTTATTAGGCCTGGGCACATGAACAGTTATGCGAATAGTGAGCTAGGAGCATGCAGTTAAGGTGTGGGGGGAAGAGAAGTGACTAATGTTTGAGGGGAGAGAGTTCCATAACTTAGGCATCCAGTAGCTAAAGGCTGCTTGACTCACAGTAGTGGATCTATGTGGGATAAATAGGATCCACGGGTCACTGCTTCTGGGTGAATATGCTTGGGTGCTTGTGTCGGCTAGGGCAGAGATGAGGTGGGGGAGCGACTGGGACCAGTACTTGGCCGAGATTTTGGTGCAGTGGGCCTGCCTGTGGTAATCTAGAAATGTAAGGTTCATTGATTGGTAGAGAACACAGTGATGGGTAGAGTAATGGCAGTTCAGGACAAAGCGGCAGAAGGAGTGGTAGAGGGGATCCAGTCTGGCTAGGGTGGATTTGGTCCCCACACAGTAGACAGCATCTCCATAATGAAAGACAGAGAGGTTAATTTTTTGCACAATGGCCCTGCGAGCAGAGACTGGGATATTGTCACGGTTCCGGTAAAGTGCACCAAGACTGGGGTGTAACTTCTTGAGTATGGAGTCAACATGTATGGAAAAGTTTAGGTGCTGACCAAGCCAGACTCTGAGGTACCTGAAAGAAGTACAAGCCTTGAGGGACTTCCCTTCCAGGATATGGAATGTGATGGAGGAGGGGAGCCTGGCGAGTCTTTGCCCCATGCCAAAAGTCACTGAGACAGTTTTCTTTGCATTAAGGGAGAGTCAATTTGATTGTAGCCAGATCTAGATCTTAGCAAAGTCCAACTGCATTCTGATCATAATCTCTGAGGCCGATGAGCCTGATGTATACAGCACAGTATCGTCCACATACATGTGAATGGAGGTGTGTGGGCAGAAGGACGGCAGGTCATTAAGAAAGATGGAGAACAGTAGTGGGTCAAGGACTGAGCCTTATAGAAGTCTGGTAGTAATAGGGAGGAGGACCAAGGTGGCAGAATTGACTCTGACCGATTGGGACCTGCCAGCAAGGTACGAGTAGAACCATCTTGAGACCCAACTAGACAGCCCAGCGTTGGTGAGTTTGGTCAGGAGGAGTTAGTGGGAGACGGTGTTAAACACCTTGGCCAGCTCAATGAAAACAGTGGCTGTGATATGACCAGCATCCATACCTGTAAGGATGAAGTCAGTGAGCCTGAGAAGGGAGGAGATAGTTGAGTGGAATTTCCTAAAGCCAGACTGGAAGGGGGTGAAGAAGGAGGAGGAGTCAAGAAAGAGGGACAGGTGAGAGAGCACCAGATGCTCTTGGAGTTTAGCCAATATGGGTAGAAGGGGAAAAGGACGGTAATTGCTTGGGTTGGAGGCATCCCCACCTTTGGGAAGGGGGATTATGATGGCATGTTTCCATTCAGAGGGGACTTTAGCAAGGGAGAAGAATAGGTTAAATATGTCGGTCAAGGGTTTGGCTCACAGGAGCTGAGAGGTGGAGCCTCTTGGAGTCCAACCCTGTTGGGCAATTGTCCTTATTAGGATTAAGGGTGCACAGTGCATTAAATACCTCCTCTTTGGTGACTTGCTGAAATGAGAATGAGTGTGCTGTGGTTGTGTCTGTGACAGGTGGTTGTTGTGCAGGGTGAGGTATGGACAGGAGGGTTGCATTACAATTTGTGAAGTGAGAGTTAAAGTGAGAGGCTACAGCCTGGGGTTCAGTGACTGTGAGCTCTTTTACCTGTAGGGTAAGAGTAGGGCTGCAATGGGGGGCTGAGAAGCCATTTTACCACTTTCCAGAATTTGACTGGCTGATGTGAGGTGGAATTGAAAGAGGCTTTGAAATAGTTTTTGCTTGGCAGATTTTCCTAGTGCAAGCATTGCGTAATGAGCGATAAGTCTGGAGGTCAGCTGGAGAGCTGATGATTTATAGGATTTCCAGGCTTTATCCTGCTCCTAAGGAGTGCTATGACTTTAGCTGAAATCCACGGTTGGTGTGATCCTCTGACTCTAGAATGCCTAGGAGGGGGCGTAGTGGTCCAAAACAGCAAAGAATTTGGACTTAAAGAACTCCAAGGCCATGTCAACAGAGGAGAATTGGCTTATGAGTGACCAATCAGTATTGGCCAAGTCAGATAGTAATGAGGTGAGGTCCAGGGACTTGTATGATCTAGTAATCAGGATTCTGGGAAGGGGGCTTTAGGCCTGCAGATTTTTCTTACTGAATAGACACCATGATGGTCACTAAGGGCATCGGGCAGGAGGCCAGAAGCTAGGATCTTATGGGGGTGAGAAGTGAGAGCCCAATCCAGGAGAGTGTGGTTCAGTGTTTTGTGATTTAGCTGGGTGGGTTCAGAGATTAGCTGAGCTAAGTTTAGGGCAGTCACCTTGTTGTGAAGCTTGGAGTTTGCCCCAGTGAGCCAGTTCAGGTTAAAATCCCCAAGTATATGGGGCTTGCCACCAGAAGACAGGGAGGTTAGTGTGCCTAGGTAGTCCAGTAAAGCATTAGTATTAGAGTCGGGTGCGCAGTAGGTGCCAGCAATGAAAATCGGTGTAGAGTAGGGGAGTGAGAATTTTACCATTAGAGCGTCGATTGTATACTTCATGCCACTATTAAAGGCATCACTGGGAGTTTTCTGAGGATGTTTGAAATATTTTAAATTCTAGTGTGCTTGTAATAAAAAGCAGTTCTTTATTGTCTGTCAGGCACAAACCATTTTGCAGTTAACTAACAATGGCCAAGGATCTGGTACTTCCTCTGGGTTAAACAGCAGATATGGCAGAAGTTTAAATTCACATAATCACTGGTTATCCTAAAAGATGTCCAGATCAATCAGAAAATGAAATTCAACATGAACAAGTGTAGTGTTATGCACTTTGGCCATAACAATCCTAAGTTTAATTATAGTCTGGCTGGACACATCCTAAAAAAGTAGACTGCGAGAAAGATCTGGGTGTCTGGATCTCAAAGATCTTTCTTGTAAACAGCAAATTATTAAAACAGTAAATATAACTAACAGGATGATGCATGCATACCACATAATATCAAAAGTAGAAATGGATCGAGCCTATTGACATTGTATAGCACTTTGGTGAGGCCACTCGTGGAATATGGGGTTCAATTATGGAGCCCTTACCATAAAGTGGATATTGCAAACATTGAGAGAGTGCAGAGGAGAGCAACAAAGAGAATCGATGGTCTGTAAAATCTCCCCTATGAAGAGAGATTAAGATATCTTGGACTGTGCACACTTGAGTATAGGCAACTTAGGGGAGACTTGTGCTTGGTCTACTCTGCCTTTCAAAACTGTGGCTTATGGGAATGTGTGGGACAGGAGCTGAAAATTTGAACAAACTCTGCAAGAACATGTGAATACCAACTCCAAGGCCAATTATATAACTCCAATAAAAGTGGTCACTTGATTAACCAAAGGGTAGAGTCTATATGGAACAAACTCCCATCTGAAATAATTAATAGTACTTTGATCACCTCCTTAAAGAATAATCTGGACAAATTCTATGTAAGCACAAGGATAAAGTTGTACCTGAAGAGACTTCTTGATGCAAGTTATTGTCTCTTACCTAACTTATGAAACTATCTGAGTTATTATTGCAATTCTACAGTAGGTTTGCAGCATTAATGAGTATAAAACTTCACATTGCAAGGTTACTATTTTTCTTTGCGATTATGCTGCACTGTGGCGATGTGCTGGAAGACATCATTACATAGCGTGCCATGCTGTGGCAATCATTTCTAAGACTCTGCAGACCACCATACTGCAAATGAAAATGTGTTGGTTCTACTTATTTTATAGTTTATTTACCCAGTATAGCACAGCTGTGATGCAACGTCTCATGTACAGGATCCTGCAACAACCCCTTTCCACAAATTGCTAGACTGGAGAACTGAGAAACTTGTCCATGGTCACACATGACAAGGCAGTATAGCGTAGTGGTTAACAGCATTGGGCTGCAATCCTGGGGAACTGGGATTTAATCCCACAGCCACCACTTGCTTACTATGTGACCATGGGCAAGTCACTTAACTTCCATGTGCTCCCTGGATGCACCTCATCTTAATGTGCCATTCCTGGCCAAACATTGTGAAACAAAATAAATAAGACACAGCTGAGTATTTATCTGCAGTGGGGTGTTGAACCTGTGATCTCCTGGCTCTCCAAGATGATGCTTCAACCACTAGATCACACAGCCCTTCTACAACCAACATTCCATGAGACTTATGTTTGGGATTGCAGCATTTAATTTGACCTGCATAAACATATACTGAAACCTAATTAATTAATGTGCAGTTCAAAACTACTTGTTTCACTTTGCTATAAAGAAATAATCTCATAATGGGAAGCTAAGTTGACATGTTTGAGCTCACCATTAGTGCATATATACAGTATCATATTTAAAGATGTCATCAGTTGGGCTCATAACATGTTTGAGAAAGAAAGAAAGAAAGAAAGAAAGAAAGAAAGAAAGAAAGAAAGAAAGAAAGAAAGAAAGAAAGAAAGAAAGAAAGAAAGAGAGTAAAACTCTGACTGGAATTCCTTCATTGCCCCAAAAACATCATAGTTAACCACTCATGAATATTAAATGCACCTTGTCACCTCTCATACACATAAGCAATTTATGTTACAAGCAACAGACGTCAAAACAAATATCGTATTACAATCCTAATTTTCAAAGTGACTTCTGTAGTCTGCCTTCTTACTTTCATTATCGATTCCCACACTGAAGGTTTTATCTGCTAAGCTGCTGCCAAATGGAAGAGAGTGCTTACCAATTGATGATGCAGTTATGTAGTTTCAATGGGGTCAGCTGCATCTATAATGCTAATGGACTAATATACACACATCTGTATGGCAGCCATCAGCCAGGGGATTAGGCACTGAACAAGTTCTTGAGCTACAGGACCCATGGGCACTTAAAAGGAAGTGACACAGTAAATTACTTTATCAGTTTACATTACCCAATAAGATACAGATGGACCAAGATAGCTACCCACAGGCTTTTGTTTCTATAATTGCAATTCAGGAAGATAGATTCATGTGGATTAGTGTTATTTTCCATGGCCACTCAGGTGACTAAAGCTGTTCATGAGCTGCCAGTGTTGCATGCTGCCCATTGTTTTCTTCTAAACATTAACTCTTTCGTGTGTTATTGATGTGTATTCCAAATTACCACAGTTGTAAAAATATTATTGCAAAGAATGATCACTGGTTATTTTAAATTAGCATCATTTTGATACATTGATGTAAGGGCACAATTTTGAAAAGATATAGGAAGGGGTTTTGTGTTATATACAAGTTTGGTCAACCCTCCACCCGAGTGCAGAGACTGTAGTTTTTTCATTAGATGATTTTCTGAACTTCTATTATTTGGGCATACCACCCCTACCATACTACCATGATGAAGAGACAAAGCATCTTGATATACAGTATATGGGAGTTGGTGGATTAATGTACAGTTTATGATAAGCTTGATTTGTTTTGTCTGATAGCCTGCTTGCATGCTTTTGTTAAAGTATTTTATACTTTCAAATGGTGAGTTAATAGTCTTTTAAATGTATTTGTTTGACCCTGTGAGTGCAATGCTTTTGGTCTTCTACTCCACCCCTACCCTACTGCACAGGACATTACAATTTATGTGCATCACCCTACACAATTATACTGAGGAGTTATAGTGGGGGTTGGACACCTGAAGTGCTGCAGCATCAGTTTGTGTTAAATACTGAAGTCTGGAAGGGAGCACAGGCTGTGATCCCTTGAAAGCTGCTGTGGTGCCTATATACTGTACTGTATGTTCCCCAGACTTTACACTGACCAATGTTCTGCTGCCCCCACAGAATATACCCCATCCCCCTTACATGTTAATAAAGGCTAGCACTCAAAGCTGAAGGGCTGGGGTTCAAACCTGACCCAAAGACTGACTTTGTAAATAATCACCCACTCTTCCCAGTGGAAAAGGGGTTCAACAGGATGAGGAAGGAAGGGGTACTGCCACTGCATCACTCACTAATAAGACCCCAGCTGAAGTACTGTGTACAGTTTGACTCCACCTGAAATACAGTGTGCACTTCTTGAGGCTGTACCTCCATAAGGACATTGACAGGGTGGAAGCAAGTGGTACAGAGAAGGGCAACCAAAATGGTGCAAGAGTTACATGAAAAGTTATATGAAGAAATGCTGTAGGATCTCAACATGTACTCATTGGAGGAGAGGAGAGGAGAGGAGAGTAGGGAGGGAGGGGAGGGAGGAGGAGAGGAGAGGAGGAGAGAGGAGAGGAGAGGAGGAGGAGGGGAGGGTAGGGAGGGAGAGGGAGAGGAGAAAACATGATAGAGACCTTCAAGTTCCTCACTTGGGTGAAGAAGGTGTATGTGGGGTGTCTCTTTCAGATGAAAGAAGGCAATAGGACACAATGGCATGCAATGAAGTTAAAGGGGTAGAATTGTAGGCGAGATATGAGGAAATGCTTATTCACAGAAAGGGTGGTGGATGACTGGAAAGCTTGCCAGAAGAGGTAGTGGGGAAAAGACTGTGGTGAGATTCAAGCATGTGTAGGATAGGCACAAGAGTAAATTAGGTAGCGGAAAGGGAGGCAGAAGGGACATCAGTGATCAGTTAGGGTCAGAGGTGTCAAATAGGCAGAGAAAAGGGTCAGATTAGAGGGGCCTACCAGTTTTCTGCAACAAAGTCTATGTTTCTATGTGACAGCCCATGTGAGGCTCTAGCCATTTCTAGGAATACTCTGTGTGAGATCCATTGATTTAAGACTCTGAATATGAGTCATGCTACCAAGAGGTTGCCTATAACATGTGGCCCCACTAAAGATTCTGATTTACAGCCCCTCTGTGGCAGGCTGACTTAGAGTGCCCCCGATATTCCCAATCAAATTCCAAAAGATGAGCACTGAAATATGACCTGGGTAATGGCCTTTGTGCTTATCCCTAATGGATAATACTAATAATAATAATTAAGAATACTGCTGGCAAAAACATAATATTATAGAATTTCCACAGAATCAAAAGGTAGTGAATGTTAATTCTGCCAAATTCAGCAGGTGGGGAAAAAACATTTGCACAGCCCTGTATTGACAGGTCCCATAATGGACTCAAATAAAACTCAGCACCTTCTTCTTCTTAAATTGGTAAAGGGGCACTTCACCTCTGTTGCTATGGGGTCTGGGGAAAAACTCTAGCAACAAAATGAATTGATTTATATGGAACTCTGAGACTCCCACAGGCAAGTACTTAAGATGCATGCTTCTGATATTCTATAGTCTAGTTTTAGTGAAAGATAAATAGCTAGGGTCAATTCCAAAAGCCTGGTGCTCACTTATTCTGTTGGCTGAGGCCCAAACCATCAAAATGGCCATCACTGAGGAAAGGAACTCAAGCTACTGTAGTCCAAAGGTTCAAATGATGAATACAATAACTTACAGCAAAATATAGATCCCACAAGTTATGAGGCTATATTGCATTTTGCAAACCCAGGCTCATAAATTTGGTAATATTCAATAGTTTTACTCCAGATTTTCAGCATAGCCATTTCTTTATAGCACCTCACGAATGCGGCAGTTGTCATGTTTCAACTACTGTCAAAAATGTGTTTTTGCATCCTGAAAGTTGAGTTCTCAGTCCCTGTGCACAATCACCTTTAGGCCAGGAGTTGAACATTTTCTCTGCCCTTCTTCAGGAGACAGGGTTAAAACAAGGCTATGCTGAAAAATTGATGAAACAATATTACAAAACTACACATTTATGAGCCTACATTACATTTTACTAAGGCAGGCTCTTGACTTTGGTAATTTTCAATATTTGCATCCATAATTCCTCAGATGCAGCCCTATCAGTTCTGAGCAGAGTTTGTTTACATATAGTAAAGAAATCTATCATCCTGTGGCATGACCTGGCTGATCTCACCCCTATCTCTGCCTCTCCCCACCAGCAACCATCTCTCCCAGGACATATGTGGCCCACAAGGTTCTCCCATGGATCAGCCCCCCCCCCAAAGTGGGGCTATGGGTGAGGGCCTTTCCCCACCCTGGAGATATTCATCCACATTTTGGGCTCAGTGTCACTGGTGATGGTGCAGGTTGGCATCAGACAGACAGGGCTTTATTTCTGCTTGGTTCATAATTTTTCTCACCAGTCCTTTCCTGCTGAGATATGGACATCAGTGCATGTCATATGGAAGCACACACATGCATCAAACCTCAAGCTCCCTCCTTTCACATCCCTCATGCCTGCACTGCCACCAGACCTCCACCTATTGGCAGGTGATGACAGAGCAGTGAATCATCCTCTCCTTGGGAGAGACCAGCAATCCTGTGGATGCTCAGTCCTCTCTCCCTGCCCAAACCCTGGGAACCCAATCAATTTCAGAACCCAGGTCCCCAGCATAGCAAGCAGTAGCACTAATGCTGAGGCAGTGGGCCAGCAACTATTACAGTTTCCATGAGTGACACATTTTTGCAATGACAGAATGTCCAGAATGTATATTCTGCCATTTGACATTGCCTTGTCTGAAGAGAAAAGGGATGGTGTTACAAATAGACAGATGAAAGAAATCTGAACACCACATGTACAGGGGCCATTCTTGAGCTAATAGGATCCACCAGGCTCACCGTTGGTGTACCTTAATAATGACCCCTTGTAGAAATGGAACAAAAAGGAAGGCATACATTAACTTCGTTTCCTGGTTGTGGGTGGGCAAGTGCTTCCCCCATATGGTTCCTTCTGTACAGTGGCCATGCATAGAATATTTTATCTTGTCCAAGGAGGTGAACAGATCTCTCTGTGGAGTTTCCCACTCCACAAAAATGTTGTCCAGACCCTGAAAGTTCAGAGACCATGTATTATTGGTGGTTTCCAGCTGTCTTTGTGCTCTTCCACATACTGTAGCTCAACCATCTCCCAGAATCAACATGTTAACAGCATGCAGGTGCCCGCATGTCAGTCATTGGGTCGGTTTATATACCAGTACTATTATGCACTACAAATAAAATCTGATATGGAACTGCTGCAGTGCTTGTCTTTTTGTTAATATTAACAGCACTCAGCATGTCCTATTGTTGACTGCTGGCGCTGTTCACTGGACTGTCATAACCCTGTTGATTCATCAAAATCTGCAATGGCATACTGCTAGGAAAAAAGAGACCCAAGGGGAAAGGTAGGGAGCACTTTAAAAAAACTCAATCTGATACTATACTGTGAAGTAGCTTTAAATATGCATGTTATTTGGTTTAGAATGTTGATGTTAAGGCACACTTGCACAAGTGGTGCAGCCACAAGAGTATAATGGTAATAATACCAACATTCCAGATAAATAACATGCATATTTGGGACTACCTCATGGGATAACAGATGCATACCACAGGAGTTCCAACTATTTTTTTATGTCTATTGCAAGTAAAAAATGTGTTGTGAAAATTGGATTATCTTTTTACAGTTTTTCTTTCTTTTCCACTTTATTAATGATGCTAAGTTGAGCCTTATACCTTTTTAAGGTTAAAGTGACAGCACCACTGTTTTATGTGTGGCTCGCTAGGAGGTACTTCATGTGAAAAGCAAGAGCTGTGGCTCCTATGCAAATAATATAGCTATTATCAAAATAACATGACTTCAACTGTTATTTGCACAGTAGCTATGTCTTTGGTGCAAATAACAGCTTTTATCTTCTGGATGTATTTGCACTACATATATAGGCATACTGTATTTCCTCAATTAGAAGCTGTCCTCTTATACAAGCCACCATCTATTACAAGACAGATTTAATAAACTTGTAATAGGAGCTGCCCTCTATTAGAAGTTGGGGACTGTAATCGAGTGATGTGCTCGGGGTTCCATTTCACTGTTCATCTACTCTTATACACTCCTTCCCCTTCCTATATCATCTAGCAGTGTTACCACAGTATGGATTATAGGATTCATTGTTTTTTTAAACAAGAAGCACAGAGTGAGAGAAACAGATGACAGATGGCTGCAAAGACTACGTTGCATGTCAGTACCTCACTATAATATTCACTGCTCTAGTACTCCTTTGGCAACCTTCTCCAAATAGGAGGAAAGTAGAAGTAAAAAATAGCAAATCTAAATAAATGTAGAGTAAATAAATAAATGAAGAACTGTACCAGTAAATACTGTCCAAAGCTAAGAAGAACTGCTGCAATTCTAAAATGATAAACATGGGTTTCTATGCAGTGCCTTTAGCCAGACAGACATATGGAACAGATACGGTACGGACACCTTATTGACTAGGACTGCCATAGAAGTGGATAGGAGGTACAAGATGTGGCATGCCAATAGAATTGTTTCTTGTAATTACTTGTTATTTGTGTGGAAAGAAACAGGAATACTGTTACTTTGATAGCTGGCAACTCTGTATGGATGGTGGTTCAAACAGAAGCCATCATCTTTTACAAGCCACCCATGAATAGAAGTAAGAGCTGAAAGAGCATTTTGTTACTGGAAACTGTGGTGTTTAGTTGAGGAAACACAATGTGTGTATATATCTATATCTCTATCTATAATGCATGGCTGAGCCCTCATCCCCACTGAAAAAGCCATCATATATTTCCCCATATATGATGGTATCGATTTTATTTATTTATTTATTTGCTTTTATTTACCAGGTAAGCACACTAAACAGCCAAGTGCCTATTTTCAGGTGCGACCCAGGAGGGTTACAAGGTGCATACATTCAAGAACAACAGGAAAAGTCAAAGTTAACATACAAGAACATCAGGCATAACAGAGATTAATAGGTAGCAAACAGCATAAGAGACTTCTGGCACAACTGATTAATGTTTAGATATCAGCTTAAGATATATAACAGATTAATTAGGTAGATAACAGCATAATACAGAATAGCACAGACATTGTCAACAAGGCAAACAATATAGGGTATGCCATATCCTTGGGGGAGCTAGATGGTTAACAGGAGGAGTACAAAAGTGCAGGAGAGAGATGTGGAGAAGATAGGGATAGATTAGGCAGGGTACCTCTATGGGACAGGTGGACAGGGAGTGGACCCAGTGCACAACTGACAACTTATTGTTATTATCAAGCCGGTTACAGGAGTAGAAGTGCATTAAAATGCTGGAGTGATGCCCCCACCAGTATGAAACTGGGAAAAAAAGTGTGCCTCAGCTGGTGGTCTATGAGGTACAGAGACAGGCGGAGGCAGATTTCAAGAATTCAGATTTTCAGGACCCATTGTATCCCACTTTATCTCCAGGGACCACAATGTCAATGACCTTTCTGTTTGTGTCCTTCAGCAGGGCTTCTGGGATCCTAACCATAGAAAAAACATGGAAGCCAACCTGGTCATCCGCCTTGGCTCCCAGCAGCCCTCTGGTTTAAATGATAGACTTATTTTCCACTAACATCTTTCAGCCTCCCCCTTTTTTTCCCTAAAGTCAATTTGTTTTTGTACTGATTTATTTTTCATTTTCACCATATGTCTCCATTTCTGTCTCCTTCTCACACATTTGTCACCTTTCAGCCTTCTTACAAGGCCCTGTTAATCAGTCTCTACTGGGAACTTCCCCAGCTCTTTCTCTCCCATTATGTTTATCTTTCCCATCATCACCTTTTTGTTTGACAGATTCTCTCTTAATCTTACCATTTATCACTTCTTCTCCCTTAGCCTCCCCCTTCTTCTTTCTCCACATATATATCGCTCTTATTTTACCTCTCCTCTACACTAACTTGTTTTTTTTCTCTTTTAGATATTTTCTGAAGAAGACCTAAGGTCGAAACGTAGATTTTTAACTCTATTTTCTATTTTCAGCGTGCATTTAATATAACCATTTTGTTTTGCTTTTAGACCACATGCTGACGCAGCGCCTTGTCTTTGTTTTTTTTACAGATGTCAGGAAGCCCCATAGGGAGGCTATAAAGCAGGTATGAGAGGAGGGGGAGTGAATTAAGGCAGGAAGAGAGTTCCACACTCTTGGTGCATAGATGGTGAAAGCCTGATCACCGGCAAGGGTGTGGGTTTTTTGAACCAGGTGGTCCTGTGAATCCCTAGATCTTAAGTGGTACAGTGCGATGGGGTTCCATGTTTGAGGGGTAGGGTGAGGGCAGAAGGGGTAGCCATTCTCACGATGTTGTCAATGAAGTTGCTGAGGACAAAGGTGCGGTGCTTTTCCGGAGGGAGCCACTCCGTCGTGAGTAAAGATTACAGCGGTGCGTGAGGAGAGGGGCCGAAAGCGCAAAGTGGTATATATTGTTATAAGCAGTGTCCCATTTTGTGAAACTCAGTTTAGAGACAGGGCAAAGGATACAAGCCCATAACAGAGTGTTGGCAGGAGGACCACCCTGACTAGGGCCAGTCGTGCAGCTGGGGTGAGGCAGCTTTTTGCTCTATAAGCAAGTCCAAGCTTGCTATTGGTTGCCTTACATTTGTTCAGAATATGCAGGGTAAGATCCAGTAGTGGGACATGGGTGACGCCCAGATACTTGACAGTATCCACTGTCTGCAGGAGGGAGCCATCTACCCCATAGATCTTTAAGGGAGCAGGGCAGGTTTTTGTCTTGATCAAGGAGCCAAAGAGCATGGCTTGGGTCTTTTTTAGATTGCTGGTCAGCTTATGGTCCTCTAGCCAGGTCTGAATAAGCATAAAGTGAGAGTTTAGCTGGGAGTTAATGGTAGCGATGTCCTGGGATCTGACCAGGATGACGAGGTCATCCGCATAAAGGGTGGTACGTCCATGGGCAGTGATGGAGGGCAGTTTATTAATGAAAAGGGAGAACAGAATGGGTCCAAGGATGGATCCATGGGGGACCCCACAGTTAAATGAAGAGGAGTTAGAGAGGGCATGGTTGAAGTTAGTGTATTGCTGCCTGCTAGAGAGGTAGTTTGAGAACAAGGCATGGGCAGGGGGGATGAACCCAAGGGACTGAAGAGTGGAGCTGAGGAGGGAGTGGTCAATCTGATCAAAAGCCTTCGAGAGATCCATGAAGATGGCTCCAGTCAGATTGCCTTGATCAGCAGTGGCCCTGATCTTGGAGGTAACAACAGCAAGAGCTGTAGACATGTTGTACCCTTTTCTGAAGCCATGTTGTGCAGGGGAGAGAAGGTTGTAATTCTGAAGGCAGTGTGAGAGCTGAGAGGCAACTACCTTTTCTAGTAGCTTGCAGATCGCAAACAGAATAGCAATGGGTCGGTAGTTCTGGAAATATTTAGGGTTGCCTTGTTTGAAGACAGGGACAAGTCTGGTCACTCTCATATGTCAGGGATGATCCCAGAGATTAGAGAAGTGTTGAAGATATGCGTGATAGCCCTAGCAGGTAGGGCTGCCCCCAGCATGAGCAGTTTAGGTTCAAGGCTGTTGTGCCCTTCCCGCTGTGAGGGGAGAGACCAGCAAGGAGCTTCTGGGTCTCCATTACCAAGACTCATTTTAGGTACAAGGGAAGTCGGGGGGGTTGTCCACTCAGAGAGGAACCAGGAGATTTGGAGGCAGGGAACTGGGAAAGGGGAGCAGGCATATCAGAGAACAGGGAGTTAAAGGTATTGGCAATAGTGAGGGGGTTGTTGCAGCTGACCACGCCGATGAGTCTGTTGGTGACCTGTGCTCTAGCGATCCCTCCGACCGTGTTTTTGATATTTTACCAGAAGCTCCTCAGATTGACAAAAGTTGATAACAGCCCATTTACAAAAGAAAGGGCTCTGAAAGAGCTCTTAAAACTGAAGGTGGACAAAGCAATGGGGCCTGATGGGATTCATCCCAGAATTCTAAAAGAACTAAGGGTAGAACTAGTGACACCACTGACTACCCTCTTTAATAAATCATGGGATGATGGGGTGGTACCTGAGGACTGGAGGAGGGCAGATGTGATTAGTAGATCAGGGAGGGACTGTGGACATGGCCTACCTAGACTTTAGCAAGGCATTTGACACAGTCCCACACAAAAGATTAATATACAAGTTAGCCAGCCTGGGAGTGGGTCCCAAGATGATAGCCTGGGTAAAGAATTGGATGGAGAATAGGACACATAGAGTAATAGTACATGGAGTCCACTCTGAAGAAAGGGGGGTTATTAGTTGGGTACCACAGGGTTCAGTATTAGGACCAGTCCTCTTCACTGTCTTTATAAGCAACATTGCAAAGGGACTGGAAGGAAAAGTATTTCTCTTTGCAGATGACACAAAGATCTGCAACAGAGTTGATGCACAAGGTGAGGTGGAAAGGATGAGAAGGGACTTTACAAGGTTAGAGGAATGGACAAATTTATGGCAGCTTAGATTCAGTGCTAAGAAGTGCAAGGTAATGCACCTGGGAAACAAAAACCCAGGGAAAGAGTACACAATGGGAGGTGAGATGCTAACGACAACAAAAATGGAAAGGGACCTTGGGGTAGTCACATCAGATGACTTAAAGGTGGGCAAGCAATGTGAGAGGGCAGTAAGGAGGGCTGGGGGGATACTGGGATGCATAGGGAGAGGCATCACCAGTAGAAAACAGGAAGTTGTTATCCCTCTGTACAGACAGCTGGTGAGACCCCATCTGGAGTACTGAATGCAGTTCTAGAGACCCAATCTCTGCAAGAACATAGACAGGATGGAAGCTGTCCAGAGGAGGGCAATTAAAATGGTGTAGGGTCTGCACCGGAAGACATATGAAGAGAGACTAAAGGAGCTTAATATGTATAGCCTCGAGGAAAGGAGGGAGAAGGGGGCCGTGATAGAAACTTTCAAGTACCTCAAGGGAATCAACAAAGTCCAAGAGGGTAGCATCTTTCAAAAAAAAAGGTGTGCAAGAACAAGGGTGCACAATTTGAAGATGGGAGGGCAGCTCACAGGTAATGTAAGGAAGTATTTTTTCAAAGAGGGGGTTGTGGATGCATGGAACGGCCTTCCCAGAATGGATTGTGGAGTCAAAAACAGTGGTTGAATTCAAGCATGCATGGGACAGTCATAAGGCAATTCTAGGGGGTGTGGGGTAGAAAGAAGTAGGCTGCTGGTTAACTAGGATCTGCAGCTATCCATTAGGTAGGGAAATGGGCAGACTGGGTGGGCCAAGCGGTCCTTATCTGCTGTCAAATTCTATGTTTCTATGTTTCTATGTTTCTACTGCTGGTAATGGATAGCAGAGCAGATTGTCAGAACTCACTCTTGGCAGAGCAGATGGCTCTTTCACAAGTATTTCTGAGCTGCTAATATTATAAGAGTTCATTATTGCTACGGGAGGCAGTGTATCTCTCCAAGCATTTGTCCCCATACTTCATGAGGGAGAATAGGTTGCTGTGGAGCCATTTAGTGACAGTGCGCCTCACCCTCCTTCTAATGGGAAGACATGTTTGTTTTGTAAGGGTACAAACCCGCTATAAAATGGTCAAGAGCTCCCGCAGGGTCATGATCAATCGGTTTGTTGTAGGTCTGCAAGGTAGTCATTTAGGCTAAATTTTGAATAATCCCTCAACTGAATCACTTTACTGGGGATTTGGGGCGAGGAGATGCCCCATATGCAGTAGGTTGGACAGTGATCTGAGATGACATCTGGGAGAATGCCTGAGGATGCTATTCTGCCTGGTCTGTTGCTCAGAACCCAGTCGATAAGGGATCCTTTATCCCCCCCCCGAGAGGACAGCCTTTGGGGGTTCCATCATGAGTTGGCTGAGGGCAAGACCCAAGAGTAGGGGCTCATATTGTTTGGAGTTGGGCTCCATCCAATTAAGATTACAGTCACCCAGGACTAGTACCTCATTTGAGCCAACCTTGTCACTAATGCCGTCAAGTAGTGAGGAGAGTCCTAGCACTCCACCTTTTGGAGAGTTGTAGGTACAGACCAGGTGTACCTTGGATATTATGACCCCCATTAGCTAACTACAGTATACCATATAAATCTGTTATTAACACCTTAATAACACATTAATACCCAATGCACTGCAAATTACCCAAATAAAACATAACAAACTCCTGAATAATTACATTTATTTATTTATTTATTGAAATGCTTCACCAGGAGGGCACACTGAACATCAAGTTACTCGTTTCACGGTGTGACCTGGGAGGAGGGTTTACATTGGGTTGTGAAGGATGATCAATTACAATAGTATGTGGGCAAACACATTATAGACACCCTAATCTCCCCAACACTACCTGCAAAACACTAACCTACAGTACAGAAACACCCACCCATCCACTCACCCAGAAACATCCTTCTTCCCATATCACTCACCAAAGTAATTACAAAGTTCAAAGTCCTTCATGCTGCTGTTGGTCTGCTGCCCTTGTGTGCTGTACCCCAACACTGAATGCTGTTCTGGTAGTTTGAGCTGCAGCAGCTGGCTTCCAACTGCAAAACACAGTCTAGCCCAGTGCCAACCACACACACTCATGAAACTGCCAAAACCACCACAGACATGCCACCTGAGAGTGTCAGAGCCATGCCTCCTTTAATAGAGACCCCTACATTATGTAGACACTAAAGGGAAAAACAGGCAGTTCTTTATTGCACAAAACACCTACACTACACTACACTACAGAAATAGAGTGGACACAGCAAATAGTGTCCAACCTAATGATTAAATAAAACAAAAGTTAGAAATAGAAACATATAATCTGTCGGCAGATAAGGACCATACAACCCACCTAGTCTACCCATTTCCCTATTTGATTTGGCAATCCCTACTCATCTGGACTGCCCCCGCTGTACAGCAGGTTGCCTTTATGCTTATCCCATGAACTCTTGAATTCCCATACTGTTTTTGCTTCCTTCACCTCTGCTGGTAGGCTGTTTCATGGATCAACCACCCTCTCTGTGAAAAAATACTTCATCGCATTCCCTCTAAGCCTCCCTCCCTCCAGCCTCATGTTATGTCCCCTTGTCCTCTTCTCTGAAATATGTGCCCCTCCTGTACCATGTTTATTCCTCTAAGGTATTTGAAAGTCTCTATCATATCCACTCTCTCCCTTCTTTCTTCCAATGAATAGATGTTTAGTTCCTTGAGTCTTTCCTCATAAGGCTTGTGGTGCAGTCAATGTATCATTTTTGTTGCTCTTCTCTGCACTGCTTCCATTCTTTTTTTTTTTTTTGCTTAAAACATCTTTATTGACTTTATTTTTTTTTTTTTAATTTACAAACTGTTGAATCAAAAAAGACAAACCTGGATAAGCCAGGGTACACTGTCCAAAACTGACTGTGAGAACTATGTACAACCCCATATTTACACGCACAGCAAGAATCCATCTCCAGAAATATTAAAATACAATCTGCATTCCTAATAAGTAATAATACAGCCCACATCCCAACTAAGCGACTGTTTGCATATAATTACAGCCCCACTAAATAGGAGATAGAATTATGCAGCTCTTTAAGGAAAGAAACAAGAACAAAAGCAAAATCCGCCATAGCAGCGTACATACTGTCTTACAAATATTAACTTAACATAGACCTCTTTCCCTCTAATAATGCCACTCAGAGGTGGAGTCCTGCCATGCCCCCTGGAAAGAGAGAGAGACAGAGAGTCCCCATCCCCACCTAGTGCCTGGTAGACCAAAGTCCCAAATTCAATCGGTTCTTGCTTGGATCACATTTCGTCCATACCCTTACATAAATAGTCAACAGCGTCAACGTAGTACAATTTTGACCACATTCTCACTCCCACATATCAATCTCACGCTATTCCGCAGCCTGACAGATGGACCTGTATTTGGGTACCTTGTCTCTGGATGGCATAAATTACTTCTAAGGTTGACCAACTCTTCGCATATAACCCTTTTTCCCCCTCCAAACAGAGTTGTTTCTTTATTTTACCCAGAGCCCCCATCAAATCCCGCATCCACTGCTTATACGTGTATACTTGATCGTCCTTCCAATGTTGAACCAAAAAAGATTTGACTAACACAGTCATCAGAGACAGATGGAATTAAGGTAACACTCCAGGTATTGTTAACAAATCACCCAAGACACAAACCTCCAGAGTTATATATTCAGTATAGTTCAAAAAGGGGTCCATACGTTGTCTAATTTCCCCACACAGAGGCGAAATTCTACCACATTCCCATAGCACATGTAAGAGGTCACCTATTCCCACCTCACATCTGAAGCACCAGTCCGTCTGTCTAAGCTTTCTGTCATATAGTTTTACAGGAGTAAAATATATGTTAGAGACAATAAAAAACCGCATACTCCTAAACTTGGGTATAGGTATGTACCTGTAATTTTTCCAAATAGAATCCCAAACTAGATTCCTAGGAGCCATTACTTTATCCCAATATGAAACTTGCATGGGTGAGGTCAGACTAAAGAACTCCACCAACACACTATTCACCTGCGAGAGCGCACTTGACTCCGGGTCCACTCGCTCTAAATGATCCCAAGTGAAAGAGCTATCTAAAAACCCTCCATTCCTTTTCATCACCCCCTCCAACAGTCGTGTCAGCTGCAATCTTCGAAAGAAAGGCAGTCCTTCCAATGAAGCTGGTAGACTAACCCTTTCACCCTGAATATGATCCCTACCTTTAGACCCCTCACTTGATTAACCCACTGAGCGTTAAGTACCTGCCCCCTAATTTCAAAAGTGGGGTTACCCAAAATTGGTTGGTCCCGGGCTTTCGTCTGTACTTTTCTCTGTGCCGGTGTAAGGAAGGACCACCAGGCTATTGCTGATTTCGCAATCGGATTCCCGTCCCCTTTATTAAACTCTTTTTCAACATTGGCAAACAACATTGCTTCCGGCAAGAGCCCACACTCTCTCAATATTTGCCTCTCCATTTGTAACCATATTGGTGTATATGTTTCCTTTTCCAAATTTCTAGCCTAACGAAACATAAGACCCATTTGTCCCGCCACATAATATACATGAAGATCAGGCAATTTGATCCCTCCCTTTGCCTGTGGTAAATGTAGTACTTCATGCTTTCTCCTGGGTGGTTTAGCATTCCATAGAAATTCAGAGAGAAGCTTCCTAATTGTTCTAAACCATGATACATGAATATCATAAGGGGCCGTATACACTGGGTATATTAACCTAGGGAGTAAATTCATCTTAATGAGGCCCAGTCTAGCCATAAAATTCAACAGAAGATTATTCCATCTTAGTATGTCCGCTCTTATTACAGATAAAACCCCCTCCATATTCACTTCCTCCCCTTTTTCTCCATTTGCCGTAATCCATATACGCAAATACTTAATCCTATCTGCCTTCCACTGCAATTGTAATGGAGCAAAATCTGCCCTATATACATACGGGGTCAGAGGGAGAGTCTGAGTCTTGGTCAGATTCAGCTTATAATTTGAAACCACACAGTATTGCCCAATTAAATCTCTTACTCCCTCAAAACGGGAAGCCGGGTCCTCTAAGTGCAAAAGAATATCATCTGTGAAAACTGAGAATTTAAGCTCTCTTCCCCCTAACCGTACCCCTTTTATAAGTTCCTCCTCCATTATGGCCCTCAACAAGGGCTGTAAATAGATATTGAATAATATCGGTGATAGAGGACACCCCTGTCTAGTCCCATTTTTCAGCTGAATTTCCTGTGAAGTATAGCCATTACACAATACCCTAGCCGATGGGGCCGCATACAAGTTTTTAATACCTCTGAGCAGGCCCTCTGGGAAGCCCATCTTCCTCATTGTAGCGAACAAAAAAAGATGGGAGACCCTATTGAATGCCTTTTCGGTGTCTAGCGATATCAAAGTTAGAAGTAATTGGGAATCCGGTGCATAGCTAAGAATATGATGTAACTTCCTATGGGCGTCATGTGCCCCCCTTCCTGGCATAAATCCCACCTGTTCCTGACTAATTAAACTTGAAGCAACACTCAAAATTCTATTAGCTAATATTCTTGTTAAGATCTTAATATCCTGATTCATTAGAGCTATAGGCCTGTAGCTATCCACCCGATCCTTAGGTTTATCTGGTTTAGGGATCAATGATATATATATGCCTGGTACAGTGGCGGGTGGAACATCCCCACTTGCATAATAGTATTATAAAAATTTAACAAAACTGGAAGTATAGTCTGTATGTGAGTCTGATAAAACTTAGCTGTAAGACCATCTGGTCTGGGAGTTCTACCAGCCGGCAGAGATTGAACGACCTCTAATATCTCTGATTCCCTAATAGGAGTCGCTAATTCTCTAGCCTGTAGATGGTCCAACACCGGAAGAGGTATTCCCTCCAAGAAGGCATTGATTTCCTCCTCTCCAGCTGGGTTTCCCACCTGATATAGGTATTAAAGTAAGACGCAAATGCATCTGCCATTTGCTGGGAGTCCGTTAACAGCTTCCCCCCATGCCATATAGAGGTAATGGTTCTGCTTGCTTCCCATTCTCTGACCCTAGCTGCAAGTAAGCGCCCTGGGACATCCCCCTGCAGTAAGTATTTAGCCTGAATCCTTTCCAACCAATATTCCACCTTCCCATACATAATTTCCGCCCATTCCCCTCTCAGGGTTTTAAGTTCCGAGTCAATTTCCCCGGATGACCCTTCCAGAGGAGATAAAGAAGCTATTGCCCCCAAAATAAATTCCTCCCTTGCCTTCCTCAATCTATTTCTTTGCACTGCCAAACCCTGCACTATCCCCACATACAACGCTTTACATGTCAGCCAAGCCAGATTTTGGTTTTATAGAGAGGGTATTTGATGCTGTAAAATCCCTATCAAAGCTTCCTCTAGTTCCTCCCGCACTGCAGTCTCCACCAGCAACAGATCATTCAATCTCCACCGAGCAGGTCTGGGGGGCAGGACTCGGTTCCCACATCAAGAAAATAGGGGAGTGATCCAAAATTACTCTGGCACCTGTCATCATATCCTTCACTTCCTTAAGTGCCTCCCTGTTAACTAGAAAAAAATCAATCCGCGATTGTGTCTTGTGGGCCGCGGAGTAAAAGGTCATAGTGTTGCCCCCTTTAGAGTGGGTCCTACTCGGATCCACCAATGCTGTCACTTCCAGCATCCTGTTCAAGGTGGTCTGTGCCCTGTTCAGGGGGCTACTAGATAGGGGTATCCTATCCTCCAGATTATTAAGACAAGCGTTCCAATCCCCAGCCAAAATGAGCGAGTCAGTAGGGATAGCTGCTATGTCCCTTTCAACAGAAGCCAAAAAGTCCGCAGTAGAAGGAATGGGACCATAAACAGAAGCCACTGACAGTGCCTTACCCGACAGAATCCCCGAGAGATATATTCCCCTACCATCTTCCCTTACCAACACCTGCTCCACCTTAAATGCACAGGAACTTCTTATTAAGATCACCACATCCCCCGATGCCTTTTCCTTGCCCTCCCCATAGACCTGGCCCACCCATAGCCTCTTAAGACAGCTTAGTTCCTCCATTAGTAAATGGGTTTCCTGTAAAGCAGCTATATGAGCTCCCAAGTGATTAATATGTCTCAATAAAACCATTCTTTTACTTCTGCGCCTGAGACCTTTGACGTTCCATGAAATTATTCTAAAACCAGTCATTATCCATCAAAAACGCAAGGATTGTAACAAGTGATCTCTTTCCCCATGCCCCTTTCACGGTCTACCTTCCTTTGATTTCCTTTCTTGGATTCTCTCTCTCTTTCCAGATCCCCCATGTCCTTCCTCCCCCCCCGCCCCCGATCCTTCGATTGTCCTCCTAGCAAAAATTGAATCATGGATGAACCCCCCTCTGCACTCCTCCTGCACTCTTTCAATAACCCTATCACTCTGAGAGCCTGCCCATCATCTAATCTCTTTCTGACTTTCTGCCCCTTACTCCATTTTACTATCACCCCCCTTGATCTTCTCTCTCCTTTCTCTAGAACACAGAAGAAAAGAAAGAAAAAAAAAAACAACATCCCTGCCGTCTCAATAGATGCAGTCAGGTATACTCAGCATACTGCAGCTCATGGGCGGGTCAATCCCCACTAAAAACTTGTCATCCTTTTATTTAAGATAATCCTTCTGACATTGATGAGCTTGCCAAAGTGCCATCCTTGTAAGTCCCACAAAAAGATCACCCTCCCCTTGCTAAAACCATCTCTACAGTAACCCCCGAATTCTTTCCACTAGATCCAGGGGAATCCCCGATAAATCCCTAATACAGGCCACGAGACTTGACCCACCCTAGTCCAACAAACTTAGTATGACCCCCAAATATTCTATCAATATAAAGATAAACATACAACCATAAAAAGAAAATGTTTTGTCATAACATTACAACCTGCAAACCTCCCCATTTTCCCCTTGTCCATAATTACTTAAATCCAAGCAGTGCATCCCTTTCCAAAGTTAGTCCAGTTCAGGTCGGCGACTTAAACAGTTCAGGAAGTTCAACCCGCAAGCCTTCTAGGGCATCCCTTGCAGATAGATATCGCTTCTCACCTGACTGCAGTCTCACCATCAGCGTTGCAGGGTATTGCAAACGAAATTTAATACCTGCTAGATACAGCTTTTTCTTGATCTCCAAGTATTCCCTCTGTTTCTCCCTAACTGAAGGAGTTTGATCTTGAAACATCCAGACTGTTGCCCCATTCCATTGAAGTGCTTTATTATGTCTAGCCTTGAACAGTACATGAGACTTTTCTTTATAGTTGAGAAATCTCATAATAATCACCATGGGTCTCGCTCCCGGCGGAGGTGTTTCCCTTAATGCTCTGTGGGCCCTCTCAAGATTGTAGGCTTCCCCAAATGGCGACAGGCCCAACAATTTAAAAAGCATGTCCTGTATAAAGGTGACACAATCCGATCCTTCAGCCCTTTCTGGAAGCCCTGCCAGTATCAGGTTGTTCCTCCGGCTTCTCGATTCCTGATCGTCCATTCTCTCCTTAAGTTTCCTGATTTGCTTTCTGGCAATTACTAGCTCTTGTTCCAGTGTGGTTGATTTCCTTTCCTGTGAGGCTATCCTAGCTTCTGCATTCCCCATGCGCTGCGCGAGAGAATGTAGTGCCGGTCGCACAGTTGCGAAGTCCACCACCAACGCTTGCAACAGTTTTTTAATCTTCTAGATGTCCTCTGTAGATTGGCCCATTCCCCTGTCTTTTCCCAGGTCTGCCTCTGTCACCGTAGGGGTAGGGATTGAGACCTCAGCCTTTTGGTTGCAGGGGATCTCGCTGCAAGGGGCTCCGCAACTTCAGCCTCCATCTTGCCTTTCAAAAAAACAGCCTGTTGCTTCCGAGTGCAGCGCGCCGACTCAGCGCTTATTCGACTCCCGGCTCTCTTTATTTTTAAAGTTGCTGCCCAAAATTGGAACTGCCGAGTCTTCCTCGCTTAATTAACTAAATATCAACTCAAATCTCGTAGACCTCTGAGCCTCTAATAATTAAACTTTTACATCGGTTCCTGAAGCAGCACAGAAGATGTCTCGAGCAACTCAGCCCATCACGTGATTCCTGGACTGCTTCCATTCTATCTATGTCCTTCCTGAGATGTGGTCTCCATAGCTGGATGCAGTATTCCAGATGAGGCCTCACCAGTGAGTTATGCTGTGGTATCAGCACTTCACTCCTCCTACTGGTTATGCTCCTTCCTATGCACCCCAGCATTCTGTTTGCTTTCCCCACTGCTTTTTTGCATTGTTTGGCTGACTTCAAGTATTCAGATATGATAATCCCCAAGTTTCTCACTTGACTTTTGGTGGCTAGAACCTGCCCCCCCATCCTGAATTCCTCTCTTGTGTTTCTGTGTCCTAGGTGCATTGTCTTGCACTTCTTAGCACTGAAATCCAACTACCAAACCCCTGCCCATTCCTCAAGTAGTCTTAGCTCATTTCTCATTTTATCTAGCCCCTCCTGTGTCATGACTCTGTTACAGATCTTGGTGTCATCCACAAACAGACATACTTTCCCCTCCAGTCCCTCTGCAATGTTGCTTATGAAGACATTGAATAGAACTGGACCCAGCACTGATCCCTGTGGAACCCTGCTGGTCACCTCCCCCTCTTCTGATTTTATGCCATTTACTTCCACCCTCTGGGTCCTGCCTTTTAGCCAGTTTCCAACCCATTTGACCACTTTGGAGCTGACAGCCAGATTCCTCAATTTGTTAAGCAACCTTCTATGCAGAGCAGTGTTGAAGGCCTTGCTGAAATCCAGGTAGGCCACATCCTCCATCCCTCCCTGATCCATCACCCTGGTCACCCAGTCAAATAAATTGATAAGATTAATCCGATAGGACATTGCCTCAGTGAATCCATGGTGACTTGGGACTTTTGTACTGCTTGACTCCAGGAACTTCACTACCCTGTCCTTAAGCAGGGATTCCATCAGCTTCCCAACCACTGAGGTCAAGCTTATAGGTCTGTAATCACCTGCCTTCTCCATCCTTCCAGTCTTGTGCAGGGGGACCACTTCTGCCCCCCTCCAGTTCTCAGTTGTCAGTGGACTTGCTAGGACTTCCCTGAGTTCCTTCAACGCTCTAGGGTGAATCCCATCTGGCCCCATTGCCTTGTCTGTCTTTACTTTTCCTAGTTCCTCCAAGACTCTAGCCACCATAAATGGTCTGATGCCCAGCTCTCCCCCTGTACATCTTTCCTCGTGAGTCTGGGCCCCTCCCCTGCCTCTTCCTTGGTAAATACTGAACAAAAATACTTGTTCAGTGTCTCAGCGTTTTCAAGGTCATCCTCCACCCACACATCCTCTCCCTTCTTTAACCTAACAATACCATTTCTGGTTTTCTTCCTCTCTCTAATATAATGGAGGAAGGTCTTGTTCCCCTTCTTAATAGCATGTGCCTGTGTACTCATGAAATAATACCATCTCAGGGGCTAATGAGCTTTATAAAGGCCACTCACCAACATTTTGAAGCTCATTAGCACTTGATGGTATTATTTCCTTGTACATAACTCTTTTCAAGCATTTATTCTCTCTCTCTCTCTCTCTCTCTCTCTCTCTCTATATATATATATATATATATAAAATGCAATGAAGGTATACTGATAAATAGGGGATACGTGGTGGGAGACTGCCAGATAAACAATTTATTTGTGTGAGTGCTGTTTGACCTTGGGTAACCTCACAAGTGGTGTAAGCCATGAGTGAGTTTTCCCTAGGGCAAACATCATGAATATAGATACATTTTTTATATGACAGTTCCCAATAGCATATTTCATTTATGCAGTCAGGGAGGATTTTGACTGATTGCTAATTTGTTTTAAACAGTCTTTAGATGTTTTTGTTTATTTGTTGACGTTGAAGGGGAATTTTTGTGCCTATTTTTGTCCTGTCCATTTCTATGCTCACTGCTAGAGAGGCAGCATTTGGACATCATTTCAACATCAGGATGTCCCAGTGATTGTTAGAGCGGGTTTTGAAAAATGTCTAGGAAAAATGGTGCCATCGCTTAGCAAGATTGGTAGGCTTGGGAAATGAAGAGTGGCTGCTTCAAGAAATTCAGTGCCAGGATTGTGCAAACAAGTGATGGTTTACATTGGCATTTTGTTTATAAATGTCATAATGGAAGTTTATCCGGAACCTTGAGAGACCACGCCTATTGCATTAATAGCAAGATGGAAAGTGTTATCTTAACCCAGCATAGCAAGATGGTATCTTGCAAAGTTGAAAGTGCCACAATGCATACTGAATCTATCAGACAGCAGCTTTAACAGTGCTAATGAAATCATAATAGCCATATGCAGTAACTGAAAAAGGCATGCTGAGGTAAAGCTAATTTCCAAGGGAAGGGGAATTGAAATTAAAGTACAATCAATGATAATGTACAGTCAGTCAGTGTAAATTATACAATGGCAAGAAAGAATCCTGGTCTCCGATTGGTCAGTCTGGGACTGGACCCATGATGTTATCTCAGCACAACATCACAGGTCTAGCCTCACCACTGTGAACCAATGCAGAGGACCATGATGACCTTTAGTTACTCTTTTTTTGCATCCTCTCTTAAGAAACAAAAATATTGTTCCACACTAACAAAAACACTCTTTAAAATTATGTTTTTTATTGTGTATTACAACAAGACATTGTATAATAGCAATAATGCCCTCCAGGGTGTGTGTTGTGCTGGGATGATGCCACGCCTCACGTATTGGACACACTCGGCCTGCGGCCTCATGCCCAACCACCTGAAGTGTGAAGTTATCCCAGCACAACACACATCCTGTCAGGCATTATTGCTTAATTAAAGAGTGTACAGGCATATGTGAATTACCAAGGTTACAGAACAGTAATATACATGTTATAACAAAATGAATTTAGGAATCAGTCAAGGTATAGAGCTAGGGAGTAGCAAGCAGTGCTAGACTTATAATAAAAATGTACTAACAGATTGTGGCAAAAACAGAGATATTCCATTTTGAGACAGAGAAAATACAGCAAGATTAATTCAGAAAAAGAGGGAAGAAGAAAAAATGAGAAAGTGTGGGAAGAATGTTAAAGAAAAACAATAAATGTTTTATACAAGCAGTAGATGTAAAAACTGTAATTCTTAAACTGATGTTGTATAAAGCGAATATGGAACAGTCTGACTCAAAATGTACAGTTTATTATCACTTGTAAAGAGACAAGACTTCATCTCACTCATGGCTCCACCATTTAAGAGTTTGCCCCCTCACAAGGGAAGATAATGTTGGGTCAGCCTATTGTATATCTAAAGTCAATGGACTCAGTGGCAACAGGCTGGGTCAAGGATGGAGGCTATGGGGATGAGGAGTTTAATGAAAAATGCATCAGACCTTCAAGGCATGGATTATGAGAACCCCAACATTAATGATTTTTGTCAGAGTACCCTGTCAGCTCTTTTGTTTATAGCACCTGTCAAGTCTAACATTACAGATAGTTGCAATATTGGCAGATACCTCTGATTGGATAAGGTGGATCAATGGTAAACTTTTCATCTTGTTCAGCGCATTAAAACTAGTGGGTATAGTCTATTCTTAAAGAGGACTTTCCCTCTCCTGAGTGCACTGCCAAAGGTCCTATAATTTAATTTTACCTCTTCCTATTGAGTGATGGTGACACCCGTTTCATGTAATACTGAATGTTGTAGATACATAGGTGGCAAGAGTATCTATTTTTTTTGCAACTACATAGAAACATAGACAATGACAGCTCAAAAAAGGCCCAGTTGCCTATTGATTCTGCCCACACTACCTAATTACCCTATTTAGACTCTGGCAAACATATTTTCACCTTACCTGGAAGGAAGTAGTATAGTGCAGTGGTTTAGGGATCTAAGCTGCAAACATGTAGACCTGGGTTTCAGTCTCACTGCTCCCATTTGCATACTGTGTGACCAAGAGCAAGTCTCTTAACTTCCTTGTGCTCCCAGGTTGCACCTGGAAACACGTTCCAGCTTAGTCTGCCTTTCCTAGTTAAAAAATTTCTCCTTCCTTCTACCTCCGTCTTCTTCCCAATTACTATAGTCATTTACCTTTTATCTTGTGTACACTCTTATGCACTTTATTTTATACTCTGTCCCTGACGCTGTGTTTGTTGTACTACTGTACCCCTCTTCCCCCTCTGCTCGGGTCTCACCTGAAAATGAGCCTTGGCTCAGTGTGCCTTTACCAGTTACCAATTATTAAATAAATAAATATGTGTGCCCGTCCCACCTTACCTGGAAACCCCCTCTGTTTTTGCCTTCAATGCCTCCTCAGGCAGTCTGCTCCACTTGGCCACTACTCTTTCAGGTATAATGTGTTTATGAATATCCATCCTGAATCTTCCTCCTGCCAGCTTCAGTGAATTCCCCTGCATATCTGTGTTTGTACTCATGGCAAATATGCATTTTCAGTGCACCCTATTTATCACGTGCAAGTACTTGTATATTTTTATCATGTTCCCCCTCTCCCTCCTAATCACTATGGTGTGCACGTTGAGGTCTTGCAGCTTCTTCTCATGCATGTTTTCGGCCATACCCTGCATCATGTTTGTACTTTTCCAGTTTACTGTTTACATTTCACACAGCAAGCAATTGATTTTGAGGGGATTTGAGTCAGTGGTTACCTGATTTATAATTCTGTTCTCTAACCCCTGAGCCACCTTGTCTATGTATTGAAATAAAAGCAGAGTTGTACTTACCCTAACTTTATTTACCCAACCTCATGTTGTCTATAACAATTTCCCACTGGCATTCAAAGTTAAAATGGTTGTTTTTCAGGGGTGTTTGTTTTGAGTGAATAATGTAACATCATGCATTCAGTTAAGCCGTTGAGAGAAATAACATCTGTATAATGCTATAAATGCAAAACAAAGTTCCCTGAATAAAATTGAGGTAAAGAAGGCCATGTGTTAGTAATGGGTGCTGACATGAAACAATTATGCTGCACCTCATGTTTCTAACTTGGTTATTGTAAATCACTGAACTTCATTATTTCAGTACAAACTGTGCAATGCAAGCTTAGGTGACAGTGTATTTAGGGAATAGCTGGGTCTTCTCCAGATTGTTTTGATCACTGGAGTGGGAGAGCAATACCAGGACTTTGTCCTCCACTGCCTGAGTTCCTGTGGACTTTCCAGAATCTGAGACTTGCTGTATCAGCAGAGTTAAGTCTGCGCTATGCATGCTATTGGTGCACTGCATGCCTACAAGACCTCTTTCATTCTCTGCCTGCCACTTCACAGCATGCTCTTCCTGCTGAGTAAGATAAAGGCAGTGCAATAGAAATAGCAGAGAGACTTACAAATGGAGCTCAAGCCTTGTCACTCATGTTTTTCTTCTTCCAAGGGCAAACAAGGTCAATAGAAAGCACATACATTTATTGATTTAACAGGTAGATGCACTTTTCCCAGGGATATGTAAAGTCTAAAAGAGACTAAATTGCCTGAAATTAATATGAACTTTTAATAGTAGTCAACCATTTGTTTTTGCATGTAGTCTATTTTTAGGGCTGCAGGTAGGCGGAGCCTGCAGCCCTATTGTGTCAGCTCTAAAAATGAGCTACAGGATTCAGACCAAAGAAGGGTTCCTTTGGAGTTTTCAAATAATCCTTCCACTACTTTGCAGCCCTTCAATTTAACCCTTGCAGTGCTGCAGACTAAACATCTGTGCAGAGTTCAGTCAAATAGATTAATTCTAGTTCTTTCGGCAGCCTACGGATTAAGAAACAAATGCTCTGGAGAATCACCTCTCCTCCCCAGCCTTGTTTTCATTTGACTCCAACTTGGTAAACAGCATGTTTAGAGCTAATGCAAGACAGCTGCATAAAGCCAGCTTGCTGCCTGTAGCTAGAAAAATGGAGTACCATGGCACACATTTTGAGAGTTTTAAGTGTATCCTTCTAGTCTGACTGCAGTATTTATCGCATTGTTTCTAGAGCCCCTTAAATAATTGTGCCTCTTAAAAGATCTTGAGGCAGTAATGGCTGTAATTTCTATTAAAACACATTCGTCATATCAAGGGCATGTACGATAAATAGCTATGGAACAGCTAACTTCCATAAACAATGAAAATATGATTTCTTTTCAGTGGCACTTGTTTTCCTGCACTCTAGCATATGTACCTGATTTTGTACTATATGTACTGATTTCCTGCAAAATGTTTCTTTAAAACTAAGATATTTAGAATAATTAGATAGTTAATGTAGTTGTGAGCCTTTTCTTGTATTTTAATGGCTTCAACTCCCTCTGTTGTCAGATTGCCTTGCAATACACGTGCGTCTTAAACTTTGACTATGCTAGTCATTAATCTTCAGCTTTTTAGTGTGCTTCACTCTTGAGGTCAGAGGGAATAAGAACCCTTCTGTGGCAGAACACAGTGGTTGTGCATAAAGTTGCTCATCTTGTACTTTTATAGTGTATATAATAGTATTATGTGCAATGAGGGCATTGCATGTTTTTTTTTTCCTTTTTCCATAATGAAACTGACTTGTGAAGTCTCTAGAGGTTTTAAAATACTGTCTTACCACAGAATTAGAGGAAAGCAATAATGTGCTAACATCCCGAGTGGTTTTGCTGCAGTAGTGACATCACTACTGTAGCAGAACAACATAATGATGTTTCTAGTGCAGCATAACAAGCATATTCCAGGCATGGTATTCCATGCATAACAGCATTCCACTATTCACTGTAAAGGCATTTTGTTTTTACAGTTTTTTGCAAATTTCTTGCCTCTTTCATTTAATTTTTCTGTCCAATGTGCACCTCCATATTTACATTTTTTATTCCTATTTGATCATGTTTCACAGCATGTAAGGCTAGCAACAGTGGCAGCTCCAGCTTCTGTTGGTTACTACGGCACTGGCTAGGTACTACAGTTGGAAGCCAGGGCATCTATTGTAACTTGAATGGAAAAGCATATGTGCATATCAATGCTTGCTTTTTGGAGTATTTGAACTAATGATGAATACTATGTTTCTAAAAATAAAAATGCAAATTCCATTTGTTTTACAGGGGATGGCGCTGCTTCTCCTGTCTTGGGGTTGGGGTAGGAATGGCCCAGCTTCTCTTGGCTTGGGATGGATAGCTCTGCTTCTCCTGGCTCTGGGAGGGGGGAATGGCCCTGCCCCTGCTTTCTCTAGCAGAAGTGGGGCCACATGACACAGAAGATAGGGTCACCCCCAAGCCAGGGAAAGCAGGGCCACCATCAAGCCAGGAAAAATAGGGAGATACCCTTCCCCCAAGTCAAAAGAAGTAGGGCCATCCTCACCCCCAAGCTGGGAGAATCAGGGCCCCCCCCCCACCAGTAAAAGCAATGCTATTCCCCCGAGACAGGAGAAGTAAAGCCTTCCCCATCCCCCAAACAAGAAGAAATGGCTGTCCCAACGCTTTACGACAGTATCCATCTACAAAAATGGTCCTCAATGGATTGGCCACCCACAGTGGTAGGCCGGGAGATCGAGCATCATGCATTCTCTTTTCAAACAAACCCATCCACTTACCTTAACAAAAAGGCACAAGCAGTCAAAACCCTATCACTCTGGTTCTGCAGGTAGTTTCTTTCTTGGCTGTTTTTGCTGCTGGCAGGACTTTTACTTGAGAGTCTGACTCTGTGCTGCAGCTACTGACTCGGCAGGGTAGCTAGCTGGTGCTGCACTCTCTCATTACTGACCAGACTGCGCTAGTATTTTATGAAAAAAGCACAGCATAGCACAGCTCTTTTAAAGTTAGCTATGTTACTGGGTTGGGGGGCTTCTGTGCTATAGCTTGCAACCAATAGCAATGCAGTTCTGGTTTGGTGGGCATGGTTGGCTGGGTGACTCCTGATTCAGGCAGCTAGGCAGTCACAAGGAGTCAAACCACAGTGCCACTCCCTGCCCCAACACTGGATGCCCAATAATGGGGTAGGGTGGTAAAATAAAATAAAAGCAAGTAGCCACTTGCTGCTCAACCCTGTGCCACCAGACTTCCCCAATTCTCACACCAAGTGTCTAAACCTAGAGTCAGACAGTAAATGAAAAAAGTAAGCAAACAATGGCAGCCCAACCCCAGTGCTGCCAATCCTCCATTCTAACACTAGGTGTCCAGCCCCACCCCCCCGGTCCAACAGTCAATGAAAAAAAGTAAGCAGACAATGGGAGCCCATATCCACTGTTGTTTTAGAAAGAAACATTAGTTGTTTTCTGCAAAAATCTATTGCAGCATTGCTCCCTGCTATTCATTGTACTATTGCACATTTGTGTACTTGCCACTTGTACATCAAATAAAAAGCAGTGTTATTCCATAGTCAGCAGTAAAAGCAGTGCAATGAATCTCAGGGAGCAATGCTATGCTATATTGGGGCAAACACAACTAATGTTTCACTCCAGAAGCAGAGTTTAATCATAGTTAGTAATGTAATACAGAAATGCCCTTATATTATCTGTCACTAGGTCTGAATAGCAAATGTATGAACAGTGCTGTCAATAACAGCACCCTTCCCTACAGCACATAGAAACACAGAAACATAGAATTTGATGGCAGATGAGGACTTCTTGGCCCACCTAGTCTGCCCATGCAGAACAGTGGCAGGAATAAATGTGGCAAGTAAAGGCAATGCCACAAGTAGTGGTCACAAAGGACACCGACAACTGCTACCAGTCCAAACACTTATTTTAGTAGGGGCTCTGCCATCCCCACACCCCCTTAACTAAAATTATCAACTCTGATTTGGAGCTGGATTATGGGAGAAAAACTAAATTTTGAATGCCAGGATAGAACCCTGACTTCCACCATAATTGTGGCCAAGCAGCTCCATGTCTCAGTCCTCTCTGCCACAGGAACAGCTCATGCACTGTTTTTGATTTCCCAGCCCTTGTCTTCTTCCTAGTACTATGGACAGTGACCTGGGCAGCACTAACTGCAGAGCACTGTTTAATCCCAATCTCTGCCGTTTTTTCTTTATGCTATATCTGTAGCACTATTGTATCGGTTATTATATTATCCACCACCAGTGATGTGTACAAATAAAAAATTTAAAACAATGAATATGATGCATCCTCAGGATAGAAGGAAGCATTTAACAAATTACAACCAACAATTAAGGTAATGAAAAGTATATCAAACCGGGTTTAAACTACCCAGAAGGTATATTTCACAGTTGGCTAGTGCATGTAATTACAAAAAAAGCTTTACATATAAACTACAATAACAGGAACTATAAGCCATATAGAAATCCATTGTGTGGATGTTGGAGTGAAGCAATGAGGATATAAAATTGACAGGTATTCATTTATATGTCACTTCTCTTGAGAGACATTTTATTTAAAACTGTGGAACCAATGAACTCTTCAGTACAATGATTCCAAATATCAGGAATCTATTCATAAACATTGGATAAAAAGCAGGGCATAGAGGATAATGTATGGTCATCGATGTTTAACTGGTTTGTTAACCATCGAGAGGTTGCCAGGGCGACCATGTAAACCTCGAGAGCGAAGCTCAAGAGGTTTAAGTCGTCATGGCAACCTTGTGATTGGTTAAAAAAATGGTTAATCATCAATGTAGCATACATTATATTTTATAGTGTATGGCACCATTTAGGTTTTTAAGAAAAGAAAGCAGTTCCTTACTGCAGTTTTGTTTAAGTCACTGCCGCTCTGCCCTCACTGCCACGGCCATTCGATCCAGTTGCGCGCATGCCCAGACTGTTCCCAGTTGTTAACCCATCGATGTGATGTACCATCGATAAGTTAAGAAGATTGTGATGTCACATCGATGGTAAAACATTGTTATTAAAAGGTAGATTTCTACCTATAACAACATTCTACCATACATTATATTATTATATCAGATGCTCAGCCATAATAGATCTATACCTTGGGGGCTCGCTATAGCCCAGGTGTGAATGATTTCTATAGACAATCTTTATTTCCTGTATATAAAGATGGCAGGCATACTTTGCAACATAAGTGTTTTTTATTGTGTTATTTTATTACAGTATGATTATGACAAAGTGACCATCTGCTGTAATAATGTCCTGTTTTTTTATTAAAGGAATAATGCCCGACAGGGTCGGTGTTATGCTGGGATAACATCCCACCAAGGGTGGTTGGGCCTGAGGCCACCAGCCGAAGGCATCCAACACCCAAGAAGGGATGTTATCCCAGCATAACACCCACCCTGGAAGACATTATTCCTATTATACAATGACTCTTTGTTTTATACAGAAAAAGAATAATTGTAAAGAATTAATTTTAGTGGTTAAAATATTTTTTTAAAAAAAAGATGCAAGCAATCATCAAGTGAAAAAATTAACTAAAACTAACCATAATGTCATCATCTAGTTGATCAGCAGGGATGTTATGCCAGGATAACATCCCTGCTGTGATGGCCAACTGACCAATCAGGAGCAGGATTCTTTCTTGCCATTGTGTAATGTTTTTTAGAATACATGCCTGACATTTGTATTTTGTATTTCAGAGTTCATTGGATCCACAATGCAAGAGAAAATGCCTCTCAAGAGAAGGAATATATATGTGGATGAAGAGCTAAACATTTTATATCCTCAATGTTTCACCCCAACATGTGGAAAATAGACTTTAATATAAATTTATATTTACTATTATTGTGGTTTATATATAAAGTATTTTTTTAATATTTTCATCTACTGACCAACTGTTGAAAATATGCCCTGTGGTGAGTTAATACCTGGTTTGATGTTATACTTTTCATTACCTTTATTGTCAGTTGTAACTTTATGAACTTCCTCGTATCCTAAGGATGCCCCATATTCCTCTCCTGCAGCCCTATTGGCTCTGACCAGAATTTGTTTCTTTTACCTTTTACTGAAAAAATGCATTGCCTCATCATTATTTATTTTATTTAGCTTTTACAGAATGGGAATGGAGGGCTAGACAATACTATTTCCAGTTTCATTTGGGGATGAGGGATGCAAACCTAATGAACTGAATGAGATTAAGCTTTTGGCAGTGTTTCTTTTAAAGTACAGTAGTATTAGATGTGACAAATAGAACAGCATTATATTTGGAAGCTGAAATATTGTAGTGCTGTTCCTCTTCATATCTCTTGAGCACTGTGACCTTACTCATTATGGCATCACAAGTGACCAGTTTGACAGAAGAAGAGTGACTCTTTTTAGTTAGTTAGTTAGTTAAGAAGTTATGTCAGGAAAGACATACTGGACTTGACCTGGAGGCCAGAGGACTACAGGACAACAGACAGCATGGCTTCATAAGTGGCAGATCCTGCCAAACCAACCTGGTAGAGTTCTACCACTGGGTAATTAGGCAACTAGATGGCAGCTATGCAGTGGATGTCCTGTACCTGGACTTCAGCAAGGCATTCAACTCAGTGCTACATGGGAGGCTGGGAAGTAAGTTAGACTTCACAGGGGAGAGTGCAAAGCCAATGAGATGGGTAGGGAACTGGCTTCAGGGAAGGGAACAGAGGGTGGTGGTGGGTGGGGAGCTGTCATCCCCAAGGGTAGTGATGAGTGGTGTTCCACAGGGCTCAGTGTTGGGACCAGTGTTGTTTGGGATATTCATCGCAGACATATCACTGAACATAAAGAGCAAGATCAGTCGGTTTGCTGAAGACACCAAGATGGAAGCAGTGGTGGATGACCTAGGGGGATGGCAGGGGTTGCAGGATGATCTGGCAAAGCTGGAAACCTGGTTGGATACCTGACAACTGGGTTTAATGCCAGAAAGTGCAAGGTGCTGCATTTTGAGGTGAAATCCCCAAGGAGGAGTTATCCGCTTGGGGGAGTGCAGCTAGCTGAGACAGAGGAGGAGAAGGATCTGGGGGTGCTCATTACTGGGTCAATGAAAAACTCGGTGCAATGTAGGAAGGCAGCTGCAAAAGTCAGCAAAATGCTGGGTTGCATTGCAGGAGGTATATCCTCAAGGAGGGGGGAGGTTATTTTGCCACTGTATAGATCATTAGTTGGACCCCACCTGGAGTACTGCATGCAGTGCTAGCACCCATATCTGAAGAGGGACATTAAGTTACTGGAGGGGGTGCAGCACAGGGCAACACAGATGATCAAGGAACTGGGGGACTTAACATTTGAGAAGAGGCTGAGGGAGTTGAACATATACTCGCTGGAGGAGAGAAGGGATGGAGGGATGTGACTGAAACCTTGAAGTACATGAAAGGAATAAACAAGACAGGTACACAGGGGCTGCTCAAAGTAAGGGATGGGAGGGACATGTGGGCCATGATATGAGACTGGAGGGAGAAAAGTTCAAGAGGGAGATGAAGAGACACTTTTTTATGGAGAGGGTGGTAGCTGGGTAGTATGCATTACCAGCAAAAGTAGTATCCAGTAGAACAGTGAACTGCTTCAGAAGGGGCTGGAACAGGGCATGGTGGAGGGTCAAGCAAGAGGAAGGGTGGGAGGGAATACAGCTGAAGAATAAGTGGTGCTAGCTGCACATTCAAGCAGACTTGATAGACCACTAGGCCTTTATCTGCTAGCAAATATCGTATGTTTGTATGTTTATAATGAGCTGGTATCTGCTAGTTTCCACTTGTGTCCTGGAGAGAAGGGGAAGAAGAAGAACAGTTTATCAAAGAGTACTATAAGGTGCAATTACTATAAATAAAGCATAACTAAAAATTAAAAATAACAACTGTCTTCTTTTAAAAATTGACACCATTATCTGCCTGCTAGTTATGTTGTTAGTAGCACTTCAAAGAAGGATTGCAACTTCTGACAAAACAATGATTGAATAATATTAGACATGAGCAAGTGGAATTCTGTATTCTGATTGGTTGTTGCTATTCTGTTTTTTTATACTTGCCAGGCTCCTCAGCATCAGAGGGGGACTTGTATCCACTCCTACTCCATCTGCCAGGTCCTGCCACCAGGAACCCCCTGGATTCATAAAGCTTGTTCAGCCAGGGGTGTATTCATTTTCCCCCCATCCCCTGAGAATGCCAGCACAGATGACATTCATCCAGATGAATGACTTGCTGAAGCACACTATCGTCAAGCACCCATAGCAACCTCCCGCCCCTGACTCCGGAGAGGTATGTGCCCCTGCTGCCCATGCTTCCACCAGCAGAGGAGCTACAGGTGCTTGAAGCAACCCAGTAACCCACTCCTGGAGGAGGAGAGCATCCATTGGGATGCTCAGTCCTCCAACCCCCATCCGACCCCTGACAGCCAGTGTCCATTCCCAAACTTAGGTTGCCAGCATAGTACGAGGTGTGGCATCCAGTGCCTCAACCCTCAGCGCCACTGGGCCAGGGTTGTTGCCATTCTATTGGCATATATTTATTTGCTCATACTGCCCGTTAAAAAAAAAAATAAATGGCCCAGCCATGTGATCCGGAATTTGGATAACTCACCATACAGAATTTATTAGCCACTTCACTCATTCTGATTTACATCACAAAAATGGCTGCTACCGTTACTCTTACATACAAACCTTCAACTGGTGCCTAGAAATAAAACTGCCTAAGTTAACATCAATGAATCAATAAATACATAACTGAATATTCTTTTACTCATGATCCCCTCTTTACAGGCATAAACTAATTTAGAAAAATCAAGTACTAGTCATAGTTATGGTGTTTGGGGTTTCTTTGATGAATATTAGCCTGACAAAAAAAACTCTGCTACTAAACCTGCCACGTATTTTTTTTATTTTTATTTATTTAAAAGTTTTACCAGGAAGGAATACTGAACAGATTGCTCATTTCCACATGCGTCTCTGGGGATGGGATTCATTGGTAGCATTACATGTAAATCAATTTACATAGAAGACAGAATGGTAAAGTATTGTTCAAATACTTTGTGACATATGTAGACATGTATCTGACAAGTTATTGCAGAAAAGCATCTTTACATTGTGAAACATGGCAAATGATATGTACAGTATAGAGTATTTACATGGTAAGCTCAACAATTGTGATGAACCACATTAGTGTGGTAACCGTGACATATAAGCAAGGATGTAATTAGTTTAAATAGTTGAGGAGGACCTTCAAAGAGTGTAGGTCAAGAGGTATATATGAGGTGCTGTGATTGAGGTAGTAAGGGCAGGAGCAGTTTGTAGTGAAGTGGGATTTAAGTAGGGAGGTAAGATAAGTGAGTGATGGAGTGTTGCATATTGAGATAGGGATGGAGTTCCAGATTTTAGGACAGCAATATTAAAATACAGATTGTCCAGCTGTGGTGGTTCTTAAGGGAAGTGCTAGTGTTCTATAACATAAAATTAAGACTCTGACTCCAAATGAGGCTTAGGTGTGTCTTTATGAGTGCACACCAGTGAAATACAGCAGAATTCTGAACTCATGCGTTCCATGTTAACAGTCCATGTTTATGTGTGCGGGAAGGGGGTATTCTACTAGAGGAACACTTGTCAAATACTGAATTCTTATATTCTGTGGTAACAAAAAACAAAACAAAACACTGTCTATTGAATATGTAAAAAGCCAGATGACTAACAGGTAGATATTATCTGTGACGAGGCAATTTGACATTTTCTAAGCAATTCTTTATTATACTTTTGTGTCTTTTTTATCTTTTAGAATGCTTTTCTGAAATTTTCCCAACCCATTCTCTAAGTGTATTAATACCCTTCAGGGTATAGGGTATTGGTGGATACCCACATTTGCAGAACTGTAAGGCCCACCTATGGTGTTGGGCCTTATCACACCCTCAGGCAGGTAGGTCTACACCAATACAGTAGTAGTACTAAATAATTTATTGTTCAACACATGGCTATTACTATATAGTACAATATAATACAAATGTTATATAAAAATAAAAGCACCAATACCCCACACCTGTTGGGTCCTATTGCTTACTTCAGATACAGTGTTGATTCTGTGATTCTCTTGCTTTTATTTTTCAGTATCATGAGCTTCTACATAAAAATGGGATTTAATGCATCCCTCATAGCTCGTCCCCCTAAGTAGTTGGTCTGTAGCCCAAGGTGATGTGGGCCTGGCTCGGGTACATGGTGTGCACCTAAGGTGTACCACCATGGGTGGGTGCGACTGGTCAGACCTTGGACCGTGCCATGCTGCCAGCAGTACTATCAGGCCACCTGGCCACCATTTTCCAGACAGCACCATGGGAGCATGCCAACACAAGGTGGTGCCCTGAAGGCCACATGAGTGCAGGCCGTGACTCCTGGTATATGTGCTGCATTGTGGCTGTCTGAACTGCCGGTGTGCCCAGGGTGCACCTGATGGCACCAGCATATTACAGCTTGGTGTCTACATCTCTTATGCAGTGTAGGGGGGCACTCTGGGTGGTACCAAGGGTGTCACAGCATCTGTGGATTTCGATACTGCCATTCTGGTATGACTTCTGTGTGTGGGTGCCTGGATCACATCCTGGTGCACCTCCAAGGATTGTCTTAGGAGCACCTGTCTGCAATTCTGCAGCCTTCCTGTGGGTGGCTGGCCAATGTTGGCCATACTTCTGTCATCCTATCTTTGCATGGCACATCTCTGGGCACATTTTGGCTGAATATTCCCATGCTCGGCACATTTATATCCCCGCCCACTGTTTCTGCTCTACATACACTATCTATGAGTGATCACACATTCCGACATGAGTGACCCATCTTTGCCGTTTGAATATCATGCTTATGTGCATTTCTCAAAATGTGTGGAGCATCTCAATTTTGTGCCGTGCATCTCTTTTGAATATGTGGGCCTTAATGTTTAGAAATAACCAATCCTGATTAGACAAGAATGATGTCATAATTTATAATTATGTGTATAGAGGATAGTAGATGGCAGGAAAGTTGATGGCCAGCCATGCAAACCAAGCTTGTGTTGTCACTGACCTCGAAAGTAGTCAGAACCCTGCTGCTAATGCAGGCTTGTTGTGCATATGACTGGGCATCCAATGGGCACTGGGACAGAATATAGCTGACCACAATGCCATCGGGAAGGACAGAGCAGCCACAATGCCATCAAATTTATTTCAGCGCAGGCTCTGCCCCCACACCCCCGTACTCAAAGATTCTCACTCCAGGGGGGAAGTAGATCCAAATTTGTGTGGCCATGGAATACTGTTTCCATGCCCCCTTGAAAAACCTCAAAATCCCAAATCCAGCAAAATGTTTGGAGACCAGGATTAGAATCCTGGTCTATGTTGCCTCTCGGCCGAGCTGCTCCATGCTCTAGCCCTCCATGCCACAGGAGTAGCTCAGCCAACTCCTGGTATTTTGCTGCTCTTGTGTTGTGGCAGTACCACAGAAAGCAACCAGCAGAGCACATATCACAAGTGCTCTACATCCCTGCTCGCTGTCCATGGCAGTGCTACAGGAACTAGTTCTCTCTTGCTTGGCGCTATTCCTGTAGCACTAATCTGACCGGATACCCATCCACTGTTTGATGCAATGCATCTTTTTTTTATCTTAAAAGAATACATTGTTGCCTCCCCCACACACACACACACACACACGCTGAATATAATTTTGGGAAATTTTAAAACTAATAAACCCACCCTACCCTCATCTGCTAATACTTCTTGCCATGCTACTGACAGTTTGTTTGCTTTTAAAATCATTTGAAACAAAGCTTACTTCATAATAATGGAAGACCTGGGGGATGAGCCAGAGCAAGATCTGCACTTATGTGCTTCCATTTAAATCAACACAAATTCACATACATACGTTATCATGCAGATTGCACACATGCTTGATTCCCAGTTGCATTAATTTTTGTAAGTAATATTCTTTTTTTTTTCCTATTATGCTTTTTACTCTCCATGCCATCCCAGCCTCACACTCCTTCAGGTGGGCAAGCCATGATATCACACTCCTCCAGTCACTGTCCACTGCCCCTCAACTTGCCACCTCCCGACCTACCCAGTGTATCATTTGAATTTTATTGTATCATGTTGTATAAATATTCTGACTGGGTCACCTTTGAAAATAGGCATCCGTGCCTTAGGTTTATATTCCTTAATAATAAAATAGTCCCAGCAGCAATCAGAAATGATCCCTCAATATATCTGGAGGATTCTCCACCACTCCCGACATGCTGCTTGATACAATATTAGAGGTTTGGGGAGGTTGTTGCCCACTCCTGTCTCTGTCTATTTTGCAGTGCCATGGCTTGATGGAAGTGGTATATTGCAGTCAGAGGTGACAGAGGTCTGGTTCTTTGTGGCAGCCCAAAGAAGAGCTGCACCTGAGATTGGAGGGAGCATAAATAATAAATTAAAATGCAATGTGATGCTTACCATTTGCACAGTGTTTAAATAATATTTCCTTGGTGGTGGTGGGAGTGAGGATGGTGCAGTCCTCCCAGACTGCCAGATCCCCATAGAAAATTAAACAGAATTTCCTTGAACACTGCATGGTACCAATGAGGACCAACAGCACACTGCAGAGGATCCAAGGACTGAGACTGGAGAAGATAGGGCCAAATAGGGGAGGATATGTGATTTGTGGACAGGCAGAGGGGGCAACATAGCTTCTACTGCTGCCCTTAGGCAGGCATAGCTAATGGCCCACTCCACTGGCCCTATGACTGGAGGAGTTTGTGTCCAGGATGAGTTGGATACTGGCCCATGCCCCCCTGGCAAGCCACCATCCCACCCACCCCATAGCGAGACATGCTGGTCAAGCATAGGGTACTAAGGGGGCACACAAGAAATTCCATGGATCCCATGTAGTACACAAATGATGTGCATGTGGTGCATAAGGAATGCTCCATGGCTTTTTCAGGACCTCTGTATGTGTGGAGGGGCAACAAACAATTTGATGACTTGGCCCTGAGTATACAGGCTGATGCAGATGCATAAAACATGGTAATGAAATGAGAGAAATATTGTACATTGCACTATAAAGATACAGCTGTGAAGCTTCCTCCTACCTTGGCCCACCAGCTGTGTAGCTTGAACAAATAGAAATGAAAAGAAAAAAATGTATATATGGTGGTGTACAATGAACAGAATAATAAAACAAGAGAGGTGAGGAATGCTCTATAAAAACACAGTGCCTTTAATATAGGTTTGATCTGAACAGGGAAATGCAAATAAAAGCATATAATTACAAGCTGCAAGAAGGCTGAAGATAAACTGCCAGGATAAATAGGGTTTAAAACTCAGTTATGTCCATAACTGAGAAGGGGATGTGGATGTTGAAAGCATTCATGCACAGAGGCAGACACTGAGAAAGGAACTAAATCATAAGTGTCTAAAGATTTTATTTCAATGTCTACTTGAGAATCCGATGAGCAAGGCCACTGTTTTTTGATTTTTACCGGAAAATCTGGTAAAATTCTGGAATTAGGGCTGCCTGAAAACCGGTAAAAATGAAGATTTCTTGGAATCTGACATTTTCTATCAGATCAGTAAATCTACAAAAAAGTCTGTTTTTCTCTTAATTCCTTCCTGTACTGTTTTTAGTTTGCTTTATTTAATGCTCTGTATATTAAGCCTTCTTTAATTCTGATTATTTATGTACATACTAAAAGAATGATAACAGAATCCCGGTAAAATCCAGAAATTAGAGTAACAATCACTGGTGAAATTCTGGAATCTTAAGTCTTGAAAACGGAATTTAATTGTTTTAATCACCGTAAATCAGTGGCCTTGCCGATGAGTCTAGAAATGTTCTGCGGACCAGTCCAACATCTTGAGAGTGTATATCGTAGTCAAGACTTAAAGCCAATAGTGAGTAAATTTAGGTTGACAATCTATCAATGTTTTCCCCCTCAAATTTCTGAATTCCAAACACAGACACTCTTTGACAAAAGTAATCTTTTTCAAAATTCCAATTAAGGAAAGATAAAGTAGAAGTGATATTTCTCTTAGAACACTTGGTAGGAGCTAGTGATCCATATGCAAACTTCCAAATTGTGGACCAATTTACCGGAGATGAAATAAGTAAATCTAGATTATTAATTGGGCGATGTTTAGCCCATATGGATTTAGCAATGACCATGTTAGATAATAAGACATAGACTGGAGTATTAGGAGCTAAAAGGTCCCTATAAACCAGTCTAATGTCCTCAACTGCAATATCTAGTTCCAATTCAGTGGGGAACAAATGAAAAATCAAGTTGTACAATGAAGCCTCAGTTTCATAAGGCTTTAAAAAGATATGCTCAAGTTTAAAAATTACCTCTTTCCCAGAAAAGGTAAATTGTTCCAAACAGGGGAAGGGAATTAAATCTGCATCTGATACTGTTTCCAGAAAATGGTTAGCAATCTTCTTCTTCTTAGAAAGTATAGAAGAATTTAAAGTCTTAAGTTTGTCATTTTCTACATTTGTCATACTAACCCTGGAGGGAATGCTTGTAGATATTATTTCTGAAAAAATGATTCCATCTTCTTTTTTAAATTTCTCAGGACATTCTTTAACAGAATTCGGAGGAACAAGGTCCTGCTTTTTACCATTTAGATAAATTTTTGACAAAGAGTTTTGAGTTGTCTTAGTATTAACAAACTTGGCAATATTAGGAGAAATATCCTGTTTACTTTTTGTATTTCTTTCCTTTTTGTTTGTATGATGCCTAATTTTCTTTTGTAAGTTTGTCTGCCGAGAGGTTCTTCTCTTATTTTTATTGGATGGGGGAGAAATCTCAAATGAAGAGAAGGATGGTCTTTGCTTACCTTTTCCCCTCTCTTCTCCCCTTTCCAGGATGTCCACTTTAAGAGATAAGTAAGAGCGTTTATTAGAAAAAATACCAGATAAGTTCTCTATATGACACCTGGGGTCTTTAAGAGCTTCAAGTAAAACAATATTAGCTATGACAGGGTGTGCTAAAGCCTTAAGCGTGTATTTAGAAAAAGTATCTGGACAAGCTGAAAGAATTTCCAGATCAAGATCTATATGTTCTACTTCCCTGTCAAGCCTGTTAAATACTTGGTTAGGTGAGCCCTCTAAAGAAGAGGTCTTTCCCCGATGAAGGGGGGAAGCATCTAACCCTGTTGGGTGTATAGACAGCCCAGGGCTTTCCAACAGGAGAAAACTTAGTCTGAGTTAAGTCACTACCCAATTGTACAGAGTTGAAAATATCTAAACTTTTATTTGCAATAGGGAAATTTAGAGTAGATTCATTTTTTTTGATTTAAAGGAGGCTAGGTGAGTTGGAAAAAAATCAATTATTCTTTTTTGATTTTTAACTTTTGTCCATGAATGGACTGTCTTAGTTTATTAGCTGCCTCTGCACTGCTATTAGAGTCCTTGAATTCCTCAAAACCTCCATAAGGTGACAGAAAATCATTGTTTTCTGTTGCAGTATGAACAGCATGAACACTTTTACTAGTGTTCAAATTAAATAAACCGTTGCAAGTATGAGAATCATTATTTGAAAAATTAGCCATAGAAGAAACAGACGTTGAAATATTCCGAAAAACAGAATTAATACTCTGCTGAGTCATTAATGATTTAGAAATTAACACTTCTTTTGGTAAAGGGGTAAAGTTATAATCAGTTCCTTTATCGTCCATAAGTTGTCTAGATCATATAGAATTAGATAATATCTCATGAGTACTAGACCCTAAAGGAGAATAGCTATAATTATCATGAACCTTGGGAGTAGAAGATGCAATGGATGATGCTACAGCAATAGGAGAGAGCCCCTGCATATAAACACAGCAGTTTCTCGCATGACTGCCTTGTTTATCCACTTTTGCAACTGGAATTTTGGCCCTCTTATTTAGTTGTGCAACCTTCAGTTCCCTGCCACTTCTAGTAAGCATGGTATTTCTATGTAGAAGGTTCTGCACTTCAGTTAAAGCTTTGTTATCCTATCCACAAATAATATTTAAAAAAAAAACTTTCAATAAACAAGCAATAATTTTCCGTAATGTCCAAAGCATAAAACCCTCAAAGTAACAGTTGTACAGATACCGTAAAACTGCCTTAGAAGATGCACATATGACAATAGGAAATGTAAAGGAGTATACTTCAAGGTTTTAAGAGTCCACACTATTACTGTATATTCATCTTTGCTTCATCTACTCGACAAAAGTTTAAATCAGTGATGCTCCCTGTATCTTCAGATTTAAAGTGTACTTGCCACCAAAGTCTTGGTCTTAACAGTTAATAAAATATGACATTTAGTTTGAAACTTTTCGACTCTGACCATGCTCATGCTGTAGGAGCATATGCCTTTTGTAGGATAACTGCCCCTCCTTTCCAGCTGTCCTGATGACCTGATATTCAATTAAGTCCCCTGGGAGAGTTTAAACACACCAGCAGGTTATCAATCTGTAGAGAGGAGCCACGGCACAAAATGCTGATTCTTTTAAAAGTACAGTACACAAGCTCAGGGGGAATGCAGGATACAAATGAAAACTGTTCAGTACCTGAGCGTGCCTTTTGTAGGATAGCAGTCCCTCCTCTTGAGCTGTCCTGATGACCTGCTCACAAAAACATTCAATAGGGTAGATGGCACTCTCCTTGTGGCTAGGTTTGCTCCTTCTTCTTTCACCTCCTCTCCATTCTCATCTTTCTTCTATCTCTCTGGTCACTACCAATCCTTCTCCACCAATTAAGCACACTCTTCCCCAAGACAAGTCCTTAGGGGGATCCATCAAGACTATTTTTGGCCCAACTTTTTTTTTTGTTTAATTCTCTTTTTTTCCTTGGCAGGGCCACTGTCAATCTTCAGACCTGGTCATGGTCCCCAGGACTTCCACTGTCATCAATTGCTGCTTAATCCCCCAGTTAGCCCGGCTTACCCCCAGAGGGTTGGGCCATGGCAACAGTGCCCAATCTGAGCCGCGGAACTAGTGACTGGTTGGGGGATGTGGCAATGACGGCTAATCAAAGCCCCGTGGAGGGCTTCACTTAGACAGTGGCCTCCACCCACCTACTCCTTTTTCCTGTATTCTTGGAGGTGGGGACATACAATGGTGCCAGCGTCCACCACTCCTCCCATGAGATGAGCGCGAGTGGTGCAAGTATCTCCTGACCTCTGGCAGGAGTCCTCAGTGGGCAGGGCACTTCCCCACCCTCCCCCCAGAGAAGGAGCGCCATCCATGAGACACTCCATCCTTCTTCCCCTGGCCGGCCCTCCAATGACTCCGGTCCTTTGCCAAACCTGGGTGGCCAGTGTCGCAAACAGAAATCCATCAGCTGCACCAGTGGGCCAGCCTGGGCCCCACTTTTTGAGTACCTTAATTAATGACACCCCTAATCTCATTAAATTCTGTAACATCCACATGCATGTCGATGACACAAATCAATTTACCTCCAGCTGCAACCCCGATGACATCTCTGTTGTCCAGCAGACTGACTTCAGTAACCTCTCTGACTGGTGTAAAGCAAACTGGCTAAACCTAAAGCAATATAAAACTGTGTCAATGCTTTTTTCCTTCAAAAGACACCTGTTGAGCAGCCCTACCCTGTTCATAAAAACCCTGATGGTGCCACTCTGACGTCTGTGCAAATATATAAGCACCTTGGTATCCTGATTGACCAATCCTTGGACATTTCTCACACATTTAGTCATTAGCATTGAAGTTTTATAGAGAGCTTGGGTGGGTGATTGCTTCTCCCAAAGTCTTAAAAAGTGTTTGATTGAGTGTTGATTTTGCTTTCCTGTAATCAACTTTGGTGATGTAGTCTACTACACTGCCTCCCAGTGCTGTTTATCCTGATTAGACTCTTTACTGAATACCTTCTACAGGTTCATTCTTCGCTGCCTAGTACAAACCCACCATTGCACACTCTATGACTGCCTAGTTGGCCTTCATTGAAAAACAAACATCTGCAGAACCTTGCTCTTTATGGCTTCAAGTTCTATTTAAACCAGCTTCCCAACTACCTATGTACCCTGGTCACCCCTGTTGCTCCCTTCAGCCATAACCTTTGTTCCCGCCTGTAAAACAGATTTCTTGTCCCTAGGCTTAAGCAAAATGCTGGCTAGCTATCTTTCAATCACAAACTCACACAGGTCTAGAACAGCCTACTGTAGCATTGGGAAACAGCCCTCACACTAACATTGCCTCTGCAAAGCACTACAGTACCTCAAAATTGTAATTGTCTCATATTGTAACTGTACCTTACATGGACCTTCATTACTCAGTGTATCCAATTGCCTGATTCTCATGTTCAGCACATTATAGTGTTATTTTAATGGTGTATGCAGTTATGATTTGTTTATTTCTTTCCTTGCGTTTGTAGTTTTGCATGTGCACACTGTTTTTATGTTTTTATTTCCTCCATGCTGCATCTCCCACTGGCCACATCTGTAAACATGATTATCCAGTGTCTCTGTATGTTTATCTAGTGAAGCAGTTTAAAATAAGTAGATATATAAATACTTAAATAAATGCTGCATTGTTGTATCCCGATATGTGCAATGAATACCACTGCCAGTCAACCAATCTTAAAAGTTTTAGCATATAGAAGCTTGGTATATCAATATTCTAACAGCCACTAGAGACATCGAATGTAACATACAACAGGTTAGCCAGATTTTTACTCTTTTGTCCATATGACAGGCATCACTGCTTTTCTATTAGCAACTACAATTGGACTCCTTGGAGATCAGGAAAGGCAGGCAGTGAGCTACTATGATGTATAAGATGACTAAAGGTTTAATGTAAGATAATCTAAACAATGAACTGGAAATATCATAGAAATGTTCAATGAGGCAGGTATAGTTTTCAGGACTAACTGTACCAAGACTGAAATACAAATATGTATTAATAACATTGCAGTATAGTGCATGTATGACTTGCAGTTCATTCTCCCCAAACAAGAAATGCCCTTTGACTAAATTCCAAAGAGCTCATAAATGAGATAAAATAACCAGAAGCACTTTTTCCCATAGGGAAACCAGGTTATAATTTCTCCATTATAACCTGTGGGTTAGAATGGTGAACATGTGCTGGGTTTCCCTCGCTCTGTGCATGCACACCCACCACTCCTCAAGTCTTCTGTGCCATCTGGCCACAATTTTGCACCACTTCGCAGTTCACCGCCACTTGCAGTCGGTGGTAAGCTAATTTCAAAGAAAAAATTGTTTACAAGGACCGGCTTCCCAAACTGGATAGCAAAAAGTAAAGGTTTTTAACATGAGCCGGGATTTTTAACATGAGACACGGACCACACTAAAACACGACCAAGTCCACAGCTCCATGGGGATCATTTTATTTCATATAACTGCTGAGTAGAAAAAAGTGATCCCAGCAATTATATAAAATAAAGACTAAGGAGTTGTATAAAACTAAAATTTTACACAGTTCCTCGGTGAGGAATGCCTTTACAAACCCCAAGAATGAAGCTCTCAGGGCTTATATGGCATCCCACACCTCGTGGGGATGAAAATTCTCATTATAACCACCTCCCAGGTCATTATTCTATATATAACCACTGTTTGCAACTGTATATGAATATATTACGACTTGTCTTCTGTTCCACTTGTCTATATTCCCTGTTTTATGTAATTATGTAAATATTGTAAGAAATACTTTCATCTCTCTTTGGTATAAACTTTACGATATAATTGTTTTTGCTGCTTAAACCGGGACAACCTTGAAAATAGTGGCATGTGAGAGGGAAGCAAGTCAGGTGGTCTTTCAAGAGAACACTTCTGAACAAAAAATAAATATGGACATGAGTTTTAAATTAATTAAAATCAGCTTTACTTCAGAAAGAGGAAAATAAATTGCTTACATTCAACTTAGCACACTAAGCAACTAAACAATTAACCCTGAATTCTGTTTAGGCTCTTTGTGTTCAGTCTTGTTGATGTAGACAGCAACCTCAGACATTCAGCCCCTGCTATACCTCTACCTTTCTTCTCCTTGGCCCCTTTTTGGGAGTTCAGGTATGTCTTGTTAGCACTTGCTTTTCCATGAGTGAGAACCAAAAGCTCACACAGTCAGTACAAGCCTGGAGTCTTAAAGGGTCAACACTAAAGTAAGCAAGGTTTGGTTTGAATCTTCCTTGGCCAATTTATTGTTGGGGGGGTGACAGGTACAGAGGACATAGGGAAACACAAGCCACCAACACAGGCCATTTGGGTTCAAACCATCCAATCGTATTAACAAATAAATCATTTACTTTAATTAAGTGATGTTACATCCTTGCCATTGACCAAGACCAGTTGAGAGACAGTTGAGAGGCAACAACAATGAATATAAGTATAATTTAATAAAACAAAATTTCCTAACACACTTTTCAAAAATGCTAGGTGGAGGGTGACATGACTTGACCCCAACAAAGATTGTGGCTGAGTTTCATCTCTCCTTATACCTGGGGATCACAATCCACCAGTAAACCAATTTAGTTGAGGAACTAAACAGCAGAAACAAGCAAGTAATTTCTGCTTTCCCTCCTCACCTGATAGGTAAAGTTTGCAGCTGATCGCCACTGGACTGATAGAGCACTATGAAGATACAGCCTTCAGCATCTCATGATGACCGCATGGTGGCCAGCCCAAGCAGTACGGTCAATACTGCCAATATCAACAGCATGTTCTCTGCTCTTATGCAGCAGGTGGCAGATGTCATGATTGCCTCCAACAATGCCACCCTGGCTCTGCAACAGCTGGACACACAAATTCATCACATTGAATGTAAAACTGCAGCTCACAATGTAGCCATAGGCAACTTCAGAGCTACAACCTGGAACCTGGCATCCACAATCAAAGACCTGCAAGAGAAGGTTGATGACCTTGAAAACAGGAGTTGCCACAACAGTTTGCATTTTTTGAGATTTCTGGAGGGTGTGGAATGAGATAATGCCTTGTTTTTTGTTTTCAGAATGAACTTCCGCTAATCCTGGGGATTGAGTGTGGGTCCACTGCTGGTGATCAAATGAGCAAACCATACCTTGAACTCCACAACCAAGGCCAGAGACAAACCAAGGCCTCTACTAGCCCACTTTCTAAATTTTGCTGTGAAGGACAATATTTTAGCCAGATCTCAGGAGCTTGGTAGTCTCAGCTGGAGGGGCCATTGTGTGCATATTTATTAAGACTACTAGAGGGATTAGCCTAAGTGGCTTAAAGAGTATATAGAAGGGCACAGGGTTGGAATAGTACCGACAATAATAGAGCAGTCAAGAACCATATGGAAATAATGGCACCAATTTTGCTTGCACCTGCACCCCCCCAGACTGAAAGATTCTCACACTGGGGGGGGGCAGATCATGGGGAAAGTTAAAATTTGTGGGGTCGTGGAATACTGTTTCCATGGCATCATGTAAAAAAATGAAGTTCCGAGTGCACTAAAAATGTTGGAAACTAGGATTAGAACCCTGGTCTCCAATGCTGCTGGCCAAGCTGCTTGATGCCCCAGCCCTCCACACCATGGCAGCAGCTTGGTCAGCCTCCTGGATCCTGGTGCCCTTGTGTGCCTTAAGAACCATGGACAGTGACCAAGGAAGCACTTACTGAAAGTGCTGTAAATTCTCTCTCACTGTCCATGTTAGCACTACAGGGACTAGCGATCTCTTGATGGATGCTATTCCTATAGCGCTAATCTTACTAGGTACCTACAGGGGTGAGACATGTGCTCCATGTGCTGGCTGTTCCTTTTTCTCTTCATTACCCAGCTGCAATGCATCTTATTTATAATGGAGCTCTGCTGTTCTTTACAACCCCAGAGGCCTTATTTGACTTCATACACAGAACATGGCCGACTGGGTTCAGAACGATTTGGGCAGATGGCAGGAGACAAAACAACATGGCCATGATGGACGTTGCTTAAGTCTCAAATGCTCCACCAAATTGCTCCCAAGGACAAAATGAGGATTTTCACAGAGTGGAGTAGCATGGTCAGTGGGCCCTCCTGACCAGACCCCGAAAGAGACAACAAAATTACCGGCACTGCAAATGAGAACATAGAAAATAGAAACATAGAAGTCGACAGCAGATAAGGACCACAAGGCCCATCCAGTCTGCCCATTTCTTTTTCTACTTTATGAATGTGCAATTGGCCTTTGCTCTGTCAATGGCCTATCTATTCATACTCATCTGTATTGCTTCCGTATGCCTATTCCATGCCTGTTTGAAGCCCTGCACTGTATTCATATCCACCACTTCCTGAGGTAGGTACGCCTGACCCACCCCAAGCCTACCCAGCTTATTAATCAATCTTCTATGTGGAACAGTATCGAAAGCTTTGCTGAAGTCAAGGTAGGCAACATCAACTGCTCCCCCTTGGTCCACCACTCTGGTTACCCAGTCAAGGAAATCTATAAGATTAGTTTGATAGGACCTTCCTTTTGTAAACCCATGCTGTCTTGAATCCTGTGCTCCTATGGATTCCAGGTGTTGCATTATCCTTTCCTTAAGGAGTGTCTCCATAATCTTGCCCACTACTGAGGTAAGACTGACTGGTCTGTAGTTCTATGCCTCCTCCCTGCTACCACTCTTGTGGAGTGGGATCACATGAGTCCTTCTCCAGTCTTCTGGGACATCTCCTGTGCTCAGAGACTCACTAAACAGTTCTGATAATGGCTCTGCTAGTTCCACCCTTAGCTCCTTTAGTACCCTGGGATGTATGCCACCAGGTCCCATTGCCTTGTCCACTCTGAGCTTATTGAGCTCTTGTAGGACCCTTTCTTTTGTGAAGGGACTAGTGCACACCTTCCTCTCCCCTGTGTCCATGGTGCTGAGCTGTGGACCCTGCCCTACTTTCTCTTCAGTAAATACTGAGCAGAAGTACCTATTTAGGATAGATGCTTTTACATGGTCCTCCTCCTCACATGCCCCCTTATCCCCTTGGATCTTAGTAATACCCCCTCTGGAATTTCTCCTTTCTCTAATGTATCTATAGAAAGTCTTGTCACCTTCTTTTACTGTTCATACTAGTGTTTCCTTGGTTTGGGCCTTTGCCTGCCTTACTGCCTTCCCTGCTTACCTTAGGGGGAAGCAGGGAAGGCAGTAAGGCAAGCATCCTGTTGAAAAAGGCAGTAAGGCAGGCATCCTGCAGAAAAAAACAGAACTTGGAACAGAAGCAATGGAGACAAGCTGGGAGAAGAGGAAGATATTGTCTCAAGTCCCTATTTCTCACACAACAAATATGCCCCTCTTGTATCAGAAATCATTGAGAATATTCAGATGGGTGATCCTTCTGTAAGGAATACTGCAAATATTGACTCTACCTCCTCCAGTACTAAAAATAGAGCACCAGCATCGATTGATTGTCGGGCCTTCTGAGCAACCTAAAGAAGACAGCGCTCTTACAGCTAATCTTAGCCTACTGAAGCAGACACCACCAGGGGTTACCACAGCAGGATATCAGGGGAGCCATGCTGCTGATGCTGCAAATAATCTTGGATGAACTTACATTTATTTGGAGGGTGGGGGTATGGAAGGGTAAGTGGGGGTAGGGCTGAGGCTACTACCTTTAGGTTATTGAGATTTGGGAAATGTTGCCGATGTCCCAGTGCTGGTAACTAGCTTTCTACCCACACTGCATGAACTGTGAACGTGCCTACGTGCTCATGTTCCGTCTAATCCTATAGTACTCACAAAGAGGGCGAAGAAAGATTACCAGTCTAGCAACAGTCCCCTGGCTAATCAATATACTGTTTAATGCTATGACATGTTCAAGAGGCACCACATTTGCCAGGAGGGCTGCTACTTTATAGTTAATATACTTAGTTTCCTTGTGGCAGCACTATGTCTTAGAACATTCTATAGTGGCATGCATTTAGCTGCAACTTTGATGTTCATGCAATTTTCTTTCTTTTTCCACTTTTCTGTGCCATTAGTAGCTGTTACTTTAAACTTGGTTACATACTAGTTAGCACAGGTTAATAAATGGTCTAAGTGTTTTACAACTCCTGTGTTTTAGGTTAAGGGATAATCCACATGTAAAATGGTGTATACCAAGCATGGATGAGAACTAATGTCACCTGCCTTGGGTATTTGTCACCTGCCATTGCCAGGACAATGCTGAATGTTACCAATTGGTACTGATGCTGACTAATGGCTGGCAGGGTGCCCATGGGAGGCAATACTTATATCCACTGAAGTGGTGACATGGGTGACCCTTTAGGTTTTCTCAGGTGCATATTCAGGTCTTTGACTATAAGGTTGATATTGGCCCTGAATCAGCCACTGTATCTACTAATGCCTGTGTTAATAGGGTTCATATATGCCCCAGGTAGTTGTAGTTGATGATCCATAAAAACAAATAACAAAAAGAATGCATACCCCCATGATAGCTAATGGTTCCAAATCTCCAGACTGGGACTCCATTACTTACTGTGACAGTCACAGTACAGCATGCTTTCCAAGGAGGCCTGGCTGACCTTGCTGGCCTTGCTTGGCTTGTTGTCTCAGTCCTCAAGCCTCAGCTATTCCCCAGTGTATTCCTTCAATCACTATGTAAATAATGCTTAACAGTGGTGACTTCTGGCAGTGAAGCGTGGCCAAGTACAAGTGAGTCGGTGGGAGTTTGGCAGACTCCACTGATCCCTGTTCCATCTGCACCGCACTATTGACCATATTCTGTACAAGGAAGAGCACCGAGAAGAGTGAACCCTGCTGCTGCCTGTGGCCCATGAGTGACTGTTGTTTTTTAATCGCTGGAACAGTCTGCCTTTACCTGAAGTTTGCTATTTTATAAGGGCAGATGGTACTTGCTGAAGTTGTCTGGTGTGGATTGTTTTATTGAACTGATGTGGTGTATTTGCTGGCCATAAGCATTTATTTCAATCCTGTGCTGTGCAAAATTTAATTGCCGCTTTTTTAAGTTTGTTTCTGCACAGAGCTCCTCCTTGCTAGTGCTACTGAGTGTTGCTTGACTACAGTACACTTTACACTCACCTGCCCATATTAGCATAGCCACGCCTCCTCCCCTGATTGGTGGTGGAAGCCTGGTCTGGTGGGAGTTTGGGGTTTAAATCTGTTCACTATTTAGATGCTGTGGCATCTAACAGCAGTGGTTTGTGGTGGCAAAGTGTGGCAAAATCCAAGGGAGTCAGTGGAAGCAGTGGGAGCAAGGGAAGTATTTTATTTTTTGTTGTTTTATTTATGCTGAGGAAGATATTTTTAAATATGACCAAATTCGTGTTTGTTATATGTTGTATTACAGTTTTGTTAGGAGGCTGTATGCGGGGGGATTTTATGTGGGATGTGGTGTCTCATGATTGTATTCAAAATGGGAAACTTGATTATGATTATTCTATGTCATATTTACTTGTTGACTCGATTACTCAGTGGGATTCTAGTTTTTGTCTGTCGATGAGGAAATATGGAATTCGCTTGTGTGTTAATGTATTTCAAAATGAAATGCCATTAAATATCATTGCAAAGCTACTGTTTGGAAATCAATTTGTTTGTTTAAGGGGTTATTATTATTCCTTATGGCTAGAGATGTTGAAAATAATTCTGGTCCCCTAAGTGATGTAGGCCTCCCACAATTTGATAATCATGGGTTTAAAATTGCTCATATTAATGTAAGAAGTTTAATACTTATATTGGGCAAATTGGAACATTTTTCAAATCAACATCTTCATGATATTTTGGCCTTATCGGAGACTTGGATGAAACCTGATCTTCATTCAGACTTATGCACTTTAAATGAAAGTTCCAGCACTACTTGTCCAAAAATGAACTAATGTGAAGTGGTATAAGCATGAAACATTTATTGCAGAAACACAATTAGCTTGCCCAGCTCTTCAACCCAAATCCAATGCTGGTAACTTTCATTTATTTGCTATATGGTGTCACAAACCCACTCAGCAGGTCAGCCCTCTGCTCCCAATGTACCAACCTCCGAGTGCAGTCTTGTGAACAGTTAACAGAAACAGGGTTAACAGAAACAACTGTCTGTTTTGTGGGGTTGAATCAACCTTTGGTCTCAGTTCTGGAGGGATTCAAACTGTGAACCTTTTGCTAGTGTACCCAATGCACAGGCTCAGATATTTCTATCTTTGGGGGCAGATATCTTTGCCTATGGGCACCTAACCAGGTGTACAAAATGAACCCTTAAAAACTCTAATAAAGACCTTGGATTACTCTTACCTTTTTCCAGTTTGGTATCACCATTCAAGCTTATGCACAGTGTCTGATTTAACCATATATACTTCACTTGTTAAAGAAAAGAAATTCAAAGACAGACCAAGTAGGCTCTAAAATAGTTTTACTAAAATAGATAAAAGAATGTAAAACATAAAATACAGACCATATATCACAAGAACCATACAATCTTTTAAAAGAACAAGGTTTTAACAGTGCAATTCCTACTACAGTACTTAGATTTTGTCTCTTTCTACCTTTATACTTGCTTAAAGTGCTCAAAGATGTTTCTTTGTCAGAGTGTAGATAAAAGTGTCTCTGAAGAAAACAGAATACTGTTTAAAAAAACTGTCTTCACCATCCCCTTTGTGTGAGATAACCTAGCTTTTCCTCTGTTTATTAAAAATCATACACCCAGGGTGTTTTATCATTTTAGAAGGAAAGTTAATTAAGGTTACATCAGCAGAAACTCCTTTCCCCATGTGACTTCCCCAATCAAGTCTGTAAATTTCCTTTCATCTATGAGCAGTATCCCCTCTCACACAGACATCAAAGCATTTATGATTTTGCACCAGTGTGCCAAATATGTTTTCCTCCTTGAAATTTCATAAAATGGATACTGATTTCCCTCTTAGCAGTTAAAGCTGTATTTAACTTGGATAAACAGGAGATTCTTGATCAAGGCTTGTTCTAGTCTGTAATTAGCTTCTGGCCTTCCAGGTAACACCTTGTATCTAAAACATTGGTGTGTGTGTGTGTGATCTCACATGTTGTCTCAGCATCTCTCATGAGAGACAGTCCATAACACATTTTTATATTACACAAAAATCATAGTGTACTCAGAACTGGCTGTCCATGTGTCACAAATGGAACTTGCCTTCCTGCTTTTGAGCACCCTAGAACCACCAGTGTCACACCTGCTAAATGTTTTTATAGACTTCTGCACTTTGCCTGGCTATTATTGTTTTAGACCTGATCAAAAAGGAAAGGAAAAAAGAGTGGTGGGGATCGCAGTTTATTTTAGGGTACACTTACAAATGTCTGTTTTGGATACTAGTGAAGAGAAATACAAAGAAGAAGGGGTCCCCCGGGAGCAATCTGTCCATGTTCAAAATAATATTTCTTCAGTGCAGATCTGGTTGTTGGTAGTGTGAAGGTACATCAGAAGAAAAAAGGTGCAACCGCTCTGGCTCAAAATAAAGCCATACACAAAAGTTATTTTTAAGAGTAATTCTCTGTGTTGTTTATTCAGTCATATGTTTCAAATCAGCCTCAATGTTTTGCCACACAGTGGTTTCTTCTGTGGAACTGTTAAACAGTAAATAAACCACATTTTAATATTTCATACCATTTTTGGAAATTAACATTTTATGTTACTTTATCTTTTTGTTGAAATAAAAATAATTATCTGCACCCCTTGATGCTCAGAATCAAGCTCAACCAAATGATAATTTAAATAGTATATTCACAAAAGAGAAATTAAACAAAGCCATTTGGCATAATGCTAGCCATTACTAGAAGTTAAGTGTGCCAAAAATTGGCTACCTACTTCATAACTGGGCTTTAGCCTCCTTTCGTCTGCCACAATTTTTTGGTGTTCTTGTGAGTCTCCTTTTCTAAAACAAATTCAACATCAACAAGCATTCTTAATAATGTTATCGGTCCATATAAGTGTGACAGGGTGTGTCCTTGCCACTGTAGTAGGACCCCTTCAGTATATTAGGTTGCAACCTGCCTATATATATATATATATATATATATATATTCTTATCTAATAATGCTATCCCTTTCTTTCCTTCTGGAGGTAGGCCACTTCCTGACAACCCTCTGTGCTTCTCTTTAACTTTCTTTTCTCTTGTTTCCATGGGCCCGTAGTTATGGAGGTCAACTTCAAGTGACCTCGAGCTCCCAGACAGAAGGAGCTGATATAATAATAGCCATAACTCTATAAAATGGCTGGCTATTGTAGCTAGACTGTAAAATAGGCCTTGTATACAGTAAAGCAACCTAATCAAAAAGGGATACAGTGGCTATTTAGTGTGTATGCAGAGAAAGACCTACATGACTAGCCTGTACATTAGTACTTATTGTAAAGCGGCAAACCCCTTTCCCTTTTTATTTTCTGCAACCCTGCCCCTGCTATGGAAATGTTAGAACCTGTACTGAATGCTGCAGTTTATCTATTGAATACATTGTACTGCATAGTAAAGATTGCAGGATGGCAAAATTACTGCCATGAAAGAACCTAGCATAAACATAGCTAGTGGAGACATAAAAGTCTAGAATACTGAAAGGGGTTAAAAGAAAACACAAACTTCCTTCAGGCCACTTAAAATACTTTAACAAATGTACTTCTTGAAGGAGAAGGAATAAATTAAGTCTGTCCTTACCGGAATCAGGGGAAAGACTCAAATATTGTGTAGAGGGGAACAGTGGCCCCTTGTAGCCCCTTTTTATAGTAAGCTGTCTGTCACTCAAGTCCTAGTGGAAAGTTTTCCACCTTTAAGAAGGAGAAAATCCTTTTGGGAAAGCCCCTTCTATTATTTAAAGCAGCTCCTCATTATAGAAGGGTAACTAAGTCATTTTAGCCTGTTGCTTAATTAAATGAAGGGACATGATGATGCTTGGTCATCTGACCCAGGTGGGCAGGTATAAATAGTACTGCCTGAGCAGACAGATGTTAAGTAAGCAATAATACCTAATGGGGTGGGCGGTATTGGGAAATACCGGACTGCCCAGGGGTGTAATGAGGCCTGACGCTGCAGGCGGAGGGCCTTATAGCCTCTGGAAGGCCCAGTATTTCCCAATACTGCCCACTCTGGAGGGTATTATTGTGATTAGAAAATGGGCTATATGTGGCACTTTTTTATATAATAAATGAAGAGTCAAGAAAATAAAAAAAAAATGTAGAAATGCTTGCAAAACTATTTTTCCCCATAAAATAGTTCCTCCGGTTGTATGTCAGTAGAGGGCACTGCAGCCATTAAAGTTATTTCCCTTGTGAGATGTCCCCCCACACACAGCTGGTTTGCTTGCTAAAGTGTAGTGTCCCCTGCATCATGTGTCCCTTTTTTAAGAGTTTATTTAGTTACATGCCCCTCCCCCCATTTGTATGTGATTGCCTGTCTGAAAAGGATTATACTAGAATGGGAAAGACAGCAGTACTAGAGAAGAGGTATCTTTTCTATAAATTGAACCTGCATTTGTTTTTAAAACATTTTTTTTTCTGCAGTGGAAAGGGAGAGCTCAAAGGCAGCAGTAACACAACTGGGTAGCAGAGAGGAATGGGCCACCACATTCTGACTGTTTTGTAGAAAGCAGTGAGTATCAGAGGGGAATGGGCTGCCGAGTTCTGCCAGTTTTGAATAAAACCCAGAGTAGCAGAGATGAACCGGAAGGAGTGACCATGTTCTGGCGTCTTAAAAGAAAATAGATGGATATGCCAGGTTTTTTACTTTTGGGTCATATGTTTTGTTTGTGGGGCAGTTACAGTTAGATAGATGAATGTGACGGCTTATCAGATATGTGCCTTCCTGCCCACTGGCTGTTCTGTGAAGCTGATCAGATTGCTGGCTTTCATTGATTTGAATGATGTTTAGTTCATTTTTTCCCATAACTAAGGGGGGAATGGGGTTTTGCTAGCCTCCATCCCGCCTACTAAGCATGAGAGGCTGAAGAGTTGCAAACTCTCTCAGGAAGTCTCTCGATAAGTGAGAGAAAAAACAATGGCGGCTAGCTGCTTTGAACATTTGAGGGGCCCAAAGATACCCCAAGTAATGTAGCACCCTTAATGGGAACTTGTTCTGAGCAGTCTCTATCGAAAAATACCAGCCCGCTAATGTTGCCATCCTAGCCAATCAGAATGCTAGGATTTACTAGCTCATTTTCTAAATAGGGTCAGTGTCTTCTGACTGTGTGTAGGTGAAAGACTAGAAGAGTCCTGTGCTGCACTACAGAGAGAATTAACATACTAACATACTATTTGCCAGCAGATTAGGCCTTATGGTCTATTGAGTCTGTTCAAACCTTAGATCCTTAGTTGGGTGCCGAGACCCTCCCATCCCTTGTGCTCCAGAAACCCGCATCATCCATCCCCACCCCCCTGGGACAGGCCATCATCTGATACATCCACTTTCTGTGTCTGTCCCACCCTTCCTTGAAGCCCTCCACTGTGGATCTCTGAACCTGCTCACCAGGCAGTGAATTCCAAGGGTCCACCACCCTCTCAGTGAAAAACCTCCTCCTGTTTTCCCTCCTCACCCTTCCACCTTCCAACCTCAAACCATGCTCTCTGGTGATACATCCCTGCTTTAGTCTAAAGATCCCCTCCATGTTTACCCTATTTATTCCCTTGAGGTACTTGAAGACCTCAATCATGTCCCCTCTGTCTCTCCTCTCCTCCAATGAAAACAGGCAGAGCTCCTTAAGTCTGTCCTCATACGTCAAATCCCCTAGCCCTCGTATCTTCTTTGTTGCCCTCCTCTGTACCCTCTCCAGGAGCTGTATGTCCCTCTTCAAGTGTGGTCTCCAGTACTGTACACAGTACTCAAGGTGTGGTCTAACCAGTCCATTGTACAGTGGCAGAATCACTTCCTTGCTCCTAGAGGTGATCCCCCTTACAATGCATCCCAACATCCTGTTTGTCTTGCTAGCCACTCTCCTGCACTGCTCAGAGTTATTCATACATGCATCCACCATGACCCCTAGGTCTTTTTCCCCTATTGAGGCCTCCAGCGCCTCCCCTCCCAGGGTGTACCTGTGTTTAGGGTTTCCCCGACCAAGATGCAACACCTTGCACTTGGTGATATTGAAATTTAATTTCCATGTGTGAGCCCAGCTTTTCATGGTGTCCAGGTCCCCTTGCAGGGCCAACCTCCCCTCTTCTCCCTCAACTACTGCTCCCATCTTGGAGTCATCCGCGAAAAGACTCATTTCACACCGTATACCCTCCCTGATGTCCGATACGTATGCATTAAACAGGATCGGACCCAGGACCGAGCCATGCGGTACCCCACTACCAACCTCTCTAGGGTTCGAGAGCTCCCCACAGACCACTACTCTCTGAGTGCGTCCAGCTAGCCAGTTTTCAATCCATCTGACCATCAAAGGGCCTACTCCTAACCCCATCAGTTTCTCCAGAAGACCATTGTGGGGGACAGAGTCAAATGCCTTGCTGAAGTCCAAGAATAATACATTCACAGGCTTACCCCATCCAGTTCTGATGTTACCCATTCATAGAATGCCACAAGGTTGGTTTGACATGATCTACCTGGCACAAACCCATGTTGCCGACTATCCAGACCTCCCACCTCCTCCAAGTACACCCCCAATTGTTCCTTTAGTATACTCTCCATTAATTTTCCCACCACCGAGGTCAAACTGATGGGTCTATAGTTACCTGGTACTTCCTCAACCCCCTTTGTGGATTGGTACCACATGTGCTTCTCGCCAATCCCTAGGTACCTCCCCTGTCCTCAAGTGACCTGCTGAAAAGCTCCGCCAGGGGTGCAGCCAGTATGTCCGCCAATTCCCATAGTACTCTCGGATGAATGCCATCCAGCCCAGGAGATTTGTCTTTCTTTAGGGCCTTGAGGGCTAACCACACTCTTTTGGCAGAGATAGCATCATCCGTCCCCTCCACCTTACTGGCCTTTTTAACCTTACCCAGATGTGACACCCCTGGGGTAACTCTCTCTCCCTCTTGCTCCATTTCTGTTGCTCCCCTGATCCCACTTACTGATGTTTCTATTCCTTCATGCCTTGCTTTGTAGATATCCCATCCCCCTCCCTAGTGAACACAGAGGCAAAGTACTCGTTAAATACCTCTGCCTGGTCCCTCGCCTCTTCCACCCACCCTCCTTCTGATCTCAATCTGCTGAGATGGCCCTTAGTTTTTCTCTGCTCCCCAATGTACCGGAAGAACCCCTTTTCCCCTACATGTATCCCCTGTGCCAGCCGCTGCTCTTTACTGGACTTTGCTCCCCTCACCATAGGGGTGACTTTTCTAGATGCAAGCTGGTACATTTCCTTATCCCTATCCCCGCTTGTTGTTTTATTTTTTTTGGAGGCCACCTTCTTTTCTCTGACTGCTACCTGTACCTCACTGGACCACCAGCATGGTCTATGTGACCTTGCTCACTTACGTTTCAACTTAGTGCAGATCCTGACTGCCTCATGAAGTCCCCATTTTATGACCTCCTATCTCCTTTCCACACTTGTTATTGAGGTAATCCCCATCAAGTGATCCTTGAGAATATTTCCCATGCCCATAAAGTCTGCCCCCCTGAAGTCCACTGCTGGTGTCCTAGATCTCCCCCCCCCATGCTTATTTGAAACCAGACAGTATTGTGGCCGCTCCCAGTCAGGGGTCTTGTACAACTATGTCCCTTACCAGATCCCATCTGCCAGAACCACATCCAGGACATGCCCCTTCCTTGTGAGCTCCATCACATGCTGTGTTAAGAACACATCCTGGAAGCCATCCAGCAGCCTCTGCTCCTTGGCCACCTTGGAGGACTTGGTTCCCCAGTTTGTACCTGGCATATTAAGGTCCCCCATCAACACCAGTCCTTCCCCTTTTGGTCCACACTGGGCAATGATGTTGTCCAGCAAACCATCCTCTAGAACATCACTCATCCCAGGGGGCCTATATGCTACACCCAGCTAGACCTTCTCTCCTGCTGGGGATCGTAAGGTGACCCATAAGGCCTCCACGTTTCAATCTGCCTCTTCTACCCTAGCAATTTCTATGTCATCTCTAATGAAGATAGCCACTCCACCCCCCTCTGCCCTCCTTTCTATCCTGCCTAAACATAGTGTACCGCGGTACGTTTAGGTCCCAGTCATGGTTTTTGTTGGCCTACGTTTCCATGACCGCCGCCACATCCACTCCCCCCGAACAGCATGGCCTGGAACTCTGGCAACTTGTTTCCCAAGCTCATGGCATTTACTAACACCAGCCCCCACCCCTTATCCCTGATCCTCTTTGTCGAACCCCACCCAGATTCCTTATACTTCCATCCTCCCTCTGCTCTTCCTGAAACCTCCACCCCAATCTGTTTCCCCCTCCCCTTGGGCTTGAAGGCTACTCCCTCATTTGGAGAGAGGATTCTGGTCAGCCCCTTCCTTATCCCTTCCTCCCCTCACAAGTTTAAACTCCACCTTTCTTGTATGTAGTCAGCCATCCCCTGTTTAAGGACTTCCTTCAATAATGGGGCAAGATGAAACCTATCCTTGGCATATAGTCCCTTATCCTCCCAAACTCCATTCCAGTTCCCTAACACCCCAACCCACTCTCTTCACCTCACTTCCTGAGCCAGTCATTAACCTCTGTGAGCTTCATTTTTTTCTCCACTGAGGCCTTTGGTACTGGTAATATTTCCAAAAATGTTGCATCCATTATCCTCAAACTCTGGCAAGTTCTTGGAATCTTGCTTGGATTTCAAAATGCTATTTCCTCTAGATCATTAGTTCCCAAATGCCAGAAATCCGGTTTCCTCCACAATCCTAACCATTTCATACCATGAACTTTGCTCTGTACTGTCAGCCCAGAGATACTCACTACCTTCACCTGGCTATGTCATCCACCCCCTGTCCCTCCCACTGGATACCCCTAATCATCGAGTCTCCCAATAACAGAACCTTAACACCGCCATCATCCTTATGGCTATCTCCACTATGCCCTCTCAGCCCCCATTCCCTCCCTTTATTCATGATCTCAATTTTGTGGGAGTCTTCCTGCTTTATTAGAGACCCCCTTTGTCACCCTCCCCTTTCTGCCTCCCTTGCTATTTTGCCCACTTAACTCAAACCCCCTCTGAATAGGTGTCCCCTTTAACTGTCTCTTATCCGAACCATTTATCCTGGTCCTGATGGTTTCCCCTTCCCCCACACCACCATCCTCCCCCCTTGTAATAGTACCCGTGCCTCCAGAGGCTCTCTGTGGGTCCCCTTTAGCTAGGACCCCATCCTTGGTACTGACCCCGCTGCTGAAGGGGGGCTCCTCTCCCAACTCCTTGTCTCCCAGTTTCTCTCCAATCATGCTTTCCTCCCTCATGTCTGGAATATGTTGCATCACCCCCATTTGCTTAACATATATGTTTCCCCTTCTCTCTCTGGGACTATTACTATCCTTTCCATAGCCGGTCTGTGATGCCCTATGGGTATCCGACTCCCTCCCTCCCCAGCCTCTGTATAAGTTTCCTCATTTCCACCAACCCCTTCCTCCCCCTCTAGGTTGCTTAGTAGCTCAAATTTATTGTGACACTCTATGTCAGCCTCCATCAAGTAACCCGAGTTTCCCCTGATTGCACCTCTAAACTGCCCCTCTTCTTCCCATCTTGCTCTGTTCACCTTAGGAGCTCCCTTCCCACAGTCTGCTGTTTTAGGCTTCCGCACAACAGCCCCTCCTGACTCTTCCCCCTCCACTCTCTTTGTATTCAGAATGTTCACCCCATACGCTTTCCCCTTAGCATCAACTTCCCTATCTAAGGGTCCTCTATCCCTAATATCCCCCCTCCTGCTTGCTGTAACTTAACATCCTGTAATTTCAGAGCATTGCCCCAGCCTCCCATCAGCCCCACCCTTCTGCTGCCCATATCCACACCCCTTATCCTTGGACACCCCCCCCAGCTTCCCCAGCTTTCTCCTTAACCAATATACCTCACTCCTGATACAAGATAGCTGTCTACAGAGTGGGCAGCCTCCCTCTCTCCAGGTCCAATTTAGAATTATTGCCATCCCACAGCCTGTGCAGCCTACAACCCTTCCGAAGATGCCTGCCATGGTGGAATATGTCCACCCTGTTTATCCCCCTCTGTTTATAATGGCACACCCCCTTTTCTCAGTCCCTTTCCCCTGGAATACAGTTTCTCTCTATACTGACTGTAGTTATTTACAAACCCAATTTCAACCCCACCAATATAGTTCCAAAGTCTCACAAACACATACAGTCCAGTATGTGTTCGGTCCCACTAACAGTGTGTGTAAGCAGACATCAGGTACCGTATGATGTCACAGGCCCACCAGCTCCTGTTGCTTCGAATTTCAGTCCCAAAACAGAAATACTCAGCCCTTCAATCCCAACCCCCAATGGTTTTTCAGTATTTCAGAAAGCCTAAAAAACAGGGTGGGTGGGACGGCTCTTACCAAACACCAGGCAAACAACACATTTAAATTTCCCTCTAATTAACCCTGACAAACAACAGTTCCCAAGCCTCCAAAGTTACAATATCACAGCCCAAGTAACAGTTCTAATTCAAGGTAATAATTTTTAACACATAGAGTTAATTTCACTGACAAACTATTCAAATATTTCAGTTAAAACAGAATATAACCCCAGACCTCTGTCCTACCAGCCTGCTGCTTTGAGTTCCCAAGTGAACAATGGAGGCCAGGGTAATTCCTGTTTAAAGACAAGGTAATTGCAGCTAATGTCCCCTCCCCCTAACACCAGGCAAACAACACATTTAAATTTCCCTCTAATTAACCCTGACAAACAACAGTCCCTAAGCCTCCAAAGTTACAATATCACAGCCCAAGTAACAGTTCTAATTCAAGGTAATAATTTTTAACACATAGAGCAAATTTCACTTACAAACTATTCAAATATTTCAGTTAAAACAGAATATAACCCCAGACCTCTGTCATACCAGCCTGCTGCTTGAGTTCCCAAGTGAACAATGAAGGCCAGGGTAATTCCTGTTTAAAGACAAGGTAATTGCAGCTAATGTCCCCTTCCCCTAACACCAGGCAAACAACACATTTAAATGTCCCTCTAATTAACCCTGACAAACAACAGTCCCCAAGCCTCCAAAGTTACAATATCACAGCCCAAGTAACAGTTCTAATTCACGGTAATAACTTTTAACACATAGAGCTAATTTCACTTACAAACTATTCAAATATTTCAGTTAAAACAGAATATAACCCCAGACCTCTGTCCTACCAGCCTGCTGCTTGAGTTCCCAAGTGAACAAGTGAATTAAGAAAAGTATTTACAAATCTTTTCTTTTGAATTCTTTTGATTGTTTTATTTTTACTTTATATGATGCGAAAACTGTTATACTATATGGTTAGGGTTTATTGTGGATGGAAAACAATGGGTTTCCAAATCCTGTTGTAGGACAGTTCAAAGGTCAAAAACGTTGTTGTACTATCTTTCTGACATCACAACTATAGTACAACAACTTCCTAACCTTCAACTGTTTCCTGATTGGCTGAAACATTGGCTTTTCAAAAGATACTGCACAGCATGGTGGCGCTGGTAAGTGAGTGGTTGAGCACTAGCTTTTCAGATAGTTTGGATAAGGACTGCCATAGTCTGCACCCTGTTTCCAAACTATCAGTTTGTAAGCATTCTTTTTCTTAAATAAATCAGTGGACCCTCCGTACAAAGCTAAGCTGGATGACAGTGAGCAATGGTACCTTCAGGGTTGGCAGCGGAGCGGAACTGCAGTGAGGACCAGGAGAAAATGGCAGTGTCTGGACAAGGTACAGAAAGCAACAAATCCTTGTGAAATTAATGTGGCACAGTTTGTAGGGAACCATATACTATACAAACTAACAGACAGGGAACTGTGCATGTCAAGGCAGTGTTTCCATCTCGGGTGTTTGATGACATCATAGGGACCTCTCGAGCTTCACTCTCAAGATCTATGATGTCATCAAAACCCTCAATTGGAACACAACCTTGTTGTGCACAGTTCCCTATCCATTAATCTATATGTTGTTTATGATTGCAAAATAAACATCCTGCTTGGAAAACATGGGCTGCAACAAAAATCTTGTGTTTGTGTCCATCTGTACTTCCCAACCCTTTACAATAACAAAAATGTTTTTTAAGACATTCAGTACTGTTGTACTGTCTCTTTAAATTCTCAAGAAGTGTTGTCATTATGCAAAAGTAAAGTTTATCTTAAACTCAACTTGGTTTTAAATCCCATCACATATATTGATGTAAACATGTGAGCTTACTTAGTTATACAGTGAAGTGAGTTTTAAAAAGCATTCTTATTGCTTGCACCACCTTCTGTGTTAATGTGTTTAATCATATTATTGATATGCCTCCCTTTGGCAAGCTGTTAAAAAAGACAATCACCTATTTTGATTATTACTAGTATTCTTGCCAGCTATACTAATTCTCTTCAGGCAAGCTATGAAGTTTGCTACACGGATTCACTTATCATTTAGTGCTTTTTTTTTTTGTGATTCAAGCCCTTAATGTAGAGACTTACTTATGATGGAGCTCTTGCTCCTTTCACTGGTCAATAATTAGGTCTGCCAGTTTGTAAAAAATCTTTGAGGTAATAGAATCAATGTTTACTTTTTAATTATAGGCTTTTTTAACTTCAAATCATTTAAAAGAGTTTTTAATCTGCTTACGTTAGTGCGCTTCCAATGGGGCTCGCGCTCATACTATCACTGTCCCTGTTTTCAAGCTCTTGCTTATTCTGGGGATAACATTTAAATAACAGTTCTGTTATGAAGTGTACATTCTTGTTGAGAGTGCAGTTCTCCCTTTTGTAAAATAAGTTTGCTTACTTTTAGGTGCATTTCTCTCGGCGTCCTTCCAGCTCCGTTTCCAAGTATGGCAGCAAGAGTGAGGCAGGAGTCCCTCCCTCTTGTATCTGTATGGAGTCACATGACAAACTCATCAGGAGGCAATACTTAGCAGCACCTTTGTCCAGCAACATGTTGCCTTGCAAATGCTTTTCCATGAGGTTACATTTGGCTAGTGTTTATCAAAACATGCAGTACCCAAAAAATGCTTCTTTTTACAGACAATCCTTCATTGTTAAAGTGCTATACTGACCTAAGTGGTTCCTTAATTTCTCAATCATTTTCTATGAGAAGGGGGGAGCTTAGTGAAATAGCACCCTTCTACCACTTCCTCATGAATATGCTTTACTAACTTACTGATCCATGTAAGTTTAAAGCTGCTCTCATGGGGGGGGGTCATTTGTGACGGGTCCTCATTAGGAGGGTTTACAATGTAGAAATTGAAAAAAAATATGATGAATTAAGGTTAATTATACCTCCAGGGTTTCAGTAGTGCATGGCAACCAACACACATGCCAATTGATTTCTTCATTAAGACCTCATGGGCAATGATAGGTACCTAGCTTGAACATCCACCATGTTTCCCTATGCTCAACCAGTTTCTGGAAAACATCACCTTTTAGGGGCTTGCATTGTTCAAGTCCCAAGAATCTAAGCTGCATAACAGTATGTCCCCATTCATTAAAATGTCTAGTAAATACGGAACCTTCATCTTTAACCCTAATCCTACTCTTGTGTTCTGATAGCCATTTTTAAGCTCCTTTAGAGTTTGTCCCACATAAAAATGGTCACATGGTCACTATAAAATATAGATAACACCTTCTGAATTTCAGTCAATATGTTGCTGTATTAAATACTCCTTGCATATGTAGGGATGTTTATCAATGCTGCCTTTGGTCCTGTGCCCCACTGACCTCTGGGAGCTCAACAATTATTTCCTTCAGAAGTGATTCTAATATTTTCCTACCACTGAGATCAAACTAACATGCCTGTAGTTTTCTGCCTCGGTCTTACTCCCACTTTTGTGAAGTGGAATCATGTCAGCTCTCTTCCAGTCCTCAAGTACCACACCATCTTCCCATGTTTTGTTAAAAAGGGTAGTCACTGGTGCCACTAGTTCTCCCCTTAGTTTTTTTAGAATTCTGGGATGAATCCCATATGGCCCCATTGCTTTGTCCACCTTCAGCTTTAGGAGTTCTTTCCTGATACTTTCTTCTGTAAATGGACTAATATCAACCCCCTATCCAGAATGCTTCTATTCTTTGGTTTAGGTATCCCCCCTCTTCTTTTGTGAATACTGAGTGGAAGTATTCCTTCAGGATCCCTGCTTTTTCACTGTCACCCTCTGCCCACACCCACTTCCTTTTACTAAGCCTCACTATCCCTCTCTTGTTTTTTTCTTCTCTCCCTAATGTACCTATAAAAGGTTTTGCCCCCCTTCTTAACTGAGTTGGCTGTTTTTTCCTCAGTTTGAGCTTTTGCTATTCTGACTATCTTCCCTGCTTCCTTCTGTTTTAACTGATACAGTTCTCTGTCCTGCTCCTTGGGTGTTTCCTTACACTTCCTGAATGTTACCTTTTTCTCCCTAACCTTCCCTGACACTTCTTTTGAGAACCATAGTTTTTTTTTTGTTCATTTTGTCTTGTTGATTTGCTTTACACAAAGGCTTGTTGCCTCTGTGATGGCTGTTTTGATTTTTCCCCATTGTTCCTTTACCCATCCTTCATGCCCATTTGAAATGATGTGGAGTGGGCCACCATGTTACAAACTATGAAAGGGGACAGAGACCTAACAACAGCAGAGGTTGACACAGCAAGAAACATTAAAAGAAAATGAAAAAATATCCAGTCTAAAGATGTAAGACTCAAGTGCATGGCCTCACTCTAGCAAAATATTTGGAATTTAGGTGAATCCCAAGAGGCCTACAGGTGGCAATTGAGCCCAATCAAAGTATTAATGATGATGAATTACCTAAAAAAATAGGATGGCATTCACACAAGATAGAATGTAGATTATATGTATGCATTGATCGAGGCAGTAATTAAAACAAGAGGCAAACTAGCAGAAGAGATACATGAACAGGAAGAGACACTTCAGATACAGATAAAACTGGAAGAATTCAACAAATGGCTAGAAGAAACCAAAGAGAAGTTACTAGATTATGAGAAAACAATGAAAGAAACAAAAATGAAAAAAAAAATCAATGAGACACCATAGATTACAGGGACAACAAAATATACACATAAAAAAAATCAGACATCAGAACCCACAAAATACTGGAAACAGTTCCAATAGTTCAGATAGCTACACCAGAAGTACATTTAAACAAGGACCAAGTAGAGGTCCCTTTTTTAAGGAAGAAATCATTCCTGAACAGGTAGGACCAGAATCCCAATCAGGTAGTAACTCCAGAAATAACACATGTGGATCAACAGCCACCACCAGGCCTGCCCAAGAGATATGATTTATGAGACAAAACAACAACAGGAACAGAAATAGAAGGAGGAGATGGAGGGAACACACAGCGAGGTCAAAGGACACCCTTCAGAGGCAACAGGGGGAGACAGTGATTTTCAATCTGGGTAAAAGAGTGTTAACACAGATAGAAATAGATACATTAAGCCTAGGGCTTTCATATTCAATATCAAAAGATCTATATAGATTCCAAATTGAGGTCGACCTTCAAAGGTTTTATAGAAATTTAAGGTTACAGTCACAATTCACTATCACAGAAGATCAAAATCTAGAAAGAACTAAACTCTGACTAGCCATAATCATTAGATCCTCCTATATGCCCACTGCTGGCATGATTCATGCTGTGGAAACTTACATTAGCACTGTGCAGAAAGAGATTGATAAAAAACTTGGAAACAGAAGGAAGTTATCAAAAACTTTGAAAAGGACAAACAGTTGATTATTAAACCAGCAGATAAGGGTGGAGCAGTAGTACTAATGGACGTAGAAAAATATAAAAAGATATGTATGGATTTATTAGAAGTGGCTGAGAATTACAGGAAATGTACAGCAGAGTCAATAGATAACACAAAATGTAAAATACATGATTTCTTGGAAGAAATGCAAGCATTAGGTTGGCTCCACATGTGGGAGGTAGAAGCAATAGTCAAAGACTCTCCCATGACTCCAGTGTTCTATTCTTTAGCAAAAATTCATAACGACTGAATTAACCCACCAGGGAGACCAATTGTCTTGGGGATCAACTTCATTTTCAAGCCCATCTCCAAATGTGTTGATTATCACATTCAGTCACTGATTTCTCAAATGTACACATACATCAGGGATACTTCCCTTGTACTTGAAATAATTCAAAGTATTAACACACAAATGCATATAGATCACACCATTCTTCTGGTCACCATTGATGTGAGGATCTGTACACTTCAATTCTCCATCAGGGGGGTGTTAGAGCACTAGGCAAACTTTTAAATGTCAGACCCACAGATACAAAACCCAATATGAATCTCATAACTGAAATGGCAAAACTAGTTTTGAAAAACAATTATTTCAAGTTTGAAGAAACATGTTTCGGACAAGTTAAGGGAACAGCTATGGGGAGCACAATGGCCCCCGGTTATTCTAATGCATACATGTACTCATTTGAGGCACAGTTTATTTTACATTCTGCAGAATAGGAAAACAGATTTGAGAAAAACGTCATGTTTTAGACATGATTTACTGATGATGTTCTACTCTTATGCAAGGAGAGGAGGACATTTTAGGACATTTTTTAAATATATCAATACACGTGACCCCAATCTAAAATTTGTGGTGAGCTACAATAATGCAAAGATACATTTTTGGGAGATTACCATAACAAAGAAAAACTCAAAATTAGAAACAAAACTTTACTGAAAATAAACCAATAGAAACAGTACCTTACATGACAATAGTTTCCACCCCACTAAACTCAAAAACAGTTTTCCATTATCTCAACTTTTGAGAACTAAACACAATTGCAGCACAAAAACAGCATTTGCACAGGAACAAAAAAACACTCTGGACAGGTTCCGGTTAACAGGCTACAAACAGCAGACATTAAAAAACACAAGCAATGGTAACACAAATAACTCGGGAAGAAACTTTAATCACTAGGAACAAAGAGGTGACACAGAAGAGGAAACTGACTTTCACTAAAGTTCATTGCAATGAAATGCCCTAGATTAGGAAAATTATCACAAAACACTGGAAAATGTTACAAGAAAGTCTCACCATGGAAAAGATATTCCAAAATAAACCATTTGTGACTTCTAAAAATACACCTAATGTTAGAGACAAGCTGGTAAAGACAGAACACAGATGTGAGAAGCCTAAACAAGGTCAGCTTTTATTAGGCCCTTTACAAAATGGGATGTACCCCTGCAACAAATGCATAACATGTGGAAACACTTCAAGAAAGGCTAGATTTAAACATCCCTACACAGGCAAGGAGTATTATAAACAACAACATATTTTTTGTAATTCAGAAAGTGTTATCTACATTTTACAGTGTCCATGTGACCACTTGTATGTGGGGCAAACTCTAAGGGAGCTTAAAAAATGGATATCAGAACACAAGAGTAGGATTAGGGTTAAAGGTGAAAGTTCTCCTTTTGCTAGACATTTTTTTTATTTATGCATAACAAAAGAAATAAGTCACAGCATGATATTAAAAAAACGTGTCTCAGAAGTATACAAAAACAAAATTACAAAAGAAAAAAGACTTCTACTTATTGGTCAGCAGCATTTCATGAAAGGGAAGCCAAATATCATTATATTTGATCTTTTGCTTTGTAGCACAATAATGTATGTGTTCAAGAGTGTGAATCATACTCATGGAATTCAACCATATATTAAAGGATGGAGGTATGGGGTCCTTACACCTGAGCAGAATTTGCTTAAACGCCATGGCCATGCTGATGTTAATAAAATATTGTTGCGAAGACCGAAGACTTCCAAACAAATTACCTATCCTAATAAGCATCCAGTCTGGATTCTTAATCAACTTCACCCATACAATTCTGGACAGCAGTTCAAGGATTTGATCCCACCATAGAGTAAGCTGGGGGCAGGTAATGAGCATATGCCCTAAAGTACCCATATTATTATCACATCTCAGACACCCAGAGGATATTGAGGGATTCATTTTATGTAATCGGACCAGAGTATAATGTGTCCTATGCAGGAAGTTAAACATTATCTGCTGTAGTCAAATATATCTCAACCCCCACCTCTTCATGTTTAAAGTGGCATTCCATTTCCCATTTGGAATAACACATTGCAAATTTTGTTCCCATTTAATTTTAAGTTGTGATGACAGATCTACTGTCTTGGGAAAAATAATTTGATAAATGTGTGATATTAACTTCGCTTTTGAGCCCTTTGATAGCAGACCTTCTATCTGATTCATTATATAATGGGGTCTTGTTTAAGAATTCCATGAATATAATTTCTAACTTGAAGAAAGCTAAAAAACTTTTCATTCAATAAATTGTATCTATGCTTTAATAAATTGTAATCATATACTATGCCTTTGTGGCAAAATTGATTAAATTCCTTTAGGCCTTTATCATACTATTGTTCAAGTATAGAACTGGATGGAGACAGGGGGAGCTTATTGTTTTTTAAATATCGGTGCATGGAGTGACATGTAGTTTTTATAGCATTGGTTATAAAAATCCTTGCTCCAAACTTGTACCATTGTTTGTGTATATTTAGGAAATTCCCTAATTTTGTGTTTATTCATTCCTGCAAACTCTACTCAGGCTCTGCCCTCCTGGGGTGACAGCCTCCATTCACCATATCCCACCCACTATTGCAACCTGAACCGCCAATAAGACCACTCTACTGGTCCCCAGATCCAGGACCACCCATGGTCAGAGGTCCTTCTGCTACAGAGCCCCATCCTGGTTTAACTATCTCCCTGAACCCATCTCCAATTCCCCCCACAATCTCCAACTTCAAAACCACCCTTCAGAGCCAACTGTTTAACACCCGCAGCTGCTCCTGTCTTTAATTTGGTGCCTCGCCACTATCTCTCTACACTAGACAATGCCCACTGGGTGGCACTTCACTTCACTCCCCCCATTTCTCCCCACTGTGCATCCTGCCCTTGTTGCAACCAGCATGTGCTCAGCTGTATCACCGGAAATGCTACTAAATTGTACAATGTATGAAATCTTTTTGTGAAACGCTAAGTCCGTGACCTGTATTCTGTAACCTAAATGCTCTGTCTGTCCTCAATGTGTTGAGGTACCTTTGTAAATGAGCCTCTGGCTCAAAGGTTGCAAACTGATTATACAAATAAAAAATAAAACATATATATAAAACATGTTTAACATTTGTATAACTCATTCTGCTGGTTTCATTCTCCAAGAGGGTTCCTTTACATGTACCATTAACCAAGCTGAGGCAGCGGCCAAGACTCTTGCATAATAATAATACTTAAAATTGGGTAATGCTAGACCTGTTTCTGAATAGAGTAAACATAATTTATCCAATTTGAAGTGAGGCTTTTGACCTTTCCACAAAAACTGTCTAAGTAAACTGTCTAGCCCCTTAAAAAATGTGTCATGTATTATTATAGGCACTGTTTGGAGCAAAAATAACATTTTAAGGAGTATAGTCATTTTAGTGACATTTACTCGGCCCTTATGTATCAATGGTAATGCCTCCCAATGTGCCAAAATAGATTTAATCTCATCCAATATTATAATGTAATTCAACTGAAATAGCTTTTTCAGGCCACTGTCTATTTTCACCCCCAGATACTGTAGTTGACTTGAGAGACTCTTTGTATCTGATAATTAGGTGGAGAAACAAATGGATCAGAGTGTTTGTCTGTTTCCATTACTGTACCTCTGTTTTAGCACAGTTAACTTGATATCCTGAAAAGGAGCTGAATTGATTTAATAAATCTACTATGTGCGGAAAGCTATGATTAAGATAGTTTACATACAGCATCATATCGTCCACATATAGACTAATCTTATGTGAATAATTGTTAATAATAGGGCCTTCAATTAACTGGGAAGCTCTAACCACTATAGCCAATGGCTCAGTAAGAAGTGCAAAAAATAATGGGGAAGGGGACAATCCTGACGGGTGCCTCTTTGCAAATTTATTGGAAGTGAAAATTCCTGATTAGTTTTTATCCTGGCCACCTGACTGGAATACAAGATTTCCACCCATTTACAAAAATCGGGGCCGAATCCATAGTTAGTCATTAAGAATTTTATATGTTGCCATTCCACCCAGTCAAAAGCCTTTTCAGCATCTACTAATATAAGAGATAGGTCTTTATCCTTGCAACAGTCCAACAAATTAAGCATTCATCATGTATTGGAGTTCAACCTGCACCCCTTAATGAATAAATTCTGATCTTGATGAATTACTATGGGTAGAATCTTTTCCTGTCTGGTGGCCAGGATTTTTGAAATAATTTTTGCATCTGAGTTCATAAAAGATATAGGGCAGTGTGGTGTTAATTGCCGGGGATTTTTATCCTTTTTAAGAAATTGCAATATAGTAGCTTCACAAAAAGATGGTTTTAATTTTTGAGAAGACAGTATATGGTCAAATACTTATTTTAAAGGACCAATAATTTTATGTATTATAAGTTTATAAAGATCAATAGAAAGGCCATCAGGACTAGCAGCGTTCCCTGATGGTAAGGCCTGAACAGCTTTTAAGATTTCCTCATTAATAATCTCCTGATCCAACTGTGTACATAATTATGGGGGAATTATAGGAATCTCCACATCCTTGAAAAAATGTTCTTGATTGTCTGAAGTCTCCGATATTTCAGAAGTATACAATTGTTGATAACATTTGCAAAAGGCTTTCTTAATTTCCCCAGGAGAGTTTTGTATATTACCCTCAGAATCAACTATTTGAGTAATTAATTTCCTCTGTAGTGCTGCCTTTAATTGCCAGACCATCAATTTGTCTATCTTCTCACCCTTAAAGTAATAATTGGTAGGGGTGTAAAATAGCTGTCTTTCTGCTTGCTCAGCCATAATTACATTATATTGTTCCCTAAGTGATGCTAATTCTGTAATATACTTCATATCATTTGATACCATATGGCTCCTCTCCAGCGCTGACATTTTTTGTTCCAAATTTGATAACTTTGGTTGCTGAACCCTTTACATTTAATGCTATATGATGTTATGATCCCCCTTGCAAAAGGCTTTAAATGCATCTCATACCCAAGACATTGAAATTTCAGCTGTTTTATTTTGTTCAAAGAAAACTTGGATTTCTCTACCCAAAACTTTAAGAAAATCTTCATCCTTATAAAGAACAGGGTCTATTTTAAAGCTTAATTTTCTAAATTGACTAGTAAATTGAAGATTTACCACTAGGGGGGCATGATCAGATATCATAATATTCTTATATTGAATATCCCTAACTTGGTATTCAATGGATTGTGAACTCAAAGCATTAACAATTTCTGAATACATTTGGAGTGGGTGGAAAAAAAATAATATTGTTTATCATCTGTGTTCTGCTTGCACAAAACATCAAGTAAATTATAATTTCCCATATAATTAGTTATCTTATTAGCTGCCAAAGGCATATGTACAGTGATTACTGATGATCGATCCAATGAAGGGTTTAATACCATATTAAAATCCCCAGCTATAATATATGTGGCTGCATAATAAGAAACTTCCAAAAATAAATGATTGAAGTATTGGACAGAATCTTCATTTGGCCCGTATACATTCACAATAGTGTAAATATTACCCATCCAGGAACACGTGATGCAGCCTGCCTAAGAAGATGCTCTTTCCTTAGCTCTGACCCTCCCGGTGTTAAATTCACATTCTAATGCTCCTTTTTCTTGCTAATCGGGTCAGTTTCCAGGTCCCTAACTCTTGTTTGCCTATAAGTTAGCGAGACAATAGTTGTCCTTGCAGCATGGAGGTGGAAATGAGAAAAGCGGGACCTCAGCACACGCCACCAATAACACCCGAGAAGGCCCCAAAAAAACAGAGGGCCCACGCCGCATCAGTTTCAGCAATACAATCCTCTACTAAACTAGAGCAAGAGCTGCTTACCCTTGCAGACTTCCTTGCAGAGTTTCATCCATTTCAGGATGAGCTATGAGGAATGGCAGCTGAAATTAAGTCATTAACTACAGCCATGGAAGATATGGCGAGGAGAGTCTAGGATAATGAGGCCAGGGTGGTCTCCTTGGAAAAGCAGGTAGAGAAAACGGATTTGGAGGTTTTCGGTCTCCGCCAGAAACTCACAAAGATGAAATAAAAGATAGAAGATTTAGAGGGGTGCAACCGGCAAAATAATGTAGTAATTATACGGCTCCCGGAGTTGGAAGAGGGACCAGATGCTCTCCTGTTCATCCAGAAGCTGGTTATCAAGGTGATGGGTCCTTCTCACTATGGTCCCAACTATATTATTGAAAGAGCGCATATAGCCCTGCGACCTATACCCTAGCCGGGATCTCCCCAAAACCAATAATCCTGAGGTTCCTGAATTACTTGGAAAGGCAATACTTCTTGTCAAAAATCTGTGATATTCAGGACCTCCAGCGGGAAGGGAAGGGAAAAAGTTTCATGTAACCCAGGACCTCCCTCTCACAATCTGAGAGCACAGACAAGCTTTTCATCCCCTTGTATCTAAGATTATTGCTGCGAGTCTCCAGTTCCGAATGGTTTACACTAGAAAGCTGCAAGTCTTGATTTCGGGAGCCTTGCATTCCTTTAAGGAAGCAGAAGCAGCCAAAGCAGGACTTAAGTCGGCTCTTCCGGATTTGTTTCGGGGCACCTGAATCATGTAGCTCCAGAGGCAACCCTACTGCAGAGATGTGCTAGTTAATTGATTTGGAACTGAGTGATCCAGCTGGCTAGCGAGTTTGTAATGCTGCAATTTGCAAAGGATGTTATTGCCAGTCATGACTGTCAGGTCCTGGATTTGGATCTTAGAAGAGTGTCCTTCATTAAAGAAGAGGATGGATTAAGGCATCACCAGGTGTTTTGATTGGTAACAGACCCCCCTCTTCTCCTGGTGTTTTTTGTCCTTCTGCATAGGGAAGTTGTTAAAAAAGGTTGTCAATGTACTGTGTTCGTTGAATATAAATAAATAAATAAACAAATTATTGTTTTCCAGACAGGTGCAGGATCTGTATTGGAAGAGGGTTTTTCAAAGTAGATCGCTGATTTTGTTTTGAGTTTAAATTTCATGTAGTTCCTCATTTTGTCCACAAGAGGGGAGTAGTGTATAGCATTAGTAGGGGATCTTTATATTCACTGTCTGAGAGTTATATTCATGTGTTTCAGGGTGTTTAGTGAGATAGGAATTTGCTAAGCTGTGTTTACTGGGGGTTTCTCCCCCTTTTTTACAAATGGTTTTCTGTCCTTCAAATTGATAGCTGGAAACCAGTGTATAAAAGAAAATTGTTACTTAAAGATGGTTGGAGGGGAATAGAGGGGTTAAGGGAAGCTGCAGAATATTTGGCCGTACAGGTAATGGGGGGCTGGGCTAAGAAAAAGGGGGATAGTGTAGGTTTTAGTAAGGGTAGTTGTTTGTTAAGGGTTAAGAGGGGATTGGGCAGGGAGGGTTGTACAACAGTATCCAGGGGGTTGTGTCTATTTGTTTAATGGTATATCATCATCCACTTGTTTTATGTTTGTTTTCTCCATGTTGACTAATGATATCGCTTTTGCAACTTGGAATGTGAAAAGGATCAGGAGGAAGCCCAAGCAATATCAAATACTCAAACTTTTGAATCTTTTACGATCCCAAGTTACCTTTTTACAAGAAACCCATCTATTAGAAACCAAGGCTTTACAACTGAGGAGGCAGCAGATTGGGCAAGGTTTTGCTGCCCAGGGGTCTACTAATAGTTATGGGGTCATGATAATTATTAATAGAAATGATCCCTTTACCCCCATGAAGGTTTTTAGAGACTCTGGTGGTAGATACATTGTAGTCCAAGGTACACTTTTCTCTATGTCACTTTTACTTTGTAGTACTTACGGCCCCAACATAGATAATCCCAGCTTCTTTATGAAGCTTATAACCCTTCTTTTACCACTGCTTCCCAAATCGATAGTAATGGGTGGGGATCTCAATTTGGTGTTGGACCCTGTTCTTGACAGGTCAGAATCAATACTAAAGGGACTCTCACCTGAGCAGAGAGAAGTTAGAGATTTGTTAGCTCAGTGTGGCTTATGTGATGTGTGGATAGGTTTACACCCCAATAGTAGGGAGTATACCTTTGTCTCTCCAGTACATAGGTCGCACTCTCGCGTAGATTATTTATATATATCCCAATCTCTTCTTCCAGGGGTGATATCTTCCTCAATTCAACCTGGCCCTATATCTGATCATTCTCTAGTGATGTGTTGTCTAGCCTTATTCTCTCTTCCTAAAAAAGAGAGTAGTTGGAAACTAAATGATCAATTACTTAAGGATTTACACATCTCTAAGCAGGTAAAAGACCAGATAGAGTTCTTTTCAATAAATACCACAGAAGACACGACACCAGATGTTACATGGGGTGCCTTTAAGGCTTACTTGAGGTTTTTTTGATTAGTTTAGCTACCAAGTGGAAAAAAACATGCAAAGCTGAGCTTCTCTCACTATTGTCACAAATTCGTACCCTAGAGGCTAACTTATCCCCGCAAACTTCAGAGGAATCTAGGTGGAAACTGCTCACAGTTAAGGACAGGTATTTAGATTTATTAAGGGACAAAGCTGAACTGGTCATTATTCGCACCAAGGCTCAGTACACCAATCACAGTGAAAAAGCAGGGCACCTGTTAGCCTTAAGGATCAAGCAACAGGAATCTGTTAGGTTTATCCCACCTGTCAGGTCTCATATAGATGGATTCCTGAGATTGTCTCCCTCAGAGATTGTGCAGTAATTCATGCACTGTTATCAGCAACTATATAGCAACATGGACAATCCCCCTTCACCAGAGGCTCTAGAGGCATATCTCCAGGAGTCTCATCTCCCCTCCCTGTCTGAAGCTCAAAAGAGGTTTCTTTCTTCTCCCATTTCCTTGGTCAAAATTACTGAAGTAATAAAGGCTCTTCCTTTGGATCGGATATAAAATATTTCAGGACCAAATAGTTCCTGCTCTTCATAGATTGTTCCTCCACATCCTTTCTGGGGCTGTTTCCGATCCCCATTTGTTTGAAGCTCTAATTATTCTTCTTCCTAAATCTGACAAGGATCCTGAGTTGGTACAGAGTTATAGGCCCATATACCTTTTGAACCAGGATATTAAAATCCTTTTGAAGATCCTGGCTGAGAGGCCTACCTTGGTTCTCCCTGATTTGATCGGAATGCCACAGGTAGGATTCATGAAGGGGCGTTCATCATCAGACCATCTTTGAACTCTTTCCCATGTCTTCTTGGAGTCCAGGGATGCCACATTTCCGGCTGTCTTGGTGTCCCTTGATGCCGAGAAGGCATTTGATCGTGTGAATTGGAACTTCTTATTTCAAACTCTCCAGGCATTTACTTTTCCTTCTACATTCATAAATTGGATCTGAGCTATCTACCAAGTTCCTTCAGCTAGGATCTCAGGGAATGGTGCATTCTCAAAGCCCTTTCTTTTATACTCAGGAACCAGGCAAGGCTGTCCCTCTTCCTTTACTATTTAATTTATATTTAGAACAGCTCATTCAGAATCTTTTAATTAATCTGGACATACAAAGTGCAGTACATAATGCCATAATTCTGAGTTACAGCATACACAGACAATCTTCTTCTCCATTTGTCCTACCAAGATTTGTCAATGCCGCTATGCTAGCCACAATCACAAAGTTCTGCTCCTTTTGACTTATAAATTAAATTCCAACAAATCATCCATTTTCCCCTTAACCACAAGGTATTTAAACACAATATTATTTCTTTTGGGCTTTCTTTGTCGCGGTCTCCCTCAAATATCTTGGTATCAGACATACACGTAACCCTTCTTGTGGTTTAAAGAGAACCTGGAACCCTGTTTCAGGTCATTAAACAAGATCTGGATAGATGGTCAAACTCCCTATTTCATTATGGGCCTCATTAGCTTAATCAAAATGAACGTGTTTCCTTGTCTTTTCTATCGTTTATCACTTCTTAACTCTTTCATCCCATTGTCTTGGTTCCAGAAAATGCATAGTTTATTTACTAACTTTATATAGTCTAATAAATATCCCCGTTTAGCATACTACAAATTGGCAGCTCAGAAACTCAATGGTGGTCGCCGTATTCCTCATCTGCCTTTATATTACTGGGCTAGCCATTTATCAAAGTACCTTAAATGGCTTAACCCAGGTCCAGGTAGCCTAAGGCGATTTGGCTCAAAATAGAACTGGACTTCATCCAGTCTACAAGTATCGATCCCTGACTTTGTTCTATGTCAAGACTTCTTCCTACAAGATATTTGAAGATGTCCAATGCTAGTGACCTCATTATGAATATGCTCAATTTTGCTCTTTTTGCTCTTTTTGCACTACAAGCCTCACCTGGATTTATCGCTAATCCATATGAAACCAGCTGTCCTTCTTAATAAACAAGAGGATTCCCTCTAAGTGATTGCCTCAGCTGGGAGAGGGGACTGTATCTACTTTCCTTGATGGTGAGGGGTCTTGGTTTTCTGTACCCAAGTTAATCTCAAAATTTAATATTCCAGTATCTAGCCACTTCAAAGTTCTCCAACCTAAACACCTTTTGATTAATACGTTGGGCAATATTCCTCCCCATAACCCTGCATTTTCTTTTTTACTAGAGCTTACTTCCTTGTTAGGTCCTCCAAAGGTAATCTCAAAGCTATACCAGACACTTTTTCATAGGTGGCTTGGAAGTTCCTCTTGTCCCACCAAGTATTGGTCCTCCCTCTTCCCCCACTACACCTTGGACTGGCCTGTATTATGGCGGTATTGCCTTAAGTACGTATCGCAAGATAGATTATGGCTAATGCAATACCATATTTTACACAATCTTTATTATACTCCCCTAAAACTGACTAGTTGGAGCCTTCTGGTCTTGGACTTGTGTTCTAGGTGTTCCCTAGACAGAGGGACACTTCTTCATATATTTTGGAAATGTCCTAAGATAACATTCTTGTGGAACTCAATTAGGATGAAATTGGACCCCATGTTGGGCCTTCAGGACTGTTTACCCCAGAAATGTGTCTGCCTGGGTACCTATCCCTATAGAGTTTACCACTGGAGATTTCATTTCTCCATGATATCCTTGTCTGTTAAAAAGTTGTCCTCAGGTATTGGAAGGATGACCTTTGTCCAAACTTACCAAGAATGGCTTCAGGAAATTCTAGCTAACCTCAGAACAGAGAAAGCCATTGCAGGCCTCTATAATAACAACGGAAATATATGTGAGTTTGGGATCCTTACACTCTAATTACTATTGGTGATGGCAATAATTACATGTCTTGGTTATATGACAGGATTGGTTCTAGGTGATACTGCTGTACTGGGTGGGATGGAGGATGTGGGGGTGGGAAGGGACAGAAAGTATCCCATACTGTAATAATGTTGTCTAATTGTTATTATTTCTGTCTCGTATGTTATTGTAAACTGCTATTAAAAATTTGAATTGAAAAAAAATATTACCCATCCAGTTAATTTGGGCTATTATATATCTCCCATTTGAGTCTCTATAGTGTTTCATTATTTTAATGTCTAGAGTTTTTCTGAAGAAAATAGCAGTCCCACGAGATGAATTAGTATAAAGAGCATTAATTCCTGGGTCCTGGAAATTGAAATTCAATATCATTTAAAAGTGTCTCTTGCATTAAGATGCAATTTGCACCAATTTCTTTCTATATAATTAAATACTTTCCTTGATTTCACATGATCTTGAATCCCTTTCACATTCCAATATATAATTTTGAGTTGATTAGCCATTATAAACATGATTAGTGTACCATGACCCAACTACATTATTTATATACAGCTTACTTTTTTTACCAACAGTGTAACCTTGCACTATTTTATTAATCACTTTAACCTCTTTAATTTATACCCACCCCCACCCAACCCTTACCTAATTCTAGAGAAAACAAAATTGCCCACTATCCAACATATGGCCCATTTCTGATCAACCAAAATGTATAGGTTACACTACGCTGCTCACGGTGGCAAAAAATACCCTCCTTAGTACAAGCCCCCGATTAACAGTCTTGGTGAGCAATCCAGGAGTCTAATGAAAGAGGTCAGCTGAGATGCCAAGAAATCACCATTAACTACTTTCAGCTTTTCTGTTTCAAGTTGTCCACTTGTAGAAAAGAGAAAGAAAGGAGAAATGGGAGAGAGAGAGAGAGAGAAGAGAAAAAAATTAAAAATCATTGTTTTTCTTTTTTCTTCCTTCTCCTCCTCACCTTACTGCTACTTCTCTCTCCTCACATCGATTGTGCTACTGCTTCTTTGAATACAATGATGCTTTCAACATGTTTTAGTTCTCTGTTGTGTTCAACATTAGAGATTTCAAATATTGATCAGCTTTCTTAGGGTCTGAAAAGATCCAATTTCTTCCACGTGAAAATATTGAATCCTTGCAGGATGAAGAATGGAGAATTTAATATCCCTTTGTTGCTGCATTTCTTTAACTGTGTTAAATGCCCATCAGGCTTACAGCATAGACTGTGATAGATCTGGAAATGCGAAAAGTGATGCTGATCAAACTGTAAACCTCTGTTAATATGAGCGTGTTGTAAGATCAGTTCACGATCCTTAAAATAATGCAGCTTTATGAATATGGGTCGAAGCTTTGTTCAATTATTTGTTTGCTCAGGTGCTTGTTTGCCCCCCACATTAGCCCAATCCAGCACAATCCATTCCTAAGGATACTGTTGATTTAGGACTTGCATTATAACTTTTTCAAAAAAGCGAAGGGATCTCCTGGGGCTTCCAACCCTTCTGGTAAATGTACAATTTTAATATAATCTCTTTGGGTATGATCTTCATAAACCACAACTTTAGCTATTAAGTCTGAAAGTTCCAACTCAATTTTTAAAATTTTGCTGCCATGGGGTAACAGAATCTTCCAAACTTGACACTTGAACCTCCACTTCATTTGTTCATATACTGAGTGATTCTATTTTATTCTGGATCGCAGATAAAGCTGCCATAAATTATGTTAATGCAGAAGACATCGATCCAAATCCTGTTTCTATTTCCTGTTTTATTTCGACTTGAAATTTACAAAAGTCCACCATAGAAAACTGCAACCCTTGTCTTTATGAAGCCCATATCACCTGGCTTATTAAAACTTATGTTTGTGAGTTCAGCTTCACTCTGTGAGTTACTCACAGCCATATCGCTTCCTGTTTCCACTACCTGACTTTTCTGAACTCATATTTGGATTCAAAGAATTGTGCAGCTTACATTGTTCATTACTTCACTGAGTTTTGGCTCAACTGTTGCTGTGATAGGATCTGTTTCTTCATTCTCAGTGGTAGCATAACCCATCTCTTCGGGGTCCAAGTTTGGATAGACTATGCAGCCAAATGTCCCGGAGCATTGAGATAATTTGGTGATGCTGGTAGTGGGAATACAAGTATTCTGGAGACAATCGTGGGCGCTTCAAAAAGACTGTAGATTCCGTTGTTGTGCTCTGGTTCAGTCAGCCACGGTTGGCCCTTGTAATAAGTTAATATCTTTAGCTGTATTTCTTTTTCTATGCTGACAATGTTTGGCAGGGGGTTTTACAGGTGCAGTTGGAGTGTTCTCAGCACAGATATTCTCAGTATGGTCAGACATGCTTTCTAGTCTAAGACACAGATGCCAGTTTAAGGAAGGTGAGACCTGGGCAGATCATGACTGAATGCAGGTGAGTTCATTTAAACAGCAACCGCTCACAGCACTTGAAATCAAAGGGAGAGCCAGTAACTTAACTCGCAATTGTGTAGAGATGCAGCAAATTTAAAATCCACTGGTGAAACGGACGTGAAGTGGCCACTTTGTGTTATCATGACCATGTGAAGTGGCCATTGGAAAGTGCTCATTTTCCTTCTCATTATGACTTCACATTGCCATTTTGCCTTAACGTGAAGTAAGGCAAAGTGGCAACAATATTGGCAGCCCCCCCACACATCACATGGCTTACAGCACTGTAAATCACATGCTTTAGCCAGGCAGGAAGGAAGTGACTAATAAAAGCACTTAGTTTCACTTTCTCCTTTGCAGTGGTAGAAGGAGGAAGCATTTTGGGTGTAGAGGAGAGTTTTGGTGATATTGTTCCTACATATCTAGGGAATTGCCCCCCAAAAAACACAGCTTTTTTAAAAGCTAAATCTTTAGTTTTTATTGTAGTGTGTTTTTTAGTTCTTTTTTGCTACTGATTTTTTTTTTATAAGTTTTGTTTTGTGTGCATATGTGTGTGTGTGTGCATGTGTGTGAGACTGTGAGTGCATGTGAAGCAGTCTTTTGAGGCATTGGTCAGAGAGGGACTTATATGTATGATGGACCTGGGAGGAGAGTCTGTGGACTGTGGCCATTGGCAGAGGGAAGTGCGCACATGTAGGGGTGGTCAGGTGTCATTGGACTGCTCCTGACTGTTTGGTGTTGCCTTTCCTCTTCTGGAAGCAACAGCAGCACCACCAGTGGCACTGATGGCAGCACATCCACCAAGTCACCTCCACCACCACCAGTAGCAGCTGCAGGGGCTCCAGCAGCACCCCCTCCACCACCTCCACAGCAGCAGGTGGAGCCCCAGTAGCATGACGGTGCTGCCAGCAGTACATCTGCCCCTCCTGTACCTGGTTATCCCCAGCTCCCCAGTCTGGTGGATTTTTAACTGTGTGTGGGGAGGAACAGCACCATTGTGATTTGCCATTTATGTCATGTGCAGGTGTGCTGTGGCCCCCTGGGGACACATTTGGGGACTGGTGGCCAGTACACAAACATGACAAACCACCACATGGTGGAGTGGCAGGTTGCCACTGAAGGGGCCAGGCATCCACCTACTGGCTCTTCTGTGGCAGTGGCAGAGGGTTCTGGGGTGTAGCCTCACTACCTCAACAGGAGGAGGGCAACAGCAGCGGCTGCTCCACCACCACCACAGCCACCAGCACCATCCTCACCACCACTACCTGGCTTTACTGTTGCAGTGGACCCCACTACAGTGCCTGCAAAGCAGGCAGACATTGCACTGGTGTGGGCATCCCTGAGGAAAGCAATGAGAGGGTGGTGCTGTGCAGCAGTAGGTGAAGCAGATCCAGCAACAGCAGCTGCAGATACTGTCAATGCTCCACCTGCTGCTGGAACACCACGGAATCCCCCATTAACATATTGTTTTCTGGACCCCCCCCACTGCTGTAGTGTTTTGTGACTGTTTTTTATGTTTAATAATAGACAGTCATGCATGTTCTTTCTGCCCTGTTGTTACAATGCAGTGCCTCAGTAATGTTTACTTTCTGTTCTGGATTGCTTGTGGAAAAGCTGGTATGAGCAGTGCAAGTATGATGTGCTAAATTGCATGTGTGCAGTCAGTGTTGTTTCATGTGTGTGTGTGTATGTGTGTGACATCAGACATTGTGCAGCTTCTTGCAAACATATATTGCTGACTTGTTGTAGTGTTTATGGTAGAAAGAATAGTGAGCATAATAACATATATTTTATTGTCACCATCATCATCAGTGGACTAAGTGATATGAAACTTTTCAGGGTGTCTGGCTAGAGTGCACATTAGTCACATACTACACACATGACTTTTAGGAGAGCATGTACTTTATGTGCTATGATCTTCACTAAGTCATGTCTGCATTGTGAATGACTGAGGTGCACAATGACAAGATACCTGTAAAAAATATCATATCACTTACTCCATTGGTGCTTATGGTACAAATAAAATTTGCATCATGTATTCTTTGTCATCTTTATTCTTGAGATACTGCAACAACTCACACCATATATATGTTTGCATGAAGCTGGACAATGTATGCACACATGCAGTTTAGCACAACATACTTGCACTGCTCAGTCATGCTTTTGCAAAACACTTCAAATCATGAGTCCTGACACAAAGTAAACATTACTGAGGCTCCATAAATATTTTGTTTGTGAAATAGACATTAAAAGATTCACCAACTTACAACATTGCATCCGACATATGGACGTCTTACTTCCAGGGGAATCTTTCTTGCTCCACATGTTCTTACATAGTGCAATACTTTTCTGGCAAAAACGCCCATAATTTCATAAAAGCGGGTCATGAAGAACTTCTCGTTCTAAAGAGCCTCCCAAGTTCTGCCCCCCGTGCTCAGCAATATTATGATGTGATGCCAGCGAGAGCGTGGGGCATGCTCCATTATACTGAATGTTTGGCAGGTTTCTGAATGTTTCTTTATGTTATAGTGGTCAGTTTGTGGTGAAACGTGGGCACGTTTCCAGTAACAAGAGACTTGTTAGTGGAAACGTGCCCACTTTTTACCACAAACTGTCCATTATAACATAAAGAAACATTCAGAAAGCTGCTGGCCATTCAGTATAATGGAGCATGCACCCGTGCTCTCCCTGGCATCATGTCATAATGTCACTGAGCGTGGGGGGCAGAACATGGGCTGCTCTTCAGAATGGGGAATCCTCTGTTTCCTGTTATATTGCAATTATGGGTGTTTTTGCCTGAAAAGTATTGCACTATGTAAGGACATGTGGAGCAAGAAAGATTCCCCTGGAGGTAAGGTACCCATATATTGGGTGCAACACCATAATAACTATGTAACTTGGTAAATCTCTTTAAAGCAGCAGTGCAACAATCTGTTGAAAATTGTGACCTATGCTTTTTAATGTTATTTTACATTGCCACTTTACTTATATCCTGACTTGTACGATACTATAATTTCCAGTATTTGACTCTGCTTTGAAATAATAAAAGGAGCACTCCTTGTAATACGGTGGGGACCAGGTCTTTGTCAGTATTTTCTGCTGCTTTTCTCCATCAGTTGTTATATATCACTTCTGTTGTAAAATTAACAGTTATGCAGCAGACAGTGTTTTATGACCTCACAGAACAATTTTTATTGAAAAACAGCTGCTAATAATGATAAAAACCTAGTCAGAACAATATTAAAAAGCCTGCTCCTTTTTTTTTAAGACATGAGAAAAAGTAGTAAAGCAGACACAAAAATTGTGAAAAGAAGGGTATCATTCAAGTCAGTATGTAACTAATGGCTGGCAATGTAAAATAACATAAAAAGTATGGTCATAATTGTCACCACATTCTTGCAATGCTGCTTTAATTAATAATTTAAATATGACATTATGTGCTCACAATCACAACACACAAAATGCATCTGTCTTGTGTGTAGAAAATTGACAAGTGTTAATGAAGTGAAATGGGAGTGTTACACCACATACAAAGTCCCCCAGAATTTATTACGCATGCAGTCATGCATGCAGTGTCCACACAGAGTCCCCAGATTTTTTCTGCATCCCCAAAATGCATCTGTCTTGTGTCCAGAAAATTGAAAAGTGGTAACGAAGTGAAATGGGAGCATTACACCACATACAAAGTCCCCCAGAATTTATTGTGCATGCAGTCATGTGTGCAGTGTCGACAGAGACCCCATATTTTTTCTGCATCCCAAAATGCATCTCTCTTGTGTCCAGAAAATTGACAAGTGGTAATGAAGGGAAATGGGAGTGTAGCACCACATGCAAAGTGTCCCAGAATTAATGGCGCACTCAAGTCATGCATGCAATACTTACACAGAGTCCCCAGATTTTTTCTGCATCCACAAAATGCATCTGTCTTGTGTCCAGAAAATTGAAAAGTGGTAACGAAGTGAAATGGGAGCATTACACCACATACAAAGTCCCCCAGAATTTATTGTGCATGCAGTCATGTGTGCAGTGTCGACAGAGACCCCATATTTTTTCTGCATCCCAAAATGCATCTCTCTTGTGTCCAGAAAATTGACAAGTGGTAATGAAGTGAAATAGAAGCATAACACCACATGCAAAGCATCCCAGAATTAATGGTGCACTCAGTCATGAGTGCAGTACTCACACAGAGTCCCCAGATTATTTCTGCATCCCAAAAATGCATCTGTTTTGTGTTCAGAAAATCTGACAAGTGGTAACAAAGTGAAATGGAAGCATTATGCCACATACAAAGTCCCCCAGAATTTATTGCATAAGCAGTCATGCATGCAGTGTCCACACAGAGTCCCCAGATTTTTCTGCATCCCCAAAATGCATCTCTCTTGTATCCAGAAAATTGACAAGTGGTAATGAAGTGAAATGGGGCATTTCACCACATATAAAGTCCCCAGAATTTATTGTACATGCAGCCATGCATGCAGTGTCCACACAGAGTCCCCAGATTTTTTTTCTGCATCCCCAAAATGCATCTGTCTTGTGTCCAGAAAATTAACAAGGGGTAATGAAGTGAAATGGGAGTGTAGCACCACATGCAAAGTGTCCCAGAATTAATGGCGCACTCAAGTCATGCATGCAATACTTACACAGAGTCCCCAGATTTTTTCTGCATACCCAAAATGCATCTGTCTTATGTCCAAAAAATTGACAAGTGTTAATGAAGTGAAATGGGGGCATTTCACCACATATAAAGTCACCCATAATTTATTGCAAACACAGTAATGCACACAGAGTCCACACAGAGTTCCCAGATTTTTCTGCATCCCCAAAATGCATCTGTCTTGTGTCCAGAAAATTGATGAGTGGTAAGGAAGTGAAATGGGAGCATTACACCACATGCAAAGTTCTGCCAGATATGATGACCATGAGCAAACTGTTGCTGGTCCAATGTGTGCTGTGATTCCCACAAATGCAATGCGATCATTTCAACCAGATGGAAAGGTGCCCTTTGTCTGTACACTAACAGTAGCCTTGGTGAGTTTATATATATAAGTGTGTATGTGGGGGGTTGACATACACAGACATGTACTCATTGTACTGTTTTGTATCACAGGTCACATATACTGTTGCTGTGCACATTCCAGTGCTTGATGAGAACTTTTTGTGTTGAAATTGTAATGGATAACTCTCAATCCAATGAATGTAAGTATTTTTGTTTTGGGAGGAAGCATATTTGCAGGTAGGTTTCATTAATGATTTCTTATTTGGTTTCTTCTTCACAGATTTCATCTGCATCCTTCTTGAGTCTGATTGGTAAAGATGACCATGGTCATTGATTGAAATGACTTCTGCCTGTTGCATGTCTGCCCCAGCCCATGGTGGGGGTGCCTGATGTTGAAGAACTTCCTTGCATAAGGCAACTATGCCACTAGAAAGCATCTGGAAGTTTCCTAAAAAAAGAAATGAAGGCTTTCTTACAACTTGATTGCAGCAGTAACACTTGGGGCTGGATTTTCAAAGCCCCAACACAAGCTGTGACAATGGCAGCTTGCACCAAATGCGGTGCATCTGGGACCCTGCATCTGAATTTCTAATTTACAGGGTCTCAGCATCTAAGTCCAGTGGCTTGTGGCAAAAGAGGTGCTGCACCTGACATATGGTGCACCCACCTAGAATGCTGCAATGGCTGCAATGGCTGCAGGAGTCTGCAGCACCAGGCTAGCAAACAGTCACTGCACCCCAACACCATCTTGCACCAGCACCACAACACACTCTGGTACCCTGGTGGACTGGGTACTTGAGTGGTTTCCATCTCAGCACTCCACCCCTCCCATACCCCAATCCAGTGACCAGCATTGCCCTCAACACACCATCTGGCAGTCACTGAATGGGCTGTCTGTGCACATACTGTATACTGTATTCAGTACACCCACTGACAGCTCATTCAGCAGCCGGCCATGGGGCATGTGGAGGCAGTGCTGGTCAGCAGATCGGGAGGGGTGAGCAAGATGGGTACCACCTGAAGGGTTGGCAGGACACACATACATAGGTGTCGGGGACCATGATGTGGTGAGGGGGACCACCAGACCACCAGGGACCACCCACCAGGGATGGATCGGGACAGGCCACACAGTGGCATGTACAGGATGACCCCCCAGGAGCTATCTAAGTCCTTTTAGACCAGCCCCTTGCTGGTCTAAGGGTACTTGGCACTTGCTTCCTGGGGGGTCTTTCAAAATCTGGATCTAAGGCCTGCAGCAGTCTGGGTCTGCCACAAGCCCCAGTGCCATGCCACAGCCACTTTCATGGTGCAAGGATGGCACTAGCACACTTCTGTGCAGGCAGCCTGCTGGGTGATGCAGGCTGCCTTCCAAATTCACACTTGGCGGAAGTTGCACTTGGGTCAGACCTGTTTGACGCAAGCACCTTGCGTCAATCTAAGGCCATTGAAAATCTGGCCCATTATGTTTAACCCATGGCTGTTTCATGGGTATCTGGATTATTAACACAGATAGTAAGCTGTCACACTGCAATCAGCAGATCAATCACAAGTTAATTTAGTACCAGGGTGTGTAACAAATACACTGTGGCAGTGTCCCTGGTTCTCAGTCTCAACCAAATTACATTTCAAAACCATATCTTGTCAAGTAACAAAACTTGTTTGCAACTTTTTCAACACTGTCATGGCTGCACAACTGCAAGTTCAGAATACAGTGCATGACATCTTGCATAAATGGTTTTGGTGATGTACGCATGCCACCTAGTTTATGAATCCTCCTCTATCAGATTTGTTGCACTCTTTAAAAAAAATTGAACAGATTAAATAAAATCTTGATACTTACCAGTATGGATTTCAAATGGATATTCCATAGGTTCCTATGTATGGTACTGCTGCAGTACCATCGATACCGACTTTCAGCGAAGGAGAATTGTTTTTTGTTAACCTGTAAAAAAACAAAATAAGTTTACCGTATGTGTTTGACCATTGCTGCTCAGAAAAGCAACAGAAAACAAAACATATTGCTTTAGGAAGTTAAATAGCATAAAAAAAGTTAGTACACATACTCACTTTATAGTTTAATTTTAAGTAGCCTTGTGCCTGTGGCTGATGGATGTGGTCTCCTGTTTGATTCCCTCTGCCTTGGCATGGTCAATGTAATAGGGAAGCATTGTCAGAATGACACTGGTGGTGGGTGCTGGTGGTGATAGCTGCAGCACATGATGACATTCCCTGTGATATCTTCCTGCATCTGATGGTGATAGCAGTGGCTAACAGTGGTGGTGGTGGTGGTGGTCTGGGGGCACACTAAGTCATTCTCTCGCGGTGGCAGTAGCTAACATCGGTCCTGGTGGTGGTGGTCCAGGGGCACACAAAGTTATTCTCTGTGGTGGCAGTGGCTAACATTGATCCTGGTGGTAGTGGTCTGGGAACCACACAAAGTCATTCTCTGTGGTGGCAGTGGCTAACATCAGTCCTGTTGGTGGTAGTCCAGGGGGTCACACAATGTCATTCTCTGTGGTGGCAGTAGCTAACATCAGTCATGGTGGTGGTGGTCTGGGAGGCACACAAAGTCATTCTCTGTGATGGCAGTGGCTAACATCAGCCCTGTTGGTGGTAGTCCAGGGGGTCACACAATGTCATTCTCTGTGGTGGCAGTAGCTAACATCAGTCATGGTGGTGGTGGTCTGGGAGGTGCACGAAGTCATTCTCTGTGGTGGCAGTGGCTAACATCAGTCCTGTTGGTGGTGGTCTGGGAGGCACACAAAGTCATTCTCTGTGATGGCAGTGGCTAACATCAGCCCTGTTGGTGGTAGTCCAGGGGGTCACACAATGTCATTCTCTGTGGTGGCAGTGGCTAACATTGGTCCTGGTGGTGGTGGTCCAGGGGGGGCACATAAAGTCCTTCTCTGTAGTGGTAGTGGCTAACATCAGTCCTAGTGGTGGTGACAGTGGTCCAGGGGCACACAAAGTCATTCTCTGTGGTGACAGTGGCTAACATCAGTCCTGGAGGTGGTGGTCAAGGGGCACAAAAGTTACAAAAAGAAAACAGGTATCATACAGCAAATGTCATCACCTTTAACAACTTCAGTTAAAACCTGCAAGCATTAACCACATCATCATCCTCATAAAGAAAGCTGCCCTCACAGTCATCTATGTCTGAAGTCTGACCACTGGGAAATTTTTTCTCCATTGTGTCATCATCTACGTCAGTGGTAAGCTGTTTCATGCTGCCACTGCCAGTGCCACCAGGATGGTCCATTTCTACATCACCAAAACCACCATGACTAGGCAGGGGTATGAATATCAAGGTTGCAATCTGTGCTGGTATGTGCCTCTCATTCATTTTTATGAATGTTAGCAAACTAACATTTGCAGGAGAGAGGTTTGTCATACAATCCATGACTATTGCACCTGCTGAGCTGAATATCATCTTGACACTTACACTGGAGGGTGGGCATGTGAGGTACTTCAGTGCCACTGCAGTCAGCGCTGGCCATTCACTGACCTTTCCACTCGGTACAAAGAGGATCATCAGTTAATCACAGATGCCTGTTTTCAGACAAATGTGACTCAACCATTCTCTGTGCCACACTAAGTCCAGTGGTTGATGCATCATCCTGTTCTCTGGAATCATTTATTTCACAAATCCCCACTTGGGACAAAACCTCCCAAAGTGGGTTGATGCTAACCACTTTAGGTGACTGACCACCTGGAACTGCAGTCCCCTTCCCTTACAGGATATGCTTGATACTCCTCCAGGTGCACCTTCGGCCTGATTATGCTGCTGAGGTTTGCTGACCTCAGCACGTGACTACTGTGCCCCATGAACCAAGAGCACCAGTTGCCCACTGACATTTTTTCCTATTCAGGCCTCCTCCAGTACTGAGGCAATTCCATGTTTGTATCGTGGGTCCAGCATTCTTGCTATGGCAACGTTGTCACTACGCTGAATGCTCAAAATGTGATGATTCTGGTCGAATACTATCAGCATGTGTTTCAGCAACATACTGCTAGCAACGTCAAGGCCATGCTGTGCATTCACCACTGTCTGCCTCAGCACCTGCAGCAGTGGAATTGATTGGCTAATGGAGGCAGACTCACCACTCACTGCATGTATGGCATGTTCAGAAGGCTGCAAAATTGTTATTGCAGAGTCCATGAGGCACCACTGTTCAGTCATCATAGATATGAAAGCCCTGGAACTGTCACAGCTAGTGTACATCACAATATATTCTGAGATGGCTTTGTATTGTTCATACACCCTCTCTGCCATGTATAAAGCGGAGTTCCACCGGGTGACAACTTCCAGCTTTAAGCAGTGCTGAGGGAGGCTGTTTCGCATCTGCAACTGCCAAAGTTGGTCACGGGCCTTTGCAGATCATGAAAAGTGAGAATAGATACGGCGTGCAACTGTCAGCATTTCCTTTACATCTGGGTGCTGCAGAAACTCCTGCACCAAAAGATTTAAACAATGGGCCATGCATGGAACATGAAAAAGCCACCATTCATGAAACATTTCATCACATTTGACCCATTGTCACTTGCTATGGACCCAGCTCTCAGGGACAGGGGTCTCAGCACTCAGTTTCAGTTAGTACCATGTCCAACATATTTTCACCAGTGTGTGAACATGTCACATTGTGCATAAATCGTTGCATGCTGTTGAATTCCTGGAAGATTGCTAGCATGACACTCCACCTTACTGCACTGATTATTCACACCACCAACAGCACAAACAACCCCTAGCACCTGCGCCCAGTGTGCAGTTATGCACAAATATGAACTCCCCACTGTTCTGTCACTTGTCCACATAAGGTCACATGACACTGTATGATTGGTGGTACTTCAGCTTATAACAAAAATACTCTGTAATGTGGGCTGACTTAAACATTTTACATGGGATGTGATGACAAATGGTTTTGCTCTGCGAATGGCAGGGGGTGGAGTGTGGACATCTGATGAAGACGGTTGCACAGGTGACGATGAAAAACCCACAAATGCAGTTATTTTGCCAGATTTGCCAACAAGGGTTGATGTACCACTTGTACTAGACATACTGCATTCACCAGCACCACAACCAAAACTGCTACGCTCACCAGCACTGGACAGCATTTCAAAATCATTATGCTCCTCCATCTCATCATGCCTGTAGTAATCCTCTGTTCTTATTTCCTCACTACTGCACACATTTAATTTCCTACTGGATTTAGCAGTCATGGAAGAGGATAACATACTTGTTATGGTTGATGACAAGGGTGAACGCACCATTGTGGTATTAGCTGCCATCTTGTGCTGGGTCCACAGTGCCACATGCCTATTCTTAAGATTCGTATACTGTCCTCCTGTGCCCAGATGGCTCCCCTTTTTACCTCGACTCACATGCACATGGCAAACCTGGCAGATTGCAACTGACTAATCATTTGTATCTTGCACAAAAAAATCCCAAACTAGGGATTGTGATGCTCTACTTTTAACATGTCCATGATGCTGCTTATTGGACTCTGTTCTTTTAAGCCATGAAGTGTGGGGTGTGCTACGTGATTTTTCCGGTAGAACACACTTGGACTGCAAATGACCACAACGACTACTTATCATTGTTACTGGGTCATCATCATCATCATCATCATCATCACCATCAATTTAAACTGGTAAATCACAAGTTTTATTGGGGGATTAATGCAAACTGAGCCAGACACAGCCACTGAATTTCTTTTCTCCGGTTTCTAACTGGGGTCAATTACATTATCATCATATTCATCAAGAGCACCCACATCCACATCTTCTGCTTGGATGCTGGCATGTGGACTGCATGTGCAATCACAGCAACATCATCATCACATTCATCGTCATCATCAACACCACCATCACCTGATATTTTTCACCACGTTGTGAATCACTGCATGGAAAATGTATGACCTGAACCAGGGTGGAAGAAATGTCACATTATATCTATCATTGACATGATTATCAAATCCTCATGTTCAGTTACTGGGATGTTACCGGAAGTATGACATCATCTACACTGCCACTCACTTGCACTGCTTCACATTCCACTATATTTTTGGACACGGTACTATGGTCAGAAGTGGATCTTGAGGCAGCAATACTCATACTACCACCAGAAACTGCACTAACACCACCGGCTGGGACATCATCTCCTCCAACTATGAGTGGAAGCTACTTATTGGGCTGTAAACAACATTGCAGGAGAAATACCTTTCCTCACATCAACAGTATTAGCTTCTGTGACTGCACTTTTCCACCTGAACAATCTTGCCACTGGCAGCAGTGCCGTGGCAAGAACCAACGCTAGCTTACCGTCTTTTGCAGGCATTTTGGGGATCAACAACAATATTCTGAACAAATTTAGATTTTGGAATGTTCACGTGCATGGGAACACTGGATGTGAAGCAAAAGACAACTGTGGCTTCAGCAACAGATACAGATTCAAATTCACAAGTGAAAACAACACCTTAACTGACCAGTGGTGCTGAAGTCAGAAACAATCCAATCTGGAAAACAATTCTTTTGCTGATGGGGGGCACTGACTGCAGATTTGTTTGGCACTGCAAGTAGCAAAACAAAGAAAAAATCCACAATGGCAGTGCAAAATCACGCAGCTGCAGTGGATAGCAGGTTCACACTGCTGTGCCTGCAATTACACTGTGGCACAGTAAAGGTGTATTATTTGCTGTCACACAGCATTGCACACCCACTCACACACACCATTTGTCTACAAGTAATGCGAGTAAATTGAAAAGTTCAGTAATATGCCACGTGTTGTAAACAACCTGAAATTATGAACTGCTGCACCAGATCCAAACAACACAAAATCAGAAAGAAAATTTCAACAATTACTGAGAATATTACTGTCTGTACATTAACACAGTCAGTTACATAACAAAAATATAACCAAAAAACAAAGAACTCCCTATTTCTCCAAATTAAATCTACCTACACCACAGATACGCCCCTCCACCAAAGCACACTTTCACTGTCTTTACTACACAGACTCAATGTTGTACATTAACATACAAAATCCACACACAAACAAAAACGCTCAATGATATGAGCACAGGAGGGTTTCCTATAATCGATTAACTAAAGTTTGAGCAAAAAATATTACTCAAAAAGGCTATTTTTTACAGCTTTTAGAAGGTTTGCCTGACAGACAGCTCTCAGAGCACGCTGTCTCCTGCAGCTTCCTACACACTACCCTGAACTGAGGCTGTGCAGCTCAATATGTAGCCCATGTGACCTGAAATCCCATGAATCACTGCAAAATTTGTATTTGGAGCTTAAAAACAAGGTGAAGTGAGGTGAAGTACATTGTTTTCAATGCACTTTGCCTTAAAATTTGGTGAAGTAGTTGTCTGGGAAAGCGGAGTAATGCAAAGCCACTGTTTGCAATGGACTTCATGTTACCCACCATAACGTGAATTACTCCACTTCGCGTTGTGGAGCGCTATGCGAATTCACCTTGGCTCTGTGAATCCCTTCATGGAGCAAATTAAGGCCACTTCACCCACCACTACAATTGTGTTTACATTGTAGATACAGCCAATTACTTGCTTTTCCACTGGTAACTATACTGCATTGATAATAGCTCAACAGGTTGGCCTCTCCTGGTAGACCTCCTGCTCATTCGGTCAGCCTGCCATCATGAGCCAGCAATGAATGTAGCTCCTCCTTTTTCTACCCATCCTGTTGCTAGACATTTTAATGAATAGGGCCATACTGTTATACAGCTTAGATTCTGGGGACGTGAACAAGTGCAAGCCCCCAGCAGAGGTTGTGATTTCCGGAAACTGGTGGAGAGTAGGAAAACATGGTGGATATTCGAGATAGGTACCTATAATTGTCCATGGAGTCTTAATGAAGAAATCAATTGGCAGGTGTGTTGGTAGCCACACACTGACGAAATCCTGGCAGAATAATGCACCTTGATCTGTCTTAGTTTTTTTTTTAATTTCTACTTTGTAAATCCTAATAATGAGGCCCATCATAAATGAGCCCCTCCCCCCCTCCATATGAGATCAACTTTAAACTTACAGGGATTAGTAAGTTAGTAAAGCATATTCATGAGGAAGTTGTAGAAGGGTGGTATTTGATTAAGTCTCCCCCTTCTCATAGAAAAGGATTGGGAAGTTAAGGCACCATCCAGGTCAGTATAGCAATTTAACAATGAAGGATTGTCTGCAAAAAGAAACATTTCTTGGGAATTGCAAGTTTTGCTAAACACTAGCCAAATGTACCCACAAGGAAAAACATTGGCTAGGCAACATGTTGCTGGGCAAAGGCATTGCTAAGCACTGCCTGCAAATGAGTTCAGCACATGACTCCATGTGGCTACAAGAGGGAGGGGCTTCTGCCTCACTCTTGCTGCCACACTAGGAAATGGAGCAGGAAGGATGCTGAGAGAAACACACCTAAAAGTAAGTAAATTTATTTTACAAAAGGGAGAAATGCACTCTCAACAAGAATGTTCACTTCATAACAGAACAGTTATTTACATTTCATTCACCCTAAAAGCTTGAAAACAAGGACAACAATAGTAGGAGTGTAAGCCCCATTGGACAGTCACTAAAGTAAGCAGATTAAGAACTCTTTTAAAGGATTTTAAGTAAAAACAGCCTATAATTAAATAGTAAAATGGATTCTGTTACCTCAACAGATTCTTTACAAACCACCAAACTTAATTATTGACCAGTGAAAGGATTGTGAGCTCCATTATGAGAAAATCTGTACATTAAGGGCTTGTATCACAAAAAAGCTCTAACCTCTATGTGAATCTGTGTTGCAAACTTCATATCTTTCATGAAGAGAATTAGTATAGCTGGTGACAATAATAATAATCAGAACAGATGATTGTCTTTTTTTTTGCAAATTACCATATTTTATTAAACCAACTTATACAAATTATACATACAATGAGTAGGTTACAGACAATAGGTAATTTATAGAAAATAACCCCCACAAAACCCCATAAACCCACAAATGTAACATCCCCCAACCTCCCCACAGCTATCCAACCCTAATAAAACAATTCAATGTCTTCAACCAGACTGTAGAAATAAATATTCCTCAACCCCGGCCAATAGATACCAAATAACATTAACAGAGCAAGATCATGAAAATGAAATTTAAACCCAACCCTGTAAATATATGTAAAGATAAAAAGAAGGGACCTCGGCCAGAGTATGAGCTCATAATAATACCAGGCATAGGCTAGGGGAACCATTTAACAGGTTCTTAAAGAATTGATATAACTCCTAAAAGAGAAAAGAACAGATGGTAAAGAGGGGGAAGGAGAAGGGAGGGAGAGAATCAAAAAAGAGAGAGAAAAGAAAAGGAATAAAAGAAAATATAGGCAACCACCACTAAATTCCAAAATTGGTTTTAAGATATTGGAGAAGTCTCCCCCAATATTTGGAAAATTTAGCTGAAGCCTTAGATAATCTAAAGGCCAACCTTTCCGCATAAAATGCATTTAAAAATTCTTCCCACCATTCCTTATGGGAAGGGACCCAATCTTCCCGCCAATGGCGTAAAATTAGCAACTTAGTGACTGATGATATCAGTGCTAACTGATATTTCTGCTCTTTTCTTGAAATTTGAGCATATCTCCCTAATATACAGGTCTCTAAACAAAATAAAGGTGAGAGATCGGTGTATGGACCCGTCCATGTATTCACCAAGGCCCAAAGTTTTTGCACCTTTGGACAAAACCAAAATTTATGAATGGTCATCGCCAAAGGGTCACTACAATCTTTACAGGTCGGAGAAGGTAGTCTACCTACCCGTGCAACCTCGCCGAAAATATATATATTGTGTAACAATTTGAACTGTACATCTCTTAGCCTTTCTTGTTTAATATAAAGATATGTATCCTTCCAAATATTACCCCATGCCACCTCCAACCAGTCCAAAGCCAGGTTAATTGACCAATATAGGGAGACTGAGGGAGGAAGGGACCTCTTCTCTAAGATATTCTTATATATTTTGGAAATGCTCTTACCTCCCAGGCAAAGGTCACCTAACTCCTTAAGAATGCGCCTGCTCTATCAGAACAACGTCTCTTCCCAGAAAAGCCTTAATAGTGCAATGAATTTGTAGCAATCTGAACCCAACGAAGGGTCTTACCCCAAATTTTAGAGACAATGACAACGAGACAACAGTGAGTCCCAGAAAAAAGTCAACTAAACGTGGCTTGGGGCAGGAAGTGGAAAAAGGTTTTACAATAGGTCATTTACCAATTAAAAAATTGGGATTTTTTATTATGGGTTGGGTAAAATCAAATCCTGGGCGGATATTAAACTTTGCACACAATTGGTGCATAGCTCGGATATCCCAACCTAAGGGGGTATCTCTAACTATTTTAGGAACCTTAGCCCATGGGATATATAATAGAGATTCTAAATCCAAATTACGTTTTTTAACAAAGGCCCTGTCAAGTGCCAGACCCGGTGGGGATACACTCAGATCATGGGTCCATAAAGCCACCCTGGCTGCATGTATTGCCAAGTAGTATGTAAAAAAATCTGGTAACTGTAAGCCACCCTTTGCCCTCAGATAACACAACTTGTAGTACGCTCTGCGTGGGTGAGCCCCACCCCACAAAAAATTCAGGCATAACTTATTCAAAGGTTTGAAAAAAGATTTGGGTAGGTAAATATTTAGACAGGAGAGGGGGTAGAAAAGTTTAGGTAAAACTACCATTTTAATTGTATTAGCCCTACCTGAAAGGGATAGGGGAAGTTTTAACCATCTGTCTAAATCATCTTTGATTGATTTTAGGGATGGTTTAAGATTAAGATTAACCAGATCTTCTAAATTCCTAGAAACCCGAATGCCTAAATATGGTAGGGCCTCCGTCTGCCACTGCAGGCCCAAGGAAAAACACCAACTTTTTGAGAGACAAGATGATAATGAATACAGCATAGTCTTTGACAGGTTTAACTTATAGCCAGAAAATTCACTAAAACTTGCAATAAGTTTCAGGACTTGAGGAAGTGAAGTAGATGAATTTTGGATATGCAACAATAAATAAATCCATAAGCCCGACACTTTAAATTCCTCAGATCCAATTTTAATTCCTTGAATTATGGGGTCAGAGTTAATAACTCTTATTAAGGGTTCGATATACAGATTAAACAAGTATGGAGATAATGGACACCCTTGACGGGTTCCTCTCCTTAAAGGAAAGGCTTCCGAAATCAAATTATTGCACTGAATTCTAGCTGAGGGGCATTGATACAGAACTTTCACCATACTAATGAAGCATTCTGGAATGCCAAATTTAATTAGGGTAGTGAACATTGATGACCACTCCTCACAGTCGAAAGCTTTCTCTGCATCAAGAGAGACCAGGGATGCTTCCAGCCCTGGGCTCTCCCACGCAGAGATTAAATAAAATAACTTTCTAAAGTGGTCGGCCGGAGAACGTCCCTCCACAAAGCCCACCTGTTCTAGACTTACTAAACCACCCCCAACCTTTTTAAGTCTAAGTGCCAAAATTTGGGCAAAAATCTTAACATCCAAGTTCAGCAAAGATATTGGTCTATAATTGCCTACCAACTCTGGAGATTTATCTGGCTTAGGGAGGAGAATGATCCTGGCCTCAAACAAGATTTGTCTTTAACCCCACTATCAACCCAAAAAGAAAAAGCTGTTTCAAACGGAACAATAAGCTGATTTGTAAAATAGGGGTGTAAAACCATCTGGACCTGGTGCTTTTCCAATTTTAAGAGAATCAATTGCTTGCCCAATTTCCACCCCAGTAATGGGAGCAGCTAAGCTTTGTCCTGATGTTTCCGACAAGTGGGGAAAGGGGATACTAGCCAAAAATCCCTCCATTTTCGCCGTACACTGCGGCAAGGGCGGGTTACTTGAATAAAGTTCCTGATAAAACTCAACAAATCCCTGCAATATGCCCTCAGAAGTGGTAATTAGGCTATTAGATATTGGATGTCTCAAAGCTGCAACCCACCTGGCAGTGGCCTTCTGTTTCAATTGCCAGGCTAGCAATTTCCTGGCCTTGTTACCCTGACCTATATAGAGAGCCCGAATCTTTGCTGCAGAGGAAATCACCCTTTCTCATAAAGTATTAGCATACCATGTCTTCAGGGACAGTAATTCCTGCTCCTGGCTCCCAGACCTAATACCCCCATGAATACTCTCTAATGCCTTGATTCTCCCCAAACATTCTTCCAAACCTGAAGTTTCTTTGGCTTTCCGCTTGGATGCTATACGAATCAACTCACCCCTCCATACTGATTTAAGTGCAGCCCATGTATAGTCCACGGCCTCTATAGACCCCCAATTCAAATCAATCGAGGCAGACAAAAAATTTTTTAAATGTGAGACAGTCTCAGAATCCCTCAAAAGATTGTCATTCAGGGACCAGGAATGAGATCTCAGAAAAAAAGGGGATGGTAACCACTTCAAAAATATTGAGAATGGTCAGAAATAACTCTGGGCAAATGGCACCTCCATAATGCCACTACAATCTTTACTTACAAAAAGTAGTCTATTCTCGAGAATGACCTATGGACAGGGGAGAAAATGTATAATCTCTAGCAGAAGGGTTAACCAGCCTCCAAGGATCCACCAACCCTAAGGAGAAGTAAACTCCTCTAAAGCAGATTGGGCGGAGGGGTTTCACCCCTCTACTCCATGAGCGATCCAACTTATTAGACTGGGCTAAGTTCCAATCACCACCTAAAATAATTGGAACCCCTTTGAAAGAAGCTAGTATTACTGCTAGTTGAACAAAAAAAACTGGAGACTCTGATTGGGTCCATACACTGATCCCAGCACCAAACTAACTCCATCAAGTTTACCAAAAGTAAAAATATACCTGCCGTTGGGGTCCGAAATGACCTCAGAGTGGATAAACGGGATTCCCCGCGCAATCAATACAGCCACTCCTCTGCTATTGGAAGAAAAGCTAGAACCAAAAACCTGCCCAACCCATTTCTTTTTAAAATGCAATAACTTATCTGCCAAAACATGTGTTTCTTGCAAAAACACCACTGCCGGCTTATAGTGAGCCAAATGGTTTAGTATAATAAATTTTTTGCAGTTATCTTCCTCCCTTTAATATTCCATGAAAGAATATTCAGCCCACTAGCCATCAGTAGCTACTAGTTTCCCACAGGAGATATGGATAGCTGTCCCCTTACTAACTAAATCCACCACCCAATTAAAAAAAAAAAATACCAACCCCCTTATCTATAATGCAAAAAAACATAAACCCCCTAAAATAAACACCCCATCTGGAAACCCAGGCCCGTAGCCCACTCCACTGCCTCTGATTCATGAAGCACTGTAGAGGCCGGGTCTCCCCTCCATCTACATAACTCAAGTAAAGGGAGGAATCCCATCAGTTGAAAAGCAAATAAAGAAACTGTACCTCCTGTATCACTGAGATTTAGGATAAGTGCTAAACATATGTCACAAAATTCCAATACTCTATGTAGAATCTGGGAACACATCGAGGCCAAAGAGGCATTCATGCCTTACTCCATAAGGAGTAAGGAAAAGAAAAATCAGCCCCAACCGTGGTGATAACATTTTAGCCACTAAGGGCCCCAATGCCTTATTTACCCTTAGGGGTTATTAACAATTCCTTTGACCCGATCCCCTTTATTAGTTCAACTATTAGGCACAGTTACATTGCCTGTACCTGAATTAACATCAAACTTCAACAACAACTGAACCCTGAAAGCCCCTAATTATAATAATTACAGAGTTTATAATGCTGAAAGTATGATGCAGAGCTACATATTTAAATCCAACAGCTCCTCTTGTGGAATGAACATAAACATCTCCACTTCCTATCCAGGTGGAAAAACAACACTGATAACAAAATTATAGTGGTATACAGCAAGTCAAATAACAACAATTGACTTTAAAACGTCCATATGTCCATTCCAAATCATGAGAATAATATTAGGTTCTAGCAAAGTCCTTCTCAACTCAAAATTAGCGATCTTCAAGGTGAGCTCAGTTGCAGTAATCTGGTTCGAGAATGCTCCATTGATAGGCCATATTTACCAACACTGAACCCAGGCTCATCCCTTATTTTTGGGAAAGAGATCGGGGAAACAGGTCTCTAAGGAGGTGAGGGCATCCTCTGCTGTTTCATAGCGCTTAATCCCCTCCTTTGTGAATACCTCTAATCTTGCTGGATATAACATTCTGTGGCGAATTCCAGCTGCCCAGAGCTTCGATGTTATGGAGCGGAAGGCCAACCTCGCCTGCCTCATCTTTCATGTAAGGTCTGGTGCCAAGCGGGGCTTCTTACCTTCCCACTGGAAAACAGATAATTTTCTGACTTTCCTCAGGATATGCTCCCAATCCAAATAGTTTAATAATTTGAAAATTATTGGTCTTGGTGGTTCTGCAGGTGCAGGTTTTGCTCTCAGTGCCCTATGGCCCCTTTCTATTATGTATTCTGGGCCATTGGGCGAAGGGCCCACTGACTTATTCAGCAACTTTTGTAAAAAGCAGATGGTATTGGCCCCTTCCTCGCCCTCTGGGAGGCCCAGGAGAACCAGGTTATTGCGTCTGCTCCTGCCCTCTAAGTCATCGAGACGATCGGCTAACTTCTCCAGGCTCCACTTGTTATCCTTTATCGTAGGCCCCGCTCTCTCTAAAGCCCTTTCTATAGATGAAATCCTGGCTTCTGCGTCGGTTATTCATCGGGCAAGCTGTGCAAGTGCTGGTTTGAATTCAGCCACATCTTCGATGAGCTTAAAGAGTGCATCCTTAATCATCGTCAAATCTTCGTAAATCTTTGTAGGAGCAATTGTCTCCGGCTCGTTGACTGGCGAGGAGCTCTGCCGCGGCCGCTTGGCCTCTAATTCTGGCTCTGACGCTTGCATATTTAGACGTCAAAGCAATTCGTCGGGATCTCCTTAGATAGCTCGGGGTATCAGGCAGGTAAATAACCGGAAAATTAACGCTGATCACCGCTAAAGAAAGCAAAACGCTCTACTGGCGAGGGAGATCCGCAAAACCACTGCTACTCCTCCATGCGCGTCACATGATCCCCATGATTGTCTTTTTTAACAGCTCACCAAAGGAGGCATATCAGTAATATGTTTGAACACATTAACAAAGAAGGTGAAGAAAGCAATATGAATGCATTTTAAAACTCACTTCACTGTATAACTAAGTGCTTATATGTTGACATCAATAAGTGTGATGGCATTTAAAACCAAGCTGAGTTCAAGATAAACTTTACTTTTGCATAATGACAACACTTCTTGAGAATTTAAAGAGACAGTACCACAGTTTTGTTATATGGACTCATAACATTATTAAGAATGCTTGTTAATGTTGAATCTAGTTTAGAAAAGGTGACTCTTAAGAACACCAAAGAATTGTGGCAGACAAAGGAGGCTAAAGCCCAGTCAGAAGTAGGTAGACAATTTTGCACACAACCTAGTAATTGCTAGCAATATGCCAGATGGCTTTGTTTAATTTTTCTTTGTGAATACAGTATTTAAATTATCATTTGGTTGAGCTTGATTCTGAGCCTTAAGGTGTAGATAATCATTATTATTTCTGCAAAAGATAATGTAACATCAAATTTTAATTTCAAAAATGGTATGGAATATTAAAATACTGTACTGTTTATTTACTGCTTAACAGTTCCCTAGAAGAAGCCACTGTGTGGTGAAATGTTAGCTGATTTAAAACATACAACTGAATAAAGAACACTGAGAATTACTCTCAATAAGAACTTTTGTGTATGGCTTTATTTTGAGCCAGAGTGGTTGCACCTTTCTTCTTCTACTAGTAAGGAATTCTGGATTCCTCTAACTGGTTTCTTTTAAGGTTAGTCCTGGGTGGGTGTAAACAAGTTATTTTGATTGCCTATCTAACCCTCCTCAAGGTGGAATTGATGATTTAAAAGTCTATTTTGATGTTCTTTCTCCTTATATTTCCAAAATGATGTGGTTAAAGTTGGAGACAGAAATTTTAATTGGTTTCAAAAGGATAACCTTGGTTAGAAGCTTTATTACAATCTTTTGGTCTTGTCCAGATTATTAACAAGCCTTCTAGGCCAAATCTGCAAGCATTAAATCACTCCATGTTAGACTGGGTTATACTAACAGGGTGGGTATGATAACTGCCTCTGGCATAAAGCCAGCTCTGTAAGCAACCATATGGTTATTTACTGCATACTGAGTTTCGAAAGAATTAAGGTTCCCATGTATCTTTAAGACACATAGTTTTAGGAAGCCCAATTATTATGCTGTGGATTTTTTATTGTCTCAGATTGATTGGTCCTATTTAAATCTGATTAATGATGTAAATTATGCTCTGGATTAGTTTCTCAGGCAATTACTTCCTATGCATAATGTGTGTTTTCCTTTAAGAACTATGTGACTTCAAGGTACACAAATAAGTGGTTTACTGATGAGACTGTTGCAAGTCAGTCTGAGAAATAGTGCTTGAACAAAGTTTAAAACTAGCCCCATAGAAGCTAAGTTAGCTGCTTATTGATGTCAAAGGAATCATGTTTCTGAGTTAGTAAGGAATGCAAAAAATGTTATCGAGATCAGTTTTCTGATAATTTGGCAGACTGTAAGAAATTTTGATCTAATGTACATGCTTTGCTGTATTTGAAACCTAGTAAAGTGGTAGATAAACTGTAGATAAATAATTTATTAGTTACTGACCAATCTGAAATTGCTAATTTATAGTATTTAATGTTAGATTTTTCTGATTAATCAAGTTATAGGTCTGATTTGTCTAAGCAAGCTAAAGGGAGGCTGGTTCTGTTAATAGACCATATTTTATTTGGGGCAGTAAGTAATTTGGAGATTTTACACTTTAAGTACACTATCAGATAAGTTTTGTGATTGTGGAGAGGGATTAGATGGAAGATTTTGAAAATGGTGATGTTTCATGTTGTTGCTTCATTATGTTACATTTTTAATTTGTCATCAACTACTGGTCAGTTTCCATCACAATGGAAATGTGCAAGAGTGATCCTGGTCCCAAAAAAATTAAATGGGGTGCTGCTGCTTGAGGACTTTAGACCTACCGCCATTTTGAATTCATTGAGTAAGTTACTTGAGAGGGTTGTGGTTGCTCAAATTAAGGAATATCTGGATTCATATGGGGTTCTTTGTACTCAGCAGCATGAATTTAGGCTTGATCATGGCACGGGACTGCCTTGGTCAGGTTCACGGACTCTGTCCTTAGGGATTTTGATAATGGCCTTATGACAGGGTGATGTTCATGGAATTGACCAAGGCATTTGATTTGATAGATCATGATTTGGTTTCGTTAAACTTGATGCTATTGATTTTTCATGAATATAGTAAGTTGGATTTCTGATTATCTAATTTATCAACAGCAATATGTGAGTGTTGGGTCAAAGATCTCACACACTATATCTATGCAGTGTGAGGTGCCACAAGGATCTATTTTGAGCCCCTGCTGTTGTCACTATGTATCACCAATTGCCTGTTCACAGTGAGGCCAGTGACACAATACTCTATGACGATGATTTACTTATTTTTCCACAGGTTAGTTCTTTGCCTAAATTGACAGATTCTTTGTAATCTAATGTTTAGAAAATATGTTTCTGGTTTCAAGACAATGCCATAATTTTGAATAAAAAAATTAAAAAAAACTAAGTCAATGATTTGTGGTACCACTGCCATGCTGAACAATAACCCTGGGTTGTTGCTTTGTGATGGACAGGGTGCAGAGATTGAACAAGTTACACTATTTAAGTATTTGGGTGTTTGGCTTGATGCCACTTTGACTTACTCCATCCATATCAAACAGGTTAGTAAAGTTATAAATCAGAAAGTGGGTATTCTTTATAAATTTCAATTATTTGTTTTCCTTTGAGACTAGAAAACCAATTGCAAATAGGTCCTTGCTTTCTCATTTCAATTATGTGTGATACTTGTATTTAAATCTTCATAGTACTGAATTTAATGTTTTATCTACAGCATATAATTATATTTGTCATTTATTTTATCTGCTCCATACAGAACTCATCATTGTGATCTTTATTTGCAGCTAGGTTGGATGTCTTCTAGGATTAGAATTAATTATTTTGGGGTGTTTGTTTCATAAATGTATTTTTCCATCTGGTTATTTTCCTTATTTAATTTGGTTACAGTACATTCTACACTCTCTAAGTTCAGATTTGCTAGTGGTATTCTTTTAAAACCACTATACACAAAAACCTTTATGGGTTTGGTTTCTTTTCAATCACAGTGCCCTCTTTTGAATTCTCTTCCTGAAGTTCTTTGCCTCTCTCCATCCTTGTCTTGGTTTAAAATGAAATTTAAGTTATTCTTGTTGCAAAAATCATTGTGTAACTGTTTTAATTTGTGATGTTGTTATAATGTATGTAATTGTTGTGCTAGATGGCTTTACTGTCCCTCGGCTGGACCTTGAAAAGGACCTCTCAGTGTACCCACCCAATTAATAAATTTATAAATAAAAAAATTATGAAATGGTGTGTTTTGTTTAAAGAATGAAGTATGATTCATACATGTATTTCAGCAGACATGTGTTAGAGTTTTCTATGATACAGGTAGAGATAGCTTGATAACTGTAGGGGTTGTAGTTACCATTAAACATTGTAGAACTGGTTATACCTAAAAAGAGATAGAGGCAGTGGTGGTGACTTTGTACCTCTGGGATGACCCTGAGATCTTAACCAAGAGAGCATTCAGTAATACGTTTATGCGCATTTGCCTCACATCGCTTGATCATGGCTGACATTAACTGAACACACATGAATGTCAGTGGGCCGAACACCCCTGTCAAAAGGTAGAAAGTTTTAAAAGGTTAAGATCTCACGTGTTCTTTCTACAGGAGACAAAGCTCACAAAGGATGACCACTCATAATTGTTGAAGGACTGGGTTGGACAGAAAGTGCATGCAAGCACTCCTACCAGGAAATGTGGAGTGGTAATCCTTATGCACAAGACCCTATAATGGGAAATTACTTAGCATATTTCTGATCCTCAGGGTAGATGGGTAATGGTTGTAGTTGTCATACCATCTGGTTCACTCCTGCTGTATAATGTGTATGCCCCAAACTAGGATGACCCTAAGTTCTCCCACTCACTTGCAGATAACATAGGGTACCTAAGGGCACATGATATTCCAATTCATGTTGGGGCAATTTTAATCTCACCTTTGTTCCTCTGATGGATAGAAGTGCCATCGGGAAGGACGGGTCAGTTCATACACCAGATGATGCAGGAGTTAGGCCTCTAGAATATCTGGTGCATGTTTCACCCAAGAGACCATGACTATACCTATCACATTGAAGTCCATGGCTCCTATAGCCAATAAGACTGCTGGCTTACTTCTCCATCACTGACCCAGGCATCCCTAGATTCTGAGATTTTGCCCCTAGTGATCTCCAATCATGCCCTAGTACAACTTCACTTCATGTGGGACCCCCCAATATCCAAGTCCCCATCCTGGAGTCTTGGCCTCCTATTACTTCAGGACCCACAGTACATCCCATGGGTGAAGAAAGAGACTGCTTTTCTTTCAAAAAAACCCAGTGACAGATGCATCAGCAGGTGCCACATGGGAAGCATACAAAGCCACTATCGGAGGCAAAATCAGAGGGTTTGCATCCCACAGATGAAAGGCAAGGGAAAATTCCTTAATGTTCTGGAAGGAGAGCTCAAACACCAGAAACTGAATTTAAAGCCCTTCATAACCCATTCCATATGCCACCATAGGCAGAAACGATATGATGACTTTGGCTCAAAATAAACACCTTAGTGTCTAGAAAGGCTTACACTGCAACCTTGAGGCTTTGGCACAAATTTTTGGAAGGGGAGATAAGGGCAGGAACATCCTAGCTTACCAGCTATATAAGCAGCATGTTGACAGACATATAGTTGATCTCAAGAACTCCCAGGGTCAGGTTCAGACTAAACCTAATGATATTAAAAACATCATGAAATCTTTCTACTCCACTCTTTGTACATCTTCCCATCAACAAACTCCTGAAGACATTCAGGCCATCCTAAAGGACATTGCATTGCCTAAATTAACCTCTCACCAGAAGCAGCTATTCGATGCTCCACTAACAATGGAAGAAATTAATGCTGCTCTGCTCTCTCTGCAAACAGATAAATCTCCAGGAGGCCTCAGCTTTCTTGAGGAGTTTTTTTCAGTCAATTGCTACACAAGTAACCCCAATCCTATGGCATGGCTACATAGAAGCAGAGGGGGAAGGTATACTTCCAAACATGATGAGGGACACTGTGATAACAGTCTTGACAAAAATGGCAAGGGCCAATCACTGGCAGCTAGCTATAGGCAAATATCTCTCATTAAGGTAGATAACAAGGTCTATGCAAAAGCCTTGGCCTTGAGGTTGACCATCATCCTCCTCTCCCTCACATTGATCCCAGGTAGGCTTCTTTATTCAAGGCAGGTACAGAGCTTACCATATAAGGTCGCTAATTAACCTTATGCATACAGCAAAAGACCTGGCATCCCCAGCAACTACTACAGCAATGGATTTTGAGAAAGCCTTTGATTCCATCTAATGGCACTACCTGCATTTACTGCTCACCCACCCCGGCTTTGGTGACAGATTTCAAACATGGGTGAGAGCCAACTATTCCTCTCCTTCTGTGGGAGTGTCTACTGACTTGGTTATTTCTGATCCCTTTCCCTTAGGAGAGAACAGAGGCAAGGATAACCTTACCCCTCTAATCTTCATCATGGCAGTAGAACCCCCTAGCAGCAGCTATTAGAACACACAAAGCTATCCAAGGTCTACAAATAGAGGGTGAACAGTATTCTACTTTAATGTATGCTGATGACTTATTGATTCCTCTTGTGGCTCTTGAAGCATCACTAGAACCTCTTTTGGCCCTGCCACCCTCATTCTCTGTATACACAGGCTTAAGGATAAACCAATCCAAAACTGAGGTGCTACTACTAAACCAGTTCTGTCAACCACTTATGACACATGCCGTGGGCTTACAATGGGCAGTTGATGTCATTACCTATCTGGGAATAAAGTTCAAACCTCAAACTGAGCAGATATGAGAGCTCAACTGAAAGCCTTTGATCAACAGTTATAAATCTGAATTTGACCGCTGGAGACTACTTAAGCTCTCCATGGGTGGGAAAATAGCAGCTATCAAAATGGTCGCTGCCCCTAAAATATTTTACCTACTCACTCATATCCCCCTGGACCTCCCCTCAAGCTGGCTTCAGAAACTAGACCAAATTATTTGAGACTTTTTACGGGAAGGGAAAAAAATGAGGTCCACCTGCAACAAGCTTTGGTCTCACTGGAGAGAAGGAGGGTAATGTCTTCCTTGCATAGAAGGGTACAAAATTGCCTTCCAAGTTATGTAAACAACATGACATAGACAGCCAGTTCTGCATGCTGTATCATTTTTTTGTAAATATAAAAATGGGTTATGGACTGTCTGTCCTGAGAAATGCTGAAACAGCATGTGGAACTGACACATCAACACCCCCAGCGATAAGTTCAAAGGACAGGACATAGCTAAACTGCACATATGTGGGGTGCAATTGCCTTGTCAATTTGCTTTGATCCCAGGAAATAAAATTAGCCATTCATGACGTCCTCAGGGAAATTCTTTGATCTGCACTAGATGTCCTGAGAAAAGGGACACTGGCCAGTGTTATAAGTAACCTCCCAAGAAGACAGCTCATTTCATCAAAGAGACCTTTGATGTGTAGAAACCAGGGCCCAGATGGAATTAACGAGGCAAATACACTTTTGCTTTGAATATACAGTGACTTATATCAAAGAGACTTTTGATGTGTGTGTGAAGCAAAGCACAGACTGGTTTAGACCAGTAAACATGAGAAGAGGAGATTTTTATGTCATCTCTTTTTTTTTCAAATAACTTAGTAGGCCATCTTGGTGTTATAAAATATAGATTTTGTTGCACCAAGGTGGAGTTTGGTGACCTCAGAGAGAAGGCCGGCTCAGGACTGTTTTTAACCAAGTGAGCAAACCTTAGAACACACATTCATATTTCTGACTGATAGAGGAAGGACATCACAGCACTGTAAGATTAAGAAGTAAGAATACCTTAGCTAAGACCAGTATGAGTGGATGTTTTGTAGGAATTTGTACGTTAACCCTGTTTTGTTTTTAAGATTGCATGTGTTGGGGATATTTTGTTCTGTAATATTTTCTGTTTTCCTATTTTAAAGTAAAGATATATATTTTAAAACGGAAACTGCACGGAGTGCCTTGAAATTTCTTTTTATATAAGTGGAGCTTTAAAAGGTTATAGTTAACACTGTGCATGAGCTTATTGTTATACCAAACTGGGGAATGGATAGAGTTCTCTAAGGAATTGCATAGAGTTCTAAGGGTTCATTTTGTAGACCTGGTTAGGTGCCCGTAGGCAAAGATATCTGATCCTCCAAAGACAGAATTATCTGAGCCTGATAATTGGGTATGCTAAGAAGAGGTTATCAGTTTGACTCCCTCCAGAACTTGAGACTAAGGTGACTCAAACCCACAAAACAGACAAGAGAGTTACCTTGTACTGTTACCTGTCCACAAATCCTATGCTCAGAGGTTGGTACTTTGGGAGTAGAGGGCTGACCAGCTGAGTGAATCTGTGACAGATTGGTTGGCAACGGTGGCATAAAAAGTTTCTTGGTATAAGCTTCATTGTTCAGTGTGTCAGCTTGAGACCGTTCAGCTCACTTGGAAAAAAGAAAGGCAGTGTTTTGTTTCAAAAGGAAACAGAACTATAACCCTTGACTTACAGTCAAGTTCCTACCCATTTATTTTTTTTTTCCAAAGTGCCAGTCAGATTAGCAGTAGTCAGGAAAAATGGTTTCCAACTACAGCAGGCACACTGTAGAACAATTAAAACAATTGTGCAAGGACAGAGGAGTCCTATTCAAGGTGACAGCCAAAAAGCAGAACCTCATAGAGGCCCTGATGGTAGAAGATATCCAGAGCAGGGAGTCACAGACCATGACTGAAAGGGACCAGACCTCAAGTGTGTCAGGACTAGTGGCCAATGAGGGTTCCCGAGCCAATGAGGAGGACACCAGGGCCACTGTCAGTGAAGGGCCACAACAGCAGGGGAAGGTCACCAGTATCCTGAATCCAGAGGTACTCAGGCTGCAAACTGAGTTGTGCAGGATGGAACTGGGGCAGAGCTAGAACAGAGGGAGGTGGACCATGAGGCAGAGTGACAACATAGGGAGGTGGACTGTGAGGCAGAGTGACAACAGAGGGAGGCAGACCATGAGGAGTGTGAGCATCAGTGAGCTGCAGAGGAGAAGAGAGAGTGAGAATGCAGAGAGACAGAGGAGAAGAGAGAGGAGCACCAGTGGCAACATCAACTGGAGAAGCTACGACCCCAACCGGCAGCACCAGGCAAGTAAGTGGCTTGGGTTTAACTGGGACTGCAGGACTGGGTTAAAAATTGAACTCCAAATTAACAGCCGAGTTTAAGGAAGGGGAGGACATGGATGCCTTTTTAAATTCTTTTGAAAAAGTTTGTATTCAGACTAAAATTCCTAGAGAGTCCTGGAGCTTCCAGCAATCCCCTCTACTTACTGGGAAAGCTTGGGATGTACTGGGTCAAATGAACAATGAGGACATTGATGATTACAGCAAGTTAAAAGCTGCACTTTTGAAAAAGTTTGAATTAACTGCTGAATCATACAGAGCTAAATTCCACAAACTCAGGAGAAGCCCTGATATAAGCTATGAGGAACTAGCCATGAAACAACGTAAGTTTTTAAAATGTTGGTGGGAAAGAATTGAGGCAAACTCTGTTGATAAAATTGAAAATGTGATTTTATTAAAACAGTTTTATTGGGCTTGCCCAGCAGAGCTAAAAACCTGGCTGGAGGAACAAGATCCAAAACCAGTGCAAGAGGCTGCTGAACTCTCGGACTGCTATGCCAAGAGCAGACCTGCTCTGAGAATGAATGGGGCAGGCGTGTCAGTACAGAAAGGGAAAAGCATGCCTTCAGGGCAGATAAAACCTTCACTGCCTCCACTGAAACCAGTTAGCCTCAGGTTTCAATGAAAAGATTAATCTGAAGCAAGAAATGCATGTTGGCTGTGTAAGGAAACTGGGCATATTGCCAGACAGTGCCCCAAAAAGGCGAGCCATAATACACAACAGGGTGCTAGAACAGAAGTGGGTTGTTTGTGTGTCCCTGGGAGCATGCCAGTGAACATGAGGGAACACATGCACCCAATCATAGTAAATTTTGTACAGACGCTGGGGTTAAGGGACACAGGGGCATCCCTGACATTGGTAAAGGGAGATCTGGTACAGCCTGGTCAGCTTATACTCAATAAATATGTAACTGTACAAGGGCTTATTGGTGAAGAGAAAATATTGCCACTCGCTAGTGTTCTCCTGGACTGGGGTGAAACAGGGGGAACTGTGCAACAGGTGGCTGTAGCCAACACATTAGCGGTGGATGTGACCCTGGGTAACAATCTTCAGCAGGGGGTGGTATGTGCAGTTACCCATAACCAGCAGCAAGGAAAATAGCTGTTCCTGAACCCACAGAAATAAGTGTGGAAACTGCTGAGAGCTGGTTTCCAGCCTATGTCTTCAGATGGGAGACTGATAAAAGGGGATAGAAATTTCCCCAGTAGCAAGTAACCACAGCTACAGAGGTTACTCCGAAGAGGGAGGGAGGGAGGGTGACCCTTGTCAGAGGGTTCAGATTAACAGTGACCCTGAGGCTCTGACACTAGTGCTAGGCACCCTAGTTTAGAGACTGAAGGGATCTGTCCCATGCCTTGGAACTGTGTGAGGGTTTGCAGCTGCTCAGAGGACTGACCATAGTTTAGAGAAGCTGAGGGCTTGGGCAGACTCTGATGGAACACAGGGAGGTGACAGCAGACATAAGGTTTATTAGGAAAATGGACTTATGTATACACAAGCAGTATAGACAGAGGGAGTGATGCTAAGCAGGCAGCTTGTCATTCCCCAGGGATATCATGAGCAGTTGCTCAAGGTTGCCCAAGATATTCCCTTATCTGGTCATCTAGGAATCGCATGAACTATGCAGTGGTTGGCCCAGAATTTCTACAGGCCTAACTTCACCCTGCAGGTGAAGGAGCATTGCAGGTCTTGTCACTGGTGCCAAGAAATAGGGAATGTGTACAAGAAAACCCAAGCAGCCCTGATCCCCTTGCCCATAGTGGAGGAGCAATTTCAGAGGGTGGGAATTGATATTGCGGGGCCTTTAAATACCCCCAGCTCCTCAGGGAAGCAATTCATCCTGACTGTGGTGGATTATGCCACCCGGTACCAAAAGGCAGTTGCCCTATCCTCTCTGAGTACAGACAAAGCTGCAGATGCCTTACTTGGGATTTTCTCTCATGTTGGGTTTCCACAGGAGGTAATCACCAATCAAGGTGGTTCCTTCATGTTGGACCTGATGAAATGTTTATGGGAGAAGAGGGGTGGTGCAGAGATGCATGACACCATATCACCCACAAGCCAATGGACTTGTGGAACGATTCAATGGTACCCTAAAGTCAATGCTCGGTATTTGCTGAACCACATGGGAGGGACTGGGAGAAATACCTTCCCACCTGTTGTTTGCATACAGGGAGGTGCCCTAAGAGTCAACAGGATTTCCCCCTTTGAACTCTTGTATGGATGCCGGGTACGTGGGCCCCTAGACTTGATCTGGGAGAACTTGGAAGGCAAGCATGCCATCCAGGGAACTCCCATTGTGGATTATGTCCTACAGTTTAGGGAAAGGCTGTAGGAGCTTATTGGGACAGCCCAGAGCAAACTGGCAGCTGCCCAACAGAAACAAAAAGTATGGTACGACTGCAGAGCCAGAGCCCACTCATACATGGTGGGTCAGCAAGTCATGGTCCTTATTCCGGTCCGGAAATTCAAGCTGCAAGTTGAATGGGCAGAACCGTACAAAGCGGTTAGGAAGGTAAATGACGTGAACTACATTGTGGAGTTACCTGATCGTAGACAGACAGAAAGGATGTACCATGTCAACATGATGAAGCCATATGCAGATAGGGCTGACATGGTGTTTGCAGTGTGTAGTCATGGGGAGGGGACGGATGAAGGAGACCCCCTTCTAGACTTGCTGGAAGAGAGTAAGCAGGAGTCCTCTGTGGAGGCAGTAAAATTGTCTCCCCAGCTGACCCTGGGCCAGATCTAGAAAGTAAGGGAGGTTTTAGCAGACTTTGCCCCCTTGTTTAGCACCAAACCTGGACTAACCATCTTAGCGACACACGATCAGGGTTTAGTCCTTATCTTCTGTCAAGGTTTATGTAGGAGTAGAGAGGGGGAGAAAGGGATCATTTTCTGAAATATCCTACTTCCCAGTTGTCAGGTCTGTGTCTAGAGGTGCTGTATCTTAGGGCAGGTCCATGGGATAAGCTAAAGGTCCCCCTTAGACCATTGGCATTGCCAGCAATCATCACTACTGAGCATCTTTGCTGTATATAAGACCGTGGGTGTTCTATACCACGAGTGTAAAATTTTGTTTTGAATTAGTCTGATACGAGCATCAGTGCACTTTAGATGAGACAGGGACACAGATGCCCATACGGCGGACAGCATATTAGGTGTCAGAGGCTGTCCAAAAGGACATTAGGAAGGAAGTGGAGGAGATACTGGATTTAGGGGTAATCCAGAGATCCCACAGTCCTTGGGCCTCACCCATAGTCCTTTTACCCAAGCTAGATGACTCGACTTGTTTCTGTGTAGACTATTGAGGACTGAATGCAGTCACAAAGTCAGACGCCCACCCGATGCCCCAGATGGACGAACTCCTGGACAAGTTGGGAGGGGAGACCTACCTTACAAGTACTGACCTGACAAAGGGGTATTGGTAGGTAGAGTTGATGGACAGAGCTAGGTAGAGGTCAGCCTTCATCACTCCGATAGGCTTATTTAAGTTCAAAGTAATGCCTTTCAGAATGAAGCACACCCCAGCCGCTTTACAAGGGTTAGTAAACCAGGTGTTAAATGGTGCTGAGGAGTACGCTGTGGCATACCTGGATGACATTGCCATCTTTAGTAGCAGATGGGAGGAACACCTTCACACCTTAGGGAAGTGCTGGACAGGATACAGAGTGCCAGGCTCACTGTCAAAGCCAAGAAGTGCCAGGTGGCTATGGGAGAGGTGTCATACCTCGGGCATGTGGTAGGCCAGGGACTGCTCCGTCCTAACAAAATAAAGATAGAAGTAATCCAGGCATAGCCCAGACCAGAAACTCAGAAGCAGGTCAGGAGTTTTCTCGGGACAGCAGTGTACTATAAAAAATTTGTACCCAATTACAGTGCCCTTGCTACTCCCTTATCTGACCTGACAAAGAAACTGATGCTAAAGAAAATTACCTGAGGCTCAGCCTGTGAGGAAGCCTTTTCCAAACTAAAGGAGGCACTGTGCAATGCTCCTGTTTTGACAAGTCCATACTATAGTAAAACCTTTATAGTTAAGACTGACCCCTCAGACGTGGGTATTGGGGCAGTACTAAGCAAGACATCCCAGGAAGGGAGGGTCCACCCAGTAGCCTACCTGAGTAACATGTTTCTTCCCAGATAGCAGTCATACTCCACGGTGGAAAAGGAGTGTCTTGCCATAGTGTGGGCCCTAAAGAAATCCGTGTCATACTTGTATGGGCAGCATTTTGTGGTGCAGACTGACCACAACACCCTAGTTTGGCTAATGCAGATGAGGAAAAACAATTGTCCATTACTAAGATGGAGTCTTGCTTTGCAAGGATATGATATGACCATTCTACATAGGGCTGGAGCGACCAATCTGAACTCAGATGGGCTGTCTAGGGTCTATTAGAAGTGAACTGATATGGGAAGCTTATCCCATGTTGGGGTTAGATCCCCCAAATTCAGTCTAGGTGGGGAGGAATTGTGACTAGACAGCCAGTTCTGAGTGCTGTATCATTTTTTTGCAAATATAAAAATGGGTTATGGACTGTCTGTCCTGAGAGATGCTGAAACAGCATGTGGAACTGACACATCAACCCCCGGGATAAGTTCAAAGGACAGGACATATTTAAACTGCAGATATCTGGGGTGCAATTATCTTGTCAAATTGCTTTGATCCCAGGAAATAAAATTAGCCATTCATGACGTCCTCAGGGAAATTTTTTGATCTGCACTAGGTGTCCTGAGAAAAGGGACACTGGCCAGTGTTATGGACAACCTCCCAGGAAGCTAGCTCATTTAATCAAAGAGACCTTTGATGTGTAGAGACCAGGGCCCAGACGGAATTAAGGAGTCAAATACACTTTTGCTTTGAGTATACAGTGACTTATATCAAAGAGACTTTTGATGTGTGTGTGAAGCAAAGCACAGACTGGTTTAGACCAGTAAACATGAGAAGAGAAGATTTGTTATGTCATCTCTTATTTTTTTAAATACCTTAGTGGGCCATCTTGGTGTTATAAAATATAGGTTTTGTTACACCATGGCGGAGTTTGGTGACCTCAGACAGAAGGCCGGCTCAGGACTGTTTTTAACCAAGTGAGCAAGCCTTAGAAGACACATTCATATTTCTGACTGAGAGAGGAAGGACATCACAGCACTGTAAGATTAAGAAGTAAGAATATATTAGCTAAGACTTGTCTGAGTGGATGTATTGTAGGAATTTGCATTTTAAACCTGTTTTGTTTTAAAGATTGTATGTGTTGGGGATATTTTGTTCTGTAATATTTTCTGTTTTCCTATTTTAAAGTAAAGATATATATTTTAAAACAGAAACTGCTTGGAGTACCTTGAAATTTCTTTTTATATAAGTGGAGCTTTAGAAGGTTATAGTTAACACAGTGTATGAGCTTATTGTTATACCAAAATGAGAAATGGATAGAGTTATCTAAGGTCTTGCATAGAGTTCTAAGGGTTCATTTTTCAGACCTGGTTAGGTGCCCGTAGGCAAAGATATCTGACCCCCCCAAATACAGAATTATCTGAGCCTGATAATTGGGTATGCTAACAAGAGGTTATCAGTTCGAATCCCTCCAGAATTTGAGACTAAGGAGACTCGAACCCACAAAACAGACAAGAGGGTTACTTTGTACTGTTAACTGTCCACAAATCTTATGCTCAGAGGTTGGCACTTTAGGAGTAGAGGGCTGACTGGCTGAGCGAATTTGTGACAGACACCACACTGGTTTAGATCTCACTCCAAACTTACCCAACAGTGGGTCTACATGGAGCAGTCCCAAAGTGGAAAAGCTATGCTTTCTTCACTTGTATGTAGTACCTCCCCCAAGAGTAGACCCCACCATCCCACCATAGGACCCTCCATAAAATATTGGGTACAGCTACTCTACAAATCAGGGTGTACCACAATGCAACCAGCTTACACACCTCTTTGGTAAATACCACAGATGATAATTGATAAAAAACCCATTCTGTTGTCTCAATTTGCCAACAAGGGTATTAACCTTGTCAGGGACCTTATGGGCCCAAATATGACAGTGCTAGCCTTCTTCCAGACTCTGCAAGCCAAATGGGGTATCCTTTCCTGTGACTTCTTTAGATATCTCCAAATTTGAGAGGCAGTTAAACCTTTACATTGCAAGCAAGAGCGAACTTCCACACCCCCCAACTAAATGGCTATCTGTGTCTCAAGGGTTGGCTGGCAAATTATACTCACTGCTAAGAGACACAATCCTCAGCCAATCCAAGGAATCAAAACATAGGTGGGAAAGGGCCATGGGTATAACTATTATGGAAGCACAGTGGACTAAATGCTGGTAAGCTACACATAATGTATACACTGATGCTCATAGCAGACTAATTCAAAACAAAATTTTACACTTGTTGTGTAGAACACCCATGGTCTTATATACAGCTAAGATGCTCAGCAGAGATGATTGCTGGCAATGCCAATGGTCTAAGGTGGACCTTTAGCTTATCCTATGGACCTTCCCTAAGATCCAGCACCTCTAGACACAGACCTGCCAGCTGGGAAGTAGGATATTTCAGAAAATGAACCCTTTCTCCCTATCTCTACTCCTACATAAACCTTGACAGAAGATAAGGACTAAATGCCAATCCTACTAGGGATACAGGATGACATAATGCCCTTGAAACTGCAGGAATACAGGTGGATCTCCCTCCTTAGCATGCATGTTATGAACAGCTCCTGTGCAAATTGCATAGTGTAATATCTCCCACCTTGGATTGAATTCTTACTTCCCTAACCAACATAGCAGAACTAGATAAATTATTCCACTTAAGATCCAACCAATTATCCAAATTCTACAGCTGTTTGGCAACAGACATGGCTTTTGTAGGTGACAGGCTGGGTACTGGATGAATAGCAAAGCTGTCTACCCAATCTCATTCAGAAACTAAAAAACATTGAATGGTGCAGGCAGTTCTACTTTGTTTATAATGCTGCTTCTATATAGCTGTTAATAGCTATTAATTGTTTTAAGTTCTGTATACTTTGTGTTTATATTTCACTGCTACAGACTCTCAGATCCTTGTACATCCAGTGATGCCATGTACCAGGTGTAGGATCCTGCAGGACACTGTGGTGGAATTTTTATATATCCTAAAGTATAATAACTTTATGTCCTAAAGCTTATTGTACCAGAGCTTATAACTGTTATATGTGATTATAGCCATATAGATATGTTGCTTCTCATATGCTCTAAAACTATCTGCATTGTTATAGCCATATAGCCATGTTGCCTTTCATATGCTTTAAAACTATCTGTTTTGTAAAACAGCCATAATGAATGTGCAGTTCTGTGCTAACTAAAACAAAGGAGGTTGTTTGACAGAGATAAGAAAACCTTGAAAAATTAAATGAAGCGAAATACAGCTGGTTGTAACTAAGATAAAGGGGAGACACATAGTAAGTATAAAAAAACAACTCCTTATACGGAAAGTGCTGAATCTAAGGTTTTTGCTAAAGATAAGGAGAAGCTGTTGTTAAGCATGAGATCACTGTTAGACTGTGAAACTAAAAAAGGTATATAAGCTTCTGTGAACAATGATCGAGGAGCTCTCTCCTTTAGCTGAGGCTCCCACATATATGTGTGCAGACAATAAACTGAGTTTATTGGAATAACCATTGGGTGTGGTTATTGAGTACATAGAAATTAAGGTAAAGTATAGACAGTAAAGAGAATCTGCGACCACAGTTTTTGGCGTAGTCGGCAGGATGGCTTCACTTCTCCGTGTCACACTGTGATCGGACTGCCAAGTCCCAGCCTCAGGGGAGGGTGGCCCCGGAGGTTCAAGTCCCACCATATGTGTGACGCCTTTGGAGCAGTGACAGCCATCATTTACTGTCTTAGGTGCTGGGGTGGCACCAAGAGTGCTGGGTGGGCACTCGGCATCAGGGGATGCCTGCAGAGAGTTAGAGTGCTGGGTGGGCACTCAGCGTCAGGGGACGCCCGAAAAAGTAGGAGTGTTGGGTGGGCACTCCAAGACCGGTTAAGCGCCTTTTAGGGACTACAATGGGAAATACGGGGGACCTCTACCAGATGGATCTCAACCTAGTACTGTTAAGAGATTTTTTTTGTTTTGTTTTGTTTTTAAACTGCAACCCAGAGCTCTGGAAAAAGACTTGGTTTGGCAGGTTACTAAAATAGCCAAAAGAAAACCTTTGAAAGGGTTAAAACCTTTGAAAGGGTAAATAGCTGCAGTGTTTGGAAATTATCATGAAGGTTCTGCAGTCAGTTTTCTTACTCAGACTTGTGTATCTGAAAAGAAGAAGAAAATACCTTGGCACCGGGTAAGTCTGAATTTTTTTATTCAAAGTTGTTTTATGTCTGTCTGTTTCATTTCTGTAATACATATACTAAACAAGGTAATGCTCCATCTTTCTCGTGCATATTTTCTAGCTTATATCTGTGTTCTGTAATTATGTTCTGTTGTCAAGGTTGCGAGATAGGATTGACTGCCTTCAGTGCACAACATGTTACAGTAAAAAAAAAAAAAAAAAGAAAGAAGCTTCTTTGCCTCATAGCTGACTGTTTTAATTGGTTTTATTTTTAATAAAACATTTGTGCTGCCTAGATAGGGTCAGTGAAGAACTTTTGTATGTAGTTGTTGGTCGGAGCAGGTAGTGTTGAAGGTAAAGAGATATGACGTCATATAGATTGCAATGTGCAGAAAGATTTGTAGTTTGCAAGCAATGTGCCAAGCCACTGCTAGGTGAAAATGTAATGTGTTAACAGCTATAAATGGCTTTATCATACTTCTAGTTATAACCAGAAACTTTTTGCAAAATGGCAGGGTGCCATATTTTGGCTATGCGCCAAAAGGTGTAACCATGTTATACAAGATGTGTTCACTTACAGATGATATGTTGTGCTGCGTTTTAACGGAGTTAAAATGTGTTTAAAAAGTGTTTTGTTCTGGAAAGATTTGGCATGGCGATATGTATAAATGTGTTGGTTTAAAAATTGCCAGTGTTACAAGACAGGCAGGAGGCAGCACATATATCTAAAACACGTACAGTTTTCTAATGAAACTATGGGCATTACCTCAGCAAATTGGTGTGAAACAATGTCAGTCTTATTTTGTGTTAAGTATTTCTTTTTGTGTATGTGTGTGTACTGTCTTGGCCAGCAGTTTTATTGTGTGATCTATTATTATTTAAAGATATTTAATATTAGTAGTGTTCAAGGACACTACAAAAATAACTGGGTTTGAACGACCCTTGCATGCACACTGTGACTTTTTGCACATTATTTGACCTTCTTGTGTTTCAACATTTTATGTTACTACCAGTTCAAACTTGATGTGTATTCCATACCTAAACACAACTTTTCACACAAAATGTATGTTTTCATGAAAGCACACCAAGAGTGAACCATGTAATTTGACTTTTATTGCAAAACTAGTATTCTAAGTGAAGAGGAACAAACTTTTCTTCTTGTCTCACTGCTTCTGACTTGCAGCCAACACAGGCAATACTCCAGCTAAAGGGAGAATTATTCATCATCTCCCCATATTTTTATATATATATAATGCAGCTTTTGGAAAAACGACTATTACAGCTGTTTTGAGAGTTTACCATCTACAGTTAAAAACAATGGCTTTTGTTTTTATGTGTGACCATGGTGTAATCATTTTTTGTCTTTTGAAATGCATTCTAAGAGATACGTACGTGCGGTATTACCATCAATCCGGACTTTTATAAACTCAGCTGACATTTTGTCATGCTTAGGATAAGGAACCAGGGATGCTTGGCTTCTTTTATCCTATAAAAATAATCTTGTTTTATTTTTAAACTTGTGTAGAGTTCAGTATTTTGTTGTTTGTCTGTGTTTCTTCTCTTTCTTCTAGAAAAAAAGTTCCCATCTTTATAGTAGGTATGAAACTTACTAAACTAATTGTAATATTATCTTGTTATAATTTAAAGTGTAGTAGGTGGGGATCATGTCACCATTCACAGCTAACCTTTTATTACTACAGTATTCGAGCTGTCTTTCACTTCGAGCTGTCTCTTCCACCAGTAGGAGCTTGGGGGAGGGTAAGCTACCCTTCCTCCATCCTTCCAGTGTAGTACCACAAAGGTTGCAGGTACATCACTGTTCCCCAAAGGGGTAAATAAAGAAAATGTATATTTGCCAATAATTGTTTCTTATTTACAGGTTTAAAAAAGACCCAAGGTATTTTAACAGCATAACCCAGCCCAAGCCCTTCTGTTTTTTCTAGTGCAAACAGTTAAATCTCACACCTATTATTGGTACAAGGGTTTCTGCCCTCAGCAAGTAATCAGTTACGCTGGAGGGTGAATTTGTGTATGTATGTCCACACATATTCATTCTTTTGATTGTCTTTTCAGCTTTCTTATCCTGTTAAAACAAATGCAAAACAACTTTTGTCATTGCCTTACAGCAATAATGCATTTTTTTTTCAACCAGTAAATTCACAGTACTCTAACATTTCTGGATTCTAAGCTAAGTTTATAGTCTATATGTGTTGTTTAAAATGTATTTTATGCATTATGCTCAATACTAAAATTGTTCTATTACAAACATGCTTATGTTTCATGTTTATGTTATAATATTTTGATATACATCTTGCTACACTGTATCATGTGTGTATTCAGAAAAGTGCTCCACATGTATAACGTTTTTAATGCTCATAACCAAACTTAAATACTGGGGCCAGCATTGCTGACCCACCCCTACAATATGTTCCAAAGCAAAACCAAAAGTAAAATTAATGCTCCGTTTGTCTTATTACTCACAGGTACCCCTGAAAATAAGTGCACTCTATACAGGTTTTGTCATTTTCAATTTTAACAATTATAATATGCACAATTTAGATTGTACTCCAAACCTATGCTTCAAGCCTTACCTCACTCAGTACTTTAAAGTATTTCACTATACAGGGTAAAAAAGGTAGACCTTTTCACTTGTCACAGGTGCAATAGGCACTGTTATTAAATTGGCATAGGCCAACAACATATGTATTTGTCCCACTAACTGCATTGTGTAACAGGCATATTGCCATGAACTATATGTTTAAAGTGTGTTATTGTAACATTACAAGATTTTATAACTCAGGAGTCAGTCAGGCCTGCTTGCAACAGACAGGGAAATAATGTTCATCACTGTCATAACTGCTTCTGTAATTTGAAAGCAGGGGTGTAACCATAACATTGTCATAATTTACAGATGGTCAAATGGTATAATTCAACCTTGGCCTGCACCCCCAGGTGTGCGGCTAATGTCCCATTTTTTATTTTTTCTCTTTCTAATTGCCAGAATTTAGGCTCTGTCACACCACTCTTTACAAAACAAAAAGTAAATGGTTTAAAAGATTGTTATTTATGTGTTTTTAACTCAGTGTCTAACACACTTTGCAAGTTTGCAGGTTTCAATGGTGTGGCACACATAAGATCTCCACGTTCAACAGCAGTAATACTTTCATCTAAGTTGCCAAGACCTTCATCTTTTTCCTTAAAAAAGAAAAACAACTGCCACAGTTTTGATGTTATCACCATCTTTGTACCTGACTGGTTCCTTATAAGGACTATTGCATGAATCCAGTTATTATTACCTCTACGAGTGTAATGTTTTCAGCAAAATTACACCTATTTGTAGAACTTTAAATCAACTGAAGAAGGTCCAGTCAGTTCAGACTCTGCAATCAAGCTTATTGTTTCTGCTTACTATGATGTTAAGTCTGGGAAGGGCACTCCCCAACTCCAGCGAGAAGATTCTGCTTCAATTGACCTTCAAGCAATACATCCATTTTCTTCACTGCCGCTTGTTCCAAACATGGCTGGTACTTTCTACAACCCTATTGCTCTGTTATGGACTGTGTTCTTAATGGTTTATTACCTTTTTTATGGACTGTTAATCTTTATGCCCGGGGTGTAATCAACTACCACAACACAAATGTCATGCCAGTGAGTGTGTGTGTGGCTACTCAATGCACAATCTAATGCACCCCTGGCCAGTGTGCCTGCCATCCCAACCTGCAGCCAGCAAAATAAACACTGACTTTCTACTATGCTGGTGTTTTGTTTTTAAATTACTGTCTGCATTGCCCCATATGCCTTGTGGGGTTACCACCATTCTGCAAATGACATTTCATCTGTACTGTAACTACATCAACCTGTAGATACTTATATGAACTTATGAACTGTTAATTTCATGGACTGTTATGTTTTATAAGGACTTATCTGTCAAGAGACATTATCAACAGATTCTTCAATCAAGCTCCAAGGGTGTGCCACACCTCAACACAAGGTAGCATCTACCTTATTCACTCTCAAAGTGAATTCCATAAACTCTTTTCATCAACAAAATTGTTATGTTATATTGTGTTATATGTGGTGTCACATGTTAGCATTTTTTCACATATTTCATTGTGGTGTTGACATCCTCAATTCTGTATTATGTTTTACAAACTCACCATTGTGTTCCATCTGTAACTCCATGCCTTAACTATCTGTATGCTGGGAACCAGTTTTAAATCATATAAATAAAAGGGGTGGTTAGTTGATACAGAGTATCAAAGAGGGAGTGTGGTGGAATTTTATATATCCTAAAGTATAATAACTTTATGTCCTAAAGCTTATTGTACCAGAGCTTATAACTGTTATATGTGATTATAGCCATATAGATATGTTGCTTCTCATATGCTCTAAAACTATCTGCTTTGTTATAGCCATATAGCCATGTTGCCTTTCATATGCTTTAAAACTATCTGCTTTGTAAAACAGCCATAATGAATGTGCAGTTCTGTGCTAACTAAAACAAAGGAGGTTGTTTGACAGAGATAAGAAAACCTTGAAAAATTAAATGAAGCGAAATACAGCTGGTTGTAACTAAGATAAAGGGGAGACACATAGTAAGTATAAAAAAACAACTCCTTATACGGAAAGTGCTGAATCTAAGGTTTTTGCTAAAGATAAGGAGAAGCTGTTGTTAAGCATGAGATCACTGTTAGACTGTGAAACTAAAAAAGGTATATAAGCTTCTGTGAACAATGATCGAGGAGCTCTCTCCTTTAGCTGAAGCTCCCACATATATGTGTGCAGACAATAAACTGAGTTTATTGGAATAATCATTGGGTGTGGTTATTGAGTACATAGAAATTAAGGTAAAGTATAGACAGTAAAGAGACTCTGCGACCACAACACCATGAAGGTACAGAGTCTAGGTATCCTATGGCTATTTTGGATCAGCCCACATCTATGCACTGGTATGTACTACATCAATATTGTAATGCCTTGCTGTATCTCTGTGCTGTCAACTATACAATAGCAGGTTTCAGTCATATTGTTCCAGGCTACTTGCTGCACAAATATGTACCTCATTTCATTGCAACTGTATAAGTATGTGTTTTGGTTTTCTGCAGCACTCCACATTGTCAATGATAATCAAAACAACTGGGTATAGTGCACCCCTACCAGGGGAATGGCACAGACCAAGCTTTAAAATGGTGGGCATATGTGGATTCCATGCTGCAGCAACTCTCTAGTTTAGCTGTGTCATCTGAAGGGGGCAGAGCTACTTTTATCTTCTCTCAAGAATTTGAAGTTCAAGATTTAAAAATGTCATTTGAGGCTGCAATTCTGCACTGCAGGTTGGGGCTGCCTGTTTTAGGAAGCACCCCTAAATTAAAATTGTACCTGTTATGCTAAGGCTTTCCAATTGAATAATCTGCCTTTTTTCTCATTTCCTGTGTGGATTGGGAGCCACTTCTACCTTGCTAGAGTGTTTTGTCTCCATTAAAAAAAAGAAACAAAAGACAAAATTACATGAGATAGGTACAATTTTATGTATTCGGAGTGTAGGGTCTCGGGGGGGTGGGTTCTTCAGCTCTAGCATTGATTCCTTTCCCCCTTCCCCAAGCCTCAGGTTTTGGTGTTTTAATTTTATATAGCTACTGTGAAAATGTGTTACTTTTTGGAGGTGTTTTGGTGATTATTCACCACAAACCTCCATTTTTCTGTGTGCACGACCACCATTAGGGCTGGGCTCACACTCCTCCTTCTTCGGTTAGGCTTCCCACCATTGTCTAGAGTGCACATCTATGGTAATTGCATGTGTTCAGTGCTAATGCCATTTCTACAATACAATCTACATTGAAACGTATTGCACGAGTGTGTGCTCACATTGCACAAGTGTCATGTCCGTGCAATCGTACTAATGCTCTGTGCACACCTGTCAGGAGCTTGCACACTCAGTTTAGTGTTTTTTCACATGCTAATACATCCTGACAGTTGGTTTTGGCTATTGTTAGAGACAAGTCATTAAAAAATAAAAGAAAACACATTTTTTTTTGTTTTATACATTTTAAATTGGGTTTTTCCTCTGATAATTTTCTGTTAGTGTCACCATGTCTTATCAGAGACCATTAATTACGAAACGATGTAGGACGTGCAGAAAGGGTGATGAGGCCCTCCTCCTTGGGTTCCTATTGCCATTATTGTGTTGCTCAGCATAATATTTCTCTCATGGTTCCCCCCAGCCTGTCCTCTGAGCTGGGGAGTGGGGCACCTGGTCCGTCTCTTGGCAGTGGCAAAGCAGAACTGTAAAAATAATTTTTGTTGCTCCTCAGTGAGCTTCCGAGGCCCAATGTTCTTCAGGACATCCCAGCAGATATATCCAGTCCCAGACCAGGCTCTTCAGATCAAGGGGGGGGGCCCATCCAGGTGTGCCACAGCAAGAAAAGCTGCAGAATCAGATGTGTCGGTGAACCCCAACCCAGACTTCTCAGAAGGCCAGGACGAGGATTTCAGGGATTTGGGGGAGGCTTCTGACATAAAAAAAATTGATCCAGATTGGTGGAACATCTGGTTGTCAATGGACTACAGGACCCAAGGCAGCATGGTTTCACCAGGGGGAGGTCATGTCAGACCAACCTCGTTGAATTTTTTGACTGGGTGACTAGGGAGGTGGATCAGGGGAGGGCAGTGGACATGGCCTATCTGGACTTCAGCAAGGCCTTTGACACTGTGCTACATAGAAGACTATTACACAAACTGGGGAATATGGGTGTGGGCAGGACAGTAGTGTGGTGGGTAGGTAACTGGCTGGGTGGCAGGACACAGAGCATGGTGGTAAATGGCAGTCACTCCACAGAGGAAAGAGTGACCAGTGGGGTACCACAGGGATCAGTGCTGGGACCGGTCCTATTCAACATCTTCATCAGTGACATTGCAGGACCTAGAAGGCAGAATTTTACTGTTCGCTGATGACACAAAGCTCTGTAACAGAGTAGACACACCAGAGGGTGTAGACAGAATGAGAAGCGACCTGCAGAAACTTGAAGAATGCTCAGGGTTTGGCAGTTGAAATTCAATGCAAAGAAGTGCAAGATAATGCATATGGGGCACAAAAACCCTGGCACAATATATCAGTTGGGGGGTGAGGATATAGCATGCACCAAGCAGGAAAGGGATCTTGGGGTTGTCATCTCTGATGACCTCAAGGTAGGGAAGCAGTGTGACAAGGCAGCAGGTAAAGCAAATAGGATGCTGGGATGTATAGGCAGGGGCATCACCAGCAGGAAAAGTGAGGTCATAATTCCGCTATACAAGACACTAGTGAGGCCCCACCTGGAGTACAGTGTACAGTTCTGGAGACCATACCTACGTAAGGACATAGACAGGGTAGAAAGGTTCAGAAGAGGGCAACAAAGATGGTGCATGGATTGCATCACAAGTCCTATGAAGACAGGTTGAAGGAACTGAACATGTACTCCCTGGAGGAGAGGAGGAGAGGGGATATGATAGAGACATACAAGTATCTTACAGGGAGGAACAGGGTGCAGGAAAACACTGTTTTAAGTGAAAAGATGTTCCTGGACTAGAGGGCATGGGATGAAGTTGGAGGGAGGACGATTCAGAGGAAACATGAGAAGAATTTCTTCACAGAACGGGTGGTGGACAAGTGGAACACCCTGCCAGAGGAAGTGGTGGGGGCTGAAACAATCACGGGATTTAAGAATGCATGGGAGAGACATAAAGGAATTCTGGAGGTCAGGGGTAAGGGGCAACAGACTTCTAGGAAAACAAACTGAACTTACAAGCTCAAATGGGCAGACTGGGTGGGCCATAGGCCCTTATCTGCCGACACTGTCTATGCATCTATGTATCTATGTATCTATGATATCTGATAAGGAGGAGGTCCCCTCTGGGGAGGAAGTAGAGGAAGGGGAGTGGATAGAACCCAAGTAAAGGATTCCGATTCCCCTCTATTTGTCAATAAGTACTTGTCCTTTTTGATAGCTGAGGCTTGTAGAGCCCTACAGCTTAGGAAGGAGCAGTCCATGGAGATGGTGGATATCAACCCGAATTTGTCTGCGTCCTTCTCTGCTCCAAAATGTTTCACAGGTTTTATTAAATGTGCCCAAACTATTGAGCAAGAACGGATAGGTGTGGATCAGAGAAAATAATCTTCCCAAACCAAAATTTCAGAATTATCCTTTTTAGGAGAATGAACTTGCAAGTGGTAAGCTCCTCTTCTGGCAGACAAAGCAGTTTATGATTCAATAAAACACACCACCATTCCAATTGAAGGTACTCTGGCACTAGTGGATTCTTGTGACATGCTGGTGGATACCACATGTAGGAGGGCTTTTGCCTTTACTGGCATGAACCTTCATACATCACATGCCTTCAATGACACCATCACCACTGACCTGAAGTGTATCATGGACAGTCTCAACACAACCTTTACTGACCTGAGCTCAGTGCTCCCAAACAATTATTTTTGACCCTATAATGAGCTCCCAACCACCCACTCTCTATCGCCCCCCTTTTTACTTATGGACAACCCCTTGGGAAGTCAAGTCATACCTTACCAAAGCCCTCAATGGGTCCAGCCCCCAAAAATGACCCCTTGGACATAAGATTCATCTGCCTGGCCTTAGATGTACTGCTTCCCCCCCAACTGGCCTGATCAACCAATTCCTCTGTTTCTGACAGTTCCCAAGTGTCTGGAGGACTGCAGTAATAACTCCCATTCACAAAGGTGGGGACAACCTGTCTCCGAGGAACTACCAACTAATCTCCACCCTACCCCTCAAAAGACCTGGAAAAGGTAGTGGCAGACCAACTCGCTGACTACCTCACAACCCAAAACCTACTCTGCAAGGAACAGCACAGTTTCTGCCCCGGCCATAGCACCACCACGGTGCTCCTTGAATTCTCTAATTTCCTCCATGATGTGCTTGACAAAGGCCAGCTAGCAGAAGCCATGTTCATAGACCTGTCCAAGACGTTCAATATGGTCAGTCACCCTCTCCTCTTGACTCCATCCAGCAACTGGGTTTCTCACAGGGACACCTAACTTGATTCACAACCTACCTATCCTCTAGAACACAATGTGTCAAGATCAATCCGACACTATCCAGTACCCGCCCTGTCCACTGAGGGGTCCCACAGGGGTCTAACCTGGGTCTGTTACTTTCCAGTTTGTTCCTCAATGCACTACCAAACTCATGTGATGCCAGATTCTACTCTATGTTGATGACACCATCCTCTGTTCATCCCACGCCAACCCCACCAGTCTGCAGGCCTCCCTACAGCACTCTTTTTGCCTGACTGAACCCTGGTTCATGGACTGTAGACTTATTTTGAACCTAAAAAAAAAACAAGGCCATGATATTTGCCCATCACCAAAATAAACTAAGAAATTCCCCACTGTGGATCCTCTCCAGCTCCCTCCAACCCATTGAGCAGGTCACCTCCCATAAGTACCTAGACATAACTTTTGACCCAGCCCTCACCTTCCACACTCACATTGACACTCTCATGTCTGTGACTAATGTACACGTTAGCCTCCTCTACCATCACAGAGACTGCCTACCACCTGAAGCCCTCAGTCTAGCCATCACTTCATCGGTATTATTAATCAATAATGGTCTAATGAGCTACGTGGTTGCAGATACCACCAACATCAGCAAAATAGGGGTCTCCATCAACAAAGAATGCAGGCTCCTGTCTCATGCAGACCTGCTAACCCACTCCTGCACCCTCTGCTCCCTCACTCAAATACTCATCATGAGGAAAGACTACTATACCAGTCCTGCCGTATGGCCCAAAAGGCCCTCCTCAGACTAATGCCACCAGGAATTGCATCGTCACTCCACCTTTCGGCCTCTACCATCTCCACCCATAGCACCAATAAGCCCTCCCTATTAGTCCCATGGGTAAGAACCTCCCTAGCACAAAGGACCTTCTTTTAGGACCGGTCCTCTTCAATGTCTTTATAAGCGACATTGCAGAGGGACTAGAAGGAAAAGTATGTCTCTTTGCAGATGACACAAAGATCTTCAACAGAGTTGATGCACAAGGTGGGGTGGAAAGGATAAAAAGGGACTTGGCAAAGTTAGAGGAATGGTCAAATGTATGGCAGCTTTGATTAAATGTTAAGAAGTGCAAGGTAATGCACCTGGGAAACAAAAACCCAGGGGAAGAGTACACAATGGGGGGTGAGATACTAACAACAACAAAAATGGAAAGGGACCTGGGGTAGTCATATCAGATGACCTAAAGGTGGGCATGCAATGTGAGAGGGCAGCAAGGAGGGCTGAGGTGACACTGGGATGCATAGGGAGAGGCATCACCAGTAAAAAACAGGAAGTTATTATCCCTCTGTACAGACAGCTGGTAAGACCCCATCTGGAGTACTGTGTGCAGTTCTGGAGACCCAATCTCCACAAAGACATAGACAGGATGGAAGCTGTCCAGAGGAGGGCAACTAAAATGATGCAGGGTCTGCACCGGAAGACATATGAAGAGAGACTTAAGGAGCTTAATATGTATAGCTTCGAGGAAAGGAGGGAGAGGGCGGACATGATAGAAAGTTTTAAGTACCTCAAGGGAATCAACAATGTCCAAGAGGTAGCATCTTTCAAAAAAGAGGTGTGCAAGAACAAGAGGCACAATTTGAAGATAGAGTCGCAGCTCAGAGGTAATTTAAGGAAGTATTTTTCACGAGAGGGTTGTGGATGCATGGAACAGCCTTCCAGAGGAGGTTGTGGAGTCAAAAGAGTGGTCAATTCAAGCATGCATGGGACAGTCATAAGGCAATTCTAGGGGGTGGGGGTAGGAAGAAGTAGGCAGCTGGTTAACTAGGATCTGCAGCTTATCCATTAGGTAGGGAAATGGGCAGACCGGGTGGGCCAAGCGGTCCTTATCTGCCGTCAAATTCTATGTTTCTATGTTTCTATCCTGGTTTAACTCCCTTCCTGTGAGTGTCACCAGCCTCCCTAAAATTGATGCATTCAAAATTGCCCTCAGGAACTGCATATTCGCAACCCACACCTGCCAATGACCTCAGAGGTGAGCTGCCGACCACTGGGCCACCAGCAACTAAGAACGGTATCTAGTACCAAAGTTGCAACTTAGACAAAGTCTTGTTCCTAGACTGCCTGAATTGTTCTTGCATAGCAATATTTTCTCTCCACTCCAACATGAAAATTCCTAGCAAACCACTACATTGGCTACTCCACAGGCTTAGATAAACCACTGTACAGGTCACTGCATAGTCACACTGCCTCCTGTACACTTTTTCTTATCTCACATTACAATTACCATGTATAAAACACTGTAATTCATGAACAGTACTGTTCTCACCCACGAAACCTAATGTAGCAACTGAATGCATGTATGTATGTTATGTTTTTAACCATGTTGTATCTAAACATGTGTACTTATGACAAGGAGCCTTTGAAAATGAGTCCCTGACTCAAAGGATTGTAATTCTGATCTCTAACAAATAAAATAAATAAATATGTTTCATTTACTGTTGCCAGCATCTTAAATATTTGGGTCACTACACTGTTCAATTTTGTTCCACCTGATTCAGAAAGTGCAAGCATTTTACAGTTGGTGGTCATTGTCTCCACTTTTCTTGGTGATTCTACAGTGGATAATTTATGAATGTCAGCCCACTTGGTCTATCTCTTTGCATCGGCCATGAGGGGCATGTGGCTCAGACATCGGTCTGCTGATCAGGCTTCCAAAGTGAGACTGTTGAACCTTCTGTTTGAGGGAGGTTTATTGTTTGGTTCAGCCTGGGTTCTATCTTGCAGGATGTGCAGAATAAAAAGGGCCACCTCTCAGTGTCTAAACAACAGCGCAAGGCCACAGCACTCCAATGTGGTCAAGGTGATGGCAGGTTCAGACAGTCCTGAGGGGAGTGTCATCCCTTTCAGAACTTTGGTAACCAGAGAAACAGAGGTGCCTCTGTATGTGACAGGGGTTACAGTACTACAGGAGCCTTTCCCAGGTGGTATGGAGGACCATCAGCACAAAAGCCTGGTATCTCACAATTAAGATATGTGGGCTCATCTCTGGCCCCCTTCCCTTGGTGGAAGAGTCCAGGAGTTCCTTTCAAGATGGGCCCAAACATTGTCCGATGCCTGGGTACTGTAAATTCTTCAACTAGGCTATCTATAGAATTCTTAATGGTTCCCTAAGTGTGACACATTCTGCCATCCCTGGTTTCAAAGCAAGTGACAAAATGTCAAGCAGTTTTGGACACTCTGACCCACCTCATCCAAATTGGGGCCATTGTGCCATTTCCTCCAAATGAGTAATGTCAAGGGTTCTAATCCATTTATTTCATAGTTCCCAAGAAGTCCAGGGGCTTTATGCCTATTCTGGATCTGAAGCTTCTGAACAAGTTTGTCTGCACAAAACATTCAAGATAAAGTCGCAGAGGTCGATAACACGGGTTGTCCAGCCGGGGGACTTCTTAGCCTCAATAGATCTGACGGATGCTTACCTTCACATCCCCATCCTTCAGTCCCACCATAAGTGCTTCAGATTCTCAATACAGGGCCAAAATGTCCAGTACAAGGCACTTCCATTTGGTCTTACAACAACACCTCAAGTTTTCTCAAAGGTGTTGATAGTTTTGGTAGCTCAACTACAACAGGATGGTCATCATGTCTACCCATATCTGGATGACCTGCACATTTGGGCACTAATTTTACCTCTAGCAAGGAGGTCAGTACTCCGGACCCTGGAGATCCCAGAATCTTATGGCTGGATAGTGAACAGGGAGAAGAGCTCCCTTGAACCATCTCAGTCCTTGGAACATCGGGGGGCAGTTTTTGACATGAAAGTAGGGAGGGTTTTTCTGTCACCCTCCTGGAAAGAGACCTTGTTGTAGGAGATATGATGGCTCAGGAGTCAGTCATCAGCTTCTGCCCACTGTACATCAAGTGGGAGGATTGAACATTCAGGCAGATTGAATAAGTCACAAAACTGTTCATCCTGGAGAGTGGCAGTTCACACTCCTGAGCAATTGGTTCAGGCAACCAAAGATAGATCTATTCACATCCAGCCACAATGCTGAGACCCACAGGTTCTTCAATTGGTTTTGGCATACACAGTCAGAAGCACTGGATGCTCTGTCTCAGGTGTGGTCATTCCACAGAGCATATGCCTTTTCTCCACTGCCTCTTCTTCAGAAGGTCTTAAGAAAAATAAGACACTCAAGAGGAGAATTTCTTCTAATAGCTCTAGAGTGGCCAAGAAGACAATGGTTCTCTGATCCAGTGAACCTAGCTCAGTATGTACCCTTCCACCTTCCAGTACAAAGGGTCCTCCTGTTACAAGGTCCCATTCTCCACCCAAACCCAGGCACAATGCAGCTCACAGCCTGGCTCCTCAAATGAGGAAGTTCTTCAAGCTAGGCTTCTCAGCAAAAGTATTTGAAACCTTGATGGTTGCAAGAAAAACCTCTACATCTGCAACTTACGCTCAAATTGGAGCATATTTTCATCTTGGGCCTGAGGGAAGGGGTTTAAACCTTCAAGAGGTTCTATTCCACAGATTTAGGACTTCTTTCAGGAAGGCATGGAAAAGGGGCTGGCATTGAGCATGCTGAGAAGTCAGGTTTCTGCTCTTGGGGCTTCCTTGGGGTTCTCCCAAGGAACTAATAGAGAGGTTATTCATTTTCTGCAAGCAGATGGCATAAGCGGACTGCTGATTCCATCCCTGGTACCTCCATGGGACCTTAACTTTGTTCTGAATGCCCTCTGTGTAGAACCTTTCGAGCCACTGTCACCCATATCACTCAGTGTGTTGTCTTACAAGGTCTGTTTCTTAGTCACCATGTGTTCAGCCAGGAGAGGAAGTGAACTCCAGGCCATGTCCCACAAGAAGCCTTACCTTATTATGCATTAAGACAAATTGGTACTCAGAACGGTTCTGTCCTTCAGCTGGAAAGTGCCCATGGCCTCCCACATGAACCAGGAAATATGCCTCCCATCCTTTTGTCCACATCCTTCTCACCCCAAGGAGAAGACGCTGCACAAACTGGACTTGTGGTGGGCAGTTAGGATCTACCTTAAATGAACAGCTGAGTTTCAAACATCAGATAGCCTATTTATTCTTTCTGGAGCAGTCAAGCAAGGACAAAAAGCCTCTTAGACCACCCCAGCTAGGTGGGTTCGGGCCTGTGCTGCTAATGCCTATGTTGCAAAGAAGAAGAGGCTTCTGGCACTCATCAAAGCTCACTCCACCAGGACAATGGCAACTTTGTGGGTGGGGAGTGGCAAAGCCACAGTTTTAGAATTATGCAAGGCAGCTATGTGGTCTTCAGTCCTCACTTTCACAAAACATTACAAATTGGATGTTCAGAGTTCTGCTGATGCAGCTTTTGGTCCAGAGTGTTGCAGGCAGCAGTTCACAAGTAATTCTGATACTTTACATCTGGCATATGGGATAATATTCTCCCTACTCCAGTTTTTTTCTCTGGGTACTGCTTCTTAGAACTCAGTTGTTTGATTATACATTGACAAATGTGTACCACTACAGAAAGAAGAAATTAACTTCATACTTACTGTAATTTCCTTTTCTGTTACCTCCAACATTATCAATGCAGCCTGCCCAGGAACTTGGTTCCTGAGGGAGAATCTTATCCAGTATGCTAGAAGAGAGGTCCAGTTTCTTAAAACAAATCCCCTACTTCGGACCTCTCTCTATTCTGCTGCACTGTACACTGATATGTATATTTATAAACTAAGTTTGTCAATTAGTCTGTGACCTCAGGTTTACAGATGTTGTGAGTTTCTTAAGGGGTTTTCCTGTTGCAGATAGTTCACTGCAGTCAGTGTTTAAAAAAAAAAAGAAAGAGGATATGAATCATTGTGTGTCAGCTTCAGTTTCACAAATCAGTGACTGTCACTGACTGGTGTGAAGCCTGTTTGCAGTTAGATGTTTTTCCCTACAAGAAGAACTGAATAATACAGACCTTGGGTCCGTGAAGTATAACCCCTTCCTTGGATATCTGCTAGGAAGATAAGACAGATTTTTTTATTTACAGTAGGTGATTGTTTATAATATATGAAAAGGTGTAGCTTATGGCACTGCGAGGTAAGTAGTAACTGGGGAGTTGATGCAGCACAGAATCTTGATATGCCCAACATTCTAAAGCTTGTGCTGTGCCATTCCCCTGGTAGGGGTGCACTATACCCATTTGTTTTGATGACCCATTGACAATGATGGAGCTAACAGAAAAGGACATTATGGTAAGTATGAAGTTAATTTCTTCTTTTTTCCTCTCTGAAAATCAATAAAAAGTTTAACAACAAAATATGTACAGCATTTAGCAGGGATAGCATTTCCAGAGCACAGGCATGTAGCTTTATCTTATAAAAAAATCACGTTTTTTAATGTTGTTAAATACAATTTGAAATCACTAAAAATTGGATTTTAGGAAATCAGAACATGAAATTGTCCAATCGCTGCAAAGAAAGAATCTCTTAATACCGTGATCATGAACTAGAAATGCATTTGGGTATTGCCAGATCTAGCTCTTGATATGGAAAGCATATTGATTATATGCTAGAAAGGGCTCTTTATAGATTGAAAGGCTGATTTAGTGTAAAAGCAACCAAGTGCAATTGTAATATATTGTATCCACCATTGATTATGGTGATGTTATCTTCTTTACTTCATCAGCATCAGTACTACACAAGTAAGGCAATCTATGTTTTTAAACCTATTTATGTACATTTTGTAATGTAACTGCAGGTACAGAACTTTCCACCGGGGCATGCCTATTATTCATTTGCAGAGATGAACTGGCTCACACGAATACCTAGAGATTAAACTCACTTGGGTACCTACCCAGCTTAAAAAACTCTGAAAATCTTTGCACAAGTCATACATTTTGTATCCAAATTGTTGTTTTTTTTGTCACTAAAAGTAAATGTAAAATGCAACCAAAGTGCCAGTGTGTGGAATGGAAGTATAATGCTGATATGAGTGTGCCACCTCTGCTACCCTCTACTGATTTTACTGGTAAGACAGCAGTATCAACTGTCCAGAGGTGTCCCCTCTATCATAGTTCAAGCCTGTACAATTAACTGGTTTCAACATTTTTGGTATCATTTCAAACATTCTCCTTTTTGGGGGTGTTGCATATAAGAAAATTATACAATGGGGTAGGAAAATCCTGTAAACTCATTGGTCAGAACACATCACATGACTGTGGTATATCCTGTAATAACCCACGGCTGAGAAATGGCATTTATAAAAACATACTTAAACACATTTAAAATTTATTTTACACATAGGTCAATTGTGTAATTGCAATAAGGCACTCCAGGATGTGGGTTATTGGGGGACTTACCCACTTCTTGTGTGGTTAAGTCACTCAGCTGTACCTCGTGACACACCACACAAGGCCCCCAGTAACCCACACCCTGTTGTGCCTTATTGCTTTATTATTACGTGTTATTAATATTTTTAGTCAGTGGTGAGAAAACAATCTCTTTTAATTGTTTTATACACCATTTCTGGCCATTGCCCCATTCTGTCTTCATCCCTGCCCCAACACCCACCAATCCCTGACTTACCCTCTCTCCTGTAGACCCCATGGTTTACACCCAATACTGGCACCATGGGGATGGAAAGAAAACTGTTCTTTCTCCCTTCCCTCAAGAGATGGCAGTGTCAACCTGTGTCCATATGCGCACAATGGGATGTGCACCCTCTTCTACCTCCCACATCCATCCCACTTTGCTGCTTCACCCTTGGTACACCAGGTGATACTAGCGTAGCTGGATTGGATGACCTTCCATCACAGATAATGCTCTTCCAGCTAGCACTCCAGCTACCTTGGGCTCATTTCCAAACTCAGCTCATCAGCTTCACAAGCAGTAGTGCTATCACTGCACTAATGACCTGGCTACTGAGAAAAGACTCTATTAAATCTCTTCAAAATTAAGTACAAGTCACCAAGGTTCTTTATTTTACAATGTGTTTTCCAATGCAGGATATCCCAGTAGAGATGCAACAGCTGGGTTCCAGCTTAGTTCTTCATTTACCTATTTCTGCAGTTGTGTGGACTGGAGCATTGAGAGGTTAAGTGACTTGCTCAAGATCACACAGTGAGTATTTGGCTCTAGAAAGGTTTAAGCCTAAGACCTTCCTGTTCTCAAGCCAGTGCTGTAACTACTAGACAACACTGCCTCTATAATGGCCTATAGTATATGCTCTCTAAAGTTCAGTTTAGACTTGTTATTTCAGTCAGGATGTTAAAGCATTTTCCAACATCCAGAAAAAGTTTTTAAGTACAATATTTAGCTAACTTTAACTTATATTTCATTACCTTTCTGCATGTGTGTCACCTTTTTTAGGGCTGTGGGCATAGCCTACAGCCATTTTGGGATCACTCAGTAGCTCTAAAAATGGCCGATCATAGAACCTTCCATTGGACTTTTGGAAGTATCCTTCCAAAAGTCCAATGGAGCATGAAACGCTCCACCACAATCAACCGCTGCTATGAAATAACAGCTACACTATTTTGGCTGTTACTTCCACACTCCATGGCATGAATTGCACATACATGACTCATGTGCATGTGCAGTTGTGCTGGTGCCATCATGTGAATGGCAAAATGCCATTCACCACAACTGCACATGCACAAGTGCCACACATGTGCAGTTGTGTCACCACCACCAGCACTGGCAAAAAGGAAATGTACCAACATCAGGGTCCCCAATCCCTGTGTTAGCATTATGTAGCCCCTCCACTCATGTAGCACACTGAGAGTCCACTCCAGTGTGCCCAAATGTATTCTTTTTCCCCTGCCCACATCAGCGTGCCAATCCCTGTGTCAGTATCAGATACCCACCCACCCCCACTCATGTGGCATTCTGGACCCCACTCCAGTGTGCCCAAATGTCTGTTTTTTGGGGGGTTTCCTGTAAATAAAGAAAACAGTCACCTGATGTGTTCTTACGTTTTTTTATCTGTAAAAAATATAACAGTCCCTTGTCATTGCCCCAGTCCCCCTTCCCACACTCCCACTGAGCACTCACCTCCCCACATGCACCCTTACCCCATACTTACCTCTGGAGGTCAGTGCTGTCATCTTCTCTGGGCTGGGACACATCTACTCTCTTTAAAGCTGAACCGAAAACTGAAGAATCAAAGATGAGCATGCTATAATGCCATTCAATGGGGTTTGCAACTTATGTTGCTAAATAAGCCATTTTTTTGAATTTTTGCCCCAAATTTTCAACATGGGGTTCTTGGGACCCCACTTCATAAAAATGTTCACTGTTATTTCATTACTCAGTCCCAAAAGGTGATTTCACGGTCATTGTGCAGAATCACCTTTCAGGACCAGTTCATGAAATGACAGTGATACTGTTCATGAGGTAGGGTCCCAAAAAGCCCATGTTACAAATTTGGTGAAAAAATTCCAAAAAATTATTGCGTTATGAACATGCATTGTGCAGGTTCTACGCACACTCCTAACTTTGTCAATTTTTAATATTTTCCCTCCACATTTTCATCATTGCCATTTTTGTACACCTCCTTTTAAACAATGCAGCTGTCATTTGTCACATCCTGCCTGAAATGTGTTTTCGCACCTGTGGCACTGATTGACATGGTCGCTCTGTGAAATCACCTTTCAGGACAAGAGAACAAAATGACACTGACAGTCTTCATGAGGATGGGTCCCTAAAAGGCTATGTTGAAAATTTGGTGCAACACCTCTTAAAAATGATCAAGTTACACCCGGGCATTCAATAATTTCTATGTACTTGTGTAACTTTGCTCACTTGGTAGCTCATCACAGCCCTATTGGATCTGGCCAGTTCTTGTCTTTACTGCTGAGGGCATTAGTATGAAATCAGGATTTTTGCTCCCAGATTTAATATCTTCCCCCTCCTGTTTATACCCTGTTGAAGTCACGATTCTCTGTTTGTATCATCACTACTTGTTACTGTGGAAATGATTATGAACCTTAAAGAATGGATTAACTTCTGCATGCGAAAGAAGGGGGATGGGATGAGATAAGATAAAATGAGATGAGATCTGGTGGAGAAAAATCCTATTTTCACACCAATGTCCTCAGTAATAAAGAATGAAGTGACATCATTGCAGGGAATAACTCAAATAGAACCTCAACTGTGTGTCAATATTATATTTTAAAAAGTTTTCCTAGATTTTAGTAAGACGTTTTAAGCAATTTCAAGTAACTATAAACTTCTTTGTAAAAAATCAGTATAGAGTGCATAATCAGCTCAAGAAAGACCTTGATCAACACAATGACATGATGTTCTTTAATAAATACTTAATGTGCTGCCCAAAATATCCCCCATCAATTAATGCCCTTAACCAACTTGGTGGGCTACCCATAGTTACCTGAGCCTCTACTTCTACCGTGTATTCATTCTGCACGTGTAATATGTTGTAAATAACTGTGCAATTTGTTGTATATTAATATTCTATTTCTATTATGTACACTGCAATGTTCATTTATTCTCAATTGTACCCACGTGTCTATGTACTGTTATTGCTCCCAATTCCCCTTAGGACGCATCTTGAAATAAGCTATTTTGGCTCAGTATGCCTTCCTGGTGAAACAATTAAATGAATAAATAAATAAATAAATAGTAGAAAAGTGAATACAGATAAAAATCGTGAGCTTTTGGAGAACACAGAAAATCCTGAAAATCTTGAACAGGCAACAACTTTGTACTTAATAGTAGTGGTGTGGGAAGTAGCAAAACTTTACTTTACAGATTAATTCTCAAATTCCTGGTATTTGGTGAAGTTAATCCTCCTTAGTGGAAAGTTGGCAACTTTGCCAGTGAAGTTTGTCAGAGAGGCGAGATTTGCAATGTACTATGGGACTGGAGGTCACATGTTGCGGAAACAAGCTGTTTGCCATGAGAGGCTGTATTTGTGTGCAGTCTTCTGAAGAAAGAGTAGGTGACAAATTTGTGTGCACGCTTGTCTCAGGAAAAAAAAAAACTTGAAATACTGTACATGTCAAAACCAAGCTTTTTGAATCCAAATTGCTCACAAAGTGTTCTAGAGGGCCTTGTTTTGCTAGATTTGTGTATGTTTTTGTTTATTTTCTTGCTGAATATTTAAAGTAGTAATTTCTGTTTTGCAAGTCTGAGCAGTACTGTGTGGGAGGGTAGATGTACTATGCGCAAAGCAGGGCAGCCAGAAAGGTCTGGAGCCTTTTTGTCTAAGCAGGAGATTTGAGCAATATTTTGATTTTCTCACTCTTTCTTGTTCATTATTTTTTATCTATAGTGAGTCATTTCTCATTTTTATTTCTGTGGTTTAGATTGTTCTGTCCAAGTAAAGTGTTTTGTCCATGCCCTTTTGTAGCTGTTTTACTCATTTTTGGTTATATTTTTCTTAAAGTGACAGTGTTTTGTCACTTTTTGTTATGTATGCTTAACATTCAATTATCCCTGTTACAACTATCATTTTAATCCCTGTTTAGTTTACAGAAATAAGAACTTTTTGGGTTGTTTTAGTAGTAGGTTTTCAGATCACACTGCTGATCCCTGATTCCCTAGGAGGAGGTTTTGTTTGCTCCCCGTACTTATTTGTACTGCATTCTTTATTTACATTTAATAGTTTTTCATTCCAAATCAAGTTACAGTTAGCATATAAGAATGACTGAGAAGGGGCACTCTACTAAAGTGAGAGCTGTTGGGGAGGCAGCAAAGAAGTGTTCAAAAATCTGTGGGGTAAAATAGCGCTGACATTAAACAAAAAATATGTCTGTGCCAGAGTGGTCTAAGGTCCCCAGGGCTATTAGTAGCAAAGGATTAGTTGCAGTGGTGGTATTAGTGTAGACAAATTTTTCTCTGCCACACTTGTGGCATCCATGCTGGCAGGGGATGTAAAAGAGAAACAGCAATAAAAAGAACACAGTGGTTGAGGAGGAGGTTGTTGATGTCCCCGTGGCTGGTGGTGGTGGTGGTGCTGAGCCTGATCATGTGGAGCTTGAGTCAGTGGTTGAGGTGAGAGATCTGGAAAATGTGTGCCACACTCAGACTCCTCCTGAGGATAAGAGGGTCAGAGAGCCTGGATACGGTGATGATGAGAAGGACAGACCTGTGGAGAAGGAGGAGATCAGCAACAGTGCTGATGATAATTTGTTGGATCCCCTATTGAAGCCTGAAGAGAAAAAGCACAAAGCTGGTACTGCAGATGATGCAGGGGATGTTGTTTGCAGTTTTCTAACTACCAAAGTCCCCCCATATGATTAATGTTATGAAATAAAAGCAAAAAACACAAATGCCCCCTCCTCTGCTGTTCCACTGCCACTGCTATAGTAAATCAAGGGTTACAAAATCCCTAGACTGGGATTTTTGTTTACTTGACCCAGCTGAGGAGACAGTAACTATCTGTTAGCTATGGCAAGTATGAATAAGTAGGGAGAAAAAGCTCAGCCACCTAGGCATCATTGGGCAACACACACACACACACACACACACACACACACACACACACTGAAGAACAGGCATCTGTTACTCTGGCATCACCACCAGAAGGAAACCAGCACAGGGGGTCCCAGTCCCTTATCATCATCATTAGGCAAGGCAAAGATGAGTGACAGGCAATAGAACATGTGAGTGAGGGGTGAGTGATGAGGACTATAAAAAGGAGGGGGATTCAGTGGGTCTGCCTAGTAGTGGGTATAGCAGCAGTGGTGGGTTGAACAGTGTGGCACTCAGACAGCTGGTTCTGATTAATCTATGTTTTTTGTAATATAAAAATGTGTTATTGAATGTCTCTCATGAGAGATGCTGAGAGCCTGTGGAATGACCCCCAGGTTTTAGCTAATAGGTGTTACCTGGAAGGCCAAGAGATAATTACAGTCTAGAAGAGACTAAATGAAACATCTCCTGTTTATGTGACTAATTGCAGTTTGCCAACTGCCAAGATAGATCATAAACTTTTATAATGTGCAGAGGAAACACAGTTAATATTCACATGGTGATACAAAGTATGTTTCACCTCCGTGAGATCTGACAGAGAGACATAACAAGTCCTTTGATGTCCTGGAAAGGGGAAGCTGCTCAGAGATAAAAGAAAGTCAATTAAAAAAATGAGTTTTGCTGAGGTCACAGAATTTTAATTTATCTTTCTTAAGACATCCTGTTTGGCATAGATATATTTTTTTATATTCTGACAGGGAGGATCTAGGTGACCTCATGCAAAGAGGTTGGCAAAGCCAGTTTTTAAACAGTATTCTGTTTTCCATTTAAACACAATTGTTTGGACTCTGAAAAAGAAATATCAGCAGCACTGTAACAGATACATTAGATTGATCAAGTCTAATTGTCTGGTGGTAGGAAATTGCACTTTTAAAATCTTGTTTTTTAAGTGATTGTATGTTTTGTGATATATGGTTCTGTATTTACACTTTACATTTTTATCTATTTTTAAGTAAACTTCTCATTTTTCGATAGACTATTTGTGTCTTCCATGTCCTTCTACTTTTGCCTGTGATGCATGGATGGTTAAGAGTGTTATAACACTGTGCATGAGCTTATATGGTTTTATTAAACTGGGAAAAGGTAAGAATTTATACAGAGGTCTTTAATAGAGTTTTAAGGGTTCATTTTGTACTCCTGGTTAGATGCCTGCAGGCGAAAGATATCTGCCCCTCCGAAGAGCAGAATTATCTGAGCCTATACATTGGACACACTAACAAGAGGTTCTCAGTTTGAATTCCTCCAAGACTTGAGACCTAAGGTTGATTCAAACTCACAAAACAAACAGGAGGATTACCCTGTTTCTGTTTCCTGTTCACAAGACTGTGCTAGGAGGTTGGCACTGTGGGAGCAGAGGGCCTGACCTGCTGAGTGGGTTTGTGACAGATTGGTTGGCAGCGATGCAAAAAATGTTGATATTACAAGCTCTGATTGTTCAGTGTGTCAGCTTGAGACAGTCAGCTCACTTGAAAAGAAAGAAAAATGCAGTTATTTATTTTTTAAAAAGGAGACAGAACTCTTATCACTTGGTGTACAGTCAATATCCTACCCATTTTATTTTTTTTTTCTAAAGCGCAAGTTAGAGTAGTCATAGTTAGGGAAGAAGATGGCTTCCAACTACAGCAGGCACACTGTAGACTGCTTAAAGCAATTGTGCAGAGACAGAGGAGTCCAGTTTGAGGTGAAAGTCACCAAGCAGAACCTCATAGATGCCCTGATGGTAGCATATACCCAGAGCAGCAAGTCACAGACAGTGACTGAAAAGGACCAGACCTCAAGTGTGGCAGGGCTAGCATCCAGTGCAGTGTCCAGATCCACTGAGGATGACAGCAGGGCCACTGTCAGTGAAGTGCTACAGTAGCAGGGGAAGGTCACCAGTATCCTGGATCCAGAAGTGCTCAGGCTGCAAACTGAGTTGCACAGAATGGAGCTGGAGTTCCAGAGGGAGAGGGAGCGAGAACAGAGAGACACAGACCATGAGGAGCGTAAGCACCAGCGAGCTGCAGAGGAGAAGAGAGATCATGAACAGCGGGAGGTGGACTGTGAGGAGAGTGAGCACCAGAGGCAACATGAACTGGAGAAGCTACAACTCTAACCACCAGCAACAGAGCAGGTAAGTGGATTGGGTTTAACTGGGACTACAGGACTGGGTTACAAATTGTATTCCAAATTGATAGCTGAATTTAAAGAGGAGGAGGATATGGAAGCCTTTTTAAATTGTTTTGAAAAAGTTTCTTTGACTGGGTAACCAGAGTGGTGGACCAAGGGGGAGCAGTTGATGTCGCCTACCTTGACTTCAGCAAAGCTTTTGACACTGTTCCACATAGAAGATTGATAAATAAGCTAGGTAGGCTCGGGGTGGGTCAGAAGTTGGTCAACTGGGTGGCAAACTGGTTGACTGGCAGAAAACAGAGAGTGGTGGTAAATGGTATACAGTCAGAAGAGATGCAAGTCACAAGTGGGGTACCTCAGGGATCAGTCCTGGGGCCAGTCCTATTCAACATCTTCATTAGTGACCTAGCAGATGGACTAGAGGGTAAGGCTTGTCTGTTTGCAGATGACACCAAGATCTGCAACAGAGTAGATGATCCAGATGGGGTGGGCAGAATGAGAAGAGATCTGGATAAACTAGCAGAATGGTCAGAAGAGTGGCAACTGGGATTTAATGCAAAGAAGTGCAAAATCATGCACATAGGGAAGAGAAACCCTGAAGCCACTTATAGGCTGGAGGGGAGTTGCTAGCAGTCACAAAGGAAGAAAGAGACTTGGGCATCATCATCACTGATGACCTGAAATCATCCAAGCAGACCTCTAAAGCAGTAGGTAAGGCTAGGGGGTGTTAGGGTGTATTAGTAGGGGTATCACAAGTCGTAAAGAGGGAGTAATAATCCCTCTGTACAAGACATTGGTTAGGCCCCATCTGGAGTACTGCGTGCAGTATTGGAGGCCACACCTTCACAAGGACATTAACCAAATTGAGGCAGTCCAGAGAAGGGCAACCAAAATGGTGCAGGGACTGCATCAGAAGACATATGAGGACAGATTAACGGAGCTCAATATGTATACCCTTGAGCAAAGGAGGAGAGAGTGATATGATCGAGACATTTAAACACCTTAAGGGCATAAACAAGGTGAAAGAGTCTAACATGTTTAAATATAAGAAAATAGCAGGACAAGAGGACACAGCATGAGATTAGAGGGAGGCCGATTAAGGGGAATGTGAGGAAATTCTTTTCACAGAAAGGGTGGTAGATGCATGGAATGGCTTACCACAAGAAGTAGTGGCTATGAATACAGTGCAGGGCTTCAAACAGGCAAGGGATAGGCATAAGGGAGCAATACAAATGACTATGAATAGATAGGTCACTGACATCGCAAAGGCCGATGGCACATTTATAAGGTAGAAAAAGAAATGGGCAGACTGGATGGGCCTTGCGGTCCTTATCTGCCGTCAACTTCTATGTTTCTATGTTTCTATGTATTCAGGCTAAAATTTCTAGGGAGTCCTAGAGCTTCCAGCTATCCATGCTATTTACTGGGAAAGCTCAGGATGCATTGGGTCAAATGGACAATGAGGACAGTGATGATTACAGCAAACTTAAAGCTACACTGTTAAAAAAATTTGAATTAACTGCTGAATCATACAGAGCTAAATTCCGTAAGCTCAGAAGAAGAAGCCCTGACATGAGCTATGAGGAGCTAGTCATGAAACAACATCAGTTTTTAAAACATTGGTGGGAAGGAATTGAAGCAAACTCTGTTGATAAAATTGAAAATGTGATTTGGTTAGGACAGTTTTTCTGGGCATGCCAAGCACAGCTGAATTCTTGGCTGGATGACTGAGATCCCAAACAGTGCAAGAGACTGCTGAACTCTCAGACTGCTATGCCAAGAGCAGACCTGCTCTGAGAGTGAATGGGTCAGGCATGGAAGAGCAGAAAGAGAAAAGCGCCCCTTCAAGGTAGCTAAAATCCTCATTGCCTCCACCAAAACCGGTTAGCCCCAGGTTTCAGAGAAAAGATTTCTCTGAAAAGAGAAGTGAATGTTGGTTTTGTAAAGAAACTGGGCATATTGCCAGACAGTGTCCCAAAAGAATGAGAAATAATATGCAGAATGGTACTAGAAAAGAAGAGGGTTGTTAGTGTGTCCCTGGAAGCATGCCTGTGAACATGAGGGAACACATGCACCCAATCATGGTGAATGGTGCACTTACAGAAAGGTTAAGGGACACAGGGGCATCCCTGACATTGGTAAAAGGGGATCAAGTAGATCCTAGTCAGCTTATACCCAATAAATATGTCACTGTATAGGATTTTACTGGTGAAGAGAAAACATTGCCACTGGCTAGTGTTCTCCTGGACTGGGGTGAAACAGGGGGAACTATGCAACAGGTGGCAGTAGCCAAAATGTTAGCAGTGAATGTGATCCGGGGCAACAATCTAAAATAAAGGATGGTGTGTGCTGTTACCTGCAGCCAAGTGGCAAAGGACAATTGTAGTTCCCTGAACCCCACAGAAGCCATTGTGGAGACCACTGAGACGCTGGTTCCCCAGCCTGTGTCTCCAGATGTGGAGACTAATGCAAAAGGGGTATAAATTTCCCCAGTAGCAGTCAACCACACAGCTACAGAGGGTTTCTCCAAAGAGTGAGGGGTGACCCATTGTCAGAGGATTGGGATTGACAGTGATCCTGAGTGCCATGATGATAGTGCTAGGAACCCTAGTTTAGCAAATGAAGGGGACTTGTCCCATGCCTTGGGAATGTGTGAGGAGTTTGCAGCTGCTCAGAGAAGTGACCCTAGTCTACAGAAACTGAGGGCTTGGCCAGACTTGGACGGCACACAGGTAGGCGAAGGCAGACATAAGGGTTATTAGGAAAATGGACTTATGTATACTCAGGCAGTACAGACAGAGGGAGGGGTGCTAGGCAGGCAGCTTGTCATTCCCCAGGAGTATCATAAGCAGTTGCTCAAGATTGCCCATGATATTCCCTTGTCTGGTCATCTGGGAATCGTGCACACTATGCAGTGGTTGGCCCAGAATGTCTGTTGGACAAAGTTCACCCAGCAGGTGAAGGAGTATTGCAGGTCTTGTCACCGGTACCAAGAAATAGGGAAGGCGGGCAAGAAAACCCAAGCCACCCTGATTCCATTGCCCATAGTGGAGGAGCCATTCCAGAGGGTGGAAATGGATATTGTGGGCCTTTAAATACCCCCAGCTCATCAGGGAAGAGATTCATCCTGACTGTGGTGAATTATGCCACCCGGTACCCAGAGGCAGTCACCCTATCCTCCCTGAGGACAGACAAAGTGACAGATGCCTTACTTGGGATTTTCTCACGTGTTGGGTTTCCACAGGAGGTTATCACCGATCGAGGGGGTTCCTTCATGTTGGACCTGATGAAATGCTTATGGAAGAAGTGTGGGGTGGTGCAGAGATGCACAATGCCATATCGCCCACAAGCCAATTGGCTTGTGGAAAGAGTCAGTGGTACCCTAAAGTCAATGCTCCTGGCATTTGCTGAACAGCATGGGAGGCATTGGGAGAAATACCTTCCCTATCTGTTGTTTGCATACAGGAAGGTGCCCCAAGAGTCTACAGGATTTTCCCCCTTCAAACTCTTATATGGACGCCTGGTATGTGGGCCCCTAGACTTGATCCGGGAGGAATGGGAAGGCAAGGGAACTCCCATAGTGGATTATGTCCTTAGGTTTAGTGAAAGACTGAAGGAGCTTATGGGGACAGCCCAGAGCAACCTGGCAGCTTCCCAACAGAAACAAAAAGTGTGGTACAACTGCAGAGCCAGAGCTCGCTTATACATGGTGGATCAGGAAGTCATGGTCCTTATTCCAGTCTGGAAAGATAAGCTGCAGGCAGAGTGGGCAGGACCATACAAATAGGGCTGACATGGTGTTTGCAGTGTCTAGTCCTGGGGAAGGGATGGATGAAGGAGACCCCCTTCTGGACTTGCTAGAAGAAAGTAAGTGGGAATCTCCTGTGAAAGCAGTAAAATTGTCTCCTCAGCTGACCCCAGACCAGATCCAGAAAGTAAGGGAGGTTTTAGCACACTTTGCCCCATTTTTTAGCACCAAGCCTGGACTAATCCCCTTTGTGATGCATGACATGGAGGCAGGAACACAGACACCCATACAGCAGACAGCATATCAGGTGTCAGAAGCTGTCCAAAGGACATTAGGAGGGAAGTCGAGGAGATGCTGGATTTAGGGGTAATCCAGAGATCCCACAGCCCCTGGGACTCACCTATAGTCCTTGTGCCCAAGCCAGATGGCTCTACTCATTTCTGTGTGGACTATCATGGACTGAATGCAGTCACAAACTCAGATGCCCACCTGATGCCCAGGACAGACAAATTCCTGGGCAAGTTGGGAGGGGCAACCTACCTTACGACGATTGACCTGACAAAGGGGTATTGGCAGGTAGAGTTGATGGACAGAGCTAGGGAGAGGTCGGCCTTCATCACTCCGATAGGCTTATTTGAATTTAAAGTAATGCCTTTTGGAATGAAGAACGCCCTGGCCACTTTCCAAAGGTTGGTGAACCAGGTGTTAAATGATGCTGAGGAGTACACCGTGGCATAGCTGGATGACATTGCCATCCTTAGTGCCAGCTGGGAAGAACACCTATCCCACCTTAGGGAAGTTCTAGACAGGATACAGAGTGCCGGGCTCACTGTCAAAGCCGAGAAGTGCCAGGTGGCCATGGGAGAAGTGGCATACTTTGGGCATGTGATAGGCCATGGACAGCTTCATCCTAGCCAAATAAAAATAGAGGTAATCCAGGCACGGCCCAGACCAGAAACACAGAAGCAGGTCAGGAATTTTCTAGGGAAAGCAGGGTATTACAGGAAATTTGTACCCAATTACAGTACCCTGGCTACTCTCCTATCTGACCTGACAAAGAAAAGGATGCCCAAGAAAATTACCTGGGGTCCAGCCTGTGAGAAAGCCTTTTCCAAACTAAAGGATGCACTATGCAGTGCTCCTGTTTTGACAAGTCCTGACTATAGCAAAACCTTTATAGTTCAGACTGACGCCTCAGACATGGGTATTGGGGCAGTACTGAGTCAGACATCCAGCCAAGGGAGAGATCACCCAAAAGTGTACCTGAGTAGGAAGTTACTTCCCAGGGAGCAGGCATACTCTACTGTGGAAAAAGAATGTCTTTCCATAGTGTGGGCCCTAAAGATGTTGGAGCCATATTTGTATGGGCAGCATTTTGTGGTACAGACTGACCACAACCTCCTGGTTTGGCTGATGCAGATGGGGAAAAACAATGGTAGATTGCTAAGATGGAGTCTTGCTTTACAAGGGTATGATATGACAATTCTACATAGGGCTGCAGCCAAAAATCAGAACTCTGATGGGCTGTCTCATGTGTATGAGGAGTGAACTGATTTGGGAAGCTCATCTCATGCAGGGGATAGGGCCCCCAAATTCAGTCTAGGTGGGGAGGAATTGTGACACTCAGACAGCTGGTTCTGGTTAATTTATGCTTTTTGTAACATAACAATGTGTTATTGAATGTCTCTCATGAGAGATGCTGACAGCCTGTGGAATGACACCCCCCTCCCAGGTTTTAGCTAATAGGTATTACCTGGAAGGTCAAGAGATAATTACATGCTAGAAGAGACTAAATGAAGCATCTCCTGTTTATGTGACTAATTGCACCTTGCCAACTGCCAAGATAAATCATAAACTTTTATAACGTTCAGAGGAAACACGGTTAATATTCACATGGTGATACAAAGCATGTTGCACCTCCGTGAGATCTGGCAGAGAGACATAACAAGTCCTTTGATGTCTTGGAAAGGGGAAGCTGCTCATAGATCAAAGAAAGTCATTTGAAAAAAATGAGTTTTGCTGAGGTCACAGAATTTTAATTTACCTTTGATAAGATTTCCTGTTTTGCATAGATATATTTTTTTATATTCTGACAGCGAGGAGCTAGATGACCTCACACAAAGAGGTTGGCAAAGCCAGTTTTTAAAGAGTATTCTCTTTTCCATTTAAACACAATGGTTTGGACTCAGAAAAAGAAACATCAGTAGCGCTGTAAGAGATACATTAGATAGAGCAAGTCTAATTGGCTGGTGGTAGGAAATTGCACTTTTAAAATCTTGTTTTTTTTTAAGTGATTGTATGTTTTTGTGATATATGGTTCTGTATTTACGCTTTACATTTTTATCATTTTTAAGTAAATAACTCATTTTTTAATAGACTATTTGTGTCTTCCAAGTCCTCTATTTTTGCCTGTGATCGTGGATGGTTAAGAGTGTGACAACACTGTGCATGAGCTTATATGGTTTTACCAAACTGGAAAAAGGTAAGAATTTATTCTGAGGTCTTTAATAGAGTTTTAAGCGTTCATTTTGTACGCCAGGTTAGGTGCCAGTAGACGAAAGATATCTGGCCTCCCTGAAGAGCAGAATTATCTGAGCCTGTATATTGGGTACGCTAACAAGAGGTTCACAGTTTGAATCCCTCAAAGACTTGAGACCAAAGGTTGATTCAAACCCGCAAAACAGACAGGAGGGTTACCCTGTTTCTGTTTCCTGTTCACAAGACTACACTCAGAGGTTGGCACTGTGGGAGCAAAGGGCCTGACCTGTTAAGTGGGTTTGTGACAAGCAGTACCACCCAGAGTCAGAAAAGCACAGTAACGCTATCGCAGAAAATGCCCCAAATCACTGGTATCATTCAAGCAGCAGCAAATATGAATCCTCAGGAATTAAATACCACCCCACCAACAATGCTACCACAAATTAGTCCAGCTGTTTGTAGCCTAACCCCAAGAAAGGCCCAGTCTATGCTGCACAACATGTTTAAACATCACTCCAAATTCACTCCCAGTCATGCTACTGCACGCGAACTAAATGCAGCAACTGCTGAAATGCAAGCAATTGATCTGTTGCTATTCTCTTTTGTTCAGAATGTTGGATTTTGGAGGTTGATGACCTGTTCCTGTCAACATGACAGATTCCATCAACACATACTTTCTTAAGCGTGCCATTCCTGAACCCTATGGGACAATGTCACAGACTTTAACTCATGTCCTGAAGCATTCAACATCACCATATATACATTTGAGCATGGATATGTGGAGCAGTGGTCAAATAAGCATTGTAGTTCTACTTGTGCACTACAGCACATTGGGCTGGTACCTGGAGTAATGTTGACTGTGGGCATGGGAGAAGTCACTAAGCTCAGTTGTGATGGTAGCAAAACTGCGTGTATTCAACAGCATGCCATACTAAGAATGAAATGTATAAGTGGATCACACACAGGTGAGAAAATGCTGAAAGTGCTCCTAACCACGATTGATAAGTGGCTTCACCCTCATTCACTGAAATCAGGTTTCTTTGTGTGTGATAATGGCTCAAATGTTGTGAAACACATAAATGATGGGAGGTTTTCAAGGTGCCATTCCTGGCACACTTTTTTGTGCAGGAGTTTCTAACCCATCCTGATATCAAGGCTATGTTGACTGTGGTCCATTGCATCTGTATCCACTTTACCCTTTCAGAAAGGCCTGTGACTAGCTCCATCATCTGCAGATACAATACAAACTGCCTCAGCACCATATTAAGCTGGATATTATCACTATGTGGAACTTAACACAGTACATAATTGAGCAGTTTTATGAGCTGTATACAGTCATATCTGAATATCTGCTGCTATGTACAAGATGTGACAGTGCTGGAGTATCCATGTTTCTGCCAACAGAGCAGTAGCACAGAATGGATGTCCTGATCATGATTCTCAGGCCACTCGAACATGCAACACCTGCAGTGAGTGGGGGCACTGCTCATATAAGTCAGGTCACTCGACTACTACATCTGTTGAGGCAGACACTGGTGAATGAGTAGCAAGTGCTGCAGGCAATTGGTGATAGTGGAAGCTGTGTCTTAATGAAACACATGCTCCATGTCTTGAACAGAATACACATATTTCAGTATTCTGCAGTATGAAGATTTTGGGATTGCCACCTTGCTGGACCCACACTATAAACATGGGCTTGCATAAATAATTGAAGGTGGACATTATCAGGTCCAAATGTTGACTGATCTTCTGATAAGAAGGGTATGCAGGGCACAGTTGCTAAAACACATTTATCTAAGGCACAACATGAAACTCCACAGAGACTGGGTGCTGCTACTGTACCACCACCACAAATGGAAATGGACTGAGAAAACATGTAAGTTAATAGAGAAAATGCCAAATCCTATTGGGGATGTTTTTTGTCAGGTGGGATTTGAAGACATGAAAGAAAAAGGAAGGATGCATATTTGACAGACACAAGACACCTTACCCCACTGATGAGCCCTTGCTATACTGGAGCACCAAGGTCACTGAGTGGCCAGCACTGACCTCGGTTGCAATGAAATACCTCAGCTGCCCACCATCGAGTGTGTCACTGTGGAGCATGTATTCAGTTCAGCTGGGACCATTGTGTGGGACTGGCACACCAATCTATCACCAACAAATGTTGGCTTGCTAATATTTATTAAAATGAATGAGGGCACATTCCGCACAAGACAATCATGTCCATGTTCCTACCACATGAAGGTGGTGGTGATGAGAATGAAGAGCAAGGTGTTGTCGGCATTAGCAAATCATCTTCTGCAAACAAGCTTTCAGCTTAGTGTGTCTCACCTGGTAAAATAATGGGTAAAAATAAAAATAAAAAAATCTTCTACCACCGAGGTGGATGAAGCAAATGGAGAGAGATTCCCATCTGGTGACATCTCCAGTCTGGAAGACTGTGAGGGCTGCTTCCTTGATTAGGTTGAAGCATGAAAAAAGATGTGTAGTTTCCCCTCCTTTCCCCTCATAGGTATAATCCTTTACTTTATGATTCACAATTGTTATTTTCAATCATTTTACTGTTCTCCATCCCCAATTGTTGTGCTGCTGTTTTCTTGCACCTAATTGATTACCTGCCTCCACCACGTGAATGTGATGCTTAAGCAATAAACCACGACAGGGTGTTGGTGATGCTGGTTTTACCCACGCCTGGCGTGGTTCGGTCACGGGGCCGCGGGCGAGTGAAGTAAACTCACCAGGCGTGGGTAAAACCAGCATCCTGCTTCCAAATGAAGTTATGCTATTATATCCCCATTAATTTTTGTCAGAAAAAAGAAGAGAAAAATCATCATTTTTTATTTTTTGAGTTTTCGTTTAAGTTGTTCTTACACTAGAAAAATAAGTCCACTGTATTTGGCTTATAAGATCGAGCATGCTGCAGCGAGTGTAAAAACACTTCCCGTTTTGTACCGAGCAGTTCTCTATGTGCTGAGTAGCTTTAGCAGTTCTCTATTTGCTGAGTAGCTTTATTTTATCATCTTATAAGTAAAACAGGGTTTAGGAAAGAAGTACTTAGTTGGGTATGTTTTTTCGTTGCCTAGGAGACAGAGACCGCGAAGAGCGTCTTTTGAGTGAGACTGATAGTGTGAGAGAGCGCACGCAAAAATAATCTTTTACTGTCATCTGTTTGAAAGTGCTGGGACCGGAGGATTATCGGAGAGCATCAGTCCAGAAATTTAGTATGGTGAGCCCTGAGTTTTGCAGGAGTGGCGAGATGTGTCTGTGGTTAAACTCCTGATGGTAGGAAATGTCTGTAGCTTCAGGACTCTCCCTGTACCATGCAGTACATGGTGGTATCGCGAAATTGCCAAGGAGCAGTGTGGCGGCGGGGGGGCAGTATGATGGGGAATTTCTCACAAGGAGAGGAATATTTACAAAGGAGGGTTGGAGCTGTGTTTTTTTTTATATAGTCAGGAGTCCTCAAACTACCTTACGGCGGGTTTCGGTTGGTAGAGCAACATTTAGTGAGGAAAATAAGATGGTGGCTCGGACTGATTTTTAATTTTTTTGCAGTTTGTGAGATGCGGCTGGCTGGCACTTGTTCCTGTTGGTGATGCTGAATTTTACAACAGGGTGATAGTGCCAGCTGACCAATGAGAGCAGGGTATTTTAGTTGCCATTGTATAATTAAAGACAATGCCTGCTCCAGCCATCAAGACAGAGAACCACCTTCTCTTCCTACTCCACTGGCTTGCTTGGGTCCTACATAGCCACAAACAGCATGGGCCACCACCTCCACACTGATGCAGCATAAAAATGCCATTACCAGCTAAGCAAAGCATGCCTGCTCCTGCCAGCAAGACACAGCACCGCCACCTCCGGCTTGCTTGTGTCATACATAGCCACAAATGGCAAGAGCCACTGCATCTACACTGATGCAAAAATGTTCATGACTCTAGGGAATACTGTTTGGCTTGATCCTATGGTACATGTTACAAAACTCCCTGATTTAAAAACCTCATAAAAATAAATACTATGTTCACTCTGAGATAATATCTAATATCTATTGGATTTGGAATTGACAATCCACATCATTTGGAGCCTCTAAAAACACTGTGGGACTGCACCATCACAGCTGTACTACATAAGTCCAATCTGGAACTTTATGATAGCATATCTGAAATGTGTAGTACTTTACGGGCTGCACACCCATTGGCTCATGCTGTGGACCAGTGGGCGTACAGCCCTACCAACAGTGTCAGTCAGCAGGCGGTGGGGCAGCAGACTGGTGGGGTGCCCGCCCGCCACTGACCTGGGGAGGCGGGGTGGTGGGGCTCAGTGTGCAGGTGGGGAGGGGTCCACTGGACCTCCAGGGATATTGGATTGTCTTTTGTTTTACTTAAGCCTGCAATCGTGCCGACAGCGTCCACTTGATCACCAGGGAGTTTGGATTGTCTTTTAATTTTACTTAAGCCCGTGATCGGGCTGACAGCATCCACTGGACCACCAGGGATACTAGATTGTCTTTTGTTTACTTAAGCCCGTGATCAGGCTGACAGCAGTCCACTGGACCACCAGGAGTTTGGATTCATTTATATTTTACAAATGCCCTTGATTGGGCTGTGGGGCACATTGCCGCACTGCAGGGGCATCAGTCCCGGCGGCTGCTGCCTGGCAGGTGCCAGGTGCAAGTCACTGGGGACCAGTGCACCTGCATGCAAATGGGCCATAATATGATATGCCGTGGCCCTTGCATACAGTATAGCCCCATTTGTAATGCGCTTTTTGAATATATCGTGGTTGCTAGCGTACCCTGCTCCCTCTGGCCACTTGTGCTGGTGCAGCGCTACTGCACCATTCGAACTGCGGGTGGCCATGGTGTGATATTCAACAATGCTGTGCCACAGCACAGCTCCGTTGAATATCACCCAGTCAACCCCCCTGCGCAGCCAAGTTGCACTGCACCCAGGCTTGCACCACAGCCTGGCACAGTTTGAATATCCAGGCCAGAGTAAAAAGAGTAAAGAAAAACACATGCTAAAAGAGAAGAAAAATAGCAAAAATAAAAGTGTTACATGTTAAGAAAATAACAACTTAGGAACAACTAAACAAAGACTCATAAACTGTACAGTAAAAATAAGATGAAGAACTTTTTTTGTTGTTAGGTTTTATTATGAATAAAGCAGATCTGTCCCCTTCCATTGACTAGCTCAGACTGCAAAGTGAAACTAAGGATGAGCCAGTACATAGAATAGTAGCATGTGACTTGCAGGAGTTGTTTCCACATGACCTCAAGCACTTGTTTACCACCAGTAGGCTGATTTTGAACAGACTTCAGCTGTCTTAATGGCAAAGTAACTGGCGAAGTCACCAGTGAAGTTCATAGGCAAATTTACAAGCTGATGGAAAAAAATTGTGGATTACTCTGCATAGATGAATTGGATAACTTTGCAGAAACTTTGCCAGTGAATTAAAACTTTCTATCTCTATTAGTGAGCAGATGCACTTCAGTAAACATGTATTTGATATGTTTACTTTATTTATTTATTTATTATTATTTTGGTTTTGTTAACTGGGAAAGTAGGCCTAAGAAATGCTTCTTTTTTCAGCCTCATCATTTGGGGAGAGGGATACAGATATACACAGATAGACATTGAACCAGTTTAAGCTGTGGTTGTTTTTTAATGATTATTTGATCTGGACTCTGTATAAATTCTCTTACTCTTTTTGAGAAGTGCCATGGAATCTTTAATGTTCACCTAAACAGTCACCGGTATAGGTAGATGGGACCTTGGTTTAATGCCTCATATGAAACATGTGACTCCATCAGCATACTGTCCCCAAGCACTATGCTGGGGCATAAGTAGAGTTACTAATAACCATGGGGAAAGTGCCTCCTGCAGGGCTACAAATACCACTTTCTGCAGCATCTGGTGCTTGTTGGTTTCCTCACATCCTTCTACAGGGCAGACCTAACTCTGCTGAGCATCTCAGATCTGATGGGATCTGGCTTCAAGGTGGTAAAGCTGCAAGCTCATCAAAAAGCAACTGCTGGAGTTTCTGGTGAAGGCAGAACCCCACCATCACTTGTCAGGGAGGAAGCTTGAGTATGGAAGGAGTTTATTGCAAAGTAGTGCATTTGGAATAAGACTTAGGTGTAATCATGGATAAAAGTTGGGGAGACATGGCTCATCCTCTCCTTTCATGCTGATGCCTACGTCATTGGCCATTAGCCAGCTCTCAGAAGCTAAAAGTTAAGGGGACTGGCCTCCCTCACACCTGCCAACAGCCACACCCATGGGAAAAAATGATGCACAATATAACCATATCATTAATGGAAAAGTAAAAATATTATCTTTTTTGTGCTGCATTAAAGAAATAGACATTGAGAAATTTGAAAAAGAGATCTAGATATTTTATTACAACCAAAATAAAAGGAGCTAATCCTTGTCAGACTGTAACAACAAAACTAATAGGGTCCTTGGTTGCATTAGGTATCCCTTTAATTCAAGAAATGAATCAGTTATTTTCCAATTATACAATAACTCAATTAGATCTCATCTCAGTTACTGCGCACCAGTTTGGAACCCATATCACTCGAAGGATAAGATTACTGTATTTTTGCAGTATTTATTTGGAAATTGGTAACCAGAAAAAGACACACCTGAACCAAGGCTTGTTTCCAGGTACAACCTGGGAAAAAGGTAAAGGATACAATAAATCAAAACCAGCAGTAGAGATGAATTCCAAAGTAAAGTACAAATTGTGAACAATTCAACAAGATACAGTACAAGAGCAAATAACAATAAACAGTGAACATAAATCGGTTAATGTTAACAGCATCAATACCCACTTAAAATTATGAAAACAGGTTGATATAAATAAGTGCAACAGTTGTAGTGGCATGAACTGACCCAGGGGGAACCATGGTGGGCTGAAATGGGCACTAAGGACAGGCCAGGTAGGGGATTGATAGGAGTAGGAGGGGAAGAGGAAACACTTTAGCTTGTGCCTAAGGGAAATGGGGGAAGGTTAGAGAAGGAGAGATGAGGGGAGCTGGTTCCAGACAGAAGAAAGGTGATAACAGAAGGTTGACTGCTATCAGAGGAGTGACGGAACATGGAGAAGGTGCAAGTATCTGTTGAATGGAAGGAACATGAGGCAAAGGGAATGGGTGAGAGGAGTGTGGCTAGGTAAGATAGTAGAGATCCAGACCAGTACTGAATTTGGAGTTGAAGGAGGCACAGAGGGACTGGTGACATAATGGTAAGGGGAGGATGGAAAGGGAGAAGCAGAGTGATCAGTAATGAGTATGAGGGTGGAGTTGGTAGCAAAGCAACAGAAGCATTACAGAAGATGTTCAATCTGGCAAGGGAAGAAGATGTACAGTACCATAGACCGCATCTGCGAATATTAGAGAGAATTCAATAAAGAGCAATACATCTAATATGGCATACAAAGTATCTACTATATGTAGAATGCCTCAACAAACTTGGACTTATATCACTTGAAAATTGCAGGAAAAAGGATGATTTATTACTCATGTATGATATCATGCATGACGAAGCACTGAGAAACAGCTAGGGTCAGTAATGCTGTTTCTCAGTGGTTATCCCTCTGTACAGACAGTTGGTGAGACCCCATCTGGAGTACTGCGTGCAGTTTTGGAGACTTCATCGATGCAAGGACATAGACAGGATAGAAGCAGTCCAGAGGAAGGCAACTAAAATGGTGCAGGGTCTACATCAGAAACCATATGAAGAGAGATGGAGAGAGCTTAATATGTATACCGTTGATGAAAGGAGGGACAGGGAGACATGATAGAAACTTTCAAGTACCTCAAGGGAATCAACAAAGTCCAGGAGGGTAGCATCTTTCAGAAAAAGTGATGTGTAAGAACAAGGGGGCACAATTTAAAGTTAGAGGGGGCGGCTCAGGGGTAATGTGAGGAAATTATTTTTCATGGAGAGAGTGGTGGACACATGGAACTGCCTTCCTGGAGAGGTTGTGGGGTCTATAACAGTGGGGGAATTCAAACATGCATGGGACAGACATAAGGCAATTATAGTGGGGGGTTGCAGGAAGTAGGCTGTTGGTTAACTAGAATCTGCAGCTTATCCAATATGTAGGGAAATGGACAGACTGGGTTGGCCAAGTGATCCTTATCTGCCATAAAAGTCTATGTTTCTATGTTTCTATGAACAAATAACACCTACTCAGGTTCCTGCATCCTCAATTGACTGTTCTGAAGCTCTCTTGAATATTCCTTGAAGTCTAGTGGTCTCCCCCCACCCATAAGGGCATCTGATCATCTGTCAGTCCACCTACTCAGGACCGTCCTCCACAAAACCCCCCTCTGCCATCCCACTCAAGTCACCTATGCCCAAGTACAGAATTAATGACAGCAACCTGCACAGCACTCTGCTCACCACCTTGGCCTGCCACCATCTGATTGTCAGTGAGTGATCATAAGTAAAGTAGAAGCAGATGTTTGTATAATACTTCCAGTTCTCAGAGACCATCAAATGGAAACCAGTTGAGATGGTGAGCAGAGGGATGTGTCGGTTATCACTAGACAAAACAAATAAAATAAACAGAGAGAGGAAAGGGTAAGTATACAGAACAACAGTTGTCCCATCTGCAGGCATCTCTCTGGGCAGAGGGAGGAGGTTGCTCATCTCCAGGCTGAATTGACCAGGATTCAGGGGACCTCCTTTCCCACCACCAGGGCCACTGCCGCTGCCTCAGAGGTTGCTAAGAAGAGGATCGGTTGGACAACAGTGGGCTCAGGGAGGGTTAGAGTGGTAGAACAGAGGCCCATCCCTCCAGTTGTACCTCTCCGCAATTCATATACTGTTCTGGCAGAGTGTGGTTCCTCTAAGGAGGCACCCACAGTGGAGACCAAGGAGGATGCTGAGAACCTCCACAAAGGAGACCCACAGGAGTGTGGCATGGGACCCCACAGGGGAAGGAAACAGCTCCTGGTGGGGACTCCATTGTTAGTAGGGTAGAACTGGGGGAGGAGGGAGGGAGGGAGAGGGAGATAAGGTGCCTGCTTGTTGCCATGGTTTGAAGGGACAGGAGTGAGTCCTCAGGATCACAGAAGCAGCTGCATGATGAAGGATCTGCATGTCATTGTCCACATAGGGACAAATGACCTGGCTGAGAAGGGATATGAGCAGTGTAGGAGGAGTCTGTGGAGTTGGTGAGGGTCTTAGACAAGTAGCACACATGGAAACCTTCTCGGAGGTGCTGCCTGTCTATGGTATGGGTGAGGCTAGGGTGCTCCGCACCATGGGATTCAATCAGTGGTTGAAAAAAATGATGCAAAGTTCAGGGTTTTGGCTTCATTGGGGACTGGAGGGCCACCTGGAGGGATGCAGGCCTATAATGGCATGATGGTCTGCATCTGTCCAGGAGGGGAACCAGGATCCTAGGTGAGAGGTTGAAATGCTTAATTGGCAAACATTTAAATTAGCCTTGTGGGAGGCACTAAAAAGGAGAAGGGAAATCCTATCCCCCCCCCAAAAAAATCAGGGTAGTTAGTGAGGCAAACTCCATGATAGAGAAGTCAATAAGGAGAAGTGCAGGGGTAAATGGAGAAAAAGACAAAGGCGGTAAGGACAGGGATGGGCTAAAAATGGGTAAGGCAATTAAAATATGGAGGGTAATGAGTACCAATGGCAGTAGTCTAGGTAACAATCTCCCTGAACTGGTGGCCTTGATGGAAGATGGATGCCTGGATATTGTGGTAGTCACAGAAACATGGTACACAGAGAACCATGACTGGGATGTCAACATACCTGGGTACACAATCTACAGGAAGGACCGGGAGGGTAGAAGAGGAGGAGTATCTCTCTATATAAGGGAATGGATCAAAGCAATGGAACAAAATGGTAAACAGGGAGGAGAGGAGGCACTGTGGGTCACTGTGGACACTGAATAACACCACAATCTGCATAGGGTTGTATCACGAACCCCATCTCGGGAGAAAATGGCCAAGAAAATGATAGAAGGCATCCTTAGGATAGCAGAGAAAGGGAGATATTACTGATGGGGAACCTGAATATGACAGATGTTAACTGGAGCACCTTTGCTACAGCCACATCCAAGAGCAGGGCCGTTCTCGATGCCCTACAGGGGGTAAGCCTCAGACAGCTAGTGTTGGAACCCTTTGGGAGGGAGCAATCTTAGACCTGGTACTCTGATATGGGGACAGAGAGAGGATCTCAGATCTAGAAGTGGGTAGCCGTCTGGGAAGAAGTGACCACCAAACAGTGTGGTTCATGATAAACTCAGCTGTAGAGTAAGCCATACAATAGTGAAGGTACTGGACTTCAGGAGGGCTGATTTTGTCAAAATGGGACAGTGCTTCAGAAAAGCACTAGCAAACAGGCAAGAAGGAGGGGTGGAGCAACAATGGGAAAATATCAAAACTGTCATCACAGTGGCAACAAGCCTTTGCCTGAAACAAATAAAGCAAAACAAAAGAAAAAAACATTGTGGTTCTCAAAAGAGGCAGCAGGGAAGGTTAAGGAGAAAAGACAGCATTCAGAAAGTATAAGGAAACACAGAAGGAGCAGGACAGAGAAATGTACCAGTTAAAGCAGAAGGCGGGAAGGCAGTCAGAATAGCAAAGGTCCAAACTAAGGAAAAGATACCCAACTCAGTTAAGAAGGGATAAAAACCTTTTATAAGTACATTAGGGAGCAAAGAAAGACAAAGGGAGTGATACTGAGCCTGAATAAAGAGGAGGGTAGGTGGGCAGAGAGGGACAGTGAAAAAGCAGGATACTGAATGAATACTTCTGCTCAGTATTCACAAAGGAAGAGGAGGGGAGGTACCTAATCCAGTAATAGAAGCACTCTAGATGGGGGTCTATCAGTCCTTTCACAGAAGAAAGGGTTCTGAAAGAACTCCTAAAACTGAAGGTGGACAAAGCAATGGGGCCTGATAGATTCACTCCAGAATTCCTAAAAGAACTAAGGGAGAATTAGTAATTCCACTGACTACCCTTTCTAACAAATCATGGGAGGATGGTGTGATACCTGAGGACTGGAGGAGGGTGGATGCGATTCCCTTCACAAAAGTGGGAGCAAGACAAATGCAGGAAACTATAGACCTGTCAGTTTGACCTAAGTGGTAGGGAAATGATGGAATCACTTCTGAAGGAAAGAATTGTTAGTACCTAGATGCCAGTGGAGCACAGGATCAAAGCAGCATGAATCTCCAGGGGAAAGTCATGTCAGATGAATCCAATCAATTTCTTTGGTTGGGTGACCAAAGTAATGAGACCAGAGAGGGCTGTGGACATGGCCTACTAGACTTTAGCAAGTTATCTGACATAGTTCCACATGAAAGATTAATAAACAAATTAGCCAGCCTGGGAGTGGGTCTCAGAGTGGTAGCCTGGGTAAAACATTGGCTGGGCAACAGGACACAGAGGGTAATAGTAAATGGAGTCCACAGTGAAGAAAGGGGGGTAACTAGTGGTGTACCGCAGGGTTCAGTACTGGGTCCGATCCTGTTTAATGTCTTTATTAGTGACATTACAGAGGGACTGGAAGGAAAAGTATGTCTCTTTGCAGACAACACAATGATCTGTCACAGGGTTGATACACAAGGTGTGTGTTGAAAGAACGAAAAGGGACGTGACAAGGCTGGAGGAATGGTCAGCTGTATGGCAGCTTAGATTCAATGCAAAGAAGTGCAAAGTAATGCACATAGGAAACAAAAACCCAGGGGAAGAGTACACAATGGGGGTGAGATACTGGCAACAACAAAAATGGAAAGGGACCTGAGGATAGTTATATCAGATGACCTAAAGGTGGGCAAGCAATGTGAGAAGGCAGTACGGAGGGCCCGTGATACTGGGATGCATAGGAAGAGGCTTCACCAGTAGAAAGAGGAAGTTGTTATCCTCTGTATAGACAGTTAGTGAGACCCCATCTGGAGTACTGCGTGCAGTTCTGGAGACCCCATCTCCACAATGACATAGGCAGGGTGGAGGCCATCCAGAGGAGGGTGACCAAAATGATGCAGGGTCTGCACCAGAAGACATATGAAGAGAGACTAAAGGAGCTTAATATGTATACCCTCGAGGAAAGGAGGGATAGGGTGAACATGATAGAAACTTTCAAGTACCTCAAGGGAAGCAACAAAGTCCAAAAGGGTAGCATCTTTCAGAAAAAGAGATGTGCAAGAACAAAGAGGCACAATTTGAAGATAGAGTGGGGATGGCTCAGAGGTAATGAGAAAACCTTTTCTTTCACGGAGAGGGTTGTGAATGCATGGAACAGCTTTCCTGAGGAGGTCATTGAGTCAAAAACAGTGGGGCAATTCAAGAATGCATGGGATAAATAAGGCAATTCTAGTGGGGGAGTAGGAAGAAGTAAGCTGTTGGTTAACTAGGATCTGCAGCTTATCCATTAGATGGGAAAATTGGCAGAATAGATGGGCCAAGCGGTCCTTACTGGCCATCAAATTCTATGTTTCTATGTTTCTGTGTTTCACTATTGTTGTAGTGGGACTGGCTATAATGAAGTCCTGCAAGAGCTGTGCCTTGTATAGAAAAAAAAACAGTGTGGTGGTGGTGGTGGTGTGTGTGTGTGTGTGTGTGTGTGTGTGTGTGTGTGTGTGTGTGTGTGTGTCTGTGTAGAATTTAAAACAGAGGAGGGATGATATGTAAAGGAATTCATGTCTACAATTTTATGCTCTCATTAAACGACTCAAGGAGAAACCTGGAAACATCAGTTTGAATCCCATAGCCACCATTTGTATACTGTGTGACCCTGAGCTGAGCAAGTCATTTAACTTCATAGTGCTCCCAAGATGACCTGGAAATGAGTTGCAGGTCAATGTGTTGTTCCTGGACAAAAGAAATGGTAAAATAAAGGTAAAATTAATAAATAAGGACTTGAAACCTGACTGGTGCAGCTGTGTCTTTATTTATGTGAGTTCTGGAGTGAGGGCTGGGTCTGTGGGGGACTTTGATTTAAATAAGAACTGCCTCCACACCCCTATTCAGGTTCCTGCACCCTCAATCGACCATCTTGTAGCTCTCTTGAATATTCCTAGTAGTCTAGTGGTCTCTATCCACCCATAAGTACATCTGCTCCTCTGTCAACCCACCTACTCAAGACCCTCCTTCCCACAATTCCCCCTTCCAACTCGTCACCCAAGCCAAAATACAGAAATAGTAACTGTGACCTGCAGAGACATCTGCTGACCTCCTTGGTCTGCCACCATCTGATTATCAGTGAGTGATCATGAGTACAGTATAAGCAGGTGTTTGTATAATAGTTTAAATTGCCCAGAGACTGTCAGACGGAACCTACTGAGGTAGTGAGCAGAGGGCTGTGTCAGTTATCACTATTGCTGTAGTTTGCATTATGTGACCAGGGCTGGCAAGGTCCCTGAGAGAATGAGTTGGAAGGGGGTCAGATGCTCTTATTGGAGAAACCACTTGTCCACAAAGAATATACCAGACAGCTACACGATGGGTGATCTGGATGCTGTTACAATGTATTTTGGCAGAAGAGATCAACTTCCACACAACTGCTTTTCAGTAGAGTTCTGCTGTAGGAACATCTGATCCTCTGGGTAGCCTGTGATGTGGGAGCCTGAATCAAGGCGGTGTCTGAAACGGTGATGTGTTGTGGGTGAAAGCCTGAAAGGTGAGGGGGCAGGGAGGGTGACTGGATGTGGTAGGGTGAGTGACCCTAGTGACAGGATGTCATTGTATGTACACGTGTGCGGCGGGAGGAGTGATCACAGTGAGCGTGGCCTGTGAGGGGGCAGAGGGGGTGTAGAGGGTGGTGTTGCAGTTGGCTACTGAGCTGCACCATGACGTGGGGGATTGGCCTCCACTTACAATTCATGGGGTTCTGAGTTCAGGTCTGGGTCCGGGCGATACTGTGTTTTTGTTAAGCCCAGCCCAAAGCTTTGTTTTAACTTTAGGCTCCCATGACATGCACTCCCCTGGGTCAGAATCCTTAAGTGAGGGTCATGGGGGCAAAGTCCCCTGCATGGGTGGGTGTGGGTTCATAGCCCCCCTAAGAAAGCAAATGCATTGAGTCTCGGCTGTTCCTCTGTGCACCGAGGGTTGTCAGGGTGGCAAAATTGTTTTCGCCACCTTGACTTCACTGATAATGTGGGTCACCATTTGTTTCGCCATTATCACTGGGGACTGAACCTCTGACAACCACCTACTCATGGTCCTCCTCCACACAACCCCACTCCCACTCAAGTCACCTATGCCGAAGTACAGAAACAGTGACAGCAACCTGCACAGCCCACTGCTCACCACCTTGGCCTGCCACCATCTGATTGTCAGTGAGTGATCATGAGTACAGTAGAAGCAGGTGTTTGTATAATATTTGAGATTGCTCAGAGACCTTCAGATGGAAACTATTTGAGATGGTGAGCAGAGGGCTGTGCCAGTTATCACTATTGCTGTAATGGGACTGGCTGTAATGAAGTTCTGCAAGAACTTGCCTTATAGAAAAAAAAACAGCATGGTGGTGGTGTGTGTGTGTGTGTGTGTGTGTGTGTGTGTGTGCAGTGCATGTGAAATTTAAAACCTAGGAGGGATGATATGTAAAGGAATTCATGGCTACAGTTTTTTATGCTCCCATTAAAGGACTCCTGGAGAAACTTGGAGATATGGGTTTGAATCCCATAGCCACCATTTGCATACTGTCTGACCCTGAACTGAGCAAGTCACTTAACTTCATAGTGCTCCTAAGATGACCTGGAAATGAGTTTCAGCTCATTGTGTCTTTCCTGGCCAAAACAAAATGTAAAATAAAGGTAAAATAAATGAATAAGGACTTGAAACCTGATTCCTGCAGCTGAGTCCTTATTTATCTGAGTTCTAGAATGAGGGCTGGATCTGTGGGGGGTCTGATTTACATAAGAACTGTCTGCATACCCCTACTCAGGTTCCAGCACCCTCAATCGACCATCCTGTAGCTCTCTTGAATATTCCTGGCAGTCTAGTGGTCTCCCACCACCCATAAGGACATCTGATCCTGTGTCAACCACCTACTCGACCCCCACAACCCTCCTTCCTGCTCAAGTCACCTGAGTCAAAATACAGAAATAGTGACAGTGACCTGCACAGACCTCTGCTCACCATCTTGGCCTGCCGCTGTCTGTTTGTCAGTGAGTGATCATAAATACAGTATAAGCAGGTGTTTGTATAATACTTGCGATTGCTCAGAGACCGTCAGATGGAAACCAGTTGAGGTGGTAAGCAGAGGGCTGTGTCAGTTGTCATTATTGCTGTAGTTTGTATTATGTGACCAGGCCTGGTGAGGTGCCTGAGATGGTGAGTAAGGAGGGAGTCAGATTCTCTTATTGGAGGGACAACTAGACCACCATGAATATACCAGACAGCTACAAGATGGGTGATCTGGATGCTTTACAATGTATTTTTCAAGGAGAGATCAGCTTACATGCAACATCTGCTTTTCAGTAGGGTTCTGTGTAGGGCCCTGCTTTTACAGTTTTGCAATATATTTATACAGAATAGCCCAGCTGAGTTGCACTATAAGTTCAAACAGAATCTCACTCACCTCCACCATGTAGAAAGAATGCTGCTCACAACATCTCCATTAAAGTGCTTTCTTTATTGAGGTGCCAGTGCAGGACACAGCACATGCCTTGAAGCAATTTTGGACCAAAAGGCATGTCTTTTGAAAAAGGATTTTGGTCAGAAATGCATTAAGGCGAGTGGTGTGTTGTGCTGTGTGCTGCACGTGTACCTCAATAAAGATTGCATTTTAATGGAGATGTTGTGAACAGCATTCTTTTCTGCATGGTGGTGATGGGTGCTGGATTCTGTGCTGAACTTATGTCAATGTGTCCCTGCACCCAAACCTTGTGCAGCTTTCTACTTCTGAATGAGGACTGAGTTGTGATATCTTGTTTGTAGTGTGGTTCTGTTTGACCAAGGTTTTACATTGTATTTACCCAGGATAGTACAGCAGAGATGCAAGATCTTTTTTTCAGTGGGGTCCTCCTTTTACCCATTTTTATAATGCATTTACCCAGGACAGCCCAAGTGAGAAGAAATTTCTCATATTCAGTGAGGTCCTACTTTTACTATATATTTTTTAACGATAGAGCAGAATAGTGGACTTATTTTTTTAATTAACCTATTTAATGTGGCAATGTAATATTGCATGTATAAATGTCTTCTCCATGAAGGATTAGTAACCTTATAATCAGGTAGTGATGGCTGTGTTTTCATCTTGAAGTTTGTACTTTTTGTTCATCTGAACGATAGATCTGCAATCTAGGGAATGTCCTGCAGAACTTGTCTAACTCAGCAAGTGGCTAGCTGTACCTGTATGACTGGAGGTGCTGCTGGTAGAGTACTATGCTAAATGCGAGTTGGGAGCAGCTGACTGGTCTTGCCACGTGAGCCTGTGAAAGATTAATTCTCACAAGTCGGGAATCAGAACTTGGCCAGGACCAAGTGAGTTAGACGGTCGGTGACAACAATTGGTAGTAGTAGAACATTTTTATTGATCAGCATAAAGCTATATACAATATAACAATTATACAACACCAGAAATACAGTACATAAATAGTTAAAACATTAGACATAAATATATCATACACATCTTTCAGGTTCAATTTGAAGATACCATGTTAGCGTAATACTTTCGACAAAAGTTCTTAGTGGTACAAATCCATGCTTTACAAATTAGTTACATAGATACATAGACAGTGTTGGCAGATAAGGGCCTATGGCCCACCTAGTCTGCCCATTTGAGCTTGTAAGTTCAGTTTGTTTTCCTAGAAGTCTGTTTCCCTCCCCTGCCCTCTAGAATTCCTTTATGTCTATCCCATGCATTCTTAAATCCCGTGATTGTTTCAGCCCCCACCACTTCCTCTGGCAGGGTGTTCCACTTGTCCACCACCCGTTCTGTGAAGAAATTCTTTCTCATGTTTCCTCTGAATCGTCCTCCCTCCAACTTCATCCCATGCCCTCTAGTCCTGAAACATCTTTTTCACTTAAAAATAGTGTTTTCCTGCACCCTGTTCCTCCCTGTAAGATACTTGTATGTCTATCATATCCCTCTCCCTCCTCTCCTCCGGGAGTACATGTTCAGTTCCTTCAACCTGTCTTCATAGGACTTGTGATGCAACCCATGCACCATCTTTGTTGCGCTCCTCTGAACCTTCTCTACCCTGTCTTATGTCCTTACGTGAGATATGGTCTCCAGAACTGTACACTGTACTCCAGGTGGGCCTCACTAGTGTCTTGTATAGCGGAATTATGACCTCCCTTTTCCTGGTGAGTGCCCTGCCTATACATCCCAGCATCCTATTTGCTTTACCTGATGCCTTGTCACACTGTTTCCCTACCTTGAGGTCATCAGAGATGACAACCCCAAGATCCCTTTCCTGCTTGGTGCATGCTATATCCTGACCCCCCAACTGATATATTGTGCCAGGGTTTTTGTGCCCCATATGCATTATCTTGCACTTCTTTGCATTGAATTTCAACTGCCAAACCCTTGACCATTCTTCAAGTTTCTGCAGGTCCCTTCTCATTCTGTCTACACCCTCTGGTGTGTCTACTCTGTTACAGAGCTTTGTGTCATCAGCAAACAGTGAAATTCTGCCTTCTAGATCCTGTGCAATGTCACTGATGAAGATGTTGAATAGGACCGGTCCCAGCACCATCCCTGTGGTACCCACTGGTTACTCTTCCCTCTGTGGAGTGACAGCCATTTACCACCACCCTATGTGTCCTGCCACCCAGCCAGTTACCTACCACCACACTACTGTCCTGCCCACACCCATATTCCCCAGTTTGTGTAATAGTCTTCTATGTGGCACAGTGTCAAAGGCCTTGCTGAAGTCCAGATAGGCCATGTCCACTGCCCTCCTGATCCACCTCCTAGTCACCCAGTCAAAAATTCAATGAGGCTGGTCTGACATGACCTCCCCTGGTGAAACCATGCTGCCTTGGGTCCTGTAGTCCATTGACAACCAGATGTTCCACCAATCTCTCCTTCAGTAGTGCTTCCATGATCTTTCCCACTACCGAGGTGAGGCTGACTGGTCTGTAGTTCCCTGCTTCCTCTTTGTTCCCACTTTTGTATAAGGACTACATCTGCTGTCCTCAGTCTTTGGGTACCTCCCTGTTTCCAGTGATTGGCTGAACAGGATAGCCAGAGGTTCAGCCACCACCTCTCTTAGTTCTTTAAGGACCCTGGGGTGCAGCCCATCTGGCCCCATTGCTTTATCAGCTCTTATTACTTCCAGTTCCTTCAGGACCCTTTCTCGTGTAAAGGGACTTATGTCCATTTCTGCACCATTCTCACCCCTTGTACTCCCTTCAGACCCATACCCCCTCTTCCTTAGTAAAGACTGAGCAGAAATACCTGTTCAATATGTCAGCTTTATTGTGCCATCCTCCATGCGGCTCCCATCCTCCCCTTCAGTCTCACTATCCCTCCCTTTGTCTTTCTTTTTCACTTATGTACCTGTAAAGGTTTTGTCCCTTTACCCACTGATTTTGCAATGTGTTCTTCTGTCTGAGCTTTGGCTTCCTTACTGACTTCCTGCCTCCCTTTGTTTCTCCTGGTACTTCTCCCTATCCCCTTCTGCCTGTGTCTTTTTTATTGCCTGAATGCAATCTTTCTAGCTTTCACTTTCTTTGCTACCTCTTTGGAAAACCATAATGGTCTCCTCTTCCTTTTCCTCTTGCTAACCTGCTTAATGCATAATTCTGTTGTTCTTATAATCCCATTTTAAATACTGCCCTGTTCCTCAACCCCTGATTCCTGTCCCATTCCCTTAATGCCTCTTTCAAGTATCTCCCCATTTTCCAAGTCTGCCCCCTAAAATCCAGGATCGTGTTTTTGTGTGGTTTGGTTCTGCTCTTTCTGTGATTTCAAACCACAATGACTGGTGGTCACTGTTGCAGGTGCTCCCCCACTGTTACCCCCATCACACTGTCCCTGTTTGTGAGCACAAGGTCCAGTATTGCCTTCTGCCGAGTTGGTTCCATGACCAGTTGCTTGAGGAAGGCACCCTGAAGGAGTCCAGGATAAATCTGCTCTAGTTGATGCTGCTGCTGCTGGGATGCTCCAGTCCACGTCTGGAATATTGGAAGTCTCAACCAGTACTACCTCACCCTTGTCTGCCATCCTTTGGATGGCTAGCATCACTCCTATCTGTTTCTTCCTCCTGGGCTGGTGGTCTATAGACCACACCTGTGCGAATGGCTGGCCCCATTTTCCTTTCCAGCTTAACCCACAGTATCTCTCCCCATTTTGTTCCTCCTGGATCTGTGGCCTTATGTCATTTTTCACATACAGTGCCACTCCTCCTCCCTTCCTGCCTGCTCTGTCTCTTCTGAATATGTTGTAGCCAGTTATGGCCATCTCCCAGTCATGGTTATCATTACACCAGGTTTCAGTGATGGCCACAATGTCCAGGTCTGACTGTACCATGACAGCCTCCAGATCTTCCATCTTGTTGCTAAGGCTCCTGGCATTTGCACACATGGCTTTCCATGATTTGACCTCCTAGACTGCTTCACTGTTCTACTCCAGCCCCTTCCTTGGTTGTCATTTATCCTGGTTCTCCTTGCTGTTTGCCCTTCTGCTGAATTTTGCCTTTTCTGCTTATCTACCTTTTGGACACTAATCTCCATCTTTTGCCCACTGCTTTGCAGAGATAGCCACTCCTCTGGTTCACTGGTTCCACTACTAGCTGTGGGGGGTGAGCAAGTAGGTACTGTCCTTGCTGGCCTGCCACCCCCCTTTGCTAGTTTAAATGCTGTCAATGTAGCATTTAAACTTATCATTGAGTCCTTGGATTCCCCTCCAGGATGGATGCAGGACGTCAGGCTTGAACAAACCTCCATCCCTCCAGGTGGGTCCCCAGTCACCAATGAATCCAAACCCTTCCTCACAGCACCAGTTCTTCAACCATGAGTTAAAGTTCCTGGTGCATGCACCTATGCTCTCCTTGCCTCTCACAGGTAGTACTTCTGAGAAAGTGACAGAAGTAGCTACTTGTGAGACCCTCCCCAGTTTCCTAAACTCTTCCTGAACTTCCTTTGGCTCCCCATTTGCCAAGTCATTAGTACCTAGGTGGATAATGACATCCATCTCACCCTCCGGTCTTGCCTTCCCAGTGATCCCCAGTATCTTCCTTCCATCCCTCCATGCCGTGGCACCTGGTAGGCACCTCACCTCCCTGTCCTCCCCCTCCTGTGTTCCTAGCTGGATCCCTCTTACGATGGAGTCCCCCACCAGGATTCGCTTCCTCCTCCTCTGGGGTCCACTGCTTTCCCCACTGAGGTCACCTCCTTGCCTAACCTCCTAGTTGTTAAAAGAAATTTTGCCAGGAGTTCTGTAGTTTTCTTATCCTTAACTCTAAACAAATAGTCCAACAGATTGGGGCGGGGGGGGGAAGACTGACACCACCAAGTAACCCACCCCAACATTTTTTCCTAGTTGTTTCATAGAGAGGGCATAAAAGAACCACATGTTTCAAATCATCTATTAATTCCATTCCACATTTACAAAATGGGAAGGGGACAAGCTTTTTCTTGTGTCTATACAGTATATAATTAGCCGTATAGCATTCAGTCCTGAATCTTGTGTAGATTGTCTTTAATTTAGGACATGTTAACAATGAAATATATATCTCAAAACTATATGAAGACTTAAGTGTTTTGTAATAATCATGAAGTTTAAGCATAGAAAGTTGGGAGAGTAAACAGTTCCTATCTAAATCTTCAAGTCTCAGTTTAACATCCTGCTTAATTTCTGCAAAGGATCTAAGGTAAATTTTATGAAGAAGATATCCCAGACCAACTGGCATTATTGTTTCCTTAATAAACTGGATACAAGGATGTACATATCCCAAGCTAGCCATTCGTATGCATTCTTCTAAACACATTCTAAGGTATCTTTTTTCAGGTAAAAGAAAAAGTTTCAGTAAAAATATAATTTGTTGCTCCTCTATAAGAGAAGACAGAGAGTGCTGGCCTAATTCCAGGGCAAAATGCATTTTGGAGTTCCTTGTGGTAGCATAAGAATGTATCTATATAAGTTATTTAATATGATTTGTAACCTTCCAGTCTCTGTATAACCCCTTACCTCAGAGGCATATAATATGCTTGTTCTTATTTTGGCATTTAGCAGTTTCATGATTCCTTTTACTGAGGCTTTCCCCATTTTATTATTAAATATTTTTAAAACGTTTCCTGAGGATCTCATTTTATTTTGGATGGTATCCAGGTGTTTGGTCCAGGATAGACCATGGGCAAAACGTACTACTAAGTAGTCATAATATTTTATCCTGCCTATAAATACACCATTAATCTTGAAACTTACAGGGCCAGATATTCAAACTGCACCATTCTGTGGCGCAAGCCCTTGTGCTGCTCAAAAAAGTTGCGTAGGGGTGTGGCCAGGGCGATATTCAATGGAGTTGCGCTATTGAGCAATTTCTTTGAATATCACCCTAACCACAACCACTGTACATAAGCGCAGTGGAACTTGTGCCACACCAAGTGGTCAGAGTGGAGCATTCAGATTCCGATTGGCGCCAAGTTCCATTGCACAGTCTTAAACCTCGATATTCAAAGGTGACATGCAAATGAAGCCATAATTTATGCAAAGGTGCAAGGGGTCCATTTGCATCTAATTATGGCCCCATTTGCATGCCATTAGCATGCAGGTGCGCCGATCCCCGACGACTTGTGCCTGGCGCCCTGCCAGGCAGTAGCCGTCGGGACCGGCATCCCCCTGCAGCCCGGTCGCGGGCAGAACGGTATTCGTCCCCACAACAGCCCAATTGGGCATAATGTAAACTCCCCAGTAGCCTGATCACGGGCATGCAGTAATTCATCACCCCCGACTAACCCGATTGCAGGCGCATGCAGCACCCCACCCCCAACTAGCCCGATCGCGGGCATACATCACATCCCCACCCCAACTAGCCAGATCAGCGGGCGCCACATCCATCCCCACCCCGACTAGCCTGATCGTGGGTATAACATCAACCACCCCAAAGACCAATATCCCTGGTGGTCCAGTGGACTGTGAAGCCCAATCGTGGGCATAAGTCAAACCCACCCCCAAAGTCCAGTATCCTGGTGATCTAGTAGCTCCACCCACCCACCCACTGAGCACCCCCCGTCAGCCAATGGTGGCAGCACCCCACCACGCCACCCGCCGACTGACAGCTCGGTAGGGTATGCGCCCGTTGGTTCAGAGTAAGAGCCAATGGGCGTTCAATATACTAATACAAGGCAGTCCAGATATGTAGATACGATTCATTCATATCTGGACTACCTTCTCGGCTATAAAACTACATGCCGATAGCTTTACTCTGAACCAGTAGGCGCAAGCCTACCGAGCTGTCAGTCGGCGGGTGGTCTACCAGCCAGCTAACAGTGGGGCTCTGTGGGTGGGTGGGTGACAAGCTACTAGATCACAGATGTTGGACTTTGGAAGGTGGGTTTCACCTCACCATGATCGGGCTTCATAGTCCACTGGACCACCAGGGATATTAGTCTTTAGAGGGGTTGGCGTTATGCCAGGGATCGGGTTAGTCGGGGTGGGGATGTGATGTATGCCCGTGATCGGGCTAGTCGGGGGATGGGATGAATGTATGCCCGCGATCGGGCTAGTCAGGGGTGGGGATGTAATGTATGCCCACGATTGGGCTAGTCAGGGGTTGGGGGAACCTTATATTATGCCGCAGTTGGGCTGCTGCAGAGACTACTCTGCTCCAGCGATCAGGCTACGGGGGTTACTATTATGCTCGTGATCGGGCTGCAGGGGCACCGAGAACAGTGGAGGGCCACCCACAGGTGGCAGCTGCTGTGTTGTGCCCTGTAATGTGGCAGCTCACTGGGTGGCTCTTGACTTGATCCTTTTTCTTTTTAGCCTAAAGTTGTGCAGGCGCGGGTAGGGGATTGCGCTTGCATAACTCTGCATGGCCTAGCTGAATATCAGGCTGTGCAGTTTATGCATGGTTCCTCCCCCTTCGGTTGCACATGCCTTCATTAGCATTGTGCTGTTGCACAGCATGATTTGGGGGCACAACTGCCTCCTGCTGAATATTGCAGCATGGCGCATTTCGGACTTGTGCATGGCTCAGCTCTTTTGAATATCTGGGCCATAATGTTTTTACTTTTTTTTCCAAATACTATTACATTTGTTTTACTATGGTGGATCCTCAGTTTTTGTTGAGTACAGAGGGATTCAAACTTCACCAATTTCCTTTTTAGACCCAGAGGTGAAGTAGAAAGCAGAACCAAATCATCTGCATATGAAGCAATCTATCCTGCAACCATCTACCTTGGGAGCATGAAAGTCAAATTAATAATCTGATCCAGGTTGAATTTATATATATATTATTAAATAGCATGGTGCCAGTACACACCCCTGTCTGACCCTACATTTGTGGGGAATTTTTCAGTCACGTGTCCATATTGATCGTATTGAACTCTAGCCCAGGTGTTTCCGTGGAGATTAGTGATAGTATCAAGCAGGGAACTCTCCACCTTTAGTTCCTTGAGCATTGCCCAAAGAATGTTCCTACTAATACTATCAAAGACTGAAGAGAAGTCCACAAAGCAGCAGTATAAATTGGATTTTCTGACTTTAACATATTTCCAGATCAGATGCTGCAGGACATAGCAATGTTGTATTGTGGACCTATTCTTCCTAAACCCATTCTGTGACTCATTCAGTACTGAGTTTTCTTCAGCCCAATCAAGCAGTCTGCCCAAGATTATCTTAGAAAAAACTTTCTGAGATACATCTATCAGGCCAATTGGCCTGTACATCTTGGGGTTGTTAGGATCCTCTTTTTTAAAGATTGGTTATATAATGCTATCTGCCCAGCTTGAGGGGCACAGAAGACTTTGAACCAGCCCAGTAAATAAAGAAAAGAAGAGAGGAAGCCACCAATTAGAAAATGCTTTATATGGGTCTTCCAGTATACTGTTGGGGCCCAGAGCTTTATTTATTGTTTTTTTTTTTATTTATACTTTTACCCCCTTGAGCCACCAGTCTGCCTACCTCATCATGTCAGGCATTCTCCTCAGGTCTCAGGCCACCATCTCTGGGGATTCTCCTTGGCTCCTAGTATGGATCCAGCAGCTACCCCAGTGGCTTGCCCCCAGCGGCGGGGTGCAGGGAAGCTCTGACCCTAGCTTGACCCCCCGGGTCAGGATCCAGTAATGCCACATACCCTCAGTGCCGAATTAGTCCCCACTGGAGACGGCCATCATGCCACCTTGACTGGTGCCCTATTTTTCTGCTTATCCTCCCCTGATGTCTGTGGTGTGCAATGATACCTAAGGTCCTGAGCATGCACGCTTCTGCAAGCACTCTGATTCAGGCATCAGCTGCAGTTCATCCACACAGGTCCTGCCAGTGCTCTAGTAATCACCCCAGACACTGCCAGGGGCAACCGGAGCACCGGTAGCAGTACACCCCCCTCCACTGAGAAGGAGAGCAGTACTACAGACACTCAATCCTTCTCCTCCCCTGCCAACCCCTGATGACCCAGGCTTGTTCCCAAACCTGGGTCACCCACATGGTGCGAGGTGTGGCATCCAGTGTCTCAACCCTCAGCACCACCGGGCTGGTGACCCGGAGCTTTATTAGTTTTAAGTGATAGGACAGCCAAATAGAGTTCTTCTTCTGTGATAAAAATGGGCCATGGGAAAAGCATTTCTCTCTGAGATCCTTGCTAATCAGACAATTCCAGCTCTGTTTGAGAAAAATAAAGCTCCGAAAAATATGAAATCCAGATTTCTGGTGTAATATGAGCTTCAGGCTTATTAGAGTACCTATTATAATCTTGGGACACTATTTTCCAAAAACATCTACCATCCCTATCCAGAACTGACTGTCTTATTTTTCCCAGAGTCCCAGGGTATGTTTTTCCTTAAGCTTTCAAGAATTAATTTATACTTTCTCTTTCTCTCTTCAGGAGTTTAAAATCTGCTGCTGTTTTATTTCTTTTATTCCTGTGTATTCTTAGTATTCTACCAAATTATTTTTTGCCCGTAAACATTCTGCATTAAACCAAGACATTTTAAATGTATGTTTACAGGTAAGTGTTTCTTTTTATGTCATAGTTTTAATAACATAAGAATCCTTCTCCAACGTTCTATAAAATTGATCAGTTCATGATGATTAACAACAGCATCATGTATGTTACACTTCTCCTGTATTTAATATAATGTAAAATTAGTATGGTGAATAAGGCGCCCAGATAATTCTCTTCTCATTAACAATGTCCAGATTGTTTTCCAGATGTCCCTCTTTACTAACTATTCTAAATGGGCATTTCAAAGTAAGTACAATGGGATAGTGAGCAGATTTCGATCTATCTTTAACCTTTAGTTTTTTACCAATTGAGATGCCTCCAGATTAGTCCAAAAAGATTCGTCGTCGATGCACCCAGGGATCCTCTGAAAGTGAAGGCCCCTAGCTTGTCTCCCTGAGTTCTTCCATTCAGGAGACAATAATTCCTAGATGCAAGGGCCTCCAAGAGGGCCCTACCTCTAGGATTAAGCACTAAATCCTGAGACTGACTCTTATAAGTGATATTTTCATTGTTTAAAGGGAGAGAAGATATTAAATCAGTATATACTTCTTCCAACAAGCCAGAAGGTATTATGGAGTTAAAATCTCCCAGAATAATTATGTACAAGCTGCATAATTTTCAGACAGATCATCAAGCAGAATTTTCAGGTTCTGGATAAAAATATCAACCACCTCAGAATGTCTGGATCTAGGTGGAAAATAAATACTACAGAAAATAATTTTCTTCAAACCTTTATAAACTAATAGAGCCAAAATTCCATCAGAGTTGATTGATATTTTAGTTATCCCAAGATCTAGCTGTGTTTTAACAAGAAAAGTAAGTCCCCCTTTAAATCTACTGAATTGTTTGTCTCTGGTGGCAGAAAGAGTTATAGCCGAATACTCTGCCATTCTAGGGATGGTGTCTTTCATACACCATGTTTCTTGCATACTAATTATATCAAAGGTCTCCTAAAAACTCAAAACCTTGGGGTCTGTTATTTTAAGGTGTATACCCTCTGCATTCCAAGAAAGGATGGAGAAGGAATCCATCTCATTCTTTTTCCCTCATATTCATCAAAGTCCGAGATTTGAGCTCTTCAGACACTTCCTCACCAGATTCCTGCCATGACTGCCATTGTCAGGCTGAATCCACAATCAGCAATGGTGAGAAAGTGTTTGGATTCTCAAATGTTCAAAATTTATTAGCAGAAAGTCAGAATTCTGCACTGGATCTTGTGAGGCCATGACATGTCTCCGACTAATAGAATCTACCTCTAGTTCTACAGGGTCCACAATGTATATTCCTAATGAGTCCAGTTTGCCAGCTGATGACAATATTTTACTGGCCAAATTAGACATTTTAAAAGTAATATCAATCTGTGATGATAAGCCTAAATCATTAAAGATTTTAATAGAATCAATCATATTGCAGGAGATATGCAGATCCAGTGCTTTTCCAAGGAAGTGGAGGAGGTCTCTTCTCACCTTCCTTTTAGAATCCTTTTCCATAAATTTCCACCCAAACACAGCAATTGCTCTTCCTAGACATGATTTGTTCTGATTTTCAATATGTTCATTAATTTACTCCTAAGATCTTCCTCTGAGATTCACTAACTAGCTCATTCTCCTTGGCCACAGAGGATAGCCCCTCTTGTACATTTTTTTCTTTGCTCCCAGAGGGCTCTGGGACAGATTTTGGAACCAACATGGGGAATGCAATACCCAGGCCCTTTTTACCCAAAGACAATATGTTTTCCAGGGTGAGATGTGCAGTAATCAAAGAGGAACAGTAGAGTAGTACAGTATTTCTATAATATGGATTTAATGATCTAAAAGCTGTCATTTCTTCTTCTAGATCAGTGTGGAATAATCCAAAATAACCAAGTATCCAAATGAGAAGTGATTCTTCTGTTTCATTCTCCAACATAGGAACATCTTGTACCTCAACCATAAATTCAGCATTACAACAATTATGTAAAGCAAGAGAATTCCCTATATCTGCCACCAGAGACTTACTAATGGATATATCTCTAATGGGAGGGTTACTGGTGGTCTCAGTCTCTGACTCTTTACTAACAATTTCATCATAAGAAATTTCATTGTATTTTCTGTTTGAACAAAGTTTCCCCTCCTGTACAGAGAGTTGTTTATCAGGGTCTGTGCCCTTGTACAACACCTGTCTATCCCTCATCTCTTGAGCTAATAGCATTTTCAGATTATCATATATCAATTGTTTATCTTTACTTTTATTACTAGAAAAAGTCATACATTTTTTAGTATTTTTTTTTGCTTTAGGTCTCCTTTTCACTTTTGGTTGTCTTTGTGTTAATCTGCCAGGCTCACTAGTACCAACATTTTCTAAGTCTGAAGTTTGCATATAACATTTACATACAGTGGATTCCGCTTGTATGCACACCCTCGGGACTGTCTATGTTTGTGCATACAAGCAGAATGTGCATATAAAAGAAATGTACTAAATATGATGACACGCCACTCCGTTACTCTTCAATGAACTCATTTAATATTATCAAATGGATTAAAAGTGATTAAAAGTGTCAAATAAATACAAATAAATACAGCACCACATAATAAAAGCAGTATACTATTGTAAACTAGCCAATATTCAAGTAGTCATTTTGATCAGTTTTAAAATAAGAGGTTATCTGAGTCTGCTTACAAGCATTAGCAGCAATTGCCTCCAAATGCACTTCAAATGTATAAAACCATGTAAAGTCTGTACGCTCTCGCCTCTCAACATAGTGTCTAATTTTATTTACCATGTCCCAGACTTGAGCCAATGTCAGCGATGTTATTTCTACATCCCCTTTGTCATCCTCTTCCTCTGTCTAGGTACTGATGACCGTGCTGCAGATGTCCTCATCAGTGACGGCTCCCGATATGGGCTCGTAGGTATCAATATGGATATAGGTATTAAACTGTTCTGTGTTCATGTTAGCAGGGGGTATTACAGGAGCTGGTTCTGGTGCAATGTCCTCTATGCTAGTATTGGGAAGTCCAATTCCTGCTTTCTGACAACAGTGCTTGATAGTCTGGGGTGTAACATCAGACCAAACAGCTTGTAATAAATGAGCTGCGTCCAACATGTTGATTTTTTTGGCTAAGTCCATGAACGCCTGTTGTGGGTTTTGCTGTGTCTCTTTGATTGCTCCAAAAAGCTTGTTAATAATCCTTTTACGTTAGTGGGATTTAAGATTTTGAATATCACCTTGCTCCATGGGCTGCACAATGGCAGTACAGTTTGGTAGGAGGAAAATCATTTTAATGTTATGCAGAGCCACTGCTTTATGTGCTGGGCAGTTGTCCACTGTTAAACTGATTTTTTTTCTGTGCTGACCCATTCTCTTGTCAATGTCCCACAACCATGCAGAGAAAATCTCAAATGTCATCCAACCATTGCTATTCACAGTGTAGCTAACAGGCAGTGCTTCAATGGATACCCCTCTAAAACAACGCAGCATTTTCGATTTTCCTATAAGAAGGAGTGGAAGCTTATCTGAGCCATCAGAGTTTGCTACCATTAAAGACAGTCTTTCTTTTGCTTTTTATGGCTACTCAATGCCTTCCTTTTAAAAGTTAGTGTTCCATCTGGGGTTGCTCTAAAAGAATGCCGTTTCATCGGCATTGTAGATTTACTCAGAGAATAGCCACTTACAATGCCGGGTAGCACTTTTGCAAGCCAATCTTCCACAGCTGCAAAATCAGACTCTGCTCTCTCCCGTGTCTGCAATAGCTGATTTGATTCCTCTTCTTCCATCCCGATAGCCAGCCAGCCGTTGGCTCAAAATCACAGATGTCCATTGTCTCAGCAAGTTGCTTCGCTTTCTGTAAAAGTATGGGACGGACAGGGGACACCACAATTCCGGAAAAGGCATCATCTTAACAGGGCTTCTTCTACTCACCCATCTTTCCCTTCTCTTTCCTTTTCTGAGACTTGTTGCAGCCATTACTCCAGTCATTCTGTAGTGATTCTTTGATCTGTAAAATTCTACAGACACTGGAGAGATTAACACCAAACTGAGCCACTAACTCCTTTCTAGTCACACCAGGTTGTTCAGACTTAGACACCAACTTTACTTTATCCTCAAGGCTCAAAACCTTCCGAGAGACCGTCTTCATTGTGAGACAAGGGATTAAAAGGTGAAAAAAGCACACACATTTTAAACCCCGAAGAAAGCAATTAACACCAAGACAGGGTAGTCAGGGATGCCGTGGCCACTAATGAGCTTCCGTATGTGTGAGAGATGAAAAGCAATTTAAACCTTAGCACTCAGCAGATCAGTAACTCTTTGAAGTTAGGGCAATTTTGTGCATACAATCAAAAAAACATTGCATACATCCAGTTAATATCTGCAGGAAGACACTGGGGAAAAACAGGACATCATGATTTTGTGCATACAAACGAATATCACACAACCGAATTGCATACAAGTGGAATGTACTGTACTTTATTTTGTCAAAAAGGAGGGAGCTGGAATATGTGTGCCTTTGGGTGCCTTGTCTGTTGCCAGTGATTCATCCCTAGAGTTGCCTGAAGATTAATATTTGCTGTTACTCAAAATTCTATCGAGAAGTACTCTGTTATGGAATACATCCGCTCTTAAATTGCATATCTCATCTTTGAGCATAGTGATGTTCTCCAGCAAAACTATGTCAGCTGAGTATCTGTTCTTCAAAATTTCTAAGGTCTGCTTCATAATACTAGAGCTGGCTACCACATGCAGACTTATCTATACACTGGATTCCTTCTGTTGTGATCTGTGTTTCCGGGGGCTTTCCTTCCATGATTTATGCTTACTCTCTGTTTCCTTAACTTTTTTATAAGTTAAATCCACCTTCTTTAGTCCTTCAATGGTAACACTCAATTCTTTGATTATAGATTTTAGATCTAAATTTTCACCATACTTTTTATCAGTTTCCAAGACTGCATTTTTAAAGCTAGACTCAAAGAGGCTTTGCTCTATAGGCTGTCCCTTATGTCCAGGGGTAAGCCTCAGGATAAACCTTGAGGATATAAAAATCTCCCTATGTGCTTGATCAAGAGGTGGGGTCATAGCTGAAGTTGGGGAAAATCGCAGCTCAGAACAATCCAGTTCCTCAGTATAAGACCTGTATGTGTCCCACACATAGTGATCATAAGAGACAGAGTCAACCAACTGTGTAGATGCATCCAGATCTATACTATCAGAATTTCAAAGGGAGGCTTTGGAACAATTACCAAGGTCAATTAGATAGTTGGGCATTTGGCCATAGCTTGGGGGTAGAGCTGTGATTAGGACCCTTCCCTATCCCTTTATTAATCCAGAAGTCAGTTATCTTAAGTTGTTCCCTTTTTTCTAAATCACATGAGGAAGCAGAAAGGGGAGCGGGAGACTGCCATTTCCTTTCTCCAGATTAGAACTTCCCACTCGGGGTTTTTCCCTTTGCTTGTTATTATTTTTTCTCTTCTGCTTTCCCCCTCTGTTTTTAAATATTCTTCTTTGAAGCCATCCTGGATTTCAGATATTTCAATTACTGAATGGGAGACTTCTCCTGCTACTATATTTAAAGAGCTAACCTTACCACTTCTAGTGACTACCATCTTAATAGAAACAAAGGGTGCAAAAAACAGGGAAGCAATGACGCAGCTCAAAGATTTTAGAAAAAATAATTTCAGCAATCTATGTCCATCCAAATAAGGGCACGTTAGTAGCAATCAACTAGCTTTTATCAACTGTAGCTGGAATACTTCACCAATTACTCTCCAGCTCTGATGCACTACGGAGTCCCAAATAACAGAGCCGGGAGAAATTGCAAGTCAATAACAGTACTCCTCGTGGATTGAAGCCAAAACTGCAGCTGAAGCTGTAACTGGAAGCTTGAGCCAAATAACTGTTCTCCCTTTCCAGATTCCAATTAGAAAGAGTACACACAGGATAGTCCCCTTGTTGGTATACACATATCAAAAAAGGCATCCAAGTCCAAAATTATTCAGAATGTTGTGAACGTTAGAAACATCATTTGTTTCACCACGATGAATTCTGTATCCACTAAAAAAAGCGAAGATACAAAATGAAGAAAATTTGCTAAGACATAACCCCCCCTCTCTTAACCATAACAGTATAACAATAAAATGCCACAAGCTAAAAAGTGCAAAAAAAAACCCATTAAATGCATTCTTACTTGCGCTTCTGTGACAGTCTATCTTGTATCCCTCATCAAGAATCTAAGTAGACCTTCAATATTTCAACATTTCCTCTGTTACTCATTTGTCAACAGAGTTAACTTCATTTAAAAATATATATCGTTATAAAATGATTGAAGCTAGTATCTATATTCGACTCAGAAAGACCACAGTATTTGAGAGTATATGCTGGTATAGATCTTAACTTAATATAGTTCTTAACTTAGGTTTACAGCTGCCAACAGATTTCTATGTTGGAACAAAAGACATGAGGCATAAAAGACTATTTGTTAAAAAAGAACACAGAAAGGCAGCTGTCCAATTTCGGCATCTTTCAGAGTCGCACTGTTGGTAGTGGATGCTTTGGCGAATAGAAATACGTGCAGGGTGAGATTTATACTACTCAGTGGCTATATCTAACATCAAAAAGCACTCAATCCACACCGATTTAAAAAAAATGTTCAAAACATATGGGACATACTGGGTAAGCAAACCAAGTTGATGAGGGAGATAATTAGTTAATCAATTTAACTGAGGAATCTATCATCAGCCTCTTTGACTTCAACATCCACTTCAATTTATAAGACTCAGTAGTGTTTAAATTGTTAGATGAGATTTGCTGATCATCATCACCTGTTTTCTTACAGCAGAAACAATTAAATTAAAGAAAAAACGCTACTTATCTAATAATCGTAGCCAACCCATATAAAAAAATACAAAGTAAAAACCAAACAAAAATAAAAATTGTATGAATATAAAAATCTGAATGGCTTAGAAAAGCCACTAAAAACAGATATGCATCAATGTATCAGTACATCAGTACTGCACTCAATATTGTATTCCAAGAGTAAGATCTTAAGGCAAATAGTCAGTCACTAGGTTCAGTGGAATAAAATACAAGGATTTGGGGGTAAATGTATGTTCCTTTTTTATGGGAACCATGATATCTTCAGTGAAGACACTCCAGCCATACAGTTGTCTGAGGTGGTCTCCGCTGCTGCCCAGACTCCAAGCCCACAGTCACAGGGCAGGCCTCAGCTGGAATTTTATCACTGTATAAACTGCAGCACAAGTTGGTCTGGAAAGGCGCTTGATTTTAAAAAACTGCTAACGCAGGTTTTCTTTTCTGCCTAATAATGAAGTGAAATGAATCCTTCACTAACCAGACAACAGTGGCATACCTGTGTCAGGTAGAAAGCTAGCTTATCAGCACCCTGCTGCTTCTGTGCTCATCTCAGAATAGTGTTCAGCTGCACCCCCAATACTTGCCCTGTGTCAACAAAGCAATATGAATTAATAACCAGCCTGGATTTATCATAAAAGGAACAGTGAGGTGTGCTGTTTTGCATTAATAATTTTGTTTGTATTGGATGGTCTTATCTCATGGTAAGGGGCTGGGCTGAGCTGAGTCCAGTGACTTGAGTGATCTCTTTCCCCACAGCTTGCCACTTGCTGCCAGCCTCCCATTCACCTGTTGTGAGAGAGTATGGAACCCATGAAGTAAAGTCCACATGCATCTGATGGTGGATGGCAATTCTTCAGCAGTAAAGCCTGTGATGCATTTGGATGAAGTATTAGGCAATTGTTTTTTGACTTTGGTGTCTAGGATGACTTCTGAGTGGGTGTTTAGGGTGGGATGAGACTACCACCAGTATGCTCCTCCTGCCCTTGCCATGTGACTGAACTGTTTACAGAACGTGCTTGCATTAAGGCACCATCTGTTACAGTTGGCTGTGCATCTCTGCAGGTTGACTGTCTTGTCCAGATTGCACTGGAGTGCTTGATGGTCTTGTGGTTCCAGTGTATGATATACCTGTATGGGAATTTGGAGGTTGGCCGGCCGCCATATACTAGATATGAATGGAAAACATCATCCTGCTGTGGAGCAGTGACAGTTATGGCCATGCCATTGTCTGAGGTCTCACACAGGTTGTGGAGGCCTTGCTGTATGTCACAACTGGGGGCTGTGATATCACTGTATATGCCCTGTTTTTCATGCAGCTGTCCCTGCTGAACCTTACCCTCCCTACTCCAAATGTCTCAGTTCAGAGTACATACAGATAAAGCAATCATAATCTGGTGTATATCCTGTGTCATTTTTGGGCCTTGAGGGACCCTTCAGTGGGTCCTGTGTATCAGTTCCATTCTCTGGCATGGATGGTCTGTAAGTGTTTGCTGTGTAGACACATGCACATCCAGGTTGGTGCTTTGTGTGCCCCTTCACCGTCTTCAGGCGTCTGATTGCGTGGGTACACTGCTGGGGGGCTGAGTCTGCTCTTCAGGTTGCAAGTGGTAACAAGTGCAATGTCCGCTGCAGTAATAGCTGGCTGTACTTCAAGAGAAGTGGTATATACTTGGGTGTTTGAAGGGTGGTTGGGGTGGGTTTTTTTGCTTTAGTTTTGACAATTGTTTTTTAAGAAACTAAATAGTAGTTATTATAATAGTGATATTGGTTGGTTGTAACAAGTCAAAAAAGGCTTTAAAAGCAGCCAAATAGTGTCTAAATAACTTTCAAAATGAACCAGAATGCATCTAAAACCTGATAGCTTAAGACCCTTGGCCTGTGGGGGGTTGGGGAAATCACAATTCATGAAGACCCCGCATTTCTAAATTACACTTCCCTCTGTCTCCCAATTTGTGTGTGTGTATGCTTGTATGAGTGCATATGTGTGTGTGTGTGTGTGTGTGTGTGTGTGTGTGTGTGTGTGTGTCACACTGTGCATAGAGAATAGTGGATGGGCAACCATGCTCCCCTATTTACTAATATACTAACATACTATTTGCCAGCAGATTAGGCCTTACGGTCAATCGAGTCTGCTCGAACCTAGATCCTTAGTTGGGTGCCGAGACCCTCCCATCCCTTGTGCTCCAGAAACTCCTATCATCCATCCCCACCCCCCCAGGACAGGCCATCATCTGAAACATCCACTTTCTGTGTCTGTCCCACCCTCTCTTGAAGCCCTCCACTGTGGATCTCTGAACCAGCTCACCAGGCAGTGCATTCCAAGGGTCCATCACCCTCTCAGTGAAAAACCTCCTCCTCCTTTCCCCTCACCCTTCCACCTTCCAACTTCAAACCATGCCCTCTAGTGATACTTCCCTGCTTTAGTCTAAAGATCCCTCCATGTTTACCCTATTTATTCCCATGAGGTACTTGAAGACCTCAATCATATTCCCCTGTCTCTCCTCTAATGAAAACAGGCAGAGCTCCTCAAGTCTGTCCTCATAAGTCAAATCCCTAGCCCTCAGATCATCTTTGTTGCCTCCTCTGTACCTCTCCAGGAGCTGTGTCCCTCTTCAAGTGTGGTCTCCAGTACTGTACACAGTACTCAAGGTGTGGTCTAACCAGTCCATTGTACAGCGGCAGAATCACTTCCTTGCTCCTAGAGGTGATCCCCCTTACGATGCATCCCAACATCCTGTTTGCCTTGCTAGCTGCTCTTCTGCACTGCTCAGAGTTATTCATACATGTATCCACCATGACCCCTAGGTCTTTTTCCCCTATTGAGGCCTCCAGCACCTCTCCTCCCAGGGTGTACCTGTGTTTAGGGTTTTCCCGACCAAGATGCAACACCTTGCACTTGGTGATATTGAAATTTAATTTCCATGTGTGAGCCCAGCTTTCCAGGGTGTCCAGGTCCCCTTGCAGGGCCAACCTCCCCTCTTCTCCCTCAACTACTGCTCCCATCTTGGAGTCATCCACGAAGAGACTCATTTCACACCCTATACCCTCCCTGATGTCCGATATGTATGCATTAAACAGGATTGGACCCAGGACCGAGCCCTGTGGTACCCCACACCTACCTCTCTAGGGTTCCAGAGCTCCCCACAGACCACTACTCTCTGAGTGCATTCAGCTAGCCAGTTTTCAATCCATCTGACCATCAAAGGGCCTACTTCTAACCCATCAGTTTCTCCACCAGACCATTGTGGGGACAGAGTCAAATGCCTTGCTGAAGTCCAAGAATAATACATCCACAGGCTTACTCCTGTCCAGTTCTGATGTTACCCATTCATAGAACTCCACAAGGTTGGTTTGACATGATCTACCTGGCACAAACCCATGATGCCGACTATCCAGACCTCCCACCTCCTCCAAGTACACCCCCAATCATTCCTTTAGTATACTCTCCCTTAATTTTCCCACCACCGAGGTCAAACTGATGGGTCTATAGTTCCCTGGTACTTCCCTCGACCCCCCTTTATGGATTGGTACCACATGTGCCTCTCACCAATCCCTAGGTACCTTCCCTGTCTCAAGTGACCTGCTGAAAGACTCCGCCAGTGGTTGCCAGCATGTCCGCCCAATTCCCATAGCACTCTCGGATGAATGCCATCCGGCCCAGGAGATTTGTCTTTCTTTAGGGCCTTGAGGGCTAACCACACCCTTTTGGCGGAGATAGCATCATCCGTCCCCTCCACCTTACTGGTCTTTTTATCCTTATCCAGATGTGACAACCCTGGGGTACCTTTCCCTCCCTCTTGCTCCATTTCTGTTGCTCCCCTGATCCCACTCCCTGCCACATCTATCCCCTTCGTGCCTTGCTTTGTAGATATCCCATCCCCCTCCCTAGTGAACACAGAGGCAAAGTACTCGTTAAATACCTCTGCCTGGTCACTTGCCTCTTCCACCCACCCTCCTTCTGATCTCAATCTGCTGAGATGGCCCTTAGTTTTTCTCCGCTCCCCAATGTACCGGAAGAACCCCTTTTCCCCTCCATGTATCCCCTGTGCCAGCCGCTGCTCTTTACTGGACTTTGCTCCCCTCACCATACGGGTGACTTTTCTAGATGCAAGCTGGTACATTTCCTTATCCCTATCCCTCTTGTTGTTTTATATTTTTGTAGGCAGCCTTCTTCTCTGACTGCTACCTGTACCTCACTGGACCACCAGCATGGTTTATGTGACCTTGCTCCTTTATGCTTCAACTTAGCGCAGATCCTGACTGCTCCATGAAGTCCCGCTTTTATGACCTCCCATCTCCTTTCCACATTTGTCGTTGAGGTAATCCCCTTCAAGTGATCCTTGAGAATATTTCCCATGCCCATAAAGCTGCCCCCTGAAGGTCCACTGCCAGTGTCCTAGATCTCACCCCCACTCCCCCATGCTTATTTGAAACCAGACAGTATTGTGGTCACTCCCAGTCAGGGGGTCCTGTACACCATGTCCCTTACCAGATCCCCATCTGCAGAACCACATCCAGGACATGCCCCTCCTTATGGGCTCCATCACATGCTGTGTTAAGAACACATCCTGGAAGCCATCCAGCAGCCTCTGCTCCTTGGCCACCTTTAGAGGACATGGTTCCCAGTTTGTACCTGGCATATTATGTGTCCCCATCAACACCACTCCTTCCCTTTTTGGACCACACTGGGCAATGATGTTGTCCAGCAAACCATCCTCTAGAACATCACTCATCCCGGGGCTCTATAGCTACTCCCAGCTTGACCTTATCTCCTGCTGGGGATCGTAAGATGACCCATAAGGCCTCTACATTTCCTCTGCCCCTTCTACCATAGCAATTTCTATGTCATCTCTAATGAACATAGCCACTCCACCCCTCTGCCCTCCTTTCTATCCTTCCTAAGCATAGTGTACCCCGCACATTTAGGTCCCAGTCATGGTTTTTGTTGGCTCCACGCCTCCGTGACTGCCGCCACATCCACCCCCTTGAACAGCATGGCCTCGAACCTCTGGCAACTTGTTTCCAAGCTTCTGGCATTTAACACCAACCCCCACCCCTTATCCCTGATCCTCTTTGCTTGAAACCCCACCCAGATTCCTTATACTTCCATCTCCCCTGCTCCTCCTGAAACTTCCACCTCCAGTCTGTTTCCCCTCCCTTCAGCTTGAAGGCTACTCCTCATCTGGAGGAGAGGGCTTCTGATCAGCCCCTCCCTTTCCCTTCCCCCTTGAAGTTTAAACCCCACCTTCCTTGTATGTAGTCAGCCATCCCTGTTGGGACTTCTTCCCTAATGGGGCAGATGAAACCTGTCCTTGGCATATAGTCCCTTATCCTCCCAAACTCCATTTCCATTCCTAACACCCTAACCCATTCTCTTCACCCCACTTCCTGAGCCAGTCATTAACCTCTGTGAGCTTCATTTTTTCTCCACTGAGGCCTTTGGTACTGGCAATATCTCCCAAAGGAAATGTTGCATCCATTATCCCTGACAGACTCTGGCAAGTTCTTGAGACCTTGTTGATTTCAAACGCTATTTCCTCAAGATCATTAGTTCCCAAATGCACCAGGAACCGGTTTCCTCCACAATCCCTAACCATTTCATACACCATGAACTTTGCTCTGTGCACTGTCAGCCCAGAGATACTACTACCTTCACCTGGCTATGGCATCCCCCCTGTCCTCCCAATGGATACTCAATCATCTGAGTCTCCCAGTAACAGAACCTTAACACCTGCCATCATCCTTATGGTCACCTCCACTATGCCCTCTCAGCCCCCTTCCCCTTTATTCATGATCTCAATTTCATGGAGTCTTCCCTGCCTTATTAGAGACCCCCTTGTCAACCTCCCTTTCTGCCTCCCTCGTTATTTTGCCCACTTAACTCAAATCCTCTGAATAGGTGTCCCTTTAACCTCTCTTATCCGAACCATTTATCCTGGCCCTGATGGTTTCCTTCCCCCACACCACCATCCTCCCCTAGTAATAGTACCCCTGCCTCCAGAGGCTCTCTGTGGGTCCCCTTAGCTATGGCCCATCCTTGGTACTGACCTCCCTGCTGAAGGGGGCTCCTCTCCCCTCCTTGTCTCCCAGTTTCTCTCTAATCATGCTCTCCTCCCTCATGTCTGGAATATGTTGCATCTCCCCCATTTGCTTAACATATATGTTTCCCCTCTCCCTCTGGGACTATGTCTATTCTTTCCACAGCTGGTCTGTGATGCCCTATGGGTATCCGACTCCCTCCCCCCGGCCTCTGTATAAGTTTCCTCATTTCCACCAACCCCTTCCTCCCCCTCTAGGTTGCTTAGTAGCTCAAATTTATTGTGACACTCTATGTCAGCCTCCATCAAGTAACCCGAGTTTCCCCTGACTGCATCTCTAAACTGACCCTCTTCTTCCTCTCTTGCACTGTTCACCTTAGGAGCTCCCTTCCCACAGTCTGCTGTTTTAGGCTTCCGCACAACAGCCCCTCCTGACTCTTCCCCTCTAGTCTATTTAGCCCAAGGGTCCTCTGTCCCTAATATCCCCCCTCCTGCTTGCTGTAACATAACGTCCTGTAATTTCAGAGCTGACCCAGCCTCCCTCAGCCCCACCTTCTGCCCATATCCATACCCTTATCCTTGGACACCCCACAGCCCCCACAGCTTACTCCTTAACCAATATACCTCACTCCTGATACAAGATAGCTGTCTACAGATGGGCAGCCTCCCTCTCCAGGCCCACTTAAGTATTATTGCCATCCCACAGCCTGAGCAGCCCACAACCCTTCCGAAGATGCCTGCCATGGTGGAATATGTATAAAACCCTGATTATCCCCTGTTTATAATAGCACACCCCTTTTCTCAGTCCCTTTTCCCTGGAGTACGCTTTCCTATACTGACTGTAGTTATTTACAACCCAAATTTCAACCCCACCAATAAAGTTCCCAAGTCTCACAAACACATACAGTCTAGTGTGTGCTGGTCCATCAACAGTGTGTGTAACCAGACATCAGGTACCATATGATGTCACAGGCCACCAGCTCCTGTTGCTTCGAATTTCAGTCCCAACAGAAATACTCAGCCTTCAATCCCAACCCCAGTGGCTTTCAGTATTTAAGAAAGCACAAAACAGGGTGGGTGGAGGCTCTCACCAAACAGACAAACACATTTAAATTCCTCTAATTATCCTCACCAAACAACTATCTCCAAGTTACAATATCACAGCTCCAAGTAAGTTCTAATTCAAGGTAATAATTTTTAACACATATAACTAATTTCATTCAAACTATTCAAATATTTCAGTTAAAAACAGAATATAACTGCAGCCTCTTCCTACCATCCTACTGTTTAAGCTCCCAAGTGAACAATGAAAGCCAAGGTAATTCCTGTTCAAAGACAAGGTAATTGCAGCTAATGTCCCCTTCCCCAAACACCAGGCAAACACATTTAAATTTCCCTCTAATTATCCCTGCCAAACAACTATCTCCAAAGTTACAATATCACAGCCCAAGTAACAGTTCTAATTCAAGGTAATAATTTTTAACACATATAACTAATTTCACTTACAAACTATTCAAATACTTCAGTTAAAAACAGAATATAACTGCAGCCCTCTTTCCTACCATCCTACTGTTTAAGCTCCCAAGTGAACAATGTCTCTTCTCTCTCTGTTTCTTTTTCTCTAGGAACCAGATTTATATTGGGAAATGCTGAAAAGTGAAGCTGACCAAATGCAATAACTTACTTGACTTTTTTGTCAACTTAAACTTTTAAATTATTTCCCAACCTTTTACAAATAAAGCTTACTGTTTGCACTTAATGGAAGCTGATGGCTTGGATAAAAAAATATGTATTTCTGAAATCACTGACTGTAACCTACATAATATATATGTAATGTTTATCACTGCTGAGCTTGATGGAGTGCATAGTATTATATAGCCCAGGTATTTAATTTGTTTCTGTTTTTATTTGATCCTCAAGCCCCCATCTCCTTACCCCTTCCCCAACAACCTGCACACACATTTGTATCTGAAATTGCTCTGTAAACCAACAGCATGAGTGCTTCCAGCCTCATATCAAAACCCCTATTCTACAGCAACTTTTTTTCTGAAACATATATCCCTACTATACCTTATTAACCCCCAGGAGGTATTTTGAAAGTCTCCATAATAGCCCTACTCTCCCTCCTCTCCTGCAGGGTAAACATAGTGAACTCTTTCAGTTTCTTCTCATACGACTTCTGATGCAGACCTTGTACCGTTTTGACAGCCCTCACCTCTCTTCTTGCTACTTTTCCTTTTTCCAACTGTCCCCTCTTCCACACCTTTCTTCTTTGACTGCTCTTTTCTCCCTTCTTCCTTTGCTAACACGCTGCTTCTTTGAATAACTTGCATCCTGGAGGGACTCTCTCCCCTTGGGATCTCTCTACTCTATATTTCAGCTTGTGGTGGCCCACTTTATGTCTCCCATATTTCTTCCATCACCACCACCCACTGGCTACATTAGTTGTCCATAGAAGTAACATTTTAATCGTTCACTGAGGACTGTGGTTGCCTCCTGGATGAAAGCAGGCCATCACCTCTGTATAGGTTCTTATCCTTTCAGGTTGGCCCACAGTCCCCAGTGTAGACATGCCTCTCTCTCCTTCCTGCACCATTCCTTCTACCATTACTCAATGGCCTTGGTGCAGAGCTCTCGCTCTTTCCAAACATAGTATAACATGCATTCGCCACTCACATTTTTAAACACGTGGGAAACTCAGAAACAACCAGATGAGTGATCTACCTTTAGCAAAGATTATATTTACACTCAGAGATGACAACAGCAATTCATCTTTATGTTTAAGGCCATGAAACATCTGTATCAAGTTAATGGATTAGCAGCCATAGTGGCTCTGACCAGAATTTCTTTTTTCTAGTATCCACAGAATGGCTGCATAAAGTGTCCCAAAGTAAAATTGCAAATATGATTTTGGATCATTTTGCCTTTTCCATTTAGCCTAAAGACATTTCATCTAAAGTGACACATGGCCAAAAGAACCTCAATATCTACTGCATTGCATCATGAACAAAAAAGGATGGGTAGAAAGTCATAAGACTAAACTTGTTAAGAGGCCAAATTATGGGGGAAAAAGTAATTTGACAAAACATCGTTAGGCTAAATGGCAACAGCAAAATGTCATGAGATAAAAACTTCTTAGCCTAAAAATTGTGTCACATCATCTGTATGACAAGATATTTGAAGGTGAGTCTATTGTTCACGGTTATTTATTTATTTATTTACTGATTGATAGATTGGTTGATTGATTAATTGATATGAGAATTGGTAACCTGGAAAGGGGCACAGCACAGACTCATTTCCAGGTGTGAAGCAGGAAAAGGGGTACAGTAGAAACAGTGAGCACAACACAGTCACATTTCTAGGTACAGGGAAAAGTGCAGACACATTACAATAAGGAATGCTACACAGTAACAGATCATTGTACAAAACCTAACACAATGTAAAGCGTAGTTACTGTGCAGTTTCTGTACAGTATGGCACACCTCTACAAGGGCAAATAGTGCTGCATCAAGGCACACAATACAAGAATTATAATACACTGGAGACCTGTTAGGTGAAGGGAGTGCCTTCCCCCTGTGCCCCTATGAGAAACAGGTGCAGGTGGTGGTAGAAGTTTGACCTGACACTGAAGAGAGCCTGCAAAGGTACAATGACAGAGGGAAGAGGGAAGCAGGTTCCAGAGTGTGGGAAATTAGTAGAAGAAGGCAGATTACCCAGCAGAGGCGTGGGGATGTAGAGTGGAGGATGTTTGATTACCCCTGGACTGGAGGGAACATGGGGAAGGGGATATTGGAGATAGTAGTGAGGAGGGGTATGAGGTAAAGGACCCAAACCAGTAGTTGGAAATGAAGGAGGTACAGGGTTATTGGCAATGCAAAAGTAGGTAGATGATGGATAGGGAGGAGTAGAGGGAGGAGCTTTGTATGTGTGTGTGTGTGAGGGGGATTTTATAGCAGAGCAACCAAAGGCATTGCAGAGAGTATCCATTCTAGTTAGGGAAGTGAAGGGGTGGTGCCATAGACCACATTAACATAGTTGAAAAATGGGACCACCATTTTGATGACCAGCTCACAGGGGACCAGCAAGGGAAACCAGTCTTTATTGTGTGCAGTGCACCCAGCTTGGGGTACAGCATCACATGAATAGCATAAGTATGGACTGTGAAGTGGAACTTGCTGTACAGCCACACACTAAAGTACTTGAAGGACTGCACTTCTTCTAGTGAGGAGACATCAAGTGTGGAGAAAACTGAATGCTTCAAGAGCCAGGACAGTTTCTGGCTGGTACCAAAGGTCATGGATACTATTTTTGTTTTGGTGTTGATACAGAGATGGTTAGATTAAAACAAGTGCAGGACATTGTAGACATTCTGTTATGGTTGTTCATAGTGTCTGAATGTCTCTTTTGTGACTCAGGCCCAGTTTATCTTACACAATAAGCAAATTATAGGGGACTACTTGGTAGTGAATGATCTGCAGGACACATTACATACAGAATAATGCATGGGGTGGTGTGTTTAACGAGATTTTACACCCCCAAGATGTTGGATGCTATGCTGTCAGGGTTTATTGAAGCATCCAACACCAAGGTGTGTGTTTAAAATTGAGTTAAACACATCACCCTATGTTTTATTTTACATAATTGCTAGGAAGTGTTTTCTGACCACAGCAACTATATAAAATATTGTAAAAATACATTGATGTTCAATTCAATTCAAATTTTATTGCTTGGTTTTAAAAAGCCATCAACAAATATTAAAAGTGACAGACATGGAAAATATATAATAAATATAATTTATACATAGATATCGTCATAAGTTACATTTTTCTTTCTTATAGAAAAGGTTAAGCAATTTTTAAATACAAAGTGCTGAAGAAGATATATTTCCTTACCCTATAGCAGGTCTATCAAATTTATACTCACATTTAAAATCCAGCTTATTATTTCCAATAGGTATAAAGGTATTCACTTACATCTTCAAAATCCTATCGCACTTAATGTAGGGCTAATTCTTTTTTTTAATTTTATATTCTGTTATAAAGAATTTGGCAAGTTTAATTATAGTCCACTCATCATGGGTATGCATTAAAATGAGAGTCAAAGTTTCTATATCCGTGTGATATCCACTGTTAATAAAAGAACTTAACTAATATAGCTGAGCTTCGGCATACCAGGCATAGTACCACATTACATGGATTAGATAGTCCCTTTTATGCAACATATGTAGCCAAATAAACCGTGGGATAAATTCATTTATTCTCACTGCCATGGGATAAACGGTGGTTCTAATATTTATCCCATACCCTGCCATCACTCAACCACTATTTATCCCACACCTTGATGTCACTCACAGCACCCTCCCTTGTCTGCCAGCTAGTCGGCACTACTTACTCACCAACTGTCCTGCCACAAACAGCACTCACACTTGACTCCCCCCACCAAGAGCTAGTCAGCTTTCAGCAACAAAAACAATGAATACACCATCCATCAATCTGGTACACCTCTTTTTTTCTATCTACCTTATTTTCTTCTCTCTCCTCCGAGTCCCTTCAACACAGTACTCTCATCCAATACAGAATCCGACTACATTATCTCAATAAGTCAATCCCTGCATCCTCACTCAGTAACACACTTACAATGCAAAAAAAATAAATAAAACAAACTAAAAATAAAAAAAATGGCCACATAAATGGCCATGCTCACCCAGATAAGCAATTTTACATTGTGACTACCAATCGCTGTAGCTAAGCAAGAAATTAACTGTCATCTTTTCAGAAACCCCTGGCCTGCCCACAAAGCACTAACAACCAGTAATAACACGTGCTACTGCTCTACGGATGTAGACTCCATAGCAACATTGCACCCACCCCCAGCAACCTCTTTCAAAGCACGCACTAGCACACTTGGCACCACAATATAATCCATACTATTTCATATAAAAAAAATGCACAGAAAACAAAAAACAAAATAAAAACTGCACAAAAAAATCATTCCTGTTGCATAAATCATATATGCAATGTGGACATCGTGGAATACATGATACACACTTGAGCAGTTTGCCCTCGGACACCTCACTGGTGGCTACGCCACTCGTGAGGTTACCAGAGGTCAAACTACTCTTATGTGGATAAATCATGCATTCTACTCATCCCCATTGCATATTCCCTATATTCCAATTGCACAGCTGCAGTTTTAGTTATCAGTTTTGTTACATCTACATCTTAATACACTACTATCAAATTGTTCAAATTTATATATTGTGAAAATTATCCGCATAGTAGGTTCAATAAATATATCTAAGTAAGTCTTATATCCAAATTCAAAATTATTTTTAGCAAACCATTAGGAATATGATGAGTTTTTCATTCCATATCTTCCTCTTTCCAAACATTTTCTATTTTTCTGGTGACATACTTTTTTATATTTTTCATTTATTAATAGTCAATTTTTTTCATAGCTTGCTAATCTTCTAATTGATATTTTTTAAGCAGTTGTGCAATTTTTAGAAGCCAATAACTATGGGAATAGCCCTTCTGCAGCCAGATCTGCTTTTCTTTCAGTCACATAACTGAAATTCTATGTGCTCAAAGTCTTATTAATCTAATCCAAAAATTGATGTGTCTTGTTGCACATAGTGTTCTAACATCTATTAGTCCCAATTCACATCTAATATATGGTGCAGGGCACAAATGTCCTACATTCATTATAGTCCTTAGTTGTTTAAAAAGGGGTACTGCAAGCTTTTCCATATGTGTAGCGTTCCACACTTCAGTTCCATACAATCATTGTGCTTCAAACTTTGATTTTATTGCTATTTTTAGTGGTTTAATACTTAAACCCCCATATTTTTATTAAAACATATGAGAGCCAACATAGATTTTTTAACACTTCCAGACATTTCTGAAATTGACAATTCCATCGACAATTTTCACTGAATATAACCCCAAGATATGTATATGATTTCATAATATCAACTTTTCCTCCTGATAGATTCCATGTACCCTTCTTCTTCCTGCTATTTGGGCTAAATATAAGAATTTTAGTTTTAGTTAGATTAATTTTAAGTTTTAATTCTCTAGATTTATCTTCTAATAATTTAAGTTTATCCTGTAGTCCTTTCTTAGTTAAGGAAAAAAGTACAAAGTCATGGTGAGTATGAATTGTGGATTGTTAGGTCAATTAGCAGATCATTAATATATAAAGCAAAGAGCAAGGGTGCTAAAACACATCCTTGCCTAACACCTCTATTGATCTCAAATTTTGCAGAAAGCTGTCCTGTCATGCCCATTCTTATGTGTGCCCAGGTGTTACTATATAGAGTTTTAACTATATTTATAAAATCTATGATAATACCATATTTTATTATTTTTCCCATAATACCTTTCTAGACATGGTATCAAAAGTCATTGAATAGTCCCCAAAAGTTACATACTGTACAATAATTTTTTTTAAGTAAACATATTTTTCAATTAAATGTGACAAAATGTAGATATTATCCATAGTTGAATAATTGCTTCGAAATCCAGATTGGAAAGGGGATACGTCTCCAGCTTTATGAACTGCTACACTAAGCTTATTAAGTATTAGTTTAGAAAATCTAAAGATTGTCATCTAGTAGACTTATTGGGCAGTACATTGTTGGATCATCCTTCCATCCTTTTTAATGTATCAGAACTATGTATGCTCCCTTCCAAGTGTAAGGATATTTATTATCTTGAAGGACAAAGAACCTATGTGTGCAAACACTGAGGCAAGGGTTACCCCAAAGGGCATTTGGCTGGGAAGCCAAGTTTCAAGAAAATACAAAATCACACATGCCCCCACAATGCAAAGCATCATGGGCTGCATATGCAAATCACCACAGAATATTATGCTGGTCCAACTTTAAGCAGAATTGCATGGTGCCGAAAGGCCTCTCACACAGTTTGCAAAGGGTGCTAACAAAAGACATATTCTATAACATAGAGTTGTTTAAAGTTGAACCCAGGAAAGACTGAAGTTTTGGCTGTGGATCCAGGTCAAAATGACAGAGGAGTTGAGGAGTGATCTCCCCTATGGTTTAGTCTGGGGGCAGCTCAGATTCTTACCTCTGAGCGGGTGCGTGAACTAGGAGTGGTGCTTAACGATGGCCTGACCCTTCGACATCAGGTTGGCAGTCATCAAGCTGGCCTTTTACAATCTTAGGAACATTACTTGGATCAAGCACCTTGTTCCATCCAGTGACCTGCCTATTTTGGTCCACACTTTTGTGACATCGTGCCTTGACTACTGCAACTCTATAAAAGATGTAGGGCTCTGGAGATTGTGGGGAGGAGGAGTAGGAGGGCTGGTGTTGGGTCTGGAGGAGGAATGGAAAGGAGTGGGTGGATAGAGATAGTGGGGACAAGGAGATGCCCTGGGGCAAAATGGGCCCAGGAAAGGGGATCTCCCTGTCTGGTGCCCATACCCAAGGGTTCTGATTATAGTCAGCAGGTAAGGTGGTCATCCTCGGAGGCTCATCCTACTCAGGCGGTGTTGTGCAACGCCAGGTCTATTAAAAACAAAATGGCTATTATAGCTGATTTTGTTAGGTCATCTGACCTAGCGTGCATCACCGAGACCTGGCTGGATGAAAATGCTGGACCAGTTTTGGCAGCAGCAGTTCCAGCTGGTTACTCGGGGATACACTGCCTGAGGCTGGATCGTAGGGGCGGGGGTGTTGCCATCTGTTTTAGAACAGAATTGGGCCTAGTGGAGGTACCAGTGGGAGTCACCAGGTCCTTTGAGTACATCCTAGGCAAGGGTGTGGGGTGCAGGATACTTCTTGTACACCGTCCACCAGGTGACGAGAATGTTTTCCTGTGGGAAGTTGCAGACTTCATTATTGACCTGACATTGGGGTCCCCCAGATGGTTGGTTCTGGGGGACTTCAATGCCTGGGTCGATGATGAGCTCTCACATTTTGGTCAATACTTCCTCCAGTTGATGATTTCACTGGGCTTCTCACAGGTTATTTCCTCCTCGATCCATATTGGTGGGCATTCATTGGACTTGGTGTTCCTTCTGGGGATGGGGATATCTGACTTGGTGGTGGAACCAGTCGGATGGTCGGACCATCACTCCATTGGGTTCAGTTTTGAGGCCACCCCTATTAGGTCAGTCCCTACAGAAATGGTCCAGTACTGCCCATTAAGGGGTGTTTCTCCGGATGACCTGATGGCAGTGCTGGACCTATCGGGCCTACCGATAGATTGCTTGGATCCGGGAGACTTGGTACGTGCCTATAATAAGGTGGTAACAGGGGCCCTGGATTCCATTGCATCTGTTCATGTTCGTCCTCTCACTCTTCGTCCCAGGTCTCCTTGGTTCGATGAGACCGTGAGGGAGTTGAGGAGAGTTGGACGAAGGTTGGAGAGGCACTGGCGGAGGTCCGGTTTGATGACAAACTTAGTTTATGAGTGGTCTATCAATCCGCAATTTCTTGTAAGAAGGCAGAATTTCTGTCCAGAGAGATTGCGGCTGCACAGAATAGACCAGCTCAGCTCTTTTGGACCATGGACAGACTGTGCAATCCAGCCTGTCTTCAGCCCGGAAGAGCCTTTTCTCAAGAACGGTGTGAGGAGTTTGCTCTCTTCTTTGCAGATAAGGTTGCCAAAATCAGATCGGACGTCCGCTTGTCCCTCTCCAATGGGAGTTGTGATGGTGGGCAGGAGATGTTGGACACCCAGTTTGCATGGTCTGACTTCAGCCTCCCCACAATCAATGACATTGTGATGATCATCCAATCACTACGTCCGATCAACTGTAATTTGGACCCTGGTCCCACGCGTCTTTTAGTGGACTGTGCGGATAAAATCTGCCCAGTCCTGGCTGTGATAGTCTGGAGGTCCTTGGAGATGGGGATCTTCCCAGATCCTCTTAAGGAGGCTGCAGTTAAGCATCTTTTGAAGAAGCCCTCCTTGGACCTGGATTGTCTAGCAAATTACAGGCCTGTCTCTAACTTACCCTTTGTGGGTAAAGTTATTGAGAAAGTGGCTGCAGCACAGCTGGATGATCATCTGACCAACAACAATGTCTATGATTCTCTCCAGTCTGGATTTAGGAAAGTGCATAGTACCGAGACAGCACTTGTTCAGGTACTAAATGACCTCCTAATAGCGAGAGTTTGTAGGACCTGTTCCATCTTGGTACTTCTTGATCTCTCTGCAGCATTTGACACTGTTGACCATGGTGTGCTGTTGGAGCATTTGCAGTCTATCTGTGGATTGTCTGATACAGTCCTCAGGTGGTTTCGATCTTACCTCGAGGGTAGGACTCAGAGGGTGGTGTCAGGAATTTTTTCTTCAGCATCAGTCTCCCTATCCTGCAGGGTACCGTAAGGTTCCATTTTGGCGCTCATGTTGTTTTCAGTGTATATGCTGCCATTAGGAGTGATTGTTAGACGATATGGTCTGAGTTTTCATTGCTATGCAGATGATACCCAGCTGTATATGTCTTTTGTGCCTGGCCAGGATGCTGCCATTTCGGTATTTAACAACTGTCTTGCTGAGATCCAAGACTGGATGAATGGGAGTTGGCTGCAGTTGAACCCTGAAAAAACTGAGGTGTTGGTTGTGGACAAGGGTCGCTGTGAGGCGGATTTGTTAGCTGGATCATCCTCGGGCTTATGGCTTGGGGGTGTCCAGCTGACGACCTCAGACCAGGTGCGGAATCTGGGTGTAGTATTTAACGACTGTCTGACTTTTAAATCTCAGGTGTCAGTGGTGGTCAAAACTTCCTTTTACCATCTGAGGAACATTGCCCGGTTGAAGCACCTGGTTCCTCCAGAGGATCTTCCAATGTTGGTCCACACATTCGTTACCTCCTGCCTTGACTATTGCAATGCCCTTTACCTGGGGCTATCGGGGGTTGAACTTCACCTTCTGCAGCTAGTCCAGAATGCGGCAGCCAGGCTGTTGACTGGATCTTCCAGGTCTAGTCATATAACGCCTGTGCTCCGCGGACTGCATTGGCTGCCAGTTTTCTGGCGAATCACCATCAAGGTCGGTTTGCTGACCTATAAAGCCCTACATGATCAGGGACCTACTTACCTGAAAGAACTCCTTTGTCCTTACTGTCCTCCCCACTCTCTCCGATCCACTGATGAGGGATTGCTAGAGATCCCCAGGGTCCATTTAAAAACTTCAAGGGCAAGATCATTTAGTTTTATGGCCCCAACCCTGTGAAATTCTCTACCTTGTCAGGTGCAAAATTGCCTGACTGTCCAAAGCTTTAAAGGAGCTTTGAAGATATATCTTTTTAGCAGAGCTTTTAATGATTTATGATAGTTTTAATCCTGTTTAATTATTTATTGTTTTATGTATTTGTACAGGCGCTTTGATTATAAGAAAAGCGCCTTATATAAAGAAAGAATGAATGAATGAATGAATGAACTCCCTTACCTAGGGCTTCCTGGGGTTGATATCCACTGCTTGTAGCTAGTGCAGAATGCTGCAGCATGTTTATTGACTGGGGTGTCCAGAAGAACCCATATTACCCCTGTGATGCGCGATCTGCACTGGCTGCCTTTTCAGTGGCAGATCACTTATTAGGTAGGTTTATTAACTTACAAAGCCCTACACGGGTAGGTTCCTGATTACCTGAAAGAGCTCCTGGTTCCTTATACCCCTTTGTGACAGCTCCGCTTGGCTGATGACAGGTTGCTGGAGATTCCAAGGGTTAGTTTAAAGTCATTTGGTGCTCGTGCCTTCGGGTTTGTTGCCCCTACCCTCTGGAATTCTCTGCCCTATCAGCTACGTGAGTGCAGGACAGTGGAGTGCTTTAAGCAGACACTGAAGACCTTTTTGTGGGAAAAAGCTTTCCCCGAACTTCTGTAAATGTATTGGTATTTATTGTATTTTTGATTTTATCTGATTGTGCAGTGTCTTGATTTGTGAAAGACACTATATTAAATTAAATTTATTATTATTATTATTCGTACTTGCAAGAAATTTTTGAAGAGGCTGCATAATTCCCTGCTCAATTTCCAATTTGTTTCCTTATATAAGCGAGTAAGCCCAAAAAGAGTAAGTCCAATAGGTTTCTGTTCTTGTACCTTCATTAACGGTTGAGCTTTATTAAACAAAAGTCTATTGAGAAAAGTAACTACAAAATCTTGTTCCCTGTTTAGGGGAACATTTAGCCATATATAATTCACTGTCCTAGGTGATTCAATATAAATATCTAACAGCAGTGTTGTGTGGTTACCCATATTCTTAATCCCAATAATTTGATAGCAAAGCAAAGTTGATAGATATATTTAAAACTGCCTTCAATTTTTCTGCCATTCTAAATGCCTGATGCTCACCTTCTGCTAGGAACAATCCTTTGGGGGCCAAAATTCTTATTAGTGGTGTACTATCTGTAATCTCTGTTATTTTAGGAATACTAATATTAGGCTCAATTCTAGTAAAAGTGATATTGATTGAGCAATTATCCATGAGTGGTAAAATACCTAGATCTCTGTGTACCAGGGTTCAGTGTACTTGTTTTCACAAATGTCACCATTAGGTTGGTTCAAGTGTTACAACTCTTTATTTACTAGTGCAACTTCTTTTTTGTAAATATTTCAGTTGAACTCCTAACTTATCACTAATTCCTTTTCCTAGGTCTAGCTGTCCCTCCTGCTCAGAAGAGTCCTTGCATTTTAATGAGTTCTGCTGTGTTATCTTTGATTGGTACTTGTTGGTGATAATGGGTGGCTTCTTTATTAATTGGCTTAATAATTTTCCTGGCTGCTTTTTATTCTTTTTCTTTTTTTTTCTTTTGTAATCTGTAACATCTTACAGTTCGTATGTGCCTTCTTTCTCTTTACTGGACTATCTGGTATATGAATGCTATCAAATTCTAGTCTTAACCTTTCTTTTCCATATTTTAAATCCTCTTTAATACTCTCCATCTTATCATTAATTTCCCCTATGATAGACATTCTATTGTGTATTATTTCATTTTTTATCATCTGCATTAGATCTTTGTTTAATAGCAGTTGTTCCATTAATAAGATGTTAGCATCACGCTGTTTAGATAAAAGGTTAATTAGTTTTTCACTCAGCAAACTAGTCTGATAAACACTTTGTTGTCCTTCCTCCAAGTCCATTTCTGTCCCATTTCCTTCTTACATTTTTTACAAATACCATTTACACCTTGATTGTCAAACTTTTTAAGACTGGTTATAATTCCTTTTAAGTCCCTGGATACTTTCTCTAGAAGAATTTTTTTTTCCTTATCCAGGTAATGCTCATCTCTCCCTATATCTGATGTAAGCTCATAATCACCAGAGCATACTATTCAAAATTCACTAACATTTGAAGAATCAATGGCCTCCTGTTCTATCAGTAAGCCTTGGTTAACAGTTTCCTTAATGTTACTCAGATTTAAACAATTAGGTGCAGAAACTTCATCTTCACACCCTCCCCCCCCATAGTATGTTCTATTGCAAAGATTTTAGCAGCAGTTCTTAATGAAGCTTTCTGTAATGATTTGTCTGATTGGCAAAATTTATTAGAAGGGGTGAAGGTTTTATTATTAGTTTTACATAAAACTTCCTTGGATATTTTTTAAATGAACTGTAATTTTGGCTTGCTTTGAGCAAACCACATTAATGGATACATTTTTACTTGTTGAATGTTCCATAGGTCTTGAGTATTTAGTACAACCTTTATTATTTAAACAGCTTTCAACAGCTAGAGGAGAGGCTTGAGGGACTTTCTTTTGTTGTAATCTAGTATTAATCATTCTTGACTTTTATACTTGTATAAATAAAAATCTTTTTTAAATACTCTACATATTCCTCTGTTGAATGTCACTTCTAGTAACAGTTCTATTTCCTTCAGCAGAAAAAAACTGACGCTCACTCTGGATATCCAAGAAACAGTTGTGTAAATAATTTCACATAAGGAGTGTCAGATACAAATGTCCCCTTGAAACTTGTGCAGAACTGGAGGAATATAGTAGCAAGTCCAGAGTTCAAGGATCAGTTTAAAAATCAAAGAGCCAACAGCCACTTCATTAGTTTCTTCTATACAGAAGCAGTGTATTATCCTGCCTTGAGCCCTTGGACTAGAAAAGTAGCTTCCAGTATGAATAGTTCCAGCACACTCATTCAGAGAAAACTCCAATTCAATGTAATGTGTTTGCCATCTAAAAATAAAAAACAGGAACAGAGAAAAAAAAAAGTAAAATCTATCCTAGATCTGGAATGTGGTAGTTAATAGTTAGGTACCAATTACTTAATCCAGTAAATAATTAGTAATTAATAATTAACCATCAAATATCCTTTCTATACCGTCCAGTTGTCAGTCTGTTCTTCCGATCAATACCTCAGACACTCTCCTTAATGACTAGTGGGGAATGCTTAATGGTGGGTGGGAGAGTTTGAAAATAAAAATTGCATTGCAATGAATCCAAGAGGTCTAAAAGTCAGAGCTCATCTATATCCGAAAATGTAGGGAAGTGTTATCAGCTACTCAAAAAAAAAAAGTACCACTGTATCAGTCACAATAGGTGGTGCATCGCGTTTTCATATAGTGGTAAAAAATACATACACATGGAAAATCACCTAGCTCTGGCTCTCACTTTAGTTGGAAAAACTGGCTTGTCTTGATTAAATGTAACTCCTTGAGGTACAGCTAGAAAACAAAAAAACCAAGTCAGAGCCTCCGTATGTTTAATACCAGCTATTGAGGAGTCAAAACCCATCAGGCCACGATGGATGCCTAGATCAAAGTGTACATCACCACACTAAATGCCACGCATGCACCTTTCGAGCTCTGAAAACCATGTGATCCTGTATACCCAGTTGACCAATCAATGAGTGCTACAGGAATTTTAAAAAGAAATCAATGTAGTGCAATAAAATGAAATATATAATATATGTAAAAAAATAACCTAGTACAAACCTAATAAAATATAATACAAAAGGATCAGTTATTCCCTTTTAACAACTGCTCTGTATTTATGGCGTTCTGGTATAACAGGGTAAAAGGAATAAAAAAAGCAAAGCTGGGGGGATTTACCAGTCCAGTACAAACATAAAATCATGTAAAATTACTCATATTGGCCTCAGATAGAGACGCCCAGATGCTCAGAACTTCTGAACATAGTCTGTATTCTGCTTGATTCTCGGTCTTACTCGATCTCAGTCCTGGTCATGCAAACATTCAATCAAACAAATCTCTTCCTTATTCATCCGATTCACAAGCTTTACTGGGTTCTCTTTTTTAACCAAATGCTTTTCCTGGTGTCACAACTGTTGGTGATGTTGGTAATGTTAATACTAATTTTAATGTCTCCCTCATACCTCTCAACTGTACCACATTACGAGGAACGTTCCTCATTTTACTTCACAAAAGCTCCCTGTTCCACATTGTGAGGACTCGTTCCACATTCAGTATTAACATTTTAAAACAAAAATATATAGTAAATGATGCAAAAAATGTATTATTCAATTAATAACAGACTTTCTGAACATAAATGCAAACATTTTAACAGTGTTCTGAGCTTCCTAGGTAAAGATTTGATTAAGTGTTCCACATTTTGCTCATTTGTTCCACATTTTAAGAGGCAATGTTCCACATTTGGGGGAAAAAAGGTTGAGAGGTATGGTCTCCCTCTCTGGTAGGTTCCTCATGTATGTGTGGTTTCACTGTGGCCGTTAGTGCTCCGCAATGCATTCTTCCTGTCTCTCCAAGTCAGGCTACTTCTCCATAGCACTCCAAGCCTACAGAGAGAAAACAAGATGAACAGCAGAGGGACCACACAGGTCTGGCTGCACAAGTTGGCCTGGAAAGAACTGCAAATTAGACAGGTATGGTGAACGTGAATGGTGGCATACCTTTTCTAAATAAAAAGAAAGCCTTTTGCAGTTCTTGCTTCACTCGCTACTCCTCAGCTCGTTAGCATCCGGTGGCCACCTTTAATATACATCGATGTTGTTCAGCCACAGTCAGGATGGCACAAAGAGTGGCCTGCTGTTCCTTGGCTGTTGGAAACTTTTCTTTTTTTTTTTTAGATTTACGCAAAGGCCTGGTAAAATATTGAATTTTTTTAAAGGATTGGGGTCCAGGGATAGGTGAAAATAATTACTTATCTGGGGGGAGTGCTTGCTCAATTTGGGCCAATGATTGGCCAAGGGAGGGGACCACTAGACACCAGGGAGATCATTTTGATTTATATTTGGTCCGGTGAGTGGTTGGGATGGGGGGCACCACTAGACACCAGGGACAGGGAAGGTTGTTTTTTTTTAAGATTGGGGGCTGTGGTCATGGCTGGGGAAGGAGGGATGGTTCTTCAGTTTGGCTAGTGATTGGCTGGGGGGGTCCACTAGACACAAGGGACAGGGGAGGAGATAGTTTTTTTCTGAAAGATTGGTGTCTGGCTAGTGGCAAAATTTCACACATGAGAGACAAATTTTACTGGATTGAGGGCAAAATTTTGCCCGCTCTGTTGGTGACATTTCACATTCCACCTGATGAAATATTTTGCAAACTGGGTAAATTACATAAAATATTTCACAAGGCAAAATTTTCCAATTTCACACAACTCTACTAGTGGCACAGCTCTGTAAACAAATAGTGAGCTGGATCGTGCTACACATTAAAACCCAGCTCAACTCAATAAAGTCACTAGTACACCCCCCCCATTGCTGAAATAGTTGGGACTTTTACACATAGCTATTTCAGGACACTGAAGCCCCAGAATATGATTCCAGAGCAGATGGCTTTTTTAGAGAGGTGCAGATTTCCAAGTCTTCCCTGGCAGCTTGAGAGGCATTAGACCGAGATATCACTTTGCATGAGATACAGCAAGCTATGTAAACATCAAAGAATGGGCAATCCCCATGACTTGATGAAATTCCTTTTGCATTCTACAAAGGTTTTCTACCTGAAGTTGCTCTGTAATTACACCAGAAGTGGTATAAAAGGAAATTATGGATGAAGGGCACAGTTCTGTCCTCCTGTTATTAAGAACAGGTTGCTATCATACCTAAGCTGGGTAAAAACCAAGAGGACTGTGAGTCTTGCAAACCAATTTCCCTGCTCACAGTAGATTCCAAGTTATTCACAAAATGTTAGCTGGTTGCAGCTAAGCATTAGAGATTTCATCCATTCAGGTACGACCAATATTTATTAAGGGCCACTTCCACAAGATGATACTGGATGATTGCTAAACATTACATTGGCTCAGCAGGGGAATAGAAAGTGTCAGGTTGCAATTACTATGGATGCAGAGTAAATATTCAACAGGGTAGACTGGAGATGTGTGCAGAACCTCCCTGGGACACACACACTTCTTTGTGAGACTCATGAGCAGTAACTCATGAGTAATATCACTGCTCTGTATAAAGCCCCTGAGGTAGAGGTTTTGGTTATGTGGTGTTCTCACTGATCAGTTTCCTCTTTCTAAAGGGACCTAGCAGTGATGTCCCTTATTCTTTTTCAAAACTGGCCTCCTCAAAATGTTCACACTTCAACAGTACTTTATCAGGGAGAGCAGTCATTCACTACTAAAAGTGTGAAACACTGGAGTTGGAAGTGAGCAGTTTTGAATAAGATAAAAAATAAATTAAGTTCATGTTCACGCCCTTATGTGCTGGTTTGTTTATTTTATACTGTGACATGTAACATGATAGTGCTTCCCTGGTTGATGTATATTTGTTCTCTAAAAATGTAATAAAGCAAATTAAATTGAAAAAACAATAAAATAAATTAACGAAGCAGCTATCATATTTGGGATAATTTTAGGAGACTGTTTTTGCTTACCTTTATACTTTTGGTCCTGTAAATCTCCCAGAGTGCTCTCACCACTAATGAGGTTCCTACATGTCTGTGAATTATGTTTATTTGTAGGAGAGTGGGAATGCATTACACAAGGCCCTTTCCTTGTGTGACAGGGTGGGGAGGGGGTGGTTGAGCTTGCCAAATTTCTAACAATATTATCTAGAAATTTAGACTATTCCTACAGTGTCTCTGTGTGACTTAAACAATTCTTAAATTCTGAGTGGCATCCTCTAGAGGATGTGCAGTACAAGAACCTCCTCCTTTCTGCTTTACAATATGTAAAGCTCTCCCCAAACAGTTCAAAATAAGTGGGTCAGTACATCATTCATTACAAATTCTAAAACAACTTCATAGATGCACTCATTCAACAAATGGTAATGTACCTGTGACACTGGTTTGACACAACTCAGAATTCTGCCCCCTACTATTAGAACAAGTATATGCTTACTGGGAGATATTGGTGTTTATCAGGTTTGCCCAGATCAAAGACTGCTTCTGCCTCATTTGAGAAACCCCAAAATGAATTTAATTTACATATGGTGAAGTTTTTCAGATTTAAGTCAGACACAATCAGATTCAAAAGATTGCTAGGGATTTAACTAAACTCTGACAGTTTTTCTATTGGGTAGTACTCCTTCATCATAACTTTGACTAGATGTCGGAGCTCTATGTGTTGCTCCAGAACCAAGCAGTAGAGGCCCTTCTGCCTATGAAACAAAGACAGGAAGATGAAGGAGAGGTAGAGCTGTGCAGAATATAAAATTCCACCTACAGAATGCCCGCAGAATGACAATTCTGATGCCACACATTTCACAACATTTTAAATTTCAGTTATTGCACTATAATTTTAAACACACCTGCTCAAATAACAAATTTGGAACCTTGACAGTACCTAATGGCTTACACGAGTGTACTAAATTTCAGAGCTGTGGATGGAAATGGGTCAGAGATATGAGTGGCCAAACATTTAATCAAAATCTAATCTTCAGTTATTTTGAGATAATTTTAGAATTTCTCATCCAAATTGCTCCACAATATCAGGATTTAGAGAAGCTTATAGAATGTGTATATGCACTAAGTTTTAAGTCTCAGGCTTCAGTGGGAACTGAGTTATAAACAGCCAAATATTTACCAAAATTTGGATTTCTGTAATTTTAGTACAATCTTGATAGTATTCATTGAAATGTTACAAAAATTAACAGGTATACAGGTTATCACTACATTTGGATATGCATATAGTTTCAAATTTCTAGCCTTAAATGCAACTGAGTTATAGCCTGCCAAACATGTTGACAAAATTTAAATTTCAGTTCCCTCTAATTTTAAAACCACATATCCAAATGTAACCAGAGTTGAAACATTTAAACTACAATGCCAGATGATCAGTTTTGAAAAATTCATATTTTCAGCTTTAAAAGGGATTGAATTAAAAGCAGTCAAACTTTCACAACATTTAAAAATGTAATTTTGCAAGAATGTAAACTAAAAATTTATAAACCCCTGAAAGTTTAAAACTAGAGAATGCAATACCATTAGATTTGGTAGGTTCTTAGATCTTACAAGGAGACTGTCTGTGCCAATTTTATTAATTGCTTGCTGTGAGAAACTGCAAAACAATGTGTACTTAAAGTCAAATCTCATGAGTCAGTGAAAATTGTAGAATTTCATGACAGATTCCATAAAACTTGAATTTCTAATTTCAGCCTTATCTGAGGGATTCTAATTAGAGAATAGGGGTATAAAAAGCAGGTAGCACAGGGATTCACCAGGTTCTGGCTTTAGATGCACAGTTTCACCAAGCAACAGACAGCTGAGCTTGGTAGCTCAACAGTGGTAGACCCCCAGGTTGGAGCAAGGAAGCACAGAGTGTCAACAATTCCAACCTGAATGCAGGATATTGAAGGATCACATCCAGTAAATTTATAATCTGGGGAGCCTGGTGTACATGCAAGTCTAGGACTCAGAGGTACTCAAAAAGATGTGGTGGGGGAAGACAATATCTTGGGCTGCATGAAGAAAGAATTATGGCTATTCCAACAGGGTAGGTCAACAGGAAAAGGAGTAGGTAACTCATGTTTTAAAGAAGTTTATCACTGTAAAGGACAAAGAGGATATCAGTGGGATCAGTAGATCTACTGAGTCAATCTGGCAATGCTAAATGAGAAGGGGTGGGGGGAATAGTCACCCAGAGAGGAACAGTACAACTGCAAAAATTCAGCCCAGCTTATCAAATGACGTAGTAATAAGTACATTGATAATGTTAACTTCCACAAAAAAAAATCTGGATGCTTCATTTACAGTATACGCTATCATAAATATGTGAGAAAATGTTACACGTTTTTTTTCTTCTGCAACATTAAAACTGCTTAACCAATGTATCCAGTTGTGTCAGACACCAGGATACACTGACTATGGCTATGCATGTCAAATGTTTACTCTATGCATACAAGAGCAGAGACGTTACAAACATTCACATTTTTGATAGATTTTAAAAGTTTCGCAAATATTTGCATAGTAAAATTTTGAACCCCTGTAAGTTAAAAATATATTTTCTAATTCTCTCCATATTTAGAGCTTTCTATAAGCATTGCAAAAAGGTGTTCCATACTAATTTACATATGCCTAACTCCAAAGGTGCCTGAGTTATATGCAGATGAAGTTTTTTCAGGAAATTTCCTGAAAAAATAAAATGACCGATGTTGAGCACGTATAATTTTGAGACTATGTATCATATTGTCATGAAATCTGGCATATTGTTAGGCACCTATCATCAAGAAATCATGCCAGATTTAATATACCTGACCCAATAGATGGTTAAGGTATATGCAGATAAAAATGTTCATTAAATTTTGCACAAAACAATAAAATTACAATATTTGACCACCTATAATTTTGAAATTATTCATCTACATTTCATGATATTTGGAACATTAGTGACCATTCATACCAAGAGTATACATTCAGAATGTCAGAGCTCTAGCATAAAAAGCAGCTGTGTTATAACCAAATTACTAAATTTTAAAAATTCCAACAAAATTCTGCAAAATTTCACAGACTTTTACAAAATGTTGTCACAATTCCACAGATTCTGAATTTTCCCATCCCTCACAGCTCTAGGGATAGGTGACCATAAGCAACCAGGACTGGTTGAGGAGACTCTGTTGTGGCTGGAAGGTGTCCTCCTCCCTAACATGGTGAGAGTTTTATTTTAAAATCCTGATCAGGTTTTTTGAACTCCAACAACCACAACATGTTTTCCAAGGTTCACATTCTGATCCCTGTTAGTGGCTGTCTGTGAGGTCAGGGAAAAAATTAAAATAGTTTTAGGGGCTGCCCTAAACTGCAGATTGCAATTACTGGCAGCAAGTACACCATATAAATCACAGAAATTACAGGTCACTCAATCACAGTAAACTTCCAGAATCTAGTTGTACTGCTACAGGAACCAATAGAGCAATGGAGCTTGAGGAAATTCATCAGTCTCTAGCATTTATGAACCATTCCAGTCAGGTTTCAGAGCTAGTCACAGCACAGAGAACGCTCTAGTCAGGGTGCTCAGTGATCTGCTTAGGGTGAGGGATAGAGGAGCGCAATCAATCCTTGCTCTCCTTGATCTCTCTTTGTCATTTGATGCTGTGGACCATGGAGTTCATTTGGACCATCTCAGGGGTGCACCAGACTCACCGACACAGTGATCTACTAGTTTGAGTCCTTTCTTTGTGATAGAACCCAGTGGGTAGTTCTAGGAAATCATTCCTTAGACATGGTGGTTCTGCCCTGTGGCATGCCCCAAGGTTTGGTCCTATTGCCAATGTTCTTCATGGTGTATATGCTACTCCTGGACAAAGTCGTTGGAGGTTTGGGGCAGGGGATTCACTGCTATGTGGATGATACCCAGCTCTAGATGTATATATCATCAGGTAAGGAAAAAGGTCTGGCTCTCCATACGACATGCAGGGGAAACATCGGACCTCACCCAACAACTAGCGCACCAAAATCTGGCCAATAGAAAATCATGTACACAAATGCTCACAGTCTTGGAAACAAGATCCCAGACATGAAGGCAACAATGACAGAGGCTAAACTGGACATAGTAGCCATTAACAAGTCATGGTTCACCAGTAACCACACTTGGGAGACTTCAGTATATGGCTATGAACTGTTCAGAAGAGACTGAGGTGTAAAAAGGGGGGGTGGAGTGGCCCTTTATGTCAATGAAAATATCAAAGCTACAGAAATTTAGAATATACACAAGGAGCCAGAAGAACTGTGTGTCACCCTGGAAACAGGAAATGGGACAGCCATACCAACTGAGGTTGTTTACAGGCCTCCAGACCAGGGGGAGGACATAGACATATTACTGTTAGAAGATATACGAAACATGACAGCAAAAGGGGAGGTTCTCATAATGGGAGACTTCAATATGTCAGATACAGATGGGTCAATACCAGCAGGAACATCCACCAGAACTAGACACATAGTGGATTCCCTGCAGGGGAGGGCCTCAAACAACTGGTACAGCAACCCACAAGAGACAAGGCTATCCTGGATCTAGTACTGACTAATGGGGAAAGGATCACAGATCTCCAGGTAGAAGGTCATCTGGGAGCCAGTGACCATCACATGGTATGGTTCAATTTGGCCACTAGAACTAAATCATCCCATTCCAAGGAAAAATATGGGACTTCAGAGGAGATGACTTTGGTAAGATGGCCAACAGGGTTAAGTTAGCACTGGCAGGAAGAAATATAGGTAAGGGGGTACAGGCAACGTGGGCAAGCATTAAGGATGCAATACTTGAAGCAACATCCAATTGTGTAAGGGAGAAAAGCACTAGTAAAAGAAGGAGGAAACCACTTTGGTTCTCAAAAACAGTAGCTGAAAAGGTCAGAGCCAAAAGGTTGACCTTCAGGAAATATAAGGAAATGCAGCGGGACTAAGACAGGGAAGCATACCAAACTTCCCTAACGGAAGCAGGAAAGGCAGTAGGGCAGGCAATGACCCAAACTTGAGGAAACACTAGCACAAACAATAAAAGAAGGGGACAAGACTTTCTATAGATACATTAATGAAAGGAGAAAGTCCAGAGGGGGTATTGCTAAGATCAAAAAGGAAAAGGGGGAGTGTGTGGAGGAGGACCAGGGAAAAGCATCTATCCTAAATAAGTATTTCTGCTCAGTATTTACTGAGGAGAAGGTAGGGCAGGGCCCACAGCTCAGCACAATGGACATGGGGGGGGAGGTGTTCACATGACCCTTCACAAAAGAAAAGGTCCTACAACAGCTTGCTAAGCTCAGAGTGGACAAGTCAATAGGACCTGATGGCATACATCCCAGGATACTGAATAAGCTAAGGGTGGAACTAGCAGAGCCATTATCAGAACTGTTTAGTGAGTATCTGAGCACAGGAGAGGTCCCAGAAGACTGGAGAAGGGATCATGTGATCCCGCTCCACAACAGTGGCAGCAGGTAGGAGGCAGGGAACTACAGACCAGTCAATCTTACCTCAGTAGTGGGCAAGATTATGGAGATGCTCCTTAAGGAAAGAATAGTGCAACACCTGGAATCCACTGGAGCACATAATCCAAGACAGCATGGGTTTACAACAGGGAGGTCCTGTCAAACTAATCTCAAACATTTCTTTGATTGGGTAACAGAGTGGTGGACCAAGGGGTTGCAGTTGATGTCGACTACCTTGATTCCAGCAAAGCTTTTGATACTGTTCCACATAGAAGATTGATTAATAAGCTGGGTAGGCTTGAGGTGGGTCAGAGGTTGGTCAACTTGGTGGCAAACTGGTTGGTGGGCAGAAAACAGAGAGTGGTGGTAAATGGTATACAGTCATAAGAGATGCAAGTCACAAATGGAGTACCTCAAGGATCAGTCCTGGGGCCAGTCCTCTTCAATATCTTCATCAGTGACATTGCAGATGGACTGGAGGGTAAGGTTTGTCTGTTTGAAGATGACACAAAGATCTGCAACAGAGTAGATGATCCAGATGGGGTGGGCAGAATGAGAAGAGATCTGGATAAACTGGCAAAATGGTTGGAAGAGTGGCAACTGGGGTTTAATGCAAAGAAAAGCAAAATCATACACATGGGCAAGAGAAACCCTGAAGCTACCTTTAGGTTGGGAGGGAAGTTGCTGGTAATCACAAGGGAAGAAAGATACTTGGGCATCATCATCACCGATGACCTGAAATCATCCAAGCAGACCACTAAAGCAGTAGGTAAGGCTAGAGGGATGTTGGGGTGTATTAGTAGGGGTATCACATGTCATAAGAGGGAGGTAATAATCCCTCTTTATGAGACACTGGTTAGGCCTCATCTGGAGTACTGCGTGCACTACTGGAGGCCGCACCTGCACAAGGACATTAACAAAATGGAGGCAGTCCAGAGAAGGACAACCACAATGGTGCAGGGTCTGCATCAGAAAACATATGAGGACAGATTAACGGAGCTCAATATATATACCCTAGAGCAAAGGAGGGAGAGTGGTGATATGATTGAAACATTCAAACATCTTAAGGGTATTAACAAGGTGAAATAGTCTAACATGTTTCAATATAAGAAAAATAGCAGGACAAGAGGACACAGCAGGAGGTTAGGGGGAGGCGGATTAAGGGGTAATGTGAGGAAGTTCTTTTTCACTGAAAGAGTGGTGGATGAATGGAATGGCCTGCCTCGGGAAGTGTGGATATGAATATAGTGCAGGGCTTCAAACAGGCATGGGATAGACACAAGGGAGCAATACAGATGAGTATGAATCGATAGGCCATTTACAGGACAGACCTATGGCACATTCGTAAAGTAGAAAATATGGGCAGACGAGATGGGTCTTGTGGTCCTTATCTGCTGTCATCGTCTATGTTTCTGTGTTCTGCTTCTGGGACTCAGTGTGCCATTGACTTATTTAATAAATGCTTGACGAGAACCAGAACTTGATGGCTTCTAGCTGACTGAGACCGAACTCTGAGAATAGTGAGGGGCTAGTGGTTGAGCCAGGCCAAAATGAGGGATTGGCAGCTGGCATAGGTGTGACTGAGCTTTGGCTTGGTGACACTGGGTTTCTGGCCTGCCCCAGGGTGATGAATCTGGGAGAAATACTAAATGAATGTCTGACAGTGGAGACTCAGGTGTTTGCCATAGTCCTGAATGGATTTTCCATCTTTGGAATATCCACTAGATGAGATCCCTCATCCCCCCAAGACCTGACCACACTGATCCATGCGTTTGTGACCTCAGTGATAGACTATTGTAATGCTCTGTACCTTGGGGTAAAAGGGGGTATGCTATGATACATGTAGCTTTTGCAGAACGCAGCTGCCTGGTTACTCATGGGCTTATTACAATCATGCCATATTTCTCTGCCACTGCTTAATCTGCACTAGCTGCTGATGAAGTAGCATATCTCATTTAAGATAAGATTGTTAATCTATAAAGCCCTACATGGACTGGGCCATGCCTACCTGGCAGAGCTCCTGAAACCAGCACATCCCAGTTTACACACTCTGATTTTTCAGGGAGGGCCTCCTGGTGATCAGTAGGGCAAGACTGAAGACTTTGGTGATCAGACCTTTGAAGTAGTGGGCCTGTCTTTTTGGAATTCCTTGCCCGGGACCTTGAGGGAGGCACCCTTGGTGGATCTTTTTAAAAAGGAGCTGAAGACGTATTTTTTTTTTTTAGCAAGCTTTTGGAGAAGCTCTATAATGTATGTGGCACATCTTATAGTTCTATTGAGTTTTAGTGTATTTATATAATTTTATTGGATTAAGGTAGTTATTGTATGTATTGGAGTTGTTATGGTTTGTTGAATTTTGTTGACCTGGTAAGCCCACTGGGCCTAGAAGTCCCCTTTCAGGGGTGACTGGGGAAGGGAGAGAGAGGATACAGATGGTAAGCAACTGAAATTGAACCAGATTAAGCTGTTGGTGGTATTTTTTTTTTAGTGAATGAGGGAAATTTGGCCAGGACACCAGGGAAATTCCCTTACTCTTTTCGATAAGTGCCATGGAATCTTTAACATCCACCTGAACTACCACCAATCCAGGCAGATGGGACCTCGGGTTTAATATCTCATCCAAAAGACAGCACGTCAGAAGTGCAGCACCCCTCTAATGCTGCACTACAGTGTCAGTACTGGGATATTAACCCAAGTGCCAGATTTGGGAACTGAACCCACAGCCCTCTGATCTCCCAGCCTCAGAGGTGAGTGTGCTGCCTACTGAGCCACTGACACTGCTAAATTGATTGTTTTATTATTTTATTCTTGTATTCCTTTATTGTACTGGCACCCTGGCCCAAAAGGGAAGGGTGCCAGACAGAAATAAAATCTACTACAACTATTACTACTACTTCCTCAACCTGAGATACGCTTACTGTTTGTTTTTTGTTACTAGTCACTGCTCTGAAGGGCATTACCCAAAGACAGCTCTTCACTAAGGTGCCTATTCATCTCATCTGGGAATTAATTGTAAAGAAAGTATGCGGTATAGAAAGAACTATGACTGTATTAAACTTACCTGAGGAAATATTTTAGGTGTGATGTGCATCCTGGATAGAATGTAATGGGTAGATGGACTGCATTATGAATGGTCCTGCATTATCTATGTATCTATGCATGCACTGTTATTATTCATGGGGAGGTGATGGATTTTCACATCATGCTAGTATTATTGACCTTTGGCCTTTGAATTAAACTTTCAAATTAGAATTCCATTCCTACCTGCACCAAGTAGGCCCTGTTGAATGTGTAAGGTATAATATCAAATGTGTTCCACATTGCATTATATATGGTGCAATCTCTTATTCTTATCTTTCCTTATATCCTCACTGTGTTCCTAATGGCCATGTGAGTTGAACATATATGACATTTAATGACAGCCTTATGTAGATTCTCTGTACTTTGCTTATTCTATAGACCAGTGCATTAGACTGAAATTCTACTACTGAGAAGGAGGGGGCAGTGTAGATGGATTCCTTGGCCTTCCCCTGCCAATAGATCATAGGCAAGGACAAGGCATAGCACATTTTATTTCTAGATGCCCAATTCAAACATCTCTTGGTGCCTAACACAATACAGTAAGTAAAATAACTTTTCAAGAGTTACAAATGAATTAAGTAAAATGTTAAAATAACCAAATCCATAACTCGGGGCCAAAAGATGAGTTGTTAAAATGTGTTTTAAAAATATCTACTGAGTGGGTCCCTTGCACATGAAATGGAAGGCATTCCAGATCAGAGTTTTTGCCACTCAAAGAACTTGGTCTCCCAGTGATTTTAAATTACACCGAGGAACACACAGGACATCTGCCTTGGTGAAGCAGAAAGTGTGTTTATGATCAAGAGGCCTTTGAAGAAATCAAGGCTCAAACCATCTAAGGTCTTGTAGATCAACAAGGATATGAAGTTGGTGTACCATTGAATCAGCACCCAGTGCAGATCATGGAGCACTAGAATAATATGCTCAGAACAGGATGTTCCAGCATTCAGCAGAACTGCCACATTCTGCACTAGCTACAGTTGAAACACCAGCCCTGATATAGGCAAGAAGCCCCGGCCATGGGTGCGCCTCCCCCTTCCCAGCTGAAGACAGCTTCTGAGCAGTTCTGCAGGTCTGGAATGGCAGCTGCCACCTCCACTGCTGTTTTCCCGCAGCACTCCAACAGAAAAGCGAGGAGCCCCATTCACGGCACTTCACCTCCCCCCTTCCCTGCTGAGGACAGCTTCCGATTGGTGATGCAGGCCCGGAATGGCTGCCGCCACCTCCACTGCTATTTTCCACCAGCACTCCAACAGAAAAGGTGTGCAGAAATACAAAATTCCTGGCATCAAGACCCCCCCTTCCCCCGAGTCCTGATTAGTAGCTTCAGTCTCCTGGACTCTCCAGATTGTCTACTGTGCTTTAGCCCTCTCCTGCCAGCATTGGGTTGAGGAATCTGAAGGGAATTTGGATCAGATCTTTGTCTTGCTTCCGATCTCCATCTTCAGCCTGTTAATTGTAAGGCCTGTGCCTTTAAGTGTTTAAACTATTTGCTTTAGGTTTCAGTATTCCCCAGTGCTAGTCTGGTCTCTCAGCAGTGATCTCTCAGCTCCTTGCTCCTCACAGTACAGCCTGCTATTATTTTACACTGGAGTTTTTTCCTAGTGTTCACAGCTAGCTAGTCTGCAGGTCAGGACCATGGAGTCCTCGGGGAATTTTACCCTGTGTAATTCCTCAGCAGCTAGTTAGGATTTACTGTTTAAGATTGTAAAGTCTGAAATGTTTAATGCTCTCTCTTTAATTTTTCTGCTCTGTTAACTAAGAAGCTGAAGTGGTCATGGCTCCTTGCTAGATATAATTAAGTACAGAGGTAATTACAGCTCCCTGTTGAAATTTTTCAGTCTGGGCAACTTCGAATTGTAGTCTGTGATTTAAATAAATACAAAGGTGTTTGCAACTCACTGTTGAAATGGTATACCATGTACAGGGTGACCGTAATTGAGTGCTTACAAAAAGGGCAACTCAATCACGGGGCCTGTGTACAGGGCTACCAGGCAGGGTAGTGAGCTGATACTGGGGTGGGTGAGGTAGAGGAAATGGATGTACACGCATATATATGCGTGTGGGGGAAAGTGAAGAGAGGAAGGCAAATGGGAGGGGATGTGGCGGGCAGCTGCTGAGTTAGACCGCTAGTGCGTATTGGGGTGGGTGGTTGTTTGGAAGGTGTAGGGTGAAGTGTTCAGGTCCGGAATGGCGCATTTTTTTTTTTTGCTGGCGGGAGGCTTGCTACTTTCCCGTTTTTCACCCCCACCCCAACATTCACCTGCCTGGAGTTCAAAATCCATTAGTAGGGGGGTGGAGGTGGCACAGCCCCGCCCCGTGGAGAGAAGGGTGCAGGTAGCGCAGCCCCCCACATTAAGTAAAAACCCTTAGTTCCCGAGCGTCTTCATCCTTGCCGCGAGTGTGCATCCCCAAAATTAATTTTCCTTGCAAATTTTCCCTCTGCTCCTTTTGTACTCTGGCTGCACTTTCCCTTACTCCCCCTTGTCTCTCTTTTTTTCTCCTCCTAGTTTCTTTACCTACTTCCATCTCTCTTTCTCTTCTCTCCATCCCCCTCATTTATCTCTTCCCCCCTTACTCCAAACTATTATACAAAAGTCCAAAACTACATTACCTCATCATAGCCATCCTCTTACTCACTTCAGGTAATATCCACCCAATCCCAGGTCCTCCTTCACTAGCTCCCTTGACAGTCACCCCAAATACAATTACTCCCAGCTCTCTGGCCCCTTCGATTTTCCCCAATGGGCTGAAACTTCTCCACCTGAACATCTGCAGCCTACTATGCAAAACTGATCTCATCCAAACTCTAGTGGCATCATACACCCAGACATTTTAATTATCTCTGAGACCTGGCTCACAAGCAAAATCCCTGACAGCTCCATCTCTGTTCCTGGCTACTCCCTTTCCAGGCAGGACCAGGAAGGGTGGGGTGGGGGATTGGCCATGTACATTCTATCTTCATTGCAATCTACCACTATCCTGCATCTTCCGTCCCAGCAAACTATAAGGCAATAATCACTCAGGTTACTGTCCCCTTCACTGTCCCAATTTTGTTGCTGGTGTATTCTGTCACCCTAGTATTCATCCCTTTGTTGTGGTTGAACTCATATCCTCCATTTCCTCCATCTCAAAATCCAGTGAGCTGTTCCTCTTGGGGGACCTGAACCTAAACTGGTTGTCATTTAGGATGAATAAGGTATGGAATGATATGGCTGCCCTCAACCTCATTCAACTTATCTTCGAGCCCACATGTCCAAACCATAAATCACAAAATAACACCCTGCTTGACTGGGCACTCACCACTCATCCACACCATGTCATCAAGTTATGTATCCTCCCAGATGCCATTAGCGACCACAATCCCATCTTCCTGGTACACAAGGTCCATTGACATAAACCCCACATAAAATTATTCATCTTCACTCCTTTAAATCCCTAGATCCTGCCCCCCTCCAGTCTGAACTTGCCTCTACTGACTAGGCCCCTCTGTCTTCTTCCCCCTCTGGCCCCCTTTTCCTATCTCTCCCAATGATGCTTTAAATGGCCTTCTCTCCCTTAACCCCTCAAAAGTTTCCTCACCGGATGACCTTGATCCCAAACTTCTCTAACTCTCTGCTCCTGCTATTGTCTACCCTATTTCCCTAATTCTAAATTTCTCTTTTAGGTCTGCTCAGGTACCCACTTCCTGGAAACACGCTGTTGTCCTTCCTCCTCACCTGGCAATTATCGCCCAATCTCTCTCCTGCCAACTCTTGTTAAACTTCAAGAACATCTGGTTCTCTCCCACACTATCAACCTTCCTCTCTGACTCCTCCTTTTTCACCCCATTCCAATCTGGTTTTCAGAAGAACCATTCTACCACTAACTCCCTCGTCAGGCTGACCTACTCTGTTCTTACAGGGATGGACACTGGTCTGATCACCTCAGCCATCTTTGTGACCTAGCAAAAAAGCGTTCAACAGTGTTTCTCACACTGTGCTCCTTAGTTCTCTCTCTACAGCATGCCTGGCTTCATCTGCCACAAACTGGTTTAAATCCTACCTCACTGGTAGGACTCAATCAGTACAAATCTCTGACTCAATCTCACCTCCTCTCCCCATCAACACTGGGGTGCAGGGCTCAGTGCTCTTTCCCCTGTTCTTCTCCATCTTCATTAATGACCTCCCTACAGCCTGACCTACCTCCTCTATCATATGTATGCCAATGACACTGTCTTGTACAGCTCCTGCAATAACCCTGTCGCAGTATAATCCAGCCTGCAGCATGACTTCAATCAGGTTCAGCTCTGATTTACCTCCCACCAGCTCTTCCTTAATGCCAAGAAGACAGCCTCAATGACCTTCGGGCACCAGGCAGAGACTCTCCAGGAATACTTGCCCACCCTCCTTCCACAGCCTTGTTGGGACAATCCTCGAGGACACATCCTTATTTTCATATCTTGGGATTTGGCTGGACCAACACTTCCACTTCTCTGAACACATTGATGCCATCCTGAAGAAACTGTGCCCCAAACGTGGTGTCCTGTACAAGAACTGTAGTTGCATCCTGTTGACCGTGAGGCATGAATTTGTGCAGAAGATGATGGTCCCCATTTTTGACTACTGCGATGTAGTCTATGGTGCTGCTCCCAAATCTTCCCTGACCAAATTGGACACCCTCTTAAATTCCTTCTGCTGCTTTGCCCTTGACGTCCCCTCACGTATTCATCACTGGGACCTTTACCACACCTTCACCTCCACCCCCCTATCCATCGACTCTTATCACTGTGCCAAACTAACCTATAAATTCTGGCTTGGTGAACTCCCCCTTATGTCTTAGCTTCCCTTTCTACCCCATCCCCACCCTCCCACTCCCTGTGATCCAGCAACATGCAGACACAGACAGTCCCATGTCAATCCACCCTCACTGGCCAGTCAGGTTTTTTTCCAATGTTTCCCTAAATCTGGAATGCTCTCCTTCCACAAATATGCTACTCTTCTTCCACCTAGTCCTTAGGGTCTACACTTCATAATTTCCTTTCCTCCAGCTGCACCTGCTTTAATCCTTCCTAATTTTCTTTTACCTCATTCCTACTCGACCAGCACCCCATTCCCCTTATAGTGTTCTTAGCAACCTGAAGAGGTACTAGGTTTTGGAGGGCTGCTCTCAACATCCTTCCCCTTTGTACATTGCTCTTGCTGGCCAGCTCCTTGCCCCCACCCCTTGCAGGGTTCTCAGCATCCTGGAGGGGAATTAGAGGAATTAGGCTTAGGCAGGCTTCCCTCCCCCCTTCCACCTCCTCTTTCTCCTCACCTCCTTCAGCTCTTCATAGCTATCAGATAACCTACCCCATTCTAGGATGATTGTCTTCCCCCTTATTAGCACTTGGTTTGCTGCCCTTGTGATTAGTACCTGAAACATTGTTGCTCAAATATTTGTATTGTTGCAGTATTGACCTGTTGGAATTACCTCATCCTGATCTCTGACTACGCTTATTTGTATTTAATTGTTTCTTGCATTGTCTATACTGCTTACCAATTGTGTTTTATTTTGACTTTATGCTCCACTGTAACTGTAATTGTACTTGTACCTATATTCACTTTATATTATCTGTATACTTTTGTATTTTTCTTATCCTCATGTACCACCCCCCAAGCTCACAATCGAGAGATGAGCAACTTATTATTCAGTGAGCCTTCCTGGTGAAACATTTAAATAAATAAATAAAATATAGTCCTTGGAAATTAATTAGTTCCTGAATTAATCCAATCTAGATGTGACAAAGGTGTGTACCAATAATACCATGTCAACTTGACCAAAATAGGGCATATTCCAGGAGATATTTTGTAGATCGAAAAGACTATGCAGACTATCTTTGAAACCTTGTGTTATAGCATCATTTTGCTGTCCACAATAACCTTCAGATTCCTTAACCTATCCACAGCTTAAAATGTGGTGCCATTCAATGATGGTAAAACAGCATTCCCACTGTTCATCACCAACCTATGGTGACTCTTGGTTCACCCAGTAAGGACTACATTTTTTAATGGTTCAGACTGAGCCAGCTTGCAGCAATCCAGTTAAGAATTTCATCAAGGCATTGGTCCAGCACAGAGACTGCATCATCCTGGTTTGGTGCACAAGACAGATAAAATTGGGTGTCATCATCATTTCATTGAAACCCCAGATCATACTATCTAATGATCTCTCCCAGCAGTAACATCTACACAGTGCATAACACTGGTGCTAGGATCAAATCTTGAGGCCCGCAACATTATAGTGCAGTGTTCCTTGAGCTGTAAGTACCCCAGGCCACCTTTTACACCCTGTCAGTGAGATATGACTACTAGTGTATAGTATAGTATAGTATAGTATAGTATAGTATAGTATAGTATATATAGTTTGAAAATTATTTTTTAATCAATAATGCATGACCAGGAGTTACAGTATGTTAATAATCTGTTAATCCCCTTCTAGGGGTATAATGTGGCACAAGATTTACCCAAGTGCCACATTCCCCTAGGCTGTAGTCAACTGACCGTAACCAAATAGAAGCCTGGGTCTCACTCTACAATCCTGACATACTGGGCATCACTGAAACCTGGCTGAAGCCTACTACACCAGATGCTAGCTGTGGCATAAGTGGCTACACCCTCCTAAGAAACAACTGGCCTGGGACCAAAAAGGGGAGTGGAGTACATTTATACTTCAAGGATTTTCTTAGTGGCACACTAGCGTCCCTCAGCTCAAATGATATGTCCAATTGTGAATGGCTTCCTGCTGAATTAACTATTGGATCTTCCAAAAAGTTGTACGTTGGCCATTGCTATAATCCCCCAAAGGTGGAATAACAGGCCTTACCCACCTACTATACAGCATTAGTCACCTCTCCCTCTCCAGGGAGATCATCTTATTGGGTTACTCTGATCTAAAGTGACTTAGCACTTCCCAGACTGAGTGTTGTGATCTATTAAAACAGTTAAGCCTTACCCAGCTCATTTCCACCTCCACCCACCCTAACAACTGAACCCTGACCCACTCCCTCCTGGACTGAATTCTGATGAACCAAGATGACAGGGTCATTCATGCCAGTATCCTATCAGAATCCATCAGCAACCACTCCCATATGTTTTGTATCTGGTCCTCCAAACCCTCCCACCCCTCCCCAAATACCTTACTTTCAGAGACTTCTCTAAATATGATGCCACCTGCCTCTTCGCTGACATTAGGGCCATCAAATGGCCAGTCCTGCACAAAATAATGGATGTAAACTTGGTCCTGAGCTTCCTTACTGCAGCCCTGACTGTAATCCAGGAGAGGCATTCACCCTAACCACATGTAGAGTGAGAGGAGGCAACCCAAGATGGCTCACTAAGGACCACCTTCAGTTAATGAAGGCAAGAAACGAGAAGTGGGCTCCACACAGAGCCTCTCACTCCCCCTCACTCTGGAACCAATACCGATGCCTGTGTAACCTCTGTAAAGAAAAAAATGTAATCACAGAAGGCAGAATTCCTCCAATCCCACAACCTTGGAAACCCCAAAAACCTTCTATTCAGTGGTTAACTCCCTGATTGCCCTGGGGGACAGACAGGCTGCCATCAAGCTAGACAAGCCCTCAATAACAAATTCACAGACCTGACTGCCCATCTCTCCAAAAATTCCCCAATATGACCCCAACCAGCACCAGCCTGACCTGGCTGAGTACCACCCAAACATGCTGCCCTTCTGTTTCAAAGCCATCCCTTTCAAAAGACCAGCACATTCCTTATGTGTCTCCCCCACTGTGGAAATGCTGGGTATGATGGCCTCTCTCCCCATTTTTTCAAACTTACAGCCAATGCCATTGCCAAACCACAGACCACTGTCTTTAACCTCTCCCTTACCTCATTTGCCATATCCCCATCTTGAAAACAAGCCAAAGTTGTCCCCTACAAGTCTGCTGATCCTGTATCAGTGCATAACTACCGACCTATCTATTCTCTGCCACCTAAGCAAATGCCTTGAAAAAACTACACCAGCAGCTCACCGATTACATGGTGAAGTATAACCTCTTCTATCCACAGCAACATGGATTTAAGAAAAGCCACAGCATCATCACAGCCCTGGCTTGCATCACTAACCACATCCTGTGCAACATGGACAAAGGCAAGCTCACAGGTGCAGTTTTTGTGAGCCCCACCAAGGCTTTCAACATGGTGCCTCACAATATACTCCTAAACAAACTGAGCTGCCTTGGCTTCTCTGCCCTGGCCAGTGCATGGTTTTGAAACTACCTCTCTAGTCATACACAGACTGTCTGTGCCAGAGATTCCACCACCCCCTCCTGGGAGATTCTCACTGGCGTCCCCCAATGCTCCATCCTTGGACCCATACTGTTCTCCCTATTTGCAAGCTCCCTTCCAAAAGACAGCATCACATGTAATTCTCTTCTGTATATCAATGACTTAGTCATATTCCACAGTGACAAAACATTGGCCAGCATCTCTACTACTCTCACAAACAACTATGGTGCCATCCATTAGTGGTTCCACACAAACTGGCTCCTGGACAATGCCAAAAAGATGAAAGCCATGTTTTTCAGATCCAAGCCCAGGCTAATTAGGCTAGACGTAAACCTTCTTACAATCCTGTCCCCTGATGCCCCCCACCTCCCACCAAAGACCTTGACCACACTGAAATACCTCAGAGTCACCCTCAGTCCTGCCATGTATCTTGGTGACCACATTGAACGTATAGTACAATGCATGAATCAGAAATTAGGAGTCAGATACAGGCTCAAAGATTACCTGAATCCTGAGTCAAGTCTCACCATCACCCAGGGCACTTTACTCCCCCTACTGGACTACTGCACCCCCATTTACATCCAGGCCACATCCTTTTGGCTCAGCAGGCTGAACACAATGTACAAAAACATTTTTAAGTTTGTTCTGATAGCATCTTATTCACCTTACCACTGCACCCTATAACAGATGACTGGGTGACTACCTCCTAGATTGCCTCATGAGCAAATCTCTTAGGGAAAAAGATGCATCCCCTCTGCCCAGCAATGTGAGAAGGCAGTAAGGAGGGCTGGGGGATACTGGGATGTATAGGAAGAGGTATCGCCAGTGGAAAACAGGATGCTTTTATCCCTCTGTACAGACAGTTGATGAGACCCCATCTGGAGTACTGCACACAGAGAATCTCCCTTCCCCTCTGGAGACCCCATCTCTGCAGGAACAAAGACAGGATAGAGGCAGTCCAGAAGAGGACAACTAAAATGGAGCAGGGTCTGCAGCAGAAGCCATATGAAGAGAGACTAAAGGATCTTAATATGCATACCCTTGAGGAAAAGAGGGAGAGGGTGGACATAATAGAAACTTTCAAGTACCTCAAGTGAATCAACAAAGTCCAAGAGGGAAGTATCTTTCAGAAAAAGAGATGTGGAAGAACAAGGAGGCATGATTTGAAGATAGATGGGGGACATCTCAGGGGCAACGTGAGGAAGTATTTTTTCATGGAGAGGGTGGTGGACACATGGAACAGCCTTCCTGAAGAGGTTGTGGGGTCAAAAACAGTGGGGGAATTCAAGAATGCAAGGACAGACATAAGGCAATTCTAGTGAGTTTGGACATCATTTCTCTAAGTTCCTGGTTGCGTTGGTTATTTGCTCCCTGGAGAACCGATGAGACTGAAATTGCTGCATTTGAATTGTGGACAATAGCTGACTAGAAGGGACTATCACCAGTCTGTGATAGGACTGTATTGACTGTTTTCTGCTGAACTATAAGATTATTATTGGGCTAAATCTTTCTGGTTTTGGCTAATTTAGATAGTTATATAGTTTATTAGGTTTGGTTCTTTTGTGGTTTATTGATATAGAGGGTGTGGGGTTGGTTTTGTGTCTATGGGGTTTATCTTTGTGGTTATGATTAATGAGTAAGGTGGGGATTTTTGTGTTAAGAAAGATGAATATGTGTCGAGGGGTGTGTAAATTGGGGCGGGCTAGAATAGTGTATGGGGTGTCCCAGCTTTATGATCTGAGGCTCTTTATTATCCCCCGTATCGGGTATTACAACTCGCCGATGCTGGGAGGTGGGAATTGGAAGGATACATATGGGCAGAAGCTGGCAGGGAACCCCATACTCAGGTGAGGGGAATAGGATAGAGGTAGTTGGGTGCAGAAGGCACCCTGGGATGAGACGGGGTTTGGAGAGATGTCAGACAGAATTAATTCCTATCCCCATGGTACCCATGAGATCAAGTGGGCAGGTAGCTAGAGGGGCTGCACTGTCCACCAATCCCCTGAGGGTGGTGCTATGCAATGCCATGTCGATCAATAATAAGACTGCAATTATTGCGGATCTGATTTAATCAGTCGACCTGGCTTGCATTATGGAAACCGGGTCGAGGGACGATGCTGGGCCAGTGTTAGAGGCTGCCGTCCCCCCAGGTTATTCCATTGTGCACTGCCCAGAGTGGAATGCAGGGGTGGAAGTGTGGCTATCTGTTTTAGAGCTGAGCTAGGCTTCACCATGCATCCAGTGAGAACACTGGGTTCATTTGAATGTGTGGCCATTCGTGGGGGTCCGGGCACAGGGTGCAGAATTCTCTTGATATACCATCTTCCTGGGTCAGTTGGAGAGTTCTTGCAGGAAGTGGATAACTTCATAGTTGGTGAGACATTGGAGTCATCCAGATGTTTAGTTCTGGGGGACTTCAATGTCTGGGCTGACGATGAGTCATCCTGGTTAAGTTATCACTTCCTTCAGTTGATGACATCACTGGGCAAGTTACTACTGTGACTCACCTGGGTGGACACGTGTTGGACCTGGTCTTCTTGCTGGGGCTTGAGATTGAGAATCTCAGGACTGATCGGGTCATTTGGTCTGATCATTGCACGGTGGAGTTCTTGCTCAGGGCACCCTCCGAGGCCCCTCCCACTGCAGAGATGGTGAGCTACCGCCAATTGAGGGGTTTGACCCTGGAGGTTTTTTTGGTTGAGGCAAACATATCTAGTGTGGACAGTGCATGCAGGGGAGGTGTGGGTGAGGCAGTTGATGCCTATAATAGGGCAGTGACTGAGATACTCAACTCCCTTGCACTGGTCTGTGTATGACCCAGATCTTCTCACTTGAGGTCCCCATGGTTTGCTGGGGTGCTCAATGCATTGAAGATCAAGGGTCAGAGGTTGGAGTGCTACTGGTGGGGGTCCGGCTTGGAGGCAGACAAACTGGCCCTGTGTGCACACTATGGTGTGTACTAGGGGGCAATCAACCATAAGAAGGCAGTGTTCCTGCCCAGGGAGATTGCTGCTGGGAGACTCCGACCAGCGATGCTTTTTTGGACTGTGGACAGGTTATTACATCCTGCCTGTCTTCAGCCAAAAATAGCAGTTTCTGAAGCTTTGTGCAATGAGTTTGCTCGGTTTTTCTCAGACAGGGTGTCTTCCATCAGGCAGGGAGTTCCACCAGCGGCCTGTACTATGGCCGACAGTGGTTGCCTGGATTGTCAGCAAAGCACTCCACCCGGTTAGGGGGAGTTTAAACCAGTGGAGGTGGCTGATGTCATTGAGGTGATCTCAAAACTGAAGCACACATATTGTGAACTGGACCCAGCGCTGACGCATTTCTCAGTGGGATGCATTGATGCTGTTGGTCCGGTGTTCATCTTGACTGTCCGGTGTTCCTTGTCAGAGAGGGTTGTCCGAGATGCTTTGAAGGAGGCACTGGTGAGACCCCTCCTGAAGGAGTCATCACTGGACCCTGACATCAAGGCGAATTATCGACTGGTCTCTAACCTTCCATTTTTAGGAAAGGTTGTGGAGAAGATTGTGGTGTGTCACTTGGGTGATCACCTCATGGCATTTGATATCTATGAGCCACTCCAGTCAGGTTTTCGTGAGGGACATTCAACAGAAACCACATTAGTTCGGATGCACAACGATCTCCTCAGGGTAAGAGATTGAGGGGAAGGGACAATTTTCATCCTACTCGATCTCTCACCAGCTTTTGACACAGTGGACCATCGGGTGTTACTTGACCACCTGAGGAACTTCTGTGGACTCACCTGCACTGTCATTCACTGTTTCGAGTACTTTTTGACAAACAGAAGACAGAGGGTGGTGATGGGGAATTTTTCTTCATCTTTTAGCCTTCTGTCTTGTGGGGTACCTCAGGGTTCCGTGTTGTCTCTGATGCTGTTCTCCATGTATATATTACCCCGGGAGAGATCAGTAGGAAGTACAGCTTGGGGTTTCATTGTTATGCCGATGATACCCAGCTGTACTTGTCCTTTGCCCCTGGAACATCCAATGCAGTGGATGTATTAAACAACTGTCTGGCAGAGATCAATGACTGGATGGCCTCCAGCTGGTTGCAACTGAACCCTGATAAGATGGAGGTACTGGTGGTGGAGTCGAACAGGAGGTGTGTGGGGTTGCCCCCTGGGGCAGACTCTGGACTTGTTCTTGGGTCGGTCCCATTGGTGGCTTTCTCCAAGATGCGTAATCTTAGCATGATATTTGACAGTGGTTTGATGATGGAATATCAGGTGTCTGCCATTGTCAAGGGAAGTTTTTTTCATCTGAGAAACATCACCAGGATTAGGCACCTGATTCCACCCCTGGACCTCCCCACCTTGGTATATGAATTTGTCACATCTAGGTTGGACTACTGTAATGCACTCTTCCTTGGGGTCTCTGGAGGCACCCACTGTTGACTGCAGCTAGTGCAGAATGCAGCTGCCAGGTTGTTGACAGGTCAGTCAAAATACTGCCATGTCACCCCGGTGCTGCAGGAACTGCACTGGCTGCCAGTTCGATGGAGGGGTGCTCTTCAAGGTGGGCTTGCTCACCTATAAGGCCCTACATGGACTGGGCCCTTGTTACCTGGCTGACCTTTTTACATCTGCTGCCTCGATTCGTCCCCTCCGGTCCTCATTGAGGGGCCTCATGACAATTCCCAGGACAAGATTGAAAACTTCCGGTGACCGAGCTTTCAGTGTTGCCTGTCCTGTCTTGTGGAATTCGTTCCCAATTTTGGTGAGGGAGGCCCCGTCAGTGGAGGCTTTTAAGACCAGCCTGAAGTTTTATTTGTTTAATCAGGCCTTTTCAGACTTTGTTTGATACTAGGGTTATCAGCCCTTTTTAAAATGAAGAGAGTTTTTTTTTATAGTTTTGAGGTTTGTATGAGGATATATTTTGTAGTTTTGTATGTGTAAATTAATTTCTCTGTTCTTTGTACAGTGCCCAGAGCATCTGGGATTGGGCCCCAGAAAAATAAAATTTGCCTTGCCTTGCCTAGTGGGGGTTAGAAAGAAGTAGGCTGTTGGTTAACTAAGATCTGCAGCTTATCAAATAGGTAGGGAAATGGGCAGACTGGGTGGGTCCAGCGGTCCTTATCTTCCATCAAAGTCTTTGTTTCTATGTCTATGTTTTCTCTCACCTTCCTATTCAAGCCTAAGTCTTATCACCTGGGCCTCTGGAACTCATCTAGCCTTTTGCTTGAGTGTCCTCAGGTCACCATTTGGAGGGAACAAAAGGCCCTCTCCTCAGCTGCACCAATCATCTGGGACAGCCTGACTTCCCCTCTATGGGCACTGAGATCCCACCCCCCCTTCAAATCCCACTTTAAATCCCTCCTTGAGGGGTCAGTTACGTGATCCTGCTCTCCAAGATGACTGCCTCCCCCCACCCAGGAGCTTCTGGACAGCCCCCTTTCTACCACCTAGTTTTATTTTTCTCTGTATATGTACTTGCATAAAGTATTGGTGCTGTGCTTGATGTCTTATTGTGAGCCAACATTTCTCAGCACTGCTGTGCACTTTCAATTGTATGTACTATTATCACTCCATGCATTAATTTTGCAATCATTGTACTGCCTCTGCTAGTGTGCACACCTACTTGTACCTACCTGAATATGGTTCTTGTACCTTGTCTGAAGTGCCATCTTAATGGACTGGATCATACCTGAAAATGGGCACTGGTTCAGTGCACCCACCCAGATAACATTTGAATAAATAAATAAAATAACCCCTGGAAATGCTTCATTGCTTTATAACAACATTTTTTTTTAAATAGTGTTGTACACCTTGTTCAGAATGTGATGAAGCTTTATATTGACTGTATGTTACCCGTAGAGCAACATAAGGCCGATAGAATGCTTATAGCCAATCAAAAAGCTTTATTTTATAGACCCTTTTTATAATATACATGGTTTACTGCCATTAATATAACCCTTTTAAATTGCTTTCAGCCAATCCAATTGCCTCATTTCTGGCCATTGTCTTATAATTTTTATTATTGCAACCTATTTTAATTTAAGATAGTAATATCTTATTGTACAATTCTTGTAGTGCCTTACTAAGTACAGGACTGGAAATGAGCTCACACTCAGTGGATTTGTTCACATCTACTGTCTTGAAGAAAACTAACTACAACTCCTGGAAGCAAGCTGATCAAACAGGTAAAATGTATCTATATGAACATTCCCCTTCAAGTGGGGGAATTCAAGAATGCATGGGACAGACAAAAGGCAATTATGGTGGGGTGTAGGAAGAAGTAGGCTGTTGGTTAACTAGGATCTGCAGCTTCTCCAATAGATAGGGAAATGGGCAGACTAGGTGGGCCAAGTGGCCATTATCTGCTGTCAAAGTCTATGTTTCTATGTTAAGTACACAAAATTACCACGATGAAAGAAAAACTTAGGTGCATCACAGATATTGTATGCTGCAGTGAAATGATAATGTGGAGATGTTACTTTTTAATAGGTAATTTTAAAGATATATATCTGCCACACAGATTAAGATCAGCAAACATTTTAAAAAGGAAACCAGTGTTTTTACTAGACCTTGATTATCTGCAGTTCTGAATTGTCTACAAAACATTTCTTGTGGCAAGTACATTAGGTGGACAATTAAAGCAACATGGAGTGTTGGATTTTCATCTGAAAGGCACTTGAAAATGTACTTAAAATTGTAATTATCTGCATTACGTTGTGTACATTTAGCACATATATTTTTGTAGTGTTGTATTCTTCTGAAACTGGAACCTCTCCCCCAGGACTTCCTTGTAATTGATAGAAATATTTCTGACAAAATAAAAAAATCTTGAAATTGGAAGGGAAACATGCTCCATCCTGTCCATCCCTCCTGTCACATGGTATAGACATCCTCCTTTTAAGTATGGTATAGCAAGAACAATAAGCTTAACTGTGTCTAAATATTATAAGCTCTATCATTTTCCCTGAGGTATCAGTTGCACTTTAAAGGGTAATTTATACAGTATGCTATCTACTTCCTGCTTCCTCTTTTAGTTTCTTAATGGCACCCTTAATTGGATGTGGTTGCATTGCAAAAGTACTTTCTGCTTCACTGTCTGATGGACTCAATATTATTGACAGTGAATAAGAGACAGTGCAGGGTGACAAAGCAATAACTTTAACTACCCAAGGCCAGCCACTAAATACAGTCCATATTTTGTGTTTATATGAACTAATCAACTGTATTTTGTGTCTGATTTATGAACCTGTAACAGAGTCTGCTTTTAGGATCTGAAAAATAATCTTGTGAATTTGTATGTATGCTCTTTCTGATTTGCCTTTCTATGGGCAGCAGGTATTATTTTGATGCAACACTTGCAAGACATGCATTTATTTATTCATGTATTCATTTGCAAGCTACAGCACAATACCATCCTTATTAAGCCCTCATATCAATGAATTTCTTCTTTGTCCTGTTTTTTTAATTGGTAGTACAGTTCATATGCATCAGTTTGTGCAAATCATTGTGATTGATTCAGCACAATAAATGCAACGCCAATGCAATTTATTGGTATTAGGAGTTTAATAAGATCTGTAATTGTACCCTGGTTTCTTTTAAATTGATTACACCATTTGTATTTCTTATAGTTGACATGTTTGTTTCTGGTTCCGATTTCCCCAACCCATTAGAATCTGAAAAGTCAACCTTCATACCAGCAGTAGCTCTGCCCCCCGCAAACAACACCACCGCCCTTCTTGGTATTTTCTTCTGTTTGAAGCATTAAAATGTTAGCTTTAGGGGAAAACAATTTACCTTTTAAAAATGAAAGTCTGTCCTGGACTGATTGGGGGAACTGAACTGATTCACTGAAGCACCCTCACAACTGCACAACTTACTTAACCTTGACTGTGTTTACAGTCTACATGAATCATGACACTTTAAAGTACAGTACTAAATTAAACTGGCTATGAAATGGACTTCAGAATTCTCCATTATCCAAGCAAACTCACTAGTTGAAAAATATCACAAGATTGGTCTTTAATTCCCAGTACATTCATGGTTTGTCACCAACTTAACATAATCTACCTTACAACACCCTATCTACACAAAAATAAAATATTTTTTTATTAATGAAAAAAAAAACTTTTTCCATTTTATAATCACAGTAACCCACTTCAAAATGTGCATTTCTTGAGAATTAATGCACTTCTTTGGTGCACTGAAAGGTATTAAGTTGCTGGCCTCATGCCTTCCAGTTCACCAGGGGCGTGAATTAATTCTCTAGAAATGCACACCCTGTCATGGGTTATTGCTTAATTATGCAACACCAGTGGACAGATAACTGTATTTACAAAATGTGCTATGGTAGGAGGAATCCAGTTATATGGCTGTGAGCTAAATGAATCACACTCAAGGTAGGGATGAGCACACCGGCTCTGTTGCACTATTGGAACTTCTTGAATCAGGCCGATTGGACTCAGCTCGAGCACACAGAGCATTTTATGGCTCAACCCAACTTACAGTACTGATCTGGCCCAGTTTGTTACCACAGGTCTAGTCCAAACACACATTATCAGTGGCAATTTCATTGGTATCCTATGAAGAGACTTGCTACTAGAGCACCAAGAATGTTGCAGTGAACGTCTCTGTTCCTCCCAGACCCACATGATCATTCATTGTGGTCATATTACTCTCATTCAGTGACAGTGAGCATTCACGCGCTCAGCTCACAGAAGTCAGAGTGAAAGAGCTGAGCAGTTCAGAGTTGAAAGATAAAGGATATGCAATGTCTATAGACAAAATGAATCACTGTTTCACCATCTTTTTTGAGAAAGGAGAGAGAGAGAGAGAGAGAGAGAGGGCAGTGAGAGAGAGAGAGCAAGAGACAGCAAGAAAGAGAGAGAGAGAAGCTTAATTTCTGGCTCCTGGTTATTCTGTGGAATACAAAACCTTTTAAGTTGTGCATCTGGGAGCCATCTAGGACCCCATTAGCTAAGGGTTTTTTGATCATACCACTTTGCTGTGTCCTGGGGTAGCTCAGGATAATAATTATAAAAAAATAGGCTTAGTTAGTTGGTGGTCTGACTCACTGTCTGTAAGAGACGAGGCAGCAGCAGGTATGCAGCAGTGTGGGCTTGGGGGGAGAGAAAGGGCTGCTGCTTCATAAACATGTCAGTGCTTGACTTGACTGACTCTGACACGTTATCTTGGTGGTCCTCTCTGGACAGGTCCTGGTCCTCCTGTCTACGGGTCCCCTAAGTAAAAATAAATAAACAAAACCTAAAGAAGATCAGTAGGATTAGGAAAGGGAATTCGTTTTTTTTTTGGGGGGGTCACATCTTAGACTCTGTGTGTTCCCCATCTCTGCACCTGAACTACTATGCCATAGTGCCTCATTGATTGTGTGGGGGGGTCTCATTTCAGACTTCATGTTCCCCAGCACTGCACCTGAACTTCTAGGCCACAGTGCCTTGCTGGTTTGCAGTTGTTGGTTGTGTCACATCTGAGACTTTGTGGAGCTGATTGTAAAAGGGGTTAGCAGGATGCAAGGGACTTGCATCAAAAGAGTGTGACACAAGTGGTGGCTTGCAACATTACTTGCATCAAACTGCTACCATGGAAGGCTGCCTGTGGCTGCCGCAGATACACTGTGCCAAAGCCTCCTAGCACCAAGGTTGCATCCAGCAACCCAGTGCTCCAGGTTGCAAGGGGGCCTGCACCATGGAGGGGTGTCACATCCCCTTTTTGGGGATTTTGGAATTCCCCCATTGATGCAGGAGGGCTCACCACTTAGACCAGCCTGAAGGAGTTCTAAGTGGCATGTGACAGCCAGAGCTGGGGAGCATTCATCCTGTGGGGAGCAGCAGAGCCATAGGGGCCCGTATTGCAGAAAGGAAAACATGTACTGTGTCCCCATAAAGCCATAGCAGGGGCCATCCTTCCCCCATTGGTCACTGTGCCACACCTGTCTGGGCACCCATGTGCCACTAGGATGGCATGCCTGCTGTAGCAGGCTATAGTAAACCCCTGGCAAGCATCAACCTAGGCACAAGGCCATGTACATATACTTCCCCACTTCCACTGATGCACAATTCGCCCTGATCCCGGCTGTCCATTGTGTATCAAGTAACCTGGATCCTGGTCAATTCTCCCCTGCAACACACACTCTTCTCTGATTTCCGATGTCCATTTTGGTAACTGACACCCCAATGCCATTCTGTCCCCCCCACTGTGCCTGCATCCATGTTCCAAAACCTACCATGGTGGTCTAGTAGCACCCCACACTCCCCGTCCTGCCAGACAATGATCAAGCACCCCACTCCCTCCATCCCTGACCCACTTCCTTGACTGGCACTTCCCTCCTTACACCACCATGATCAGCTGTAGAATGTGTTATGTGCATATTGTATAGTGTTATACAGTACGTGCTTACAGGCTTACGGTATGGCATTCTGTGGCTGGCCATGGTGGTGTGTGGAGGGAAGTGCCAATCACAGATGTGGGTCAGGGATGGGGGGGTACTGCACCACTGCCTGTCAGGTTGGGGAGGGTTGTGAGCTCCTTGACCACCAGGTAATGATTGGGCAGTTCTGTGTGGACATGGGGGGCACATGAAGTGGGGACACAGACTGGGACCAGGGTGATCTGTACAAGCAGGACCAAGGATCAGGGCTAATGCTTATCGGGGGATGGGCCAAATGCACCACTAAAGTCATCAGGGATTACGGTGGCTGGCACTAGCCTGCCACTGCAGGCAGTCTACATTGGAGGCACATGGGTGTCCCAGCAGTGCCAGGATGGTGCCCTATGGGGGCCACATGCAGCAGCTGCCCAGTTTGTGCCTGGATAACATGCTTTCTGCCTTTGGACCACCTGGACAAGCCCCTGCCACCAGGTCCCTGGCTACATCGTGGACTTGTGACAATGCTGCCCTTTCGCCACTCCTTTTGTTACAGGGCTGCAATCTGCAGCCATTCCAGATAGTTTGTTGCAAGTGGCAAACTTTCTGGAATAGCACATTTTGTGGTTGTTGCAGCTGTACCAGCTGCAGTCACCGATTGTGCCGCACTTTGCTCCTGGCATGGGAACCTTTTAGAGTCAGCCCCTATGATTCCGTGTTGAATAAAAATAACATTTTAGAAGAGAGGGAGGGGGTGGTCTGGGCCCAATCACATCTCCATTCATGCTTCCTGTCTCTCCCAAACAAAGATGTCATACTAAGGGAAGGTAAAAGGATACAAAAGTACAGACACAAAACATTTTTTTAAAGCTGAATTTTAATATTTTACATGACAAAGAAATCAAAAAATAAATAATTCAGATGCATTTCTCATATTCAAACAGCATAAAAACAGATTTAACATAAATAAGAGAAAATCAGAACATTTTTGAAATAAATCAGAGTTGTAATCATAAACAGGTCAGAGCCGATCCAGCCATAGCTAATTCAGGGTAATCATATGGTACTCAACTTTGCCTTATGTCTCTGCACATGAGGCATGTGTTAAATACAGAATAATATATGGAAGATTGTGCATGACAAGGTATTTTAGCACCCCAAGATTTGTGATGACCTCATAATCCATGAGAGTAAAGTTTGAGTTAAGAATGGGTGGGTTGGCTGCAACCTGGTTCTGATTCCAACTGATTTGTTTCCAAAAGGTTCTGATATACTCTGATGAAAATTGTAGACCTATTTTAGTCTATTTGAGAGTATGAGAAATGCATCAGTATTATTCTTTTAGATTCCTCTGTTAAAAAAAATAAAATATAACTTTAAAAAAATAAATTTGTGTCTGTATTTTCGAGTCATCAGGGCAAAGCCCATATGTATCACTAATTATCACTTTAATAGCAGATGTATAAATGTCCACCTATTAGACTCCACAGAAGGCAATGTACAGACCCTACTTGCCCTTATATGGCTGGTCATATTGCCCTTTTCCTTTACCCAAAGGTGTGTGCCATCACTTCTTCACCTCTTCCCAAAATAGTGGAGGCAAGAAACTTGTGAAGGAGGGGGAATGTAACAACAACCCCATATCATATAACCTGAGATAGTTGTACTTCAAATTTCGTCAGAATCACACTATTTGTATAAAAGTATTAGGATCTATGCTCCCAAGCCATCATTCACAAGGCCCCTTTTCTACTCAAACTTCTGTCACTTACTCTGGATGAGGTGCTGCTCCCACTTACAAAAATTTTCAATCTCTCCATCTGCCTCAGTCAATTTCCCAGCAAATGGAAATCTGCACTTGTCACCTCGTGTTCAAAAATGGTGACAAGTCCCTACCTGGTAACTATCAACCCATATCTCTACTCCCACCCCTCTCAAAGGCCCTCGAACGTATAGTGGCGGACCAACTCACGGACTACCTTCAAAAGTATAACATCTTCTGCACTCAGCAACATGGATACAGGAAAGGGCACAGCACATTGACTGCCCTATTGGAGTTCTCAGGAGCAATCCACAATGCCTTGGACAAAGGTTACCAAACCGGAGCTGTTTTCATTGACTTAACAAAGGTGTTTGATACTGAAGACTTGGTTTGCTGGCCAAGGCACCTAGCTTCACCTGAGCTCTTTCCTTGTAAGACTGTTTGAAAGGCAGAGTAGAGAAACTTACCAGAGCAAGGGAAAAGGATTAAGACTTATTTTGGCTAAGCAGATTTACTGTGTGGTGTTATTTTTATTTTTTACTCACGGGGATTGCTACTGTTTGTTGCTAACATTTCATTGCTTTATTTTTCTCTGATTCAAATTGTTGTTGCTGTTATACCTTCTTCTGCATTATTACAAGGTGTGCCTACAGGTGTGTGCTAACAGATTACTGCTGTAATCTTCTGATTCAAATTGTCTTTTGCAAGGTGTATCTTCTGTTACGGCTTTATTTTTCTCTGTAGCAAAGTGTTTCTTACAGGGTATATCTTCTCTGAAATTACTGTATTACAGGTGGAGCTTACATTTTTGTGACTTTTTTATCACTGGGTTAAGCAAAATTACTGTTTGACACTGTGTTTTATTTTATTCTTATTTTTTTTTGTTTGTTGTCTCAGAGGTGTTTCATTCTCCTTCTCACATTGAAGGAGCTAATTGCTTTCCTCCCACAGCTCTTCCAAAGGATTAGGTGTGTATGTGGGGGGTGGAGCTGGCAAACTGTCAGTAATTTCCAACAGAAAGAAGGGTTAAAAAGTCAGGTTAGTTGATATCTAGGAGGTAGAAGACTTGGTTTGCTGGCCAATGCACCTAGCTTCACCTGAGCTCTTTCCTTGTAAGACTGCTTGAAAGGCAGAGTAGAGAAACTTACCAGAGCAAGGGAAAAGGATTAAGACTTATTTTGGCTAAGCAGATTTACTGTGTGGTGTTATTTTTATTTTTTACTCACAGGGATTGCTACTGTTTGTTGCTAACATTTCATTGTTTTATTTTTCTCTGTAGCAAAGTGTTTCTACAGCGTATATCTTCTCTGAAATTATTACAGGTGGTGCTTTACAGGTTTTACAGTTTTATCTAACATTAGGATAAGCTTTCAGGGTTACTGCATTTGTTGTTGACTGATTGTTTCTGCTCTTGCCTCCTTGTTCTTTCATCCATGGTTCTTCTTTTTCGGCAGGGGAAGGGCCCAACCACCCACCCTCATCCCCAACCACCCCACACTACACTCCTTTTATAGGGTACCACAGTTGTGACATTTCCTGTGGCAGAGCAGGAAGGGGTGGATCTGTGGGGCCTCCACAAGGGGAGCTCATTTACAGGGGCACTGGTAATTTAACTTGTTATAACAAGTTAAACAAAACACAATCAAACCATTAGTTGCATTTTTTTTTTCCTTTTTTTTTTTCCTTTTAATTACTCTGACTAGGTTATAAACCCAGCAACTTATCTGGAATGGATATCATTAACTGCAGGTACTGTGGAACAATTTTCAGAAGGACAGTCTTACAGGACTTAGGACACTGTCCTACATGCTGGGCCTTTGGAGATCTTAGGGCTCAGCTCGGGGCAGCATGGGCAGAGGTTGCACACCTCAAATTTCATATTCAAGAGGAAATACATTATAAGAACCACCCGCCATTTCCCTAGCATCCAACAGAAAAACCTCAACCAAAGAGGGTAGTTGGTCCAGGAGGTTGGCAGGTTGTTAGGAGGGGCAAATCGGGTGCCCCATCACTCTCTGCTCTCCAACATATTACCTCCAAAAACCAAATAAACACTACAAACAGGTATCTGCCTCTATCTCTGAAATCAAACAAAGAGGCAGAAGACACTGCAGAGCAGGACACAGCTAGCACAACAAAACTCACCCAAATCAGGAATCAAAACAAAAAAAGCAAAAAGGAAATCCAAAAAACTTCTGATCATAGGAGACTCCATGATTCGGGGAGTTGATACCCATCTTCAGCCAGGGGGTAATGGTCAGATGTCTCCCAGGTACATCAGCATGGAGAGACACTGACCGCATTGCTAAAATTGTTCACAAAGCAGGAGAAAACATTGATGTCCTAGTACACATAGGGACTATCGATCCTACAAATGGGTCAGTTGTGGAGACCAAGGAACACCTGACCAGGCTGGGTGACAAACTATCATCTATTTAGTCTGGCATCTCCTTCTCTGAGATCCTGCCAGTCTGGGAGAGGGAGCAGATGGACAGAAGGTCAGAGAAGGGAGATGAGGAGCTAAACATGTGGCTCAAGGGCTGGTGCCAGGAAAAGGACACAGATTTGTAGGAACTAGCAACAGTTCTGGGAGGAAAAGTTCTTTAAATTTGATGGACTGCATCTGACTAAAGAGGGAGTCAGTGCATTGGGGCAGAAGTTTGACGTCTTTGCAGAATTTTTAAAATAGCAAATGGGGAGAAGGGTGCAGCACCCCATACGTCGAATGGGAAGAACACCCCTCCCCCCTCAGCTAGTGGTCAAACAGGGATTCAGCATGTTTGCAGTTCATTTGCATCGTCAGGTAAGAAAAAAAGGTTTGTCTCCCCATATGATGCACAGGGGTAATGCCAAACCTCACCCAACAGCTAACACACCAAAATCTGGCCAATGGAAAATCATGTACACAAATGCTCACAGCCTGGGAAATAAGATCCCAGACCTGCGGGCAATAATGTCAGAGGCTAAACTGGACATAGTAGCAATTAGTGAGACGTGGTTTACCAGTAACCACACTTGGGAGACTTCAGTACCTGGCTATATCGTTCAGAAGAGACTGAGGTGCAAAGGGGAGGAGTGGCCCTGTATGTCAATGAAAATATCAAAGCTACAGAAATTCAGAATATACATAAGAAGCCAGAAGAACTGTGGGTCACCCTGGAAACAGGAATGGGACAGCCATAAGAACTGGGGTTGTCTACAGTCCCCAGACCAGGGGAGGACATAGACACATTACTGTTAGAAGATATACAAAACATGACAGCTAAAGGGGAGGTTCTGATAATGGGAGACTTCAACATGCCGGATACAGATTGGTCAATACCAGCAGGAACATCTGCCAGAAGTAGACACATAGTGGATTCTCTGCAGGGAGGGCCTCAAACAACTGGTACAGCAACCCACAAGAGACAGGGCTATCCTAGATCTAGTACTGACTAACAAGGAAGGATCACAGTTCTCCAGGTAGAAGGTCACCGGAGCCAGTGACCATCACATGGTATGGTTCAATTTGGCTACTACATCTAAATCATCCCATTCCAAGGCAAAAATATGGGACTTCAGAGGAGCTGACTTTGATAAGATGGCCAACAGAGTTAAGATAGCCCTGGCAAAAAATAAACACAGGTGAGGGGGTACGGGCAAAGTGGGCAAGCATTAAGGATGCAATACTTGAAGCAACATCCCATTGTGTTAGACAGAAAAGGAAGTGCAAAAGAAGAAGGAAACCACTTTGGTTCTCAAATACAGTAGCAGAAAAGGTCAGAGCCAAAAGGCTGGCCTTCAGGAAATATAAGGGAACACAGCGAGATGAAGATAGGAAGGCATACCAAACTGCCCTAAGGGAAGCAGGGAAGGCAGTAAGGCAGGCAAAGTCCTAAACTGAGGAAACACTAGCACAAACAGTAAAAGAAGATGACAAGACTTTCTATAGATACATTAGTGAAAGGAGAAAGTCCAGAGAGGGGTATTGCTAAGCTTAATGAAGAAAATGGAGCATGTGAGGAGGAGGACTCTGTAAAGGCACCTATCCTAAACAGATACTTTTTGCTCAGTATTTACTGAAGAGAAGGTAGGGCAGGGCCCACACCTCAGCATCATGGACACAGGGGGGAGGGAGGTGAGCACTATTCTCTTCACAAAAGAAAGGGCCCTACAAGAGCTTGCTAAGCTCAGGGTGGATAAGGCAATGGGACCTGTTGGCATACATCCCAGGATACTTAAGGAGCTAAAGGTGGAACTAGCAGAGCCATTAGCAGAACTGTTTAGTGAGTCTCTGAGCACAGGAGAGGTCCCAGAAGACTGGAGAAGGGCTCATGTGATCCCGCTCTACAAGAGTGTTAGCAGGGAGGAGGGGGAACTACAGACCAGTCAGTCTTACCTCAGTAGTGGGCAAGATTATGGAGGCACTCTTAAGGAAAGGATAGTGCAACACCTGGAATCTATAGGGCACAGGATCCAAGACAGCATGAGTTTACAAAAGGAAGGTCCTGTCAAACTAATCTCATAGATTTCTTTGACTGGGTAACCAGAGTGGTGGACCAAGGGGAGCAGTTGATGTCGCCTACCTCGACTTCAGCAAAGCTTTGACACTGTTCCACATAGAAGATTGATAAATAAGCTGGGTAGGCTTTGGGTGGGTCAGTTGGTCAACTGGGTGGCAAACTGGTTGACGAAGCAGAAAACTGAGAGTGGTGGTAAATGGTATACAGTCAGAAGAGATGCAAGTCACAAGTGGGCACCTCAGGGATCATTCCTGGGCCAGTCCTCTTCAACATCTTCATTAGTGACCTTGCAGATGGACTAGAGGGTAAGGCTTGTCTGTTTGCAGATGACACCAAGATCTGCAACAGAGTAGATGATCCAGATGGGGTGGGCAGAATGAGAAGAGCTCTGGATAAACTAGCAAAATGGTCAGAAGAGTGGCAACTGGGATTTAATGCAAAGAAGTGCAAAAACATGCACATAGGGAAGAGAAACCCTGAAGCCACCTATAGGCTGGGAGGGGAGTTGCAAGCAGTCACAAAGGAAGAAAGAGACTTGGGCATCATCATCACTGATGACCTGAAATCATCCAAGCAGACCTCTAAAGCAGTAGGTAAGGCTATGGGGGTGTTAGGGTGTATTAGTAGGGGTATCACAAGTTGTAAGAGGGAGGTAATTATCCCTCTTTATAAGACACTGGTTAGGCCCCATCTGGAGTACTGCGTGCAGTATTGGAGGCCACACCTTCACAAGGACATTAACCAAATTGAGGCAGTCCAGAGAAGGGCAACCAAAATGGTGCAGGGACTGCATCAGAGACATATGGGAGACAGATTAACAGAGCTCAATATGTATACCCTTGAGCAAAGGAGGGAGAGAGGTGATATGATCGAGGCATTCAAACACCTTAAGGCATTAACAAGGTGAAAGAGTCTAACATGTTTAAATATAAGAAAATAGCAGGACAAGAGGACACAGCATGAGATTAGAGGGGTCGATTAAGGGGAATGTGAGGAAATTATTTTTCACAGAAAGGGTGGTGGATGCATGGAATGGCTTACCACAAGAAGTGGTGGCTATGAATACAGTGCAGGGCTTCAAACAGGCATGGAATAGGCATAAGGGAGCAATACAAATGACTATGAATAGATAGGCCACTGACAGAGCAAAGGCCGATGGCACATTTATAAGGTAGAAAAAGAAATGGGCAGACTGGATGGGCCTTGCGGTCCTTATCTGCCATCTACTTCTATGTTTCTATGTTTCACCATGGCTTACTCATCAAACAACTACAATCCCTTGGCCTCTCTCAAAGCTCTGGTGCCTGGGTCAAAAGTTATCTCTCACATCGTACTCAAGCTGTAAAAATCGCAGGAGCTGTCTCTGACCCAAAACCAGTTCTCACAGGTGTTCCCCAGGGATCCATTTTGGGCCCTCTTCTTTCTAGAACAATAAACTAAACTAAACTAAACTATCCCCGTTACCCTCTACAAGTCCAGCCTGTAACTTCTCAGTTCCATTCCCATGATAAAAGCAAGTTGCTTAAAGAAACATAGCATATAATCAAGGCCACTGTTTTTCGGTTTTTACCGGAAAATCCGGTAAAATTCCAGAATTAGGGCTGCCTGAAAACCGGTAAAAATGAAGATTTCATGGAATCTGGCATTTTCTATCAGATCAGTAAATCTATAAAAAAGTCTGTTTTTCTTTTAATTCCTTCCTGTACTGTTTTTAGTTTGCTTTATTTAATGCTCTGTATATTAAGCCTTCTTTAATTCTGATTATTTATGCACATACTAAAAGAATGATAACAGAATCCCGGTAAAATCTGGAAATTACAGTAACAATCACTGGTGAAATTCTGGAATCTTAAGTCTTAAAAATGGAATTTAAATGTTTTAATCACCGTAAATCAGTGGCCTTGCATATAATTATAAATCCCAGGAAAATAATGGGCAAGTGATTCCTTATCAACAGAGACTCAATGGTATGGTGTGTTGAGACTCAGCTATGTAAGGATGGGCAGACAGAAGCAGTAGTCTGATGCCTGCTGGCAGTCTCAGCTAAGAGGGATGGAGAGTGTATTGAAAAGATTGTGGATAAGGCAGCAGAAGGTCTGGGAATCCTAGTACAACTAGGTACAAACAACCTGGCACGCCAGTCAGTGGAGGAAGTAAAATGGAACTTTGAAAAATTAGGTGAAAGACTGGCTGCTAGGACAACTTCCCAGGCCTTTTTCGAGGTTCTCCCAGTCTGGGATACAGGGGGACATACTAACAGAGTAAGACAGGAGGAAATAAATAAGTTTAAAATTGCTGGTTAAATCAATGGTGCGATGGGAAAGGATTTCATTATGTGGAGCACTGGGGTGACTTCTGGAACAGAAGGCTTTTCAAATATGATGGGCTACATCTGCATCTGAGTAAAGAAGGGGTGAAGGCACTGAGACAAAACTTTGATGTCCACATAATGTAGGTCATTAAAACTAGGCAGGGCAGAACAGGAGGCTATGGAATCTGTCTGTGAAATGACATGTTCTCTAGCTATTCCACCCCAACAAAATGGGCTTGTCTTCAAAGAATACCAATCTAATGACACTATTTAACAGAGAAAAGCCATGGGCAGTGAGGGTGGGAAGTTGGCTGTTGAACATCCTGTATGCAGGGAAATAGAATTTATGCAAGTTAATGGAAGGTTGTCTGTCCCAATGCCAGGAGCTTGAGAAATAAGATAAGTGACTTACAGGCATTAATAACAGACACTGAACTTGAACTGGTAGCAGTCTTTGAGACTTGGGCCTCAGAGCACAATGAATGGAACCTTGCAGTCCTAGGATATGTGCTGTATAGAAAGGATATGAAAAGAGCCAAAGGGGAGTAGAACTCTATATCTGGGAAGGCATAGGGGCCACACTCAATGAAAATGACAGCCACTTGGATGACAAATCCTTGTCGATTCAGCTAACTTCACCATCAGGAAAGAAGTTCCACTTGAGGATTATGTATAGACACCCAAGTCAAGGAGAAGAGAAGGACTGGGAACGCATGCAACAAATTAATAGGGTCTCAAGAAGAGGAGCCACAGTGGCTGTTGTGATGCCAGATGTGGTCTGAGATGTTCCAGTGGCAAAGTCCTCCAGAAGTCAGACAGTCTAGGATACCCTACAGGACTGTAAGCTCAATCAGCTGGTTATGGTTCCAACTAGGCAGGATGCAATCCTTGATGTGGTTCTCACAAACACCGAAGCAGTAGGGGCAGTTTGAGTTGGGGACCCTCTTGCCAATAGTGACCATAACACGTATGGTTTGAGATCTCCATTGGAGCTGAAAAATCCAAATCCCAGATGAGGTCCTGAGCTTCAGAGAAGCAAATTTTGAAAGGTTAAGAGATATAGTAAGGAATAAACTGGCAAACTTCACCAAAAAATCTGAAGTCAAAGACATCTGGGGGGAAGGCAATAAAGGACTTAGTCCTAGAGGTAACAAAGCTCTGCATCACAACAGTAAAGAAAAGAAATAGACACAGGAAACCCATATGGCTCATTGATCAGGTCTTAACAGCAATCAGAGGCAAAATAGAAGCCTTTCATAGGTTAAAAAATAGCATGGGGTAGACGAATGGGAGATTACATCAAAAAGAATAAGGAAGCAAAGAGGGTAGTGAGGGAGGCAAAGGCAGAGACAGAGCTTACAATCACAGAGGGAATTAAGACAGGAGATAAACACTTCTTTCATTACATTCAGGGAAAAAGAAGGAAAGGGAGTGGGATTGTGAAACTGCTGGATGGGGATGGACTGATGGAGAAAGACAGTCAAAAGGCAAATGTTCTAAATGACTTCTTTTGCTCAGTATTTACAAGGGACAATACTGGTCAAATGCTAGACAGTGATATAAGAGCTGCTGATAGAGGGATATAGGTAATGGGAAATCTGTCATTTACTACAGTGTGGGTCAGAGATGGACTGGTAGTCCTCAAGCCAGACAAAGCACAGGGACCAGATGGACAGCAACCAAGAGTACTAAAAGAATTAGAGGAAGAGTTAGCCAGTCCTTTGTCACACCTATTCAACAGATCACTGGGTATGGGGGTGGGTCTGAGGGACTGGAGGGTGGCAGACATGGTAAAGCTTTATAAGTGTGGGTGCAAGGAAGAGGTGTGGAATTACAGACCTGTTAGCATCACTTCTGTAGTGGGAAAACTAATGGAAACATTGATTAAGCAAGACTACATGCAATACCTAGAGGAGAATAAGCTCCAGGACACCAAACAACATGGATTCAAGGCAGAGAGTTTGTGCCAGACAAATCTAATCACCTTTTTTGTTTGGGAGGCAAGAGAATTGGATGGGGGACACACAGTGGAACTTGCCTATTTGTCTTCAGTAAGGCAATTGATTCTGTATCACAAAAGCATCCGCTGAGGATGCTGGAGGACATAGGGAACACAAAAAGTATAGTCCGATGGGTGGGCCGGCAACTGGCTCACATACAGGAGTCAAAGGGTGTGATAAATGGAGTGAGGTCAACCATGGGTGTGGTTACTAGTGGGGTTCCACAGGGATCTGTGATGGGCCCTATATTCTCTTTAACATATTCATCATTGACATTGGCAATGGTATCCAGGGTAAGATAGCCCTGTTTGCAGATGACATCAAGCTTTATGGATGGGTGGACACTCCTGAAGGGATTAGGGACCTTCAAGAAGACCTCCAAAAATTGGAAAGGTGGTCAAATCTGTGGTAGCTGAAATTCAATGCAAAAAAGTGCACAGTGATGCATCTTGGTAAAGGGAAGCCAGGGACAATTGACATAATGGGGGTTAAATTGAGCACCTAACAGGAAGAGAGGGACCTAGAGGTCATTATTATGAACACAATGAAGCAGATGAGCTGGTGCAATAAAGCATGCAGCAGGGAAAACAAAATGTTGGGGTATATAGGCAGGGGGATTGATAGCGGGAAGAGGGAAGTGATCATCCCCCCTCTACAGATTTATGGTTAGACTACACCTGGAGTACGGAGTTCCATTTTGGAGGGCGCACTTGAAGAAGGAATAGGACAGGTTGGAATCAGTGCAGAGGAGGGGGACAAAGATGATTTAGGGTCTGCAGGGACTCCCTTATGAGGAACAGCTAGTAGCATTGATTCACTTGGCTTATGCAACTTGGTATATGGTTATGCGTGTGCGACTTGGATACACTGTGGCTGTTCACCTTTCTGTCTGTAGGCTACATCACTCTGTAGGGGTACAAAGGTGAGGAATCCTAAACGAGGGTTTCACCCATAAAGGTGCTGCAGGAATATTTCCTTGGCTAAAGGTAGCTTAGGAAGGAGCCCACAGAAGAGAAACAAGCCAGCTGGAAGAGAAGAGGAGGATGCTGGCGTAATGAGAAAATGATCTGAGCAGCAACTGAGAGGAGTGGCCTTTCAAGGCCTGATCGGGGGCGTGGCTAGTTGCTCATTCCCATTGAAACCCATGCATATCCTTTACAATTCAATGGGCTTATGCAACTTGGTATGTGGCTTTCCTTGTGCAACTTGGATATACTGTGGCTGTTCACTTCACTATCCATGTGATATACCACTCTGTAAGGGTATGAAGGCAAGGAATCCTAGAGGAGAGTTCCACCCCAAGAGGTGCCATGGGAATGATTTCCTTTGCTAAAGATAGCTTAGGAAGGAGCCCAAAAAGAGTGCTCAAAAAGAGTCAAGCAGTGCAGAGGCAAGGAAGGGAACCCCCTTTGAGGAGGATACCTCTGGGGATTCCAGGCCTAAGCTGCCTTCCCTCCAGGTTGAAGGATATTTTGGTTAGTGATTGCTCTGCTACTGCAATTTAGAGTCCAGATTAAGGGAAGTAGGAAATATTACAATTTAGAGGAAGCTCTCACTCATTCCCACTAACAGGAATGCCTTTGAGGGTTGCAAGTGATGTCTCTGCAACTGAACACCCAAAAGCAGAGGAGAGAAATGACAGCAGAGACACTCAGTCTGTCTACAGAAGCCTATGAAACAGACCAGGTGAACTAGATGTGAACAGAGGGAGAAGAGCATAAAGAGTGCCTCCAAACCTGCACAGGCAGCCAAAGGTGCCCTGCCAGTGACAGCCACACAGCTAGAGGTGTCACAGGTATGGCTGATGACTGAAGGTCCACCCAGAGTGAAGACATTCCCACTAGGGGCCAGATGAGGACTCCACTCTGAGTTTCACATGCTCTAGATGCAACTTCATGGGTGCAGAGAGAAACTGTTGGTTCCAGGCTAACCCTGAGCCATGGAGTAACGGACATGGAAGTCACATATCCAAAGTGGAGAGAAGGTAGAGTCAAGGTAGCAAGGGACCCAGATAAGGGTTTTGCTCGAATAATCTATTCAGATGAGTAGACCTGCAGAGAGGTCAGACTGAATGAAGGAGACCCCGACATGGGCCATAAAGCAGAATGCAATTTAGTAACTACAGGAGTGCTTGCAAACCAGGTCCATTAAGAAGCCAAAATTAGGGATGGGTTGAATTGCACTAGCAGGAGAGAAGGCAAGGGCAGGCGCAAAGCCCACAGCCGACGGTGGAGGGAAGAGGAGGCCAAGGGTCAGTATGGGAAAAATGAGATTTGAGGGCAAATAAACAGCAGGACTACAAAAATTAAAAGAGTTGAATATACGATGAGAAATCCAGTAGCACTTGTAAATGAACTGGAATGGATCAGGTACAGTGGTCAAAACATGATATAAATGGTACAGTGACTGAGTTCATGGAGCAGAAGCAGGAGAAACAACCATTACAGAAAACAATACATTTATGGACCACTATGATGAGCAGGATACTCAAGACCTTGTATTACCTGTGTGGCAATGCCTTAGCCACAGTACAGGAGAACAGCAGTGCTGAGATACATAAGCCAGACAGAACTACGTGGCTGATAGCAGAAGAGGGATGTCACAACAGCAGAGTACATTCCAACAGTACAACAACCTATACACTAGGAGTTTAAGCCAGGTAGAGATTCATTGCAATGTCTTGAGCAACACGCAGTGACTCCCATCAAGAAAGGAAGATTGCAATGGAGTAAAATAGTGATTGGAGTGGAAGCTCCGAGTATGGGTACATGCAGAAACACTGCTGGAGCATAACCTAGAAATGCCAGCAAAGAAAAGGAGTAACGACAGCTATAACGGAGTAAGAAAGCCCCCCTAGAAAAGGAGAAATTGGAAAAAACAGGAAAGAACAAGGTACAGGGGAGGGGAGGGGAGGTGGCAGAGACAAAAGGTAGGAGAGGGTAGGAGAGGGTAGAGATGGGCACAAGGAGTGAGAGGAAAAGAATGGGGAAGCAATGATAGCAATAAAGGCAAACAAAACAAATGCAGGTGGGAGAAAAGGAATGAGACAGAGAGAAAGGGAATTGAGGAGAAGGGTGACAACAGGGAGCAAACGGAGAAGGAAAACAGGCTCAGCACAAAGTGACCACTGAATGAGCGGTAGATGGGGGGAACAAATGCAGATGAGGAGTGAGCAGGCAGCCTGAGGCACCACAGAAACAGCAACAGCAGGGATGCAGGAGAAATGGGGAGAAGAGTGAGGTAGAATGATGTCTCTAGCTGCAAAGAGAAAATGATCTGAGGAGCAACTGAGAGGAGTGGCCTTTTAAGACCCAATCGGGGGCGTGGTTAGTTGCTCCTCCCCATTCAACCCCAGGCATAGCCTTTACAAATATGTACTCATTGGAAACCAGGAGGGAGAGAGGCAACATGATAGAAACATTCAGATTCCTAAAAGGCATAAACAAAGTGCCAGAAATTGAGGAGCTGATCGATAGGGTCACCAACACAATGATTAGAGGTCATGAATGGACACAACAAGCACCAGAAGACATATGAAGAGAGACTTAAGGAGCTGAATATGTATAGCCTCGAGGAAAGGAGAGAGAGGGGGGACATGATAGAAACTTCAAGTATCTCAAGGAATCAACAAAGTCTAAGAGGGTAGTACTTTTCAAAAAAGAGGTGTAAAAGAACAGCAAGGCCAATTTGAAGATAGAAGGGGCTGCTCAGAGGTAATTTAATAAAGTATTTTTTCACAGAGAGGGTTGTGGATGCATGGAATGGCCTTCCGGAGGAGGTTGTGGAGTCAAAAACAGTGGTGGAATTCAAGCATGCATGGGACAGTCATAAGGCAATTCTAGGGGGTGGGGGTAGGAAGAAGTAGGCTGCTGGTTAACTAGGATCTGCAGCTTATCCAATAGGTAGGGAAATGGGCAGACTGGGTTGGCCAAGCGGTCCTTATCTGCCGTCAAAATCTATGTTTCTATGTTAACAACTAGAGATCATGAATGAAAGTTGAGGAGGGGGGATCTGGAGAGATATAAGGAAATGTTACTTCATGGAAAGAGTAGTGGAACCATGGAATAGTCTGCCGGTGGAGGTGATGGGGGTAAAGACTGTGACAAGTTTCAAACATAGTTGGGACAGAGCAAGAGCACAACTTTGAGACATTAAAGCAAGTGTATAGTAATTTTGTGTGGGGGTAGTCCTCTGCGAAGACAATCGCTTGGTGCTGGTCATCTGATGGGAAGACTCGATGGACCCTAGCTCTCCTTCAGCCGTTATTTTTCTCTGTTTCTGTGTTTCTAACCTCAAAACATATTATCTTGTTTTCTTCACATATAGTGCAACTGCTGACCTCACCATCATCAGCTTCTTGCAGAAAACCCTCGGATGCCTCCATTCTTCCAAACATCCATCCTTGATATTTCTCAACTTAGGGGACTTTGATATTCACCCCTTTAATTTGTATCATCAGGGATCTTTTCATCTTAGTCTCTTTAAAACTGACCCGCTGCCTGCACAAGGGGACACCACAGAAATGCTGGCATGAACTCTTGGTAAAAGTAAAGCATTAGATGAGCAGTAGCAGGCCTTTCAAAACAAATAGCAAGTTCTGATGACTATGTACAGTTTCACTAGTACATTTCTAAGAAAAAAAAAATAAGAATAGCTGATAAAACTTTAATAACTTTTGAATCAGCCCACGGAGTGCAAAGGAGCCGGGGAAGCAGCAAGACGAACCAGTAGTTGCTGCTCCAAACTGGACCAGCAATTCGGAAGTGGGCCGACTTGACAGCTCAGGTCAAGCCATGAAAGGCTCTAAATACTTCAGTGGAATCGACCTGGTCTGGGAGGGTCCAAATGTGCAACAGGGCTGGTTCGCCCATTCGCAGTTTGAGTAGTTTGCAAAGTCATCACAAACAGTGGGTGTGTAAATAAAAGAGTTGATACTGCTCTCCTTATTTTATTTTATATAATAACTGCTTTAGAATGCCCACTATACATGGGAACTATATCACAAATTTGTATAATGGGATTTGTAATGTCATACCCATGGATAGAAGCCATCTACAGATTTTGAAAGTGGCTTCAGAATGCATCTAATCAGTTATTATTTAGATTGTGTGAACACCCTGTTTTATGTTGTTGCTTACATATCATAATGGTGATATCCTAAAATTCAGATAAGCATTTGTCTTAATGATTGGGATATCGAAAACTATATTTGGGTACAATACAGTCAGCATTAAACTTTAATTGAAATTAGTTAACTCATTGTTTAATGAATTCTTTTTTGGTTGTTTTTCTTTACTAATTTTGAGTTTTTTGTAAGCATTGGATTCATATATAAATAGAATATATAATTATTAATATGTTCAAAATATTGTAGAAAAGAATTAGGTGCAAACAAGTTAAATTCTTTACCCACTGTTTCAGATTCATTGCTTTTGAGAGTAGATAATTGACTAGCAACTCAATAGCAATGAATTTATTTTAAAGTTTAATGCTGACTGTGCTGTGCATTATATTGTAATATGTAATCAATGAGACAGCAGCTTTCACAATGCCTGATGACATCATGAAGGCTTAGGATGTATAAGCAGGGATTTTTTTTTGTTTTGTTTTGTGGTTAATTCTTTTTTATTGAAGTGATGTTTCATAATAACAACAAAAAACAGGTCAAATTATTAACAAACTGAAAAAGTTCAAGTTTACACCTAAACATACACACATAAACAGGCTATGTGAAACAAGTACTTTACAGAACTACTACACAACAAATAATAAACACCAAAGGAGAACACTAGTAATACTGAATCAGTGTGCAGAGTTCTGGACTGCATATACTGTACTGAAGAGAGAAATGGGGTCCATATCATCTAATAAAGTGCAATGATTTTATTGGCAAAATGAGACAACTTAACTAAAAAGATAACTAAATTCTGGACAGCAGTCAGCCAGTAGGTTAATTCTGGTACTTCTCGGGAACATCATTTTTGAAGAATTAAACATTTAGCTTCAATACTGATGTTCAAGACCAAATGTAAGTGTGGTATGGAAGGAGATGGGGCTGGACCAGGGAGACCGAAGAGAAAATGAGGGGTATGTGACAGAGGGACATTCAAGATGTGATTACAGCAAGCAGATATTTGTGCATAGAAAGCATGGAGACATGGGCAACTCCACAAAATATGTAGAAAGTTGTCACCTGGAGCCTCGCATCTACAGCAGAGACAGTTTAGAGGATAAGGATTTTTGGCAAGTTGTAAGGGTACTTCGTCACTGAAGATACTTCCAAAACATCCTCCTTCTGGAGGTTATAGTAGACCTGAAGGCCTACAAAAGAGACCAAATGAGTAGTAGTCAGTTGTCATAATTTTACTAATACACTAGTCCCTCTGGTACACCAGAGGTCCCAGAGTAACGGGCATCTCCCTATCTAAATACATGGGTTCTGCCATAAAGGAAGCAAGGATTTGGGAGTGAGTTATTCTTGTAGCCAGGATTCTAGTTTCCACCATGCCTTAAGAGTAAGGATAAGCAGTGAAATTTATACAACAGCAGTTAAATCTTCAGTATACATTATATTAATTCCAAAAATTATATTAACCCATCTATTAGGGTTGACACACAAAGCAGGGACATGAACAATTAGAGTTCAAATCTCTGGAACTTTGGCAAATTGATGGAATGATGTACTTTTGGGGTTGATTGATCATGCAATGCAGGTTTGCTTTTACTTTCTTATTGGCACTCTCTTGTCACACAAAGTAAGTAACACAGTAATGCTTGCATAGAGAGTGCTGCTTTTTGTGTAATGCCAACCATCATCACATGATTGTTCAAACCCCAAGGAACACTGCCCACTTTACCTGATGCATGTTCCAGAGACTTTTAATCCTAATTTATTTCCTGCTTTGTACATTCTGGCCCAGATATTCAGAAATGCGTCAAAGCCCGGCGCACGTCCGGTGCAGCACAAATCCGATGTGCCATAGCACAATTGGAGCCATATTCAGAGGTTGCACAGACCAGACTGCACTAGTGCAAACCGGCTGAATATGGTAGAGTTGCGCCATGGCACAAAGAGAGTTGTGCCATGGTGCAAACAGAGGTGGGCCATGGCGCAAACAGAAATACTCCAGCACAACCCTGGAGCAGAGCATCACAGCAACACAGGGGGGCAAGGCACAGAGAACAGATCCAGGGACAGAGCCATGGAGCATAGTGACAGGCCACAGAAGGCCTCCACCAGCAGGACACACACAGGCACCCAGACACGGGACCCCAGAACACAAGAGTGGCACAGATTGCAGGCAAAAGGAGGTGCCAACAGGCAAAGGAGGGCCACCAAGGGAGCCCCTTCTAGTAGGCCACAGGCCTTGCCCCCCCCCAGACAATAGCAGGCCACAACCAGGACCATGCAGCCAAGCACATACACATGCCACACAGGCACACTGGAAGCCCACCCAGTAGGCACTGAACATGTTGGGTTGCAGGCAGCATGGCAGACCACATGGGACAGGCCGGACAATGCCAAGCAGAGGACCACAACACAGTGTGCGGACAGTACCCAAACAATGACGATGGCCATGTACCACCACCACCATGCACACACCTGCCACACACTCCTGACAGCTGCCCCTTGGGCACCCAAAGGCACAGCCACTCACCCAGGGGAAGGACACCACCACAGTGGGACACACCACAGCACACAGCAGTGAACCATGGAAGCACAACATGTGCTTCGTCCCATGCAAACCACACAGACAGACACTGGGCCACTGCAGCATGGCTCCTCACGCTACCTGCAAAGCAGACAGAGACACAGGCAGGTAAATCAGAAAAACATATATTGAAACAGATTATTTACATATTAACAGAGGCTGGGAAAGGGTAGGTACAGCGAGGGAAGGGGACAGGGAACAGGGACTGTACAGTGGGAGGGGGGACTGTAGGGAAAAGTGCAACAGGGGAAACGGGAAAATGAGCAAAACTAACGATGGTAGCCTCTTTCAAAAAAAGAGGTGTGCAAGAACAAGGGATACAATTTGAAGATAGAGGGGGGCGGCTCAGAGGTAATGTAAGGAAGTATTTTTTCACAGAGAGAGCTGTGGATGCATAGAACGGCCTTCCTGAGGAGGTTGTGGAGTCAAAAACAGTGGTTGAATTCAAGCATGCATGGGACAGTCATAAGGCAATTCTAGGGTCTGAGGGTAGAAAGAAGTAGGCTGCTGGTTAACTAAGATCTGCAGCTTATCCATTAGGTAGGGAAATGGGCAGACTGGGTGGGCCAAGCAGTCCTTATCTGCCGTCAAATTCTATGTTTCTATGTTTCTATCCGACCACCCTGGTGAGCCAACACTCCCTCCTCTGTGCTGTCATGATCAGCCTCATCTGGACCATCACTTCCAGGATGCAGAACACCACAAGAAGGGCTTCCCGCATTAGTCTGCTCAGCATTCATCTGAGGGGTCTTCATACTGGCCTCTGGACACCTATAGCAAGGGACAGGACAGGTGATCAGTGCAATGGCCCAAGGAATGATGTCCACCCTCAATGTGCAATAGTCAGTGGGAACACACACCCCTGGAGGGCTCGTAATGGCCACCCGCAGGGTGGTGGGCCAATACCAGCCAGCAACTCTGTGCACCATGACATTGCACAGAGATGGTCCTCACCGCACAATGGCCACACGACTGCGCAATGACAGTCACATGGTACAGTGAACTGGCAGCATCACAGCAATAACAGTGGCAGTTTAGCACACGCCCACCCAATCAACAGCCAGCACATCTGTCCAATGGACACACCCCAGTGGCATGCACCACGCACAGTGTGACACACACACAGCTGCCACAGCACATGTCAAAGGCGGCTATGCCTGTACCCACTCCCCTGCTACCCCCCCATGTACAGTGCAAAGACCATGACAGAGCTTACTTGCCCCCTGCGGCCCTGCTGGTGCCAGTCCACAGCTGTCATGGTGCACTGCTCCCTGCTGTGCTGCTGCAGCCCTGGCCCACCAGCGGTCCTGGGAATGGAAAGAAGATAGGTGCACATCAGTAACTGACCACAGCAGCTGCCCCACCGATCCCTGTGCACAGGGAGTTCCCCAGCCCTACACATCCCACACGCCTGCATGGCTGCATCACAATGCAAGTGGAAACTGGCAATGCCACTCCATGATGTGCACAATGACAGTGTATCCCTCTGCTGGGCATGCCAGGCAGCCAAGCCAAATCCACAGTACAGCACCAGGGCAGACATGCAACATGGGATGACTTACCTGGCTGTGGCACACCCCCACGCCTGGTGCGTGCCTGAAACCTCCTGAGCCTGTCTGGATCACACCTGATGAGGTCCTCATAGTGGTGCCTGCATTGCTTGCCAGTCCTGGGAACCCCATCCTGTGTTCCAGGCTGGCAGCAATCTCCTGCCACACAGTGCCCCTGGCCTACTGTAGGGGCATCGACCCAAAGAGCTGGGGGACATGGGGCTCTGTGCAGGCCACAAGTTGGCCAATTCCATCTTTGACCAGTTATGGGTGCACCTGCATCTTCCCTGCACCATGTTCATGGTAGCAAGTTCGGTGGTGAAAATGGTGGGAGGAGGTGCATGTGTCTGCAACATTCACCTGAAGCATGATGCGTGGGACAGTGCACAGTGCCTGCCCATCACGCTGTGCTGGCGATGCATGGAGAGGGCATTGCTAAGTGGGGTCACTGGGTCAGAGGTCTAACCCAGTGGTCAAGGGTCACCCACCATTGCGCAGTGCACACTTGCATGACAGGACACAGTACCCCATGCATGCCATGCGTGGAGCTTGCCATGCGCATCATGCACAATGCCACTGCATTGCATTGTTTGAGCAATTGACACCATGATAGCATGATGTGCATGCACACTTCAGGCCTGCACATCACGCATGCTTGCACATTGCACCACACCTTGCTCTGGAGCACTCTCACTGTGCATGGTGCAATATCTTGATATTCAGACTCAACATGGAAATTAGATCATCAGCCCATGCATGCTGCAATGGATGCATTAGTATGTCATTACTGTTGCACTCAACCTCATTTGCATGTGTTGCACCATATAAGCAACATGGAACAGCACAGGCCATGGACTGATGTTGCAGCCTTGATAGGTAAGTGGTGCATGCCGCTGCAGCACACTGGGAGCAGATAACAATGCAGGGTTTGATGGACCAGGAAGATGCTGCCACTGACATACTGTGGCAGCAACATGTTGGTACATGAGGAGGGCGTGGAGCGGGGGCCTGCATGGAAGCACAGGCCCAACTTCACAAAGGCCAAGACTGATGCCCTGTTTGAGGCCTACCTGGACATGGAGCCCCTGTTGAGTGGTGCCACGGGCACACCACAGGCCAGGGCTGGTGCATGGGAGGAAGTGACAACCTATGTGAACCAGCATGTGAGCCAACAGCAGTCGGCACAGGAGTGCTGCAAAAAGGTGGGAAAAGCAGATGGCAGATTAAGGAGAAGGTGGCAGCCATCTGGGAGTCATTTACTGCCATCAGAGGAGGGTCAGTGGAAGCATCCACACTAACATTGCAGGAGGAGTTGCTGGCAGCCACGATGCACCACACCATGGTGGATGGTGTGCCTGGAGGAGGATTCCAGAAGGGTGGCAGCCCATCACTGCATGGTGTGTATGTCAGACACGCATGGCTGGTGGGACGGAGGGTGCATACATGGGCATGCTGGTGTGCAGGAGGCTGGCATGCATGTCATGTGCATGTGTTTGCACCCACATGCATGACATGCTGCAGGACACATGCAGCAGCAGTGCACAGGGAGGGCACATGTGGGCATTGCATCACTAACATGCCATTCTTCTCTTGCAGCACCAGCATGCCTCCATGCAGAGGATGGGCCGCCCAGAAGCAGCAGCACTACTGGATGCCAGTACAGCCCCAGAGAACGAGCCATCCACATCCACCAGCATCTGGGGGCCCTACAGGCTGCAGCTCAGCACCACAGTGCAGGCGGATGCCCTGGACCTGGGGTCTGACAAGGCCCTGGATGTGATCCTGCAGGATGCCGGCCTTGGTGTCCTGTGTGTGGAGACACAGATCGGGGCAGGGTCTGACTCCAGTGAGGACTACTCTCAGTTCCTGGACAGCATGGGCGACATTGTGGATGTGTCGCCCCTGCTGGCATCTGACAGATGCACCATGACACAGCACTCTGCCAGTGGCAGACCAGCTGCCTGCCACCACTGCAGGTGCAGTGGTGTGCACAGCCATGGCTGTGCCCTGCAGTGGTTGTGGTGTGGCTGCGCAGGCACAGGATGGTGTAGAGTGGCCAGACGGGCAATAGCAGTAGGCTGTGTGAGATAATGGGCAGCCGGACACAGGGTTCACCACTGGTGTGCCTGCTCTGCCAATTTCCCCTGCAGACCCCACTGTGCAGTGTCCACCAGAGAGGGGTTCTGTGCAGTGTGGCCGGTCACCACAAGAGGATCGGCGTCCCACCCAGGAACCCCAGGACACTAACCATCTGGCTGAGCACACCCGGCTGCTGTCGGCATCCATTCAGTAACAGGTGCTGCTTACAACTGGGGTGTGTGCACTGCATGCAAAGGTGTGTCAGTTAGCTGAGCAGCTGAATAGGGGCACTGTGCAGATCCTGGTGGGGATGCAATGCATGCAACAGGCCACGACTGCATCCTTGGATCACATTGCCAGTGTGATCATGGATGACTTTGTGTTGCTGGCTGCCACTGGGCATGGCAGTGCACAGGTGGCCACCCAAAGTGTGCTGTCCACCCCACGATCCCAGTGTCGGATAACCCCATCACAGTCAACACCAGGCTGTGATGTAGGCATCCCAGGCAAGTACAGGGCTGACCTGTTTGGGTGCCTGCATACCCCCGAAAGAACACAGTTGAGGTCCCACGATTCCACCCCTGGGGGGGCTGTTGCAACCCCCCGGCTGATGTGCAGCCTGTGGCTGCTGATCATCCCCGGTACAGCTGCCCATGTGGCTGTGGTGGCCATGGTACCATGCAGCAGCCCTGATCTGCAAGCCACCCTGACCGCAGTCTGCAGTATCTGCCCTGTGTGCACATGGTTGGTGTGTGTGTGACTACTACTGGTGTCACAATGCACGCTGCCTGTGTGTGTGCTTGCCTTGCTGCTGGACCGTGTGGTGTGGGCATGATGAGTGCAGTCTAGCACTAGTTATGCCTGTGCAATGGTGCAATGCATCTGATCCATGCTTCAAACCAATGCCTGGGTGGATGGGTGCATGTGTGTGTGTGTGTGTGTCTGTGTTGTGTGTGATCGTGTGCCACTGACTCCCCTACCTCTGCATCACAACCCTGTGTGTACATGCCCATTGACATGCATGCCCCTGCATGAGTGCTGTACCTGTTTGTGTGGCCCCTGCATGTTGCACGTGTACCACACCACCTACCTGTGTGCATCATAGTGCTCCTGTGCAATGGTGTCACGGTGGCGTTGTGCCTGCTGGAGCAGCCGGGGGTCCCTCTGCCCAGCGGGTGACTGTCCACCATCATCCAGCCTATTGCCTCCATCATCCCCACTATTGTCACCCTCATCAGCCTCAACAGCTATCCCATGGTCAATGGCCATGTTGTGCAGTATGCAGCAGGCCAGGAATAGGCTACAGGCTTTTGAGGGGCTGTACTGTAGGGCACCAACTGACCTGTCTAGGCAAAGGAACCATGCCTTCAGCATGCCAAAGACACACTTGATGATGTTGTGCATGCTGACATGTGCTTCATTGTACTGTTCCTCTGCTGGGGACGCCGGGCACCCATAGGAGGTGAGCAGCCAGGACCTCAGCAGGTATGTGCTATCACCTGTGTGGAGAATGAGATGGTTAGTCTTTTGCTATTCTGTGCCTCTTGCCTGTCCCTGGTGCCCTCACCATGATGCACACCTTACCCACCCCCATCCACAGGTCTGCTCTGCCCATCGCCCCCTTGCCCATGCCATACTCACTCACTAGGTGGCCTTTGGGGATGTCCCCATGTTCAAACCTGTGGCACAGTGCAGAGCTGTGCCAGATGAACGTGTCATGTGCACTCCCAAGGTGTGTGGTGCAGGCATTGGTGATGTGCCCCGTGGCATCGCACTCCACCTGGCAGTCGATGCTTGGGCTCCCCTTCCTGTTGATGTATGCAACACCCTCAGGCTCGGTGGAATGTGGATGCCTACATGGGTGCAGTCAATGGCCCCAATTACTCCAGGCATGCGGTCCACCCTGTGGACATCCCACATTGTTGCTGTATGCTTTGCATGTGTGCTGGGGAAACAGATGAATTCCAAAGCACATGGCAGCAGGGGCATTGAGGAACTGTATGAGGAGTTGGGACATGGCTGACTGGGTGATGCCTGTGGTGTCTCCTGTTGGTCTTTGGAAGGTGCCCATGGTGAGCAAGCACATGATGGCAGTCACCTTCATCTCCATGGACATGGCGTGGCTCTGTCTGGTGTGTGCCTGCATCTCCTCACTGCGCAACTTGCAGAGCTGCCTCGGAATGACCCTGTTCAGGTGGTACCAACCCACAATCTCAGTGTCGCTGTAGTTCTCAAAGGTGATGCGGGCGCCGTACCACCTGTGTCAGGCATACCACTGACAGGCCCTTCCTTGGCCACGTCACTGTTCCTCCTGCTCCCTCACACCACTCATTACTGCCTTCATCATGAAGGGCACACTATCCATGGCCCTTGCTGTCCACTGTCCCCCTGAGTGGTTGGTTGCAGGCTGTGTGCCACCCTGGTGCGCTTGTGTGTGTGTGTGTGTGTGTGTGTCTCTCTCTCTCTCTCTCTCTCTCTCTCTCTCTGTCCCTCTCTCACCCTCCCTCTCCCAGGCCACCTCTCTGTCCCTGTTCCTCTGTGTGTGGCCTTTGTCTGTCTATCTGTGTCTCTGTCTGTCTCTCTCTGTCTCTCACTCTCACCCCTGGCACACATGCTGTCTGTGTGTTTGCACCCTGTATTTATAGGAACAAGTCTGCTCGGAGCAACTTCGATTTGCTCCACACTTGCACCATGGTTTCACAGTTGAAAATGCCACTGCGTTGCATATTCATGGGAACACCCCCTGCACTTGCACCTGCATTCATTATAGTTGCACATTGGCACAATGGATTTTGCGCTGCGCACTGGCTCTCACTGAATATGGCTTCTTGGTGCAATTCCATACTTGCGCCGGTGTAACTCTGTTGCGCCATGTGCAACTGCTCTGAATATCTGGGCCTCTGTGTTTCAACCCTAATAGATGCATTAATGTAGGTCTTTTGGAATCAGATTCCTGTTTTTTTGCAAATAACATCTAAAAGCTGCCTTAAAGTTACAGTGCACCAGACGTGAAGCTTGGTTCATGAGTGGCACACACTAAACCAAGTGAGTCATTTTGGGTGCTGGAGCTTGGTCCACCACATCAGTGGACCACTCAACCAAAAACTGTAGAAATACTAAAAGTGGTGGTGCACTCCTCACAATGACTGGCCAAACTATCAAATAAAGCACACAGAAAGCCAATGTTACATAATCTGAAAGCAGTTTATTTCTGTTCCAACTACAGCTCCAAAAGAAAACAACTTACAGCATGCAATTGCTCACATCAGTCCAAATGCTCTCTATGTAAACAGCTAAGCAACTGTCAGCTTTACTGCCCTGGCACTTTAAGGCTGTAATACTTCTTCATCAGGAAATGTGGTTACAGCTGTCATACCCCTTGCATAAATTCTCAGACAAAAAGGGCATCTCCAGAACAAATGAGTGGAGTATACCAATTAATATCATTGAAAAGCCCTCTTGTTAGGCAAAAAGACTACAGGAGTGAATCACAGACCACATTTCTATGGAGTAAAATACATAATTTCCCAAATGTGGCACTGTGAAATTAAATATGATGAAAAGCATTTTAAGACAATATAGGGCAATGAAACAGTACTAATTCATAAAATCATTTAGAAAAGCCAGATGACTTAAATTGAGATAGTGTCCATAATATTGTGTGATTTAGAATTCCTTCAAGTCCATAACTATGAGTATGATTCAGCAAAACAAAAACCTGGTAAAGCCATTTATTCACACAAATATATATATCTGACAGCCAGTTAGAAACTCTCAGTAAATGACTAAACAGGCAAAAAACAAAATGTGAGAGATTGATTAAGGAAAAATGGGTTATGGGAAGGACAGAACAGTAGAGGAGGAATACAGGTGGGGAGTTTATTTGGAGTGGTTGGAGAAAGATAAAATAAAATAAATAGGGGGAAGGGAAGGGAAGAAATAATGAAGAGAAGAGGAAAACAAAGACTGGGGTAGGGGATTTGGGGAGTGGAAGAGGGTTTTGGCTAGGACACGTACAGTATACTGATACATTTCTAGATCCACCTAGGCATGGACTCTCAGCCTCTGTACTAAGACTAACACATAATGCATGTGGTTCCTTGTCTCCATGAGGACAGAGAGAAGGCTACATAAATGGATGTTCAACAACCAGGAAGTGGAAGGGATCGGCTGGAGAAATATTTGGCCCAAATTATGAACTCTTCCCTCCCAAACTGTACTGCAAGAAAAATGTTCATTGATGGCTGAAAAGACTATCACTGTCATAAGGTAATGGGCTATGGTATTAAAAAATGTCCACAATGAAATCTTAGAAATTTACTTAAATTAAAAGACTATACTTTTATGGATCTTGTTCCTTAAAATCCCTCTAAAAAAGCATTCTATCAAAACAGCTGCAGTGTTATTCTGAAATGAAGGGGTCGGTGTAATAAATATGTTGTACTCGTATAGGCAAAGGGGCACAGTCCTGGGCAATCTAGAACTGATTAACTCCAAAAATATATGGACAGGGATATGTCAGATATGGGTAAAGCTACATTAAACAGAGACAATCTTTCAGAATTTACCAAACTGCTTCTTTATGAGAAGAGATAAAAGGTGAAGTTTTTTACTTTGACCAGCCCAAGACCTGTTATCTTTGTGGGTCAAAAATGCATCTCAGTAGTATATGCGAGTAGGTGCAGTATGGCCTGTGCATGGAATCTGAACACCTCAGCCTACAGTGCAAAAGCACAAGGAAGTGTAATCTGTGTGATGAAACAGACCATTCCTAATAAACATGCCTATGGTCTCTAACAACAAGGGGACCCCATGGTTTAAGTACAGCAGGACTTTTATGTTAATCAGGCACACAAAACAGGACCCTGAAGAGCAAATGATCAGGCACATATTCAGCCACGAAGACCCCCTGAACAAATGGAACACACTTCATTAAACCCACAATAGACTAGGACTGAGAGAGAGCAAGTTGGCATTTCAACATCTCCTGTAGCTACTTCTTCCCTACTAATTAACGTGCAGGTACATGAACCAGTCCAGCCAGAGAAAGAAGTTGTAGAACACACAATGACTGATATAGAGGTAGGACTAGAACTTAATAACATGACTGTCATTAATCCAACAACAGCTCCCTCTCTCAGTGAGAATTCTACCATGACTATGCCCCCTTCAACATCAGTGAAAACATTTTTGCAGATGGCCACTGGAAAGAGAAGATTCAGAGGTCAACCCTGACCAAAAACTTTGAAGAAATATAGTCTATGTAATAAATTTGAGCTGCTCCACAAAACAGTGGGAATGAATACATTTGGAGGAGAATTCTCATGCCTCTTCTTTATCATCAGCACAGCCAGGCCAATTGGATGCATCAACCAACACTCAAGCCTAAAAGAATGGGAGAGCAGGAGCAGGGCTGGGGGACAGATTAGAACAAAATGATTATGTTACTGAATATTCTGTTTCTACTCCTTTGTATGTCTTTTGAGCTATATCACAATTTAAATCTAGCAACAGTGAATGTTAACAGTGTCAAGATTCCTAAGCACAGGCTAAATACTATTTCTGTTTTGCAGAACCCCGAGTACCTTATCATATTTGCACAGGATGCAGGACTCCATACAACATCTGAAATTACCAGGATAAAGAAAATTTGTTTTGGAAGTTCGTTTTTTGGACCCTGGGGGGAAACCCATGTTCTGGCGTAGGCATACTTTTCAAAATGTGTAATGTAGAAGTCAGAGTCTGGTAAATACATATGCATTTCTAGGTCATGATCTAATGATGGTTGCTAAATTTGAAGGTTTAGATCTTAGAGTGATTAAGGGACAATATATGCCCCACAAACAAAATCAACATCTATAGGTTTATTTAGACTAATACAGCTATACTGTACCTTTTTTACTGCAAAAGGAGTTCTGCTTGGTGGGGATTTCAAATTTGGCTCTCACTCATAGGGGGCCAAAACCAGGAAGGTATTTTGTGAAATGCCGGTTTAAAAAAATTACTGTATGTGTAACACTGCTGGATTACAGGATGAATTGTGCAAAATACACAATACTATGGGGCACATGTACTATAAAGGGATGATTTCCTCCCATATGGACTTCTGGTTTACCTGTCCTGCTTTGACTGGAGTGTGCTAACTGGGGCCATATTGGTGATGCACATAGTGACTATGTGCTGTGCTGACACAGCTCCAGATATAATATGGCCCACAGGAACCCAATGGAGCTAGAGTGGCCCAAATAGGATGGTGCTAGGGCTTTTCTGGGCAATATTCAACCCTAAAATGCTAATGAGCCCATTGGAAATGCAGGGCGTTATAGGCATTTGCATGCCTATCATGGGCCCATTAGCATGATTGAGCAACACCCCCCCTCCCCAGAGAGCCAGTGCTTTAGCTGTCTTGAATATTCCAGATGATGTAATGGTACTCCAGCCCTGATCACACATTCTGTAGCTCTCTTGAATATTCCTGGTGATTTAGTGCCCCCCCAGGGCATCCTACCCCCTCTTGACCCACCCATTCAGGACCCTCTTATCCACTCCACAATTTGCCTTTGTCACCTAAGTTGACCTGTGGCAATAGTCTTAGCAACCACCAGAGTCCTTTACTCACCTCATTGGCCAGCCACCATCTGACTGTCAGTGAGTGATCATGAGCACTGTAGAAAAGCCAATTGACTGCCAGTAAATGATCATGAGTACTGCAGAAACAGCTGTTTCTACAGTATTCTCAGTTGCTCACTGACAGTCAGCAACAACGGCCAGCGGGCCGGCGGCGTCCCTCCGGCGGGCCAAGAGATCCAGGAGGCGGAGAAGCCAGTGTAGAAAGGAATGCGGGCAAAGCCTTGTGTGTCGGGAAGCGCACTGCTGTCTCTGCCTTGCTTCGATTGGTGCGCCTTTCCCATTGACTTTAGATGGACTCTGCAACATTATTCTGGATGGGATTTTCTGCTTAGCTGTAACTTTTATTAAGTAATCCTAAAAAGAGCTGTTTTAACTTAAAATTGTGGGCAATTTAAACATTGTATTGATGTGATGTTTGCTAGTGATTCAGCCTTTTTCTGGTGATCTGTGTGGGCTAGACGCTTAGGCGCCTAACCCCCCAACCCTCCCAGTCTTTTGTTGTGCAGATTTTGATCCTTGCACCTAATTGCAGATTGCCTGCAATAAAGTAGCTTTCTCACTGCCTTCTCCTCTGTCCCCTGCCTTGCAGCCGGCACAGCCCTCCAGCTCCAGCCGCAGAAGGGGCTCCGAGGCTCCCAGCGGGCCGGCGGCGACCTCCAGCCAACCAAGAGATCCAGGAGGCCGGGAGAAGCAGTGTGAAAGGTACGGGCAAAGCCACAACCAATCAGGAAGCGACCACTGTCTCTACCTTGCTTCCGATTGGTGCGCCTTTCCCATTGACTTTAGATGGACTCTGCAACATTATTCTGGATGGGATTTTCTGCTTAGCTGTAACTTTTATTAAGTAATCCTAAAAAGAGCTGTTTTAACTTAAAATTGTGAGCAATTTAAACATTGTATTGATGTGATGTTTGCTAGTGATTCAGCCTTTTTCTGGTGATCTGTGTGGGCTAGACGCTTAGGTGCCTAACCCCCCCCCCAAACCCTCCCAGTCTTTTGTTGTGCAGATTTTGATCCTTGCACCTAATTGCAGATTGCTTGCAATAAAGTAGCTTTCTCACTGCCTTCTCCTCTGTCCCTGCCTTGCAGCCGCACAGCCCTCCAGCTCCAGCCGCAGAAGGGCTCGCGCCAGCAGGTCAAGCGGCGCACCTCCAGCTTCGACTAAGAGATCCAGGAGGCTGGAGAAGTAGTGGTGAAAGGTACGGGCAAAGCCACAAAATTTTTGCCCGCCCCTTGGTTGATTGTATTTATACACTCTTTCCCGCCATTTCTCTAATCCACGCCCACATCTAATTCCCTTCTCTATTAACCCATACCTACCCTGCACAATGCTAACTTGCTTCCTTTTGCTCCTTAGCCTCTCATCTCCCCCAATCCATTATGATAATCATATTATACCCCCTGTCATGATGAACAAGTTAATGAATATGATCTGCTCTCCACTGCCATCCACAATGTACAACCATCTATTCCTTATTCACTTTGAACCACTCTCACACTGCAACCCCTGGGGTATCCCACATAAAGCCTCTCTAACAATCCAGCACTCCCCTAGCCCCTTACATGTATCCTGGCTTTATAATAACCCACTATGCCTGTCCATCAGACTCCTATGTTATGATAAAAGTTACACCTATATAAAAGGACCATCTCCCACTACACAGTGGGCACCTAGGACTAAGAGGAAACGCTCTGATCACTCTCTATCCCTATCCCTTGGTGCCCTACTCAAATTAATCTTCTACCTCCTTTTCTGCATTGGCACTATTGAGATTAATCCTGGCCCCATTGTAAGTTTATCTTCCCCTGCTGATCTGACTTCCATAAAGGCCTAAGCTTATACACTTCAATGCTTGCAGCCTCCTAAAAAAGTTCATCGTAATACAGGCTTGGGTGGCACATACTCTTCCAGATTTCCTGGTCATCTCTGAATCTTGGCTCAGGCCTACAACAAAAGACAGTGTTGTAAACCTTCCCAATTATCAGCTCTTCAGAGCAGATCGCCCTTCCAAGGGTGGTGGGGTGGCCATATACATTAAGGACACCATCTCTGCAACCTGCCTCATCAACACATTTGAGCCAGATGAATTTGAATGTTTATCAATCAAAATATCCCTTCCTAATTCGTCTTCATTTAAACTGATTGGATGCTATAGGCCCCCCTCTGCAGGCCTTAAACTGCTTTCTCACCTAGGGTCAATTCTCAACCTAGGCCCTGAAGATACCATCATCCTTGGTGATTTGAATTTAAACTGGCTGTCTAATGTATCTGCACCTTTGATAACCTTTGTGACACCTATGGATTCACACAGCTAATTAAAGACCCAACTAGGATCAACCTAAGAAATTCCAGCAACAGCTCACCCTGGATATTATGTTGGTAAACAAGCCTCACTTATATTCACATGCAGGAGTACTGCCGAGTGATGTGAGTGACCATTACCCATAGCTGGCATAAGATCCACACTCAAACCACCAAATCCTGCAGAATTTGTCCTCAAAGGTCAAAAGAATTTCAATATCTCAGGTTACCTCCATGACCTGAGTAAAACAATATATTGGCAAGATTTCTATCTTACAACCTCTGTTGAAACAGCTCCAGACTTTAAAGGATATTATCACTAATGCTCTCAATATTCATGCACCTATCACCAGTATCAGAACTAAGGTAAATCCTGCCCTTGGTTCACCTCTGAGCTTAAAGCAGCCTTGAGAACCAGAGACAAACTGTGGAAAAAGGCAAGAAAAACAAAGGACACCAGAGATTGGCTAAATTTCAGAAAAGCAAGGAATTCATGTACAAAAAAAATAAGAACTGCCAAAACTGCATATTATACAGCTGAATTGGATGCCTCCTACAATAACCCATCCAGACTCTGGGGTACAATAAAAGGACTTCTGGGCCAAAATTCTACTCCTGCCTTAACCTCCAAACTGCTACTAAATGATACAGAAATTACAGGTAAACAAGAAATCTTAAATACCTTCAATGTTCACTTCACCACAGCTGGCCTAGCATTTGACTCATCACCTGCAAATATCCTGAGATCTTCCTTGAACCTGCAAACTACTGTGGGACAAATGGCCACTTCAACTTTTTCCTTCATCCCAATATCCGTGAAAGAAGTGGAAGATCTCCTCTCTAATTTAGACACTACTAAGAGTGCAGGTGCAGACCCTGGATCCCTATTTCCTGAAAATTGCTTCACATGTCTTATCTGCCCCTCACTCATCTCTTCAGTCTTTCCTAACTACTGGATCCATTCCTCTACTTGGAAAACAGCTCAAGTAGTTCCATTACTCAAATCTGGTGATACTAGGATCTCAACAATTACAGGCCTATCTCCATCCTACCAGTACTATCCAAGATGCTCAAAACTAGTAAACTCTCAATTAAGGGACTATCTGGATAACAACAACCTTCTAAATTCTGCACAATCTGGATTTAGATCAAAGCATAGCACCATTACTGCCTTAGCCAAGGTAACCAACGATTGGCAGACTGCCTTGGATAAGAAAAATTGTACCTGTGTTGTGTTCCTGGATTTGAGTAAAGCCTTGACACAGTGGATCATGACTTATTAATCACCTCCTTAACTCACTAGGCCTGGATTCCTATCACTCAACTGGTTTAAGGATTACCTTTCAGATAGGTCACAACTGGTTAAAAATGGAAATTACCTATCCACCTCAAAACCACTGCTAAGGGGTGTACCACAAGGCTCTATTCTTGGCCCTATCCTCTTTGCCATTTATATTAACAATATTGATGCCAACCTCACTCAATCTAACATTCATCTGTTTGCTGATGATACTGTATTATATGTCAGCAATCCCTCACCTTCTAAAGCCTGTGAACTGTTACAATCCGAATTCTCCATTCTGCAGCACAATCTACTTGACAAAAAACTACTTCTAAATGCCAAAAAAACAAAAGCTATGTTCTTTGCCACAAAGAGTTGCTCTACCACTACCCCAGCATCCACCACCCTACAATTATCCACCTTACTTGGAGAGAAACTGGAATTTGTTGATAACTTCAAATACCTTAGAGTCTGTATAGATAACAGGCTTGAATATTCTGTCCATATTGAAGAGCTACTTAAAAAGCTAAGACAGAGGCTTGGACTATTTTTTAGAATAAAACATTACCTAAACAGTGATTCCAAAAAAAGGTTAATTCAGGCCTCATTCCTATCCCTCATTGATTATGCTGATTTTCTCTACTGCCATTGTTCACGCTATCTCTTATATAAACTGGACACTCTGTATCACAGGTCCATAAGATTTATTACTGACCTTCCTCCAGCACCCATCATTGCTCCTTTATATGGCAGTCAACTGGACATCATTACAACACAGAAGAAATAGGAATGCTGCTATCCGGATATTCAAAGCGTTAACAGGCAAACTACCTACCTATATCACTGATTGCTTTACCAAAATTACAACTAGGCCATACACCTTAAGGATCAGTAAACTCATCATATTAAAGGTCCCCAATGCCTGCACCGGTTTGGGAGGGCTGCTTTCAGCTACACCTTAGCAGTTGCATGGAACTCTCCAAAAATCCATGAAGCTAGATAGCCTACTACTCTGGCATCTTTCAAAAGATTGTTCTCCACTCTTTTCCAGAGCTCTGCAATTGCTTTTATAAAGCCTAATCCCTACCCTACCTGACCCACCTTCCTTTTTCCGTCCATTATATTAATTCAATTTCTGTCTTCCAAATCACCTATTATAGTCTCATAAAAACTAGTTAGACCCTATAATTTATATTTTATGCCTGCTACACCCTTTGTCCCTTTTTTTCTTACAGGTTAAATGGTTCTACTGTACCTTGTATATATGTAAATTGTTGTACATAATCATTTCATGTCATTGTATTGCTGTTTATGCTATTCTTGTCTATGTATTAATACTTGTATCCTCATTTGTATGACCACTCAGGTCCATCTTGAAAATGAGCTTTGCTCAATGATGTTCGCCTGAATAAATAAAGATTTTGATTGATTGATTGATTGATTGATTGATTGAGTCAGATGGTAGCCGGCCAAGGTAGTATGGGGAGGGCTGTGCCAGTTACCTATACTATTGCCATAGTTAAGCATAGACAACCAGGTAGGGGGATTGGGAAAGAGGATCCTGAGTGGGTGGGTCAGGAGTGGGTTGGATGCCCTTACAGGGGAATAAGCATTAGACCACCATGATATTTCAAATAGTGACAGGATGGGTGATCGTGGGGTAGAGGGGACCAGTAGATAATATTACCAGGAAAATTCAAGACAGCTACAGAATGGGTGACCAGGTGCAAGGGACCACAAGGCCACCAGGAACATTCAAGACAGCTACAGGACAGGTGATGGGTTCTGGAGGGCCCTCTAGACTACAAGGAATATTCAATGCACTTACAGGCCAACTGATCGGGGGGGCAACTGTGTGTGTGTGGAGGGAAGGTCAGGATTGAGCAGTGTTAAGCAGCACCATGACAGATATTGTTTATGAGGGATTTCATCATTTGCATGGGTCCAGTCGTATATTTGGTCTGCCATGCTGTTGGTTTAGCACAGTGCACTGGGGTCTTTTGAATATGACCCTCACCCCCTCTGCTAGCATGATTCACAGTTAGTGTTGCACTGGCCCAGTTAGTGCCATGCTAGCCATTTAAATATGGGGGGGCCTAGAGCTGAAGAAACAGTGAACAAAATAAAGAATATCTTTATAAGTACAAATCTGCAAAAATAGCAAAGTTATGAGTAAATGCTGGAAACATTCTTTCAAGCAACATGAAGTCTTGCTATATTATAGACATTAACAGTTTGTTCCAGCTCTAGAACTGCCCCAGAGTGAAATGGTTAAAACAATTCCAAAATAGAATTTTGGCACGAGAGCAGCTCTATCTGTGTCATTTCAAACTTGAACTGTCAGATTCTTTACTCCGCCTCAGTGAACAGTCGCTCCGGAGATTTCTCCTTCTGCTCGGTTCATTTCTCGGTTTAAAAAGTGTTTTCTCGGTTGGATTTAACCGAGAATAGTTTTATTTTAACCGCAAAACTGTTCGGTTCAAGCTCTATCTGTGGTAACCGTAAGTAAATGAAGGTTTTGTCTGTGTGGAACTTGTAAGTTATCGGTTCGGTTTTGAACCGATCAGTGGGTTTAAAACTCATTTAAAACTAAAAGTTACTATTTTAGAGTGCGGTTCCCGGTTCTTATCGGTTCTAAAAAAAATGGATTTATTACGGTTTTTTCCAATACCCGTGACACGGTTAGGAACCGATAAGGGTGTCTTGCCTGGTACTGCCGTTAAAAAGGCAAGTTTTTGGTTAGGCTGGCATTATGTCTGAGAAACCCAAAAGAAAAACCGGGCCCACTGGGTTTCAACACTGTGATGGTTGTGGGGAGGTCTTTGCCAAGGCTGACCCACACACCACATGTGTTTATTGTCTGGGGTTAGACCACCTCCAGTCAGACTGCCAGGTATGTAAGAATTTCCCTGCAGCCACCCTGGAAAAAAGATTGGGCAGGCTCAGGGAACGAGAGGCCAAAAAGTCCGCTGACCCGGATGGCCAGCCCGGTTCGGTGCCAACTGAACTAGAGGGAGTGCCCTCTGACCAGGGCCAGACTTCCTCGGGCCAAAGAAAAGCTGGTTCTGAGGAACCAATTCCAGTAAAGAAAACAAGAAAATCAGCAGGTCTGGAGTCCAAAATTCCTTCTCCAACTGCTGCAGAGATAGCAAAAGCCATACAAATTGTCCAGTCACTGTCTCAGGGTCCATCCGAACCACCACTATCTGGTAAAAGGTCGGTTCGTCCGGTCCCAGTGGTTCAGGATTATGATATTGAGGAATTTTATGAACCAGAGGAGGGGGAGGAGGATTATGAACAGTATGAATGTGGCTGGGAAGGTCTGGTGTGCCCATTGAACCGGACATCTCCCCAGACAGACCTTTAGAATCTCCTCATGCTGTCTGAGTCCCCATCTCATTTTATGTTTTATAAAAGTTGTTGAAACCCTCCAGCTTCCTTTAGAAGAGGCTGTGGATGAGCAAGAGGAGCCTGATTTTGTAGAAATGATGGATATTCCAGAGTCTAGGAGATTGTCTATTCCTTTACATAAGTCTTTTAGGAAACAAATAATTAAAATTTTAAAGCTCCTAATTCTGTGCCTCCTGTAGATAAAAGATGGACAGAAGGTATACATTGTCAGGCCCTGATACAGAATTCCTTTCTCAGCAATGCAGTCATGTTGGAGTAGTTCAGGCTGCTGCCTGTGATAAAGCTAATATTCCCTTGGCTTCACATCCTCCTGACAAGGATTCCAGGAAGATTGATGCCATGGCAAAAAAAAAAAAAATACAATATATGGCAACCTCTCTGGGACTCAGGCAAGCAAATTATATGGCTTATGTAGCTAGGTATCAGAAATCTAGATGGGATACTGTTATGCAATTGGCCAAGCAGGCCCATGGCCAGCTGGCTAGTGAACTAGAACAGGTAGCTGCTGATGGCATTGAAGCCTCTAAGGTTCAGTTTCATGCTGCTGTGGACGTTAATGATGTTTCCTCTAGGGTCATGGCCACATCTGTAGCTTTTCGTAGGTTGGCCTGGCTCAGGTGTACTAGTTTGTCACAGGATACCCAGACTAAGGCTATGGATTTTCCTGTAGGGAAATTCTCTGTTTGGAGAGCAGACAGAGAATTACATGAAGAAGATGGATGAATATAGGACTACTTACAAGAGTGCCCAGGCTAAGGAGCGGCAAGCCACTCCTCAAAGGCATGCCCCCAGGGGTAGGGGTAGGCCTTTTCACAGGCCTTTCTACCAGACTCAGGCCTCCTCTGCCTATGCTCAGAGGGGCTTCTTCAGAGGCAGACGAGGGGTGGGCAGACCTGCTCCCACCCCCCAGCCTAAAGCTCCTGCGAAACAGGCACCCTGATGGGGTGCCCAGGGCCGATTCTCCTGTACCAGTGGGGGGCAGGCTGGCTTACTTCAGTCAAAATTGGGCTTCTTTAACCTCAGACAAGTGGGTTCTGGAAGTAGTAAGCCAGGGTCTGGTTCTCAGCTTCAAAAGTTTCCCAAGTTGAGAAGCAGACTTTTCTACCTGCAAGTGCTTCAGAGACCCTCGCCTGGAAACAGAGGTCTCATCCCTGTTAGCTCTCAGAGCAGTAGAAAGGTTCCTCCCTGCATCAGGGCAGGGTCTGTATTCAGATACTTCCTTACCCCAAAAGACAGGAGAATGGCGGCCATTTTAGATCTCAAATATCTGAACAAGCATCTTTTGAAACCAAAGTTCAAAATGGTAACTCTGGCAATGATTTTACCTTCCCTAAGGCCAGGGGACTGGCTAGCCTCCTGGACCTCAAGGATGCCTATTTCCATGTCCTAATCAGAAGATCCCATCGAAAGTACCTCAGATTCGAACTGCCCTCAGGTCATTACCAGTTCAGAGCAATGCCCTTCGGCCTTACCTCTGCTCCAAGGGTATTCACAAAGTGTCTAGCAGTGGCAGTGGCCCACTTAAGGAGGCAGAGGATTGCTGTTTTTCCTTATCTAGATGACTGGCTCATTGTAGGCCAGTCCCCAGAACAGGTAAAATCTCACCTGCAGGTCACCCAGCAGCTTCTCACCTCCCTGGGTTTTCTGCTAAACCTACCAAAGTTGGTTCTGGAACCAGTCCAGGTACTCACCTTTATAGGGGCAGAATTGGACACAGTTAGCTAGAGCCTTTCTTCCCCAGAAGGGGTAAGAAATTTAGTGGCTCTGGCCTCTTCCTTCACTCTGCAGGTCTCTCGACCAGCAAGACACTTTCTGCAGCCCTGGGGCACATGGCTGCATCCACAGCTGTTGTGCAGGGAGCCAGATTTCAGATGAGAGACATTCAGTTTCACTTGAGAACCTTTGGTCTCAGAGAAGAGACCCTTTCCAAGTTGGTCCCAGTGACTCGAACCTTGATCCTAGCTCTCCAGTGGTGGCAGAATCAGAGCAACTTAAGAGCGGGGTCCCCTCATTTCCCTTCTCATGACTTGACCTCACTACAGATGCTTCCTTCTGGGTTGGGAGCCCACATGGGTGACCTTTCCACTCAGGGAGTTTGTCCCCAGGAATCTCTGCTCCACATCAATTTGCTGGAACTCAGAGCTGTATTTTGGCTCTTCGCTTTTTCTGCATCTGTCCACGACAAGGTGATACAAGTCAGAACAGACAACACCACAACAATGTGGTACATCAACAAACAGGGGGCACTCGGTCTCGGCCTGTGCACCGAGGCAATGAAGTTGTGGTCTCTGGCCCATTCCCTGAACACTTCCCTCATAGCAGTTCATCTTCCAGGGAAGGACAATGTCCTAGCGGATGCCCTCAGCAGGATTTCCCAGGGCCATCACGAATGGTCCCTGATCCTCAAGTGCTGGGGATGGTTTTGCCAGGTGGGGCATCCCTCAGATAGATCTTTTGCAGCCCCAGACAATCACAAACTTCCTCTGTTCTGTTGCAGGCCTCCAGTGCTGGGCTCAGTCCCCTGGATGCCTTCTTCTGGATTGGGAGGGAAGTTCTTCATGCTTCCCCTTTCCTCTCCTATTCAAAGTACTAGTCAAAATCAGATCTCAGCCTTGCAGGGTGATTCTGATTGCCCCGGATTGGGCCAGGCAGCCCTGATACCCACTCCTTCTGTCTCTGACAGTCCATCTTCCCTGTGCCTCCCTAGGAATCACAATCTGTTGACTTGTGCCCAGGAAGGGTTTGGTATCCGGACCTCAATCCTCAACCTCAAGGCCTGGCTCTTGAGGAGTTAGAGTTTGCTGATTTACACCTCTCTCAGGTGTGTTATTGAGATCCTAAAGGCTTCCAGAAAGCCTTCCACTAGGGCTACTTATAGTTCTAAATGGAAAAGGTTTTCATTTGGTGTGCTGGGAAAAATATTTCCCAGAATCTGCTGAATTGCCCTATTTGTTAGATTACATGGTACATCTTAATTCCTTGGTCTCAGACCAGCTACCCTGAGAGTTCATTTGGCAGCTGTGTCTGCTTTTGTGTCAGCAGGAAAGTCATCCCCTCTTTCCTCTCATCCTGTGTTTTCCAAGTTTTTTAAGGGTTACCCATACTAATCCTCCTTTCGAACCGCCTCTGCTTGGGACCTTAATGTTTGCATTGCCCAGTTAATGCAACCCCTTTTGAACCTCTGTCTTCTGCAGAGCTTTAGTACCTAACTTGGAAAACTGTTTTTCTAGTAGCATCACTTCTGCTAGATGCATAGTGAATTGCAAGCCTTGTCAGTGGAGACTGGCTTTATTTCTTTCCACAGGGATAAGGTAGTCCTTAGGACTAACAGGAAGTTTTTGCCTAAGGTGGTTTCAGATTTCCATCTTAATCAATCTATCTCCCTTCCAGTATTTTTCACTGATCACTCCACTTCGGGTGAGAGGAGGTTGCACAGCCTGGATGTTAAGAAGGTGGATTGTCTCTTGTATCCAATTTTGTTATCAGAAAGTGGGCAGTGCCCTCCGGTCTGAGGGCTCATTCTACCAGGGGTACAGCTGCGTCTCTAGCTGCTGCCAGAGATATCCCTTTATTAGAGATTTGCCAGGCTGCTACTTGGAAAACGGCACACTTTTACCAAGCATTACCCCTGGATGTCCAGGCCAGAGAGATGCTCGTTTGCACAGCTGTTCTTCAGAGCTTATTCCCTAAGTAGGTTCTGCCCTCCTCCATGGAGGTACTGCTGTGTATTCTGTTAATGTTTATAATATAGCAAGACTTCATGTTGTTTGAAGAAAAATTACTCACCTTAGTAATGTTGTTTCTTCTAATGGAGTCTTGCTATTATAGACCTCCCCAACCTGCCCCTCTCAGAACCTCTACTTGGTGGGTGCGGGCAACTTAGTGTGGGCACTACTTATGTCCTGTTAGCATTTTGTCCCCTTTGGGACTTTGGGGGTGTGTATGTGTATCGTGTGTGTGTTTTATTATACTTATGTTCCATTTTCATATTATTAGAATGGTGTTAGTATTTCTGGTCCCCTGACTTGAGTCTTGGGTGTTGGGACCATCAATGGTTGTTATTATTTAGGTAGCCATTTGGCTAGTGTAGGTTACAGCTTCCACACAGACCTTAGTGAGTTTGGCTCATAAAGATCTGACAGTTCAAGTTTGAAATGACACAGACAGAGCTACTCTCGTGCCAAAATTCGATTTTGGAATGGTTTTAACCATTTCACTCCGGGGCAGTTCTAGAGCTGGAACAAACTGCTAATGTCTATAATATAGCAAGACTCCATTAGAAGAAACAACATTACTAAGGTGAGTAATTTTTTCTTTTAAGACTCCATTATGATCAAGAGAGTTGGAGTTGTTTATATCCTGTTTGAAAGGTGATTTCACAGATCTGCTGAGAAAACATGCATTGGAGTGGACATGAAACATTACACAGCCCTTGTTCATGAGGTGGGATAAAAAAAGGCTATGTTGAAAATGTGGGCATAAATGCTATTGAATGACAAATCTATGAGTGAAAGTTCAAAATGCATTAAAAAGCCATTAAACAGACTTACCTTATTTTCAGTCAGTTCACAGTCGATGTTGGAAGCAAAAGGATGTATCAGCTATCAGAGGAGCTCAGCAGTAGAGCAGATAGATAAATGAGGGGTGCAGAGCTGTGGCTACTTAGGGGGGGTTTGGAGCGGGGACTGTGGGTGTCAGAGGACCTGGAGGGAGCAGAACATGTTGGATATTTTTCTTGGTTTCAGGCAATAGAAAGAAAAGTAAATGATGAACGGATTTCTTTATTGCTGGTACTAATTAGTTTGGTGCAGCAAGGGTGGGCACCCCAGTGTCACATGCTGTTGGTGGGGTAGCATTTTCCAGTGAGAGGTTGGTCATCTGACCACTAGACTTTGGTTGCGGGGGATCACTGTGCTTTCTGGCAGCAGGAATGGACATGCAACAACTGGATTTTGGTGTAGGGGGCTTGTTGTGACTGAGAGATGGGTGGGATGGGAGGGGATACCAGCAGTGAGACTGAGCACCTGCTGTTGGCTAGAATGCTGGGTCAGTGGGACATGTGACATAGAAACATAGAAGATGACAGCAGAAAAGGACCGCAAGGCCCATCCAGTCTGGCCATTTTACCAATTTGCTCCCACTGCCTCTACTAAGTCAGCAGCCTCAGCTATGTCCCCATCATATGTATGATTACCTTGTGCCTATCCCATGCCCTCTTGAATCTATCCACTGTACATGCTTTCACCATCTCCTGAGGCAGGGCAGTCCATGCATCCACCGCCCCTCTCAGTAAAAAAAATACTTTTTCACTTTACCCCTAATGTAACCCTATTCCAATTTCATGTCATGCCCTCTAGTTCTGTTGTACCTTTTATACTGGAAGATACTATCCCCTTCTACCTTATTTATGCCCTTAAAATATTTGAAAGTCTCAATCATGCCCCCTGCCTCTCCTGTCTCTGTTACAGTGTGTACACCCAAACATTCCACTAGCCCTCCTAACTGCTTTTGTGGTCTGTTTGGCGGATTTCAGGTCATCTGGTATAATGACCCCCAAATCCCTCTCCTCCCTGATGACTGTCAACAACTCAAACCCCCCTCCAACATGTAGCTCCCCCCCCAGGGTTTCTGTTCCCCACATGCACAATCTTGCACTTCTTTGTCCTAAACCTTAATTGCCATACATTAGACCATTTCTCCAACTTTTCCTGGTCTCTTTATTCTCTCTATACCCCCTTGAGTATCTACTTTGTTGCAGATCTTGGTGCCATCTGCAAACAGGCACACTTTTCCCTCTAGCCCTTCTGCTATGAAGACATTGAAGAGGACTGGTCCCAGGACTGACAACTGTGGCACCCCACTGGTGACACTGCTTCATTGCCTGTTGGTGGAAAAATAAAAGGATGCAGCTGCACTATGATAGGGTGGCTGCATCCTTTCATATGTGATAATTTTCCTCCCATTAATCAGCAGAGTCAGCAGCTGCCTTTTCAGGACTGGGTGTTGATTCACACACCTTCTGCAGACTCAGTTGCACTGGCTGCTACAACACATACCTCTCCAGCCCTTTCACATTCTAAGCAGCTCCAATATGTTTTACAAGCATGAAAAGGATAGAGACAAAGATGTGAGACATTTTATGAGTATGTTGCCATGAGTGGTTATATTTAAAAAATAGCTACAATCACAAAAGTTTATAGGCTAGATACTGTCCCAAGAAAGACCTCCACAAGTGTTAGAAACAATTGAACACCTTTTTATTAATGTTCTTCTGCTGGTGTTTTTTTGTGGAGTTTACTGCATATAAATGGAATGTACCATGAGTTTTTCAAAATGACGTATGAAGTATTAATTTTTGGTAAGTTTGACAATAAGTAGCGGAAGTGGGCTCTACAATGCCGGTTCGACAACAATTTCGTCAAAGGGCATCACAGCGAAGGAATTTATGTTGACTGTAAATTGTGGTTGACATAAATCCTGAAGAACTCCCAGTCTGTTTTTCTATCTGAGTTGGAGTTGATTCAGGGAGAGGGTGCAGAACTGGGAGACAGTGTGCCCGGGTCTCTGGTGCACCAATGCAGTGAACTATCGATGCTGTTGGCATCAACGTAGTTTGCTGCATTGGTGTCGCTGTCGGGGAGGTATACCATGGAAGTGGCATGAAAGCACTTTGAGAGTTCTGATATCCTGTTCCAGGTGGTGTATATGGCAAATGAGTTGTCAACTTGTATTACAACAGAAGCAAGGTATGATACAAGGGTTGTTGGACAGAGTGACCTTCAAGTTTACAACGGTATATTCGTTTTAATGCTCACATTTACCAAGACTTAAGTTGCTTGACCTGTGGATAGGTATATCAAGGGTAAAACAGGAGAGGTGAACAAGCCTGAATGATGTTCTGGTGGCAAGATTTTTTGCAGTTTCTTTCCTTCTGGTAAAATAATGTAGAACTTTGATTTGCAAATTATTTGCTTATTTATTTATTTATTTAGATTTTGTTGACTAGGTGGGTCCACTGAGACCTGAAGTCTCTTTTTTAAGGGTGACCCAGGTTTCATTACATTTTACAGTCAGTAAAAAAGTCATTATAAATGTCAACAAAAAATCAGTAGAGCAATGCAAGATAAGGTTTTCCATGGCAAAAAAACAAAGATGAAATAGGACAGTCTACAATAAATCAAAAGCAAACATGTGACAGTAATTTTTGATAAACAATGGTTATGACTGCAACAACAGTTAAATAAGCAGAAACACTGACAAGGAGGAAGGAGTATCTGTACTAGAATTACATAGGAACCTCAGAAAGGCAGCTAAGTATTCTCAGGCTGGGAAAGTACAAGGACAGTACTTCAGGAGTAGGTCACTGAGGGAAGTTTTGAAGGACCTGAAGTTACAGCATGCCTGTCTAATGACCAGTAGGTCATTCCATAGCCTAGGGCCTACAGAGACAAAGAACCTCATACCAGAAGATGTTGTGTATTTCAGGATTGAGAGGAGTGAGTGAGAGGAGGATCAAAAGGCCCTGCTGGGCTGTCTAAGAGCCAGGAGAGATGTAAGGTGTGTGTGTGTGGGGGGGAGTATACAATTTTATGAGCCAGGCAGAGAGCAGCAAAGTGTATTTTCTTTTCTGGGGGTGCAGTTTAGTGTGGAGAGGGTATTGCAGTGATGTTCCCTTTTACTAGCAACCACTGCAAAGCAAGACACATGATGGTAAAGGGATTTTAGTTTATTGCGTTCACCCTTTCTGAGAGAAGACAGGATGGGGGCACCATACAGGATGGTGGGTAACAGGATACTGTTTGCTATGAATACCTTAGTTTCTGACAAGAGGTAAGGATTCATCAGGTAGAGGAGTCCCAGTTTTTGGTCAAAAGTTTTGGTTGCTTTATCAATATGAGGCCTGAGTGACAGCTTCTGGACTTGGATGACACCAAGGTACTTGAGTGAGGTTATCATCTCAACGAGATCACCATTTAGGGAAGTGATTTTTAAAAGTTTGCTCCTTCCTGTGCCTAGATGACTAGGACCAAGGAGGATGGACTTGGTTTTGTTGACATTTAGCAGCAATCTGTTTGCCTTAAGCCATGATTTCAATAGGTGGAAGTCAGCTTTGAGGTCCCTCTCTCTGAGACAATGTCAGATTGGCTTTTGTAGAGCACCACATCATCAGCACAGAGAATGACACTAGCATTGTCACAGTGCTTTGTTAGGTCATTTATGAAAAGAGAGAATAGTAGGGTGCTGAGGATGGACTCCTGGGGAACCCCATCCATGATATTTTCCCCACTCAGGGAGCAGGCCAAAAGCCCTGAAAGAATACCAGGCCTTGCCCCTATTCTTCATGAACACATGTAATTCAGGTGAGAGCTACTTGGAACACAGACCCTTTACTCTTCTGTAAACCATAGGTACATGTTTGTTTGTTATGCTGAGTAGGTTGCATACAAGATAGCTGAGTGCAGTGTCAACATTGTTTAGCCTCCCTGTATCTGACCAATTTGCAGCTGCCACATCCATGAGGAAGGCAGTTTCATTAAAGAGGGACTGAGGTCAAAATTGTTGGCATCAAAAAATTCAGAATTTGGATCAACATATCCTCAATCAGTCTCATGCCCAAAATCAGATATGTAAGCTACTTTGTTTAAAAGTTACAAATCATTTTGTAACCCTTAATTCACTGTCCATTCAAAAAAGCCAGTTTCAGTGAAGAGCTGCTGATGACATCATATCCTGAACTCACAACCTAGTCCTCCCTGCAAGCTACCTTATATGACTTATTTCTCCTATGTTACTTAAAACTGCAGGTGTAGAAAACATCTGAAAAGGAAAACTGACACGTGGGGGGTCAGCACATGTGCTTTCATAATGTGTAGATGCAAGGAACAGTACTTCAGAATGCAACGGGGGTTGAAATGTAGCAGCAAATATGGCTTCAGAATTACAAAGTTGTGTGCAATTTTTAAAATACTGCAGGTATGTGATTTCAAAGTGTTACCAGGTTGCAGTTGTGAAATGCAGCAATGACACAGTCTCAGAAAGTAGCTAGAATACATAATTTCAGAATGTGGCAGTGATGCACAATTTCAGAATGTGGCAATGGCACACAGTTTCAGAATGTGGTGGTGATGCACAATTTTTCAGAATGTGGCAGTGACGCACAGTTTTGGAATGTGGTGGTGACACAATTTCAGAATGCAGTGGTGTCGAGCAATTTCAGAATGCAGCGGCGATGCACAATTTCGGAAGGTGACGGTGATGCACAGGTTTACAATGTAGCTGTGATGTACAGCTTCAGAATGCAGTGGTGATATACAGGTTTGTAATGTGTCAGTGATGCACAATTTCAGAATGCAGCGGTGACACATATTTTAAGAATGTGGCGGTGATGCTCAGTTTCTGAATGTGGTAATGATGCTCAATTTTGGAATGCGGTGGTGAATCACAGGTTCAGAATGAGGCAGTGACCCATAGTTTCAGAATTTGGTGGTGATGCATATTTTCAGAATGTAGCAGTGACGCTCAATTTCAGAACGTGGCAGTGATGCTCAATTTCAGAATGCGGCAGTGATGCACAATTTTGGAAAGTGGCAGAGACGCACATTTTCAGAATGCAGTGGTGAAACATAATTTCAGAATGTGGCAGTGATGCAACATTTCAAATTGCAGTGGTGACACAAATGTTCAGAATGTGGCAGTGATGCACAATTTTGGAATGTGGCAGTGACACACAGTTTCGGAATGTGGCAATGATGCACAATTTTGGAATGTGGCAGTGACACACAATTTTGGAATGTGGAGCTGATTCTCAATTTCAGAATGTGGCAGTGACGATTCATTTCAGAATGTGGTTTGACATACAATTTTGGAATGTGGTCATGATACACAGTTTCAGATTGTGGTATTGACACTTAGTTTCAGAATGTGGCAGTGATGCATATTTTCAGAAAGTGGCAGTGGCGATTAATTTCAGAATGTGGTGGTCATGCTCTATTTCAGAATGTGACAGTGACAATTCATTTCAGAATGTGGTGTGAAACACAATTTGCGAATGTGGCAGTGAAAATTTTGGATTGTGGCATTGAAACATAACTTGGGGAGTATGTGCAATTATGGAATTTGGTAGGGATGTGCCATTTCAGAATGTGGCAGGAATACACAGTTTCAGAATGTGGAAGGGATGTGCAATTTCAGAATGTAGCAGAGATGCATAATTTTAGAATATGGCTGGGACGCGTAATGTTGGAATGTGGTGGGATGTGATGCACAATTTTGAAATATGTGGGTGCATGCTATTCTGGAATATGGCAGGGACAAGCAATTTCAGGATAAATGGTATGTTCTATCATATTCTGACAGCGTGCATCCCCCACTATATTCTGAAATTGCCAGTCTTCCAGAAATTTCTCAATGTCTGTCCCTGTTGCATTCTAAGACTGATTGTTCCACCACATTTTGAGATGGCAAATCCCTGTCACATTTTGAGATTGCATGTCCCTCCAACATTTTAAAATTGTGCACCACCTTGACATGCTGTGCCTTTGTTCAGTGCTGCATTCCAAAACCACCTTCACACATGTTCTAAAGTACATTGCCATGCATCTGAACATTCTGGAAACACAAGCACTGCAGCCAACCCTATGTCATTTGTTTTAAAAGGATTGCTATAGCGATAGTTTCTTAAATATTGGAGAAGCAGGTCCTATAAGGTTGCTGACAAGGAGGATTAGAGTGTGAGTTCAGGAGCTGACATCATCAGTGGCTCTTCATTGAAACTGGCTTTTTTCAATAAGTAATGAAACCAGAGTTACAAAATAGCTCAAAACTTTAAAACGAAGTAAAGTAGAAACCTAATTTTTGGTATGAGATTTATTGGTGGTATGCTTATTCTAATTCTGCAATGTAGCACTTCTGACAGGAGTTCCTCTTTAAATTTGGGAGTAGTTGCGAACATAGATGGATCTTGGAAGGGGTTTGATGAAGCCATTGCTCCGTGTGCAGGAGGTTAGAGAGTTGTCACTGAGCGAGACAGCTAAAGTACCTGAAGACTGGCAGAAGTCCTGCCATTTCATGCACCTCAGGGCTCATCTAAACTGCCCCCAGCCCTCAGACCCTCTGGCAACTTTACAGTGGCAAGCAAGGGTCCTGCAGTTTCAGGCACTTCAGGGCTCCTCCAAACTACCCCATCCCTCGAACCTGCTGGCAATGTCACAGCAGCAAGAAATGGTTCTACCATTTCAGGCACCTTGGGGCTACTCCAAACTGCCCTAGCCCTCGGACCCACCGGCAACATCACAGCGGCAAGCAAGGGTTCTGCCATTTCAGGCACCTTGGGCCCCTCCAAGCTGCCCCCAGCCCTCAGACCCACCAGCAACTTCACAGTGGCAAGCAAGGGTCCTGCCATTTCAGGCACCTTGGGGATCCTCTAAGCTGCACCCAGCCCTCGGACACACTGGTAACTTCACAGCAGCAAGCAAGGATCCTGTCATTTCAGGCACCTCAGGGTGCATCCAAGCTTCCCCAGCCCTCAGACCCACTGGCAACTTCACAGTGACAAGCAAGGTAGCCTTTGAAGCCAATCTCGGCATCCAGTGCCATCTTTTAAAGATCCCTCTGTGCAGTACTTTTTCAGACTGCTTTGCAACTAATTGGTTGTATGGTATTGATTTTAAGATGATTAGCCAGCCTAGCACTTAGAACCAACTGTTTGACTGCAGATTGTAATAATTACTGTTTTGTGATATTCCGTTTTAGCCCAGAGTTGAAAACCACTTTATTTTTGCAGTTTTGTCTAATTTTAAAGTGTGCCATGACTAATCCCAGGCAGTACTTGCAAGGAGCTAAAACTCCTTTTGGAGCTGAAATTTCTTAGTAGCTGCAGTGTGCTTGTCCTTCTCCCAAATATTCAGTACAGGCTCACCCTCCCTTTACCCTCTGTTTAATCCCTGCTGTCTGCTCCTTTTCAGGGTCCTGCATTTCGGGTGCCTCAGGGCTCTTCCAAGCTGCCCCAGCCCTCAGACCTAACAAAAACTTCACAGCAGCAAGCAAGGTAGCCTTTGGAGCCAATCTCAGCATCCAGCATTGTCTTTTAAAGATCCCTTTGCACAATACTTTCCTATTTGCATTTCATCATGAATAACCACTAGTAGCCACTATACCTATACCTTCCAATGCCTTCTTTCAACTCTGATTCCACCAATAACTTTATTTCCTCCACCATAACCTGATGACTATCTGGTAAGTCCCAAATTCAAGACTTTTGGACTCAAGGCTGTTAGATGAACAGGTACTGTTACACATTGTTGGGAAGCTCATAGGATAAACTGCACCACCGCAAATCATTACTAATTACTTAGTACTAGTTGTGCTTGCATTACTCAAACTCAGTCTTAATAGCTGCCTTTCCTGACAAATAGGTAGGAGAAAAGCCAGAGGCTGAGCATTGCATCACACTGCAACTATGTTCCACACCATGAATTGAAATAGATCAGGTGCTGCTGGTGCTGCTGCTGCTGCTGACTCTGATTCAATATAAACACCATGCAATGGAACAAATCAGGTGTTATGCTGGTACTGCTACTGGATCTTATTCAGTGTAAACAATCAGCCATGGATACCAATGAAACATTGGGCCAAATTCAGATGATCACCAGTTTTGACCTTACTAGAAGTGCAACATCTACAAGCCCCTCATGTGAGCCCCCAGAACAACAACCTCTCCACAAAGCATCCACACCAAGTTATAACATTAAATGTCATTTCAGCCCTAAACAGGCACACTTCATTTACCTGAAATTGCAATGCATAAAAACCTACAAAAGCATCTACCTTAGGAAAAAAAAAAAGAGAAGTAATCATAAATACTAAAAATATAATACTTATCCTGTTACTCTTGTCCGGGAACATTCACCCAAACCCTGGGCCCTTTAATGCAGGGAACACTGCAACAAAAATCAAGGCCTGCCTAAAAATAGCATCAATGAACAATGGAGGCCTACTACCGAAAGGTGTGCAATTCCAAGCCTGGATCCACCACCAACAACTGGACATTATAAGCCTGACCTAAACCTTGCTGTCCCATAAAATATAGACTTGTTCTATAGCACTTCCTGGCTACACACTATTTAGGCTTGATAAAGTCACTAAAAGGGGAGGAGTGCATCACTTACCTTCAGGTCACCATGCAGGGCAGTATGCTCCCTGCTTCCAGTAACTCCTCTGAGCAAGAATTATTGGGCATTAAGATCCTGTTCAGTGGCCAGCATAATGCACTGAGAGTGACCACGGTTTATACACTATTTCACTGGGGAAGGCTAAATCTCTGGCTGCCTGAAGTTATTGAACACATTAATCAATTCAAAAAGAACTAAGAGGTCCTGGTCATAGGGGACTTTAATGTCAACTGGCTCTGCAAGGTAATACACCTCTCAAGGATCTCATCACCACCACATACTGTATGTAACCCAGATGGTGAAAGAACCAAATTGCTACAATTACAAGACTGGTAATAGCACCCTCATTGACTGGGTTCTGGCCAGCTGCCCAGCATGGCTCAAGGGGGTCACTGTACTACCAGATTCTCTGAGTGACCACTCCCTGATCATCTGCTGTTGGTTCAACAAGAAAGAGAAAGTAATGCCTAGGTTAAAAGAGAGCAGTATTCTCAGGAAAGGTTTGCTCAGGGACTTCAACACAGCTCTTGCCAGTGTTACCTGGAATGCAATGAACACAATCCAGGATATTGACTTCACATTAAAATTCTTCACCGACAATTCTAACACCATCTGTGATGCCTATGCTCCTTCGAGGAGGCATAAAGTCCATGGCTCACATAATGGTATTCTCACAGAGAATCTTCTAAGGATGATGCATAAAAGGGATAACCTGTGGCTCAAGGCCAAATCCTCAAGTGAAGACCATGACCTGCACCAGTACCGAGCAGCCAGGAACAAGTGCTCCCATGCCATCAGGGTGGCCAAGGTCAACTATTACAGAAAGCAGCTTGATAAAACCTGGGGCAATGGTAAAAGGTTTGGGACACCATCAATGAGTTGTTAGAGAAGCAGATAAGTCAGTACCTTCCATGCTCAACCTTAATGGTTGCACTACTCAGGACCCACCAGCCATTGCCAAGTCCTTCAATGCTGCCTTCATGGATCTGAGCTCTGTCCTCCCTCCCGATTACCTAATTGACTCAGACGTGCCACAAGTGAACATTGCACCACGTAGTAATCACCCTAAACTCTATTTCAGGTGCATCTCATTAACTGATGCAAAGAAATACATAAAAAGAGTGCTAGGAAAAACCAAAATAGGTAGTGATTCAATCGACATGAAGATGGTGTGGCTCACCCTTGATGTAGTAATCGTCCCACTCACAAAACTCTTTAACAAGTCACTGCCCTTGGGAAAATTCCCCACTCTGTGGAGGCAGGTACTTGTCACACCAGTGTACAAAAATGGAGACCGCGTTTCCACTGCCAATTACAGGCCCATATCCATTCTGTCCCCCTCTCAAATGCACGTAACAGAATTGCGTCAGATCAGCTTACTGACTATTTGATAAAATACAACCTTCAGTGCCCTGAGCAACGCAGCTTCAGGAAAGGCCACAGTACCACTACAGTCCTAATCTAATTCACAGACTATGTTCACCAAGCCATGGATGAGGGAAGCCTCATGGGGTCTAATTTATTGAGCTCACAAAGGTGTTTGATATGGCCAGCCATAACATTCTCTTATAACAACTGGCAGACTGGGGCTTGTCAGCAGATTAAGTGGGCTGGTTTAGTAACTATCTTGCCACCAGGAACCAATGTATAAAGATTGGAACAGTGACATCTACCACCAGATAGGTTTCCCCTTGAGTCCCTCAAGGATCCATCCTTGACCCTCTACTGTTTAGCCTCTTCATATACAGACTTCCCGAATCCTGCCCTAGTAGAGTCATCCTGTATGTGAATGATGTAGTAATCCTGAGCTGTTACCCAACTTTAAGAGAACTTACACATGAAATGCAATCTACCTCCAACCTGCTGGAGGATTGGTTTCCCTCCTACAAACTTCTCCGCAACTACAAAAAAAAACAAGGTTATGCTAATAACCAGCTCTCACCTTAGAAAAAATATACCTCACTGACCATCACAAATCACAAGAATGCCCCTCTTGAGCAGGTAAAGGCATTCAATACCTGGGCATTTTTATCGATGAATCCCCCCTCCTCCCAACACAGCAATCATGTGGTTAAAACCATCAATGCCAAGCTTGGAATCCTGTATAGGCACAGGAGAAACCTCATGCCCTCTGGCCTGTGACTAACGGTCTCGAGTTCTATACTGTCCATGATTGATTATGGCCTAGTGGTCTACAATGCAGCTAACGACACTGCACTGAAAAGGATTACCACTATGTTAAATAAGGCCTGAGTCTTGTCCTCGGAGCTGACGACCTAATGCACACATACCTGCTTTATAACCAAACAAACTGGCTCGACTTCAGGAACAGGATAACATTTCAGACCTGCATGCTAGGAAAAATAGAAATGCTAGATCTTGTACCACCCTGCATCCTACAAATGGTCCGGAGAACAAGGTCCTGGGGGACCTCACATTGCTTATTTAAGGTACCTTTCAGAAGAGCATCCCTAGGGCAATGATCTTTTCTCCTATAAGGCTCCACAACGGATGAATGATCTCTTTATTCTCCTAACTGGTGCTGAAAGCCTGAAGATCTTTAAAACACTATTGTTTCAGCTCCTCTCCAACTTATCCACCTGCAACTGCCTCATGTAACCGGCTTCCATTTGGTGGATCCATTTCCTGCACTTATGAGCAGCACTAGCCTTTTACCTCTGACACCCCTTTCCTAATTAATTACCTTCATACACCACACCTGCCATGAAGGGCTCTGTTCCCACCCCCCATCATTACTAGTGCATGAGGGCCCAACTCATTCTAGCTAAAGGCCCACAAAATATGCTTGTTAGGCTGTTTCTTAGGCTTTGCAAAATATGCTGGTTAGACTGCTCCTCCCTTCACCTCCTCTCTCCCACACCTCCCTCACTATTTCCTCTTCTTCTCCCCCTCCCAACTCTCCCAAGACTCAATCCACATCCCTCTTCCAGCCTAGCTATCTAATCTACTTGTATCCAACAAAGCCTATATCTGGCAGCATTGGGCTATCTTATCTTCTCTGTAAGCCATTCTATTCATTCACAATCTCACTAGTTAGCACTTTTAGAATGCCATACTCTAACCCTTCAATGTTCCTGCTCATTATACTACATGTCTATAACAAAGTGTTTAATTTTGTAACTGAGTGTAACTATAGTATGTATTGTGAACCTTGCTTATGCGATTTTGCAATCTGATTAATTGTGACCTTACTATGTGTTGTACTATAAGCTCTACTACGGCGTGGAACCTTTGTAAAGAAGCTTCTAGCTCAAAGGTTGTTTCCGAATCAATAAACATGAAACATGAAACTTTATCCTATCAGTTCTACTGACTAGGATCCAGTCAAGGAGGGAATGGTTACCTGTCTTTAGATTAAGATGGGTGCGCTCCTTGATGATTTGGCTAAGATGCAAATTTTGTAGGGAAGCTTTAAAGCTGTGTGAGCCAGTTTTACTTCAGTTTATGTTAAAGTCACCAAGGACTATTAACTCCCTGAGCGAGGATTCTAAGCAGCTCACAAAGTCATCAAAGGCTGACAGCTGCAGGGGAGAGGGGGTTATAGCAACAGCAAGTGTGTAGGGTTTTAGTGTACCCCAACATTATTTTGACAAGAAGACACTCACAGGGCAAATAATGAAGCATGAGCAAAGGGTTTTCTGAGATGTAGAAGGTGTCTCGAGTATATAGTAGAATTCCCCCTCCTTTTTTCCCTAAACAATCTTTCCTAAAATAGATGTACCAGATATGGCAACTTCATGCTGGAGGACTGAAGGATTTAATCAAGTTTCAGAGACAGATAGAACATCAGGGCAGTAAAGAGATATTCAGGCTTCTAATTCAGGCATCTTGGACCTGAGGCTGTGTATGTTGATGTGTGTCAGCTTTAGTCCCTTAGAGCTGGACCAGGAGTGGTCTGTGTATAATATGTTAGGGGGCCCTATGTTGGATTCAACATCCGCAGCAGTAAGCAGAAGGGATGCAACCAGGCCGTTAGATAGCCAGGAACTTTTGTGTGAGGTGTAAAACCTTAAGGGTCTGAGATAAGTGTAAGTGAGCATATAGAGAACCTCTATGTTATACAATCTGTAGAGTAACAACAGTAGGGGTGAGTAGGGGGCTTTGTGAGCTGTGAGATAGGGGAGAAACAGGAGATCACTGTACAGCAGTGCACCACTTTGAGGCCTGGCAATAAGCAAGAAGTCAGCCCAGACAAACAAAGAAGCATATATGAAAAATGACTAGGGTTCCAAAATAGCTCCCTTCATGAGGACATCCCTTGGCCAGCGCTCCTTCACCTGTAGGGCTCCCTTCTTGATAAATGGGCTCTAAGTAGAAGTTAACAATGCCAAGACCCTCCCAACCTTCAAGAAAGACCTGAAACAATTTCTAGTTACTGAAAGAGCTTGTGAATGTTGACACAATGCAAGCACCCCCCCCCCCCGTTAGGCACTCGGTTGACTTCTTTAACCGAAGATCCAATACATCCCATTTCCATCTTATGGACTCTCATCCTGCTCTTACTGACTCCTTACCTTTCCCCACACTGACTGCCTAACTACCCTTAAACTGCACTAACTCCATACAAACACTCCATTAATCTCTCCTCACCGGTTTCTCTCCCCCTCCTATGCCCCTTGCTTCCCCTCCCCTTCTGGCAACCAATATTAAAGCAGTCAGTACCTAATTCTAGAGAAAAAGCCTGGTTCTGGGCAGCCTTAACACCTTTTTTTGTCTGTACTTAGCAGCTACCTATAACTAAGCAGTTTGCAACTGTCTTGTCTACTCAGGATGCCTCTGTTAGATACCTGAATCCTTGTAATGTGTTGTCAATGATTTGTATTTGTGCCCATGTAACAGCTTTTATTTTCTTCTCGATGTGGAACCTTTGTAAATAGGCTCCAAGCGCAAAGGTTATTTCCAAAGCAATAAATAAATAAATAAATTTAGCAGGCCACATTGTAGCTAGGTGGTCTATGGGGTAATGGCTATATTCAGTGAATCAGCTCAGGCAATTTCTAAGTTACACCCACAGAGGATGGCAGTATTCTAAAATTGCAAAGCAGTCCTAACCTAGATAGGATGTTTGGCTAAATCCAGTAAAACTTGCAATTTATCTGCCACTTGCTACACTAGCGTAATATGGCAGCAACAGCATATATAGGTATAGAATTACAAAACAGGCCTCCCCTAGATAGGGTGTTTAGCTAACTCCTGTAAAACTGGCAATTTCTAAGTCTCTGGCTACAACAGCATACTTAGGTATAAAGTTGCAAAACAGGGCTACCTTAGATAGTGTGTGTGGGTAGGTCTAGTAAAACTGTTAACTTCTGAGTCTCTGGCTATACTAACATAATATGGCAGTAATAGCATACATACCTGTAGGTATAGAATTGTAAATTGCAAAATAGGCCTACCCTAGATAGGTGTTTGATTAAATCCAGTAAGCTTGCAATTTTAAGCCTTTGGCTACTACAGCATATAAGGTATAACATTGCAAGACAGGCCTACCCTAGATAGGGTGTTTGGAGAAATCCAGTAAAGCTGGCTATTTTGTTTATTTATTTATTTTTTGTCACTGGCTGTGCTAGTATAATATGGCAGCCACAACATACACAGGTATCTTTTACCTCAGTGTCCTTAAGTGCATTGCAGTGCAGGCAGAGTCCAGGGCTGAATGGAGCGCAGTGGCTGGCTGACCAGCAGACTACCAGCTGACTCCAGCAGACTCAAGGCAGATGCTGTCCTTAGTATGTAGTCCTTCACACAGAGGCAGCAACACGGAGGCCACTTGGACTAGAGGCACTTAAAATGGGGAGCAATCATGCCTGGATGGCAGAGGATGCTCCCTGATTGGCTGCAAGGGAGGTGATTGGCAGGCTAGGCTCTACATGGGAATGAGGGTCACCTGGGGTGCTTGGGGCTGACCTCCCTGTCCCACTGAAGCATCCATAGGTGATAAAGGATAGTCGTGGTCTAAGCAGTGGCTGGGGAACAAAGGTTTTAAGTCCAAAATATTGTGGGTTTGCACTAGTTCTATCCAGATGGCAAAAATGTTCTTGATTGGCTGCAAGGGAGGTGATTGATAGGTTAGACTTTTCAGAGCTCCAGGTGTCCATTTAGGCATCCATCAGTGATTGGGGGAATGGGGGTTGCCTGGGGTAGCTGGGGTTGACATCCCTATCCCAATGAAGGGTCCATACACAGTGAAACAGAGCTGTGGTCTGAGCGGTGGCTAGGGAACAAAGCAATCAAGTTCAACATTTTATAGGTTTGCACTAGACTTGCCTGGATGGCAAAAGATGCTCCCTAACTGGCCACAAGGAAGGTGATTGCTGAGCTCTGAGTGTTCATGTAGGCATCCAGTAGTGATTAGGGGAAAGAGGGTCACCTGGGGTGGATGGGGCTGACCTCCCTGTCACGTTGAAGGGTAAATAGGCGATGAAGTTATAATATTTGCTTTTGTAATATTTTTGTATAATCTTAGAAACATAGAAATGCGATGGCAGAAAAAGACCACCAAGCCCACCTAGTCTGTACAGGTTGCCTAGACCACTGCTAGGACTTTACTGTAACCCCCCCATGACAAGAGACCCCTGTTCCTGTCCCATGCCCCCTTCATCCCCCACATGTCCTGTCTCTGACCACCTCTTCCAGAAGCCTATTCTATTCATGCACCAACCTTTCTGTGAAAATGTGCTTCCTAATGTTTCCTCTGAACTTCCCCCTACAATTTGCAAATCATGGCCCCTTGTCTTCGATTGACCCCTTAGTTGGAATATGCTCCCTACTGCCACTTTGTTAATACCATTTAAATATCTAAATGTCTCAATCATGTCCCCCTCTCTCACTTTTGTTTCAGGGAATACATGTTTAGGACCCTCAGTTTCTCCACGTATGTTAAGTAACTGATTCCCTTTTGTATACAATTTTTTGTTGTTGTTTGTTTAAATAACAATCCTCCTAATCTTCATTGATAAATGCCATGGGATCTTTACTTTCTACTTGGACAGTGACCAGAGGTGGACAGATGGGACCTTAATTTATTGTCTCATTTGAAATACATCACCTCAACAGTGCAGCATTCCTTGTACAGTACTACAGTGTCAGTTATGGGTATTCGCCTAAGCACCTGGTGTGGGGCTAGAGCACATTGCCTTCTGATCTTCTGGATCCAGGGGTGAGAGTGCTACATACTAAGGCACTGACACTGATGCCCCCACCTCCACCAATCCCTTATTGTCCTGCCCTTCCCTGTCCCCAATTTTTTTATTTAATTGTTCTCCCAATTGTTATTATTTTGCCTGTTGTATCATTTACTTTCAGTTTCTAATGGGCTATCAGAGACATATTAGATTAAATAAATGGTTTTACCTGGTTTTATTTTTGCTAAAGCATATCTATAGTTATGGACTTTAAGGACATCTGAATCCCAATAGGTAACAATGTGATTAGTGGCATTTTCTAAATGTTTGTATAAATTAACTGTGTTTTATTTCCCTATAGTATCATTATTACATTTTTCATTTGTTATAATTTTTTTCTTCCTTTTTGATTTATAATTCCACATCAGAGTAACTATGTATTTTGCAGTACAGGTCTATGATTCAGTTACATACTTCTGGGGCTGACCTCCCTGTCATTGGGACAGGGAGGTCTGCCCCAACTACCCCAGGTATGACACAAAAATGTCTATGCCTACTTCTCCTAATGCTGACCCACCTGTCTCAACCTGACCTTCTCTCCCTCCACTCCTGTCCAGCCCCCCATCTGCACTCCCTCTTACCCCTCCCCCCCACTTCAGTCCCTATTCCTCACACAGATCTCCATGGCACCCTTAACAAAGCTTACCCTTGCTGCTCCTACCTTTTCCCAGCAGTCCAAGCCCCTCTCCCTTCCCTGTCTCTATGCTCTTCCCACTGCCTGCCTGCTTCTTCTTGAACCCACCCCTGACAAAGCCAATTCTGGTTGCTTACTGCACTCTACTCCCCTGTATGGACACACCCCTGACAAAGCCTACATGGCTGCTCATTTCACTACCCCTCAGTAGTGAATTTGCATGGCAATCTCAAAGCGCTGCACCTTACTCAATGAGTGATGACACTGTTAGCACTTTCATGCTGTAAATATTTCCCTATTTGCTGTTACAGCATCAGCTGTGTGTACCGCGTAACCTCTGTTAAGCGATGTCATGTTATGTCATGCTATGTCTTGTACTGTACTGCATTGACTGACTTGAAACCTTTGTAAATGAGCCCTTGGATCAAAGGTATTAATCCTAAACTTAAATAAATAAATAAATGCCTGACATAAGGGACTTTTCATATAGTTTTATTGGTGAACTCCACTCGGTTCTTTTGAAACTTCTCTCTTTGTCAGAACATAACAGCTCTAACCCCTCCCCCCCAATGAACAGGCACTGCAACATCAAAGCGCCAAGGCACTGAGGCTGACGGTTGCTTAGCTCCATACCTCTCAACCTTTTGTCTCTTAAATGAGGGACATGGACATTTTTGTACATTCAAAAATGAGGGACAATGAGGGACACAGACCCTCAGAATGAGCGACACATCCTCAAACATGGAGATACCTGCTCAGAACACCGTGAAAACCATAGTGTTTACTTGTACAAAGTTTTTTTGGATTTAGTATTTTAGAATGTTAAGGGTTTCTGCTTTAAAACTTGAATTAACAGCACATTCTCTGTGTGGGCAGTACCTTTTCCATGAGGTACGGATGAGGGACAGAGCAATTTTATGGGGCAAAATAAGGGATGTCCCTCATAATGAGGGACACTTGAGAGGTATGCTTAGCTCTTTACGTAGAGACCATTTAGATTTATGGGATCAATTACATGCTGTGAATGATTTTTGTCTGGAACCACAGTTGAGTCGAAAATAAACCACTTTTGGGTGATGTTGCTTTGAATTTCTTTGTACTTGTGTTTATATTTTTGTTCTTACTTTGTGAGGCATGCTTACCACTTGTGATATTTTCAGTGCCTTGTGAGTGGCCGCAGCTGCATAATAATGGTCACTGATTTAGACCTGTAGCTTGTGTGTGCAGGGCCCTCTGAGTTGTATGTGAAGCAGCAGTCCTGCTGGGCAGTAGGACAGATTTCTGGCTTACATTGTGCAGGGTTCTGTGGGCTCCATTTGAAGAAGAATGACCATCAGGCATAGCCCAGACCTATCACTTGCTTTGTGCAGGGTCCTGTGGGCCCTACATAAACCAGCAATCCCACTGAGCAGGCATGGAACTTACTTTTGGGTGTTCATGATGTGTTGTACTAAGTTTCAATCCCTCAGATTTGGTGTCCAAGAAACAATGGTGTTTTACATGTCAGTAGAAATGAAGTGATAATTAAAGGAGATTAAAAAAACATTCTGAACAGAGCAGGGCTCTGATTTTTCTTTCTGAGCATTCATGGATCTGATCTGATCCTTAAAGTCTCTTCCAAATCTATTACCGTGCTCCCCTTCCTATAAGAATAAGGGGAATCCCAGGACACCGCATTACATTCAGTACTGACTTCATGCATGCCACATTTCAAACTATTCTGTCCAGAGAATGATGCATTATTAAGATGAAAATGTGGTTTTAATAATAAAATGTCTACTCAACCTTAATGTAGGGGTGTTACCATCCACATATACCATGTTTTGTTGAATTAGAGCTACTACTTCTATTTGAATGTTTTTTATTTTGACCTGCGGCATGTATTTGAGAATGACTTGTATTGCAAAATCCTAATTTAAGTGTGAAAACCAAAAACAATATTATACATCTTGAATATGATAAAATGTATTGTTACTGGTCTGCTGTACTTCATAGCAAAATAAGCACAACATGCATGAACGATGATCAAAAATCTTAAAAAGAAATATCAGAACAATCATATTTACAGAGCGATAAATCATAAAGAGTCCCATCTACAGAGCTTTATCTGACATGACTTCAACCCTGATAAGAAGCTGCCACTTCTGTTTGGGAGCAGCTTTTATTAAAAGCATTCATTATGACCTGTGACTTGTATTTGAGGAGCTTACTATTCCAGTGTGGCTTCTATTCAGTAAAATACAGTAGTTTAAATATGTTTTTGTATAAATCATATATGAGACGGTCTGCACTGCAGAAGTAAACAATAACATACAATGGTGCATGGGTTGTGTAAACATTAACACACAACAGTTAAGGGGTTGTGTTATCAATAACACACAACAGAGCATGGACTGTGTAAGCAGTAACACAAAACAGGGTAACCATTCCTCATAAGAGTCATTGAGGTCTCGTGCATGTGAGGCATGAGGCAAAGCAGAGGTCTTTAACCTGATAGGAAGTCTGTATATTCGTTGATAACATTACACCCTGAAGTATGTTATTTCCCTTATTGATGGCTTTTAAAAGAATATAATTAGTAAATAATAATAATAATAATGATAATGATTAACTCATAAACAGTCAAGATGTGTTATTGTACATGAACATATACAAGTGGATTTGGCAAGACTTGAGTGATGGTTAGACACAAGGCAGCTGGGGTTCAATGCTAAGAAGTTCAAAGTCATGCACTTGGAAGCCAGGAACCCTGGGAATTGCTACTGGCTAGAGAGAGTGCAGTTATCCACTACAGTGGAATAGAATAATCTGGGGGTACTATTCACAGGGGGACATGAATCACTCAGTGTAGTGTAGGAAGGTGGTGGCCAAGGCTAATAAGATGCTGGGATGCATTGCCAGTGGACTCACATCTAGGAGAGAGGAAGTCATTCTGTTACTGTACAGATCACTGGTGAGACCTCACTTGGAGTATTATCTGCAGTTCTGATGCCACTATTTAAAGAAGGATGTCAAATTACTGTAAGGGATCCAGAGCAGGGCAACAAAGATGATCCTTGGGCTGGGGGACAAATCATATGAGGTAAGACTGGGGGAGTTCAAAATACATTCCCTACAGGATAGAAGGGAGAGAGGGGATAGGATTCAGACCTTCAAATACTTGATGGGCATGACTAGGGTTAGTACAGAGGGCATGTTTAGATTAAAGGGTGAGGAACACAAGGAGACGCAGTCTGAAACTGGAGGGTGGAAGATTCAGGAGGGAAATGAGAAGACACTACTTTATGGAAAGGATGGTAGTGAAGTGGAACACACTGCCAGAGGAGGTGATATCATTGAACTCATTGAACTCTGTGGGAAGTTTTAAGATGGGATGAGACAGGGTCAATGGTTGGGTCAAAACTGAGGGGAAGCTGGGTATGGGGAGTTGGCAGAAGGGTCGATAAATCAGATGGATTGGCAAGGGGTTGGGGCAGCAGCAGATTAGACTGGGAGCTGCACACTCGAGCAGACTTGATAGACCATATGATCTGTATCTGCTGGCATTTTCATATGTTCATATAAATACAGTAATTACATACCTTGAGAATCTTGGTGGAGAAATAAGATTATTTCAATTTCTCAAGTCATTTTAAAAGCTACTGTATATTGATTACATGTTTAGAGTGGGTTGTGAGGCACAAGGTTCATGAGTGACACTCACTAAGTGGTTATTGCATCCACTTATCAAATGACCCTTATAACCATGCATAAGGCTCTTGGAGGTAGATTCACAAAAAATCACAAAGGCAATGCAAAATTTTGCATTGAGCCTTGTGATTGCTTAGGTGTTCGAAAGTACTTTTCACAGTCAGATAGTGCAACATGCCAGTTGCCTGCGAATAGGGCTAGCTCAAGGAAGCAGTAGCCCCAGTACCACCAGCACCACCCCACTGCCCTGACAAGCATGCAATGAATAGTGCAGGTGTGCTCTTTCCCATTCACAAAGGCAACTATGCAAATGAGCCCACTGTGCATGTGAGGCACTAGTTGGCCATCTGCATGCCCATCATTGGCCTGTTTGCATAGTCTGTAAGGAGCATAGCATGGCACCTCCCCCATGGGCACCCTCAGTTTCTGGTGGCTAGTGCCCCCACCCCACCAAGCACTTCTTGAGAAAAAAAAACAGCTATCTTCCAGGTAGCCAGTGGTCCCCACCCCCACCAATTGCTGCCTGGTATTAAACAAATAAGCATTCCCAGGTGTTCAGTGGTCCCTCCCCCCACCTGATCACTCACCCAATATTTATAAAAGATTACCCTGGTGGCTAGTGGTCCCAGCCCACACCCTGATCACCCACACAATGTATACAAAAATTTGCACTGGTGACTAGCGGTCCCTGCCCCACCCATTAACCCACCTGATAGCTATAAAAACATTTCCATGGTAGCTAGCAGTCCCTCCCCCCACTGGATCACCTGCCCAATATAGAAAAAACTGTCCCCGGTATTCAGTGTAATACCTCCATCCTGATCTCCTGTAGGGAGAGAGAGAATGTATACCTGTCACTGGTGATCTAGTGGTCACCCCACCCCACACACTGGCAGGTAGTGACCCACCCCCCTCTCCCCATCCGAATACTGAACCTGCAACCAGTGCAGCCCTCCTTCTCTCTACCACAGCCTGCTTCCGATTGAGCTATCAATAACAGTACGCATTCACTGACATCGACTGACAGCTTGAAGTGAGCTGTCATTCAATGAGTGAGTACTGTATACAATATGTGCTCATTGATAGCTCAGTCGGTGGCCAACCAAGGTGCAGAGAGGAGGGCAGTGCTGGCACTGGCTCAGTTTAAAGATGGGGGAGTGGGTGGTGGGTGACTACCTGCCAGGGTGGGGGGTTCACTAGAACACAAGGGACAGGTTTACATTATCGCTACATGGAATCAGGATGGGGAGGTTTCACTGGACACCAGGGACTCTTTTTTTCTATATCAGGTGGGTAATCTGGTGAAGGAAGGGACCAATAGACACCAGGCAAATATTTTGTATGCATGGGAAGGGTGATCAGGTAGGGGGAATGATGGCTAGTTACCAGGGAAATGTTTTGTATAAATGGGCCAGGTAATCGGGTAGAGGGAGTGAAGGCTAGCCACCAGAGAAATATTTTATAGATATTGGGTGGGTGAATGAGTTGGGGGAGGGACTGCTAGCCAGTAAGGAAATATTTTATAGCTATTGGTGGGTGATCGTGTTGGGGGAGGGACTGCTGGCCACTAGGAAAATATTTTATAGATATTGGGAGGGTGATAGGGTGGGGGAAAAGACCCTGGACGCCAGGGAATACTTATCTGTTCAATATTGGGTGGCAATCGGCATGGGAGAGGGACATCTGGCTACCAGGGAGACAGACATTTTATTTTCTTGGTCAGCAATCAACGACTGGGGGGCACCAGCCACCAGGGACTGAGGCTGCCTATGGGGAGGTGTGCTGTAGTGCCTCTGCCAACCACTACAGTTGTGGGGTATTAAAGCAAGTCTTGGTTGGTGACATTTGCTCCATGCAAGATGACCCACAAAAGGCCTTTACACAGATCAAATGCTTTGTGAATGGGACAGCACAGATATGCAGGTCCCCTAACCCTCATTTGCATTGTGGACCCTCCAAATTTTGCCCCATTGCAACCTGGTTTCCATATGCAAACCAGGCTTTTGTGAATACCACTTCAGCACAAAACCCAGTTTGTGCCACGAAAACCGGGTTTGCACTGGTGCAAAGTTCTGTGAATCTGGCCCCTGATCTTTTGTCATATGGTATTTCCTATATTCTTAATTTGTTTTTCTGAAGTGATAGCCATCTCGATTTAAGTAACATCTCAATTTACTTACAGTATAATGGGTAGTAGAACACTTGTGATGTTGGTGCTTTTTGTTAGGGGCCAGCAAAACTGTCACTAAAAATAATCCTGAAACACAGCTGGACTGGTAAAACACACACACACACACACACACACACACACACACATATATATTTATATGTGTGTGTGTATATATATATATATATATATAAAATGAGTAAGAAAAATCAGTGAACATCCAGTATGCTGACTGGATAAAACATGTCACATGACCGTGGATTATTCTACGACTGCATGCCTCAAATACTTTCCAACCCACAGAACCGTCTCACTAGCAATGAGATCACTCCACATATGGCACACACAGGCTGCCACACAAATGCACACAGTCTGGCACCAACAACTGTAACTAAAATCTACTGTATATAGCTGCTCCACATAGCTGTAACTAAAATCTATGTAGTTGCCCCTCACTATATACAATTATCTGGTTGATCCTTCCATAATTTTTAAGCAAAAACTCAGTAAAAAAAATGGACCTGGTTAATCCTGCCATTTTCATGCTATCTCCTGCTGGAATCCCTTTTACTTTTCTTGCTAGTATGTACTGACCGAGCGAAGTATATAATGCAAAAATAAATTGCTGGCAGAGGTTTAAAATAAGTCATGTTGCCACCAACAAAAAGTATGTAAACTCCATTTTTAAGTTATTGTCATTCAATTTTATTTTTTATTTTTTGAAAGAAGCCTCCAATTACAATGGTAGCTAAGGGAGCGACTCGCTCATCTCTGTACTGTAACGTGACTGAGTGGTTTTAATGGCAGTTCAGCACGTGCTGGCAGAGTTTGAAATTAGATATTTTACATCCAAAAACTGTGTCAAGTCCTTTGTTATCTTAATATTCTTCACGTTTCAGTAAAGGGAGTCACCTACTGTAGAGAGCAGACAGCAAGTGAATTGGCAGCTTTAGAAGGCTAGATGGAAGCACAAGTGAGAGTTGCTATAGCAACACCCGCTCACGCTTCTGTTTACCCTTCTGAAGCTGCCAGCTCGCTCGTTATCTGCTCTCTATAGTCGGCAGCTCCTTTCACCGAAATGTGAAGAACATTAAGATAAAAAAGGACTTTACACATTTTTTTGGATGTACTGTAAAATACCTCATTTCAAGTTCTGCCAGCACGTTCTGGACTTCCATTAAAACCACTTGCTCATGCCACAGTACAGACACGAATGACTTGCTCAATCAACTCCCATTACAGACCACAGGTTCCTGACCAAAAAACAACATAACTAAATATAAAAAAAACAGAGTTGACATACTTTTTGGAGATAATGTTCCTTGTTTTTAAACCTTTGCCACCAGATCTTTAACTACAATTTACACCACACGATCATGCTACAGTACAGAACTAAAACTGAAAGTGATTACAGTGCAATGGACTCTGAAAATAGCAGGATCAATGAGATACATTTTTGTCACTTTTTTTAAACCATGGTAGAATCAACCAGATAAACACCACCTTTAGCTTCAAACCTATCACAATTATGGGAGTGTTGGTTGACTTACTATAAAGGGCAGTACTCACCAGGGTGGTGGAGCAGTGGTGTATTTGATTGTTTCTAACAGTCATCAGTGGTTGTGGCCTACCCACCCACCCCAGGCATGGCATTTCCTTTATAGCCAAGGTTCTGACATCACTTCCTCAACAGGTCTTGGAGCAGAACTGTCATATTCTTAATTACCCAGCACAGTGCATACATGGTAAGTACACACACACAAAAATATATATATATATTACTCATATATTATAAGGAAGTGGGACATGTGGGAAGTGGTGCAATGCACTGGCTGTGGGGCAGCAATTTTCCGGGAGACATTCTGGAACCTGCATTGCTGCCCTATTTGCAGGCAAATGTCAGCTCTGAGGGAGGAGGTTGCCCACCTCCAGGCTGAACTGGCAAGAACTAAGGAGGCCTCCTCCACCCAAAGAGCACCAGTTCCACAACCACTGCCTCAGAGGTTGCCATGTGCGAAGAGCAGATGGACCACAGTAGGTTTGGAGAGGGTGAGGGTGGTGGAACAGAGGCGTAGCCCCCAAGTTGCACCTCTACACAAATCATATGTCAGCCTGGAAAATCAAGGTTCCTCTATGATGACACCCTCATTGCAGACCAAGAAAAATGCTGGGGACATCCACAAGGGAGACCCACAAAAGAGTGACAAGGGACACCACAGAGGAAAGAAACAGCTTCTGATAGGGGACTCAGTTGTTAGGGGTGTAGACCTGGGGAAGGGAGAAGAGAGGGAAGTAAGGTGCCTGCCTGGTGCCATGGCTTGGAGGGACAGGAAGCGAATCCTCAGGATTGCAGAAGCAGCATCACAGGAGAGGAAACTAGATATCATTGTCCACCTCGGGACAAATGACCTAGCTAGGCATGAGATCAGTGCAGTGCAGGATGAATTTGTGGAGTTGGGGAGGGGCCTCAGACAGGTAGCAAGCACGGTAACCTTCTCAGAGGTGCTGCCAGTCTATGGCAGGGGTGAGGCTAGGGTACTGCACACCATGCAGTTTAATGAATGGTTGCAAAACTGGTGCAGAGCACAGGGCTTTGGCTTCATTGGGGACTGGGGGTCCACCTGGAGAGATGAAGGTCTATACTGGCATGATGGTCTGCATCTGTCCAGGAAGGGAAACATGCTCCTAGGTGACAGGTTTAAAGGCTTCCTTGGCAAGCTTTTAAACTAGCCAAGGGGGGAGGTGCTGATAGGAAACAGGAAAGTTCAAGCCTCCCCCCACAAAACATGGCAGGTAGTAGGGTAAACACTGAGGTACAGAACTTGACAGAGGGCAGGACAGGGGCAAATGGAAAAATGGACAAGGGCAATAAGAGCAGGGATGGGGTAAAAAAGAATAAAGCCAACATTAAATGGAGGGCAATGAGTACCAATGCCCATAGTCTGGGAACAAGCTTCCAGAGCTAGTAGCCCTGATGGAAGAGGAACATTTGGATATTGTGGCAGTCACAGAAACATGGTACACGGAGAACCATGACTGGGATGTCAACATACCAGGGTACACAATCTACAGAAGGGACAGGGAGGGTAAAAGAGGAGGTGGAGTAGCTCTCTACATAAGGGAAGGGATCAAAGCTACAAAACTAAAAAGTAAAGGGAGAGGACAAGAGGAACTCTGGGTCACCTTGGAGACAGGGAATGGCATCACAATCCTTACAGGGGTTGTATACAGACCCCGCCTCAAGGGGAGGAAATGGACAAGAAAATGATAGAGGGCATTCTCAAAATGGCTGAAAAAGGGGAGCTACTGTTGATGGGGGACCTGAATATGCCAGATGTTAACTGGGTGACATGAACTGCAGCCACATCCAAGAGCAGGGTCATTCTCGATGCCCTACAGGGAGCATGCCTTAGACAGCTAGTGGTGGAACCCACTCGGGAGGGAGCAATATTAGACCTGGTACTCTCAAATGGAGAGAGGATCACAAACTTAGAAGTCAGTAGACATCTGGGAACAAGTGACCACGGCACAGTGTGCTTCACAATAAACACAACCATGGAGACAAGTCATACAAAGACAAGGATATTGGACTTTAGAAGGGCTGACTTTGGCATAATGTGTAAATACCTGAGGAATGCATTAGCAAATGACCAGAAAGGAGGGGTGGATGAACAATGGAGAAAAATCAAAACTGCCATCATGGAGGCAACAAGCCTTTGTGTGAAATAAATAAAGAAAACAAAGCGGAATAAAAAACCACTATGGCTCTCAAAAAAGGTGTCAGAGAAGGTTAAGGAGAAAAAGGCTGCATTCAAAAAGTATAAGGAATCACAGACAGAGCACGACAGGGAACTGTATCAATTAAAGCAGAAAGAAGTGGGGAAGGCAGTCAGAAAAGCAAAGGCCCATACCGAGGAAAAGATAGCCAAGTCAGTTAAGAAGGGGGATAAAACCTTTTATAGGTACATTAGGGAGCATAGAAAGGTTAAGGGAGGGATAGTGACGATTAATAAAGGAGAGAGGAGGTAGGCAGAGGGAGACAGTGAAAAGGCAGAGATACTGAATGAATACTTTTGCTCAGTATTCACAAAAGAAGAAGAGGAGGAGTTACCTAAACCAAACAGTAGAAACACTCTGGATAGTGGGATTGACACCAGTCCATTTGCAGAAGAAAGAGTACTGAAAGAACTCCTACATCTCAAGGTGGACAAAGCAATGGGGCCTGACGGAATTCACCCTAGAATCCTAAAAGAGCTAAGGGAGGACCTAGTGACACCACTAACCACACTTTTTTAACAAATCATGGGAAAATGGGGTGGTACCTGAGGACTGGAGGAGGGCAGATGTGATCCCCCTTCACAAAAGTGGGAGCAAGGCAGAAGCAGGAAACTACAGACCTGTTAGTTTGACCTCAGTGGTGGGGAAAATGATGAAATCACTTCTGAAAGAAAGAACTGTTGAGTACCTAGAGGCCAGCAGGGCACAGGACCCAAAGCAGCATGGATTCACAGCAGGAAGGTCATGTCAGACGAATCTAAATGATTTCTTTGACTGGGTGACCAAAGTAATAGACCAGGGGAGGGGCTGTGGATATGGCCTACCTAGACTTTAGGAAGGCATTTGACACAGTCCCACACAAAAGATTAATAATCAAGTTAGCCAGCCTGGGAGTGGGTCCCAGGGTGGTAGCCTGGGTAGAAAACTGGCTGCACAACTGGACACAGAAGGTAATAGTGAATGGAACACATTCTGAAGAAAGGGGGGTTACCAGTACAGTACCTCAGGGCTCAGTACTGGGTCCAGTCCTCTTTAACGTCTTTATAGGTGACATTGCAGAGGGTCTGGAAGGAAAGACATGCCTCTTTACGGATGACACAAAGAGCTGTAATAAAGTTGATACACAAGGGGGGGTAGAAAGGATGAGAAGGGACTTGGCAAGGTTGGAGGAATGGTCAGACATATGGCAACTTAGATTCAATGCAAAGAAGTGCAAAGTAATGCACCTGGGAAATAAAAATCCTGGAGAAGAGTACACAATAGCAGAGGAGGTACTAACGACAACAGTAATGGAAAGGAATCTGGGTGTAGTCATATCAGATGACCTAAAGGTGGGTAAGCAATGTGAAAAGTCAGTAAGGAGAGCCAGAGGATACTGGGATGCATAGGGAGGAGCATCACAAGTAGAAAAAGGGAAGTGATTATCCCTCTATACAGACAGTTGGTGAGACCCCATCTGGAGTACTGCGTGCAGTTTTGGAGACCTCATCTATGCAAGGACATAGACAGGATGGAAGCAGTCCAGAGGAGGGCAACTAAAATGGTGCAGGGTCTACATCAGAAACCATATGAGGAGAGACTGAGAGAGCTTAATATGTATACCCTTGATGAAAGGAGGGACGGGGGACATGATAGAAACTTTTAAGTACCTCAAGGGAATCAACAAAGTCCAGGAGGGTAGCATCTTTCAGAAAAAGAGATGTGTAAGAACAAGGAGGCACAATTTAAAGTTAGAGGGGGGACGGCTCAGGGGTAATGTGAGGAAATTATTTTTCACGGAGAGAGTGGTGGACGCATGGAACCGCCTTCCTGGAGAGGTTGTGGGGTCTAAAACAGTGGGGGAATTCAAACATGCATGGGACAGACATAAGGCAATTATAGTTGGGGATTGCAGGAAGTAGGCTGTTGGTTAACTAGAATCTGCAGCTTATCCAATAGGTAGGGAAATGGGCAGACTGGGTGGGCCAAGTGGTCCTTATCTGCCATCAAAGTCTATGTTTCTATGTTTCTATGATCAACCAGATAATTTACTGTAAATTAAACATTTATTTCTGCCAGAAAGGGACTACATTTTGTTCCTCCTTTCTACCTCCCTCAAATATTTTTGGCCATTTTATAAAATAGGTAACCCACTCCAGGGCATGCGGTCGCACTCTGATATATGTACACCTTGGGTGATTGAACGCATACTAAGGCATGCATATATTAGAGCATGACCACATGCCCTGGAGTGGGTTCTATATTACTATATACATATATATGTATATATATATATATATATATATATATATATATATATATATATATTTATGAAAACAGAGAAGGAACCGGTACCTATTCAAAAAGAAAACATAGCATGTTTGCTCCACTCGAGTATTACAAACCATCCAGCCAGAAGCTTTAAAGTGAAAGATCCTTTATTTTAGTGCAAAACAGGCAAATTCACAAATAATCCAGTGTGCATAGATGCAGCAATGCTGTTTCAATATTCAGAGTCCATAAAACAGTCCATGTACAAACATCCAATGGTTGATAGTCTAAAAATAACAAGCCGAGGAGACTAATGTCCGGCATGAGACTTCTGCAGCAAGAGCTGAGGATTAGTCCTACATGACATCGCCTGACGCATTTCACACATAGCTTTCTCAAAGGCTGACATTTGTGGACAGAGTCATTACATTTATACATTCACCTTAAAGAAACAGAACATACAATCATGCATAAAAACACATAATCCTAAATAAAGAAACTGTGCCAGTTATATTTTAACAGCACCAAAATAGGTTTGCACAAAATGCGACTGGAAATATTCCAAGTAGCACCATATTTGTAATATATTCTTGACTCACCCTGGTAGGTAAACGTCAAACTTGTGCAAAGCTGAAAGATAGAAAAAGAAAGAGTTTCTTTAGAATAGATAGAAAAAGTAATAATACATATTAACAAACACTTCTAATACAATAAAAACCTATTTACTTTTTTCTCAATTTAAAAAAGCTTTTGATCTCTATTTTCTCATTCAGACCCGGGGCTTACATTACTCTCATAGCAATGATTCAATATTGTTCCCTTCTTAACAGTAAGTTATCATAATCACCCCCCCCCCCTTTCTGGTTACAAAAGTTTTTTCAATTGCTGTAAATACAAAACTATGTTCATTCCTATTTCTTGCTCTAAAAATATGTAGAGGTAAAGCATTTGTTTCATCACAATTCAAAATCGCCCGAGCATGTTCTCCTATATGTACACTAAAAGGGCGCTTAGTTTTACATATATAGAAACTGTTACATTTGCATTCAGCCAAATATATCACCCCTGAGGTGCTACAAGTAATCTTATATTGGTGCTGTTAAAATATAACTGGCACAATTTCTTTCTTTATTTAGGATTATATGTTTTTATGCATGATTGTATGTTCCGTTTCTTTAAGGTGGATGTATAAATGTAATGACTCTGTCCACAGATGTCAGCCTTTGAGAAAGCTATGTGCAAGACGCATTAGGCGACGTCATGTGGGAGTAACCCTCAGCTCTTGCTGCAGAAGTCTCATGCCAGCCGTTAGTCTCCATGGCTTGTGGTTTTTAGACTATCAACCATTGGATGTTTATGCATGGACTGTTTTATGGACTCTGAATACTGAAACAGCATTGCTGCATCTGTGCACACTGGATTATTTGTGAGCTTGCCTTTTTTGCACTAAAATAAAGCATAGTTCACTTTAAAGCTTCTGGCTGGATGGCTTGTAATAATCGAGTGGAGCAAACACGCTATGTTTTCTTTTTGAGTAGGTGCCGGTTCCTTCTCTGTTCTCTTTCAGTTTTCTAACCTGGCACTACTCTCTTCCCGGGTGCGGTCACTTCAAATCCTTATTGTCATATATATATATATTTATGTATTTAGAAATAACTTATTTTTTTTATCAAAAACAGTTGGAGAGGTTCCAAAGGCAAATTAGTAATTAGCATAACTGTTATGCAAGTACGGGAAAATCATCATTTTCCTACTGTTTTAGCCTTGTTTCACTCTTCTGTTGGCCCCTCAAACTCCCACCACACCTCAGTCCTGTCACCTAACTTTCTCTTGGATCTTACCTGCTCCTACGTTGCCCCTGTGGTTTGCTCCCCCCCCCCATGGTGGAGACTTCAGGATGAAGCTAGGTCCCTTGGTTGCATAATATGCAGCTGTCAGGAAAGTGCCCAGGTCGCAAGTGCAGGCGGAGTCAGTTGGTATGGTGGAGCCATCATTCTGCATGGATTATTTTCCCCCTCTTTTTTTCATGTTCCATATGTAAAAACACAAGCAGACTGATTGCAAATGTGCACACATTCGAACATGCATAGTATAGTCCCAATTTGTATCTTCTCTCCTTATTAGCTGCTCCATTGCACTGCCACCTGTTGTCACCCATCTGTCAATATAGCAGGGGCACTGGCTGCCCTCCTGTCCCCAGAGGAGGAGGACAGCATTCTCTGGGACCCTTGATCCTTCTCCACCTGGCTGGCACTCGATGACCCATGCTCATTCCTAAATACAGGTTGCTGGCATCATAGTGATAGCACTACTGCTGCACCGATGGGCTGGCAAATGTCCATGTTTATGTGACCCAGGTGCCATGTACCAACAGGCTACTACACCTGCCTGATGACCACAGAACAGGTTAAGGGGCCTGGGCTCTGTTCTGATGGTGACTGGGGGTTGTCTCCAAAATTAGAAGTAAAATAGCACAGTGCCTCCACCCAGAGTAAAACTAGTGGGCCAGATGTTTGTGTACTATAACCCCTTGGATGCTACACCTGCCCACCTCCCCTTCCAATCACTCCACAGAGGAATTACCCCAAACAAAATGAACACTCTATGTCGCATGCAATTAGTGACAATAGCTAATAATATGCTCACAAACAGTATTAATAGCAACAATAAAAATTTATTTTCAGGGGAAGAGGAATGAGATGCAAAGATAACTGGAAGTTGATTAATAAGTGAAACTATGACACAGAACATTAACCGTGTCTACCAACAAACAGCACATAAACCCACCTCCCCACAGGTACCAGTGTCCCCTACTAGTCTGACTGGATAGACTGGGTATCCAGGCTAATTGAGGAAGCAGGACTGAAATTGTTGCCACATATTGGCTGGTGTTAAGGGCCCTGTGAAACAGATTTAACTTTAAACCAGGCTTAACTTTAAACTGCTAAAGCTGGATTTCTCCCAGACAGGGCAGGCTCTGCTTGCACTCACAGTTTTGCAGCACCAGAATTAGTAGTCTAAAGCTCCACAGTCATCCCTAAATGGGGCTGGCAGCATAGCCTAGTGGTTAGAGTAATGAGCAGTGAATGGGCTTGGTACAACCAGCAGGCCTGAGTTTGATTCCCACAACCTCCACTTGCATACTGTGTAACTCTGAATAAGTCACTTAACACTCCAGTGCTCCCAGTTTGCCCCTGAAAACAGGCACTTGTGCCTATTGGGCCTTACCTAGTTATTAAAGACTAAAATAAATAAAAATAAAATAAGTACATGAGGTCCGCAGTGAACTGACATCCCTGATGGCAGTAGCAGGCACTAGGGGGATTTAGAGCAACATCTTGCAGCTTATCCCCTTCAGGTAATTGTAGCCTCTTGCAGCTTGTCATCTTCAGCATGCCTTTGGCTGGGTGCTGGAAGGAGCCAGCCTCCATGACCATGGCTGATACACCTCTATGGTGATAATCAGCAGGGTAGAGCAGCAACAATGCTGGGCCGAGTCCCCAAGCAGTATCGATTTCATGTAGTCTCTTTCCTCATAGTGGATCAGACTTTCACTTTTAGTAACACACAGCAGTCACAGCTTTGTGGCAAACGTGAAACATATTCTGGCAAACAGTACATATAGTACCTAGGCAGAAACTCACCTTCTTGGGCGCGATCTTTAGCACTCTCTGGCTCTCCAGGCCAAAACTGTTCTCTGTCTTTGAGGTCACTTCAAGCCCTGGATACACTGTCCCAACCCACTTAATGGCTAGGGGCTGTTTTCAAAAAGCTAATTATTTTCTCTCAGCTGGATAGGGGATTCTGACTCTTCCCTGCAATGGAAAACTTGAGCAAGTTTCACTGCAGCTGGCACTGGAGCCATGGAACAACTGCACCAGTCTTTCTCACTCACTCACAGCTTCCTTCTGTCCTCAGGGAGCCTCAGCCATGAACTCAAACAGTAAGTGTCCCAGGGGGCTGAAAAAGAAATGCCATCTTCTGATTAGTTGCCACAGCTGTCCACCTTTAAAACTAATAAACATTTAGTCCCCTTGATGCCTGATTGGCTAGCTACTTGGGTGCCAAGACAATGTCATTTCCTTTTTTTCCCAGGAGCCATTCATGGTGCGCAAACTATGTACAGTAGTACATGCTCCAGTGGAGCTCAGTCAGCAGCTGGTCATGGTGGTGAGAGATGGGTCTGTGCCAGTCGCCAACCAGGTAGGGGTGGGGACAGAGCAGTGTGGTCCACCACTGCCAGGTGGGGGGGTTGGGGGCCACTAGACTACTGGGGATTTGGGGTTGATCTACGCGCCTTCTGGGGATTGTGGAGTGTGGGAGGTGGCAGATTGGGAATCGGGGCATTGAGGGGGCATGAATAGCCCTGTGGGGAAGTGACTTGTATGTCATGGGGTTGGGGAATTGGGTGGCATGAATAGCTCTGCAGGGCAGTGATCTTGTATGTCATGGGGTCGAGGCATTGGGGGGGGCCACTTGCAGCCTTCAGGTCCAGGGCTGTGGCTTGTGACCATCCCTTCAGGTACACCCTTTGTTTGGCGTACCTGTGGGAATGTTGAAAATCACAGGATTTAGCTGCAGGGATCCTGCCGCTTCCAGATATGGGTGCAGGGTCCTTGGCATAATGGGGATTGGTGCAAGTCACCTTTGACAGCAACTTGCACCATCCTTATAGAATCGGGCCCATGGCACTTACTAGCACCAGTTATTAATATGTTATATCTCTCCCACCAAGTACCTCTGGATCCCTTTGCCATATTTATACTACTAGGGGCCAAGGCACACAGAGAAAGCAAGGGCAGAGCCAATGCAATGGCTTTAACATCACAGCACCATCGCACTGGTATGCACAGGCAGGGTGCCTGCCAGCTCACACATCACAATGCGAACTGCACGGCAGTGTGCTTCACTGTCTCGCAGAATGGGTGAGTTAACTCTTTTAAACACAGGCTCCTCCTGTCTCCCCTCACAAGATCACCATCAGGGTACCAACAAGAGCAACAGGACATACTCCCTGGACCCAGGTTGGCTGTGGTGAGATGTGAGGGCCTCTAAGTTAAGCCCCACACATGGGGAGTTACATCTCTCCCCCTCCTTAATACTTGGAATCTATGCCAAGTTCATACCAGTATCCTGATTAGGAGAACTCAGTGAAGTTCTTGCCCTTATTAAATAAGTACCGGAACACAATGAGGTTCTGAGTTGTTTTGATTAGCTCTGATTTATTGACAAATATTTGAAAAAAATGCAAATATGCATAAAAGTGGTCAAAGTTGGTCACATTTGACATAGAGGCCCAAAGGAAATAATTTAATAGATTATTTGTATAGAAATTAATGTAAACCTGCTCAATAAAAAGCTATCAGTCGCTACTAGCCCCTTCATGGCTGGCCTATAGTGGTGGCATATATCCTGCTCAGGTCTGTGACATGAATGTGCTGGGGGAGACAAAGAGAGACAGACAGAGATGGAAAGAGATCGACAGACAGATGCAGATACCTATATCATAGCACCACCAAGCACCGCAGGCACTGCCAGGTAGCTAAGATTTTTTTTTATTAATGGTGCTGTGTGGGTAATATTTTGATGGATGTTCCAATCAGAGCTGAACAGGCCAAAGAAATGGATTTGAATGATCAAATGAGCAGCGCTAAGAGAGCCCACCCACCCTACCCATGTGAATGATGCAGCTGCTTTGCATGCCCTGTGTACAGTGGTATATGGTACACTACCTGTTCCAAAAGGTGGTAATGTTTTCTAGTTCTATGACTACTTCTACTGAATCTGATCAACACACTGAATCCTTAAAGAAGAAAAACAAAAGACATAGTGATCTCCACCACTCAGGCAGGCAGCCAGTCACACATCACATCAGTCAAGTGCAGTGTAGTCATAAAGAAGTTTTCCACTGCTAGCTGAATACCTGATGACAAACAACACAATCACATCCTTCCTAGTTCCACAATTGCTGCAAGCCACTGCCAAGTAATTTAAGTATGAAAAATAAAATATAGTAATACAATAATCTCAGCCTAGTTATTGTAAATGAGATGTAACCAGGCTAGCATACTATGCACACATAATCAATAAAGAAATTATATGAATTTTCAATTTAGTAGCATTTTTCTGTGAAGTAATCGCAGCCAAATATGGGGGAGAAATATACAAAGACTATTCAGTTTCTGGGTTTCAGGCATCTGCTAAGCCATGTACTGTATGAGAATTAAAACAGTACAGTCAGAATCAGTTGCTGAGGGCAAAAAAAGGGACAAGTAGTAGTAAGGACTGGAGTAAGGACACAAAGTGATAAGTAGTAGTCATGACTCATGAAGACAAAAAGTGATAGTAGTAATAGTAGTAGTAGACAGCAGTACCCTACCTCCCAGATCAGATAGTAGTACCAGGTACCACCAAATCAGTTTGTGACATGAAATGCAGTTGCTTTCTGTACTTGGACTCTGAACCCACTGATGTTATTATTTTTTTCTTCTATTCGGTGCTGCTCATGTGATCATTCAAGTAATAGTGGCCTGGCCTAGTCCAGCCTGACCTGACTTGTTGCATTTAATTGCTACCTCATGTAGTAGACCCTATTCACAAAAGATTTTCACCACCGGCACAAATTCTTGGAAGTGTTTTGTGGATAGGTCCTGCTCAGAGCAGTCAGTGTATGTTTTATTCAGTTATTATATTTGAAATTAAAGTGAGGAAGGCTGACATTCAGACATGTGAGGTGCTCAGCATTTTGTGGAGTCAAACAGGATTGTGTGTCAGTAATGATGTTACCAGCTGAACTAAACAATCGTTCTGAACAGACGCTCATCAGAGAGCAATTCACGTACTTCATTGCAATATTTACTAAAGCAGGCCACATATTTTGTTTGGATTTCCAGTACAAGTATTGCAAAGGATCAGCATTCCAGCTGATATTGGGCTCTGCCAAGTACATTTCAACAATGCTCTGTGTTGAGGCTGTTTTACAAGAAGCAGATGAAAAATATGTTACAATTACATCTTCTAAGTTACTCCAGAGACTTGAAGCTGAACCAAGTGACTGTGGAACAGTGCCATGTTTGGCTGGTGGTGAAGAAGAAGATTTGGCTGTAGTGGCTGAGGAGGAAGAGGGAGAAAATGCCACAACAGCAAAGGGTGGTCCACCCGATGCTGTGCTGTGTTGTGAAGAAAAATCTGAATGTGGTGCTGCTGTTGTACTCTCTTTCATGACAGCACACACCTTGTCAATTATTTCATTTATCTTGAAACAAGTGTCATCATCATCATCAATCAATAGTTGCTTCGATTTGCTTCAATGGTCCAAGATCGTTGCTTTAATGTAGTATTCAGAATGGAGCATTTTACATAGTTTATCATCTTCTTCAGCTTTTTTACTCATATGTCTCATTAGATTTTGTTGTATTCTGGGGGGCAACCTGCATGTATCAGCAGCCCCACTGGCAGCCTGTGTGATCATGGAACCTACTTGCTTTAATAAACTCATCCCTAATAAGAGTCAATCTGAATTTTAAAATGTTTATTAGGGTATCACCTGGCTGAGAGTTGCTGTGTTTGCACTAACCTCCTTGGTAATTTCCTCAAATGGCTGGAGCAGGAAAATGACAAACTCCAGCATGGCTCACAGTGGTGGAGTAATATAGATGTCTGCATCACCAATTTTATTTTCCTAGGTGCATTGCCTGACAGCTTTCTGTTGTTCCAACAGGCTTTGGAACATATACAAAGTTGAATTCCATTGAGTAGAAATGTCTTGGATCAGTCTGTGCAATGGTAAACTGTGTTCATGCTGTATTTTTTCAAACAAGGGATTGGCTTTGCTTGAGTGACATAAATGAGTGCATATTCTTTTAGTCGTGCTAATGAAAGCCTTAAAGGAGCAGTCCACCCAGAATTTGCAAAAACATATGTTGTGCAGAGTGTTTTGGTTTGTATGTGAAATCCAAGTGCATTCTTCCCTGTCTTCTATTAGGAGATTTTCCGATATTAGCCTGCTAGCTTTGTGGTAGTTTTACAACCCCTTGTTATCTCCAGCTGAGATAACTTTATTGTATTACTTGTTCCTACAATGCATCCTGTCTCATGTGACAGTGATGTAGGTGAGACCATAGATTCATCAGAAAGCACTGCTTTACAATCAGTTCACAACAGTAGAGATGGCTATATTTTAAAAACTATTCAGAGTTCAGATTAGTGACTACACTCATTGCAAAGGTCTATTTGCCCTGAACAATTTTGCTGCTGGTCATTTTTGTGTGGTGTGTAATGTTTCCAAGATATTTAGATTTGTTTGGCTTGTGTATGCTAAATCTATGGTCTAGGCTACATCACTGTCACATGAGACAGGATGTGTTGTGGAACACATGGAATACAATAAAGTTAGGTCAGATGGAGGTCACAAGGGGTTGTAAAACTACCATAAAGCTTGCAGGCTAATTCAGGAAAAACTCCTAATAGCAGACCGAGGGAAGGAAGCACTAAGACTTCACACACAAATCAAAACAATCTGCACAACATATGTTTTTGCAAATTCTGGGTAGACTACTCCTTTAATCTCCCCGTCGTCAGTGAGAAAACCATGAATTATTAAAATTAAGCAATGTGCAAAGCAGTGGATGTGAACAAAGCCCCCCTCCTCCAAGGCCATACTTATGTTGGATCCATTATCTGCAACTATAAAGCCAGCTGACAGTCTCTGTGAAGTGAACCACTGTTGTACTAGTTTTTGGAGCTCTTCATTGATGTTGTAAGAGGTATGTTCAGATGAAAAATAAAACATTCTTAGAAAAGCAAACTGCAATGCTTCACTGTCCCCAGTCCCACATGAATTATCAAAGCATGCCCAATGTGCTGTGACAGACACGAAAGATTCAGGCTGACAGCTTGTCCAGATAACTGTTGTGAGATGCACCACCCTGCCACCAGCATTGCACCAGATATGTCCTAATTGTTTACATATGACATCATAAAGATCTGGAATCCCTGTTGTCGAGAAGTATTTCTGCAATGTTATACTGTATCGAGGTTTGAGGTGCTTAAGCAGTTGCCTGAATCCTATATGTTCAACCATGTTATGTGGTAGCAAATCAACAGCTATCATTTGTGAAATTTTTTTGGTAATTGTAATAGCAACAAGGTGAGTCGAGGCATATTTGTCTTTATGCCGATATGTTTCTGAGATGGTAAGCTGTCTTCTTGAAGGAGGAGGGCTTTTGAACACATGGTCACTTCCGGTAACAGTAGGAGGAGGAGGAGGAGTCCTTTGAATGGGAGGAAATGGTGGTGGAGGTATTTCAGTAGTGCTGCGGGGGCTGACACTACTTTCATCTATGGGAGTTACCCCTGAGTGTAGTGAATAGTGAGCTATCATTTTCACTTTCTCTTCAAGACTCACAACTGGAGTTCTCCGAAATGTTATGTCATCCATCTATGTGCCTTTTCAGTGCTGAAGTTTTCCATGCTTCTTTTCTTTTCACCTCTGCTGATTGGCCGTTTACAAATAGCGCATGTTGCTACCAAGTCATTGGAAGCACTAATGGAGAAGTATGAACAGACAAAAGAGGATATTTTTTGAGTTTTTTCCCAGGAAGACATTGCACCTCTGTTACCTTTTCAGGGTCCACCACCCCCAGATTTTTCTTGGGCCTGTTCCTCTTGTGGTTTAAAAATAGAAACAGAATTTGATGGCATATAAGGACCACTTGGCCCACCTAGTCTGCCCATTTCCTGCCTAATGAATAATAATAATTAAAAAAAAGTTATTTATTAAGTGCCTTTCAAGCACCAAGGTGCTGTACAAATGAACAATTAAATCAGAAAAATACACATATTTTATTTATTTATTTAGTTTTTGTTGACCCGGTAAGTGCACTAGACAAATCCTGCCTATTTTCAGGCATGACCCAGGGGAGGGGGATACAGATGAATGGCAACTGACCTTGAACCAGATTAAGCTGTTTTATGTATGTATATGTGTATATAAAATCAGAGTAATAACAACAACCTCAAGCCATAAAAGTTTGACTCCGCAGATGGGTCTTAAGGTCCCGCTTGAAAATCTCCATGGTCGTGCATTCCTGAAGCTGACGAGGCACAGAATTCCAGAGGGTTGGGGCTATAAAGATAAAAGCCTGAGCCCCAAAGATTTTAAAATAACCTTTGGCACCTCCAGCAACCCCTTGTCAGCTGAATGGAGCTGTCATACGGGGCTGTAGGGAGTCAGAAGCTCTTTCAAGTAGTTGGGGCCATGTCCATGCAGGACTTTGAAGGTCAAAAGACCTACTTTAAAGGTGATCCACCACTGTATAGGCAGCCAGTGCAGATCGCGCAAGACAGGGGTTATGTGTGTCCTTCTTGATACCCCTGTCAACAACCTAGCAGCAGTGTTCTGCACTAGCTGCAAGTGGCGGATATCAACCCCAGGAAGCCCTAGGTACAGGGAGTTGCAGTAGTCAAGGCAAGAGGTCACAAAGGTGTGGACCAACACAGGTAAATCACCAGATGGAACAAGGTGCTTCACCCTGGCAATGTTTCTAAGATGGTAAAATGCAGACTTAATGACTGCTGACACCTGATAATGAAGGGTCAGCCCATCATTAAGTACCACTCCCAGGTTACTCACCCGTTCGGAGGTAAGGATCTGATAACCCCCCAGAAATAAACCAAAAGGCTGATCAGACCTCAACCCCTCAATCCTGTGATCCAGGTCCATAACCATAACCATGGTCTTACCGGTGTTCAACTTTAACCAGCTCGAATTCATCCAATCATGGGTTTCAGCAAGGCAGCTGTTAAATATCGAGAAAGCACTAACCTGGTTGGGAGCAAAAGACAGGTAGAGCAGGGTATTATCAGCATAGCAGTGAAACCTCAGCCCATACCATCTTAGAATGTCTCTGAAGGGTAGCATATACTCTGCAAACAACATGGGGGAAAGCACCGAGCCCTGGGGAACCCCACTCTGCAGAGAGAAAGGGTCAGAGGAAAAAATCCCCGACACAACTCTCTGTGTTTTCCTAGATAGGAAAGATGTAAACCATCTGAGTACTGTACCTGACAGTCCACAGATGGACCTTAGGTGCTCAAGAAAAAACCCATTGTCTACAGTGTCAAAAGCTAAGGAGAAAGTAAGGAGAACCAAGATAAAATGGTTTCTCCAATCTCTCACCATCAGAAGATCATTGAGCACCTGAACCAGAGCAGTCTCAGTACTATGCCTTTTACAAAAACCAGACTGGAGAGGTTCGTAGATATTATGGATGGTCAAATGATCCTCCAGCTGGTTTGCCACTACCTTCTCAATAACCTTCCCAATAAAGGGAAGGTTAGAGATAGGTCTGTAGTTGGCAAAAATATCTGGGTCCAAAGAAGCTTTCCTCAAAAGGGGAGTTGCCACCGCTTCCTTCAGGGAGCTATGAAACTCACCCATTTCTAGGGAGCACCAGATTATTTGAGCCAGAAACAGGCCCATGATCTCAACACAACTCAAAATCAGGGGAGATTGGACCTAGATCTAAACTACAGCATGTAGGGTGCATCCCCTGGAGAATCTGCATAACATCCTCGAACTTCGGAGGGTCAAAGGAACTCCAGGAGGCCAGGGATACCGTGACTGAACGTTGACCAACAGCATCCCCCATACAGTGTGTTTGGTGGATGTCTGATCTGATGTCGGCCACTTTATTTGCAAAGAATTGAGCAATCTCATCACACTCCTTTTGTGAAAAAGCTCGATGGAGCTGAAGACAGGCTGGGTTGCACAGCCTGTCCACAGTTCTGAAAAGCTGAGCCGGTCGATTCTGAGCAACAGTATCTCCCTGTACAGGAATTCTGCCTTCTTACAGGAGATCTCTGATTGGTAGAGCTGATGATGCCCCTCCAAACTAAGGCAATCAACCTGTAGAGCAGATTTCTGCCAACAACACTCTAACCATCGTCCCACACGTCACAACTCCCTCAAGGACCCATCAAACCATGGTTCGAGGGTGAAGAGGAAGGGGACAAACACAGACAGGAGCAACTGAGTCAAGAGCTGAGGAAATGGCCTGATTATAAGCCAGAACCATTGACTTTGGACTCATGCTGGCAACAGGAAACTCTGAGAGGTTCAGCACCGCCATCAGGTCTTCAGGGCACACATCCCGTAAAAGGCAGTATCGAACCATCTCCACAGGGGCCGACCTATGAAGAGGACCATAAAGATTGAAGCCCAAGGTTTAATGATCAGACCAACTGACAGATTCCACCACCAAATCAGAGGCCTCAATCCCCAGGAGGAAAACCAAATCCAGAGAGTGACAGTGATTATGAGTAGCTGAAGAAACAACCTGAGTGAAGCCCAGCGATATCATCAGCTGGAGGAAGTGTTGACCAAAAGATGAGAGTTCGTCATTGACCCAAGCATTAAAGTCACCCAGAACCATCAATCTGGGTGACTCCAATGCCATATCAGCGATAAAGTCTGCCACTTCCTCAAGGAATCTCCTCTCATCCCCTGGTGGATGGTAGACAAGGGCTATCCTGCAACCCACACCAGCTACTACAGTACACTCAAAGGATTAGGCCTCATCAATTGGTACACCCATGAGCCCCAACCCAGTCTTGAAACAGAACATTACTCCCCCCTGCGATCCAATCTTGGGTGGTGAATCACCGAGTACCTGGCTGGAACTGCTACCTCCAAAATGGGGCCAGCATTTCCATCCAGCCAGGTCTCGGAGATGCAAGATAGATCAGCTGTTCCAACAAAGTCAGCAATAACAGCAGACTTGTTTTTAATAGATCTGGCATTGCACAACACCGCCTGAGTTGGACAAGGCTCCTGAGCCATCTCGAATACTTGCCCATAAGAACAGATGGTGCCCTTGGGTATGGGGACTAGACATAGAACTCCACGTTCCAGGCTTCATTTTGCCCCAGATCATCTTCTGGACCTAACCAGCCCTATATGAGAGGTCTGTTCATTTGCCCTACAATGTCTGAGCCCCCGCCGTATCCAACCCAATTCCTCCTACGTACAATACCTAGCACCTGGCAGCACTGGTGGATGGAAAATGGGAGGGGAAGGGAGCAAAAGGGAGGAGGACGTGGAGAACGGAAGATGAATAATGCATGACCGGGAGGACTAACCAACACATAGCACAAGCAGGAAACTGACTAAATACCAGACACTTCAATAAAAATCCTAATTATCTCATTAATAGATTACCCTAGATTACAAATAAACTAAAACGCACCCATAATTACACCTTACTCAAAACATAGCTACAAAAACATAATTCAATAAAGAAATAAACAAAAACAAACTAATAAAACTTCCCCACCCCAGGACCCATTTCCCAGCTCTGAGGAGGGAAAAAAGATAAACCAAAAATAACAAACAGAGTAATACAAAAACTATTTTTCGTCCCAAAGGTCCTCTCACTACCAGTAAGAGAAAAAAATTCAAAAGCAAAAATATAAGTAGTCCATTTGCAGTTTTATGCACTCTCACTGCCAACGATGATTAATTTTGCACGGAATCCAAGTATATAAAGATAGTGAGGCCCTCTCGCCACACACACTTTCCTTCATAAGGTGAAAACAGGTTCCAGTAAAAAGTCAAATGGTGTTACCATAACCCAAATCAAAGTCCAAACTACTCCAACTTATACATCCAAAAGACAACGACGAACAGTCTCGGTGCAAGTCCATAGGTGGAAGCAAAAGGTCTCAGATAAGGCCAAAAAATATCCACAGGCTAAGCCACAAGGAGCGGGGGCTCTCCCCTCCACAGACACAAATTGTCTAATCAAGCTCTATTATACTTCCAAGACCCACAGCTTCCAATATCCCGAGGCCGGATTAACAAGGCTGACCCGGGAGTAGCTTAGGAGCCCCCCAATGCTCCTAACTCCCTAGGAAAAAATGAAAACAGTTTTTGCTCGGTCCCAGGCAGCACAACCCAAGGACACCCAGGCATGGGGGAAGGGGTAAGAGCCGCCCACAACCAAAACCACTGCTATGGCCCTGCTTCTCCAAGTAAACTGAACACTCAAGTAAATAAAAGCAGTTTAAATAAAAAGTAAAAAATCCCAGGGGCAAGAAGATCACTGATCAATGAATCAGGTCCCACCACTCACAGTACTTTAGCACCACCAACTATCCTTTGGCAGAAGTTCTTGCAATGCTCTCATAGCAAAAGTATCATGCTCTTCCCCAGGTAATGCTGTAAAATCCTTCGACAATACATCAAGATGTGAAGACCAAGCATCAAACAGCGACAGCCAGCAAATCCGTGGATCCAGTGCAATCAAACATCCAGGTGACCAGGAACAGACCCTGGAGATAGGCCACCAAAACTCCTCAGATCTGTACTATCCTCGGAGCTATGCCCAGTCAGGATACAGCTTCCCACAAGGTGACTCAATTCCCTACACTGAAGGATACGCCAGGACAACAACCGGCAGCAAGCGGTAAACAACCTCAAAAAATGTAAAATACAGCTCCCAGCAAAATGACTCATTTCACCTACAAGGGAGACGCCAGGACAAATGACCAATAGCAAGCTGTAAACAACCGCAAAAGCACCGGGTGGTGCAAAAAATAAATAAAACAAAAACATTAAAACATTTTAAAATTAAAAACGCAATAAGTAAAAACAAAATAGAGCAAATAGGACAAGTTCAAACAGAGCAAAAGTATTAGGTAACGGAGGCTAGACCAGCATGACCACCATCTTTATGTCATCAATCGCCACTGCCCCAATATCCTCCTACTAAGCTGCAGATCCTAGTTAACCAACAGCCTACTTCCTCCTACCCCTACTAGAATTGCCTTATGTCTGTCCCATGCACTCTTGAATTCCTCCAATGTTTTTGACTCCACAACCTCCTCAGGAAGGCCATTCCATGCATCCACAACCCTCTCTGTGAAAAAATACTTCCCCACATTACCTCTGAGCCATCCCCCCCTCTATCTCCAAATTGTGCCCCCTTGTTCTTGCACACCTCTTTTTTCTGAAAGATGCTACCCTTTTGGACTTTATTGATTCCCTTGAGGTACTTGAAAGTTTCTATCATGTCCCTTCTCTCCCTCCTTTCTTCGAGGGTATACATATTAAGCTCCTTTAGTCTCTCTTTGTATGTCTTTTAGTTTAGACCCTGCACCATTTTAGTTGCCCTCCTATAGACAGCCTCCATCCTGCTTATGTCTTTGCCGAGATGAGGTCTCCAGAACTGCATGCAGTACTCCAGATGGCGTCTCACCAGCTGTCTGTACAGAGGGATAACAACTTCTTGTTTTCTACTGGTGATGCCTCTCCCTATGCATCCCAGTATCCCCCAGCATTCCTTACTGCCTTGTCACATTGCTTGCCCACCTTTAGGTCATCTGATATGACTATCCCAGATCCCTTTCCATTTTTGTTGTTGTTAGTATCTCATCCCCCATTGTGTATTCTTCCACTGGGTTTTTGTTTCCCAATTGCATTACTTTGCACTTCTTTGTGTTGAATCTAAGCTGCCATACACTTGACCATTCCTCCAACCTTGCCAAGTTCCTTTTCATCCTTTCCACCCACCTTGTGTATGAACCCTGTTGCAGATCTTTGTATCATCTGCAAAGAGATATACTTTTTCTTCCAGTCCTTCTGCAATGTCACTTATAAAGACATGGAAGAGGACCAGTCCCAGTACGCAACCCTGCAGTACCCTTCTAGTAACCCCCCTTTCTTCAGAGTTCCCACTACCCCCCTCCACAACCAAAACATTTCTGCCTGTTTCTTTGCCATCTACACTTTCCATCCCCTCCAGTAAACCTTGTGCTGCCTGATCATTCTCTTCATTTATAATAATACCCTCATCGGGTTCAACCTCAGAAGAATCAGATGAGAGTAAGGGACAGAAAGTAGCATAGCATGCAATTGTTCCATACTGTTGGGTGGCTCTGTGTTTGCTCCCACCAAGCTTTTAGTTTTTTTAATTACATAACTTTTTTTATTTACTTGGGACTGATGATGATCCAAGGCATTCACTTTTTTTCAGATTCAAGCATTGCTTGAAAGACAAAACCGTAGATGTGAAAAAAAAAACCTTTTGTGGTTTGATTTTTTCTCTTTTCAGGCTGATTGCTGTCTTTTGCAGTGCCAGTGCCTACCTGAGAAATAAAATGCACCTCATCAACACTTTAATCTATTTTTTCTTAGTATTCTAACCTGCAAAACAAGTATTTGCCATTGCCAAATGCTCGCCATGTGCACTGGTGTCATAGGGTGTGTGTGTGTTTGAAAACTGCTTCAGTTAGGGAATCATATTATTAACATTTAAGAATACAAAGTAGAAGTGATGATGTTGGGCAGTGTAACTGTTGTGTTTGGTAATAGTTGTGCTTCAGATTTTCAACACACCATTCTTATGATCCCAGCTCATGAACAAATGCAGAGGAAATGTGGAACTCCTGGCTAAAAGATGATTTCACGAAACAACCGAGAATCACCTTTCTGGATGCAAAAACACATTTTGTCCAGTATCTGCAAAATGACCACTGTCACATTCATGATGTGCTGTGAAGAAATGGCAATGTTGAAAATTTAGGGTCAAACTATTAAAAATGATCAAAGTTATGAACCTACATTTGCAAATTTCAACCTAGGCTCATAGCTTTGTTGCTTGTTAATATTTTTGCCCAAAATGTTTAACATAGTCTTCTTATGACCCCACCTCATGAACAAGTGCAGGGAAACATTTAACTCCTGCCCAAAAGGTGATTTCATGCAGTGGCTATGAAATCACCTTTCAGGATGCAAAAAAACATTTTGGCCAGGATCTGAAAAATGACAGTTGTCACATTCATGAGGTGCTGTAAAGAAATGGCTATTTTGAAATTTGGGGTCAAAATATTGAAAACTGCCAACATTACAAGCCTATATTTGCAAATTTTAACACAGGCTCATTATTTAGTTATTTTTTTAAATTTTTACACCAAATTTTCTACATAGCTTTCTTATGATCCCATCTCATCAACAAAGGAGGAGAATTTTTTTAACTCCTGCCTGAAAGGTGATTTTGTACAGGCGGCTGTGAAATCTCCTTTTGGGATAGAATTGCATTATGTAACTTAATTGTTCATGAGGTGGGATCCCCAAAAAGGTATGTTGAAAAGTTGAGGCAAAAATATTAAAAAATGGCCAAGTTATACCACCAAGTTGAAAAACCCCATTGAAATACATTGAAACTAAAAACCCAATTGAACTACATTGAAGCGCTCACCTCAGTTCGCGGTTGGGTTTTGAAAAGTAAAGATGTGTCTGTGGTCCAAAAGAGAGTATGGAGACAGACCTCCGGTGAGTAAATATGGGGTGGGGGTCCTAAGTAGAATGAGGGATGGGGGTGTTTAATGGTGCTGCAAACAACGATTGATGGTTCTCTTTTTTCAGGTTTTTTAAAAAAAAGAGTGTCAGTGGCTCAGTAGGTAGCACACTCGCCTCTGAGGCCGGGAGATCAGAGGGCTGTGGGTTCAGTTCCCACATCTGGCACTTGGGTTAATATCCCAGTACTGACACTGTAGTGCAGCATGAGAGGGGTGCTGCACTTCTGAGGTGCTGTCTTTCGGATGAGACGTTAAACCGAGGTCCCATCTGCCTGGATTGGTGGTAGTTCAGGTGGATGTTAAAGATCCCATGGCACTTATCGAAAAGAGGGAATTTCCTGGTATCCTGGCCAAATTTCCTCATTCACTAAAAATACCACCAACAGCTTAATCTGGTTCAAGGTCAGTTGGCATTCATCTGTATCCCCTTCCCCCAGGTCGTGCCTGAAAATAGGCAGGATATAGCTAGTGCACTTACGTGGTCAACAAAAACTAAATAAATAAAATAAATAAAAGATACCAATGGATGGTTTTCAAACAGGATGAGGGACAGTTTTCTTTATTTTAGTGAAAGACACTGGGGGATTGAGCACCTCCAGTGTCTCTACTGTTTGTATGTGGGGGGGTGCACTGAGAGTGGGGGTCATGTTGGGGATAGTTTGGGCCACCAGAAACAGACATCAAAGGATGGTATTCTTTGATGCAGGCACACATTCCATGCATTCCAGGCTGACCATGACAGATTAGCCTGGCTTGCTGGGTGGTGTGGATCAAAGGGATGGCAACTTCTTTTGAAGTTGGTGCCTACCCTACCCAGCAAGCCAGAAACTCTGTCATTGTCAGCTTGAGTGTGGATTGTCATGGCACTGTCACTCCCCTGCAACACTGCTCTGCACTGGGCAGACTGTATCATGCCCCTCAAAGGCTCACTCTCATACCAAGGTGTTCGCTGCGCTTGTGCACATGGTGAACACAAAAGGTCCCTCTAACTAACATGATGTCCTTTTGATGACTCATACCCACAGGCCAAGGACACATTTACTGTCATGACTGTACACAGCACACCGACAGCACAGAAGTCCACCACAACTTCCTTCCAAGATTACCTGACTGACTCCTATAGTACAATTATTTTCTGTTAAGTGACCAAATTCAGCAACTGTTAGGTGTGCCTCAGAATTTGAATTGGAGATGTAGATACATCTGGTGAATAGCCACATGCAGCACAGTCCCACACTGGGGACTGGTTAGTGTTTACATTTAATATAACACGGTATACTATAAAAACTAATGTACTAAGGAGGAATAATAGGGAATGAGTGATGATGACACTTGTGTGTACAGTAGTTGTACTTTACTTGTGTTATGGTGTAGACATCCTGTTATGAGTCACAAAGTCAGATTATTCTCAGGGCCATCCACAGCCAGCAGCACAGGCACATCAACTTGTATACTGTTTGTCTGAACAATATATCTTTAATACATGAAATTGTGACTGAACGTTAACAAGTGATCATGATCTGTGGTTGGATGGCAGAAGTCATAGATTTATTTTGCCAGTCTGCTGCCCTTGTCACATAGCCACACTGAAAAGCCAGGAAAAAAAACTGTATTTTGGATTTCTGGGACTGCTACATTTCTTGTGAGCCCCCCTGCAGTCTCTCTTTCTCCCCTCTGGACAGCACAAGTCAAACATTTATTTTGCCAGCCGGCTGCCCTTGCCTTGTACATACAGCCACACTGAAGCCAGGAAAAAAATACTAGTTGGGATTTTCTTTAACTGTACAATTTCTCATGGACCCCAAAGTAGTCTATCCATCTCTCCTCTGGATCTGGAATGGCACAAGTCAAAAATGTTGGCAGCCTGCCCTTGCTCATGTACACAGCTACACTGTCTGAGGTCAAGAAAAGAAAAAAAAAACTTTCATTTGGGATTTTCTGTAACTGTAAAGATTTATCTTGGGCCCACAGTAATCTCTCACTGTCTCCTTTGGATCTGGAATGGCACAAGTCAAAGATTTTGTCAGCTTACCATTGCTCATGTACAAACAGCTACACTGTCAGAGGTCAAGAAAAGAAAAAAAAAACTTTCATTTGGGATTTTCTGTAACTGTAAAATTTCTCTTGGGCCTCTGGTAGTATCTCCCTTTCTCCTCTGGATCTTCTGCAATGGCACAAGTCAAAAATGTTGCCAGACTGCCATTGCTTATGTACACAGTCACACTGCCACACTGCCTGCCCTTTGCATCCCCCCTTCCCGGCAGCCACCCAGGCCACCACTGTCTCCCCAGTCCCTCTGGATTCCTCCTTTCTCCAGTCCAAACCTGTCACCCTCCCCCAACAAACAGTTTCTCCCCCCTCACTCTGGTAAGTCTCCTTTCTGTCTCCTAGTTTCTCTTCCCACCCCTCCAAAAAGGTATACATTTTTTATGTGTTTTTTTTTCCTTTTTGACAACTTCTTCTGGTGGCTGTCTGCTGTAATGAATGGGCAAGGTGCTCCTCAGACTGTCCTCCTCTCATCTGGGCTGCATTGCACACTCAGTATGATTATATACTGTGAATGTGTCATGTGACCATCTGTTGCCTGATTGGATGCTGCCAGCTGCCTGCATGTGGATCGAGGATGTCGATGACATCCCCATGGTAACAATACTGTATATAAAATAGCACAAATGGCACTTTCAAGGACCTGGAATTGGGCTTCTGTGGCAAAGTTTGCAGTTATCCGAGTCCGTGGATTGCGGATTCAATCCAGGGGTCCAGATCTCCCAAGGAACAGTCCACCCAGCCCTAATTCTGATATAAATAACCATTATAATAACATTTATACATTCCTAGTCAATCAAGACAGATGATTCCTAGCTAGCATAGGCAATCAGATGCATTCTAGACTAGAAACTTCAGCCATCTAAACAATAACATTAACAATTACTGAAAGCTTTCAAATTGTTGACCATTGTCATAAGTTCAGTTATACCTTAAATCAAATACATTTTAGAGCTTTATTAAATTTCCATAAGAACACTCTTTTAACCTCCCATTTTACTTTTCCTGGCTTCACCTTCTCTGGGTGGGCACAGAATAATTCTGGGAAGAAATTGCGGGGTGAAATATATGCTCCTGTGAACCACATACATAGGCAAGTCATTAGGAGCCCCCTGGGAATTCATAGGTGAGCTTTAGAAGGGGTTCAAGAGTTCTTTCAGAAAATCACAATGGCACTGGCACTCTTCTTTGGAATCATGGTTAGCTACTGTACTCACTGCTCATTGTCCACCAATGAAGCATCCTCAGGCAAATGGAGTGCACCAATTTCCTCTGACTCTACTAGCTCAGGCTCTGCAGGTTCAAGCTCCATCTGTTCAGGTTCTGGAGGTTCAGGTTCAATAAGGTTTCCACCTTCTTGTGCTTTTATCTCCTCAGATGTAAGCCTTTCTTATAGGGGTACTATTTCAGCTATGGGTTCAGAGTCTGCAAATGCTTCAGAGTTTGGAGTTGGTGTCAGCAGCTCTGCAGCGGGCATCTCTAGCACATTACTTGGTATTTCATATGTCCCTTGCAGGAATCTAGGGGTTGGATAATAGTAGGCTGGATAGTAACTGACCTCCCTCTGACTTAGAACCTGAACTTTCTGATTCTGTTGGGCCATCAGAAGTTGCTGGGACAGATGAAGAATGTTGGGCCTTTTGTTTCTTTTAACGTTTGCATGCAGCATCTCTAGTTTTGAGGTGCAGTCTTATTCTCTGTGTTCTAAGTAGACATCTGGCCAATATGCAGCAAAATGGTTTCTGTGAATGATTCAGTAACTACTTGTACTTCCTGTGGGTCGAATCTTGTATACAGGCATGTCTTGTAATTTCTCTTATATGACATAAGGGGAATTGTCTCATTTGTCAGTGACTTTATGTTTACAAGGGAGTTCCTAATTCCTCATCAATACATGATTACCAGGTAATAATTCTTGAGCCTTAACCTTCTTATCGGATCTTTCTTTATTTTCACAGTTTATTTTGGCAGCAGTTTCAGTGACTAACTTGTAACCAGAATTGAGTTGCTCTTTCAACTGCTTGATGTACTGCAAGTAGTTTTCAGCTTGGATGACATGAGGTGAGACACCAAAACACACATCTACTGGCAATCTTGCTTCCTTGCCAAACATCAAACAGTGAGGCGAAAATCCCGTGACATAATTCTTGGTACAATTGTATGCATGTACTAAGGCACTCACTTGTTGACTCCATCTACACTTATCTTCGGGGCTCAAGGTTCCTAATATATCAATAATGTACTGTTGAATCTTTCAGGTTGTGGATCACCTTCCAAATGGTGAGGAGTGGTGCATGACTTGCTGACACCCCAAAGAGACAACACTTTTTTTTAATTAAATGGGTCTTAAAGTCTCTCTCCTGATCTGAGTGAATCTGCTGTGGGGCCCCATAATGGAGAAAAAACTTTTCTATGAGATTTTTAGCAACTGTAGATGCCTTCTGGTCTTTAGTAGGATAGGCTTGCACGTGCCTCGTGAAATGATCAGTGACCACAAGTATGTTTGCAATATTTTTGGAGTCAGGCTCCAAGCTGAGGAAATCTATACAGACAAGCTCCATAGGCACATTAGTTATAATGTTAGCAAGGGGGAGTGGCCCTCTGTTGCTGAGTTTTCCATTGGACACATCGGTGACAGTTTCTGCAGTACCTTTCTGCTGTAAAACTAGTTATTTTCATGTGAAGTAATTTTAGCACAAACACAAATGCAACCAAAATTGCATAAATTAAATTTAGTGCTAAGTCATTAGCACCACATTTACTAAAATGGAAAAAGTGCTATTTTGCACAAATTTGTTTAAGCCCAAATTAGTGCTTCATCAAAAATAGTGAAAATTATTTGAGAGTGAAAATTTCAAGTTTTGGAGTAACTTGCAGCCCATCTGTGGCCAGTAGAATCAGGCTCAAGCCAAGACTAGGGTGTCTTCATTTCCCAGGTGCCCCATGTCATTGTGTAACTCCTGCAGTAAAACCTTTCTGAACGTGGATGGCAAGACCAGTTGCAGTCAAAAAGATCCATTAATGTTTCGATTTCTTGATACAGCAGATTGTCTTTAATCTTTAATTTGGACCATTCTAAAAGAAATAAATTCACATTAGAGTCATTGGTTACCACTTGGTTGACATTGCCTTCTTTCTGCAGGGTATGCAGGGTATGCAAGACATCTTTAATAACTGGGTCGAACCTCTGCTCCCTCTATGGATATTGTGGAGTCTATTGAGGTACAGAACTTAAATCCAAAACAGCAAAGTTACAATAAGCAATTGGCAAACAGTCTCCAGATGGACCAAGTGTATCCGCTAAACAGACTGATAATCTGGATCACATTTTTGGCAAACAGCTTTAATTGTTTGTTCAGGTATGTGTACCCACTTATTTGTTTGTCAGACATGAAGCATTTGAACATCATGACAAGGTATCAGCATCTACTGTATGTTATTGAGTCCCAGATGGTATTCCACAGAGTAATCATAGGTGGATAAGGCAGACAATCACTTATGGCTGGCAGCATCAAGTTTTTGTGAAGTTGGGACATAAAATAGTGGGCTGCTATCAGTCCTTACCCAATGTTGCTAGCCCCATACAATATCGCATGGAAATAATTGACAATGGTCCACTTAAAGAGGGACTATGGTCACAAATTATTGTCATCAATAAATTCAGAATATGGGTCAACATAGACCCAATCACTCACATGACACAACTGAGATCCCTAAGTTACTTTGTTTAAAAGTTACAAATCATTGTACAACCCTAAAGTCTCTGCCTGTTCAAAAAAGCCAGTTTCAGTGAAGAGGCTCTGATGATGTCAGCTCCTGAACTCATAGTCTAACCCTCCCTGTCAGCAAGCTTTCAGGACCTGCTTCCTCAAAGTTTAAAAACTATGGGTAAATGGTTTTCTCCAGTAAAACAGGCAGCACCATTAAATAACCATTGCTTTAAAACCTATGTGTGTTTCAGGTTTTGTAACAGAGTTGACTAATTCATATTTTTTGTTTTTGGTGCTTTTTTGTTATGGTCCTTTTCTCCTGAGTTGCTGGATGCTAAGTCACAGCACACTTATGTGAGATTTTCAGACTTGATATCTTTGGTGTGGTAAAAGGCTGTGATCATTCACACCTATCATTCCATTGAGATTTTTCAGGATGGCACTTTAAATCAGTTATTCCATCACCCTGTATTTGGGGGTGGGTGAGGTAGTGCTGTTTTGAAACTGTACTAAGAGTCTCTATGCAGTAGCCAGTTCAATGTGTAATCACTCACTCAACAATTAATATTTCATTCATCATCAAAGAATGAATGAATGGGATATTCAGTTGAGCAGAGCTCATTTTCTGTTTTCTCATTGGCTGTTACTTGAGCTATATTCAGGCTCATCTGCATTGTACTCTGCATGACAATGATTGTTTTACCAGGGCTAACACTTCCACCCCTAGTAGGAATTAACACATATAAGACCCTATTAAAACTTATTGTAAAGCAGACACTGACAAACAGCAATGCAGTTACCAACATTGCAACACTTGTAGCAATACAACTTCTAAACAGGCACTACAGAGTAGCACTTCACATGATATCAGCAGCGTGGAGGCATGCTGACTCAGCATCATGCAACTCTGGAGAAATGAACCACACCAAAAAGGCATTAAAATACAAATTTGTCAACTTTATTTCAAAACCTGAAACACATAGATTCTATAGCACTGTTTTTAGGATGGTGCTGCCTGTTTTACATGTGAAAACCACTGCAGAATGATCCTTTAACTTTGGAGAAACAGGTCCTATAAGCTTCCTGACAGGGAGGGCTAGACTGTAAGTTCAGGAGATGATGTCATCAGCACCTCATCACTGTAACTGGCTTTTTTGAACAGGTGGTGAAATCAGGGTTACAAAATAGCCCATAGTTTTAAAATGAAGTAACACAGAAACCTAATGCTTGGTATGAGATTTATTGGGGGTATTCTTATTCTAATTCTGCATTGTAGCACTTTTGGTCAGAGTCCCTCTTTAAGTGCAAGAATCTCAAGCTTATGGGTGGAATATTTCTTCTTGACAGCATTCAGACTCTGACTAGCAAAAGCAACTGGGTGCTACCCATCAGTTTAATTGTGGTAGAGGACTGCCCTGGGCCCACTAAAGCTAGCATCCATATGAAGAATGTAAGACTTCTCTGGATCAGCATAGGCCAGGACAGAAGCATAAATTTATCTGTGTATTATATCGACAAAAGTTTTGTCACAATCTGAGGTCCATCGAGTCCCAAAAGGGTCAGAAGGCTTGAAATAAGGCTTGTTTTCAACTTATTTAATAGACAATCTCTTGTTTTTGTTAGTTGGGGGAGATAACCATGGGTCAGATTTAAAAGAGGTCACACCATTTGGGTGTTGTCTTTGACAGAGCAGTGACAATAGCCACAAAACTCATGAAACCTTTGCAGTTCTTTAAGATTAGTCAGCTTTGGCCAAGTGGTCAGGGCCTCCACTTTTCTGGGGTTAGTCTGAATGCCCTCAGATGACACAATGTGACCATTATGTTTCACGGAAGGAAAAACTGGCATTTATCTATAGAGAGTTTAAGCCTGAACTCTTCCAGACAATCTAACACTTTTAACAGTCGGACCTCATATTCCTCCAGGGTCTTGCCAAAGATTATTACACATAGACTAAGCAGTCAACCAAGTTCTTGTGTCCAGCTGCTTGTTCGATGGGGCATTGAAAGGTTCTGGGGGCACCAGATATCCTCTGAGGCATTTGGAGGAATTTGTAAAAGACTAAAGGGTAGATGAAAGCAGTTTTCTTCCTGTTTTGGGGGACCATAGATATCTGATAATAACCACTCTTGAGATCCATTACAGACAACCACTTACTCCCATTTTGGCAGTCAAGAGCATCTTGAATATGGGGCATAGTGTACTGGTCAGGGATTGTTCATTTAATAAGGGTCCTGTAGTTGACAAACATGCATACAGATTCGTTCTTTTTCCTCACCATGACAGAGAGCGAGGCATATGGGCTTTGAGATTCCTGTATGATACCAGCAGCCAACAGTTCCTGTGTCTTCTCACAACAGCAATATGAGCGGGTGCCAATCTGAGGGACCTTTCTCTAAAAGGGCAGTACTCAGGATGAGATGCTTTTCTTCAATTAAACATCCCACATCCCATTCATGAAGGGAAAACACCTTTGTTCTTTCAGCTAGTTCACATCTGATTTGGGTCTTCCACTCTTCTGGTATAGGAGAGTTTCCAAAGTCAAACAGTTCTGGATCAGTTCCACCATGTTGAGGTGAAACAATTTTTGCTGCCCTCCCCCACAGCGACACATTGTCGCTGACAACCCCCACACCACCAGGTCCCGACCAGAACAGGGAAACACACCGACACCTGTTCAGTGGTAATGCGGGTGGCTGTTCTCCCACACACCCCAGACCTATAGATACCAACTGAAGAGGGGAAGATGTCTGGGAGAGCGGCCAACTCCAGGAGTTGATGAAACTGTTCATCGTTCCAACAACCCGTTCGACACTGCAGGTGTCATATGGGATTCTGTCGCTATGAGGATTTCTTTGTAACAGTGCCACTGTTACAACAGTATACCTTCTGGGTCAGTACAAGCCTGGAAACTATCTCTGATGGGAGTGGGTGCACTGCTGTATCTGCACAATAAACCCAGGCTAAAGTTCGTCCTTTCCTGAAGACAATGGCTCTGTCAGACACATTCTTTACTTGGATGGTAACTCACTTTGTAAATGCATGAGCTCTTACTGGCAACACACTCGGTTTTATTAAGAGTCATGCTGGAAGGCCATGCTTTTCCAAAGCATCAACCACCAGAATCGGATTCTTTAAATCTTTCTTCAGGCGTACCACTGATATTACACTCATGATTAGGGAGCAGTAGATGCCCTTCAGGGTCAGTACATGATACTATTCCCTGAGTCATCTTGAAATTGGGCTGTTGCCTGAATCTGTTTCTGGTAGGCCTTTTGTACCAAGGCATGTACACATAATGCTTTTCCTATCTGTTGGGCTTCTCCTTCTTGGCAGAGCTGAGCCATGCAACCAAACATGTGGGCATTAGTGCCAATAAGCACAGGCACTTTGTTGTACATTCCAGAACCAGGGCACACTAAGGCCAATGTTTCAACCAGGGCCCCCAGTCCTGTTACCTTGGATGGGAAGTCAATCCACACTTCGATGTACCCCAGGTATGGGTAAGACTTGACACTGAGCCCCCAGACATTTAGACCTTCCAAGGACAATAGCTTGTGATAAGAGAGGTGCTGGTCATACCAGTTCTTAAAAATTATTGTCACTTGAGAACACTGTCCTACACAGCACTTCAGTGGTGTCTTTCATTTCAGTGAATGGTCCAACAAGCTTATCAAGGTCAGGTCATGCAATTTCAGATGCTTTTACAGGGGATTTGGCTACAAATGAGGTGGATTTGGGCTTGTCTGGGGCTCTGGTGAAGTTTCCCTCTTCCTGGTTCTTCTCTTCAAGCAGTTTGTCTCTTACATTTGCTGGGTCCTCCTGCAACTGGCACTCTCTCTTTATGTGTCCATCTCCTCCACAGTGGTAACAGAAAATGTCCTTTCTATATAGGCATAGAATGAAGTGGCATCAGTGGAAGTTCTCACTTCTGGATTACTCTGCTTAGTAGCACCTGTGTTCGGATCTCTGATGGGAGTACTAGTTGCTATGCAGTTCCACTCAGTGGTCCTTTCTCTTGACCTTGGCCTAATCTGAGATTTACAACTCTCTTGCTCAGTTACCCATTTCAGTAACTCATTCATCTTAACTTTAAGATTGGGGTCCGCAGCTGCTGCCTGGTGTTGCACCCCTATACCCATGACAGAGGGTTTGGAGTAGCTGAGAGAGCAGAGAGGGTCTGGTGAACATCAGGACCCTCATTTGAAAGAGGACTAGAAGTCAAGCTGGAGGAAGCCTCTGTGATGCAGTAATCAGAGTAGCAGCTGCTTGATCTTGCTCCGGCCACCGGACCACCTAATACGCTTCAAAACTACTAAAATCGCATGTATTCGAGGCCATTTGACCAACATCAGCTAACTAAATATTATTGCCTCCAGGATACCAAATCATGAAGTGTTGGGTGACAGAAGGAATGAAAAAATCAGCTCTCAAACATACGCCGCCCTCCACCCCAGAAAAGGCTGCCAAGAAGTCTAGGGCTACTGGAATGGCCAGCTTAGTGAGTGCTATGCAAGCAGAACCTGAAATGGAACCGCTTACCTTATCATGATTTTTGGAAGAGTTTCAACCCTTTCAATCTGAGCTCCTGATGATTTCAGAGGAAATTAAATCAATCGCCCAAGCATTAGAAGATTTGATGACCTGAACAATGGATAATGAGGCCAGATTGGCATCCACTGAATGAAAGCTACAAAAAATGGACACAGAATTGATATTTATAAGACAGAGAATTAAAAGTCTTGAGAATAAAGTAGAAGATTTAGAGGGCAGAAGCCGACGCAACAATACAGTCTTAATAGGTTTGCCTGAGAAAGAGGAAGGTCCAGATGCCATTGGCTTTGCACAGAAATTTATAGAGTCAGTTGCTGGGCCATCTCCCTTTGGGGATAAATACATTATCGAATGTGCCCACAGAGCTCTGCGCCCACCACCACCTTTGGGGGCCCCTCCTCGCATATTTATATTTCATTTTCTCAACTATCAGGAGCGACTGCACTTCATTGTGAAGGTTAAAGGACTCCAGGAGATCAGATGGGCTAAAGCAAAAGTGAGAGTGGCTCAAGATCTGCCTCTCTCTGTAAGACAAAGAAGAGCATCATTCCACCAGATTGTGGTTAAGCTGATTGCCGTGGGTATAAAATTCCGGATGGGATACCCAGCGAGATTCCAAGTATTAATAGCAGGGAGCTGGTCCACTTTTGAGGATGCGGAGGCTGTGACAGTCAGTCTTAAAAACTCTTTCCCAGAATTATTCCGAGATTGCTGAACTTCTTTAGGTAATACCTTGGAGATGGAATACCTTAGTGAAGTTAGAAAGATAAGGGCTTGCATGGGCTACAGACTAATGTGGGTCTTGGTGCTTGATGATCTTAAATACCTCAGTTATGACTGGTAAGAGTAAAGCTGTAAATGGTTCTGAGGTCTAACACTATTGAAAGATTGGTCATGTTTTGCCTTTTCCTCTCCTTTTGGCCACGTTAACTGTAAGGTTTGTGAGCTGTAATAAATGATATAGCTTCTAATTTACTGCTTGTAATGGCAACTGCAGTCATGGAAATGGCCAATGCCCTTGTTATGGGTACCTGTAACAAAGAACTCGCCTTCACGATCGGGGAAAATTAAAAAGAACAGAGACAATTGCTTATTCTGCTTTTGAACACTAGAGGGAACCAAAGACTGCGTTTGTGAAAACGCACTATGACTACCTTATTTTGTAAAGTGTGCGTTTGGGATTAGAATCTTGGTTTACAGTCATGATTTCAGGTTTAATGGTCGCATCAGGTAACTTTAGGTTATCTCGATTTAAGCTATATAAAACAATAGGCAAAGGGTTCAGGGTTAGAAGATTTGGAGTCAAGACAAGACAAGACCTAATTGGGCATACTTTGAATGCTTAACACATTTACTTTTGAAGGATTTAGTCTTTTTTTTTCCCTTTCTTGTTTTGAACTTTTAGTTATTTTTTGTTTTTTTGTTTAAGAGGAGATAATTAGCTTGATCTCTTTTCTAAGATAAGGGGGATGTCCTAATAGTAAAAATCAGGACTTGCAGGAGCATGTTATCCAAAAATTAAGTAATAGGAGGGTGTACTTATTTACGCTCTAGAGTTTTACTTATATTATTTTAGATTCCAAAATAACTAGTAACAGGACCTTAAATGTAATTCCAGAAGAATGCCAGAGGAAGTGGTGGGGGCTGAAACAATCACGGTATTTAAGAATGCATGGGATAGACATAAAGGAATTCTGGAGGTCAGGGGTAAGGGGCAACAGACTTCTTGGAAAACATAAACTGAACTTACAGACTTAAATGGGCAGACTGGGTGGGCCATAGGCCCTTATCTGCCGACACTGTCTATGTATCTATGTATGTATCTATGTATAGTGGGGTGGTAGGATTGGTTGGAGGAGTAGTCGCTGCTTAGTTAGCTGTTAGTCAGGGCTGTAAGAATAAGGGGGGGTCGAGAGTACAATAGCTTAAGAGTACAAGTAAATGTGCATTTTCAAAAAGGTATGAATAGGGTAGAGATGGGGGTATGGAGGTGGGAAATGGAGGGAGTCACTGCAACACAGCAAATTGGAGGGTTTTTCTCATCTTTAAACAGTGGATTATTAAGATACGCCTATACATTTCATTGGATATTAAGCAGGCTAATGGCTACAATTAAAATTGCCTCCTGGAATGTAAAAGGACTGAGGCAACAATTAAAACAGTATAAAATCCTTAAACACTTGGCTTTATTAGCCGCAGATATCATGTTCATACAAGAATCTCACTTATTGAATTTGGAGGCTCTTCGGATGTGGAGACAACAAATAAATCATGTTTTCTCCTCTGGAGGCACGACCCAAAGTTGTGGAGTCCTAATATTGATATCCAGAAAGATACCTTTTACTCTTATCCAAATACTTAATGATCCACAGGGCAGGTATGTTTTTCTACATTGTCGTTTATACTCTACTGAATTATTGTTGGGAAGCATGTATGGACCTAACAGTGATTCCCCAGGATTTTTTATGCAGCTGGTCAATGTCTTATCTCCTTTCTTATCTTTACCTATGATTTTGGGAGGGGATATGAATGTCGTATTTGATTCCATGATGGACCGTACATCAGGACACAAAAGGGGATTATCTCCAGTGCAAAGGGCCTTCAGAGAATTTATTGATAGCTTAGGGCTGTGCGATGTATGGCGAGTCCTTAATCCTGCTGCCAAGGGTTATACCTTTACATCCCTGGCTCACAAGACATCCTCTCGTATAGATTATATATTTATCTCCAAAACTCTCCTGAGTGGAGTCTTAGAGACATCTATTCAGCCAGGACCTCCATCCAATCACTCAATGGTTATGTGTAATCTGGCCATATCTGTTACTCAAGGTAGAAGCACAAGATGGAAATTTAACAATCAGTTGTTGAAAGATAAAATAATGATCTCCACGATTACTAAACATATTGAACAGTTTATAGAAATTAATGTTGGATCCATAAATAGGGTGGATTTGGTATGAAGTGCATTTAAAGCTTGTATGAGAGGGATTTTGATTAGCCTCTCCTCTCAAAGGAAAAAGAAAAATGCACAGGAGACAAGCACCCTGCTTGCACAAATACGACTCGCAGAAGCCCAGTTGACCCCTTCCTCATCGGAAGAGGACAGACTGAAACTATCTAAATTAAAAGACAGGTAAGGTATTTGGAAATTCTAAGGGAAAAAGCAGAGTTTGCTATTTTGAAAACTAGAGCTTCCTATGTAGATCATGGGGAAAAAGCAGGACATCTTTTAGCACCCAGAGTTAAGCAACAGGAATCAGCTAGATACATCCCAGCTATTCAATCCAGTACAGATGGTGGGTTAAAAACATCACCATCTGATATAGTATCCGAATTTAAGAACTTTTACTCTGAGCTATATAGCGCTAGGTTGAATCCGTCTCCTCCCCAAGAAGTGGAGTCTTTTTTACTTTCAGTTAAATTACCAACTCTTTCCAACACTCAACAACAAATGCTTATTGATCCAATATCTACTGAAGAGATTATAAGGGCTATTGATAGTTTATCCCCCGATAGGTCTCCAGGCCCAGACGGGTTTTCTGCTAATTTTTATAAACAGTTTCAGAAACAATTAACCCCTTTACTGCTGATGCTGTTCCAATACATTCTAACAGGAGCCGAGGTTGACCCTACACTATTTGAAGCCTTGATTGTGGTACTACTCAAAACCGGTCGTAACCCAGAATTAACTGCCAGTTACCACCCTATCTCTTTACTGAATCAAGATATTAAAATTTTGACCAAATTAATAGCTACACATCTCAATATGGTGTTGCCGTCCCTTATTGGACCAGAGCAAGTAGGATCCATGAAGGGACGCTCGTCGGTAGATCATCTCTGATCACTTTCACATGTTCTATCGATCTCAAGGGATGCTCCTTACCCAGCTGTCTTAATTTCTATTGATGCAGAGAAGGCTTTCAATAGGGTGGAATGGAATTTTCCGTTTAGTACTCTTGAGGTTTACAATTTCCCTCTTATGTTCCAGCATTAGATAAAAGCTGTATATCATGCTCCCTCTGCCCGAATCACGGCCAATTGAGTGTTTTCATCCCTTTTCCCACTAGAATCTGGTACCAGACAAGGATGTCCCCTCTCTCCCTTGCTTTTTAACTTATACCTGGAACCTCTGATTCGTTGCCTAGTAGGATGTGCTTGCATCAAAGGCATTCCAGTACATGATCAAGAAATCAAAGTATCGACATATGCTGACGATCTTTTATTACAGTTATCTGATCCTGAGTACTTAATCCCTCTGATGCTTACCATGATTGAAAAGTATAGTCATCTATCCAACTATAAACTAAATGTAGAAAAGACTGTTATTTTTCCTTTCAATCATAAAGTCCTCAAAAGTGCACTTAGAGTTTTCGGTCTCTCTTGGGAACAAGATACTTTAAAATACTTAGGTATTAACATTTCGAGAAATCCAAAGCTATTGCAGAAGTTGAATCTGGACTCATTACTTAGAATTATTGAGACAGATCTTGATAGATGGTCTAAGCTCCCTATCTCCTTATGGGGGAGAATTAATCTAATTAAGATGAATGTCTTCCCAAGGCTCTTCTATCCTATTAATCTATTAAATATTTGGTTACCCTTTTCTTGGTTTTGTAAAATACATGCAATTATCACAAAATTTATCTGGTCTAATAAGCAACCCAGATTGGCTTATTATAAACTGATGGCTCCTAAATATAATGGAGGCCTGTGTCTTCCACATCTTCTTTTCTATTACTGGGCCGGGCATTTTTCTAAGTATCTCCATTGGTTTTCACCTAGGGATGAGGTATTTTTGTCTGTAGCTGCTCCTCCTTGGCTTAAAATTGTATTATCCCTTATGGCGGCTCAAGGAATTACACCTGAAGCACTTCTTCATATTAAGAGTAGTTCATTACCAGCCCAGTTGAAATCAACACCCATTGCAACATCTATTAAAGTTAATTTACAACTCTGCAATTTCCTTAAATACAATCATATATTGGATCTAACGCAACCGATTGTGGGCAACCCCAGTTTGAAAATAAATAATAACTTAATTTCTACTAAATGGTTGGCTCCGATTAATAAATTATCCCCCGCTTTATTGATTTCAAAGGAACACACTTGGCTCTTTTCCACTTAGATGTTATATATGCTGAAATTATCCACAAAGGATATCTTTAAAATATATCAACTAAGACATCTTATGATAAAGATATTCAGAAGCCCACCTCCTCAAACACATACAATAGCGTTTAAGAGTGAATTGGTCAATTTAATTGGTTCCCAGCAAGTGTTTTCTAAATGCTATAGAACTCTATACAATTGGGCTTACCCGGACTGTTTGTCTCCTTCTGATTATTGGGTTTCCTTCTTTTCCATGCAAGAGATACAATGGGAAATGCTATGGAAGTATTCTTACAAGTATATTTCACAAGATAGATTACGGCTTACTCGGTTTCATACATTACATAATTTATACTATACACCATAAAAACTATTTAAGTTTGGCCTCTTACAGTCCTCTACCTGTAACAGATGTGGAAAAGAAGAAGGTTCCCTGCATCATACTGTATATTTTGGACTTGCTCCAAAGCAGTAGACTTGTGGACTAATATTAAACAAAAGATGGATCCGTTATTGGGTCTGCAAGATTTATTTACTCCTGAAATTTGCATATTAGGAGACTATAGTAAGATTACTGTACCTAGCAGAAGGTACCACATAGCTCTTATATCCATGACAGTTAAGAAAACTATTTTACGGCATTGGAAGGATGCCGAGGGTACATCCTACTCTGAATTGCTCAAAGAATTTCTTGCTAATATGAGGATGGAGAAAACAATTGCCAGTCTTAGTAATAAGTCTAAGAGATATAAGAAAAGATGGGAATCACTTCATATGTTGGTTTCACTTTAATGTATGTAATGTGTATTTATAGCATAGCGTTGTGTTGCAGAAGGGAAAGGGGATTATGTGTGTGTTTGGAATGGGTTACGGGGGGGGAGGGAGATGAGAAGGGCTTATATTTAATGAACCTGTATTACTATTACATTAACAATGTCCTGGTGGACCCCTTTTCATATTATTTTACTTTAATTTTGTGTATGTATTTTATTTTCTGTATGGTTTGGTTCTGTTTTGCTGTGTTATAAAAGGAAAAAACTCAATAAACTTTAAATGGAAAAAAAAAGAAGTCAAGCTGGCTCTCTTCTCCTGGATCTCAGTAACTACTGAATCTCTTATTGTACAGGGCCATCAAGGACAAATTCTTTCTCAGGAATGGGAGTCACAGTAACCATAGCTGCATGGGGGGGTCTCATTGCTCTTTTTCATCCTCAGCCTCCTGCACCTCTTTCTTCAGCAGTCTGTGGGAAGGAGGATCATTTCTACAGTCCAGTAACTGAAACTTAAGCAACAACAAACTGAGCAGACTTGATCACCTGTTCCAGCCTTACTTGATTCTGTTCACTTGGGACCACCCCTCCTTTCCAAAAGACTTTCTGCAATGCCTGCTCTAGATGAGTCGAATAAGGGGACAATGGTTCTCCCTTCCATTGTTTAGTCACTTTGAACTTCCACATCAGGTCATTTCACAACTCAGTGATTCCAAACACACTCTTCAAGTCAATCAGATACTCTTGAGCAGGATCATCCAGTTCTGTGGCTCTCAGAGATTGAATATCATCCAAAGCAGGTCCTTGGAGGCTTTCTCCAAGCCGTGATTTCTTTTCAATTTTTGCACATTGCCAATCTTGCACTAAGGGAGTAGCACAGTCCATCCATATCTCAAAATCATCCTCACATCCTGGAGTGGGCTTTTCTCTGGAAAACATTGTCAGTCTACAATAAGAGTCTGAGGGAGGTGACCTATAACTAGGTTGGGGTACGGCCTCCCCTTTCGGGAATCACAATAGCATGCATCACTACAGTCCATGCCTCCTAGGAACCTTCTGGGATCAGTACATCATGCACTCCAGTATGGTAAACTACTTATCAGCACTCATCTAACACAGTTAACGTCTTTGTGCCATTTGAGTCCATACACTGCTCCTGGACAGCAACTCAGCCCAGACACTTGATTATTGATAAGGCCTCTTCTAGTTGATCTCTGTCTGTGCCAAGGGGGAATTCCAGAAGTAGGAGTGCTTTTTCAGGGTCTGTATCCTCACCTTCATACTACTCAAGTAGTCTATTGTAGGCCATAGTGTCTGCAATCACTTGGGGTTTGGGGGGCACAATACTGCCCTTATAAGTGGGGATTGCCATGTGGGGGCATGACTGGAAAACAGGAGATCCCAGTGGTGCCTCTGAGATGTAACCTAGGTACTGTGTACCAGTGGGCTACTACACCTGCCTGATGGCCACAAAACAGGTTGAGGAGACTGGGCTCTGTTCTGATGGTGACTGGCGGTTCTTTCCAAAAATTAAAGTAAAATAGCGTGGTGCCTCCACACAGAGTAAAATATAAAAGGTCAGATGTTAGCTTACTACAACCCCCAAGGATGCTGTACCTACCCACCTCCCCTTCCAGCCACCCCACAGAGGTATTATGCAATACCAACTTAACACTCTATGTTGCATGCAATTAATGAGTATAGCTAATAATATGCTCATAGCCAGTATTAACAGCAATAACAATAAAATATTTATTTTGGGGGAAGGGGAATGGGATTCAAAGATAACTGGCAGTTGAAGAACAAGTGAAACCGTGAAACAGAACATTAACAGTGCCTACCACTAAACAACACTTATACCCACCTCCCCACTGGTAGCAATGCCTGCTACTCATCAGACTGGGTATCTAAGTTATTTGTTGGGGCAAGCCTGCAATCACTGCCACGTGTTGGCCAGCATTGGGGCTTGTTAAACAGATGTAACTTTAAACCAAACTTAACTTTCAACTGCTGAAGCTTAATGTCTCCCAGACAGGGTAGGCCCTGGCTCTACTCATGGCTTTACAGCACAACAGCTTAGTCTGAAGCTGGCAGCCATCCCAGATGAGCACCACAATGAACTGGGGTCCATGATGGCAGCAGCAGGCACTAGGGGGACTGAGAGCGACATCTTGCAGCTTGCCCCCATCAGATGGTTGTGGACTCTCACAGCTTGTCACATTCAGTATGCATTTCGCAGGGTGCTGAAAGGGGCCAGTCTCCATGACCACTACTGATACATTGCTGATACACCTCTGTGGGGATGATCAGCAGGGTAGAGCGGCAGCAGTGCTTGGCCGAGGACTCAGGCAGTCCTGGTTGGCATGTAGTCTCTTTTCTCACAGGGGATCAGACAGTGTCTCACTTTCAGTGACATACAGCAGTCACAACTTCATGGCAAACTTGAAACACTTTCTAGCAAACAGTGCATACAGCCCCTAGGCAGAAATTTATCCTTCTGGGCAGCATTCTTCATCACTCTCTGGCTCTACAGGATATAACTGTTCTCTGTCTTTGAGGCCACTTCAAGCCCTGGATAGATTGTCCCAGCCCCCTTAATGGCCAGAGGCTGTTTTCAGAAAGTCAACTTATTTTCTCTCAGCTGGGTAAGGGATTCTGGCTCTCCCATGCAATGGAGAACTTCAGCAAGTTTAACCGCAGCTGCCACTGGAGTCATGAGCTGACTTCACCAATCTTTCTCACTCACTTACAGCTCCCCTCTGTCCTCAGGAAGCCTCAGTCATGAACTGTCCCAAGGACCTGAAGAAGAAATAGTGGCTTCTGATTAGTTGCCACAGCTTTCTATCCTTACAATTCATAAACATGAGTCACGTGATGCATCTGTCTGGGTAAGATGCATTCCACTCCAGCTCCCCTTCACAACCCGATTTACCTATCAAAATCAGTTTTTGTTTTGGTTCTTTCAGTGCTAGTAATATTTCTGTAGATTGCATAGCCTGCCAGGTTTTTAACAAAGTGCGTTCCTTCTGTTTTTGTGCCATGGATGCCAAAATGCTCCCTGCAGGCCCTGCGCGCACTCCTCCCCAGAGAAGGCCAAAGCTGTCAAGAAAAGCAAAATGCAGATTGCTGCTTTACCAAAGGTTTCACCAGCCTCAACTCCCCTCTCTGAGGAACAATTTCTTCAGGGACTGTCCCACTAAGAGATGCCCTCTCAACTATAATGGAGCAGCTCTCCTCTATGCAGTAACACTCAGATAGTTTAATTCGCAGGATGAGCGATGTGGAGGTCTGGGTCATCTCTCTGGAGGACTGGTGCTCCAACCATGACCACCATGATCTGGACTCTGTAACCCTCTGTATAATCTGACGCTGATAATCAGCCTGCCTGAGGGTTCAGAGGGACACAATAGTCTACTGTTTGTTCAGAAGTTCTGTGAAAAAAATTGCAGGGCCTTTTCTGAATAGTCTGACCTATGTAGTCAAGAAGGCCCACCGTGCTTTGGGGCCTACCCCTCCACCAAACTCTTCTCCCCACCCTCTTATCTTCAGATTCTTGAATTATTTGGAGAAAATCTATGTGCTGGCTAAACTGAGGGACTCCAAAGAGCTTTTGTGGAAGGGCCACCGGCTCAGAGTAATGCAAGACCTGCCCCGTTCTGTGCACATCAAGCATTCAGAATACTGGCCCATTGTTTACAAGTTAATTGCCGCTGACCTATGATTCAAGATGTTATACCCAGCCAGGCTACAGATCACTTACAAAGGTTCAACCAGATCTTTTGATTTATTGGATCAGGCCAGGAAGGAACTGCCTACTCAGTTTCCGGACCTGTCTGAAGTGCCTAAATGACTTCTTTAGATGACTGTCTCTGCTGGTTCTATTTTATTGTGTTATGCAACTGTTTCTGGTTTTATGCATGCCTTTACGGAACATAAGAGGGTTTTTGTACCTGCCCTGTAATTTGCGAACTTTGTTGATTTTCGGGGCACACGTTTTGATTTCTTCCAGTTAACTTTCAAATTTTTTATACTTTTTAGTAATTTCGAAAACCAGGACTTTTGTGCAAAAGTTAGCGTTGCAGCCTCTGTGCTTTTTGCAAGATAGCCCTCTTCGTGACGGATTAATGATTGCCCCAGACTTTGCACAAATCAGGACTTTGGTGTAATAACTTGTGCTATTTTCCTGTTGCTGATGTAATTGTGGGTGCCTGCTCTGATTTGATACAAAGGGGCCCTACACCTTGGTCTTGATCATTGGGGGTCTGCTGTCAGTCTTCTACAGGATCCAGGTCTAGCCTGCACTGTGGCCCCTCCCCTGCTGACCTGACTGGCTCTGGTAAATCTTGATTTATCTCCTCGGGGGGCTCAGGATTCATGGTTATGGGGCTTTCCTGCTCCTCCCTTTTTATAGATGATTATAATTTGGGACTTGAGGTGGATTGGCACCATTTGCTCAGTGGGCTGAGGTCACTCCAGAGAGGCACTGCCTGATCCCTTTGGATTCTGCCCATGTTGGTGGTTGCTGTTGGCTGTGCTTGGGACATGGTGGATGCCTTTTTCGTTTGGGTGGTAAGAACCCCCTCAGCAGGGCTATTACAGAGTTAGTGGCTATCTATTTTTACTGGGATCCCAGGAGTAGATGGGGAAGTGTTGACTCTTGGTTAACATGGCCAATGTTCTGTTTTTTGGGGAGCTTGGAGTCATCAAAGAGGGCAGTTCTCAACCCCCCTTTTCTGAGTAGCTCTGACTTACTTCAATGGTGCCAGTGGATGGCAGTGTGGTGTCGGGGACTCCCAGGCTGTGAGTGGTGGGAGAGACTGGTCTCATCTTGCATGTAGCTGCCCCTATCTACAAACTTGGCTGGATGGTTCTTGAGAGCTGTGATGTCCCCCTGTCCTTTTGCCCCACTAGCTGTGTTCTCTGACTTGATATCTGACAGAGGGGTTGCCTTCCCAGCCTTTGGTTGCAAGTGTTGGGTCCTTATTGTGTACCACTGTGGGGCATTAATGGGGTGAGGGTGGGTGTGGACCACCCTGTGACGCCTCGAGCCTTTTTTTTTTATCTGGGGAGTTGGATTGAGATAGATCTGCCTTTATAAGCTAGTTGTCTTGGCTGAGGGTTGAGGAATGCTATGGCACTGGTGGAGGACCCAACATGGCCCTTGGATCACTTTATAGTGGTCACTCCTGGAGGCTAACTTGACCACAAACACTGTGTTTGCCTTCATTGGGGGTCTTATATGTGTCACCTCAGCCATTTCTTTTTCCCTATAGCTGGTTTTCTTTGCCCTTCAATATATAATTGGGCTTTTGTAGACTTTAATGGTTTTGTTGCTATTGATAGTTCTTAGTGATATGCATGTTGGGTTGAGGGGATGGAAACTCGCGCAGATGAGCTATTTCAGCACAAGCCTAAGTAGTTTGGAGTTGCAGTCATTAGGGCCAGTGGTGGTTTGTTTTCTCATAGGGGATGAGGATTATTCATTTTGGTTTGGGACTAGTTTGCTGGTTTTATTTGAGGGGTATGGGGAGGGAGGTGGTGTCCTCTACTTTTCTTATCCGTGGCCCCCCAGTGTGTACAGAACCTGTACACAGACCAGAGTAATTTATGGCTTGCTACATGGTTCAACATCACTGTTCTAAATGAGATGGGTCTATTTGTGATGGGAAAGAGGAAGGGGGAAGGAGAGAGTGGGAGGATCCCAGATCACACTATTGTAGATTGCTGTCCTTCTTTTCTGAGCGTTTGCTTTTGTATCACAGGTTTCAAGTCCAGTTCAGTGAGTATGGGGAACTCTTTATAAATTAATTTCTCGGGGTTAATGATTAGTGGAAGTGCTATATAATTTTGCAGTACCTCCAGAAATATCAACTGGGGTGGTCTTCTTACAGGAAATCCACCTTAAATGGGAGGATGTCCTTTATTTCCACAGGAAATGGGTCAGACAAGCTTTTGGGGCGGGGGTCAGCAGCAAGAAGGGTAGGGTGGCGATCTTGATACATCAAGGCATTCTCTTTCTTCTGATAAAAGAATGCTGGGATCCATAGGGCCTCTTCCTCTTGATACATGTGCACCTGGGTCTCACAGAATTCCTTCTGGGGGTGGTGTATGGTCCCAACTCCAACTCCCCGCAATTCTTCTCTGAACTCGTGGTGTGACTCACACCCTTTTCACATCTACCCATAGTGTTTGGTGGAGACTGGAATATGGTGATCCACTCGGACCTAGATAGGTCAGGCTTTTGCTGAAAAGGGCTCTCACCAGCACAGCAGGGGATGAAAAACAGTATACCTTTTTCTTGACCCCTCATCAATCATACTCCCATACTGATTATTTCCTGATTAGCCTTGTTTGCTTACCCAGCCTTTTCTCCTGTGTTATTTTGCCACAGTGTTGTCTGTTCATGCCCTGGTCTGCATGGAGCATTTGCTGAAAGGGCTTGAGGACCAAGATAGAGTCTGGCATTTCAACTACACCCTCTTAGGGACCCTAATTTGGTATCGGCTCATACCGACTTCATACAGGCATTCTTCTGGCATAATGATGGTTTTGATTCTAACTTGGATATGCTTTGGGGCACAGCTAAGTGTGCTCTCTGGGGTGAATGTATCTGTCTCGCCTGTAAGGCCATAAAACAGCTGGCAGAAAATGCTGCCTCTCTTTTGGCCCAAATCCGGGACCTTGAACGTTTTTTCTCCTCTAACTCAGACCCTGCGAGTTAGAATATGCTTCATACTTGCAGGGCCAGATATTAAGGATTACTTGCTGAGTAGGCCAATCGTGCTCTCCAGCATGTCAAATTTTGTTACCTTGAGTTAGGAGAATGGGTGGGCCTGTTCTTAGCCCTCTGGCTCTGACAGCTTGAGAGCAGACAAATGATCCCTAGCTTTCAGCCGACTCCAGGAGGTGAAGTACTCACATGCCCTAGAGCTATTGCGGACACCTTCCAAGCATTCAACCAAACTCTCTATAGCCTGGAGACTAGTGATCAGCCAACCGAGGACATGACAGAGGCCTATCTGGATTCCATACTTCTCCCCAGTCTTTCTGACAGTCAGAGGGAAGTATTGAAAGCTCAAATTACCATTCCAGAGATCTGCCGGGTAATCGTACAACTACCAAGGGGAAAATCCCCAGGCCCGGATGGGTTTAACTCTTGTTTCTACATTACCTTCATTGATATCATAGCCCCCTTTCTCACCAGGCTCATTAACCACTTCTGCTCTTCTGGACTTTCTGACACCTCGTTTACACAAGCCTGGATTACTTTAATTCTCAAATCAGGTAAAACAGAATTTCTTCCTGGGAGTTACTATTCCATATCTTTATTGAATTTAGACATCAAAATTCTGGCCAAGGTTCTGGCGAACGGTTTATTATTGACCTGGGTGGATCTTATTAGGCCTACACAAGTGGGGTTCATAGCTGGGCGTTTAATCATCTGATCATCTCTGTAAGGTTCTAAACCTGATCTCCATGTCTAGGGAGGGCAGGGCCCCAGAAGTCCTGGTCTCCCTGGATGCAGAGAAAGCCTTTGATCATGTGTCTTGGACATAGGAGGGAGGTCAGGAAGCACTTTTTCACAGAGAGGGTGGTGGACACTTGGAATGAGCTGCTGGAAGAGGTGATCTTGTTGAGATAGTAGGCAGCTTTAAGAGAGGCTAGGATAGGCATAGAGGAAAGGTAGGGATCATGGGTAGGGAGGAAGGATGGGAAGAGTGGGGAGGGAGGGCAGGGACAGTAGCTCAAGCTGTGGACCCTGCAATACAAGCAGACAAGAAAGTCCAAATGGCCTTCTTCTGCTGGCTTCTTCATGTGTTTGCATGTACCTTTTCCCTATTTTGTAGTACAAGGTAAGGCTGCCCTCTCTCCCCGTTTTTGTTTAATCTTGATCTCGAACCCCTTCTCCACTTGATTCTACTTAACCCGGACATTAGAGGTATCCAGGTGGGGGGGGGAAGGTAAGATATAGGATCTCTACATATGCAGATGATCTCCTTTTGCACATAGCAGATCCACAAACAGCCATTCCTGCTGCTCTGCAGGAGATTGATAGGTTCTCCTTTGTTGCGGGGTATAAATTAAACCTGGATAAATCCAAGGCCATGCTGTTAAATACACAAGTGTGTAAACAATGGGTAAATGACCTTGACTTTCCTGGGAGCTTAAGACTCTCACATACATTGGGATCAAGATTTCCAGGTCTATTTCTGAATTGGCTATGATCAATCTATTCCCTCTTTGTCAGGACATTAAGATGGAGTTCTCTTCCCCCTTTCCCTGTGGGTGTGTGTGAATGTATTAAAAATGAATGTACTGCTCAGAATTTCATACCATTTAGGGATGATAGGCCTTTACCTCCCTAAAACCTGGTTCTCGTGTCTTCAGTGTGACCTCTCCGATTTTCTATGGAATGGGAAATCTCTTCAGAGGGACTACTATAAGCTCACCATCCGAAAAGAGCTTGGGGACCTGCGGATGCCCAACTTCTTTTTATAATATTGTGCCATACACTGCAGCAAATTGTTCCAATGGGGCTCTTTCATTAACATCCCTCCCCCCAGGCCATTCTTACAGTCCTTTATGGTTATCTGTAGAACTCCGGCTTTGTCGCATGCATCGTCTCTCCATGCGTAGTTCAGTATATATTACCATCTGAACTCCCTAATCCGATTCAGGCTTTCCCGAAGTTCTGGTCTCTCAAAGCTCTCTGTCAGATCTACTCTCATCTTGGCCTCTACCTCTATAAAGCCCTTTCTCAACCACTTGTGGATAATCTGCACTTCTGTATAGCGAACCATCCAATATCCTAAACCTTTTGACCGCAGCTTCAAGAGGCTTCGGCGGCTGCTTTACTTCTTGAAGGTAGACCCATCCCCACTGATGTATTACAAGACTGACTTCATATTCCTACTTTTCATCCATTCAAGCACCTGCAGTTGATCTGGGCACTCTTTTCCTTTTTGGGGCCTCTGCCATGGCAAGGAAACACTGGCTCCTGCAACAAACCTTTATCGACACTGAGGTTCAGCCCCAATCTGTCTCTAAATTTTATGATTTGCTTCAGCAGTGGACCCAAAAATTCCTAAGGGAATTTGTTTTTATTGGCAACATGAATTGGGTCTTGATCTGGAGGAAGGAGTATTGCGGCAGGTCTGGCGGTGCTCGTATAACTACATTAAGCAGGATCAACTTCATTTGTTACAATTCCATATCCTGTACAGTTTATGTTTTACTCCTTCCAGACTATACAGGATAGGCAGACCAGGTACCCTACATGCATCTGGTGTGGGTACTCTGAGGGTTCCATTAAACATATCCTATGGGATTGCCTACTGGTAGCTCCCTTCTGGCAGGCAATCTGATGCTCCTTAGACCTGTTTTTGGGACTGGATCCCTATTTCACCATGCAGATATGCCTGTTGGGCCATTTCCCAGTGGAAATGGTTGTTGGTCACAAGGCTTTCATGCCTATGATCTCGAGTGCTGCTAAACTAGTTATAGTCCGGCACTGGTTAGATAGCTCCACTCCTTCCTTTAGAAAAAGGCATTTGGAATTACTTCAGGTTCTTGAAAGAGAAAAACATATTGCCCACAGACAGGTTCATCAGGAGGGATTCCAGAGAAAATGCCTGTCACCTTTTAGCTGTCCTTCCCACAATACAGGTTTCCAAGAGGGCACTAGTTGGTCCTTCTATTGTTGGGCAGGAGGTGGCAGTGGGCTCCCGTTTCTTTTCACCCTCATCATCTTCTGCTTCCCTTTTGTCTACCCTGTTTGTTTCTGCTGGCATCGCTGTTCACTATTGTGTTCTGGAGGGGGGCATTGGGTGGTTTGGGGGTTGAATTGGTAGGTAGGGGGTTGGTTTGTGGGTCATTACTGCCATTATTATACTGATCATATGTGCTGCCTTAAGTATTTTTTCAGACCTACAGTCACATGTACCGAATCAGCTACTGCACAATGTTTCTGTATGCATGCATGTTTGGTGTTTTAAATTTAATAGAGTACATTAAACTGAAAAAAAAATTAATAAACATTAAGTCCCCTTGATACCTAATTTGGCTGGCTATTTGGGTGCCAAGAAAACATCCTTCCCCCTTTCCCAGGAGCCACTGTTTCAGTCTTTCAGGGCTCCTCCATTCCATTGGGTGCTTGTCGGTCAAAGGTATCAAGCATGGCTGCTGTTATAAACAATCCAACACAGTTCACACAGTGTCCCAGTTTTGCAATTATTTTTCTAAACTCAGCAGAGCTTTGACAAATATTGGTCCCCACAGTCCAGTAGCTGCCCCTCTGCCCTAGCATCTGATGGCAGAGTGGGGCTACTAAGGGGCTTCCCCTAGCTGTCACTACTGCCAAAATGCACTGTCCCATGATGGCAAGCAGTTCTCATTAATATTCATGTGGCAACCTCAACTGCTCTTTAAAGTTACAGGCACCCTTTAAAGACATGGTGCTTACTAGCACCCATTATTAACATGTTATTTCTCTACCCCCAAGTGCCTCAGGACCCTCTTCACCATATTTGTACTCCCAGGAGCCAGACACATACAGAAAGCAGGGGCAGAGCCACCACAGTGGCTTTAACATCCAAGCACCATAGCACTGTTATGTGCATGTGAGCATCCAGCCAGCTCGCACATCACAACGTGAGCTGCGCGACAGCATGCTCCACTCTCTTGCAGAATGGGCAAGTTAATTTTTTAAATACAAACTCCTCTGGTCTTCCCTCACAGGATCAGCACCTGAGGGCCAGCAGGAGTAATAGGACATACTCCCAGGACCCAGACTGGCAGTGGTAAGCAGATGGGAGTGCCTCTAAGATGAGCCCCGCCTGTGTGGGGTACATTTAACAATATAAGACCCAGGAACACAGAAGTCCTTAAAAGGAACAAGAACTTGGAGCACACTTAACACCCTATATAGGGTAGGAGGGAAAAAGGAGGTTTTAAAGAGCAAAGCAAAGACTGACAGTGTACAAGGGGAAGATACTGGGAATGGAGCAATTCAGTGGCTGTAGGGCAGCAGTCTTCAGAAGGACCTTCTGGACACTATGGTGCCACTGCATCTGCATGCACCTCTCTTGGCTGAGGGCAGAAGTTGCTAGTCTCCAGTCCAAGTTGTCTAGCATTCAGGGAACCTCTTCCACCACCCAGGTACCACCAAGTCTACCACCGCTACCTCAAAGGTTGCCAGGTAGGAGGATCTGATGGAGTACTATGGGCTCAGGAAGGGTGACGGCAGTGGGAGAGGGGCCCATCTGTCCATCCAGTACAACTACAGAACTGCTATGCCATTTTGGAGGACAGGGAGAATCCCACAGAGACATCCAAAGTAGTGACCAGGGAGGCTGAGTGGGTCCTCCATCATGGAGCCCAAAGAGAGGATGACAGAGGATCCCAGAGGAGGAGGAGGAGGAAGCAAATCCTGGCATGTGACTCCAATATCAAGGGAATAGATTTGGGGACAGGTAGTGAGAGAGAGAAAGGGAGGTTAAGTGCCTACCCTGAGGTATGGCTCGGAGGGATGGAGATTGGATCCTGAGGATTGCTAGGGGAGAAGCAAGGAGGCAGAACTTGATGTCATTGCCCATCTCAGGATGAATGACCAGGCTAGGGAAGAAGCAGGGATAGGAATAGTGTAGGAGGTGTTTAGAGTGTTGGAGAGGAGTCTTAGGCAGGTTGCATGTTGGGTGACCTTCTTGAAGGTACAGCCTGTCTATGGTAAGGGGGAGATTGAGGACTCCACAGCAGGAACTTCAAAAAATGGTTGAAAGAATGATGCAGAGGGGGAGGGTTTGGGCTTCATTGGAGACTGGGGCCCCAGCTGGAGGAATAAAGGCCTGTACAAAGGCGATGGCCTGGATCCATCCAGGGGGGGGATTGTGCTCGTTAGTGAAAAGTTTAAATGCTTCATTGGCAAGCATTTAAACTAGCCAAGGGGGTATGCAGAATGAGGCAGGGATATATAAATGCCACCCCCCTACAAACTCACATGGTCAACAGCGGGAATCCTGAGGGAGTCAAACCCCAAAAAAGAACCAAATAAAAATGAAATCCAGGGTTTAGAAGACATGAATAAAACCCAAAAATATAATGAGCTAAATAAAGAAAGGCAAATGGGAAAAAGGATAGGGGGTAGAATAACAATCTGGAGTGCCATGTGTGCACATGCTCGAAGTCTGAGCAACAAGGTTGCTGACCTAGAGGCCACCATGACAGAAGCAGATATCAACTTAGTCAACATGGAAGTGGCTATACCAGGTTATACTCTGTTCAGGAAGGACAGGTTAGGTAGAAAAGGAAGAGGAATGGCTATTTATGTAAGGGATAACATAAAATCTATGGAACTACAGGGAGAGCAAGGAGGAGTAGAGGCACTGTGGGTCACCCTGGAGAATAGGAAATGGGCCGCTATTCACACAGGAGTAATTTATAGACCTTCAGCACTGGGACAAAAGGTGGATAAGGAAATAATGGAAGCAATCCAAAGGATAGCTCGCAAGGGAGAGGTATTGCTAGTAGGAGACTTCAATCTACTGGACATAGATTGAAGCATTCCTGCTGTGGCAAAAACCAGGAGTAGGGACATCCCAGACTCCCTTCAAGGGGCATTCCTCAGGCATCTATTTATGGAACCCACTTGTGAGGGGGCTTTGCTAGACTTGGTTCTGACAAATGGGAACAGGGTTGCTGACATCACAGTGGGGAACCATCTAGGGACCAGTGATCACCATGCAATGTGGTTCAATATAAGAACTGGGTCAGAATCAAACCACATGAGGAAGAGGGTTCTGGACTTCTGGAGGGCCGAGTTTAAGAAAATGGGAGAATGCTGGAGGGATACCCTAGCAGGGATGGGGAAATTAGGGGGAGTTCAGGAACAGTAGGCAAAAGTAAAAGAGGGCATTGAAAAAGCTACAAACATCTGTGTCAGGCAGGTTAGCAAGGGTAAGAGAAAAATAGAGACCACTATGGTTCTCTAAAGGGGTAGCTGAAATACTAAGAGCAAAAAAATGACATTTAGAAGATGTAAAAACATGGGAGGAGGAGGATAAGGAGAGTTACAAGGAGAAGCAAGTGGAGGCTGGGAAAGCAGTTAGGAGTGCAAAAGCACAAACAGAGAAAAATATTGCCAAATCAGTAAAAAATGGGGATAAAATATTTTTAGATACATAAGAGAAAGGAGAAAGACCAAGGGAGGGATAGTAAGGCTGAAAGAGGAAGGAGGGGTTAGGTGGAAGAGGGAGCACCAAAAAGCAGACATATTGAATAAATACTTATGTTCAGTATTTACAAAGGAGGGGATAGGTAATTGGCCAATGATAAAGGACAAGTGCATTAAGGGATAAGAGGTGGACACTAGTCCATTTATGGAGGAAACAGTCCTTAAGGAACTAACACAGTTATAAGTAGACAAGTCAATGGAATCAGAAAGGGTGCACCCCAGGATACTGAGTGAACTCAAAGAATAGCTGGCTACACCACCGACAGCCCTGATCAACCTGTCATTAGAAATGGGGAAGTACTGGGGCACTAGAAGAAGGCAGCTGTAGTCCCACTACACAAAAGTGGAAATATGGGAGAGGCAGGAAATTACAGGCCTGTCAGCCTGATGTTGGTAATCGGCAAGGCAATGGTTCCCTACTAAAGGAAAGGATTGGGGAATACCTCATTGCAAATGATCACAGGATATGAGGCAACATGGTTTCACAGGGGTGAGGTCTTGCCAGACAAACCTGACTGAGTTCTTTTACTGGGTAACTATGAACATGGGTCAAGGAGGAGTGGTGGATGTGGCCTTCCTGGATTTCAGCAAGGCCTTCGACACTGTTCCACACTGAAGACTGGTAACCATGCTGGGGGGTCCAGGAGTGGGTCCTAAAGTATTAAAATGGGTAGAGAGTTAGCTAGACAGTAGGAGTCAGAGGGTGGTGGTTAATGACATCCACTTTGGAGTAGGCAAAGTGACCAGTGCGTATCGCAAAGGTCAGTACTAGGCCTGATTCTCTTCAATGTCATTATTAGCAACACTACAGAAGGACTGAAAGGGAATGTATGCCTATTCTCAGATGACACAAAACTCTGCAACAGAGTAGACATGGGTGAGGGATGGCAGAAAGAATGGGGAATGATCTTAAAAGCTGGAGGAATGGCCAAGGGTCTAGCACCAGGGGTTCAATGCAAAAAAAGTGCAAAATCATGTACTTGGGGCACAGAAACCTAGGGGCAATATTTCAACTGGGGAGAGAGGTATTAGCAGTCACAAAGCAGGAAAGAGACCAGGGGGTAATCATTTCTGAGGATCTGAAGGTAACTAGACAGTGTGACAAGACAGTGGGGAAGGCTAGCAGGATGATGGAATCCATAGACGGTTGAATCACCAGCAGGAAGAGGGAGGTTAATAATACCCCTCTATAGATCACTGGTGAGATTACACCTCTACTATTGTGTACAGTTCTGGAGGCCCAATCTCTGAAAGGACATAGATAGGGTGGAGTCAGTACAAAGGAGGGCAACCAAAATGGTGCGTGGCCTGCATCTGAAGTCCTATGAAGAAAGGCTTAAGGAATTGTATACTCCCTAGCCTAGCTGAAAGGAGAGGTTGGATAGATAAAATAGAAACATTCAAATACCTTACAGGTAAAAACAAGGTACAGGAAAGTAACATTTTTCAAAGAAAAAATGCTCAAGGACTAGGGCTCACACTATAAAGATAGAAGGGGGGAGACTCAAAGTCCTTCTTCACAGAAAGGGTGGTGGACCCATGGAACTGCCTGCCAACAAAGGTGGTAGGGGGCTAAAACAGTTACAGGATTCAAGAATGCATGGGATAGACACAAAGGGATCTTAGCAATAAGACAGGGGAGAGGGGTAAAGACCGAGAAGGGCCTGTGGTGATACAGCAGGTAAGGAAAATAGGGCAGACTAGGTGGGCAAAGAGGTCCTTATCTGCCAACAATTTCTATGTTTCTATGACCCTTCAAGCACATTTATTTATTTTTTTAGTTTAGTTATTCATGCGTGTATGTGTTTTTTAGTTTACTTATACATTTAGCCTATAAGTTAGAGCACTGAGCTGTGCGCCTTGATTACTGAGGACCCAGCTGATCTGGGATTGTATCCCACAACCTCAGCTTATATACTGTGTGACCCTGATCAAGTGATCTAACCTCTCTGTGCTCTCGTGACCTACCTGGAAATGAGATTTGGCTTAGTCTGCATTTCTGCCCCAAACATTTAAAATAAATAAATGAAATGCATGTCTGCATATACAGCTAATTAATTTACTTATGTATTTATTTAAGTATTAATTCTGAAATACAAGGTGCTCAGATATTAGCTTTTTTCTGTAGTAGAATTGTAACCATGAAGCCATCTATTTTGGGTCAAGGTCATTGCCAATGTTTTTTCTAAGAGCCCTATTTTTGTTTGCTTTTCCATGTTATCTCATGCCCACCATGAAATTTCTGAGCTGCACCACAGGAAGGAGATTAAGCTTTCATCAGAAACCTTTCAAATGCTGTTAAATGGAAGGACAAACCCCTTTCACAGCAGCTTTGCACAAAGTCACAACCCATGAACACGTTTGAGTATTTGTACTACTGCATGCAGTGGTTATGGTAGACTGCCCCCCCTTAGGTCAGTTCAATGAAAGCTTATGCTTCAGTAATGCTGAACCAAACCTACTGTATAGTTAGGTAGAAAGGAGACCGCACAGGGCAAGTAAGTGGATCCACAATGTAAAATTCAACAAGCTACAAGCAAAGGAAAAAAGCTGGTCTCACACTTTACCAATAAGCAATTGAAGACATGTTTCTTCCTTAGATTTATCATTTATTCATGCTGAAGATAGCTGAAGTGTTCACCACTCTTGACAAAGAGCCAGGGCAGCTTGAAACGTAGAGAAGAAGGGTGTACCGTGGGTGCACATTATGGCTTGATGAACATTTCAGCTATTCAGCATGAATAAATGATAAATCTAATGAAGAAACATGTCCTCGATTGCTTATTGGTAAAGTGTGAGACCAGTTTTTTTCCTTTGCTTATACTATATAGTTAACAATGATGGTAGTGTCATAGCTGAATGTACCATCAGCACTGCAGATTTAATACAGCAGTTATGGGATGAAATTTCCAAATGGCAGTTCTCAACATGGCCATGTAAACTGCACTATTTCCTGTTTTGCTGACTTACTGTGATGGGGTTAGGCAATACCTCAACACCAGGTGGATGGATCCTAAATAGGATAAAACTAAGGTTGTGCATGCAGTACACTATTCAGTCTACTAGGATATCAGAATGCTCAGATAAAGCACTATTTGAATTTATAAAATGGAATGGATAAATGTAGCTATTTGATTAACTGAAACAAGCTAAATGTCAGAGTAGTTAGTCACCATAACTACATGGGTGCAGGTTTAAATGTATTTCTTGGTTTTAAAGACATTTTATGAAAACAGTAAGAAAGACACTTAAGGGAGGTGTAATTATGGCCAATAATCACACTTCTCAAGTATGTGTAAAGACACTCTGCTGTGGATCATGCAATTGTTCGCCAATATTTTCAGGTAGCACGTCAAGTGAACGATGCAATTTGGGCAAAATTATTTGAGTGACTACAAATGAGTGAATACATTAAGGGTGACTGGCCCATCACAGTGAGCAGCACATTATGGCGATTGGCACATTACGGTGAGTCCACACATACAGCTTTCCCCAGGATCAATGAGAGTCATGGAATTAAAATCCTAGAGATGGGGGGGGTCTGGGGGTTGCAGCCCCCTGTGGGGGGTTCCATGGATGAAGCCCCACCTGCAAAACATGGAGAGGTGTGCATGTGCATGTGCCTTGTTGCATATGTGGCAGACAAGGAACAGGTCTAGCAGTATTATAAATTGGGTGTGTTCTAGGCTGTGTTCCAGGGGCAGCAGCAGGTGGCGGCTGTAGGAGGTACCGCGACCTGACTGAGCGACTTATATAAGTTGTTCCTGAATAACCGAGTTCAACCCACATCGATTACCTAAGTGGTTTAGCATATAATTTGCAGCTGCAGTTGTAATTGGTACACTGAATGAGCTTTGCTGTGGTGCAGCTTTTCTCAAATTGCTGTTGCTATAAAAAAGTCACTCAAACTGTAGTCCCACGAATGGATTCGCTCAAACATTGAACAATAATTTCACACCCTGTCATGTCTTCTTTCTTACATATTATTTATTTATTTAAAAGTTTTACCAGGAAAGGTATACTGAGCAGACTACCGCTCGATTCCAGATATGTCCTGAGGGGTGTTGGGGACGGCAGGATACAAAATCTCATACATAATACAGAAATTACGCAGAATATATACATAATATATACAGTATGTACACAGCAAGCAACAACAGAACATCAGAGTTAATAAGGCATCAATATGGTAAGAAGGTACAAAAGACAACTATATCAGGGTCAGAGATAAAACATAGGAGTAACCATAGCTGAAACCTGTTGGAGAGCTGGGCCCTTGTCTTTTTTTCCCACATATTTATCTGTTTTGTCTGGGTAATTGATCTGGGTACTGTGCTGTCAGCTGCAGATATGCAGATAGTCCTCAGTATCTAAGACCCATCATTGAACAGATAGGATCAATTTACCCTAAATGAAATGGGCCCCTGGTGTGCTACTGCATATTGTTCTGATTGTTTCTGAGGTCTCCCGTAACTTTAAAGTTAAACAGTAGGGTGACAAAAATTAGAAGTCCACAAACAATCTACAGTGGAATTTCATGTTTAATTTTTTGTTACATTGTGGATAAATGTACAGCATATTTTGGAAAGGTATAACTCCAAATCACATAGTGAAATTCCTCATTAAGCAACATTTGGGGAATTTTGATCCCCAAGTTGAAGCACTTGCAGAATTTTGTTTTGAGACTGTCATTTGTTGTTTTTTTTTTCCTGTAAGATGTGGACTTTTTAAAAATTAAATCTGTAACTTGTTTAAAGTAATGGAACACTGCAGATTTATTTTACACATTTAAGTAAGTGTGGATTTCATCATTCACAAGTTTATGAAGCCCTAGTTAGTAGCAATAATGCATGATATGAAGTGTGTTATTGTGAATAGTGATATCATATAATGTGAGGCACAAAGAATCATCAATTTTCTTACATATCTAAGATTATTAGAGTGGCAAGAAATTTCCAACCATTTGCTTCAACAATGTTTGCAAAAATGTGTAAATAACTTGAGAAATTCCTCATTTTACAAAGTTGTCAATTTGCAAAGCCCCCCCCCCCATTTTTTTCCCCCTGTGATTTTATTAAGGCGGGGGGGACATGAGATATTACATTGTTGCACAAGGAGCAACTTGTGGGCTTTTAGCCCCCTTTGCTCCACTGACATTAATGATATTTTAGCACAATACTTAAAGCAGAACATTTTATTTTTCCTATGAGAAAGGAAAGGATGAACACAAACTGTTTTCTTTTTTCTCCCTGAGCATTTTTTTTTCACAACTTAAGGACTTTGTGCAATGCAAAATTCTGCAACATGCTTAAAATGTTCCTTGGAGTTCTATGTATGAGAAATGTACAGCACTTGGAAATCTTTCAAATAGCTTTGACAATTACACACACACTGGAGTGCCTTATTTTAATTATTGTTTTATTTATTCATTCGATCACTGGGTAAACACAAAGGAACACAAGACCTGTTTACACGTGTGAGCAAGGTACAAACAGTAGGTACCAAAACATTGATATTCGGTATACAACTTACAAAAGAAATATTTACAGAAATGCATATTGACTGCCAGTTGATTAATAGCTGGCCTTCTTAATTTTACAACTGAGTAACAATGTTTAGAAAGTAAAATATGTCTCAACAGTTCCATTGTGCTGTAAAAGCACATGGCCATGAGATGACAGATAACTGATCCAATTCCTTTTTTTTTTTATAAATTTCATAAGTTCTTTTCTTATTTATATAGAGGCAGCCTCTTGAGCAACGTGTTCCCATGTTCAAGAGCTACCCAAGTCAGTACAAGCAACACAGACACAGCAATCATTCGAAGTCATAAACAGTAATATCACAGAGGTGTGTAACACATTATGCTGGGTATTACAGAGAAAAAGATTGGTTATAAAGGATAAGCCAGGGTATAGAACAGTTTGGCAGTAGCAGTGTAGGTAGGCTTATTATGAATTAAACTACGGAGGCAAAAGCAGTGGATGGTGTTCATGAGGTCATGTTTTAGCTATTTTTGTCCACATGGCTGATTAGCAGTCTGTAGGTCTACAGGTATCTGGTTCCATGCCTTGGGAGCATAGTGAGAGAGGACCTCTGACCCTGGGATGTCATCCTTAAAGAAGGGCAAGGTGTAAGCAGCCTGCTCACCTAGTGTCATGAAAACTGTCCTGGAGAGTAGGTAAGTTTTGTTAATGGAGGAGCCTGATTTTTTTAGAATTTTTGTAACTGTTAAGTATGTGTAGCATTATCACTGTTCAAATGGCAGCCATCCCAGTAAGTAATAAGACATAACAGGGTAGGATATATCATGGGATATTATTATGATTTGAGTATGAGCGAAACATGCACCAAGAAGGTATCATATCCTTTGGAGGGGAGGGGCTGTGGACATGGTCTACCTAGATTTTAGCAAGGCATTTGATACAGTCCCACACAAAAGATTAATACACAAGCTAGCCAGCCTTGAAGTGGGTCCCAAGTTGGTAGCCTGGATAAAACATTGGCTAGACAACAGGGCACAAATGGTAGTAGTAAATGGAGTCCACAGTGAAGAAAGGAGGGTTACTAGTGGGGTACCGCAGGGTTCAGTACTGGGACTGGTCCTTTTTAATGTCTTTATAAGTGACATTGCAGAGGAACTGGAAGGAAAAGTATGTCTCTTTGCGGATGACACAAAGATCAGCAACAAGGTTAATACACAAGATGGAGTGGAAAGGATGAGAAGGGACTTGGCAAGGCTAGGAGGAATGGTCAAATGTATGGTAGCTCAGATTCAATGCAAAGAAGTGAAAGGTAATGCACCTGGGAAACAAAAACCCAGGGGAAGAATACACAATGTGGGGTGAGATACTGACAACAGTGAAAATGGAAGAGGACCTGAGGGTAATTTTATCAGATGACCTAAAGCTGGGCAAGCAATGTGAGAAGGCAGTAAGGAAGGCAGGGGGGATACTTGGATGCATAGGGTGAGGCATCAATAGTAGAAAACAGAAAGTTGTTATCCCTTTGTACAGACAGTTGGTGAGACCACACCTGGAGTACTGTGTGCAGTTCTGAAAACCCCATCTCCACAAAGACATAGACAGAGTGGAGGCTGTCCAGAGGAGGGCAACCAAAATGGTGCAGGGTCTACACAGAAGACATACGAAGAAAGGCTAAAGGAGCTTAATATGTATACCCTTGAGGAAAGAAAGGAGAGAGGGGACATGATAGAAACTTTCAAGTACCTCAAAGGAATCAACAAAGACCAAGAGGGTAGCATCTTTCAGAAAAAGAGATATACAAGAACAAGGGGGCACAATATGAAGATAGAGGGGGGACGGCTCAGAGGTAATGTGAGGAAGTATTTTTTCATGGAGAGGGTTGTGGATGCATGGGACAGCCTCCCTGAGGAGGTCTTGGAGTCAAGAACAGTGGGGGAATTCAAGAATGCATGGGACAGACATAAGACAGTCCTAGTGGGGGTAGGAGGAAGTAAGCTGTTGGTTAACTAGGATCTGCAGCTTATCTGTTAGGTAGGAAAATGGGCAGACTAGGTGGGCCAAGCGGTCCTTATCTGCCGTCAAATTCTGTGTTTCTGTGTTTCTATGACATGATACACTCTGGAGTATAGACTTTCTATTATACAATAAGAACATTGGAATTGAAGCAGTCATAATTTTCAACACATAAGAATTTTTTGAGAAAGAAATGCATTAGTCTGCACTTTAATTTTTTTTTTGCATTATGTGTTTATACCCTCCTCCTGTGCTTCACTGTCCCCCACTCCTTCAGGCTCTACAAGTTCCCTTCATCCCCACTGACCTTGGCCAGCCCTCCTCAGGTCCTCAGATCGCAGATGACCCCCGGGATATCCCGGTGTATCCCTATCACCAGGCGGGTCCCCCTCCTCCGAGGGGGAAGGGCACTGGGGAGGGGGAAGGACCTAAGCACACAATCCATTAGGGTCTGGAGATGCTGCTGAAGAACAGAAGGCCCTGGCCAGGCACTGGGGGCACTCCGGGAACAGAGAGCCGTCATCTTGGCGGGCAGTGAGCAGATTTTCCGCTTTTCCTGTGGGGGAGTGACATCTGATGTCAAGGCATATGCCGACGTCTGCCACTGCCCCCCTTGAACACCATTCCCGCCTGTATGCTGCCCTCCCAGCCTCCACCAGGAGTCAGCCTATGCAGGTATGCATCCCCTGCCCACCCCCAGAGAAGGAGAGCTGTCCCCGGATGCTCTATCCTTCTCCCCCCGGCTGGCCCTCTGGCAACCTGAGTCCGTTCCAGAACCCGGGTCACCGGCGTCACAAGCAGAAATCCAACTGCTGCACCGATGGGCTGGCAGTCTGCACTTTAATTTAAGAAGGCAGTATAGCATAGTGGTTAAGGGCATTGAACTGCAAACCTGGAGACCTGGGTCTGAATCCTATAAGCCTTCATTTGAATACTGGGTGACCCTAAACAAGTCATTTAACTTCCTTGTGCTCCCAGGTCGCACCTGGAAACAAGCTCCAGCTTAGTGTACCTTTTCTGGTTAAACAATTTCCCCTTTCCCTTAACAGGCTGAAAACTTTTAAGTTAAATATTCAATAGTTTAAAACTTTAAGGTAACAATTTAATAATTGCATTTACTTAAGGAGTGCCCGGTATCCTGTGAATCTAAGCCATCTAAGTTATACTTCTTTGAAGAGCATTACAGTGTTAGAATTTATTCTTTGTGTTATGAGGCATCTGACTGGCACATTTTTCTTGCTCTGTGTGTTGCAATTTACAACAGCTCCCCATCAGTTATGATGCTTTATTGTTTAAGAGCATTGCAAATTAAGGAACAATACATGGAAGAATGTAATATATCATGGAATGCTGCCACACTTCTCATGCATTGCGAGTCACCAGACTGCAGGCTGAGTAACTCATGAACATGAGACGTGGCAACGTATTATGATGCACCACACCCTGAAGGTTATTATTGCTGATCACCATAAGCATTTTTAGCATATAAAAATTAAAAACAAAACATTTAAAATATGTTCACATGATTTTTACAGTGCATGTGTACATTTAGAAATATAGCTCCCTTTCTTTGTTACATGATTAGTAGGTTGTGCTGTTGTAGTAGTTGTAGGACAGTAAAAAGTAGAGATGTTGAGAAGCTTTTTCTGTCCGCAAAGTTCAGTTGAAGTCATCAAATTTGCCCCATGGAAAATTTTGCGAAATTGCCTTTTAATGACAAAACTTTGCATGTAACTTCAAAGTTAACTTTGACTGTTAACTTCGACTTTTGTTCCTAACTTCGAAGTTCTTGAAAAAAGAGTTTGTCATGTGATTCACATCCTGCATGTCACATGAGAGGCCCCAGTCAGACAGGAATCAGTGTAATGTCATCTTTCAGAGCTGTGTGAAGCAGCAGACAGCAGCAGATCTCAGAGCTAGCTAGTAAACCAACCCTATTTGCAGGGACACTGGTTTACCGGGATTGAGAAAGGGCATATTCCATTTTGCACATTGTAAAAAATGATATTGTCACCGGTGTCTGCTAAGCCAAAATCTGGTTTTACTGGTGTTTGATTTTGTGTACGTTATTTAACAATTTTTAACTCTGCTAACATGCATTTTAACAATTTTGACCTCCACTATTACACATCCTTCCATCCTTGTACCAATTTAAAGTTATTTTAGGTACAAGATGTGATGGCAGCTGCAAAACTACAGCCCCTGTCCCTAAGGTGTGATGGAAGCAGCACTACGGCCCCATCCCTCTGGTGTGACAGAAGCAGCAGCACTATGGCCCCCATCCCTTAGGTGTGATGGCAGCAGTACTACGGTCATCATTCCTCATGTGTGATGGCAGTATCAGCACTGTGGCCCCCATACCTCAGGTGGGATGGCAGCAGGCCTACATTCCCCATCCATCAGTGGTGATGGCAGAAGCACTACAGCCCCCACCCCTTCGGTGTGATGACAGTAGCAACAATGCAGTACACATCCCTCTGGGGTGATGGCAGTAGTGACAGCACTATGATCCCCTTTCAACACTCACATCCCACATGCACAAGTTACAAATGTCTTGGTCTCTGCTTGTTAGAACTCAAATGTGAATTAATCTGAACCATCACCACTAAGGTGGACTAGCTTTGTTTTTTCCTATCTATAATTTAACTGCCTGAATTGGATATCTGCCTGTGACACCGCTGACCAGGGTTAGGGAACAGACTTGGGTGTTGGAGGGCCAGCTGGTGGGTGAAGGCTTGAGTGTCCAACGACCACTCTCCTTCTCCAGAGAGGGAGGGTGGGTTCATGGCTCAGCATTTGCTGGCCCATGGTGGAGGCCAGAGGCACAAAAACACATCAGTCCTCACTGCAGGAGGAGTACGACGGATGTCAGCTTGTGCCTTGACATCATGTAGCCTGCCACACTCCCAAGAAAATGGGAAAACACCCACTGGCCAACTGAAGGATGGCTGCTGGTCCCACCATACACCAGAAGCCCCAGACATGTGTCTGTTCTGACCCCCAACATGCCCAGGATACACAGGAAGCTCTTTGGGGCAATTCTCCTCCCCTGGTGACCTCCCACAGGGGTAGGGGCCCACTCAATGAAGGGTTACTTTGTGTTACCTGGTAGCACAGCAGTAAGGGTCAGTGGATAGTGGTCGGGACTCAGCAGCGGTGGTAGGGGACCTTGGCAGGCCTGAAGGAGTGGATGGCCAGGGGGTAGGAGGAGCAAAAAAAAAACTGCTTGAATTTGCTTCTTTGAAATAAAGTGTTTTCACCTAAAAAATCCACAAGTGATTAGTGGAGGACCTTCAAATGGATTCATGCATCTCCCAGACATGTGGATGCTTTTTATTTTTCTACTTGGTGTCCATAAAAAGGGTGTCTCCCAGTTTTCATATTTTTGTTCAGATGTGAATTGAGCACTACTCTTCCCACCAGCATCATACAGCCCCTGGGGTCTTACTTTGTTAAGTGCTCTTAAATACTTAACATTTGCTTTTTGTTGAAGCAGTCTATCAGAAAACATTTTGTTGTCACAGAGACAGAACCAGCAGGTGGGAGAAAAGGTACAAATGATCTAATTCACCTAAATAGGGGGCTAACTGTGAAGTCTTTTCATAAGTAGTAAGACAGTTTCTTCTTTGTGAACATACTTTCATTCAGACTACTTTTATTCAAACAACTGAGGATTTTGGATGGCCCTACTGATTACAAACTTGAATAAGTTAGTTGGTAACAGTGGTCCTGCATTTAGCAATCTACAACCTAGATGCTTATATGCAAAGAATACAATAAAAACCTGACTAAAATCTAAAAACAAGCTTACAAAACATATCTGAATAATTATCTTTACCTATACAAAATCATTGCAGCCCAAGTAAAACTCAAGTAAATTATATGGTATCCTGACTACTATTCTATGATGTAGTAAACATATATTGGTATTTTTTTTATATTCTTTGTAAAGCAGGTAAGACCCACTAGGCAGAACTGTCTGTTTTAAGGAATGACCTAGAAACACTTAGAAGGTTAAGTGACTTGCTTGGATGCAAGTGGAGGTTATGGGACTCAAACCCAAGTCTGCTGGATGTACCCAGTTCAATCACCGTTTGTTACTCTAACCACTAGGTATTGGAAGTTAAACTGAATGACTGATTACAACAAAGCAGTGCGGGTGATTTCCTTACTGTTTCTATATATGGTAAAGCAGAAAGAATGCAAAGCACAGCAGCATTCATTTTAAGATGATGAAATTCAATAAGCCATTGGCGCTGCAGTAGCACTATTGCTTGCAATGCCAGTGACCCAGGGTCAGAAGCAAACTCTGGTTGCTGGAGGTCTGGCCAGGGAGTAGGATCGAGCACCTGGGGACTACTCTCCTCCTCCAGGGAGGGTGGGCTGCAGGTCCTGCTTCTTTACCACCACCGGTGTGACCACGGGTGGTGGTGCAATGGTGCTGCAGAGTGATCAGGAGGGGAGGACACTAGCCAGGATCTGGAGCAGTGGCATGTCTCTATGTGACCTACCTCCTTGGATCTCTAGTGCCGGTGCCCTCAGGGACAAAGACCAGAAAACCAGGAACAATCACCCCACATCAGCCACTGGCAGAAGTGACCCAGGTGCCCCAGACTTCATAATCAGGCTCCATGAGGGACCCACTGGGCTGCCCGACACACACTAAGGGAGTGTGGAGGGGTGACCTAGGATCCCCTTCCTTCCCACCTGGGGGGTACAACCCAGGCAGGATAGGGGCAGGCCCATAGGAGCTCCTGAGCATTAACTGGGGGTGAAACTAGGGGATACTGATGCTGTGAGAAGGGGACACAGAAAGAGAAAATAAAAAAAATTTAAAAAGATACTGAAATCTTAGAGATTCTGTGCAGTGACATGCAATTTCCATGAGGCACTGGTACAAGAATTCAAAATCCGCAAACCAAGCAGGATTCCGTGATTGTTACTGGTGTTACCGGTAAAAATGGAAAACCAGGGTCCCTGCCTATTTGAAACATTTAATTTTGTACATTTTTCTAATTTCATTTTCACCTTCCTATGTCTGTCATTAAAATTTTTATTTATATTTATTTTTGCACTGAAAAATGTTGTTAGTGTACATTTGTTTTGGTTAGTTTAGAAAATGTAGGGTGGGGGAGTCACGTGATGCAGGGAGCCGACTAGTAGCCTGACTTTACAGCTCCAGCCTCCTGGCCCTTACTAATTCAATTTTTATAGACAGCAGAGGCAACTTGGTCAGAAGTTACATTCACCTACCTGTAAGAAATGGGGAAGAAGGGATCTGCAGAGCTGAAACAGCAAATGGAGGTAAAAATGTGGAGAGTACAGCCCAGACACACTCCGCCTCTGCAAAGGCCGCAAAAAACTCCAAGGTCTCATCATCTGCTGGCAGCCCAGAATCTGGGCAAGCAATTCTAGAAGATGAACCACTGACCCTAGCACAGTTTCTGGCCAAATTTAAACTGTTTTGGGAGGAAATGCACTCTGTTTCGGCAGAACTGAAATCTGTCACTCAGACCCTGGAGGAGCTATCCAACAGAACCGGCAATAATGAAGCTCGAATCACCTAAGTAGAGCAAAGTATTGCAAAGCAGGAACCAGAGATCATGGCACTAAGGCAGAAACTAAATAAGATGGAAAATAAAATTGAAGATTTAGAGGGCCACAGTAGAAGGAACAATGCAGTCATTATCAGCCTTCCTGAGAAAGAAGAAGGGGCCAATACAATTCTCTTCATGCTAAAACTCCTGGTGAAATTAGTAGGCCCTTCACCATTCAGCACCAGTTACATCATAGAATGGGTGCACAGAGTCCTAAGATCTATGCCCCTCTGGGTGCCCCTCCAGGCCCTTTCATTTTCCAGTTTTTGAATTACCAAGAAAGGCAACACTTCTTCAATAAAATTAAAGAAATACAGGAAATAAAATGGGAGGGCTCCAGTCTGAGATTTGCTCAGGATCTACCGGTGTCAGTCCAGCAAAGAAGAGACACCACCTGCTAGTGGTCAAGCTAATTGCCTCAGGAATCCACTTCTGAATGGGGTACCCCTCCAGGCTCCAGTTACTTTTATCCAGTACCTGGGTCAGCTACGAGGTTTCTAGTGCTGCCACCGATGGCCTGAAAGCGGCCTTACCTGAACTCTTCAAGGATGGCTGAAGTGAGTATGAACTCTGAAGTGACCACTTTTATTTGGGAAGTTTGTGAAGAAGCAGGGTATGCATAACTCTGTGATTAAACTCTTATTGCTGCAACTTAAGACTCTGTAAAGGCATTTGTCTGAAGGAGCCTGTTTGGTATATAGTTAGTTAGTGTGTGTTGTGCTCTACTAGCAGATTGACTTTTGACAGCAGAGTACCTTAAGGAAAAAAAAGCAGTTCTTGTCCGAATTCAGAAGTGTTCTTTAGGAATTGAGGATTGGATCACTTACCTTCCTGGAACATCATGGCAAAGTCTGGCCTAGAGGAAGGGAAAACTCTTAGTAGTTGTGAGGTCTCGCACATTAGTGCTGAAACTCCCTAAGTTGGTCCTGGACTGGATAGACTGTACAAGTCACTAGGGGGGCTCACACCTCGTGCATTTGTTTTTTTTTACTCTTTTTAAGCCATAAGGCAGGTTGATGGGTTAGTAGTTAAATTTTTTGTTTGTTTGTTTTTCTCAAACTTATAAAACAGACTCTGAAGCTAAGAGTCTTGTCAGGGTCCTAGTTTAATTCTGTTCAGGAGGTTATTTCTAGTATGCGTTTATGTTTGGGGCTGAACAAAAGGGTATGGGAAAGAACTGCAGCCATCTCATTTGAGCAAGGACATTACATCCTGCTTGGAGATTTCAGTTGGGACCCCCCACTGATTGTAATTAGACTGGTTAGCTCTGCAATTTGGGGATAGGTAGTCTCACAGTGGCAACACCTGGGATTATAGAAAGTGGAAAGATCTTTTTTTATTTAAATTTCTCTATTTTTGGTTTATTCTAAAATTAAATGACCCCAGGAGATTGTACCCGAGTAGTATTTAACTGGGTCACTTGTGATATTTAGGGGCAATTAACAGGTTGAGAGGATGACAATTAACATGGAGGAATTGTGTGGGAGGTGTAGGGGATTACAAATTGCCACGTTGCATATTGGGCAAGGGATTATAGGGTATCGGGGATGTGATGAGTGGGAGCTGGAGGGTAGGATACCTTGCAGGCACGGACCAAAGTGTGATTATGCTGGGGGGAGGGGGAATTTTGGTACTTCATTTTATTGCTTATCTTTTTTTCAGTATTAGGAGGAGTTGAATCAAAGGGGGGGACTGGGGATAGCTCATTTACATTTGCATGATTCTATGGTGTTCTGGTTAAAAAACAAGTTCATGGAATTAAAGGAAACTGGGAGAGAAAGGGTATTGGGGGAAGGAGAGGGGGGGTCAGCCTTGCTTATACTGCATTAGAATGTATCAAATATCACCTGGAGGGAATCTCATCAGAAAGCATGTTTAAAGGGTGCTCAGTTAATAAAGTTTGAGCTGAGCTCAAGTTTGAGAAGGAACTAAATGGGGAGTAGTTATGAATGGATTTCAAGGAATGTTAAAGGCTCCAGAAGTAAAACGAAAAGGTGCAACATTCTTAAACACATACAATTGCAGAAGAGGAATGTTATATGTTTGCAAGAAATGCATATGCTTGAGTCAGAAGCCAATCTGTTTAGAAGACAATTTGTGGGGCATGTCTTTATGGCGGGGGATAGTACAGCTAGCAGAGGGGGAGTCATTTTAATCTCCAGATCCACACCTTTTGTTTGTGAACAATGTATTAAAGATCCAAATGGGTGTTATATCCTAATTCAGGGTCTCTTAGACTGGATAAAGATACTAATAGGGAGTGTGTATGGACCTTATGCGGACTCCCCAGGTTTTTTCTGGACTTGTTGAATGTTTTAACTCCCTTCATACACCTCCCTGTCCTACTGGGTGGAGATTGGAATTTTTTCTTCTCCCCTGAGTTGGACAAGGAAGGGAAGAAACATGCAGGGTTAACCCTGGCCCAGCAAGCAATTCATGATATGTCAGACCAATCCGAGCTATGTGATCCCTGGAGGGTTTTAAATCCGAGGTTCAGAGAGTTTACCTTTACTTCAGAGGTGCATAAATCTAGATCGAGAATTTACTACTTTTTACTAAGTCAATCTCTGCTCCCAGGTCTTTTGGAGTGCGTAATAGAACCTGGGGTTATATCGGATCATTCCCTGGTCAGATGTTCCCTAGTCCTTAACCCCAATAAACCCAGACAAACTATATGAAAATTACACAATCAGTTATTCAAGTCTAATGAGATTAAAGATAGTATTATACAGAGAATAGAACATTATCAGAGGGATAACCTTAACTAAACTGGGAGAGGGGATATAGAATGTGGAGCACTAAAATGTGTTTTAAGGGGGAGCTAATTAAAGTTGTGTCAGGAAGGAAGAAGAGTAGGGAAGGTAAAGCACTGCAACTTCTGGATCAAATTAGGGAACTAGAAAAAACTCTGTCATCCATTACCCCGGAGGAGACAAGAGTGAAATTAAAAGGCCTCAGGAATCAGTATTGTGACCTCCTGAGAGAAAAAGAGGAGTATGCTATCCTTAAAACCAAATTGCTTTATCTAGATCAGGGAGAAAATCAAACCGTCTGCTAGCTCTGAGACTTAGGTCAGAGGAATCCTCTAAAATGATACAGAACATTAAGTCCCAGAGAGATGGCACCATTAAACTACTTCCCTGGGATATAGTACTAGAGTTTGAACACTGTTATAGGGAATTATATAGTCCTATGAATCAACAGCCTAAGATAGAAAAGGTAGAAGAATACCTAGCTTCTATTCAGTTACCAACTGTACCAGAAGAATTGAAGGACGGGCTGATCTCTCCCATATCTGTGAAAGAAATATTAGAGGCCAATAAATCTTTATCTCTGGAGAAAGCTCCGGGCCCAGACAGGTTTTCTTCTAAATTTTATAAATGTTTTGCTAAACAATTGGGTCCGGGCCTGAAAGAATTTTTTTCTAGTATGTTTGAATCAAATACTATTGACAGACATCTGTTAGAAGCCCTTATTATAGTTATTCCCAAGCCCGGGAAAGACCCGGATAAGGTTACTAGCTATTGCCCCATATCACTAATCAACTATGATGCTAAGATTCTGACTAAAATATTAGTAAATAGATTAGTAAAGGTTATGCCTTACATAATCCATCAGGATCAAGTGGGGTTCATGTCAGGTAGAATGTCTTCTGACCATCTGCACAAGCTGTCTCATGTCTTCTCTGCGTCCTGGGATTCAGATACTGTATTCTGAGTGGATTGATGTCTCTGGATGCAGAGAAAGCATTTGACAGAGTAGATTAGCAATTTCTATTCTCAGCTATGGGAACATTTGGGTTCCCCCTTACCTTTATTAAATGGGTCTCCTCTCTATATAAACACCCTAGTGCACGATTGTATTGTAATGGGATTTTCTCCTGTACATTTCCACTGTTTTCAGGCACAAGACAGGGATGCCCCTGGTCTCCCCTCCTTTTTAGCATTGATCTTGAACCTCTCCTCTGTAGCCTTAGACTCAACCCCAAGGTACAGGGAGTGGTAATGGGTACCCAGGAGTTCAAAGTTTCCGCGTAAGCGGATGACATTCTTCTCCATCTGATTCTCCCTCAAGAAACCTTCATGATAGTTTTGAGGATTATAGAAGAATACAGTAACATGTCTAACTACAGAATAAACACAGAAAAACACTGTGTTCCCCACTCAACTAAATTTCAGAAGAACGTAATTACGGATTTGGGATTACAGTGGAGCCCTCATTCCTTAACCTATTTAGGCATTGTACTGACAAAAAATGAATCTAAAATAGTTAATTTGAGCCTAGACTCAATCCTTCAAACTGTTAGACAGGACTTGTCCAGATGGTGTCAGCTTCAACTTTCTCTTTGGGGCCACATAAATCTAATTAAAATGAATGTCCTGCCAAGAATGTTCTATCCCATCAACATGCTCAATATTTGGTTGCCCTTGAAATGGTTTAAAAAGTCCCACTCAGTAATCTCAGACTTCATCTGGCAGGGCAAGGCCCCCAGAAGAGCTTGCCACAAGCTGACCACTCCTAAATCCAAAAGGGGTCTGAGGCTGCAGTATTTAGGTTTATACTATTGGGCCAGTAGTACTAGTAAATATTTAAAGTGGATGCTGACACCAGAAGGAGAGATCTCATTACCATATGTTCCCTCATGGGTAAAACTAGAAATTGAGTTGATCAAGGAGGCAGGCATTGATCCACTTGCCCTTCTATATTCTACACAAAAATGCCTCACTAACCACAGAAACATAGAAACATAGAATTTGACGGCAGATAAGGACCACTTGGCCCACCCAGTCTGCCCATTTCCCTACCTAATGGATAAGCTGCAGATCCTAGTTAACCAGCAGCCTACTTCTTCCTACCCCCACCCCCTAGAATTGCCTTATGACTGTCCCATGCATGCTTGAATTCCACCACTGTTTTTGACTCCACAACCTCCTCCAGAAGGCCGCTCCATGCATCCACAACCCTCTCTGTGAAAATACTTCCTTAAATTACCTCTGAGCTGCCCTCTATCTTCAAATTGTGCCCCCTTGTTCTTGCACACCTCTTTTTTTGAAAGATGCTACCCTCTTGGACTTTGTTGATTCCCTTGAGGTACTTGAAAGTTTCTATCATGTCCCCCCTCTCCCTCCTTTCCTCGAGGCTACACATATTAAGCTCCTTAAGTCTCTCTTCATATGTCTTCCGGTGCAGACCCTGCACCATTTTAGTTGCCCTCCTCTGGACAGCTTCCATCCTGTCTATGTCTTTGCGGAGATTGGGTCTCCAGAACTGCACACAGTACTCCAGATGAGGTCTCACCAGCTGTCTGTACAGAGGGATAATAACTTCCTGTTTTGTACTGTTGATGCCTCTCCCTATGCATCCCAGTATCCCCCCAGCCCTCCTTGCTGCCCTCTCACATTACTTGCCCACCTTTAGGTCATCTGATATGACTACCCCCAGGTCCCTTTCCATTTCTGTTGTTGTTAGTATCTCACCCCCCCCATTGTGTACTCTTCCCCTGGGGTTTTGTTTCCCAGGTGCATTACCTTGCACTTCTTAGCATTGACTCTAAGCTGCCATACATTTGACCATTCTTCTAACCTTGCCAAGTCCCTTCTCATCCTTTCCACCCCACCTTGTGCATCAATTCTATTGTAGATCTTTGTGTCATCTGCAAAGAGACATACTTTTCCTTCTAGTCCCTCTGCAATGTCGCTTATAAAGACATTGAAGAGGACCAGTCCTAATACTGAACCCTGTGGTACCCCACTAGTAACCCCCTTTTTTCAGAGTGGACTCCATTTACTATTACTCTCTGTGTCCCATTCTCCAGCCAATTCTTTACCCAGGCTGTCATCTTGGGACCCACTCCCAGGCTGGCTAACTTGTATATTAATCTTTTGTGTGGGACTGTGTCAAATGCCTTGCTAAAGTCTAGGTAAGCCATGTCCACAGCCCCTCCCTGATCTACTACTTTGGTCACCCAGTCAAAGAAATCTATCAGATTCTTCTGGCATGACCTCCCTGCTGTAAAAAGTTAGTATCTGCTCCAATAATTACTTCTTTAATGATCCATGTGCAGTTGTGCTCCTTTTTATGGTACAGAGCCCGTAAGGACCCATATCAACCCTTATGTAAAAACCACAATTTGAAAATAGGAGGTAAAATGATTAGGGAATCTTGGATATCTCAGCTGAGAGGTCGGATGGTAAAGGACCTCCTGCAGGAAGGTGGGTGCTGCCCAGCAGAATCCATCCTTCATAGGTACAAGGTGGGCCCTAACCAAATATTCAAGGTCCATCAACTAAGACAAATGAGAGTGCAGATGCAGGATGACTTTAGGGAAGGAAGACTACCTGAGAGGTTCTTTGAGACACTTTCTCAAGGAGGCTGGGAGCCGCATATAGTGTCAAGGTTATATACTTCGCTATTTGACCAAGCGTATGCGGAACTTGAGGGGACAACTAAATATTGGGCAGATCAATTCCCAGAACAAACCAGGAATTGGCCTGTCATCTGGCAAAACACCTATCGACACATCACCCAGGACTGGTTAAGGGTGATGTAGTTCCAACTTTTTAATAATATATTCTGGACCCAACAAAACTTCATAAAGTAGGAAGAATACATTGACCTTTGTGTAATAGATGCCATCAGGAGGGGGTTACCCTTCATCACATATTTTGGGATTGCCCTGAAGTGAAGGCACTTTGGGATATAATTAAAGCCAGGGTCAATCCACTGCTTGGTACTGAAAATCACTTCACCCCTGAGATTTGTTTAATAAGGGACTATACCAGGATAGAAGTGACGGCTAGAAGGTATTACATGGCCATCATTTCTTCCTTCCTTAAAAAGCTGGTATTAAGACACTGGCTGGATGATATCCCTCTAAGTGACACAGAATGGTTACAAGAGTTATTATTCAACCTAAGTGTGGAAAAATTAGGGGTGAACATGAGGAATTGTTTTGCCAGCTATACAAGAATCTGGGAAAAAGTGCACACCTTATATTTGCTAAAAACTGGATCACAGTCTTCCTGACTTCCGCAAGGAGGACAAGATGTTCTGTGCACTGAGCTAACCAGGGGGTTATTAGTAGTGGTGACCCAAGGCGTGATGTTTATTTCAATAGAGAAAGCACAACTGAGGGGGGAGAATAAGGAAGGGAGGAGGTTGGTGGGTGGGATGAAGGAGGGAGGGGAAAAGTGAGTTGTGTTTGTTATCCATTCTTTGTGTAAGTTTCTGGACATTTGTGTATGTAATGCAACTTGTTCTGTAAAATTAAATTCAATAAACTTGAATTAAAAAAAGAAAATGTAGGTGTGTGTGTGTGTGTGTGTGTGTGTGTGTTGTCTCTTTTTTTCTCATTATCATTATTTTTTTGTTTTAAATGGAGAGAAGTGGGAAGGAGATCAGAAAGGATGGGGCAGCTGTGATTAGGATCAACTGGAGAGCATTTGAGAGAGGAGTGAGTGACCCCCCCAGATCAGGATGGGAGTTCCACTGCTGAATTGCGGCAGCAGTAGGAGGAGCAGCAGGAGCAGCAGCAGCAGCAGGATCCACAGCCCCTCACCCCAGCAGGAGCCCATGGTATCTGCTCCAGTCCCAAATCCCAATGTTGTGAGTGCCACCCCCAGCAGCTCAACCACTGGCAATGTCCAGCACCCTGCCACCATAGCATGTGGTTCTCCCCCCTTCCCTAAGTGATCTGTTGTATGGGAGTTCTTTGATGTAGATCCTGCATATGAAACAGTGGCCATCTGCAAGGTCTGTGGTCACACTTTAAGGTGTGGAAACAAGGCAGCCACCTTGGGACCAGTGTCCAGTGGACACACCTCCAGAATCCACCATCTGGCAGAGTGGCAGGCAAAGGAGCATGAGGTGGCTGGAGCACTTGGTGGTGATGGTGAAGGAGAGCAGTGGGAGGTGATCGTTCATGCTGCTGTAAGTTGGCATGGTGGCCATAGGGAGGAATGCAGCAGTCGGCGGCCACCACAGACAAAACAGGCAGCAGTGGCAGCAGGTGGTATGGACCCCATAGCACCTGCCACACAGGGGGATATGGTGGTACTGTGGGATGTGGTGCAACAGCTGCATCAGTTTCATGAGGAAATGTGAGATCTGCTGGACAATGTTATAGCCAGTCATGAGAAGATTCTCACTGTCCTGTTGAGCTGTGTGGTGGTGGTGGTCGTGGCACAGCTAGTGGCAGCAGTGGTGCTGTGTGATGGGTCTGACAGTATGACTGGAATCATCATGACTCATGTTGGGTTTTTGTGTCATTGGCAATTTTGTTTTTTGTTGTTTATTATTTCCATGCTGTGTCCGTTTATCAACCCCTGTTGTGTACACCCCCCAAAATATATATATATATATAAAAAGTTATTAAAAAATGTTCTCTCCATAATTAATCTCTATCCTCTTTTTAATTACTGCAACTGTTTATTTCTAAACTTTTTTGTGTTACTGTTGTAAGTTGTCATGGTCCATATTTCATTCCATCCTTTCACTTGCTCAGTCCCTTAATTTTATCCTCATATACAGTTAAGCAATTCACCTTTCTGTGATGGCCATGGCCTGTCCCTTTCCTGTTCTGTGTTTTCTTTATAGGAAATGTCAAAGATTACGGTAATGACATTTTAAATACAGTAGCTCATTACCTTCTTCTAGCCAGGGAAGACGTGGAAGAGGTGCAGAGGAGATTCATGGAGCTGGCAAGAGGGTGCAAGTGTTAGTTAATTCCATGTTTTTTTTTTAGAATTCCTGCTGGTGCACTGCTCTGGAACAACTAGGCAGTTGAGAATCATGGACTTTAACCACTGGCTGAGGCAGTGGTGCAAGAAGGAAGGTTATGAATGCTTAGGAAATTGGGGTGACACATTAATGAACTAGCACCTGTATGCAAGGGGTAGACTGCATATAAATGATGAAGGTGCTAGACTGCAGAGGGAGAAACTGCAAGGACACAAAGATAGTAATCAGAGAGTGTTTTAAACTAGGGAAGGGGGAGTACGAAGCCAGGGGTGTTCAGGAAAAATGACTGGTAGATCTTACCCAACTCATACGTCCCAAAAGCTAGGGGCAAGAGGTGCTAGGAGGGAGGAAAATGGAGAAAGGCAGGGCTGCTGGAAGGCACTGCTGGCAAATGCCAAGAGTCTAGGAAATAAGATGGCGGAGCTGCAGGCAGTAGTGGTGGGGGTGACCTTGACCTAATAACAGTTACAGAAACATGGTGGACAGACAACCACAGTTGGGAGGTGGAAATACCTGGGTATGGCCCTGATTTTTCTGTGGCAACTTGGGTCTAAACTCAGCAGCATGTCTCCCTGTTGCCACAGAACTTCTGTGGCATGAGTGTCCTATTTCTATGGAAATTCTGTGGCGGCAGTTGGGGGCTTCGATAGAAGTCAGCAACTCCCCCAAGCAATCAGGTATGAGAAAAATGTTAGTTTTTGGGCTTGGGCCTACAAACCAGAGAAGACTGTCAATTAACTCCTGTGTTTTTAGTTTTAGAACATAAACAATTCACCCAGTCCATTCCCCCACTCCAGCGTGAGAATCCCAAGGGCCACAAAATTTGAATGAGTAATATGAGTGCCAGCTACCACACTGCACAGTGATCCTCATCCTTCTAGTTTTACCACTAGGCCAGAATGCCAGTTTTTCATTTCAGTATTGCTCTGTGAAGCTGTACTCAAAGCACTTCTGGGACAGGAAACTGGAATTCAGGCCAGGTGGTGAAATTAGAAGGATGAGGATTGCAGCACAAAATGGTACCTGATAAAAATATTTCTACTTCAAATAAAGGGACTCAAAGAGGTTCTCAGAGTGGGGTAGGGAGGGAGGGAAGGTGATGGAGTAGGGATGGAATGGGGTGGGTGGTTACCTATTTAGATTTTTAAGGTAAAGCCCTAGCAGACAAACTAATGGTCAAGGACTGTTGCAAAATGCTTTTCAGATTTTTCTTTTTAAATCGCACAGAATCCCAAAAGGGTTTCTGCGGAATTTAATATGAACCACAGAATAGTTTTCTGTGGTTTATATGATCCATGGAATAACCACAGTTTATATAATGCCTGGAATTATTTTCCTTGGTCAGAGTTGATGTAAAGTGCAGATTTGTTTTACTCACAGTTTATACTGACTCTTCATTTTTTTTTTTTAATCATTATGCTTTATCGCCTCATCTGCCAGCCCCCATTGTTCCAATCTACACACGCTCAGCCATGCCACACACCCCAGGACTTACCTCACTCCTGAACACCCCAGCCTAGCCCCCCTCCCAATGCAGACTGAACTGCAAGAGCCCAGCCAGTGGCACAGGGTCTGCAACGTGGAGGTGGCTGTCATTGTACAGTGGTGGAACCTCCATTTTCCCATTTTCTCCCCAGGAGGCATATCCTACAATGATGTTGGGGCAGTACACCAAATGTCTGACATGTTTCCTAAACATAGTCAGTCCTGGCTGTCATATCTGAGGTTACCATGAGGAGTTACCTGAACACCGGAGACTTCACCACCCTTCCCCCAGAGTAGGAAAGCAGTCTATCTGATGTTCGACCCTCCTTCCCCCAGCCAGCCCTTCAACTTCCCAAGCTCATTCCTAAACCCTGGTCATCAGTGTTAAAAGTGGTACTGCTATGTCGAGAGGCCAGCTAAACACTGACTCTTCATATAAACTGTGGATCAATATTCTGCATTTCATGTAAACCGTGGAATAATATTCCGCAGTTCATGTAACTGCAGAATAATATTCTGCAGTTCTTGTAAACCATGGAATAATATTCCACAGTTCATGTAAACTGTGGAATAATATCCCACAGTTCATGTAAACCACAGAATAATATTCTGTGGATTTTCTGCAATTTATATTAAATTCCGTGGAAATCTCTGTGGCCGCGGAATCACAGAGAACTCTGGGCCTACAGGAGAGACAGAGCAGGAAAAGGGGGCCGGGTAGCCCTGTATGTGAAGGAAGGGATTTGTCAATGGTGTGTGGGGGTGGGCAGGGATCAGCAGAGACCCTATGGGTCACACTAAGTAAAAAGGAGGGGGAGGCAGTAAGGTTAGGAGTGGTCTACAAACCACCAAATCAAGGAGAGGAAGTGGATAGATAGATAATTAGGGAAACTGAGCGGATGGCCAGCAAAGGGGAAATTGTGGTGGTAGATGATCTAAGTCTTCCAAACATGGACTGGGAAATCCCAGCAGCATCTTCAGAAAGGAATAGGGGGCTGTTGGAAACCATGCAGGAAGCATTCATTCACCAGATGGTCACAGAATCAGCTTGGGGGCATACTGGACCTGGTTTTAACAAATGGGGATAGTGTGGGGGAGTTGGAGGTTGCAGAAAATTAGGGCAACAGTGACCATAGGATAGTAAGATTTAACCTTCGGAAGGGGCAAGTTAAGAGCAGTTCCACCACTAAGGTGTTGGACTTCAGGAAAGCAGATTTTAGAATGATGAATGAAATTGTGCAAAAGGAACTAGAAGGGAAGGAGAACTTGGATGACATAGAGGAGCTATGGGGGAAATAAAAAGAGCAATTCTGAAGGCAAGAGATCAATGGGTTAGGAAGGTTTGCAAGAATAAGAGTGGGGAAGAAACCACAATCAGTCTGAGAGAAAAGGAAGACGTTCAGGGCATACAAATCTTCTCAGAGGGAGGCAGACATAGGGGTTTATAAGTAAACACTGAAGGAAGCTGGGAAAATGATGTAGAATTGTAAAGTAGCACGTTTATTTAATTTAGCGGTCCGTGGCAATGTGACTTGTTAGCTGCAGTTAAATTTCACTGTCCTGTACTTCCATATATTGAGTCTGACATAGATCACTAAGCTGTTCAATTAATTTGGTGGGTCTCTTTCTACAGTGAACATAGCAAGACTTTTTTTTACAGTGAAATAAATCAATTATATAGTACTCAAAAGGGCAAAGGTGAAAACAGAGGAGAATACAGCAAGTGAGGCAAAAAGGGGGGATAAGACATTTTTCAGATATGTGAGTGACGGAAGGAAAGGGAAGCATAAAACCCCAAGGGCAAAATACTGGATCGGGAGGGGGGATCTGGGGGTAACAGATCAGGAAAGAGACCTAGGAGTCACAATTTCAAACAACCTGAAAGTTCGAAGCAGTGCGTGCTGAGGAGAGAGCATTGGAAATCGGCATGCATAGTGAGGGGCTTTACGAGCAAAAGGGAAGTGATCATGCCACTATAAAAAACAATGGTCAGATCACACCTGGAGTATGGGGTCCAGATCAGGAGGCCATACTTACAAAGGAACAAGGACAGGCTGGAGAGGGTCCAGAGAAGAGCAACCAAAATGGTGAAAGAGCTGCACGAGAGGTCATATAAGGATCAGCTGAAGGAGCTTAGCCTGTACCCACTGGAGGAGAGGAGGGAAACCATCAAATACTTGAAGAGCATAAACAGCGTGAGTGTAGATAGCATTTCCAGGATGAGTTAGAACAAGTCCACAAGGGGGCATGCATTCAAACTGGAGGGGGACAGTTTTAAGGGAGACATCAGTGGGAAGTTCTTCACTGAGAGGGTTGTGGGGCCATGGAACAGACTGCCAGAATGGATAGTGGGTGTAGATTCAATGCACAAATTCAAAACAGCTTGAGACACCAACAAGGGGCTAAGTAACAGAGGGAGGGGAAGGGGGAAGTCTTCCAAGAGGAGGGGAAATTGGGCAGACTGGATAGGCCATGGGGCCTTTTCTGCTGACAAATTTCTATGTTTCTATGTCTCAGGGGATAGCCAATTGAGCACAAAATGGAATGTTTTCCTTAAGTCAAGCATGGGAGGGAAGTGATCAAAAAATGTGCTGAACAGCTGGCCAGTCAAACCCTTCAGCTGCTGACCTGCCGGCCCCACCCCCATACTCAGGCAATTTGTGATGTCTAACTAGGCAGAACACAGGAGTTTGCCACATTGAAGTCAATGAATGTAATTTTCAAAACAATTTTATGTATGTTAAAGCAAACTATGTTATAAATCAATGTCATTGCTCAACTAATAGGGCCCCAATTAGTTAGACAGTGACTTTCATTTATATCAAATGCTCCTTTAGTATATACTTTATTTATTTTATTTATTTATGACTTTGATAACCGGGTGAGTGCACTGATCCCAGGGACCGTTTTCAGGCACAACCCAGGCCATAACACATGGCACAGGGTGACAGTGGAGTACAAGGTAACAGTAATACACATGAAACAGATTTGATACAAGCAACAATAGTAGACACAATATACAGGTTTGATGCATAGGTCCATTTGAGAACAGTGAATACAATGTTTCAATATCAGACAGGAGAAGACTTGGCACAAACAAACAAATCATAGCCATAGTGTACAATGACAGACTGCATCGTCCAGTGAGCAAGCAATTCACAGAATACTCAGTAAAAAAAATGTATATAATACATACAGGCAAGGAAGTCAAATATTACTGTGAAAAATGCAATATAACAGTTGTAGGCAAGAGATTTGACGAGTGTGGGTAGGTGGGTAACCCCTGGGCTGGGGAGTTGACTAGTGTGGGTTGGTGTGAGACCCCTGGGAGCATTGGCAGGATGAGTTTTCCAGGAACCAGACTTTAAGGTGGGACTTGAAACTGGAGTGTGTGTCAATGGAATGGAGTTCAGCCAGTAGTTTGTTCCATTGCAAGGGGGCAACTGCAGACCAAGCTCTGCTACCCATGTTGGTGGATACCCTAGGAACAGCTAGAGGGGGAGTACCATCTGAGCGGAGGTTGCGGAGGAGTGTTGGGGTTTTCAGAAGGGCAGTTATGGGGGATTCTGGAGCCATGCAGATGAAATTGTCCACCATGCAGCAGAGGGCTAGGTCAAAGTGACCTTGCAGTGGTAGCCATCTAAGGATATTATATAGGATACAGTGGTGGGTTGGGAATGGGGCCAATAAAGCAAAGTGTCAGGCGCTGTTGTAGGCAGTGGAGAGTTTAGCCATAGCAGTAGCTGAGATCCTGGCATAAACAGGGGAGCAGTAGTCAAGAATAGGGAGAAGATTACCCTGTACAATGGATAGTCTAGCTTCAGGGGTAAGGTATTGCCTGAATCTATAGGCGGCACCTAACTTTTGATGGAAGCTTCTGACAAGGGAATTTGCATGCTCAGTGAAGGTGAGGGAAGGGTCGAGCAGTACTCCTAAGTATTTGTAGGTGTTGATATCCTCCAGGGCTGTACCATCTGAGGTAAGAATACATAAGGGGGCGTGGCTTTTAGTTTTGGCCAGGAAGGGCTTAGATCCAAACAGCATGGATTTAGTTTTTTTGGCATTTACTAAGAGGAGGTTTTTTGAGAACCAGCTATGGGCTGCAGCATAGTTGTGTGAGAGAACTGAGGAAATTGTGGCCATGGATTTGTCACTGTGGAAGAGGGCAAGGTCATTGGCATACAGGAGAGAGTTACAGGTGAGGCAGTCAAAGGGAAGTGTATTAATGAATAAGGAGAAAAGGAGGGGACCCAGGATTGAGCCTTGAGGGACCCCCACAGAGACAGGCAGGGTGGGGGAGCAGGTTTGACCAATACACACAAATTGTGAGTGATCAGTAAGGTAGCTAGTGAATCAGCTTGTGACTTTCTGAGAACAACCAAGGAGGCTAAGCTTGGAGGTAAGGAGAGCATGGTTAACCATGTCAAAAGCCTTTGAGAGGTCGATGAAGACAGCCCCAGTGGCTTTACCATTATCCATATTAGAGAGGATGTGGTCGGTCAGTAAAGTGAGGGCAGTGGTGGTGGAATGATTCTTGTGAAAGCCACGCCATTGGTTGCATAAGAGAGTGTATTTGCTTATGTACTCAGTGAGCTGATTGTGGACTGCTCTCTCTCAAGTAGTTTACTGAGATGAGGGAGGATGGATATTGGACGGCAATTGTCAGAGGATTTGGGGTCACTGGATTTAAGAATGGGGATAACCTTAGCTATCTTCCATGGGTCAGGCATGGAGGAGGTGGAAAGGGCAAGGTTAAAGATGAAGGTGAGTGGCTTGGCAATCGCCGAAGAGATCAGCTTGAGAAAGACTGGAGATAGGCCATCAGATTTGGAGGAGCCGTGGTTAGGTAGATGTTTGAGTAGCTTCACTGTATCATGTATGGAGAGGGCTTTAAAATAGAATGGGGGTATTTGCAGGTGAGTGGCAGAGCTGGAGGAGGATGGCAGTGTGTCAGATATTAGTGCCGGGCTTTGAGGTTGGGCAGTTGGCAGATTATTTAGGTACATGGATAAGTTGGTGAACTTACCATTGAAGACACTGGCTACATCATGAGGGTCGGTCAGCAGCACATCCTGGGAGTTGAGATGTGGTCTCCAAGGTTGGCCTTTTGCAGGTTGTGGAAGTGGGTCTGTTTCAAAAATTTGGCCTGTTGTTTACATTTGTTCCTCATGTGCCTGTAAGCATCCCAGAGGGCAGAAGAGGGGGTTGCTTTGAAAGTGGACCAGGTGTGGTCTCTGGCCTTCATAAGGGTTAGGATGTCTTTACAGACCCAGCGTGAGCACCCGCCTCTGACCTATCTGGTAGTGACAGGGAAAAAGCGGTCCTGGAGTGTTAGTAGAGTCTGGGTAAATGTGGAAACTGCCATGGCTACATTGGAAAGGGAAAAAAGCATGGATCAGTCCAAGGGCTGGGCCTCCTCGAGGAGATTTGTGGAGACTGGGCCGCTGAAATTTTTTAGAGATAGGTATTTGGGTGGTGGGCGCTTTAGTTTGGAAGAACAGAGGAGATAGGTTGGTGAATGATCACTTACGGAGTCAGCCATTGTGCCCACGTGTAATGCTCGGTCCTCCCTGTTTATGAGGATCCAGTCTAATAGATTCTGGGTGGCTGAGCGTGGATTAAGTCTGGTGGGAAGAGTGATCACTTGCACCAGGTTGTGCTGCTTTAATAGGGATACAGAGTCAGACTGGTGGCAGCTCAGCCAGTTTAGATTAAAGTCGCTGAGAAGGATAGATTCCCTATGGGGAGTTAGAGAGCTCAGGCCTTGGAGGAGGCTGGTGAGTCCAATAGTTCCATTTGCGGGAGGGGGAGGTTGTTGCAGCAGCCAATATAGAGTTTCTTGCAGGATCTCAGGGTCAATTTGGAGAGTAGCCATTCACTAGGTGAGGAAGGATCGGAGTGTAGGACAATGCTAGCTGAGAGGGGTTCTCCTAGGAGCAGAGCCACACCGCCACCTTTTTTCCTGCCTGGCCTGTCAAGGCGTAGGTAAGAGTAGCCAGGTATTTTGAAGGTGTTTTAGCTGTGGTGTGGCTTTAGCCATGTTTCAGTGAGTCCTAGAATATGGGGCTTATATAGGTCAATCCAAGCCTCAAGGTCAGTGAATTTAGATGGAAGGCTACAGACATTGATATGTGCGATTTTAAGACCAGGGGCATTTGTCCAGATGCTGGAGGTGGGAGTGATATGGGAATTTTGTTGGGCCAGAGTTGCATTCAATGTCCCCAGCAAGGGAGAGTAGTGATAGTAGGAGAATATATGGGCAGGAGGGAATAGAAGAAGACCAGGAGAGGTTAACCAGGTAGTGGCCAAGGAGGCGACATTCTCCTTTAGTGAGTAGGATGAGATAGATGTAAACCAGGGTGGACTTATCCCTAGTGGTGAGTGAAGAGGGTTGAAACAGGGCAGAGGGGGAGAATGAGAGGAAGGAGAGGTGCTGTTGATCGCAGTCCAGCACTGTCACACAGAAGTTGGTCAATATCAGCGTAGTAGTTAGGGAGATGGCACATAATATAGGTAATGCCAGTTTCATCTTTCCGAGGGAGAGTGGGGACAATGGAAAGTAGAAGGAGGGAATTAGCTTGGTTTGCTTTATGAAGGTGGAGAGGAGGGAGTGGTGAGGCAAGAGGCAGTTAGAGATGTAGTTCTCTGGGGTAGGAATACACTCTAGAAGGTGTTCTGTAGCTTTACATTTGTGTATGGCAAGACGGCCAATGGGAGAAAAGTGCACAGAAGGGGGAGTGGTTTAGGTGTATTTAACAAGTCATGGAGGAGGGGGTGGGGGCTTCTACTGGTACCAAAATCCAAACGTCAGGGCTAGTACCTTGCAGTATAGAGGATTTCTGAAAAACTGTTTAGGTTCCAGAAATTGTGGGGTCTGTGGCCTGGTCAAGGCATGCTGGATCCCTGAAATAAAGTAGAAAAACAGGGTTTTTAAAGGCTGGAATAGGAGGCTTTTTACATCAGAGCAAAGAGAATAATAGAAGTGGGCAGGGTCAGAGAGCACAGCACACTGTTTGGGGGTTGGGGGGGAGACAGAGTGCAGGCCAGACAGCAGAAGGATTTACACAGTCAAGGCTCACAATTCACTTCTAATATCAACTCAGAACTTAAAATGACTATAAGGATTAAACAAATTATTAAACCTTGGCACACAAATTCAACTAGAGAGACAGAGGGAGATACGGTAGTTAGAGATGTGTTCTGCAAAAATCAGCTTCCACTGGTACCAAAATCCAAAAGTCAGGGCTAGTACATTGCAATATAGAGGATTTCTGAAAAACTGTTTAGGTTCCAGAAATTGTGGGGTTCGTAGCCTGGTCAAGACATGCTGGATCCCTGAAATAAAGTAGAAAAACAGGATTTTTAAAGGCTGGAAGAGGAGACTTTTTACATCAGAACAAAGAGAATAATAGAAGTGGGCAGGGACAGAGAGCACAGCACACTGTTTGGGGGTTGGGGGGGAGACAGAGTGCAGGCCAGACAGCAGAAGGATTTACACAGTCAAGGCTCACAATTCACTTCTAATATCAACTCAGAACTTAAAATGACTGTAAGGATTAAACAAATTATTAAACCCTGGCACACAAATTCAACTAGAGAGACAGAGGGAGATACAGTAGTTAGAGATGTGTTCTGCAAAAATCAGCTTCCACTGGTACCAAAATCCAAAAGTCAGGGCTAGTACATTGCAGTATAGAGGATTTCTGAAAACTGTTTAGGTTCAAGAAATTGAAGGGTCCGTGGCCTGGTCAAGGCATGCTGGATCTCTTGTAGTATAGAGGATTTCTGAAAAACTGTTTAGATTCCAGAAATTGAGGGGTCTGTGGCCTGGTCAAGGCACGCTGGATCCTTTGCAGTATAGAGGATTTCTGAAAACTGTTTAGGTTCCAGAAATTGAGGGGTCTGTGGCCTGGTCAGTACAGCATCAAACAGTTCAGAAAATGTCCTCCTTTGACTTCCATGTAGTACGCCCCCTCCCACTGCCTGGTTAGACATTACAAATCTTCTAAGTGAAGAGTTGGGCTGGGGCTGGCAGACCAGGAAGAGGAAGAGTTCAACTGGTTATATGCTCAGCACAATTTTCAATCTCTTCCCTTCTGTAGTGTGCTTACTGAAAAAAAAATCCTTTCTGGGACCAAATGGGTATTGATAGCAAAAGATAATGGACTAATGTACTTTGAAAGCCATTACCAAAATCTTAGACATTCTCTTTAATCTTTACACATGAACCCCTTTCCTTCATAGACACAAAGAAACATAGAATTTGATGGCAGATAAGGACCGCTTGGCCCACCTAGTACAGAGGGCCAACAACTTCCTGTTTTCTGCTGGTGATGCCTCTCCCTATGCATCCCAGTATCCCCCCAGTCCTTCTTACTGCCTTCTCACATTGCTGGCCCACCTTTAGGTCATCTGATATGACTACCCCCAGGTCCCTTTCCATTTTTATTGTTGTCAGTATCTCACCCCCCATTGTGTACTCTTCCCCTGGGTTTTTGTTTCCCAGGTGCATTACTTTGCACTTCTTTGCATTGAATCTAAGCTGCCATACAGTTGATCATTCCTTCAATGTTGCCAAGTCCCATCTTATCCTTTCCATCCCCCCTCTTGTCTATCAATCCTGTTGCAGATCTTTGTGTTGTCTGCAAAGAAGCATAGTTTTCCTTCCAGTGCCTCTGCAATGTCAGTTATAAAGACATTAAAAATGACTGGACCCAGTACTGAACAGTGTGGTACCCCACTAGTAAGCTCCCTTTCTTCGGAATGGACTCTGTTTGCTATTACCCTCTGTGTCCTGTTGTCCAGCAAATATTTTACCCAGGTTACCATCCTGGAACCCACTCCCAGGCTGGCTAATTGTTTTATTAATCTTTTGTGTGGGACTGTGTCACATGCCTTGCTAAAGTCTATGTAGGCCATGTCCACAGCCACTCCCTGGTCTAGTACTTTGGTCGCCCAGTCAAAGAAATCAATTAGATTTGTCTGACATGACTTTCCTGCTATGAATCCATGCTGCCTTGGGTCCTGTGGCCCACTGGCCTCTAGATACTCAACAATTCTTTCCTTCAGAAGTGATTCCATCATTTTCCCTACCACTGAGTTCAAACTGACGGGTCTGTATTTTCCTGCCTCTGTCTTGCTCCCACTTTTGTGAAGGGGAATCACATCTTCCATCCTCCAGTCTTCAGGTACCACACAATTCTCCCATGATTTGTTAAAAAGGGTAGTCAGTGGTGTCACTAATTCTCCCCTTAGTTCTTTTAGAATTCTGGGGTGAATCCCATCAGGCCCCATTGCTTTGTCCACCTTCAGTTTTAGGAATTCTTTCAGAACCCTTTTTTCTGTGAAAGGACTGGTATTGCCTCCCCCATTCAGAGTGCTTCTATTGATTGGATTAGGTACCTCCCCCTCCTCTTTTTTTGAGAATACTGAGCAGAAGTATTCATTCAGTATCGATGATTTTTCACTGGCCCTCTCTGCCCTCCCATTTATTAAGCCTCACTATCCATCCCTTTGTCTTTCTTCACTCCCTAATGTATCCATAAAAGGTTTTATCCCCCTTCTTAACCGAGCTGGCTATCTGTTCCTCAGTCTGGGCCTTTACTTCTCTGACTGCCTTCCCTACTTCCTTCAGCATTAACTGGTACAGTTCTCTGTCCTTCTTCTTCTATGTTTCCTTATGCTTCCTGAATGCTATCTTTTTCTCCCTAACCTTCCCTGCCACCTCTTTTAAGATCCATAGCAATTTTTTCTTTCAGTTTGATTTATTTGCTTCACACAAAGGCTTGTTGCCTCTGTGATGGCAGTTTTGATGTTTCCCCATTGTTTCTCCACCACTCCTTGCTTGTTTGCTAGTGCTTTTCTGATGCACTCTCTCATTTTGACAAAGTCAACCCTCCTGAAGTCCAATATCCTCACTTTTATATGGCTTAACTCTGCAGCTAAGTTTATCATGAACCACACTGTTTGGTGGTCACTTGTTCCCAGACTACCTACTTCTACATCTGAAATCCTCTCTCCATCCCCGTTTGAGAGTACCAGGTCTAAAATTGCTTCTCCCCAAGTGGGTTCCAACACTAGGCCATGATGAGTACCATCCAGCTGTATCCATGGTAATGCACCTTACAAGGTAATTATTATTTCATTTACCTTTGATGGAGGTGTGGGCATTTCCAGCGTAAATTATGCCTGATGCAATAGTCAGTATTTCCTGAAGAGAAAAAGCCCAAACACAACTGTGGAGTGAGGTCAGCACTAAGACTAAACACTAAGACTAAGACTGGCAATAGAGTGAGCACTGCGACTCGCTTTGTTGGTTGGATTAATCGCACACTGGACAATGCCACCCAGTATTGTTTGCATACAGCAAGTGGGACACAGTGTGGAATGCTACCTTTTGGGATCCTATGTACTTTTCACTTTTCGTACTGTGGATGAGAAACTGTTTTTATAGCTCTTGCTGTTTTCACTATTGATATTTATTGCCATGTACTTTGATGTAATAAAGGTGGTTTTAATTTCTTGAATACTGCTTATGTTTAGAGACCCCTTTGTTTAGGAATTAGTGCAAACCTCACTCCAAAATTGTGTTTGGTCTTTTTCTCTCTTCACGTTTTTCAGCTCTGAGGTATTGAATGTGCACACCCCTGTTTTGCTATTTTTCTGCAGTCCCCCCATCATTTGACTTTTGAGTCTTTGGTCTTTTTTTCTCAGTCAATATTTCCTGTTTCTGTTGTTATAATTTCAGGTACAGCACTTTTCAGAATGTGCCTGTGCTGCTGGATACTTGAATTGATGGAACTGAAAAGATGGAGATGGCTTGTTTGCTCGGTGATGCACCTGGTGGTGTGCCAAACAGCTTGCCTCATCATTGTGTCATTAATGGGATGCTCCTTAATGGGGATTGCAATGGTACTCACAGGTGCTGCATGACACACCTCAGCACCTTTTCTGTTTTTCATGACTGGGGTAGTGATCACACTTTGACTTGGGGTGGTAGTCTTGCTGCTAGGACTAGTGATGGGTGAAGTGGCCCCAATTCGCTCTGCGGAGTGATTCGCAGAGTGAAGGTGACAGCAGTGCTCCACAACGCAAAGCGGAGTACTCCGCGTTATTAATGAGTAACACAAAGTCCATTGAAAACAATGACTTCACATTACTCCGCCTTCCCAAACCACTACTCCACCAATTCTTAAGGTGAAGTACATTGAAACAATGTGCTTCACCTTAGTTCACCTTTTTTTTAAGCTCCAAAGGTGAATTTTGCTAGTATTTGATGGGATTTCAGGTCACATGGGCTCTAAATTGTTCTGCACAGCCTCAGTTTGGGGTAGTGTGTGTAGGAAGCTGTAGGAGACAATCTGCTCTGAGAGCGCTCTGCAATTCAAACCTTCAAAAAGCTGTTAAAAAAGCCCTTTTGAGTCTTTTTTTTTTGCCGAAACTTTAGTTCATCAATTATAGGAAACCCTCCTGTGCTATGTGTATGGATTTTGAATGTTAATGTACAACATTCAGTCTGTGTACTGAGAGACAGTGGAAGTGTGCTTTGGAGGAGGGGTGTATCTGTGGTGTAGGTAGATTAACTTGGAGAAAAAGACAGCGCTTTCTGTTTTGGTGATATTTTTCTTGTATAACTGTGTTAATGTACACACAGTAATATTTTCAATATTTCTTGCCTTTTTTTGCTGATTGTTGTGGTGCAGCAGTGCATAATTTTAGTTTATTTAAAATATGTGGTTATATTACTGAAGTTTTCAATTTGCTATGCATTACTTAGTGTGTGTGTGAGTATGTGTGTGATGCGTGTCATCAAATCAGACACCTTTTATTGTGCCACATAATTTCAGCAATGTGAAGCTGCTATCCACTGCAGCTGTGTGATTTGTGTACTTTTTTGTGGTATCTTTACTGGTACTAGTACTAGTGACTCTTACTGCAGCACTGCATTACACTGCCCCCCCCCCCATGGCCCACTCCAACCGGCAAAGGTATTCTTTTCCAGATTTGAATTTCTGGTGGTGAGCACTGGTTAGGTGTTGTGCCTTTGTGTCTGCATCTCTTCAGTGCACAGTGCAATCTTAATCTGTCTGTGCATCTGCATCTCTTTAGGGCCCAATCTCCATCTGTAACTTAAGTCACAGATGTTTCTTTGACTTCCCTTCAGAGTACTGGACAGATGTGGTGCTTAATTCTGCTTGAACTGTGTACTCATTAATATGTGTTTTTAAGTCAGGACCATCATCACGAGTCACTCATGATACTAATCATGTTCTTCATCATCACGGTCACAAATGCAGTCACAAATCACAATTCACGATCATTCACATTACGAATCACAACATTAATTTTTTTTCTAGTTACTTGGATGTATTGTAAGCCTCTTTTGTAGTATCTCTCCAGGCTTCACCACCTCACCATTGTACTCATTGATACGTGTTTTTAAGTCTTGGAGTTTTAAGCTACAGCTCATCGGGGAAGTACAGCCATAGGCGGTGGGCATTCACATTTCTTCATCATCATGGTCACAAATGCAGTCACAAATCATGATTTATGATCACGTCACGAATCATTAATCACCAGCAGTTGGAGTGGCAGGCTGCCACAGAATGGACCATGCCTGCACCTGCTGGCCATTCTGTGGCAGAAGATACAACTATGCATTGAGGCATCCCTAAGAAGAGAAGGGCCACAGCAGCACCTACTGCTCCACCAGTACCCCCACCCCCCACCACCACCACCAGCAGGTTAGTCTGTAGAATGTAGAACATTCATTTTTTTTAATTGTTACTTGGATGTATTGTAAGCCTGTTTTGTAGTATCTCTCCATGCTTCATCACCCCACCATTGTACTCATTAATATTTGTTTTTAAGTCAGGGAGTTGGACAGTGTCTGCAGTATATACACAGACTGGAAAGAAGACTGAATGCACACATGCAGTTTAGTACAGTATACTTGCACTGCTCAGAATACAAAGTGTCATGCATACGGAAGACAACAAAAAAGGGCATAATTACATACAAGGGTCGGAGATGGTGGAGGAATACATTTTATAACACAGCAAGGAAGGTGTGGGGGGCACATGGTGTAAGGAAAAAAAAATAAAGTGGGATCCCATGGTGATCCAGCAGCAGTTCCAGCATGAACATAATTTGCAACTGATGTACCTCTATGTGATCCAGCCGCTGTTCCACAGCACTCACCCTCTCATTGTTATCCACAACAGCACTCCAGAGAACTGCCAAGTCAGCCTGTGTTACATGCAGTTCTCTGGGGTCCACACATTCTATAGACTGACCTGCTGGTAGTGGTGGTGGGGGGGTAGGGATGCTGGTGGAGCAGCAGATGCTGCTGTGGCCTTCTCTTCTTAGGGATGCCGCAATGCATAGCTGCACCCTCTGCCACAGAATGGCCAGCAGGTGCAGGCATGGTCCTGTCTGTGGCAGCCTGCCACTCCAACTGCTGGAGATTGAGCATATGGGTGGACTGGCCCTCAGACCCTAGGTGAGTCCCCTGGGGGCCACGGCACATCTCCACCTCACATAGGTGGCACTTGACCACACTGCTGTCCTCCCACACAGTAAAAAAAACTGCCAAACAATGGAGGTGCAGGGAGGACCAGGCACAGACAGGGGGTGGCCAGATAAACTGGCAGCTGGCTGGTCACAGTGCTGAACAGGGATGGGTTTCCACACCTGGACCCGGGGGAATAGGAACATCCTGCTCCAGAGAACCTGGACTTGGTGGTGGTGGTGGTTCAACTGCCTCAGAGTCAGGACAGGAGGAGCTGCTAGTCCTGGCTCTTGGGGGGGGCACTCACAAGTATCGAGTGGTCCAACAGGAATGGGTGCCCATGCTCTCCACACATGCACATGGTACGATGCTTACCACTACCATGCTCTCCCAGAGCTGCCCCCACCCCAGATATTCCCTCATCCTGGTCCATCTCTCCTACTGCGCTCCCTCAGTCCGAGCAATTACTACTCACACTGTCACACAACACACACACACACACACACACAGTCACACAGACAAACAACTAACTACTTATAAAGGTAAGATAAATAAAATTTACAGAAAGAACAAATTAAGTAAAAAAGAGTACAGAAAAGATAAAAAATACAGTTTTTAAAAAAGCTATTAGGTCTAAATCAAAGTTTAAATCTCCTCCTTGCTCTGATCTCAAAGTATCAGCAGTCACAAAACACACTACTCTCTCTGTCTACACAGGAGAAAGTAAAAGAGTCTACTTATATGACTAACTTTCTTCCTGCCTAGTTAAAAAGCATGTGACTCACAGTACTACATGCCATGTGATGTGTGGGGGGGCTGCCTAATCTGAAACACCAAGTGGATCACTTAGAATCATAATGAAGAAAGCGAAGTCCATTAAAAACAATGACTTCACCTTGTTTTGCATTGCCATTATGCCTTAACATGAAGTGGTAATGACAAGGCGGAGTGAGCACTTTGCATTGCCCAATCCGCGTATCGGATTGGCAACATGAAGTGCCCACCTCGCTTTCACTTCACCAGCGGAATTAAAATTTGCTGCATCTCTAACAAGGACAACTACTTGGCCCACTTCCAGAATCTTCATCATCCAGTACCACATGCATGTCCTTCTCCTCACCTGCACCTTCACCTCCATCATGTAGTGCCGGGTGTATTTGGTTTACATTGCCCACTGATTTGGATGGACTGGAACCACTGGCATTGACTGTCTTCTGGTGTTGATACCACTGAATTAAGAGTCTGTTTTTAAGGTGTGTATGTTGCCCATCTGTGCCAAGGTGACTACCCTTCTTACCCTTACTTACTCGGGTTTGACAGATTTGGCAAATTGCCACTGTCTTATCAGATGGGTCTAGTACTTAAAACTCCCACACTAGGGACTTATGGGGCCTTGTATTTACTTAGTGCCAAGATGACTGAGATAGCAAAGGAGAAGAGATGCGCTTTGTTAGGTTGTGGGGTGACTAGAAAAAATAGAAAAACATGGGAGAAATAGTGCTAGGGGGGTCCTTTTCCATGGTGGTTATAGCAGTTAAGGCAACAGGAAAGACATATTCTATGACACCCTGTTTTAGCTTCTTTTTTTTTTCAGGCTCCAATGATGGATCCATGTCATCTGACACATCATCCACTTCATAGTCTGCAAAAAAGTTTGTATTCACATCATCCTCTGCAGGTCTGTCCTCCTGAGTAGCAACAGTCTCTGTCACAGGCAAAGGTACCTCCTCTTCATGACTGGCATCCTCATGTTGCTCCACATGTACCACGTCACCCTCACATACTGCCACAGGACTAAAATTATCAGGCTCCACCTCTGACCCACCATCACCAACAGCACCACATTCAAATTGCATTTCAAAACCAACCACTTCCCATCCCACAGTTGTTTATCTGGTGGTGGTACTGCTGCTTCCTGTCACTGTGTCACTTGACATTGAAACATCCGTCACCATGTCTATCACAAATTCAGCAGAGAAAACCCTAGAGGCGGGAAAGCCAACACCAGGGCAAAATATGTTGTTACTTCTGCTACTGCCTGCCACAGAATCATTTCAATGTTTTCCCTCTACTCTCACTGAAAAGTTTTTGGTTCCTGCACCACTATTAGGGACCACAAATTGAGCAATGATCTTTGTGACTGTTCCACGTCCTCTCCCTTTAGTTGCCCTTTTCTTCTCAGTCATTCTTCAGTGCACAGAGGGACACAGCTGTCAATCTGGATGAAACGTAGTGAGGAGAACAGTGATTTTTTTTTCTAAATAAATGTGTGCCAGCAGGGACACAACAATCACTTGGGTTAAATCGCAGTCACAAGGACAGTGATTTTTTCCTAGCACAACTGTGCATGCAGGGACATACAACAATCACTCTTGGTAAATTTGCAGTCAGGAGGAGAGTGATTTTTTTTCTAAATAAAAGATGTTCCAGCAGGGACACAACAATCACTCTTGGAGTCTGGCCAAATTTCTAGCATCAGTAAATTCAGAATTTGGATCAGCATATACCCAGTCAGCTGCATGCCAAAAATGAGATCTCCAGGTTACTTTGTTTGAAAGTTTCAAGTTATTTTGTAACCCTAAATTTACTGCCTGTTCAAAAAAGCCAGTTTCAGTAAAGACCTACTGATGATGTCACAACCAGAACTCACAGCCTAATCCTTCTTGCAATCTACCTTACAAGACTTATTTCTCCCACATTACATAAAACTGTAGTGGTATTTCATAGGTTTCATAGGTTTATCAAAGCATTTAAAGACCGAAGTCCATGTACTCGCCACAGTTTATTTAGGAATACCCAAAAATGTTATTACCAATAAGGTACTTGTCTAGCTTAACCTTAAATTTGTCCATGGTTTTACTAGCCACCACCTCAACTGGGAGCTCATTCCAGATCTTGTTTACTCTAACTGTAAACCATTGCTTTCTCCTAGATGTATTAAATCTCTCCCCATTTATCTGTAATGGATGGGCTGTGGTACTATATGTCTGTTTCCTCAGTGTCAGGTTTAACTGTTCCCACAGCAGTACATCATTAAGGGCCCTAAAAATCATGCACATGTTGCCATGCAGTCTACGAAACTCCAGTGAATACAATACCAAATTTTGTAACCGATGTTCATAATCCTGACCCTGGACTTCCTTAATTCTGCATGTTGCTCTCCTCTGGACCCTCTCCAAGGTCTTGATGTTGCCTTTGCCTCCAGGTGCCCAAAACTGGGCACAGTACTCCATATGTGGGTGCACCAATGAGGTATAAAGAGTGAGCAAGACCTCTCTATTTCTACTTTTTTATATGTTTATGAATGCAGTATTGAATACTACTGGCTTTTTTAATGATCTGATTACAATGTGGCCTAAAAATTAGTTAATTGCTGACTCTTATGCCAAGGTCCTCTCTTCATTTACTACCCTTAATACATTACTCCACAGCCTATATTGGTGTTGCTTATTTTTTTTTTCTCATGTGCATCACAGTGCATTTATCGATGTTAAATGTTGACCCTTTGTCCAGGGCCCAGGCTTCCAATTCTGCCAGGGCTGCTTACAAGATGTCTGCATCCTTACGGTTGTCTACCACATAGCTGATGTGAGTATCATCAGCAAATTTAGAGAGCCCCACATCTGACAGAGTGTTTATGGACTCAATGTACAAATTAAAAAGACATGGACCCAGAAGAGAGCCCTGTGGGATCCCAGTGGTCATGTCTGCCCACCCCAAGAATTCCCCCTTGATGCAGACCTTCTGTTTCCTACTCTTCAGCCATGCCTCAATCCAATCAGAAATATTCCCATGTACTCCCAGTTTAATTAGGACATTAACCAGTTTGTCATGTGGGACCTTATCAAAAGCTTTGGTGAAGTCTAAAAAGATGACATCAACAGATCTTCCTTCATCCAAAGCTTTAATGGTTTTACCATAAAACTCCAAAAGGTTTGTTAGGCATGACCTCCCCATCGTGAACCCATGTTGTTTGGTATCAATATTACCCGACATATGCTGGAATTCAATGATATGTTCTTTAATAATACCCTCAAGGCTTTTCCCCAGGATCAAAGTCAAATTAATTGGTCTGTAATTCCCAACCTCCTGCCTCAATCCCTTTTTGTATATGGGGATGACCACTGCCTGTTTCCATACCTCTGGAATTTCCCCTTCATTTAATGATTTCTGAAAAAGACAAGTTACTGGACCTGCCAAGAGCTTTGCCAGTTCTTTAATCACTCTTGGGTGCATATCATCAGGGCCCTGTGCCTTATTCTGATCCAACTATTTTAGTTGTTTTTCCACTTCAAATGTATCAAGTATGAGGCTAGAAACAGACGAATGATTGCTATGCTGAATAGTGGTTGTTGGTAAACCATGATTAAAAACAGTGGAAAAATAGCTATTACACTGTTCTGCCATTTCCTCGTTATCTGGTATTATATTCCCATCAGGACCAAGTAAAGGGCCTATTGTTCTGTTACCTCACTTTTTTGTTATTTATATATGATTAAAAGACATACTTGTCCTGTATTTTAGTTGCTAATTTAAACTCATATTTTTTTTGCCAGCTCTATACTCTTCTTGGTGGCCCTTTGGCATTTTGTATTGAACTCAACATAGTCCATCACCACTTAGTTTGGCCTTTCTATATGCTCTGTTCTTTTCCTTTATTGCTTTCCTGACTAAAGGGGTCAGCCATGGGGGGGATGGATTTTTTTGCCACATTATATTTACTTGTAGTGGGTACATAGATTTGGATCAAGCTATTTAGAAACATAGAAACATAGAATTTGACGGCAGATAAGGACCACTTGGCCCACCTAGTCTGCCCATTTTCCTACCTAACAGATAAGCTGCAGATCCTAGATAACCAACAGCTTACTTCCTCCTACCCCCTACTAGGACTGCCTTATGCCTGTCCCATGCATTCTTGAATTCCTCCACTGTTCTTGACTCCATGACCTCCTCAGGGAGGCTGTTCCATGCATCCACAACCCTCTCTGTGAAAAAATACTTCCTCACATTACCTCTGAGCTGTCCCCCCACTATCTTCAAATTGTGCCCCCTTGTTCTTGCACATCTCTTTTTCTGAAAGATGCTACCCTCTTGGACTTTGTTGATTCCCTTGAGGTACTTGAAAGTTTCTATCATGTCCCCTCTCTCCCCTTCTTTCCTCAAGGGTATACATATTAAGCTCCTTTAGTCTTTCTTCATATGTCTTCTGGTGCAGACCCTGCACCATTTTGGTTGCCCTCCTCTGGACAGCCTCTACTCTGTCTATGTCTTTGCGGAGATGGGGTCTCCAGAACTGCACACAGTACTCCAGATGGGGTCTCACCGATTATCTGTACAGAGGGATAACAACTTCCTGTCCTCATTTAATTACAATTACACTAATAACAATTTATTTTAGTGGTTAACTTATCCCACATACTTTGTAATGGTTCATTCTTAAATTCCTTTTCCAGTTCCAGTTTGCCAGATCCATTCTCATGCAATCAAAGTCCACCTTGTCAAACTTATAGATTACTGTCCTGCCCGTATCATTGCCCAGTGAACCCATATAGTTAAAACTAAGCTTTGAGTGATCACTAGAACCCAAAGGTGCCAAAACTGTGCAGTTTTGAATCATAATGCCCAAATTACTCAGGACCAAATCCAGGATATGGGTGCCCCCGTGATTACTTAACACAAACTGGTCTAACTCAGCCAAGTTGAACACTTCTAGATAGCTAGACTCAATTGCAGTATTAGCTTGTAGTGTATCCCAGTAAATTTTTGGGGAGATTTAAATCACCTAATAGAATAACATTTTCAGATAGCGTCAGCTAGTTAATAAAGTCCAACAATAAGCAATCCTCTGGAGTGGCAATTGAAGGTGGTCTTAAACATCTGGAAAAGGAAAGGTGACAATGGGTGATTCAGGGCATGCACTTCCATAATGTGCAGATGCAAGGTACAGTACTTAATAATGTGATGGGGTAGAATACAGTGGCAAACATGGCTTTAGAATAACAAAATATGTTCAATTTTTATAATAGTGCAAGGATGAGATTTCAAAATGTCACCAAACTGCAACTGTAGAATGCAACAATGGCACAATCTCAGAAAGTAGGTGGGACACCCAATTTTGGAAAGTGGCAGGGATACTAAATTTCTTAATGTGGCGGTGTCATATAGTTTTGGAATGTTGGCAGAGATATGCAATTTTGAAATATGGGAGACACATAGTTATGAAAGATTGTAGGGCTATGTAATTTCGTAATGTGTCTTGGATGAATTAATTTGGCATGTGGTGTAGTGATGCAAAATTTCAAAATGTGGTTGGTATGCTTGATTTCAGATCGTGGTGGCAACATTCAATTTCAGAATGCGGTGTGGACACAACATCTCAGAAAGTGTCAGTGACGCAGTTTCAGAATCTGGTCGCCACATGGAATTTCAGAATGAGGCAGGGATGTGTAATTTTAGTATGTAACTTGAGCATGCAGATTTGAATGTGGCAGTGACACTCATCTTCGGAATGTGGTGGGTACGTACAGTTTTGGAATATGGTGAGAATGTGCATTTTCAGAATGTGACACTGACAGGCAATACTGGAGCATGGAACTTTATACACAATTTCAGAATATGGAAGTGACACACAATTTCAGAATGTGGCAGTGAGACAATTTCAGAATGTGGCAGTGACGCACAGTTTTGGAATATGGGGGTGACACAAATTTCGGAATGTAATGGTGATGCGTAATTTCAGAATGTGGCAATAATGTAAAGTGGGCAAGCATTAAGGATGTAATACTTGAAGCAACATCCCATTGTGTTAGACAGAAAAGGAAGTGCAAAAGAAGAAGGAAACCGCTTTGGTTCTCAAATACAGTAGCAGAAAAGGTCAGAGCCAAAAGGCTGGCCTTCAGGAAATATAAGGGAACACAGCAGGATGAAGATAGGGAGGCATACCAAACTGCCCTAAGGAAAGCAGGGAAGGCAGTGAGGCAGGCAAAGTCCCAAACTGAGGAAACACTAGCACGAACAGTAAAAGAAGGTGACAAGACTTTCTATAGATACATTAGTGAAAGGAGAAAGTCCAGATGGGGTATTGCTAAGCTCAAAGGTGAAAAGGGGGCATGTGAGGAGGAGGACCCTGTAAAAGCATCTATCCTAAATAGATACTTTTGCTCAGTATTTACTGAAGAGAAGGTAGGGCAGGGCCCACAGCTCAGCACCATGGACACGGGGGGGGGAGGTGAGCACTACTCCCTTCACAAAAGAAAGGGTCCTGAAAGAGCTCGCTAAGCTCAGGGTGGACAAGGCAATGGGACCTGATGACATACATCCCAGGGTACTTAAGTAGCTAAGGGTGGAACTAGCAGAGCCATTAGCAGAACTGTTTAGTGAGTCTCTGAGCACAGGAGAGGTCTCAGAAGACTGGAGAAGTGCTCATGTGATCCTGCTGCACAAGAGTAGTAGCAGAGAGGAGGGAGAGAACTATAAACCTGTCAGTCTTACCTCAGTAGTGGGCAAGATTATGGAGGCACTCCTTAAGGAAAGGATAGTGCAACACCTGGAATCCATAGGGGTACAGGATCCAAGACAGCATGGGTTTACAAAAGGAAGGTCCTGTCAAACTAATCTCATAGATTTCTTTGACTGGGTAATCAGAGTTGTAGACCAAGGGGGAGCAGTTGATGTCATCTACCTTGACTTCAGCAAAGCTTTCGACACTGTTCCACATAGAAGATTGATAAATAAGCTGGGTAGGCTCAGGGTGGGTAAGAAGTTGGTCAGCTGGGTGGCAAACTGGTTGACGGGCAGAAAACAGAGAGTGGTGGTAAATGATATACAGTCAGAAGAGTTGCAAGTCACAAGTGGGGTACCTCAGGGATCAGTTCTGGGGCCAGTCCTCTTCAATATCTTCATTAGTGACATTGCAGATGGACTAGAGGGTAAGGCTTGTCTGTTTGCAGATGACACCAATATCTGCAACAGAGTAGATGATCCAGATGGGGTGGGCAGAATGAGAAGATGTCTGGATAAACTAGCAAAATGATCAGAAGAGTGGCAACTGGAATTTAATGCAAAGAAGTGCAATTTCATGCACATAGGGAACAGAAACCCTGAAGCCACCTAAAGGCTGGGAGGGGAGTTGCTGGCAGTCACAAAGGAAGAAAGAGACTTGGGCATCGTCATCGCCGATGACCTGAAATCATCCAAGCAGACCTCTAAAGCAGTACTTAAGGCTAGGGGGATGTTAGGGTGTATTAGTAGGGGTATCACAAGTTGTAAGAGGGAGGTAATAATCCCTCTTTACAAGACACTGGTTAGGCTCCATCTGGAGTACTGCATGCAGTACTGGAGGCCACACCTTCACAAGGACATTAACCAAATTGAGGCAGTCCAGAGAAGGGCAACCAAAATGGTGCAGAGACTGCATCAGAAGACATATGAGGACAGATTAACAGAGCTCAATATGTATACCCTTGAGCAAAGGAGAGAGAGAGGTGATATGTTCGAGACATTCAAACACCTTAAGGGTATTAACAAGGTGAAAGAGTCTAACATGTTTAAATATAAGAAAAATAGCATGACAAAAGGGCAAAGCATGAGATTAGAGGGGAGGCTGATTAAGTGGGAATGTGAAAAAAATATTTTTCACAGAAAGGGTGGTGGATGCATGGAATGGCCTACCTCAAGAAGTGGTGGCTATGAATACAGTGCAGGGCTTCAAACAGGCATGGGATAGGCATAAGGGAGCAATACAGATGAGTATGAATAGATAGGCCACTAATAGAGCAAAGGCCAAAGGCACATTTATAAGGTAGAAAAAGAAATGGGCATACTGGATGCGCCTCTTGCGGTCCTTATCTGCCGTCAGCTTCTATGTTTCTATGTTTCTAAATTCAGAATGTGGCGATGATGCACAGTTTTAAAATGTGGCTGATACACAGTTTCAGAATGTGGCTGACATGCAGTTTTGGAATGTGGCTGACATGCAATTTTAGAATGTGGCTAACATGCAATTTTGGAATGTGGCTATGACGCACAATTTCAGAACGTGGCAATGACGTGCAGTTTCAGAATGTGGTGGTGATGCTGACGAACAGTTTGGGAATGTGGTGATGATGAACAGTTTCAGAATGAGGTGATGATGAACACAAGTTCAGTTCTGGAACATGGTGGTACCATGTGACTTCAGAATGTGGCAGTGACTATTGAATGTGGCATCAACTTCGGAATGAGCGGCACCACATGGCTTCAGAATGTGGTGGCACTGCATAGCTTTGGAATGTGGTGGTGCCACATGACTTTGAAATGTGGTAGTGCCACAGAACTTCAGAATGTGGTGGCACCACACAACTTCTGAATGTGGCAGTGACACACAACTTTGGAATGTGGTAGTGATGCACAACTTGGGAATGTGGTGGTGACGCATGACTTGGGAATGTGGCAGTGATGCACAACTTTGGAATGTGGCAGTGGCACACAATTTCAGAATGTGACGGTGGTGCACAGTTTCAGAATGAGGTGGTGATGCACAGTTTTGGAATGTAGCAGTGACACTCAGTTTCAGAATGTGGCAGTGACATACAATTTTGCCATTTGGCAGTGATGCACAGTTTCAGAATCTGGCAATGACACAGTTTTGCAATGTAATGGTGACAGTTTCAGAATGTGGCATTGAAACACAATCTTGGAAAGTGGTGTGGATGTGCAATTTTGGAATGTGGTGAGGATGCGCTATTTTGGAATATGACTGGGATGCACAATGTTGGATTGTGGTGGGGATATGATGCACAATTTTAAAATGTGGTGGAAGCATACAATTCTGGAATGTGACAAGGACAAGCAGTTTCAAAATAAAATGGTGTGTCCTGCCATATTCCAACAGTGTACATCCTTACTTATATTCCAGAATTGCCAGTCCTTACTAAATTCTTCAATGCATGTCCCTGTCACTTTCTGAGATTGAATGTCCCATCACACTGTGAGATGGTACATCCCTGCCACCTGCTAAGATTACATGCCCCCCCAACATTCTAAAATTGTGCACCACTTTAACAATCTATACCTTTTTTCAGTGCTGCATTCCAAAACCACCTCCTGATGTGTTCTAAAATACAGTATCATGCATCTGAACATTCTTGAAATGCAAGCATTGCAGGCAACCCTGTGTCAGTTTTTGTTTTTTAAATAAATACTACAGCTACAGTTTTGATACCTTTGAAGAAATAGATCCTAATAAGGTTGCTGATAGGAAGGACTAGTCTGTGAGTTCTGGTTGTGACATCATTAGCGACTTTTCACTGAAACTGGCTTTTTTGTATAGGGAGTGAAATCAGTGTTACAAAATAGCTCATAACTTTAAAACGAAGTAACGTAGTAACCTAATTTCAGTATGAGATTTATTGGGAGTAGGCTGATTCTAATTCTGCAATGTAATACTTTTGATCGGACTACCTCTCTAAGTTCGCAGTCAGGACCGTGATCTTTTTCCTAGCACAGGTGTGTACGCCGGGACACACATCAATCACTCTGGTTAAGTTGCAGTCAGGAGGACAGTGATTTTTTTTCTAAATAAAGGTGTGCCAGCAGGGACAAAACAATCACTCTGGTTAAATGGTTAAATCACAGTCAGGAGGACAGTGATTTTTTTCCAGCACTAGTGTGCTGGCAGGGACACACAACAATCACTTTTGTTAAATTTGCAGTCAGGAAAACAGTGATTTGTTTTTCTAAATAAAGGTGTGCCAGCAGGGACACAACATTCACTTTGATTAAATCTCAGTCAGGAGGACAGTGATTTTTTTCATAGAACAGGTGTGCATGCGGGACACACAACAATCACTCTGGTTAAATTTGCAGTCAGGAGAACAGTGATTTTTTTTTTCTAAATAATGGTGTGCCGGCAGGGACACAACATTCACTCTGGTTAAATCTCAGTCAGGAGGACAGTGAATTTTTTCCTAGCACAATTATGCACACAGGGACAGACACCAGTTGACCCTTTTAAAGATGTCATTGCAGCACATAACATATCCCAATTGGTGACCACCCTTACTAGAGCCAACCTGTGAACTGGCAACAACTCCCTGCTAGACCTAACCATCACTACACGCCCTCACAGACATATTAGCACAATAGTTTTTGCTGACTCTAAGAGAGACCACTCGCCTGTCATTATCCTATGGTCAAATAAGACCCCTAAACCTCCACCAAAAGTTACATATCAGGGTGTGTTGAAAAAAGGGAAACTTGAACGATTTAGGGCATACCTCGCACATTGCGACTGGTCACCTTTTACCTCGTTCTCCAATGTAGATCATGTGCTTACCTTCCTGATCACACACTTCAATAAGACTTGCGACATCTTAGCCCCCCCCCCCGCACACACGTGAATTAAAATCCAGGGGGGGGTACTAACCCATGGATCACTGTTGAACTGCTAGATAAGATGAAAGCTAGAGATAATCTTTGGCATCTAGCACAGGCCACAGGTAAGCCTGAGGATAAGCAGTGTTACAGAGCTGCTAGAAATGCTTGCACTCAGGAAATTTGCAAGGCCAAAATTGTCCACTTTCAAAATGAGCTCTCTAGCTCTTGGGGTGACAGCTGGAAATTCTGACAAAAAATCAAGTACCTTACTGGCAAACCAAGCAAAGCGGCACCCACTATAATAGTGGTCAATGATATCCCTGTACAAGATCCTAACTCAATTACTAATGCTTTCAATGCAGCTTTCATGGATCTCAGCCATGTATGTCAGCCAAATATTTTTGATGAATCCAACACTAGAGTCCCCTCTGACATTGCCATTCCTACCCCTAACATCCCCTCTTATACTTCAGGAGGATCTCACTTGCTGAGGCCCAAAAATATCTACTTAGTGTACTAGGTAAAACCAGGTACAGAAGTGACTCCCTTGATATGAAATTACTTTACCTCTCTCTGGATGTCATACTAAAGCCACTTAACAACATTCTGAACCTGTCTCTGGCACTTAAGCAGTTCAGCAAACAGTGGAAGGCCCCAGTTGTCACAGCTATGCACAAACATGGTGACAGATCACTAGTCTCTAATTACTGCCCCATCTCGATCCTCCCACCTTTATCCAAAGTACTAGAGAGAGTAGTCACTGACCAGTTGACAGATTTCCTAACCAAATACAACATTCAGTGCCCTCAGCAGCATGGTTTCTGTCACTCTAATAGCACCACCATAAGTCTACTGGAATACACAGACTATATTCACAAAGCCTTGAACTGCGGTCAGATTGTTGGCTCAGTCTACATAGACCTGCTCAAGGCTTTTGATACAGTTATTCACTCCCTCCTACTAGATTTCCTCCAATCCCTTGGCCTCTTCAACACTTCTGCATGCTGGTTCAAGAACTAACTTGAAGCCAGAACCCAACAGGTCAAAATTAATGACTTCCTATCAAGTAGCCTCCCAGTCCTACCCAGTGTACCCCAAGGTTCCATCCTCGGGCCCTTGCTTTTCAGCCTTTTTATAAATACCCTGATTAAAGCCTGTGACAGCAGCCTAGTCCTTTATGCTGATGACGCCGTTCTATTCTCCAGACACATTGACCTCCTTCCCCTCACAAATAAACTAAAATTAACTTCTCAAAAGTTGAATCCCGGTTTGTCAACCATAAACTTCTAATGAACTATAAAAAGGTCAAAACAATGCTCTTTGCAAGCCTCCAAAATAAATACAAACCCACAAGCCTAACCCTCTGTAATAACCAAAGTCAACCTCTGGAGATGTTCTACAAATTTAAATACCGAAGTGTTACACTAGACAGTGCCCTGTCAAATGCTCAACATGTCAACCATAGGGTGGTGAACAGTAGGCTTGGGGTCCTTTACAGACATAGGCACTGTCTCACACCTGTGGCCTTAAGACTAATTGTCACCATTTCAATTCTGTCCATCATAGATTATGGCCTGATAATTTACAGTGCTGCCACCGATACCACTCTAAAGTGGCTAACGAGTACGCTAAATAAGGCCTGCAGGCGGATAACTGGTGCTGACAAACACACTCATACCTGTGACCTCTATTCACAAACCGAATGGCTCCACCTACAGGGTAGGATAAAATATTAAATCTGTCTCTTTGCAAAAACATATGCCTTGCCATAACACCCCCAGTCACCCAGTCCCTGCTTCTGCCAATGAACAAGCAATGTCAAATGCATAGGGCAGCTAAGCATGCTTTCTATGTTCCTGGCTCTAAGACCTCACAAGCCCAGCATATCTTCAGTTAAAAAACACCTTCCTGGTTAAATGACCTTCCCTCTGAAGTCCTTTCTGAACCCAGAATAGGCAGTTTCAAATCCAAACTTCATGGTCACCTGGCACCACTGTCTAAATGTGACTATGCCCACTAGTTCCTACTCCCTGCTCCCCTAGGTCCCTAGCTCTCCTAGTTGCTAACATTCATTTGACCCCCTGTCCTCCTGGCCTACTCCCCCAAGTTCTATTTCTTGGACCCCATCTTTTCTTCCCATCTCTCTCATCCATTCCCCTTTCAGCATTTTCTCTGTGCTGATATCAATTCCCTTGTTTTACTCCTTGATGAACAAAGTCTAATATTTCTGGACTGCATACTTGCCTACTTGTTCTGCTGTATGTTTTTTTTATTTATTGTAATGATGTTGTATCAACTTGGAATATTTTCTGTACCTCCTGTTTCACCAGTTTGTAATATTACCTTACCTCCTTACCTGTAACCCCACTCTGTTTTTGTATTCCTGTGATATTTCCTCTTATGCTACATTGTTCTGTTTTTCTTGTCGCGGAACCTTTGTATATGAACCCCTGGTTAAAAGGTATTTGTAATCCTGGTAATGAATAAATAAATAAAAATTAAAAATAAATAATTACTCTCATTAAATTTGCAGTCAGCAGGACAGTGCTTTTTTTCCTAGCACAGGTGTGCACGCAGGGACACACAACAATTACCCTGGTTAAATTGCAGTCAGGAGGACAGTGATTTTTTTTCTAAATAAAGGTGTGCCGGCAAGGACATAACAATCACTCTGGCAAAATCGCAGTCAGGAGGACAGTGATTTTATTCCTTAAGAAAAGACAGGGCACTGGCCCACTGATTTGATTCTGAAGACAAGTATGCCTTTTAAATTGCTCCTACCTTTCCCCACACAAGCCACCAAACCACTACTTCTCTATTAACAGAAAACTAAATTATTCCAGTAAAGAATACAGGAGAACATCAACACTCAAAAAAAGTACTATATGTGCAAAGGGCACTCACAAACACAGTTTTGAAGCAATTTGACCAACAAAATGCTCTTTTATATAATGTTTTTAGATTTTGACTCTAAGCTACAAGCACAAGCTCTGCTATCTAAGTCTCTTTCCAACACACTATACTCACATAACAACCAAAATACCTTCTCATTGGCTGTTCATCATCATGTGACCTTGTATCCCATGGTACTTTGCAAACTTTGCTTCTTATGCTGAACTTCGAAGGTGAAGTTCCAGCTTCTTGGAACTGGGACACTTCTGCTATTAACTTTCACATTTCACATTGATGGGGATTTCTCGGAGATGGGGGGGCATACATCTAACTCTACTGACTGTGTGACATAGAGATAGATATTTAAAGAAGGGGGTGTGCAGGGGGCACAGCCTCTACATAGAGGGTGCTGGGGGTGAAGCCCCCTTATTGATGCACTGGAGTGTTGCAGTCAGTGTCAGCATGTAGTGGGGTTGATGATGGGATGCATCAGTGTCGGGGATATCAGCAGGTTTGCGTTGCTGTGAGGGATGTCAGCGGGCTTGCCATCACTGCAGCTTGGTGGAACTGATCTTATCAACTTATAACCATGTTTTTTTTAAGTACAGCATGCTGCACCTCACTTAATAGGCACTTGCACTATGGAGATACAGCACTTTTGAGAGTTGCATTCTGCTACATTACAGTCTCCTAGAAGGAAGTTTGAACTGATGTAAATTCATATTACCGAAACTGGATCTGGTTACAATTTTTACTGGTTTTCAATATTTATACTCAGTTTGTTTTCCCAGCTTTTTCTCACAGAGTGTCACCATAGTTTTTATTGCCTCAAAGATTGCCTAAAAAGTTGCATTATGACTCAAAGCATGCTGATGCAACAGGCAGCTGCAGCTTCAAACTGGACCAAAAGTTTTGAACTGGGCCAACTCGGCAATTCAGGTTGAGCCATGAAAGGCTCTGTATACTTGAATCGAGTTGAATTAACCTAATCTGGGAGGGTCCAGATGTGCAAAAGAGTCAGTTCACCCATCTTTACAGTATACCTTTTACCTCCATATAAAGACAGTCTCAACTAGTTTTAACTCAGTTAAGATTTCTTACTTGCCAATTTTTTGTAAGACAATCTGCCACTGTCCAGTTAATTTTGTGCTTATTTTATTACTAACACATGTCACTATACAAAAATATTATAAAAAGACAGTCTCCATGTTAAAGATCCCATAAATTACTAACCAGATATTTAAGGTATCCTGTGAGATGGGTTCATGGGGAAGGGTGCCGTCCGTAATGGCGACTCCTTCCCAGTGCAATCCCTCATGGAGATGGGAGGGTAGGGTGACCAGATTAAGGGGTGGGTGAACTGGGCGACAGGATGTTGGTATGTGTACGTGCATGTGGGGGGGGTGAACATGGTGAGTGTGGGCTGGGAGGGGGTGAAGGAGCTGTGGGAGTGGTGCTTCAGTGGATTAATGAGCTGCATCATGGCGTTGGGGGTTGGCTAGTGGTTGGGGTGGGTGAGGTACCGCTTTCGGGTTCAGGCACTGGTGCAATTTTAGTGCACCTGGCCTGAACCTTTATTTTTAATGCTTTCACCCTCCCCAGCACCCCCTGGAGTTGAGAATCCTTTACTAGGATGGTGTGGGGGCGAAGACCCCTGCGAGGAAGGGGTGTGGGGGGGCACAGCTCCCCCCCCACATAAAGCATTAAAATACATGTCCCAGCACCATTGTCCTGTGTGCCAGGGTTGTCAGAGTGCCAAAAATGTTTTCAGCACTCTGACTGTGCAATAACAGTGGTCACCTTTAGGCAATTGCCGTTATCACATAGAACCGATATTTAACATGGCTGTTTCCTAAGTTATTCATCAGCTTGCTATAAAACACACCTCTCTACCAGTCTCACACAACATTATAAACTGTTTCCAAAACTTTCTAAAAAATACTTATTTTACCAACTCTTCCAGTTAGTGTTAGACTATTATATACCTATAGTGTAACAGCTGCTCTGAGACTCAAACTGTACCCTAATGAAGCAGTCCACATCGAAACCTCCCTGTAACCACCACTTACCAGATCATGAGCTCATGTTTTCTATCCTTTAACAAGTTATTTATCCTCACATAATCTTCATATGGGGCAGCAGCAGCCTAAAGGAGCTAAGCCATGAAACAGCACCTGTACCAGCACATCTTGCAGCATCAGTGTAATACTCTCTGCTAGCATATAAAGACAGCTTAAGCCAATTTACTGGTTTAAGCTTAATTAACATGTTTTACATGCCAAGTTAAAGGAAGTATTATCTGTGTCTGTCCATTTCATTTGTTCTTGTTTTAATTTTTATGGCTGCATAGCAGAGCTATGCTGATGTATTGCTGTGATGTATAAGAGAGAGGGGACTCTGGAAGCATGTACCAGATACCTTGACTGTGTCCTTCCACAGTGGAATTGAAGCACTTGTAGTCCACTTCATTTAGTACAGTGCTGTCCCCCCCAAGCACTGTTTGCCTTTTCTGTGCTCACTTTCAGTTCACTTCTGGGTTCAGAGCCAGCATTTCTCATTCTCCCCTTATAAATGTAATTATGTTTCCCTGGTGTCTGGTGGCAACACTCACCCTCCAATTGCTATCCCTGCTCTCTAGTACTGTTTCCCTGGTCTCTAGTTGCAACTTCCAACCCTCTGATCACCGTCTCCATAATATTGTACTGTTTCTCTGGTGTCCAGTGGCACCCCCACACTCTTGATTGCTGTCCCCATAAGGTTCTATTGTTTCTCTGATATCTAGTGTCCCCCCCACCCTCAGATGACCATTACCATAATAATGTATTGTTTCCCTGGTGTCTAGTGCCCCCCCACCCTCTGATTGCTATCCCCATAATAATGTATTGTTTCCCTGGTGTCTAGTGCCCCCCTGATCACCATACCCATATTGTTGTACTGTTTCCCTGGTGTCTAGTGGCATGGCCCCCAATCTCCAGTCAATAGCATCATACTGCTGCATTGTGTCCCTGGTGTCTAGTGGCACCCCCACCCTCAGATTGTCATCACCATTAGGTATTGTTTCACTGGTGTCCAGTGCCCCCCCAGCCACTGATCACCATTCCTATATTGTGCCACTGTCATCTGTAAAAAATAAAACTGCCCCTCAATTATTTTTACCTGTAAAATAGGAAACAGTCCCTCACTGATCTAACCCCCCAACCTGACCTCCCACTCAGCAGTCACCACCATGCCCACACACCCTCACTCACCTAGTAATTTTCAATATTTTCACCCCAAATGTTTAACATAGCTATTTTTTCACACCACCTCATGAACGTGACAACTGTTAGTTTTCAAATCCTGGCCATAATGTGTTTTCCCACCTGTGGTGTGGAATGATATTTTGCTAGTGTGGAATCACATTTCAGTACGGATTTCAAAACTTTCACCTATGGAGTTCATGAGGTGGGGTAAAGCAGCCTCTCACTTTTTTAAACTGCATCACTACCATTATATTGCAGCCATATTGGTCTGACCAGAGTTTGTTTATGTAGTTATCTCTCTTCCATCTTTATGACACATGCTTGGTGGTTAAAAATTGAATACTTTGCTGAGTGGGGATGACTAAAAGTGCTGCTGATCACAGCTTTATGTGCCCCCCAGCCAGTGGTTAACTGGTGGAGTTGTTACCAATCATGGCACTGTTGTGTGTCCCCTCCTCTCCTGAGGGAGGACCAGATTTACAGCTGCCAATTACAGTGCTGTTATGTGTGTTCTTTATCTCATCAAAGGGAGGATGGAAGGTTGGTCAGTCATCACAGCATTGTGCACAGCCCTTGTCCTGTGGGAGGAATGGAAAAGCCATTGCCAATTGCAGCATTGTTGTGTCACTTTCATCTCCTGAATGGGACTAAAAGAACTGGCACTGATCACAGCTGTGTTGTGACAAGAGGAACTGCAACAGATTGTGGTATTGTTGCATGTTCCCTGGGTGGGTCATTGTTGGTGAACCTACCATTAGAAAGAAATGTTGCTGAAACAAAGAATTAGAGAAGGGATGCAGACAGTCACTTTCACCATGTTGGACACCTGCTCCAGACTGGCTGCACTGCTTCACCCAGCAACTGAGTGGCTTGATAACAGGAGTGTTAGAAATGTATACATATAATGGTCAACAAAAGGAGAAAAGGTTACACATAGAGGGCCCAAACAATGCTTTTATGGAGCAGCTAATAGGGAATTGGGTTCTAGAAGTACTGAATGCTGGAAAGGTGCTACCATTATGCTATTATATAACTATTAGGACTAGAATGGAAAAGACAGCATATGACATGCTAACATCAGTTCACACAACAGTTTTTTTCTCATAATAATATACATCATTTAGGAGGTAAGCACATATGTACAGGGATCATTTCATTTTTTTTTTTAACTTCTCTTTATGTACCATCCTATGAGGAACTCTCTCTGGCAACCTTTGCCTCACCCCAAGCTCTACCTCCCACCTGAGACCCCACATCTCCTCACACCAGCCTGGTGGATCCCTCCCTGCTCTGAACCCCCCCAAGGTGGGGCCTCCTAACTGCCCAGGGCACTTTATCTAGAATCAAGTGTGCCATATTGGATGATTGGCCCTGGAGAGGAGAGTACCCAGTAGTTGGGAGTGTGGCTCAGTGGGGGCAGAGGTGCCTTTGCCTATCCCCAAAGTTGGGGATTTTTTGTGTATAGTTTCCCCCAGAGTGCAGACTTGCAATGAAGTTCACACGATCAAGTCACTGACGTCCACTGCCACTCCGCCCCACTTCTACGGCTCAGCATCAACAGTACCCCTGGACTCCACCAGAGGTCATTGTTATGCTGAGCAAACCCTGGAACCCACCCCAGAAGAAGAGAGCAGTCCATGGGATGCTAGATCCTCTCCCTCCCCTGCCAGCCCCCAGCCACCCGAGTCCAGTCCTGAACCTAGGTCACCAGCGTGGTACGAGGTGTGGCGTCCAGTGCCTCAACCCTCAACACCACCAGGCCACCATACAGGGATTATTTCCATTCTATTCCTAATAGTTCTTTGTATGCTACTACCACATTTACTATGATGGATAGGGAAATAGACCAGACACAGTACCTGTGGTAATAGCATGGGTAAAATCCTCTTCTGGTTCTGGTAGACTGATTTATAGTAATCCCAAGAAGTCTGTCCTGACTACGTCAGGTAGCCTAAGAAATGAAAGTAAGTTTAGCAATGCAGTTACTATTCCTGAACTGCACTGCTTTCAAACCCTCTCCACCAGTCAGGAAGCAGGATTCTACCTACCGATTTTCTAATCTACAGTATCATAAAACACAGCAAGCATCATTCCCTCATGGCAATTTTCTTATTTAATCAAAGGAAGAAAAGGAATTTGTTCTGTACTTGCACTTAACGCCAAATGCCGGAGGGTACAGCAGGCCCAGCAAGCAGCTGATCGAAGCCTTAAAAATTCTAAGTCACATGGTAAGCAATTTAAATTCTCTCAGCAGCAGTCCAGCTCTGAAGACAGCTTGGGGGATTCTGAGAAGTGACTGGAGTGGCTATGGCTAGCAGATTACGAGGCTATATGATGGCAGCATCAACAAGCTATAAGTGATTTATAAACTAAAGCAGAGAGCATAAAAAAGTGTTTTCATCACATAGTTTCTAGTTAGGAGCCAACACCACAGTAGCTTTGTTTTTAAATAGTTTATTAAGGTTTTCAAAGCAAAACACAATACAACCACAGTAAATCTTGATGTCATAATACAATTAAAGTAATTGTTTCAGAAATGGGTGCAAAGCATATATTCAATTAACAAAGACAAAAGTCCATACAGAATAAATAGAATAATAGGTTCTGGTGTATTACAAGGTAGTAATTCCATCAAGAGGTTTTGGGGACACAGAGAACCTCGAGAGCGAAGCTCAAGAGGTTTCATGTGTCCCCAGAACCTCGAGATAGAATTACTACCTTGTTATGCCAGAACCTATTTGTTATTTTTTTTAGTATATGGATACGAGGTGAATTGACTCACCTCCATTTAAACAGTGGAGCAAGCATGTCCATATGTGTGCTGGCAGGGTTCCCGAGTGCTGTGTGGATGACCAGGGCTGTGGGCTTCATTTACCGCTGTTTTTTTAAGCTGTTTGTCAGTGGCTGTATCGGGTGAGCAGAGGAGCTCAAAAAAATGTTTTGATAAGTGAAGAAAAATGGTTGCTGCTGCTGTTGACTGTTCACTCGCTAAGTGAACGAGCAAGCCGCCATGTTTTCATACTCATTGTGCCCACCCACAGAGCAAAAGCGGCCAATCAGGAGGCACACTTTGTAAGACGTCGGGGATAGACTTGCACGTGTGCTGTTCAGCTTTCTTGATAATACTATCGATCGGGTGCCGGACGACACTATTATGGCACCCGAATTATGGTATTATCACTTAGGAACAGTAGTATTATCGTTCCAGGAGCGATGGTATTACAAGGATTTTTTTGTATGCTTTTCAACTATATTATTTTCACAGTCCATATATTAAAAGTTGTTAATCCCTACCTCTGCCAAAAATTGGAAAGGCAATAGCAGTTCATGCAGTCATTTAAGAGGTGGACTATGGGTTTTAAAAATAGCTGTCATAAAGCAGCAAGCAACCACTGCTCCCTAAATTGTATTATTATTTCTTAATCTAAAAAGAGTAATATCATATCTATGCTATGGAAACTATTACAACATAATGACAGTTATGCTTAAAATGAAATGTGGTATTAAACAAGCATACAACATGGACCTGATTATTAACAAATTTAAACATAGAATTTGCAGGTCTTGCCAAGTAAAATAAAAAAAAACACTTTAAACACTAACTCTGCAGAAAGACCTGCTGTTTAACTACAAAGATTATTTGATATATCTTCTTATAAAAGGAGTACATATTGTTTGGAAAGACAATGGCTTATTTCTTAAAACTGCTGTTTATCTCTTATTAAGGTGGAGGAACTTGGCCCACTGCGGACTGTGGTTCCCCTTCCAGATGGATGCCAGCCATTATCTCAGAATAGGCCTATATCCCTCCAGGTTGGACCATAGTCCCCTGTGTAGCTTTATCTTTTTATTTATTTCTATTTATTTATTTGAATCTTGGAATTAAGACCTCTGAGCCATGAGCTTATTTACAAAGGCTCCATGTTCAAAAATGAATTATACAGAGGATGAAATAACAAACACATGTACAATGTGTGATATACAACAGGAGGATAGATTGAAAAACAAACTATAGTACTAAGCTTAACAAATTATACTAAGTGCTATACATATGGATAAACTGAACAAACTATAGTACTATGCTTAAGGAAATATATTAAGTGCTATACATATGGAGAAATTCAGAGGTTAATAGGAGGATTTAGGGGCAGAGGAAGCTGAAAAATAGTATAGTAGTACTATCAAAGGAAAAGGAGGTTAGTAGACTATAGAGGGAAGGAGAAGAGAGGGTAGTAAAGCCAGAAAGGGGATCAATAAATAGATGACAGTTGGTAGTAGTTACAGGACTATTAAGGGAAAGATGAGGGTGACTGGAGGCCCAGTGGTTACACAAAGTAGTGGTCCAGGGGGTCCTTGTCAGAGGGGGTGTAGAGTTATGTATTGAGGGTCATAAGGGTTAAGTGAGACAATCACAGCTACTAGGGTTTATTAAGTGTTGTTGAAGACAGTTTTTGAAGAGGGCAATATTGGGAGTGGATTGGATATGTGCTGGAAGGCTGTTAAACCAGAAGGAGGCTCTATACATGGATGCTCTTTGTCCTTGGGATGTCCTGCATAATGGAGTCTGGAGAGCTTGATTTGGAAAGCTTCTAGTGCAGCGCAAGTTAGCCAAGGCCCTCTTTAGAAGCTGCTGGATAGATCGGGAGCTACCCATAAGGAGATATTTTTGGCCAAGTGGCAGGTGTGATAGTGGATTCTGTTATGAAGGTTGAGCCAATTGGATTGATCATACAGGATGCAGGTGTGAGTGTCCTGGCTAGCACCAGTAAGAAGCCAGCTGGCTTTATTAAGGGTGACCACAATCCTTCTGAGGGCAGTGGCAAAAGCAGCACCATAGAATACAAGGCCATAATCCATGATTGATAGTATGGGGCTGGTCACAGCAAGATGTAGAGCCTCTTGGGTCATGTGATGCCGGTGCCTGTAGAAGAGCCCAAGTCTAAGATTGGCAGTTTTGGAGATGTTTGAAATGTGCTCTTGGTAGGAGAGTGTGTTGTTGAGAGTGATGACCAAGTACTTAAAAGAGGAAACCTGCTCAAGAGTTGTGCCAGTGTTGTTGTAGATGAGTAGTTGGGTTGTTTTAAGTTTGTTATGTGATCCAACAAAGATCATGGATTTGGTCTTCTTATAGTTCATGATTAATCTCTGTTCCTCAAACCATGTTTCTATTGAGGTAAAACTATGCTGCAAATCACTGGTAAGAGGTGCAGGATCAGGCTGGTTTCTGTAAATCACAGCATCATCTGCTGGTTGCTGGGGTAGGCTAGGGGATGGTGTTGAGGCAGAAGTTAAATAGGAGGAGGCCAAGGATTGACCCCTGCACTACACCACATAGTACAGGGCAGCTAGTGGAGAGAGAGTCCGAAATTTTTACATGCTGGGTTCTGCCCCTAGGTAACTTCAGAACCATGTGGTGACATCTTCAGAGAGTCATAGGGAGGGCAAAGTCAGAGCAGAAGGGAGTGATTGACCATATCAAAGGCCTTTGTAAGATCTATGTAGATAGATCCTACAAGGTGACTACAGTCAAGGGCCTTATGTATGATGTCTGCATAGATGAGCAGGAAAGTGGCAGTACTATGATTCTTCCTAAACCCATGTTGCTGTGGGCTATGGATGTCACAGGCGGAAAGATATGCAGATAGTTGTTCTGCCACTATTCACTCAAGGGCTTTGGAAAGGGGTGGTAAGATAGAAATGGGGCTGTAGTTGGCGTGGTTTGTTCTATCACCACTCTTGTGGATTGGGGTCACTACCACAGCTTTCCAGACTAATGGGAATTGACTGAAGTGAAGGGACAGATTCAGGATCCAGGTGAGTGGGTCCAGGACAGTGTCAATGGAGAGGTGAAGGAGCTTGAGGTTGAGGGAGTTGGAGCTGTGCCTAGACTTGAGGAGCACTTTCATAAGGTATTTCCTGGTGGTAGAGGGGGAGACCGATCAGAAATAGAATTGAGGATAATTTGGAGGAGGTCTTGTAGTGGGCAGAGTCATTAATGGAAGGTTCATTGACGAAGTTGGGGGGGTAGGAATCCACTCAGGTCAGTGCATGAAGTGTTGAAAATGTTAGCAGTTTCACTGGGGTCTTGAATGGTGAGCCCATTCTGGTTAAGGAGAGTTGGGGGGTTGGGGGGTGGTCAGGGTTTTCCTGTAAAATATTTAATATTGTCCCAGAATATATTTCTGTTATTCCAGGAGCTAGCAAACATGCTTTGGTAGTGAGAGACCTTTGCCTGCTGTATTGCCCAGGTGCAATTATGTTTGGTGATCCTGAAGCATTGCTGGTCTCTCCACTTGCCAGTTGCCTGCGCCACCTTCCAAAGGTGGTCATGAAAGGCCATAAGGAGCAGGAGAGAGGGTGTAATCCAAGGGTTAGAGACTCCTTCACCTTGTGCTTCTTGGGGGAACAAACATATTACAAGCTGAATTGAAACATGTGATGAAGAGGCTTAGTGCCTTATCAATTCTATCAGCCAGGAAGACTGGGAACCAATCACAGTTGCAGAGATATTGTTGGAGATGTTCCAGATGCCCTTTCTTGAGAACCCGCAGATTGGATGTTCTGCGTGGACTTTTAGGAATCTTATTGGACCAGCAGCAAGTGATAGGTGTGTGGTCACTCAGGGCATCAGGTAACACTGTGGTGTTGGTGATCCTTTCAGAGTGGTGGGAGAAAATGAAATTGATTAGGGTGCTAGTACCATTCCTGTAGTTAATTCTAGTGGGGGAAGAGACAATTTGATAGTGGCCAATGGCTGTAGCTGCATCCTTACAGGCATTAGAATCAGGTGACAGCTGAACTCATTTCTCTACACCATTCCTTCAACTATAAATTGAAGCTCCTCGTGCAGAGAACCTTATCATCCCCTGGCTGAAGATAGGCAGCCCTGCAGCAAAAGCAACCAAGTATGCTGCTTGCATACAATTCTTCCACAGCTTCCTAAAATATCTGTGCACCATCCTAGCCCCATCCCTAGCCAGGTTATTTGTCCCCAGGAGGACAATGGCATCAAGCTCCCCCTCCTGCCCTGCTGCCCCAGCGATCCTAAAGATCCACTTTCCATCTTCCAAGCTCAGGCACCAGGTAGGCACCTTACTTCCCATTTTATCTCCCTTCCTGTTCCCAAATCTACCCCCCCACCAATGATTGAGTCCCCAATCAGAAATTCCATCCTTCTTTTATGTGGTCCTCTCCATCCCACATCAGGGCCTCCCCTACAGAGAACCCCTACATCCTCCCTAGCTACTACTATAAGGGCCTACTCCTGGTAGTCCCATACTGCCAGATTGGTGGCTTAGTTTCTTAGTGCCACAAGCTGAGGAATGTGCCCCGACCTACCCTCCCCACCCTTCTAGAGTCCACCACATTCCAGCTGGTGCTCCTTCTCTAGGCATTTTCTTGGACTCCAATGGTAGAGTCAGTGGCCCTTGAACAGGGGAAGATGTCCCCCAAATCCTAGCCAGCTTCATCCGGAGTCCAGTGTCCTCCTCCCTCAGCCCAGTGAGGAAAGTGCAGATGGGACAGCACCACAGTCTGCAGAAGGTCTCTCTGAAAACTGGCACTCTGCAGCCACTGCACTGCACCACTCCAAAAATTCCCATTTCTTTGCTCTTTACTTCTAATGGAATGAAAGTTTGTACCAATACGCAAGATAGGGTGTTTCTAGTTTTCCCCTTGTTAAATTTCTGTTCCACTTTGTGTCTTTGCTCTAAATAGGGTGTTTCTAGTTTTCCCTGCAGCATTCCACTCGTGATCTCCTTCTCTTCCTATTTGACAACATTTACCACCACCAACCTCTGATGTGGGAGCACGACAATACGCTCCCGACAATTTGCTCCATGATATTTCCCTCCTGACAGTTCATCCTCAAGTCAATTTGCTTCATTACAAACTTGCTCCTTCTTTTTTTTTTAAATTTCTATTTTTCCCCTCCTACTGCCCCACAGAGCCGCTCCATCGGGAGTCGCCCATTAAGCCTGCCCCTACCAGTGCCTACCTTGCAACCTCCAGTCCCTCCATCCAGCCTCAGCAAACCCCCTGGGTGGGGTCGGGCAGCCCCCGAATCCTTCAAGTCTTGTCAGGGTCCTGGGGTGGCAGGCAGGAACTGGCACATAGGGACCCAGCTCAGCGCTCCGTCTTCCTGGCTCTGAGGGGTGTTTTTCCCTGTTCTGTAAGGGATGTTACCAGACCCTGATGTCAAGGCGCAAGCCCCGATGTATGCAATGTCCTCTGCCCTAGACAATGCAGCCCCTAGAGGTGACTGGTCTGCAGGCCTCCGCCCATGACCAATCAAACCCCTGAGGCACAGATGCACTGCCATGCCCCCAGCTTCCACCAGAGGTCACCGCATGCCCTGGTTGAATCCCCACCCTCTCCCTGGAGAAGGCGAGCCATTGTCGGACGCTCAGCCAATCTCCCCCCAGCTGACCCCCGGCTCCCTGAGTCCACTCCAGAACCCAGGTTGCCGGTGTGGTGTGAGGTGTGGCATCCAGTGCCTCAACCCTCAGCTCCACTGGGCCGGCCATCTCGCTCCTTTCAAATACGCTCCCAGCAGCAGTAAACTAAATAAACAAAATTGTTCCTTGTGTGAGCAACAAATTAATTCAGCAGCAGCAGTAGTAAAGTAAACGCTCCTTTCAATACGCTTCCTGTGTGTACAACCAATTAATTCAGCACCAGCAGCTGTAAAATAAATGAAACAAATGGAAATCTAACAAAATAAACCAGCTCACTTCCCTGCTCTCTGTTTGTACAACAAAATGAAGCAGTAATTTATTATTATTATTATTATATACCACATCACTTCTAATGTATTGTTAGCAGGCAATATGAACATTGGGAACATTGGCAATTTACTAAATTTAGTAGTGGTTGGTGGATATAGAATTTGTAATGGATATCGGATCTGGATTTTTTACCTAACTTATCTGATCGGATACAGATATCCATCGGATCAGATTTGGTGCATGAATAAGTAGATGTTACCTAGAGTTATGACGTCATATATTGCAATGTGCAAAAAGATTTGTAGTTTGCAAGCAGCATGCCAAGTCACTGCTAGGTAAAAATGTAATGTGTTAACAGCTATGAATGGCTTTATCATACTTCTAGTTATAACCATACATTTTTGGCAAAATGGCAGAGTGCCATATTTTGGCTATGCCCCAGAAGGTGTAACCATGTTATACTAGATGTGTTCACTTACATATGGTATGTTGTGCTGTATTTTAAAGGAGTTGGAAGGTGTTTAAAAAAGAGTTTTGTTCTGAAAAGATTTGGCATGAATATGTATAAATTTGTTGGTTTAAAAGAGAAAAAAAAATTGTCAGTGTTACAAGACAGGGGAGGCAGCACATATATCTAAAACACGTACAGTTTTCTAATGAAACTATGGGCATTACCTCAGCAAATTGGTGTCAAATAATGTCAGTCTTATTTTCTGTTAAGTATTTCTTTTTGTGTATGTGTACTGTCTTGGCCAGCAGTTTTATTGTATGCTCTATTATTATTTAAATATATTTAATATCAGTAGTGTTCAAGGACACTAAAAAAAATAACTGGGTTTAAATGACCCTTGCATGCACACTGTGACCTTTTGCATATTATTTGACCTTCTTGTGTTTCAACATTTTATGTTACTACCAGTTCAAACTTGATGTGTATTCCATACCTAAAGCACAACTTTTCACACAAAATGTATGTTTTCATGAAAGCACACCAAGAGTGAACCATTTAATTTGATTTTTATTGCAAAACTAGTATTCTAAGTAAAAAGGAACACATTTTTTTTCTCTTCTCATTTCTTCTGACTTGCACCCAACACAGGCAATACTCCAGCTGGAAGAGGAGAATTATTCATCATCTCCCCATATTTTTTTATTATATTACTTTTTTATATTTATGCAGTACACTTTTGAAAAAGGACTATTACAGCTGTTTTTGAGAGTTTACCATCTACAGTTAAAAACAATGGCTTTTGTTTTTATGTGTGACCATGGTGTAATCATTTTTTTCTTTTTAAAATGCATTCTAAGAAATACGTACGTACGGTATTACCATTAATCCTAATCCTTTATAAACTCAGCTGACATTTTGTCATGCTTAGTATAAGGGAACCCAGGGACGCTTGGCTTCTTTTATCCTATGGAAATAATCTTGTTTTATTTTTAAACTTGTGTAGGTTTAGTATTTTGTTATTTGTCTGTGTTTCTTCTCTTTCTTCTAGAGAAAAATAAATTCCCCATCTTTATAGTAAGGTATGAAACTTACTAAACTAATTGTAATATTATCTTGTTATAATTTAAAGTGTAGTAGGTGGGGATCATGTACACCATCCACAGCTAACCTTTTTATTGCTACAGTATTCAAGCTGTCTCTTCCACCAGTAGGAGCTTGGAGGGGGGGGTAAGCTACCCTTCCTCCCTTCCTGTGTAATACCCACAAAGGTTGCAAGGTATATCACTGTCCCCCCAAAGGGGTAAATAAAGAAAATGTGTATTTGCCAATAATTGTTTCTTATTTACAGGTTTAAAAAAAAAAAAAAAAAGACCCAAGGTATTTTAACAGCATAACCCAGCCCAAGCCCTTCTGCTTTTTCTAGTGCAAACAGTTAAATCTCACACCTATTATTGGTACAAGGGCTTCTGCCCTCAGCAAGTAATCAGTTGCGCTGGAGGGTAAAGTTATGTATGTATGTCCACATATATTCATTCTTTTAATTGTCTTTTCAGCTTTCTTATCCTGTCAAAACAAATGTAAAACAACTTTTGTCATAGTCTTAACGGCAATAAATGGATTTTTTTTCAACCAGTAAATTCACAATACTCTAACATTTCTGGACTCTAAGCTAAGTTTACAGTCTATATGTGTTGTTTAAAATGTATTTTATGCATTTTGCTCAATACTAAAATTGTTCTATTACAAACATGCTTATGTTTCACGTTTATGTTATAATGTTTTAATATACATCTTGCTACACTGTATCATGTATGTATTCAGAAAATATGCTCCACATGTATAACGTTTTTAATGCTCATAACCAAATCTAAATACTGGGGCCAGCATTGCTGTCCCACCCCTACAATATATTCCAAAGCAAAACCAAAAGTAAAATTAATGCTCCGTTTGTCTTATTACTCATAGGTACTCCTAAAGAATGAGTGCACTCTATGCAGGTTTTGTCATTTTAAATTTTAACAATTATAATATGCAAAATTTAAATTGTATTCCAAACCTATGCTTCAAGCCTTACCCCACTCAGTACTTTGGAGTATTTCACTATACAGGGTAAAAAAAAGGTAAACCCTTTCACTTGTCACAGGTGCAATAGGCACTGTTATTAAATTGGCATAGGCCAACAAAATATGTATTTGTCCCACTAATTAATTGCTATGAACTATATGTTTAAAGCGTGTTATTGTAACATTACAAAATTTTATAACTCAAGTCTCAGTCAGGCCTGCTTGCAACAGACAGGGAAATAATGTTCATCACTGTCATAACTGCTTCTGTAATTTGAAAGCAGGGTGTAACCATAACATTGTCATTATTTACAGATGGTCAAATGGTATAATTGAACCTCGGCCTGCACCCCCAGGTGTGCGGTTAATGTCCCATTTTTATGTTCTCTTTCTAATTGCCAGAATTTAGGCTCTGTCACACCACTCTTTACAAAACAAAAAGTCAATGGTTTAAAAGATTGTTATTTATGTGTTTTTTAACTCAGTGTCTAACACACTTTGCAAGTTTGCAGGTTTCCACGGTGTGGCACACATAAAATCTCCACGTTCAACAGCAGTAATACTTTCATCTAAATTGCCAAGACCTTCATCTTTTTCCTTAAAAAAGAAAAACAACTGCCACAGTTTTGATATTATCACCATCTTTGTGCCTGACTGGTTCCTTATAAGGACTATTGCATGAATCCAGTTATTATTAAATCAACTGAAAAAGGTCCAGTCAGTTCAGACTCTGCAATCAAGCTTATTGTTTCTGCTTACTATAAAGTTAAGTCTGGGGTAGGGGCAATCCCCTAACTTCAGCAAAAACATTTTTTCCAATTATTCTTTAACCAAGACATCCATTTTCTTCACTGCTGCTTGTTCCAAACATGGCTGGTACTTTCTACAACCCTATTGCTCTGTTATGGACTGTGTTCTTAATAGTTTATTGTCAATTGTTACCTTTTTATGGACTGTTAATCTTTATGCCAGAGTGTAATCAACTACCACAACACAAATGCCATGCCAGTGTGTGTGTGGCTACTCAATGCACAATCTAATGCACCCCTGGCCAGTGTGTCTGCTAATCAGCCATCCAGCAGCCAGCAATATGAACACTGACTTTTCTACTATGCTGGTGTTTTGTTTTTAAATTACTGTCTGCATTGCCCCATGTGCCTTGTGGGGTTACCACCATTCTGCAAATGACATTTCACCTGTACTGTAACTACACCAACCTGTGGTTACTTATATAGACTTATGAACTATTAATTTCATGGACTATTATGTTTTATAAGGACTTATCTGTCAAAAGACATTATCAACAAATTCTTCAATCAAGCTCCAAGGGTGTGCCACACCCCAACACAAGGTAGCATCTACCTTATTCACTCTCAAAGTGAATTCCATGAACTCTTTTTCATCAACAAAATTGTTATGTTATATTGTGTTATATGTGGTGTCACATGTTAGCATTTTTTCACATATTTCAATTGTGGTGTTGACATCCCTCAATTCTGTATTATGTTTTACAAACTCACAATTTGTGTTCTGTCTGTAACCACCCCTGTACCAACTCCAGACAAAATGCTTTTTTATAAATACCTTGACTATCTGTATGCTGGCAACCAGTTTTAAATCATATACCTATTCACCTAGTCTAACAGTCTAAAAGTAAAAATGTTTAGTTTTTTTTTTAACCTTCAGTTAATAACTAATATCTTTACATTTATATTCAATTTTTGTAAATGTTCGAGTCCCTCAGGGGCCTCCTATCTTCAAGGTGAAAATTATTAAAAGTGGCCAGTGGCCAAGGTTTTAGTAATCAGTGACCAAACTTTTATCAACAATATGTAGTTGGCTAACCAAAAGGTTGAGAAAATAAAAAGGTGTAAAATGGCTAGTGTAAATTGCTAAAGGGCTAGTAAAAGGTAAAATGACTAAATAATGCCAACATGTAAATTGGTATATCTAGTAGCAAAAGGCTGCAAGTGGCTAAATACCACCATGTCACTTAATATGTGTGTGTGTAAGACTTTAAAAGGGTTAATTGTAAAATTCTATACAATAAAAAAAATAGCTAAAAGCATAAGGTGAGGCTGTGACCAAAATATGCACACAGCTGTGTTTAGCCTTGACTGTTAAAAGTTTCTCATCATATAATTCTCTCGTGTTAAAAAAATATGTTTAACAAAAAACTAATAAAAATAATAAAATACCTCATTTGGTTGCTGGTACAAGGTTACTTTGACATTTGTAGCAAGCTAGTCACTTCTCTCATATGTTTTCTGGCTCCCAAAACAAAAGTTATTTGTAATAAATATACAATTCCATCACCATTTGTTTTCCCGTTCCGTAATGAGCCAAACGTGACTATAGTGTAGGTGGGTAGTCAGTTGATATAGAGTATCAAAAGGGGGGAGTGTGAGGGATTTTATTTTTAAAAGAATATGAAATAATGCTTAGTCTCACATGATTTAACTAAGTAGCTAAAATAAATGTGCATGTCCAGGCTTGCTGAAGCAGGGTTACTTTAGATAAAAAATATAGCTGTGTAGCTAAATAAAACTAGTTAGAACTGGCAGTTGCTGTCTAATAAGAAAGAACTGAATAAGGTAGAAAACAACTCCATATAAAGAAAAAATGCTGATAATAGTGTTCTGTGCATCTGTTGTAAGCAGAAAAAATCAAGTAAAGCCATGCCAATAGTGTATAAAAACTGCTGTAAATTATAATCGGAGAGCTTCTCCTTTGTAGAACTCCCGCATGCATGTGAAAGGTTTGATCAAATAAAGCGAAGTTAAGACAAAACCCAGTGGTGTGGTTTTTGGCCCCGTGACGACGGGGAGGTGTGCTCAGGTAATTCTTGCAGTGAAAAAATTTGCAATCACAGGTTACCTGTTCATCCCCACACCCCCATAAGTCACATATCCTCACATATTCCCCAATGTAAATAAACTATTGACAGCTGTCAGTATGAAAATATAATTATTTATTTTTGTTTCAAAGTTCACAAACACTGTAATTACTAAATTGAATTTAGTAATTACAGTGCTGCTGTAGCAGCCACATTACTATCACATTACAGTTGATTGAAGCACAAACAATCAAGCAATTATGTCTGCTTAGGCTACATGGACTGTCACAGTGGGAATGGGAGTGAATTGGTGAAGGAGCAAGTTAGAACGGGTTCGAGTTTAACTGGACCGAGTTGTCGGGAACGAATCTGGAGGGAGCAAATTAACGGGAGCAAGTTGTCATGTACCCTTCTGATGTCACTCCTTCAGCCAATTTGCTCCCCATCTTACTATGACCATAGTCATTCTCAGGTCCTCCAATGTCTACAGCAATCTTCTGCATGGCACTGAGTCAAAAGCCTTGCTGAAATACATGTAGAAACATAGAATGTGTCAGCAGAAAAGGACCAATAGACCCATCTAGTCTGCACTAATTTCACTGCCTATTGCTACACCCTGGACCCTATTTCATCAGAAGTGTCCCTCCCTCTTCTCTTTCCTCTATCTACTGTATTTTGCCCATGTGCTTATCATATGCATTTTTTTTCTTGCCCTGGCTCCTCAGCCCTTCAGAGTGGGCCTCGTACCCCCCTCCGACTCCATCCACCAGGTTTCCTTAGGATCCCCTGACTTTATTGTGCTCATTTTGACCTGGGGGTTATTCATTTTTCCCCCATTTTCTCCCCATCCCCTGAGGGAACTGGTGAGAAGGACATTGATCCAGACAAATGGCATTCTGATGCATGCTGATGTCAAGCACCTAACAGCATCCTCCCTCCCTCGACTCGGTAGAGCCATATACACCTCCCACCCATGCTTCCATTAGCAGAAAATCTATGAGTAAATACCCAGTAACCCACCCAGTTGGAGGAGGAGGAGGAGATCATCCATTGGGACACTGTAGCCTCCTCCCCCCATCTGACCCCCGATGACCCGTGTCCGTTCCTGAACCCAGATCTCCGGCATAGTGCATATCCTATGCATTCTTGAAGATCCTCACTGTTTTTTCCCTAACCACTTCTTGTGGCATTCTGTTCCAGGCATCTGCCAGCTTTTCTGTAAAGAAGTATTTCCACATATCCGTCTTAAGCACCCCTGAAGGAGTAAATCCGTCCTAAACTAGTAAGCAGAGTAAATCCACAGCGTTTCCCTTATCTACTACCTTTTTTACCAGTCAAAGAAAACTATCAGAATTGTCTGACAAGACTTCCCTGCCACAAACACATGCTATTTATTCACTTGTAAACCATTGCTGTAGTGCTATGTATCCTGATGACCCTAGCAGTGGCTTTAGAGCATATCTAAATGTTAGGTATTTCCAGTGATCTCTTCTTGGAAGGCTGCACTCTGCAACAATTTCAGCAAAGAACATAAGGACTGTGGTTTGTGGGCAATGAAACTGAAAAGCTTTTCTTATGTTAACCCCCTTCCAGCTCTCCCACTGGAGGACTGTTCCTCCAGTCTGAATCTTCGGGTTGTCCACATAGGTTGATAGGGTCCCAGCATTGAGCTGTGCCAGCCACGCAGCCTGAGAACCTTAAGGAAGTAAGTCCTTTTGTATTTCATAGTGCCTACTTTGTAGATCCTCCTGAAGGCAGAGTGTTGATGTACTGGGATTTTTTTTTTTTAAAATTGTAAGTTTTATTGAGAATTATATGGTAATAACATCAAATACAACTACTACAAACAATAGACAATATTTACAGATATGCAGTAGTCAAGGTGTTGTGAGTCCCATCAACATTCAGGGACTGTTTTGCTGGTATATGCTATGCTATGCTATGCTGAGACGTGCCCCATCTGGTGTTGTTGAGGATCAGATGAGGGGTTTGTTTCACTTTATGGGTCATGGGGGTAAAGGGATTTGGAGTGCACTGGGTGGTTTTTCAGGGGGTGGTATGGGTTAAGTAGCAGTGCATCCAACATTACCCATCTCTTGGAAAAAAGATTGGGGGTGTGGCACAGGTGGCAGATCATTTTCTCCATTCTTAGAGCTTCAAGCATGGAGTTGTGCCATTCCACATAGGTAGGGGCCTTGTCATCCATCCAGTGTTTGAGAATCTATTTTTTCACCCTTGCAGAGATGGTGAAGATGTAATATTTTCTGTTGCCGAAGGTTGTGCCACTGCCTCCTCCCCTTCCCATGCACTTGCATTGGCCAGACAGAGTTCTGCTGTTACTGCTGGATGTGCCATTGCATTTCCATGCTATATGGTGTCTGTGAAGAGTTGCTTCAGGTCTGTGGCATCCATAGTAGACATTTCTACATTAAAGACTGAATGTGTGTGCCCACTCCTTTTATGCAGGGGTCATGTGGCATTCAATGAATGTGTACTGCTCAACATGGATCCCTGTCCCAGTCATGATGTGCCCCCCTCCAAGGTGCATCCACACATGACAACCACTCCCACAGCTGCTGTGTATCCCATCACCTGCATAGCTGTTGCACACCATGGGACAGCACACTAGCTTTGTGCATGTTTCAGGGTTGAGCCATACTTTTCTGTGAATCAAGCCCAGAGCTGGCACTTTAAGTGTTGTTAGGTAGCATTCTGCATTGATGGGTGCACTGTATCCATCAATGCAAATCTACAAAGCTGGTAATGGGCTGCCCGAATTACTCAACCTGTTCAATCCACAGCTGAATTTAATTTTGCTCTGAAAAGACTGTAAAGGTTCATGTTTTTACACTTTACAGGGCTGTGACGTATTTCACAAGTAAACTGTTTCAGCTCCAGTAAAAATGGTCAGTCCAAAGTTGGTCACTCCTGTCTGCATTTACATCCCTCAATTGGCTACAATGAAGGGGTTAATAACTGATGCACAGTGAGGGCAATGTAATGTTCTTGTCTCTTCCTATTTTGCTCCAGTTTATGACTGATGCACCTCTAGCTCTCAGACCAAGCATGAGCCTGGCATTTGTGATGCTCTATTTGACAGGAGACAGTACCTGGGCACAGGAAGCAGGAAATTACATTGTTTGCTTGAGCACTTTCTTCTCAAGGTGCCCTTATTTTAAAAAGTAATTCACCTAGAGCACCCACAATGGTTATACAGTGCCAGTTATAGGAAGCATCTGTACATGTTGCTGCTAAGCTGAAAATTGGAAAAAAATATAACTACTATACTATTTGGAGTTTTCCCCACTGAGTTTCCCGATTTATTTATACCTGACCATAACCCAATGACAGAGGTCAACATGGCTTTGTGCTTTCTCTGGCAAGGAGGTGAGAAAGTGCATGCCTTCACAGTCCTGGTCAGCAGGTAGGGTACACAAAATACTGGTGACAAGGAAACTGAAATTGTGCAAGGGTTTCTTCTTTAAGCTGGCTAAAGCAAGAGAGGGCTAAAACTAATAAGCTGACGTATCCAGTTCATTGCAAAGACACACACATACACACAAACGTAGACCCACACACTGACTCACACATATACACAGACAAAGAAAAGAACAAAAACACTTTTTAAAGGACACCTGCACTTACAATCAAAATGTAAATGTGTTTCTCTGTCACCAGTCAATTTATTTATGTGGCTATTGGTGGTGGTGGTGAGTGGTGTATATCAACTTTTGTTTTAGCTTACTTTTATTGTTCATAATAATCACCTGCCTTCACTGTCTGAATCATGACATCTCATGTGTTCTTGGAGAACTGGAGTTCAGTTAGAACGTGATACCACAATGCTTCTATATTTACTTCAAATTAGATTCAGAACTTCATAAAAATGGTAGAGCAGTCTTTTCTTGGATATTTTCTTTCAAACTGTGGGCTTCATGAAAGGTTTGAATACATTGAAATATAAAGGTTAAGAAAAAGGCCCTGTGGGGTATGACATCTGCTCAGTCTACCTATTTAATATTGACTGAAAGGACTCTAGTGGCCCTTCACTCCTTCTTGCTTTACCCCCTTTTCCTACCATCTTTACCAATGCCATATGTCTGTCTCACCCTTGTTTGAACCTTGTGACAGGGTTAAACCCTTGTCTTAAAACGTATTAATACCTATACATGGTGGGTGAGGGGGCTTAGAGAAAAGTGGTATCTCTTCGGAAAGGCCTTCACATTTCTACTGATTAGGGCATCACACAAAACAGGAAGGAAGAGTTAAAGCCACTCATGAATACAAAGCAAAATAAAAGAAAATCATACTTAATCTTTTTCTTGCAAGTTGCCAACAGCATACTACTGCAGAATGTACAGTATGACGTGTAAGCACAGTTTCACATTCTCTACACTACCAGCTTTTTGTTGTTTTAAAATGTTGGCAGTCTGACATCAGCTGGAACACCCTCTTAAACTCCCCTTAAAATGCAGTAACTAGTGATCTTAAACTAAAGAAACTTGGAGTGACTACCTTAAAACATATGATCGGGAACTCATCTGATAGTGAGCGAAAGAGTAAAAGGCTGAGACTGTAATCAGCTGCAATTGGATGTACTCACCACAGGCTCACAGACTGTACCTAAACCTGCTATAGTTCCAGGTAACATCTGATTACTGTATTTGTTGCTGTTTTAAATCATACTTTTTTTCCATGAACAGGAATGAGCAGAGTCATCATCAGCATCAAGATCAGTTAAAGCAGTCCCTGATGCTGAAAGCTGACAGCTGATGGACACCAACAACCACAGGAACAGGAGAAAGCTTTTAATGCAAAAAACATATTTTTAGCAATTTATTGTTTTCAGTAAAGGATTCCCATGTGTTGTACTTATTTTATTTACCTGTTTATTTGCTTTAATAGTTGCAGGAAGAGAAACAGCATTACCAGTTACCAGTGAACGGCAATGACTGTGGGAGACACGGAAAAAAGTTTGGCCACTATGACAGAATTCTTTAACTTTGCTATCAATAAAGGATCACTTGATGTTATGTTTACTGTTTCTTTAATTTAGTGCACCTTACCTTCCTGTGAACATACTGTAGTGAGAGTTTTTTTAACAGCAAAATTATTGAATTACACAGTATCTGTTCTGTCTGTCTGTCTATCTGAACTGCAGGTAGGCCGCCTGCAGAATTTCTTTACCTTTTCTTTTATTCTACTATCACTTCTGTCTGTCACTGGTATTCTAGATCCAATGTGAGGTATGTTCTTTAATTTATGCTGCTTTGGGGGGAGGCATAGCTGCCCTGACTGAACTAAAGTGTACATCTTGTCTGATGTCTACACACTATGTACACCTTATCTGCACCATATACAGTACATGGGGGTGGGGAGAGTCCTCTAAACACCAAGGAATGGGCTACCTTGTATTTGTATTATTACTGGGGATTGGGGATTGGGAGGGGGTTCTGCTAGACACCGGGAATGTATAAATTTGTTTAAACATCAGGACACTGATTGAAGGGGTGCTAGACACAAGGAATTTTATGTTACATCAGGGCAGTGATCAGCAGTTGGAGAATCACTAGATACCGGGGAATTTTATTTTGCAGCAGGCTGCCAATCCAAGGGGGGGGACCACTAGACACCAGGGAATTTTATTTTACATCAGGCCAGCAATTGGTGGAGGGGACCACTTGACACCAGGGAGGGCCAGTTATTGCAAGGGAGGAGCATTAGACACCAGGTAATTGTATTTTACTTTGGAACGGCAATCAGTGGGGTGGGACCACTAAACAGTTTTAGTTCATTGAAAAACTTGTTCTGTGCCAAACTCTGCCAGTGGTGTTCAAACTCCATGTTACATGGAGTTTTTGTGAGACAAATTTGGGCTTTGCACCCCAAATAAACTCCTTGAAATTAAGAAAATCCATGAAATAATCCATGGACTGGAGTTTCCCAACTTAGCCCATCTCTTCTGTATGTTTAACTGGACAGTGAGCAGAAAATAACAACTTTTTTTCTAAGTAAGACAATTCCTAGTTTATATGACCATGTTGGTTCACATTGTAGACAGTGTCAAAATCTTAGAGTGAGCAACTTTTTAATGTTTGTGTCTCTTCTGTACATTTAGTGGGGGGAGAGGAGGTTAGCCTGGGGTCTGTAATTCATTGCACTTTTCATGTGTTTTTTGCAAGGTTCTCTTCTCCAGTGACAAATGAACAAAAAAAAAATATTTTTCAATGCTGTTCCTGCAAACACTGCTCCATTTATGTATTAAATCTAAAGTTAGGGCCCCATATCTGAAGCTTTACACACTGCGAAAAGTATATGCTCTTGCACTGTGGTGGCCCCCTTTGACCGACACCTCGATGGCGAAACATGGAAAATGACCACTACAGTGACAGTCACTGTAATGGTCCATTTCTGTGTTTCACTTTCCCCAGTGTCCTGCCCCCTCCCCGGACCAACTCCAACCTGGAGTTGAGAACTCCTAAAGTCCAGGGGTGAGGGCAGAGCCCCCTGCATGGGTAAAAGGGCACAGCCCTCCGCAGAAAACACTGGGGGCTTGGGCAGCACAATACCTGCATTGATATTGTGCCATCGCTGTGTGGGTGGTCGACAGATTTACTGTCAACCAAACTTGGTGCTTCCATCCCATTGTGCCTGCTTAGAGCAGGAATCCCATGTTCAGAGGGCAGCACTGTGCCCACCATTTGTGTTAGTCCAGTACTACAGAGGTAATGTATGCAGTGCCCCAAACTGGAGGGTGGTAGTGTGTATAATGTGTACAGTATGATATTCAATGATATAGCACTGTGCAAATGGGACTGCACAGTCCAATAGTGCAGCACAATTACTGCCAATAAAAAGATGGTGTTAACCTGGGGCAAACCGGGGGTGGTAGACTCTGCAGTCCACACACCAGGATGGTTCACAAGGCAGCAAACATTGTTTACCCAATGCAGCAGGTAATGGAGGATGAGGAGCGAGCCAGTACCCATCCTGGGACCAAGCACTGGCTACAGAGGTGCTATACTGCAACCAAACAGTACCGTCTATGAGCCACAATCAATAGTCTTCAGTAATGATCAGATCATGGAATGGTACAGGCTTAACAGGCCCATGATCGTGCAGCTGTGTGAGCTGCTGCATGATCAGTTATGGACAGACACCTTGCACAGTCATGAAATGTCCATGGAGCTCAAAGTGATGTCTGCACTGTGCTTCCTGGCCATTAGAACCTCCCAGACACTGGCAGTGGACACCACTAGTATCTCACAATCAGCCACCTCATGCCTGTTGATACAGTCCCAAGCTGCCCTGCTGACCCATCCTGGGGATTTCAACATATTACCCAGCATGCCAACCAAACAAGCAGCAACCATGCAGCAGTTCTATCGGGTTGCGCACATACCAACTGTACTCGGTGCCACTGGTTGTACCTATGTTACCATCCGGACACCCACTGCTGTAGGGATGGATGTCTATGTCAGTAGGAAGTGGTAGGTGGTGTGTAATGAAAATGGGTGCATCATCAATGTTCTGGCACAGTACCCGACCAGTGCACTTGACACCTTCATCTGGCACAACTCCATCATGTGCCAGAGAATCAAAGGTGGGGACATTCCTAGTAGGCACCTTATTGGCGAGTAAAAACCAAAGGACTCTGCCCTCTCTCCATGTGGTAGTCAATGACACTACCCGTGCTCTTTACCTTCACAGGGGGCGGTACATATCCCGTCTGTCCCAGACTCTTCATACCTGTTATATGACCCCCATTCATTGCAGAGGATGGATACAATGTGACACACAGTGCCACATGCAATATCATCATGCATCTCTTTGGAATGCTCAAGATGTGGTTCCAGTGTCTTGATCAATCTGATGGTGCCCTACAATACACCCCTCAGAAGGCATGTGCCATATTCCTTACCTGCTGCATACTACACAATGTGGCACTTAACTGTGGGATATGCATTCTGGTTGCAGAGGAACACCCTGCAGTGGATGCTGAGTCAGAGGATCAGGGGTACAGGAGCAGCTTCACAGACATTACCCTAGGATGGCCAGGAGGGTCCGGGGTACAGAGGCTTCCTAATAACATACCTCTTTTTACATGGAGGGTGAGTACAGACCACTCAGAAGACTGTAATGTCTGTAGACAATGTATTAATACAGAATAATAACACAACATAAATAGAGGCCATCCAAGTGAAGGGCTGTTTAAAAGGTAAATAAACAAATATACATGCTGTCCAGGTTTGGGGGGGGGGTTCAAAAGGGGAGTAAATAAATACACATGCCATTGAGGCAAGGGGAGAAATATATATAAACATAGAAGTTGTTGATAGAAAAGGACTTCTTGACCCACTTAGCACTATTTTCCCTACATATAGTGACATTGAGACCATACTCAGTCTCCAATTTCCCTCTCCCCCGTTTTTCTTCTGAGATCCCTTTGCACCTATCCCATGCATTCTTGAAACTTGTAACAATTTCTGTCCCCACTACCTCCACTGGAAGGCTGTTCCACATGTCCCCCTCCCTCTCCAGGAAGAAGTATCTCCTCACATTTCCTCTGAACCTCCCACCTTAGATCTTCATAGTGTGATCTCTTGTCCTTGAGCATCTTTTTCTTTAGAAAATTCTGGCTTCCTGTACCTTTTTCTTCCCTGTGAGGTATTTGAATGTTTCTATCATATTCCCCTTTGCCCTCCTTTCCTCGAGGGAGTACATATTTAATTCATTTACTCTTAGGATTTTTGATGCAGGCCTTGCACCATCTTGGTTGCTGTCCTTTGAACCGCCTTCACCCTATCTATATCATTTTGGAGATGGGGAATCCAGAACTGGACACAGTATTGAAAGTGAGTTCTCACCAGTGATCTATATAGGGGTATTATTACCTGGCCCAGTTCATGGATGGCCACCATGTGCTCTGCATGGTTTGCCTCTGCCCACTCCTCTTCATGCTGCAGGTTGTTGTGCAACATTTAGCAGATGCTTACCATTTCCTACTGTACGACACCCTAGGCGCATCCCATATCTCCTCCTTGGGTACAGACAATATAGTTAGGCCAGAGGGGGCTGTGACACATGGGTAATGTGATAAGGTCGGAGGATGTACATTTGGGAGAGGGTGGGCAATTTGCACCCTAGTTGCATCCCTACCTCCTCCCAGGGTACAGACAGTATGTTCATGCCATACCTGTTATGGTTGGTGAGGTCATCAGCATCATCCACAGTATGGGGGATGAGTGTTGGGATGGTGTTAGCCATCCCTGGCCATGACTCCATGGGGTACTGACTCTGCCAAGGAACAGGATGTGTTCTGGTGTGCATGGTATCCTGGGTGTGCCGGGGGTTCATGTTCTGGCACTGCATGGTGTGTGTGCATGCCATGGTGTCCATTATGGGGTGGCACTCCTCCCACTGGACATGTTGGGGCTGTGGCTAGTCACCATGGTGCCTGACACCATGGCTACAGCCTCCACCACACTGGCACACAGACAATCAAAACCAGTGTTCAAGACCTGGTGCAGTAGCTCTGTGCTGGAGGCCATATCTTGGCAAGTTCATGAATGGCCTCCATGTGCTCTGCATGGTGTGCCTCCACCCACTTCTCAGTATGCTGCATGTTGTCATGCAGCAGGTGTCATATGCATGCCATTTCCAACTGAGCAACACCCTGTGACTCCACGACAGACTGCAGCAACTGCTGGATGGCAGCTGCTCCCAGCTGTTACCAGGAACTATTCATTGGGACAGGTTCAATCTGCACCCTCGGATGTGTTGCAGCCCAGGCCAGCAGCACAATTGGTATTGTGGTATGCTGGGGGGATTGGGGTACAAATGTGGCTGAACATGTTGGATGAGCTGGGATGGCAAGGCAGTGGCCACGCCAGGGGTGGAATAGTGGTGACTGGCTCAGTGGGATTGACTGGGGATGGCATGGCAATGGCCATGCCAGAAGTGTGGTAATGGGGTGGTACAGAACTGGCTGTGCCAAGGGTTGTATGGTGCTGGGTAGGGGTAGTGGCTGGGTACTATTATTATGGGGCAGACAGAGGTGGACATTCCCTCCTAGTCTGGGGTGGATACCTCTTGTCCATAGCCCTTGATGAAGGTCTTGGCAAAGGTCTCATCATCATCATCATCTTCTCAACTCTGCTCACTGGTATTGGTCGTCACTTGCACATGGGTGGCAAGCAGGGGCAGCTTCCACCGAGATATACCTGGAGCATCCTGCTCCATGTCTGGTATAATGCAGTGAGCTGATGGGAGAGTAGATGAAACATATATAGTATCTAGCTTTAGGGGCTCCATGCCTAACCCATACCTGTAATAGAAACATGGAAACATAGAAGTTGACAGCAGATAAGGACCGCAAGGCCCATCCAGTCTGCCCATTTCTTTTTCTACCTTATAAATGTGCCATTGGCCTTTGCTCTGTCAGTGGCCTATCTATTCATACTCATCTGTATTGCTCTCTTATGCCTATTTCATGCCTGTTTGAAGCCCTGCACTGTATTCATAGCCACCACTTCCTGAGGTAGGCCGTTCCATGCAACCACCACCCTTTCTGTGAACAAGAATTTCCTCACATTCCCCCTTAATTGGCCTCTCTCTAGTCGCTTGCTGTGTCCTCTTGTCCTGCTATTTTTCTTATATTTAAACATGTAGACTCTTTCACCTTGTTAATGCCCTTAAGGTGTTTGAATGTTTTGATCATATCACCTCTCTCCCTCCTTTGCTCAAGGGTATACATAATGAGCTCTGTTAATCTGTCCTCATATGTCTTCTGATGCAGTCCCTGCACCATTTTGGTTGCCCTTCTCTGGACTGCCTCAATTTGGTTAATGTCTTTGTGAAGGTGTGGCCTCCAGTACTGCATGCAGTACTCCAGATGGGGCCTAACCAGTGTCTTGTAAAGAGGGATTATTGCCTCCCTCTTATGACTTGTGATACCCCTACTAATACAACCTAACAACCCCCTAGCCTTACCTACTGCTTTAGAGGTCTGCTTGGATGATTTCAGGTCATTGGTGATGGTGATGCCCAAGTCTCTTTCTTCCTTTGTGACTACCAGCAACTCCCCTCCCAGCCTATAGGTGGCTTCAGGGTTTCTCTTCCCTATGTGCATGATCTTGCACTTCCATTAAATCCCATTTGCTACTCTTCTGACCGTTTTGCTAGTTTATCCAGATCTCTTCTCATTTTGCCCACCCCATCTGGATCATCTACTCTGTTGCAGATCTTGATGTCATCTGCAAACAGACTAGGCTTACCCTCTAGTCCATCTGCAATGTCACTAATGAAGATATTGAAGAGAACTAGCCCCAGGACTGATTCCTGAGGTACCCCGTGTGACTTGCATCTCTTCTGACTGTATACCATTTACCACCACTCTCAGTTTTCTGCCCGTCAACCAGTTTGCCACCCAGTTGACCAACGTCTGACCACCGAGCCTACCCAGCTTATTTATCAATCTTCTATGTGGAACAGTGTCGAAAGCTTTGCTGAAGTCAAGGTAGGTAACATCAACTGCTCCCCCTTGGTCCACCACTCTGGTTACCCAGTCCAAGAAATCTCTGAGATTAGTTTGACAGGACATTCCTTTTGTAAACCCATGCTGTCTTGGATCCTGTGCCCCTATGGATTCCAGGTGTTGCACTATCCTTTCCTTAAAGAGTGCCTCCATAATCTTGCCCACTACTGAGGTAAAACTGACTGGTCTATAGTTCTCTCCCTCCTCCCTGCTACCACTCTTGTGGAGTGGATCACATTAGCCCTTCTCCAGTCTCCTGGGACCTCACCTGTGCTCAGAGACTCACTAAACAGTTCTACTAATGGCTCTGCTAGTTCCACCCTTAGCTCCTTAAGTACCCTGGGATCTATGGCATCAGGTCCCATTGCCTTGTCCACCCTGAGCTTAGCGAGCTCTTGTGGGACTCTTTCTTTTGTGAAGGGAGTAGTGCTCACCTCCCTTCCCCCTGTGTCCATGATGCTGAGCTGTGGGCCATGCCCTACCTTCTCTTCAGTAAATACTGAGCAAAAGTATCTATTTAGGATATATGCTTTTACAGGATCCTCCTCCTCCTCACATGCCCCCTTTTCTCCTTTGTGCTTAGCAATACTCACTCTTGACTTTCTCCTTTCACTAATGTATCTATAGAAAGTCTTGTCACCTTCTTTTACTGTTCGTGCTAGTGTTTCCTCAGTTTGGGACTTTGTCTGCCTTACTGCCTTCCCTGCTTCCCTTAGGGCAGTTTGGTATGCCTTCCTATCTTCATTCCACTGTGATCCCTTATATTTCTTGAAGGCCAGCCTTTTGGCTCTGACTTTTTCTGCTACTGTATTTGAGAACCAAAGTGGTTTCCTTTTTCTTTTGCACTTCCTTTTCTGTCTAACACAATGGGATGTTGCTTCAAGTATTACATCCTTAACTCATTCACACCAAAACAGCTCTTTGAAAATTCCACCACTTGTGTGCTATATACGCTTAGCACTGCATCCTGGGCATTTCTTAGCAAAATCAAGCTATAATCGGCATACTACAAACAAATGTGAATACCTCTTGAACCGTAAGAGCTACACACAAAGTAAGAGTGGCAAAATTGTTCAGCACAATGTTACCTATCCAATGGTGCTAAGTAATCTATTTTAAATTAAATTTGTTTTTTATTTTATACTAGTTGAAATACCAGACAACTGTGGTTTTTCTAGATTTTTTCAAGGTGCTTAGGTGAGGCTTGAGAGATAAATGTCAGTCATGCACACCATACCTTAAACAAATGCGAATAACTCCTAAAGTATACATGATAGACACAAAGTATCAGTGGCAACATTGTTCAACACTAAATTAGCTTTCTAACAGTGCTATGCAATCAAGTCTAAGCAATTTGGTTTGTTTTATAGTTAGGTAAAAACTGTTCACTTCCTCAGACATTTCCAGGCCTGAATGAAAGTCAGCTGAGTTCGTCTACAGGCGTTATTGGCCTGAGTGGCTATGTTTTCAGCTGCCACCTACAGGCGTATCTAGGCCTGAATGAGTTAATGCTTGCCCACTTTGCCTGTACCCCCTCCCCTGTGTTTCTTTTTGCCAAGGTTAGCTTAACTCTGTTGGCCACCTTATCAAAGTCAGCTCCTCTGAAGTCCCATATTTTTGCCTTGGAATGGGGTGATTTAGATGTAGTGGCCAAATTGAACCATACCATGTGATGGTCACTGGCCCCCAGGTGACCTTCTACCTGGAGATCTGTGATCCCTTCCTTGTTAGTCAGTACTAGATCTAGGATAGCCCTGTCTCTTGTGGGTTGTTGTACCAGTTGTTTGATGCCCTCCCCATGCAGGGAATCCACCATGTGTTTAGTTCTGGAAGATGTTCCTGCTGGTATTGACCAATCTGTATCTGGCATGTTGAAGTCTCCCCCTTATCAGAACCTCCCTTTTAGCTGTCATGTTTTGTATATCTTCTAACAGTAATGTGTCTATGTCCTCCCCCTGGTCTGGGGGCCTGTAGACAACCCCAGTTCTTATGGCTGTCCCATTTCCTGTTTCCAGGGTGACCCACAGTTCTTCTGGCTCCTTATGTGTACTCTGAACTTCTGTAGCTTTGATATTTTAATTGACATACAGGGCCACTCCATCCCCCCTTTTTGCACCTCTGTCTCTTCTAAACAGTACATAGCCAGGTACTGAATTCTCCCAAGTGTGGTTACTGGTAAACCACGTCTCACTAATTGCTACTATGTCCAGTTTAGCCTCTGACATTATTTCCTGCAGGTCTTGGATCTTACTTCCCAGGTTGTGAGCATTTGTGTACATGATTTTCCATTGGTCAGATTTCAGTGTGTTAGTTGTTTGGTAAAGTTTGGCATTTCTCTTGTGCGTCGTATGGGGAGATGGACCTTTTTTCTTACCTGGTGATGCAAATGAACTGCAAACATGCTGAATCCCTGTTTGACCACTAGCTGAGGGGAAGGGGTGTTCTTCCCATTCGACGTATAGGGACGTATGGGGTGCTGCACCCCTCTCCCCATTTGCTAGTTTAAATATTCTGCAAAGATGTCAAACTTCTGCCCCAATGCACTGACTCACTCCTTAGTCAAATGCAGTCCATCAAATTTAAAGAACTTTTGCTCCTAGAACTGTTGCCAGTTCCCTACAAATCTGTGTCCTTTATCCTGGCACCAGCCCTTGAGCCACATGTTTAGCTCCGCTATCTTTCCTTCTCTGACCTTTCATCCATCTGCCCCCCTCTCCCAGACTGGCAGAATCTCAGAGAAGGAGATGCTGGACGAAATGGATGATAGTTTGTCACCCAGCCTGGTCAGGTGTTCTTAGTCTCCACAACTGACCGGCTGGTGAGATCATTAGTCCCTATGTGTACCTGGATGTCAATGTTTTCTCCTGCTTTATGAACAATTTTAGCAATGCGGTCAGTGTCTCTCCATGCTGATATACCTGGGAGACATCTGACCATTACCCCTGGCTGGAGATGGGTATCAACTCCCTGAATCATGGCGTCTCCTATGATCAGAAGTTTTTTGGATTTCCTTTTTGCTTTTTTTGTTTTGGTTCCTGATTTGGGCGAGTTTTGTTGTGCTAGCTCCTGTGCTGTAGTGTCCTGCTCTGCAGTGTCCTCTGCCCCTTTGTTTAATTTCAGAGATAGAGGCAGACACCTGTTTGTAGTGTTTATATGGTTTTTGGAGGTAATATGTTGGAGAGCACAGAGTGATGGGGCATCCAATTTGCCCCTCCTAACCACCTTCCAACCTCCTGGACCAACTATCCTCTGCGGTCGAGGTTCTTCTGTTGGATGTTGGAGAAATGGTGGGTGGTTCTTATAATGTATTTCCTCTTGAATATGAAATTTGAGGCGCACAATCTCTGCCCATGCTGCTTGGAGCTGAGCCCTAAGAAGTGTGCTAAATCCTGTAAGACTGTCCTTCTGAAAAGTGTTTCACAGTATCTGCAGTTAATGATATCCATTCCAGATAAGTTGCTGGGTTTATAACCTGGTCAGAGTAATTAGAAGGAAAACAATGCAAGTAATGGTTTGATTTTGTGTTTTGTTTTCGTATAACTTGCTATAACAAGTTAAATTACTAGTGCCCCTGCAAATAAGCTCACCATGTGGATGCTCCACTGATCCGCCCCTTCCTGCTTTGCCACAGGAAATGTAACAATTGTGGTACCCTATAAAAGGAGTGTTAGTGTGGGGTGGTAGGGGATGGGGGTGGGTGGTTGGGCCCTTCCCCCTGCTGAAAAAAAAGAAGAACCACGGATGAAAGAACAAGGAGGTAAGAGCAGAAACAATCAGTCAACAACAAATGCAGTAACCCTGAAAGCTTATCCTAATGTTAGATAAAACTGTAAAACCTGTAAAGAACCACATGTAATAATTTCAGAGAAGATATACCCTGTAAGAAACACTTTTCTACAGAGAAAAATAAAGCAGTAATCTCTACCTGAAAACGGGATGGCTTCACCTGGTTCAGAGAACTCGCTACCGAGTCTGTCTCCTAGCCAAGAAAGCGATCCTCAGCCTGCTACCCCCTGGATGCAGTTCCCTCCTGCACCAGTTTGAACCTACCAGGACTACCAGGGCATCTAACAACCTCTCCCTCAAGGTCCCCTTCTGCCATACCTCACAAGGACAGAGATCCTTTGAATACAGAGCCCCGCTCTGGATTGGGATGCTACCACCCAAACTTACCACGATTAGCAAACTCGGTCCATTCAAATCAGTACTCAAATCCCACCTAACTACCCAACAGAAATGCCACTGCTTCCCCTGACTTCCTCCCCTGTGACCTGTAATTGCCTACCCCAACACCTGCACTTACTTTGCTATCCAGCCCACATCTTCACCTGTCCTTGTCCCATCATCCCTATTCCTCCCTCCAACACCTATACCGCCTCTCCTAGTTCTCACCTCACCCCACTTACCAACTCTCCACTGCTCCACACCCCCCCGACCAATAACCCCCCATGACAAAGTAACCCTGGCCTGAGGTTATTGCCATATTTCTACACCCCCTCTTCCTCTATTTATTCCCCCTTCCTCTCAGTAAGGCCTATTGTGCTAATTAATAACCCTCATCATCTAAACAAACTCTCTGCACTGTCCCAGAACTAGTACTGTAACTGTAAAATTGTGCTACTCACTGTGATTTGCTTCCCCATAGTACTTTCTGTGTGTTTTTTTCCCATTCTAGTAATGTACTGTGAATTTATTCTTTCCTTATGCCTGATGTGGAACCTTTGTAAATGAGCTTGAAGCTGAAAGGTTGTAATCCTAGACTTCAATAAATATAGCAATGTACTATACATACTTGTGTGCCTGTGAGGGCAGCATGCATGCATGGTGTACAGTGACACAACACCCATGCTGTTTGTGAGGTGCACTGCTCATAACCCCCCCAGTGGGCACACACCCCATCACCAGTGACCACTCATCCCATCACTAGTGAGCACACAGGTGAGAACATGCAACACAGTAGTGTATGACTACACACATGGCCACACACCAGGATATAATGAAACATTTGCATGGTCTACAACCAATGTGTCACATCACTGGCATATGCGTGCATCCATACCTATATAGATATAAGCACATGCTCAATGGGACTGTTCACAGTCGGTCACTCATATGGCTGGGCTGGTCAAACTTGGCTCTCATAATGACCTCTGTGCAGTCCAATCATCTCCATGAGCTGTAGGGTGGAGGCTAGTGCCTCCTCTGCATGGGCTAGGATTCATTTAGCCACCAATGCCTGTAGACCCCCTCCTGCCACATACATCTCCCTGAGTGGCTGAAAGGACCTCTTTAGTCTGCCTGTTCATGTCCATGAGGCACTTATCCATCTGTTTTATAGTTCATTGACTGTGCCAGTTATTATGGCCCAGCCCTGCTGTACCTGGGCTTTTATGCCCTGTCTCCCAGTCACGATTTTCTCCCTGGCGAGATAGGCTTGTGTAAGCATCTGCGACTCATTCTTGGAAAAGTAGTGGGTCCATATTCTCTCTGTGTTATCCATGTTACCTGTCAGACATGGGGGAGGAACACAGGTAAGCAGTGCATACACACATCACATCACAGATGAAAGGTACATCGGGGTGAAGGCATTACTGCCCCTGGAAAGAACACGTACATGCCCCAGCATTGCATATTCAAGCACAGCTGCCAGCTTGTCTAACACAGGCTTGCCCATGTGCAGATAGAGCCATAGTCAAGGCCACATACAGTATAGTACCATGATTACTCATGTCCCTTTTGTAGTCCCTTTCACAATACACTTGCCTCTAGCCACTTGCAGTTCTGCTGTGGAATCTTGGTGATGCATGCTACTCCTTTTATATGTTCTATGCACAATTAGGCATGCTAATAATAGCATACATTACTGTAATGACATGATAATGTGGTGTTTGCACTTGGAATAAAAAAATTACTCATTTGCATGCTTTGGTTGAATATTGCAGGTTTGACCCAGCATAGTCTTATCCATACAAATGCTAGCAGCAGCATTGATTTGCACTAGTCCTACCAATACTGCTGCATGGGAACACCATCCCAATGGATGACCCCTAGCCCCTGTACATTACAGAATATGCTGTGGATCCCTGAGGCATACACTTGCTATGGCAGCAAGGTTGTGTGTCACCTCAGTGACATGGCTGCAGTGTCAGGGTGGCTGTCTGGGTAGTGTACTAATGCACTGTATTGTATTTGGGTTCTGTTTACCATGTAAGGCACACTAGACAAGTACATGCCTACTGTCAGGTACAGCCTGGGAGGATGTGGATGTAACATGTGTTCTACATGTAGCTGAGGTGGTAGGTGTGCCCAACAGTGCTTGGATGTGTTACTGTCTGTTTTGAGCACACTGCCCATGTTATGCCGCATGGGTGCCTTATGCATATGCCATGCAATGCAATGCATGGTGTATTATTATATTGCACAGGGTGGGTCAATCCTGGACTGGCCACTGCATTAGTCTACACCTAAAGTAATATGTCCTCCTCTACTGCTATCCTTGTAAGCTTCTTGTTCCCTTGTCGTACAGGATCTGGTGCTCCTGTTGCCTCTTGTTAGCCTTGCTTGTAGAGCAGAAAGCAGCTAACTAAAAAAGCTACATTTTCTTATTAATTTAAAACTTATATCTCAGCAAGAGTCAGTGTCTGTTGAGATTAAGTAGACAGATACTTTATTAGAAGTAGAAGGGGTCTTATTTAGGGTTAAAAAAGAAAGAAAAGAAAGAAAGTCAGTGTGTGTTCTGTGCTGGGAAGGGTATTGTATCAGCTGACTTTGCTAAACCAGTAGGAGGAGAGAGAGCTTAATTGGGGGTGTGGCTTAGACACTATAAAAGCAGGTGACTCAGATTACAACTTCCTGTTGCTAGCCTTTTTTCTTACTAATTGCCCTCCATCCCACCCACCCTATGCCAGTTCTACTTTTATAGCCACTGGATCTGACTGTCAACAGGAACTTCCTGTTTGGCAGTAGGAAGGGAAGGATCATAGAGAAACATTGGTTTGTCAACCCTAAAGGAAAAAAGTAGCTCACTCTCCCCCCCCCCAGCTGCAGGTGGTCTGACACTAAGCAAGGAAGAAGGAGGCTACTAAAAAAAGATAGGAAGTTGCTGTCCCAGAACAGGAGGAGTGAGAGTTGTAAGGAGAGGAGAGAGTAAGCATACAGAGAAACAGGAGAGGGGACACAAAATAAGACATGATAGGAGTGGTGCAGTGCAATGGCTGTGGGGCGGCAGTGTTCTGGGAGACATTCTGGAGGCTGCAATGCTGCCCTATTTGCAGGCACCTCTCTGGTCTGAGAGAGAAGGTTACCCATCTCTATGCTGACCTGGCTAGGATTCATGAAACCTCCTCCCCCACCCAGGGACCACCAGGGCCAATGCCACTACCTCAGAGGTTGCTAAGAAAGAGGACAGGCTGGACCAGGGTGGGCTCAGGGAGGGAGAGGGTGGTGGAACAGAGTTCCATCCCTCCAGCTATACCTCTCCACAATCCATTCGCTTTTCTGGTGGATAGTGGTTCCTCTATGGAGGCACCTGCAGTGGAGACCAAGGAGGATGCTGAAACCTCACAAAGGAGACCCACAGGAGGGTAGCATGGGACTGCACAGGGAAGGAAACAACGCCTGGTGGGGGACTCAATCATTAGGGGGTAGAAATGGGGGAGGAAGGGGAGAGGGAGGTAAGGTGCCACAGCTTGGAGGGACAGGAAGCGAATCCTCAGGATCATGGAAGGAGCTGCATGAGGGAGGGGATCTGGATGTCATTGTCCACCTAGGGACAAATGACCTGGCTAGGAATGGGATCAGAGCAGTGCAAAAGGAGTTTGTAGAGTTGGGGAAGGGCCTTATACAAGTAGCGCATACAGTAACCTTCTCGGATGTGCTGCCTGTCTATGGCAAGGGTGATGCTAGGGCACTCCTCACCAGGGAATTCAATGAGTGGTTTTGGCTTCATTGGGGACTGGGGAGCCACCTGGAGGGATGCTAACTTATACTGGTGCGATGGTCTGCATCTGTCCGGGGGACCAGGATCCTAGGTGAGAGGTTTAGATGCTTCATTGGCAAGCATTTAAACTAGCCAAGGAGGGAGGCACTCAAAAGGAGCAGGGAAATTCCAGCCTCCCCCCACAAAACACAGTAATTAGTGAGGTAAACACCAAGGTAGAGAAGTTATTAGGGAGCAGGACAGAGGTAAATGTAAAAAGGCAAAGGCAGTAAGGACAGGAATGGGGCTAAAAGGGGTAAAGCTATCAAAAAGTGGAGGATGATGAGTACCAATGCCCGTAGTCTGTGTAACAAGCTCCCTGAACTAATGGCCTTGATGGAAGAGGGTTGCCTGGATATTGTGGCAGTCACAGAAACATGGTACACAGAGAACCATGACTGGGATGTCAACATACCAGGATACACAATCTACAGGAGGGCCAGGGAGGGTAAAAGAGAAGGAGGAGTAGCTCTCCATGTAAAGGAAGGGATCAAAGCAACAGAACTAAAGAGTAAACAGGGAGCAGATGAGACACTGTGGATCACCCTGGAGACAGGAAATGGCACCACAATCCGCATGGGGGTTGTATACAGACCCCCATCTCAGGGGGAAGGAATGGACAAGGAAATGATAGAAGGCTTCCTTAGAATGGCAGAAAAAGGGGAGATATTGTTGATGGGGGACCTGAATATGCCAGATGTTAACTGGAGCACCTTTGCTGCAGGCACATCCAAGAGCAGGGTCATTCTTGATGCCCTACAGGGGGCATGCCTCAGACAGCTAGTATTGGAACCCACTCAGGAGGGAGCAATCTTAGATCTGGTACTCTCAGATGGGGACGGAGAAAGAATCTCAGATTTAGAAGTGGGTAGCCATCTGGGAACAAGTGACCACCAAACAGTGTGGTTCACAATAAACACAGCATACAATCAAGCCATACAAAAGCAAGGGTATTGGACTTTAGGAGGGCTGACTTTGGGAAAATGAGAAAGTGCCTTAGAAAAGCACTAGCAAACAGGCAAGAAGGAGGGGTGGAGGAACAATGGGGAGTAATCAAAACAGCCATCACAGAGGCAACAAGCCTTTGTGTAAAGCAAATCAATAAAACACAACAAAAGAAAAAAATGCTATGGTTCTCAAAAGAGGTGGCAGGAAGGTTAAGGAGAAAAGGATAGCATTCAGGAAATATAAGAAACACAGAAGGAGCAGGACAGAGAACTTTATCAGTTAAAGCAGAAAGAGGCTGGGAAGGCAGTCAGAATAGCAAGGCCCAAAGCGGAGGAAAGGATAGCCAATTCTGTTAAGAAGGGGGATAAGACCTTTTATAGGTACATTAGGGAGTGAAGAAAGACCAAGGAGGGATACTGAGGCTTAATAAAGGGGAAGGAATATGGGTAGAGGGGGACAGTGAAAAAGAAGGGATACTGAACGAATATTTCTGCTCAGTATTCACAAAGGAAGAGGAGGGGGAGGTACCTAAACCAAACAAGAGAAACATTCTGAAGATGGGGGTCAAAACCAGTCCATTTACAGAAGAAAGGGTCTGAAAGAACAAATAAAATTGAAGGTGGACAAAGCAATGGGGCCTGATGGGATTCACCCAAGAATTCTAAAAGAACTAAGGGTAGAACTAGTGACACCACTGACTACTCTCTTTAACAAATCATGAGACGATGGGGTGGTACCTGAGGACTGGAGGAGGGCAGATGTGATTCCTCTTCACAATAGTGGGAGCAGGACAGAGGCAGGAAACTACAGACCAGTTAGTTTGACCTCAGTGGTAGGGAAAATTATGGAATCACTTCTGAAGGAAAGAATTGTTGAGTACCTAGAGGTCAGTGGGGCACAGGACCCAAGGCAGCATGGATTCATGATGGGAAGGTCATGTCAGAAGAATCTAATAGATTTCTTTGACTGGGTGACCAAAGTAGTAGACCAGGGAGGTCTGTGGACATGGCCTACCTAGATGTTAGCAAGGCATTTGATACAGTCCCACACAAAAGATTAATACACAAGTTAGCCAGCCTTGGAGTGGGCCCCAAGGTGGTAGTCTGGATAAAAAATTGGCTAGACAACAGGATGCAAAGGGTAGTAGTAAATGGAGTACACAGTGAAGAAAGGAGGGTTACTAGTGGGGTACCGCAGGGTTCAGTACTGGGACTGGTCCTTTTTAATGTCTTTATAAGTGGCATTGCAGAGGAACTGGAAGGAAAAGTATGTATGTTTGCAGACAACACAAAGATCTGCAACAGGGTTGATACACAAGATGGAGTGGAAAGGATGAGAAGGGACTTGGAAAGGTTGGAGGAATGGTCAAATGCATGACAGCTCAGATTCAATGCAAAGAAGTGCAAGGTAATGCACATGGGAAACAAAAACCCAAGGGAAGAGTACACAATGGGGGGGTGAAATACTGGCAACTAGAAAAATGGAAAGGGACCTGGGGGTAATTATATCAGATGACCTAAAGGTGAGCAAGCAATGTGAGAAGGCAGTAAGTAAGGCTGGGGGGATACTGGGATGCATAGGAAGAGGCATCAATAGTAGAAAGCAGGAAGTTGTTATCTCTCTGTACAGACAGTTGGTGAGACCCCATCTGGAGTACTGTGTGCAGTTCTGGAGACCCCATCTCCGCAAAGACATAGACAGAGTGGAGGCTGTCCAGAGGAGGGCAACCAAAATGGTGCAGGGTCTGCTCCAGAAGACATACGAAGAAATACTAAAGGAGCTTAATATGTATACTCTTGAGGAAAGGAGGGAGAGAGGGGACATGATAGAAACTTTCAAGTACCTCAAGGGAATCAACAAAGTTCAAGAGCATAGCATCTTTTAGAAAAAGAGATGTGCAAGAACAAGAGGGCACAATTTGAAGATAGAGGGGGGACAGCTCAGAGGTAATGTGAGGAAGTATTTTTTCACAGAGAGGGTTGTGGATGTATGGAACAGCCTCCCGGAGGAGGTCGTGGAGTCAAGAACAGTGGGGGAATTCAAGAATGCACGGGACAGACATAAGGCAGTCCTAGTGGGGGGGTAGGAGGAAGTAAGCTGTTGGTTAACTAGGATCTGCAGCTTATTTGTTAGGTAGGAAAATGGGCAGACTAGGTGGGCCAAGTGGTCCTTATCTGCCGTCAAATTCTATGTTTCTGTGTTTCTATGTTCCATGCATTCTATTGCATAATATGTGGTGTACATGGCCTGGAGCTGATATGTATATGTATGTTGTAGAGGGGTTGGGACAATGGTAGGATATGGACACTACACAGGCCAGTGTGCACTGTGCAAGGCCATACCTACAACAGTAGGATGCATCATTCCTGCTGCAACTGGGCCATGGCATGCCTGTGTGTGGTGCCATAGCTGTTAACAATGATACAATGCAGTTCTGACCTGTCCTGTCCTGCCTCACCATGCACATGTGGCAGCTGGTGCACAGTACCTACATATGGGCATGTACACTGCTTAGGAAGTATGACACTGTATGAGGTGTTCAACTGCATACTGTTGATCACATCTCCTTTATCCTCACCCATAGACCTCAGCACCCAGCAGGGCCAGGCCAGGGCCCAGGAACATAAGTGGCATCACCAGACCAGCTGCAGGCCACACTGAGCTGTGATGGAACCCAGACTAGTCAGGCTGAAGACACATATCTATGTAAGCATCCTGCATTGTTTGTTTCTCACTCTCGGATGCATGCATACAATATACTGCATGCTTCTGTGGTTGGAAACAGATGCCCCTGTTTGCCTTGCCATGCTCTATAGGCACTACACCTACATATACCTATGCTGTTGTTGATGGGGACACTCATCCTCTACTTGGGGCATTGCTCCACTACAGTCACTATGGTGCATCTTGGTCTGTGCAGTGTACTGTTCGCTATGTGTGTGTACACTGCCTTGGCATGCATTACACCATGCAATGGCATGTCCCCTGTGCCATTGATCTGGTACACAAGGGTGTTTGCAGTAATGCTCACAGACTTGGTTGATATGATAATCATTGTTGTTCAGGTCTGTTGTGTCACAAGGTTGGGTGTATGTATGCATATCTGTCTGGCTGCGGGTATTATACAAAAGGGGTGAAGTGATATGCTATCACTTAAGAAAGCATATCTCCACCCCATACTGATAACCAAAACATGACGTGTACACAGCACAAAAGAGCACCCATCCAGATATCTATACTGTGTACACATCATCTCAAAATATCACCCCTGTGTACATGTCATTTCAAAATATCACCTCTGTCTACACATCACTTCCTAAACCCCCCAAACTACTTTTTGAAACTGAGCCTGGCCACCTGCACGAAATAAAATAATAAACTAAATACAATTCCAGGTACAAAAAAGCTTTAAAAACACAAATTAAACATTCAATAAAATCATTTTACAAATGCTGCAAAGAATACATTTCAGAAAAATCATTCATTTATAAATGTAACCAAAATACCTTTCAGTACACTTCAATGTCCGATTCTCCAATCCCAAAATAATTATGCATCACTAAAAATCACTGATACCAGATCTGAACATGTCCTGTACAATCACACTACTAAAAAATAAACATCTTTTGCACTGATTTCAAACTTTAAACTATACCTAAAGGAATCAGGCGCTGAACAAGGAATGCCAGGAGCAAACCAGAACAGCTAAGAAAAACACCATCCAATGACAAAACACCAACAAAACAAGAACCAGTCACACACACACCCCAACAATATCATGACCTATAAAAACACATCAGGAAGAATCCATTTAAAAATTAACTAAATTATATTGGACACCACGTCTAAACTTGTTATCCAATGGATATCAAACCAACAATGAAAAACCCAATCAAACAACCAACTGACAACATCATGGCATGAACCATACAGATACCAAAGACTCAAACACATAAAGTAAAATAATCTAAAATGCTACTTTACAGTTCCTATCAACAAAAAATACCTCTATTGCAAAAAAAAGCATACATGATGTCAAGGGGTGTGATATGCCATATATCTTAACTTGTGGCAAGTGAGCTTGGGAAATTAATCACTCATGGCTCCGCGTCGCCACTCATGATATTTCCCAAGCTCACCTGCCATTCATTAAGATATATGGCATATCACACCCCTTGCCATCACGTATCCCCTTATGATCATTCCACAGTGTAATATTCACTTTTGCGGGACTTTTGCGAGACTTTATGTTCCTCTTTATAGAACCTGCTACTCTGTTAGCCCTGGACACAACATTTGTACATGGCTCTCAAAGTTCAGCTTTTGTCAGTTGGTGTACCCAGGTATCTTTCTGTACTAGAAAACCAAAAAAGGCTGCACAAGGTAACATGGTGCTCCAATTAAATCAAAAATTACATATAGCAGATAATGGGCACTCACCAACCAGATAAACATCACACTGGCTCCAAACGTCCAATAACAAAAAGAGTTTATTCCAAAACATACATGATACAGCTGCAAGCTTGATGCATTTTGGACAAAGGTCCTTTCTCAAAGGCTAGTCCAGTGGAAATTCAAACAACCATTTATCTAAAATCCATCATGATTTAATCATGATGTCAGTATTGCAGAGTTACTTCTAACTGGTGAAGTTAAAACAATCACAGATGTGATTGATAAATTTAAAATGAGAGCCAGAAGTAAGACAACAGTGGGTGAGAGGTAATGGGAATGAACCACTAAGGAAAGGGAAAACAGGGTTGAAGTATAGAGTTGAGGGGAATGGGAAAGACAATAACACAATTATATCTACACCACTGTGTTGCACCAAATACAGTTTTAAACAAGTGCAAGTCTATAAATACATTTTCAAATACATAAATTCAAAGGCATTTTATTTCCTCTTTCTTTAAAGAGGTTTCAAATCTAACCCAGTATTCAAACCTAGAAATGGATTAGCCTTTGAACTGATGATCCAAAAGGTTTCCTTTGTAAATAAAGATCATTATAACTTCCACCTCTAGGGTGTCGGTTAACCTTATCAATTGCCATGAATTTAAAAGAAAGAAGGGTGCCATCAGTTTCCATTATTTATGGTCCTAATATGTTCACTGATTCTAACCCTAAAGTGACTAGTTGTTTTACCTACATAAATGCCATGCAGTCACATGTTGCTAAGTAAATTACACCATTGGTGTCACAAGTTGTGATTTGTCTTATGTCAAATTCTTTTATTGTGTTGATACTAGAGAATTTTTACCTGGTTCTACATATTTACAAAAGAACATCTTTTGCAGGAATGCACCATGTGCCCCACATGTAAGCCAAGTTTCACTTTGTTGTTCCATATAGTCACCATGTGTATATAAGAGGAATTATCACACCAATCCTAAAAAAGGGTATCCCAACCGATCCTGGCAACTACAGGCTGATCACGATACTTCCCCCACTCTCTAAAGCTCTCGAAAGAATAGTGTCAGACCAACTCACTGAGTACCTGACAAGCTCCCTGCTCTGCCAAGAGCAACATGGTTTCAGAACAGGACACAGCACCACTACGGCACTCCTCGAACTCACATCCTACATACATGAGGCTCTTGACGAGGGGGAAATAGCAGGTGCAATCTTCATAGATCTAACCAAAGCGTTAGACACCATCAATCATGACCTACTGTTACATCTACTCCCCTCCCTCAACCTAGCCCTGGACACAATACACTGGTTTAAGAACTACCTCACAGACTGAACAAAAGAAGTCAAAATTAACACCACCTTATTCACCAAGAACCCAGTTCAGTCGGGTGTACCCCAAGGATCAATCCTAGGCCCAATACTATTCACCCTCTTCCTTAATTCAATCACAAGTGCATGCAATGGTAAGCTTCTGCTCTATGCAGACAACGCAGTAGTTTACTGGAAAGATAGCACCCCAAACTCCCTCCAACACAAGCCTCAAATTTACTTCCAGGAACTAGAAGACTGGTTCACAAAGCAAAGGTTAATACTAAACTATACCAAAACAAAATCCATGATCTTTGCGCACCGACAAAGCTCCTATAATAGCTCCCACCTTAACATCTCCAACTACCAGGGCATCAAAATTGACCAGGTCACACACTTCAAATTCCTTGTCATCACACTTGACACATCACTCACCTATCACACACACATCAACCACCTCACCTCCTCAGTAAACACCAGACTAGGGATCCTCTATAGGCATAAACAATGCCTCCCACCGCAGGCCCTATGTCTGGCAGTAACCAGCTCGGTCTTATCTTTGGTAGACTATGGTATAATAATATATGGGACAGCTGACCCCATGGCTCTAAAATGAATCAATCTTGCCCTCAACAAAGCCAGCCGTCTGGTCACAGAAAATGATCGACTTACCCACACCTGCGACCTCTGCGAAAAAGCTGACTGGCTGACCTTCAAAGGAAAGCTAAAATACCATACCTGCCTCCAAGCCAAGAAAATTCTATTGAAGATTACACCCACTGGCCTGCACCCTAATAAAACCTAACACCCACAGGAGCACCCCAAGACACCTAGCAAATATGCCCATCCATGTCCCCCACCGGACAGCATGAAGCCACAGGTCCTTAGTTATCGGGCACCTACCCGGCTCAATGAACTCCTCCTCCCATCTCCCTGGCCCCAAGACTAGGCCAGTATAAAACCGGCATCAAGAGGCACCTCATTGACTCAGAGACGTGTAGCTGCAACTGAGCACGCTTCACCACCGAGACGCAGGGTTGATAACCAACTCCTAGATGCTACCTAAGTACTGCAAATGTTGTTACAAATTATGGAAAGTACTAACGTATCACCCTTATGTTGCATGTTCTATAGACCCAGGGCTGCTAAGCAACCCTTAAGAGACAATTCAATATCTGTATATGTATGATGTCATTATGTAATCACCACTGTATAACAATAAGCAATGATGCATGTTTTCTTGCATAATCTGTGTGTTTGTCCAGACGTGGAACCTTTGCAAAGGAGTATCTGACTCAAAGGTTGTAATTCCAAAACTTAAAAAATAAATAAATATCCCCAATTGTGGTAGCTCTCCTGAAAGCTAACCTAGGTGGAGCCACTGTAGTTTGTTTGGGGCTTGGATCCAGTGGCGTCATGCCCATAGTGCCCGAGGGGGCATGTGCCCCCCCCCCAAAATGTCGTTGTGTGAAGACTAGTAAAGAACTGTATTTAGTATTTATTTTTTAATGTCCCATGGGCTGAAAAAAAATTGTGCTTTTTCAATTACTTTTGGTGGGGGCCAGGGGTGGGATCTGATCTGAATTGATAGGTGTGTGTGTGTGAAGTGAAGACCGACTGACTCAGAGCTACCGGCAATTTAAAAAAATATGACTTGCTCCACTGGACTGGTGACTGGCTCCGGGGCTGAGCTGAGTCCCTGTGAAAATAGAGACTGTCAAAAAGACAGTTAACTGGTGGTGGCTGACAGCAACCAGCAGCCAATCACAACCAAGCGAGAAGAAGTTGCTCCGCAGTAAATTGGTTGTCATAATGCGTTCGTTGTTGTCAGTCAGTACTATTCTCTGACCTGACACAATTGTTTGAGGTCAGGAGGAAATGGGCATGATGCCACTGAGATGAATAATCAGTCGGACTCGCAGCACTAATAGAGAGTGGTCGGTCGGTGATATCGGTGTGTGTTCCTCCAGCTCAGAAAAGACTGAAGTTCTTCTTGAGTTCTGGCTGTTTCATAGCAGAAAAAAGGTCAGTACTGTTGTGTACCACAGGGGAAGGAACGTGGAAGCAAGGCAAGGAAGAAGTTTTTTAAATTTCACCCTTGAGCATTGCCAAATAGCAATGCTATGCCATGCCAACCCATCTCCCACCTCCTTGTATCAGAGCAGTCTAAGCCTACTCCGGTCCGATTTATTATTTTTTTAACACTTTTTTTTTCTTAATTTAGAGAGTTGGCACTGGCAATTATTTATTTTTTGTTCCCCTCTGAGCAGAACTCTCCTCTGAGTCTGACCGTGACCTCAAGACATAACTAATTCCCCACACCATGCTGAATGGGTGACGTGACCTTTATACCACGGGTCATGGCTTTTGCTCTGTGTGAGTGGCACTGTGCTGATGCTGTGTGTGTGTGTGTGTGTGTTGCTTGCTCACTGCCTTCTATTCTGTTGCCTGATGACCCGCTCAATAGTCTTGGCTACCACAGTTAATCCATGACGATATCGGAATTATAACAAGTGAAGTTGAAGTAAGTCAGTCAGTGACAAGTCCTGCTGGTCCCTGACTCCTCTAAGTAACTTGTAACTACTTCAACTTTATTACTTTGTACTTATTAATCTTTGTTGTTCTTCTCACTCAGGACTGAATTACATATTGTACCAAAGGGGTTCAGTTTGCTACTTTTTAGTAGGATAAAGTGCAGCAAATGAAATGACATCTTGCTGCTTTCCATTGAATGTCAATGTGTTTGTGAACTTGGGGACAGGCATCAAATCAGTGCAAAAGATATGTAGGCCCTACATGAAGCATTTTGTCTTGGACACAGGGCTAACCTCAGTTGCCTTATGCTGAATGTCTATATGATTATGTATGTTTATGTTTATACTGAATGACATGGTGTAACTGAAAAGCAGCAGTCATAGTGTGTGATCAAAGAATAAAAATAGAGAATACTGGATGGGCAGCTATGTGCAACCAGTGTGTTCTGCCACAGAGGGTTCTGATTCGTTCTGACTGCAAGACCAAAGCTTGAGAGGAATCAGAATCCCGGTGTCAGAACACTGGTTGTCTAAAAGTTGCTCATCCTGTATTTTTATAGTGTCTAGTATTATGTCAAATGTGTGCATTGTGTATTTTCACTTTCACAATGAAACTGACCTGTGCAGTATTTAGAGGTTCTAGCATGCTGTTCTACCACAGAAGGGTACAATAACATTCCATGACCTTTGAACTGTGGCACAACAGCATTTTAGAAAGGATGGATTTCTATATAGAAAAATGCTCTGCTATACACTATAAATAGAATAATAGATAGAAAAGTATCTATTACAAGGCAGTAAGACCATCAAGAGGTTTTGGGGACTTGGAACCTCGAGAGTGAAGCCCGAGAGGTTCCCAAAGTCCCCAAAACCTCGAGATCGGCTTACTGCCATGAAATAGATACTTTTCTATTTGTTATTTTTTGTAATATATGGATGCACTTCGAAATCGTGTGGCTTTTTTTTGCATTCTGAGAGCTTGGCAGCAAGTCACCACACTGAAGACACGCTTGTGCTCGGCAGACCGTCACACTGGAGACAGACTCGCTTGCCCACATCCCCGCTCCTCACCGCCACTCTCTCGGTGTCTGTTTCTATTTTGGCAAATCCTATCTTTTAGTTTACAATCCTTCGGGTAATGCAAGATCAACCAGATAATCCAATGATAGAAAAAAAAGCTGAAGAAACAAAGCAGACACATTAGGCTCGCTAAGCGAGAGTAATGAGCCACCATGTTTTCAAAATTAGTGTGCCCACCCACAGAGGAACAGTGACCAATTAGAATGCACGCTGTGACTATGGACATGAAGGAAGGGACTTGGGATCATGACAACTGGGTTTATGTGTGATACTGACTTGAGCAGCAGCTGTGGCATTTCTGTGATAATACTATCTTTCTAATGTCGGAACGATAGTATTATTGGCACTGAAGTGTAGTATTATTGGGAGTGAAGTATGCTATTATGGGAAACTGGCTATCTATTACAATACATTTTTGCACCATTTTCGATGGTATTATTTTGATGATCCATATATTACAAATAGATAAATGCATAATTGTGCCCTGTCCAGCAGTTGTCATAACACTTTACAGTGTGGAAAGGAGGGAAGGAGTAAGAGACACTAAGAAAGATAAGAACAGGCTGAAGATGAACTAGGGAAAAATAAACAAGTTAGTGCTCAAAGGAGACTAGAGACAATGAATGGTTTATTAATTTATTCACTTATTTATTTATGAATTTTAACATGACATTCTCTTGAGCAACATCTCATTTTGGAGGTAGCCCTGACCAAAACAGTCTGAAAGCTAAATGGTCTCAAAGCTTAGGCATCCTTTTCTTTTTGTAACGTCTGTGTTGGTTCAATAAAAGGTGGCATCAAACCATTTGCTTCTGGATGTATTTTATCCTACAGTCAGCCACAGATGTGTAAAGAGTTCTTTCGATTAAACACATTAGCTCCTTTATTAGTTACTGTCTGATGTGCTGCATATGAAACAGCATGGATGACATTTGTATTCATCTATACAAAAATGAGGTGATACATTGTTCACTGCTGTGTCCTGGGACACATACACACACAGAAACAGTGCAATATGCAATAAGCATTTCATATATTCTTAATTGTCTGGCAGTGTCATGTGACAGGACATGTTCTGTGGTTTCAGAGGGTGTAGCATTACCACAATAGAAAACAGAGATGGCTTTGCTCTAGGTACACTGAGTTGCTTCTTTTCAACACAGATGGGGTCCTATTCCTATCAGCTAACTTGGGGCTAGATGGATTTGATACCTCACGAACAAGGATTAGAAGTGAGTGGCAAACCAGGATTTAAAAATTATAAAACACTCTCAAAATGCACAAGTTCTGACTAATTCTTAAAAAAAATGAATACAAAAGGCAACACTGTAAGTAGAATGAACAAAGGACTAAACAATTGATCATTTCTATAACCTGTATCAGTATTATGTCACTTAGCTTGTTGGGGAACAGCTTTCTGGACTGCTAAAAGTCATCAAAATGCACCATTTGACTTCCTTTTTTCAAAATTTTTCCGGAGGGGCATGCTCCCGGACCCCACTAATAGTTTGAGATTTTGTGCCCTCAAAATTTCTGACTGCATGATGCATTGCTTGGATCCATTTGTAGTACAGGCCAGTTTTAAAGATAATGTTTGTACTGCATTTGCTTGAGCAGAGTATGTAGTGACAATATTATTTTTCTGTTGTCTAAGTTTTCATGTGTGTTTTTCCTTCCAAACAGGTAATTTCGATCAGTATTAGTCACTGATTCTCTGGCTGTAAAAATAACAGTGTTACTATAGCCTCTCTAATTAATCTCTCACTAAGATCATTTGCTACGTCTTCAAAGTTTTCATTAGCAGTACAGATATTTTTAACATCACATGAATTGCCTCCTCTGTATATTTTTAATAATATGACAGGGATGGCAACTACCAGTCAATAGTAGAGTGTTACTAAAGATGTCTTTCCTATAAAGTTTACTTTGAATTTTACTTTCTGTATACTTGTATAGTGTGATATCTAAAATGTTTATTGAGTCAGTATTGCTTGTTGAAGTGAATTTCAGGCAATCAATGGAGTGATGCAGATAATCTATAAAATGTTTCAACTCATTTTCAGTTCCTACCACAAAATCAGTACATCATCAATAAAACACTTGAAAAACTTAATTTTTGTATAAAAAGGGGATAGTTGTTTCAGTCAGAACAATTTTCTCTTCCCAAGCACCCACAAATAAGTTGGCAACAGAGGGGGCACAAGTAGCCCCCATTCGGTCCCCTTGATCTGTTGGTACAAATCTTTGTTAAACGTGAAAACATTATCAGTCAGTACACTGCCTTGGTATGCATTACACCATGCAATGGCATGTCCCCAGTGCCACTGACCTTGTACACAAGGGTGTTTGCAGTAATGCTCACAGCCCTGGTTGGTATGACAGTCATTTTAGTCAGGTCTGTTCTGTCACAAGATCTGATGTATGTATGCATACCTGTCTGGCGGCAGTAGGCTTAGGCCAATGTTGTACTAGTGCACCACTGTGTCGTGCCACGAGCATCATACAGCACCCATTGCAATCTGCCTGCTGCAGTGCCATGTCCAGTGCCATATGCACATGACAACATGCCAATGCATCTGAACAGAGCATGGCTTATGTTTCATGGGATTCGCTGCAGCTGTGGTATCACTGTGTGTTGCATGTACTCTACCATATGTGTATGACAGTGTGATGGAGAGTTGGTGGAGTTTAAGCAATGAGAACAAGAGAATGATAATTTCACAGTGTAATATTCACTTTTACAAGACTTTTGCAAGACTTTATTTTACTCTTTATAGCACCTGCTACTCTGTTAGCCCTGGACACAATGTTTGTACATGGCTCTCCAAGTTCAACTTTTGTCAGTTGGTACACCCAGGTATCTTTTGGTACTAGCAGTTTGTAAAGTTGAATTGTTTAAAATATACTGGCATAATTTATTGTTTACATCCCAAGTGCAGTACATAACATTTGTTAGTGTTAAAGGTCATTCCCCATCTGAATGCCTAATCAGTTATGCGATCCAAGTCATTTTATAAAGATTTGATGTCCTCCATAGTATCACTTGCCCCCTCTCCCAGTTTGGTGTTGTCATGGGTTTGTTATTTGTTCTTAATGTTATCACCCAAGAGTCTGCAATAAATAAGTGAAATAGTACTGGCCCAAAATGGAGCCCTATGGGACTCTACTTGCGATCCTTCCCTCTGCAGACAGATAACCACTTATTGCAACCTTCTGAGTTCTGTTAGAAAGCCAATTTCATATCCATATAACTAAATATGTGTCCAATCCCAGTGTATTAACTAGGCAACAAGACCAGTAGGAATCCATGCTGAAACCCTAAAAGGAAGTGAGAAACATCAGTATGAAAAGGAGATTGAAGCCTCAGAACAACACAGCGAGTGTGGGTGGCACCAATACTTGCAGCCAGTTTGTTGTCTTCCATCTTTTGTCCATAAACCTGGATTTACATAACATATTCAAATCACGTATAGGATGTACTGCAATGAGCAGTGGTGATGATGGAAGAAATAAATTGAAAAGTTCTTGAAGGGCAATCAGAAATTTCATAACAGCACATAGGGAGGTCAAAAGGACATGATCCACAAATTGTAAAAAATGATGGGGTGTCATTTTGAAGCAACCACAGAAGCATGGATAACGTCTCTGTGGACCGTCCCTAAGGAAGGCTGGGATAGCGAGGTTCAGGGCAGAGAACCAAACTAAGCAGTGTAGCTAATAAACTCTGTAAACACATATGGTTGCCATTTGAAGGTTTGCACAACCACTGTGCCAAAAGTGCCACATCCTCAGCAGGGGAAGATCTGAAAAATGCAGACAATGCAGGGAATCAGCAGTGGCAGGCAGCAGCGGGAGGGAGACCCGGGCAATGCAGATGATAAACAAAAGGTGGCAGGGGAGGTGGCAGCAGTGCAAGACCAGAGTAATGGAGACTGTAGACTGTAGCAGTAGAGGCAAACAGCCACTGGGTAGGACCCGAGTAATATAGACAAAATACAGCAGTAGCAGTAACAGGCATTAGCAGAGGAAGAACAGATTAATGCAGACAGTATACAGGAGCTACAGGGGCAAGCTGTAGAAGGGGAACACCTGGTTAATGCAGACAGTATACAGTAGCAGTAAAAATGCACATGGATGGGACAAAACAAAACAGAACACAAGGCCTGACAGGAATGATGATCCCTTACCAATGCGGAGGCCCTGCCAGGCAGATGCCAGAGATAAACACAAAGGCAGCAATGCAAAACAGGCACAATGATCCCTCATCCAAGCAAGGCCATGCCAGGCAGAGGTGATGGGATAACAGAAAAGCAGCAAGGCAGGACAGACAAGATGATCCCTTATCCAATGAGAGGCCATGCTAAGCAGAGGTTACAGGATAAACACACAGGCAGCAAAGACTCCATCTATCGCAATCCACTGCTGAATTCTGATACAGCAGCTGGAGGATGGAGACTTAAACAATAATCATGCACCAACAGGAAACTCCCATTCCCAGTAGATGGAAGCCTACCTTCACGCAATACCCCAAAGGCAGAGTTAGGAATGGGACCCATAGACTGCTGGAGTGTGCTGGGCAAAAGCAACAAGATGAAGAGAAAAGAGAAAGAGGAGAGGAGACAGGAGAAGAGGCATGGAGAGGAAATGGGGAAGGTGGCAGGAAGCAATGGAGCAGACAGTACAGGGTAAGGCAGGGTGACACAATTACTCTGAGGATTTTAGCAGAGAAGGTAGTATTCAAACATGGGGCACATTAACCACTTGGGGCAACAACACTCCACTATAACCCCTGAGTCTCCTGCCTCAGGTAAAACAAGAAGACATGGTAAACTGCCATGACCCCCAAGTGAACTGAAAAGTAATGAATGTCAACAGCAGTAGCTGAGCTGATCTCCAGAGTGAAATGAAGCATTGTACATAAGCAGTTTAACAGTTTCCAGCAGAAATTAGTTACTGTTTCTAGCAGGAGCCAAGCTGAACAAGTGAACAAGCATAGGATCATAGGCAGAGCAATTGCACTGAAAACAGCAGTAATAATTGTTTGGTACAATTATAGTGAAGCAGAGTTGAATCCCATGGAGAAAGTAATATAGAATTGCAGTATACTCTGGTGTAATTCTCGCTGAGTGCAAATAAACATATGTGAATGGTTGTTTTGTTTGTTTATTTATTTATATACTGATGAGACCATGGGCCAAATAACCCAGTTTCATGGGCAACTAGTGCATAAATAACAACAGGACAATATAACACATAGACAAAAGTATAAAAGTACATTATAAACATATGCAATCCTTCACAAGCCAATTGTACAAAAGTTACATTTACTTTTAGCAAAAATATACTCTTTCAACTTGTGTCTAAAGGAGAAGAATGAAACACTAATACAGCCAAAGGCTGATTGCAGTGTATTAAAAATAAAAGAAGAAAGTAAAATAGTGTCTTCTGACCCATTAAAATACACATTCTTGAAATGGAAAAGGAGTATGAAACTGATGATCGAGTCATAGCAGATGTATTCTGCTTCTTAACTGTTATTAATAGAGAGTCAGGCACCTTATTGTCACCTTTTTAGCTAATAAACCTAATAGAAATTTGTATCTTCCTTCAAACGAAAGCAAACTGGCTTGTTGAAGCAGGTTGCAGTGATGTGTCCTACATGACAACTGAGTAGTGAACCTAGCAATTGAATTAAAGAGTACTTTAACTTTAGATAGCATACCCTCCCCTGCAGAAAAATAAAACAACCACCAATAATCAATTAAAGGCAATACAAAACTATGAGCCAATAAATGTCGAGTGGAGATAGTCAAAAGAGGTGATAGTACATATAATGCCCCAAGTCTCTGATGTATTAACTTTGTCATATTGAGAACCTGTGGCTCATAGGTTAAACTCTCATCAATTAATAGGTCTAAATATTTAAATTGTTTAACTTGTTCAACATTTGTTCCAGTAATGGTACAAACAGATAATGCAAGATCTAAATTCAATCTTTTTCTTGAATTTGCAACACCATTGACTTGGTGGATTTAAATCCCCAAAAGGGCTGAATGAAAACTGAGGACTTATGTAAGGAAAAGTGTAGCAATGCATGAAAGGCTGAGTGAAATAAGCAGTAAAGAAACCATAGGGAAATGCAAGGCTGCTGAGTCAAAACAGGGCTTGCACACAATCAAGGATGCATGGTTCCAGGTAGGCTACAAATAAATAGAATTGGATGAAGCGAATGAGTGAAGAGCAACAGCCCTGGGGCTTTGGAGAACTGAAATCCAGGAATCAGGCAGCTGAGAAACTGAAAGCAAGCTGCTGAAACACCACATCAGAACACACAGTGAGAAGCTGATGGGAGCAAGCCAGGTATAGTCAATTAGGAATAGGAGTGTGCTAAAAGGAATGGCAACAACAGCAGATATGGATTAACACAGCATACACAAGGGCACTAAAACCCACAAAACAAAAGACGATGAAAGACAACTACAGAAAAACAGAAAAGCATGCAATAGAGGAAGCACGCAGTGGCTGGAGACCCAAATAATATGAACTAAGCAGGAGAAACACACAAATGAAATTCAACAGAAACCAAGTAGAAGGTGCAGACAAACAGGAAATACAACAAGGGAAGAATCAAGGAAAAACGAAATGAAGCGGAAAAGCAAGTTAAGCACACAGCGTAACTCCAGGCAGGTAACTGTTCCACACACTAGAGCAGGGGTCCTAGGAGCACCTAGTTTATATGATGTGTGTGGGAGTTTCTTCCCACAGAACCTCAGGCTAGCCTTCCAAAAACAAACTGTGCTTTTAGCATAAACAGATTTTGCAATGTAATAATTATGATAATGTAACATTATTTATATTTAACGAGCTAGTGCAGTGCCTTAAACTCATATTAGTTTTAAAAGCAGTCAACCATTACTGTTTGTACCTTGTACCTGTACTGTTTCTTTTCCTTTTGGTTAATTAGAAGATTGTTTACCTGATGTTAGTAGGTGTACTGTGTGGAATAGCCCTCTGCCTGACAGCTGACATAAATATTTCTATTCCCTTCAACTGCATCAGCAACTTTGTGACATCACTGTCTATCATCCAGGGAGGGGAGCCGTTGTCCTCAGTGAATGATTTAAATGTTTCATTGGCAAGCATTTAAACTAGCCAGTGGGGTGGCAGAATAAGCAGGGAGAATGAAACTGCCCACCCCCACAGGATAGTGCAGTCAGATACTGTATATCGCCAGAGGTAACTAAACTCATAAGGGAGGGGGGACAACAGAGGACAAGAGGAAGGGGGTTAAAAACAGGAAGGACAAATGGAGGAAGCAAAAAGGCAAAAGGGGGAATGATAAAAGGAAAAATGGCAAAACATGGAAAGCCATGTATACTAATGCCCACAGCCTAGGAAATAAAATCCCAGACCTGGTGGCCTTTATGACAGAGGCTGACCTGGACATTGTAGCCATTATCAAGATGTGGCATACTGAAAACCCTGACGGGCATGTTGCAATACCAGGTTATATTCTGTTTAGGAGAGACAGGGAGGGTAAAAAAGGAGAGGGATTGGCTCTTTACATCAGAGAGGGTATAAAAGCAACTGAGATACAGGGAATACAGGGAAGGGTCAGAGGTACTGTGGGTCACCCTTGAGATGGGCACTGCCACAGCTATTCACACAGGTGTGATATACAGACCTCCTGTACAAGGGGAGGAGGTGGACAGGGTTCTAGTGGAATCCATCTACATGATGTCAGTTAAAGGGGGGGTGCTGCTGGTAGGTGATTTCAATCTTCCAGATGTGGATTGGAGCTTCCCAGCTGCTACCTCAGGCAGCAGCTTCCTGTACTCTGTACAATGGCAGGTCTCAGACAACTAGTGCTAGAGCCCACCTGGGAAGGTGTAATTTTGGACCCAGTACTCACCAGCTGGGACAGAATTGCAGATGTCAGGGTGGCCAGACACCTGAGGTCCAGTGATCATTGTACTGTGTTGTTCAGTATGAGTACAGTGGCAGAGTCAAGCCGCACAAAGGCAATAGTCCTGGAGTTCAGGAGGCAGACTTTAATAAGATGGGGATACGTCTCAAGAATGCCCTGGCAGGGAAGGATGAATGATGCGGAGTTGAGGAGCAGTGGATCCATCTGAAGGGAGCCATAGTGGAGGCAACGAACCTTTGCATTAAACAGGTAAACAAGGACAACAAATAGAGAATACTGGCTGGGTAACCATGCAGAATCAGTGTGTTCTGCCACAGAGGGGTCTGATTCCCTGTGACCTCAAGAGTGAAGCTTGAGAGGTCCTTCGAAATCAGACTCAGAGGTGGTAGAACCCATTGGTTCTGCATTGGTTTACTCAGTCAGTATATTTTATAGTGTATGGTGCCCCTCACATTTTTTTATCTAGAGTTTTGGCTTTTGTAATGCATTTTATGCATAGAAAAAAATAAATAGTTGTTTCCCATTTGTCCATGGTGAGTTGTGCGGTTGCTAGGGACTGAGCATCCCTATGGTAGCAGCACACACTCCCATTGGTTGCCATTCTACTGTGGGAGGGTTTTGTAAAACAGAAAAACATGGCGGCCCAACATTTTGCTTAGCGAGAAGAAAAACAGACAAGATCACCAAAAAAAATGCAAATATCTGGTTAATCCTGCATTTTGAGTTAATACAAACTGCTCCCATTTCAGAAAAACCACTGTGGTAATTTTCAGTGTGGATTTAGATAGTATTGCCCATGCGGCAGTTTCAGATTATGGTTTCAAAGCAGGCTCGGGGTTGAAGTCTAAATGAATGGAATGCTGTTCTGCACATACGGTCAGTACAGCGTTCCATTCATTTTAGATTCTGGCGCTGAACAGTATTTTTTGGCATGGTGAATTTCTAGCGAGAACAACATTCCACCATACAATATAAAGAGAAACCACTATGGTTCTCAAAGGAAGTGTCCAGGAGGGTGAGGGTGAAAAGATGGCTTTCAGAAAATACAGGAAACACAGAATGAAGAGGACAGGGTAGTGTACATGGATGAACGGAGAGGCTGGGAAAGCAGTCAGGAGTGCAAAGGTGCAAATGGAGGAAAAATAGCACAGGAGGTAAAAAGGGAGAAGACTTTTATAGGTAAATTAGTAAAAGAGAAAAACAGCGATGGGATTGTAAGGCTTAAAGGGGAAGAAGGGGGGTGTGTGGAAGGGGACCTGGAAAAAGCATCAATACTGAACAAATATCTTTGTTCTGTTTTCTCAGAAGAAGAAGAAGGTGAGGGTCCACAGTTTAGCAACATGAGCAAATATGGAAGGGAGATGAACACCAGTCCAATTAAGGAAGACAGAGTCCTAAAAGAACTCACAAAACTGAAAGAGGACAAGGCAATGGCATCGAATCGGATGCATTCTAGAATATTCAGGTAACAATGGAAGGTGCTGGCAGCACCACTGGCAGCCCCGTTCAATGACTTATTCGATACAGGGATGGTTACAGAGGACTTGCAGAGGGCAGATGTAGTCCCTCTTCACAAAAGTGGGAGTAGGGAGGAGGCACCAAACTATGAACCAGTCAGCCTTTCCTCAATAGTGGGAAAAATTACGGAATCACTACTTAAAGAAAGGATTGTGGAATGCCTTGAATCTAGCAGAGCACAGGATCCGAGACAGCAGGATTCACAGTGGGAAAGTCATGTCAAATAAATCTAATTGATTTCTTTGACCAAGCAACTGCTGAAGTGGATCGGGGAGTGGTGGATGTGGTCTACCTGTATTTAGCAAGCCTTTGATACCGTTCACATAAAATACTTATGAACAGGCTGGGCAGCTTGGGAGTGGGTTGCAAGGTGTTAAACTGGGTTAGGAACTGGCTGAATGATATAAGACAGAGGGTGGTGATAAATAGAGCTCAATCTGAGGAAAGAGTGTGATCAGTGGGATGCCACAAGGATCAGTTCTGGGACCAGTCCTGTTTAATGTCTGCATAAGCAACATCGCAGAGGGGCTGAAGGGGAAGGTGTGCCTCTTCGCAGATGATGTTAAGATCTGCAACAGGGTGGACATTCCAGGTGAAGTGGAAAAAATTAGACGGGACCTAGGTAAACTGGAAGACTGATCTAGAGAGTGGCAGCTGAGATTCCATGCGAAAAAGTGCAAAATCATGCATTTGGGGCACAAGAACCCCAGGGAGGATTACATGATGGGGGGAGGGGGGTACTGATGGTCACCAAACAGGAAAGTAATTTGGGAGTAATCATATCTGATGACTTAAGGTGGACAAACACTATGCAAAGGCTGTGGGAGAGCTAATGGGATGCTGAGGTGCATATGGAGAAGTATCACCAGCAGAAGAAAAGAGGTGGTGATACCACTCTATAGTTAATTGGTGAGGCCTCATTTGGAGTACTGTGCCCAGTTCTGGAGGTCACATCTCCGTAAGGACATAGACAGGGTGGAGGCAGTTCAAAGAAGGGCAACAAAGATGGTGCAGGGCCTGCACCAAAAGTCATATGAGGAGAGACTGGGAGATCAAAATATGTATACCCCGGAGGAGAGGAGAGACAGGGGAGATATTATAAAAACCTGCAAATAGCTAAAGAGCATAACTAGGGTACCAGAAGGTAGCATCTTTCAGAGAAGGAGATGTTCAGGAACAAGGGGGCATGACATGAGGTTGGAAGGGGGTAGACTAAGGGGTAACATGAGGAAGTATTTCTTTATAGAAAGAGTGGTGGATGCATAACATTGATTCCCAGCAGAGGTGGTGGGTGAAAACACAGTGGTGAAATTCAAAAATGCATAGGACAGGCATGGGGATCCCTAACGATAGGAACAAGAAGGTAAAGCCAGAGATCAAGTAGGGTCGGCGACTTTTGCAGTAGGTAGGGAAAATGGGCAGACTGGATGGGCCTAGCGGTCCTTATCTGCCATCACTTTTTATGTTTCTATGACTGTGACATCAGTACTCTTGAAACAGCCACTCAATAGCTGCCAGCTCAGTCACCTGTGATGTCTTCATTAATGAGAGCAAAATGCTGTTGATGTAGCGGAGAGGCTAGAGATAGAATGCCAGCTGGCAGGCTGAGAGCTATTTCATACATCCAACATAATATTATCACATAAAAAATGTTCTAATGAGCAAAAGAAAAAAGAAAAATACTCCAGAAATTAAAAGTTACAGCTGACTACTTCTTAAAATTTGGAAAATTTTACCATCTGTCTGTTTTGGTTCCACTTGAAAGCTTTGAAGGAAGAATACATAGAAAATACTTACCATATAAATGGACAATGAGGTATTTTGAAAAGAACAATTTATGGCTGTATATAATTTTACAATTTTTTTTGTACCTTTAGCATAAATATACTTAATGTTATATTATTTAAATTTAAGGCAAGAATTCTCCATAAATAAGTTCCACTGAAGAAGTCAGTTAATGATTGATGAAATGTTGGGGTGTATTGAGATAAAAGCTATAGTCTGAAAATACAAGAATAATCTACTGAAGTTTATTTTCTTTGGAAGCATCACCCCCACCACCCATTTACAGATAATTAATATACATACTTACATTATAATCAGGGCTCCTGTTATTCCACAACCCTGTGGCTGTGAAAAACACAGATATTACCCCCCCCATGGAAATCCGGTTTTCGTTCAAGTTTGTCAAAGAAATGGCACTAGGCAGAGTCTGCTGTGCTATAATGGCTATTGCAGAAGGTCGAAGAGCAAATTTACAAATGACGGCCACAATCACTATTGAAATAATGTTTGAAAATCAAATATTTAATAAATATAACCTCCCCCAGTGCTCCAATTTTCTAAGTTTAATGATTTCAGGTTGCAAACTAGAGAAATGGTGCATATTAAGCAGCGTACAAAGTCATGATTATATGGATCAGAGAGTGGGAATGATCAGCAGCCTGCAACAATCTAATTGTGTTTGTAACAAACACACAGCAACTGCAGATTTTGACTACTCATACACAAATAAAACACACACACACACACACACACACAAATAAAGCAGACCATTCTATATTGTCACAAACTCTATCTCTATCAAAGCTCCCAAGTGGCTCACTTCCGAGCCAACCTGTCTAGTGCAGCATCATATCATCAGCTAAAAAGCCAAGGTACAGACCTTCCCAAAAATACAGTCTTCTAATATTTCTAGACCTCTACACACCTGCAGTTCCATGCCTACCTCTACACTGAGTTAGATATCAGTCCATTCCTTTCAGCTCATTTCAGTAAAAGTAAAAAAGTAACACTAAATGGAACTCAACAGAGTGCATCTTTTCTTCACCACCACTGCTGCTGCAAATTCCCCTGGCAATTCTTGCTCCTACTAGCTATTGCCAGTTGGAGCCCAAACAATTTAAAATACTTTGAAATAAATGCTGCAAAACAAAAGTTACAGTAAGATGACACAGCTGAGCTCCTGAGTCACTCCCTTCCCAAGCCAGCTCACTAAGCTAGCACAAAAATCAACTGACTAATACAAAAACACACCAAGTTCCTTTAGCTGGATCTCCAGGCTTTGCTGTTCACTAACCTACTCATACTGTCCATCTCTACACTGTCTCCAGGGAATTTCAAACCATAACTGAATAGACCAGGTGTAAATGGAGGTTACGTGTCACCTGAGAGCTAAATAAATGCAGATGGCTGTTTAATGATCACATGAACACTGGGGCAAAATGGTAGTTTGCATCAATCTTGTACTGACACCTTAACACATTTTGCGATTTTCAGCTCCACATACTTAATGCAGATTCTTGGGCCATTACTTCGAGAGTAAGTGAAATGTACATTCAAATGTGGTCTCAATGAATAGGCAGGGGTTAGAGCTTTAAAATGCATACCCATATAGTATGTTACCTCAAAGATTAATCTTGAAAGTTATAGGGTTAAATATCAACATACCCCTTAATTTCTTGTGAAATTTCAACATATTCTTATATTTAATCTTGTCTGATAGGATTTATTGCACTTTATAATATAATTTTGTTGTCTAAAAAGGATAACGATTCTGCTTTGAAATGCATACAGTATGTGGTTTTGAAATCTTAAGGTAATATAAGAGCATAAATTGATAAAAGTGAAAACACCATTAATAGATGAAATTTTAGCAAGTTTATACCTTGTCAAATTTTGCGATTTTCAACGATGAATACTTAATGCAGATTCTTAGTGCATTACTTCTAGAATAATTTAAATATGCATTCAAGTGTGATCTCAATGAATAGGTGGGAGTTAGAGCTTTAACATGCATACCCATAAGTTTCCTCAAAGGTTAATTTTAAAAGTTTTTAAAGATGGAAATTTATCTAAAAAAAAAAAACACCTCCATTTACACAAAACATTGTTATTTCAAAAATGTAAAATTTAACATATGACTGTTGGTAAAGTAATGGAACTTAGTCTTGTCCATCTAAGAAAATCTTCATCATCGTCAGATAGGCCAATATCATCGGGATAATAAACATACATCTTGGTCTTCATCTGAGTCCTCATCATTTGCATTATAGAGCAGAGATATAACATCATCTGTACAGTATATGGTATGTCCGTCCACTACATTGAGATCATTAGTACAACTGTGCAAGTTGCATTCGTGGCATTGATAACTGCAACAGAAGAAAGCCTCCTCAATCGGTAAACGTAGTTGGCTCATAGAATATGCAACTTCAGGGTTTCCTGGCAGGGTGGTAGCAGATACAGATCAGTTATTCTGTTGTCGCTGTTATACTGTATTTCTCCCAGATCTACTGCCACAATATATTTACACAAGCAACTTGCTTCCTTCCATATGGTTTACAGACATACTCCTCCAACAGAGGTACAACACCCTTCTCCACTTGCCAATCACTCCCAAGTTTCTGAAAGGTATTTGGGGTACTTTTGAAGGCTGTTCCAGCAAATCTTGTTACCCTTTTTGAAGAATGCACAAAAATAGTCATTGCTTGTGAATGCATGGAAACCAACTAAGGCTTTCTTTGTTACCATGGTCATTTCACACTTGCTAATGTCAAAGATTGTCCTGCTGTTGCCATAGCCATTGTCCAGGTATATATTTTGCTCGCATTCTGAATATAATGACACTAATATTACTAGAAGACTGATATCCCCAGATGGTGAACGGATGATGACAGGACCTGGATATATTGTAATGGCATGTTGCAGACGAAGGTCATAGAAACATAGAAACATAGAATTTGACGGCAGATAAGGACTGCTTGGCCCACCCAGTCTGCCCATTTCCCTACCTACTGGATAAGCTGCAGATCCTAGTTAACCAGCAGCCTACTTCTTCCTACCACTACCATCTAGAATTGCCTCATGACTGTCCCATGCATGCTTGAATTCCACCACTGTTTCTGACTCCACAACCTCCTGTGGAAGGTCTTTCCATGCAACCACAACCCCCTCTGTGAAACAATACTTCCTTAAATTACCTCTGAGTTGCCCCCCCATCTTCAAATTGTGCCCCCTTGTTCTTGCATACCTCTTTTTTTGAAAGATGCTACCCTCTTGGACTTTGTTGATTCCCTTGAGGTACTTGAAGTTTCTATCATGTCCCCTCTCCTCCTTTCCTCGAGGCTATACATATTAAGCTCCTTAAGTCTCTCTTCATATGTCTTCCGGTGCAGACCCTGCACCATTTAGTTGACCTCCTCTGGACAGCTTCCATCCTGTCTATGTCTTTGCGGAGACTGGGTCTCCAGAACTGCATGCAGTACTCAGATGGGGTCTGACCAGCTGTCTGTATAGAGGGATAATAACTTCCTGCTTTCTACTGGTGATGTCTCTCCCTATGCATCCCAGTATTCCCCCAGCCCTCCTTGCTGCCCTCTCACATTGCTTGCCCACCTTTAGGTCATCTGATATGACTACCCCCAGGTTCCTTTCCATTTTCAATTTTTGTGTCTGCTTCTTCCTGGTCAGAACAGAGATCATCCACAACTACAGTCCCTGCTTTCGTGATCATGTAGAATGTGTCTATCTTTGAAAAATAGATCACTTGGCCCTTGGCCCTCTTGCAAACTCATGCAATTTTCTCCCCAGACCTGTATGATCAAATTAATCAGGCACTCCTTGTTAGATCCATTAGAAATGATGTAAATGAAATTATTTGGCACTTTGGTGTTGGGATATTTGATAATATGCTACTCAATAAATCCTCATTGAAATCTCTTAGCCTCTTTAATTGATTGCTTTCTGTATGTATCTGCAACAAAAATCCACTCTTGCAAATCCCTTTGGAAGACTATTCAGGTGGTTTCATTGCCAGATCACGGAATGTTTCAGGATTCCTGTCATCACCCCATTTTTCCTATTAGATAAACATAGTATGCTGAGACACTTTTCCTGGGAAGAAGCTTCAAAGTGTCTAACACTGGTGGTATTCTGATAGCACCTCAAGTAACTTGCTCTTTGGTGTTGCCCATCTAGTTCCATCTGTCTTTGCTAGACTCAGCAGGACTGGGCCCAGGCAATATATTAATAACATGTTTTATATTTACAGGAAGTTGTGCTTTCGTTTGAAAGGACAAACGTTTTTCCAATATATTGCTTTCAAATTTAAGTTCTGTAACCTTTCCTTTGGTAGTTACTTGCACCTTTTATTGCATCATTGAAGGATTTCACTGGGCTTTTGAAATCGGATCGACATATTTATTTTTACCGCTTTCCAGTTTTCTTTGACAAATGGTTCATATATTTATGTACCTTGTTCAATGATACCGTGAGGTTCTCTTCAACATCAAGCACAACAAGTGCTCCCAAAGACAAATTGTACAATCTTTCAGCATCTAAAGTAGCACTGAATGGGTTGATAAACTCTTGATTGAGAAGAGTCAATACTGTTTGATGTGTTGTTCTGACTTAATGATTTCAGATGGCCTGCATGCTTTTTGCTTATTACTAGCTGAATTGTGAAGGCCAGTCACCTCCAAAAGTGTCTCTGTGAATATTGCTAGTTCTGGCCAATTAAACACCCATTTATCATAGGCCATTTGATTTGTAGCAAAGTGTTTAATTCCACCTTGAATTTTGCCACTTTGACTGTATGTCTGATCACCAGCTTGGTCAACAGATTTCCTAGAACCTTTGTGATGACTCCTTTAAACTGAAAGCCCTTGCTTTTCACTTAATGTCCTGGATGCTGAATAAGAAGCTTCAAGAGTTTCAAGTGTGTGCACGTAGTAAGCGCCATATTGAGCATAATATTGCTTGTTGAAAGTGAAGAACAGGGGCAGCAAATACTGTATTTCCAATGCAGTAGTCTATGATCAAAGTTGTTTTCTTTTGTTGCTGTGTGGAGCAAATGCTGCTGATCCAGTATATACAGATATGTCATCCAGAGCTGTGGGGTTTCCCCAAGCTCACTGTGATGAATCCGCTGCCTGAAGGGCTCATACTTAGTCTGGAAAGGACAATCTCATCTTCTGGAAGCAGTTTATGGAAGTCTACAGGTTGAGATGATGATCTGGCCAGGTCAAGCAATACTGCATGGGCAGCATTCAATTCTGTAGAATACTCTAGAAATCTGACCTGAAGCAATTGCTCTAAGGCATCTGAAAATGCTCATGTATAGTCCATGCCCAATTGTAATGCTTCCACGTAAAACTCCCTTATACTGCCAGAGTCACAAAGACCAGCTTGAAATACTATTTCTTCAAAGCTGCTGCTACCAACTAACTGTCCTATAATGCTAAAATTTTCCAGAACTAGGTGGAAATCTCCCAAATGAATTATGATTTTGTGGAACTGATCAGGGAAATTAAATAAAAGGGTTGTGCCCAGTTCACTTCCTGGTTAAAAATAAAAAAATAATAAAAATAAATATATTTCACACATGCTATGTCTTTGCTGCTGCTCCAACATCAAGAGGTGGGCTGTTAGAGACCTATGCATACCACATGGGGTTGAATAAGGTACAAGAGGGAAGTATTGTCTAGAAGAGAGGGGGGCACAGGGATGATGGGAGCATGCAATGAAGCTGGAAGGGGGGATTTTAGGTGGGATGTGTGGGAGTACTTCTTCACTGAAAGAGTGGTGGTCACCTGTAACAGTCTTCCAGTGGAGATGGTGGGGGCAAAAAGAGTGTCTGGCTTCAAGCACACCTGGGAAAGGCAGAAAGGAATCTTGGTTGAAAATCAGAGTGGGGGGGAGTAGCCAGAGATCAGGTAGGGTCTGCTGTAATGATATAGTCAGGGATAAAATGGGTAGACTGGGTGGGCCAAGCTGTCCTTATCTGCTGAAACACTATATGTTTCTATGTCCCAATGTTTGTACTAAAGCTACCACGCATGTGAAATCTGAGTAATTTGCAACCACCGTCCAGAAAAATGTCACCCATCTCTAAATTCTGTAAGGTTATCCACTCCATATTCTCCCCTCTGACCAAGTCTCCTTCCCCTGTTCTCAAACTAGAAGACTCCCCCTTCTCTGATCCTTTGAAGTCACCACTTCCTTCAACTCATTTCTCATTGCCAATGCTCTTTACTTGCTCTCCTACTCCCTCACTCTTCCTCTATTTCTCCCTCTCTTATATCTGTGAACACCTCTCCATTCCTTCTCCTTCACACTTACTTTTCTTGATGCCTCCTTCAGTGCCATACCTGCTCAAAATCCCTCAAGGGTCTAAGCCCTGATGGACTTGAATCCAAACTACTTCACCCGTCTGCTCTTCCTGTTGCTGTACCTGTCACCCTCTTCTCAACCTCTCATCACTCTCTTGCTTTTGTTGTAAATGTAAAACAGTCATGCCTCTTCCTAATGTTCTGACCCCATTTTTTCTGGGAACTATTGCTCTATCTTTTTCTTCCTACTCTGTCTAAGCTTCAAGAACACCTACTCTTCCTCTAGTTTTCTGCCTTCCTTGAATTCTCTGTTCTCCCCTTTCCAGTCTGACTTCCATAAGTCCTACACTGCCTCCCTTCTGTGACTCAATATTCCATCCTTACCAGTAAGGATCAGGGACTGACTACCTTGGAAGTCTTTTTTATCTAGCTAAGGCCTTTGACACTGTTGCACGCCCAGTTCTCCTGGACAAGGTTAAAAGAGATGGGCTGTCAACTTATTCAGCTGATTTTATTCTTACCTTGAGGACAGATCTCAAACTGTCCGAAAAGGAGACTCCATCTCCTCCAATCTCCCTATCTGCTTAGGCCCTCACCAGGGCTCAGTTCTAGGTTTGATTCTTTTTGATATCTTGCTAAATAACCTCCCTAATGCTTGTACCTCTGCAGCCATCTACATGTACACAGACAATATCATGATTTTTTTTATTTAACCAGAAGAGACACACTAAGCTGAAAGCTTGCTTTCAGGTGCAACCTGGGAGCACAAGGAAGTTAAGTGACTTGCTCAGGGTCACACAATATGCAAGTGGGGGCTGTGGGATACAAACCCAGATCTCCAGGTTTGCAGCTCAGAGTTTACCACTGGTTCCTCTGTCCATGACCTGGCTGCTTGTCCCCAGTCTAATTTCTCCAAATCCAGTCTTGGTTTTGGGCCAATCAACTGTCCATCAATGCCAAGAAAACAGATTTTATGATTTTTAGCACCAGGTTGAAGCTAGACAGAATCTCTCAATTCCCCTCCTTCCATACTCTTGGTGGTGCATTAATTGAGGATGTCTCCCTTCTTAAATATAGTGCTGTTAGTCAGAATTATCACCTCAAGTTTTTCTCTGCATGTGACTGCCATCCACCAGAAGCTTCAAACTAAACTCAGCATTCTCCACAGGAATAAAACTTGTATTCCATTTCCTGTTCATAGAGAATCCACTTCATGCTCATAGAGAAATGATCACAAATGTGATTCTCCCCATCATCGATTATGGTGACATAGTATACAGTGCAGCTCCTACATCCACTTTGTCTGCACTTGACCCCCTTTTTTCACTATTTCTGTCACTTTGCTGTTGACTGTCCCCCTTGCTCTCACCACTGTTCCATCTACTCTGTCCTCTATCTCTCATCTCTGGATGCCAGGTACAGTACTTATGTAATTGTCAAATAAAGTCAAGAAATGGTGCATACTAGAGACGGTGGTGCCTGAGCAAAAGCGGCCAGCTAACATGCAGAAACAAAGTAAAGAAAGCTTAGCACTCCGTTCTTGTTGTTTTCAATAGTGCAAAATTGCAAATTTAATCTGGAAAATTGCCTGCAGATAAATCATCCCCAGTGCTTTAACCCTATAGCAGGCCTTCCTCTAGAGGCAGCTCTAAGGAATTAGCAAATGTGCATACATTTATACAGCATTACTTAAAGTGACAGTCCACCAAAGTGTTAAAAAGTGCAATACAAAAATCATACAAAAGCTTACTTGTAACAACTTTAACAGGAATATTTAGGCTATTTCAAACTCTATTTGGGTAAAATACATTTAGCTTATGACTAATATTTAATTAAGTATGCAGACAGACTCTTATTTAGTTCAATGAGGGTCCAGTCCCTCATTGACTACCTCACATCTCTCCCTCACAAAGTGGAGTAAGTCATCCTAGGTGATCTCAATGTTAACTTGCTTGCCTCCACTGCCTCCCAAATAAGGGACTTCTTTGCTGCCCTGATTATGTCTCAGTTAGTCACCCAGCCCACCAGATTCAACCACTCTACTGGCACCAGCACTCTTCTAGATGTTGTTATATCTAACCGCCCCTACAAAATCCTGGATGTCACTGTCCTCCCTGACTTTCTTAGTGATCACTCCCCAGTCCTCTGTCTCTGGTCATCCTCCACTCTGAAGCCAGTGTCACAGGCCACTCTATGCCACCGTTTACATCCTGGCGGCCTCAGAAAATCAAAACAATACCTAGCCCAGCTAGACTGGTCCCCTATGCAGCACACCACTGACATTGACTCAGCTCTTGACCACTTCACAAACGCCTTCTATAAGGCTTGTGACCTTTTCACCACCTCACCAGGATCCGCTCCAAAAAATGCAATGCCACATGGATCACCCCACCCCTCCTCCAGAGACTCAAAAACAAAGATAATCTCTGGCACATTGCTGTAGAATCTGGAAAGGCACCTGATAGACAGGCCTACAATGCAGAACACAATAAGTGCACTTGGGCCATTAGGTGGGTCAAGGCAGAGCACTACCAGACCACTCTCGCTTCCACTTGGGGTTCAGCACAGACCTTCTGGGATAATATGAAAGAGCTAAATTGGAAATTCCTCCCCCCCACCATCTCAGCTCTCCATCAATGGCACCTCCACCACAGAACCACTCCTTATAGCTGATTGCCTTAATACTGCCTTCTCTGACCTAAGCTCAGTCCTCTCCAGCAGCTTCTTTGACCCAATCCCCACCTCTCTCTCGCTCTCTCTTGCTCTCTCTCTCTCTCTGGGTCTGAATCACCCACCATTCTACATGCACCCCTATCCCAAAGCCAGGCCGCTGCTGCTAAAGCCTTAAGCAATAACCCCAGCAGTGACCCCCCTCGTCTCCAGGATCCTCCATTATGGTCTTGGACGAAGTCCTGGTCCCCTGACTGACCTTCTAAACTGGTCTCTATGCCTGGGTCAGTTCCCAAGTGCTTGGAAAACTGCTGGATTCACACCCATACATAAGAGTGGGGACCACTCCACCCCCAACAATTACTGGCAGATCTCCATCCTCCCCCACTCTCTAAAGCCCTTGAAAAAGTGGTGTTGATCCAGCTCTCTGAATAACTAACCAAGTATGACATTATGTGCCCAGAGCAGCATGGTTACTGCCCAGGACACAGGCTACAACTATAGCTCTTGGAATTCTCCCAACACTTGCATGCTGCTCGAGCTCTGGCAGCCTTGAAGGAGCAGTGTTCATTGATCTCTCCAAGGCCTTTGACACTGTCTGTCATCCCCTCCTACTCGACTCTCTCCACCAACTTGGCTTCTCTGGTGGTCCCATTTCCTGGTTCTCTAGCTACCTCTCTGCTAGATCCCAGCGTGTCAAGATCAATGGCTACCTCTGCAGCACTCTTCCTGTTCACTCTGGGGTCCCTCAGGGCTCCATCCTTGGTCCAGTACTTTTTAGTCTCTACCTCAACACCCTCCCCAGCTCATGTACTGGTAAAATGCTTCTCTACACTGATGATGCAGTCCTCATTGTCTCACATCCCAATCCCACCTCCCTCCAATTATCCCTCCAGCAAGCTTACAAACAAGCTGAAAGGTGGTTTGGTGACCGCAGACTGGTTATTAACCTAAAGAAAACCAAATCAATGCTCTTCTCCCACCACCAAAATAAAGCTAAAAATACACCCCCTTGATTATCCCCAGCACTCTGCACCCGCTAGAACAAGTGACCACATACAAGTACCTAGGCATCACGTTTGATAATGCCCTCTCCTTCCACACCCACATTAATGCCCTGTCAGCCACCACTAACTCTCGGATTGGCCTGCTATAGCAGCACGGGGACTGGCTGCCTCAGGTTGCCCTTAGGCTGGCCATCACCTCCTCTGTCTTGTCCCTTGTGGACTATGGCTTGCCCATCTACACTGCAGCTGACAACACTGCCCTCTCCAAAATCCAACTCTCCATCAATAAGGCCTGTAGGCTCCTGGCTGGTGCCCCCAGCCACACTCACACCTGTCTTCTCTATACTACCACCAATCTGCTCAACTTTGAGGAGTGACTGCTCTACCAGATCTGCCTTTATAGCTAAGAAATCACTGCTAGGACTCTCCCCTCCTGGGGTCTCCACCTCCCTACAGCAGTCATCATCGTCCATCACCACCCATAGCTCTGTTAAGGCCACTTTCAAGGTACCCAGAACCAAGACCTCTCTTTGCCCAGAGATCCTTCCTCTACCGAGTCCCCACCTGGTTCAACTCCTCCCTTAGCTGCATCTCCAACTTGCCAAAAATTGGCTCCTACAAAACAGCCCTTCACAACCATATCTTTAATACCTGCTATTGTAGGTGCTACTAACCCCCTGTTGTAACCTGTGGTACCCACCCACCTTGCCCCCTGGCTTGACAATGCCCACAGGACAGCCTTCCTCCTCCAGACCCACTCCTTCCCTACTAGGTCCAAACAGGCATGTAACCCGCTGTCTTCTCTGAGGACCTACTATATCCATGAGTGTAACTCACAATTTTGTAACACTATGTAACCTAAGTAACATACAAACTACTACATTATGTAACCTAAGTGTATCTACGTTAAATGTTCCTTTTACTGCACCTGTAGTATTATCCTGTTTTAATCTGCACTGTAATAACTATCTTGATGTCTGTCCCCTCTTGTGACGAGGTGCATTTGTAAATGAGTCTGACTCAAAGGTTGTAACCCGATTTGTAATGAATAAATAAATTAATAAATAAATATTACAGCAAAAATCCATCTTGTGAACACCAAATCTTCATTTAATATTTACCATAAACAATTATAACACCTAAAAGTGCCCTAAGATAAGTAGTTCTCCTACACTTCAGTTCAGGAATTAATATAGTTGCTAAGCCTATAATTTGTATACCGCAAATCTAATCTAATATAAGGAGGTCACCAAAATTGTAAAGGTCACATACTTAAAAAGTTCAAGTTTATACTAAACATGTAACACAAATTTCATGTTTGGTGTCTGCTTATATTTTCATTACATTTAAAAGCAACAAAATAGAAAAAATAGGAAAAACTAATTTTATACAAATAATTATAAAAAATATTCTTATGAAAGAAAACATGTTAGGATCAGTTTAAGGGGCAGAGTTAGAGGAAATGTCCTGTAGCAGGAATAATGTAGTATCAGAAAAGGGGTGTAGGGGTTCAAGGTTTTCATCTATGAAAAGAGAGAAAATCTTGGAGATGAAAAAGGAGGAAACACATGGAAAACAAAAGAGGATTATGTGTTTACACCCTGAGATAAGTAATATTTATTTATTTATTTATTTTTTGTTGACTGGGTAAGTGCACTAGACAAATCCTGCCTATTTTCAGGCACGACCCAGGGGAAGGGAATACAGATGAATGCCAACTGACCTTGAACCAGATTAAGCTGTTGGTGGTATTTTTTTAGTGAATGAGGAAAATTTTGCCAGGACACCAGGGAAATTCCCCTACTCTGCTTCCTGTGAGCAGAGGGGACCCTTTTGCTGGTGACTCCAAGATGGCTGCTGTTCCAGATCCTGGTGGAGGTGGTAGAAATACTGCTCTCTGTCCCCAGGTTCCAGCTCCTGTTCTTCAGCATACTTCTCCTGCTATGGATTTGTCTGGTTCGCGAATGAGGATTGATACTCCGAGAGAAGGGGAGCAACTGTCGTGCTCTGCCTTGGATTCTACAGTTTTACCTGAAAATAATACCATATGTACTGATAAAATATTGCAGGACACAGAATTACCAGCGCCTACAATGAATGAAGTTCTACCTTTTTTTCAACCGATAAGTAATGCCGTGTTTAATACAACTCCTAATCAAGCAGCTTTGCAAGAACAGCTTAAACTCCAGCTTGCCATTTTGGCTAAAGAACAAGACAGACTCCAGCAGCAGCTGCGTGTAATGCAATCCTCAGCAACGCCTGTCAGTACTTCCAAACAGGCTGTCATTAGCCGAGACGCTGAGCTGTGCAGAGAGTCTGCACAAACTTTAAACACTGTTAATGACTTGCATTCTGCTCCTGTGTCAGCTGGCAGTAACGAATCCACAGCGATTCAGTGCCTAGAGCCCTCACAACAGTTATACGAACAGCAACCTGGCTTAAACTTGCCGCCCACTGATCTTGTGCACCCTAAAGACCCGGATAACATTACCATAGGTAGCGAAAGCTCTGATCCTGAGCCTTGCTGTATCATACTTACAAAAACTGCGGGGTTTGTGTTCTGCAGTTCATTACCTGTTTCTTCAATTGATAGCCCTACTTCTGATACCTCCTGCACATTTCAAACTACCCCCCTAAATCAAGATGGGGTTTCTGAATTTCTTTTTTCAACACGGCAGCAATTATTACAAGATAAGATGGGGGATGAAAGTAAGGACAAAGGAATTGCACTTTTCTTCTGTAAACATAATATAGGTACCAGTGTTACTGCAAACACCTCCTCTCTTCAAGGACCTTCAGAGCTTTCCTTAGGGCCACTACCACTCAAACCCCTTTCACAACCCCAGGCTACAGAGTTATAGTTCCCCCAGAAAGCTCTCAGTGAAGCAGAGTGGACCTTGAAAAAAGGTACCTGGCATCCAACACCTGGTTGGGATCCAAAATTGAATTTTTCCCAAAACGAGCCAGCTTGGAAACCCCAGTCATCTCCTGAAACATTGTCAACTTTGTCAGTTGCAGCTTGTTTGGATGCTTTCCCAACTGTAAGGCCCTCAGTTGTGGCCTCCCAGACCATTGTTCCTGTAGCCACTGACCTTTCTGATTCAGTTATAAATTCTGGAACTGAAAATCTTTCTACTCTTTCAAAAAAGACACCTGATTTAGAGAAACCATTAATGTCAGATTTGTTTTCTAAGATTAAGAAGGAAGCTGAACCTCGTAGAAATGCAGTTAGACTGCATTATAAAGGGGGATTGGAGGTGAGGCCAGATATACATTATGTGGGGAAAAAGCTATTAAAAGACTCTCTGCAATTTTCACCTAGAGAAGTCTTTGCTTTTATTAACATTTCCGGTGAAGATAACTCCGATGTTAGTTTTCGTCCTGCCTATGCTTTAGATTTATTTGGGGAGAGATATAACCAGGTAAAATTTTCTCCCATATGGACCCCTTTTTTGTTATTCCCTATCTAAACCTTTGGTTAAATATGTAACGATTATGTTCAGGAATGAGGGGGTTCATGTGTACGATATTGCCAATTGGTTGTCCCAAAAGAGTGAAGTTTTAAGTGCCCCTGAAGCCATTCTCGATTCTGAGCAGTTCTGGACTAGAGGTTGGCAGTTTAAGGTGAAACTTCAACAAACAGATAGTGGTATAGAGCACATCCCCAACTCTTTCCTCTTAGGGAGAGATAGGGGGTTTGTTTTTATGCTGGACAGCCTAGGGCCTGTTATAAATGTGGGTGTCATACTCACTTGTCTAGTTCTTGTGACAGGCCCATTGTGATAACTGGAAATAGGTCACATTGCCTTTCAATGTGCCAATTTTACCAAATGACTATCTGAAGACACTGGGCATGTCTTCTCAGAATGTGTATGGGCAGCAAAAATAAAACTTGTAGTGGCGGCCCTGACCTTCTTATTCAGAAAGCTCAGGAACTAGCAGATAGTTCTCCTCAGACAACTACAGCTACCTCTGTGGATGTGGCTGACCCACATATGGATTCATCCCACACTATGGGGCAGTCAAAAGACCAGGCCCTTCCCAGTTCTTCTGACCCTCCCTATCTTCCCCTACTCTCCCTATTCTTCTCTCCCCTGTGTGTTATAGTTCACAGCAGGGGAATCAGGTACCAGACCCTCTGGCTCCTCCACCGGTAGTTGTAGTTCGGAGGTCCTCAAGGAACCAAACCCTCCCCCCTCAGGTAGAGATTGAATCTAGCAATCCATTCGCTGTTTTATCCACTCAGTGGGGGGATACTGACATGGATTGTGGTGAACCTGAGTCACAGACACTTCAGGATAGTCCCCCTTCTCCCTTTCACCTACAGCAGGGGTACAGAAGGAAAAAGAAAAAACAAAGGAAAAAGGATGGTTGATCTTCCTTTTCTATTAAATGGGCTTCACAGTCGGTTCCTTAAATGTCCATAGTTTATTGAATCCAAGTAGGCATCAGACTGTTTATGATTATATTCACAGTTCCTCTATTGATATATGTCTTATTCAAGAAACTTGGATGTTTACACTGGATCAAGCCAAGTTTTTTCAAAGAGAATGGTGTTGGTGCCCTTCCTACTGGTCTTTCGGTCAACAGACTGCTGATGGTATAGGTTTTCTTTTTAATTCATATAATTTTTCTCTTTTAAAAATGATTGATTTAATTCCAGGAAGACTAATGATTTTGGATGGAAAATGGAACTCCATGGTTTGCCGATTTATTAGTGTATATTGTTCCCAGATAAAGGCAGAGAGGAGGCCCTTTTTCCATGATTGACCCTTTTTAATCACTTCAATTTTTATGTGGTGACTTTAACTGTGGTTACAGAAAGTGAAGGCGGATTCTGGATAAGGAAAAAAATTTATTATGACTCCAATGCTTTATTTCAATTACTGGATATGTCTGGCCTAGTAGATAGTAGACAATTTCAACAAGGGGGTCCAAAATTTATCTATGAAAAAAACACCCTTACTTCTACAATTGATTATATTTTCTTGTCAAAAAACCTCCTCCCATGTAAATTTTATACATACCCTATGACTTTCTCAGATCATTTACTCCTTCAATGTAAAATGTTATCCAATACAGTAATATCTCCCCAAAAACCAAGGTGGAAATTAAGTTCCCCTCTGTTAAAAAATCCAATTATGTTAAAGGACATAAAATCATTGCTCTTTGCACGACTTTCAGTCACTATACTTTATGATGATTTAGGTGTCTGGTGGAGGGAGTCAAAGGATGATTTAAAATGACTCCTTTCAAACCTTGGCAGATCTAGAGAAAATATAAAATTCCTGAATTATTTAAAACTACGTCAACAGCTGTATTATTTATTTACTATGGCAAACACCTCCAAATTTGATTACTCATCCCAAATTGCAAACATAAAACAACAACTACATGAAGTAAAATACAACAGGGCCAATACTATGAAAGTGCTTTTCAAGAAGGCACCGGAAACAACCTTATGGCGATCCCTATGAGGCCTTTAAACAATATAAATCAAAATTACAATGTCCTCTTTAATAGCACAGGATGGGTGTCAAGTTCAGGATAAAACTAGGATTCATGGCACAATCAGACAATTTTGGAATTACATAACCCAGGGAGCCCCTAGTGTTGAAGAGATGGAACTTTTTTTAAATGATTCGTCTTCCCAAAATTAATTTTGATATGTTTAATTTAATTACCCCAATAACAGCTGCAGAAATTGAGGTTGCAATAAAATCCCCCCCAAAATGGGATTTCCCCAGGAATTGATGGAATAACATCAGAATTATACAAAGCATTCCCCTCCAAATTCTCAAAATGTTTGGCTTTGGTATTTAATTTTTTCCTCCTAACCCCTACATTCCCCCTTTGGTTTTCAGAAGGCCTGTTGATTTTTATATTTAAAACAAGGGATAAAGAGAACCTGGAAAACTGGAGACCAATTACACTTCTTAATTCAGATTATAAATTATTGACTAGCCTTTTAAATTCATGACTTAGGGTCTTTGCAAACATGGTTATACACCATCTCAATAGTGTGGGCTTCCGGGCAGAAAGATACAGCAGGCCCTTATGATTATCAGAGATTTAATTGAATATTTTTTATTTTATTTATTTAGTTTTTGTTGACTGGTAAGTGCACTAGGCAAATCCTGCCTATTTTCAGGCATGACCGGGGAGGGATAAAGATGAATGCCCACTGACCATGAACCAGATTAAGCTGTTGGTGGTATTTTTAGTGAATGAGGAAATTTGACCAGGACACCAGGGAAATTCTCCTACTCTTTTCGATAAGTGCCATAGGATCTTTAACATCCACCTGAACTACCACCAATCCAGGCAGATGGGACCTCGGTTTAACATCTCATCTGAAAGACAGCACCCCTCTCATGCTGCACTACAGTGTCACTACTGCGGTAGTGTCAGATGTGGGAACTGAACCCACAGCCCTCTGATCTTTCAGCCTCAGAGGCAAGTGTGCTACCTACTGAGCCACTGACACTGTTAATATCTTTCATCACATAAGCAGTCAGGATGCATTCTCACCCTAGACCAAATGAAAGCTTTTGATCAGGTATATCATCCTTTTTTGTTTCTAACCTTGCAACATTATGGGGTTCCATCTTCCTCCATTCACTGGATAAAAACACTTTATGATACTGCTATTATTCATCCAGTTATTCATAATTGCAATACAGAGGGCTTTCACATAGCTACAGGAGTTCGTCAGGGGTGTCCATTAAATCCGCTATTATATTTATTTACAATAGATACATTAATACAATCATTAACACATTATCCACAGTGGAAAGGGGTATTGGGATCTCCCAGTTTGGATGCATTATATTTACAAGCCTATGCAGATGATGTTTGTGTTTTTTTCTCAGATTATACTCAAATTTCAAATTTTTTGGATTTTTTGATCTCATATTCTCATGTTTCTAATTCAAAATTAATAAAACAAAGAGTCAGGGTGTATTTATTGGGGTCAACTATCCTGCTGAGATTTCCATTCAGGGATTTCATATTTCTTCAGCTCCAATTAAGATTTTGGGATTATACTTTGGGCCTCAGAATCTCCCAACACTAAATTGGGAACATGCTTTCTCCTCTGCTAATACTAAAGTGCAAGTTTGGAAACATTGGAGATTGGCCAAAATAAAAAGGGTGTAGGTCATTAGGCAGTTTTTAATTTCCAATTTTTTATATACAGCACTGATATTTCCACCCCCTCAAGAATTTGAAACCAGACTATACAGTCTAATTTTTCAGATGTTTTGGGGGCAATAGGTTTAATCCCATAAAAAGGCAATATACCTATCTGGAAAAAAAAGGGGGACTAGGAATGGTGGACCCAATCACATTTTTTATTATTTTATTTATTTCTCAAAATGTCAAAGTGGAATTATTACCATCAGCATCTCGGTATAGTTCTCTATTACAATGTGTTCTTAATCATTATTTTTCAGTTTGGCATACTACCTCCCCGAAACTATCACAAAGTTTACAGGTCCCATTATTTTTCAAACCAGTAGTAAAGAAACTCTACAAATGGGGTCTTTCCAAAAAAATTATTAAAATGAATACAGGGCCCAAATTATATGACATAGTTATGTTGATATTATATCCTTCAGTGCCAGCTTTAAAAAAAACGGTCCTACTACTCTTACACCAGGGGTGCTTTCTCAGATAAATAATCCAAGATTTCCAGAACAAATATGAGAATTTTTATGGTTAACTGTATATGGAAGATTGGGGGTATGGAAATGCTAAACACAAGGTTAAAGAGGAAAGGGTATGTCCTTTCCTGACTGTTTCAATCAGGAAGAAACCATAGAGCATTTCTTCTTTTTTTGTTACTATGCTACTTCCCTTTGGAAATTCCTGGCTTTAAAATGGCATATAAGATGGTTGTTGCATATGAACTATGATTTTTTGGTTTTGGGTAACTTTCCTCAATTTGGGGCCAGTTACAATATAGAAATCTTACAGATTTTTTTGTTGTTGTTTAAAATTTTATTTATGGCAGGCTAGATGCCAGTGGGTTCTTTATCAAAAGGTGATGTCTTATGAGACAATCAGTTTACTGATAAAAGGGGCTATGGAGAAGGTGTATTTAAAAGATTTACAATTTAATAATAATAATAATAATAATAATTTTATTTGTATAGCACCTTTCAGTATATCAAGGTGCTGAACAGTTTTAAAACAATTCCGAACTCTAAATAAAAACATAAAATATCCATAAGAAGTCAGCATATCATCGAATAGTATATTTATAATAAAAAACAGACATTAATAAATAATTATCTAAAAAGGCCATATTCCACAAATACGTTTTCAAATCTCTCTTAAATAACTCCACGGAGGTGCACTGCCGTAACCGGCAAGGTAGAAATTCAAAGAGTGGGTGCAGCATGCGAGAATGCTCTGCTGCCAGAGGATTTTAAACTCACTCTTGGGATCTCTAACAACCCCCTGTCGGCTGAGCGGAGTGATCGGTCAGGGCAGTAAGGAACCAGGAGGTCTTTCAGATAGGCTGGACCCTGATAGTGAAGGGCTTTAAAAGTCAATAAAATGACTTTAAAGGTGATCCGCCACCGCATAGGAAGCCAGTGCAGTTCGCGCAGCACGGGAGTGATATGACATGACCTACTTGTCCCAGTCAATACCCGAGCTGCAGTGTTCTGCACCAGCTGTAGGCGACGGATTTCAACCCCAGAAAGCCCAAAGTAAAGGGCGTTGCAATAGTCCAAGCGTGAAGATACAAAAGCGTGAACCAAAGTAGGCAGGGAGTCAGATGGGACAAGGTGCCTAACCCTGGAAATATTCCTAAGATGATAAAAGGAAGTCTTGACAATGGCTGACACCTGAGATTTAAGAGTCAGTCTGTCATCAAGAATGAACCCAAGGTTACGCACCTGTTCTGAGGACGGGAGAGATACTCCACCAAGAAAGATTCCAGATGCTGCACCAATACCCGGCCTCTCCATCCGACCACCTGGGTTCACTACTAGCACCTCTGTTTTCTCCGAGTTCAACTTTAGCCAACTAGAATCCATCCAGTCTTGGATCTCCCCCAGACAGTTGTTAAACACCGAGAGAGCTCCATCCTGATCGGGTGCAAAGGACAGATAGAGCTGGGTATCATCTGCATAGCAGTGAAACCTCAGCCCATATCATCTAATGATACCTCCGAGGGGCAGCATATACTGTGAACAACATGGGTGACAGCACAGATCCTTGGGGCACTCCACACAACAAAGAAACTGGGTCAGAGGAAAAAATTCCCGGCACAACTCTTTGTGATCTCCCGGTGAGGAATGATGTGAACCATTGCAAAACAGTTCCAGGCATTCCACAGATTTGCCCCAGGCGAGCTAATAGCACCATGTGGTCCACAGTGTCAAAGGCTGCAGAGAGATCAAGAAGAACCAAGATGGAGCGTCTCTTCTGATCCCTTGCCATCAGAAGATCATTTAACACCCCGAACCAGTGCAGTCTCGGTGCTGTGTCTTTTCCGGAAGCCAGACTGGAAGGATTCATAGACATTATGGATGGTTAAATGGTCATCCAGTTGGACCGCTACGACCTTCTCAATAACCTTCCCAATAAAGGGAAGGTTAGAGATAGGCCGATAATTTGAAAAACAGTCTGGGTCCAAGGAAGCTTTCTTCAGAAGAGGAGTCACCACTGCCTCTTTCAAGGAGCAGGGAAACTCACCTAACTCCAAGGAGCACCAGACTATTTGCGTCAGGACCGGACCGATGATATCAAAACAACCCAAAATGAGGGGGAGTCGGTCCGGGATCCAAACCACAACTTGTGGGGCACATAGAATGGATGATCCTCATAATGTCCACCAACTCAGGTCACTGAAAGGAACTCCAGGAGAAATGGGGCACTGTGATCTCCTGCTGTCCCAAAGCCTCACCCATAGAGGTTACCAGACCCAGGTCTGCCCTGATGTCGGCCACTTTAGTTGCAAAGTATAGAGCAAGCTCATCGCACTCTACTTGCGAAAAAGCTTTCCAAACTTGCAGGCAGGCTGGGTTGCACAGTCTGTCTACAGTTCGGAACAGCTGAGCCAGTCGATTCTGAGCAACTGCAATCTCCCTGGACAGGAATTCTGCCTTCTTATGGGTGATTGCAGATTGATAGCTAGCATAATGTTCCATCAATCTAGAGTGGTCAGCATCAAGGGCGGACCTGCACCAGCGACGCTCTAACCTTCACCCTGTCTCGCATCTCCTCAAGGTCCGTCAAACCACGGGCTCTGGGGCCAAGGGATAGGTGATGCGAACAGGAGCAATAAAATCCAGAGCCATCGTGACAGCCTTATTATAGGCCAACACCAATGCTTTTGGACTATTGCTCACCGAAATGAAGGATGACAGGTCAAGGACCACCGCTAGACCTTGTGGAGTAACATTCCATAATGGGCGGTACCTGACCATCTCCACAGGGGCTGGTCTACTCAGGGGGGTGCAAAAATTGAACCTCATGGTGTAGTGATCAGACCAAGTGACTGGTTCCACCCCCATGTCAGATATGTCGATCCCTAGAAGGAAGACTAAGTCTAAAGAGTGTCCAGATTTATGCATAGCAGTGGAAACCACCTGTGTAAGGCCCAAAGAAGACATCAATTGGAGGAAGTGATTACCAAAATTAAAGAGTTCATCGTCGACCCAGGCATTGAAGTCACCCAGAACCATCAATCTGGGTGACTCAAACGACATGTCGACAAGGAAGTCTGCTACTTCCTGTAAGAAACATCTCCCATCTCCGTGTGGACGGTAGATGAGCACGATTCGAACGCCTACACCTGCTATGACTGTGCACTCAAAAGACCCAGCCTCACCTACTACTACATTCGTGAGACCCAATTCAGTCTTAAAACACACTGCAACCCCCCCGCCCCTGCGGTCCAATCTCGGGCGGTGTATCACCGAGTACCGGCGGAATCATAACCTCAAAATAGGGCCAGAGTTTTCATCCAGCCATGTCTCAGTAATGCAAGCCAGGTCAGTTGAACCAACAAGATCGGCAATAATGGCAGTCTTATTTCTAACAGACCTGGCATTGCATAACACTGTCCAAGTTGGACAAACTTGTGGTTGTCAGTCCATCTGCCTACTGAAATCAGTAGTACCCTTGGTATGGATACCAGACAGGGTAAACCTCGATCTGGATTCCATTTCGCCCAGGGTGCCTCCTGGACCTGACTACCCGACACGGTGAACCTGCTCGCTCATCCTCCCTGTTTGCTAACCCCCACGAACGATACCCAGCGCTCTACAGCATTGGTAGGTGTCAAAATGAAGAGGAGGAGTAACAAAGGGGCAGAGGGCGCGAAGGGAGGAGGATGAATAGCGCACCACCATGGAGGATAGGGGCCAGCACATGTTGCTATTTAACTATAATACACCAAAGCCCGGCACAAACTACATTAACCATCCACCAAAAAATAAAACATAAATATAACCTTAAAATATAAAGAAAAAAGTCTACACCTGAACCATTTCTCAGCCCCCCGGATTGCTCTCACCACCAGGAAGAAGGGGGAAAGGCACTTTCACTGCCTAACCATCATGGGAAATAGAAACAGAGAACAAAGAACTAAAACTCCTCCCAAGTTATCTCACAACTAGGGGGTGATGTTATTTGTTCTTTCCCACAGCCAGGAAGGAGACAAAATAAATAAAAAAAAAAAAATACAAATAAAAATAAATAAACACATAAAACTTAAGGACACAAAGTCCTTTCCACCACCAATATTTAAAAACAGTAATCATCAATCACTCAATACAGAAAAAGGAAAAGTCCAGGGTTCCTTGGAAATTAATACATCCACATCAGGCAGGAAACAGTTAAATAAAGGAAAAAGACAGCCAGAAAAGTCATGGAGTTATGCCGAGGTAGTTCAGGGATCCATGAAACTTGGTCCAAAAGAAAACAGCCCTCTCATGCCCCTTTACTCCCAGAAAGGTGACCTTTAAAGGAGTCTAAGCCACCCTTACCAAAGAACCATGAAAAGAACCACAAATGTAGCAGTCCTCATGGTTCAAGGGGGTGGGGTACTCCAGCCAGCTCTCCGACTAAGAAAATACCCCAAACCCCCTGCAGCATAGCAAAGCTCCAACCAGACACCTACCGGGGTATTTAATGACAGAGGCTAACATCAAGATTCAAAATTCCACAAACAAGAAAAACAGTCTCCAGTAAGATCCCTGCTCAAAGCAAAACACCTCAATGCTCCAAAGTTTTACGAAATTGTTCAATGCTTTAAGTTCTTAGTCTTAGCAGACCCAAACACCCCGAAATCCAGTATTTTGAGGGAAGAAATGAAAACAGACCCAACCAATATCACTCCTGGGCAGGCCCATCACAAGTCCATCCCGATATCCCTGCGTATAATAGAAAACAACAGGTGCTTCAAGCCCTATTCCATCAGAATAAAAAGCACTCCTCTCCTGCAAAAGATTGGTCAGAAAACTGGGCTGTAAAACCTGACATCCACAGGACAAAGTAAACTCCTCGTTCCTTTCCAATTTACCGAAAGCCACAGAGCAATAACTCCTCACATCCACACAAATCGATTCTCCCCCGACGGGCTCTGCACTAGGATCTAACAAAATAAATAGAAGCAAAAGAGCCCGACCGGCGTCCTTCCACCATATAGATCCTGCCGAAACGACGAGACGACGAAAACACCACCAAAAGAACCGTGGAGTTCAAGAAAATAAATAAACAATGAATTGAACAAAATTAGCTAAAAACTAACTAAAAATAAAACAAGCTCAAAACGCCGACGATAGCAGCACGCCCAGCCTGGCGGCCATCTTTTATTGATCAATTTGGAACAGCACTAAAGGTGACTAATTGGTGGAAAGGATTTACATTATTTATTAAATAAAAATAGATCAAGAGTGTTGAGAGGGAGGAGGTTTGGGGATTATTTTCCAGCAGTGTGCCAAGGGGTATGAAAGTAGGTTTCCTAATGTCTATGGCTAAGTGCCCGGTTAGGATTGTGATTAATATTGTTATAATGATTTGTATGGTTCCCCTTGATTCAGATTTATAATCAGTACTCATTGTTTCATTTGTATTTTTTTCTATGATGTTATTATAATAAAAATGCCCTACTCTTTTCGATAAGTGCCATGGGATCTTTACCATCCACCTGAACTACCACCAATCGAGGCAGATGGGACCTCAGTTTAATGTCTCATCCAAAAGATGGCACCTCAAAGTGCAGCACCCTCTCATGCTGCACTACAGTGTCAGTACTGGGATATTAATCCAAGTGCCAGATGTGGGAACTGAACCCACAGCCCTCTAATCGCCCAGCCTCAGAGGCGAGTGCACTACCTACTGAGCCACTGACACTGTTGCAACCTTTTTATACCTATTATAACCTTCATATGGGTGTATTTCAAGGCAGAATCATTCATTCTTATCTTGGGATGATTGATATTAGCTCTCATGAAATTATGTAAAAGAGTGTTGTACTTAGAAATGGAAAGAATTGAAACACCTATCCCCGGTCCAGTACAGTAATGAATCAAGCTGTGCTCCATGAGCATACATTCCTGTAGCTCACACACTGCATGTAGAGATATATAGGGTTCAGGAATATTTCCTGTAGGTCAGAGAGAAATATAAGAGAACTGTTATGAGGTTGGAAAAAGGAATTTTTAATTAATACATCACACAAGCAGTCATTCTAATGTTTTCTGATTCTTATTCACAAATATGGGGAAAGATCTACCTCTTCATTGAGGCCAAATGGAGTTACAGTATCCAGAGTCAGTATCCATTTTGTTTCTTTTTGTGATAGTGTTAATTCTAGTCCCTCCCATTTGGTGTCACTCTACATGTTCCAAGATAGTGAATCTGAGACAATTAGGTTTCCTGTTATGGAATTCCAGAAAATGGGCTCCTAATGTAGTATGTACATTACCATTATAATTGCTCATAAATATTCCTGAATTCTTTCCTTGGCAGGTTTGGTAGTTCTGCCAATGTAATAGGTTGGGCATGTGCACCAACACATATAAACAACAAACGGGGCTGTACATGTGATGAATTTGTTAATTTCAAACACTTTCCCATCTTTTGGGAATGTTTTATCAGTATCTGCATACCGGCAGACATTGTATCTCCCACATTTGTACATTCCCTTTGGTTTTCCCAAACAATTACTGCTTTTACTTGGTCCCAGTGTTTTTACAAAATGGCTGCATATTATTCTGTCCTCTATGTTGTTCCCTTTAGAAAAAGTTACTGTGAGTTTTTCTGAATTTTGATTTGCCAGTATAGGGTGAGTTAAGAGAAGGGGTTAAAAAGTGTGTTCTAAACTTCCCACCCTGCTGGCAAAGGGGTTGAATTCAGTCACAGATGTGATTTCATTTTTTGGCTGCTGCTGCAGCTGCACATAGGGCCCAATGTACTATGCCAATGCACCATGTAAACCAGGTGAGCTGGCATAGCTAAGTCACAATGCCACGAAGTAGTGGTCATGCAGCACAGATAACTGGTGCATGCAGCTGGCATGCGCCTGATCCCCCAGGCACGGGAACACAACATGCTGAAGCAGGTTGGGGGGCATGCTGGGGTCATGCTAGCAGTATGCACCATGCACAGTGGTGGGTAGTGCTGCATACTGGGATGCATAGGGGATAGGCAGGTACATCAGGGACAGCCATGTTTTAAGTGCCCCTAAATGCCCAGCTGCTGTGCATACTGGACTGGAGAAGGGCCCATGAGCAGGATTGAAGTGCCCCCCCAACCAGACATGGCTAGCCTGACCCCAGACCCCCCTAGCTGACACCCCTTGCACTCTACGGGGTGATCCTCACCCTCACTGCTCCCCCTCCTGGGCTGCACTGCCACTTCCAAGCAACCCAGCACCTGGTAGTGCTGGTATGGCCAACAATGGGGCACAGCCAATCAGCCCCCTGGCACCAACAACACCATGCCAGTACCTGTAGGTGTGGTACTGGGTGCCCAACAGCAAGTGGCACAACCCTCAGCACCCCCCCACTGCTGCATGCTGACTGACCTGTGCAGGGGCGTGCAGCTAATGTACATCCATGTAGGTCAGATGGCCAGTGGCCATGGAGACAGCACCAGAGGCTGTGCTGCTGTCCGTCCGGCACCGATACCACATCTGCAGGTATGGGTAGGAGTGTTGAAAATACAGAATACATGTTTTGGGTTGGGGTACAGGGTTTGGGGGTCACCTGGGTGGGCAGCAGGCACACCAGTGTGTGGTGTCTGTGTTGGGGGCTCCTTGCTGCATGAGCACCAGGGTGACTTGGGCTAGGGAGGGTGGCTCTTGTGGCCCCGTGCACCAGAGAGATGTCAGTGAACCAGAGCTCAATGGGGCATTGCCGTGGTCCAGGTGCCAGTGGGTGCAATTCATGCACCCATACCCGTACTAAGTTGTGCTGATGATCCTGCAGACCCAGGGAGGCATCCGATTGGATGCCAGCTGGGTCCTTCCAAATCCTGGCCACCTGCATGGCCCTGCGACACCAGGGTGGGTGGGACTGCAGACAGGTGGTGGCTAGTATTGAATTCTGGACAGTGAGCACCTGTCCATGGGTGCAGAGCTCTGAGGGAGGGATAAACACCTCTGGTGCATAAATCCCACCCATTCGTGCATCGGACCCATACTTTTCTTTTTTCTCTCTCACTTCTTAAAACTAAGAGGTCATTTCTCTCTAGTTTTTTAACCTTTTCTGATGCCTCACATAAAACACTTTATGTATATCCCCCTCTTCCTGAGTCTTCTTTTCAAATCTTCTTCCTGTTCTAAGTACTTAGCTTCATTTGTGCAGTTACTTTTAAGCCTGATTAGTCCACCATAAGGTATAGATTTCACCAATTTTCTTGGATGTGAACTGTTGGGATGTAATATGGTGCTGGCTTCAGTGTCTTTTCTATACCCCTTTGAAATTTGTTAGTTCACCCATTGTGCTTGAAAGCTCAAGATCTAGGAACTTAATGCTTTTACAGTCAAACCTGGTTAATCCGTGACTGATTAGTCCATAAACCTGACTATCCAAATTGATTTTTACAAAAAACGATCTACTGCTACTTTAAATGACCCGATAATCCGAATGTGTCTGCATCCGATTCCGTGTTTCGGTTGTCTATTACAAGCAGTTAATTTTAATGGTTTTTAGCCTCTTTAATCTGATGAATTGGTGTTAATGAGTCTCCCGATCTCCCGATGTGTGAAGCAGTGACACTGTACCTGGTAAGTGTCAATTACTTAAGCACATTCCATCGCACATTCTACCACAGAGTTGGCAGCTTGCACAAAGGGCAGTAAACGAGCAGTAAATGAGCTGTCAGCAGTCAATTAAGTGGTATAGGAGAAATGTAGTCCTAAGTCATTCTCATTTAGATATGCAATGAATTCTGGTATTGTTTCCTTGTCCCCCTTCAACACAATAATAATATAAATAATAAATCTATAATAAGCTTCCATAGAAACATAGAAACATAGACTTTGACGGCAGATAAGGACCGCTAGGCCCATCTAGTCTGCCCATTTCCCTACCTACAGGATAGGCCGCAGATCCTAGTTAACCAACAGCCTATATCTTCCTGCCCCCCACAATAATTGCCTTATGTCTGTCCCATGCATTCTTGAATTCTCCCACAGTTTTAGACCCCACAACTTCCTCAGGAAGGCTGTTCCATGCATCCACTACCCTCTCTGTGAAATAATACTTCCTCACATTGCCCCTGAACCGCCCTCCTTCTATCTTTAAATTGTGTCCCCTTGTTCTTGCAAGTCTCTTTTTCTGAAAGATGCTACCCTCTTGGACTTTGTTGATTCCCTCAAGGTACTTGAAAGTTTCTATCATGTCCCCCCTCTCCCTTCTTTCCTCAAGGGTATACATATTAAGTTCCTTTAGTCTCTCCTCATACGGCTTCTCTTGCAGACCCTGCACCATTTTAGTTGCCCTCCTCTGGACTGCCTCTATCCTGTCTATGTCCTTGCAGAGATGGGGTCTCCAGAACTGGACACAGTATTCCAGATGGGGTCTCACCAACTGTCTGTACAGAGGGATAACAACTTCCTGTTTTCTGCTGCTGATGCCTCTCCCTATACATCCCAGTATACCTCCTGCCCTCCCTACTGCCTTCTCACATTGCTTGCTAACCTTAAGGTCATCTGATATGATTACCCCCAGGTCCTTTTCCTGTTTTGTTGTTGTTACTACCTCCCCACCCATTGTGTATTCTTCCCCTGGGTTCTTGTTTCCCAGGTGCATTATTTTGCACTTTTTTGCATTGAATCCTAGCTGCCATACGTCTGACCATTCCTCCAACCTTGCCAAGTCCCTTTTCATCCTTTCCCGCCTCCTTGTGTATCAACCCTGTTGCAGATCTTTGTGTCATCTGCAAAAGGCACACTTTCCTTCCAGTCCCTCTGCAATGCCACTGATGAAGACATTAAAAGGACTGGACCCAATACTGAACCTGTGGGTACCCCACTAGTAACCCCTTTCTTCAGAGTGGACTCCATTTACAATTACCTTCTGTGTCCTGTTGTCCAGCCAATGTTTTACCCAGGCTACCACCCTGGGACCCACTCCCAGGCTGGTTAATTTGACTAATAATCTTTTGTGTGGGACTGTGTCAAATGCCTTGCTAAAGTCTAGGTAGGCCATGTCCACAGCCCCTCCCTGGTCTACTACTTTGGTCACCCAGTCAAAGAAATCTATTAGATTCGTCTGACATGACCTTCCTGCTGTGAACCCATGCTGCCTTGGATCCTGTGCTCCACTGACCTCTAGGTACTCAACTATTCTTTCCTTCAGAAGTGACTCCATCACTTTCCCTACCACAGAGGTCAGACTGACAGGTTTGTAGTTTCCTGCCTCTGTCTTGGTCCCAGTTTTGTGAAGGAGAATCACATCCGCCTTCCTCCAGTCCCTGGGTACCACACTGTCCTCGCATGATTTATTTAAAAGAGTAGCCAGTGGTTTCATTAGTTCTTTCCTTAATTCTTTTAGAATTCTGGGGTGAATTCCATCAGGACCCATTGCTTTGTCCACCTTCAGTTTTAGGAGTTCTTGCAGAACCCTTTCTTCTGTGAAAGGACTGGGATCGACCCCCCTATCAAGAGTGCTTCTGTTAATTGGATTAGGCACTTCCCCCTCCTCTTTTGTGAATACTGAGCAGAAATATTTGTTCAGTATTCCTGCTTTTTCACTGTCCCCCTCTGCCCACCCACCGTTCATTCTATTCAGCCTCACTATCCCTCCCTTTGTCTTTCTACGCTGATGTACCTATAAAGGTTTTATCCCCTTCTTAACTGAGTTGGCTATCTTTTCCTCAGTTTGGGCCTTTGCTATTCTGACTTCCTCCCTGCTTCTTTCTGCCTTAACTGGTACAGCTCTCTGTCCTGCTCCTTCTGTGTTTCCTTATACTTCCGGAATGCTATCTTTTTCTTCCTGACTTTCACAGCCACCTCTCTTGAGAACCATAGTGGCTTTTTCTTTCATTTTGATTTGTTTATTTGCTTCACACAAAGGCTTGTTGCCTCTGTGATGGCAGTTTTGATAATTCCCCATTGTTGCTCCACACCTCCTTCTAGCCTGTTTGCTAGTGCTTTTCTGAGGCACTCTCCCATCTTGCCAAAGTCAGCCCTCCTAAAGTCCAGTACCCTCACTTTTGTATGGCTTGACTCTGTAGCTGAGTTTTACATGAACTACACTGTTTGATGATCACTTGTCCCCAGATGGCAACCCACTTCTAGATCTGAGATCCTCTCACTGCCTCCATTTGAGAATATGAGGTCTAAGATTGCTCCCTCACGAGTGGGTTCCGAAACTAGCTGTCTAATGCCTGCCACCTGTAGGGTGTCAAGAATGGCCCTGCTCTTGGATGTGGCTGCAGCAAATGTGCTCCAGTTAACATCTGGCATATTCAGGTCTCCCATCAACAGTATCTCCATTCCTCTGCCATTCTAAGAATGCCTTCCATCATATCCTTGTCCATTCCTTCCCCTGACATGGGGTCTGTACACAACCCTGTGCAGATTGTGGTGCCCTTTCCAGTCTCCAAGGTGACCCACAGTGCCTCCTCTCCTCCCTGTTTACTCTTTTGTTCAGTTGCTTTTATCCTTCCTTTACATAGAGAGCTACTCCTCCCCCTCTTCTCCCCTGCCTGTCTCTCCTGTAGGTTATGTACCCTGGTATGTTAACATCCCAATCATGGTTCTCTGTGTACCATGTTTCTGTGACTGCTACGATATCCAGGCATCCCTCTTCCATTAAGGCCACCAGCTCAGGGAGCTTGTTGCCCAGACTATGGGCATTGGTACTCATTACCCTCCATTTCCTGATGGCCTTACCCCCTTTTGCCCCATCCCTGTCCTTCTTGCCTTTGTCACTTTCTCCATTTACCCCTGCCCTTCTCCCTATCGACACCTCCATGTTGGTGTTTGCCACACTTACTACCGTGATTGTTTGGAAGGGCTAGGATTTTCCTGCTCCTTTCCAGTGACTCCCCCATTGGCTGGTTTAAAAGCTTGCCAATGAAGCATTTAAACCTATCACCTAGGATCCTGGTTTCCCTCCCAGACAGATGCAGCCCATCATGCCAGTATAGGCTTGCATCACTCCAGGTGGACCCCCAGTCCCAATGAAGCCAAATCCCTGAGCTCCACACCAGTTTTTCAACCACTGATTGAATCCCATGGTACGGAACACCCTAGCCTCTCCTATGCCATAGATGGGTAGCACCTCTGAGAAGGTTACCATGTGTGCTACTTGACTAAGGCCCCTCACCAATTCCACAAACTCTTCCTGCACTTCTCTAATCCCTTTCTTAGCCAGGTCATTTGTCCCTAAGTGGACAATGACATCCAGCTCCCTTCCCTGTGCAGCTGCTCCGGCAATCCTGAGGATTCGCTCCCTGTCCCTCCAAGCCATGGCACCAGGCAGGCACCTTACCTCCCTCTCCCTTCCTTGCCCAGTTCTACCTTCCTAACAATGGAGTCCCTCACCAGGAGTTGTTCCTCCCCTGCAGGGTCCCCTGCCACCCTCCTGTGGGTCTCCTTTGTGGAGGTTCCCAGCATCCTCCTTGGTCTCCACTGTGGGTGCCTCCATAGAGGAACCACACTTGGCCAGAATGGCATAGGAATTGTGGAGAGTACAACTGGAGGGATGTGCCTCTGTTCCTACCACCTCACCCTCCCTGAGCCCACTGTGGTCCAACCGCTCCTCTTTCTTAGCAACCTCTGAGGCAACGGCGGGCACTGGTGGTCCCTGGATGGAAGAGGAGGTCCCACAAATCCTGGCCAACTCAGCCTGGAGATGAGCAACCTCCTCCCTCAGCCCAGAGGTGCCTGCAGATGGGACAACACCGCATCCTCCAGAACATCTCCCGGAAGACTGCTGCTCCACAGCCACTGCACTGCACCACTCAATCATGTCTTATTTCTGGCCCCTTAACTGTTTGCAATCCTTACTCTTTCCTCTGTTTTTTTCTCTCTCTCTCTTACTTTCTGCCTGTGTGCCCTTTAAGCTCCTGATTGTCCTGTTCTGAGACAAGAATATCCTATATTTCTCAGTAGACCACTTACTTGTTCAGAGGCAGACCTCCAGCAGCTAGAGGGGGCCGGAGAGCTACTCTTGCCCTTCTAGGATGGTGGGTCCTTGGTGGTTCTGTGATCACTCACTTCCTGCCCCTAAACAGGAAGTTCCTGTTGTCAGTCAAATCCTGTGCCTATAAAAATAGAACTAGCTTTGGGTGTTGGAGGGGAGGGAAGGAGGGCAATATAGTCCCAGTAGAGAAGTTCAGTCACACAGCAGTCCTTTCTCCTGGTGTCTTCTGCCAAGCTATTAGCAGAATCTTTCTAAGGCAGTCTTTAAATGTAGCTTCCTTCTAGCTAAGCCACTCCCCCTACTTACCAGATCTTTCTACAAGTAATTTAAACCTCACAGCAGTTAAGTCCTTTCAGTCACCTGAGATTTACACCTAGCTGACTTTTTAGTTACCCATTCAGTTCAGTTAACCCAAACACACACTTTTTTTTGTTTGTTTTGTATGTTAGTTTTTTTACCCTAAATTAAAGGTCCAAATACAAAAGTTCTTCTACTTTAGTCCCAGCAGAGAAGTTCAGTCACACAGCAGTCCTTTCTCCTGGTGTCTTCTGCCAAGCTATTCTACCACAGAGTTGGCAGCTTGCACAAAGGGCAGTAAACAAGCAGTAAATGAGCTGTCAGCAGTCAATTAAGTGGTATAGGTGAAATGTAGTCCTAAGTCATTCTCATTTAGATATGCAATGAATTCTGGTATTGTTTCCTTGTCCCCTTCAACACAATAATAATATAAATAATAAATCTATAATAAGCTTCCAGATTGTTTAGTAACTTTTTCTGTATGTTGTTTTTAATCATTTTTTTTCTTTTTAATAACCTATGAATATATTAGCGTAGGATGGCATAAATGCCACCCCCATCGCTGTTCCACATTTTTGCAAATAATATTCTTGATTGAAAATAAAGTAATTATGAGTTAATGTGACATCAATAGCCCATCATAAAAAGTAGCTAGAAATCAGCTCCTGGTCAATTATCTAGATCATCTAGTCCTAGGTAATGTCATATTGATGTAGAGAGGCTACTTACATCTATAGTTGGCCAACAGAAATTGATGTTCCAGACATTTCCTTTATACTTATTTAAAAGGTCCATGCTAGCTGGTAAATAGGAGTTCAAGGTGGAAACTGTGGGCTGTAAGAAACTTTCAATAAATTTGCTGAGGTTGTAGGATAGGGATCCTATTCCAAGCTTTCAGCTTAGTGTGTCTCACCTGGTTAAATAATTAGAAGAAGAAGAATAAAAATCTTGTGAATCTTTGGAAGAATGTAAAATGTGTGAACCACTGGAAAATCTGTAATCTGCCTCTTGTTTTGAAAGCCACCCACATTTTAAACCCCAATTTAAGAATCCACATAACTCTGGCTGAAATTTCACTGCAGTGTCACCTTTTAACCTTTGGTAATTTTTCTGTTCACTTAACAATTCCATACATTTGTTAATGTACATTTGTTCTTCCATTAGTACAATATTTCCTCCCTTATCTGACTTTTCAAAACTACATCTTTAAGATTCTCAAGTTCATTAAGGGCTTTAAATTCATCTGGTGTCATATTTCTAGTAAATTTGCCCTGGTTATTTAAAAAAAAGACTGTCTCATTCACTAAATATTTTTCGACTGCAGCTATTGCTTGGCTAAACACCTGTGGACAGAATATTGACTATGGCTTAAATTTGGAATGTTCAATATTTTTCTCAGTAAGCATACCTATACTCTCAGTCTCTTCTAACAAGGTGGAGATATTTAGATGTCATAGATCATTTTTGGTGACCAGGAACTGATTTCTAGCTGCTTTTTAAGATGGGCTATTGACTTCACATTAACCAACAATTATCTTATTTTCAGTCAAGAATATTTATTTTTATTTATTCAATCTTGGATTACAATATCTTTGAGTGGGAGACTGTTCTTTTACAAAGGTTCCACGTCGTAAAGGGTGGGCATACATACATTGTGGGTTTAGGAGTATCTAGCTAGGTGAGTAAACATAGACAAAAATACATTGTAAATAGGAAACAGAGATGGTTTTAACACTAGGATAATCTAGGTAACAGTAGCAGCCTAGGTGGCATTGTCAGGTAAAAGACAGTAAGCAGCTATCAAGAAAGGAGAGTAGACAGTAGGGGGCACTGAGTGGGGGGCATGATGACTATTTAGGGGAAGGTGGGATAGGAGAGTGCAGGGTATTGCAGTGCAAAAATGGGGACAATTCAGGCTAGAAGGACAAAGTAGGAGTAGTGAGGAGGTGGTAATAACCTGAAAAGTGAATAAGACCGGGGTCAGAGAGTGTGTGTGTGTGTGTGTGTGTGTGTGTGTGTGTGTGTGTGTGGAGTAATTAGAAAGTACAGTCACAGGAGCTTTTCTTCAGTAGGTGTTGCCTTAGCTTGGTCTTCAAAAGCCCCAATCTCTGCATGGCATTATGTTCAGTGCCAAGGTTATTGAGCCAAAGTGGTGCCCAGTAGGCATATGACCTTTGCCCTTGGGAAGTTCTGCAGTGAGGGATGGTGAGAACCTGATGGTCAGAGTTCCTGGTGCAGTGTAGGCCTGTGAATAAGCTTAAGATGTCTGAGACTAAGGGAGGCTGAAGTCTGAGTAGTGATTTTTTAGCTAAGAGGCAGGTTTTTAAGTTGTAGCCACCCAGCTTGCTCATAAACTTCACATGTGTGTGTTAGTTGGGGGGAATTGGTGAACAGTCTGCATGCTTTGTTTTGGGCTACTGCTATCCTATGTAGTGAGGTGAGAGTGGCTGAACTTTATATGACCAATCCATAGTCAATGACGGAGACAACTGTTCTATGGATTGTGGTTTGGAGTCTTCAGGTGTTAGGCATTTCTCTGCCTGTGCAGGAGCCAATTCTTATGTTGACTGTTTTGTTCACATTCTCAATGTGTTCTGCATGGGAGAGGGAACAGTCAAGTGTAACCCCAGGTATTTAAATTGCTCCACTTTGTTCAAGTGAAACCCTGCACAGTTAGTGATGTTAAGGGATGCTGCTTTGTGTTTGCTTCTAGCACCACTAAAAAGCATTACTTTTGTCTTTTTATAGTTCAGAACCATCTTGTGGGGTCTGAACCAATCTTCAGTTTGTTTAAAAGCATGTTGTAGCTGTTAGTTTAGGGTGTGAGGGTCATGTTGAGAAGTAAAAATAACAGCATCATCTGCATAGAGAAGTATCCATTGGTCACATGATCAAGGTAGGCTGTTTAGAAAGATGCTGAAAAGGAGGGGTCCTAGGATTGACCCCTGGGGAACCCCACAATGAACTGGCAGGGGCCCAGATGTGATGTTTCCAATATTTGCCTGTTGGTAACGATCAGCTAGACAGCTTTTGAACCAGTTAATAGCAGGGTTAGAGAGGCCTATCGAGGTGAGTTGTTGAAGTAGTAGGGAGTGACTGACCGTGTCAAAGACCTTTGTTAAATCAATAAAGGACATGCTGACAAGGTTACCCTGGTCCAGTGAACTGCATATGCAGCTGCTAAACTCCAGAAGAGCTGTGGAGGTACTGTGCCCATTCCAAAATCCATGTTGTTCTGGACGCTGAATGTTGTATTTATTAAGGTATTCAACCAGCTGGTCTGAGACTATGCACTCCAGCACTTTTGACAGTGGTGGAAGGATAGAAATAGATCTATAATTGGCATGCAGTGCCCGTCACCGCTCTTGTGCACTGGCGCTACCAGGGCTGACTTCAAGCTTGGGGGAATTGAGCCAGTTGCAGGGATATGTTTAGCAGTTTAGTAATGGGACCTAGGATTTCATCAAGTGCAAGGGAAATAAATTTGAGGTCGAGTGTGTCATCGCTTTTCCTGGATTTTCCAAGTACCTTACAAATGTACTTTCTTGCTTGGTTGTAGTTGACAGACTTGAAATAGAAGGGAGGGGGGATGTTTGAGTGTGCCCCAGGCTTTGGGTTGAGCTTGGGTTGGTTTCTTCAAAAAAATTTGTCAGAAGTACACTGTTATTGTCAGTAAATGCTTTGTTAAACATGTTGGCAATAGTCAGGGGTCAAGGGTAGGGGCACCATCGATGTTGAGCATTTGTGGAGCCTCTTTCTTGATTTTTCCTGTTACATCTCTTAGGTTATTCCAAAAGACTTGCTGTTTCCCATGATGTTTGTAATGCTTCCTAAATGTTTACTTTTGGCAGAGTGGATGGTCAGGTGCAGTCATTCCACAGTCTTCTATAATTCCTGGAAGTCTAATTGCTTGCCAGAATTCTGTGCCCTATGCCACCAGTTGTCCCTGTTTTTATGTGACCTATTAAATCTGGTGTGATCCAGGGGCTGTATCTTCCACGGATCTTTGTCCTCTGCACAGGGGCATGGCCGTCACAAACAGCATTGAATTGTTTGATGAAGTACTTGAGTGCCATGTCCATATCCTCCAGTGTGTCAAGGGGCATCAGTCAGTGTTGTGTAGCTGCTCCTTAAGGTATTTCAGGTGACCCCATTTAGTTTATGATTACAGATTATTTGGGGGTTCCATTGAAATTTTAGGTCCAGCTGCAGGTTACTGGAGAGTGGTCACTCACTGAGTCTGGGTGGACTGTCACATTGAAGATATGATCTGGGCAGTTTATGAGGATCCAGTCAAGTAGTGTGCTAGATCCAGTTTTGTAATTTGTTATGGTGGGTAAGTCAATGAGTTGTGTAAGATGCAGTGCAGCTATAGTGTCCTTATATCTGCCAGTCGGTGGTGCCAACCAATTGATATTGAAGTCCCCTATAATGATGGATTCAGAGTTGAGGTGCTGACATCTTATAACCTCCATGAGTTCTTTGAATCCTGGAAATTTCACTTCAGGAGGGATGTATACAGTAAGTATAGATTGTGCTTTATTGTGGGCTCCCAACAGAATTTTTATGGGGAGAATTTGTGCAGTACTGGTAAGGTGGGTTAAAGGAAGAGCAAACCCCTTTATTGAGTCTTTAATGTATAATGCATAGCCCCCTCCTCTTTTGAGAGCCTGTCATTCCTGAATAGTGTGTAACCAGGTATCGAGACAGCAGAATCTGGTGTTTTGGAGTGAGCTATGTCTCAACGACTGCAAGTACATCAGGATTATGTTGTAATGTCCAGACTTGCAAGTAGTCTATCTTTTGAGTAGACTACAGATATTTATGTTGGAGTGTAATGTAGTAGTAAAAATGTTTATTTTATACAGGATAGCAAACTTTAGGTCATAGACCTATTTTCAAAGTTGTCCTGTGTCAAGGACAAAGTACATTCAACGTAACATACAAAAATTCAAACTACATAAAACAACTGATAAATAATTTTGACATTATACAAGACAAAAATATTCTATCAGACCAACAACTAACACATTTATCCACATTTTAAAAACAAGTACATTCATCATAAAATACAGTGCTCAATCCTAATTTAAACTGGGATAGTTTAGTTGCTTTCCTTAATTCAGGGGGAATATTATTCCAAATATTTGCAGTCTGAGTCTCAAGTGTCATAGTACCATATCTTGTATTAGTTTTTGGAAAAGTGTAACCTCTGTGCTTTATATCCTTTAAAAGATACGGATAATATTTACTAACAGAAGGCATTTACATTTTTCCATCAATCATCCCATTTATTATTTTATAGATAAATACTGAATATTGTTTTTGAAATCATACTGATAAACTGTCCCAGTTTAGGTCTTTATACAAAATGCAATGATGAGTATTATAGCAACAGTTCAGGACAAATCTTACCAATCGATTATCTGATATGACTAATTTATTTAAATGTGTTTGATCCACAAAATTATACAACATATTTCCATATTCTAATACAGGCATAATTAATTGATTTGCAATTAACCTCTGGGTTTGTAGATTTGATATCCTTGAAGACCTACGGAGTGACCCTATCTTATTATTAATTTTCTTTATTGTATTATTAATATGAGCTGAGAAAGATAAAGTATAATCAATCTCCACACCTAAATATTTATATTGATCTGTGATTATCAATGTTTTTCCCATTCCTCATTAGTATTTCCCTATCTCTGATTTGTTTTTTATTAACCTTTGTTTTTTTATTGAAAAACATAACCTGAGGTTTTTTATCACTTATCACTAATTTAGAGCTGGAAAACCAGTCCTGTAGAATATCAAAATCCATCTGTAATTTGACCATCATTTCATTTTGAGATTTGGCTGATGCTAAAAGTACTGTATCATCTGCATACAACCTGATTTGGGTATTATTTATTTTGGTAGGTAATTCATTAATACATAACAAAAACAGTGATGGCCCCAAAATTGAACCTTGAGGACACCGCTAGTATACCACCTACTTCAGAAAATTGGCCATTTATTACTACTTGCTGTTTTCTTTGACTCAAATATGATTTAAACCATAATAATGAGCTAGGTACTATACCAATCCTCTCCATCCTCTCATACAATAAGTGGTGGTCGACCAAATCAAAGGCTTTGGACAGATCAACAAACACTGCGCCCGTGGACTCTCCCTTATCCAAGGCCACTGCCACTTTATCAACAAATTCCACAAGCGCAGTGCAAGTTGAATAACCTGCCCTAAAACCATGTTGGTATTCAGTCAATTTTGAATATTTTTCTAAGTAACTATACAACTGGCCAAACACCATTCATTCCATTAACTTAGAGAGGATGGAGAGGATTGCTATTGGTCTATAGTTTGAGGGATCATTTGAATCCCCCCCCCCCAAATATAGGTACTATTTTGGTTATTTTCCAGATAGAGGGAAAAACATTTTCCATCAAACTTTGATTAAATAAATCAGTCAGTATTGGTGATAAGACTTCAACTGCATCTTTAATAAATTTCCCTTCAATATTGTCCATACCATATGATTTATTTTTATTTAATTTTAAGATGTCCCGCCTAACTTCCGAGATTTTTATTTTTTTTAAATAAAAAAAAGAGGAAAATTTTCATTATTAGTTTATTTATTTACTAAATCTGTTTGTACTTGTGAACCAACTGGGATGGTAATATCAGACAATGTTAAGAAATACTTATTCAACAACTGGGCTGTTTTCTTTGAGTCAAGGAGCTCACCCTTATTATTAGACATTTTTATACAAGACTTAGCTCTCAAAGGGTTTTCCAATTATTTTATCACATTCCAGTATTGTTTAGGATCATGAGTTGTCTCAATTTTAATGATGTAAAATTTGTTTCTTGCAGATCTAATTAACCTTTTGCATTCATTTAGCTTAATTTTGAAATTAACCCAGTCTTCCTCCCTTTTTGTTTAATTTGCTCTTTTCCAGATTCTATCTCTGATATGAATTTTCTTTTTCAAATATTTGTTTATCCATGGAAGATGCTTTTTCTTTGTTTTAGTTTTTTTAAATGTTGCATGCCTATTACAGGCCTCTAAATACATTTTTGAAAATACTTCAACCGCCAAATTTATGTCTGGAATTAAATTTAATCTTCTCCACTCTATACAATTTAAATCATAAACAAAATTATTTGTGTGATAGTTCTTAAAGTTTCTTTTTAGGGTAATCTTCTCTTCCTCAATTATTTGATTTAAATATTTAACAACACAATATACTGGATTATGATCCCCAAATTTGGAGATAAAATCAAACATTTTTGACATGAAAACTCCTAGACAGAAAAATCAAGTCCAAAATACTCCCTTGACTTTTAACCCCACTTTTCCTAGTACGTTGATTTATTATTTGATTGACATTTAATATCTCAAAACTTTATTCCAATTTTAATCTCCTTGGCTTGTCCCAAGCAGTGTTGAAATCACCAATTAGTATTAAATCTTTACCATCTGACACTAATGCTAATTTAGATGCCAATTCAAACGTGGTAGTATTTACTTTTGAGGGAATATACTATACTAATTAAGAGTTGCAATCTTTCAAATTTAACACAAAGACATTCAATTCCATCTAAATTACCCTGAAAACAACTTCTCTCAAACCCAGTTTCTCTGTGATATATAAAAGAACCCCACCACCCCTCTTTCCCGTATCTAATCTAAAAGATTATAACCATCCATTAATATTTCCTTATCCTGCATGTTTTGAGATAACCATGTTTCAGTTAATCTTATCATGTCTGGTTCATAACTTTAGTCCATATTTGAAATTTATGCATCTTGTTTATAACACTTCTTGCATTTTCAAATGAAATTTTTAAATTTTGTTTATTGACTCCTTTTGGGCTGGGATTTATCTCCACATTACCTGCAAGCAGTATTACTATACTACAAACAAATGGTGTAGTTAAATTTAAGTGGGTTATTCTAGGTGAAAAACATTAGATTCTAACCTGATTAAATAATCTCCACTGTCTAGAGAATCCATTTCTTCTGGTTCTATGAATAAGTTCTAAACCCGACAACATAAATAAATGCCACAACCTATTTTTTTCTTGCTGCCTTGCAGGTGATGGAGTAACCCCCCGATCCCAACAGTCAATCTTCTTCCATTAATAAGTATGACAATTAGGACACAGTATATTACATATTTCTGCATGGTTAATAATGAAAACAATCGAAATTCAGTATAACACTCACCAAGCTTGGACTTTTAAATCTGAGTGAGAGTTTTAATATTTAATTACTACAAATAGTTCTCAATCTATAAATCCAAATTTCAAGCTAAAGAACTCAGCCCTCCACTAAACCTACAAACACATTTTTTGATGCTGAGTGGCACTCGCACCACTCATGCTCACATTACCATGCTCACATGGTAGCTGCGAGCACCCTTTTATGCTGACTGCCCCTCCTCCACTGCAAAGAGCACAAGCTCCTGGTCCACGCCTCTCACTGGCTGCCGGTTTCGCTTCTACAGCTGATTTAAGTTCTTAATTGCAGGGGGAGCCTTGGCACAAAGATATTTCAAGTCCAGCACAAAACAGCTTCTCACATAATGAAGTAAAGTCCAGCAAAAACAGCTTCTCTTACACACACAGTAAAACATTGTTGTAGGCAGAATGTGGTGAATGAAAAAAGTCAGGTACCTTTTAAACAGTAGCTGCAAGCACCCTTTATGCTGACTGCCCTCCTCCACTGCAAAGATCACAAGCTCCCAGTCCACGCCCTCTCACTAGCTGCTGGTTTAGCTTCTACAGCTGATTCAAGTTTTTAATTGCAAGGAGCCTTGGCACAAAGATGTTTCAAGTCCAGCACAAAACAGCTTCTCACATAACAAGTAAAATCCAGGAAAACAGCTTCTCTCATGCACACAATTGTTCCTTCCTTATTATTGTTGCTCGACAATGCCACTCCAGCTGGTCCAGGATTTGGGTGTACATTGCCAGAGTAATCCATGGTAGAGCTGAGGTGACGGCACTTGTGTGTGTCTAACAAGCACACCAGGAGGAGATGGCAAATAAAAATTGCTGATGGTTAAATTACATCCAGAGGAAATGATGAGCTGTTGAGATCCATGGTCACATGATATGTTAAAATTCCTGAAAGGTGGTAAACTGTGGCCTGAGCATATGCAATGTGCTAAATCCTTTTGTCTGTATGTTTCCTTTGATCTCCAAATTCCTCAGAGACTAGTACAATACCTTGTGAGCAAGTCAGACGGAAATGTTGATTTAGTCACAAAGTGGCCCAGATATTCAAACTGTGCCATTCTGAGGCGCAAGCCTGTGCGCCACTCAAATTTGTTGTGCAGGGGTGTGGCCAGGGCGATATTCAACAGAGTTGAGCTATGGTGCAACTGCTTTGAATATCGCACCCTGGCCACCCCTACTGTGCATGGCACAGTGGAACTGCGCCAGCGCAAGTGGTCAGAGTGGAGCATTGTGATGCGGTGGTGCAAGTGCCACTGTGCCATGCACAGCACCTGCAATATTCAAAGGGTGACATGCAAATGGGGCCATAATTTATGCAAGATGCATGGGGGACCATTTTCATCTGATTACAGACCCATTTGCATGCCATTAGCATGCAGGTGCGCCGATCCCTGATGACTTGTGCCTTGTGCCCTGCCAGGCAGCAGCCATCAGGGACCAACACCCTACCAGCCCGATCATGGGACGTCCTGTAAGGGACAAAACTTCTCTCTATCTCTGGTGGTCCAGTGGACTGCAATAAGCCCAATCGTGGGCATAACTGTACCCCCAAAGTCTAATATCCCTGGTGGTCCAGTGGACTGCGATTAGCCCAATCGTCATTGGCATTCCTCACCTCCCCAAGTCCAAATCCCTGGTGATCTAGTGTACCTCCCACCCACCCGCCCACTGGGCTCCAGCACCCACTCACCCGTCAGCGGCGGGCGGCAGCACTCGCCCGCCTGCCGCCTACTGCCTGCCAACTGACAGCTTGGTAGGGCTGCATGCCCGTTAGTTCAGAGCATGGTCAATGGGCCTGCAGCCCTACTGTACTAGTCGGTCCAGATATGTGAATGAATTCATTCACATATCTGGACTGACTAGCTCTGATGAGAGCTGCAGCCCATTGGCTCATGCCTGAATCATGGGAGTACAACCCTATCGAGCTGTCAGTCAATGAGGTAACGGGGTGGCGAGGGGTGGGTGCTGCCACCCGCCTGACTGATGGGGGGTAGGGGTGGTGGAGCTCAGTGAGCGGGTGGGGTGGGGATCACTAGATCACCAGGGATTTCGGGCTTGAGGGGTGAGAATGCCACCCATGATTGGGCTAATCATGGTCCACTGGACCACCAGGGATATTGGACTTCGGGGGGGAAACAGTTATGCCCACGATCGGGCTAATCGCGGTCCACTGGACCACCAGGGATATTGGACTTTGGGGGGATACAATTATGCCCACGATCAGGCTAATCGCAGTCCACTGGACCACCAGGGATATTGGACTTTGGGGGAGATGACTGATGCCCGTGATCGGGGCATGGGAGGGTGCTGCCAGGTGCAGCGGGAACAGGTGATGGCCACCCACAGGTGGCAGCTGCTGTGTTGCACCCTGCAATGCAGCAGCTCACCTGTGGGTGGCCCTCGACTTGTTCCTTTTTAGGCTAACTTTGTGCAGGTGCAGGTAGGGTTGTGCATAACTCTGCATGGCCCGGGCTGGATATCGGGCAGTGCAGTTTATGCATAGCTGCCCCCCACCTGTGCCTGCATACGTACTGATGCACCCGGCACATCGAGTTTGCGCAGCGACTTTTCCTTTTTTAAATATCACACGGGCACATCAGTGGGTTGTGCATGGTGCAACACCGTTGAGCCATGAGTAACCCTTTTGAATATCTGAGCCAGTGTGTTTAATTCCTTTGTTCTTTAAAGTCCACAAGTGCAGCTGCTTTAGAAGAGGTCAGACGAAGATGTTGAAAATGTTGGTTCAGTTGCAGGACCCAGCATTACCATATTTGTAAGACTAGTTGTAAGACATATGCTTCCTTAAGGAGGCTTCAAGAAAGTTGATTTAGAATTAAAAAGCTTATACCTAGTGATGATGTTTTGCAGAAACTCAGTCCAGGAGACTTTCAATGATGTTGTATGCAAGAATGGCACAGTGTAATCCAAGCAGAAAAACATTTAAATGGACAAAAACTAAACTACAGACATAGACAAGCACAAAATATTACTTGCAAAAATGCCGGACAGCAATGGGGGCAGCATTTTTCCCATCCTACGCTAATATATTCATGGGTTATTTTGAAGAAAAACATTTTTTAAATGTATTGATGACATTATTACTGTGTGGAAAGGGGGGCAAGAAAACAATACCAGAATTCATTGCATATCTAAATGAGAATGACTTAGGACTGAGTGTCACCTGTACACATGATAAGAAAAGCATTAATTTCCTAGATCTTGAGCTTGTAGGCATAATGGGTGAACTAATAACTACAAAGGGGTATAGAAAAGACACCACAGCCAACACCATATTACATGTCAACAGTTCACATCCAAGAAATTGGTGAAATCTATACCTTATGGTGAACTAATCAGGCTTAAAAGAAACTGTACAAATGAAGTTGAGTTCTTAGAACAGGCAGAAGATTTGAAAAGAAGACACAGGAAGAGGAATATACAGAAAGCGTCTTATGTAACGCATCAGAAAAGGTTAAAACTAGAGAGAAATTACCTCTTAATTTCAAGAAGTGAGAGAAAAAAAAAAACAAAGTGCAGCTAAAGCAGCAGCCAAAATGAAGTTGTCACATTTGTGACTGAATTCAACCCCTTGGCCAGTAGGGTGGGCAATTTAGTCCACACATTTTGGCCCCTTCTCTTAACTCACCCTATACTGGCAAGTCAAATCTCAGAAAAACCCAGAGTAACTTTTTCTAAAGGGAAAAACATAGGGGACAGAATAATGCACAGTCATATTGTAAAAACACTGGAACCAAGTAAAAACACTAACTGGTTGGGAAAACCAAAGAGATTGTACAAACGTGGGACATACAATATCTGCCAGCATGCAAATAGTGGTAAAACATTCTCAAAAGATAGGAAAGTGTTTAAAATTAACAAATTCATCATATGCATAACCTCATTTGTTGTTTATATGTGTTGGTCCACATGCCCAACCTATTACATTGGCAGAACCACCAGACCAGCCAAGAAAAGAATTCAGAAGCATGTAAGAACAATTATTAATGGTAATGTACATAATGCACTAGGAACCCATTTTCTGGAATTCCATAACAGCAAACCTAATTGTCTCAAGTTCACTATTCTATCTTGAAAGATGTAGAGAGACACTAAAGGGGAGGAAATAGAGTTAACACTCTGTCACAAAAAGAAACAAAATGGATACTGACTCAGGATACTGTAGCTCCACTAGGCCTCAATGAAGAGGTCAATTTCTCCCATATTTATGAATAAGAATCAGAAGGTATTAGACTGACTACCAATGTGATGTATTGATTAAAAAAAAACCTTTTTGCAACATGCTAACCATTCTCTTATATTTCTCTCAGACCTACAGGAAATATACCCAAATCCTATATAATCAGACATACAATGTGAGAACTACAGGAATGTATGCCCACGGAGCATGGATTGGTTACATAGATACGCAGATACATTGATACTGTTGACAGATAAAGGCCTATGGCCCACCAGGTCTGACCATCTGAGCTTGTAAATTTCCTTTACGTTTTCTAGAAGTCTGTTGCCCCTTACCCCTGACCTCCAGAATTATTTTATGTATATCCCTTGCATTCTTAAATCCTGAGATTGTTTCAGCCCCCATCACTTCCTCTGGCAGGATGTTCCACTTGCCCATCACCCTTTCTGTGAAGAAATTCTTCCTTATGTTTCCTCTGAATCACTCTCCCTCCAACTTCTTCCCATGCCCTCTAGTCCTGGAACATATTTTTCTCTTGAAAATAGTATATTTGAGCACCCTGTCCCTCCCTGTAAGGATCTTGTATATCATTATCATATCCTTCTCCCTCCTCTCCTCCGGGGAGTACATATTTAAGTCCTTCAGCCTGTCCTCACAGGACTTGTTATGCAATCCTGTACCATCTTTTTTGCCCACCTCTGAACCTTCTCTACTCTGTCTATGTCCTTACATAGGTAAGGTCTCCAGAACTGTACACTGTACTCCAGTTGGGGTCTCACTAGTGTCTTGTATAGTGGAATTGTGACCTCTCTTTTCCTGTGGATGATGTCCCTGCCTATGCATCCCATCATCCTATTTGCTTTATCTGCTGCCTTGTCACACTTTTTCCCTACCTTGAGATCATCAGAGATGATAATCCCAAGGTCCCTTTACTGCTTGGTGCATGCTATATCCTCACCCCCCAAATGATATGTTGTTACATGGTTTTTGCACCCCATATGCATTATCTTGCACTTCTTTGCATTGAATTTCAACTGCCAAACCCTTGACCATTCTTCAAGCATCTGCAGTTCCCTCCTAATTCTGTTTACACCTGCTAGAGTGTCCACTCTGTTACAGAGCTTTGTGACATCAGTAAACAGGGAAATTCTGCCTTCCAGGTCCTGCTTAATGTCACTGATGAAAATGCTGAATAGGACCAGTCCCAGCACTGATCCCTGTGGCATGCCACTTCCCTCTATGGAATGACAGCCATTTACCACCACCCTCTGTGTCCTGCCACCCAGCCAATTACCCACCCACCACACTACTGTCCTGCCCACTTCCATATTCCCAAGTTTGTTTAATAGCCTTATATGTGGTACAGTGTCACAGCCCTTGCTGAAGTCCAGATAGGCCATGTCCACAGCCTTCCCCTGATCCACCTCCCTTGCCACCCAGTCAAAAAATTCAATGAGGTTGATCTGGCATGACCTCCCCCAGTGAAACCATGCTGCCTTGAGTCCTGAAGTCTGTTGCCAACCAGATATTCCACCAATCTCTCCTTCAGTAGTGCTTCCATGATCTTCCCCACTACCGAGGTCAGGCTGACAGGTCTGTAGTTCCCTGCTTCCTCTTTGTTCTGTCTTTTGTATAAGGGGACTACATCTGCTGTACTCCATGCTTTGGGTACCTCACCTGTTTCAGTGATCAGTGAAACAGGTTTGCAAGAGGTTCAGCCACCACTCTCTTAGTTCCTTCAGGACCCTGAATCTCCAACTGGACCCATTGTTTTATTGCATCTTATTCCTTCCAGTTCCTTCAGGACCCTTTACCGTAAAGGGACTTGTGTCCATTTCGGTACTATTCCTACCCTTGTACTCCCTTCAGCCCCATTACCTTCCTCTTCCTCAGTAAAGACTGAGCAGAAATATCTGTTCAGTATATCAGCTTTATTGTTATAATCCTCCACGTGGCTCCGTCATCCCCCTTCATTCTCAGTATTCCTCCCTTTGCCCTTCTTTTTTCACTTATGTACCTGTAAAAGGTTTTTCCCCCTCTACCCACTGATTTTGTAATGCACTCTTCTTTCTGAGCTTTGGTTTCTCTTACTGACCTCCATGCCTCCCTTTGCCTCTCCTGGTATTTCTCCCTATTCCCGTCTGCCTGTGTCTTTTTGCATTGCCGGAATGCGATCTTTTTAGCTTTCACTTTGTTCTCTACCTCCTTGGAAAACCATAATGGCTTCCTCTTCCTTTTCCCCTGCTAACCTGCTTAATGCATAATTCTGTTGCTGTTGTAATCCCTGTTTTAAATATTGCCCACTGTTCCTCCACCCCAGATTCCCTCCCTATTCCCATTAGTGCCTCTTTCAAGCATGTCCCCATTATTCCAAAGTCTGCCCCCCTAAAATCTAGGATACATGCTTTTGTGCTGTTTGGTTCTGTTCCTTCTGTGCTTTCAAATGACAGTGACCGGTGGTCACCTGTGTGCTCCCCACTGTTATCCCTATCACACTGTCCCTGTTTGTGAGTATGAGGTCCAGTATTGCCTTCTGCTGAGTGGGTTCCATGACCAGTTTCTTATGGAAGGCACCTTGAAGGGAGTCCAGGATAAATCTGCTCCTGGTTGATGCTACTGCTGCTGGGATGCTCCAGTCCTTGTCTGGAATATTGATGTCTCCAACCAACACCACCTCCCCTTGTTGGCCATCCTTTGGATGGCTAGCATTGCACCCTATCCATCTCTTCCTTCTGGGCTCGTGGTCTCTAGATCACTACTGAGCAGATGGCTGACCCCATTTTCCTTTCCAGCTTAACCCACAGTATCTCTCCCCTATTTTGCTCATCCCTGGATCTCTGTGGCCTTTATGCCATTTTTCACATAAAGGTCCACTCCTCCTCCTCCCTTCTTGCCTGCCCTGTCTTTTCTGAATATGTTGTAGCTGGATATGACCATGTCTCAGTCATGGTTATCAGTACACCACGTCACTGTGATAGCCACAATGTCCAGGTTTGACTGCACCATAGCAGCCTCCAGATCCTCCATCTACAGTATTGGACAAAGAGGATAGATGTTTCCCTTCTTTCAATTTCTAAGTACAACAATCTTTGACATAATTTCATGAGAGCTAATATCAGTCATCCCGAGATAAGAATGAATGATTCTGCCTTGAAATACACACATATATGAAGGTTATAATTTGACCTCTTGTAACATGTGTTGCATATTACCTCTCTCAGGGTGTAAACACATAATCCCCTTTTGTTTTCCATTTGTTCCCTCCTTTTTTCATCTCCAAGATTTTCCTCTCTTTTCATAGATGAAAAACTTGAACCCCTGCCCCCATTTCTTATACTACATTATTCCCACTAGAGGACCTTTCCTCTTAACTGTACCCTTTTAACTAATCCTAACATGCTAGCTTTTATAAGAACAATTATATTTTAAAGAGATTTTGTGAGCTTTGCCATAACAAATGGGATTAGTAACCTGTAGCAACCTGTAGGAGCTGTGATTCAATTCCCTACCATTTGAACTGCCAAAAAGTGCTGTTTTTCATGAAATAAATGTTTTATTTCTGGGCTCTGCTTCATTTGCATAACCCATCCCCTTTTTTTCCTCAGTGCTGCAACCCCCAAGCATGACATCATGAAGGGAAACAAAGCTTATAAGCACTGTTTTCAAACATAGACCTCTGTTGGTCAGTCTTGGTATTGCAGACATCTACACTACCAACCTAGAAAGCTACATTTCTCAGTAAAGAAGTCTTGTCAGCTATATACTATATTTACAATGCCTTGTTCTGCAAATAAACATATGAGAGCTCTTATTGTTGAAGCCACTACAGAAATATGAGACTGTACCCCACAGTAAGGGAATTGGAAAACAACTGCTTATTGTACCCACAATGCCTTGCTATGTACATCTACACATTAGGTGCAGTCAGCTCCACCAGTATTAGGGACTGCTCATCTGAGTAACTAATATTTACATCAACATTATAATTTACCTAGAATTTCTCAGTGCTTTATGTAAAACTGACAGTTCCCTTGCATGACATCATTCTGGAGGTGTGGCCGCATACAGAAAACTGGAAGCCACAGTGCTGATTAAGCATAAATAAAAATTACTATGACAGATTTTTTTACAAAACAAATTGCAGCTTCAACATCTGAAGCATGGGCGGCAATGGCATACTATGTGAAAAAGGCATCTGTGAAAGCTTGCAAAATCATTTTAATAATTATTTGTATGAAATTATTTTTTCTATTTTCTTGCTGTTATACGTGATAAAAATATAAGCAGACAACAAACATGACATTTGTTGTACATGTTTAGGAAACCTAATCATTATTTTTGTACACTCCCAGATCTGGATATAATAAACAAGAAGGAGGCCTTTGTTGCTTCCCCAATTATCTCTGGAAATGATAGTGTGACAATACCACAGTTCTATAGACACATTACTGTTAGAAGATATACAAAACATGACAGCTAAAGGGGAGGTTCTGATAATGGGAGACTTCAACATGCTGGATACAGATTGGTCAATACCAGCAGGAACATCTGCCAGAACTAGACACATAGTGGATTCCCTGCAGGGGGAGGGCCTCAAACAACTGGTACAACAACCCACAAGAGACAGAGCTATCCTAGATCTAGTACTGACTAACAGGGAAGGGATCATAGATCTCCAGGTAGAAGGTCACCTGGGGCCAGTGACCATCAAATGGTATGGTTCAATTTGGCACTACATCTAAGTCATCCCATTCCAAGGCAAAATATGGGACTTCAGAGGAGCTGACTTTGATAAGATGGCCAACAGAGTTAAGCTAGCCCTGGCAAAAAGAAACACAGGTGAGGGGTACAGGCAAAGTGGGCCAGCATTAAAGATGCAATACTTGAAGCAACATCCCATTGTGTTAGACAAAAAGGAAGTGCAAAGAAGAAGGAAACCACTTTGGTTCTCAATACAGTAGCAGAAAAGGTCAGAGCCAAAAGGCTGGCCTTCATAGGAAATATAAGGGAACACAGGGATGAAGATAGGAGGCATACCAAACTGCCCTAAGGGAAGCAGGAAGGCAGTAGGCGAGCAAAGTCCCAAACTGAGGAAACACTAGCACTAACAGTAAAAGAAGGTGACAAGACTTTCAAATAGATACATTAGTGAAAGGAGAAAGTCCAGAGTGGGTATTGCTAAGCTTAATGGAGAAAAGGGAGCATGTGAGGAGGAGGACCATGTAAAAGCATCTATCCTAAATAGATACTTTTGCTCAGTATTTACTGAAGAGAAGGTAGGGCAGGGCCCACAGCTCAGCACCATGGAAACAGGGGGGGAGGGAGGTGAGCACTACTCCCTTCACAAAAGAAAGCGTCCAACAAGAGCCTGCTAAGTTCAGGGTGGATAAGGCAATGGGACCCGATGGCATACATCCCAGGGTACTTAAGGAGCTAAAGGTAGAACTAGCAGAGCCATTAGCAGAACTGTTTAGTGAGTCTATGAGCACAGGAGAAGTCCCAGAAGACTGGAGAAGGGCTCATGTGATCCCGCTCCACAAGAGTGGTAGCAGGGAGGAGGCAGGGAACTACAGACCAGTCAGTCTTACCTCAGTAGTGGGCAAGATTATGGAGGCACTCCTTAAGGAAAGGATAGCACAACACCTTGAATCCATAGGGGCACAGGATCCAAGACAGCATGGGTTTACAAAAGGAAGGTCCTGTCAAACTACTCTCATAGATTTCTTTGACTGGGTAAACAGAGTGGTGGACCAAGGGGGAGCAGTTGATGTCGCCTACCTTGACTTCAGCAAAGCTTTTAACACTGTTCCACATAGAAGATTGATAAATAAGCTGGGTAGGCTCAGGTGGGTCAGAAGTTGGTCAACTGGGTGGCAAACTGGTTGACGAGCAGAAAACAGAGAGTGGTGGTAAATGGTATACAGTTAGAAGAGATGCAAGTCACAAGTGGGGTACCTCAGGGATCAGTCCTGGGGCCAGTCCTCTTCAACATCTTCATTCATGACCTTGCAGATGGACTAGAGGGTAAGGCTTGTCTGTTTGCAGATGATGCCAAGATCTGCAACAGAGTAGATGATCCAGATGGGGTGGGCAGAATGAGAAGAGATCTGGATAAACTAGCAAAATGGTCAGAAGAGTGGCAACTGGGATTAATGCAAAGAAGTGCAAGATCATGCACATAGGGAAGAGAACCCTGAAGCCACCTATAGACTGGGAGGAGTTGCTGGCAGTCACAAAGGAAGAAAGAGACTTGGGCATCATCATCACTGATGACCTGAAATCATCCAAGCAGACCTCTAAAGCAGTAGGTAAGGCTAGGGGGGTGTTAGGGTGTATTAGTAGGAGTATCACAAGTCGTAAGAGGGAGGTAAAAATCCCTGTTTACAAGACACTGGTTAGGCCCCATCTGGAGTACTGCATGCAGTATTGGAGGCCACACCTTCACAAGGATATTAACCAAATTGAGGTAGTCCAGAGAAGGGCAACCAAAATGGTGCAGGGACTGCATCAGAAGACATATGAGGACAGATTAACAGAGCTCAATATGTATACCCTTGAGCAAAGGAGGGAGAGAGGTGATATGATCGAGGCATTCAAACACCTTAAGGGCATTAACAAGGTGAAAGAGTCTAACATGTTTAAATATAAGAAAAATAGCAGGACAAGAGGACACAGCATGAGATTAGAGGGGGGCTGATTAAGGGGGAATGTGAGGAAATTCTTTTTCACCGAAAGGGTGGTGGATGCATGGAATGGCCTACCTCAAGAAGGGATGGCTATGAATACAGTGTAGGGCTTCAAACAGGCATGGGATAGGCATAAGAGAGCAATACAAATGAGTATGAATAGATAGGCCACTGACAGAGCAAGGCCAATGGCACATTTATAAGGTAGAAAGAAATGGGCAGACTGCATGGGCCTTGCAGTCCTTATCTGCCATCAACTTCTATGTTTCTATGTTTCTATATTTTAGGAAATAAAGAATAAGGAGGTTCATAAACAAATATCCAAGCTAAACTCACGAAAAGCTATGGGGTTGGATTGATGGAAATCAAATTCTTGAAAGATGCTGTCCATCAGATTACTTCAACTTTAACTAATTTGTTTAATCAAAGTTTGCAGCAAAATATTTATCCAGAGTGTTGGAAAACTCCAAAATAATACCTATATTCAAAGGGGTGATCAAGATATATTAACAAACTACTGACCTATTGCATTGCTGTCTGTATTATCAAAGGTTTTGAGGGTCTTGTCACAAATCAGATTCAGGAGTTTTGGAAAATACAGTTTGCTGACTGATTGCCAGGCTGGATTTAGAGCTGGGAGGTCGGCGGATCCACTCTTGTGGACTTCCTTGATACTGTCTCAAATGGACTGGAGCAGGGAGAGTCCGTGGGAGCAGTGTTCGTTGACCTCTCTAAAGATTTTGACTAGGTGGACTACAGAGTCCTGATGGAGAGCCTCACTTTAGTGGGAATGTCACAACCAGTTGAATCGTGGTTACTGTCATATTTGACAGAACGAACCCAGCAGGTTAGGGTGGGGGATATTTTGTTCGAGCAGGAAGGGATATATGGGGTGTTCCCAGGGCTCAGTCCTGGGTCCCCTATTGTTCTTAATTTATGTAAACCCAATTCCACAAATAATTGCCAGATCACAAATATTTCTGAAAGCAGACTATATGGCTCTGATTGCAAGAGCCAACACAAAAATAGAGTTACAATATACATTGCAATTAGATTTTGATTCCCTGCAATGTTGGCTGTCTTCCTCCAGAATGCTGATAAGTGAGAAAAAAACAAAACAAGTTATGATGTTTCAAACATAACATGTAAAAAAAACTATCAAGTCAGGAGATACATATCATTACATTTGATGTAACTAGACTATAGGCAGTGACCCAATATAAACATCTCGGAGTACTTTTAGATTCTAGTCTTACTTTTGGTAAACATACAGAGAGTACAGTAAAGAAAGTGAATATTAGATTGGGGGTTATCAGACAGAAGACCTTATTCCTGGCAAGAGAAGATAGAAATAGAGTAGGGTTGCAGCTTCTATTGCCAACAATGGAATATGGGGTCAAATCTATCAGTATGCAACAAAGTCAACTCTGGAAAGTTTAAATAAAGCATACTATAAAATAGCTAGGTATGTTTTATAATGCCATATAAATACTCATCACTATACTATATTACAGAACTTAAAATGGGATACAATAGAGACACGGAGAAAGAAAAGATTGGGGCAGTGGGCATTTATGGCATTCAGGGATGGAAATGGAATGCCATACATGCTCAGGCCTACTAATAAATATTCCGTAAGGGTCACTCAAAATAGAGGCCTGAAACATAGAAACATAGAAGTTGATGGTAGATAAGGACGGCAAGGCTCATCCAGTCTGCCCATTTCTTTTTCTACCTTATGAATGTGCCATTGGCCTTTGCTCTGCCAATGGCCTATCTATTCATACTTATCTGTATTGCTCCCTTATGCCTATCCCATGCCTGTTTGAAGCCCTGCACTGTATTCATATCCACCACATCCTGAGGTAGGCCGTTCCATGCATACACCACCCTTTCTATGAAAAAGAACTTCTCACATTACCCCTTAATCGGCCTCCATCTAATCTTATGCTGTGACCTCTTGTCCTGCTATTTTTCTTATATTGAAACATGTTAGACTCTTTTACCTTGTTAATGCCCTTAAGGTGTTTGAATGTTTCAATTATATCACCTCTCTCCCTCATTTGCTCTAGGGTATACATATTCAGCTCCGTTAATCTGTCCTCATATGTCTTCTGATGCAGTCCCTGTACCATTTTGGTTGTCCTTCTCTGGACTGCCTCAATTTGGTTAATGTCCTTGTGAAGGTGTGGCCTCCAGTACTGCACATAGTACTCAGATGGGAGCTCAACCAGTGTCTTGTAAAGAGGATTATTACCTCCTCTTCCAACTTGTGATACCCCTACTTAATACATCTCAACATCCCTCTAGCCTTACCTACTGCATTAGTGGTCTGCTTGATAATTTCAGGTCATCAGTGATGATGACGCCCAAGACTCTTTCTTTCTTCCCTTGTGACTGCCAGCAACTCCCCTCCCAGTCTATAGGTGGCTTCAGGGTTTCTCTTCCCTATGTGCATGATCTTGCACTATTTGCATTAAACCCCAGTTATCACTCTTCTGACCATTTTGCTAGTTTATCCAGATCTTTTCTCATTCTGTCCACCCCATCTGGATCAGCTACTCTGTTGCAGATCTTGGTGTCATCTGCAAACAGACAAACCTTACCCTCCAGTCCATCTGTAATGTCACTGATGAGATATTGAAGAGGACTGGCCCCAGGTCTGATCCCTGAGGTACCCCACTTGTGACTTGCATCTTTCTGACTGTATACCATTTACTACCACTCTCTGTTTTCTGCCCATCAACCAGTTTGCCACCCAGTTGGCCAACTTCTGACCTGCCCAAGCCTACCCAGCTTATTAATAAATCTTCTATGTGGAACAGTATTGAAAGCTTTGCTGAAGTCAAGGAAGGCAACATTAACTGCTCCTGCTTGGTCCACCATTCTGATTACCCAGTCAAACACATCTATGAGATTGGTTTGACAGCACCTTCCTTTTGTAAACGCATGCTGTCTTGGATCCTGTGCTCCTATGGTTTCCAGGTGTTGCACTATACTTCCCTTAAGGAGTGTCTCCATAATCCTGCAAACTACTGAGGTAAGACTGACTGGTCTGTAGTTCCCTGCCTCCTCCCTGTTACCACCTGGTGGAGGGGATCACATGAGCCCTTCCCCAGTCTTCTGGGACCTCTCCTGTGCTCAGAGACTCACTAAACAGTTCTGATAATGGCTCTGCTAGTTCCACCCTTAGCTCCTTTAGTACCCTGGGATATATGCCATCAGGTCCCATTGCCTTGTCCATCCTGAGCTTATTGAGCTCTTGTAGGACCCTTTCTTTTGTGAAGGGATTAGTGCACATTGGTGAAAAATTGATATAGTTTGATGCAAAGAAGGTTTATTTACCAAAGATCTGGAATGAATTGAGATTGGATGTTACAAATGCTGGTGGCTTGGGTCAGTTTAGGAGAAGTTTGATATCAATATGAAAATTAAATTGTCTGTGCTTAGGGTCTTAAGAATACCTTATGAGATTTTTTCATTATCTGTTAAATGTTGTTGTTAGGTATGTTTATTCTGTTGTTCAGCTCACTATATTACTCTTTTAAGGTTTTGTTATATTGTCATTTGTTTTGTAATGAAACATAGAAACATAGAAACATAGAAGTTGATGGCAGATAAGGACCACAAGGCCCATCCAGTTCTGCCCATTTCTTTTCTACCTTATAAATGTGCCATTGGCCTTTGCTCTGTCAGTGACCTATCTATTCATAGTCATTTGTATTGCTCCTTATGCCTATCCCATGCCTGTTTGAAGCCCTGCACTGTATTCATAGCCACCACTTCTTGTGTGTAAGCCATTCCATGCATCTACCACCCTTTCTGTGAAAAAAAGAATTCTCACATTCCCCTTAATCGGCCTCCCTAATCTCATGCTGTGTCCTCTTGTCCTGCTATTTTTCTTATATTTAAACATGTTAGACTCTTTTCACCTTGTTTATGCCCTTAAGGTGTTTGAATGCCTCGATCATATCACCTCTCTCCTCCTTTGCTCAAGAGTATACATATTGAGTCTGTTAATCTGTCCTCATATGTCTTCTGATGCAGTCCCTGCACCATTTTGGTTGCCCTTCTGGACTGCCTCAATTTGGTTAATGTCCTTTGAAGGTGTGGCCTCCAATACTTGCAATAGTACTCAGATGGGGCTAACCAATGTCTTGTACAGAGGATTACCACTCTCCTCTTACGACTTCCAGATAATTCCCTACTACACCCCAACACCCCCCTAGCCTTACTCTACTGCTTTTAGAGGTCTGCTTGATGATTCCAGGTCACTGTGATGATGATGCCCAAGTCTCTCTTCTTCCTTGTGACTGCTAGCAACTCCCTCCCAGCCTATAAGTGGCTTCAGGGTTTCTCTTCCCTATGTGCATGATTTTGCACTTCTTTGCATTAAATCTCAGTTGCCACTGTTCTGACCATTCTGCTAGTTTATCCAGATCTCTTCTCATTCTGCCCACCCCATCTGGATCATCTACTCGTTGCAGATCTTGGTGTCATCTGCAAACAGACAAGCCTTACCTCTAGTCCATCTCTGAGGTCACTAATGAAGATGTTGAATAGGACTGGCCCCAGGACTGATCCCCTGAGGTACCCCACTTGTGACTTGCATCTCTTCGACTGTATACTATTTACCACCACTCTGTTTTCTGCCAGTCAACCAATTTGCCACCCAGTTGATCAACTTCTGACCCACCCGAGCCTACCTAGCTTATTTATCAATCTTCTATGTGGAACAGTGTCAAAAGCTTTGCTGAAGTCAAGGTAGGCATCAACTGCTCCCCTTGGTCCACCACTCTGGTTACCCAGTCAAAGAAATCTATGAGATTAGTTTGACAGGACCTTCCTTTGTAAACCCATGCTGTCTTGGATCCCAGCCCTATGGATTCCAGGTGTTGCACTATCCTTTCCTTAAGGAGTGCTCCATAATCTTGCCCACTACTGAGGTAAGACTGACTGCTCTGTAGTTCCCAGCCTCCTCCCTGCTACCACTCTTGTGGAGCGGGATCACATGAGCCCTTCTCCAGTCTTCTGGGACCTCTCTGTGCTCAGAGACTCACTAAACAATTCTGCTAATGGCTCTGCTAGTTCCTCCTTTAGCTCCTTCTGTGCCCTGGGATGTATGCCATCAGGTCCCATTGCCTTATCCACCCTGAGCTTAGCAAGCTCTTGTAGGACCCTTTCTTTAGTGAAGGGAGTAGTGCTCACCTCCTCCCCTGTGTCCATGATGCTGAGCTGTGGGCCCTGCCCTCACTCTTCAGTAAATACTGAGCAAAAGTATCTATTTAGGATAGATGCCTTTACAGGTCCTCCTCCTCACTTGCTCCCTTTCTCCATTAAGCTTAGCAATAACCCTCTGGACTTTCTCCTTTCACTAATGTATCTATAGAAAGTCTTGTCACCTTCTTTTACTGTTCGTGCTAGTGTTTCCTCAGTTTGGGACTTTGCCTGCCTTACTGCCTTACCTGCTTCCCTTAGGGCAGTTTGGTATGCCTCCCTATCTTCATCCCGCTGTGTTCCCTTATATTTCCTGAAGGCCAGCCTTTGGCTCTGACCTTTTCTGCTACTGTATTGAGAACCAAAGTGGTTTCCTTCTTCTTTTTGCACTTTTCTGTCTAACACAATGGGATGTTGCTTCAAGTATTGCATCCTAATGCTTGCCCACTTTGCCTGTACCTCCTCATCTGTGTTTCTTTTGCCAGGGCTAGCTTAACTCTGTTGGCCATCTTATCAAAGTCAGCTCCTCTGAAGTCCCATATTTTTGCCTTGGAATGGGATGATTTAGATGTAGTAGCCAAATTGAACCATACCATGTGATGGTCACTGGCCCCCAGGTGACCTTCTACCTGGAGATCTGTGATCCTTCTTTGTTAGTCAGTACTAGATCTAGGATAGCCCTGTCTCTTGTGGGTTGCTGTACCAGTTGTTTGAGGCCCTCCCCGCAGGGAATCCACTATGAGTCTAGTTCTGGCAGATGTTCCTGCTGGTATTGAACAATCTGTGTCTGGCATGTGAAGTCTCCATTATCAGAACCTCCCTTTAGCTGTCATGTTTTGTATATCTTCTAACAGTAATGTGTCTATGTCCTCCCCTGGTCTGGGGCCTGTAGACAACCCCAGTTCTTATGGCTGTCCCATTTCCTGTTTCCAGTGTGACCCACAGTTCTTCTGGCTCCTATGTGCATTCTGAATTTCTGTAGCTTTGATATTTTCATTAACATACAGGGCCATCCTCCCCCTTTTTGTACCTCGGTCTCTTCTGAACAATACATAGCCAGGTACTGAAGTCTCCCAAGTGTGGTTACTGGTAAACCATGTCTCACTAATTGCTACTATGTCCAGTTTAGCCTCTGACATTATTGCCTGCAGGTCTGGGATCTTATTTCCCAGGCTGTGAGCTTTTGTGTACATGATTTTCCATTGGCCAGATTTTTGTGTGTTAGTTGTTGGGTGAAGTTTGGCATTACCCCTGTGCATCATATGGGGAGACAAACCTTTTTCTTACCTGGTGATGCAAATGAACAGCAAACACGTTGAATTCCTGTTTGACCACTAGCTGAGGGGAGGGTGTTCTTCCCATTTGACGTATGGGGTGCTGCACCCTCTCCCATTTGCTAGTTTAAATATTCTGCAAAGACGCCAAACTTCTGCCCAATGCACTGACTCCTCTTTAGTCAGATGCAGTCCATCAAATTAAAGAACTTTGCTCCCAGAACTGTTGCCAGTTCCCTACAAATCTGTGTCCTTTTCCTGGCACCAGTCCTGAGCCACGTGTTTAGCTCCCATCTCTCTTCTTCTCTGACCTTCCGTCCATCTGCTCCCTTCTCCCAGACTGGCAGGATCTCAGAGAAGGAGATGCGATGAAATAGATGATAGTTTGTCACCCAGCCTAGTCAGGTGTTCCTTGGTCTCCACAACTGACTGGCTGGCAAGATCATTAGTCCCTATGTGTACTAGGACATCAATGTTTTCTCCTGCTTTGTGAACAATTTTAGCAATGCGGTCAGTGTCTCCATGCTAATGTACCTGGGGAGACATCTGACCATCACCCTGGCTGGAGATGGGTATCAACTCCCAGAATCATGGAGTCTCCTATGATCAGAAGTTTTTGGATTTCCTTTGTGCTTGTTTAGTTTTGGTTCCTGATTTGGGTGAGTATTGTTGTGCTAGCTCCTGTGCGCGAGTGTCCTGCTCTGCAGTGTCTTCTGCCTCTTTATATGATTTCAGAGATAGAGGCAGATACCTGTTTGTAGTGTTTATATGGTTTTGGAGGTAATGTGTTGAGAGCAGAGAGTGATGGGGCACCTGATTTGCTCTCTCCTAACCACCTGCCAACCTCCTGGACCAACTACCCAGCGGTCGAGGTTTTCTGTTGGATGCTGGGAAATGGTGGTGGTTCTTATAATGTATTTCCTTCAATATGAAATTTGAGGCGTGCAATCTCTGCCCATGCTGCCCAGAGCTGAGACCTAAGATCTCCAAAGGCCCAGCATGTAGGACAGTGTCTTAAATCCTGTAAGACTGTCCTTCTGAAAATTGTTCCACAGTACCCGCAGTTAATGAAATCCATTCCAAATAAGTTGCTGGGTTTGTAACCTAGTCAGAGTAATTAGAAGGAAAAAAGAAGGAAAAAATGCAAGTAATTGTTTAATTGTGGTTTGTTTAACTTGTTATAACAAGTTAAATTACTAGTGCCCTGTAAATGAGATCACCTTGTGGAGGCCCCACTGATCCGCCTTCCTGCTCTGCCACAGGAAATGTCACAACTGTGGTACCCTATATAAAGGAGTGTAGCGTGGGGTGTTTGAGGATGGGGTGGGTGGCTGGGCCCTTCCCCTGCCTAGAAAGAAGAACCACGGACGAAAAGAACAAGGAGGTAAGAGCAGAAACAATCAGTCTAACAATAAATGCAGTAACCCTGAAAGCTTATCCTAATCTTAGATAAAACTGTAAAACCTGTAAAGCACCACCTGTAATAATTTCAGAGAAGATATACCCTGTAAGAAACACTTTGCTCCAGAGAAAATAAAGCAGTAACAGAAGATATACCTTGCAAAAGACAATTTGAATAGAAGATTACAGCAGTGATCTGTTAGCACACACCTGTAGGCACACCTTGTAATAACACAGAAGAAGTTATACCAGCAACAACAATTTGAATCAGAGAAAAATAAAGCAATGAAATGTTAGCAACAAACAGTAGCAATCCCTGTGAGTAAAAATAAAAACACCACCACAGTAAATCTCTTAGCCAAACTAAATCTTAATCCTTTTCCCTTGCTCTGGCAAGTTTCTACTCTGCCTTTCAAGCAGTCTTAGAAGGAAAGAGCTCAGGTGAAGCTAGGTGTCTTGGCCAGCAAACCAAGTCTTCTACCGCCAAGATATCAACTAACCTGACTTTTAACCCTTCTTTCTGTTGGAAATTACTGACAGTTTGCCAGCTCCACTCCCACACACACACCTAATCCTTTGGAAGAGCTGTGGAGGAAAAGCAATTAGCTCCTTCAATGTGAGAAGGAGACTGAAACACCTCTGAGACAACAAACCTTTTCAACAAACAAGAATAAAATAAAACACAGTGTCAAACAGTAATTTTGCTTAGCCCAATGATAAAAAGTCACAAACATGTAAGCTCCACCTGTAATACAGTAATTTCAGAGAAGATATACCCTGTAAGAAACACTTTGCTCCAGAGAAAATAAAGCAGTAACAGAAGATATACCTTGCAAAAGACAATTTGAATCAGAAGATTACAGCAGTAATCTGTTAGCAACACCTGTAGGCACACCTTGTAATAATGCAGAAGAAGGTATACCAGCAACAACAATTTGAATCAGAGAAAAAATAAAGCAATGAAATGTTAGCAACAAACAGTAGCAATCCCTGTGAGTAAAAATATAAAAACACCACCACACAGTAAATCTGCTTAGCCAAACTAAGTCTTAATCCTTCTCCCTTGCTCTGGCAAGTTTCTCTACTCTGCCTTTCAAGCAGTCTTAGAAGGAAAGAGCTCAGGTGAAGCTAGGTGCCTTGGCCAGCAAACCAAGTCTTCTACCGCCTCAATGTATGGAACTATGATAAGATTTTTGAACCAGCAACCATAATCTATACAGGACAATGTTGTAAATAGGGCATAGCAGTCCAAATGATTAACTCCTGTCAAAAATAAACATTTTTATCGATCTATCTATCCTTGAACTTTTTGAGTATGTGACCTTTCTCAGTTTTCGTGACCTTCTTATATTAGATACAAAATAGATTTGCAGTATAGAGATTTCAGGTTTAGCAGATATATTAATTCCTGAACTGAAGTGTATGAGAACTACTTAACTTAGGGCACTTTGGGTGTTATAATTGTTTATGGTAAATAGTAAACAAAGATATGGTATTCATAAGATGGGTTTTGGCTGTAATATGGACTACTTAAGAGTTGATATGCATACTTATTTTATTTATTTATCTATTTATTGAAGATTTGAATTACAACCTTTGAGTCAGAGACTTTTACAAAGGCTCCATGTCAATAGTACAAATATGACAAACAAAAGCAGTACAATAGTCAAATAAAATAGCAAATAGTACACAAGGATCAATCAGGAAAGAAAGAATACAAACAAGTACAATACAATTTAAAATAGAGAAAATGTTACAATTGGAAATTGCAAGAACAATATGTAACCCAAATTAATATGCAGTCTAAAATAAAGCGTAGGAAGGGATCTCAGGGATTATAGTAATAAAAAGAAGAAAGTGGGAGGAGATATACTATACCTAATTGGGAGGACAAGGAGACTGAGCAATGCTGAGAAAGAGGGTGGAGAGAGGAACAAAGCAGGGGGCCTATAAACACTGGGAGGGAGAGTGTCCCAGGCAAAAGCACAGTATGAAATAGGGTGGCAGTCTGGAGGACATTGTCAGAGAGCCAAGAGGGCAAAAAGGAGCAAGAGGGAATAGGGGAAAGAATTACTTAAATTAGAGAACAGTCAGATTAGGTAGGAAATGGAATAGAGAGAGGTAGGGAGAGAGGATGGGGGGAGTGTGACTGGGCAACCATAGAAACAAACAGATCTGGAAGGTAAGGAGAGAGTAAACAGTGAGAGACAGAAGGTCAAAGAGGGTCAGGTGTGGTACAAGGGAAAAATTAGGAGCAGTTGCAGAAGTTTAATGAGAGGAGATGCAGCCGAAGCCTATCTTCAAAAGGGACACCCTTTTCAGTGGGAAGAATGTCTTGAGGCTTAATTAAATAGTAGCCATAAGCTAAATGTGTTTTACCCAAGTTGAGTTTGAAACAGCATAAATATTCCTGCTAAAGTTGTTACAAGTAAGCTGTTGTATGATTTTTGTATTGCACTTTTTAACACTTTGGTGGATTGTCACTTTAAGTAATGTATAAATGTATCCACATTTGTTAACTCCTTAGACCCACCCACTGAAAAAGGACCAATGTAGGGTTAATGGGCTGATTTCTCTGCATGCAATTTGCCAGATTAAATTTGCACTTTTGCACCATTGAAAACAACAAGAACTGAGTGCTAAGCTTTCTTTACTTTGTACTGATGTAATTACGCAAACCTTATTTCCAAGTTCTGATTTGGCTTCCTCCTACCTTATCTTATTCCCTACTCTGTGTTGCCTCTGGCACTGTGTACCCCTTCACAATTTCTACTGTTGCCCCCCACACACACACACACCCTTGTAATATCCTTTGCTTGACATTCAGCTTTCTTGTCCAGGTTCCCATGCTAGGGTTTTCACTGCCTGCTATTTGCTATGCTTCCTCTTTTCACTTTCTCAAATCTCACCTTTGTGACTTCTGTACTGACACCTTGCAAGTGTTCCTCATCTATCCTCTTACACTAAATGCAGTTCTTGACTAGGCCCTGTTTCTGTTGCCTTGACTGTAACTAGCTGCTAACCTAAGTATTGCTGTGTTCTTATTCTAATTATGTGGCACTGTTGTCATAGTGCTATTTTATCTTTTTCTGCTGTTCATGTGTTATCATTTGATTTACCCTACATCCTACATTTGGATTGCCTGTTGCTGCCCTCTCTGCAATTTACATTATTTGTACTAAGAAGAGTGCTGAATTTGCTTATTTATCTGATACACTTCATGGCTGATGAACTTTGTGCAACTGTAGTTCTTTTGCAATGTTTTGTTGCAATGTACGGGTCTCCTTGCTAGTTAGATTCATTTATTGTTTTGCATGTATTGTATTGTGTAACTATAACATTTCTAACATCATTTCCTTACTGTATTTGTACGCCATTGTGGTTGTAACTGTACTCACCAGGTCCTGCCTGAAATAGGCATATTATTCTCTAGTGCACTTACCAGGTAATCAAAAAACCAAATAAATAACGTTATTTATTCTAAAAGTACCTTTTTATTTTTATGTTTTTACCTATCAGGACCTGTACACCCTCCCCCCAGATGCATCTGGAAATGTGCTGTTACCAGATCAGTATGTCTTTCCTGGTATAACTAACTAACTAACTAACTAACTAATGTTAGTGTGAGGCAGTAGCAACTGCCTTTCAGTTTGGCCATTACCAGGGTGTTCAGAAAACTTAAGAAGCCTGATGCCATGTGTTGAGTTTCCAAGTCTTTTACTCCGGTAAAAGAGAATCAACCATTTATGTAGGAATCTTATATCCTGAGCTGCATAAGAATAGTTGCCCTCCCCAAATAAATGCTTTGAGCATGTCCCAAGTATGAATGGGATATATTATGAGTATAATTGAAAGAGAGAAAGTCCTCTAATTGCTCCAAGAGACACTTCACAGAATCAGCTGTCTTCAATTAGAGGTCAATCATCCACGTCAGGAACTCTGAGAAGCTATGTTAGTATGAGGGTAAGACAGAATGTGGCTTGGTTGGGACTGGGAATAGATTGATATTTAAATGTTTTGGACTTATGGAACCAGATTCAGGGAGCGTATCAGTAGGTCAGTGCAAGTGTGGGAGTAAAAAGAATGTTTTCTGGTAGATCAGTGGGTTACCCACCAGAGATCGACCACCCCATTCTCTGCCTAGAGGTTTGTTAGTGCCTGTTTCCTCCTTGACAGAGCCATGGGAGCTTGTCTTCAAAGGCACAGACCAAGAAGCATAGGAAAACCAGAAGCAGTTGTAAAATTCACAAGTGATTTATTATTAATAATAGTAAAATTAAAAAAAAAATGTTCAGTATAACTATTTACAAAGGCAGTATAAACAGAGAAAGTCCATCTGGGTTTCTTCTCAATTTCCAGTCTCAGTCTCTGTGTCTCTGCATTATCCTTGCAAGAAACTGTAGCTCTGTTTTTATAAGTCTTTGAAAACTTCACTCATTAAGAAAACAGCATGCTTCTCACACTGTGTTCTTGTAAGTTTCAACAAGTGCAGCAAAAAGAACATTGTGACTCAGAACTGACCTCTTGCTTACAGGTTCTCAGAGAGTTTGCAAACTAGCTTCTCAGGTTAACCCCTTGCATTCCAAACAATGTTTTGCAATCATTTCAGCAGTATAACTATATACATTTCAACTGTAAAACTATATACATTTCTAAACGAAGGATTCCCAGTATCAGCTACATTTCCATAAAAGAAGTTACATATATTTTATACAAGCAGATATGCAAGGGTGGAGAAAAGACAGAAATAGCAAAGGAAGGCAGAGAGATAGCAAGAGGAGGAGAACTGCAAAACTGTCAGAGTGATCAAGTTCTAGGTCTCACAAGAAAATGTGGTTGTGCAATGAGACAGAGGAGACACAGAAAAGGAGAGAATAGAACAGATTTATTTATTTATTTATTTTGTGTCTAGGATTACAAAGTACCTTTGAGCCAAAGCTCTTTTACAAAGGTTCCACATCATGCTGGTTACAGGGTAACAGACACTAAAACATAAAACAGTTACAGGTACATGGTTTTAGACAGTAACTTTGCTTGACAAAATCAGATTGAACAATGAGTAACTCAAGAAACAATAGGAGGAAGAGGGGCAAGAAGGGGAGAGGGCTGAGGGTAGGGAAGGCATAGGTTTAGGAGGGTCAGTGTGGAGGCATCTGAGGGCCTTGTCAGGACAGACACAGGTCAAGTGCATTAGAAGTTGCATTGGACAGATAAGTGCAAGAAGAGAGGGCAGAAACTGACACCTAAAAGGTCTGAAGCAGCGTAGGGAATGAAGAGGTTATGGGGTGCAAGCACAGGTGGAGGTGCCAGTTATGGAGTGGCAGAGCTTTTTTTTGAATGCTCCAAGCATTGCTGTGGATAAGGTGTCACTAGAGAGCTCATTCAGCCAACATGGAGCCCTTTATGAAAATGATCTTTGGCCTTGGGACGTGCGGCAGTGGGGGATTTGAAGGATTTGGGGCTTAGAGCCTTGGTGTTGTGGTTGGTGATTTTGGGTTTGAGGAGGGTGCTGACTCCTGGTGGTGCCTTTCCCATCATGATTTTCTTAGCAGAGATGCAGGTTTGGTATTTGATTCAGTTGTTCAGTTGCAGCCAGCCTGTTTTAGATTAGAGGTCGTAGGTGTGGGTGAGATGGTGGGAACCAGTAACTAGTCAGCAGGCTTGATTGAGGGAAGTTGAAACATGCCTGAGAGATGAGGTTGTGGCAGATCCATAGACAATGAGACCTTAGCCAATGATGCTGATGATGGAGCTCTGGACAGCTATAGACAGAGCTTCTGGGGTTAAATGTTTCCTATGTCAGAATAGTAGGCCCATCCTGGTGTTGGCTACTTTTGCCACATTATTGATGTGTGGGACATAGGAGAGATTAAATTTGAGGGTGAGGCCTAGGTATTTGAAGGTATGAACTTGTTAGAGGGTGATTCCTTGTTTGGTTTTAATGGAGAGCTGATATTGTTTGTGTTTGTTTTGGGAGCTGCAGAAGATCCTGGTCTTTATTTTTTTCTGGTTAAGTATAAGTCTGTGTTTTTTGAACCAGTTTTCAACTGCAGAGAAGGCCTGTTGGAGGTTACCTTGTAGATGGACTGGACCATGGTGGGATGCCAGGATGACAGCATCATCCACATAGAGTAGGATCTGTTCGGGGCAGGATTCTGGCAGTGAGTTCAGAAAAAGGCTGAAAAGGAGGGGACCCAAGATTGAGCCCTGTGGGACACCAGACTGGACTGGTCATTGGTCTGAGAGTGCGCCAGTAAGTCTCACTCTTTGGGAGCTGCTGTCTAAGTAGCTTTTGAACCAGTTCACCAAGCTAGGTGAGAGCCCTGCTAGTCAAAGCTGGACAAGTTGGAGATTGTGGTTGATGGTATCAAAGCCTTTAGTTAAGTTGATGACGGTGGACCCAGTAAGATGACTGTTATTGAGTGAGTGATGGATTGCACCAGTGAATTCAAGTAGCACCATGGAGGTGCTACTGTATGACCTTTTCTAAAGTCATGTTGCTCCTTGCACAGGATGTTGTGATTGTCTAGGAAGTCAGTGAGCTGGTCTGACACAATCCATTCTAGGGCCTTGGAGAGTGGAGGTAGGATGGAATTTGGACGGTAATTCTCAGTAGCTGTTTTGTCACCACTTTTATGAATTGGGGTTACCATGGCAGATTTCCATAAGTCAGGGAACTGGCTGAGGCTCAGGGAGAGGTTAAAAATTCTGGCCAGTGGTCGGAGTACTTCTTCAAGTATGAGTGATAGTTGATACTTGCATTTAAATTCTTTCTCCATAACAACTGGGGCAGGGCTGTATTCAACCCTGTCACAGAGCTTTGAAGGACATATCATGTACCCCATCCAAAATACAATTCATGTATCCTCACCCAACCAGTCTTTATCCATGACATGTTGGTTAGTTCAAAAGAGAGCTTCGGAAAGGAACTGGTGTCCTCCATAACTGGGGCATATACCAGGACAAGGGTGAAAATGAAATACCATATCCACACCTGAAAAGGAAATATCCTATCCACACCTGGGTAAGATTATTTGTGAACCAGATTGCACTTGCTTTCACTTCAAATAAAAGGTAGATATAAATATCCCTCACCAAGAGTTTCATAATTTTCTCACCTGGTCCTGGGTCATATGTGTTTCTTGCTCAAGACTGCATCCACCCTCCTTCTCTTAAGACACTGTATGACATAACTCTTTTATGTTTTGACAACATTCTTAAGTCTGTTGGTGATCCACATCATCAGAATGAGGAGGTTAGCCACAAGATAGAAAACCAGCTATCCGCATAAGGCCATACTGCAGAAGAAAGGCAATTAAGTGAGCTTCCACTCTGGGGAATATCTGAAAACCAAACATCATTGTGTAATGCATGCTAGTGAAAGCACTATGTAACACTGAAACAAAAACAAATAAACCTACAACTAGAAACAGAAATATTACCCACCAATCACCACCCTCAGTGAGTCCCACAACAATACCTTCACCTTTCCCTCTGCCCTGTATGCCAGCACATCGGCTTGAACACATCCCCACACAAAACATGACAAAACGTGTAGTGTACTGGCACCTCAGGAGGGTACAACCAGTCTACCTGACCAGTGCAGTGCCCAAGAGAATCATTAATCTAATCCTCAAACATCTCTTTTTTTTAACAGATCCAAGATACCTGATGAGAGTGTCAACATAGTTAATATTAAAATACATCTGACCAAGCACTTGTAACTGTGGCCCTCTACCTCGCCCCAAATGGGAAAGAGAGAGAAAAAATGTTTTCCCCTTCTTTTTCCCTCTGGTCACCTGTTGCCAGAACTCTCTCAGTTGTCAAACTGATCCCATCCTGTCTGAGTACCTCCCTGTCTGTACCCTCCAACTCCTGACCCACCCGTGACACACCCTTAGGTTAACCCCCCACCCTCACTTGCATTTTCAGCTCCATGGCACTCACATATATGAAATCCAGTATCTGAGAGCAGAGGTGAAGATCAGAGGCATCGGAGGTCCAGTAGGGCAAGAACTGACAGTGGGCATGGTGCTGGTGTGATGTCATCCATCTGGCAGCCAGGGCTTTATCCTTGTTCTGTGTACCTTCTCCCTTCCCCCATTGGTGAGTGCAGATGTGCAATGATGCCCTGGGAGGCATGCATGCTTCCATGCATGCCACTCTGACATCCGTAACATCTCACCTCCCCGTATGTGGAAGTGTATCAACTCAATAACTTCCAGCCACAGCTGGGAGGCACACTATTGCCAGAGACTTTGACCCTCCCCTTCCTGGAGGAGGTGAGCTATCATCAGATGCTTACATTTTCTCCTATCCATCTGACTCCCGACAACCCATTCTCATTCCCAAACATGAGTCGTCGGCAAGTCATGCGGTGTGGGGTCCAGTGCCTCAACCCTCAGTGCCACCGGGCTAGCCTCCAAAAAGGTTTTTGAGTAGGCTTTCAACTTTTGTAGAGATTTAAACAGATATACTGAGACTGACTTCATGTAACCAAATTTCTGAATGCAGGCAGATTACCACACAAGCCTCCATGAAATATAACTTGGGAAATAATTGTCATAGTTGGACAAGCTGCATAGAATGGAGAGTACCCACTACCTGGATCTCCTGAATTCTTTTATGCCCCAACACCAACCTTACTGACTTCTGGAGGATTGCAGTCAAGTTGTGCTTACTAATTGGGGTTGGAGCTAACTACAGCTATGCCATGCAGCAGTCTGGGCCAATTTCACCAAGATCTCATTGAAAGAAGTACCTTAAGAGAAAAGCAGAGAAGCACTGAATAGTGGATACAAAATCACATCCTTGAGCCACTGAAAATGGTTTCCCAGTCATATTCAATATCAAAATTGGTCCTAGTTACAGCAGGAGATACACAGTATTGTATCAGTGAAGCTTTCTTTGGTTCTCCAAACCACTGAAAGCTCTTAGCTTGCTGCCCAAACCACCTATGTGATGAAGAAACTCTCAGAAAAGGCTCATATACCTGTGTATGTCACTGAGCAACAGAAAATCCCTCCACGAGTTGTGATACTGTGTACACCAAGTTCGCAGTAATGACAAAATATAACAGCATGTAACCAAATATATAAAATCAATCATAGTCCAATGCCACATTTCAGGAGTGACCACCCTTCTCTTTTTCACTCAGGCTAGGTAGTCCAACAGTAAAGGCACTCACAGGCCTCTTAAAACTAGGTGGAACCCACCATGACAAAACCAGCATTCATTAATACAGAAATAGAAAACCTTTAACTGTGAAACTGTAAAACTCAGGGCACAAATACTTGCCAAAGCCCAGCAAGAGGTGACATTTCTAATCTTCTTTATCTTACTGCTGCTGCTTTGACCGCTGTGTTGCAGTTTGTACTTTGTAATTGAAAAAATAAAAACAAAGAAACCAAGCACAGGAAACTTCAGTTAGAACATTTTTTATTTCCAACAGTGGTGGGTTCTGAAGCTTTTCTTCACAAACTGGTATTAATATTATAAGTTTGTAAGTTTATTGTAGGAAAACTTCATTGAGCAGGTTCATTCACAAGGAGGTCCTGTGCACATACAATGGCTTATCGAAATACAGGAACATCATTAAAATAACATGAAGACATAACAACATTACATAATAACATTTTGTAGAAATCAGATACAATAAGTTGAAAGTACTATTCATTAAACAATATACACAATCAAATGTAGAAATTGCAATCAGTTATAAAAAGAAAAAGAAAAAAGAAGAGGAAGAGAAAAAGAAAACATGGGAGGATGCAGACAAAGATAATATGAAGAAAATAAAGAGCTAAGAGCTAAGTGCATGGAATAAAGGGAGGGCAGGTAAAAGGGGACAGTGAGGAGGGAGGAGGATAAACAGCGATAACAGAGGGCAATGTGTGATGGGCACGATGGGTAGGTAAAGCAGTGCGTGGAAGCAAGAGGGGAAAATTAAAGGGGAAGAAGACAGGCTGGAGGGGATTGGTGAGGGTGGGGTTGATTGCAAGGAGGGAAGGGGATAATTAGGTATGGTGAGGGAAGGTGGGGGTATAGGGGATATGAGGGGAAGGGGCTGGCTGCAGGAGAAGAGCACGGGTAGGGCACAAGTATTTCTTTATGAACAATAAGTAACTGGATGTGGCCTTGATTCTCTCAATGTACAAATACAGTAAGAAGGGGAAGACCTTTGCCCTACACCAACCAGCCCCCAGATTGACCACTGCTACCTCTCTCTACTATGAGATGGGCATGCTATAGCTGGTCTCCCCCCCCACCATTCCCATCATCAATATCAGCAGGCAGAACTCCAACCCAGTCCTAATTATGCTAGTTTTCTTTCTTTTTTGATAATTTGCTCTACTTTTCCAAGGGACCAGACTCCTTTGGCCCTACCCCTTTCCCAGCCCCATCATCCACCAGTCTTGGACTTACCTGACCCGGAGTTATGCCCTGGATTGCCCCAAAGGATGGGGCCTTAGGGAGGGGGCCCTTCCTCCCGCAGGATGACAGGATATGGCACTGGGGGTGCCATGGGTCAGTGGTGCAGGACCTGCGACGCGGGGTGGGTGATATCCTGCACTGCTCCAGTTTTTCGGTTTTCTTCCCAGGAGATGGGGTGTGCAATGACATCATACACCAACATCTGCCCCACCTCCAGCAACTGCATGCACCAGCTGTTGGACCCCTGGCCTCCACCAGGGTCTAGTGAGTGCCAGGAGCTTCCCCACCCACCTCCCTCCAGGAGGTGGAGAGTAGTCTGTGGGATGCTTAATCCAAACACAGGTCACATATGCTAGGTTGCCAACCATGGTACATGGCAATAAAATAAAATTAAATTGCAGGATCAGGGGCATATACTATAGGCCAAACTGAAGAAACTTTGGGCTGTTTCAGGAGACCCAAGCAAGGCACATAGATGGGAGGTCTCTATACAAACTATTCTCAATAAACACCCTTCAATATTAGAGTTATGCTGCTGAAAGGGCTTTACCTTCTAAGGCAAATGGAACATTTTTATTGAGAAAGGCATAGAGGTTGATGGGATTAGTGAAGAATCTTGTGGAGAAAACAGGATGCCAAATCTTTAATGTCAATGGCATCAAATGCACAAATGGTCAGTTCCTGGTCTGAAAGTACATTTGTACCGCTGCAAGTTTGCATCCATTCTGTTGGAGCTTATGATTCTAGTCTGGGAAGACCAGTATTTGAGAGCAGCCAACCATCAGGAGGTCTTTCTGATTTGGCAGCCCTCAGAACATTCTATTGATCTCGAAAATGAAGTAATTTCATTAGGAAGTGGCATGGTCTGTTGCAAGTGGGAGGTCTTTGGTCTAGAGAGTAACAGGCTAGCTCAATTTCCATACTGCCCCACCAGCTTATTTGCAGGATCTTAGACAACCAGCTGGAGATGTAGGCCATGGGACTGGAGCTTTCCATCTTTTCAGCTAGGCCTAAAATGTCCAGGTTTCAGCTTTTAGTTTTCTAATTGTAGCTTCAGCAGAAGTGAGGGACTTTGTAATATCAGTCACCTTGTCTTCTAAATCACCGACCCTCTGGCTTTAGTAAAGCAGTTAGTGTGATCATCAAATGTCTCACTAAATGTTATTTGGCAGGGTTTGACTCTAGAAGAACTGTGCAAACATATTGGTGAACCCATCCACAACTCATTTTGTAAGTTTGTAATTGCTACTGCCAAGGTTACTGTAATTTCAGCATATTTAGTTGACCTAGTATCTGTGGTCTGTCTATTGGGTCACTCACAGGAGAAGTACATAGTCATGTACTTGCAGTAGGCTCCCAAGTAGTATCGAATACTGCAGCCGCAAAGTTCAATTATGATTTAATTTATTTATGTATGTATGTATGTATGTATGTATTTATTTATTTATTTATCATTGATAGAAGTTGACTTGCAGACATGGTTGAGAGGTGTTAGATGCTGGAATATGGTATGACAGGGTGGAGGAGCTCAGATTCGACCACCCACCAATGTGCCTGCTCAGCCACACCCCTAAACATCCCTCTGTTGTCATTATGGAAGCAATGGGGACTTCTATATTTCTGAATACAGCATGACTGCATGTGTCCCTGTGGAGTATGTGTAATTTAAAAATATACCCTTATCTTTACTTGTATACTGCCCAAACAGTGACATGTCTACATCGATGACACTAAAGCAACAACAGCGCCAAGTCGCTGGACCCCAGCACTGCTTTCTGGGGTTCTTGCACCCCCTTCCCTAATAAGCTCCAGCTTGGAGTTGATTATATTAATTGAGGAGGCACAGCCTCCCACTTGGGGGGTTCAGGGGTGAAGCCCCCTGAAGAAAACATGTTAGGCAGTGACTACCTTTATGGTAACTGCAATGGTTTCGCTGTACCATTGTTCGATGATGAGTAGCAACCATGAACAGGGCCATACTGCAAATGATGGAAGGGGCACTGACATGGAACACATAAAGGCCATTGTAAAGGAACCAGTAGATGGCAGCCAGACACTACTGGATGAGGGCTACGGGCAACCTGAAAATGGCAACGAGAAAGAACAGGATTGGGGTGGGGGGGAAGCAGCCAACATCACATGAGATTGTCCTCTGTACTTGATCCCACAGGCCTGGCCATCCATGTGGCAGAACAACCAGCACCCTGGACACCCTCCATGCAGCCAGACCCTGTCACCACCTCCAGTCCCCATTGTCAGCAGGTGGCTGCAAATTGCCAATTGCTGAAAACTGCTGTAGGGGCCCAGGAGAGTCTCAGGGATGAGTTGCGGTGCATATTGGGGTAGGCACAGGAGGAGAGGGCTGACATCTGCATACAGAACTCCTTTGCTTTGTGCAGCCTGCAAGAGACCATGATAATTAGACATTTCCACTGCCATGTCTGAACACACAACTGTGGTCTGTGACAGGTCTGAGGCATGCTGGAGCATCATCATTACATGTCATAATCATGCCACATCACTGCATACACACCAGGAAGCCACTACACTGGCTAGCAGGGGCCACTACATTGGATTGTGCAACCTATATACCCCAAAAACTCAGTACAAATGGCAACTTGTGTGCAGTCAATGGCAACCAGGATTACTGGTAGGTGCACAACTCAATAGAATTGCTGCATCGTTGCTGTACACTTTGCTGGTGTGCTAGGAAATATGATAAACTCCTCATCATGAGGCAGCAGGGTATTGAAAATCTGGTTCAAAAGGCATGAAGTGGCAGATGGTGAGATACTGGTGGTATTGCCCACCACTATCTAAAATTTTCCATTGGCCAGGAAGCACAGTGCTGTAACCACCATCAGCTCTATGGACATTACATGGCTGTAGTGGTCTGTGTCTGGAGGTCATCATGAAGCAACTCACACAGTAGCATAAGCATGGACCTGTTGAGCATGTACTGGCCCAAGATGATCTGTTCATCACTGAGATCTAGGATGATTACCCAGAGTAAATACTGTCTGTTTGCAGGATATCATCTCTGGGACCTGCACTATGGATGAGGGGAGCTGCTCTCTCTCTCTCTCTCTCTTCATCATCAAGGATTACCTGCATCAGGTATACCAGGTGGATCATGGTTGTGGTGCTGGCCCATTACTTCTGTGTGTCTGAGCTACCATAAGGGTAAACTTTTATAGTCCTTATTCAGTGCTGTGCTTATTATCACTATCTGACATCTGTGCAGGGCTTGTCTTTTGAATACCACCTTGCAGGTCATATTCAGGTAACCTCCCCCTGTTTCAGTGCTGAATATACTAATTTTTCACTGCAGTGCTAGCAGTGCTGGGCATCAAAGCAACCACCACTGAATATCATGGCCATGCGCTATTTGTGGTTTGCACTCCACTGTCCCATTTAGTGCAGTGCTAACCGACTGAATATGACGGTCATCATCACTGGAGTACTGCTCACCAATAATGCAAGCACACCATATAATATGCCTACACTGAAAGCACCATAACCAGCCAGTTGAGGATTCAAGGTTGTAACCACCCCTTGAACCTCCCAAGTAAAATCTCATGCCTTTTAGAATACTTAAAGATCACGTGCAATGGTTTTTACATATTTTTTATAAAAGCTTGAAAAGCTGACATTCAAGTCCCTGTGTCATGATTAGTGTTTCCTGAAAATTTCATGCTGTTTGATTTTGTGGTTTTCTTTAAATCAGCATTTTAATTTGCTCTACAGTGACTGAAAACAGTGGAGTTATTTCTGTCCTCAGTCAAACTCGAGTGCGATTACATCATTTTGGAGTAGCTTGCTGTTTCAGATTCCCAATCAGAGCAGTACTTTGTAGAGTTAATGGTTTGCTGAGCTCTCCAAGTTTCTTACAAACCCAGTCTCTGGTTTGTGTTTAGATAGATCAGCTTAAAACGTATCATTATCTTCTGATAAAAAGCTGATAATTTCAGTTCCAATGCTGAACTGAAGTAGTGAACATCTCTCTATGAGAAATCAGTTCATTTGTATCACAGCTTTCAGTTCTTTATAATCAAAAATCTGATTTTTATTCTATCTATATAGCATAGGGCTGTTTAATGAATATAAAATAAACCTAAATTTTGTTCATCTACAGAAACAGTTTGTCTTTGATGTAGCATAAATATGTTCATGTAAGAACATTTTTTCATGTCAGATTGACAAACAGTACATGTGCTTGAAATACTGTAGCAGAGTGTGACAGGCACCTGTCTGAACTCACAAATGTCAGTTCTTTGCCGGTTTCTGTGTGAAAACATATCATGTACGTGTACAACTAGAAACACTGTGTGGCATCCCGATGCACCATATCTCTGCCCCACAGTTGAGGCAGTTGCAGCCTACTGCCACCTGTCCCTGCCCCACAAGCCCCCTGCCTTCTGCTCCACATGCTACACTGCTGCATCCTGCTGCCCACTGTCTTCTCCCACACAGTCAGGGATTGTGCACCCCGCTGCCTCCATCCCCTGCCTAAAGAATCAGGGCTGCTGCACCCTGCCATTCCCTGCCCAGATAGTTGGGGATGATGCACCCTGCTGCCCTCTCTCCCTCACCCTTACAGTTAAGGAAGCTGTACCTGTTAACCCCTGTTCCTGTCTCCACAGTCAGGGCTGCTGTGCCATGTTAAGCCCTAGTGTGCCAGGTCCCCTGCCTCCACAGCTGGGGCTGCTGTACCATGCTGCCCTAGCCACCAGAGGTGGGGCTTTAGCTACACCCTGCTACCCACTTTCATTGCCCCAAATAGGCAGGGCTGCTGCACTATCTGTACCCCATCTCAAGGTCAGGGCTGGTGTACCCTGATGTCCCCTGTGTTCTGAACAACAGTCAAGACTTCTGCATCATGCAGTCCTCTATCCCTTGTCACCAGAGTCAGGGCTGCTGTACCCTGTCCCTTTCTACACAGTTGGGGTTGCCATGGCCTGCTATGATCTAGTTCCCCATGCCACTGCAGCTTGGGCTGCTGCACCATACTGCCACTTGCCACAAGATGCAGGGCATTTGCTATGCCCTGTTGCATGCATCCACAGTTGAGGCAATTGCACCCTGCTGTCTCCTGCCACCAGAGTCAGATTCTTTGCTATACACAGCTGCCCACATCCCTTGTCCCAGACAGGCATGGCTGCTGCAACCTGTCCCACAGTGTGGGCTGCTGTACCCTGATGCCATCCTTATCTCCTGCCTGAACATTCAGGGCTGCTATATCCTGCTGCCCTCTGTCCCCATGCTCAAAGTCAGGGCCATGACACCTTGTTGCCCCCTGTCTCTGTCTCCACACTCAGGGCTGCTGTGCTGTGCTACACCCTAGAGTCTCATGCCACCTGCATCCACATTTGAGGCTGCTGAGCCCTGCTACACATTTCCATTGCCCCAAATGGGCTGGGCTGCTGCACAATGTACTCCCTGTACCACTGTCAGGGCTTCTGTATCCTGATGCCCACCTGTGTCCTGCCCCACAGTCAAGGTTCCTGCACCATGCTGTCCTTTGTTCCCTGTCACTGTTGTGTCCTGCTGCACCACACAGCACCTTGCCTCCACAGGCAAGGGACAGGGTGCGGCAAATGACCTTACTCTTGTGCTGCACCCTTCCCAAACAGTTGGGGTTGCTGCACCCTGCTACCCTCTCTCTATCTCACCCTCACAGTCAGGGACACTGCAAATGTTGCCCCCTGTTCCTGTCTTAGCAGAGTGTAGTAAATTATCTGACTCTGGTGGCAGGGGGACAGCAGAGTGCAACTGCCTCAACTGTGGAGGCATGCAACAGGGTGCAGCAAATGCCCTGAATTTTGTGGCAAGTGGCAGCATGGTACAGCAGCCCAAACTGCAGAGGCATGGGGCTCTAGGGCACAGCAGACCACAGCAACCACAACTGTGTAGAAAGGAGCAGTGTGCAGCAGCCCTGTCTGTGGTGATAGGTGATAGAAAACAGCTTGGTGCAGAAGCCTCAACTGTGGGGCAGGACACATGGGGCATCAGCTTGCCCTGACTGTGAGATGGAGTACACATAGTGCAGCAGCCCTGCCCATGGAGGCAGGGAACATGGCACTTTAGGGCCAGCACAGCACAGCAACTTTGACTGTTGAGACGGAACAGGGGGCACAGGTGCAGATTCCCTAACTGGGGGGGGGGGATAGGGCAGCAGGATGCAGCAACCCCAGTTGTTTGGGCAGGGAGCAGCATGGTGCAGTAGTCCTTATTCTTTAGGCAGGGGATAGAGGCAGCAGGGTGCACAATCCATGACTGTGTGGGAGGAGACAGTGGGCAGCAGAGTGCAGCAGCAGCCTCAAATGTGGAGCAGAAGGCAGGGGGCTTATGGGATAGTAGACTAGTGGCAGTAGACTGCAGCTGCCTCAATTGTGGGGCAGAGACACAGTGCATCAGGATGCTACATTGTGGTTCTAGTTGTACACGTACATGATGTATTTTCACACAGAAACCACTAAAGAGCTTAAATTTGTGAGTTCTGACAGTACATGTGCTTGAAATTCTGTAACAGAGTGTGACAAGCACTTGTTTGTCAATCTGACATGAAAAAAAAATTCTTACAAGATTGTATGTATGAAGGTTACATCAAAGACAAACTGTTTCTGTGAATGAACAAAATTTAGATTTATTTTATATTCATTAAACAGCCCTGTGTTACATAGTCGGAAAAAAAATTGAGGTTTGATTAGAAAGAACAGAGCTGTGATACAGACAAGCAATTTTTTTTTTAATTTAGTTGTTTAACCAGGTATAGCACACTAAGCTAAAAGCTTTTTTACAGGAGTGACCTGGGAGCACAAGGAGGTTAAGTGATTTGCTCTGGGTCATACAGTATGCAAGTGGATGCTGTGGGATTCAAACCCAGATTTGGTGTGCTGGATGTCACCAGATTTGCAGTTCAGAGCCTTATACCACTGCACTATACTGCCTTTTCACAGAAAAAGATTTCCACTACTTCAGTTCAGCATTGGAATTGAAATCATCAGCTTTGTAAAGGAAGAGAATTATATATTTTAAGCTGATCTATCTAAACACAACCCTGAGACTGGGTTTGTAAGGACCCTGGAGAGCTCGGCAAACCATAAACTCTATAGAGTGCTGCTCTGATTGGGAATCTGAAACAGCAAGCTACTCCAAAATGATGTCACCGCACTCTAAGTTTGACTGAGAGGACAGAAATAACATTACTGTTTTCAGCCACTGTAGAGCAAGTTAACAAATGCTGATTTAAAGAAAACCACAAAACTAAACAGCATGACATTTTCAGGAAACACTAATCATGACACAAGGACTTGAATTTCAGCTTTTAAAGCTTTTATTAAAAATATGCAAAAACCATTGCACATGATCTTTAAGAGTCAGAAACAGGAACACCACTGGCTGTCTTCTGTGAAAACCACAGTTGTGTAGCAAAGCTGATCTCCCCATGTCTGCTTTTCTTTTTTAGTTACTAAGACCACCCCTCTAATTCTGTGCACTCATGTACAAAATCTCATTCTGCACTCTCTATCTTCTTTGATGCACATTTGTGGATTTTGAGTACCCAATTGTTTGGGGATAGTTTTGTTAAACTTTCACTGACTTTTACACAGTCAAGGATCCCAAGTTTGGCTTCTGCCACATAACCAGATTACAAGCAAATATGAAATTGCTGGCAGAAAAAGGCTTACAGGTCTATTAAATTTGCCAGATTGTGCAGTTCTAAAGTCCAGTACTACTGCAGCTGCCCCCCAATCCCCTTCCACCCCATCCCCTTCCACTGTCCCCTCTCCCGGTCCTTCCCCTGTTGTGTTCTTGTCTGTATTAACCCTGCCCCTGACTCTATCCCAGTCCCACTTAAAGCTATCCACAATCCTCAGTTTGATTAACTTCTCCGGCAGTCACTTCCATCCTGCCACCACTCTCTGTGAAGTAGTGCCTCCTCATTTCCCTCCTGAACCTTACCCATTCAAACTTCAGACTGTGCCCCCTAGTGATCCTACCATCCTTTAAGTGGAACAATCCTCCCTCTCTGACATTGTTTATGCCTTTCAAGTACTTAAAGGTCTCAATCATGTCCCCGCTTTCTCTGTTCTCCTCCGGCAAGTACATGTTGAGCACCCTCACTCTTTCCTCATAAGACAACTCTCCCAGTCCCATGATCATTTTTTGTAGCCATATGCTGCACCCACTCCAGTAATTTCACATCCTTCTTGAGGTATGGGCATCAGAACTGTATACAGTACTCTAAGTGCAGCCTCACCAGTGATCTGTACAGTGGCAGGATGACCTCCTCCTTTCTAGAGCTGATCCCTCTGGCAATGCACCCCAGCACCCAATTTGCCCTGGCTGCTGCCCTCATACACTGTGCTGATACCGTTATGTCCCCTGTGACTAGTACTCTCAGGTCCTGTTCCTCCTCTGAAGCTGCTACCTGTACTCCACCAGCCAGTAGCTGTTCCTGGAATTTCTTGCTCCAAGGTTCATGACCTTGCACTTCTTAGCGTTAAACCCCAGCTACCACTCCTTTGACCAGTGTTTGAGTTTAGCTAGATCATCTCTGAGTGCCTGCCTCCTTACCTCGCTGTCTACTTTTGCACAAATCTTAGTGTTATTGGTGTATAGGCTGATCTTACTCTTGAACCCCTCTGCAAAGTCTCCAGTGAAGACAGTGAACAAAACAGGCCCAGCACTGAACATTGCATTACTCCACTAGAAACATAGAATTTGACGGCAGATAAGGACCGCTTGGCCCACCCAGTCTGCCCATTTCCCTACCTAATGGATAAGCTGAAAATCCTAGTTAACCAGCAGCCTACTTCTTTCTACCCCCACCCCCTAGAATTGCCTTATGGCTGTCCTAGTTACTTGTCGTGGCCTAGTTACTTGTCGTGGCCTGGATGCCTCCCCCCTATCAACTACCCTGTGCGGCCTGCTCTGCAGCCTGCTCTCAACCCACCCCACCAGTTTTTCCCCCTTCCCCAAGTCCCTCTGCTTGCTCAGTAACCTCCCATGTAGCACAGAGTCGAAACCCTTGCTGAAGTCCAGATACAGGACATCCACAGTGTGGCCTTCATCAACTGTCCTAGTAACCCAGTCAAAGAAGTCGATTAGGTTAGTCTGGCATGATCTTCCTGAGACAAATCCATGCTGTTTCTCATCTTGGAGACCATTACTATTTAGAAAGGTTATCAACCTCTCCTTCAAAATAGTCTCTATCAACTTCCCCACTATAGAAGTCAGGCTCACTGATCTGTAATTGCCAGGTTCATCATTGAGTCCACTCTTCTGGAGGGGCACCATGTGAGCTATCCCCCAGTCACTGGGTACATTCTCCATCTAGCATACTAGCATACTAAAAGCCAGCAGAATACGCCTTATTGTCTGTCATGTCTGCTCAGTAGCCAGCCCCTATTGGGTGCTCACTCTCCCACCCTACCCAGTCCCAGAGAGGGTCATCTTCAGCTTCAGTTTACTCTTGGACCTGTCCCACCCCCTCTTGAAGCCCTCCACTGTGCCCTCTCCACCAGACTCCTGGGCAATGCATTCCATGGCCCCACCACCTTCTCAGTGAAGTAATGTTTTCTTCATTCTCCCCTGTAATTTTCCCCCTCCAGCAACCACTCATGCCCCTTGGTTGTGCCCCCTTTCTTTAGTCTGAACATCTCTTTGGCTTCACCCCTGTTTATCCCTTACACATATTTGAAGACCCCTATCATGTCTCCCTGTCTCTCCTCTACACCAGCGAGTACAGCCCAAGCTCTTTCAGCCTTTCCTTTTAGATCCTCTCTCTCACGCTCTGAATCATCCTGGTTGCCCTCCTCTGGACCCTCTCCAGCAGTGCTATGTCCTTCTTGAGGTGAGGTCTCCAGAACTGCATGCAGTACTCGAGATGCAGCCTGACCAAGGCATTATACAGAGGGAGGATCACCTCCCTCCTCCTGGACATAATTCCCCTGGCTATGCAGCCCAGAATCTTGTTTGCTTTTGCCGCAGTTCTTCTGTAGTTTTCAGTGTTATTAATTTTAGTGTCTACCACCACTCCCAGATCCCTTTCACTCATTGTGGTTTGCAGTGAGACCCCCTCAGTGTGTATACATGACCTGGGTTTCTTACCCCCAGATGCAGCACCCTATACTTCCCTGGATTAAACTTCAGTCCCCACCTCCTTGACTGCCCCTCCAGGGTATCCAGGTCCCTCTGGACTGTCTCTCTCACTTCGCCCCCTTCTGCCAGTACTCCCAGTTTTGAGTCATTCACAAAGAGGATCATCCTACTCCTAACTCCCCTTCCCATATCCGAGACATAGGCATTGAACAAGAGTGTCCCTAGTACCAAACCTTGGGGGACTCCACTGAAGACCCTGTTAGGGGAAGAGACTATCCCACCAAACACTACCCTCTGTGTTTGCCACATTAGCCAATTTTCTACCCATCTAAGCAACTGTCCTCCCACCCCCATCCCCACAGCTTTGTTAACAACCTGATATGGGGTACCAAATCAAATGCCTTACTTAAATCCAGGTATAGGACATCCACAGGTCTTTGTCGGTCCAGGGTCCCATTCACCCAGTCATAAAAATCTAAGAGGTTGGTCTGAAACAATCTCCCTGGGACAAAACCATACTGTTTGTCATCCAGGTGCCCCAACCTTTCCAGTTGCCTCACAAGCTTCTCCTTGATGATGCCCTCCATTAGTTTGTCTACCAGAGACGTTAGGCTGACAGGCCTGTAATTTCCCATCTCATTCCTAGACACCCCTTTGTGGATAGGCACCACATGAGCCACTCTCCAGTCTTGAGGCACTCATCTTGTCTGCAGAGAGGTGTTAAATAGTGCAGCTAGTGGAGCTGCTAGTTTGTCAGCCAGTTTCTTCATAACCCTTGGATGCAGCCCATCCAGTTCCGGTGCCTTATCAGTTTTTAGCATCTGAAGGGTCTCCCTCACCCTATCCTCTGTGATTTCTCCCTCCCAATCCACCCATCATTTAATTACCCATCCCCTTCTAGGCTTGGCCCAGCCTGTATCCCCCACCTCTTCTGGTCCTCTAGACTCCATTTGACCTCTCGGCTCAGGTGTATCCCCTATCCTCCCATTGGGCTTAATGGATCCCCCTGTATCCCTCCATAAATATTGAAGCAAAGTATTCATTTAGCACCTCTGCCTCATCCCCCACTTGTTGAGCCCATCTCTCCCCAGTCCTAATCCTGGAGATCTGTGTTCTCCCTTTTCTATTCTCCCCTTTATATCTATAGAATCCTCCCCTCCCCCCCAGATATCCCCAGCCAGGTTTTGCTCTATCCTTGCCTTGGTTCCCCTCACCACTCTGGTGACCCTCCGAGCTGTCAACTCGTACTCATCTCTCTCCCTATCCCCCCCCCGGAGTGCTTAAAATGTGCATAGGCAGCCTTTTTATCCCTCACCACCTCTTGCACCTCCCTGGTCCACTAACACAGCTTGTTGGCTGTACCATTCTTATGTTTTATCCTTGTGCATGAGCTAGTAGCCTCCTGCACCCCTTTCTTAATGGTCTCCCACAAGCTACCAGCATCCATGTCCGGCCTAATCTTGTCCAAATTCTACCATAGAATCCTGCCCATGCCCACGAAGTCCGCCCCCTGAAGTCCACTACTACTGTATTAGGGCAGTTATACTCCTCCCCTAGACGCAGCAAAAACCAGATCGTGGTGTGGTCACCACCTGCCAGCAGGTTACACACCTCCAGACCCCTAATCTGGTCACTGTCTGCTAGGACAACATCCAGTATCCTCCCCTCCCTAGTAGGGAAGGCATCATAAAACACATTCATCAGTCTCTGTTCCCTGGCCACCATGAATGTCATAGTGTCCCAGTCTGCCCCCGGCACATTAAGGTCACCCATGACCACCACCCTACCCTTTCCATGGTCACAGTACCCCTTGATGTTCTCAACTAGTTTTTCCTCCAGTGCATCATCCATCATGGGGGGTCTGTACAACACCCCTATTTTCAATCTTTTACCTCCCCTCATTTGCAGGGTTACCTAAATTGCTTCCACCCCCCTTCATCCTCCTTCACTCCACTAACCACTATGTCATTTTTGACTATCAGCGCTACACCCCCCCCCTTCTCTGTCCCTCCTGAATGTTGTGTAGCCCTCCAAGATTAGGTCCCAATCATTTTTCTGGGTGGTCCATGTCTCAGTCTCTAAGGAGATGTTGAACAGATCCATCAGTGGGCCTGCCAACACCTCTGCCATGCTTCATGTTGTTCTGCACTGGTTTGCATTTCCATGTGGGAATTAAATGGCACATCACAGCTGACATATATTTACCTTTGGAACAGCAATTAATGTTAATTATTTCAGATAATTCATCATAAAGAAGGTTTGTTATAGCAAGAGATCACTGTGGTATTTAAATTCTAAAACACAAAGTCAAAACTTACCTGTTTATAAACCTCTGATAGTAAATGAGTAAGTGTTGTCGGTCAAAAGTAAATCATTACTTGTAATGCTAAGAAACGGATTCTGGTTATACTTTATATAAAGAAAATGCTCAGGCATCAGTGTGTTATGAGTTTTCTATACACCCAAGGTGTGTGATGACTGATAAACCTCAACAGCAACGCTTGAGAGGTTTTTGAGGTCATCACACACCAAGATGTGTAAAAAAAAACCTCATAAACTCACAGATGCTCTGAGTGCTATTTTTTATAATAACTGGACCCTGATTTAGAAAGAAAAATGGTGAGTTGTGATTTGAGTTATCTGCTGAATGTGTCTGATTTGACAACACTGACTACAGCTTGTGCTGTTGCTGCTCAGCTGTTTGTGAAGGATTCAGTGAGAACAGACTTTACTTTCATAAAACCTGGGCTCAGAGGTTAGTAGTGTATCTTCTGCCAAACTGTTTTGTCGGGATTAACATCACCAAGTGAGACTCAGGGTTTGAGTTTCCCAGTGAAAGCCTCAGGTCTGACAGCTCTGACTGTAGCTCGTTCTGTTTGTGAAGGATTCCCAGTTAGAGCTTGAAAAGCAATACCATTATAACTGGGTGTGCTGTCACACCCGATTATTAAGGTGTTTCACGTCAACCTAAATTGGGATGATAAACAACCTCACCAGTTATTATATTAAGCATCTGTTATTACATTTTGTGCACTATAATTACATTGTGAAAATAAAAGTACATCAAAACCACAAAGGACTTACACATTTGATCTGATTATACAAATCCAGCAAAAAACGAAAAGATGTATTGTGCAGATCAACAATAACAGTAAAAACTTCCATTTGTTTTAACTCTTGTATAGTAGCTTACAAATCATGATAAGGAGTCAAAGAAATGCACATATGTACAAAATGACATTCTGAATGAAAGCTGGAGAAACTTGCATTGTGCTATATTGTTCCTGCTATATTGTTGCTACATATTTAAATATGTGTTTAAAACAAACCACTCAATTTTCTCAGTGCAATAAGATCAAGTTATGCCCAAGTGATGATATAAGTTATTATGCATGGCTGCATTTGTGACAAGAGTAATATCAGGTTTTACATTAAGCTCAACAAAATGTTTTATAGACACCCACAAAGTTTTGGAACCAGCTTTGCGGAGGTAGCATTATCTGTCAGCTTTTGATGCTTTGCCTTCCTCTGTATTTTTAATTAGCACCTATGTTGTCACATCTGCTGTGATTAATGTAAATTTAATGGAGCGCTTAAGGATTGACATAAACTGAACATTTTTACTGAATGATGATCTTCCTAGTACCTATAATTTTAGGTTTGCTGGTGCAGTTAAAACATCACAGGTATGATTTTAAAAGTTAATTGCAGTGTACTGAGTTTATACAAATACATTAACAGCCCCTTTAGCAGAGGTTATTGTTCAGACCTCTTGCAGAGATATGAATACACAAAGTATTTACAGCACATTTAGCAGAGGATGTTGTTCAATCTTTTTGCAGAGATACAAATACACAAGTATTTAAAGGAAAATACACTTCTCTGAACTGATCAAATCTCCATTAATTTTAATGGCATTGCATAAATGCTTTACATGTTTAGACAGTGTGTCTCTGTCTTCACTGGGACTGTGTAATACAACTGATGTTAAATACCTAACTGTGGAGAATTAGTGGGTTGGAAGAATGCCAAAATACAAACATATGCAGGTTTAGGGAGAAAAGTAGATTGTTTGCCCATAGAATGCCTCTCTCCCAACAGCTCAAAGGGAATACCTGGTCACCTCTTTTTCATCCACTTTCATGTTAAATCTAATGTTGGTGGGAGTCTAGTTATTGTGTCAGTAAGGTTGTATATGTAGCGATGGTGGGGGATATCTAAAAATAGTTTTCAGAATTAATTGTTAAAAAGGCTGGTTGCAGCCAGCCCAGTGGTACAGAGGGTCGAGGCACTGGATGTGAGACCTCCAATCACACCTGCAGCCTGGGTTCAGTAGTACATCCAGGCTGCTGGGGGTCAGCTAGGGGTGAGAAGATCAAACATCCAATGGACTGCTGTCCTCTCCCTGGGTGGTTGTCTTTCTACATGGATGCAATACTGCCATGCTGTGGAGATGTGGTGATTGGGCAGTAGGTGTGGCAGCAATGTAGAATGGTCAGTGGCATGATGCATTGTGTGTCCATGTCACGACACACATGCCAGTGCATCATTGCATAACACTGGAAGGTTAAACACCCCAGAAATATGTTTTTGAAATTTTTGGAAACCGTAGTGTCACAAAGTAGTGTTGCACATTCAACACTTTCATGATTTTTTTTGAGAAAGTGTCATGATTTGCAATACTATTTTGCAACACTATGCCCAAAAGAATAGGAAATCCTTACCACCCTACTGCAAAAGAATGGTTTGGTCTTTTGGGCTGAAATTTGGAGGGACTTTTGGTGGTTTGGTGACAAAATATTAGAGGGCTGCAAAGTTAAGATACTCCAAAGTTGACGATTTTTCCCATAGGCTAACATTACGGCATCCGCCTCACCTTTCGGGACCCATATCTCGAAAACGCTTCGAGATACGGACTTTTTGTCAGAAAAATGCTTAGCCCCCTGCTAGGGGGCTACATGCAAAACTAGCCAGGAAAGTCAAACATTATATGAAATTTTAATTTTTTTTCTATGTCATACGGTTCCTGAGATATAAGCAATTTAGTATTCCAAGTGTTCATTTTCTGCTCTGAGGCGCATTATTATGCATACATTCTTTGTATTCACTGGTCAGGATATTCAAAGTGGTTGCACATGGCACAACAGAGCGATATTCAAAAGGGGATGTTGTGCTGCGCAAATCCTGATGTGCCAGGGAGCACCAGTAATGTATGCGGCACAAGTGCGGTGGGCATGCCCATGCATATTCAGCACATCCCGATATTCAGCCCTGGACATGCAGCGCATATGCAGGTACACACTCACCTTGTGCTGCACGGGGGGGGCATAGATCCACTGAGAAAAAACAGGAGCAAGGCCTGGCCAGCCACAGGTGAGCTGCCATATTGCAGGGCACAAGACTGCAGCCACCAGCTGTGGATGGCCACCCCACCTCCTGGGCCACGACCTTTGACGTCACACCTCCCACACACCTGACCATGGACTTTGTAAATGTAACATCATCCCTGGTGGTCCAGTGGACCCTACCTCCTCGTCCAATCATGGGCATAAGTAAGGAACTTCATTCCCTGGTGATCTAGTGGACCTGCTCCCCAGCCCGATCATGGGCTTCCTAGAATTAATTCTATCCCTGGTGGTCCAGTGGACCTGCTCCCCAGCCCGATCGTGGGCTTCCAAGAATTGATTCTATCCCTGGTGGTCCAATGGGCCTGCTTCCCAGCCTGATCGCGGGCCTCATACACTTAAGTCTATCCTTGGTGGTCCAGTGGACCAAATCCAGCCTGATCGCGGGCTTTGTAACATGAATTTATTCCCTGGTGGTCAAGTGGACCACTCCCAAGCCCAATCACGGGCATTGTATGAGAAAAACCCTGATGGCCCAGCAGTACCCCTCCCACCCGCCCACTCAGACCCATCACCGGCTCCTCCCTGGTCAGTGGTGGGCAGCAGCTCCCCATCAGCAAGCCACCAGGCCACCCACTGACTGACAGCATACAGTACGACTTTACTTCATTGGTCCACAGCGTGGACCAATAAGAATGCAGACCATAATGTACTACACAGTCCCAATATGTGAATGGTCCCCGCCTCCTTGCACACCCCTCACCCATACTTACCCTCCGGTGGCTGGGAGCCATGATCTTCTCTGGACCGGGACACATCTGCACTCTTCAAAGCTGAACTGCAAAAGGAGGAATAGGGTAAGTGCTGTATAATGGGGCTCAATGGGGGTTTCAACTTAGGTTGATATCTCGGCCAATTTTAGGAGTTTTGTCCCTAACTTTTCAACATGGGGTTCTTGTGACCCCTTCTTGTGAACACTGTCACTGTCATTTTTATTTCTTGGTCCAGAAAAGTGATTTCATGGTCACTGCATGGAGTCACCTTTTGGGGCCAATTCATAAAATGAAAGTGCCACTGTTCATGAGGTGGGGCTCCAAAAAGTCCATTTTGCAATTTTGGTGAAAAAATTCCTCAAAATGACTGTGTTATGAGTGTGCATTGTGCAGTTTCTACGCAGGCTCGTAATGTCACCGATTTTTAATTTTTTTACTCCTGATTTTCAACATTGACATTTTTAACACCTCCTTATGAACAGTACAGCTGTCACATTTGAATCAACTTTTGGGATCGATTAACTAAATGACAGCACCACTTTTTATGAGGAGAGGACCCGTAAAGTCCATGTTGGAAATCTGGTGAAAAAATTTCAAAAAAATGACTGTGTTATGGGTGTGAGTTGCACACTTTCTATGCATGCTCCTAACTTTTCCAATTTTTTATATTTTCACTCCAGATTTTCAACATTGCCATATTTTACACCACCTTATGAACAGAACAGCTGTCATTTTACACATCCTATCCAGAATGTGATTTTGCACCTGTGGCACAAAATAGTGCGGTCGCTGTGCAAAATCAACTTTTGGGATGGATTAACAAAATTACAGTTACACTGCTCATGAGGGGAGGTCCTGTAAAGCCGATGCTGAAAATTTGGTGAAATAATTCCAAAAAATGAATGCATTGAGAGTTTCTGTGCACGCTTGTAATTTTGCCAGTGTTTCCAATTTTTCACACTGTTGTACTACCTGGATGGAGGGATGGGAGCACAGGGTCCGAAGGACCCTGGCTTCCATCATAACATATGGATACTGTTGTACTATCTCAACAAAGGGGACCCTACATTCCCACCGTGACATATGGATACTTTTGTACCATCTCAATGGAGGGATGAGAGTGGATCCTGTGCTCTCACCATGACATATGGATACTGTTGTACTATGTCAATGGAGGGACTCTGTGCTCCCAGCCGAGAATGTGGACACTGTTGTACTTCTGGATGGAGGGATGGGAGCACAGGATCCAAAGGACCCTGTGCTCCCACCATGACATATGCACACTGTTGTACTATCTGGATCATGGGATGGACCCTGCACTCCCACAGTAAAATGAGGATACAATTATACTGTCTGGAAAAAGAAGGGACATTTTTTGGAAAAAAAACTTCATTAATGCATCAGTTAGGGTGGATACCACAGCAATAAAAGCAGGGAAATGAGGCACTAGGGTTTCCAACCTTAATTCCCCAACCCCAGGGTTCCCACCCTTACTACCCCAACCCATCCTCCCAACCTCCAGACACCAACAGGCATCAGGGTGTACCAGGGGGTCATAAGGCCTAACTATCATCCCATTGTCTTATACTGTAACATGTAAGCATTTTTACATGGGGAATGGGGTGAGAGTCGGGCCTAATACCTCATGGCACACCCAACACCTGTTGGTGTCTGGAGGGTGTTGGGATGGGGGTGGGGTGGTAGGGGTGATAACCTTGGGGTGGGGCATTAGGGTTGGAAACCTAATGCCTCATTTTCCTGCTTTTGTCACAGTGATATCCACCCTAATTGATGCATTAATTAAGTTTTTTGCAAAAGTGTATGTATATATATCTATATCTATATATATATATATATATATATATATATATATATATATATATATATATATATATATACATATTAGAGCAAAAAAAACTCTATTTAATGCATTAGTTAGGGTTGTTCCACAGCAACAAAGAGAAATTCAATGTTAGGGTTAGCTCCCTTGGAACCCCAAGCCCCCTCAAGTGGCATTGGGGAGTGATTGGGTCCATCGGCCCTAACTCTCACCCATCACATGTGTGAAGAAGCAGAGGTATAGGAGAATGGGGTGAGAGTTAGGACCGATGACTACGCATACCACCAATGCCAGTTGGGGGTGGGCTGGGGATCCAAGGGGACTTTCAACCCTAACACCGAATTTCCTCACTTTTGTCACTGTGGAACAACCCTAACTAATGCATTAAACAGAGTTTTTTGCCTCTAATTTCCTTTATTTTTGAGAATGATGATGAGAAATAGTGAATGTAATGCGGTGTGAGAACCCCGCACTTCTGCCACATGATGTCTTGTGACATAGTAACAGGAACAGCAATGCAAACAGAAGCATGAACAGTGGCACACTTGGTAACGCAAATGTAAATGGTAAAGGAAATGTTAACAGAAACGCAAGAGCAAAGTGATGCTAAAGCAAACAGTGATGCAAACGGACATTGAAGCATGTATGAAAATGCAACTGGCGACGCAAACAGTGATGGCAGTGGTATTTTAAATGGAAATGTTAAGTGTCACAGTAAAAAGAACGCAAAAGGGAACAGAAATGGAAACACAAACGCAAGTGCACACATAAACTCAAACCATAACGCATAAGGCATGGTACAGCAAATGTAAATGTAAATGGTAACATTAACATGAAAAATAATGCCAAAGGAAAGAGAAACGGAAACAGAAATGGCAACAGAAGTGCATCTGGAAACTCAAACTGAAACACGCACGGGCACAGTACCACAATTGTAAATGCAAATGGTAATGGTAACAGCAACAATAACAGCAAAGGAAACAGAAGTGCAAGAATACGTTTATATGAAATGCCTATAATGCGCATTTGGACACAGTAACACAATTGCAAAACGCAAATGGTAACAATAACAGCAAGGAAGATGCAAAACGAAAGATGAATGGAAATGCAAATGAAAGGGCTGCCGGAGATGCAAATGGCAATGCGCATGGTGACGCAAACAAAAACACAAACAGAAGCAGTAGTGAAAACGCAAATGGTAACAGTAACGAAAACACAGGAACGAATGACAACGCAAAGGGTAATGCACACGGTGGCGTACACGGAAAGGTTAGCACAAATGGGAACATAAACGCAAATGGAAACAGTAATTGTAACAGTAATGGAAGTGCATACCCTTTTTTTTTGTCAAACAGGTGCATGCAGAAACACAGTGGCCCAGATATTCAAACTGAGCCCAAAAAGTGTGCAACAGCAGGAACAAGAGCAAGGTCCACTGCGCCCATGTGCAAGAAGTGTGATATTCAAAAACTGTGCAGGCCAAGAGGCGCTTACAGCAGACAACTAAATATCACACCACCTGCTCCATATCGCAACCAGGGATGTGAAGCTGAGCATATCTGATGCGCCATAGTGCAACAAGGGATGCTTAGCGGAGCAGTCCAGATGCACCATAGTGCAACCAGGGATGCCCCCTGCAGCAGGGCAGCAATGCAACAGCATAACCAGGGATGCAGGGGCCCACCATCCATGCCACAGATGGCCAGAGGAGCACACAGCAGAACAGATATCATCCCCCACACCCCATGCACTGCACTACTGGGGGACAGCTGGAATAACCACCGGCCCATGGATACCAGCAACCAACCCACAGCCGGGCCATGGTGCCCCAGCACACCCCCTGGCAAGCTGTGACTGGCACACAAGGAGAGCCGACCACCCTGTGTCACACCATCCCACCATGCAGAGCACACTCTACAAAACAATCACCATACACCCGTCCCAGGAGTAGTGCCCAACAGTGCAGGGCACCTTATGCATGCCACCACCCCCACTGTGACAATGCAACCCTGTGCACCATGGAGCCATGCAAGGCAGTCCCACCATGTGCACCCTGCTGTGGGCAGCAGCAGACAGCTATGCAACAACAGCATACACAGTGCCACCCTGCACGTCCCCCCCGAGGTACTGCTGAGAGACCGACCATGAATCGCCACACGAGGTACCCCACATGTGACAGGGCATGCCCCGGACCCCACCACCAGTGGTACAGCACCCTGCACACCCTCCCAAGGACACATCCTGTCCCAGCACTGGCCACAACAGCCAGCACAGACATGCAGTGTTGCATGGAAGCATGCACCACACAGGATGCAACACAGTGCATGGACAAACATCCACCAATACCCAAGGGCACACCAACACAGGGACACAGTAGCGGGTCAACCAAGCCACTGGTGTGTGGCCATGGCTGATGTGTACACACTGCCAGCACCCCTACATTGCACAGATGTGCCAGCCACCATGCGCAGGCACCATGAAGCTGTATGCCACCAGCATGCTGCCTGAGCACAGGTGACAGACACTGGAGCACATCCCCTGCAACAGACACAAGCGACAGCATGGAGGGGGGGCAACAACAGTGGAGGCCACAGTGCCACTGCAGGCAGATGTGCACCATACTGGTGATGGAAGGCAACCTGGCATTGTGCCAGGTACAGTTGTTATCCAGCATGCACAGCCACCACTGACATGCCAGCAGACCATGCATATCACAGACATGCAAGGGTGTCAGCTGCACAGGCCATGGACGGTCTGACAGGGGTGCCATGCACACAGTGCAGGCCCCATGGACCACTGCACAAAGGCATCCAGTGCACAGAGTACAACACACAAACCACAGCCAGTGACTGATCCCCCTGCCCACACCATAGGCGGCTCACCTCTGCGCATGCGCATGCGCGCACACACACACACACACACACACACGCGCCTATGCGTGCACCACCACTGACACCATACACACCACTGCAGCTGAGCACCTGTAGCCCACTGCAAATCAGAGACCACCACAGTTGTCATAACAAAATGCATATATTCAAAAGAAGTAACAAAAAACTATTTGCAAGTATTTACAAGAGGGGGGAAGGGCCACATAGCAGGTGGGGGCAGGTAAGGGGCAGGGGTGAACATATGGGAGAGGGAAAAAGGGATGTGAGGGTGGGCCAAGGGGGGGAAGGTGTTAGTAGGGGCATGGAGTCTTCAATGTGTGCCCCAGTCCTCCTCCACATGGCGCCTATGTCTTCTTCTCCTCCTCCTCCTCCTCACCCCATAGCAGTCAATTCTCTGCAAGAGCTCCAAGGTTACTCTTGCCACCTGGAGCAGCTCCTGCGCACCTCTCTTTAGCACCTAGAGTTGCTGTTCACCTAGGATGAGGGAGCAGAGTCAATAAGTGTGACTGTCCAGCCCCCTGCAGCCCACCCATTGTGCATGGCATACAGCCATGTGCCATGCCCCTGTGATAGTGTGCGACCACCCACAGTGACCATGTCCGCAAGACCTGCCTACCCAGGCAGCCACAGCCATGTGGATCACTGCACACACCCACCGCCCATGTCCTGCACAGCACCACCATGGCCGTACAGTGACTTGGCTATGCAGTGTGAAGGCAGTGCCACAGACATGTGCCCGGTGCACGCATGGACCACCATTGATGCACTCCCAGACATGCAGTGCCACTGGACAGTGCTGACTGTAACAAGTTGCGTGCATGACAGTGGTGTCAATGGATGATGGCCATGTCCCGCTGCCCACCCAGTTATACAGCATGCAATAGTAATCATGGATGTAAGGCACTCACCATCATCAGGCTGGTCCACGCATCACTGCACATCTTCAGCCCTCCTGCCCTGCTGCTCCTCCATGTGGCACCTCCACTCCCTCACCTGTCTGTGTTCTTCGGGCCCTAAGGTGCAAACATGGAGAGAGGAACATCACTACAATCTGGTAGCAAAGAACCCCCACCCCCATGTGTGTGCAATCCCACACAGCCATACCCATCCACCCCACACCCCGATACCACCACCACAGCCAACACTGGACAGCCCCCCCATGTGCCGGACATAGGCAACCATGATACCCGTATGGACGATAACAGTGTATGGATGTGGCACCTACCTTGCCGTGGCACTGTTCCCCTCCTGGCATGTGTCTGCAGGCGGGCAAGCAGGTCCAGGTCCCTGCACCTGAGGTCCCCATAACAGTGGCAACACTGCTCTGTCTTGCACCCCATACCAGTGGCCTTCTTGAGAGCGTCAGCCACCTCCTGCCACAGTGCACTCCTAGCCCTGTCCAGGGGTGCATCACCATACAAAGCCCCAGCATGGGGCTCTACAATTGCCACCAGGTTGGCAAGCTCCACCTGGCTCCACATGACTGCCCTTCTCCATGCCATCTCATCAATGTGGTGGATTCAAAATGGTGCTCGGCAGCATGGTCCTGCCACGTGCAGATGCTGCACGGTACAGCGCTGCCATTCCCTATCACGCTGTCACTGAATGGCGCGATAGTGGTGCACCCATGCCTGATGCATGGTGCCTAGGGGGCAAAGGTTGGGCACAGGGTCAAGGGTCTCTGGTGCATGGACAGCCACAGCGCGACTGGAACCCAATGCGTGTAGCATGATTGGGTGCCTGGATGCCACCTCCTGTAGCGACCTCCAGTGCTGTTGCCCCAGTGCGCCTACAATGCCCCAGTGCCACAGCACCATATATGTGAACAGCGCAGTAGTGCCACTGGCACAATGGTGGCCGTGCCCTGCATTGCCTCCCATGCACAGCACATCAGCAGCGCAGCAGGTGCCTATGCCATCAACCCTGGCATGTGCAGTTAGGTGTGTACTGCGCATGTCACAGAACTGTGCCCTTGGCTCAGCACGTTCAACACAATTGTGCAAAGCGCAACAGTGCGATATTCAGCCAGCATATGCAAATCAGCTAATCAGCCATTCAATGGTGCAGTCACTGCATTTGCATCCACTTAAAAATGTGCCTCATCTCATTTGCATGCCTTGCGCTATAAAAATGTGCAAGGGCTGCACTGGCCAATAGTCGGTTACTGCAGTCTATTGCGATGAGTTGCATGCTGTTTGGGAGTGTGGACTGTGGTGTTTGGGACATGCGTGGGACTGCACAGTCACAGGTAACATCTGTCATTCTCACAGGAGGAATCATGACCGATCGTGAGGTGGAGGAAGAGGAACAGAGATGTGGGAGGAAGAGGAGGCCAAACTTCACAAAGGCAGAGGCAGATGCCCTGTTTGAGGCCTACCATGACCAGGAGCCGCTGCTCAGCGGACACCAGGGAACATCACAGGCCAGTGCTGCTGCATGGGAGGAGGTGGCGCGTGCTGTCAACCTGCATGGCAGCCACCAGCACTCTGTGTGGGAGTGCTAAAAGAAGATGGGCACAGACAGATGGAGAATTAAAGAGAAGGTGGCTGCCATCAGGGCAGCACGGTCTGCGACAGGTGGAGGACAGTCAGAGGTGCAATGCCTGACCCCACAAGAAGAGCGGGTTGCTGGCAGCATGCAGTGTTGCGCCATCTAGGGCATTCCGGGTGGTGGATTCCAGATGGGTGGTAGCCCATCACTGCATGGTAGGTCCTGGTCTGTCAATGGGGGGGACAGAGTTGGTCACATACATTAATGCTACTGTTTTTCCCCTTACAGCTCCTGAGCATCTACATGGGTCAGTGGTGGTGTGCTTCTCTACTGAGGGCAATAGCAAGGAGATGGAGGAGGGCCCATTCATCTCCACAGGCATACGGGGGTCAGGGCTATGGTGGGCCCGCCTGGACATCTGTACTGATGTTGGTGGAGCAGGTGTGGAGGAGGCCCTGCCCATGTCCCAACGTGCCAGCATCCATGGATGCCAGCATGCTGAGACTCGAGCGAACGTCATGGGCAGTGAGACGTGTGGGCCACAGGATGGCCGCACAGCAGGTGACATCATGGCCATGGCTGTGGGTGGTGCCACTGTGGAGGCCTGCATGACATCACAGTCCCAGCCTGTGCCTGTCTGCACCAGTGGGGCAGCACTGGTGTGTGTCCAGGACAGTGGGGCTGTAGCAGCCACTGTGGCAGCACCATTGAGCCCTGGAGAGCAGCAGCCGGAGGGGCAGTATCAGCAGTCGGCCAATGGTCATGGGGGTACAGTGTCAGGGGGCAGCATCAGTGCACCACCTGTGGACATGCCCAGGCCTGGCGCTGGTGTACAGCACCCACCCTCAAGGGGTGATGGCCATCAGGGCTGTATACACCATGAGGGACAGTATGCCAATCAGGCAGATGACCTCTTAGATGAGCACACCTGCATACTCCAAGCATCAGTCAATCAGCAGATGCGGCTTGTGATGGCAGTGGATGCACTGAGTGTGGCTCTGTGCCAGGCAGAGGAATCACGCAGCAGAGACACCACACTGCTCCTGGCAGGGATGGACCAGTTGCGGGAGGATATGACCACTGCCATTGACAGGCAGACACAGGCATTCACAGCTGTCATGGCCACAATGGGCACACAGTTATTTGCCCATGCGTCGTAGAGACCGTGCAGTGCAATGTCCACCCCCCATTCCTGGCGTCATGCGACACCCTCCTTGTCAACACAGGGTTCAGCTGTGGGCATCCCGAGCATGCCTGGCACAGGCATGTTCGGTGTGCTGTAGACCCCTGCGTGAGCACGGTTACGTTCATGCAATGGAACCCCTGGAGGACCATCGGTGCCACCTCATGAGGCCATTGGTCAGCCTGTCACTGCTGGCGGGTCTTGGCGGGGCCGCCCATGCATCTGGGGTGGCCATGGCACTGGGGCACATGACTGACCTGTCTCCCAACATGGCTACTGTCTGATGCTGCCCTGTGTGCCTTGTGTTGTTCACAGTGCAATGTGTGGGTGGGGTACCCGGCCCTGCACGCACACACACGTTCCATCTGCACACCCTCCCGGCTGCTGTCCACTGTGGTATGTGCATGATGATGCCTGCGTTGCGCTGTCCACCACTGTGCAATGGTGCCCAGCGTCTGACACATGCACAATGACAGGCACTGGGAGTGGTGGTCTGTGGATGTGTGTGTGGCTAGGGGTGGCAGTCTGGGTCGACGTGCCTCCTACCCTTTGTGCATGTCTTGTGAGATTTGTGTGTGTGTATGTGTGTGTGTGTGTATGACTGTGTACCATGTTAGACTTTGCCCACCCCTGGCGGTGTGTGCAGTTCCATGCTTGGCCACTTCCCTTGACAGCATGCACCCCTGGTGTTTGTCCATGCATGTTTGTGGGTTGTGCCTTTGCCACTGGTGGTTGCACATGGCCCCATGACTTACCTGGGTTGGATGAAGTGCTCCTCTGTGATGGTGTCCCAGTGCAGCTGTGCCAGCTGGATCAGTCCGGGGTCCCATCACCCAAGGGGGGGCTGCCTATCACCATCTTCACCAGCGTCCTCATCGTCCCCATCGCTGTTCCTCTCTTCAACCTGTACGGCTATCCCACAGTCATTGGCCATGTTGTGCAGGATGCAACTGGCCAGAAATAGCCCACAGGCCTTTGAAGGGCTGTACTGTAGGGCACCACCAGATGTGTCCAGGCAATGGAAATGTGTCTTCAGCATCCAGAACACCCGTTTCATGATATTGCATGTGGTGGCATGTGCCTCATTGTAGCATTGCTGTGATGAGGTTGCGAGCCGCCAGTATGGCTCGAGCAGCCAGGGACGGAGTTGGTATCCACTGTCACCTGGATGTAGAGGGTGGAGGTTAGTTTTGTGATCAGCATCACCCTGCCTTGGGCCATCTAGGCCAATACCCATGTCACCTCTGACCATGCCCCTCCCAAGCGCTATGTTTTTCTGCTTGACTTGCATACTCACCCACTAAGTGGCCAGTGGGGATGTCCCCACTCTTGAATCTGTGGCAAAGTGCTGACTGGTGCCAGATGAAGCCATCATGTGCTCCCCCAGGATGCATGGCACAGACATTGATTATGCGCCCTCTGGAATAGCATACCACCTGGCAGTTGATGCTTGCATAGCCATTACGATTGGTATATGTGGCACCTTCGGGGACAGGTGGTGTGCGGATGGCCACATGGATGCAGTCTACTGCCCCTAGAATGCCAGGCATATGTGCTACCCTGTGGAACTCCTGTATGTTTGCTGTGTGCTCCGCTGATATGCTGGGGAAATGGATGTACTCCGCAGCATGTGGCAACAGTGCACTGAGGAATCGGGTGAGGTGGCATGATGTAGCTAACTGGATTATGCCTGTGGTGTCCCTTGTTGGTCTCTAGAAGGTACCCGTGGTGAGCAGGCACATGCAAGCTGTCACTTTTTTCTCCACTGACAGAGCATGGCTCTGTCATATGGGTGCCTGCATCACATCACTGCACAGCTCACAGAGCCACCTCAGAATTGCCTGATTCAGGTGGTACCAGCCCATGATCTCGGTATGGGTGTACAGCTCAAAGCTGGTGTGGGCTCAGTACTGCCTGTTGGGAGTATACCGCCGACTGGCCTTTCCATAGCCACGCCCCCCCTGCTGCCTGCCTTCTCACCCCCCTCATTACTGCCTTCATCTGGATGGTGGCACTGGCCATGTCCCTGGCTTGTGTTCACCCCCCTGGCAGCTGTTTCTGTGTTCCACCTGCTGTCTTGGCTGCTACTTCCCCTGCACCGGGAACACCTTCCTCTGGTGGCCTCAGTGCTGTGTGGCACTTCCCCCTTCTGTACTGTGGTTTGGCTGTAGCTCCCTACACCTTCCCTGTGCCTGTGGGTTCAGGGTACCCTTTCTCTGTCCTGCCCTGTGTGTCTGTCCTGCCCTGTGTGTCTGGCTATAGTTCAGCAACATGTGCCTTCCCTGTAGCATTCTTGCACCTCTCCCTTGTTCCTTTTTATTTTGGCTCATTTCCGCTATCATGCAACTTCCTCTTGCTACCCTACTGTGCATGGGGCATGTTGTTGAATGTCGCACTGTGCCATTTATGCATGATTCCTCCCCCATCAGTTGCGCAGGCATTCATTATCATTGCACTCTTGCGCAGTGTGATTTGGAGGGTGCATCTGCCTCCCGCTGAATATCGCAGAATGGCGCATTTTTGGATTTGCGCTGGAGCAACCCTATTGTGCATGGCGCAACCCTTTTGAATATCTGGGCCAGTGTGTACAAAGAATGTATGCATTGTAATGGGGATCAAAGCTTAAAACGAGCATTGGAAGTACTTAATTGCAAATATCTCAGCAACTGCACGACGTATAAAAAAAATGTAAATTTCACAAAAATCATGATTTTCCAGGCTAGGTTTTTGTTATTACATAGCCCTCAACAAAAAATCTGTATCTTGCATTGTTTTCGAGATATGAGCCCCAAAAGACTCGGCATACGCCACCATGTTAGTCTATGGGAAACAATGCCAAATTCAGAGAATCTTAACTTTGCAGCCATGCAATATTTTTTCACCAAACCATGAAAAGGCACATCTGGGAGTTGTTGGCTGCGTTCCCTTCAAATTTCAGCTCAAAAGACCAAACCGTTCTTGTGCAGCAGGGTGGCAAAGAACTGCTGTCATTTTGGCCATAGTCTGAAAAAGTAGTATCGTGATTTGTGAAAGCTTTCACAAAATTTGCAAAAGTGTCATGAGTGCGACATTACTTTGCAACACTACTTTTTCCAGAAATTTGAAAACATATTTCTAGGGTGTTTCACCCCAAAATAAAGAGATGGCTAACATCCTCAGGGTCCGACTAGGTAAACACAAAAAGAATTGTGTTGCTAGAGGATCCCAAATTTAAATGGCAAACATTTTTATGATCACTAACTGAAAACAAAATGCTGGATTTGCGACACTACTAGGGGCATTTGCAACACTAAAAAGTGCATTTGCGAAAGTGTCGAACTTTTTGTTAACTTTTCCCATTGACTTATAATAGGAACTTGTTTTTTGAATAACTTTTGGACTCTTTAGTATTTTTTCATGAAATCTTTGAAAGACACATGGAGGACCCTGACCACACATTCTCTGGAGTTTTCGGACTGGTTGAGCAAACTGTGCGACCTGTAGGTGCGAGTAAAGAATGCGTAAAAAAACATAAATACACAGAAGGATATCACTTAATCACTCTGCAGCCGTATATCCGACCAGTACAAAAGTTGGCAGATCCCAAGATCTATGGCTATGTCCTGTGCCTGCCAAAGTTCAGGCAAATCCATTGAATGGTGGCAAAGTTATTAAGATATAAAGTTCCACCCTTCAACCTTAAAAGTGCTACTCTACCATAATATTTATATATGTATATAAACATTCTTTGCAAAATACTCCCACAATATATATGTATATATGTGTATATGTGTATCTATATATACACATATATACATATATACTATCTCTTACCCTAGGCAACCTAAAACTAAGGCAATAGGCTCTAACTGGGTAACTTGATCCCATTTCTTATGAAAGATGATCCTGATAATGCTACTAAAGTCAGGAAATGTGAACCCCAATCCAGGACCCCAGTTTGTAAACACACAAATGAAATTTGGCTAACTTAAGATTCCCTCACTAAACATAGGCAGTCTCCTGCCTAAGCTACCTCAATTCCAGGCCCGGCTAGAGATAACCAAACCGGACATTATTACACTAACCAAGACCTGGCTCTCACCTAAGGTCAGTGATGTGACAGTTGCTCTGGATGGTTATATCACTTTCTGCCAAGACCTGCTATCCAAACCGGGGAGCGGTTGCTTGGTATACCTTAGAAGCAACATCAGAGGACAACTACTACCAAGCAGTCTGAATGCAATGGAAGACCAGATGCTAACCATCAAGCTCAGCATAGGATGACAAAATAAAGTCCTATTACTCTCCACTATCTATATACCCCCAGACAAATGCCCCATTGGGCTTGAGCAGTTCATAAGTAAGCAGGAACAGCTCAAGCATAAGTGGGAGCAAGTAATCCTAGGGGACTTCAATACAAACTGTCAATCACAGGATGCCTCCATGGCCAGGGACCAGATATCTGGCCTATACCTGACTCAGATGGTAACACAGGCAGCCAGGCAGATATAACTATAAAATGGGCACAAGTACACTCATAGATTGGCTCCTCACGTCATGCCCAGAGCACATCACTGAGGTGTCAGTCCTACCCGACTCCCTCAGTGATCACTCCCCGGTCTTGTGCACTTGGACAAACAAGTTCACAAAGTGTCCACCAGTGGCAAGAGAAATCACAAACTAAGAGCAGGACAACTTGATGCCTTCAAACTACATCTGAGGCTCATTGACTGGTCACCACTAGAAACCACTGTGGACAGAAACCAGGCCTAAAATTCTTTATACAGGCTTTCACTAAAACCTGAGATATCTTTGTGCCCTTTAGGACTAACAAGGCTAGAGGCTCAGCAAGCCTGTGGCTCATGGGCTCCCTCATTGAGCTCATGTGACTGAGAGACAACCTATGGTACAAGGCAAAAGCATCAAGGGCCCAGGGAGGCTCAACTGCCTATAAGGCTGCACATAATAAGTGCACAAAGCTTATTCGGCATGCCAAGGCATCCTATTACAAATACCTCCTGACCAGAAACTGCGGCAGTGGGAAGGAGTTTTGGGACTCTGTAAAATCCCTCATTGAAAAGACATCCAGAGCACCACCAGACCTCATTATAGCAGGCTCAGAGTCCCTCCAGAAGCTGAGGAATACTGCAGATGCTTTCAACTGAGCGTTCACTAATCTAAGCTCTGTGCTTCCTTGTGACTACCTCACCCAGGCATCACAAGATGAACTCCCAAAGCAAACAAGCAAGCTCCCTGTAGCAATGGAGCCCCTCATTTCTATTTCAGGGTCAGAGACCGTCGGGTACGTCAAGTGAGTTCTAGGAAAGACTAGGGTGGGGAACGAGCAGGTAGACATGAAGATGATAGTCCTCACCCTCAATGAATTTGCTGATCCTCTCTCGAAAGTCTTTAAATTCTCACGTAGAACTGTTGTGTTCCCTGACAAGTGGGAGGTGGTACTTGTCACCCAAGTTTTTAAATCAGGGGTTAGAACAAACCTCTCCAATTGCAGACCTATCTGCATTCTACCCCCCTTTCCAAAGCCCTGGAGTGAGTGGTCGCAGACCAACTCACTGAATAACTGGACAAAAATAACCTTCTCTGTAACCAACAGCATGGGTTCCAGAAAAAACACTCAACCCACACTGTACTAATTGATTACACCTGTCAGATTTATAATGCCATTGCCAATGTTCAACCTGTGGGGTCTATCTTTATAGACCTCACACAGACATTTGATACCATTAATCACCACCTGCTACTAAACTGCCTGTTATCTACTGGCCTATCCACAGACACTGTGGCCTGGCTCCACAGTTATCTCTCACACAGAACACAACATGTGAGAATTAGTGGACAGATCTCAGAACATAGGGAAGTGAACCTTGGAGTCCCCCAAGGGTCCATCCTTGGGCCACTCCTCTTTAGTTTATTCATCAACAACTTACCCTCTAACTACCCAGCACACTCAGTATTATATGCTGATGATGTGGTCATCTCAATGTCCAGCAAACAGCTGACCGCAATCACCGCTGAGCTGCAAGATAACTTCCATGGACTTGAGCAATGGTTCACTAAGAACAAACTGCTGCTCAATTATAAAAAGATGAAGAGCATGTTCTTCAGTGTCTCTCAGAGCAAAAAAAAGTTTGGACCACTCTTGATTCATAGCTACAAGGGGGACACTCTGGAACAAGTATCCACCTTCAAATATTTAGGTGTTCTCCTAGACGACACCCTCACCTTCTCTAAGCACATTGACCATGTGGTCAAAATGGCTAACACAAAACTGGGTGTCCTACATCACCACAGACAGTCCATGATCCTGGATGCCTTAAAGCTAGTTACACACTGCTCAGTATTATCCACCATAGACTACGGCCTCGTCATCTATGGTGCTGGCTCTTACACTGTGTTAAAGATGGACACACCACTACTCATCAAGGCATGCTGCCTGGTCCTAGGGGCTGACCATCTCACCCATACCTGCACCCTATACAAGGAAACCAAATGGCTCCTCCACAAATTCAGGGCCCAGTACCAGACCTGCCTGCTGGTAAAAAAATTCCTTACTTATCCAAACCCCTGACTCAACCTCCTCCCTGTGCAAGTATGGGCATTCCAGTGTCAACACTAGAAGCACAGCTAAATGTGAGCTCCTAGTGCCTTTCAAGCACACCACACTGACTCAGAGATCCAACTCATATTGAGGACCCAAATGGTTCAATGACCTGCCTTTTGCACTCTGCGACTGAAAAACTCAGTCAATTCAAATCTGGGCTCCGCTCACACATTGCACTTGAAAATGCTTGTTCCTCTAACTTTCCTAAAGTCTCACTATTAATATGCCATCAGCTACCTTTGGCCATCCCCCACTCCATCTTTACCACCCCTTCCACACCTGACCTACCACTTACCTCCCCTTTCCTACCCCTTCCTTTCCTCCCACCCACACTTCTCTGCCCTGCCCATTTGACTATACCATGACACTGCCTTCTCTGGCTGCTCAAGCTCCTTCTTCCACTTCACCTGAGGCCCCTCCTACATTAATACCTGGCACTTACACAAGGGCTGTACCACACTGATTAAGTATTATTTATTGCTGCATCCTTCAAGTAGTAACTCTGCATTCATTTAAAATCATGTAATATTCTCGTTCTTTGTCAACAACTGTATCCAAGCAAACATATCTAATTTAATGATTATTCCTCCAACTTGATCTTTAACCCATGTGTTGTATTGCATTGTGTTGTATTGTATTGTATTGTATTGCACTGTCTCTCTCTGACTTGGAACCTTTGTAAACGAGCCTTGGCTCAAAGGTATTAATCCGAATTTGAAATAGATAAATAAAATATAAATGTAACTATTAAGCACTGAGCCCTGTACTTCCATTTATAGGACAACAGTGACCATAAGCACAGCCGTCTTATTACCCCACCTCAGGTACCCAGTACAGAAAATGTTCAAATCCTCACTAAAACGTCATTCTGCACAACTGCAATGCCATTCCATGCCACAGGTGCAAAAATATATTTTAGCCAGGATTTGAAAAATGACAGCTCTGACATAGATGGGGTGGGTAATAAGAAGGCTATGTTGAAAATCTGGGGTAAAAATATGTAACATTTCCGAAATTACGAGCGGGCATAGCAAAATTGCAATGAATGGTCATAATCTTGGCATTTTTTTCATATTCTGACCCAAATGTTCAACATAGTCTTCTTATGATCACCACCTCATAAACCCCATAGTGAAAATGTTCAAATCCATGACAAAATGCCGTTCTGCACCACAGGTGCAAAAACATGTTTTGGACATGATGTGAAAAATGACAGCTGTCCTGTTCATGAGGTGGTGTGTAAAAAATAACTATGTTTAAAATCTGGAGTCAAAATATTGAAAATAACCAAAGTTATGCACATGCATAGAAATATTTCAATGAACACATGTAATTTGGGCATTTTTAGGAATTTTTTCAACAATTTTCAATATGGCCTTTTGGGACCCCACCTCATGAACACTGAAACTGTTGTTTTGTTAATCGGGCTTAAAAGATGATTTCAAACAGCAACCTCAAAATAACCTTACAGGCCTGATTAATGAAATGACAGTTGCAGTATTCATGAGGTAGGGTCGCAAAAAGGCCATGTTGAAAATTAGGCGAAAAAATTCCAAAAAATGGCAACGTTATATATGTAAGTTCAAGACGCCATTGAAATCCATTATATAGCACTTACCTTAACTCTTCAGGTCATTGTTTGACTTTGAAGAGTGCAGACGTGTCCCGGTCCCCGGGAGATTACAGCCCATGACCTCCTTTGGTAAATATAGGGTAAAGGGTGGGGGTGGGGTAAGGGGGTGCTCAGTTGGAGGGTCAGGATATGGGAGCAGGACAGTGGGGATAAGGCACCCTTTTTTTATTTACAGGTATAAAAAAAGAGTTAGGGGGACAGTTTTCCTTTTTACAGGGTTTAATTAAAGACATATTCCCCAATGTCACACACTGCTGGGGAGGGGGCTCGAAATGCTGACACAGGGATTGGGCACCCCAATGTTGGCAAATAAAGAAAACAACAGGCTGTGGAGGCTACTCTGAATTTCACTTCACATATTATTACTTTTTTACAGTAATAGCACCATTTCCAGTACTTGTCATACATGTTGTTACAGTGGAACCAATATGCACTCTTGCAGTTTAGGAAGTTGCAACAAAAGCATAAAATCATCTTTCTGACACCACTGCCGAACTGACCAGTGTTTAGATACGTTGGGGCAGAAAATTAATTATTTGAAATAATGCACTTCCATATAGATGGAATTACAACCATTTAAAATTGAAAGCTGAAATTTAGGATATATCAGCACACTACTGTAATGGAAATTCAGCAACATAGCAGCACTTTGAAATTATTATCAGAAGGTTACGATACATCATAGAAACATAAAAACATAGAAAATGATGGCAAATAAGGACCACAAGGCCTATCCAGTCTGCCCATTTTTTCTACTTTATGAATCCGCAATAGGCCATTACTCTGTCAATGGCCTATTTATTCATACTCATCTGTATTGCTCTTTTATGTCTATTCCAAGACTGTTTGAAGCCCTGAGCTGTATCCATATCCGCCACTTCCTGAGGTAGGCTATTCCATGCATCCACGATCCTTTCTGTGAAAAAGAACTTCCTCACATTATCCCTTAATCGGCCTCCCTCTAACTCATGCTGTGTCCTCTTGTCCTGCTATTTTTCTTATATTGAAACATGTTGAACTCTTTCACCTTGTTAATGCCCTTAAGATATTTGCATGCTTTGATCATATCACCTCTCTCCCTCCTTTGCTCTAGGGTATAGATACTGAGCTCCATTCATCGGTCCTCATATGTTTTCTGATGCAGACCCTGCACCATTTTGGTAGCCCTTCTCTGGACTGCATGCATTTTGTTAATGTCCTCGTGCAGGTGAGGCCTCCAGTTCTACATGCAGTACTCCAGATGGGGCCTAGCCAGTGTCTTGTAAAGAGGAAATATTACCTCACTCTTATGATTTATGATACCAATACTAAAACACCCCAACATCCCTCTAACATTACCTACTACCTTAGTGGTCTGCTTGGATGATTTCAGGTCATCTGTAATGATGATGCCCAAGTCTCTTTCTTCTCTTGTGATTGCCAGAAACTCCCCTCCCAACCTATAGGTTGCTTCAGGGTTTCTCTTCCCTATGTGCATGATCTTGCACTTCTTTGCGTTAAACCCCAGTTGCCACTCTTCAGACCATTTTGCCAGTTTTTCAAGATCTCTTCTCATTCTGCCCACCCCATCTGGATCATCTACGCTGTTGCAGATCTTTGTGTCATCTGCAAACAGACAAACCTTACCCTCCAGTCCATCTGTAATGTCACTGATGAAGATATTGTAGAGGACTGGCCCCAGGGCAGATCCCTCAGGTACCCCACATGTGACTTGCATCTCTTCTGATTATAAACCGTTTACCACCACTCTCTGTTTTCTGCCCAACAACCAGTTTGACACCCAATTGATCAATGTCTGACCCACCCTGAGCCTACCCAGCTTATTAATCAATCTTCAACATGGAACAGTATTAAAAGCTTTGCTGAAGTCAAGGTAGATGACATCAACTGCACCCCCTTGGTCTATCACTCTGGTTACCCAGTCAAGGAAATCTATGAGATTAGCTTGACAGGATCTTCCTGTTGTAAACCCATGCTGTCTTGGATCCTGTGTTCCTATGGATTCCAGATGTTGCACTATCCTTTTCTATAGAAATTCCTCCATAATGTTGTCCACTACTGAGGTAAGACTGACTGGTTTATAGTTCCCTGCCTCCTCTCTGCTGCCATGCTTGTGAAGCGGGATCACATGAACCCTTCTCCAGTCTTCTGGGACCTTTCCTGTGCTCTGAGCCTCATTAAACAGTTCTGCTAGTGGCTTTGCTAGTTCCACCCTTAGCTCCTTTAGTACCTTGGGATGTATGCCATCAGGATCCATTGCCTAGTCCTCCCTGAGCTTAGCAAGCTCTTGTAGGACCCTTTCTTTTGTGAAGGGACTTGTGCATACCTCCCTCCCCCCTATATTCACAGTGCTGAGCTGTTGACCCTGCCCTTCCTTCTCCTCATTAAATACTGATCAGAAGTATCTAATTAGGATAGATGTTTCTCCTTGGTTCTATTCCACACATTCCCCTTTATCCCCTTTGATCTTAGGAATACCCCTTTAGGACTTTCTCCTTTCACTAATGTGTCTATAGAAAGTCTTGTCCCCTTCTTTTACTGTTCGCGCTAGTGTTTTCTTGGTTTAGGCCTTTGCCTGCCGTACTGCCTTCCCTGCTTTCCTTAGGGAAGTTTGATATGCCTCCCTATCTTCATCCTACTGCATTCCCTTATATTTTCTGAAGGCCTGCATTTTGGCTCTGACCTTTTCTACTACTGTTTTTGAGAACCAAAATGGTTTCCTCCTTCTTTTGCCCTTGCTTTTCTCCCCAACACAATGGAATGTTCCTTCAAGTATTGCATCCTTAATGCTTGCCACTTTGTCTGTACCCTCTCACCTGTATTTCTTCTTGTCAGGGCTAGCTTAACTCTGCTGGCCATCTTATCAAAGTCAGCTTCTCTGAAGTCCCATATTTGTGTCTTGGAATGGGATGATTTAGTTCTAGTGGCTAAATTGAACCATACCATGTGATGGTCACTAGCCCCAAGGTGACCTTCTATGTGGAGATCTGTGATCTGTGATCCTTTTCCCATTAGTCAGCACTAGATCCAGGATAGCCCTATCTCTTGTTGGCTGTTGTACCAGTTGTTTGAGGACCTCCCCCTGCAGGGAATCCATTATGTGCTTAGTTCTGATGGATGCTCCGGCTGATATTGATCAACCTGTATCTGGCATGTTGAAGTCTCCCATTAGCAGAACCTCCCCTTTAGCTGTCATGTTTTGTATATCGTCTAACAGTAAAGTGTCTATGTCCTCCCCCTGCCCTGGAGTCCTGTAGACCACCCCAGTTCATATGACTGTCCCATCACAGCATCCCAGCAATTTACAGATTTTGATTGTCTACATATTTTTGATCCCAACATACATAACTAGAAGTTTAATGATTTTTTTTTATATATTACTTTCCAAGTGTTGCTACAAGGTTAAATTTTCCTTACAATATATCATGAGGTTATTTAGTTGAATTTTGCTTTTATTAACACTGAACATGAACAATTCTGATTCTAGTTTAGCATGCTAACATGCTGTTCTGGATAGATATTTTATTTATAAAGAGTCCATTTTTTATTCATTTATTTGTACAATCTGATTTACAACCTTTGAGTCAGAGACTCATTTACAAAGGTACCTTATCACAGTGAGAACAAAACAATAATACAACTTTCTAAATACAGACAGTGAATACATAAAATATATAGATTACAGTGATGCAGAGCATTATGTACAGTCAATTTCCATAGGTAACGTGTGACACAACTGGGAGACATAAGTCCCTACAATGTAGTAATAATGAAGGTAACAATGAAGGTAGAATAAAAAAAAATATTTTGAGATCAGAGCAGCTAAGGTAGAAGGGGGGTAAGCAGTCCAGAGGACTTTGTTGAGGTTGGAGACAACAGGATGTCATGAGTCTTTGGAGGCCAGAGGAGGGTGCAGAGATTTAGTTAGTTGCATTTACAGCAGCGTGTGTTGAAAAGGTGGTCATGAAGGGCATTTTTAACCCTTTCTACATGGGTGCCGAGTATACTTGTGGCACTCCCGCTCGGTCTAAGCAGGGACATTAGTTTCCCAGGCTTCCTAGGTAGAATTTGACAGTGACAGCGTTATTGTGACACTTGGAAACATGTGATCTGTCAAAGACATGTGGTCATGTGTCACTAGACCTAGCCTTTGCAGTGATGTCTGCAACAGGCATAGGTCTTGGCTGTCATTTTACTTTTTAGCACATTTTCATTTCCGAGAGGAGCTTTCATACTGAGCTCCATACCACAGCGTGTAGCACTCATATTTTGGCAATAAATCTTTATTTTTCTCACCCAAAAGGCAAAAACAAATATTTGCCACAACATACCTTTTGAAAAACACCGTTTTGAGGTTTTGTTTCTGCTTGGTGTGTGCTTTTGTTGGACCATGAGGAGCCGCCTGTTGTCATCTTCTGTCTGACAGACATCTGTCAGAAATCGATGTTTATTTCTGGGTATTGAGCACAGCAGTATATAATACCATATTAAATAAACATTTATTTTGTATATTTCTGCAGCTGGGACCAGGAATAGGGCTCTGCATTTCCATTCTGTCAGAGCTGCTGTAAGGCTATTGCCAGGACCACGTGGAACACTTAGTTTTGCTCTGCTGTTTGACAGAACTCAAACTTGTGTGTGTGAAGTATCACCTTACCCTGACAAATGAGGCAGAAATAATAAAGCAGTACATAAGCAAAACCAAATAAAAATAGTATACAGTACCCAGGCTGCTGTTATTTGTGTACACAAGTGCTAATGCTGCATTTTTTCATTATATCATCAAGCTGTTGTTAGGACCACATGCATCACTCTCTTCTCCTCTGAAGACTGACATAGTCCGCGTGAAATATCTTATTAATGTGTTATATGAGGTAGATCTAACACAGCAGCACATGTAAAAACACTATAAAAAATGTCCACGGTATTCAGACTACTGCTATATGTGTTCAACAGGACTAAGTAGTAATTTATACCTGACTACTTAATTTTGCCCCGTTCAGTTTCTTTCTGAAAGCAGTTTATTGTTATTCAGATGTCAGAACCACTAGTACTTGTGTTCTGACAGTTAAATATCACATTCCTAAGTGCTGTGGAAAGCCTTTATTGTGCTTGTTAGCATTAGACATTACGTAGAAACTGAAGTTACACTGCATATGTGAGACACATTTTAAAGAAATAAAAGGGCAGAAAAACAGTTCTGTTTACCTGACATCCTAGTGAGCAGCAGGACTTATTTCTCCCTGATTGAAGTAGTACTGAATTTCATTTTCTGTCCATCAGCAAAACAACTAATCCATAAATATTGAAGCCTTGTGATAAAAAAAAATGAAACATTTCTGTTTTTCCTGTCAGCACCTGCTTGTAATCTCAAGGGAGTCTGCAGTCCTGTTCCTCTGACTGTTAGCAAATGTCCTGTGATACTGCATTTGCCATGTCAAGAAAAAGGTTCACTGTAAGTCATGCTCTAGATGAAATATTTGCAGACAGTGATTCTGCTGGAGACACAAGTAATGACTCAGACTCATTCTCATTAGACCAAATTCCAAAACCACATTTCCGTGTTAGTGTTGCTCTATTATCCTTTCTTTCCAGGCTTAAAGATTTTTGGGGTGCATATGTGGCAGGGAAATTATATCTACAGAAATGCACTCCACTACTCCTCTTAGTGCTTTCCACCTGCACTCCCCTTTCAATGTAGTTTACTTCTTTTTTTCTCCTTTTTAGCACAATATCACTCATTGGCTATCAATTAGTAGTTTTATTTTCATTAGCATGTGCTTAAAACTAACATGTGTTTAAAAAAAAACTTATTTTGTTAAAACATTAAAAGTCCAAAGATAATTATATTACAGTCATTACTGAAAACAATTTGCATTTATAACCAGAAAACAGAGTAAACACACTTGGTTGGAGGTGCTACAGACACAACAATCATATTACTTCAGAAGATAGTCAAGCACTCACCACCAAATGTAATAAAAGATGCTGCTCTCTGAGAATGTATTTAAATGCCCAAAAATTTATTCAGAGTGCCACACACAATACCTTGATGCGTTTTGGATATTAGTCCTTTATCAAAAGGCTAATGATATTACAAACTAGTTGCCTTATATACACATCCATCAATTGATGTCATAACAGTGCAGCCATTTATATTTAAATACATCAATATTTAAAACTTAATTCCTTTAATAAATACATAAAAAACAAATACATAGACAACTACGTTCATCACAAAACTACATAAAATATTGCACAGAAATTCAATTAAGCATTTTGTTGCTTCGTTTCTTCTTCAGAAATCTTGCTTAGATCATCCAATATATATATATTTAATGAGGAGACAAAATGCATTTTTATTCTGCAAAACAATAAAGCAATGTAAGTAAATATGCAGCAGTAGGTAATTATTTATACCATACACAAACTCATTATACATATCAACATAACATTTCAAATATTATTAGATTATTTACTTCAAATATGGCATAACATCAAACATTCCATTAAGGCCAGGATATTTACATGCTTGCAACGTATGACTCCCCAAACCCTCTCTCTTTTTAATTAAGTTATCAAAATTCCCACCTCTTGGATTCATACACACTTTGTCTATAGCTCTAAAAGAAAAACAATGTGTTAGAGGGGTTATAGAACTATTCACATGTAAAGCTGTTGCATACTTTAGATAGGAATTTTTTATCACTCTGCAGTGATCTGCAATCCTATTTTTAAACTTTCTCTTAGTTTTCCCAATATAGAAGACACCGCAAGAGCACATTGCTACATTAACAATTCCTATACTATGACATGTAATAAATTGATGAATCTCAAATTCCTTGTCATTATGTGGGTTAACAAAACTTTTCCCAACTGATACATGTTTACAAAAAGAGCATTTTTTACATGTAAAACATCCTACGACTCTATTCGTTAACCAAGCATTCTCTAACAAATTAGGTTTCTGGAAATTATGTACCAGTGTATCTTTCAGCGTGTTAGCTCTCCTGTAAGTAATCTGTGGTACATTACTAGAAACTTGTGTCAAACCTGGATCACCTTTGAGTATATGCCGTTTATCTTTTAAAATCTTCTCAACATGTGTCACATGAGCTGAAAAAGATGTAACAATAGTAAATCTCTCAGTTTCATTCACCTTTGACTTTTAATTTTGCAATAAGTCCTCTCTGTCCCACTGACTTGAGGCTTTATATGCATTTTCAATATCTACACAGTTATAGCCCCATTTTAAAAATCTGTTTCTCATATCCACAGCTGCTTGTTGAAAGCTATGTTCATTAATACAGTTTCTACGTATTCTTAAAAACTGACCCTTAGGTATATTTCTGACGGTGCGTCTTGGATGGCAACTAGATGCTTGCAAAATCGTGTTTCTAGCATTTTCTTTTCTATACATCTCTGTACCATTATTACCTGTTATGTCTTTGGTAATTTTAATGTCTAAATAGTTCACCAAGGTTTTGCTAGCTGTAAAAGAAAATTTTAAATGTGGGTTAGTCAAATGCATATATTCAATGAATTCCTCTATTTCTTTAAGATTTCCTTTCCAGATCATTATTACATTGTCAATAAAACAACACCATAGTTCTAGTTTATCAAAAAATGGATTTGCATCACAATCTGTTATAAAACATTGTTCCCACAGACCCACATATAAGTTAGCAACACTCGGTGCAAACGTAGACCCCATAGCAACTGCTTTCCTTTGAATGTAAGTTTTATTTAAAAAACAAAACACATTAAACTTTAAGACAAACTCAGATAGTTTAGTAACATTTCAGTATTTGGCTTAACGATGTCATTCCTAAAGTTCAAAGAATGTGCAATCGCATCAAGAGCACCCTCTTGAGGCACATTTGTATATAATGACTCAATGTCAAGTGTTACCAAATAATGATCCTTATTCCCCTCTAAATCATTTAAAACTGCCAAAATATCAGTTGTGTCTTTTAAACATGCTCTTAAATCATTTACAAAAGGTCTCAAATAATAGTCCACATATTGGCTTAATGGTTCCGTTAGTGAGCCAATCCCACTGATAATTGGTCTTCCTAGAGGGTTATTAATACACTTATGAACTTTAGGCAAAGTATTTAGTGTTGCCTTCACAGGAAACTGAACTGTCAGAAATTCCTTAGTATTTTTGTCAATTAAGCCTTTAGACTGTGATTCTTGTAGAAACTCATCTATTCTCCACTTATACTCTGTAGTTGGATCTTTATTAAGTTCTCCATAAAAACAAATGTCTTGTAACTGTGTCTTTATATTTTTAACATAAGCACTAGTATCCTGTATAACCACCGCACTGCCTTTATCAGCAGATTTAAATACACTGCTATGGTCATTTTGCAATCAATGTAATGCCTCTCTTTCCAGTCTACTTAAGTTATTATATTTTAATCAAGGCAAATCTAAAAACAGTTCTTAAAACTCTTGCTCACATAACTCTTTAAATGTAGAAATAGCTGGCGTCAAAGGGGGATAAAAGTTTGATTTACCCTTGAAGATTTTAGTGTCCAGACATCCATCCAAAAGAGCTACTGCATTCACATCAAAATACTGATCTCTGTCTCTTAGACACCTATTAGTTTCTTGTCTTTTATAATAGGATTTCAGGCTTAAATTATGGCAAGTAATTTGCAAATCAATAAAGGTTTGAAATTTATTGATTGGTACTGTTGGTGCAAAGGACAGACCATTACTTAATAATTGGATATCTATCCCATCCAACACTCTGAGGACAGATTAATTACTTTATTTATTGATGTATCATCAATTAGAGTCTGATCTTGTACCTCTCACACATCTGACTCACATGGATCTATTTGAGTCGATGTTCTCTCTAATTGCGATGCATTAGAGTTGCTATGGGGTCTACGTTTGCACCAAGTGTTGCTAACTGATATGTGGGTCTGTGGGAACAATATTTTATAACAGATTGTGATAAAAATCCATTTTTTTCATAAAATAGAGCTATGGCGTCATTTTATTGACTATGTAATAATGATCTGGAAAGGAAATCTTACAGAAATGGAGGAATTCATTGAATATATGCATTTGACTAACTCACATTTAAAATTTTCATTTACAACTAGCAAAACATCGGTGAACTATTTAGACATTAAAATTACCAAAGACATAACAGGTAATATTAGTACAGAGATGTATAGAAAAGAAAATGCTAGAAACATGATTTTGCAAGCATCTAGTCGCCATCCGAGACACACTGTCAGAAATATACCTAAGGATCAGTTTTTAAGAATACGTAGAAACTGTAGTAATAAACATAGCTTTCAACAAGCAGCTGTGGATATGAGAAACAGATTTTTAGATAGGGACTATAACTGTATAGATATTGAAAATGCATATTAAGCCTCAAGTCAGCGGGATAGAGAGGACTTATTACAAAATTACAAAAAAGAGTTTGGAACAGGCAATAGAGCCACAAAGAGGAACCAGCTTGCTATAAATGAAGTATGGTAAAGTACATGGGTTAAAAACACTTTGCAATCAAACATAAATGAAGAGATTTGAAGTGACATATAATTACAAATTGTTTTCAGTAATGACTGCAATATAATTATCTTTGGACTTCTCATGTTTAAACAAAAGAAGGTTTTTTTAAACACGTTAGTTTTAAGCACATGCTAATGAAAATAAAACTACTAATCAATACCCAATGAGTGATGTTTTGCTAAAAAGGAGAAAAAAAGAAGCAAACTACATTGGAAGGGGAGTGCAGTTGGAAAGCACTAAGAGGAGTAGTGGAGTGCAGTTCAATCTCATCAGATTCAGACACTGAAATTGTGTTACCAGAAAACAGCATAACTGGGAGAGGCAGGACCAATAACAGTAATGAATGCAACAGAGGAATAGGGGGGTGAAACAGGGCAAATAAATGCAGCCAGACTGTTAGAGGACCAGGCAGAGAAAATAAAACAGGACGAGGCAGGAGATACAAAAATGATACAGTCATCGCAAGTGTAAGGGGGAGAGGAAGGATAAATACTGACAAAGTCACAGAATGTGGAATGTTTCAAGACAGGGCAAATAAAGAGGACAAAACAAACACAAATGTAAGAGGTAGAGGCAGACTAACAAAAAAATCACAGCAGTTTTGACAGTGGCAGGGGTCAAGGCAGGTAAAACAATATAAGTGGGAGGCACAATACATGGCATAAATCAACAAAGAACAGTTGAAAGTTGTTCATCAACATCCACCAAAGTGCAGTAAATGGCAAGTGAAACAGTAGAAGTAACAGTATTAGATATTGGCATGCAATCTGTTAGGGAAGAAAGTACAGACAGTGAGAAAGAACAGGACACAAAGCACATCTTCTTGACCTGGATGTAGACTACTTCTTTATTCTGCTGTGAGCTGTGTGGGAAATTCTGTAGTGCACTTGATATCTGCAACAACTTGCACTTTTGCTCAATTCTGTGGGAGGTGAAACTAACTACCCTTTGTAATTGCTTTTTATTTAGATATTTATTTAGTGTATAACCAAGAAGGGACTTGCAAACTCTGTTTATCTTCTGAGTAACTTCAGAAGGAATATAATACTGCATTTTCATTGATCCTTGGAGGTAGCTAGATTGTCTACTAGGATTTTATGACAGTTAAACTATTTTTAAATAAATTTTAGGTGGCTGAGGAGTTGAATAAGGAGCTTGCAAACTCTGCTTATCTTGGAAGTAACTTCATAAGGGTTTAAATACCACATTTTGGTTGTCCCTTTGGTTTAGCTGGATTGACTACTAGGATTTTGTACAGAAACTATTTTTAAATAATTTACTGGTGCATAAAATGTTATGATAGTTGAACTATTTTTAAATAAGTTGCTAGGGTTAAGGAGTTGTTATATCAAAAGCTGCAGTGTGAATTGAAACACAGACATCCTCAGGTGCAGGAAATTGTTTCCCTCATTGTTTTAAGACCAGAAAGTGTTGTATTGGATCAGGAAAGGTTGCATCATAACCATTGTCAAGCAATTGCCCTGGGTGGAGCCTTCCAGACTTGATCAGATTACTATAAACTACTGGTGGCTGCAATATTTAGCGACACAAAACACATCTTCTTGACCTGGAAGGAGACTACTTCTTTATTCAGCTGTGAGCTGTATGGGAAATTCTATATTGCATTTGATATCTACAACAATGTGCACTTTTGCTCAATTCTGTGAGAGGTGAAACTAACTACCCTTGGTAACTGCTTTTTATTTACATATTTATTTAGTGTTTAATCAAGAAAGGGCTTGCAAACTCTGTTTATCTTGTGAGTAACTTCAGAAGGATTTAAATACTGCATTTGGATTGACCCTTGGAGGTAGCTAGATTGTCTACTAGGATTTTCTGACAGTTAAACTATTTTTAAATAAATTACAGGTGGCTGAGGAGTTGAATAAGGAGCCTGCAAACTCTGCTTGTCTTGGAAGTAACTTCATAAGGGTTTACATACTGCATTTTGGTTGTGTCTTGGGGTAGCTGGATTGACTACTAGGATTTTGGGACAGAAACTATTTTTAAATAATTTACTGGTGCACAGGATTTTGTGATAGTTAAACTATTTTTAAAAAAGTTACTGGAGGTTAGTTGAATTACTATAAAGGGTAGTATTCACCAGGGTGGTGGAGCAGTGGTGTATTTGATTGTTTCTAACAGTCGCCAGTTGTTGTGGACTACCTACCCACCCTTCCCCACCCCCCAGGCGTGGCATTTCCTTTATAGCCAACATTCTGACATCACTTCCTCAACAGGTCTTGAGGCAGAACTGTCATATTCTTAATAACCCAGCACAGTGCATAAAGGGTAAGTACACAACACAAACAAATATATATATATATATATATATATATATATATATATATATATATATATATAATATTACACATTGTATATTATAATGGAGAGGGCATGTGGGGAGTGATGCAATGCACTGGCTGTGGGGCAGCAGTTTTCTGGGAGACATTCTGGAAACTGCATTGCAGTCCTATTTGCAGGCAACTGTCAGCTCTGAGGGAGGAGGTAGCTCACCTGCAGGCTGAACTGGCAAGGACTAAGGAGGCCTCCTTCACCCAAAGAGCACCACTATCACAACCACTGAAACAGAAAATTAGAAACATAGAATTTGATGGCAAATAAGGACCACTTGGCCCACCTAGTCTGCCCATTTCCCTACCTAATGGATAAGCTGCAGATCCTAGTTAACCAACAGCCTACTTCCTCCTATCCCCAACTAGAATTGCCTTATGTCTGTCCCATGCATTCTTGAATTTCCCCACTGTTTTTGACTCTATGACCTCCTCAGGAAGGCTGTTCCATGTATCCACAACCCTCTCTGTGAAGAAATACTTCCTCAGATTACCCCTGAGATGTCCCCCCTCTATCTTCAAATTGTGCCCCCTTGTTTTTGCACATCTCTTTTTCTGAAAGATGCTACCCTCTTAGACTGTTGATTCCCCTGAGGTATTTGATAGTTTCTATCATGTCCCCCCTCTTCCTCCTTTCCTCGAGGCTATACATCTTTAGTTCCTTTAGTCTTTCTTCATATGTCTTCTGGTGCTGACCCTGCATCATTTTGGTTGCCCTCTTTTGGACAGCCGCCATTCTGTCTATGTCTTTGTGGAGATGAGGTCTCCAGAACTGTACACAGTACTCCAGATGTGGTCTTTCCAACTATCTGTACAGAGGACCAAAAACTTCCTGTCTTCTATTGGCGATGCCTCTTCCTATGTATCCCAGTAACCCCCCAGCCCTCCTTACTGCCTTCTCACATTGCTGGCCCACCCTTGGGTCATCTGATAAGACTACCTCCAGGTCCCTTTCCATTTTTGTTGTTGTCAGTATCTCACCCCCCATTGTGTACTCTTCCCTTAGGTTTTTGTTTCCCAGGTGCATTACTTTGCACTTCTTTGCATAGAATCTAAGCTGCCAAACATTTGGCCATTCCTCCAACCTTGCCAATTCTCTTTTCAGTCTTTCCACCCCACCTTGTGTATCAACCCTGTTGCAGATCTTTATGTCATCTGCAAAGAGGCATACTTTCCCTTCTAGTCCCTCTGCAATGTCACTTATGAAGACATTAAAAAGGACTGTCCCCAGTACTGAACCCTGCAGCACCCCACTAGTAACCCTCCTTTCTTCACTGTGGACTCCATTTACTATTACCCACTGTGTCCTGTTGTCCAACCAGTGTTTTAACCAGGCTACCACCCTAGAACCCACTCTCAGGCTGGCTAATTTGTTTATTAATCTTTTGTGTGAGACTGTGTAAAATGTCTTGCTAAAGTCTAGGTAGGCTATGTCCACAGTCTCTCCCTGGTCTACTGCTTTGGTCACCCAGTCAAAGAAATCAATTAGATTTGTCTGACATGACCTTCCCACTGTTAATCCATGCTGCCTTGGGTCCTGTGCCCCACTGGCCTCTAGGTACTCAACAATTCTTTCCTTCAGAAGTGATTCCATCATTTCCCTACCACTGAGGTCAAACTGACAGGTCTGTAGTTTCCTGCCTCTGTCTTGCTCCCACTTTTGTGAAGATGAATCACATCTGGCTATCCTGTTTAGCCAATCATTGAAAACAGGGGAGGTACCCAAAGACTGGAGGACAGCAGATGTAGTCCCCTTATACAAAAGTGGGAACAAAGAGGAAGCAGGGAACTACAGACCAGTCAGCCTCACCTCGGTAGTGGGGAAGATCATGGAAGCACTACTGAAGGAGAGATTGGTGGAACATCTGGTTGTCAATGGACTACAGGACCCAAGGCAGCATGGTTTCACCAGGGGAGGTCATGTCAGACCAACCTCATTGAATTTTTGACTGGGTGACTAGGGAGGTGGATCAGGGGAGGCAGTGGACATGGCCTATCTGGACTTCAGCAAGGCCTTTGACACTGTGCCACATAGAAGACTATTACACAAACTGGGGAATATGGGTGTGGGCAGGACAGTAGTGTGGTGGGTAGGTAACTGGCTGGGTGGCAGGACACAGAGGGTGGTGGTAAATGGCTGTCACTCCGCAGAGGAAAAGTGACCAGTGGGGTACCACAGGGATCAGTGCTGGGACCGGTCCTATTCAACATCTTCATCAGTGACATGGCGCAGGACCTAGAAGGCAGAATTTCACTGTTCGCTGATGACACAATGCTCTGTAACAGAGTAGACACACCAGAGGGTGTAGACAGAATGAGAAGCAACATGCAGAAACTTGAAGAATGGTCAGGGGTTTGGCAGTTGAAATTCAATGCAAAGAAGTGCAAGATAATGCATATGGGGCACAATAACCCTGGCACAATATATCAGTTGAGGGGTGAGGATATAGCATGCACCAAGCAGGAAAGGGATCTTGGGGTTATCATCTCTGATGACCTCAAGGTAGAAACAGTGTGACAAGACAGCAGGTAAAGCAAATAGGATGCTGGGATGTATAGGCAGGGGCATTACCAGCAGGAAAAGGAGGTCATAATTCCGCTATACAAGGCGCTAGTGAGGCCCCACCTGGAGTACAGTGTACAGTTCTGGAGACCATATCTACGTAAGGACATAGACAGGGTAGAGAAGGTTCAGAGGAGGGCAACAAAGATGGTGCATGGATTGCATCACAAGTCCTATGAAGACAGGTTGAAGGAACTGAACATGTACTCCCTGGAGGAGAGAAGGGAGAGAGGGATATGATAGAGACATACAAGTATCTTACAGGGAGGAACAGGGTGCAGGAAAACACTATTTTTAAGTGAAAAAGATGTTCCAGGACTAGAGGGCATGGGATGAAGTTGGAGGGAGGACGATTCAGAGGAAACATGAGAAAGAATTTCTTCACAGAATGGGTGGTGGACAAGTGGAACACCCTGCCAGAGGAAGTGGTGGGGGCTGAAACAATCACGGGATTTAAGAATGCATGGGATAGACATAAAGGAATTCTGGATGTCAGGGGTAAGGTGCAACAGACTTCTAGGAAAACAAACTGAACTTACAAGCTCAAATGGGCAGACTGGGTGGGCCATAGGCCCTTATCTGCCGACACTGTCTATGTATCTATGTATGTATGTATGTATCCACCCTCCTCCAGTCCTCAGGTACCACCCCATCCTCCCATGATTTATTAAAAAGGTAGTCAGTGGTGTTACTAGTTCTTTACTTAGTTCTTTTACACTGCATCAGAGGTTGCCAAGTATGAAGAGCAGTTGGACCACAGTGGGTTCTGGGAGGGTGCCAGTGGTGGAACAGAGGTGAAGCCCCCAGTTGTACCTCTACATAAATCATACACCAGTCTGGCAGAGCAAGGTTCCTCTATGATGGCACCCTCAGTGGAGACCAAGAAGAATGCTGAGGACATCCACAAGGGAGACCCACAAAAGGGTGGCAAGGGATACCACGAGAAAGGAAACAGCTTCTGATAGGGAACTCAATTGTTAGGGGGTAGACCTGGGGAAGAGAGAGGAGAGGGTAGTAAGGTGCCTGCCTGGTGCCATGGCTTGGAGGGACAAGAAACAAATCCTCAGGATTGCAGAAGCAGCATCACAGGAGAGGGAATTAGATATCATTGTCCACCTTGGGACAAATGACCTAGCTAGGTATGGGATCAGTGCAGTGCAGGATGAATTTTGTGGAGTGGGGGGTCTCAGACAGGTAGCAAGCACAGTTACCTTCTCAGAGGTGCTGTCAGTCCATGGCAGGGGTGAGGCTAGGGCACTGCACACCATGCAGTTTAATAAATGGTTGCAAAACTGGTGCAGAGCACAGGGCTTTGGCTTCATTGGGGACTGGGGGTACACCTGGAGAGATGAAGGTCTCTACTGGCACGACGGTCTGCATCTGTCCATGAAGGGAACCAAGCTCCTAAGTGACATGTTTAAATGCTTCCTTGGTAAGCTTTTAAACTAGCCAAGGGAGAGGTTCTGATAAGAGGCAGGGAATTTCAAACCTCCCCCCACAAAACATGGCAAGTAGTAAGGTAAACACTGAGGTACAGAGCTCAACAGAGGGCAGGACAGGGGTAAATGGAAAAATAGACAAGGGCAATAAGGGATGGGGGAAAAGGATAAAGCCAACATTAAATGGAGGGAAATGAGTACCAATGCCCATAGTCTGGGAAATAAGCTTCCTGAGCTAGTAGCCCTAATGGAACATGAAAAATTGGATATTGTGGCAGTCACAGAAACATAGTACACAGATAACCATAACTGGGATATTAACATACCGAGGTACACAGTCTACAGAAGGGACAGAGAGGGGAAAAGAGGAGGTGGAGTAGCTCTATACATGAGGGAAGGGATCAAAGCTACAGAACTAAAAAGTAAAGGGGGAGGACAAAAGGCACTCTGGGACACCTTGGAGACAGGGAATGGCATCACAATCTGCACAAGGGTTGTATACAGATGCCTGTCTCAAGGGGAAGAAATGGACAAGAAAATGATAGAGGACATTCTCAAAATGGCTGAAAAAGGGGAGATACTGTTGATGGGGGACCTGAATATGCCAGATGTTAACTGGATGACATGTACTGCAGCCACGTCCAAGAGCAGGGTCATTCTCGATGCCCTGCAGGGGGCAGGCCATAGACAGCTAGTGTTGGAACCCACTCAGGAGGGAGCAATATTAGACCTGGTACTTTCAAATGGAGAGAGAATCACACATTTAGAAGTCAGTAGACATCTGGGAACAAGTGACCACTGCACAGTGTGCTTCACAATAAGCACAACCATACAAAAACAAGGATACTGGACTTTAGAAGGGCTGACTTTGGCAAAATGGCTGAATACCTGAGGAATGCACTAGCAAATGGCTAAAAGGAGGGGTGGAAGAACAATGGAGAAAAATCAGAACTGCCATCGTAGAGGCCTTTGTGGGAAACAAATAAAGAAAACAAAGTGGAGTTAAATACCATTATGGTTCTCAAAAGAGGTGGCAAGGAAGGTTAAGGAGAAAAAGGCTGCATTCAAAAAGTATAAGGAATCACAGAAGGAGCATGACTGGGAACTGTATCAATTAAAGCAGAAAGAAGTGGGGAAGGCAGTCAGAATAGCAAAGGCCCAAACCGAGGAAAAAATAGCCAGCTCAGTTAAGAAGGGGGATAAAACATTTTATAGGTACATTAGGGAGCATAGAAAGGTTAAGAGAGGAATAGTGAAGATTGATGAAAGAGAGGGGAGGTGGGCAGAGGTAGACAGTGAAAAGGCAGAGATACTGAATGAATGCTTTTGCTCAGTATTCACAAAAGAAGATGAGAAGGAGTTACCTAAACCAGACAATAGAAGCACTCTGGGTAGGGGGGTTGACACCAGTCCATTAACAGAAGAAAGAGTCCTGAAAGAACTCCAAAAACTCAAGGTGAACAAAGCAATGGGGCCTGAAGTGATTCACCCCAGAATCCTAAAATAACTAAGGGAGGACCTAATGACCCCACTGACCACACTTTCTAACAGATCATGGGAGGATGGGGTGGTGCCTGAGGACTGGAGGAGGGCAGATGTGATTCTCCTTCACAAAAGTGGGAGCAAGACAGAAGCAGGAAACTACAGGCCTGTAAGTTTGACCTCAGTGGTAGGGAAAATGATGGAATCACTTCTGAAAAAAAGAATTGTTGAGTACCTAGAGACCAGCGGGGCACAGGACCCAAAGCAGTATGGATTACATCAGGAAGGTCATGTCAGATGAATCTAATTGATTTCTTTGACTGTGTGACCAAAGTAATAGACCAGGGAGGGTCTGTGGATATGGCCTACCAAGACTTTAGTAAGGCATTTGACACAGTCCAGTACAAAAGATTAATAATCAAGTTAGCCAGCCTGGGAGTGGGTCCCAGGGTGGTAGCCTGAGTAGCAAACTGACTGCACAACAGGACACAGAAGGTAATAGTGATCAGAACATATTCTGAAGAAAGGGGGGGTCACTAGTGGAGTACCTAAGGGCTCAGTACTGGGTCCAGTCCTCTTTAACATCTTCATAGGTGACATTGCAGAGGGTCTGGAGGGAAAAGTATACCTCTTTGCAGATGACACAAAGATCTGTAACAGAGTTGATGCACGGGGGGGTAGAAAGGATGAGAAGGGACTTGGCAATGTTGGAGGAATGGTCAGACTTATGGCAACTTAGATTCAATGCAAAGAAGTGCAAAGTAATGCACCTGGGAAACAAATACCCAGGAGAAGAGTACACAACAGGGGAGGTACTAACAACAACAAAAATGGAAATGGACCTGGGGGTAGTCATATCAGATGACCTAAAGGTGGTAAAGCAATGTGAGAAGTCAGAAGGAGAGCCAGAGGGATTCTGGGATGCATAGGAAGTGGTATCACAAGTAGAAAAAGGGAAGTGGTTATCCCTCTGTACAGAAAGTTGGTGAAACCCCATCTAGAGTACTGTGTGCAGTTTTGGAGACCTTATCTACGCAAGGACATAGACAGGATGGAAGCAGTCCAGGGGAGGGCAACTAAAATGGTGCGGGGTCTGCATCAGAAACCATATGAAGAGAGACTGAGAGAGCATAATATGTGTACCCTTGATGAAAGGAGGGATGGGGGCACATGATAGAAACTTTCAAGTACCTCAAGGGAATCAGCAAGGTCCAGGAGGGTAACATCTTTCAGAAAAAGAGATTTGTAAGAACAAGGGGGCACAATTTAAAGATAGAGGGGGGATGGCTCAGGGGTAATGTGAGGACATTTCTTTTCATGGAGAGAGTGGTGGATGCATGAAACTACCTTCCTGGGGAGGTTGTTGGGTCTAAAACACTGGGGGAATTCAAACATGCATGGGACAGACATAAGGCAATTGTAGTGGGGGGGTGGCAGGAAATAGGCTGTTGGTTAACTAGAATCTGCAGCTTATCCAGTAGGTAGGGAAATGGGCAGACTGGGTGGGCCAAGTGGTCCTTATCTGCCATCAAAGTCTATGTTTCTATGTAAGTGAATGGGTACGTGACTCCACAAGTGAAGGAGAGGCAGTCTCAGTAGGGAGGAGGGGTGAGGTCACAGGAAACAAGATTAGGGGTGTAATAAGTACCCGAGGGACAGGAAGAGGCCATGGAAGAGGAAGAGTCAGTGGACCGTCCCAGCAAAATCTAGTTATGAATACTACTGGGGCAAATCAGAGAAGTGCAGCTGAAATTATGTGGCATGAAAGTGAACAGCAGGTTGAACCTTTCCAGTTTACAGGATCTCCAGGCATTAATGTCCCTTTGCCTGATAATCCTACACCCCTGGAGTGTTTTAAAATCTTCTTCTCAGAGTCAGACATTGTTGGTAATGACGACATTATACATTTAATTTGTAGTGAAACAAATTGAAATGCCAAACTATTTCTGATGAATGAAAGTCAGTCTGAATTCTCTCATTCTTCTTCCTGGAAACCAGTCAATCATTCTGAGATGCATGTGTTCTTTAGTATTTTCATGTTAACTGGGTCGATGAAAAAAAAAACACAACTATCTGATTACTAGTCCACTAACCCATTCCTCTCCACACCTATTGTGCATTCACTCATGAGCAGGGACAGGTACTTGAACATACTAAAATTCCTACATTTTGTGGATAATAATATATGCATTGAATCACCAGACAAGCTAATGAAAATACAGAGTGTACTACATTTCTTACAGAACAAGTTTATGACAGCATATACCCCTGACTGATACATTAGCATTGATGAATAGCTTCTATTATTCAAAGGCCATCTAGGATTCAGACAATACATACCCTTGGAATGGTCAAGATTTGGCATAAAAACATAAAATTGTGTGAAAGCTACTCAGATAATGGTGGGATGGGAGGGTATGTGTGGAATTTCATGGTGTACACCAGTTAAAACGTACAAGATGTCACAGTTGATAAAACCATCACACACACTACTGTAGAAAATTTTGAACTGAATGCTCATCCACTTTCTTGAAATAATCCTGATGTAACAGCAGAGGTCAGGAATGCTGCATCGACTATAATGACAGGGCAAACAACACATGACATTGTAATCAAGTTATTGGAAGAACTTGACAGTCAGGGGTATATATGGTTCACAGACAGGTTCTACTCTAGCCCTACACTTGTTCGACACTTACAGGATCTCAAAACTAAGTTCTGTGGAACTGCCAACAAAGCCCGATTATGACTGCCACAACAGTTTCGAGAGGTATGGCTGGATGTAGGAGACAGTGTTTCACTCATTGCGGAGAACTGTCCCAAAATGAGAGCCATCATGTGCTGTGCAAGGCCTTAGAAAACTCAGACTGTTTACATGTTGACTACAGTGCATCAGGGGGCCATGGTGTTGTGTGGCAACATGCATGATGGAACCCCAAAGATCAAACCAGATGCTGTACTGCAGTACAATAGTAAGATGGGAGGAGTGGATGTTAGTGACCAGATGCTCAAAAATTATGCATGTCAGAAAAACAAGAAAATGGTACAAAAAAAATGTTTTTCCACTTAGTGGATATCTCAGTTTTTAACTCATTTGTGATCTACAAGCATAAGGGTGGTAAAGGCACTCACTATCAGTATGTTGCAAAGCTCATAGAATAGCTTGCAGAAGGTTACCTGTGTAATGCTACTGCAAATGTAAGATATGTGTCGAGTGCAGAGACAGAGGTATGCCTTACTGGCTGGCACTTTCCTGCTAAAATCCCTTCCACACCAAAAAAGAAGAATCCAACCAGACTTTGTAGGGTTTGCTCAGCCAAGGCCTCACATGCCCTGACAGCCAGTGGATCTAAACATAAGAGAGGATCATGGGGTGAAGCATCTGAGAGTCGCTACTACTGTCCTGACTGCAATGTCCCACTTTGTGTTGGAAGGTGCTTCAAATTATGCCACACAGTGAAGGATTATGGAATCTCAGACAAAGAATCATCTTCGACTTCCAAGTAATACAAATAAGTAAAGTTCAGGACAGTAAAAAAATGACATTTTACTAACATTATTGTCATTATTGACATTCAGTGCCTTTACCACCCTTACAGTAGTCCACACCTGAAACACACATTTGCCTTGCATTTTATATTGATTTGCCTGCCTCTGCCCTTGTCACTTCCAGTGCTGTTTCAGCCTATGGCACAATTTCAAAATTTGCCAGATTTTTTTTATAAATACACACAATACAGTAGTGTAGTGAGGTGCAAAAATACATAAATATCAGAGACATATCACTCTAATTTATTTAAATAACATTCAGACTATTAAATAAACCTTCATTTGAGCTTCAGTTAGCTTTTATTCTCAACCTTTGTCTCATGACATATCAATCGGACACCCAAAAAAATATTTGAAAATGTTTTTAATTTACGTAAATATGCAAGATTTGGTTATTCAGTTACCATTAAACGTGGAAAAACAAAATTAGTACTGGATGTAGCTATTGACCCAAACATCATACACAGAAAATTTCATTAGGATATCTCATACACAAAATAATATACAGGACTGTACATTTAGGGTCCAAATTCTTGCAAAATCACCAGCAGCAGGGGGTCAAATTTACTAAAAGTGACCAGCAGTTAAAGGGTTAAATGGACCAATTTTGAGTGTGTTGGTGATGTCAACTGGGAGGGAATTGAACCAGGAGGGAGCCCTGTAGCAGAAGGATCGCTGGGCTAGGGAGGTCCTGGGCAACAATAAGGTGGCCTTATCCGAGCTGCGGGTGGCCACTGCTGGAGTTCCGCTTTGAAGGAATGCAGCCACCCTTGGAGGGGAGAGCCCGAGAAGAATTTTCTTGGATAGTAGGCAGGTTTGGTAGTGGAGTCTTTCTTCAAGGTTGAGGAGTTTTGCGGTGGCATAGAGTAGGCAGGTATGGGTAAGTCTGGGTGCCCTGGTCAGGAGCCTGCAGGCCTTGTTTATAGAGATTTGGATTTTACTGATAACAGTTTTATCAGCAGCACTGTATATTGGCAGGCCATAATCCACTAGGGACAGGACAGAGGATGTGATGGCCAGCCGGAGCTCATGGGGAGGGAGGTAGTCCTTGTGCTGGTAGAGAAGGCCTAACCGAGTGTTGGTGGCTGCTGAGAGGACATTTATGTGATGGTGAAAAGTGAGAGCCATGTCAAAGGTAATCCCTAGTTATCTATATGTGTACACTTGCTCTAGGGGGGTGCTGTGTGCTGGGGATTATTAGGAGGGAGGCATTTTGGACTTGTTTTGGTGGTGAGTGAATAGCATAGTCTTGGTCTTTTTTAGGTTGATAATAAGTCTATGAGCCTTGAACCATTTTTCAGCTTGGTTAAAGGAGAGCTGGAGAGAGTCCTGGAGTGAGGCAGGTTTATGATGAGAGACAAAGATAACGGCATCATCTGCATAAAGAAGAATTTTGCCGGAGCAGGCACTGGGAAGGATGCTGAGGTAGAGACTGAACAAGAGGTGCTCCAGGATAGAGCCCTGGGGGAACCCGGAGTGAACAAGTCAGGTGCTGGATCAGGTCCCATTGATTTTTACACACTGGGAATGAGCTGAGAGGTAGCTGGAGCACCAGTCGAGAGGACCAGTTGAGAAACTGATTTGGTAGAGAGAGTCAAGCAGGAGGGGATGGCGAACAGTGTCGAAGGCCTTGGAGAGAGGTCAATGAACACTGCACCAGCAAGATTGCCAAAGTCTAGGGAGGAGTGCAGAGAGTTGGAGAATTCAAGGAGGGCTGTTGTGGTACTATGTCCTGTGCAGAAACCATGCTGCTCAGGGCATAGTATGTCATATTTGGTCAGGTACTCTGTAAGATGAGTGGCCACCACTTTTTCAATAGCTTTGGAAAGAGGGGGGAGTATGGAGATTGGCCTATAGTTGTTTGGGGAGGACCTATTACAATTTTTGTGAATGGGTGTGACAATAGTCATTTTTCCAGGCACTGGGGAATTGACATAGATAGAGGCATTGATTCAGTAAGCCAGTCAGTAGGACAAGGACATCATCAAGTACTTGGTGCAGCATCCTGGTGTCCAGAGTGTTATTGCTAGGGCTATTGCTGCCCAGGGCTTTTTGCAAGTACAGTCTGCCTTCTTGGGTGGAAATTTTGCATAGGTGGAAGTGGGGCCATTGTAGGAAAAGTGGTTGAGAATCTGGCATGGGGTTGAAGAAACTGCTGGGAAGGAGAGAACTTAGATCAGTGAAGGTGGTATTAAGGTAGTTAGCTATGGTGAGGGGGTCCATGGTAATAAAGCCGACAATAGAAACCTGGGATGAGGGGGGGACATGTTTTCCCATTCAGCTCTTTTATATTATCCCAGAAGGTCTGGGCTGAGCCCCAGGTGGAGGTAAGGGTGGCCTGGAAGTGTTCTGCTTTGACCTTGTGGATGACCCATGTGCGCTGATTGCATGCATCATTGTAAGCTTGCCTATCTGACACTTTGTCAGACTCTGCAGCAATATGCCAGATGTTATCCCTCTTTTGGAGTTTTTGGAGCAGGGATAGGGTGACCCAAGGCACATTTTGTTTTTTTGAGCAATGTCTGGTGAGCAGTGTTAGAGATCGCAGGCCTTGTTGAAAGTCTGTGTGAAGAGGTCAAGTGTGGCATCAATGCTTGGGGCATGGTTGATGGGGGACCAGTCAATCTGGGCAAGATAGTGCCTGAGTTTTTTAAGGCAACCTGGGCAGAGGCACCTACAAAGAGCAGATTGAGTTACTGGTTTGGGGTGATGGAGGACCAGAGGAAGAAGATAGGGGATTGGTCACTTAAGGAGTCTAAAAGGATTTTAATATCCTGGACTTTTTGGGGGTGGTTGGAGACTATGACATCCAGGAGGGTGTTGGTTCCTTTGGTGGGGTTGAGTCTAGTGGGCTGGGAGACTAGTTGGGTCATGTCAAGGGCAGCAAAGGAATCCCTCGCTTGTGAAACTGAGGAGCAGAGCCAATTGACGTCAAGGTCCCCTAATAAGACTTGTTCAGCTTTGTGAGGGAGAGTTGAGAGATACTCTGTGAGTGACTGGATAGCTGGGTTTTTGTTCCTAGGAGGAACGTAGGAGACTGTGATGTAGAGTGGACCCCTGGTAGGATCAGGGATGATTTTGAGGGTGAGGGCCTGGGCTCCGTTGTTGAGCTTGGGAGCGGGGAGCGTATGACCAATAATGGTGACACGTAAGTAAACAGTGCATCCACCCCCTCGTTTGCCTAACTGATCTTCCTGATAGAGGGTGTACCCGGGGAGTGAGAGAAAGGAATAGGGGGTAAATTTCGAGAGCCACGTCTCCACTAGAGCAATAATGTTGGGTTGGTGTTGGATGACCCAGCATTGGAACCCAGCAGATTTTTTTAGCAAGCTGCAGATGTTCAGGGAGGAAATGTGGAGCCCATAGAAAAAGGTCTTGGGCAGCCTTGTGGGAGTTGGACCCGGATTGGGGTGGACATTTCTAGAGAGTAGCAGCAATAAAGCGATAATTCTAACCAACAAGCAACGGTAACAGGTGTCCTTTACTGGTCTACAGGCTGAGGGTCCAACCACAGGGTTGCATAGAATGGGTAGAGCATGAAGTGTATAAATAGCATTAAGGAGGTGGGTCCAAGGGGGTCCCAGAAAGGTAGGGGAGCCTGGTAAGTGGTGGGGAGGTGAATGCTGTGGCCCTGGCTTTGTGTCCAGGATGGGTGGCGGTCGAGAGACCAAGGTATGGTCCGGGGATGCAGCACCATGAGTGCAGGGAGTGTGGTCTTGTAGGAGAGAGGCCAGTATCAGGAGGGCTGGGTTGGCCAGGTGTAACATTGTGGAATTGGTGGAATTGGTACCCATGGTCCCTCTTGTTAATGGGGTGGTAGAGAAGTACAGTAGTAGCCACAGACATTGCCAGCTATTTCCAGATATTTCATGACATTTTTAAAGAGTTTCTCTCAGCTGCCCCTACTGTGGCAATGCAGAAAGCAGGAGATTTCTCTAGAAATATCACAGACATTTTGGGAAATAGCTGGCAATGTCTGTGGCTACTACTATATAAGGATCTAGGCAATGCTTTCCATTGTGTGACTGCCACAGTCAACAAAAAACTAACTAAATAAAATAGTGGTAGAGCTGTGGACTTTGATGCACAGGGTACAAGGTTCAAATACCCTGGGGGGCAGGTGTCCTTAAGGCCTGGGAAAGATGGTAAACCAGGCAGTTGGAAGGCTGGAGTGTACTGGGTTAGGCACAGGATGGAGGGTGAAATAACAACTCCTAGTGGCCTCGGGGGAATGGAAGATGGTCTGGAGGGTGGATGGCAAAGGGGTGGAGAGGCTTGGATGGCAGTGAGTAGGAGGGGAATAGGGCAGTAAATAGGCTAACTAGTAATGGAGAGAGGCAGTGAAGAAGCCAATGTAGGCAGAGTGGTAGAATGCAGAAAACAGTATAGTGATAAAGAGTGGACAGGGAGGTTGTGCAAGGAGTACTTTCTAGTGGCAGGTGAGTATAACCTGCTAATGGAGAAGTGGAGACTTAGAAAATGTGGCAACTGGAAGTCATGTGATGGGGATGGTCTATAAATTAAGGGTCGAGCTTGGGTGGGAGGGTGGCTGAGGAAGGTGGGGCAATCTACATGCAGCGTCGACAGGCTAACACCCCTAAGGAAGTAAGCTGGCAGGAGAAGATAGTCTTTACCTCTTCAAGGCTCTCTCGGTGCTCCCTGCCCCTGTCGGAGTGTTCTGTGATGCTGTGTAGTTCTGCTTGGGGGGTGTACCTGAGGCCTATAAGGGAAGAGAAACAATAGGCCGCATTAGTATGCAGCAGGAGGTTAGGAGGCACAGTAGACCCTGCTGCGCATACATTAAGTCTCAGTCTGGATATCGGGACAGGGACCCCAGGGCACATGCGGGAGGAATCCTGATCTAAGGTGGCAATAGGACGCCAGGAGCTTAGCCACAGAAGGCAAGACGACAGCTTCTATTAACCAATACTCTATAGCAACCTCCACCACCAGCAATCCTGGCTACTGTGTACAGCTCTAATGCTATAAGAGAACCCAAAAAATGCAGGTTTACACACTGTAACAACACATGGTGAATCCAGGCATGCAGTTGCTACAACGCTAACCCTAAACAGCAGAGCAAGTAAGCATAGATGTAAAACAGAACACTCACTAGAGAGCCCAGATCCAGAGTTAACTGAGACCCTTAAAGTGTCCCTGTAATGCAGTTGAAATTCCCGCTGAGAGGTTAGATCCACAAGCACTGCAAATTCTATCAGTTGCTGTGTGGGGATATTAATTTAAAGACATCCCTAAGAAAGTAAGCTGGCAAACAGCTATGTTTATTACATATAGACATTGCTTTTATACAGGAATCTCATTTGTTAGTCTCAGAAGCCCCAAAATTAAGGAGGCAGCATGTGGGTCAAGTGTTTGCTGCAGAAGGGAGTTCTCAAAGCTGGGAGGTTCTAATTTTAATATCCCTAACTGTCCCATTCATACCCATTAAAGTTATCAGTGACCCTAATGGCAGGTTTTTATTGGTCCAGGGAAAAATGCATATGAATAATATTTTATTAGGCAGTATTTATGAGCCAAACGTCGAGTCCCCCGAATTTTTTGTACAATTGGTCAAGATTTTGACTCCTTATTTATGCACCCCATGGTTTTAGGAGGGGACCTAAATTTAACTTTTGACCCGAATGTAGACTGTACAGGGAGTAAATTTGAAGCCCTCTCCCCAGGCCAAAGGGCGCTGAGGTAATGGGTAGATCAAACAGGTTTGCACGATGTGTGGCGTATTCATCATCCCTTAGAAAGGTGCTACACATTCACCTCTCTGGTTCATCGGACTTCTTCAAGGCTTGTTTACATTTTGATTTCCCAGGATTTACTTCCCGGGGCAATAGAATCTTCCATTCTTCCTGGCCCCCTGTCCGACCATTCATGGGTCACATGTCAACTTTCATTTGTTTCTCTTCCCAAAGTAGGGGGAAGATGGAAAATCAATAATCAGCTATTAAAAGATCCCAGTACAGTGCAGGACATCGCAGATCATATTACACAATTTATAAATCTCAACTACAGTACTACCGGCAAGCCTGATGTGGAATGGTGCAACTTAAAAGCATTTCTAAGAGGGGTATTAATTGGTATGGCTTCCAGACGAAAGAAGGCGAGTGAGAATCAACTTTTGAATCTTGTTTCCCAAATCAGAACCATTGAAAATAACATAGCCCCGTCTATCCCCGAACAATTTAAACAAAAACTTATAATGCTTAAAGATGCTTACTTGAACCTTCTGAGAGAGAAAGCCGAATTCTTGATTATTAAAACAAATGCTTCCTATACTGATCAAGGAGAAAAAGCCGGACATCTTCTGGCATTAAGACTTAGGCAACTAGAATTATCTAGATTTATTTCTACCATCTTATTGTCAGTAGATGGTACCTTAAAATTTACCCCATCTGAGATCACGGCTGAATTTTACTCCTACTTCCAACAAATATACAATCCAATGCTAAATCCACCTTCTCCAGACAATCTAAATAAGTATCCCACTGACTGTCATCTGCCCTCACTTTCACAGGCTCAACAGCTAGCATTATGTGCCCCTATCACTCAGGAAGTACTTTTTAGAATTATCAGGGATCTCCCTTCGGACAAAACCCCAGGACCTGTTGGTTTTTCTTCTAACTTTTATAAAGTTTATGCATCACAATTGGTTCCCTTGCTTATTCCTCTATACCAATGTATTCTCTCTGAGTCCAGCATAGATAACACCCTATTTGAAGCCTTGATTGTTCTTCTACCTAAATCTGGCAACCCCCCTGAGCTGACATACAGCTATAGACCAGTTTCTCTTCTTAACCATGACATCAAAATCCTGTCTAAATTACTAGCGGATTGCATCAATACCATTATTTCTGATCTAATAGGACTGGAGCAGGTGGGATTCATGAGAGGTAGATCCTCTGTTGATGACCTACGTACATTGGTCCATGTCTTCTCGACATCCAGGGACGCTCACTACCCTGCCGCCCTTGTTTCCCTGGATGCCAAGAAGGCATTCAACAGAGTTAATTGGAACTTCCTATTCCATACCTTACAAGCTTTCGGTTCCCCCCGACATTTGTAAAATGGGTCTGTGCACTGTATAAAGTACCCTCAGCCAGAGTGATGTGTAAATGACTGTCCTCTAACCTTTTCCCATTGCGTTCAGGCATGAGACAGGGGTTCCCCTTGTCTCCTATTCTTTTTAATGTGTATCTGGAACCTTTAATATGGTGGTTGGTTAATTGTCCTAGAGTTCAAGGCATCCCCGTGCTTAACCATGAAGTTAAGGTTTCGGCCTATGCTGATGATCTAATACTTCAGCTTTCCTACCCTACCTTATCAATCCCCCCCATGTTTGAGATTATAAAATAATATAGTACCTTCTCAAATTATAAATTAAATGTAGACAAAACAGTTGTTTTTCCCCTTAACTATAAACTAACAAAGCAAGAAATCCAAACCCTAGGTTTGTCTTGGGAAGCACAATCCTTGAAGTAATAAGGTATTGTGCTCACATGAAATCCAACCCTTATCCAAAAGAAAAATCTGGATTCTTTGTTAATTACAATTACTCAGGACTTAAAAAGGTGGTCCCTTCTCCCTCTTTCAATATGGGGCAGGATCAACATTATTAAAATGAATGCTTTTCTGTGTCTCCTTTACCTGCTTAATCTTTTAAATGTATGGCTTCCTCTCTCATGGTTCAAAAAAGCACATGGTATCATTCTGGATTTTATATGGGATAACAAAAGACCCCGACTGGCCTTTCACAAACTAGCAGCGCCTAAAGCAAAGGGTGGTCTCCGTCTTCCACATTTAGCATTCTATTATTGGGCATGTCACGCCAGCAAGTATCTTAGATGGCTTGGGATGGGAACTCCCGGAACGCCATCTCCATATACCCCACTCTGGCTTAAAATTTAATCTGATCTAATAAGACTGCATGGCTTTTCTCCTTCCGCACTGTTATTTACCAAGGTTAAACATCTTCCTATACCACTGCATTCCACCTCGATTGCCCTTTCTGTCAAGGTGCATTCCCAGTTGTGAGCCTTTTTGAAGTATGACCACTGTACTGATCCGGCACAGCCATTAATTGGGAACCTCGACCTTAAAATTACAGGTAAAGTTCTTTCCACTCATTGGCTTAGACACCTCTCCAATTCTACCCTCTCTTGTTTTGTAGATGGTAGAACAGGGTCCTGGTTAACTTCACCTGAGATCCTAGCTAAGTTTAATATCCCAAATTCTTATATTTTTAAAATGTATCAATTATGTCACCTATTGATAAAAACTATGGAAGCAACCCCTTCTCCCTCCATTAACCCAGCTATTATAACAGGTATGGTCCCTCTTGTTGGCCTTCCACATGCAGTCTCCAAACTGTTCAATATTCTCTTTGATTGGGCTTATCCAGACTATTTGGGTCCTTCGAGTTACTGGGCACCTCTTTTTCCTGAGATACCTATAAACTGGCCTGTTCTATGGCAGGGATGCCATAAGTTCATCATGCAGGACAGACTCCACCTCATGCAATTTCGCATATTGCACAACCTATATTATTCACCACAAAAGCTGGCTAGATATGGTATAATTACTTCTTCCACTTGTACCAGGTGTGCACAGGATGAAGGTAACTTATTTCATATCTTTTGGACCTGTCCCAAAATATCTCCCCTCTGGGAACTTATCAAAGAGAGAGCTGACCCCCTTTTAGGGCTCAAGGAGTTATTCTTCCCAAGGGTGATTTCTCCGGTATACCAGTCCTTGCTCAAAAGTTCCACATGGCCTTAATATCCATGTCAGTTAAAAAACTAGTACTAAAGCACTGGAAGGATCTTGAAAATATTTCTTATACCGAATGGCTGAGGGAAATACTAGCTAATCTTAGAACAGAGAGATCTATAGCTAGTCTCCGGAATACTGTACCTAAATTTAATAAAATATGGGGCCCTTTGCAAACTCTTTACTCCCTTTAATTTGTTTAATTTAGTATGCCTGACCAGTAACTCTGGTGATATAAGTTTATTTTGTCCGTGCACGATTCAGGAGAGAGGGTGATTTTGGGGGTGGGTGGGGGGTGGGGAGGTTGCACCTATCTGTTTGGTGTGCTCTGTTGTTACTTTTCTCAATCCAGGGTGTATCATTTTGGTATGTAAGTATCAAAGTTAATAAAGTTTGAATTGAAAAAAAGAAAGTAAGCTGGCAGGAGGAGGTTGTCTTTACCTCTTCAAGGCACTCTCGATACTCCCTGCCCCTGTCAAAGTGTTCTGTGATGCTGTGTAGTTCTGTTTTGGGGGGTGTACCTGAGGCCCCTTCAAGGTGCTCTCGGTGCTCCCGGCCCCTCTTGGAGTATTCTATGATGCTGTGTAGTTCTGCAAAGACTATGGGCACTGTTCAATAACCATACAGTTTAAATCACACACAAATATACATATAAAAGAATACAACTGGGAACATGCAATTATCTATCCCGTAACACTAGATATAAGTTAAAAGCATAAGCAATAATCAGAAATCAGAAAATGCTTGTTGGAACAAATATGTTTTAAGGCCCTTTTTAAAAGCCTCCACCAAGGAAGCATCCCTTTTATAACCAGGCAAGGAGTTCCACAGGGTCAGTGCAGCCACCGAGAATGCTCTGTCCCCAGAATGCCACAACCTAAGCATAGGAACTCCCAGAAGACCTCCCTGGCAGAATGGGGGGCCCCTGGCCAGATGGTAGGGGACAAGGAGATCTTGCAGATAGACATGACCCCTTTCATGCAGAGTCTTATAGGTCAACAAGCTGATCTTGAAGACAACCCTCCATTGGACCAGCAGCTTGTGCAGTCTGTGGAGGACCGGGATGATATGCTCACACCTTTTGACCCCCATCAGCAATCTTGCTGCCACATTCTGCACCAGCTGCAGCCTGTGGAAGCTGCTTACAGATAACCCTAGGTACAGGGCATTAAAGTTGTCCAGCCTGGAAGTGATGAAAACATGTACCAGTGTCATCAGGCCCTCAGGCAGGATCACGGCTCGAATTTGTGTGATATTACTGAGATGATAAAACCCACTTATAACCACGGCCGACACCTGAGCATCAAGTGTCAGGTCATCATCCAGGATCATGCCCAAATTCTTCACCTGTCTAGAGGTGGCAAGGGGCACACCCCCAGCACTAGGTAGGGGGGCAACACCCCACTCCCCCCTCCACCCCGATGACCTGGATCCACAACCAGTACCTCAGTCTTGTCAGGGTTAAGCTTAAGCCAATTGTGAGTCATCCACAACTGGATTTCCTCGAGGCAGCTGTTAAATACAGAGTCTGACACCTGGGCATTGGGTGCATTGGACATGTACAGCTGGGTATCACCTGCATATCAGTAAAAACACAACCCATACCACTTGATAATGTTCCACAAAGGCAGCATGTACACCGTGAACAATAAGGGCATCGAGACCGAACCCTGTGGAACACCACAGCACAGAAGCTTTGGGTTAGAGGAGGCAATTCCCATTGTCACCCTTTGCACTCTGTCTGTCAGGTATGACCTAAACCAGTTGATGACATTACCAGATAAACCACACCAAAACTGCAGGCAGTCAAGTAGCACCTCATGGTCCATGGTGTCAGATGCCTCAGAGAGGTCCTGAAGGACCAAGATAGTTTGGTCCCTCATGTCCCTTGCCATCAGTAGATCATTTAACACCCTCACCAGGGTAGTCTTCATACCATGCCCCGCATGGAACCCAGACTGGAAAGGCTCATAGGCAGAGGAAGTGGCAAGATGTCTCTCAAGCTGCACACCCACCACCTTTCAATAACCTTCCTTAACAATGGGAGGTTTGAGACTGGTCTGTAGTTGCTGAGGCAGTCTGGGTTCAGAGATGGCATTTTCAAAAGGGGTCTTACCAAGGCTTCTTTCAGGACCAATGGGAAGATCACACTCCTCAGTGAATTCCAGATGACCTCAGCAACCACAGGTCCCATCAGGTCCTAACACCCAACCAAAAGGTGGGTTGGACCTGGGTCCAGATCACACTGTGTATGCCACAGCTTACCTGACTTCAGTATTGTGGTTAAGCCCTGAAAGAGAAATTTAGCCCCATTACTGACTTACAGAGCAAAATTATTTTTTGTGTATGTAAAAATATAAATGAATCAGTTACCAATACAATGACTAACTAAATCCTATGCAAATAGATGAAAACCTGCTATTGATATGATCAGTTTTTTTTCTTGTATAGAGTCATTTGCAGAAAACTCAGAGACTGTTATGTTGATTTTACCTTTCCAAAACCAAACTGACAGTCTGCCATTTAAATTGATCTGTGGAGGGTCAGTAACAGCTTGGTTTCGACTGTCAGCATTATCAACCGAAATACTATGTCTCAGCTCAAATCTGTAGGAACAATTTATTCTCAGGGACCTCTAAATTCATCTTGGTTTTGTAAGGTAACTTCAGTCTCATTTGAATATGCCATGGTGCAGAATCAGTAATACCAATGCTGGGGCATACGGCATGTCATGTCTATTCTGTTGTAAAGAAACATGGAAACTCAAGAGAAGGCATGTAGACACCGACAGAGAAAGTATTGTACTGGCCATTTAAAAAAAAAAAAAAACAGACAAGTGGTTTTAAATATTTTATTAATACAATAACTAAAGGGCAGTGGAATGGATAAGCGAGGATTCTTGAGTGACAAAAAGGGATTCTTTTTTGTGACATGTGATACGAAAAAGGATTCATTTTTGGTATCATGTGGTTATGAAGAGTGATTCATTATATTAAAAAACACATTTCAGGGGCATATTTCTGACTTTGAAGTGCAGATTGCACCTAGTGGGGTACCAATGAGCCAGCTATGTGTGGTGGTCTCTCCCCAGGATGTAATTTTTGTGACTTTTGAAAAAAAAAATTAAGAAAAAAATGAGGCAAGATGGCGGCTTGTGAAAGAGGATTTTTCTCTCACAAAAAATGATTTAATTCTCATGAAAAAGGAATGGGACTCATAAGAGTGAATCCTTTTTCAAGAAAACAAATCCTTGGTCAAATTTTCTTCCTCTATCCTGAAAAGTGATCTTCCAATTGAAAACAATGGGAAATGAAAAACGTTATAACTTCGCAACAGATTAATATTTTTTCACAAAACTAAGCATGCAGGGCGATGAGGAACAAACTGCAAAAAGTGGCAACTTTAGGACTTTTTGCACTGTCCGGATCTCAGAATCCACACATCCAACTAGCACAAAACTTGCCATATCAAGAGATCTTCCCCACAGAACAGTGCATACCAAATTTTAAGCAAATGTATTGATTGGTTACAAAATTGTTAAAGTGCAAAATGTGAGGTTTAACAATTAACATGCTACTCAACCCTAACTATAGGGGTGCGATAGTGCCCCAATAATAAATTGCAAAAAACTTCATAAATGCACCAGTTAGTGTTAAAGTGACAAAAGTAAGGAAATGTCGTGTTAGGGTTTCCTACCCTACTCTCCACCCTCACCCTGCACACCCCAATAGGCATTAAGGGTGGGGTTGTCAGCCCTAACGCTCACCCCAGTCCATAAGTAAATAGCTGAGATGGGTACGGTATAGGAGAATGGAGTGAGCATTAGGGCTGATGAACCCAAGGCACCCCCGATGCCCGTTGTTGTGTGCAGGGTTGGGGTGGGAACATTTCCCTATTTTTGTCGCTTTAACCCTAACTGATGCATTAACAACATTTTTTTGTAACTAATTTTCTTACTTTTTCAGATACTGTAGTATAATTGTATCCTTATTTGGCTATAGGAGCATTTTGCTATGTGAATGCATCCTGTGGATCCTGCTGCCCTACACATACATAATTTTTCTCATATATTGTTTTAGAAAATGGCATTTGGCTGTTCCCTGGTATCCAGTGGAAACCCCCACCAAACAATTGTACCCAGTACCCTATTAATGTTAAGTGACTAGCCCTGATGTCTAGTGTCAGCCCCTCATACTCCAATTTTCATATATGTTTTACTATATTCTCAGTGCTACTTAATGGTGTCCTGCCCTCTCAAATTGTGGCCAGTCTCCCATTTATTGTACATTAAGTGTATACCCTCATGTGACACTCCTCATCCTGCCATTTGAATATATTTTTAATATGTATTTATTGGTGGCCAGTGGCACCCCCCACCCACTAATTCTAAGGAAATCACTATCAACCCAAAATGTATATCCCTGGTATCTAATGGCACCCCACTCTGCAATCCCAGAATTATGTGTAATAATATTCCCAACTGGTTCCCAGTGGCACTCCTCACACTTCAATATAACTGTCAAACTGTAAATAAGAAAATGGTCCCTTGTTGACTTTTTTTCTAACCTGTAACAAAAAACCTTGTCCACCATTGATCTTACCCACACCCCCAACCAACCTCCCACTGTGCACCCACCTCCTCGCATTCCCCTTCAAACCCCCCCATACCCTTACTAACCTGGACTGGCCTCACAGTGAATATCCACTCTCCGATTGAGGAATCAACTTGCTGGAACCAGCGACTGCTGTCTGACAAGTAAGATAACTGCAGTCAGAAAATACACTGAACCTCAGTTATCTTATTAGTCATACAGCATTCACCAGTTCCAGCAGCAAGATGTGTCTTTGATAGGACAGTGGATCTTCACTGTGGAGCCAGTTCAGGTGAGTGAGGGTATGTGGGAGGGTTCAAGGGTGGTGCGAGGAGGTGGGTGCACAGTGGAAGGTTGAGTGGGAGTGCGGGTAAGATCATTTTTATCTGACACCACAGAAATGTGTAAGGCTGTAACATATCTCACGTCCAGGTTACAAATTGCTCTGATGTGCTCTCCAACCCTTTCCTTGGACTTTCTCTTGGTCTTTTATATAAACATACATACAGAATGAACATATAAAAATGCCAACAAAAACAGGCCTCATGATCTATTGAGTCTGCTAGTTTGTGCAGCTAGCCCCTCAACTTGCAGCTGCCCCACCATCCCCTCCACTCCCCTCTTCATAGAAACTCCCCCTCATTTTGTCCCACCCCCTCTTACATCCTCCCACTGTTCTTCAGGATACCACTTCCTCAGGCAGAGCATTCCAGTTGTCCACCACCCTTTTAGAGAAAAAGTGTTTCCTGATTTCCCTCCTGAATCTTCCCCCCAGTCTCATCTGATGCCCTCTCATGTCCCTCCCACCTCTGATCTCAAAAATCCCTTCTGTATTAGTATTGTTTATTCCCTATATAGAGACATAGAAACATAGACTTTGACGGCAGATAAGGACCGCTTGGCCCATCTAGTCTGCCCATTTCCCTACCTACAGGATAGGCCGTAGATCCTAGTTAACCAACAGCCTATTTCTTCCTACCCCGCACAAGAATTGCCTTATGTCTGTCCCATGCATTCTTGAATTCTCCCACAGTTTTAGACCCCAAAACCTCCTCAGGAAGCTGTTCCATGCATCCACCACCCTCTCTGAAATAATACTTCCTCACATTGCCCCTGAACCGCCCTCCCTCTATCTTTAAATTGTGTCCCCTTGTTCTTGCAAGTCTCTTTTTCTGAAAGATGCTACCCTCTTGGACTTTGTTGATTCCACTGAGGTACTTAAAAGTTTCTATCATGTCCCCCCTCTCCCTTCTTTCCTCAAGGGTATACATATTAAGCTCCCTTAGTCTCTTCTCATATGGCTTCTCCTGCAGACCCTGCACCATTTTAGTTGCCCTCCTCTGGACTACCTCTATCCTGTCTATGTCCTTGTGGAGATGGGGTCTCCAGAACTGGACACAATACTCCAGATGGGGTCTCACCAACTGTCTGTACAGAGGATAATAACTTCCTGTTTTCTGCTGCTGATGCTCTCCCTATACATCCCAGTATACCCCAGCCCTCCACTGCCTTCTCACATTGCTTGCTAACCTTAGGTCATCTGATATGATTACCCCCAGGTCCCTTTCCTTTTTTGTTGTTGTTACTACCTCCCCACCCATTGTGTATTCTTCCTCTGGGTTCTTGTTTCCCAGGTGCATTATTTTGCACTTCTTTGCATTGAATCCTAGCTGCCATACTTCTGACCATTCCTCCAACCTTGCCAAGTCCCTTTTCATCCTTTCCACGCCTCCTTGTGTATCAACCCTGTTGCAGATCTTTGTGTCATCTGCAAAAAGGCATACTTTTCCTTCCAGTCCCTCTGCAATGTCACTGCTGAAGACATTAAAAAGGACTGGACCCAATACTGAACCCTGTGGTACTCCACTAGTAACCTCTCTTTCTTCAGAGTGGACTCCATTTACAATTACCTTCTGTGTCCTGTTGAGCAGCCAATGTTTTACCCAGACTATCACTCTGGGACCCACTCCCAGGCTGGTTAATTTGACTATTAATCTTTTGTGTGGAACTGTGTCAAATGCCTTGCTAAAGTCTAGGTAGGCCATGTCCACAGCCCCTCCCTGGTCTACTACTTTGGTCACCCAGTCAAAGAAATCTATTAGATTCGTCTGACATGACCTTCCCGCTGTGAATCCATGGTGCCTTGGGTCCTGTGCTCCACTGACCTCTAAGTACTGAACTATCTTTCCTTCTGAAGTGACTCCATCACTTTCCCTACCACAGAGGTCAGACTGACAGGTCTGTAGTTTCCTGTCTCTGTCTTGGTCCCACTTTTGTGAAGGGGAATCACATCTGCCTTCCTCCAGTCCTCAGGTACCACACCCTCCTCCCATGATTTATTAAAAAAAGTAGCCAGTGGTTTCACTAGTTCCTTCCTTAATTCTTTTAGAATTCTGGGGTGAATTCCATCAGGACCCATTGCTTTGTCCACCTTCAGTTTTAGGAGTTCTTTCAGAACCCTTTCTTCTGTGAAAGGACTGGGATCGACCCCCCTATCAAGAGTGCTTCTGTTAATTGGATTAGACACTTCCCCTCCTCTTTTGTAAATACTGAGCAGAAATATTTGTTCAGTATCCCTGCTTTTTCACTGTCCCCCTCTGCCCACCCACCGTTCATTCTATTCAGCCTCACTATCCCTCCCTTTGTCTTTCTACGCTCACTGATGTACCTATAAAAGGTTTTATCCCCCTTCTTAACTGAGGTTGGCTATTTTTTCCTCAGTTTGGGCCTTTGCTATTCTGACTTCCCTCCTGCTTCCTTCTGCCTTAACTGGTACAGCTCTCTGTCCTGCTCCTTCTGTATTTCCTTATACTTCGGAATGCTATCTTTTCTTCCTGACTTTCACAGCCACCTCTTTTGAGAACCATAGTGGCTTTTTCTTTCATTTTGATTTGTTTATTTGCCTCACACAAAGGCTTGTTGCCTCTGTGATGGCAGTTTTGACGATTCCCCATTGTTGCTCCACACCTCCTTCTAGCCTCTTTGCTAGTGCTTTTCTGAGGCACTCTCCCATCTTGCCAAAGTCAGCTCTCCTAAAGTCCAGTACCCTCACTTTTGTATGGCTTGCCTCTGTAGTTGAGTTTAACGTGAACCACACTGTTTGATGGTCCTTGTCCCCAGATGTAGCCACTTTAGATCTGACATCCTCTCCTGTCCCTGTTTGAGAGTATGAGGTCTAAGATTGCTCCCTCATAGTGGGTTCTGAAACTAGCTGTCTAATGCCTGCCACCTGTAGGGCATCAAGAATGGCCCTGCTCTTGGATGTGGCTGCAGCAAATGTGCTCCAGTTAACATCTGGCATATTCAGGTCTCCCATCAATAGTATCTCCCCTTTCTCTGCCATTCTAAGAATGCCTTCTATCATATCCTTGTCCATTCCCTCCCCCTGACATGGGGGTCTGTACACAACCCCTGTGCGGATTGTGGTGCCCTTTCCAGTCTCCAAGGTGACCCACAGTGCCTCCTCTCCTCCCTGTTTACTCTTTTGTTCAGTTGCTTTTATCCCTTCCTTTACATAGAGAGCTACTCCTCCCCTCTTCTCCCTGCCTGTCTCTCCTGTAGGTTATGTACCCTGGTATGTTAACATCCCAGTCATGGTTCTCTGTGTACCATGTTTCTGTGACCGCTCACGATATCCAGGCATCCCTCTTCCATCAAGGTGACCAGCTCAGGAGCTTGTTGCCCAGACTTCACGAACATTGGTACTCATTACCTCCATTTTCTGATGGCCTTACTCCCTTTGCCCCCATCCTGTCCTTCTTGCCTTTGTCACTTTCTCCATTTTACCTTGCCCTTCTCCTACTCGACACCTCTATGTTGGTGTTTGCAGCACTTACTACCGTGATTATTTGGGGCTAGGATTTCCGTTTCTTCCAATGCCTCCCCCCTTGGCTTGTTTAAAAGCTTGCCAATGAAGCATTTAAAACTATCACCTAGGATCCTGGTTCCCCTCCTGGACAGATGCAGCCCATCATGCCAGTATAGGCTTGCATCACTCCAGGTGGACCCTCAGTCCCCAATGAAGCCAAATCCCTGAGCTCCACACCAGTTTTTCAACCACTGATTGAATACCATGGTGCGGAAGTATTTAAAGGTTTCGATCATATCCACCCTATCCCTCCTCTCCTCCAGGGAATACATGTTCAGCTCTCACAACCTATCCTCATAGGATTTTCCCTCCAGTCCCTGGATCATCTTTGTTGCCCTACATTGCACCTCCTCCAACAATCTGATGTCCTTCTTCAGGAATGGACACCAGTACTGCATGCAGTATTCCAGGTGCAGCCTGAGCAGTGACCTGTACAGGGGGAAGATCACCTTCCTGTTCCTGGAGGAGATTCCCCTTACTAAACTCCTCAGCATGTTGTTAGCCTTTGCATCCACTATTCTGGACTGAGCTGAGTGGTTTATACTCCCTGCTATAAGCACCCCTAGATCCTTTTCCTCCATGGTGCTTTCCAACTGTACTCCACCCAGCTGATATTTCCTCGCCCGGTTCCTAGCTCAGAAGTGCAGGAGTTTCCCCATGATTGAAGTGAGGCTCACTGGTCTGTAGTTGCCTGGTTCATCTTTCAGGCCACTTTTGTGAATGGGCACCACATAAGACATCCTCCAGCCTTGTGGTATGCATCCTGTATTCAATGATGTACTGAACAAGTCTGCCAGTTGTCCCACCAGGATCACTGCTAGCTCCCTAAGTACCTTTGGGTGACTGCCATCTGGTACTGGTGACTTGTCCACCCTCAATGCCCTTATTCCTTCCAATACCCTGTCCTCTGTAATTCTGATATCAGTCACCCCCCCACCCACTCCACCCTTCCCATAAGGTATCTGCCCCTCCTTTCCTTTTGTGAACACAGAGTAAAAGTAATCATTCAGTGCCTCTGCTTTGTCCTCCACCCTTCTCCACCCACCCACCCCCATCCTTCCTAATCCTCACAATCTGGTCTTTGTTTCTCCTTCTCTCACAAATGTCTCTGAAGAAGTCCTTTTCCCCGTTCTTAATTCCCTGTGCCAGTCTCTGCTCTCTAGAAGCCTTGGCCACTCTGACTAGCCTGGTAACCTCCTAGGACTTCTTTGTGTACTCATTCTTGTCCCCTTGCCCTCCAGATTTCCTGTGTCTCTGAAATGCTTTTCTCTTGGCCTTGACCCCTTCTATGACCTACTGAGTCAACTAGCTGGGCTTCTTTGCCCTACCATTCTTTTCCATGTCCTAGTACAAGTCTCAGTAGCCTCTGCTAGCCCTTTTTTAATAATATCCAATTTGTGTCTAGCAACCATGCATGTTTGAATTCCTGCCAGATACCTAACCAAAATTTCTCCCATCATTTTAAAGTCCGCTCCCTTAAATTCAATCACCCTGGTACTCACACATAGAAACATAGACTTTGATGGCAGATAAGGACCGCTTGGCCCATCTAGTCTGCCCATTTCCCTACCTACAGGATAGGCCACAGATCCTAGTTAACCAACAGCCTAGTTCTTCCTACCCCCCACAAGAATTGCCTTATGTCTGTCCCATGCATTCTTGAATTCTCCCACAGTTTTAGACCCCACAACCTCCTCAGGAAGGCTGTTCCATGCATCCACTACCCTCTCTGTGAAATAATACTTCCTCACATTGCCTCCTGAACTGCCCTCCTTCTATTTTTAAATAGTGTCCCCTTGTTCTTGCAAGTCTCTTTTTCTGAAAAATGCTACCCTCTTGGACTTTGTTGATTCCACTGAGGTACTTAAAAGTTTCTATCATGTCCCCCATACCTCCTGTTTCCCTGCCCATATTGAGTGTGAATGACACAGAGTGATGGTCACTCCCAGCCAGGATGTCCTTCACTCCCACATCCCTTACAGCTTCCCCATTTGTAAATACCAGGTCTAGAGTCCTTTCCACCCTAGCCGGCTCTTGGACTAATTGCACCAGGAAGCTGTCCTGAATTGCCTTGAATAATACTGTTCCTGCTCCTTTGCACTCGTGGTGGTTGGGGTGCTCCAGTCCACCCCAGGTAGGTTTAAGTCCCCCACCACCACTGTGTTCCCCTTCCTACAGAACCTTCTAATCTGTTCAGCCAACTCCCTATCCAGGTCATCCCCATGAGTTGGTGGCCTGTACACTACCCCCACCCTCAGTGTCCTGCTTTTGGAGTCTTGAATCTGCATCCATAGGGCCTCTGTCTTTTCTTCCTCTCCCTCCTCCCTGATACACCTTATCTCTTCCCCTTAGCCCTGTCCTTGCTGAATATCCTGTACCCTGGGATCATCATATCCCAGTCCTGGCACTGGGTAGCCCATGTTTCCATGATGGTCACAATGTCCACACTCCTCACTGCCAAGAGAGCCTGTAGCTCAGCAGATTTGTTACCTAAGCTTCTCGCATTCACTGAGATCACCCTCCAGGTTCCCCCCAGTTTTTCCCCCTCCTCATCCCTCCTTGTGCCCCTACCACAAATCCCTGTCTGATAGCTTGGTGGGGTAAGCTCGCTTGGCTCCCCTCTCTGAGATCCCTGCCTACCAGCTGTCCTCACACCACCCCCACCTAGTTTAAATCTACCCTTGATGCTATGTAGCCCTCAAACCTCAAGTGCAGCCTGTCCCCTGCATATAGATCATTATTGTCCCAGGTTCTGCCCCAGCCCCCCACTTTCCTGTATCCCCTGGACCGACATCATTGCCCCAACCAATTGTTGAACTCCCCAATCCTCCCTTTCCACCCTTTACTCATGCAGTGTACTGAAAGCACCTCTGAGATGGCCACAAATACCCCTACTTCCTCACATAGCTCTCTTCCTCACTACTTCCACAGTCTTCCCCACCAGGTCATCAGTGCTCATGTGCACCACAACATGTGGTTTCTTTTGCCCTCTTTGTGCACTTAAGAATCACCTGCCCTGCCCTGTCTGCCATTAGCCCATTGTATGGCCTCCACCCATATGTGACTATGACTTTCAGCCTTGCTGCTCCATCTGATCTCTTTTAATATGGAAACACCCAGCACTAGCACCCCCCTTCCTTCCTTATCTCCACCCAACCCTTTTCCCAAGGTACTCATTACTAGAGCCTGTCATTGCTCAATCTCTACCACTCCCCCTTCAGCTCCCCTGATCCTGACCTGTCCCTACCCCTTCACTACTACCTCACTATCCTCCATATCCCTCCCCTACACCCAGATCCCTCACTGCTATTTCCCTGTTATTCTCCACACCAACAGTGCTTCTCTCCCCTTCTCCCCATCCCCCTCCCCTGACCAGCTCCTGTCACTTGCAGTTTCTCTCCCCTTCCTTCCCCTGCCCTGTCCTGGAGATTGCCCACCCCTCCTCCTCCTCCACCAGTGTCATCAGCACAGCAAACCTATTTCCTCTCCCCCCACCTGGCTGTGCATTGGCTCCTTCCCCCTGACTTTAGCCTTCCCAGCAATGCTATGCCCCTTGTTAATTCTGCTTCTGCACTTCATCCCTCACCCCTCCTTCAAACCACTGTTCCTATCATGTGGTGTCCTCATGTTACTCCTGCCTCCTGTCCCATCCACCCTTCTCCTCCTCCCCATATCTTCTCCAACTCTCTACCAAGCCAGAGCACTTCCTCCTCCAGACTCCTCAGCCTGTTACAGATTGGACACCCACCTAGCCTCCATAATATGTTCATCCAAACTGCCTCCCTACATCCATTACATCCCACAATTCTACCCATGTTGACCCCCCTAGCATCCTGCTGCCCCCTGTGCCACCCCCTCCTGCGCTGCCCCAACCATCCCTTCTAGAGCCTCCACTCTCTAGTGTATCCTTCCCTAACTTGCTCCATTTGTCTTCTCCAATGCTGTTCTCACCCTAGAGTTACCCACAATGGTTAGACATAACCCCTTACCTTCCTCTGATTCCTTAGATGTTGAAGTGAGCCCCATCCTTTATAGTGTACCTCACTTCTGATTTATAGGTTCTTGACTGCAGTGATAAATTCCTAAGAACTCACTTTCTTAATTGCCCTTTACTGTCCCCAAACCTTCCCCCCTCCTAGATGCAGTCTTAGCAATCAGACAGTGCAGACCCCCCCCCCAGTTGCTGGAGCCTCCTTTCCCTATGCAGCCTATGCCACTATTAGCAGTATCTAAATATAAATTTAAAATCATTGCACTGCTTCTCTCAGAGCAGCCTTTGCACTGTTAATAGTATCTATAACGTGAAATTATGTAGCCTTCCTACATAAAGAACACCACATTTGCAGGTAGCAACATATATTATTCCACAACTGTCATAACTGATATATTGTCTCACATTAAACTGTTTGTTATTGTGAAAGTTGGTAAATGTGTCACCCACTGAAATTATTTTACAGTAAACACATTTTCTGCATTGAAAACAACCAGTTTTTGTATTTCTTAACCATGTTTGGTTACTGGGTGTTACTTGCTTACTATGGATAAGCTGGTCCTTTATGGTGTCAGCCTTCCTATATGCCATGCGAGGGGAGGTTCAGAGTGATCTCACTTAGTCCTGCATTTCCTCATAGACCATTCCAGTTCCTCTTAAACATCTGTACCACATAACCACTGTGTGCTGAAAAAGTGGTAACAAGGGTAAATCTACCAGTATTCTCCAGATTTCTGCCCTTTTTACGACTGTGGACGGAGCCTACAGGAGTATTGCATGTACAAAAGGAGTGATGTCTTGTTTTCTGTCCAAGGAACTGACTGAAGGTGTAAATAGTCTCCTCTGCCTTACCGTCCTACAAGCAATGTTTTCTGCCTGCAAATAAATATGCTTCCATGTAAGTCAATGGTTGCAGGGTACTATTTTTTTTTCTTAAATGGGTGGTACAAGAACTGGAACCTGTTTAGTGGGAGGCAGCATTAGTTTTTTTTTTATTTTTGGAGTAAGATTCACCTCTGCCTCCACCCCAGACTTTGTCTGATTCATGTGGGAGGGGTATGGGATAGCTCTAGCATGCTGTAACATTATATACTAGTTTGGGACCTTATCAACCAACAGACATGCTTGTGCAGTAGAGAACAGGACAACACAGAATATATTTAATGCCTTCAAATTGTCTTAATAAAGTTTTGGAACAGATGATTATCAGAGCCACCTGGGGTCTCAGAAGGAGACCTAGACACACATTTTAATTCAAGTAAGAGCTTATCATGTTGTTTTTAAACATACATATATATATATATATATATATATATATATATATATATATATATATATATATATATATATATATATATATATATATAATGTATATGTATATTAGTAGTTTCAATAACTTTGAAAGTATTCAAAACATCACACACACACACACACACACACACACACACCAAGCAGAACACAGCTGGATAAGGTACCAGTATTTAGGAAACTTGTCATAGTTAACCAGAGTTTAGCAATGTGAATCCTGGCTGTGACTATAGGTGCTTGCAACTGAATGATAATAACCACATTTGCTTCACTTGTGAATAGGTAGGCATTTGTGTCTAATTTCTGTTTGACTTACTGTAGGTTACACATAGAATCTTTGATTTCAAGTATTTGGTAAATTGTAAATGTAGGTATCAACATTCTGTTAGTAGTTAGTGCTGATTGTGGTCTGTGACAAGTTCTTTTTTTATGAATGAGTGCATGGTAGGAAGCTGAAAACAAACTTTGATGATAAAGTGTGTCTTTTCTTTTAAGTTTGAGATGTATTAGAAAACATTGAACAAGAAAACAAATGGTGATTTTAAAAGCTATTCTGATCAGAGCTGACATAAAAAAATTTTTCTTGTCTCATGGACACTAGAAATAGGATGTCAGCATTCGCTCCATTAAACCTGTTTTTCAGGTTTTTTATAGCATCTTGCCAAGGCAATCTTCCCAGAATGCAATCTGTCATGGCGGGAGGCATTGAAATTGTTTTAATCATGAAGCACTGGTGTTGAGTTGTGGTAAGTAGGTAGGGTATAATGTTTTGAATGTGGCAGTACGATTTAGCATGTGCACTGCTTTAAAATCATTTCATAGTATTTTATACTTTCTTAAAAAGCTACTCCACTTTTGTGTGGGGGCTGTGGAATTCAAGCCTAGCTCTCCAGATTTACAGAAAAGAGCCTTAAACCACTGTGCTATACTGCCTCCCTAGTTATGTCAGTCATCTGTTTTATGGTTCATGGTGTTGGTGTAGTAAGCATACTAACATACAAAAATGCCAGCAGAATAGGCCTAGCGGGCTTTTGTGTCTGCTTCTTTAGTCAGTCCCCACCTTGGGAGCTGACATTGCTGCCCCCCCACCCTCTTGGGCCTCTCCCTTCGCAGTCCAGGGGAGAGATAGCTAACTGGGGTTTCTGTAAGACAACAGCTACTAAATAGCTCTTCTTGATATGGTGCCTGTGTTCCTAAACTATGTAATCTGTTTATCTACTGCTACCCATGTATCTCCAGTGAATGATTGTTATAACTGTCTGCTGTCTGAGCCATTGTTTTTGGACTTGTTAACTATGCTGTCTTTGTATTAGTTTTGATGAGGTGCCTTTGTAAATGAGTCTCTGACTCAAAGGTTTGTAAATCTGATATTTTTTTAAATAAATAAATATTTATATTTAAGCCCATGAAACACCCTTATCTAGTTAATGTATTCACAGTCGTAGTGGCTCTGCCACAGCTTGTTTTACTAATAGAGCCTCTCTTTGGATCTAGCTTCCACTCTTGCCTGGTGAACCAATTATTTCCCATAATCCCTTTCATGAAAATGGTCAGTTAAATCTACAGCTGCTTCATGATACTGATTAACATCAATACAATTGTGTCATCTATAAAACTGTCCCTTAGGTAAATTTTTAGTCACATGTTTCGGATAGCAGCTCGATGCAAGAAGTAGTGTGTTACAGTCAGTTTCCTTTCTAAAAATGCTGGTGGCTATGTTACCTTCTGTTTCCTTTATTATATGGAATGTGACATGGCAGGAATGTTCTGAATTTATTAATTTCCTACACACCACTAACCCAAATCTGCATTTTCTTTTCAGGGTAGCCAAGAATAAATAAACTTTCTTGACATCAAAATAAATAAAAGAGACAGAAGGTAACATAGCTGCAAGCATTTTAGAAAGGAAACCAACTGTGACACACTACTACGTGCATTGAGCTGCCACCCAAAACATGTGACTAAAAATTCAACTATGGACTTGAGGAATGTAGCAGAAGTAGTCATATTTGTGTTTGCTCTTTTAAATTAGTTGGTTTAGATTTAAGCCATCTTTGCACATGTTTAGAGGAATTAACATTTATGAAGTAAGGAGTAATGTCTTTAATTTGTGTTACATGGAAATATGTATTTAATGCGATTTGTCTTTAAAATCTGTGTGGTTTATGATCAACAGCACAAGTGATGATGTCACCTGGGTCAAATAAATGGAGATGTAGCAATATCGGCTCATTGTTTGATAAAGAAATCATTGTTCTGAAATGCATCAAGATGAACCTGTTTTGACTGTGTGGCTCCTGTAATAAATCAAGCATTTGTAAATGCCGAAAGTTGGCTTGCTGGCATTGGCATTGATAATGCAGGAGTTAGAGAGATGCATAATAGGAATGGCAGTGAAATATTGAACTAACGCCAAACCCCCTTCCCGCAGACTGAAAAGTGTTGTGGGTGTGCCTTTGGGTCATCAGCCATAATACTTATGCCATTCCACCTCACTCCACCCCGCAGACAGCAAACAGGCATCACAATGTGCCTTGTGGTCTTTCAGCCCTTATGCTCATGCCATTCCATAAGGAAATAAGCTAAGATGGGTGCAGTATAGGAGAATGGAGTGAATGTTAGGGCCAAAGACCCCAAGGCACACCTCAATGCCTGTCAATGGCTGGAGAGTGGGAGTGGAATGCTGTGAGCATTACGACTGATGAATCCAAGTCACACTCCCGACGCCTGTCAGTCTCTACAAGGTGGGGCATTATGGTTTGAAACCATAACATCCAATGCATTTGTTGGTATTTTCATTCCAAATTTTCAACATGGGCTTTTTGGGACCTCAGCTCATGAACAGTGTCACTATCATTTTGTTACTCAATCCTGAAAGCTGATTTCGTATAGCAACTGTGCCATTCGGTACCACAGTTGCGGAAACACTTTTCGAGAAGGAAGTGAAAACTGACAGCTGTACTGTTCATGAGGAGGTGCAAAAAAATGTAAATGTTGAAAATCTGGAGTGAAAATATGAAAAATTGGAGAAGTTAAGAGTGTGCATAGAAACTGCATCATGCATGCCTGTAATGCAATCATGTTTTGGAATTTTTCCACCAAATGTTCAACATGGGCATTTTGGGACCTCCCATCATGAACAGTGACACTGTGATTGTTTTAATCTATCCCAAGAATTGATTTCCTACAGTGACTGTGCCATTCTGCACCACTGGTGCAAAAACACATTTTGGTAAGGACGAGAAAAATGACAGCTGTACTATGCATAAGGAGGTTTGAAAAAATGACAATTTTGAAAATTTGGAGTGAAAATATTTAAAAAAATGGTGAAGTTATGAACATGCATAGAAACTGTGCAATGCATGCTCATAATGCAGTCATTGTTTGGAATTTTTTCACCAAATTTTCAACATGGGCTTTTTGGGACCTCCCCTCGTGAACAGTGACACTGTCATTTTGTTAACTGGTCCCAAAAGGTGATTCCATACAGCAACTGCCAAATCACCTTTCAAGATTGAGGAACAAAATGTCAGTGTCAGTGTTCATGATGTGGAGTCCCAAGAACCCCATGTTGAAAGTCTGAGGCCAGAATTCCAAACAATAGCTGAGATATCAACATAAGTTAATGTTGATTCCCCCCAATTGACTCCCATTATCTTCGAGTCTTTATTTTGCGGTTCGGCTTTGCAGAGTGCAGATGTGTCCCGGTCCACAGAAGATGACAGTGCCTGACCTTCAGAGATAAGTATGGAGTACAGGGGGGAGCGGGGAGGTGGGAGTGCAGAGGGAGGGTTGGGAAGAGGGAGGGGGATGGTGACACAGTGATGAACCTTTTCTTTTTTTATTGGTACAAAAAAAACTGCGAAGGATGGTTTTCTTCTTTCACAGTGAACATATTTTTTTTTAATGTGGGCACTTTGGAGTGGACTCCCAGTGTGCCACAATAGTGGGGGGTGCATGGTGAAACAGGGATTGGGCACCCCAATGTAGGCAAATCATGTAGAGGGGTTTGGGGGGAGGGGCCCATCTGACACCCAAAGTGGTCATCCCAATGTCGGAAGAAAATAAAAAAAATGGCACACTGGTGAGCTTCCAGTGTGCCACATTAACGGGGGGAAGGGGATACATGCCAACATTGGGAATTGGGTACCCCGATGTTGGCTTTTCAGGAGTGTGTGGTAGGCAGTAGGAGCCACCATGTTTTGGCACACTGGGGTGGGCTCCCAGTGTGCCACATTAAATTAGCGAGATACATGACAAGATGGGGATAGGGCACCCCTGATTTCAGCTTTGCTGAACTGTGTGGTGGGTAGTAGGATCCACCAGTGTGGAAAGCCACTCTGCAGTTACATTATTTATTGAAATGTTTCACCAGGAAAGGCACACTGAGGAAACATGTTGCTCATAACTCCAGCCATGTGCATTACTGTACACTGTAAAGCGTATGGCTGGAGTCTTGTCATCTGCCACTGCAATGCTGAAACTGCACCTGATTGCAGTGGCAGATTTCTTTCAACTTCTTGGCTCTCTTTGAAGTTTTCTTTTATCACCAGTATGCTCGCTGATTGGCAGCTGAGGGATGCACCCACTAAAGCATCCCCTACATTTGCCACAGCATTGACACACCTCTGAAATGTGTTACTGTGACAAGATGCTGCTTGCACGTGCGCAAGCCAACATAATTACAACAGGTTTTTTTTTTTTAAAGCTTCTGAGCAGTGTCATTTATCTAAGAGGTGGTAAGTTTTAGATTCAACTGTATTACATACAGTACCTACAGAAGGTTTTCTCTCCCTCCTTGACCCCTCTGCTATTCTCAACTCCATCTCTGTTTTAGATTTTCTTTCCATTTTCTTGGCCCTGGACCCCTTTAGTTTTTAGTTGATTGTCCTGGTTAGCCTCACTCTGTTCCTTCTTTTAATTTTTTGAATTCCACCCTTTTTACCTCTCTCACCCCTTTGGAAAACTAAATTGTCTTTCTATGTTTTTTGTTCTTCCTGCCATGTGTCATGCAGTTATTATTCACTTCTGGCACACCTTTCTTGATAACATCCTACCCGTTCTGTTCCTGCTGTCCCTACCAACTTTGCTTGATCCTTTTTCTGTCCTACAGAAAAATCCACCCTTCTGAAGTAAAGGATCACAGACTTTGAATGAAAGGGATGTGCTACTGCAGTTATTATGAACTACATGGGATTGTGGTCACTTGACCCCACAGGGTCCATCAACTCTACATCTCCAACTATATCAGCATTGAAAAGAACCAGATCAAGGGTGTCCACCTCCCTATTGGGTTCCCTCACCAATTGCACAAGAAAAGTCTTGTGTCATATCTACCAGTGCTTGACTTCTTGAACTTTCAGTTGCTAGGGTTTATTGGTTCATATCAGGTATATCAAGGTCATCCACCAGCACCCATTCACCTTTAGTGAATGCTTTCCTGTTCTCCATCCCATAACCCATCCCATTCTTGTTTCTTTTTTGGCACTCTGCACACCTCCTGATCATTCTCCTCTTAGTTGCCAGTTGCACCCAGATTGTTCCTACTCTGTGCCTTCTCCCCAGTATTGTATCCTCTATGGCCTATATATCTTCCTTTACGTATAGTGCCACTCCTCCCATTTACCCTGCTGCCTATCCATCCTTAAAGGAAGTAGCCCAGGACTGTGACTCCCCAGTTGTTGTTATTATCTTTGGCCGATGTTGTTATTGTGGTTAAAAGGTCCAGCTTTGCCTCTGCCAGCATTGCCTGGAGCTCACTTATTTACTTATTCAGACTTCTCACATTTAGGCTTACCACACTCCATGAAACAAACACAAAGGTAGAATTACAAATAGAAATGATATGGGTATATTTCAGAAAATGTGAGACAGCCAACACACTCACCACTGATGAAGAGTCTTTATGACTTAAGTTGCTGGAGAGCATTAGCATTGCGGTGTCCTACAATTCCTGGTGGAAAATAAAGTCTTTTTAGTCAGCTTGCCCTCACCTGGCAGTGGGGTATTGCTGGCATAGCAGGGGGAAATAGTATCAGGGTGGTTTGAAATAGGAGGTGCCCTGGAGTTAGACAGAGCCTAGAGAGGGGCCTGGTTCATTTGGCTCCTGTCTCTAGGGATCCCACTGGACCATGTGTGAAGGTCGCTAGAAGGTCGGCAGTTTCTGCTAGTCCCCTTAGGGCAGTGCTGTGGAATGCTAGGTCAATGAGGAACAAGACCACTGTTATGTGGACTTGATCTCTTCGGTATACCTGGTTTGCATTACCAAGATCTGGCTGGGGTATAATGCTGGGCCAGTTCTAAAGCCATCGGTCCCCATCGGGTACTCAGTGGTGCACTGCCCGAGGAGGGAATGCAGGGGTGGGGAGTGGCCATCTGTTTTAGATTCAACCTGAACATCTCCATGCACCCAGTGGGGTCTACCTCATTGTTTGAATGTGTGGCAGTGCATGGGGTCCAGGAGCAGGCTGCAGGATTCTCCTTATCTTTCATCCTCCATGATGGGATGGAGATTTCCTGTAGGAGTTAGCATATTTCATCACCTAAGTTCCCCAGATGGTTAATCCTGGGTGATTGCAATGCCTGGATTGTCAACAAATCCTTGCTATTTGGTTATGAACACCTCCTGACAATGACATCTCTGGGCCTGACACAAGAAGTTACCTCTGCAACCCACCAACACGGCCACAACTTGGACTTGGTATTCTTGCTGGGGCTTGATGTTACCAACATCAAGATTGATTGAGTCATTTGGTCTGATCATTGCACAGTAGAGTTCTCATTTGGGGCCCTCACCAAGAGAATCCCACCCCTGTTGAGATGATTCACTATTGCCCTTTAAGAAGATTGTCCCCAGCGGGACTGTTGGCAGTAGTGGATTTTTCTGGCATGTATGCTGCATGCTTGATTGGCACCGGTGAGTCAGTGTTGGCCTATAATGGAGCTATGACTAAGGCACTCAATGCCATTGTTCCAGTCTGTATATCACCCAGGTCTTCTTGTTTGAGACCCCCATAGTTTGATAGGGCTCTCAAGGTGGTGAAGACCAGGGGTTGGAGGTTGGAGCATTGCTGGCAGAGGATGCTGTCCTTGGAGGAGAAATCATTATAATGATTATTAGAGGGCAAGTAAACATAATAAGCAGAATTCCTGTCCAGGGATATTGTTGCTGGGAGGAACAGACCTGCTCAATTTTGTTCGGATTGTGGACGGGCTGTTACATCCAGTCTGTCTTCAGATAAAAAAAGCATTTTCAACCACATTATGTGAGGAGTTTGCTCTGTTCTTCTCAAATACGGTGTCCTCTATTAAGGCTGGGATCTTCTCAATGTGGTAAAGTGTGTCCTGCAACAGCAGGCCTGATTTGAGCAGAGGCATTCCATCTGCCTGGGGGGGAGTTTCTGCTGGTTTAGGTGTCCGAAGTCGTTGAGGTGATTTTGAAGCTGTGGCAAACTTGTTGCAAGCCAGATCCTAGCCCAAACCAGCTCCTAGTTGAAGGAGTTAGAATGATTTGTCCAGTGTTTGCTGGGATAGTCCGGTGCTTACTCTCAGAGGAGTGCTTCCCTGGTGTCTTGAATGAGGCACTGGTGAGGCCTCTTCAGAAGAAACCATCTCTCAACTCTGATGTCCTGGTGAATTATAGACCTGTCTCCAACCTTCCATTTCTAGGGAAGGTTGTCGAGAAAATAGTGACTCTGCAGCTTGAGGGGCACCTTGTAGCTTTTGACATCTGTGAGCCATTCTAGTCCAGCTTCAGAGCCAGTCATAGCACAGAAAAGGCATTAGTTTGAGTGCAGAATGATCTCCTCAGGGTGAGAGGAGAATGGTTAATTCTTGTTCTACTCAATCTCTCCTCAACATTTGACACCGTGGACCACATTATGCCATTGGTTCACCTTAGAGTGTTTTGTGAACCCATTAGAATAGTCATTAAATGGGTTGAGTCCTATTTCTCCAACAGAAGGCAAAGAGCAATGATGGGGAATTTCTCCTCCTCCTCAATAACCCCTGTCATGTGGAGTACCTCAGGGCTCTATCCTCTCACCAATGTTGCTTGTGGTGGACATGCTGCCCCTTGGGGAGCTCATTAGACAGTGTAATCTGGGTTTTCACTGCTGTGCAGATGACACCCAGATGTATATGTCATTTACCCCTTGAACTGAAAATGCCATTGAAATGCTGAATAAATGCCTGGCCGAGATTCAGGACTGGGTGTTCTCGAACTGGCTGAGACTGAACCCTGATAATATGGAAATGTCAGTGATTGAGCCTAGTTGTCAGCATGATGGGGAGGCCTCTAGAGTGGTGACAGGTTGGTCATGGGATCCACCCCGTTGATGGCTTCCCCTTGGGTGAAGAATTTTGGCATCATCCTTAATGACAGATTGACTCTGGAAGTCCAAGTGTCATCTCTTGTCAAGAGTGGGTTTTACCATCTAAGGAATGTCACCCAAATTAAATCCATGATTCCACCTGAGGACCTGCCTTCACTAGTACACGCCTTTGTGACTTCCAGGTTGAGCTAATGTAATGCTCTATACATCAGGGTCAATGGAGGGACCCTCCACCGGCTGCAGCTAGTGCAGAACTCAGTGGCCAGGCCGCTGGTGGGTCTGCCAAAAACCTGCCACATGACCTTGGTCCTGCATGATCTGCACTGGCTGCTGGTCAGGTGGAGGATTCTCTTCAAGGTAGGCTTGTTCACCTATAAGGTCCTATATGGACTAGACCCTGGTTTTCTGTCTGACCTCCAACTCTAGCCATCCCTGTGCATTCCCGCCACTTCTCTACTGAGGGCCTCCTGGCAATTCCAAGGGCCAGGCTGAAGACTTTGGGGGATTGTTCCTTTGAGGAGACCAGCCCAGCCCTCTGGAATTCATTGCCAAGATCTATAAGTGAGGCCCAAATGGTGGAGATGTTAAACGGGGGCCTAAAGACCTGTCTGTTTAAACAAGCTTTCCAGGACAATTTATAACTTCATTTTAAAATCTTAATTTTAAATTCTGTTTTATAGAGAATTTGTATGTTGATACTTAATGCATGTTCTTATAAATGTTATGCCCTGCTTGAATAGTAATGGTGCCCAGAGCCTCCGGGATTGGGCAGCACAATAAAATAAAAACTTGCTTACTTACCTAGTCCTATCACTGCCCTGCTCCCTTTTATTTAATGAGGATCATGAAAGTCATCAGCATGTTTTGGCTGAAACTGATATTGTGAAACAGGAAATCTGTAATTATAAAGATCATTAACAATACTCCAATAATGGCATGCTATTAATCATATTTCTTCTCTTCCCCTTCCCCCTGGGATGTATCTTGAAAGAAATAGATACCAGCTCAGTATATCTTTCCTAGTAAATAAATTCAATAAATAAAGTACTTTTTTTTGTTAATTTTTCTTTAACTCCTCCAGTATAGCCCTGATTATTATGGTCTGCACCCTCCAGATCCACCAGACAGCATCCCAGGGATTTAGCTCGGCTTCCATTCTTCCCCCATGCCCACCTGCAATGGTAGGGTCAGCAGGCCCCCTCTTATCTGCCAGAGAATGGATCTGGTTCATGGAGGGAAGGTCCTGTCACTCGTGTGGTTCTGTGAGGGGTTAGACCATCATCACATCCAACAGCTTGTTTTTATCAAGCTTATCTTGTCATTACTTAGGCCCAAATATGAATTACCCCAAGAAATAGAAATATAGTGTCTCAAGTCTACTTTTGCTGACTGTTTTTCTTCATAAAGTTAACCTGCACATTCCCTCTGTACTTTCTCCATGCAGTTTTTAATGCATGCACCTTCATTATAATATTATTAAATACATTACCTTTTTCTGAACCAGGTAAAACTTATCTTTTTGCTGTTTTCATGCATATTCTTATCATGTATGTTAGAAACAGCAATGAGGCTGAACAAAAACATGTCTAGTTATAATAACCCTAAGGCAAATCAAAATCTAGTGGGTGCTTGCTTCTCATGTTATGTCTTCATAACAATGAGGTTATGAAACTGCGTGTATTGCACAGTGCACTACTCACCTCTCCGCTTTTGCATAAACCATACAAAAATGACATTTCCCAAACCTTTTTGCTTCCCACATAGCCACAATATTTTATCAGTATGGCTTGTTTAGGGGGACTATTTTTGCTGATTTCATTATTTTGCTATCCCTTTCTTGCTTGCAGTTATTTATCTCACAAATAAATTCTATTTTATTTTATTGAAATTTTTTAACCGGGAAGGCCTACTGAGACATAATGTCCCTTTTTCAGGGGTAACCTGGAGTTAATTACATTGAATAAAAACAGTTTACATTAAGAGACAGATTAACAATCACATAAATTAACAATCTCAGATTACATTTTGAGACATCTATATACAGTATAACAGTTTTCGTACAGAGACAAGTTGATAACAACAGTTTACATATTTGAAACAAATGAGAAGTATACATGCATTTGACACCAACCTTAGAAATAGTAAGAATGGTATTGCTGAGGTGAAATAACATTGTACTCATATGTTGTATACAGACCACATACAAGCATCCCCATATCTGGGGTACCATCACAGGTGAGGAGTACAGGATTTAGACGCAACTAGTTATAATATTTTCAATAGGGTTACATGCCCATCAGTATTAGTTCTTATCACTAAAGTGGGCTGAGAGATTATATGTACATGCTAGGAAATACATCTGTGGCATCAGTTGCAACTGCAATTACTTACCACTAGTGTGTGAGATTTCAAGATGACTTTGAATGCATTTAAAGTAGTACAGTTCAACACTTCTGGTGATAGGCTGTTCCAGAGGATGGGGCAAAGATAATGAAGGACCTAGCACCTGTACAGGATCTAGACCTTGGGACATCGAAGGCCAAGCTAGTAGATGATCTAAGCTCCCACTTGTGAGTTTTGTACTGAAGTGGCCCATTAAGGCTGGGGGCAGCAGTCATTTTGATTATTTTAAAGGCAAGGCAGAGGGTAGGCTAGCCTTGCCTCAAGTGCGGGTCAGTTTAGTGAGGTAAGTATATTATGGTGCTGATCTCAGGGATGTGCACAGCTATGAAGTGAGCAACTTTCTGGTAGAGCACTCTAGGTTTACCTAATTCAGCACTTTGGAGAGGTTGTAAGAAAGGAGCGCTATATAGTAAAACTGGAAGAAGGGTTCCTGTGATGATGGTCAAATGAGCTTTGTTGCAAAGATACCAACCTAGTTTATATAGAACTCTGATTTTTTGAAGGAGAGACTTTGTTATTGCCTCCACATGAAATTTCAGGATAAGCTCCTGGTCAATGTGTACACCAAGATACTTTATGGAGGCACAGACTTCCGACTTAGTACCATTAGTTGAGGATACATGGAGAAGATTGTTTCTCTCTGTACCCAGGTGTCTGGGACCAGATAGTATGGCCTTGTATTTCTTTAGCTTGAGGACTAGTTTATTATCTGCTAGTCACTGTTCCAGAGTTCTGATGTCAGCATTTAGGTTCAGGTTTTTTTGGTTACTATCATTTGAGCTCCTGTATATAATAGCACAGTTTGCATAGAGTTTGATATTGCCCCACCCAATGTTTAGGCATGTTGTTTATAAATACAGAGAACAGCAGAGGCCCAAGAATGGACCCTTGGGGGACTCCTTGATTAACCTGTTTAAGATCAGACTTAGTACCCTTCCATGTTACCAGTTATTTCCTCTCCCATATGTGGTGTTGAAACCAATTGCAAGTGTGAATGTCCAGACCAAGATTACTAAGTTTGGTAAGAAGGAGATTCTGGTGCACCAGGTTGCATTCTTTCACTTGATCTAAGAATAATGCACCAATGGCCAGACCATGATCCATTGCCCTGAGTACTTCAATAGTAAACCGGATAAGGGATGTGTCAGTCCCATGATTTTTCCTAAATCAGTGCTGTACATCAGTAAGAAGGTGATGGAGCTCTATATAGTCCTGAACCTGTCTATATATCAGCTCCTCCAATACTTTTGCAAGCAGGCTCTGTATTGATATAAGTCTATCATTTTCCACCAGATCTTTAGCACCTCCTTTGTGAACAGGGACAACCAACACTTTGTGGAAAACTGATTAAGAAGAAGGGACTTGTTAAATAGGTTTTTAAGTGGGTCACTACAATTGGATCCGCTAATTTCAGAAATTTAGGTTCCAATTTGTCAAAACATGGGGAACGGTCTGGTTTAATGGATTTCAGTAGAACAAGGACTTCTTTCTGAGAGATAAGCTTGAAGTGAAATTGGGGACTGGGTTGTATATCAGAGAAGGAGGAAGCTCATGTTCCCGGGTCTGGGGACTACGTGTTTCTCCAGATTGGTTAAGAAATTGCTGAAGGCATTGGCTAATGCTTTATGTTCAGATATCATTGAACGTTGACTGTGATATTCTGAGTAGTGTCAGCTGAACGCCCTTTTAGGAAGTAGTTAATCTGCTTCCATAAGTGTTTAGGGTCAGAAAGGTTAGTGGTTTGGAGAAACCTGATGTATAATATTTTAGAATGTTTTAGCTCTTTTTTGCAGGATTCCTCATGGTCCTGTATTTGAGTCACTCAGTGTGCTCACCAGAGTGTTTAAATTGAACCCATGACTTATCCCTAAGATTCATTTGTTTCCTTTTTTCACAATCCAGCCAGTACAAGCATTTGCCATGTGCATGTTAGTCTCCTAGTGGGCTGGGGATCCTTGCAAGAAGACCAACATGGTGCTAAATAAAAAATGTTTTATGAGGCCTTGTCCTTGGGTCATCCTTGAAAATAAAATGAAAGGATGTAAAAAAGGGTTATACAAACAGGCAGACATTTTTTTGTTTGTGTGATAAACAAATTATTACAGGTCAGAAAGTGATAGAAAAATGATAACAAAACCGTACCCCTAAACAAGCCCTGACAGTGAAATATTGGGGTTAATATGTGTGATTTTAATGGAAAATATGTAACAGTTTGATATTGGAAATGTTCTATCTTTTGGATTTGCACAAATTACAACTGCAGACTGCGTGGGTGGCTTTTCTCACTACAATACAACACCTAATGAGATCTTACTGTATTTATCATTTTGCAAAGGAAGAAGGATTTGCACCAGGCTGTGATGACTGATTCCTTCTTGCAGAGCAGAAACAGGGCTGGTCTAGTATAACTATTTTTTTTTTTTACTATAAGGGAAAAAAAATCTTTCCTAGCAGTTCTGCTGAGAACCACTGAAAAATTAAATGACAACACAGAAAAGTGAAAAAAATGTACTCATTGTCCTCTAGCTTGTGATTTAGAAAAGGAACACAACAGCCAGCCCGGTGGCACTGAGGGTTGAGGTGCTGGATGCCACACTCCGCACCACACTGGCGACTCGTGTTCAAGAATGGGCACGGGCCACCGGGGGTTGGCAGAGGAGGGGAAGGACTGAGCATCTGGAGGACTGCTCTTCTTCTCCGGGGAGGGGGGACATGCAGCTGTTGCCTGGTTGCCCCGTGGCAGAGACTGGGGAGTAAGGCACTGTGCAAGAGCATTGGGGGAGGCGAGTGCAGAAGCATTGAGGGGAGCACATACGAAAGCATGCAGGTTCCTCCTCAGCTTGCGTCATTGCAAGCACATGACTCCAGATGGAGCAATCACAGAAAATGTCGGTTCCCTGTTTATAAGCCACTCCTGGTGCCTGTCCCATCTGGCCACGACATTTCTGCCTATGGCAGCCCCATTTAGGGGTGGGCTTCCCCGAGTATGAGGGTGCAGGTCACCAGGAGACAGGCTAACCCATTCATGGGGCTATGGGAACCAGGCCCTAAAAAGAAAGAGAAAAAAAAAGAAAAGGAACACAACAGTCAAGATTTTTGCTTTTCGGCTAATTTTAACAAGTGGATGGAAGTAGATTGATTGCTCTTTAATAATAAATAACTGCAAGTAAGAAAAGGATAGCAAAATGATGACAACAGTAACACTGCACTAAATAAGTCATATCAGCCAGTATGTGACTTGTTGCTTTCACTTGCAGAGCAGAAACAGGCCTTGTATAGTACGATTTTTTTATTTTAGGGGAAAAAATGGACCGAGAAGATCTGAGAAACACTGAAAATTGGCACACAAAGGTGTGACAAACATTACCATTGCTAGCTTGAGATTTAGAAAAGGGTCAAAACTGTCAATATTTCTCATTTTTGTCTGATTTTAAAAAAGTATGTGAAAGAAGATTCTTTCTCAGCAGCAGCTCAGTCATCTGTCTTTCCTGCATGAATCTTCTGCAAGTGCTGAGCCACATGACCTGCCTTTATTGAGCTTCCAAAGTGGCCTCTGATAGGACAGGAAGTCTCAGGACATCTTGAAGTCTCACACTTATGAATACTGAATACTTGGGACCCCCAAATATAGATACTCCACCAATATTCAAAATAAGGTAGTCATGCATGCCTACTACCATTGTGTGCTATTGTTCCAAACAGTGAAATAGAAGGTTTCATGACAATAAAACCATGAAAATATAATGCACATCCTACTCTGAGTGCAGACCTCCTACACAAAGCTGCAGCAGAGTTTAGTAATGAACATTTTTCTAGAATGAAGCAATGCTTCTCACCAAGTTGCATTCAAAGCTACAATAGGGAAAGGAAAGAGAAAATTGTTTAATGAGGAAAAGCACACTGAGCTAGAGCTTGTTTCAGGTGTGACCTGGAAGCACAAGGAAGCTGAGTGACTTGCTCAGGACCACACAGTATGCAAGTGGGGGCTGATGAGATTCAAACCCATGTCTCCAGGTTTGCAGCTTACTGCTATTAACCACTACACTATACTGCTTTCTACATTAGCCTATAAGTATTATCCAGGACTAATTATGTTGACTGCAACAAAGTATTAGTTTAATATTCTGAAAGTCTGTTTCAAATCTTGCTGAAACTCACTGACATCAGCAATGACATCTAATAATTTCTATTATACAACATAGATTGTAGTGAAAAACAATTTCACTGGGAATCAAAACCAGGACCCCTTCAAATGTTGTCTTGATACTCTACCACTGTATGCTAATATTTCACATGGTGAAAGAGAATGTTTTGTAATAAGAAACCCATGCAATGAGAATTCGCATCTTGCACTGAGTGCAGACCCCCATACACAGCTGCAGTGGAGTTTGGTAATAGGCATTTAGCCAACTTGAAGCAATGCTTCCAACTGAGTAGCATGCAAAACTAGATACATCTCAAAATATCACCCAGAACTAATTAAGTTGACTGCAACAATGTAATAGTGTAATATTCTAAATGTCTGCTTCAGATCTTGCTGAAGCTCTTTTCACTGACATCAGCAATGACATCTAACAATTTCTCTCATACTACATAAATTGTAGCAAGAATAAAATAATGTTCCTCACTGGGATTCAAAGCCAGGCATGTGTAGGTCTGTAACCTTTTGCCAAGACCTAAAGCCCTATACCTGGCATCATCATTGATATTGTACAGCCAAACCACTCAGAATGTAACCTTAAACTAACAGATTTCAGAAAAGAAACTGCATGATGACAATAGGTGCTTATTAACTTTCACACTATTTTGTGCCAAAAACTAAATTAGCTGAACATGAGACACACATAATTGATCAAAAACAAATTGAATTTGAAAGGGATCAGGAAAACTACCTCACAGGAGCAATTTGGAAGTGTGACAGCTGATCCAGATCACTGAGCAGAGGAAGAACTTACTCCCATTCAAAGACAGCATGAAAGGGACCTAAGAAAAATCACTATACAGTAGTCTGTCATTTGACACTGAACCAATGACTAGACTGCAGCATTAAAAAGAAAGCAGCTTTGTAGATTAGCAAACACTGATAAAGAACAAAATTAGTCTGGAAATCTACAACAGAGGAAACAAATCCAACCTAACAAAAAATGTTCAAATGAAGTATGACAATGCAGAAGAGGCAAAAAAGGCCACAAAGTAGCTCTTATAAACCAGACATGCCAAATAATCAATTTATTAGACTCTCAGCTAATACTGGCCCAAGAAAGTCCACAAAACATCAGGCTCTCTTTGATTCCTATGCCTTCAACCTGCTAGCTCCAAATTGAAATAGACCTGTTTAAACTTTTCTGGTGAAGAAACTTAAAGCAATATTTTCATCCAGCTATGAACACTGTAATAATGGACTGACATTTTGATCTGAGCAAGACATTCTATAACTTCCTCCAGGGACTCTTCTAGCAGGGAAGGTGCCCTTTTTCCACTCTCTGGTTATAACCTTTCCCCTTCCCTCCTGTGGCCCCATCTGATAAGCAAAAGCCTACTCTGGGAGGTGAACAAAAGAGAAGAACCATGTTTGGGCTGTGGTGACCAGGATGGCATGCACTGAACCTGTGAGGGATGGGTCCAAAGTGCAAGTTTTGGACCCAGTTGATCATGAGCACAGTTTACCTAATTCACTGGTAAAAGAGGCTATGGAGGTTAATTCCAGGTGGGAAATGCATGGAAAAAGGAGTCAAGGTCTTCCATGGGGTCAGTTCAGCCAGTTGCAGTGCATGACCATTGTAACAATGGTACAGTCTCAGGTTTGGCTGACAGGGTGAACAATATCTCCCACCCCTGTCCTACCTCTCTGTGGTTTCCAGGTAGAGGTATATGAGAATGTCCAAGGGAGGAGGTCAAGGCAGAGTCTACAATGGAAGCTGTAGCTGAGATTTCAATTACAGGAGATCTACAGCAGGAGATCGAGGGAGGGAAGGAGGGAGGGAGGATGCTAATGAGCACTGACATATGCCCCATGCATCTGCATGCATGCACATTAGTGGACCTTCAGTCAGCATCCTGGGATGGGCAGAAACACAGAAACAGATAAGTGAAGTGTGGAAACTTCACTTCATGGAAAATTTACAAAGTTATCAGTATTGCATGAAGTTCATTCACTTTGCAATGCTCACACTTCATGGGAAAAAATTTGCACTCTGTAAAACATTTTTCCAAGGAATAACTTCCATGGAATAACTTTTTCATGGAAAAAATACTCCTTGAAATGTGAATTCTTCTACAAAGTGAAAGGTGCCCACTTCGCATAAACTTTGTGAAGTGGGGCAGTTCACAGAAACTTTAGTGGTGAATCATAACTATGCAAAATCTCCTCATAGAATAACCCCAGATAAATCAACATGATGCCACCCTCACATCATTGATTCTGCACTGCTGACCGAACAGGGACCGTGGTATCTTCAAGATCTTCTTGTTCCCTACTGTCCCTCTCGCTCACTCCGCTCCACTGATGAGGGATTGCTAGAGGTTCCCAGGGTTCATTTAAAAACCTCTGGAGCTTGGGCTTTTTCTTATGTTGCCCCTACCCTGTGGAACTCTCTACCTCATCAGATACGAGGCTGCCTGACCGTTGAGTGTTTTAAGTTAGAATTGAAAACTTATTTATTTAAACAGGCATATGGAGAGTGATTTTATTGTTTTTATTGTAATCATATTGTTATTGTTGTTGTATGTTATATGTATGTATTTTAATTATGTATTTGTACAGTGCTTTGACTTTGAAAAGTGCTTAAAAAATACATTTTTACTTACTTACTTACTATGTACCCATCATTGGCCACACTTCAACTCTATTGGTGGACACCAAACTACTGCATGGGGGTCCCTTGTCTTGGGGTTAAGCATGGGAGGCAATGGTGGTATGTCTCAGAAAAGGTGAATGATGGACCTATAAGGACATGTTGAAGCAAGAGGGAAAAAGACCAGTAAAACAAGGAGTCTTACAGCAAGGGGAGGGCAATGGGGTCCAGCAGGAGTGCATATAGGGATGGCGAGGGGAGCATTGAGTCACAGACCTAAGAAGAAAAGGCAAGGTAATTGAAGAAATAAGACAGCAGTTAAAGTTAAGAGCTTGAAATTGGAGAACAAGATGAAAGATGGAACCTCTATATGTGCCCAGGACCCATTGGGGACATGCCTATTGCAGGCAACAAAAGACACACATTTTAAATAGAGGCTATATGCATAGTTTTACTTTGTTGTAAGGTGAGAAGAAGAATAAAGAGGAGACGGGAGATGAGGAAGCAAATAAGGAAAAGAGCAAGCTGCCAGAGTTGGAAAAGGACTCTAATTGGATTATTGCTTTTACCACCTTAGCTACAGTGGTGGTTACAAAATAATCCTGAAAAAGGAGTGGGGCTGTTAAGGTATTGGAATACAGTTCTGAGTCTGTGGTTTGCTTATGGAGGGACAGCATGTCTGAATTATGGTGAAGATTTTTGGAAGAGGATTGTTATAGATAAAAGCTCAAATTAGGACAAGAGACATTTATTCTTACAGTTTCTATTTTAATTTTTACTGTGCTTTATCTCCTGCTATTGGCAGGCCCCATTTGGTCCTGCCCTCTCACCCAGCCTGATAACCCACCTTCTACAGGATTTACCTCTCTCTCTCTCTCTCTCTCTCTCTCTCTCTTTCTGAGTGCACCCTAGCTTGCCCTAGGGTGGAGACATCAGGGTGATGGTTACCCCTGGATGGAGACTTGGTCAGTAGTCTAAGAGACAGAGAGAGAGAGTGCAACAATCAGCAATGTTGGGCCTGCAGTGAGAGGTGGATATGTTCCTGTAGCAGCTGATTTTTTCCTTTTTCTTCCCTCCAATGGGATGTTGAGGAAGCTTTTCCAAGGCATGTGCCTTCTGTGTATGGGATCAATTTGGAGCATGGCAGTGTCGACCATTTTCTTATAGTTTGACATTATAGCTCCAAAATTGCAGTTTCTTTGGCCTCGGACAAACAGTCCAATCCTTGAGGCACAGCAGTACCACCAGCATAACAGGAATTGGTGGGGTGCCACAACTTTAATAAACTGATCCACGTATCACCATCTTATTGCACTTAGCTAAATATAAGTATAATTATTGATGGCACTCATATTTTAATCACATGGTGGGCTCAGCACTGGAGCAGCACACTATCCCACAACATAGGGCATAGCCTATGGTGGCTACAATGATGGTAGCAGACATTGGGGTGACACCACCCCCTGCAAGGCAACTAGTTTCCTAACTCACTGTGGAGGGATGCTTCTGTGCCACAGCCTGGCTGTCCCCATCCTCTGCTGGCTTGCGCTCCTCTCTGAAGCACTTCTCAGCCTGGTCACTTGATCCTGTTAACTGTAGGCTCACTATCAAACCCAATTCACCAACATGGAAGTGCAAAGTTCTTCCATCATGCATTTGGGCAGCCCATGAAGTGGGAAATTTTAAGTAATCACTTACACAACCAGAAATGTTAAAAGGTAAAATGGTGAAGGAGTTTAAATTGTAAAGGATTTTTGGACTATTTGTGGACCCACCTCTACAAATCAGTGGGTTTTAACACTGGACCTGGTCACTAAAAAGTACAGGGGGAGTTGAAACTGATTCATTCTCTCTCAAATCCAGTTAGGCCATCACTGAATGACTTTATAGGTACTGTACAGATTTTGGGGCAGTTGCACACCCCCTTTGATGCAACAATGGAAGTGGTTAGAAAGTGTGCGAAAAGGGTATGAACAGCAAAGATCAACACAGGTCACTGTTTAGGTTCCATCAGGTACATCTGGATGACTCTGAGTTGCTGTGGATGCTTGTTGATGGGAAATAAATTGCTGACATGTGTATGCCAATTGGGTGTTTTATTTCATGGTCTGTGTTTGAGTGTTTGAGCACTTTTCTAAATTGGGTAGCACAGTGGACAGTAGGGGGTCATACAGTCCTGAATTATCTGGATGATTTTTGGTTTATTGGGCCTGTGTACATTGACACCTGCCAAATGACTGAACACATTTTATAAGTGGCAACTAAAATTTAGGGTACCACTAGTACATAGGAAAACAGAGCTGCCAACTATGGCTATCACAGTCTTAGTTAATATTATCACTTTTTTAAAGAAGCAAGACTGACAAACTTGGACAGCTGGTGGATGACTCATGAGAGGTGAAGAAAAGGACTGTGAAACAAGCATTTCATGGCCATCTTAGTGTTGCATGTTGGGTCATCACAATGGACAGGCCATTTTGCAAGAGGTTAGTATCGTCAGTGCTGGTGATTAGACATGGCCATTATCATATCATTTCACACAGGGAATGTGAGAAGATCTGTCTACAGTATGTAGGCACAGGTTTTGAGAAGTTTAATGGGCTGATACTTGACAAGGTCAGAGAATTGCTTGTGTCACAACATGTCAGGTGATATTGGTGAACACATACAGGCAACAGCAAAAAGGGTCAAATCAAAAGGGCAACAGTAATATGGAAGCCCCAGACAAATCAGATGCCCCATTGGTGGTTATATAGAGATAGAAATTAATGAGGCAGAGGCCCCCATGTATAACTTCTCCCTGCACTTCTGTTTTCCCTGATTTATCTTACCCTTTTCACTGCTTACCCTTTTGCTGCTTTGCCCATCTGCCATTTGCCCTGGTGCTTGTCACCATTATGGCTTTCACCCTTAGGCATTTGCCATTATTGCACAGAACCGTGTCACAAGTCCCGTTGACCCAATGAATAAAATAAAATAAAGTACGTTCAGAGGATCATTCCAGGTAATTCAGATACATATAGCACAGTATCACATCTTATAAACATGATGAGCATTGAAAGCAGCAGCTGAGTTCATGTCACATGAAATAGAAACATAGAAGTTATCAGCAGAAAAACACCCTGCAGCCCATCATATCTGCCCAGACCTATTTATCTAACGTTGTTTAAGAGGACCCTAGACTGGCCCTTCACTCCTCCATACTCTCTCCCCTTCTAATGTCAGTCTTATATGTTTAGTTTTCAAAAATATATAAAAGACACTGCATAATGGATGTCATATTACCACAGAGTCTTTCTGTGGTACAGTATATATAATAAAGATTTCAGCCAGTAATAGATGCTGAATAAGTACAAATGTATACTGTACATATTTTTTTAAATTTACTTTTAACCTAACATAGACAGCATTATGATGCTTCTCAAAGGCTGAACACATTAAGTGCCAATGAAAATTCAGAAGTTGCAAATGGCACCTAGTTTTCACAAGATCCTAAATTCAAATTTAAGTCTGATTATGACTGCATTCTGTTTAAATTTTAGCAGAGTCATAATAAGAAGCAGTATTGAGAGGGCTTTAAACTGCTCTCCTACTCTGAGATAGGAACTTTATAGCCTAGTCATATCTATAGCATAATTATTGTAGATATTTTCAAATGATGACAAGCATTCAGCTACATTAACCATGTACTTTTTTTGCATCAGGATACTGTATCAGCTTATTATAACTATGTATTATCATAGGTTACATATTATCTAGCATCAAATGTATTCCATGGAAGAATAAGCTTGGTAGAAGGTTATTTCTTTTCTTTCTTACTACTTCTAAGGGGCTAGCAGGGTATTGTTTGGGTATTGTTTGTGGCTGTTGGAAGTGGGCTATAAGTGGGCTCATTTGTTTGATGTTTCACTGTTTCACTGTGTAGCAGGCTGCATTTGTAGAGGCCTATTTCTTCTGATTTAAAATCTATTTAGTGTGATTTAACTGGGGCTGTTTCTTTAAATTGGAGACCTATATCTTCTAATTTCAAGCCAATTTTGATGTGTTGTTGGTGAAGCTGTTTGAATTGGAGTCCCGTTTCTTTTGGTAGCAAACCTATTTTGGGGGCTTTGAGTAGAATTGTGATTGACTTTTGCTGGCTTCACTAGCTGCAAAGTTTAGTGCAGAGTGGGGGAAGGGTGCTAATGGTCTGACCAGGGCCTCAGCTACCTGATTGTTTCTGAAAGACTTGGACTGGTCCCACCCCCAACCCCTCACCCCACCTGCCCCAGGTTCATTATTCTTTATACCAGGGGTTCTGACATCACTTCCTCAAATGGCAAAGGATAGGCACCTGTCACAGCAGAAGCAGACATCAAGGAAAGGAACAGCAGCAAGTGAAGAGGTGACTGCTATCTCATTGGAAGGGAAGAACCTGCAAATATAGGAGCTTTCATTGTTACTTCTTTGCATTGCTATTGCATTGGGGAAAGGAAAGGTAGGAGTTTGAAGAAGGTTGTGCAATAGCTACTTAAAGTCTCTTTTGAGTGTGGATAGGAAGGATAGGAATATAAAAAGCAGTTGCTCAATCTGTCTAAGCGATACTACAACAAAGGGGTAAGGAAATTAAGAAAAGAATGTTTTGCACTGATAGAGGGGGAGAGGGGAGACTTGGGAGAGTGTTTGGTATCCTGCATCTGGAAGGGTGTGGGGTCACTGGTGGGTAACAACAGCAACAAGTAGGGTGGTAGGCTGCAACAACTGCGGTGCACCAATCTTTCTAAAAATTGCTTGGAGTGTGGGAGGATGTTTAGTGTGCAGCCACACAGAGAAACTAAGAAAGGAGATTGAGGGTCTGCAGGAGGAACTAAGACAGGCAAGGCAGATTGGGGGTGGGTTTAGCCCAATACTGGAGGGAGAAAGAAGGGGAGATGAGGGAGGGTGATGTAAGCCAACAGTGGTGAGGAGAGGGTCAGATGAAGGGAAGCAGAGACAAAGGGGCCAAGGCCAGGAAGAATGATTGCTGGGGAAACCAGGTCAGGAGACAAAAGACAAATGGAAGGAGAAGATAGAGACTTGTGAGGGGAGGTGAAGAAGTGGCAAAAGTCATGGAGTGGAAAGGACAGAACATGTTACAATGAAGAGAGAGGGAGTGGGCATTTGTGAAGGGTCTTCAGAAAATAGTTTTGCACTTCTAGAGATGAAGAAGGTGGAGGAGGGAAATGATGAAATTAGAGGAGTAATTGATAAATGCCTGGACCAAACCAGAGCAGGTGGAAGTTCTGCTGGGAGAATTGCAACAGGGGTAAAAGGGGGAAATAATGTGCAGGAGGAAGAAGAGGAGCTGGAAATGAGAGAGGGAGATGAATGGAAGCAAGCAGGGAGTAAGAGAGGTGGAATCTTAGTGCTAGAGGACTCAATACCAAGAGGAGTCAAGTGGGGTAGCAAGGGGGAGAGGCATAGTCACATTTGGGTGGAGGCCATGCTAGGAATGACAGTGGAAAGGGTGGGACAATCTGTTCTGAAATATGCTAGAAGGGGTAGGGACAAGCCTCATTTAATTAGACATCTTGGGACAAATGACCTGGCTGACAAGCCAGTAGATATAGTCCAGAGGTAGTTTGAGGAACTAGCATAATTATGTGATGGGGCAGGACGATCAGTAACTTTTTCAGAGATACTTCCAGTGCCCAAGGCAAGCACAACAAGAAAGCTGAGAATAAAGGAATTTAACAGATGGCTAAGAACCTGGTGTTGTGCTAAAGGGTATGGGCTGTTGGGGGGAGGGAGGGACCTGGGACTACAGTAGTCTCTGTGCCAAGGACAGACTACATTTGAGTGAGGAGGGAAATAATGTTTTGAAACAGAGGATGGAGGAGCACATAGAAGAAGTTGAGAATTTAAACTAGGTGCTGGGGGTGGCAATTGGGCAAGAGATATGCAGAAACCATAAGTTTGGTCCAGGCATTTATCAATTACTCCTCTAATTTCATCATTTCCCTCCTCCACCTTCTTTATCTCTAGCAGTGCAAAACTATTTTCTGAAGACCCTTCAAAAATGCCCACTTCCTCTCTCTTCATTGTAACATTGTAACCATGACCATACACAATGGGTGGAGAGGTAGTAACAACAACAAAAAAGGAAAGGGACCTGGGGGTAATCATATCAGATGACCTTAAGGTTAGCAAGCAATGTGAGAAGGCAGTAGGGAGGGCTGGGGGTATACTGGGATGTATAGGGAGAGGCATCAGCAGCAGAAAACAGGAAGATATTATTCCTCTGTACAGACAGTTGGTGAGACCCCATCTGGAGTACTGTGTCCAGTTCTGGAGACCCCATCTCCGCAAGGACATAGACAGGATAGAGGCAGTCCAGAGGAGGGCAACTAAAATGGTGCAGGGTCTGCAAGAGAAGCCGTATGAGGAGAGACTAAAGGAGCTTAATATGTATACCCTTGAGGAAAGAAGGGAGAGAGGGGGACATGATAGAAACTTTTAAGTACCTCAGTGGAATCAACAAAGTCCAAGAGGGTAGCATCTTTCAGAAAAAGAGACTTGCAAGAACAAGGGGACACAATTTAAAGATAGAAGGAGGGCAGTTCAGGGGCAATGTGAAGAAGTATTATTTCACAGAGAGGGTAGTGGATGCATGGAACAGCCTTCCTGAGGAGGTTGTGGGTCTAAAACTGTGGGAGAATTCAAGAATACATGGGACAGACATAAGGCAATTCTTGTGGGGGGTAGGAAGAAATAGGCTGTTGGTTAACTAGGATCTGCAGCCTATCCTGTAGGTAGGGAAATGGGCAGACTAAATGGGCCTAGCGGTCCTTATCTGCCATCAAAGTCTATGTTTCTAAGTTGGGAAACCATATGAGCTTACCCCCCATAACTGTGACAAAAGACAAATGGCAAGTACTGTTGGTGATGCTAGTAAAGGAGGGCAGGATGGGAGGTGGGGAAGGGTGGAAGGTGGTTACCCTTAATGCTAGGAGCCTTGGGAGGAAATCTGCAGAATTACGGTGCTCCTGGCAGAGGAAGAGGTGGACATTGCAGCCATCACAGAAACATGGGCCACCCAATAAAATGACTGGGACCTGTCAGTACCAGGGTACAAGGAGTTTTCAAAGAGGAACAGGGTGATTGGGAAAGGAGAGGGTGTGGCACTATATGTGAAGGAAGCACTGAAGTGTGTAAGGGAGGAAGGGAGGAGAGTAGTATGGGTCACTTTGGATGCAAATCCAGGATTCCAAGAATAGGATCCTTAGAATGTGAGTGGTGTACAGGCTACCATCTCAGATGGAGAAGTTAGACAGGAACTAGCAGGACAGATCAGGGGACCTGCATGAGGGTAGTGTGGTGATTGTGGGGGACTTCAACATGCCAGGAGTAGGCTGGAATACCCCAACAACCAGGAGCAGAAGGGAGCAGGTACTGCTGGATGCCTTCCAGGACAGCTTCCTGCTGCAAATGGTCAGTGAACCAACCAGGTTAGGGAATTCCCTTAACCTTGTGCTGGCAAATGGGGACTTTGTGAGAAAACTTACAGGTGAGTGACCACCACTCAGTATGGCTTACATTGGATATGGGCAAGGAAGAAGTGGAGTCCATCCCAAGAGTGCTGGACTTCGTGAGGGCCATATTTGGGAGGATGGAGGAAGTGGTAAAAGGGTACCTGGCCAGAATTCAATCTAGTATGGACACTAGCCAGAGGTGGGAGCTCATAAAGCTGGGGAAAGTGGAGGCAACCAAAACCTGCTGCAAGGCCCAGAGCAAGAAGGCTAGGGCTAAGAAACTGAGCTAGTTGTGCAAGGAGATCATGGAAAAGGTAAGGAAGAAAACAGCTGCCTTTAGGAAGTACAAGAAAATGGGGGGGGGGGACAGGGAGGAGTACTTGACAGAATTGAAGGAGGTGACAAGGGCAGTAAGGGGAGCCAAAGCATCTATGGAACTCAGGATGGCACAAGGCAGTAAGAAGGGGGAGAAGGACCTCTTTAGGTACATCAGAGAGAAAAGAAGCTGTAAGGACCACATAGTAAGGATTAGGAAGGAAGGGGGTTGGGTGGAAGCAGGGTGTGATAAGGCAGAAGCACTGAATGAGTACTTCTGCTCAGTATTTACTAAAGAGAAGAGGGAGGTGACACCCAAAGGAGGGAGAAATGGCAGAAAAGGGGGGAAGGGGTGACAGATGGGGAAATCATGGAGGGCAGAGTTCAGGAGGATTTGAAGGCACTGAGGGTGGACAAGGCACCAGGCCCAGATGGCATCCACCCCAGGTTACTGAAGGAGCTGGCAGAGGTCCTTTCAGGACCTTGGGCAGATCTATTTAAGGCCTCACTGCATTCGGGGTGTGTACTTGAGGACTGGAGGATGGCTCATGTGGTGCCCCTCCACAAGAGTGGCCCCAAGGATGAACCGGGAAACTACAGACCAGTGAGTCTCACATCCATCGTGGGTACGCTAATGGAGACTATCCTGAAGAAGAGGCTGGTGACCCTCCTAGAGGCCAAAGGACTACAGGACAGCAGACAGCATGGCTTCATACTGGGCAGATCCTGCAAAACCAACCTGGTGGAGTTATATGACTGGGTAACTAGGCAACTGGACAGGGGTCATGCAGTGGATGTCCTGTATCTGGACTTCAGTAAGGCATTTGACTCAGTGCCGCATGGAAGGCTGGGAAGTAAGTTAGTAGGCTTAGTAGGCACAGGGGTGGGTATAAAACTGGTGCGATGGGTAGGAAACTGGCTTCAGGGAAGGCAACAGAGGGTGGTGGTGGGTGAGGAGCTCTCACACTGAAGGGTAGTGATGAGCGGTGTTCCACAGGGCTCAGTGTTGGGACCAGTGTAGTTTTGAATATTCATTGCGGACATATCATGGGACATCAAGAGCAAGATCAGTTCTGTTTGCTGATGATACCAAGGTAGGAGCGGTGGTGGATGACCTAGGGGGATGGCAGGGGTTACAGGATGATCTGGCAAAGCTTGAAACCTGGTCATACACCTAGTAACTGGAGTTTAATGCCAAAAAGTGCAAGGTGCTGCATTTTGGGATGAAGAACCCGAGGAGGAGTTACCAACCCGGGAGTGCAGCTAGCCCAGATGGAGGAGGAGAAGGATCTGGGGTGCTCATTACAGGGTCAAGGAACAACTCAGCACAATGTAGGAAGGCAGCTGCAAAAGCCAACAAAATGCTGGGTTGTATTGCAAGGTATATCCTCGAGGAGGGAGGAGGGAGGGAGGGAGGAGGAGGTGATTCTGACACTGTATAGGTCACTAGTTAGACCACACCTGGAATATTGCATGCAGTACTGGTGCCAGTATCTGAAGAGGATGAGAGACATTAAGTTACTGGAGGGGGTGCAGCGCAGGGCAACAAAGATGATCAAGGGGCTGGGGGACTTATCATATGAGAGGAGGCTGAGGGAGTTGAACATGTATTCACTGGAGGAGAGGAGGGACAGGGGGACAAGATTGAAACCTTTAAGTACATGAAAGGAATAAACAAGACAGGTACAGAGGGGCTGTTCAAAGTTAGGGAGAGGAGGGACACCATGGGCCATGATATAAGACTGGAGGGAGGAAGGTTCAGGAGGGAGATGAGGAGACACTTTTTTACAGAGAGGGTGGTGGCTGGGTGGAATTTGTTACCTGCAGAAGTGGTATCCAGTAGAACAGTGGACTGCTTCAAAAGGGGATGGGACAGAACAAGGGGGAGGGTTAATGAAGAGGAAGGGTGGAAGGGAGGGGCAGCTGCAGAATAAGGGGTACTAGCTGCACATTCGAGCTGACTTGATAGACCTCTAGGCCTTTATCTGCTGGCAAACTTTGTATGTTCGTAAACTTGTGTGAATTGATTATGATGTACAGTATATGTGGAAGGTATAATTAACAATCTGTGATTAGCATGCCATTCACACATTGGGCTTGATTTTCAAAAGTGGACATAGGGCTTGCATTCAGTCCTGTGTCCAATGCAAAATTTGATGCACCTATGTCCAAGAGGCTGCCACAACTTGCACCTTATTTTATAACCAAAGATGCAAGTTTTGACATTTTCCTCATTTTACTGCAGCTTGCACCAAACCATTGTCATAAGCCCCACAAAAGGTGTCTCTGTTGGATGCAATGTTAGACCAAGGGGGAACTGATCTAACTTTGCTGCATTTGCAACAATGGACTTGGGACATGGATTTTGTGACAATCTTTTTGAAAGTCCCACTTGCAGCACAGTTTGCTGCACGTCACCACTTGTGACAAACTCTCTGCTGCAAGTCCCTTGCAGCTGCTGTAACCTGTTAGAAATTGGGCCCATTATGTTATTTTATAAACCTAAGAATATACATCGACATGAATCAGCACAATGCATTTTTTATAACTTCAGACTTCTGTATTACTGTGTAAACAAAGTGTAATTTGCAATGGCACCAACAGTATGTACTTAAACAGTACTATAAAAGTATTTTTGTACTGGGATGTGCCAGTCCTGCACATGGGTATAGTAATGTGATACATGGATTGAAGTAAATACATCAGCACCCGCACTCCAGACAGAGAACAAGGACTCCATGGATTAATTTAATCATTCTTTTATGTAAAAAAGTGTTAATAAAACACTGGCCAAAGTGGCTAGCAAATAGACTGATGTTTCTCCTGGCATGCTGCCAGGTTTCCTCTGAGTGAATTGGTACATAAAACAAGTTGCCCCTGTGCCCCGGATAAGTCCCAGATCTGAGTAGTTTTGTTCTCCCCTTGAATCCTGCAGTTTCTACATTTATTCATAAGTGTGAGTTAGATTTAGAGAAATTACAGAGTACAACACCAAGTCCATATATTGATAATTGTAGTAAGGAAGAATGGTGTGCTTTAAAAGCACTTAGTGAGAACAATGCCATTACTATAAAAGCAGCAGATAATGGTGGGGCAGTGGTAATTCTAAACACCTGAGGATTATGCGAAGGAAGTTTTGAGATTGTTAAGTGATATATCCTTTTATAGATAGGTGTCCAGAAATGTCATAGAACAATTTAAAAGTGAAATAAATGCTTTTCTTAAGGAAAGTTATATTAAGGGGTGTATCATGATTGTACTGTATAGAACTCTCACTGTTAACTGCCCAGTAACCCCAGTAATTTATGCACTGCCTAACATCCCTAAAAATCCAGTACAACCACCCGGCCGACCAATAGTATCAGGGAGGGGGGTGGCTAACAGAACCCCTTTCCACGTATGTAGATCAATTTTTGCAGCCTTTGGTTCAGAATCTGAGGTCTTATATAAAGGATTCGACGGAAGTGGTTAAACTGATGGAGGATATTTATGTGGAACCCTAGTGGTTTCTGGCAGTGGTAGATGTAAATTAATTGTACACTGTTAGTCCACATCAGGAAAGTTTAGATTCTTTGACCCATTTTCTTAACATTAGGACTAAAACAGAATGTGCTGAAATTCCAACACAATTTCTGGTGAAAAGGGCAGAAATGGTATTACAAAAAAAATGTTTTTCTTTTTCAAAACCAGCTGTTTCACCAGATAAGGAGACGCCCTGGGGCGAAATGGGCCCAGGAAAGGGGTTCCCCATGCCTGGTTCCCATACCCAAGGGTTCTGACTATGGTCAGCAGGTAATACGGTCATCCTTGGTGTCTCATCCTACTCAGGCGGTGTTGTGCAATGCCAGGTCTATTAGGAACAAAATGGCTATTATAGCTGATTTTGTTGGGACATCAGACCTAGCGTGCATCACTGAGACCTGGCTGGATGGAAATGCTGGTCCAGTTTTGGAGGCAGCTGTTCCAGCCGGGTACTCAGTGATACACCGCCCGAGGTTGGATCGCAGGGGCGGGGGTGTTGCCATTTGTTTTAGATCAGAACTGGGCCTAGTGGAGGTTCCGTGGGAACTACCAAATCCTTTGAATGTATCCTGGCGAGGTGTGGGGTGCAGGATACTTCTGTATACACATCCACCAGGTGATGGGAATGTTTTCCTCGGAAGTGGTGGACCTCGTTGTCGACCTGACATTGGGGTCCCCAGATGGTTGGTGTGGGGACTTCAATGCCTGGGTTGATGATGAGGTCTCGCAGTTTGGTCAAGACTTCCTCCAGTTAATGATGTCACTGGGCTTCACACAGGTTATTTCCTCCTCGACCCATATTGGGGTCATTCATTTGATTTGGTGTTCCTTCTGGGGATGGAGGTATCCAATTTGGTGGTGGAACCGGTCGGATGGTCTGACCATCACTCCATTGAGTTCAGTTTTGGGGCCACCCCTTGTAGGCCGGCCCCTATGGAGATGGTCCTGTATCGCCCTTTAAGGGGTGTCTCCCCCGATGGTCTGATGGCGGTGCTAGACCTATTGAGTTTACCCAGAGATTGCATGGATCCAGGTGAGCTGGTACTTGCCTATAATGAGGCGGTGGCAGGGGCCCTGGATTCCATTGCTCCTGTTCGTGTTCGTCCTCTCACCCTTCGACCTAAGTCTCCTTGATTTGATGAGACTTTGAGGGAATTGAGGAGAGTTGGCCGAAGGCTGGAGAGGTGCTGACGGAAGTCGGGTCAGGATTGTGACAAACTTAGACTGATGGATCACTACATGATCTATCAATCAGCAATCTCTCGTAAGAAGGCAGAATTCCTGTCCAGAGAGATTGCTGCTGCACAGAATAGACCAGCTCAGCTCTTCCGGACTGTGGACAGATTGTGCAATCCAGTCTGTCTGCAGCTCAGAAGAGTGTTTTCTCAAGAACGGTGTGAGGAGTTTGCTCTATTCTTTTCAGATAAGGTTGCCACAATTAGATCAGACATCCATCAAATTCTCTCCAATGGGAGTGGTGATGGTCGGCAGGAGATGTCGGACACCCAGTTTGTGTGGTCCGACTTCAGCCTTCCTACAGTTAAGGAAATTGTGATGATCATACAATTGTTGCGTCCGACCAACTGTAGTTTGGATCCAGGCCCCACACGTCTCTTAGTGGGGTGTGTGGATAAAATTGACCCTATCTTAGCTGAGATAGTCTGTAGGTCCTTGGAGTTGGGGATTTTTCCAAATCCTCTAAAGGAGGCGGTGGTTTAGCCTATCCTTAAGAAATCCTCCTTGTACCCGGACTGTCTGGCAAACTACAGGCCTGTCTCTAACTTACCCTTTGCTGGTAAAGTTATTGAGAAGGTGGTTGCTCTGCAGTTGAATGATCATTTGACCAGCCACAATCTCTACGACTCTCTCCAGTCCAGATTTAGGAAAAGACATAGTACCGAGACAGTGTTGATTTGGGTGCTAAATGACCTCCTAATAGTGAGAGATCAAAGATCACGTTCCATTCTGGTCCTTCTTGATCTCTCTGCAGCATTTGATACTGTAGACCATGGTGTGCTACTGGAACGCCTGTGGTCTATCTGTGGACTGTCTGGTATAGTCCTCAGTTGGTTTCGATCTTACCTTGAGGGTAGGCTGCAGAGAGTGGTGTCTGGGATTTTTTCCTCAGCATCAACCTCCCTATCCTGTGGGGTACCGCAGGGTTCCATTTAGCACCCATGTTGTTTGCAGTATATATGTTGCCTTTAGGAGCGATTATTAGGCAGTATGGTCTGAGTTTTCACTGCTATGCAGATGATACTCAGCTGTACATGTCCTGCTCCTGTCACGATACTGCCTTGTCGGTTTTAATAACTGTCTTGCTGAAATCCAGGACTGGATGAATGTGAGTTGGCTGAGGTTGAATCCTGTTAAAACTGAGGTGTTGGTTGTGGGCCAGGATCACGGGAGGTGGGTTTATTGGTTGGATCACCCTCGGGTTTATGGCTTGGGGATACTCCGCTAATTACCTCAGACCGAGTGCGGAATCTGGGCGTTGTATTTGATGACCACTTGACATTTAAATTTCAGGTGTCAGCGGTTGTCAAAACCTCTTTTTACCATCTGAGGAACATCGCCCGGGTGAAACACCTGGTTCCCCCAGGCGATCTGCCTATTTTGGTCCAAGCTTTCGTTACCTCCCGCCTTGACTATTGCAACTCGCTTTACCTAGGGCTTCCTGGGGTTGAGATTCGCTGTCTGCAGCTAGTGCAGAATGCAGCAGCCAGGCTGTTGACTGGCACTTCTAGGGCTAGTCATATAACGCCTGTGCTCCGTGGTCTGCACTGGCTGCCAGTTTACTGGCGAATCACCTTTAAGGTCGGTTTGCTGACCTATAAGGCCCTACATGATCAGGGACCGGTTTACCCGAAAGATCTCCTTCATCCCTATTGTCCCCCACTCTCTCCGATCCACTGACGAGGGATTGCTGGAGATTCCCAGAGTTCATTTAAAGACCTCAGGGGCTAGATCTTTTAGTTTTATGGCCCCAACCCTGTGGAATTCTCTACCTCGTCAGGTGCAGGAAAGCCCTACTGTCCATAGTTTTAAAGAATCTTTGAAGACTCACCTTTTTAGGAAAGTATATAATGATTTTTAATATTGGTGTTTGTTGTATTTGTAATTGTTTGTTTAGTATTGTATTTGTTGTATATTGTATTGAAATTGTTTTATCTAGTGTTGTACAGGCGCCTTGGTTTTTAGAAAGGCACCTTAAACAAATAAATAAAGATTGAGATTGAAAGATTGAGATTGATATGTAGCACAGCCATGGGCACAGCCATGGCACCAAGTATTGCAAACTTGTTTGTAGGGAAGTGGGAGCAAGATCATCTTAACAGCGCCGCCACAAATCTATTCCTGTCCAGGCTGGATTTGTGGCGGCACTTTATAGATGATATATTAATTATATGGAAAGGTACAAGTGAAGAATTCAGGAGTTTTATTTGGTGGATGGAAAGTACCAGCAGTTGTTTGAGGTACAAATATGATATAAGTCAATCAGAAATAACATTCTTAGATTTGAAGCTGTACAAGGACAGTAGTGGGGGAATTTGTACCACACTATTTCAAAAAAGTGCAGACTGCAATAGTCTTCTAAGATATGACAGTTGCCACCCATATCATGTACATTTTAACATACCCAAGGGACAGTTGGTAAGGACCCTAAGTAATTGTACTGAGTCAGCTGAGTTTAAACAAACAAGTGCATTATAAGTAAAGAGATTTTTAGAAAGGGGTTACAGGAAACAATGTATTGCTTCGGCAATTCAGAAAGTAGAAAATATGGACAGGAACCAAACCTTATGGAGTACAAAGAAAGATAGAAACAGCACAGTGTCCTGCCCTTTTGTTACAAATTTTTCTAGAAGGGCACATCAGGTTAAACAGGTGATACCCAGTAATTGGTCCATCTTGGAACTGGAAACTAAACTTGCTGATGTGGTAGAACAGAGCCCTAAAGTGGTCTTTCGAAAGTACAAAAGCATAAAAGATATGCTGGTAAAGAATATAGTCCTGGGTCCAGAATCCATGAAACAGACTCTTTTGGCTCCAGCACTGGTGGGAACTCACTGGTGTGGAAATTGTATGTATTGTGAATATGTCAATACCTGTAAAGTATTCCATCACCCTACTACAGGCAAAGAAATTCCACTGAAACATTTTATTACTTGTAAAAGCAGTGGGTTGGTGTACCTACTTAAATGTAATTGTGAAACTTTCTATGTAAGGGAGGACAGTGAGAAAGTTTAAAGTAAGGATTGGAGAACATGTAAGAGCAGTGGATAGAGGGGACATGTCATGCTATAGTAAAAGATATTTCTGAAAGAGGAGCAGAAAATCATAAGTTTAGTTTCACAGGTATTGAACTGGTTAATCTGGGAGGAAGGGGGATCTTAAAAAGATTCTAGGACAGAGACAAAGTTACTGGATTTTTGAACTTGGGGCATGAAAGAATAAGGGGTTAAATGACAGTATAGGTCTTGTAGCAATTTTGAAAAAGTATAAATGTTAGCAATTACTGTAAAAAGAAAAATTCCAGTGAATGGAATCTTGCTGTCTGTGATAGTGCCTGGAACTAGATGAAGCATTTTTTCATAAGTGAAAAGGACCTCATTTTAAACATAGTGCATAAGAGGCTATAGCAGCCTGAAAAAAGTAATTTAAGTAATGGGGGAGTAATTAAACCTTTTAAGCTTGGAGTATAAAATAAAATGAGAAAAACTACAGGCTGAAGTTTGAAAAGCTGAAGAAAAATACAACTGAAGAGAAAAATAATAAAAGTGGCCTAAGGGTCTATTAAAAAGAATGTAATATAACAAAATGATTCCATCAGTTCCATGATAATTGTGATGTTTAAAATAGTTGATTTGCACAGGATTCAATGTGAGCTGTTTAATTAATTATATAGACTGATTAATAGCACTACTCACTTTGTAGGAGGTGATAGGTGTGCGAGCAACATGTGATGTGAACCTATTTATTATAAAAAAGCACTTGTTTTATGTACTAATTCACTCTGAAGAAACCTGGCAGCATGCCAGAAGAAACAGCAGTCTGCTTGCTAGCCATTTTGACCAGGGATTTATTTGAACTTTATTACATAAAGGAATGATTAAATGAATCCATGGAGTCCTAGTTCTCTGTCTGGAGTGTGGGTGCTGATCTATTTACTTCAATCTTTGGACATGAATGCAGAATAGCATCACACTGTTTTTCAAGGTGCTCACATATGTTTTCTTGAGTTAATGTGATACATGCAAAGTATACTAGTAGGTAAAGCATATACTGAAGCTGTGTATCATAGAAACATAGAAACATAGAAACATAGAAACATAGAATGTGACGGCAGATAAGGACCGCTTGGCCCACCCAGTCTGCCCATTTCCCTACCTACTGGATAAGCTGCAGATCCTAGTTAACCAGCAGCCTACTTCTTCCTACCCCCAACCCCCAGAATTGCCTTATGACTATCCCATGCATGCTTGAATTCCACCACTGATTTTGACTCCACAACCTCCTCCGGAAGGCCATTCCATGCATCCACAACCCTCTCTGTGAAAAAATACTTCCTTAAATTACCTCTGAGCCGCCCCCCTCTATCTTCAAATTGTGCCCTCTTGTTCTTGCACACCTCTTTTTTTGAAAGATGCTACCCTCTTGGACTTTGTTGATTCCCTTGAGGTACTTGAAAGTTTCTATCATGTCCCCCCTCTCCCTCCTTTCCTCGAGGCTATACATATTAAGCTCCTTAAGTCTCTCTTCATATGTCCTCCGGTGCAGACCCTGCACCATTTTAGTTGCCCTCCTCTGGACAGCTTCCATCCTGTCTATGTCTTTGCGGAGATTGGGTCTCCAGAACTGCACACAGTACTCCAGATGGGTTCTCACCAGCTGTCTGTACAGAGGGATAATAACTTCCTGTTTTCTACTGGTGATGCCTCTCCCTATGCATCCCAGTATCCCCCCAGCCCTCCTTGCTGCCTTCTCACATTGCTTTCCCACCTTTAGGTCATCTGATATGACTACCCCCAGGTCCCTTTCCATTTTTGTTGTTGTTAGTATCTCACCCCCCATTGTGTACTCTTCCCCTAGGTTTTTGTTTCCCAGGTGCATTACCTTGCACTTCTTAGCATTGAATCTAAGCTGCCATACATTTGACCATTCCTCTAACCTTGCCAAGTCCCTTCTCATCCTTTCCACCCCACCCTGTGCATCAACTCTGTTGCAGATCTTAGTGTCATCTGCAAAGAGATATACTTTTCCTTCCAGTCCTTCTGCAATGTCGCTTATAAAGACATTGAAGAGGACTGGTCCTAATACTGAACCCTGCGGTACCCCGCTAGTAACCCTCCTTTCTTCTGAGTGGACTCCATTTACTATTACTCTCTGTGTCCTATTCTCCAGCCAATTCTTTACCCAGGCTGTCATCTTGGGACCCACTCCAGGCTGGCTAACTTATATATTAATCTTTGTGTGGGACTGTGTCAAATGCCTTGCTAAAGTCTAGGTAGGCCATGTCCACAGCCCCTCCCTGATCTACTACTTTGGTCACCCAGTCAAAGAAATCTATCAGATTCGTCTGGCATGACCTTCCCACTGTAATCCATGCTGCCTAGGGTCCTGTGCCCTTCTGGCCTCCAGATACGTGACAATTCTTTCCTTTAGAAGTGATTCCATCATTTTCCCTATCACTGAGGTTAAACTAACAGGTCTATAGTTTCCTGCTTCTGCCTTGCTCCCACTTTTGTGAAGGGGAATCACATCTGCCCTCCTCCAGTCCTCGGGTACCACCCCATCCTCCCATGATTTGGTATAATGGCAATAGCATTATGGTGCAGAGTAATTGCAGTGCCAGATTTTGTTGACAGTCACTTTTGGCGCCCTCTCTGTGCCCTCTCCCTGAGGTCTGCACCCTCTAGATTTGGTAAATTTAATAAGGAGGTGTGTGGTGGACACAGCCCCCCCCCCCACAAACAGATAGGTGGCCAAAAGTGACTGTCAGCAAAATCTGGCACTGTAATGACTTGGTGCCATATTGCTGTTGCTGTGAAATGTTGAAATCCTGAAATTGACATGTAAACCACAAATCTATTACATAAATTGTGATAAGAACAATTATTATGTCCTTATTTGTACTGTATCAAATGCATTAACCATAACAAAGGGTTGAATATATTTTATTTATTATGCTTTCTAAAAATATGTTTCAGTTTAATTTGGTACCCACATATTGTTCTGATGAGGTGGGAGGAAAATTATGAAATGTTAACCTTACATGTGTTGGTGGATGCTATTAAACACATTATAGATTGGATGAAACAGGAGTAGAACCTTCTTTGTTTCACTAAGGTTGATGGGGCCAACAACAGGGAGCTGAGATTATCTACAGAAGCAACAGGGAGCCATTGGATTGGAGCTTACTTTGGGGGAAAGTGGTGCACAGTAGCATGGTAATAGTAGAGATGTTATGAAGGTTTACTTTGACGATGAAGTTGCAAATGCCATCACAGAAAAAGAAAATTGTGGAGTAATCACTTCAGCACCTTGCAGTGAGTTTTGCTAGTGAATTGGAACATTTCAGATGGAGTCAGGTGAAGTCATGATGACACTGCATCTTCACTGATGTATTTACATGAATTCACCTGCTGAAAACTTCTTGAAGGTGGCACTGCGAATTTGGCAAAACTCTGAATGAAATTAATTCAGTGAAGCAAAATTTGCCAAATTCAGACATTTCTAGTGGACAGACTGGGTTTGCTTCAGGCTGGAAACCTTTTTAGATTTGTTTCTAGTGCTGTGAAGAATTTTCATACTCTGATAGAGCAGAGTATTGCAGAATTTCTGAAAATCCTTCCTAATTTTAAACAATTCCTTGGTAGCAGAGTTCTAAAATTTTGAAAGCAGAATGCTTTTTGTGGATTAATCCATAGTTTAAATATACTGTGTATACCTTTTCCACACTCCATGGGAAGTTATTCTACAGGTTTCATAGAAACGCTTTTCAGAATTTTGCAAAATAAAAAAAAAACCAAAAAAATGTAATAAATGAAATTGCCATTCAGCACAAATTCCACTGGTGGAATTCTGCATTCTGCATAGCTCTGTCTGTTTCCCTTTTTCCCCTCACAAGTCCAGCCCTGACAGACTGGACGCCAAGCTCCTCAACCTCTCACCTCCTGACATTGCAACTCACTTGCTTAATGTTTCTTTCTCCCTCAGTGCTGCATCTCAGTCCTGGAAGTCAGACAAAGTGATTCCACTGCACAAAGTGGGTGACCATTCCTCTCCTGGCAACGTCTGTCTCATTTGCCTCCTCCCCTCCTTCTCTAAACTGTAAAAGAAACTGGTCTGTTCCAGACTCCTTGACTTCCTTTCATCCTCCAACTTCTTCTCACCATTTCAGTCTGGTTTCCAGAAGCACCATTCCATTGTCTTCTCCCTGCTAGCGTGCAACTGAGTCCATCTTCTTCAGGATGGATCAGGGGCTCATTACAGCTGCTATTTTCATTGATCTGGCCAAAGTCTTCAACTTGGTGTCACATCCACTCCTTCTGGACAAGCAGAGATCTGCTGGCCTCTCAGCCTCTGCTGTTACTTGGTTTCATTCCTACCTAAAGAGCCAACAACAATCTGTTCAGGTTAGTGGTGCCTGTTACCTCCCCTTCCCATCCAGGCTGGGGGTCACTCAGGGCTCCATCTTGAACCCCATCCTCTTCTCCATCTTATTCAGTGACTTGTCCACTGCCTGTGCCAATTTGCAAATCCGAATGTATGCAGATGACACAGTCATCTTCATCACTGGTGCCTCCACTGCTGTTGTGAAAGACCTGATCCAGCAGTACTTCAGCAGTATTCTACACTGGTTCCAATCTAACCAACTTAGAGTCAACAGTAAGAAGACAATGTCCCTCGCCTTTGGTACCAGTCAGAAACTCATCAGACTCTCTGCCTCCAGCCCTTATCTTTACAACTCTGGATGACACACCTCTTGAACAGATTCGGCCCTTCAAGTATCTGGAGGTGTGGCTTGACAATAAGCTTGACTTGTCAGCCCACATTGATGCTATCCATGATAAGCTCGTTCCTAAGCTTGGTGAGCTATATCATTTTTTTTTGCAAGTTATTATACTTAATTAAAATTTAAAATCTTAAAGAAGCAAACCACAAACATAAATCCAACAATACACAGAACAATACACAAAAATACACCATCATGAAACAGGTAACTAGAAAACAGCCACAACATACCAATAAAAACCTTGAACTCTACAGAAAAAAAGTAAACAAAAGACTGCCACCACTCCCCCTCAACAGTCTCCCACCACCCTCCAACTTCCCCCCACCCACCCATGCAGGTTATGTTACATAACATTGAAAATACACTTTAATTCCAGTGAAATTCAGGGGTACATATAAAGAAGCAGATACAATTTCACATACCCCAAATATAAAAAAGTAGTATCCAGCTCAGGGGTGAAGATCCCTACAAAATTTCCTAGTAACATACATGGAAAATGGGGACCAAGAGTCCTGGAATTTATGAAAAACCTGGTTCATGGATGCAATGGCCCTTTCTGCATTAAGAGATAAGAAGATCTCCTGAACCCATTCCACACAGGAAGGCACCTGGCTACCCTTACAATGCCTCAATAAAATCAGATTTGTTACACCTGAAATCAATGCCATATTAGATTTCTCTTTTTAGAAAGTATAGAGTAATAATTTCCCAAAATACAAATTTCTACAGTAAATTATCAGGCATGCCCAAAGAAAGGGAGCATCAACTTTTTAATAAGTTGCAAAAAGCAGCTATTTTTGGACATGTCCACACTACATGGAGTAAGGTACCTTCCTCCTGGGAACACCTTGGACATGCTGATTGAGAAAATCTGCCCATCTTATACAATTTAATTGGATTAAAATACAAATTGCTTAGAATGTTAAATTGTGCTGAATGTAATCTGTCTTGCTTAATGTACTTGTAAAGGTTTCTCCAAAAATTAGTCCGGACAGATGCAGGATAGTTCAAAATAAAGCCTCTTCCCAATAATATGTTGTACATGGAAGCTTTTCTCTAATTTGCTTATCTAACTCTGAAGTTTTATGAGAAACAGGTTTTTTTTTTTTTTTTGCTTTTAATTTAGTATGCTTTATTTGCAGCTGCCTGTTTCTGCAGCTCAGCCCTTGCCACCCCCTTTGGTCCCCTCTCACCCCTGGGACTTACCTCCAGCACATGTGATACCCCCTGGATTCCCCCCAAGGTGGGGCTTCCTGACTTGTGTGAGACCACGATGACAGGAGAAGGATGCTGGTACAGGTGCCTACCAACATTGCTTCCCTGGCTTGCCCCCACTGTGGAGCACAGGGTCAGCCATGCAGAGCAGATGACAGAATAGGTCACTATCTAGGAGTGCCACCGCAGGTGGACAGGGGCCATAGGAAGTGGACCATCATGGATGACATGTGCTACTATTTTTGCTGGATCCCTGGAGCAGGGATGTGAAATGACATCCAGTGTCTGCCCCCCCCAAAGGTAATGGCGCCAGCCACTTTAGTACCCCCAGCCTCTGCCAAGGTTCCATAAAGCATTGGACACTCTTCTCCCCTCCACTAGGAGAAGGAGAGCAGTCCACAGGATGCTTGATCCTTCTCCCCCCGACTGACCCTCTGACTCCAGGGTCTATTCCTGAATCAGGGTCATCAGCATTGCAAGTGGAACTCCAACTGCTGCACCAGTGGGCTAGCTTGAGAAACAAGTTTCTGTTGAACAGCAAGTGATGAGAGTTTAGCAAAAAATTGCACCTGCAGCCTGGTGCCAATGTGGATTATCCAAAAAAACATAGAAAGCAATGCTTGATTTGTGCATAGGAAAGAAAAGAGTGGGTCTGAAGATTAAGCTTGAGTTAAGAATCATTGAAGGACAGAAATTAATTGTCTTTAAGCATATCACTAACAGATTCCACAGCCGTGCCTACCCAGCTCACTGGTTTAAAGGATTTATTACATGATAATAAATTAAGAATATAAAACATCATTTGACTAATATCTTTCTGGTAAGGTAGCTTCAAAAAGTGACATAACTGTGCATGAACCCTTAAAGACAACTCAATGGGATAGAATGCAATGTCGGGGGAATTTTTGATACAGGAATGTATAACAAAGAAGAAAGGGAGAGATGGTGGTCCTCGACCAGTGCCTTTTCAATATATAACCAATCTGGGGCATAAGCATGTCCTGTAAAGGGATTACTCCATTGGAAATACTTCAACCCATGCAGTGAGAAATAATAATTCAGTAAATAAGGAAGATTGATTCCTACCAAATCTCTTGGTCTACACAATTTGCTGATAGCTCTACGTGGGGTTTTACCAAGCCATGAAACTCTAGGCCACACAGATTGAATTCTGTTGAACCAACTCTTGGAAGTACCTAATTTAATATGCTCAAAGTGTAAGAGTCAGGGTAACACATTCATTTTGAGAACATTTAACCTTCCCCAGAACAATAATGGCAAATGCTGCCATTGCAGCAAGTCCTGGTCTATCTGTTTAATTAATGGATCCAAATTAAGTAATTTTAAAAGGAGAATATCTGGTGTTATTTTAATTCCCAGGTAAGACAAGTGCAGGATTCCCATCATAGAAACATAAAAGTTGATGGCAGATAAGGACCGCAAGGCCCATCCAGTCTGCCCATTACTTTTTCTACCTTATAAATGTGCCATTGGCCTTTGCTCTGTCAATGGCCTATCTATTCATACTCAGCTGTATTGCTTCCTTATGGTTGTCCCATGCCTGTTTAAAGCCCTGCACTGTATTCATAACCACCACTTCCTGAGGTAGGCCGTTCCATGCATCCATCGCCCTTTCTGTGAAAAAGAACTTCCTCACATTACCCCTTAATTGACCTCCCTCTAATCTCATTCTGTGTCCTTTTGTCCTGCTATTTTTCTTATATTGAAACATGTTAGACTCTTTCACCTTGTTAATGCCCTTAAGATGTTTGAATGTTTCAATCATATCACCTCACTCCCTCCTTTGCTCTAGGGTATACATATTGAGTTCAGTTAATCTGTCCTCATATGTTTTCTGATGCAGTCCCTGCACCATTTTGGTTGTCCTCCTCTTGGCTGCCTCAATTTGATTAATGCCCTTGTGAAGGTGTGGCCTCCAGTACTGCATGCAATACTCCAGATGGGGCCTAACCTGTGTCTTGTAAAGAGGGATTATTACCTCCCTCTTATGACTTCTGATACCCAAACTAATACACCCCAACATCTCCCTAGCCTTACCTACTGCTTTAGTGGTCTACTAGGATGATTTCAGGTTATCGGTGATGATGACACCCAAGTCTCTTTCTTCCCTTGTGACTGCCAGCAACTCCTCTTCCAGCCTCTAGGTGGTGTCAGGATTTCTCTTCCTTATGTGCATGATCTTGCACTTCTTTGCATTAATCCCCAGTTGCCACTCTTCTGACCATTTTGCTAGTTTATCCAGATCTCTTCTCCTTCTGCCCACCCCATCTGGATCATCTACTCTGTTGCAGATCTTGGTGTCATCTGCAAACAGACAAACCTTACCCTCCAGTCCATCTGCAATGTCACTGATGAAGATATTGATGAGGACTGGCTCCAGGACTGATCCCTGAGGTACCCCACTTGTGACTTGCTTCCCTTCTGACTGTATATCTTCTACCACCACTCTCTGTTTTCTGCCCGTCAACCAGTTTGCCACCCAGTTGACTAGCATCTGACCCATGCCAAGCCTATCCAGCTTATTAATCAATGTTCTATGTGGAACAGTATTGAAAGCTTTACTGAAGTCAAGGTAGGCAATGTCAACTGCTCCCCCTTGGTTCACCACTCTGGTTACCCAGTCAAAGAAATCTATGATATTAGTTTGATCCCTCCCAAATCTCTTGGCCTACACAATTTACTGATAGTGCTATGTGTGGTTTTACCATGCCATAAAACTCTAGACCACATGGATTGAATTCTGTTGAACCTTACTCTTGGAAGTACCAAATTTAATCTAATGCCCAGAGCCTGAATATCAGCTACACTATAAGTGGCTGTTAAGAGAAAGACTACAGTTTTATGTAAATTAAGTCTGTAGCAAGACAAATTGGCCAAAATGAGATAATACTTGTAGCACCACTGACAGTGATGCATGCCATTCTGAGATGTGTAACAACATCTCATCAGCATAGGTTGAAATCTTCAACTCCCTTTTCCGTGCAAAAATCCTCTTAATCAAAGGAGACGCAACAATTTTCCATGTAAGGGGCTCGCTATACAGATTAAAAAGCATGGTTGAAAAGGGACAACCCTGACAGGTTTCTCTAGCCAAAAAGATAAGATTGGAGATCTCATTATTACACAACATTCTGGTCAAAGTAATGGTATAGAGGACAAGTACCCATTGCACAAACTCAGGGAGAATGCCATATCTGAGCAAAATCATAAATAAATATGACCAAGCCACATGGTCAAAAGCCTGTTCTGTGTCCAGAGAGACCAGCACCATGTTAGTATCTGCCTTCCTGGATGCAGAGAAAATATGGATAAGCTTTCTGAAATGCTCACTAGAATACTGGCCAGACACAAACCCTGCCTGCCCTGGACCTATTATACCTGACCACATATTATTCAACCTAGAGGCCAGAATTGATGCAAAACATTTTATGTCCATGTTCAACAATGAAATGAGATGGTAGTTTTCTGGATGATTTGGATCTTTCCCAGGCTTGTAAAGTAAAACTATACTCATCTCAAAAATGGAAGATTCTTTGGTGTCAGAATTGTATAAATATTTACAGATTTGTGTGAGTAGTGGAACCAACTCATCTTTAAAAGTTTTATCAAAAGCATGCAAAAAAAACATCTGGCCCTGGAACCTTCTCCGGTAAAAGAGACCCAATCGCAGAGGCCATCTTCATGTTTATATAGGGCCAATTAAAATTGCTTTCTGGGAAGCTGACAATTGAAGAAGCTCCACCCCTGTTAGGAATTCCTCAAGGACAGACTGGTATGTTGGGATAGGGCCAGGTGCCGAATAAAGGGATTGATAATTTCTGAAAATGTTAACCATATGTTTGAACTCGTACGTAAGTGTCTGAGTTGTAGAATCGATTAAAGTGGACACCCTTCTAGCTGCATTTCTCTGCTTAAGGCTCATAGCCAGTGATTTGCCCACCTTCACCCTCTGCCCAGTATAAGCAGCTTTTGATTTAGTTGCAGCATGATCAACCTTTTCTAAAACATAGGCTGAGTACAAGGGGTGCAAATGGTCAAATTCTAATCTTCAGGAGAATGTTGGGGAACATGTTTGTTTCAATTTCCTAATCTTGTGGAGCCATTCCTCAGTCCGAGCTGTTATTTTCTTTTTCCTAATAGTTGACAGCTTTATTAATTGCCCCTCCACTGGGCTTTGAGAGCCCTCCATAATACATCCATTGCTGAAATCAAGTGCATATTCTCCTGAATAGACCACAAAATAGAAGTTTTCAGAAGTTCAATCAGTGAAGGGTCTTTCAATAATTGTGCATTCAAGGACCACAAATGAATATAAAATAGAAACTGAAGGGACTCTAAATATAGTTGAACAGGTGAATGGTCCATATTCACCCTTGCTTCAATATGAGAATCATGCACATACCGAAGCAAGTGGTGACTAACTAGATAATAGTCCAGATGGAAATATACTCCATGTGGAGCTGAATAAAAGGTAAAAGTATGATCTCCAGGATGTAGAAACCTCCAGGGGTCAACTAAACCCAACTGCTCTACAAATTCCTTCAAGATCCTTTGAGCAGGAGATAGCTCATCTTTGTTTCTGTAGGATATATTTAATTCATTATGGAAGACCAAATTCTAGTCTCCCCCCAAAATGAATGGCAACTGGACATAAACAGCAAGAACAGAAGCCAGCTTTGGAAAGAAGGAGGGAGTGTCCTGATTTGGCCCATAAATGGAGCCTGTAACTAATTCTGTATGTCCTAATTTCCCATGAACAAACAAGTATCGCACTTCAGGATCTTGTATTTTTTGTAACAAGGTGAAGGGCACCAATCTTTCAAAAAGGACAGCCATGCCTCTCTGCCTTGGACTGTTCCCTGCACCATGTGCTTGTCCCACCCATGACTTCTTTAAATTATGAACCTGATCCACCGGCAAGTGTGTCTCTTTCAATAAAACTACCTGTGGATGAAGGCATCTTAAATGGTGCAATATACAATATTTCTTTGAATTGTCTCTCCCCCCCTTTAATATTTCATGTAATAAAGCTTATTTGAGACATATAAAAACAGATCTGGTGAATAAACAGTCTTTAAGAGCACCCCAGATAACTTGAGTCAGCATAGGTTCTCCCTCCCCCTCTCCCGCAACAACCTTAAATCCTACAAAATAATAAAAAAAGGCCTCTGTATTTAGGAATAATAAAACAAACAAAAAAAAGAATCCCCAATAATAAGCAATACACATTACTACCCGGCCTAATGCCCAATACTGATTTAGTGGTCTACGAAAACTGGCTGGGAGGCAACCCCACCCGGACCATACCTATGCCCTAATAAATTTGTTTCCTGACCTCTGCTATAACCTACAGTATATCATCATGAATAAATAGCTGAATTACCAGAACAAAATAATATAAACATGGACTGAATACCTGAAAGAAAGGTGTGTCCTACCCTCAGCTGTCTTACTGAGGAAACTGGTAATACCTAAATATAAATAACTTTACTAATGCCAATGTTTAAAAAAACAGGAAAATGGCTGAGCTCACCCCAGCTCCTAAAACAAGTTATATAAAAAAAAGAAGTCAATAGATACTGCACAAGGGCATAAAGAATATATCACAAGGGCAACTTAAAACAAGCATTTGTCAATGCCGAATGTTGTCGAGCTGGCATTGACATTGGCAGTGCTGGAGCTAGCGACACACAATAGGAGTGGCAGTGAAGTATTGAAGTAACATGAACCCCAACCCCACCCTGTAGAGAGTGACAGGCACTGGGATTGTGCCTTTGCATTGTCAGCTATAACGCTCATGCTATTGTACATCACCCTGTAGACACCTGTAGACACTGACAAGTGTCAGGGTGTGCTTTGGGGTCTTTGGGTGTTATACTTACCCTATTCCATAAGGAAATACATTGACGTGGGTGCAGTATAGGAGCATGGGGTGAACTTTGTGGTCGAACAGTGCAAGACACACCACGATGCCTGTCAGTGGCTGCAGGGTGGCGGTAGGGGGTGGAATGGCATGAGCATTACATCCGATGATCCCAAGTCACACCCCGGATGCCTGTCAGTCTGTACCAGATGGGGTGCTACAGTTGGAAACCCTAACACCGTAGGCCTGCATTGGTAGTTTCCCTCCACATTTTCAACATGGGCTGCTTGTCAGACCACCTCGTGAAAAGCGGCACAATACCTTTGTTCACTGAAAGGTGGTTTTGCACAGCAGCTGTGCCATTTGGTGACAGAGGGACAAAAACACATTTTTGGGAAGGATGTGGAGAATGACAACTGTATTGTTCATGAGTAGGAGTAAAAAAATGGCGACGTTGAAAATCTGGAGTGACAATATGAAATATTGGTGTAGCAATGAGCATGCATACAAACTGTGCAACACACATCCATAACCCAATTATTTTTGGGACAAAAACACATTTTTGGGCAGGATGTGGAGAATGACAACTGTATTGTTCATGAGGAAATGTAAAAAAATGGCAACGTTGAAAATCTGGAGTGACAATATGAAATATTGGTGAAGCAATGAGCATGCATACAAACTGTGCAACACACATCCATAACCCAATTGTTTTTGGGAGTTTGGTAGCCACATTTGTAACATCGGCATTTTGGGACCTCTCCTTATGAACAGTGGTGCTTCGATTTTGTTAATCTGTCCCAAAAGTTGATTTCCCACAGCGACCACGCCATTGTGCGCCACAGGTGTGGAAACACATTTTGAGCAAGGTGTGAAAAATGACAGCTGTACTGTTCATAAGGTGGTGTGAAAAAATGCCAGTGTTGAAAATCTGGCATGGAAGTATTGCAAATTTGTGAAGTTACAAGGGTGTGTGGAAACGGCGCAATGCATGCTTGCAACACAGTCATTTTAGGGACTTTTGGCACCAAATTTTCAACATAGGCATTTTAGGACCTCTGATCATGAACATTGTCACCCTCTTTCCTCAAACTGTCGTGAAAAGTTATTTTGCACAGTGACCACGCTATTCTGCGCCGGATGTGCGAAAACACATTTCGGGCAGGATATGTAAAATGACAGCTATACTGTTCATCAGGAGGTGTGGAAAAATGCCAAGTTTGAAAATCTGGAGCAAAAATATTACAAATTCATGATGTTATGAGAGTGCGTCCAAATTTGCAACATAGGCTTTTTGAAAGCTCCCCTCATGAACAGTGGCACTGTCATTTCATTACTCAGTCCCAAAAAGTGATTCCACGCAATGAACACAAAATCACCTTTCAGGACCTAATAACGCCATGACAGTGCAAGAATTCATGAGGAGGGGTCCCAAAAACCCCATGTTGAAAATTTGGTGCCAAAATTCCAAAAAATGCCCGAGATATGCATCAAAGTTGCAAAACCCCTATTTATTCCATTATACAGCTTACTGACATTTCCTCAGTTTGTGGTCAGCTTTGAAGAGTGCAGACGTATTCCCAGTCCACCGAAGATCGTCTGGCTGGACTCTGCCGGTAAGTATGGGGTGAGGGGGTGTGTGGGGAGGCAGGGTGCGCAGTGGGTAGGCGCGGGTTGTGGGACGGGGCAGGGAGACCACCGAAGGACCATTTCCATTTTCCACAGGTACAAAAAAAAAACATTGCGGGACCATTTTTATGTTTACAGGGGCATGTGGCATGCTGGGGTGGACTCCCAGCATGCCAAAAGAGCCTTATTTTTTTGGGGGGAGCAGCTGTAGCCAATGGGGGATTGGGCACCCCTGTTGACACACAACAAAAGGGGGGGTTAGTTTATGTCGATGGGGATTGGGCACCCCCATGAGCACACAAGGAAACCGGGGAAGGGAGCAAGAGCCAAGGGGGATTGGGCACCCCCCTCAGCATATAACAAATGGGGGGTTCTTTATACCAACAGGGAGTGGGCTCCCCATCGGCAAATACATTGGGGGCAGGGTAAGCCAACAGGGGTATTGGGCACCCCCAAAGTCAGCAGTTTGGCATGCAGTGTGCCACCATGTTTGTGTCGGGTAAGCACATCAGGAGGTACGCTGCGTGTGACGTGCTTTGCTCGCACTGCAGCAGACCTTTTCTTTAGATGTGCTCACCCGAGTGGTGTGGCACCAGCATACAGGTTGACTGGGGAATGAGGGATGCACCTACTGATGCGTGCCTTGTATTCACCCAACAGTGACTGCGCTTCCAGATCTGCACTGCCGCAAGATGTTGGCTGCACAAGCGCACCAACATAAAAATGCAGAAGAGGCCATAAACTTCAAGCCCTTGCTATCAAGAAAATGTTAACCTCTCCCTAAATCTCCATAAAAACAAAAGGTAATAAGCGAGAAAGAGGGAAGAGTGTAATTCATACTACCCTTGTCAATTGTAATCACTAGGCCGATCTCCTAACTTGAAACTTAAAAGAATACTCCAGAAAACCTTAGAGATTAAGGAGATTGGCAACCAATATATTATGCAGAAAAAAAACTGTATAACAAATAAGCATTAATCCCCTTGACAGGAGGCATTTCCCAGAAAATTAACACATGGTTTGGGGAGGAGGGTTGCACGAGGCTGAAGGCTGAGTGCTTCCCACCACCTGACCATGCATTAATTCCTACGCACTAATTCCATTAGTTCCTACGCACGCTCGTAAGTTCGCGAATTTTCAATATTTGCACTCCAATGACTTCCAAATACCTAAACAGCACATAGAAGCAAGCAACATTCGGCATTGACAAATGCTTGTACTTCTTTGTCACTGATTTTTTAAGCCATGTCCAAGTGCCAAATACCACTGCAAATGCCTGCAAGTGAACATTCGGCATTGACAAATGCTTGTTATTTATGCTATGGGTGGAGGTGAAACCGATTGGAAGAAATAAGAGACAGTATATGGCAAGCTTCTTATGAAATGGGGCTTCAAGCATGGAAGCAGCCCTCAGACTGGGTGAGAAGTGCAGCAAAGAACAAGGGAGATTGGAATCAGCAAGATTATTGATTAAGTTATTTAGTTTTTATTGACCACGTAGGCACACTAGACAACTTCATGCCTATTTTGAGATGCAGCCTGGGAGGTTACACAATTATCAGATTATAAGGAAGACATCTCAATAGAAAGCAAGCATTGGACAATGCCAATGATGTTTGACTGCAGCATTTGTTGGAGCTGTGAGCAGGTATGTTTTGCTAATTGCCATATGAAGTTACAGAAACTGAGTCCAGGTAGGGAGGGGAAAGCTGGGAGTGGGGATGGTTGGTGCTTGCCAGATTAGGTTTGGGGAATTTGGATCAGGGATGGGGAGCAGCTCAGCTGGTAGTAGGGCTGGATGGTTCTTGCCAGATGAGCTTTGGGAAATCATGTCGGAGGAGGGAGAAGTGAGCCGAGAGTGGAGCTAACTGGTGATTGCTTGATGAGATTGTGGGGCAGTGAAAAATAGGTTCCATTAATTTCAATGGACCATTCATTTCATTTTGTTTTTTTAATTCATAACGTCTGCGTTTTTAATAGGTATTCCTACCTTTTTCTGTCAAGATTTGTTAACCACACCCATTTCAATGTTCCCATCTCCCAAAATGGGTGACTGCAGCATCCACCAAAGTCCATTGAGGTAAAGATGTCTTGACTGGAAAAAGTAGGTAAACATATTAAAAAGCACAAAAGTTATGGCTTAAATAATAAACCCAAATGAAACAACTAGGCCAACACTTCCCACTCATTTCAATTGTTTTTTCCTTAAGTCAACTTTTTTAAACATTTTTGCCTACTTTTTTCTGTTGAGGTCCTTTTTAGCCCCGCTTAATGAACCCTATGAGTGGCAATGTTCAGATTGTTCAAATCCCCAGAAATGAGTGTTTACATCTTATGCTAGCATTCCCTGAAAACATCCATTTGGGGGGCAATTTTAACATTGACAGCCATAGGGGTTATCAGAGTGGCGCTAAAAAGACCTCTACAGAAGCTAAAAAATGAAGTAAATCACCCATATATTCATAGGTTACCTGCCATTAGACCCTCATTTGTTTCTACGGTATGCATGCATTCTCTTCTTGTAAGTCAGATGGCAGCCTTCTGAGGTGGTAAGAGAAGGGTTGTTGTCTGAAGACCAGATGGCAGCTCATCTGTGGACAGGTGGGTGAATAGGGAGCCAACAGGAGATGTAGGTGGTGGGTTCTCAGTGAGTGAGCAAGGGAGGTGGGCTTTGACACATCTAAATTTGGGGATAACAGTACACTGCAAGGGATGTGCATCAGTAGATTTCCATAGTGCAGATTGGATGTGGATGGGGGGTTCCCTAGACTGCCAAGGAAAGGCTTTCATACAATTTCAGAATACCAGTAGTGATCTGGTGAGGAAATGGGTTTACTAGGTTGCAAATGAAGGATTTTAATACAATTCCACAATACTGACAGGCTCAGTTAATGGAGGAGTCCACAAGACTGCCTGGTAAGGGATTTTGCACAGTTCCACAATACTGTCAGGGACTAGACAGGAGGACACAAGCAATCAAAGAGATCCATCATCAGGTAAGACAAACAAAATACAACTGTTTCCAGATGCCACAAAAAGACATCCATCATCAGAGTCCTGCACTTCTGCAGCCACAAATATGTGCACACTGCATGGCATACACACCATCTTTTGGTTGCAGATAGAAATCCATACTAGTCAAATCATAACACTACTTCTTTATGTAGAAGAGCAGGCCCCTTTGGGGCCAGTGCTTCCACAGCCACATATACACATGCACAGTGCAAGACATACACACCCACTTTTGGCTACAGAAGCACTGGCCTCTGAGGGGCCTGCACTTCTGCAAACACAAATACAAATCAACAAAACTCAAATTATAACACTACTTCCATCCGCAGAAACACAGACCCCACAGAAGCCAGTGCTTCTGCAACTACAAATACACATAAACCCTGCACAACATACACACACCTACCTCAGCTTTTGCAGTGTGACATTTCTAAACAAGACTGATGAAGTATGAGTGTCTAAAGTGCAGTATGCTGTATGCATATTTATGAAGGTACCACATTAGTACTACTGCATTTGGGTCAGCTTGAAACAGTTGTATGTTGTTGTTGTCCTACCTGATGATGGTTTTCTGTGGTTGCCTGCGTGATCATATAATTTTGCTGATGGATTTTAGGAGTGTAGGGTTTAAAACCCTAACCTCACTTTTGCCTGCTTTTGTGGTGTTCAGAAACATGGTACACAGAGAATCATGACTGGGATGTTAACATACCACGGTACTCAACCCACAGGAGAGATGGGGAGGGGAGAAGAGGGGGAGGAGTAGCTCTCTATGTAAATGTAGTGATAAAAGCAACTGAACGAAACAGTGAAAAGGGAGGAGAGTAGGCACTGTTGGTCACATTAAAGACTGGAAATGGCACCACAATCCACACAGGGGTTGTATATAGACCCCCATGTCAGGGGGAGGAAATGGACAAGGATATGATATAAGGCATTCTTAGCATGGCAGAGAAAGGGTAGATAACATTGATGGAAGACCTAAATATGCCAGATGTTAACTGGAGCACATTTGTTGCAGCCACATCCAAGAGCAGGGCCATTCTCAATGCCCTACAGGTGGCATGCCTCAGACAGCTAGTTTCAGAATCCACTCATGAGGGAGCAATCTTAAACCTCATACTCTCAAATGGGGACAGTGAGAGGATATCAGATCTAGAAGTGGGTTGCCATCTGGGAACAAGTGACCATCAAACAGTGTGGTTCACGATAAACTCAGCTACAGAGTCAAGCCATACAAAAGTGAGGGTACTGGACATCAGGAGGGCTGACTTTGGCAAGATGGGAGAGTGCCTTAGAAAAGCACTAGCAAACAGGCTAGAAGGAAGGGTGGAGCAACAATGGGGAAACATCAAAACTGCCATCACAGAGGCAACAAGCCTTTGGTGTGAAGCAAATAAACAAATCAAATTGAAAGAAAAAGCCACTATGGTTCTCAAAAGAGGTGGTGGGGGAAGTCAGGGAGAAAAAGATAGCATTCAGGAAGTATAAGGAAACACAGAAGGAGCAGGACAGACAGCTGTACCAGTTAAGGCAGAAGGAAGCAGGGAAGAAAGTCAGAATAGCAAAGGCCCAAACTGAGAAAAAGATAGCCAACTCAGTTAAGAAGGGGGATAAAACCCTTTTATAGGTACAGCAGGGAGTGTAGAAAGACAAAGGGAGGGATAGTGAGGCTGAATAGAATGGACGGTGGGTGGGCAGAGAGGTATAGTGAAAAAGCAGGGATACTGAACAAATATTTCTGCTCTGTATTCACAAAAGAGGATGGGGGGAGGTGCCTAATCCAATTAACAGAAGCAGTCTTGATGTGGGGGGTCAATCACAGTCCTTTCACAGAAGAAAGGGTTCTGCAAGAACTCCTAAAACCGAAGGTGGACAAAGCAATGGGGCCTGATGGAATTCACCCCAGAATTCTAAAAGAATTAAGGGGAGAACTAGTGAAACCACTGACTACCCTTTTAACAAATCATGGGAGGATGGTGTGGTACCTGAGGACTGGAAGAAGGCAGATGTGATTCCCCTTCACAAAAGTGGGACTAAGACTAGGGCAAGAAACTACAGACCTGTCAGTTTGACCTCTGTGGTAGGGAAAGTGATGGAATCACTTCTGAAGGAAAGAATTGTTGAGTACCTAGAGGCCAGTAGGGCTCAGGACTTGAGGCAGCATGGGTTCAAAGTGGGAAGGTCATGTCAGACAACTCTAATTGATTTCTTTGACTGGGTGACCAAAGTAGTAGACCAGGGAGGAGCTGTGGACATGGCCTACCTAGACTTTAGCAAAGCATTTGACACAGTCCCACACAAAAGATTAATAGTCAAATTAACCAGCCTGGGAGTGGGTCCCAGAGTGGTAGCCTGGGTAAAACATTCCCTGGACAACAGAACACAGAGGGTAATTGTAAATGGAGGGGTTACTAGTGGGGTATCGCAGGGCTCAGAACTGGGTCCAGTCCTTTGTAATGTCTTTATAAGTGACATTGCAGAGGGACTGGAAGGAAAAGTATGCCACTTTGCAGATGACACAAAGATCTGCAATAGGGTTGATACACAAGGAGGCATGGAAAGGATGAGAAGGGATTTGCAAGGTTAGATGAAAGGTCAGAAGCATGGCAGCTTTGATTCAATGCAAAGAAGTGCAAAATAATGCACCTGGGAAGCAAAAACCCAGGGGAAGATTATGCAATGGGGGGAGGTAGTAACAACAGCAAAAATGGAAAGAAACCTGGGGGTAATCATATCAGATGACTTTAAGGTTAGCAAGCAATGTGAGAAGGAAGTAGGAAGGGCTGGGGGTATACTGGGATATATAGGGAGAGGCATCACCAGCAGAAAACAGGAAGTTGTTATCCCTCAGTACAGACAGTTGGTGAGACCTCATCTGGAATACTGCATCCAGTTCTGGAGACCCCATCTCTGCAAGGACATTGACAGGATAGAGGCAGTCCAGAGGAGAGCAACTAAAATGGTGCAGGGTCTGCAAGAGAAGCCATATGAGGAGAGACTAAAGGAGCTTAATATGTATACCCTTGAGGAAAGGAGGGAGGGGAGGACATGATAGAAACTTTTAAGTACCTCAGTGGAATCAACAAAGTCCAAAGAGGGTAGCATCTTTCAGAAAAAGAGATGTGCAAGAACAAGGGGACACAATTTAAAGATGGGGGGTGGTTCAGGGGCAATGTGAGGAAGTATTTTTTCACAGAGAGGGTGGTGGATGCATGGAACAGCCTTCCTGAGGAGGTTGTGGGGTCTAAAACTGTGGGAGAATTCAACAATATATGGGGCAGACATAAGGCAATTCTTGTGGGGGGTAAGAAGAAATAGGCTGTTGGTTAACTAGGATCTGCAGCTTATCCTGTAGGCAAGAAAATGGGCAGACTAGGTCAGCTAAGTGGTTCTTATCTGCCATCAAAGACTATTTTTTTATGTTTCTATGTCAGGTCCTCGGGAGGGATCAGGGATCAGATCAGGGCAATATTCCTAAAATGGTAAAATCCATTCTTGACCATGGTCAACATCTGAGCCTGAAGCATTAGGCTGTTGTCTAGGATCATGCCCAAATCTTTCATCTGTCTAGAATGGACATGGGGAACACCCCAATACTAGATTGGGGTGGTGACACCTGGCTCCCCCCCCCCCACGATGACCCGGATCCACTATCAGTACCTCAGTCTTGTCTGGATTGAGTTTAAGCCAGTTTTGTGTCATCTATGACTGGATTATCTTGAGGCAGCTGTTAAACATGGAGTCTGACACCTGAGCATCAGGTGCACAGGACAGGTACAGCTGGGTATCATCTGTATCACAGTGAAACCCCAGCCCGTAACTCCTGATAATGTCTCCTAATGGCAGCATATACACCATGAACAACAAGGGTGATAAAACTGAATCCTGCGGAACTTCACAGTTCAGAAACTTTGGCCTAGAAGAGAAGATTCTCATTTTTACCCTTTCACTCTGCCTTTAAGGTATGACCTAAACCAGTTGATGACAATACCGGATAGGCCTCACCAAGACTGCAGGTAATCAAGTAGCACCGCGTGGGCCACAGTGTCGAACGCGCAGTGAGGTCCAGGAGAACCAAGATGGTACAGGCTCACCTGGACCTCACCATCAGAAGATCATTCATCACCCTTACTAGGGCCATCTCTGTGCTATGCTCCACCCAAGAATCCAGATTGGAAAGGTTCATAGGTAGAGGAAGAGGCAAGATGTCTCTCAGCTGCACGGCCACCACTTTTTCTATAACTTTTCCTAAAAATGGAAGGTTTGAGACCAGTCTGTATTTACTGAGGCCATCTGGATCAAAAGAGGGCTTCTTCAAAAGGGGTCTAACCATGGCCTCTCTCAAGGGCAATGGAAAGACCCTACTCCCTCAAAGAACTCCAGACAATCTCAGCAACCAAAGGTCCTGTCAGGTCCAGACATCAAACCAGAAGTTGAGTTGGACCTGGGTCCAGATCACACTGTGTAGGTTGTAGCTTTGAGGTAATGCCCATCACTTCCTCCATCCCAACCAGCTCAGACTCATCCCAGGCAGTAAGAGTGTTTCAGCACAACTCAGGCTGAACACTGCATCCCTTTCAAGAGATACTCAATGAGACCTCAGTCCTGATGGTCAACACTTATCAGTGAAGAATAGAGCCAGCTCCTCACACCTAGTGCTTGAACCCACTTCCCTGACATGGAGACAAGTCAGATCTAAAATCCTGTCTACCATTTGAAGGAGCTGGGCTGGTCTACTCCTCACCGCAGCAATCTCCCTAGACAGAAAGTCCACCTTTTTCATGGAGATTGTCACTTGAAGTCAGCATAATGTGACTTCAGGACCAATTTATCTCCCACTGAGCCAGGTCTCCTCCAACATCTCTCTAACTTCCGACCCTTAATCTTTAACCTCCAGAGATGCTCATCAAACCAATGAGGTCTCTGGAGAGTAGAAAAGGGGTGGACAAGAATGGGTGTGATTGAGTTGAAGGCTGTAGTAACAGCCCCATTATAGGCATACACTGCTTCCTCTGGCTCAGTCACACAAACTGCCAAAACACTCAATAGGTTCAGTACCGCAGATAGTGCTGATGAGGAAACTCCTCTTAACAAGTGGTACTGGACCTTCTCCACATGGCAGGACCAGTTGGGGGGTGCCCTAAACTTGAAACCCCATGATGTTATGATCCGAGCAAACCACCGGATCAATACTGAGGTCAAAGATATCAAAACCTTCAGAAAAACACAAGTCCAGTGTGTGGCCACCTGCATGTGTCACTTGATGTCACATTCTGTGTTAGGCCAAGAATCCTCCATACTCCTAAGGAAATCATTCCCAAATTTCGAGAGCCTTTCATCAACCCAAACATTAAAGTACTCCAGAATCAGCCATCTGCGAGATTCCAACATTAGGCTTTTGACGAGCTCTTCAAGTTCTCTCAAAAAGTCCCCATCCATTCTCGGGGGATGATAGAGCAGGAGGATTCTAAAGTCCACCCCAACACCACCTCAGGCAGCCACACACTCAAAGGACTGTGTTGGACCTACAGATAACACCATGAGTTTCAGGTTAGATTTAAAACATATGGCCACCCCCAAGCCCCTGCTATCCTCCCTCAGGGTGTGTATCACAGAGTATTCTGGCAGCACTGCCACCTCCAGAATAGGAGTGGCGTTCTGGTCCAACCTGGTTTCTTTGGTGCAAGCCAGGTTGATCGAGGAAATCAAGTCCGCTATTATAGCAGTCTTGTTCCTCATCAACCTGGCATTGCATAACTCAACCCGATCACTGTGTCCTGTACAATGTCATGTCGATAGTTTTAAAATTGCTTTGAAGACATATTTATTTAGTTATGGTTGTTACATTTTAATGCTGTTTAAAAAAAAATGTTATCATTATGTATATGTTTTATGTACAGCGCCTTGGCTTTGAAAGGCGCTATAGAAATAAAGTTGATTGATTGATTGATTGATTCATTCATAAAGAAATGATCAAGATTTAACAACCAGTGTTACTCTCCCACAAATGTTCACATTCAGAAACACACCCACACACACACTCCGACACGTGCTGTGATTAGAGCTTTTTTTATCATTTCTTTGGTTTTCAGTTTTTGGTTCTCTTTTGACTTTAAAAACTGAGGGCCTGAACTTTGGTTTGCCAAGGGCAATCATGATCTACTGAGCCTTGTTGGGCAGCAGTGAATCACTGATCACTGATCAAATTATTTAAGCATGGCATTCTACACCTCACTGTCCTTGCCTCCCCTCTTTCATTTCCATTTGGGAGTTTTTATTTGAATGTTATTCATCCAAAAGATGCCTCCTATCATGTAAAAGGAAAATCACAGTTGATTAAGGGATAACATAATGCACCTAAAGATTAAGAGACTAAGCCTGTGCAGATGTTCAGCCTCTGAAAGGATTTCAACCTTTTGAGCCAGTGCAATCCCACTTTTGTTGGATATGCTGTCAGAACCCAGAAGATAAAACTGAATGAATCTATGGCTATCAGCAGCAGTGAATAAATAATGAAGCCCATTAGCACATTATCAAGTAATTAGTGAGTAATTGTTGGTTCAACAACTGCTGTACATACTATGTAATAAGAAGTGGTTGTGAATAACCACAGGCCACTATAAGTGGGACACAAGGTACAGTGTATTGGAAAGTTACACAATAACTTTCAAGGATAAAAAGCATTTAGTTTTTGGATTCTGTCCATTATAAGACATTGCCTGACTTATCTGTGGATGGTATAAGTTGTGCATACTGTTCATGAAACAAGTCAGGTTACTATCTAATCCATTCCTTTGCAGCTTAAAAGGAACATAGTTGAAGTAAAGAAAGTTAAGCTACAAATACTGCTCATGAAGGTGGACTGAGTGCATGACATGCTGAGTTATTGCACTGTGCTCATAGTTTCAAAATATAAAGGAAGGAGGTGCATGAAGAAACTAGCCACAGAGATAATGTCTTGCTGAAGGGGGTGTAGTAAATAAACAATAAGTATGTTGGATAAGAAAGCAAAGTTGTAGGTGAACAGAAGTAAGCATGTACTGTACTAAGTGTGTGTACTGTATGTGGAGGGAGTGGCAATAAGAGTCCCATATTCCATCCCCAGCCCTAGTGATTTTCATATCTTTCTGTGGTATATGACTCAAACAAATATTGTGTGTTACTACTGTACAGTACATACATTTACCTTCAATAAAATATACAAACTTTATATAATAATCTATGAGAGATACTGAATGTGAATCATGCCTGTTAGGCATCAACTAATACAGTTAATACAATATTTACTTATCAGAGCCTCCTGGTTTTTTGTATTTTCCAACCACACTGGCTTCCAGAGGGGGAGTGTCTTCCTCTTAATCTGTCTGTAATAAAATACAACACTGTATGGCATATATGTATATATTTAAATATTATGGTATAAATGTACCCACTTAGGTTTAACTGGTTTTGTTACATATTACAATATGTATTTTCATCTCCTACTAACAAGAAAATAACACAAAAAATCAGATTAAATATTACAGCTGCATTTGTTATTTTGTTAAACAACCTTTATAAAATAAAACTAGTACTCAGTTGTCCTAGAGGAAAGCATTAAAGTGGTGATATTATAATGTGTGCTGCTTCAATACAGAACTGACATCAGTGCCATGGTAAAACAACATATTAGTGTGAGTAGTGCAAAATAGCACATTTTGTAAACAAGGAAAGAACTGGCAAAAGAAATGGCAGACATCTTGGCACACTTGTTTAAATGTTCACTTCAGTCAGGAGTAGTGGCAAGAGAATGGAGAAGAGCAGATGTGGTACCTCTCCACAAGGGAGGAAGCTGGAAGGAGGCAGGCAACTACTGAACAGTTAGCCTTACGCTGGCAGTGGGGAAATTAACGAAAGCCTTAATAAAACAAAAAATGGTTCTGTACCTAGATAAGAATGATCTTCAGGATTACTGGCAACATGGGTTCATAGCAGGTAGGTCATGCCAGATTAACCTAATTATGCTTTTGACTGGGTGACTAGTGTATCAGACAGGCCACCCAGTGGACCGCCTCTGCTTAGACTTCAGCAAGGCCTTTGACTTGGTACTGCACAAACACCTGCTGAAACAGTTGGAGGACCTGGGTGCAGACAAGATTATAGTCAGGTGGGTTGTAAATTGGCTTAGGGACAGAAAACAGAGAGTGGTAGTCAATGGGGAGAAGTCAGATGAAGCGACGGTCACTAGTGGTGTGCCCCAGGGGTTTAGTGTTGGGGCCAGTCCTGCTTAATGTATTTTTCAGTGACATCGGCATAGGTTTTCAGGGAAAAATTGCCCTATTTGTTGATGGTACAAAGCTAGGAGGAATGGTGGCTTGTGAGGAAATGATTAAGGACCTTCAAAAGGACCTGCAGATGCTGGAAAGTTAGTCTATTGTCTGACAGCAGAGGGTCAGTGCAAAAAAAGGCAAAATGATACATCTGGTAAAGGGAACCTGAGGACAGTATAGCGGCTTAGCGGGGTCCAGCTCAATGCCTAACAGGAAGAAAGGGACCTAGGAGTCATCATTTGTAATACTCTAAAACAGACCAGTCAATGCAATGCCACACACAACAAGGCCAACAGAATGCTAGGGTGCATAGGGAGAGTATTTGACAGCAGGAGCAAGGAGCTGATTCTCCCACTATACAGGTCCCTGGTAAGTCCCCATCTGGAGTACTGTGTCCAGTTTTAGAGTCTACATCTTAAGACAGATAAGAACAGGCTAAAGAAAAGAATGACCAAGATGGTCCAGGGCCTCCAGGGTATCTCATACAAGAGGCATCTAGAAGCATTGAATATGTTCTTGCTGGAGACTAGAACAGAGACAGTGGACATGATTGAACTTTCTCACCCTGCTTGCTGAAGCACTTTCTTGTATTCTGTGATTCCTCCCCTCAGATACATGATGTCAATCTCAGTGGCAGATGTGGGCATGCAATGCATTGTAACATGCTATTGAGCTAAGAGGTGTCTTGTTCAATGCACAATAAAGTCTAGGTTGCCCTAAATTCTTTACATTAATCAAAAATCCTTTTGGTCTTGGGTCACCCAGCTGACTTCCTTACACATGACAAACCAAATCGGGTGAGGTACCAATTTTGTGGTTTGAAAAAGTGCAGACATGCTTTTGTTACCAGTTCAGTTATCTTCCTAGGTAGATTTTAGCAGCAACTTTGTTGGTAATCACCAGTCCAATGTGCTACTCCTTCCAGAAGTATATGTTAGTACAGTACAATTCACCATGCAAAACAAGCTGAAATATATTTCTCAAATAACAAACCATAAAAAACAACAAACCATTCTAACTTCCATGTAGCCCTGGTGCCTGAATTCACTATGAGTAACATTTCAATGTAGTCAATATGTCATCATCTGAGTCAAAAACTGACTCGTGCAATGAGGATTTTATCTTAAATCCTTACGTGATATACCCATTTTACTGAACTCACCCAGTGTGATTTTTACAACAAATGTACACATGTACTGTAACATGATCTCAACATAATCATGCTTTTAGATGTTTCAAGGTATGTTTTTAGCTTTCTGTTATCCACAAAATTAAGAAAGACATTTCTAATAACTGTTGGCAGATAACAATTCAGCTAGCCATAATTTAAATCAGTTAGCCACTTTGTTTGCTATCCACAGAAAATAGTTAACACATAATGATTCAGCCAACCATAATAAATTCCTCTTTGCCACTCATTATATAAACTCCATAAGAGCCCTAATATCCATAATATGTGGCTTCATCAGTTCAAAATAGATACAGCAATAACTCCTCATTTGGTCCATTTGGCTACAGTGTATTGAGGTTATTGCTCTAAATATAGAAACATAGAATTTGATGGCAGATAAGGAGTACTTGGCCCACCTAGTCTGCCCATTTTCCCTACCTATCTCATATACTTCAGATCCTAAATGATCTGCGGCTCACTCTCTCTTTTCTATCACTAGAGTTCCTTTATGTCTGTCCCATGCGTTTTTAAATTCCCCTTCCATTTTGTTTCCTCTCCAACCTCTGCCAGGAGGCTGTTCCATAGATCCACTGCCCTTTCTGTGAAAAAAATACTTTCTCACGTTACCCCTAAATCAACCTTCCTCTATCTTCAAATCATGGCCCCTTGTTCTAAAATGCCTCAAGTTGCAATAACATATTAACCAAGTCTCGCCACTGTCCTATTATGACTTTTTCCTTTCCAATGAATCTCAAGCAGCCTGTACTCCTGTGGCAAGCCTGATAAAAATGTCTTGCCATTGCATAAGAAAACATTTTGTTTGTATCACCATCTTACGGTCCACTAGATGTAACTTTAATTTCCTTTAAGTTTGGCCCATGTAATAAATACCATAGGGGCAGTATGCTATATAAATAAATAACTCAGAACTACAGTTAATTAAATATTTGTTAAAGCTACAAATGATATAGCTAAAATTGGGAAAGGTGTTTAAAGGTGTGAGAAAAAAAACTTCTGCAGGTGAAATGTAAGCAAAAGTCTGACTTTTGCTTCTGCCAAAGTTCAGAAATCTATTTCTGAACTTTCTCAGAAATTCTGCCTGCACTGCCCAATTGGCCAAAATAAATAAAATTAATCCTTGCTGGATAGTGGTCCCTCCCTCCCCCCACCTGATCACCCTTCTGCCCGATGTGTTAAAAAAAAAAGAAAACCCTGGTAGCTACCCATCCCTCCAACCACCCAAACACCCACCCACCTGATGTGTAAAAAAAAAAAAACCCTGGTGGCTAGCGGTCCCTCCCCCTACCCAATCATCCCTCCACTGTGTCCTGCAATAGTCAATAGATATGCAACCCTCCCATCCCTACCTCTCATATATTAATTCTTTTTGTCTTGGTTGTCTGGTGAAACCTGCTTCCTCCCTATCCCCAGTCCCCAGTATGTAGTTAATTTTTATGTGAAGACATGCAGATGCACAGGGCCCAAAGGAAGAGAGGGAAGACTCCATCTGCATATGGAACTGCACTGTCCTTCCATGTCCTGAAGTTCCATGCAGTAACTGATGCCAGGAATTCATGGGGGTGTCAGCTTGACTGCAGAAGTGCATGGCTGTATATTCTCTGCACTTCCATGTAGCTGCAGATACAGATGCATAAGGGGAAGAATCCATCTGTCAGCAAATACACCTGGCTCTCTGCCACCTACAGGTGCAGACATGCAGGGCCCTATGCCTAGAGAAGAGCTGAATTCACTATATGTGCAGATTTCATGGCAAGAAACCAATTTAAGTCATAAAACCTATATACCTGTATTGTGCTCAGTCACCTACAATAATACTTTGATTTGTTCTGTTTTTTATTAAGTGTAACATTTAAATGCTCAGTACAAGATGTATTTAATTAAACAAAAATGAAGGTAAGAACTTCTACCTTTCTGTAAAAGCACTGCAAAAGAGAAAGGTGTTGCATGATTCCTTCTGTGAAGGATTCACAGAGTGAGATGTTCACATGTTTAACAATAAATATGCTAGCCATATAGGCTACATTTTTTTGTATAAATAAAAATATTAATAGTTTGGGTAATGCTTTATGGAAGTCACATATTCCATCCATATAAATGACTGCTCACAATAGACCAAACAGCCAATCTCTCTCATGCTCTTTCCTTCTCTCATCTCTCTGACCACTTGTTTGGTTGTCTATCTAGCTATGAAAAAGGAAAAACTAAGTAAACGTTTTTGTTTAAAAACATATACTTCAGGATCATCTTCTCTCTACTGTAAAACTGGTATTGGCTTAAGCAAATGTGTTTTTCTTTGGTATGATGATTCATATTTCTGATATTTAGTATAATTTAAAAAAAATAAAATGAAAATATTTACTGAATGTTAATTTGTTATAGTTTTGTTTTTACAATGGGGAACAGATAGGCTACTGTATTTAAAATATGCCAGAAAATGTAGTTTTACACATCACAGTTCTTTTTATATTGCTTTAAAATATTTCTTCATTATGTGAACACACAAGCATAATACAAATATTTGAAATGCTGATGAAGGTAAATGTAGCAGCAATGCTGCATTTGAATATATGTTATGAAGCAACATACACATACATACACAAAAACACACAGTAATTCAAGAAAAACTAGGATAGGGTAATTATATATGATTTATAGGTTGTGGAATGTGTCAGTGTAGTCAAGGTTAATTACTGTCCTTGTAATCCTGTACAATATGTCTGACACTGTACTACATGACTGTATGTTCAAAATCATATGTAACAAACTCTGGGTCGCCCTTGAAAAAAGGGACCTTCGGGGCCCAGTGGGCTTACCCAGTTAACAAAATTTAATAAAATAAATAAAAAAATAATTCTGTCAGTGTTCAAAATGACAAAAAAATATATATTTTAATTTGTGTGCCAATTAAATGTATATTATAGAAATGATGATACATGTACAGTGCATTCCTAATAAAGCTATGTGATACAGTACAGTGCTAAAAATGTACCTCTTGCAAAAGTCATTTCACTTGGATCTGAATACAGAGCAAACTGTAAACAAATAGAGCTAAATAGCCAGGAAGTGTCAAATTCACTTCCTTTGTACTCTATTAATTGCCCCATCCACTGAAAGGAAACATGTATCTGTTCAATAATTAAGGGTGTGAAATCAAGCATATGCTACATTTTCTGTGAATCTGGGTTTACAAGGAACAAGGTAATGGAGCTGCATATTGCTCCATAGACAAGCGATATGTATTTATAACATATAATATATAAAATAATTATGTATTTAGCTTGTGGGCACTACCAGCCACCGCTGGTTTGCTGTGCTACTGCCAATGGTTAACACCAATATGGGCATATGGGAAAAGGCAGAGAGGCTCTTCCCACACACATCATAATTTTCTGTACATACTCTTACAGTTGTCATTTATAATGGGTACATCAACTGGCATTTAAATACCTCCTATAACCTGAATATATGTGAGAAGTTTGTTGTTTCATCAATGAATGAATTTGGGCATGCTTTTTTCATTTTTTAATTTGATTGCAGTTGCATACCTGCCACATTTTTCCATATGAATAACCACTTTTTGTTTAAACAAGTCATTAAAAACACACCCATGAAGCTTAAAAACATACCTATTATAATATATTATGTGTCAGCCTACAAGACATGCTTTGAAAATATCATAACTGGACAAGAGAACTTCAGTATACCAGATTCTGTCTTCTACAGGATGTCCTTTTACTGATTTTTACTATTATTATATTTGTTTCATCAACATCTTAAGATTTTACATCCGTCAATTATTCTTTTTTATATTCAACAGTGATTCTCTATCTCTCTCTCTCTCTTTCTCTCTATGACCATCATACACAAATAAATAAATAAATAAATAAATCCTATAATGTATTGCTTTGGCATCACAACTGCAAACTACATTTGTAATTCACATTTGTGAAGTCATAACGGTGTCTACCTATGGATATGCAAATCCTTAGTAGAGCTGGTGGTGGTGATGGCAGTGGTGTGGTGTGGTGGGTGGGTTAGTGTCAACCCAAATATTACAAAGATGAATGATCAGCAAATGTAAGTTATGAGGGACACTTATTATGGGGGTGACATGATAATCCACTTAAGGTTCACTCTAGTGGTTTGTTGTCCCCAACTCCCCTCAGTATAGTTATTCCCTTGTAATTTATTGCTTCCCATCAAGTATATATCACACACACACACACACACACACACACACACACACACACATATATCTAGATCTAGATCTATATCTATGTCTAATGTCTATGTCTATATCTATCATCTATCATCTATCATCTATCATCAATCATCTATCATCTATCATCTGTATCTGTATATTCCTGGCAAAAAAAAGTTGTTAATGCATCAGTTTGGGTTCCAGTGACAAAAGGTTGGAAATGTGGTGTTAGGGTTTCCAACTCTAACACCCCATCCCCATCCTTCATGCAACAACAGGTGTGGGTGTGTGCCTTGGGGATATCAGCCCTAACACTCACCCCATTCTCCTGTACTGTTCCCACCTCAGCTTATTTACTCATGGAATGGGGTGAGCATTAGGGCTTACAACCCCAGGGCACCCTCCATGCCTGTTGCTGTGTGCACTGTGGGGGGTGATAGGGTTGGAAACTGTAACAAAACATTTCCAAACGTTTGTCACTGGAACCCTAACTGATGTATTAATGAAGTTTTTTGCCAATAATACATGTACAAAACATGATGCTTTGCATTATGGTGGTATTTGTAATTTTGTAGTTCTTTAAAACATGGCTTTCCAAATCCTATATATATATATATATATATATATATATATATATATATATATATATATATATGTTATGGTAACACAATGATGCTACATAATTAAGGAGATGAGAGCCATTTCAATGTTAAACCCCAAAATTTTGCACCTTAATAATTTTGCAACCGTTTGACAGATTTGCCTAAAATTTGGAATACACAATCAAGAACCATAGGCCTTGGGATCTGTCAAGTTTTGTATTGGTTGGATATACAGCTGCGGAGTTATTAAGCATGATCTGTGTGCACATTTACGCTTTTTCTGGAATTCTAAAGTCACACATACAGGTCGCACGGTTTGCGCGACTGGCCCAAAATCTTCAGGGAATGTGCAGCCAGGGTCCCCAATGTGCCTTTTGAAGATTTGGTGAAAAAATATTAAACGGTTCAACAGTTATTCAAAAAAACAATTTCCCATTATAAGTCAATGGGAAAAGTTAACAAAAAGTTCGACGGTGCCGCAAATGCATTTTTACTTTCTCAAATGGCCTTGTTACTTTCGCAGATCCGCCATTTTGTTTTCAGTTAGTGATCAGAAAAATGCTTGGCATTTCAAATTGGGACCCTCTAGCAACCTAATTCTTTTTGTATTCACCTAGTCGGACCCTGAGGATGCTTGCCATGTCTTTATTTTGGGGTAAAACACCCCAGAAATATGTTTTTCAAATTTCTGGAAAAAGTACTTTCGCAAAGTACTTTCATGCTCATGAAAGTGTCACAAATTTTTGTGAAAGTTTTCTCAAATTGTGACAGTAGTTTTCTAGTCTGTGGGAAAATGACAGCAATTCTTTGGCAGTGTGCTGCAAAAGAACGGTTGGGAGTTTTAGGCTGAAATTTGGAGGAACCGCAGCTGACATCTCACAGATGTGCCTTTCAGTATTTTGGTGAAAAAATATTACATGGTGGCAAAGTTACAGCACTCCAAAGTTGACAGTTTTTCCCATAGGATAACATTACAGCGCCCGGCGCATTGCAGGAATCCTTTGGCACCCTGCTGCAAAATAACGGTTTGGTCTTTTTTCCTGAAATTTGGAGGGAAGACAGCCAACAGACCACAGATGTGCCTTTCAGTGGTTTGGTGAACAAATATTACAGGGAGACAAAGTTATAGCACTCCGAACTTCTCTTTTTTCCCCATAGGATAACATTACGGCATTCGCCGCACCTGTCAGGGCCCGTATCTCGGAAATGGTGCGAGATACAGACTTTTCATCAGAAAAGTGCTTAGCAAGTACAAAATTAGCCAGGACAGTTGTAGATCATATGACTTTTAAAGTTTTTTTCTACGTCGTACGGTTCCTGAGATATAACCTATTTAGTATTCCAAGTCCTCATTTTCTGCTCCGATAGCCATTATTACATTCTTTGTACTCACTGTCTTTCTCTATGCAGCTTTTGGGTAAAACCAGCCTGTGCGCTTACATTACTGTTACTGTTGCCCTTTCCGCTTGTGGTTCCGTACCCATTTCACTTACCGTTGACGTCTGCGCCACCATGTGCGTTATCCTTTGTGTTTTCATTTGCGCGTGCGTTTCTGTTATTTTTTGCCATTGGTGTCTACAGTACTGTTTCTCTTTCTGTTTCACTTTGCGTCACCATGCCCATTGATGTTTCCATTTGCAGGCACCATGTTACTATGTGACAACACATCACGTGGCAGACTGTTCCCGTCTACGCCACCGTGTGCGTTACCCTTTCTGTTCTCATTCGCACTTGCGTTACCATGTGCGCCACTGTTAACACTTCTGTTTGCATCTTTTCCTGTTACTATGCCACAAGACATCATGTGGCGGGAGCACAGGGCCAGAGGGCCCTGCGCTCCTACCGCTACATTCACTATTTCATTATCATTCTCAAAAGAAGGAAATTAGAGCAAAAACTCCATTTAATGCATTAGTTAGGGTTGTTCCACAGCGACAAAGTGAAGAAATTCACTGTTGGGGATGAAAACCTAACTCTGAATCACACCAGCACCACACACACACACACACACACACACACACACACACACACACACAATGCAAGTATGGGGGAGGACCAAGTCAACACAACCAATGACAGACATCCTAGCAGCAGGTGACAGAAATAACAAACAATTGTCTAAATGTACTATGAGACATCCCCACCTACCTGACCAGGTACTGCATACTCAGTGGAGATCAACAGCAAAACTGAGGCCATGTACGCAAGCATTACACATCCCTGATTGCGGCTGCACTGAGCATTACCACCTTAGTAGTTGCATGGCCTTATCTAACGATCCCACACCACATCACAACTGGTACTGTGCCGTTAGTCAATATAAATGCTAAAGGTGCATGATCACAGTTGTACAAAGGTTTTAACACTAGTGAGTATACATTAATTAAGAGAACTACATAAATTAACTACAAGACACTAGCATGCTCAAGACAAAAGTAGTGTTACATTTAGTATTCTGATTTTCATAGTAGTACATTTACTGCAACTGTTTACTCAAGATAGAGAGGCTGATGTAAACGTATGGAAAAGCATTGCCTGGTCAATGCTGTGAAATTCGTACTGCCAGTATCAGATGCATTCTTACTGATGACGCTGTACTGCTAATGTACATACATAGACCTTCAGTGTGTTTCAATACTAAAGATGCAGTAAGTATTCTTTGTAAGAAACAGTGTAATTGCATGGATCAGGCCAAGCAACTTCTAAAAATTATAGGACTACTAAGGCTTCAACATTTAGCGTACCTGTATCGGAGATGTCTATAAGATAGATTTTCCTGTAGACACTTACTCAGTATGTTGTACCTGATAAAGACAATCTCATTGCATCTGTGATGACTAACTTACTCAAATAGTGATACATGTGCTATTGTTGCAATGAGTGATCTATGCTACTTATGGACACAGCGTAATTTTTTTAACAGTTGTCTCATACTTAGGCTGTATACGTAGTGTTTGGGTTTGCCACACTTCTGTCATTGATGCTATCAAAGTGAGAACTATGTCAATTGTGGTACAACAGCAATCAAGTAGGTATAGTGTAGATATAAACAGAACGTCTTTTAGTATTGATTTAACTCACAATGGGATAAGTGTACTAGGATGGCAATTGTTATTCTCTTTCACTGACTCTGTCAGTTATAATCACACTAAGGTTTCGATGACTGTAATGATCAAGTTACACTGTTCATCTTCATGAGTTCATATTCACAGCCATTCTCCAGTAAGTAGACAGAGTATGGTGTAACTGGGTGTGACACTGTGTTGCAAAACTCCTGCAGTGCCTAACAGAGGGAGAGTATCTAGTCATAAAGACAATTAAGCAATAAGACATGACCAACAGTTATGTTAAATGGTCTGTTAATCACCATGTTGGGGTTTAATGTTGAATGAGGCGTAGCCGAGTGCCACATGTCGCTAGACAGTGATAAACTGACCATTAACATAATACCTGGGAGTGGCTTATTGCTATCATAATAAAACTGTTTTTTTAAACAACATTAAAGCATCTTCATCATATGGTTAGGCTCTACATGTATGTTAATAAAAACTAAACATAAGGCTGTCACAATGTTTACAGTCAATTAGAAAGCTGCATTTCTCAAACCCTTGTTATAATCAGAGATATTGTACCTGTACAATTCCTTGGTTTTGCTCAACTCTATTGCTCAGGTGGCCCATCACATGTGGTGTAGTCTGGTGTGGGGCATCAGTAGGTAAAACCATGCAACTACTAAGTGTGGTACATTGTGTGCAGCTGCAATCAGGGATATGTACGTTTGGTGTACATGGCCTCAGTTTTGCTGTTGATCTCCACTGAGCATGCAGTACCTGGTCAGGTGGGTGGGGATGTCTCGTAATACATTTAGACAATTGTTTGTTATTTCTGTCACCTGCTGCTGGATGTCTGTCATTGGTTGTGTTGACTTGGTCCTCCCCCATACTTGCATATGTGTGTGTGTGTCTGTGTATGTGTGCCGTGCTGGGGGGGTGAATTCAGAGTTAGGGTTCTCAAACCTAACAGCGAATTTCCTCACTTTTGTTGCTGTGGAACAACCCTAACTAATGCATTAAATGGGTTTTTGCCTCTAGTAGTATATATATATATATATATATATATATATATATATATATATATATATATATATATATATATATTATAGTATATGATGAGTAGTACTACCATAGATTAGATTGAGGAGCCATTTACATATTAAACCAAAATTTTGCACCTTAATAACTTTGCAACCATTTGATGGATTTGACTGAAATTTGGAATACACGATCAAGACCCATATGTCTTGGGATCTGCCAAGTTTCGTACCGTCAGATACACGGCTGCGGAGTTATTAAGCGTGATCTGCGTGTGCATTTAAGCTTTTTCTGGAATTCTACGGTCGTGCCTACAGGTCGCATGGTTTGCATGACCAGCCTGAACTCTTCAGAGAATGTGCGGTCGGGGTTCCCGATGTGCCTTTTGAAGATTTCGTGAAAAAATATTAAACGGTTCAAAAGTTATTCAAAAAACAAGTTCCCATTATAAGTCAATGGCAAAGTTAACAAAAGTTAACACTTTCCCAAATGCTTTACTGTCAAAAATGGCCTTTTTACTGTCACAATCCACCATTTGTTTCAATTAGTGATCAGAAAAATGCTTGGCATTTAAAATTGAGACCCTCTAGCAACCTAATTCTTTTTGTATTCACCTAGTCGGACCCTGAGGATGCTAGCCATGTCTTTGTTTTGGGGTAAAACACCCCAGAAATATGTTTTTCAGATTTCTGGAAAAAGTACTTTTGCAAAGTAGTGTCACACTCACGAAAGTGTCTCAAATTTTTGCCAAAGCTTTCGCAAATCACAACACTACTTTGTAACACTATGCCCAAAATAACAGTAATTCTTTGGCATCCCTCTGCAAAAGAACGGTTTGGAGTTTTGGGCTGAAATTTGGAGGGAACCCAGCCAACATCTCATCTATATGCTTTTCAGTATTTTGTTGAAAAAATATTACATGGCGGCAAAGTTACGGTACTCCAAATTTGTTGCTTTTTCCCATAGTATAATATTACGGCATATGACGCATTGCAGCAATCGTTTGGCCCCCTGCGACAAAATAACGGTTTGGTCTTTTGGGCTGAAATTTGCAGGGAACTCAGCCAACATCCCACAGATGTGCCTTTCGTGGTTTGGTGAAAAAAAATATTACAGGAGGCAAAGTTATGGCACTCCTGACCTTCTGTTTTTTCCCATAGGATAACATTCTGCGTGGCGTTAAGCATGCCTTTCAGGGCCCGTATCTCGAAAACGGTGTGATATACGGACTTTTCATCAAAAAAATTCTTAGCCCCCTTGCTAATTCATATGAATTTTATATTTTTTTCTATGTCGTATGGTTAACGAGATATAAGCAATTTACTATTCCAAGTCCTCATTTTTGTGTTCTGAGAGTCATTATTTTGCATACATTCTTTGTATTCACTGTCTTTCTCTATACAGTTTTTGGGGAAAACCAGCCTTTGCGCTTAAATTACTGTTACCATTACCATTTCCGCTTGTGGTTCCATACCCATTTCACTTACTGTTCACGTTTACGCCACCATGTGCGTTACCCTTTGTGTTTGCGTTGTTTTTAACATTTCTGTCTACAATACTGTTTCTCTTTCTGTTTCACTTTGCGTCACCATGCGCATTACGATTTGCGTTTGCAAGCACAATGTTACTATGTGACAAGACCTCACGTGGCGGGAGCACGGGGCCCTCACTATTTCTCATTATCATTCTCAAAAAGAAGGGAAATTAAAGGCAAAAAACTCCATTTAATGCATCAGTTAGGGTTGTTCCACAGCGACAAAAGCGAGGAAATTCGCTGTTAGGGTTGAAAACCCTAACTCCGAATTCACCCCCCCAGCACCACACACACACACACACACACACACACACACACACACATATGCAAGTATGGGGGAGGACTAAGGCAACTACGACCAATGACAGACAACCAGCAGCAGGTGACGAAATAACAAACAATTATCTAAATGTACTACAAGACATCCCTCCCACCTGACCAGGTACTGCATGCTCATTGAGATCAACAGCAAGAACTGAGGCCATGTACACCAAACGTTCACATCCCTGATTGCAGCTGCACACAATGTACCACACTTAGTAGTTGCATGGCCTTACCTACTGATGCCCCACACCACGCCACAACTGGTACTGTGCTGTTAGTCAATATAAATGCTGAAGGTGCATGATCACAGTTGTGCAAAGGTTTTAACAGTAGTGAGTATACATTAATTAAGAGAACTACATAAATTAACTACAAGACACAGCCATGCTCAAGATAAAAGTAGTGTTGCATTTAGTATGTGATTTACATAGTAGTACATTTACTGCAACTGTTTACTCAAGATAGAGAGGCTGATGTAAATGTATGAAAAAGCATTGCCTGTTCAACACTGTGAAATTCATACTGCCAGTATCAGATGCATTCTTACTGATGAAGGTGTACTGCTGATGTACATGCATATACCTTCAGTGTGTTTGAATACTAATGCAGTAAGTATTCTTTGTAAGAAACACTGTAATTGCATGGATCAGGCCAAGCAACTTCTAAATATCATAGCACTACTGAGCCAACAATGACGTAGCTGTATCGGAGATGTCTATAGGATAGATTTTCCTGTAGGCACTTACTGAGTATGTTGTACCTGATAAAGACAATGTCATTGCATCATTGATGACTAACTTATTGAAATAGTGATACATTTACTATTGTTGCAATGAGTGATTTATGTACTTATGGATACAGCCTAATATTTTAACAGTTGTTTCATACTCAGGCTGTATGCCTGAGTGTTTAGGTTTATCACAATTCTTGTCACTGATGCTATCAAAGTGATAACTATGTTAATTGTGCTACAACAGGAATCAAGTAGGTATAGTGTAGATATAAATAGAATGTCTTTTAGTATAGATTTAACTCACAATGGGATAAGTGTACTAGGATGGCAGGGGTTATTCTCTGTCACTGACTCTGTCAGTTATAATCACACTAAGGTTTCGATGACTGTAATGATCAAGTTTCACTGCTCATCTTCATGAGTTCATATTCGCAGCCATTCTCCAGTAACTGGACAGTGGATGGTGTAACTGGGTGGGACACTGTGTTGCAAAGCTCCTGCAGTGCCTAGCAGAGGGAGAGTATCTACTCATGAAGGTAATTAAGCAATAAGGCATGACCAATGGTTATGTTAAATGGTCTGTTAATCACCCTCTAGGGGTTTAATGTTGAATGAGGCGTAGCCAAGTGCCACGTGTTGCTAGACAGTGATAAACAGACCATTAACATAATATCTGGGAGTGGCTTATTGCTATCATAATAAAACTGTTTTTTTAAACAACGTTAAACCATGTTCATCATATGGTTAGGCTCTACATGTATGTTAACAAAAACTAAACATAAGGCTGTTAGAATGTTTACAGCCAATCAGAAAGCTGCATTTCTCAAACCCTTGTTATAATCAGAGATATTATACCTGTACAACTCCTTGGTTTTGCTCAACTCTATTGCTCAGGTGGCCCACCACATGTGGTGTGGTGTGGGGCATCGATAGGAAAGAGCCATGCAACTACTAAGTGTGGTACATTGTGTGCAGCTGCAATCAGGAATGTGTACATTTGGTGTACATGGCCTCAGTTTTGCTGTTGATCTCCACTGAGCATGCAGTATCTGGTCAGGTGGGTGGGGATGTCTTGTAGTACATTTAGACAATTATTTGTTATTTCTGTCACCTACTGCTGGTTGTCTGTCATTGGTCATGTTGCCTTGGTCCTCCCCCATACTTGCATGTGCGTATGTCTGTGTGTGTGTGGTGCTGGGGGGGTGAATTCAGAGTTAGGGTTTTCCACCCTAACAGCAAATTTCCTCACTTTTGTCGCTGTGGAACACAACCCTAACTGATGCATTAAATGGAGCTTTTTACTACATATATATATATATATATATATATATATAATATATATATATATATATATATATATATATATATATATATATATATATATATGTGTGTGTATGTATATACTAATATATATATTCATGGCAAAAATTTTATTTAATACATCAGTTAGGGTATTCCATATGATAAAATGAGGACATTAGTGTGCAGTGTTAAAATTACTTACACCCAGCCCACCCCACACCGACATTAGAGGTGTGCATTGGGGTCATCTGCCCTAACTCTCACCCCATCACATGTGTAAACAAGCTGAGGTATAGGAGAATGGGGTGAGAGTTAGGACCGATGACTCCCATGCACACCCCGATGCCAGTTGGGGGGTGGGCTGGGGTGCAAGGGGGGCTTTCATTCCTAACACTGAATTTCCTTGCTTTTGTCGCTGTGGAACAACCCTAACTTGATGCATTAAACAGAGTTTTTTGCCATGAATTTCCCTTGTTTTTGAGAAGGAGGACTATAAATAGTCAACAGAATGCAGTGGTGGGAGAGTGGGTCCCTTGGCCCTGCTCTTCCACCACGTGATGTTTTGTGACACAGTAACAGCAACTGCAATGCAAATGCAAGTGCTAATGGTTATGCACATGGTGACATAAACATAAATGGTAACGCAAACATTAATAGAAATGCAAGTGCAAAGTGATGCCAAAGTGAACAGTGAAGCAAATGGAGACACAAGCAAGTACAGAAATGCAACTGGTAACATGCATGGCCAAGGTACCACTATTTTAAATGCAAATGTTAACTGTTACAGCAACAATGAAGACAAAGGGAACAGAAACAGCAAGGCAAATGCAAGCACATACGGAAATGCAAAGCATAATGCGCATGGTCATGGTACTGCAATTGGAAATGCAAATGTAATGGTAACAGTTAAAATAATGCCAAAGGAAACAGAAACGGAAATGTGAACCCAAGCATGTACAGAAACGCAAACTGTTATGCGCACGGTCACGGTACTGCAATTGTAAATGCAAATGGTTATGATAACAGCAACAAAAATGCCAAAGGAAACAGAAATGGAAATGCAAACCGTAAAGAGCACGGTGATGGTACCACAATTGGAAACACAAATGGTAACGGTAACAGGGACGATAACACCAAAGGAAAGAGAAACGCAAAGTGCTCATGGAAATGCAGACCCTAACACACATGGGCACAGGAACGCAATTGGAAATGCAAATGATAATGGTAACAACAAAGATGACGCAAAACAAAAGACAAACGTAAACACAAATGGAAAGGTGGCCGCAAACACAAAGGTAATGCGCACAGTGATGCAAAGTGAAAGACAAACAGAAGCAGTACTGTAGACACAAATGGTAAAAGTAACTCAAACGCAAGTGCAAACAGAAATGCAAAGGATAACACATACGGTGGTGTACACAGGAATGCTAATGAAAATGGGTACTGAAACACAAATGGAAACGCTATGTGTAACAATAACTGGAGCGCACACACCCTGGTTTTCCCAGACAGCTGCATATAGAAACACAGTGAGTACAAAGAAGGTATGCATAATAATGGGGCTCGGGACAGAAAATGAGGAGTTGGAATACTAAATAACTTATATCTCAGGAACCGTGTGACGTAGAAAAAAATTTCAATTTCACATGATTCATGAGCTTCCTGGCTAGGTTTTCACTGCATGCATTGCCTAGGGCTATGCATTGTTGTGATGAAAATTCCATATCTTGCACCATTTCCGAGACACAAGCCCCAAAATGTGCGGCAAACGCCACCATGTTAGTCTATGGGAAAAAAGTCAACATCGGAGTACCATAACTTAGCAGCCATGTACTATTTTGTCACCAACAAAAGGCACATCTGAGAGATGTTGGCTGTCTTCCCTCCAAATTGCAGCTCAAAAGACCAAACCATTCTTTTGCAGCAGGGTGGCAAAGAACTCCTGTCATTTTGGCCATAGTCTGGAAAAGTAATGTAGCAATTAATGAAAGCTTTCACAAAATTTTGTGAAAGTGTCTTGAGTGCGACTCTACTTTACGACACTACTTTTTCCAGAAATTTTAAAAACATATTTCTGGGGTGTTTAACCCAAAAATAAAGACATGGCTAGCATCCTGATGGTCCGACTTGGTAAACACAAAAAGAACTGGGTTCCTAGAGGGTCCCAATTTTAAATGCAAAGCATTTTTCTGATCAGTAACTAAAAAAATGGTGGATTTGCAACGCTACTAGGGCCATTTGCGACACTAAAAAGTGCATTTGCAAAAGTGTTGAACTTTTTGTTAACTTTTCCTATTGACTTATAATGGGAACTTATTTTTTGAATAACTTTTGAACCATTCAATATTTTTTCACAAAATCTTTAAAAGGCATATTGGGGACCTGTGCCACACGTTCCCTGAAATTTTTGAACTGGTTGTACAAACCATGTGACCTGTTGGCGTGAGCAAAGAATGCGCAAAAACGCGTAATTGCACACATGGATGTCGTTTAATAACTCCACAGCCGTATATTCGATCAGTAAGAAAGTTGGCAAATCCTAAGATCTACTGTGCCCAACCATGCTTACCAAATTTCAGGAAAATCCATTGAGCAGTGGGAAAGTTAATAAGGTGCAAAATTTCACCCTTTAACCTTAAAAGGGCTACCCAACCCTAACTATGGTAGCACTACCATGCTACCATAATATATACATATATGTGTGTGTGTGTATATATATATATATATTATATATATATATATATATATGTGTGTATATATATATATATATATATATATATATATATATATATATAAACACATTATAGGGTGCGGTCACACCACTATATTTAGGGTTATGAAGGCACTGCTATGATAAACTAGAAATGTTGTGCCTTAATGGCTTTGGACCAGTTCAATGGATTTGCATTACATTTGGTATGCATGATGGGGCATGGTAGTTCTTTCGATCTGCCAAATTTCATTTCAGTTGGACTTACAGTGTTTGCACACCAAAACGCTGAAAATGCACTTTTTGTCAGTTATGTGGGCAGTTTTATGATTTTTGTTCATGGTGCTGTGTGGCTGTTGTGTGGCATGCTACTCTATGACTTGACTCACCTGAAAGATCGTGGGTCAAGGAACATGCCACTTTTCGTTTGGTGAAAAAATATTAATCCATTCAAAAGTTATTCAACTTTTAAATTCCCTTTATAAGTCAATGGGAAAATGTATATGGTTATTTTGCGAAAGAAGAATGAATTTTGCCCATCTGGTCCCTCCTCACGATGAAAGAATTTGCAGGCTCATGATCAAAGAATCTTTGATCCTGAGAAATTCTTTAATCGCAATGACTGTCATCTTGTTTTCAGCTTGTGGTCAGAAAATTCAAATATCTGGGCTCAGGGGGGACTTCTGAAGTGAAACTATGGTGGGATTTGCTCAGGGGTCTTCCCTCTATAGAGCCATGCCTGAGGTGTCTTTTAAAATGTTCCAAAAATAGAGTTTTTAAGTTTTCTACTCTTTGATCGCAGCTTGCTAATGATCTTTGTTCGCAAGCCTGCAAATTCTTTGATCGCCAGATTCTTTGACCGTGATCTTTGATTGCAAGGGCTGGACCAGATAGCCAATTTTCTCAGCTCAGGGGGTGCTTATGAAGACAAATGAGGGTGGGGTTTGTTCAGGGGGATTTGTTCTATCAAGGCATGGCTGTGGTTTCATGTATTTTTGCCAAAAAAATGACTTTCATCACATTTTATTCTTTGATCTTGAGCATGCAAATTCTTTGATCGTGAGCCTGCAAATTATTTGATCATGAGATTCTTTGACTGTGATCTTTGATCATGAGGGTGTGACTAGTTGGCCAGATGAAAAATTCAATTTTCTCAGCACAGGGGTGACTTATAAAGCCAAACTAGGGTGGGATCTGCTCAGGTGGCTTCATTCTGTCAAGTCATGGTTGTAGTTTCATTTATTTTTCTCTAAAAATGTACTTTTACCATTTTTTATTCTTTGATCATGAGCCTGACAAATTCTTTGATTGCGAGATTCTTTGATCACAATCTTTAATTGTGAGGGAGGGACTAGATGGCCAGATTTGGAGGGACTAGATAGCCCAATTTTAACATTTTTTCAAATTAAATATCTCGGAAACCATTTGGTCTTTTAACTTGAAATTTGGAGGGTGTTAATGGGATATCCTGTAGATGTGAATTATGGTGTTTAGGTGTTGGACAATACATTTTTTGTGGAGATATTGCATGACACAGTTTACATTTTGCTGACAGCATTGTCCATCATGGTAGTGGCTTGAAATTAATAGGGTATCTAGTCTTACTGCCATGGATGTACTTTTTCAGTCATTACTTGTGTAAAATGTTAACAGGTGCTGAATTCTGCCACTATAATGAATGAAAAGCTCAAATTTTCTAATGTTATATCTTGGAAACAGCTTGGTCTTTTCAATTGAAATTTGAAGAGTGTTGAGGGGATGTCCTGTACATGTGAATTATGGTGTTTAGGTGTTGGAAAATCAATTTGTTGCAGAAATATTGCATGACACAGTTTATGTCCACCTGGGAACAGAAGTAGGAGGTTGTTCAGGAAAAAGGTTTGGTTTTATCTTCTGTTTTAACTAAAATATTTGAATAGTTTTGTACTTGAAATTAGTTCTGTGTGTTAAAAATTACTACTTTGAGTTAGAACTGTTACTTGAGATGTGATATTATAACTATTGGGGCTTGTGTGCTGGGTGTGGGAACACTTGTTTGGCAGTGATAATTAGAGTGAAATTTAAATGTGATGTTTGCCCGAAAAGTCACTGGGGGTTGGGATTGAAGGGCTGTGCATTTCTGTTTGTGACTGAAATTCAAAGCAACATGAACTGGTGGGCCTGTGACAATTATACGGTATCTGATATCTGCATACACACGCTGTTTGTGGGACTGGATACACACTGGACCATATGTGTTTGTGAGACTTGGGAACTTTATTGGTGGGGTTGAAATTTGGGTTGAAATTGGGTTTGTAAATAACTGCAGTCAGTATAGAGAAAGATTGTATTCCAAGGGGAAAAGACTGAGAAAAGGGGTGTGTGCCATTATGAACAGAGGGGGACAAACAGGGTAGCCACATTCCACCATGGCAGGCATCTTTGGAAGGGTTGTAGGCTGCACAGGCTGTGGGATGGCAATAATTCTCAATAGGGCCCAGAAAGAGGGAGGCAGCCCACTCGGTAGACAGCTATCTTGTATCAGGAGTGAAGAATATTGGTTAAGGAGTAAGCTGGGGGAGTTGGGGGGGTATCCAAGGATAAGAGGTGTGGATATGGGTGGCAGAAGGGTGGGGCTGAGGGGAGGCTGGGGCAACGCTCAGAAATTACAGGACATTATGTTACAGCAAGCAGGAGGGGGATATTAGGGACAGAGGACCCTTAGATAGGGATGTTGATGCTAAGGGAAAAATGTACAGGGTAAACATTCTGAACATAAAGAGTGGAGGGAGAAGAGTCAGGAGGGGCTGTTGTAGGGAAGCCTAGAAGAGCAGGCAGTGAGAAGGGAGGGGCTGTTGTGGGGAAGCCTAAAAGAGCAGACTATGGGAAGGGTGTTCCTAAGGAGAACAGGGCAAGAGGGGAGGAAGAGGGGCAGTTTAGAGGAGCAGTTGGGGGAAACTCAGGTTACTTGATGGAGGCTGGCATAGAGTGTTACAATAAATTTGAGCTACTAAGCAAACCTAGAGGGGGAGGAAGGGGTTGGTGGAAATGAGGAAACAGATACAGAGGCCGGGGGGAGGGAGTCAGATCCCCATAGGACATCATAGACTGGCAATGGAAAGGATAGAAATAGTCCCAGAGGGAGAAGAGGAAACATAAATGTAAAGCAGATGGGGAGATGCAACATATTGCAGACATGAGGGAGGAGAGCACGACTGGAGAGAAACTGGGAGACAAGGAGGCGAGGGAAGGGCCCATTCAGCAGGGGGGTCTGTACCAAGGATGGGGCCCTAGGTAAAGGGGACCCACAGAAGGCCTCTGGAGGTAGGGGTACTATTACAAGGGGGGAGGATGGCGGTGTGGGGGAAAGGGAAACCTTCAGGGCCAGGATAAATGGTTCAGATAAGAGAGGGTTCAAGGGGACACCTATTTCAGGGGGGTCTGAGTTAAGTGGGCAAAATAACAAGGGAGACAGAATGGGGAGGGTGACAAGGGGGTCTCTAATAAGGCAGGAAGACTCTCATGGAATTTAGATCATGAATAAAGGGGGGTTTTGGGTTGAGAGTGCATAGTGGAGATAACCATAAGGATGATGGTGGTGTTAAGGTTCTGTTATTGGGAGACTCGATGATTAGGGGCATCCAGTGGGAAGGACAGGGGTGGATGCCATAGCCAGGTGAAGGTAATGAGTATCTCTAGACTGGCAGTGCACAGAACAAAGTTCATGGTGTACAAACTGGTTAGGGATTGTGGAGGGAAACCAGATTTCCTGTTGCATTTGGGAACTAACAATCTAGAGGGAAATAGCATTTTGGAAATCCAAGCAAGGTTACAAGAACTTGCCAGAGTCTGTCTGGATAATGGATGCAACATTTCCTTTTCAGAGATATTGCCAGTACAAAAGGCCTCAGTGGAGAAAAAATGAAGATCACAGAGGTTAATGACTGGTTCAGGAAGTGGGGTGAAGAGAGTGGGTTGGGGGTGTTAGGGAAATGGAAAGGAGTTTGGGAGGATAAGGGACTGTATGCCAAGGACAGGCTTCATCTTGCCCCGTTAGGGAAGGAAGTCCTTAAATGGGGGTGGCTGACTACATTCAAGAAAGGTGAGGTTTAAATTTGTGAGGAGGGAGGGATGAGGGAGGGGCTGACCAGAAGCCCTCTCCTCCAGATGAGAGGGGTAGCCTTCAAACCCAAGGGGGTGAGGGGGAAAACAGACTAGGGGAGGAGGTTTCAGGAGGAGTAGAGGGAGGATGGAAGTATAAGGAATCTGGGTGGGGTTTGACAAAGGGGATCAGGGATAAGGGGTGGGTGGTGATGGTGTTATTAAATGCCAGGAGTTTGGGAAACAAGTTGCCAGAGTTCTAGACCATGCTGTGGGGGGGGTGGATGTGGCGATGGTCACAGAAACGTGGACCAAAAAACACCATGACTGGGACCTAAACATGAGGGGGTACACTATGCTTAGGAAGGATAGAAAGGAGGGCAGAGGGGGTGGAGTGGCTATGTTCATTAGAGATGACATAGAAATTGCTAGGGTAGAAGAGGCAGAGAGAAATGTGGAGGCCTTATGGGCCACCTTACGAACCCCAGCAGGAGGTAAGGTCAAGCTGGATGTAGTATATAGACCCTCTGGGATGGGTGAAGATCAGCAGGATGGTTTGCTGGACAACATCATTGTCCAGTGTGGACCAAAAGGGAAAGGAGTGGTGTTGATGGGGGACCTTAATATGCCAGGTACAAACTCTGGAACCATGTCCTCTAAGGTGACCAAGGAGCAGAGGCTGCTGGATGGCTTCCAGGATGTGTTCTTAACACAGCATGTTATGGAGCCCACAAGCGAGGGGCATGTCCTGGATGTGGATCTGGCAGATGGGGATCTGGTAAGGGACCAGGTTGTAGAGTATCCCCTGACTGGGAGTGACCACAATACTGGCTGGTTTCAAATAAGCATGGGGGGAGGAAGGGGAAGATCTAGGACACTGGCAGTGGACTTCAGGGGGACAGACTTTGTGGGCATGGGAAATATTCTCAAGGATCACTTGAAGGGGATTACATCAATGACAAATGTGGAAAAGAGATGGTAGGTCATAAAATGGGGACTTCATGAGGCAGTCAGAACCTGCGCTAAGGTGAAATGTAAGAGAGCAAGGTCACATAAACCATGCTGGTGGTCCAGTGAGGTTCAGGTAGCGGTCATAGAAAAGAAGGCGGCCTACAAAAAATATAAAACAACACGAGGGGATAGGGAAAAGGAAATGTACCATCTTGCTTCTAGAAAAGTCACCTGGATGGTGAAGGGGGCAAAGTCCAGTAAAGAGCAGCAGCTGGCACAGGGGATATATGGAGGGGAAAAGAGGTTCTTCTGGTATATTGGGAAGTGTAGAAAAACTAAGTGCCATCTAGGCAGACTGAGATCAGAAAGAGAGTGGGTGGAAGAGGCGAGGGACCAGGTAAAGGTATTAAACGTGTACTTCACCTCTGTGTTCACTAGGGAGGGGAATGGGATATCTACAAAGCAAGGCATGATGGGGATAGAAGCGGTAGTGAGTGGGATGAGGGGAGCAACAGAAATGGAGCAAGAGGGAGGGAGAGGTACCCCAAGGGTGTCACATCAGGATAAGGATAAAAAGGCCAGTAAGGTGGAGGGGACAGATGATGCTATCTCCACTGAAAGGGTGTGGTTAGCCCTCAAGGCCCTAAAGAAAGATAAATCACCTGGGCCAGATGGCATTCATCTGAAAGTACTATGGGAATTGGTAGACATACTGGCTGCACCCCTGGCAGAGCTCTTCAACAGGTCGCTTGAGACAGGGAGGGTTCCTAGGGATTGTCAAGAGGCACATGTGGAGCCAATCCATAAAGGGGGGTTGGGGGAAGTACCAGGTAACTATAAACCCATCAGTTTGACCTAGATGGTGGGAAAATTAATGGAGAGTATACTAAGGAACAATTGGGGGTGTACTTGGAGGAGGTGGGAGGTCTGGATAGTCAGCAACATGGGTTTGTCCCAGGTAGATCACGTCAAACCAATCTTGTGGAGTTCTACGAATGGGTAACATCAGAAGTGAACAGGGGAAACCCTGTGAATGTATTGTTCTTGGACTTCAGCAAGGCATTTGACTCTGTCCCCCACAATGGTCTATTGGAGAAACTGAAGGGGTTGGAAGTAGGCCCTCTGATGGTCAGATGGATTGAAAACTGGCTAGCTGGATGCATCCAGAGAGTAGTGGTCGGTGGGGAGCTCTTGAACCCTATAGAGGTTGGTAGTGGGGTACCGGAGGGCTCAGTCCTGGGTCCGATCCTGTTTAATGCATACATATCGGACATCAGGGAGGGTATAGGGTGTGAAATGAGTCTCTTCGCTGATGACTACAAAATGGGAGCAGTAGTTGACGGGGAAGAGAGGAGGTTGGTGCTGCAAGGGGACCTGGACACCCTGGAAAGCTGGGCTCACACATGAAAATTAAATTTCAATATCACCAAGTGCAAGGTGTTACATCTTGGCTGAGGAAACCCTAAACACAGATACACCCTGGGAGGGGAGGCACTGGAGGCCTCAACAGGAGAAAAAGACCTAGGGGTCATGGTGGATGCATATACGAATAACTCTGAGCAGTGCAGGAAAGTGGCTAGCAAGGCAAACAGGATGTTGGGCTGCATCGTAAGGGGGATCACCTCTAGGAACAGGGAAGTGATTCTGCCGCTGTACAATTGACTGGTTAGACCACACCTTGAGTACTGTGTACAGTACTGGAGACCAAACTTGAAGAGGGACATACAGCTCCTAGAGAGGGTACAGAGGAGGGCAACTAAGATGATACGAGGACTAGGGGATTTAAAGTATGAGGACAGACTTGAGGAGCTCTGCCTGGTTTCATTGGAGGAGAGGAGAGACGGGGGGACATGATTGAGGTCTTCAAGTGCCTCAAGGGAATAAATAGTGTAAATGTGGAGGGGATCTTTAGACTAAAGCAGGGAGGTATCACCAGAGGGCATGGTTTGAAGTTGGAAGGTGGAAGGGTGAGGGGGGAAAGAGGAGGAGGTTTTTCACTGAGAGGGTGGTGGACCCTTGGAATGCACTGCCTGGTGACTGGTGAGCTGGTTCAGAGATCCACAGTGGAGGGCTTCAAGAGAGGGTGTGACAGATATAGAAAGCAGATGTATCAGATGATGGTCTGGCCCAGGGGCGTGGGGATGGATGATAGGGGTTTCTGGAACACAAGGAGGGGGAGGGCCTAGACACCCAACTAGGGATCTGAGGTTCGAGCAGACTCGATAGACCATAAGGCCTAATCTTCTGGCAATTAGTATGTTAGTGTGTTTTGTGTATAGTGTTTTCAATTGTGGTAGTGGGTTCACATTTATAGGGTACCTAGCCTTGCTGTCATGGAGGTAATTTTCAGTGGTTAGGTGTCTGACATGTAAACAGGTGTTGAATTATGCCATTCTCATGACTGACACTTTCTTTTGTTTTAAAGTGGTGGGACAGTGGGGCCCAAAGGGCCCCAGACTCCCAACCATATGCACTGACACCAATACATATGATATGTAGTACTTCTACACTTATGTTAGGCAGAAATTTACAAGTTGGTGAGAGCGTGGAGCCCTTTGCCCCGCACTTTCACCAACTTGGGTGATTTTCTACTTTTCTATTCTTTCTCAAAAAGTAAGGAAATTCTATGCAAAAAAACTTCCTTATTGCATCATTTAGGATTAAAACACAAAACATCAGGAAATGAGACCTTTAGGGTTGCCCCTCCCCCCTCGTGGACCCGCCCATCCACCCGAGATTGACAGATGACAGGGTGTGTCATTAGGTTTGTGAGGCCTAAATGTCACCCCATTCTTCTTTACTGTACCTTTGAATATAATTACACATGGAATGGGGTGACATTTAGGCCTCACAACCCCAATGACACACCCCATCATCTGTTAATCTCGGGAGGATGGGTGGGTCCATGGGGGGAGGGGGCAACCCTAAAGGTCTAATTTCCTGACTTTGTGTGTTTTAACCCTAAATGATGCATTAAAGAAGTTTTTTGCACAGAATATATAGATAGATAATTGGCATGGAGCCCAAATCCATGAAATAAATCAATTTATCTCCACATATGTGGGATAAATCTCAGGGTATGCCATCACTATGGTGACAACCTTACCGTGACCAACATTACAGTAAAAATAGTACCAGGTCACTCTAGTGTCACTGTGGGACCCTGCCACTGCTTTCTGGGGCTATTACTCCCCCTCTCTGAAGAACTCTGACTCGGAGTTGATTAATTTAATAATGGGAGGTGTGGGGGGTACAGCCCCACACATGTGTGGTTCGGAGGGGTGAAGCCCACAGAGTAAAACACGGTCTGAAGTGACTCCATTTATGCCGTCCGCAAATGTGGTCTACATAAAGGAATTGCTTTAACATCGGTCGACAACTAAATTGTCGACCGACTGTCATAGATCCAAATCTCAGCATTCAAAATGTATCCCACATATATGGGACAAACCTAAGCTGTCAATAATCCCCCCCCAACCCCCACTTCAGCTGGCACTATTTCTCCAGCTTAAAACACATTACATTTTATAGAAACTACATTCCTCACAAAAGTGCACCGGGCTCCAGCTCCCCTTTCTTCTTTGCCACTAATCTTTTTATACTCCTGAAATGAAATCGCCACAACATACAAATATACAAAAGTTAAAGGCAGGTATTTTATTTACCAAAACTCCAGTCTTAAGAATTGTACTTCTGGAACTGCATTACAAACAGATCCAATTCCTCTGCTCTACAGGTGCCTTTGTGAATTCTGCCTCGCATTCCAAATAAAACCTAAAAATAGAACAGTATCTTCATTCTCAGTGACTGTTTCCCCCACAGGTTTGTATATCTGGTTGTAAAAATTTCAACTCATGCTTGTTCTGCAGTTCGATCACACTGAGGCACTAAATATGTCTTTAATTCCCTTACCATTTGCCACCACAGATGCTGACTCACTCTCAGAAGCCCCTTGGATCACAAGCCACCAGGTCTTTTTCTCTGGTTTTCTTTCCCTCAAACCAAACTAGATGACCACAAAAAAAAACCAAAAATCTTCTTTTTAACTCACAAGCTATCCATTACAAATAGTGCTCATGGCATATTCACGGACCAGCTTGCTTCATCTCTGGCTGATGCTTGCTCACTCACTTTAATGTGAAAAACAGAAAACACTTTGAAAAAGTGCAGAATCAAAAATATACATAAACAAAATTTTACAGAGGTTCTCATTAAAGAAACTAAATGTACACTAAATATAAAAAAAATTCCAACTCAAAACTATACTGACAAAACATGACTCTCACTAAGCAAGAAAACAAACCACCATTTCTTTATCTCCCTAACCCAGCCACATACAAACTACCAGCCAATTGGAACTACCAGTACTAACATGGGCACGTAGCTTCTGTAGCAACACTGTTGTAGTCCCTAGAAATCACCTGAAACTGGGCAAGGATACACAAAATAATCCAACTTATTTTATTTAAAAACCCACAATTTAAAAAGGAAAAAAAGGAACAAACTATTTTTAAAAACTCTATTCCTATTGCATAAATGGAATATGCAATGAAAAACTCATGGAATAAATGATTTATCTGCACTCATGAGACAACCTGAGGTCAAACTGTTCTTGTGTAGATGAATCATTTATTCCTCTCATTTCCATTGCATATCCTATATACATACATACATATATATATATATATATATATATATATATATATATATATATGTGTGTGTGTGTGTGTGTATGTCTGTGTGTGTAGCAAAAAACTTTGCTAATGCATCTGTTAGGTTTAAAGTGACAAAAGTAGAGAAATGTAGTGTTAGAGTTTCCAACCCTAATACCAAACCCCACCCTGCACAGACAAAGAGGGATCGGAGTTGCATTGGGGTAGTCAACCCCAACACTCACCCTCTTCCATTAGAATATAAGCTGGGTGGCACAGCATAAGAGAATGGAGTGAGTATTAGGGCTGATGGCTCCAATGCCACTCCCCAATTCCTCTTCATCTGTGCAGGGTGGGGATGTGGTGTTTGGATTAGAAACCCTAATGCCACGTTTTCCTACTTTTGTCGCTTTAACCCTAACCGATGCATTAACAAAGTTTCTTGCAATGTAGTGACTTACTTTCTGAGAAAGTATAGTAGTATTCATATTTTACAAAGGTAGCACAGGGTCCTTTCCATCCCTCCATTGAGACAGCATAACTGTATTCTTATTGACCCCAAAGTTTCAACAAATCCTTCTTATGACCTCACCACATTTGCCCAGTATAGAACATTTTTCAATCCCTGCCAAAATGTAATTCTTCACAACTGTAATGCCATTCCATTCTATGGGTTTGAAAAAAAAAAAACATTTTTGGCAGGATTTGAAAAATTACAGCTGTACTATTCATGAGGTGTTGTGAAAAAATGGCAATGTTGAAAATCTGAAGTGGAAATATTACAAATTGCCAAAGTTACATGCGGGCATAGACTGCGAGTAACATGGGCATTTCTAGGTATGCTTGCACCAAATTTTCAGTATGGGCTTTTTGGGATCCCAGCTCATGAACACTGGCACTGTTATTTTTTTACTCAGTTCCAAAAGGTGATTTTGCACAGCAACCGCGCCATTCCACGCTACAGGTGCAGAAACACATTTTGGGCAGGATGTAAGAAATGACAACTGAAATGTTCATGAGGTGGTATGTAAAAATAGCTATGTAGAAAATTTGGAGTGAAAATATAAAAAAAAGATTTGAACAACCGTGCATAACTCAGGCATTTCTGGGTATTTTTGCACCACGTTTTTAACATTGGCTTTTTGGGACCCCATCTCAGAAACACTGGCACTCTCATTTTATTATTCAGTCCTGAAAGGTGATTTCATGCAGCTACTGCAAAATCACATTTCGGGAAGAAGGAAGGAAATTACAGGGCCAGTGTTCATGAGGTAAGGTCCCAAAAACCCATGTTGAAAATGTGGTTAACAAATACCTAAAAATGGCCAAGATATCAACATAAGTTCAAAATGCCTTCGACAGCTATTATATTGCACTTACAGTAGCTTGATTCTTCAGTTTGCAGTTCAGCTTTGAAGAGTGCAGACATGACCACAGAAGATGACAGCTGACAATCTCCGGTGGTAAGTATAGGGCTGGAGGGGTGGGGTGGTGGGTTGCTTAGTGGAAGGGTCAGGATGGGAGAGGGGGAGATGATGGGGTACTGTTTTCTTTTTTTCAGGTTAAAAGAAGAAATAAAAAGACATTGGGGGACTGTTTTCTTTTTTTTAGAGGTACATATATAAAATAAAGATTTTTGGACACTGGGGGTGGGCTTCCTATTGTCCTGGACTACTAGGGAAGTTTAAATGCTGACATGGAGATTGGGCCCCCATTGTCTGCACATCAGTACATCAACAGGCTGCGTGGCAGGGGTCATCCGACTCCAGGGGTGGGCATCCCGGTGTCAGAATATATAAATTAAATATAAAAGTGAGTAGGGGATGGTGATTGGAGGGTAGGGGTCCACTAGACACCCGAAAATGGGGTGGGGACAGTGATCAGGGAGTGAGATCTTCCACTAGACAACAGGGGAAATGGGGCTGCAGAGCTACATCTGAAAGCTCCTCTAACTAAGCTCAACATGAGGGATTTTGGGTCATCAGAAAAGGCATTTCTGGCCATTATTTAAAAAAAATAAAGGTCAGGATATAGCTAAGTGTGGCCCATTTAGCTAGATTCTGGTGTTTGTTTTTAAAATAACATTGGTATGTATTTCACAGGTGTTTTAGTTGAAAGAAAAAGATAGTGGCTCGTGAAAAAGGATTTTCTTCCTCACAAAAAGGATTTCAGGTCTCACAAAAAAAGAAATGCTCTCGCGAGACTCAATCCTTTTTTCCGAGACCAATTCCTTTTTCACAAAAAACACAGCTATCCTGAAAAAATGAACTTCCCATAGGATACAATAAGAACATAAAATAATTGCAACAGATTAATATTATTGCACCAAATTTTGACTGCCTGTTTTGCTACCAAAGTTCTTTCTACCTATCATGCTAAAATTCCACACCATCTGGCAACAAGGTGAGGAGAAAAAAAAGCAAAATAGGGGGACTAATTACTTTTTTCACTATCTGGATCACAGAATCTGCAAATTTGACTGGAACAAAACTTGCCAAATCAAGAGAGCTACATCACTGAACAGCGCATATCAAATTTCATCCAAATGCATTGATTGATTGCAAATTCATTGAAATGCAAAATTCGAGGTTAAACATTAAACATGCTACTCAACGTGTGTGTATATCTATCTCTCTATCTATCTATCCATATATATATATATATATATATATTTATATATATATATATATACAGTGGTGTGAAAAAGTATTTGCCCCATTCCTGATTTTCTCTATTATTGCATATTTGTCACACTGGATGTTTTCAGGTCTTTAGCCAAAATGTAATATTAGATAAAGGGAACCTGAGTGAACAAATAACACTTGTTTTTTTTTACTTATTTCATTTATTTAATGAAAAAAATTAACCAACACCAACTGGCACTGTGTGATAAAGTAATTGTTCCCTAGTTAAATCAACCCAATTAAAGGGATAATTAGAGTCAGCTGATTGAACACAGCCAGGCTTGATTAGAGCCAGCCCTGCTCAATATAAACCTCACTTATTTTGACCCTTACCATCAGAGTCACGTTGCCAGCACAAAGATTCAACAAGGACATTATGCCATGATCAACGGAAGTTCCTGAAAAGATCAGAAAAAAAGTTGTTGCTATCTATCAGTCTGGAAAGGGTTACAAAGCTATTTCTAAGGCTCTGGGACTCCATAGAACCACAGTGAGAGCCATAATCTCCAAATGGAGAACACTTGGAACAGTATTGATTCTTCCCAGGAGTGGGCGGCCTGCCAAAATTGCTCCAAGGGTGCAGCGTAAAATCATCCAGGATGTCTCAAAGGATCCTAAAACAACATCCAAAGAACTGCAGGCTTCTCTTGCCTCAGCTAATGTCAGTGTTCATGACTCCACACTCAGAAAGAGACTGGGCAAAAATGGGCTTCATGGGAGAGTAGCAAGGCGGAAACCACTGTTAACCAAGAAGAACATAAATGCTCGTTTCTCATTTGCCAAGAGGCACCTGGATGATCCACAAGCCTTTTGGGAAAATGTTCTATGGACAGACGAGTCCAAAGTGAAACTTTTTGGACGACATAGATCCCATTATGTCTGGCATAAAGCAAACACAGCATTCCACAGTAAGAACATCATACCAACAGTCAAACATGGTGGTGGTAGTGTGATGGTGTGGGGATGCTTTGCTGCCTCAGGACCTGGACGACTTGTCATAATTGAAGGAACCATGAATTCTGCTCTGTACCAGAAAATTCTTAAGGAGAATGTCCGGTCATCCGTCCGTCAGCTGAAGCTGAAGCATAGTTGGGTCATGGAGCAAGACAATGATCCAAAACACAAAAGCAAGTCCACATCAGAATGACTGAAAAGAAGTAAAATTAAAGTTTTGGAGTGGCCTAGTCAAAGTCCAGACCTAAACCTAATAGAGATGCTGTGGCAGGACCTGAAATGAGCAGTTCATGCTAGAAAACCTACCAATGTTATTGAATTAAAGCAGTTCTGCTAGGAAGAGTGGGCTAAAATTCCTCCACAGCGATATGAAAAACTGATATTGAATTATAGGAAGCGTTTGGTTGCAGTCATTGCAGCTAAAGGTGGCGTAACCAGTTATTAAGTGTAAGGGGGCAATTACTTTTTCACACAGTACCAGTTGGTGTTGGTTAACTGTTTTCATTAAATAAATGAAATAAGTAAAAAAAAGAAGTGTTATTTGTTCACTCAGGTTCCCTTTATCTAATATTACATTTTGTCTAAAGACCTGAAAACATCCAGTGTGACAAATATGCCATAATAGAGAAAATCAGGAACGGGGCAAATACTTTTTCACACCACTGCACATATAAAACTTAATTAATGCATCAGTTAGGGTAAAAGCAACACATGTAGGGAAATGTGGCATTAGGGTTTCAAACCCAAACACCACAACACCACCATGCACAGATGAGGAGGGATTGGGTTGTGACATTGGGAACATCAGCCCCAGTGCTCACCTTATTCAATTAGAAAACAAGCTGGGTGTCACAGCATAGAAGAATGGGATGAGTGTTAGGGCTGATGAACCCAATGCCCCCCCAATACCTTTTCATCTGTGCAGGATGAGGGTGTGGTGTTAGGGTTGGAAACCCTAGTGCCACATTTCTCTACTTTTGTTGCTTTAAATCGTATGCATTCATAAAGTTTTTTGTAATTTACTTCATTACTTTTTGAGATAGTGTAATTGTATCCTTATATTACAGTGAAAGTGCAGGGTCCTTCAAACCCTGAGCTCCCATCCCCCCATTGACATAATATAACAGCATCTGGTCTAAGGGTACTTAGAATTTCACCCTCTGGGAGGGTAGTGCTCTTGGGCCACTTTTGAGCCCTCCTTTGGTGGGAGGGAACATGCGCTGTGGTCCCCCATTCATAATCCCCTGTTATTAATATTACTCTCATCCCTTGTGGTCTAGTGGCCCCCCCAGCCCCAATCCCCATGTTAATGTAATAAATTATGTCCCTGGTGGTCTAGCAGCCTCCCCAGTTCCGATCCCCACATTAATATAATGAAATACATTCCTGGTGGTCTAGCAGGCCCCCCAGCCCCAATCTGCCCATATAGAAATAGTTATCACTCTGCAGTAGTGAAGTGGACCCCCACCCTGGCAGGCAATGCTCCACCATCCTGCTCCCCCATCCTGAGCCCCAGCCATCGACTGGTACATCACTCCACTTTCCATCAGAGCTGGCCACTCAACTGATCTGTTATAAAGCACATACTGTATACAGTACATGCTCAGTGATTGATATCTTGGTGGGTTGTCATTCTCTATGCACATACTATATACAGTACATGCATAGTGACAGATCAGTCAGGCAGCCAGTATTGGTGGAGAGCATAGTGCTGTTTCAGTCGATGGATGGGGTTTGGGATGGGGGAGCAGGGTGTCAGGGCACTGCCTGCCAGGGTGGGGGGTGGTTGCCCACTTGACCACCACAGAATGATAACTATTCCTTTATGGGCAGATGAGGGCAGGGGGGTCTGCTAGACTATTCCAGTTCAAAGACTAAATTTTGACAAACTCCACATAGAAAAAAAGGTTTTTTGTATTCCTCACAAATTTTATTCAGTATTACTTCACACCAAATGGTAGGCTACACTTCATGGCCATGCCACTTCATTAGGCCCACAGTGTTGTATTCTAATTAATATAAAACAAGTTTTAGTATGCATTCTTTCATCATATCTGTGTTCACATTTTATGTTCAGCTCCACTGTCCATCTTTGCACTCCACCCAATGCACTAATTATCCAGAGTTGCTATACACAGTATTCTTATCCTTAAATCATTCATGTCAAATACACAAAGTGTATGTCCTTTAAGTTATTTTAAACAACTAGTCAGGAAAAACTCCAAAGGCCAGTGCTACTTGTACACTTTATGACTAAACAGTACGTGCCGGTAAATTTTATAATGTGACCATATCTTTTCTTTCAAATATCCTCCCTAGTTTGCAGTATTTTCAAAAAGCTGTTTCATTTTTGAATCCAAAAATTGCCACTGAACAGCTCTCTGCTGCATTTTTAAACTTGAGCTATTTCTCCTATATGTAAATAAGCATTCCTTTCATTTTCAAATGCATAAAAAAATAGTTTTAAAAATCAAATCTTTCTGTTTCAAGCAAGTGACCCTTTTCTTTAGCTGTTCTGTTCAATATAAATTCCCATACCTCCTTTGTTTCCCACTCCAGTGACATCACTATGGAGCTTGTTTCTGGCTTTCTAGTTTCAGCCTGTTTTCATTCTGTATAAACAAACATGTATTTTTCAGTTTCCTGTATTGTTATCCTAGCATCCACAAACCAGTGCCCCATATCTTTTCACAAACAAACATTCTCTGTGCCTTTCCATGGTCCATCTATATAATTCAAGAATCCTCTCAAAAGAAGAACTCCATTCAACACATCTCGCATTCCTATGTAAACAAAAGAAGGAGTAGTTTTCCTGGCTTTGCCCTTAACTTTCATATTATTATTTCGCTCAGTGCTTCTCATATAATACTGTTTCCTTCTCATCTTTTGAATGTTTCCTGGACTGGGTGAGCAAACCCCTCAGCATGTCCCTGCTAGAAATGGAATACCTGTCTAGTCTGGTGACATGGCTTTTATGCTGTTTGTTTTGGTGGGGGGTGATGACATCATGAAACCTTCATGACACCGCCAATATGACATGATATCATCAACCCCCGCTGAAACAAACATCATAAAAGATATGTCACCATTTTCACAGTGTCCTGGACAAATTTACCCCATTCACTAAAATACCACCAACAACTTACTTTTCTTCAAGATCAGTCAGCATTCATCTGTGTGGTGGGGGGGTAACTGGGGAGGGCAGCTGCAGAAAATGGGGTGCTAGCTGCACACTCAACAGAATGACTGGTGTAACTCTAAGGTTTTTTGTTTTTGTTTTGAGGGCATTGACATATATGAGTTTTGCGTATTTATATCAGCATAGAACCACAGATGTGTTTTGTGCTTGGGTTTTTTGGACTCTTGTACTACGTTCTGTTAGGAACACAAATATTTTATTTTTTTTAAGTGAATATTGAATTCTGCTATTCTAGAGATGATTGTGAGTACTTCTGAGTTTATTGAATCAAAATTATAAGTAATAGTTATAGACAGGAATCTGTATGTTAATTTCAATTAATTTTTCCCCAGGGATACTGAGTTTAGTTTTATCTTTTGTTTGTAGAAGGAATACTGCTTGTTTTACTTTACAATTATTGTTTAACAGTTGAAGGTTCTAAAACATAAGTGTGATTGACCTCTGTATTGTGCTTTTAATACTTTAATAAAAATGTCCCCTACTCTTTTCGATATGCAGTATGGTATCTTTAACATCCACTTGAACTACCTGCAGAACAGAGATGGGATGCAGATGGGACCTCGGTTTAACATCTCATCAGAAAGACAGCACCTCAGAAATGCAGCACCCTCCTCATGCTGCACTACAGTGCCAGTATTGGGATATTAAAACAAGTGCCAGGTATGAGAATTGAACCCACAGCCCTCTTACAACCCAAGTGTCAGGTGTGAGAATTGAACCCACAGCCCTTTGACAACCCTCTGATCTCCCTGACCTCAGATGTGAGTGTGCTACCTGCTGAGCCACTGACACTGAAACTGAATGATATTTCCACAGACTCTGAAATTACTGGCACTGTGAGAGCATTACAGCTGGGTAAAAGCTATGAATTCAACTTTTGTGTAACTTTTGCGAAATTTCTGAAATTTGCGAAACTTTATGAATTTCTGTCATTAGAGAGATCAGAATCTTCTGAATGTATTTAAAAGATTTTCATCCTGTTCCACAGAATTTTATGGCTGAACTGCAGAATATTACACATGAATTGTGGAATAATACTGCAGAATACAAAAATACATCGTTACTTATATTTAGCGGTCTGAGCATTAACTCATTAGCATTACAAATTGTTCGCATTACTAACACTCTTTAGCTGATGTAATGCTTGCATCATGAGGTTTAATGAAATGAAAACAAATTGCAAGGTCTAGCAGGTTTACCAGATCACAGGAGTACTTCAATTAACACTGTAATCATCGCCATTAGCAGCTCTTTTAATAGCTAGTTGTATGTGTGCAAGCAAACCTGCTTGCCTTTATTGTGTTGCAGTGTTGTTCATCCACCAAAAATGTCTCTGATTCAGTGGTTGCCGAGGAAGGGAGTTAAAAGAAACGGGTCAATCACAGAGGATATCACACCAGCTGTTCTTTCTGAGTGCGCCAGAGTTAACATTAGAACTGCGGACAGTGTGGTGAGTGAGCTGCAGAGAGCTCCCCCCTTCCCTCCTAAATGACAGAGAACAGATTACTCACACTACAGCCCAGAGATTCAATTTGAGTTGGGACGTATGCCGCAACCAGTGGTGTGAGGAATGCTGTCCTCTTTTTTAAATCAAAATATAGACAAAGTATTAATGAAAGCACAAAATGGAACTTCAAAAAATACTACATTGATAAAATAAAAGATGTGAGTGACCCGTCTTTGATTGTGCCTTCATTGCCCAGCAAACCCCATGGCTGACCAACTCTCTTGTTAGAAGATGTAAAGACTGACATGAAAAAAATTAGTCTCCGAAATGAGGGTGCTGTTATAAATGCAAGGGTAGTTGCTGCTGTAGCGATTGGGGTTGTAAAAGTAAAAGATCATAAAATGCTGACTGAATTCGGAGGGCCGATAGCAATCACTAGGCACTGGGCCTGGCAATTTCTTAACAGAATGGGATATGTGAAGTGAAAAGGCACTAAAGCAGGTGGCAAAACCCCGAGTGATTTTGGCGAGCTGAAAACAAACTTTCTCACCCGCATCAGCAAGGCAGCAGGACAGGAGCTAGTGCCACCAGACCTTGTAGTTAACATAGATGAGACTGGAGTGCATCTAGTTCCCTGCAGCCACTGGACTATGGCAGAGTGTGAAGCAAGGCAGGCCGATGTAACCGGTTTGGGCGATAAGGGGCAAATTTCACTGGTGATGGGGTGCACTCTTGGTAGCATCTTTCTACCACCTCAGGTAATTTACCAGGGAAAGACCAAAGGGTGTCAGCCTAATTATAACTTCCCACCTGAATGGAGTATAACATTCACAGAAAATCATTGGGCAAACACAGAATCCACTCTTTTGTACATTGAAAACATTTTGACACCACAAATCAGAAATGTTTGTGAGAAAAACTGACTTCCCAAAGAACAACGTTCCATTCTAATTATGGATTTGTATCATGCCCATACCACAAAACAGGTTCTTGAAAAGCTAGAATGCAAGCAAATACCAGTACTGTCCCCACATCTTGAATCAACTCTTGCAGCCTCTAGATGTTGCCATAAACAAACTCCTTAAGGATTACTGTACCTAAAGGAGGCTTTCACAGAATGGTACGCGGCTCTTATAACTGAACAACTGAATGCTGGTTCACAGTCTGAGGACATTACAGTTGATCTAAAAATTTCATCAATTAAATCTAAACACGCTGAATGGCATGTTCATGCCTTTAACTGCCTAAAAGACAGAAGTGAGGACTGTATCTATGGATTTCTGCAAGTGGGCATTGTTGAGGTTCACAACACATGTCTGAAAGTGAAGGGCAAACAACATTTTCATTCAGTATTCTTACTGTACCAGTTGTTGAAGTTATAGCCCTGATGTTATTTTTTTTAATTTTTGCAGGTTATCCGCAGTGAATGTAAGACTGAGACTGTGTGAGACTGAAACGGAATGCCCCCCCCCACATCCATTACAGATGTCTCAGCAAATTATGTTTTTGAAAAGAGGACTCCATTTTTTTTTTCACTAATTTTGGCATTCTTTTTTAGTTTGCATCTAATAAAGATGGCTTTAAATTTGGTTTGCTATTGTTTTAATTTAGCACTTCAATACACAACACGAATATAGCGACATTTTTTTACAAGCTAATATTTTGTGTTCTACAGTAGTTCTGAGGAATGTTATTCAGCAGTTTAATTGTTTATTATGCAATATATATTAATTATTCCACAGTTCAGTGATCAGTTCTGTAGACTTTTTTCCTGCAGTTTAATACATTAATCCACAATTCATACATTTATTCCACAGTTCAGTGATTCATGAGGCAGAATTTTTTTCTGCAATTTAATACAATAATCTGCAATTCACGCATTTATTCTGCCATTCTAAATAAAAATTTCCATGAAAGTTGCTAATTTTATTTCAGATCTTTTACCAAAGTGAAAGTCTGATATTTATGGAAATTCCACTAGGAGAAGTTTTTTTTTTCACACAACTCTAGAATGCATGTAATGCCACACTAGGCATGACAGGCAATGACTGGCTTTCACTTCTCCAGTATTTAAATGCTGCTATGCTGTCATCAGAGAGCACTTCATGCACCATATACACGTCAAAATCATGCTTGGACTCTTCTGCCTTGCATGGGAATATATGAAGAATATTTCCATAATTGCTAAAACTGCATGACATATGAGCCTTGACAAATGGATCGAACACTTTACAGTTGGCAAAAAGAGATCCAGATTCATAGATCCTTCAGGTATATTGCAGGATATGGTTGCCTTCAGTTTGGTTTGAAATTGTGATGGGAAAGTATGCATCACATATTAAAGGAATTGCCTTTTGGAGACCATGGACTTGATTTCTACTTTCTGTAAGGCATTAACCACATCAGCAGTAATTTGTAAGTCACAGTTAAGCAGAGTATCAATGCAATGTATCAGCGGTGCACTTGTTTCTGTTTGCAAATAGACTTCATATAATCTTGTGATGCTGATATTTATTAACTTTATTTAATTTATGAGTTTTTAGCTCTGGTTTTTCCCCCAAAGTCACAAGGAAAAGTTAACTTGCAGTACATTTCTTGCTGGTTTCCATCATCCTCAACCATCAGGCATAGTTTCATTGCCTTCTTTGAGGTGACTGCAACATCATCTTTAATGAGAAAGTCTGTCACACTTCCCCATTGCTTATGAATGAATTTTCTGCCTTCAGCCAGGAAAACCAATGTAATGGCACAATATGAAGGGGCATTCAGAAACCCGATGAGCTCACGTCGTTGCTCACATAGACTTTAAAAAAAATGCTCACCTTTGCCTGTTGGCATTTTTGAATATGGCTGGAAAATGTACAACAAATTCATTGACATCACAGAACTCATCAGTTTTTAGTGCATGATCAGTGGCTACATGCAGAAAATGAGCACATGGGATGCACAGCAGATGCAGACAAACATCCTGCAAGTCCTTTACTAAGTGTTGCATGCACACTGCAGAATCACTGTTGATTGACACACAATTTTCCAAGTTTGGCCATACTCAGTCAGCACATCTTGAATTAAATTTAAAATGACCCCCACATTGCACTGAAGAACAACAGAGGATTTTAATAGAAGAATATTTTTTGATTTCTTTTTGTCACAGTAGAGCACTGTAAGGACATTAAGTGCTGGCAGATTGGCAAGCTCAGGGGTTTCATCAGTTACTAAAGAGCTATTTCTCACCACTCAAAAGATCCAGAATTGCAGCTTTGTGGTGAGCAAGCTCTTCAGGAAGGTATTTTTCTTCCAGCTGACTACATTCTGGGCAGGTGCCGCTGCCAGTGAATACTTGTAAAGCAGAGAAAATAAAAAGCTTGAACCATGGACAGCATTCGTTGGAATTGCCTCAATGCACAATGTGCATACGAGATCCTGTGAAAAAACCTCTACTTCTTCCATCTTTTGTCTATTCTTCTAAAACAGGCTTCCGTCGAAGCCTGGGTTATCACTTATTGACTCTCTTTCAATTGCAAATTAGTTTTACTGTTCTGATGTTTAATAATACAATTTGCCTGTCCAGTGATTACTATTTTACAAACGCTGCAGAACAAAATGTCCACATTTTCTCTCTCGCTAGATGTTTTAACATTTTAAATTCAAGGTCAGGGTATTCACTGCAATATTCCTCCTCAGTTTTTCCTTTTTGACCCACTGCTGAAACAACAAAAAACAAATGTGGACTCATCTACTGAGTGCAATTGATCCTCCCGACACAAATGAGAGTCATTTAACTGGTTATACTAATTATCTAATGATTAATATCTAATTATCAAATTAGCTGTCCTTTCCCCCCAAATTCCCTTTGAATCCTTTAATCCCCCAAAACTCTATCAAGAAATGCTGAAGGTGTGCTTAAGGCTTCCTAATAGAAAGGGATCCATTAATTTAGTACTGGGGTGCCTGGTACTGTAAGTGAAAGCCTAATAGAAATTGACAACTGCTTAAGTGTGACAGCTCAAAATGACAGTTGGCAGCTCCAGAAGGGATGCATTGTAATGGTTGTTCTCTCACTCTTTCAGGTGTGCACATGTTCACATTGTGGAAGTTCTCCTCTCCTCCTCATACGTGCAAGTGAATGTGCTTGGGTGAGGACACCAGTAACTGCTGGGGTCTTCATCTCAGGCCTGTGTGCATTTGTGGCAGCCTGCCCCCTCCTGAATGACTTGAAAGAATTTGAGCCACACATGCAAAGGCAACCTTCTGTAGGTACAAATCTAGTAGGAGTGGATTTAATGGAATCTGTTGGACATTCTAAGGACCTGACTGCTAGGTATAGAGGGAGATGGTAAAGGAGCTCTCTTGTTTGCTCATTGCAACCCATATCCAACAGAGGTCAACCCATAAGCAGGAGAAAATGAGGGCTAAGTGTGGTGATCAGACAATTAATGGTCTGCCAATCTTGTCTCTCTACTCCTCCACCATTCAAGTTCTCAAGCAACATTTTCTTACTTTATCTCTTTGTCTAATTGGATCATTATAGGTGGAAATCTTTTTTTTTGCCTGTTTTGGGGCATGCAGTGACATAGACATTTATCAACATTTACTGATTTGAATAACATCCTTCCAAGCCTAGAAATATGTAACCTTGAGATTTATATTTTCAATTGAGAATGTTACTTCAGTGAAAACAAGGTAAAATGAAGTAATTTGAAACAAAGGATGCAGGCTGCAGACTATCCAAACAATATGATTATGGTGTTATGGTTCATGAACTGGTTTTCTATTAGGTAACTCAGAACAGTTGCATAACTAACAAAGTAACACTACTTGTATATTTCTGCAATTTGAAGCAATACAAATCTAAATGAAACTTCAACAATATGTCATAAAAGGTGATGCACTGCACCCATTGCATTTTAAAATGGTATGAATTTGATATTTTAGGAATATCCTATGTTTTAGGCTCTTGAATAAATTAACTCAGTTGCAGGAAGAAACTGTAAGTCTTCCAAATGCTACAAGAGTCACAAAACATTCCTGTCTGAAACAAACTTCTCTTCTTAGTTACTCAAACTCACTTTTATGCAGAATGCCATCATCAGTGGTAGCCTCAGTCTCAAAAGCTCCCATCTTATTGTTTCTCTTAGCACTGCCCCAGGTCAAGTTGTATCATTACAGAGCTATCCCTTCTTGTACCAAGTCCGTTTTGTGTATATTTGCTGCTACAACACTACAACAGCATGGATCAGCCCTCAAGTAAAATTTGAGGATAAGTAACATTGAGTCATATTTAGGGATATCTTGGCTTACAGCACAATTCCCTAACAATTAGGTTACAGCAGCTATTGTGTTTTTTTGTTATGTGGGTTGGATCTTCAGACCGAAATATTGTTCTGGGGGTAGCAAGTATGTATACTGCCCTGGGAGCAGTGACACACGTACATTGTCCTGGGAGCAGTTATGCATGTACACTGTCCTAAGGCAGCAAGTTTGTATATTGCCACAATGCAGTGATGTGTGCACACTGTTTTGGAGCAGCAAGTGGGTAAAATGGCATGGGGCATTGATGTACAGACATTGTCCTGGGGGCAGCAAGTGAGTGTACTGCTCTGTGAGTGCCATTAGCAATACTGACAGCAATCACCAGGGCAGTTAAATACACTTGCTACATCCAGGACTGTATGTACACGTCACTTCCCTCAAGGCAGAATATAATCATAAAAGGGCCATAGCAATTATTGATTCAATAATATGAATACATTCAAGCAAATGTCAAATAAATCCAGCAGCCCCCCCATCAAACAGACTGCACAGCTCTGCCTCATTTTAGAGAACAACAACAGCAATATAGAAGCAACACAGAAGAAAAGGCAAGGGAAAAAAATCAAAGATAAGAAAATAAATGAGTAGCTGCAGAGAGATAAAAGAGGAAAGAAATCAACTACAAGAAAGGCAGTCATTCAGAGGGAGGAGAAAAGTGTAATAAGACCTTAACAAATTCCCCTAATGACAACACAGGTGAAAGTTCTTTCCTAAGGATTTTCATATGTCCCAAACCCTCCAGTAGATAAAAATGTAATCTGTCTTGACCTAGTCAAATTCTTTCATAATATAAATTCATAAACATTTTTGGGGAAGAGAAACATTATGGATTGACAAACGGAGGCTGTGATTTTAACATATTTAAGTGGCAATCTAAAATCAGATGCAAATATGAATTACCAGAAATAAATCTACTCCCATCTGATTTCTTGAACAGCATTAGCATGAGTCACTGCAGGTTTAATATAAAGTAGCAGTGCAATGACATATGTTTTTTTCTCCAAAAAGTTAGTTTCAGCTACAATTAATGCAGCAGTATAAAAGCTTGTTTCTGCTGCATTAGAGAAAAATATTATCTTACCCGTCACATCTTCTTCTTTGGGTACCACCTATGGTATGCACCATAGTCTTATTTTATTTTCATTGATACTAACCCTTACCAGGTCTACAATGTTATTTCTATGCAAAATGTAGTGCCCATCTTTTTTTTCTTTAGAAAAAATAAAATTAAAATGTTTATAAAATACTCTAATTTGGGTGAAATTAAAAAATTGTACCACCAAATAAAACTGGAAGATGCATGATATGTTTCATAGTGAAAAAAGGTAGGATCAAATGTTTTGCCTAATTTCATTGCACTGCTGCATTAATAAATGCTTTTGTATTAGATTATCTGTTTTATACTATTGTAATGTCCTGGATGTTTGATGTGTTCTTTTAAATTTGTTAGGTGCCTTGATATTTTGAAAGGAGCCCTAAAAATAAAGTTACTATCATTATGTATTAATAAACTTATTAGTATACCCATCAAACCTACTTTTCTAGGTACTGTACCTCCCATGCTACACACCATGAGTTTTTTGTTTGTTTTGAGTATTTTCTTGATCCTAACCCTTGCAAGGCCTTCAATTCCATTTACAAGTCAAATGTGGTGGCCATTTTATTTTGTCTTGAGAAAAACCTAAATTGAAAAAAATATATATTCATAAAATACTATTTTTTTTTAAACTAGCACACCTGTACCAATAAATAGAACTGGAAAATGCCTGGAATGTTTTATTTTGAAACAATGTAGAGTCAAATGTTTTGTCCAATGTAGTTGCTCTGATTCTTTAATATTCATGATGAGGAACTCCCAGCACCAAGCGGAAATAGATTGTTCTATAAAGTGAAATAGACATTTTACCCAGGCCTTTCTGCAAGTGGTGCTATAAACACTGTTCATCATTTGGTCCTCTGAGATATCAATCAGCTTCTTAAATCCAGTCATAAGTTTCAATAGAGCAATCTCAACACAGAATAAAATGATGCATTATTTGAACTGTCATTCATGAAGGACATTATAATTTGTCAGTTGGACAGATGAGGAAACATCATGTTCCCAGACAGCTATTATTAGTATTATGAAATATTACAACAGTTTCAGATAACTGCCACCTTATTCAACAACTGGGTTTAAGAAGCAGAAAGCTAAATTTCTCCAGCAGGAATTCGAAGAGGGATTTATTCTAAGAGTGAACACCAGTTTTTGAGAAACAGTACACCCAAAGTAGTTAGAGGCAATGAACAAAAAAATGCACTGAGACTAAAGACTGGTGCTGCATTAAGCATATGCAAAACAATAAATCCAAAACAAATGAGCACCCAGTCCAGTCTTGATATAAGAATAAAAACTATTTTTATTATAAAGTGCAGAAGTGCAACAAAAGGCCTCCACTGTGTTTTTGGGGTCAACCAACAAACATCTTAAATTTTGCTTGGCAACTGCCAAGCTTCATCAGAGATAACAAGCCAACATTATTCACCACATATATACATTTAAAACTTGTGCATTTCCCATCACAATTACCATATCCAATAAAACAATTAAATCTTCATATGTCTGCCTACTATATTACTTGGGCTAACCAATGACTGCTACCTTAGAAAAAATTGGCATAATTAAATCATTGGGCTGGCAGTATAACCTAGAGGGCTGGCAGTATAGCCTAGAGGTTAGAGGAATGTGGTGTGAACAAGCTTGGTACATCCAGTAGACCAGACCTGAGTTTGAGTCTCACGACCTCCATTTGCATACTGTGTGACTCTGAGCAAGTCACTTAACCACCAAGTGCTCCCAGGTCACTCCTGAAAACAGACACTTGTGCCTAATGGGCCTTATCCGGTTACCAAAGACTAAAATAATATATATATATATATATATATATATATATATATATAGAGAGAGAGAGAGAGAGAGAGAGAATGACCATTATTTCAACAGTCTATGTGCTGCCTATAATTGTCATTATGGCAATAATTTAATTTAGAACTAGTGGTGAACTCCTTATTTTGATCAACTAGTAGTACTCATTTGATCTAAATCAGTTAAAAATAGTTATTACTCTTAAAGGCAATTTAATAACTATTCACATCAGACTATTAGATACTCATAGCCATATATCTATAATACTTCTTAAAACAATGTCTGATATTAAACATGCAGCACAATTAATTATTTTCCATGGGTTGTGTTTGATATTTATTTATGTAAACATCCCGAGAAGCATTTTTGTATGGTTTCTAGAAGTCAATACACCCCCCCCCCCAGAAAACTCACAGAAAACCTGTTAAATCTATATTATCATTTAAGCCTGAACCTTCACAGGCATTTAGGAAAAATATCCAAAAGCGCTCTCTTTGCCCTATTATTTGTTTGATGTTGCTGCCCCGGGGTCCCACTGTGACTTTTTCCAGTCCAATGAATTTCAATTCATGTTTTGCACTGCAGTCCCTATATTGGTTGACATGTTGTACAATAGCATAAGTGATATCATTATTAGCTAATGTTCTAATGTGTTCACTTATCCTAACTTTAAATTCTCTAACAGTACGCCCAGTGTTGAACACCCATAGTACCAACATTTTATAGTATACTTAAAGTGCATTCAAATTCTGTCTCTTTCCCAGGATGTCCTGTAGTGTTCAAACAATGGGTCATTACTGGAACTTATTTTAAATTCATAGATTTTTTTCTGAAGAAAAACAAAACAGTTCAAGAGCTTCTTCCTATTCTTAAACACTAAGGACACTCTGTGGCAGATGTCAAATTTCATGTGCAGTGTACACCTGGCTTTAAAACTAATGTAGTATCTGTTTACACTTTAACTCATCATTCTGCAGGCCTGGGAGTATGCAATGAAATGATGAAAGGATTTTACTCCATATTATCCATCTGGTCCATTTTGACAGCTTGGAGTTGATTCTGAATACACTTATTTTTTCTGTGTTTAATTATGTGTTCTATCAACAAATCGGGGGTGCACTGAGGGGTACATCTCTTTCCCCTCATATGTTATCCTGTCATGGGTTTGTGGGAGGAGGAGGCCATATATAACCTTTCTGCAGAAATGCATTCCATAAATACATTGTACTTTTGCATATTTTATAGCCAGTCTATTTTACAGTATGTTTGGCAGGGACAAAGGGAAGAATTAGACAACGTCATGATTTTTTATAGAAATACAATTGACTTGAACTTCACTATTATATTGCAGAATAATACCTTTTTAGAGTTCTCATTAATTGGAAAGACAGATTCTGCTGTCAACACCTCTGTATATTCAAAGTATATGTCAGGTAAAACCCAGATGAATATCAAAAGTGTTCATCCTTTTCATTTAAAGAAGACCATACCATATGGACAGTTCATTTTAATACTTAACAATTCTTCTGATGACCAAACCTTTGAAACTCAGGTAGAAAACTCATTTAAACATTTTGAGACCAGGTATATTAGGGGAAATACATTACAATCTGCATTGTTTAAAGCATGACAACTCAACAGATATACATCACTGCAGCTCATGGGGTATTACTAAAAAAAAATTATACTAACCAGTATAGTACTCCCTGATGCCTCAGTAATCTAATCAATATAGCTGAACTGTCAACTGGCTATAACAGTGGATTCTGCCAATTTGCCTGGTATAAAACTCAGTGGCATGATTAAGTGCTGCTTGATTCCTGCTATCTCACTGTCCCATATACAGCGCAGCCTAATTCTTGCTATCTCAGTAGCCACATCTTACTCAAAAGGCTCCCATATTGACTTTGGATCCCTCTAGTACCCACAGTACCACTTCCACAATGATGCCTTATGGTCTATTCACAGCAACTTCATATACACTATACTACTCTTGCTCAGGGAGGACCATGTCCCCTCTTAACTGACCTAGGCTGGACAAATGATAAACATCCCCCCAGTATTGAGCACCCCCCAATAGCTCACTTCAAATACCCTTACCTTCTGATAACTCATGGACTGTGTGGAAAAGGTACCTGCTGTAATATTTTCTACTCATGCCTGTCCTACAGAAGGAAATATTCTTTCACCTTTCTGTATCTGACTGGGCTCCATGAACATATGGCTTTACTGTTGCTTGGTAAGTGTGGTGACATAGAAATGAATCCTGGGCCCCCTTCTATCAATAACAAAATATTCTCCCCTTCCTATCCTTGCTTGGCTAAGGGACTTAAAATTGCACACATGAATGTCACCAGCCTTAGGCCTAAGATGCCTGAATTAGAAAGTTGGGCTGAATGTTTAAGCCTGATGTCATTGCCTTTTATGAAACTTGGCTGGAACTATATATATATATTGATGCACAAAATAGACCTCTGTGGTTATATTGCTTTCAGAAATGATCAAACAAGGAAAAAGGAAGCAGGGTGGGGCTGGCAGTATAGCCTAGAGGTTAGAGTAATGAGCTGTGAATGAGCTTGGTACATCCAGAAGATAAGATCTGGGTTTGATTCTCACAGCCTCCACTTGCATACTGTGTGACTCTGAGCAAATCACTTAACCGCCCAGTGCTCCCAGGTCACTCCTGAAAACAAGCAGTTGTGCCTAGTGGGCCTTACCTGGTTATCAAAGACAAAAAAAAAGTGTCATTACCTATGTGAATACCTCTATTACTGTAACCATCGCTAGTTCGCTGATTTACCATACCTAAATTACACTGAAAGTGAATCCATATTTGTGAGGTTGCTAATTGTCAACATTTATCCCCTTATGCTTGGCTATGCATACTCCCTCTGCCCCCCGAGTCTCTACCTCAGCACTTGAATCTCTTGAATCCCTTAACAAGTTGCTGGCTGGGGACATACCTGTAGAGATAGTTATTCTAGGTGACATTAGTCTGAATTGGGCAGAGGACACTGAACCACATCTACAGAATCTTCTCATGGAGGCCTATCTGACCCAGCTCATAAGGGAGCTTACTAGGCACAACAATAAATCAGGGAACCATACCCTACCTGACTGGTTGTCAGTCACTAACCCCAACAGAATTCGATCTGCTGGGATTTTCTTGGGTGCCCTAAGTGACCATTCAATGATCTACAGTACTGCATCTGGAGAAACAACTCCACCAAACTTCCCCCAGAATCTTTAGTGCTAGAAATTACTCCCACTTTCAGCCATCTGCTTTTATCTCCACACTCACTGGCATCAACTGGCACCCAATCCTTGACCTTACCAACCATTGATGATGCCTTTCAACTCTTTGTTAACAACTTTCTGTCTGCAGTCAACCAACATGCTCCCTTCTGGTTGGATAACGGTAAAGGGCAGAAGTAAAAAAGGGCTGGACCCTGAGCTCAAAGAACTTATGATTTTATGGGATAAAACCTGTGGTCTCTATAAGGAGTCAGCACTGACAGCCGACTGGGAACAGTATAAAGACCTGAGGAACAAGTGCAAAAAAGGCACTATGGCTGCAAAAAGCATCTACCTAAGAAATTTACAAAGCAAATCCCTTTCTGACCCCAAGAAATTCTGGATCTACATTAACTCCCTCATTAAAGGCTCCCCCAGCCCCCCAGGATGTTCCATCTTTGCCAACAGCCAGACTATAAATGACCCTCTTTTGATTGCCAACTCCTTTATCTGCCCTTTGCAGAACTTTCTAGGTACAAGCCCAGACATCCCAGTCCCCCCGCCTCCTCCATTCAATCTGACATAACTTCCTCCTAAGATTGGTTAAGAAAAGTGAGGTAATTGCCCTTCCTAAGTGCTTAAAAGCAGATGGCTCCCCAGGTTCCAATAACCTAAAGCCAAAGCTCCTAAAAGTAGCTGCTTCTGCAATAGCTATCCCAGTAACATGGCTCCTAAATAGGTCCTTTTGAGAAGGGACAGTTCCCATGAAATGAAAGATAACATAGAAATATCAAATCAAATCAACTTTATTTTTATAGCGTCTTTCAAAACCAAGGCACTGTACATAAAACCAAATACATAAAAAAAAAATTAAAACAAGAACATTAAAACAGATCATCTATGACTAGGGGAAGCTATGCTAAATAAATAAGTTTTTACCTCAATTTTAAATCTATCAACAGTTGGGCATTCTTTCAGCCAACGAGGTAGAGAATTCCACAAGGTTGGCACTGAAAAAGTGAAAGCACGAGAACCAGATGTCTTCAGTCGTACCCTGGGAATCTCCAGCAATCCCTCATTGGTGGAACGGAGAGGACAGAGGGGGCAGTAGGGTACCAGGAGATCTTGCAGGTAACCAGGTCACTGATCACGTAGGGCTTTAAAGGGTTAGCAAGCCACCCTTAAAGCTGATCCGCCACCAAACAGGCAGCCAGTGCAGCTCATGGAGCACAGGCATAATATGACTGGTTCTAGAAGTCCCACTCAAAAGAATATGATCGCAGATAAGCACTGCTTGGCCCACCTAGTCTGCCTATTTCCCCACCTAATGGATAAGCTACAGATCCTAGTTAACCAACATCCTACTTATTCCCACCCCCATGAGAATTAACTTATGTCTGTCCCATGCATTTTTGAATTCCCCCACTGTTTTTGACTCCATGACCTCCTCACGAAGGCTGTTCTATTCACCCACAACCTTCTCCATGAAAAAAATATTTTCTCATATTACCTCTGAGCCACCCCTTCCCCATCTTCAAATTGTGGCCTCTTGTTCTTGCACATCTCTTTTTCTCCACAAGGACATAGACAGGAAGGAGGCAGTCCAGAAAAGGGCAACTAAAATGCTGCAGAGTCTGCAAGAGAAGCCATATGAGGAGAGACTAAAGGAGCTTAATATGTATATCCTTGAGGAAAGGAGGGAGAGGGGGAACATGATAGAACTTTTAAGAACCTCAGTGGAATCAACAACGTCCAAGAGGGTAGCATCTTTCAGAAAAAGAGTTGTGCAAGAACAAGGGGACACAAGTTGAAGATAGAGGGGGGACGGCTCAGGGGCAATGTGAGGAAGCATTTTTTCACAGAGAGGGTGGTGAAAGCTTGGAAAAACCTTCCTGAGGAGGTTGTGGGGTCTAAAACTGTGGGAGAATTCAATGGGACAGACATAAGACAATTTTTGTGGGGGTAGGAAGAAATAGGATGTCGGTTAAATAGGATCTGCAGCTTATATTGTAGATAGGGAAATGGGCATACTAGGTGGGCCAAGCAGTCCTTATCTGCCATCAAAGTCTATGTTTCTATGTTTTTATGGTCTTGGGCCTACCCAGTTACCAAAATTCACTAAATAAATAAACAATACTGAAACCATCTAGTGTACTTTCTATTAAGAAAGATTGCATGACCTTCATTACTCCCGTTAACACAGAAGTAAAAAATGTAGTTAATAAAAAGTCATATCAGCTTATAAAGATCCGTAACTAGTAGCATCCAACTTACCAAAGGTCTCCTTTAGTAAAGGAAAACATACTGGTGATCAGCTTACACACAACCATTATGTTCCCAGGCCCAACCCTGTTAATCGCTGGCTAACCAAACCACATTGGTTCTTCAGTTGCAGAAATCATAATATTTGCAAATTTACATGTCCTGGAAAGGTTTTCTCATCATCCAAAGATGGAGTTGGAGGTATGGTTTAGATAGTTTATAACCTGTAGAACCTCATTTGTGGTTTATATAATGTGGTACTCCTGTGGTTTGGTTTACACAGGTCGAATAATATGTCCTTTCAAAGCTAGAGCACAAGCATGTATCAATGTGATCATCGGTCAGAAACAGGACCACCCTGTGGTCCACACTGTTCATTAACACATTAGTTTAGAGCACTTGTGGTAACAATTATGGGGATTGAATCAGTCCACTTAACAGTCAGAGGTGGTAATCATGTATGTCTTCTAATATAGACAGAAATAATATAGGTAACCTGGAAAAGAGACTTTGCAGCAGGCAGGACATTGTCTGTGGCTACTGACGACCTGATACCTGAACTGACAGGTCCACTACATAGTCTGGGACTTCCAATTGGGGTGAAATAGGTAGGCAGGTAGAGTTCTCTGGGGGTGATGAGGCTTATGGCCAGTGGGTAGGAGCAAAGGGTATTTATCCAGTAGTTCTGAGGAGCTGGTCTCCTTTACTACAAGTCTATAGCAGGAATTAATTGGACCTGATCAACAGCAGCAGGGAGTTACAGGAATTCCAGAACCTTCTGGTACATTCTCTGGTTCAATGGTGGTTAGCAGAGGGCTTCTTTCTGTGATATTGCTATCATTTACTTCTGTTCTTATTTTGTCAATTGCTAAAAAGAATTTACTAAGGAACTGGATGATTCAGTGGATTAGTAGTTGGCTAAGGAACCTTTCATCTTTAGCTCACTGACTCAAATCCAGTACAGATCGGTGGTGGCAGAAATCCATAATCACCTGAGGGCTGCTCAGAAGCCTATGTGAAAGGACCTGTGGTGGTTTCAGACCAGTTCCCATTGGGCCGATGTCCACAGCACAAAACCATCATTCCAGTTGTCAATAACTGTCACCCTTGTTGGCAGTCTCACATGGAAGACCAAGGATTAAATGGGCAGGGAGTCTGAACTACTATCTCACCTACAGGTAGGTGGTAGCAGGCTTAATGTACACTGGTGGGGCAGTGTGGGGAAGTTTGCACTGTGAATGCCCATGCTGTGCCTGTCATGTGGATAAGCAGAGGACTTCGGGTTCCAGTGCTATCAACTCAGCTCCTTTCACAAACACTTAATTCACATATAGAAAAAATGTCTTAGAAAACATAATTTACTACAAGTGCATGAGGAACAACATTAATGGAAAGTTTCTTTAACTATTACCTGGGTGATGGTAAGGTTGTTTTACAAGCAGTGCAGTTCATTTTGTGGTGGTGGCCCATACTAGGAGTTTCTTGAAGTTTATTACTGCTGCTCTTTCTTTGATGATGTACCTTTTTCTTGTTATGTAGTTATTTTTTTTTCACTGGGAAAGGAGTTCTTGACAATGCTCCCCCTTTTTCAGCCTTAGCTGGGAGGGGAGTACATGGATGCCGACCAATTGAAATTGAACCATATTAAGCTGCTGGTTTTTAGTGAATGTTTAGTACATTTTCAGTACTGGGTTGTATTTTGTGGAATTTACAAGCAGAACTAAAGTGTTCTGTGGGGATTTGCTTTGTCTGGGGAGGACTGCTGCTTAATTTACTGGCTATTGTCTACTAATTAGGATTGCTAGGCCTCAAAACCCCTTCCCCTGCTTGATTTGCTTCAATTGTTGCCGGACCCATGCAGTCTCACAGTTACAGTACTTGTTGCAGAAAAACTGGAGTTTTCATAAAATTTATCTCAAGTAGTGTACTTATAAGCCAGATGAAATTATAGCATATGTCTGAATGATGGGCTTTCACTAAATTCTGGGGAGAGGTTTAGCTGTTTAGGTTTTACAACTGTATTTTGTTTTCAGGGTAGTTTTTTTTAAGGAGGGAGCTGCCTCCTCCCCAATCTGATTGAATCTTGTTTGGTAGAAGGTAGCTAGTCCATCTGCGTTGTCTGTGTGGTGTTTAGCATTTATTTCATGTCCCAATGCCTTTACTGGCCAGAGATTTAATTACTCGACCCATATCCACCACCAGTCTACCTGCACCTGTAATTGTCTTTTGTCTCTGGACCAACTGGTCACCTTGTTTGTGTTCCAATAAATTCTGTGTTCAGGTTTAGTGGAAACTTTATTTTCCTAGTGTGAGCTGAGCACCAGTTCCTAGGAAGTCTGCTGCAGCTCTTTATGTTTATTTAAATGAAACTTGTACTCAATAATTTTTTTGAAAATAATGATTTTTTTGCATCTTATTGATGGCCGCCATGCTGTGCGTGCGATCGCTTGCTATTATGCTGCAGTTGGAGTGTTTTTATTTTATATCGTTTTTTAGCTTTAACATTTTGTTTTGTTGTTTTATTGTTTTACTGATTTTCGTTTTTATACTGTTACTTCATGGACTGTGTACGGCTTTCATTTTGTTGGCCTTCCTACTCCAAGACTCTGGACTTCAGGTGATCCAGAAGATGCAAGAAAGGGTATTATCCTTTTGTTTGTTTGTTTGGAGCTATGCTGCTGCTGTATTTTTATATTCAAGCTGTCGGTTAATAATCGGTCGGGCGGGCAGTCACTTTAATAACTGCTGCGAGCTGGATGTTGTGAGCTGAGTGCTGGGAGTAAATGTTTTAATGTTTGCTTTTGGAGTACACCAAGGCTTGTTGGAGCCTGAGTATTTATTGACTTAACTGACTGTAGTCTATGGGCTGCAAGGATTTATCGGCCTGGTTGGATTTCTCTCCTACATCTGGTTTGGTCTATGAGTACTGAGGCCGGAGTCTAACTGGACCCTGGCCTGGTTTTCCCTTCTGTTCTGGCCAAATTTTTTGCAAAGGTTTAGTTCTGGATGAAGATAGAATACTCCTGAATTGAGTTTCTGAGATTGGATTTTGACTATCTTGTGGGCCTTGCTCAGACCGGGACCTTAAGGCTTTTTTCCCTGCGTCTATTGCCCTTTCTGGTAAACCACAGCCCCTCCGACTATAGTGGTGCAGGGGGAGGTCTCCCTCACTGGAGAATCAGTGGGTGGTGGTCCCTTCCTCTAGGGACCCTAGGATGACCATCTGGGTGGGCTCTTTCAGGGTCTCGTAGCAATCTGCTGTAGCTGGGAGGTGAGCTGGGGATAACCTGTTGGGTTTTAGCTAGGGGAATATATTCAGTCCTGAAGTTTCCCTTGTGTTTCTCTTTGTGGACAGACTGCTTGGCTGACTAAAAACCCTTGTATCAGTGAAAATGTTTAAAGAGCTAGTGTACTGCTTGGAATTAATAGTAATTTTCAGATGCAGTCAGCTGTCACTTCCCAATATCTGAAGTATTTTTTTACTTTCTGTCTGCTAAATAAAAGGTTTTCCACCTGGCAGTACTGGGGTGATGAGTGGAGCAGCACTCTGCCTGGAGGGAAAAAAAAAGTCAGCTCTGTTCCTCCCACTACATCATCAGAAATTAGAAAAAACACCGTAAGGCATCATAGTCCTTGCAGCCTGAGCAGTGACCTTCACAAGCTACCAACCAAAATGCAGGAAATTGTGACATCACTAGTAACCAGGGAGAGCCAGTCCCTGCTGCTTCATGTGAAAGTGAAACCTGGCAGTGAGAAATGGTTCTCATTGGTTACTAATGATGTTGTAGTCAGTGTGGTCTCAGTGTTGATCTAGTGGGAGGAACAGAAGTGACTTTTTTTTTTTTCCTCTAGACAGAGTGCTGCTCCACACATCACCCCAGTACTGCCAGGTGGAAAATATCCTAATTAGCAAAGAGAAAAGAAAAAAATACTTGAGATATAAGAAGTGATTGCTGAGTACATCTGAAAGTTACAATTAATTGCAGGCAGTTTCCAGGCAGTACACTAGCTCTTTAAGGGGTATTGGCCCTTGGACATGCACCAAATCTTGGCTCAGTTTTGCTTTTTACCATCTATACTTAGCGTCTGGAGAATCCTTATACCTTAGGAAGATCTGGTAGTGAGAGTGCTCAGGATTGGGATCTCCTGATGTTTTTTTTAATTGACCTTAACACAGTATTTGTATTCATTTTTTCTGTTTTGTTACTTTATTTTATTTATTTAAATGTGGTAGTGAGAGTACCACTTTGTTTCACCTGGCTACCATAGTGAGAGTATTGTGTAGCCGGGGGTTGTTTATTTTTACTTTAATCTTTATTTTCATTTTACTTTCATTACTTACTTTGGTGTATTAATTTGTTTTAATCAGTGGCCCCAGTTACTGAGAGCTACTGGTTGTTTGAGGGTTTCCTTTTTTAGCATTGTTGTTATTGTTCTTTAATAAGTTGATTTATTTTAGTCTGTTTTGTTTTCTTTGGGATTTATTGGGGGTGTAGTGATTTGTATTTTTTAACTGACTTCAACTGCATTTTTGTCTTATTTTGGAAATTAGGATTGTTTGTGGTGTTCTACCACAATTAGGGGGTATTTTGTAGAATGTGCCTGCTTGCACCCACAGTCCTGCACTATTCGATCTCCTCTCTCCATGCCCGCTGCCTGTTCTCTTCTCTCCCTACTTCCTGCTTTCATTTACCAGCACTGTCGGGTGCTGGGAATTGCTCACAGGGCAAGGGGTGGGGTGGGTTGGGGCATGGATACTGGAGCTTTCATAAGCGGGTTTCTCCCATAGGGATGGTTAAGACCAGAAGACACCCTGGGGTGAAATGGAGCCTGGAAAGTGGTAATCCATGTCTAGTCCCCATATCCAAGGGCACCTCCTTTTTAGGTGGGCAACTAGCCGGGACAACCTACAAGCACCGTTCAACCCAGGTGTTGTTATGCAATGCCAGATCCATTAAGAACAAAACTGCATTGATTGTGGATTTTGTTGGAACAGTGGATCTGACTTGCATCACCGAGACCTGGTTGAATGGCAATGCTTCCCCAGTTCAGGAGGCAGCTATTCCTCCCTGGTACTCGGTGATACATCTCCTGAGGTTGGATCACAGAGGTGGAGGGGTAGTGGTCTATTTTAAGACCGAATTGAGCCTCACTGGTGTTCCAGTTGAAGAGACTGAATCATTTGAATGCACTGTGGTAACTGGTGTTCGGTGCAGGATAGCTCTCATTTACCGTCCACCAGGGTATGAAAAGCTGTTCCTTCAGGAAGTAGCCGACTTCGTCACTGACATGGAATTGGAGTCACCCAGACTGATGGTTCTGGGTGACTTCAATGCCTGGATCGACAACAAATCCTCACTTTTTGGACAACACTTCCTCCAGCTGATGACATCACTGGGCTTCACACTAGTTGTTTCCTCAGCTATCCTTAATGGTGGTCACTCTCTTGATTTGGTCTTCCTCCTGGGAATCGAGGCCTCCAATTTGGGGATGGAACCTGTCAGTTGGTCTGATCACTACACCGTGAGGTTAAATCTTTCTGCCCCCCCGAGTAGGTCTGCCCCTGTGGAGATGGTCAGTTACTGCCCTTTGCAGGATGCGGTCCCTGAAGACCTGGTGGTAGTAATTGACCTCTCAGTGCTCAGTGAGACCAGTACTGATCCAGAGCATTTAGTGGTGGCCTATAATAAGGCTATCACTTTTGCTCTTGATTGAATTGCTCTGATCCGTGTTCGTCCCCTTCTGCTTCACCCTCGGACCCCATGGTTTGATGGGTCACTGAGGGAGCTGTGGAAGTTGGGTCACAGGTTAGAACGTCGTTGGTGTAAAATCCACCTTGGATACTGACCATCCAGTTTTGTTAGAGCATTACTAGCTCTATCAATCAGTGATTTCCCTTAAGAAGGCAGAATTCCTGTCCAGGGAAATTGCTGTTGCTGGGAACTGACCAACTCAGCTCTTCTGAACTGTGGACAGGCTGTGCAACCCAACCTGTCTGCAGCTCCTTCAAGCTTTTTCACAAAATGAGTGTGATGAGATTGCTCAATTTTTTGTGAATAAGGTGGCCGATATCAGGCAGGAGATCTGCCTCTGTCATTCTATGGGAGATATGGTTGGTCAGTGCTCGGTCACTGTGCCTGGTGCTTCCTGGAGTACCTTTGACCTACCGGATTTCGTTGATATTATGAGGATTGTCCAGGGGATGCACCCCAGGTGTTGTAGTTAAGACCCGGGCCCTACTTCCCTAATTTTGGGCTGTAGTGATGTCATTGACCTGGTCTTAGCACAGATCGTCCTGTACTCCTTGGAATCGGGTGAGTTCCCTGGCTCCCTAAAGGAGGCAGTGGTGACACACCTTCTGAAGAAAGCTTCTTTGGACCCAGAGTCTCTGGCAAACTACAGACTTATCTCAAACCTTCCTTTTGTGGGAAAGGTTATCGAGAAAGTGGTGGCAGTTCAACTGGAGGACCATCTAACCATCCATAATTTATACTAACCCCTCCAGTCGGGTTTCTGTAAGAGGCATAGTACTGAGATGGCTCTGATTCAGGTGCTCAGTGATCTCCTGATGGCGAGAGATTGGAAGAACTGTTCTATCTTGGTAATCCTTGATTTCTCCTCAGCTTTTTACACTGTTGACCATGGGGTTCTGCTCAAGTGCCTGAGGTTCATCTGTGGGTTGACGGGTACAGTGCTCAGATGGTTTTCATCTTTCCTCACTGTTTGAACTCAGAGAGTTGTCTCGGGAATATTTACTTCCAAGTCTTTCTCTCTGTCTTGTGGGGTACCCCAGGGCTCGGTGTTGTTGCCCATGTTGTTTGCAGTGTATATGCTGCCCCTTGGAGACATTGTAAGATGGTATGGGCTGAGGTTTCACTGCTATGCTGATGATTCTGAGCTCTACCTGTCTTTTGCGCCCTACAGGTATGTGCCCTCTCAGTATTTAACAGTTGCCTCATTGAAATCCAAGACTGGATGAGTTCCAGTCGGCTAAAGTTGAACGCAGGAGAGACTGAGGTTTTGGTGGTGGACCCTGGTTGCAGCATAGAGGGGTTAGGGACTGATTTGCCCTCTGCTTTATTTCTGGGGGCCGAGCAGATCCATACCTCTGAACAGGTGCGTGACCAGGGAGTGATACTTGATGATGGACTGACCCTCCATCATCAGTTGTCTGCAGTCATCAAGTTAGCCTTTTACCATCTTAGGAACATTGCCAGGATCAAGCACCTTGTTCCTTCCAGCAACTTGCCAGTTTTGGTCCATGCCTTTGTGACCTCACACCATGGCTATTGTAACTCCCTTTACCTAGGGCTTCCTGGGGTTGATATCTGCTGCTTGCAGCAAGTGCAGAACACGGCTGCATGTTTATTGACTGGGGCATCAAGGAGATCTCATATAACCCCAGTGCTGCGCAATCTGCACTGGATGCCAATTCAGTGGTGGATCACCTTTAATTTAGGTTTGTTAACCTGCAAGGCCCTACACGGACTGGGTCCTGACTACTTGAAAGAACTTCTTATCCCTTGCACCCCTGTGTGAGAACTCCGCTCAGCTAATGAGGGGTTTCTAGAGATTCTGAGGGTTAGATTGAAGTCATCTGGGGCTCTGGCTTTTATGTTCATTACCCCATCCCTCTGGAACTCTCTACCTCATCAACTGCGGGAGTGCAGGACTGTGGGGAGTTTTAAGCAGGCACTGAAGACCTTTCTTTGGGTTAAAGCATTTCCTGATTTTCAATGATTTTATTCTTATTTATTGTTTAATTGTGTACGTTTGTATTGTGAAGCACTTTGATGATTCGAAAGGCGCTATACTAAATTAAATTATTACTATTATAGTTGCATTTTGTACACATTTAATTTTGGGCAAGGTCTTGGTGTTAAGAAGTAGTGCCTTCTTTTTTTCTTCTTTTTTGGGATGTTCAGAAGGCTCAGTTTCTTGTATCAATGGATAATAAGAATACAAGTGAGAGTCCATTATCATATATCAATTGATGGGGGGAGGGTCAGTCAATTATGGCTATACCCCAACTCACCTATGTTCCTACTTACTATCCTCATGAATACAGATATATGCAAAAAATATATACTATAATAGTCCATAATGGAGAGAGCAATTGACAGACAGATTCTAGATAGTTTGCCCTAATGTCTCAAAAAGAGGATTCCATATTTACTAAAACATGTGTAAATTGTCTTCTGAGATGTAATACATCTGTTATAGTTTTGCAGACTCAAATAAGAGATTAAGGCAATGTTCACAATTTGGGGCCTCAATATTCTTCAAATTTAACAGAATCTTCTTCCTGGCTTTAACTAACATTATATCACATAGTTGTGCTTTATCCATTGGCACAAACTCGTGATCTTATAGGTTATTCCCAGTAGTCTAAGGTCGGGATCATAAGTAAATGCATGATACAATATTTTAGTCAATATTCTATCTTTTTCTAAAATATGTGTATGTTTGTACAAAATACAAACCTATCAACTAAACTTCACTCATCCTGTTCATATCTTATATAAGTGATATATGATATAAGTTTTCAAGGCCTTGTGGCGGTGCTTGACCTCTCGTCCCTCTCTGTGGAAAACAATGATCCAGAGACCCTCGTGAAGGCTTATAATTTGACCATTTCAGCGGCCCTGGATGTCATTGCTCCAGTCCAAGTTCGTCCTCTCTCCCTTCGCCCTCGATCCCCATGGTTTGATGGGATTTTGAGGGAGATGCAGTGACTAGGACAAAGGTTAAAGTGCAGCTTGTGGAAATCCGCCCTTGATGCCGACCACCTTAGATTGATGGACCATTATCAAGTCTATCAATCGGCAATCACCCATAATAAGGCAGAGTTACTGTCCAGGGAGATTGCAGCTACTCAGAATCAAGCAGCTCAGCTGTTCAGCACTGTGGACAGACTGTGCAACCCAGCCTGTCTACAAGTTAGGAAAGCTTTTTTGCAAGGAGAGTGTGATCAGCTTGCTCAATTTGTGGCAAATAAGGTGGCTGACATCAGGGTGGTACTCCAACCAGCATACTCTATGGGCATTGTTTTTGATCAGCATGAGGTCACTGCTCCTTGATTTTCCTGGAGCACCATCGACCAACTGGCGTTTATGGATGTCATGTGGATTGTCCAGAGTGTGCACCCTACATACTGTAGTTTGGACTCAGGGCACACTTTCCTGATTCTGGGTTGTATTGATTCCATCAATTCAGTCCTAGCTCAGATAGTCTGATGCTCCTTGGAAACAGGTGAGTTTCCTGAAAGAGGCGGTGGTGGCATCACACTTGAAGAAAGCTTCTTTGGACCCAGACTGCCTTGCAAACTACAGGCAAATCTCTAACATTCCTTTTTTAGGGAAGGTGATTGAGAAAGTAGTGGCTGCACAGCTGGAGGACCATTTGACCCTCCATGACATCTATGAACCCCTCCAGTCTGGATTTCGAAAGAGACATAGTATTGAGACAGCACTGGTTTGGGTGCTCAATGATATCCTGATGGCTAGATATCAGAAGAGCCATTCCATCTTGGTTCTTCTAGATCTCTCATCAGCGTTTGACACTGTGGACCATGGGGTCCTGCTTGACCATCTGAGGTTCATTTGTGGACTGTCAGGCACAGTCCTCAAGTGGTTTACATCATTCCTCATGGGAAGAACTTAGGGAGTGGTGTCTAGGGTTTATTCCTAGGATCCAGATTCTCTGTCATGTGGGGTTCCTTAGGGGTCAGTGTTGTCCCCCATATTGCATAAATTGTATATGCTGCCTCTCAGAGACATTGTAAGAAGGTATGAGCTGAGGTTTCACTGCTATGCTGATGATACCCAGCTCTGCCTTTCTTTTGCACCCGACCAGGATGGAGCTGTCTCGGTCTTTAATAATTGCCTCACAGAAATCCAGGAGTAGATGGATTCCAGTTGGTTGAGGTTGAACTCTGGTAAGACTGAGGTGCTGGTTGTGGATTCAAGTTGCTGGATAGGGGGGTTGGGGGAGAGTTTGCCCTCCGGACTTTTTCTTGGGGGCGTATCTCTCCTGACCTCTGGACAGGTGCGAAATCTGAGGGTAATTTTTGATGAAGGGCTGACCCTGCATTCTCAGGTGTTGGCTGTCGTTAAATTTTCCTTTTACCATCTAAGGAATATCTCCAGGATTAAGCACCTTATTCCATCCAGCGACTTTCCTACTTTGATCCATGCCTTTGTGCCCTCGTGCTTAGAATATTGCGACTCCCTGTACCTAAGGCTACCAGGGGTGGAACTCCGTCGCCAGCAGCTAGTGCAGAATGCGGTGGCCTGGCTTTTGATGGGATTGTCTCAGTCCTGTCATATTTCTCCAGTACTAAGTGGACTGCACTGGCTGCCAGTACAATGTCAGATCACCTATAAAGTCGTGTCTTCTGACTTTTAAAGCCCTTCACAGACAGGGCCCAGACTACGTGAAAGAGCTCCTGGTCCCCTACTGCCCTGGATGATCACTCCATTTAGCTGATGAGGGGCTGCTAGAGATTCCAAGGGTGCATTTGAAATCTTCTGGGACCAGAGATTTTATGCATGTGTCCCCAACCCTTTGGAATTATCTACCCCGTCGGATATGGAAGTGCACGATCATAGAGGGATTTAAGCAAGCTTTGAAAACATTTTTATGACACTAAGCATTCAGTGACTAACTGTTTGATTATATTAATAATTTTATATATAATATATGTTGTTAAGATGTTTGTTCTGTGATTTTAAATTTGTTAGGCACCTTGGCATTTGAAAGGCACCATAAAAATAAAGTTTATTATTACTTATTATCTTGTACAATATTTGATAAGGCTGTGTTGAGCTTGTTCAGTTTTGAAGGTGTGAGGCATATCTTATGCATGACATTAAATTACAATTGGTATAATTTCACATTCGTGGATACCTGTGTAGGCAATTGTAATACTTGTTTCCAATTTTCTTCAATGGTTACCTTTAACTCTTTATTCTCTGCACTTAGTAATTTTGAACAGAGGTTTTTTTTTTTTCCATAATTAAGGCATAAATCCTGAAAATCATCTTTTTAAATTGTGTTTCTTGTGCAGTCCACATTAACTTTAATGGGGATAGATGTGGACTAATTTCACCACCCACCCTTTTAATCAAAAATGTTCTAATCTGTAAATACATTAGACAGTATCCATTAGGCAGGTCATACTTTTCCTTCAGGGCATCATAAGGCATCACTCTAATATTATGAAATAGTTGATCTAAATACATTATTACCTTTTGTTCATAAACATATTTTATTGTATTAGCTTTTAAAGCAGATATATTGACTACTTACCATAAGGGACTGAATCCTAAACAAATGATTTAACACTGCTTAAAGGATTTCTCCTGTCTCTGTTGGCATTTGACATTGGTATGCTTCACAACAGCTCCTGTAGATGGCATAAACTAGGTTCTTCCATTTAAAGGGACACTGTCAACCCCCTTAGGTCCCAAAGTGTCCCTAGTTTGAAAAACACGTTTTATGATTGCCAACATTCTATAAAAATTGCTGATGTTGCTGGTAGTTTAATTATGATTTTTTATTTTTATTAAAAAGTGAAAAACAGACTGACCACCATACTGGTGTTATGACACAAAAATAGGTTTGTTTACATTCCTTTATCAGCTCCAGCTGCATCTTTCCTGGACTTGGGAACATCCACATCACAGTCTAGCCACTCAGAATGCAGTGGGAGTTTAGGAGGCTATTTCATAATGAGTGACTGCACTGCTTGGGATATTTGTAATGTTCAGGATGAATGCTGTAAGAACAGATCCACGATTGTAAACAAAACAAGGTTGTTTATAAATATGCATTAGCAAGCATTTCAGTTCTATTAAACAAAGAGACAGACAAAACAAAAAGCAATATCTACACAATTTCTATGCCATTCAGGAAAAGTGTGGTTCCTTTATGGTGGCACCCACAGTGGAGACCAAGGAAGATGCTGGGAACCTTCACAAAGGAGACCCAAAGGAGGGTGGCATGGGACCCCAAAGGGGAAGGAAACAACTCCTGGTGGGGGACTCTATTGTTAGGAAGGTAGAACTGTGGGAGGAAGGAGAGAGGGAGGTAAGGTGCCTGCCTGGAGGCATGGCTTGGAGGGACAGGGAGCGAATCCTCAGGATCACAGGAGCAGCTGCACAGGGGAGGGAGCTGGATGTCATTGTCCACCTAAGGACAAATGACCTGGCTAAGAAAGGTATCAGAACAGTGCAAAAAGCATTTGTGGAGATGGGTGGGGCCTTAGACAAATAGCACACAGTAACCTTCTCAGAGGTGCTGCCTGTCTATGGCATGGATGAGGCTCAGGTGCACCACACCATGGGATTTAATCAGTGGTTGAAAAATTAGTGCAGAGCTCAGGGATTTGGCTTCATTGGGGATGGGGGGGTTGACCTGGATGGATGCAGGCCTATACTGGCTTGATGGTCTGCATCTGTCAAGGAGGGGAACCAGGATCTTAGGTGATAGGTTTAAATACTTCATTGGCAAGCATTTAAACTAACCAAGGGGGGAGGCACTGGAAAGGAGCAGGGAAATCCTAACCCCCCCCAAAAAAATCAGGGTACTAAGTGAGGTAGACACCAACATAGAGATGTCAACAGGGAGAAGTACAGGGGTAAATGTAGAAAGTGACAAATGCAATAAGAACAGGGATGGGGCAAAAAAGGGTAAGGCCATCAAGAAGTGGAGGGTAATGAGTACTAATGCCCATAGACTGGGCAACAAGCTCCCTGAACTGGTGGCCTTGATGGAAGAGGGATGCCTGAATATCATAGCAGTCAGAAACATGGTACACAGAGAACCATGACTGGGATGTTAACATATCAGGGTACACAACCTACAGGAGAGACAGGGAGGGCAGAAGAGGGGGAGGAGTAGCTCTCTATATAAGGGAAGGGATAAAAGCAACTGAACAAAAGAGTAAACAGGGAGGAGAGGAGGCACTGTAGGTCACCTTGGAGACTGGAAATGGCACCACAATCCACACAAGGGTTGTATACAGACCCCCATGTCAGGAGGAGGGAATGGACAAGGATATGATAGGAGGCATACTTAGGATGGTAGAGAAAGGGGAGATACTATCGATGGGGGACCTTAATATGTCAGATGTTAACTGGAGCACCTTTGCTGCAGCCACATCCAAAAGCAGGACCATTTGTGATGCCTTTCAGGTGGCATGCCTCAGACAGCTAGTTTTGGAACCTACTCTTGAGGGAGCAATCTTAGACCTCGTATTCTCAAATGGGGACAGTGAGAAGATCTCAGATCTAGAAGTGGGTAGCCATTTGGCAAAAAGTGATCACCAAACAGTGTGGTTCATGATAAACTCAGCTACAGAGTCAAGCCATACAAAAGTGAGGGTTCTGGACTTCAGAAGGGCTGACTTTGGCAAGATGGGAGAGTGCCTTAGAAAAGCACTAGCAAACAAGCTAGAAGGAGGGGTGGAGCAACACTGAGGAAATATCAAAGCTGCCATCACAGAGGCAACAAGCCTTTGTGAGAAACAAATAAATAAATCAAAATGAAAGAAAAAAACCACTATGGTTCTCAAAAGAAGTGGTGGTGAAGGTTAGGGAGAAAAAGATAGCATTTAGGAAGTATAAGGAAACACAGAAGGAGCAGGACAGAGAACTGTACCAGTTAAGGCAGAAGGAAGCAGGGAGGGTAGTCAGAATAGCAAAGGCACAAATTGAGGAAAAGATAGCCAATTTGGTTAAGAAGGGGGATAAAACCTTTTATAGGTATATCATGGAGTGTAGAAAGACAAAGGAAGGGATAGTGAGGCTGAATAGAATGGACAGTGGATGGGCAGAGAGTGATAGTGAAAAAGTAGGGATACTGAATGAATACTTCTGTTCAGTATTCACAAAAGAGGAAGTGGGGGAGGTGCCTAATCCAATTACCAGAAGCACTCTGGAGAGGGGGGTCAATCTCAATCTTTTCACAGAAGAAAGGGTTCTGAAAGAACTCCTAAGACTGAAAGTGGACAAAGCAATGGGGCCAGATGGAATTCACCCCAGAATTCTAAAAGAATTAAGCAGAGAGCAAGTGACACCACTGACTACCCTTTATAACAAATCATGGGAGGATGGTGTAGTACCTGAGGACTGGAAGAAGGCTGATGTGATTCCCCTTGACAAAAGTGGGAGCAAGACAGAGGCAGGAAACTCCAGACCTGTCAGTTTGATATCTGTGGTAGCGAAAGTAATGGAATCACTTCTGAAGGAAAGAATTGTTGAGTACCTAGAGGCCAGTGGGGCACAGGACCCAAGGCAGCATGGGTTCACAGTGGGAAGGTCATGTCAGATGAATCTAATTGCTTTCTTTGACTGGGTGACCAAAGTAGTAGACCAGGGAGAGACTGTGGACATGGCCTACCTAGACTTTAGCAAGGCATTTGACACAGTCCCACGCAAAAGGTTAGTAGTCAAATTAACCAGCCTTGGAGTGGGTCCCAGGATGGTAGCCTGGGTAAAACATTAGCTGAACAACAGGGCACAGAAGGTAATTGTAAATGGAGTCCACTCTGAAGAAAGAGGGGTTGCTAGTGGGGTACCACAGGGTTCAGTACTGGGTCCAGTCCTTGTTAATGTCTTTATAAGTGACACCTTGGATGATTATCTGAATAAACAGGGTATTAAAGGATATTAATATGGCAGGCTACAATGGACTTTGGTCTTCTTGTCACCTATGAGACCTATGAGACATTGCAGAGGGACTAGAAGGAAAAGTATGCCTCTTTGCAGAAGACACAAAGATCTGCAAAAGGGTTGATACACAAGGAGGCATGGAAAGGATGAGAAGGGACTTGGCAAGGTTGGAGGAATGGTCAGGAGTATGGCAGCTTGGATTCAGTGCAAAGAAGTGCAAAGTAATGCATCTGGGAAACAAAAACCCAGGGGAAGATTACACAATGAGGGGGAGGTAGTAACAACAACAAAAATGGAAAGGGACCTGGGGTAATCTTATCATATGACCTTAAGGTTGGCAAGCATGTGAGAAGGCAGTAGGGAGGGCTGGGGGGGATATTGGAATGTATAGGGAGAGACATCACCAGCAGAAAACAGGAAGTTGTTATCCCCCGTACAGACAGTTGGTGAGACCCCATCTGGAGTACTGTGTCCAGTTCTGGAGACCCCATCTCCACAAGGACATAGACAGGATGGAGGCAGTTCAGAGGAGGGCAACTAAAATGGTGCAGGGTCTGCAAGAGAAGCCATATCAGGAGAGGCTAAAGGAGCTAAATATGTATACCCTTCAGGAAAGGAGGGAGAGGGGGGACATGATAGAAATGTTTAAGTACCTCAGTGGAATCAACAAAGTCCAAGAGGGTAGCATCTTTCAGAAAAAGAGATGTGCAAGAACAAGGGGACACAATTTGAAGATAGGGGTGGATGGCTCAAGAGCAATGTAAGGAAATATTTTTTCACAGAGAGGATGGTGGACGCATAGAACAGCCTTCCTGAGGAGGTTGTGGGGTCTAAAACTGTGGGAGAATTCAAGAATGCATGGGACAGATATAAGGCAATTTGTGTGGGGGGTAGAAAGAAAAAGGCTGTTGGTAGAATAGGATCTGCAGCTTATCCTGTAGGTAGGGAAATGGGCAGACTAGGTGGGCCAAGCGGTCCTTATCTGCCATCAAAGTCTATGTTTCTATGTTTCTATTAATGAATTGTGGAGAATGTAAGTAATCATAAAATGTAGGTTTTTCACTTGAAATAATATGATGAAAAACAGATTGACAGTGTCCCTTGAAATCTTAGTTATGTTTTAAAAAAGTTATTATAAACCAATGCAAATTCTTTCTGTTTTTTTATTTATGTATGATCTGGATGTTATTATAATGTGATTTTTCAAGCAACTGGTATAAGCTTCTGAGGAAGGACTTGGTTGGTCTGAAAGCTTAGGCACTGTTTTCTTTTGTTACATCTATGTTGGTCCAATACAATATATCAAACCATTTGTTTCTGGATCTGTTCTTACAAGGACCAATACAGCAACTAAACTAATTCTGTATATCATAAGAGAGCAAAGTAAGAGATGACATTTACATGACCAAAATCATATGAAAATCTTTCCAGCCTTCCACAATGCACCTGGTGATGGGAAGAGTATTTGTCTGTTTTCTCAGTGTAGAGCCAATGTAGAATATTGATTTTAGGCCATTTAGTTAAAATTGATTGTTCTATCCTTGCCCTTTGAGCTTTGTTGAACCAATATAAGGTTGGCTCAAGTTGGCAGGCAATATATTGTAATTCCACTACAGGTTTGGTACCTGAAGTTCTACCTAATGTTGAGATACTTATAGTTTGTTAATACTTATCTTTTCATGTTTTCCTTTGCACAGAAAGTTCCTTAGAACTCTTTCCCATTCTCTAAAGAGGTTGGCACTCTGAAAGGAAGGGCCTGAAACAAAAAAGGCAAAACATTCATCCTTATAACATTAGCCCTCCTTATCAGAGTCAGAGGTATCAATGGCCATCTTACAAAACAAAACGAAAACAAAGTGGGTGTGTTCCTAGGCAGTTTCAGTGAGCATTTGGGGGTTCTTTCTTTTATTTGATTTTCCAACCAATTAAATAGAGAATAATGTATAGGTAACTGCGTGGTATGGAATTTGTTTACACTCCTGATGTGTGTGATGACCCATAAATGGGGTCATCACACACCGAGGTGGTGTACAAAAATTCCAGTAACACACACTTAACCTATACTTTATTTTTTTTAATAACTGGTGCAGGGAGTGAGTCCCAGAATACTGCCAGAGGTAGACTGTCTCTGAGATAAAAATACTGTTCTGTCATACCACACACACACACACACACTTGAGATTCTGCTGGGTCAGAGCAGACTGAAATGAAACAATAGCAGGATCAACCAGATAGATTTTTTTCTTTCAGAGAAGGCAGGATCAACCAGATTGCTAAAAAAAAAGGAAGAAAATGAGCAGCAAAAGTTTACCTCAAAGAGCAGCACTGGTCCTGAATAACAGGAAACTGCAGCCACCACATTCATACATTGGTTCAGCCTGCCCACATACGTAGGGTCAATTAAGTGGCGCACTACATTTCCACTCAGTCACGCTGTAGAAGGAAAATGAAAGTTGTTCCTAAAATTCTGTAATAATCATATTTTAGGTAATTACAGCTTTTGGAGTGTAATATCGCAAAATCCAGTTATTACGGCATTTGAGAAGCACCATAATCGGGTTGATATTATAGGTCACCAGTTATTATAAGGTTATAACTTAACCCGCAAGCAACTTTCTTGAGTATAAAAAAGAGAAGTACATGTCTATACATAGGATTTGCTTGCCTGGTTTATGTGTCTCTCATTTCACTGGCCGTTATAGCGGTTTGCTAGACTTCGGGAAAACTGTGTGCCTAAGAGGTTCCATTCATGGATTTTCTGAGGTATGGCAGGAATGTAGAAGAGGTGGGAGGGGTCAGACAGAGAGGACTTTTCAAGTGAGGTAGTGGAGGGTTCCAGAACTTTCTGTATACCCCTGAGAGGCAGGTTTAGGCAAAGGTGGTGACTACGGACAAGGGCAGGTTTTCTGTAGGCTTGTGTCTTTACAGCTTGGTGTGTGGTCTGAAGATGACCTGCAAAGGAAGGATGGCAGTGAATTTTGAGAAGCAGTTGGTGTCCCTGGTTCAGACACAAGGAAATGAGTGGTGTGACCCCTGTTTTGAGAAACAGGACAAGCCTTGGCCATCAGTTTCTCCTGCTTTACCTGCTCCTCCCAAGCAGCCTGTGTCTATACCAGCACCAGGGGTAGCCTCCAGCAACCAGCAGCACCACCCAAACTGGAGAAGAAAAGTAGACTGCATTGCAAACCTCTAGGGCCAGCTCACCTGGACCAAGGTAGGCCTAACTTTGAGCAGTGGTGTTTGGAGGAAATGAGGGCCCTGTTGATTAGGATTTTTGAGGGTCCTAACTCAAGGCGGGGGGTAGCAGTCCAAAAACAGGTGAGGCAGGGAAAGAGGGAGACCCCCTCCCCCAGCTGGGCTAGCAGACCCCAGCTTCTTGGTTCTAGCAACAGTGGTCCTGGGGTACCAGGAAGGGTCCACACAATTCAGTCATCCCTCCCTACATTCTGGCTCTGATGGGCCTAGGAGGACCAGAGAGGGTCATTATGCAGCCAGTCATCTCACCCCTGGGTCTGGTCCTGATTATCCCAACAAAGCTGGTGGGTCTGGCACCAGCCCCAGCTCCCCCTGCCTGACACTTGCTACTGGAAGACTCACTAGGGATGCAGACCCCCAAATCCTTACATTCCCCACAAACCCTGCCAGCTATTCTGGTGGGAACCAGGAATACCCAATTGGGATCTTAGACTTTGCTGTTCAAACAGAAGCCTGACAAGCTTTTAGTATTTATAGAAGATAAGGCATGTAAGCAGGGAGAGTCCCAGCCTGTGGAACTTGCACCTGTGGCTCCGCAGGGGGTAGGGACAGTTTCTGCAACTCCAGTAGTACCTGCCCCTCAGGTGACAACTCAGCTTGCCGCACTCAGCTTTGTGGGTCTGTGATAAACTGTAGGGTCTCAGGTGATGGAAAAGGTGTGACAACAAATATGGAGCAGGGAATACATGAATGTGTTTACTCCTTGAACCAGCTGAAGGAGCTGAAAGAAGAAAAAGATAAGAAGGAGAAAGGTGATGGGGTGGAGGTAAAAAAAGAGGATCTAGATCTGCTGCACTTGGGAGAATTGGTCATTGGGTTTTTCAGTCTTTGCTGGGACCATGACCCAGCCATATCTGAAAAGGGGCCTGGCTTGTGGATCACTACAGTAGACTTATGGACATGAGTGACAGCAAATCAGATTATGGAGGGCTGGAGTACAATGAGTATTCTGTTGTAGAAGCCAAAAAGGACCTGGATAGACAATGAGATTTTTTTTAAATGCTGTTGCTGTGGGCTATTAATTTGCAGGGACATACAGCACATAGACAGTGGATTTTTGGTATGGAGGGCTCAATCTCCCAAAAAGGGTGTCCAGAATACTAGCACCTGTGGTACCACAGCAGCCCAGAACTTCTGCAATTTTAAGCAAGGGGAATTTAAGAAGTAAACCATGACAGGGTGTGGGTGATTCTGGGTCACAAGATTGTAGGCCGAGTGACCAAACCATCCAGGCGTGGGTAAATCCCAGCATCACCCACATCCTGTAGTGGTTTATTGCAATTATACAATGTCTCCCTTGTATTTTTGGTATAAAAAAATAAAGAAAAAGAAAAATCGTTGGCATTTTAAATGTTTTTTATTTAATTTATCCTTACACCAGGAAAAATAGTCCTGTTGTCCCAGTGTCAGCTTTGTCTAGACTAGTGCTCATGTCAAATTGCTTCACCCCTCCCCATGTCTCCAGAGAGTCATGTGCCTCCCCCACCTCTCTCGATTCCTGCAGATATCTGTTACACACACAATGTATTATTATTTAATTTTCCCAGTTTAAGCAGCTTCATGTTCTTCAGCACCAAGCTAGCACATCTTTTGTTCCATGCAGTGTTGAAGATATTAGTAAATATTAAAATGCATGAACTTTGAATTGTAGTGCAAATGCCACCATTTATAAAAGCAAGGCATTTGCATAAATTTTTTTTGTGTGCTGTCTGTGTCAGTCTCCGGAATGTCACAGGGGTGCATGGTGAGAAAATGTTGATCGGCAATGGGCCTACAACTAAACTACGGAGCTGTGAGTGTTTTTCCTGTCCTTCGTTTGAAAGTGCTGGGACCAGAGGATTATCAGGAGAGCGTCAGTCCAGAAATTTAGCATGGTAAGCCCCGAGATTGCAGGAGTGGTGAGGTGTGTCTGTGCTTAAATGCCCGATGGTAGCAAATGTCTCTCTCCTTCAGGACTCTCCTGCTACCACGCAGTCCATGGTGGTATCAAGAAATCACCAAGGAGCAGTGTGGCGGGAGGGGAGCAGTACAATGGGGAATTTCTCACAAGGAGAAGAATATTTAAAAAGGTGAGTTGGAGCTGTGTTTTCTTTCATATTCAGGAGTTCTCAAACTACTTTAGATAAACAGGGATGATGGGTTGCATGTAGGAGCTGGTGCTGCACTTGTGACAGGAGGCAATGGGTTAGTGAGGAAAAGAAGATAGTGGCTCAGAATGATTTTTAAATTTTTTTTGCAGTTATTGAGATGCAGCTGGCTGGCACCTTTTGCATTGGTAATGCTGAATTTTACAATGCTGTAAAGATGCTGGTCAACCAATCAGATATTTTGATTTTGAAGCCAATTGTATAAATAAGAATGAGCACACAGGTATAAAAATGAATGCATTGCCTGTAGTTGACCTAGCTCATTCATCCAGTGCAAGCCAGGTAACAACATGCCCTGGCTTTTTTGGAAGTGGGGCAACAAGCCTTCCAACTCCAGTTAAGGTGGATCGCAATGGGTCATGGTTGATCAGATATTTGGCCTTAGCAGCTGCTCATACCCTGGTGGATGACTTCACTGAGGGTTTTCAGATCTCATATAACAGCTCTTGCTAGTTGTATAAGACAGAACTTGAAGACTGCCAGGGATTGACTAGCTCTGGAATGCGTAAATCTGACAAAGTCCAAGAGGGTAGCATCTTCCAGAAAAAGAGATGTGCAAGAACAAGGGGGCACAATTTGAAGATAGAGGGGGGACGGCACAGGGGTAATGTGAGGAAGTATTTTTTCACTGAGAGGGTTGTGGATGCATGGAACAGCCTCCCTGAGGAGGTCGTGGAGTCAAGAACAGTGGGAGACTTCAAGAATGCATGGGACAGGCATAAGGCAGTCCTAAGGGTGGGTAAGAGGACGTAAGCTGTTGATTAACTAGGATCTGCAGCGTATCTGTTAGGTAGGAAAATGGGCAGGCTAGGTGGGCCAAGCGGTCCTTATCTGCCATCAAATTCTATGTTTCTATGTTTCATGTGGCAACTGAGAGGATTAACTGACCTTTCCCAACTTCAGTCTCATCACATTTCAGAGCATCCCCATCGGTCTAGACCCTAAGAGGATCCCATGAGAGTTCAGGATGGTAAATCACCAGTCCTACACAGAAGGAGATTTCGTCAACAACCATATTGAAACCTACTACATGGTGGTGTCATATGCATTGTTTTACAGAGCAGTTGAGGTGGTGCGAGCAGTTGGCAAGGGTGCTAGTGAAAATGGATATCAAATCTGCATTCAGATTTCTTCAGTCTACCCAAATAACAGAGACCTGTTAGGCATAAAATTCAAGTGGCAGTACTACACTATGAGGACAACTGCATGCTGATGGGGTGTGCAGTGACTTATGCAGTTTGAACAGTTCAGCACCTCATTGCTCTAGGTAGTAGTCAGCAGTGCAGTTCAGGCTGAAGTAATCCATTACCTGGATGATTTTCTGCTTGTGGGGAGGCCAAAGACTGGGGAATGTGGACACCTCTTTAGAATATTTTGGGGTTACATGAGCAGAGTTGGGGGTCCCATGGGTCCCACTGGTCCATGACAAAACAGAGAGGGCCCTGCATTGTCTTGTCTTTTGTGGGTATTGTGATTGATACCCAGGCAACTATGTTTTGCCTGGCACAGGAAAAGGTCCAGGCACTGTGGGAATTGCTGTCCAGGGAGGCAGGGACACAAAGATAACCTTGTGAGAGCTCCAGCAAATGCTTGGCCACCTCAACTGTGCTTGCAAAGTCATTCCCATAGGTCAGTCCTTCTTGCACACCTGGCAAAGATAGGGTCAGGATACCAGAAACCTCATCACAGGCTATAGGTGTCCAAGAGCATGCAGGAGGATCTGCCAGCATGCTTGACTTTCCTGAGCTGTTTCAATATTGTGACTATTTGGCCATTAGTTAGCACTAGGCAGGTGCTGGAATTTTTCATGGATGCATCCAGGGGCTTTCATTGTGCATAGTGTGCAGGGCAGTGGACGCCCAACAGGAGAGTGGTAAGGTTGATGAAACAATCACCCTGCTTGAATTGCTGCCCATTGTGGTCATTCAGGTAGTCAGTGTTGGCTGTTTTGGGGATAAAAAACAGATTTTCAGGGTGGATAACACTGGGATAGTCCACATTGCAAATGGGCAGTTGGGACACAAAGCCTGTTGTGTGACCTCTAGTGAGTCTTTGTGTTTAGGTGTCTCAAACTACACATTTATTTCAGAGCTGTGCATGTGCCTGGTGTTGATAACAGTATTGCTGACACAATTTTTCATTTGCAGTGCCAGAAGATCCATGAGCTAGCACCTAAAGCAGAGGAGTATTCAGGGAGGTCCCAGCCTTCCTCTGGGACTCAGTAATCCAGAAGCCTGTGGATTGCTTAGGAACTCCCTAGCCCCTAGCATGCAGGTGACATACATGATGGGCATAGGGGCATAAAGAATGTTTTGAGTGTGCAGCTGGCTCAGGACTGGCTAATAGTGTGGCACATCATGGTAGACCAGCTACGCTACTATTTGGTTTAGGCAAAGTGGGAGAGTTTGACACCACAGGCAATCAGTCAACATCTGGAAGGCATTTCTTGGTTGTCCAGGGTCTCTGTGTTGGAGGACAACATGCAGGCCTTCTGCCTTCACAATATGTTGGAAGGATTGTCCTGCAGAGTGCCAAAGCAGGTTGATGGGTGGTGCCAGATTAGCTTGGGCCTACTGAAGTAGGTATGGGATGGGTTATTGTGGCTTTGCTCATCTCTGATAGAAGCTGTACTTTTCTGTACTGCTTTCCTGGAAGCCATCTGTGGGGCTTTTTGGGTGTCTAAATTAACCAAGCTGAGCAGGGTGCTTGGGGCAGTGGTGACCCTGTCTGATGATGATGCAGTGGTGACACATGTGGAATTCTTTGTATGGCTCCAAAAAGAGCAAAATGGATCACTTGGCATAAGGGTTGCTGGTGCACCCTGAGGCCACCTCTTGGGGCACGGTGGGATGAGCACACTCAGATACAGGAATATCTTATTCAAGGGACAGGCAACAGGGTTGCAGTTTTCTGCCATGGAGACAGGACCCCGCTGATGGTATTCCAGTTCTGTCATGTCCCTGGCCTGTCCATAAGAGGCTTGGGTTTGTAGTCTACAGATTTCAATATCCACTTTTTTCATTAAGGCCACTATAAATGCACATGGTAGGTTTGCAGTATGGCCAGATCCAGGTGTTCAGCTGGTGGAGGTCATATGCTTATGAAGTTTATGTGTGATGGGGGGGTCCCTAAACTACCAGGGTGCATGGTAGGGTTTAAAGAGCAACTCTCTAGTGTAATAAAAAGATTAAAACACTAAATTGACACCAATTATGTTTTAACTTTATTGTTTTCTTGTTATTTATGTTACTATTACCTGCTGTTGATCTACTAAATATTGTGGATAATGCAGCAGTTATTTCACTGATCCTGTCAACATGTATCTGACTCTACCCTTCTAACCACACAGTTGCTGTTTGTAACATCACAATCTGTTGTCATGGTGAACACTATGATGTCATAAACAAAGGCTCTGTGAGGTCAACGGGGAAAGCAAATGTTTTCAAATATTTTCTATACAGACTTTTTAGATGGACTACCAACAGGTGCTGTAAATCTTGAAAAGGAAATGTATTTTCTAGTAAATTGTAACAGCTAATTCATCTTATTTATGGAAGCACATGCTGAATTCTAGAGCTGCTCTTTAACACATGGACGATCGAGAAAGGGCTGTTCACTAGGCGCCAGGTACTCTTTCTTTCATAAGGCTGACATAGTGGCTAAACGGCTCCTGCATGGCATGGAAATGAGCCCATAATGGGCATGCCAGTGGTCCCCTAGTGCCACGCATGCTAAATTGGCTTGTTTGCGTGCTCGGGCCAAAAATAGCATACAAGAGCCCCTGGCACTATCACATTTTGGGCAGCACTGTTTTCAGTTGACTACCCTGTGCACCACAGATACATAGATATATAGAATTTATTGGCAGATAAGGACTGCCTGGCCATCTAGGCTGCACACTTTTTCTACCTTTAACTTATGCTGCAGACTGTAGTTGATCTGTGACTTTCCTACTCTTCCTTTTTTCTAGGGTTCCCATGTGTGTGTCCCATACATTTTTGAATTCCTCCACCATTTTTGCCCCTATAACCCTTGTATAGAATCTGTTCCAAACACCCACCACCCTCTCTGTAAGGAAATATTTCCTCACATTACCCCTGATTCTTCCTTCCTCCAACTTTTTCTCATGTCCGTAGTTCTTGTCCTCCTTCTTTTCTGAAAGGTGCTATCCTCCTGTACATTATTAATCTGTTTAAGGTATTTATACATCTCTGTCATATCCTCCTTTCTCTCTTTGTATTGCTAGATAAAACATACTGAGGTCTTTCAGCTTCTCCCTATATGACTTCTGGTGCAGCCCCTGTACCAGTTTTGTAGCATTTCTTTGGACTGCCTCCACTCTGTCTATGTCCTTCCTAAGATGCATCTTCCAAAACTGGACACTGTACTCCAGATGAGGTGTGACTAATGATCTATATAGTGGCATCACTACCTCCCTTTTTCTGCTTGTGCTGCCTCTAACTATGCACCCCAACATCCTGCTGGCCCTTCCAATCAGCTTCTCTCACTGTCTGGCCACATTTCGGTCATCAGACATAATTATTCCTAGATCCCTCTCCTGTTTGGTGGCCAACAGTACCCCCCCCCGTACTCCTCTCTCAGGTTCCCATGAATTAAGTGCATAATTTTGCACTTCATTGCATTGCATCTCAACTGCCACACATTTGACCAGTCCTCCAGCTTGCTCAGGTCCCTTCTCATTCTTTCCACCCTCCTTGGTGTGTCTACCCTATTGCAGATCTTTGCGTCATCTGCAAAGATGTACACCTTCCCCCCCACCAGCCTCTCTGCAATGTTGCTTATGAAGACATTAAAGATGACTGGACCTAGCACTGATCCTTGAGGCACCCCGCTTGTCACCCCCCTTTCTACAGACTGAACTCTGTTCACTACCATGCTTTGTGTCCTACCTCTCAGCCAATTTCTCACCCAGTTAACAACCCTGGATCTGACTCCCGGGCTGCTCAATTTGTTTATTAACCTTTTATGCTGGACAGTATCAAAGGCCTTGCTAAAATCCAGGTAGGCAACATCTACCACCCCTCCCTTATCAATCTGTCTTGTCACCCAGTCAAAGAAATCTATCAGGTTTGTTCGGCAAGACCTGTCTGCCATAAAGCCATGCTGTCTCGGATCCTGCTGTCTGCTGGATTCAAGATATGTCACAGTCCTTTCCTTGAGTAATGATTCCATCAGTTTTCCTACCACTGTGGTTAGACTGACTGGTCTACAGTTACCAGACTCCTAGTTGCTCCCACTCTTATGGAGAGGGACAACATTAGCCCTCTTCCAGTCTGCCAGAACCACACTCGTTTCTATTGATTTTTTCAATAAGGCTGTCTGTGACCCTCCTAGCGCCTTTCTTAGTTCCTTCAGAATTCTGGAATGTATTCCATCCAGCCCCATTGCTTTATCTATTTTCATTTATTCTAATCCCTTTAGGACACCCTCTTCTGTGAATGGACAGGTGTCTACACTCCTCCCCTTGGTACTTCTTACACCTAGCTGTGTTCCCTCCCTGTCCCTTTCTGCCATAAGCAATGAACAAAAATACTTGTTCAAGATTTCTACCTTATCCTGGTCCCCTTCTGCTAACCCCTCCCTTGCCTTTTTAGTCTCACAGTCTCACCCCTGTTTTTTCTCTTCTCGCTAACGTATCTAAAAAAGGTTTTGTCTCCTTTTAATTGCCTTGGCTATTCTTTCCTCTGTCTGTGCCTTAGCCTTTTTGATTGCTTTTCATAGCTAACATACTAACATACTAAAATGCCAGCAGAATAGGACTAGCGGTCTTTCATGTCTGCTTGTTTGGTCAGCCCCCACCCAGGAAGCTGCCCTTGCTGCCCCCCTCGTCTTCTCTGGCTTCTCCCTTCCCAGTTCCGGATATTCTCGCTGCATTGGATTTTGCTTCCTTCCCCTGTACCTGTCCCACCCTCTCTTGAACCCCTCCACCATCTCTGCCTCCACCAGTCCCTGGGCAGAGCATTCTATGGCTCCACCACCCTCTCAGTGAAGTAGCACCTCCTCCTTTCTCCCCTGAATCTTCCCCCCTCCAGCTTCCACCCATGCCCTCTAGTTGCCCCCTCCTCCTTCCTTCTAAGCACCCTGACTGCTCCTCCCCTGTTTATCCCTTCATGTACCTGAAGACCTCTATCATGTCCCCCGTCCCTTCTCTCTTCCAATGTGTACATATTTAGCTCTTTGAGCCTCTCCCCATAGGTCCTGTCCCCCAAGCCCCAAATAATTTTGGTTGCTCTCCTTTGGACCCTCTCCAGGAGTTTAATGTCCCTCTTCAAGTGTGGCCTCCAAAACTGCATGCAGTACTTCAGGTGTGGTCTCACCAAGCAGTTATAGAGAGGAAGTATCACTTCTTTCCTTCTGGAGGTGATCCCCCTAGCGATGCATCCCAGCATCCTGTTGGCCTTGGCTGCTGCCCTTCTACAAGTCTCTGAGTTGTTCATCTTGACATCCACCACCACCACCCCAGGTCCTCTCAGCCATTGAGACTTGTAGCATTCCCACCCCAGGTGTACTTGGCCAGTATCCTGGCCCCAGTGCAGTACCTTCATTTCCTGCATTGAACCTCAGCTTCCACTTTCTAGACCATCTTTCCAGATCCTCCAGGTCCCCATGTAGGGCCACCCTCCCTTCCTCCCCATCCACCACCACCCCCAGTTTTGAATCATCCGCAAAGAGACTCATCTCACTCCTGATACCTGTCCTTATGTCAGAGACGTAGACATTGAACCGGAGGGGCCCAAGGACTGATCCCTGTGGGACCCCACTAATGCCCCTCCTTGGGGATGAGACTATCCCACCAACTACGACCCTCTGAGTCCGATCCTGGAGCCAATTGTCTATCCATCTGATCATCTGGTTCTCCACCCCCATTTCTCCCAGCTTATCCAACAGGCCCTCATGAGGAACAGAGTCAAATACCTTGCTGAAGTCTAGAAAGAGGACGTCCACTGGTCTACCCAGGTCCAAGGCACTCATCACCAAGTCATAGAACTCCACAAGGTTTGTCTGACACTATTTCCCTGGAATGAAACCATGCTGTCTATCGTCCAGGCACCCTGACTTTTCTAGGTCCCCCTCCCAGCCTCTCCTTGACAATGCCCTCCATCACCTTGCCCACCACCGATGTCAGGCTGACAGGCCTGTAGTTCCCTGCCACCTCCCTTGATCCCCCCCTTGTGGATAGGCACTATATGCGCCACATTCCAGTCCTGGGGCACCCAACCTGTCCTCAGAGAGATGGTGAAAAGCTCTGCCAGAGGTTTCGCCAAGACATCCGCAAGTTCCTTCAGAACTCTGGGATGTAATTTATCCGGCCCTAGTGCTTTCTCCGTCTTAAGGGACCTGAGCTCCTTTAGCTTTTCCAGATACATTCTTCTATCTTCCTTCCTCTGTGTTTCTTGGTGTTTTCTAAATACGGTCTTTTTTCCCTCACCCTCCCTGCCACCTCCTGTGAGAAACAGAGTGGTGTTTTCTCCTCTTTGTTTTACTTATCTGCCTAATGCAAAGGCTCATGGCTTCTGTTATGGCTTACTTAAGATGTGCTCATTGTTCATCTCTATTCCCTTTTCAAACTCTAACCCCCTAGGGCTTTCTTCAGACATACCTCCATCTTTTCAAAATTGACCCTTTGGAAATCCAAGATTCTTGCCTTTGTGTGGCTGGATTCCTCTACTATCCTCACATTAAACCATACCGTACTGTGATCACTGGACCCCAGGTGACTCCCCACTTCTACGTCCATTACCCTTTCTCTGTTGGTGAGCACCAGGTCCAATATTGCCCTCTCATGGGTGTGTTCAACCACTAGCTGTCTGAGTCCCATCCCTGAAGAGCTTCCAAGATGTTTCTGCTGCTGGAGCTGGCTGCAGTATGGGTGCTCCAATTGACATATGGCAAATTGAAGTCTCCCATCAGCAATATCTCCTCTTTTGCTGCCATTTCATGGATTATTTCCACTAGCACATTGTCCAACTTCTCCCCCTGTGCTGGAGATTTGTAGATTACACCTACTCAACTGGCAGTACCATTCCCCATTTCCAGCATGACCCACAGTGCCTCCTCTACCTCACTTATGCCCTGTACTTTTTTATTTCCTCCCTAACATAGATAGCCACTCCTCACCCCTTTTTTCCTACTGTATTCTTTCAGAACAGAGAGTACCCTGGCACTGCTATATCCTAGTCATATTTCCTTGTGTACCCTGATTCTTTCATAGCAGCAATATCCAGGTCAGCCTTTGACATCAAGGCCATTAGGTCTGAGGTTTTATTCGCCGGGCTGTGAGCCTTTGTATACATGGCTTTCCATAGTCTGTCAACACTCTTTTTAATTTTTCCCTCCCTTGACCTTGTGTTTTACCTCTAGTTTCTTTCCAGTAGGCATACTACTGAGTCCCACTTCCATTTGTGTTTGTTTTTCCTCCCTTCATGTTCCTGCTAGTCCCTTTTTGCATTCCGTGATTAATTCCTGTTTTGGGGGAAGTTACAGCTAAGTTCCTATCTTCTACGATGTATTTGATAGGGTCCTTTGCCTCCAGCTCCCCCTTCCCTAGTTTAAATGCTCAATACACATGATACATTTTTGGCCCAGTGCTCTTACTCCTTCTCTCATTAGGTGCAGCCTATCGTACATGCAGAATCTCCTCTCCCAAAAGTCTCCCCATGCACCGATAAAGTGGTAGTCTCTTTCTTGACACTAGCTTTGTAACCACACGTTGAACTTTTTGATTTCTTTACTCCTGATCTTCTCTGTGCTACTGTCCTTGCCCAACACAGGAAGGATCTCAGAAAAGGCCAGGGAGGTCATTTGAAGTGGCCAGTCAGTCTTCAAGTTTAACTAAGTTTTGTTTGGCCTCCTCTACCAACTGCCCTGCCAGGTCATTTGTCCCAAGGTGTACTTGGATCTTCAGGTCCTCCTCTTCTTTCTCTGCTATCCTTCCAATGTGATTGGTGTCAAGTTTTTCTGAGGCCCCCAGGAGGCATCAGACTAGCACCCTTATATATCCATAGTCACTCAGTTGGATAACTCAGACCATATTCAGCCTTCAGCCATACTAACACACAGCTTTCCAAACTTGTCAGTTTCCACTCATGCTCCATATCCTTCAACTACTCATGCTAAAATGCTCCTCACAGTTCACTTTGTTTATTCCTTTCAAGAACTTGAAAAACTCTATCTTATCATCCCCATCTCATATGGTCAACTGTGAGTACATGTTCAGTGCCTTGAGCTGTTCCTCCTAAGATCTGCCTTGCTTGCCCTGAATCATCTTGGTCACACTTTTACACATTTTCTTTAGCCGGTCCTTATATTTCCTAATGTGAAGACTCCTGAACTGGGCACGGTACTCAGATGCTGCCTCACCAGTGATGTATGAAGAGGTAGTCATACCTCTTTTCTTATACTTTCAGTATCCCTTCTGATACAGTAAATCCCAGCATTCTAGTTTCTTACTATAGGCCTTGTTGCACTGGCTTGATTGTTTAAGGGAGTCACTAACTATGACTCCTAGGTTCCTTTAATCATCTATAGTGCTCAACTTTATCCTTCCCATCCAGTACTCCACCCTGGTGTCCTTGTTCCCTAGGTGCATCACCATGCAACTTTTGGCATTGAATTTCAACTGCCAAACATTAGACCACCTCTTTAGCCTTTGCATATCACTCTGCATCTCCCTAATTCCCTCAGTGCTTAAAACAGCTTTTTACCTCTGCAGTTTTTTTTTTCTTTTCTCCAGTGTTTCAGCAGCTGCACTCAAGAGGCAGGAGGTGGACTGCAGGTGGGAATGAAGGGAGGGACCAGACTGACCAACTGACCTACCAGGACTATACAGGAACCCAGTCCAGGGTGTATAATTCCATCCACTCTAACATGTTCTATCCACATTCATGCCTTTACTGTGAGTGGAACAGAACAGGAGTGGGACAGTGATAAGATTTTGTCTTAGGTGACGGCGTCTAAAGGGAAACTTTTATTTATTTATTTATCATTTTGGAGTAATAACTTTAAGTTAGAAGCTGATTTACAAAGGTTCCATTTCATGCCATGTACAGTTACAGGTTAAAGATAGATATGTGAATTAATAGTAGAAAACAACATATATTAAATAATACAGCTACTGTATATACATAATTACAATGTGCTGAGAAGTGCAGTCAGAGGTTGACTTTGTCAAGAGGCAGAGAAAGGGGGAACAGAATGGATAGGTAGCTAGGGAGCATGCACGAGGTGGTTGGAAGCACTGAGGCAGGAATAGGGAGGTGAAAGACAGCTTGTTGGGCAGATAGGACAGTAAGGGGAGGACAGGGACTGGAAGGGTATAGTAATTAGGGTTAGCAGTCACAAACACTTAGCATAGTGAAGTGTTGGAAGAGTTTTTTCTTAAACTGTCCAAACTTTGGCTCAGTAACTATATCAAAAGGGAGATGATTGAACCAACAGGGTGCTTTTTAGGCAAATAAGTGTTGTGCTAGTGCCATGTGGCAGAAAGGGACATGCAGAGCATTTCTAGCTATTCCTCTTGTCCAGTGAGGGTTGGTTGCAGGTTTAAGGAGGCTTTGGATGGCTGTAGGGGTTAATCCAAGGATATTTTTTCCTAGGAGGCATACCTGGTACTTAACCCTGCCCTGGAGGTTTAGCCACTTGGTCTGGGCATATAGATCATATATGTGGGTTAGCCTGTGCACACCTAGAACTAGTCTGCAGGATTTATTTAAGGGCAGTGTCTGTGACTGCACCATATACCACTAGCCCATAATCAATGACAGAGAGGACTGGGCTTCTGACAGCATGAGACAGAGATTCAGTGGTCATACTATGTCAGTGTTTATATATCAGACTGATTCTGGTGTTGACAACCTTTACACCATGATCAATGTGATAGGCAAAGGATAGGGAGCTATCAGGTGTAATGCCTAGATATTTAAAAGTATTCACCTGATCAAGTGTGTCTTGCTTGTTGTTAAGCATTGTCAGCTGGTAGGATTTGTATTTACTTTGGGGATTTGGGAATAGCAGAACCTTTGTTTTTTTTATAGTTCAGAAGGAGTTTGTCTTTGGAAAACCATTCCTCAATGGTGGCAAAGCTTTTCTGAAGTTGAGTTTCATGTAGGTGTGGGTATGAATTATTGGAAAATGTGACCGCATCATCCACATAAAGCAGGATTTTTTTCAGGGCAAACGAGTGGAAGATGGCTGAGGAATAGACTGAAAAACAGGGGTCCCAGAATGGAAATTTACAGCACACCCATGTTCACCTGCCTGCTATTGGAGAGGGTATAATTTATTTTTTTTTATTTTTACTTGTTGCATTCTGTTGGTGAGGTAGCTTTTGAACTACCCAACAGTTTCTGGTGACAACCCAGTGGTGTAGAGTTTGCTGAGCAGATTGCTGTGACTGACTGTCTCGAAAACATTTGTGAGGTCAATATATATCTACCCCACAAGTTGGCTCCTGTCTAGGGCCTCATGAAGAAAGACAGACCACTCAAGTAATGCTGTTGTGGTGCTATGTGCCTTCCAGAATCTATGTTGCTGGGGGCATTGGATATTGTATTTGTTAAGGTAATCCACAAGTTGGTCCCAATGGGAAACTGAAAAGAAAACATTTGAAGGGTTTTGCTGTTGAACCTGTGGTGCTTTGCACACCATGATTATGCAACATGATTACCAAAGCCCTCAGGTACTACAGCTCTTGTTTCTGTTATGACTGTTGAGCCCATTACACTGCATGAGTGATCCACTGTCACAGTGAAGAAGTCTTCACAAGAAAATACCCAGTTGCCCCCTACCCTGTCCCAGTCCCACCACCGTGTCAAATTAAGAAGTACAAAATCCCCAGTCTGGGATTTTTATGTATTGGACCAAGATGACAAAACAGTTGCTATCTGCTTGTTGCGTCAAGCATGTCAGTTATGGAAAAAGGGGAGCCACCTAGGCACAGGTGACCAACACACACACCTTATGTCCAGGCAACTGTTATGTTGGACTAAGCACCAATGGGAAGCTGATGCAAGAAGCCTCTTTCTTAACAGCTTCACTTGTTCTTATCTTCTCAAAGTGGCAGGGAAACAGTCCTGGTGGAGGCAGGTTTGACTGAGAAGGACTACTACAGAGATAAGAAAGAGTCTGTAAGATTGCTTAGAACTGTACATAGTTGCAGTTTTAGGTTGTGTGCTAGCACCCAGAGGCACCAAAGCACGTCAAACCCAGTTCAGAAAATACCCCAAATCACTGCTTTCATTTCAGCAGCATCTGTGAATTCCCCAAGTCAAATGCTACCCCACCAGCCATGATGCCACACTGATCTAACAGTTTGGTAGACCAACACCCAAAAAAGTCCATACTCACTGCAGAGCATGTTTGAGGATCATGCAGATACCCACCCAATCATGCAGTTGCACAGAAACTGAATGCAGCAACCACCGAAATGCATTCTCTTCTGTGGAGAATGTGGGATTTAGAAGGTTGATGGTCCATGTTATCCCAAATGGTTATTTCTTTCACAAACATAATTCTCAACCTGTGCCATTCCAAGACTTTATACAGCTGTGTCATGCATGGTTATCCAAGCCCTGCTGCTTTCAACATCCCCATATACATCCCAGTATGGACAAGTAAACCACTGGCCAAACAGCTGGTAGGTCTTATCTGTGCATTACAGTACATTGGGCACAGGTACGGTACTTGACACTGGCTGGGGGAAAAAATTATACTAAGCCCAATTGTGAAGTAGCAACACTTTGGGTATGCACCAGCATGCCATGCTGGCAATGAAGAGTGTAACTGGATCACACATGGGTCAGAAAATGTTAGAATTGCTAATGACTGAGACTGATGAGTGGTTGTCACCCATGGTGGTGGCACCATAGGAGGAGGCACAGGGGTTTCAGGCTGCTGACCTTGAGACACTTGTTTATTGGTAGCTTCATTTTGACCAAACTTCAACTTAGTGTACTCTAAGTGAGAACGTACAGTTGAAGTTGCCAGGTAAAATTCCCAAAAGCAAATTTCCTATTAAACAGAAAAAAATATGTGAGTTTATCTGCAATGGTGAATTTGGTGAATTCACTTTAATTTCACTGGCAGATTAAAATATCACAACATACCTAGTAAAGACCCAGGCTGACCAATCAGATGGCAGAAATTTTCTTGGACATTTTACAAACGTTAATAAGGCTAATGAATTACTCATGATTGAACTGTGCTCTCTTATTGTTACTCTGCCAGGCATTAATCCACAGGAAATATCTCATTCAAGTAACTATAGTAAAACACAAGGTTTTTTTGGTTTTGTTTTGCAAATGTCACACCACGCGTTACTTCAGACAACCACAGTTCTATTTGTACAACAACTGCAAAATATGAAATTTATAAAGCAAATGTCGGACTGCATAACAAATGCTACCCTACTGAAAAATAAATATCACACAACAGAAAATGCAAAACAACACAATAGAACAGTCTAAAGCAAAGCAAATAACAAAGCACATAAAACAGTAAGAACTAATTAAAAAAATATTTTAAGATGTGACAAACCTATAATCACAATAACATCTTTAGTAAAAGACATTTCCTAGGTGTTAACACCGACACTTGCTTCAGGCTGGTTCTATGTGATAAAGGCGATCATGGAAAGGCGAGTGCCATTATGGTGAGTGTAAGTCAGAGAAAATCAATTTTGCTGATGTACTCCAGTGGCACAGACCAAAAGGGTGCCAAAAACATATTTTTTTTGTACTAAAGAATTCTCAGCTCCAAGGGGGTGCATGTCAGGTGGAGTGAAAACGAAAAACAAAAATTCATTGAATGACGCAAAAATACTGATGTGCTCAGCATCGAATCCGATGCCCTCTCAACCCTAGCCTGCCATGAACCCACCACACCACATGACCAGCTCGGCAACCCACTACTGAGTTACACCTCACAAATCCTCCCTCCCCTTCCACCCATCACACGGTGTGCTCACTCCCCCCCCCCACATGCTCCTATACATATAGCAACAGGTTGTCGCTTTAGCCATCTGCCTCTATCTCCAAAATCAAACAAAGGGGCAGAGGACACTTCAGAGCAGGATACTGCAGCACAGGAGCTAGCACAACAAAACTTGCCCAAAACAGGAACCAAAACAAAAAAATCAAAAAGGAAATCCAGAAAACTTCTGATCATAGCAGACTCCATGATTAGGGGAGTTGATACCTATCTCCAGCCAGGGGTAATGGTCAGTTGTCATCCAAGCAGACCACTAAAGCAGTAAACAAGGCTAAACGGATGTTGGGGTGTATTAGTAGGAGTATCACAAGTTGTAAGAGGGATGTAAGAATCCCTCTTTACAAGACACTGGTTAAGCCCCATCTGAAGTGCTGCATGCAGTACTGGAGGCCACTCCTTCACAAGGACATTAACCAAACTGAGGCAGTCCAGAGAAGGGCAACCAAAATGGTGCAGGGACTGCATCAGAAAACATATGAGGACAGATTAAAGGAGCTCAATATGTATACCCTAGAGCAAAGAAGGGAGCGAGGTGATATGATCAAAACATTCAAACACCTTAAAGGCTCTGAGCTGCAAATCTGGTGACATCCAGCAGACCAGACCTGGGTTTGAATTCCACAGCTTCCACTTGCATACTGTGTGACCTTGAACAAGTCACTTAACCTCCTTGTGCTCCCAGGTCGCTCCTGTAAAAAAGCTTTCAGCTTAGTGTGCTATACCTGGTTAAACAACTAAATAAAAAAAATAAAAAAAAAAAACAAGGTGAAAGAGTCTAACATGTTTCAATATAAGAAAAATGGCAGAACAAGAGGACACAGCATGAGATTAGAAGGAGGCTGATTAAGGGGTAATGTGAGGAAGTTATTTTTCACAGAAAGGGTGGTGGATCCATGGAACAGCCTACCTCAGGAAGTGGTGGATATGAATACAGTGCAGGGCTTCAAATAGGCATGGAATAGGCATATGGGAGCAATACAGATGAGTATGAATACATAGGCCATTGACAGAGCAAAAGCTGATGGCACATTCGTAAGGTAGAACAAGAAATGGGCCAACTGAATTGGTCTTGCAGCCCTTATCTGCCGTCAACTTTTATGTTTCTATGTTAGCCATATTCACCCCCCTGTTCAGTAGCCCTGTGAACAGGTGCTGCTATTGAGTTGCCCTTTTCGTAAGCACTCAATGGTGGATACCCTTGTCACAGGATACCCTTCAGGCCATCAATTCCCCTCAGCCAGGTATTAATTGCCAGGAATTGCCCACTTGTGTGCGCATTATTGCTTAAGTAACCACTGCTGCTCTTCCAGTGCTGCTGATTTTTATGAATATGTTTATACCCTTTGTGAAACAATATGATGTACCTCTGTACATAGAGGCTGTAAGCAAACTAAATTGCATTTGTTGGTATAATACATGTTTGCTGGTAATGAGTTCATCATAATGTCCAAGTGATTTGCACTGCAGCCTGGATGTTGGTCTACTTGCCAGTTTCAAAGTTTTCAACTCATTGATATAACTGTAATCTTTCAAATCCTTTATGATTTAGTTTGACTCATAGGGAAATCATCTGCAATTTTCCAGTCATTTCACATACTGGTCCTTCACACCGTGCATCGCAATGAACTGTTAAACATGCTACACCAGTCCATAGACTATCCATGCTAACAGAAACAATTATGAAAATATGCCACATTCTTGTCATAGTCAACTTGAGGGAAACAACTCAAGCTTCAAAAATAAAATTCAGTACTGACTTATTGAAAACTGGATTTTGAAACATAACACACTCAGCTTGTGATGTGATGCTGTGGGACACAGTCAGCCCAGTAATGCATGGAATGAGTCACATGGCATAATGTACTGTGCTACTGGGCTACCATGGAAGAGATCCATATTTGAGGCATGAAACCTATTCTCCCAGTGGGATAGCTATGTCTCAGACACAGGGGAGGCAATGTGCTCCGACTGTTGGGGAAGGTGTAACCAAGTTGGCAACCCATGTTTGTGCCCTGGGCCATGGGAGCTATACACTGGGTGGCAGCGTTAGCTCTCAGCATCCAGTTCAAGGGCACTGTGTTTCAGAGTGGGTGAATGGGTGGGTTGGGCTAAATGCAAGGTTGCCTTTGCTTATTCAGGGGGAAAGGATCCATGTGGGGAAGACCACATGCAACACAGTCCTCCACTGAGATTCACACCATCTGTACATCTGATATAGCCACATGAAGGTGTGATAACATCAAGCTCAGGGGCTGGTACCATGCTGTTGGGTGGGATGGTAGCTAGGTTTGGTCCTAGTAAATTCCCAGCAACCAGAAGGTGAGATACTGAGTGCCAATAAGAGAGGATGTGTTGGGCTTCCAAGAGAAAATACATGGCAGACTGGAAAGGATGATGGAGTCAGGCCATGCCCCACATCCTACTGGCCTACAGGCTATCATTCTGGGTGATTATTCCTTCCTTTGCCATAACTCCAAACATGCTCTCTGGGTCTGCCTTCCTCTAGGGCCTCTCTTTGGTTGGAAAAGTTGCAAATGGAAAAACTGAAGCTAAGGGGTCGCAGCTAGGATGACTGAACCAGGTGTAGGAGACCCTGAATTCCTATGATGAGGTAGAGGTTTGCAACAATGGAAGGTGGTCCAGAATAAAAGCTGTAGAAAAAAATGGGTGATAAATGGATAATAAAATGAAAAATGAAGTTCAAAACCAAAATTGCTTCCTAACATTACTCCATTGTTTCACTTCCTCATTCATTCTCAATGCTGAGCTACTTGAGATCACTCTTACAACAGTAAGAGTGATCTGTGATGTATTAATACAATATGTTATTGCTCCTTATGGCAATCAAACATATTTTTAAAATTTAGAAATCCTCCCCGAGATTTGTCCATTTCCAGAGAATCTCTGAGTGAGACACTCTTTACTTTATGAGTATCTCACACACAGGGAAAGGGAGTGCTTTCATTTGTTGAGCATGCTCCCTTGAGCTATAGTATAGTATATAGGACTGCGCAAAAGAATTGAATATTACATTTCTGTTTAAAAAGTAAAGCCAGAAAGTTCTCCCTTGTTCACATACTGTACATTAAGTGAACTTTAAAAAAAAGGGATGGCCATTGCTATTTGCTGAAGTCCTCCTGTGAATATGCGTGTTGGAAACAAACATACTGGCATCCTTTTAGGTGTGTGCAAGCACCCTTTTTGCAACTACTTTGCAGGCATTGGTACTCAGCATCCCGGATACTGAGCTGTCACTCATACTTGGAGTAAAAAATGGAAAATAAAACCTCTTTTCCTTCCCATGTGGCTAGTGCTAGTACCTTGGACAACATCTTGTTGACAACATTCATTTACCTCACTCTGCCTTTCCTTATTCTTCCAAATAGTTTTTTTTTTTTATTTATGCTAATTGCTGGCAGTGATCAAGTCTTTTCAAATAATTGCACTCTTTTCTAGCTTGACAACCCCAGTTGTTATGTTGTAGTGAGTACCTCTCTTGACCCTTGATCTGTGATTTGCCAGGGAGATGTAATTGTAATCCAAAATGTAATGTAACACTGTTGCCCTCTCACAAGCCCACAGTCATCTGTAAGAATTAGTGAGCAGGGTGCACATACAGTACATTCATAAGGGAGACAGTACCGAGTAGTCAGCATCATTGATCATGCTAGGCAGACTGACTGGTCAGTCTCCCTAGCTTCATCAGCAATGTAGACCACTCTACCTCAGTCACTGTCAGTCATGCATCCCACTTGCTAATACAATTGGATGACTTTACTAGTGAATAGAGTGAGTGTGCTGTGGTTTAGAGGGGGACGATGATTGAGTAAGTTTGACATTTGGTGCTACAATTTCCCCTTAGTCATTGATTAGGGTCTGGAGGGGGCACACTACTAAATAATGGAATTTTGAAGCTGGCCCAGTGGCACAGAGGGCTGAGGCACTAGACACCTTACCTTGCACCATGCTGGTGACCCGAGTTTGGCAACGAGCTCGGGCCATCGTAGACCGGCGGGGGGGGGAGGGTACAGAGCTGGCTAGAGCAGCCGAAAGGCAGCTCTCCTCTCTGGGGAGGATCTGATGCATCCATCAGTGCATGTCTGCCTCCTGGTGGAGGCTGGGAGTGGAAGAGCAGAGGGAGCACACAGGCATTAGGCCGTAGGGTGGGTGGATGGAGCTGTCACCGGGGCTGTAGTATGGATGTGCCCATCCACATGCATGCATCTCTACTCCTGGGGCCCCGGGTTAACAAGGGAGAAAATGGAGGAGAAAAATTCCCCAGTGGCTGGATGAAGCCCGACTTCCCGCAGGCACCGCTCTCAGGCCAGGCATAAGGTAAGTCCCAGTAATTCCAGGAGTCGGAGCTGGGGGGGGCCGGTTGGGCCAATGGGGTCTCCCGGGGATAGGCGCACAAATAAATACACAAAAAATAAATAAATAATGAAATTTTGTAGACTAGAAGTTCAGGCAAGAGATTAGGTGTCATAAGAACAGGCCAGTCCTCTGGTGCAGCAGTGGTGTCACTGCTTGTGGCACCAGCAACCGGGTTTGAAAATGAGCTTGGGTGACTGGAGGATTAGCTGGGGGGAGATGGATCAAGTGGCTCTTGTATAATCTCCATATCGGGGGGGTACTACCTCCTGGTGTAAGCACTCTCAATTGACCACAGGAGCAGTTTACCATGGGGCACCCATTTGGGATTGGGAGGCATGAAGATGCTGGCGTATTTGTGCAACTGCATCTGTGCATGCCACACCTCCCATGCTAGTAATGTAAGAAAAAGCTCAGCCCTGGCCAATCCCTGAGCTACCACTGCAGACCCACCTGATGACTGGATACATAGGAGGGCATAGTCAGCCACCCCCCTTCTCCCACCCAGGGAATAAACTGAGGCTCCATGGGGGTGGTGAATGGTAGGTAGCAGGAAACATTGGTTAGAGACATGGGGGCAAAAAAGCATAAATAAAAAAAAATGTTATCATGAAGAACATTGTCAACATGTCATTTCAAAAGACATAAGATTTAATATATATACTGGGTCATAACACACTGTGGAATAGAGTGCCAATTTGTGATTAGAAATTCACCAGCTACTTATATTTAAAATCAGCTGTTAACCAGTTCAGCACAGTGTTGATAAAAAACTAATACATACTTATACAGTGAAGCTCGCCAGGATGAAACACAATTCTGCAGCATTATGCAACACTCTGCAGCATGCTGCAGCAGAGTTACTGTGGAAAACAATGTAATTTCAATTTCAAATAGTCCCTTTTGTCATGCAGGAAACTGTGACATTCACTTCATCCTGGCATTGTCACATTTTTCTGCATGACAAAAGGAATTAATTCCCAGTGAAATTACTTTGTTTACTGCAGTAACTCTGCTGCAGCATACTGCAGAATGCTTTAGAAATGGGTTTCATCCTGGTGAGCTTCACTTATCCTGGCATACACATCTTCTTTTTCTTCCATAGGAAAATAATCTGTATTTCAAAATGTCCAATGGGTGTATGATAAGTGTTATTTAACGTTACATTCAACACTTTAACCAGGCAGGACACAATGCATCATCACTGAGTTTCTGGGACATAGAAGTGGTGTTGAAGCCTAGAAGAGGTTGGGACTGGGAAAAAAATCTATGGAAACGGGAGATGTCCTGGATCTACACAGTAGATGCATTAAATCCAGAAGTAGGGAGGAATGAATACAAAGATTTGCACACATGCTGGAAAATGGCCTTTTAGTCTGCTTAAAATAATAACTACATTCCATTGACCCATTTCTCACCTGCCACATGGCACATTCCTGAGTCTAACAAGCAGAGAACTGACCCTGCACTTAAATATTAATGCTACTGAAAGATCATTAAAACGATGCTTAAAATAAGAACTATGACTTCCTTGTGATAAAAGAATATAACTTTCTTTAGACATCATTTTTTGGAAAGCTTGTATGCACAATTTGCAGGTAATGTATATAGAATATCCATAGAAATGATAAAAACACAAGGGGAATGCTCTGTGTGGGATCTTCTCATTGTTGCTTCCCTCTCCTGCCCTAGAGGTTTCCTCAGATGGGTATACCAACACAGGAACAGCTCTGTGAGACATAGTTCTTACAAAGACAGTTTATATAAAAAAATTGGTATTGTTTGAGGGTGAGTAGCAAGCCTACAATTGAGGGCAGGTATTGGCACCCTGGTTACCTATTTTCTTAGTCATTGCATTCTGTTGCTCAGCAATGGACTGTGCACTAGGCAGAGGCACAGGTGGACATTGTGACAGCATCAAGGTGGCCCATCCCCTGATGCACAGGCTCCAGCACTGCCATATAAGCTTGCATTTTGAAATGCAGTTCACGCTGGTAACACTATGGAGCCAGAAAACTAATCACCACTCTTTGTGAGTACACCTTGCACCACCTTTGGTAAAAATAATAAAAGCTAGTCTTACAAAAATAAACAAGCTTATTTAAATATGTAGAAATATACATGTATACACACTTTTTCTAACAGTAAAAATTTTTGTAGGCAAGATGCCACACCCATAAAAGTATGTTTTTTACTTCAGGAGATTTTTATATAGCTTGGAAACAAGTTCATATAATTTAATTCAGAAATCTGAAAAAAAAAACTTCTGGGACAACGGAATAGCATTTTTGTCTTATTTATTTTTGATTTTGATTTTTTAACAAGAATAAACTATTTTTGAAGCCTACGTGGTATGGTGGCTTGACACAAATGGGAGGAGTTATATAGTTCTTAAAAAAAACACACAGAATGAAATTCACATGTTTTGAGATACAGCGTGCAAGTCACTAAGGCACAAGCTCTGGTACATGAGTATACTCACAGATATGGTGTTGCATGCCAACAAAAAGAAAGTGCTTTTCCTACATTTGTCTGTACCAGTAAAGGCATGGTATGATTTTATAATAGTCTGCAGAGATCAGCACTAATTGTTTATTTATTTATTTGTTTAATTTTGGTAACTGGGTGGGCCCACTGGAACCATTACAGACCCCACTAGCCTAAATGTTATCAAGAAATGGTATTATTTACATTGCCATGTATTATGTATTCCAATCCGTTTCCTTTTATAACTTACAATATGTCCATCTGTTATTTATCATGTACAGTCTTGTAACATTTCTACTTGTGATTATTTGTAGGTGGCCCCTGAAAAAGGGACTGTCATGGTCTCAGTGGGCTTACCCAGTTACCAAAATTTAAATAAATAAAATAAAATAAAACTTTTTTTGGAGGTGACCAGGGATTAATTACAGATAGAAATTCAAAAGACATTTACAGAGTACAAAAAGTAACTTGGTTACAATACAACATACAGTAGTCAAGGATATAAGTTAATACAGTCAAGACAATTTCATGTTTATTTATTTATATATTGAAAGGTTTCAACAGGAAGCAACACTGAGCGACGGGTTGCTCATCTCCTGGTGTGACCTGGGGAAGGGGCACATTAGGAATGAGACATTAAACATTCAAGTTATAAGTTCAACATTAACATACATTTGTAAGGCAGATGTTACAAACAGTGTTACAACAGTGTTGCACATGACAGGTAAAAACAGTGGACAATAATAAGTGCTAGGTTAATAAGTAACAAGTGCTTATGTGAAAGAAAATTGGGAAAAGAGAGGCAGTGTTGAGGTGTGTAGGGGGAAGAGTTGTGTCCCTGAAGACCACTTCAGGAGGTGAGGATCCTGCACTGCACTGACCATAGAGAAGGTGATATGGAAGTGTCTTACAGAAACCCCTGCAGGATGGTAGGGGAGGAGAGCAGATGAAAGAGACAAGTCCTTCTGGGGGGGTAGGGGAGGGGCCCAAGGAGACCATTCAGGGCCCCTTATGTTCTGTGAGAGCTCAAGGGAGACAAGTAAGAGGAAGTGATTTGGGGAAAGGGGAGGAGAGCTAAGAATTTGGGTGGGTGTGCATAGGGTAAAATGAAGGTGATAGGAGAGGGGTAGGGTTTGTCCAGGGCTTAGAGGAGGGAGTTAGGGAGGGAGATTGCAGGAGCAGCTAGGAGCAAGGTAATTATTGAGGACAGTACTGACTGAGTAAGCAGAGGATGAGTACCAGATCTATGGGGGGATGGAATTCCAGGTTTTTGGGAGACAGTGAGAATAAGTGGATTGGCCTATTTGGGTGGATCTGTGGGAGACTACCAGGGTGCATACATAGGTTGATCTAAAGGAATGCAAGGGTGTAGGGTATTATAAATGAGGAGGTAAGGTAGGAAGGGAGCTCACCCAACCAGTGCTTGTAGGTGAATTTAACACATTGGGAGAGTCACCTATTTGCAAGAAAGGGGAAGGATAGGGCACGATAAAGATCACAGTGGTGGGTGAGAGGGGGAGCATCCAAGGCTAAACAGCAGAAGAAATTGAAGAGGGTGTCCAGTCTGGCCAGGGAGGACTTAGGGGCAACATCATAGACTATGTCACAGTAGTCAAAAATCGGCAGTATAATCTTCTGGATAAGTTCATGCCTAGCAGTAGGAGGGATGCAACTATGGTTCCTGAACAGGGAACTTCTGACTTTGGGTCACTGGCACTGCAACCAATAGTTATACCGTAGCGCCAGCGGGCCAACCCAGATTTCAGCATCTTAAAATGAATGCTGCTGTGCTTTGCATTCTTTTTGCTTTGCTGCATATAGATTCAGTAAGGAAATCACCTGCACTGCTTTATTGTAATCAGCCATTCAGTTTAACCACCCATGCCTGGTGGTTAGAGTAACAAACATTGATTGAACTGGGTACATCCAGCAGACTTGGGTTTGATTCCCACAACCTCCACTTGCATACTGTGTGACTCCAAGCAAGTCACTTAAACTCCCCAGTGCTTCTATGTCACTCCTGAAAACAGACAGTTCTACCTAGTGGGCCTTACCTGCTTTACAAAAAATATTTAAAAACACCGGTATACTACATCATAGAATAATAGTCAGGGTACCAAGTAATTTGCTTGAGTTTTACTTGGGCTGCAATGATTTTGTATAGGTAAGATAAATGTTCAGATACATTTTATGTGTTTTATAAGCTTGTTTTTAGATTTTAGTCAGGTTTTTATTGTATTCTTTGCATCTAGGTTGTAGATTGCAAAATGCAGGATCACTGTTACCAACTAGCTTATTCAAGTTTATAATCAGTAGGGAGATCCAAAATCCTCAGTTGTTTGAATAAAAACTAGTCTGACTGAAAGTATGTTCACAAGGAAGAAACTGCCTAACTGCTTATGAAAAGACTTCACCTTTAGCGCCCCATTTAGGTGAATGGGATCATTTGCACCTTTTCTCCCACCTGCTGTTTCAGTCTCTGTGACAACAAAAAGTTTTCTGATAGACTGCTTCAACAGGTTTGGCCAGTGGATTTTGAGAGTGCAGTCAATGACATACAGAAGGTAAGACCCCAGGGGCTGCATGATGTTGGTGGGCAGAGTGGTGCGCAATTCACATCTGAACAAAGACATGAAAACTGGGAGACACCCTTTTCATGGATACCAAGTAAAAAAAAAGCATCCACATGTCTGGGAGATGCATTAATCCATTTGAAGGTCCTGTACTTGTGGATTTTTTAGCTGAAGACATTTTATTTCAAAGAAGCAATTTCAAGCAGGTTCTTTTTTTTTGCTTCTCCTACCCCATGGCCATCCACTCATTCAAGCCTGCCAAGGCCCCTTACCACCACTGCTGGGTCCCAACCACCATCCAATGCCCCTTACTGCTGTGCTACCAGGTAACCCAAAGTAACCCTTTATTGAGTGAGCCCCTACCCCTGTGGGAAGCTACCAGGGAGAAGAATTGCCTGAAAGAGCTTCCTGTGTATCCTGGACATGGCAGGAGTCAGAACAGACACATGTCTGGGGCTTCCTGCTTATGGAGGGACCAACAGCCATCTTTCAGTTGGCCAGCGGGTGTTTTCCCATTTTCTTGACAGACCTCATGATGTCAAGGCACAAGCTGATATCCGTAATGCTCCCTCCTGCAGTGAGGGCTGACATGTTATCATGCCTCTGGCCTCCACCAGGGGCCAGCAAATGCTGTGCCGTGAACCCACCCTCTCTCCCTCCCGGGAGAAGGTGAGTGGTCGTTGGACACTCAAGCCTTCACCCACCAGTTGGCCCTCCAACACCCAAGTCTGTTTCCTAACCTTGGCCAGCAGTGTCACAGGCAGAAATCCATTCAGGCAGTTAAATTATAGATAGGAAAAAACAATGGTAGTCCACCTTAGCAGTGATGGTTCAGATTAATTCACAACTGAGTTCTAACAAGAAAAGAGACCAAGTCATTTGTAACTTGTGCATGTGGGGTGTGGGTGTTGAAGAAAGGGGATCATAGTGCTGTACCTACTGCCAGCACCCCAGAGGGATGTGGACGGCATTGTTGCTACTGCCATCACACCAAAGGGGTGGGGGCTGTAGTACTTCTGCCATCACCACTGGTGGATGGGGAATGTAGTACTTCTGCCATCACACCTAAGGGATGGGTGCCACAGTGCTGCTGCTTCTGTCACACCTGAGGGAGGTCATAGTGCTGTTGCTGCTGCCATTACACCAGCAGGATGGGGTCTGTAGTTATGTTGGTGCTGCCATCGCACCTGAGGGATGGGGCTGTAGTGCAGCTTCCATCACAATTTAGGGATGGGGGCTGTAGTGCTGCTGCTGCCATCAAATCTTGTACCTAAAATAACTTTAAATTGGTACCAGGATGGAAGGATGTGCAATAATGGAGGTCAAAATTGCTAAAATGCATGTTAGCAGAGTTCAAAATTGTTAAATAAAGTACAGAGAACCAAATACCAGTAAAACTGGATTTTGGCTTAGCACACACTGCTGACAATATCATTTTTTACAATGTGCAAAACAGAATATGCCCTTTCTCAATCCCGGTAAACCAGTGTCCCCGGATATGTTTAGGGAGCTGTTGAAGGGCTTGAACCAAGTAGCTCACACTGTAGCCTTCACTGAGGTGCTTCCTGTATACAGTTGGAGAAAGGCTAGGGAACACCACAGGAGGGCCTTCAATGAGTGGTTGAAAGCATAATGCAGGATGGAGAATTTTGACTACATCAAGGATTGTGCTTCTGCTTGGTGGGATAGAGGCATGTACGAAGGAGACACTGACTGTTATACTGAGTTTTATACTGAGATGGTCAACAAGTAGAAGGCAAAATTGCCCATTTTATGCTATGTTATAAGCCATGGAAGTTCACGTCCTTGCCATTTAGAAAATATTCATCTAAGCACTTTATAAAAATAGATTTGGTACTGCTTGATATTATATCAAGGGGAAGAGCATTCCACAGGTTCAGCACTGTCTGGGAACAAAAAATCTTCCTTGTAGTGCTGTTAAACTTAGTACTTTGCAACAGTAAAAGTCGTCCCTTGGTGTCAACAAAATTTTGCTTGAAAAGGAATCCAATTTCATTAAATAAAAATGGATCTTGCATAACATCTCACATGAGTAGAAGCTCTCACCTTTTCCTTCTTAACTCAAGTGGCATAAGATTTTGTTTTTTTAACCCAATATCATAGTCAAGCTCATTGATTCCTAAGATTAACCTTGTTGCTCCTTTTGGACCTTCTCCAGTAGCAGTTGATCACACTTTTTGTATGGGTACCAAAACTGACAGCAGTAATCAAAGTTTGGTGGTACATACAGTATATGTATATAGGACTCAGTACCACTGGATTTCTAGATTTAATATTCCAGCAAATTGCTCCAAATGCCTTGTTTGCCTTAGCTGTTGCCACATTTACTTGTTTGGTGGAATTCAGTTCACGTGAGACAAGTACCCCCAAATCATGTTCTGTAACAGACTCTGCCAGTTTTGTGCCACACAACCAATAATTCTGCTTTTAATTATTTCTGTCTAAATGCATAACCTTACATATTTCTCGATTTAGTTTCATCTCCCATTTCTGGACTCACAGTGTAATTTTATTTAGATCATCCTGAATCCTATTCATCTCTTCAGAGGTGGTACATTTGCTCCCAGTTTTGAAGTTGTCAGTGTATGTGGCTGACCAACAATTTAAATTCGTGGACAGATGAGAAATAGACATTTGGAAAATGAACAGACTGAGATCTGATCACTGATGTACTCTGCTTGTCACATCCCCCTCCTGTGAGAAATTACCATATATCATTACTTTCCAAGTTCTGTCATTCAGCCAACTCACTAATCCATTTATATATATTGGACTTACTCCTCTGAGTTCTAAGTTTTTCTGTATGGCCCAATGAGGTACCAGGTCAAATGCACTACTGAAGTCCAGAAAAACAACATCACACAGAACTCCCTCACCCATGTAATAACTGATTTTTTCATAAAAGCACAATAAGTTAGTGATGCATCATCTCCCCTTTGTAAAACCATGTTGCACTCTGTCAATATTGCCCATAGATGAATGAACCCTTTCTTTTATAATTCCTTTCAATAATAACTTTAATGGATATAATACATTTTTGGACATTATTGTAACCATTTGACAGTAGTAGTACCAGGTCCTGGAAAGCAATCTGGTTTCAAATTCTTAATTCTTCACCTAATTTCTTCCTCAGAAATATTAATATTGCTAGTTGGCATCATCCCAGTTGGTGACCGAATCCTGATGAAAGCATAGCAAAATAAATAAAGAAGAAAAACACCATATCTAGATTCTGCCTGCAAGCACTGGGCAAGTGTAATAGTGGACCAGCAAATACCTGTAAAAATCAATATGCAGCAAAGCATATCTGGCCTGCAATTCAGAGAAGGTGCAAACCCCCATAGAGTCAAAAAACTGATGTAGATACACTAACCCCTGTTGTGCCCATTGATGCAGAAAAGAATAAAAAAAATTAACAGGGTTAGTTCTAGTCAAAGCTGGTGCATCTATAAGAGGAGTTAAATCACCCAAGTGCTGCCACTGAACCACATGACAAATTTTAAGTGTAGTAGCCATAAATCTTGAAAAAAAAAGAAAGAGAAAGGTAAATAATTTGGAGGCAAGGAGGAAATAATCTTACCAATATTATGAAGATCATGAAGAACAAACTCAATGATCTTCCAATAGGACCAATACTGGTCCAAAGTACACAGGCATACTAGCTGAAGTTGGGCAGCCAAAGCACATAAATGGAAGTTAGGAAGGTTAACTTAGCGATGAGCAACAGGAAGTTGAAGAATAGATAACTGAATTCTAGGAGGGTGTCCATTCCAAAGAAAATGGGAAATTAATTTATGCCAACCCTAAAATAATAAAGAGAGGGAAAGAGAGGAAGAGTCTGCAAAAAAAAAAAAGAATGCTAGGCAGAACATTCCTAACGCATAACCTTTACTTTCTTAAAGGAAGACAATTGTAAAAATGACCATCGAGAAAGGGCCTGAGAGATAGCCTGTGTCAAAGGCTTGACATTAAACAATTCCAAACACTCTAAATGAGTAGTAAGAAAAACACCTAGATATTTTAAACAATTTTGGTTCCACTGAATATCTAAAAGTGCTTCAATGTGAGAAGAAGCAGAATAATTAAAAGTTAAAACTTCAGTTTTCTACCTATTTAACTGGAAATCAACAACTGTTTCAAAGACAGTTAAGACAGAAAGATCATCAGGAAGGGATTGGGTAGGATCGGTAAGTGTAAGCAAAATGTCAGCTGCAAAAAGAGTCAAGTGGTAGTCATGCCCTCCTAATGGTATACCCTAAATAACACCAGACCTACGAATATGAGAAGTGAGGGGTTCTATATATATAATGCAAATAAAACAGGTGATAAAGGGCATCCCTGCCTGGTACCCCACCGTAAAGCAAATGAAGAGGAAAGTGCACCATTAATCTTAACATAAGCCTGCAGTGAAGAATAAAGTGACTGTAGCATGGAAACAAATATTGAAGGGAAACCAAAAACCACTAAAATGGGACAAAGAAATGGCCAAGAAATTCAATCACAAGCCTTCTCCGCACCCAAGCTAGCCTGGATCAGTGATATAGAATGCTTTGTGATATATTCAAAAAACAACAGCATCAAGTCAGCCCCGTGGCACTGAGGGTTGAGGCACTGAATGCCACACCTCGTGCCAAACCGGTAATCTGGGTTCGGGAATGAGCCTAGTCCACTGGGGATTGGTGGGGGAGAATGAAGATCGAGCATCTGGAGGACTGCTCTCCTCTCTCGGGGAGGGATCCAGGGGTTGCCCTGTGTAGCAGCAGCCCCAGTGGAGACTGGCGGCACTGCGATACACAGGGGCTCGCAGGGCAGGGGAAGATGTCGAGTGGCTGCCATCCTGACATGGGTGGGAGCATCCACGTCACAGGCTGGGCAGCACTGCATGTCCCATGTCTGGGGCATAACCGAAGGAAAAAAAAATGCTGGTCTGGATAGGTGATGGCTCCACAGTGCCTGACCACCATACATCCATAACTGGGCCTCCACCTTCACCCTTTGAACTCCTCATGGACCTGGGGTCCAGGGGGTCCTGTGAGGAGAACTAATGCCTTTGAGAAGGGATGGGGTCTCAGTGGGCAGTAGAGCAGCAGACAAGTTGGTGCCTGAGAGAGTTCCAGATCCAGTGGGTGCCATAAAGAGAACTGAGAAAAAAACAAAAACAAAACAAAAACAGCAGCATCCTTCCATACGAGATGCCCACATAGACATCAATAATTTATAATCAAAGTTCAAAACTGAAATAGGGTGATACAAAACTGGGTCCATGGGGTCTTTTCCCAGTTTTGGGATGGCCATAATGATGGCATCATATTGCTATGAAAGAGGAGGGGAGTCACCTACCTGAAGAGAATGATAGAGGCAAAAAAGTAAAGGTGTAAGAAGGGTCCCAATCAATGATGATATGTAAAATTCAGAAGGGAACCCAACAATACCAGGACATTTACCAGACTTGGCTGAACAGAAACCCAAGATTATTTCTTCCAGAGTTACAGGAGAAAAAAATCTGTGCCTGGTCTGGGGCAAGAGACAGGAGGCTAACCTGATTCAAAAAAGAATCTGCTGCTCAGAAGGAGAGATCATCTCAGGTGTATTCAGATTAGCATAGAACCCCCAGAAAGCATGCAAAATATCTGCCTCATAGTGAACAAAGCTGCCACCACTTGGGGCATGAAGCCGGGTAACTGTGGCCACTATCTTATGCATATGCAAACTGAAGGCCAAAGTGCATGATCCTCTAGCCCCTCCTTTATAATAACAATGTCTTAAAAAAAAAGAGAGCATGTTCTACTTTCTGATCCAATAGCTGTTGGAGATGAACTTTAGCCTACCACAGTTGCTCGCATACAGAATTGTACCTTTGCATGTGAATAACTGAAATGTTTGTACTAAATTCTGAAATTCCTAAATCCTATGTTAACGAACCCTATGGAGAGCTGAAGAGTAAGCAATGAGGGTACCCTGAAGGGCTGATTTAGGGTCATCCCATAAGATACTCTGGGAAATATCTCCAGTATCATTCTCTGAAAGAAACTGGGATACTGGAGATGTTAACTTCTCCATCAACCGCTGATCCTGAAGAAGATATGGATGAAGATGCCATGTTGTTTGGCATCACAGATTACCCAGATTAAAAAGTGCACATAGGGGGGCATGTTCAGAAAGATGCAAAAGACTATATTGAATATAAGGGTATCAACATGTTTAAGCATAGTAAACAAGTAGTCCAACCGAGCGTAACTATCATAATGTGCTGAATAGTGCATAGAGGCTTGACGCGTAGGATTTAGATGATGCCCGGTGTCAAGAATGCCCAACTAAGTTAAGATGTTCCACTGGTATTTAAGTGCACAAGAAGATCTATAAGCTGTCGACTGGGAGGTGTCACAGTCTGGATTTAATGTAGAGTTTAAATCACTGCCCCACAACAACTGACCTTGTAATGTTTTAAGCAAAGCTGAAAAAATGGAAGAAAGAGCTCTCCTATCAGTATCTGATGGAAAGTACATATTAACAAGCATTTCTTGTTGACTCTATAGTCAACCTATGACTATTAAATCAATCAATCAATCAATCAATCAATCAGTCAATCAATCAATCTTTATTTAGCCAGGTAAAACTCCATTGAGCAAGCTCATTTTCAAGGAGGGCCTGGTAGGTACAGAATAAATAATACAATAGCACAATAGAACCCAGTACAAATGGGCATAGCAATACATTCAAACCACATGAAGTCTTGCTGTATTCTGACTATTGTGGTTAGCCCCAGCACTCAAACTGCTGAGAGAAGAGGGATAATTTTCTATGCAGAGCATAGAACGTTGAGCTCGAGCTCAGTTCAAACCTCTGTCTGCTGCACTTAGAAGCACAACCATCAGATTCTTTACTGCGCCTAACAAAACAGTCACTCCGGAAATTTCTCCTTTGCTTGCAGTTAGAAAGTCAATTAAAGTCTTCGGTTTTAACGATTATTTTTTCGCAAGTTTTGATTCAGATCTCTGTCTGTGGTACAGTAAGTACTAGGTAGTGAACTAGACATAGTAAACTTGTGGAAATTGTAAAAATTGATTTTCGACCAGTTCAACTGAACTGGCCATTTAGTGAATTACATATTCTGTCTTGGTTTCTAAACTTAGAGTGTGGTTACCGGTCCTTATCGGTTTTAAAAAAATGCATTTTCTTGTGTTTTTTTCCAATACCCATGACATGGTTAGAAACTGATAAGGGTGTCTTGCCTGGTTGTTTGCCATAAAAAGGGTAAGTTTGTGGTTAGGATGGCTATGTCTGAGAAACCCAAAAGAAAAACTGGGCCCACTGGGTTTCAACACTGCAGTGTGTGTGGGGAGGTCTTTGCTAAGGCTGATCCCCACACCACCTGTGTTTATTGTCTGGGGTTTGACCACCTCGATTCAGACTGCCAAATTGGTAAAAATTTCTCTAAGTCTACGCTGGAAAAAAGATTATGTAGGCTTAGGGATAAGGAGGCCGTGAAGTCCGCTGACCCGGATGGCCAGCCTGGTTCGGTTCCAACCGAACCTGAGGGAGTGCCCTCTGACCAGTACGATACTTCTACGGGCAAGATGAGAGCCAATCCTGAGGGATCGGTTCCTACAAAAAGACAAAGAAAAGAAAAATCGGGTGGTTTGGATCCAGAGACCCATTTTCCGACCACCAGAGAGATTGCCAAAGTGATAAGGATTGCAGAATTGCTTCGCCCGGTTCCGTCTGATCCAGCACCTTCTGGCAGGCGCTCGGTTCAGTCGGTTCCTCCGGTTCAAGGTTATGCCTCTGAAGATTTTTATGAACCGGATTTGGAGGGGGATGAAGATTATAATGATGATGATGACAATGGTGGGGAAGGTCTGGATGAGCACATTGAACTGGACATCTCCCCAGACAGGCCTTCTGGTGTTTCCCCTCTGAGGCTTTCTGAGTCCCTTTCCCACTACATGTTTTACAGGAAAGTGGCAGAAACCCTCCGGCTCCCTACAGAGGAAGACATGGAGGAACAAGAGGAACCTGATTATGTGGAAATGATGGACTTCCCAGAGTCCAAGAGACTGTCTATTCCCCTTCATAAGTCTTTCGGGAAACAGACACAAAAGATTTTAAAAACTCCAAATTCTGTACCTCCTGTTGACAGAAGGATGGACAAAAGGTACACCTTATCAGGTTCAGGTACAGAGTACTTGAATCAACAATGTAGCCATGTTGGGGTTGTGTAGGCTGTAGCCTGTGATATGGCTAATATACTCTTGGCTACTCACACCCCAGATAAAGACTCTAGGAAGTTGGATGCCCTGGAAAAGAAACAGTACATGGCATCTGCCTTGGGACTCAGGCAGGCTAATTATATGGCCTATGCAGACAGGTACCAGAAGTCCAGGTGGGACACTGTACTGGCACTGGCTAAGCAGGCCTCCCCCCAGCTAGCCTCAGAGCTGGAGGGGGTGGCTGCAGATGGGATCGAGGCATCTAAGGTACAGTTCCATGCTGCTGGGGTCTCCAATGTTGTGTCATCTACAGTCATGGCTACTTCTGTGGCTCTTTGGAGAATGGCTTGGCTCAGATGTACTAGTCTCTCACAGGATACCCAGGCTAAGGCCATGGATTTCCCTGTGGTGGGTAATTCTCTGTTTGGGGAGCAGACTGAGAATTACATGAAAAAGATGGATTAGTATAGGACCACCTATAGAAGTGCACAGGCCAAGGAAAGGCAGGCAACTCCTCAAAGGCAGAAAGCTAGGGACAGGCCTTTTCATAGGTCTTTCTACCAAGCACAGGCCTCTTCTCCTTTTCCTCAGAGGGGGTTCTTCAGAGGGAGAGCCAGAAGGGGGATGAGCAGGGTTGCATCCACCCCTCAGACTAGGGCTCCTGCCAAGCAGACACCCTGATGTGTCAGCCCGGGTCAAATCCCCCATTCCTGTAGGAAGCAGACTGGCTTACTTCATCCAGGACTGGATGTCTGTTACCTCAGACAAGTGGGTCCTGGAGGTGGTAAGCCAGGGGCTGGTTCTCAGCTTTAAGAAATTTCCGAAGTTGAGAGCCAGATCTTTTCCACCTGCAAGCATCTCCAAAACCATTGTCTTAGAGGTAGAGGTTTCATCTCTACTGACTCTAAAGGCTGTAGAGAGAGTTTCTACATTGCACAGGTGCAAAGGTCTGTACTCCAGGTACTTCCTTACCCAAACAAGACAGGGGAGTGGTGACCCATCTAGACTTAAGATACCCGAACAAACATATTTTAAAACCAAAATTCAAAATGGTAACTTTAGGAATAATCCTTCCCTCTCTAAGGCCAGAGGACTGGCTAGCCTCCCTGGACTTAAAAGATGTCTACTTTCACATTCCCATCAGGTGCTCCCACAGAAAGTACCTCAGGTTCAAATTGCCTTTAGGCCATTATCAGTCCAAAGCTATGCCCTTCGGCCTGACATCAGCTCCAAGGGTATTCACAAAATGCCTAGCAGTAATTATGGCCTTTTAAGAAGGAAGAATATTTCCATATTTCCATATCTGGACAACTGGCTCATTGTGGGTCAGTCCCCAGACCAAGTCAAGTCAGACCTGCTAGTGACTCAGCAAGTGCTCACTTTCCTAGGATTCCTTCTCAATATTCCCAAGTCAGTTCTTGAGCCTGTACAGCTCCTCACCTTCATAGGTGCAGAGTTGGATACAGTCAAAGCAAGAGCTTTTCTTCTCCTGGAAAGGGCAAGAGCTATTGTAGAGCTGGCTTCTTCATTCCACATTCTGGTCTCTCTGCCAGCAAGGCACTTCCTTCAGCTTCTGGGCCATATGGCAGCTTCTGCAGCAGTGGTCCAAGGGGCCAGAATTCAGATGAGGGACATTCAGTTTCACCGGAGGGCCTTTTGGTCTCAGAAGAAAGATTCTGTAACCAAACTAGTTCCAGTGACTCAGACTCTGATCCAGGCTCTCCAATGGTGGCAGGATCAGGGCAACCTCAGACAAGGAGTCCCATTCATCTCTCAGTCTCACTCTGTGGTCTTAACCATGTATGCTTCTCTATTGGGTTGGGGAGCCCATCTGGGGGCTCTCACAGCCCAGGGACTGTGGTCCCCTCAGGAATCCCTTCTTCATATCCATCTCCTGGAACTCAGAGCAGTCTTTCTGGCCTTGCAAGCATTCTCAGTCAGTGCAGAACAAGGTGGTTCAGGTCAGGACAGACAACACCACCATAATGTTGTACATCAGCAAGCAGGAGGCACTCAGTCTATGGCCTTGTGCATGGAAGCCATGAAATTGTGGTCCCTAGCTTATTCTCTGCAGACCTCTCTGATAGCAGTCCACCTTCCAGAGAAGGACAATGTGCCAGCAGGTGCATTGAGCAGGATCTCCCAGGGCCATCACGAATGGTCCCTGGACCCTCCGGTGTTGGAAGTGATTTTTTCAAGGTGGGGTACTCCAGAGATAGATCTCTTTGCAGCCCCAGACAATCACCAACTTCCTCTGTTTTGTTGCAGACCCCCAGTCTTGGGCTCAGTCCCTCTGGATGCTCTGATCTTGAACTGGGAGGGGAAATTTCTATATGCCTTCCCTTCTTTTCCTCTACTGTTCAGGTTTCTGGTCAAGATAAGGTCACAACCCTGCAAAGTGATTCTGATTGCTCCAGACTGGGCCAGACAGCCTTGGTACCCCCTGTTGCTGTCCCTAGCAGTCCATCTTCCCCTGTATCTTCCCGGGAATTACAACCTGATAACCTCTTCTCAGGGGAGGATTTGGTACCCCAATCTTTGGTCTCTCAATCTCAAGGCATGGCTTTTGAAGAGTTAGAGTATGCAGATTTGCATCTGTACCAAGGGGTTCTGGATATTCTCAAAGCCTCTCAAGCCTGCCACCAGAAAAACTTACAACTCCAAATGGAAAAGATTCAGCATTTAGTGTTCCAAGAAGCATATATCCCCTGATACTGCTGAATTGTCTACAGTTCTGGATTATATGGTTCATCTTAATGGCCTAGGCCTCAGACCAACTACTCTCAAAGTACATTTGTCAGCTGTTTCTGCTTTTCTGTCAGTGGGAAAGCCTTCCTCACTGTCATCTCACCCTGTATCCCTGTGTTCTGTAAATATTTCAAGGGATTGCTTCATACCAATCCCCACTTCAGGGACCATACCCCTGCTTGGGATCTTAATGTTTGCATTGCTAAGCTTATGCAACCCCCTTTTGAGCCTTTATCTTCAGCAGAGCTTAACTACTTGACTTGGAAAACTGTGTTCCTGGTAGCTATTACCTCTGCCAGGCTTATCAGTGAATTGCAAGCTCTGTCAGTGGAGCCTCATTTTATCTCATTCCATAGAGATAAGGTGGTCCTTAAAACTAACAGGAGGTTTTTACCTAAAGTGGTTTCAGATTTTCATCTGAACCAATCTATGTCTCTCCCTGTGTTCTTCACTGATCATTCTTCTTCAGGAGAAGAAGTTTACACAGTTTGGATGTTAAAAGAGCACTTAGTTATTACATTGAGCATACTAAGGCTCACAGGTTTGACTCCTTCCAGTTGTTTCTCACTTATGGGGAAGTGGGGAAGGGCAAACCTACCACTAAGAGAACTATTGCCAGGTGGATTGTCTCTTGTGTTCAATTCTGCTATGAGAAGCTAGGCAAAATACCTCCCTCAGGTCTGAGGGCTCATTCGGCTAGAGGTACAGCCGCTTCCCTGGCTGCAGCCAGGGATATTCCTTTGCTAGAGATATGTAAAGCAGCCACCTGGAAAACAGTCCATACATTTACCAAACATTACTCCCTGGACAACCAGGCTAAGAGTGATGCTCAGTTTAGTATAGCAGTACTGTAGATCCTATTCCCAAGGTAGGTTCGATTCCCTCCTCCATGGAGGTACTGCTTGGTAGTCTGTAATAGTCAGAATACAGCAAGACGTAATGTGGTTTGAAGAAAAAATTACTCACCTTAGTAATTATGTTTCTTCTAATGGAGTCTTGCTGTATTCTGACCTCCCTCCCTGCCTCCCCTCTCAGAACCTGTTTTTAGGAAGTGGACTGGCTGGTGCAGTGTTGCACCCCAGGAGTGCATTTGGGCACTCCCTCCTTTTAGAGAGGGGGAGTTGGTTATATTATTAATTTAACAGTCTTAAGTTGTTCACTACCTGGTTTTTGATTTTTGATTTCTTGACTTGAGTCTTTTGGGGATCCAAAATATTTGGTTGCCATTTGGCTAGTAAAAATTTTACAATTTCCACATAGTAGTTAGTATTAGCTCATAAGAATCAGATGGTTGTGCTTCTAAGTGCAGCAGACAGAGGTCTGAACCGAGCTCGTGCTCAACTTCTATGCTCTGCATAGAAAATTAACCCTCTTCTCTCCAGGGCAGTTTGAGTGTTGGGGCTAACTGCAATAGTTAGAATACAGCAAGACTCCATTAGAAGAAACATAATTACTCAGGTGAGTAATTTTTTCATACATAGCAATAAAAACAAGGTGCAAGGGTAATCAATGAGGCCCTCTGTATCACTGACATAATGTTGGAGTTCAAAGGGTAACACCCGCATGAGTAGAATAAGAACTCCCCATCTGTGGCCAGATTTATATGAAGAAAAATAAACTTGGGAAAAACCAAACTGTAAAAACCTTTTATGTTCCTCTGAATACAGATGAGTCTCTTGTAGGAAAATAAAGTCTGCATGTTGCTGATGAAAATATTGAGGAAGGCAGAACCACTTAATGGAATTATGCACTCCATTAACATTAAATGAAAGTACTGTAGTAAAATTTGCCATATTAATAGCAATTAGACCTAAAATATTCCAGCACAATTAGCAACTACCCCTATAATTAAACATCCCCCACCCTAACTTCACAACAATAATCATCTTGAGTTTCTCCAAACTGCACGCCTTAGCCTGAAACAGCCTACACAAATTCAGAATGAATAACGAAACATTCTGCAAAATGCATATGACAGCAGTAATTCACCTCCAGTTTAAACATATTTTATAGCACAATAAAATATTTCCACAACCCTACTAAAAAATGGACGAATAGTATAGACAATGATAAGCACTCACCCCATACAACACAGAACCAAATACACTGACAGTAAGAACAAACCCCACCAACTAGGCAGGCTAAAAAAACAAAGACAGCTGACACAACTTTAAAAAAAAAGGGGTTCAGGGAAGTTAATAGATAAGTCACAAAGAGCAATACCAAAATAATGCAAAATAAGATACAGGGGGAAAACTTCATTGGAACCACTCTCCCACACTGACAATACCAGTTGGCTTCCAAGGCAGGAAGCAAGGGAAAAATCCCTGCTCCTAGGTAATGTCAAAAACTAGTATGATGACATTATGGGGGGGCCGGTGGATGACCAAGCCCTGCAAGCTCATAAAGAGCTTTAAAGCAGAAAACTCCACTAACTTAAGTGACTGCTATAAGTCAGCCATCCCTTATCCATCTCTGAAAGATGTTCTGTTAAAAGAGAGGTACAACAATGAAATAAATGGCACCTAAGAGTAAGAAGAAAAGAAAACTAGACATCTACTGATAAGTAGATGAAAAGAATATAGATTAAGTAGAAGGAGGAAGGAAAAGGATCTAGAAAAGACCCTAGAAAAGACTCCCAGAGCCCCATGAGAAACACCCCACCAAAGGGCCCTACAATCCAAAAACAGATGATGGTAACGAATGGAAATAAAGAATGGAAATAAGACTACAACTATAACCCACAGAGGACCTAAAGCAATCTCTCCATCCTTCTACCCCCTGCCCCCCCCCAAAAAAAATAGAGCTAAGAAAAGAAGCTCTAAAACTCAACGAAAGTGAAAAGAGGAAGTGAGGTGAACATATAGCAAGCTCATAATGGTAAAATGAGGGATTACGCGAGACCCTGTAACTGCCACCACCAAAGGGCAAGGGTGGGTTAACTAAATAAAGTGACCCTTTCAACTGTGATTAAATAAAAAAACACCAACCCAGTCTTGAATCTGTTACAGAAGGAAAAAAAAGGGAGGGGGGGCAGAGGCTGCCTACATACAACAATTGAAGCCCATATCACAATGTATTTAACTCTTTAAAGACTGAACAAAAAATGTATTTAACAATGACATAGGTATAGGATATAATAAAGTAAGCAGCCTTACTGCCACCAACCTATAAAAAAAATAAGTGAAAAAAAACTCCCAGAAGTCCAGGCCAATTATAATCCCCCCAAAAAAAACAGAATCCCCTACAAGCTGTAACCATTCTTAAAAAAAAGTCACCATTCAAGAAAAGCAACAAATGTACACTTCTAGCTACAGTTTAAGAACTAAAGATGCTGAGATAAAAAAACAACAACCAGGGAAGTGCCTAATCCAACTAATAGAAGCACTCTTGGTAGGGGGATCAATCCCAGTCCTTTCACAGAAGAAAGGGTTCTGCAAGAACTCCTAAAACATGAAGGTGGACAAAGCAATGGGACCTGATGGAATTCACCCCAGAATTCTAAAAGAATTAAGGGGGGAACTAGTGAAACCACTGGCTACTCTTTTTAATAAATCACGGGAGGATGGTGTGGTACCCAAGGACTGGAGGAAGGCGGATGTGATTCCCCTTCACAAAAGTGGGACCAAGACAGAGGCAGGAAACTACAGACCTGTCACTCTGACCTCTGTGGTAGGGAAAGTGATGGAGTCACTTCTGAAGGAAAGAATAGTTGAGTACCTAGAGGCCAGTGGGGCACAGGACCCAAGGCAACATGGGTTCACAGTGGGAAGGTCATGTCAGACAAATCTAATAGATTTCTTTGACTGGGTGACTAAAGTAGTAGACCAGGGAGGGGCTGTGGACATGGCCTACCTAGACTTTAGCAAGGCATTTGACACAGTCCCACACAAAGATTAATAGTCAAATTAACCAGCCTGGAGTGGGTCCCAGGGTGGTACACCTAGATAAGACATTGGCTGGACAACAGGACACAGAAGGTAATTGTAAATGGAGTCCACTCTGAAGAAAGAGGGGTTACTAGTGGGGTAACGCAGGTTTCAGTATTGGGTCCAGTCCTTTTTAATGTCTTCATAAGTGACATTGCAGAGGGACTGGAAGGAAAATTATGCCTCTTTGCAGATGACACAAAGATCTGCAACAGGGTTGATAAACAGGGAGGCATGGAAAGGATGAGAAGGGACTTGGCAAGGTTGGAGGAATGGTCAGAAGTATGGCAGCTAGGATTCACTGCAAAGAAGTGCAAAATAATGCACCTGGGAAACAAGAACCCAGGGGAAGAATACACAATGGGGGGGGTAGTAACAGCAACAAAAAAGGAAAGGGACCTGGGGGTAATCATATCAGATGACCTTAGGATTAGCAAGCAATGTGAGAAGGCAGTAGGGAGGGCTGGGGGTATACTGGAATGCATAGGGAGAGGCATCAGCAGCAGAAAACAGGAAGTTGTTATCCCTCTGTACAGACAGTTGGTGAGACCCCATCTGGAGTACTGTGTCCAGTTCTGGAGACCCCATCTCCGCAAGAACATAGACAGGATAGAGGCAGTCCAGAGGAAGGCTAGTAAAATGGTGCAGAGTCTGCAAGAGAAGCCATATGAGAAGAGACTAAAGGAGCTTAACATGTATACCCTTGAGGAAAGAAGGGAGCTGGGGACATGATAGAAACTTTTAAGTACCTCAGTGGAATCAACAAAGTCCAAGAGGGTAACATCTTTCAGAAAAAGAGACGTGCAAGAACAAGGGGACACAATTTAAAGATGGGGGGCAGTTCAGGGGCAATGTGAGGAAGTATTATTTCACATAGGGGGTAGTGGATGCATGGAACAGCCTTCCTGAGGAGGTTGTGGGGTCTAAAACTGTGGGAGAATTCAAGAATGCATGGGACAGACATAAGGCAATTCTTGTGGGGGGTAGGAAGAAATAAGCTGTTGGTTAACTAGGATCTGCAGCCTATCCTGTAGGTAGGGAAATGGGCAGACTAGATGGGCCAAGCAGTCCTTATCTGCCGTCAAAGTCTATGTTTCTATGTTTCTAACCAATAAAATACAGTTATGGAGAAGATTGATGGTAAAAATAGAAAGCAAAAACTAAATGAGCAGCACCACCTGCTCCATTGATTTAAACATCAGACCAAAAGGGGTAACTAACACAGTCTGGGATCCAAAAGTTGATTCACCCAGTGCTATATAGATCGATGGGAAGCCCCCCCCCGCAACAATGGAACAACCCACATTGGCGTATAGCCGACTTTCTTAAACAACCAAGTAGAGAGCAGAACAAATTAAAAATAAAAAGAAGAAAAACAGATGAATAACAGAAAAAGAACCATCTGTTCATTAACAAAATATTAAATATTTTAAAAAGGGGGGTGGCATAAAAAAGCCAGACAAAGAACGAGTACGAAAAATAAAAAACAAGAAATAAAAGAAACCCTCCCCTTCCCAAACAGAGCAACAGCAATGATTCTTATACATTCCCCAAAGCAAACCCCCAAAGTACAAAATGCAGTCCAGTCATAAAACAGCAGGAACTAGATTGCATTTAGTAGATAGACAGTAACTCTGTCTCCATCAAGTCCCAAATTAACACTAGTAAAGTAAATACTCAGAGTCCAAAAATCATTCCATCATGAAGCTTCCTTTCATTGAAAAGACTGTAACAAAGCCTTAATCTTGCTTAGTGCCTGGTCTGAATGCCTTTTCTGGCTATGAGGAGAAACTTTAACCCAGGATTCCTTTTGTAAGGCCCATTTCTCCCGAGTTTCTAAAGCAACCATGCCTTCAGCAGGTGCAGTGTAATTTCAGGAATGAAGATCTTGCATAGCCATGTCAGGATCATCAAAACTTTCTGGCCATCAGGAAGAAAAATATGAAGATGTGCAGGGTACGGTATTGAGAATTTGAGTTTATGGAGCCAAAGCAGACAAATAACTGGAGTATAAGCCCTGCACTTGGCCAGCAGGGTAGGAGAACAGTCATCATCCAGGTAGATGTGCTGGCCTTTATAGATAAGGGCACCTTACCTCCATTCCCTGGTCAATACAGTCTGTTTAATTGCAAAATTGTAGAATCTGGCTACGATAGAGTGAGGGTGAAAGGTAGAGCTGGTAGGCTTAGGCATTAGAGCTCTTTGTGCACCTTCTATAAGCAGAGGGCTAGGATCCAAAATCTCCAGTAATGAAGTGAAAAGAGCATGAAGAAAAGTAAGAACATCAGCACCCTCTTCACCCTTGGGCACTGCATAAATATGAATATTGTTTCACCTGGAGCGATTCTTTCAAGGTCCTCAAATCGCTCGACGAGCACTTGCTGTTACTGCATACAATGAATAAGGACCTGCTCCAGTCGCTCCACCCGAGTGTCGGTATTACCCAGATGTTGCTCCACAGTTGGACATCTAGAACTGAGACTGATTCTTTCAGCTGTAGCTGCATTGTCCAACTTTCTTTTTTTTTTTTTTTTATTTTCATCTTTATCCTCCTCCTTCCTACCTCCGGTGCCCCCTCCTTCCGTCCGCTCATGTCCCCCCGGTACCTACCTTAGGGATCTGCCCCTAGAGTGCCCATCCTCCTCTCCTCGCACAATGGGGTCTGTCCTGTAGGTGGTCCGGGTGGACTTAGGGCGGCTTTCATCTAGGGCTGCCGGAGGGGATTTTCCGGTTTTCTCCCCTTACGTCCCCACTCGCCATAGGGCCCTGCGCTGGGGCAGTACATCCCAGTGGTAAGCGTGCTACGCATCACAGACCCTCATGTGCGCGATGTCCCCCCTCCCGGCTCCATCCGCGAAGCCGCCTCCATCCTTCCACTGCGGTGCTTCCACGGCTATGGAAGAATGACAGAAGCGCATTGCGCTCTTGGTAGCCGCCCGAGGAGAGAGAGCATCCGTTGGGGACTCGATCCTCCTCTCCCCACCGACCCCCGGCCACCCGAGTCCGTTCTCGAACCCGGGTCACCGGCGCAGCGCGAGTTGTGGCATCCAGCGCCTCAACCCTCAGCGCCACCGGGACGGCCTAATTGTCCAACATTCTTTATGAAAGGCCCCCAACTTGTCCAGTATAGCAGCATTAGTGGGCTGCAACACTTTGTCCATTTCACTAGCCGCAATGCTGTTCAGAACATTAACCTGCATCTCAGATGTCTCCACTACAAAGCTTGAAGAAATATCCTTGGATCAACATTTCTCTGGGTATGTTTGCCTCCCATAAAGTTTGTATCACTTCTTACAAGGTTGAAAAGGCAGCTAGGTAGATATAACCGTAAAATTAAAAGCTATATAATGTGGAAGGGACGGCGCTCTGGAATCACAGCTCCATTCAAGCTCACTGTGCCACTGGAAGCACAGTAGATGATTTTTTGTATGCTTTATAGATTTTATGCTTGCATGAAATTTATTTATTTTTATTTATTTCAGAGATCAGAAATACCTTTGAGTCAAAGACTCATTTACAAAGGTTCCACGTCACATATAATATATACAGATATACAATACAGTTAGGACAGATACACAATACAGTACTTGTTACAGAGTAGAGTTACTGCATGTTTATAACGGGAACAGTTAGGCTAACAATCAAGAACTAGTATGGTTTGAGGCAGTTGAAAGAAAGAAAAAAAAACTGGACTTAACATCCCTGAGGGGGGGAGATTAAGAGCTGTTTGCAGAGGCAGGCCAGAGGCCATTGTCAGTAGTAGAGGGAACAGGTGGCACCAATTCACGTACAGACACAGCCACTTGTGGATTGAAGGTGAGCCCTGAGATGTGTTTTAAAATGACCAATTCTTTGATCAACATGCAAGGAGGAGGGTAGGTTATTCATCCACAAGGGTGCCCTGTAACAAAAGGATCTTTGGAATTGAGCTGTGCGACACGAAGGGATGGAGAACCGATGGGTGTCAGAGCTACGGGTGTGCTTAAATTTGTGTCCTTAGTGATTAAAGGGGTGAGTGCAGAGGGGGAGAGGCCAAGGGTAATTTTTTTTGCCAAGACACAAGTGTGGGATTTGATTCTGTTGTCAAGGTTAAGCCAATTGGTGTCCTTACATAGAGCACAGGTATGGGTGAGTCTGTCACATCCTAATATAAGATGACAGGCCTTGTTTAGGACAAGTCTAAGACTATCAAGGGCTGAGGAGCTTGCCCCTCCAAAAGTCAGGAGACCATAGTCTAGCAGGGAGAGTACCGAGGAGGAGATAGCAAGCTTAAGGGCCTCAGGGTAAGGCAATGTTTATAGTGGTGCAAGAGCCCTAGCCTGATATTTAGGGCCTTAGATAATTGATGTATATGCTCATGATAGGTAAGGCCAGTGTCCAATGTGATGCCCAGGTATTTAAACGAATGCACAAATTCAAGGGCAGTCTGGGATGCTGATAGTATTTGTGGGAAAAGCGCAATCCTGGAATTCTGTGAATGTGCGAATAGCATACCTTTGTTTTTTTTTATAGTTAATAATAAGGCGTTGTGAGGAGAACCAACTTTCAACAGCATTGAAGGAGGACTGGAGTGAGTGGTGGAGTAGGGAGGGGTCCTGGCTGGAGGAGAATATGACAGCATCATCTGCATATAGTAATAGGTTGGAGGTGCAGGATGTGGGGAGGGAGTTGAGGAAGAGACTGAATAGGAGGGGACCCAAAATGGACCCTTGTGGGACCCCTGAGAGGACAGGAGATTTAGGTGATAGGGTATTGCCAATTTTAACTTGAAGGGTCTGGTTGGCAAGATAGTCAGCGAACCACCCCACTGCTTCCTGTGAGAGACCCAGATTGAGCAAAGAGGTTTGGAGTACTGAATGGTGGACGATATCAAAGGCCTTAGTGAGGTCAATGAAGATCGCACCTGTGATGTAGCCTTTATCCAGTGCAGTGTGGATGTGTGATGTTAGATCAAGCAGGGCAGTAGTTGTGCTGTGACCTTTATGGAAACCATGTTATTGTTTGCAGAGTAGGTCATATTTATTGAGGTGGTCAGTGAGCTGATCCAAAACTATCCTCTCTAAGGCCTTGGAGAGGGGGGGAAGTATGGAGATAGGGCGGTAATTGTTAACAGAGGAGCGGTCCCCACCTTTAAATATGGGCGTGATATATGAGGATTTCCAAATGGCAGGGAATTTGCCTAGTGAGAGGGAGAGGTTTAAAATGTGGGTGAGAGCTGAAGAATTCTGAGATCAGGGGAGTCAGCATTGGAGGAGGCGTGACTAAGGGCAGCAGTAAGATATGGTTCAGCTGGCTTGGGAGAGATGTAGCGAAGGTAAAAGGGGGGGCACCAAGGTGCGGGGTGGGTGAGCTAGGAGCTGGTGGGTCATAGAAATTCAGGGGTAGAACATGGCTAAGATTGGAGAAGGCATCACTGAAAACTGCAGCCATGTGAGTGGGGTCAGAGGTCAAATACCCATTAGACATGACTTGGGAGGGGACCAGGTTGGGAACCTTACCGCATATTTCCTTAATGTTGTTCCAAAACTTGCGGCCGGAGCCCCAGGACGAGGTTAAGGCAGATTTATAGTATTCTGCTTTTGCCCTACGAATGGCCCAAGTGCACTTGTTCCTAGCCATTCTATAATTCTGTCTATCTTGGGGGAGGCCAGACTCGATGGAGAGGTACCATAGTGAGTTTGTGGTTCGCATTAAAGTCTTGAGCTGTTCAGTGAACCAAGGTACATGATTGCCTTTAACCATTCTTTTTGTGAATGGTGCATAGAGATCACAGATATTATTGAAGGACCAGGTAAATAAGTCCAAGGCACTGTCAAGGTTTACAGTATTAAAAATGAAGGACCAATCCATGACCCTGAGGTGCGCTTTTAATTGTGCCAATTTACCAGGACCAAGTTTACGTTGCACAATTATTTTGGGAGGGGATCTTGGGATTTTACAGGACCAGGAGCAGAGAACTGAAGAGTGGTCGCTGAGGCCATCTGGAAGGACAGAAACATTCATAATCTTGCCCGGGCGATTGGAAAAGATGAGGTCCAGTAGGGAGGAGGATCAAGTACGTGGATCCAAACGGGTAAGGGAAGTGACCAATTGAGTTAGGTCTTGGGCTGTGGTGAGATCAGTGTATGGGATGGCATCCTTACTTAGCCAATTGATATTAAAATCACCAAGCACAAGTAGTTCTGACTGTGATGGTAATGTGTCCAGATATGACAATACTGCTTGGAAAGCTGATTTTTGGTCCCTTGGGGGAATGTATGCTGTTGTAATGTGCAATGGGTTTTGGGCTTTTCCCAGAGCCAGCATGACAGTGAGGGCTTGTGTGCCAGCCCCCAGATAAGGGGAATGGAGTAGGTGACCTTGTAAGGTATCCTTAGTGTAGAGGGCAGAGACACCCCATTGCATACCATGCTGATCTGCATGGTAAGGGGTGAACCTAGGCAATGATACGGAGGAATCCGGGGTCCGAGAGGTGAGCCAGGTTTCACACACTGCAATGATATCTGGTTGATGTTGAAGTACCCAGCCCTGGAAGGAGTCCCACTTTTTTAGGATGCTACAAATATAGAGATGCAATGTGCAACTGACCCGGGGTAGGTTGGGGTGGCATCATGCCAATTGGTGGTCCAGAATAAGGATGGATATTCCCAGACAAGAGGAGGAGGAGAAGGAGAAGGAGGAATCTTGAGGAGGGGTACCTGGAACACGTCCTCTTTTTGTAGCGGGATATCAGGGAATGTGGTATAGTGGTGGAGACGGTAGGAATGGGTATTGCATGTACCTTAAGGTAAGCCTAAAGGAGGTAATGAAAGTCTAGGGTGGATGACGGTGTTGCATGTTGAGGTTTCTGGGTTAGGACAGCCCCAGGGGGTGTAGCCAGGGTTGCCTGATAAGGCAGGCCTGCATAGTGATTAAGAGGAGTGTGAGCTAACTGCCAAGCCCCTATAACAGGTGCATGGGGGGCTGGTGGTTACTCAAAATAAGACTAGCTGCCAAGCATTCAGACTGCAGCCAAATGGGGGGGGCTAGGGTACATCAGGGTATGACGGGAGGGGACTGGGCAGGGGGGAGCAAATGACAAAGCAGTAAAATTATAGTAATCATCCTGACACTAAGAGTTGAAGGCACAAGGACAGCCAGAGAAACAGGAGATTAGGCAGTAGAGCAGCCTCTAGTGGTTAAACAATATAAGCTGCTAATGGGAAAATTGGCTGATTGGTTACAGCTCCCTATAAAAGGGAGTGCTCACCAAGGGTGGAGGTGGGGGTGGTGGGGAGCGACGCCTGCGCTGGCGGGCCAAACTCCAGCAGCACAGCAGAGTCCTTGAAAGGAAGCAGCAAGCTTGATGGTTCACTGCCAGATTATCCCGTACCTTGTCCGCTTGGAATCGGGGGGTGGGGGAGGGCACCGTAGCCACTAGCCCTCTCGGTCACACTGAATCGTCTGTGGAGAAAGCAAAGGATAGGTAAGGTTTTTATGTGGTCTTTGTAGGGCAAAGGGGGAAGGGATACAGCGAGAGACGTTAATAGGATTTCAACTTTAAACATAAGCTGTAAGGTCTAATCCGGAATGTCTCAGTAAAATACAAAGTTAACTAAAATATACCTTGTAACTACAGCCTAGGGCACTCACTCTTACTCATAACTGTAAATCACTGAACAGAATTAATTAAGTGAGCCAGTCACTGCTGCTAGGGCACACACTGCAGCTCCAATTAGAAATTTAATACTAGAGAAGCCCTAAATTAGACCTGGTACAAGTCTTAAGGCATTGATAGCATTTGCAGCCATAATAATTAAATTTTAAAGAGTTACTGCTGCTAGGGTGCTCATTGCATCTCCGACTGGGATTTTAGAGCCAGAGAGCCATAAATTAACCCCAGAGCAAGCCTTAAGGTACCAGTCGAATTTAGTAAAAAAGGCGCCAAAGATTCAAAACCGCAGGTCTTAAGGCACCAGTCAGTAATGTAGAAATATAAGGGAATACTGTAAATGAGCCCCTGCAGGAGACTGTCTCCACATATGCACCAACTGGAAAATAGCGCCAAGATTCAAACTCCAGCAGGACAGCAGAGTCCTTGAAAGGAAGCAGCAAGCTCGGTGGTTCACTGCCAGATTATCCCATACCTTGTCCGCTTGTAATCGGGGGGTGGGGGAGGGCGCCGTAGCCACTAGCCCTCTCGACCGCACTGAATCATCTTGTCCGCTTGGAATCAGGGGGTGGGGGAGGTCGCCGTAGCCACTAGCCCTCTTGACCGCACTGAATCATCTTGTCCGCTTGGAATTGGGGAGTGGGGGTAGGGGACAGCGCCGATGTAACTAGCCTCTCGACCGCACTGAATCGCTTGTCTGCTTGGAATCGGGGTGGGGGTGGGGAGGGCGTAGCCATTAGTCCTCTCGACCGCACTGAATCGTCTCAAGATGTTTCTATCTAGTATGTGGGCCTTATTAGTTTATTACTTATTGTACTTTTCTTATATTTGGCTATGTATTTGCAGAACAGGTCCAACATAAGAGTTGTAATTTTAGTCCGCATTGCTTCTGTATCACAATTAGATAGTAGGACATCACAATCTATGTTTGATAGAATGCTAGATATTTTGTTTGTGTCTGCCTAATTATTGTACATGTAAAAGGATGATTTGTTTTGAAACTTACAACTGGTAAAATTGATTTTAAACCAAACTGCATTATGGTCACTTGCACCAAGAGGAGGGCCTGTACAGCAGGATTTAATTTCTAAACTTGATGTCCCTGCTTGGCCCCTCCAGAGAACAGAGTAGCAGAGAGAAGAAGCCCAGGGAAAATAATTCCCCTAGGGCAGAGGGACATAAGGGCATGGGGGAGATCAGGTTGGGTGGATCAGAAAGAGGAACAAATGTTGAGAGAGAAGTTAAGGATGGTAGGCAGAGGGATTGTGAAAAAGGAGAGGACAGGACTGGGAAAACAGGAGTAGCTAAAGATGGAAACAGGAAGGGAAAGCAGAATGGAGAGAGAGGGCCAAAAGGAGTGGATAGCCATGACTACCAGCACAAGGAGCCTAGGAAATAAAATTCTTGAACTTGAAGCAATGATTGTAGTGGAAGACCTGGATCTAGTGGCCATAACGGAGTAATGGTGCATCGACAAACAGAGCTGAGAAGTGGCCATACCAGGCTACACCTTGTTCTGGACAGACAGGAGAGGGTAAGGCACAAAGGTGGGGGGTTGTTTTATATGAGCGGGAAGGTATTAAGGCCACAGAGATGCAGGGACACCAGGGGAAAGGAATAGCTGGAGGTACTATGGCTCAGCTTAGAAATGGGGTGCAGGACCTTTATACACATGGGGGTGGTGTACAGGCCACCATAAAGGGGGAAGAGTTAGACAAAGTTTTGGCAGCAGCCATAGGCAGAATGGTAATCAAGGGTAGGTATTGATTATGAGGGACTTTAATCTGGCAGATGTAGACTAGAGCATTCTGGCCACATCTATAAAAAGAAGCAGGGTCATCCTTGTCTCCCTTCAGGGGACATTTCTCAGGCATCTGGTTATGGAAAACACATGAGATTAAGCAATGCTGGACCTGATATTTGTAAACAGGGACATTGCAGATTTCACAGTGGGTAGTCCCCTTGAAACAAGTGATCGCTACGTCATGTGGTTTAGCATACAGATTGGGCAAGAGAAAAACCACATTAAGATGACTGGGCAAAAGGAAAAACAAAGATGAGGGTCCTGGACTTCAGTGAAGCAAATTTTAAAGAAATGTGTGACAGCCTCAGTAAATATCTTAATGGGGAGGGCTGATGAGGATGAGTGGAGACCCAGTGGAATAAGATCATGGAAGGAATGGCTAAAGCAATGGTGTGCTGTTAGAAGGAAGTAAGTCAGGGAAAAGAGGAGGCAGCAGCCACTATGGTTCTCAAAGGAGGTGGCTAATGTGGTGAAGGAGAAAAAAATAACAATTGGAAAGTGCAAGGAGGCCCAGATGGAGGTGGACAGGAAGGCTTATCTGGAAAAACAAAGGGAGGCAGGAAGGAGGATGAAGGCAGTTAAGGTGCAAACAGAGGAGAGAATCATCAAGGAAGTCAAATAAGGGAATAAGACATTCTTCCAGTATATAATTGACTTGATTTACCTGTGCTTTTGACCATGCTGTATTTTCTGCTTTGCACTCTCTGAGTCATACCTTCCAATAGGCACTCAGTTGCCTGATGAACCCCCAAGTGTATCCTGTGGGGTGGGTGCATGAGGAAGGGCACCGTCCATAATGGTGACTCTTTCCCAGCGCAATTCCTCATGGCAATGAGAGGGTAGGGTGACCGGATGAGGGGGTGGGTGAACTGGACAACAGAATGTCACTATGTGTACGCACACGGGGGGGAGCGAGCACGGCGAGTGTGGGCTGGGAGGGGCGGAGGGGCTGTAGGAGGTGGCACTGCAGTGGATGGCTAAGCTGCATTGTGGCATCAGGGGTTGGCTAGTGGTTGGGGTGAGTGAGGGACTGGGTTTGGGTCCGGGCAGTGGTGCGATTTTATTGGGCCCTGCCCAAACCTTTTTTTTTTGAATGCTTTCACCCCTCGACATGAACCCCTGGAGTTGAGAATCTCCTTACAGGGGGTGGGCAAAGCTCCCCCATAAAGGGCGGGGGCATACCCACAGAAAGCATTAAAAACTGTCCTGGCACCATTGTCCTGTGCGCTGAGGTTGTCAGAGTGCCAAAAATGATTTTGGCATTCTGACTGTGCGATAACGGTGATCGCATTTAGGCTTTCACTGTTATCACATAGACCCCCTACCAAGTCACCAAAAACCAAATAAATAAATAAACAAAGAGGAATGCAAGGGGTTCACAAGTGAGAGTCAGGATTGAGGGAAGGGGCTACTTGCAAAAGAAAATCAGGAAAAAGCTAAAATTTTAAATGTGTCCTTCAGCTAAGTCTTTATAGTAGAGAGGGATGAACACAGACCTGCATGTACCAGCAGACACTGGAGGAGGAAAGTGGACAAAATTCTACTTTCAGAGGAGAAAGTCCAAAAGGGATTGGAAGCCCTAAAATAGAACAAGATGATGGGACCAGATGGGATTCATCCAAGTGTTCTAGAAGAAATGAGTATGGTCCTAACCATGAATCTGGCAACATGATTCAGCACCTTACCGGAAATAAGGGTAGTTCCAGAGTTATGGGTGAGGGTCAATATGATCCCTCTGCACAAGAGTGGCAGCAGGGAGGAGGCTAGTAACTACAGGCCTGTTTGTCTCACATCAGTGGTAGGGAAGATAATTGAGACATTGCTGAAGTATAGGTTGAAGGAGTACCTGGAGGCAAATGGCTGTAGGACCACAAGAAGCATAGCTTCATGATGGGGTGGGGGTTTTCATGTCAAAAGAATCTCATAGAGATTTGGGTTCAGTTCAGTACAGGTTGACTAGGGAGGTGGCTCATGGGAGGGCTGTAGATGTGGCCTATGTGGACTTTAGCATGGAACAAACAGAAGGCTAGTAAAGAAACTAAGCAGCCTGGAGTTTGAAGAGAAAATGGTAAGCTGGATAATGAACTGGTTGAAGGATAGAAGGCAGAGGGTGATGGTAAACAAGAGAGACTATGGGGATGGGAGAGTGACTAACAAGGTCCTACAGGAATCAGTACTGGGAATGGTCTTCTTCAATGTTTTCAAAAGTGACGTTGATGAGGAATTGGAGGTGAAGTTGTGTCTCTTTGTGAGTGACACAAACATCTGCAAAAGGGTTGACATTCAGGAGGGGCTGGAGAGAATGCAAAGGGATCTGGGGAAACTAGAGGAGTGGGCTAGGGCATCGCAGCTGGGTTTCAATGCCAAAAAGTGCAAAATCATTCATCTAAGGTGGGGAAGCCCAGGAGCTGTGTAGAAGATGAGGGGGGTTACTGGCAGTCGCCAACCAAGAAAGAGACCTTGGGGTAATTATATCTGATGACCTCAAAGTGGCAGGGTAATGTGGCAAGGAAGTAGGCAAGGCTAGTGGGATGCTGGGGTGCAAAAGGAGGGGCATTTCAAGCAGGAGGAGGGAGGTAGTGTTGCCAGAGTGTTGCTCACTAGTGAGACCCCATGTAGAGTACTGTAACCAGTTCTGGAGGCTGCACCTGTGCAAGGACATTGATACGGTGGAAGCAGTCCAGAGGAGGGCTACCAAAATGGTGAGGGGATTGCACAAGAAGCCATATGAGGACAGCCTGCAGGATTTCAACATGTACTCCGTTATGGAGAGGAGAGTGAGTGGGGACCTGATTGAGACATATAAGTACCTCACAAGAGTGAACAAGGTACAAGAGAGAAGTTTCTTTCAGAGGAGGAAAAGCACAAAACAGTGGGGCATGCAATGAAACTGCAGGGAGGAGTTTAAGAGGGGTGTGAGGAAACAATGCTTCACAGAAAGGGTGGTGGATGCCTTGAACAGTCTGCCAGAAGAGGTGGTGTTAGCAAAAACAATAGGGAGTTTCAGGCATGTGTGGGATAGTCACACAAGCATACTAAGTAGAGGAAATGGATGCAGGAGGAGCACAGGTGACCAAATAGGGTCTGAGATGTTGGAATAGGCAGAGAAAAATAGAAAATAGTAGATGGGACTACTGGTCCTTTTTCTGTCAACAAATTCTATGTTTCTACTTTTCCATGTCAAAAGACCTGAGGAGGTACTGTACACCAAAGATCCAGCATTTGAAAGATTTAATAATGTAGACTGATCACCATATTCTGGTGGAACCATCTTGTAACTTCTTAAAGGACCTTGATATCAAGGGCAGTTACCCATGCAGCTGATGTGGCCATTGTTCAATACTTACTGTACAAGGTCAAACTATAAAAAAAGTATGCACAGATGTTGATATTGAGGTTTCAGACTTGATCACTTGCCAGACAACCTTAGTAGTGTACTGTATATTCTGAAGTGTTTGTGACACTTGTGTTTGGTCTCCATCCCCAGGGTCTCCACCAGACCGAGTGGGTAGGTAACCGGTGGACCTGCAGCATCCACTAGTCCCCTTCGAGCTGCATGGTGCAATGCCAGATAGATGAAGAACAAGACTGCAATTATGGCAGACTTGATTTCCTCAGTCGATCTTGCGTGCATTACGGAGACCTGGTTGGGTGATGATGCTGGGCCAGTATTGGAGTAAGCCATCCTCTCTGAGTACTCCATGGTGCACTGCCTGAGGAGGGAATGCAGGGGTGGGCAAGTGGCTATCTGCATTAGATCCAGCTTGGGCTTCTCTGTGCACTCAGTGGGGTCAGCCAGGTCCTATGAGTGTGTGGTGGTGCATGGAGTCTAGGTGCAGGTTGCAGGATTCACCTCATTTACCAACCTCCCGAGGAAGGGACAAGAGTTCCTGCAGATGGTCGTGGACTTTGTCGTTGACAGGGTTTTGGAGTTCCACAGATGGTTGATTCTGGAGGACTTCAATGCCTGGATTGACAACAAATCCTGGCAATTTGGTTCTGACCTCCTCCAGTTGATGTAATCACTGGACCTGACACAAGTAGTTACTTCTGCGGCCCACCACCATGGCTACATACTAGACCTGGCTTTATCACTGGGGCTTGAGGTGATGAATCTTAAGACTGATCAGGTTGCATGGTCTGGTCATTGCATGGTGAAGTTCTTGTTTGGGGCCCTATCTCCTGAAAGTCCCTCCCCTGTTGAGATGATCAGTTATTGCTCTTTAAGGGGACTGTCCCCCAGAAGGACTGCTTGCAGCAGATGATTTATCTAGTGTTGATGTTGCATGTGCAGTGGGTATGGGCAGAATGAAGGCCATCTAAAATATGACAGTATCCGAGGCACTCAATGCCATAACACAGGTTCGTACATGACCCAGATGCTCTCACTTGAGATCCCCCTGGTTTGATGGGGATCTCAAGGCAATAAAGATCAGATGTCAGAAGTTAGAGTATTGCTAGTGGAAGACTTGATTGAAGGAGGACAAACTAGCCTTGCGTGAGCATTATTATGAGTACATCAACCATAAGAAGGCAGAGATCATGTCCAGGGAGATTGCTGCAGGGAAAAACAGACCATCTCAGCTTTTTAGTACTGTGGACAGACTTTTACATCCTGTCTGTCTACAGCCAAAAAAAGCATTTTCAATCCCATTATGTGATGAGTTTGCTCAGTTCTTCTCTGACAGGGTGTCCGCTATCCGGTCAGGGATCCCGTCAGTGAGGCAAGTTTGCCTTGCAGTGGTCAGCATGGGACTCCGACTGTCTGGAGGGAGTTTGGACCTTTGGAGGTGGCCAAGGTCATTGAGGTAATCTCCAAACTAAGGCATACTTATTGTGAACTGGACCCGGCCGCGACTCATTTCTTGATGAGATGTATTGAGACAATTGGCCTGGTGTTCACTAGGATTGTTGGGAGTTCGTTGTTGGAGGGAGTCTTTCTGGATGCCTTGAAAGAAGCTCTGGTTAGGCTCCTCTTGAAGAAGTCAGCTCTTGACCCTGATGTCTTGGTGAATTACCATCCAATCTCCAACCTTCCATTCTTAGGTAAGGTTGTCAAGAAAACAGTGGTAAGTAAGTAAGTAAGTAAACTATTTTTTAAGCTCCTTTCAAATATCAAGGTGCTGTACAATAAAATAAATCAAATAAACAATCAGATAAAACATACAGTTAAAATTTTAAAAACTTTTAGAGAAAGCCTTATAAAATAAATAGGTCTTGAGCTCAGATTTAAAGCTAGAGACAGTCAGACATTCTCTTATCTGACAAGGTAGAGAATTCCACAGGGTAGGGGCAGCATAAGAAAAAGCATGTGCCCCAGATGTTTTTAACTGAACCATGGGAATCTCCAACAATCCCTCGTCAGCAGATCGGCAGATTGGAGTGAGCGGGAAAAGCAGTAGGGAATTAGCAGATCTTGTAGATACTGGGCTCCCTGCTCATGTAAGACTTTATAGGTCAGTAACCTGACCTTAAAGGTGATCCACCACTGTATCAGCAGCCAGTGCAGTTCGTGCAGCAGAGGCGTAATATAACTAGTCCTAGATGTCCCAGTCAAAAGCCTGGTCGCCGTGTTCTGCACTAGCTGTGAGTGATGGATATCAACTCCCAGAAGCCATAGGTAAAGGGCATTGCAGTAATCAAGGTGGGTGGTTATGAAGGTGTGGACCAATGTAGGAAGGTCAGCCAGAGAAACCAGGTGTTTCACCGAGGAGATAGTCCTAAAATGGTAAAAGGAAGATTTGACAACGGCAGACACCTGCAATTTCAGGGTCAAACCATCATCAAGAATAATGCCCAGATTATGCACCTGATCTTAAGTCAACAGCTGGGCACCATCAAGCCATAGGCTTGAGGGAAACCCAGCCCTAAGACCCAACTCAGGGTGACCCGGGTCCACATCCAACACCTCAGTCTTATCCGATTTAACCTCAGCTAGCTAGTGTACATCCAATCTCTGATTTCAGCTAGACGGTTGTTAAGCACAGAGATCACATCATCCTGTCTGGGAGTAAAGGACATATACAATTGGGTGTCATCTGCATAGCACTGGAAACCAAAACTGTATCGCCTAATGATATCTCTTAATGGCAGCATATACACTGCGAACAACATGGGCACCGATATGGAGCCCTGCGGCACACCACAGGACAGGGAGAGGATATCAGAGGAATAAATTCCAGTGAAAATCCTGTGTCCTGCCCATGAGGAAAGATCAAAAACCAACGTAAGACTGTACCAGAGAGTTCACAAAGAATCCGCAGGCACTCCAATAGCACATCATGGTCCACAGTGTTAAATGCTGCCGAAAGATCGAGAAGGACTAGAATAGTATGGACCTTTCAATCTCTCACCATTAGGATATCATTTAAAACCCAGACCAGGGCAGTCTCAGTACTATGTCTTTTCCTAAACCCAGATTGGAGAACATCATCGACATTGTGGGTTGTAAGGGGGTAATCCAGCTGCAATGCAACTACCTTCTCAATAACCTTACCCACAAAGGGAAGATTAGAGACAGGTCTACAGTTAGCTAGACAGTCTGGATTCAAGGAGGTTTTTCTAAGGAGTGGTCAAATGACCACCTCCTTGAAGGGGATCAGGAAAGACCCCTTGCTCCAAGGAACTCCAGACAATTTCAGCAAGGATCAGGCAGATAACATCTACACAACCCACCAATATTGGTGCAGGACCCTGATCCAAACTACAGCTGGTTGGTCGCAAAGTCTGGACAATCCTCACAATGTCCATGAATTCTGGCTGACTAAAATCAAACCAGGTAGGACGGGCACTTTTCACCTCCCGCAGATCTCTGCAATCCCTTATAGAAAGAGTTGGGCTGATGCCCAAGCTAATGCTGGCAATCTTATCTGCGAAGAACCAAGCAAGCTCATCACATTTCATTTGTGAAAAATCTCTTCCAGACTAAAGACAGACTGGATTGCACAGTCTGTCCACAGTCTGGAAAAGCTGAGACAGTTGATTTTGTGCAGCAGCAATCTCCCCGGATGGGAATTCTGCCTTCTTACAGGTGATTGCTGATTGATAGGACTTATAATGGCCCATCAACCTAAGTCTGTCAGCATCCAGGCCAGATTTCCACCAAGCTCTCTCTAGTCTTCGCCCATCTCTCCTCAGCTCCTTCAAGGACCCATCAAACCAAAGGGTCCTTGGGTGCAGAGTGAGTGGGTGAACATGAACAGGAGCAATTAAGTCAAGGGCATCACCCACCACCTTACTATGGGTGAATATGAGATCCCCTGGACTCCTGCATTCCCTTGATATACCTGATAGGTCAAGCACTGCCGACAGGCCCTCTGGGGAAACTCCCTCAAAGGATAACACTGGACCATCTCCGTAGGGGCAGGCCTAATTGGGGGTGCCCCGAAGCTGAACCTTATGGTCAGGGACACTGGTTTACCGGGATTGGGAACAGGCATATTCCATATTGCACATTGTAAAATACGGTATTGTCACCGGTGTCTGCTAAGCCAAAATCCGGTTTTACCGATATTTGGTTCTGTGTACTTTATTTAACAATTTTTAACTCTGCTAACATGCATTTTAGCAATTTTGACCTCCACTATTGCACATCCTTCCATCCTTGTACCAATTTAAAGTTAGTTTAGATACAAGATGTGATGGCAGCAGCAACACTACAGCCCCCATCCCTAAGGTGTGATGGAAGCAGCACTACGGCCCCCATCCCTCTGGTGTGACAGAAGCAGCAGCACTATGGCCCCCATACCTTAGGTGTGATGGAAGCAGCACTATGGCCTCATCCCTCAGGTGCGATGGCAGCACCAACAGCACTATGGCCCCCATCCCTCTGATGTGATGGCAGCAGCAACAGCACTATGACCTCCCTCCCTCAGGTGTGGCAGAAGCAGAAGCACTGTGACCCCCATCCCTTAGGTGTGATGGCAGCAGTACTACATTCCCCATCCACCAGTGGTGATGGAAGAGGCACTACTGCCCCCACCCCTTCGGCGTGATGGCAGTAGCAACAATGCAGTCCACATGACTCAGGGGTGATGGCAGTAGTAACAGTACTATGATCCCCTTTCTGCAACACCCATACCCCACATGCACATGTTACAAATTACTTGGTCTCTTTGCTTGTTAGAACTCAGATGTGAATTAATCTGGACCATCACCACTAAGGTGGACTACCTTTGTTTTTTCCTATCTATAATTTAACTGCCTGAATTGGATTTCTGCCCGTGACACCACTGACCAGGGTTAGGGAACAGACTTGAGTGTTTGGAGGACCAGCTGGTGGGTGAAGGCTTGAGAGTCCAATGACCACTCACCTTCTACTGGCAGGGAGGGTGGGTTCATGGCTCAGTATTTGCTGGCTCCTGATGGAAGCCAGAGGTGCAACAATACATCGGCCCTCACTGCAGGAGGGAGCTTGACGGACGTCGGCTTGTGCCTTGACATCATGTGGCCTGCCACACTCTCAAGAAAATGGCTGGCAGTATAGCCTAGAAGTTAGAAGAATGAGGTGTGAAGAGCTTGGTACATCCAGCAGACCAGATCTGAGTTTGATTCTCACAGCCTCCACTTGCATACTGTGTGACTCTGAGCAAGTCACATAACTGCCCAGTGCTCCCAGGTCACCCCTGAAAACAGGCACTTGTGTCTAGTGGGCCTTACTCGGTTACCAAAGACTAAAATAAAAAAATAAAAAATGGGAAAACACCCGCTGGCTAACCGAAGGATGGCTGCTTGTCCCTCTATAAGCCAGAAGCCCCAGACATGTGTCCATTCTGACCCCTGCCATGCCCAGGATACACAGAAAGCTCTTTGGGGCAATTATCCTCCCCTGGTAGCCTCCCATTCAATGAAGGGTTACTTCTGGTTACCTGGTGGCACAGCAGTAAGGGGCAGTGAATGGTGGTCGGGACTCAGCAGTGGTGGTAGGCTGTCTTGGCAAGCCTGAAGGAAGTGGATGGCCAGGGGGTAGGAGAAGCAAAAAAAAAAATGCTTGAAGCTGCTTCTTTGAAATAGTGATTTCACATAAAAAAAATCCACAAGTGATTAGTGGAGAGCTGTCAAATAGATTCATACATCTTCCAGGCATGTGGATGCTTTGTTTTTACTTGGTGTCCATGAAAAGGGTGTCTCCCAGTTTTCACGTTCCAGCTCAGATGTGAATTGAGCACCACTCTGCCCACCAGCATCATACAGCCCCTGGGGTCTTACCTTCTGTATGTCATCAGATGTGCCTTCAAAATCCACTGGCCAAACATAAGTACACTTAAATACTTAATATTTGCTTTTTGTTGAAGCAGTCTATCAGAAAACTTTTTGTTGTCACAGAGACTGAAACAGCAGGTGGGAGAAAAGGTGCAAATGATACCATTCACCTAAATGGGGTGCTAACTGTGAAGCCTTTGGTAAGTAATAAGGCAGTTTTTTCCTTGTGAACATACTTTCATTCAGACTAGTTTTCATTCAAATAACCAAGGGTTTTGGATGGCCCTGCTGATTATAGACTTGAATACGCTAGTTGGTAACAGTGATCCTGCATTTAGCAATTTACAACCTAGATGCTCATATGCAAAGAATACAATAAAACCTGACTAAAATCTAAAAACAGCCTTATAAAACACATAAAGTGTATCTGAACATTTATCTTTACCTATACAAAATAATTGCAGCCCAAGTAAAACTCAGGTATATTACATGGTACCCTGACTACTATTCTATGATGTAGTAAACATATATTGATTTTTTTTTTATTATTAAACCAGGTAAGGTCCACTAGGCAGAACTGCCTGTTTTCAGGAGTGACCTAGAAGCACTGAGGAGGTTAAGTGACTTGCTTGGAGTCGCACAGTATGCAAGTGGAGGTTGTGGGAATCAAACCCAAGTCTGCTGGATGTACCCAGTTCAATGAATGTTTGTTACTCTAACCACTGGGCTATACTGCCAGCCATAATAACACCCATATATAATATTTTAATATATGATTTTAATAATAGTGCACCATACCTACAGTACAAATTATGAACATGAAACACTTTACAACATTTTACTAAAACTGAACTATTTTCCACTCCATCTGCTTATTTTTTCTTACACCAAAGTCAGTGAATAGTTGACAGAACACTGTAAATAGCTTTTGATCAGGCTTCATTATTCTACATCCAGAATAAGATAACATTTGTTTATTCTGGATTTATTTAAAATTGATTTTCTGTGGCTCACTAAATAGAATCTGGCACTGTATGAGACAGATGTTTTTACATTTTGGAAGATGCAACACCTCTTATCCATTTAGGATTCATGTTAGAAACAGAAGTTTTTCTTCATATTTAAAACATATTCAAGTGTCAGTGTATTCATTTATTAGTTTATGTTAACTAATATATGCTGCAAAAAACAGTAAAGGATTTATTGTGAAGCACTCAGGATCTATAGTAGAACTCCACAATTTCCAAGCAAGTTTTGCAAAACATCTCTGCAATTTCAGGTTACTTTTCCTGCAATTTTATAGTGGCCCTGCCCATGTGTGCTGATACTTGTATTTTTTTTGTATCATAGAGTGTAATATAAATAGTAAAAGACTCTTAGGCACATACTACATAAAAAACTGTGGTTTCAGGAAGGAAAGCAGTCCTCAGGTGATGGAGATGTTGGTGGGAAGCATGGGTGGTTAAACTGAATGGCTGATTACAACAAAGCAGTGTGGGTGATTTCCTTACTGACTCTATATGCAGCAAAGCAGAAAGAATGTAAAAGCGCAGCAGCAATAATTTTAAGATGCTGAAATCTGGGTCGGCTCACTGGCACTGGGTAGCACTACTGCTTGCAATGCCAGCGACCCAAGGTCGGAAGTGAATTTGGGTTGCTGGAGGTCTGGCCAGGGGAGTAGGATCGAGCACCCGGGGTACTGCTCTCCTCCTCTGGCAGGGAGCATGGGCTGCAGATCCTGCTGCTTTACCACCACCTGTGTGACCACTGGTGGTGGTGGTGCAATGGTGCTGCAGGCTGATCGGGGGGGGGGGAGGATGCTATCCAGGATATGGAGCAGTAGCATGTCTCTATGTGACTTACCTCCTTGGATCTCCTCTAGTGCTGGTGCCTTCAGGGACAGAGACCAGAAACCAGGAACAATCACCCCACATTGGCCACTGGCAGAAGGGACCCAGGTGCCCCAGACTTCATAACCAGGCTCCATGAAGGACCCACTAGGCTGCCCAACACACACTAAGGGAGTGTGGAGTGGTGACCTGGAGTCCCCTCCCTTCCCACCTGGGGGGGGTATAACCCAAGCAGGATAGGGGCAGGCCCACAGCTCCTGAGCATTACCTGGGGGTGAAGCTAGGGGATACCCAGCCTAGGGATCTCTGAAAAGTGGAGACTGATGCTGTGAGAAGGGAACATAGAAAGATAAAATAAAAAATAAAAAATTTAAAAGATGCTGAAATCTTAGAGATTCTGTGCAGTGACATGCAATTTCCGTGAGTCACCGGTACAAGAATTCAAAATCCGCACACCAAGCAGGATTCCATGATTACCAGTGTTACCGGTAAAAATGGAAAACCAGGGTCCCTGCTTATGGTGTGATGGTCTGACCAGCCAATTGGTTCCACCCCCAATTCCATGACCTCCAACCCCAGGAGGAACACAAGATCCAAAGAGTGACCCCCTTTATGGGTAGCAGAGATAACCACCTGTGTAAGGCCCAGCGTTGTCATAAGCTGGAGGAGATTATTTCCAAATTGAGAGAATTTGTCGTTGATCCAGGCACTGAAGTCACCCAAATTAACCATCTGGGTGACTCCAAAGCCACATCAACAATGAAGTCTGCAAACTCCTTCAGGAATTCTCCACCATCACCGAGTGGATGGTAGATAAGGAGTATCCCATCACTGGGTGGATGGTAGATGAGGAGTATCCTGAACCCTCCACCACCACCAGGTGCAGTAGCTCAAGTAGCACCTAACATCCTTCGATATCTCAAAGCCATTCAAGTCAGTTTTTTTTCAGGCCAGGCACAGCACAAAACAGTATTAGTCAAGGTCCAAAATGACCTCCTCAGGGCTAGAGACAGAGGAGACAGGTAATTTATTCTACTCCTTGATCTCTCATCAACATTTGGCACTGTGGATCACATTGTGCTTCTTGATTGCCTTCGAGAATACTGTGAACTTACTGGTACTGTCATAAACTGGTTCGAGTTCTATCTCTCAGGCAAGAAGCAATGGGTGGTGATGGAGAATTTCTCCTCACCAGAGCTCCTGCCATGTGGAGTGCCTCAAGCCCACAGGAGAGCTCATTAGGCTTTACAGTGTGGGTTTTCACTGCTATGCAGATGATACCCAACTGTATCTGTCTTTTGCCCCAGGAACACAGAACACTGTGGAATTGCTTAATAACTGCCTGGCTGAGATCATTGACTGGATGTCCTCCATTTGGTTGTGACTGAACCCCGACAAGATGGAGGTTCTGGTGATTGAGCCAGGTTGCGGGTGTGATGGGAATGCGTCTGGAGTGGCTACAATATTTTTCCTAGGATCCACTTCATTGATGGATTCTCCTAGGGTGTGGTATCTTGGCATTATCCTGGATGACAGATTGACTCTTGAAGCTCAGGTGTCATCTGTGGTCCTAAGTGTTTTTTCACCACTTGAGGAATATTGCCGGGATTAAGCTCCTAGTTCTGCCTAAAGACCTGCCATCACTAGTGCATGCCTTTGTTACTTCCAGACTTGACTATTGTAATGCTCTATATTTTGGGGTCACTGAAGGGACCCTCCACCAGCTGCAGTTAGTGCAGAAAACAGCTGCTAGGTTGCTGATGAGCCTGTCTAGGTCCAGTCATATGACCCCAATCCTACGGACTCTGCACTGGCTGCCTGTCAGGTGGAGGATCATCTTCAATGTGGGCTTGGCTAGGTCTGGGCTATCTGGCTGATCTCCTAACACCAGCCACCTCTGTCTATTCCCTCTGTTCCTAGATTAGTGGCATCCTCACAGTTCCCAGTGCCAGATTAAAAACATCAGGTGACCAGGCATTTGATGTCACTGGTCCAGCCCTGTGGAACTCTTTTCCAGGTGGCGTGAGGGAGGCCCCGACAGTCGAGTCATTCAAGAAGGGTCTAGAGGCTCATTTGTTTTCTTTGACCTTCCCCATTGATATATTTTATCCTGACCAGAGTTAATTTAATTGAAACTAATTTAATTGGAGTTTTATCTGTTTTATATTAGTATATTTATTGTTTTAAATATTTATATATAGTATTTGCATAATGTATGTTTTGTTTGTTTTCCCTACCTGCCTTTATATAAGGCACCCAGAGCCTCATGGATTGGGTGCCATAAAAATAAGATTGCCTTGCCTTGCCTTTATCTACACAGGAAAAACTGTCAGAAAATTTAAAACAACAATAGGCAAAAACAAGATCCAAATAAAGACAAAGGCTCTTCGTATACTGGTCACGTGGCACTTCAAATGTCCTGACATAATCCTCAGTTTGAGATTTTGGTGGTTGGAAATGGTCATCCTACTGATAAGGGAAGACAATCTTATTGACAAATTTGAGTCTACAGATTCTAAATATCATATCAAATCAGATTTCTTTATCTTTATATAGAACAGGTATTAGAGAGCAAAGTTTATTTTCACAAACCATCTTATTACAATCAGTTGCATACAGAATACTACAGTATTATGAAATTTTAATCAGTTACAAAGTCATCAACATGTAAGTGGCAATTACATACAAATATAAATAGTAAAAAAAATAGAAGGCTTCCTGACCCGATAAAACATAAGTTATGAATTTGCTCCAAGAAGTAGCCACACTGAACACTATACATGGAAGTCATTTGGCCATGATAAGCCCAGATCTTTAGTGAGATGAGCACTCATCCAGGTACCACTCTGCTATTGTCTAAATGAATGCACTGATTGGCTACTGATCATACAGTACTGAAAACCAAATTTCTTATGTTTTTTTATCTTTTCCACACATATGTAAATAAATCCATGAAAAGTTAAAGACTTTGGGCTGGATTCAGAGAGATCCACCACAAGCTGTGGCAATGGAAGCTTGCGGCAACCTGCCCTGCATCCTGGCTCATGCACCCGATTCAGGATCGGAGCGTGTGCAGCGATCTGCGTCCTGCAACTTATTATAGCTACGCAAGGTAGGGCGCAGCACCGGGAATGCTGCAGGTCCCAGGACAGCAGTTTTGACGGATGATGGCTGCCATGAAATCTCCATGCCCACCTCCAAGGTCCTGTATGGTGTAGGCACCAGCTCCAAGCCCCCTTGCCATGGACCCCCCCAAGAACATGGGCCCATGCCTGCACTGGTGGTCCAGTGGCCCCCCACCCCCCAACAGACACACCCCGGCGGGTGCATTGGAGACTGGCCCTGGTAGTGAGGGTGGGCTGTGCCAGTCACCAGTGGGGTACTGGGGGTGTGAGGGGGCTCGCACTTGGGATGAGGGGCCACTAGACTACCAGGGGGTTATGGGGATGGTGGGGGATCATACCCCAGGGCATGGGGGGGCTCACAATGTGTGTGAGGGGGGTCTTGGCATTAAGGGTGTGCTACACATCTTGCCTAGCACCTTGCATGCCATGCTTGGGACAAAGAGCACATGGGGGGTCCATAACCCACAGGGTTGTGGGGCTGGGGCACAGTGACAACCTCCAGTGAACAGCAAAGACTACCTTTTTGTTGGTGTAACTGATCTTTGACAGATGTTCACTAGTGCTTATCTCTGAATCCCATCAGTGGACATAGTGGCCACCCTACCTGAATAGGGTGCAAATGCTGCCAGAATCCCCCTTCTGCTATGTCACAAGGGTGTTTCAGGTGCAAAGGCTCTGTTGGGTGCAGGCAGCCTGCCACATGTCACAGGCTGCCTATCTGAATCCCACGGGGACGCAATGCAGGACACAAGTGCAACTTGCACCTTATTTTCTGATGCAAATTGCCTTGTGTTCTGTGTTAGCTTATCTGAATCCAGCCCTTTATATAGTTTGTGAAGTGAGTAACTTTGCATAGTATTAATGTTCACCAAAGTCACACTTTCTGTAGAAAAAACTAAGTGCACTAATTCACCACTAATTCATCACTTTGCAGCTGTGCTTAAGATGAAGTTGTGAAGTTTGCTTCGCACAAGTGAAGCAAAGTACAAAGTGGTCACTTTATGAAAACTCTGCAAAGTGCATAGTGGACCACTTCATCCATGTAATTTAACTTTGCAATGGGCCTACAAGTAAAGCACTGGAGAGCAGGAGGAGGAACACATTTCTATCTATTTTTCAGAAGAGAGATGCAAAATGGGGAAATTCTAACATTGCACTGCAAGTTCCATTTTCTTTATAAATTCAAAGACTTTCTCTTTTCTTTCTATGAGTTAGATTTAATAAGTCGGTTATCAGTATAAAAATACATGAGTATTATTATGAGAGAACAGTGCAAGAAATAGCAGGCAGCTAGGGATGAAGCAGAGATCTGTAATACAATAAAGAAAAAAATTCCCATTAGGACAGACAAATAGTAGAGTTGTTGACGGTATTCTAAAAAATGTTCCATCCATGAACCCCTGAATATGTTCAGTGAGGAAGCATAAGTGAGTTGATTTTTAAGTTGGTATTATGGAAGAAATGCAGGGGGTCCGATTATAAGACATATGGCGCAAGTTGCCGGCACTTGCCTCTTGCACCATATGTCGATACACCAGGGACTTTACACCTGATTCCAAAGCAGGCAAGGTTCCCAGTGGCTACGTCCTGTGACTTGTGGCACCCCGGGTGGTATGCCAAAGGGATGGCACACCTAAACAGTGTGTTGCAAGTTGCAGTACTGCCCTCGGACAAGGCGTAAGTCTCCCCACCCCGGATCCCTGAATGGCAAGCCCTCCCAAACCCCCACACCCCAGAGCTATACCAATCCCACACAGGGCTATTCAAGCACCCCGTTGCCCTGATGGCAGCTGCCCAGACACCCAATAGTACCCATGGTAGTCTAGTGCCCCCCCACCTTGCAGTGCTAGTCCACCTCCCCACCTAGGCTCAGTCAGTGACTGGCAAAACCGACTTCTCACCTCCATGGCCAGCTGCCGACTGAGCTTCTTCAGTGCATGTACTACTGTATACAGTACATGCTCAAATGACTGATTAAGTGCATACTGTATATAGTAGTACATGCTTTGAGGGCATTCAGTTGGTGGCTGGCCATGGATGCGAGAGGTGGGTTTTGCCAGTCACTGACTGGGGCCGCGGGGGGGGTGGACTGGCACTGCAGGGTGGGGGGGTCACTACACTACCAGAGATGGCAGAAGGTCCTTGGTGTGCACTGTACTGACTGTGCAAAGTGTGGCACAGAATTGGAAATGGGCTTGTCCTTTGAGGGAGGGTTCACCATCCCTGTGGGGAGCATTGCCAGCCATATGGGCTTTGGGGCATGGGGATGTAGTGCCCTTTCAGGGCAGTGTGGTGTACCAGAGCATGAGAGGGTGGGATAGCACTGCAGGGCACTCACTGTATCACAGGCGGATTGGAGCTTGGGGTGACAGCAGCCCCGCAAAGGGCATCTCTAACACACTGGGGAATAGTGGAGGGGTGTCTGTGGGATTGTGAGGGGGATTTAGGGTGGCACTGGCACAATCCAGCAACCCCTGGTGGATGCAACAGACATTTAGAGCAGCTAATAGCTGGTCTAACTGTGTTTAGACCAATGTCCTCCAGGGATTGTCTTGGAATAGAGCATGTGCTGTTTCCTCAGCCACCCTCTCAGAATAGGGCATGACTGTTGCCATAAACACTCTTGTGAAGTGTCACGGGGGTTCATGGCATACCTACTGGCATAGGATGGCTTTGGTGCAGGCAGCCTGTGACATGTCACAGGCTGCCTTTTGGAATACCAATTGGTGTAATGCATGGCCAAAGTGCTACTTGCACCATTTTGTTAGGCACAAGTCACTTTGCGACATGAGTACCCATTCTGGAATTGGGCCCCTGATGTCAATGTCTATTTGGAAGTGAATATGTGTGATATGGTCTTATACACCCATTCACCTTTTGCATGAAGTCTGACACCAAGACATAACAGACCCTGCTGCTGTGACTTGATGCCATTCTCCAGCATATCAGGCAGAGCATTAACAGTGTATGCACACCCTACACGTAGAACTGCATGGATGTCATCATGCTATGATACTGTGACACATGCAGATGCATAATATGTATAATTAAGGCACGTGTCCCTACAAAAGGTTCTTAATTTCCTAGGGAGATGATACTAAAGAAAAATGGACTTGCACTGTGTATAATTTTCAAATTCTGCTTCCATACAAATTTGGCAGAATTTTGGAAATTCCACCTAATGTTGTGGAGCTCCATATAAGCCAAATTCCAAAATTATAAAACATTTTCCATTTTTTTAAATAAATCACTTATAGAAAAATATCAAGCAATTCAATTATGAAATACAGGGATCACTGCTTGGGAAATCTGAGTCTGAGAAAGATTTGGGAGACTGTATAATATCAGAGTTAAAAAAATAAAAGACTCAGAATCTTTTTAACAGGGAAAATGTAATTGTACACACAATCAATCAACAATTCATACACAGATCCAAAGAAATACTACTATCATTGAATAATGTTTATGTTGAACCAATTACAGGCTATGGCTCATGATACTGGGCAGGGATCAACAATGCTGAAGTGTATAGCAGAGAGAATCCAGAGCACTACTACACAAATGATGTATGGTCTTATGGATATGGTATACAATGATAGACTTAATATATTAAAATTTACAAAAGTTTACAAAAAAGATGTGTGCATGATGACTTACTGTTATTCTTCAACATATTCTTTGTTCAGGTTATTATGGATGAACTAGGACTGGCATTTAGGAATGACATCCTTCATACTAAAAGTCACATTATACAATGGCAAGGATAAATCTTTTAACCTGATTGGTCAACTGAGACTTGTACAATAATGTTATCCCAGCACAACTTCATGGATCAAGGTCCAGCAAGTGCATGACCAAGGAGGGAGTAGAAGGGAGGAGATGGAGGCTAGTGAAGAGAATTGGGCATTATGGAGGGTGGTCTCATTGAATGCAACAAGCCTAGGAAACAAATCCGCTGAGCTACAGTTACTCTTAACAGTGTGGAGGGTGGATATTGCAGTTGTCACAGAAATGTGGGCAACTGAGCACCAGGACTGGGATCTGGCAATCCCAGGATACAAATTATACAGGAAGGACCGTAAGGGTGGGGTGGGGTGGCAGTCTATGTGAGGGACAGGATCAAGTGCACAAGGGACAAGGGAGAAGAAAGGAGAACAGTGGTAATCTGGCTGCAGCTTCTAGACTCAAGTGGTACGAAATTGAGGTTTGGGGTGGTATACAGGTTGCTGTCCCAGTCTGAGGAGCTTGTCAGGGAGTTAGCGGAACAAATCAAAAAGGTATGCAGAAAAAGGACGGTGGTCATCGTGGGGGATTTCAACTTGCCGGGGGTTGACTGGAGCATTCCGGTCACCTCCAGTGCTAGGGAGCAAGTTCTCCTGGGTGCAATCCAGGAGGGTCTCCAGACATAGTTAGTTACTGTATCTACTAGGCTAAAGAACACTTCAGATTTGGTATTGTCAAATGGTGAGGCAGTGAGGGAAATAAAGGCAGAGAACCCACTAGCCGACAGTGATTACCAAATAGTGTGGTTTAATATCACAATGTGCAGGGAGCCAGAGAAGTCAGTTACTCGGGTGGTAAACTTCAGGGTTGTGGACTTTGGGAGGATGCAGAAAGTACTGAAAGGGAAACTGGAGGGCATAAGGCAGGAGATGGACGTGGAGCAGAAATGGGATGTTATTAATCAGGGGGTTACAGAGGCAACATAAGCCTACACCAAGGCACAAAGTAAGAGGAGCAGAGCAAGAATACCATGCTGGTTGAACAACGAGGTTGTGTAGGTGGTGAGGGCAAAACAAGTAGTGCACCAGAGGTTTAGGAGGATGGGGAAGGAAGGAAGTGAACAGGAAGGAATATGCAAGATGGTCCAGGGAGGTGACCAGAAAAGTGAGAGAAGCCAAGGCCCAGAGGGAGCTGAGATTTGCACAGGGAATTAATGGGGGGGGGGGACTTTTTTAGATACATCAGGAAGAAAAGGAAGGGCAAGGAGACAATAGTGAAGATAAAGAGTGGTGGTAGTGGACGGAAAAGGGGGAAGAGCAGGCAGAAGCACTGAATGAATACTTTTGCTCAGTGTTTATGGGAGAAAAGAGAGGACAGCTACCAGTATAGGCTGGGAGGGTGGGGACAGGGGGACAGGAGGTGATAGATGGAAGAATTGAGGCAAATAGAGTCCTAGAGGGACTTAGGGCACTGAAGGTTGACAAGGGATGTATGCCACCGGACTGGAGGATGGCACATGTAGTACCATTACATAAGAGCAGGCCAAGGGATGAACAGGGTAATTATCATCCGGTAAGTCTCACCTCCATAGTGTGCAAACTCATGGAAACGATACTAAAGGAAAGACTGGTGTCATACCTGGAGGACAATGGCCTCAAGTATGTGAGGCAGCATGGTTTTGTTTCAGGGAAGTCTTGTCAAACCAACCTCATACAATATTATGACTGGGTGACCGGTGAGCTGGATAAGGGTCATGCAGTGGATGTTCTTTACTTGGACTTCAGCCAGGCCTTCGATTTGGTGCCTCATGGGCAGCATGGGGGCGAAGCTAATGGGTGTAGGGGTAGGGGCAAAAATGATAAACTGGATTACAAGCTGGCTGAGTGACAGGCTGCAATGGGTGGTTGTGAGAGGGGAGCTTTCAACTTAGCGGAGTAAAAAACCACTATGGTTCTCAAAAGAGGTAGCAGGGAAGGTTAAGGAGAAAAAGGCTGCATTCAAAAAGTATAAGGAATCACAGAAGGAGCATGACAGGGAAGAACTGTATCAATTAAAGCAGAAAGAAGTGGGGAAGGCAGTCAGAATAGCAAAAGCCCAAACTGAGGAAAAAAATAGCCAATTCAGTTAAGAAGGGGGATAAAACCTTTTATAGGTACATTTGGGAGCATAGAAAGATTAAGGGAGGAATAGGGAAGATTAATAAGGGAAAGGGGAGGTGGGCAGAGGAGGACAGTGAAAAGGCAGAGATACTGAATGAATACTTTTGCTCAGTATTCACAAAAGAAGATGAGGAGGAGTTACCTAAACCAGATAATAGAAGCACTCTGGGTAGGGGGGGTTGACACCAGTCCATTTACAAAAGAAAGAGTCCTGAAAGAACTCCAAAACTCAAGGTGGACAAAGCAATGAGGCCTGATGAGATTCACCCCAGAATCCTAAAATAACTAAGGGAGGACCTAGTGACACCACTGACCACACTTTTTAACAAATCATGGGAGGATGGGGTGGTACCTGAGGACTGGAGGAGGGCAGATGTGATTCCCCTTCACAAAAGTGGGAGCAAGGCAGAAGCAGGAAACTACAGACCTGTAAGTTTGACCTCAGTGGTAGGGAAAATGATGGAATCACTTCTGAAAGAAAGAATTGTTGAGTACCTAGAGGCCAGCAGGGCACAGGATCCAAGACAGCATGGATTTAAAGCAGGAAGGTCATGTCAGACGAATCTAATAGATTTCTTTGACTGGGTGACCAAAGTAATAGACCAGGGAGGGGCTGTGGATATGGCCTACCTAGACTTTAGCAAGGCATTTGACACAGTCCCACACAAACGATTAATAATCAAGTTAGCCAGCCTGGGAGTGGGTCATAGGGTGATAGCCTGGGTAGCAAACTAACTGCACAACAGGACACAGAAGGTAATAGTGAATGGAACACATTCCGAAGAAAGGGGGGTCACTAGTGCAGTATCTCAGGGCTCAGTACTGGGTCCAGTCCTCTTTAACATCTTTATAGGTGACATTGCAGAGGGTCTGGAGGGAAAGGTATGCCTCTTTGCAGATGACACAAAGATCTGTAACAGAGTTGATACACAGGGGTGGGGTAGAAATGATGAGAAGGGACTGGGCAAGGTTGGAGGAATGGTCAGACATATGGCAACTTAGATTCAATGCAAAGAAGTGCAAAGTAATGCACCTGGGAAACAAAAACCCAGGAGAAGAGTACACAATAGCAGGGGAGGTACTAACAACTACAAAAATGGAAAGGGACCTGGGGGTAGTCATAACAGATGATCTAAAGGTTGGTAAGCAATGTGAGAAGTCAGTAAGAAGAGCCAGGGGGATACTGGGATGCATAGGAAGGGGCATCACAAGTAGAAAAAGGGAAGTGGTAATTCCTCTGTACAGACAGTTGGTGAGACCCCATCTGGAGTACTGTGTGCAGTTTTGGATACCTCATCTACGCAATGACATAGACAGGATGGAAGCAGTCCAGAGGAGGGCAGCTAAAATGGTGCAGGGTCTACATCAGAAACCATATGAAGAGAGACTGAGAGAGCTTAATATGTATACCCTTGATGAAAGGAGGGACAGGGGGACATGATAGAAACGTTCAAGTACCTCAAGGGAATCAACAAAGTCCAGGAGGGTAGCATATTTCAGAAAAAGAGATGTGTAAGAACAAGGGGGCACAATTTAAAGATAGAGTGGGGACAGCTCAGGGGTAATGTGAGGAATTTTTTTTTCACTGAGAGAGTGGTGGATGCATGGAACCACCTTCCTGGGGAGGTTGTTGGGTATAAAACAGTGGGGGAATTCAAACATGCATGGGACAGACATAAGGCAATTATAGTGGGGGGTGGCAGGAAGTAGGCTGTTTGTTAACTAGAATCTGCAGGTCATCCAATAGGTAGGGAAATGGGCAGACTGGGTGAGACAAGTGGTCCTTATTTGCCATCAAAGTCTATGTTTCTATGTTTAACTCCAAGGCTGGTGATGAGTGGAGTGCCACAGGGCTCTGTGTTTGGACTAGTATTGTTTGGGATCTTCATATCAGACATCGCACACTGGGTGGTGAGCAAGGTAAGTCTGTTCGCTGATGACACCAAAATCGGAGCAGTGGTGGATAGAGAGGAGGGATGAAGATAGCTACAGGGGGACCTTCACTAACTAGAGCAGTGGTCAGAGAGGTGGCAGCTGGGGTTCAATGCAAAGAAGTGTAAGGTTATGCACTTTGAGGTGAAGAACCCAAGGAGAGAATACTGGCTGGAGGGGGTTAAGCTGGGGATCACTGAGGAGGAGAAGGACATAAGGTAATGATAACAGGAACCATGAACAACACTACCTAGTGCAGGAGAGTGGCTGCAAAGGTGAACAAAATGCTGGGGTGCATAGCAAGGGGTTTTTCATCCAGGCGAAGAGAGGCGAACTTGCCCCTCTATAAGTCGCAGGTAAGGTCGCACTTAGAGTATTGTGTGCAGTTTTGGAAGCCATACTTAAAGTGTGATATCAGGCTACTGGAGGGGGTGCAGAGGAAGACAACAAAGATGATATGTGAATTGGAGGGGAGAGACTATGACAGCAGGCTGGGAGACCTGAATATGTATACCCTGGAGGATAGAAGGGATGAGGGGACATGATAGGGACATTCAAGTATCTGAGGGGAATCAATGAAGATGGGGCAGATGAGGTCTTTACATTAAGGAAGGGGAGGGTCACCAGGGGGCACGGGCTAAGAATAGAGGAGGAAGATTTAGGAAGGAAATGAGGAGACACTATTTCACAGAGAGGGTGGTAGCAAAATGGAATGCCCTACCAGAATGGGTGGTATCATGTAAATCTGTGAACAGCTTCTAAAGGGCATGGGACAGGGAACAGGGGAGAGTGAGGGTTGGGGAGTTGGGGGTTGGCAGTGGTATAACAAAGGTGGGGTGGGGCGGCTGCAAACTATGGGTGTTGGCTACACACTCGAGCAGACTTAGATAGACCGGGTGGTCTGTTTCTGCTGGCAGATTCGTATCTTCCTTTTTTCATATTAAATGTTAAAGGAATCAGTCTGCAAGCAATGTCCAAGTTGCTGATCCTTGGTATGACTGGTATAGTTTTTGCCAGTACTTCCTCGTTTCTTTGAAAATTCAGTCTCTCCCTCTTGCTGCCACAAACTGAACACAAAACTTTTCATAACACTTGTAATGAGTCCAACATGACACAAAAATGTTTAACTCTGCTCCTTGTTTCTCTCTTTACAAACAAACAAAAACAAAACAAATAGTAACTGAAGCCAACATGAAAATCAGCTTCACTCCGCCGCTACCAACAGTTGCAATTAGATGAGCATGTGCGTTGGTGGCACTTACTAATCAGCTGTATATCCACTCCATTAACTCGTCTTTCTCCTGGTACAAACACAAACTGTAATGGGAGAACTAAATAAAGACAGCAGTCACTGTGCCAACCATGAGTCAGCTGAGCAGAGAAAGGGAAGAGATATTACAGTATGAACTGTACACAGCAAACCCACTGCAAACTGTAATCAGCACACAGCACTGCAGGGCAGGGGACATGAGGACACATCTCTGGAGAAAAGGACAACTAAAACAGGATATGCACAGATCTAGTTCTGTGGAGAAACAAATATAAAATGGGGGGGTGTCAGGGGCTCAGGTGACTGTTGACAACAGAAAAATACAAGAGAGATAGAGGTACAGAAACTGACAGACAGGGGAACACAGAAAAGCAACACAAGCACCACCTACTGGACAAATCAGAAATTGTATACTTTTTTATTAGATGTACCTCTCTCTTTACAAAAATAGAAATAAACACTATAACTTAAACATTATTTAACTTTTTTTTTTTTTTTTACAAATGCACCATTATATAATCAGAATAATGCACTCCATGGATGTGTATTGTGCTGGGATAACATCACTTCTTAGCTGTTGGATGCACTCAATCTGCGACCTCATGCCCGACCGCATGATGCATGACATTATCCCTGCACAGCACACACCCTGTCATGCAATATTTTCTTAAATAAGCAATTTAGAGCTGAAAGATTTAAAACCAACAAAGAGAAAAAAGTATTTTATTCAGTGGATAGTGGGTGTCTGGAAATATCTTACTGAATATTTTATAAATAGAAATATTATAGACATTTTTAAAGCATATTAGATAAATACATGAAAAATTAACCTTCCTATCATGTAGTGGGACAGCACTACATGGACATTAATGTCCTCTGCTGTCTCAATCTTCCAAGAATTACACCAAGTGAATATGTTTATTATTTTTTTATTTATTTAATGATATCTAGGATTACAAGTAACTTTGAGCAAGAACTGCTCATTTACAAAGGTTCCACGTCAAATGTTGGAGGGTAAACATACATACAAAGGTTGCCAAAGTTACAGAGTCATGAAAACAGCACGAAGTCTGAGCCTTAAAAAAAAAATCCACAGTCTTACAAGTGAGCCAGAATCAACTAGTGCAGGTCGAATGCATCCAACACCCAAGGATATTAAATGGCAGATTAGTACTCTGCAGTTTAATTAAACTGCAGATTACTGTTCCACTGTTTATTGTAAACTGTGGATTCATTTTCTTCAAACTGCAGAAAACAAATCTATGGTTTATATATATTGCTTGACTCTAATCCATGGCATCAATGGAAACATGTTTAGAATTCCACAGGATTTGTCCACAAATTCCAAATACCATTTCTGAGGTGACATTCTGCCTGAATTCTGCACTTTGTGCAGCTGTAGAGGGAACCCGGCTTCTACGCTAGAATGCAACACAATATGGAGTAAGCAGACCTTTTCATTTGTCAGCATTTAAAGTAAAGAAGGCTACAGTATAATTTTCCTTGGTGGGAACACAGCTAATTAAAGTACTTGATTTCTGAATTAGCAGAGCAGAAAGATTAGACTTTCTACATATCATCAAACAGGAGCTGACTCAATATGTGATACAGAGATAATTTTCTCTGTTGATATGCCCCTGAAATGATGATAGATAACACTTTCAGGGTGAGTTACACATATTATTGTAGAAAATATTTGGTAAAAATGGCACTGTGTTAAAAATTCTTTAAACTGCTTAATATGATGTAAAGCTTATTACATTTTAATGAACCAGGCAGAAAAGTAAATCAATTATGTTATGCTTGCAAAGAATCAGAGATTCATTATTATTGTGGCAGAAACGTACTATAAAATTAAGAAAAAAAGAGAGAGATTGTTGTGAGTTTGTAAACAACCCCTCTAAACCTAGAAAATGCTAGTTTTATGTTTGTTTGTTTTTTCAAATATGTTCTTTACATGTTATTTTTATAAGTGCAAGAAGACTGGTGCATAGTTAAAGAACAATTACTTTTTATAACTTTTAGAGTTGTAGAATCAATATTATTAAAAATCATGGGTTTGCAGATGACACAAAGATCTGCAACAGAGTTGATGCACAAGGTGGGGTGGAAAGGATGAGAAGGGACTTGGCAAGGTTAGAGAAATGGTCAAATGTATGGCAACTTAGATTCAATGCTAAGAAGTGCAAGGTAATGCACCTGGGAAACAAAAACCCAGGGGAAGAGTACACAGTGGGGGATGAGATACTAACAATAACAGAAATGGAAAGGGACCTGGGGGTAGTCATATCAGATGACCTAAAGGTGGGCAAGCAATGTGAGAGGGCAGCAAGGAGGGCTGGGGGGATACTGGGATGCATAGGAGAGGCATCACCAGCAGAAAACAAGAAGTTATTATCCCTCTGTACAGACAGCTGGTGAGACCACATCTGAGTACTGCATGCAGTTCTGAGACCCATCTCCATAAAGACATAGACAGGATGGAAGCTGTCCAGAGGAGGGCAACTAAAATGGTGCAGGGTCTGCACCAGAAGACATATGAAGTGAGACTTAAGGAGCTTAATCATGTATAGCCTCGAGGAAAGGAGGGAGAGGGGGGACATGATAGAAACTTTCAAGTACCCCAAGGGAATCAACAAAGTCCAAGAGGGTAGCATCTTTCAAAAAAAGAGGTGTGCAAGAACAAGGGGGCACAATTTGAAGATAGAAGGGGTGGCTCAGAGGTAATTTAAGGAAGTATTTTTTCACAGAGAGGGTTGTGGATGCATGGAACAGCCTTCCAGAGGAGGTTGTGAAGTCAAAAACAGTGGTGGAATTCAAGCATGCATGGGACAGTCATAAGGCAATTCTAGGGGGTTGGGGTAGGAAGAAGTAGGCTGCTGGTTAACTAGGATCTGCAGCTTATCCATCAGGTAGGGAAATGGGCAGACTGGGTGGGCCAAGCGGTCCTTATCTGCCATCAAATTCTATGTTTCTATGCAGCTATTATTAGTGCGGACACTTCTGTGTAGGGTCAAAGATAATGAGGTACAACTGTGAAATCATTCAACACTAACTCCTTTTCTGAAAGATTGAGTAGCGGTGAAATTTCTACAATAATGTCCAAGACAGCAGATTTACACTCTTGGGTCAGACTGATCCTCCAGGGCTGGCCTGAGCCCCACCATAGAGGGGCAAATACGTGGTACATTAGCCACGTTTTGGAGGTCTGGGTAGGTAGGTTATTGAAAGGAGCAGTGTTGTGATAGGAGAACTGTAGGGACAGGAGGGGCTTGACAGTGTGGGTGCAATTGCCAGTAAAAGGTAATATACATTGCATGTAAAGTAACCAAAAAAAATCTGATTTTCATAAACATATGAAATTATGATTTTATAGAGGCATGCAAGGTGAGACTAATTTTCTGCCTGCTGACACATATGATGAAGACTATTCCCGTCAACATTATGTCTGGGGTTAAATATGACATACTATAAGTACCCTGCTGAGCATTGAAGTGTGCAAGCAGCATCACTGCTCTAGCAGTGAGCCACCAATTGTTGTAAATATCAATTCCAATGCAAGAGGAAGGCCAGCGATACTGTATATAACAAACATTTTATTGCCTTTGATGTGGCATTGAGGGTGGGGTAATGTCCAAATTGCATGGAAGAGCCCACTGCGTGTGACAACAGAATCCCATGCTGCAGCAAAATGTGACTCGCTGACATTGCATAATGATTTTTTCTCAACAACTGCAAACGGTCAAAACTGAAATTAAGGCTCTGTGATTACCTTTTTCTGAATATTCAGCTGAATATTTGGTATTTGCAGCCCAGACATTCAATATTTGGTTGAATATTTGGAATTCAGGTTATTAAAAAAAGGCAAAGAAACAGAATCCACCTTCCTCCATATCATCTATCCTTTAAAATATAGAAGCCCCCTTCACCACACCTTGAGTTAGCACCCAAATCCCACTTCCCTCCCCCAGCACCCATGTTATGATAATCATGCATTTGTTGTTAAGTAAAGCTCCAAAGATGTGCAACTGGCAAAACTTGACTGCTGCCATGGCTGGCCGCTGACTTTCAACACTTTGCAGTGCACTGTAAGAATTAGTACTGAATCAATAGTCCCCCCACACCCCACACCCTGAAGCAGCAGTCTCCTCTGTACTCACCTCCCCTGCATGCAATTTTGAACGGAAAAAGATGACTGACAGCCCACCCTCCTCCATGGATGGACACCTTCTTCTGAATGAAGGCAGCCACACACACCCTTGCTTGCATAGTAAAACCATCTGATCATGTGATCAGCTGGTTTTCTATAATGACAAACTCTGGCTATGCCTTTATTCAGAAGAAGGCAGACAGCCATGGAGAGAGGTAGGCTATGTCAATTCAGTACTACCTGTAGTTCTTACAGTGCATTGCAAATTGCTTAAAGCTAGCAGCGCTTGGGGGAGGTAGAATGTGCTAGTCCCCCATTCTTGGAGTTTTACTTAACAAATAAATAGTTATCAAAACGTAGGTGGGGGAAAGGGGATTTGGGTGCCAACTAAGGGCAAAGGGATGGGATATTCTAAATTTTAAAGGGTCACAGCTAGGGAGGAGGATGGGGGGGCTTTTGGCTTTTTGTTTTCATCCTTTTAAGAGATTATTTCCTGAAAAGGGATACATAGTGCTACCATTTGCTATTGGGGATCCAAATGACTTAGAATGGTATTCAGGAAATATCTGTTGCTTGCACTCTCCATGTTGAAATAAACATTTATATTTAAAAATGTATGTTGTATAACTTAGTTGACAAACTGAGTCCTGAAGGTCAGATCAATTTTGTTAATCCCTACTTCATGAAAGATCCACCTTATGCACGCAGACTTCACAACAAAGTCTCCTGCACACCCACACACAAACCATCACTGTCACAGCCACACGTCATCACAGACACACACAGACTGTCTCTCTCTCTCTCACCATCTCATTCACTGACACAATCACTCAGACATAACACACTTCATATCACAGTCACACACACCATCAGTCACACAATTACACACAGAAACACACATGCACATGCAGACACCAATATACACGCACAACACACAGACATACACACGCATACACACACGCGCTTGCACAGATACTCACTCACTCACTCACTCACTCACTCACTCACTCTCTGTTGTATAGAACACTTTATAAAATGGAGAGAGAAAATCCTGAGTTTTGATTGGTTTCTACCCATGCATCAAATCTGTTAGACACACAGGTAAAATCAAGTTCTCAAAATCAGGACCAAAGTACAAAGACAAAAAAATAAGTGTGCTGTTAGAACACTGATTTTTGAAATGCCACCATTTTCCCCCACAAACTAGCAAGAGACATTCAGGAAAACAGCCACCAATGACAATTGTCTTAACGAAGTGCCACCCAGACACAAACATATTATCATATTAATGCAAATGAAATCTACTAGCTGCTCCCCTTCTTCTACCTCTTGTTAACTACTGACATCATGGTTGGCCTCCTGCAGCATGCCTGCTCCCTCCATCTCTATAACAAAATTGTGCTCCTGCGTTTAGACTTATTTAAAACAAATTAGCCTGTTTTGTTATTTTTTTTAGTTTTATTTTCATACTGGCACCCTCACACATAAAGGTAAAACTTCGAGGATGAAATATTGACTTCTGCTCACTCCTTAATGCTGTCAAGAGAAGCAGAGGAGACACGGAATCCTGTATGTCCCATCACAGCGGTCCAAGTCTTCCAAAAAAAAAGGAAACGACTTTCAGCAACTGCATGCTTTCTAATGCACAGCCATAGCCACAACAAATGCCAATGTGTCCTCCATCCTAATACATACTTGGGCCGGGAGGGGCTCCTGCTTTTACAGCAAAACTAGTTGGGGGAGGGCTCCTGCAAAGCAACAAAAATACTATGGGGAAAAACATGACATCATGTTCTAGGTGCAGATGGACTATTTTATGACAGCTGTCATAAATAATAGTCTTTTTTACATATGTAAAGTTCCTTTTTTGTAACATAAAAAGTAGCCATTGTTATAAGTGCAATAAGACACTCCGAGGTGTGCAATGAACAAATGTTACCACATGCTCAGGGGTTGAAGGCACTTGGCCTGTGGTCTTGTGCCTCACTATGTCCCTGGGCGTGCGGTAATATCTGTTCAATGCATATCACGTCATGTCCTATTGTTCACTCAGCAGGTACCATTATACTCATAGAAAAATAGAAGCTAACATTGTTAGAAGTAGTTCTAAAAAGAATTAAAACCCTTTTAGAACCCAGGGGTTCGAGTTCTGATTTAGGACTAGAACACCCATGAGTTCTAATTTTTAAGGGTTCTAAATACTAAATAAAATGCTTTTTTGTTCAAATATTTCAAAAAAAGTAGATACCAGCATGGAAAACAAACCACTGATTGAGAATTACATCCTAAAATGTTAGAGAGAGAGAGAGACAGAGAGGAGAGAGAGAGAGAGAGGAGAGAAGAGAGACAACATGAGAATGTGTTGCTCATATACAGATGTGCCAAACACATAGAATAGTGATACTTGCCATTTGCATTTTGAAAGGCACAGTGGGCCAGATTCACAAAGGTATACCGCAAGCTGTGGCAATGGCAGCTTGCACCGACCATCCCTGCGATCTGGACCTTGCACCCAATTCAGTATCAGAATGGGTCCAGGGGTCTGCGTCCTGCAACTTGCAGTAGCTGTGCAAGGTAAGGCACAGCTCCCAGGTATGCCACTGGTCACAGGACAGGGTAGGTGGCAGATGCACCAACTGAGGGAAGCCATGGTACCCCCCATGCCCACCTCCGATCCGCGTAAGGTGTGTGTGTCCCAGTCCCAAGCTCCCTTGACATGGATACCCCACCATATAACAACACCCTTAACTGCCCTGGTGGCCTAGTGGTCCCTCACCCCCCTCCAAGCAGTGCCAGCCCCCCCAACAGACACACACACCTACACACACACACACACACACGGTGGATGAGTCAGTGGCTGGCTGTGGTGGTGAGCAAAGGGCTATGCCCGTCACCGGCAGGGTATTGGGTGTGTTTGGGGGGCTCGCACTGTCTGGTGAGGGGGCCACTAGACTACCAGGGAGTTTCATGAGTGAAGGGGGATCTTGCCCCAGGGCATGGGGGGCTCTCAACATGTGTGTATATGTGTGTGTGTGTGTGGTGGTCTGGGCATTGGGGTGTTCCACACACCCATCATTGGCACAGTGCATGCAATGCTTGGGACCTGGAGCCTATGGGGGGGCTGTAACCCACAGGGGATGTGGAGCTTGGACACAGTGGCAACCTCCAGTGAATGGCAAAGACCACTTAGACCAGCTTTTTGTTGGCATAAAAGGTCTTTGACAGGTGTTCACTGTTGATTGTCTCTGAATCCCGATTTATGGACATAGCTGCCACCCTACCTGAATAGGGTGAAAATGCTGCTATAAACCGCCTTATGCCATGTCGCAAGGGGGTTCAGGCAGCCTGCATCATGTCACAGGCTGCCTTTGTGAATCCCATCAGGACATAACTCAGGAGGCAAGTGCTACTTGCACCATTTTTCCTAATGCAAGTTGCCATGCATCCTGAGTTGCCTTTTGTGAATATGGCCCAATATGTTTATCATTTCTGCATGTCCAGTGGAACAATATTATTGCTGTAATATGATGGCAAGACAGCAATGAACATTGATGGCTCCACTACCCGTGACCCTAAGACTATGGCCGATGCCCTAAATAAAACCTTCACTGACCTCAGTGGTGTCCTCTAACCAGACTTCTTCCAGGACTTGTCAGTTCCAAAACTCGTATCCCAAACCACCTTGCCAGACAAACCACTATTTCACTTTAAAATAGTTAAGACATATGAAGCCTACAGATACATAAAAAAGGCCTGCTCTAAATCTAGAAATAGCAGTGTCACCATTGATCTAAAACTTCTGTCCCTCACCTTGGAAGAAGTGATCCACCAACCTCACCAAAATTCTCAACCTCTCCCTGTGCCAAAGTCAATTCCCCAATACCTGGAAGGCCGCTATAGTCACACCAGTGCATAAAGGGGGTGACAAATCCACACCAGGGAACTATCGGCACATATCTATACTTCCACCCCTCTCCAAAGCTCTTGAATGGATCGTGGCAGATCAACTATTAGACTACCTGCAAAAGTATGATCTACTCTGCATTCAGCAACATGGATTTAGGAAAGGACACAGTACGTTGACGGCCCTACTTGATTTCTCTAGTGAAACTCACAAAGCCTTGGATAAGGGTTATTTAACCGGAGCTGTTTTCATAGACCTCACAAAGGCCTTTGACACTGTTCACCATAGCCTTCTAATCTCTCTTCTGCTCAACATTGGGCTAGCCAAGGGACCTGGAGCCTGGGTAAAAAATTACCTGGCACAACGTTCTCAAACAGTAAAAATCTCTGAGGTTCTCTCTGACTCCATACCGATCCTCTCTGGTGTCCCCCAGGGCTCAATTTTAGGTCCTCTCCTCTTCAGCCTATTTCTAAATTTACTTCCCAAATCCTGCCCTGAAAAATTAATACTCTATGCTGATGACGCTGTAATTCTCTCCTCCCATAAGGATCCAAATCCACTATGACAGAGCTTGCAGCTTGCTTTCTCATGTGTTGAAAAGTGGTTCCTTGAGAACAAACTGGTCCTAAATAAAAAAAACAAACAAAAGTCATGCTTTTCACCAGTCATCAAAACAGAAATAGGCAAACTCCACTCGTCATAAAAACTTCTCTTGGAAATACACTAGAACAAGTGAACACCTTCAATTACCTTGGTATCACTTTTGACGAATGTCTTACTTTTGCGGCCTATATTGATAACACTGCAAAAACAGTGCACCAACGCATTGCAATTTTTTAACGGAACCGTCAATTTTTCAACCAAGCTGCCTTGAGGATTGCTGTTCAAAGCTCCATCATCTCAATCATAGACTATGGTCTAATTGTGTATGACTCAGCTTCTACCACTGCAATAAAGCGCATCTCAACAGCACTAAATAAAACCTGTTGACTCCTCACTGGAGCACAGAGACGGACCCACACTTGTGACCTCTACACGGAAACCGGTTGGTTGCATCTTTCCAATCACCTCATGTATCTCATCTGCGTGATGGCAAAAAAATCAATCTTGGGACTCACTCCTCCATGTATCCGGGACCTGATCTGCCTGAACAATGGCACTCGTATCACCAGAAGATCTGACCACCAACCTTTCCTTGTCCCTAGATGCCGGACTGCTCAGGGACAAAGATCTTTTACATACCGTGCCCCTACCTGGTACAATGCCCTTAACCTGCCCTTCCTATCCTCCACGACATTGGGAGCTTTCAAATCCATACTTTACGCTCACCTCACAGCCTCCGGCTCCTGTGACTGCTTTGACTAAAGTCTCATCCCACTGAGTGCACTTACGTTTGTTTCACTCAACCACCATGGTCTCCTCTTTGACAAAGACAACCTGAGTACCACTAACCTGGTTCTGTCTGCTCCTAAACTTCTTATTTCTCCTTTCTTCCCTCTCAAGCTCTCCAATCCTTATTCCTTGCCCTTGACACTGCCTCTGAGTTCCTTTTCCTTTTCTGTACATAAATGTTACTATTTAAGTTGTGGCCTTGTTAAACGGCTTACTGATTGTTTGTAACACTATCTACTATGTTTTTGTACTTAATGACATGGAACCTTTGTAAAAAAGCCTTGGCTCAAAGGTATTAATTCCTAGAACAATAAACTTCAAACTTTTATTTATGTTTTTTTACTGTCTCAATATCTCTATCTGTTCTTTATCTCTCTTCAGTCCTATACATAAAAGTGTTTAGTTCTAAAGAAGATTAGAACCCTGGAACTAATTGCACAGTTCTAGACCAGAATCAGAACCCAGAAGTTTAGTGGGTTCTGACAATCCCTAATACAAACATAGGGCCGGATTCACAAAGGTCTGTCACAAGCTGTGAAAATGGCAGCTTGTGCTGACCATCCCAACGACCTGGACCTTGCACCCAATTCAGTAGCGGAGCAAGTCCAAGGGTCTGCATCCTGTGACTTGTGGTAGCTGTGCAAGTTATGGTGCAGCTCCCAGGTAGGCTGCAGGTCACAGGACAGAGTAGGTGGCAGATGCACCAGCTGAGGGGAGCCATGGTACCCCCATGCCCACCTCCAATCCCCGTAAAGTGTGGTCCCAAAGCCCCTAGCTCCCTTGACATGGATATCCCACCATACAACAAAACCCTTAACTGCCCTGGTGGCCCAGTGGTCCCTCACCCTCCCCCCCCAGTGGTGCCAGCCCCCTAGCACACACACATATGGTGGGTGGGTCATCAGCTGGCCATGGTGGCGAGCAGAGGGCTGTCCCAGTCTCTGGCAGGGTATTGGAGGTATGTGGGGGGGGAGCTTGCACTGTCAGGTGGGGTATGGGGTGGCCACTAGACTACCAAGGGAGTTTCAGGAGTGAAGGGGGGATCTTGCCCCAGGACATGGGGGACTACTCAACATGTGTGTGTGTGTGTGGGGGGGGGGGTCTGGGCATTGGGGTGTTCCACACACCCATCATTGGCACAGTGCGTGCCATGCTTGGGACCTGGAGCCTATGGGGGAGTTGTAACCCACAGGGGATGTGGAGCTGGGGCACAGTGGCAACCTCCAGTAAATGGCAAATACCACTTAGACCAGCTTTTTGTTGGCGTAAATGGTCTTTGACACATGTTCACTGGTGGTTGTCTCTGAATCCTGATTTGTGGACATAGCAGCAACAGTACCTGAATAGGGTGCAGATGCTGCCATAAACCCCCTTATGCCATGTTGCAAGAGGGTTTATGGCGCATTGGTGCAGTTGGGTGCAGGTAGGCTGCAGCATGTCACAGGCTGCCTTTGTGAATCCCACCAGGATGCAACTCAGGACACAAGTGCTACTTGCACCATTTTTCCTGATGCAAAATGCCTTGCATCCTGAGTTGCCTTTTGCGAATATGGCCCATAGAATTTTAACATAACAGGACCACTTGGCACACCTAGCATGGTCAGATGTTCACTGCCTAATGTGTATCCAGAGACCCCAACTGGTGTCCGGCCAAACTCCCCTCTCCCTGCCTAATTATTAATATTCTCCCATGCCTATCTCACAATGTTTGATGCCTCTACCCATTTTCGCCTCCACCACTTCTGTTGGCAGTCTGTTCCAGGCATCTACCACCCTGTCAGTGAAGTAGTATGTCCTCACATCCCTCTTAAACTGATCACCCCCCAGCTTCATCACGTCACCTAGTCGTGGTGCTCTTTTTCATTTGAAAGAGACTTGACTCCTGCACTTTGTTCACCACTGTGAGGTATCTGTATGTCTCTATCATGTTCCCAGCTGCTTTCCTTTCCTCCAGAGTGTCCATGTTCAGATCCCTCAGTCTTTTCTCATGGGGCTTCTCATACAACCCCTGAATCATTCTAGTTGCTCTCCTCTGGATTGCTTCCACCATGTTTATGTCCTTTCTGAGGTGTTGCCTCCTAAATTGGACACAATACTACAGGTGGGGCCTCACCAGCAAGCTATAACAGTAACTACACCACCTCCCACCTCCAGCATAAGATACCCCTCCCTATGAACCTCTGCCTTCCACAAGCCCTACCCACCACTTTGTCACACTGCCTTACCACTTTGAGTTTGACAATTATGATAACCCCAAGATCACTTTTCTGCTTATTTGTAGTTACTGTTATTACATTCTTCCCATCCTGTCCTCCTCTCCTTGGTTCCTGTGCCCTAGGTGCATGATTTTGTACTTTTTGCCATGTTCTTAACCACTCCTCAAGTGTCCCAAGATCCCTGCGCATTTCTCTATCCCCTTCTGTCTCCCCATTACAGATTTTGATATCATCTGCAAAAAGACATGCATTCCCTTCCAGTTCTTCTGCAATGTCACTTATGAAGACACTGAAGTGGACCAGTCCCAGTACTGAGTCCTATGGCACCCTGCTGGTCAATCTCACATCATTAAAGTGAATACCACTAACCACCACTTTCTGTCACCTATCCATTAACCAGTTTCTAACCCAATTCACCAATTTGGATCACACCCTAGGCTGCTCAGTTTCCTTATCAGTCTCCTGTGTGGCACAGTGTCAAAGGCTTTGCTAATGTCCAGAAAGGCCATGTGTACTTTCCTCACCTGCTTTATATCCTTGGTTACCCAGTCGAAGATATCGATCAGTTTCTTCTGGTATGAACTCCCCCCTGTGAATCCAAGCTGCCTGTGGTCTTGCAGTCCACTGGATTAAACATACTTTACCAACTTTTCCTTAAGTAGGGTTTCCATTAATTTCCTCACCAGTGAAGTGAGACTGACAGCCTATAATTGCTAGCCTCCTCCCTGCTGTAGCCCTTACATAGAGGAACCACATCTGATCTCCTCCAGTCCTCCAGAATGATGCTTGTTTCCAGAGGATGCTTGATTAAGGCCATCAGTGGGGCAGCTAGCACCTCCCTGAGTTCCATTAATACCCTTGGGTGTAATCTCATCTGGTCCCATAGCATTTTCTACCTTCAAGCTTCAAGTCCCTTCAGGACTCTTACCTCTAAAAACTGACGTGTCCACCTTGCCCTCCTTTTTGTTCCTGCTACTTCCTGGTGGTTCATTACCCCTCCTTCCACTGTGAATGCTAGTCATCAGAAGTACTTGCTCAGAACAGCAGATTTTACTTGGTCCTCTTCTGCACAGTCTCCACATGCCATCCTGCAAATCTTCACTATCACTCCTCTTGCTTTCTTCTTCTCACTTATGTATCTGAAAAAAGTCTTATCCACTTTAGGTACCCCTTTGGCTATCCTTTCCTCTGTCTGTACCTTTGTTTCACTCACCTCCTTACCTGTTTTGTTCTGTTTTACTTTGTATACCTTCTTGTCATCCTTCTTCTGTGTTTCCTAATACTTCCTGAATGCCTCCCTTTTTGCCCTTCACCACCATGACCACTTCTCTAGTGAACCATAACATTCATTTTTTCTTTCTGCTTTTATTTATATTTTTCATGCAGCTTCCTATTTCCTTAATGGTGCCCTCCCTTATTGTTCCCTGCTGTGCCTATCACCTACCCCTCTGTGGCAATAAACCCCTATGAGGCAGTTTCTGAGGCAGTGTCCCATTTCTTTAAAATTCTCCCTCCTAGACCAGGACCCTTGTCCTGGCGTGTTTTTTCTCTGCTCCTGTCTTTATATTAAACAACACTGTATGGTTATTACTGGTACCTAGGAAACTGTCCACTGTGCCATCTGCAGTGCTGCTCCAATTAAAAAACACCAGGTCCAGTGCTGCCCCTTCCCTAGTGGGTTTGTTGCCTAGCTGCCTGGGAAAAGTCCCTTGTAGGGAATCAAGCATGGTCCTGCTCCTTGCTGAATCTGCCATTGATGACTCAACTCCACATCTTGAAGATTAAAGTTCCTAACATGCAGCACCTCCTCCTTACTTGGCATTCTAATGATGACTTCCCCAAGTGCCTTATCCAACTCATGCCCAATGCTGGAGATCTGTACACTACTCAGTGATGGATAAAGCCCCAGAACCTGTTTCCAGGATGAACCATAGCACCTCTAACCCTTCCTTTTCCTCCAGGTGACCATGTACCTCTATAGCCTTGATCCCTCTCTCACATATAGTGCAACTCTTCCTCCTTCCTCCTTGCCTTGCCTCTTCTGAACAAAGAGTAGCCAGGTATGACCATGTCCATGTACCATGACTCTGTTATGGCCACCAAAACAGGACTAGCTTCTTCCATGCTGGCAACCAGGTAAGCACTGTTATTTCCCAGACTCCTTGCATTGTCACATATGGCTCTCCATATAGTACTTCCTTCCTGCCTGCTTCCCCATATCTTGCCTATGCTGTGCTCTAAAGCTTCACCTGACCCAACTCTTCTCTTTAACTTTGTCTGTTCCATGACTGCTTTACTCCTTGATTCTTGCTTATCTGATTTACACCCTCCTTTTCCCCTGCCTTTCCCCCACCCCAATCATTTTGCACCCCAGCTCTAGTAGAGTTTACTCCCCTCAGGCCCTTCATCCCTAATGCTCCATCATCTGAGTGAAAGAGATTGCCGCTTCACTTGGTTTTACAGCCTCCCTACTAGAAAGTTTACATGCTCATCCGAACAGCATTTACACCTCCCTCTAAGAACTGTGGTCCACTTTCTGATATTGTGCAGGCTATGTCCCCTATACAGGTCCATATTCTCCCAAGTTGGTCCCTATACCTCAAAGGCAGCCAAAGATCTCCTCCATGCTCTATGCCTTCAATCAATTGTTAAATGCACCAGTGCAGAGTACTCATTCCTCTCCCCAGTTGTACAATGGTAAGACCTTGGCAAAAGCAACCATACATGCCACTTGTTTGAAGCCCCTCCCCAGTTCCCTGAAATTTAGTGCAGGATAATTTTAGGAAACAGGGGATGGTCTTAATTATTCTGCACTACCCCTACACTGTCCAATGCTAGGTCATTTGTCCCCAAGGTGTACAATGATGTCTAGCTCCCTCCCATCTCCTGTTTCACTAGCAATCCTTTGGAATCACTCTCCATCCCTCCAAGCTGAAGCACCTCTCAAGAACTTCACCTCCCTTCCCTTCCTCCCCCACTCCAAAGTGTATCCCTCTAACAATATATTCCTCCAGTCTTCTGGTGACAACACTGACGGCAATGGCAGCTTAAGCTATGAGCTCCCAGTTTGATGATGGGAAAATCTTTAAATATCCATCTGCAGCAGCATAAAGGACAAGTAAACAAGTAATTTGGGAGTGAATGAAATCACAAAAGCTCCTGTGTATTTGTAGAATAAGGAATGCTGATTTACATTATGCCAGAGTTTACCTTTATTTTGTTGCTTTATAACATTTTTGTGACAATTAAAATCTGCCCCCAAATTTAAACAGATCCTCCAAATAGCCCTGCTGCTAAGCTGCTGCTCTGCTCAAAAAATGACAGTGATGTACTATGTGAAGATGTCATTTTAGCGAGTCTGCTCTGCTTCTTGCATTCAGACCTTGCATATCCTGAACTACCCCTACACTGTCCCTTGCTAGGTCATTTGTCCCCAAGGTTTACAATGATGTCTAGCTCCCTCTCATTTCCTGTTGCCCTAACAGTCCTTTCAATACACTCTTCATCCCTCCAAGCTGAAGCACCTCTCAGGAACTTCACCTCCCTTCCCTTCCTCCCCCAACTCTGAAGTCTATCCTCCTAACAATAGATTCCTCCAGTTTTCTGGTGACATCACTGATGACAATGGCAGCTTAAGCAACAAGCACCCAGTTCGATGGTGGGAAAATCTTTAAACATCCATGTGCAGCAGCAGATTTAAAGGACAAGTAAACAGGTAATTTGGGGGTAAATGAAATCGTAAAGGCTCCTATGTATTTGTAGAATGAGGAATGCTGATTTATATTATGCCAGTGTTTACCTTTAATTTTTTGCTTCATAGCATTTTCATCACAATTGAACTCTGCCCCAAAATGTAAACAAATCCTCTGAATAGCCCTGCTGCTGAGCCGCTGCTCAGCTCACAAAATGGCAAAGACATGCCACATGATGATGTCATTGTAGTGAGTCTGCTCTGCTTCTTGCATTCAAACCTACATGCACATAAGACAGAAAGTCCAATCTTCATGGAGGTGGAAGCTGCTTTTTAAACAACTGAGGGCTGGGAAGGAGGCATAATATTGAACTTGATATCAGCAGGGAAACACGTTCATGCTCACATCTGAGGGAGATGTACCTTAATTTAAATTTTACACTTGTTTTTGCTTTTTTAATTTATTTTGAATAAAGAAGGGGTTTGCGGTACTGTTTTGTAAATTGGGAGTTTAAACTCAGAGGGATTGAAATGCTGAATACTTTTTCTTCCCTTGTGGACAGCTGGCTTTTTGTGGACTAGTATTTTGGTGACATTTTGCATCAAACTATTCTTGGTACTGTGAATTATTCACTGGGCTAAGGATTTTCCATTGTATGCCCTAGTGCAGGTTAATGGGTTGTGTATTTGACCAAGGTATTACCTCAGGTGGTATAAACTGGTTTTCTCTGATTGCCTTCAGAACTCAGACCACCTGGTTGAATAAGGCTGTGTCAGGGGATGCTTACATAGTGGGTACTGGACTCAACTGCTTTATTTTTCTGTGATTGAAATTGTTTTGTGCAAAGTATATTTTCTGGTAGATTGTTGTGCAGGTTGTCTACTGAAAAGAAGGAAAGCACTCACAGGGGTGGTGGGTCAGAGCTGTAGCTGATTGTTTCTGGAGGGCACAGACTTGGACCCCCTCTACCCTGTTCCTCACACCCACCCACCCCAAGGAAGTCATTATCTTTATACCAGGGGTCCTGACATCACTTCCCCAAAAAGGGCAAAGGACATACATCTGTTATATCCTAAGCAGAAATGCACGCTGCATATGGTTAATCGCACCTATACGCTAACAAAAAAAGACAAAAACAAAAGGAACATTTTAAACAGGAAGCATGAGAGAAAGTGGGGAGTGGTGAAATGCACTGACTGTGGGGTGGCAGTCTTCTGAGAGACATTCTGGAGGCTGTGATGCTGCCTTATTTGCAGGCACCTCTCTGCTCTGAGGGAGGAGGTTGCCCATCTCCAAGCTGAACTGGCAAGGAGTAGGGAAACATCCATTCCCACCCAGGGACCACCAAGGCTGCTGCTGCTGCTGCCTCAGAGGTTGCCAAGAAAAAGGAGCGGTTAGACCACAGTGGGCTTGGAGAGGTTGAGAGTGATGGAACAGAGCAGCATCCTTCCAGTTATACCTCTCCACAATTCTTACACCATTCTGGTGGAGCATGGTTTCTCTTTGGAGGCACCTGCAGTGGAGACCAAGGAGAATGCTGGGAACCTCCACAAGGGAGTATCAAAGTTGGGTGGCAAGGGGCCCCACAGGTATAGAAAACAGCTCCTGGTGGGGGACTCAGTTGTTGGGGGGTATAACTGGGGGAGGGAGGGGAGAGGGAGGTAAAGTGCCTACCCAGTACCATGGCTTGGAAAGACAGGAAGTGAATCCTCAGGATAGTGGAAGCAGCTGCATGGGAGACAAATGACCTAGCTGGGAATGGGATTGTTAATTGGATCCAATTATACAGTTTATACAGGTTCCTGGTTGATAATTCTCAGTAATTCAATAAAGCCAACATGCTGTATCTTTGCCAATTAGTGGTACTTTATTATGATAGTATTAATAAAATTAGCCAGAAAAATGCTATTGTGCTATTTTACAAAAGGGAATACATGCTAACATTATTTTTAAACATTAGCCCACCACTACCTAAATGTTTCTGTTACAATTTAGTTGTAAAACAGCCAAAGGGCAATCCCAATGGGGTGTTTCTAGCATGCAATCTAGACAGCTAGTAATATTTGCATTACAGAGCTATAGCATTTCAGAGACACATGTAACCATATGTCTCTGGATCCCCCGAGCAATCTATGGATAGTCTCAGACTGCATCTTGTCCAAGACTATGTCTTCTAGAAAGGATGCTGTACACAACCATAGGTCCCATATTTATGTGTAGCAAGCTTAGAAAAAAAATGCAAGGCTGGAATTTCCCAAAAACTACCTCAGCAGTTTTAAATACAGACAATATGTCATTCAACAAGTCATAAGACTCAGGTTCAAAAATATACTGGCCACTAGATACCTCGGTCACATGATATTTTTTTTATACTTTGCCGAGACATGCAGTCATTCTTACATGGAAAAACAAGTAATCAGGGTATATTTATTTGTCAAAAATAACTTCTCTTTAGGATACAGAAAACATGCAAGGGGATGTGACTGTTTTAAAAATACTCGGTTTACAGATAAAAAAACAGACAGTGGCCAAATTGGGGAACTTAATCTTCAAGGCCAGCGTGGTTAATAACAGCTGCATTCTTATCTTAGCCGTAACCTTTTTTTTTTTAAAAAAAACTGCTGAATAGGGCAATTCCAAGTCAGATTTTATTTTCTTCAGTTTAACCATTAACCATTTAAAGCCTCCACATACATGCATTGATATGGTGGTATCATTCATTTGTTTAACCACTGGCAGCCATTGGCTAGCTAGCCATATTAACTTATATGTGAGCCTCATTCAATCATCTATTGGCAATTTGTATTTTCTGCAAGCCTTTTACACCTTGCCATAGTCAATTGTATATATAGAGGTGGCTATCAGCAATCTTATATAACTGAACCAGTATATACCTAGGCCTTGGGTTGAAGGAAGATTTTGTACAAAATATCTCTGCTGAGCAAAGCAAAGCTAATTTTCTTTAAAACATTTATTTTTAAACACAGTTTATGCTCTTCACTTATTTTAAAGTTATTTAAAGGGTCCCAACACCTTTTGAACCTGGGCATCTACATAAACATCAATTTGCACAGTGGTATCATTATTTGCATGGTTTTAACAATTACTCTCCAAACACCTCTACACTTACAAGGCACATCAATCTACATGTTGGTATCATGTAGTCATCTACTAGCCACCTTAACCTTTTACTAGCCCTTTATCAATCTACACTAGCCATGTTATACCTTTCTATCTCCTCAACCTTTTGGTTAGCCAACTACATATTGTTGATAAAAGTGTTGTCACTGGTCACTAAAACCTTGGCCACTGGTCACTAAACTTTGGCCACTGGCCACCTTCAACAGTCCCCACCTTGAAGGTAAAGAGGTCCCTGAGGGACTCGAACCTTCACAAAAATGGAACATAAATGTAAAGATTAGTTATTAACTGAAGGTTAAAAAAAATAAACATTTTTACTCTTAAACTGTTACTTTAGGTGAATAGGTATATGATTTTAAACTGGTTGCCAGCATACAGATAGTCAAGGCATTCATAAAAAGTATTCTGTTCTGGAGTTGGTACAGGGGTGGTTACAGATGGAACACAAACTGTGAGTTTGTAAAACATAGTGCAGAACTTAGGGATGTCAATACCACATTTGAAATATGTGAAAAGATGCTAACATGTGATACCACATATAACACAATATGACATAATGATATTTGTTGATGAAGAAGAGTTCATGGAATCCACTTTGAGAGTGGATAAGGTAGATTCTACCTTGTGTTGAGGTGTGGCACACCCTTGGAGCTTGATTGAAAAATCTGTTGATAATGTCTCTTGACAGATAAGTCCTTATAAAACATAACAGTCCATGAAATTAACAGTCCATAAAGTTCATATAAGTAACCACAGGTTGGTGTAATTACAGTACAGGTGCAATGTCATTTGCAGAATGGTGGTAACCCCACAAGGCACATGGGGCAATGCAGACAGTAATTTAAAAGCAAAACACCAGCATAGTAGAAACGTCAGTGTTCATGTTGCTGGCTGATTGGCAGACACACTGGCCAGGGGTGCATTAGATTGTGCATTGAGTCCTTTTAGAGGAGTAGCCACACACACACTGGCATGGCATTTGTGTTGTGGTAGTTGATTATACCCCGGCACAAAGATTAACAGTTCATAAAAAGGTAACAGTTGACAATAAACCATTAAAAACACAGTTCATAATAGAGCAATAGGTTTGTATAAAGTACCAGTCATGATTGGAACAAGCAGCAGTGAAGAAAATCGATGTCTTGCTTGAAGGTCAATTGAAGAAGAATCTTCTTGCTGAAGTTAGGGGATTGCCCCTACCCCAGACTTAACTTCATAGTAAGCAGAAACAATAAGCTTGATTGTAGAGTCTGAACTGACTGGACCGTCTTCAGTTGATTTAAAGTTCTACAAATAGGTGTAATTTTGCAGAAAACATTACACTTGCAGAGGTAATAATAACTTGATTCATGTAATAGTTCTTATGTGGAACCAGTCAGGCACAAAGACAGTGATGACATCAAAGCTGTGGCAGTTGTGTTCTTTTTAGGAAAAAGATGAAGGTCTTGGCAACTGAGATGAAAGTATTACTGCTGTTGAACATGGAGATCTTATGTGTGCCACACCATGGAAACCTGCAAACTTGCAAAGTGTGTTACAAACTGAGTTAAAAACAAATAAATAACAATTTTTTAAACCAATGACTTTTTGTTTTGTAAAGAGTGGTGTGACAGAGCCTAAATTCTGGCAATTGGAAAGAGAAAAATTAAAATGGGACGTCAACCACACACCTGGGGGTGCAGGCCGAGGTCCAATATACCATTTGACCATCTGTAAATCCATGACAATATTATGGTTACACCCTGCTTTCAAATTACAGAAGTGGCTATACAGTGATGAACATAATTTTCCTCTTTTAATTGAGACCTGAGTTATAAAATCTTACACAGATACATAGACAGTGTCGGCAGATAAGGGCCTATGGCCCACCCAGTCTGCCCATTTGAGCATGTAAGTTCAGTTTGTTTTCCTAGAAGTCTGTTGCCCCTTACCCCTGACCTCCAGAATTCCTTTATGTCTATCCCATGCATTCTTAAATCCCGTGATTGTTTCAGCTCCCACCACTTCCTCTGGCAGGGTGTTCCACTTCTCCACCACCCGTTCTGTGAAGAAATTCTTTCTCATGTTTCCTCTGAATCGTCCTCCCTCCAACTTCTTCCCTTGCCCTCTAGTCCTGGAACATCTTTTTCACTTAAAAATAGTGTTTTCCTGCACCCTGTTCCTCCCTGTAAGATACTTGTATGTCTCTATCATATCCCCTCTCTCCCTCCTCTCCTGCAGGGAGTACATGTTCAGTTCCTTCAACCTGTCTTCATAGGACTTGTGATGCAATCCATGCACCATCTTTGTTGCCCTCCTCTGAAACTTCTCTACCCTGTCTATGTCCTTACATATGTATGGTCTCCAGAACTGTACACTGTACTCCAGGTGGGGCCTCACTAGTGTCTTGTATAGTGGAATTATGACCTCCCTTTTCCTGCTGGTGATGCCCCTGCCTATACATCCCAGCATCCTATTTGCTTTACCTGCTGCCTTGTCACATTGTTTCCCTACCTTGAGGTCATCAGAGATGATAACCCCAAGATCCCTTTCCTGCTTGGTGCATGCTATATCCTCACCCCAACTGATATATTGTGCCAGGGTTTTTGTGCCCCATATGCATTATCTTGCACTTCTTTGCATTGAATTTCAACTGCCAAACCCTGATCATTCTTCAAGTTTCTGCAGGTCCTTCTCATTCTGTCTACACCCTCTGTGTGTCTACTCTGTTAAAGAGCTTTGTGTCATCAGCTAACAGTGAAATTCTGCCTTCTAAGTCCTGCACGATGTCACTGATGAAGATGTTGAATAGGACCGGTCCCAGCACTGATTCCTGTGGTACCCCACTGGTCACTCTTCCCTTTGTGGAGTGACAGCCATTTACCACCACCCTCTGCGTTCTGCCAGCCAGCCAGTTACTTACCCACCACACTACTGTCCTGACCACACCCATATTCCCCAGTTTGTGTAATAATCTTCTATGTGGCACAGTGTCAAAGGCCTTGCTGAAGTCCAGATAGGTCATGTCCACTGCCCTCCCCTGATCCACCTCCCTAGTCACCCAGTCAAAAAATTCAATGAGGTTGGTCTGACATGACCTCCCCTGGTGAAACCATGCTGCCTTGGGTCCTGTAGTCCATTGACAACCAGATGTTCCACCAATCTTGTAATGTTACAATAACATGCTTCAAACATATAGTTCATAGCAATATGCCTGTTACACTATGCAATAGTGGGACAAATATATATGTTGTTGGCCTATGCCAATTTAATAACAGTGCCTATTGCACCTGTGACAAGTGAAAGGGTCTACCTTCTTTACCCTGTATAGTGAAATTCTCCAAAGTACTGAGTGAGGTAAGGCTTGAAGCACAGGTTTGGAGCACAATCTAAATTCTGCATATTGTAATTGTTAAGATTTAAAATGACAAAACCTGCATAGAGTGCACTTATTTTTTAGGGGTACCTGTGAGTAATGAGACAAACAGAGTATTAATTTGTCTGGGGTTTTGCTTTGGAACATATTGTAGGGATGGGTCAGCAATGCTGGCTCCAGTATTTAGGTTTGGTTATGAGCATAAGAAACATTTATACATGTGGAGCACTTTTCTAAATACACACATGCTACAATGTAGCAAGATGTATATCAAAACATTATAACATAAACTTGAAACATAAGCATTTTTGCAATAGAACAATTTTAGTATTGAGCATAAAGCATAAAATACATTTTAAACAACAAATATAGACTGTAAGCTTAGTTGAGAGTCCAGGAATGTTAGAGTATTGTGAATTTACTGGTTGATCATAACCAATGAAATACGTTGCAGAGGGTATGTGGAACAGTTCAAGTTTATAAGTTGCAGTCCTTGGTTAAAATTACTTAGTTTTGGTTGAAAAAATTATTGGAGCAATCCACCACTCTGTTTTTGCTACCTTGTAAGACTTTTTCAGGGTCTGCGATGCTTAGAGCTTTGAAATTATAAAAAAAAAAAAAAAAATTGCACTTATAGAAAGCAGACGATTGCATCCATTGCAGTAAGGCTATGAGAAGTTGTTTTACATTTGTTGTGACAGAATAAGAAAGCTGAAAAGACAATCAAAAGAATGAATATGTGGAAATACATACACAACTCCCCCCTCCAGCTTAACTAATTACTTGCTGAGAGCAGAAGCCCTTGTACTAATGATAGGTATGAGATTTAACTGTTTGCACTAGAAAAAGCAGAAGGACTTGGGCTGGGTTATACTGTTAAAATACCTTGGGTCTTTTTCAAACCTGTAAATAAGAAACAATTATTAGCAAATACACATTTTATTTTATTTATTCCTATGGGGAGACAGTAATGTACCTTGCAACCTTTGTGGGTATTACACTGGAAGGAAGGGTAGTATGCCCCCCCAGCTCCTACTGGTGGAAGAGACAGATCGAATACTGTAGCAATAAAAAGGTTAGCTGTGGATGGTGACATGGATATTAACCCAGAAATGGTCTGGCAATATTAGTAGCCAGTCGTGCATCACCTTAAATAAGGTGTGCATTAGATAAATGGTAATGGGGTGGCCCCATTGCAGTCCCCACCTACTACACTTTAAATTATAACAAGATAATATTACAATTAGTTTAGTAAGTTTCATACCATGCTATAAAGATGGGGAACTTCTTTTTCTCTAGAAGAAAGAGAAGAAACACACAGACAAACAACAAAAACAAAAACAAACATACACAAGTCTAAAAATAAAACAAAATTATTTTTATAGGATAAAAGAAGCCAAGCGTCCCTGGGTTCCCTTATCCTAAGCATGACAAAATGTCAGCTGAGTTTATAAAAGATCTGGATTGATGGTAATACCGTATGTACGTATTTCTTAGAATGCATTTTAAAAAGAGAAAATAAATGATTACACCATGGTCACACACAAAAACAAAAGCCATTGTTTTTGTTTTTTTTTAAATTGTAGATGGTAAACTCTCAAAAACAGCTGTAATAGTCCCTTTTCAAAAGTGTACTATATATATATATATAAAAAGTAATAAAAAAAAGTATGGGGAGGTGATGAATAATTCTCCTCTTCCAGTTGGACTGCCTTGCATAGTATAGGAATCACGTGATATTATTCAGGAACAACAAAGTTTTGCTTACAGCCAAATGTTCATTGCCTGTGTTGGCTGCAAGCCCAGAAGAAAGGAGAAGAGAAAAAAAAAGTTTGTTCCTTTTTACTTAGAATGCTAGTTATGTAATATAAAGTCAAATTGCATGGTTCACTCTTGGTGTGCTTTCATGAAAACATACATTTTGTGTAAAAAGTTGTGCTTTAGGTAGGGAATACACATCAAGTTTGAACTGGTAGTAACATAAAATGTTGAAACACAAGAAGGTCAAATAACTTGCCAAAGGTCACAGTGTGCACGCAAGGTTCGCTCAAACCCAGTTATTTTTGTAGTGTCCTTGAACACTACTGATATTAAAATATCTTTAAATTATAATAGAGCACACAATAAAACTGCTGGCCAAGACAGTACACATACACAAAAAGAAACACTTAACAGAAAATAAGACTGACGTTATTTGACACCAATTTGCTGAGATAATGCCCGTAGTTTTATTAGAAAACTGTACATGTTTTAGATATATGTACTGCCTTCTGTCTGTCTTGTAACACTGACAACTTTTTTTAAACCAACAAATTTATACATATCTCCATGCCAAATCTTTTCAGAACAAAACACTTTTTTAAACACCTTCCAGCTCCTTTTAAATACAGCACAACATACCATCTGTAAGTGGACACATCTACTATAACATGGTTACACCTTTTAGCGCATAGCCAAAATATGGCACTCTGCCATTTTGCAAAAAGTTTCTGGTTTTAACTAGAAGTATGATAAAGCCATTCATAGCTGTTAACACATTATATTTTCACCTAGCAGTGGCTTGGCACATTGCTTGCAAACTACAAATCTTTCTGCACATTGCAATCTATGATGTCATATCTCTTCACCATCAACACTACCTGCTCCAACCAACAACTACATACAAAAGTTCTTCACTGAACCTATTTAGGCAGCACAAATGTTTCATTAAGAATAAAACCAATTAAAACAGTCAGATATGAGGCAAAGAAGCTTCTTCTTTTTTTTACTGTAACATATCGTGCACCAAAGGCAGTCAATGCTATCTTGCAACTTTAACAGAACATAATTACAGAACACAGATTTATGCTGGAAAATATGTGAGAAAGAAACTGAGCATCACCTTGTTTAGTATATGTATTACAGAAATAAAACAGACAGACAAAAAAAACTTTCAATAAAAAAAATTCAGACTTACCCAGTGCCAAGGTCTTTTCCTTCTTCTTTTCTGATACACTGGTTCAATTGAGAAAACTGACTGCAGGACCTTCATGCTAATTTAAAAACACTGCAGCTATTAACCCTTTCAAAGGTTTTCCTTTTGCCATTTCAGTAACCTGCCAAACCAAGTCTTTTTCCAGAGCTCTGGTTTGCAGTTTTAAAAAAAATAAAAAATCTGTAGCAGTACTAGGTACTAGGTTGAGATCCAACTGGTGGAGATCCCCAGTACCTGGGTTTGGGATTAAATGTTTCAGCCTCTATAGGAGGCAAGGGAACTTGAAATTGATACAAAAAAGCTTGAAACTACACAGATAGGCAACATGGGGGGGGTGGATTTTCATATCATCCCGTCTGTAGTCATACCTACTGTGCACACATCCACAGTAGTTTATTTTCTTTCTCTAAATGCTGCTTATCTAATGTTACTTAATCAGCAGCTGCTTTTCTACTAAAAGGAGCCTGAACTGTGAAAGCCGTCATCAGCTCTAACAGTACTTCCTCTTTCCACTGACATGCAATATAGCAGGCAGAAATTACAAGGGCAATTGCCCTTGCTTGTTTGAAAGAAGTTTGCTTAATACATCTCTCCATATATTCTTAAACCTGGGGTTCTCAAACCCCCACATAAATATCCTTAAACTTGGGGTCCTCAGCCCCCCACAAAAATATACATTACCTTTACCCAGCTTATAGCTGTCCATAGACCTTTTTGCTGTAGGTTCAAGTACACTCAAACACTCAAGAGTCCGTTAGACTCTTTTTACCAGCCCCACAGTTAGGTTATGACCCTTAGCTGTGCGGACTCTGTCTAGATTACAAAAAAAACTTTACCAAATTACCAGAATTACAACCAAACCAGCTCCTGGCTGGCTCGCCATTTGTTAATTGGATCCAATTATACAGTTTATATAGGTCCCTGGTTGGTAATTCTCAATAATTTAATAAAGCCAACACACTATATCTTTGCAAATTAGTGGTACTTTATTATGAAAGTATTAATAAAATTAGCCAGAAAAATGCTATTGTGCTAGTTTACAAAAGGGAATACATGCTAACTTTATTTTAAACATCAGGTAGCCCACCACTACCTAAATGTTTCTGTTATAATTTAGTTGTAAAACAGCCAAAGGGCAACCCCAATGGGATGTTTCTAACATGCAATCTAGACAGCTAGTAATATTTGCATTACAGGACTACAGCATTTCAGACACACATGTAACTATATGTCTCTGGATCCCCCGAGCAATCTATGGATAGTCTCAGACTGCATCTTGTCCGAGACTGCGTCTTCTCAAAGGGATGCTGGACACAACCATAGGTCCCATATTTATGTGTAGCAAGCTTAGAAAAAAAATGCAAGGCTGGAATTTCCCAAAAACTACCTCAGCAGTTTTAAACACAGACAATATGTCATTCAACAAGTCATAAGACTCGGGTTCAAAAATACACTGGCCACTAGATACCTCAGTCACAAGATATTTTTTTGATACTTTGCTGAGACATGCAGTCATTCTTACATGGAAAAACAAGTAATCAGGGTTTTTTTATTTGTCAAAAATAACTCTCTTTAAGCTACAGAAAACATGCAAGGGGATGTGACTGTTTTAAAAATAGTCGGTTTACAGATAAAAAAAACAGACAGTGGCCAAATTGGGGAACTTAATCTTCAAGACCAGTGTGGTTAATAATAGCTGCATTCTAATCTTAGCCATAACCTTTTTTTAAAAAAAAAACAACCTGCTGAATAGGGCAATTCCAAGTCAGATTTTATTTTCTTCAGTTTGGTGAATCATTCATTTGTTTAGCCACTGGCAGCCATTGGCTATCTAGCCATATTAACTTGTATGTGAGCCTCATTCAGTCATCTATTTACCATTTGTATTTTCTGCAAGCCTTTTACAGCTTGTCATAGTCAACTGTATATATATATATATATATATATATATATATATAGAGAGAGAGAGAGAGAGAGAGAGAGAGAGAGGTGGCTATCAGCAATCTTATATAACTGAACCTGTATATACCTAGGCCTTGGGTTGAAGGAAGGTTTTGTACAAAATATCTCTGCTGAGCAAAGTAAAGCTAATTTTCTTTAAAACATTTATTTTTAAACACAGTTTATGCTCATGACTTATTTTAAAGTTATTTAAAGGACCCCAACACCTTTTGAACCTGGGCATCTACACAAATATCAATTAGCACAGTCATATCATTATTTGCATGGTTTTAACAATTACTCTCCAAACACCTCTGCACTTACAAGGCACATCAATCTACACGTTGGTATCATGTAGTCATCTGCTAGCCACCTTTACCTTTTACTAGCCCTTTATCAAGCTACACTAGCCGTTTTACACCTTTCTATCTCCTCAACCTTTTGGTTAGCCAACTACATATTGTTGATAAAAGTTTTGTCACTGGTCACTAAAACCTTGGCCACTGGTCACTAAACTTTGGCCACTGGCCACCTTCAACAGTGTCAGAGCAGTGCAGGAGGAGTTTATGGAGTTGGGAGGGGCCTTAGACAAGTAGCATGCATGGTAACCTTCTCAGAGGTGCTGCCTGTCTATGCCATGAGTGAGGCTATGGTACTCCACTTCATTGAATTCAATGAATAGAGAAAAAATGTTGTGGACCACAGAATTTTGGCTTCATTTGGGACTGGGGTCCTCCTGGAGGGATACAGGCCTATACTGGTATGTTGGTATGCATCTGTCCAGGAGGGGAACCAGGATCTTATGTGATAGGTTTAAATTCTTCATAAGAAAGCTTTTAAACTAGCCAAGGGGGAAGGCACTGAATAGGAGGAGTGAATTCCCTTCCCCTCCCCACAAAACACTGTAGTTAGTGAAGTAAACACCAAGGTAGAGAAGTTGATAGGAAGCTGGACAGGGGTCAATGAAGAAAAGGCAGTAAGGGCAGGGGTGTAGCTAAAAGGGGAAGGCCATCAAAAAATGGAGGGTGATGAGTATCAATGCTCATATTCTGGATAACAATCTTCCTGAACTAGTGGCCTTGATGGAAGAGAGATGGCTGGATATTGTGGCAGTCACAGAAACATGATACACAGAGAACCATAACTGGGATGTCAACATACCAGGGTACACAATCTACAGGAGGAACAGGAAGGGTAAAAGAAGAGGATGAGTAGCTCTCTACAGAAGGGAAGGGATAAAAGCAATGGAACTAAAGGGTAAACAGGGAGGAGAGGTGTAACTGTAGGTCACCTTGGAGATAAGAAATGGCACCGCAATCCGCATGGGTATTGTTTACAGACTCCCATCTCAGAGGGAGGAAAAGGACAAGGAAATGCTAGAAGGTACGCTTAGAATGGCTGAAAAAGGGAGATATTATTGATGGGGAACCTTAATATGCCAGACAATAACTGGGCACATTCGCAGCAGCCACATCCAAGAGAAGGATCCTTCTCAATGTCCTACATGGGACATGCCTCAGACTGCTAGAGTTGGAACACACTCAGAAGGAAGCAATCTTAGACCTGGTACTCTCAAATGGAGATGTAGAGAGGATCTCAGATTTAGAAGTGAGTAGTCACCTGGGAACAAGCGACCACCAAAGATTGTGGTTCACAATAAACACAGCCATAGAGACAAGCCATACAAAGGTGAGGGTACTGGACTTTAGAAGGGTTGACTTTGGCAAAATGGGAGCATGCATAAGGAATGCACTAGCAAATGGGCAGGAAGGATGGGTGGAGAATCAATGGGGAAAGATCAAAACTTCCATTACATAGGCAACAAGTCTTTGTGTGAAACAATAAACAAAACAAAACAAAGGAAAAAAAAAAACTCTATGGTTCTCAAAAGAGGTGGTGGGAAAGATTAGGGAGAAAAAGATAGCATTCAGGAAGTATAAGTAATCACAGAAGGAGCAGGACTGGGAATTGTATTAGTTAAAGCAGAAAGAAGCAGGGAAGGCAGTCAGAAAAGCAAAGGCCCAAACAGAGGAAAAGATAGCCAACTCGGTAAAGAAGGGTAATAAAACTTCATAGGTACATTAGGGAGCAAAAAAATATCATGGGAGGGATAGTGAGGCTTAATAAAGGGCAGGGGAGGTGGGCAGAGGGTGACAGTGAAAAGACAGAGATCCTGAATGAATAGTTTTGCTCAGTATTCACAAAAGAAGAGGAGGGCAGGTACCTTAACGAACAATAGAAGAGCTCTGGATGGGGGGGGTTCCAGTCCATTCACAGAAGAAAGGGTCCTGAAAGAACTCCTAAAACTCAAGACGGACAAAGCAATGGGGCCTGACAGATGGGGCCTGATAGGATTCACCCCAGAATTCTAAAAGAAATAAGGGGAGAACTAGTAGCGTCACTGACTACCCTCATGGGAGGATGGTGTGGTACCTGAGGACTGGAGGAAGGGGGATGCTATTCACCTCCACAAAAGTGGCAGAGGCAGGAAACTACAGACCTGTTAGGTTGAAAGAAAGAATTGTTCAGTACCTAGAGGTGAGCAGGGCACAGGATTCAAGGCAGCATGGATTCACAGTGGGAGGGTCATGTTAGATGAATCTAATAGATTTCTTTGACTGAGTGACCAAAGTAGTATACCAGGTAAGGGAAGTGGATGTGGCCTGCCTAGACTTTAGTAAGGCATTTGACACACTCTCACACAAAAGATTAATAAACAAGTTAGCCAGCCTGGGAGTGGGTCCCAGGGTGGTAGCATGGGTAAAAAAATTGGCTGGACAAAAGGACGCAAAGGGTAATTGTAAACGGAGTCCATTCTGAGGAAGGTGGGGTTATGCAACAGGGTACAGCAGGGTTCAGTACTGCTACTGGTCCTCTTTAATATCTTTGTAGGTGACTTTGCAGAGGGGATGAAAGGAAAAGTATGCCTCTTTGCAGAAGATACAAAGATCTGCAACAGGGCTGATACACAAGGAGGGGTGGAAAGGATGAAAAGGGACTTGCCTGAGTTGGAGGAATGGCCAAAAGTATGGAAGCTTAGATTCAATGCAATGCAAAGAAGTGCAAAGTAATGCACCTGGGAAACAAAAACCCAGGGGAAGAGTACACAATAGGGGGAGGGTTACTAACAACAACAAAAGTGGTTCAGGACCTGGAGGTAGTCATATCAGATGACCTAAAGGTAGGCAAGCAATGTGAAAAGGCAATAAGGAGGGCTGAGGGGATACTGGGATGCATATGGAGAGGCACCACCAGTAGAACACAAGAAGTTGTTATCCCTCTGTACAGACAGTTGGTGAGATCCCATCTGGACTACTGTGTCCAGTTCTGGAGACCCTATCTCCACAAGGACATAGACAGGATGGAGGCAGTCCAGAGGAGGGCAACTAAAATGGTACAGGGTCTGCACCAAAAGCATTATGAAGAGATACTAAAGGAGCTTAATATGTATACCCTAGAGGAAAGGAGGGAGAGGGTAGACATGATAGAAACATTCAAGTTTATTTATTTATTGAACTGTTTCACCAGGAGGGCACACTGAACAACAAGTTGCTCATCTCACAGCACAACCTGGGGGGGGAGGAGTTACATAGGGTTGTGAAGGATGATCAGTTGCAATAGTATGTGGATTGTACAAACAATACAACATTGTAAGATTGAGCAATAGTTGGAGCACAAGGTATTGTACAATAAACAGTAGTGGAACATTGGGTAAATTACAATACATGTCCAAAATCATACAAAAGAACATATGAGCGTACAAAACAGTAAATAATGTGATAGAATTATTTTATAGTGCATGAGTGTACCAGGAGCAGGCTTGGGGTAGTGCACAAGTGCTGTTGGAGTAAAAAGGATGGGGTTAGGTTGTGCATGCTGGTGACCCTGAAGGGCAGGTAGAGAAGAGAGGGGGAAGAGGTAAGATCTGAATATGAAGAGAAGGGGAAGCCATTTCCTGATTCCCCCCTTCAGGATGTTGAGAACTCTGCAAGGGGGGGGGGTCATGGTAGGAAGGCAGAAACTGGGGATAGGTATTAAGGTTGGTTAAAGCAGGAACAGCTGAGGGAAAGGTAATTGTGTAAGGCAGAGGTAAGGGAGTAGTTGGAGGAGGAGTGTTGTATTTCAGGAGGGAGGGAATTCCAGATTTTAGGGAAACAATGGGTGAAACCAGTCTGATCGATGAGGGTGGAGCGGCTAAGGATTGTCAAGGTGCGGGTGTCATTTGATCTAAGAGAGTGGGTGGGGGAGGTGGAGTAGAGAGAGAGGATGAGAGATAGGAGGGAAGCCCCCCGGACCAGAATTTGGAGGTTAGTTTGGCACATTGAGAGATGTGTCTGTGAGATAGTGGAAGGAAGGTTAGAGAGCGATAGAGTTCACAGTGGTGGGAGTGGGAAGGGGAGTAGATAGCAAAGTGGCAGAAGGAGTTAAAGAGAGTGTCCAACTTGGTCAGGAAAGATTTGGGAGCAGCACCATAGACTACGTTACAGTAGTCAAAGATGGGAAGTACCTCAAGGGAATCAACAAAGTCCAAGAGGGTAGCATGTTTCAGAAAAAGAGATGTGTAAGAACTACGGGGCACCATTTGAATATGGGGGATGGCTCAGAGGCAATGTGAGGAAGCATTTTTTCACAGAGAGAGTGTTGGACACATAGAACAGCCTTCCAGAGGAGGTAGTGGAGTCAAAAACAGTAGGGGAATTCAAGAATGCATGGGACAGACATTATGAAGTTCTAGTTGGGGGTAGGAGGAAGTAGGTTGTTGGATAACAAGGATCTGCAGCTTATCCGAAAGGTAGGGAAATGGGCCGACTGGGTGGGCAAAGTGATCCTTATCTGCCGTCAAAGACTATGTTTCTATGTTTCTAAGTTTAAAAAAAATTCTGGATATTGCCGGTATACAGTATGTAGATATCAGTATATGTATCGATACATATGCTGATATCCACATGTACCACTAAAATCCATTGTTTTGAAAAAGTGCCATAGGTCTTAGTGTAAGAAGCGGAGCAGACTCACTACAATGATATCATCATATAGCACAATGTTGTCATTTTGTGAGCCGAACAGTGGCTCAGTAGCAGTGCTATTCAGAGGATTTGTTTACATCTTGGGGCAGATTTCAGTTGTGATGCAACATTATAAAGCAACAAGATAAAGGTAAATACTGGTAAAATGTAAATCAGTATTCCTTAATCTACAAATACACAGAAGCATATGAATATATGACATATGAAAAATGCCAGCAGATACAGGCCTGAAGATCTATCAAATTAGTTTGATTGTGCAGCTAGCAGTTTGTCACTCTGCAGCTCTCCACCCCCATCCAGTAGTGGCCTTTCCCCTGACCTTCCCCTTGACCCTGTCCCACCCCTTCTTAAAACTGGCTACAAACTTTAATGTTAACACCTTCTCCGGGAGTGTGTTCCACCCATCCACCACCCTTGCCATGAAGTACTGTCTTATTTCCCTCTTGAACTGTCCCCCCTCCAATTTCAGACTGTGCCCTATAGTGTTTCTCCCTCCCTCCCTTTAATCTAAAAATCCCCTCTTTACTAACCTAGTTTATGCCCCTCATATATCTTAAGGTTTCAATCATGTCCCCTCTATCCCTCCTCTCCTCCAGGGAGTACATGTTGAGCTTCCACAGTCTGTCCTCACTTTGTCCTTGTAGGGTTTGTCCTCCATTCTCTTGATCACTCTGGTGGCTCTGCACTGGACCCCCTGCAGTAACCTGACATCTTTGTTTAAGTAGGGCTGTGAGAATTGCACACAGTACTCTAGGTTTGGTCTGACCTGTGACCTGTACAGTGGCAGAATGGCATCCACCCTCCATAAGATGACACCCCTGGCAATACACCCCAGCATCCTGTTGGCTTAGTTGCTGCCTTCGGCACTGTGCTAAGTGGTTCATTTGCCCTGTGATTACTACCCCTAGATCCTTCTCCTCCTCTGTATTAGATAACTGGACCCTTCTCCCCAGTTTGTAGCAGAATGTGCAGTTTCTGGCTCACATGTGCAAAACCTTGCACTTCTTCACAGTGAAACCCAGCTGCCATGAGTCCAACCAGCAATGTAGTTTCTCCAAGTCCTCCTGCAGTCCTAGCCACCCTTCTGTGCTATCCACTGCTGCTCCAATCTTTGTGTCATCTGCAAACAGGCTGATCTTGTTACTAACTCCATCTGCAATGTCAGCAATGAAGATGCCGAACAACACTGGACCCAGCACCGATCCCTGTGGAACCCCACTCATTACAGCCCTTGGGGATGAGAATTTCTCCCTTACAACAACCCTCTGCTGCCTATCCTGCAACCAGATTTTGACCCACTCCACCATTCTCTCCCCTACCCACAGATGACCCAATTTGCTAACCAGCCTCCCATGTGGCACTGAATCAAAGACCTTGCTAAAGTTCAACTACAGGACATCCATCAATAGCCCTTGTCACCCAGTCATAGAAGTCTAGCAAGTTTGTCTGGCAGGATTTACCAGTGACAAACCCATATTGCCTGCTGTCCTGGAGATCATTCTCCTCCAGAAAGGCTACATGCCTCTCTTTGAGGATAGTCTCCATGAACTTCTCCATGATGGAGGTGAGGCTGACCAGCCTATAATTCCCTGGCTCATCCCTGGGCCCACCTTTATGGATGGGCACCACATGTGCCATCATCCAGTCTTAGGGCATGCATCCAGTCCATGGCGAGGTTGTGAACAAGTCTGCCAGCTGTTCTGCTAGGACCTCTGCCATCTTTCTCAGCACCCTGGGGTGTATGCCATTTGGACCTGGTGCTTTATTTACCCTCAATGCTCTAAGACTCTCTAGCACTCTGCTCTCTAGTATTTCCATCTCTGTTGGTTTAGACCCCCCATACCTACTGTTCCCTTCCCCTGTGGCAGTGGCCCCTGCTTTTCCCTGATAAATACAGAGCAGAGGTAGTTGAGTGCTTCTGCTTGCTCCACCCCTTTCTTAGCCCACCCGTTGGCCATCTTAATCCTTACTATTTAATGTATACAGCTTCTTTTCTCCCTTACTTATCTGAAGAAATCTTTCTCACCCTCACCTGTCCCTTGTGCCAGTCTAAGCTCCCTTGCTGCCTTGGCTGCCCTGACCATTCTACTCACCTCCCCTGATTTCTTCATGTGCGCCTCCCTGTTTTCTGCTTGTTTGGATCTCATGTATTTCCTGAAGGTTGCCCTCTTTTCCTTAACACTTGCTAAAACCTTCCTGCTTAACCAGCTTGGTCTTCTTGATCTGGCCTCCTTGCTTTGGATATTAGAAGATGAGTTTGTGGCCTCTTCTAACCCAGTTTTGATAAACACCCACTTCTGATTGGCATCCATGTGTGATTGGATTCTGTTGATATGTCCCTCCAGAATGCCCCTCATTCATCCAAAGTCAGCCTGTCTGAAGTCTAATACCTTTGTCCTTGTACTGGTTGTCTCCTTAATCTTACTAAGTGAAACCACACTGTGTTGTGGTCACTCCCTGCTAGATGCTACCTCACCTCTAGCCCCTGTATGTTCTCCCCATTTGTCAGCACAAGGTCCAGTATATTTCCTTCCCTGGCTGGTTCTCTTACCAATTGCACCTGGAAACTGTCCTGGAAAGCTTCCAGAAGGACCTGTTCCTTGTTGTTTGACTGCATTTGCATGCATTTGCAATTTCATTCACCACCTAAATTGCTGGTTAGTTGTCTGTTAAACCACAAGAGTTAATTCATTTAGGTAAGAAATCAGTCAGGCAAAAAATACAAGTGGCAGAATGGACTCCAAACAAAGCAAGCAGTGTGAAAAATACAGGAATTGCAGTGCCAGCATATCACCCTCAAGGGAACCTGACTACACTAGGGGCACCACTGGCAAAGAAAATAGCATGTCTTGAAGCAGCTCGGTGGGAAAACAAGCAACCTCATCAAACATTATGAAAATGCTGCACTGAATAGATTTTAATGTCAAGAACATTAAACAACAGCTAAAACCCTGCTGGAACACTGTACTTCAGACACAGAAGCAGGCTTAAATGAAGTATGAGATGATAACCAGCGCCTGGGCCGAGTGGTTCTATACTTAGTCCAGCAGGAAGTAGAACTCACTAACTGGGCTGAGGATGCCGAAGCCCAGGGAAGGAGGAAAACTATCTGAATTTTTGGAATTCTGGAAGAATGCAAGCAGAGAGACATAGTGGGGTTTGTCCAGAGTGATGCATCCCTTTTCGTTGACACCCCGACGGCGAAACAGGAAAAAAGACCATTACAGCAACATTCACGGTAATGGTCCTTTTTCCATGTTTTGCCTTCCCCAGTAGTCCTGCCCCTCCCCAGACCAACTCCAACCTGAGTTGGAACTTAAAGTCTGGGGTGTGGGGCACAGCCCCCTGCATGGGTGGTGTGGGGGGCACAACCCCCCAGATAAAACACCCTTCGAACAGGTGGCACAATACCTGCATTGGTACTGTGCCATCACTGTGGGGTAGGTCAGCATTGTCGCTGTTGACCAGACTTGGGGCTTCCATCCAGAGTTGCCTGTGGCAGGAGCTGAATATCCTGGAGGAAGAACAAATGAGACGCTGAATGAACTTACTGCATTCTGGGGCCCAAATCAAAAGATGGGCCCCACAATCTATTTTGATTAAATTCTTGAGGTACCTAGAGAAAGAAAAGATTCTTAAGTGTGGGAAAAAGTAATCTCAGCCTTAAAGGGGTAAGTGAACATTACAGGGCTCACTCAAATTGTGAAACCACAAGACAAGACGATTCAAATGAGGTACTAGGCTTAGCTGTAGGTTTTAGGAGTCCTGAGATATGAATATCAAATTATCTGTAAATGAAAACAAAGCAGCAGCCATGTCATGTAATCTTAAATCAAGAAGTGATGTCACTGAGGGGCCAGCTCTATGTTGTTAATTGCTACTTGTCCCTCAGTGACATCACTTTCTGTCTCAGGATCTCATGAAATGGCTGCTGCCTTGTTTTGATTTACAGAGTGTTTAGATATTCATATCTCAGGACTTTTGACACCTGCAAACAAGTTCCATACCTCATTTAAAATATCTTTTTATGAGCTTTCACAATTTGAAAAACCCCTGCAATGTTTACTTCCCCTTTTATAGGAAACAAGTTTACATGGATAAAGATTACCTGAACAGAACTATGCAAAAAAGGAAGCAAGTCTTCATAGTGATCAAGCAACTCCAGGAGAAAAATATTAAAGTGCAACTCTGTTACCCAGCAAAGATTTTAATTAACTGGGATAATGGCCACAAGCTCTAGGATGCATTGTTCCAAGCTGCTGAACCACTCCAAATACAAGGATTGCTCCTACCAGATTTCTAACAAGACAGCATAGAAAATTCCTTCATGCAGTTAAGTCTGGGATCCTGCTGTCAAGACCATGAAACTGAAGAAAAATTCATGTGGTGGACCATCAGAGCATCTACATAAAGGTTTACTGCATCTGATCAAGAATTCCAAAGGAAAACAATTACCTGGTTAAAAAATGTCAATCTGGTCAGGTATGAATTTTCTGCTGCTTTTCAATAATACATAGAACTTATTTTAGAAATTTGAAAGCCCACCCTCCTTTCCAGTCATGATACTTCTCGGCGCTTGCAAATTTCATAACTGAGTTAAAAATATGCTCAAACTAATTACCGTACCCAATGATGGAATATACATAGAGGCAGTCTGGGATATGTGATGTGGGTTCATAGTTGAAATACATGCACTGTTTAAAGGATGTATACAGTATATGAAAACTTGTATCCAGGACCACAAGGGGTAAATGCTTGATTTGAACTTAATGCCTTGGTGATGTTTCCAGGGACATAGACTGTCATAGTGGCTGCTTATTTATCCTGCTTCCTCCTGTTATCCCCCTGTCTACCATTTGACATGTAGTGCAGCCTAAACACTTGAAAACACAGGGACAGACTTCAACAACAGCCACAATGAACAAGTCCAGAGATGCTCTGCACTCCTGGATGCAAATAAAGTGAAGAAACATTCTCTTTAGACTTTCCAAAATTTATCGGTAAATTATTTCCAAAACAGTTGGTTAGGGCTAGCAACTCCCCATCCCTGCACCTGGTTTTGGTCAGCTGAGCGTACAGTGAGGAGTAAGAGGAGCACAGTGAAAAATGTACTTTGTGCCAGGGATACCAGGTCTAATAGTGATAAGGAATCATTAGATGGTAAAGACGAATGTCCATTTTTACTAGTGTGGGTGATATGAAAAAAGCAGATCACAGGCCCATCTAGGTAGAGAGTGAGAGGCTTAATACATGGCAGGTTCTAACAACTGCAAGTGTCAATAATTCCTTGTGCACTCAAGTTTCCCATATAAACAAAAAAAGAAATAATCTGACTAAATAACATTGTGCTACACAATGAAATGTGAATGTATATGAGCTAGATCTACTGATGGACGTTTAAAGCCAAAAATGATCCCTGGTACTGTGGTACTGAACAATCCGTACAAACTCTGATGATTCAGTTATGACAATACTTGTTTTCAGGTTGTTGCACTCACACTGCTCTAAGGAACATGGATAGGCAGAATGGCCATCTGAAAACTATGTTGTCCTCCTATTTACCCCTTCATTCCCAAATGTCTGACTGCATGGTTCTCGCAGTGGCAAACCAAGGGGACAGATCCCAAAGCTAAGCAAGCAACAAACAAAAGTGGCTCACCACAATATAAAATTGAAGGGCCACACAGGCTGGTAAGGATGTATTGACACAAACATTGCAATTTAACTAGGGACTACAGGAGTGTGTTGTTGGATTACTGAAATCAAGGTCAGAAGATGGCAGAATTGCAAAGAATAAATAAAACTGGACATGCAGTGAAAATGGAAGATTGGTTGCAAATGTTGAATGATTCATTGAGGGGAAGGAAGAAGGGAGAATGAGTGAACCTAAAGGATAGTGCAATGCAAAGCAGTTTGGATGGTGGGTGGCAGGGGAAGGGGTAGCGCAGTATAGGTTAGTAAAGTATTTAGAACATTAATATTGCTGCACTGTTTGATGTTCTCTTCACAGAACCAGATCACAGTTTCTATGGTTGCCAATGGAAGAACATAGAGATACAGTAACGTGGTAAGTGCAAAGGAGCTTCAGGGAAGGGAGGATCTAGTTTTAAGCACAGAAGAGGTACGGACAGTTGCTGAATGTTAAGTCACTAAATGTAAGTCACAAAATCTGAGAGACAAGGCAGCATAAAGCAATTTCTCCTCTCAATTCATTAGCTAGACCACCTGGAGCAGGGTGTGGCTACTCTGGAGGAGTTGTTGTGCCTCTTCACTTTTGACAGGTTCATCTCTCTTGATGGGGGAAAGGATTTCATCACATAAGCTGAACAGTGCCCCGGCTACCTATATCTCTCTATAGAAGTCCCATCAGTCAAACTGGAGCACTTCCACTGATGCTCATGCAGCCCACCATCAAAATTCATAAAGGAAGCATATACAGTAACTATATGGATTACCATCTTCTGGCTTAACCAACATGAGAGGGAGTGGGGTAGCTTGGGGACTAGCAAAGTGGCATAGCATCTATACTCTTCCTGCTGGTTTTGGCACCTGATTTCCCCTTCTTTCGAGTGGCGGGTAAAGAGGGGAAGATGGAGGCTGCATGGGGGACCCCTCATTGCCACAGGGTATCATATATCCATGTGGGAATCCCATGCTATGAAGAGGCATGGGGGGTGGATTATTTTGAAAGGCACCAAGGTGATGGAACGTAATAGCAAAGTATTATATATAAACTTATTTTCAGTACAGTTAAAGAGGGACAGGGTTCAACAGTACAGATAGAAAGCTCTATGTGAGTGTAGAAAATGGTGATGAGTTCAGCAACATATTTATCTCATGTTGTACACCAGAGGTCTACTCAAGGAGGTATAATTCCATCAAGCCTTTCACCCCAAATGGCAGAGTAAACGCCCCTCAAAAAACACACTACCACTGAAAGTGCAATTGTTGCACAGTCAGGCAGTGTGGTGTGATGGGCATCATAGATGTGTGCCTTGGCTCTGAGGCAGATGGAATGCCCCTCTGAGTTAAGATGAGAGGCATCCTGTGACGTACTTGTGCAGGCAGTTGGTGGTGATTATGAAAGTGATGGTTTTCGGGGGGGTGGGGAAGGGGGTTTATCTCAACCAAGAATCCCATAAATAAAATATGCAATAAACACTCAAAAAGAGGATCAAGCAGACAATATTGGGTCTTTTAAAACATGTCCCTCAATGTGAAGGGAATAATTTTAGTAGTCAAGAGATTTAATATCCTATGTGATTTGATAAGGTTGCAATGTGACATAGGATTACTACAAGTGACCCACCTGTCCCAACTGGAACATAAGAGACATAGCAGACATTGGGTAAAGGAGAGGATGGCAGCATCACATCAGATAGCCAGGAAAGCAGGAGTAGCCATTTTTTTAAGAAAATCCCTTTCTTTTGAGAAAACATCTTCTTTATAGACACAGAAGGCAGGCTGGCTATCATATCAGGGAAGGTGGCCAGAAGACAAATATGTATAGTCAGTGTGTATAGTGTATAATACCAACTTTTGTAGGCAGGTATTTGGGAAGGTGACTAACTTCCCAGAAGGGCAAATTATTTTAAGGGGAGACTGGAACTGTGTCGAAGACCCAGTATTGGATAAGTCATAAGGCGCATGAGTAGGGCATAAGACAGGGGCAAATTTACTTAAAACATTAAGAGATGAGTCTGGTTTTATGGATCCCTGGAGAGACTAAAACCTTACAAGTAAAATTATAGTTTTATTCTCATGCCCAAGATAGCTTCTCCATATTGATCACATATATATATATATATATATATATATATATATATATATATATATATATATAAATATATATATATATATATATATATACAAAATAGTGGGTTATACAATTAAACAAGCTGAAATTCATCCAGTATATCTATCTGACCACACCCAAATCAGTATAACTTTAGACTTGGTTTCTTCTGATTAAAAAATCAGTCTGCAGACTCAATGCTGGACTTCTCCATGATGAAATTTACAAAACAAAGGAATCTATTAAACACTATATTCAAGAAAATATAAGGAAGGCTTCTAAACAGAAATACTTTTGCGATGGCTTAAAAGCAGTTTTGCAGGGAGAAGTCATCTGATATGCCAGTTAAAAAAATGTTAGCATTACAGGGGCAGAAGAAGTTAGAAGACAAGATCAAAGAGCTAGAATCCAGATATAAAAAGGATGTAGAAGAGCTGAAGAAACAAAAGAGAGAGCTAGAACAACTCCTTAGTACAAAAACCGAGAATAAGCTGAGATTTATCTCACAAAAATATTACGTTGGAGGCAATAGGGCAGGACATCTATTAGACTACAGGGTAAGTAAACAAACAGCAGATAGATTTTTCCCTAAAATTTGAAGGGAATTCAGGAGATCAGGCACCAGAAACACAGACTAGCAAGATAGTCAAAATCTTTGACTTTTATGCTAATCTTTATAAACAAGAAGAATACTGGCATGGCAGACACATTAGAAAATTTCTCAGATCAAATCACTCTACCTAGAATAAATATGGAACAGACACAAACTTTGGACAGGCACTTTTCCCAGCAGGAAGTGGAATAGGTGATTAAAGACCTGAAACACATAAGTCACCAGAACTGAATGGCTTTATAGCCAAATTCTACCAGAAATTTAAGACAGATTTAGTACCCATTTTGGTAATGCTTTGCAATGAATGTCAGGACTTAGATGAACTCCCGGACAGCTGAGGGAGGGCCCTAATATCTGCACTACCCAAAGCAGGTAAAGACATTTCTACATGCAGGGAATACAGACCTATTTCATTACTAAATCATGATGTAAAGATATTTGCCAAAGTTATTGTTGTCTCCAGCAAATGATACCACAATTGGCCCACCCAGACCAGTCCGGTTTCTTACCTGGTAGACATTTACATGACAGTGTTAGACAACTTCTGACTACCATGGCATCCACCCATAGCAGCCTAATGGGAAACTGAGGGGTTGTAGTGGCACTAGATGCTGAAAAGGCATTCAATCACCTAAGTTGGGTCTTTCTAGATGCTATGTTGGTAAACGTTACTTTGGAGGTAAATTCTGAGCATGGATAAAGGTACTATAATCAAACTTTCAAATTCAGAGGAGCACACTCTAGAGGTATCCCTTATCACCCCTCTTATTTGCCCTTAGAATGGAGCCACTAGCAGAAGTGGTCAGGGTAAGCAAGGTCATTCAAGGCATTAAGGTTGGGGAAGTAGAAAATCATATATCTTTACACATGGATGATACCCTCCTTTACCTATAACATCCATTAGAAACATTTTCAAAAGCCATGAGCATTTTACAAGAATATGGAGAGGCATCAGGTTTTAAGATAAACAAATTCAAGTCAGAAATCATGATGATACACACACAGCTAGCATCAGAAGTGAAAGGCTGGGCAGACTCTGGAAGCCTCATCCAGAAGTTCCCGTAACACACAGTCCGCATTGGGAGTGGAATGCTGAGTAGGCTCTGAAAGTAATTACTGCTGTCCTACCTGCAGAGATACCACTGGAAGGATGTTTACCTGTCGATGCTTTGCACTGACTCCCCACCCACCGCTAACTCTCAATATATTATGTCATCTGGTCACATTACTAAGTGCCCACTTCCTCATCAGCAGGTCATCTTTTCTGGCCTCCAGAGGTTGGTCTTGAGCTCCCTCCCTCTGGCCTCATTTTTTGTTGCTCTTTTTCTGTGTTACCACCTCTCCCTGTCTTCATTGCCTCTTTAGAGCCCACCCCTGTACAGCAAATGCTTTCTAGCCCCTTCCTCTTAATTTCCCACTTGCCCCCCACCCCATACTTGAACGCTGCACCCTAAGCATCATAGACACCAATCCTACCACTACTCCATCTGACCTGGGATCACTTAAAAGGATACTTTGCTAAATACTGAATCCTGTGGCCTCTGGTCACATTGCCCTCTTGTGGAGCCCATCCCTCTTTTGCATTGTACTCCACCATGCCACTCCCTCTAATCCTTGGTGTGCTCCTAGTGCTCCTTACTCCCTCCCCTTCCCCAAGTCATCTGCCTATCATCCAGATAGGTACCCAACATTATGCCACCAGGTGAAGCACTACCAGCAATGCTCTGCACACCTTCAGTACCCCGACATGCCCCTGAGAACCTAACCCAGCATACCTCATTAGCCCTCTTAGTGGTCGTGCATATCTCCACCCTACCAATACCTGTGGCTACCCACAAACCTTGTCCTCAGCCATGTAACCCTAACATAAAAACCAAGCTAATTAGACTCGCTCTCCTCCACCACACCCTCTTTCTCCTACTCCTTCTCTTATCAGGCAATGTGCACCCAAACCAGGGCCCACCCCCCTCACTCAGTACCTCCTATGGGCCATCAAATGGACTCCTTCTATCCACCATCAACTTCTGTAGCCTTCAAAAAAAGCTTACTGTCCTTCAGGGCTGGATGGAACAGATCTCTTTGAATATTTTTGTGGTTACAGAGACCTGGCTTGATCCTGATACCCCGAACTCAGCTGTCCATATTCATGGGTACTCTATCCTCAGAACTAACAGGCTGGCTAAGAGGGGTGGGGCCTGTGCTCTTTACTATAGAGATTCCCTTCAGGCCTTGCTAGTCCCTGGTGCTCCCATTCCATCCCACGGTGCACAGGTTCTCACTGTGACACTGCAACCTGATGCATCTGGTAAAGCTCCAAACTGCAAACTGCAAAATTACTGCGCTCACACAAGGAGGGGTTTGCATTCAAGGTAGACAACCTAAGAACATATAGCAGCAAATTCCAAAAGGTTGCACTCTCCAAAGAAAGACAGAATGCACATAGCCCCCCTTGAAGGCACTTTGCTGAGGCGCTAGGGGCTTTCACAAGCAGTGTTAATAAATTACATTTTGTTACTACATGCTATGTGCATTACGTCTTTCTTTGGACAGTGCAATCTTTTGAAATTTACATCTGGCAAAGCCCTACACATTGTCACAGTTTATATCCCCCCCAGCACCAAAGGCCAGCATCTGACTCGGTAATGAACTTCCTAGCCCACCTGCCCACATCCTGTGAAATCATTGCCCTGGGTGATTACAGCATCACCTGGCTAGCACCTCCTCAGCCCCCTACAAGGACACTGTCATGGCACTGGATCTCACCCAAGTCATCCAGTCCCCACAAGGCTAAACCATAAAACTGGCACCTCCACACTTATTGACTTTATATTCGCGAATCGGACCACACGCATATCTGAGGTCTCAGTACTTCCGGATGCACTAAGTGACCACTCGCCAGTCCTTTGTAGATGGTCCTCAATAAAAATCCCAAAGCAGCTACCCAAATATACCTTTATATGTCACCTAAAAAGGAATCTCTTTCGCACCTCAAACAACACCTATTACAATGAGACTGGACCCCTGTCAGCACTGCACAGTCTACTGACAGTGCCCTGGATTACTTTATCTCCACATTTAACTTCTCTTGTAACCACTATGCCCCAGTCTCCAAACAGAAAGTCAAAAGTCAGGACACCCCCTGGCTCTCCCACTCCCTATTTTACCTCATGAAGCAATGCAACAATCAATGGCATAAAGAGAATGAATCGGGCAAACAGCATGATCAGCAGCTCTATAGGGAACTTAGGAACAAATTTACCTGGGAAATTCAGAAAGCCAAAGCTACCCACTACCAGAAGACACTCTCCTCCTCCTGGGGCTCTGAGCACAAATTTTGGAACAACATTAAAGAACCGAATGGAAAATCCGTCCCCCCCACCCAGCTGCTAGTAAATGGCTCACTCTTCCAGGATCCACTGTTGATTGCCAATATCCTTACGACACTGCATTTTCTGATCTTAGCTGTGTCCTTCCCCCTAATTTCTTTGACTTAGCTCCAGACTTGCCCACCAGTCCACCCATTAAAGCATCCACCCCCACTTTTAAGCTCCAAACAATCACTCTCCTAGAGGCAAGACCATACTTAACCAAAGTCCTAGGAAAAACATGCTTTAGTAGCACCTTGCTGGTCCTAAAACAAGTCCTCTGCACCTTAGACTCCATTATCTCCCCAATCACTGACATCCTAAACTGGTCCCTCTGTCATGGACAATTTCTCTTACACTGGAAAGCAGCTGTCATCACCCCAATATTATAAAGTGGGGACTGCACCTCCCCGGGCAACTACCACCCCATCTCTATTCTTCCTCCCCCTCCAAAGAGCTAGAAAAAATATTATCAGATCAACCCTCAGACTGTCTCACTAAATACAACCTTCTCTGCCCTGAACAACATGGTTTCAGGAAGGGCCACAGTACTGTAACTGCCCTTCTTTAATACACCACTTTTATAAGCAAAGCCCTTGATCGAGGGCACCTAGTTGGATCTGGCTACTGTATATTGATTTAACCAAGGAGTTTGACCATGTCAGCCACACACTCCTAATCCAATCCTTGCATTGCATGGGCCTGTCCCTGGACTCCACCGCATGGTTTAAAAGCTACCTTAGTGACAGAACCCAGAGGGTCAAGTTAAACTCCACACTCTCAGCCAGTAAACCAGTACTTTTGGGAGTCCCAGAAGGCTCAATACTGGGCCCCCTTCTGTTTAGCATGTACTTGAATACTCTCCTAAATGCCTGCTTGGGACAAATATTTCTGTACACCATTGACGCGATTATAATTGACAGCCACTCAGACCTTCCACTCTTCAATCCTTTCTGCAACAGTCCTTTTCTGAAGCCAAGACCTGGTTCTCAGAGCACCATCTTGTCTTGAATTACAAAAAGACCAAGGCCATGCATTTCACTCACAGACAAAATAAGCTTAAAAATGTTCTCCTCAACATCATTAATGTTCAGGGCTCCCCTCTCAACCTTGTGCCCACCTTTAAATACCTGGGAATCACCCTTGAGTCCTCTCTCATGTACTGTGATCACATCAATCTGCTCAGCTCAGCTATCAATTCTAGACTAGGTCTCCTATATAGGCACAGGGGGGTGTCTGCCACCTGACGCCCTAGGTCTTGCCGTGACATCATCAGTGCTCTCCCTTATTGACTATGGGATTATTATCTATGGCACAGCTGACTCCACTGCCCTGCATCGAATCATGATCTGCCTTAATATAGCCTACCAGTTAGTCACTTGATACAACAGTTGGACACACACCTGTGAGCTCTATAGACACACCAAATGGCTTAACTTTGAAGGCAGACTCAGGTACCAGCCCTATCTCCTTGCTAGGAAGCTTTCCCTAAACACCTCCCCCCAGGTCTCTACTACCTTGTTCAACCCTCCACTCAACCACGGTGTACAGGGAGCTCTTTGCTAGCCCCACTCTCTGTACCGCACTGCAGTAAATTTCTGGGCCAACGCGCTCCTTTTACTACAGGGCCTCCCTCTGGTTGAATGAAATGTCATTGGCCATCACCCTGGAACAGTGACTAGGCTCATTTAAAACCCTACTCCGTGCTGAAATCCTCTCCCGCTCCAACTGTGACTGTGCTTAGTCATTCTCCTCCTTGCCTGTGACTATAATCTTTTGATTTCTGTATATTGTTATTGTACATGCTGGACTTATAATGATTTGACACAGGTTGGTCCATTCCACCCTTGAACTGTAACTTGTCTTCTCTATTGCCTCTTATTGTATATACTGTTTCTAAACTTGCAATGTATGTTTTCTGTTGTGTTCTCTGTATATTAATTATTGTATATCTTGTCATTTCTTGTACTGTATGTATATCTGCCATGGAACCTTTGTAAATGAGTCCTTGACTCAAAAGTTGTAATTCTAATTCCTTCAATAAATAAATAAAAATTAAAAAAAAATGATAGGGGGAGAAGTAACTCTGGATCTTAAAAAATGTACAAAACTTAGATGAATTTCCCAGGGTTTTAGATACCTACGGTACATATTACTATCACATAGAAATGGCCACTCTTTGGACCTTGTCTTTTCATTGGGATTGGAGGTCACTGACCTCATGGTGGAGCCAGTCGCTTGGTCAGACGACCATACTGTGAGGTTCTTGTTCAAAGCCCCCCTTAATAGATCTTCTCCTATGGAGATGGTCCAGTACCGCTCTTTAAAGTGTTTGACCCAGGAAGGTCTCATGGCGGTGCTGGACTTATCAGGTGTAATGAGTAGCTGTGATGAGTCGGGGGAGTTGGTATCGACCTGTAATAGGGTGGTTGCCAAAGTCCTCGATTCAATTGCACAGGTCCATGTTTGACCCCTCACTTCGCATCGGAGGTCCCCAGGTTTGATGGGACTCTCAAGGAGATGAAGATATTGGGTCAAAGGTTGGAGTGTCACTGGCAAAGATTTCGGTCTGATGGAGATAAGCTTATTTTGATGTCTCATTATAGAGACTATTACTCAGCAGTCTCCTGCAAGAAGGCAGAGTTTCTGTTCAAGGAGATTGCTGCAGCAATCAATAGACTGACTCAGCTGTTTCTAACTGTGGATAGGTTGTGTAATCGGCCTGTTTTCAGTTTGTGAGAGCTGATTCACAATCCAAGTGTGATGAGTTTGCTCATTTTTGGCTAAGATTGCCTCCATCAGATCAGGAATCCAGTCAGCGCCTTCCACTGGGGTGTGCAGTGGTGAGTTGAGGGTCACAGGCATTCTATCTGCCTGATCTGTCTTCGACCAGTTGACAGTCGAGGATGTCGTGTAGGTCATTCAAGAGATGAGGCCTACCTGTTGTAGTTTGGATCTGGGTCCAACACACCTTCTTTTAAGGTATGTTGATTCCATCAGCCTAGTCCTGGCCTGGATAGTCCAGTGTTCTGTAGTTAGAGGGGTCTTTCCTGAGCCCCTGAAGGAGGCAGTGGTAAGACCACTCTTGAAGAAACCATCACTAGACCCGGATTTCCTAGCTAACTACAGGCCTGCCTCTAACCTTCCCTTTGTAGGAAAGGTTATTGAGAACGTGGTGGCTCTTCAACTGGACATCCACTTAACATCTATGACCCTCTCCAGTTGGGTTTTAGGAAAAGACACAGCACCAAGACTGCCCTGGTTCAGGTGCTTAATGATCTCCTGGTGGTGAGGGATTGAGGGAAAGTGTTTCATTGTTATATTCCTTGATGACTCAGCTGCGTTTGACACCATGGACCATGGGGTGCTGTTGGAGTGCCTGTGGGATTGTTGTGGACTTGCTGATGTGGTCCTCAACTGGTTCCACTCTTTTCTCATGGAAGGAAGCAGAGGGTGGTGCTGGGCGCTTTTTCCTCTGCACCGCTGCCCCCTGCCATGTGGGGTCCCAAAGGGCTCTATTTTGTTCCCCATGTTGTTTGTGGCATATATGCTACCACTAGTGGGCATTATAAGATGGTATGGGCTGAGGTTTCGCTGCTATGCTATGCTGATGACACTCAGTTACTGTATACCTGTCTTTTGCACCAGAACAGCAGGATGCAGTCTTGATTTTCAATCAGTGCCTTGCTGAGATCCAAGACTGGATAAGAGTCAACTGGTTGAGGTTAAATCTGGATAAGACAGAAGTACTGGTGGTGGAATCTGGTCACCTGAGGGTTGGTGCACAGTCTGGTCATGTTTCTGGGCTTAGGCTCAAGGACTTTTAGTTGCTTGCCTCTGTCGAGGTGAGGAATCTTGGCATTGTACTTGACTGTGGTTTGACACTAGGTGTTGGCCGTGGTCGAGAGTGCATTTTACTATCTCAGAAACATTGCCAGGATTAAACACTTCATTCCTCTGAGTGATCTGCCCTCACTGGTCTATGCCTTCATGACATCATGGCTCGACTACTGTAATGCCCTTTACCTAGGGCTATCAGAGGTTGATCTTTGCCACCTACGCTTGTGCAGAATGAGGCTGCCAGGTTGTTGAATAGTCTCTCGAGGTCATGACACATTATAGCTGTGCTCTGCTCCCTGCACTGGCTGCCTATTAAGTGGCAGATCACCTTCAAGTTTGGTTTTCCTGACCTATAAGGCCTTGCACACACTGGGGCCTGGCTAACTGCAAAACCTTTTACAGCCCTATCATCCATTCTGTCCCCTCTGGTTAGCTGATGAGGGCCTCCTTGGGATTCCCAGGGTCTCTTTGAAATCATCAGGTGCCTGAGCATTTTCGTTTGTGGCACCGACCCTGTGGAATTCACTCCCCCAATCCCTCAGAGAGGCCCCATCAGTAAATGCCTTCAAAGGGGAGATGAAGACATTTTTATTTAGGGAAGTTTTTCCCTCTAGCTGACTAACCTGCTTTTAGATAATTAAATTAAGCTAATGGTGTTTTATGTATTTTAATCTGTTTACTATTTTTACTTGTAGAGCATCTTGAGTCATAATTGAAACAGAGTGCTTTATAAATAAATAAAGCAAAACTACAACTAAACTTCATACTTAAGCAAACTTTATCAAACAAACTACCACATATTGCTAGAAGAGATCTGGCAGGATTGTGATAGCTGGGCTGTGATACAACTGTCATTGATAAGATGCACTGAAAGGGTCAGAATGAATGTTCTGCCATGCCTGCTCTTCCTCTTCAGAGCATACCTGTGTGACTGCCTAAATTATTATTTTGGAAATTGCTGCATAAACTGCTCTCCAAATTTGTGTAGGGAGGAAAGCGCCCACAGCTGAAATGGAGTGTTATGACATTGACGAAAGGAAAAGGGGTCTAGGGGTGCCATATTTTAAAACATATATTTACGAGGCCCAACTCCAACATATCCTAACCCATCTGAGACCAGGGCAAGACATAGCATGGGTGGCAATGGAGTAGATTCATCTGGGACAAAAAAAAAATTGGAAGACTATTTGTTCACTAAGTTAGAAACAAAGGAAAGAAACCCTATACCAAATCCCTGGATAAAAACCCTTCTTTTCTCTTGGAAGGAAACACTGATAAAATTAGGGATCCGCAATAATATTTGTATGCTAACTATAATTAAGGCTTGCAAAGGCTTTGTTCCAGGTAAAACCACAATAGTTTTTAGTAGGTGGGAGTGAAAGGGGCTGTTAATATTAGGACATCTTCTAAATGGGGATACAGTGAAAATTTATGAACAATTACGGAAGTAATGTAACTTACCCACAAAGATTTCTATTGTTATCTTCAAGTGAGACATTTACTGACCACAGAACCAAGGAAAACATTACTAAAGGAGGTAACTGAGCACTCACTGCTATCGTTCTGTGCTGGAGCATAAAGAAGAGAGAACAAAGGAAAAGTAATTTCAAAATTATATAAAATCTGTAAAGAGACCACCTACCAATCAAGACTAAATATCCAATTAAAATGGTAGACAGAATTGGGTGTTACAATACCAGATAGAACATGGGATCAGATTTGGGAAAGAGCAAATAAGATGATGCCCTCACCGTCCTGGCATGAATTCAGCTGGCAGATAATTTCAAGGTACTTCAGGACACCTGTAATTACTAAACATTATGGGAATCACCAAACTGACGTGTTGGAGAGGGTGTGGACAGGTGGGCACTCAAAAACATATTTTCTGGAGCTGCCAAAAGACTGAAACTTTCTGGGCAGATATCTGACAGACAATGATTGATATACTACTCACCCAAATCCCAGATAGCTGTGATACATTATTGCTGGGAAGACTCTCCATAGAGATTAGTAGCCTGATAGGGAAATACATGCTCAATATTCTAATAACAGCTACAGCTAAAACTATCAATAGACATTAACTCAATGATAAACTTCTGGAGGAGTCACAATGGCTAGCTTGCTGCCTACAGATTAAAGAAATAAAAAGGATAACCATGCACCTTCATCTGTAAAATAATAAATTCATGGCTAGGTGGCTACCTTTCAATGAGTTCCTGAGCAAAAGCGATGGTATCCCACAGTTAGAAATCCTGGCAAAAGACGCCTAATTTCAAACTTGTTAAGTTGAGCTGACCCCTTATCCATCCACTGATGAAATAAGCAAAGTGTATAAAATCACCTACAGAGGTCAGTCATACTGGGACAAATCATGTGTCCAGTCCAGAGACCTGCATGTAAGATAACATATTAAACAATGCTAAAGATATGAACATAGGTGCTTCCTTTTGGGGAGAGGGAAGGGGGCTTTTGTAAGTCTAGGTAATAAATGTCTAGGTGTCAAATGTCTGAACTATTTACAGTAGAATAGATCACCCAAGGATCAGGTTAATTCTTAATAGTTTTAGTGACTGACAGTATGATTTGTCCTGCTCTTTGATCCTGAAATGTATGACTATGTAATGGTGTACGTTGTTTATGTACTGTATTTGTGTTGTCATGATGATAATCAATAAAAATTACATTTAAAAAAATATGTATATTAGATTTCTCCACCATCAACTCTTTCCTTCTTGTCTTGAGGCATCTTCCTCCCTCCTTCCCTCCTTCCTTCCTGGGACACCTCTTCTTCTGAGGACCCCCCCCACACACACACACTCACTTCTTTCCCACTGCTACATGTGCCTCCTCTTGGCTGTCCTCACCTGCCAGTATGGTGAAGAAATACTGCAGCAGTACAGACTGAGGAGTATGCACCTTTCCCACCATCCTCCCTGTCTTGGAACCTATCAAGGCCCAACCACTCTGCCACTGTCTAGACACCCTCAGGGGGAGTGGTGGCAGACTTGGCGGCCCATGGGTGGGACAGAAAGTCCTCTGCACCCTTGCCAGTTTGGCCAGGAGTCCAGCACCCTCTGCCCTCAACACAGAAAGAGGCATACAAATGAGGCTGCACCTCTGTTTCTAGAAGGTGTCCTGAAAGACTGCGGTGCCACACCTATTGCACTGCACCCCTCCCATGATCTTTACTTCATTTATTTGATGACTATTGAAAAGTGTCTGTACTCTAGAGCCTCCTTTCTACTCCTGTAGCATTTCTACCTCTCCCTTAACTTGTCTGAAACTTGTTACCCTACCCAAGATTGGGTGTCTCTTATTTTTCCTTTTCTAACCCACCTACCTATACCTAACTTGTTGTAGTGTCTACAGCTCTTTACCCACTTTCTTGAACTTTGTTACCCAACGCCTTTGCTCATCTGAAACATATTTATTATCCTATCCTAGATTGGGTGTCACTTATTTTCCCTTTCCCAACTGGCCTACCAGCAGCTACATTATCCTGTATGTCTACTGCTACTTTCCCACTTGTGGTATAACTATGACCTGCAGCTGCCTTCCCTGTTACTGGTTTTACACTGTAAACAATAATGTGTTACCTTCCTACCTTAGTCTGGTGTCCCCCTGCAAAGTCTCCTGTGAACTGTGGACTTTCTGCAGATGCTCCTGAGGCAAATGTCCCAGTCCTGCACATTCCCACTCATGCACTGGGACACAGGCATAATGGAACACATTGGGTGTTACTCCTTGAATCTCCCTGTCCTGCTTCCTGGTGTCTGCTGATTGTCTGTCCTCACTAAGCCTCTGACAGCTCTACCCCCCCATAACACATCCGATTCAAATGGCTTTCTTAATCTACTCACCCCACTGATAACTTTCCTGAGCTGGAATGCTCACACTACCTGTTACAAATTTAAAGAAGTCTCAAAGTACCCCAAACACTGATAAAAATATTTTTCTCCACTTTCCCACTTACACTGCTACTTTTAGTATGGAGAGAAAATATAAATATGTACCTCTAGGGTTATGCTGGGTGCTTACTCTCCTCTCTGTCAACAATTCCAGCTTGATCTGTAAATAAACACAAATGTCCAATTTTATGTGTCTAGTTTGAGAAGTTTATTAAAATACACAGGATAAGAAGGGCAAGCCAAAAAGGGTGTACAGTAGCTATAATTTCACATTCTGTGTGTTTCTATCCTCTAGCATATTTGTACTATTAGCTTGACTTAGACATAAATCAGTTGAAGCATTCTCCATTCAATCTATTTAGGCAAGTGCCAAAGGTACAGTACAAGAAAGGAACTAAAGAGAAGTGAATGATCAATGATAGCCAGAGAATGGAGCACGTGCTTGCACTATAGTGACATGTTCTAAATTAAATATATTAAATCAAGAGTCACCTTGAAACTGCCACTTTGAATTGCTTGGAAGCAACTGGATAAGCAGCTCTTTGTGCACTGCACATACGGTGTGAAGCAAAGACTGAAGCAGTATAGTCAATGCTTAATTTTTGTATTAATGCATGGCCTCTATATGTGGAGACATTCCCACCCTAGTAGTTCAAACCATTAAAGTACCAGCTTGAATTCCTCCCATCAATGCAGTGCCAGAGTTCACAGTCATGACACCAGCAACACGGGTTCATGCGTAGAGCTTAGATCATCAGGGCTGGTGGGAGGAGAAGGATAGAGCTTTCTACAGGGTGCTGTCCTCTGGGGTGGGTGGAAGCCAGTGTTTTCCACAGCACTGCAACCTGAGTGACCACAGGTGAAAGTGCAGGTGGAGATAAATAGGAGATGGTCCAGGTCTGATGGCTCAACATGGCAACATGCAACTGCATGCACACACATGCGTTGGAGCCATAGCATGCAGATGTCCATGGGCAAGGGACAAAATAGAATAAAATTCCCTGGACTGCAGCATGACACCTGGCATATTTGTGCCCTGCAAAGTCCACTATACCCCTCACTACCATTAGGTGCTTAGGTAAATGGGACCTGCCCTGATCTGTCACCACCATGGATGACAAGCTGGGTGGGGTGACTGAAAAGTAGGAATGCAGTTGAGGTGACAAAGCAGTGTGATCACCTGGGGCAGATGAGAACCAGGACCAGGATGGAAAAATTAAAAATTAAAGCTAGAGTGAATTAATACCACATCTGCAGCAGGTGATTCAAATTTAGAAAAGAGCTGATAATGATTTCTGTGTAAATATAACTGCAGATATCAAACAGAGAAAGAACTGTGATCATATATTGACAAATGCAAATCAGGGGTCGTGAGGGCTACAGAGCAACAGCCCTTCCCAGCCAGCAGCAGCCGCATCGAGGAAGCCCCCCCCTGAAGCTGTTCACCAGTAGGGATTCAGGGGTCACGAGGGCTACAGAGCAACAGCCCTCCAAAGCCAGCAGCAGCCCCATCAAAGAAGCCCTCCCCCGGAGCTGTTCACCACTCGGATTCAGGGGTTGCGAGGGCTACAGAGCAACAGCCCTCCCCAGCCAGAAGCAGCCGTATCGAGGAAGCCCCCGCCGAAGGTGTTCACCAGGTATGCAGCAGATCTCGGAGCACATGTTTGAACAAAGGGCCAGCTGTTTGGTGTCAATTCCAATTCTGAAAAAGGACTTAAACTGAAATAGTCGGCATAGATGTACTGATAGTTTTTTGCCAGTTACCTTTACCCTAAAGTCTACTGTGTTTTGAATCCGTTTCACCAGTAACCTTAAATGAACGGTGGAGGACAAGCTTATTTGAATTTTTTTCATTTGTACCCTTAAGAGTATCATGAAGGGCAAACTCATTTTTGCAGTAGTGGTTACATAAGTACTAGGAGCTAATGAATTTAAACTCATGCATCTAATGATTATACACAGCCAGAGTTAATTCTTAGTAACATATTACCTGCTTTGCCTGTTAAAGTAATTGCATAATTTACCTGGCTGACTGTGATGCTCCTCCCTCTCTGCAGACTATAAAATTCTCTCGCCTTTCTCCGCAGTTGGGATTCAGGGGTCACGAGGGCTACAGAGCAACAACCCTCCCCAGCCAGCAGCAGCTGCATCGAGGAAGCCCCCCCCCAAAGCTGTTCACCAGTTGGGATTCAGAGGTTATGAGGGCTACAGAGCAACAGCCCTCCCCAGCCAGCAGCAGCTGCCTCTAGGAAGCTCCCCCACCAAAGCTGTTCACCAGGTACGCAGCAGATCTCGGAGCGCATGTTTGAACAATGGGCCAGCTGTTTGGCGCCAATTCCAATTTTGAAAAAGAACTTCCACTGAAATTGTTGGCGTAGATGTACTGATAGTTTTTTGCCAGTTACCTTTACCCTAAAGCCTACTGTGTTTTGCATCCATTTCACCAGTAACCTTAAATGAACTGTGGAGGACAAGCTTATATGAATTCTTTTCATTTGCACCCTTAAGAGTGTCGTGGAGGGCAAGCTCATTTTTGCAGTAGTGGTTACATAAGTACGAGGAGATAATGAATTTAAACTCATGTACCTAATGATTACACACAGCCAGAGTTAATTCTTAGGAACATACTGCCTGGTTTGCCTGTTAAAGTAATTGCATAATTTACCTGGCTGACTGTGATGCTCCTTCCTCTCTGCAGACTATAAAATTCTCTCTCCTTTCTCCGCAGTTGAGATTCAGGGGTCGTGAGGGCTACAGAGCAACAGCCACCCTCCCCAGCCAGCAGCAGCTGCATCAAGGAAGCCTCCCCCCACGAAGCTGTTCACCAGGTATGCAGCAGATCTCAGAGTGCGTGTTTGAACAAAGGGCCAGCTGTTTGGTGACAATTCCAATTTTAAAAACGGACTTCCACTGAAATAGTCGACGTAGATGTTCTGATAGTTTTTTGCCAGTTACCTTTACCCTAAAGTCTACTGTGTTCTGCATCCGTTTCACCAGTAACCTTAAATGAACGGTGGAGGACAAGCTTATATGAATTCTTTTCATTTGCACCCTTAAGAGTATCGTGGAGGACAAGCTCATTTTTGCAGTAGTGGTTACATAAGTATGAGGAGCTAATGAATTTAAACTCATGCACCTAATGATTACACACAGCCAGAGTTAATTCTTAGAAACATACTGCCTGCTTTGCTTGTTAAAGTAATTGCATAATTTACCTGGCTGACTGTGATGCTCCTCCCTCTCTGCAGACTATAAAATTCTCTCTCCTTTCTCCGCAGTTGGGATTCAGGGGTCACGAGGGCTGCAGAGCAACAGCGCTTCCCAGCCAGCAGCAGCCACATCAAGGAAGCCCCCCCCCCCGAAGCTGTTCTCCAGGTATGCAGCAGATCTCAGAGTGCATGTTTGAGGTCCCACCGGTGCTACGTGCCGGCTCCCTGCCACCCTCACCACCACCCTTGGTGAGCTCCTCGCTTTATAGGGCTCACCCACGTGACTTCGAAACCTATCAGCCCACTTTCCATTTTGCAACTTATCAACTGCTACCACTAGTGTCCTCTAATACCTCAGACGTGGTATTTCTCCACTCTTTTCTGCCAATGACGCTGAATATTTTACTGCTGCTACTCCTCTCACTTGCTCCACTGACATCCCTCCCCCCCAGCAGACCTCCCAAACAGGGAACCGCCTACCCGTATGAACCTCTGCCTCATCCCCCAGCTCTACTATGATGCCCCTCACCACCTGCATACCCATGCTAATGTTCACAACTGGGCCATTAGTACCACCATCCTGCCCCCCTCTTTTCTCCCTGGTCATTCTGCTCTCCACACCCCAGCCCTCCACTGCCCACCACCCGCAGCCTCAGAGCATACACCCACCACCTGGCCAAAATACCACTGGCAAAAATCCAAACAGCTTATTATACTGCTTCTCCTCCTGGCCAGGGACATTGAAGCAAACCCTGGACCCACCACCACAAACACCTACACCCCATTCTCATTCCCTAAAGGTCTCAGGCTCCTACACCTCAACACCTGCAGCTTATTAAACAAAATAACTGTGCTGCAACAAATTGCCCTATCCCACCATCCAGACATCCTGCTCATATCCGAAACCTGGCTAAAACCTCATCATATGGATGCCGAAGTAGTCATACCTGGCTACACAAGCATTAGACATGATAGACAAGGGAAAAAGAGAGGCGGTGGAACAGCCATGTACATCTCCACTAATCTGCAGTTTACAATGGTGCAAATTCCATCACTCCCGGCCCACATTGACTCTCTCCTAATCAAACTCTCGCTCCTGTGTACCACCCCTGCGTACATTGCAGGTGCCTACTGCCCTCCTGGCACCCCCCAACCTCACATCATAGCCCACCTGGACGCTTTAAAGTCCATAGCCACAGGAGGTGAGCTTCACACCATTGAGACTCTAACCACAACTGACTAGCCACAGATAAGACCCTCCTTAAAACCAAGATCAAGGCACTAAATCTCACAAAACTAATTGTAGACCCCACTCGGCTAAACCACAAAACACAAAATCACTCACTCCTCCATCCCCACAGGATCCTACGCATGGGCATGCTCCTTGACTTCCTAAGTGACCACCACATGATTTTCCTGATCAGGAAGGTGCACAGGCCCACAGCCCCCCCCACCCCAAAGACACTGCATACAAGGTCATATAATTCCCTGGACCAAGCATTGCTCATGCAAGACCTAGTAGACTGGTCCTTCATCCCAGTAGCCACATCTATTGACGTCACACTCAAAGCTTTCAAGGCCAAATTTCTAAAAGTCTGGGATAAACATTCCCCCCCTGCGCATAAAAAGGGTCAGAGGTGCCCACCTTCCCTGGATCACCAATGATATCATCAGCAAATGCCACTCCAGGGACCACGTTTGGAAAGCCCACAAGAAACTGGGTACCCAGGCATCCCTCCAAACCTACAGAGCCCTCCACAACTCCTGCACTAGCCTCATTTGCCAGGCAAAAAGTAACTATTTTCTATCTGCATTCAGCGCAAACCTAAACCATCCGACAAACTTCTGGAAATCATTCAAATCCCTTTTCTCCTCCCCTACACAGCCTCCACATCCAACACTGTCGGCTCAGGGCACCTACTTCACCGATCCCTGTGAGGTTGCCGCTGCTTTCAGTACCTACTTCTCTAGCTGTACTGGCTCACTTCTATCCCTCCAGCATCCACCCCCGCCCCCCCACCAAGAGTGCTCCCACCAGCCTTACAGTTCTCCTTCCACCCTGTATCCCAGACTGAAGTATTCAAATCACTACAATCCCTGAACCCCAACAAAGGTAAATGCCCTACGTCCCTGGATGCTAAGATGCTATATATGTCTGCTCCAGCCATAGCCGCCACTCTAGCCGCACTATTCAGCCTCTCCTTTACACTGGGCAAATTACCCAATGAATGGAAATGGGCTACCATTATACCCCTGCCTAAAGGGGGCGACCCCTCCTCCCAAGGTAACTATATCTCCATCTCCCTACTCCCGATTCTGGCAAAACTACAGTAACGTCTGGTCCTCGCCCAGCTCTCTCCCTATCCCGACGCCTCCAACTTCTTCACTCCATACCAATACGAGTTTTTGCAAATCACACTCAACTCTCACCTCCCTGCTACGAGTCACTGATGACATACTTACTGGGATGGACAAAGGCCACATCAATTCTGCCATCTTTATAGACCTAGCCAAGGCTTTTGACACCGTCGCCCATACTCTGCTTCTTTCTAAACTCAAAGAAGCCAGTCTCTCCAAACCAGCCACCACATGGTTTCAAGACTACCTGGTGGGCAGACTCCAGACTGTAAAACTCGCCTCCCACATCTCTAACCCCCTACCAGTTACTGCCGGCATCCCCCAAGAATCAGTCTTGGGCCCACTGCTCTTCTCCATATTCCTAAATGACCTCCCATCAGCCTGTCATTACTCATCCATACATATGTATGCAGACGACACAGTACTGCATGACACAGGCCCCTTCACAAGCGAAGTGGCAAATCTACTACAGCAGGATTTCAACACCATCCAGGAATGGTTCCGGTCAAGCCAACTATTCTTAAACCCTAAGAAAACTACATCGCTAACCTTCGTCTCACAGCAAAGAATCTCCTGACAAGCCCCCTGCCCCCCTTCCAAAACCCTGGACGGGACCCTACTGGAACAATGCACCAGCTTCAGATACTTAGGCATCTGGCTCAATCTGCATCTCGATTTCTCCACCCATATTGATTCCATACACAAGAAACTACTCCCTAAACTCGGTGCTCTTTACAGGGACAAAAGCTGCATCCCCTCTCCCACCAGGAAAGCTATTGTTCAAAAGATGATCCTCCCAATACTCGACTATGGCAATATAGTCTATTCTATTGCTCCCTCCTCCACCTTGGCCAGCCTTGACACCCTTTTCCACTCTTTTTGTCAGTTTATCCTCGACTGCCCACAAACAGCCCACCACTGCATCTTATATAGCTCCCTAGCCCTGCTGTCCCTCCAAGACCACAGATTAACCCACTGTGCTAGGACCGCAGCCAAATTTTGGTCCCAATCCATTCCCCCCTACCTGGCCCCTATCCTCTCCCCACAACCTCCCCCTGTTTACTCCCTCAGAAGCACTGATCCCAGGCTCTTCCACGTCCCCTTCATGCACACAACCAAAGGACAGGCCACTTTCAAATTCCGTATCCCCCAACTATGGAATGCCAACCTGCTGATATCAGATACTCACCCCAGCCACCTCAATCACCTACTCAGCACCCACTACTCCTCCAGCTGCTCTTGCTTTAGCTAGTGCCTACCTATGTAATTGTATTTTGTGCGCTCATATGTGTTTTCTAAAATGTTCCTGTTTCAATCCGACAACTGTCTGTACGTCGGATGACCACTCATTGTGTTGTTTAACTACTGTACCTTGTGAGTTGTATTAATGTCTTGGGTCTTGACCCCCAAGTTGCATCTGGAATCGAGCAAAACTGCTCAGTATGCCTTCCTGGTTAAACTCGTAAATAAATAATCCTGGATTGCATCAGAAAACACTTTGTCAGTAGAACAAGTGACATGATATGCCTGCTGTACACACTTCTGGTCAGGCCACATCTGGACTGTTGAGATCAGTTCTGGGCCCCTTACTGATTGAGGGACAGAAACATGGATGAAAGCAGGTCATTACAGTCCATGGATACTGTCCACCACTTCTCAGTGGTTGAAACAGAATAGAGTTCTAGATCCCATGTATTTGTCTAGTTCTGGTTCAAAATCTCTGATTCACAATGGGCCACTGTCTCTGGCAAACTATTCCTTTGCGTGACCACTCTTTAAGTAAAGAAAATACCTTTCAAGTAAGTTTTAAATTCTTCCCCTCTCAGATGCAGATCGTGGCTATTGTTCTTTATGAATTGGTTTTAATTTTTCTATTTAGATCCTTTAATAGAGTACCACATTTTATTATTTTAAAGACCAGAATCATGTTGTCCCTCAACAGTTTATCATGATACAGAGTCTAGCCTGGCCAATCTCCCTTCATATCTCAGCCCCTCCATAACTCTCACATGTTTTATTGCTGTACCAAACCGGAGTACCTTACCCTATTTTCAGTAAGTTTTCAGTGCCTTTTGAGTACATACTCCATTGCTACTGCATGACTCCAAAATTACTGCAAACACAAGGCTGAATTTTATCTTACAGTACCTCACAATTACCATAGTGAATCATGTATTGTACATCTAATTTACTACAAAAACTTAAACAATTATGATTCAGTTGTCCTTTTACCTCAGTGTTCATCCTAAAACTTTATCATGTTGTTCATGTACCTTAAATGTACTCTTAAATCTTTTTAGTAATATTTATAGTGTACCTTAAAATTACTCTAAAAACTTTGCTGTTTGAGTCTTTTAAATATATGCTTTATGATCTCCAGCCCCAATCACATTTTTCATCAGAACTAAAATAGATTTTTCTTTCTCCATAAAATTAATGTTTCTATATAATATTCTTTAATAATGATTAAGTTTACATCAAAACAATGCTTCTCTTGCATCCATTTCCATTTAGTCTTATTTTTCAGTCTGGAATTTTTTCCATGAGCATGTCCTCCATCTGCTTCAGGTGGCAACTCAACCCCATCGCCCCAGCATGCAGTCATCATTACCGCTCTTCAGTTTGCTTGTTTATTTTTTTATTCATTTGTTAACCAGGTTGGTGCACTGATCTGAAGACCTTTTTCAGGCATGGCCCATGCCAGTTACTGTTACATACTGTACAATGGTAAAAGCAGTCAGTACAAACAAGAAGAATTATACAAGGAGCATGACAGGCAAACAGTACAAGTCAGCAGATAAAACCGTGGTGTGGGAAATACATACAGGTAAACACCACCAAGTCCTTCTGACAAGGTGAGCATAATAAGAACAAATAACAAGCACAGAACAGGGCAGTGTAGCTACATCATCTAGCTGGAGGAGGTGGGGGGCTGCATCAGAGGAACAGCAGGGCTAGTTGCCTGGGGGCAGGCGCAGGCTGAGGAGGTCAGGAAGTTGATTCTTATAAAAGAATTCAGGTTTAGAGTGGAGGGGGACAGGGGAACATGGGGGAGATATCTGCCCTTGTCTGTTACATAGAAACATAAAAACATTGACTTTGACGGCAGATAAGGACCGCGAGGCCCATCTAGTTTGCCCATTTCCCTACCTACAGGATAGGCCGCAGATCCTAGTTAACCAACAGCCTATATCTTCCTGCCCCCCACAAGAATTGCCTTATGTCTGTCCCATGCATTCTTGAATTCTCCCACAGTTCTAGACCCCACAACTTCCTCAGGAAGGCTGTTCCATGCATCCACTACCCTTTCTGTGAAATAATACTTCCTCACATTGCCCCTGAACTGCCCTCCTTCTATCTTTAAATTGTGTCCCCTTGTTCTTGCAAGTCTCTTTTTCTGAAAGATGCTACCCTCTTGGACTTTGTTGATTCCCTTGAGGTACTTGAAAGTTTCTATCATGTCCCCCTCTCCCTTCTTTCCTCAAGGGTACATATTAAGCTCCTTTAGTCTCTCCTCATACGGCTTCTCTTGCAGACCCTGCACCATTTTAGTTGCCTCCTCTGGACTGCCTCTATCCTGTCTATGTCCTTGCGGAGATGGGGTCTCCAGAACTGGACACAGTATTCCAGATGGGGTCTCACCAACTGTCTGTACAGAGGGATAACAACTCTTGTGTTGTTGTCATCCCATACAGAAAAAGAAGGATCAATTTTCAGTTGTTTTATTTTCAGTGTCCCTTCATTTCTAAGTATTTATACTATTCAACCATTCATTTTTCCATATGTTATCGTTACTCTACATTTTCTGCTCCCAATATCCCTTCAGATACGCTTCACATGATCCATCTTATGAAGCATTCAGTTATTCTGAACCTTCATTTTACATTTTTTTGGCTGTTCAGTTTTTCTGTTACTCTGTCTTCTCATTCACCGTTAAAAAAGATACACAACATGATCAGTAGTGAATTTTTTAAAATGTCTGTTTTTTATTATTTAAAAATATGTTTTATGCTGTGCTGTGCACCAATAGAAAAGTACATACATAAATATAATAAATGATTTTTCAACCAAAAACTTAATTCACTTTCAATAATTTCAGTGTGAACCATAAGGTATACATATTTGTTAGAAACATTTTCTCAATAGCGTATACTGTTCCTATACATAGTAGTAATACATTTTAAAATAGGACTTAGTACATTAACATTTCTCTTTGTTTTTTTGTGGTAAATTAATACACCAAAAATCCCTGTAGACACAGGGCCTGACAATCAAAGAGGTGTAATGTGCAGCACAAAAAGTTACGCTGTGCCTTGCACTTGCCTGGATGTTCAAAGATGCTATATTCATTGGAATAGTGCTTTGACACTTTTCAGCTGAATATAGGGCATGCCAGCTCAGTGCTAAGCCACTTAACGCTGGGTAGACATGGCTCCCGAAATAGGCTGCCACAATGGCTTGCACCAATTCTAAATTTCTGGTATTCAAAATGGACCTATATAAATGAGGCCCTTAAGCATGCAAAACACTAAGGGCCATTTGCTTGCCCATTATAGGCTAATTTGTATGGGGAGTGAAGCTGGATTGTGTGGCATCACCCCCCAATTGCCTGGTGCCAGAGAACTATCCCTAGTGCTAGAGGCCCCCCCCCACTGATTATCAGCACCCAATGCTAAAAATAAACTTGCCCTGGTGCTGGTGCCCCCCTCGCTGATAGCCAGCCAGATGTTAAACATAAATCTTTCCCTGGGGTCTAGTAGTCCCTTCCCCCACCCACACCCATGCTCAATGAGTTATGTCATAGTCCATGGTATCCAGTGGTCCCGCCTCCCCATCCAAATATCCAATATATTATTATGATACCATTCCCTTGCATCCAGTACATCCACCCATCTCGAGCCCCTGTATAATACAGTACAGCCATTCCCTGGTGTCTAGTGGACACCCTCTCTATCACTAATCCCCTAACTAATACATTAAAACTGTTTCCCAGTGTCTAGCATAACCCCTCCATATCTCCGATCCCCTGTCCAATACAGTATAGCCATTTCCTTGTGTCTAGCAGACCCCCTTCCCTATCCTCGATCCCATGTTTAATACAGTAAAACCATTCCCTGTTGTCTAGGGAACCTCTCTCCCTATCCCCAATCCTCTGTGTAATACAGTAAAACCATTCCCTAGTGTCTTGGGAACCTCTCTCCCTATCTCCAATCCCCTGTGTAATACAGTAAAACCATTCCCTGGTGTCTAGCTGACCTCCCTCCCTATCCCAAATAGTCTGTATAATACAGTAAAGTCATTCCCTTGTGTTTATCAGACCCCCTTCCCAGCAAGTGGTACCCTACCACCCTGTTCCCCCATCCCAGCACTGAGTCAGTGATGGGCAAAGCCCTCTGCTTTCCAACATGGCCAGCCACTGATTGAGCTGTCAATGAGTGTGCACTTAATACAGGATGTACCTAGCCATGCGGGGACCCTGAGGTATGTTCTCCCTCCCACAGGTATTTACTTGGATTAAAAGAGCTTAACAGAAGGATTGCCCTATTGGCTCAGAGTAATATGGCTAACCTACATGCTAAGGATCCCATACTAACTGTTCATCCCTGGCTTAGGGTGTTACATTCCGTTACTCAGGTTACTAGCCCTTGGCTAGGGCTATGGCAATTATGCTGCTGGGGAGGCTAACTGAGTGGTCCATTTCATTCCCCTTGGTCCTGGCTGGAGCTGACACCCTAGTGCACTTTAAATTAGCAGAATTTTACAATCTGAAAGTGCTAGCCTTATCCTGGTGACTGGTGGCCACTTGGCTACGGCCACCCTTATCACTCTGGGGCACTCTCCCTTTACAGCTTGTAGCTGACTTCCCCTAACTGGCCCACCTAGTGATATTTCTAAATAATAAAAAAAACTTTTGAACTAGCTCACCCTTATTTACTAGCCCAACGGGCTAGCTTGGCTACAACTTTAACTGAGGGCTTCCCTTACCCTGACTGACTCACCTATTTATAATTTAAAAAAATCAAGTTTTGGGCTTACTAACCCTTGTTCAGTAGTCCACCTGGCTAACTTAACTTGAACCTGGGGTGTTGCCCTGCCCTTGTCTGTGTGGCTGGCTGGAGTTTCCTTTTTTTTTTTAATACTGTTTTACACAATTCAGGGCCTGCCTGCCTAAGCTCTGCCTTTGGGAGCTAATTTAAACACAGCCCACTACTGCCCTATGATCCTGACTGGAGTGATTAAAATAAATTTCAATAAATTTGTTTAGGGCCGGCTCTGCCCTAGGCTCCCTTGACTGAGTCTGAATTTAATAAATTTGAATGATACCATCCTAGGGCTGTCCCTAGCTCCTGGGCCTTGCCCTGACCCCTCAGATGGCCACAGCAGTCCTTTATTGTGCCCACGTCATGAGAAAACCATTTTTTTATTTAAATAAATAGTCTATTTTAGGTGGACAGCACCTGCCAAATGGTGCTGCCACCGATTCACTGCCCAAGCCCAGGGAGAATATAGGAGGAGGAAGGGAAGTGTGCTGGATGCCTTGCTGTGTGCAGGCAGGTGGAGGTCTCTTCTTTGGGGCCTTGTTATGCCCGATGCTACTCCCAACATGATCTCTCTAAAAAAGGTCTCCCAGCTTATGGACACAGCTGCCGCTGAGGGACCAAGAATTACTTTTTTTTTCTTTATAAAAAAATAAATGGGGCCAAACAGAGCCCACACTGTGAATGAACAACTATTGGACCCTTAATGGCAGCTCCTGCCACTCTCAACTCCCGGCCGGGATTGCTGTAATCAGCTGCAGGTGCTTCCCTTCCATGGCCTTCTTATTGCTGCTGCTTCTGCCCCTTACAGCATAACAAACTCTGCCACTGGAGTGGTGGTTCGAGAAGGTGTGCTTCTGCTATTGCCTCCGCCACCTCCCACTGACACCTATTTCTCTTTCTCTCCCACCCATGCAGTGTAGGCCACAACCTGTGGTTCATATGGGTTGGGAGTTCCAAGTGCCTGCAGGCACTTTTAATTTAGCACGATCGCGCTATGCCTCTGGCTGCAGCAGCAGCCCCAGCTTGTCCTCCTCCTGCCACTATTCCACAAACCGCCCAACACAACACTACAGCTCAGGGAGCCACTATCAGATCCCAGGGAAGGGTACTTGTTTTATTCAAAAGGGAATTGTCCACAGCCAGAGTACTAGCCCACTAGACCACAAGGGATATCATTTTATTTAGTGGCCCCCCCATGGCATTCCTAGCCCACAGGACCACCAATGCCTTTCTTTTATTTAGCCACAGGTCTGCTATCCCACCAAGAGCTTGCACCAGCCCACCGGGGCTACAAAGTACAATACTGGCCACTCGGCCACACATGAGAGTGCAGAGGTTTTTGGTTGAGCTCCCCTCTCAAACCATAATTTCTTTCCTATCTACTTCCCACCAAAGCAGAATATGAAATTTAGTATAAATGTTTTCATTAATTTATCTTTAAAGACTAATTATCATCTTTTTTAATCCTCTGTAGTCATGAATGGAATAATACAACCTCTCAGAATACTAATTTGTAAGAAGTATTCAATGAACTATTTGTTTAAGAGTAAATTATTACTAAACAAAGAATAGAAATACATCTGCAATGCTCTTTAATGTATATTTTTTTTGAATACTCACTGAACCATTATTGAAGTAAACAGTAAGTTGTCCCTTCCAGCTCCCCTATGAGAAACTGAAAATGCCTCAGTTTGACTATCCTAGGTAAATAAATGTTTAAAAAGTGGGTTCTCCGAGAGGGCCCTCCTATATTGATCCTTTGCCCCCCCGCCCCCATCTTCTGTGATGTATATGGCAATTTTAAAACTGCTATATTAATGTTTCTGTTACTTTAAATATATTCTCAAGAAAAACTACAGCTCCCAAAATCTTTTAAGGGAATGTCCCAAGATACATGTTAACTCCCCAAATTCTTTGAGGGCATTTTTTAAGAAGTGCAGGTTGAACTTGCTCTGTGTTTTGAATTCTGAGGGCTGTGAGAGTTTCTACATAGAGCTGCGATATACAAGTTTCAGGTATATAAAAAAAAAAGTTCTTTACAAACCGAATTTGTAGAGTCTCTCATTTTGATGGCTTAGTTTTTTTTGTACAGTGTGTTGATTTCCTAAGGAATGTTTGAGTGTATATGTGTGACCTGGCCTAGATCTGTGCTTTTTGCATTTGATTTGATTAAAGCATTTGCATGGGTACATCCAATACATTAAACAGGATAAAAAGGCTGGGATCAATGTCCTCTTTTTTTGTTTTGTTGATCATGAAACTATCTCTTTTGTGTGCACTTGTGGAGGAAGTTCTGCCTCTCTTTGCTTGGTGTGTTCCGAAAAGCACGCCTTAAATGGATTCTGAATTCATTTGGCGATTTCTATAAATGATGCTTTGTCAGTTTGAATTTGGAGTGCATTCCAATCCAGCTGATGTACATTTTCTGATCACTGAAAGTACTGTAGAAAAAAACTCTGTTAGCTGCACTGTTTTATTGATCATTTGTGCTTGCTTGCTTAAGTGTGTGTGTGTGTGTGTGTATTTGTGTATGTGTATTGCCACATACTGTATGTTCAGCCTGCAATATACATTTTTGGTTTGGAGTCTGATTTTATTATTATTAATTGGTTCGTTGCTTGTGTCCTACTCTTTTTAAAGAGCAACTATGTCCTTTAGCATGTGCTTTCATAAATAAGATTTTTCAGATATTACAATTTACTAGGCAATATAGTTCTGCCTGGTGAGTCTGAATACTTCAGTGGCAAATTTGTTTTTTATGGCATAGTCCTGGCGTGAGGCAATGATGCTGGTTTTTACTCCTTAATACATTTCTTTGTAATTTTCAATGTTCCTTTACAAGATTAAATAAATATATATATTTTATTTTTTTTTGTTACAATTTGTACTTCATGCACTCCAGCAGTTACTTTGCTTCCAGCTCATCCATCAGACACCAGAACACACCCTGCCATGGAATATCAACCACACAAGATTATCCCCTCATGTTGGGGCTGTCCGATGGGATGGTAGTACCACAGCTTTCCTGTTGCTGCTATGCCCGGGACTGGTGACTGAGTAAGGAGGTCCTGAGGCATGAGAGGTTTTCCCCTTGGTTTCCCTCTGGAGAGATGCAGCATGCAATGATGCCACCTCTTACACTCACGGGGGGTGATGACTGCATCTGCCTGCTCCTCCACCATCATAACAGGCTCTTGTGATCCCTCCCCCAGCTCACCACTAGGGTCCAAGTGTGCACTGAGCAGTGTAAACCTCCCCCCCAGAGGAAAAGAGCAGTCCCTGAGATGCAATCATCCTTCCCTACCTGGTCTGTCCTACAGTGGCTCGAGTTTGCTTTTGAACATTGGTCGCCTGTCTCTCAAGCAGTTGCAAAACTGCTGTGCTGATGGGCCACCCCAAGATTAAATACCACACAGTTATGGAAGTCTACTGCAAACAAAAAAGAAAGCTTTTGTTTGCAACTTTATTTTTTCCTCAAATTTTCTTCTCTCCAGAGTCATGACTTGAACTAGCAGGTCTCCCACATGGTAATGCAATGTGCTACCATCTGTACCTCCAGTCCATTTGCTGTCTTTTTTAAATTGGTTTCCCCAGAAAGCTGTACTTAGTATATTTCTTATTTTACAGGTCTTGGAGGACAGCAAACTATACCTATCAGACAAGTGTATGTATTTTTGTAATCTTGATTGACATATAGTTTGGATCACCTTTGGTCCTTTGTGTCCTCTAATTTATTATTTTAGTTTTGAGCCATTCCTCAGGATCAACTTTGGGGATTAGCTCCACAACTTGGATCGGCAAGGTAAGACTTTACCCTTTGTAAAGGAATGTTATTTTTTTTTTTTATTTTGCAATTTTATTTTTTTACTTAGACTAACCCTGCTTAGCAGCAAAATCACATTTCCTCTAGAAGCTTCCTGTTTCTACCTATTCCCATTACTGGGTGGACTGGAACAATGGCCAAGCAATGAGTATTTGACTTTAGCAAGTTTTGAACTATAGATAAATATACCATGAAGGCAAAAAAAAAGGCCAGCCAGCTCATCCTGTCTTCCCACCCTGCCTAATTACACTGCACTAGCCCTGGTGGCCATCCCTCCCCTTTGTTTTGCCCCCTTTCCTAACTAACCCCATGTGGCCTATCCCATTTCTGCTTGAAGCTTTTCACTGATCTTTCCCAAACCGCCTCCTCCAGTAATCCATCCATTTGTCCACCAATCTTTATGTGAAAAAGTACTTATGGATATCCATTTTGAACCCCCCGCTGAGTTGGAGTTCCCTCTTGTCCCTGTAATTGAACTCAAGGAGTGAAGTTCTTTGGCATTAACCCTATTTGTTCCATGCAAGTATTTGTACTGCATGTTTTGATCATGTCACCCCTTTAATCCATTTTCTCAAGGGTGGCCATGTTCAAGTCCTGTAGCCTCTCCTCATACGTCTTACCACCTAGTCCATAGACTATCTTGGTTGCCCTGCACCATATTGCTTCCACATTGTCACAGTCTCTCCTGAGGTGTGGATTTCAGTGCCTTGTGCAGTATTCTAACTGTTGTCACACTAGTGAACAGTACAATCAAAAAATCACCTCAGCATCCTGTTTGCCTTTCTCACTGCTCCAATACAGTGTGCTGTTTTATCCTTTCGGTGTGCTGTTTTATCCTTTCCCATGTTATGACCCCTAGATCCATTTCCTCTATGGTGCTTTCCAGCACTGCTCTGTACGTTACAAATTGCACTCTTGGGTTTCTCTTCCCAAAGTGCATCACATTAAACAGAGCTACTGGTTCCCAAGCTTGCCTTGTAACCAGTAAGAATTCTGAGGCAATGTGGTAATAGAGAATTAGGATGCTGTAAGGCAGTATAGTCTAGTGGTTTGAGCACTGATATGGGAAACAGGAGCTCCTGGACCCAACTGCCTGTCTAGAACCAAATACTCACACTCTAATTTTGGGCAGATTTCTTTACCTCCCAGTGCTGTGGTCCACCCAGCTGTGTAAATGTGTAGAAGCAGGACCCCACTGGAATTGAGAAATTGCATCTCAGTTGGGCTATGCATATTGTTAGAAAGATATATAGATATCTATACTGCGTAAGCATCCAATGTATGGTGGTGGTGGGGGGAGTAACCTAATGAACTGGGAATGTGAAGCTGTCCAGGTTAACATGTCTTTTGTTTTGAAATAATAAAAAAGACAAAAAACTTGCAGTCCTCACCAGCAGAAACTCAATCTCCCTCCACACCAGACCATCACAAATCAGGCATTTACCATTGATTGACTTCTTTTATACCTACAGCCTTCCCAAACATGCCCAGACCATGCACATGCTTATTTTTTTATCTGTTCTTCATATGCCCCATGCTGGCCCCCCAACACCCCACCCCATCTACCCATGGCAAATATCAAACCTGTCATCCCTCATCACAGTCAGCATAGATCCATGTAGGGATGTCAGGGTGTGCCAGTGGTTGTCATTCTGAAGGCTGTAGGGGTTCCACAGTTTTCCCTGTTTCTCCATCAAAGCCCTTCTACCAACTGAGCTAAGGCTTGCAAGACCCCTTGGAGCCTGCTCTTGCACTTCCTGTTATCATCCTAATGGAGGCCCAAGCTGTCTGACCCACCAAAGTGGAGTCACAACAGGTGTAGAACACACCACCAGCCCTTACCCTGCTGGGTCACATTGCAGTTGGCAGCATCTCTTGCACATGCTGCTATCCTATTAATGGAATAGCAAGCTCCATGGCCCACTGCTGGGGGTTATTTTGGCTGCAGAATGTACACCATATCTACCATGCTCGGATGCATTGCATTTGACAGCATCTCTCACACATACTGCTATCCTCTTATTGGAGTACCAAGCACCATGTCCTATGGCTGGGGTTCATTGTGGCTACAGAATGAACACCAGACCTTCCCTTGCTGGGATGTGCTGCAATCAGCAGAATCTCTCATAACCAGCTACCAAGGTTCACTCCAGAATATAGTGTCCAAAGTGACGCACTGCTGCTGGGCATACTGTATGTTTTCTGAATTATAAGCAAGAACCATCAAGAAGCAGATTTGAGTTATAAAGCATGAAGCTGGTTCAGGTTAGCTGACCCATTGGTGCAGCAGTAGTGCTACTGCTCAGGATGCCAGTGGCCTGAATTTGGAAATGAGCCTAGGTGGTAGAAGGCTTGCTTGACAAACAGGCAGTTGCATGTGCCTATGTATGAGTGCTCCCCTTCAGTAGTGCGAGATGCATCATAGCATCCAGCACATTAAGGTGGGGGAGTGTGCCAACTTGCATGTGTGCACAGCTGTTGCATGCCTGTATATGTGTGTTAACACCACTGACTCCAAAGGGAGGGAGTAAAAATTGTAGAAAAGAACCAGCAGGATGATGCTAGTACCCCACAGGTCCCTCACCTACTGACCACACTGTTTCAACAGATCACAGATTCTGTCTCAGCATTAAGCACATGGGAGGACTAGGAAAATCCTGGAAATGTGAGGTGACAGAGCTGGAGGTACTTACTGAACAGGGCACATGCCAGAGTTGTGGTGTAAATAGTTACTAAAACAAATACCATACTCTTGGCATGCCAGAGACCCGGGGTCAGGAATGGACTTGGGTTGCTTGGGGGCTGGCAGAGAGAGGAAGGATCATGCTTCCCTAGGACAGATTTCCTTCCTTGGTGAGGGGGTTAGTGTGGAGTGCTGTTTGACCACCATCCAGCAGTGGCTGGGTGGCAGCTCACACATGCCCCTACATATGGAAGGGGCCCCACATTCAGGATGCCTGGGGCATCTCTGAAGAAGCAAAGCTTGGACATATGTCCATTGCACATCCATGGGCTCCAGGGAAAGCAAAAAGGAGGAAAAACACCCCAGTCCACAGGATGAATCCCAATCCTATGCAGACCTTGCACTGGTGACCAGGCACCACCATAGTACTGTGGCAGAACATGATGGTGCAAGGTAAGCCATGAAAAAGTCACATGACTAGGCTGGGGGGTAAGTCAGAAGAGTGCAGCTGGGGAGACCAGGACATAAACAAAATATGGAAAAAAATACTGTTGACATTATCTGCTCTGGCTGCTTGTCCACCTTTTACATCACAGTTCCACTGTTTATGACAACATAATTACCTCCACCCCAACAGATTATTGTGTCATTAACATAATTGTGACGTCAGGTGTAGACAAGCAGCCAGAGCAGAAGTGATTGCTATATATCCTGTTTTAATGTAAATGCCCTTAATTAGAGAATAATGTTGGGAATTTCAGAAAGAAATACCGCATAAAATGTTTCAAACTTGTCCCAGTGGCATTGGGGGCTCTTTAACTGCCTAGTTGCAAAGATGTGTCGCAAAGACAGTTCTCCAATTTTTATGACTGTATGTGGAGCCTATAGCCATCTTGCTTTAGCTAGAAATATAGCATACAGTGTAACACATTTTTTGACTTTTCAGTGTATCCTTTCAAAAATGCAATTCACTATAGCAGGTAAATAAATACTCCCATCTTTCTGTTTAGAATGTTGCACTGTTGTACACACAAGCTGCTTTTCTCTGAGAGTAAATGTGCATACACTCCAAACAAATCTAAATATCTTTAAAACTATTCAAGGTGTACAAAAACAACCAGTGTGAAAGTTGTTCAGCACAAAAAACCTTTCACATGAGGGTAGTCACTAATCTGATTTGTTTATATTTTGTAAAATATGGTCTTCCAAATAATCTCATTTTTTTCTGAGTGAACACAGTAGGAGTCATGCCAAAGAAATGAGAATACCTTAGAAAGTATACAAGTTACCAATACACAACCAACATGAACCTTGTTCAGAACAAAACAACCTTTCAAATGAGGGTAGTCACTAATCTGAATTCATTAGATTTTTTTTAAACATAGCCATCCAAAAGGTGACAATTATGAAGAAAAATGAAATTTAAAGTAATCAGATGGCCATAGTTTAAAAATATAATTAGTGCAGCTTAATGAATAGGCTCATTGGAAATGTATTTCTGTCCTGCACAACTTTCATAATGGCTGTTTATGTGTAACTCATATACTTTTAGATATAGTTATATTTGTTTAGCATAATTCCTATGAAAAATGAAAATTCAGATAATCAGATGGCCAAAGATTAAAACATATAATTAGTGCAGCTTAATGAATAGGCTCATTTGAAAGGTCTTTTTGTGCTGAACAACTTGCATACTGGTTATTTATGTGTAACCTGTATACTTTTAGAGATATTTAGATTTCCTTGACATAACTCCTATTGCACTTCTAAACAGCATTATATTTGCAAACCAATACGCCAGTTAAGTGAAATGCTAGACCAGACCACCTTGTTTATCTCTTGTCATGCTTAATGTAACAGCAGAATCTGACTGTTATTCTAGTCACAACAGCAATATACAATACCTACTAGCATTTTAATTGAATTCTTTAGTGCTTAACATGAAGAAACTAAAATCAGCTTTAAACAAAATGATCTGCTCATTGGGGTCACATTAAATCTTTTTTGGATGGGATCATGTTATATCTTTTCAGGAAAAAATCAGCAGATTAATTTTAATAATTATTAGCAATATCATATGAGATCTATATGTGAAGCTGACATTGAACAGATAGGGGAAAGAAGCAAGGCAGAGAAGAAAACAGTGATCACACACAGAAGGAAGAGCTGGTGCACAAACAAGGCTGTCTATGAAACTGTAGGCATTTATGATGCAGCATTGATTTTTCTTTTATTTTGTTCTTTTTGGCAATTTCTATTATTAAGCCTCTTTAAATGTATAGTTTAGTAAATATTGACCTTGGGATAACTCTTGAATGACTCCTAAATAAGCTTTAAGCCATTCCCTTTATGGGAGGTCAAGTCCTGTGCAAAATGTTGTCATTTTTTAATATTATTTTTACAAATTTCCATAGTAAAGTGCAGAGAAATACAAAAGTATGCACAGGTGACCCTAGTGATTTTCTAAGACTGAGCACATTTTTATAAATTATGTTGTTTGCAATTTTTCTGTATCCCCATTTTTTTTTATTTTTTTTTTTGCTAGCTGCACAATTGCCCTTGTTTGTTTTATTAGTTTCTGCATTTACCTTCCACAGAAACAGGCTAATTGATTTCTAACTAGTACCTTTGTATTTAGAAAGCCTAAATGAATAATGTAAAAAATGTTTTTTTTTTTCTTTAGAATGGCTATGTAAATAGTCAAAGAACCTCTGTACACAAACACTGAGACAAGGGTTACCCCAAAGGGCATTTGGCTGACAGGCCAAGTTTCAAGGAAATACAAAATCACACATGCCCACACAATGCAAAGCATCATGGGATGCATATGCAAATCACCACAGAATATTATGCTGGTTCAACTTTAAGCAGAATTGCATGGTGCCAAAAGGCCTCTCACACAGTTTGCAAAGGGTGGTAGCAGATGACACAGACTCATGTTTTGTCCTACCAGGACTTATCAGTATGCCTCATCTGTTTGACACCCCAGTGGAATGAACCAGCTACCCTAAGATGGTCTGTCTGGGTTATGTCGTGGTGAACCTATTAAAACAAAAAACTATTTAAAAGACAAAGAACCTATGTGCGCAAACACTGAGGCAAGGGTTACCCCAAAGGGCATTTGGCTGGGAAGCCAAGTTTCAAGAAAATACAAAATTGCACATGCCCACACAATACAAAGCATCATGGGCAGAATATGCAAATCTCCACAGAATATTATGCTGGGTCAACTTTAAGCAGAATTGCATGGTGCCAAAAGGCCTCTCACACAGTTTGCAAAGGGTGCTAACAGATATGTAAATAGTGTTCAGTCAACTATGCTGACTTTCATACCATGGCCTCTTGTTCACAAAGCTAGAATGAGTTGGTGGTGATGGAGGGTGCTGGCTTTGGAAGCAAAGAAAGGAGAAGTAGGGTGAGAGTAAGGGGAAGTTTTAGGGGCTGTTTCAGGAAGGAGGGAGAAGGGGAAGGGGGCATTTTCTATGTTTCTATGCTTGAAGAAGCTGCCTGCAATTCTGCCTTACCATTAGTGAAATAATGTGATGATGATGAGACATGCAGAGTGCCACCTGTTAATTAACAGCAGATCCTGACCATTATTTCAGTTACAACAGCAATCTACCTACTAGAACTTTAATGGTATTCTTTAGTGCTTAACATGACGGAAATAAAATCAGCGTAAAACAAAATGATCTGCTTATTGGAGTCACAAGAAATCTTTTCTGGATAGGATAATGTTATATCTTTTCAGGAAAAAAACAGCAGGTTAATTTTAGTAATAATTAGTCACCAATATCATATGAAATCTATATGTGAAGCTGACACTGACCACATAGGGGGAAGAAGCAAGGCAGAGAAGAAAATGGTGCTCACGCACAGAAGGAAGACCTGGTGCTCAAACAAGGCTGTCTGGGAAGCTTTTAGGCATCTGTGCTGCAGCACTGATTTTTCTTTTATTATGTCTTACTTGGCAACTTCTATCATTAAAATGCATTAAATGTTTAGTTTACTAAATCTTGACCTTGGGATAACTCTTGAATGATTCCCAAATAAGTTTTAAGCCATTCCTTTTATACGAGGTGAAGAACTGTGCAAAAGGTCAAGTTATTTTTTATATTTTTTTTACAAATTTCCAAAGTAAAAGTGTGGAGAAATATAAAAGTGTACAACAAATCTCCTATGCAGTTTCAACTCAGAGAGAAGTTAATATTTGTGCAAAATCAAACCCAAAGTTTATACAGTTTTGTTCTAAAGTTATTTTATTCTCAATCTTATTGGACTATTATTGATGACTTGAGCAAAGAAATGTTTAGATAAAACAAATTGATGACTACAGGATTGGAAAGCCACTAAAATTGCAAAAGATCAAATTATGAAACCTTAAATGAACTCATTATGACCATTCTTAGTGTGTAATCAGCGCTTCAGTGTGTGTGTGTGGACCAAACCAAAAAGAGCCATAATAAAAACTTCTATCTTCTCAAATAAAAATTATATTTGATTTAACCTGAAAATACAAAATAGTAATAAGGAAGTAAAACAATCAAGATGAGATTTGAGTTCTTCAACCATAGATACATAGATACATAGATACATAGATACATAGACAGTGTCGGCAGATAAGGGCCTATGGCCCACCCAGTCTGCCCATTTGAGCTTGTAGGTTCAGTTTGTTTTCCTAGAAGTCTGTTGCCCCTTACCCCTGACCTCTAGAATTCCTTTATGTCTAACCCATGCATTCTTAAATCCCGTGATTGTTTCAGCCCCCACCACTTCCTCTGGCAGGGTGTTCCATTTGTCCACCACCCATTCTGTGAAGAAATTCTTTTCATGTTTCCTCTGAATCATCCTCCTCCAACTTCATCCCATGCCCTCTAGTCCTGGAACATCTTTTTGCTTAAAATAGTGTTTTCCTGCACCCTGTTCCTCCCTGTAAGATACTTGTATGTCTCTATCATATCCCTCTCTCCTCCTCTCCTCCAGGGAGTACATGTTCAGTTCCTTCAACCTGTCTTCATAGGACTTGTGATGCAATCCATGCACCATCTTTGTTGCCCTCCTCTGAACCTTCTCTACCCTGTCTATGTCCTTACATAGGTATGGTCTCCAGAACTGTACACTGTACTCCAGGTGGGGCCTCACTAGTGTCTTGTATAGCTGAATTATGACCTCCCTTTTCCTGCTGGTGATGCCCTGCCTATACATCCCAGCATCCTATTTGCTTTACCTGCTGCCTTGTCACACTGTTTCCTACCTTGAGGTCACAGAGATGACAACCCCAAGATCCTTTCCTGCTTGGTGCATGCTATATCCTCACCCCCAACTGATATATTGTGCCAGGGTTTTTGTGCCCCATATGCATTATCTTGCACTTCTTTGCATTGAATTTCAAATGCCAAACCCTTGACCATTCTTCAAATTTCTGCAGGTCGCTTCTCATTCTGTCTACACCCTCTGGTGTGTCTACTCTGTTACAGAGCTTTGTGTCATCAGTGAACAGTGAAATTCTGCCTTCTAGATCCTAAGCAATGTCACTGATGAAAATGTTGAATAGGACCGTCCCAGCACTGATCCCTGTGGGACCCCACTGGTCACTCTTCCTCTGTGGAGGACAGCCATTTACCACCACCCTGTGTCCTGCCACCCAGCCAGTTACCTACCCACCACACTACTGTCCTGCCCACACTCATATTCCCCAATTTGTGTAATAGTCTTCTATGTGGCACAGTGTCAAAGGCCTTGCTGAAGTCCAGATAGGCCATGTCCACTGCCCTCCCCTGATCCACCTCCCTAGTCACCCAGTCAAAATAATTCAATGAGGTTGGTCTGACGCAGCCTCCCCTGGTGAAACCATGCTGCCTTGGGTCCTGTAGTCCACTGACAACCAGATGTTCCACCAATCTCCTTCAGTAGTGCTTCCATGATCTTCCCCACTACGAGGTGAGGCTGACTGGTCTGTAGTTCCCTGCTTCCTCTTTGTTCCCACTTTTTTAAGGGACTACATCTGCTATCCTCCAGTCTTTGGGTACCTCCTGTTTCTAGTGATCGGCTATACAGGATAGCCAGAGGTTCAGCCACCACCTCTTAGTTCTTTATGACCCTGGGTGCACCCCATCTGGCCTCATTGCTTTATCAACTCTTATTACTCCAGTTCTTCAGGACCCTTTCTCGTAAAGGGACTTGTGTCCATTTCTGCACCATTCTCACCCCTTGTACTCCCTTCAGACCCATTACCCCTCTTCCTCAGTAAAGACTGAGCAGAAATACCTGTTCAATATGTCAGCTTTACTGTTGTCATCCTCCACGCGCTCCCATCCTCCCCTTCAGTCTCACTATCCCTCCCTTTGTCTTTATTTTTCACTTATGTACCTGTAAAGGTTTTGTCCCTCTACCCACTGATTTTGCAATGTGTTCTTCTGTCTGAGCTTTGACTTCCTTACTGACCTCCCTGCCTCCCTTGCTTCTCCTGGTACTTCTCCCTATCCCCTTCTGCCTGTGTCTTTTGTATTGCCTGAATGCAATCTTTTGGCTTTCACTTTCTTTGCTACCTCTTTGGAAAACCATAATGGTCTCCTCTTCCTTTTCCTCTTGCTAACCTGCTTAATGCATAATTCTGTTGTTCTTGTAATCCCATTTTAAATACTGCCCACTGTTCCTCAACCCCTGATTCCTGTCCCATTCTTAATGCCTCTTTTAGTATCTCCCCATTTTCCCAAAGTCTGCCCCCTAAAATCCAGGATACGTGTTTTTGTGTGGTTTGGTTCTGCTCTTTCTGTGATGTCAAACCACAATGACTGGTGGTCACTGTTACCCAGGTGCTCCCCCACTGTTACCCCATCACACTGTCCCTGTTTGTGAGCACAAGGTCCAGTATTGCCTTCAGCCGAGTTGGTTCCATGACCAGTTGCTTGAGGAAGGCACCCTGAAGGGAGTCCATACATTGAAGCTGAGCCATAATAAAGGCTTCTATCGTCTTCAAAGCAATTATATTTTATTTTTATATATTTAATATTTTGTATCTCGGTAGACACTAGATGAAAAGTGTATTTGGTGTTTGGAAACAGGCAAATGCAATCAGACATAGAAGGATGTTGAAAGAGACTATTGGTTGCAGGGGCTAGTAACAAATCAAGAAGCTCACTTGACCACTCTAATGGGGGCAACCCACAGATACTACTGACCATTGGTGGTTACTGGTAGCAGAGGAGGAGCTGGGCAAGTGATATTAGCAGTCAGTGTAGGAGAAGGAGGAGGTGGATGGAAGGCTGCCTGCCATAGTCTAGCTCTTATTTTAAATCCCCGGTGGTACCCGAGTGGCTGTAGCAATCATCTGTGAAGCAGCCCTCCATCTGTAGGGATTAAGGGGATTCAGTTTAGCTATCATGTTGTATTCAGGCAAGTACAAGCGTCATTATAGAAGCAGGTCTGAATGGAGCCCTGGACCCACAACTCTGCTACTTGTACAGGACTGGCCACGAGAGGGAGAGAGAGATAGAGAGAGAGAGATCCTCGCTGCTTGCAAAGGAAGTGGGAGGGTCATGGTTGGTGTTCATTTGTGTGCTGTGGCAGGAAGGAAAACTGGCTGGGCTGGAAGGAGTGCCTCTAAGTGTAAGCAGTGCATGTGTCTGAACTATTGTGGCTTGTAATCAAATCAAACCACCCCCCAAAACTAAAAAAAAAAACAGCTTTTTCTTGTCTGGTTTACTAGTCTGATTGGTGTGTGTGTGTGTGTGTGTGTGTGTGTGTGTGTGTGTGTGTCTTAAGTGGAAAAGCTGGGGCTGGATGCTCCTTTGTCTCTCTTTCATTGCATTTTTTTCTTGACAGATACGGTCTCTAAACAGCCGCTTCATTTAATGTAAGCCATGTCTCCCCAGATACCAGCTGCATTTACTGTAGAGACACAACTGAGTCAGACAGAGAGAGAGAGAGACATGCACCAAGTTTGTTTTACACTGTCTCTCTCCTGATCTGTCTGCTCCACCATGGTGAAAGGAAAACTCTGCAGCACTGCTTTCTGTTCCAGTCATGGCACTCTTGATTCCACTTTTTCTGCCTCTCTGTATGCTCTGTCTGCTTCCACTGGGCTTCCGAAAGACAAACAGAGAGTTGGACTGACAGCAAATTGCTGGAAATGTGACCTGCAATAAAATGGATGGCAACCAAGCTCAGGTGCTCACTGTATTCCACTTCTCTGTTTTGTGGGGGGGTCGACAATCTCTAACTGGAACAGATTGGACCTGTACATACATGCCACACTGAAGTGGCTCTCACTGTTGCTGTACAGTGGCATGAAAAAGAATTTGCCCCATTCCTGATTTTCTCTATTATTGCATATTTATCACACTGGATGTTTTCAGGTCTTTAGACAAAATGTAATATTAGATAAAGGGAACCTGAGTGAACAAATAACACTTGTTTTTTTTTTTTTACTTATTTCATTTATTTAATGAAAAAAGTTAACCAACACCAACTGGCACTGTGTGATAAAGTAATTGCCCCCTAGTTAAATCAACCCAATTAAAGGGATAATTAGAGTCAGCTGATTGAACACAGCCAGGCTTGATTAGAGCCAGCCCTGCTCTATATAAACCTCATTTATTTTGACCCTTACCATCAGAGTCACATTGCCAGCACAAAGATTCAACAAGCACATTATGCCACGATCAAAGGAAGTTCCTGTAAAGATCAGAAAAAAAGTTGTTGCTATCTATCAGTCTGGAAAGGGTTACAAAGCTATTTCTAAGGCTCTGGGACTCCATTGAAAACACAGTGAGAGCCATAATCTCCAAATGGAGAACACTTGGAATAGTATTGCTTCTTCCCAGGAGTGGGCGGCCTGCCAAAATTACTCCAAGGGCGCAGCGTAAAATCATCCAGGATGTCTCAAAGGATCCTAAAACAACATCCAAAGAACTGCAGGCTTCTCTTGCCTCAGCTAAGGTCAGTGTTCATGACTCCACAATCAGAAAGAGACTGGGCAAAAATTGGCTTCATGGGAGAGTAGCAAGGCAGAAACCACTGCTAACCAAGAAGAACATAAATGCTCGTCTCTCATTTGCCAAGAAGCACCTGGATGATCCACAAGCCTTTTGGGAAAATGTTCTATGGACAGATGAGTCCAAAGTGAAGCTTTTTGGATGACACAGATCCCATTATGTCTGGCGTAAAGCAAACACAGCATTCCACAGTAAGAACTTCATACCAACAGTCAAACATGGTGGTGGTAGTGTGATGGTGTGGGGATGCTTTGCTGCCTCAGGACCTGGATGACTTGCCATAATTGAAGGAACCATGAATTCTGCTCTGTACCAGAAAATTCTCAAGGAGAATGTCCGGTCATCGGTCCGTCAGCTGAAGCTGAAACGTAGTTGGGTCATGGAGCAAGACAATGATCCAAAACACAAAAGCAAGTCCACATCAGTATGACTGAAAAGAAGTAAAATTAAAGCTTTGGAGTGGCCTAGTCAAAGTCCAGACCTAAACCCAATAGAGATGCTGTGGCAGGACCTGAAATGAGCAGTTCATGCTCGAAAACCTACCAATGTTACTGAATTAAAGCAGTTCTGCTAGGAAGAGTGGGCTAAAATTCCTCCACAGCGATTTGAAAGACTGATATTGAATTATAGGAAGCGTTTGGTTGCAGTCATTGCAGCTAAAGGTGGCGTAACCAGTTATTTAGTGTAAGGGGGCAATTACTTTTTCACACAGTACCATTTGATGTTGGTTAACTGTTTTCATTAAATAAATGAAATAAGTAAAAAAAAAAAAGAAGTGTTATTTGTTCACTCAGGTTCCCTTTATCTAATATTACATTTTGTCTAAAGACCTGAAAACATCCAGTGTGACAAATATGCAATAATAGAAAAAATCAGGAAGGGGGCCAATACTTTTTCACACCACCGTATCTGTCTCGGTGGGGTGAAGGAGGGTGTTGATACTGCTGGGGGACAGGCCACCCATTGAAATGTACATTTGTTCAGGTGCAGGTGCAGGAGCAGGAGCCACCGGTCATCGTGGTTATGGTCACTACATTGCACCGCCCCCAATTTCACACTGCCAAGGTGGTGTTGCAATAGTGACAGTCTATCACCTGGTGATCCCTCTTACTCGCCACATCTCATCATGTTGCTGTCACTATTTGGGGTCTCTCTCTCTCTGCTCTGTCCCTGACACTGGTACCACTCACCACCTCTATCTATCTTGTGCTCTCTCTTGGGGTGGGGGATGCTGCCTCTCCTTCTTGATGTCTGTCCCTGCAGCCTCTGTCTGTCTCTCTCCACCACCCAGGGTTAAGCTACAGCTCTGCAGACAGTGATGCCTCACTTCTCAGTACTCTCACTCCTTACATTGAGCAGTGTGGTGGGGGGCACACTGAAGCAGCATGGACAGAAGGAGATCTGCAGGGTGGGTCAGAGGGTATCATCACAGACAGCAATGCTCAAGCTGGGCATTGTGGTACACATGCAGCACCGAAGAGAGAGGAGCTCATGCAGAAGAACATACACTGTCATTCACACAGAGATACAAACAAGTTCAACGTGGATGTCTGTCGGGGGAAGGATAAATGATAAATAATATTTATTTGTTCTTTACTGCTAGAACTGTTTACTGCTTATGGCACAGCGAGTGGGGGATGCAGTGTATGGCTGGGTACCCGGAGATCTGTGAGGTGGGTGGGGAGACAAACAATAAGATCAGTAAGGGCATGAATGAATGGTGATAGATATTTTTTCTGTAGTAAAACATGGTTGGCTGATACTCAGCCAATCAGGTTTTACTATAGGCAAAAACATCTCCATTCATTCATGCCCTTACTTTTACTGAACCGTGAACAGTTCAAAGGCACTCTGCACTAAGGGATCCATAGCCCCTGACCGGCTTTAAACATATATTTTCTGGTTGCTGCTGGTGGGGGGAACATGTTAAGCATCATCATCAGGGTCTCTGGTTGGGTGGGAGGTGGTGGGTGGAGTGTCTTTTGGTATGTGGAGGTGGAGGAAGGGTACAATACTCCACAGATATCAGGGCAGCATCATGTAAATGAAAGGAATGAAGCACTCTCATTGGAGACTTCATTTCTTTCAACTGGAGAATGGTTTCCAGCTGTGAAACTGTGATTGGCTTCACAGTCTGGTTGCATGTTGATTGGTCTTACAGGGATGAACCCACTGTAGATTGTTGTGAATTAGACTCATCCCTGACACACCTCTGAAATGCCATTCTACTGCAAGATATTTCTTGAGCACATGCAAGGAATCATAAGAAACCATAAAAAATTTAGATTAGTGACTACCCTCATTTGAAAGGCCTTTTTGTCCTGAACACAAACATGTGAAATAATGCACTTGAGGCACAGAAATCCAGGGGCAGAGTACAAATGGGTGGAGTGGTACTGACAACATTAAGAAAGCAGACATTCAAAAAAAACAAGCTTTTACATAGAGTTGACTTCTGTTTAACAATATTATGCATCTATGGCTGCCACTGTACATCTGATGCAAACCAATAATCACATTCCTCACTTGAAGAGAAAGGGGAGGGTCATAACTAACTCTTTTTTTGAGTGTTAAAGGGGTCAGTTTTTTCATAACCAAAGCAAGGAAAGAGGTCATTTCAAAAATGTGCAGACAAGCATGGGGACCACTTTTTTTCAGAGCATGCCACCACCGGCAGCTGCCACTTAAAGTCTGCTACTACCCTCACCTCATACAATCAGGGGAAAACCAGAAGTAGTCTACCAGCACTGAGATCAATATGGTTAAAGAACATTTACCAGAAATCACTGTTTAGTAATGAATAAGAAAGTGACTGTGATGATGAGCAAGTCCCAGACCAGACCTCTAGTTTACTAACAGACTCCTCCTGAGTCTGATTTTTATGGCGGTGTGGGCCAAGCTCCATGGATCTTATGCCATCATCAAATTTGTATAAGAGCACTGTGGAAGCATGTTACTGGACCACTGTCTGATGTGCTGCCACAGTGTTCCGGCATAGTTCCCAGTGCTTCTGTTTATGCAACCCTTCCCCTCCATCTGCGACATAAACATACCCACTTCCCAGCGCACTGCTTTTCCTTTCCACAACTGCAGAAATGATGGCTGCCATGTGCAACATGGTGGCACTGGGCAGTTTAGAGTAGGGACACATCTCTTTGCATTGAGCTGATGGGGCATTAATTTTGATCCAGAGGCAGAGCTGCATGCTGCTGAGCTGTGAAGAGAGTTCAAAGAGCAGGGTCTGCTAAAAAGCTTTAATTTTATTTATAACAGGTATGCCACTGTTTCTTGAAACTCAGCAGATCTTACCAGTACAACCTGTGCACTGCTCCAGATGATCTATTGTTTCAGGTGTTCTCTGCTTTTTTTGGCAGGAGGAAAGCTGAGGTGGCAGCAGGACACTGAGAAGTGGAAGAGCCCTTCGGATATGTTAAAACCTTGGACATCAGCCTTAGAGGAGAAGGAAGTTTTGTGAATTGCTATGCTTTAGTAACTCTGGTCACTGTGAGCTGTGAGCATGACCGTAGTTGGGACAGAGAGAACAGAACTGAGAATGAGTCATCATGGTGTATCCCAGAGCCTTGAACCATGAGCCGCAGGTCACAAACTGTGTGATAAGGGACAGTGAAGTCTTGCAATAAAGGGGCTGGGAGTTTGGGGTCAGCTGGGGGAAGAGAGAGTATTTTTAATTTTAGGCACAATTATGTCTGTATTTCATATTCATTTTATAGTTTGTTTTTGTTTATTTGACTTGCTTCCTGTTGCTGTGGGGCTTTGTATTACTTAGCAGCATTCTCTTGCTGTTCAGTGTTGATTTTTGACATTTTTGTATTTTGTTTTTCCTTTTTTATTATTTTACTTTTCTTTTTGTTTTTTTGCACACTGCATCTGAGCTCAGTCCGTGTTAGATTGTTACCTGCATGTGGCATTTAGTGTGCTAGATTCACCATTTCTCTCTGTTACGCTGCACTGAGCTGAAACAGAATGGAGAGCTGAGCAAGAGAGTGCATTTTTTTCTGCTCGTTGTTCCTGTGTTAGAAACTACTTTCTAGAGACCTAAAGATGTGTAACAACCCGCAGTAAGTTGAGCCATCCTGTTGTTTCCTGGATTTTACTGCACTTTGTTTAAGTAGCTGTTTTTATTCAGCTAAATTAGTTTTGTTGACTGCCGACTGCCTTTTCTTTTCGGCTAACTATAAACACCTAGAACTATATTAGAATAGCAACAGAGTAGAAAGTAACTTTGCTTTCCCTTGCTTGTGCAATTTTTAAGTTTTAACAACTGAAAATAAGTAATTTGTAAAGAGTAACCTACTAATATTTATTGCAAGAGGTTGGTGCATTTAGTGCTAACTAAGGTGTGTTATGGATACTTAACTCAGTTGAGATATAATTTAAGTGTAGTAATCATATATTCCAGCATTCACTGTTGCTGGAAATTTATCCTGTATTTGTTTATGATAATTTTTTTTAAACTGTTTTTTGACCCTTGTATAATTTTAGTGGTTCTGTGTTAATTTTTAATTTTTATCATATTTTATTATAGTGCCTGCTTGAGGGGCCCCAGGTGGAGAGCCTGTTGATCTCAACAAAATCCAGATTTTTAGGAATTCCTTGATAAACTGGATCATTGGGCACAATTGTTGGTGGTCTAGCTTGGAGGCAGTTTCTGACCTTTTATTATGAACTTTCAGATGTGGAGGGGTGAGCCAATGAACCTAGCCTCTCTGGTGTTAATATAACTATTGTCACCTGTTGGACCTCTTTTTTTCCCCTGGAAGGTTTGAATTTACATTATTTTTCACAACTTTAACTTTAACTCAAAGCCTGATTATTACTGTGCAAAAAGTTGGGTATCTATCAATTATACTGTCCTATTATCTCTGCAGTCATAGCTTTACACAGTTATATGGAAACTATTGATTTAAAGTTCCAGGATTTAAGAATTGAATTAAGACTTAAGAAAGCCGAGAGCCACTGAGAACTAATTGAGAATTTAAATATTTAAGGATACTAAAGGACATTAAAGTCATTAAGACTATAGTGTTTCATTCAAACTTGTGTTATTCTGTGGTGTTACAGTTATATGGACATACTGAATTACTGAATCGCTCTTCATGTTTATTGCTTATTGAATTGTCTGCCAGTTGTATTATTGGTATTTAGATATCTTAATCTTTGCTGATATCTGATATTATTAAGAAGTTACATTTTAACTATTTATCTTTTGCTACAAATGTATACTAGGAGTGGAAAAATGCTCACTGCAAAGGGTAAAAAATTAATGGAAGTGTTTGTGATGAGTCCCTCCTCATAACCACTTCTACTCCATCTGATATAAGAATAGATGAGAAACACTTTTCCTATGTAGAAGCATTAAAACTTCAGAGACAGAAGAACTCTGATATACAGAAGATAGAACATATAGAAAAATCTAACAAGAATATTATGAAGGTTGTAATTACATTAAATAGCAAAGAAAAGGAGGTGGAGCCTAGTTTAAATTTTCAGGGAGTAGCCCCTATAAAAAGAACACAAAGGGGAAAAAATAAAAAGGGGTAAAGAGTGGATTCGGTTGCTCAAAAGATAAGCCACAATCAAATTTACAGAAAATTACTGAGTATTTGTCTTCTGATCAACAAAAAAATAAGAGATTGAAAGATGTAGGATGCCATATAACTTCTATATTAAAAGAAAAATCAGATGTTAATTCACCTAGTTTGCTCCATTCTCCTTCAAGTAATCCACAAGTTACCAATATGGAGCATTTTAGCCCCTTAGAAATGTCTTCACATCTTTCAGACTTATTAGAACAAGAACGTCCTCAAATGAACGCTAATGTTTCCATTCTGGGTGGCTCTTCCAGCACAGTTTTTCCTAGATTAGATAAGGAAGTGGAAAAAATTGAACTGGATGGTGACTTCTTGGTCCAGTGCTCAGACAGACAATTAAAATGCACAATAAAGGCACTTGCACATCCAGTAATGGCCAATGTTGTTATTTTTGAAGCCCTTAAAGAATTAAGATCTAGCATGGAAGGTTTCATTACCTCTGTTTACACTATGATACATAGTTTAGATAACATTGAGATCCTCATGCAACAAATGTAAACTGTAAAACCTTCCTTTTCAACAATTTGTATCCCAGGAATTGCACAAAAAGACTTACGGAAGGCAGAGGGCAAGAGGCCTAAAAGGAAAAAAGAGGTAAAGACAAGAAAAATGTTGCCCATGGATACTTAGTAACAGTTAATCCACAAACTAAAGAGTCAAACATTCCTATGGAAATTAAGATGTCAGAGAGGATTCTAGAGGTATAGTATCTTGTAAAGATGAGGCCCTTACAAATAACCAGCAACTAGTGGAAGGACCTAAAACAACTGAGATAGAAAAAGCTAAGAAAAAAGAGGACAGACAGAGCAAAATGCTGAGAAAAATGATGTAGGGCAAGGGAAGGAAAACAAGACCTGGACACTGACAGAAAAGGACGTTTGTTTAAGGATAGATGGAATTTTTGAAAAACATTATGAAATGGTGGATACCCTCAGAGATATTGTGGAGCACTTAGTGATAGTAGAATTGTTTACTCCTCAAGCCAAGGAACATATTATTATGACTTGTAGGGATCATAATAGTGAACACAAATCAGTATATATTCTTGTTTCTGATATGAATTTGGCTAAGGATGTTTGGACCAAACAATCTATGTTAAATAATTTAGTATTGGAACTATGGGTCCCGATAACTTGGAAAACAATTGATCTGCAGTTATCCTATGGTAAGGCCCAAAGTTCCTTTATAGAGCAGGATACTTTTACAAATAAACTTGGGTCCCTCGAATGGGAATTTAAGAACCCTGAATTAGTTGGAAAACATGAGAAATCTTGTATCCTTTCACTATTCGGAATTAATAAGTTGTCTGGAGAGAAAGATTTTAAACTCTCCTCTTATATTAACTCTCTGATCGCCTTTAAATTAAACTTGGGTATTGAAAAAAAGCATATTAAATATGCTGTGAGAGCAGTCCAGAATGGACAAGAAATGTAGATTAGTCTGTATTGTGAGAACCCTGAAGTCTCTTTGTTGATCTTAAACAGTAGGGAGGGATTTGACAATGAAGCCTTGTTCATAGTTGATATGGCAGATCTCCCAGTAGGGAAAATGTACAATTCAGAATTAAATCAATGACTGGAGGTAATGAAAACTCCTTCTTTGGAAATAGGAATAGGCTTGGAAGAGTCCAAGATTAATTCATGGAAATTGTAATTTACTATCTTGGAATATAGCAGGGCTTTCTGGCAAAATGACATATCATAAATGTTGCTAAAGGAATAATGCATGACATGGTGTGTGTCATGCTGGGATAACATCACACCTGGGCTGATTAGACATGAGACCACAGGCCGAATGTAACTAATCACCCCAGCAGTGGAGTTATCCCAGCACAACACACACCCTGGAGTGCATTATTCCTATTATGCAATGGATCAGTTGTAAAACAAACACACAAAAATATAGAAATGTATATATTAAAAGTAGACTGTTTTGTAATTGTTTATAATAGGTAGAATTACATTAAGAAAAAATAGTGTGGTTTTCTTGTTTAGCCAGTAGGTGGAGCTACTCTGTTTTGTTGTGGCTTTGTGCTCATTTTAGCAGTCTTTGCCAGTGCTTCCAGTATTTATCAATGAGGGTTCCATATCAGCCTTTTCCCATTGTAGTTTACCATTTGTGTGTGTGTGTGTGTGTGTGTGTGTGTGTGTGAGTGTGTGTAATTTGTGCAGTCCCTATGTGTGGTAGCATCGGGGAAGTCAACCCCCCACTCAGTTATGGCCTGCCACACACTCTTGGAGGATTGTTGCATGGAGGTAGGTACATGTTTCTAATAATGTCTGGGGTATTTTCTTTGTGGTGCAATTCTTCTTTTGAGGAGAACATGGGGGAAAGCGTTTTGTAGTAGCGAGCGAGTGAGTGCCATGTGGTTACTGTTTGAAAGTGCGGTTTCTCGCTCGCTGGCTCGCTGGCCAAGGCGTGCACTCACTCTGAGTATGGGTCTCTGATGTGCTCTTTTAAACAGAGAAACCATGACATTTTGGTATTTTTCCTTATTGAATGATGGCTGTGGGTGTTTGTTTGAGCCGTTTTTCTTCTGAGGTCATGCTAGGTGTTGAGGCAGATTTCCGGTTGTGCAATCACAGCTCTGAGTATCAATGTGGGGACTGGAGAAGCTGTTTGTAGGCAGTGGAGTGATGTTTTGTTTAAAACTCACATGTGGTCATCACTGTGCTGGTACTAGAGCCATGATGTTATGCCAGGATAACATCATGGCTCCAGTGCCAGGCTGACCAGTTGGAAAGCTACATGTTTCCTTGCCATTGTATTATCTTTTATAACATCACATATAATAATTTTCTTCCAAGAGACTTGGGCAATGGATAATATAAATCTCCACTGGTACCAGACAATTACAAATTCATCTGTAAAGGTGAAAAAGTTTGGCAGACTATTTGGAGGACTAGCAATTTTTATTAAAGTTGGGGCTACACTTGAAATTATTGAAATACTCAGAAATATACAAAATTATATTATTTTAGTAATACTTTGGGGTCAATTTCTCTTTATTTTTGTTAATGTTTATTTTCCACCAAAAAACTATTCTAATAGTATTAATGAGAGTTGGGATCTTTTGAATGCAGATATAAATTCTGCTTTTATAAGATATCGGCAAGGTACCTTTGTGATAGCTGGTGACTTTAATTCTCACATTGCCAAGTACAACAATTTTAACATATTAGAGATACAGTTAATCCTTAAGGACTGTAATTTTAGAGATAGTAAAAATAAAGGGATTAATGAGCAGGGGAAGGACTTAGAAAAGTTTATTAAGGAAAATGCTGTTCTAATATTAAATGGCAAACTTGAGGTTGATAAGGAAGGAGAAACTACATTTTTTTCATCAAATGGGCAAAGCAGTATTGATTGTTATTATTAACCCAGAGATTGATGAAATGTTTAAATTTCTTAAAATACAAATGAGAACAGAAAGGGACCACTCCCCTTTCAGCCTATACATTACGACATGTAAGCAAAATGAAACCATCTTATTAGATACAAGAATTTATTTGGCACAACTTAGTTCAGAGGGAAAACAATGATTAAAATATAATCATATCAAAGGTGGAGCATTAAGATATAGTCTTGGTAATTGTAATGATTTTCCATTATTTTGGGAAGATCCCTCTGTGGATAATGCCCAAACTGTCAATTTAATTCTAGGACAAGTAAATCAACAAATAAGGAGCTTAATTTATGCCATTACTAATAACAATTCAACTCCAGAAATAAAGATGTGGTTGATGATGAGTGTAAAATAGGAAAAAAGAATCAGAGAAAATTAATTAAGTGGACTAAAAAACATCCCACAAAGAAAAATCCTAATATCTTAAATAACTCTAGAAAGCAATATAATAAGTTTCTTCAAATTAAGAGACAGAATTTTCTACATAAAAATTGGGATTTAATGTATAACATCATTCTGGGAAAATACTCTATGGCTTTCTGGAATATGGTGGCATTAGGAACTAAAAAATTCTAACCCTCTTTGGCTGTGTATGTCCCAAAGAAATCCTGAGTGAAGCATTTTAAGGATATTTTCTTTAAGATTCCATCTTTTACATTAGATGATAACATAGTAAAAGACTCTGTAGGGTTACCAGAGACCACTATTGTTTTCTTACCAGAAGAAGTGGAATTGGCCATACTTACATAAAAAATAATAAAGCCCCTGGTCCTGACTTTATCCCCCCAGAAGTTTATAAGGAATATAAAGATTCTTGGGTTCCAACTTTAACTTTTTTTTAATTTATGTTCATCACAAAATTATATCCCAATATCATGGACCCAAAATATAATCATCCCTATTCATAAAAAAAGGGTCAGTATACACAGCTATTAATTTTGTCCTATCAGTTTGTTGGATATAGGTTCAAAACTTTTCTCTAGACTGTTACTAAATAGGTTAATTCGATGGTCAGATTCCATTGGTCAAATTTATATGTTTCAGGCAGGTTTTAGAGAAGATCTTTTGGCTATAGGCAATATTTCCTGTTTGAATCAGCTTATTGAAAAATATGGTAATTTGAGAAAGTTAAAGTTATTTATACTATATATATAGATTTTTTGTCAGCTTTTGACTATTAACAGGGAAGTACTTTTGGAAATACTTCAAGTAAAAGGTATAGAATGTGTTTTACTCAAATTAATAAGGCTTCTTTACTCAGGTACCTCTACATCAATAAGATTTAATAACTGATGTTCACTGATACAGTTTTTCCTTGCAAATAGAGTGGTAAAACAAGGATGTCTCCTTGCTCCAGCATTGTTTAATTTTTATATTAACACCTTATATGAATTTATGGAAAGTGATACATTAGATTCTCCTAAAGTAGAAAAACTACTAGTGCTTTCATTAGCATATGTGGATGATTTGGTAATCTTTTCCTTAACTAATGTTGGAATGCCAAAAAAAAATCACTTTTTTTTAGAAATGTAACTCTCTTGAATCAAAAGTAAATATTAACAAAACAAAAACTGTGATTTTTTTGGAAAAAATCTTGAAAACTTTAACAAACTTAAATTTACAATAGGGCAGGAAAAGATTGAGGTTTTCAAGGAGTATTGCTATTTGAAAGTGAAATTTGTTTCGTCAGCATCTTGGTCAAAACACATTAAGGAACAGATAATAAAAGTCAAACTTATAGTAAAAGCCCTTCTAAAATGTAGTTATCAGTATGGGGGGGATACAATTATTCCAACATTAAAGGCATGGGAAGCATAAATACATCCTTTGTTACTATATGGATCGTGAAATTTGGGGTCATGTGAAAGCCAAAGAACTGGAAAAACCTTTGTCATATTTTCATAAAATTCTTCTTATGGTTCCTCTTGCAACATCAAATGCAATGGTTAAAGCTGAACTGGGAAAATTTCCAATAAGATGCCTTAAGGAATTAACACATATTTCATACTGGTTAAAAATAATAAATAGTAATAAAAATACTATTCCAAAAAAATGTCTCTTAGAAAAGATTAACTGGCATGAAGAGGGACTTCTTTCAGTATGGCTCAGTGCACTAAAAACAACTTAGAAAAAATTAAAATGCTCCACCTGTGGAATGACTACAGAAAACAAATTTTGATTTCTGTACATTATAGGAAAAAATTTAAAATAAAGTGATTCAACTACAGAAAAACTTGGATATGGAAATTATTAAAGAACAAAAGTGTGCCCCCTGGTTTAAAAGGAATAAAATTGATAATTCATTATAAAACTATTTGACCTTCCCTCTGAATCCAGAGTAAAGGAAATTAGTTATGTGAGCAAGGTTTGAAACTATTAATTCAAGACATACTTATTTTAATAATACAGAAAATAATGTTAACAAATTAGGAGCCTGGGGAATTTTTTAACCCTGTAATAGGGGAATTTTGGAAACTTTAAATCACATTATATTACATTGCCCATTATATGGCAAAGCTAGGAATCAGTTCTTACAGAACAATCTGGAAATATATGCAAATACAAATTATGATGTGGTTGTTATACTGATGCACCCACAAGTTCAAGAAGATGCAGAACTAATCTCTAGATTCTTAGCAGCTGTTGTTAAACGTAAGAAAAAAGATAGAGGATTTTGAAAGATTAAAAAGTCTTAAATCTTTATATAACTCTTCTTTTATTAAGTAAAATCTGGGTATAATCTATTTTATGTTCTTGATTTCTGGCACCCTCCATATTCAAAAGGCACTGTTTTATTATATAAGTATGTACATGTGTAAAGATGTTGCTCCGAGAAACTTGAGATCAAATTTTCTTTTTTGTTTAAATTTGAAAGTCACGAAAACTAAAATGGGTGCTCAAGCTTTTTCTATCCAAGCACCAAAATACTGGAATGATCTTTCAATTGAATTGAGACAAATGGGTAGTTATAATTTATTCAAAAAAAAATTGAAGCATCATTTATTGAGTAGTTTGCAATGTCACTGTTATTTTAAATAATTTGTATTATATTGTTTGTCTATGTCATGCATTTGTATTCCTGTATTAAGTGAATGTAAAAGATATAGTTTTGTATAACATCTTGTGACTATTTTATAGTCTCAGGTTGCATATGAAAAAGGGCCTTGGCTCATATGTTTACCCAGTTAACAAAATAAATAAATTAAAAAAAAGTGTTTACCTTATGTTTTTATTGAAATAACTATGATGTTTATTCTATCATGGTTGATCAAATAAATTGAAATTGAAACTGGTGGCACTAACATCTGACTGAACATCTTTGTGGCTTTGCAGCTCAAGGATGCTGCTTTGCAAAATCAGTCCTGAATATGAATTAGGACCTTTTAAAAAGCACCTTTCTCAGTGTTCAAAACAAAAAAAAAACACAGGGAAATTCCCTTACCTGAATGGGAGATCATGGCTGTATTTTTTTAATGGTGTCCCCCAGTGTATGCATGACTGTTGTGCATATGTAGTTATGTCAGCACCAGCATGTTGTGCATGACTGACTCTGGGAAAACTGCACATGTGCTAGTATCACACATGTGCAGTACTGTAATCACTGCATTATTACTTACGGCTGACTCTGGTGCAGCAAAATCATTGCATAGTCTTTTCAATGCTCTTGCCAGTCCTAAAAGCTCTCCACCACAATATCAGCTCTAACCAGAATTTGTTTTTAACAGCCCCTGAATCCAAGCTTTGTCTTCCCATTCCAGTGTGCTGGTTTTTTTTTGTGCTTTCTACATTTTACAGATGGCTGTGCTGATTGACAAGATGATTTAGGATTGTGGCAACTCATACCAAGGAGTTGCCTGCCTGAGGAGGTAATTTCGTCCTTCTATTGAAGATTGTTTTTTTTTTTTTTTATGAGTGATTACAAGTTCTGCTTACATTTGAATGCCTGGCTCATAACTTCTGTTCTGATAGTTTTAATCACTTAAAAAATCAAACATGGGCTACATTAACTCCTCAGGTGGGCAGCTATTTGGTATGAGTTGCATGGCTGGACTTTGTCAGTGGCTCTTTAAAGTTCTGTGGGACGGGGGGGTGACTTCTTGGGAATGTGGTGCCTTGTTTGGGGATCAATTTATGAAAAATAGAAAACTATCCTAATTGGACATCTTCGTGACTTTGCATTTTTTAATGGTGCCCTCCAGTGCTCCAGATAATATTGACATGTAAGAGTAATTTATTCATCAGTTTTGATATATGGTGAGTAAAACACAATTTGGATTTGTACTAGAGCTTTAAATCCTGGAAAACTGGTACCTTTTAATTCACCAGTAATGTTATGAAGCACTATTCCATGTGCTGTGGAGCATTTCCATGTGTTGGGATGAGTATCGGTACATGTTTAAAGAAAACAAAAATTGGAAGAGTATTTCTTAATATTGGGAGGGTAAAATAGGCTGATACTCACCTTATCTGGAGCACTGGATACCCCTTTTGGAAGTGAAGGGATTGTAATTTGCTTCTATGGAGCTGGCTGCTGGATTTCATCTATTTCCTTATCAGTGGCTCTGCATCTGCTCTCAGACGTTTTGTGATATCTGCATAGGGAGGGCATGGGGTATGCTCAGTTTAGTTCTATGGTGTGTCTTTTTGTTAGTGCTAATTTCCCTACTTTAAATATGGTTTGGTACAAATCAAAGCCTGGTTTCAACATCTGAGCATGGGGTGAACTGTAGATAAGGAAGTGGAAGGGATTGAGCAGCCAGCTCCTCGATGAAAGAGCTTTTATACAGGTAAGTAAGCACACAGTTTTGTTTTTTTCTTTTAGTACCTTCAGATCATAGTAAAGATGTTCATTAACCTCCCAGTGCACCCATTTACCCAGCTATGGAAATGTGTAGAACCAAGATCCCACAAAAAATGAGGTGCTGCAACTCTTAGCTGAGTTGTCCTGGGTAAACAAGATTTGGTCAGATGTCTGACATTTCTTTCTTTCCTCAGCCATCCGATCATTTGTACTCCATTCACCCCCATCTGTGCCATGAAATCAGGCCTCAGCCTGAGTTCTGCATGCACTCAGTTAAAAAGCCACTGATTTTTGCACATTGTCTCTCTTCATAATTTGAGTACAGTTGTGCTTGTTCATATATTCTAGCCCTTTCAGACTTCCAAGCTTCGGTCTCATGACCGATCAACCTCCATATTTCCCAGGCTTCATTGACACCCCCAATGGTCTGGCTCATCCCTGCTGGGGGGGCCCTCCTGCTGCCACCAGGGGAGAAGCAAATGTAACACCGGAGGTGATGGTTCTTGTGTTGCGCTGGGCAGATAGAGGAACAGGAGGCTCCATGGGGGCTGTTATCCTGTGCCCTAGGAAGGACGATTTTCCATTTTTTCCCTCCCCCCATAATGGCTGCTCATTCATGGCATCCTAGGAAGGATGCATGGTAGCTTGTGGTCACCCATGCCGTCAAGTGCTCTCCCACCAGCTGACCACCAGAAGTCACTCAAAAAGTGGTGCAGGCTGAGTCCTGCCTCCCAGGAGGAGATCGCCTGCTCTTAACCCTCCCCTCCTGTCTCTGCTCTTGTCACCCTGGGCATGGGTCACCAGCATGCGGGGCAATTTTCCCCATCACTTGGCACTACAGAGCCTGCTTTTTTTTTTTTAATTGTTGTGGGCGAGGAAGGTGAGGTGGGGTATGAGGTAGACTATAAAGCAGGTACAGAAGCAGAAACAAAATAGACTGATAACTGTTTTATACTTGCTATTGAGTGATGGGGAAGGAAAATGTAATTAAAAAAATATTCATGTAGCAATTACAGCATTAAAAAACAATTTTGGTAACAGTATGAAAAGTATGCATATCATTTGCAAGTTATGCAGCTGTACTGCCACTTCTGGTTAAACTCAGATGTGTAGCAAGTGACTGCTATTCATAAACAGTTTTGTGTAGCAGTTGATGAAAATTGTGTAATTTTTTCTACTATGCTATACCTGATGAAATATTAGTTGATGGTGGGCTTCATAATGTGGGACATGGCTTTAGCCACAGCTGTCATTCTGACAGTAGTCTGGTGGATTTTCTCCTTAACTGATATCCTGTTGTCCCTCCACCCACTAGCTGTCACTGCCCATGCTGACTTATGGCCTTGGGTTGTGCAGCTGTGTCCCAGTGATTGTAAGCTCCCTGGCCCACCACAGAGGTTGTTATGATGCCAGAAGCATTGCCCTCCACTGCTTGGGATGGAAAACACTTACATAGGCAGCATTCTCCACAACCTGGTTGCCAATGCTCAAGTCTGCTAAATGAATATAGATCACTGACCTGGCAATCTAATGGGTGACTCCATTTATACAGAATATTAACTGTCATATTATTGATGCTGTTTAATTTGTATAGGTACCATTAACTGTCCTCTTCAAAATATCAGATAAGTAGAAAATAAGTTGCCATTTTCCATGCTGCTTTTACACATATCCTGAAATATGGATTCTTTGTGACCCCCTTTCACTCATTTAGTTTTTTAGACATCTTCCTGATAATGATCTTAATGTGACCCCCATTCTAGGACAGGTAAGTACATGATGGTGTAACAGCATCTGCTGTATGTTGCAACAGTTCCCTCATCAAAATAACTCATTTGTGGTTTGACTCTGCAAGCTAGTGGCATGTATCTACAAGCATTGATTTCACTGATACAGGTATCGTAAAAGGGATGTGCATTTTAACGCTAGTTGGCAATTAAACATCGGTTCATTAAAATGACAGCAATAAAACTGGCCCTTCAGCACAGTGGTAGCACTGATGCTTGTTATGCTAATAAGTGCAGGCTGTTGGGATGCTGGCTTGTGGAGGAGGACTGAGCATACCATGGACAGCTCTCGCTTTGGTGAATGGGTAATATGTTCCCTGCAGCACACCTGTCACTTAGCAGAAGATGGTTGTGAGCCCTTCCAGAGGGCCATTAGGGCACCACCATTTGCGTGCCAGGACATCAGGGTGCAGATTTCAGAATGCATGCCCCCTCCCTGAGGTCTGACCCCCTTGGAGTTAGAATCCTAAGAAAGGGGGGTGAGGGGGGCACAGACCCCCACAAAAACAGGGGTCGGTAAAATCCAGACTTGGCACCCTGATGACTGGGCACACTAACGCCGGCATTCTCAATGGGTGGAACTGGTTGAGAGTACAGTTAGAACCACCAGACAGGAGGGATGCTGCCAAACACGAGCATGACCACACCTGCCATTGCACACCAGCATGCCTTTGCAGAAATTTGGGTGGGAATCTAAAACAGATGGCCAATCCCCCCCACCATGATCCATCTGCAGGCTGTGCACCACAGAGAATCAGGCTGGGACAGCTGCCTCCAAATCAGGACCGGTGAAATGTGTTTTTTGCATACCTGGATGGTGCGAGGTGCAGACATCATGGCAAGAATAGATAAGCCTGAGCATGATTAGAGAACCAGGTGGGCTGGGCAGGGAAGGAGCTGGGGTGGTCCAGGGACAGTGCCAAGGGGACAAAAATGGCATGGGGCATGGTGGACAAGGCAGCCTTGAGCTAGTGCCAGGGGCTTCTAGTGTGGTCCAGGTGCCAGGCCAGAGGAAGCATGGTGGCCTGTGTGGAGAGAGCATGGACTAGGACAGCCAAGGGTTAGGGTGGAACAGAGGCATGGCCATGGGCTCTGGGGGAGCCAGATAAGTACAGAACAAGGAGAGTTGGGATGATCCATGGGAACAGAGAGGGCTTGGGTAACCTGGACTTGGGTTGTCCTGGGGCAGGGCTTTAGGAGAAGCTGAGAGGCAAGGTGGGTCAGGGAAGCCTAAGGTGGGGTAACTGGTGTGGAGTAGGGATAGAGTCAGGGCACATAGTGGCTGAGGCAAAGGGGATGTGGTGGTCTAGGAGTAGGGCCATTGGAAATGATGGCCAACAAGGACCAGGACTGTCTAGGGCTGTGGCAGAGTGGAACTGGAATCTTTGAGGTCATAGGGTGGGCCAGGGCAGCCATGGACAGAGGGGGTAATGGTTTGGATCAGGCATGGCAGAGGAACTGGGGTGGTCCAAAGGTAGGACCAAAGGAACCAGGATTGCCCAAGGGGTTGCATGGACCAGGAGAGACCGGTGCTTGCTTTGCACGCTAGATCAGAAGTACTGTGGGTAACTCTGGAGAAAAGGAACTGGGCATTTATCCTCACGGGAGAGTTTTACAGACTTCCAGCATGGGGCAAAAATGCAATAGAGAGTGGGACACAGGATGACTGTAAAGAGAATGGGAATCACAGGGAATGGGAGTCAAGATGACTGATTGTTTCTGGCAGGGTAGAACCTAAGGTCCCTCCCACCCTCCCCACATCCCACGCAGGCTCATCGCCCTTTAATAGTCACAGGACTAGTATCATTTCACAGCTTCCTGCTGAGGGACAGGATGGGGCAAGAGGACAAAAGGGAGTTAGAGAGAGGAGAAAAGCAAAGAACAAATAAAAAAAAAAACTAGGGACCATACTAGGGACAGAGGCCTAAACACAAGACTTTGGATACAAGCAACATAACCAGGAGCCTAGCTAAAGCAGTAGGAGGCTTTAGTTAGCAAAGCAGGAGGTGGCATAAAGAAGAAGGGAGAGATGCAGTAAGTGGTGCTGTGCAGTGGATGCAGGGAAGCTGTCTTCAGAAGGATGTTCTGGGTATTGCAGTGCTACCCCATATGCAGGCTCCTCTCTGGGCTGAGGGAAGAGGCCGCTGATCTGGCAGGAGTACTATGGACCTTCGCCCCCACCCAGAGGCTGCCATGTCCCCAATCACTGCTTCAGCGATTGCCCAGGTGGGGGGCTCTAAGGACTATGGTGGGCTCAGGGTGGTTGAGGAGGAGGGGTCAAAGACACATCCCACATCCAGGCCAACTCAAAAACTCTTATGTGGTCCTGGAGGAGTGGGAGAGTCCCATAAGGGAACCCGAAGTTGTGACCAGAGAGGATGTGCAGGTCCTCCATGAGGGAAGCCCAGGGAGAGGCCAAAGAGGACCCCAAGGGAAGAGAAAGCTACCCCTGGTGGGGGACTCAATTTTCTGGGGAATGAATTTGGGGAGAGGCAGTGAGGTGGAGAGGGAGGTTAAGTGCTTTCCTGGAGGCACAGCTTGGAGGGACGGGGAGCAGATCCACAGGCTCGTTAAAGCGGTATCAAAGAGAGGAAGGTTGGAGGTTGTTGTCCACCTGGGAACAAAAGACCTTGCCAGGGATGAGGTAAGCATAGAGCAGGTGCAGAAGGACTTCAGGGAGTTAGGAGGGTACCTTGGGGAAGTAGCAAACTCTATGACATTCTCAGAGGTGCTACCAGTCCATGACAGGGGATGGCTAGGAATCTCTGCATCAGAAACTTTAAGACCTGGTTAGAGGGCTGGTGCAGGGAAAGGGGTTATGGCTTTACTGGGGACTGGGGATCCATCTGGAGTGATGTGGGCCTGTACTAGGGAGACACCCTACATCCATCCAGGAAAGGGACAGGGGTCCTGTATGAATGGTTTAAATGCTTCCTTAGCAAGCATTTAAACTAGCCAAAGGGGGGGTGATGGGAGCAGGGAGACTCAAGCAGCCCACCCAATAGGTTAGAGCAGCCAGAAAGGAGGATCAGGAAGGTAAGTTGTTGACAGGTACACCTGAACCAGTTATTAAAGATATGACAGAGGAAGGGAGCCAGCAAAAGAAGAAATCCAGGACTGGAGGGAGGAAACAAGAGGGAATAGAGGGTGGGTAGGCAGTAAAACATGACATGGAAGGTCATGTTTACAAATGCCCACATCCTGGTAAACAAAATCCCAGACCTGGTGGCCTAGATGGCAGAGCCTGACTTGGACATAGTGGCAACAACCGAGACATGGTACTGCGCAAACCACAACTGGGAGGTAAGTGAACCAGGTTATACTCTAGTCAGGAGAGATAGGAAGAGTAAAAAAAGGGAGGGGGGGTGGCCCTGTATGTCATGGAAGGTATAACAGCAACTGCAGTTCAGGGTAGACCAGGGAAGGCGAAGGCACTGTGGATAACCCTTGAGCCAGGCTGCAGGCAATAGCACAGCAGTTAGCACGGGGTGATTTACGGTCTTCCAGCTCTTGAGGAGGAGGTGGACAGGGGGCTAGTGGAGGAAATAAGTGAGATGGCAACAAAAGGGGAGGTACTGCTATTGGGTGATTTTAATATGCCAGATATGAATTGGACCACCCCAGTGGCTGCCTCAGCCAGGAGTTGAGACACCTTGGATTTCCTGCAGGGGACAGGCCTCAGGTAGCTAGTGCTAGGGGCAATTTTGAACCTAGTATTGACCAGTGGAGACAGGATCACAGAAGTCCAGGTGGAAGGTAACCTATGATCCAGTGACCACCGTACAGTGTGGTTTAATATGGACAAAGGGTTGCAGTCAAGCCACACAAGGAGGAGAGGGGGTTGAGGAGCAGTGTGCACACCTAAAAGAAGCCATACTGGAGGTGACAAACCAGTTCATTAGCTGAGAAGAAAGGGCAAGAGAAGGAGGAAAGCACTATGGTTTTCAAAAGATGTAGCAGTGAAAGTAAGGGCCAAAATGTTGAGTTTCAGTAAATATAAAGAGACACAGAGGGAAGAGGATAGGGTGGTGTACCTTAACTGTCTGCAGGAAGCAGGGAAGCTGTTAGGAGAGCAAAGGGACAGAGGAAAGATTAGGATAGATGCTGAAGAAAGGGAACAACATATTCTATAGGTACATCAGTGAAAAAAGGAAGTCGGGGTGAGTCTGTAAGGCTCAGAGTGGAGGAAGGGGAGTGTGTGGAGGGAGATCAGGAAAAGGCAGCAATACTGAATAAATACTTCTGTTCAGTATTCACTAAAGAAAGGGAGGGTCAAGGATGACAGCTAGGCATCAGATACATGGGGAGAGGAAGGGGAACGCCAGTACATTTACAGAAGAGAGGGTCCTAGAAGAGCTCGTAAGTGTGGACAAGGGAATGGTACCAGATGGCATGCATCCTAGGATATTAAAAGAACTACAGATGGAGCTAGCAGTGCCACTGGCAGCCCTGTTCAGTGAGACATTCAATACTGGAGTGGTTCCAGAGGACTGAAGAAGGTCACATGTAGTCACTATATACAAGGGTGGAAACAGAGAGGAGACAGGAAACTATTGGCTAGTCAGCTTTACCTCAGTGGTACATAAGATGGAGGCACTGCTTAAGGAAAGAATTGTGGACCACTTGGAAGCCATTGGAGCACAAGATCCGAGACAGCATGGCTTCACATTGGGAAGGTCATGTCAAACAAATCTGATGGATTTTTTTGACTGGGTGACAATGGTGGTGGACAAGGGGGGAGCAGTAGATGTCGCCTACCTCCATTTCGGCAGGGCCTTGACACCATAACACACAGAAGACTGGTGACCAAGGTGGGCAGCCTGTGGGTAGTGTTGTGCGAAATTGAAAAATTTCACTTCACAAAATATTTTGCATAATTCATGCATTTCATGAAATATTTCACAGGTCAAAATGTGAAATTTCACCCCCGGAGTGAACGAAATGTTGCCCACAAACTGGTGAAATTTGCTGCTTGTGGGTGAAATTTCACAACCGCGGACGAAATTTCGCCACCCGCGTGCAATATTTTACATGGCCAAAGTTCTGCCTGGTGTCTGGTGGTCCCCCTACCCCCTCCAGCTGCTCACTGGCCCATATTATTCTCCTTGGTGTCTAGTGAGCCCCACCGGTCGATTATTGGCTGTAATTGAATAAAGCCCCCCCCCAGTTACCCTGGCCCCCTCATTTCCTTTTATTAAAAAAATGAAATCAAACCCACACTCCCTGGTGCCAAGTGGACCCCCCTCACCCTGTCATCATGAGCTAGTGCCCACCCCACTTCTCCCCTCAGTACCCCAGTCGGGCCACAGGCACAGCCCTCCACTCACCTCCATGGCCAGCAGCCCGACTGAGCACCTCAATGAATGTGCATTAACCCTGCCTTTGTCCCATAAAGATTTTGGTATTAGTATTCTTATAAACCTGGAAAGTTGCCTGGTCTATTTTGCGCAGTTAGTACAGAATGTTATCTTACCTATAAGTATAATGATTTAGCAATCAACCCTCCATAATATGATATTGGCATATATTCTTTGTATTCTGTTTCTTTAAATGTCCCTTTAATATGAGTCAGACTTTCTTTTTAGAGCTTAAGATTTTAAGTACTTGACTACATTGTATTTTTCTCTCTGTATTATGTTTTATTTTTTTATGTCTGGTGCTAGACGTTAATTTGCTTATGTCATCTTGTTTGCACAATAAAGTATGATTATAAAAAAAGACTGGTCTAGGGGCTGGAAGTGTGGTTCAGGTACTGGAATGTAGGTCAGCTGGGGGTTGGAGGCTGGTTTGGGGTCAGAAAGGGTCATCCAGTGGGAGGGTGGGTGGTCAGCTGTGAATGGAAGAGTGATCTGGAGGCTGAAATAGTGGTCCAGTGGTAGGGATAGTGGTTGGCTGAGATGATGAGGTTGGTACGGGTTTTGGAAGTGTGGTCCAGGTGTTGGGAGAAAGTTCAGCTAGGGGGGTGAAAGACTGGTCTTGGGGGGCTGGAAGGATGGCCTGCTGTTGGGATGCTGGAAAGGAGAGGCAAATTGAGGCCCTAGAAAGTTGGTCCAGGTTCAGAGAGGCAGGTTGGCCAGGGAGAAGAGGCTGGTCACAGGGCTGGAAGAGTTGTCCAGCTGATGGGAGTTCTGGCAGGTTGTGGCCCTTTTCTGGTGGGTAAGTGCATCTGTTCCAGTGGATCAGGTGCCATTATGGTGGAACAGTCATGCCTGGGGTTAGGGAGTCCATTCTGGTAGCTTGAGGGATCGTTCTAGCCAGGGTGGGACAAATTAGTTTGTGGGCTAGTGTTGGCAAGTAGCTTTCAAAAATGATAGCGAAATTAATTTTTAACATTTATATTCACATTTAGTCATATGAGGGTACATCTTGCAATACGTGTAAGCAAAGGATTTCCTTTTGAAACTATAGGCCACATTGTAGATGTTAAGGGAATAACAGAAAAACGATAGTTACAAGCAACCATTATTCTTGGATCAGCCCTCTTCCAGCTGTGACTTCACCAAATACTGTAATTGACAGGTTTAAGCAGACACAGAAGATGCAAAGGCCATTTTTTAAGAAGCCAGAACTAAATGATACAGTTCTTATTTTACAAATAAAACCTTTTTTTCAGGTGCTCCTTATTTCATGGACAGCTGCAGAGACTCTTTATTCAATAACTGAGAGGGCTTTTGGGCAATAACTATCAGTTTTCAAAAATGTACCAGGGCAGAAATTGCCACAAAATAGATGACAGGACCTACAGTACATCTACACATGTGGATATGCAGCCCAATTACATTTCACATGTCTAAAATGTTAGCTGGCCCACCACTGCAGTAGTAGTGTTATTACTTGCGGTGCCGACAACCCAAGTCTGAGGACGAACTTAGGAGTTGCAAGGTCAGCAAGGAGGAGGAGGATTGAGTGCCTGCTGGGCTACTCATCTCTGGGTGGGGGTGTTGTGGAACTTGACAGGTGCCAGATCCTAGCAGTGGTTGAGTATCAGCAGGCTGAGACCGCAAGAACTGAGAAGAGGAGGGACAAATGCCAGGTGTGCATTGCATGGGTACATGCCATTGGCTTTAATACATGCTATACCTTAGGGGGAAGACAAGGAAATTCTGTGCACTGGCTGCAGGATGACTCTGGCTACCCACACGCCCCGCACCTGATGACACAGGTCATGCTGCCTCTAAGGGATAGTAAGTCCTGGAGTATGTTGGGATGACAGGGTTTGGGTGGCTGGCATGATGGGTGCTGCTAGTGCATCATGGAGAAATTAGACAACATGAAAAAAAATGCCTACAGTAAAATTACTTTTAAAATGTTTTGTTGTTTGATCAGCACATATACATTTTGTTACAGGTGTTAACTCCATGATAGAAAAATGTGATCTAATAAGGGCTTCAATTTAATTTTTGAAACTGTCTGTACTAAGTGACATTTATTTTTATATTCTTAACACATACAGGTTTTAACTGCCAGGACATTATGGGAAATTGTTTAATGTTTGAGAAAGATGAAGGCTTCCCTGTCTGTCATTCAGTGAGCAGAAATAAGAGTACAACAGCAGCTTCCTGAAGACAGCCCCACCACCAGTAAGTAATTGTCCTACAAACTGGGGGGGGGGCAGTGTAGTATAGAGGTTAGTTGGACCCTCCCTTCCATCTAATACTATGACTCAGGACTGGGAAGCAAGATATCGAGGTTCAAGCCCCACCGCAGCCTCCAACTCATTGTGTGACCCTGAAAAAGTGATTTTGATCTCCATTGTGCTTCTGCTCCTAGTTATAAAATTATATAAAGCTGGACCATCTGAAATTGAAATGCTATATCTCAACTGTGGTATTCTTGGTCATTAAGTGGTAAAACACTATTTGACATCATGCTGCTGACTTGGGGGGGAGGTTATCAGCTTTAACTGAATATGAATAGTGAGTAATGAATAGTTAAGTATCTGGGGTGCAGAAATACACATCAATGAAAATTTGAAATAAGGTACTTGCATGTCCCTATGTGATGGCTTTCAGAACTCCCTCACCCTCATTAAATAAAAAAAAAGTGCACACCCCATCTGCTTTCCTAGTCTTGCTCTGCCTGCAGATCTGTGTGAGTAGTTGGGTTGGAGGGAGAAACTGGCATTAGTGCAAGAGCATGCTCTGCAAAGTCTTCAGTACCATGAATGCCAAGTTTAGTCCTTTGGGAGAGCATGGAGGTTACATGGGGAGGAGCCAAGGATTAAACACTCCACCCAACTGTGGCACATGGGCTAGTCCAGAAGTTTTCACTTACAGTTGTGCCCAACTGCAGTATGAGGATATTTTACACTGGAAAAATTGAAGTTGTAAGCACGTATTCCAAAGAAGGTACTTAATTAGCAATTTAGGTGCATTTACAGAGTACCATAGGAGTCCATCAAAAGGTACTCAATTTGAAGTGTATGTACAGTAATTCCAAGACACTTCATTAGCATTTTTGGAACACACTGTAATAGTGCTTGGTCACAGTAACACTGTGATGGTACTCCATTGAAGGCACTTAATTAGCATTTTTGGAACACACTCCAGCAGTGCTTGGGCAGAGTAACACTGAAGTACCTGTAATGGTACTCCATTGAAGTACACTGAAAGTAATTCCAAGGCACCTCATTAGCATTTTTTGGAACATACTAATGGAGCTTGGTCAGAGTAACACTGGAGTACCTGTGATGGTACTTCATTGAGGTATATTAAAAGTAATCCCAATGAACTTAATTAGCATTTTTGGAACACACTCTAAAAGTTCTTTCCTGGAGTAATGCAGGAGTGTCAGCTGAGAAGGTACTCCATTTGAGGTATATCAGAAGTAACTATAAGGTACTTAATTAGCATTTTTGGAACACACTCCCAATGTACTCAGCTGTTATCAGTAAATTGCTTGGTAGTTACCATGAATTTGCTGGAATTTTCAGTGGCACATTTGGAGCATGTACCAAACCTATGTGCCTGTAGGTGACTACAGAATTAATAACAAGTGACTCCAGTTGGGTGATCTCCAACCTCTCCACATCCATTCAATGATGAGGTACCCAGAATAGACGATTGTACTTGAGATGGGGTCTCACCAATGAGTGGGTCAGTAGCATTATGTTCTGGTTTCTTCATACAAACTTCCTTTTTATGCTCCCCGTGATCTGATTGCATTTTATGACTATACTATCACACTGTTTCTTATATGTTAATGCTTTCAACACTAAGATGACCAGGTCCCTTTAATTTTCTGAAGTTCTTAATTTTATTTTATTCAGGTAATGCACTATCTTTGTGTTGCTGTGACCAAGTGGAGCACAGTGAATTTTCAGCATTAAATTACTTTTTTTTCAGCCCATCATGCCAAATTGGTTTACATCTTTCTGTGGTGCTTCCCTTTCTGAGTCCAGCTCCACTGTCAGTCTTATCTTAGTGTCATCTGAGAACTTTGTTGAACACTTCTTACAGTGACTATCCATATCTCTTAAATATTTATTAAACAACTGAGATCCCAATACAAAACTCTAAGGCACCCCACTTGTGACCTTCCATTGCTGTGACATATAGCCATTTACTCATACACGCTGTTTTCTGTTGCTTCACCATTCCCTAAGACATTTCACTACATACAGTACTCTGGGAGTCATAAGATACTTAGGTTTTTGATTACCTCTTTGTGTGGGACAATGCTGAAAGCTTTATTCAGGTTGTGGTGCATTACACACCAAATACTGGTTTGTTGTTGTGGAGAGCCCTGCTCTCTGGCTCAAAGAGACTATTAAATTTGTCACACAGTATCTCCCCTGTGATAAGCATGCTTTACATTGTCCATGATACTGTCTGAAAGCATAAACAGGTCATGGTCATTTTAATACATTTCACTTTAATAAGATTTTACAAATAATTGATGCAAGTCTAACTGGTCCATAATGTAGATGCATATGTCCCCTCTGTTTCCCTTCTTCTACAATGGTATAGCATCCTGCCATTCCTGCAATACTGCTGTCTCTGTTAGTGACTGGTTCAGAATGTATATAAGGTGCCTGATTCCAGGATGACTTACATGTGGTGCAAGGTGATTTACACCAAACCCCAAGCATAAATCACAACTTACGCCATGCAATATGCAGGTCATGATTCCAAGTGGTGACCTGCGCCATGTCTTATGTGGGTTGTACCATGGGTGGGATACACCACCCACTATGCCTGCAACCTGCAATGGCATGGTGCAAGGGTGGGTTACGTAAGCAACTATGCCCTATTCCAGCAGGGCAGCTGCTGTAACCCACATAATATGCCATTACAGAAGCTACATTGGCACAGCAGAAATAGACCATCAGGGAGATGGTCTAAGGGGCAACTGTCCATGCCAATTGACAGATGCCCACTCTGCAGCACTGTGGAAATGTTACAGCAGTGTTTTATGTGCCACTAAACACATACATATCCCCCAACCCCTGAATGTCAGGGACCTCCAGGGTCCATTTTTTGAAATGCCCCCCAAATGCCAGTGCCACCTGTTCAGCCCCCACATGCCATCTGGTGCTTGTAGTGGTGGTGTCCTAGGATGGGGGAGCTCTGGGGGGGCAGTTGTCAGCAGACTGTGATTTGCAACAAGCAGGGCTATTGCACCATACCCTTGGCACTAGCCTGTATCTGCCGCAAGTCACAGCACATCGGTGCCAGGGACCCTGCCTGTCTTAGAATACAGTGCAGGGTCCCCAGCATAGCACCACATGGTGCAACTCACATACGCCTGTGAGTTGTGCCATGTGTATCAGAATCGGGCCACAGGGATCCTGCCAGGACTTCCATTAGTTTTCTCTGGGTCCTTGGACATATGTTAATGGGCACTGCTGCCTTTCCTCTATCCAGCTTTGCCAAAGTGTTATATAATGATGTGAATACAGTGGAAAGGGACCAGCGTATGGAAGCAAAATTGTCTTAGGTCTTGACCTGGAGAATGTTTTAAAGCTGGGTTGCTTGAGGTTACAGATAAAATGAATTCAAGGTGGCAACCTCTTAATGTACCATTTACAAAGGACAATGCAATTATGTCTGACCCAGGTCTTGACTCCAGAAGGCGTAAACGAAGAACAAGATGTCATGATCTACAACTAAAGAGGTACTTGTTAATGAGTAATAGAAGAAAAATGTTCATACACAGGAAACAGCAGGAATTTGGAACAATTCTTAAAGACACCTTTCCTGGCATAACCAAGGCAAGTCAATAAGAATCCTTACCTCCCTGGCGTTCATCCATACATAAATTATAATTCTGAGAACCATGGTTTTTGGAAGGAAAAGGATCATATTTTGGCTCTGTGGAGCTGAGCTGCAGATTCATTCCCCTTCCCTGTCCTGAGCACCACCCCTGCACTAGCATGTCTTGTGATGTAATTATATTAAGAGTGCAGAGGCACACTCCATAGATTACTATAGGGGCTGGTTTTAAAGTCCTTTTCCTTTTATTAGTTGAAGGTTCTGATTCACATAAATAAAGGCCACCACTCCACTAACAAGACTCCTAATAGTTGAGCAGTGGACTTGATTTATCTGAATCAGAACCCCAAACTATTTAAAAAAATACTTTAAAGTCATCCACTTTAGTAGTCTATGGAGCATGCCCCCATGCTCTCGATATAATTACATGAAAGAATATACTAGCATGGGGGCAGCACTCAAGACAAGGAAGTGGAAGGGATCAGTGGCTCAGCTCCATGGAGTCAAAATACGATCCCTTCCCTTCCAAAAACCATGGCTTCCAAAATGATAATTTATGTATGGATGAACTCCTGGAGTGGTAAGGGTACTTATTATGTTCAAAGGGACTTTTCTTGAAAATGCCAGGAAAGGTGCTCTTTAATTAATGTGTTGAGTGCAAAGAACTCTGAGTGCTTTAAAAGAGAACAGAATAGGTATAAGGACAAAGTAACTTGAGACACTATTACCATAGAGAAATGGGGGATGGGCTCAATAGATAATTTTCTTCTTTCTCTTCTAGCTCCTTAGCATGAATCTAAAATGCTTATGTTTTGATACAGAAAGAGAAATTGCAATGAAATGGTGAATCAGCATTATCAATTTGCTCATTTGGACAAAACAAATCAATGACCAGGTGCTTAGTCCCTACTGCAGTGTTATTTCTGGCACATTGTGCTTCTGTGGCCTCTGTGACCCAATGGAGCCACACTAAATGAGGAGCATACACCTTTGTGTTGCATCAACAAAGACTATTGAGGAAGCAGAAGAATGCAGGAAAGAGCTGATGTGCAAAATTATCTTTGGGGTTATTTGCAAATATAAGGTAGCCCTCAAAGTCCCGCTCATACATTTCTGAATGTAATCCTTGCTAGTGCCTACTAAAAGCAGGCAGGCAATGCAATACAAGCATGCAAGTGATAGAAATAAGGAAGAGAAAGGGTTGGATACTGTGCATGTGTGCAGGAGATGGTCAACTGGACACCAGGGAAATGATGTAACCAGAGGGGGATTTGGATCACTTGACACAGGGACACTAATGCCATTTGGATTGTGGGCAGAAGAAAGACCACTAGATGTCAAGAATTTATGATATAGCATCCCAGGTGGGAGAGTGGGCTGCTTAGAACAAGTTATTATTGGTGGGGTGTACTCTGGAAGGCAAGGCAAGTTTTGTTATGAGGGGCCCTATCCTGGAGCCACAGGGTGGCACATACTTGGTAATACTTGGCAAGTTAAGACAAAGTTGGCTGTCAGCCCATTTAATTGTCTTCCACTCCAAGTGGGGTTATTGGGCCATCTGGTTTTGAATAAGAAAATCATCTAATCTGTGCTTAAACTGCTCTAAGCTAGGTGCCAGTATTATGTCACTTAGTAGAGAATTCCATAATTTTGCTGATCTAATAGTAAAAAAGTTGGATCTCTTAACTGTTTTGACCTTAGGAACATATTATTGTCTCATATAGGATCTCAATTCCTTTTTTAGTCTGTTTTTACTTTTTAAACCACAGAACCCCATCAAGGTAGGATTCTGCATAATCGTATATTTAAGAAGTAAATCACCCCTTTTTCTTCTTGTCACCAGTGTAAACAATTCTAAATAGTTGATTCTTGACATGTATTCCTTGTTTTTGAATCCTATTAATGATTTTGTTAACTTCCTTTGTGCTTTTCTATCAACTTGATGTCCCTTTTTAAATATGGATTCCAAAGAGGAGATCCATAATCAAGGTGTCGGATGACATAAGATTTGTATAATTTCATTAGGCACTCTGCATCCCTTGTTAAGAAAGTTTTATTAATTATTCTTAATAATAATCTGTTAGTAATAAGTGATACATGACAGCAGTGATCTACAGAAACTAAGTCAGTATTCACCCAAATTCCCAAATCAAGTTCCTTCTTGGAAGTTTTCAGAGTTTTACCATTGAGTTTATACATAATGTATATCCTGGATTTTTCATTCCAAAATGCATAACTGTGCACTTTGTTTCATTGAATTCCATTTTATTAAATTTTCCCCAAATTTCAATTTTCTCCAAGTCCTGACAGAGATCTAAATAATTCTGCAAAGTGTCCTCGTCTCCTCCTTAGTGTCATTTGCAAATTTTGAGATGACACTATTTATACCTCTCTCATATCACTAATATACAGAGAAAACAGCACAGGACCAAGCACCGATCCCTGGGGCACTCCACTGGTGACACCCTTCTCCTTGGACCATACACCATTAATCCTGATGGACTTTTTGCGATTTGTAAGCCAATTGTTAATCCATCTAACAATATATTTGTTTATTCCAATGGCATTTAATTTAGTTATTAATAAATAATAGGGCATGGTATCAAAAGCTTTTCTTATATCCAGGAGGGTGACATCAGTGGAGATATTTCTATCCAGGTGGTTACTTACAAATTTATAAAATGACAGAAGATTGGTAACACATGACAATCCCTTATGGAAGCCATGTTGAGAATAATCTGTAAGGTGTGATACATAGAGAAACATATAAAAAAAATGGAAAATAAAATCCTTTATAAATATTCTAATAAATAAAATAACTATCACATATTAATTAAAACAGTAGGCTTGCTAAAAAAGATACAGTTTTATAGCTCCTTTTAAGTCCCCCACCAAGCAGACAGGATGAACGTGGGGTGGGGCAATGAATTACTAAATACCTATAAAGACACCACAAAGAACTTTTTCCCGAAGAGCTTAAACCTTGAATGGGGGATTGATAGTAAGTTAGCCTCACTTGAAAAGTGAGGGCAGACAGAGGTATATGGAGACAGGACATTTTTCATGTAGCCAGGACCCAAGCTGTGTGCCCCATGCATGCAACTAACAAGGCATAGCATTGTGCTGTTAATATGTTACAGTGAAATGTTGAGTGCATATTGGGGTATTGCCATGAACATTGTTTCAGCCACTTTTCATCTGGAGAGACAGCTTGCATGAATTTTACTCAGGGAGTGACTTATTCCCATTAAAATCACCAATTGAGCTTGGCAGACTCAATGGGGCACATACTTGCAGGTAGAGCCATTTTTTGGGCTGCCTCCTACTGATAAAGCCTCAAGTTCTGCAGTAAAACTGCAATTCAAAAAAGATGGAAAAGTGAAGTGGAGGGCTAGAAGTCTTTCTTAAGTCCTCCTGCTTTCAGTTCTTATGACATAGACTGCAGAGATCTGCAGGGCTTTGTGTGTTTTAAAAGTAAATGAAACTGTCTATAGGGAAATCATGACTATGGCTTTGTACTTCTTATAGTATATGGGAAAACAGAGCACATCCATTTCATCAGATAGAATTTAAAGCACAAGAGAATGTCTCTGGAGTTATGGGAAAAATATTAATAATTGGGTTTGCCATTAAAAGGCAGGCCAGGTTGTCTGATGTCCCCTGCCAAGAAGGAGCAAGAAGGAGGAAGGGGGTGGGGCGAGGAAGGATTAGGTAGAAGGGGAGGGGCTTGTGTCATCAGCAAGCCAGGTGAAAGGGTAATATGACAGGATGATGCCAGAACCCCAGGATTGGCTGTGGGGCAGAGCCTCAGGGGTCCTGAACAGGGGTCCTGTGGCAATATATCAGGCCAGGACACCTTCAGGATGGCCTCTTTTTGCTGGGATTTTTTTCCACCCACCCACCCTTATTAAGGAAGGCAATGGGGGAGAAAGATTGGCACAGAGATAAGTGGCAGGTTGAGTGTGTGCCCTGGGCAGGGGGCAGAGTGTTTTTGGGTGCGGGTAGACAGCTGCAGGTCCAGGGGGCTGGGTCATAGCCCTGGGGGGGGATAGGCAGCAAGGCCCGATGACAAGTGGAAGATGATGCAGAAGAAGAAAAAGAGAAGGAGTGGGGTGGAAGGAAAGGGGAGGGAGGAGGGAGGAGGGGGTAGGATCCATGGGCTGGGGATAAGGAACCCAGACATGGTGTTAAAAGCAGGGAGGGAAATAGGTCCAGGCACTGGATTCAGAAGTGTCCGGGCCTGGAGGGCAAAGACCCAGGTAGGTGGAACTGGCCTGTTTCTGATGTGGAGGACGGAGCCGATTCACAGTGTCTGGACTCTGAAAAGTCAAGCTGGATAAACAACCAAAGGAAGGAAGAGGCTGGAACCAAGAAAACTTTGAATGAATTGTTATGTATGGAGATTGAAGTATTAACATGGATGATGTAAATATTCTTTGTGCCAAAAATAAATATTGCCAATGAGCAACCAAAAAGTTAAATAATTTGTAGCATCCATCATTCCTGGGAGGGGTTCAGGGGACAATGTGTGGTTATAGGAGGAAAAAAGGCTAATTTGGGTTTGCAGTTACAGTACATGCTTCCTAAAGCAGTCTCAAGACGTAGCTAACATACAAGAAGTAGGATCATGCCACAGTGGCAGAAGGTTACCCAATTGTAAAGCAGGTGAATTTTAAGTATTTTCATTTATGGCCACTTAGTATTTTTTAGAGTTTGTTAAGATGCACTTAGAAACATAGAAACATAGAATTTGATGGCAGATAAGGACCGCCTGGCCCACCTAGTCTGCCCATTTCCCTACCTGATGGATAAGCTGCAGATCCTAGTTAACCAACAGCCTACTTCCTCCTCCCCCCCACTAGAATTGCCTTATGTCTGTCCCATGCATTCTTGACTTACGTCTTGTACAAAGTTGTTAAAAATTGGTATAATACACAAGCTTTTGGGCTGAAACAGGTCCCTTCATCAGATGCAATAGCAATCTGAGCAGATGAAACTGAAGCTACAGTACAGTGATTTGCATTGTTTCAGAATCATTTATGACAGTACAGTAAGAAGAGTTAAAATTAAGGGAGAGTGGTCAAAGTATAAGAACAAGTCTATAGCTGTGAGAGGATGCATTGCAGGAAGTATTAAGATTTCTGTAAGAGAGGCTGAATAGGTGCATTGAAGTGTAGAACTTTTTCCAACCAGAGCATAGGATATAGTAAATACCTAAAATGCACAAGTGTCGAAGATGATCACAGAAAAAAAATCTGTATAAACATATCAGTTTAAAGTGCCATTTAGTATTATGTGTTAAAGTTTTCCATAGCATGTCATAAATCCAGTGTCCTGATTGAGCTCATTATATTTAAAATGAAATTGTTTGATATATTTTAATTCCTATGATCTTCTCTCTGGTGTGTTTTAAAAGTAGCCTTTCAGTGTTAGGACAGACAGGTCTGAGAGGTAGTGATCTGGGGACTGGATAGTTTGTTCTGGTTTGTAGTGGTTTCTTTTTTCCCTACAAAGCATCCATTTGTGTACTTCATGAACTGAATTAGGTAAACCACATTGCTTGATTGATATGTGTAGGATCATTTTTTTTATTGTACTATTCTGTTCTGTTCTGTTCTAATGGTGGGCTGGGTTCATATGTGGGTGCAGTGTTGCATCTTGTATCATTGCATGGTGTTGTTCCTCCCACGGTTGTTTTGATATGTTGGGAATTTAATATGACTTATTTTAAAAAGGTTAGAGGACAACTTGTAAGCAACAACAGGTGGATCAGGGATAATGAATCTAAGTTTTCCATCTTCACTTAGCAGGGTGGTTCACTTTGAATGTGGTTTAACTCAGTGCAAAAGTGCTATTCCTCCACATTCATCAAAGTCCACTTTAATGCAAAAAATGTTCCTGCTCTGTAAATTGCAGGTACGTTTTCTGCATTAAATTGGACTTTTGAAAGCGGAGGAATAGCAGTTTAACAGTACAGAGAGGCCAACTGATCTGCTCAAGGCTACAAATTGAGCAAGTGGTTATAGTGGGATAAGCACCAGTGACATCCAGTTTCTAAGTACAGTGCCTTATGGAATATTTCACTATGCATAACATGCCAGGCAGTTCCAGCATGGTGATCTGCATAATTGTGCACCCCATGATGCTTTGCATTAGTGGGACGTGTGCAGATTTGTACTTCTGAGAAACCTGGCTTAATGGTGAATGCCTTTCCAGGGTAACTATTACTTCAGTGCTTTTGCACAGAGGCTTTGTCTCTTTTAAATTGCTTTCTTGTTTTGGGCTCACCATGACCCAAATCCAATAAATATGGCTAGGGCTGTATGAGCTGAGACCTTAAAAGGATAAAACATGTATCTGCTATTCTCAACTTTTTCAGATTGTTTAAATGCCCTTTTTCCATCATTTGGTGCTGCTTTAAGTGGGCCAGACAGTTCTTTTGTGGTGATTTGCATATACATCCTTTGATGTTTTGAATTAGCGCTGTATGTGTAATGTTGTATTTCTGTGAAACTTGCCTTAATTGCCAATGCCCTTTCAGGGTAACCCTTGCTTCAGTGTATTTGTACAGAAGTGTTTAGTCTTTATAGTACAATACACTGCCTTTTTATTTTTAGTACAGTATGTACTATATACTAGTGTCCTACATATTAATTTCACAGAACAGTATTAATCTTTGTTGAATAATTTATTGCCTTATATCAATCTGTATTTTATATTAATTAAACTTTAATTATAGGTAATAGTGTTTTATTTTAAATTGCACAAAATGTATCTGTTCTAAGCCAATCAGAAGACAGGAAAACTCTCAGTTATTGTCCCACAAACTACTAGCCCACAGTAGGTTATCACTTTCTGGTGATGATCACAGTAGGTTATGCACATTTCAGACACACACACAGTGGGTTATCAATTTAGTCCACAGACAAAACAGGGTCTGGGCAGAGCCGAGAAATATGGGGTAAAATATTGTAAACTTGTTTTTTAATATTTTTACACCAAATTTTCAAAATAGCCTTGTCTTGACCCTGCCTTATGAAGATGGGCATAGAAATTGTTCAGCTCCTGGCTTAAAGGTGATTTTGTGCAGAGATTGCTAAATCAACTTTCGGGATGCTAAACCACATTTTGGGCAGGAGATGAAAACTGACAGGTGTCACATTCATGAGGTACTATAAAGAAATAGCTATTTTGAAAATTTAGGTAAAAATATTGAATATTATGAAATGTATGAGCCTGTAGTCACAAAATTCAATGTAGGCTCATAACTTTTGAGTTTTATTATTTTTATAACAAATTTCCAACATATCCTTCTTATGATTCCACCTCATGAACAAGAGCAGAGAAAATGTTGAACTCCTCCATGAAAAGTGATTTTGTGCAGGGACCATGAAATCACCTTTTAGGATAGAAAAAAAACAACATTTTGGCCAGGATTTGAAAAACGGCAGCTGCCACATTCATGAGATGCTGGAAAGATATGGGTATGTTGTAAATTTGGGATAAAAATATTGAAAATTACCACAGTTATGAGGCTGCACTCACAAAATTCAATGTAGGTTTATAACTCTGCTGTTTTTTTTAAATATTTTTACACTAAATTTTCAACATAGCCTTCTTATGACCCCACCTCATGAACAAGAGCAGAGAAAATTAACTCCTGCCTTAAAGATGATTTTGGGCAGGGACCACAAAAATCACCTTTTGGGACAGGTTTGCCTAATGACAGTGTCCTTGCTCATGAGGTGGGGTCCCAAAGAAGGCATGTTGAAAATTTGGGCCAAAATGTGCAAAGATTGCCATGTTATTCCTCTAAGTTCAAAACCCCTTTGAAATGCATTGAACAGCATACCTGTTTATTCAGTTTGCAGTCCAGCTTTGAAGAGTGAAGGCATGTCTGTGTTCCAAAGAGGATTATGTTGCTTGACCCCCAATGGGTAAGTAAGGGCTTGGGGGTGAGGTGGTGGGTGCTGAGTGGGAGGGTCGGGTAGGGGGTCAGAAATGGCATGAAAGACATCAATTGACAGTTTTCTTGTTACAGTTAAAACAAATAAAAAGAAACACAGCACCCCAGTGTCACTGTTATATTTCTGGGGGTGGGGTGGGTGGTGGGTGCTGAGAAGGAGAGTCGGGTGGAGGGAGGAAAGTAAAAAAAAAAAAATTAAATAACCACACATTCGTGATTCTGGAATGGGAATGAAGATTCTTGCACTGGGAGATTGGTCCCCAGTGCCTCTGTTTCATTTCTGGAGTGGGGTGGTGGGTGCAAAGAGGGAGGGTTGGGTTGGGAAGCTATAAAATATATGTTAAAAAAAAGCACAACAGCTGATGCACAATAGTGGAGGGGGTGCATTTTGTGAATGGTACACTTGGAGGACTGGGCACCCCCAGTGTCGCTATTATATTTCTTCGGGGGTGTGGGTCAGTGGGTGCTAAGAGGGAGGGTTGTGTTGGCAGTTATGTATTTCAGTGGTCATGGACCACTGGAAAAAAAATAATGCAAGTGCAGAGTGTTCCACAGACACGGAAGCAACTTTTTTAGCCACTCCAACATGTTTATTTGCAATGAATGAAGGAGTAATTTTTCTGATCACAGGAGGTCTGTAGGGCTCTGCCCACTACAGCCCTAAAAAGAGAAACAATGTCATGTTCAAGTTCAACTTTTTCATGGGCCCTAGGTGCATGATTTTGCACTTTATTTGCAAGAAAACCCAGATGCCATACCCTCAGCCACTCCTCAAGTTTCCTGAAGTCTCTACTCAGTCTCTCTGCCTCCTCCGGTGTATCCACCTTATTGCAGATTTTGGTGCTGCTTGCAAAGATGCATACCTTCCCTTCCAGCTCTTCTGCAGTATTGTTATAAAGACAGTGAAGAAGACTTGTCCCAGTACTAAGATCCGGGGTACCCCACAGGTGTGCAAGTGCCATTTATGACAACCCTCTGTCACCTATCCATTAACCTGTTCCATATCTAGTTGTATACCTTGGGTCATACCCATAACTATCCAGTTTCTTTATTAGCCTCCTATGAAGTACGGTGTTGAAGGCCTTGCTGAAGTCTAAATAATCCATGCACACTGGTCCCACCTGGTCTATTTCCCTGGTCACCCAGTCAAAGGAAATTGATCAGATTTGTCTGAGATAACCTCCCCCACCCCAGGAATCTGTGATGTTTTGGGTCTTGTAACCCACTGGATTCAACATACTCCCCTAGTCTTTCTTTCAAAAGAGTCTCAATTAACTTCCCTCCTCCTGAGGCTAGACGGACTGGCTTATAGCTTTATAGTTAACAGCCTCTTCCACGTTGCCCCTTTTATGAAGGAGGATTACATCTGCCTTCCTCCAGTCTTCTGGAACCACTCCTGTTTCCAGAGAATTGTTGACTAGGACTGTCAGAGGTATAGCCAGTACCTCCCTGAGCTTTCTCAGCACCCTTGAATATAACTTATCTGGCCCAATAGCCTTATCAGACTTTCAGATTCACAAGTCCTCTCAGGACTCTTTCCTCTGTGAATGGACTTCTGTCTATCTCCCTTCCTCCCCCCAAGTGTTCCTACTACTTCTATGTGGTCCGTCCCCTTCACCTTCCATTGTGAAAACTTTTCAGAAGTATGTTTTCAGGTTATCTGCTTTTTTCTGATCCTTCTCTGCATAGTCTCCACTTGCCCTTCTTAACCTTGCAATCCCTCCCGTTGTCTTCATCTTTTTGCTTATTTTTCTGAAAAAGGTCTTGTCCCCTATAGCTACCCCTTTGCCTATCCTTTCCTCTGTTTGCACCTTTGCAACCCTCACTGCCTTCCCCGCTTCCCTTTGTTTTTCCGGGTACACCTCCCTATCTGTGTTTGTGAGCACTAGATCCTTTATTGTCCCATCTCAAGTGGGTTCTCTGACTTTTTGCCTGAAAAATGCCCCTTGTAGGGAGTCTAAAATGGTTTTGCTTTTCACCAAGGCCATGGCTGGAAGACTCCTAGCTATATCTAGCAGATTGATGTTCCCCACCAGCAACACCTCCCCCTTTTCTGCCATCATGATAATAGCTTCACCAGTCACTCATCACATTCTGTTCCATGTGTTGGAGGTCAGTGTATCACCCCATTGCGGAGAGTGGCTCCTGCTCCTGTCCCCAGAGTGACCCACAGCATTTCCAACTCATCCTTTCCCCCTGATTCCCTTCCATTTCCATCACTTTCATGCCCTCCCTTACATACAGCACTACTCTTACACCCTTCCTCCCTATTCTTCTGAACTAAGTGTAGACAGGTATGGTCATGCCCCAGTCATGGCTCCCTGTGCATCACATCTCAGTGATATTTTTACACTTAAGCATATTGTTTTGAAAATTCAAACTATCCAAATAATATAATCCTTGAACCAGTATGTGTTTTACAATTTAAAAGGATTACTTCATTATCATTCATTTCCTTAGTCACCAAATATTTTGCACCTCAAGCCACTTGTAACAATACAAGTCAATTAATTCAGAGAAAGTGAAAATGTTTGGCATTTTTCTATCTGCATACCAGACCAGTAATTATAAAAAAACAACAATATGGGAAGGGTCATACACTTGGAGTTAATTACAAGATGGCAGAGATAAACACCCAAGACTCTTTAATGTCCTTTGGCAAACCAATGGCAGTAAGAAGCAGTCATACATACTTCACCTTACTTTCTCTGCTCTATGATCCCACAGAAAACATAGCAAAAACTGAAGGCAAGAACTAAACCTTGAGCTCTCACAAGAAACCTGGGCAGAATGTTAGAGGACCCTTTTCAGAAACATTAAAGATACCAAAAACAGGTTCACCCAATTTAGAGTCCTTCAAAGGCTGCACGGGACACCGCCAAAGATACATGCCTGGGGCCTCCCCCACACTAACAAATGTTGGAAATGTGGACTGGAAGAAGGATCCCTAACATATGTCCATCAGTCATGTCATGCTCTGACTAAGTTCTAGTCAGATGTCCAACAGCCCTGCACCATCATACTAAAACAGACTTTGACACTAGATCCCACTTTAGTGATGCTAGGAGCAGATTTGGGCCACTGTCAAAAAAACATTCCAACATCGCAGATGGTTAATAAGGCATTAGTCTCTGCAAAAAGAATCATCCTGAGGCACAAGAAACAACAAAGTCCCCCAGAGGTTACAGAGTGGCTAGCAGTACAGTGCATTTAGTATACCACCACAGGGCAGATGGAGTCTCATAGGGAAATTTGGGAGAGGTATCTGGATTCCAGGGAACATATAGTCCCCCAGGATGCACATAGTCTGGACCTTTTAGCGAGTAAGGCAAAAGCCAGTTCACATACACTTTAGTTGACAATAATCAGAGTTATACTGCCCTACACTTAAGAAACACACTAGAATAAATCAATCTGTACTATAGCATTACAATCCTACCCTCCTTAGCTTACCTGTCTACAGGTATATCACTGTAATTGATATCCTAAACTTAAATCCAGAACGCATATTTTTTTAACTATTGGTGAATACATTTATGGCTATGAAACGAACTTATACAATGTGTGCCTTCTGAATTCAGTATGTAATTTTTAGGGCTGTGGGTAGAGCCTATAGCCATTTTGGGATCGGATCCTAGCTCTAAAAATGGTCAATCGTTAAAACTTCCAGTGGACATTTGTAAGTATCCTTCTGAATGTTCAACGGAGCTTGAACCCCTTTGCCATGATCGGCTGCTGCAGAATAACAGCCTCACTATTTTGGCTGTTCTTCCACATTCCGGCTCATAAACCACCCATATACAACTCGCGTGCATGCACAGTTCTGCTGGTGCCATCATGCTGTGAATGGCATAATGTCATTCACCGTGGCTGCATATGCATGAGTGCCATGCATGAGCAGCTGCATTGCTACCACCAGCTCTGCAGCATCCTGTGCCCTCCAAACTCATGTGGAACAATGGGAGCCCACCCAAGTGTGCCCAAAGATTTTACTTTTACCCACCGACATTGGGGTGTCCAGTCCCTGTGTCAGTCAGCCAACAGCTCCATGGCATTCTGTGCCCCCCAAACTCGTGTAGCACACTGGGAGCCCACTTCAGTGTGCCCAAAGATTTTACTTTTACCTGCCAGCATCGGGGTGCTCAATCCCCGTGTTGGCATTATGTAAAACCCTTCCACTCATGTGGCACACTGGGAGCCCAACCCAGTGTGCCTAACAGTTTTTTTCTTCTCCCGCCGACATTAGGGTGGCCAGTCACCATGTCAGTATCAAGAACAACCCCTCCCCAGTCATGTGGCACTCTGGAAATCCACACCAATGTGCCAAAATGTTTTCTTTTTTGTTTTTCTGTAAAAAAGAAACTGGTCCCTCATTGTCACTCCAGTCCCCCCTCCTCCATCCCCACCCTCCCACTGAGCACCCACCTCCCCACACACCCCATACCCCATTCTTACCTCCAGAGGTTGGCACTGTCTTCATCTCTGGACAGGAACCCATCTGAACTCTTCAAAGCCAAACCATAAACTGAAGAATCAAAGGTAAGTGTGCTATAATGCCATTCAGTGGTGTTTTCAACTTATGCTGATAAATAAGCCATTTTTTGAATTTTCAGTCCCGAAAGGTGATTTTGCAGTCACTGCATGGAATCACCTTTCAGGACTAATTCACAAAATGACAATGCCACCATTCATGAGGTGGGATCCCAAAAAGCCCATGTTGCAAATTTGATGAAAAAATTCCAAAAAATGACTGCATTACGAGTGTGCATTGCACAGTTTCTACGCACACTCCTAACTTCACCAATTTTTTATATTTTCACTCCATTTTCAACATTGCTATTTTTGCACACCTCCTTCAAAACAGTACAGCTGTCATGTTCCACAACCTGCCCAAAAGGTGTTTTATCACCCGTGGCACACAATAGCGCATTCGCTCTGTGAAATCACTTTTCGGGACAAGTGAACAAAATAACACTGGCATTAATCATGAGGAGGGGTCCCAAAAAGGCCATATTGAAAATTTGGTGCAACACCTACAACAAATGGCCAAGTTACACCTGGGTGCTGAATAATTTCTATGCACATGTGTAACTTTGGTAATTTGGTAGCTCTTCACAGCCCTATCTGCTCTGGCAAGAGTTTGCTATATTAGACTGTACACTACAAGGGGTGTCAGCACAGGTTAGGACTCTGTTCCAGTACTATATATGATCTATGTATAGCATTCCTTGTTGAACCAAAATCTGGAAATAAAGAAAAATGTGAATTACAGTGCATCCCACTTAAACGCATACCTGATAAACACATAACCCACTTAAATGCATAGAATTTCCAAGTCCCAATTTTTTTCCTATACTTCCTATGTTAAATAGACCTGTAAAATGCATATAAGGATCCCTTTTAAATGCATATTTTTTCTCTCAATTTTGTTGTTCAAGTGTGGACTGACTGGCCCAGTTTTACTGACACTTCCTGTAGCTGCCTTACTAGTTAATAATAAAGTGTTTGTAAATGCACTGCTCTATTTAAAATGAGGTGTTAATCACCTACTTCAACCTTTCAACCATCAAACCCAAGTCACCGAACCACCCTCCCTCACACTGAAATCAAGGCAAAGAACCCAAAAGAATGTCACAGAAGCACTTTACATGAATCCCAGAAGCACCCCCCACACAGGAATCAGACCAAAGAATGCCACAGCATGTCACAAATCACTTTATCCCAACCAAAGAAGCACTTAAGTGCTACTGGCATTTCTTTTCCCTGTCCAGTCCCCTGGCACATACTGCAAGTTGTGCTCGCCATTGAAAGAATACAAGATCTGATAAATGCATAGAGCTCTTAAATGCATCCTTTTTGCTGGTCCCAAGGGTATGCATTTAAGAGGTTAAGAGGTCTACACTATATAACAAAAAAAACCAAACTCAACTGTGATAGAAAACAATATACGGTATATATTACTATAGAACTATATAATACCACATAAAGTTTTAATCGCGAGATTGAATTCACTCTCTTAGTCATACCAATTAAGAATCACTCACTGCTATTCTAATGGCTTAGAACTGTTAATGTCCCTGTTAGGATGGCTAAACACACCTGCCAAGTGTGACTTTTTGGCATTGCAAATAATAGATGTTGATGCCGAACTGCTTTCTATAATGGCCGGCATTTCTCAGCTCTTGGCCGAAAATGTTTAAAACAACTAAGCACTGCCTCACCACCACCACAGAAATGCCGCATCACACACAATTGTATGCACATGAGGTGAGATTTGCAATTGGAGAATATGCCTGCCAACAGGGGGTAATGAATGTGGGTCTACTCTATGAGGGGAAGTACAAAATAAAAATGAATGACAGTACTGTCCGCAGAACCAGAGCGCAATACCACCTGCTCAACCAGTGAAATGAAAGTCAGTAAAAGCACACCATAGTACTCCTTAGATGCCCAGAGAATGGAACTACTGATGTCCAATACTGCCAAACTTGCTGCTTCAGTGCTAGTGCATAGTCTACTTTCTATTTTTTTAATTTATATTAATGCTTGCACTTCAATAAACTATTTCTGTATGTCTCACGAGCAGAAAAAAATCACTTCTGTGTTGTTCCTTTGCTCAGCCGGTCACCATGCAACCAGTACCATGTGGCGCCTAAGTATGAATGAACAAAAAAAAATCACTGTAAAAGTACTATCGCACCTTAAAGTGATAGCGCGATTATAGTGAATATTTATTTACAGTGACTATTTCTAGTTCTACAGTATTCATCAAAGGCTTGGCTAAAAATATATGTCTTCAGACACCTCTTAAAGGCCTCCACATAGGGGACCTATCTAAGGTCCGTCAGGAAAGAATTACAAAGACCTGGGCCAACCACCTCAAAGGCCCAGTCACACAATATTTTTAAACTGCCCTGGGCACAGATGAGAGGCCCTACCTCACTTCAGTGAAAAGAGCATGAGGGCAGTGGAGGATGCAGGAGATCTGACAGGTAGCAAGTATACAACCCCTGTAGGGTCTTGTAAGTTAGTAATGCAACTCCAAAAGAGATACACCACATAACTTTCAGCCAGTGCAGTTCACGCAGCACTGGGAAAACATGACACATCCTCAACAGTCAATCAGTCAGTAATCTGGCTTTTGTATGCCACACTAGTTGATGGCACTGCAGAGTACCTCCATTTGCCCCGAGGTGCAGAGCATTACAGTAGTCAAGCCAAGATGTCACAAATGCAAGTACTAGTATTGCCAGATCCCTGAGGGGATTAGGTATATGATCCACCTGATGTTCCCCAAATGATAAAAGCCACTTCCAAGTATTGCCAACACCAGAGCCTCAAGTGTCAGCCCCTTGTCCAGAATGGCACAAGAACATTCACCTTTGTGGCATCTGAAAGCCTCTTCTGATAGAGAGTCTATGTTCTGAGGACATTAAAGTGTCACTTATTGAATTATAGATGTTTATAAGGTGAAAGATGTCCAGAGGGATCTTCTCCAAGGCTCTCATGGTTCTGGGGCCTCTGAGGAATGACATTGGCATAAATTGCACAGGCTAACATTTGCTAAGATTCTGTTGAAAGAAAGAGTGGTCCTCTTTTCCTGGCAAGTTAGAAGGCATGCTGGGGCACCTACAGATACACGCTCAAGATGTGCTGCAGTTGTGGCAAGAGGAATGGGCTACAGGTCTTGTTAGGGGACTCAGAGTCCATGGGATTTAAATCAAAGATAGGGGTTGTGGGGACAGCAAGTGCAGGCAGACACCAATAGCTGGAGCTAGATTCACAGGTTTAGCAAGAAAAGGACAGCTCAGCTGTGTAGCACAAGAATAGTAAACCTACAGTGCCAGCAAGCAAGCACCGAGGGACAATTCCTACTTGAATCCAGGCTATATAATAATCACAACCAGTAAAAATGACTATTCTGGGAGCCTGATGGACTTGCAAGCCTAAGACATAGAGGCATCAGAAAGATGTAGTGAGGGAAGTAAATCTATGGGGCACAAAGAAGAAAGAATTCTGGCTTTTAAAATGGACTAGATCTGATAGGAAAATGAGTACAGTAGTGATTCTTTCTTTAAGGGAGTGTGCAATTATGCTGAACAAGGAGGATATTAGGGAGACCAGCAGTTCCACTGAGTCTGTCTGATTAGGTTATGAGAAAAAAGGGAAGGGGATAGAATAGTCACCCAGGAAGGAACTGCATGACTGTAAACAGCTCAGTATAGTTTTTCAGATGAAGTATTGTAGTAGTAGCAGTAAAATATTTTCATTTATGTAAACTTCATATGAATAAGGATTAACTCAATTGAGTAAAACTTATTTTCAATAAGATCCACAACATAATAAACAAAGTTTTAAGACAAAAAATGTTCCATACATATTCTTAAATCAGTTAAATAAAATCATAAAATAGCAGCAAAGTATGTATCAATGGATTTTCTCTTATCTTTTACTGTAGGTTACAATTCAGTATTATCTATAAACAAACAGTATTCAATAATGTGCACATCCTCAGCCCCTGCCAAGTTGAGACACTTTTCCCTTTACCCTTTGTCCTGTCCTGCCTAATAATTTCTAGTTATACAGGTACACAACACTGCATTAGATTACACATCTCCTTCCTAAGCCAAGATTTTATCCCTATCCAGGATTTATTCACGTTCCCCCATCGCAATTGTGTAGGTATCCTATTCCAACCTGGTATCCCTCTATTATATATGGACTGACAGCCGATCTCTAGGTTACATCTAGGCATTTCCAAATCTGGCACTTTAACCATTCTTAATGAATCCAATTTAGTTCTATAAACAAGATTATCTAAAATATACCTGGGAATCTGCCCACCAGACCCTTTAAAAGTTAACAGATGTTCCTGACTACTCTCATTTAATTTCTGCCATCCCAACTGGTTGTAAAGGTAGCACTTGTGGGTTTACCAAGGAGTTCCCAGTATGAATCTAGTGAGACTACCATTGCAAACCTCTAACTTTCTGAGATTCCCTATTTTCCCACTGGCATAGAGAATATCTCCATAATCAAACATAGGAATAATCATTGAGTTTACCACCCTTCTTCATACTTCCATACTCATAAGTGATCTTGCCCTATAAAGGGACTACCATTCTTTCACTCACACTTTTGATCAGATTATTAATATGGATGCTCCAGCTTAAAGAATCATCCACCCACAAACCCAGGCACTTATAGGATTGCACTTGTTGGATCGGGGCCCCAAAATGTAACCATCCCCAGGACCAGATTGCCCTGCCTGTCACTCATTCAATGAAACATCATAAATTGTCTCTTTTTTGCATTCCACAACAATTTACTATCCTCCAAGAACACCTGTAACTCATTAAATTCTTTCTGAAGCTTCATTTGTATTGTTTCTAAGGTGTTATCTGATATACAGATAATGGTGTCATCTGCATATTGATGAAACAACACTGTTGGATCTATAAAGTGCAGGCCATTTACAAGTATGTTGAACAAAAGTTGTCCCAAGATGGAACCCTGGGGAACCCTGATCCAACGGGCAGCGAACCAGAGACCCAGTTACCCGTTGATACCATCTGACTCCTACCCGTCAGATATGATGCCAGCCACCTCTACCGCAGTCTCACTATCCCAAGTGATGGTGCTCTGGACAGGAGGACACCATGGTCCAAGGAATCAAAAGCCCTGGATAGGTCTACAAATATAGCATCCACCTGTTTCCTCCTGTCCAGAGCCGCCTGCACATCCCCCACCACTTTAACAAGAGTGGAGGTGGTACTATGACACTTTCGAAATCCAGATTGCATGCCATTAATTAAACCTTGGGAGTCTAGATATTCTCTTAATTGGACTGCCACTAATTTTTCAAATATTTTAGATGTCTGGGACAAGAGTGAGACTGGGCGATAATTACCCATTTCAGTCTTGTTAACCCCACTTGAAAATAGATATTACCCTTAACTGTTTCCATGCCAAGGGATACTCTCCTGTACTCAATGATAAATTAAATATATATGCTAAAGGGTGAGCTATAACTGGGGTAGCATACTTTAACAATCTGGATAAAATACTGTCTAGGCCAATGGCCTTTGAGGTATTTAAATTCAGTAATTCCTTGATCAATAATTCAGCTGTTAATTCTGAAAATATAAATGGTTTTGTATGCCCACATCCTGCTACCTGGTGGGCTCCTGGTATATTTGATGGACCGATGAGTTCCGTTACACCCATTTTACAAATATAATCATTAAGCCAGTCAACTACCTTTTGTAACATTGGAATTATTTGTCCTTCTATGTTGAATATATTATAATCATTATTTCCCTGACCCTTCAACAGTGTATTGATGTGTACATGGTTAATGTAAACTTCTGCAGGTGGAATTCTGGAAGCATTACCTATCATGCTACCATAAATATTTGAAAACATTTTGTCAATAATAGGTTTATGAATTTCCACTGTAAATTTAAAATTACTAAACCATTTTCCCGGTTTTGTTTGATATCAGGCTATACTTAGATTGACTAAGCATTACAAATGACAGGTCTATACCTGTAAGAGCACAGAAGTTATAAGCATCCACATCTTTAGAAAGTTTTAAAAAATTCTCAGAAATAATTACACTATGAAATTTTGAATTCCTGTAGCTTAAAAAATTGTAACCCAAATCTCTACATAGTAAATTCTGTGACCATTACAAAAATGTTAGCATGCAAATTCTCACATATCTAGCTCCGAAGGTGGGCAAGTTATGATCAGAAAAATGTGTTCATGAAATTTCCACAAAAAAATAGAATGCCAGAATTTGAAACACTATATATTTGAAATGTCTTGTCTAAAGATCATAATATTTGGCTTATATACAGCGTAACCATTAACTAGTAATAATGCAAAATTCAGGGTCCAAATTCACAAAACTTTGACCAGGAGCAAACCCAGTTTGTGCGTCGCAAATGAGGGGGAGGGAAACTATATTGGTGCTGTTCCATTCACAAAGCATTTGCTCTGTGCAATGGCCTTTTGTGGGTCCCCTTGCATGGAGCAAATACCGCCAACTGATACCTTGCTTTAATCCACAACAACCCTAGTGGTTAGTGGAGGTACTGCGGTGGCCCCCTGCTGCAATCCGCTGATCACCACTCAAGACAAAAAAAAGGAGTTCTCCCTGGTGGTCTAGTGGTCCCCCCTCACTGATTGTTGGCTTGATATAGATAAAGATATTCCCTGGTGATCTAGTGGTCCCCCCTCACTGATAACCAATTTGATATCAAATATAGATAATCCCTGGTGGTCTAGTGGTTCCCCCCTCACTGATTGCTGGCACAATATAGATAAAGATATTCCTTGGTGGCCTCGTGGGCCCCCACTGGTCACTGATTGCTGCCCAATATCAAAAATATAAGATATCCCTGGTGTTCAGTGGTCCCCCTTCACCCAAAGCCTGCCCAAATTAGTAATATTCCCTGGTGGCTAGTGGTCCCTCTCCCACCCTCTCATCCACCTGATATATAAAAACATGGTGGCTAGTGGTTCCTACCCCCACCCAAGCAACCACTAGATGTTGTCATCATTTTTCCTGGTGTCCAGTATAACCCCCATCCCAATCCCCTATATAGTCAATATAAGCATCTTTTTGGTGGTCAAGTGAACCCACCTCCCTATCCCTGATCCCCAGTAAGGGAATTAACATCTATTCCCCAGTGGTCTAGTGCACTGCCACCCCACCCTGGCAGGTAGTGTCCTACCACCCTGTTTCCCTCATCCTGAAACCAAGGTGACAACTGGCACAGCCCTCCTTTCTCCACCACAGCTGGCCACTGACTGAGCTGTCAATGAGCGCGTATTGTATATAACGTGTGCTCATGGAATGACAGCTCACTTTGAGCCATCAATCAATGTCAATGAGTATGTACGATATACATTACATGGCCATTGACAGCTCAGTCGGTGGCCAGCCATGGTGGAAAGAGGAAGGATGTGCTGGTCGCTGGCTTGGGTTCAGGAAGGTAGGGAGTGGGGTGTTGGGACACTATGTGCCAAGGTGGGTGGGGTTGAGTTTTGCACTAAACCACCAGGGAATAGAAGTTAATTCCCTTACTGGGGATCAGGGATAGGAGAGGGTTCACTAGACCACCATGGAAATGTTTATGTTGACTATAAGGGATGAGTGGGTTTACACTGGACGCCAGGGACTAATATGACAATGTCAGGCAGGTGAGGGGGGAAGGACCACTAGCCACCAGGAAGGTCTTTTTTATATATTGGGTGAGTGATTAGATGGGGGAATAAATCATAAACCACAAAGGAGGTCTTTTTGTATATATTGGATAGGTAATCGGGTGATAAGAGGGATGACTAGCCACCAGGGAAGTCATATTTATATATTGGGCAAGTGATCATGTGGGGGGAGGGATCACTAGCCACCAGGGAATACTATTATTATTTAAGGCAGGGCTTCAGGTGGGAAGAACCATGGGACCCCAGGAATATCTTATAATTTGGATATCAGGTTATGATCGGTGACTAGTGGGGAGGTTACTAGACCACCAGGGAATAGTTTTATCTATATCAGGCCACTGATTGGTGAAGGGGGACCACTAGACCACCAGAGATTATCTATATTTTACATTGGGCTGGCAATCGGTGAGGCAGGACCATTAGACCACCAGGGAATATATTTATCTATATCGGGCCAGTGATCACTGGGGGACACTAGCCACCAGGGAGACAGCTTTTTTGTTCTCAGGCCAGCAATCAGTGATCAGAGGAGGTGGAGGGACCACTACCACCAGGGACTGTGACTGCCTATGGGCAGGGGCAGGGGCTGGGGTTGGTGCTCTATGCTCCTCACGGCTTATGCAAATTTTTATTTATTTATTTAGTTTTTGTTGACTGGGTAAGTGCACTAGACATATCCTGCCTATTTTCAGGCACAACCCGGGGGAGGGGGATACAGATGAATGCCAACTGACTTTGAACCAGATTAAGCTGTTGGTGGTATTTTTAGTGAATGAGGGAAATTTGGCCAGGACACCGGGGAAATTGCCCTACTCTTTTCGATAAGTGCCATGGGATCTTTAACATCCACCTGAACTACCACCAATCAAGGCAGATGGAACCTCTGTTTAACGTCTCATCTGAAAGACGGCACCTCAGAAGTGCAGCACCCCTCTCATGCTGCACTACAGTGTCAGTACTGGGATATTAACCCAAGTGCCAGATGTGGGAACTGAACCCACAGCCCTCTTATCTCCCAGCCTCAGAGGCGAGTGTGCTACCTACTGAGCCACTGACACTGCAAATTGGCCCATAATGGTCATGCAAATGACCATATAGTGCCTTGCATGCCCAATTACCTAATTTGCATTGCTGCCTTTGTGAATTGAAAATAGTGCCCCTGCAAAATTCCTTGCAGACCATGCTTCTGGTTGCATGTTGGGGCATTACTACTGGGGTAGCACTGGTGGTATTGGGGTTACCACTACCTTGGACCTCCCCTATTCACAGTTGAATAGCATGGTGTGCTATCTGACTGTGAATAGCACTTTTGGATGCTTGGCAACCACAAAGCTCAATACAAAATTTTGCATTGCATTTGTGTTTTTTTGTGAATTGGGGCCCAGGTCTCTAGCTGAGTAGACAGTTGAGTTATGACCAAATAAATACATTTTAGATAGTCTTTGATATGATGGAGAATTGTGTTGTATTTTGAAGAATTTTGTTGGAATTTCTTAAAGCTCTTTCAAACGAGGTATTGGACTTGTCTGTAGCTGGAGGCATTCCACAGATAGAGTATACACATCCAAGTCTGCTCAACATTAATACTATATTGCAGACTTTTTTAGAACACTGTGATGCAATTGAGGAACAAGCTGTGCCTAACTACATTCTGTCAAACACAGCTTGTTCCTCAATGACATCACAGTGTTCTACAAATGGTTGCACTGCAGTATTAATACTAAACAGATTTAGTCATCTGTATTTTTGGAGTGCTTCCAGCTACTGTATGTATAAACCCAATACAGTATCTCATTTGAAAGAGTTTTTCATTGGCTTTCAAACTATGTCAGCCACTGTAGATGAATGTTTCCCTTTAAATTTGGAATTTAAGATTTCCACACAGCTCTACTGCCCATACTTTACAGTATTCTATATGTATTATATTGCATTTTAAATCTCTGCACATTATATACTAAATTAGTACGTGCTTTGCTGTTCTTCAACGTGGATTGCATTTCACTTTAATGTATATTAATTTAGATAATAGTACTCCCCCCCCACCCCTCAGATGACAGTTCTGACAGCTTGTTTTTGCCAGCGCATTCTGTGCAGGTAAGCACAAACAGGAAACTAGCTGCAGAGTGTTATCACAGGCTAATAATAGCCAGGCAGCAAGCAGCTTGTGGGTGGCTGAACAAGTACAACAGTGGGGGATAGGTAATAGTACTTCCCCACCCGCCCATCGGTAGACAGGTCTGAGAGCTTATTTTTGCCAGTACATTCTGTGTGGGTCAGCAGAAATCACAAACTAGCTTCAGAGTGTCATCACAGGCTAATAGTAGCCAGGCAACGAGTGGCTCGCAGGTGGCCAAAGAAGTACAGCAGTGGGGGATTGGTAATATACTTTCCACCCGCCTGCCCTTCCTCCCATATTGGCCCTGTCATACATTTATAGGGACTGTATCAAGATTATCGGAAGTCGCAGTTGAGTGACTGAAAGCCCTTATCTGATGACAGAACTTGGTTTTGTATTTAAAAAAAATACTTATAATACAAGAGGTCACCCTCTTCAATTGGCTGGAAAACCTTTTAACTACTTAAGTAGGAAATTCTTTTTCACACTAAGGACCGTTAATCCCTGGAACAGATTACCTCTTGAGCTAGTCATCAGTGAAATCAAAAGTGTATTTAAACATCACCTTGATAAACTAATAACCTCTGGGTGCAATCTTTCCTGTTATACTTTGTAATTAGTATGTTTATTTATGTATTTATTTATTTATTTATCTATGTTTTTGTTAACCGGATAAGTGCACAGATCCAAAGGACCATTTTCAGTTGAGACCCGGGCCACAAAGTGCAAACAACACAGATCACAGCAGTACAAACAGGGCATGGTAATACATATCTCATGCATGAGGTGGTGTGGAAAATAAGAAGTGAGCATTAGATAGCTGTATTATATAATGGCAGCAGAGTTAGGTTCTGGTCAAGCATGGTGAGAACACATAGTGCAAAAGAAGACAAACATAACAAATATGATAACATGGTAACATGGCACTAATTCACATAGTGCAAAAAAAGAACATACATAACAGTATAATATAACATGAATCAAATTTAGTACAGGGTCAGCAATAAAGCTGTGCAGATACAGACAGTCATATATTTACATCAGTCGTTAGGGAATTAGAGGCTTAATGAGAAAAGAGGGTTTTAGAGAAAGACAGAGATGAGAGATTAGATTATTGGAGGGCAGAGGTAGTGGATGCCTACTCATTATTGGGACATGGGTGCTATGGTGCCCTAAAGTTATTATTAGGTGCAGTGACAGTTAGCAGCAGCTAGGAGCAAGGCTTTCAGATTCTGTTTGAAAGCCAGGTGTGTGGGGGACAAGTGGATGGATGGTGGGAGCTTGTTCCATAGGGAGGGTGCTGAGATGGATAAGGCTGTACTTCCCACTGCAGAGGAGATGTGGGGTACTTTCTGTGGGGGGGATTGAGGAGGCCCCAAGATACCTAGAAGCCACTCTATCTGTTAGGAGGAGTGAGCATGGGGATAGGTGTCGGCTTCTAAGTGAGTTGTCCACTAGGCAGCCCATAGCATAATCAAAGCAACCTTGCAAAGGGAGCCAACCAAGAGGCTAGTAGAGTGTACAGTGGTGAGCACTGTGGGGAGCTTGAAGTACAAATTGACAGATAGAATTGTATGTAGTGTTTAGTCATGAGTGCAAGATGGGGGATATGAGGGAGTAGAGAGGGGAGCAGTAGTCAAGGAGGGGCAGTAGGTTACCACATGCAATGGCAAGGCATGCTTCAGCAGACAGAAAATATCTGAGTCTATATGCAGCACCTAGTTTCTGGTGAATTCTCTGCACAGTATTGTTGACAAGCTCAGAGAAAGAGAGGAAGGGGTCAGGGTAATACCTAAGTATTTGAATGATGGGACATTTTCAAGGGGGGAGGTCTGCTGTGGCAAGTACTAGGAGGGAGGAGTTGGATTTAGCGGCTTTGGTGAGGAAAGGTTTAGAGCCAAAGAGCACGGACTTAGTCTTCTTAGTATAGGAGCACTCATGGGCTACTTGGCCTCCTTGCTCCTCAAATACCTTAGTATGAACCTTAGTAAGGTACTACCTGTTGGGGGCAGGAACTTCCCAACCAAGCCACTCCCTCCATTTACAGTATCAATACTGTAGCGGACAGTGGTGTCCAACAGAGTTTGAAGGGAGCCCGGGAGACATCAGGACCTTCTTGTCAGCAGTGGAGCTCCAGCTTAAACACACCCACTTGGGGTAATAACTGTTGGTTAAAGGTTAAAGGTTTAAGGGAAGCTGTAATATGATAACGTGCACTTGAAAGGATCTTAAAAGGAGCGGGTTAGTTGTGATGGTTGTGGTGCACCAACCTCCCAGTGGTATCTCTGGAACATGAATCACTACCACATATGTAAGACACTGTACCAACTCAGTGCTCAGTTGGATGCAGCATGGAAAGGGATAGACCAGCTGCAACATCAGTAGTACTGGTTCTCTACCCCACCACTGCTCCCTTAGATGCCCATGGGCCCAGGGTGGTGGAAGGTGGTGGTGGAAGGTGATGGGGCAGAGGAGGAATAAAACTAGTAGGATGAGCCAGGGAAACCCCGTTCCACCCAAGGTGGTAGAGACTGCAAACTGCTTTGCACCCCTGGTGAGGCCAAGGGGCACCAGCATTGCACGGTGGAATGCTGAGACTGTTGAACACTGCAAGGCACTCAAAATCATCAGGAATAAAAACAGAAGAAACTAGTGTAAACAAATTTTCAACATAGGGGACTCAATGATAAGAGGAGTTGAGTTACACTTGAGTACTAATACATAGACCAAAGTATTGGTCAAATGCCTCCCCAGAGCACTGGCCAAGCGCAACGCTGAGCACATTGGGAGGCTAGTGGACAAAATCGGAAATGGACTTAGTATACTGGCACATCTAGGGACTAATGGCTTAGCCAACCAGTCAGTGGAGAAGGCCAAAAGCAGTTTTGTTCAGCTAAGTGAACATTTGACTGCTCGCTTGACCTCCCTAGCTGTCTCTGATGTCCTCCCAGTGTGGAACAAATGAGGATGCACTGATCAAAATCAGGACGAAAGAGGTAAAGGAATTCAATGAATGGTTGCAAGAATGGAGCAAGGAATAAGGCTATCAGTTTGTCGGTACCTTGGGAGACTTCTGGGAGAGATGTTTGTTTAAATTCAATGGACTACATCTCACCCAGGAAGGGTTACGTGCACTTGGGCAAAAATTTGACATTTACATACAGCATTTAAAGTAGGAAAGGGGAAGTTCAAGGCAAAGGAACCCATGAAAGGGCTAGTAAATGATGGAAGCTTAGCCGACGCTCCCCCACAGGCAACAAACTTCTAGACTCAAAGAACAAGCAAAGGGAATGAAAAGGAAAAAAGGGACACAAAAAAAGGATAAAGGAATCAAAACAGAACAGGTAAAAACCAAAGTGCGGAGGAGGATTACTCTGGCAAATTCATGGAAGGGGGTGTGCTTCAATGCCAGAAGCCAGGGAAATAAGATAACTGATCTACAAGCACTAATGGCAGATGCCCAACTGGACCTGGCAGCCATCATGGAAACTTGTGCCACAGAGAACAGTGACTGGGACCTCTCGATCCCAGGTTATTTTTTCTTTTGACAGGGTAGGAAGGTTGTGTGGGGTAGCACTTTATGTTCACGAAGGTATAACTGCCACATCAGAAGACACATTCAAAAAAGAGAGAGTAGAATCACTGTGGATCCACCTCAGCTCAGCATCCAGAAAAAATATGTGTATGGGGGTGATTTACAGGCCACCTGGGATATTGGAGGAGAAGGATGCAGAGCTCATTAAGGAAATCAAAGATGCATCTCAAAAAGAGGAATTTGTGGTGCTTGGTGATCTCAAACTGCCTGATGTCGACTGGGGTAACCAAGCTGCATCATCTTCAAGAAGCCTGACTGTGATAGAAGTCTTACAGGACTACCTACTAACCAAACTGGTCAACACGCTGACCAGACTAGATGCCATTCTCAATGTGATCCTCACAAACTCAGAGGCAGTCGAAGATGTTCAATTTGGGGAACTTCTGCAAACAGCGACCACAGCTCCATATGGTCTGCCCTGTCACCTAGGGATGCAAAATCACAGTCCTGGGCTGAGGAGAGGTCCTGAGCTTTAGTGGAGCCAACTTCAGAAGAATGAAAATGTTGATCCAAGACTACACCTCCAGAGGTAGATGAAAAATGGAAGTAGAAGACATCTGGAAGATGATTTAACAGGCCATACTTGATGCCACAAAACTTTGTATGAAAATGGTGTCAAAATGGAAAAAACATGGAAGACCCTTATGATTCACTAGCCAGGTCAAAACAGCAATTGGAGTGAAATGTGAAGCTTACCACAGCCATAAAATAAGCCAGAATTACAGTGACTGGGACGTCTACAACCAGAGAAGTAAAGAGGCCAAAAAGGTGGTAAGATTAGCAAAGGTGTCAACCAAAGTGAGGATTGTTACAGGTATCAAATCTGGCAATAAAACATTATGTCAGTACATCAGGGAGAAAAGAAAGAAATGGGGAGGAATAGTCAAACTCTCCGAGGGGGGGCAGGATCATCGAGGAAGATGGACAAAAAGCCAATGTCCTAAACAGCTTCTTCTGCTCAGTGTTCACCAAAGAGCAAGAAGTTCCATTTCCAGAAAGTGGCATTAAAGCAAGAGCTCTAGGGTGCACACAGATGGATTCCCAGAAGATTTCCACCAACAGAGTTAAGTAGGTGCTGATGCAACTAAAGACAGACAAAGCACCAGGGCCTGATGGAATACATCCTAGGGTGCTAAAAGAACTTGCGAAAGAACTTGCAGGCCTTAAGACACATTTGTTCAACTGCTCGATTTTGTCAGGGGGGGCGTACTGGTGGACTGGAGAAGAGTGGAGGTGTACCTCTCCTCGAGGGAGTAGAAAAGAGGCTGGCAACTACAGGATAGTCAGCCTCACGTCTGCCATGGGAAAGTGTTGGAAAACTTGCTGAAGCAGAATATAGTGCAGTACTTGGACAAGAAAAATCTGCAGGATGTCAGGCAGCATGGATGTGGGGCTAGCAGGTCCTGTCAGATGAATCTGATTACATTCTTTGGGTGACCAGGGAGCTGGATAGGGAGTGCCCGGTGGACCACTTCTATTTCGATCTCAACAAGGCGTTCAATTCAGTGCCACACAATCACCTGCTAAAAAAGATCGCAGACCTAGGCATTGCTGCGTGCTTAGTCAAATGGGTGGGGAACTGGCTTAGGGATAGAAGTCAGACAGTAGTTGTCAATGGAGTAAATTCAGATGAAGGCAGAGTCACCACTGTAGTGCACCAGGGATCAGTATTGTGACCAGCTCTATTTAATATGCTTATCTGTGACATTGGCATAGGAGTACAAGATAAGCTGGGACTTTTCATGGATGACACCCAGCTAGGTGGTAGGGTTGACAGCACAGAGGTGATTAGGAAACTTCAGAACAACTTACAAAGGCTAGAAAGCTGGTTGAACATCTAGCAACTCAAGTTTAATGCATAAAAATGCAAGGTGTTGCATCTGGGTAAGGGGAATTATAGTACAGAATACTGGCTCAATGGGGTAAACGCTGCACCTCACAGGAAGAAAGTGACCTAGGGGTCATCATATTTGATAAGAATGATTCATTCACATATCTGGAATATGTAGTACAGTATGGGCTGCACGCCCATTGGCTCAAGCTGTGAACCTATGGGCGTGCAGCCCAACCGAGCTGTCAGTCGATGGGCGGCAGGTGGGTGGGGTGCTGCCACCCTCCGCTGACCGGGGTGGGGCAGTGGTGCCAGGGGTGGGGAGGGGGCACTAGACCACCAGGGTAATGGGACTATTTTATTATTTACAGATGCCCTGATCGGGCAGAGTGCAGTCCACTGGACCACCAGGGATATTGGAGGGGGGATTATTTTACCAATGCCCATGAACGGGCACATAGCAGTCCACTGGACCACCAGGGATATTGGAGGGGGGGTTTAGTTACACGGATGCCCATGATGGGGCATGGGAAGGAGCCGCCAGGTGCGGCAGGAACTCGGGTGGCCACCCACAGGTGGCAGCTGCCATGTTGCGCCCTGCAATGTGGCTGTTCACCTGTGGGTGGCCATCATTTGTTCCTTTTTTTGGGGGCTTAACTTTGTGCAGGCGCAGGTAGGGGTTGCACATGCATGACTCTGCACATCCCGGGCTGAATATCGGGCTGTGCAGGTTATCTGTCGACATACCTGTGCTACATTACCGATGCACTCCAGCGCATCGGACTGGTGCGCGCATTTTCCTTTTGAATATCGCTAACAAGATCAGTGGGTGTGCATGGTGCAACACTGTTGCGTCATGCACAACCCTTTTGAATATCTGGGCCTTAGAGTATAGAATACATATCAGCTACTCATGACTGCTATTTATCACTTCTAAATTACAATACTAGATGAACAACATTTAGCAAATCATTAATTGCCTGTTATCTGTGGAACACTGGGGAAAAATCGGGTCAGGAGTCTCTGTCAGACCACAAGGGCAGTTTCCCCTTCCTAGAGGAACAAACAAGCTCCAGGACATAAACAGAAAACCTCACAAATGTTAGAATTACTGGAAATCAGCTAGTGGTCTAGTGCAGACCACCAGTACACATTATCCATCCAGCACTGAAGCACAGGACACAAGCTGATGACATAAAGATCATCAGCTGCAGATCAGTTGTAGGCCACCAGTATGGGTTATCCCCTCATGAACTGAAGAACAGAAGAAGGAACTGAAGAATTTGAAATCAGTAGCCTTTTAGACCTCACCTTGGATGCTGAGCCTGAAGTCATGGAATAAGAGGAACATACTAGAAGAAACTGTCACTTATACACTACTGTACATACCATCATCACTCTGGTGCTATTGACTTACCCTGCACTGATAATTATGTGCATGCTTCTTCATTAACAGAGGTATACCTTCTACAGAGGAGCATAGGGCTAGGCGAGGAGTGAGGTGGGGGGTGGCTGATTACTAGCCAGGATGAATACTGGATTACGTCTAGCCCCCCTTCCCAATCAAGCTAAGGGTCAGGGGGCCAAAATAAAATTCTGTATGACAGAGAATGGGGAAAAGGGGCTAGGATGGAGGAATAATCTTGAAAAGATGCTGTCAGCCCCTGATACAGTTCCAGGGGCCAACAATTAAAAAAAACCTTTATTTTTGTCATTTTCTGAAACACTGGGAAAGGGTGAGGTGGGTAGAAAAACATAGAACACTTTTTTTTTGTAATGTACATTTGGGCCAAATACTGTTAACCTTGAATAGTAGACTATTTGGGAATTAATCCCAAACATTCAGGAAGTCCATTACCCGTAGTATTTGGGAAATGCTATTCAACCAGTGGACAGCAATGTAGCTGGCCCTATGATGTGCTACACCATGTTACATTACAGAGTGTACATTTAGTTGACACTATGCTAAGCTACATCATTGTGTGCTACAGTTTACATGTAACTGGCATTGTGATATGCTACACCCTGCTACACTACAGAGTTTACATATAGTTCACACCTCACCATGTTACACCATACTAGACTACAGAATTTACATTTAGATGACACCATGCTACAGTATGCCAAGTGACACTGTAGAGTTTACAGTTACAGGTATTTAAGACCATGCTATGCTGTGCCTTGCTTCACTACAGAATTTACATGTAATTGACAGCACATTATGCTACACTACAGAGTTCATATCTAGCTGACACCACGCTATGCTACACCATGCTCCACTGCACAGTTTACATGTAGTTGACATCATACTATGCTACAGCATGCTACACTACACAGTTTAAATGTAGCTAAGATCATATTATGCTATACCATGCTACAGTTTTCACATGGTTAAGATCATACTATGCTACACCATGCCACATTACAGAGCTTACATGTACTGTAACTGACAACACACTATGTTACACCATGCTACACTACAGCTTTTGCATGTTGTTATCATGCTGTGCTATACTATGCCATACTAACTACAATATTTATAGTGTATGACATTGACAACATGACCATGTTACACAATGTAGTACATCTGTATCAATAGGATCAAAAAACTTGAGAAGAAAAACAAATGTTTAATGTTTTTGTATAATTTCAACTTGAGCCTCTTGTTACAACTAACAGCTACATGTAAACCATAGCATAGTGTACTGTAGTGTAGCCCCAGGTGAAGTTTAAACTTTACGGGCATGTGGCTGGGAAGTGGCCCACTACACACTTCGCAGAGTTTTCACAAAGTGGCCACTTTGCACTTTGTCTCACTTGCACAAAATTTACTTTGCAATTTCTCAGCAAACACACAGCTGCGGAGTTATGAGTTACTGCATTTTGCATGTATGCAAAGTGTGAACTTTGCTTAGTTAAATACTGTATGAAACAGCACATTTTGCATCATACTCCATGAAGTGTGAAGTTGAAATACTTCACATACAGTAGGCCTAGTGTAGTGTCACCTACAGTCATACATTGGTGCCCATGGTCAGATTTCATCCTGAGTAATGATATTTTGATACTGCTGTCAAAATGTTCTCAATCACAACTAGTTGTAATGCGTTGTTCACGTCCAGTGAATGAGTGGAACAGCGAAGGAGCGGAACAGGTGACTGGTGCCATGGGTGTCAGCAGGCATCAGCAAAAGGAGGCAGAGAAGTGGGTGTCTTTGCCGGACGAATAAGGCAAGACACCTGTTCACTACTATGCAATGGCTAGGAAAGATGGAAGGTGAAAGGTGGGCCAAAACTGGAAATAGGAGCAACACCCTATCTAGGGCAGGAGTATAAAGAGATTTGAACAAGGTATGAGGGAACACAAATAGAAACAAACAAAAAAGGAGGAAAACTAGAAACACATTTTCAGGGGTATGGATACAAAAGTATTTCCAGACAACACAGTGAGAATAGAAGCTGATAATGCTGAGAGTGGTACAGCTCAGTGGCTGTGGGGCAGCAGTTTTCAGAGAGATCTTTTGGAGACTGTGGTGTAGCTCCATCTGCACACACCTCTCTGGGTTGAGGGAGGAGGTCACTAGGCTCCATGCAGTGTTGACTAGGGTTCAAGGGACCTCTTCCTCCACTCAGGGCCACCATGTCTGCCACTGTTCTTTAAATTTGAAAGTCTGCGAAAGTTCTTTAAATTTGATGGACTGCATCTGACTAAGGAGGGAGTCAGTGCATTGGGGCAGAAGTTTGACGTCTTTGCAGAATATTTAAACTAGCAAATGGGGAGAGGGGTGCAGCTCCCCATACGTCGAATGGGAAGAACACCTCTCCCCCCTCAGCTAGTGATCAAACAGGGATTCAGCATGTTTGCAGTTCATTTGCTTCACCAGGTAAGAAAAAAGGTTTGTCTCCCCATACGAGGCACAGGGGTAATGCCAAACCTCACCCAACAACTAACACACCAAAATCTGGCCAATGGAAAATCATGTACACAAATGCTCACAGCCTGGGAAATAAGATCCCAGACCTGCAGGCAATAATGTCAGAGGCTAAACTGGACATAGTAGCAATTAGTGAGACGTGGTTTACCTGGTTATGTATTGTTCAGAAGAGACTGAGGTGCAAAAAGGGGGGGAGGAGTGGCCCTGTATGTCAATGAAAATATCAAAGCTACAGAAATTCAGAATACACATAAGGAGCCAGAAGAACTGTGGGTCACCCTGGAAACAGGAAATGGGACAGCCACAAGAACTGGGGTTGTCTACAGGGCCCCAGACCAGGGGAGGACATAAACACATTACTGTTAGAAGATATACAAAACATGACAGCTAAAGGGGAGGTTCTGATAATGGGAGACTTCAACATGCCGGATACAGATTGGTCAATACCAGCAGGAACATCTGCCAGAACTAGACACATAGTGGATTCCCTGCAGGGGGAGGGCCTCAAACAACTGGTACAGCAACCCACAAGAGACAGGGCTATTCTAGATCTAGTACTGACTAACAAGGAAGGGATCACAGATCTCCAGGTAGAAGGTCACCTGGGGGCCAGTGACCATCACATGGTATGGTTCAATTTGGCTACTACATCTAAATCATCCCATTCTAAGGCAAAAATATGGGACTTCAGAGGAGCTGACTTTGATAAGATGGCCAACAGGGTTAAGCTAGCCCTGGCAAAAAGAAACACAGGTGAGGGGGTACAGGCAAAGTGGGCAAGCATTAAGGATGCAATACTTGAAGCAACATCCCATTGTGTTAGACAGAAAAGGAAGTGCAAAAGAAGAAGGAAACCACTTTGGTTCTCAAATACAGTAGCAGAAAAGGTCAGAGCCAAAAGGCTGGCCTTCAGGAAATATAAGGAACACAGCGGGATGAAGATAGGGAGACATACCAAACTGCCCTAAGGGAAGCAGGGAAGGCAGTAAGGCAGGCAAAGTCCCAACTGAGGAAACACTAGCACGAACAGTAAAAGAAGGTGACAAGACTTTCTATAGATACATTAGTGAAAGGAGAAGGTCCAGAGGGGGTATTGCTAAGATCAAAGGGGATAAGGGGGCATGTGAGGAGGAGGACCCTGTAAAGGCATCTATCTGAAATAGATACTTTTGCTCAGTATTTACTGAAGAGAAGGTAGGGCAGGGCCCACAGCTCAGCATCATGGAAACAGGGGGGAGGGAGGTGAGCACTACTCCCTTCACAAAAGAAAGGCTCCTACAAGAGCTTGCTAAGCTCAAGGTGGATAAGGCAATGGGACCTGATGGCATACATCCCAGGGTACTTAAGGAGCTAAAGGTGGAACTAGCAGAGCCATTAGCAGAACTGTTTAGTGAGTCTCTGAGCACAGGAGAGGTCCCAGAAGACCGGAGAAGGGCTCATGTGATCCGCTCCACAAGAGTGGTAGCAGGGAGGAGGTGGGAACTACAGACCAGTCAGTCTTACCTCAGTAGTGGGCAAGATTATGGAGGCACTCCTTAAGGAAAGGATAGTGCAACACCTGGAATCCATAGGGGCACAGGATCCAAGACAGCATGGGTTTACAAAAGGAAGGTCCTGTCAAACTAATCTCATAGATTTCTTTGACTGGGTAACCAGAGTGGTGGACCAAGGGGGAGTAGTTGATGTCGCCTACCTTGACTTCAGCAAAGCTTTGACACTGTTCCACATAGAAGATTGATAAATAAGCTGGGTAGGCTCGGTGGTCAGAAGTTGGTCAACTGGGCGCAAACTGTTGACGGGCAGAAAACAGACAGTGGTGGTAAATGGTATACAGTCAGAAGAGATGCAAGTCACAAGTGGGGTACCTCAGGGATCAGTTCTGGGGCAGTCCTCTTCAACATCTTCATCAGTGACCTTGCAGATGGACTAGAGGGTAAGGCTTGTCCTGTTTGCAGATGACACAAGATCTGCAACAGAGTAGATGATCCAGATGGGGTGGACAGAATGAGAAGAGATCTGGATAAACTAGCAAAATGGTCAGAAGAGTGTCAACTGGGATTTAATGCAAATAAGTGCAAGATCATGCACATAGGGAAGAGAAACCCTGAAGCCACCTATAGGCTGGGAGGGAGCTACTAGCAGTCACAAAGGAAGAAAGAGACTTGGGCATCATCATCGCTGATGACCTGAAATCATCCAAGCAGACCTCTAAAACAGTAGGTAAGGCTAGGGGGTAGGTGTGTATTAGTAGGGTATCACAAGTCATAAGAGGGAGGTAATAATCCTCTTTACAAGACACTGGTTAGGTCCCATCTGAGTACTGCCATGCAGTATTGGAGGCCACACCTCACAAGGACATTAAACCAAATTGAGGCAGTCCAGAGAAGGGCAACCAAATGGTGCAGGGACTGCATCAGAAGACATATGAGGACAGATTAACAGAGCTCAATATGTATACCCTTGAGCAAAGGAGGAGAGAGGTGATATGATCGAGCATTCAAACACCTTAAGGGCATTAACAAGGTGAAAGAGTCTAACATGTTCAAATATAAGAAAATAGCAGGACAAGAGGACACAGCATGAGATTAGAGGGGGCTGATTAAGGGGAATGTGAGGAAATTTTTTTTCACAGAAAGGGTGGTGGATGCATGGAATGGCTTACCACAAGAAGTGGTGGCTATGAATACAGTGCAGGACTTCAAACAGGCATGGAATAGGCATAAGGGAGCAATACAAATGACTATGAATAGATAGACCACTGACAGAGCAAAGGCCGATGGCACATTTATAAGGTAGAAAAAGAAATGGGCAGACTGGATGGGCCTTGCGGTCCTTATCTGCCATCAACTTCTATGTTTCTATGTTTCTATGTTGTCTCAGAGAATGCCAGGGAGAAGGAGGAACAGTTGGCCTATAGTTGGCTCGTGAAGAGTGTGGATGGTGGAACAGTGGCACATTCCCTCATTCTGTACCACTATGTAATTTCTACACTGCTATAGTAGGGAAGGACTGCTGGGAGGAGGCACCCATGGTAGTGTCCAGGGAGGATGTGGGGGTCCTCCATAGTGGAGACCCCAAGGAGGAAGGTAGAGGTCTCCAGAGAAAGAGGAAGCAACCTCTGATGGGAGACTCAGTTGTAAGGGGGATAGATTTGGGAATAGGAAAGTGGGGGAGAGGTAGTTTAAGTGCCTACCCAGTGACATGGCCCAGAAGTATGGAAGACAGATCCTGAGAATTGCTAGGCAGCAAGACAGGAGAGCGAGCTGGATGTCATTGTCCACCTGGAAACTAATGGCATGGCGAGAGATGGGGCTGGGATAGTTCAGGGGGAGTTTGTGGAGCTGGGGAGAGGTCTTAGACAAATAGGTCACTCAGTGGCTTTTGCTGAGGTGCTACCTGTCTATGACAGGGGACAGGAGAGGAATCTCCTTACCAGGAGCTTCAACACATTACTGAAGAAATGGTGTAGAGAGGAAGGGTTTGGCTGCATTTTCCACTGGAGGGCCACCTGGGAGGATAAGGCCCTATACAGAGCTGATGGCCTGCATCCATCTGGAAGGGGAACCGCAGTCCTCAGTGGATGCTTTGAATGTTACTTCAATGAACATTTAAACTAGCCATGGGGAGTGGTAGAAAGAATCAGTGATTCAGAAACTCCCAACCCCTAAACAGGCTGAAGTAGAGCATAAGGAGAATCTAAGGGGAAAGGAATATCCCAGGATGCAAATTAATAAAAGAAGCAGGCTGGATGAGATAAAGGGGAAAAGGAACAGAAGCATTAAAAAGAGAGTTGGGAAGGAGGGAGAGCAAAAAGGAAAGAAGGGGGACAATAAGCAGAGTGGAAACAGAATCTGGAAGGTCATGTGTGCAAATGCTAGAAGACTAGGAAATAAGATTTCAGACCTAGAGGCTATAATGGCAGAGACCGGCCTGGATATTGTGACCATTACCGAGTCATAGTACACTGAAAACCATGAATGGGGTATGGCCATACCAGGCTAAACTCTGTTCTGGAAGGACTGGGTTAGAAGGAAAGGACATGGTGGGCTGCTCTATGTGAGGGAAAACATAAAAGCAATGGAGATAATGAGAATATGGGAGGGGCTGCGGTACTGTGGTTCACCCTGGAGATGGGGAATGGAGCCACTGTTCACACTGGAGTGATCTACAGCCCTCCACCACAGGGGGAGGAATTAGATAAGCTCCTGGTGGAAGCCACTGGCAAGATGGCAGAAAAGGGGGAGGTACTGCTGGTGGGGGACTTCAACTTGCCAGGTGTAGATTGGAGACTTACAGCAACAGGTTCAGTTAGAAGCAGGGGCATCCAGGAATCTCTGCAGGTGGCGTTCCTCAAGCAACTAATCAGTGAACCCACTTGTGATGGAACAATACTGGACATGGCAATCACAAACAAGGACAGTGTTGTAGACATCAAGCTGGGAGGCAACTTGGGGACCAATGATCACCATATGGTGTGGTTAAGTACAAGAATGGTTGTGGAATACAACCACACAGGGGGAGGGTCCTGGACTTCAGAAGGGTGGATTTAATAATGATGGATGAATGCCTCAGAAATTACCTGGAGGGGAGGATGGCCTGGGTGGGGCAGAGGAACAGTGGGCAAATATAAATGGGAGCATAGTAAAGGCAACAAACATGTGCATCAATCAAATGAGCAAAGGCAAGAGGAAAAAGAGACCACTACAGTTCTTAAAAAAAGTGGCTAAAAAAGGAAAGGCAAAAAAGGGTAGCATTCAGAAGTTATAAGGAGATGCAGAGAAAGGAGGCTAGAGAGATGTATCAGAGTAAACTAAGAGAAGCAGGGAAAGCAATAAGGAACACAAAGGCACAAACTGAAAAGAGAATAGCCTAGGTGGTACTAAAAAGGGACAAGACATGTTTTAGGTATGTAAGTGAAAAGAGGAAGACCAGGGGTGGGATGATAAAGTTAACAAACTCTGGCAGAGCCACTATGACTGAAAGTGCATTAACTAGTGAAGGGTGTTTCATAGGCTTAAACATAAACATGAATTGTCGTTGTCAGCTCCATGTGTATTTTGTACTTTTGGTAAAGTTAGATAATTTATCTGGTAGATCCTGTGTTTCCCAAGTGTGTAAAATGCAAATGACGAGTGCATCTAGGTCTATACTGGGCTGGAGAGGGAGCATCAGACCAATGTCTTCAAGTAAAGGTAGAAGGAATGGTGTGGAGAGGAGAGGAGAGGAGAGGTCTGGCTACATTGGGGACTGCGGGCTAACCAGGAAGGATGACAGCCTATATCGAAGTCATAGTCTGCTTCCATACAGAAGGGAACCATGGTCTGCAGTGGATAGCTTAAATGTTAGTTCAATGGACATGTCTGTCTGTACTATGTGTTTTCATGTTATGCATTGCTGGAACAAAAACATAAAAAAATGATAAAAAGATTACCTGGAAAAAAAGTTTGAAAATGAACTTGGCTAATCCTGGAATATTTGTTTGGTTTATTGAAGTGGCATATTGTAGCCAGCTGTCCAGTGCAATCAGAAATGAACTCAGACTAATAATCAGAAAAATTAAAACTAATTAAAATGAATTATGTTCTTCTTCCTAAAGACTTCTTTCAGAATACACATTCCATTTGTAAGGTAAAACTTATTTGCCATATGTGTTAAATAAGTACTGCATTTACTATCATTTCAAGATGCTGCTGTGTATGTGCAGTGAACCTGAATGCAGAGAAATTATAGGGCTTGCCACTTGAAGTTTGTATTGTTTCTCTTTCATTATTCATAATCCTTCTATGCCCTGGTGTAAAACACCTGACTCCAAGGCACCCGATACACATCACAAGGAGCAACACCTGCTGTCGACAGTGAGGTGGCTGTGAGTCCAGTGTGAATTTTCTGTCACAGGAACTTTGCCAGTGCCAGTAATTAATCCAGTAAGCATGTATGCACACACACACACACACACACACACACACACAGACGCACACACACACTCGTTCTCTCTGTCTCTCTCTCCCTCTCTCTCTCTCTCTCTCTCTCTCTCTCTCTCTCTTGTTTCCCTCTCCCTAGGGAAGACATGTCTTCAGAGAGCATATTTCCTGGTGCATAGGGTTTGGGACTTCATTAGATAATAGTTGGTATCTGGATCTCTGACCAGCACCTGGCACAGGAGGATAGGCAGGGTGAGTGTAATGTCAGGAATGGTATGGGGCCACAGGGAGGCTTCCCACTCAGTTTTCATTGAAACACATGGAGAATCAACCCTGTCCACCAGAGTGTGATGGCTGTGTGAACCTGTTTCAAGGAGACAGAAAATGAAATGTGTGGTGCTCCCAAATGAGTGAGACCTAACAGGTGCATCTGGCAGCATTCTGAGACATGCCTAAGCCTCTGGAAGCATACATTGTCAATACAAAAAAATCAGAAGAGTGTTCTGGCCTTGGGGGCAGATCTGAAGGGGCTACTGTATCATAAAGCTGTCATTCGGATTCCAAGAGCCATGTTGCCCTTGTCCTATATCCTTCTTTGGCCCATTTTCAGCACAAACACATTCATCTCACAAAGTAATACAGAAAAAGAGAAGATTAGACACCCTCAAATGGAAATTATAGTTGCTTATAACCCGTTCTGCTCAGTCTGAGGTTGGCATGATAATAACAAATTAGAAACACTCATATGTAGATTTTGTTACATAGATGTACTAAGTCAAGATACTTAATAGATCACTGTCAGTCCCCAGGCTTTAATGGCATCTCGGCTAACAGAGAGGACACTGAAAGGAGGGACATTGAATCCACTTCATTATCCTGTTATAACCACTCCAAATCCTGTTATAACCACTCCAAATGATGTAATCTTTTGTTTATCTCTGTGTGCCTTAAAAGGCCAGGCCAGACTGCGTCAGGAAGTGCTTATATCACAGTTACTTAACAGCCAATAGCTCTGGAAGAGTCTTACAGACCTTGATAACAGTACTAATTTTAGCAGGCTCATCAGATAACCTAATAGTCTTCAGAAGAAGCTACCTTTGGCTGGAAGCTGCAACACTGGACTTAAGATTTGCAAGAAAGTGAGTTGTGCTCACAACAGAGGGAAGTGAACCTTACAATTTACAATTGTCTTTGGTTTGAAGCAGATTCCTTAGGAAAGTTAATATTTGTCAGGTGGAGGATACTTCTAACTTGAAGGGTGAAATAAGGAACTTAGAATTATCAGAAAAGACAGACTTTTAATCAACAGTGGGAAGTGGACCTTGCTTTACTTTTGTTACAATTGTTAAGATTTTCAGTGCAGGAAGAGTTTAAACCCACAGGGGCTGAATACTGTTTTCTGATTCTGCCTTTCTGCATAGCTGACGTGTTTTGGGGCTGACTGCTTTCAGAGCACAAGTCACCAGGCTGATTTGGGGCTGGGGAGGTTTACCTGTGTCTGACTTGGATGTTTGGATTTTTCTCTGTTTGATTAGCTGGTATTTTCTCTGTCCAATTGTCGTGAAGGGCATCTTGCTGACAGGAAGGCACTCATCGCAGCAGTAGGTCAGAGCTTTTAGCTGATTGTTTCATGAGGGCACAGTTTAGGCCCAAACCCTTCCCACCCCTCACCCCACCCACCCCTGGAAACAGTTCCTTTATACCTGGGTTCTGACATCATTTCCTCAAGACGGCAAGGTGCATAACACTGTCATATCCTCTCTAGCACACTGCACTGACAATATAAGCATACACATTATATAAATATATATATTTCTATATAACAAACCAAACATACACAAAAAAAAATAAATAAACAAGGTAGACAATTATGTGGGGAGTGGTGCAATGTAATGGCTGTGGGGCAGCAGTCTTCCGGGAGTCTTTCTGGAGGCTGAGATGCTTCCCTGTTTGCAGACAACTATCTGCCCTGAGGAATGAAGTTGCCCATCTTCAGGCCGCACTGGACAGTAGTAAGGGAACCTCCCCCATCCAGGGAGCACCAGAGCCACCACCACTACCTCAGACATTGCAAAGAAAGCACAGCAGTTGGACCACAGTGGGCTCAGGGAGGGTAAGGGTAGTGGAACAGAGGCACACCCAGTCAGTTGTTCCATTCCACAATCCATACACCATTCTGGGGGAGCATAGTTCCCCTCTGGATGCACCCACAGAGGAGACTAAGGAGGGTGCAGACAACTGTCACAGGGGAGGCCCTCAGGAAGGAGGCAGAGGGCACCACAGGGAAAGGAAGCAGCTCCTGGTGGGGGACTCACTTATTAGGGGGATAGAACTGGGGGGAGCAGGGAAAACTGAAGTAAGGTGCATGCCTGGTGCCATTGCTTGGAGGGACAGGAAGCGCATCCTTAGGATCACGAGAACAGTTGCATGGGAGTCTGAGCTGGACGTCATTGTCCACCTAGGGACAAATGACTTGGCTCATCATGAGATTAGAGCAGTGCAGAAGGACTTTGTAGAGTTGGGAAGGGGCCTAAGACAAGTAGCACACACAGTATCCTTCTCAGAGGTGCTGCCTGTCAGTGGCATGGGTGAGGCGAGGGTACTTTGTACCATACAGTTTAACGAATGTTTGAAAAAATGGTGTGGAGCACAGGGGTTTGGCTTCATTGGGGACTGGAGCTTCACCTGGAGGGACACCGACCTATACTGTCAGGATGGTCTGCATTTGTCCAGGAAGGGAACAAGTCTTTTGGGCAATCAGTTTAAATGCTTCATTGGCAAGCTTTTAAACTAGTCAAGGGGGGGAGGCACTGATAAGCAGCAGAAAAATCCCAGCCTCCCCCTACAAAACAGGGTACTAAATGAGAAAAAGACCAAGGTAGAAAGGTCAGTGGGGGAAGCTGCTACAGAAGGTAAAGCCATCAAAAAATGGAAAGCAATGAGTACCAATGCCTGTAGTCTGGGTAACAAGCTTCCTGAATTAGTGGCCTTGATGGAGGAGGAACATCTGGATATCGTGGCAGTCACAGAAACATGGTACACACAGAACCATGGCTGGGATGTAAACATACCAGGATACACTATCTACAGGAGGGACAGGGAGTGTAAAAGAGGAGGAGGAGTAGCTCTCTACATAAGGGAAGGAATCAAAGCAAGAGAACAAAAGGGTAAACAGGGAGGAGAAGAAGCACTGTGGGTCAATTTGGAGGCAGGCGATGGCACCACAATCCGCACAGGGGTTGTATACAGACCCCCCTCTCAGGGGGAGGAAATGGACAAGAAAATGATAGAAAGTATACTTAGAATGGCAGATAAAGGGGAGATATTGCTGATGGGTGATCTGAATATGCCAGATGTTAACTGGAGTGCAGTTGCAGCAGCCACTTCTAAGAGTGGGGTTATTCTAGATGCCCTACAGGGGGCATGCCTTAGACAACTAGTATTGGAACCCACTCAAGAGAGAGCAATCTTAGACCTGGTCCTCTCAAATGAAGATGGAGAGAGGATCACAAATGTAGAAGTGGGTAGCCATCTGGGAACTAGCGACCATCGAACAGTATGGTTCACAATAAACACAGCAATACAGTCAAGCCATACAAAGGCAAAAGTACTGGACTTCAGGAGGGCTGACTTTGCCAAAATGGGTGAGTGCCTAAGGAATGTACTAACAAATGAGCAGGAAGGAGGGGTGGAAGAACAATGGGGAATAATAAAAACTGCCATCACAGAGGTAACAAGCCTTTGTGTGAAGCAAATAAACAAAACAAAACGATGTAAGAAACCACTATGGTTCTCAAATGAGGTGGCAGTGAAGGTTCAAGAGAAAAAGAAAGCATTCAGAAAGTACAAGGAATCACAGAAGGAGCAGGACAGAGAATTGTATCAGTTAAAGCAAAAGGAAGCTGGGAAGGCAGTCAGAACAGCAAAGGCCCGAACTGAGGAAAAGATAGCCAACTCAGTTAAGAAGGGGATAAAACCTTTTAGGTACATCAGGAGGCGAAGGAAGACTAAGGAGAGGATAGTGAGGCTTAATAAAGGGAGAGGGTGGGCAGATAGTGACTGCAAAAGGCAGAGATACTAAACAAATATTTTTGCTCAGTATTTACAAATGAAGAGAGGGAGGTACCTAAAACAAACAATAGAAACACTCTGGATACAGAAGTTGATACCAGTCCATTTACACAAAAAAGGGTTCTGAAAGAACTCTTAAAACTGAAGGTGGACAAAGCAATGGGGTCCTGATGAGATTCATCCCAGAATTCTGAAAGAACTAAGGGTAGAAATAGTGACACCACTGACTACCCTCTTTAACAAATCATGGGAGGATGCGGTGGTACCTGAGGACTGGAGGAGGGCAGATGTGATTCCCCTTCACAAAAGTGGGAGCAGGGCAGAAGCAGGAAACTACAGACCTGTTAGTTTAACCTCAGTGATAGGGAAAATGATGGAATCACTTCTGAAGGAAAGAATTGTCAAGTACCTAGAGGCCAGAGGGGCACAGGACCCAAGGCAGCATGGGTTCACAGCAGGAAGGTCATGCCAGACAGATCTAATAGATTTCTTTGACTGGGTGACAAAGTAGTAGATCAGGGAGGGGCTGTGGACATGGCCTACCTAGACTTGTAAGGCATTTAACTCAGTCCCACACAAAGATTAATATACAAGTTAGCCAGCCTGGAGTGGGTCCCAAGATGATAGCCTGGGTAAAGAATTGGCTGGAGAATAGGACACAGAGGGTAATAATAAATGGAGCCCACTCTGAAGAAAGGGGGGTTGCTAGTGGGGTGCCGCAGGGTTCAGTATTAGGACTGGTCCTCTTCAATGTCTTTATAAGCAACATTGCAGAGGGACTGGAAGGAAAAGTATGTCTCTTTGCAGATGACACAAAGATCTGCAACAGAGTTGATGCACAACGTGGGGTGGAAAGGATGAGAAGGGACTTGGCAAGGTTAGAGGAATGGTCAAATGTATGGCAGCTTAGATTTAATGCTAAAGTGCAAGGTAATGGACATGGAAACAAAAACCCAGGGAAGAGTACACAATGGGGGGTGAGATACTAACAACAACAAAAATGGAAAGGGACCTGGGGGTAGTCATAACAGATGACTTAAAGGTGGGCAAGCAATGTGAGAGGGCAGTAAAGAGGGCTGGTGGGATACTGGGATGCATAGAGAGAGGCATCACCAGTAGAAAACAGGAAGTTGTTATCCCTCTGTACAGACAGCTGGTGAGACCCCATCTGGAGTACTGTGTGCAGTTCTGGAGACCCAGTTTCAGCAAGGACATAGACAAGATGGAAGCTGTCCAGAGGAGGGCAACTAAAATGGAGCAGGGTCTGCACCAGAAGACATATGAAAAGAAACTAAAGGATCTTAATATGTATAGCCTCGAGGAAAGAAGGGAGAGGGGGGACATGATAGAAACTTTCAAGTACCTCAAGGGAATCAACAAAGTCCAAGAGGGTAGCATCTTTCAAAAAAAGAGGTGTGTAAAAACAAGGGGGCACAATTTGAAGATGGGGGGTGGCTTAGAGGTAATGTAAGGAAGTATTTTTTCATAGAGAGGGTTGTGGATGCATGGAATGACCTTCCGGAGGAGGTTGTGGAGTCAAACACAGTGGTTGAATTCAAGCATGCATGGGACAGTCATAAGGCAATTCTAGGGGGTTGGGGTAGAAAGAAGTAGGCTGCTGGTTAACTAGGATCTGCAGCTTATCCATTAGGTAGGGAAATGGGCAGACTGGGTGGGCCAAGCGGTCCTTATCTGCCATCAAATTCTATGTTTCTATGTTTCTAATTAGTGATGAAATTTGTGTCTTTTTTTATCATATAAGATTTTATTCGATTTTTCAAGTACAACCAATCATGGTAGTAGCGATATAGTGTCAACCATACAAGAAAACAGAAGCATCATAACTATGCTTGAGACATTGCAAAGCGACAACTACTAAGAAAGAGATATGTATTACATTCCGCCACTGCTATAGGTCATGTAAACTTGTATCTTATTTAATCTAATTCCATATGTATCCAAATATATTGCTAGGTCTCTAGGTTAACACATCTTCCAGACAGGGGGATCTCTAATAACTAACTGCTCACAGGACAATCACAGAGGTCTGAGGTCAGGACTCTCATACCATAGCCCATTAATCTGCCTGCCCAAGTCCTTTCAGGTTGGACATCAGAGACCAGGGACCAGGAGACCAGGGACCAGGAGGGAGCCAGTAGAGAATAGGTAAGAGTAGAGTGAATAGTATAAGGTAAGAGGCCACTTTGTACTGCTGTCGGGTCATGACGACCCGGAGGAGAAGTAAATATAGCTATTAAGGAGAGAATAGAAAGAAGGAGGAGGGGATGAAATTTGTATCTGAAAATGGCAAAAGATGTAATGCAGAGCCATGATGTGGACAGTGTTGTGAATGTGCAGTTTATATGCTGATGATGGACACTGTGTTGGGTTTTTTGACCTTTCGCAATACTTTACATGACAAAATGCATTTAAAATTAATTTGTCTTTGTTAGGGGAAAAATGATACCACTCCCCTTCTCAATAAAGACCTTGCTGTGCAGCCGCAGATTGAATATTAGTCAACCTCAGAATAGTTTCACATTAAGAATTGTTTAGAGTGCATATTACTTTTTGCATCCAAAGTAATGAAAGTCACTTATTACACAATCACTTTGTGTCTTTTGAGCAGTTGTTGATGTTTTCTGTATTGACAGAGATGTGTTTCCTACATATTGTATTAAAGAATCTAAATATGTTTTGCATATAGAGGTATGGTTGACTTTGGCTGCAGAGGTTGGGACTACAGCTGAACCTCACAACATATTAGAGAATATAGTTTGATTTTATAGTACCTGACATGCACAGTGTATCTTACAGTTCTCAAGAGTTAGTTACTGATGGCAAGTGACGTGACTTTGTACAGGTAAAGGGATAAGTCTTCATGCACCCAGTGCCCTGCGCCATCATGGACAATGACATCAGAACGTGGTAAGAGAAAAGAAATGTTAGCCAAAACATGCAAGTCCTGTCACAAGTGCCACAACATCTCTAAACACCACATGAGCAACATCCAGAGACTGGCAGAAACAAACTCTGCTTGTAGTGTCTGAGCTGAAGACAGCTATGTGCAGCATGGGAAGGCCCTAGCTGGGGGGAGGAGGGGCATTCCATCCGTGCTTCCCAGCCTCTGCCTAATGCATGCAGTCTGAAGTGCAAATAGTGCATTTACTGTAGTACTGATCAAACTCTGAGCATGCCAGATATTTATAAAAGTGTGGTTAGAATGGGGGGCATGTCTGACCTAAAAGAAGATGGCAGTTTAAATCTGTGAGCTCCTTACACCCTGCTACACATCTGATCATTATACCTTGCTAAACACATACGGAATATACTGTATCTGTTATAAATTATGGTATTCCAGTTTCAGTTCTTACCTGCCTGAGTACAGAACATCGGGAGATTGATCATCTGCAGACTTTAGCAGGAACGGCCTGGCATTTTCCCTCATCCCCAACATGGGGATGGCAGCAGCACAAAAGGGGGAGCCTGTCCTGAAAGAAATCAGGGACATGTTTGAGGCTATGATCCTCAAAATGGACAAACTTGAAGCAGCAGCCACAAATAACTCCTCGGGCATTATCGACCTGTCCCAATGCACCATTGTCATGGAGCAGCACCTAGTGGATCAAGATGACATCATCCACTGCAAGGACACTAAATTCAATGACCAGGACAAGGCCTTATACCAGCTGTGGAACCAGGTTGAGAACTCCGCTAACCACAGCTGCAGGAACAACTTGCGAATGGTTGGGTTCCAGGAGGGGATGAAAGGTCCCAACATGGTACTTTTCCTGCAAAAAGAATTACCAGAGATACTGGGGTGGCAGGGCAGGGGTGCTTGGAAATTGATCTCACCCACTGATTGTTGGCCCCAGACCACCTCCAGGGAGTGGAACCAGACCAGTATTGGCCCACTTTCTGTACTTTAGGGACAGGGAGGCTATCCTATTCAGCACCCGGGCAAAAGGATCTATGACCTGGAGAGGTAAAAGAATCCAGATCTTTGTCAATTTCTCCCAAGAACTCTTGGCCCTAGAGAGGCCTTCACCCTTGCTCGAAGAGCATGCACTGACCTGGGGCTGGAATACTCCTTGCGCCACCCAGCCACCCTTCGTAGTCTGGTAAATGGAGCACCTAGGTTTTTTGAATCTCTGGAGGTAACTGAAGCATTCATCCATTCCCATGCCCCTAAACTCAACTGGGGCAAGTTCAGAGATAACTCCAGGCCTAACAATCAGACTCGCCAAGCTAAAAGCATGGACTGCTTAGCTCCTGCGATGAGCACACAGGCCTCTCAATCAGCTCCACTGGAGCTCCTGTCTCTGGCACCATGGGTGGCCCCAACCGTTCCCAAAGGGAAACAGAACAGTATGACCCAAAAAATGAAGGCACCGGAGAGTGCCCACCTTGATAAGTTGCCTAGGTTCTGCTCTAGGAGCCGCAGTAAAAGCCAAGACTTAGCGGAATCTGACAAAACCCAGGACATCCCTCTGGGCTGTAACTGATACAGGCCCCTAACTTTCCTCAAGGCAGAGGGCTCGGGGGATTTAACTTTCATGGAGGATAGATCCAAGCAGTCGACCTAGACCATTTACTTGGATTCCCAGTCCTGGGTCAACAAGCCTGAAAATCCCCCATTTTCTGAAGTCAACTCACTGAAAGGTGCTGGAGGAGGCTCAACCACGGCTGTAGGGAACTGAACGGAACCGAGCTTGAATGAATCAGTGAATGAATCTTTATTTATAAAAAAGCACCTTTTAAAAATCAAGGAGCTTGTACAAAGTTCATTAACAATCAAAACAATTAATAAAAACCTTAATAAATGTATTAAAAACCCATGGCTACAACACAAAATCAGCATATGCCAGACTAAAAAGAAAGTTCTTCAATGCTGTTTTAAAACTTTGGACGGTCGGGCAATCTCGCACCTGACGAGGTAGAGAATTCCACAGGGTTGGGGCCGCAAAACTAAAAGACCTGGTCCCAGATGTCTTTAAATGGATCCTGGGAATCTCTAGCAATCCCTCGTCAGTGGATCAGAGACAGCGGGAGGGACAGTGGGGATGAAGGGGATCTTGCAGGTAACCAGGTCCCTGATTTTGTAGGGCCTTATAGGTCAGCAAACGGACCTTGAAGGTGATCCACCACCATACTGGCAGCCAGTGCAGTCTGCAAAGCACAGGTGTTATATGACTGGTCCTTGATGAACCAGGCAATAGCCTGGCTGCCGCATTCTGCACGAGCTGCAGGTGGCAGATATCAACCCCTGGTAACCCAAGGTAAAGGAAGTTGCAATAGTCAAGGCATGAGGTAACAAAGGCATGGACCAAAGTTGGAAGATCATTGGGAGGAACCAGATGTTTCAAACGGGCAATATTCCTCCGATGGTAAAGAGAGGTTTTGACAACTGCTGACACCTGCAATTTAAGTGTCAAACAGTCATCAAACATAACGCCCAGGTTCCACACCCGGTCTGAGGTTGTTAGCTGTACACCCCCAAGCCATAAACCTGAAGGTGATCCAGCCAACAAACCCGCCTCCTGACGACCTGGGTCCACAACCAACACCTCATTTTTTTCTGGGTTTAACCACAGCAAACTCCCATTCATCCAGTCCTGGATTTCAGTGAGACAGTTGTTAAAAATCGAAATGGCAGCATCCTGGCCAGGCAAAAAGGACATATATAGCTGAGTGTCATCTGCATGCAGTGAAAACTCAAGCCATACCGCTTAACTTGTAATCCCTTTGTGCAGAATTATACCCAAACTGTTTCGAACCTCCTGTCTCTGTCTGTGGAGGGTTGTCTACATGTATCTGCATGTATCTGAGCATTCGGGGGGGTGGAGGGGCCCCTGGCTATAAGCTTGGTACCTGTCCTCACAGAATCGGGGTTTTTGTGCTGATAATTTTTCCTCCCGACTGTGACTTGGGCCTGATTAGTGGGTGCTGCCATTTTGTTGTACAGCAAAGTGCTACTGCATTAAAGGTCCCTTGCTCTGGCTATTTCTTTTAATCTGCTGGTGAATCCTCAAGGCTCCCTCCTCTCCAGCTTATTTCTTTAACAGGAGCTCGCTACCCCTGGTTTTGAAGGGTAGCTTGGGCAGAACCTGGGGAGGTGGTGCTCAGATGGGTTTCCTAAGTGTCTTTCTCCTCCCGTAGGGTAGCAGAGTCCGTGGTATCCTGGAACATCTCTGACCAGTCCCAAACTCAGCTCCATCCCTCAAGGGAACCTTGAAACTATACTACTTTATTGTCCATGAGTACTGTACTGAGCCCCTAAAGATTTCAACTACAAAGGCCCCCATGGGCCCGTTGAGGTGGTGGTTTATATGCCAGTTCTGTTGGTTTTGTATTTAAAAGGGATGAGGCTTCTCTCCCTCCTTAGCTACAAAGCTTAGTAAAGTTTCAATGTCATAGGTGTAAGGCAAGACAGTGAGCTGTTATAAAAGTTGTACTTTTGTACACCCGGCGACCTGCGCCAGCGTCTAAGCTACTTTTTAGCTGACGTACCCAGGTGCTTGCCAGTCTATAAATGATTCTGACAGGTGTACTGTTACACCTTGAATTGCTGGCTTTTTTTAACTTAGATCCTCTGTTACTCTGAACTGTGATTGTTGTTTCTAGAGTGTTAGTATCTTTTAGCATTTGACTACTGGTTAATACAAAGTACATATTACAGGAGTGTGCAGCATTCCACCAGATGCAACAGACGAAATGTGATCCATCATCTTCTACAGGGGATACAACACACCAAAGGGAGAACACTGTGCATTTCTATCCCACATGCTTTAGAATTGTGTCTCACAAACCTTGGTGGCTCAGATGGAGGTTAGCCTGGTCTCCTGGAATGTTAGGAGCCTCAACTCCTCTATTAAGCAAAAAAAGGTTTTAACATATCTTAAAAAAATGGGACCCCAAATAATGTTTCTCCAGGAGACCAAGCTCACCCCAAAAGAGGCATTAAAACTGAAACAGGGGAGGGTGGGGGGAGAGGCACACAGTGCTGCACCTTCCCATAAGTGGGGAGTCTCCACACTGTGGCATAAAAATCTCACTTGGAACATGAGTAGATCCCAAAGGACAGGGAGAGCTGATGGGTAATGGTGGAAATGACAACTCCTCAAGGCTTTCTTATCCTGCTTAACCTCTATGCCCCTAATCAGGATGCCCTGGAGTTCTTCCACCAGATTAAACTGACCCTTTCTGACATCAACAGCAATCACTGCCAAGTCCTGGTGGGAGGAGATTTCATTCTCACTCCAGATCCTTCCATGGACAGGAGCAGTCAAGGGGTAGAACCCCACAAACAGGCAGCTACAGCTATGGGCCACCTAATGGAGAAGCATACTCTCTTAATGCATGGTGCACAAAAAAAAACAGGAGCATGGGACTATGCCTGCTTCTTGTCTGTGCATGGGTCCTCCAGCAGGATAGACCTCTAGCTTACTCCTGCTCGATTTATCATTAGATTATCAAAATACAGACTCATCCGATACTGATCTCCAATCATGCCCCCCCCTAGAGATCAGGCTGGAGTGGAGTCCTGAAGAACCCCCCGCTTCTTCGTGGAGACTTGATGTCCTACGATTAGAAGACCCTCAGTTTTTGACATAGATCCCCAAAGAGTTTGCAGCCTACTGGGATACAAATGATACTGGGGATGTCTTAGACTCAACCCTATGGGAGGCATATAAAGCCTCCATCAGGGGTCGTACCTCAGCTTTTGCCTTGGCTAGAACAAAAAAAAAAAGAAAACTAGAGCAATCCGAACTTTAACTCTGCCTGGCTACTTTAGAAGGCAAATACAAGAAAGTAGCATACCTAGGCCCTTCACAGCATTTGTTAGCTCAAATTACCAGTGCCAGATTTAACTTCAACCTCCATCTGACTAGACAGTCTGAGTTCAACCTCAGGAGACTGAAACATTCTTACTGGGAAGGGGAAGAAGTCCGGCCAACTTCTGGCTTACCACTTAAAAAGCAGACAGGCTGCCAGGATTATACAATGTCTCACAAACAAAATAGGTGAATAAGTCTTGGCTTAAAAAGACATTAACAGGGTCATGGCACAATTTTATGAAACCCTATACTCCTCCACAACCCCCCCCCCTAGTCAGGATAAGATAGCAGAGTTTTAAAGTAGCCTTCCAATCCTAGGTCTAGCAACAGATCTGGTGGCACAACTAGAGGCCCTGCTCTCTGTGGCAGAGACAGACACAGCAATCCACACCATGAACTCAAAAACATCCCCAGGGAAAGATGGCATACCAATTGACTTTTATCAGATACCTGGTTTGGAGTTGGCGAAGTATCTGTTACACACTTACTCAGACTCTTTGAGACAGGGAGAGCGTCCATCTTCCCTCCGAAAGACAGTGATTACCATCCTGCCAAAGAAAGGGAAAAAATCCCTAAATCTGGCCAGTTACCAGCCAATCTCCCTTATAATCACAGATGGCAAGATCCTGGCAAATGTCTTGGCAACCTGCTTGGAGTCCCTACTGCTGGGCCTAATTCATCCAGTCCAAGCCGGGTTCATCAAAGGCAGGCTGGGATCTGACCACCACAGAACCCTGGCCTCCATCATGGACATACAGTAGCTCAGAAACTCAACTCTCCTAAGGTGGCACTGGCCGTGGACTTCGAGAAAGCTTTTGACAGTGTCGAATGGACCTACTTGATGGGTGTTTTGGCAAGGATGGGGGTTGGGGTCTAGTTTACGAGCTGGGTGCAGTTACTTTACCATTCTCCAATGGCCTCAGCTCTCACTAATAGGATGGTCTCTGCCCCGTTCCATCTGCAAAAAGGCACGGGACAAGGGTGTCATCACCCCTGCTGTTTGTCATGGCAATCAAGCCCCTGGCCATTGCTATTAGGGAAGCCGTTGAAATCGAGGGCATTCAGGTGGGAACACTACGTTTAAGACTTACCCGGACCCAATAAAACAGATCAATACCAACTTCAAAACCCTGTTAGACAACATGTGTTCGGACCTGGATCAGTGGAAACTACTCCATCTATCTCTAGCAAGGAAAATTGACTCTGTCAAACAAATGCTAGTGCCCAAGGTTCTATACCTCCTTGCTCACACTCCTACCATATGATGGTCCCCAGAAATGATTTTACCGATTGGATCAAATGATTGGCAGTTATCTATAGGAAGGTAGATCACCAAGACTCAGCAAACTTAAATTGAGATAGCACTGGAGCAGGGGAGGCTGGGGCCTACCATGGTTCCAGGGCTACTGCATGGCATTTAACTCTGCCCAAACTGCTACATGGTTCCCATGCCAGACAGTCCACTCCCTGATGTGTGAGGGCCTTGAAGTCAACCTGGTCAGTTCTCCCTCCCTGGCTACGGCACTTTATGCTAAGAAGCAAGTGCTGGGTCCCATGACTCCCCCATCCTGCTAGTCTTATCATACTGGTGCAAGTTACACAAATTGCTGCAACTTTCTCCGACACCATGGGTCCACATGTCACTCTGTCACAACTCAGCAGTGAAGGTGGAAGGAAATACCATTCACTGGAAACTTTGGGAAGCTCAAGGGATCAACCAGATCTAGGATCTGTTAATCCCTGGCACGAGCACTGTAGACACATTTCAAGCACTTAGAGACAAATTCCTACTGCCAGCCAATCATTTCTGGAGATATCTCCAAATAAGGGATGCCATTAAAATATCAGGGACACAAGGCAAATCCGAAGTTACCCAAGGGTTTTCCCCTATGCTTCATGTCATGAACCAGTTTGGTAGAGAAAAGGCTAGCAGAATTTATCAAGCAATGAGGGACACACAGCCCAACTCCACTTTAGCTGCCAAATCAATATGGGAAAAGGAGTTAGGAGTGAAGACCACAGAATCCCAATAGTTCCGCTGTTGGACTAGGATACACCACACCTGTAGAGATGGTAGAACTCATCTGATAATGAATAAGATTATGGTGCAATAGTACTACACTCCTGCCAAACTCCATAAACAGGGTCTCATCTCTATGGATTACTGTTGGAGATGAGGCCTCCAAGGGGCTCACCTCTGTCACATCCTATAGAGCTGCCTCATGATAAGATCCTTCTGGGAATCGGTCACTGAAATGGTCCAAGAGGTTTTCCCCATGCTCAGGTGGATTCCCAGCTTCTCCTGCTAGGCTGTTCCCCAGACTCTACTACCAGATATGACCCAGAGGCACTTTGGACTACAGTTGTGGGAGCAGGGGCTAAAATAATGTCGTTGAGGAGATGGAGGATATCTATGAGCCCTACTTTAGGGGAACTGCTGGGCAACCACTTATGAAAGATCATCCCATTTCGCCAGTAGGTCAATGAACAAGTTCAATTCACTCTGGTGCCCCTTCCTAGACTCCAAGTACTGTCAAAACACTCTTCCCCTGTAGGAACATCATTCCCACAAAGCTTCCCACTTCGACTGTGGAGACCAGCAACTCCCAGTGGTTTTCTTCGCCCTGTGGTCATTACTTTTAGCACACTGTCTGCTTTGAACTCTTTGCTAAAATTAAGCGTGCCCATGTTTGCAAAGTGTTTCTGCACTCCTAGTATATCCTGACTGTAATGCTGTTTACCCTTGTGTATATTAATTCTGTATACTGTAATCCTTTTCCTTGAAACCAATAAAAAATATTTACATCAAAAGTGTGGTTAGAATAAAGTGTGAGGCTTGGCATTGTTGTTCAGTATGCATCGCTGTCTGTAGGTGCCAGTGGTTTGTCATTGTGAATTCGGCCTCCAGTAAGACATAAGAGCATACCTCAGGCAGGTCATATGCTTTTATGATATTTACTTATAAAAAGTATTACTCCCAGTAGTTATTTATTTGTTTAGTTTAACCAGAAAATCTGGGTAATCATGAGGCCCATTTTCAGAGATGCCTGGGCACATAAAAGAAGAAGATAAGTGCAAACAGTACATTTGAAATCATTGGGTACTAATGCTACCTACAAAACATGATGATGCTGTTTAAATATGATAATGTTGTCTGAATTACCTTTGCTTAAGCCAAAATGGAGTAAACTAAATAAAGTTTGTTGTTAATGAGCATCCCTCTGAATGAGGATGGATGCTGAGAGGATTATTCTTGATGTGTCCTATATCTGTAGTTCATTGCTGTAAAATATGCGACAGCTGTGCCCACATTAAAGCAGAATTGATGTTATTATGTGAATTTTTTTTCAGTTTAAGCTTCTCCTTTCTCTTGCATGTGTGTCTATCCACAGTAATAGGGGACATATGTGGGACATGACTGTGGAAAAATAAATGCTGTCATTCCATTCTTCTTTCACTATTAATACTTTACCCTTAATGTCCTTTACTAAAAGTGTAAACAGGAAGATCATATAACTTGTGGTCTTCTGAGTACAGTCCCTCATGTTTGGAAACAGTAACCAGGTAACGTATGTAACAGGGTCAGAGAAAATATTAACTAGAAAAAAAGTTTTGTATAAATATTTTTGAATCTCTACATGAATTTGCAGTACTTTAACTCATTTGGTTAATTCACCAAGCAACGCCAAAATATTTGCATTTAAAAGAATGTGATAACCATCAATCTAACACATGGCAGAGAATTACGGGGCAAAGTAATTCAAAGTTTTCCCTCATGAACATTTCTTGGGTAGTCACAGATTAAAATGCATTTGTACATAAATGGATATAAGAGTAGATGATATTTAAAACTTTTTTTGATCACTTTAAAAATTAAACTCCAAAAATATGTGAAGAAGTGTTTCATTGACGTATGTAACAGGAAACAGAACAATTCAAAAACTTTAAGCAGTCCCAGAAAACATTGTGGAAAAAAGAAAATCAGGCAATTGGAGTCATTTATTCTTTTCCAGGTTAAGTTTAATGGCTAAAGTTATGACTCAGTCAGCATAAGAGTTCTACAGTTGCATACTATCACCACAAAGGAAGTTCATAATACAACAAACTCAGTATACTAACTAGAAATACCAGACACGCTAAGTAAAATTAACTAAAATTTTAACCATAACACCACAATATACACACTATATACATTGTTTATTACAGACCTAATACCTCCAACAAATGTACATATGTACATCTGGCAGAACCCATGTGACAGCATAACTGAATCCACCAGACATGAGCAAGAACACTGGCCTTCAGTAACTCACTCAAGCTGGTATGTGCAGTACACCACTTGCAAACACACCAGCACCCCATGACAGATTGACCAGAGACCTGGCACACCCCAGGTGACAGTGTAACTGAATCCATCAGAGCACAACATGGGTGCTTGCCTACAGTGACTCAATCTAGCAGGTGAGTGCAGCACATAAACTGCACACCCACCAGGTGCCAATGAAGATTGATCAGGGACCTGGCAGACACCAGGTGATGGCGAAACTAAATCCACCAGATGAGAACCCTGGCACTGATCCATTGTGACTCAAGTCAAGCTGCTGTATGCAGTATGCCACCTGCACACCCACCAGGGCCCTAAGAAAGATTGACCAGGGACCTAGCAGACCCCGGGTGATGACATAACTGAATCCAGCAGATGAGAACAGATGATAATGTGGGCAACCCACTGGACTGGAAACAAAATGGAGGCAGACACGGAAACAACCACTGAATTGCAAATAAAATGTAGGCAGGCACGGACACAAGCACTGGATTGCAAACAAAATGGAGGCACACACGGACACTCATTGGCTTGCAAATCAAATGGAGGCACACATGGCTACAGCAACTGGCTTGTAAACAAAATGGAGGTAAGCATGGACACCCACAGAACTGCAAACAAAAGGGAGGCATGCCTGGACACCTACAGCATTGCAAGCAAAATGGAGGCGCTATTTCCATTCCCCTCCAAGTCCATGTCAACAGTCTCTGGGGCTTGGTAGACCATTCTACAATTCTCAAGCCCTGTCAGTAGCCCCCTGGGTCCCAAGATCAGTCCCACCCCCTCCCCATCAGCCCCGTGGTATGTGAGGTCAGTCCCATTTCCCTCCCCAGTCCCTGTAGCCTTGTGGCACACTCCTAAAATGCTCCAGCCATGTGAGCAGTCCCATGGGGCCCCATGTCAGTAACACCCCTTCCCCATCAGCCCTCTGGCACATGAGGTCAGTGTCATCTATCTCCCCAGTCCCTGGGGCCTGGTGGTAAACTCCAAAAATTCTTCAGCCCTGGTAGCAATCCTGTGGGATTCAAGGGCAGTCCTAAACTCTCCCCATCAACCCCCTGGCACATGAGGTAAGTCCCATCCACATCCCCAGTCCATGGAGCCTGGTGGAACATTCCAACAAATCTGCAGTCCCATGGAACTCAAAGTCAGTCCCAGCTTTTTCCCATTAGACCCCTGGCACATGAGTTCAGTCTCATTCCTCTCCCATGTCCCTGGGGCCTTGTGACACACTCCAACAAATCTACAGTCCCATGGAACCCACAGTAAGTCCCATCCTCCTCCCCATTAGCCCCCTGGCAGGTAAGGTCAGTACCACCCCCTTCCCCAATCCCTGGGGTCTGGTGGCACACTCCTAAAACTCTCCAGCCCTGTAAGCAGTCCCATGGCATCCAAGGTCAGTCCCATCCCCTCCCCAATAGTTGCCCTGGCACTAGAGCTCAGTTCCACCCCCTTCGCAGTCTCTAGGATCTGGTGGTGAACTCCTAAATTCTCCAGCCCTGTAAGCAGTCCCATGTGACCCAAGGTTAGTCCCAACCCCATCCCCATCAGCCCCCTGGCAAAAAGGTCAGTCCCATCCCCCTCCCCAGTCCCTTGGGCTTGGTGGCACACTCCAGCAAATCCTTAGTTCCATTGGACAAAGGGCAATCCTATGCCTCCATCAGCCCCAGGCATGTGAGATCTATCCCATCCCCCTCCCCAGTCCCAGGGGCCTAATGGCACACACTGACAAATCTACAGTCCCATTGAACCAAAGGTCAGTCCCACCCCCTCCCCACCAGCCCCCTTGCACATGAGGTCAGTCTCTTCCCCCTCCCCAGTCCCTGGGGCCCTGTGGCACACTTCAACAAATCCACTGTCCCATAGAGCCCAAGGTAAGTCCCACCCTCCTCCAAATCAGCCCCCTGGCATGTAAGGTCAGTCTCATCTCCTCCCCAGACACTGGGGCCTGGTGGTTCACTCCTAAAACTCTTCAACCCTGTCAGCAGTCCCATGGTACCCATGGTCAGTTTCACCCCCTCACCATCAGCACCCTGGGATGTAAGGTTAGTCCCATCACCCTCCCCAGTCCTGGGGTCTGCTGGTAAACTTATAAAACTTTCCAGACTTATCAGCAGTCCCATGGTACCCAAGGTCAGTCCCACCACCTCCCCATCAGCCCCCTGGCATGAGAGGCTTGTAACACCCCCTTCCCAGTCCCTGGAGCCTGATGGCATGCTCTATCAAATCTGCAGTCCCATGGGATCCAAGGTCAATCCCACTGCCCTCCCTATTGGCTCCCTGGAATGTAAGATCAATCCTATGTCTGTCAGCAGTCTCATGGGTCCTAGTGGCACACTCCTAAAATTCTCTAGCCCTGTCAGCTGTACCATGGGATTATGGTCAGTCCCATCCCTCTCCATAACTTGTCAGCAGTCCCAAGGGTACCTGGTGGCAACAGTCTCCATCCCCACTGCCCTATTAGCCATACGTTGTCCAGAAACATTTTGTAAATTTAATTGGTGCCATTGTGCTTCCAAGGAGCAAGTTATCACTGCAATCCTTATTTTTATAACATACAATGGTCTTTAGTTGCAAAACTTTTTGTTCTGAAATATTGTCATTGGCATTTGTCCACTTTGAATTTAGTAGGAAATTACTACAGCACCCAATATGTCTATTGTTTTAATCTCAGACTTTGCAGGAAACATTCCATTTCTAATTTACTTTTGGATCAGCTGGCAGTCCCCCTTCCCCAAAACATGTGGGTGACTATTTTAAAACAAAAGTCCTTTGCTGCATTCCCCTAACAAAGGCTCAGTCAAAACAAACAAGTCTTTTAAACCTGAGTTACTGAACCACATTATGTCCAACTCCCACTGCGACTGCAGATGAAACTTTAAAAAAAAAATGTATATGCACCATAATTTCACAATCGCTGATGTTCCATGTGTGTGTTATGTACTTTCTTTCACCTCTGTAGGTACTGTCATTTTTCTGTATTAGAGCTGTAGTCTGAATTGTGTATTCCATGTTATACTGTGTTCCAATCTATTTGATGTAAGACGAAAAGCCTTTGCAAATGAGTCTCTGACTCAAAGGGTTGTAATTCCTAGACCATAAATAAATAAATAAATAAAATAAGTAAATTATAGAATATCTTAATAATCACAATTAAAATATAAGGTACCACTAGAAGTCCCATCCATTTGTATCAGGGACTACTGCTTTCCTGAGATACATGTTACAAACATGACTGAACATGGTTGTGGGCTGTTAGGACAACTTTTGAAAATGCTAAAACAGATTCCAGGCTTTTTTCACTTTAAAGACATCAGTAAATGACTACAGCACCCAATACTTTTATATTTTAATCTCAAACTTTGCAGCAAACATCCCATTTCTAATTTACTTTTGGATGAGCTGGCAGCCCCCAATGCATGTGAGTGGCCATTTTAAAATAAAAATTCTTTGTTACTGTTCCCAAACAAAAGCTCACTCAAATCAAACCAAAAAGCATGTAACATCTCTTAATAATAACAATGAAAAATAAGGCACCACCAGAAGTCTTGTTTGTAACAGGGACCACTAGTTTGCTGAGGTCCCTGTTACAAACATGATTGAACTTAGTTGTGGGCTGGTAGGACACCTTTTGAAAATACTGTTTTGGATTCCATGATTCTTTCACTTAAAAAATGCATCAGTAAATGACTACAGCACCCAGTACTTTTATATTTTAAACCCAACCTTTGCAGCAAACATTCCAGAAATAATTTACTTTCAGATGATCAAGCAGCCCCCTCCCCCAAAGCATGTGAAAGGCCATTTTAAAACAAAAATAATTTGTTACACCCAACCCTAAACAAATGCACACTAAAAGAAAACAAAAATCTCATTAATTCTCTTAATAATCACAATTCCAAAATAAGGTACACCAAAAGTCTTGTTTGTAACTGGGACAAAGATTTTTAGGCGGTCCACGTTACAAACATTAGAAAGCTACCTCTGTCCCTGATACAATCAGGACAGTACCATAAGACCACTAAAAATTTATGTTTAGAAGCCTGCAAAAGTCATACATCCACAATGAGTTACATAGCCTTATACACCTATTTAGCACATTGCAAAACTATGAAATTCACAGCATGTCTGGTACACAGAAGGCAGTTATTAGAGCCACAAAATAGATAACCTTGAACAATATGCCAAATACTTGCCATTTTCAGATACAAATGGATATATTTAAACAGCAGTCATGAACCCCAGTAAAATACATTATAAATTCAAACTTTATTTAACATAATTAACCATGTCCAGTAGTTAAATCCTGTTGTAACAGGGACACATGTATTAACAATGTCCCTTGTTACAAACATGATTAACCTTTTCTCTGTCCCCAGAGACCTTACTGAATGTTAATCTGTGCACAGTATACTCCCATTTCAAATCCATCAACAAAATGCAGTCAGATGTATAGCAGATAGTATAAAAATCATTATTTCAATGCTATGCAGCCCCATTCATGTCTGCTTACATTTCTGACCAGTTTCCATGTTCCTGTTTGTAACACAGTCACACATTTGTAACGGTAAGTTTGGAGGAGACAGAATGTTCTCACTTGGTGTTTGGGAAGAAAATTGACTGATCCGCAGGCATAGCAAAGTTTAAAGGACTTAATCTGGTGTTATGATTGGCTAGAAATAAGCCAATGACAATGCGACAAAAAGTCACACTCCTCAGGCATGATGAACAGCTGTTACATATGTAGATAGGGGTGGGACAGAGACAGATAGCCCGGTTCTTCTTTTAAAGGCAGCCAGAGCATCTCTGCAATTTTGAAATGTTTTTTCAGCCAGAACAGCAAACTTACTGAGCCTCTTTCAGTTCCTGGCATCCAGTGCCTCGATTCGTGTGCAGTTTCATGTTTATACCAGTCAATCCCGTGTGTAACCTAAGTGGACAGAGAAGGTTACATACGAGATTGCCATTTTTTAACTCATTCTGGGAAAAAATAAAAATATATAAAGGTACACATATATGATGATGTTACAGGACTCTTTACATAAAATGCATAGGGAGACTTATTTTTTCAGCACAGCATTTTGGTAGGTAGAAGGAAAGTATACAACATGTGGTGTCTTGAAATGTCCCATCTAGCCAATGCAAAAACCAGGGGACAAATCTATAAGTTTAAAAAAAAAACATTTTTTCATAAGTATTAGGTGGCTGAAGTTATTTATGTTATCCCACTAACTTTTGTAGTAGACAGCAGTGCAGTTTTGAAATATATTTAAACACTCTTTGCAGAGTTACTGAGTGTTAAAGTGCTTGTGATGGAAATGTACCCATTTAGTATGAACATGCCCATGTACAATATAGCATTAACCCAATATCATTTGGATGAATGCAGGAAAATGAGACTGTTATGATATGTCTCCTTTTGTGACTGCCTGTTTGTCTGTCTGTCTGTCTCTCTGTGTGATATAGTGCAATCCCACTCATATAAAGTCCCACATAAGGGAAACAGATGCTAGCCAAACCATCCTACTGCTGTCAAAAGTGCCACATCATCTCTAAACACCACCTTGGCAACAGCCAGAGACAGGCAGAAGGGACCTCTGCTTGGAAGCCCAATGCTCACTGCATCTTATTTTACATGCCTTATTTAAAATGTAGGCAAAAGAAGTACTGTAGTACACAGAACATATATTTTCTAAAAGCATTTTCAAGGCTATCCATGTTGTAGGAAGAATTGTATTGCAATTCCTACACACTACCAACCTAAGCAAAGTACAGTATATTGAGAAAGGGCAGATACAAAAATAATGCCATCTTTATTACAGTTACAAATATATGTTTCACATCTTATTTATTTATTTGCTTTTGTTTACCAGGTAAGCACACTAGACAACCAAGAGCCTATTTTCAGGTGCAACCTGGAAGATTACAAAGGTACATTCAAGAGGCCCCCTAGACTAAGTAGTTTGGGCTCGAGGCAGTCGTGCCCAGCACCGGTGTGAGAGGAGAGACCAGCAAGGAACTTCTGGGTCTCCATAACAGAGATGACCCTGAGGTAGAAGGGAGGCCATGGGTTTACCTCTACGGGGAGTGGTCCAGGTCCTTGGGGTCAAGGGGGCTAGTAGGGGATAGCTGGCAGGTCAGTGAACAGGGAGTTAAAGGCATTGGCAATTGTGAGGGTATTCTTGCAGTTAACCCCGCCAATGTGCATGTCAGTGACCTGAGCTCTGGCAGACCCACCAACCATGTTTTTGAAGTTCTGCCAGAAGCTTCTCAAGTTTCTGGCTGAGAAGAGTAGGGCAGATTGGCAGAACTCGTTCTTAGCAGCATGGATAGCTCTTTTGCAGAAGTTCCTCACTGTCTGTACTTAAGGAGGTCTTTGCTGGAGAGGGAGGCCTTGTACCTCACCCAGCACTTGTCCTTTTGCTTCATGAGAGAAAAAAGGCTACCATGGAGCCACTTTGTGCCTGTGCCCCTCACCCTTCTTTTTGTGAAGGGAACATGCTAGTCTTGCAGGGAAGTGAATACAGCGAGAAAGTTGTCAAGGGCCCCAGAAGGGTCCTTTGCTGCTGTGACCTGGGACCAGTCAGTTTGTCGCAGGTCTGCAAGGTAGTCTCCAGTGTTGAGTTTGGAGTAGTCCCTCATCTGGATCACTTTGCAGGGAATTTTGGGAGAGAAGATGCCCCATATACAGTAGGTGGGAGAGTGATCGGAGATGACATCAGGGGGAATACCACAGGAGACTATTCTATCCAGTCTGTTGCTCAGCACCTAATCAATGAGGGATTCCTTGTCACCACATGAGGAGAGCCTTGTGGGTTTCGTAATGAATTGGCTGAGGGCAAGACCAGCCAGCAGGAGTTCGTATTGCTGGACATTGCTGCCCACCCAGTTAAGGTTGAAGTCACCTAGGACTAACAGCTCATTCAAGCCAACCATGGGGCTGAGACTGTCGAGGAAGGAGGAGAGTCCTAGCACACTAAACATCGGAAGATTGTAGTCACAGATCATGATACCTTTTCGGTGTTGCCTAACAGGAGAAGGGCATGCAAGAACACACAGGTGTGGGATGGATGTGGGGTATGTCCTACGATAGATACATTTAAGTGAATCTTATAGTATAGGAGCACCCCTCCCCCTCTCATTTCCTGCTCTGTCTTGTCTAACAAGGTTGTAGCCCAAGAGGGCACAAGCAGAGTCTGGGATGTGGGGCTTCAGCCAGGTTTCCGTGACCCCCATGATAGCAGGGTTGTAATGTGCCACCCAGGCTGTTAGCTCTGCTAGGTTAGGTAACAGGCTTCATATCTTCAGGTACACCAATTCAATGCCCTTGGCAGATAGCCAAGCAGGAGGGGACCTCAGAGAGGGCCTGGCAACCTGTGGGCGAGGGTTTTGGGCTGAGGCCCCAGCCAGACTGTGAAGCCCAGAGCAACCACTCAGAGGCGGTGAGAATGGGTTTGTTCTGTGGCAGAGCACTAGTACAAGACATAGGGGTGATTAGGTAACCCACCCTTTCTCCATCTTCCCAGGTCAGCGATAACAGGCCCTGGTGGCTCAGGAAGGTGATTAGTGGGTTGCAGGTCATGTCACTCTGGGACAGAAAACCCTAGTAGATTATCTAGCTCAATTAATAAAGACAGTAGGTTGCTGCTTCAGCTCCAGAGGTTTCTCCTCTGCATTCATATAGCAATCAGCGCAACAGAACCAGGCCATCATATACACAATGATACCGTACCGTAACTGCAAGTACTGTTGTGACAACCATATGTTGGGCAAACACAACACGAAACATGGAAATACCGTATTAAAGAAGTTATTTTGTATATCTGCCCTTTCTCAATATACTGTACTTTACTTTGTTGGCATGTGTAAGAACTGCATGGAGAGCCTTGGGAATGCATTTATAAAATATATTTTCTATGTAGTGCATACTTCTTTTCCTATATTTTAATTAGTTGTGCTTCTTTCTGTTTGCACCTTTATATATTGGGAAAAGTATGGTACACAGTTTCAAAAACTGCACAGAAGACACATTACAGGCTTTCAGACTCAGGAGACATGGTTTCATACAATTTCAAATCAGAACTCTAAAAGAACACTGGAGTTTGGACGTGTTTTAGTCAACTTAAAATGTCCCATCCAGGCATGGGCCATAGAAAAGGATGCACAGAAAAATACTCTGGCAAAAAGCTCCATGCTAAATGTGGAAAAATGAGACTATAGCTAAATGTCTGCCTATGTGACTGCTTATCTGTCTGTGTAACTGTCAGTCTGTCTGTCATTGCAAACCCAGCATACTAAACCCCACATGAGTGAAATAAAGTATACTGTATGTGTTTTGTTTCCTAAACAAGAAGTGTGACATTTTATGCAAAAGTTTAGTGAGACTTTGGAAGAAATGTTTATCTTTCATTTGTGAAATAATATCTGAAAGGGAACACTTGGGCAAATGTCCACACTTTTTCCTTAATACTGTATGAAGGCAGGCATTATATAAAGCAGTGCAAGTACTGATGACCGGTATAATAAAATGTCATCATATGAGCTGCTTTGGTTAGCAAATGTATTAAGTAAATGCAAGTTAATTAGTTTTGCATTTTTCGGTTTGCACATTTTTACAAGTAAGGGCTTACGGACAGACTAGATGGGCCTAGCTGTCCTGATCTGCCGACAATTTCTATGTATCTATATATTGTGTAAACTATAGTACACAGTTTCAAAAACAGAGCAGAAGACACATTATTGGCTTTCAGATTGACCTTTTGACAAATTATTTTGAAGATTTGGGTTCATACAATTTCAAAGCAGAACTCTAAATCAGCGCTGGAATTTGGACATGTTTTAATCAATTTAGAATGTCCTGTCCAGCCGTGGGACCAGAGAAAAGGATGCAGTGAAAATTATTCACTGAATGAGACTGTTGCTATATGTCTTCCAGTGTGACTGCTTGTCTGTCACTATGTCTGTCTGTCAGTCATATTGCAAACCCATGCATACCAAGCTCTACATGACAGAAATGAAGTATATGTTTTTTTTTGCTGAACAATAAGTTTGTGACATGTTAGGCAAAGGTTTAGTTAGACTTTGAAAGAAACCTTTTATTTTGCTTGTGAAATAATATTTGAAAGGGAACACTTAAGGAGCTGCTTTCTATTTAGCCCTGCCTGTTCTGCTGTTAAATGATTATCACAAAAAATGTCTCCAGTCTCCTGTCTTTTTTTTATTAGTATGTTTATTTGTATTGATTAACATTTTTATGAAGGCTCGCCATATTCTGCAGAATTTGATTAGATCAAACTCAGCTTCAGCCGTGAAACTGGAAGTGATGAACATAGGGGTTATTTATATATTACTACATTATGTCCTCCACTTGAACTGCTGAGATTGGCATCGGGAAATACAGACTCAGGTAAGCCTATGTACATGTATGAAAATCATAATTTATCTGTTGACCTGTAGTAAAGATTTGTACTTCAAGTAGCTTCATTTTATGTACTGAAAATGCTGAATAGTGACAGTTTAGTTTTGCATAATATGTAGCATTTGATATAAGAAAAACAAAATAAACTTTTAATGCAGATGCACTCATGATCCTGTGAAAGCCAGTGTTGTCCCCTGAACCTCCCCCCCAAGGAATAATGGAAACTACGCTTCTTTCACTTTTTTGGTATCTCATTGGCAATATTTATTTTGCCATAAAGAATACTTACATCCACAATGTTCTTATTTCAAATTCCACACATAATAATTAATTTTAAAGTTTTCTTGGTTCTGGCCTCTTCCTTCTTCTGGTTGTTCCTCCATCTTGACTTTTCAGGGCCCGGACACTGTGAATGTGGCTCTCTCCTCCACACCAGAACAAGACCGGTTCCACCTACTTGGGCTTTCACCCTCCAGGCCTAGTAACTTCATAATCCGGCACCTGGACCTATGTATCCTACCCCCTCCCCCTTCCCTTCCCTCCCCGCTCCCCCTTTTCTTTCTTCCACTGCCTCTCCTACAAGCTTGCGATGGCCGGAGGGGCTCCCCCCTTGTGGGCTAGTATCTTAAACCTTTTTTGTCTGTTTTGTCCACTAGCTCCCCTACTGGCCTCAGGAACAGGCGCATGCCAAATTCCAACAAGTGTATCCAGTCCGACCTGTACACTGCTGCCTAGTCAAAGGAAATGTCCTTGTGCTGCAGGTGCACTCCCCCAATTCAATTACTGCCCTTGCTACCCTTTGATTCAGATGCTTCCTGACCTTTTAAATCAGCAGGACATCTTTGGCTTCCCTCCAAACCTGTCGGAACAGCCAATTGTCACCATTGGCCATCGTCCTTTTAGCTTTTCTAAATCCACTAGGATGTGCTACCCCAACTCCCCCTGTGGCAGGCCCCCCACGTCATTGCCCCACAGGTGTATAACCATGCAATATGGCGTGCCCCCATTGCAACCTTAACTCCTCCATTAATGGCATAATCTGCGCCCACCGCATCCCCCTTATGCCCTTCCACAGCATTCTGGTGTGCTTTGTATTGTATTGCAGTTCTGCTCCTCTTGAAGTGGCAACCACAAACCTTTCTGCCCAGTAGATGAAGGAGTGCCCCACTATCCAAACTTTCCTCTTGGAACCTGCCATGCAAAAAAGATAAACAGTGTGAGTCACTGGTATCAACACCCGACATATCTCCTATAGCAGTTGGACTTCCAGTGCCCCACCTTCTTTACTGCCTCCACTGCATCCCCTTGTTCTGCTGCCTCCGTGGCTGCCCCAATCTGAATGGAATGTGGGGCGAATTCTACAGGATCCTCCCCAATGAAAGTCAGGGCCCTCCTGAGTACCGCTCCCACTTGAAAGCCGGTGACCAGGGAACCGTCACCTTGTCAGAACAAGGCCCCCCCCAGCCCTCCCTCGAGTGCTGCAATATGCTTCCAATGCACTCACTGTGCAGGTGGTGGACTGTGGTTGCATCGGTAGTGACACCTTAGTTTCACTCCCCTTTTGGTCAATTTTGGACCTGGCCAGGTTAATGACCACTTTGTCCTGCCCCCACAGGACTGTCATGTGTTGTAGAGCCTGCCTAGCAGCAGTTTTCTGTGGGGCCACCACTTCCCCCACTCGAAATGCCCCTGCTGCCATGATCACAAACATGGCCCAAAATAGTGCCACCTCTTGTGCTGAGGCACATACCTTCTGAGTTGCCCACAATACCTTTTCGAGCAATCACCCTCTTATGGGGTGCCTGCCATCCACCCTGGCCCTTTGACCCCTCTGCCAACCTGAAACCATCCTTTTTATTGCCCTGTTGGCCATTACATCTGGCCTGCCCCTCTCCTTGCATACCCAACTGATGCCAGCCAGGTGCACCACCATTGTGGTGTGGGCCTGCCCATCTTCCCATTTCTCAACCACAAACCTCCTTACCCACTCATCCCAGGCCGGTTCATCCCTGTCCCACCCATGCCTCCCTCTGAACTCCTGAAACCTTGCCCCCACTGCTTCATAGGCCCTCAACGTATTTGCTGACCAGGAACTCTGTGCCATGGCTGTGTCCCTCCAGCCTCCCATAACCGGCCAGGGATCCTGGTCCTGTGTGTCACTGCCTGTGGCCTCAGCTCCTGAAACCTTTCGATTTGTAAATGAGAAAGACAGTCAGCTACCTCATTCCTCAAACCTTCAATATGCTGCACTTTGAAAGACAAGTTCAGCTGCAGCCCCAACAATACCATGCGCCTGAGCAGCCTGCCTACTGTCTACATCCTCCCCCTTGTCTATTGATGACTTCTGCTACCCCTTTGTTGTAGCACCAGAACAAGATGTACTTTCCCTCCATCCTAGAACCCCCACAGTTCCAGGGCCACCCATATCAGAAAGATCTCCAAGAATGTGATCTCCTTCAGTATGCCCCCCTTTCGACTGTGCCGGCCAGGGTTCCAACATCCAGTCCCCTTGGAAGTATGCCTCCATTCCCGGGGCGCCCAAGTCATCTGTGAACAACTTCAACTCCATGTTCCACTCCCACTCATCTTGCCAGAATGTCACCCCGTTATAGCTGTTGAGAAACTCTTCCCATACCTGGAAGTCCTCCCGTAGCCCTTTCGACACATCCATCCAGTGGTGCGGCAATTAAGCTTTTCCCCATGGTGCTTCCCAGCTGCCTTATAAATGCCCTGCCTGGACTGATGGTCTTGCAGGTGAAATTAAGGTGCCCCAACAGTTGTTGCATTTGTAACAGTGGCACCCTCCTCCTCCCCATAACCACAGCCAGCAAGCCTTTAAGGCATGCCACCTTGTTCCCAGGAAGCCAGAAACAGTCCCCCCATGTCCATCTCTATGCCCAAGAATTCAAACCTCAGGGCAGGGCCCTCCTTCTTGCCCTGCACCAGTGGTATCCCTATCCACATGCACATTTCCTCAAAATCCCGTAGCAACCCCTGCGCATCCGCTCTCGATTTCTTGATGAGGAGGAAATCATCCAGGTATGCACCACCCTCCTGTGCCCATACCTGACCCTGAATATCCACTGCACCCAGGTGCTGAATACTTCCAAAGTGGAACAAGCCACTGAGCACCCCATGGGCATAGCTTTGTCAAAATAGATGCTCCCTTGGAATTGAAAACCCAACAGATCTTAATCCGCTGGCCTGATGGGTAAGAGCCAAAATGCTGACTCAATGTCTGTCTTCACTAGCTAATCCCCCTCAACTGCCTTGATCAGTATCATGGCCTGCTCTAGAGAGGCATACAACAACGCCCTAAGGTGATCCGGTATGCCCTCATTCACCGATGAGCCCTCAGGGTTGGATAAATGATGGATCAGGTGAAATTCCACTTCTGCCTTCTTGGGTATGATACCCAATGGGGAAACTCAGAAATGTGAGCATGGGGGGGGCCCCAATGGGCCCTCCACCTGGCCCGCCTTGATTTCCTTTTCTATCTTAGCCCCTATGATCCTCTCCTTCCCTTTTACTGACCCAAGGTTCCTGGCCCACATTTTTTTCTGACCCCCTTGAATCCCCAGTGGGAAGCCCGTCCAGAAACCTTCCCAGAACAGTTCTGCTGCCCCCTTATTCAGGTATTCCATGGTCCACTCCTCTACCACTGCTAGGGAAATGGGAGTATGTGCCAGCACTTAATCCCACCACCCTCCCTTGGGCGCTCTGTTAATGCCAGCATAGTGCTGTCCCCTGTAGCTGCCCCCTCAGCCCCTGCCCTGTCCCCCCCAGGCACCTGGAAAGGACTGCTCATGGAAATGTCCCCCACTCTGCCCTCCTCTGTCACCATTTTGCCGGCAGTTGGAGATCGGGTGTGACACCCCCCATTTGGAACAAACATGCCGGAACTTACAGCTGCCCCATGTGCAGGTGGCCTTGTTATAACCCCAACATGTCTTTGTCCCTACAGCAGGAGTGGTCTTCTTTGCCTGTTCGCCCCCAGCCTCACCCCACTCCCCAGAGGGGGTCCTCACCCACAACTCTGAGTGGGTGCAGTCCCATCTCAGGTACCCTTTTGCTGCCATCCACTTCTGAAACACCTCATTATATTTGAGCCACCCGTACCCGACCTTTGCCTTGTATGCATCTCTGATGATGGACATGTACGTTAGCAAAGGGATGGCAAGCTCTGGCTGCTTCTCCAGCATCAATGCGCTGTACAGTAGATGATGAAACTCCCTTGCCAATTTTCAATGGTCTTCCCCTTATACTTCACCTCCTCTGTTTTGTGGCCTACTACCACCATAGCCACTGCCATTTCAGACTTCCCTACCGACTCCTTCTGTTCGTATTTCATGGCTGTGTCCTCGTCCACAGCCCGAAGATGTCGATATACTCCCCTTTCCAGATTTTATTCTTGATTGAGACCAGTATGTGGTCCCCAATACATCAGCCTGGGGGCCACTTGTACAGCTTCTTGGTTGTTGGTGTGGCCCTCCCTTTTCCGCCCTTTTACTTTTTAATGCCTGTATGGCCCACTCCATCTTTTCGATCCCCACAAACACCATGCTGCCCAGCAACCCCTCTAAGTAATCCTTCAGACCACTTTCATTCGTGAGGTCCACATCATTCTTAACCCTGTCCAGACTCCCATCATCTGGTTCCAGTGTGGGCATGGGCACTGGGATGGGTGAGGGGCATGGGACTTCTTGTCTGGGTCTCTTACCACCATTTCCCCGGCCTGGGTGCTCCTCATGCTTCTTACGCTTTCTCTGCAACTCTTCCTCTGCATCTCTCTGCTTTGCTGCCACCACCAACTCCAACATCTGCCCCATCAATTTGGACACCTCCTTCATCATCTTCTAGCTGGACAGCTGGGCTCACTTGGGTACCATGACTGCTTCTCTGTCACTGAGTGCAGAGGGGTGAGAAAATACAATGCTCAGCCTTGTAACCAACAAAACAATGCCCCCTTTAACCGAGGTTGCATGGTCTTGCAGGACTGCCCCGCCCACGTGCTCTGTTGGCCCAACTCCTGTGACTCTACTCTGGGGCCTACCGTCCAAGTGGCCCCTCGCTACGTTGCTGCACCGAGCCATATGATTTTGGGGGTTGCATTTTTTGTTTTGTTTTGTTTCGTTTTTTTGCACCAGCCTTCTCCATCACTGACCTGCGGGGCTGTAACATCCCTAGTGGCCTCAGACAGGGAGGTCTGGACCTGGCTGCCTCTGCCCATGACAACCACCCAGTAACATATCTTCCCATGCTACTATGCCATTTTAGCTCCCCCCGGTGATGCACCCCCCCAGCACCATGCTGTAGCCTGCCAATTCCTGCAGCCCCCTTCCTGTACTCTGGACTGCTGTGATGGATACCTGCCCAGCCAGCCGCTTGCTGCCCCCATGCCCCGGCCTAGGCCTGTAATGTGCATCTGGCATCCTCATTAAGTTATCTTCCTTTGTTCCTGGGTGTGAAGCGCTGTTGCACCATCCACCACCCACTTTAGCCCCCCTTCCATGGAGTGCCACCGACTGTTTCTTCCCCTGGTGGCCATTGCGTGCAACCCCCCTTTAGGGCCCGCTTCACTCCTACCCTACCATCTGGGTGCCTCCAACCTTATGGTCCTGCTCCTGTGGCATGCGCTATGCCCCACCGCAGTAGGTATGCCCCGCTTTGTGTCTCTGGTCTGCGCCTGTCCAAGTTAGGCCCTCAGAGCCTCCCGCATGCTCTCATCCCCCAAGCATAGCCAGGCAAAACTGCCACACCACACAAATGGGCCTTCGCTTGCTGTAACTGGCTGGGGGTATCAGTGTCCCTTTATTCTTTTCCCTTGTTTTTTTTTAATAAGAACCACCAACGCGATGCCGGATCCATGCTGCGTAATTGCTGCCCATGTGCTTGCGAGAGGCGCACTCCCTTCCGATAGCCCGCTTCTGCAGGCCCAACTTTGTCCTCTGCCAGAAGGCCCTGGTAATGGCGCCTCTCTGCTGGCACCCAAAACCTCTTCTGCACAGCTTAGACCTCACTCTTCTGCAACTCAGTGTGGTTGCCAGCACCCTGCTGAACACGTCAAAAACACTGCACTTCCCACCCGCATCCCAAACCTTCGGAGGAAAGGCACCCACCAAAGGAGCCATGAGGCTCTCCAGTAACCTGGAAACCATGGAGCATGCTGCTCCCATCATCTGCTGGCTGCTCCCGCTCCCCACAGGCACAGCAATGCTCTTCCCCCATGTCCCCACTTAAGCAGTGTAAAAGAAAACAAAAAAAACTGTTCATCCTCGCTCAGACGCCATGGACCACATGGCCTCTGGGCCTGGATGCTGCTGAGACAGGCCACGCAGGCCCTCACCATATTTGCCCAACAACTTTACCTGCATGCCACTAAACCACAATTGCCACCAAAAAATCCACCAGCTCACATATGCTCAGCCTGCCTACCCTAACCACACCAAAACCAAGGGGCCTGGAGCAAAACATGCATCTGTGATTGCCCCCCTTCCCCATCTTCTTTTCCCTTCCAGACACTGAGCTGAAAAATCACTGCGAGGAGCTCCGCATGTCCTCTACCTTTTCAAACCCCATAGTCAAACACTGCTTGCCAGTTTTTTACCACATGCTGAGCCAAAACACCACGGCGAGCCCAAAGCCACTGAGAGGAGCTCTGCCTTTCATCTACAGTGCACAAAATCACCTACTGAGCCATCACAGTGAAACACTTCATCTCTTGCAAGGCCTGTCTCATGCCAGCACATGGCGTACTCTCTTCACAACCCACAAGCGCTGCAATCTTCCAGGTACCACTTAACCCAGTAAGACCAACCAGCATACCAGTGACCCATGCTAAGCCTGCCCAGGCAGTTACTCATTTCCAAGGGAAGGTATGACACCAGGGCTCTCATTACTAAACACAAGTGCTTAGCTAGCCCAGCCACAAGAGATTCAAAACACATTGCAGGCCAGAGCCCTAACCACAACACCACAATAGCTCTTTGCTCAATCTCACATAATAGACCAACAATATCACTCTAACAATCCATGTTCATTAAACATCACTTTCTTTTTTTTTTTCTTTATTTTTTTTTAAAGTATGAAAGAAAAAATGATCAGGCCAATTCAACCATGCTGCTCACAGTCCAGGCTTTTCCAGCTTACAAAGAACAATATATAACCTAATCACAATGTAAGCCATTCGCCTGGGCCCACCTTGGCCTACTAGGCCCAAACACCCCATGTGTCTTACATAAAGCTTGCTAACAATGTGCTGAGTTGTTCAGTCTGAAAATTCCCAGCAGAAAGAGGTCATCCTACCTGTGTCCTGGCCTGATATACCCCTAAAGGACCCCTGGTCAGGACCCCATGGGGCTCCACCCCCCCAAGCCAATCTCTGAGGCTCTGGCATCACCTTGTCATATTATACTTTCTACCTGCCTGGTGATGTCACTAGCCCCACCCCTTCTACCTGATCTTCCCACCCCTCCCCCTTTTTGTTCATTCCTGGCAGTGGTCATCAGACAACCTGGCTTGCTTTTTAGTGGCAATCCCAATTACCGTCACTGATGGTGCAATCCAATATTGAATTAAGTGTTTTTTCTGTTTTTTTTCAGTTTGTTTATTCCCTCCTATAGTTTTCAGTGGCATGGCCTGACACAATGTGCTCCTGAATGTTTTTTTTTCAGCCATGAAAGTTAATGTCTCAATGTTCCCTGGACCATGGGAATTGTTTTACAACCAAGGAACGACAGTTTCTTGATGACCTTTTAAACTCATACTCTTACCCATTATCTCCTTTTTAACTGTGCTAGTACAATATGGTACAAAGATCCCAACTGACAATCTGCTGCTGACTGTATTTAAAAATATGCATTCATTTAACACAAGCAATCAGTAGTGGTAGGTAACATTCTGATGTTTCCTCCTTTTCAAATGTTATAGATGGTGTTTTAATGAAGTGCAGACATGTGGAGGATGAAATATCTCAATACCTCAGTGATTCTGAGAGTAGCTTCTCAATATCATGAAGGGACTGAAGCAGGTCAGCGTGTTGTAGCATTATACCACATTCCCGACTCGATCATGTTATGTTCTTCCACTGCCTGACACCTTGGCAGTCTTGTTCTGTAGTTGCAATTGATTGGTGTTTTTGTGTGGTGGCTTTCTTTTTTTTTAAGGGGGCGAGATTAACATTTGCCACTGTGCACTGTACTTTTTAAATGAATACATAGCTGTCATGTTCCCTTCAGAGAGCAGCATTGTTGCTGCTATCACATAATACTGATCACTCCATTTTCATTTGTCTACCGCTCTTTCTGACAAGCAAGGGCCCGTCTGTCAGGTGCACATGCTGAATCCCTAATCCAGGCTATGTGGAAAAAAATGGCATATAAAAATCACAACATAAATACAAGTAAAAATAATACCTGCTCTGTGTTAAAAAATATAATATTGGTACTGTATCATTGCTGAATCACAGAATAGTGATTTTTGTCAGTTCTAATCAATTTCCTTTTTCTTTTGATCATCCTCGGACTCAACTGTCTCTCTGGCATGTAATTAATGATAGTGACATGCTTACCCTAATGCATACAATGACATGATCAAATACAGCTAATAAAACTATATCTTGTTTAAAAAATGGTGTTGTGTACATCTGGTTCTCAGTTTATCATGCTTACCAACTTTGGTAATCCTGATATTGTAGATCACTTGCACACTGGCAAAATTTGTGGCAAGTGTAGACATTATAATTACGGAAAATAGTGCAGACTAGATTGGCCAACATTCCCTTTCCTACACATTAAAGCAAATAGTGAAAGGAAAATTATATATAAAAAAAAAAAAACGCCATCAAAGTCACACTGCGGAGACAAACATATGTGCCCATGTGTGACACAAAATGCGGAAACTGCAAAAGGATGGTTTAGACTACACATTATGCCCAAAGGGAAGCAGTCTTTACTGTAAGAACAAAATGGATCACACTACAAAGTAATAGGAAGATATGGGTTAAAGTATTCATTTTTTATGTATTTCACATACCTTCAATGAAAAGCCATGGGGGGGGGTTCCTTTTCTAAGACTTCTTTTTTAACATTTTTTTTCTTCATTTTTCTTTATGAAGCACCCATCATCATTGATGAACTACAATAAACTTCATCAATGGACTAATAAAGGGTTACCCTAGTTGCAATATCTCTATTTCAATAAAGTCTTGGTATTACATATTTTCCTATATATCTACACAGGATACCCAGCTGTCAGCCAGTATCTACTTTTGAAAATGGTCCTATTTTCACACAGTTGTCCAGTACATTTACTTGTCATTGCCAAGCTAGCATGTTATCTCTCAATTCCATGGAGCCCTCCTTTTACCCTTTTAAATAATGCATTTACTCACTATAGGTCACTTGACAGTCAATACTTACATACAAATACACATGCATTCATACATTCACACATGGAAACATACTTTACATAGCAGGTTTGATGTGTACTTTTGATCAGTTTTCAGACAATACAGATTGTAAATGGTTGAAAGTACTGCTTTATGTGGAAACCACAACTTATTTATCAAGTCTAGGATTACAAATACCTTTGAGCCATGGCTCTTTTACAAATGTTCCACATCAGACAAATACAAATTATGGGGAACATCAAGACAGGCATTACAACAATGTACTTTAACTTGTAACACCTATTGAAACAGATTATCTTGTATGCTGTAATCATTTTCCTGAATATGCACAAATAATACTAGATTCATATGTGTGCAATTGTATTTTTTTTTTCAGCCTCCCTCCATGTATTGAACCTGCGGGCACTGACTTAAACAACCCTACTGTGTGTAACCTCCAGGTTGTGCCTGAAAGTAGCCAGCTCTGCTGTCTAGTGTGCCCACCCAGTCAACAAAAACTAAAAATATAAATAAAGTCAGACTCCCCTATTGGGGGGTTGGGGTGGTCATAAGATAATTGGGAGATATAAAATAAATCTTATTGAAAAGTTGCATCACAAGAGGATCACACATGGATCATGAGCAAAGGACAAAATACTGTTGCATACATTTTTATGCATACAGTAATGATCTCTTGATCCAAGACTATGTCTTGGGGACTGCATTTTACTACCCCATTGTTATGTTGTTACATTAGAAACACTTGTAGCCCTTGTTCTTTTTTGTCCACTGAATTTTCAGTGAAGGACGATGATGGGGGTGTTTGGGAGCCCCTTCCCCCAAGTGATTTCTCTTAAGTGGTATGTAGTCTTGAACTGCAAGCCAGAGCACAGAAGAATGGAGGGAAACTAGAAGAAAAAGAAACCAGAGATCTGCATTTGCAGCTAAAGTTAAAAGTGGTCATGTGAAAAGAGAGAGAGATGAATATTTTCGATGTAACCTGGTCAGCCGGAGGTTTCTGCTTGATACATTTTGTCTGGAACATGCATTGCATTGCGATACTGGAGGAGAGCATTCGGCTTTTTAGTTTTGTGAAATTTCTCCTACTACTGTTTTTCCTTTGTAGGTTTTTTTTTTCTATATTCATTTTTGCAAACTGACAGCTCAATAGAGGGACACAAAATATACATCACAGGGTATATGTATTTTCCACATTTTGAGGGCGCAATATACAAGCTCATATTTGGTGTGTTATTGAGATTGTGAGTACAACTGTTGTTCACAATGGATGACAGTTCCAACATCTTGAATTTTTTAGGAAAGTAGGGTGGGGGTGGACAGCACACAGAGGAAGGAGTGTGAGGGTTTCAGTAAATACCGGGTGCCAGGATGGGGAACAGAGGGTGGGGTGGACAACAGACAGAGGGAGGGAGTGAGAGGATTTAATTAAAAGCTGGGCGATCTGCAAGAATCCAAAAGGGTGCCCAACTAGCTACAGGAAACAGACAGTGGTGTAATGACAGTTTGAACTGTCATGAACCTTTACTGTTCAGAACAATAAAATTCAACCTGTAAAGAACTTCAAACAGTTATTTTCCAATTGATTGATCTTAAGTAAATGGAGTCTGAAAGGAACAGGTACACTTTGTTAGGTGTTTGAACTTTGAAGTGCTGATAATAATTTTGAGTGCGTGAATAAAAAAATTAAATTGTCAGATACTTTTTTTTTTCTAAGTTTGAAAACATTCTTCCTCCATGTTAACAAGAGAGTGCCACCACTGGGTTTTTGTCACCTCAGCTGAACTGTACAGCACCTGAGTGTGTTTGGCAACTGAACAATATAGTAGATAATATGCATTACAATCTAAATACAAATGCAACCTTTTGAAAAAATATAACTAATGATATAATACTATAGTACTGTAAGGGAAATTCAGCCACATGTTGACACTGAAATCTGTATCCACTGTACTCTTTCTGGTTGTGAAGTTATGTGCTATGCATCTCTCAACATCATGTGCTGCTTGGTTTCATGATATATTAATGCAACAAATTAAAAAAATGCAGTGTCCGAAAGTGTTGTGGCCAATTAGATGGAGCAGAGGCAGGAGGGCAGAAGTATAAATATCTGATTAGCAGTGGGGAAAGGATTTGGGGAATAGCCAATGACCTGCTGTCGCTCTCTCATGCTCTCTTTCTCTCTCTCTGTTTCTCTTTTTCTTCAAGCTGACATTGAGCAGAAGTGTAGTGGTCTGATTATTACATTAGAGGGGCATTTAACTTTTGCCTGTTCATCTCTCAATATCATGTACTGCACCTGCTATGTTTTCACAATATCTTAACACAACAAATAAAAAATTGTAATAGCAGCAAAGTGTAGTGGCCAAGTACAAGGAGCAAGACAGCAGGGCAGAAGTGTGGATGTCCGATTAACAGTGCCTAAGTGAATGGTCAATGACCTTGGCAATCCTGCTGTATCTCTCTCTGCAAGTTGTCAATGGTTCAAAGTGTTTAGGTATTATGAGCACATTACATGGACATTATACACGAATTTGTGGTGGACAGGGCCGGCTCATCAATGCAGTGGTTGGATTACCCCTTGCGATGCCGGTGGCCCAGGTTTGGGACCCGGGGCATTCGAGGTCCAGTCGGGGGAGAAGGATAGAGCATCCTGAGGACTGCTCTCCTTCTTCAGGGGAGGGAGGGGAGTGTATCCAGTGCTTGATGGACCCCTGGCAGAGGCCTGGGGTACTGCAGTGACCGGCACTTGAATGTTCAGGGGGGTGGGGCAGACGATGGATGTCTTTGCACATTCACACCCCCAGGAAGAAATAACAAAATGCTGGCTCCCAGCATGAGGGCTCATCCCATTCTGCCGCCCACTGCCACCAATGCCCACCAAGGGGGTTCCTGCTGTCATGGTCCCAACCTGGGGGATAATCTGGGGCTTGCCCACAATGTCCGTTCAGGAGTGGGAAGCCCCCTCAGCATCCCTACCCAGAGGGGTAAGCCTGGGCATCGGGACGGCAAGTGGATGAGACCTGAGGGAAAAATGTGAAGCAGGACCGAAAATAAGAAAATAAAATAAAAAAGAATTTACAGTAGACTACTCTGTTAACATAGCATGAAAACATATGCAGTGCTGTACATGACATCTAACATCTGATCTCTACCACATGTGTGTCACCTGCAGGTAACAGTAATTGAGTTTTAAAGTGCATATTTTGATGGTAGTTGTTGAAATGTGTTCCAGATTGCTGCTACAGTATGTAGACTGATAATTGTGTGGTACTACCCCTCTCCATCTCTTCCATCTATATACATATATTCATGTACCTGCTAAATTCACTGTCAATGCATTCATCCTAATTGTGACCTTTTGTGGTATTCATCTCTCCACATCATGGACCGCACTGCATATGCTTGCATGCCATGTTAAAACAACATCTAATGTAACCTCTGCCTGCAATGGCAGAAAGTGTAGTGGCATGAAAGTGGTCAGAAGAGCAGACCGTTTGCATGTCCAATGAAAGAGCTTTTCCTACCACAATTGTGACCATAATGGTTTAACAGCCAGTATGTTTTTTGCACCTCTGCGCTTGCAGTTTGCTTTTTTTTAATAAAGCTTCTTTTTCATGTAGTCCTGGCTGGGTGCTGGCCTTCTGTTTGACTTGTACATTGATTTCCTATAGCACCAGTCTAATCTCGGTGCAGCTCTCCTGGTTCATGCATGTGGGATGATCGGTGCTGAAGTGAATGGTCACAGAACTTCAGGAACCTGCTATATCTCTCACTCTGTAGGCTGCCTTTGAACTTACAAACATGCAATCATAATGTGCAGGTGCTTGAGGGAATTTTGCAATGCAGTTACTATGTAAATATTATATAACTTTGTTTATTCACTGTTGTAATAACATTGATTGTCAGATGTATTTGTAAAAATAAAAAAAGATGTTGATTTTTTTCCCAAAACAGGAATTGTTGAAAAAGACAGAAAAAATGCAACTGCAAGAATAGGTATTCCATAACGTCGAGTCTGTCCAAACATCCTTTCTGTGCTTGATAATTTCCATATCACTTTATGTGAATATTATTAGATGATTAATTTTTAAATGCATTATATTATTTTTGTTTATGTTGAATATTAAATGTAGACAAATTTTTAAATACATTTTATTACTTTGGTTTCTGAGTATGAAACCAAAAAAAAAACACACACATGCATGCAATCTGAGCTACGAAGAGAAACAGTGCAAGATAAGAAGAGTTATGATTGATTCAGACATTCAGGTCTGATCCATATTTTTGTATTCCAGTTGGGAATCCGATAAAAGTTATATTATGTGCATTTTCAAATCATCAGGCTAATCAGAATGTGTAGTTTGAGGTAGTTTGTTGAGGTTCTACGTACAACAATAAATAATACAACAAATTATCTTTTAGTGTTTTTCCATGTCTATGGACCCATAGCAGTAAGAGTAAACTCATGAGGTGCCAGTACACAAGATTAGTGTCTCCCAACGCCTGTCAGGACCACCAGTTAGAACTAAAATATGAATGGAGTGGTCAGATATTCTTCATGAATACAAATGTATGAATTCTTATACTAAATTCAAACTTCAAACTGATCTAGACCTATACAACACAGCTCAAGTAACACTGACTGGAGTGACAGTGTAAAACATTCATGAGCAGCAGAAGGCCAGCTAATATCTTTCCTGAAAGACCATTTCTTTTCAGATCAGTGCAGAACATTATTTATCATGAGCAGCTAAATTATTTCCTCAAAATATAAAAAAAAAATCCTATAATTAGCCACAACAAAACTATAACTGCTAAATAAATAAATCTAGACTAGAGAGAGACTGAACATAAAGGTGCTGTCAAACTTCAGATTCAGCAAAGCAGCACAAATAGAAGTACTGATGTGTACAATTACAAGTTCTACTGCCAGAATTTGGGTAAGTCTTGGCATGACTAGATGGACGGAAACAGTGAGATTTTACATTAAAAAAAAAAGAAAGGCCACACATTGCTTCTTCGGGTGCTGCCTCGACATCCATCAAGCCTGTAAGGGGCTGGCCACTGCTGCCACAGAGGGAGGGAGTAGATCATGTTGGAATGTAGTGGCCAGAGCCATAGGAAGGCATTTGGGTGCCCTGGGCAAGAGACAAATTTTGTGCCCCCCCCCCAACGAAAAGAGCCAGAAGCTCTGGAGGGTTTACATGCTCCAGCTCTGTGGTGAGGTTTGGGGCTTTTCTTGAAGAAAAAAAACAAAACACTTTTGCTACATGGTCAGTCCCTAAATTTTTATGCCATGAATCTGAGGTGTGGGAAGAATCAGCATTTAAATAGCACTTTTCATATACAGTGTATCCCAAAGTGCTTTAGGCGCAATGCTAGACTAGTAGTGAAGTGACTAAATGTGGTGGTGGCCATATCGCATCAACACCCACACAGAGCCTGGACAATTGCATGAACTGGTTTATGGGAAGGGAATGTTAGCCAGGATACGGGAATGTCTGCTGCTCTTTGCGAAGAGTGCCCTTGGTTCTTTTACTTCCTCCTGGACACCTACCAGGACAACACTGGGATAGGTAGAAGGGACCTCAGTTTAACGTCTCATCCAAGGACAGCACACCCCAGCAGTTCAGTACCCCTACTACTGCACTCTGATGCCAGCATTTTAGGTGCAAGTCCAATCCCAACATGGGAGAGTTCACAACCTTCTGGTCCATAAGTGGATGTGCTACCAACTGAGCCAGGAGACTCTGGCTGGCTAGAAGCACATTTAGACAGGCAGTATTTTTTTTATTTTCTTTACAGTTTACTTTAAGTAGGATGCATTGCAGCTATGTTTTTGAGGTCTAGGTTGGGGCATGGTCCCTGGAAATGTGTCAATCTATTGGGGAGGTTAGTTTGATTCTTTATTAAAAGCAATGCACTGCAGATTCATGATTCTTGTAGCATTCATGGGTAAGAGTGACAAACTATTTTTCAGCATACTAAGCATTTGAATGAGATAATTGGGCTTAGGAAAACACAGTACACATATTTCTTATGTCTCCATTTTGAAGATATAGGAATTTCCTATATCTTCAAAATTGAATCATCAGAAATACCGTACTACTGAGGAATCCTCTGAAAATGAAATACTACAACACAGCTACTTCTGTATGTGACTGTTGCTAGAGATGATTTCTAACCGTCTCCATCTTCAGGGGTCATCGACCAGTCATTCAGAGACCACAGTCTGCACAGTGTCTGTAACCTGGCATCCAGTCCCAGCGGATGTACAATAAAGAAAAAAAGCATGTACCAACCAACTTGAGGGAGACTAGTCAGTCTAGTGCAATGGAGTCGCAGTATGACTTTGGTCTGACTGCAGGCTTTGCTCTGACTGGGTCTGTCTGTGCCGTCCCTCCACCACCCACCTGCATGGAGTAGAAGGAAACAGCATGGGGTGGGACTGGGGGAGCCTCCTTGGTGTGGAATTGAAGTGCAGGAGGAATGTGGGTCAAGATGAGAGAAGACAATGTGGTGGGCTGGAGTGAGGGTGCCTGTGGCCTGCCCACACCATGGCAATAAGTCAGGACACAAGCAGCAGATTGGAGGGCATGAACGTCTTCACTCTCATCCCAGTCTCATGAAGTACTAAGTCATCTTATCACACCTGAGTCAGGCCTGGGCTTTGGGTCCCTTGGCCCAGTCCCACAATCAAATTAAAAATCAGATCCAATCCTTCCTCACGATCACTGAAGTGCAGTGCGTTTTTCAAATTCCAATCAAGAATCCCTCCCCCAGTAGCACCGCCACTGCGACTGCCACAGCCACGCAATACATACAACACACTCACACCTCATTCATTGACACTGTCACATAGACACAACAAACTAAACAGTAAACAGATTTGAAGAATTAATTTTCATTTTAAAACAATACGGAATACAGAATCACACAAATACATGGGAGACGGCTGGGATGGACTTGCACATACTGTAGACGGACTACTACAGTGATGCGCTACATTGCTTTGCTTAAAAATCTTCAGGATGGATTTCTCTTGTCTTCTCTGTCATCTCTCCCAATCTTCTCTCTCTACATATACTCTATCGCTTTTTTTGCTGCCTGCTAGATACTCCATTTCTAGGCTCTACTGTCAACAATAACATTGTCTCTGATTCCAAGTTTAACTGCCTCTCCATGCTACATACACTGTACCTCTTTTATACTATTAGGGGCACTGGCTTCTCCTACAGTTTCTCTTTCTTTCTCATACAGCAACACCACACCACATGATTATTTGTCTGCAGCTCATGTGACCCCAACCCAACCTGCTGGTCTTTGGTCCACAGATGTGCCCTACTGACAGCCAGACATAATTACAGTTTATCAAGCCAAAATAAATTTAAAAAAAGCAGTAGCGCAGGTTAATAAACAAATGAGCTTCAGTTGAAAATTGCGCCCCCCCCGAAGGTTGAGCCCAGTGCCAGAGCACCACCCGCCCCACCTTTCCTACGGTACTGGTAGTGGCTCACCACCTAGTCAGTCCCGTTATAATTCAGAACCATTTCCTTATGTTGACTGCACAGCAAGATGCATATAAAACTACCTTTGCACTGCCTAATTTGTTTCAATAACAGTGTATGGTGATTGGACCAATGAGCATTTAATTTACCCTCCTCATTGTTTTTACTCATGAGGGAGGTCAGCAGGTCATGAAGAACACCCCGTATTTTCTTAATTTTATGTTATGTAGGTGTAATCATTTCAATGTGGTCACCAATTATCAATCTATATTTTAAAGCCAAAGTAATACTGCATTTGATATTTATTTATTTTTATAAATAATATTTATTGGTTTTTCTGTTAATCAACATTACAGAAAAATAGAAGAGTGAATGTTGTGATGTTAATATATTTTCATACCTCTGAACAATGTCTATTACAACAGGCAGTATGACAGCTAATATAAAATACACATACATTAATGTCCGAGTACCTGGAATAAGGAGGGGGCCCTATTATGATGACCAAACCTGCTGCAAGGAGTACACATGTAATCCTGGGAAGACTTTTGCTGGCAGCTCAACCTAATGGCTGTCATATCCTGTCCTGTCTCCTACACGAGGCAACTCTATTCTTCGATTCTGAAAAAGGAAACATGGAACCACAAAGCTTCTTAGCTACAACAGCGTGATGCATATACACATATTGGCAAACATAAAATGGCTTAATTAAGGTTATCTGAGGCTCATTCCAAGCTACAGTCAGAGTCATGAGTAAACATACAAGTATAGCAAGGGAGAATTGGATGACTCAATATTTATGCTATTAAACAATACTATTTTGTTACAGTTTCCCAATCCATGAAAGCAAAGAAAAAAATCCAATCTTTAAGCATAGAATAGCATAACTTTTTCCTAAAACTTCACAAAGTGTGTTTTAGCCTTTCATGGCTCATTTTCTGCCATTACAACCAGGGAGGTCATGGATCATAATATGCTCATGAAAGGTTAACAAACCACGGGCATAATCATTACCATAAAATGTGACTCCTTATTCTTCATTCTTTTATTTTCATTAGCCATCACTTTAATTCCGGCAGACATCTCCACTCCCTATGTGTTTATTTCATTTTTTTTCTCAGCAATAAATTATTTAATTTCATGGGATGCTTTGCCATTATTGTTGCCCCACATTTTTATCCGTGGCTTCAGTGCACATGCCCCCTCCCCCCCAACAATCAACTATTGTTTCGTGTTTGGTAATTTGTTTGGGTTTTCTTTTTCTTTATTTTTTGTAACTACCTACAATGCATAACTATTGTCTCATGCTGAAAAACACAGATTTTATCAATTTACTTTCCTGGTGGCACTGTTAGGTTGTCCATTGCAAAGGGAGCAGATGCCGATTCCCTCTGTAAAAATCCCAGTCGTAACACTGCGTCTCAATTTCTCATGAATTATTTCTTGCAAGCCAGCCCATCACCATTTCATTTGCAAGTTTATTTCTTGTTTCTTTTTTGTTTTGTTTTTTGGTTTTTTGTGGTGCAATGTTCATTCTAGACTGACGTGGAACAGAAGCATATCTTAAATATGTTGTAGCAATACACCTGCAATCATCAATTCAGAGCCACGGCCCAGGGTGTGGATAAAGTGTTTGCCACATAAATCAGCAGATGTGCATTACCAAACCCCTTAAGTAAGAAAAGCAATGTTGCTTATTGCAGAGGGGGCTGTAAGTCCCACGGTATAAATGCTAACCTTAAAATTCAGCCATTGCATACATATTACTGAATGCTCTTTTACAGATTTAAACCCTATTTTTAAAGGAGAACTAAACCCTAAAATAGCAATAAAATACATCATTCCTGTTTTTTTCCTAGCATTTTTTGCAGCTTTGTAATGCTATTTGTTGTTTTATTTATTTTTCACTGTTTCCAACCCTCTCTCATGGCCCCTGTGAGTCGACATCCATGCTTCTTCGTTTGGCAGGTGTTCCACCCAATTGTCCCAGAATCCCTCAGTGAGATACATCCCCTTGCCCCCTGTTATTCTATTGTTCTGCACTGACAGTTTTTGCTTCTTGTACAGGTACATTCAAAAGGATCCTATTTTTAACTTGCAATAAAAAATTACCACCTCACAATCTGTGTGTGTCATTTTCTCTTTCAGTGCAGATTCTCTACTCCCTGACTCATTCAATAGTCCCGCGATAGTTGATATAGTGCTAGACCTATTGCTACTTGCAATTAAATAACCCAGCCACATGGTAATCATAATTTAACGGAGCTCAATATGTATGCCCTTGAGCAAAGGAGGGAGAGAGGTGATATGATCGAGGCATTCAAACACCTTAAGGGCATAAACAAGGTGAAAGAGTCTAACATGTTTAAATATAAGAAAAATAGCAGGACAAGAGGACACAGCATGAGATTAGAGGGGGGCCGATTAAGGGGGAATGTGAAGAAATTCTTTTTCACAGAAAGGGTGGTGGATGCATGGAATGGCTTACCACAAGAAGTGGTGGCTATGAATACAGTGCAGGGCTTCAAACAGGCATGGGATAGGCATAAGGGAGCAATACAAATGACTATGAATAGATAGGCCACTGATAGAGCAAAGGCCAATGGCACATTTATAAGGTAGAAAAAGAAATGGTCAGACTGGATGGGCCTTGTGGTCCTTATCTGCCGTCAACTTCTATGTTTCTATGTTTCTATGTTAAAACCCAGCCACATACAGTATGTATTTGTTTGGTGGCTTTATAACGCTGTACTGACACCAAATACTTAGTGGCTAAATCATACTGCACCGGGCAACCTATTGCTGCACCATAACCAACAGTTGATTTTGCCTGGCACACAAATCTAAGTTCGTTCCACACAGTGTGTGTTGGTTCCAGTGCACTACTCTGCTGCCAAAACCACGTGCATCACTCTCAATTGTTTTTCTATGTCTCATTCCCAGTACTGAAACACAAACCAGATGTTCCCAAGTCCCCCACACCCATCACACCAGGGGTCAACCTTAACTTTTTTTTGCACTAGCCAGCTGGGCTAGTGAATCAGAGATTGCACTAGCCTGCAGAAGTTTGCACTAGCCCGCAGTCAGTATGGTTAACATTGATTTGTCAAACAAAAGGCAAATAAAATGGTATATGTCCTGCCAATAGTCTGGACATCTACCAACTGATTTTGCACTGTGCCTTTAACTTCAAACCTCACATACAATATCTCAGCTTCTGTGACTGAAGAGTCAGTGTTTCTGTCACTGATGACTGAAATTAACTTCGTTTCCATTATTTTTTTCTCATAGTGCCGGCTGGGTTACTGACTTCTTTAACATATTTCCACATGTTCAGATTTATAGTTAACAAAGTTTTGTCATGAACAGTGTGTGTGTCTTTTTCTACCATTTTTCCACCCTGACCACAGATCCCAGAAATGCATCATTGTTCCAGTTCTGTTAAAACATATTCACCAAAAAAAGTAAGGATAACTTCAACAGCATCAACCCATACTGTTATTTATTTATTTTTAGAAAATCGGCTTTTTATTTGTTGGGTTCTGATTGGCTAGTACCCCTGCCAAGGGGGTATATTAACTTTCAATAGATGCCCAGCAAATAAAAAGTGCTGACCAAACCTGCCTCATGCCCATATCCTTGTGCCCAGCCTGCTTTCTCATTGGTGGAAGCACTGGGCACACAATTTGAAACTACCACCATTTTTTCCCCCTCACTAAGCGAGAAGCCCCACACCACTCCTCCAAATAGTGTACAGAAATATAAAAAAAGTACCCAGCTTCAAAAACTGATCTTATTTTTTCCCCATTGAAAACCACACTCAAGTCACTGAAAGAACTCCAAGCCTTCAGTTTCACCCCCCCCCCGCTCGCTCTCACAACTGCCGCGAACCGGCGGTGTGACTTTATAACTGTGGAAGTCACTTCAAACGACTCCCGCTCCAACGGTTCCTCGCCTCACTTCTCACTCACTCTAATTGCCACCTCACCTTGCTTTTTATGCCAAACCAACACACAGTGAGAGCTGTCAGCACCGTTATCTGTTGCACCGCAGCGAGTATGAGAGCAGCGGTATTTTCTTGAGTTTCAATACCGCAGATGGACGTCCATCTGCAGAACAGAAACTCAAGAAAATACCAGTCCTCTCATGCAGAGTACAGTCTTCTTCCCACTTGCAACTTTCAGTTTTTTTCTCTTTGTCTGTGTCCGGAAACCCCTGCAGCCACCATCTGGCCCTTAATCTTCAATTTTCTGACTCTACCAGAATTACACAGTTACTTGCTCCATCGATCTGTATGCAATTTACCGGAATCAGCTATCGGGCACTCCATACACAAAAGAAGTCCTGTCATGCACAGTACGTCTATTTCCCGCTCACAACTTTCAGTCTTTTTCTTTTTTGTCTGTGTCCGGAGACCCCTGCAGCTACCATCTGGCCCTTAATCCTAACTTTTCCCACTAGTTGCTCCATCGCTCTTGGAACTGATGTGGGAATGAAACAGCACACTACCATAGGGACTACTTTACCTTTAAACAATAAAAAATGGAACTGTAGTCATTTTATAGAATTACTTCACATTTTTCTTTGTAATCCTGTAAAAAAATGACACAGTTAGCCCATTTTCTAAGAGCAATAATAGCCTCCAGGGTGGGTGGTATGGGCAATACTGGACCGCCCAGGGGCTATAAGGCCTCATTACACCCCTGGGAGGTCCGGTATTGCCTAATACCGCCCACCCTGTGGGGTATTATTGCTTGCTTATTCTTTGGCAACCAAATAACCCCCATTGGGCACAAGACCCAACTTCAAGGGTGGCCCGGGAACACAGGGAGGTTAACTGACTTGCTTAGGGTCGCACAGTATGCAAGTGGAGGCTGTGGGAATTTAAACCCAGATCTGTTGGATGTACAAAGCCCATTCACAACCTTTTGCTCTCTCTGTTAGACACTTTTCAGTTTTCCTTTCCATGGTAGCCATGTATTCTGATATGCCGTGACCACCTTTTTAATAATTGAACTGTCAGTACTTGTGGTATCCTCAATACTACATTGTGTTCCCTTTACCTCATAAGCTACTGCTGTTTTTTTCAAATGTCCAAGACATCACATTCCACAATTTCAGACACACTGTTCCAAACAAAAGATTAATATACAAGTTAGCTAGCCTGGGAGTGGGCCTCAAGATGACAGCCTGGGTAAAAAAATTGGCTGGAGAATAGGACACAGAGAGTAATTGTAAACGGAGTCCACTCTGAAGAAAGGGGGGTTACTAGTGGGGTACTGCAGGGTTCAGTATTAGGACCAGTCCTCGTCAATATCTTTAGAAGCGACATTGCAGAGGGACTGGAAGGAAAAGTATGTCTCTTTGCAGATGACACAAAGATCTGCAACAGAGTTGATGCACAAGGTGGGGTGGAAAGGATGAAAAGGGACTTGGCAAGGTTAGAGGAATGGTAAAATGTACGGCAGCTTAGATTCAATGCTAAGAAGTGCAAGGTAATGCACCTGGGAAACAAAAACCCAGGGGAAGAGTACACAATGGGGGGTGAGATACTAACAACAACAAAAATGGAAAGGGACCTGGGGGTAGTCATATCAGATGACCTAAAGGTGGGCAAACAATATGAGAGGGCAGCAAGTAGGGCTGGGGGGATACTGGGATGCATAGGGAGAGGCATCACCAGTAGAAAACATGAAGTTTTTATCCCTCTGTACAGTCAGCTGGTCAGACCCCATCTGGAGTACTGCGTGCAGTTCTGGAGACCCAGTCTTCGCAAAGACATAGACAGGATGGAAGCTGTCCAGAGGAGGGCAACTAAAATGGTGCAGCGCTTGCACCAGAAGACATATGAAGAGACTTAAGGAGCTCAATATGTATAGCCTCGAGGAAAGGAGAGAGAGGGGGGACATGATAGAAACTTTCAAGTACCTCAAGGGAATCAACAAAGTCCAAGAGGGTAGCATCTTTCAAAAAAAGAGGTGTGCAAGAACAAGGGGGCACAATTTGAAGATAGAGGAGGGGCGGCTCAGAGGTAATTTAAGGAAGTATTTTTTCATAGAGAGGGTTGTGGATGCATGGAACGGCCTTCAGGAGGAGGTCGTGGAGTCAAAAACAGTGGTGGAATTCAAGCATGCATGGGACAGTCATAAGGCAATTCTAGAGGGTGGAGGTAGGAAGAAGTAGGCTGCTGGTTAACTAGGATCTGCAGCTTATCCAGTTGGCAGGGAAATGGGCAGACTGGGTGGGCCAAGCGGTCCTTATCTGCCGTCAAATTCTATATTTCTATGTTTCTATGTAACTATTTATTCCAATGGCCTGTTAAGATGTAGTTAATATCATGCAGCCCTGGTAATTGCCACCTCAGTTTTGTTCAGTTTTCCTTTAAGACCATTAGCAGTAAATCAACCTAATCTTTTCAACTCTGAATTTTAAATATGTTTTTTTTACTGCCATGACAGGAAACAGTTTTACACCTTTATGTGCTGAAATGGGTTCTTTTTTTTTTCCTGTAGTCTCATATGGTTTAGACCCACTTTTTCAAATTATTTTTCACATTTTTTATTGTCTTTGTCACTGTGTTGATTATTTCTCCCCTAAGTCCTCAGCAGCTGTTGTTCTAATTTTCTGCTGACCATGCAATGCCAGCAGACTAGATAAAACAGATGTCCTTCTTCAGCTGCTCTCTTTGTATGTCTGTAACTATGTTTGGGTGATTGCCATCTGGCAATGCTAGGTGTTGCTCTAACCAACAGTCAAGTGCTTCGGGCATGGAAAGCACCATGCAAGAGTCTTAGCAAGTTCCATGTGCAGTGACAGTAATGTCCTCTCCAACCCACTGCCAAATTGTTAAATGGCCACCGGACACACGTATTGTGTTTGCATCCATGCTGTGATGTTTCCAGTCATATGAAGTCCATTACCTACACACTGTGCTTGTAGCTACATCACTGAATGCCATCTTTCTTTCTGGATAGTTATTTGTGCCATTTCATTGTTTTGCAGTGGGTTCTGTATGTTTCCATGCCAAAGGACCACAACAATGCACTTCATTAGTTTTGGTATCACTCCTATGTTGATACCATCCCGAAACCAGCTGTATCCAACATTGACTAACCGGCAACAATCTCACAATGGCTAGGGTGTGTTGCACTACTTCTATGTGAAATATCCACACTGCCCCTGTGTGCACAATTTCCTCATGTGTGGAGCTTTGGTCTGCCCACATGTTGCATTGAAATATGCTCGGAACTGTGTGACATGACATGGATGAGATGTGAGATCCTTCATCAGCCATCCATACCATCCACCCCTCCAGTGTGTTCTCCTTGTCCTTGTCCTTCTTCTCACCATCACCATGTGGACAGTGCCACACACGTACCTGTTGGAAGTAGCTGGACCATCAGTTACGTAACAGCATAAATTCTGGAGATGGCCATGGTGGGAATGCATACCACTTTTTTTGCGACATGTCTCACTTGTAAGTTGGTTTCTGGTGTGTTGCTTTTCTCTTTGGCTATCTCCTGGTGCATGATGAGTTTAAATAGACTGCCTTATTGTATAGTGCTATGTGGTACATGCTAGCATCCAGTTCATAATTTTATCTATTTCCATCACAGGCCAACATAGAAGCCCAAGTGGCTGCTTACACTGCTAAGAAAAGAAAAGATGCCTCACTGCTTGCTTATCACTGTACAACACACACTGGGAGATTACCAAAAGGAGAGTTTTCATGTATTCATTTCCAAAAGACAGCTTGTTCACTGAAATTTGGGTCAAGTGTTGCCACACCGATGTCGGCAACATTAAACATTTTTGTGAAGGAAGAGCTTGCTCAAAAGAGGTTCAAGTACTTCCTCTTTTCACTGAAATTTAAAGATAGCATGTTTGAGCTGGACTACCAGATGCAGCTATTATCACCTTAGTCTTAGTTATGACTCAGTAAATTTTACATAGAAACATAGAAATATAGAATTTGACTGCAGATAAGGACTGCTTGGCCCACCTAGTCTGCCCATTTCCCTACCTAATGGATAAGCTGCAGATCCTAGTTAACCAACAGCCTACTTCCTCCTACCCCCCACTAGAATTGCCTTATGTCTGTCCCAAGCATTCTTGAATTCCCCCACTGTTTTTGACTCTATGACCTCCTCAGGAAGGCTTTTCCATGTATCCACAACCATCTCTGTGAAGAAATACTTCCTCACATTACCTCTGAGCCGTCCCCATCTTCAAATTGTGCCCCTTGTTTTTGCACATCTCTTTTTCTGAAAGATGCTACCCTCTTGGACTTTGTTGATCTCCTCAGGTATTTGAAAGTTTCTATCATGTCCCCCCTCTCCCTCCTTTCCTCAAGGCTATACATCTTAAGCTCCTTTAGTCTTTCTTCATATGTCTTCTAATGCAGACCCTGCATTATTTTGGTTGCCCTCCTCTGGACAGCCTCCACCCTGTCTATGTCTTTGCAGAGATGGGGTCTCCAGAACTGTACACAGTACTCCAGATGTGGTCTTACCAACTGTCTGTACAGAGGGCCAACAACTTCCTGTTTTCTACTGGTGATGCTTCTCTCTATGCATCCCAGTATCCCCCAGCCCTCCTTACTGCCTTCTTACATTTCTGGCCCACATTTAGGTTGTCTGATATGACTACCCCCAGGTCCCTTTCCATTTTTGTTGTTGTCAGTATCTCACCCCCCATTGTATACTCTTCCCCTGGGTTTTTGTTTCCCAGGTGCATTGCTTTACACTTATTTGCATTGAATCTAAGCTGCCATACATTTGACCATTCCTCCAACCTTGTCAAGTCCCTTTTCATCCTTTCCACCCCACCTTGTGTATCAACCCTGTTGCAGATCTTTGTGTCATCTGCAAAGACACATACTTTCCCTTCTAGTCCCTATGCAATGTCACTTATAAAGACATTAAAAAGGACCGGCCCCAGTACTAAACCCTGCAGTACCCCACTAGTAACCCTCCTTTCTTCACTGTGGACTCCATTTACTATTACCTGCTGTGTCCTGTTGTCCAACCAGTGTTTTACTCAGGCTACCACCCTAGGACCCACTCCCAGGTTGGCTAATTTGTTTATTAATCTTTTGTGCGGGACTGTGTCAAATGCCTTGCTAAAGTCTAGGTAGGCCATGTCCACAGCCCCTCCAGGGTCTACTGCTTTGGTCACCCAGTCAAATAAATCAATTAGGTTTGTCTGACATGACCTTTCCGCTGTGAATCCATGCTGCCTTGGGTCCTGTGCCCCACTGACCTCTAGGTACCCGACAATTCTTTCCTTCAGAAGTGATTCCATCATTTTCCCTACCACTGAGGTCAAACTGACAGGTCTGTAGTTTCCTGCCTCTGTCTTTCTCCCACTTTTGTGAAATGGAATTACATCCGCCATCCTCCAGTCCTCAGGTACCACCCCATCCTCCCATGATTTATTTAAAAGGGTAGTACTAGCCAGTGGTGTTACTAGTTCTTCCCTCAGTTCTTTTAAAATTCTGGGGTGAATCCCATCAGGCCCCATTGCTTTACCCACCTTCAGTTGTAAGAGTTCTTTCAGAACCCTTTCTTCCGTGAAAGGACTAATATTAACCCCCCTATCCAGAGTGCCTCTATTGACTGGATCAGGTATTTCCCCCTGCTTTTCCATTGTAAATACTGAGCAGAAGTATTCGATCAGTATCCCTGCTTTTTCACTGTCACTCTCTGCCCAACCACCTTCCTGTTTGTTCAGCCTCAGTATCCCTTCGTTAGACTTTCTTTGCTCCCTAATGTACCTATAAAAGCTTTTATCCCCCTTCTTAACCAAGTTGGCTATCATTTCCTTGGTTTGGGCCTTTGCTATTCTGACTGCCTTACCTGCTTCCTTCTGCTTCAACTGGTACAGTTCTCTGTTCTGCTCCTTCTGTGTTTCCTTATACTTCCAGAATGCTATCTTTTTTTCCCTTACTTTCCCCGCCACTTCTTTTGAGAACCATAGTGTTTTTTTCTTTCATTTTGATTTGTTTATTTGCTTCACACAAAGACTTGTTGCCTCTGTGATGTTAGTTTTGATGTTTCTCCATTATTGCTCCACCCTACCTTCTTGCCTGTTTGCTAGTGCTTTTCTGAGGCACTCTCCCATTTTGTAAAAATCAGCCCTCCTGATGTCCAATACGTTAACTTTTGTGTGGCTTGACTCTACAGCTAAATTTATCATGAATCACACTGTTTGGTGGTCACTTGTTCCCAGATGGCTACCCTCTTCAAGATCAGAGATCCCCTCTCCATCCCCATTTGAGAGTACCAGGTCTAAGATTGCTCTCTCCCGAGTGGGTTTCAAAACTAGCTGTCTGAGGCATGCCCCCTCTAGGGCATCGAGAATGGCCCTGCTCTTGGATGAGGCTGCAGCAAAGGTGCTCCAGTCAACATCTGGCATATTAAGGTCCCCCATCAGCAATATTTCCCCTTTCTCTGCCATCCCAAGGATGCCTTCTATCATTTCCTTGTCCATTTCCTCCCTCTGAGATGGGGGTCTGTATGCAACCCCTGTGCGGATTGTGGAGCCATTGCCAGTCTCCAGGGTGACCCACAGTGCCTCCTCTCCTCCCTCTTTACCCTTAGTTCTGTTGCTTTTATCCCTTCCCTTACATAGAGAGGTACTCCTCCTCCTCCTCTTCTTCCCTCCCTGTTCCTCCTGTAGATTGTGTACCCTGGTATGTTGACATCCCAGTCATGGTTCTCTGTGTACCATGTTTCTGTGACTGCCACAATATTCAGGCATTCCTCTTCCATCAAGGCCACCATTTCAGGGAGCTTTTTACCTAGACTACGGGCATTGGTACTCATTACCCTCCATTTTTTTATGGTTTTATTTCTTTTTGCTCCATCACTGTCCCTACTGCCTTTGTCTTTTTCTCCATTTACCCCTGCCCTTCTCCCTATTGACTGCTCTATTTTGGTGTTTACTTCACTAATTAACCTGATTGGTGGGGGGCTAGGATTTTGCTTCTCCTCTTCAGTGCCTTACCCCTTGGCTAGTTTAAATGCTTGCCACTGAAGCATTTAAACCTATCACCTAGGATCCTGTTTCCCCTTCAGGATAGAAGCAGACCATTGTGCCTGTATAGACCTGCATCCCTCCAGGTGAAGCCCCAGTCCCCAATGAAGCCAAATCCCTGAGCTCTGCACCAGCTTTTCAACCAGTCATTGAATCCCATGGTGTGGAGAGCCCTAGCCTCATCCATGCCATAGACAGGTAGCACTTCCGAGAAAGTTACCATGTGTGCTACTTGTCTAAAGGCCCCTCCCCAACTCCACAAACTCCAGTTGCACTGCTCTGATCCCATTTTCAGCCAGGTCATTCGTCCCTAGGTGGATAATGACATCCAGCTCCGTCCCCCTTGCCGCTGCTCCCACAATCCTGAGGATTAATTTCCTGCCCCTACAAGTCACGGTGCCAGGCAGGCAGCTTACCTCCCTTTCCCCTCCCTCCCCCAGTTCTAACCTCCTAACAATTGAGTCCCCCACCAGGAGTTGTTTCCTTCCCCAGTGGGGTCCTAGGCCACCCTCCTGTGGGTCTCCATTGTGGAGGTTCCCAGCATCCTCCTTGGTCTCCACTGCAGGTGCCTCCATAGAGGAACCATGCTTCATCAGAGTGGCAAATGAATTGTAGAGAGGCACAACTGGAGGGATGCACCTCTGTTCCACCACCCTCACCCTCCCTGAGCCCACTGTGGTCCACCCACTCCTCTTTCTTGGCAACCTCTGAGGTAATAGCGGTGGCCTGGGTGTTCTCTGGGTGGGGGAGCAGGTTTTCTGAATCCTTGCCAGGTCAGCATAGAGACAAACAAACCTCCTCCCTCAGACCAGAGAGGTGCCTGCAAATAGGCCAGCAATGCAGTTTCCAGAATGTCTCCTGGAAGACTGCTGCTCCACAGCCAGTGCATTGCACCACTCCCCACATGTCTGTGTTCCTTCCAGTTACAGATGTTTTTTTTTTGTTTTTTTGTTCTTGTTTAAGTGTGTGCAAGCTTGTGAGTGTATCTACCCCCTATTCAGTGTGCTGTGCCTTTAAGGATATGAACAGGTGTATGTTGTTAGCAGTTTTGAGGAAGTGATGTCAGAGCCCCTGCTATAAAGAGTTATGCACTTGGGGTGGGTGGGGTGAGGGAAGGGTGGGTGGGAGTAAACCTATGCTGTCCAGAAACAACCACCTACAACTCTTACCCTCCACCCTGGGGGTGCCTTCCTTTCTTTCAGACACCTATTTCACAAAGGCTAAGAAGCAGGTCTAGTCACAACTGACTAGTGCATAACCAGATGCAGTGCCTACAATCTTCCCTTTACTCAAAACCAAAAAACAAAGACAAATTTCAATAAGTCGGATTTCATGACGGGATCACAAACAGGTAAGGAGCCATAGTGTCACCGTTGGCATATTGTAATCTTATTAGATGGACTTGTCAGCAATAATTGTGTTATCATCTTACTCTTGTTTTTTTCAGATGGCAGAAGACCTATTGCAACCAGCAACGCAGCCGAAGAAACAACGTTCCAGAAACCTGAGTCAGGTTCAAAACTAAGTACTGTAATTATGGTCTTGCTGTTGTTCTTTATCATTCCCTATATGATTACTTACATCAAACCTTCTTTGTACCAGTATAGAACAGGACCCCATAGTACATACAGAGGCAATTTTAGCAAGAGCAACATAATTACAATAGTGACAATTCAATGTGTAGTGATTTGGTTCTATTTTAGGATGAGGTGATGGATGCTGTGACATCATCGGCACCACTTGTGTGATTGTGTACAGATTGTTACAACCAAGGCATCCAAAACTCACTGACTGGCTTATATTGCTATGAACATCTCTGATGTACTGTCAGTCACAAGGCTATGATTGCTGTACAGATTGGTGCTTTGTTAGCCAGATTTCCCGTGCAGACACAAAATACATTTCTCTTCTCTACCATGCTCTTCTCTAACCCGCAAAACAAGCAATGGCAAGTCCCACTCACCATTAATACATACCTGGGAAATACCCTTGAACAAGTGCCAATTTTCAAATATCTTGGAATCAACTTTGATCAAGGCCTAACCTTTGCAACTCACATTGATAGTACAGCAAAAACTATTAATCAGCGAATTGGGATTCTGTATCGGAACCGACAGCTTCTTACCCATTCTGCACTGAGGATTGCCATCCAATCTTCTATCATCTCAGTCATTGACTATGGCTTAGTTATATATGGATCTGCCACTACTACAGCACTTAGTAGCATTACAACATCTCTAAATAAGGCCTGCCGACTGTTCACATGGCACATCGGCGTACCCACACATGTGAACTCTATGCTGACTCAGGTTGGTTGCAACTCTCAAACTGGATAAGTACCTTACCTGCCTGATGGCGAAAAATCCATTCTGGGCCTCACTCACCCTGTATCCAAGACCTGTTATGCCTGGCGCTGAGCACCCATTTTACCAGAAGATCAGAACACCAGCCTCTCCAAGTCCCCGATGCCGGACTTCTCAGGGACAAAGATCATTTGCCTATCGTGCCCCAGCTGGCTAAATGCCCTCAGCACTCATTACTGCCTCCACCTCTCTAGGTATTTTCAAATCAAGGCTTTTCTCTCACCTTGCCACCTCTAGCTCCTGTGACTGCCCTGATTAAACCTCCTATTTTCTCACTACCCACTCTGTTCCGTTATCTGACAAAGACATGTTTGGAAACCTTTTCTCCTGCTATTGTCTGCTCCCACACCTTTCACTAAACCTTTCTGTTCTGGACTTTCCCTATTTGTTTCTCCTAATCTGGCATGACCTCTTTCTTGTAATAATAATGTGATTATTGATATCTCATGTCCTTTTGCACAAGTGATTTAATATGTATTTGTATATGTTTTCTTGCTCTTGACACAACACAAATTGTTGTGTTATCTATGTAACCTTTTGTACTGTACCTAATTGACATGGAACCTTTGTAAAAGAGCCTCTGGCTCAAAGGTAGTAATTCCTAGAACAATAAACTAAACATTAACTGCCATTGTTACCAAAAGACTTGTAACACTTTTCATAGTCTCTCTAGTACCCAACATGTTTGATGATGGTGGACCTCATGACCCAAGCTCACAGAGATTGAAATTAAATTTTGCTGACACTAGCCAGTTGGGTGAGTAACTTTTGAAATCCACATGCCCAATAGACACTGTCAGTGCCTATGCTTGTGTGTATGCTGAAGTGTTGCCTTCTCCACTGCAAGCCTGCAGGTCTTGTTACATGAAAATTATGTCATATCAGCAGCCTGATACATGCCATGTTGATATGGGCATATGCATGCCAATTAGACATGGTCAGTACAACAACAATAAAAAAACACAGAGAAAGAGAGACACAGAGATCAATAAAACTATGTACATGGGACCACCATAGTGGACGTAGCAAAGGTGCATCATTACATTGCATTGCCTTGAGCACAATCCAGTGTCATGCGGACCACCATATTCAAAGATGTTGGGGACTCAAGAGCATCCGACTGCTCACATAAGACTAATACACATTAATGAATCTTGTGTCTGCTTAGGCAGTCTTGCTGTTGATGTCCAGATCTGTGCAGTGATCATGGTTTCTAGATGGCCTGTGGTTGTCTTCTGATTCGATGCTTACTGTGTTTGAAACTAATGCAGTAGTGTGTTGTATGTAATGTGATACTCCACAAAACACACTGCACAGTTATCAACAGATGCACAGTGCCATTAGAAATCAAGTGAGTATACGGCTTCACTGTGCACCTTACACTTCATTTACCACCACAATTGATGTAATGCTGCTTATCTATCCCATTCCTGTGTAACCTTAACACTGTTCAAGCCAACAATAGACTGCCCAAGCATCAAGCTTTATAGCACATAAGGATCACTTTAGCTACCTAGGGTGCCCATTTTCCAGAATGGTGTCATATACAGTCGATCCAAAATGATCTGTGTAGTAGACTGCCTTTCCTATCATTTTTTTTCCCTTTCATGTATGTCCCATGCTGTTGTGCATTGCTGTAACATTTTTTCACCAACAAATTCAGCCTGTAGTCTGTTGCATGGTTACACTGCCATTTCTTAGAAACAATACTTTCTCTTGCTTGACCTGAGTCTACCCACCTGTATTTTCCTATCAATGCCCATTGTTCGTCATTATCATTTTTATGGGAAGATGCTACCCAATTGCACATTATTTATCAACTTACTATATTTGAAAGTCAATAGCATATCCCCCATCCTCTCTCCTCTGTGCCAAGGAGTATAGGAATCCTCCAGTCACTCCACATATGAGTTTTGTTATGGTCTCTCCACTCTTAATGACACCATAAACCAGTGCCTTGGTAAATCGTATAAAGTCAACAGACAACCATAAAAATAAATTCAGAAGCAAAAAAAAAAAAAAGAAAACAAAGATGTGATTGTCCTTAGACCAAAAATGTGATAAATAATGTATATAACTTTGTATGATTTTTTCCATTGAAGGGCCAAGTTGTTACATAAAAATAATAAGCACAACTGTCATTCAACCCCCCCATCCCCCCACCCCAGAAGGCATCAGTGTGCACTGCCACTTCACTACTAGCCACTGTCTGACGGAAGTCAAGAAGTGCTATGAAAAATTAATGCCATTGATATATACTGCACAGTGCTCTACATGTAGCTGAGGTTGACCAGCATTACAGTGTGTCATTCACCATGTCAATATGCATGAAATATGATGTTTGCTAGCCACATGTTCTGCACTTGGTATAGTGTGCCCCATGTACTCCCATTGCTCAGCAGTGCCACAGTGTCCACCACTGCACTGTGTCCAATGCACTGACAATACTGCAGCTACAAGTTTCCAATTTCAAGAACAAAGAGTAAACATGAATGCATCTATGGTGCACTTTGCCAAATGAGATTTCTATTTTTTGTATGTATGATTTTTTGGGGGGAAAGAATTGGGAGCTCCAGTACCTCCTTTGTAGGGATTCATTCTACTACCTGATACTTGAATCATCATGGACCCCGTCAGCTCTTGATTTTGTGCTGCTTTTCCCCCGGCCCCCAAACCTGCAATGGGTGGACAGGCTCTCTCCACCTCCACAGAGGCAGCCTAATGCCCTGGATGTGGGCCCCTTCCCCATTATTGGGAGCACGCCAGTGCTGGCAGCCAGCCAGCGCTGGGTGTCAGTCTACAACGTGTCATACGATCCACCCTCCACAAGAGAGGAGAGCTGTCTGTGGACACTCAATCCTTCCTCACACAATTAGAGTCGTGAAACTGCAGTAGTAGATAACAAGAATCTAAATAACTTGGTGGGCAGTTTTGACACACCAAAGCATCAATATAGCTAATTTTCATTTACTTTTATTTCTCTACCATGGGCAATAAAAAGGATTTTGAAATTCTTAAAAGGTGTTGGTCCTTTGCCCTGTCATAAATCATATCAATAATCAATGATGTGAGCAAATTAGGTTGGTGGTATGCTGCTAGTCATCATAATCATGTGCTGGCAAAACCATGACATATTTGCAGTATCAATACAGTGAGTGCTGTTAGTGTGTGCTGTCTGGGGAGAAGATTTTAGAAAGTTGCCAGTGGCTGCCATCTTTACTGTAGTGTAGAGCCACATAAATGACAAAAGTGGTAATAAAACACTGTCTTAAAAACAACTGATTGAATTTATAAAACCCCAGTGAAGAGCCAAAGTTTGTCAAGAATACATTACTGCTAAGAAAAGGTAGGATGGCATTGTATGCGAGATAACTAGTATTGCTGCTTTAACATGGGCAGATAGCTATATTTGCATTACACATTCACAATATGGCAATTTATTTGCAGTAGCCAAGGAATGTGGTAGTGGGCATTTCTCCAGTGATGGCGGAAAAATATTGATCTCATCCAGGAAGTCCTGGTACTGAAACCAAATGCCATGCTATTGATGGCCCCGGACTGAGCACTTCACCAAGCATTGAGCCAATGGAAACTGTTACCACACCATCGATATGTTATCTTTCTTATCTGGACTGGTGCTCATCATTTTGCTGTCTATAACTGCCATGCTTTCATTCCCTTGCTTTTTCTGCATTGGAGCTACTATTGTGTTCTGTGACAGTACCATATTTTTCATTACAGTGCACATGTGCTCTCAGCGTGCTCTGCCATTGAGCAATGCTGTTGGCCCTGTGACACACACATGGCTGTTGTGGGGACAGAGCTGTCTTTTTGTATTGTCTACTGCATTGACAGAATGTATTCAAAGTGGTGAGGTCATGTCAGAGTACTCAGGGCAATGTCTTTGGCTTCCTTGGCCAGCTTACAAAGGAATCTAGGGGCAGTGTTGAGCATGGCCTGGCCCGATGCCAGCAAGGCAATGCATACCATGCCATAGAAAAGGCTAGACAACAAGATGAGTAGTCTGTGTATGGGCCACAGTCTTTGTTTGTAGGATTAGAACCTGGTTAATTGCCAGGAGGCAGATGGTGGTGGTACACATGATCAACATCTCGGGGTAATGGGGTCAACAATTTGGGTACTCCTTGGAGCAGTCATTGTGCCATAGATGTTTACTTTTGCTAGTGCTGACATAGTGTTGACATAGCTGAAGGTAAATTTGGAAAGGTTTGGCAGTTCACAGATGACACCAAGATGTGTGGGGGGGGGTGAAGGGGTGACAAATACACAAGTGGTGGAGAAAAAAAGGAGATACATAAGGTAACTGGGAAACTGTTGTGAGTTGTTAAAAGGTAGATTCATTTCATGAAAACACCTAATGATGAAACCAGGATGCAGGGCATGGAGGGGTGGCAGTTCGATGGGCTGAAAGTAGCTGACTGGTGCCAGTAACCGAAAGGCATCGGACACAAGTACAAAGGACAGTGGCATGTTTGGAAGCATGGGCAGTGGGATCACTACCAGAAGGCTGAAGGTGGTGCTTCCACCCATATAAAACACTAGTGTGGGATCACCTTTATCACTGCATGCAGTTCTGGATGCCACCATTTCAAGAGAACATTGGCATGTCAAAAGATGGTCCTGGGAAGTGCAACAAAGATGGCACATGGCTTGCACTGGGAGACGATGAAACATTGAAGGACTGCCATATGTACACATGTGAGGAATGTTTTGAAAGGGGCTATATGACATCAAGATGCTGCAAGAGGTGCTGGAACAGCAACTTGGGAGTGGGCAAACATGTATGGGCTAGGCACAAGGGAACCCTTTGGTGGGGGGGAGGCCTGAAAGAACACTGAACCGATAGGGTCAGAGTCCGAATACTAGGATAGTGCATAGGGGCAGGCAGGATAGACCTAGCAGTTCTTAACTGTCCACAATTTCTATGTTTCTGTGTCTAGTGATAGTAAAAAAACACAGGCTCCGCATTGCATTGCTGATTGATTTTTGGGGGGTTTTCTCAACAGGACATACCTACTATTGATGGTTTTCCAACAATGCCCACTAATGATGCAGAAAATGAGATTGAGATGAAACAGTCCATATGTCACTGTGGAACACAGACAAACTGGGAACAGGCTACAAAAACTTTTGCCACAATGGGGACACAAACAGGACCAACCAATGTTTGCTCCGTTTCATCACAGGCTTCCTCTGTTATGCATGACATTGCCTGCCAGTTCCTGCCAGAGGTAATTCCAAAAGAGCAAGCACTTCACAATCACCATTACAGCAGACAGTCACCAGGAAACATGATGTACCAAACAGAGGTTGATATCCAACTGCTTCATCGTCACAGGCTGCGACTGAGCCCTATCTGTTTTTGCCACTCATGTCACCAATAGAGCAGCATCACACCACTGCAGATGACCACATGTCCAGTATGACTTACCTTGCTGAGACAAGCGATGATCTTGTGATTGAGGACTCTAGCGACTTCTATGGGCCTAGTGTCGATGAGTCGTCATACAGCGACACAAGCATGGAACAAATCAATGACGATGATAGTATAGTTAATTAGCCAAAATATTTGGTGTTTGAAAGCTGCCTTGATATTCTTTTTGCCAAATTAGTGTGTCATGATTGTCATTCCATGGCATCAGAGGTTGAAAAGGTACATGTCACAGGTGCAATATTGTCAGTTAAGGTCATATGCCTGAATGGGCGTGACATCATTCACTGGTACTCATAGCCCCTCATTGGAAGGATGCCAGCTGGCAATCCCCTTGTTTCTGCAGCCATACTGTTTAGCGGTAATCTATTTGTGTGCATTTCTCAATTTTGCTCATTCCTTGGCCTCCAGTTTATCTCACATACAACATTTTTTGACATGCAGCAGAATTTCTTATTCCCCATTATTCAGCACCACTGGTCACAGCTGGAACAGACATTTTTCCAGCAACTATGAGGATGTCCAGTTCGTCTATCTGGTGATGGCCATTGCGACAGCCCCAGATTTTCAGCCAAGTACTGCAGCTACATTATGACAGACTTAGATAAGAAGAACATTGTTGCCTTCTTGCTAGATCAGGTGCAAAAAGGAATTATATCTGTTGGGCTGGAGAAGCAGGGATTTGAAAAGTGTTTGCAGCTTGTGCTCAGTCAAGGCGCAGCAGTCCTGTTGATTGCCACAGATTGCCACAATGGAATTGGAGTACTAATGCGACTTCAGTATCCAAACATCTATTATCAATTTGATTTTTGGCACCTGTCCAAAGGTGTGGGTATAAAAATTGTTGCTCAGGCAAAGAAGAGAGGCAATGGGATCCTCATGGAACGGTGCCACAACACTTGTAATCATTTGTGGTGGAGCACAGAAACTTGTGGTGGGGATGAGAAGACACTAACTGAAAAATGGTGTTCAGTTATGTTCCACATCTACGACATGCAGCAGTGGTCATGGGCAGAAAACTTCCACTCATGTAGACATCCAGTACCACTTGAAGACACAGGCAGAAGAAAATGGTTAGAAGATGGGGATGGGGCGCACAGTGCATTGATAAAAATAGTCAACAACTGGACTCTCATTAATGATTTACGACATGCGACCTAGTTCTGACACACTTGCAGCCTGGAGGTTTTCCATGCCTTGCTATGCTGTTACTGCCCAAAGTTTGAGTCATTTGGATATGTGGGCATGAAGACAAGCACAATATTGGCAATCTTGGACCACAATGCCAATCTAGACTGAGCACATGCTGTTGTGGCAAAATTCTACTGTGACCTCTGCAGTCAAGGGGGCCAAAAGATATAAGATGGTATACCCAAAATGAAGAACGAATGGATTGCTAAACCTATATTTGCTGGCAGGTTGTATGACTATGTGTTTGACACGATGGTGGATGTGCTGAGGCTAAAGTGTGAGGCGGTAGACCTACCACCAATGCATGTCCCTGGCATACTGTGCAATATTGCAAGTACACCATGCCCAAGCAAGAATTAAATAATTAATAATATGGTCTCACGCTTCCTATGTTCCAAGACAGGCACTGAATGATGTTGATTTATGTTCTTGTCTACAGACATGAGTGATGAGTCACACTGAACACTATTTATTTATTTGTTTTTGGTAACCGGGTGGGTGAACTAGACATAGAGATGCCTATTTTCAGGCACGACCCGGGAGAATACAAATGAAAAAAAGACATGAGCTGTACAATGTGACACAGCACAAGGAAGAGATAAACAATGGAACTGAGTGCAATACAAACAATTGACAACTGGATGAAACAGAGTAAGATAATGTCAAAAATATAAACAGTACTGTTATGAAAAAACAAATCAAGTGCTAACAAATTTGTACTGGAGCTGGCTGGAAAGTACATTAGAAATGGTAAGTGCCATTACAAGGCTCAATATAGAGAGAAGGAAGGAAGTGGGGAGGAGGGGGAGAAGGGGGTGAGAGGGAAAGAGGAAGAGTGAGGAAAGAACATGGTAGGAAGTGAAAGGATTGAAAGGGCTAAGGTGGATGGAAGCATGTGCAAGGATTAGAGGCCAGTAGATGTCCACGGTGGAGTTTCTTGAAACCAGCATGGGTAGTAGCAAGGCGAATAGCTTGAGGGATAGAATTCCAATACTTAGGGGCTGAGTAGGAGAAAGCCCATGCACCCATGGAGGTTTTGCATCTGGGGATGAAGAGAGGGGCATTGTCACTAGATCGGAGACCATAGGAGGAGGTTTGGGGGTGTAGCAAGAAGGCGAGGGATTTGGGGATACCTGATCTAGTTATACCATCAAGTAGGGAACCTAGGGCCAGTAGACGGTGGGCAGAAGGGTTGGGCCATTTTACATCAGCATACAGCTGACAGTGATGTTTGAAGCATGGCGATCCAGGGGCATAGAGGCAGATGTTATTATAGGTGGTGTCCCATTTATGTAGGGAGGTCTTTGATGCTCCAAGGTACGTGACCAAGCCATAAGCAAGGGCTGGGAGCAGTAGGCCTTGAGCCACTGCAAGCCGAGCAGATGGCGTAAGGGCATAGCTAGTATGGTAGGCACCTCCAATTTTTGTGTTGACCGATTTTCAGGTGGCGGTGATATGGAGGTCAAAGTCCAGGGATTCAAAAAGGAGGATACCCAGGTATTTGAAGGAGCTAGTGCTAACTACCAGGGAACCATCGGCACACACAATTTGAAAGGAGTTGCGGTTAGATTTGAGTCTAGCTGGAGAGCTGAAAAGCATGGAGTGAGTTTTGCTAGCATTAAGAACAAGATTGTTTTCAATTAGGCAGGACTGAATACTTAAGAAGTCATTAACAAGAGAGTGGTTTATATCCATGATATTACTTCCACTATGGTAAATGACAAGGTCGTCCGCATACAGCAGGGAAGAGCAGCCAGGTGCATACAATGGAAGGTGATTTATAAAAATAGAGAAAAGTAGCGGGCCAAGTATGGAGCCTTGAGGAACTCCCATATGTATGGGAGAAGTACTGGACAGGGCAGAGTTAAACATGACAGCTTGCATCCGGTTGGATAGGTAGCACTTGAACCAGGCAACTGTTTCAGTGGAGAAACCAAACGACCCAGCTACAGTCAGGTGCTCCATCTCCTACTGCCACCTGTTGTTTACATATATTGAATGCAATGTAACATCCATTTTCATCATGTGCTTGGTATGGGTATGTGGCCACACCAAGCTGTTATGCACCATTCAGGTATTTGAGTGGCAGAATGGTCTTTTACTATATGGTAGATTTTTGCAAAGATAGCAGTAGCATTGAACAGGATTTCAACCCCAATGTTTATGTCCAGCATGAAGTCCATATCAGACATTTGAAAATCGACCATATGAATGATCAGTGCCCACTCTGACATGGTTGATCAAATCAAATGAAATCAAATCAACTTTATTTATATAGCGCCTTTCAGAACCAAGGCGCTGTACATAAAAACATATACATAATATAGATTAAAACAACATTAAAATATGCCAACCATAATTTAATAAAAGCTAGACTAAATAAATATGTTTTTAGACCAATTTTAAAACTATCAATGATTGGGCATTCTCTTAACCAACGAGGTAAAGAATTCCACAGGGCTAGTGCTGAAAAAGCAAAAGCACATGAACCTGATGTCTTCAATCGAACCCTGGGAATCTCTAGCAATCCCTCGTTGGCGGAATGGAGAGGACGGAGGGGGCAATAGGGAATGGGAATGCACCAACCACCTGTCAGTGGCATGCGACATGATGGTGTCTCTGTTTCCATTGTGGCATGTGGCATGGTGAATGACAGCAGCGCAAGCACTGTAGCACTGCAATCAGCATCACACAAGCTGTTAAGTAAAAAAGTAATGGACGGATACGTGGTTATGATGAGGATTTGTACACACACCCCACGGTGTTGAATACCACAAAAACCCATAGGAAGAGGCATGAAGGGGCTTATACCAAGGGTGTGTTTGAAATCTGACATTTTACCACTCCCTTCTTTTGTTTAAATGCTGGGGTGCACTTGCGTGACACATCCATTATACAAGTATATGTGTGTGTGTGTGTGTGTGTGTGTGTGTATGTGTATATATATATATATATATATATATGCATATATATATATATATATATATATATATGTCTCACACACACACACACACTATATACATCAGTTTTATGCGAATGTGCCAGCAGAAACAGGCCAAGTGGTTTGTCCAGTCTACTCGATTGTGCAGCTAGTAACCCTAAACTACAGCTGTCCCACCCACCTCACCACCCCTCCATTTCACCCCCTCATGCACCCTGTCCCATGCCCTTTTAAAGCTGCCCACTGTCTAGCAGGATTCCACCTCCTCTGGCAGTGTGTTTCATTTTTCCACCACTCTCTCTGTGAAATAATGCCTCTCATCTCTCTTCTAAGCATATCACCCTCCAAACTTAGCACATGCCCTCTTGTCTCTGCTCCCTTCCTCTGCATAAACAACCCTTCTGTGCCCACCGTGTTGATCCCATTGAAGTACTTGAAGGTTTCAAGCATATCCCCTGATCTCTCCTCTCCTCTAGGGTCTACAAGCCTAACTCATTAAGTCTGTACTCGTAGGTCCTGTGCTCCAGCCCTTGAATCATTTTCGTTGCCCTGTGCCACACCCCCTCCAGCTGCCTAATATCCTTTCTAAGATAAGGGTGTCATTGCTGTGCACAATACTCCAGCACCCCCTCAACCTCTCATGAGTCACGGTTAAAGGTCTTACTGAAGTTCAAATACAGGACATCCACTGCATGGCCCTGATCCAGCTCCCTCCTTATTCACATAGTGCTCTATTAGCTTGCTCTGGCATGATCTTACCAAGATCTTCCCAAGATAAACCCATGCTGCCGATCATCCTGAAGTGCAGTTTCCTAGAGTAAGATCATGATGCTCTCATTTGGGATGGCTTCAATAGGTTTACTAAGAATTGAAGTGAAGCTTGCAGGTCTGTAGTTGCCGGGTTCATCCTTTGGGCCAATCTTGTGGATGGGCATCACAGCTGCCTTCCTCTAATCTTGTGTGATGTATCCTCTGACCAGGGTGGTATTATACAGGGCTGCCAGCGGACAAGCCAATACATCTGCCATCTCCCTCAACACCCTGGGATGAATACCATCATGACCTGGTGCCTTATCTGCTCTTATTGCCTTCAGCCCCTCCACTACCATACTCACCACAATTGCCTCCTTAGAGTCCCCCCCCACTTGCCCACCTCCCACATCCACAGAGGCAGTGATCCGTCCTTCGCCTTTGTGAACACAAAGCAGAAGTACTAATTTAGAGCTTCTGCCTGTTCTGTATTCTTCTCCACTCAACTTCTGTCCACCTTAATCTCTCTATATGATCCATACTATTTTTTTTCTTCCTTATTTATCTGAAGACGTCCTCCCCTTCCAGACATATCTAAAGGCATTTAGAACAATAAGGCACAAATTGATCCCTGTGAGTTTGTAATGTTTAGATTTGGTGGCATCAAACTAGTTGTAACAGAAATGTACTCACTGCTCCCTGTGTATTGCGTTCACCCTGTTTTCAATGCTAAATATAAAATGAGATGAAAATATACACACTGAACCCTGTGCATTACTGTCATCTTGGTTTCTCTGATCTATATACAAAGCAAAGCAAATGCACACACTGCCCCCTGTGGTTGCCACTTTGGTTTGTCTGCTCTACAGTAATTAGTATCTAACAAGAATGTACACACTGACCCCTGTATACTGCTGGCATCATGGTTTCTCTGCGGGGAAAGAGCTGTAAGCTTCTACAGTGCTAATCAGAGCCGGAATCATCCACAGCCATTACCGCTTGTGGAGGGGGCCCTGTTGGCGGCCTTGGGGAGCAAAGAGGGACCAGGAGACAGAAGGAAGGAGACATGCTGTAGGGATAGCATTCAGCTCCAGGGAGGTATCATTAGTGCACCAATTGGCAGGGCTCCTGGAGGAGCTAATCAACAGAGAGGCAGTCAATTTGAGTGAGTGACTAGGATTTAAAAGGCAGAGTTCAGTCGAAGGGTTACCAGAGGTGCAGGGAAGGAACTGTAGCACTTATATTCTCTCCACCCACCCACCCCACACCACCTCCTTTATTAAATAGGGAGGTAACCCATTCCTGGTGGTGAAGAGGACCTATCAAAAGGGGAAGGAGGAGGAGGAGCTCATCAGAAGGAAGGGTCCCTGGGTGACCTGGAAGGAAGAGATACATTCAGCTGTAAGGGCACTGTTACAGGACTATGGTACTGTGACTTTTACATTTTTGGTGGCTCTGTTATAAGGTTGGGGGCACCAGGACTGTGTCTGGAATAAGGTACTGTGACTGTTCATTTCTGGAGGAGTTGCTTCAGAACAGGGGCACTGTGACTGGACTTGGCACTTGGGGAGTGTGGAAGCTGTTTGGGTTCTGTATTCTAAGGGGAGTTAAAGTGATTGATGTATGACAATTGGTGGGGTGTGTAAGTGTTGTTCTAGTGGGTAAGTCAACTGTAGGTGCTGTGTGATTGAGAGGCCCTAAGGTCTACTATCTTTGCAGGAAGCAGGGCCGGCGTTTGTTAGGGACACAAGAGATAAGAAGGACTACATTCTGGGGTGTTTTTCAGGAATTAAGGAGACGCTGAAGTGAGCAAATCGAGGGAGGTATGGAAGGACAGACTAGGGGAAGGAGAAGCATTAGCAGGGAATGATGGGGACAGCAGAGGAAGGGGTACAGGGGGCTGCAGGATGCTAGAGGGACCTACAGGGGGTAGAATAGTGTGCTGCAGTAGTTGTGGGGCTGCAGTCTGGAAGAATGTATTGTGGAAGCTAGGAGGGTGTCCAATCTGTGACTGGCTGAGGGAACTCATGGATAAAGTGCAGTGGCTTGGTAGAGAGTTGAGGAGGTTGGACGGAGGGAGGGAGGGAGGGGAAGAGTTGCTAGGGCAGGGAGGAGGTTAGGGAGGAGGATGGGTTGCTGGGGCACAGAGCAGCAGGAGGACACAATGTGGGTGGAACAATGGTTCAGGGATGGGATGGGAAGGAGGGGAAGGGCAGTACTAATTTGTGACACAGCACAGGAAGGGGGTAGGGGTGGCAGAATGGAGCCAACACCCAGCATGGCAGAGAGGACAGGTACAGTAATAGGTTTGCTGGTGCTAGCAACATTGGAAGAGGAGGGGGAGGTGAGGGATCTCCATGAGGGGGTAGGTAAGGGGAAGCGAAAGATTGGTGCAGGGGTCTGGCAAAGGATGGTGGTTGTGTTAAGGAGGAGGGGCAAGCTGGAAGGATGGAAGAAGAGAGCAGGGGTAAATGGGACAGCGGCAAGGCTAGAGAGGTGAGTAGGAGGGACTTAGCAGAGAGGGAGGAGAAGCCCATGGTGAAAGGGATGGAGGGAGGAGGGGAGGGAGCATTGAGGGGAGCAGAGATAGGTCTGGGGTGGGGGGGATCCATAGGATGGAAGGGGAAGGTTTCAGCTAAGGCAGAATCTAGCAGTAGTCACCAAGGTAAAAGGGTGGAGGGGGGACGAGGACTGGAGAGGGAGGGGTATTAGTGCTGGGGGATTCAATACTGAAAAGGATAAGATGGAGCAGTAAGGGGGAATGACATAGTCACATCTGGGTAGAGTCCATACCTGGCTTTACTGCAGGCAGGGCAGGGCAGTCAGTTCTTAAGCATGCTAGGAGGGACAGGAAGAAACCGCATCTCATGGTGCACGTGGGTATGAATGACCTGGAAGGGGAGATGGTGGAAGTTGTGAGGGAGAGGTTCAAAGATCTGGGCAGGCTGTTTGGGGAACTGGAGGAATCAGTGGCATTCTCAGAGGTGCTCCTAGTACCCTGCACTAGCACGATGAGGAAGGAAAGGATTGGGGAGTTCAACACCTGGCTGAGGGAATGGTCTCACTCCAGGGGATATGGGTTAGTAGGGGGCTGGGACAGACTGTGGGACAACAATGAACTTTATGTAGGGGACAGGCTACATTTGAGCAGGGAGGGAAAGGAGGGATTAAAGCAGAGGGTAGGGGAGTACATAGCTACAAAGGTGGATTTAAACTAGGTAGGGGGGAGTGGCGAGTAGACAGATGGTAGGCAGGGATCCCAGAGAGGGGAGCCAAATTAGCTTACCCTCCAGGCTAGCAGTGAGGTACTTCGAGCAGCGGCATGGGGGGATTAAGAGGGGGGTATCCCAGAGAGGGGAAGGGGTAGGGTCAGGTTGGATGGTGGCTTCACTGAATGTGAGAAGCCTTGGTATTGAATCAGCAGAAGTACAGGCTCTCTTGGCAATAGGGAGGGTGGACATTGCAGCCATCATGGAAACATGGGCCACCCAGTACCATAATTGGGATTTGATGGTCCCAGGTTATAGGATATTCAGGAAGAACAGGGCTAAGGGAAAGGGGGTGTGGCAATATATGTACGGGAGGGGATAAGGTGCATGAGGGAGGAGGGGGAGCAAAGCAGAACAGAGGCCCTATGGATGCAGTTCCAAGACTTAAAAAGTTGGACACTGAGGATGGGGGAAGTGTACAGGCTGCCAGCCCAAGGGGATGACCTGAATAGGGAGTTAGCTGAGCAAATCAGAAGGGTCTGTAGGAAAGAGAACACTGTGGTGGGGGGGGGGACTTCAACCTACCTGTGGTCGAGTGGAGCACTCAAACCACCACAAGTGCAAAGGAGCAGGTCATATTAGAGGCATTCCAAGACAGCTTCCAGGTGCAGTTAGTCCAGCAGCCAACAAGATTGAAAAGGACTCTAGACCTAGTTCTGTCAAATGAGGAGGCTGTAAGGGATCTGGAGGTGGAGGACCCTCCGGCTGGGAGTGACCACCACACAGTATGGTTCATGCTCTATATGGGCAGGGAATCAGGAGGTACAAGCACCAGGGTGATTGAATTCAAGGGGGTGGACTTTAAAAAGATGGGGGGATATTGTGGAAAGGCATCTGGCATGTATTAGACCATGCATGGATGCTAGCTAAAAATAGGATATTATTAAAAAAGGGCTGGTGGAGGCTACTGGGACATGTACAAGAACAAGGAGTAAGAAAGGGAGAGCAAAAAAAAAACAGCTGACTGACACAGGAGGTCATGGAGGAGGTGAGGCCAAGAAAAAGGCATTTCAGAGACTCAAGAAATCGGGAGGGGAGGACAAAAGGGAGATACATAGATACATAGACAGTGTCAGCAGATAAGGGCCTATGGCCCACCCAGTCTGCCCATTTGAGCTTGTAAGTTCACTTTATGTTTTCCTAGAAGTCTGTTGCCCCTTACTCCGACCTCCAGAATTTCTTTATGTCTATCCCATGCATTCTTAAATCCTGTGATTATTTCAGACTCCACCACTTCCTCTGGCAGGGTGTTCCACTTATCCACCATCCATTCTGTGAAGAAATTCTTCCTCACATTTCCTCTGAATCATCCTCCCTCCAACTTCATCCCATGCCCTCTAGTCCTGGAACATCTTTTTCACTTAAAAATAGTGTATTCCTGCACCCTGTTCCTCCCTGTAAGATACTTGTATGTCTCTATTATATCCCCTCTCTCCCTCCTCTCCTTCAGGGAGTACATATCCAGTTCCTTCAACCTGTCCTCATAGGACTTGTGATGCAATCCATGTACCATCTTTGTTGCCCTCCTCTGAACCTTCTCTACCCTGTCTATGTCCTTACATAGGTAAGGTATCCAGAACTGTACACTGTACTCCAGGTGGGGCCTCACTAGTGTCTTGTATAGTAGAATTATGACCTTCTCTTCCTGCTGGTGATGCCCCTGCTTATGCATCCCAGCATCCTATTTGCTTTACCTGCTGCCTTGTCACACTGTTTCCCTACCTTGAGGTCACCAGAGATGATAACCCCAAGATTCCTTTCCTGCTTGGTGCATGCTATATCCTCACCCCCCAACTGATATATTGTGCCAGGGTTTGTGTGCCCCATATGCATTATCTTGCACTTCTTTGCATTGAATTTCAACTGCCAAACCCCTGACCATTCTTCAAGTTTCTGCATGTCTCTTCTCATTCTGTCTACACCCTCTGGTGTGTCTACTCTGATAAAGAGCTTTGTGTCATCAGCGAACAGGGAAAGTCTGTCTTCTAGGTCCTCTGCAATGTTACTGATGAAGATGTTGAATAGGACAGGTCCCAGCACTGATCCCTGTGGTACCCCACTGGTCACTCTTCCCTCTGTGGAGTGACAGCCATTTACCACCACCCTCTGTGTCCTGCCACCCAGCCAGTTACCTACCCACCACACTACTGTCCTGCCCACATCCATATTCCCCAGTTTGTGTAATAGTCTTCTATGTGGCACAGTGTCAAAGGCCTTGCTGAAGTCCAGATAGACCATGTCTACTGCCATCCCCTGATCCACCTGTCTAGTCACCCAGTTAAAAAATTCAACGAGGTTGGTCTGACATGACCTCCCCCTGGTGAAACCATGCTGCTTTGGGTCCTGTAGTCCACTGACAAACAGGAGTTCCACCAATCACTCCTTCAGTAGTGCTTCCGTGATCTTCCCCACTACCGAGGTGAGACTGACTGGTCTGTAGTTCCCCGCTTCCTCTTTGTTCCCACTTTTATATAAGGGGACTACATCTGCTGTCTTCCAGTCTTTAGGTACCTCCCCTGTTTCCAGTGATCAGCTAAAAAGGATTGCCATAGGTTCAGCCACCACCTCCCCTAGTTCTTTAAGGACCCCGGGGTGCATTCCATCTGGCCGCATTGCTTTATCAACTCGTATTACTTCCAATTCCTTCAGGACCCTTTCTTGTGTAAAGGGACTTGTGTCCATTTCTACACCATTCCCACCCCTTGTACTCCCTTCAAACCCTTTACCCTCCTTTTCCTCAGTATAAACTGAGCAGAAATACCTGTTCAATAAGTCAGCTTTATTGTTGTCATCTTCCACGAGGCCCCCATCCCCCTCTTCAGTCTCACTATCCCTCCCTTTACCTTTCTTTTTTCAGTTATGCACCTGTAAAAGGTTTTGTCCCCTCTACTCACTGATTTTGCAGTGTGCTGTTCTGTCTGAGATTTGGCATCCCTTACTGACCTTCCTGCCTCCCTTTGCTTCTCCTGGTACTTCTCCCTATCCCCTTCTGCCTGTGTCTTTTTGTATTGCCTGAATGCAATCTTTTTGGCTTTCACTTTCTCCGCTACCTCCTTGGAAAACCATAATGGCCTCCTCTTCCTTTTCCCCTTGCTAACTTGCTTAATGCATAATTCTGTTGCTCTTGTAATCCCCTTTTTAAATACTGCCCACTGTTCCTCAACCCCTGATTCCTGCCCCATTCCCTTAATGCCTCTTTCAAGCATCTCCTCATTTTCCAAAGTCCTCCCCTAAAATCCAGGATGCATGTTTTGTGTGGTTTGGTTCTGCTCTTCTGTGATTTCAAACCACAATGACTGGTGGTCACTGTTTCCCAGGTGCTTCCCCACTGTTACCCCCATCACACTGTCCCTGTTTGTGAGCACAAGGTCCAATATTGCCTTCTGCCAAATTGGTTCCATGACCAGTTGCTTGAGGAAGGCATCCTGAAGGGAGTCCAGAATAAATCTGCTCCTAGTTGATGCTGCTGCTGGGATGCTCCAGTCCACATCTGGAATACTGAGGTCTCCAACCAGCACTATTCACCCTTGTCTGCCATCCTTTGGATGGCTAGCATCAACTCCCTATCTGTTTCTTCCTCCTGGGCTGGTGGTCTATGGATCCCTCTTATGATGGAGTCCCCCACCAGGATTTGCTTCCTCCTCCTCTGGGATCCACTGCTTTCCCCACTGAGGTCACCTCATTGGCTAACCTCCACATCCTTTCCTTCCACTTCTCTGGGTACCTCTATTTGGTTGTCCCCATTTGCCAGTGTGGCATATGAGTTCTTGAGTGGAATAGGATCTTAGATGTGCCTCTGCCTGACCACCCTAACCCTCCCTGAGCCCACTGTCATCCAAATGCTCCTCATTCTTGGCATCCTTTGAGGCAGCGGCATTGGACTGGGTGGTCTCTGGATAGGGGTGATGGTACTCCTGACCCAGTTTACTTCAGCTCTGAGTCTGGCTATCTCATCCTGCAGTCCAGAGAGATGCATGCAGATAGGACAGCACCTCAGTGTCCAGAAGGTCTGCCTGAATATGGCAGCCCTGCAGCCACTGCATTGCACCACTCCCCACATTATACTGTACTTACACTGCTATTCCTATACTTGTCTGTTACTGAAGCTCTCCAGTTCTCTTTTTATTAATTTACTCTCCTAAAATTCCTGCCACTGATCCTCAGATACTTTCCTTTAAAAAATTAAAAAATACATAAAAAAATGAGTCAAAACACTTGTCTTACTGAGGGTGGGCTTCATCCCCCTTATGCCCCTCCTACTCCACAACCCCTTCTGTCCCTTGTGCTTAGCTCCTGTCAATCAGATTTAACAGGGCATATAATTAAGAGTTGTGGGGGGGGGGAATTTTGCAGCAATGAAAGACAGCAAAGGAATATACCACCACTACAAGCACACCAAACTAGGTTTTAAATTTTCAACAACCCAAAAACAATTCTAAGTAAAGATAGCAAAGAAATTACAGTGTCACTAAAAGCCTACAATCTAAGTTTAAAACAAAAATAGCAATGAACAGTTACTGTAGAGCACTGAAATGAATCTGTTTGATTCCCCTTCTGGCTTCTGGCTTCTTCCATCTGTATATGAAGAAGTCCAGGGAGGTTACCAGGCTGGTCAGAGCAGCCAAGCCTCCTAAGAAGCTAAGATTGGCAGAGGGCATTAAGAATGGAGAGAAGGACATATTCAGATACATCAGTGAAAGGCGTGAAAACAAAGATCAGATAGTGAGGATAAAGAAGGACTGGGGCTGGGTGGAAAAGGGGAGGACCAGGCAGAGGCACTAAGTGATTACTTCTGCTCTGTGTTCATGAAGGAAAAAGGGGTCAGGCACCACCTGGGAGAGGAGGTGTGGGCATGACTGATACAGGAGTCACAAAGGATAGGGTGCTGAAAGGATTAAGGACACTGAGGGGGGATAAGGCACTGGGTCCAGATGGCATTCACCCTAGGGTACTTAAGGAACTAGCTTAGATCCTGGCAGGACCATTGGCTGACCTGTTCAATACCTCTTTGGACACAGGATGCGCACCACTGGATTGGAGGATGGCCCATGTGGTATCCATTCACAAGGGTGGACCCAAGGATGAACCAGGCAGCTATTGACCAGTGAACCTCATATCAATTGTGGGTAAACTGATGGAGATGATCCTAAAATAGAGAGGCTGGTGACCTTTTTGGAGAACAATGGTTTCCAGGATGGTCAGCAGCATAGGTTTGTCTCAGGAAGATCCTGCCAGACAAACCTGACAGTACTATGACTGGGTGACAAGGGAACTGGACAAAGGCCATGCGGTGGATGTCCTGTATTTAGATTTCAGCAAGGCCTTTGATTCTGTGCTACATGAGAGGCTGGGGGGGGAGCTGGAATATATAGGGGTGGGATCAAAGATGTAAACTGGATCACCAATTGGCTGGAGGGTAGGCACAAGGTAAGGGTAGAGTGGTGGTGGTTTGGGGACTCTCAGCACTGAGGAATGTGATGACCAGGGTGCCACAGGGATCAGTGTTGGGACCAGTGTTGTTCAGGATTTTCATTGCTGATATCTCTCATGGGGTCTGGAGCAAAATCAGTCTCTTCACAGATAACAAAGATGGGAGTGGTGGTGGATGACATCGAGGGGTGGTGGGGGCTGCAGGAGGACCTGACCAAACTATGGGAGTGGTCAAGGGCATGGCAGTTGGAGATAAATGCCAAAAAGTGCAAGGTATTGCACTTTGTGGCTAAGAACCAGGGGAGGAACTATCAGCTAGTGGGATACAGCTGGAATGCACCAAGGAGGGGAAGGATCTAGGGGTGTTCATGACGGGCAATATGAGCAATTTGCCTCAGTGCAGGAAGGTGGCAGCAAAAGCCAACAGAATACTGGGGTGCATAACAAGGGGAATATCCTCTACAAATAGGGAGGTGATTCTGCCCATCTACAGGTCGCTGGTCAGGTTGCACCTGGATTACTGTGTGCAGTTCTGATGCCCATTCCTGATGAAGGACATTAGATTGTTGGAGGATGTACAGCATAGGGCAATGAAGATGACCCAGGGATTAGAGGGCTACTACTATGAGGAGAGGCTGAGCGAGCTGAACATGTATTCCCTGGTGGAGAGGAGGGATAGGGGGGACATGATTGAAACCTTTAAATACCAAAGGGGATAAACAAGACTAGTACAGAAGGGATTTTCCAGATCAGAAGGGGGGAGGGTTATGAGGGGGCACCAGCTGAGATTGGAGGGGAGAAGATTCAGGAGGAAAGTCAGGAGACAGTATTTCACAGAAAGGGTGGTGGACAAGTGGAATACTCTGCTTGAGGAGGTAGTAGCCTGTAGCATGGTAGATGGTTTTAAGAGGGGATGGGACAGAGAATGAGGGGGGTTAATTATGAAGAGGGGAGGGGGTGGGGCAGCTAAAATGTGAGGGGCTAGCTGCACAATCAAGCAGACTCGATAGATCGTGAGGTCTGTATCTGCTGGCATTTCCATATGTTCCCTGTGGATGGCTGCCACCGTGGTTTCTGTGCTCCATATAGTAATACATGAATGTGTACAAACTGGTTCCTGTGCTGCCACCTTGTTGTCCATGCTCTATATAACAATAAATGGAACAATGCACACTGATTCATGTGTATGGCTGACAATTTGTTTTCTCTTACCTTTATTAATACAGGTGCATTGTGACTAAAAGTTAACAGAAATTAGACTGAACTAAGTGTCAGTTGCTGCATTTCTGTTTCCTGAAAAGCAAAGGTCATTGATGCTTTTGCCATGTTTGTTCCCCATAAATTACATTGATATTGAGAGATCAACTCCATCATCGTCCATGTGCTTATGCTTTCAGAGGAGAGACAAAGAACAGTAATGGGATTACTATTAAGCCCCTGTTAGTGTCATTACTATTGACCACTATCCAATTATCACATATTTCACAGTCTCAGAGGGGGCCAACATATGGCGTCCCACTCTCCATCTGTCTTAAAGAGAGTGTTAACTGTTCCAGCTTGGCAAAATAGTAAGTGATGATTGCATAAGTGCAGTGGTGGGTTTGGGCTGCAGCCAGGGAAATGCAGTGCCTGGTCAAAAGAAATGACTCAGAAGCAGAAGGAGATTGGCACTTGCAACAAAGGTACACAGTTAGTGTTGCTCCACAAAAACTGCTAATGCTTCTAGATAATGTGCAAAATAAAAAAAATGCTTTATTTTAGTGCACAAAGCATAAAGTGCAAAAGGTGCTTTCAATAAAACCAGACAAGGCACTCACAGTTCCATAGGATAGCAAAAATAGGCAGTCCATTAATGTCCTTAAAGTCCATAAAACCAAACAAGCCTAGAAGAGGCTGGTGCAAAGTTCCTTGTTTTTTGTTGCAGCAAGAGGCAAGGGCACACCCCCTTATGTCATCTGACACATTTTGCTATTGCTTTCTCAAAGGTGTACATATGTTCCCAATAGTCTCTCTTAAATAGTCCTTTCTTAAAGAGACAATACCATTATGTGTAATGAGTTTAAGCATACTCAATTTCTTTTTACACTTTAGATTTAAACAAAAAAAAATACACAGCAGCAAATACATTGTAACCATATAATATTTTGCACAATGCATCAAAAATTGTACATAATAAATACATTAAAGATAGAAAACCGTGCTTGCCAAAAATTCCCTTTAATTTAAGGAATCAAGAGGGCACTGGTGAATTGCAGAAAGACCCATTTGGTCTTTGAAGGCAACAGGATCAGTAATGAAACGGGTTGGAGAATAACCCTGGTTGGTTAAGAACCCACTGTGCAAAGCTGCAAAGATAGAAAAAGAGAGAAAAAATAAGAATAAAAACATCAATCACTTACAACATTAATAATATTTACATGTGCAACCATAAACCTAAACTAAAGGCATGCCCACTGCAAAGATCAACTTTAAAAACATTTATTGGTTTCTTAGAAAAACTTTAATCTTTAAGCTTTAATATTCTTCAACAAGGCCTGCCGCCTGGTCCTGGGAGTACACAAAATGACTCACTCTTGTGACCTATACAAGGAAACTGGCTGGCTCCCACTCCACCACAGACTCCAATACCAGGCCTGCCTCCTTGCGAAAAAGTCCCTGATGGGGTCCATGCCTATGGCTACTTCAGCACTCTTTGAGCCTGCACAACCATCTAAATGCACAAGGAGTGCCTCCAGGACTGTTCTAACTGTGCCCTTCAATCGAACCACCCTTGGCCAGAGATCCCTCTCCTTCTGTGGGCCTAAATGGTTCAATGATCTGCCTGCAGACATTGCCAACTCCCCCAGACTTGGCTACTTTAAAAGTGGGCTTCGATCTCTTCTTGCCAGCAAATCTGACTGCCAGTGTTTCTGTTAACCCATGGCCTCTGAAGGTGGTTCTCACACCCGTCAAATGCTACCCTTTCTCACTCCCACCCTCCTGTTCCACATCTGCCCACTTCCCCCCTCCTACCTCCCACCACCTACTACCTCCCCTTGACAAAGCCTCACCTTGGCTGCTAAAACATGCATTTCTGCAGACTGGGAGCACCCCGTCTGAACTGTAACATGATTGTTAAACACTGTACTGCACTTAATTAGTGCTGCATTATTATATTTCTCTGGAAGTGTGGTCCTGTTTCTCCTTACTTCTTGTAGCCTCCTTAGTGTTGTAACTGCACACTAATACCACTTGTTAGTTGATGTCTTTCTGTTCTGCAATGTTTCATCTCCTGTAAATGTCTTGTATTCCTTGTTGACTTGGAGCCTTTGTAAATGAGCCCCCGGCTCAAAGGTATTAATCCGAATTTGAAATAAATAAATAAATCTCAATGTTTTTCATTTAGGCCCTGGTGGTACATTGCTTTTATTGAAAAAATCCAGCATTGTTCCCTCCTGAGAAGGAGGTTATTTATTTATTTATTTGTCAGCTTTTGGTAACTGGGTAAGTGCACTAGGCAACAAACCTGCCTATTTTTAGGCACGACCTAGGAGAGTACAAACTTGTGAATACAGAAATGACAAACAGTACAGTGCAAAAACAACAACTTAGGTACAATAATTACAGTCAGGGTTGCAAAAAATCAAAGATAGTCACCTCCTCTTTTGGTTAAAATGGACTTTTCTATGGCAGTGAAGGTAAAGCTATGTTCTGTCCTCTTGCTAGAGTTCGTAACAATTAAGCCAATGAATTTGTTTTATCATTATTCAAAAATAGCTCTTGCATGTTCTCCTATTCTAGTTTTAAACATTCACTTGGTTTTACCAATATAAAAAATGCCACATTTACACTCTGCTAAGCATATTAACCCTGGAGTGCTACAGGTAATAGATTCCCTAACCAAAACATTTCTTCTAGTAGCTGGATTTTATTAAATATTTAGTTGATTACATAATTAGCTTTATTTTCATTCACTGTGCAAGCACAGCATACTGCTTTGGGGGAAGGGGATTCCTACGGCAATATGATAACTGAAATTCATCTTGCTTGAACTGGGACAATTGGTGCTCAATAATTTAAAGTGCATGTGGTGGCATATGTGCACACATCGTGTGTGTTTGGGTACTGGGACCTTATGTACACTGGCAAGTACCAAAGGGGAGGAAGCGATGTACAGTGGAGCATCATCTTTGAGACCAAAAGTTTATATCACATGAGAGGGCACACTTCTAGAGGGTGTCATGGTTAGTCAGTCAAGTGTTCATTTCCTAATTTCATACCTGCTAACTGCTAAGTACTCGCAATGAGATCAGGGCACATCAAGCACCCTCCCTTATTCACTACCTACGTCATCCAGTATAATAGGCATTTTATGTTTGTTGGCATGGCTCCTCACACTGTCCACCACGGATGCCTACTTGCCTGTGACTGATGCATGTACCTGTACTCCAGTATCCTGTCTTTTATGAAGGTCTTGGATGCCTGTCTCAGGGACTGGTTGCTACGACTGTCCCAGTGGAATTTTTTCTCCAGTCAGAGGTGACTGTTGTTTCCGATGTGATTCTCTTCAAGGTGCCCTGGTTCACCACTAAGGCACAACATGGATTCTGCTCTGGCTACCTGTCAGACCTCCCTACTCCAGCAATCCCTGCCATATCTTCACCATCACTTTGAACCCCCCCCCAAATAGGCTGACAGATTATTTTTGAAGACATGGCTGATTGATCGATCTATCTATCTATCTATCTATCTATCTATCTATCTATCTATCTATCTATCTATCTACCTATTAGCCTGAATCAATCAATCAATCTATCTGTCTGTCTGTCTGTCTGTCTCTCTATCTATCTGTTTATCTATCTAGCCATCTATCTATCTATTAGCCTGAATCTTCAGGCAGATAGATAGCTAGCTAGCTAGCTAGCTAGATAGACAGATAGATAGATAGATAGATAGATAGATAGATAGATAGATAGATAGATAGATAGATAGACAGACAGACAGACAGATAGATAAACAGACAGACAGACAAACAGATAGATTGAGTGATTGATTCAGGCTAATAGATAGATAGATAGATAGCTAGATAGATAGATACATACATACATACCAGCAATCCCTGACATACCTTCCCCATCACTTTGACCCCCAGCCCCCTCCCCCCGGCCAAAGTTGCTTTTTGAGGACATGGCTGATCTATCTATCTATCTATCTATCTATCTATCTATCTATCTAGCCATCTATCTATTAGCCTCATGCTGTGTCCCATGGTTAGTCCCTCTATCCTGTCAATTTAAAGAGGCTTTCAAGTTTTAACCTGTGTATGGCATCCATGCACTTGATGTTGTCAATCATTCCATTACATACATCCCAGACAGGCTTACATCCTTCTGCTGTGCTCACTTCCTTCACATCCTCTGTCAGACTATTTGGTTTGTCCACCATCATCTCTGTGTACAACCACGTATTCACATGTCCACATAATCTGATACCGGGCAATGACATATCGGGACCTCTTGTTCCTGCAGTGCCCCTGTATTAAAGGGACACTGTCAACCCCCTCAGAGCTCAAAGTGTCCCTAGTTTAAAAAACACATTTTATGATTGCCAAAAATCTGTAAAGATTGTTGATTTGCTGGTAGTTTGATTCTGACTCTTAGTTTTTTTAAAAAAGTGAAAAACAGACTGGCCAACATACTGGTGTTACCACACCAAAACAGGTTTGTTTACTTTCCTTGATCAGCTCCAAATGCATCTTTTCTGGACTTGGAAACACCCACAACACAGTCTTGCCCCTCATGATGCAGTGGGAGTTTAAGAAGCTACTGCCTTATGAGTGTCTGCACTTTGTGGGTATGTTTCTAATGCTCAGGAAGCATGAAGTAAGAACAGATTCAGGATTGTAAACAAAACAAGTTTGTTTATAAATATACATTGCCATGTATTTCACTTCTACTAAACAAGGAGACAGACAAAACAAACAGCATCAGTGAATTTTAGAGAGGTAAACAATCATAAAATGTTGTGTTTATCTAGACATAATATGATGAAAAATAGATTGACAGTTTCCCTTTAATTAATGTCTACCCCCATGCACTTTGTTTATCCCAGAAAGTCGATTAAATGTTTCTATCATATCCACCCTCTATAACCCCCCCCTGCAAAAAAAAACATAATGAGGTCCTGTAATCTCTCTTCATATATTTGAAATGCAAGGCTGATGCCATCTCACTAGCACTTTGGTTGTGTCCCGCAAACCTTGTTTATTTCCTCTTTTATGGGTGACCTATACTGCCTAAACCTCACCTAGTAGACCCTGATCTGCCTTTTCCTTTATAACCACTCTGGTGTGCAGGTCCACAATGCACCTGTCTTAACCACCCTCACCACATGCCTCTGTGACAGGGTATAACCTGGTACATGTATGACACACATAAGATCTGAAGTGTGCTTCCCTACCATTAATGATGCTATGACCACATCCACTTCTACAAGTGAGGCCTCCAGGTCTGTGATTATATTCAACAAGTTGTAGGCATTAGTTCCCATGGCCTTCCATGTAATGCAGCTTGTCCTCCTTCAGCAGCTGGTTTTGCTACAGTAATGGTCCATGTGTTGTCTTGTTTTCCCTTAAAAGAAACATAAAACACAGAACTTGTTCGGAGGTGAAGACTGCCAAGCCATTCCAGCTGGCCCAACAGCTGCACATTAGTTTTTTCCCACTGACCCTACCTTGGCACCGTCTTTTCCACCCTCCTTCCCAGCAACAACGTATCCTTCTGCTTCTCCCATAGCATTTTTTATTATGGCATAACAAACTCCCTCCTTCAGCTTGTGGTACCTCTACTTATGCATCCCAGCATGCCATTGACCCTCCCCTGTAGCCTTTGCACTCTTCTTAGACACCCTTAGGCCATTGTCAGTGATAAACCCCAGGTCTTTTTCTTCCTTTATAATAATCAGTAATTGTAACACCATCATCTAACACTCCCAGGGGCTGACTCTTCCAAGGTTCTATAATTTGCACTTCAGGGAGTTGAGTCTTGCTTGCCACACTACTGACCATTTTTCAAGCTTCACTTTCAAGCCGTACACAAAATCACCATAATAGCCACTGTGCAAAGGCTTCCCTGTACTATAAATGCCTCCAGGTCAGGGATCCAATTCCCTGGCCACGGGCATTTGTCTGCCCAGTCACTGTCTTTCCCCTCCTCCTTCCCAGGAACAATGTATTTGTCTGCCTCTCCCATAGCATTTTGTACTATGGCATAACAACCTCATGACTTCCCCTTGTGATACCTCTACTTATGCATCCCAGCATGCCAATGGCCCTCCCCTGTAGCTGTTGCACTCTGCTTAAATACCCTTGGGCTGTCGTCAATGATAACCCCCAGGTCCCTTTCTTTCTTTATAATAATCAGTAATTGTACCTCCATCATTTAGCTCATTCCCTGTGGTTGCCTCTTCCAATGTTCTTTAATTTGCACTTCGGGGAGTTGAGACTTGCCTGCCACACAAATTGCTTCTCTTTCAATCAGTACACAATGCCTCCATAATAGCCACTGTGTCAAGGTATGCCTGTACTATAAATGCCTCCAGATCAGGGATGTCATTTCCCTGTCCGCGGGCATTTGTCTCCAATGCCTTACAGGGTTTGCTGGCTGTACCCCACTACTCCTGCATTTGGCATCCTGTTCCTTCCAACCATCCATTTTTCCCCTTTTTTGTGGCTGCTTTTTGCCATCAGCATTTCCCATTATGAACTGATGTCCCTCTCTGCAGGCCACTATCATTTTAAATTTTTGGCTGCATTTACATTTGTGACCACCATGCAGCCAGTAATAAAATATGGGGTTGTTTGGTATGATACAGTATTCCCTTTTCTCCCTCCCCCCACCCCACCACAGGACCACTTTCTTTGCTAGTCAATGAAGCACTCACACCATTTATTAAGGACCATGGTAACCTTGCAGAAAAGATGCAGGGCATCGGCTGTGGATAGGTCTGCATCTACCCATGTGTTGCCCCATTCCCCACTGAAGCCAAGTATCCCCTGTACACACCTGTTCTTTGGCCACTTGTTGACATTCTTGGTGTGGATATCCCTGGCCGCACCCTTGATGTGGACAGGCAGTACCCAAGAGAAGGTCACGGAATTTGCAGCTAGAACCACGCTCCTCATCCCCAGCTATGTCCAGCGTTCCCAGATGGACATTGACATCAAGGTTCCACATCCATGTTAGCGCGCCTTATAAATCCATGAGATCTGTCTCCCTGCCAATCAAGCCATGCCACCTGGAAGGCACTGAACCTGACGCTCCACCCCCCTCCTTTTCTACTACCAGCTGTTCTCTGAAGACTATGGAGCCACCCAATAACAATCAGTACCTTTCTCTTCCTCAGTGGTAATCATACATCAATACCATGGGTTCCATTATGGGAAGTCCATTCTTTCCTACCACTGAGCAACCTTGACTGACCCTGTGGGGCAGTCCCATTCCTTCAGCGCCAAGTAGCAATTACTTAGGTGCACTATCAGGGTGAGATGTCTCTGTCACAGCTTCCCATTCCTGCCTATGCCCACCGTAACTCACCCACACCTCCTCCTGGCTAACCTTTGAGGTTGTTGGTGTGGATGCAAGGCCTTTGGGTGGTGGTAGAAGTTGCTGACACATAGGCGACTTGCCACGGATAAAGATCACCTCTGAAATCAGCCCAGAGATGTGCCTGCACGTGAGGCAGCACCACAGCACAAGAAGATTTTCCTGAATACTGCTGACTCACTCCTACTGTGCTCCACAGATCCCATCAAGTTGTCTTTTCTTATTTGGCAACTGCTGCTTTTCACACTGGAGCACTGAACCCAAGAATCCCAATGTGTACTGAACTACTTCTATCAGTGTTCAGTCTACCATCCTGAATGCCTTGGAATGCATAATAGTCTCTTTTCAACTGCCTAGGTTCACCTTGTCAAGAACTCATTTCCCTGTACATCACTTCTTATTTCTGTACCTTGCTGGTGTTGGCCTAGTGAGTTTCTTAGCCTCCTTTTTGCCCCACATCCTGAAGTACATACTCCATACTAGCCCAGTACTGAGATAGGTCATTTGTTTCCTGGTAAAAATGACCCATAGCCATCTACCCAGTGTCACTGCTTCAGCGATAGTCAAGATGTGCTCACCCAATAACCTGAGTACCCAAGTGGAGTAAATTTATTTACCCATGCTCTGGTAAACCACTCTTCCTTTTGTCTCCATCCTAGAGTACCCTTACCTTCTCCCTGTCTGCAGCCTTTGGTTCCCTTGTAGGATTTTCTCACCACCCACCCCTTTCTGGAACAGTGCATGTGTTTCTGAGCTTTACAGGATGGTGGATGTGCCTCAGAACCCTCAGCCCTTCCATGAATCTCCCCAAGACCACCGTAGTCCTTCTGGATATTTGCCTGGTCTTTCACCATTGTAGTGGCCGTGGACAGGTTGAACTCTTGGTGATGGCAAATGTCTACTTTACTATGTCCATCTAGCCCCTGAGAGCTGCCACCTTTACTCTTACCCCACAGATGTGCAAGCCATTTGGCCAGCACCACAACACCCCAAATGTTATCCTGAAGACTGGTGAACCACACCCAGATCACTCCACCAGTACCTGCCTCTTGCTTTGCATGTTTAATACTGTGTTACTCTGTGACCTCAAACTTGCATTTGCTGCTTGGTGACTAACCCCCATGTCATCAACCCATATTGAACCATACTTGTGTAATAGACAAAGCAGCATATGTATGGAAACAGTATGCAAACCTACTATCGACTGAACCATCCAACAGTAATTTACATTTCTGACATGGAGTTCAATAATGACCTCAGAGTCAACTGTACTGCTTACTGTACTGCTTGTTGAAACCCCACATGCTCCACACTCTCAGAAGGAAAATTCTCATGTATGTGATTCACCGCACATAAGGGGATGACCACACAATGTCCATAGACCAGTTTTTTCACCACTGTATATCCATAGCACGTAGGAGTGGTATTTCAAAATTCTGTACAATCTGCAAAAGTAATGGAGAAACAATAACTTTTTTATTTATTTATTAAGTGAATTGGAATTACAAACCTGTGAGTCAAACACTCTTTTCCAAAGGCTCCACATCAGGGAGGTACAAAACAAGGATACAGGATCACACTGGTTCTCATCCAACCTCCTGCTAATTAATGCAAAAGAAACAAAGACCATGTTGTTCGGCTCAAAACCTTATCTAGCCAGAACCCTACATGCCAAAGATGATTTTCTCATCTACCCCCCAACAGCCCTGCTCTTGAGAATGTCTCTACTTTTAAGTACCTAGGAGTGTTGCTTGACCCCTCACTCACATACAGCGACCACGTAAACAGCATAGTCAAGAGGGTAAATCAGAAACTGGGTGCTGCCTACCACCTAAAGCCTTACCTGACCAATGAGGCTCACCTTGCCATAGTCAATGGTAAGCTACTCCCTATCTTCGACTGTTGCTCTCCCATATACTCCAAAACCTTGACCACCCTTCAAGCAAGGCTCACAGTAGCCTACAACATTGCTCGCTAGTTTGTCTTGTCCACTCCTTACACTGCTCACCACTCTGATCTTTACCAGTCACTGGGATGGCTCCCCTTGCAGGAACAATTTCACTTTACCCTTGGTTGCCTCGTGGATACTGCCAGCAGAAATGGCAATGTTTCTCCCCTTGCCACCCTCTTCAATTTCAGAACATACACCAGGAACCTACATTCCTTTACTGTGCCTATTTTTTAGATACCAAAACCCTCACCAGTATGGGTGGGAAAGCACTCACTAGTGTGGCCACCTCCTTGTGGAACGGACTGCCCACCCCCTATTAGAGTATCAGATTCTCACCAAATTTTCAAACACAATCTTAAATCCTGGCTCTTGGACAAACACAATTGTCACTGCCCCTCTCACTAGCACTCACCCTGCCTGCAATACCCTACTTGGCACGTCTCATTCTTACTACCTCCCCTTGTCCCTCCCTACAACAGAGCCATCGCTCTCTTTTTATCTTGATCCATCTCAGCCTATATTTCCTCTGCAACCTTTACCCAGGTATGCACTGGTTGCCTAAATGCAAATTAAATCAGCTTGTATACTTTGATGCATACTCCAATGTGCTACCTGTGTGTACCATTATAGTGACCTGTAAGTACTTTTACCTGCACTTTACTGTATTTCTGGGTATGCTACCTGTGAACACTTCTGTATTGTACTTATTACCTGTACAGAATTTGTATTATGATTATTACCTGTTATGCCTATATATTTTAACTGCCATTAGCTGGCCTGGGTCATGCCTGGAACGGTCCCCAGGATCAGCGCACTTACCCGGTTACCAAAAAACAAATAAATACATACATAAATAAATACATGCAAGCATTTTTGGGACAAATAAGACAAAATAAAATTATACAGGATAAAAACTATCCACGGTCAGGTAAACACATTCTTTAATTAATGAGACAAGCAAGAACAAGATTCAAATCTGGTAAATAGTGCCAGGCAGGGCTGGGACAAGGAGAGAGAAGTAGATATGGAGGAAAAACTGAGGATGGGAGAAAGTGGGAAAGGGAGAGGGAGACAAGAGAGAGAGCCAGAGGGAGTTATTAATGACTAGTGAAGAGGAATAGAAGTAGGCAGGAAGTAAGGTTAGAAGTAATCCCAGGAGCTGGAGGAAATCATATGTTCCATAAGGAGAGTTTTGAAAGGGCCAAGTTTGGATAAAGCTGTGGTAGCAGCTGGTAGAGAGTTTAACCAAAGGGGAGCCCTATAATGGAAAGCTCACTGTCCAAGAGAGGTCCTACAGCAGGGAACCTGCATGGAGGCTCTGGAAGAACTTCTAGTGGCTCTTTGTGAAAGAGCAGTTTGAAGGAGATTTAGGAGCCCAGGGGAGGAAGGCCTACTGAGATTTGTTTGGCAATCTGACATTTGAGTCTGCCAACAAAATTCAGCCAGTTAGACAGACTGTAGAGGTCACAAGTATGGGTGTACTTGACACAGCACATGACAAGTCAATGGCTTTATTCAGTGCCACTTTAATCCTATGGAGGGCAGTTTGTTAAGTGGCTCCATAGATAGTAATCCCATAGTCCACACGGAAGAGAACGGAGGACGAGACTGCAAGGTGAAGCACATCTAGGGCAGACAGTGTCTATGGCAGTACAGGAGTCCCAATCTAGTGTTTTTGGCAGAGCTAAGTAGATGTATATGTTCATGAAAAGTAAGGGCTGAATCGAGTCTGACTCTGAAATATTTAAAGGAGTTAACTTGATCCTGGTAGGAGTCATGAAGGTTGCAGATTAGCAGAGAAGCACCATTACGTTTATTCTGGTGGTAAGAGAAGACCATGACCTTAGCCTTCTTGTAGCTAAGTACTAGTTTGTGGGCAGAGAATCAGGTTTCAGCCTCTGAGAATAAATTTTGGAGGGCTAGCTGGAGAGGGGTATGGTCAGGGCAGCTGCTGAAGAGAACAGCATCAACTGCATAGAGTAGAAGTTTACCAGAGCAGGCCTTGGGAAGAGAGTTCAAAAACAAACTGAGCAGAAGTAGTCCAAGGATAGAGTCTTGGAGAACCCCATACCTCACAGGGAGGCTGGAGGAGAGGGTATTTTTAATATGGACTTGCTGGGACCTGTTCCATAGGTAGTAAGAAAATCAAGAGGAGGCATACTAAGATAGCCCCAAAGAGAGGAGGGACCTGCTCAGGATGGCATGATGTACAGTGTTGAATGCCTTAGTCAGGTCAATGTACACAGACCCAACTAGGTGTCCTCTATAAAGAGCCTGGTGAATGAAAGTGGTATATTCCAGGAGAGCAGAGGTGGTACTGTAGCCCTTCTGGAAACCATGCTGTTCCGGAAGTAGTAGGTTGTGTTTAGTTAGATAGTCAGAGAGATGTTCAGCAACTATTTTTTCAAGAGCATTGGAAAGTGGAGGGAAGATAGAAATGGGATAATAAATTCCTGGAAGGGTGCAGTCTCCAGCTTTAAAGATAGGTGTTACCACAGTTGATTTCCATACATCCACACATCCGCCTCTGGACCAGAAGGTCATGGGTTCTTGTCCCACACCAGGGTTGGACTTGTACCTAAAACGCTGGGTCCCGAGTGCAGTATTGGAGTGTGCTGTACTGCTGGGGTGTGCCGTCATTCAGATGAGATGTTAAACCGAGGTCCTTTCTACCCATCCTGGTGCTGTCCTGATGGGTGTCCAAGTGGAAGTAAAAGAACCCAGAGCCATCTTCGTAAACAGTATGGGACATTCCTGGTGTCCTGGCCAACAATCCCCTTCCCATAAAACCAGTTCATGTAATTGTCCAGGCTGTGTGTGTGGATGTTGATGTGTGATATGGCCACCACTACATGTTCAGTCACTTCACTACCAGTCTAGCATTGCTTGTAAAGTGCTTTGGGATACACTGTGTATGAAAAGCACTATATAAATGCTGATTCTTCTTATTATTATATGGGACAGCAGAGGAGGACAGCCAGTTAACGTTGAAGTCTCCCAGAACGATAATCTCCAGGTGATTAGGTAGAAGAGAGATATAGTTTAGGACTGCATTGAAGGCTAGTTTTGTTCCCAGGGTGGAACATAGACTGAGCAGACTAGGGGAGATTTGGAAGAGAGACCTAATGAAACGTTGACTGTTATGACCTGTGCACTGTGTTCAGAGGGAAAGGTGGAGAATAGAGAACCCTAGAGGGAGTCCTTAACATAGAAGGCACAGCCCCCTCCCCTTTTTCCAACTCTGTCTACCTGAAAGATAGAGTAACCACTTAAGGTGACTGCAGAGTCAGGGGTACTGGGTGAGATCCTGGTCTCAGTGACTGCCAGTATGTCTGGTTTGTGCAGAGTAACCCAACCCTGTAGGACGTCAAGCTTTGTTACCAAGCTGCAGATACTGATAGAGGTGATCATTAGCCCACATTCAGTCCTGCTACATGTCAAGGGGGAAGGAGCAGGACCTGGGTTTGGATGAATATTACCTGACAGGAGCAGCAAGAGGAGGGCATGATGGAGCAAGGCAAATTTAAGAAGCTTAACACGCAGGGAACGGTGACAGGTATGGAGGTAGGACTTAGATAAAACAACAGGGACAGAGAGAAGGCAGATCTGTATGTACAAAAGAAGAATAATGGTAGGGGATCCAGGGTGGGGAGGTGGGGCAAGGGGGTTAGAATAAACACTAAATGAGGGAAGTGGACTGCTGATGGGATCAGTGGAGACAGAGAGGGTAACATGAGTGGTGCAAGGGTGTGCCAATAAAGAGAGAAGGGAAGGGGTGGCAGAAAAAGAAGAATGAGAGAGGCAGCAATGGGAAGATTCAAATTAAGACCCATTCTCATGGAGAGAGAGTGGAGATAATGGGGATGAGGGGGATGGGGCTAAAGGGAGGGAAGCAAGACCTTACCAGAGAGAAATGGAGACATATTACTAAGGTAAGGAAATGAAAGAACAGCAGTCGGTCTGGACAGATACAGCAGCAGAAAGGCTACAGACTATGAAGACCAGGGTACAAGATTCGGCACCTCGGTCAGGGACTAGGTAGGAGGCACCAGTAGAGGGCAATAAAGACAGAGAGAGAGGGGAAAAAAATGCAGCACTAGAGAAGAGAAATGAGGCTGGAAGGGAAGGAAAGACTTGGAGGGAAAATAGTAAAGTAGAGGATACAAGACTGACCCCCTAGTGGTCAGTTGATATAAGCTTTAGATGGGAAAATAGATACTTAGTGCAGTGGGTCACGTGACCAGATGACATCAATAAAAAGAGGGCCAGCCTTGGGTGGGGAGTCAACATGAAGGCTAACCACCCAGCAGGGAACAGGCTAGCACACCACAGAGAGGTATCTTCTCTTATCCACTGTACCTTGTTGCTAGCAGCTCCCAATCCTGCTCCGGCATCCATGGAGTGGAGTGGAGTGGAGTGGAGTGAAGTGAAGTGGAGGGCATGCAGAGGGTGCCTGCTGAAAAGCAAGGGAGAAAACGGTAAGGGTTAGGGGCAGAAAAATGAACAACATGACTAGTGTGGACCTCCTATGCAAGCACCGACAAGATGGAACAAATGGAGACCCGAGCAGAGGAATTCAGACAGTCACAACAGGAAAATTCAGATGTAAACATTCCAGTATTAATTACAGCCAAAACCCATTCAATACAGATCCAAAATATCTTACTAAAACCAGTCTCTAGGCAATGTTCAGAACAGGGCACAGTGAGAGAAAGAAACGGCTGCACAAAAAACGAACAGTGAACTCTACCGATGGAAATAAAGTTAAGGTACAAAGTTCATGTTGGCAGAATGTGAATTAAAAATCACAGAGTCCAAGTACTTTTATAACCATCAGCTGAGTCCAGCAGGGAACAAGCTAGCACACCACAGAGAGGTATCTTCTCTTATCCACTGTACCTTGTTGCTAGCAGCTCCTGATCCCGCTCTGGTGTCCGTGGAGCGAAAGTAGGGGAGGGGGTTTGCAGAGGGAGCCTGCTTGTTGCTAGCAGCTCCTGATCCTTCTCCAGCATTGTGGAGCAAAAGTTGCAGGGTGGTAATAGAGAGGTAGAATATGATGCTGGCTGTTCGCAAATGGCACAGACAGTGGAATGAAACTTCCCAGAGGGAAGTGAAGTGTTCGAATAGTCACTATATGGTGTTATTTCAGTGTTACGGTAGCAGTGTACACTTCCTGAACACTTCATTTCATAATGCAGTCCATCAGTGTTTAATTAGTGCATCTTCAGGTCTCTGTTGGTGTACATGCAGTGCTGACACAGTGTGTGTGAATTATGTTAATTAGCACTGCAATAACACTGCAAAAGTACTGAAATTAGCAGTGTTTTGTCATCAACACTGCCTGAAGCAGTGTTGGTGCAGCAATACTGGCTGAAGCAGTGTTATGTCAGCAACACTGCCTTAAGCAGTTTTGACCTGCTTTTTCAGTGTGTGCAAATTATGTTAATGAGCACTGCAATCTCACTGTAAAAGTACTGCAAGTAGCAGTGTTTTGTCATCAACAATGCCTGAAGCAGTGTTGGTGTAGCAATACTGGCTGAAGCAGTGTTGTGTCAGCAACACTGCCTGAAGCAGTGTTGCATTGCTTTTTCAGTGTGTGCGTAATATGTTAATTAGCACTGCATCAACACCTGTAGTGCACTTCAGTGTGCAGTATGATTTTAGCAGGACTCCTGTCAGCAGTGTTGCCATTCTGTTTCAGTGTATTAGGCTACATTAAAGATGGCGTCACATAAAATTCAACAAAAACACAAGTATTCATCGTCAAGTATCTGCAACCTCAGCAGAGGAAGCTTTGCTGAAGGGTTCCTGAGTGAGAAAGTCGTCTGTGAATTCCAAAGGAGATGGAAATCTTGGGGGCTATGTCTATAGGAGGTACTAAAGTCTGTTACCCCATGTTTGATTCAAAGTCACAAGGAAAGGGGTGGATATTTAGTTGAAGGAATGCCCACCAATGGTTCTGGTTTGCAGAAAATGGATTTGTGAAAAATGGATGGTTCTGGTCTACAGAAAATGGTATGGGAGCCTCCCTGATACGCAGGGCCTCACCAGTATTTCTAGGTTTATCTTCAAAAGGAGAAGAGAGCCTCTTCAGATTGGGAGCACATGCACAGTGAGGAAAATGATTTTCGGTATCAAGGGGCTGTTCGAGTGAAATGTGTGTGTGTGTGTGTGTGTGTGTGTGTGTGTGTATGTATATTATATCTATAATGGGATTATCAATAGCATTGGACAAACATCATTAGATGACCATGCATATATCAGAGTGCGACCACACACCTGCATTTTTACTCCCCTTCAAAACAATTTTCCCATTTTATAAGATAGATAACCCACTGTAGGGTGTGCGGTCGCGCAATGATATAAGCACGGCTTGGGTGGTTGATGCACTCGGCCTGTGGCCTCATGTGTAACAATGTATACCAAGGCATGCGTATATCAGAGTGTGACTGCACACCCTACAGTGGGTTATCTAATACACATACACACACACATATGAGACAGTACTTGTTGCAAAACAAAAACACTACATTAATACAAGCATTAGAATGCAAAGCACACAAAACAAGAAAACGAAAAACAGGGTTTGAGCCTCACGAGTCTTGGCAAATTGGTTGTGTGGTGTTCCCTGGTGTTCCCGACCTTAATGCCCATCCCATACCCCCCAGCCCATAGCCTCCTTTCTAAAGCACAAGGTACAACTCCAACCCAGTTCCTCCCATTGCAGCCATTCGTACCTGTAAAACAAGAACAGCAATGGGCTCACAAAGGATCTGCAGCTCGTTATGAACTATTATATGACAAACAATGTAGGGTAAACAAAAAAACAATACTTATCTGATACATATGGTCAGTGTCCTCCTACTCCTGGTCAATGTCCTGTCAGACCTGTAGATATAAAAGGGAAAAATGGGTCAGTATGAAAAATGAAAATACTGATCAGCTGGGTCAGTTGGGAAGGCTCTGTAGAGGTTAAAATAAAAAAAGTGGGTTGGGGGGAGGGATACCAGACCTGTACCACACCATCAACCTGGCTTTTAGAATGGACTCGGTCACTCAGCGGATGTCATGGTTGGGGGAGGGAGGAAGACTCCTTGCCCCTGTGCCCCTAGAAATAATCTTTTTTGGGGGTAGGAGGTCATGTTGCTCCACACATCAACCAACACAGGACAGGATAAAGACACCAAGGGACAGATATTCAAGGCACAATGAATGCTTCCCTTGTGATGTAATGGATCCCCCCTTCCTTTTCCCAATCTGCCTGTAGAATACATATGAACATAGGTATGTGACGGCAGAAAGGGACTGCAAGCCCACCTAGTCTGCCCAGTTTGCCTAGATATCCACTAGGCCTTTTCTGTAGTCCTCCCTCCCACCGTGCCAGTTGCCCTCTGTGCTTATCCTATGCCCTCGTGAACCCTCCCACCATTTCCCTCAGCAGCCCATTCCAGTTGTCCACCACCCTCTCAGTGAAGAAGTACTTCCTAATCCTTCCTCTAAATCCCCCCCACCACCAATTTGGAATTTCCAACTACCACTCCATTGCAGTATAGCACACTGCAGCAGGCCAACTGGGACCATCTCTAGGCAGATATCCACAGCCACAACCAGTCCCAGAACTCCCTACAGCTGGCACCAGAGCAACAGGCAATAGAAGTTCCAATAGCCTGCAGTGCACATTTGAGCTTCCACAATCTCTGATCAGATGTTTTCCACTTCTGCTCTTCTCCAGGGGATAAGTCAGTCCGTGACAGAATTTAGCCCAGGGAGTACAGTGGGGCCAGTAAACAAAAGATGAGAGCCTATATAAACTCTTAACATGCACTGTAGGACAATCTCCCACCGCAAAGGACTCCTGGATCTGCTGCAAATGAAGCTGTCTGTGCAGAATAGAGAAAAACCAGTTCATCATAATCCACTACACTACAGCACGCAGCAGGCAAACCAAAATGGCTTCACATGCAAAGTGCACATTGGCACCAGACCCACACTTGTGTTGGACCCTTGACACAAGCCAGCCAGTGGGTATTGTGGGAAGGAGGGACAAAACCTTTTACATGCAGGTACATCAGGGAGAAAAGGAAGGTAAGGGGGGATATTGAGTGTCTGAAAAGGGTGGATGGAAGGAGGGTAAAAGATGACCACCAAAAAGCAGAAATACTGAACAAATACTTCTGTTTGGTTTTTACAAAGGAGGGGGCAGGAAATGGGCCAGCATTAAGTAATAAGGATGGAGAGATCACAGAAAAGGACACAGGTCTCTTTGCAAAAGAAAGGATCCTCATGGAACTGGCAGCAATAAGGCTATGGGCCAGATAGATGCACCCCTGGACACTGAGGGAGCTAAGGGAGGTGTTAGTAGGGCCTCCAACTACCCTGTTCACCCTGTCTTTGTAAACTGGTGACATGCCCAGGGATTGGAGGAGGGCTGATGTGGTCCCACTATACAAAAGTGTCAACAGGCAGGATGCAGGAACTACATACTGGTCAGCCTACCACAACAGTGGGAAAAGTAATGGAAATACTGCTGAAGGAAAGAATAGTGGAACACCTGGTTGTCAATGGTCTACAGGGGAAGTGGGGGAAGGGAACATTGTTTAACCAGGAGTAGCACACTACGCTGAAGCTTATTTCCAGATGCAACCTGGAGCACAAGGAAGTTAAGTCACTTGCTCAGGATCACAGAGTATGCACTTAGGTGGCTGTTGGATTCAAACCCAGGTCTCCAGATCTGTAGCTCAGAGCCTTTACCCAATGTGCTATACTGCCTCCAGGACCCAAGGCAGTTTGGTTTTATGGGAGAGAGGTTGTGCCTGACAAACTCAACTGAGTTTTTTGACTGGGTAACAAGGAAGGTGGATGGGGGAGGATGTGGCCTAACCAGATTTCAGCAAGGCCTTTGACACTTTGCTGCATAGAAGGCTGGTAAATGAGCTGCAAGGCTTAGGGGTGGGACAGAAAACAACAAGGTGGGTAGAGAACTGATTGAAAGACTGAAACCAGAGGGTGGTGGTAAGGCAAATGGGGTGCATTCCAGGGTGGGAGTGGTGTGCCCCAGGGGTCGGTGCTGGGACCCATCCTTTTTTAATATTTATAGCAACGATTAGCCCAGTTGCAATCAAGAGAGGAGAGCTGTTCTTTCCAGACCGGGGCTTGTCACTGGAAGGGGTCGTGGCAGGCATTCTGGGGCTGCATCGGCGGTGGGAGAGGATGGGATCACATTGGTGATCGACAAGGGAGATCTTGTTGAGGGACAGGCCATGCATACGGGCCACATCAGCCACACAGCTGGCGACTCAGAAGGAGGCGGCCAATCAGCGAATGAGGCGAGACAACTGACTGTGTGACTGGGCCATAAAGGCAAATAGTCCTGTTGCAATCAGAGGAGGAGACCTGTTCTTTGTTCCACACCACCCACCCTGGCCCCGACCTCTATTAAATGGTCTGTGAGGGTGGAGCCTTGGAAGAGGGCAAGTAGAGAGTGGGTGAACTGGAACACTAGGAAGCTGGATTGTTATTGATTGGGGGAAAAGGGTCCTGTACACTGTGCTGCTTGGGCAACACTGACTACTACCAGGAAGGGGCATAATGAAGCAGACTGTATAAATGACTGTGTATGCCAGCTACATCTGAGGAAGTAGGCAAACTGTGTGTGACTTGATTACTGCTAGGGCATCTGAGCTGGCTAGTGTTGTGATGGGCTAATTCTGCTTGTGAACTGTCTACTGCTAGGGTTAGAAAACTGGCTACTGTAAAGAAAGAGGGAAAATTACTGTAATTGGAGGGGGCAAACTGCCTGGGTTTTAGTGTAACACTGACTTAATTATTTCTGTTAGAGGGCCGCATTGCTCACCTAAAATGAGGGTAGACTTGGGGGTGGGCAAAGCGGGCACCGTCGGTAGAGTGATTGGGTGTACAGGGTGCGGGACAGCAAAAATATTAAATTGGGCAAGGAGGTTCAGAGGGTGCCCAGTGTGTTTTCAGCTGGCAGGTCTTAGGGAGGAAGTAGAGGGGATCAGAAGGCAGCTGGAAGGTGGGAGGGGTGGGGAGGAAAGGTGTGGAAAGGACCTCATGAGAGTAGACGAGACCAATATGGCATAACCCAGGGAACAGATGGACAAGGATCATATGGTTACTCAGGAGGGTGGGGCATGAAACAAGCAATGTACAGAGATCACTTCGTAGGGAGGTGGCTGACCAGAAGGAGGGGGGACAGGAGAGCAGAGTCGGGGCAAGCATCACTTACTAATCGATTCACCTGCTATATCTGGGAGATGAGGTGGAGAGGCTGCGGGAGGAGAGGGCAGGCAGACAGAGGGTTTGGTCAGTAAGCTGGGGATGGGGCAGGAGAGAGAGATCCACAGAAGGGAGGAGAGACATTAAACTAGGTGGGAGGAGGTGGGGAGGATGGGGGTGCAGAGTGAAGCCAGGGTGGGAGGAGGAGGACTGAGGGTCGGGCAAGCATCCAGGTTAGGGAAGTCAGCCAAGGATAGGTGACTAGATAGGTCAACTTCGGGTGGGAGAAATCAGATGAGGTGGAGAGGAGGGAAAGATGGGGTGAGAAACAGCAGATGGGGTGAAGGGTGCAGAACTTGGGGGGGAGGCAAGGAGGGAAGCAGTAGAAGGGAGCCTGGGTGGGGGATCTGAGGATACCAGCCCAGAAAGAGTGTCCGGGGAGATCTGGTGGGGCAATCGTGCCACCCAGGAGGTTGGGGGGGCGAGGAGCAAGCTGGGAGCTACAGGTAGAAGAATGAGCATGGAAGGGCAAGCACAGGCTTGTGATCCCCAGGCTGAGGGTGGCAAGAGAAGTAAGCTAGGGTTGATGACAGAAGGAAGAGCCTGGATGGACTCAAATGGGCCAGTAAAGTGGGTGGGGGTGAAGGTGATCCTACTGGGTGACTCCATGACCTGCGGCATCCAGTGGGAGGGGGCGGGGAGGGAAAATGCAGCCCAGTCAAGGCTAAATGTATCCCAGGCCTATCCGTACACGAGGCCAAATTCCAGCTATACTTGATAGCATTGGAATGTGGGGAATCCCCAGACTTTCTAAAACATATGGGAACAAATGACTTAGAGGGGAACAGTGAACTAGAAATCCAGGCGAGATTCTGGGAACTGGCTATGGTTTACCACTCTATAGGAAGCGCAATCTCCTTCTTTGAGATTCTGCCAGTACCTAGGGCATCTGGGGAGACCAAATATAAACTTAGAGGTGTGAACCAGTGGCTCAGGGACTGGCTCAGGGCAGAAGGGTATGGGCTGTTGGGGGACTGGGGGATACATGGGAGGACAAAGGGTTATATGCCAGGGATAGGTTACACCTCAACTTGGAGGGGAGGGAGATCTTGAAACTAAAACTTGCTGGATTCATAGTCGAGAGGTGGAGTTTAAACTTGTAAAGGGCGGGGTTGAGTAAAAGAGTGGCTCCAGGAGGGTTGCTCAAGGGTCCAGATCTAGGGCATGAAAAGAAGGCAGGTGACTGCAATGTAAATCCATCCAGAGCTGTGCAAGAAAGGGCATCTAGGGACTGCTCAGGGCCAATTTGACTAGAGAAGGGAGAAGGGACTGGGTAGAGGATGGCCCTAATCAATGCTAGGAGCATGGGCAACAAAATGCCCAAGCTCCAGGTGATGTTGGTTGAGGGATCAGTGGATGTGGCAGCAATTATTGAGACATGGGCCACTCAGAAAAATGATTGTGACCTAAATTTGGTGGGCTACAAAATATTCAGGAAGGATAGAGGAGAGGGAGGAGGAGACGGTATAGCGCTGATAGCCAAAAATGACATAGTGGTTAGTGGAGTGGAGGAGGCTGTAGGAGGGGTGGAGGAGATCTGGGTAACCCTACAAATGAGGGGAGGTAAAAGATTGAAAATAGGGGTGGTGTACAGACCCCCCTCCAACGATGGAAGAGGCCCTGGAGGACAAACTAGTTGAGAACATCAAGGGGCACTGTGACCGTGGAAAGGCTATGATGGTGATCATGGGTGACTTTAATATGCCGGGGAAAGACTGGGACACTATGGCATCCTCTGTGGCCAGGAAACAGAAACTGATGGATGTGTTCCAGGATGCCTTCCTGGTCTAGCAGGCGGGGGAACCTACTAGGGAGGAGCGGATACTGGATGTTGTCCTAGTAGACAGTGACCAGATAAAGGGCCTGGAGGTGTGCAGCCCACTGGCAGGTGGTGACCACACTACGGTCTGGTTTCTGCTGTATCTGGGGGAGGGAGGATGACCATTCTAATACAGTAGTAGTGGACTTCAGTGGGGCAGACTTCGTGGGCATGGGCAGGATTCTACGGGAGAGCTTGGACAACATTAGGCCGGACATGGATGCTGGCAGCTTGTGGGAGGCCATTAAGAAGGGGTGCATGAGACTACTAAGTCCTGTACAAAGGTAAGGTGTAAGCATGGTAGAGCCAACAAGCCGTGTTGGTGGACCAAGGAGGTGCAGGAGGCAGTGAGGGATAAAAAAGCTGCCTATGCATGTTTTAAGCACCCTAGGGGGATAGGGAGACGGGTATGAGTTGATGGCTAGAAGGGTCACCACAGTGGTAAGGGAAGCCAAGGTGAGGAGGGAGCAAAACCTGGCTAGGGATATCCTGAGGGGGGAAAAGGGATTCTACAGATACACAAGGGAGAAGAGAAAAGGGAGGGCACAGATCAGCATGATTAGGACTGAGGAAGGATGGACTCAGGAGGCGGGGGAATCAGGCAGAGGTGCTAAATGAGTACTTCTTGATATTTACAGGAAGCAGGGATCCCTCCAGCCCAATGGGAGGGAAGGAAGCCTGCAGAGTCGAGAAGGTCAGATGGAGTCTAGAGGACTGAAAGAAGTTGGGGTACAGGCTGGGCCAAGTCTAGAAGGGGATGGGTGGTAAAATGAGGGGGTGGGCTGGGAGGAGAAATTACAGTGAAAGGTGAGGATGCCTTCAGACACTAAAACTGACAAGGCACCGGGGCCGGATGGGCTGCATCAGAGGGTTATGAAGGAATTGGCGGATGAGCTAGCAGCACCACTGGCAGCACTCTTTAACACCTCTCTGCTGACAGGATGGGTGCTTCAAGACTGGAGAGTGGCTCATGTGGTGCCTATCCACAAATGGGGGGGTCTAGAGAAGAGATGGGGAATTATAGGTCTGTTAGCCTAACATCTGTGGTGGGCAAAGTAATGGAGGGCATAGAAACATATAATTTGATGGCAGATAAGGACCGCTGGGCCCACCCAGTCTGCCCATTTCCCTACCTAATGGATAAGCTGCAGATCCTAGTTAACCAGCAGCCTACTTCTTTCTACCCCCGGCCCCTAGAATTGCCTTAAGACTGTCTCATGCATGCTTGAATTCAGTCACTGTTTTTGACTCCACAACCTCCTCCGGAAGGCCGTTCCATGCATCCACAACCCTCTCTGTGAAAAAATACTTCCTTACAGTACCTCTGAGCCACCCCCCACATCTTCAAATTGTGCCCCGTTGTTCTCGCACACCTCTTTTTTTGAAAGATGCTACCCTCTTGCATTATCACGGATAGGCTCAGGAGGCAGCTGGAAAGGTTGGGGCAACTGAATGACTAGCAGTATGGTTTCATCCCGGGAAGATCATGTTAGACCAACCCCATAGATTTTTATGACTGGGAACCTGGACCAGCATAGACTGGAAGACGTTCTATACCTGGATTTCAGTAAGGCATTTGATTTGGTACCCCAAAATGGGCTGCTAATAAAGCTGGGGGGGTGGGGGTGAGAGGACAGTTGCTCAGAATGGTGGGATGGGGTGAGAGGATAGTTGCTCAGATGGGTAGAAAATTGGCTAACAGGGAGAATACAGAGGTAGTGGTGAGTGGTCTCCTCCCCCGAGTCACCAGTGGGGTCCCAAGGTTTGTACTCAGCGCCACTCTGTTCAATGCCTATGTCTTGGATATGGGGAGGGCGGTTAAGAGTAGGATGAGTCTCTTTGTGGATGAACTTAAAACTGGAAGCACTGGCGGATGGGGACGAAGCGAGAGAGAGAGAGACTGTCCAGAGGGACCTGGATACCCTGGAGGGGTGGTCAAGGATGTGGGGACTGAGGTTTAATGCAGGGAAATGTAGGGTGCTGCATCTGAGGGTCAGAAACCCAGGCCATGTATACACCTGGGGGGGTCATACTGCAAGCCACAATGAGTGAGAGGGATCTAGGGGTGGTGGTAGACGTCAAAATGTATAACACTGAAAATTGCAGAAGAACTGCAGCCAGAGCAAACCGGATACTGCATAGCCAGGTGAATTACGTCCAGGAGGAGGGAGGTGAGCCTCCCTCTGTATAATGCCTTGGTCAGACCACATCTTGAGTACTACATGCAGTTCTGGAGATCTCACCTCAAGAAGGACGTAACACTGCTGGAGTGTGTCCAGAGGAGGGCAACCAGGATGCTTCAGGGCATGGGAGGATGGCTCTATGAGGAAAGGCTGGAAGAGCTTGGGATGTACTCACTGGAGGAGAGGTGAGACAGGGGTGACATGATAGGGGTCTTCAAATATGTAAAAGGAATAAATAGGGGCGGTGCCAAAGAGATGTTCAGACTAAAGAAGGTGGGGAACAACCAGGTGACATGAGTGGAAGCTAGAGGGGGGAAATTACAAGGGGGAATGCAGGAGACATTACTTCATTGAGAGGGTGGCGGAGCCCTGGAATGCACTGTCCAGGAGTGTGGTGGAAGAGGGCACAGTGGAGGGCTTCAAGAGGGAGTGAAACAGGTACAAGGGTAAACTGAAGCAGAGGATGACCCTCTCTGGGGCTAGGTGGGAAAGAAAGCACCCATTAGGAGGCTGGCCACCGAGCAGACACAACAGACCATCAGGCCTAATCTGCTGGCTTTTAGTATGTTAGATATAGCTGAGGGATTGCAGGGGAAGGTGTGCCTATTTGTAGAGACTACGAAGATCTGCAATGGGGTAGACACCCTGGTAGGGGAGGTGGAGGCAGTGAGGGAGGGCCTAAAGATTCTGGAGAGGTGGTAGGAAACTTGGCAGCTGAAATTTAATGCCAAAAAGTGTACAGTACTGCACATGGGTGTAATGACCCGCAAACCATTTACACACAAGGGGGGGAGGGGGTAAGGAAACTCAGTAGGAGAGAAATCTGGGGATTATAATTTCAGATATCCTTAAGCAGAGAACCAGTGCAGCACAGTGGTGGGCAAAGTGAATAGAATGTTGGTGTGCATAGGGAGGATTATAAAACAGAAAAAGGGAGGTGCTGATGCGCCTTTATAAATCCATGGTGAGGCCTCACCTGGAGTATGGGGTTTAGTTCTGGAGGCCTCACCTACAGAAGGACATAAGACAGGATTGAAAGGGTTCAGACAAGAGCAACCAAGATGGTGCCCACTATGCATGAGGAAGCCCTACGAGGGAGAGGTGGGAGGAATCAGATCTGTACCCCGCTGGAGACTAGTAAGGTGAGACTGAGGAGCTTATTTGCAAGGAAAATAAGTGCTAGAACTAGGGACTCATAAACCAAGATTAGAAAGGAAGGTTTAGGGTGAGGGGCATTACATCACTGAGAAGGTGGTGGAGTCCTGAACAGACTACCAGAAGAAGTGGTGTGTGAAAAATGGTGAGAAAGTTCAAGGGGCATGGGACAGACACCATGAGCTGACCAGTGGGCAGAGTGAGGTGTCTCTTGACAAAGAATGATGATGATGGGGGCAGACTCGATTGGCCAAATGGTCCTTTTCTGTCACCAGATTTCCTGAATTCTAAAGGCAGTTAGAAGTGACTTTCTACATCCATCAGAGTAGGGGAGTCAGAGTTTAAGTGTCTTTGGTTTGGGAAGTTCTGGTAGGACCTGAAAGGGAAGAACAGAGAAGGCTGAAGGGACACAAAGGGACGGAGGTGCTAGAGGAGAGATTAGAGTGTTAGAATTAAACAAAGATACTTATCTGATTGGTATGTTTGGCCAGACCTGTAGAAATAAAGGAAAAATAGATCAGTATGGGGAAGTTATAGTAGCAAGAGTAGAGATACAAAAAGGGTATATAGCACAGGAGAAAGGAAGAGGAGTTTGAGGAAAAAAAGACAAAGTAGGTCAAAGAAGGAAACTAGAGATGGGATAAAAAATGTGAGCAACTAAGAACAGAGAATAAAGTGGTATTTGGGACTTGGCAAAACCCTTCCTTAGCACCCCTAGGTGACCTGCAGGTAGCCAATAAATTTAAGAAGTAGTCCAGATGGGCAGGTGGGAATGAATTTGGGCTAGTGGCCCTTATATTATTTAAAAAAGGGGACACTGGTGGTTCTGGAGTCTTGAGCTGACCCAGGAGGCCAGTGGTCTGAAAGGTATATAATGGATCACTCCCTCATGGACAGTGGCAATTTTTTTTATTTTTATATTATCTTTCCCTGGAACCTAGTGTGGGGATGTCCTTGGGCCCAGACTGTATGTAGCAGGCAGGAGGCTGTTCAGAAAACTGCTGACCAGAAGCGCTGCAGCTGTTGCTGGGCAGCCAGTTTAGTGCTACTGAACTACAGTGACAGTAATGGCAGGCACTTTCAACTGCCAGCCCAGAGGAACCAACAAAATGGCGAAGGGTCTGCAAGAAGCCATACAAAGTGGCGAGGCTGAATATGTATGCCTAGAAAAGGGGGGACAGGATAGAAAATTTCAAGCACCTCAAGGAATCAACAAAGTCTAAGAAGTAGCATCTTTCAGAAAAGATCAGCAAGAACAAGAGGCAAAATTTGAAAATAGAGATGGCTCAGGGCAACATGAAAGTATTTTTTCACAGAGAGGGTGGTGAACACATGGAATGGCCTTCCTGAGGAGGTTGTGGGGTCAAAAATAGTGGAGGACTTCAAGAAAACATGGGACAGACATGAACCAATTCTATTGGTGGGTAGGAGGAAGTCAGCTGTTGAATAACTAGGATCTGCAGCTTATCTACTAGGTAGGGAAATGGGCTGACTGAGTGGGCCAAACAGTCCTTATCTGCCATCAAGGCCTATGTGTCTATGATTCAGCCCACAGAGCTCAGGCTGCAGCCTGCTCCATGTGTGTGGGAATGAAGATGGGATATTTTTGGGAGGGGGAGGAGGCTAGAGCAAATATGCCTCCCTCTACCCATCAGACACAAAGTGGCATGTGAAGAGCTCCCATGGGGCAGGTTAAGAGGGTCTGGAGGGTGGGCAGCCAGCAGTAGGTGGCAGGAACCTTTAGCTAAGCTGCATGGTGGCAGACTGTAGGTGCTCTGAGGGGCCTGGTAGAAAGGGACTGGGAGGCAAATGCACAGATAGGGAGCCCTGAAAAATCCACGAATTCAGCTGAAGAGCAATGCTAAAATTGACTTAAAAGTAGCTGTGGGTGGGAGACAGAAATCAGTGGGCTCCCTGAGGGGGACCATGAGAGCAGCAAGCACTGCATACAGCAGAGTTGCACAGCAGCTAGTGTCAAAGTACCAGGGGCTAACAAAAGGATTTGGGAGAAAAAAAGAACAGCATAGGTCCAGGACAGCTCTCAATTAAAAAACAGAGCAGTAAAGAAAAGCCCTGATGGGTTATAAATATTAAGTAAATTTATGCAATAGGAGTGGACATAAATGAAGTATGATAAATCCATTTATCTGAGCATGTACATGTATACATACAGAATCTTACATTTATACGCATAGTTATTACGTCATCCTCGATTAATGTGCATAGTGGACTGCATCACACAACCCCATCCCTCACCCCCGTTGTTTGGCACTGCTTACTGGTATCTTGCTTTTAGTTTTGTTTCTTCCAGGTTGACCGTCCCTCAGCCACGCCGCCTGCCATTTAGTCATACTTCTCCCCATTCTTCCCACTATCATACAGTGAGCATTTGTTTCTGTTTCACAGTTTTAGTTTTTTGCTTTTTTACCAAACCTTTTTCAACTGGCTGTTCCAAGCTGCGCTCCAGCTGTCACATTCCTCTGCATGCTGCTTCTGTGTCCTCTCCACACCTCTCGATATGCAAAACAGATGTTTTTTTACTGCTTCCTCAAAAACTGATAAGCCCTCACTCTTACTCTTCCTCTGGTTTCCCAACCTGCTACTTCTACCAGGGCTCCCCAACACCAGAAACTGTCAGATATTGTTTTCCTTAAACTGCATGCTAGCAAACCCCACTGCTGATGAGCCCTCACTCTAGGTCACACTTCTGCTCTGGTTTCCAGACCTCGCTACAACTGCAAACCATAGGCTCCTGAAGTCCTTCTCATAAACTCTAAATGGTCTCTTGTGGCCACCTATGAAGCCTCCCTTCCCCTGTGACTTTACTGATATTTCCTACGTCTATATACCACACATGTTTTAAGCCCCCCCTACCATTTTCCCTCCTGACCTCCAACACTATAATGCTGTCAGTCTGTTCCAGGTGTCTACTACCCTTTCAGTGAAGTAGTAATTCCTCACATCCATCTTACCCCCACCATAAGCTTCATCACATGCCCCATGGTCTTTTTTCCTATTTGAAGGAGCCTCCCCCCCAAGCACCCTGTTCATCCTTGTAAGGTACTTGTGGGTCTCCATCATGTCCCCTCTCTTTCAGGGTTTATAAGTTGAGATCCCAGTCTCCTCACAAGACTTTTGCCACAGTCCATGTACAATTTTAGTTGCCCTTTATACTGCCTCCACCCTATGGCCTTTCTAAGGTGCAGCCTCCAAACCTGGACACAGTATTGTAAGTCAGATCTCACTAATAAGGGATTACTTGCAGCTCTATAGCCCCCCTCCTCCTGCTGAAGATACCCTCCTTGCAGCCCCAGCATCCTCCCAGCCCTACCCCTCCTTTGTCACCAGCCAGCAACTACAAAGAGACTCACCAAGTAACATGTCTGCCCTGCCATACCATCGGTGCCTTGCTGCAGAGGACCCCACAAAGTTATTGTCCCCAAATTTTAAGTCGCTAAAGTTCATCCCTCATAAAAAATACAAACCAGGTCCAAGGACTTCACTGCTTGCTGCCACTCCAGCTCCTCCCATGCTCACTGCAGGGTGACGGATCCAGTGAGAGCACGGACTCTTCTTCATCTGTAATGGACAGCAGCTTTTCTATTGATCTTAAATGATCTGGCCACCTGGCAATGAAACAGGCCTCTTCTTCATCGTAATGGACAGCAGCTTTCTATTGATCTTAAATGATCTAGTGGCCACCTGGCAATGAAACATGGGCATCGGTCAAGTAACAAGGCCCTTGTTAGTTGAACAGTGCCCACATTTTATTGCCAGATAGCCACTATATCATCTAAAATCAATAGAAATGCTGCTGCCCATTATACATAATGGAGTGCGCCACCACGCCCTTACTGGCATCTCGTCATCCTGCTAGTGAGCATGGGGGCAGAGCTGGTGCAGCAGAAAAAAAACAGGAAGTCCTTGGGAACCAGTTTGTATATTTTTATGAGGGACAGAACTTTTTAAGGGCTTATAAATTTAGGGACATATTAACTTCCTTGGGGTCTTATGTAAGGCACTGGAGGGTATGTGTAGGGGCAGACACAGTTACCATAGTGAGTCTCTTTAAAGTTGCTGGGCTGTGTGACAAAGGAGGGGGTAGGGCTAGGAGGATGCTGGGGCTGCAAAGGGAGGGGTATCTTCAGCAGGATCTTGGTGAGTCTCTTTAAGATCATAATAACTCTAAGGTCCCCCCCCCAGCTTAGTGATCATCAGTACCACCCCAACCCTATAAAGCAGCTCCTGGTTTCCTATGCCCTAGGTGCATGATTCTGCACTTTGCCATCGAACCCCAACTGCCCCAATCTTGACCACTTTTTGAGTTTCTCCAAGAGGCACGTGCATGCTCTCTGCTCCCGTCTTAGTGCCCACCCTACAAATTTTGGTATTGTCTGCAAAAACGCATTCCCTTCTTTGCCAGTTTTTCTGCAATGACACTTATGAAGACACTGAAGAGGATCTGTGCCAGTACTGAGCTTAGCTGCTCACTGTCCCATCACTGTAATGAGCACCATTAACCATCACCCTCTGATCCCTTAACCCCCACCCCCAGCTACTACTTTGTTTTCCAACCTGCATCTCTGATCGCCCCCTTCTGTTCAGCTACCACAACACCATCACTAGTTATCCAACAGCTGACTTCCTCCTACCCATTGCTCTGGCATCTGCCAGGACTGCTACACCGTAGAATGAATCCAATATGTGGAGCAGCTGCCTACGTAGTCAGGATACGTTTGCATGTTCTTCCATCCCCTAGGACATAGCGGCAAGGGTGCACAAACATGTGCACAGACATGTGTGGCACAGCACCAGTCAATGTCTTCCCACCCATGGGCTGCTCTCACCTGCACTGCCACTTGTGGTCACTCAGTTGGCAGTACTACAGCTGAACTGACTGTCCTCCTTCCCTAGAAAAGAGCTTCTTGTATAACAGTTGATCTTCCTCCTCCTCTCCCCGAGAGCCAGACGCAAGCTCATTCCTGAACTAAGGTCACCTCCACCGCAGGTCATAGCACTACTGTTAAGCTGAAGGGCACACATATCAACCAGTTTCTAATTAATTTCACCACTTTGGATCCCTCCTAGGCTGATCAATCTCTTTAGCCTTGCCCACCCCCACAAAATAGTCAACCACCCTCCTCTCCGTTAGATCACCCTTCCAGGCACCAGACTATCCTCCATGCAGCTGAACAACCCTTCTAGCCCCAGCCTTTCACATAATGAGCACTGGAGCTAGAGCACCATACAGGCTCCGGGCCAGCAGCTTACCCAGCCAGCCACCCACCCTCCCTACATCTGGACCAGCCTCCAACTACATTCTATACAACCTCCATGTAGCTGGAGCACCACCCCAAACCTCCACTTTAACAGACCACATATCTGAAGCTGTCCCTCCAAGCCCCTGGACCAGCAGTCACCCACCCAACCACTCAACCTACAGCTAGATCCACCAGAAGCCCCATACCAGCCTCAGCATCCAACCACCCACCCTGCAGCTGGACCTCACTTCCAACCTTGAACTAGCCCCACCACCACCACCAACCATCCTCCCTGTTCCTGGCTCACTCTTTCATGTCCTGGACTAGCCTCCCCCAGCAGGCAATCCTCCCTGCAGCTGGATCCCTGTGTTCATTCCCACCCATAGACCACCCCCCTGCCCCTCTGCTGGTTGATTAACCTCCCCAGAGCTGAACACCCTTTCCAAAAGCTGGACACACCATTTCATCTAGAGCAGAACCTCCCTACACCTAGACCCCCAGATCACCCTTCCTCAACCATGGAGCCCATACTTCTCAACGTAGTATTAAAAAAAATAAATATGTGACACTAGCATATTGCCTTTGCAGTGTCAGTGGCTCAGCAGGTAGCACACTTGCCTCCGAGGCTGGGAGATCAGAGGCAGTGGGTTCTATTCCCATACCAGGCACTTGGGTTAATATCCCAATACTGGCTCTGTAGTGTAGCATGAGGGGGATGGCTGCACCCTGAGGCACTGTCTTTCAGATGAGATGTTAAACCGAGGTCCCATCTGCCTGTTCTGGTGGTAGTTCAGGTGGATGTTAAAGATCCATGGCACTCTCAAAAAGAGGGGACTTTTGTCATGTGCCCTGGCCAACTTCCTCAATTCACTAAAAAATACCACCAACAGCTTAATCTGGTTTTAAGGTCAGTTATTTTCATCTGTATCCCTTCCTCCGGTCGTGCCTGAAAATAGGCAAGAATCTGTCTAGTGCACTTAGCGGTCAACAGAAACAACATAAAATATAAATTAATGCAGTCCCCAGATTACAAAATGGATTAACACATGCAACTGTTAATACAAATATCAAATGCTAAAAAATAGTTTTTCTACTAGCTAATACCTTAAATATCTGTAGTAAATAATTTTCCTTTATCTGCAGATAACTCTAGATTTATTCAAATTAAAAAAGTTGTAATATTTTCTCTGTAAATATAGTTAAATAGGTTACTAAATGGATACACACAGAAAATGCATTCTGAATTTGTTCAGTTATACAATCTTCCTGCTGTTCATTCTCCTGCCCCCACCCCCACTACTTTAAAGTAACTAAATCAGCAAACATTCCACATATAACAAGTAATCTAGAGGCACAATGCATCCTAGACACTTTAAAGGGGGTTGATTGAAAATAAAATGTGTATTTCAAAGTTTAGCCACGAGTTCAGAAGAGAACATGTTTTCAAGACAAAACATTGATAGTGAAACCTGCACTTGCATTTTTCATATAAGAAAAAACACTTGAGTTATAATTCCTTACTGTATTAACATTTCAGGGAGTTAAAAAGATGTACTCTTTAAATATAAGCTCTTACCTTAACATGTAAATCTTAGCTGTGGGAAACCCCAGTTATTCAAAAATGGAGACCACAGAGTGCTCGTGTAGTTTCATCAGGCTGGACACAGACAGGAAGTGAGCTGGGAAAATGTAGGTCTCTGACTGAGTAGACTTATGGAAAATGTAGTTTAGAATAGACTTTTAAAGGGACACTGCCAATTTTTTTTGCACCATATTATTTCAAGGTAAAAACACACATTTTATGATTGCTTACTTCTCTAAGATTCATTAGGATTGCTGGTTGTTTTATCTGTCTCCCTTGCTTAGTAGAACTGAAATGCACGGTAATTTACCCAGCCTTGATTGGCTAATTTAAATCCTAAAACTACTCTCCGCTGACTGTAATCTTCATTTATGATTCGGTTGTATTAAAAAATATTGTACTTTTAGAAGCATTGCAGATCTATTTCTAATCTTCATTTAGCAATAACTTTTTTTTTATTTAGTTGTTTAACCAGGTAAAGCACACTAAGCTGAAAGCTTTTTTACAGGAGCGACCTGGGAGCACAAGGAGGTTAAGTGACTTGCTCAGGGTCACACAGTATGCAAGTAGAAGCTGTGGGATTCAAACCCAGGTCTGGTCTGCTGGATGTCAGCAGATTTGCAGCTCAGAGCCTTAGACCACTGCGCTATACTGCCTCATACTCTTACTCTTGAACAACTTATTCTTGAACAACTAGTCTGCCGAAATACTTCTTAGAATTTAGTATTCTTAGCGGTTGTATTTTTGAATGATGATTAAAGATTATTAAAAATGACTAAAATCTTCAAGTCTTTGAAGGCAAATTAATGAATGCTTTAATACTAAATTTAGTATTTAACTTCAGTGAGGGTTCAAAAGTACAGCCCTTTGGGCCTACACCCCTATGACCACTCACATCTTGAACACCCCCTTCCCAGATGACCACCCAGCTGGACAACCATATCAACATTCCAATAGACCTCTCCCAAGCTATGTACCTTGCTTGCAGCTAGTCCACCCTACAAGCCCCAAACCAGCCTCTCCCCATCAACTATCACCCTCCCTGTAGCTGGCTGCTCCTACCCTCAGACAAGATCCCCCTGCAGATGGAACCCCCCCAGACCTGCCTCCCCACCTCAGTAGACCACCTTCCCTGCAGCTGGACCAACCTCCCAGCCTCACCAAACAAAGCACCTTCCTTAGAGCTGGACCAGCACCCCCTAGATAACGACTCTTTCTGCAGCTGGTCCCACCCAGACTACCCATCTTGCCCACATACCAGTTGCCCATCCCACCACTGACCACTCTCCATGCACACAGAAAACCCTGCCCTGCTAGGTACCCTTTTATAATCCCAACACTTACTAGTCTGACATGCTGCATACCACACACAACAACCCAACAGCCCCAGCAGCCCAACACACAGTGGCCTGGCCCAGGACAGTGCCTGACACACTGTCAGGCCAGAGGAGGTTGGGATGCTGTGTGGCTGTTGAGTGGATTTTCCACAAACACATGAAGCACCCGATCCCAACCTATGCCACCCATATCAGGACCTGAGCCACTACTGAACTGCACAGATGATGTGAAAACACCCACCCCCTATGTGGTGCACCCTCTGAGGACACAATGACCTGATCACAGACCCCCGGTAAGGATGACTGTCTCACCATCCATGAGACGGGGATGAAACAAATAGCCGTGAATGCACCAGTGTGTTGACCAGCCATCCCAGGCAGCATGGTGGACTGTCCATGCATCCCTGCATACATGATGATGTCAGCTGACAGCCAGCCAGCTGGGCATGCATGAAGGAATTGGAGTACCATGCCTGTTGGTCAGTGCATGCATGACACTGCAGGCACACAGCAGAGTGGCACAGCGAGAGCATGGATAGCTGCACTAGGAAATGGTCCACAGCAACACCACATGTGGATGCCAGGACACAGAGCAGCATGCCATCGCACCAAACGTGCAATGTGCATGTGGTCGTGTCATGTTAGCCTACTACAGCTGAACTGACTGTCCTCCTTCCCTAGAAAAGCTTTTGTATAACAGTTGATCTTCCTCCTCCTCTCCCGAGGAAGCCAGGCGCAAGCTCATTCCTGAACTAAGGTCACCTCCACACGGAGTCACTTAGCACTACTATTAAGCTGAGGGCACACATATCAACCAGTTTCTAATTAATTTCACCACTGGATCCTCCTAGGCTGATCAATCTCTTTAGCCTTGCCCACCCCCCACAAAATAGTCAACCACCCTCCTCTCCGTTAGATCACCCTTCCAGGCACCAGACTATCCTCCATGCAGCTGAACAACCCTTCTAGCCCCAGCCTTTCACATAATGAGCACTGAGCTAGAGCACACAGGCTCCGGGCCAGCAGCTTGCCAGCCAGCCACCCACCCTCCCTACATCTGGACCAGCCTCCAACTACATTCTATACAACCTCCATGTAGCTGGGCACACACCCCAAACCTCCACTTTAACAGACCACATATCTGAAGCTGTCCTCAAGCCCTGGACCAGCAGTCACCACACAACCACTCAACCTACAGCTAGATCACCAGAAGCCCCACCACCAGCCTCAGCATCAACCACCCACCCTGCAGCTGGACCTCACTTCCAACCTAGACTAGCCCCACCACCACCACCAACCATCCTCCCTGTTCCTAGCTCACTCTGTCCTGGACTAGCCTCCCCAGCAGGCAATCCTCCTGCAGCTGGATCCCTGTGTTCATTCCACCCATAGACCCCCCCTGCCCCTCTGCTGGTTGATTAACCTCCCCAGGCTGAACACCCTTTCAAAGCTGGACACCGTTTCATAGAGGCAGAACCTCCTACACCTAGACCCCAGATCACCTTCCTCAACCATGGAGCCCATACTTCTCAACGTAGTATTAAAAAAAATAAATATGTGACACTAGCATATTGCCTTTGCAGTGTCAGTGGCTCAGCAGGTAGCACACTTGCCTCCGAGGCTGGGAGATCAGAGGCAGTGGGTTCTATTCCCATACCAGGCACTTGGGTTAATATCCCAATACTGGCTCTGTAGTGTAGCATGAGGGGGATGGCTGCACTCCTGAGGCACTGTCTTTCAGATGAGATGTTAAACCGAGGTCCCATCTGCCTGTTCTGGTGGTAGTTCAGGTGGATGTTAAAGATCCATGGCACTTCTCAAAAAAAGCAGGGGACTTTTGTCCAGTGCCCTGGCCAAATTTCCCCCCAATTCACTAAAAATACCACCAACAGCTTAATCTGGTTTAAGGTCAGTTGGCTTTCATCTGTATCCCCCTCCCTCCGGGTCGTGCCTGAAAATAGGCAAGAATCTGTCTAGTGCACTTAGCCGGTCAACAGAAACAACATAAAATATAAATTAATGCAGTCCCCAGATTACAAAATGGATTAACACATGCAACTGTTAATACAAATATCAAATGCAAAAAAAACAGTTTTTCCACAAGCACACTCAAATATCTGCAGTAAATAATTCTTCCTTTATCTGCAGATAACTCCAGATTTATTCAAATTAAAAAAGTTGTAATATTTTCTCTGTAAATATAGTTAAATAGGTTACTAAATGGATACACTCAGAAAATGCATTCTGAATTTGTTCAGTTATACAATCTTCCTGCTGTTCATTCTCCTGCCCCAACCCCCACTACTTTAAAGTAACTAAATCAGCAAACATTCCACATATAACAAGTAATCTAGAGGCACAATGCATCCTAGACACTTTAAAGGGGGTTGATTGAAAATAAAATGTGTATTTCAAAGTTTAGCCACGAGTTCAGAGAAGAGAACATGTTTTCAAGACAAAACATTGATAGTGAAACCTGCACTGCATTTCATTAAGAAAAAAAAACACTTGAGCGATAATTCCCTTACTGTATCTAACATTTCAGGGAGTTAAAAAGATGTACTCTTTAAATATAAGCTCTTACCTTAACATGTAAATCTTAGCTGTGGGAAACCCCAGTTATTCAAAAATGGAGACCACAGAGTGCTCGTGTAGTTTCATCAGGCTGGACACAGACAGGAAGTGAGCTGGGAAAATGTAGGTCTCTGACTGAGTAGACTTATGGAAAATGTAGTTTAGAATAGACTTTTAAAGGGACACTGCCAATTTTTTTTGCACCATATTATTTCAAGTAAAAACACATTTTATGATTGCTTACTTCTCTAAGATTCATTAGGATTGCTGGTTGTTTTATCTGTCTCCTTGCTTAGTAGAACTGAAATGCCGTAATTTACCCAGCCTTGATTGGCTAATTTAAATCCTAAAACTACTCTCCTGACTGTAATCTTCATTTATGATTCGGTTGTATTAAAAATATTGTACTTTTAGAAGCATTGCAGATCTATTTCTAATCTTCATTTAGCAATAACTTTTTTTTTATTTAGTTGTTTAACCAGGTAAAGCACACTAAGCTGAAAGCTTTTTTACAGGAGCGACCTGGGAGCACAAGGAGGTTAAGTGACTTGCTCAGGGTCACACAGTATGCAAGTAGAAGCTGTGGGATTCAAACCCAGGTCTGGTCTGCTGGATGTCAGCAGATTTGCAGCTCAGAGCCTTAGACCACTCACTATACTGCCTCATACTCTTACTCTTGAACAACTTATTCTTGAACAACTAGTCTGCGAAATACTTCTTAGAATTTAGTATTCTTAAGCGGTTGTATTTTTGAATGATGATTAAGATTATTAAAATGACTAAAATCTTCAAGTCTTTGAAGGCAAATTAATGAATGCTTTAATACTAAATTTAGTATTTAACTTCAGTGAGGTTCAAAAGTACAGCCCTTTAATTTCTACCCCTATGACCACTCACATCTTAGACACCCCCTTCCCAGATGACCACCCAGCTGGACAACCATATCAACATTCCAATAGACCTCTCTCCCAAGCTATGTTGCCTTGCTGGCTAGTCCACCCTACAAGCCCCAAACCAGCCTCTCTCCCCATCAACTATCACCCTCCCTGTAGCTGGCTGCTCCTACCCTCAGACAAGATCCCCTGCAGATGGAACCCCCCAGACCTGCCTCCCACCTCAGTAGAACACCTTCCCTGCAGCTGGACCAACCTCCCAGCCTCACCAAACAAAGCACCTTCCTTAGAGCTGGACCAGCACCCCTAGATAACGACTCTTTGCAGCAGCTGGTCCCCAGACTTCCATCTTGCCCATACCAGTTGCCCATCCCACCACTGACCACTCTCCATGCACACAGAAAACCCTGCCCTGCTAGGTACCCTTTTATAATCCCAACACTTACTAGTCTGACATGCTGCACACCACACACAACAACCCAACAGCCCCAGCAGCCCAACACACAGTGGCCTGGTCCAGACAGTGCAACACCTGTCAGGCCAGAGGAGGTTGGGATGCTGTGTGGCTGATGAGTGGATTTTCCACAACAAATGAAGCAATCTGATCCCAACCTATGCCACCTCAAGATCAGGACCTGAGCCACTACTGAACTGCACAGATGATGTGAAAACACCCACCCCCTATGTGGTGCACCCCTCTGAGGGACACAAATGACCTGACTACAGACCCTCAAGGATGACTGTCTCACCATCCATGAGACGGGATGAAACAAATAGCCGTGAATGCACCAGATGTGTTGACCTACTGCATCCCAGGCAGCATGGTGGACTGTCCATGCATCCCTGCATGCATGATGATGTCAGCTGACAGCCAGCCAGCTGGGCATGCATGAAGGTGAGTACCATGCCTGTTGGTCAGTGCATGCATGACACTGCAGGCACACAGCAGAGTGGCACAGCGAGAGCATGGATAGCTGCACTAGGAAATGGTCCACAGCAACACCACATGTGGATGCCAGGACACAGAGCAGCATGCCATCGCACCAAACGTGCAATGTGTGCATGTGGCCGTGTCATGTTAGCCCACTATAGGCTTGCAGTAACCACACAGAAAAAACTCTAGAGGTGTTTGGGGGGGGCCTGTGCCACAGGAGCCCATTGGAGCATGAAGGCTGCCAGGTGTGTTGTGGGGGGTTCCACAAGGGCCGATTGCAGGAATGCTGTTACCACACAGTTGCACAGCTGGAAGGATTGGGGCACTCACATAGCTTTAGGCCTGTGCAACGTGTGGCACACATGAACAGCTGAAAGGATTTTGAGGGGACTCACACAGAGTCAGGCCTGTGCAACATGCAACACACAGTGCAGACGTGGCAGTGTGCAGTGGGCTGCTAGGCGATACCCAGCAGTGTTGTGATGGGACATCGCCACCAGGTCAGGGTGCATGTGAATTGTGGGGGTGAAACTTTATTCAACAGTAGGGGGTCACAATGGCAACCTGATGGCTGTGCATGATGTGTACTGTAAGTGTACAACTGTCAGGAGCCATGTCACCATGGAAACCCTACAGGGTGTTGTTGTGTGCCATGCCACAGTGGAACTTCAGCAGCTTGCCCTTGTCCTTGGATGCCAGTACCATCCTTATCCACTCCTCATAGCTCTTCTTGGGTGGTGTCCATGGCAGTCCACAACAAATGCCTTCCCTGGTGACATAGGTCCATTGCTGTTCCTTGTGGAGCTCTGCTAGCATTGTCATGACCCCTACATGTACCTTCTTGAGCAGGGCATGGAGATGGCAGTGCCAGGTCTCAACATTGCTTTGGGTCCACAGTATACCTCGCTCATTGAGATCTGCAACCGACCAAGCTGAGGTGGGAACATGGGGTCATATCTCATGGGCATCTTGGCCACCCTACTGTACAGCCATATCCTGCCCAGCACATGTGTCTGCTGGAAACAATAGAGGAGTGTGGTGGCATTGGGCAGAATGGTTGGCTTCAGGAGGCTGAATGCTGCTGGAGTGTCCTGTGCCAGGAGATGGGCAAGGGCCACGAGTTCATGGATCTTCAGGCTGAAGTCTGGGTCACTTCCGTATTGTGGTGCAAGGCCAAAGCTCTGGACCTTCTGCCACACAATCTGCCCAAAGTGGAACAGGCAACCCTTGTTCATAGCTTGCGGAAATTCCATCTTACAGGCATTGATCATAGCCTGCTCAAAGTCAGTGATGATCGGAGGTGGTTTGAAGGTGCAGGACTTTATACTAGCATATTTATTCAGCTCCTGGAACAAGGTGCAGTAACATTGCAAGCTCTTTGTCGTCATCAGTGTCTACACCAATGACATGATTAGGTTGTTATGGCCCGTCCCCTTGGGTGCATGGATTGATTGTGTACAATAAGTGAACAGGTGTGGCACAGTCTTGAACATACCATCTATCACCCAGAAGGGTGCCTGAGCCAGGTCCCTGATGTTGTCCTCTGTGGTGAGTAGAAGGACCTGGTGGGTGGTGCTGCCAGTGATCCTGCTGTACCATGGCCATCCAGTCACCGTCTGTATCTGCTTGGGGATAGTGAGGTCTGCCAGTGTCACTGGTTCTGGTGAGAGGTCCTTACTGTGGGTCCTGTTCACAATCTGCAGCAGGGCCCTCTTGCTTGGCAACTGTTGCCACAGTTCAGTGGTCATCATAGTTGCCTCACTCTGCAGTAGCTATGCAGGGCTAGCCATGGTGCTATGTGCCTTCTACTTGATGCCAGCCAGCACCTGTGCTGGTAGAGCATCTGTCACCTCCAGAGCATGATTGTGCTCATTCTTTTTCTTTAGGTGGTGCTGGCCATCCTGGAGCAGTGTGATGGCCTGACCAAGGCAGGACTTGGACTTATGGTGCTGGCAGCACCATTACACTGTCTCAGGCTGGCCCGGTGGTGCTGAGAGTTGAGGCGCTGGATGCCACACCTTGTGCCTTGCCAGTGACCCGGGTTCAGGATTGAGCCCGGGCCATCAGAGGTCAGCAGGGGAGGACTGGGATTGAACATCCATAGACTGCTCTCCCAGTCCTTGGGTGGGCTGGGGAATTTTACTGTGCTGTAGCAGCCCCCTGGGGATGCCCAGGGGCACTACTAGTGTTGGTGACACTAGATGGGGAGCACAGCAGATGTCAGCATGTTGTGCCTGGACATCATTGCACATCTGTGCTACTGGGGCCAATTGAAGGAAAATGGCTGGGCACCACCTTGCAGCTTGATGGCTGTGCCCCAAGCCACCCGGAGGACTTTGGTGGAGTCCTGTTGAGGAGGGTCCAGGGCTGTCCTGGATGGTAAAGGCAGAGGGGGAGCCCTCCAGCAGGATGGCATGATGGCCATTCCTGATCCTCCTGGGTGCAGTTTGAGCTATCCAGCTCTCCTGGTGGGTGGAGCTGGTGGCTGGATGCCCTAAGCCAGAGTGTGTGCTGCAGCAGGTGAAAAATATGATATGATAAAAAAACAGTACACTGTCTCATTGCATGTCCATTCATGGACCAGGAGGTAGCCATTCACATTCAGCTTGGACTTTCCCTTCCTGGATGGTACCACCTCACAGATTGTCCCTGTTGTTGGGGTTGCAGTTGAGCACCCTGGCCCCTCCATGACTTCCATGCTGTCCTCCATTGTGCCAGAGGATTGTGCTACACTGTCTGGCTTTGGTTCCAGCTCAGGCATGCGGGTGTGATTGCACTTTGTTTGCACATCACACTCCTTGGGCCACAACTGTGGCAGCTGCTACTCGTCTGTGGGTGGTTTGTACCAGTACTGTAGTGCCACTGTCTGCCCACAGTCCCAGTGCTTCATGGCTGTGCTGTGCACCATGGTCACATTCAAGTTCTGTGTCCACAGTGTCCTGGGCCCCCATCAGCTACTGTGCTGCAGCGGGGCTATGCTCCATGGCACACTTCCTTGCTGTCCAGCATGCAGGGGTCCCTGTGTGTTGTGCACTCTACCTACAGGTCAGTGTCCACCTACCTAAGCTGGCCTTTGCACCCCCCAGCATTGGCATCACAGCATCTGTAGTTCCCATGCATGCCGTCATGAGTGCACGTCCGTCCGCTGCCCCTATGCATCATTTTCTGATGCCTGCCTGTTCTTCATGTTCTCTTCAGCTGTAGTTCTCTGACCTGTGATTTCTCCAGTAAATGACCTATTGTAGCCCTCACTGTGCTCTTTCCTATGGGGCTTGCATTTTCTGCCCCGTGCTGGTTTGTTTGTCAGAGTTCCAGTTCACCTGCTTTGTTTACTAACCACTCTCCCTGCATCTGAAATGGGCCCTGCCCAGCCAACCACTCTCCCTGCAGCTGAACCACCCTTTCGGCCCCTGGAGAAACCTTCCCCAAGGAAAGCACTGTCCATGGACCATTCTACAGTTACAAGGAGGGAGGAAGAGGCCCCCAGCTGAGTAGGAAGCAACTGCTGGTGGGGGACTTAATTAGGGGGATAGACTTGTGAGCAGGGTGGGGTAAAGGAGAGAGAGTTGAAATACCTGAGAGGTACTTTGGCTTGGAGGATGAGCAGATACAGTGCATCATTAGGCAGGAGGAGATGAGAGGGAGCTAGATGTCATTGTCCATCTGGGACAAAATGACCTAACAGCAGACAGAGGTAGGGTGTAGTGCAGGAAATTTCAGGGATGGGGAGGGTCCTCAAGCATGCATGGTGGCCTTTGCCAAGGTTGCCTATATACATCTGGGGAGAAGACACAGTAGTACTCTCCACACCAGCTTTCAGCAGTTGGTTAAAGGCATGGTGTGGGGTGGGTCTCAGCACTAGGAGTGGGCCACTTCAATGTCTTCATAAGTGAAATTGCAGAAGAACTGAATGGGAAGGTATGACTCTTTGCAGATGCCACCAAAACCTGTTATAGGGTGGACACTCAGGAGGGTGTGGAGAAAGGGTTCACCCATGCTGGTGTGACAGCCATGTTTCTGATACAGATTACAGCACAGGCCACATTACAGCACCAGGCATAACGTATCCTGGGAGTTACATCACCAAAGCACCCTCCTGGGAAACAGTCTCCATTGAGCCCCCTACCCTAATTATCCCACAGGTCCAGGTTCTCAATTTACCTGTTCTCCAGTCCTACCCCATCCTACAATCACCCTGCAGGTATACAGTAGATTGTTACTATCCCTGATGTCCAGTGGTTCCCATTTATTTATTTTTTCATTCATTTGTTTACCGAGTAGGTGCACTGGTCCGAGAACCATTTTCATGCATGACCTGGGCCATTGAGGATGGCACAGGAATACAAGCAAGTACAAAGGAGGCCGAGACAAGGCATACAATAGACAGTAATAAAAATATACAGGATATTTATATGAAGATATATACTGTATAAACTTGCAGCACAATGGATAAATAACATTTATGACAATAGCAGGTACAGTAGTAGCCAAGTTGTAATACAAATTAGGCATGGTCTGAGATGAGTAAAGGAAAAAGTGCATCATGGCAGTGTAGGTATGGACCAAGAAGGAAAAGGACGGAAGGGAAGTAGAGGCATGATAATAAGTCGGGAGGGCAGGAGCAAGGAGTGGAGGACAGAAGGTGAGATCCAAGGAGAGAGTGGAAGAATCCTGGAGAGTCAGTGGTGCTAAGTGGCGTGGACAGGTTGTTCCAAAGGAAAGGAGCTGCAGATGAGAATGCACATTTACCCATACAGGTGGGGACTAGGGTGCACTCAAGCATGGGGCCAGCAGTGAGGTAGAGCTCTCAAACAAACACTTTTGGCCAAAGGAGGTGGGATTGCAGAGAGGTAGCTCAGTTTTGGATGGCCTTATTGACTGTGCTAGCCAGGAGATAGGTCCGTTGGGCTGATGGAGGAAGCCAGCCCAGGGCCTGATAGAGTGAGCAGTGGTGTGTTGAGTGAAAGCCCTTGCCCACTGTATATCCAAAGTACCCACCATGACCCAGTTAGTTGTTACAGCAAATACTGCCACCTGGTCCCCAGGCTTACTATGTATTTGACACCCTTCCACATTTGGCACAGACCATCCTCTCAGCTCCTTGATCGGGCACAAAATGGATGATAGTTCACAATCATGTGCTAACTGTACACAGCTGTTTATACAGTAGGCACATGAGTGCAAAACTGGCATTCTGTCCTCACTTGGTCACAGAGGTTAGCAGAGTGTCTCTGCCAATTGCCACTGTGGGGAGAGTGTGTAAACATATGGTGCGGGCCATGAATGGTAAGGGTGGTGGGACTGGGTGGGCAGGTAGGTATTGGCAGTTTCCGATGTATGGAATGGACAGCAGCACAACTGAACACCAAGCGAAATGTGATATTACTGATGGTGGGAGCTCAAAGGGGCAGGGGTAGGAGGCAGAGGTGATAATACCTGGTTTAGGGAGGCAACATCTTTTAGAGCCATTCACCAACTGGTCAGAGACTCACTAATTATGCTATTCAAGATATCATTTTGTGATCCTACCCTGTTTTGGGGATGCAAAGTGTTGTTTGAGAGTCACTTACCCATTTAGCGATCGCAAATGCTCTTTGAATGTTCTGGTCTATGTGAACAATAACAGTCCATTACCAGTAAGATAAAGACAAGTGAACAAATAAAAATATGGAATAGAGGGCTGTTCTCCATGAGGTTGATAATGTAATTTATCTTAACAATGTGTTAGAGTACAGAGTATAATAAGATTAATACTGGTACCACTGTGCTACCACATGAATCTAGGGTTGCTGTGAGAGGTACCAAATACTGAAATGTCAAGATAACGCAGTACCATTGTACTATCAATGTACCAGTATTTGTGGGAGCCGACAAAAATCTAAAAATTTCGTGATACCATTGTATTACCAGTGTATGTGTGAGAGACAGAGAAAATGGTAAAACAGGGATACTATTCTGCCAGTGCACTACCAACGCACAGAGGAAAATCTATATATCACCTACCACTGTGATACCAGAGTACCACTGGGTAGTACCATTGTGGATTTTTCAGCTGACCACAGTATTGCCATTGCTATACCACTGTAATGCCATTGTGACAAATTCAGTAAGGGTAACCAGATTGCGGAGACAATGCAGTGCTAAAGAAGTGTGATAAAAATTATGAAGTGTTGTCAGTACTACTGCAGTGTGCAGCAAAAATTAGTGAAGGAAATACAGTGCTAAAGAAGTGTGCATGAAAATCTAATAATTATTTGCAGTGCTCTTACAGTCTGAATCAAAAAATAAGAAAGATTGAGCAGTGGCACAACAGTGTATCAGAAAGTCAATGCAATGTATTAACAGTGCACTGATGAAAAGCAGTGCTCTGTCAGTCTGGACTGAAATAACACTGAAATGAGACTCAAGATGGAAGTGTGCACTCCACTTCCCTCTGGGTTAGCAGCATGGAAAAATGTTGGCAGATAATGACCGCTAGGCACATCAAGGCAGACGAAAAGCCCAACATTACTTTTTTGCCTCTACCCAGACTGTTCATTATTATAAGGGCTTCAGGAATGCTGCAATTTGATTGGTTGCTAGCATTCTGAGACCCTTTAATTAATCTCCTTATTAATACACCTCCAGAGCTTGATTACACAAGCACAGATTTAAAAAAAGAAGATAATTTTAGCCTTTTTTCTGGCATTCTCGGGATGGAATGTATGGGCACCTTTAGAGCAAGGCTGATCGAGGCAATAAAGTCATTGAAATTGTAACTGTTCAGACTCAAAGTGGTTCTAATTCTGTGCAGGTGTTTTTCCTTTAAAAAAATTAGAACAAAAATGATTTGCAACATCATGCTCCTAACGCAGCCTTGATTTTTTAAAATAGAACGGACTCAGCTCTTTACATATCCACACAGAACCTCTACCTGGTAGCTCCTCCCAATGACTGTGGTAGACACGTCTCTCAAACACAACCTCTATCGTATCGTAAAAAAACACAACAGTTTAATTCTGTAGCTGGATCAAACACTTGTTAACTCCAGAGACATAGTTTAACAATTTTCCTCCTCCTTCCAACACGCAATGCACACGAAAAGAGCTAGCCTTCCATCAGCTCCATCACATCATGCAGTTCTCAGCAGCAGATGCCACTATACACTACTTTTCACTCCTCACTGAGACTGATGAAAAGTGAAAAGTACATTTTTTTCTAGATGAGAGACGATTAAGCATGAGCAGAGTGGAGAGAGGTACTGGCCAGACAAAACATTTTTAATATTACTAGCATAATTATTAAAGTCTGTGAGCAGTAGAGCGGCTCACTGACAGTTGAAGCGAGTAGCATGTGGTGGGCGGGCAAGCAGCGGCAGCTGCGGAGAGATGGATAAACAGCATTTATAACATTATAAAGGAAAATCCTGCCTGCCCATCAGTCACAGAAAAGAAATCTATGGGAAAGACATTACTGTGTAAAAACCTACTAAAGTCAAACTTGCCACGAGTGCTATTAAACTTGAGGGGGCCTGCAATTGCTTTTGGCATCAGAGCAACCCGGGTTAAAACAGATCCTACTGAGATCTCAATATACAGTTTTTTGTTGTTGTTTAGAAGGAAAGTCAAGCCCGAGTGACAGATTGCTGCAATCTTGCTGTTCTCTGTCAAACCCCTACTTCGGCTGAATGTACTAGCCAAACACATCCCTCTATATTGATGCTCCGGTTTCTATGGCTTCTCAGCCATTCTCCCATTTCTATGCTCCACTGATTTTCCTTTCTCCTGCTTACTGCTCTGTCACTGTCATTTCTCCCTCCACTTTGACTGAATGCTGTAAAACACCTCTCTCTGTAGCACTGCCCATTTTCCGTAAGTTAGATTTCACAGTATTTCTATACTCGAAGAATGACAGATTTAAAAAGAAATTAGAATGGCATAGGGACTATTTTATGTTACTTTCCTCCAAAATTGTAAATAAATTAGTAATACAATATTTAAAACAAAAACCATGACCCGGTGGGCTGAGGGCTGAGGCACTGGACGCCTTACCTTGCTTCACGCCGGTGACCTGTGTTCGGGAATGGACATGGTGCGCCTGGGGTTGGCAGGTTGGAGAAGGATCGAGCATCCCCAGGACTGCTCTCCTTCTCTGAGGATGGGGGATTGTAGGGCTCGATGACTGCCTGCCACCTAACGGAGTCTGGGAGGTGGCATGTCAGCACTGGAGACTGTGGGTGAGAGTTGCAGCAGGTGCTTGGTGGGGGTGCACAAGGGAAAGTGCATGCCACCACTGGTGTCATTGCATGCTGCAACCTTGGGGGGACAAAGATCAGCAGAAAATGGAGAGTCCTCTGCATGGATGATGATGGTCCACCTCCACAACGGCCTGGGAAGGCACCTCCCCGAACACTGATTCTGGTCCGGTGGGTTGAGTCACTCCCAACCCCCTGCCATGAAGGGTAAGTTGTGGGGTCTAGGGGAGGGGGCCTCATACCAGGTGCTTGAGTGGGAGGGGGATGTCAGATGTAGAGCAGAGGACTCTAGAGAGGCAAAAATAAGAAACTGCAAAGAAAAAAAAAAAAACATTTGCAGCCAAATTATAATAATGGCAATCATGAACGATAGGGGTTACGTTAATGTTCAAGTTAATCACCCCCAAGTCAATATGGCACTTTCGGCTACTCCTCGTTGCCGCATTACACCCCAGGGGTGATTAACAAAGATGTAGCGTAACCATCATCATTATTGCTTAATTAACTTCGTCTGTCCTTCCCACCTGCACAGTTGTCTTTATGCCTGCCCGAGGCATTCATTGAACTCGCTCACACCACCACCTGTAGCAAACAATTTCATCTGTCCTTCACACTCTCTGTGAAGAAATAGCTGCTTACATTTCACCTCAAACATAGAATCTGAGGGCAGACAGAGAATATTGGGTACATCCAGTCTGGCAGTTGCAATGATCTTATGAAAAAATACGCTAATCAAACTCTACATTTGATCATTTGTCAGTAATGAAGCACTCATAGGCTCTAAGCACAATGATAACTTTTCAGCTTTTCACCAATTGATTTCAAACCCATTCAGTGTTTTATTTATTTCTCATCTCTCCTATTTCCATGTGCTTGCACCTAGAGATGCAGCAAATGTAAAATTCGCTGGCGAAGTGAGCACTTCGCGTTGCCACTCCGCTACGCCCGAGTGGACAGTACAAAGTCTCACTCCATACTATCGGCTCTCGCACTGGCATAATGAGAATGCAAAGTAAAGTGAAGTCATTGATTTCAATGGACTTGCATTCCTCATTATGATTCTAAGTGATCCACTTGGTGTTTCAGACTTGACAGCCCCCCCACACATCACATGGCTTACAGTACTGTAAGTCACATGCTCTCAAGCCAGGCAGGAAGGAAGTGAGTCACAAAGACAGTTTCGCTTTCTCCTGTGCAGACTGAGAGAGAGGAATGTGTACTAGAGAGAGGGAGTGTTTTGAATGCAGAGGAGGAGAGTTAAAATTTGACACTTAACCCAACAGCTTTTTTAAAAGCTACATTTTTTTGTCTTTTCTGTACTGTTTTTTTACTTAATTTGTTCTTTCTGTCAATTTTATTTTTCTTACTTACTTAGTTGTTTGTCTGTGTGTGTGTGTTGTGCTTGTGTCATGAGATGGAGCAGGGTGAGGGAATGTCTGGGGCGGGGGCAGCTCTGGGAAAGCATGGTAGTGCACGTCATCGTACCATGCGCATGCGTGGGGGGCATGGGTGCCCATTTGTGTTGGACCACTCTAAACTTGTGAGTGTCCAACCCCCGGAAACAGGACCAGCACCGCTTCCTGACTCTGAGGCAGTTCAACCACCACCACCACCACCATCAAGTCCAGCACAAGGTCCTTTGGAGCAGGATGTGTCTGTTCCCCCCAGGCCCAGGTGTGGATCCCATCAGTACTGTTGAGCAGTGTGATCAACTTACTGCCAGTTCATCTGGCCCTCCTCTGCCTTTGCCTGGTTCTCCCTGCTCCTCCATTGTTTGGCAGTTTTTTGACTGTGTCGGGGGGGAACAGCAGTGTGGTGAAGTGTCACCTATGTGCAGTGGAGGTGCACTGTGGCCCCCGGGGAAGTCACCTGGGGACTGGGGGCCAGCGCACCCATATGCTTAATCACCACCAGTTGGAGTGGCAGGCTGCCACAGAACAGACCATGTCTGCACCTGCTGGCCAGTCCATGGTAGAGGGTGCCACTGTGCATAGTGGGCGCAACATCCCTAAGAAGAGCAGGGCCACAGCAGCACCTGTTGCTCCACCAGCACCCCCACCACCACCACCACCACCAGCAGGTCAGCCTGTCGAAGGAGTGGAAACCAGAGAAGTGCGTGTAACACTCTCTGACTTGGCAGTTCGCTGGAATGCTGTTGAGGAGAACAGCGAGACGATAAGTGCTGTGGAGCAGAGGCTGGATGACATAGAGGGACATCAGCTTCAAATTATGTCCATGCTGGAACTGCTGCTGGATCACCATAGGATCCCACATTAGTTTTGTTTCCTCACACCATGTTCCCCCGCCACCTTCCTTGCTGTGCCATAAAATGTATTCCTCCACCATCCCTGACCCTTGTATGTAATTATGGCCTTTTTTTGTTGTCTTCAGTATGCGTTACACTTTGTATTCTGGGACCCCTTCCTTCTGTTAAGTGTCTGTGTGTTTTGTGCATGGGCACTGTTTTGGTGCCTCATTTTTCTGCATCCACAAAAGGCATCTGTCTTGTTTCCAGAAAATTGACAAGTGGTAACACAGTGAAATTAGACTGTTTCAGCACGTACAAAGTCCCCCAGAATGTATGGCACACTCAGTCATGCGCACAAAAGTGGCACAGAGTCCCCAGATTTTTTCTGCAGGCCCAGAATGCAACCTCCATGTGTCCAGAAAATTGACAAGTGGTAGCACAGTGAAATGAGACTGTTTCAGCACGTACAAAGTCCAGCAGAATTTATGGCGCAGTCAGTCATGCACACAACAGTGGCACAGAGTCCCCAGATTTTTTCTGCAGGCCCAGAATGCATACTCCACGTGTCCAGAAAATTGACAAGTGGTAACACAGTGAAATGAGACTGTTTCAGCACATACAAAGTCCCCCAGAATTGATGGCACACTCAGTCATGCGCACAACAGTGGCACAAAGTCCCCAGATTTTTTCTGCAGGCAAAGAATGCATCTTCCATGTGTCCAGAAACTTGACAAGTGGTAACACAGTGAAATGTGACTGGTTCAGCACATATAAAGTCCCCCAGAATTTATGGCACACTCAACATGCGTACAACAGTGGCACAGAGTCTCCAGATTTTTTCTGCAGTCCCAGAATGCATCCTCCTTGTGTGCAGAAAAGTGAAAAGTGATCATCTCAACTGGACTGAAAGGTGCCCTTTGGATGTACAGTAATAGTAGTCTTGGTGAGTATATGTATATATATATATATATATATAGCTATATGGTTGTGTATTTTGTAGGTGATGATGAGGGGGGTTTGAACTTGACAGGGACAGGTATTCGTGCTATTGTTCTGCATCACACACAGGTGACTCTGTCTCCGAACTGTTGCTGTGCACCGTCCAGTGCTCAATGTGAATTTTTTGCACTTAAATGGAAATTGATAACTCTCAAGCACATGAAGGTACATATTTCTTTTTTTGGAGGGGGGATCATGTTTTCAGTTTTGTCTGTAATGGTTTCTTATTTTTTTTTATTTCTTCACAGATTTCATCAGCATCCCTCTGGAGTCCAGTTCTTAATGATGGTCATGGTCATGGAATGAAATTACTTCTGCATGTTGCATGTGTGCCCAAGCTCGGGTCGGGGGAGGGGTGTGCCTGATCATGTTGACGAACTTCTTTGGAAAAGGCCACTTTGACAGAACAACAAAGTATCGTGAATTTTCCTAAAAAAAGAAATGAATGACTTCTTAAAAAGTTACAACTTCATTGTTATGTGTCCCTCCCTGGTTCTCAAATCTCAATCCCTATTGTCAACTAAGTTACATTTCAGAGGCACATCTTGTCAAGTACTAAGACAACCTGTTGTTTGCAATATTTGCAGCAGTCTTTACAAAGCAATGAAATGGATGAAATAAAATCTTCATACTTACCAGAATGGATTTCACATGGACATTACATCGCTTCCTCTCTGTCTGTACAGTATAGCTACAGCATCTTTCCTAATGAGTAATATTACCAATGCAGCCTGTTTTTGTTCTCCTGTAAAAGAAACAAAATAAGTGTACTGTAGGTGTTTTACCACTGCGGCTCTGAAAAGCTACAGAAAACAAAACAGACAACTTAAGGAAGTGAGGCAGCATAACAAACATGAGTGCATATACTCACTTTATGGTTTAAATATTAAAAAGCTGGTGGTGGTGGTGCACTGGTAGACTGGTGGTCCATGGTGGCAGACAGACTCATGGTGGAAGCAGACTTGGATAACATCAGTCCCAGTGGTGGTGGTGGTCCATTGGGGGCAGACAGACTCATGGTAGCAGCAGACTTGGATAACATCAGTCCCGGTGGTGGTGGTGGTCCGTGGTGGGGGGGCACACCGCCTTTTAAATACTGCAGTTAAAACCTGCCAACATTAACCACATCATCATCCTCATAAAGAAAACTGCCCTCACAGTCATCGATGTCTGAAGTCTGACCACTGGGAAATTCTTTCTAAATTGTGTCATCATCTATGTCAGTGGTGGGCCATTTCAAGCAGAAACTGTCAGTGCCACCAGGATGTTCCATTTCCACATCAGCAAGACCACCATGACTAGGCTGGGGTATGAATACCGAGGTTGCAGTCTGTGCTGGTATGTGCCTCTCATTCATTTTAATGAATGTTAGAAAAGTAACATTTGCAGGAGACAGGTTTGCCCGACGATCCCTGACTATTGCACCTGCTGAGCTGAATACCCCCTCAACACTTACACTGGAGGGTGGGCATGTGAGGTATTTCAGTGCCACTGCAGTCAGCTCTGGCCATTCACTGACTTTTCCACTCCAATACAAAAGAGGATCTTCACTTATTGTCAGATGCCTGTTTTCAGACAAATATAACTCATCCATTCTCTGTGCCACACTATGTCTGAGTGTTGATATATCAGCCAGTTCCTCAGAATCATTGATGTCACAAATACCCACTTGGGACAAAGCCTCCCATAGTGGGTTGACGTCAACCACTTTGGATGACAGACCACCAGGGACTACAGCCCCCCTACCCTTGCATGATATACTTGCTGGTCCTCCAGCTACACCTTCAGCTGGATTATGCTGCTGAGGTTTGCAAACCTTGGCATGTGACTTCTGTGCCCCATGAACCAAGCGAACCAGTTGACCACTGATATTTTTTACCTGTTCAGGCCCTCTCTCCCGTACTGATGTAATTCCACGTTTGTATCGTGGGTCCAGAATTGTTGCCATGGCAAAGTTGTCACTACGCTGAATGCTCACAATGTGACAATTCTGGTCGAATACTGTCAGCATGTGTTGCAGCAACATACTGCTACCACCATCTCCGGCAACATCAAGGCTATGCTGTACATTCACCAATGTCTGCCTCAGCACCCGCAGCACTGGAATTGATTGGCTAATGGAGGATGACTCACCATTCACTGCCTGTGTGATGGAAGAGGAACACTTGGATATTGTGGCAGTAACAGAAACATGGTACACGGAGAACCATGACTGGGATGTCAACATACCAGGGTACACAATCTACAGAAGGGACAGGGAGAGTAAAAGAGGAGGTTGAGTAGCTCTCTACATAAGGGAAGGGATCAAAGCTACAGAATAAAAAGTGAAGGGGGAGGACAAGAGGCACTCTGGGTCACCTTGGAGACAGGGAATGATATCACAATCTGCACAGGGGTTGTATACAGACCCCCGTCTCAAGGGGAGGAAATGGACAAGAAAATGATAGAGGGCATTCTCAAAATGGCTGAAAAAGGGGAGATACTGTTGATGGGGGACCTGAATATGCCAGATGTTAACTGGACGACATGGACTGCAGCCACATCCAAGAGCAGGGTCATTCTCGATGCCCTACAGGGGGCATGCCTTAGACAGCTAGTGGTGGAACCCACTCAGGAGGGAGCAATATTAGACCTGGTACTCTCAAATGGAGAAAGGATCACAAATTTAGAAGTCAGTAGGCATCTGGGAACAAGCGACCACTGCACAGTGTGCTTCACAATAAACACAACCATGAAGACAAGCCATACAAAGACAAGGATACTGGACTTCAGAAGGGCTGACTTTGGCATAATGGGTGAATACCTGAGGAATGCATTAGCAAATGGCCAGAAAGGAGGGGTGGAAGAACAATGGAGAAAAATCAGAACTGCCATCATGGAGGCAACAAGCCTTTGTGTGAAACAAATAAAGAAAACAAAGCGGAATAAAAAAACACTATGGTTCTCAAAAGAGGTGTCAGGGAAGGTTAAGGAGAAAAAGACTGCATTCAAAAAGTATAAGGAATCACAGAAGGAGCACGACAGGGAACTGTATCAATTAAAGCAGAAAGAATGGGAAGGCAGTCAGAAAGCAAAGCCCAAACCTAGGAAAAGATAGCCAACTCAGTTAAGAAGAGGATAAAACCTTTTATAGGTACATTAGGAGCATAGAAAAGGTTAAGGAGGGATAGTGAAGATTAATAAAGGTGAGGGAGGTGGGCAGAGGGAGACAGTGAAAAGGCAGAGATACTGAATGAATACTTTTGCTCAGTACTCACAAAAGAAGAAGAGGAGGAGTTACCTAAACCAAACAATAGAAGCACTCTGTGTAGTTGGTTGATGCCAGTCCATTTACAGAAGAAAAAGTCCTGAAAGAACTCCTAAAACTCAAGGTGGACAAAGCAATGGGGCCTGACAGGATTCACCCTAGAATTCTAAAAGAGCTAAGGGAGGACCTAGTGACACCACTAACCAAACTTTTTAAAAAATCATGGAAAACTGGGGTGGTACCTGAGGACTGGAGGAGGGCAGATGTGATTCTCCTTCACAAAAGTGGGAGCAAGGCAGAAGCAGGAAACTACAGACCTGTTAGTTTGACCTCAGTGGTGGGGAAAATGATGGAATCACTTCTGAAAGAAAGAATTGTTCAGTACCTAGAGGCCAGTGGGGCACAGGACCCAAAGCAGCAGGATTCACAGCAGGAAGGTCATGTCAGATGAATCTAATCGATTTCTTTGTCTGGGTGCCAAAGTAATAGACCAGGGAGGGGCTGTGGATATGGCCTACCTAGACTTTAGCAAGGCATTTGACACAGTCCCGCACAAAAAAATTAATAATCAAGTTAGCCAGCCTGGGTAGCAAACTGGCTGCACAACAGGACACAGAAGGTAATAGTGAATGGAACACATTCTGAAGAAAGGGAGGTTACTAGTGGAGTACCTCAGGGCTCCGTACTGGGTCCAGTCCTCTTTAACATCTTTATAGGCGACATTGCAGAGGGTCTGGAAGGAAAGGTATGCCTCTTTGCAGATGACACAAAGATCTGTAACAGAGTTGATACACAAGGGGGGGTAGAAAGGATGAAAAGGGACTTGGCAAGGTTGGAGGAATGGTCAGACATATGACAACTTAGATTCAATGCAAAGAAGTGCAAAGTAATGCACCTGAGAAATAAAGGAGAAGAGTACACAATAGCAGCGGAGGTACTAACAACAACAATAATGGAAAGGGATCTGGGTGTAGTCATATCAGATAACCTAAAGGTGGGTAAGCAATGTGAGAAGTCAGTAAGGAGAGTCAGGGGGATACTGGGACGCATAGGGAGGGGCATCACAAGTAGAAAAAGGGAAGTGGTTATCCCTCTGTACAGACAGTTGGTGAGACCCCATCTGGAGTACTGCGTGCAGTTTTGGAGACCTCATCTATGCAAGGACATAGACAGGATGGAAGCAGTCCAGGGAGGACAACTAAAATGGTGCAGGGTCTACATCAGAAACCATATGAAGAGAGACTGAGAGCTTAATATGTATACCCTTGATGAAAGGAGGGACAGGGTGGACATGATAGAAACTTTTAAGTACCTCAAGGGAATCAACAAAGTCCAGGAGGGTAGCATCTTTCAGAAAAGAGATGTGTAAGAACAAGAGGCACAATTTAAAGTTAGAGGGGATGGCTCAGGGGTAATGTGAAGGAAATTCTTTTCATGGAGAGAGTGGTAACACATGGAACCACCTTCCTGGAGAGGTTGTGGGGTCTAAAACAGTGGGGGAATTCAAACATGCATGGGACAGACATAAGGCAATTATAGTGGGGGGGGTTGCAGGAAGTAGGCAGTTGGTTAACTAGAATCTGCAGCTTATCCAATAGGTAGGGAAATGGGCAAACTGGTGGGCCAAGTGATCCTTATCTGCCATCAAAGTCTATGTTTCTATGTTCAAAATGCTGCAAAATTATTATTATAGAGTCCATGAGGCGCCACTGTTCAGTTGTCATAGACATGGAGGCCCCAGAACTGTCACAGCTAGTGTGCATAACAAGATATTCTATGATGGCTTTGTATTGTTCATGCAACCTCTCTGCCATATATAATTTGGAGTTCCATCGGGTGACAACTTCCGGCTTCAAGCAGTGCTGAGGCAGGCTGTTTTGTGTCTGCAACGGCCTTTCCAGATCTTGAAAAGTGAGAGCAGATACGTCGTGCAATGGTCAACATCTCCTTTATGTCAGGGTGCTGCAGAAATTCCTGAACCACAAGATTTAAACAGAGGGCCATACATGGAACATGAAAAAAACACCATTCGTGATGCATTTCACCACATTTGAGCCATTATCACTTGTTATGAACCCAGCTCTCAGGGACAGAGGGTTTAGCCATCTGTCCATTTCAATCAGTACCATGTCCAACATGTTCTCACCAGTGTGTGAACAGGTCACACTGCACATAGCAATTGTTGCATGCTGGTGAATTCCAGGAAGATTGCTACTGTGACAATCCACCTTCCTGCACTGATTATTCACATTACCAGCATCACAAACAACCCCCGGCACCTGCGCCCAGTGTGCAGTTATACACAGATATGAACTCCCCGCTTTTTTGCCACTTGTCCACATATCCATACTTAAATGGATGAATGGAGAGGAGGAATGTTGAAGGGCATGTTTTACTAAGTCTGAGAAAAGTGCGGAACAACTTGGGAACAGCATGGGTAGAAAAGTATGTCCTGGATGGGACTTTCCATTTTGGACAGGCATGGGCAGAAAACCACCGGAACCCAGAATTCTCCACAAAGGAGAAGGGCAAAAGATCGATTGCCAGCATTTTCGCTACAGCAGCATTAAGTTCACGTGACACTGTGTGATTAGGGGGGTACTTCAGCTTATGCGCAAAAACACTCTGTAATGTGGGCTGACTTAAATGTTTTACAGAGTGTGTGTTGTTGGTCACAAATGGTTGTGCTCTGTGATGAATGGCATTGGCAGGGGGGTGGAGTGTGGACATTTGATGAAGACGGTTGCACAGGTGATGATGACAAACCCAGAACTGATGTTATTTTTCTGGATTTGCCAACTGGGGTTGATGTACCACTTGCACTAGACATACTGCATTCACCACCACCACCACCACCACAAAAACTGCTACTCTCACCAGCACTGGACAACATTTCAAAGTCATTATGGTCCACCACCTCATCATGCCTGTAGTAATCCTCTGCTCTTATTACCACACTACTGCACATGTTTAATTTCCTACTGGGCTTAACAGTCATGGAAAGGGATAACATGCTGGCTATGGTTGCCACCGGTGATACGGGTGAACGCCCAAGTCTGGTATTAGCTGCCAGCTTGTGCCGGATCCACAGAGCCAAGTGCCTATTCTTAAGATGCGTATGCTGTCCTCCTGTCCCAAGATGGCTCCCCTTTTTACCTCGAATCACACGCACATGGCAAACCTGGCAGATTGCAACTGAATCATCATTTGCATCTTGAACAAAAAAATCCCAAACAAGGGACTGTGATGCTCTGCTTTTAACATGTCCATGATGATGGGGCTTATTTAAGTCTGTTATTTTAAGCACTGAAGTGGGGGCACATGATGTTTCTGGCACTGCACACCTGGACTGCAACTGACCACCATGACTACCTATCATATTGAGTACTGGGTCATCATCATCATCATCATCATCATCATCCACTAAAACATGTAAATCACAAGTTTTTACGGGGGGGGGGGGCAGATTCCTGCAAACAGATTCAGAAATTTCAGACACAGCCACTTTTAATTTCTTTTTCTCTGGTTCCCAACTGGGGTCAATTAAATCATCATCATATTCATCAACATCACTGTCACACACATCCACATCTTCTCCTTGGATCTAACATGTGGACTGCATGTTGCAACAACAGCAACATCATCATCATCATCAGCATCATCACATTCACCATCAGCATCTACACCGCCATCACCTGATATTTTATTACCACAATGTGAATCACTGTTGCATGGAAAATGAGTGACGTTAAGTGCCATGGTGGATGAAATATCACATTGTATGCTATCGTTGACTTGATCATCAGAATCAGGTTCAGTTAATGGGATGTTACTGGGAAGTATGACATCATCTACGCTGTCACTCACTTGCACTGCTTCACACTCAATATTTTTGGATACGGTACACTGGTCGGGATTAGAACTTGACGCAACAATGCTAATACTATTTCCACTACCAGTAACACCAGTAACACTAACACCACCGGCTGGGAAAACATCATCTCCTCCAACTATCAGTGAAGCTACTGATTGGGCTGTAAAAAACATTGCAGGAGAAATACCTTTCCTCACATCAGCAATGCACTTCTCCGTCTGCGTACTACTACAACACCCACAGACCCTCTTACTGCCAACATTGCCATGGCCAGAAACAGCTTTACTTGCACGTCTCTTTGCAGGCATTTTGGGGTATCAACCATAAATATTATTACCAAATTCAGATTTTGACACATTCACTTTCTGACTGGAGGGTCGCTACTAGCTACTATCACTAGCTGGATGTGAAGCAAAATAAACAACTGTGACTTTAGCAACAGATAAGGGACTACTGTGTTGTGACACTGTCACAGAATTAAAACAACTTCAGTAACCAGTGGTGCTGATGGGGTCACAAAAACAATCCAGTCTGGTAAAAATTACCTTTTCAACATGGGGGGGGCAGTGAATACAGACAATGCTGATTTTTACAGCACTACAAGCAGCAACACTAAGAACAGAGAACACGGTCAGAGTACAAAATCAGGCAGCTGCAGTGGATAGCAGGTTCACACTGCTGCACTTAGTTGCACTTACACTGATCTGTGTCACAAATTTTAAAAGATGTATTATATTTGATGCACGCAACACTGCCCACACAACACAGAACACTTTGTGTACAATGCTGAACAAGGAATGTGATGCAAATGCAAAAGTCAGTGTACTCAGTGCCACGTAATGTAAATTTGTAATTTAAACAACCTGACCTTATGAAATGCTGCACCACATTCACACAACAGACAGCAAGAAAATTTGTACTATCAATGACAATTTTACTATGTGTACAGTAACACAGTCAGTTATATAACAAAAATATTACCAAAACACAAAGAAATCACTAGTTCTCCAACTTAAATCTACATACACACTGATACACACCTCCCCCACACAGCACACTTCACTGTCTTTCACCACACACACATTCAATGTTGTAAATTTACATTCAAAGTCCACACACAAACAGAAATGCTCAATGATGTGAGCACAGGATGAACTACAGTTGGATCCCCCCAAAAAAGCAAAAATGCATTTTGAACAGCTTTTAAAAGATTCCTACAGACAGCTATCAAAGCACACTGTCTCCTACTCCTTCCTACTAATACTACCTGAAATTGAGGCTATGCAGATCAATATAGAGCCCATGTGACCTGAACTCCCATGAACCACTGCAAAATCCTCCTTCAGAGCTCAAAAACAAGGTGAAGTGAGGCAAAGTGAACTGCCACCAATGTACTTTACCATAAAAATTGAAAGATAAGTGACCAGTGGAAGCAGAGTAACATGAAGTAGCTGTTTTCAATGCACTTTGCATTCCTTATTATAATGCGAAGTACTCCGCTTCGCATTGCGAAGCACTCCGTGAATCCGCCTTTGCTTCGTGAATCACTTCATGGAGCAGATTGAGTCCACTTCGCCCACCACTACTTGCACCGTGGCACAGTAGGAATGTAGTAATCATGGCACCAATTAGAAATCGCCATGAGTACTGTGGTTAGTTACATGGTGATTCCTGCCACTTACTCTTAAGGAGCATTAAATCACTGTATGCCTACCAGGTGAGTGCCTACAAAGAGAGATGAGCCTGTGGTGATTGGGAGGGTGGAAGGCTGATATGTCCTGCCACTGTGTTTTCACTGGCAGAAAAATAAGCATTTAACTGAAGGTGTCAGTTGAGTACCATTGCTACAGTGCAGCACCTGTCTTGGGGAGGCTTGTATGTGTGTTGTTGACAAAGGCAATGATGGAATGCCACATGCCTCACAACAAGGCAATTGAATATGCAGGCTATATAGTAAAATATACATACTGCAGTATCATTACTGGACTAGCACCATGTGAGACCATGAAGGTATAAAACTTGCACCAGGCCATTATTAAAATGCTGTCCAATTTGGTGTCTGGGTACTTAATGTTTGTATCACCTTTCCAGATAGCTTGTATTGGATAACTGTAGAGTACAGTAAGTGTGCCAGTTTGGAGAATGGAAAAGAATATGGGGTTAGTGGATTCTGCAAGTCAGAAGCACAACTGGCTACTGGCAAAACTTTATTTCACCTTCTACATGACAACTCCCATCAGTCTAGGCGTATTTGTCATTAACTATACTGTAGGCAGTCTGCGATATGCGTGCTGGACTCACGATAGGCAACAGTTGCATCTGTGATTAGCAGACATGCAGTATGTCAATATGTCACCTTTTTTTAAAACATTGTGGTAGCAATTACCTGTTTGTCCATTGCACATCGCAGACTTCTGCTCGCAAATGCAACAGTTGGAAAAACAGCTGTTGCAGACTGTCTTCATATAAGAATTGGATGGGGAATGACACAGGATCAGTGACACAGCTTAGTGGAGTATCACCATTTTGATTCATTTTGAACAGGGCATGAGGAGATTCCCTACAACAGTAAGACTCCCATGCCATTTTCATGATGGTACAGTCTGAACACATACACCAGCTCCTATTAGGCATTTGTGGATTAATGCTGGTGTCGTGCTCATCCTCACTGCCACTATCACTGCTACTGTCAATGTCATCATTGTGGTGCCATTTGCATGCCTGCTCATCTTCAGCATATAATGGCTCAAAGCTGCAGGGATGAATGCTTTGCCACCAGATGCCATCATATGATCGATTGGTCTAGAGAAAACAAAGAAAGAAAATGGAAATCACCAATGAGAATTAATGATGCACACAATGGTTTATGATCAGCACAAGTTGTGCACTCATGTACATCTACTGAATCAGAGTCTATATCTCACGGATAAAGGGACAGAATTTTGGTGCTTACTAATTGGCCCACTACCCATAAACATCCTGTTTTGTAACCAGAATTTTTTTTTTGAAGTTTATTCTGGAAACGATGACATTTTCATTTGTAGGGCAATAGGCCACATACAGGTCTCATATGGAATAAGTCACTCAGAGCATGGGACATGGCCTCTATGGCTTGAAAGGGAAGATCTGTGCCTCTGTGTCCCCAAACCCTGAGACAGATCCTTCAGTCTGGTTTTTATATGACTGAAAGGCACTGGACATTAATGTGACCTCTTTATAATGTATTGAGATAATTAATATTATTTTAATATGGTGGTGTTCTCACACCTGGCACCAAAGTCCAGTGTCCCCTCCTAATGCTTGTGCAGACACCGCACTCAGAATATGAGCTACACCACTTCTGTAAGCAGATTTGCTAAAATCATTTAAAATACCAAGAGTTGATGTGAAACAATTGATGTCACTGTGGCACATAAAAGGTAAGTCATTCAAAAAAGGGTAGTTTTCACAATAAGGCAGAAAACCAAGTACGGGATGTTATAAGTGGGAGAAACTGCTCAAGTACCCAATAAATGAACATACCATTGGTATGGTAGTGTGTACCAGAAGTAATACAGACACAAGTGGGCAATTACAGGTACTGATTGGTAAAACAATATGTGTGTTAACTTTGAAAGTAAATTTAGGAGATGCTCTTCTCTAAACCTCCCATATAGTGCCAATTCTGATTAGAATGCCCTGGCATTCTACAAATGCTCCTTTTGGACTGGATGTTTTGATTTCCTTGTTTTCATTTTTATGGCTGTTGGCGGAGCCTACAGACTTACTGTCATCTATAGCTCTAAAACGGCTTTTCTTGGAACTTCCATTTTAAACATTTGTATGTATTCCTCCACAGCTTCAAAATAGTGCACCCCCCCTGCTATTTGCTATTCATTGCTCTGTGTTAAAGACATCTAATGGGGGTGAGAGAGATGCTACTGTATTGTACCTTGGAACTTCTCAGGATATTAAAAAAAAACTTTTTAAACTGCTGTTTCTGTCATTTGTTCAGCTCAGTCTAACAGATTTGTTCTATTTCTTTCAGCAACCTAGGGGACTCATTTCCTCTTGGTTTTTGTGAAAACAAAAGTCAGACTTTGTGTCAGATAACATACAGTGGAATGCAGATTGCTAGCTGCCTGACATTCCTTTCCACAGGACAGATAGGAGGCATGCAGTGGAAACAGAAGACTTTTTCCCCTCATTTTATAATATGATGTACTGAGTGTGTTTAGTTGCAGTGTCAGGGCCATGAAGAAAATAACATTTATGTAACTCATTCAAGATTCCATCAGGTGGGCAGAAAAAAGTCTGAGAGAATTTGTGTAAAAACTAACAAATGAAAGTGCAAAAAAATATCATGCACACTGGCCTCTGAGACTGTAAGATCAGAAGACTGTGGGTTCTATCCCCACACTAGCCAGTGGGTTAAAGAGCTTGTGTACTACATATAAAACTAATAATAGATTTTATAAGTAGTCAACCATTACCTTTTATATTTGAGGTACTTTATCTTTTCCCTTTGCTTAATTAGAAGATTGTTTACCTGATGTTAATATGTGTGTTGTGTGGAACAGCACTCTGTGTGGCAGCTGACATAGCTAGCTACACTGCCCCCACTACATCACCAGCATTGTGACCTCACTGACTGTGACATCAGTGCTACTTAGGAACAGCAATTCACTGACTGTCGGGTCATTCACATGTGATTTCACTGTCAGCAAAATCACAATGCTGATGATGTAGTGGGTCAGTAGAGCTAGATATGTCAGCTACTACACTAAGAGCTGTTCCACACATCCACCATGACATTATGGCATAGAAGATTCTCCGATGGGCAAAAGGTAAAAGAAAGGCACTTTAGAAATAAGATTTTATAACTGACTACTTCTTAAAATGTATATTTTCCTGCCTGCCTGGTTTGGCTCCACTAGCTCTTTAAACCCCAATATTGACACTGTAGTGCAGCATGGGGGTGCTCCTGTTTTTTCTGTCTGTCTGTCTGTTCAGGTGGATGTTAAAGATCCTATGGCACTTCTCAAAAAGAGCAGGGGAATATTTTATTGAAACACAAAGCAAGCCAAATAGTGTACAATATATAGTAAAAAATTCTACATTAGTGTAAACAAACCCAAATTCCCAGTATCAGAGCCCACTCAAATTCCAGAACCACCAACCCAGTAGAAAATAAAAGGGGAGGAAAAAACAAAACCCAGACCTCAATAATGAGAAAAAACAATACATATTCTGTACAATAGGTCTTTCTACTATGAAGGATCACTTGAATTTAATAAATGTAGAGAACCCTTTCCACCATTTCAAACCTTTGATCTTGGGTTATGATGTATTTTATAATCAAAAATGTCCTGCAATTCTACTTCAATAAAAATTGTAAAATTCTCATACAAAACAGATGTTGTTGCAGAACCCACTTACATCTTGCATTCCAGAGATAAAATTTAAGCAATGCAAAAAATACATGTAAAGTGCCAGTGTCAAAACATTGCAAAGTGGAAGGATAGATACCCAAAGCTAAAGACTCATAAAAGACAGTGGCCAGCCAATGCAATCCCCATGATTTTGATAAATAAATTCATAAATTGCTAGAGTATATGCAAGAAATCAAAAAATGGGCACTATCTTCCACCACTGTAATACAATCAGAAAAGGGACAATAACATTCTACTAAAGGTTTATACTTATTATTCCATCTAATTGCTAATCTGCTATAAGCACATAACCATACCATTTCCTATATTTTCATTGGGATGCATTGTTCATTTAGAAGGTGTAATACTTTCTCATGCTCTACTTCAGGACAAAGTTTAAACACTGGCATACAAGTAGACATTATATTCGAATGAAGTTGGGAACAGGACAATTTATTAATTGACTCTTTATCTAAGTTCCATTTCTTATGTTTCTGAATCGAACTGGTAAAGAAAGGTGGAAAGGTAAAATATTTAGATTGTCAAGGGATGCAAGCAGACCACACTTGAAAAAAAATCAGCTAAATTGTTCAGTAACCATTTAGTAGGTAAAGCAGTCGAGGGCCAGTTTAAAATTTTGTGAGAAAAACAGGGAGTGAAAAAATACCAACGGGTCCACCATTCCCAACCCACCTTTTTCTTTCTGTAAATAGGTGTAAATCCTTTTAATGGGACTTAATCGACTGCCCCAAAGAAGTTGAAAAACAGGCTATAAAGTTTGGTTTCTGCAGTAGGGGGTAGGGGCCATATCATCCCTGTATACAGGAGTCCTGGAATGAGGAATTTCTTGATAACTGCCACTCGCTTTAATTTTGATAACCTCCACCCTTTCCATTTATTTACCTTGTACTCACAAGCTGAAAGGGATACTTCCAAATTATAAGAACCTAAATCATATCCTGAAACATAAATCCCTAAAATATTTACTGGGGAAGTGACCATTTTAATAGTCTCAACTGGAATCTCTGTACATTGTTCCAAACCTAGTCCAAAACCAACACATTTATTAAAGTTCAGTTTGGCACCAGACACTGCCAAATAAGTATGAATTTCTAAAAGCATAAGTGAAATACCATCCCTGGTCTCTGCCAGTAGACAAATATTGTTTGCATAGGCTAGAATTCGTATCTCATCATGTGGTTGAGCTCCATGAACCCCCCTGAACCAAAATATTCATCGAAATGTATTGAAGCAAGGGGTCCAGAGAAACAACATACAGAAGGGGGCTTAAAGGGCAGCCCTGTCTGACAAACTTCAGTAAAAAAATTGGCTTCCTCAATTTTACCTAGTACAATAGGACTAATGGAACCAATGGAATATAAAATCCTTAACCTCTGAACAAATTCCCCCGGGGCGCCATAGTGACTTAGAGTGTAAAACAAAAATTCATGGTGCACTTTATCAAAAGCTTTACTGAGGTCAACTGAAATCAAAAATCCAGAACGGTTGTGTGTGTTATACAAATGCAATACTTCCCTAATTATAATAAGGTGCAGCTGAATTTTCCACCCAGGTAGCCCACACAGTTGGGCATAATGTAATTTTGTGGTAGCATACTGTTTTAACCTGATATAAAGAATACTGGATAATAATTTAAAATCCACATTTAACAGTGTAATAGGCCTCCAATTACTAATTTCTTTCCTATCCCTTGATTGTATAAAGAAATATTACCAATCCTGTAGTAAACCAAATGGGTATAAACTCCTGTGTCAATAAAAATTAAACACCATAACTAAGCATGGCGCTAGCTCAGTTGAAATGGTATAATAGCGCTCATAAGGTAGTCCATCTGACCCAGGTGATGAACCCAATTATGACAATGTAATGGCCTGTTGAACTTCCTCAAGTGTCACTAATCCAACTAGAGCAGATGCTCTCTACGCATCAGGTATCATCTTAATATGGGACAGATATTGTAGTATTTGTGTAAGATGTCGTTGTTCCAAATTTTGATCGGATTTAAGGTGATCTATGACAATTTTGTATAATTCTCCCAGGTCAGACGTTACATCCCCAAGTGTATTGCATAATTCCTGAAATGTGGTTGTATCCCTTTTATTCCTACACATTTCAAAGGGGTCTTAAATTAGGGAACTTCTGTCCCATACAATAAATTGGCTGCAATAGATCACACCCTATCATACTAGAATTTTAGCAATTCCAGCTTCAAATTCTTAATTTGATCCATAATATTGTTACCAGTACCACACGCTAAAGGCATCAGATTTTGCAAGCATGACCGTAATTTTAAATATTGAAAAAAGGAGTTTGGTGCTCTACATTTCCCAAATTTTTGAAAATATTTTACCAAATCAGATTTGGTGTCCCACCACCAAGCTCCCAAATTCTCATATAATTCCAAAACATATATTCTAGTTGCCAAAAGACCTCTCATGGCCTGTTGGACCTCAGGGTCTTGGAGTACTGAGGAATTTAACTTCCATCTATTTTTATATTGTGGGGTAGAGGAATCTGAAAAAGACCAATTAAAAGTAAATAATCTGAAAATTCTAAACATGTAGAGGTCATAGTAACATATTTATGGTGTCTGCTAGTAAAAATATAATCAATTGTAGATGTTCACTTCCCTCTCTGAAATGTGAATGAGGGGTCTGTTGATTTGAATTCAGCACAGTTAATTAGATCAGCAGTGGAGATGCATTTAAACAGCATATGAGAAGCACAATATATTTTTTTATCCTTCAGGCAAGCTGAATTGGCAAATAAGGGGCAATTAAAGTCACTGGCAACATACAGTATCCTAGTGGTAACTAAAAAAGGCTGTATATTTTCTAGCAGTTTTACCCTATCTGTCTTTGCTTGCCAGCCATAAACGTTAATCATACGGCTCGGCTGAGAGAACAAAATGCCATCTAAAATCAGTACTCTCCCTGGGACAAGATCCACTAGTTTTGTTAACATGAAATCATAACCTGAAAATAGTATTCCCACCCCGTCTGCCCTATCTAACCCAAAAGACCAGAAGGACGAACCCCACTTCCATTCAGAAGAAAACAACTGAGCCTGATTAACTGACCACTTCCATGTTTCCTGAATAAAGCAGACATCTAAAGCAAAGTCATGAAGGGTTTGAAATACAAGTAATCTCCTTTTATGATTTAAAATGCTGCCAATGTTTAAAGAGACTATGGTATGCATCTGGAGGTTCATGGCAGAGCAGTTTTTATTTTTTTCTCTTTTTCTTCTTCCCAGAATAGCGATATTCCACCATTTTAAAGGAGTCCGATGACCCTGGGATTGACTCAGAGTCTGTCACATCAACTTCCATATCCCCCCATTTTTAAGAGTTTAGAACTGAAAAGGGATTTTCTGAGGTAAAATTCAAAGTTCCTGTCGTGGAAGAGCTACTCTGAGTAGATCTTCTTCTTGATGTTGGGGGGAGGGGTTCCTGGTGGCTGAAATTGTAGGTCTGCATCCTCCCATGCCAGCTCTGAATAACTAACTGGAGTTAACAAATCCTGTTTTAAACCTTTCTTGTGCTCAAACGGCTCCATGGAGGCTTCCAGTAAGGTGACCGGAGAAAGTTTCAACAAATTTATTCAGAGTGGTTCAAGACTGTTACTGAGTAAACCCTCTATGGGTTTTGTCTCGATAGGGTGATCACGTGGACGAGCATCCTCCTGGCAAGCAGGTTCAAGGGGGTCTTCATCCTGATGTTCCTGCTGTAGTCCTTCAGATTCTGTACTAGAGGCTGGAAGTCTTGCAGCCTGCTAAGCCTTATGGATAAGATCTTCATAGTCCAATTTATCAGTTTTATTTTTTGAGGCTCAGGGGCATTCATGGAAAAGATGGCCAGACAGTTCACACAAGGAGCATTTTGTGTGGTTAATACACTGCCTGCTCACATGGCGCACTTCCCCACAGATCTTACAGCATGGTTTGTCACAGACATATGACAAATGGGTCCTAGAGCCACATTTATAGCAAGATCTAGGTTGCCCAGCATAGAAACATACCCCCCGTCTCTCCTGAGGAAAAAAACAGTTAGGAATATGTACAATCCCATTACCATCCTGAATTAGTTTAACTATATATTTCCAGTCGCCAGTCCAGAATTCTTCAGCATCAAGAATGGCTTCTGGGATTGATAATACTGTGCAACACTGTTTTAACCTTTGAGTAATATCATTGACATGAACTCCCTTACTGCGAAACATAATTGTTACATACTTTACCAAAGGTTTGGTAAGAGGGATTACTAGAAAGGGTGTACAGAGTGGTGAAAACTTGATCTGATTATAATGTGCCCAGAATAATTCTAGCAGTGGGGGGATCTGAAGCTAACATCAAAATTGTCCTCCCCAGAAATGTTAATAAAAGCAAAGACTTCAGCGGAGTGAACTTCAATGATCCGTTCAATAGCTGTTTCCCCACATAGTATCTGTCAGGCCTCATCTCCAGTCCCCATGTATACCTAATGCGAACCGTATTCCTTCGTGGTGCAGCTTCGATTGTTTGAAAGAAATCTGAATATTTCTTCCTATCTTCGTGTCTCTTGTCTGTATGTTGAGATTCAGTATGATCTTCCCTTTGAGGGTTCTGTGACTGTGTAGGCTCTTGTTGATTTTTTGGGGCTGACTTCCAACTATGTGACCCTTATTGAATTATTTAGCAGCAGGGACTACCCCCTGGTTCAATGGTTTCCATTCTGGACTGCCTTGCGACAATGGGGTGAGGTTCCAATCAGGATCTGGGTGCCACCGACTGTCATGCCCTTGTTTCCAATCCACCCCTCCTAAGGCTTTTCCTGGGGTCCAGTCATTATCGGTATCAGGGTTCACCTCAGTTGAAAAGGCTATATCATGCTTTTCAGCCCTCTTACCTCCATGTGTAAGCAAGGGTTTGATATCCACAATGTCCTTCCCACCCTCATTTACCAGGATTGATAAAGCAAGTTGTTTGGAAGCCAAGGCAGAAACTAAGGACACTTCATCATCCTCTTGTCCGTTAATGCCTGTAGGGGTTATTCCCTCCACTACCCCCTTATCTGCTGACCAGTGACTATTCACATTATCAGTTGTAGATGCCATTACAGAACTTGTGTTAGAGATATCAGGGGCTCGGAAATTAGTGGGTAGCAAAATGTCAGACTTTCTCATAGGACCCGGCTGTACCAAAGGCCCCAAAACCATTGGAAACAGTTTCAGATATAGTTTTAGCTGAAATAGGATTAACTTTTTCCCTGCTTAAAAAAAAAAAAAGAGTAGCATTGTCCTGATCATACCGAGATGTTTGATACTGAGTACCTGTTGGAGATGCCGCTGTTGCACTCCGGTTAGACACATCACCTGTACCAGTAGAAGACTGGAGGTTTGAAAGTCTGCATCCAACTCAGTTTGCAATATTTCTAAGGTGGCTTCCAAATTAGCCTTTTTCTTGTCAGTCTCGTGAACTTCATTTTCCAGATGGTTTTTCAACACTTGTGCCCACGATACAGCATCTGGCACCATAGACTTATCCTCCAAATCCGAATCCAAGACAATTTTCATATCCCTTGTCACAATGGTTGAAACTAATCTAGTTCCTTGGTTACCAGCAAATTCAAACCCGATAAAAGATCCATTTGCATCTTGAAATACGTCTTCAGCCTCTAGAGAAATAAGAGCAGAGGAGGAGGCCTTCTCCTTAGCTGCCTCCACATCCATCCAGGTCGCTGTCCCAGGAGAACTGGCCATCAGCTACAGGTCAGTAAGGGAATTTCCATGGTGACCTGGCCAGATTTTTCTCATTCACTAAAAGTACCACCAACAGCTTAATCTGGGTCAAATAAGGATTTATGCCATGTTACAATTTTAGTTGGTTACCATCGATACCCCCCCCACCCCTGAAAAAGGAACTTCTAGTTTTAGTGGGCCTACCCAGTCAACAAAATTCAATGAATGAATAAATAAATTCCCCCATTATACATAATGGATTCCATATAAATCCAAATCATTCAAAGGTCATCTTGACATATAATTTTAATATCTAACAGCAAATCGGAGCCCTTTTCCTGACAAAAAGGCTGCCAACGTATTACATTTAAATATACAACAAAGTCACAAATAAACTAGTGGCTTGTGGAAAAATCTACAGGGATTTATACAGGGATTTGATGCTGCCTCTACAGGGAAAATATAGGAAAAATGAGGGCTTGTTACAGGAAAATGGTTATTTGGATCTGGTAGCACTGTGATGATTGTGACTAAACAGCACTATATGGCACCAACAAGAAAATGAGTTTGTTTATTTGGCAGCTTTTCACAGCCCTATTGGCTTTGGCTACAGCTTGTTATATTAGTGATAACGTTTTAAAATTGAAGCATTGTGTATGGTACATGAGTTTTTTTTTTACTGTTTTGGCTTGGGACAATAAAGGAATACTAAAATCCTGAAACTTTACACCCAGAATTATTTGTGATCCATTTATAGATGGAGGCAATTCGTTCCTTTTCCCATTTAAATCAAGTAGTGTATGATTTTGTTTCTTGGCAGACATTTCTGATCGCTGGCAGAAAGAAATGTTTTCACCCACCAACCCACCATCAAGATACGCAGGAGTCACATCAGTGGGGGTCCCTTCTTGTAGACAGAAAAACACTATGAGGGAGAAACACGGATTAGGAGGTCAACTGCCTTGCACAGGGTCAAAGTCTGGCACCAGAGTTTGCGTGCAATTTAAACATGGTCAATACATTACCATGGCATATCACATGAAAAACTGCTCATAGCAATTGTAAAAATATACACATCATTTCTCACAGTAACCACCTGCCACTAGGAGCTGATGTTCGGGCATCATCCAGCATAACATGATCGGGGCAAAGTTTTAATGGTTATTATTTACCCAAGTTTGCATCAGAAACTGTTCTGTGCTAAATATAGTGAGAATGAAATGTATCTGGGAGGAGGCTGATGATCACTGGCACCTGGCGGCCAGGATTCTGTTCAATTAATGAGCATGCCACTTGGACAGGAACATATTTATTATGACTTCACATGAGGCAAATGGAAGGCAAGCCTCACAGTTGGTTACCAGCCCAAGAGATTGCTAACCACATACTGTAGTATGCTCAGAGCACAATTTTGCAAAGTGAGCAAATACACAGAATGTTACCGTTCTGTCTTTCATTAATAAGGTTTTCCCCCTGATCATGGAGCCACAGAAAAGCAGTAACAACTGAATAAAAAAGAAAAACAAAAATTGCCCAGACCCCCATCCATCTTCAGTAAACAGTTTTGGTTTGGGGATGCAGCTGGAGAGTGAGCACCAACTGCAATTACTCTGTGTGGCATTTTTTCCTCAAAAGTTAGGAGATGTTAATTTCACCACACCAGTATTTCACTCTCTTCTGCACATTGAATATGTTGCTTTGTGGGTTGGTTAACTGGCCACAGGGGTGCATCCAAGAAAAGGGAAAAGAAAAGGGGTGCATCCACAGTCAGGGTGGTGTGCAATTGGAGGGCCAGCATGTGCTTAGGTACCCCATCAGCCAAGGCAAAGTCACATGTAGATGTGCCATTTGGTAACAATTTGATTATTGAGGTACTTTTTACTTTAGTACTGAAGTGTTGCCTTCCTTAGAAAATAACAGTAAATGCACTGCACCTTGTAGGGTACATCTATTGCTGCTACAGAACACTTGGCACACAAGGAATGTAGTGCCATACAACTGCCCATCCAAGAATCGGATGATAATCACAATGATGGTACCATCAGTGCAGGGACATTCTCATGCATTCCCTGCTCCATGATACCTGTGGCCATGCTAGTGTATAAAGGGCAACATGATCTATGCAAATTCTTTAGTCTCCCGAACTTCACAACTGTGTGGCACTGCCTTCAGCCAACGACCTCCAGGGTGGAAACAGATATGAGCAATTGATTATGCGACTGACTGCATTCTGGATATTGCTAATTTTACCAACACTTTAAAACAATTTATGCTGGCATACAGAACGTAATCACGCACCAAAGATAAAGAATATAACCTTGCCATCTGACTTTGTCATGTAGCCTTTGCTTTGGCTTTGGTGGGGGGGGGGATCCAGCCACACATAACTCGGCGGATAGAAACAAAAAAAGATAAAATATTACATGATGCTTTGCTTACAAATACAGACGTGTACGTGTGATTTAGTCAGACATCATCTCACTGGGATATGAACAACAGAACGAGGGTCCTATAAGACATTACTTTATATGTGGGTTAATTCACTCTAATAGAGGAACATCAAGATAGAGAGCAAATCTGACTGGCAGAGAACACAAAACTCACCTGTTAAACAGATCCACAAGACCTTTCCGGAAAGCTGCTAGCCAACACCTGACAAAATCGCAGAGAATGTAGCACCAGATGCAGGTTCTGAAAATAAAAAACAGAAGAGAATTAACACCACTGCATACTTTGTTTATATTTTTCTAGGTGCACTGTAGGGATGGGATATCAGCCAATGAAATGGATTAAAATGTATGAGCCAATCGGGGGTCTATCGGTGACCAACTGGAAGCTCAGCCTTTGTTGGTGGCAACAGCCACAACTTCCTGGAGCAGAGAGGCAAGCATTACAAAGGAGAAATAGGATTTTTTTTACAGGGGCAAGTGGACATCAGGATCTTGCTCCAGAGCAGGAATGCAAGACTATGGGAGGGGAATCGGAAGAGCAAGATGGCAAGCAGCAGTCCAGAAAGTTGCTGCTCCAAAGGCCCTCGAGACACAGAAGTAAGGGGCAAACCTGTAGTTTATTTAGTTTTATTTATTTATTCTAGGATTACAACTACCTTTGAGCCAAGGCTCTTTTACAAAGGTTCCACGTCAGAAATAACAAACAACAAGGAAGCAACAGTGAAATAACAGTAAACAATTCATGTACAACAGTGCTATTGAAAGGGGTCAATTGTAAGAAGAATAAGGCACAGAGGAGGAGAAGTGTAGGTAGTTAACAGAGGCAGCTATATTAAAATGGTGAACACAGCTGGGACGCATGTGCCCACAAGGAATGGGTAGGGTCAGGCGCCCGGGGGCGGTGGCAGAGAAACAGGGATGAGAGGAGAGGGGGAGGATGAAGATGCAGCCAGAGGCATTTGTCAAAAATAAATGGGAAGGAGTGATAGAAGAGAAAAAGGGGGCAGGGTGAGGAGGGGAATAAGTGCTATAATGGGGCAAGGAGAGACTAATGAGGTGGTATGAAGACCTGCGATTTGAAGTGGCACCTCAGGTGCTGTGGGAAGGGGGACTGGGGGACCTGGGGTTAAGCAATATGAAAGTTAGGATTAAAGCTGTGTAGGTCATCATCTAGGAGAGGCAGTCACAGAAGCTAGAGGCAATGAGATGGACTCGGAGTCTGGTTTTGCACAGACCTAGTGTTGAGGCAGAGAAGATGGTATGGCTGAGACCATTTATCTATGTAGGAGCCCTATAGGCGAAGGGGCATTGGCCCTGCACAGTTCAACAGCAAGGAACTTGTAGAATCTGGGTTGTCAAGCTCCTGGTGTTCTGTCGGTTAGTGTTTTGTTGTAACAAAGCAGTAACACCAGGGTGTGTGAGGCCAAGGTTGATTTTTCCCACCACAGCACATGTGAGATACTTTATATGATTGGACAGTTGGAGCCATCCGGATTGTTCATAAAGGGCACAGGTGTGGGTGAGGCAGTGGGCACTAGTTGTGAGTTGGCATGCTTTATTAAGTGCAGGTTTTATATGTCGGAGGGTGGACATCGTGGCGGAGCCATAGATAATGAGGCCATAATCAATAATTGACACCACAGAACTCTGGACAGCAATCTTCAGGGCCTCTGGGGTGAGGTGTTGCCTGTGCTTGTTGAGTAATCCAAGGTGTGTGCTGGCTGCTTTAGCCACGCTGTTAATGTGAACCATGTAGGAGAGATTGGGGTCAAGCAGAATCCCTAGGTATTTGAAAGAGTAAACTTGTTCGAGGACAGTCCCCTGCTTGGTGGAGAGGTGTTGCTTGTAAAAGTTATGTGAACTGCAGAATAGCAATGACTTGGTTTTCTTGTGATTGAGGACTAGTTTATGATTGGAGAACCATGTTTCAACGGCACTGAATCAGAGTTGGAGGCTGTGTTGTAGTGGTGAAAGGTCCTTGTGCTTAGAAAAGACAACAGCATCATCCGCATACAGGATGATTTGTTCTGAGCAGGATTGTGGTAGGGAGTTTAAAAAGAGGCCGAAAAGGAGAGGGCCCAGTATGGACCCTGAGGTACTCTGGAGTGGACAGGCAAGGTGTCCGAGATAGCATTAGCAGTTTTTACTCTTTGAGAGCGGTTGTCAAGGTAGCTTCTGAACCTGCAGGCTGAGTCCGGTGTGAGGCCAACAAGGAGTAGTTGGTCATACAGGAGCCTATGATGGACCGTGTCAAATGTCTTCGAGAGGTCAATGAAGACAGCCCCAGTAAGAAGTCCTTTATCAAGGGAACTATGCACTGCACCAGTAAATTCAAGCAGGGCACTGGTGGTACTATGCCCTTTTCTAAAACCGTGCTGTTGTGTGCACAAAATATTATATTTGTCCAAATAATCATTGAGCTGGTCTGCAACAATATGCTCTAGGGCCTTGGATAGTGATGGCAATATGTAGATCGGGCGGTAGTTAGAGTGGCAGGTCTTATCCCCAGTTTTGTGGACCAGAATCACAGTGGCAGTTTTCCATATTTCAGGGAATGTACTGGTGTGGAGAGAGAGAGGTTAAGAATTTCAGTTAGGGAACCGAGGACCTCATCAAGTGTAAGTGATAGCAGCATAAGGTCCAGAATGTCACTGCTGATTCTGGATGTGGAGATGGCTGAGGCGATGCGGCGGCGAGCTTCATTCATTTTAATCTCCCTGAAGTAAAAATGGGGGTGGTTTGACAGAGTGCAGGGTGTGTTAGTGGGGTGTGACTGACTGTGAAGAAATCAGGTGGTAGAACAGTACTGAGGTCAGTAAAAGCTGTGTTAAAGGTATTTGCAATGACCATGGGATCAAGGGTAGTGGACCCTTCAACAATTAACATGGCCGGAGGGGACTTTGATTGTTTCCCAGTAATGTCCTTGATATTGTCCTAGAAAGCATGGCCATTTCTCCAGATGTTGGTGAGGATGTCCTTATAATATGAGCTTTTCATGAGACGAATGGATTTTGTGCATGTTTGTATTTTTGGATGTCAGATTGTTTGCCTGTGGTTTTAACCGCTGCCCACAGGTGGTCCCTAGATTTCAGCTGGGAAGGGAGCTCCGCAGTTATCCAAGGGTTACAGAGGGCTTTTGTTTTCCATTTTTTTGAAGTAGCGAAGAGGTCACAGGCCTTATTGAAGGCAGTGAAGAAGTAGTCAAAGGCTAGAGTCACATCCATAGCCTTGTAGATGGGCAGCCAGTCTTTCAAGGACAGGTACTGTTTGAGATGGGTAAGTTGACCATGGGGGAGGACTCTGCTGGTAATGATTATAGGGAGTGGGTTTAGAAATTTATTAGACCATTTACATATAACCGGGGAGTGGTCACTGAGAGAGTCTGGGAGAACGGAGGTACTAGAGATCCTGGTAGGGTGATTGGTGAGAACCCAGTCCAGCAGGGTACTGGTGCCAGTTTTGTAATTTGTCCAAGTTGGTGTGGTGACCAATTGTGAGAGGTTGGCAGCTGCAAGGGCATCCTTATGAGTGTAGACATCAGATGTGAGCCAGTTTATATTGAAATCACTAAGCAGAATGTGTTCAGAGCCAGGAGGTTGGGAGCTGATGAAGTTAAGAACTTCTTTGATGACAAGATCTTGATCTTGAGGTGGAATATATACAGATACGATGGTAAGGGCTTTTTGATTGGGACCTAGAAGAATTTTAATGGGTAGAAGCTGGGCCGAGGAGGCAGGGATGAGGGTTGGAACAAGGTGCCCCAGGAGATTATCCTTGATGTAGATGGCACAGACCCCTCTCTTTTTAGAGACACGGTCCAGTCTGAAAACATTGTAGCCCTGTAAGGTAATTGCCAGATCAGGAAATTTTGGTGTCAGCCATGTTTCAACTACAGCAAGGATGTCAGGATTATGTTGGCTGATAAAAGCCTGGAGTGCATCAAGCTTTGGTAACAGGCTGCAGATGTTAATGGTTGCGATGGTGAGGGCTCCTGCCTTTTTCAGAAGGCTTGAACAGCCCAGGCCAGGGTTCGAATGGACATTGCCCCGAGATCAGTAGGAGAAGTAGGAGGAGCTTCATTGAACAGAGGCACAGGTCCAGTAGTGATAATTTGTGTTTCCTTTTAGCGTATGGGCAGTAGGTAGAGTCCATATGACAGCCCCGATGATATGCAATGTGGTACAGTAGGGATAGGCTGGCATTAAGACCAATCTTAGTGGTGTTAAGAAGCAGCCAGATATTTCCAATTGGAGGCCCATGGGGGGACTGGTCAAGAAGTGGAGTGTTCCCAAGGTACTGCTGGTATTGGTTAAGTAGATAGTGGGTACAGGGTGGGGGTTGCAGGGGCCTGAGACAGAGAACAAGGGAGGAAGGACAAGAAGGGAGAGAAGGGGAAGGAGCAGGTGGGGAAGGGAACTCATAGCTGGTGTAGGGTGAAAGAAAAGGAAAAAAAAACAAAACAAGGCAGGGCAAGGTAGTGAAAAGAAAAAATTTCGGCAAAATAGGATTTAGTAGGGAGGCAGTACAAGGAAGGTATATAGTAAATAAAGCAACTGTGACTTTGAGAGGGTAAACTTTTTTAAATGAAAGAACAAGATCCCTCTAGTGGCAGATCTGTATAACCTACTAATGGAAAACTAACCACTTTAAAAAGAGAAAAACACAGAAAACAATCATTTTGAGTATAAGGAGCAATTGTGGCATCAGGAAGAATCAGCCAGGGGAAAAGCCACTCAAGATGCATCAACAGAGGGCAGTGTCCAGTCAGGATGTGGCTGTGGAACGTGCCAAAAATTTAACCTGATGGCTGAGTCCTGTTGTACCTTTGCAGGGTAGAGGAGTTTTCTTCCAGGCAGACCAACTGAGAAGTGCAGGTGGAGACTTAGTTAGAGCCGACCATCCAGGCAAGGCTTCAGGAGGCAGCAGAGATAGTATTCGTGCTGGAGGCAGCACCCAATTTGGGCCTGCACTGTAGTGGGCAACTAAAGTAGCAGGATGGTTAGAATTTTCTTTTAATGATTGCAGGGGCATTTTGAATGTGCTTTAGGTTTAGTTCTCCTTTAAATGACATTAGCAGTGTGGATCTTCATGTTTTCACGTACATTTCCTGGCAGCTCCAACTCCCTGCTTTTGGCATTCCTTCATCACAGACCACGCATTAAGCACAATTCACAACACAATGTTATTCAAATAATGTTTACATTAGCATCCCTTAAGGGCACTTCTCAGGACACTGCTAGAGCTGCAACTGAAACATTCCCAAATGTTAGACTTTTGGTCTGCAACACAAATTACATTTCAGTCTTCACAAGGGTCAGCACTCAGATAGGTACCACATAGGTGTGAACTCAAGATAACAGTGAGAGGACAGGCTGTAAAATAACATAGAATTCTGTCTGTGCTCTCTTGTATTATGGATAACATATATAAGAGAACAATCCATGGTGTAGTGAAGCCAAAGACAGGATATGTTATTCCAGTGTCACCAGTCAAGACAGGGATTCCTGCATCCATAAGGATGAAAAGGATTCTATTCATATGATATAACTCTGGTAACTGCTTTATCATACTGCAGTTTTTTAAATAGAAATGGCCTTTGCTAACATGACTTGCATTTTATATTGGGGGAGGGGACATTGATGTGACCTCACCACACCTTCACTATTTTAAATGCTTTTTGGGGTAGGCATTTGAGCCCTTGATAAAGCTCTGCATGTGGGAGCAAAATGCCATTGGGCTAGCTGTCTGCAGGGACAGCACCTATTCAGTTGATTTAATATATTTTGCTATACCTGCTACCAATCTCCTTCCTGTAACCCCAACTTGGGATAAAAAAATAAATATCTTTAATTACAGACAGCTACCTGTGTTCCCCCTCTGCTCACCTCCTAGCTAACACTCTCTAACACCTAATTTCTTGTGGTGCCAGAACTGATTATTCAGGCTGCCCACCCCACCCCCTGTCTCTCGGCTCTCTCTTTCACTTGCTTAATTAATCCTCGGTGTCTGCTATCCCCCTGTCTCCCCGCCCTGACCTGACACCTGCATCACATTCCTTAATCACAGCCCTCTTAACTACCTCCCTCTCTCTCTTCCCCAGATCTCCAGCCCCTCCTCGGGCTTGTTTCAGCGCCACCAAGCGGCCACGCTCGAAAGCCAGCCGTGCACCCACACCAACACAGCAGCCGCCCAGGAGCTCCGCAAGCCGGGTAAGCCCACAGACCCAACCGGTGAATCTGGCTCAAGCTCTGATTGGCCAGCGCTCTCTGCTGCAGCGATTGATTGGACTGGGGACGTACGCTTCTGCCTCTGATTGGTCCAGCCCTCCTCTCAGTTTTCTGTGCTTACCGGGGCCACTGCACCCATTGAAATGCATGGTGAAAAGCTGTAGTTTGTCGCCCGCCCAAACCGCCCCTTCTTGGGGTTTATCATATATCTGTTAAAACCCTCCTCATTCAGTGGCTCCTCCCTGTGCCATCGCCAATTGGGCCGCCTGCTAGTACCACCCACTTCTTGGCCCTTGCTCATCTCTCAGCACTGCTTTTTTCTATCCCTCCCCCCTCTCTGTCCACATCTTTACTTAACTCCTAACTCCTCCTTTACCTATCGCTCAAACACCTCCTCTGTTGGCTGCCTTGCCTCCTGTGCCTCCCCCTCTTTCCCCCCAACCATGTCCTGCCCCACCTTAACTCTACTTACCCTTCTGGCATCTGTTCCCTTTTTCTACCTCCCTGAAGCCTGTTACCCCACTCCACCACTCAGTTACCACTTTGACTTGGTTCACTACCACCTATGCACTCTACAAGCCTTGCCATGCACCCTTTCCCCACCCCCTTTCAACCCTGAGTGGCTAAGATCTGACACCCATAACAGTTGGCCGATTCCTATGTCAGCCCCCATCCCTCTGTTGTTACATGAGAAATCACTTTGGGACCAGCTCCATCATCTTCCTTCATCCACCGAAATGAAGCACTCACGGAAACTCACTACCAGGGACCTGTGTTGGTGCACACTGAAGCTACTGCTCCTCCTGCTACTCCTGTCAGGTAACATCCACCCGAACCCTGGCCCAATTTCTCACGACCCAAACAACCAAGTTAAACACTCTGGGTCACTCTCCCTTGTTTCCATAAATATCTGCAGCCTTCTCCCGAAGCTTGATGCCATTCAAATCTTCTCCTGCCAGTACAAACCAGATGTCATTGCTATTGTGGAAAGCTGGCTATTACCGAAAATCCTGGATCAGGCAATCGCCCTAGCTGGTTACAATGTCTTCAGGCTAGATCATAAGGCCAAAAAGGAGGGGGATGTGCCATCTACCTTAAGGAGGGACTCATGGGCCATCCCCTAGACTCCCCCCCTCTACTCAGCTGCACAGATCCTTCCTTTCGTATCTACCTAGGAGCACACGGAAAAGTCCTCACAGTAGCAGCAGTATACATCCCACCAAAAGATCAAGCAAAAGGAGTCAGTGCCATACTGGATTTCACTCATACACAACCCTCTGGATCTGAGTTAATCACGCTTGGTGACTTTAACATTAACTAGCTCTCCACTGACACCAGAAGCCTCAAGGATGCCCTTGCCTCTGTAAACCTCACACAACTGGACACCTCCCCAACCCAACACAACTATAGAACAGGTACCAGCTCCCTCCTGGACTGGGTTCTTACCAGCCACCCCTTCCGGATAACCAATATCTCCGTCCTGCCTGTCTCGTTTAGTGACCATTCCCCTGTCATCTGTGAATGGACTAACAAAATCTGCAAACCGCCCCCCCCCAGCAGTCACTTCCTGCAGAATCCTACCCCGTGCAAGCTGCATCTACTCAAATCGGTCCTCAGGCAACAAGATTGGTCTCCTATTTTTAGAGCATCTGATGTTAACTCAGCCCTGGATTTCTTCATTTCCACCTTCATTTCCACCTTTAACGCTGCCTGCAACACCTATGATCTCTCTAAAAAATGCAAAGTCAAAGCCCGCTTCAGTCCATGGCTCACCGCTGACCAAATAGCACAACTAAAAGTAAGGGACCATCTCTGGCTCCTAGCCCAGGAATCCAGCATGCAAGCTAACCTCCAGAACTACAAACATGCCCGAAATGCCTGCACACGGTCTATTTGACAGCAAAAAAGCACCTATTACAAGGAAGCACTCACCAACACCTGGGGTAATGGTAAAGACTTCTGGAATAACATCAAAGAAGTAACAGGGAAACAATCAAAATCCTCCCCTACTATGCTAGTCACTGATAGAAAAATTAACTTCAACCCAACCACTATAGCCAACACCTTCAACTCGGCCTTCACGGACCTCAGCAGTGTGCTCCCCACCGATTTCTTCAATGAAACCAGCTCCCCTGCTAAACCTGCTACTACTACACCTCCCCCAATGCTTCCTCCCTTCTACTTCAAATCTGTCAAGATGAAAGAAGCCCAGAAGTACGTTGCTAATGCTATTGCAAAAACACGACACAGTGGGGACACCCTTGACTTGAAACTCCTGTCCCTCACTCTTGATGAGATGATTAGCCCACTAACTAAGATTTCCAACCTCTCCCTCAGCCAGAGCCAGTTCCCGGAGAGATGGAAATCAGCCATCATTACAATGATACTTAAATCGGGAGATCAGACCAACTCTGGAAACTACTGACTGATCTCCATACTGCCTCCATTATCCAAGGCCATAGAACGTATAGTTGCTGACCAGCTCACAAATTATCTGGACAATCACAATATCCTGTGCCCCCAGCAGCATGGTTTCAGAAAAGGGCATAGCACCACAACAGCCCTTCTGGAATTCACTGGAGCCATCCACAGCTCCCTGGATAATGGCTACCTAGCCGGTTCCGTCTTCATAGACCTAACTAAGGCCTTCAATACCATTCACCACCGCCTGCTCCTGGACCAGCTACAAATTGCCGGGCTATCCCCTGACTCCACAGCCTGGTTCAAAAGTTACCTGGAGAACAGATCACAAAGAATGAAAATTGGAGGTGTCCTCTCCAACGCACTACCAGTCCGCTCTGGCGTCCCCCAGGGATCCATACTGGGGCCCCTTCTCTTCAGCCTATTTCTAAATAACCCCCTCAAATCATGCCAGAAAATCTCATCCTGTACGCCAATGATGCCATCATCCATGCCACCCATAAGGAACTACTATCCCTACCACATAAGCTCCAACTCGGGTTCACAGCCATGGAGAACTGGTTCTGCAAACAAAAACTCATCCTTAACTATAAAAAAACAAAAACCATGCTATTCATTAACTCACATAACAAGAGCAGGCAGCATCCTCTGACCATAACAAATTACCTTGGCGTGCCTATTGAAGAGGTACCTTCATTTAAATACCTCATAATCTCTCTTGACAATAACCTCTCCTATGGAGCCCATGTAGACAGTGTAGCCAAGGAGGCTAACATACGACTTGGTGTCCTCTACAGACATAGGGTAAACCTAACCTCTGAGGACCTCAGAATCACTGTCCTTAACTCAGTAGTCTCTGTCACCAACTATGGCCTCTTAATCTATGACTCTGCCACCTCTACAGCGCTAAGACGCATCACAACCACTCTAAACAAAGCATGTCGGCTCATAACTGGTGCCCATCACCTTACACACACCTGCGACCTCTACGCCCAAACTGGCTGGCTGAACCTATCAAACCAGATTAAATATCAAACCTGCATTATGGCAAAGAAGATAACCCTGGTTCTGACTCCCCCTGGTGTCCAAGCCCTCCTCAGCCCTAGTCGAAACCTCCACCATACCAGGGGATCTGACTCTCAAATGCTGCTGATTCCTAGTGCCGTACCTTGCTGGGCCAACGATCATTTGCCTACAGGGTGCCAAACTGGTTAAATAACCTCAGCATGGATATCTCCTCCACCCCCAAGATTGGTCCTTTCAAATCTTGGCTCCATTTCTCTCTGTCTGCCTCCAGTAACTGTGACTGCCATGCCCTGCCAGCCTAGCTGCCGCCCCTGTCCTTACCCTGGCATCACAACAAGCACTTCCACCTCTCCCCTCCTCCACCCTTTCTCCCCCCTCCAACTCCTTGCCTGCACTTCTGTATATGTTGACAATGCCTTTCAGGCAGCTTACCCCCCCATGTCCTAACCATGTCTTGTAACCTGTTGCTCTCCTATGACCTTGAATGTTAATGCCCTACTAAATATGTATGCATCTCTCCTGTATCTGATTGCATATCTGTTAAACATGCAAGTTATTACTGTTCATGTTCTTGCCACAATTGTCTACAGACACCACTAGAAACTGCTCTTAACCTGATTAACCTGTTATTGCTGCCAAACCTACTGCTGTACCGCTTACATTTCTGTTGTACCTTGTACTGCTGAAACTTTGTTGTGCTGTACTCAGTCTGATATGGAACCTTTGTAAAAGAGCCTTGGCTCAAAGGTACTTGTAATCCTAGAATTAAATAAATAAAGAAAAAAATATTTTGTGTGATAAAGGGATGCTGCACATGTAGAACTAGGAAAAACTGCTCGTCTTTTAGGGGACAGTTATTACTAAATACCTTTCTCTGAATCAATGTGGAAATCAGATATGGACACTTCAAAAGCAGAAAATAATGGAAATATGCCCAATTTTATGTATTAGTTAGCAAGCATAGGGGCCTATGCTTGAATGAGTGGAGCACCTCTGTGCTGCATATGTGAGGCATGGAGACACTCCACACCTATTGCGCCACCATGCGGGATGCTCTAAGGGGGGAGAGCAGCCCCCTCACAACCGATCCCCCACCCACATGGACTGCTTTGCACAGGGGGCAGGCCGGAGGCATGTCTCCACTATGCAGCATGCACTTAGCCATGTAAAGCTTCACACCAGGGCATGCAGTGGGGTAGCCGGTATGCCAGGGTAAACCTTGCTGTAAGTCCACTATGCACCCCACAGATTTTTTTTTTATTTTTTTATTTATTTAGTTTTTGTTGACCGGGTAAGTGCACTAGACAAATCCTGCCTATTTTCAGGCACGACCTGGGGAAGGGGGATACAGATGAATGCCAACTGACCTTGGACCAGATTAAGCTGTTGGTGGTATTTTTTAGTGAATGAGGGAAATTTGGCCAGGACACCGGGGAAATTCCCCTACTCTTTTCGATAAGTGCCATGGGATCTTTAACATCCACCTGAACTACCACCAGAACAGGCAGATGGGACCTCGGTTTAAAGTCTCATTCGAAAGACGGCACCTCAGAAGTGCAGCACCCCTCTCATGCTGCACTACAGTGTCAGTACTGGGATATTAACCCAAGTGCCAGATGTGGGAACTGAACCCACAGCCCTCTGATCTCCCGGCCTCAGAGGCGAGCATGCTACCTACTGAGCCACTGACACTGCATCCATCCCACACTGCCTCCACAACCATTGGCAATATGGGGCCCCCGTCCCCAGCACCCTGCCATGCCACCCACCATCCCCATGCCTGCCAACTTTCAACACACTCATGCGGCACCAGGCCCTCATCCACAGAGCTCCCATTGCTGCAGCACCTCACACTCAGGATGATGTGGTGGGCTACTGCAGACACACACACACACACACACTCGTGGAACCACCACCCACCCCTGTACCACCCTGACATACCGGTGGCATGGTACAGCCGCCAGCACATCCCACCTCACACATCCACGACCACCAGCCATGCGGACATCCACGGGTGAGCACTGCCAATGCACCCCCCCATCGCCTAGGGGATCCACTGAGGTATCTGGGATGGGCATCTCATTGGGTGCCCATCCAGCTGCACAGTTCCATCCATGGCCACCCCACACAGACCTGCGCGGACCCACGCACTGGGGCAGGGCCATGGACAGGTGGCCAGCAGTCATAAATGCCACCAGTGCACACCTGTCCACAGGTACAGAGCTCCGTGAGTGGATACGTGCCTTTGGTGAGTAATTCCCACCTGTTGGAGCATAGGCCCCACAGTTTGTGATTAGGTCTGAGCTCCGCAATAAACTTAGAAGGGTTTCAAATGAACTTCACTATTTCAGAGGGGTCATAAATTCTTCTTCTGTTCCAGCAGCTCCTCATCACCTTCAAGGTTTTTAATTTGTATACCTTCATATTTTGGAGTGTGTGTCAGAATGGAAGGTATTATCAATATTTTCCTACTATTTAATTAAAGCAGCAGAGCATTTTAGTAGAATCATCCTTTAGGCACTGTGATACATCACTGTTAACTTCAAATGCTCTTTTCAAATGTTTTTTAAACCCTAATGACTGCTGATTTAGAGTCAATCCGATTTTGCCAATAGACAACAGTTTGTGATATCGAAGCTCTCCAATTTAGAATTCTGTTTCTAAAATGAGCTCCAGTACAAATACAAGCAACAGTGAAACTGAATTGTCAGTGAGTTTTTTTCTGGAGCTTGCCTCGTAGGGTGTGTGTGTTTTACCATCGACAGACCCTTGAATATCTTACACAGATAAATATTGTGATTTGCAAAGGGTACCTCTGTGTGTGTATATGTGTGTGTGTGTGTGTGTGTGTGTGTGTGTGTGTTGCTGAGTCCCTCATTTCTTAGATTATGTAACTGGAAGACATACACAAGAGAGCTAAGCAGTGACAGGGACTTTGCTTTTTTTTTTGAAATATTACGTACTTTATGGCCATATTTTCTATAGGCATGTAACTATAGTGTTATAATGCAGACCATGGTTACTGTACACTTTACTCACACCTGTTGTGCCATGGACATCATGAAGTGTTCGCCTTTTTTTGCATGTTTTGCTGTCTATAGAGTTAGAAAGGTCACTTTCAGGATGTAACTCATTCAAATGAAATATGTGTGCCCCCACCCTCCAAAAAAGGATAATAAATCTGGCATTTATTATGTCAAAAATTATGTAATAAATTACCTTTTAAAAACATTCTCCCAGAGTATCAATTCACATTTTCATAAGTTTTTATTGTGAATTTAAAACATTTAGAAAACCTACCATAATGTCAGGAGTCAACATGTGATAAACAGGGTTGCAACTAATGGGCAACCTGAATTGTCAGGGGGGCCCTGATGGAAATGGGGGAGGAAGGGGGAAGGGGTGGAGCTTAGTAGTGCTTCAGGGAGGTAGCACAGGTGCCATAGGACACAGGTGTGTGGACAATAGGTTGATTGGCAGGTGGGAGGTTTATGGAAAAGGGTCCTGATGTGGGTGGGAGGAGCCTGTTGGGTTTAAAAGGCAGTGCTGCCTGTGGGGGCGATGTCTTTTGCTGAGAAATTTTACCTCTCAGCACTTCGTTGTCAAAGTTTGAGCATATGTCATTTAAGGTAAGAGAAGGGCTTACAGCCTGTGGCCCATGCATGGAAAAATGGTTTAAGTCAGTGGAGTTTTATTTCTTTATTTATTTGAAAGCACTCGGCATGATTGTGTAGTGCGGTGGCCTGATAGGGAATGAGATGGTGGCAAGAGTGCCCGGCGGTCGGGGTCGGCCATGAGAGATGCGTGGCACCACTGTCAGAGATCCGGTACCGGGGTCGGGAGAGTTGAGAGTAAGGTGAGGATTGCTGGTGGTTGGAGAGTGGCTGGGGATTGGCAGACATCAGCCGTGGCGAGAGAGAGTGAAGAGGACCACCCTCGGGACAGCAGGGAGCAGTGCGGATCGCAGGGGAGTGAGGTATGAGGTGGTTCAGTTAAGCCAGAGGATGAGGAAGTCAGCAGCTCCCTGAAGTGAACCGGAAGTAGTGTCAGGTGGTGCGACAGTGGAGAGGCTGCGGGAGGATATTGGTACTTAGGGTCTGCAGATAGATGCTGGCCCGTAGAGTGCTGGGGTGGGACTTTGTGCTTTGGGTCTGGTGCAGGCTGGCGGTAAAGCCTACAGGATTGAGCCAAGAGCTGGGAAAGGGCTCAGTACAGCCAGTACAAGAATGAAAAAGTACAAAAAAAAACAAAAAGAGAAAATTAATAGATTTTGAGAGGCTCACACAAGGCGAACTGCAAGGAAGGGCTGACCTGGCTGAAAGGGGAGAGGGGGTGAATTCTGTAGAGGCCATGTGATGATGCTGGAGAAGGGTGTTTGGAAATGGCATACATGGTAGGACCGCATGGCGCAGGGGTTCAGATAATAGGGTGGGAGGGGGGACCAGGGCATAGAGGGAAGTACTGGCTGCATGACAGTGCAGTGGGAAGGGGTTTGGAAAAAGGTCTACTCAGCAGGCCACATGGCAGTGGTTCAGCTAAACAGAATTGGGACCAGAGAACAGAGAGGAAAGTGCTGGCCACATGGTGGTGTGGCAGGAGGAAGTTTGAAAAAAGGTCACCTTGGCAGGACCACATGGCAGAGGTTCAGCTAAACAGGGTGGGGATGTGGGGGGCAGGACATGAAGTAGAGGGTAATAAATTTGACTTTGAAAACTTTTGAAGAGAGTTCAGGCAGTAAGCCTTTAAACATAGAGCTACAGTCAAACGATATGAGTTTTATTGGAATTATTTTTTTTTTTAATTAAGTAAGATTTATTATTTTAATACAATCAGACAATACAACCAGTATAATATAACAAGGAAACTGTTGGGATAAAGAAAAGAAACAAATAACATCTAACTTATCCCTTCCCCCCAATATCCCCTATCTCCCCATCCTCCTTTATTGGAATTATTTTAAACGTGCTTTACATGGAGAGGTGGTCTGCCATAGGAGGTTAGCACATCTAACATTTATCAGAAGGATGATGGTATTCAGTTAAAATACACCAGGCATTTCAGTTAGTAGATTCAATCTTAGGATTAAGCACCGGGGACGTGAAACGCATAAGGAAGCTCCTTGAGAGAAGGGAGAACCTTCATGGAATCTGTTTGAGTGCTGTGCTTGTACACTTAAAAAATAAAAACAGCACTGCCTTTGCACTTCAAGTTTTTCTGCTTTTACTTCTGTCCGTGATCTGTTGGCACATATTAACCAAGAACTAAACTTCAGGAACTGTAAGTAGCCAGTGCTGGCAACATTTTTTTCTTCAAATTTACTTGTTGATTCAGCTGGGCACGGCAACCCAGGTGCAGGCCCATTAACATTTCTTAAAGATAAAGGATGGCCAGATGCAATCAGAGGGAGGCCCACCAGATGGATGCTCCTGGGCTGGCATAAGGGACAGGGGGAGGTGTGACAGGAGGAGGCCCATATCAGGGCAACTCCTGCTGAGGGTATTAGGGGCCTTACAGCATGTATGCACATCAGCAAAGGAGGCTGAGCTGTTCCAGGCAGTTTCTGCTGTCATGGACAGGGGGGTGTTCAGGGTCAGCGAGGTGATAGCCGGGGGGAGGTCCAACAAGAAAGGGGGCCTTCAGGCAGGGGCAATCAGTTTTGGGCAGGACACAGCAATAGTGCATTTGGGCAGGTCAAAAACTGATCAGCTGGGGAAAGGGGTGGTGGTGGTGCTGCAGAGACGGGTGGCAGGGGAGGTGTGTACCATCAAGGAGTTGGAGGAGTACAGGAAAACCTGGGGGGAAGGGTGGGGGCACTTGGTTTCGGCATCGGGATGGGAGCCCTGTGATGGGTTTCCAGGTGGGGGGGTCTTGAAGAAGGCAATAATATTTGTCATGGAGGACCCAGACCATTTCCACCCCACTAGTTTGGGATAGGAGCAGCCTCAGAGGCTGCAGAGAGGGGCGAAAGTGCAGAAGTGATGAAGCAGGTGGGATGGTGGCGGTCCAAATACTACAAGATGTATGTGAGATAATGTTTCTAATGGTTATCGTGTTTCCCCATTTTTCCTGGCAGGAGGGATGCAGAAGCACATCTGGATTGTTGGCCACTCCTTTATTTATTTGGCTGAGAAGTTTGCAGCATCCAGGAGTGGGGGACACAGCTACAGATGGAGTTGGCGCATACAAGAGTGCATTGGAAATGGCTTTGGGGAATGAGATGGGCCCAGCTGATGCCACTGTTGGAAGAACTCAGTTTCTGGTGGAGCAGGCCAGACATGATAATCATACATCTTGGGATGAATGATCTGGGCAAGACCCCATGGGAGCATTGGTGCAGGCCATATCAGCAGATCTTGAAAAGGTGAAAGGGCGGTGGCCGGGGGTGGTGATTGGCTGGTACGAAATCACTTCCCAGAGGGTGTGGAGGCAAGTCAGGGAGATTATATCAGTAGAGAAGGGAAGGAAGCAGCTCAACAGGAAGGTGGCCAGGGCAGTGATTGAAATGGGAGCAGTGCATATATGAGACAGGGACATTTCTTTTGAGGTTACCAAAGTTTACAGGTCAGATGGGGTCCACCTATCTGAATTCGGCATCTGTTTGTTCCTAAGGCCTTTTACAGACCTACTGGGTAAGATGGAGAGGAGGGGTCCCAAGTACTAGCCCACAAGGATGGAGGCCCAACTTCCAACAGCAGGCTGGAGATGGTCAGTGGAAGAAGGGGGGGGCAAGATATGGAACAAGAGGGGTGTAAACAGAAGGGAGGAGAGGGGAAGGACAGCACAGGATGGGGGAAGTTGGCACCCAGGCATGGATTTTAGAGGGGAGGGGGTAAGTAGATCCTAGTGGTTGGATCTCACTGTCCGGACCTGGGAGGGAGTAGGCTAGCCTTTCTTGTAGAGCAGAAAGCAGCTAACTAAAAGAAGCTACATTTTTTTATTAATTTAACACTTATATCTCAGCAGGAGTCAGTGTATGTTGAGATTAAGTAGACAGATACTTTATTAGAAGTAGAAGGGGTTTTATTTAGGGTTAAAAAAAGAAAGAAAAGAAAGAAAGTCAGTGTGTGTTCTTTGCTGGGAAGGGTACTGTATCAGCTGACTTTGCTAAACCAGTAGGCGGAGAGAGAGCTTAATTGGGGGTGTGGCTTAGACACTATAAAAGCAGGTGACTCAAATTACAACTTCCTGTTGCTAGCCTTTTTTCTTACTAATTGCTCTCCATCCCACCCACCCTAAGCCAGTTCTACTTTTATAGTCACTGGATTTGACTGTCAACAGGAACTTCCTGTTTGGCAGTAGGAAGTGAAGGATCATAAAGAAACATTGGTTTTGTCAACCCTAAAGGAAAAAAGTAGCTCACCCCCCAGCTGCTGGTGGTCTGACATTGAGCAAGGAAGAAGGAGGCTACTGAAGAAGATAGAAAGTTGCAGTCCCAGAACAGGAAGAGTAAGAGTTGTAAAGAGAGGGAAGGGGAGAGTAAGCATACAGAGAAACAGGAGAGGGGACACAAAATAAGACATGATAGGAGTGGTGCAGTGCAATGGCTGTGGGGTGGCAGTGTTCTGGGAGACATTCTGGAGGCTGCGATGTTGCCCTATTTGCAGGCACCTCTCTGGTCTGAGAGAGGAGGTTGCTCGTCTCCAGGCTGACCTGGCTAGGATTCGGGAAACCTCCTCCCCTACCCAGGGACCACCAGGGCCAATGCCACTACCTCAGAGGTTGCCAAGAAAGAGGAGAGGCTGGACCAGGGTGGGCTCAGGGAGGGAGAGGGTGGTGGAACAGAGTTGCATCCCTCCAGCTGTACCTGTCCACAATTCATTTGCTCTTCTGGTGGATAGTGGTTCCTCAATGGAGGCACCTGCAGTGGAGACCAAGGAGGATGCTGGGAACCTTTACAAAGGAGACCCACAGGAGGGTGGCATGGGACCCCACAGGGGAAGAAAACAACTCCTGGTGGGGGACTCAATCATTAGGGGGGTAGAAATGGGGGAGGAAGGGGAGAGGGTTAAGTAAGGTGCCTTCCTGGAGCCATGGCTTGGAGGGACAGGAAGCGAATCCTCAGGATCGTGACAGGAGCTGCACGAGGGAGGAAGTTGGATGTCATTGTCCACCTAGGGACAAATGACCTGACTAGGAATGGGATCAGAGCAGTGCAAGAGGAGTTTGTAGAGTTGGGGAGGGGCCTTAGACAAGTAGCACATACGATAACCTTCTAGGAGGTGCTGCCTGTCTATGGCAAGGGTGATGCTAGGGCACTCCTCACCAGGGAATTCAATGAGTGGTTGAAAAACTGGTGTGGAGCTCAGGGTTGTGGCTTCATTGGGGACTGGGGAGCCACCTGGAGGGATGCAGACCTATACTGGTGCGATGGTCTGCATCTGTCTGGGGGGAACCAGGATCCTAGGTAAGAGGTTTAAATGCTTCATTGGCAAGCATTTAAATTAGCCAAGGTGAGAGGCACTGAAAAGGAGCAGGGAAATCCCAGCCTCCCCCCACAAAACATGGTAATTAGTGAGGTAAACACCAAGGTAGAGAAGTTATTAGGGAGCAGGACTGAGGTAAATGTAAAAAAGCAAAGGCAGTAAGGACAGGAATGGGGATAAAAGGGGTAAGGCTATTGAAAAGTGGAGGGTGATGAGTACCAATGCCCATAGTCTGTGTAACAAGCTCCCTGAACTAGTGGCCTTGATGGAAGAGGGTTACCTGGATATTGTGGCAGTCACAGAAACATGGTACACAGAGAACCATGATTGAGATATCAACATACCAGGATACACAATCTACAGGAGGGACAGGGAGGGTAAATGAGGAGGAGGAGGAGTAGCTCTCTATGTAAAGGAAGGGATCAAAGCAACAGAACTAAAGAGTAAACAGGGAGCAGATGAGGCACTCTGGGTCACCCTGGAGACTGGAAATGGCACCACAATCCGGATGGGGGTTATATACAGACCCCCATCTCAGGGGGAGACAATGGATAAGGAAATAATAGAAGCTTCCTTAGAATGGCAGAAAAAGGGGAGATATTGTTGATGGGGGACCTGAATATGCCAGATGTTAACTAGAGCACCTTTGCTGCAGGCACATCCAAGAGCAGGGTCATTCTTGATGCCCTACAGGGGGCATGCCTCAGACAGCTAGTATTGGAATCAACTTGGGAGGGAGCAATCTTAGACCTGGTACTCTCAAATGGGGACGGAGAAAGAATCTGAGATTTAGAAGTGGGTAGCCATCTGAGAACAAGCGACCACCAAACAGTGTGGTTCAGATAAACACAGCCATGCAGTCAAGCCATACAAAAGCAAGAGTACTGGACTTTAGGAGGGCTGACTTTGGGAAAATGAGAGAGTGCCTCAGAAAAGCACTAGCAAACAGGCAAGAAGGAGGGGTGGAGGAACAATGGGGAGTAATCAAAACAGCCATCACAGAGGCAACAAGCCTTTGTGTAAAGCAAATCAATAAAACACAACGAAGGAAAAAATGCTATGGTTCTCAAAAGAGGTGGCAGGAAAGGTTAAGGAGAAAAGGATAGCATTCAGGAAATATTAGGAAACACAGAAGGAGCAGGACAGAGAACTTTATCAGTTAAAGCAGAAAGAGGCTGGGAAGGCAGTCATAATAGCAAAGGCCCAAACCGAGGAAAGGATAGCCAATTCTGTTAAGAAGGGGGATAAGACCTTTTATAGGTACATTAGGGAGCGAAGAAAGACCAAAGGAGGGATACTGAGGCTTAATAAAGGGGAGGGAATGTGGGTAGAGAGTGACAATGGAAAAGCATGGATACTGAATGAATATTTCTGCTCAGTATTCACAAAGGAAGAGAAGGGGGAGGTACCTAAACCAAACAAGAGAAACACTCTGAAGATGGGGGTCGATACCATTCCATTTACAGAAGAAAGGGTTCTGAAAGAACTAATAAAATTGAAGGTGGTCAAAGCAATGGGGCCTGATGGGATTCACCCAAGAATTTGAAAGGAACTAAGGGTAGAACTAGTGACACCGCTGACTACTCTCTTTAATAAATCATGGGAGGATGGGGTGGTACCTGAGGACTGGAGGAGGGCAGATGTGATTCCTCTTCACAAAAGTGGGAGCAGGACAGAGGCAGGAAACTACAGACCAGTTAGTTTGACCTCAGAGGTAGTGAAAATGATGGAATCACTTCTGAAAGAAAGAAGTTTTGAGTACCTAGAGGCCAGTGGGGCACAGGATCCAAGGCAGCATGGATTCACGATGGGAAGGTCGTGTCAGTCGAAGCTAATAGATTTCTTTGACTGGGTGACCAAAGTAGTAGACCAGGGAGGGGCTGTGGACATGGCCTACCTAGATTTTAGCAAGGCATTTGATACAGTCCCACACAAAAGATTAATACACAAGTTAGCCAACCTTGGAGTGGGTCCCAAGGTGGTAGCCCGCATAAAAAATTGGCTAGACAACAGGACGCAAAGGGTAGTAGTAAATGGAGTACACAGTGAAGAAAGGAGGGTTACTAGCGAGGTACTGAGGTTCAGAACTGGACTGGTCCTTTTAATGTCTTTATAAGTGACATTGCAGAGGAACTGGAAGGAAAAGTATGTCTCTTTGCAGATGACACAAAGATCTGCAACAGGGTTGATACACAAGATGGAGTGGAAAGGATGAGAAGGGACTTGGCAAGGTTGGAGGAATAGTCAAATGTATGGCAGCTCAGATTCAATGCAAAGAAGTGCAAGGTAATGCAAGTAGGAAACAAAAACCCAGGGGAAGAGTACACAATTGGGGGTGAGATATGATAAAAATGGAAAGGGACCTGGGGGTAATTATATCACATGACCTAAAGGTGGGCAAGCAATGTGAGAAGACAATAAGGAAGGCTGAGGGGATACTGGGATACATAGGAAGAGGCATCAATAGTAGAAAACAGGAAGTTGTTATCCCTCTGTACAGACTGTTGGTGAGACCCCATCTGGAGTACTGTGTGCAGTTCTGGAGACCCCATCTCCGCAAATACATAGACAGAGTGGAGGCTGTCCAGAGGAGGGCAACCAAAATGGTGCAGGGTCTGCACCGGAAGACATAGGAAGAAAGACTAAAGGAGCTTAATATGTATACCCTTGAGGAAAGAAGGGAGAGAGGGGACATGAAAGAAACTTTCAAGTACCTCAAGGGAATCAACAAAGTGCAAGAGGGTAGCATCTTTCAGAAAAGAGATGTGCAAGAACAAGGGGACACAATTTGAAGATAGAGGGAGGATGGCTCAGAGGTAACGTGAGGAAGTATTTTTTCACAGACAGGGTTGTGAATGCATGGAACAGCCTCCCTGAGGAGGTCGTGGAGTCAAGAATAGTGGGGGAATTCAAGAATGCATGGGACAGACATAAGGCAGTCCTAGTGGGGGGTAGGAGGAAGTAAGTTGTTGGTTAACTAGGACCTGCAGCTTATCTGTTAGGTAGGTAAATGGGCAGACTAGGTGGCCAAGCAGTTCTTATCTGGCATCAAATTGTATGTTTCTACGTCCTGGGAAGTTGGCACTTGGTGCTGGTGATGGTATGGGGGGTCGAATTTTGGTGTCCGGACCCTGAAGAAAAGAAGCAGAAGAGATGGGAGGATTAAGATGGAAGATCAGAGGATAAAAAGAATGAACTGTTTAAGAATATGTTGGAATTGGAACAGAACTGTAAATGACAACTGTCTATTTTGATATGTAAATAGAAGTGGTGTAAATAAACTGTTGCCAGCGAGCATCCAAAAGAGCAGTTGTGGAGAGTTTCATTCCCAGAAAGGATCCAAGGACAAAATACCTTTTAAAAAAATACTCTGGCTGGGATATTCAAAGGGGTTGCATATGTCGCAGTGTTGGGGACTGACGCCCCCTGCCCTTCAGCAGCAACATGCCCCACCGCCCGATCGTGGGCCTTGTAAATATAAAACTTCCCTGGTGGTCCAGTGGACCTGCACCCAAGCCCGTTCGTGGGCTGTGTAAATCTAATTACTCCCTGGTGTTCCAGTGGTACCTCCCTACCCACCAGCCAGCTCAGACCTGCCAACTCGCTCCCCACACCGGACAGCCAGTGCTCCATGGGTGCACCAGTAATGTATGCAGCGCTAGTGCGGGGGGCGTGACCATGCATATGCAGCACATCCCGATATTTAGCCTGGGATATGCGTCACATATCTTGACACAAACTGCACTGCACAGGCAGCAAAATGAGCCTGAAAAAAAGGAACACGTCGGGGGACACCCACAGGCCAGCTGCCGTATTGCTGGGCGCAACACGGCAGCCGCCTGCTGTGGGTGGCCACCCAACCTCCCCAGACACAGGCAGGGTGTCATGCCCCCCACATCACCCGATCAAGGGCTGAAATAAACAAACCTAATCCCTGGTGGTCCAGTGGACCCTACTGCACTGCCCGATCGGAGGTTTATGTAGAATGAACCGCTCTCTAGTGGTTCAGTGGACCTACTTCCCAGCCCGATCGTGGGCTGTGTAAAACTAATTACTCCCTGGTGGTCCAGCAGTACCCTCATTCACATTTTGGGACTTTGTAGTACAGTACGATCTGCACACCCATTGGCCCACACAGTGGACCAATGGGTGTACAGCTGTACTGTATGCTGTCAGTTGGCGGTTGGCCAGGCGGCCAGCGGGTTGGGAGCTGCCGCCCACTGCTGACCGGTGTGGGGAGTGGGTTGGCAGGTCTGAGCAGGCAGGTGGGGAGGGGGGTGCCTCTGGACCACCAGGGAGTAATTAGATTTACACAGCCCGCGATCGGGCTAGGGTGCAGGTCCACTGAGACCACCAGGGATTATTTCTATTTATTTAAGCCCACGATTGGGCTGGGGTGCAGGGCCCCTGGACCACCAGGGATTATATCTATTTATTTAAGCCCACGATTGGGCTGGGGTACAGGTCCACTGGACCACCAGGGAAGTTTTACATTTAATAGCCCGCAATCGGGTGGAGGGGCGCATTGCCACCAAGGGGCAGGGGGCGTCGGTCCTCAATGGCTGCAGCCTGGCAGGGTGAAGGTGCAAGTCACTGGGGATTGGTGCATCTGCATGCAACTGGGGCCATAGTGACATGCAAATGGCCCCATTTGCACCTTGCATGCATAATGGCTCCATTTGCATATCCAGCACTGAATATCACAGTTCTTGCACCTAGAGCACCCGCACTTGCGCTGGGGCATCCCCCTGCTCCTCACTAGCCACTTGTGCTGGCGCAGTGCCACTGCACCATGTGCAATGCGGAGCAGCCACAGTGCCTAATTCAATGGTGCTGAGCCATGGTGCAGCACCATTGAATATAGCACAGACCATGCCCTGGCGCATCCCAGTTGCAATGCGCCCAGGCTTGCGCCCCTGCCTGGCGCATTCTGAATATTCCGCCCTTGGAGTACCAGTTCACATGTTTAATACATTTTTATTGTGAATTTACAACACCTTCAAAAACCATCATAATGTCAGGACTCAATAAAAGAACTGTAGCTGACAAAACAAGCATTCGGTCTCCCTCCAGGCTCCTCTGTGTGTACCCTGATTGACAAGCACACACTGTAGATTGGCTTTAAAGTCTTGAGCCAGTGTCCTGTGCAGTCACACTGAACTGAGTATCGATGTTGTCCTGACTCTGAGTGAAAAAAAATACAAACTAGTCACAATAAAAGACACAGGTTTTAAAATACATATTTTATTAAAAAAATAAATAACTAAAGCACTGGACAAAACAATAAATGGTAGGGATGCATCTGTTTTATTCTGACAAAAAATACATCTGTTTAGAGGCATGGACAAAAATATTACTCTATCTTGCACTGCTGCTTTAATGTACAGGTTGGGAAGGGATCAAAGACACAGATCAAGGGAGGAAGATATACACACATATGGAGAGGGGGAGAAGGAAAGAGACAGACAGGGAGGGAACAGACTTTGTTTTGTTTTCCCTTTCTTGTCCCTCCCTGTTATTTCATGCATATAAAGGCAAGTAAAAGATTTAAAGAGATCTTGTAAGTGTTTTGAGGTAAAGGTAGATATAATATTCATATGACATAGAACACCATTCAAAAATGGTTATTTTTATAACTCTTAAATGATCCCATAAATTATCAGTTGCCTTATTATCTGAATGATTTTACATCCACACTGTGGCTTTTTAAAAGAAAATGTACCTGAAGTTGCAAAAGTGCTATAATAACTCTCAACAATTCTTAACTAGGTGGTGCAGGGCTTGCTCTGTGGGCTGCATGTCTCACTTCTGGCAGTCCTGCAGGGCTCTGTTCCACAGGAAGAAATGTAAGGGGGTACAAACCTGTAGAGAACAGTGAGGTGAGGGGTCAGCAAACTCCATGGGGGAGTGGGGTTGGCCATACTCCTTTTGGGGGAGGAATGACAGCAGATGCAAGTGCTACTATGTAGTGGGAGGGCTGGGGGGGGTGCGCCAAAGATACTCTCATGGAGGACATCACACCTCAAGAAAAACAACTCTCTCCAACTCCTATGCTACATATAGATAGTGTAATAATTAGGCTACCAGTGGAGGAAACTATTTTAACACTTTACACTGTTCCACAGTGACAAAGATGACGGTCCTTTTCTGAAAGCAAAATGTCTGCAGGGCTACCACTGCAGTCATAAAAAGGGAAGAGGGGGGCTCTGCAGATGGGGAGCAGGAAAAAGCAGATAACCCAAACAAATACTTTTGTTCAGTGTTCATAGATTAAGGAGAAGGAGAAAAGTCACAAAGTAACAGAAGCTTTGGAGGGAAGGAGGTGGACACTAGTCCTTTTTTGGAGAAGAAAGTCCGGAAGAGACTTGCTACAGTACTCTGAAGGTGGACAAAGCAATTAGGACAGATGGGTCATAAGGGTACTAAGGGTATTGAGGGAGCATAGCGAAATACTGGCTGCACTTCTGACAGTTCTATTTAACAGCTCACTGGAAACAGGATAGGATCTGGAGGACTGGTGGTGTGCAGATTTAGTCCTACTACACAAAAGGGGTAGCAGGGAGGAGGCTGGAAATTAAAGGCCAGTGAGCCTGGCATTGGTGGTGGGACCCTGCTGAAGGAAATTATTGTGGAATAAATTGAATCCCATAAGACCCGAGGCAGCATGGTTGCACAAAGTGGAGGACATGTCAAACAAATCTGATAGATTTCTTTGACTGGGTGACCAGAGAACCAGATCAGGGTGGAGCAGTGGATGTTACCTTCCTAGATTTCTGTAAGGCTTTCAACAATGTTCCACATAGGAGACTAGTAAGCAAGCTGAGTAGCTTAGCAGTAGGTCCAAAGGTGGAAAACTGGATAAGAATTGGTTATGGGATAGGTGACAGAGGGTGGTGGTACACTAAGTTCACAGGAATGGAGGGTGACCAGCGGAATGTCTCAGGGATCAGTACTGGAACCAGTTCTCTTAAATGTCTTTATATAATAAGTGACACTGGAGAGGGGCTGGAAGGGAAGGTCTGCCTCTTTGTGGAAGACACCAAAATCTGCAATAGTGTGGACACTCTGGAGGTGTGTGTGTGTGGAAAGGATGAGCAGACAGCTTGGATAACTAGAAGAGTGTACAGTAGAATGGCACCTGTGTTTCAATGCAAAAATGTGCAAAATAATGCATTCTCAACACAGAAACTCCAGGGTAGAGTACAAAATGGGTGGAGTGGTATTGACAACCACCAAGCAGGAAAGAGACCTGGGGGTAATCATATTGGATGACCTAAAGGTGGCCAGACAGTGTAACAGAGTAGTAGGGGAGGGCTAGTGGGATACTGGTGTGCGTAGGGAGGGGTATCACCAGCAGAAAGAGGGAGCTGGTGTTGCCTCTGTATATATCATTGGTAATATCCCACCATGAGTACTTTGTCCAGTTCTGGAGACAACATCTCTGGAAGGACATAGACAGAGTAGAGGTGGTCCAGAAGAGAGCAACTAAAATGTTGCAGGATCTCCATCAAATGCCTTATGGGGAGAGACTAAGGGACCTCAGTATGTACACCCTGGAACAGAAGAGGGAGATGGATATGATAGAGACCTTAATATACCTCAAGGGGGAAACAAGATGCAGGAGGGAGGGAGGTATTTCTCATAAGAAAAGGTGCTCAAGAATGATGGGACATGCCATGAAGCTGGAAGGGGGGCAGATGTAGAAGAGATGTGAAGAAGTTATGCTTCACAGAAAGAGTGGTGGATTCCTGGAACAGCCTTACAGAGGAGATAGTGGAGCTGAAAATTGTGGTGGGCTTCAAGAATGCAAGAGGTAAGCACAAAGGAATCTTAGTAGAAAGGAAGGGGGAGGGAGGGAGGAAGAGCTGTAGATTGGGCACAGTCTGCAGTAATAGTGTGGGTAGGGAGAAATGGGCTTACAGTATGGGTCAAGCGGTCCTTATCTGCCATCAAATGCTATGTTTCTGGTTTCTGTACTTGGGGGCACTGTTTCTAAATGTTATAAATAAACATTATTGTCTGCAGGGTTGTCAGCAAGTGGAATTGTGCAGAAACAGTGCTGCACATGTGTATGCCTCCACAAGCCATTTAATTTGTGATATCTAGTTGCCAGAATCCTGGCAAATTGCAAGATGATAGGCAAGTGTAAAACTGCAAAGTGATGGTCCTTACTATTCTTGATTGTTTTTGACTCAAGAAAATATTGATTGACAAGAAAGAACATGATACTGGCACCAATGTGGATTCACCCTTGTTATGCAACACTCATTTCACTCAAACTACACATTTATTGCTTAAAATGTATTTGTTCACTGGGTAAATTTACTGTAGTGTGACACTCCATTCCATTTACAAGAATGACACAGAAATGATTTGTCCTCAGAAATCAGGTAATTCCAAACTACAATATCTAAATACAGACTAGTCAGTCTAACCTCAGTCATGTGCAAGGTCATGAAGAACATAGTTAAGGAAAAGTTGGTGCAGTATCTAGAGGAACATGGTCTCCAGGATGTGAGGCAGTGTGGGATGATGGGAGGGAGGTTGTGTCAAACAAATCTGGTTGACTTCTTTGACTGGGTCACTAAAACAGTAGACGGGGATTAAGTGGTGAAAATACTTTACCTGGACTTCAGCAAGGCCTTTGACTTTACACCACACATGAAGTTGATCAGGAAGTTGGCAGATCTGTGAGTTGGTGAGAAGTTGATCAGATGGGTGGAAAGCTGGCTGTGGAGCAGGATCCAGAGAGTGTTGGTGGAGGGTGAGTTATTTAGCACTAGGGAAGTCACCAGTGGAGTTCCCCAGGGCATGGTGCTTGGACTGATGTTATTCAATGTCTTCATTAATGATATTGGGGATTGCATTAAGGGCAAAATGCATCTGTTCATGGATGCCACCAAGCTCCGTGGAAGGGTAGACACAGCACAAGGGATACAAGACCTAAAGGAGGATCTGAAAAATAAGAGGTGGTTTGGGATTTGGCTGCTTGGCTTCAATGTAAAGAAATGCAAAGTTATGCACATTGGAGCCAAAAACCCCAGGATTGAGTACAGTCTGGGAGGGTCCAGGTATCTGCAACAGGTGAGCAGAAGGATCCACAAGTGATGATCACTAGTGAACTAAAGGACTCCATGAAATGTAGGAAAGCAGCAGCAAGGGATAAAAAATGTGGGGCTGCATTGTGAGGGGGATCAGCAGTAGGTGAATGGAGGATATAATGCCCTTGTACAGGTCATTAGTGAAGCTGCATCTGGAGTGCAGTGTACAGTATTGGTGCCCACACCTTAAGAAGGACATTTACCTGCTGGAGGTGGTCCAGAGGAGGGCAATAAAGATGATCATGGCCCAACAGGGTAAAACATATGAGCAGAGGCTGGGGGCCCTGAACATATTCTTTTTTGAGGAGAGGGAAAAGAAAGGGAACATGACTGAGACCTTCAAATATTTGAAAGGGATAAATAAGGTGGACAAGGAGGGTCTTTTTAAGCTAAGTGGCAACTGAAACATGACAGTACACAGTCTTAAGCTGGAGGGGGAGGATTAGGAGGGAGTCTAGGAAGCATTTCTTCACAGAGAGGGTAGTGGACTGTTGGAATGTGCTGCCAGAAGGGTGGTCTCATTGAAGATGATGGGCACCATCAAGAGAGGCTGGTACAGAGTTAAGGGGAAAAATAAAGATCAAGGGAGGGGTGGATGGAAAGGACAGAAGGAATTGGGAGGGGGGCAAGATCAGTAGCTTAAGCTGAGGACCTTTTAATATGAATTGACTAGATAGACCAAATGGCCTTATTCTGCTGGCTTCTTTGTACATTCATATGTAAATATATTCTTAAAAAAACTTGAAAACAAACCAATTTACTAAAGTTGAAGCTGGATATTCACTAACCAGGGCAGGCGCAGCATAACCATTTGTGCTGTGCTTGCCCGTGCACCCAGTGCTCTATTCAGACATATAACGAGTGGCGGTATTCAACTGAATATCAGTCCATGTCAGTGCAGCACTAAGTGAATCTGTGCTGCCCAGCATGGACAAGGGCTGCATATGGCCCAAAGGAAACAGTGCTGCCTAAAATGGTATAGCACCAAGTTTCCTGTGGGCTAGATTCAGCCCGAGTCTGCAAATGAAGCCATTAGCTATGCAAGGTGCTAAAGTGCCATGTTCATGCCCATTATGGGCTAATTTGCATACAGAGCAGCCCCTTAGCACCACTTAAAAACTTTAAATGAGGGCCCCGGTTGTCAAATTGTTCCCCCCACCTGAATTCCCTGTACTGTAGTGAACTAAGCCTTGGGGTCAAGTGGTTCCCCCACTTCTGTTCTCCCTGTACTGTAGTCACAGTATGTCTTATTGTTCAGTGGTTCCCCCATGCCACCATATCCTGTTTTATATAATACTAATATATATATATATATATATATATATATAAAATATATATATATTCATTGCAAAAACTCTGTTAATGCATCAGTTAGGGTTAATAGTACAGTGACAAAAGTTTGGGAATGTGCTGTTAGGATTCAAAACCCTAACTCCGCATCCCCACACACAAGCAAGACTGTAAGACACTATACCACTCTGTCACATCTGCAACCACAATAATCACAACACTGTACTTATTTCACATAACACTATGTAATGAAAAAACAAATATAGTACCATCGACTCTACACTGCCAGCACAGTATGATGACACATTATTGCTGGTATATCTTCTTCATACAATGAGACTTGGTCTGCACACATTTTCAAAATATTGACTTTTATGTGTCACTATTCAACACTTGGTTTGCTGCAGCTATCACTGTTACCACTTGGGCATGTGGTAGCAGGAGAGATACAGATGACACATAGTACTTTTAAGATACTGCTCAGGTATGAAAGTAGCACTATCACATGTTATACTACTGCGTTACCTGGAAATACTCATTAGCAGCATGTTATTGTTAGCTTTGAATGGTACAACTGTTGCTTTCTCATGTTGCTCGTCAATTATACTACAAATGATTGCCTTTATTATTACTACCATTTGTTATTAGGACTGACTCACTCTATCAGAAAAATAAATGCAAACATCCAATGACTGTTGGTAGGCTTATACTAACTCTCAGTTCCAAGAAACTATCTGTGGATAACTTACTGTGTGTTTCATCACTTCTTCACTATTAAAATGCAGGGATCTGCTTAAATTTTGTTATTGCTGTTTGCAACACAAAAATGCTTATTGTTGGGCATCACCCATTGTTGCCCAGCATGCATGTCTACCCGCAAGGCACTATGATGGCAGCAGAACTCATACAGTTGGTGACCTATGACGATGGAGGTGTCTTGCAGTACATTTAGAGAGCTGTATGTTACTTCTGTTACCTGATGCTGGTTGTCTCTGGTTGTGTTGCCTTGGCCCTTCCCCTGCTTGCATGGGTGTGTATATGTGTGTGTGTGTGTGGGGGGGTGATGCAGAGTTAGGGTTTTGAATCCTAACAGCATATTTCCAAACTTTTGTTTCTGTACTATTAACCTTAACTGATGCATTAACAGAGTTTTTTTGCAATGAATTTTCCTTCTTTTTGAGAAAGTGTAATGGAAGTGATATGTGTTAGTGGGAGCTCGGGTCCTTTGGGCCCTGCGCTCCCTTCACATTTTCCATTTGTTCCATATTACTATGCGTATGTGGTAGTGTGGGCTCTCTGGGCCCTGTGCTCCCACTTATACATAACTATGGAGCCATACAGCAGCCCTACAGGGCAAGGGACCCTTGTAACACTAATTTGCTAATATCTCAGCAACCGTAACAGGTAGGAAAAAAATTCCAGTGCTGTTGTAATCATGACAGTGGGCACATCGACCAAATCTGTATATTGCATCATTTCCGAGATATGGGCACCGAAATGCAATGAAAAGGCACTCTTGTAACCCTTTGAACATGTTTTTGCCAATATCTTTGTAACCGTAGCAAGTAGGAAAAGAATTCCACTGCAGGTCTCATCTATGCTTTCCAAACTTGTTTAAGCAACAATGGTTCCCTACTGCTAGTTGTAGATTCTGTCAAGTACCTGGGGATGACTCTTGACCCACAACTGGATATGAACATGCACATATGCAATACATGTAGGGCCTCAAACTGCAAGTTGGGCCACACATACAGAGCAAAAAGCTGTCTCATTCCAACTGCCCATCTCACCTTAGCCAGGGGAGTCCTAATACCTATGCTGTGCTATGGACTAGTCACCTTTGCTCACATTGCAAAAATTAGTCTAACAAAGTGGGACTCAGCGTACAACAGAATATGTCATTTTGCTCTCTCAGCACCCCGCCTCACCCACTGCTGTGAGCGCTACTCCTGGCTTAAATGGTCCCCAATGGAAATTTACCACTCCTATGTCATGGCCAACTTCATAGACAGTGTTGTCGGATCTGCCACCCCCCTTATACTTACTGAATCCATCGTTCCGGCTACTTCCTCCTAACATCTGCATTCCAGTGACTCTCATGCCCTCCTGGTACCAAAGACCCGCACTCAAATGGGTGACAGAGCCTTCGCTGCATACGATCCCAGGTTTTGGAACTCTCTTCCACCAATGCTTTAAAGCCTCCATCTGGGGCTTTCTCAAAATGGCCTCCACCTGCCTCTGCACTAGATAAACCCCCTTGGCCTATGCCACGCCAACTAACTGAGATGCTACCTAAATAATATGACATAGACAATGCTCCTCAGCACTTTATACTCTTCCTGTTCTCACAACTTACTAGAAGGGTTAGACCACTTAGGCCCACCTGCTCAACAGGGAGAGCATTGTTACTGTACAACTTCCTTATTTTGTTCTGGGCCCCCTCTATCCCAATTTGTCTCCTCTCTGCCTTCCTGCAAGCCTTGCAGCATTGCTGCCCGGCATGATGAACACTAACTTACATATGACTACCATACTGTTCTTCTACCTATTGCCTGCATTGTAAACCCCTGTTGTTACTTGTATTGACCCTGTGTGATAATGCTTTTTAATGTAATCCTTCACTTGTTTTTGCCTGACGTTCATGTATGTACCTTGTAATCTCCTGGGTCGCACCTGAAAATAGGCACTTGGCGGTCTAGTGTGCTTACCTGGTTAACAAAAGCAAATAATTAAATAAAAAGTTGCCACTAGCAAAAACTCTGTATCTCACTTAGTTTTCAAAATCTGGGCACCGAAAGGCATCATGGGTGCTGCAATGTTATCCTATGGGAAATTTCTCAACTTTGGAACACTGTAACTTTTTGCCCCTTAAATGTTTTCCAACCAAACTACAAAAGGCACATTTGTGTGACCAGGGCTTGCCACCCTGCAAATTTCAGCCCAAAAGACCTAACCATTTTTTTTTAAATAACTTTTGAATGGTTTAAAATTTTTACACCAAATCTTCGAAAGGCACATCGGTGACCCAGACTGCATCTTCCCTGAAGACTTCAAACAGAATGGACAAATTGCGTGGGCTGTGGGTGCAAGCAAAGAAATGCACACAAGTTCATTTTATTGTGTTTTTTGACATTCTGTAGCTCCGCAACCGTACATCTGACCGTAATGCAACTTATGAGATCCAAAGATCTATGCATGCAAAATTTCAGGCAAATCTATCATACAGTGCCAAAATTATTGAGGTGCAAAATTTGAGGTTTAACATTAAAGTGCTTACTCAACCCTAACTCCCTAACTATACTGGTGCTAATGGGCCAGTATTTTATATATATATATATATATATATATATATATATATATATATATGCATTAATAGTACCCCTATAGTTAGGGTTGAGCAGCAATATCTATGTTAAGCCTTAAATTTTGCACTTTAATAATTTTGTAACCTTTCAAAGAATTTGTACAAAATTTGGAATCTGCTGGCATGTGGGGTAGATCTCTTGATGTGGTACATTTCGTTCTGGTCAGATGTGCATATTCTGAGATCTGGATAGTGAAAAAGAGTAAAACACCTGGTTGTGCTGTGCTATTTTTTCCTCATCACTTTGCAGCCAGGAGGTGTGGAATTTCTGCATGATTTTTGCACGTTATAACGAACTTCGGTAGAATTTTGTGCAATAATATTATTCTGTTGTAAAGTTATTAAGGTTTTTAGTTCCCATTATATCCTATGGGACTTTGCTGAACGTTCCATTTCTCGGATAGAGGTGTTTCTCACAAAGGGGGATTTCATCTCAGAAAGAAGGACTGAGTCTTGTGAGAGCAATCCTTCTTCATAAGATTTGGAATCTCTCTTCATGAGAAAAAAAATCCTTCGATGTGAGCCGCCATCATGTGTTCTGTTACTGCCCCAAACAAAATGTTATAGGGTAGGCTTCTGTAGACATCCAAGTATGGATTTTGCTCAGGGGGATATCCTCTATAAACTTATACCTTTGGTTTAGTTAGTTTAGTTTAAAAAGGATAGTTTTAAAGTTTTGAAGTGCCTTTTCTTGACTTGCTTCCGATCACTTTTCGCAAGCTGCCAAAATCCCTTTTTGCAAGTGGATTCCTTTTTGAGAGGTGTCAAAATCCCTTTTCACGAGGGGAGGATTACATCAACCTACCTCGTGAAAAGAGATCATCTCTCAAAAAGGGATTTTGACACCTTATGAAAAGGGACTGGCTCACGAAAAAGGATTTTGACACCTCGCAAAAAGGGAATTTGAAGGGTCATTGCAAAGGAACAGTTTGGAATTTTGGCATGAAATTTGCAGGGTACAAAGGAGTTGACCCTCAGATGTTACGTATGTTTGTTTTGTGTAAATATTTGCATTGATTCTATTGTTATGCCATTCCAAAGTTGAGAAATGTCCCATAGGATAACATTGTGGCGAATGCGGCACCTTTCAGTGGCTATATCTCAAAAATGCTTCAAGATACATATTTTTTTTTATAAGTGCAGATTAGTACACTGCATGCATACAGGTTAACAGTCCACGATTATAACTGAAGTGGAATTTTTTCCAAGGTTGTTGCGGTTACTGAGATATTGCACCATTTGCAGCACACGGATTACTTTGAATGTGTCTAGGCCTGCGTTGTGTTTCTACAATTATAGGTGGGTGGGAGCGCATGTGCTCCCACATATGGATACCATTATGCAGTAATGGGACTGTTGGACTATTCATTATGCAATACTGGGACAAGGAGATAACAGATCCTTACAGTGTTTGTGCACTTATGGATAGATGGGGCCCTGCGCTCCAAAAAACTGACACCATGGGCCAAAACCATATAAGGGTAAGATTACACATTCTCAAAGTAAGGAAATTCATTGCAAAAAACTTTGTTAAGGCATCAGTTAGGGTTAAAGGGACAAAAGTATGGAAATGAGGCATTAGGATTGAGACCCCTAACACCCCCATCCTACCACACCACCACCACCATCCTCCACAGACAAGTAGGAGATGGAGTGTTCCTTTATGTCATTGGGCCTAACTCTCACCCCATTCTCTTATACTGTACCATGTCAGCTTTTTTACAAATGGAATGGGGTGAGAGTTGAACCCCATATACAAGGCACACCCATCACCTGTTAGTCTGCGGAGGATGGTGTGGTGGTGGTGTAGGGGGGGGGTTAGCGTCTCAACCCTAATGCCTCATTTCCATGCTTTTGTCACTTTAATCCTAATTCATAATTTATTTATTGAATTTTGTTGACCTGGTAGGCCCACTGGGACTAGAAGTCCCTTTTTCAGGGGTACCCAGGGGAAGGGGGGGATACAGATGGTAAGCAACTGAAATTAAACCAGATTAAGCTGTTTGTGGTATTTTTGGTGAATGGTAGAAATTTGGCCAGGACACTGGGGAAATCCCCTACTCTTTTCAATAAGTGCCATGGGATCTTTAACATCCACCTGAACTACCACCAATCCAGGTAGATGGGACCTCTATTTAACGTCTCATCTGAAAGACAGCACCTTAGAAGTGCAGCTCCCCCCTCATGCTGCACTACAGTGTCAGTATTGGGATATTAACCCAAGTGCCAGATGTGGAAACTGAACCCACAGCCCTTTGATCTCCTGGCCTCATAAGCTAGTGTGCTACCTACTGAGCCACTGACACTGAAGCTTTTGGCAATTGGGGGGGGTATATATAGTATTCCCTTGTAGTCCAGTGTTCCCCCAAAAGCCGCTTATGTGACCCACATGCTCACATCCCACTACTCCACACACACGCTTACCTGGGTGTCTAGAGCTTGCACCGCTAGGTATGGAGATTGACCCCATCCTCCTATCACCTCTGCAGCTGGCTGCCATATGAACTGTCAGTGAGTATGTATATGTAGAAACAGTTTCTACAGTACACGTGCTTAGTGCATTTGAATACTGCCCTGCATGGAATGTTAGGGCAAACCCAGGTTAGCAAATGTGCTAACCATATTATTTTGGGTGCTAACCTTTGAATATTGGCCCCCAAGTGTGTTAAATAATGTTAATATGTCTGTTGTCCTGCTGTGTATGTGAGGAATAATCCACGGTTGTGTAGGTGGCAATATTGCAATAAGCAAATGCCGTGGATGGGTTCTATGAGTCACAAGGTGCAGCTGAGTGCCTTCAGCATTGACGTAAGTAGGTTATTGCAGCATTTATGTGCACCTGAGGCCAGATATTCAAAGGATTGTGTTGGGTGAAAATCTGTTGCACTGGAATAGTGCTGTATTTGTGCCAGGCTGCAATATTCAAAAGCCCTTTTAGTGCCGGGGCTGTGTGATGGATCCAATGCTAAAAGTTAATGTATGCAGGGGAGGAAAGTAGGGGAGTGGCCATTAATGCCGGCATACTGGCATATTCAAAAGATTAGTGCTGCACTATAGGTTTTTGCACTAGCTGTAGCGTGGCACTAAATATCGCCTGCAAAAAGCATGCTGTATTGCAGCAGTGCTACTTGAAGTAATTTGAAGTGTAACTTCAATATACTTTGAATTACTGCTGTGTCAGTCCCTGATAATCTAGTGGTCCCCCCGCCCCACCATCACAATCTCTGACTCACGTAGCTTCATACAATGATTAAATTCCCTGGTAGTCTAATGGTCCTCCCACACTCCGTCATGATCCCCAACTCTCATTGTATTACTTTTCAGAACCTTTCCCTGGTAGTCTAGTGTCCCCCTACCCCCCCCATTATAATCACCAACACCCGTAATTTTAATTTCCATAACCTTTACCTGGTAGTCTAGTGCCCCAAGTAGCCACCCCACAGCAGGGTGTGCTCCAAGAATGCTCAATACTTAAATCTCAGAATCAAGCAGTACCCACCACCAAACAAGGCCATGACACAGAATAAATGCCCCCAAAATATGTAGTTTAATAATAAAACAGTAAACAAATGGTGCAAACCTCATAAATGCTAATAGCAAAGGCCGGAGCGCAAGGCAGGGCCCCACTGACTTCAAAGTCAGTGGGGCCTGCCTGCTCTCCAGCTTTTGCTATGAGCATTTCTTAGGTTTGACCATTTGTTTACTGCTCTGTTATTAAACTGCATACTTTTGGCATGTATTCTGTATTGTGGCTTTGTTTGGTGTGGTAGTGTTTTATTCTGAGATTTAAATCTGTTCCCCACCCCACATCAAGATCACCAACACCCATAGTATTAATTTCCATACCTTTCTCTGGTAGTCTAGTGTCCCCCACCCCACATCATGATTGCCAACACCCATAGTATTAATTTCCATAACCTTTCCTTGGTAATCTAGTGGTCCCCCCTCACCTAGCAGTGCCAAACTCCCCGCTCCCCCCCCAACCATCCCAGAATGGCGACAGTGACTTGCTCTGCCTATCGATCACTTCTGTGGCCAGCCGCTATCTGAGTACTGAATGAGCACATACCCCACTGAGTTATGAATGAGCACGCTCATTCATAACACAGCGGTGTATGCACTCATTCTGCACTCAGTTGGTGACTCGCCATGGAGGTGAGCGGTGGGCAAAAGCAATCGCCGGCTCCATTCTGGGATGGTGAGAAGATCAGGGGTCAGCACTGCTGTGTGGGGGTAGGAACCACTGAGATTACCAAGGAAAGGTTATGGAATTAATACTACCGTGTGTTAGCGATCATGATGAGGGTGGGGATAATTAGACTACCAGGGAAAGTTTATGAAAAGTAATACTATGGGTGTCACGATTGTGATGTGGGGGTGGGGGGCCACTAGACTACTAGGGACATGTGTGCATATGTGCAGAACAGGAGCATACCTCCTAAGTCTCACTCATTATGAGGGACATCCATCATGTTATCCCTCAAAACTGCCCTGTCCCTCATCTGTCCCTCATGGACAGGGTGCTGCAAACACAGGGAATGTGCTGTAGATCCATACTTTAAGGCAGACATTAATAATATTCTAAGCTGCTAAATAATGAAGTGAACTGTGTACAAGTAAAGGCAATGGCTCCACAGTGTTCTGAGCTTGTACCTCCATGTTTGCTGCTGTGTCCCTCATTATGAGAGTCAGTGTCCCTCAGTCAGCACATCTGTGTCCCTCATTGCAATGCTGCATTGGCGAGTGGTATGCACTGAATGGGCCTGCAAAAACCCATTTCCAGCAGCATCCAGCCTGTACTTCCACTCTGACCAACAAGGCATTGCTGTGAACACACCCTGGCCTGCAGCTTCCAGCCTGTACTGCCATTCCGACCAACAGGGGGTTGCTGTGAGCTCCATGCAATAGTGCCAGGTAACTACATGGAACTGCATGCTAAGCAGCCCATAATGAGATGCAAATGTGACTGTTCACCCACAGATTACCTAAGTAGGCTCATTAGCATAGGGTCTTTGAACATATCATACTTTTTCCCCAGGCTAACCTGTTTACACCGGGCTAATGTGTTAGCACTGCAATCGTGTTAGCCCTGGGCAAACCTCTCAGTAGTATAGCACAGTTCTGCAGTGTATGACCTGAATTGTTGCTTGCAGTTGTTGTGCAACACTTCATTACTGTCACACACATTGTCCACCACCTTCAGCTCTGCCCTACTCCACCTCTATGTCCACTGAGCCACTGTTGCTGTTTGCACGTCCCTGTCGCTATATTCAGAGCTATCTTATTTCCCTGGCTATTTTAGCACTGCACTCCCAGCCCTGTTTGCACTGCTTCCTTTACACACTATATTCAGCAGGTTTAGCCCCTGGGCTATTCCTTTGACTATAGCTTTCTAATGGTTCAGGGCTAATTTAGCAAGCTGGGCAGTGCTAATTTAGCCCCCGGGCTAAGTTTTGAATATCTGGCCCATGGAGTTGATTATTAGACTTACAACATTAAGAAAGGTCATAATTATTATTAGTTTTCTTAACACAATGTAAAACAGACTGATTTGAAAAATAGGACTGTCATAATAGTCCAATCTTAGCTAAAATAAAGGTTTCTACTACTACAGTACATCTGGAAACACATTTTCTATTTTTTTGTGCCAACTGTGCCATGCAGATTAATAAAGTTTCATTTATTTATTTGAAAATTGGTAACTAGTAAAGGCACACTGAGCTGAGACTAACTTCAGAGTGTGTCCTGGCAAGGGAAAACAAGTACAAAGTGACAATAATTACAATTATATTAAAATAAAATTAACACATTTAGAATAAGCAGACACATTTACAAATGGTGTAAAAATACTTTATTACAGTACAGAAGAAATTATTTTTAAAGCTAATGGCCTGCAGAGCAAGTTAGGGATATCAGGAGGGGGAGAACATGAACAAAATGATTGTACTGTGCACTTACATCCACTCAATAATTGAGCTGAATTCAGTAATTTGCCTTCCCACTTTATGCCCACCAGTACTGCAAAGTGAAGTGCTTATGCAAATGCAAGCAAAACCCTTTAAAAGTGGAACAAAATTGTTTTGTAACCCCTGATTTACTGAAGTAACCAAACTGAGATGTGACATTTTGTTTTGCAGGGAGTTTAGTTTCTGTTCAGTTTTCTAGTTGGAAGAACTGAAGCACAGGTAGGTCAAGTGTCTTGCTCAGGGTCACAAAATAAACCAGCCTCTGCAACTGCATTTTAGTCTAGGTTCACCTGTTACACAGTTCCATATTCTAATTCCATGATCTAATCACAAGAATGTGCATCCTTATGTAAGTTTAGTTGAAGGTTTCTTTAAACTATTATTGTTAGTTTCTTTGTACAGAACTTGAAGCCGTGTTAGCTTATGAACAAAAATGGCATTTTCTATTCATCAAGGGAACAACTAGGCTCTTTACTGAATCATGCTAATGTAAGGTAAAAGTGACATTAGTCAGTTGGTTTATTTACCTCAGTTATTTTTGGAGGATCCAAAGAAAAGATCCGTAATAATGTCCCCCTGCTCAACTCCAACAATGTCAACCCATTGTAATGCAAATCTGAAGCAAATAACTGCTACTGTATGTTTCCCTGTGATTTTGATTGGGACTCGATTCTTGAACACTAATACAGAGACGTACTAGCTGTTGCAAAGTTGTTGCAAACTGATAATACAGCAACATGATTACGAATGAATTGTGGACACAAAATGCCAGCCACAGAAAGGCTAGTTTGCAGAATACCAAAACAAACTGTAACAAGTATCAAGACAAGTGCAACTGCAGTCACAATGGTGGTCATGCATATGAAAATTAATCCAAAATAAGTGCAGAACACTGCAAACCATCCCGTCTTTTGTGCACAAAGCCAATGTGCACTGTAATACCCACAAAGTGGTGTGTGTGTGTGTTGATTAGGGCTAGGCGGACTGTTCCCTGGGAGATCCAGACTCCCAGAATGAACTCGCAATCCATGGACCTGGATAAATATGGACTTGGCCTCAGAAGTCCTGTTCCAGGACAATGGAAATGCCATTCCTGCCATTATGTTTACTGTTGCCATGGGGATGCTGTCGGCATGCTCACTCCATATACAGATGGCCGTCGGCATCCAATAGGGCAACAGATGGTCACGTAATGCACTCACAGTATATAACCATACTGAGTGTGCAACCAGGCCCAGACAAGAGAAGAAGATGGTCTGAGGAGCAGGAACACCTTGGCAGAGACACTGCCAGAAAAAGTTGTCAAACAAAACTGAACAAAATGTATGAAGGGAGAGAAGAGAAACTAGAGACAGTCAGAGAAAGGAGACTTACCAGGGTTGGGGGGGGAGGGAAACTGATAGTTGGGAGAGGGTGATGGCAGGTAGGGAGTTGGGACTTGGCAGGACTGGAGAAAGGAGGAATCCGGAGGGAGTGGGGGGATAGTGGTGGTCTGGGTGGCTGCCGATGGGGGATGCAAAAAGCAGGCAGTGAGGCAGTGTGACTGTATATACATGAGCAAGGGCAGGCTGGCAAAATTGTTGACTTGTGCCATTGCAAAAGATCCAGAGGAGAGAGGGAGACTACTGGAGGCCCAAGAGAAATTTTGCAGTTACAGAAAATCCCAAATGAAAGTTTTTTTCTTTTCTTGGCCTCAGGCAGTGTAGCTGTGTACATGAGCAAGGGCAGGCTGGCAAAATCTTTGACTTGTACCATTCCAGATCCAGAGGAGAGAGGGAGAGAATACAGGGTGCCCAAGAGAGATATTACAGTTACAGAAAATCACAAATGAAAGTTTCTTTTATTTTCTTGACCTCAGACAGTGTAGCTGTGTGTACATGAGAAAGGGCAGGCTGGCAAAATCTTTGACTTATTTATTTATTTATTAACAGACTCGGAATTCAACCTTTGAGTTAAAAAATGTCATACAATAGAAAAGTTACAGAACACAGTTAGTCATGCAATAGCAAAGTTACAGACCACAGTTACTGCAGTTACAACAGCATTGTTAGGCCAAATAAACACAAGGCCATATTCACATATCTGTTGATCAACAAGGTGCAGTTTCAGAGCAGCAGGATATACCTGCAGAGAAATGTGCAAATAGAGCAGCTGAGTGAGCTGTGTCATAAGTGTGGCCCAGGGAGCCTTGTCATGGTTACATGTTAAGAAGGAAGCTTAGTTGATAGAGAGCAGGAGGGTATAAGTAGGCCTACAAATAAAGAACTGAGTAGACAGTGATGGGCTGAGGGGGTTGGGGATATGGAAGGTAGTAGGGGAGAGAAGCAGGGGTCTAGACTTGCAGCAACATTAACAGATAAATGAGTGAGACCAGCCCGGAAAGAAACCAGTGGGATCTCAGCAGCTGGAAGCAGACACATACAGATTTGTCCAGTAGGAACAACTTCAGCTCATTTTAAAGGTCCTATGATTAGTAACCTTAAGTGTGGCCACTGGAAGCTCATTAAGCCATAGCGATGCTCGATAGGAGAATGAATATTGTCCCAGAGTCATCCTACAAAATTGGACAAAGAGCGTGTCTACCTCTTTGCCTCTGGTAATATACTTGGTTTTGTTTAAGGATAGCAAATTGGAGATGCATGGTGGAGAGTCCCCAATCATAGCTTTCCTCCCAAGAATGCACGTTTGGAACCCTAACCTGTTCTTAAATGATAGCAGGTTGCATTGTAAGTAAACTGAACATGTGTGCATGTAGCAGTCAGCCTCCAGCATTAGTCTACATGCTTTGTTGAGTGCAGTAACTACCCTTTGGAGGGCAGTGTCATTAGCAGCACTGTATATCACTAGACCATAATCAATTATGGAGAGTATGGTGCTAGATACTCTGATATGGAAGGCATTGTAGGTAACACTTTTCCTATGTCTGTAAAGGACACCCAGTTTGGTATTAACAGCCTTAACAACCAGGTCAATGTGTTGCCCAAAGGTGAATGTGTCATCTATCATGACACCAAGATGCTTGACTGAGTGTACCTGCTCAAGAAGGTCAATTTTGTTCTTAGCAATTGATAACACAGGATATCTCTTTCTTTAGCTGAGGGCTAGAGATGAGCATCATCTTTGTTTTTTTATAGTTCAATAATAGCTTTTGTGAGCTAAACCAACTCTCCAACATTCAGAAGGTTGTCTGCAATTCAGATTGCAAGAGCCCAATCTGGGAGTGGCTGCCAAGGATAACCGCATCATCTGCATATAGGATCATTTTACTGGGACAGGCCTCTGGGAGGGAGTTCAAAAACAGACTGAACAATAAGGGACCCAGAATGGACCCTTGTGGAACTCCCAGTGAAACTGATTTGTATTCAGACACTACTTTGCCTATTTTGACTCTCTAGGATCGGGAAGATAAATAGTCCTTGAATCATTGGACAACATTAGGGGCCAGCCCTATGGATAGCAGTTGTTGCAAAAGAAGGTGATGGTTGACCATATTAAAGGCCTTACTTAGGTCGAAAAAGATGGAGTCAACCATTTGATCTTCCTCTAAAGCCTTGTGAACATAGTCAGAGAAATCAACCAGGGTTGTGGTAGTGCTGTGATTTTTTCTGAAACCACGCTACTGTGGACATTGCAGATGGTATTTTTGGATGTAATCTGTTACTTGGTAGGCCACTATCCTCTCTAAGGCTTTGGAAAGAGGTTTCAAGAATGGATATTGGCCTATACAGTAGTTTGCAGTGATGGACCTATCCCCACTTTTGTAAACTGGAATTATCATTGCTTGTTTTCAGAATGAGGGGAATTTGACTTGTGCTAACGATTTGTTGAAAATTTTGGTGGTAGGTACGATAAGTACGTTGATGGCTAATGCAACCAATTTCCTATCTAAGTTGTCAGTCCCATACCTAGTTTTACCCATGACTTTTTTTTTACATAGCCCAGGGCTACTGGAACTGTGACTCTCTTGAAGTAGAAGGTAGGGTGCTGGTGATCTGAGGAGGAGCTGCTGAGGTCAGTTTTGGTATGCTTTAGGTGATCAAGAGGGAGAACAGCTCTGAGATCTGTAAAAGTGGAATTAAACTCCTCAGCAATGGTGAAGAGGTCACAGGTGTTAGACCCATTGACATTTAATACCATGGTTTGTTGTTTAGCATCCTTTCCCAGGAGATCCTTTAGATTGTCCCAAAATGTTCTCCCATCCCCCAGCTCCTTTCAAGCTGTTCTTTGAGGTACCTGGCATTAGCACTTCTAATGAGCCTCCTGCATTTGTTTCTAGCAGCCCTGTAATTTTGCCAGTCATTTATATTGCCAGAGTTTTGGGCCTACCCTAAAGATTATACTTAGGTTTCATATGATCCAGTAGTTCACGGGTGATCTTGCCATTGCTGTAACCATGGGATTTTCTCTTTGTAATAGGGGCGTGTTTGCCACAGACTTTGTTGAAGTTAACAATGAGGTACTGAAGTGCTTAGTCGAAATCCTGTATTTGATCTATGTGTGCCCAATTGACCCTGAAAAGTTCTTCGAGTAGGGAGTTAAGCTGCCCTTTCTTCAAGACATGGCTTTCCACATAGAAAGGTGGAGGTTTCTTAAATTTATTGGTCCACCCGCAGGTGATGTGTGAATGGTCGCTAGGGGTGTCAGCTAGCCCAGTAACCTCAGGCAGCCTATATGGTTTATTAGAAAAGAGCCAGTCTATTAAGGTGTGGTTGCTAGTTTTGTGGTTCATCCTGGTAGGTTCAGTTATCAGTTGACTGAGGATGGAGCTACCCACTGGGCCCATCTGTTTTATTGTGCCCTTACTGAGTCAATTAATGTTGAAATTGCCTGTGACATTTACTTCACTTTCTTTGGTGATGCTTGATACAGCTTCCAGGACTCTGCTAAGTCCATCTGTGGGCTTTCTTGGGAGGAGACAGATGCTAGCTATGACTAAGGATTTGTTTTGTGGGCCGAGCAGAAGCTTAATGGCTAGAAGCTCATGGTCATCTGCCATGGCAGTGATAGGAAGTACTACACCTTGCAGGGTATCCCTGATATATATCAGGCAACCTCCACCCCTTTTACTATTCCTGTCATCCCAAAATACCTGGTAGCCGGGTAGACCAATCTCACAATCCTTAGCTAAAGGGGGTAGCCATGTTTCTGTGAGGTAAATGACAATTGGGTGGTGTAAGACTTCCCAAGCTTAGAGCTGAGCAACCTTAGGGAGCAAGCTGCAGATGTTCATTGCTGCAATGTTTAGACCAGTCCCCACTGTACCATTATTGGCAGTTGTAGCCATTGGGCCAGGGTTAGAGTACACATTGCCTGACAGAAGGAGAAGTAGTAGAATGGCTTTCATTGACAAAAAACAGAAAGAGGTGGCTAATTTACCCTTCCTTTTTATCAGCTTGCAAAAATAGGGTATGCTTCCTTTTAGTAACACTGTAGATGGCAGATTAGGTATTAATGAGTTTGGTTTTTAATATAGCTGAATTACTTCTGGTGGTACATGTAAGGCCTGTGCATGGTCCCAGTACATAGGGGTGGAAGTAATTGTGTTTACCTGTAGCTGTCCACTGTTAGCAAGGCTGGGTTCATAAGGAACATGGGGCAGTTGGATGACTAAAAATCTAACTTGGGTAATGCACAGAGAAAGAACCAGTACCAGTGGAGGCATCATTTTCACTGAAATAGTCATTTAACTAGAGCCCAGTAAAAGTCAGTGCACAGTGTTGTATGAGGTGGCTGGGCAATACAAGGAAGTGGTGAGGGAAGGGGGTTGTCAAGTAACCAATTACTATGTAGGTGGTGAGGGTACAACTAATATGGAAGCAGAGAACACCCTCTAGTTATTTAGATAGGGATTGTTCCTAGCTATGTAGGAAACTTCTAGCACTCATCTGACAGGTTGAATGGCTCATTAAATTCACTATGCTTTTGTCCAGGTGTAGGAGGGGATGGTATAAATATGCACCAGAGTGAAACACTGAAGGAACAGTTCCTGACTGTGATACCCATGCCCCCTATCTGTGTAGGGTTATAGCCTGCCAATGGCAGATGGGGACTTAGTCAACTGACCAGTCCTCACTATAAAATCAAAGGCAAGCCAAGGGTGGCGGGTGGGAGGAGGGTGGGGAGCCGTAGCACAGTGGTCCTGTCAGTTGTTTTACCTCATGGTGGGGGGTGCTGAAGATCAGCAAGAGATGTGTCCAGGAGGTGCTGCCAGGTTATGGAATTCTTCCCTGAATCAGCAAAAGGCCGATTCGAACCACAGCCATGGTTCAATTGAGAAAAGTTTGCCCGGTGAGGGGCTTCAATGCCTTGCGGCAGGGGTGGTTGCTGAAAATCAGCAAGACGTGTGTCGAGGAGGTGCAGCCTGGTTCTGGAGTTTTGCCATTCCAGATCCAGAGGGGAGAAGGAGAGACTACTGTGAGGGCCCACAAGAGATTTTACAGTTACAGAAAATCTCAATGAAAGTTTTTTTCTTTTCTTGGCCTCAGACAGTGTGGCAATGTGTACATTAGAAAGGTCAGGCTGGCAAAATCTTTTACTTGTGCCATTCCAGATCCAGAGGAGAGAGGGAGAGACTACTGGGGGCCCAAGAGAGATTATACAGTTAGAGAAAATCCCAAATGAAAGTTTTTTTTTTTTTTTTTGGCCTCAGTCAGTGTAGCTGTGTACATGAGAAAGGACAGGCAGGCAAAATCTTTGACTTGTGCCAATCCAGATCCAGAGGAGAGAGGGAGAGACTACTGGGCCCAAGAGAGAGATTTTACAGTTTAAGAAAATCCCAAATAAAGTATTTTTTTTTTCTTTTCTTGGCCTCAAACAGTGTAACTGACTGTGTATATAAGAAAGGGCAGTCTGGTAAAATCTTTGAATTGTGCCACTCTTGATCCAGAGGAGAGAGGGAGAGACTACTGGTGGTCGAAGATAAATTTTTCAGTTACATAAAATCCCATTTTTTTTTATCCTGGCATCAGTGTGGCTGTGTGTACAGGGCAAGGGCAGCAGGGTGCCAAAATAAATCTTTGACTAGTAACATCCAGAGGGGAGAGAGAGAGACTGCAGGTGGCCCACAATAAATGTAACAGTCCCAGAAATCCCAAATACATTTTTACGCTGGCTTCAGTGTGGCTGTGTGTACAGGGTAAGGGCAGCAGGGTGACAAAATAAATATCTGACGTTGTGCCATCCGGGGGGGGGGATAGGAGACAGAGAGAGAGAGAGAGAGAGAGACTGCAGGGGGGCCCACAAGATTTGTAGCAGTCCCAGAAATCCAAAATACATTTTTTCCCTAGCTTCAGTATTGCTGTGTGTACAAGGCAAGGGCAGCAGGCTGGCAAAATAAATCTTTGACTTCTGCCATCAAAAGTGGAGAGAGAGAGAGAGAGAGAGAGAGACTGCAGGGGAGGCCCACAAGAAATGTAACAGTTCCAGAAATTCCAAATATTTCATTTTCCTGGATTCAGTGTGGCTGACTGTACATGGGAAAGGCAGCAGGTTGGCAAAATAAATCTTTGACTTGTGCCATCCAATCATGATCACTTGTTGACGTTTATTCATGATTTAATGTATTAAAAAAAAATACTGTTCTGACAAACAACATACAAACTGATGCACCTATGCTGGCGGCTGTGGGTGGCCCAGGGGATAAAATCTGACTTTGTGACTCGTAGCAGGCTGTTTACACTACAGCACAAGTGAAGTACAACTACACACACGTATCATCATCATCACTCATTCCCCATTATTACTCCTTATTATCATTAGTTTTATAGTATATTATGTTATATTTCATATACGCATTAACCAAACCCAGTGTGGGACTGTGCTGTGCACCAGATGTGTCTGTATCTCCAATTCAAATTCTGAGGTACACTTAACAGTTACTGAATTTGGTCACTTAACAGTAATTGTACTGTAGGAGTCAGTCAGGTAATTTTTGTAGGAAGTGGTGGCAGACAGCTGTGCAGACAGTGTGCTGTGTACAGTCATGAGTAAATTTGTCCCTGGCCTGTGGGTGTGGGTGGGAGTCATCAGAAGGACATTAAGTTAATTAGAAGGATCTTAGTTTTTTTACTGATTAGAATACTAACGATATAGATATTTGCCTCTGTCTGTCTCTTTCTGTCTCTGTCTCTCTCTCTCTCTCTCTGTCTCTCTCAACACACTCAAGTCACTGACCCCAGCAGGATATGCCACCATTACAGGCCAGCCATGAATGGGCTAGTAGTGAGTGATTGCTTTTTTTTAGCAGTTTTACATTAACTTTTATACAAATAATCCATTTTTTTTTCCTTTGGACCTCTGTGTCAAATGTGGTCGACTTTGGACACTGTTATACATTTTTTTTTGCATTTTTTCAAATATTTGTCAATAAATCAGAACTAATCAGAACAAATCAGAACTTCACCATGTTCTGGTTCTTATTTAAAGCAGCAGTACTAGTTAACACATATTTAAATACCTTGGTGGACAGTTAAGACAAATCAAAACATCAATATTTCTGATTTCCATTTAGCTTTGTTTCATTCCCAAGGCAAGAAGAAAAAAAGGATTTAGAAGTTCATTAAGTTGTTGGTCTTTTGCCATGTCAACAATCATATCAACAATCATGAATATAAGCAAATCAGAGTGGTGTTGTGCTGCTAACCATCAAAAACGTGCTGGCAACACCCTAACATATTTGCATTATAAATATAGTGAGTGCTGTTAGTGTGTGTGCTCTCTGGGGAGAATATGTTTGCAAGTTAATGGTGGCCGCCATCTTTATTGTAGAGTCACAGAAATTACAAAAGTTGTAATTAAACACGGTCTTACAAATAGCTGCTTGAATTCAAAATACCCCAATGAAAAATCTAAGATTATCAAGAATACATTACTGCTAAAAAAGTGCAGGATGACATTTTTTGCTGGATAACTAGTACTGCTGCTTTAATGAGGGTCAGAACTTCACCGAGTTCTCCCAGCCCTAGTGTTGATTACTTGACCTGACGGTACATTACTGCTTAGTATATTCTGTGTATCCTAAACTATGTGTGTGTACATCTTTTGTATGGTGCTGACCACTGGGATCAAGTACTCTGTGCAAAAGGTCACAGTTTACTGCATGAGAAACTGGAGAAATTGCCATTGGATAACTCTTAGTTCTTGCTGTATTTTGATTCTGCCTTCATAAACAGTGCCAATGCTTTAGGGAGACCAGAGAGGTACAGCCAGCAAAAGCTCCTCTTGCCCTTTTCACTTTGCACCCATAGAAACATAGAATATGACGGCAGATAAGGACCTCTTGGCCCACCCAGTCTTCCCATTTCCCTACCTAATGGATAAACTGCAGATCCTAGTTAACCAGCAGCCTACTTCTTTCTACCTCCACCCCCTAGAATTGCCTTATGACTGTCCCATGCATGCTTGAATTCAACCACTGTTTTTGACTCCACAACCTCCTCCGGAAGACCATTCCATGCATCCACAACCCTCTCTGTGAAAACATATTTCCTTACATTACTTCTGAGCCGCACCCCCATCTTCAAATTCTGCCCCCTTGTTCTTGCACACCTCTTTTTTTGAAAGGTGCTACCCTCTTGGACTTTGTTGATTCCCTTGAGGTACTTGAAAGTTTCTATCATGTCCCCCCTCTCCCTCCTTTTCTCGAGGCTATACATATTAAGCTCCTTTAGTCTCTTTTCATATGTCTTCTGGTGCAGACCCTGCACCATTTTAGTTGCCCTCCTCTGGACAGCTTCCATCCTGTCTATGTCCTTGCAGAGACTGGGTCTCCAGAACTGCATGCAGTACTCCAGATGGGGTCTCACCAGCTGTCTGTACAGAGGGATAATAACTTCCTGTTTTCTACTGGTGATGCCTCTCCCTATGCGTCCCAGTATCCCCCCAGCCCTCCTTACTGCCGTCTCACATTGCTTGCCCACCTTTAAGTCATCTGATATGACTACTCCCAGGTCCCTTTCCATTGTTGTTGTTGTTAGTATCTCACTCCCCATTGTGTACTCTTCCCCTGGGTTTTTGTTTCACAGGTGCATTACCTTGCACTTCTTAGCATTGAATCTAAGCTGCCATACATTTGACCATTCCTCTAACCTTGCCAAGTCCCTTCTCATCCTTTCCACCCACCTTGTGCATCAACTCTGTTGCAGATCTTTGTGTCATCTGCAAAGAGCCATACTTTCCTTCCAGTCCCTCTGCAATGTTGCTTATAAAGACATTGAAGAGGACTGGTCCTAATACTGAACCCTGCGGTACCCCACTAGTAACCTCCCTTTCTTCAGAGTGGACTCCATTTATTATTACACTCTGTGTCCTATTCTCCAGCCAATTCTTTACCCAGGCTGTCATCTTGTGACCCACTCCCAGGCTGGCTAACTTGTATATTAATCTTTTGTGTGGGACTGTGTCAAATGCCTTGCTAAAGTCTAGGTAGGCCATGTCCACAGGCCCTCCCTGATCTACTACTTTGGTCACCCAGTCAAGGAACTCTAGTAGATTTGTCTGGCATGACCAACCCGCTGTGAATCCATGCTACCTTGGGTCCTCTGCACCTCTGGCATCTAGGTACTTGACAATTCTTTCCTTCAGAAGTGATTCCATCATTTTCCCTATCACTGAGGTTAAACTAACAGGTCTGTAGTTTCCTGCTTCTACCCTGCTCCCACTTTTGTGAAGGGGAATCACATCTGCCCTCCTCCAGTCCTCAGGTACCACCCCATCCTCCCATGATTTGTTAAAGAGGGTAGTCAGTGGTGTCACTAGTTATACTCTGACTACCTCTGTAAGTACAATGTTCTCTGCCCTGAACAACACGGGTTCAGAGCAGGTCATAGTACCAATACAGCACTCCTGGAATTTTCCAACTTCCTCCATGCCTTCTTGGACTCTGGTGCCCTGGCTGGTGCTATATTCATTGACCTGTCTAAAGCATTCGATACCGTTTCGCATCCTCTTTTGCTCTCCACCCTCAATCTAATAGGCTTTGCCTCAGGTCCTGTTTCCTGGTGCACCAGCTATCTCTCCGCCTGCTCCCAATGTGTGAAAGTCAACGGTACTCTCTCTGAAACATGCCCCATTCACTCTGGGGTGCAGCAGGGCTCAGTTCTTGGACCCCTACTATTCTCCTCTTTCTTAACTTCCTACCCAGCAGTTGTACGGGTAGAAGCTTCTCTATGCTGATGATGCTGTTCTCGTTGCCTCCCACAATGACCCCATGCTGCTACAGAACTCCCTCAACTAGTCTTTGACTCTGCAGCTACCTGGTTCACTGATCACCGACTTGTTATCAACCTTAATAAAACAAAAGCGATGCTCTTCTCCCACCCCCAAAATAAGTACAGTAAGTTTCCTTAGCTGTCCACTCACACCCAATCTCAGTCATTGACCAGGTGCAGTCCTATAAATATCTTGGTATAACCTTTGACCCTGAACTTTCATTCCATGGACATATATCTGCCCTAAATTCTGTCGCCAACTCATGGCTAGGCATTCTTTACCGGCACAAGAAATGCCTCCCTCCTGATGCCCTCCTCCTGGCTGTCACCTCCTCTGTCATGTCTCTCATTGACTATGGCCTTCCGGTCTATGTCTCAGCAGATCAGACTGCCCTCAACAAGGTTCGCCTCACAGTTAATAAGGCCTGCAGACTTATCACTGGTGCTCCCAGACTCACTCACACATGTGAGCTGTACACCCTAGCTACCCTACTCAACCTGGAAGGGACTCATGTATCAGACATGCCAGCTCACCTTTAAAACCCTGCGTGGCCTATCCCCCATAGGCCTATCCAACTCCATTCGCCGTACTGCCGACCCTGATCACGCAGCTCATCAAGAGCTACCCTAGTTATTCCGAGCCAGGACCTCCAAGGTCAGATGTTCCCCTACCGTGCGCCTCACTGGTATGACTCCCTCCCTGCCAGTGTCTCAAACTCACTAACCTTAGCTTGCTTTAAGCCCAGGCTCAGAAACTTCCTGCTTAGCTCTCGCAAATGCAACTGCCGCTAGCCTAGTGTAAAAAAAATATATATATATACTCTGTTTGACAATGCTCACTGAGCAGCTCCCCCCTTCCTTTCCCTACTAATTCCTCCTCCCCTATCTCCCTCCCTTCTACTCCCACCAGCTCTCCCCCGACCATAAGTTTTGCACCTTTTGTTATCTTTTGCTTCGTTGGAGATTGTATTCTATTGAAACAAAATTGTAATTGAACTGTAACTTTTTTGTTTGTAAGTACTGTGTCCCTTGTACTACTGTTCTGATGTCCTCTTTGTGACGAGGTACCTTTGTAAATGAGCCTCTGGCTCAAAGGTTTCTAAACTGATGTTTAACTAAATAAATAAATAAATAAATATACCCTTAGTTCTTTTAAAATTATGGGATGAATTCCATCAGGCCCCATTGCTTTGTCCACCTTCAGTTTCAAGAGTTGTTTTAGAACCCTTTCTTCTGTAAATGGGCTGGTATCAACTTCTGTATCCAGAGTGTTTCTATTGTTTGTTTTAGGTACCTCCCCCTCTTCTTTTGTAAATACTGAGTAAAAATATTTGTTTAGTATCTCTGCCTTTTCACAGACACCCTCTGCCCAACCCCCTCCCCTTTATTAAGCCTCACTATCCCTCCCTTGGTCTTCCTTCGCTCCCTGATGTACCTAAAAAAGGTTTTATCCCCCTTCTTTCAAATTAAATATATTTTATTTGTAGGAAGAGTTGACAAGTCATATGTGGCAGACATTAGACAGAAAAAGTACATACTAGCTTTACATAGACACCCATTGTATAATAAGGTCCTGTTACAATGCTTACCCTGGATCCATTAACAGAATAAAACACTTTTCAATAAGGACGTAATCTTAGTCTTATTCACATACTGAAATCTCATCAATCTACAGTGACATTCCCGTATTCCTCTTCCTACCTCCTCCCCCCCCGAAATCCCCCCATCCCTATCAGGTATGCAGTGACAGTTGCCAATATTTCCATTAGCCCAGGTATAGTAGTCGGAGAGGATCAAGGTTAGTATATCCGTGCCACTGGTACAATTCCTCCCCTTTTCCTCATTACAATGTGATCAGTATCCTGTGAACCACTAAACAGTCAGTAGAGTATGTAAAGGCACCCATACTTTCTGATAATATTGTGGCCTCTTTGTCATTTGGGCAATCGTGTTTTCAGCCTGTAAAGCAAAAAGTATCTCTTTTAGCCATTCTGCATATGTCGGGATATTTTGGTCTAACCAGTGGCGCATGACCACTTTTTTAGCACATATAGATATTAGTGTCATGTATTTTCATTGAGTGCTTCTTAAAACCTCCCCATAATCTCCTATTATACAAATTTCTGGGCTAAAGGCCAGATAGTCCTAGCAGTGGATTTAAATTGGACCTAGTACTATCCCAAAATGGTGTAACTTTGTTACATTCCCATAGTATATGCAACAGAGTGCCAGGCTCCTGCTTACAGCGGGAACATAAATTTAAGGAAAGTTTCCCCATTTGGTAAAGTCTGACCGGCATATGGTATAAGTTGTTTATTACGTAAAACTGTAACATGCGATATTTAATCCATTTCACATATTGATACAGGTGCAACCAAATTTTAGACCATGATCGTGGAGTTAAAGTGTTTGAATTTATTCCCCTTCTTAACAGAGTTGGCTATCTTTTCCTTGGTTCAGGCCTTTGCTGTTCTGACTGCCTTCCCAGCTTCCTTTTGCTTTAACTGATACAATTTGTACAACTGAAACAAACTGATACAACCCAGCATACCTCTCAACCTCCTGCCTCATAAATCAGGGACAAGGCTTAAAAAAATCAGGGACAAAGGACCAAAATCAGGGACACTTCTTCAAAATTGGAGATATCCACTCAGGAAGCTGGTAGAATAAAGGGCTTAGTGTAAAATGCATTTTCCAAAGAAGAACAAGTCTGTAACTTTAATGTTTGACATTAGTTTGTGCTTATAACCCCCGCTGTTTGGTCATGGAAACACAATTTTTAGGAGGGACAGAGTAAAATTTTGAGGCAAAATCAGGGACATCCCTGAAAATCAGGGACAGTTGAGAGGTATGCAACCCAGGGCCACTAAAGGTGAGGGACCTTTAACCTGGGAAAGCAATGTCAATACATTCCTCCCCCTCAAGATCCATTTTGATTCTGTTTTCAGAAGCAGTTCATTAGGGACAGCAGACAGGTAAAGCCAGCTAAAGCTCCCCTTCCCCCTTCTACTTTGCACATAATGCAGGTAAAGGGGAGGGATCTTTGAAGCTGGACAGGTATTTCTTACCCACAATTCTAAGGTGACTGCAGGAGCTTGCAACCCATGGGAGTTGGAGGACCACTAGAGTGGCATGATGGTGTCTGTAGGGTATTCACTGGTAGTCCACAGTTCTGCAGGGGACTATGAAGATCTGCATCTCCCAGAAATGTGTGGACTCCCAGCATTTCTGCAGGAGACTCTGATGGAGTGGCAACCATTTAACTGCAGTTGGCAAACACAAACTATAGCTACTATGTAGTGTTATTGTCTGTTGTTGAAACTGTTAAATCCTAGCTTTTAGCTTTTACCTTTATAGGATAAGGTTATAAAACAGGCAGACAGACAGATAGGTTGTGCCTCAGGTGGGATGTTCCTGATTACTGCTAATACCATTAATCTTGACTTCTACATATATAGGGTAAGGTTATGAGACAGGCAGTTGATGTCCATACATCACTAAATAGCTCAGAAAGAATTTAAAACATGCAGCAGACTAGAATGGAGCATAGGGCAAGTGGGGAGGTAGTCAGCTGTGGGGTTGGTGCATACATCTTCTTGTGGCTACACTTTGGAGGAGGGAACATCACCCAATATGTAGGACCTTCTGGAACATCCATGCTCAGTTGGCAGCAAATTGTGAGGAAATAACCCAGCTGTGGCTCCAACTAAGCTGGTGCCCACCCCCTGAACCCCCATTTCAACAGAGACCCACTGGCTTGGTGGGATGGAGGGTGGTGGGAAAGGGGAAAGGGTGGAGATCAGGTGGCAGAGGCAGTCACACAACAGTCAGCCATATCCAAGAGATACCAATGGTAAATTACTTTGCACCCCTGAAAGAGGTACAGGTGCCTGACTCTAATGGAGAGAACTCAAGTAGAGTGGTCTTGAAGGAAAGAAGACATGCTGATACCCATGGGCAAGAGTGACAGAAGATAGTAAGGAGGATTCTGGGGATAGGGGGGCTCAGTGGTTAGAGGCATAGAGAAGGTGGTAGGTAATGCAGGAAGGGGGTCAGATGTCTGCCCAGAGCATCAGCTATCCAGGATAGGGAGAGGATAGGAAGGATAGTGAAGAAGAGAGCATGGAGCACTGGTGCATCTCAGTGCCAACAATATTGTGAACCAGACTGTGAAGACAGTGAAGTGGGACTTCCAGAGTTTGGGGGATAGACTGAAGAGTGGGGTAGGGAGAAGGGGGTTGATACACTGATGAAGGAGGAGATCGAGTTGTTCAATAGGTGGTAAAAAGGGTGGTGTCTGGAACAGGGGTACCACTTTGTGGGGTATTGAGGGGCTTCTGGAACATGAGTCTCTTCAAATGTGATGTCCTTCACCTAACAAGATAAGGAACTAGTGGATCGGGTAGAAATTTTATGTCTACATTGGCAGACAGTTAAACTAACGGCAAAGGAGGCTGGGGCTAGGGATTCCACAATTGAAGGAGGTGAAGTAGGAAACATAGACAGGACTCCCCAAAAATGGAGACAAGGTATAAAAGAAGTAGCAGCAGAGTGGAACCCATTGAAGAGACCAGGAACTGTACACCAAATAGACCAGCAAAAAAAGGAAAAACAAAAGACACTTACGATATCAATGAACTGTGATGGGGGAAGTCATTCAAGAACCAAGACGGTTGGAAGCGTAAGATGGAGGCCCAGTTGAAATGAATATGAATGGTTCATGAATGTTCATGAATTCAGCTCATGAACGTTTATCAAGTGTGCACCAAACTTGTTATGAATGTTCAGGAGTTGTGCATGAACATTAAATGGCATGCCTGTATTCACAAACATAAAGGTACATAAAGATCCATGGAAGTTCATAAAACACTTCCACTGAGCTTAAATCGGGAAAGACCATCAATACTTTTAGTAACCAGAAATACCATGCTTTTATAATGTCATTTAATTAAGCAGAGGTGGTCCTGTTCGGTGCTTCAATTTTTTATCAGACAATTACCTATGACAATTATATTTTTTTAACAAACTCAACTTATTCCAATGAATGAGTTCTTTTACTATATATTTAAAATTAGTAACTTATCCTTACTTTTTTCTGTTTTTTATTCAAATGTAATCACTGATCACCTTTCTATCATAAATAGAAAGGCCTGATTGCTATTTATATCAGCAGAATCTCTCCCTCTTTTAAAATGTGGTGAGTTTAAATATTACACCTTTTTGTTGCTCAGACAGTTAATTGCCTTGTAGATCATAAATATTCCACCCTTACACTGAAAAAGTTCTAATTCTGTGAGGCTTCATAACTCTTATAGCAGGAAACAGGGCTTTCTGATATGGAAATTTGTTACACAAACTGATTTCTCTCTTGGTTCATGGTCCTTTAAAGGTTCAGCGACTTCATGAACTTTGTTTTGATGAACAGTTCATGAGCGTTGCTCATAAAATAAGTTGAAGAGCAGTCAGAGAACCTTTATGGATTTCAGAACTATTCTTGAACATTCATCAGAGTTCATGAGTTGATGAACTTAATTTCACCTGGGAGGGTTGTATACCTCAATACCAGAAGTCAATAAAATTAGTGAACTCCAGGTACTGATGGCAGACTCTGGGCTTCATCTAGTGGCTGTTGCAGAAACTTGGGCGAATGAGAGCACTGACTGGAACCTGGCAATCCCTGGATACACCTTATATAGGCACGATAGATGGATGGGTAGAGGTGGAGGGGTAGCCATTTACATCAGAAAAAGAATAGAAGCAGCAGAGGATGCAGCCATTACAGGGAATGGGGAGGTAAAATTACTGTGGGTACAGCAAATAGAGTTATCAGGTGGAAATGTTCACTTGCAGGTGGTTTGCAGATCACCAGGACAAGGAGAGGAGAGAGATAAGGAACTAGGATTACAAATAAAATAGGGGGCTGCAAAAGGGGATGTTGTAGTAGTAGAAGATTTCAATCTGCCAGGCATCAACTGGTTCTTCAGAGCAGCAAGGAGCATCAAATGTTAAGTCATACTTGATACTATGCAGGACTATATGCTGGTGCAGCAGGTCAGTGACTACACTAGACAATCAACTATTCTTAATGTGGTACTCACTAATTGAGAAAGATCCAATGAAGTAGAAGTTGGGAAACCACCGGGGTCCCTTTAGCACCACCAGTAAGCCCTCATCTAAGGCAGAGGCAGTAGACTTCAGAAGGGCAGATTTCAGCTAGATGAGGCATTAGTCTTGAACAAGTTCAGCAGAGTAGACAGCAACAGGGGAGTAGAAGAAAGATGGGGTAATGAAAGGTGACATTCTCATGGCAACTAAAACATGCACAAGAATGGTTATAAAGAAAAACAAGTATAAGAGAACAATTTACTTCTCTGAAAAGGTGAGAGAGGCAGTGAGGGCCAAAAAGAAGGCCTTTGTAAGGCTCAAAGATAAACAGGGGGCTAAGGAATGGGACGAGTAGCAGGGAAAAAAATACAGAGGCCAAGAGGGCAGTCAAAATCACAACGTCAGACCCAGAACTGCATATTGCAAAGGGGGTCAAGGGAGAGGAAAATAGTTATTTAGATATAAAAGTGGAAAAAGAAAGATAAGAGGGGGAGGGGGTAATCAGGCTAAAGGTGGGGCAGGTTAATAGAGAAAGATGGGCATAAAGCAGCCATGCTGCATGATTACTTTGCCTTAGTATTCACTACAGGAGACCAGCGGACCATTGCCAGACAGTGGCTTAAAGACAGCTGATATGGGGGTCCCAGAAATGAGGCTGCTATAAACTAGCAAAAGATTCAGAGAATGGTTATCAACCATGAAGGTAAATATGGACCTGGAGCTGGATGGAATGTATCCAATAGTATTAAGGGACTGGCATCAGTTTTAACTGAACCCATGCTGCAACTATTCAATAGCTCTTTCCAGCAAGGGGTGATTTCCAAGAGCTGGAGGATGGTGGATGTAGTTCTGCTACCCAAGGGAAGGGATATGGAGCAGCTGGGAAACTATAGCCCTGTCATCCTTATCACCATGGTACAAAAACTAATTGAAACACTAGTCAAAAAGGACCTAGTGGAATTCCTGGAGAGCAATGGGCTTCAGGATAGTAAGTAGCATGGGTCTGTCTTAGGGAGATCTTGTCAGACCAATCTAATAGTATTTCTTGACTGGGCAACCAGGATAGTTGTTAATGGGTATGCAATAGATTTTGTATACTTTGACTTTAGCAAGGCATTCAACTCTGTGCCACACTGAAGGCTGCTGAAGAAACTGGGGGATCTGGGTGCAGAATGGGAAACAATAAGGTGGGTATTGAGTTGGATGAAGAGGTGGCAACAGAAAGTTGTGGTGAATGGGGTCAGAGCAGTATTACTTTACAGAAAGAGTGGCTGAGTCATTGAATGGTCTGCCAGCAGAGGTAGTGAGTGTTCAGTCCATAAACAGCTTCAGACAGAGCTAGGATGGAGCTATGGGTTTAGTTGTTACTCAGCAGGATGAGGGAGGTGAAAACAAAGAGAATAAAAGGGGTACTAGAATATGTATAGTCCCCAAAGAGATAATAGGCCACGGGGTATGATAGGGTAATTTGGGCAGACTAGACAGACCATTGTTTTTAATTTTTTTGCCATCATCATCTATGTTTTTATCCTGCAAGATATCACTGACTGAAACTGTGACAGAGCACTTCTTTCTGGCATGCAGCACTGTATATGTTCTATTTTCTATACAGTATATTTTTGTTTTCAATCCCTTGTGCTCAGGTCACTACTGTAGAAAGGACCTTGTTCTAGTGAGCTGACCCAGTAATCAAACATGTCTTCACTAGTCACAGTGAAGGTAAAAAAGTGTGATTGCTATGCAAAGCTCATGCACGTCACTACACCTTTCAGACAGACGTTTGGGCAAGAAGAGTAGTGGAGAACTATGTTTCACTTTACACTCCACTGCAGAAGTTTACCAGAAAAACTGTGCAGAAAGTGCATGGTTGACACTTCCTGTTTGGTCACATGGATGATTCTCTGCAGAATCTTGCACCTCATGACTGGAAATACTCGCGCTGCTCTCCATGAAAGGCTGTGGAAGAGAGCTGGTCTGCTGCAGAGTGTGTCTATGCCTTTGTACAATCAATGCCATCTGCATTTGATGAGAACTGCACTTTGCAAAACTTTGCCATGAATTTTTCCACACAACAGGTAGGAGTAGTTGGTCATGTTGTACTGGTTTTCTTGATGCTATAAAACATTGTTTTGCACAATTTTAATACCAAAAAGTACATGTGCATTCATGCTACATTTAGAGTCACACATATTAGGCACATATTGTTACACAGTACAGTAGATATCATTCCTTAATAATTAATATTTCTCATCCTGATATGATACACGCAGTGCTGGAATATCACTTTAGAAGCTTAGAGAGATATGGGAGGGAGCTACCTTTAACCTGGAATCTCTTCCCATCATACATGAATGGCAGTGTCGGTTTTGTTGTAAGGAAACACTTTAGTGCAATGGGGCTGAGCTCCTTTGAGCCACCCTGTAATTCTAATACTGTACACATGCATAATGTTGGCATCTTCTAGCACTGTGGCATCAAACTATCACACAGCTCAGGGCCTACATGCACAGTCACTGTTCTGACTATGGACAAGCAGGTCTGTCCCGAGTTTCTCAGCACTACTAGCCTGCCCACAGGTAGTTAGCAACTCCATATGACCTATGTAAGTTATGACGCTAATAGAGCTGACTTCAATTGATCAGCACATTTGCAATACTACCCTTCAAGTACAACTGTGTATATTGCCATCATAGTCTGCTTATTGTCCTACTACTGTTAGCCATCATAAGAAGCATTAAATTAGCAGTAAAACATTTTGTGTACCCATGTGGGTCCAGCATCAGTTGGGGACAGTGCAATGCCAAGGTTGTTGATCAGATAAATATCAGCATGCTTATAGTAGGCAATACCTGCTATAGGATCACACTGACAAAGGTAATGAGAGCTTGGGAACACTGATAGGGAAAATGATGGAATCACTTCTGAAGGAAAGAATTGTCAAGTATGTAGAGGCCAGAGGGGCACAGGACCCAAGGCAGCATGGATTCACAGCAGGAAGGTCATGCCAGATGAATCTGATAGATTTCTTTGACTGGTTAACCAAAGTAGTAGATCAGGGAGGGGCTGTGGACATGGCCTACCTAGACTTTAGCAAGGCATTTGTCACAGTCCCACACAAAAGATTAATATACAAGTTAGCCAGCATGGGGTGGGTCCCAAGATGACAGCCTGGGTAAAAAGAATTGGCTGGAGAATAGGACACAGAGAGTAATAGTAAATGGAGTCCACTCTGAAGAAAGGGGGGTTACTAGTGGGGTACCGCAGGGTTCAGTATTAGGACTGGTCCTCTTCAGTGTCTTTATAAGCGACATTGCAGAGGGACTGGAAGGAAAAGTATGCCTCTTTGCAGATGACACAAAGATCTGCAACAGAGTTGATGCACAAGGTGGGGTGGAAAGGATGAGAAGGGACTTGGCAAGGTTAGAGGAATGGTCACATGTATGGCAGCTTAGATTCATTCCTAAGAAGTGCAAGGTAATGCACCTGGGAAACAAAAACCCAGGGAAGAGTACACAATAGGGGGTGAGATACTAACAACAACAAAAATGGAAAGGGACCTGGGGGTAGTCATATCAGATGACCTAAAGGTGGGCAAGCAATGTGAGAGGGCAGCAAGGAGGGCTGGGGGATACTGGGATACATTGGGAGAGGCATCACCAGTAGAAAACAGGAAGTTATTATCCCTCTGTACAGACAGCTGGTGAGACCCCATCTGGAGTACTGCATGAAGTTCTGGAGACCCAAACTCCGCAAAGACATAGACAGGATGGAAGCTGTCCAGAGGAGGGCAACTAAAATGGTGCAGGGTCTGCACCGGAAGACATATGAAGAGAGACTAAAGGAGCTTAATATGTATAGCCTTGAGGAAAGGAGGGAGAGGGGGGACATGATAGAAACTTTCAAGTACCTCAAGGGAATCAACAAAGTCCAAGAGGGTAGCATCTTTCAAAAAAAGAGGTGTGCAAGAACAAGGTGGCACAATTTGAAGATAGAGGGGGCAGCTCAGAGGTGATTTAAGGAAGTATTTTTTCACAGAGAGGGTTGTGGATGCATGGAATGGCCTTCCGGAGGAGGTTGTGGAGTCAAAAACAGTGGTGGAATTCAAACATGCATGGGACAGTCATAAGGCAATTCTAGGGGTTGGGGGTAGGAAGAAGTAGGCTGCTGGTTAACTAGGATCTGCAGCTTATCCATTAGGTAGGGAAATGGGCAGACTGGGTGGGCCAAGCGGTCCTTATCTGCCATCAAATTCTATGTTTCTATGTTTCAGATTTTCTCTTGTATGACAATAAAAACAGTTACTGTGTTGTAACTTCAGAAGACAGGGTGATGGAGAATGGGTTACTAAACAGTCTTGCTTCCACCTGAACCCCCACCCCCGCCCCACCCACACACACAAATACTCAGGAACCACAACCTACAGTATGCTTTATCAATACTAACCAGTTACATGCACCACTGGTAAAAACCTCCTTGGACAAAACATCTTTTGTCCAGAGCTACCACAGTTTGAAACAACTTGACAGATCACATCACAAATATTAAATTAAAAGCAACATTTAAAAAAGATCTATCTGTAAACACTGGTTATAACAGTTTCTGAATTTCCCTACCAGTGCATACCATCACCAGTGCTTTGTCTTGTGTATTACTCTGGGTCTGGATCAGTACTGTAAATGGGACTCTATCCCCGTATGTGCATTTGGTAAATAAATAAATACATAAATAACAGTGTGCACCTGACATTAATAGACACGTTGCGTTCTTACTCTGAGTATACCATACACGTTTCCATGTGTAGTTACCTGATATTATAGGCTTGTTGAAACAGCATAAGTCTGTGATCACTTGCAAATGTAATGTCTTTTTATGACATTGTGTTCACCCCATCCTGACTTTTTTACAGACTGCAACTTGCGACACCTTGCCAAATGGCTGTGAATAGCAATCCTGTAGCATGGCCATACATTTGCACAAATGTGACTATGTATTTGGCCTCTGCAATTATCTGTACAAAAGATCCACAGTTGTTTAAAGAAGGCAGAGTGTGCAGTTTCCCTGATGTGTGCCAAGTCATGTAGGCACAGTGTTAATGATTTTTTACCTCATAAAGTTGATGTTATTGATATAAGTAACTAATAAAATGCAATGTTGCAAGTGCAAATGTTTAATAAATATAACTTCAGCATGCTTCTGTGGGCTTCAGAAGGCTCACATTGTCCAAATGAAGAGAGGCCTTGCCTAATAGCTTTGAAGATTGGCTTATTTACATAAAGTATTGCCATCAAATAAAAGGTTCAGGCATATGATTGTAGATAAAATTAAACTTTTAATAGGACACTGTCAACCTTTTTTGCATCATATTATTTCTAGTTAGAAACTCATATTTTATGATTGCTTATCTTCTTTACAATTCAGTGATGTTGCTGGTTGTTTTATTTGCCTTCTTGCGTAGTAGAACTGAACTGTATGCTAATAGTGTAATTATACCCAACCTTGCCTTGTTTCATATCATTAATGTACTCTGTTTGCATGTTTCCTAAACATTAGAAACATCCCAGAATAACGCAGTAACTCCCGGTACATTTGTCTCTTCTACTTCCACTGCATTACGTGTGGTTAGACTGTGCTAGGATGTTCCTAAGTCCAAGAAAGATGCAGTGGGTGTTGAACAAGAAATGTAAACAAACATGTTTTTTGTTGTAAGACCAGTATGGTAGGCAGTCTGTTTTTCACTTTTAAAGAGAAAAAAAAATGAAAATCAAACTAATAGCTACATCAGCAATCTCTACAGAATGTGAACAATCATAACATGTGTTTTTGGAATTATGGACAGTTTGAGGCCTGAGGGAGTTTACAGTGTCCCTTTAACTCCATTTGGAACCCCTTTTCATATTTGTTTGCAAAATGAATGCAAATATGTTGATACAGTGTTTAGGACTTCTAGGTGTGTCAGGGTGCTAGCCAGTGGGAGATGGAGAAAGCAGACACTTCCTCTTGCCAGCCAATTGTACTATTGGTCTAGGATCATATGAATACACCCATGTGACCATTTCTGCAGGAAACTGTTGCCTATTACATGGCAGAATCGTCTACATCACTACCTGACAACGTTTTCCTGTTGGTTATGTGTGATTCATCAGCTGGGATGTCAATCTTACACAGATGCTGTGATTAGTTGGTTGAGATGACAATCTGCCTGTGAGGCAAATACATGGTTAACATGAAGAGACATGTGACTCTGTTCACTACCTCCATACCAGTAGTGCCAGCCAAATGTTGCCATTGCAGCTCAGTTTTTCCTCAGTTGTCTGCTGATATTCTGTCTCCTACCAGTCCAGTTATGTTGACACCAATGCCAGGCATGGTAGGCCCTTACTGGTCCCCATCAGTAGAGGGAGACATCTTCATATCCCTGCACAGCACAGCAGGACTCCTGCTGGTACCCCTCAGTAGAGGGGGGCACTGAACAACCCCTGCTGGGCATAGCAGGACTTCTGCAGGTCCCCCCAGTGGGGGAGGGGCACTAAACAACCACTACTCTGCATGACTGGACTCATACTGGTCCCACTGTCTACAAGGAGACACAGACTATCCTCTGCCTTGTCCAGCAGGTTTGCTGGTGGTTCCTCTTAGTAGAGGGAGTCACAGAATGACCCATGCCCAGTGCAGTGGAACACCTACCAGTCCCCCTCAGTAGAAGGGGACACTGAATGATTCCCACCCAGCACAACAGAATTCCTGTCAATTTCCCTTGGTACAAGGGACATTGAATGATCCAGGCCAGTTCTGCAAATGCCACCTCTGGCAACTCCTTGCATGCCCAATACATGGGCTCTTCTCAATACTGATGTCTATGCCCCCTAAATGGGCAAGTGGAAAGTGTTTTTTCATCACTGCCCCTCAGGAAGAGGAATAGCAGTTTTCTTGAAAGATGAATATGAAGGAGTGGAGTAAGAGACTAGAAAAATCCTACAATATAAGTGAAGAACAGGTTAGCATGAGATGTTACTGGTAAGCAGCAGCAACATAAAAATTCAAAGTGCACAATAACTTTAATGAAACACATTCTCTGTGTTCAGCCAAAGATCACTGTAACATCAAGAACTGACCTAAAACATAAATAGGCTATGATCTTAAAATGCCACTACCAGAATATTGGTGAAGTCTCTAAACTGAAAAGCATCCCTATCCAAACATAATAAGTGATTCTCAGAGATCAGAGAACCAGCACCTGTCGCATACAAATATCTGACATCTTTTTTGAGTCTCTAGAGCACATTTGAAGGGTTTTCCTGGTGTGTCTTATCAGAGGAGCTCAGTTTTTATATCACTGTATAGCTGATACATCCATCTTTATAATGATATACAGATGTAAGTCCTGGAATAAACTGTGGCACCAAAAACAGACATCAAATTTGCACTGAAAAATCAGAAAAAGACTGCAATAATGAGAACTATAGAAAAATAAATAAAGACAGGGAACATAGATCTGTCATTTTATGAATAAAATACACAATGCAATTAATTCACCAGATGTTGAGTCTGCAGTCTGTTATACTCACTTTCAATGCTAAAATGCACATTACATTGTGTTCCAGTTATTTTTCTTGCTCGTAGACTGCTCTAATATTTTCTGCAGTTTTGTTTGGAAAAAAAAAATACAGCGACCCAGTTAACCAGAATGGCAGAAAACTCTACTCATTTGTCTCCTGGTCTTCTATGATAGACCCTTTCTGCTAGACACTGTCTGGCCTAGCACTTGGAATATGAATTTCAGTATACCCATCCAGCAATATACAGCTGTAGTCACCCTATGTGTTAGCCATTGTCAGTTGTGTTTCCAGTTCTTTGCAGAGACGCATTTTTAGATACCCAATGTTCCTCATTTTGAGTACACCTTAGCACATTTTTAGGGAAAGGGGAACTTGTTTAACCGGGAAAGGCACACAAAGCCAAAGCTTGTTTCCAGGTGCATCCTGGGAGCACAAAGAAATTAAGTCACTTGCTTAGGGTCACACAGTATGCAAGTGGGGGCTGATGGGATTCAAACTCAGGTCTCCAGGTTTGAAGCTCAGTGCCCTTAACCACTACCCTATATTGCTTCCTTTATACATTTAGAAATAATAAAAGGAGTGCTTTTTATGTTTGCTTTGTTTGTCTGGGGTCCGTATGAGTGTCAGACTGTTAGCCAGTGATCTAATGGGAAATCATCAGACTCTTTTGCAAGTCAGTAGTGCTATAAGGCTCTGGATCTATTTGAATACCTCCATTTGACCATTTCTATTGGAGCTACAGTCTGTAGATTGGCAGAATCATTCAAATTTCTACAGTACCTGCTGTTTTCCTGTTGGAAGTCATATGTTAGTTTTATCCGATTCATCAGTTGAGGTACTAGTCTGCCTGTGAGACCTTGACTCATTGATGGAAGTGTCAGTCTGCTTGTGAAGCAAATACATGGCCAATATGGGGGATATGGCTAAATACTTCAAACCAGCAACTGCTTGCTTGCCCACTAAGTACTGTCCCCCTGACAAAGATTTCCAGCGAATTGAAGTACCAGTGCAATAGTGAGAGGCCTGACTGTAAAGCTGATGGATGGATGCTCTTATGCACTGAGCTCCTTTTTGAAAATTTGCACAGTCCAGTGCTGCATTAGTAGAATGGGTCTGCAAGAAAAGCTGACTGTTGATGCTCAATGAACTGAACTAAACTTTGGCTTATAAATACTTTAGCCTTGCAGTAGACCCTTTCTCTACCGTAGCAGTGTCTTGTGTCATGAGTACCATATATGAGAGCCTAACTTTCGTTATTATGCTCACTAAGTAAGTTCCTGTCAGTGTTGCCTGTGCAAGGTCCCTGCATGCCCACCAAGTTGGCTTCTGTTAGTGCCACTTCTGTGACTCCTGTATGCCTGCCCAAGAAGGTTCCTTTTAGGGATGTCTGTGGATGCTCCTTGCATGCCTTTTGAACAGCTCCTTGCATAATCACAGAGTGGGCTTTTTTAATAATTTGTTTAATAATTAGTGATTTGCACATGCAGCCGATGATGCTTTCCATTGTGGGGGGCATGTGTGATTTTGTATTTCTTTGAAACTTGGCTTCCCGGCCAAATGCCCTTTGGGGTAACCATTACCTCAGTGTTAGCACACAGAGGTTCTTTGTCTTTTAAATTGTTTTTTGTTTTAATTGGGTTCGCCACAACATAACCCAGATAGACCATCTTAGGGTAGCTGGTTCATTCTGCTGGGGTGTCAATCAGATGAGGCATACTGATGAGTCCTGGTAGGATGAAACGTGTGTCTATGTTTTCTGTTGCCACCCTTTACAAACTGTGTGAGAGGCCTTCTGGCACAATGCATTTCTGCTTAAATTTGAACCAGCATAGTATTATGTGGTGATTTGCATAGGCAGCCCATGATGCTTTCCATTGTGGGGGGCATGTGTGATTTTGTATTTCTTTGAAACTTAGCTTCCCAGCCAAATGCCCTTTGGGGTAAGCATTGCCTCAGTGCTTGGGCACAGAGGTTCTTTGTCTTTTTCTAATAATGCTGCCTTCCGTGACTCTTTGCATGCTTGCTAAGTAAGCTTTGGGTCCTTGCGTGCCTGCTGTTTGTGCTACAGTTAATGCTGCCTCTGGAAGCTCCTTACATGCTCAGTGAGTGTTTTCTGTCAGTGCCAACTGTACCAGCTCTCTGAATTCCCACTGAGTAGGCTTCTGTTAGTGCTGTATCATGTGGGTCATTGCATACCCACTGATCAGGTGTCAGTAAACACCACCTCCAAAATCACCTTGCATGCCTGCTAAGGTGGCTTCTGTTAATGTGGCCTCCGGAAGCTCCTTGAATGCCCACCCAGTGGGCTACTGTCAATGCCCACTGTAGAAACCTTGCTGCATATTGTTAATGCCACCTTCAGGGGCTCCTTTCATGCGGGCTATACAGACTCCTGTTAATATCATCTGTGATGGCTCCCTGCATGCATGCCAAGCAAGCTTCTATTAGAGCTGCGGAAGAGGAAAGCCGCTAGTGCATCAGTGGCAGCAGCAATTAAGAAAAGCTGTGGGTTCCTTTGTGAAGATCATCAGATGGAGATGGCTTTGGCACTGAATTGAATTGAGGTTAATTACTGCAAGGATGGTGCTCAACTTTACAGTGATGTGCTCAGCAAGCAAGGTAAGAAGCCTTGAGGGTTACTGAAGTAAGCAGTCACAGCAGTCCTGCAAAGCATGAGGAAAACACAAAACTCTTAGCAGTTCCACCAAAGAAAATAAAAGAATAAAAACATAGAGATTTACTCTGTGCTGTCAATTTTATTGGTAAACCAAACTTAGTGAAATACAGGTGAAGCTAAATTCTCCACTGTTTAAAGAGAGAGCATCTCTTTGGGGTGTGGCTGATGTCCAGTGCAGGTGCTTACGTAGGGGCTGGGAACAGTAAGAGGTCTGGTGATATGCCAGTGTTCCCTAAAATGGATAGAGTAATTAAGGTTCAGTGCATGGGAGCCACCAGGTGGTGATCACCTGCTGTACATGAAAGAAATGGGTGTGACTGAAATGAAAAGTGGCCTCATCCAAGAACCTATTACTCATAGTAAGGATTTATTTAAAAAGGTGACAATAGGCACAATGCCATGTAAGAGCAGCATTGTCCTCTCATAGTTAGGACAGTCAAAAGTGGTAATTTTAAGCATCATTTAATAACATTATTCAAATTATTTCAATCATAATTTCAATTGTAGAGATTATTTCAACTGTGAGGGGTAGTGAACGGAGAGTGCAGCTCACAGAAGATACTGTAAAGGCTATAAAATACTAGTTTATAATGCTACAGAGATTAAACTGATGCACGTGGTAAGAAGTGAAGGTAAAATATACTAGTGCTAATGCGAATAAAAGGCTTTCTGTACTAAAATCTCAGAGGAAAGAAAATGTTCCATGTATAAATTCCAACAGAGGCCAAAAAAATAATTCTTTGGATATATCCTAATACAGTATGTCTGACATCTTAAGTTATGCTTTTTAACACTTGAACTGTAGAATTAAAAACATAGAAAAATAAAATCTAATGGCAGATAAGGACCACATGGCCTACCCAGTCTGCCCATTTTTTCCTGCCTATACTCTCACCTTAGACCCTAGTTGATCTCCAGCTCACCCCCCCACTTGCTTCCCTATAAGATACCTTTCTGCCTATTCCATGTATGCCTGAAGCCCACCGCTGTTTTTGCCCCACCACTTCCAATGGTTGACAGTTTCAGGTATTCTCTACTCATTCAGTGAAGAAGTACTTTCTCACATCTCTCCTGAATTTACCCCCTTCCAGCTTCACTGCATGTTCCCTTGTTCTTGTGTATCATTTTCTCTAAAAAATATCCCCCTCCTGCACCTTATTTACCTGAGATGTATTTACAGGTCTCTATTATATTCCCCACTCTCCTTTCTCTCTTCCAAGATGCACATATTGAGGTCCTTCAGTCTCTTCTCATTGGGCTTCTGATTCAGATCCTGTACCATTTTAGCTGCCTTTCTCTGGATTGCCTCCACTCTGTGTATGTCTTTCCTGAGATTTGGTTTCCCAGACTGGACACAATACTTCAGAGGGGTCTCACCAGTGATCTATACACTGGCAACACCACCTCCCTCCTTCTGCAGGTGATACCCCTCTCTATGCACCCCAGCTTTCCACTGGCCCTACTCACTGCCTTAAAGCACTGTCTCATCACCTTGAGGTCATCAGATATGATTACTCCCAGTTCTCTTTCCTGTTTGGTGACAGTCAATACCACTTCTCCCATTTTGTATTCCATCTCTGGGTTTCTGTGCCCCAAGTGCATGGTTCTGCACTTTTCTGCATTGAAAACCAGATACCGTGCCCTTGACCACTCATCGAGTTTTCTCAGGTGTCTGCACATTCTTTCTACCCCCTCTGAAGTGTCCACCCAATTGCAGATTTTGGTGTCATCAGCAAAGAGGCAGTCCTTCCCTTCCAGCTCATTTGCAATGTCACTTATTAAGATGTTAAAGTGGACTGGTCCCAGTACTGAGCATGTGGAACTCTAGTTGACACTCTCCCCTCCCCCTAGTGAACTCAATTTACCAGCACCCTCTATCATCCATCCATTAACAGATTTGTTATACAGTATACCCCCTTTGGACTCACCCCTAAGCTGCCTAGTTTCATTATGACCCTTCTATGTGGAACGGTAACAAAACCTTTACAATAATCTCAGCATCCACTGCAACACTCTAATCCATTTCCCTGGTCACACAGTCAAGGCAATCTATCAGATTTGTCTTACATGACCTCCTAACAGAGAATCCATGTTGCCTTTGGTCTTGTAACCCACTGGATTCAGGATACTCCACAATCCTTTCCTTTAGCAGTAACTCCATTAGCTTCCCTACCACCAATGTCAGGCTGACTGGGTACTAGCTGCCAGCCTCCTCCCTACGACAGCTTTTGTGAAACAGGGCTACATCTGCCCTCTTTCAGTCCTCTGGAACCACTCCTGTTTCTAGTGATTTTTTGAAAGTGACAGTCAGAGGCACAGCCAGTACCTATCTGAACTGCCCCAGTACTCTTGGGTGTATGCCATCTGCCCCATATCTTTTTCAATTTTCTAATTTGCAAGTCCCTGCAAGAATCCTTTGTTAAGGGACGTGTGTCTACCCACCCCCATCTTCTGTCATTTTTATGTGGTCCACCCCTTTCCTTTTCCTCTCTGAAGACTGAGCAAAAATATTTGTTTGTGATACCTGCTCCTCTTTGCACGGTCCCCACCTGCCTATCTTAACCTCAAAATCCTTCCACTAGTCTTCCTCTTTCCATTTATATAACAAAAAAAATGACCTGTCACATTTTGCTACCCATTTGGGTTATTCTTTTCTCAGTGTGTGCCTTTGCATTCCTCGGAGTTTTCCCTGTCTCCTTCTGCTTCTTCTGATATGCTTCCATATCCTTGCCCTCTGCATCTCTGTATTCCTCCTGAAAGCTACCCATTTAGCCTTTACCTTTTTAGCCATCTCCTCAGGAATCATAGAGGTCTCTTTTTCGTCTTGTTCTTGCTCACTTCATTTGAACAGAGGTTTGTTGCCTTTACTTTGCCTTCCATCAGACTCACTGCAGGACTCCAGCTAATGCAGGCTTGAGCTGAGGAAGTCAAATACTCTACATCCAGGGAAAAAGTGGGAAGGCGAGTGAACCCTGCAAATTGTGTTGACTTGTGTTACTTTATGGTGATATCAAATGAGATAAATGAATGTGTCTTGGTAATCATGCTCAATTATGTAGTCAAAAGTTTTAGACAATGGTTGCCTACAAGATAGAACAAGGGACACTGAAAGAGGTAGTGTAGCCAAAACAGGCAGACAGGAAAATAATACTCTTCAAGAAGTAATCAGTTGTAACTTTTTTTCTGAAGTATTTTTGATTTTCCTTGTGCTTATTGGAAGGTCTTCCTTGTGATAATTTTGTGCTGGATGTGTGGAATAGCTCATAGTATGACAGCTGATATATCTAACTCAAGTCCCCCCACTGCATCATCAGCATTGTGATGTCAACAACAGTGACATCACAGGCGACTGAGCTGACAGCCACTGAGTGGCTGTTCCTAAGCAGCAGTGATGTCACAGCCATGAGGTCACAATGCTGAAGATGTAGTGGGGGGCAGTAGAGCTTGGTATGTCAGCTGCCAGGCAGAGTGTTGTCTCACACATTACACCTATTAACATCAGGCAAACAATCTTCTAATTAAACAAAGGAAAAGGCAAAAATTACTTCAGGTGTAAAAGGTAACGGTTGGCTGTTTTTAAAATCTAATATTAGTTTTAGGCAGTACATTAGCTCTTTAAATTAATTTCTTTTAACAATACACTCATTGCAAAAATAAATACTGTTTGATCATAATTTTTCTGGTTTATGATTACATTTCTTAAAGCTGAAATCCATTGTCATGTCCTGTTAAGGTGGTATCACAGAAAAGGGTTTGGGTCCAGGTCATAATTGAGATCTGATAATTTCAAAGCCTGTATGTAGTAAATGCACCTTCTCTCCTTTTGAAAGAGAATGTTAACTCTATCACTGCCATGGTGGTGGATGTGGACTATTTCCAGTCCCATGAATCATCTGGTTTGCCATCATGAATGTCCTGACAATGTACAATTACTGGGTTGCCCATATGTCTAATGATCTCTGTTTTAATATCTTCCTGTATCCTGGTTTTAAGTGGTCTAATGGTATGACCAATATACAGCAGGTCTTGCTGCCGGGGCGTCACATTACGTTGGCCACATGTGCTGTCCAAAAGTTAATGAATTTGATTGATTTTAACATTTCACTTAGGGTTTAATTGTTAAAAGGTGGTACCCATAATTACTCACCAACACATACCGGACAGCCAAGGAGGTGGGTGGAGGGTTGTGCCATCACTGCCACTGTCAGTTCATGCACATTGATATCCAGGGTGAGGGGCAGTGCAGGGCTGTGGGTCCAGTGCAGGCATGTCAGGAGGGGCGTTTAACAACTGTTAGGGGGTAGGGAGATCACTGCACACCAAGGTATATAGAAGCATAGAAACATAGAAGGTGTCAACAGATAAGGATCACTTGGTCCACCTACAGTAGTCTGCCCTTCTTTTCTCTGTCTAAATTGCCACCACATACCTACTTGGTCTTTACTCTCCCCCCCATCAGTTTGTTACCAGTTTACCTTTATACCTACTCATGCATGCTTGAAACCCACCACTGTTGTCATCCCATTATCCCTACAGGAAGATTGTTTTAGGCATCCACCACCATCTCAGTGAGGAAATACTTTCTCACATCCCTCCTAAATGTTAACCCCTTTAGCTTCATTGCATGACCCTTAATTTTTGTACACTTTCTTTTCTGAAAAATGATCCCTTCCTGTACCTTTTTCACCCCGTGTGTTGAAAGTGGTCAGTGGCCAAAGTTTAGTGACCAGTGGCCAATGTTTTAGTGACCAGTGACAAAACTTTTATCAACAATATGTAGTTGGCTAACCAAAAGGTTGAGGAGATAGAAAGGTGTAAAATGGCTAGTGTAGATTGATAAAGGGCTAGTAAAAGGTAAAGGTGGCTAGTAGATGACTACGTGATACCAACATGTAGATTGATGTGCCTTGTAAGTGCAGAGGTGTTTGGAGAGTAATTATTAAAACCATGCAAATTATGACACCACTGTGCAAATTGATGTTTATGTAGATGCCCAGGTTCAAAATGTGTTGGGGGTCTTTAAATAACTTTAAAATAAGTGAAGAGCATAAACCGTGTTTCAAAATAAATGTTTTAAAGAAAATTAGCTTTGCTTTGCTCAACAGAGATATTTTGTACAAAACCTTCCTTCAACCCAAGGCCTAGGTATATACAGGTTCAGTTATATAAGATTGCTGATAGCCACCTCTATATATACAGTTGACTATGGCAAGGTGTAAAAGGCTTGCAAAAAATACAAATGGCCAATAGATGACTGAATGAGGCTTACATACAAGTTAATATGGTTAGCTAGCCAATGGCTGCCAGTGGCTAAGCAAATGAATGATACCACCATATCAATGCATGTATGTGGAGGCTTTAAATGGTTAATGGTTAAACTGAAAAAAATAAAATCTGTCTTGGAATTGCCCTATTCAGCATTTTTTTTAAAAGGTTACAGCTAAGACAAGAATGCAGTTGCTAGTAACAACAACTGGCCTTGAGAATTGAGTTCCCCAATTTGGCCACTGTCTGGTTTTTGATCTGTAAACCGAGTATTTTTAAAACAGTCACATCCCCTTGCATGTTTTCTGTATTCTAAAGTAAGTATTTTCAACAAATAAAAATCCCCTGATTACTTGTTTTTCCATTTAAGAATGACCGAATGACTCTGGCAAAGTGTCAAAAGTTTCTTATGACTGAGGTATCTAGTGGCCAGTGTATTTTTGAACCCGAGTCTTATGACTTGTTGAATGACATATTGTCTGTGTTTAAAACTGCTGAGGTAGTTTTTGGGAAATTCCAGCCTTGCATTTTTTTCTAAGCTTGCTACACATAAATATGGGACCTATGGTTATGTCCAGCGTCCCTTCGAGAAGACGCAGTCTCGGACAAGATGCAGTCTGAGACTATCCATAGATTGCTCGGGGGATCCAGAGACATATGGTTACATGTATCTCTGAAATGCTGTAGCCCTGTAATGCAAATATTACTAGCTGTCTAGATTGCATGTTGGAAACACCCCATTGGGATTGGCCATTTGGCTGTTTAGAACTAAATCGTAGTAGAAACATTTAGGTAATGGTGGGCTACCTGATGTTTAAAAATAATGTTAGCATGTATTCCCTTTTGTAAACTAGCACATTAGCATTTTTCTGGCTAATCTTATCATAATATAGTACCAATAATTTGGCAAAGATATAGCGTGTTGGCTTTATTGAATTACTGAGAATTACTAACCAGGAACCTGTATAAACTGTATAATTGGATCCAATTAACATGTGAAGTATTAACAGTATCTATTATGCCCTCCATCCATTCTGCCGGGGTGCACATGTTTTGATCCCTCAGCGTGTCCTCAGAGGACATTAAGAGCAGCCGTGGAACCATTTTTGTTGCCCTTTTTTGGATCGTCTGTGCCCTGTCTATGTCCTTTCTGAGGTATGGTGTCCAGAACTGGACACAGTATCGCAGGTGTGGTCTCACCAATGACTGATACAATGGCAATACCACCTCCCTCCTTGTGCCTCTGATACCCCACCCTATGCATCCCAGCATTCTACTGGCTTTCCTTACTGCTCTGTTGCAATATCTTGTCACCTTAAAGTAATTCATTGTGATTACCCCAGGTCCCTTTCTTGCTTAGTGACCATCAATAGTTCCTCCCTTATTCTGTATCCTGCCTCTGGGTTTTTGCACCCAAGGTGCATGATTTTGCACTTGTTTGCATTGAAACCCAGCTTCTATTCCCTTGATGATTCCTTAAGATTTTTCATGTCTCTATTCATTCTCTCAACCCCATCCTGAATATCCACCCTGTTATAGATCTTGGTGTCATCTGCGAAGAAGCACACCTTCCCTTTCATTTCTTCTTCAATGTCACTTATAAAGACATTAATGAGGACTGGACTCAGTACTGAGCCCTGAGGAACCCCATTGGTCACTGTCCCTTCCCCCGAGTGAGTGCCCTTCTCCAGTCCTCTGGGACTACAACCGTATCTAGTGAGATATTGAATTGAGCTGTCAGAAGTGCAATCAGTACTTCCCTGAGCTCCTTCAATAACCTTGGATTTACCCAATTTGACCACATAGCCTTGTCGACTCTCAGATTTGCAAGTCTTTCAGAACTCTTTATTCTTCAAATGGACTTGTGTCTAAATAGAAACATGTGATTAAATAAAAAAAGGCATGGGTGATCACAGTGTTGGAAGACCACATATTACAAGCAGAAATTTGTCACTCACCATTCCTTTATGTGGAAACTGTCTTTTTTTCCAAGCTACTCCTATATACCACACAAACTGCTCACAGTTGAAGACGTTTGTGTGATATGTGCGATTATCACACAGATAAAGCACTTTGTGTGGTATATGTGAATCTCACATAGTTGAAGAATTTTGTGTGGTATATGTGAGTGACTGGATAAAAGAGTTTCCACATACTGGAGCAGTGAGTGACAGATTTTCTTTTTTTGTAATACATGGTCTGTGACTAATCTTGGCACCTATTTCTGAGTGCAAATGTTTCCTCTGGTGTATGGGCGGGGGGACCACCAGACTACCAGGGAGATGTGTTGGCCACTTCAGAAACACAGAACATGCAATCTGTGGTGGGGCACAGACATTGCATCAAGCTAAGGGCAGGGTTTCAGTAGCATTTAACAGCAATGTGATGGCAGCTGTTAATCACTGCCAAAATATTTGAATATACCACTGTTCCTATTTTGCATGATGGATCACTCATTTGCATAGGTGCATTAGTATATTATGCACAGTCATGCTGTCAGGTTAACATGGCATGGTATACCTCTTGTTCCCAGACTATCACAATCTTTAGGATGCATGGCAGGGTTGTCACTCAGATTCCTTCTCTGTCTATTCAGTCACTTACACTTAGATCACTGTACCCTAAGTGTACAGTACAATATTACCTCTCAGTCATTGTGGTAATACAGAGCCTACAAGCTATCATGTCTCATAGATGCACATCAAACACTTCAGCAGCATCCTTATGTTGCTGTGTTACATATGGATATAGGACAGTCTTCGCACTTTATGCTTACTACTTGTTCAATTGCATTCCCATTGCAGTGATACATAAATTACTTACTGGTAGATGAAGGCCACATTCTGTGTTACCAATGCCTTACCAGCAGCTATAAGGGATGCACTGTGAGTGGCACTGTAGGAGCAAATGTTGCTATCGTTGGGAGGTATTCATGCATACCTACGTATCCGGTTGTGGCCCCTTTCCATCATACCCCATCTGTTAGTGAAGACACTGCATCTTGCCTGTGGTCATGTATCTCTGTCCACGGAAGAGAATTATAACTTAAGAGCTTCATGTAGTTGAAGTGGAGTCAGATGGTGATTACAGAACTGAGGCAGACAGCATAAATCATTCTTTATTATGTGTCCTGACATATACATTTCAGTGTCTGTACATATCAGGGATTGGCTGTTCACCAACCATGTGAGGTGTTGTGACAGTCAGTTCAGGTAGGGAAGATACTGGTGGGGCTAGTACTTGCTGTGGCAGCCAGGTTGGGGTATACAGATGGGGATGGTGCTTGTTGTGACAGTTGGCCTGGGGGGGGTGTAATGGATGTGCTACTGCTTGCTGTGACAGCCAAGTTGTGGCGGAAGGGGGATACCAGTTGACTGATGCTAGCTGTGACAGCCAGGTCACAGAGCACATTGAGTGGCAACATGATTGCACACATGGCTGACAGGTACAGCCAGTGACAGGGCATCTTCCTATGATTTGCCTATCATGCCTTGTTAGGGTGCATGTATGATACAGGCACTTGTCTGCACAAACATGCATCTTGGATGCATTAAAAATAGGCTTCGGACAAAGGTAACCACAATGCGACTATCAATACCTCCTCCCCTATTCTGTAGCCTGCCTTTGGGTTTTTGCACCCAAGGAGCATGATTTTGCAGCTTGTTTGTATTGAAACCCGGTGTCCATACCCTTGATGATTCCTCAAGATTTTGCCTGCCTTTGAAATCTTAAATGAGCACAGGAAGGTTGCAGGACTTTGAAAATCCAGCCCCTTAGTGATACATGGTAGATTTTTCTTAAGTAGACACAGCATTTCAATGAAAATTGCGTTAAATGTGTCTGCTAAACAGTTAAATGACTACTCTACAATAGTAAGGAGACAAACTGCTCTCAAGTTCTTATATTTTAAATTGTTCTCAAGATTTTCTATTCTTCTTTGCTTTGCAATTAGATAGTGAGTACTAGTGTAGGAAATAACACTGTTTGTTAATACTTTGAGTGTCTTTCAGATCTTTCTCAGCTTTGTTTAACTATTTTAATTATTTTTATGATTTGGTTTTATGTAAGTGACAAAGTATTTATATATTGTTTTGTTAATGTGTTATTTGTATTGTATCGCAGTATTGCATTGTATTGTGTTGTGCTGTGTTGTGTTGTGTTGCAATGTATTATTATTCTGCCTGGGTCACCTTTGAAAATAGATGCTTGTGCCTTAAGGTTATTTTCCTTAACAATAAAACTCAAATTAATGTTGTAATTCTTTCATGTCTTCAGCATCTTTGTTAAGTTTTCACCAATTAAATACCAACTAAGTGTACTGTTGAGATAAATTAATCAAACTTTTTGTTGAACTGGGTAAGAAAAGCAGACCTTGAAACCTAAACAGAATGTTTCTTGATATTTTAAACCTCCTTTTTTGCTTGCGATTAACATCATTACAAGTGCTGCTGTAACAGATGTTCCCATCACTTGACTCCTTCTGGCTCACTGTGCACCTGCTACATATAAACTTCATATTGCAACCACAAAGGAAGACTGTCACAGGAATTATGTGATCTTTCATTTGATCTTTACCTTGAATCTGATAAAACATAAATCACTAATCAAAGAGTCTGGTTCATTCAGTCCATGCCAAGCCTCCCAGCTAGCAGGAGTAACAGCATGGACTCTGTGACATTATAAATCATAGAATCATAGAAGACTGTTGGCAGATAAAGACCTCTAGGTCCATCTAGTCTGCCTGTAACCTATCCCCCTAGGGAGATTTCCTCTGTCTCTTTGTGGCCTGCACTCTGCCCGCCAGCCCCATATGCATGTCCCAGACCCTTTTGAAGTTCTCCACTGTATCCACCCCCGCCACCCACTCCAACAGCCTATTCCATGGCTGTACCACCCTCTCGATGAAGAACCTGCCCCTGATGTCCCCTTTGAACCTGCCCCCCTCCAGTTTGTGGGTATGTCCGCTTGAAGAATTGTTCTTACTCAATTTGAATATGCTGTCGATCCTTACCCTGTTTAGGCCCTTCAAGTATTTGAATGACTCCACCATATCCTCCCTCTCCCTCCTCTCCTCCAGTACGTACAATCCCAGCTCCCCCAGCCTCTCCTCATATGGCCTCCCCGGCATCCCTCGCACCATTTTGGTTGCTCTTCTCTGGACCCTTTCCAGCTGGTCCATGTCCCCTTTCCTGTATGGCCTCCAAAACTGGCCCCATATTCCATGTATGGTCTTACCATGGTTTTGTACAGTGGCAAGATCACCTCCCTTCTCCTGCTTGTGAAACCCCTCCCTATGCACACCAGCATACTGAGTGCCATTCCTGCTGCCCTGTCACACTAACCCCTGGTTTTCAGGTTGTCTGAGATGGTAATCTCCAGGTCCCTTTCCTGCTCTGTCTTCTCAATCTCCTCCCCCTCCAGTTAATATTTTGCCTTCGGGTTGTTATGCCTTATGTGCATAATCCTGCACTTTTTAGTGTTGAACCGTAATTGCCACCATTCTCATCTCTCCTCCAACCTGGCCGAGTCCTTCCTCATATCCTCCACCTCCCTTCCTTTGTATCCACCCTGCTACTACAGATTTTCATGTCATCCACGAACAGACACACCTTCCTGCACAGACCCTCTGTAATGTCCCCTATGTATATGTTGAAGAGTATGGGTCCCAACACAGATCCCTGCAGAACCCCACTTGTCACTCTTTCCTACTTTTAGTACACTCCATTAACTTTGACCCTCTGGGTCCTCCCCACCAACCAATGTTGCACCCAACTAATGAGCTTGCTTCCCATTCCCAAGCTTTTCATCTTGCCTATGAGTCTCCCATATGGGGACAGTGTCGAACGCCTTCCTGAAGTCCAGGTAGACCACGTCCTTCCTGGTCCCATATCTCTGTCACCCTGTTGAAGAATTCAATCAGGTTGGTCTGGCATGACCTGCCACCCATGAATCCATGCTGATTGTCATTCAGTAGGCCCCCCCCTCAAGATTCTTAACCAGTCTTTCCTTAATCAGTGCCTCCATCAGCTTGCTGATCACTGAGGTCAGGCTTATCAGGCAGTAGTTACCTGGTTCTTCCCTTTCTCTCCCCTTATGCAGTGGTATCACCTCTACCTTTTCCAGTCTTCCGGAACCCTTCCCTCTTGCTGTGACAGGTTGAATAGCCTCGTAATTGGTGCGGCCAATTCCTGTTTCATTTCTTTAAGTACCCTTGGGTGAATCCCATTTGGCCTCATCGCCTTATCCGTCTGGAGCTTGCTCAATTCATCCAGCACTCTAGCTTCAGTGAAGGGGCTGGAGTCCATCTCCCTACCCATTCTCCCCCTATTTTCTAATTTAGACCGCCCCTCCATCCTCCACTGTAAAGATCGATGTAAAGTATCCGTTTAAGACATTGACTTTTTCGAAGTCTCCCTCCACCAATGCCCCCTTTCCCTTTGAGCCTCACTATCCCTCTCTTTCCCTTTTTCCTGTCACTTACATATCTAAAAAAACTCTTGTCCCCCCTTAGCTCTCCTTGCTATAAATTCTTCTGTTTCAGCCTTGGCTGTCTTGATCACCTTTCTTGCTTCCCTCAGTTTGTCCCTATACAACCCCATATCTACTTCCCTTTGTGTTGCCTTATATATCTCAAATACCCTCCTCTTCTCCCTGACTGTCCTTACTTCAGTAGTGAACCAGAGTGGTTTCCTACTCCTCTTTCTCTTGCTCACCATCCTAACGCAAAGCTCTGTCACTTTCCATAGTCTTCTTTTAATCTCCCCCCATAGCTCCTCTGTGTCTTCCAGGACTTCCACTCCCTCCAGCTCCTCCTGTACCATTGCTCTCATCCTCCCAAGGTCTGCCTTGCTAAAGTATAGCACCCTTGTGTTCAAGTTGTCCTTGGCCTGACCATTGTTGATCCTAAATTTCTCACTAGAAGTTTCTGAGTTTCTTCATTGTTCTCTTTTTGCTTTTCTTTTCCACTCCAGCAGTGCACCAATAAGTCTCTAAGATTCCTTCCTTTTTATATGTAAAATCAGACCTCTCAGAAAATACTTCATTCAACACAGGTTCTAGTAGTAGGCAGTGTCAATTTTGTTTAACAATATTCTCCAATTCTTTTGCAGTAGGAAATTTTAAATGTGGCAACTGTGTAGCCTGTACCTACATTAAAGTAGGAAAATATATTTCATTACCACACATTAATCAATCTTTTCAATCTTACAGTTTTATATCTTGTAGTACAAAAGCAGCTGTTTATTTAGCTATTTGTAATTGTGGATGTTTTTACACTGGCAAAACTGTAAGAAAATTTAAGGAGAGAATACTTAAACATATTAGACATATTAGACTTGACACAGAGGAAAATGCTCTTTCCATGCATGTGAAATTAGGTGGAAATGGACATTCTTTCTTATTTTTGTGGATTGGAAAGTGCTAAATAAACATTCGGGGTGGGGTGATTTAAACAATGTCTAGATGTGTCAAGTGACATATTGGCAGTTTCAGTTGAAGGCTGGGATTTTCCCTGGCCTTAATGAATCTTTTCAGCTAGCACATTTATTAAAGAACAGGAGTTAAATAATTTATACAATTTAAAATTCAAAAGTTACCAGATATTAGTATAAAATGTCTCACATAAATCTTTGTAGGTACTAGGAGTAAACATATAATAATAAATAACTAGAATGTGCCATCAGGAATGTATTGGAGTGAGTGAGAATTTATTTCTCAAGTATTTCTCTTTGCCTTGTGTATTTATGGATTGTATTTTATACTGGATACACTTTTGTATTATTGTTATAGATATTGCACTTATTTGTATATCCCTTAATTGGTATGCTTTGGTGCTTTTTGATAAGCACTGTTATAGATATATCTTTTTTAATGTATTAGCTCTTTAAATTAGGTTGCTCATGTGTGCAATATTTTGTATATAAGGACAGTGTCAGCATTAGTATGACGTCTTGATAAAGTGTCAGTGAGACATGAAATGTACATCAACGTTATTAGTGAAGGGAACAGCTATTTGATGTGAATAAACTCTTTTTATAGTATGCTAACTTGTGGCGTGTTTATGTTTCATCCAGTGGAGTGAGTTGAGAGTTCTTTTCTTTGGTTCTTGTACTTACTTGAATTTTGACCCTCTTTGTATTATCAACAAACTGTGTTCTTCTGTTTTTGTTTACGATTCCGGAACAATTGCTAAGTCAATAACCTTCCCTCCTTAGATTCAGAAACAACAACCAAGTTAGTAACTTTTCGATAACATTTCACCAATACACCCCATAGATGTTGTGTCTTTAACTTTACAATAACATTACACCAATACAGCCCTTAGATGTTGTACCTTTAGTTCCACAGTTAGTCCTACCCCTTTTGCTCCACCCCTCTTTTGTCCCTTTGACCAATTAGTTGCAGTTGAGACTTTTCCCTTTAGGCCCTGCCCCCTGCCTCTAGTATTTAATTAACCTTCCAACACAGGGCAAGTGGGTGGGCTTCCCGTATTTAAGCCCAGCCAGAAAATGTAAAGTTTGGTGCCCTGCTCACTAACTGTTTGGCAGACTTCTGCATCATCCCTGCGGTCTAAGAGCAGCTCTTTTCAGCTCCTCTTCAGTCGCTGGATTGTCTCCCTGCCACCTCCAGTAATCCTACTTCCTGGCTGCTAATGCAGCTCTCGATCTTCCCGCTGCTGCCAGACCCGCTCTCTGGTGATGCAGCCAATTGCCATTTCCCTATTGCCATTGGTGCAGTTTCTTCCTCACTGCCAGTGCAACCCTCTCTCTCTCCCTGTTACTGATGCACTGCCTAGGAACCACTGTGCAGTTTAGTTGAGTGGCTGGGCTTCCCAGTATTTAAGTCGAGCCAGAAAGTTTAAGTTTGGTGCCCTGGACACTGATTGGCTGGTGGCCTCCTGCATCATTCCTGTAGTCCATGAGCAGCTCTTTTCAGCTCCTCTTCAGTCACTGGCTTGTCTCCCTGCCACCTCTGGTAATCCTCCTTCCTGGCTGGCAATGCAGCTCTCAATATCCCCACTGCTGCCAGCCCCGCTCTCTGGTGATGCGACCAATTGCCGTTTCCTTGTCACCTCTAATGCAGTTTCTTCCTCGCTGCCAGTGCAGGGCTCTCTTTCCCTGCCACTGATGTGCTGCCTTGTAACAGCCATGCAGTTGATGCACAATAATTTTATCACTGAAAATATTACATAAAAGCAAAGGTACTCCATATTAATTATCACCAAATGGGGCTTGCACCACCTGTGTACCCAATAATGGACTGCAACATGGTGCTAGGGGGCATGTGACTGACACAAGCTGCCACTTCCTGAATGTGGGATTCTCAGAACTCTCCCAGAGAGAGAAATTTTAAGTACCCTTAGATCATCCTGGACTGGTCTAAGGGTGCTTAGAAAATTCTCCTCTGGGAAAGTTGTCTGTTTGTGGCAATGTGCCACAGGAGGCAGTCCACCCATACCGCTCTCCGATGTGACCCCTTTTGATAATAAATATTATTGCCTCCTTCCCTGGTGTTCTAGTGGTCCTTCCTTCCTGATCCCTGATGAGACCTATTTTGATAATAAATATCATTGTCCTCTTTCCTGGTGTTCTAGCAGTCCACCCCACCACCAAAATCCCTGATGTGACCCATTTTGATAAAACATATTATTGCTCTCTTCCCTTGTGTTCTAGTGGTGCCCCCTCCCCAATTCCCGATGAGACCCATTTTGATAAAATGTTTTGATTAATGCCCTCTTCCCTTGTGATCCTGTGGCTCCCCACTCCAGCAGGTAGTGCCCACCACCCTGCTCACCCCATCCTGAAACAGCACCAGTGACCAGCACAACCCTCCTCTCCCCTCTGTGTCTGGCAGCTTACTGAACTGTCACTGATGTGTACTAGAAAGGATATGCACTCATTGCTTAACTAATGAGTGTGTACACTTTACAGTACAGTACTGAACTGTGTCAGGAGGTCTAAACCTCACTCTCAGGTTCTTGGCAATAATGGGCATGTAAGGAATCACAGACATGTTGCATAAGAGTAATAAAGCTTGTTTATTACTACCAAAAGGAAAATCACAGTTGCTCTAAGCAGTTCTTACCATTAGGAACTGGGAGCCAATGCTAAGCATTCCCTATACCTCAAGGAATCTCCATGTCTCTTGGGGTCTCTGAGGTAGAAGACATAATGTCTTACATTACATACATAAGATAATTACCATGGTTACTGTAAGATAGAAACATTTCTAGTTACAGAGATGAGGTCTATTGACTAAATTAGAGGTGGCTCCTCAGTCCAATATAACATTATACAATGTTGTAATAGTCATCACTTTGCAGAAACAAAGAGGTACAGTTTGTGCACAGCCATGTAGTAATACAAATCATCAGAAGATGGCAATGCCGACTCATATATCATAATCATTACAAGGACACCGGTGTCCTAGCATGTTATAAGCAAGAAATACATCTGTATATTGGAAAGTAAAGTGTATAGCAATTATGTGCATGCATATCCTGACATCTACTCTTATACGGTAGATGCCCTTAATCCTATATGTTAGTATAACACATATCTAAATGCTAGCTGTCTGTGGTGTACCTCTGGGGGTACCAATTAGGGTGCAGAGACCTTGTGTAACATTCCCCCCTTATTGCCTCATGAGGGGCGACACAAACAAAAGTAAGGAAGTGAATAGAGCGCAGAGGCCATTTACAGACGTGATGCGTGAGCCTTGTAAAGGAACTCCAGCTGCTCACGGTGTTGGCATAATGTGTGCCATAGGCAACAAAGCATAATAATGAGAAAAAATATCAAAAATGCTTGTTTAACAACAAAACATTTAAAGGTAACCTCTAACCAAGTGTTAGTAAGTGCACTATTCCTATCACCATCATGAATAAGGTCATAAACTGCTTCATTAGCTTTGGAGATATTATTGCTGAAGTGGATGAGATGTGTTCTTTCTGTCTAAAAGGGATTTCTGTGTCAAAGTTAAAGGATCAATGTGTACATTAAAATAGGGTAGGTACTCTGAAAGAGTAAGCAAATAATCGGGGTTACCATCAATGATATCGAGGTCCATAATGGGGGTAGGGGTAATAACTGTATGCCCAATAATAGCAGTTTGGTGCGGGATGAAACAGAAGTTAGAATCGGTAAAAAAGCATTTCTTTTCCCCATAGGTGAATTGTTTAAAATTTCTTACCACACAAAATTCACCATCTGAATTATATTGCATTTTAACAGTAGGCAGTCTCCATTGTTGTAGCTGTACTGGGCAAGTAAAAGTCTGTTTGTAAATCCGTGCTGACAGGTGGTGAACCTCCTTCTGATAAGACTGCTACGAAGCATCTGGAGCAGATGTTGCCTCCTGGTATTCTGTGCCATTGGTGGTGATGTCATCGTCCATGGAAAAGGACCAATTGATACTGTCTGGGAAATATCCACATGCAGGTTTAATAACATCAAATATGTCACATTGACACAAATAAATATACCCTTTCTTCGCACAACAGTCCATGTGCGGAGTGATCCATGCATCCAGAAGAGGATGGAAAACCAGTAGAGGAAGCAAGTCAAGGCATTCTTTGTAGATGTCGTCATCAAGGTGCCCAATGGAGTGAACGGATGCTAGTTTATCAAATATGGCTGTAGTAGGATCAAAACATGATAAAGAAACAGTAAAAGACAGAAACATTGTATCCTTACTCGAACATTTCTTAGATGTAAAGCAAGGACCAGTATTAGGGTGCCTGGTCACAAATCCTAAATTCTTAGCAGTAGCAATAGGAATAGTAAGAGACTGTAACATACACATGGCAACACAGTTAGGGGGTTTGTAATGAGGACAATACCATTTAGAGATGTGTCTATCATATATGATATCAGGGATTCTTCCAGATTCCAGATCACAGAAGAGATTGTTGATGGTAGTGCTAATATGTGATCCATTGGTGGAGCATAATATTTCATGGGCAATGTATTGCTTATCTGCTTCCTTATTGTTCTGAGTAATAAGGGCGGGGCGTTAATCCTATCTTTAGAATCTGTAAATGTCTTAGCGACATCATGCATATTGTATACAGTGTATCTTTCTTCCTAAGGCCATCCACGCCATGCAATAATGGCGGTATGATGTCATTGATCATACTAGTTTCAAATTTCTGCGAATGTGCTTTGATAGTGGCACTGTACACTTTATTCCTTATATACATTGCAGAACCAAAGACACCAGTTAGGGTACCAGTGGCACCAGTGACATTAGATGTGCCACGTGTATTTTTTTTATGACTTGGATCATCTGTATTGTTTTCTTCTAAAATTGCCTCTATGCTCGGTGGTATGTACCCCGGCAATAGGGTCTTGGTTACGAATCTGAAAGGCTGCTAAGCTATCAAGTAATAAAGTACTATAAAACAGTGATATATTAGTAGTATGACACATACCAAATTCTGTCATATTTCAGTAAGTCAAGTTAAACAGAACAGGTATATACATATATTGTAAGTTGTTAATTAATAAGATAGGTAAAGTAGTGGCTGTAAGACCACTACAAGGACCATGGGTTTGCTTTGGAGATTCAAAAAGCTGTTTCTCTGTAGGGGGTAACGCAGATAAATATATGGCGGCTGAGGCCATGTTGAGTACAGCACAAAAGTTCCTGGTAGAATCTTTAGACTGAATCACAATATAAGGGGTCAATTAAGGCAGTGATATTGTATACAACAGAATGTCTGAGAGAGGTTTGGTGCAAGGACAAAGTACCATTTGGGGATAATTTTGCATTGGGCCATCCATGGAAAGTTCCCTTGGAGAGTTTGGCCATGAGGGACTATTTGTCCTTAAGGCTTGGTTTGCCACTCAATTTGTAGGGTAGATTTATCAGGAGCAACAACTGAGGCAGTGAGGTAGATATCTGAACCTTCCTGGACAGTAATGAAATTGTCGTGGATATTGATGGAGACTCCCTCTGGGGTAGTTGCAGGTGAATCAAGGTGAGGAAGGAGGTGCTTTACTGTGCCTTGGATGCAGGGGATAACTCCTAAGAGGAGGAGAAAATGGAACAAGATAGCCATCATGTCAGTATATCTGAAAAAAAAATGAAACATTTGCAAATTAGTACTATTCCACCCAATGGGGTGAGAAAAAGCAATATACTCCTTTATACAGTTTCAGCTGGTTTGCATGTAACCATTTGTCTGTCAGTTTGTTGTTTTGCATGAGTCTAACATGATAGACCACTGGACTGAACTTGTTGATAATTGGGTAGGGTCCTTCCCACTCATTGGAGAAGGAGTGAGTTGGGTGCACAAATCTGAGGACCATTACCTGATCTGCAACTTGCCAATCCACTTCTTGTGCATCTTTGTTGAACTGGATTTTGGACTGTTGCTGGGCCTTGCCCATGCAGTTTGCAGCATACAAGTGAGTGTGTATGAGGTCTTTTTGAAGTTTTTCCACATATTGGTCCACTGAGACACAGTCTACAGTGGGGGTGTGCAGGTCAAATAACAGGTGCTCAGGTAATCTCATATGTCTACCACTCATCACATCAAAGGATGTCAACTGGGTGGTGGCTAAGGGTGCGCCCCTAATTCCCATAAGGAGTAATGGCAATAGGGAATGCCAATCCTTGGGATTGTCCTCAATGAATTTGGAAAGCATTTGCTTAATCCATCTGTTGGCCCTCTCTACTTGATCTGATGACTGTGGGTGGTATGGTATGTGGAACTTCAGGTGAACTCCAAGGAGTTAAAGGGCTTCTTTCTTTAATTCATCTATAAAACTTGTTCCTTTATTGGAGTCTACCTTGAGAGGTAGGCCCCACCTGGAGAAAATCTGTTCTATCAGGATTTTGGCTGTGGTTTTCACTGTGCACGTCTTAGTGGGGAAAGCTTCAACCCACTTCAAGAAGAGATCAGTTACCACAAGGGCATATTGGTTAGGGGACCAATAAAATCAATCTGTATGCCATGCCAAGGGCCAGAATGCCATTGTGGTAGTAGTTTGGCATTTCATTTGGTGGGGATCGGGTTGTTCTGTGCACAAACAAGGCAGTTGTCTATGTACTGTATAACATCTTTGGTGACACAAGGCCACTAAACGGTGGTCTTGAGTCTCTGGAGTGTATTCTCTACTCCCTGGAGTCCTCCAGTGGGGATATCATGCACTTGGTGTAGAAATTCAGATCTGAGATGAAGAAGGACTATCCAAAATCTGGCGGGAGTGTCATCTGATTGGTACCAAATAAGCCTGTCATCTGGGGATAGGTATAGCTTACCTTCATGCCTTTGGTAAGAGTTGTGGGTAAGTGAATTTTCCTCAGTTCCTTTGTCCAGGAATCTGAACACATCTTTGAGTTCAGAGTTAGCATATTGGGCTTCGGACAAATACAAAGGGGAGAAGGGTTCAGGTTTCTTCCTGACTGCTGTGATATGCACATCTGTTCTAGCCTCTGGATGGTCCATCATCCAGGTGTCCCCACCCGGGCCCCTTCCTTTGCAAGGGTGTCAGCAGTGTCATTGAAGACTTGATAGGGATCATGTATGTGGGCTTTAACCTTGTGTACATAGAATTCATGTGCAAATTGCTGTGCCAGTGAATGAATGTATATTACCAATTCCTTGTGTTTCACCATGGAGCCATCAGAAGAGGTAAAGGAGTTCTTCTGCTGGAAAGGAAAGAATTATGTAAGAGAGCAACAAACCCAGTTAGAGTCTGTGAAAATGATGGTATTCTCAGTTCCATGCTGGATGAACTTGAGGGCACAGGTCACTGATGCCATTTCTGCATACTGCAATGATGCCACACTACAATGTTAAGAAATCTTAACCTTGTTACCAAAAAGGTAAATTACTAATATGCCCATCCCTGCTATCTGTTCTCCCTCATAATCGGAGGCTGATCCATCTGTGAAGACACAACACAATGAGGTGTTTTCAAGCACCTGTGGTGTAGTAGGTAGGAAGGAAAGGATGTGGATCTGGTAGATCCGGTGGCTGCAGTGTACAGTCATGGGGTTCTCCTTGGAAAAGGAGACCATGCACCAGCATGGATGGCATTTTACTTGGGTGGACCTTGATATCTCTGCCCGGAGAAGGAGAGACCAGTGTGTCAGTCTGGTATTGGAGACTGACCCATCTTTTACTGTATCTGATAGCAAAAATGTTGTTGGGGTGTGATTTGTATTGATGATCAGGGGGGAGTACCCAATGATATACAGATAGTGTTTGACAGCCCAGTAGGTGACCAGAAGGTTCCTTTCACAAACTCTGTGCTTCTGGTCCACTGGGGTCATGAGCTGTGATGCATATGCAATGGGTCTCAGTGTGCCATGGACCTTCTGGGCCAGCACTGCAGACATAGCAATGTCAGAGGTGGCGTATTCCAGATGGAATGGCAAAGCTGGATTAGAGTTAACCAAAACTGGAGCTGATGCCAAGGCCTGCTTCAGTGACATCACAGCTTTGGTGTGAATGGGGCCCCAAGTCCAAGGGACATCCTTCTTCAGTAGTTCATACAGAGGGAGAGACTACTGGGGCCCAAGAGAGAGATTTTACAGTTTAAGAAAATCCCAAATAAAGGTTTTTTTTTTTCTTTTCTTGGCCTCAAACAATGTAACTGACTGTGCATATGAGAAAGGGCAGTCTGGCAAAATATTTGACTTGTGCCACTCTTGATCCAGAGGAGAGAGGGAGAGACTACTGGTGGTCCAAGAGAAATTATACAGTTACATAAAATCCCATTTTTTTTATCCTGGCCTCAGTGTGGCTGTGTGTACATGGCAAGGGCAGAAAGGTGGCAAAATAATTCTTTGACTAGTGACATCCAGAGGGGAGAGAGAGAGACTGCAGGTGTCCCACAGTAAATGTAACAGTCCCAGAAATCCCAAAGACATTTTTTTCCCTGGCTTCAGTGTGGCTGTATGTACAGGGAAAGGGCAGCAGGATGACAAAATAGATATTTAACGTGTGCCATCTGGGGGGGGGAGAGAGAGAGACTGCAGGGAGGCCCACAAGAATTGTAACAGTTCCAGAAATCCCAAATATTTTTTTTTCCTGGATTCAGTGTGGCTGAGTGTACATGGGAAAGGCAGCAGTTTGGCAAAATAAATCTTTGACTTGTGCCATCCAATCATGATCACTTGTTGACGTTTATTCATGATTTAATGTATTAAAAAAAAATACTGTTTGGACAAACAACATACAAACTGATGCCCCTATGCTGGTGGCTGTGGGTGGCCCAGGGGATAAAATCTGACTTTGTGAATCGTAGCAGGCTGTTTACACTACAGCACAAGTAAAGTACAACTACACACAAGTATCATCATCATCACTCATTCCCCATTATTATTCCTTATTATCATTAGTTTTATAGTATATTATGTTACATTTCATATACGCATTTACCAAACCCAGTGTGGGACTGTGCTGTGTGCGGCTATGCACCAGATGTGTCTGCATCTCCAATTCAAATTCTGAGGCACACTTAACAGTTGCTGAATTTGGTCACTTAACAGTAATTGTACTGTAGGAGTCAGTCAGGTAATTTTGGCAGGAAGTGGTAGTGGACAGCTGTGCTGTCGGTGTGCTGTGTACAGTCATGAGCAAATGTATCCCTGGCCTGTGGGTGTGGGTGGGAGTCATCAGAAGGACATTATGTTAGTTAGAAGGATCTTAGTTTTTTTACTGGTTAGAATACTAACAATATAGATGTTTGCCTCTGTCTGTCTCTCTCTGTCTCTCCCAACATACTCAAGTCAATGACCCAAACAGGATATGCCACCATTACAGGCCAGCCATGAATGGGCTAGAAGGGAGTGATTGTTTTTTTTTTTAATTTAGCAGTTTTACATTAACTTTTATACAAATAATCCATTATTTTTTTTCCTTTGGGCCTCTGTGTCAAATGTGGCCGACTTTGGACACTGTTATGCATTTTTTTGCATTTTTTTCAAATATTTGTCAATAAATCAGAACTAATCAGAACAAATCAGAACTTCACCATGTTCTGGTTCTTATTTAAAGCAGCAGTACTAGTTAACACATATTTAAATACCTTGGTGGATCCTGCAGCTGTTCACAAATCCTTGAAAAATAATCCTATGGGATGGTCATTGAAGGCCTTTTGGCAGTTACAGAATTACCTTGCAGTTAACTGGTATTTATCACCTAACCAGCCCATTTTTGAAAATCCTCATATTAAAGTTGGGGGTGCAGCTCTGCCCACGGATTTTTGGCCCCAGATAAGTGGCCTTAGAGTTTCGGAATTCTGGGTGAACGGTAGGCCGATACCCTTTGATCGTTTATTGAGGTCTTTTGGAGTCGCAAGTCAGGATTTATTTAAATGGCTGCAGGTTAGTAAGGCCATAGCTGTCACATTTGCCCAAATAGCGTCAGTGGATTATGGGGGCAGGGACATTGATACACTATTTGTTACTGCTTCTCAATCGAGGCTGGTTTCTAAGGTATACAAAGTACTGCAGGAATGGGATTTCAAACTCCCTTCAGGAGTTTGTTATTATTGGTCGAGGGAGTTGGGCTTGTCTGAAGTACCCAGTTACTGGGAGAAATTATGGCTTAATATGTATAAGTATATAAAACAAGACCGGTTGAGGATGGTACAGTTTAATATAATGCATCACCTATACCTATCCCCATCTCGAATGTTTAGGTATAAGGCAAATGATGCACCCACATGTGGGAAGTGCAGAATAGAGGATGGTACTCTATACCACATGGTGTGGTCATGCCCTCAAATACAGGGCTTTTGGCGAGCTATCAAAAACTTTTTAGACCCTATCCTTGGCTCTTCAGATGTGTTCTCCCCTGAGGTATGTATCCTGAATTTGTTCCCGGTTGGCACGTCTAAGACTATCATGGCCCATCTGTCACTTGCTACAGCTGTGGCGAAGTTGATAATTCTTAGACACTGGATTGATGATCATCCCCTACCTTGATGGAATGGTTTACGTGAGTGCATCCTGGCTCTACAGTTAGAAAAGCATGTTATTGACATGCAAGGTACACGGACAAATATATGTCACTGTGGAGTTCCTTAGAAGCGCTTCTCACGCGGTGGAGGCCTGGTGCCTAGAATATTTTAGGGATGATCGGTTGGATCACGTATATGTGTAGCCTTGGGAGGGGTGGGAGTGGGGATTAAGTACATCTTCTCATACACGTGGGAGAGCTGATTATAAGTCTTATTATGCCCTTCCTTTCTTTTTTCTTTTCCACGCTCTTATTGGTGCATTTCAACTGTTGTATGTGGGGTGATGTTGTTGTGGAAAACAATAAAGATGATGAATTACAAAAAAAAATACCTTGGTGGACAGTTGAGACAAACCAAAACATCAATACTTCTGATTTTCATTTTGCTTTATTTCATTCCCAAGGCAAGAAAAAAAGGATTTTGAAGTTCTTAAAAGCTGTTGGTCTTTTGCCATGTCAACAATCATGAATGTAAGCAAATCAGAGTGGTGTTGTGCTGCTAACCATCAAAAACATGCTGGCAACACCCTGATATATTTGCATTATACATATAGTGAGTACTGTTAGTGTGTGCTCTCTGGGGAGAATATGTTTGAAAGTTAATGGTGGCTGCCATCTTTATTGTAGAACCACAGAAATTACAAAAGTTGTAATTAAACACAGTCTTGCAAATAGCTGCTTGAATTCAAAATACCCCAATAAAGAATCTAAGATTATCAAGAATATATTACTGCTAAAAAAGTGCAGGATGACATTTTTTGCTGGATAACTAGTACTGCTGCTTTAATGAGGGTCAGAACTTCACCAAGTTCTCCCAGCCCTAGTGTTGATTACTTGACCTGACTGTACATTACTGCTTATTATATTCTGTGTATCCTAAACTATGTGTGTGTACATCTTTTGTATGGTGCTGACCACTGGGATCAAGTACTCTGTGCAAAAGGTCACAGTTTACTGCATGAGAAACTGGAGAAATTGCCATTGGATAACTCTTAGTTCTTGCTGTATTTTGATTCTGCCTTCATAAACAGTGCCAATGCTTTAGGGAGACCAGAGAGGTACAGCCAGCAAAAGCTCCTCTTGCCCCTTTCACTTTGCTCCCAGGGCCACTAAAGGTGAGGGACCTTTATCCTGGGAAAGCAGTGTCAATATACCCCAAGATCCATTTTGATTCTGTTTTCAGAAGCTGTTCCTTAGGGACAGCAGACAGAGTAAAAGCAAAAGCTCCCCTCCCTTCTACTTTGCACATAATGCAGGTAAGGGAGGGATCTTTAAACATGGACAGGTATTTCTTACCCACAATTCTAAGGTGACTGCAGGAGCTTGCAACCCATGGGAGTTGGAGGACCACTAGAGTGGCATGATGGTGTCTGTAGGGTATTCACTGGTAGTCCACAGTTCTGCAGTGGACAATGAAGATCTGCATCTCCCAGAAACGTGTGGACTCCCAGCATTTCTGCAGGAGACTCTGATGGAGTGGCAACCGTTTAACTGCATTTGGCAAACACAAACTGTAGCTACTTTGTAGTGTTACTGTCTGTTGTTGAAACTGTTAAATCCTAGCTTTTAGCTTTTACCTTTATAGGATAAGGTTATAAAACAGGCAGACAGACAGATAGGTTGTGCCTCAGGTGGGATGTTCCTGATTACTGCTAATACCATTAATCTTGACTTCTACATATATAGGGTAAGGTTATGAGACAAGCAGCTGATGTCCGTACATCACTAAGTAACTCAGGATGAATTTATAACATGCAGCAGACTAGAGGAGCATAGGGCAAGTGTGGAGGCAGTCAGCTGTGGAGTTGGGGCATACATCTTTTGCTACACTTTGGAGGAGGGAACATCACCCAATATGTAGGACCTTCTGGAACATCCATGCTCAGTTGGCAGCAAATTGTGAGAAAATATTCCAGTTGTGGCTCCAACTAAGCTGGTTCCTATCCCCTGAACTCCCATTTCAACAGAGACCCGCTGGCTTAGCGGGATGGAGGGTGGTGGGGAGGGGTAAAGGGTGGAGATCAGGTGGCAGAGGCAGTCACACAACAGTCAGCCATATCCAAGAGATACCAATGGTAAATTACTTTGCACTCATGGAAGAGGTACAGGTGCCTGACTCTAATGGAGGGAACTCAAGTCGAGTGGTCTTGAGGGAAAGAAGACATGCTGACACCTATGGGCAAGAGTGGCAGAAGATAGTAAGGAGGATTCTGGAGATAGGGGAATCAGTGGTCAGAAGCATATAGAGGGTGGTAGGTAATGCAGGAAGGGGGGGGTCAGATGTCTGCCCAGAGCATCAGCTATCCAAGACAGGGACAGGATAGGAAGGATAGTGAAGAAGAGAGAAGGGAGTGCTGGTTCATCTCAGTGCTAACAATATTGTGAACCAGACTGTGAAGACAGTGAAGTGGGACTTCCAGAGTTTGGGAGATAGACTGAAGAGTGGGGTAGGGAGAAGGGGGTTGATACACTGATGAAGGAGGAGATCGAGTTGTTCAATAGGTGGTAAAAAGGGTGGTGTCTGGAACAGGGGTACCACTTTGTGGGGTATTGTGGGGCTTCTGGAACATGAGGCTCTTCAAATGTGATGTCCTTCACCTCACAGGATAGGGAACTAGTGGATCAGGGTAGAAATGTTATGTCTACATTGGCAGACAGTTAAACTAATTACGGCAGAGGAGGCTGGGGCTAGGGATTCCACAATTGAAGGAGGTGAAGTAGAAAACATAGACAGGACTCCCCAAAAATGGAGACAAGGTGCAAAAGAAGTAGCAGCAGAGTGGAACCCGTTGAAGAGACTAGGAGTTGTACACCAAATAGACCAGCAAAAAAAGGAAAAACAAAAGACACTTAGGATATCAGTGAATTGTGATGGGGGAAGTCATTCAAGAACCATGAGGGTTGGGAGCGTAAGATGGAGGCCCAGTTGAAATGAATATGAATTGTTCATGAATGTAGCTCATGAACATTTATCAAGTGTGCACCAAACTTGTTATGAATGTTCAGGAGTTGTGCATGGACATTAAAAGGCATGCCTGTATTCACAAACATAAAGGTACATAAAGATCCATGGAAGTTCATAAAACACTTCCACTGAGCTTGTATGGGGAAACACCATCAATACTTTTGGTAAACAGAAATACCATGCTTTTATAATATTAGTTAATTAAGCAGAGGTGGTTCTTTTCGGTGCTTCAATTTTTTATCAGACAATTGCCTATGACAATTATATTTTTTTAACATACTCAACTTATTCCAATGAATGGGTTCTCTTACTAAATATTTAAAATTAGTAATTTATCCTTATGCTTACTTTTTTCTGTTTTTTATTCAAACGTAATCACTGATCACCTTCCTGTCATAAATAGAAAGGCCTGATTGCTATTTATATCAGCAGAATCTCTCCCTCTTTTAGAATGTGGTGAGTTTAAATATTACTCCTTTTTGTTGCTCAGACAGTTAATTGCCTTGTAGAACATATATATTCCACCCTTACACTGAAAAAGTTCTGATTTTGTGAGGCTTCGTAACTATTATAGTCTGAAACGGGGCTTTCTGATATGGAAATTTGTTACACAAACTGATTTCTCTCTTGGTTCATGGTCCTTTAAAGGTTCAGCAACTTCATGAACTTTGTTTTGATGAACAGTTCATGAGCGTTGCTCATAAAATAAGTTGAAGAGCAGTCAGTGAACCTTTGTGGATTTCATGAACTATTCTTGAACATTCATCAGAGTTCATGAGTTGATGAACTTAATTTCGCCTGGGAGGGTTGTGTACCTCAATACCAGGACCCAATAAAATGAGTGAACTCCAGGTACTGATGGCAGACTCTGGGCTTCATCTAGTGGCTGTTGCAGAAACTTGGGCAAAAGTAGGCCTTTATAAGGCTCAAATAAAAACAGGAGGCTAAGGAATGGCAGAGTATCAGGAAAAAAATACAGAGGCCAAGAGGGCTGTCAAAATCACAACGTCAGACACAGAACTGCATATTGCAAAGGGGGTCAAGGGAGAGCAAAATAGTTATTTAGATATGAAAGTGGAAAAAGAAAGATAAGAGGGGAAGGGGATGATCAGGCTAAAGGTGGGGCAGGTTAATAGAGAAAGATGAGTAGAAAGCAGCCATGCTGCACGATTACTTCACCTTAGTATTCACTACGGAGACCAGCGGGCCATTGCCAGACAGTGGCTTAAAGACAGCTGATATGGGGGTCCCAGAAATGAGGCTGCTATAAACTAGCAAAAGATTCAGAGAATGGTTATCAACCATGAAGGTAAATATGGACCAGGAGCTGGATGGAATGCATCCAGTGGTATTAAGGGACTAGCATCAGTTTTAACTGAACCTGTGGTGCAACTGTTCAATAGCTCTTTGCAGCAAGGGGTGACTTCCAAGAACTGGAGGATGGTGGATGTAGTTCTGCTACCCAAGGGAAGGGATATGGAGCAGCTGGGAAACTATAGCCCTGTCATCCTTATCACCATGGTACAAAAACTAATTGAAACACTAGTCAAAAAGGACCTAGTGGAATTCCTGGAGAACAATGGGCTTCAGGATAGTAAGTAGCACGGGTCTGTCATAGGGAGATCTTGTCTGACCAATCTAATAGTATTTCTTGACTGGGTAACCAGGATAGTTGTTAATGGGTATGCAATAGATTTCCTATACTTTGACTTTAGCATGGCATTCAACTCTGTGCCACACGGAAGGCTGCTGAAGAAACTGGGGGATCTGGGTGCAGAATGGGAAATAGTAAAGTAGGTATTGAGTTGGTTGAAGATGTGGCAAATGAAAGTTACAGTGAATGGGGTCAGAGCAGTATTACTTTACAGAAAGAGTGATTGAGTCGCGGAATGGTCTGCCACCAGAGGTAGTGAGTGTTCAGTCCATAAACAGCTTCAGACAGAGCTGGGATGGAGCTATGGGTTTAGTTGTTACTCAGCAGGATGAGGGAGGTGAAAACAAGGAGAATAAAAGGGGTAATAGAGTATGCATAGACCCCAAAGAGACAATAGGTCACGGGGTATGATAGTGTAATTTGGGCAGACTAGACAGACCACTGTTTTTAATTTTTTTGCCATCATCATCTATGTTTTTATCCTGCACGATATCACTGACTGAAACTGTGACAGAGCACTTCTTCCTGACATGCAGCAATATATGTTCTATTTTCTGTGTAGTATATTTTTGTTTTCAATCCCTTGTACTCAGGTCACTACTGTAGAAAGGACCTTGTTCTAGTGAGCTAACCCAGTAAGAAAACATGTCTTCACTAGTTACAGTAAGGTAAAAAAGTGTGATTGCTATGCAAAGCTCATGCACTTCACTACACCTTTCAGACAAAAGTTTGGGCAAGAAGAGTAGTGGAGAACTATGTTTCACTTCACACTCCACTGCAGAAGTTTACCAGAAAAACTGTGCAGGAAGTGCATGGTTGACACTTCCTGTTTGGTCACATGGATGATTCTCTGCAGAATCTTGCACCACATGACTGGAGATACTTGCGCTGCTCTCCATGAAAGGCTGTGTAAGAGAGCTGGTCTGCTGCAGAATGTCTCTATATCTTTGTACAATCAATGCCATCTGCATTTGATGAGAACTGCACTTTGCAAAACTTTGCCATGAATTTTTCCACACAACAGGTAGGAGTAGTTGCTCATGTTGTACTGGTTTTCTTGATGCTATAAAAAATTGTTTTGCACAGTTTTAATACCAAAAAGTACATGTGCATTCATACTACCTTTAGAGTCACACATGTTAGGCACACATTGTTACACAGTACAGTGGATACCATTCCTAAATAATTAGTATTTCTCAGCCTGATATGATACACGCAGTGCTGGAGTATCACTTTAGAAGCTTAGAGAGATATAGGGGGGGAGCTACCTTTAACCTGGAATCTCTTCCCATCATACATGAATGGCAGTGTCTGTTTTGTTGTAAGGAAACACTTTAGTGCAATGGGGTTGAGCTCCTTTGAGCCACCCTGTGATTCTAGTACTGTACACATGCATAATGTTGGCATCTTCTAGCACTGTGGCATCAAACTATCACACAGCTCAGGGCCTACATGCACAGTCACTGTTCTGACTATGGACAAGCAGGTCTGTCCTGAGTCTCTCGGCACTACTAGCCTGCCCACAGGTAGTTAGCAACTCCATATGACCTATGTAAGTTATGACACTAATAGAGCTGACTGCAGTTGATCAGCACATTTGCAATACTACCCTTCAAGTACAACTGTGCATATTGCCATCATAGTCTGCTTATTGTCCTACTACTGTTAGCCATCATAAGAAGCATTCAATTGGCAGTATAACATTTTGTGTACCCATGTGGGTCCAGCATCGGCCAAGGTTGTTGATCAGATAAATATCAGCATGCTTATAGTAGGCGATACCTGCTATAGGATCACACTGACAAAGGTAATGAGAGCTTGGGAGCACTTCAGATGTTCTCTTGTATGACAATAAAAACAGCTACTGTGTTGCAACTTAAGTACACAAGGTGTGATGAATGTGTTCCTAAACAGTCTTGCTTCCACCTGAACCTCCAACCCACCCCACACACACAAATACACAGGAACCACAACTTACAGTATGCTGTTCCAGTACTAACCAGTTACATGCACCACTGGTAAAAACCTCCTTGGACAAAACACCTTTTGTCCAGAGCCACCACAGTTTGAAACAACTTGACAGCTCACATCACAAATATTAAATCAAAAGCAAAACTTAGAAAATATCTATCTGTAAACACTGGGTATAACAGTTTCTGAATTTCCCTACCAGTGCATACCATCAGCAGTGCTTTGTCTTGTATGTTACTCTGGGTCTGGATCAGTACTGTAAATGGGACTCTATCCCCATATGCGCATTTGGTAAATAAATAAATAAATTGATAAATAAATAAATACATAAATAACAGTGTGCACCTGACATTATTAGACACATTGCGTTCTTACTCTGAGTAGGGTTGATACGCAAGGAGACGTGGAAAGGATGAGAAGGGACTTGTCAAAGTTGGAGGAATGGTCAGAAGTATGGCAACTTTGATTCAATGCAAAGAAGTGCAAAGTAATGCACCTGGGAAACAAAAATCCAGGGAAGATTACACAATGGGGGTAGTAACAACAGCAAAATGGAAAGGGACCTGGGAGTAATCATATCAGATGACCTTAAGGTTGGCAAGCAATGTGAGAAGGTGGTAGGGGGAGAATACTGGGATGTATAGGAGAGGCATCACCAGCAGAAAACAGGAAGTTATTATCCCCTGTACAGACAGTTGGTGAGACCCCATCTGGAGTACTGTGCCCAGTTCTGGAGACCCCATCTCTGCAAGGACATAGACAGGATGGAGGCAGTTCAGAGGATGGCAACTAAAATGGTGCAGGGTCTGCAAGAGAAGCCAAATGAGGAGGGCTAAAGGAGCTTAATATGTATACCCTTGAGGAAAGGAGGGGGACATGATAGAAACATTTAAGTACCTCAGTGGAATCTACAGTCCAGAGAATAGCATCTTTCAGAAAAAGATGTGCAAGAACAAGGGGGCATAATTTGAAGATAGAGGGGGGACACCTCAGGAGCAATGTGAGGAAGTATTTTTTCACAGAGAGGGTGGTGGACACATGAAACAGCCTTTCTGAGGAGGTTGTGGGGTCTAAAACTGTGGGAGAATTCAAGAATGCATGGGACAGACATAAGGCAATTTTTGTGGGGGAGTTGGAAGAAACAGGCTGTTGGTTAAATAGGATCTGCAGCTTATCCTCTAGGTAGGGGAAATGGGCAGACTAGGTGGGCCAAGTGGTCCTTTTCTGCCATCAAAGTCTATGTTTCTATGTATATCATACAAGTTTCCGTGTGTAGTTACCTGATATTACAGGCTTGTTGAAACAGCATAAGTCTGTGATCACTTGCAAATGTAATGTCTTTTTATGACATTGTGTTCACCCCATCTTGACTTTTTTCCAGACTGCAACTTGTGACTCCTTGCCAAATGGCTGTGAATAGCAATTCTGTAGCATGGCCACACATTTGCACTAACAACACTTTGTGACTATGTATTTGGCCTCTGCAATTATCTGTACAAAAGATCCACAGTTGTTTATAGAAGGCAGAGTGTGTAGTTTCCCAGATGTGTACCAAGTCATGTAGGCACAGTGTTAATGATTTTTTACCTCATAAAGTTGATGTTATTGATATAAGTAACTAATAAAATGCAATGTTGCAAGTGCAAATGTTTAATAAATATAAGTTCAGCATGCTTCTGTGGGCTTCAGAAGACTCACATTGTCTAAATGAAGAGAAGCCTTGCCTAATAGCTTTGAAGATTGGCTTATTTACATAAAGTAATTGCCTTCAAATAAAAGGTTCAGGCATATGACTGTAGATAAAATGAAACTTTTTATAGGACACTGTCAACCTTTTTTGCATCATATTATTTCTAGTTATAAACTCATATTTTATGATTGCTTATCTTCTTCACAATTCATTGATGTTGCTGGTTGTTTCATTTGCCTTCTTGCTTAGTGGAACTGAAATGTATGCTAATAGTGTAATTATACCCAACCTTGCCTTGTTTCATATCATTAATCTACTCTTTTTGCATGCTTCCTAAACATTAGAAACACCCCAGAATAGCGCAGTAACTCCTGGTGCATTAGTCTCTTCTACTTCCACCACATTACGTGTGGTTAGACTGTGCTAGGATGTTCCTAAGTCCAAGAAAGATGCAGTGGGTGTTGATCAAGAAATGTAAACAAACGTGTTTTTTGTTGTAAGACCAGTATGGTAGGCAGTCTGTTTTTCACTTTTAAAAATAAAAAAATAGAAACTCAAACTAATAGCTACATCAGCAATCTCTACAGAATGTGAACAATCATAACATGTGCTTTTCGAATTATGGACAGTTTGAGGCCTGAGGGAGTTTACAGTGTCCCTTTAACTCCATTTGGAACCACTTTTTATATTTGTTTGCAGAATGAATGCAAATATGTTGATACAGTGTTTAGGACCTCTAGGTGTGTCAGGGTGCTAGCCAGTGGGTGATGGAGAAAGCAGACACTTCCTCTTGCCAGCCAATTGTACTATTGGTCTAGGATTATATGAATACACCCATGTGACCATTTCTGCAGGAAGCTGTTGCCTATTACATGGCAGAATCATCTACATCACTACCTGACAATGTTTTCCTGTTGGTTATGTGTGATTCATCAGCTGGGATGTCAATCTTACACAGAGGCTGTGATTAATTGGTTGAGATGATAATCTGCCTGTGGAGGTAAATACATGGTTAACGTGAAGAGACTCGTAACTCTGTTCCCCACCCCCATACCAGTAGTGCCAGCCAAATGTTGCCATTGCAGCTCAGTTTTTCCTCAGTTGTCTGCTGATATTCTGTCTCCTACCAGTCCAGTTATGTTGATATCAATGCTAGGCATGGCAGGCCCTTACTGGTCCCCATCAGTAGAGGGAGACATCTTCATATCCCTGCACAGCACAGCAGGACTCCTGCTGGTACCCCTCAGTAGAGGGGGTCACTGAACAACCCCTGCTGAGCATAGCAAGACTTCTGCAGGTCCCCCGGTGGGGGAGGGGCACTGAATAACCACTACTCTGCATGGCTGGACTCATACTGGTCCCACTGTCTACAAGGAGACACAGACTATCCTCTGCCTTGTCCAGCAGGATTTCTGGTGGTTCCTCTTAGTAGAGGGAGACACAGAATGACCCATGCCCAGTGCAGTGGGACTCCTGCCAGTCCCTCTCAGTAGAAGGGGACACTGAATGATTCCCACCCAGCACAACAGAATTCCTGTCAATTCCCCTTGGTACAAGGGACATTGAATAATCCAGGCCAGTTCTGTGAATGCCACCTCTGGCAACTCCTTGCATGCCCAATACATGGGCCCTTCTCAATACTGATGTCTGTGCCCCCTAAATGGGCAAGTGGAAAGTGTTTTTTCATCACTGCCCTCGGGAAGAGGAATAGCAGGTTTCTTGAAAGATGAATATGAAGGAGTGGAGTAAGAGACTAGAAAAATCCTACAATATAAGTGAAGAGCAGGTTAGCATGAGATGTTACTGGTAAGCAGCAGCAACATAAAAATTCAAAGTGCACAATAACTTTAATGAAACACTTTCTTTATGTTCAGCCAAAGATCACTGTAACATCAAGAACTGACCTAAAACATAAATAGGCTATGATCTTAAATTGCCACTACCAGAATATTGGCTAAGTCTCTAAACTGAAACCGCATCCCTATCCAAACATAATAAGTGATTCTCAGAGATCAGAGAACCAGCACCTGTCACAAACAAATTTCTGACATATTTTTTGAGTCTCTAGCACACATTTGAAGGGTTTTCCTGGCATGTCTTATCATAGGAGCTCAGTCTTTATATCACTGTATAGCTGATACATCCATCTTTATAATGATATACAGATGGAGGTCCTGGGATAAGCTGTGACACCAAAAACAGACATCAAATTTGCACTGGAAAATCAGAAAAAGACTGCAAAGATGAGAACTATAAAATATTAAATAAAGACAGGGAACATGGGTCTGTCATTTTATGAATAAAATACACAATGCAATTCACCAGATGTTGAGTCTGCCGTCTGTTACACGAACTTTCAAAGCTAAAATGTACATTATTACATTGTGTTCCAGTTATTGTTTCTTGCTCGTAGACTGCTCTAATATTTCCTGCAGTTTTGTTTGGAAAGAAAATACAGTGACCCACTTAACCAGAATGGCAGAAAACTCTACTCATTTGTCTCCTGGTCTTCTGTGAGTAGACCCTTTCTGCTAGACACTGTCTGGCCTAGCACCTGGAATATGAATTTCAGTATACCCATCCAGCAATATACAGCTGTAATCACCCTATGTGTTAGTCATTGCCAGTTGTATTTCCAGTTCTTTGCAGAGATGCATTTTTAGATACCCAATGTTCCTCATTTTGATTATACCTAAGCACATTTTTAGGGAAAGGGGAACTTGTTTAACCAGGAAAGGCACACAAAGCCAAAGCTTGTTTCCAGGTGCATCCTGGAAGCACAAGGAAATTAAGTCACTTGCTTAGGGTCACACAGTATGCAAGTGGGGGCTGATGGGATTCAAACTCGGGTCTCCAGGTTTGCAGCTCAGTGCCCTTAACCACTACCCTATACTGCCTCCTTTATACATTTAGAAATAATAAAAGGAGTGCTTTTTATGTTTACTTGCAATTTGCAAAGCAAATATATTACTTTGTTTGTCTGAGGTCTGTATGAGTGTCAGACTGTTAGCCAGTGATCTACTGGGAAATCATCAGACTCTTTTGCAAGTCAATGGTGCTATAAGGCTCTGGACCTGCTGATGTTTTCCTGTTGGAAGTCATACGTTAGTTGGATCTGATTCATCAGTTGAGGTACTAGTCTGCCTGTGAGGCATTGACTCATTGATGGAAGTGTCAGTCTGCTTGTGAAGCAAATACATGGCCGATATGGGGGATATGGCTGAATACTTCAAACCAGCAACTGCTTGCATGCCAACTGAGTACTGTCCCCCTGACAAAGATTTCCAGCGAATTGAAGTACCAGTGCAATAGTGAGAGGCCTGACTGTAAAGCTGATGGATGGATGCTCTTATGCACTGAGCTCCTTTTTGAAAATTTGCACAGTCCAGTGCTGCATTAGTAGAATGGGTCTGCAAGAAAAGCTGCTTATTGAAGCTCAATGAACTGAATTGAACTTTGGCTTATAAATACTTTAGCCTTGCAGTAGACCCTTGCTCTACCATAGCAGTGTCTTGTGTCATGAGTACCATATATGAGAGCCTAACTTTCGTTGTTATGCTCACTAAGTAAGTTCTGTCAGTGTTGCCTGTGCAAGGTCCTGCATGCCCACCAAATTGGCTTCTGTTAGTGCCACTTCTGTGACTCCTGTATGCCCACCCAAGAAGGTTCCTTTCAGTGATGTCTGTGGCAGCTCCCTGCATGCCTTCTAAGCAGCTCCTTGCATAAACGCAGAGTGGGCTTTTTTTTATTAATTTGTTTAATAATTAGTGATTTGCATATGCAGCCCATGATGCTTTCCATTGTGGGGGGCATGTGTGATTTTGTATTTCTTTGAAACTTGGCTTCCCGGCCAAATGCCCTTTGGGGTAACCATTACCTCAGTGCTTGCACACAGAGGTTCTTTGTCTTTTAAATTGTTTTTTGTTTTAATTGGGTTCACCACAACATAACCCAGATAGACCATCTAAGGGTAGCTGGTTCATTCCTCTGGGGTGTCAAACAAATGAGGCATACTGATGAGTCCTGGTAGGATGAAACATGTGTCTATGTCTTCTGTTGCCACCCTTTACAAACTGTGTGAGAGGCCTTTTGGCACAATGCATTTCTGATTAAATTTGAACCAGCATAATATTATGTGGTGATTTGCATAGGCAGCCCATAATGCTTTCCATTGTGGGGGGCATGTGTGATTTTGTATTTCTTTGAAACTTAGCTTCTCGGCCAAATGACCTTTGGGGTAAGCATTGCCTAGTCATTGAGCACAGAGGTTCTTTGTCTTTCTTTAATAATGCTGCCTCCAGTGACTCTTTGCATGCTCACTAAGTAAGCTTTGGGTCCTTGCGAGCCTGCTGTGTGTGCTACAGTTAATGCTGCCTCTGGAAGCTCCTTACATGCTCACTGAGTGTTTTCTGTCAGTACCAACTATACTAGCTCCCTGAATTCCCACTGAGTAGGCTTCTTTTAATGCTGTATCATGTGAGTCATTGCATACCCACTGATCAGGCGTCTGTAAACACCTCCTCCAAAATCACCTTGCATGCCTGCTAAGGAGGCTTCTGCTAATGTGGCCTCCGGAAGCTCCTTGAATGCCCACCCAGTGGGCTACTGTCAATGCCCACTGTAGAAACCTTGCTGCATATTGTTAATGCCACCTCCAGTGGCTCCTGTCATGCAGGCCAAACAGACTCCTGTTAATATTATCTGTGATGGCTCCATGCATGCATGCCAAGCAAGCTTCTATTAGAGCTGCGGAAGAGGAAAGCCACTAGTGCATCAGTGGCGGCAGCAATTAAGAAAAGCTGTGGGTTCCTCTGTGAAGATCATCAGATGGAGATGGCTTTGGCACTGAATTGAATTGAGGTTAATTACTGCAAGGATGGTGTTCACCTTTACAGTGATGTGCTCAGCAAGCAAGGTAAGAAGCCTTGAGGGTTACTGAAGTAAGAAGGCACAGCAGTCCTGCAAAGCATGAGGAAAACACAAAACTCTTAGCAGTTCCACCTAAGAAAATAAAAGAATAAAAACACAGAGATTTACTCTGTGCTGTCAATTTTATTGGTAAACCAAACTCAGTGAAATACAGGTGAAGCTAAATTCTCCACTGTTTAAAGAGAGATCGTCTCTTTGGGGTGTGGCTGTTGTCCAGTGCAGGTGCTTATGTAGGGGCTGGGAACAGTAAGAGGTCAGGTGATATGCCAGTGTTCCCTAAAATGGATAGAGTAATTAAGGTTCAGAGCATGGGAGCCACCAGGTGGTGGTCACCTGCTGTACATGAAAGAAATGGGTGTGACTGAAATGAAAAGTGGCCTCATCCAAGAACCTATTACTCATAGTAAGGATTTATTTAAAAAGGTGACAATAGGCACAATGCCATGTAAGAGCAGCATTGTCCTCTCACAGTTAGGACAGTCAAAAGTGACAATGGTATACATTTCTTTTCTGATGTTTTTAAGCATCATTTAATAACATTATTCAAATCATTTCAATCATAATTTCAATTGTAGAGATTATTTTATCTGTGAGGGGCAGTGAACAGAGAGTGCAGCTCACAGAAGATACTGTAAAGGCTATAAAATACTAGTTTATAATGCTACAGTGATTAAACTGATGCATGTGGTAGGAAGTGAAGGTAAAATATACTAGTGCTAATGCGAATAAAAGTCTTTCTGTACTAAAATCTCAGAGGAATGAAAATGTTCCATGTGTAAATTCCAACAGAGGCCAAAAAAATAATTCTTTGGGTATATCCTAATACATTATGTCTGACATCTTAAGTTGTGCTTTTTAACACTTGAACTGTAGAAATAGAAACAGAGAAAAATAAAATCTGATGGCAGATAAGGACCACATGGCCTACCCAGTCTGCCCGTTTTTTCCTGCATATACTCTCACCTTAGACCCTAGTTGATCTCCAGCTCACCTACCACTTGCTTCCCTATAAGATACCTTTCTGCCTATTCCATGTATGCTTGAAGCCCACTACTGTTTTTGCCCCACCACCTCCAGGGGATGACAGTTTCAAGTATTCTCTACTCGTTCAGTGAAGAAGTACTTTCTCACATCTCTCCTGAATTTACCCCCTTCCAGCTTCACTGCATGTTCCCTTGTTTTCGTGTATCATTTTCTCTAAAAAATATCCCCCTCCTGCACTTAATTTACCTGAGATGTATTTACAGGTCTCTATAATATTCCCCACTCTCCTTTCTCTCTTCCAAGGTGCACATATTGAGGTCCTTCAGTCTCTTCTCATTGGGCTTCTGATTCAGATCCTGTACCATTTTAGTTGCCCTTCTCTGGATTGCCTCCACTCTGTGTATGTCTTTCCTGAGATTTGGTTTCCCAGACTGGACACAGTACTTCAGAGGGGTCTCACCAGTGATCTATACACTGGCAACACCACCTCCCTCCTTCTGCAGGTGATACCCCTCTCTATGCAGCCCAGCTTTCCACTGGCCCTACTCACTGCCTTAAAGCACTGTCTCATCACCTTGAGGTCATCAGATATGATTACTCCCAGTTCCCTTTCCTGTTTGGGGACAATCAATATCACTTCTCCCATTTTGTATTCCATCTCTGGTTTTCTGTGCCCCAAGTGCATGATTCTGCACTTTTCTGCATTGAAACCCAGATAACGTGCCCTTGACCACTCATCAAGTTTTCTCAGGTGTCTGCACATTCTTTCTACCCCCTCTGGAGTGTCCACCCTATTGCAGATTTTGGTGTCATCAGCAAAGAGGCAGTCCTTCCCTTCCAGCTCATTTGCAATGTCACTTATTAAGATGTTAAAGTGGACTAGTCACAGTACTGAGCATGTGGAACTCCAATTGATACTCTGGTGAACTCCATTTACCAACACCCTCTATAGTCCATCCAGTAACAGATTTGTTATACAGTATACCACTTTTGGACCAACCCCTAAGCTGCCTAGTTTCATTATGACCCTCCTATGTGGAACGGTAACAAAACCAGTGGCGGCCACGGAGACGTGGGTCAACAAAAACCATGACTGGGAACTAAACGTGTGGGGGTACACTTTGTTTAGGAAGGATAGAAAGGAGGGCAGAGGGGGTGGAGTGGCTATGTTCATTAGAGATGACATAGAAATTGCTAGGGTAGAAGAGGCAGAGGGAAACGTGGAGGCCTTATGGGTCACCTTACGATCCTCAGCAGGAGATAAGGTCAAGCTGGGTGTAGTATATAGGCCCCCCGGGATGGGTGATGTTCTGGAGGATGGTTTGCTGGACAACATCATTGCCCAGTGTGGGACAAAAGGGGAAGGAGTGGTGTTGATGGGGGACCTTAATATGCCAGGTACAAACTGGGGAACCATGTCCTCTAAGGTGGCCAAGGAGCAGAGGCTGCTGGACGGCTTCCAGGATGTGTTCTTAACACAGCATGTGATGGAGCCCACAAGGGAGGGGCATGTCCTGGACGTGGTTCTGGTAGATGGGGATCTGGTAAGGGACCTGGTTGTAGAGGATCCTCTGACTGGGAGTGACCACAATACTGTCTGGTTTCAAATAAGCATGGGGGGAGGTGGGGTGAGATCTAGGACACTGGCAGTGGACTTCAGGGGGGAAGACTTTGTGGGCATGGGAAATATTCTCAGGGATCATTTGAAGGGGGTTACATCAATGACAAATGTGGAAAGGAGATGGGAGATCATAAAACGGGGACTTCATGAGGCAGTCAGGACCTGCGCTAAGGTGAAACGTAAGGGAGCAAGGTCACATAAACCATGCTGGTGGTCCAGTGAGGTTCAGGTAGCGGTCAGAGAAAAGAAGGCGGCCTACAAAAAATATAAAACAACAAGAGAGGATAGGGATAAGGAAATGTACTATCCTGCATCTAGAAAAGTCACCTGGATGGTGAGGGGGGCAAAGTCCAGTAAAGAGCAGCAGCTGGCACAGGGGATACATGGAGGGGAAAAGGGGTTCTTCTGGTACATTGAGGATTGGAGAAAAACTAAGGGCCATTTCAGCAGATTGAGATCAGAAGGAGGGTGGGTGGAGGAGGCGAGGGACCAGGCAGAGGTATTTAACGAGTACTTTGCCTCTGTGTTCACTAGGGAGGGGGATGGGATATCTACAAAGCAAGGCACGATGGGGATAGAAGCAGTAGTGAGTGGGATCAGAGGAGCAACAGAAAAGGAGCAAGATGGAGGGAGAGGTACCCTGGGGATGTCACATCAGGATAAGGATAAAAAGGCCAGTAAGGAGGAGGGGATGGATGATGCTATCTCTGCCAAAAGGGTGTGGTTAGCCCTCAAAGCCCTAAAGAAAGATAAATCTCCTGGGCCGGATGGCATTCATCCGAGAGTACTATGGGAATTGGCGGACATACTGGCTGCACCACTGGCGGAGCTCTTCAACAGGTCACTTGAGACAGGGAGGGTACCTAGGGATTGACGAGAGGCACATGTGGTGCCAATCCATAAAGGGGGGTCGAGGGAAGTACCAGATAACTATAGACCCATCAGTTTGACCTCAGTGGTGGGAAAATTAATGGAGAGTATACTAAAGGAACAATTGGGGATGTACTTGGAGGAGGTGGGAGGTCTGGATAGTCAGCAACATGGGTTTGTGCCAGGTAGATCATGTCAAACCAATCTTGTGGAGTTCTATGAATGGGTAACATCAGAAATGGACAGGGGGAAAGCCTGTGGATGTATTATTCTTGGACTTCAGCAAGGCGTTTGACTCTGTCCCCCACAATGGTCTAGTGGCAAAACTGATGGGGTTGGGAGTAGGCCCTTTGATGGTCAGATGGATTGAAAACTGGCTAGCTGGATGCACCCAGAGAGTAGTGGTCGGTGGGGATCTCTTGATCCCTAGAGAGGTTGGTAGTGGGGTACCGCAGGGCTCGGTCCTGGATCCGATCCTGTTTAATGCATACATATCGGACATCAGGGGAGGGTATAGGGTGTGAAATGAGTCTCTTCGCTGATGACTCCAAGATGGGAGCAGTAGTTGAGGGAGAAGAGCGGAGGTTGGCCCTGCAAGGGGACCTGGACACCCTGGAAAGCTGGGCTCACACATGGAAATTAAATTTCAATATCACCAAGTGCAAGGTGTTACATCATGGGCGGAGGAACCCTAAACACAGGTACACCCTGGGAGGTGAAGCGCTGGAGGCCTCAATAGGGGAAAAAGACCTAGGGGTCATGGTGGATGCATGTATGAATAACTCTGAGCAGTGCAGGAGAGTGGCCAGCAAGGCAAACAGGATGTCAGGATGCATCATAAGGGGGATCACCTCTAGGAGCAAGGAAGTGATTCTGCCGCTGTACAATGGACTGGTTAGACCACACCTTGAGTACTGTGCACAGTACTGGAGACCACACTTGAAGAGGGACATACAGCTCCTGGAGAGGGTACAGAGGAGAGCAACTAAGATGATACGAGGACTAGGGGATTTGACGTATGAGAACAGACTTCAGGAGCTCTGCCTGTTTTCATTGGAGGAGAGGAGAGACAGGGGGGACATGATTGAGGTCTTCAAGTACCTCAAGGGAATAAATAGGGTAAACATGGAGGGGATCTTTAAACTAAAGCAGGGAGGTATCACCAGAGGGCATGGTTTGAAGTTGGAAGGTGGAAAGGTGAGGAGGGGAAAAGAGAAGGAGGTTTTTCACTGAGAGGGTGGTGGACCCTTGGAATGCACTGCCTGGAGAGCTGGTTCAGAGATCCATAGTGGAGGGCTTCAAGAGAGGGTGGGACAGACACAGAAAGTGGATGTATCAGATGATGGCCTGTCCCAGGGGGTGGGGCTGGATGATAGGGGTTTCTGGAACACAAGGGGGAGGGCCTTGGCACCCAACTAGGGATCTGAGGTTCGAGCAGACTCGATAGACCGTAAGGCCTAATCTGCTGGCAAATAGTATAATCTCACTAGGCTAATTCCACTGCAACACTCTAATCCATTTCCCTGTATTAGATTTGTCTTACATGACCTTCTAACTGAGAATCCATGTTGCCTTTGGTCTTGTAAGCCACTGGATTCAGGATACTCCACAATTTTTTCCTTTAGCAGTAACTCCATTAGCTTCCCTACCACCAATGTCAGGCTTACTGGGTTATAGTTGCCAGCCTCCTCCCTGTGACAGCTTTTGTGAAACAGGGCTACATCTTCCCTCTTTCAGTCCTCTGGAACCACTCCTGTTTCTAGTGATTTTTTTGAAATTGACTGTCAGAGGCACAGCCAGTACCTATCTGAACTGCCTCAGTACTCTTGGGTGTATGCCATCTGCCCCATATCTTTGTCGATTTTCTAATTTGCAAGTCCCTGCAAGACTCCTTTGTTAAAGAACGTGTGTCTACCCACCCCCGTCCTCTGTCATTTTTATATGGTCCACCCCTTTCCTTTTCCTCTCTGAAGACTGAGCAAAATTATTTGTTCATGATACCCACTTTTTCTTGATCCTCTCTGCACGGTCCCCACCTGCCTATCTTAACCTCAAAATCCATCCACTAGTGTTTCTCTTTCCATTTATAAAATAAAAAAATGACCAGTTCCATTTTGCTACCCATTTGGGCTATTCTTTTCTCAGTGTGTGCCTTTGCATTCCTCAGAGTTTTCTCTGTCTCCTTCTGCTTCTTCTGATATGCTTCCATATCCTCTCCCTCTGCATCTCTGTATTCCTCCTGAAAGCTACCCATTTAGCCTTTACCTTTTCAGCCATCTCCTCAGGGATCATAGAGGTCTCTTTTTTCCTCTTCTTCTTGCTCACTTCATTTGAACAGAGGTTTGTTGCCTTCCATCAGACTCACTGCAGAACTCCAGCTAATGCAGGCTTGAGCTGAGGAAGTCAAATACCCTACATCCAGGGAAAAAAGTGGAAAAGCGAGTGAACCCTGCAAATTGTGTCGACTTGTGTTACTTTATGGTGATATCAAATGAGATAAATTAATGTGTCTTGGTAATCGTGCTTAATGATGTAGTCAAATGTTTTAGACAATGATTGCTTACAAAAGAGAACAAGGGACACTGAAAGAGGTAGTGGAGCCAAAACAGGCAGACAGTAAAATAATACACTTCAAGTAGTAAACAGTTGTAACTTTTTTTCTGAAGTGTTTTTGATTTTCCTTGTGCTTATTAGAAGGTCTTCCTTGTCACAATGTTGTGCTGGATGTGTGGAATAGCTCATAGTCTGGCAGCTGATATATCTAACTCAAGTCCCCTCACTGCATCATCAGCATTGTGATGTCAACAACAGTGATCACAGGTGACTGAGCTGACAGCCACCGAGTGGCTGTTCCTAAGCAGCAGTGATGTCAAAGCCAGTGAGGTCACAATGCTGAAGATGTAGTGGGGGGCAGTAGAGCTTGGTATGTCAGCTGCCAGGCAGAGTGTTGTCTCACACATCACATCTATTAACATCAGGCAAACAATCTTCTAATTAAACAAAGGAAAAAGCAAAAAGTGCTTCAGATATAAAAGGTAACGGTTGGCTGTTTTTAAAATCTAATATTAGTTTTAGGCAGTACATTAGCTCTTTAAATTAATTTCTTTTAACAATACACTCATTGCAAAAATAAATACAGTAATGTTTGATCATAGTTTTTCTGGTTTATGATTACATTCTTAAAGCTAAAATCCATTGTCATGTCCTGTTAAGGTGGTATCACAGAAAAGGGTTTAGGTCCAGGTCATAATTGAGATCTGATAATTTCAAAGCCTGTATGTAGTAAATGCACCTTCTCTCCTTCTGAAACAGAATGTTAACTCTGTCACTGCCATGGTGGTGGATATGGACTATTTCCAGTCCCATGAATCATCTGGTTTGCCATCATGAATGTCCTGACAATGTACAATTACTGGGTTGCCCATACAGTATGTCTAATGATCTCTGTTCTAGTATCTTCCTGTATCCTGGTTTTAAGTGGTCTAATAGTATCACCAATATACTGCAGGTCTTGCTGCAGGGGTATCACATTACATTGGCCACATGTGCTGTCCAAAAGTTAATGAATTTGACTGATTTTAACATTTCACTTAGGGTTTGATTGTTAAAGGTGGTACCCACAATTACTCACCAACACATACCGGACAGCCAAGGAGGTGAGTGGAGGGTTGTGCCAGTCACTGCCACTGTCAGTTCATGCACATTGATATCCAGGGTGAGGGGAGGTGCAGGGCTGTGGGTCCAATGCAGGCATGTCGGGAGGGCTGTTTGACAACTGTTAGGGGGTAGGGAGATCACTGCACACCAGGGTATATAGAAGCATAGAAACATAGAAGTTGTCGACAGATAAGGATCACTTGGTCCACCTGTCCTTCTTTTCTCTGCCTAAATTGCCACCACAGACTGCACTTGGTCTTTACTCTCCCCCCCATCAGTTTGATACCAGTTTACCTTTATACCTACTCATGCAGCTTGAAGCCCACCACTGTTGTCATCCCATTACTCCTACAGGAAGATTGTTTTAGGCATCCACCCCCATCTCAGTGAGAAAATACTTTCTCACACCCCTCCTAAATGTTACCCCCTTTAGCTTCATTGCATGACCCTTAATTTTTTTCACTTTCTTTTCTGAAAAATGATCCCTTCCTGTACCTTATTCACCCCTGTGAAGTATTAACAGTATCTATTATGCCCTCCCTCCTCTCTGCCAGGGTGCACATGTTTTGATCCCTCAGCGTGTCCTCAGAGGACATTTAGAACAGCCATGGAACCATTTTTGTTTCCCTTTTTTGGATGGTCTGTGCCCTGTCTATGTCCTTTCTGAGGTATGGGCTCCAGAACTGGACAAAGTACCGCAGGTGTGGTCTCACCAATGACTGACACAATGGCAATACCACCTCCCTCCTTCTGCTTCTGATACCCCACCCTATGCATCCCAGCATTCTTCTGGCTTTCCTTACTGCTCTGTTGCATTACCTTGCCACCTTACAGTAATTCATTGTGATTACCCCAGGTCCCTTTCTTGTTTAGTGACCATCAATAGTTCCTACCTTATTCTGTATCCTGCCTCTGGGTGTTTGCACCCAAGGTGCATGATTTTGCACTTGTTTGCATTGAAACCCAGCTTCTATACCCTTGATGATTCCTTAAAATTTTTCATGCCTCTGTTCATTCTCTTAACCCCATCCTGAATATCCACCCTGTTATAGATCTTGGTGTCATCTGCGAAGAAGCACCTCCCCTTTCATTTCTTCTTCAATGTCACTTATAAAGACATTAATGAGGACTGGACTCAGTACTGAGCCCTGAGGAACCCCATTGGTCACTATCTCTTCCCCCGAGTGAGTGCCCTTCTCCAGTCCTCTGGGACCACAACTGTATATAGTGAGATACTGAACTGAGCTGTCAGAAGTGCAATCAGTACTTCCCTGAGCTCCTTTAGTACCCTTGGATGTGCCCAGTTTGGGCACATAACCTTGTCGACTCTCAGATTTGCAAGTCTTTTCAGAACTCTTTCTTCTTCAAATGGACTTGTGTATAAATAGAAACATGTGATTAAATAAAAAAAAGGCGTGGGTGATCACGGTGTTGGAGGACCACACATTACAAGCAGAAATGTGTCACTCGCCATTCCTTTATGTGGAAACTGTCTTTTTTTCCAAGCTACTCCTATATACCACACAAACTGCTCACATAGTTGAAGAAGTTTGTGTGATTATCACACAGATAAAGCAATTTGTGTGGTGTATGTGAATCTCACATAGTTGAAGAATTTTGTGTGGTATATGTGAGTGACTGGATAAAAGAGTTTCCACATACTGGAGCAGTGAGTGACAGATTTTCTTTTCTTGTAATACATGGTCTGTGACTAATCTTGGCACCTATTTCTGAGTGCAGATGTTTCCTCTGGTGTATGGGTGGGGGGACCACCAGAAAACCAGGGAGGTGTGTTGGACAGTTCAGAAACACAGAACATGCAATCTGTGGTGGGGCACAGCCATTGCATCAAGCAAAGGGCAGGGTTTCAGTAGCATTTAACAGCAATGTGATGGCAGCTGTTAATCACTGCCAAAACATTTAAATATACCACTGTTCCTATTTTGCATGATGGATCACTCATTTGCATAGGTGCATTAGTATATTATGTACAGTCATGCTGTCAGGTTAGCACAGCATGGTATACCTCTTGTTCCCAGACTATCACAATCTTTAGGATGCATGGCAGGGTTGTCCCTCAGATTCCTTCTCTGTCTATTCAGTCACTTACACTTAGATCACTGTACCCTAAGTGTACAGTACAATATTACCTCTCAGTCACTGTGGTAATACAGAGCCTACAAGCTATCATGTCTCATAGATGCACAACAAACACTTCAGCAGCATCCTTATGTTGCTGTGTTACATATGGATATACAAAGGTCTTCACACTTTATGCTTACTACTTGTTCAATTGCATTCCCATTGCAGTGATACATAAATTACTTACTGGTAGATGAAGGCCACATTCTGTGTTCCCAATGCCTTACCAGCAGCTATGAGGGATGCATTGTGAGTGGCACTGTAGGAGCAAATGTTGCTATCGTTGGGAGGTATTCATGCATACTTACGTGTCCGGTTGTGGCCCCTTTACATCATACCCTATCTGTTAGTGAAGACACTGCATCTTGCCCGTGGTCATGTATCTCTGTCCACGGAAGAGAATTATCACTTAAGTGCTTCGTGTAGTGAAGTTAAGAGGCTTCGTTGAAGTGGAGTCAGATGGTGATTATAGAACTGAGGCAGACAGCATAAATCATTATTTATTATGTGTTCTGACATATACGTTTCAGTGTCTGTGCATATCAATGATTGGCTCTTCACCAACCATGTGAGGTGTTGTGACAGTCAGTTCAGGTAGGGAAGGTACTGGTGGGGCTAGTACTTGCTGTGGCAGCCAGGTTGGGGTATACAGATGGGTCTGGTGCTTGTTGTGACAGTTGGCCTGGGGGGATAATGGATGGGCTACTGCTTGCTGTGACAGCCAAATTGTGGGGGATGGGGGTACCAGTCGGCTGATGTTAGCTGAGACAGCCAGGTCAGGGGGCACATTGAGTGGCAACATGATTGCACACATGGCTGACAGGTACAGCCAGTGCTGACATCTTCCTATGATTTGCCTGTCATGCCTTGTTAGTGTGCATGTATGATACAGGCACTTGACTGCACAAACATGCATCTTGGATGCATTTAAAATAGGCTTCAGACAAAGGTGACCACAATGTGACTATCAATACCTCCTCCCCTACTCCCTAGCCTGCCTTTCGGTTTTTGCACCCAAGGAGCATAATTTTGCAACTTGTTTGTATTGAAACCCAGCATCCATACCCTTGATAATTCCTCAAAATTTTGCCTGCCTTTGAAATCTTAAATCAGCACAGGAAGGTTGCAGAACTTTGAAAATCCAGCCCCTTAGTAACAGATGGTAGATTTTTCCTTAGGTAGACACAATGTTTCAATAAAAATTGCTTTAAATGTGTCTACTAAACAGATAAATGACTATTCTACAACAGTAAGGAGACAAACTGCTCTCAGATTCTTATATTTTAAATTGTTCTCAAGATTTTCTATTCTTCTTTGCTTTGCAATTAGAGAGCGAGTTCTAGTGTAGGAAAGAACAATGTTTGTTAATACTTTGAGTGTCCTTCGGATCTTTCTCAGCTTTATTTAACTATTTTAATTATTTTTATGATTTGGTTTTATGTAAGTGACAAAGTATTAATATACTGTTTTGTTAATGAGTTATTTGTATTGTATTGCAGTATTACGTTGTGTTGTGTTGTGTTGTGTTGCATTGTGTTGTGTTGTACTGTACTGTTTTGCAATGTATTATTATTCTGACTGGGTCACCTTTGAAAATAGGTGCTTGTGCCTTAAGGTTATTTTCCTTAACAATAAAATTCAAATTCATTTTGTAATTCTTTCATGTCTTCAGCATCTTTGTTAAGTTTTCACCAATTAAATACCAACTAAGTGTACTTTTGAGATAAATTAATCAAACTTCTTTTTGAAATGGGTAAGAAAAGCAGACCTTGAAACCTAAACAGAATGTTTCCTGATATTTTAAAACTCCTTTTTTGCTTGAGATTAACATTATCACAAGTGCTGCTGTAACAGATGTTCCCATCACTTGACTCTTTCTGGCTCACTGTGCACCTGCTACATATACACTTCATAATGCAACCACAAAGGAAGACTATCGCAGGAATTATGTGATGTTTCATTTGATCTTTACTGTGAATCTGATAAAACATAACAAATCACTAATCAAAGAGTCTGGTTCATTCAGTCCATGCCAAGCCTCCCAGCTAGCAGGAGTAACAGCATGGACTCTGTGACATTATAAATCATAGAATCATAGAAGGTTGTTGGCAGATAAAGACCTCTAGGTCCATCTAGTCTGCCTGTAACCTATCCCCCCAGGGACATTTCCTCTGTCTCTTTGTGGCCTGCACTCTGCCCGCCAGCCCCATATGCATGTCCCAGACCCTTTTGAAGTTCTCCACTGTATCCACCCCCGCCACCCACTCCAGCAGCCTATTCCATGGCTGTACCACCCTCTCGGTGAAGAACCTGCCCCTGATGTCCCCTTTGAACCTGCCCCCCTCCAGTTTGTGGGTATGTCCCCTTGTAGAATTGTTCTTACTCAGTTTGAATATGCTGTTGACCCTTACCCTGTTTATCCACTTTGAGTATTTGAATGTCTCCACAATATCTCCCCTCTCCCTCCTCTTCTCCAGTGAGTACAGGCCCTGCTCCCCCAGCCTCTCCTCATATGGCCTCCCCGGCATCCCTCGCACCATTTTGGTTGCTCTTCTCTGGACCCTTTCCAGCTGGTCCATGTCCCCTTTCCTGTATGGCCTCCAAAACTGGCCCCATATTCCATGTATGGTCTTACCATGGTTTTGTACAGTGGCAAGATCACCTCCCTTCTCCTCTTGTGAAACCCTTCCCTATACACACCAGCATATTCAGTGCCCTTCCTGCTGCCCTGTCACACTAACCCCTGATTTTCAGGTTGTCTGAGATGGTAATCTCCAGGTCCCTTTCCTGCTCTGTTTTCTCAATCTCCTCTCCCTCCAGTTAATATTTTGCCTTCAGGTTGTTATGCCCTATGTGCATAATCCTGCACTTTTTAGTGTTGAACCGTAATTGCCACAGTTCTGACCTCTCCTCCAACCTGGCCAAGTCCTTCCTCATATCCTCCACCTCTCCTCCTTTGTATCTACCCTGCTACTACATATTTTCATGTCATCTGCAATCAGACATGCCTTCCCACGCGGACCCTCTGTGTTGTCCACTACATATATGTTGAAGAGTATGGGTCCCAATACATACCCCTGCAGAACCCCACTTGTCACTCTTTCCTACTTTCAGTACACTCCATTAACTTTGACCCTCTGGGTCCTCCCCACCAACCAATGTTCCACCCAACTAGTGAGCTTGCTTACCAGTCCCAAGCTTTTCATCTTGCCTATGAGTCTTCCATGGGGGGACAGTGTCAAATACCTTCCTGAAGTCCAGGTAGACCACGTCCTCTCTGGTCCCATATCTCTCTCACCCTGTTGAAGAATTCGATCAGGTTGGTCTGGCATGACCTGCCACCCATGAATCCATGCTGATTGTCATTCAGTAGGGCCCCCTCAAGATGCTTAACCAGTCTTTCCTTAATCAGTGCCTCCATCAGCTTGCTGATCACTGAGGTCAGGCTTATCAGGCAGTAGTTACCTGGTTCTTCCCTTCCTCTCCCCTTATGCAGTGGTACCACCTATACCTTTTTCCAGTCTTCTGCAACCCTTCTCTCTTGCTGTGACATATTGAATAGCCTCATAATTGGTGCGGCCAATTCCTGTTTCAATTCTTTAAGTACCCTTGGGTGAATCCCATTTGGTCCCATCACCTTGTCTGTCTGGAGCTTGCTCAATTCCTCCAGCACTCTAGTTTCAGTGAAGGGGCTGGAGTACATCTCGATACCCGTCCTCCCCCTATTTTCTAATTTAGGCCATCCCTCCATCCTCCACTGTAAAGATCAAAGTAAAGTATCTGTTTAAGACATTGGCATTTTCTAAGTCTCCCTCCACCAATGCCCCTTCCCCTTTGAGCTTCACTATCCCTCTCTTCCCCTTGTTCCTGTCACTTACATATCTAAAAAAACTCTTGCCCCCCCTTAACTCTCCTTGCTATACATTCTTTTGTTTCAGCCTTGGCCCTCTTGATCACCTTTCTTGCTTCCCTCAGTTTGTCCCTATGCACCCCCATATCTACTTCCCTTTGTGTTGCCTTATATATCTCAAATACCCTCCTCTTCTCCCTGACTGTCCTTATTTCAGTAGTGAACCAAAGTGGTTTCCTGCCCCTCTTTCTCTTGCTCGCCATCCTAACGCAAAGCTCTGTCACTTTCCATAGTCCTCTTTTAATCTCCCCCCATAGCTCCTCTATGTCTTCCTGGACTTCCGCTCCCTCCCCCTCCAGCTCCTCCTGTACCATTGCTCTCATCCTCCCAAGCTTCTGCCTTGCTAAAGTCTAGCACCCTTGTGTTCAAGTTGTCCTTGGCCTGACTCTTGTTGATCCTAAATTTCCCACTAGAAGTTTCTGGGTTTCTTCATTGTTCTCTTTTTGCTTTTCTTTTCCACTCCAGCTGTGCACCAATAAACCTCTAAGATTCCTTCCTTTTTTATATGTAAAATCAAGCATCTCAGATAATAATTCATTCAGCACAGGTTCTAGTAGTAGGCAGTGACAATTTTGTTTAACTATATTCTCCAATTCATTTGCTGCAGGAAATTTTAAATATGGCAACTGTGTAGCCTGTACCTACATTAAAGTAGGAAAAGATATTTCATTACCACACATTAATAAATCTTTTCAATCTTACTGTTTTATATCTTGTAGTACAAAAGCAGCTGTTTATTTAGCTATTTGTAATTGTGGATGTTTTTACACTGGCAAAACTGTAAGAAAATTTGAGGAGAGAATACTTGAACATATTAGACATATTAGACTTGACACAGAGGAAAATGCTCTTTCCATGCATGTGAAATTACGTGGAAATGGGCATTCTTTCTTATTTTTGTGGATTGGAAAGTGTTAAAAAAACATTGGGGGTGGGGTAATTTAAACAATGTCTTGATGTGTCAAGAGACATATTGGCAGTTTCAGTTGAAGTCTGGGATTCCCCTTGGCCTTAATGGATCTGCTCAACTTGCTAGCACATTTATTAAAGAACAGGAGTTAAATAATATTACAATTTATAATTCAATAGATACCAGATATTAGTATAAAATGTCTCACATAAATTTTTGTAGGTACGAGGAGTATACATATAATAATAAATAACTAGAATGTACCATCAGGAATTTATTGGAGTGAGTGAGAATTTATTTCTCAAGTATTTTTCTTTGCCTTGTGTATTTATGGATTGTATTTTGTACTGGATACACTTTTGTATTATTGTTATAGATATTGCACTTATTTGTATATCCCTTAATTGGTATGCTTTGGTGCTTTTTGATAAGCACTGCTATAGATATATCTTTTTTAATGTATTAGCTCTTTAAATTAGGTTGCTCATGTGTGCAATATTTTGTATATAAGGAGAGTGTCAGCATTAGTATGACGTCTTGATAAAGTGTCAGTGTGACGTGAAATGTACATCAGCATTATTTGTGAAGGGAACAGCTATTTGATGTGAAGAAACTCTTTTTATAGTATGCTAACTTGCGGCTTGTTTGTGTTCGGTCCAGTGGAGTGAGCTGAGAGTTCTTTTCTGTGGTTCTTATATTTACTTGTATTTCGGCCCTCTTTGTATCATCAACAAGCAGTGTTCTTCTATTTTTGTTTACAATTCAGGAACAATAGCTAAGTCAATAATCTTCCCCCCTTTGATTCAGAAACAACAACCAAGTTAGTAACTTTTCGATAACATTTCACCAATACACCCCATAGATGTTGTGTCTTTAACTTTTCAATAACATTACACCAATACAGTCCATAGATGCTGTACCTTTAGTTCCACAGTTAGTCCTTCCCCTTTTGCTCCACCCCCCTTTTGTCCCTTTGACCAATTAGTTGCAGTTGAGACTTTTCCCTTCAGGCCCTGCCCCTGCCCCTAGTATTTAATTAAGCTTCCAACACTGGGCAAGTGGGTGGGCTTCCTGTATTTAATGCCAGCCACAACATTTAAAGTTTGGTGCCCTGCTCACTAATTGTTTGGCAGCCTTCTGCATCAGCCCTGCAGTCCAAAAGCAGCTCTTTTCAGCTCCTCTTCAGTCACTGGCTTGACTCCCTGCCACCTCCAGTAATCCTACTTCCTGGTTGCTAATGCAGCTCTCGATCTCCCCGCTGCTGCCAGCCCCACTCTCTGGTGATACGGCCAATTGGCATTTCCCTATTGCCACTGGTGCAGTTTCTTCCTCACTGCCAGTGCAACCCTCTCTCTCCCTGTCACTGATGTACTGCCTAGGAATTGCTGTGCAGTTTAGTGGAGTGGCTGGGCTTCTCAGTATTTAAGTCAAGCCAGAAAGTTTAAAGTTTGGTGCTCTGGTCACTGATTGGCTAGTGGCCTCCTGCATCATCCCTGTGGTCCATGAACAGCTCTTTTCAGCTCCTTTTTAGTCACTGGCTTGTCTCCCTGCCATCTCTGCTAATCCTCTTTCCTGGCTGTTAATGCAGCTCTCAATATCCCTGCTGCTGCCAACCCCACTCTCTGGTGATGTGGCCGATTGCCATTTTCTTGTTGCCACTAATGCAGTTTCTTCCTCGCTGTCGGTGCAGGGCTCTCTCTCCCTGCCACTGATGTGTTGCCTTGTAATTGCCATGCAGTTGAAGCAGAACAATTTTATCACTGAAAATATTACATAAAAGCAAAGGTACTCCATATTAATTATCACCAAATGGGGCTTGCACCACCTGTGTACCCAATAATGGGCTGCAACATGGTGCTAGGGGGCATGTGGCTGACACAAGCTGCCACACCCTGAATGTGAGATTCTCAGAACTCTCCCAGAGAGAGAAATTTTAAGTACCCTTAGACTATTCTGGACTGGTCTATGGGCACTTAGAAAATTCTCCTCTGGGAGAGCTGCCTGTTTGTGGCAATGTGCCACAGGAGGCAGTCCACCCATACCGCTCAAAGATGTGACCCCTTTTGATAATAAATATTATTGCCTCCTTCCCTGGTGTTCTAGTGGTCCTTCCTTCCTGATCCCCGATGAGACCCATTTTGATAATAAATATTATTGTCCTCTTTCCTGGTGTTCTAGCAGTCCGCCCCACCACCCCAATCTCCGATGTGACCCATTTTGATAAAACATATTATTGCTCTCTTCCCTTGTGTTCTAGTGGTCCCCCCCTCCCCAATTCCCAATGAGACCCATTTTGATAAAATGTTTTGATTAATGCCCTCTTCCCTTGTGATCCTGTGGCTCTCCACTCCAGCAGGTAGTGCCCACCGCCCTGCTCCCTCCATCCTGAAACAGCACCAGTGACCGGCACAACCCTCCTCTCCCCTCTGTGTCTGGCAGCTGACTGAACTGTCACTGATGTGTACTAGAAAGGGTATGCACTCATTGCTTAACTAATGAGTGCATACACTTTACAGTACAGTACTGAACTGTGTCAGGAGGTCTAAACTCACTCGGTTCTTGGCAATAATGGGCATGTAAGGAATCACAGACCTGTTGCATAAGAGTAATAAAGCTTGTTTATTACTACCAAAAGGAAAATCACAGTTGCCCTAAGCAGTTCTTACCATTAGGAACTGGGAGCCAATGCTAAGCATTCCCTATACCTCAAGGAATCTCCATGTCTCTTGGGGTCTCCGAGGTAGAAGACGTAAAGTCTTACATTATATACATAAGATAATTACCATGGTTACTGTAAGATAGAAACATTTCTAGTTACAGAGATGAGCTCTAATGGCAAAATAAGAGGTGGCTCCTCAGTCCAAGATAACATTATACAATGTTGTAATAGTCATCACTTTGTAGAAACAAAGAGGTACAGTTTGTACATAGCCATGTAATAATACAAATCATCAGAAGATGGAAATGTCGACTCATATATCATAATCATTATAAGGACACAGGTGTCCTAGCATCTTATAAGTAAGAAATACATCTGTATATTGGAAAGTAAAGTGTATAGCAATTATGTGCATACATATCCTGACATCTGCTCTTATACAGTAGATGCCCTTAGCCCTATATGTTAGTATAATGCATATCTAAATGCTAGCTGTCTGTGTTGTACCTCTGGGGGTACCATTTAGGGTGCAGAGACCTTGTGTAACATTCCCCCCTTGTTGCCTCATGAGGGGCAACACAAGCAAAAGTAGGGAAGTGGACAGAGAGCAGGGGCCGTTTACAGACCTGATGCGTTAGCCTTGTAAAGGAACTCCAGTTGCTTACGGTGTTGGCATAATGTATGCCATAGACAGCAAAGCATAATAATGAGAAAAAATATCAAAAATGCTTGTATAACAACAAAACCTTTAAAGGTAATCTCTAACTAAGTGTTAGTAAGTGCACTATTCAAATCACCATCATGAATAAGGTCATAAACTGCTTCATTAGCTTTGGAGATATTATTGCTGATGTGGATGAGGTGAGTGTCCTTTCTGTCTAAAAGGGATTTCAATGTCAAAGCTAAAGGATCAATGTGTACATTAAAATAGGGTAGGTACTCTGAAAGAAGTAGATAATCGGGGTTACCATCAATGATATCGGGGTCTGTAATGGGGGTAGGGGTAATAACTGTATGCCCAATAATAGTAGTTTGGTGCGGGATGAAACAGATGTTAGAACTGGTAAAAAAAAAACTTTCTTTTCCCCACACGTGAGTAATTTAAAATTTGTTACCACACAAATTCACCATCCGAATTATATTGCATTTTAACAGTAGGCAGTCTCCATTGTTGTAGCTGTACTGGGCAAGTATAAGTCTGTTTGTAAAGCCGTGCTGTCAGGCAGTGAACCTCCTTCTGATAAGACTGGTACAAAGCATCTGGAGCCGATGTTGCGTCCTGGTATTCTGTGCCATTGGTGATGTCAACGTCCATGGAAAAGGACCAATTGATACTGTCTGGGAAATATCCACATGCAGGTTTAATAACATGAAATATGTCATATCGACACAAATAAATATACCCTTTCTTCACACAACAGTTCATGTGCGGAGTGACCCATGCATTCAGAGGAGGATGGAAAACCAGTAGAGGAAGCAAGTCAAGGCTTTCTCTGTAGATGTTGTCATCAAGGTGCCCAATGGAGTGAACAGATGCTAGTTTATCAAATATAGCTGTAGTAGGATAAAGAAACAGTAAAAGACACAAACATAGTATCCTTAATAGAACATTTCTTAGATGTAAAGCAAGGACCAGTATTAGGGTGCCTGGTCACAAATCCAAAATTCCTAGCAGTAACAATAGGAATAGTAAGAGACTGTAACATACACATGGCAACACAGTTAGGGGGTTTGTACTGAGTACAATACCATTTAGAGATGTGCCTGTCATGTATGATATCAGGGATTCTTCCAGATTCCAGATAACAGAAGAGATTGTTAATGGTAGTGCTAATATGTGATCCATTGGTGCAGCATAATATTTCGCGGGCAATGTATTGCTTAGCTGCTTCCTTATTGTTCTGAGTAATAAGGGCGTTAATCTTATCTTTAGAATCTGTAAATGCCTTAACGATGTCATGCATGTTTTATACAGTGTATCTTTCTTCCTAAGGCCATCCACACCATGCAATAATGGGGGTATGATGTCATTGATCATACCAGTTTTCAAATTTCTGTGAATGGTGCTTTGATAGCGGCAATGTCTGCTTTATTCCAAATAGACATTGCAGAACCAAAGACACCAGTTAGGGTACTAGTGGCACCAGTGACATTAGATATGTCACATGCATTTCTTTTATGACTTGGATCATCTGTCCTGTGTTTTCTTCTAAAAATTGCCTCTATGCTCGGTGGTATGTACCCCAGCAATAGGGTCTTGGTTATGAATCTGAAAGGTTGCTAAGCTATCAAGCAATAAAGCACTATGAAACAGTGATATATTAGTAGTATTACACATACCAAATTCTTTCATATTCCAGTAAGTCAAGTTAAACAGAACAGGTATATACATGTATTGTAAGTTGTTAATTAATGAGCCAGGTAAAGCAGTGGCTGTAAGACCACTACAAGGACCAAGGGTTTGTTTTGGACATTCAAAAAGCTGTTTCTCTATAGGGGATAACACAGATAAATACATGGTGGCTGAGGCCATGTTGTGTACAGCACAAAAGTTCCTGGCAGAATCTTTAGACTGAATCACAATATAAGGGGGTCAATTAAGGCAGTGATATTGTATACACCAGAATGTCTAAGAGAGGTTTGGTGCAAGGACAAAGTACCATTTGGGAATAATTTTGCGTTGGGCCATCCATGGAAAGTTCTCTTGAAGAGTTTGGCCATGGGGGAGTATTTGTCCTTAAGACTTGGTTTGCCACTCAATTTGTAGGGTAGATTTATCAGGAGCAACCACCGAGGCAGTGAGGTAGACATCTGAATCTTCATGGACAGTAATAAAATTGTCGGGGATATTGATGGAGACTCCCTCTGAGGTAGTTGCAGGTGGATCAAGGGGAGGAAGGAGATGCTTTACTGTGCCTTGGATGCAGGGGATAACTCCTAAGATGAGGAGAAAATGGAACAAGATAGCCATCTTGTCAGTGTATCTGAAAAGGAAAATGAAGCATTAGCAAATTAGTACTATTCCACCCAATGGGGTGAGGAAAAGCAGTTATACTCCTTTATACAGTTTCAGCTGGTTTGCATGTAACCATTTGTCAGTCAGTTTGTTGTTTTGCATGAGTCTAACCTGATAGACTGCTGGACTGAGCTTATTGACAATTGGGTAGGGTCTTTCCCACTTATTGGAGAAGGAGTGGGTTGGATGCACAAATCTGAGGACCATTACCTGATCTCCAACTTGCCAATCCACTTCTTGTGCATCTTTGTTGAACTGGATTTTGGACTGTTGCTGGGCCTTGCCCATGTGTTTGCAGCATACAGTGAGTGTGTATGAGGTCTTTTTGGAGTTTTTCCACATATTGGTCCACTGAGACATGGTCTACAGTGGAGGTGTGCAGGTCAAATAACTGGTGCTCAGGTAATCTCATATGTCTACTACTCATCACCTCAAAGGATGTCAATTGGGTGGTGGCTAAGGGTGTGCCCCTAATTCCCATAAAGAGTAATGGCAATAGGGAATGCCAATCCTTGGGATTGTCCTCAATGAATTTGGAAAGCATTTGCTTAATCCATCTGTTGGCCCTCTCTACTTGATCTGATGACCATAGATGGTATGGTATGTGGAACTTCTGGTGAACTCCAAGGAGTTCAAGGGCTTCTTTCATTAACTCACCTATAAAACTTGTTCCTTTATTGGAGTCTACCTTGAGAGGTAGGCCTCACCTGGAGAAAATCTGTTCCACCAGGATTTTGGCAGTGGTTGTCGCAGTGCATGTCTTAGTGAGGAAAGCTTCAACCCACTTCGAGAAGAGATCAGTTACCACAAGGGCATATTTGTTGTTTATGCTGGTATTGGTTAGGGGACCAATAAAATCAATCTGTATGGCATGCCAAGGGCCAGAATGTCATTGTGGTAGTAGTTTGGCATTTATTTGGTGGGGATAGGGTTGTTCTGTGCACAAACAAGGCAGTTGTCTATGTACTGTTTAACATCTTTGGTGACACCAGGCTACCAAACGGTGGTCTTGAGTCTCTGGAGTGTATTCTCCACTCCCTGGTGTCCACCAGTGAAGGTGTCATGCACTTGGTGCAGAAATTCAGATCTGAGATGAAGAGGGACCACCCAAAATCTGGTGGGGGTGTCATCTGATTGGTACCAAATGAGCTTGTCATCTGGGGATAGGTATAGCTTACCTTCATGCCTTCGGTAGAGGTTGTGGGTAAGTGATTTTTCCTCAGTGCCTTTGTCCAGGAATCTGAATGCATCTTTGAGTTCAGAGTTAGCATGTTGGGTTTCTGACAAATACAAAGGGGAGAAGGGTTCAGGTTTCTTCCTGACTTCTGTGATGTGCACAGCTGCTCTGGCCTCTGGATGGTCCATCATCCAGGTGTTCCCCCCTCAGGCCCCTTCCTTTACAAGGGTGTCATCGGTGTCATTGAAGACATGATAGGGATCTTGCATGGAGTGGGGCTTAACCTTGTGTACATAGAGTTTGTGTGCAAATTTCTGTGCCAGTGAATGAATGTATATTACCAATTCCATCAGAAGAGGTAAAGGAGTTCTTCTGCCAGAAAGGAAAGAATTATTTAAGAGAGCAAGAAACCCAGTTAGAGTCTGTGAAAATGATGGTATCCTCAGTTCCATGCTGGATGAACTCGACGGCATAGGCCACCGATGCCATTTCCGCATACTGTGATGGTGCCACACTATAATGTTAAAAAAATCTTAACCTTGTTACCAAAAAGGTAAATTACTAATATGCCCATCCCTGCTATCTGTTCTCCCTCATAATAGGAGGCTGATCCATGTGTGAAGACACAACACAATGAGGTGTTTTCAAGCACCTGTGGTGTAGTAGGAAGGAAAGGATCTGGATCTGGTAGATCCGGTGGCTGCAGTGCACATTCATGGGGTTCTCCTTGGAAAAGGAGACCATGCACCAGCATGGATGGCATTTTACTTGGGTGGACCTTGATATCTCTGCCTGGAGAAGGAGGGACCAGTGTGTCAGTCTGGTATTGGAGACTGACCCATCCTTTACTCTATCTGATATCAAAAATGTTGTTGGGGCGTGGTTTGTATTGATGATCGGGGGGAGTACCCAGTGATATACAGAAAGTGCTTGACAGTCCAGTAGGTGACCAGAAGGTTCCTTTCACAAACTCTGTGCTACTGTTCCACTGGGGTCAAGAGCTGTGATGCATATGCTGTGGGTCTCAGGGTGCCATGGGCCTTCTGGGCCAGCACTGCAGACATAGCAATGTCAGAAGTGGCGGATTCCAGATGGAATGGCAAAGCTGGATTAGAGTTAACCAAAGCTGGAGCTGATGCCAGGGCCTGCTTCAGTGACATCACAGCTTTGGTGTGACTGGGGCCCCAAGTCCAGTGGACATCCTTCTTCAGTAGCTCATATAGAGGGGCGGCCTTCTGAGCAAAATCACAAATAAAATCTTTACAATAGTTTACCACACCTAGAAACCTTCTAAGGGTGGCCATGCTGGTGGGCAGTGGAAGATCTTGAAATCCTTGTATCTTTTTCCATGTAGGGCTTCAGCACTGATCTGTTATCCTCAGGCCCAGAAAGAGTACCTCTTTCTGACATAGTTGTGCTTTTGCTGGTTAGATTTGAGGTCTACTCTCTGGATGAGGGTTAGTAGTTCATCTAAGAGTTCCAGATATTGTTCCTGTGTGGCTGTGACCAACAGCAGGTCATCCACATACTGCAAGAGACACTGGGGTGTAGAGAAACCCTCAAGGGCATCCATCATGTGCAGAAGGAGCAGGGAAGGGCAGTTATGGAACCCCTGTGATAAGCTGGTCCACGAGTACTGCCTGCCCTTGAAAGTGAAAGCAAACTTATATTGACTTTTGGGGGCCAATGGTAATGACCAGAAACCACTGAAGGTGTCCAGGGGACTAAACCACTGCTGGTCAGGGGTCAGTAGTCGTAGCACATCTGGTGCTGATGCACAGTTGGGTCACAACTGGGGGTGACTTGGTTTAGTCTCCTGTAGTCAATAGGAAGTCTCCAGGCACCTGTGGGTTTTTCACAGGCCACACTGGGGAATTTGCAGTGGAAACACATGTCCTGATTACATCTTGCTTGAGGAGTGATTTAATTATTTCCCTAAGAGAAGGCAAGGCCTCAGGTGGAAAGGGGTCTTGCCATTGCCTCTCGTGTGCTGGGCCTGTCACTTCAATGACAGTGTGCATCTTGCCACAATCATGCTTGTTAGTGGCAAATGCCTCCAGATGCCTTTGTAGGATGGGAAGGAGCTTTGGGAAAAGCTCATGGTTCTTAAACAAATCTATGACGTCATACTCTTTATTGTTTGCAGATATTCTTGCAACCACATGTGAGTCAAGGATCATAATGGTGTGATATTGTCCCTGAATTTGTATCAGTAGCCTGTTGGCTAAGTCTACCACACAGCTGTGTGGTGCTAAAATGTCAATTCCGATTATACTAGAGTGATTATGCAATACCATCAGCTGAAAGGTGTGGTATGCCTTCAGGTGTCCCAGTGTCACAGGTAGTGGTAGGGAATGGTATGTAGGTAGCCTAGTTACATCTACCCCAGACAGATTGGTCCTCTGTCCGGTAGACCAAGGTGATGTGTCTGAGCTGTCATCCTGTAATACAGACACAGCCGGGTATGTATCCAGCAGTACTGTGAGTAGGTGGCCCCTTACCTCAGCCTCTGTGCAAGGCCTTCCATTTGTATCCAAGACCAGCTTGTTTACTATACAGACTGGGGCCTGTAATTGTCAATCTGTACCAGTGGAAGCATGGGGAATCTCTTGAAAGAGAGTCTGGGCCTGGTTCCTGTGAACCATCTCACCATGCTGTACTGATGCTATATAGGGAACCGCTTCCAGGTTCAGGCCTGTAGGGGACTAAGAGCCTGGACTTCCCATATCCTGTGACCTGTGGAGGCCTGCTATCCTGGTTGTATTGCAGCAAGGGTCCATACTGTAACAGCGTCTGCTATGGAGTGCACTTTCACAAGGAGATCTCAGACTCCGGTTCTCATCGGCTATTTCTCTATATGAAGGGCCTGGTCTCTATTGTTTGCCCTTATTATTCTTGTGGTGTTTCTTATTCTCATGGTAGTTCCAGTTCCCACCCCAGGATTGTTGTTGTTGTGTTGGGCCTGCTTGGAGTATTGGTTATCTGTGGGGAGGGGCTGTTTCTCTTGGGCCTGTCCCTCCACCGTGTAGTGCATTGTGGCCTCTGGAATTGCTTCCATGGCAGCTACCTTCTTGGAACTGGAGCCTGAATCATGGATGTAGAGTAGGTAAACTCTCTCTGTTTTCCAAAGAATATCGGCAAACCTTTCCATGTTGGGATAGGTGGCTGGCTCTACCTTTTCTTGCACTGCAGGGATCATGTTCTGAAGGAACAAGGTTTTGAATTCAATGAGGTCCACATCTGTAGCTTCTCCTGCAAGGTGCTTCCCTGACCAGTAGACCATCCAGAGCCTCTGGTGGAATGTCACTGGACTTTCCTTTGCATTCTGTTTCACAGGGTATGCAAGCATCACTCCTACCACACCTGGGATGTGAGCAGTGATGAGTTCAAATGCTACTTCATCAAAGGTGGCGTGGCCGTCCTGGCAGACAGTCTCGGGAAGTTTCACCCACAGTCCAGGATTGATATTCTGGCATAGGATCTAGACCTGGTAGTCTGCAGTGAGACTAAGCATTTCACATTTAGCACGCACCTTCTCCAAGTGGCAACTGAGGTTGTCAGACGGGCTCATCTGACCAATGCTGTCAGCTATCTGCTGAACAGAGTGGACTATTTGTAGGGGATTATTGGGGAGATCAAGAAGGTAGATTACCTCAGGCACCTTGTAGGGCTGCCTGAGCTGCAGCTTCAACCACAGTATGGACCATTCTCTGCTTTGTACCAGCCTCCTGTAGGAGCTGCTTAATCTGAGTCCAGAGGACACGATTGTTTTTCTCATGGATAGTCACATTGCCTAAGGCGTTCTCAATCATTTTCTCTATTTCCTGTCTGTCGTCCACATTAGTAATAGCATTCGGTGGTGCTGTTGGGACTAGGCCTGGGCCTGCTCCCCCCTATCATGGGGGTCGCCATGTTGGCACTGCCCATGATGAGTGTCATGCCTTCGATGATGTAGGGAATGGGTGTCATGTGACAGGAGTCCACCATGTTGTGGGAGGGGTGTCTGGGCTATAGTAGGGGTGTGCCTGGGTGTTGTACTGAGAGATGTCATCATCTGACTCCTCCTCCTCCTCAGATGACATCGACAAGGCTGAGGCTATGACCCCCATTGTCTTGACATGACCAGCCCGCACCTCTCTCTGATGGCGCAGTTTTGCCATTTTATATCCACAATCCTCATGACTCACTTTTACAACACTCTGATCCACATCATCCTGCATCTGCTTCTGTAAGACTCTATACATTGAGCTCAATTTGCGATTGTCCCTAGTAGCTACTCCTGTATCATTACATGCCTGGTTTGTCTCATACTGTAACTTTCCCAACTCCTCACATATCTGATCATTCATTCTACTTAACAAGTCATTCATTTGCAAAGCCTACCCTTATCTTGTCTCAACATACAAAGTTTCTGCTCACTTGCCTGAGCAGAGTGATGCAAAATGGAATCCTTTTTATTCTGCAGAGTCTGGAGTTCAGACTCCAAATCCTGCTCACGTCTTACACATTCAGTTTCCTGCAATCCCATCGCCTGCTTAAGAGTTGAGATTTGTAGTTCAGTGGTTCGTAACCTCACTTCGGAGGCTTCCAAAGCATCGTAGAGAGCCATAACCAACAGTTCTTTAGCTTCTCGCTTTCTGGCTGTTTGTCTCATCTCTGAATACTGGGTTGAAATTCCCAGCATGGGGTTTTTGGTTTGACTTGCGTCTTGCGTGAAGTCAGCCCATCCTCCATGGGAGGCAAGGAAGTTTGAGACATCAAGACTGAGGTCTGTGCAGACATTTGATACAGTGGCCATTGTGTGGGAGGGAACAAAAAATCAAACCGTGAAAAGGCACTGTGCTGTGTATCGATCCACAACAGGTGCACTAATTTACAGGTGGGCTACTGTGCACTTGTAAGTTTGCAATTCAGAACTGCCATGGAGTTCGGTGAGTTGGCATCAACCACACCCAGTAAGTAGCCAGACATTGCAAGTTATTTCAAAGTAGTGACAAACGGGAGATGTGATGTGGGAATGTACACGTACTGTCCCCATTGGGAAGGGAAAGTTGTAGCAACAAGTGAAAACTTTGCAAACCCAAATATGTCCTTCCGTGGTCGTCAATTGTCAGAAGGTCTAAATGTCACTCTCAAGTTCTTGGCAATAATGGGCATGCAAGGAATCACAGAGTAATAAAGCTTGTTTATTACTAGCAAAAGGAAAATCACAGTTGTCCTAAGCAGTTCTTTCTATAAGGAACTGGGAGCCAATGCTAAGTGTTTTCTATACATCAAGGAATCTCCATGTCTCTTGGGGTCTCCGAGGTAGAAGACGTAATGTCTTACATTATATACCTAAGATAATTAACATGGTTACTGTAAGATAGAAACATTTCTAGTTACAGAGATGAGCCCTATTGGCTAAATTAGAGGAGGCTCCTCAGTCCAAGATAACATTATACAATTTTGTAATAGTTATCACTTTGTAGAAACAAAGAGGTACAGTTTGTACATAGCCGTGTAATAATACAAATCATCAGAAGATGGCAATGCTGACTCATGTATCATAATCATTACAAGGACACAGGTGTCCTAGCATTTTATGAGCAAGAAATACATCTGTATATTGGAAAGTAAAGTGTATCGCAATTATGTGCATACATATTCTGACATCTACTCTTCTACGGTAGATGACCTTAGCCCTATATGTTAGTATAACATATACCTAAATGCTAGCTGTCTGCAGTGTACCTCTGGGGGTACCAATTAGGGTGCAGGGACCTTGTGTAACAACTGTCACTGTGTACTGGAAAGTGAACTCAGTCATTGATTAATCAATGAGTGTGCACACTTTGCAATATGAGCTCAGTGACAGTTAAGTCAGTGGCTGGCCACGGAGGTGACAGGAGATCTGTGCTGGTCACCAGCTCTGTTTCAGGATGCGGAGAGAGGAGTGGTGGGCACTATCTGCTGGTGGGGGCACTGGACCACTAGGGAAGAGGGCAATCATATTTTTTATCAAATTGGGTCACATTAGGGATCAGGGAGTGGAGACTGCTAGAACACCAGGGAAGAGGGCAATAATATTTTTTGTCAAAACTGGTCACATCATGGATTGGGGAGATGGGACTACTAGAACACCAGGGAAGAGGGCAATAATATTTTTTATCAAACCGGTCTCATTGGGGAGCAGGGAGGGGGGATCACTAGAACACCAGGAAAGAGGGCAATAATATTATCAAAATGGGTCTCATCAAGGATAGGAGAGGGAGGACCACTAGAACACCAGAGAAGGGAGCAATAATATTTTTTATCAAAATGGGTCAAATTGGGATCAGGGAGGGGGTCCACTAGAACACCAGGGAAGACCAGTCCACCGGCACAGTGGAAAGATTTACTGCTTCGATGCAGGCAGCCCAGGTTCAGGAATGGATTCAGGATGCTTGAGGGCTGGCTGGGGCAGAGGTGGATTGAGTGGCTGTTGCACGTTCTTCACCTCTGAGAGTGGAGGGGGGTATAGTGCCTCTGGGTCTTGGGCTCCTGGGAGATCACAGGATGCCCGGCTCTGGAGATCAAGTTAACTTTGGGGAGTGCGCATTGGACACATGGCATGGTTATGCCATGGTGTCCACTTGACACACCCCCTGACACAAATACCTAAGAAAAATCCTCCCTGGCATGCCCAATGATGCCCCCCGAACCTGTGGTGGACATGGGGTGCCCATTGCATCCCAAACATAGATCTGCTGGGGTTAGCAGGGAAGGGCTTCAGTGGCCACACCCTGTGGGGTAATCCAGGGGACAGTGATGATGGGGGTTCTGGATATGTCTGTGGAAGTGGGTGCACTGAGGGGGTCAGCCACTGGTACAGAAAGAAAGCATAGTTAAAAAAAAAGAACACCAGGGAAGGGGGCAGTAATATTTTTTTCTTAAACTGGGTCACATCGGGAAGGGGGAATGCTAGACAACCAGGGTCTAGAGTGGCCTATGACCACCCTGCAGCTTGCAGCTTGTGGCAAGCCCTCCCCATGGGCCTTCTGTTTGGTGCATGGCCACGGTTACCGCAAGCCATGGAACTGTGCCACTGGGACCCTGCCCTATAGAGAATCAGGCACAGGATCCTTGGCACACTGGACATCGGTGCAAGCTGCTGTTTGCCACAGCTTGCTCCAATCTAAGCCCATTTTGAGAATCAAGCCCCAAGTGTCCTTATTCCCCTGGGAAGTGCATTAAAATCCTATGATGCTTACCCTGGATGGGGCTTTTTACATGTATAAAATGGCTCTAAGTAGTTTATTGGGGGAGAAAAATAGGATACTGCACCTGATTGTGCATTTATCGAGATTTAATGCACAGTCAGGTGATATCTCTCAGTCAATGAGATTTCTAGATCTTTTCTTACCATTTTGTAATACATATGTGTGTATGTGTGTGTATATATATATATATATATATATATATATATATTATATATATATATATGTATATACACTGTGTGTGTGTGTGTATATACATATATATATATATATATATGAGTGTGTGAAAGAAGGACCCCATGTAAAGTACAGGAGGGGCAGACATAAAACAAAGGGGATGTTACTGGAGTTACAGCAAGGGGGGGGCATGATTGGAAGGCTATGTGCACCAATGCCTGCAGTCCGGGTAACAAAATCTAGGAACTTGTGGCATTAATGGCCTCCAAGGATCTGGATATCAAGACAGTCACAGAGACATGGTCCAATAACAACCATGCCAGGGAGTTAGCCATTCAAGGGTACACGCTGCACAGATGGGACAGGGAAGGCAAGAAGGGGGGGGGATGGCATTGTACATCAGGGAAGGAATAAAAGCGACAGTCCCACAAGCCAAGAAGAGAAAAGCAGAGGTGCTGTGGGTAACCCTGTAAGTGGGGAGGTGAATAGTACTTAGAACAGGAGTGATATACAGACCCCCAGGACAGGCAGAGGATGTAGACAAAGAACAGCTAGAAACTATAGAGAACATGGCAACAAAGGGTGAATTGCTACTGATGGGTGACTTTAACTTGCCAGATGTAGACTGGAGCATCCCGGTGGCAGCCTCAGCCAGGAGTAAGGGATTCCTGCAATCCCTGCAAGGGGCAGGTCTCACACAGCTAGTGAGGGAGCCTATAAGGGAGACTGCAATTCTGGATCTTGTCCTCAGCAATGGGGACAGGATAAAGGAAGTCACAGTGGGGGAGACCCTAGGGACTAGTGATAATTGAGCTGTGTGGTTCACCATAAGGACATCACAGGAGGCTAGCCACACAAGGACTAGAATCCTGGATTTCAGGATGACAGACTTTGGTATGATGAAGGATGAATTCAGGAAGGCTATGAGGGGATACAATGACATAAGGAGAGTAGTGGAACAGTGGGATAAAATAAGGGAAGCCCTGCTCCTTGTAGTAAACCATTGTGCCAGGCCCTGCAGCAAGAGCAAAAGAAAGAGGAAACTGTACTGGGTCATAATGTTGCACGCTTAATGGCATTATGGCAAATCCCAGACCTGTACACTCCCTGAGTTGGACCCCCCCAGGAGTTGAGAATCTTTAGTGGGGGGGTCCAGGGGGCACGGCCCCCCTGTAACAGGGGGTGAGGGGGACAGAGCCCCCCACAGAACAAAGACATGATGCTTCATGGCATATATTGCACAGCATGATAATGCCATGTGGCATTACATCTTGTGACATAATGACCCTGTGCCAGAGGAAACCACTGTGGTTATTGAGGGGGTAGCAGAGCTAGTAAAAGGAGAAAAGATGCCATTTCTGAAGTACAAGGCAACAAAAGCAAGGAGGACAGGCAAGAATACTTAGCAAAATGAAAGGAAGCGAACAAGGCAGTAAGGGCAGCAATGGCCAAAATCGAGGAAAAGCTAGCTAAATCAGTGAAGGAAGGAGGGAAGGCATTCTTTAGGTATATTAGTGAGAGAAGGAAGACAGGGGGATGGATTGTGAGATGTTGGGATGAGGGAGGCAGGGTAGTGGAGAAAGATATTGACAATGCGACCGTCCTCAACAAATATATCTGCTCAGTATTCATGGAAGAAGACAATGGGGATGGTCCCCCATTAATGGAGAAGGGCAAACAGGGAAAAGGGGTAGACATTAGACCTTTTTCAGAGGACAGAGTAAAAAGAGCACTAAAACAGCTCAGGGTGGATAAAACTATGGGGCCAGATGGGATACATCTGAGGATCCTAAAGGAGCTCCTGGAGGAACTGGCTAAACCTCTGGCTAAGCTGTTCAGTGGATCACTAGAAACAGGCATGGTTCTGGAGGAGTGGAAGAAAGCACAAGTGGTACCCCAGCACAAAAGTGGTAGCAAGGAGGAGGCAGAAAACTACCATCTGGTCAGTTAGTAGGTAAAATTATGGAAACCCTACTTAAGGAAAGGCTGGTGAACTACCTAGAGACAAGAAGGCTGGTGGACACAAGGCAATATGGATTCACTGCAGGGAAGTCATGCCAGACCAGCTTGATTGATTTCTTCAAGTGGGTGACAAAGGAAATATTCCAGGGCAGAGTGGTAGATGTTGCCTATCTGGACTTCAGGAAGGCCTTCGACACAGTCCCACATAGAAACACAGAAACATAGAATTTGATGGCAGATAAGGACCGCTTGGCCCACCTAGTCTGCCTATTTCCCTACCTAATGGATAAGCTGCAGATCCTAGTTAACCAACAGCCTACTTCCTTCACACTGGAGACAAATCCACAAGCTGGCAAATCTGGGGTTGGGGAAAAAAGTGGTCACATGGATTAGAAACTGGTTGAGTAACAGAACACAAAGAGTGGTGGTAAATGGGGTTAGCTCACAAGATGGACAGGTAACAAGTGGCGTACCCCAGGGATCAGTGCTGGGACCAGTGCTCTTCAATGTCTTCATAAGTGATATTGCAGAGGGTCTAGAAGGAAGGGTTAGCCTGTTCATAGATGATACAAAGCTATGTATCAGGGTAGATACACAGGAAGGTATAAAAAAATAAGAAGGGATCTGAAGAGACTAGAAAACTGGTCCAAGGAATGGCAGTTGGGTTTCAATGCAAAAAAAGTGCAAGATTATGCACCTAGGGAGAGGGAATCCTAGGGCTGAGTATGAACTAGATGGGGTAAAGCTGGAGGCTACCACAGAGAAAAGGGATCTAGGGGTAGTTATAGAAGACAACCTCAAAGTGGCTAAACAGTGTGACAAATCAGTTGGAAAGGCTAACAGAATGCTAGGGTGTATATGGAGGGATATAACAAGGAGAAGGAGGGAAGTGGTGGTACCATTGTACAACTCCCTAATAAGGCCTCATCTGGAGTATTGTGTTCAGTTCTGGAGGCCCCATCTCCAAAAAGACATAAACAAGATGGAGACAGTACAGAGGAGGGTGACAAAAATAGTGTCGGAGATACAGCATAAGTTGTATGAGAAGAGACTCAGAGCTCTAAATATGTACTCCCTGGAGGAAAAGACAGGGGAAATATGAAAGAGACCTTCAAATATCTAAAGGGAAAAAACAGGATACCAGAGGGGAATATCTTTCACATGAAGGGAACTAGCAGAACAAGGGGGCACAGCATGAGAGTAAAAGGTGGAAAACTTAAAGGGAACTTGAGGAAATTCTACTTTACTGAGAGGGTGGTGGAGAGATGGAACAGTCTCCTCCAGGAAGTGGTGGGGGTGACCATGGTTCAGGGATTCAAGAATGCATGGGATAGGCACATGGGAATTATCAAGCTAGGGTGAAGGGGGGGCTTGTAAATCTAGGGTACCTTAAGCATTAGAAAGAGGGCTAGGGCAGACTGGATGGGCCACAAGGCCCTTATCTGCTGTCAACATCTATGTTCCTATGAGTATCATATATATATATATATATATATATACATTATATATATATATATAATCTATAGATAGAGAGAGAGAGAGAGGAGAGGGGGAGAGAGGGGAGAGGGAGGGGAGAAAGGGCAGAGGGGAGGGGAGAGGGATAGATAAACAGTACACTCCACTTATAATGAACTCTGTTATAATGGACAATCAGTTATAGTGGACAAAAATTGATTTCCTAAACCAAATATATCAAATCCAATACCTTTCCCTCTGTTTATAATGGACAGAAACTCTGCTTATAATGAACACGTTGAAGACTTTATAGGTATTTGTAGTGCATTTTGGGGGAGAGGGTACAGAGCTGGTGAGGCGATTTGGCAGATGTAGAATTTAGATGAAGGAGCTACAGAGACTATATTTCTTACAAAATAATTCTCCACAAGCTGCATAAACTTTCATTAGATGATTACACTAAAAAGGAAGTGATTTTATTCTTTAATAAAACCCTTAGAGTACAATTGCCTTTGATCTTACTGTTCGGGAACTCCAACATCCAGCCACTAGAGTTATTATCTTCTTCTTGCCTTCTGAATAAACTTAATAAAAAAATGTATGTTCTCTGACAGTTAAATAACTCTAAACACACACAGTACAGAAACATATATGCTAGGCAGGAGTCTGAGTAAGCTATGAAGTTTTACAATAAGTTTTCAATCATTCTGAGCCCCTGCTCACACACACACACACACACACACACACACACACACACAGGCACACCTAACACATAGATTCCACCTCCTCTGGATATAAGGGACACTGGATATAACGGACAAAAATTGTGTGCACAGATGCATCCAGTATAACAGGCTTGCACTAGATATATATAGGGGATACATGATGGGTGAGAGTGTGATGTGGGAAATATATGCACGAGTGAAAAGTGAACTTGGGATATCTCACGAGTGGTGGAGCACAGCCACGAGTGATGATTCCCGAGGTCACTGTTCACGAGTGCAGATATTTCCCATATCACACTCCCATCCTTCATGTATTCTATTTATACAACAGGTTATTTGGCTGGTTACATGGTTATGCAAGCAATATTTTGGGTGGTGAAGTGGTAGTTCTGTTGTCTGTACCTGCAGTCAGCGTTCTCACTATGTGGTTTGTGAATTACACTTAGGTGTAGGTTATGATTGGTGGAATTTGTGAATGGGGTTACTTGTTATCTGATTGGTTGGTAGTTGTGTACGTGCGTGCATATGTGCATGTGTTGTGATTGGTTTGTGTGAGGTTTGTGGATGAGGATTTCTGGGTTGATGTTTCATAGAGTTTATGTTTTGTCTGGGACATTTTTTATTATTTGCAGCTCTTTTTGCACTCTTTTTATTTTATGTTTTGGGGGGATGTGTGATGCTTCGTGATACTTTTTTGGATTCTGTTTGTGATTCTCCGTGGTTGCCATCATCGGACTTCGGAAGTGCAGATTTCACTTTCTTCATTGCACCATTTCACTTCACTGGACACAAGAATATTCTATACATGAAGTGATTTTTTTTAACAGCTTTTGTGTTTCATATTTCTTTGCTTTTCCTTGGTGGCTCTCACTACTCTGTGCATATACAGTGCACACCACTGATACCACCCGTGGATACTGCAGGCAGTCGGATTTAGCGAGCAGTTTGATGAAACCAAAAGTTGTTTACTATCTACTCTATGTAAATTCTGTCACTTTCAACGATCCTTGTGTGCCTGCTATTGCAGGCACTTGAAGCATCAGACTGCCCTCCTTAAGTGTCATAATCCACTTGCATTAAGTGGTGTAGTTAACACCTCCAATGTAACATTTAAAAAGTTACTTTCAGAGATGTTACTGTCATTTTCCTAGTGTCCTGGAGGTGTTACAGAAGGTGTTACTCTGTTCAGCTGTAATGACCCCAAAATGGAAAGCTCTCACTCTGAGTCAGAAAGTGGAACTGTAACAAAAGATGGACTCTATGCCAAAGCTTAGCCAGCATGACCTGCATTAGCAACATAACCTTGCCAGGTGGTGGAAGGCATGAGAGCATCACAGGAAGCAGACAAGGAGGATGAGGAGGATGCTTCTGCAGCATGCTGCGCTGAGGAGAGAAGGATAACACCAGGAGATGTGCGGAGTGCTCTGCTCATGCTGTGCCAGGCGATGAAGCAACACCCGGAGATGGCCTCTGACTGGGTGGCGCTTACTGCTGTGGAAAAGGTTTGATAACTTGTTTGCTTGCTGCATGATTATTGATCATTACTATGGTGTAGGAGTAGGGGAAAAGGAGTTAAGCTAACTGTATATACAGTATTATATCAAGCGGCACCACCATATAAAAACTTCTCATTTTTATGTTGGCGCGCTTGCGCATCCAACATCTTGCGGTAGTGCAGATTTGGAGTTGTGGTCACTGTTGGGTGAATGCAGGGCATGCATCAGTAGGTGCATCCCTTATTCTCCAATCAGCCTGCATGCCAGTGCCACACCATGCATACATAATGTGGCGAGAACATCTAAGGAAAGGTCCGCTGCAATCTGAGCAAAACTTGTCAGATGCAGTGGACCTCCCGACGTGCTTGGCCACATTATAAACATGGTGGCCGCCCAACTGCTGAATTGGGGAGTGCCCAATCCCCCTGCTGGCTTACCATGGCCCCAATGTATGTGCCAACAGGGGAGCCCACTCCCCGTCAGCATAAAGCACTCCCCCTCATTTGTTATATGCCGAGAGGGGTGCCCAATCCCTGTTGGCATAAATTAAGCCCCCCTTTTGTTGTGTGCCGATGAGGGTGCCCAATCCCCCGTTGGCTGCAGCACCCCCCCAAACAGTTAGGTGGCACACTTGGCACCCACCGCAGCTTACCAATTCCCCACAGGAAAAAAACAACGTCCTGCAATGTTTTTTTTTAACCCTGTAATGCAAAAACGGTCCCTCGTAGTCTCTCTCCCACAACCCGCACCCACTCTCTGTGCACCCTGCCTCCCCACACACCCCCACCCCATACTTACCTGCGTAGTCCGGCGTGACAATCTTCGGATCTTCAGTAGACTGGGAACACGTCTGCACTCTTCAAAGCTGACCGCAAACTGAGGAAATGCCGGTAAGCTGTATAATGGAATAATGGGGGGTTTTCAACTTTGATGCATATCTCAGGCATTTTTTGTAATTTTGGCACCAAAGTTTCAACATGGAGTTTTTGGGACACCTCCTCATGAATTCTTGCACTGTCATGGCGTTATTTGGTCCTGAAAGATGATTTCTGCAGTCACTGAGCAGAATCACCTTTCAGGAGTGAGGAATGAAATGACAGTGCCAGTGTTCATGAGGGGGGCTCTCAAAAAGCCTATGTTGTAAATTTGGTGGGGAAAAATCCCCAAAATGACTGTTTTATGAGCATGCATTGCACAGTTGCTATGCACGCTCATAACTTAGTGAATTTGCAATATTTTCATGCCACATGTTTAGCATTGGCATTTTTCCACACCTTCTTGTGAACCGTACAGCTGTCATTTTTCACATCCTGCCCGAAATGCGTTTTCGCACTTCTGGTGCAGAATAGCACGGTCGATGTGGGAAATCAGTGTTCAGGACAACTTATCAAAATGACAGTTACACAGTTCATGAGCAGAAGTCCTAAAATGCCTATGCTGAAAATTTGGCGATGATACTCCATAACATGACTGTGTTACGAGCAAGCATTGCACAGTTTGCACACACACTTGTAAGTTCGCAAATGTATAATATTTTCACTCCATATTTTCAACATTGCCATTGTTCTGCACCTCCTTATGAACAGTACAGCTGTCATTTTTTCATATCCTGACCAAAATGTGTTTTCGCAGTTCTAACTCAGAATAGCGCAGTTGCTGTGGAAAGTCCATGTTCGAGACACATTATGAAAATGACAGTGACACTGTTCATTAGCAGAGGTCCTAAAATGTCTTTTTTGAAAATTTGGGGCCAAAAGTCAATAAAATGAGTGTTTTACGAGCATGCATTGCGCAGTTTGCATGCTCATGGCTTCGTGCATTTGTAATATTTCACTCCAGATGTTCAAAATTGGCATTTTTTCCACACCTCCTTTTGAACAGTAGGGCTGTCATTTTACTGTACATATCCTGGCTGAAATGTGTTTTCGCACATCCAGCGCAGCGCAGAATTGCACAGTCGCTGTGCAAAATCAGTTTTCAGGACAGTTTGAGGAAATGATGAATACACTGTTAATGAGCAGAGCTTCTAAAATGCCTATGTTGAAAATTTGGTGCTGAAAGTCCATAAAATGACTGTTCTGCAAGTGCGCATTTCGCAGTTTCCACGCAGCTTTGTAACTTTGTAAATTTGCAATATTTTCATGCCAGATTTTCACCACTGCCATTTGTGCACACCTCCTTATCAACAGTACAGATGCCATTTTTCACAGCCTGCCCAAAACGCGTTTCCACAACTGTGGCACACAATGGCATGCTTGTTGTGGTAAATCACCTTTTGGGACACATTAACAAAATCACAGCACTACTGTTCATGAAGGGAGGTCCCAAAATACCTATGTTGAAAATGTGCCTAAAAAACTGCCACAAATAACTGGGTTGTGGACATCTGTTGCGCAGTTTGTGTGCATGTTCATTGCTTCACCAATATTTCATATTGCCACTCCAGATTTTCAACATTGTCATTTTTTTACACTTCCTCATGAACAATACAGTTGTCATTCTCCACATCCTGCCCAAAACTGTGTTTTCCTTCCTCTGTCGCTAAATGGCACAGCCACTGTGCAAAACCACGTTTCAGCTAACAAAATGATTGTGCCACTTTTCATGAGGTGGCCTGACATGCAGCCCATGTTGAAAATGTGGAGTGAAACTAACACTACATGCCTATGGTGTTAGGGTTTCCAACTGTAGCACCCCACCCGCTATGGACTGACAGGCGTCAGGGCTGTGACTTGGGATCATTGGATGCAATGCTCATGCCATTCCACCCCCCATGCCCACCCTGCAGCCACTGACAGGCATTGTGGTGTGTCTTGCACTGTTCGGCCATAAACCTCACCCCACGCTCCTATACTGCACCCATGTCAGTGTATTTCCTTATGGAATGGGGTATGTATAATGCCCAAAGACCCCAAAGCACACCATGACACTTGTCAGTGTCTAAAGGGTAGGGTGAGGTACAATGGTATGAGCATTATAGCTGATGACCCAAAAGCGCACCCCAATGCCTGTCGCTCTCTACATGGTGGGAGTGGGGTTGGCATCACTTCAATACTTCACTGTTATTCCTCTTATGTGTCTCTAGCTCCGCCACTGCCAATGCCAGCGTGACAACATTCAGCATTGACAAATGCTTGTTTGATGTAGCGACCACTTCATATACCAATCAAGATGGTTTTGCACCAATGTGCCTACTATAAGCAGTGCCGACTGTATTCAGTATTCTGAATTGGCATCTGACTGGATGATTCGGGCTCTCCTGAATTTAGAAAGATTTTGCTGATGTATGCACTGTGGTGATATCAGCTACTCACATATGCACCATATGTATATCGGTTGGATATTATCACAGTGCATACTGTACATCAGCTACTAGTTATCTCACAGTGTGACAGATACAAGGTTTTATTACATCCATTTTACTCTCACCATGTGTGTGTGTGTGTGTGTGTGTGTGTGCGTGTGTATGTCTTTATATATATATATATATATATATATATATATATACACATAGCTCTATCTCTAATCTATATCTAAAGCTATATCTATTTACACAATGTATGTTTTGGGATAAATAAGAGTATACAAAAAGATATCTGAGCTGGCCAGTGAAGATAACATTGTTATCTTCATGTTCCTATATGTCATACATTTATCTCCACGTTCCTATATGTCATAATGAAAGTGAAAGTTTTTTACTTTTCATCCTCCATCTGTCTCTCTTTGCTGTGTCCCTGTAGATGCAAGCCTCCCTCCACAAATGCACACATCTCTTAGATCTGCTTGATCCTGCATACATCTTTAACCAAATAATTATTTTTAAAACATATCTAGTTGATCCTGCAACTTTGTTTTATCGACGTCCAACTTTGATGTGGCATGACTGATTGCTATGATCTCAAATGTTGTGTGACCGAGCGCTAGCAAGATTCAAATGTGAGGCACTGTCAGAAATTTCTAATTATGGAGCCTGTGCTGTAAATCGTAAAAAAGTGTGCCCCTTTCTTAATGCTGCCTGTATTTTCTGAAAAGAAGCTGTCGACAGTACTGAGAGAAGAGCAAATGAGTCAGCAGCTTCAGAATAACAGACGGAAGCGCACGCGTCTGTTGCCATAGCAGCACATGATCGCACGTCCGTCTGGTGTTGTGAAGCTGCCGACTCGCTCGCTTTTCTCTCAGTACTGTCGGCAGCTTCTTTTCAGAAAATACAGGCAGCAATAATACAAGCATTAGTCAATGCCGAATGTTGACTTGCTGCCATTGGCAGTGCAGGAGTTAGAGAGATGCGTCATAGGAATGGCAGTCAAGTAGTGAACTGATGCCAACCCACCCCCACCCTGCAAACAGTGACAGGCATTAGGGTGTCCCTATGGGTGTTTGGTAGTGCAGTGTGGGAAAACATGTTGGGCAGGATGTGAAAAATGACAGCTGCACAGCTCATAAGGAGATATAAAAAAATGCCAGTGTTGAAAATGTGGCATGTAAATATAACAAATTTGCGTAGTTACAAGGGTGCGTGGGAAATATGCAACGCACGCTTGCAACACTGCCATTTTATGGGCGTTTGGCACCAAATTTTCAACATAGGCATTTTAGCACCTCTGCTCATGTACAGTGTCACTGTTATTTCCTCAAAGTGTCCCAAGAAGTGATTTCGCATCGCGACCACGCTATTCTGTGCCAGAAGTGCGAAAACACATTTTGGGCAGGATATGTGAAATGACAGCTGTACTGTTCATCAAGAGGGTGTGGAAAAATGGCAATGGTGAAAATCCAGAGTGAAAATATCACAAATGCACGACAGTATGAGCGTGCGTGCAATCTGCCAATGCACGCTCTTAACACAGTCATTTTATGGAGTATCATCACCAAATTTTCAACTTAGGCATTTTAGGACCTCTGCTCATGAACTGTGTCACTGTCATTTTCATAATCTGGCCCAAACACTGATTTCCCACAGCGACTGCGCTATTGTGTGCCGGAGGTGTGGAAACACATTTCAGGCAGGATGTGGAAAATGACAGCTGTACTGTTCACAAGGAGGTGTACAAAAATGACAATGCTGAAAATCCAGCGTTAAAATATTGCGAATGAGCGAAGTTACGAGCCTGCGTAGCAACTGCTCAACTCATGCTCGTAAAACTGGCATTTGTTGGATTTTTCCCACCAAATTTGGAACGTAGGCTTTTTGAGAGGCCACCTCATGAACACTGGCACTGTCATTTCTTTAATAGGTCCTGAAAGGTGATTTCATGCAGTGACTACAAAATCACCTTTCGAGGCTGATTAACGCCATGACAGTGATAGAATTCATGACGAGGGTCCCCAAAAATCCCATGTTGAAAATTTGGTGCCAAAATTCCAAGAAATGCCTGAGATATGCAGCAAAGTTGGAGAAACCCTATTCATTCCATTATACAGCTTACTGGCATTTCCTCAGTTCACAGTCGGCTTTGAAGAGTGCAGACGTGTTCCCGGTCCACCGACGATCGTCGTGCCAGACTCTGGAGGTAAGTATGGGGTGGGGGGTGAGGGAGGCAGGTGCCGAGAGGGTGGGTGTGGGTGGGGGAGGGGGCATCGAGACTACGAGGGACGGTTTTCATTTTACAGGGTGAAAAACAGAAAACCATCGTGGGACAGTTTTCATTTTACAGGGCATTTGGCACACTGAGGTGGGCTCCCAGCATGCCACCTAACTGTTTTTTGGGGGGAGTATCAGTAGCCAACAGGGGATTGGGCACCCTCGTCGGCACACAACATGGGGGGGAGTAATGCCAATGAGGATTGGGCACCCTCGTTGGCAAAGAAAGAAAGTGGGGGGGTGCAAGCCGAGGGGGATTGGGCACCCCCCTAGGCATTCAACAATTTGGGGGGGTATGCCAATGGGGAGTGGGCTCCACCGTCTGCACACAAAGACAGTGGGGGGGTTACTGACAGGGGGATTGGGCACCCCCGATGTCGGCAGACGTGAGGTGGCTGCCTGCTCGACGACCATGCTCATAATGGCGGTGAGCACGGCAAGCAAAGGACCGCTGCATATGACGAGCTTTGCTCGGATTGCAGCGGACCTTTGCTTAGATGTGCTTGCCCCATTATGTATGCATGGTGTGGTGCCTGCAAGCAGGCTGATTGGGGAATGAGGGATGCACCTACTGATACGTGCCCTGCGTTCGCCCAACAGTGGCTGCACCCCCAAACCTGCACTACCACAAGATATTGCTTGCCCAAGCACGCAAGCCAACATAAAAATGACACATTTTCCTAAGTTTTACAGCACAGGCTCCTTAATTAAAAATATCTGACACTGCCTTACAGTTAAATCTTCGTAGCTCTCGGTCACCCTACATTTCAGGGCATAGCGCTCGGTCACGCTACATTACAGTTGCAGGTGGATAGAAGAAAGTCTCAGGGTCAACCAGATAATGTATGTTTTTTTTAAATATCTATTTGTTTAAAGACGCAGGCATGATCAACCAGATATGTATTATTCAATAACTTTAGAGTGGCAAGGTGAGACATTTTTTTTAACAATATATGTAATATGCTGTTTTGAGGAAGGGGACATGGAGAGTTGTGTTGGGGTGGTCAGGGCTAGGTCAGCCAGAATCCAGACAAGTTTTTTTATGATAATTTTAAAGCAGCAGGATCAACTACATGTATATTTTTTAAACAACATATGGCATCTGTTGTGCTGGTAGAGATACTGCAGTTTTGTGTTGAAACAGCCAACACCTCTATGTTGGGGAATGTATTAAGTGCACATTTGGAGCTTTTGTTGAATGCAGCCCAAAACATACATAGTATAAACAGAACATGATGTGGACTTACTGAAGATATTATATTTATCTTCACTCAAGGCCAGTGACATCATAATCTCTCACTTGTGGCTTCACCATTCATGAGATATCATTGGCCTCTCGTGAAGATAAATATGATATCTTTAGTCAGGACATGTCATATTATATATATATATAATTTATATATATATATATATATATATATAATAGTGGCACGGTAGTGCCACTATAGTTAGGTTGAGTACCCCATTTAAAGGGTACCTAAACAAGCAGTTTTTTAAAACCACAAACTCCAAAATCTGACTTCCTTACAAGGTAAAGTAAAGACTGCTGTTTACATTTATGCTAAAACTACATTTATGTAAATAATATAAATGCAGTTTCATAGCTTTTGAAAAATGTAAACATCAGCCTTTCACTTTCAAAAAACAGCCTTGGTTTCTCCCCAAGATGTCTGCCAAGTGTGTTAAGTGATGCGTCATGATGACATCATCTGAGCCAGAGACAGAGATCCACATATATTTCTATAGTGCTAACTAGTTCTTTTTTCCCTCTTATTTTGAATTGTTGTACCAGAATGATCAACACCATGTATTAACTCATGGATTATGTTGATCAGTACACATGTCAGGCAATGATTTTGTTCATTTTGTTTACTTTAACTTGTGGAAAATGTTTTGCAATCCAGCTGATTTTTTCTTTGGCCAACTGCATTATAGTACAACACTTCAAATACCTGATGATCTAGTGGTTATATGATGCACTGAATTTTGCTTTTTGTTAACCAGGAGAGACACACTAAGCTGAAAGCTTGTTTACAGGTGTGGCCTGGGAGCACAAGGAAGTTTAATGACTTGCTCAGGGTCACACAGCAAAGTACCAGTCTTATTCAGTTCCAAAGCTCATGCTGTTTTGTTAATCCACAAATAAGGCTTTCTTTTTCCATGTGAACCCCCTGCACCTATCCTGCCTTCTGTTGAACATCCCACCATCCATACCCTGTCCTTAGTACTTCCTGGGGTCGCATATGAGCCTGTGGTCTCATGAAGAGAATTATCATACCTCAGATTGTAATCTTTTACCTCAGAGAGTTGTACACACCTATTCTGATATGCATCATCAGCCGGCACTGTTAAAAAATGCCTCCCAAATCACTCTCCAGTCCACATTCTCAATGTTTGATTTCTGCTCCCACAGTAAACATTGAATGGATCACCACCCTTCTGCACAGTGAAGATAGTAGGTACAGTTCCCTGTTGTGTTTTTTTCCCCACCTCATTAACCAACAACTAGGTCTTCCTGGAGGGCCAAGCAACAAGCATCATGACCCACCAGAAAAACTGCTGTTCATACCCTCTTAAGGTCTGCACTTACAAGGGATAATAATATTATTAGCAGAAGAGGCATACTAATACCTTGAGCAAATCCACCTGACTTCCAGTGTCGGTCTACTCCTTTATCTGTGATCTGAAGAACCCCACAGAACAGTTCCCAGCAATTCTTCTCCAGTACTTTTCTGTGATCTGCTCCATAATGTGAGTTGGCTGGCTACCACCCTTCCAAATCTTGAATGTGCTATACACAACTCCCTCAATACTGTCCTAACAAACATCAACACCCCCCACCCGAGGGTAATCTCCCTACACTGAATTCAAGTAACAGTTTAGGTGCAGACCTGCCACTCTTGAGTATTTGTCATCGCTGACTACTCTCATCCACAGTCAGGTAGTGATCACGTTGCTGGCAGCCCCACATTTCAGATCTCACAGTGATCTGCTCAGCGTCATCCTTCATGTCTTCAACTAACCTGAATATAGCTGTACCCTGCTGAAATGGCCTTTTCAGTCCCTCTCTGGCATTCATTCTTCTCACCTGTTCCAAACATCAAAAACTGGTGAGTTCCCTACCCTTCCGCATCATGAATTTGTTTAGTACAGTCTCCCGTGTTATATTTACATATTAATAATAAACATGATCTTTTGGTAAGCCAGGCTGATAGCAGCATGGCACAAGTGGAAAAATAGGTGTTCCCACCCATAGAAGGTCTAAGCCACCTATGATTAGGCACTATTATATGACGTGCATAATGATGTGTGCACCCATCAATTAATAGTGCCTAATCAAAGATAGCCTAGATCTATTAAGGTTAGGAAAGCCCATCATTCCCCTTTTTCCCTGCTGCTATGAGCCTGACTTACTTGAAAGATATGCTTATATTTGATATGTCAAAATAAAATGGGGACTGTACTACTTGCATTCATGATGCAGAAGGGTGATGAGCTCACCAGTTGTTAGTGTGAGGAGGAATAGTGAAGAATGAATACCAGAGAGGGACTGAGTAGGCCACTCTTGCAAGCTACTGCTATGGTCAGGGAAGGGAGAAGACAGAAGAAGAGAAATACGAGCAGATTACTTTGAGAAATAAGATGTGGGGCTGCCAGCACCTTGATCACTATCTGACCCCGTTGTCCTGGCCAACATTCCCCTTCCCATAAAACCAGTGCATGCAATTGTCCAAGGCTGTGTGTGGATATTAATGTATGAAATGGCTGCCACTACATGTTCAGTCACTTCACTACCAGTCTAGTATTACTTGTAAAGCACTTTGGGATACAATGTGTATGAAAACCATTATATAAATGCTAATTCTTATTATTATTATTTCCCATAGAAAAAAGACAAGACAAGCATATATTTGAGTTTTGAGAAAGTATGAACTCTAACATTAGACTGCACAAGAACTTTACTACAAAAAAGTGATGGCTCTAGGGGGTGGTGAAAGGTGTGGCTGCAGCACCCCCCCCCCCATATAGTAATGTACTTGCTTGCTGTTGCATTTCACTTTGTTGAAGAAGTCTGATTTATTGATTGTACAAATATTTACATTCAAACTATGGATTGCATTTGTAGGTTCCGTCAAAAATGTACTAGAAAAGAACAATAGCAGAAAATATAAAGGTTTAATAAAAATGTTAAAAAGTGTATATTAAGCATACACACTTCCTCAGCACCCCTATTTTAGCATTCTGGAGCCACCATAACCACTAGACCACCAGGTTATTCAAGATTTGTACTGCACTGTGGTTTGCCACAAAGAAAGTTGGTTGGATTAAAACACATTTTCAGCATGTTAAAGTAAACAAAATGAACAGAACCATAGCCTGACATGTGCATTATACAAAATAATGCACATGGTTTTGACCATTTAGGTGAAACAAGTCTATACAAAGGGAAAAAAGAACTAGTTTGCACTATAGAGAGCCATATATCTCACTGACTTTGGCTCAAATGATGTCATTACATAATGCATTTGGCGGCCATTTTAGGAAGCAGGTAAGACAATTGTTTTGAAATTGGAAGGCTGATTTTACAATTTTCAAATGCTCTGGAACAACGTTTAGGTCAATTATGTAAATGTAGTTTTAGCATTAATGAATACAGCAGCCTTTCTTTTAGTCACTTACTGATTCAGATTATTCATTTTGAATAGTTTGTTGTCAAAATGTTGTTTAGGTATCCTTTAAGGTTAAAGTCTGAAATTTTGCAGGTTAATAACTTTGTCACTGTATGATCTGCCATTTTGTTTTCAGTTACTGGTCACATAAATGCATGGCATTTAAATTTGGGACCCTCTAGGGACACAATTGTTTTTGTGCTCAACTAGTTGAGCCCTGAGGATGCTAGCCATGTCTTTTTTTCTTTTGGGAGGGGGTAAACACCCCAGAAATAAGTTTTTCAAATTTTTGTAAAATGTAGTGTCACAAAGTAGTGTCTCACTAGCAACACTTTCGTGATTTTTTTTTGCGAAAGTGTTGTGATTTGCGACACTATGCCCAAAACAGTATGGAATCTTTGCCAACCTGCTGCAAAAGAACAGTTTGGTCTTTTAGGCAGAAATTTGGAAGGAAGAAAACCAACATCCAACATATGCGCCTTTTGTGGTTTGGTGAGAAAATATTAGAGGGCTTCAAAGTTACAGTACTCTGAAGTTGATGTGTTTTCCCATAGGTTAACATTACGGCGTTCGCTGCGCCTTTCGGGGCCCGTATCTCGAAAATGCTTCGAGATACGGACTTTTCATCAGAAAAATGCTTAGTCCCCTGTCAGTGAGCTAAGTGCAAAAGTAGCCAGGAAAGTCATAAATAATGAGGTTTTAAATTTTTTTCTACATCGTACGGTTCCTGAGATATAAGCAATTTAGTATTCCAAGTGATCATTTTCTACTCCGAGGGCCATTATTATGCATACATTATTTGTTTTCACTATGTTTCTGAATGTACTTTTTGGGGACAAAAAGTGGGTGTGTTTGCATTACTGTTACAGTTAGCATTTGTGCTTGCATTTCCGTGACCATTTCTGTTAGTGTCTCCGTTTATGTCGCCATGTGCGTTACCCTTTGCATTTGTGTTTACTCTTGTGTTTACATTACTGCTACTATTTGCATTTCCATTACTAGTTTTTTTGCATTTCTGTTTATTTTTGCATCACCGTGTGCACTGCCGTTTGTGTTTGCGTATGCGCTTCCATTTCCATTTCTGTTTTGTTTGGTGTCGTTGTTGTTGTTACTGTTAGTGTTTGCATTTCCAATTGCATTACTGTAACCTTGCATGTTACGATTTGCATTTCATTATGCACCCACATTTACTATTACCTTTGGCGTCCTCCTTGCTGTTACTGTAACTGTTTGCATTTCCACTTGTGTTACTATTACCGTAGGGCCACGCGCGTGCACCACCACATTCCATTCACTATTTACACTGCACATTCTCAAAAGGAAGCGAAATTAATGGCAAAAGACTCCATTTAATGCATCAGTTAGGGTTGTTCCACAGCAACAAAAGCGAGGGAATTTGGTGTTAGGGTTGCCACCCCTTGCACCCCACACCCACCCCATCCCCACCAACTGGAATCGGGGTGTGTGTTGGGGTTGTCGGTCCTAACTCTCACCCCATTCTCCTATACTGCACCACCTAAGCTTGTTTACACATGGCATGGGGTGAGAGTTAGGACCGATGACCCCAACGCACACCTCGATGCCTGTTGGTGGGGACAGGTGGGCGTGGGGTGCAAGGGGTGGCAACCCTAACACCGAATTTCCTAATTTTTGTCACTGTGGAATAACCCTAACTGATGCATAAATAGGAGTTTTTTGCCATGAATATATATATATATATATATATATATATATATATATATACACATATATACACACATATATATAAAACTCTTAACATATTTACACTCAGTTACACTCAAATGGCACTATGAGGGTTCTCACTACATCCCTTATGGGGCATACCATATATATATATTTTTTCTTGCTGAACCCTCTTTGATTTCATTAAGATTCATTAGAATAGTTTTTCTCATTTGTATTACAGTAATCCACACTCATTTAACATATTACAACATAATTTAACATATTACAACATATTCCCTACTACAGTGAACTAATGCTTCTACCCCACAGTCTGAGTACAACTTAACTTTATAGTCCCCACACACAATGTGACTGGCTATTAAATACCAGCTCCTTTTATATTTCATATTAAAATGTATTTTCTAATGTTAATTGCAGTACAGTGCTATAATTCAGCATTTTGGCACTTGCCTTCTGTCACAAACTCGCTCAGCCAGTCAGTTCACTACTTCCAAAGTGCCAACCTCTCCTCTAAGCATATGATTTGTGTACAGTGAACAGAACAAGGTAACTCTCTTGTCTGTTTTGTGGGTTCAAGTCACCTTAGTCTCAAGCTCTGGAGGGATTCAAACTGATAACCTCTTGTTAACGTACCCAATTATCAGCCTCAGACAATTCTGTCTTTGGGGGGCAAGATATCTTTGCCTATGGGCACCCAACCAGGTCTTTCAAATGAACCCTTAGAACGCTATGCAAGACTTTAGAGAACTCTATCCATTTCCCAGTTTGGTATATCAATAAGCCCATGCACAGTGTTACTTATAACCTTTAAAAGCTCCACTTAAAATAAAAAGAAATGTCAAGGCATTCCATGCAGTTTCCATTTGTAAAATATCCTTTTACTTTAAAATATCAAAACAGAACAATAATTACAGAACAAAATATATCCCAACAGATACAGCCTTAAAACAAACAGGTAAAAGTGCAGTTCCTACAATACATACATTCAGACGGGTCTAATCTAATGCTTACTTTCTTTCAGTGCTTTCAGGGTCTCTCTTCTCTCAGTCAGAAATATTGTCTTGTATGTCTCTGTCCAGGTTCTTTCAGCAATTAAACACTGTTCTGAGTCGGCCTTCTCATGAGGTCACTAACTCTTCCTTGGTGTATCAAAATCTGTATTTTACAATATAGGATGTCCAAACAGAATAGTTAAAACAACATAATAGGTGACCTCACTGCCTTTCCTCCCTCAGGTTAACCAGACCAAACTGGTTTATGCTCTGCTACAATACATCTCAAAAGTTTCTTTGATCTAAGTCATTGTATTCAAAGCAAAAGTGTATTTGCCTCTTTAATCCCGTCTGGGCCTTGGAATCTACACCTCAAAGGTCTCTCTGATGTAATTCAAAGGTTCCCCGGGAAAGTATATTGGACCTTCCAAATTCATCTGGGTCCTCCCTGGCCCAGACAACAACCTCTTTTCAATGTCCATTCTGGCTTCTCTCTGACACCACTGCCTCTCAAGTTCTTCCTGGCAACTATTATAAGTCAAGGGATTTTCTCTGAGGGAATTATGAATGGCTAATCTTATTTCCTGGGACGAAAGCAAATTGACAAGGTAATTGCACCCCAGATTTCTGCAGTTTAGCTATGTTCTGTCCTTTACACTTATCCCTGGGGGGTCTTGATGCGTCACTTCCAGTAAGGCAGTAGTTTCCTCAAACTGACCTTCCCATCACATATTTTATATGTAATAAAAAAATTTGATACAGCACTCCAATCTGGCTGTCTACGTCACACCTTCAACCTTTTTTTTTATATTTCTGTGTCCCACTGGTCATCCCAGGTCTTGTACAAATCAGTCCAGCGACATTGCTATCCCATCCCATGGATTTACTGGTTAACCACCACTTAGACAGAGCCAAATATTGACAGGTGGCCTGCCACTTAGAATCATGTGGAGCCTGCGTGGAATTCCATGTGAAAACAGGAACTTTCTTCCATTTTGACTCCAGGGACCTACATGTGCTACAACCAGACATGTCATTATTGACCCATATGCTAGTTGCAGCCTCACACCACCAAGCCCATGTCTGCTGCTCCAGATGGTGCCATGGCCCAGTTTCTGCTGGTTAGAAGGCAAGTGAAAGGACTCAGAGTCCCCCCCAAGGGAAGTGAGCTGTTCCTGGGACACTCATTTATTCCTTCTCCGGCTGATCCCCGAGCAACAATGATCCATTTCTGAACCTGGGTCACTGGTGTGGGTGGAGGTAAGGCATACAGCCCCTCAACCAATCAGGATGTCTTTTACTTCAGCATTTTAACACATTTACATATATTTTATGGACTTTTCTACAAAGATTAAAAATGCATATCTTACTTACCAGGATTAACAGTATGGACTGAAGAAAATGAAAGATTTCAACATGGCAATTGCCCACAAATGGGGTGCATACAATAATTCCCAAAAAAACATGCCTACACTGTGTCTATGTTGGGCTCACCTCAACCCAACCCAGATAGACCAACTTAGTTTAGCTGGTTCATTCCACTGGGGTGTCATACAGACAAGGCACACTGAGTACTGGTAGGACGAAACACATCTCTGTGTCTTCTGTTGGCACCCTTTGAATACTGTGTGAGAGGCCTTTTGGCACCATGCAGTTCTGCTTAAAGGCAAACCAGCATAATATGTTGTGCTAATTTGCATATGCAGCTCATGATCCTTTGCATTATAGGGGTATGTGTAATTTTGTATGTCCATGCTATGTTTTAGACTATGGTTATAGAGGTGTAAGAAGACAAGTAGTCTCTTGAGAATGTCTCATTTACAGTTTAAGAAATTCTGTCATGGTAGTGTATACTATAGGGTGCAGTAGCACCCCTTTAGTTAGAATTGATTGAGAAGTTCTGTCTTAAACTCGTAAATTTCAACCTTAATAGCGCTGGTGGCATTTGATAAAATTAGCTGACATTTTGCATGTGTTATCTGAGATGCAAGGTCTAAAACTATGGGAAGCTTTATGACGGAAGCTTGTGCAGTTTCTGAGATCAACATATGTCATTTTCTTGTAGAAGTAAACTTTTTTCCCTATACTTAACATGGGATTTAGGTTTGCTCTCATGTACAGCCTACACAGAATGGAATTTTTCCCTAAACCTTTTAAGGTAGAAGTGTGCTCTGCCAAGGTAGTTCCTTTGGAAGGTTTCATAAAAAAATAGTAAACAGTTCTAGAGTTATAATTAGAATTATAAAGATTCATTTTTTTTTCTTCTGTTCTGAACATACCCAGTAGATTTTTGGGATAACGTTCTGATACAAAACCAAAAATTATGGGTTGCAAGACCATTTCTGGGTTCTCACCACTTACTTCTCACAGCACAAAAAAAAGTTTTGTCCTGTGAGCTGCCATCTTGTTTTCTTCCCTGTGAATTAAAAAACATGGAAAATACATTAAAATGGTGTCATTAAACAACAACAAAAAAAAAAACACTTGATACTTATAATTTATTTATTTTTAATAATACATAGATATCCCTTTTCTGGACATCCCAGAATCCACAGTGCCCCGCACAGTGAGAAGAGCAGTTCACCCGCAGTCTCTGTGTGAGAACAGCAGGTCTATATTGAAATACTGAAGCCACAGATGGAAGCTGTGCTGCTGGCATCAGCTGAAGCAGTGAGCTGGCGATCCCCTGTACCCTATCTCTCTGTTTCTCCCTGTCTGTCTGTCTGGCTGGCTATATATCTATCTAAAATATTTAAGTGGACTGGTGTGCACACTCCCAGTTCAGCTTCCACCCCCCCCCCACGTTCTCCTCCAGGTCTCATGCCCACCCATCCCAATGTTTATGTTTTTTTTATTTTATAAATAAACAGACCAGGGTGTCCATTTCCTGTACTGCTTCTCCCTCCTCTCTCCCCTCCAGGATGCCTCCCTACCCTTCCCAATGTTTACTTTTTTTCTATATAAGCAGACCAGGGTGTCCACCACTGGTACTGCTTCTCTGGACCCCCTCCCCTCAAGGTCATGCATCCCTGTTCCTCGAATAGTAGCCCAGAACTCTGGTGCCCAATTTCCAGTGTCAGAATGTCAGTTGTAATAAAGAAAACCATCCCTCAATAATTTTTTTTCATAAAACCTGTGTGGTTTCTCGAAACTAGGCACCACACTGAAATTCCTTCTCCATGCTTGCCTCTAATTCTCAACCCTAGGAGCACCACTGTTCCCTGTACTTCTCTCTCTCTTTCTCTCTCTATGGTGCCCCTCTCACATAAGAGATACCTACACTCATTGACCTTCATAGCCATAGTTTAGTTCAACTTTCTTCCCCACCTCTCCTCCTGCCTCAGCCCTGCACCTATCCTATCATACTCTCTTCACTCCTGGGATCCCCGCTCCTTCTCCATCCCCCACCACAGAACTACGGGTGGGTCAATTTGCCTTCTCCTACTGCCTCCCCATCTCATGGAACTATCTCTCCCTTGGACTCTGAAACACATCACCTTACCTGTCCCTCAAAAAACATTTACGTCTGCTCCAATCACCTCCCTGCACCTGTTTCTCCCCCATCCAGAGGTTAGCACTCACCTCCCTATATCCCACCCACAGTAATACTCACTCCTCGACAGTCCTCTCAGGCTAGCTAATTGTCTGTTTATATGTCTAACTAGCTATACTTCTTAACCCATGTTGTGCACTTTATTGGTATGTAGTGATAAGATGTGTTGTTTGTTCTGTTGTGATTACTCTTTAATTGAAGTACCATTATATGTCAATTTTCATTATCTGCCTGTTCCTGTTTCTGAATTTTTGTCTTGTGCTTGGCTGGCAGTATAGCCTAGAGGATAGAGTAACAAGCTGTGAACAAGCGTGGTACATCCAGAAGACCAGACCTGGGTTTTATTCTCCCAACCTCCACTTGCATACTGTGTGACTCTGAGCAAGTCACTTAACTGCCCAGTCCTCCCAGGTCACCCCTGAAAACAGAAACTTGTGCCTAGTGGGCCTTACCCAGTTACCAAAGACTAAAATAAAAATAATTGGAAGACAGCTTAGCCTGTATTTCAATGGACAAGCAGCCGGCCACACCCAATTCCTGAGCTATATAAGCAGTTCCTCTCAGTCTACTTCCGAAGCATTTTTTCATTGCCAGCTGGAGGCTCTGTTAGTTTGTCTTCTGAACTGACTGGGTCCTACCCCACCCCCATCTGCTGTTTCTGTTTGTCTCTGTTGGATTTCTGTGTTTGTTTTCCTGCTTCTAGTTTGTAACTTGTCTCCAGCTGTGTGCTTCTTTCTGTCATTGTTTTCTGTGGTTTTGTGTGTCTTCATTTTTGTTTTAGGCCTTGTTCCCTGTTTCCATGTTTATGTGTTTTTTGTTTTGTCTTTTGGGACTTTGTTCCTAGCATACTGCTACTCCAGAGCTCATACTACTTGCTTTCAGTTACTCACAACTCTCAAATTACTTGCAACTCAACTGCAAACATAATCTGTGTGTTTCAACTCAACTAAAGCTGCTCTACATGATGCATACTTAATTGTTTTCACCTGATTCAGACTCCTGCTGAACCCTAGTTATGTAGCTCAATCATGTGCTCTCAACTCATTCTCTTACCTCATTGCTGCAGTTTCATTGCACTGCCTGGTGACAAGTGCTTTTAGAGCATTGTGCCTCCTTTTATTTTATGCTTATTGTAGTTTACAACTCAGTGTACTCAATACAGATGCTGCTTCTATGTTTGTGCACCCTGTTATACTCTGAGGTCAGCCAAAACTACTGCTGATGCTGTAAATTTTTTTCAATACCTGCAAGTGAAGCTCGGCCCTTCCATCATTTTCTTGTTTTTCCTACGGTGGGGACTTGGGGGTATTTGGTGAGTTGTGGCCCTGAGTGGCTAAGTATTATGTTGTAAATCCTGTCTCTGCCGCCGAACAATCCTCAGAGTATTTGTCACCTTCATTGGCTTTCCATGCTTGGCTGGCTTGCCCCACTATTTCCAGTGGTGCTCTTTTGCTACTATAGTTTGCAGTCCTACTTGCAGGTCCACACTTGCTTACGCGCAATCATTGCTTCGTGCCTACCACCATCCCTTCAGCTTCAGCCTCTGGGATGTCTTCTTCACTCTCTACTGCATCCTACCTTTGCAAGGTCTCAGCACTTATTACTCATTAAGGTCTCAACTCACCACTGCTCATTCAGCTGCTCACCAGTTTTCAGTATCCCTCCTTAGTTTCTGGGGCATGCCAGCCATATCATTCTGGTGCAGGTACCCTGTGCTGACAGTCTTGCTCTGCATTCTAAGTCTGCATCTTGAGTGTGCCTGACTTGGGGTGGGGTCCTTCTCACCTGGCCCATAGCTGGGAATGTCCTCACTCTGGGCTTGGCTTTAGCTGTTCACTATGTGACAGCATCTCCCAGTGTAGAATTTAAGACTAACTGTGAAGGGTAGTTACTCTGACCCTCCTTTGGCTCTAGTGGTTCCACTATAACCATTATCAGTTGGCTTTAGTGGTTTCCCTAGCAAGGCATCTTCACTGTATTCTCCCTACGACTGCCTCTGGGTCACCTCATTTGTGTTTAGGGTGAGTAGGCCAGGTTAGTGCCTCAGCAGTCATTGCTGTCCTCCTCCTGCCTTGGTTGCCCCCGATGTTGCAGAGCACTCTTGCAACTTTCCATGACTTTCCCGCTAGAGGGACTGAGTGACAGCTTTCCTCCAAATTGGAATGTTTTCCACCTCTCTTTATTGGGTTTCCAAATTGCAGCAGCAGAGCCATCACTAAATAAAATATCCCAAGCCTGGATGGAAGGTGACCTAGGCCTTGGATCCACAGAGATTTCCTCCTCATACGGTTTTTTTTCTCTCCTCCATGCCTCAAGTCATAACTGTTAGTTAGCATAGTAGTGTTCATTAGTTTCTTAGGTAGGTTCTGCTGTTGGATGGAGGTGGATGATGTCCTTGCCATTCCCTCTCTCCTTAGAAGGTCCCCTCATTCTCAACGTAACTTTGAATCATTCCTCACAAACCTGAGCATCTCATTACATTATCAAGCTGCTTGATTCTTTATTCTACTCCTACATCACAGCTCCTGTTTGCCTATAGCTTTGTACTACATTTCTTTTTGGGGATCCTTCCTAAGGTACCATTAGCCATGGGAATCATACCATGGCACCTCTAGGGATGGAACCCTGTTTGAGTGTTCCTTGCCTCTTGTACCTCTACAGGGTGTTAATGCCTCTGGAATAGACAGTGCGAACAGCCAAAACCAAACTAACACAGTTGCACAAGCATAAAACTATACTGGCTATGTAGGCCATTGAATTGGAAGGCTTAGCCTGTATTTCAATGGACAAGCACAGCCACTCCCACTTGCTGAGCTATATAAGCAGTTCCTCTCAGCCTCCTTCTGAAGCACTTTTTCAATGCCCCACCATCCTTCCCTCCTCCTCCAGTGGCAGCACTTCTCTTCTTGAGATCCTTCCTAAGGTACCTTTAGCCACGGGAATCATCCCATGGCACCTGTAACAGTGGAACTCTCTTCGAGGGTTCTTTGCCTTTGGTACCTCTACAGGGTGATAATTCCTCTGGAATAGAGAGTGTGAATGGCCAAAACCAAACTAACACAGTTGCACAAGCATAACACTGTACTGACTGTGTAGACCATTGAAAAAATAAAAATGTGCCTCGGGTTGCACCTGGAGACGAGCCTAGGTGCAGTGTGCTTTTCCTGGTTAGCAAAAGTTTAAATAAAAATAAATAAATAAAAAAGAAAATGGTCCCTTGGCAATCTGACCCCCAACATACATGCATCCAACCACCCCACCACGACCTCCCACTCAGCACTCACCACCGCACACATTCCCAGACCCCCCCACTCTCACTCACCTGAACATGTCCCATGGTGTACATCCACTCTGTGACTGAAGACACATCTTGCTGCTGGAATTGGTGACTGTGAAATGAGACAATAAGTTAAGTGTGGTTTAATGTATTTCAATGGGTTTCAACTTTTATTCATGACATTGTCATTTTTGCATATTTTCACACCAAATTTTCAAAATGGCCTTTTTGGGATCCCATCTCATGATCAATGGCAATGGAATTATGCAAATTTGGCCCAAAAGGAGATTTTGCAGTCACTTTGTGAAATCACCTTTCTCGTGGGATATGAAAATTTTCCAAACAATTCATCATGAGGTTGGGTCATACGAAGGCCATGTTGAAAATTTGGAATCAAAATATGTACAATGGACAATGTTATGAGCCTGCATAGAAATTGTTCTATACTCATCCATAACATTTGTAATTTTAAATATTTTAACTCCAAATTTTCAACACAGCCTTTTTTTCACACCACATAATGAATGTGTCAGCTGTTGTTTTCATATCCTGGCCAAAATGTGTTTTCACACCTATGGTGTGGAATGACATTTTGGTGGGGATTTGAAAACTTTTGGCTACTGGGTTCATGAGGTGGGGTAAATATATCTCTCAGCTTGTCTTAGTCTGCCTTGTTCATCCCTGCAGGGATCGTTTTGCTTGTATGTATAATTCCTGACTATCCCTGTGTGGATATCTATTGTAAATGTTGTTATAAGACAATATATATGTACCAGAGTGTGTTTGTAATGACTGTATCATGTACTCTCCTGGTTCATGTCTGAAAATAAACAGGGCTATTGCCTAAAGCACTTACCTGGTCATCAAAAGCTAATAAATAAAATAAAAAGATATGCAAAAAATTTGGTGTACAAATACAGTGACATACCCAGGTTACAAGCGAACATTACAATATTTCAATGTTCTCTCATTACCACTAATTTTCAATATTTTAACTCCAAACTTTCAACATAGCCATTGTTCCAGACCATCTCATAAAAGTTACTGGTGTCATTTTTTAAATCCTAGGCAAGACTAGTCAAGACATATTTTGACATTTGTGGTGTGAAATTATGTTTCAGAAGTTGTACTATAAATGCCACATGCCGTGTTTATAAGGGAAGTCATAAAACTACCAACTTGAAAATTTGTGGTCAAAATAAAAAAACATATATGTAATTATTAAGAAACTTTGTGTGCAGTGTCAGTCTTCACCCCAGCAGGTATGCTTTGTGATCCCATGCCAGTGAGCTGAGCTCGGGGGGATCTTAGTGACCAGAGTTATGTAGGGTGAAGGTGCTGGGTTGGTGCTGCTATGCAACACCCTTCCCCCCAGCCAGGGAATGAAAGCTGCAGGGTTGCTAGCATGGGCCTGGGTACCATATAGTGAAGACAGCTATTTCCTTGACATAGAGTCCTGCACCTCTGCCCTGTGGGTGGCAGAGTGTTCTGTGCATTACCTGACAGATTGACTCTTTGCCTTGTGCATCTGTATCTGCAGCCTCATGGAGGAGCAGAAACCAAATGGTCCTGTGCTTCTACAGCCCAGACAGACTCATGAATTCTTGACATCTGTTGCTACATGGAACTGCAGGTCTTTCAAGGGCCCTGTACTTCCATAAGCAGACGGAGTCTTCCCTTGATGCAGTATGCAAGGGCCCTGCATCTGTTCACACAGGTCCATGAGAATACAATCCACTGTCTTAAAATAAAAAGGAAATTCCTTGCAAAAAATGTTATTAATGCACCAGTTAGGGTTCCAGATAAAACTGCAAAAGTAGAGAAATGTGGCATTAGGATTTCCAACCCTAACTCCACACCCCTATCCTGCCAAGAAGCAAAAGGAGAAAATATTAGGGTTCTGGGGCTCTAGAGTCTTGGTGAATCAGTGGTGAGGTCTTACTTGAGGTTGTCAACCCTAATACCCATCCTGTTTCCTGAACAAACAATATCAGACATTATTTCCTTTCTTCACACAGGGCCCATAAATCAGTGGTGAGGACTTTCTTGGAGTTGTCTACCCTAATGCCCACCCTGTTCCCTGAACAGATAATGTCATACATGATCTCCTTTCTTCAAGCAGGGCCCTGCAAGAAGAAAGCTATGAGGATGGTTCAAAAAGTTCTGAGTTAAATATAGAAGAAAACACAAGAGACTATTGATGTTACAGTTACTTATAGTCCATGTGGAGTAGGACTCAGAAAGTGCAGAACATTCTAGATTGTTTTGTCACATATGTATGGTTTGTCAGTTGCAGGTAGGCCATGATTAATGCTGAAAAATCAGAAAATCAAGCATTATGCTGTCATTAAATTTTTGACACTAGAGAACACTGAACCAAAGGCATGTTGAAAGTGTATGGGGACGATGCAGCATCATATGCAACAGTTAAAAGGTGGGCAGCAATCTTTTGTCCCGGTAGAAAGACTCTTGAAGATGACCCCAGGTCAAGATGGCTCATGACTACGGTGAGTGAGGAAATCAAGGCTGTGCAAGTCATGGTTTTGAAAGACTGCTGTGTTACTGTTGCACAATTAGCTGACACTTTGGGCATTAGTGTGGTATCAGTTGAAACAATCTTGCATGATCATTTTGGAATGTACAAGGTGTGTTCCTGTTGGGTCCCCACAATGCTGACAAGTGCCATGAAGAGGGTGCATCTGGTGACTGCTCATGACAATCTTGACCTGATGAAGGCAGACTGCAACAAGTTTAAGAGGTAATTTATTACCAGTAATGAGTCCTGAATTTACCATTATGACCCCGAGTCCAAATGGCAGTCCATACAGTGAAAACACCCACATTCTCCAACATCCAAGAAATTCAAGTCACAGAGCACTGCAGGCACGATCATGTGCACCATTTTCTGGGATGCTAAAGGTATGGTGCATATTTATTTAGCTTTTGTTTTTCAGGTAGGCACACTATGCAATCAAATGCCAATTTCAGGTGTGACCCGGGAGAGTACAACTACAAAATACAGAGAGTACAGGAACAAAAATAGAGACATTTGAAGAATACAATATGATTAGGACATACCTAGTAGGAAAATATACTATAACAAGGCGTACTTTTTTATTTTAATTTATTTATTTATTTGGGGACTCGGATCATACCTTTGAGCTCAGAGCTCTTTTACAAAGGTTCCATGTCAAACAGTGACAATGACAGCAATACAAACAGTTTACATATAATACTTGAATAGTAGGTAGTTAGTATACAGTAAGGTTACAATGTCATTCATAGTACCAGTGGTGACAGTACAGTGTCAAGAGCATTCAACTAGGGTAAAGGACAGTGTTTATATGTAGCGAAGGAGATAAAGAGGTGTGACACCTAGTGTGAGAGTCCAAGGAGGAGTCAAGGGAAGGGGAGACTGGGGGAGATGAGTGGGCAGCCAAAAGAAGTGGCTTTGTCTAGGAGGTTGGGAGGTAGTGGTAGTAGGTTGGTTTTAAGGTTGATCCAGTGGGAGAAAAGGCACAGGGGGGAGAGGAAGACAGAGGGGATAGGGCAAGAGGGAAGAGTGGTGGTTAAAGGAAGGGGAAGGAGAATGTGGATGAGTGGGCATTATGGGTGTTAGAGTCTTAGTGGCAGTCACAAATTGTCCTAGTAAGAAGGTGTTGCCTTACACAATTTTGAATTGTGAGATGCATTTGGAGTTTAGAATGTGCACTGGGATTTCATTGAGCCATTGGGGGACCCTATAGCTGAAAGCATACTGTACCTGCACAGTTCGACGGAAAGGTGTTGTTAGGACCCCCCTCATCCTGCCTGTGGTGGTACTGCTGATAGCACTTGGTGTTAGGATGCTAGAAATGCATGGGGCGGTTTTACCCATTAGTGCCTTTTTCCAAGGAGACATGTTTGGAATATAATCCTGTTCTTTAGTGGCAACCAATTGGTCTCCTCGTATAAGGAGCAGGTGTGGGTATTTCGATCTGCAGCCATTGTGAGCTTACATGCCTTGTTGAGGGCAATGTGAATCCTTTTTAGTGCAGTGTCTGTTGCTGCGCCATAGACCACCAATCCATAGTCGATGTTAGAAAGGATGGAGCTGGAGACTGAGAGATGGGGGACTTCTATAGTGAGATACTTTTTATGCCTATATAGTACACCCAGCTTGGTGTTCACTGCCTTTACCACTGTGTCGATGTGTTGGGTGAAGGTGAGGCAGTCATCAATGGTGACCCCCAGGTACTTGAAGGTCTGAACTTCTTCCAGCAACTCACTGACTTTATTGGAGATGGTGAGGGGATGGAGTTTCTTTTTGTGCTGTGGGCTGGCTGTGAGCATCACCTTGGTTTTTTTGTAGTTTAATAGAAGTTTATGGCTACAGAACCAGTCTTCCAGCTTGTAGAAGGATGCCTGCAGCTCAGGTGGAGGGCAACTATTGATGAACTGCTGGTAAGAAGCACAGCGTCATCTGTGTAAAGTATCAGTTTAGTGTCAAAGGCTTCAGGAAGATTATTTAGGAACAGGCTGAATTTGTTGAGTTAAACTGTGAGTTGGGTGGCCACAATCTTTCCCAGTGCTTTAGATAAGGAGAGAGGATGGCTATTGGCCTATAATTGGCGGTGCATGTCATATCACCGTTCTTGTGCACCGGCATCACAAGAGCCTGTTTCCAGATCCCAGGGAACTGTGCAAGAGCCAGCGATTTGTTAAATAGTTTTGTAACTGGCACTATGATGACATCCACTGTTAGGGATAGGAGTTTCATATCAATTCCATCACTTCCCATTCTGGTCTTGCCTAGTATTTTTTTTATGTGTTTGTAAGCCTCCTTTACTGACACTTTTTTGAAGTAGAAGACAGGGATTGAGCCCCCTTGAGGCATGCAGTTGGTTTGTTCCCCAGCAGGGTGCAGGTAGTCGGGGGGTAGCACTCCAGTCAGGTCAGTAAACGCTGTGTTGAGAGAATGCGCGATGTGCTGAGGGTCAGTAATCATGACGTTGTTAATGTTAAGCGAGTGGGGGATCTTCTTCTCATCCTTCCCAAGAAGGTTTTTGATGTTCTCCCAAAAACTCTTCCCATTGCCCCAAGTTTTATTAAGCTGCTCCTTGTGGAAGTTGGCCTTTGCTTGGTGGATAAGGTTGGTGCAGTGGTTTCTTGCAGCTCTATAGCATTGGAAGTTGTGTTTGCTGTGAGAGGACTGGCTTCTTCCCAGAGGTTGTCCCTTTCCTTCATCTGGGCGAGGAGATCCCCTGTGATCCAACCATTAACTTGACCCAGAATTTTTCTTTTCCTCAGTGGTGCAAAGATATCGCAAATCTTGTTGAAGCCCTCTATAAAGAAACTTAGGGCCCGGTCAATATTAGGTGCATGATCGATGGGGGACCAGTCATACTGGGAGAGGGCAGAGGAGAGGGCCCCAAGCTTGCCCTTCCCCAAGACCCTACTATTAATTATGATAGGTGGGGGCATGCTCAATTTGTTTGACCATGTGAAAGTGACTGGGGAGTGATCACTTAAGGTGTCAGACAGGACCTTAAGTTCAGAGATCCGAGAAGGGCAACTCGAGAGGAGCCAATCGAGGAGGGTGTCTTTTCCTGTTTTGTGGTTCCACCTTGTTGGGCTGTCTACAAGTTGGGTCAGATTGGAAGTAGCGACCATGTCCTTGAAAGGCGTGGATTTCCTGCCCTACCAGTTGATGTTAAAGTCACCTGTTATAAGAAGCTCTGTGCCCTGAGAAAGGGTAGCAGTTGTATCCAGTATTTTTGGGAGGCCATCCCTGGCTTTAGTGGGTGGAAGATAAACTGAGGCTAAGATTAGAGATTTGCCATGCTGTCCGACCTGTGCTTTTATTGCTAGTAGTTTATGATCATCCTTGACCCTGGTAACAGGGAGGACCGAGCAGCATAGGTAATCCCTGGCATAGATAAGGACTCCTCTGCTTCTCTTGCCACACCTGTCTTTCCTAAATGTTTGATATCCTGGGAGCATCACTTCATTGTCTTTTATCTTGCTTGACAGCCAGGTCTCTGTCAGACAGAGAATGTCAGGTATATGGTGGGACATCCACGCTTGGAGTAGGTCAAACTTTGCAGTGAGGCTGCCGATGTTCAGTGTAGCTACTTTCAGGCCTTTACTCGTGTTTCCCTCTGCATTTGATACTGGAGGTGGGCCAGGATTGGCATGGACATTACCTGATAGAAGAAGAAGCATGAATATTATTTTCCTGGCTGAGAGGTTTATGCAAATGGTGGAGAGTATCTTGCGCCTCCTGCTCTTGCAATGGGGGGGGCGAGTGTTCACCAAGGTGATCTTTATGGGCATGAAAATGGTAGTGTTGATAACTATGGCAGGTGTCAGGGGCCCCAGGCTAGTAGGTGGGATGCAAGTGGGTGAAAGATGGAGCTCCCTCGGCACAGTTGGCATTGGGGTGCCATATAGTGCATTTTTGTCAAGAGCAGGTTCTCACAGGGGTGGTAGTGGTCCAGCTTGGTAGCGTGGGCCTGTAGCACCCACAGAAAATAGAAGAACTAGGAGGATAACGTAATCCATGGTAGACCAGAGGTGGTGGCACTTGGGTGGTCTAAAAAGCACACCAGGAGATAGCAAAGGAAAAATGCTGATGGTTAATTACATCCACAGGAAATGAACTGTTGAGATCCAGAATCAGATAATGTGTTAAAATTCCTGAAAGGTGATAAACTGTGGCCTGGGCATATGCAATGTGTGAAATCCTTTTGTCTATATGTTTCCTTTGATCTTCAAAGTCCTCAGAGACAAGTACAATACCTTGGGAGTAGGTCAGACAGTAGGCATATGCAATGTGTGAAATCCTTTTGTCTGTATGTTTCCTTTGATCTTCAAAGTCCTCAGAGACAAGTACAATACCTTGGGAGTAGGTCAGACAAAAATGTTGATTCAGTCACAAAATGTGTTAAAATTCCTTTGTTCTTTAAAGTCCACAAGCGCAGCTGCTTTAAGAGTGGTCAGACCAAAATGTTGAAAATGTTGATTCAGTTGCAGGACCCAGCATCACCATGTGTGTAAGACTAGTTGCAAGGCATATGCTTCCTTGGGGAGGCTTCAAGAAAGCTGATTTAACATTAAAAAGCTGATGCCTGATGATGACGATTTGCAGAAATTCAGTCCAGGAGACTTTCACCGATGTTGTGTGCAAGAATGGTGCAGGTATACCCAGCAGAAAAACATGTAAATGAACAAAAACTAACCTACAGACACAGATAAGCACTAACAGCCACCCACACAGCCCCAGGAGGAGAAGCTTTAGCAAGGAGGTACAAACCATGAGGATACAAAGCATGAGGATACAACAGTCTAATATACATACAGTGGGAAATTATACCTGACATACAGTGCATCGAGATTCGGCAAATATTGACATATATATTTTACAGAGATTGGGTGACAAGGAGAAAGGAGGAAGGTCAATTATAGGCCAAGAGGATCCATGAAGCAAGCCATAGTTATGGTAAAGCTAACATAAAGAGATAGTGATGTCCTGAGGGGAGTGAGGGAGAGGCGTATTAATTTGGATAAGAGGTGTGTAGACTGGGCTGCTCAGCCAGTAATGGGTTCACTTGGAATGTACTCGTGGGGAGGACAGTCAAGTGCTGAGGCAGAAGCAGTGCACCTGGCTATGGAGATACCCTTAATATCTGTTACAAAACGAATGAAAGGACATCACCGAATGTCTAGAGGAATGGAGTTCTATAGTTTGGTGGCAGAGTAGGCAAAGAATGCTTTCCCTGTTTAAGATCTGATTCTTGGGATCACAAGAAGGTGATTATTGGTAGATCAAGGGGGGTAGCCATTTTCAACTGGTCTAAGAGCAAATGGAAGGGATCACGGCAGACCATTACTCGCTATATTGAAGATGATACCACCATAACTGTAGTCATGCAGAGACAACGGGGAAGCCAACCTTGTTTGTCATAGAGAACACAGTGGTGTGTGAAGAAAGGGGACTGTAATGCAAAGCAGAAAATGTTGTAGGTGAAGTCCCATTTTTGGAGTACACTTTTGACAGCTGAGGAGTACACTGGTGCTCCATAAAGCAATTTGGGGAGCAGCATCCCTCCAGCAATAGCTAGTCAAGCTTGAGGGCTCAGGTCTTGGGCATCTTTATGTGATGCACCAAGCATGGAGTTAACTGTTTTAATGACACTTGTCATATGTGCTGCATACTCAAAAGAAGGGTCTAGGATGAGTCTGAGGTACATGAAGAGAGGGGTTGTTAGGACCAAGGAGCTGTTTTGATATGTAACCGATAAAGGGGAGGGGCAGGCTATAATTTTAGGGTAGTACCAAACAGCACTGAATGAGTTTTGGCAGTGTTGAGAATGAGCTTGCTCAGTGATAGCCAGGTGTGTGCTGATTGGACGTCTGCTGTTAGGTGTTTATTTATCTGGTCTGTATGTTTTTAGCTAGTATAGAGGACCAGATCAGCAGCATATAATATTGCAGAGAAGTGGTTCATGCTACTGTATGAGTGATATTATGTATGTGCAAAGCAAGCAGCAGAGGGTCAAGTATGGAGTCCTGTAGGACTCCTCTCAGGGAAGGTGCAGGATCTGAAAATGAGTATTCATACAAGACCTAATGGGATCTTTTTGCCAAGTAGTTTTGAAACTGTGAAGAGCAGTTGATGAAATGCCCAGCTCAGCAAGTTTGGCAGTGAGCAGGTTGTGATCAGCAAGGTCAAAGGCCTTTGCTAGACTGATAAAAACAGCACCAGTGACATTGTCAGCATCCATTTACTTAGAGCAAGTAGGATTGCTATGGGTGTGTAGTTGTTCAGTATTCTACGGTTTCCCTTCTTGAAAACTGGGACAATGTGTGGTAGTTTCCATTCATCAGCACTATGCCAGTTGAGAGGGAAAGCTTGATTAGTTTGGTTGTGGGAGAGTTGCTGCAGTTTTAAATAGTTTTTGCTGCAGTTTTAAATAGTTTCAGTTTGATTCCATCTAGACCCACAGATTTAGAGTCCAGAGTCTGTGTGAGGAGTCTACAGACCTCTGTGGACCTGAAACTTAAAGTAGAAAGGGTGCTGGGACTGAGTAAAGGATGATCCTGAGTGGGTATTAGGCTGAGTGGGAGCAGAGGATCTTTCTTTCAAGATATCTCCATAGGCAGAGAGAGAGATCAGTAAAGCTGGAACTGAATGCATTGGCAATTACAGCACTATTATTGCAATGCACCCCATTGATTCATTTTTATTTGTTGCCAGAACAGTTTCGGGTTTGCAGTTTTACAATGACTGCTCTTTTTTTTCCTGACCTCCCTCTTGCACTTGTTTTGCAGTTCTGTATGTGTAGTCCAGTCCTGGGGGGATAAGGAGACCTTGTAGGCCTCTCATTTTTTATCTCGTTCTTTGAATTTTGTGAGTAGCTCATCATCAAGCCACTTTGTAAAGGGGGCCTGCACCATCCTCTGAGTTAGGGATATGAACTTTTCTTGCATTTTTGTGAGCACTGTGGTGAGAACGGAGGCTGCTGAATTAACATCAGTAGCATTATACAGGTTGGTCCAGTCTACACTTACCATTGCCTGCTTATATAGGTTAGGGTCTAGGTTATTAAATTTCCTGAGATATATTACCTCTGGGCAGTTTAGCCCCCCATACACAGTAGATGGGACAGTGGTCACTCAGAGCATCAGCAAGGACTCCCAAGGTTTTAAGTCTATCTGGCCTTGATGTGAGAATCCAGTCAAGTTAGTACCTGTTTGCTGTGTATTGACTTCATGCCACAAAAGCAGACATTCATGGGTCAATATTATGCAGATTTGCTCCATTGACTGCATGCACCAGCTGAATGAGTCAATTAAAGAAAACCGTCTTGAAAGATGAGAGCTACACCATTGCTTTTGCATGATAATGCTCCAGCACACACTACAAGAGATGCAAAGGCTGCTGTCTGGGAATGCCACTTCAAAGAACTCCCACATCCTGCCTATTCTCCAGACCTTGCACCCAGTGACTTTCATCTGTTTCCCAAATTGAAGGAACATCAGCACATAAGGTGTTTTGAGGATGACAATGAGCAGGAGGCAGTACAGGGGTATTTGACGCGGCTAGAAGAAAAGTTCTTTCAGGAGGCAATCAAAAAGCTTCAGGAATGATATGAAAAGTGCATTGTTAAAGAGGGTGACAATGTTGAGAAATAATGTAGTACTTCTTGGTATCTGCAGTTGTTATATATGTTATGCTCAAAACTCTTGTACAACAGATTATATTGGCAACATGTGATGAGAGGTGAGCATTAGGGTTGACAACCCCAAGAAGACCCCACCACTGATTCGCCAACACTCTGGAGACTCAAAACCCTAATGTTTTTTCCTTTTGCTGCTTGGGGGGTAGGGTTGGGTAGTTACAGTTGGAAGCCCTAACACCACATTTCACTACTTTTGCGGCATTAACTTGAACCTTAACTGTTGTTTTTGTAAAGAAATCATGAGTTAGGTTTATTCTTGAATATGTTCACTGTCTCAGAATTAATCCCTCCCAAATTTAAACTGTTTCATTCTCTTACTGTCCTTGTAATATGATTCCCTTAGGCATGTGTTAAAATTAGTAGGTTCTGTTTGAAGGCAATGTAAAATTAAGCATATCCCCATAATGCAAAGCATCATTGGAATTACATGCATATCACCATGAAAAAGTTAAACTGGATCCACTTAAAGCAAGTTTGTATAATGCCAAATGGTCACACAGACACACATACACGGACACACACACACACACTGCAAAGTCTGAAATAGAAGACACAGACATGTGTTTGATCCTTCACAGGACTCATTAGTGTGCCACGTCTGTAACAGCTCAGGGAAAGGAAGAACCAATCATATTTTGGTATAACTATTTTCGGTCATGGTGGAGCCCAAAATAAAAAAAAAGTAATCAAAACAGAAGAAAAAATAGCAAGAGAAGTTAAGAAAGACAAAAAGACAGTTTATCAATAAATTAGGGGAAAAAGGAAAATAAAAGGGGGCATCGTTAGACTCCCAACTGAAGACGGACAACATGAGGAAAACAACATTGTAAAAGCTGACATTCTCAACATTTCTTTCTGCTTGGTATTCACTAAAGAAGACCAAGGTAATGGCCCCAAGTTACACAAAGCAGACAGACTTGACAAGGAGGCTGACATGGAACCCTTCACAAGAGGCAGTGTCCTGAAACAACTTCAAAAATTAAAGGTAATATGCAACTGTTTTTACACCTCTAGATGCCCTCTAGTTGTTCTTTTATTGGCTACCCAGTATTCTGATATGTTTTAAAATGTTTTTGTTAAATTAATAATCTAATTTAGTTTAAGAACCCTGGATCCCTCTCTCCTCAGCAGTTGCTGCTCTCACTTTTCATACCGCCTGAACATTCTGTGACATCATAAGCTTCCATTCCAGGTCATTCAGATGAATAGCATGGAATGGGAGTTTCTGATCTCTTAGAATGTCTTAGAAATGTGAAAATCAAGAGCAGTAGCTGGTGAAGAGAGTGTAGATCTGAGTGCACTCCAAAGCTAGATCAGTTATTTATCATAAAATCCTCAAAGCATGTCAGATGAATCTTATAGATTTCTTTGACTGGGTGACCAAAGTAGTAGACCAGGGAGGGGCTGTGGACATGGCCTACCTAGACTTTAGCAAGGCATTTGACACAGTCCCACACAAAAAAATTAATATACAAGTTAGCCAGCCTTGAAGTGGTTCCAAAGGTGGTAGGCTGGGTAAAGAATTGTCTGGACAACAGGACACAGAGGGTAATAGTAAATGGAGTCCACTCTGAAGAAAGGAGAGTTACTAGCGGGGTACCCTAAGGTCACTACTGGGACCGGTCTTCTTCAATGTCTTTATAAGTAACATTTCAGAGGGACTGGAAGGAAAAGTATTTCTCTTTGCAGACAACACAAATATCTGCAACAGGGTTAATACAGAAGGTGGTATGGAAAGGATGAGAAGGGACTTGGTAAGACTGGAGGAATGGTCAAATGTATGGCAGCTTAGATTCAACACAAAGAAGTGCAAAGTAATGCACCTGGGAAACAAAAACCCAGGGAAAGAGTGCACAATGGGGGGGGAGATACTAACAACAACAAAAATGGAAAGGGACCTGGGGTAATTATATCAGAAGACCTAAAGGTGGGCAAGCAATGTGAGAAGGCAGTAAGGAGGGCTGAGGGGATACTGGGATGCATAGGGAAAGGCATCACCAGTAGAAAACAGGAAATTGTTATCCCTCTGTACAGACAGTTTGGTGAGACCCCATCTGGAGTACTGCATGCAGTTCTGGAGACCACATTTCTGCAAGGACATAGACAGGATAGAGGCTGTCCAGAGGAGGGCAACTAAAATGGTGCAGTGTCTGCACCAGAAGACATATCAAGAGAGACTAAAGGAGCTTAATACGTATACCCTTGAGGAAAGGAGGTAGAGGGAGGACATGATAGATGCTTTCAAGTACCTCAAGGGAATCAACAAAGTCCAAGAGGATAGCATCTTTCAGAAAAAGAGATGTGCAAGAACAAGGGGTTACAATTTGAAGATAGAGGGGGGACGGCTCAGAGGTAATGTCAGGAAGTACTTTTTCATGGAGAAGGTTGTGGATACATGGAACAGACTTCCTGAGGAGGTCATGGAGTAAAAAACAGTGGGAGAATTCAGGAATGCAAGGGACAGAAATAAGGCAGTTCTAGTGGTTGGTAGGAGAAGTAGGCTGTTGGTTAACTAGGATTTGCAGCTTATCCATTAAGTAGGGAAATGGGCAGACTAGGTGGGACAAGCGGTCCTTATCTGCTATCAGATTCTATATTTCTATTTAATGATGGAAGACTGAGAAATAAAATATCAGACCTGGAGGCCACCATAGCTGAGGCAGGCCTGGATATTGTAGCCATCACTGAAACATGGTGCACAGCCATGACTGGGAAATGGTCATACCTGGCTACACAATGTTTAAAAGGGACAGTGTAGAAAAGAAAGGTGGAGGAGTGGTGCTTTATGTTAGGGAAAACATCAAAGTGACAGAGGTACAAGGTGGACGAGGGGTTCAAGATGTTGTTGGTCAGCCTTGAGTATGGAAACTGAGCCACCATTTGCATGGGATTGGTATACAGGCCTCTGACACAGTGAGAGGACAAAGGCAAAGAGATGTTGGAAGACACAGGCAAAATGGCTAAGGAGGTGGTACTTGTGAGGAACTTTAAACTACCAGATGTAAAGTGGAGCCTATCTGCTACAGCATCAGCTAGGAGCAAAGACATCTTGGACCCCCAGCAGGTGACATTCCTCAGGCAGCTGGTCAGTGTACTCACTCAGGGTGGGGCAATACTGGACCTGGTACTTACTAACAAGGACAGTGTGGTGGATGCCAGAGTGGGGAGTCATCTGGGGACCAGTAACCATCGCACAGTATGGTTTAATAGAAGAACAACAACGGAATCCAGCCACACAAGTGTGAGGGTCATGGATTACAGAAGGGCTTACTTTACAAAGATGGGGAATGCTTTTGAGAAGACCTGCCGGGAGGAGATGTCAGGGAAGGGGGAAGGGAAAATGGTCCTGAATAAAAGAGAGCATAGTAAAGGCTAAAAATGTGTATATCAGACAAATTAGCAAAAGCAGAAGGAGGAAGAGACCTTCATTGTTCTCAAGGGAAGTGGCAGAACAGGTAAGAGCAAAAACAGTGGCATTCAGAAGGTATAAGAAGACCCAAAGGGAAGAAAATGAAGAAATGCATTTGGGGAAAGGGAGGGAGGTAGGCAAGGCAGTAAAGAGTGCAAAAATGCAAGCTGAGGAAAGAATAGCCCAGACAGTACCAAAGGGGACAAGACATTTTTCAGGTATGTCAGTGAGAACAGGAAGACCAAGGGAGGGATTGCACAGTTAATAATGGAGGCAGGGGGCTATACTGAGAAGGACCAAGAAAAGGCAAATATCTTAAGCAAATATTTCTGCTTAGTATTCACAATTAGAGGTAAGGGGAGGGACCACAAATAAGCACAAAGAGATGGGGGGGAGGATGGACACCAGTCCCTTTTCTGAGTTGAGAGTCAGGAAAGCACTCACTAATCTGAGGGTGGACAAAGCCATGGAGCCAGATGGGGTACATCCAGGAGTGTTAAAGGCACTCAGGAAGATGCTAGCTGCACCCCTGACAGACTTATTTGATGGTTCACTGCAGACCGGCATGGTCCTAGAGGACTGGAGGAGGGTGGACATTGTCTCACTTTATGAAAGTTGTAGCAAAGAGAAGGTGGGATATTACAGGTCTGTCAGCCTGACATCTGTAGTAGGGAAATTGATGGATACACTATTAAAGGAAAGAATCATGCAACACCTGGAATCAAATTGACTATAGGACCTGAGGCAGCATGGCTTTACAGAGGAAAGGTCATGCCAAAGAGATCTGATTGATTCTTTTGACTGGGTAACCATGGTTTTGGATCAGGGTGGTGGTGGACGTAGCCTACTTGGACTTCAGCAAGGCCTTTGACATGGCCTTTGACATTATTCTGCAAAGGAGGCTGGAATTAAATTTGGGTAGCATGGGGGTGGGCAATAAGTTGGTACCAGGGTAAGAAATTGGTTAGGGGGTAGGAGGAAGAGGGTGGTGGTAAATGCAGTTCACTCAAAGAAGAAGAGAGTGACCAATGGCGTACCACATGGGTCAGTATTGGGACCTATCCTCTTTAATGTTTTCATTAGTGACATAGCAGAGGAACTGGAAGGGAAGGTCTGCCTCTTTGTGGATGACACCAAGATTTGCAATAGGTTGAACACTTCAGAGGGGATGCAAAGGATGGAAAGAGACTTTCAATGACTGGAGAAATGGTCAATGGTTTTGCAGCTAAGTTTTAATGCAAAAAAGTGAAAAATAATGCACTTAGGTAACAGAAACCTGGGGGTGCAGTACAAGAAGGGGGGAGAGATACTACCAGTGACCAAGCAGGAAAGAAACCTGGGATAATCATATTGGATGACCTGAAGATAGCCAGACAATGCAACAGAGCGATCAGGGAGCTAGTGGGATGCTGGAATATATAGGTTGGGGTATTACCAGCAGGAAGAGGGAAATGGTGTTACCACTATATAGGACTTTAGTAATACCCCACGTGGAGTACTGTTTCCAGTTTTGGAGGCCACATCTCAGGAAGAACATAGACAGAATAGAGGCTGTCCAAAGGAGGGCTACCAAAATGTTGCAGGGTCTACATTAAATGTCCTTTGAGGAGAGGCTTAAGGAATTAAACATGTACACTCTTGATGAGAGGACGGAGGAGGGATATGATCAAGACCTTTAAATACTTCATGGGGGGTGAGTAAGGTACAAGGAGGAGGTATTTTTCAGAGGAAAAGGTGATCCAGAACAAGGGACCACAATATGAAGTTGGAGAGGGGTAGGTTTAGGAGAGATTTGAAGAAATACTTCTTCACAGAAAGGGTGGTGGATGCCTTGTAGTCTTCCAGAAGAGGTTAGTGGGGCAAAAGCAGTGGTGGAATAAAAAAAAAAGCCTGGGATAAGCACAACGGAGTCATAAGGGATAGGTAAGGGGGTGGCAGAGAAGGTGCCCTTGACCTGGAGGGGTCTACAGTGCAAACAGTGTACCAAAAAAGGGCAGACTGGATGGGCCATGCAGCCCTTATCTTCCATCATCTTCTGTGTTTCTTTGTTAATGTGTTTCAAGGGTTAACCAGAAAGGGCACAGGCAATAAAGCCAGGTTTCAAGGAGAGGTAAAATTACACATCTCCCTAGCCTTAACACTTGGAACTGATGAAGTTGAAAATCAAGAGAGCTAACTGGAAGATACACTTGAGCCCTTAAAAAAATTCTCTTCACAATAGCACAAATTGAAACTCTAAAAATGTTCAGGACCAGGGTGATAGATCTTGAACAGGCAACCTGAAATTGGTATGGATCCCCGAGGGGGTCGAGGGCACTGAGGATACTTTGCCTTATTTTGAAGACAGGCAACGTGAAACTGGGATGAGTCCCTGAAGGGGGTTGAAAGCACTAGGGATCCTTTGCCTTCTTTTGAAAAGTTACTAGCTTTGGTTACAGGTGGAACTTTTCCTGCTCAAAAGACTCAACTTGACCTGGCTCATCGAAGCGCTGGCTCTAAATGGTCTGCTAACTCAGATTACTTGCACTTTGTCTGTGTGACACCCCATAAATTCTTGGGCAGAGAGCTCCTACTAAGAAAGACCCACACTGAGAAAGGTCTACTTGCTAAAGGGATTAAATTTCAGGCTTTTCCAAACTTTAGTGCTGAAACAATGAATTATAGAAAACATTTTAATTCTGTCATAGACTTATTAACAGAATAGGGGATTAAATATGCAAACGATAATACAACAGGGTGGGCAGTATTGGGCAATACCAGACTGCTCAGGGGCGTAATGAGGCCCGACACCACAGGCGGAGGGCCTTATAGCCCTTGGAAGGTCTGGTATTACCCATACCACCCACTGTGAAAGGCATTATTGCACTTAGAAAATGGGCACAGAGGCGTTTTCCTATGGGATTTAAAAAAGTCAAGAAAAATAGTTAAAAGATTTATTAATGATAAAGTTTAAATGTTTGCATGGTAAAGTAGTCCCTATTTCTGTGCAATGCCATCTGTTGTACACCCCCCTCCTCCCCGCCTCAATCATGAAGTTAGCTCCCCTAGATAGAAACATAGAAACATAGATTTTGACGGCAGGTAAGGACCGCTTGGCCAACCCAGTCTGCCCATTTCCCTACCTATTGGATAAGCTGCAGATCCTAGTTAACCAGCAACCTACTTCTTCCTACCCCCACCCCCTAGAATTGCCTTATGACTGTCCCATGCATGCTTGAATTCCACCACTGTTTTTGACTCCACAACCTCCTCCGGAAGGCCATTCCATGCATCCACAACCCTCTCTGTGAAATAATACTTCCTTAAATTACCTCTGACCGGCCCTCCTTCTATCTTCAAATTGTACCCCCTTGTTCTTGCACACCTCTTTTTTTGAAAGATGCTACCCTCTTGGACTTTGTTGATTCCCTTGAGATATTTGAAAGTTTCTATCATGTCCCTCCTCTCTCTCCTTTCCTCGAGGCTATACATATTCAGCTCCTTAAGTCTCTCTTCATATGTCTTCGGTGCAGGCTCTGCACCATTTTAGTTGCCCTCCTCTGGACAGCCTCCATCCTGTCTATATCCTTGCGGAGATTGGGTCTCAGAACTGCACGAGTACTCCAGATGGGGTCTCACCATCTGTCTGTACAGAGGATAATAACTTCCTGTTTTCTGCTGGTGATGCCTCTCCCTACATCCCAGTATCCCCAGCCCTCCCTTGCTGCCTCTCACATTGTTTTCCACCTTTAGGTCATCTGATATGACTACCCCCAGGTCCCTTTCCATTTTGTTGTTGTTAGTATCTCACCCCCATTGTGTACTCTTCCCTGGGTTTTGTTTCCCAGGTGCATTACCTTGCACTTCTTAGCATTGAAGCTAAGCTGCCATACATTTGACCATTCCTCTAACCTTGCCAAGTCCCTTCTCATCCTTTCCACCCCACCTTGTGCATCAACTCTGTTGCAGATCTTTGTGTCATCTGCAAAGAGACATACTTTTCCTTCCAGTCCCTCTGCAATGTAGCTTATAAAGACATTGAAAAGGACCAGTCCTAATACTGAACCCTGTGGTACCCCACTAGTAACCCCCCTTTCTTCAGAGTGGACTCCATTTACTATTACTCTCTTTGTCCTATTCTCCAGCCAATTCTTTACCCAGGCTGTCATCTTGGGACCCACTCCCAGGCTGGCTAACTTGTATATTAATCTTTTGTGTGGGACTGTGTCAAATGCCTTGCTAAAGTCTAGGTAGGCCATGTCCACAGCCCCTCCCTGATCTACTACTTTGGTTACCCAGTCAAAAAATCTATCAGATTTGTCTGGCATGACCTTCCCATGTGAATCCATGCTGCCTTGGGTCCTGAGCCCCTCTGGCCTCTAGATACTCAACAATTCTTTCCTTCAGAAGTGATTCCATCATTGTCCCTACCACTGAGGTTAAACTAACAGGTCTGTAGTTTTCTGCTTCTGCCTTGCTCCCACTTTTGTGAAGGGAATCACATCTCCCTTCTCCAGTCCTCGGGTACCACCCCATCCTCCCATGATTTGTTAAAGAGGGTAGTCAGTGGTGTCACTAGTTCTACCCTTAGTTCTTTAGAATTTTGGGATGAATCCCATCAGGCCCCATTGCTTTGTCCACCTTCAGTTTTAAGAGTTCTTTCAGAACCCTTTCTTCTGTAAATGGGCTGGTATCAACTTCTGTATCCAGAGTGTTTCTACTGTTTGTTCTAAGGTACCTCCCCCACTTCCTTTGTAAATACTGAGCACAAATATTTGTTTAGTATCTCTGCCTTTTCACACTCACCCTCTGCCCACCCTCCCTCCTCTTTATTAAGCCTCACTAGCCCTCCCTTGGTCTTCCTTCACTCCCTGATGTACCTATAAAAGGTTTTATCCCCCTTCTTAACAGAGTTGGCTATCTTTTCCTCAGTTTGGGCCTTTTGCTGTTCTGACTGCCTTCCCAGCTTCCTTTGCTTTAACTGATACAGTTCCCTGTCCTGCTCCTTCTGTGATTCCTTGTACTTCCTGAATGCTTTCTTTTCTCTTGAACCTTCTCTGCCACTTCCTTTGAGAACCATAGTGGTTTCTTGCATCGTTCGTTTTGTTAATTTGCTTCACACAAAGGCTTGTTACCTCTGTGATGGCAGTTTTATTATTCCCCATTGTTCTTGCACCCTCCTTCCTGCCCATTTGCTAGTGCATTCCTTAGGCACTCACCCATTTTAGCAAAGTCAGCCCTCCTAAAGTCCAGTATTTTTGCCTTTGTATGGCTTGACTCTATTGCTGTGTTATTGTGAACCATACTGTTCGATGGTGGCTAGTTCCCGGATGGCTGCCCACTTCTACATCTGTGATCCTCTCTTCATCTCTATTTGAGAGAACGAAGTCTAAGATTGCTCCCTCTCGAGTGGGCTCCAATACTAGTTGTCTAAGGCATGCCCCTTGTAGGGCATCTAGAATCCAGTACAAAGTCCTTTTCTCTCTCACTAGAGAGAGATAAGGACTTTGTACTTACTGTCTCAACAGTACTGCTTTTTCTTAGTCTTGGGGGTTTAACAAATGTATACTGTGTGATTGTTAAGTATTTAGAGATACAGCATTACATTGGTGTGCCTGTTGACGTCATACCAGGAAGTAAAAGACGAAAAATGAATGTGTTTCTTTATTTATGTATTAAGATTTGGGTTGTTTTCTTTATTTGGGGTGGCATGTCGTGGTCAGCAATTGATGTGTGGGGTTGGAGAGTGCAGGAAGGAAAAATTAGATGAGCGGCACCATGGACGAGTGAGGAGAAATGACTGGTAGTCATGGATTTGTTCGGAGAGTGGAAACTGGAAGGTAACGTTGGAGCTGTGAACCATGGTGCGAGAGGCATCAGAACAATTTATTTGGTTGGTTTTTATTGTCTTTGCATGGAGTTCTGTTTTAGTGGCTTATTATTTTTCTGTACTATCCTTTCCATGTGGGGAGCGGTTGAAGGTGAAAGTGTGTGGTGGCAAAGTTGAATAGCGAACGAGAAATTAGAAGTGGCGCCATCGATCAGCTCAGTACTGTGGAAGCTGTAAGCCGCTGTGGAGGTACTGGTTTATTTGGTATATCTTTAATGCTGAGTAGCAGGTTGGGGGAAAGCTGGAGAGGTGGTGTCAGTCTAAGGAAAAAAATGTGAGAAATAAAAATGACGAGTATTGTGGTGGATAGGAGCTGTGTCTCTCGCAAAGTGAGAGAGAAAAATGGTGCCCATTTTAAACTGAATTAGCAGGTTTGGGCTAATTATCAAGCAGGGATGGCAATACAATATTAGTTATGAGACTGGCAGGGCAGGTACTTTTTATTTGCTGTGCATCTATTGAAAGTTAATGTACCCCCATGGCAGGGGTACTAGCCAATCAGAACCCAGTAAATAAAAAGTTCATTTTCTAAGCTTTATTACTTCCTGCTAAACTGCATTTCTTCCTACATGAAAGAATTAAGATATTTTGTTGATCCCAAAGAAGTTGAAATAGCCTTCTCCAGAGATTTTCCACAAAGACCCTCTAATACCTACATTCAGGGCTCTACTACTTTCCTTTCAGCAACATTCTGCCTTTTCAACAAGCCCTAGAATGGGGAAATCAATGCGTGCCTGTGTTGGGCTACAAAGATTACTAATCAGTATCTGGAATAAGTGTGCCCTGACTTTCCTGAGCACATAGGTTAACATTTAATTTGCTGAATGTCTTATGCTAACTGCTTTATTTTTTCTTACTGAGCTTGCCTAAGCCCACTAAGAAGTATATGTTATGAGGTTTTATTCTTGGGCCATGATCGGGGTTGGGGGGGAATTAAAAGGAAGCCTTGACCTATAGATAACACTAATACAGGAGGTTTATGTTTTTTATTTACTAGGATGGTAGTATCAACAGTACATTGAGTGTGACAAGGGAGTGTAGGAGAAACTGGTTGAGGCATATGGTAAATTAATGTGCAGGGGAAAGGGGGGATCATGACAGTTTATCCCAAAGTATTAGGCTAATATTTAAGCAATAAGGCACAACCAGGGGTTATGTTGAAGCTCTCGTTAATCACCACTGTGGGTGTAATGTGGCACATGCCCCCAAGGGCTGATTAACTTGATCATTAATATAATACCCAGGGAGTACTTTATTGGTGTTATAAAAAGGTAATGAGAAATTTTCATTCATTTTTGTTTTTCTTTTAAATTTGAATACCTAGGATTTCAACATGAAATAGTCCATCCACAGTCATGAGAGTCCCATACCTTGTGCCAGATTATTTCAGTGCTGGCTTCAGCGTTCTCTAGTTCCTTGAAATTAAAAATAACTGCAGCATTTTTGTGGAGCCAGATGAAATGATGGGTGGTTAGTTTTGTTGCAGAGTTTAGTAGTCAAGTCCCAGGGACTCAAATCAAGGTTTCTTTTTCATTTGTTTAACTTATAGATGGAAACATTCTTTTCAAAATCATGCTAACAGCAAAGGCACACTGAAGACATGCTGAAGATGTCATGGCATGTCAGCCACTGGCATTCCGTTGCTGCAGTTATGTAGGACGCTGTGTGGCACTGTTGAGGGAAAAAGATAACCAAACATCAGAAACTATCCATAACTAAAAACACTCATCACTCACTGTCTCTACCTGCTCTTCTATGGAGGAGTAACAGCACTGCATACTTCCAACTCCAATGTTTGCTCTATTTCCATGCCCCCCCCCCCACCAAAACTGATAGTGGCTGGGAGATCCTGTCTAGTACAAAGGGAAAATGGTCTTATAATGTAGTCTGCTTTTTTTTTTTTTCGCAAAAGTGGACAGTATTAAATGCAGTGCTACCAGTGAAGATGAGCCACCAGTGCTCTTTTTATCCTGCCTTTGCTGCTGCAAGAGTTGCACCTGCTGGTGGTGCTGCCATAGTAACTGACTGTGTTGATTGAGGCTGCTAGCAATCTTGGCATTCATGTTGTTTTTGCAGCTGTAGCCGAATAGGAATCCCTGATTTTCCCCAGTGTCAGAAGAAGAGAGGACGTGACTGAGAGTCATTGATCAAAGCTACTATTAACATACCAGTTGCAAATGAACTGAACTGTTCCTGCATCTAGAAGGGAGGAGGTGGTAGAGAGAAAGTCTGGGTGGGCTCAGGCTTGTGAAGCAGTCTACAGATCAGTATATACATATAATACCATGTGTCTATGATGTTGGTGAGGCAGACTGAATGTTTTTAACACATATTTGATTTAGTGGGGTGAGGATGGCTCTGGAGACAGGTTTTTCATTTACATGTAAAGTGTGTCAGTAGTATTTCCCAGTAAGTCCATAGGCATTAATGGCAGCTCCGAGTTCTAGCAATGGAACCCAAAAAGATGCAGGACATGCTAAATTACCACTCTGGTTATCAAACCAAGGGTGTATGCAGTACATACACCATGTAAGCCATAGTGTACAGTCATATTTGAGGGGCATCAACATGCCTGACCCCAAGGGCACTATGTGTCCCCCTGTCTGATCTCATAATAGAATTACTGGTGCTCTGCCTGACCAAACACTATGCAAATATATCTGGCCACTGCTCCATGTCTCACCCAAGCAGAACAAAGCATTGGGGTATACAACTATAGAGCATCACACAGGTAACATCTAGGGGCAACACAAACGGTGCACCTGGGGCAACAAGTGAGGGGGGAGAACAAAATGGGTATAACATGGTCAAAACAGAGGGTAGGATCAGGAAGTGCCATGTACTGTGGATGGCACACACATTGTCATGGTCTCCATAATGGTGTACAAAACTTATGTACCTAGCTACACCCCTGGATCAAACTCTGCAAGTATATTAACAAAAGATTAATGTAGGGTAGCTAGAATATTTTTCACCAATCAGATTGCTTCATTTTGACTTCTCTTTTTATAATTATGCTTATCACTTTCCCCAGATACACATTTTGCGCATTGTATAGTGCAAATACAAGGCAGCAGCATCACAATCTACCACACTTCATTTCTGTCTGTCCTTTTGAGCAAAAAGTGCATGTTCTAGCTTTCTACTCTCATAAGCATCTGTCCAGTCTGTATTTTAAAACAAAAAGTACTTGTTCTAACTTTCTACACTCACAAGGTAAGTGGGTACTATTAGGCTGTCTTTTGTACTGTAGGTGCAAAAGAGACTAGGGGAGGGTTACTAAATAGGAGAGGTGGGTGGTATGATGGATCATATACAAGCGATTGTTGCAGTTAATCTCCACAAATATCCCAAGGATACTTTTTGTTGTGGGGGGGGGCTATTTGGAATGGAACTTCTAAGGGATAGAATGAAGGCACTTGATTTTTTTTTTCTTTTGGTGTTTGGATGACGTTAACAAGGTTCTGATTGCTTTGATGATGTTATACAAAGGCAAATGCTTACCAGATATATACTTATATGTAATGGGATCAATTCTGAAAAGCATGGTGCAAGTCATACCAGAGGCGACTTGTGCCAAATGCCGATGCAACGGTGACCTCGCTCCCAATTCTCTATTCAGCAGGGTCCCATTGGCTAAGTCCCACAGTTTGCACCAACACCAGACATGTGCCAAATGGTGGGTGCACCTAAATAGATTACCGCAAGCCTGCAGCATTTCCCAGAAAATTGCACAAGCACCCCCCACCAATCCTCAATATTATAAATAATTCAGCCCATGTGGACTATCATCCCCCCCTGCACACATACAAGCCCCGATCCCCGATATTATAAATAATTCCACCTGTGTGAGCTATCACCCCCCCCCCACACACACACACACAAGCCCCAATCCCTGATATTATAAATAATTCTGCCCATGTGGGCTATCATTTACTCCACACACAAGCCCCAATCCCCTATAGTATTAATAAGCATGCCTTTGTGGGCTACCGCCCCCCAATCCCAACTCCTGATATTCATAAAAATGGAGCCCTTGTGGGCTAGTAGCCCCCCAGCCCTGATCTCCATTGCCCAAATCCCAAATTATTGTCATGTCAGTTTTAAAAATAATATTTGGTAATCACTGTAGCCCTGGTGGTCTAGTTGCCCCCCATACCCCCATACCCCCACCAGGCAGTGCCAGACCACCCTGCTCGACCCTGACCCACACCTAGTTGGCGACTGACACAGCCCACCTCTCGCCACCATGGTGAGCTGCTGACTGTGCCCTTTTATGAGTGCTTACTGTTAGTAGTATACATTCAGTGAATGACAGCTGCTGTCATTCACTGAGCGTGTACTATTTATGAACATATGAATGTGCCAGCAGAAACAGACCACCAGGTCTATTTAAGTTTGCTTGAGTGTGCAGCTAGCACCCCTAGTTTGCAGCTGCCCCACCCTCTCCCCTTTTGTCATCCCACTGCCATCACCCACCTCCCCCATGCTCACCCTCACTCTCCCCTGTTCCCTGTCCCATGCCCTTTTGAAGCTGTTCACAGATTTACATGATACCACCCCTTCTGGTAGTGTGTTCCATTTTGCTACCACCCTCATTTACTGTACATGCTTATAGAAGATCCAGCTGGGTACGGGTCTGAGGGGGAGCAGGGTGGTCTGGCACCACTGGGTGAGGGGTGGGAAGGCCACTAGACCACCAGGGCTACAGTGATTATCAAATCTTATTTTTAAAACTAACATGACAATAATTCAGGGTTCGTGGATCAGGATGGAGGGTCTGCTAGCTCACGAGGGCTCCATTTTTAAGAATATCAGGGGTTAGGACTGGGGGACTGGAGCCCACAAGGTCACATTTATTAATACTATTGGGGATGGGGGCTTGTGTGTGTGTGAGTGTGTTGTGAGGGGCCAGGAGCCCACATGGGCAGAATTATTTATAATATCAGGGATCGGGGCTTGTGTGTGTGTGTGTGTGTGTGTGTGAGGGGCTGATAGCCCAAGCTGATAGCCCACAGGGGCATAATTATTTATAATATCAGGGATTGGGACTTGTGTATGTGTGGGGTGGTGATAGTCCACATGGGCTGAATTATTTATAATATCGAGGATAGGGGCTAGGGGGGTGCTTGTGTGATCATTGTGTGGGGACTGTAGGGTTCACTTATGCACATTGGCGCAACCTCTGGTGGACAGCAAAGTACACTTACACTATCTCATAGCTCGTGAAAATGTGCCTTGATGGATGTCCTAAGGGGGGTGGTTTGAGAATCCCAAATTAAGGGATTTGGCAACTGCCCTTTGTGAATGGGGCACATCTGTTGCTTAAACCCCCTTGTGCCATGTTGCAGCCAAGGTTTTGGCACAACCATGGAGCAAATCCACTTTGGCGCAAGCAGTCTCCGTCTTGCCACAGGCTGCTTTTTTACAGTCCCGTATGGCGCAACTATTGGTGCAAAGTGCTACTTGCATCATTCATATTGGACACAAGTCACTTTATGCCATGCACATTCTTTTGAGAATCAGCCCCCATGTCTATTAAAATTTTATTTGGAATGTTAAAGGCCTTCAAGATATAACAAAATCAGGAAAAATATTTAATTATCTCACTTACAAAAATGTCAATATTCTATTAATGCAAGAGACCCATTTTATTAATAACAAGGTGGAATTCTTCTCTAAAAAATGGGATCTGTCCAGAGCTGATAATGTCGTTAATTCAGCCAGAAGTGTGGCTACATTTATTAAGAAAAACTGCTCTATTGATTTTGGAAATTTTGCTTCTGATCCTAGAGGAAGATAAATCATTACTCAAATTAAACCATCGATGGAAATTTTCTGCTGTCTAATATTTACAGGCCAAACACTAGTGACCCTTAGTTTTGTAATAACTTGTTTCTAAACTTAGCCACTTTTGAGTGTCCTTATATTCTTAGAGATGACTTAATGTGGCCTTAAATTGTAGACTGGACAAATCTTCCTTCTTTATTGATAATATCTCAAATATTAAAATGATTCTGAGGGAATACATGGAAGACTTCATACTTACAGATCTGTGGCGAGAAACTAATTTAGTTGTACAAATTTACTGCTGTTTTCTGCCACACACCAATGTTACACTTGTATAGATTATTTTCGAGTCTCACATATTCTCCAGAATTGTATACCAAATATAAAATATCATAACATTTCCATTTCAGACCATGCATCAGCTGAATTATTAATAAACACTACAAAAATCTGTACACGTGAGCAACGGTCTATGGACTCCCCACTTCTTAAAGATAAACAATATATCAATACAGTCCAAACCAATTAATCAAGATGCAGATAATCAGCACATCCACTTTATTGGGACATCTCACTGGGAAGCAATTAAGTGTTTATGTTACTCCATGACAGCCACTACTGATTTTTCTTTTCCAACTATTTTTATCTCCTACTTTCAGAAGACTCTCTCAGGTGTGGATACTCAGCTCTGCTCTGTTGCCCACCTGAAGCCTCTGAGTATGTACTTGTCTGATTGAGCCCTTCTCCCTCCAGCCTCACCCGGCTGCCCAACCCCCTCTCTAACTGCCTTGCTGCTTTTTTTTCACAGCTAAACTTATGTTAATCTCTTCCTCCCCATGTCTTCCTTGCTCAGCATTGTCTGAGCCAATAATTATGTACTAATCTGTGCCAAATTACTTGTTTTACCAGGCAGTCTTTGGATGTCTTCCTTGCACAAAGTTACAAATTCTCCTGCCTGGTACAGTATGAGAGAAAACAAGCATTTGTCAATGCCAAATGTTTGCTTGCTGGCATTGGCATTGGTAGTGTAGGAGTTAGAGAGATCCATAATAGGAATGGTAGTGAAGTATTGAACTGAAGTCAACCCCACCACCACCCTGCAGAGACTGACAGGCATTGGGGTGTGCCTTTCGGTTGTCAGGCATAACAGCCATGCTATTTCACCACACCCTACCCTGCAGACACTGACAAGTGTCACAGTGTGCCTTGGTGTCTTTGGGCCTTATGCTTACCCCATTCCCTAAGAAATATGGTGAGATGGGTGCAGTATAGGGGAATGAGGTGAACTTTGGGGCCGAAGAGTCCAAGGCACACCTCGATGCCTGTCACTGACTGCAGGGTGTGGGTGAGGGTGGAATGGCAGGAGTATTACAGGCGACAATCCCAAGTTACACCCCGATGCCTGTCAGTCTCTACAGGGTGAGGCGTTATGGTCGGAAACCCTAACGTCCCAGGCGTTCGTTGGTATTTTCACTCCAAATTTAAAAACATGTTTTTTTTTGTGACACCCACCTCATGAACAGTGGTAATATCAGTTTGTTAGTAGAAAGCTGATTTTGCACAGCGACTGGTGCAAAAACACATTTCAAACAGGATGTGAAAAATGACAGATGTACTGTTCATGGGGAGGTGTAAAAAATGGCAATGTTGAAAATCTGCAGTGAAAATATAAAAAAAACTGGTGAAGTCACGAGCATGCGTAGAAACTGTGCAATGCACACCCGTAATGTAATTAGTTTGGGGATTTTTTACAACAGATTGTCAACACAGACATTTTGGGACCTCCGCTCATGAACAGCGTCTCTGTGATTTTCTTAATGTGTCCCAAACAGTGATTCACCACAGCGAACATATATTTCTGCGCTGGAAGTGTGAAAACTCATTTTGGCCAGGGTGCGAAAAATGACAGCTGTACTGTTCATAAGGAGGTGTGGAAAAATGCCAGTGTTGAAAATCTGGACAGAAAATATTACAAATTCAGAACTCACGAGGATGCATGGAAATAGCTCAATGCTCACTTGTAACACAGTCATTTTATGGACTTTTGTCACCAAATTTTTAACATTGGCATTTTAAGACCTCTGCTCATGAACAGTGTCACTGTGATTTTCTTAAACTGTACTGAACATTGATTTCGCACACCGACTGTGCCATTGTGCGGTACATGCATGAAAACACATTTTGGGCAAGATGTGAAAAATGACAGCTGTTCTGCTCATAAGGAGGTGTGGTAAAATGGCAATGTTGAAAATCTGGAGTGAAAATATAAAAATTTGTGAACTTACGAGCATGTGTAGGAACTGCACAACACACATTCATCATTTTTGGGGATTTTTTCACCAAATTTTCAACTTAGGGTTTTGGGGGGCCTACCTCATGAACTGTGCCACTGTCATTTCAATACTCAGTCCCAAAATATGGTTCCCCGCAGTGACTGTGAAATCACATTTCAGGACCAAATAACGAAATGACAGTGACTGAATTCATGAGGTGGGGTCCCAAGAACCCCATGTTGAATATTTGGTGCTAAAATTTCCCCAAATGGCTGAGATATGCACCAAAGTTGAAAAAAACACATTTATGCCATTATACAGCTTACCAATATTTCTTCTGTTCGCGGTCAGCTTTGAAGAGTGCAGACGTGTTCCCGGTCCACCGAAGATAGTCACGCAAGGCTCTGGAAGTAAGTATGGGGTTAGGGGTGTGTGGGGAGGTGGGGGCACAGAGGGTGGGCATGGGTTGGGAGAGGGGGCAAGATAGGAGACGAAGGACCATTTTCTTTTTTTTACAGGGTTTATAAAAAAAAAAGAGACCCAGGACTTTTGGCATGCTGGGGTGGGCTCCCAGCATGCAATCTGGATGTTTGTGGGGGGGGAGTGGAGCTGATAGGGATTGGGCAACCCGTCGGCTGTACAGTGTGGGAGGGCATTTGAGCCAAGGGGGATTGGGTACCCCCTCAGCACACAACAGATGGGGGGTGCATCATGCCGATGGGGATTGGGTTACCCCATCAGCAAAGGAACTGGGGAGGGGACATGCCAATAGGGGGATTGGGCACCCCGTCAGCTTTCATGAGGACAGAGAGGTGGCTGCCAACAGCCGCTGCTTGCTGATGTGAGCCGTATGCAAATTGCAGTGGTTTCCTTTCAACTGTATGTCATTGCATTTTAAGTGCTGTCATAGATAGCTCAGCCATTTGTTGGTGCTGTGTGGTCCCACCTGCAAAATGGAGCAGGGCACTGACAGAGCGGCGGTACACCTCTAAAACTCGTATGGTGCCAGTACGTTGCTTGTACCTTTGCGCAAGCCAACATAAAAAATCAAGACTTCAGGTAAAGCACCAGGATTGGATGGCTTCCCAGCAGACTTTTATAAACATTTCACCACTTTAATAGCCAAACCTCTATTACATCTTTTTGAATATACTTTAACTACTGGGAGATTACCACCATCTTTCTATGACACTAAAATTGTGGACTTTGCTAAAAAAGATAAAAACCCAGAATGTGTCACCTCTCACTGTCCAATATAATTTCTTAATACTAACATGAAAATTCTGGCTAAGATTCTGGCTACTTGATTAGAAAAATAGTTTCCCGTCTTATTCAAACTGAGCAAAATGGCTTTATAAAAAATAGAATCTCCAATACAAGAACCGTATAAACATAATTGATGTTTGTAAATATCAGGAGGCCCTTGTTCTTATGTTAGATGCAGAAGAAGCCTTTGATCAGGTTGAATGGGACTATGTGATACAGGTGTTAAAAATATTTGGATTGGGAGAAACATGCATTGTGATTGGTTGACCATCCATGGCACTCCAGACATTACATCATGGGTTTTAGCCCACCTGATAGGCTAGTGATGCACTTGACTCTAGGATCAAATTTCTAGTATATCCAGGTCCCAGAAACCCCTGTTCTCCAGTTCAAATTGTGCATCTGATAAGGTTACTAGCACACCAGGATCCCTGTTGTTCTACACAGAAACGTAGGCCTCTGATTATGTTTTCTATAATGTCTGTTGTTAAGGGCAGAGCAGTAAATCTAGGTGCTGCAATGGTGGTTCCAGGATGTAAATGCAGCACGTTGTACTTCAATGTATATAAAGCCAGTTATGTGGCTTTAAGATTATTTTTATTGTGGAATAATAGGATCTAGTGCCTCTACAGCGATACATACTTCCAGGCTGCTGCTAGAAACCTGGAAGCCAGCAGTGGTATCATGATCTTGTGAGTATGGGGCACAAATGAATGATTTTATAAAGAAATTTATTTTCCTCTGCTTTTTCTGCCCTGCTTTCAATAATTGTATTTACACAGTTTTGATACAGTCGCTTGTAGGGTTCCCTGCTTAGAGGCGCCCAAAATTGTGTTTGCTTTGAGGGGGAAAAAATTGTTAAAGAAACTGTTTAAAGATTACAGAGTTGTTTCAATCGCGCAGCACTAGTTGCACATCCTGGTGCCTCCCAGACCCCATTCACAGCATCGCGCTGTAGCACAAATGCAGGCATCCCCCCCATGCCCTGCACTCACGCGTCTCCTCCCCAAGTTTCTCCAGAGGCATTCCACGAGGTGCTCTGTGCCGCGGGGGTTCTCCCTCATGTCCCTCATAGTCCAGGAGAGCCCTTTTTACCAAGGAGAGCACGCCACCACTAGGCCTCTGGCCTACCCACACTGCAGTTCCTATAGCACCTTCCCCCTCCTGTACCACCGCATGAATGTTATAAGCGTTCCCGTGCGCTTTCTAGGAGTGCAGGGACTGGGTCTCAGGAGGCACCTCTGCCCTGCTACTCCGTGTGCCTTCCCTGCACACCTCCGAGGGATTGAAAATTCGCCCCAGCGTTCTTCCAGGTGACCTCATGGTCCCGCGGCCTACTTCTGGAGAAAACGCCACTGTCGGGCTCATCTCTCACCCCCTGCACCACTGCACCCGACCACTTCGGGTCTCTCATGGTGCTACACCATTGAGTGGGGCATCATTTCAAAGGGATACAGAATAGAAATAATTCTGCCTCACGACTGGTTGCTGGCTCCATGCAATTTCAGCCGCATGGACGAGAGCCCCAGCATATTATAAGGAGAGAGAGAGAGAGGGGGTGACTCCATCCTCCCTTCAACTCATCCACTCACACTAATGGACACTAAATCCTTTCAGATTTAGTGAACTCACGGATATCTACACCTGTATCTGGACAGCAAGGAGCATATTACAGTGAATTCTGGCTCACAGGGGAGCAAATGATCAGACAAGGGGAACAAGGAGAGATATCCCTCTATGAACCCAATGTTCCCAGCCCTAACAATACACTTGCCTTGTTCTTTCTTCACCAGATGGTCAAGACCAAGAAGTGCTCCTCTTGCAACGCTACTCTCCTGCCCCACGCTCCAGGACCCCTATGTTCCGCCTTTCCTCATGACAACGATGACTTATCGCTGGAGCAAACTCCTGTCATAGGTCCCAGCAATCCAGGGCCCAGCAGCCCTACTTGGATGGATCCTGGAACCCTCCTGATTCAGAACCAACAGGCCACAGTTGCCACGATGGAGAGCCAACAGAACTTCATGCTGAAGATAATGGAGAAACTCGAATCCCTTACACAGCATAGAACAGCAGCACCGTTTCCGGAGCCAGACAATGCAGGGGGGCCCTCTGCAGAATGTCCAGACACTGCAGACCCAGTACCAGACAATCTTAGGCCAGATTCCAGAGAGGACAAGGATACACCAGATGAAGAGGATGGAGCGGAGACCGTCGAGGAGGACATGGAACGTCAATCCGTTCTAAACTTTGTTCCTTCAACATGATCCCAGGCCTCATGAAAATTGTCAAGGCCACTATGGGGTTCAACCTAGAGGAAGGAAAACCAGAGTCAAAATTAGATCCCATGATCCAACACAAGGCGACCACTATGGAAACCTTCCTGGTATGCCCAGCAATCGAGGACGTCTTCAACAGAGAGTGGCAATCCACAGAACCTAGCAGAATGTCAAATAAAAGAAACTTGGACAGGATGTATCCAGTCCAAGAGGACAAAGCCAGTAACTGGTGCAAAGCCCCAACCATTGACCCTTAGGTGGCTGCACTCAGTAAGAAAACCATCTTGCCTTGCGGGACCATAGCATTAAAGGATCCAACAGACAAAAAGGCGGAGGACATGTTAAAGAGGGCCTTCGAAATTGAGGGAACTGCCTCCAAAGCTTCCACAATGGCCATTTACACGGCATGCGCACAAATCCACTGGCTTGAGGAACTTCTAGAGCAGGCAAACCCCAAGTCCAGAGAGGCAGAACTTTTAGAGTGCACTCTCGATGCTGCAAAATACCTGGCAGACATGGCCGTGGACACCCTTAGACTGCACGCCAGGGCCACGGCCATCTCTAACTGTGCCAGGAGAGCATTGTGGCTAAAGTTATGGGACGCTGACAACAAATGAAAAACACTACTACAAAATTTACCCATGAAGGGAAAGCATGTTTTTGGGAAGGGCCTACAGGAATTCCTAAAACAAAAAGAGGAGTGCAAAGACCTACTTAAGAATAAGACTAGGTACACCTACTGCCCTTCAGCGAGGCGGAGGTTTCGGGGGGGGACACAAGTCATACCAACCTCGCAGGGACACGCACTCCCAGAACAGTTCCTTTCGAGGCAGAGGAACATCCAACTGTTACCTCAGTTCCTTCTCCCATTCTCACCAACCGTCCTCCTTTAGAGCCCGTGGCTCCAAGTTTGGGGGAAGAGGTAGAGGTTACAGGGGGAAGCAACAATGACTACGCACCCAGAACAGTGCAAAGACTGGGAACGTACCCCCCAGTGGGACAAAGACTGTCACTGTTCAGGCGCCAGTGGTTCAACACAACCTCAGACAGGTGGGTCCAAGAAGTGGTGTCAAGAGGGTACTCTATAGAGCTGTACCAATCCCCCATCACACACAGGTTCCTAAGTTCCCCCATTGCCAAAAAGAAGGCAACACCTCATCAGGTCCAACATATCCTGTTGGAGTTGCTACCAAACAGAGCTATCCAGCCCATTCCCCCGCATGAACAGAAACTAGGAGTGTACTCCAATTTCTTCCTCGTGCCCAAGAAATCAGGAGAACTTCTCCCCATCTTGGACCTGAAACACCTCAACCAACACGTGGTGTGCCACAGGTTCAGAATGGAAACCATAAAGTTAATTCTACACAGCATCTGGGTAGGCAATTACCTCACATCCATAGACTTGAACGACGCATACCTCCACATTCCTATCATACCAAAACACCAACAATACCTCAGGTTTCACATCTTAGGCCACCACTACCAGTATCAGGCCTTGCCCTTCGGACTTACCTCAGCACCAAGGGTGTTTACCAAGGTGTCAATAGTCTTAGTAGCCAGACTTCTGGAGCAAGGTCTGGATAGCATACCCTACTGACAACTGGCTCATTCGAGCACGCTCCAAGGAGCAATCGCACCAAGACACCTTGACCACCCTAAAAGCACTCAAGGAACATGGCTGGGTAGTGAACCGCGCCAAGAGTCATCTGATGCCCACACAACAGATAGAACATCTGGGGGCGCTAATCAACACGTCACAGGGATGGGCAAAACCCTCCCAGACAAGGGTGCTCAACCTGATAACATTGTCTTGTCACCTGAGATCTCGGCATCAGACAACCATGGGATGCATAGTCCAGTTGCTAGATTGCATGGCATCTTGTATAGACTTCATACCCTGGGCCAGATGGCACATGCGACCACTTCAGACTTACGTACTCACTCGGGGATCACTGAACGAGTACAACCTACACGTCATATTCCCACTACCACCATTGGTGAGACACTCGCTAACATGGTGGATAGTGAAGTCCAACCTCACAAGAGGGGTCCCACTAAAGGCATCTTACACCACCACAATAGAAAAGGACGCAAGCCTGTCAGTCTGGGGAGCATACTTGGGCGACTTGATGGCACAAGGCCTATGGACATCAATAGAAGCCAAATTGTCCATCAACGTCCTAGAAATGAGGGCGATAGCCCATGCCCTCAAGGCTTTCAGATCATTCATCTACGGTCAGTCAGTTCTTATATGCTCCCACAACCAGGTCACTGTGGTATATATCGCAAAACAAGGGGGCACCAGGAGCAGAGTCATGCTGAGGGAGGCAGCGTCAGTCCTCAATTGGGCACAGACCAACCTCACACATCTCGGCACAGTGCATCTGGCAGGCAGGCTCAATGTGCGAGCAGACTGGCTCAACTGGCAACAAGTCCACCCAGGGGAGTGGCGTCTCCATCCTGGTCTCTTTCAGATGATCCTGGAAATCTGGGGACCAGTATCCATGGACCTCATGGCCACAACAGAAAACACACAGGTTCAGGCATTCTATTCAAGATTCAGGGAAATCCGGTGCCAAGGAACTGGTGCCTGTCACAACCATGGTCCCGGGAGCATGCTTACTTGTTCCCACCCCTTCCCTTGCTTCCCCAGGTGCTAAACAAGATCCGATCATCTCGATGTACCATCATTCTAGTGGCACCCTACTGGCCACGGAGAACATGGTTTGCCACGGTAATGGCCATGACATTAGACAGCCTCAGGTTGCCCTACTGAACGGATATGCTGACACAGGGCCCAGTACTTCACCCGGCCCCACAGACTCTGAAACTCATGGCCTGGCTCCTGAGAAGAACAGAGTGATGAGAGCAGGCTACCACGAGTCAGTCATATCAATGATGCTACAATCTAGACGGTCCTTGACCACATCCACCTATGGTAGACTATGGTCTTTATTCGTGAGGTGGTGTCGAGAACATGGAAAGGACCCAGAGCAACCGGACATGTCAACCATTCTCTTATTTCTCCACCAGGGAGTAGACAAGGGATTGGCTCACTCATCTCTCAGAGTACAGCTCTCGGCCATTGGACCGGCCACCGGTTCCATTGGGGGATACAGCCCGGGAGCACACCCAGACGCCCTACGCTTCCGAAGAGCAGTGGAAGTGCTCCGACCCAGGGTCAGACCTTCCATCACCCCATGGGATGTCCCACTAGTACTGGACTCCCTCAGTACAGCTACCTTCGAACTGCTACACGAGGTGGACCTATTCTGGGTTGGACTCAAGGCCTGCTTCCTCATTGCCATCTGCTCAGCTCAATGGATCAGAGAGCTAGGAGCACTGTCATATAAAGAGCCTTACACCATGTTCACCCGTCAGGGAGTCCGCTTACGGACGGTTCCAGCCTTCCAACCGAAGGTATCCACAACATTCCATGGGGAACAACCCATTGAGTTGCCCACCTTTTCTGAAGACACCCAACCAGGTGTTAAGTCAATCCCACACCATCGGGATGTTGGGATCACCCTCTCCATATACATATCAAAGACTCTGCCCCTACGTAAAACAGAGAGATTATTCATTGTCACAAGGGGACAAAGACAAGGTAAGGCAGTCTCTAAGACCATGATTGCTGTCTGGCTCAGAAGAACCATCCAGGAAGCATACATAGCCAAGCATATGACACCCCCAAAAGGTATCAAGGCCCATTCCACGAGATCAGTAGCCACCTCCTGGGCAGAAAGGGCAAACGTGTCTTCAGAAGACATATGCAAAGCAGCAACATGGACTTCCATCCATACGTTTGCCAGACACTATAGGCTTGAGCACCTGTACAAAATACAGCCCACTTTTGCTACGCAGATCCTCCTAACAGCCAGCTCTTCCTCTCACTCATAGACTACTCTGTCTCCCTCCCTAGGGTACAATACTGCTACTTATCTACCCATGATGTAATGTCTGGAGTGCCATGGATGGTCGACCAATCACAATGGGTGTTTACTCACCTGGTAAAGGTGATTGTGTTGGTTGATATCCATGGCACTCCAAGACCCTCCCGACAGAGTACTTCAGAGTGACCAGGAATGGACCGTTCACATGCATATCTAAGGAGGGATTCAGATATATGCCACTAAGGACACCCACAAGGGTGGAGGATACTGACTGTCGACCTAGTAGGGGTCGAGATTAGATTGTAATAATAGGAAAATAAAACCGGGCCCATTGGCCACACGAGCTTACCGCCTCAGTCTGCATCATTGTATACAATGATTATATTGTCTTCTTTACTTTTTTTGTGCTTGCACTTTACTAACCTTGGTTTCAGCTATGGAAGATTCGAATTGGAGAACAGGGGTTTCTGGGACCTGGATATACTAGAAATTTGATCCTAGAGTCATGTGCATCACTAGCTTATCAGGTGGGCTAAAACCCATGATGTAATGTCTGGAGTGCCATGGATGTCAACCAACACAATCACCTTTACCAGGTGAGTAAACACCCAGTACAGTAATTGAGTAAAAGTGTTGTATAATTCACCAAAAACAGTTGCCCAAAATAACAACACTATATCTGACTGCTTTTTTCTCACTAAAGGCACGGGACAAAGCTGTCTGTTGCCTCCATTACTTTTTGCTTTTGCTATCAAACCCCTGGCAGTAGCCATTCATTATTGCAGTTTGATGAAGGACATCAAAATCGGGCACATGTCCATCAGATCAGTCTGTATGCCGATGCTACCTTCAGAACCATCATCTTCTTTCAAGGCCTGTATGCCTTTGAAAAGAAAATCTGGTGAAGCAACAAGATATAAAATCAATAATGATAAAACTGAGGCTTTACATTTAAATAGTACTGATAGTTCTTTCTTTCCGTCAGATGGACAGTCCTATTAGATAAGTTTAAATGCCTAGGTGTCACTATTACCAAAAATCTTTCCCTTCTTTTCTGGAAAAAAAAAGACCATTACTTAAAACAGTTCTTGAAGATTTGCATAAATGGTTAAAATCCCCACTTACACTAATCAGACACTGCAACATCATCAACACGAATGTTCTTCCACATCTTCTTTTCCTTTGTTCAATCACTCCCTATTCCAATTCCAGATATTTTTCAAGGATCTGGATAAACTAATTAGAAATTTTATTTGGAAAGAAAAAAAAATCTTGATTGAGTTTAGATAAACTAAGATTGCCCAAGAATGTCAAAGATCTGGACCTAATTCTAAAAATTGCTATTTGGCTGTTCAAGTTTATTTATTTATTTTATTTTATTTTATTTAAACAGCAGTTTGGAAAACCTTTGAGCCATAGGCTCATTTACAAAGGTACCTTGTCACAGTAAGACAAACAAAAATACACAGTATAACAGTACAACACATAAGTATAACAGTAACTTAAGACATAGATACAAACAAGCTGGTACAGGTAGGATTGATGTAAACAATACCAGAGTTATGTTGTCCTTAGCTTAGTAATAAGCTTTGTCATAAGTATTGAGTACGTCTTTGACTAGTGCCAATTACAGCATCGGGTGTTAATAAGGTGGTTACGTAATGAAGTTTTGAAGCACGATATAGTTGGAGCTTTGGAGATGGAGGGGGGCAGTGTGTTGAACCAGGAGGGGGCCCTAAAGCTGAAGACTCTTTGGCCGTGAGAGGTCCTAGCTCTAGGGATAACAAGAGAGGTTTTCCCAGAGGTCCGAGTATGAACTAGTGGGACAGAGCGGCGTATGGTGGTGGTCAATCCTGGTGGGGATAGCCCAAGGAGGTCTTTTTTTGTAAGGGTACAGGTCAGATATTTGAGGCGCTCATCAAGATCAAGTACCAGCGCTTTAGCGTACAGTAGACAGGTGTGTGTCAGCCTAGGTGCTCCAGTAATTAACCTGCAGGCCTTATTCAGAGTAGTGCGAATTTTATGGAGTGCGGTCTGATCAGCAGCACCATACACGGCAGTCCATAGTCCACTAGGGACAGGATAGAGGAGGTGATCATGAGTCGAAGAGCCTCCGGGGAGGCAGTGTATATACCGGTAAGATGCCCAATCGGATGTTAGTGGCAGTGGCTAGGGGCAGCGATTGTCCATGGAAGGAGAGGAAGGGGTCAAAATGGATCCCTAGGTATTTATAGGAGCAAACTTGTTCGAGTGGGAAAGAGGACCCAGAGTGAATGAGGAGTTTGAAGTTGCAGGACTTGTTTTGGGGATGAGTGAAGAACATGGTTTTTGTTTTTAAGATTTATCACCAATCTATGTTCCTTGAACCAGCCCTCGTTTGTGTGAAGGACTTCTGCAGCGAGTCCTGGAGGGCAATAGGGTTACGACTGAGGCAAAGATGACTGCATCATCAGTGTACAATAGAATGTTCCTCGAGCAAGAGCGTGAAGGGTGTTAAGGAAGGAGAATAGTAAGGGCCCAGAATGGAGCCCTGGGGAACCCCAGAAAACATGGGACAGATGTCTGAGTAGGTCCCATTAATTTTTACACGCTGTGAGCGGTCAGATAGATAACTGGTGCACCAGGAGATAGGCCCAGCAGCAAAACCAGAGAGACTAAGGGCATCAAGAAGGAGGGGGTGGGAGACAGTGTCGAAAGCTTTCGAGAGGTCAATGAAGACAGCACCAGCCAGAGAACCAGTGTCTAAGGAGGAGTGGAGAAAGTTGGAGAACTCTAGGAGGGCTGTGTTGGTACTGTGGCCCGCTCGGAAGCCATGCTGCTCAGGACAAAGGACATTGTAGGTGGAGAGGTAGTCAGAGATTTGAGAGGCCACCACTTTTTCCAAGGCCTTGGAGAGAGGAGAGAGAATGGAGATCGGTTGATAGTTTCCAGCTACAGTCCTATCACCACCTTTAAAGATAGGGGTGACAGCGGCAACTTTCCAGGCAGTTGGAACCTTCCCCAGGCAAAGAGAGTGGTTGATGAGGCATGTGATCGGGGTAAGGACTGTGTCTAAGACCAGCCGTAGGATACACGGATCCAGGGTGTCACTGCCTGTACTATTACTCTTGAGGCAGTGATAAGGTGCGCTAAGTTCTAGGGCAGAAACACGCAAGGAGGAGAAATAAGGGCTAGAAAGATTTACGGCAGGTGCTGGGGAGGAGGGTCAAAAATTTGTAGGGAGGATAGGGCTAAGGTCAGTGAATGAGGTGTTGAGGTGGTTGGCTATGAGGGCTGGGTCTGAGGAGATCACACCATTAATGTTGATCTGGGTGGGTGGGGGAGTGTGCAGTCCCATTTAACTGTTTAATGTTATCCCAGAAGGTTCTGGGGTTCCCCCATGAGGCAGTGAGTGAGGACCGATAGTGCTCAGACTTGGCCTTTCTGATGGCCTGAGTGCACTTGTTTCAGGCGGCAGCATATAACCGCCTGTCATTGGGCGGCCAGTCTCAATGTGCAGGTACCATAGGTTGTCCCTATGTTTGAGCTGGTGGATCAAAGCTGGGGTTACCTAGGGGCATTCTGCCTTTTAGAACGGCGGTCAACATTGGGGCAAAGATATCACAGGCATTATTAAAAGTTTGGGTAAAGAAGGAGAGAGCTGTGTCGATGTCAGGAGTTGCCTGTATAGGAGACCAGTCAATTTGGGACAGAAGTTCCTTAAGTTTTATCAATCCACCAGGTATTAGACGCCTGCATGTGGACTGTGCAGAGGGTTTGGGGACTGAGGATGACCAATGGAATAGAATGGGGGAGTGATCACTGACAGAGTCTGGGAGGACTTGTACATTGGGGATCCGATTAGGGCGGTTGGTGAGTACCACATCAAGCAGGGTACTGGAGCCTCTCTTGGGGTTAGTCCTGGTAGGGTGGGTAACTAGTTGCGTTAGGTCTATTGCAGAAAAGGAGTCTCGGGTAGAGGAGGAGGAGGGGCTGAGCCAGTTGACATTTAAGTCACCCACCAGAATTTGATCAGCGGAAGGAGGTAGAGAGGTAAGGTATTCTGTAAGAGAGGCAATGGCCTGCGTTTGGTCCCTGGGGGGCACGTATGCAGTAGTCAGATAAAGGGGTCCCTTTAAAGGGTCAGGGATTAGTTTCAGCGTAAGCGCCTGGGCCCTGGAGTCAAGGATGGGAGCGGGCAGGGCTAGTACGGGGAGAGATTCCTTGACATAAATAGCGCAGCCACCGCCCTGTCTCCCAACACGGTCGGACCGGAAAAGGGTGAAACCAGGAAGGGAGACTAGGGAGTCAGGGGAGGATTTCGACAGCCAAGTCTCAACCAGGGTGATGACATCAGGGTTAATTGATGTGACCAGGCATTGTAGTGAGTCAAACTTTTTTAGGAGGCTACAGATATTCATGGAGACCATGTATAGGCCTGTGGTGCGAGTTGGGGAGCTCCTGGGAACCGGGCCAGGGTTTGGATGAATGTTCCGACAGGAGTAGTAGCATGACTAACACCTGGCTGGGAGATGGTGAGAGGTTTTCCTACGATTGACATGAGGGGGAGGGAGGCTAAGGGAGCAGGGGTGGGCAGGAGGTACAGGAAGGAAAGCAAGAATAAGAAGACACCCAGATGTGCCTGAGGTGAAGAGAAAGCTAGGGGGAGGGCAGGGAGGACGGGGACACACAGAGGTCCCAAGGGGCAGGAGAGCAGGTTCAGGAGCAAGGGGAGGGAGGGGTGCCAGGGCACAGTGCGGACTAGCAGATGGGTAAGTGGGTAAGTGCACTGCTAGTGGGGATAGGCACAGGCAGAGCATGAGGCAGGGCCAATACATTGTGGTGAGCAAGATCCCAGGGAAGTAGTGCTGTACAGGTAGGAGTAGGAAGCAGTGAGGGAGCATAGGTCCCTCTAGTGGCCAGCAGGTATAACCTGCAAATGGGAAAGTGGGGAGATAGGTTCTGGGCAACAGGACGTGATGTCACCGGATGTGATGTCACGGGGTGGATCCTTAAATTGACAGCCGCCCCTGGGTGGGAGGGTGGTTGGGGCGGGTGGGGCAGATGGCGCGAAGCGCCGTCGGGCTAGCACCCCTCTGCAGGCATCCAGACGAAGAGAAGAGGCTCTCTTTACCTCGAAAGTTATCAGGCTGGAGATTCGGCTTCCTCAGCTACTCAGGTGAGCTGCTTGTGTTGCTTCAGTTGCTTGATTGTCCCGAGTGCCTAGCTTGGGGGAGCTGCCTATGTAGTGGAGAAAACACAGCCTCTCATTACTATGCAGCGGGAGAATATGTTGTGTCTTAAACAAAGGAGCTCCACTCTAAGCAAACAGGGCTATTCCAAAATGAGGTCACACTAGGACCCAGCTAACCTAATGCCTTCAGTTACAAGCACAATTAGCTCCAATACCACCATATTAAACAAGTCTGCTCTATATTAGCTGCTTGGTATATCTGGCTTTAAGGTGTAATCAGCAATTAGCTCCAAATACCACCATATTAAACAAGTCTGATCTATATTAGCTGCTTGGTATATCTGGCTTTAAGGTGTAATCAGCAAGGCAACTCTAGGAGACCAGTGAGTCCCTAGCTTTACACTTCAGCCTTAGTAGCACAAAGAGAAGCAAATAACAAGCCCACCCAGTGGTGAACAGGGAACAAAGTTCATAAAATATAAGTGTTCATCAGGTAGCACCCCTCTGCAGGCGTCCAGACGAAGAGAAGAGGCTCTCTTTACCTCGAAAGTTATCAGGCTGGAGATTTGGCTTCCTCAGCTACTCAGGTGAGCTGCTTGTGTTGCTTCAGTTGCTTGATTGTCCCGAGTGCCTAGCTTGGAGGGGGGGAGCTGCCTCGAAAGTTATCAGGCTGGAGATTCTGCTTCCTCAGCTACTTCACAAATTCAAGATTGGTTCAAAGGAGAATATTCAAGTAGCAAAGACATCGAACAGTCTTTTCATATATATAAATGGTGAAAAAGATGGCTTTCAGAAAATACCAGGAAACACAACAGGAAGAAGACAGGGTAGTGTACCTGGATAAGTAGAGGGAGGCAGGAAAAGCAGTCAGGAGTGCAAAGGCACAACAGAAGAAAAAATAGCATAGGAGATAAAACAAGCATTTGTCAATGCTAAATGTTTGCTTGCAGGTATTGGCATCAGTAGTGCAGGAGTTAGAGAGAGACGCATAATAGGAATGGCTGTGAAGTATTGAAGTAACACCAACCCCCATCATCACCCTGCGGAGGCTGATGGGCATTGGATGCGTGTCTTTGGGTCATCGGCCATAACACTCATGCCATTCCACCTCACCCCACTCTGCAGACAAAGACAGGTGTCACAGTGTGCCTTGAGGTCTTAGGCCCTTATGCTTACTCCATTTCAAAAGGAAATAAGCTGAGATGGGTGCAATATAAAAGAATGGGGTGAATGTTAGGGCCGAAGACCCCAAGGCACACCTTGATGCCTGTCAGTGGCTGCAGGTTGGGGGTTGGGGGTGGGAGTGGAATGGGTTGAGCATTACGGCCGACAACCCCAAGTCACACCCCCGATGCCTGTCAATCTGTACAGGGTGGGCTTTACAGTTGGAAACCCTTATGCCCCAGGCATTTGTTGGTATTTTTGCTTCAAATTTTCAACATGGGCTTTCTGGAAGCCCACCTTATGAACAGTGGCAGTATCATTTCATTAGTCAATGACATAAGGTGATTTCACACAGCGAGTGTGCCATCTGGCACAACAGGTGCAAAAGCACATTTCAGGCAGGATGTGAAAAATTACAGCTGTACTGTTCATGAGGAAGTGTGAAGAAATGGCAATGTTGAAAATCTGGAGTGAAAATATGAAAAAGTGGCAAAGTTACAAGTGTGCATAGAAACTGTGCCAGGCATGCTTGTGACGCAGTCATTTTTTTTTAAATGTTTTCACCAAATTTTAAACATGGCTTTTTTGGGACCTCTCCTCATGAATAGTGGCACCGGGATTTTATTAATTTGTCAAGAAAGTTTATTTCACACAGTGACGGTGCCATTCTGCACCACAGGTGCAAAAACACATTTAGAGAAGGATGCAAAAAAAATGACAGCTGTATTGTTCATAAGGGGGTGAAAAAATGGCAATATTGGAAATTTGGAATGAAAATATTAAAAATTGATGAAGTTACAAGTGTGTGTAGAAACTGCACAATGGATGCTCATAACACAATCATTTTTTGGGAGCTTTTTCACCAAATTTGCAACAAGGGCTTTTTGGGACCCCACCTCATGAAAAGTGGCACTGTCATTTTGTTAATTGGACCAGAAAGGGGATTCAACTCAGCGAACACAAAATCACCTTTCAGGACTGAGAAACAAAATTACAGTGACAGTGTTCACAAGATGGGGCCCCAAGAACCCCATTTGGGACCAAAACTCAAAAAATTGGCTGATATAGCAACTTAAATTGAAACTCCCCCATTGACTGCCATTATAGGGCTTACCATCATTTCTTCAGTTCCCGGTTGGTCTCTGAAGAGTGCAGACATGTTCCCGGTCCACAGAAGATTGCTGCTTCTGGCCTCCAGTGGTATGTATGGGTGAGAGGGGGAGGCGAAGTATGCAGAGGGAGGGTGTGGGTTGGGTGAGAGGGGCTGGAAGGAATGAAGAGGGACCCTTTTCTTTTTTTTCAGGTTTAAAAAAAATGCATTGTATGACTGTTTTCTATTTTACAGGTGAAATATTACAAAATGGATTTTGGCACACTGGGGTGGGCTCCTAGTGTGCCAGAATACTGCAGAGGAGATCAGTGCTGAAGTAAGGATTGAGCACCACGAGGTCAGTTGAGAACATGGGTCATGTGGTGGGGTCTGCACATCCAACACCAGGAGTGGGCATCCCAGTGTTGGAAACATCAAAGAAGTATTTTATGGCACACTGGAGTGGGGTCCCAGTATGCCACATTAATAGGGGAAGGGGGATACATGCTGACACAGGGATTGAGCACCCCGATGTTGGCAGGGGACAGAGAACAGGAGGTGCAGAGCAGGCAGTAGCAGTGGGAGGCAGCTAATTTGTTGTCCTGCTGTGTGAGTGGTTGGGGGGGGGGCTGCCGCTGCAATGATGAAACTGACCCTGATTACAGAGGCAGATTTCTTTCAAGTGCAGTACATGCTCTGAAACTGCCATTGTCGGCAGCTTCAGCATTAATTGGTGGTCAACAGACCCGGTGATTAAAGCATTTGCTGGATTGACCACAACATTGCCACACCTCTGCAATGCTCTACTACCTCAATATGTTTTTTGTGCACTGCGCATGCAAGCAAATATTAAAATTATTCCCCCAGTATTTCCATAGTGTAGTGTACCCCTCTCCCAACTTCAATCCCCAATGTATAACATAACATAATTATTCCCCCAGTATTGCCATAGTGTAGTGTACCCCTCCTAGCCCTGATCCCAATGTATAAAATAAAATAATAATGCCTGAAGTATTTCCATAGTGTAGTGTACCCCTCTTCCATCCCCGATCCCTGATGTATAAAATAAAATAATTATTTCCCCAGTATTTCCATTGTGTAGTGTACCACTTCCCAGCCCTGATCCCTGATGTATAAAATAAAATAATTATTCCCCCATTATTTCCATTGTGTATGGTCCCCCCATGCAGGCCCAATCCCCAATATAATTAGAAAACACCATTTCTGATCCCTGGATTTTCTGTAGTGTAGTGGCCTCCCCACCCCATCAAGATGGGACCCTCTCACCCCCGCCCCCCAACCCAACCACAGCTGGTGACTGGCTCAGCCCTCCACACACCACCATGGCCAGCTGCAGACTGATCTGTCAGTGAACAGGTACTATACACAGTACATGTTCATTGGTTAAACCAGGGAGTATGTACTATGTACAGTACCCATTCATTGACAGACCAGAAGGCAGCTGGCCGTGGTGGTGTGTGGAGGGCTGAGACAGTTGCCGGCTTCGGTTGGGTTTGGGGGAGCAGGGTGGGGGGTCCCATCCTGACAGGGTTGAGGGCCACTACACTGCACAAAAGCCAGGGAACAGGGATGGTGTTTTTTAATTATATTGGGGATCAAGGTTAGGTGGGGGGACCATACACTACAGAAATACTGGGGGAATAATTATTTTATTTTATACATCGGGGATGGGAGTGGAATACACTACATTATGGAAATACTGGAGGCATTATTATTTTATTTTATACATCCATGATCTGGGCTGGGAGGTGGTACATTATAGTATGGAAATACTGGGGGAATAATTATTTTATACCTTGGAGATTGGGGCTGGGTGGGGGATTCACTGTACTATGTAAATACCAAGGGAATAATTATGTATTGTATACATTGGGAAGTGGGGATGGGAGGGGTCCCTACATTATGGGCGGGGGGGGTAATAGTTATTTTCTTTTATACATTGGGGTTGGGGATGTGAAAGGGGTACCACTAGACTACCAGGGAGTGCCATGGAACTGTTTTGTTTCCCATGGCTGTGTGAGGCTGTGGGGGTGGGGTAGAGATGGACCAAAACAATTTTGCGGGTGCAATTCCCATGCATTTTGTACAGAACGCACAAATTTCACAAAAGTTTTATTGAGGTGAAACTGCAGATTTCACGTGAATTTCTCCCACAAAATTGTTTTTTGGCCGATCTCTATTATCAGATCATGCACTGCCTAGGAAAACAGCATAATACTACAGATACCCTGTCTAGACGGCTAACAGCAAGTGATACAACACCAGGAGGGGTTCTGGTTCTGGGGTGTGCCAAGCTGCAATTCCTGCCAATATGAAAGAGAATGAAGAATGGCCATGTTTCCTAGACCACCAGCAAGAAGATCCAGTGATCATTACATTGGTGTTCTGGGTGGAGCAAGGACTGCAAGCATTCCCTGAAGAGACCCAATGCAACCCTGAACTTTGCAAGTACTACTTGGTGTGGCCATACCTCCAAGTGCAACAAAGACTTGTGTTACTGAAGACTGAAGATAATAAGAGCAGGGCTGAATACAAATGCATAGTAGTCCCTAAGGGATTTGTCCTGGACAGAGCCACTGGGGATATTTTGGGGGCAGAAAAGCTCACACCGAATGTGCAAGTCTGCTGCTACTGGCTGGGATGTATGAAGTAAATTACAGAGTGGTGTAAAGCCTGTTTTGCTTGTGAGTCATAGAAAGCAGAAGGTGCTACCAATGGAACTCCCATGGTCTTATTCCAAACTAGTTGGCCATTAGAGAGAGTAGCAATGGATAGCCTGGGCCCCTTACCACTAACCTTTAGGAAAAACAGGTATATCTTGGTAGTGTCCAAGAATTTTACAAAGTGAAAAGAAGCCTACCCACTGTCTGCTCAAGAGGATCCAACAGTGGCCAAGGTTTTCATGGAATAGTTTGTAAGTTTGGGGCCCACAGGTCTGTTCATATGGATCAGGGTTGGAACTTTAAGTCTAGGTTCTTCTGAGGTGTCTGCAATCTCTTAGGGGTGTACAAAACCAGGACCACTCTGTACCACCTGCAGTCAGAGGAACTGGTAAAGCAGTTGAATGTCAAGCTCCTAGCTATGCTGTTCTCTTTTTTATGAGATAATCAGACTGAATGAGATTGTCTACTGCTATACATGATGCTGACTCACAAGAGTACTGTACAGTTCATGATGGGGTAAAGACCATTCATGCTGATGTTTGGCCATTGAATCATACTCCCAGTAAAACTTTTCAATGAGGTGGTTGTTCGAGAGAGGTATACTGACCTCAATGATTATGTGACTAAGGTGGCGGGGTACCACAGTACAGTGGCTGCAGTAGTAAAGAGGCAGCAAGAAAAGGCCACAGGTAAGCAAAAAGAACAATACTACCTTAAGGTAACCACTGAGGTTTAGGCAAAGGTTGACTGGGGTGGGTTAAGAACCAGCAAAGATTAAATTGGGCAGGAGGTCAAAGGAACTTAGTTCTGCCACCTCTTACAAAATTGTATGAGAGTTCATACAAAAGCTCTCTGTCATCCTTCTCCATCAAATACTACAGGAGAGTTCCATCATCTAGAAATTATATTTTCCTCACCTAGAAATCTAGATGTGAGCATTCCACCAATCTAAAGATTTCCAATTTAACCACTGAGAACCAGAGTTGCAAAAAGTACATTTGTCCCAGGCTGCAGCCATGGTTCGAGGTACTGTATCAAGTGACTAAAAAGATGTCTGATGGGCTGTCTGATCTGTTATCTGTGAACAACAGACAGACAGACTGTAATTATGTATTATAACCAGCTAAAACATAATCCAGAGGGGAGGCCTACTGAGGTTGTTGAACTATGGCCCACACCTACTGTTAGCTGCCAGCTCAAGTGGCCAGGTGTCTGCCAAAATCCCAGAGGATGCAACGGTGCTACATACAAGGACAAGAACCAATGCAGGAGTGGTGGCCTGCCCTTTCTCTGGACAGCAACAGAGACTGCCAGTTAGAGGGCAGATGGACAAGACAGCCAGGAAGAATGGCTTCTCCAGCAGGCAACTAGGCATTTCCAGGCCAAGGTGCAGTGACTGCCCCCCCATCAGTACAGGAAAAGTCAATCCCACCATTCCTGAAAGGGATGCAGACCCTATATATCCTGGTGAAGGTCCCTGTGGTGGGTTAGTGACTTCAAATGTACAATAGCAATGCAGAACTAAGGCTATGTCACAGACATCAACTTTGACCCAGAGTAGTGCAAACTTGATGCAGGAACCCATTCTCATGGGGAAGGACAGTTTTATGGACCTGTGTGGATGGGCCCACTCTCAGGCCTGGCATCCCACAATACAGAAGGAACTTTTGGAAGCTTTTGAGAAAAGGATACTAGGAGTAACACTAGGTTGCCAAGACAGCAGGGAACTAAGTTATACAAGCATATGAAAAAGCCAGCAGAAGAAGGCCATTTGGTTTATTGAGCCTGCTCAGTTAATGATGCAGGGTCCATGGCTTATGCCAATGTTCCTGCCCCCCCATGTCATCCCTTCCTTCCCTACTACACCTACACAGTCCCATGGGTGCCCTTTGTGCTTGTCCCAGGTCCTCTTAAAGGCACCCACCATCATTACTGAGACCACCTCTTCTGGCAACACATTCCATGTGGTCACCACCCTCTTTGTGAAAAATGTTCCTAAATATCCCTCCTAAACGGCCCCCATCAACTTCAAGCTGTGGCATGTAGTGGTTCTATTGTCACTCAATCTCAAGACACCTTCTCTTTCCATTCTGTTAACTCTCTTTAAGTATTTGAAGGTCTCTATCATACCCCCCCCATCTCCTCTCCTCTCCTTCAGGGAGTACATCCATAGGGCTCCCAGCCTCTACTCATAGGACCTATTCTGCTGACCCATGACAATTTTGGTTCATAGGCAGGTAGGTTATAAGCCAAGGGAGACAAAGGCCCATCCGGAGGCTTGCTCTTTACGCAAAGGGGTAGGCAGGGATCCTAATGCTTTTAAAATAGTTATCCAATCTAGATTTGAACAAGATAATTGAACTATTTCCTACAGCATCAAGCAGAATCCTGTTCCACACACTGGCTACTCTTTGACTATACCATCTTGCTCTTTTTTGTCATATTAGTCTCCCCTTTGATTTGTAAAACATGCGCCCTTGTACTATAGCTGTGTTCCCTCATCTTAAAACCTAGACAATCCCATAAATCATCATTTAAAAATGACTTAAAAAGCAAACAGAGATCTCCTCTTAATATTCTTCACTCTAATGAGTACAGATCCAGATTTGTTAACCTTTCCTCAACTCAAATATTTAAGGCTGAAGACCATTCCGGTTGCCCTTCTTTGCATCCCCTCCAGGGTCTTAATCCCAGATTTATTTTGTGGGGACCAGACCGGGGAGCAGTACTCAAACTGGGGCCTCACCAAAGAGCAAAAATGTGGCATGAGTACCTGACTGTCTCTTCTGTGTATGTGTCTACGTATGCAATTTAAAGTTGCAATCACTCCCTTAGCCATCTGCTTGCAATGACTTGTAAATTTTAGATAATTTTAAATAATCTCCTCTGGACACTCTCCAGCAAGCTGATGTCTCCCTTGTGGTATAGATGCCAATAGCTTACCCCATATTCCAAACGTGGTCTTACCATTGACCTGCACAAGGGCAAAATTACCACAATCTGCCTACTACTGAATCTCCTGGCTATATACCTCAACATCCTGTTTGCCTTTGCAGTTGCTTTTTTGCATTGCGTGGAGTGTTTCAGGTCTCTAGTAATCACCAAACCCAGATCCTTTACTTCCTCTGAAGCAGCTACTAGGATCCCCCCAGGTAATACTCTCTCCTAGGATCCCTGGCCCTGATGTGTATCACTTTGCATTTTTTGGCATTGAAGCCAAGTTGCCAGATTTCTGACAATCTCTCTATCATATCTCTCTTATTATATTTAACTGTCCCATTATGGCATGTAGTATTCTAGAGTGTGAGATTTGAGTTGGCTGTCTAGTCTGTTTCTCTTCACTCTCTGTTTTTTTTAATGCTCCTTCCCATGTCCTCTTGGGGGTCATACACACTCTCCCTCTGCCCACCCAACTCAATCCTCACGACTGACCTTTACCTCCACGCTCTCCAATTTTTCTGACTTCCCCTTGGTTCTGGTTCATCCCCACTGGGGGACGTCCCTGCTGTCAGCTTGGAGGAAGCACCTCAGATGCTGGGGATATAGTTGGGGACAAAAATTATGTACTGTGTGGTGACATTAAATGGGGGGAGGGACATACTGAGGGCTGTCATCCAGTGCACAAGAGGTGGGCCTTTTTCATCTTTTCTCCTCCATGCAGTGGGAGAAGTAATTTTGTTTGTTTAGTTTTATTAGGTTTGATGTTGTTTGTTTTCAGCTGCTTATTGTGTTCATGATTAAGGACTGATAGAAACATAGAAACATAGAATTTGACAGCAGATAAGAACCGCTTGGCCAACCCAGTCTGCCCATTTCTCTACTTAACGGATAAGCTGCAGATCCTAGTTAACCAACAGCCTACTTCCTCCTACCCCCCACTAGAATTGCTTTATGTCTGTCCCATGCATTTTTGAATTCCTCCACTGTTTTTGACTCTATGACCTCCACAGGAAGACTGTTCCATGCATCCACAACCCTCTCTGTGAAGAAATACTACCTCATATTACCTCTGAGCTGTCCCCTCTCTATCTTCAAATTGTGCCCCCTTCTTCTTGCACATCTCTTTTTCTGAAAGATGCTACCCTCTTGGACTTTGTTGATTCCCTTGAGGTATTTGAAAGTTTCTATCATGTCCCCCCATCCCTCTTTTCCTCAAGGCTATACATCTTAAGCTCCTTTAGTCTTTCTTCATATGTCTTCTGGTGCAGACCCTGCACCATTTTGGTTGCCCTCCTCTGGACAGCCTCTATCCTGTCTATGTCTTTGCAGAGATGGGGTCTCCAGAACTGTACACAGTACTCCAGATGTGGTCTTACCAACTGTCTGTACAGAGGGCCAACAACTTCCTGTTTTCTACTGGTGTTGCCTCTCCCTATGCATCACAGTATTTCCCAGCCCTCCTTACTGCCTTATCACATTACTATCCCCAGGTCCCTTTCCATTTTTGTTGTTGTCAGTATCTCACCCCTCATTGTGTACTCTTCCCCTGGGTTTTTGTTTTCCAGGTGCATTACTTTGCATTTCTTTGTGTTGAATCTAAGCTGCCATACATTTGACCATTCCTCCAACCTTGCCAAGTCCCTTCTCATCCTTTCCACCCCACCTTGCATATCAGCCATGTTGCAGATCTTTGTGTCATCTGCAAAGAGACATACTTTTCCTTTCAGTCCCTCTGCAATGTCACTTATAAAGACATTAAAAAGGACTAGCCCCAGTACTGAAACCTGTGGTACCCCACTAGTAACCCTCCTTTCTTTACTGTGGACTCCATTTACTATTACCCTCTGTGTCCTGTTGTCCAGCCAGTGTTTTACCCAGGCTACCACCCTGGGACCCACTCCCAGGCTGGCTAATTTGTATAATTAATCTTTTGTGTGGGACTGTGTCAAATGCCTTGCTAAAATTCAGGTAGGCCATGTCCACAGCCCCTCCCTGGTCTACTACTTTGGTCACCTAGTAAAAGAAATCAATTAGATTTGTCTGACATGAATTCATGGTGCCTTGGATCATGTGCCCCACTGGCCTCTATGTACTCAACAATTCTTTCCTTCAGAAGTGATTCCATCATTTTCCCTACCACTGAGGTCAAACTGACAGGTCTGTAGCTTCCTGCCTCTGTCTTGCTCCCACTTTTGTGAAGGGGAATCACATCTGCCCTCCTCCAGTCCTTAGGTACCACACCATTCTCCCATGATTTATTAAAAAGGGTAGTCAGTAGTGTTACTAGTTCTTCCCTTAGTTCTTTTAGAATTCTGTGGTGAATCCCATCAGGCCCCATTGCTTTATTCACCTTCAGTTTTAAGAGTTCTTTCAGAACCCTTTCTTCTGTGAAAGGACTAATATCAACCCCCCCATCCAGTGTGCTTCTGTTGACTGGATTAGGTATCGCCTCCTGATTTCCCATTGTGAATACTGAGCAGAAGTATTCGTTCAGTATCCCTGCTTTTTCACTGTTGCTCTCTGCCCAACCACCTTCCTCTTTATTCAGCCTCAGTATCCTTGCCTTAGTAATTTATTCACTCCCTAATGTACCTATAAAAGGTTTTATCCCCCTTCTTAACCAAGTTGGCTATCTTTTCCTTGGTTTGGGCCTTTGCTATTCTGATTGCCTTGTCTGTTTCCTTCTGCTTTAACTGGTACAGTTCTCAGTCCTGCTCCTTCTGTGTTTCCTTATACTTCCTGAATGCTATCTTTTTCTCTCTTACCTTCCCCGCTACTTCTTTTGAGAACCATAGTGTTTTTTTTTCTTTCATTTTGATTTGTTTATTTGCTTCACACAAACGCTTGATATGTCCCTATACTTAAGACCCATTTCAAACAGTATTCCATCATCTCTATGGATACTAATCTTCATTTTTCAAGGCTGTGGAGGCTCGGTTCTTTCAGCCTATCTTTTTAGTTCTCAGATGATAACCCATATTTAATGTGTGTTGCTTTGTGATGTACTCTTTCAGTTTGTGTTCTTTCACCTGTTGCAGTGCCCTCCCCAAATTAGGATCCGCAGTCCATTATTAAGGGTGGGCCTTATTCTGGTGCCTTTTCCATGACATGTGGGCCAATGATGTGCCTGAGTGACAGCCTCAGGTACCGATTGAGGCAGACTGTGATCTGACAAAAAAAAGTAGGACTGTACTAGAGGCAGGCAAATCTGGTGGAGATCTCATTGAGAACAGATTAGCTGTGCTAACAGCAGGTGTGAGCTGTGGTATCTCAGGCATACAGAAGTGAAATAACACTGCTTAAAGAGATTCTGAGTTCCAGAGAGGAAGAGAGCAACAGCTGCCTGCAAGCCTTCACCTATGCAATGCTGAAGATCCAGTGTGGAGCAAGAGACCGAGGGCTGCTGATCCAGGTTCCATAGCAGGCACTACTGCAAGGTATCAGCCTGCTATCAACCCAAGGATTTAGAAGCTAGGATGTGTGTCAGTTGGTCTTGGGCCTCAACAGCCCCAAGAATGAGACTGGTGGACAGAGAAGCCAGTAACCACTGCTGAAAGTGGCCATTTCAAAGTGGAAAGAGGGAGCCTGCATGCATCAATGATGCCCTAGAAGAGCAGCACTCCAGCTGCCTGCAGTGTCTGGATCCTTTTGGGTTAGGAACTGTTTAGAATGTCTCAGTGTGGCCTTGTTTCAAGAGACGCTGTCTGTGTTCATCATGTTGCAAGCTGGCAATAGGTCTGGATTATAAATATCCTAATTTTCAGGGTTGTCTGACATTTAAAAATCGTGGCCTGTTGAGGGGACATTAAGTGAGGATGTTGTTCCACTGCTTGAAAGTGCACAAATGCTGGCCCGTCTGTGGCAACATTTATGGGCCTACAGTGGTTTAACACCTACAGTACCCAGGAACCATGTTGGACTTAGCAAATCCCATTACCAGGATGTGAAAGGGTAAAGCTGGCTTGATTGGAAGGGCATCTAAAAAGACATGATCAAGGTGGTTCATGCACTACAAAGTCTGGTACTGAAACACCCCTAAAATTATATATTTTTTCATTAAATTAGCCTACTGTTTTTAACCAATAATGACTTTTATATTAAGTAAGCCCCGCTGATGTTTTGGTCTAGAGACTCTTCCACCAGGCACGTCTTGCCATGTGGTCCATCTCACTGCTCTGCACAACAAAACTTCAGTATGTAATCAATACAGTATTTAGTTTCCTGCTTAGTTTCCTGCTAAACCAGTCTGGTGGATATGCGGGCAATAAGAGGTGTTCAGGACCACTTAGTGATGCGCTGGCATGGCAGTAGGGTCCGTCTTGCCCATAGACTCTGCTGTCCCTCCCCAATTCCCATCAAAGTAGTGCTTTTTGGTCCAACGAAGACAATAACAATATAATTGTTTCACCTGGACCTAGTTTTAATAGTGTGCCTCCCACAGAAATTCTCCTGGTATGACCGTCATTGGGCAGTAGCATTTTAAAATCAGGTCACCTTAATTTTCATTTGAGTTCACCGTACACTTTTTTCCCAGTTGCACTTTGCTCGGAACCAACCTGGACCGTCCTGCCTGATCAAGACAGGTGACAACCTAGCCTAAAAGACTGGTGTACAATAAAAAGTGAGATTAGCTTAAAGGGTTACAAGTACGCTCATAAAGAATATAAGGCCAAAACAACAATAATAAAATGAAATGTTCGGCGTATTGTTAGCATTGAAAACATTTGAGGCATGCCAGCTTTTCCATCCTACAACAAGAAATACTCTCTCGCTTCCAAGTATCTTTTAGCTCAGATTACGTTTAACCTCAAGAACCTTCACACAGCACTCCAAGGAAAACATGAAACACAACATGCAAATTTGAAGGACAGGTTACCCATCCCAGGCAGCAGCTGAGGCAGGGTGCCACACTACTTCCTTGTTGCTTTACAGGCCAACTACACTAACAGGACAAGAAAACAGCACTACCTGCTCTCACCATAGCCAGGTAGTATAAAAAGTGAAACAGCAGCAGAGCACAGCAGGGCAGGTGACACTGACAGTATATCTGGGACTATTTCATGCAGAGTGATGAAAGTAGCGCAGGCAGAGATGATAACAGCTAAGGTTCGTGCCGGGGGTTCGATAAGTTTACAGGAGACCAAGGTATGTCAAATATTGATCATTTCTGTCAGTTCCTCATGGGAGAGCAACTTCCCTTGCCTAAGTGCCCATGAGTTACTGTAAAAGAAGAAAGTAGCTGGACGAGAAGACGGTGTCCCACTTAGCTCAGCCCGAAACTTGTCTGGTTTGGTGGAATGGGGAACCAACCCACAGTGCCATGGGCTGGCCTGCTGCAGGGACAGGATTGGCTTACAAACTGGAAACCAGACATTTAGAACACTTTGTATAATGTGCTCATGGTTAAGGAGTTATTTGGGATGGGGGTTAATTAGTAGTTATAATATATCTGGCTTCATATCACGCAACCATTTCAGTTGTGCTTTATATGAAATTTTTTTCATTTGAAAAAGGATTTTATTATTTCATTAACACCTTTCTGTGTTGCACTTTTATTTCATTGTTATACCATGACTTGTGGTCTGAGTGTGTGTGTGTGTGTGTGTGTGTGCACGGGTGTGTGTGATCGAAATGCAATGCTGGTAGACTTCGCAAGCGTTCACCCACAGTTTCATCTGTAACTACCTGGCTGACTTCCCAAAGGTTCTGTCACATTTGCAGATGTGCCTCCATGCAGACTGTTAACGGGTGATAAAGGAGCTAATGCTGCAATGACAGGGCGCTCCCTGATTGCAGCAGTGAATTTGTTTCAAGTTGGTGGCACGCTTTAAAACTGCTCTCATTGACATTGTTCTCACTAACTGGTGCTGATCAGATGAGCTCAAAAAGCATTGCTGGCATTCACCACAACACTGACTTGCCTCTAAAACCTGCTAGTACCACAAGATATTTCTTTCACATGCACACAAGCAAACGTAAAAAGGAGACAAGACTTTTTATGAGTGCATTAGCGAAAGGAGAAAAAAACAGGAGTGGGATGGTAAGGCTTAAAGGGGAAGAAGGAGAGTGTGTGGAAGGGGACCTGGAAAAAACATCAATACTGAACAAATATCTTTGTTCCATATTCCCAAAAAAAGGAGAAGGTGATGGACCACTCCAACATAAACAAATATGGGAGGGAGGTGGACACCAGTTCATTTATGGAAGAGATAGTCCTAAAAGAACTCACAAAACTGAAAGTGAACATGGTAATGGGACCAGATGGGATACATCCTAGAATATTAATGGAACTACAGGAGATGCTAACAACACCACTAGCAGCCCTGTTCAATGAATAACTCGATACAGGAGTGGTTCCGGAGGACTGGAGGAGGGCAGATGTAGTCCGTCTTCACAAAAGTGGGAGTAGGAAGGTGGCTGGAAACTATAGACCAGTCAGACATACCTCAATAGTGGGGCGGATTATGGAATTACTACTTAAAGAAAGGATTTGTGGAACACCTTGAATCCAGCAGCGCACAGGATAAAAGACAGTATGGATTCACAGTGGGAAGGTCATGTCAAACAAATCAAATTGATTTCTTTGACTGGGTGACTAAGGTTGTGGATCAGAGGGGAGTAGTGGATGTGGCCTTTCTGGATTTCAATAAGGCTTTTGATACGGTTACACATAGAAAACCTGTGAACACTCTGGGCAGCCTGACAGTGGGTCACAAGGTGATAAACTGAGTTAGGAATGGGTTGATTGATAGAAGACAGAGGATCATGGTAAATGGTGCTCAATCTGAGGAAAGGAGGGTGACCAGAGGGGTACCACAGGGATCAGTCCTGGGGTCAGTCCTGTTTAATGTCTTCATAAGTGACATCGTGGAGGGGTTGGAGGGGAAAGTGTGCCTCTTTGTAGATGACACTAAGATCTGCAACAGGGTGGATAATCCCGGAATACTGAAAAAGATGAGGAGGGATCTAGATAAACTGGAGGAATGGTCTGTAGTGTGACAGCTGAGATTCAATGCAAAAAAGTGCAAAATCAGGCATTTAGGGTACAAGAACCCAGGAGAGGATTAAATGATGGGGTTGGGAAAAATGTGATGGTCACCAAACCAGAAAGAGATTTGGGGCTAATCAAATCTGATGACATAAAAGTGGCCAAACAATGTTCCAAGGTTGTGGGGAGAGCCAGTGGGATGTTGGGGTGCAGAGCGAGAGGTATCAACAGCAGAAGGAAGGAGGTGGTAATGCCACTGTACAGATCATTGGTGAGGCCTCATTTGGAATACTGTGTCCAGTTCTGGAGGCCACATCTCCATAAGGACATTGGCAGGGTGGAGGCAGTTCAAAGAAGGGCAAGATAGATGGTGCAGGGCCTGCACTGAAAGTCATATAAGGAGAGACTGAGAAACCTCAGTATGTATAGCCTGGAGGAAAGGAGAGACAGTGGAGATATAATAGAAACCTACAAATATTTAAAAGGCATAAATAGAGTACAACAGGATTACGTCTTTCAGAAAAGGAGATGCCCAGGAACAAGGGGGCATGACATGAGGTTGGAAGGGAGTAGACTATGAAGTAGTGTGAGGAAGTATTTCTTCATGGTAAGGGTGGTTGATGCATGGAATAGACTCCTAGCAGAGGTGGTGGGGGCAAACACAGTGAGAGAATTCAAACGTGCATGGGATAAGCATAGGGAAACCCTAGCAATAGGAATGAGGAGGTAAAGCCAGAGATCAAACAGGGCCTGTGACTTTTACAGTAGGCAGGGAAAATGGGCAGACTGGATGGGCCTAGCAATCCTTATCTTCTGTCAATTTCTGTGTTTCTATGTTTATTCATCTGGGGCGACTTAATATCCCGTGATACACCAATCTATCGTAATTTTGGTTTCAGATCCCCGGTTTCTGATAATGTCTTCCAGATCTGGGAACATTTGGGAATGCAGAAAAAAGCTGATTTATTTAAAGGTAACACTTTGATGTCCTTTGAACAACTATGGACAAAATATAACATTGCAAGACAGCATTTTGTTAGATATTTACAACTTAGACATTGCATTACATCCTCTAAGCTATCCCAATTTCCCTCTCCAGCTGATGACAAATTAACTTCTCGAGACCCAAATCTTAAACCTCTCTAATCCCTTCATCACATAATACAGACTTACAATCCTTTTAAACTCAATCATCTCATGGCGAGAATGGAACTACATTTCGGAATTAATTAAAGCGATGAGAACTGGGTAGGCCTTTTGTCTTATTTTTTTTACCAGAATTCCACTCCTCGAAATTGCAGCATATTCCTTTTAACATCATGCATAGGGTTTATCTCATGCCTTCCTGTTTTACAAATATAAAAGGAATCTGAATAAGAATTTTCCCAGATACCTCAACAACCCACATTCACTCATTGATATGTTTCTGACTTGTAAGAAACTCACTAAATTTTGAGATTCTATCTTTGAAGACTTAGAGAAAGCTACATCTATGAAACTGGCCCCAGACCTTCTGCCAGTTCTGTTGATTTGGAATATAAGAGATTACAATTTGTTAGAAGAACAAGGAAAATTACAATTGCTTGCTATTTTAATTGCAAAAAAGTGTATGTTAATGGCCTGGAAAGAGAGCAATCCACCAACGATAGAGACTGGTTTAATTTAATGTTTGACCTCTATACATTTAAAAGGATTGAAGTACGCCTTTCTAAACTCCAGGATTTCAGTCTTAGTGGGGGAGTTTTCCCCTGCCCATGCCCATCCAGAACTACAATGTGTGATGGTGACTCCCAACTAGAAGCTGCTTGACCTTTACATCCTGTATATGGTCCTTGTTAGTCAATGCCTGATCAAGGATTTCCCCCTCCCTGATGGGTTCTGAGATGCCCTGAATCAGACATTTTGCAGTGCATCCAGAATCACATGACTACTGGAGCAGGATGTGGCAGGTACCCTTCAATCCACCTGAAACAGGTCTAAGTCTCCCACTATTCCCACTATTGCCAACTCTCCCTTCCCTGCAGCAGTTAATATTTGTGAGTTCAGTTCCCTGTCACTTTCCTTATCCTTGTTGAGTGATTTGTAAACCTCATCCAATCTCACCTTCCTCCACTATTATTGAGTAACTAAATCAACATTGCTTCTGCCTTCCCCTTTTCTGACTTCTGGCTTGTACAAGTTATACCTTGCCTGATGTAAACTGCCTCCCATCTCACTTTTCCTAACTTCCTGTCCCTCCTGTATAAGTTAAACCCTGAGATCGAGAGGTCCCAGTCATGTTTAGGTGTGTCCCATGTCTCTGTGATTGCTGTGATGTCCCTTCCCCTCCCCTCTCTTCCAACAATGCCAGTAGGTCACCCATCTGGTTTCCAAGACTTCGTGCATTTAGATATGCCAGCTTCCACTTAAAGTCTAAGCCTCCTTCCCTTCCATCCTAGCTGCCTTTCTCCTTTCTCCCCATTACCTATACCTCCCCAACCCCCACTGCTAACCCCTTCTCTGCCTCTTCACCTCCATCCCCAGTCCCACTTTTCCAGTACGGGGTGGAGGTCTACTGACCACATTCTCCAAAGAGATTTGGAGTCTGCAGGCCCCCCAAGTAGTTAAAATTTAGTTTTTGGTTTATGTACACAGCCAGCTTATCCATGAGAACCCTCAACCCCCACTACTGAGGTGCCACCTGTCTGGTGCAAAATGTATTTTATCTGAGCAGGTCTCTCCCCAGGCCTCAATACAGTTATACCCTTCCTCGTTGCACCACTCTCTCAGCCAGTCATTGAACTTCTCTATCCATTGCTTCCTGACCATGCTGGTTCTGAGTACTGGCAATGCCTCCCTGAATGCCATCAGTCACCTCTCTGCAGGTCCTCCCTATCACCCTTAATTTTTACTGTACTACCCCACACCTCCTTCCTGGCTAGGGCATTGGTAACTAGGTGCATAACTGCAATTGGTTCCCCCCAGCTCCCCTCACCTTCTCTCCAGTTTTGAGGCACACCATCTCTGCTGTCATCCTTGGCATGCAGATCATATTCTTGCCTGTATTAGGGCCCCCCTTCAGTCACCAAAAAATCTTTTTAATTATGGATTCCCCTAGGATTATCACTCTTCCACCCCCTCTATCCCTTCTTTGACTGTTGTACAAGCTTCACTCGCAACTAACTGTTCCCCCTCCATCATGAATACAACCCCACCATTATTCTCCCCAGTTCCTGCTTTCCTGAGACCCTCACAGCCTCTACTTACTCCTCTGACTGTCTTCCAACCCCGCTTGTCCTTTCGTTTTTGGGCACCCACACACACCATCTCGTTCCCCCTCATCATCCTGTCACCTTATCCCTTCCCTCCCCAAATATCTATTTCACTCTCTGTATTCTCCTCTCTTCCCTTCCCTCTATGACTTCTTTGTGATGTCCTGTTTCCCTTCTCCTGTCATATTCCTCTGACCCCACTGTCTTAACCCCACTTCTCATCCCACCTCCTGTTCCCTCTCTTCATTTTCAGACAGTGGGTTAAATCTATTCTTTAAAGGCACCCTTTTGAATATTCCTACTCCTGTTGCATTTCTCACAGTCTCATCCCTACTCCCTAATATCTCCCATTCCAATTCCCTGGGCTCCGCCATTCTCTGAGGTAGGGGTACCCTTGGAGCTTGAGTGATCCCCTTTACCACATGCCATGCCTACCAACCTCACTTTACTGGGCATTCCCTGTCTGTCTTTCTCTCCCCTGCCCTGCTCAGTCTATGCTCCATGCCAGCTTCCACAGTTCCCATTTGAGCTGGATTAATTCTGCCTCTAGGTGCTTCAGGCTCCTGCACACTGGACAGCCCCCTGTTGCCCATAACATCTCTAGGAATACTGCAACCCTACAACCATTACAGCACATCGCCCTCTTCCCACTGTCCTGATGCCTGTACATGTTCATATTCCCCCACATTCGCCTGACCCCTGCCCTGCTTTCCCTTCAGATAGGCATCTCCATATATAATCCAGTTGGGGATGGCTGCAAGAGCCCCAAATTTCTGTTATTCTAGGAAGTTAACCCTTGATTCTCCTACTCCCTTTGCCTCCTTTACTTTAATACAAATATAAACTGACCACAGATAGGGACCAGCTGTACTCCTTTGCCTGTGTTACCCTTGTGGGCTCACCCAGATAGTAGTCAGTTGCCTTCTCTAGAACTCCCCTAATTTATTATATATGTACAAGTTGACCCTAGATAGGGACTGGCTGCAATCCTCTACCAACACCTAACAGTGCATTTTCTGCTCTCCCTTAACACTTACCTACACACTACCAATCAGAGTGACCAGTGGCCTGCTGTCCTCCCTGCAGGCCCAGCCAATGCCCCCAGATACCACTGAAGTAGATGACACACTCCTCCTTCATTTCAGTCATACTTTGGGGTCATTCACACAAGGGGTTGCTAGAAATTTAGGATTTTTGTAGAAGGTATAAGATTCCTATAGGGTACTTGCAGCCACATGGCCTGGAATACAGACCTATTGCACTGGCTGGTTCTACTCACTCTCTCCCTCAGTTCCTCCTTTTGCTGCCTTCCTCCCTCCTCCCTCCTCCCAGGTCCCCAATCCCACAGTCATCAAGAAAACTAAATACAGCAGGCATTCTAAAATCTTAGCTTACAATATCAATATAATACACACAACATGCATATAGCCCAAGAATGCTCTTTCTTTTCCCTTGGGCTGGATGCTCAGTGGCTGTCCACAGGTGCAAAGAGATTGAACTACAGAAACATCCATCTTATATCACCAAAACTAAAAGACCCCTATTGGGTGACTGTAGTCACATGGCCTGGCATGCAGTCCTATAGTGCTGGCTGGTCCAGCTTGCCTCCCTCCTTCAATCCCTGCTTCTGCTGTTTTCCTCCATTCTACCAAATCCCTGATTCCCCAGTCATCAAAAAAAAAAAAAACTAAGCTGGCATTCTAAAGATATCACTATGAAATCCTGAAATACAAAATCCTGACACCCACCAGCCCGAGCCCAACATCCCGACACTGTGCTTACCCAACAGTGTCACATTCTGATGATGGTAAGCCCGACAGTGGAGTTTGCCAGGACTCAGAGTTGGTTATAATTATTTCAGGTGGTGAGGGGTGGCATAGCACCCCTGCCAGACCACAAACCCAGCATAAGTCCAGTGTTGGGATTTCCATCATCAGAATGTGACACTGCTGGGTAAGTGCAGCATCAGGATATTGGGCTCAAACTGGTGGGTGCCATAATTATGTATTTTGGGATTTCGTAGTAGACCTATTCTAAAGTTTCCACTCACAGATCCAGTAAAATACACACAAAATGCAGTTAGCCCAACAATGCTCCTTCTTTTCTCTCTGGTTGGATGCTCGATGGCTGCATTCAGGTGCAAAGATATACTGTAGACTTCCGCAGTTTCCATCTATTGTCACTCAAAACTATGACGCCAAATGCTGATAGCAATAAGACTGTTGTCAGTTAGTAGAACATGTCTCTGGGGTGATCCAGTTTTACACTATTGTCATAAAACTATCTAGTCAATATCAGATTTATTAAACCTTGTTGGTGTTACGCACACCCATTAATTAAACAAAACTAGCCTTTGTTGTTGTGATTTGTTGTGCTATAGTGAAGACTTTCCATTTCATTTTTATTTCTTAGTAATATACATTTGAGCAAAACTGCACACTTTCAAAGGTCCCATGTCAAATAATACAATATTGTAAAAATTTGTCAAAGTAGTACTGCCTGTCCGGGGATGGATGATAGGGGTTTCTAGAGAACAAGGGATGGGAGGGTCTCGGCACCCAACTAAGGATCTAGGTTCGAGCAGACTCGATAGACCGTAAGGCCTAATCTGCTGGCAAATAGTATGTTAGTATGTTAGTACAGATCACCTTTTTACAGAAATAACAACTTTTTATTTATAGTTGCAGCAAACCGAATCATGTAGTAAGACACAAAGCTTATTTTTGCTCTAGAAATGAGGTCAAATGAATAAGATCCAATGGTAAGTCATTCAAAAAGTCACCAGACCTGACACAAAAAGATCACAAGCCCTATGCAGTTTTTCAGAAAGGTTTCAGCAAGCTTTGACAGGCCATAATTCTAGTGTTACATTGAGTTGAAACTGGCTGAAATTAAATTTGAGTACTTACAGGAAGAAAACCCAACTTTTTAGCTGCAATGGCTGTACATTTTGTTTATACTTAACAAGCAGATGCAGTACTTTATTCTTAGCTGCAGTGGTAGTACTTTTTGTTCATCAGTTCTGCTCACATTTATGCAAATTATTGTTTAGTCCAAAGAAAAACTACTTATTGAACACAATTTTACTCCTCTCAAGCACATTACAGTTACAACCAGCAGACAATTAAATATCCAGCCCACAATCAAAAAGAGACAGAACAGAAATGGATGCTATCAGCTGTCTTGCTTCCAACATAATACTATTCCCTATTTTGGTACAGAACCACCAGATGACTAATAATGGTCAAATGATGGACATACGGAACAAGTGACAAAGTATTATCTGTAAGTACATCCACTGTAGGTACTTAAAACATTCACCTCTACCAGTTTAACCCTACTTTCTATAAATGTACATAACTTAAGTATTCTTGACCTGCCCTTATGACTAAAAAGCACTGTCTTTGTTTTTTGCTGTTACAGCATGAACAAACGTTTTTTAACAATCCATTCTTACACATAAAGTTGCACTGTACCTGAGTAGATACAAAGTACTGTAGATAAGTTATAGCTTACAAAAACAGCCACATAATTTGTGTATAAGAGGATGTTTGAAAAATGACATACATTAGGTAAGCAATAAATAAGTAAACTAAACAATAAAGGGCCCAGTGTTGTGCCCCAACTTACCCAAACAGAGACAAGCCTTAAACCTCAAAATGATCCATCTTTCTTCACCTGCTGTGAATAATTACTTAAGTAGTCTTTAAACTGTTTCCATTAATAGACCAAGCTTAAAAAGGTTTTCCAAGAATAGTTTGTAACATACAATGTCAAAAGCAATTGTTAAATCGATAAAAGTTGCCACTACCATATCTCCAGCATCCAAGGCCTTGTGGAAGAATTCAGTGTATTCAACAAGTGCAGTTAATGTACAATGTGATTTACAAAATCCATGTTGCCATATAAATTGAATATTACATTTGTCCAAAGCAGATCATAATTGATCACTTAAATTTCCCTCAAGGACCTTGAACAGTGGAAAGGGGCTAGAAATAGGCCTATAGTTAACTAAATTTGTAGGATTGCCATTTTTGTCAAAGAGTCACATGGGCCATTTTCCAAACATCTGAAAAATTATTAAATTGTAGGGAAAAGTTGAAAAAAGCTTTAAAACTGAGAAAATTAACTCATTCAGAGCTAAAGATAACAACCTCACCTTAATGAAATTTACACTATTCCTGTATATTAACTCTTTCTTCACATCATTTGTTAGTGTCCATTCCAGATATTTGTTTAAAGTAAAACTTAAGTTGGTCTGCTGTGCACTAATAGTTTCATGACTATCACCAAGATCTGTAAATGAGTACAGTCCACTACCAGATATCAAATAAGAACTCACTGTCAAAACATTCTTGTTGAAACAGTTAGCAAGTTCAGAAGAGTTCAGACATTCTTTCCCTTCCACATTCAGCATCAGCTGGGATTTCTTATCATTTTAAACCTGTAGTCATTTAAAGGGACACTGTCAACCCACTTAGGCCTTAAAGTGTCAACAATCCTTGTTCAGTTTCAACTGCATCTTTCTTGGATTTGGAAACACCACCAACACAGTCTAGCCACTCATAACAGAGAGAGAGAAGGGGTGTGAAATAGGTGTCTGAAAGGAAGGAAGGCACTCCCTGGGGTGGAGGGTCAGAGTTGTAGTTGATTATTTCTGGATGGCATAGTTTACTCCCATCCACCCTGCCCCTCACCCCACCCACTCCAAGCACATAACTTTCTTTATAGCAGGGGTTCTGACATCACTTCCCCAAAACTGCTAACAACATTCACCTGTTCATATCCTCAAAGGCACAGCATGCTGAATAGGGGGTAGAGACACTCACAAGCTTGCACACACTAAAACAAGTACAAAAAAAAAGAAAATCATCCATAACAGGAAGGGACACAGGCATGTGGGGAGTGGTGCAATGCACTGGCTGTGGAGCAGCAGTCTTCTGGGAGACATTCTGGAGACTGCATTAGTGCCCTATTTGCAGGCTCCTTTCTGGTCTGAGGGAGGAGGTTGTTCATCTCCATGCTGACCTGGCAAGGATTCAGGAAACCTGCTCCCCCACTCAGAGACCACCCAGGCCACCACCACTACCTCAGAGGTTGCCAAGAAAGTGGAGTGGTTGGACCATGGTGGACTCAGGGAGGGTGAGGGTGGTGGAACAGAGGGACATCCCTCCAGTTGTGCATCTCCACAATTCATTCACCACTCTGATGGAGCATGGTTCCTCTATGGAGGCACCTGCAGTGGAGACCAAAGAGGATTCTGTGAACCTCCACAATGGAGACACAGGACAGTGGCATTGGACACCACAGGGGAAGGAAACAACTCCTGGTGGGGGACTCAATTGTTAGGGGGGTAGAACTGGGGGGAGGGAGGGAAAAGGGAGGTAAAGTGCCTGCCTGGTGTCATGGCTTGGAGGGACAGAAAATGAATCCTCAGGATCATGGAAACAGCTTCCAGGGGAAGTGAGCTGGATGTCATTATCTACATAGAGACAAATGACCTGGCTGAGAATGGAATTAGAGCAGTGCAACAGGAGTTTGTGGAGTTGGGGAGGGGCCTTAGACAAGTAGCGCACATGGTAACTTTCTCGGAAGTGCTACCTGTCTATGACATGAATGAGGCTAGGGTACTCTGCACCATGGGATTCAATGGCTGGTTGAAAAACTGGTGCAGAGCTCAGGGATTTGGTTTCATTGGGGACTGGGGCTCCACCTGGAGGGATGCAAGCCTATATAGGTGCGATGGTCTGCATCTATCCAAGAGGGGAACCAGGATCCTAGGTGATAGGTTTAAATGCTTCATTGGCAAGCATTTAAATGAGCCAAGGGGGGAGGCAGTGAAATGGAGAAGGGAAATCCTAGCCCCCAAAAATCAGGGTAGTTAGTGAGATAAACACCAAGATAGAGCAGTTGATAGAGAGAAGGCAGGGTAAATGGAGAAAAGACAAAGGCAGTAAGGACAGGGATGTGGCAAAAGAAATAAAGCTACAAAAAGCATTTGTCAATGCCAAATGTTGTCTCACTGGCATTGGCATTGGTAGTGCCAGAGTTAGAGATGCATAATAGGAATGGCAGTGAAGTATTAAGTGACACCAGTCCCACCCCCACCATGTAGAGACTGACAGGCATGGGGTGTGCCTTTGGGTCATCAGCTATAACGCTCATGCCATTTTACCTCACCCTACCCTGTAGACATTGACAAGTGTTGTGGTGTGCTTTGGAGTCTTTGGGCATTATACTTACCCCATTCCATAAGGAAATACACTGAGGTGGGTGCAGTATAGGAGAATGGGGTGAACTTTGTGGGTTAACACTGCAAGGCACACCACGATGCCTGTCACTGGCTGCAGGGTGGGGGTGGAATGGCATGAGTATTACAGCCGATGATCCCAAGTCACACCCCCGACACCTGTCAGTCTCTACAGGGTGGGGGTGCTACAGTTGGAAACCCTAACACTGTAGGCGTGTGTTGCTATTTTCACTCCAAATTTTCGACATGGTCTTTTTGTGAGCCCACCTCATGAAAACCAGCACTATCTGTTTGTTAGCTGAAAGGTGGTTTTGCACAGCGGCTATGCCGTTTGGTGACACTGGGACAAAAACTCATTTTGGGTAGTATATGGAAAATGACAACTGTATTGTTTATAAGGAGATGTAAAAAAATGGCAATGTTGAAAATCTGGATTAAATATGAAAAATTGGTGAAGCTATGAGCATGCAATGAAACTGTGCAACACAAGTCCCTAACCCAATTATTTGTGGGATATTTTAACCACATTTTTAAATTAGGCATTTTGTAACCTCTCCTCATGAAGAGTGGCACTGTGATTTTGTTAATTTGTCCAAAACGTTGATTTCACACAGTGACCACGCCATTATGCACCACAGGTACGAAAACACATTTAGGGCAGGATGTGAAAAATGACAGCTGTACTGTTCATAAGGAGGTGTGAAAAAATGCCATTGTTGAAAATCTGGCATGAAAATATTGGAAATTTGCGAAGTTACAAAGGTGCATGGAAACTGTGCAATGCACACTTGTAACACAGTCATTTTATGGAATTTCATCACCAAATTTTCAACATAGGCATTTTAGGACTTCTGCTCATGAACAGTGTCACCATCATTTCTCAAACTTTCCGAAAACTGATTTTGCACAGCGATCAGCTATTCTGTGCCGGACATGCGAAACACATTTTGCCAGGATATGTAAAATGACAGCTGTATTGTTCATAAGGAGGTGGAAAAATTCCATTTTGAAAATCTGGAGTGAAAATATTACAAATTCATGAAGTTATGAGCGTGCATGAAACTGCACAACGACGCCATAAGACAGCCATTTTTTTGATTTTTCTATTAAATTTGCAACATAGGTTTTGAGAGCCCCCCTCATGAACAGTGGCACTGTCATTTCACTAATTGGTCCCAAAAGGTGATTCCATGCAGTGACTGCGAAATCACCTTTTGGGACTGAATAACACCATGACAGTGCCTGAATTCATGAGGTGGGGTCCCAATAACCCCATGTTGGAAATTTGGTGCCACAATTCCCCAAAATGGCTGTGATATGCACCAAAGTTAAAATAAACTCTATTTATGCCATTATGCAGCTTACTGGCATTTCTTCAGTTTGCAGTTGGTTTTGAAGAGTGCAGACATTTTCCCAGTCCACCGAAGATCATCACGTTAGCCTCTGGAGGTAAGTGTGGAGTGAGGGGGGGGTGTTGGGAGGCAGGGAGTTCAGAGGGTGGGTGCGGGTTGGGGAGGGGCAGGGAGACCGTGAGAGACCGTTTTTCTTTTTTATAGGTTTAAAAAAAAGATTATGGGACAGTTTTTCTTTTTCAGAGGATTTGACACACTGGGGTAGGATCCCAGCATGTCACATAAGTGTTTTTTTGGGGGGGATGCTGTAGCTGACAGGGCATTGGGCACCCCCATCGGCACACAACAAAAGTGGGGGGATGACATTATGCAGATGGGGAGTGGGGTCCCCATTGGCAAAATAAATGGGGAAGGAGGATTAATGCCAATGAGGATTGGGTCCCACATCGGCAAAGAATAACTGTTGGGGGGGCACATGATGCCAAAGGGGACTGAGCACCAACTCGGCATACATTTTAAATGGGGGGGTCATTATGCCGATGGGGAGTTGGCTCCCCCATCTGAATTTTGACAGGCGGCAGTCACTGCTGCCATGTTGCATGCACATCAGGAGGCATGTTGTGGTCCCACTGCATGAGAGCTTTGCTTTCATTGCAGCGGACCTTTCCTTAAATCTGGTGGCCACATTAGGGATGCATGTTGTCAGCGTCTGCTGCTGGCTTATTGGGGAATGAGGGATGCATCTACTGATGTGTGCCCTGCATTTGCCCAACAGTGACCGCACCTCCAAATTTGCTACTACCACAAGATGCTGGCTGGCACGCAAGCATGAGCCAACATAAAGATGGAGGGTAATTAGTACCAATGCACATAGTCTAGGTAAAAAGCTCCCTGAAATAGTGGCCTTGATGGAAAAGGGATGCCTGGATATCATGTCAGTCACAGAAACATAGTACACAGAGAACCATGACTGGGATGTCAACATACCAGGGTACACAATCTACAGGAGGGACAGGGAAGGAAGAAGAGTAGGAGGAGTAGCTCTCTATGTAAGGGAAGGGATCAAAGCAACAGAACTAAAGGGTAAACAGGGAGGAAAGGAGGCACTGTGGGTCACCCTGGAGACTGGAAATGACACCACAATCCACACAGGGATTGTATACAGACCCCCATCTCAGAAGGAGGTAATGGACAAGGAAATGATAGAAGGCATCATTGGGATGGCAGAGAAAGGGGAGATATTGCTGACTGGGGACCTGAATATGCCAGATGTTAAATGGAGCACCTTTGCTGCAGCCACATCCAAGAGCAGGGCCATTCTCTATGCTGTATGGTGGCATGCCTCAGACATCTAGTTTTTGAACCCACTCAGGAGGGAACAATCTTAGACCTGGTACTCTCAAATGGGGACAAAGAAAGGATCTCTGATCTTAAAGTGGGTAGCCATCTGGGAACAAGCGGCCACCAAACAGTGTGGTTCATGATAAACTTAGCTGTAGAGTCAAGCTATATAAAAGTAAAGGTACTGGACTTCAGGAGGGCTGATTTTGTCAAATTGGGACAGTGCCTCAGAAAAGCACTAACAAACAGGCAAGAAGGTGGGGTGGAACAACAATGGGGAAACATCAAAACTTCCATCATAGAGGCAACAAGCCTTTGTGTGAAGTAAAGAAACAAATCAAAAGAAAAGAAAAGAACATTATGGTTCTCAAAAGAAGTGGCAGGGAAGGTAAGAGAGAAAAAGATAGCATTCAGGAAGTATAAGGAAACACAGAAGGAGCAGAAAAGAGAACTGTACCAGTTAAAGCAGAAGGAAATGGGGAAGGCAGTCAGAATAGCAAAGGCCCAAACCAAGGAAAAGATAGCCAACACAGTTAAGAAGGGGGATAAAACCTTTTCTAGGTACATTAGGGAGCAAACAGAGACTAAGGAAGGGATACTGAGGCTGAATAAAGAGGAAGGTGGTTGGGCAGAGAGTGACGGTGAAAAAGCAGGGATCCAGAACGAATACTTCTGCTCAGTATTCACAATGGAAAAGCAATGGGAGATACCTAATCCAGTTAATAGAAGCACTCTGGATTGGGAGGTTGATATTAGTCCTTTCACAGAAGAAAGGGTTCTGAAAGAACTCTTAAAACTGAAGGTGGATAAAGCAATGGGGCCGATTGGATTCACCCCAGAATTCTAAAAGAACTAAGGAAGAACTAGTAACATCACTAACTACCCTTTTTAATAAATCATGGGAGGATCGTGAAGTACCTGAGGACTGGAGGAGGGTGGATGTGATTCCTCTTCACAAAAGTGGGAACAAGACGGAGACAGGAAACTACAGACCTGTCAGTTTGACCTCAGTGGTAGGGAAAATGATGGAATCACTTCTGAAGGAAATGATTCGTAAGTACCTAGAGGCCAGTGAGGCACAGGACACAAGGCAGCATGGATTCACAGTAGGAAGGTCATGTCAGACCAATCTAACTGATTTCTTTGCCTGGGTGACCAAAGTAGTAGACCAGGAAGGGGCTGTGGACATGGCCTACCTAGATTTTAGCAAGGCATTTGACACAGTCCCGCACAAAAGATTAATAAACAAATTAGCCAGCCTGGGAGTGGGTCCCAGGGTGGTAGACTCGGTAAAACACTGGCTGGACAACAGGACACAGAGGGTAATAGTGAATGGAGTCCACAGTGAAGAAAGGGGGTTACTAGTGGGATACCACAGGGTTCAGTACTGGGATCAGTCCTTTTTAATGTATTTATAAGTGACATTGCAGAGGGACTGCAAGGGAAAGTATGTCTCTTTACAGATAACACAAAGATCTGCAACAGGGTTGATATGCAAGGTGGATTGGAAAGGATGAAAAGGGACTTGGCAAGGTTGGAGGAATGGTCAAATGTATGGCAGCTTTGATTCAACCCAAAGAAGTGTAAAGTAATGCACCTGGGAAACAAAAACCAAGGGGAAGAGTGCACAATGGGGGGTGAGATACTGACAACAACAAAAATAGAAAGGAACCTGGGGGTAGTCATATCAGATGACCTAAATGTGTGCCAGCAATGTGAGAAGGCAGTAAGGAGGGCTGGGGGATACTATGATGCATAGGGAGAGACATCACCAGTAGAAAACAGGAAGTTGTTGGCTGTCTGTACAGACAGTTGGTAAGACCACATCTGGATTACTGTGTACAGTTCTGGAGACCCCATTTCCACAAAGACATAGAAAGGGTGGAGGCTGTCCAGAGGAGGGCAACCAAAATGGTGCAGGGTCTGCACCAGAAGACATATGAAGAAAGACTAAAGGAGCATGAGATGTATAGCCTTGAGGAAAGAAGGGAGAGGGGGGACATGATAGAAACTTTCAAATACCTCAGGGAAATCAACAAAGTCCAAGAGGATAGCATCTTTCAGAAAAAGAGATATGCAAAAACAAGGGGACACAATCTGAAGATGGTTGAGAGGTAATGTGAGGAAGTATTTCTTCACAGATAGGTCTGTAGATGCATGGAATGGCCTTCCTGAGCAGGTCGTAGAGTCTAAAACAGTGGGGTAGGAGGAAGTAGGCTGTTGGTTAACTAGGATCTGCAGCTTATCCATTAGGTAGTGAAATGGTCATACTAGGTGGCCCAAATGGTCCTTACCTGCCATCAGATTCTATGTTTCTGTCAATAATGGAGATATTATTACTATTCAAGAAGTACAGAATAAAAATAGATCAATGATTTGAAACAAAGCAAACTGGGAATAATTGCACTGTTAAACATGCATTTCCATTCAACTAGGAAAGGAAGCAGATAAACAATCAGCAACATCAGTTAATTTTTGTGCAGGTAAACAGTCATAAAATGAAAGTTTTCATCTAGAAATAAAATGATGCAAAAATGCTTAACGGTGTCCTTTCAACATTATTTCAAAACTGTTTAGGATTAGACTAGTTTTGTTTATGTTGATTTTTACAATATTTGGATTCATTCATATCTAACATATGCTTACACAAATTTCTAAGTTCTTTGCATTTTTGTACATGAGCTTGTTTCCTGTTTCTTTGGAAAAAGTACACTGTTTGACTCTTTCTTTCATGAGGGAGCTTAATTCGGAGAACAGCCAAGCAAGTGAAGAAATGTTTGTTGATGTCAGTGGTTCACACCTCTACCCATTCTTCATTTGTAAATAAAATTACAAAAAAAAAAAAAAAAACACTCTTTCCTGGTAGTCTAGTGCCCACCCCCCATCCTGGGGCTGACTAACCTCCCTTGGAGCTCTCTCTCTGACCCCAGAGACCTCAAGACAGTGGTCAGAATTTTCCAACCACTCTCTTCACTGACTGACTGCCACCTTAGTGGAGTACATGTGCTGGTGTACTGGGCAATAGTTTGTTTTTTTCATTAAGTAAACTTTATTAATTTTCAAACAACAAAACGTCTGATTCTAACATCGTGATTAAGAAAAGGAGAAAGAACATAAACTACAGCCAGTAAATCCCACAACCCTATACCCATAACCACCCCCTCACTCCAGGGCTCAGCCTGTAATACTCAGGTACAGAAAAAAGGAAAGAAAAACCGAAGGGATTCCAGAAGTCCAATTAAACATAAAAAATTATATTAAGAGGTCAAGCTACAGCAGTGATATCAAAAGTAATGATTACAGCTCTGGCCTTGTGGAGTAAATTGATAAAGTATATAAGGATTCCCATCTAGACCAAAACTGTACTGGGCAATTATGAAGAGAGGTATTATGCTTCTCAACCACCAGGGCCAACAACATTTCTTGGTGCCACTCCCAATAATGTGGAACAAAAGCGTCCTTCCAGTGCCTTAATATAAGTTTTGCTGTTATAGCAATAAGTGATGTGCACTTTTTGAATCTTGGAGAGGTCTGCAGGAAAAATAACAGCTAGACAAACCTCAGGTGAAAAAAGGTCATGCAAGCCTAGAAGAGGGTCCAGAGATTTTCTAATGGAATCCCAGAAGGGAGTGACTTTTATCACAATCCCAGAGCACATGTTTTAACATACCCTCCACAAGACCACACCTGGTACATACAGTAAGGGGGAAGACAACTTGCCCATTCTATATAACTTGGCAGGTGTATAATATAAATTATGAAGAATACAGAATTGCATAAATTGGAGCCTGTCCTGTTTAATATATTTGTAGTGTGTGTGCCAAACAGAATGCCATAATTTGGGAGCAGTCTGCAAGTATAGCAACTGTGACCAGTAAAAACAACCCCCCATCAAGTTATTAGGGTACAAAGTTTGAAAAAGCCAGTAAAGCCAAGATGCAGAATGAGATTGTCTGGCAGCGTCAAAGAGAGAGAGAGAGAAAGAGACCACTGGATCCTACCATGTCCAAGGTCTAGGGCCTTAAAGTTTGATATAGCATTGGTCAGCTGAAAATATTTAAAACAGGCAGAGTTTAGGAGATGGTAATGCTCCCTAACACTATGAAAGGGAAGAAATATATCCCTATCTAGCAGAGAATCTAGAGCTAAATCACAGAGTGGTGGGCAAAAAGGGGGTGTGACAGGCCTACTGGTGATCTGAATATTAGGGTTGCTGATGAGGGGCTGGGATGCTGATTTAACCCAGAACAAACCCAAATGTGAGCTTATCTGGCAGTGAACTTTTAGGGATCAATAGAGCAGTGAAGAATGAAGGGGCTTGGGTAGCAAATATTATTTGATATAAAGTAAACTAGGAAGCTAGATACTTTAGGTTTTACATAGGGAGTGCTCAAGTTCCAGCCGAAGGGGAATATAAGAGCTGGGTAGGTAATCACTCTCAGGGACATGGCACATCAAAGTCTTACTACTATGCAGGGCTCCATACAAAAATAGAAATTAGGGAGCTGGAGATTACAGGTCACCCTAGGAGCTAACAGTTTCTAATATGCTCATTAGATGGTGCTACCATTCCAAAGGAATCCATTAAGTATTGTTTGCAACCTGACAAACCAGACATTTGGTTAGAAGACATTTAGCATGCCCATAGGATATAAAATACAGGATGACAAATTAGTTTTAATGATATTAACATGACCCCATAAAAAAAGAGGAAGAGTGGATTACCTCTGAAAAACTTGTTGAATAGAAAGCTGCAATGGGGCCATATTGTCTTTGACAAGTTGAGAGAAGGAGCTGCCAAAATAGATGTATTTATTTATTTATTTATTACATTTTGGTGACCAGGTAAGCCCACTGGGCCCCGGAGGTCCCTTTTGCAGGGGTGACCTAGGATTACATAACATTGGTAAATATCACAGTATTATGATGAAATGATATAGTATGATACAAGTTATACAGTATTATACAGTCAGCTGGTTACATGTGCTGACTGTATAAGGTAAGTGATGGTCTTCGGTTCCCAAAGTAGGCCCATATTAACAAATCTATTGTTTACAAACATAATTATTAAGCAAGATGACCTTTGTCTTATTCATAATCAATTAATATTCTGAGATCCCAGAAAAGTGATGTACCCCCCACAATACAGTCTGTAAAGAGATAAAAGGTTCTTCGATATGGGCAAGAGGTCATTAGCATAAGAAGAGATTACATACTTATGCTCCCCTAATTGAATACCCTTAATACTAGAATTATTCTGAAGATAATATATTAAGGGCTCCAAATAAAGGTTAAAAAAGGGGGAAAGGGGGCAACCCTGCCTGGTACCCCAATGCAAGGGGAAGGAGTCAGATAAGACCCTGTTAAATTGGATATGGGCTGTAGGGTTACTATATAGCAAATTAATCCAGTATGAGAACTCATACAGGAAACAAAACTTTCTCAGAATCACAAACAGATAAGGCCCTACATCAGAGCCTTTTTTTTTGGCATCCAGGAGACCAAGGCATGAGGACCCAGCCTCCCAGATGTCGAGATTAAATAATGTTACTTCTGGAGATGGTCACTGGATAGATGGCCCTTCATAAAACCTAATTGTGAGGAGCCAATTAACCCCTCTAAAACCATTGATAATCTGTTGATCAAGAATTTTGACAAGATCTTAATGTCTGAATTTAATAGGGAGATTGGGCAGTAATCATCCATGGATGTCTTGTCTCTTTCTGGCTTTTTGATTAGAGCTATCCAAACCTCTGTAAAAGAGGAGCTGGAAAAAATAGATTCAAACCAGGAATTATAAACCAAACTAAATGGGAGGCAAGATCTGCCACGAGAACTGAATAAAAATTATTAACAAAACTGTCCTGCCCAGGGGACTTGTCTGGGGGAAGCGACTTAAGGGCCTGCAGAACCTCTGCAAGCATTATTGGGCTTTGAGGAGATCTTGATGAGAGGATTTAAAGACGGGAAGAGGAATGGTGTTCAGAAAGACTTCAATATCAGCCAGCAGTTGAGGACCAGGGGGATTTTCAACATATAAATTAGCAGAAAATGAGCAGAAAACCTCAGCAATACCCTGCGGATGGGTAACAATGTCCTTTCTGAAGCTAGGCTGAATTCCAAGAATATAATTAGCAGACTGAATGGCTCAGAGTCTAAGGATCAACAGCTTGCCTGCCTTCATTCCTGACTCTAAATATCATATTTTAGTACTAAGCAGGCCTAGTTCCACCTTTTGGGCAAGTAGGTCAGCATATTGAATTCTAAAGTTGTGCAACTGGCACCAGACATCTGGTGAGGAATATGATGAAAGGCCTCACCCAGAGTACTGCACCCAGTTCTGGAGTCCTCACCTCCGAAAGGATAGGTTGGAGACAGTGCAGCGCAGAGTAACAGAAATGATTCAGGGCCAGCAGAGCAGATCCTATGAGGAGCACCTCAAGGCTCTAAATATGTACTCACTGGAGACCAGAAGGGAGAGGGGAGATATAATAGAGATCTTCAAGTTCTTTAAAGGAATTAACAAAGTGAACTGCGGCAAACTATTGAGCCTGAATACCAATTCGCAGTCACATGGACATGAATGGAAATTAACAGGAAGTAGGTTCAGGAGAGATGTGAGGAAGTACTACTTTACAGAATGGGTGGTAGAACCTTTGAACAGTCTGTCAGCTGAATTGGTGGGTGCAAAAACAGCCAGAGGATTCAAGCAGGACTGGGACATAATGAAGGGAATAATGATTACCAGGGGGTGACAGGACCAAGGAGGAGAATGGAGAGAGGATGGGGAGCTTTAATACCCTGGAGGATCAGTAGGCTCCAGGGATTATAGGGAACTTGAGCAGACTGGATGTACCGCTGGTCTTTTTCTGCCATCATTGTCTGTGTTTATATGTTTCTGTGTTTCTATAAATGTTTGAGGGTCCAAATGTCCTATAAAAGATTATTCAGATAGACTTGTCTAATTTTAGCCCTCTTGGATGCAAGGCGGATGCATTTGCCCCTCAAAGGGGATTTCAATGCTCTGCAGAGCACATCAATTGCAGTATCTGATCCCTCGTTCTGATCTAGGAAATTCTGAAGGTATGTCTGAATGGACTGGAGAGTATTAGGACCCTTGAGGAGCTGGGTATTGAGACGCCAAGTAGAGTCCCGATCCTTCATCCCACCGACTGTGTAAATCAAATTAACAGAGACATGATCAGATATCACCGTCGATAGTATTTCTGATGAAAAAACTCCCAATAGAGGTTCCAGATTTATTAAAACATAATCTAATCTAGAATACGTTTCAAGTGCGGGAGAAAAGAAAACATATTGTCTGTCTGTGGGATGGAGAATTCACCATGAATCCACAAGACGCAGGCCATCCATCATGTTCCACAGGCCCTGTTGCCCTGGTCAGAGTCCTAACCTATTGGATCCTGACTTATCTATATCAGGTTGTTATATGATATTCCAATCCCCTCCAATTATTATAGACAAGTGAGCCGGGAAAGTCAAAATGCTAACAAGCTTAGCAAAAACAGGTAGGAGAGTCCACGTTGGGATGATAAACTACCCCAGTACAACCTTAGCCAACCCTAATTTCCCATGCAAAAATATGTAGTGTCCCTCAGCATCCCCAACTTCCTTAAGCAAAACAAAGGGAACATTCCGTCCAATCCAAACACCAACCCCACCCCTCTTAGTGCTGCAGCCCGCCCCATAGGCCTGTCCCACCAATGGCAATCTAATAAGAAGTACATCTTCTCTTTTAATAAGTGTTTCCTGCAAATAAGTGACACTGGTCTTCAATTTCAGGAGGTGATGAACCACCATATGGTGTTAATGTTTCTGACCCCGTTTATATTCCAAGTAATAAACATTAGACAGAATATAAACATTTAGAAAGAATAGAAATAAATTAAGGAAACCCCCAAAATCCCTTGCATCTCTACAAAGATCCCAGAAAACCCAGCTGAGCCCCAATATAAGAACAAAAGACATCACCTGGAAATCTTTAACCCCCTCTAAAAACCAACAACTTCCCCTCCCATAGAAAACTAAACCCCTAAGTAACCCCGATGCTAACGACTGCAACTCTGAAACATTGAACTGGCTCATGAGGAAACTACATGTACCCCACCAGCCCCCCACCCCATAAACAGCACAGTGAGAGTTCTTGCTTATATGTGTTCAATCCTATAATGTATATAAACCTAGTGATACTGATATCTACCAAAAAAGGAACCAACATTTTAAAAACAAGAAACGTAAGTGTAGTAGTTAACGGTAACTAAGAAAAATCTTATCGCTGTAATGAAGAAGTCCAACAATATGGTGTTGGTACTAAAATCTCCTATGAAATCATGATATGCTATAGAAAGTAATCAATGCTATAAATAGTAAACATGAAGTGGATAAATAGAGACCAATACACCAAAAAGAAAAACATTAATGATAAAGTCAGTCATAAGAGTCACAATAATAAATCCCAATAGGAAAAGAAAAAATGGTGTTCTAATCCAGCACACAGGTGGCCATTAAATGAGGTCCAAAAGCAGCCACTGTGAATAGAGTATTAACAAATATATAAGCAAAAAGAATGCTGCTGCTGTACAAGTTAAATCACCGATCAGCTAATAAGAGAAGGTGAAGGATTATGTGAACAAGTTGAAACGGAGCAGTCCTTGATACATGGCAAACCAGCAAAAAGGCAAAATGTCCAGGACACACAATGAAAAATAAAGTCTCTCGTAACACATAATTAGAGATGCAGCAAATTTAAATTATGCCAGCGAAGTGCCCGCAAAGTGGGCACTTTGTGTTGGCACTTCGCTACGCAGAGTGCCCCATAGGAAAGCTCACTTTGGTTTGTTATTATTTCTTTGTGTTGTCATTCCTCCTTAAACGCGAAGTAGGGCAGAGTGACAAGAATATTGGCAGCACCCCGCCCACATGGTCAACAGAATTAATGTGCATCCCCAAAGTACTACTGTCTTGTGTCCAGAAAACTCCCCAGTGCTGAGCTGACAAAGTGAAATGAGAGTGTAACAAGAAATGCAAAGTCTCCCAGAATAAATGTCGCACTCAGTCATGTGCACAGTGGTCACACACAGAGTCATCAGAATTAATGTGCATCCCCAAAATGCTACTGTCTTGTGTCCAGAAAAGTCCCCAGTGCTGACAAAATGCTACTGTCTTGTGTCCAGAAAATTCCCCAGTGCTGATGAAGTGAAATGAGAGCGTAACAAGAAATGCAGTCTCCCAGAAGTAATGGTGCACTGCAAATGCGCAGACAGATTAAAATTGCGCTGCACACTCAAGGGATGCATACGAAAAGGCACAACAACCCCTAACCAGTACTCACAAGCCACAAATCTAAATCTGGAAAGGAATACCTTTTGCCAGTTGGGGGATTAGTGCACTGCAGTAACAATCCACTACCAGTAAAGATACCACAAAGCAGTATAAAAATTCATGCAGGTGCACTGGAGAGCAGGTTCACACTGCTGCAATTATCCTATTGCACAATAAAAGGTGTCTGATTTAATGGCTTGCATTACACACACACTACAAGTAATGCATATCAAATTGAAAACCTTTAATAATATAACCAAATGTTTTAAACAGACAAATTATACACTGCTGCACCAAAACAATCAGCAAAAAAATGTCAAGAATTACTGAAAATATTACTGTGTGTACATTAACACAGTTACACAAGAAAAATATAACCAAAACAGAAAGACTGCCTTTTCTCCAAGTTAATGTACCTACACCACAGATACACCCCTCCCCAAAGCACACTTCACGGTACATAGACTGCCTGTTCTAAATTAACATTCAAAATCCACACACAGCAATAAACACTCAATGATATGAGCACATAAGTTTCCTACAATTGATGTACTAAATTTTGAGCAAAAAAATGATTCAAAAAGGCAATTTTAAACAGCTTTTAGAGGTTTTGAATCACAGAGCTCTGAGAGCAAACTGTCTCCAGCTACTACTACACACACACTTCCCAGGCCAGAACTGAGGCTATGCAGAACAATCTAGAGCCCATGTGACCTGCAATCCCATGAATCACTGCAGAATTTCATTTGGAGCTCAATTCCAAGGCGAAATGAGGCGAATTACATTGATTTCAATGTACTTCACCTTAAAATTGGTGGAGAAGTGGTTTGGGGAAGGCGGAATAATGCAAAGTTATTGGTTTCAATGGACTTCGCATTCCTTATTATGAAGCGAAGTACTCCACTTCACATTGCGGAGTACTCCACGTATTCCACGTTACTTCATGAATAACTTCATGGAGCGAATTGAGGCCACTTCGCCCACCACTACTTACAGTACTGTAACTCACATGCTGTACAGGAAGGAACACGGATGCCTAAGGCTGTACTTCCCTGATGAGCTGAGCCTGTATCATAAAACTCCCCAATTTAAAAACTCTTATTAATGAATACAGTGGTGGAGTGGTGAAGTCTGGAGAGATACTACAAAACAGGCTTACAATACATCCAAGTAACTAGTAAAAAAATTTATTTAGTGATTTGTGAAATCGTGACATGATCGTGAATCATGATTTGTGACTGCATTTGTGACTGTGATGATGAAGAACGTGATTCGGTGTGAGATAACCAATATGAAACTGTATAGGAATGTGAATGCCTATGGCTGTACTTCCCCAATGAGCTGTAGCACAAAACTCCCCAACTTAAAAACACTTATTAATGAGTACAGTGGTGGGGTGATGAAGTTTGGAGAGAGATTACAAAACAGGCTTACAATACATCCTAGTAACTACTAAAAACAGTAATCTTGTGGTTCGTGACGTGATCATGAATCATGATTTGTGACTGCATTTGTGACCTTGATGATGAAGAATGTGATTTGTATCACGAGTAACTCATGATGATGGTCCTGACTTAAAAATGCATATTAATGAGTTCAATGTTCATGTAAAATTATGCACCACACCAGTCCAGTACTCTGAAGGAAGGCCAAAGAAACAACTGTGACTTAAGTTACAAATGGAGATTGTATCTTAAAGAGATGCAGATGCACAGACAGATTAAGATTGCGCTGCACACTGAAGAGATGCAGATGCAAAAGCACAACACCTAACCAGTGCTCACCATCAGAAATTCAAATCTGGAAAAGAATACATTTGCCAGTTGGGGTGGGCCACAGGGGTGGGGGCAGTGTACTGCAGTAACAGTCACTAGTACTTGTACCAGTAAAGATACCAGAAAGAAGTACAAAAATCATGCAGCTGCAGTCGATAGCAGGTTCACATTGCTGAAGTTACTATGTGGCACAATAAAAGGTGTCTGATTTGATGACACGCCTACACACACTACACACACACACACACACACACACACACACACACACACACACTAAGTAATGCATAGCAAATTGAAAACTTCAGTAATATAGCCACATATTTTAAACAAACAAAAATTATGCACTGCTGCACCACAACAATCAGCCAAAAAATGTCAAGAATTATTGAAAATATTACTGTGTGTACATTATCACAGTTATACAAGAAAAATATCACCAAAACAGAAAACTGTCTTTTTCTCTAACTTAATCTACCTACACCACAAATACGCCCCTCCCCCAAAGCACACTTCCGCTGTCGCTCAGTACACAGACTGAATATTGCACAATAACATTCAAAATCCATACACAAACAATAAACACTAGATGATATGAGCACAGGAGGGTTTCCTATAATCAATGAACTAAAGTTGCAGCAAAAAAAAAATTACTCAAAGGCTTTTTTAATAGCTTTTAGTAGGTTTGAATCACAGATAGCTCTCTGAGCAGACTGTCTCCTATAGCTTCCTACACACACTGCCCCAAACTAAGGCTGTGCAGAGCAATCTAGAACCCATGTGACCTGAAATCCCATGAATCACTGCAAAATTCACCTTTGGAGCTTAAAAATAAGGTGAAGTGAGGCGAAGTACATTGTTTTCAATGTGCTTCGCTTTAAGATTGGTGGAGCAGTGGTTTGGGAAGGCGGAGTAATGCAAAGTCATTGTTTTCAATGGACTGCAATACCCATCATAACGCGAAGTACTCCGCTTCGCATTGTGGAGCACTCCGCAAATTCGCCTTCACTCCATGAATCACTCTGCAGAGCAAATTGAGGCCACTGGTTAAACAACTGAAAAAAAAAATAACAGAAAGCCCGCAGAAGTCCTCTCACATCTCCTTGGGGAGGAAGAGCCTTAATGCTATAGTCTTAGATGGGTGTCCCCCAATGACAAGGTCACAGAATGTGCCAGAAAACCAGGAGGGCTTATTCAAATTATTAGCAGGCACACAGTAGATCTCAAGCTGGAGGTATACAATTCAAAAGGGGAGAGTAGAAAAACATTGGTGGGTATGTCCATAGTAGTACTCCTTAAGTAAGATCCTGGTATAAAAGAAAAACAATGCTCTGATCTGTGCCCTCCACAAGCATCAGGGAAGTTCCTGGAAGTGTAGATAACTTGAGTACAGCACAAGGCTTCCAGATCAAGCCTGTTGTTGCTCCATAACAAGTTGTGAGGGCCAAAAAACAGTAGAAAGGAAGGAAAACTCTAGATTAATCCATTGAATAGAAAGCAGACCCCCATGACTGTTTAAAACTGGAGACAGCAAGACCTTCTTCCTGCAGCTAAATTGGAATATATCCAGTCACTCTGCCTATATTTGAACACAGCCATACAATTGTGAAAGAAGCCGAAGTTTGATAATAAGTATGCATATATCTCCTACATACTAGTCTGTCCAAAGTATAATGGAATAGTCAGCAAAATAAACATATGACTGGGAGGTTGAGACTAACATCAGCATACTCACAAGGTAACTAGATTGGTTCTTCAAAGAAAGTCAATGGGAGTACTGTACTACCTTCATGTAGTTGGTCTGACGAGGTCTGGAAATAAACTAGGCAGCTCCAACTTAGCCTCATCGATTGAATCAAAATATTTCTGGGAGCCTTGATGAACAACCTGGATCTGCAGTGGCTAGATCATCTTAATGCCAATATGGGCAGCTATTAGTTTAGAAACTGAAGGGCTATAAGCAGCCCATTTTTGCTCTACAGCCTGCGGCAGACCTTGAGCAATCCTTAGCTTGTTCCCTTCCCATGTAGCTTCCTTCAATTCACAGACTTTCCCCAAGATATGCTGATGGTCCAAGTAATTCAAACATTTAACAATGAATGGATGTGGGGGAGATGCAATCAAGAGGCTTGGGATAGAGGGCCTTATGGGCATGCTCGATCATGTAGAGGGCCCATTTGGCGATGGGTCCGCTAATTTTTCACATAATGTCTAAATAAACAGCAGAGAGTTTGAGCCCTCCGGTAATCCCACTATAACTACACTATTGCTCCGGCTGTGCCCATCTAAATCCTCAAGTTTTTCCTCTAGGTGGGCAGTTTTCCTTCTCAAGACCACTACTTTGGGCTCTCACTGATCTCTCCAATCGTCTAGTGAGCTGAAGTTGGTTTCGGCATCCGAGACTCGCTTTGTCAAAACTTCATTCTCAACTCAAAGTTTCCTCAACTCCTCCATTATAAGCTGCAAGGATTCCTTTATATGAGAGATCTCCTGTAGGAATTGATCCTCAGTGAGAGCCTGGAAAGCAGATCAGGTGTACAGCATGCCCTGGGCCTTCATCCTCTTAGAGTGTTTGTCTGGTGTTGAACGAGGGGTGTGACGCATAGGTGCGTTCTTCATCTCGGCATCCATTCTGGAAGACAAAAATGATTTTTTGTGACTATTGTGGCATTGGTAAGGTACTAAAAAATAATTAGATCTTGCAACACTAGGTTTGAACAATATATTTTAACTTAAGAGACTGGCAAGGGAGCGAAACAAGCTGTAGCGAGTGTTCACCTGTTGAAGCTCATCACGTGACTCCTGTGGGCAATAGTTTTTGAACAGTTGCCCATTGTTAGGTATTCCTGACTGTTGCTAGGGAAGATAGCAGTCAGTATTACCTAGCTCTTCAATGTCATGTGATGGCCCATTGAAAAGCCACAAAGCAGGATTTCGGTGCAAGGTTTACTAGCACTAACTGTAGCCCACAGCACAGGCCAGCTCAAGGGATTTCAGCCTTTAGTATAGAAAAAGTTGGAGAAAGGCTTAAGAGATATTACAGTAGTGGTATGGGGGCTTGGTGTCAGACAATATGGCAACCTAACCTCAGATCTCTGTTCCATCCCTCACATTGTAAGTTAGTTTTCACACAGTATGCTCACTTACTTGAGGTTACATGCCATGATACTTGTTCATTGTAACACTGGATAAGACATGAAAGGTATGATATTTTCATATATACGTGCTATCACTAACAGTCATTGAGCATCAGCCAGACCTGCTGCCGGTGTGCAAGCCAAACAGTGGAGGAGTGGAAAACTAGTCAAGATGACAGTGGGGGAACATGGGTCATCACGAGGGTATTTAACTGCTTTGTTGTAATCCCTAGTGGTAGATATGGTGGATTTAAAGACTCGCTCTCTGTAGCCAAGGAGGATGTCTGCCGGATGACTGTTCCAGTCAATGCCAGTGAACTGCACTTGGCAGACCTCGAAGGTCAAAGGGTATCCTTGTAAGATTAAAGGAAAGTCAATGGGAAATGATTCTTGTAGTTCTGCTGCCACCCCGAACCTGAAATGAATTCCAGTATGAAATGAGGTGAGAGGTGCACACTTGATACATACAAACATAGAACTTGACGGCAGAAAAGGACTGTAGGGCCCATCCAGTCTGCCCATTTCTTTTTCTACCTTATGAATGAGCCATAGGCCTTTGCTCTGTCAATGGCCTATCTATTCATACTTAACTGTATTGCTCCCTTATGCCTGTCCCATGCCTGTTTGAAGCCCTGCACTGTATTCATATCCACCACTTCCTGAGGTAGGCAGTTCCATGCATCCACCACCCTTTCTGAGCAAAAGAACTTCCTCTCATTACCCCCTAATTGGCCTACCTCTAATCTCATGCTGTGTCCTCTTGTCGTGCTATTTTTCTTATATTGAAACATGTTAAACTCTTTCACCTTGTTAGTGCCCTTAAGGTATTTGAATGTTTTGAGACGTCCACAACTTCAGTTTATAGTCTTGAAAATGCTTTTTTTATTATTCATTTCCATTATGCAGTCCTCAACGTTTCACCTGAATAGGCTTCCTCAAGCAATTGCCTTTCATACCTAATAATAAATGTCAAATGTGTAATTATAAGGCTGTTTCCAAACTAAATGGATTCATACTTATTCAACAATGTAATAATATTCTACCTGTTTTTTTTTTCAAACTGGTTCAGTTATTTACTTTACACAAATGCCTTTCCAAACTGGAGGCAAAAATGGGCAATTGTCAATGGGATATCCGACCTTGAAATGACTTCTCCGACAAGGTATTATTGGGTACTCGACTGAGAAATGTTATTTTGCATTAAACCCATATTACAGTAACTCTGACTTTTACCTTACACAAACATATTTCAAGCTTGTTTACATTATAGCATCTCTGAACTAAACTTCACCTCCTCCAGCCAACCATCCATTTCTACTCATCTTGTCTTCTTAGGCCCTGGTGTGTTACCTGATGCCCTAATGCATTCCGCTATCTGTTGGCCTCTGTTCTTGCAGGGACTCGGGTGTCACACCCGATGCCCCCCTCTGTTCCTCTTCACTCTGCTGGAATATCTTCAGGAAGTGCCCAAACCTGGCTGGGTGCTGACCCAGTCCAGGCCTGCAACTAGTGGCCTCCTCATCCTTTGTGCCTCCCCCGCTTTCCCCCAATACTTCTACCAACCCCTCTCACCTTCTTCCTTGTAGTTGCCTTCTGTTGGCAACCCATGCATGTCCCTATCCTGTTGTTCTCTGTCAGCAACCCGAGGCTACACTCAGCTTACCCAGGGACGATTGCCCTCCTTTGGCAACACAACCTTCACCCAGCCCACGGGCCCCCCTCTCCTGCCCACATAGCCTACCAATATAGGGAGGGAGGGAGGGAGGAATCTCAAGAATGTCGGCAGACAATTGACAGGCAGTGACTGAAGCCCCCACTATTACTCCAGTAGCCCCACCCTGCTTCCCCTGGCCAATCTCTGAGCACCCCCTGCCTTGACTGACTCCCAGACCCCACTGCTCACTTACTCTAACCCACCCTCCTAAGTTTCTCTCCCTCTCTCTCTCTCTCTCTCTCTTTCTCTCTCTCTCTCACTCTCTCTCTTTCCATACCCCCACTCTTCTATTTCAAGGCCAGCATACCCCTGACAATCTGGGTTGCCCTGGATTGGCAATCCCCTTTTTCAATGGAATAGCCTACCTTGAAATTATTTCTCCAACATAGTATTTTTGGGTGCTTGATTGGCAAATTTTATTTTGCATTAAACCCATATAGCAGAAATTCTGACTTTTGCCTTACACAAACATATTTCACCCATTTTTACATCAAAACATCTCTGAGCCAGGCTTCACCCCCTCCAGCCAACCATCAATTTCTTCTGGTCTTGTCTTCTTGGGCCAGGATGTGTAACCTGATGCCCTAATGCATTCCGCGATCTGTTGACCTCTGTTCTTGCTGGGGCATGGGTGTCACACCTAATGTCCCCCTCTGTTCCTCTCCACCCTGCTGGAATATCTTCAGGAAGTGCCCAACCTGACTAGGTGGTGACCCAGACTGGGCCTGCCGCTAATACCCCCATCCCTTGTGCCTCCCCCTTCCCCCCTACATCCACTAGCACACCTCCAGCTCAGCGATGAAAAGTGCGCTTCCCCTCCCGAGCTTCCGCTCCTGGCTTCCCATTCCTCAATCACTTAATCAAACTTGTTAGTAAACAAAGCAATGCCCACCTCCTAATGATGGACCCCATCCTGCCTATAATTCCCAGGGCTGTAGTAATGTAAATCCCCCCCCCCCCAGTAACCTTAATAAATGCTGCCATCCTTCTGTTCAGTGGTTTCCTTGTCCATTCAATCCCCTTGGTGTCCCTAACCTGCCTCCACACCTTCTTGGGATGATCTCCAACCAAGCCACTGTAGTAAATGGCCACCATGCCTTCACTATTCTTATGCCCCTCTGTATATCCAACAGTAAATCTTCCCATGTCCTTTACCACAAATCATTACCCTCCCAAATGTATGATTAGCAAATCTGGTTTAGGTGCTCTGATCCTTTATCTTCCAAAAGCAGCAATAGTTGACCCCAGTGCATGACCCGTATTTCTTTCCAATGCAGCCTGACAGAACCTGCTGCTCTCTGCAGCTGTCTCCCACCTGGCATACTTGCTGCTCGCCTCTCAGACCAGAAAATGAAGAAATGCCCCATGATCCAAACCATCCTTCTGCACCCCACATCTGGAACAATAAGACAGAGCAAATAAACTAACATCCCTTATATATTTCGTGTAGCAGGCAGATTTCCATCACCCCTTTTTATTAATGGCCTTCACCGGGGTACCCAGTGCAACTGCCTCTGATGTAGTTCCAATCTTGAATGAGTGTGAGGAAAATATCTTGGAATTTTCCACTATAAACGCCATACCTTTTTTGACCACCAGCAAAACCTGGTATGCTGACACAACTGTTCCATTTCCATGTATGAAATAACTCCTATGGCAGAAGTTCGATTTTCGCTTCTGCAAAAGTTCAGAAATCATTTTTGCAACTTTAGCAGAAATTCCACCTTAAAACAGCAGAATAAATGTACCAGCTGTGGGTTAATGTAATAAACTGCAGCAAAATAAATCCGCAGAACTGATCACTGTCAGTGGTCGGTTGTGATGCTTTTTTCCAAGCAGTTTAATATATTAATCCACCCTCCCATACCCGGCGGTCGCTGGTCTCATCCCATGTAAAAAAAAAAAAACAACTTCAGATGTGTCTAGTGTCCCCCCCCACCCACTGATTATGGGTCCCCTGTAAAAAATCTTTGATCCCTGCTGTGGCCCTCACACCTGCTGATCATGGGTCCCATGTACAAACACCCTCCAATCCCCCACCCACTGATCATGGGTCCCTGTAAGAAAAACCTCTGATTCCTGCCTTGGCCCCGCACTGCTGATCGTGGGTCCAATGTAAAAATCCTCTGATCCCTGATGTCCAGTGGTTCCCCCACCCACCTGCCGATCATGGCCCCAAAAAAGTTTAATTCCCTGGTCTCTAGCAGATGGCCCCCCATCCAGGATCCCCTTAATAAAAACACAGCAGGCAGTCCATTAACTCCATCCAGCTCCATTTATATTATTCCCTGGTGTCTCGTGGACACCTACCCCCTCCACCCTGATGGTTAGTCCACCACCACCCCGCTCACCTCCTCTCACACCCCGACCTCCAGCGGGCCAACAGAACAATACATTAAACTGCTGGGTGCAATAACTTCTGCTGTTTATATGTATTATTCTGAAGTTCAATAAAAAAGTCTGTGGAGCCGGGCAAAAAAATCCGTGGGAGATTACAATTTTGCCAGTGATGGAAGTTTCAAAAATTTTCTCGAAATTTCCAAAATTTTGTGAAAATTTCACAAAAGTGAAATTTGCAGCTTTCACCTACCCCTAAAAAGAGCCCCCCCCCCAAATGGTCTCACCAACCACTTGTCTATTTGTCCACTGTACCTACTACACATCTACTCTTGTCGGCACCACTGGTTAGCCTGATCTGAGCCCCCACTCCCACCTGGTCCATTTAAGACCTTCTCAAAGTAATTACTGCTCCCAAACTGTTCCATTGAATCTCTCCACACTGCAACCCACCCTGTTCATCCTTTAAGTTGCCTGCTACCACTTCCTTAACCCTAAAGGCCCCTTGCTGCATCACTAAGAATAATGCCCTGATTAACACCTGCTTGTATGCCAAGCTACAAATACACTCCAGACTGTCCAACAACATCATCAACAACAACCTGCCCTCTATCAGGCATCTTCTATCCAGGGTCTTCCCTAAAGAATGCCCTTATGCCCAGGGCCCCTGCTGCATTGGTGTACAGATCCAAATCTGTATTGCACATCCACTACTCCTGCCAGAATGCGACCCCATTGTACTCCTCCAAAAACTGTTACCACACCTCTAGGCCCTGTCTAACCCCTTTAGTGGTGTCCACCCAGTGGTGGGGAGCCTATCCTGACCAGTAGATCTGGCTAGTCTCCTTGTGAAAACTCTCCCAGGGGTCACCGCTCTGCATGTAGTGTTAAGATGTCTGAGCAGCTGCTGTACCACCAATAGCCACACCCTTCTCCTAGACTTTACCAAGAACAATAGCTCCTTCAACTTGATCTTATCCATAGGGAGACAGAAAACCCTTACATCTGCATCTACCTCTATTACCCAAAACTCCAGCTTCCTCACTGGCCCCTCCATCTTTTCCCTTGCTAGTGGTACCCCAAGGGTCTGGCACATACTCTGAAACTCTCCCAACATACTACCTGTCACATCTTCCTCTTCACTCACTAGCAAGAAGTCATCCAAATAATGTACAACTCTGTTGTACCCCCACCTCTCATCAAATACCCAGTGTAACCAGGTGCTGAATGCCTTAAAGGCTGCACATGCAACAGAGCAGCCCATGGGCATGGCTTCATCAAGAAAATATTTGCTCTCAAATTGAAACACCAATAGATCCCAATCTTCCTCCCTCACTGGTAACAACCAAAAGGTGGATCCAATATCCATCTTTGCTAACCAGTCCCCATCCACTGCCCTTATCAGCTCAATGGCTTGGTCTAGCATGGTGTAACACATCACTCTGTCCCTCTCAGGAATGCCGTCATTCACCGATCCCTCCTCGTGGTAGGATAGGTGGTGTATGAGCCTGTATTCACCAGGTTTTTTCTTGGGCACTAGGCCCAGAGGGGACACCCTCAGTTTCTGCCATGGTGGCATTGAAAAAGGACCTTCACCTCTCCTTGCTGCTTTCTCCTTATCTATCTTCCTTTTTGCTAACCCTTCCTTCCCCTTTATAGACCCTAAATCCTTCACCCCATGGCCACCTTTGATCCCCTATAAAGCAAATTAAAATCCTTCGTGAAACCCTCCCTAAGCCTTTCTCCTGCCTAACTATCCAGGTATCCCTCAGTCCATTCCCATAGAATGACCCAGTTGATAGGCGTGTGTGCTTTCTGAAAACCCCTGACCCCCCCCCATTCCTCTACCCCTCCACCTTCCTTAACTACTTGTGCTGGCTCTGAAAGACCCCCTACCACCATAACCTCCTCCCTCTCCCTCTCCTGCCTTGGGACCTTGCTTCTCCCCTCAGTCCCCATGAACTCCCTTGAAATGGCTGCCCTGCGTAATGCTAGAAACCTGTCTTGTCTCCCCATACTCCTGCACCTGGAAACCAGGTGCAGACCTGTGCAGTCTGAGCAAACATGCTTGAATTTGAAGTTTACCTAACTACAGGTGGCCACAGTCTCAACATGTCTTCACTGTGGTGCCTCTGGCCCATTTCGCCCCTTTAAAAGTCCCTAACCCCTGACCTGTGAGCTCCCTTACCTAAAGGTCCACATGTGTGGCATCCCATCGTATGTCCCCGTGCTCCACCATATGCTGACGAAACCTCTCATCATACACTAACCACCCGTAGCCCACCTTAGCTTTGTCTGCATCCCTAATTGTGGCTGAGTGGGTCAGCAATAGCATTGCCAACTCCGGCTGCTTCTGCAGGACGATAACACTGTAATTTGTAAAACCCACCAACCACTTGTCAAATGTTTTGCCCATGTAGTCTCTGTCCTCTGTGGTCTTACCCACCAGAGACAGTGCCACCGCCATCTCTGACCTGCCTACTGACTCCCTCTCCACATACTTCTTAACAGCTTCTGTTGACCAGCACAAATATATCAATGTACTACTGCTTCTAGATCTTTTCCTTGATTGCCTGCAGCACATGATCCCCCAGTGTTATCCCTGGGATACTACTTGCCTGCATACCCAACCCCTCTTTCCCTGATCCTCCAACTCCCTGGCCTAGGGTCCCTTTCCTTTTCAGCTCTATAAAGGCCTTTTCCATTTCCTCCAGCCCTTTCTCCCCCATTCCTCTATTAACCCAGCCAAGTAGTTATTTCAGACTACCTTTCACAGTCAAGTCTATACTCTCATTCGTACCCTTCAGTGTTGCTGGCTCCTTCCCTGCTGGTTTTTCTCAGCTGCTTCCCTCCTCTGCCTTTTTCTCCTTTATTTTCTGACTCCTTCCTCATCTCGTTCTGTGCTATTCTTCCTCTGCCTTGCGGGCCCTCTCCAGCATGGACTGCACCTGCCCCATAAGGGCCGCCACCTGGTTGGCCGACTTCTCACTGGCTGTCTCCTTCCTCCCTCTGTCCTTCTTGGGTGCCATCTGAGGGGAAACAAAAACTAACCATCCAGAGAACGAAAACCTGCCTTCCCCCTCCCCCTCTTCATTTATTATTATTTTATTTTGTAATTGCTGCCAACTCCTGTGCTGGGACTCCTGTATCTGGCAGCTGCCCACCCTTGGCTCCTGGGGACCGAATGTCCCAGGCCTCCAGGCTTCTGGGAACCCAAGCCAATGCAGCCATTTGGTCCTCTGCACTGCCCCACAAAAGCTGCTGTCCTTCACTATGCAATGCTTTAGTTCTGTCCTTCTTTGTATGATCCCTTGTCTTATTTTTTATTTATTTATTTTTTTTTACTCCATGCTCCCTCCTCCCTCATCACCATTCATAAACCCTGGGAACAATTTGTTTGGGATGGGCCATGGCCCCTGCCCGCTATCGTGCATCTCAATTCTATATTTAAAAATGCGGTGCCCATCTGTGCTCACAAAATGGTGGCTGATGTGCACAGTGGGGATGCCACTCCTGTGTCCTTGTCAGCACACAGCTCACCCCACCCATCTACTGAAATGCCCTTCCTTTTAATATTTAGTACTTTTGGTGCCTCCTGGGCATTGATGTGCCCTTGCTAGCTCTAGGTGCCTCGATCCCATGAGGCACCCAGTTAGCGTCTAAGCCACTCCTCCTCCTGAATGAGCCACCAACATGCTGCCAACAGACTTGGGTGGCAATACTGCCTGCCTGCGGCCCTTTCTGGCCTCACCTACTGATGCTCCTGCTCAGGCCTCCAGAGTCCCCTTTGTCACCATTCACTTGGCTATACAAAATTCCCATCAGGCCTCCTCCTTGTCCTGGCCACTGGTGCTCAACATAGAAACATAGAATTTGATGGCAGATAAGGACCGCTTGGCCCACCCAGTCTGTCCATTTCCCTACCTGATGGATAAGTTGCAGATACTAGTTAACCAGCAGTCTACTTCTTCCTACCCCCACCCCCTAGAATTGCCTTATGACTGTCCCATGCATGCTTGAATTCCACCACTGTTTTTGACTCCACAACCTCCTCTGGAAGGCCGTTCCATCCATCCACAACCCTCTCTGTGAAAAAATACTTCCTTAAATTACCTCTGACCTGCCCCTTCTATCTTCAAATTGTGCCCCCTTGTTCTTGCACACCTCTTTTTTTGAAAGATGCTACCCTCTTGGACTTTGTTGATTCCTTGAGGTACTTGAAAGTTTCTATCATGTCCCCCTCTCCTCCTTTCCTCGAGGGCTATACATATTAAGCTCCTTAAGTCTCTCTTCATATGTCTTCCGGTGCAGACCCTGCACCATTTTAGTTGCCCTCCTCTGGACAGCTTCCATCCTGTCTATGTCTTTGCAGATTGGTCTCCAGAACTGCACGAGTACTCCAGATGTGGTCTCACCAGCTGTCTGTACAGAGGGATAATAACTTGTTTTTCACTGGTGATGCCTCCCTATGCATCCCAGTATCCCCCAGCCCTCCTTGCTGCCCTCTCATTGCTTGCCCACCTTTAGGTCATCTGATATGACTACCCCAGGTCCCTTTCCATTTTGTTGTTGTTAGTATCTCACCCCCATTGTGTACTCTTCCCTGGGTTTTGTTTCCCAGGTGCATTACCTTGCACTTCTTAGCATTGAATCTAAGCTGCCATACATTTGACCATTCCTCTAACCTTGCCAAGTCCCTTCTCATCCTTTCCACCCCACCTTGTGCATCAACTCTGTTGCAGATCTTTGTGTCATCTGCAAAGAGACATACTTTTCCTTCCAGTCCCTCTGCAATGTCGCTTATAAAGACATTGAAGAGGACCGGTCCTAATACTGAACCCTGCGGTACCCCACTACTAACCCCCCTTTTTTCAGAGTGGACTCCATTTACTATTACTCTCTGTGTCCTATTCTCCAGCCAATTCTTTACCCAGGCTGTCATCTTGGGACCCACTCCCAGGCTGGCTAACTTGTATATTAATCTTTTGTGTGGGACTTTGTCAAATGCCTTGCTAAAGTCTAGGTAGGCCATGTCCACAGCCCCTCCCTGATCAACTACTTTGGTCACCCAGTCAAAGAAATCTATCAGATTTGTCTGGCATGACCTTCCCGCTGTGAATCCATGCTGCCTTGGGTCCTGTGCCCCTCTGGCCTCTAGATACTCAACAATTCTTTCCTTCAGAAGTGATTCCATCATTTTCCCTACCACAGAGGTTAAACTAACAGGTCTGTAGTTTCCTGCTTCTGCCGTGCTCCCACTTTTGTGAAGGAGAATCACATCTGCCCTCCTCCTGTCCTCAGGTACCACCCCATCCTCCCATGATTTGTTAAAGAGGGTAGTTAGTGGTGTCACTAGTTCTACCCTTAGTTCTTTTAGAATTCTGGGATGAATCCCATCAGGCCCCATTGCTTTCTCCACCTTCAGTTTTAAGAGCTCTTTCAGAACCCTTTCTTCTGTGAATGGGCTGGTATCAACTTCTGTATCCAGAGTGTTTCTACTGTTTGTTTTCGGTACCTCCCCCTCTTCCTTTGTAAATACTGAGCAAAAATATTTGTTTAGTATCTCTGCCTTTTCACAGTCACCCTCTGCCCACCCTCCCTCCCCTTTATTAAGCCTCACTATCCCTCCCTTGGTCTTCCTTCGCTCCCTGATGTACCTATAAAAGGTTTTATCCCCCTTCTTAACTGATTTGGCTATCTTTACCTCGGTTTGGGCCTTTGCTGTTCTGACTGCCTTCCAGCTTCCTTTTGCTTTAACTGATACAGTTCTCTGTCCTGTTCCTTCTGTGATTCCTTGTACTTCCTGAATGCTTTTTTTCTCTTGAACCTCACTGCCACTTCCTTTGAGAACCATAGTGGTTTCTTACCTCATTTCATTTTGTTTATTTGCTTTACCCAAAGTCTTGTTACCTCTGTGATGGCAGTTTTTATTATTCCCCATTGTTCTTCCACCCCTCCTTCCTGCCCATTTGCTAGTGCATTCCTTAGGCACTCACCCATTTTGGCAAAGTCAGCCCTCCTAAAATCCAGTACCTTTGTCTTTGTATGGCTTGACTCTATTGTTTATTGTGAACCATACTGTTCGATGGTTGCTAGTTCCCAGATGGCTACCCACGTCTACATATGTGATCCTCTCTTCATCTCCATTTGAGAGAACCAGATCTAAGATTGCTCCCTCTCGAGTGGGTTCCAATACTAGTTGTCTAAGGCATGCCCCCTGTAGGGCATCTAGAATAACCCCACTCTTTGAAGTGGCTGCTGCAACTGCACTCCAGTTAACATCTGGCATATTCAGATCACCCATCAGCAATATCTCCCCTTTATCTGGCATTCTAAGTATACTTTCTATCATTTCCTTGTCCATTTCCTCCCCTTGAGGGGGGGGGTCTGTATACAACCCCTGTGCGGATTGTGGTGCCATTGCTTGCCTCCAAATTGACCCACAGTGCTTCTTCTCCTCCCTGTTTACCCTTTTGTTCTGTTGCTTTGATTTCTTCTCTTATGTAAGAGCTACCCTCCTCCCCTTTACCCTCCTGTCCCTCCTATAGATAGTGTATCCTGGTATGTTTACGTCCCAGTCATGGTTCTGTGTGTACCATGTTTCTGTGACTGCCACGATATCCAGATCTTCCTCCTCCATCAAGGCCACTAATTCAGGAAGCTTGTTACCCAGACTATGGGCATTGGTACTCATTGCTCTCCATTTTTGATGGCTTTACCTTCTGTAGCGCATCCCCACTGACCTTTCTACCTTGATCTTTTCTCATTTAGTACCCTGTTTTGTAGGGGGAGGCTGGGATTTTCCTGCAGCTTATCAGTGCCTCCCCCCTTGACTAGTTTAAAGGCTTGCCAATGAAGCATTTAAACCGATTGCCCAAAAGACTTGTTCCCTTCCTGGACAGATGCAGACCATCCTGCCAGTATAGGCTGGTGTCCCTCCAGGTGGAACCCCAGTCCCCAATGAAGCCAAACCCCTGTGCTCCACACCATTTTTTTCAACCATTTGTTAAACTGCATGGTGCAAAGTACCTCGCCTCACCCATGCCACTGACAGGCAGTACCTCTGAGAAGGATACTGTGTGTGCTACTTGTCTTAAGCCCCTCCCCAACTCTACAAAGTCCTTCTGCACTGCTCTAATCTCATGATGAGCTAAGTCATTTGTCCCTAGGTGGACAAGGACATCCAGCTCAGACTCCCGTGCAACTGTTCTCGTGATCTTAAGGATGCGCTTCCTGTCCCTCCAAGCCATGGCACCAGGCAGGCACCTTACTTCAGTTTTCCCTGCTTCCCCCAGTTCTATCCCCCTAATAATTGAGTCCCCCACCAGGAGCTGCTTTCTTTCCCTGTGGTGCCCTCTGCCTCCTTCCTCAGGGCCTCCCTTGTGACAGTTGTCTGCACCCTCCTTAGTCTCCTCTGCGGGTGTATCCATAGGGGAGCTATGCTCCCCCAGAATGGTGTATGGACTGTGGTGTGGAACAACTGACTGGGTGTGCCTCTGTTCCATCATCCTCACCCTCCCTGAGCCCACTGTGGTCCAACTGCTGTGCTTTCTTTGCAACATCTGAGGAAGTGGTGGTGGCTCTGGTGCTCCCTGTATGGGGAGGTTCCTTCCTACTGTCCAGTGTGGCCTGGGGAAGGTCCCTGACTACTGTCAAGTGTGGCCTGAAGACGGGCAACTTCCTCCCTCAGGGCAGAGAGTTGTCTGCAATAGGGCAGCATCTCAGCCTCCGAAAGACTCCCGGAAGACTGCTGCCCACAGCCATTACATTGCACTACTCCCACATTTTTATTTTTATTTTTGTGTGTGTGTGTGTGTGTGTGTGTATTGGTTTGTAATATAGAAATAGATATATATTTATATTATACAATGTGTATGCTTATATTGTCAGTGCAGTGTGCTAGAGAGGATATGACAGTGACGTGCACCTTGCACCTTGAGAAATGATGTCAGAACCCCAGGTATAACGGAACTATTTCCAGGGGTGGTGGGGTGAGGGGTGGTAAGGGTTGGGCCTAAACTGTGCCCTCACAAAACAATCAGCTAAAAGCTCTGACCCACTGCTGCAATGAGTGCCTTCCTGTCAGCAAGATGCCCTACACAACAATTTGATAGAGAAATACCCTGCTAATCAGACAGAGAAAAATCCATACATCCAAGTCAGACACAGGTAAACATCCCCAGCCCCAAAACAGGCCTGGTGGTTTGTGTTCTGAGAGCTGTCAGACCCAAAATAAGTCAGCTGTGCTTTAAACTCTTCCTGCACCGAAAATCTTAAGAATTGTATCAAACAAACATAAACCTAGATCCACCACCCTCTGTTGCTTGAAAGACTGTCTTTTCCTGTTTGTTGCCAATGGTTATGATGTAGCCCTTCCTGTTCCAATACAACCTGTTTGGTCTGAAAACAATGTCCTGCCCCCTAAGGCTGTCTGTGTTTCAATTCACACTGCAGGTTTTTCTGTGACCACCCTAACCCTCAGTAACTTTTGTTAAAAGAGTTTAACTATCACAAACCCTCGCACCAGTAAATTATTTAAAATAGTTTCTGTCCCAAAATCCTAGTAGTCAATCCAGCTACCCCAAGGGACAACCAGAATGCAGTATTCAAACACTTATGAGGTTACTTCCAAGATAAGCAGAGTTTGCAAGTTTCTTTTTCAACTCCTCAGCCACCTTTAATTCATTTAAAAATAGTTTAACTGTCAGAAAATCCTAGTAGACAATCTAGCTACCTCCAAGGACCTACCCAAATGCAGTATTTAAATATTTCTGAAGTTACTAACAAGATAAACAGAGTTTGCAAGTCCCTTCTTGGTTAAACACTAAATAAATATGTGAATAAATAGCAATTACCAAGGGTAGTTAGTTTCACCTCCCACAGAATTAAGCAAAAATGCACATTTGTTGCAGATATCAAGTGCAATATAGAATTTCTCACACAGCTCAGTTGAAGAAAGTAGTGTCCTTCCAGCTCCAGAAAATGTGCTTTGTGTCTTTGAAAATTGCAGCCTTCAGTGACTTATAGTAATCTGATCTAGTCTGGATATCTCCACCCAGGGCAATTTATTGCCAATGGTTATGATGTAGCTCAAGTCTTCTTTCTTCCATTGTGACTGCCAGCAACTCCCCTCCCAGCTTATAAGTAGCTTCGGGTTTCTCTTCTCTATGTGCATGATCTTGCACTTTGTTGCGTTAAACTCCAGTTGCTACTCTTCCAACCATTATGCTACTTTATCCAGATCTCTTCTCATTCTGCCCACCCCATATGGATCATATACTCTGTTGCAGTTCTTGGTGTCATCTGCAAACAGACAAACCTTACCCTCCGGTCCATCTGCAATGTCACTGATGAAGATATTGAAGAGGACTGGCCCCAGGACTGACCCCTGAGGTACCCCACTTGTGACTTGCATGTCTTCTGCTGTATACTGTTTACCACCATGCTCTGTTTTCTGCCTGTCAACCAGTTTGCCACCCAGTTGACCAACTTCTGACCCACCCTGAGCCTACCCAGCTTATTAATAAGTCTTCTATGTGGAACAGTGTCGAAAGCTTTGCTGAAGTTAAGGTAGGCAACATCAACTGCTCCCCCTTGGTCCACCACTCTGGCTACCCAGTCAAAGAAATCTATGAGATTAGTTTGACAGGACCTTCCTTTTTGTAAACCCATTCTGTCTTGGATCCTGTGCCCCTATGGATTCCAGGTGTTGCACTATCCTTTCCTTAAGGATTGCCTCCATAATCTTGCCCACTACTGTGGTAAGACTGACTGGTCTGTAGTTCCCTGCCTCCTCCTTGCTACCACTCTTGTGGAGATGGATCACATGAGCCCTTCTCCAGTCTTCTGGGGCCTCTCCTGTGCTCAGAGACTCACTAAACAGTTCTAATAATGGCTCTGCTAGATCCACCCTTAGCTCCTTTAGTACCCTGGGATGTATGCTATCAGGTCCCATTGCCTTGTCCATCCTGAGCTTATCAAGCTCTTTTAGGACCCTTTCTTTTGTGAAGGAACTGGTGCACACCTCCCTCTCCCCGTGTCCATGGTGCTGAGCTGTGGGCCATGCCCTATCTTCTCTTCAGTAAATACTGAGCAGAAGTATCTATTTAGGATAGATGCTTTTACATGGTCCTCTGCCTCACATGCCCCCTTATCCCCTTTGATCTTAGCAGTACCCCCTCTGGACTTTCTCCTTTCATTAATATATCTATAGAAAGTCTTGTCACCTTTTTTTTACTGTTTGTGCTAGTATTTCTTCGGGTTTGGGCCTTTGCCTGTCTTACTGCCTTAGCTGCTTCCCTTAGAGAAATTTAGTATGCCTCCTTATCTTCACCCTGCTGCATTCACTTATATTTCTTGAAGGCAAGCCTTTTGGCTCTGACCTTTTCTGCTACTGTTTTTGAGAACCAAAGTGGTTTCCTTCTTCTTTTGCATTTCCTTTTCTCTCTAACACAATGGGATGTTGCTTCAAGTACTGCATCCTTAATGCTTGCCCACTTTGCCTGTACCCTGTCACTTGTATTTATTTTTGCCAGGGCTAGCTTAACTCTGTTGGCCATCTTATCAAAGTCAGCTCCTCTGAAGTTCCATATTTTTGCCTTCGAATGGGATGATTTAGTTCTAGTGACCAAATTGAACCATACCATATGATGGTCATGGACCCCCAGGTGACCGTCTACCTGGAGACTGTGGTCCTTTCCCTGTTAGTCAGTACTAGATCTAGGATAGCCCTGTCTCTTGTGGGTTGTTGTACCAGTTGTTTGAGCCCCCCGCAGGGAATCTACCATGTGTCTTGTTCTGGCAGATGTTCCTGCTGGTATTGATCAATCTGTATCTGGCATGTTGAAGTCTCCCATTATCAGAACCTCCCTTTAGCTGTCATGTTTTACATATCTTCTAACAGTAATGTGTCTATGTCCTTCCTCTGGTCTGTAGGCCTGTAAACAACCCCAGTTTGTATGGCTGTCCCATTTTCTGTTTCCAGAATGATCCACAGTTCTTCTGACTCCTTATGTGTATTCTGAATTTCTGTAGCTTTGATATTTCCATTGACATAAAGGGCCACTCCACCCCCCCCCTTTTTGCACCATGGTCTCTTCTGAACAGTACATAGCCAGGTACTGAAGTATCCCAAATGTGGTTACTGGTAAACCATGTCTTGCTAATGGCTACTATGTCCAGTTTAGCCTCTGTCATTATTGCCTGCAGGTCTGGGATCTTGTTTCCCAGACTGCAATCATCTGTGTCCATTATTTTCCATTGCCCATATTTCGGTGTGTTAGTTGTTGGGCGAGGTCTGGCATTTCCACTGTGCATCGTATGGCGAGGGGTGTTCTTCCCATTCTATGAATGGGGTACTGCACCCCTCTCCCCATTTGCTAGTTTAAATATTCTGGAAAGACGTCAAACTTCTGCCCCAATGCACTGATTCCCTTATTAGTCAGGTGCAGGCCATCAAATTTAAAGTACTTTAGCTCCCAAAACTGTTGCCAGTTCCCAACAAATGTGTGTCCTTTTTCCTGGCACTGGTCCTTGAGCCACATGTTTAGCTCCCCTATCTCCCCTTCTCTGACCTTCTGGCCATCTGCCCCCCTCTTCCAGACTGGCAGGATCTCAGAGAAGGAGATGCCGGATGAAATGGATGATAGTTTGTCACCCAGCCTGGTCAGGTGTTTCTTGGTCTGCACAACTGACTGACTGGCTGGCGAGATAGTTAGTCTCTATGTGTACCAGGATGTCAATGTTTTCTCCTGCTTCCTGAACAGTTTTAGCAGTGTGGTCAGTGTCTCACCACACTGATGTACCTGGGAGACATCTGACCATTACCACTGGCTGGAGATACGAATCAACTCCCTGAATCATGAAGTCTCCTAAGAGCAGAAGTTTTTTGGATTTCCTTTTTGCTTTTTTTGTTTTGGTTCCTGTTTTGGGTGAGTTTTGTTGTGCTAGCTTCTGTGCTGCAGTGTCCTGCTCTGCAGTGTCCTCTGCCCCTTTGTTTGATTTCAGAGATAGTAGCAGATACTTGTTTGTAGTTTTTGTATGGTTTTTTGGAGGTGATATGTTGGAGTGCACCCATTGATGGGACACCTGATTTGCCCCTCCTAACCACCTGCCAACCTCCCGGACCAACTACCCTCTGTGGTTGAGGTGCTTCTGTTGGATGTTGGGGAAATGGCGGGTAGTCCTTATAATATATTTCCTCCTGAATATGCAATTAATTTGAGGCATGCAATCTCTGCCCATGCTGCCTGGAGCTGAACCCTTAGATCTCCAATGGCCCAGCATGTAGAACAGTGTCCTAAATCTTGCAAAACTGCCCTTCTGAAAAGTGTTTCGCAGTACCTGCAGTTAATGATATCCATTCCAGACAAGTTGCTTGGTTTATAACCTGGTCAGAGTAATTAGAAGGAAGAAAATGAAAGCAAAAGTTTGATTTTGTTTGTTTGCTTTTGTATAACGTGTTATAACAAGTTAAATTACTAGTGCCCCTGTAAATGAGATCACTGTGTGGCTACCACTCTGATCCGCCCCTTCCTGCTTTGCTACAGAAAATATCATGACTGTGCTACCCTATAAAAGGAGTGTAGTGTGTGGTGGTTCAGGATGGGGTGGGTGGCTGGGCCCTTCCACTGCCGAAAAAGAAGAACCACGGATGAAAGAGACAAGGAGGTAAGAGCAGAAACAATCAGCAAGCAACAAATGCAGTAGCCTTGAAAGCTTACCCTAATGATAGATACAACTGTAAAACCTGTGAAGCACCACCTGTAATAATTTCACAGACGAGATACCTTGTAAGAAACACTTTGCTACAGAGAAAAATAAAGCAGTAACAGAAGATATACCTTGCAAAAGACAATTTGAATCAGAAGATTACAGCAGTAATCTGTAAGCACACACCTGTAGGCACACCCTGTAATAATGCAGAAGGTATACCCAGCAACATCAATTTGAATCAGAGAAAAATAAAGCAATAACATGTTAACAACAAACAGTAATAATCCATGTGAGTACAAAATAAAAATAACAACACACAGTAAATCTGCCTAGCCAAAAGAAGCTTTAATCCTTTTCCATGCTCTGGAAAGGTTTTTTCCTTTGTCCTTTGAAGCAACCTAGATGAAAAAAGCTCAGGTGAAGCTATGTGCCTTAGCCAGCAAACCTAGTATCCATCTCGTACCAAGGGCCAAAATGGTACAATGGGCTACTGGCATCGCTCATTGAAAGAAATAAGACTACATAGATACATAGATACATCGACAGTGTCAGCAGATAAAGGCCTATGGCCCACCCAGTCTGCTCATTTGAGCTTGTAAGTTCAATTTATGTGTTCCTAGAAGTCTGTTGCCCCTTACCCCTGACCTCCAGAATTCCTTTATGTCTGTCCCATGCACTCTTAAATCCCGTGATTGTTTCCGCCCCCACCACTTCCTCTGGCAGGGTGTTCCACTTGTCCACCACCCATTCTGTGAAGAAATTCTTCCTCACATTTCCTCTGAATTGTCCTCCCTCCAACTTCATCCCATGCCCTCTAGTCCTGGAACATCTTTTTCGCTTAAAAATAGTGCATTCCTGCACCCTGTTCCTGCCTGTAACATACTTGTATGTCTCTATCATGTCCCCTCTCTCCCTCCTCTCCTCCAGGAAGTACATATTCATTTCCTTCAACCTGTCCTCATAGGACTTGTGATGCAATCTGTGTACCATCTTTGTTGCCCTCTTCTTCAAAACTGGACTCAAAACAGGACTCAGGACACTCCTGCATCGTGAAATGACTTGTGTGCTTTATCTAGCCTATTACAGGACTCTATAGCCTGTTTTACCCTCACCCCCCCACAACTCCCACCTCACCATCTCCTCACCTGCACCACCTACACCAGCTCCCCATCAGTTCCCCACTCTTCTCCCCATCTCATCTGCCTCCCACTAAGTTTCCAGTTGCCCACTCTCCTCCCCACACCCTCCTCAACCCATTTTTCCCTATTGCTACCTCCTGCCAGCTCACCACCCCCTCTCCCTCTACCATCACCCTCCCACAAAAATGACAACATCGCCTGGGCTGCTTCCACCCCCACCTCCCACTGTATAAACTGGTCCCCTACCTGTGTAGACAGCACCCCCAGGGGCATAAGACACCATCCTGTTGACAGCCTAAAGCACTTTCTTTGAAACTGTATTTTTTATGAGTTGTATCACGGATATTTTTTAAAATGCTTTATCCCTTCAAAACCTTGTCACCTTTTATATCTGTAACCTGACTGAAACAAACTGTCCCTCATTGTAACTAATTCATATTGTATTTAATGTCTGTAATCTGTCTGTTTCACCTAACTGTTTTTTGTATGACCTGGAACCTTGGTAAACAAGTCCTAGGACTCAAAGTTATTAATCCCAAACTGCAATAAATAAATAAAATAAATAAATAAAAAAAAATTATATATTATGAATATTTATAATTGTCGCATTGTTCACTTGGGAGCTTAAGCAACAGGTTGGTAGAAAAGAGGCCAGGAATTATATTTTGTTTTAAACTGAAATATTTGAATAGTTTGTTAGTGAAAATAGTTCTATGTGTTAAAAATTATTACCTTGAATTTGAACTGATACTTGGGCTGTGATATTGTAGGTTTGGGGATAGATGTTTGGCAGGGAAAAATAGAAGGTAATTTAAATGTGTTGTTTGCCTGGTGTTTGGAGGAGGGACATTAGCTGCAATTAACTTGTCTTTAAACAGGAATTACTGTGGCTTTCATTGTTCACTTGGGAGCTTAAGCAACAGGTTGGTAGAAAAGAGGCCAGGAATTATATTTTGTTTTAAACTGAAATATTTGAATAGTTTGTTAGTGAAAATAGTTTATGTGTTAAAAATTATTACCTTGAATTTGAACTGATACTTGGGCTGTGATATTGTAGGTTTGGGGATAGATGTTTGGCAGGGAAAATAGAAGGTAATTTAAATGTGTTGTTTGCCTGGTTTCTAAATACTGAAAAGCCACTGGGGGTTGGGATTGAAGGGCTGAGTATTTCTGTTTGGGACTGAAATTTGAAGCAACAGGAGTTGGTGGGCCTGTGACATCATACGGTACCTGGAGTCTGCTTGCACACACTGTTAGTGGGACTGAACACATACTGGACTGTATGGTTTGTGAGACTTGGGAACTTTGTTGGTGGGGTTGAAATTGGGTTTGTAATAACTACAGTCAGTATAGAGAGAAACTGTACTCCAGGAAAGGGACTGAGAAAGGGGTGTGCTATTATAAACAGAGGGGATAATCAGGGTTGCCTTATTCCACCATGGCAGGCATCTTCGGAAGGGTTGTAGGCTGCACAGGCTGTGGGATGGCAACACTAAATTGGGCCTGGAGAGAGGGAGGCTGCCCACTCTGTAGACAGCTATCTTGTATCAGGAGTGAGGTATATTGGTTAAGGAGTAAGCTGTGGGAGCTGGGGGTGTCCAAGGATAAGGGGTGTGGATATGGGCAGCAGAAGGGTGGGGCTGAGGGGAGGCTGGGGCAACGCTCTGAAATTACAGGACATTATGCTACAGCAAGCAGAAGGGGGGATATTAGGGACAGAGGACCCTTAGATAGGGAAGTTGATGCTAAGGGGAAAGCGTACAGGGTGAAAAGTCTGAATTCAAGGAGACTGGAGGGGAAGAGTCAGGAGGGCTGTCTGTGCGAAGCCTAAAACAGCAGACTGTGGAAGGAGCCTAAGGTGAACAGTGCAAGAGAGGAAGAAGAGGTCAGTTTGAGATGCAGTCAGGGGAAACTCGGGTTACTTGATGGAGGCTGACATAGAGTGTCACAATAAATTTGAGATACTAAGCATCCTAGAGGGGAGGAAGGGTTGGTGAAATGAGGAAACTTATACAGAGGCCGGAGGGAGGGAGTCAGATACCCAAGGGCATCACAGAACAGCTATGGAAAGGATAGACATAGTCCCAGAGGAGAAGGGAAACATATATGTTAAGCAAATGGGAGATGCAACATATTCCAGACATGAGGGAGGAGAGCATGATTGGAGAGGAACTGGGAGACAAGGAGGTGGAGAGGGGCCCCCTTCAGCAGGAAGGTCAGTACAAGGATGGGGCCCTAGCTAAAGGGGACCCACAGAGACCTCTGGAGACAGGGGTACTATTACAAGGGGGATGAGGTGCGGGGAAGGGGAAACCATCAGGGCCAGGATAAATGGTTCAGATAAAGAGGGTTAAAGGGACACCTATTCAGAGGGGTTTGGTTAAGTGGGCAAAATAGCAAGGGAGGCAGAAAGGGGAGGTGACAAGGGGTCTCTAATAAGGCAGGAAGACTCCTATGAAATTGCAATCATGAATAAAGTGGGGAGGGGGGCTGAGAGGGCATAGTGGAGGTAATCCATAAGGATGATGGCGGTGTTAAGGTTCTGTTACTGGGAGACTCGATGATTAAGGGTATCCATTGGGAGGGACAGGGGATGGATGCCATAGCCAGGTGAAGGTAGTGAGTATCTCTGGGCTGACAGTGCACAGAGCAAAGTTCATGGTGTATGAAATGGTTAGGATTGTGGAGGGAAACCGATTTCCTGTGCATTTGGGAACCAATGATCTAGAAGGAAATAGTATTATGGAAATCCAAGCAAGGTTCCAAGAACTTGCCAGAGTCTGTCGGGATAATGGATGCAACATTTTTCGGAGATATTGCTATACCAAAGGCCTCAGTGGAGAAAATGAAGCTCACAGAGGTTAATAAATGGCTCAGGAAGGGGTGAAGAGAATGGGTTAAAGTTAGGGAACTGGAATGGAGTTTGGGAGGATAAGGACTATATGCCAAGGACAGGTTTCATCTGCCCCATTAGGAAGGAAGTCCTTAAACAGGGATGGCTGACTACATACAAGAAAGGTGGGGTTTAAACTTGTAAGGGGAAGGGATAAGGAGGGGCTGACTAGAAGCCCTCCTCCAGATGAGGGAGTAGCCTTCAAGCCCAAGGGGAGGGGGAAACAGACTGGAGGTGGAGGTTTCAGGAGGAGCAGGGGAGGATGGAAGTATAAGGAATCTGGGTGGGGTTCGACAAAAGGATCAGGGATAGAGGTGGGGGTTGGTAGTAAATGCTGGAGCTTGGGAAACAAGTTGCCCAGAGTTCCAGGCCATGCTGTTCGAGGGCGGTGGATGTGGCGGCAGTCACGGAAACGTGGCCAACAAAAACCATGACTGGGACCCTAAATGTAGGGGTACACTATGCTTAGGAAGGATAGAAAGGAGGGCAGAGGGGTGGAGTGGCTATGTTCATTAGAGATGACATAGAAATTGCTATGGTAGAAGAGGCAGAGGGAAACGTGGAGGCCTTATGGGTCACCTCACGATCCCCAGCAGGAGATAAGGTCAAGCTGGGAGTAGTACATAGGCCCCCGGATGAGTGATGTTCTAGAGGATGGTTTGCTGACAACATCATTGCCCTGGTGTGGTCCAAAAGGGAAGGTGTTGATGGGGACCTTAATATGCCATGTACTAACTGGGGAACCATGTCCTCTAAGGTGGCCAAGGAGCAGAGGCTGCTGGATGGCTTCCAGGATGTGTTCTTAACACAGCATGTGATGGAGCCCACAAGGAGAGGGCATGTCCTGGATGTGGTTCTGGCAGATGGGATCTGGTAAGGGACATGGTTGTACAGGACCCCCTGACTGGGAGTGACCACAATACTGTCTGGTTTCAAATAAGCATTGGGGGTGGGGGTGAGATCTAGGACACTGGCAGTGGACTTCAGGGGGCAGACTTTATGGGCATGGAAATATTCTCAGGATCACTAGGGGATTACCTCAACAACAAGTGGAAAGGAGATGGGAGGTCATAAACAGGGGACTTCATGAGGCAGTCAGGATCTGCGCTAAGTTGAAACGTAAGGGAGCAAGGTCACATAAACCATGCTGGTGGTCCAGTGAGGTCCAGGTAGCAGTCAGAGAAAAGAAGGCGGCTTACAAAAAATATAAAACAACAAGAGGGGATAGGGATAAGGAAATGTACCAGCTTGCATCTAGAAAAGTCACCCGTATGGTGAGGGGGAGCAAAGTCCAGTAAAGAGCAACGGCTGGCACAGGGGATACATGGAGGGGAAAAGGGGTTCTTCCGGTACATTGGGGAGTGGAGAAAAACTAAGGGCCATCTCAGCAGATTGAGATCAGAAGGAGGGTGGGTGGAAGAGGCGAGGGACCAGGCAGAGGTATTTAACGAGTACTTTGCCTCTGTGTTCACTAGGGAGGGGGATGGGATATCTACAAAGCAAGGCACAAAGGGATAGAAGCGGCAGGAGCGGGATCGGGGAGCAGCAGAAATGGAGCAAAGGGAGGGAAAGGTACCCCTGGTGTCACATCTGGATAAGGATAAAAGACCAGTAAGGTGGAGGGACGGATGATGCCATCCCCACCAAAGGGTGTGGTTTGCCCTCAAGGCCCTAAAGAAAGACAAATCTCCTGGGCGGATGGCATTCATCCGAGAGTACTATGGGAATTGGGGATACTGGCTGCACTTCTGGCGGAGCTTTTCAACAGGTCACTTGAGACAGGGAGGGTACCTAGGGATTGGCGAGAGGCACATGTGGTACCAATCCATAAAGGGGATCAAGGAAGTACCAGGAAACTATAGACCCATCAGTTTAACCTCGGTGGTGGGAAAATTAATGGAGAGTATACTAAAGGAACGATTGGGGGTTTACTTGAGGAGGTGGGAGGTCTGGATAGTCGCAGCATGGGTTTGTGCTAGGTAGATCATGTCAAACCAACCTTGTGGAGTTCTATGAATGGGTAACATCAGAACTGGACAGGGTAAGCCTGTGGATGTATTATTCTTGGACTTCAGCAAGGCGTTTGACTCTGTCCCCCACAATGGTCTGGTGGAGAAACTGATGGGGTTAGGAGTAGGCCCTTTGATGGTCAGATGGATTGAAAACTGGATAGCTGGACGCACTCAGAGAGTAGTGGTCTGTGGACTCTCAAACCCTACAGAGGTTGGTAGTGGGTACCACAGGGCTCGGTCCTGGGTCCAACTCCTATTTAATGCATACATATCAGACATCAGGGATGGTATAGGTGTGAAATGAGTCTCTTGGATGACTCCAAGATGGGAGCAGTAGTTGAGGGAGAAGAGGGGAGGTTGGCCTGCAAGGGACCTGGACACCCTGGAAAGCTGGGCTCACACATGGAAATTAAATTTCAATATCACCAAGTGCAAGGTGTTGCATCTTGGTCGGGGAAACCCTAAACACATGTACACCCTGGGAGGGAGGTGCTGGAAGCCTCAACAGGGAAAAGACCTAGGGGTCATGGTGGATACATGTATGAATAACACTGAGCAGTGCAGGAGAGCAGCTAGCAAGGCAAACAGGATGTTGGGATGCATCGCAAGGGGATCACCTCTAGGACAAGGAAGTGATTCTGCCACTGTACAATGGACTGGTTAGACCACACCTTGAGTACTGTGTACAGTACTGGAGACCACACTTGAAGAGGGACATACAGCTCCTGGAGAGGGTACAGAGGAGGGCAACAAAGATGATACGAGGGCTAGGGGATTTGACTTACGAGGACAGACTTGAGGAGCTCTGCCTGTTTTCATTGGAGGAGAGGAGAGGAGAGACAGGGGGGACATGATTGAGGTCTTCAAGTACCTCAAGGGAATAAATAGGGTAAACATGGAGGGGATCTTTAGACTAAAGCAGGGAGGCATCACCAGAGGCATGGTTTGAAGTTGGAAGGTGGAAGGGTGAGGGGAAAAGAGGAGGAGGTTTTTCACTGAGAGGGTGGTGGACCCTTGGAATGCTTTGCCTGGTGAGCTGGTTCAGAGATCCACAGTGGAGAGCTTTAAGAGAGGGTGGGACAGACACAGAAAGTGGATGTATCAGATGATGGCCTGTCCCGGGGGGGTGGGGATGGATGATAGGGGTTTCTGGAGCACAAGGGATGGGAGGGTCTCGGCACCCAACTAAGGATCTAGGTTCGAGCAGACTTGATAGACCATAAGGCCTAATCTGCTGGCAAATAGTATGTAGTATGTAGTATATTTTATTTATTTAGTTTTTGTTGACTGGGTAAGTGCACTAGACAAATCTGCCTATTTTCAGGCACGACCCAGGGAAGGGGGATACAGATGAATGACAACTGCCTTGAGCCAGATTAAGCTGTTGGTAGTATTTTTAGTGAATGAGGGAAATTTGGCCAGGGCACTGGGGAAATTTTCCTACTCCATGGTAGATAGGGTTGTGACTGGTGCTGCTTTGGCCAGTCTGCCTCAGGAATCTTGGAGGATGGATGTGCTAGGGGCCAGGGAACAGGGTGACTCCCCGGTCTCAGATGACTGTATGGCCGACCCTGCTACTGTTTCTTTTGGAGTTTCTTCCTGCGAGGTTTTCCTACCTGATATGGTTCTGTCACAGGAGGTTGTGGATCATGAGTGGGCAGTGATATCTGCAGTGGATATCCATGAGCCGATTGCTGCTGAGGAAAGGAAGTTCACTGCTAGGAGGAAAGGAACTAGAAGTTCTGTTGTTAGAGTGCACCGTGACTCGTGCGACGACAGATGGATGCACCCGTAATGGTCTTCCTGTTACATGTATGGATGTGGATGTAATTTCGGCGGCTGCAGTGGCCACTGAACATACTTCAGAAGTAGTTTTGGAACCATTAGACTACTCTCCAATAAGACAGGTACCGGGCTGTACTGCTGGTTTGGGTGTTTTGGATGGGAGTGGGGGTTTGAAGCATGTACGAGTACCTGATGTGCCAGACTGTGCAGTTTTTCTGGGTCTTCAGACTGTCGGCAATCCCCTAAGACTTGTTCTTTTCCTGGGCATAGTGAGCCCTTTTCTGTGGGTGAACCTTCAAAAGCTTGTTTTACTATCGGTGTTTCTACTGGAAACTTTCCCCTAAAGAACAGCCATCATGAGGCAAGAAAAGTTGGATTGGAGGGGATGGGGTTCAAACCCCTTTGCAGACTGCTGGGGTATCTCCCATTGGGGGGATACTTGGGCCTTCTACACCACCGGCTGACTGGGTAGCTAGCTCCCTAGAGGCTGCAGGGTGGGTTAAAAAGGCAGATGGTTCTGGCTGGATTGCAAATGCCTCTGTTTTGGATCCTGCTATTGTTGCTCCTCTGTCTCTGGGCAATGTTTCTGGGTTAGGCTCTGGGGCTTCTATACTCAGCTAACTCCTGGTCAGAAAATAGTAGAACATGAGTCTCCTGATGATACAAGGCAAGGGGATCTCTTATTAGATATTAAGACATGAGAAGGTGAGGATCACAAGCTTATTTTGGAGCCTGATACCCCCCTCTTTCCCCTGTCCCCTTAAAACCCTGAGTGGAGTTCTCTGTGATGGGAGAGCAGACAGTGCAGCCAGGTTTCTCTGACACTGCGGTATCTGAACCTGGTGGCATTTCCATTGGGAGGCAGGCTGCTACATCTAATGTTTGGCATACTGGAGTCCGTGAAAAGCTTTTTCCTTCTAACACTAGGAATGTTTCTGAGCCTGCAATGAGATGAAATGCGGTTCGATTGAAATTCCAGGGTAATGTTTCTTATGCACCTGATAGATTGTTTGTGGGAAGGGCACTGCTTAAGACCAGTATGAAGTTTTATGCATACAAAATTTATGCCCTCATTCACATGCCAGGGGATACCATTTATGATATCAGTTTCGAGCATCCTAATGGGCTTGAGAGGTTCTGGAAACAATACCATTTGCTTAAGAATGGCCCTGTGTGGAGGCCTTTTCTTGCTATACCCATGATCAAGCCTGTGTCTAAGACCATCACAGTCCTCTTTCGAAATAAGGGAGTGAATGTGGCAGATATCACTTACTTGTTAAAGCAACATTGCCTGGTGAATGGCCATCCAGACCCTATTCTAGATGAGGAACATTTATGGACAGGGGGGGTGCTGAAAGTATAAAATTACACTCAAACAGGACCAGGGTGTCATACAACATTTACCTAATTGTTTTTTTGGGGGGAGAGATAGGGGAGTGATATTTTATCCTGGTCATCCCACAGCCTGCTATAAGTGTGGTGATCTTGGCCACCTGAGTAATGTTTGTGAAAAACAGAAATGTGGCCTTTGTGGAGATTTTGGACTTACTGAACATACTGGTGCACATTGCAGATAACCACAGAACTGTAATCTGTATGACGAACAGGGTCACAATTTTCGGACTTGTTCTTGGGCATCCCATAACAGTCTGGATCAATCTGCGTGAGCTGAACATGATGCTTATGTTGCCACGGCACAAAAGGAAAAAAATGAGAGCCAACGCTTTAATGTCCCAGTTACACGACAATGAGGAGGTTCCTGCTGTTGACCCTGTTTCCCAGTCTCCGTCTGCTCCTGAAATAGTGATGGAGGAAGTCCATGACTGTACTCAGGCTACTTCAGTACACCCTCGGGGTGATTTACGAGATCTGGTAGATTTAGACTACTCAGGATTTGGAACTACAATTATCTGACCATGGCCAGGATGAGCAGCCTTTGCAGGGAAAGGCTGTTGGGCCTGCCTCCCCTTTGATCCAGGGGGATGGAGGAGATGATGCCCCCACCAGGGAGGGTGGAGGATTTACCCTTTCACAGGGTCACAAGGTCAAAGGCAGCACATAAGGGGGCTCCTGTAGTGGACAGTCTAGTAGTTCAAAATCCATTTGACGTTCTTATGGATGTACCAGATGATGAACGGGTGGTGACTCTGATGGCTCATCTGTCACATCTTCTCTTCTTGAGGCTCCTGTTGGACCTGGGAAGGTTGAGAAGCCTAAGCCAAAGAAGAGGAAAAAAAGAAAATGATATGGATTTCCTGTTTGTGCTTTCTGACTAATTTTTTTTATCATGCTGTCTTCTATCCTTATTTCTACTGTCAATGTTAACAGTATACATAATTTACAGAAGCGTACTGTTACTTTTGCTAGTTTACATAGGGGAATCAGGCCAGATTAATTTCGTTCAAGACACTAGACTGCATACAATTTCTGAAATCAAACAGACACAGAAGGATTGGAGGTGGGTGCCATCTCTATGGTGAGTGGGAGAAGTGCCTTGTTCGGGTGTGGGTATTTTGTTTTTTAATTTACCTGTTCAAATCTTGAAGGCGCTGGATGTTTCCCCTGCAGGGTTTTGCTGGTGGATGTGGTAATTGCTGGTTTGGCATATCGCTTGATAAATGTATATGCACCTCAAACAAAGGCTGATAGAGTGGCTTTGTTTTATGTCATTGAACCCTTCCTATCTACTTCGAAGATGAATTTGTGGGGGGGGGATTTTAATTGTGGTTTGTCACCAAGAGATTGGGATAGACGGACTCAGAAAGTATATAGTGACACCAATGCATTAACTAAAATATTGACTACTACTGGTTTACATGATATTTATGATGTTGTGGATAAGCTCGCAGAACATACCTTTTATAAGGGCTGACTACACACGTTTATTGATTTTTGGTTTGTTTCAGAAAGGTTAAATAGTAATACTGTTAACATTGTACCCCTGGAAACTTCTGATCATGTGCAGGTTCAGACTCAAATTGGTTTAGTGCATAACATCACTTTTGGGAGAAGTTACTGGAAATTGAATACTTTCATATTGCAGCAGGAGGCAGTACAGCAGGGGTTGAGAGATTTATTGCATGACCAACAGAATGCTCAATTTTTATATGATTCTTGGGGTGAGTGGTGGGAAGATACCAAGAGGGATGTGAGGGATTTCTTGAAATGAACACCTCGGACTTTGGCTAGTTCTCATTATTTGGATTACTTGCACTTGAGAGCACAATATTTGAAGCTTTTGACTCAGGCATGGGATGATGGTAATGGACATCATATGCAATTGCAGGTGCTTAAGGAGAAAATGTGTGATTATCATAAACAGAGGTGGGGGAGACTGCTAAATGTCAATGATATGTTACACAGAGAAGAAAGGAATTTGTTAATCCTTATGAGGTAGAATTACAAGGAGTGCAGAAATTGTCACTGAAGGCTTTGATTAGTCATGATGGGATTGTGCAAGATACGCTCTGTGGTATTCAAACTGTGGTTCATGCTCATTTAGTTTCTACTTATCAGAAATGTGTACCTGTACAGAAGGTTTGTCCATTTAATGTTGGGACTCTGCCTGAGATTCCTGTTTGTGAAGTGAAAGATTTGATGCGACCAGTTACTGAGGAGGAGATTGGTTTGGCTATTGATCATTTATCGGCTCATACAGCCATGGGGTTGGATGGTATCTCTAATGACTTTTATAAATTTTTTAAATCTGCTTTGGTGGCTGATTTAAGAATGGCATATCAGGAGATTTTTGATGGGGAGGGGTTACCTCTAGTATGCAGAAGGAGGTGATGACATTTTTATATAAAAAGGGTGATCCACAGAATATTCAGAAATGGAGACCATTGAGTCTGTTGAATACGGGCTATAAAATACTGACCAAAATTTTGACATCTCGATTGGCACGGGGTGGCAACCTTTGTGATTCTGCCTCATCAGATGTGTGTGGTGCCAGGTAGGATGGTACAGCAGAATTTGATTTTTATCAGAGAGCTTGTGGATCAAGGCTTAAATATGCATCTTGATGGGTATTTAATGTCCTTGGATCAAGAAACTGCATTTGATACAGTATAGTATAGTCATCTTTGGGATACTCTCCTCCTGTATGGGTTTTTTTTGTCAGTTTGTTGGGGTACTTCAGCGTTTATATGAGACAGCAATGATGATACCATTGGTTAACGGGCATTTGCATACTCCTGTTCAGTTGATGAATGGAGTTCGGTGGGGTTGTCCATTGAGTCAGCTTCTATATGTGTTTGTTATTGATCCTCTGTTACGACTCAAAGAAACCATGGATAGGATTAAACCTCTATGTGATAGGACTGGTAAATTATATCCAAAGGTGTCTGCTTATGTAGATGATTGCACGGTAGTAGTGAGAGATCTGGATTCTGGACAGGGTGTGCTTGATGTTTTGGTAGACATGCATTGTAGTACAGGGATTACAATTAATGTTTCTAAGTGTAAACTGTTGACTGGTAAACTGGTGGGTGATGCGTCTGTGTCATTACAATTCTTCATACTGGTAGAAACAGGGGAAATTAAATATTGGGATTATTGTTTGGTACTAAGAAGGCGGAACAAATGAACTGGGATTTAGTATACGATGCTGCACACAGGAAGGTGATGTCTTGGAAGTCTTGGAAAATGACTAGAAAAAAAGGATTTATTTGTTAAAAGTTTATATTATACCTTCATTATTGTATGTCTCACATATCTGTCCTGTGCCCTTCGGTATGCATACTAAGTTGATGGGTCTGTTTTTTTTGTTTTTATGGGGTAGTCTCCTAAATCCAGTGAAAAGGGCACACACCTATAGGGCTAGAAAGGAAGGTGGACTCGATATGATTCTGCCTTTGGTCTTTTTATTTAGTATTTTTTTTCATAGCAATATCCATCCATTAGTATTAGGGAAATCTGGATGTGGTATTGATGGTATGAAATGCTGGGAAGCTCAGTTTTTGGCAGCATGAGGGAGAGGTAGATGGCATGTTTCTGATAAATGTTTGCCTACTTACATACAGACTATATTGAAATATGCTAGGATGTGGAAAGAAGTACTGCACTGGTTTGTGGACAATGATCGCAGAAAATTTTATAAAACTATTGTTGCTCAATGTTATTTCTAAGAGCCGGTGTTTAATATTTCTCCTGCCCTTGATAGTAGGTTATTATTCGACAGTATTGTTGAACCACAAATTCCGTTGAAAATGCAGGACATGATATGGTTATGTGGACATCAAAACTGAATGTTAAGAGTAACCAGAAGCACAAAATGCTGGATGAAACATAGAAACATAGAGGTTGACGGCAGATAACGGCCGCAAGGCCCATCCAGTCTGCCCATTTCTTTTTCTACCTTATAAATGTGCCATCGGCCTTTGCTCTGTCAGTGGCCTATCTATTCATACTCATCTGTATTGCTCCCCTATGCCTATCCCATGCCTGTTTGAAGCCCTGCACTGTATTCATAGCCACCACTTCCTGAGGTAGGCCATTCCATGCATCCACCACTCTTTCTGTGAAAAAGAATTTCCTCACATTCCCCCCTTAATCAGCCTCCCTCTAATCTCATGCTGTGTCCTCTTGTCCTGCTAGTTTTCTTATATTTAAACATGTTAGACTCTTTCACCTTGTTAATGCCGTTAAGGGGTTTGAATGTTTCAATCATATCACCTCTCTCCCTCCTTTGCTCAAGGGTATACATATTGAACTCCGTTAATCTGTCCTCATATGTTTTTTGATGCAGTCCCTGCATCATTTTGTTTGCCCTTCTCTGGACTGCCTCAATTTGGTTAATGTCCTTGTGAAGGTGTGGCCTCCAGTACTGCATGCAGTACTCCAGATGGGGCCTAACCAGTGTCTTGTAAAAAGGGATTATTACCTCCCTCTTACGACTTGTGATACCCCTACTAATACACCATAACATCCCCCCTAGCCTTACCTACTGCTTTAGAGGTCTGCTTGGATGATTTCAGGTCATCGGTGATGATGATGCCCAAGTCTCTTTCTTCCTTTGTGACTGCCAGCAACTCCCCTCCCAGCGTATAGGTGGCTTCAGGGTTTCTCTTCCCTATGTGCATGATCTTGCACTTCTTTGCATTAAATCCCAGTTGGCACTCTTCTGACCATTTTGCTAGTTTATCCAGATCTCTCCTCATTCTGCCCACCCATCTGGATCATCTACTTTGTTGCAGATCTTGGTGTCATCTGCAAACAGACAAGCCTTACCCTCTAGTCCATCTGCAATGTCACTAATGAAGATATTGAAGAGGACTAGCCCCAGGACTGATCCCTGAGGTACCCCACTTGTGATTTGCATCTCTTCTGACTGTATACCATTTACCACCACTCTCTGTTTTCTGCCCGTCAACCAGTTTGCCACCCAGTTGATCAACTTCTGACCCACCCCGAGCCTACCCAGCTTAGTTATCAATCTTCTATGTGGAACAGTGTCGAAAGCTTTGCTGATATCAAGGTAGGTGACATCATCTGTTCCCCCTTGGTCCACCACTCTGGTTACCCAGCCGAAGAAATGTATTAGATTAGTTTGACAGGACCTTCCTTTTGTAAACCCATGCTGTCTTGGATCCTGTGCCCCTATGGATTCCAGATGTTGCACTATCCTTTCCTTAAGGAGTGCCTCCATAATCTTGCCCACTACTGAGGTAAGTCTGACTGGTCTGTAGTTCCCTGCCTCCTCCCTGCTACCATGCTTGTGGAGCAGGATCACATGAGCCCTTCTCCAGTCTTCTGGGACCTGTCCTGTGCTCAGAGACTCTCTAAAGAATGATAGGGTCTGTCTTACAGGGACATGTAGGAGTCAACCAGAAACGATGAATCATTTATTTTTTGAATGTATTTGTATGCAAGGTTTTTGGGATTCTCTGGCTGCGTTATGGGGTGAAAGTCTGTTTGCACAGATGACTTATGATATTCTGATATTGGGTCACTTAGGGACAGGATGGAGGAAATGGCATAAAAGTACGGTTTGGGTGATATTTGCTTGTTTAAAATGGGTGATCTGGCATGCTAGATGCCTTAGAGTGTTGCAACAGAAGGAAGTGACTGTATGGGACATGTCATGTCATGTGCAGATGGAACTGGGTAAAATCTATCATTATGAATCTCGTACTATGGGGAGGTTATTTGTCGTCATCTTTGTAAAGAGGTGGAGTGGGAGGGGTAATGATTTTTCAATGCATTTTGCTTTTTTCACTGCTGTATGCTTTGTATTGCTTTCTTTATTTTTGTATGTACCTGTCATATGGGACATGGGGGAGTATATGATGCTAAATAGGTTTTGGGGGATTATGTCGTTGCTCTGTTCAGTTGTGGGTTTTCTTTACTGTACTATGTTGTATTTTTTATTGTGTTTTTTGTTTTCTGTTCTGTACCTTTGTTTTGAGCTCTGTGTTATTATGTATTTTTTTTTGTTTCTGTCTTCTGATTGTATTTGCTTTTGTTTCACAATAAAAATTTCCCCTACTCTTTTCGATAAGTGCCATAGGATCTTTAACATCCACCTGAACTACCACCAATCCAAGCAGATAGGACCTCAGTTTAACGTCTCATCTGAAAGACGGCACCTCAGAAGTGCAGCACCCCTCTCATGCTGCACTACAGTGTCAGTACTGGGATATTAACCCAAGTGCCAGATGTGGGAACTGAACCCACAACCCTCTTATCTCCCAGCCTCAGAGGTGAGTGTGCTACCTACTGAGCCACCGACATTACTGTTCAAGACTGCAAAACTCAAAACATATTTCTTACTTTTCCTAATATTTCCACTTTTTTTAAATAACTAAAATACAGGTTTGTATTACTTGCTTTTTCACAGATACATCCTCGAAGATTAACAACACAGGATTCTCCTGCACTTGCAGAACCACAAGTGCTGATTCAAGCATTGCAGGAGTGCACAGAAGAACAGGGAAACTAGGTAGGCAGAAATAATATCCAGATTCTGGGGATACTGAAGGGGTCTGAATGGCCCAACAAGAAGAGATTCTTTCAGGACTGACACCACAGCTGGTCTCCCCAGCCTAGCAGGTACTACACAAAGTGGAGCATACCCATCACATGAGAGATCCAACAATACCACCAGCATTATTTCCCTGGCCATCACTGTGTGATTTCTTTGTTTCTGGGCCAAAGGAAAACTTCTCTGGCTGGACAGGAACAAGGAGGAGTTTATGTGGCAGGGGGCACAAGGTACCCTGTACGAGGACTTTTCCAGCCAGGCCACAAAGAAAAGCAAAGAGTTTACACTATTATTTGGAGCACTGCAAGAGACAAGGGTTGTCCTACAGGTTTAAGGGTTTGACAAATGTTTACATCTCTCATGATGGCCAAGGACAGGAGTTCAGGAGTTCACAGGATACCAGGGACAGAATTAGACAATGGTGGCCAGACATCAAGGTAGAGACAATCATCTCCTAGAAGGCTTTGAGTTGAACAGAATATGAGTGGTCCTCATTGAGAAGGATGTACAGTAGAGCCCACCAGGATGAAATGCAGTATCACAGTTTTCTGCATGACAAAATATATTAACTCCCATTGAAAATGCTTTTTTTTCCTGCAGTAACTCTGCTAAAGAATTTTGCAGAATTGTGCTTCATTGTGGTGGGCCTTGTGACACTTGGACTGCTGGTTCTGATTGTTGTATGATTTTTGTAATATAAAAATGCGTTATGGAGTGTCTCTCATGAGACATATTGATTCAGCTAACAGAGAACAGCCAGGAGATAATTACAAACTAGAAGAGACTAAATTAAGGATCCCCTGTTTATCTAGTTTAATTGTAGCTTGTCAGCTGCTAGGATGGGAAATCAGAAACTTTTATAATGTTTAGAGGAAGAGAGCAGGTTATGATGCCTTAGTGTGAAGTCATAAAACATTCTTTGATGTGTCCTGGGAAGAAGATCTACTTCAGATGAAAGAGGGGTTGTTATTTAAAGAATGTCATAATTTGTAAAATGAGTTTTGTTGAAATGTCACTTAATTAATTTACGTCCTGATTGACAAGACATCCTCGTTGTATAATTTTTTATATTCTGACAGGGAGGAGCTAGGTGATCTCATGCAAAGAGGTTGGCAAAGCCAGTTTTAAAACAGTATTCTTTTTTCCACTAAGACACACATGTTTGGACTCTCTTGACAACAACATCTGTCTATCAGCACTATTAGAAGAGACACATTAGATATATGTCTAATTGTCTGGTGGTAGGAATTTTGCACTTTTTTTAACCCTTGTTCTTTTAAATGATTGTATGTTTTTGTGATATATGGTCCTGTATTTACAAGTTACATTTGTTTATCTATCTTTAAGTAAACCTCTACTTTAGAGACTACTTGGTGTGCCTTTGAAATTCTTTTTCTTGATAAGTAAAGCATACATGGTTAAAGTTGACACTGTACAAAGCTTACTGGTTTTACCAAACTGGGAAAAGGTAAGAGTTTATTCTGAGGTCTTTAATAGAGTTTTTAAGGGTTCATTTTGTACGCCTGCTTAGGTGCCCATAGACGAAAGATATCTGCCCCCCCAAAGAGCAGAATTATCTGAGCCTGTACATTAGGTATGCTAGCAAGAGGTTCACAGTTTGAGTATCTCCATAATTTGAGACCAAAGTTTGATTCAAACCCACAAAACAGACAGGAGGGTTACCCTGTTCTGTTAACTGTTCACAAGACTGCACTCGGAGGTTGGTACTGTGGGAGCAGAGGGCCTGACCTGCTGAGTGGGTTTGTGACAGGCCTCACTGTACCTCAAGCCAATATCCTGAAGATGTATGTATGGCAGAGAGGCCCCAACTGCGATTTTAACAGGACAATGTGGTGGTGTCCACACTGAAGGAAGGATGGCAGACCCAATAAAGATGGGGAGTCAAGTCTGGGACCAAAGTGAGAGGCCGCAATGTTTGCTGGGTGAATACTGGTTATAAGGGCTGGCTATGTAACAGGAACCCAGGTGTAAGAAACCCCCTCTGACTGCTCAGCACTGCTCCCACTGACAGAAAGTGCTCAAGAATCACCAAAAGACCCTCAACATCTCCTGAACCAAGATCCTGTAACACCACTGACAGAAGTCCCTCCTTTCAAAAACAGTTACAGCTAGTGAGCCATCTCCCTCTTTGGCAAGTACTGTGCACAATAGCAATGTTGGCTTTCTGAGGGAGAAGGTGACTGCAGTAAACATCTAGGAGCCCAGTGCAGATTAGGCAGATTTTTTTCTTCAGCTCAGCTAAGCCATAGTAAACCTTAAGGGGGCCATGTCAATTCCAGTCATATGGGGGGTCTCAACTTAATGGATTGCCCATTTCATGAACAATCAAATGTGGTAACACATAGTAATCCCAGAATAAGGACAACAGTGGATGGAACATGCACCATGGCTTTTGCTGGATGTATGAGCATCAGAATAATTCCACAGGTCTCAACTATATCTTTTTCATCCCTGTCAATGACTCCCAGAGTTTTATTTATTACTGGTTCCAGATGCTACAGCAGTTGATGGGGTTACAGTTCCACATTCAACTCAATATGTTTGTCACACCATATCCCCATCGTAAGCTGCTACCAATTGGCTGTCAACTGTCCTACCTCGCCTTGGTGGAGATGCAACTGCATTCTCCTATGTGATCCTGATTTTAAAGAGTGGTTTTATCAAGAGATAGAGTTGTATTTCAGAATTAACTCATCCCCAGAGGCCTCTGCAGGTGTGATCTGGGGAGCCTTCAAGGCTTTCATAAGAATATGAATAATCTATTTCACTGCAGCTAAGAGAAGGAAGAGGGAAGCTGATGTAACATAACTTAGGCATTGGATTAATCAGCTCAGGACTGAGCTGAAAAGCCCCACTGATCACAGGAGCCCCCTGATAGGTAAAGTCACTGGCCTCCACTACAAATAAAAAAACACTCCTACACCCTCAGGCAGAATGGCACATGCCTACTATAACTTTTAGGAGTCAGGAAACAAGGCAGACAGGTTGATGGCATTCAAATTAAGGAAGCAGCAGACAGAGTCCAAAATACTTGCACTATGCAAGCCCAATGGTACTACTAACTCATACAAATCAGAAGTAAACATGTCCATGAAGGAGTTTTATGAGAGATTGTATTCATCAGAGCATATGCACTGACTTGCTTGGTCACTAAGGGAGTTCCTAGGTAACACCCAGCTACCTACTCTCTCAGATTATGTCATCAGTCATTTGGATACTACCATAAGTGAGTGGGAACTGCACACCACCTTGCAGACATCTCTAAGGAGAAGGCACAGGGAGGGATGGCTTTACAGTGGATCTATATCAACTGATACCAAGTTTGACTCCCTCCCCCACGATTGGTTATGCTACAAGAGGCCCATATCAGTAATAAGCTTCCATTAACTATGGGTGAGGTAACTGTGACCCTGCTCCTAAAAAAGTCAAATGAGCAGTTGGACTGGGCCAGTTAGTAGCCCATATCCTTGATTTCCATTGATACTGACATTCTAGCCAAGGTCCTAGCCATCTGATGGGGCACAACACTCTCCTTACTTACCTGTCACATGCAGGCAAGGTTTGGTAAATGAAGATGGGGTCTGATAACATTTGTTCTGTACTGAACCTGGCATGGCACACAATTTCAAATGGCACACCCATGGCTGCTGTGGCAGTCAACTTCAGGAAGTTCTTTGACTTTGTTGAATGGGAATACCTGCACATAGTCCTGGAGGCCTTTGGGTTGGTGCACACCTCAAGGGCTGGGTTTCCACACTGTACCACAACACCACAATGGTGGTAATGACCAATAAGATTATATCCTCCATTCAGCTTCCAAATCACTGGTGCCACAAACCTCAGTGCAGGGTGGTACAAGTAACTGGTGCAGCCAGCTCCCACACTCCAACAGGTCAATTTGTTAAATGCATTCAGTGCAAGAAGTAAGCAAGACAATAAAGTGCTGTAGTTCTGCTTATTTTAGCAGCACAAGCTGCACTTCAGTAGTCATAACAGCATCACATTGTAAGTGCATATTCATTGGATTCATAGGATAGTTGCAAGTTCATTAGCATTAGTCATGGCAACTTGTTTTGCAGTTTAAACATACCCTACTATCCCCCCTCCATTTAAAGCAACATCAGTTGTTTTCTTGAAATGACTAATACTACAGTAAATCTATGTACTACATTATGTGGTAGACTATTCCAAGTAGAAACAACTCTCTGGTTGATCCATGCTCCCCTTAGGTTCTTTTTTATAATGTTCTCCTTTTAATAACAAATTATTTGTCCCCTAGTGTCTCTACAGCTTTCCCTGGCTTCCAATGCAATGCAATCCCATAAATCTTTGTTACCATATGCCCTGTAAACCGCACAAATGTCTCATTGTAATCTCCTATATTACAAGGAGTACATCCCTAGTTCCTTCAATTTGTGCTTAGATAAAGACAATGCAATAAAACTGAAAAAAGTCTTGCTACCAAAAATAGCTCCTATAAACTGTAAAGTCCCAGCCACAGCACTTTGACTCTGGCCAGAGTGTTCATCATGGGGCATGGCTACTAGGGGCATCACAGCATTATATGGTCAGCACTGTTACCATGGCAATAAAATAAACACAATGCTAGTCAATTACAAAGTGAGTACATTAAACTCCAGGAAAAACATATTTACATGTCGCAAAGCCTAAACTGCTCTAAAGAGTTTCAGTAAAACAGTCTAGCATAAGAAACTGTTAGAGTAATTGCTTCTTTTTTGTTTGTTTTATACTTTCTGCTTGGTACAGTACTAGTTTCACTGTTTAAAGCTCATTATGGTTTCTAAATAATGTATGGTATATAGTCGAACATTGTTAGGGATGGAAATCCAGCCCTCAAAAAAAGTTGTTCTGCTGCACTATCTACGTCAGCTAGTTTGTTGTGCTGCACTAGCTACATAGCTGGTGCAGCATAACAACTTCGAACACGGTTGAGCATGTGTGATCTAGTGACCAACGATTCTCAGAGAATGGTGGTGGTGGTGAGAGCTGGTCTGGGAGGTGAGCACTGGAAAAAATGCAAAAGTAAGGACACTTTAGTATTATGAATGAACATACAGTATAAAAGACAGTGTATGATCGCGTATATACTCCAAGGATATATTTTAACTCTCAATGTTTCCATGATAATGAAACCTCTCATGCTGCACTCTTGAGGTTTCCGGTTACAGAGGAAACCTCTCAAGTGAAAAATACCCTTGTTGTGTATGAACAATCATACACTTTCCTTTATATTGTACTACAAATCAATTTACTGAAACTCTTTAGCACTGTTTAGGCTTTGCAACGTGCAGATTTGTTTTTCCTGAAGTTAAAAACATTGCACTCACTTTGTAATTGACTAGCACTTTGTTTACTTTACTACTATGGTAACAGTGATGACAGCATTAATATGGCTGTATTTATATGCTGTTATGCCTCTAGTAGTCACACCCCCTGATGAAGACTCTAGCAAGGGTTGAAGCACCGGGTTAAGGGCTTAACAGGATCCAGGAGATATTTTTTGCTGCAGGACTATTGTTAGGTTCTCTACATTGTCTTTATATGTAGTTGCAACTTGTTGATGCCATTCTGACAGCTGTAGCGCAGTTTGTGCTACTAAAATAAATACAGCTATAGCACTTTATTGTCTTATCTGCTTCTTGCCCTGAGTGCAAATAGCAAGTCGATCTACATCCCCCATTCACATTGCATAAGGGGCTGCACTGCAGGGTGCTCCCTCTCCCCCCTTTCTTCCTCCTGGGCTAGAACACCTGATAAGAAAATTGTTGGAGTTGGACAACATTAAGGGGATAAAGGAAGCAGGCACCAGCTATTTAGTGACTATACATAGATGACCTTCTTCTCACTCTCAACCATCCCTGCACTTCTTTACTACTGGTCATAGCCCTGCTTGACAGCATTCACAGATGTCAGAGTTGGAGGAAATTTGGAAATATATCACACTGTTCCCTCTTAACACAGTGTGCACCAGGTCTTGTTGTGATGGCCAGCAGATAGGCTGGGAGGGGAAGAGTTTCATCTATCTAGATGTGAAAATGATCACTACGTATATAGACACAGTGAAAGCCAATATTCTTCCCTTAATAACAGAATCTAAACATGAGACTCAGAGATGTCTAAAATGGAATCTCACCTTGAGTAATCAGGATACTTCCTTTCTCTAAATTTTCTTCACTCTTCTGCAAACTACCCCAACCACTGAGGATGGGTTGTTCAACAAAATGTAACTCATCATTGGTCACTTTTTGTGGGAGGAAAGCCCACCCCCCAAATTGGTCAAGATAAGTTCAGAGCTCATTGGAGCAAAGGGGGACTGGACATGTCATGGTTTAATGGTTATGCCTTATCATAGTCCATAGCCTAGCTAGTCAGTTCATCCCACACACTGATGTCTCCTCCCAACAGGTGAAGTTTGAAATGGACACAGCACTGAAACCTTGAACCAGACTTTTCTTAGGATTGAAATCCCTCTCAGACCCCTTATTTACCTGATTACAATAGAAATTATGAAGGCATGGGAATGGAGCATTAACCTTACCTCCATTCCCAAGGAGCGCAGATCCCCCCCCCACCAATACTGCATACATAACTCAGTTATAACCCCACGATTTTATTTAACAGCAAGAGTATTGGATGTAGGGACTGGAAACAGCAGGTGAAACAGTACTGGCTGATCTTCATTGCCTGGGTCCACCACACTTCTCTCCTTTCATCTACTGCTGACTAGAAGTACATGTTCAATGGGCTAACACGAGAGAGAGAGAGAGAGAGAAGGAGACTGTGAGGAGACTGTAAGAGCAAGAGTGAGAGGCAGAATGAGCCACTGAATGCTACCTGGCTGTGGAGAAGCTGAGCAGCAGTAGCCACAGAACACCTTCATCTAGATAAAAACAGGTAAGCCACCATTACCTATGTCTAGAGTGTGTGGCTCCAGCTTGTGTGGCTGGATATATTTAGTATAGAACCTGTTCCTGCTGCTCCCTTTCCAGGGATTCTTGGAATATAGGCAGTGGTGTAGCCCGCTTCCCTGGAGGGAGTGCAGGGAGCTCCACGGGTGGCTGACCACATGATTGTCTTGCTGTTGAAGATATTAAGATTTTAACATCTGACCTCCTTATCTTTATATCTAGACATCTCCTGAAGACCCTTGAAAATTCTCCTACTCCTGTCCTTTTTTTTTTAAATTGTTTAAAATCATCAAAATCCTGTGACTAATACATTGATATGCAACAGGGTGGACACTTGTGGGTGTGGAAAGTGTGAGCAGGGACCTGAGAAAACTTGTGGAGTGGGCAAGGGTATGGCAGTTGGATTTCAATACAAACAAATTGCAAAATAAAGCACTTGGGGCACAGAAACCCAGAGACAGAGTACAAAATGGGTGGGGTGGTACTAACAACAAACAAGCAAAAAAGAGACCTGGAGGTAATTATATTTGATCACCTCAAAGTGGCCATGCAGTGCAACAAGGTAGTTAGGAGGGTAGTGGGTGCTGGGATGTATAGGGAGGGGTATATCCAGCAGAAAGAGAGAGAGAGAGAGAGAGAGAGAGAGATGGTGCTGTCTCTGTATAGATCACTGGTAAGACCCCACCTGGAGTACCACATCTCCAGAAGAACACAGACAGAGTAGAGACGGTCCAGAGGAGGGCAAGTAAAATCATGCAGGGTCTGCATCAGCAGCCCTACAAGGAGAAAGTAAAGCATTTAAACATGTACACCCTGGAAGATGAGAGGAAGGAGAAGGGGGGATATGAATACATCATGAGGTAAATAAGGTACAGGGGGGAAGTATTTTTCAGAGAAAAGTGCTCACGAATGAGGGGATATGCTATAAAGCTGGAGAGGTGAAGATTCTAGAGAGATGCGAGGATGTACTTCTTCACAGAAAATATGATGTATTCCTGGAACAGCCTTACAATGGAGGTGGTGGGGGTGAAAACAGTGGTGGGTTCAAGAATGCATGAGCTAGGCATAAGGCAATATTAAAAAAAGGAAGGAGGCAAGAAGAAGGATCACAGATCAAATGGGATCTGTTGTGATTCTGTAAGTAGGGAAAAAATGGACAGACTAGGTGGGTAAAGAGGTCCTTGTCTGCTTACAAATTCTAAGTTTCTGTTTTTATGCAGAGTCATCAAAATTAGCTGATGAATGCTGATCCCCAAATAGATGGAGTCCCACAAGTTCAAGTTCATGGTTCTTTTCTTAAAGACTTGAGGGTCTAGGATCAAGGGCATTGGTAGTACCTTCCTGAAGGAAGCTGGTTAAAGTGTTTAGTATATTAAGCCCAGGATGGTCCAAAAAGTGGTGGTATCACCATGTACCCCTTGCCATTTTTTAGCAAAATGTTTTTAAATTTACTTTATGAAAGTTTTAGTTAGCCAATATGAATCTGAAATGTTGACTATGAGATCTGGAATGAATTAAAGACCTTTGCCAAGTACTTGGCACTAACATGTTTTGGGCAGGGAGTAGTTAAAGATATTAGTGATATCTACTTGTTGTTCTTCCGATTCCAGTGTTGAGGGAATGTATGCTGGTGTCTTTTTCAACCCCATGACTGTTCTTGTTTTTTTTTACTTTTGTTCTATTTGTTGGCAGTTTGTATCTGCTTGAGTATTTGGGATTCCTGTGTTCCTATAATTTCTGAAAAAAAGAGACCCCATAACTTGTTATCCAAGATACTTCATTATGGTGTGATTTTAAAGGACCAAGACTTGTTTTCCGACACTTGGAATGCCAACACCACAAGCCCAACAATGAAAATCCCAACAGTGGGATTTCACTCCCCCCATGGAGTTTGTTATGAGAATTAATGGGGTGTGAGGGGGGCAAAGCCACCCAAAACAAGAGAAAAGCATCACAATCCCACTGTCGGGATTTTCAGTGTCAGGCTTGTGGCATCGGCATTTCAAGTGTTGGGAAAACCAGTTTCAGTCTTTTCTCATATATCGCTTAATTATTGTTAAGTTTGGATTCTGTCAAGTTTGAGGCACCACTATTTTACTTCAGTTTTGTTAGGCCTCTGTTGTTGTCACTGATGTGATCCTCCACATGACATTTGGGGTCAATTCCCCATAGAAACTTTATTCTCAGAGTAGCTTCTAAAAGCATTTGCTGGTGTCAGAGGTGCATCCTGCACCAAGCAAGCCATCTGTGTGACAAAACATTTAAAACGGTGAAAATCTGCTTGTTGAAACTTTGTTTAATTTTGTAGCACAGAGCCCTGCTAATTGACAGAGCAGGAAGAGGGGGGGGGTGTAATTCTTTTAAATTTTCCACGAACTACAGCTCATTTGCTTCTGTGTGATTTTACTTTTGGGACCTGTTCCCTGCATTTTATAGTTATTGCCACATATATGTGGAGCTTTATTTGCATTTTAAAAGCCCAAATATTGTTTTAGGGCAGTTTTATTGTGCTGTGACCCGGGTAGCACTTCTGGGTAGGCAGACACTACTTTAATTCACCCTGTGGTGAGCAGGGTGAGCCCAGGAAGGGCGAGCGCGCATCGACGTGTGCAAAGACACGCGCATCTGCACGTTTTTTGTGTGGTTGGTGGTGTTTGAAGAAACTGCAGCGTAACTCATAGATCTATCTGTTTCAGATATCTTGGGTTAAGTGGAAGCCTATATCACACTTCGGGCCTGTACAATTACAATCCTGTTTTTTACATAGCTGGTTATTGAAAACTAGAACTAAATGAACAAATAACAGCAGAAGGCAGGGTAGGAATTAAATGTATCAGCTGCTTAATGTGCTGCCTGAATTCTATTGCACCAAAATATAATGCGTTCAAGTGTTTTAAATGTATGCAAAATGAGGAACTGGTACTGAAAATTGGCTTATTTAGTACTAGATTAAATGCTTTGGAATAGAGTCATATTGAGGCATCTAAAAGTATTGCTCAAGCTGCATCGCTTGAGAACAAGAAGGAGAATACAACTTTTTCTGTTTTTTACAAATAGTGCCTGCTCCTTTTCTTGAATTTTTGCTTTCATATGTTCATACAAGCTTGCACATGCTGCCAAATCTCAGTATTTGAGAATTTGTTTTACGACTTCTTGAATTTTAAATGTGTTGACTATGAGAAATGGAATGAATGAAAGTCCTTTGCCGAGGACTTGGTTCTTGCATTTTGGACAGGGAGTGGTTAGAGATAGTTACTTCTGAGTGTTGGTCCTCTGATTCCAGTGTTGGAGGTATGTGTGTTGGTGTCCTTTTTTTAACCCTCACATTTTTCCTTTCTTGTTTTTCCCTTTTTTATGTTCACAGTGCACAAAAGCGCAGCAAACATTTTGTTAGGAAAGTGACTTTTGAGGATTGATACACTGTCAATCGAATACAGAGTGGTCTGCAAGGGGTTTGTCCATGTCACACCAATCACCAGCCAGGCTGATCATGAGCGTATTGTGGCTTGGTGGGTGGAAACTTCATGTATTTCAAAGAAAAGAGCTGACCCAAACATAGGTTGGCTCTTTCCTTTGATCTATACCACCTAGCAAGCACAGCTGATTTGTCAAGATCAGCCTACTGAGGAATTTCACTCTGTAACAAAGAAAAACATACATCGATGTATATTGCTGGCACCCCTGAAAAAGTGCTCCCACCTAACCCTCCTTCTCAGCAAACTCCCCCCCCCCACAAACATAAGACTGACACTGGGGGTGCCCAATCCCCCCCCTGTCGTCACCTTGTAGTTTTTTTTTACATATATACAGGCCTCCAATGCCATCCCTTTATATATGTAATGTTGCTCTCTGATCACCATTCCCATATTTATGTTATGTTCCCCTGGTATCTAATGGAACCCCACACCCTCCAGTTGCCATCCTCATAATATATGTGCCTTTCTCTAGAGTCTAGTAGCACCTTTCACCTTCTAATCACTGTTCCCATAATATGTTTGTCTTTCCCTTGTGTCTAGTGGCACCCCCTACTCTGATTGTCATCCCTTTAATACTTTCTCTTTTTCCCTGGAGTCTAGTGGCACTCCCCACCCTCTGAGCACTTTCCCCATAATGTTTTTGTCTTTTCCTGGTGTCTACTGTCACCACCACCTTCCAATCACCATCCCCATAATGTTTTTGTCTTTATCTGGTGTCTAGTGGCATCCCCTACCCTTTGATTGCCACCCCCATAAGGTTTTTGTCTTTCCCTGCTGTTTAGTGGCACCCCGCCCTCACTCTTTGATTGCTGTCCTGGTCTGAAATAAAGAAGGCCATCTGCACCATTTTTTTCTTTTAAACCCTGTAAATAAGAAAAACGTCCATCAACATCTGTTGTGCCATTAGTTCCCTACCCAAAATTCCCACTCATCACCCACCACCCCATGCCCCCCTCCAAGTCCTTACTTGCCCACTGGAGGTCCGTCACTATAATCCTCTCTTGATCAAAGACACGTCTTCATTCTTTAAAGTTGGACCATGAAACTGAAGAAATCAGGTATGCAGTTCAATGTAGTTCAATGTGGTTTTGAACTTACTGGCATAACTTGGCCATTTTTTTATTACTTTGGCCCCAAACTTTTAACATGCTTTTTTTTGTTTTTTTGGACCCCACCTCAGAAACAGTGGCAGTTAAATTAAGACAATCTGTCCCAAAAAGAGATTTCACAGTAGCTGCATGAAATCACCTTTTGGGCAGGAGCTGAACATTTTCTCCACCCTTGTTCATAAGGTGGGGTCATAAGAAGGCTATGTTAAAACTTTGGTGTACGTGGTATACCCTTAATTGGCCATGACATCTGATGTGCCACTTCACTCCTGGAATGTCAGGGGGCTAAACTCCCCAGTGAAGCAAAAAAAAGTTTTGTCCCACCTGAAACGTCTTCGCTTTAAAGTGGCATTTCTTCAGGAGACTAAGTTAACAGGAGGGGATCATACATGCGTGTCCAAAAGAGTGGGTGGGCCAATTGGTCCACTCAAATGCCCTCACCAGGAAATGTGTCATACTTATTCTCATACATAAGTTGTTGTCCTGGACCTGTGTTTGTACAAAGTCTGACTCTGAGGGTTGTTGGGTGATTGCAACATATACCACTCCTTCGGGTATGATTACACTTTGCAATCTATATGCCCCTAATGTGGATACTCCGCAGTTCTTCCACAACCTTGCAGAGGGCATACTAGAATTTAATCCCCCTGAATGCCCTCTCTTAATTGGGGGAGACTTTAATCTCATCCTTACCCAGCACGTGACAGGAATGATGGTGGCAAAGAATTGCACACCAGAGGTAACGAAGCCCTGCACCAAATGATGTCGGATAAGGGGTTAACAGACATATGGAGACTTTTCCACCCCAGAATTAGGAATTACAGTTTTCACTCAGAGACCAACTCTTCATATAGCAGATTAGATTTCTGGCTGGGGTCCCCCACTATTATGGCAAAAACCATAGATACTGTTATTCTCCCACGGGTTATCTCTGACCATGCCCCAGTCCAACTCCTTCTCCAGGTAGCTCCTATATCTCAAAACTGGAGGCTAGGTCTTCTTCTAATGAGAGACCTTGACTTTATCCCTTGGGCCCAAAAAGAAGCCTCTCTCTTTCCACCTTTCTAACAACCCTACAACTGATACCTCAGTAGGTAACACCTGGGAAGCATTTAAGGCCACCATGAGGGTAGTATTATGGGATTTGCTGCAGCTAAGAGAATGGAGAGGGAACACCAACTGGCAGCACTGGAACAAAAGCTAGCTGAAGCTGAAGCCTCATTTAAAACTCTTTCCTCTCCAATCCCTCATTCTCCAATAGGCAGAACTAATCTGAGCCTATGCTTTGAAATCAATCAGTTCTTAGATAGAAAAACTGAAGTGGCCATCTTCTGGCTCCGACTTACCTTCTGGGAGGGAGGAAACAAGGGAGGCAAAGTACTTGCATATCTGCTGTGTAAACAGCAGGCAAATCAGTACATTCCAGCTTGAAAAACTCCCATGGGTCCCTGGTCACCACCCCAGAAGCGATAAATGATACCATGACCACTTTCTACAGATCTCTGTATTCTTCCATGCATACTGGGTTAAAAAAAAACACACAACCATTTCTACAATCTCAAAAGCTTTCTAAGATTACCCCCCCCCAACAGGCACAACTACTGGACCTTCCCATCTCCCCCGAAGAAGTGACTACTGCCATTCGCACCCTTAAAGCAGGGAAATCCCTTGGAAATGATGGGTATACTGGGGACTTTTACCAGGCCTTAGCTCCAAACATTACCCCCCTTCTCACTGAAGTTTTCCAAGAAATAGAACTTAAGGGTACTCTTCCACCACCCTAAGAGAAGCTACGATCATAATCATCCCCCCAAAAGGTAAAGACTCCACTAATCCAGCCAACTACCACCCTTTCTCTTTAATTAACGTTGACAGTAAGTTATATGCAAAAATGTTGGCATCTCGACTCAGCCCATTACTGACAAGTCTGGTACACCCCTCTCAGGTAGGATTTATCCCTGGGCATCACAGTTCAGATCATTTAAGAACCCATATGAACCTTATCCACCTTTCTAGATCTCTCCCCACTCCTGCTGCAGCCATCACAGTGGATTTAGGAAAAGGGTTTGACTCCATTGAATGGGATTACCTATACCTGGTTCTCACACGATTTGGTATAGGCACAAAATTCCTTTCTAGATTTCAAGCCATTTACTCACTACCTTCGGCTAGAGTCAGTACAAATTCCACTCTCTCCTCCCCATTTCCATTAGAACACGAAACAAGACTGGGGTGCCCCCTTTCTCCCTTTCTCCCTTTCTTTTTGTTCTGGCCATAGAACCTCTGGCTAGCGCCATTTGGGATCACCCAGAAATTAAGGGTATTAAAGTAGAGACCACAGAATATAAATCTCTTATGTATGCTGATGATCTTTTCCTTCTCCTGGTGGATATACCATACTCGATACTCCCTCTATTGCATCTTCTAGACTCCTTTTTTAAGTTCTCAGGACTGAAGTTGAACCAAACTAAAACTGAACTTCTTCCCCTGAATGATTAGTGTTCCCAACAGATGGCACAGTCCAATGGACTACTGTGGGCCCCTAAGGAAATAACATACTTAGGAATAACCCTTACTCCCTCACTAGATACACTCTGGCAGGCCAATATAAACCCCCTTCTGGTACCCATCAAAACAGAGTCTGATAGATGGAAACTTCTCAAACTTACTCTGGAAGGGAAAATTGCAGCCATAAAAATGATCTCGGCCCCGAAGATCTTTTACCTTTTAATGCACATCCCCATTTCTCTGCCCAAGCAATGGTATTTGCCCATGTATAGAGTATTTTGAGATTTCCTTTGGGAGAGGTTCAAACCCAGGTATAGCCGGTCCAATCTAAGAACACACTGGAGCCTAGGGGGCTGGAACATCTCCTGGACTGAAGGTTACCATCAGGCATTCTTTCTAGCACAAATCATTAAATGGTTCCACCCTCTCATGTCTTCTCCCCACAATGGATCTGAATTGAGCTAGCTATCACTGAAACTTTTCAACCTATCTCACTTTTAACATCCCTCAAGGCCCCCAAGTTCTGCCCTTCCTCATGTCTAAAGACATCTCCTAGTTCACTGACTGTAGATGTGTCCAGGTGTAACTGGTCGGCCACTCACAAAAAGCTGAAGCTGACCCCCTCACCCTCCCATTTGCCCCTGGCAAAACTCTGCTATTACTGTAGGTGGCAATTGGATATATTGGAAATCCTGGGCAGATAGGGGTATTCATAAGTCCGATGACCTAATAGACCAACATCTTCAAGCCTTTCACACATTTAAATCCCTTAAGCAGGGATGCAGTCTTTCTCCCTCAGAATTCTGGCGATATCTCCAACTTAGACATGCACTCTGTCACTTCCCCCATTCCAGATTAGCACACATGTCTTACCTAGTTGGATACAACACCCTGTTGGTTTAGCAGGGTGTATTTATGTGAAATGGAGAGAAACTCTCCCACCCCAATCCAAAAAGGCAAAACACAAATGGGGAAGCAATGTAGCTGTGTCCTATCTCTACTTTATCTTGGAACCAGGTGTGGAAGGATACACATGTCTGGCTGACTGATGCCAGGTCAAGGTTAATACAAAACAAAATATCACACTCCTGGTATAATACCCCAGCTGTGTTCACTAAAGCCAAGCTTTTGGACTTGGACAACTGATGGAGGTGCCAGAGGGCAGGGGCAGACTTACTAAACATTCTATGGTCATGCCCAAAAATGCAAACCCTTTGGACAGGCATACAAGACACTGCCTCAAAGGTGCTTGGGAAATCGATTCCCCTCTGCCCCCTTTTCTACCTTTTGGGTATTCACAGTGACCTACCCTGGCCAACCCCTTCTGAAACTAGATGGCTGGCCCTCTTGACTCTTCAAGCTAAGAGAGCTCTCCTCTGCAAGTGGAGATCCCCTGTGATTCCTACTCTGGTAGAAGTTCTGGTATCTCTCTCATCACTGGCCAAACTGGACAGGATTTCCGATCTCCAGAAATATTAAATTGCCAAATTTAATCTGTGCTGGACCCCCTACTTAAGTTTTCTGACCTCTGTAACCCCTGTCATACCACTGACAAGCATTGGCTGATATCCTTCACAACTAGTTGGATTACATTACACTGCACAGTTGCTGTTCAGAATGTAGGGTATACTTATCATAGGGATTCTGTTACAAGTTACCAAGTGCCCTGGTTATTCTGGATGCTTATGGCTTTATACAGCCCCCAGTCCATAATGGACACCTTAATCTGACCCTCTGTGTAGACTTTAGTTGTTAATGTCCTACCGCTGTTGACTCTCATCGCTCACCACCTTAAGTACTTTATTTGACTGGTCCAGGGTTTGCTAATAGACAGATGAATCAACTCCTGAACTTGATTCTTTGAGATATTTGTGTTTGTGCTCCAGGTCATTCACGGATCTTGTCGGACATGCATACTGGGGTACTCAGCTTTCTCCTTGAGACCTTGATGAGGGAGTCAGCGTGACATACAGTTCCAGCCGAGTGTATTTATGTTCAGCAACACCCTGCTGTTTGGTCCGGTTTGGTGAGTTCAAGTTATAGAATATACCCTGTTGTGGAGTGACCCATATGGTTCCCTGCTGTTGCATTTGGTATGTAACTTAACCTACTGATACCATATGATTACTGTTAATAGTATAATCTGTAAGATGCTCTTTCTCACTTTTCCTTCCTAAGTTGAACTGTATATTCTTTGGCCCTTACCTCTCCTGTGCTCTTCCACTCTTCCCCCCTTCTCTCACTATCTCTCTCCCCTTCCCTTCCTGTACCCCCATGAATTCCTTGTTGCCTGTACAATATTGTTCTGCAATTTGACTCCAGCCTTTATAATGCATGTTCTTTTATTCTGATAAAAAAAATGGAAATAATAAAAATGTTACAACAAAGACTTTGGCATGCAAATATCAAAAAAACAACAAAGCTATGAGCCTACATTGAAATTTTCAAATGCAGGCTCTTAATTTTGGTAACTTTCAATATTTTGACCCCAAATTTTCAACATAGCCATTTCTTCATAGCACCTGATGAATGTGATAGCTGTTGTTTTTCAAATCCTTACAAAAATGTGTTTTCACATCCCAAAAGATGATTTCACAGTTGCTGCACCAAACTACCTTTCAGGCAGGAGTTAAAAAACATTTTCTGCACTTGTTCATGAGATGAGATAATAAGAAGGCTATGTTGAAAATTTGGTATAAAAAAAAAAGTTATGAACCTATCTTTAAATATACAAACGCAGGCTGATAACTTTGGAAATTGTCAATATTTTGACCCAATTTTTTTTTCTAAATAGCCATTTCTTCACAGAACCTCATAAATGAGACAGCTGCCATTTTTCAAATCCTGGCCAAAATGTGTTTTGTCACTTGTGGTGCAAAATCATCTTTTGGGCAGGATTTGAAAATGTTTTCCACCCTTGTTCATGAGGTGGGCTCATAAGGAAGGCTAGGTGGGGTCAAAAGACAACTGTGTTGAAAATTTGGTATAGAAATGTAAGAAAACTACAAAGTTATGAGTCTACATTACATGTTTTCAACACACACTCATAACTGTGATAACTTTCAATATTTTGACTCTAACTTTTCAACATAGCCATTTTTTTCACACCACCTCATGAATGTGACAACTGTCATTTCTCAAAATGTGTTTTAATATTTACAGTGCAAAATGATGTTTTAGCCATTGTTTTATAACTGATACTTGTCATTCTCAGAATGAGTGTTCATAAAAAAGATTATGTTGACAATTTGGGGTAAAAATTTGAAAAAAAAAAGATTAAGTTACAGGAAATGAATTATTCCAACATTTGCTTATAACTTTATTTTTTGTAGATTTGGCTCCTAATGCTCAACATATCCTATATGTTACCCCGCCTCCTGAATATGGCAGGTGTCATTTTTTAAAGGTTTTTTGTGATGTTAGCAAAAACTTTATAGTGAGATACATATCGATGAGAGCAAAATGCCAAACTTACAAATAGCCCCAGGCAAAAACAGTGAGAGTCGGAATAGCACCTCTTGGATAAAATAAAAAACACAGAAGGCAAGAAAGGAAAGCACATGCATAAGGGGGGGCTTTGCCACTTGTGGGAGCCTTTGCCCCACACATCCCCCTCAAATTAAATAGCCAATTCTGAGTCTGACACATTTCTGGGAAGGGGGAACCTTGAGAGATAGTATTTTCACAGGGGGAGGAAACACGGGAAGGAGGAGCAACTAAGAAAGGAAAAAAAAAAGCAGAAACAGCCAAAGGAAAAAATCAACAAAAAAGGAAAAAAAAGTCTTGAACCCAGGTCAAAGGCACTTCACACAAACACAGCCGACAAATCTTACCTCTTAGCCAAAGTGGTCACTTGATGGCTCACCCCAAAACAGTTTACGTCACTGCTCTCACCAATCACTTTCTTCCAGTACAACCTCACTGAAAGAACCACTCTTTAAAAAACACATGTCACCCAAAATACATTCGCTCTTTTGCACTCACTCTTATTGTGTTGCCGATATTGCTTCACTCTTATCATGGGATACCTTTTTGGAATCCCCTCCAAAACTTGTTGCCACAGTCAAACAGCAAAATCCCCTTTTGGATGGGATTTTAAAAATTCCACCTGTTTTGATCATAATGTTAGGTCACAAAAAGACTGTTGGACATTTGTGGTCAAAATTTTGGAGCCTACTTTAAAGTAGATATTGCTTCTCAGCTGCTCTATCCTGGCTAATTACAATCTAACAATGTGTTAAAGCAGGACACCACTGAAAATTAGATATTGCAAATTATCTGCTCTACCCTGGGTAAATACTGTATATAGTAAAAATGTATACAAGCAAGACCATGTACAACAGCAATACCAGCATTGACTATTCGACATTGACAACTGCTTGTTTCTTTTTGTCGGCAGTTTGGGACAGTTTGATTATTTGGGAGTCCTACAAACATAGAAACATATAAATTGTCAGTAGAAAAGGACTTGTAGGCCCATCTAGTTTGTCATATTTTCCCTGCCTAATTAAAAGAGCCCAGAATTTATTTGGTCTCCAGTATTCCTACTGCCTCTTTACTTATCAGACCCATCTGTCTATCCCATACATACTTAAAACTCCCTACTGTCTTCACCCGCACCACCTCTTCTGACAGTTCCAGGCATCCACTACCACTTTTGTGAAGAAGAATTTCCTCACATCCCTCTTAAACTTCCTCCACCTAGCTTTATCTCAACCCCCCATGTTCTGGTGATCATCCTCCTCTGAAAGAGACTCCACATCTGTGCCTTGTTCACCTCAAGAGGTACTTATAGGTCTCAATCACATTCCCTCAGGCTGTCTTCACTTCCAAGGAGTAGATGTTGAGAATCCACGCCTCTCCTCTTATGATTCCTTGTGTAACCCCCTCACCATTTTGGTAGCCCTCATCTGGACTGCTTCCATCCTGTTAATGTCCTTAAGGAGGTTTACCCCCAGCACTAGACACAGTACTCTCAGTGGGGTCTCACTAGTGAGCAATACAGAGGGAACACCACCTCACTTCTCCTGTTACCCATCTCCTTCCAATGCACCCAGAATCCCATCAGCCTTGCCTGCTGCCTTGTCACACTACTCTGCCACCTTGAGATCATCAAATATGATTACATGAAGCTCCCCTCTTGCTTGGTAACTGAAAGTACATCTCCCCAATCTTATATGCAGCCCCTGGGTTTCCACATCCCAAGTGCATGACTTTGCACTTTTGGGCATTGAAACCCAGGTGCCACACCCTAAATCACTCATTTAGTTTCCCCCAGATCCCTTTGCATTCTCTCCAGCCCTTCCTAAGTATCCACCCTGTTGCAAATGTTTTAGTCATCTGCAAATAGACACACCTTCACATCCAGTTTCTCAGCAATGTCATTTATGAAGATGTTGAAGAGGGCTGGTCCCCATAATGATACCTGTGGCACCCAACTGGTCACTCTCCTGTACTCCTAGTATCTGCTGTTTACTACCAGCCTCTGACGTCTGTCCTTCATTCAGGTTGATAACCACCTTACCACCTTCTGCCCAACCCCCAGACCACTTAGCTTCTTTATTAGCCTCCTGTGTAGTACAGGGTCAGAAGCCTTACTGAAGTCCAGAGAGGCCACATACACTGCACTCTCCTGAGCCACCTCCCTAGTCATCCAGTCAAAGAAATCTATGAGATTTGTTTGACATGACTCCACCCCCGCCTCAAGTGAAACCATTCTGCCAATGGTCCTTCTGCCCATTTGCCTCCAGATATTAAATTAGCCTCTCCTTCAGCAGGGTCTCCTTAATTTCCCCACCACTGATATGAGACTGACTGTCCTGTAATTGCTAGGCTTCCCGCTCCTTCTGCTCCTCTGCAGATAGATGACATTGGCCTTCCTCAAGTCCTCTGGACTGTCCACTACCCACTTCCAGTAAGGTGCAGAATAGTGTTGCCGGAGAGGTGGCTAGCATATTAATCTGTCCATTAGAACCTTTGGGTGAATCCTATCTGGTCCCATTCACCTTGTATTTCTTTAGGCTTCCAATCCCATTCAGACTATCTCCTCTGAAAATTGACTTGTGCCCACTACCCCAGTGACTCCAGCAACATGTTGGTACATTCCCCCAGCTGTGAAGACCAAGAAGAAGGACTTACTGATTCCTTGATCTTCTGCAAAGTCCCCTCTGCCCCCCTTATTCTCACTATTTCAATCATTGCTTTCTTTTTTCATTCACATACCTGAAGAAAGCATCCTCTTTTTTGATTTCCTTAGTGATGTTCTACTCTGTTTGTGCCTTTGCTTCCCTCACCCTCCTTCCTGACTCGCTTTGCTTTCCCAAATATACCTCTCTGTCTGTCTCTGTCTGGGTCTCCTTGTACTACCTAAAATATGTTTTCTTCTCCTTTATCACTGTAGCCACCTCCAGAGAGAAGCAAAGTGGTCTCTTCCTCCCCTACCCTTTCTTACTTCCTTCAAACAGCATTCTATTGCCTTAGTTATTCCCTCCTTCATCTGTTCTAGTGGGACTCCACTCCCCCCAAATATCACCTCCTTCAAGGTATTTCAGTTTAGTTCCATTCAGTTTCATTTTTGACCAAGAAAAAACTCCACTGAGCAAGCACATTTACAAGGAAGGCCTGGGAGAACTATACCATACTAAGGAAGACACTGATAACAATACATAGAAATATATATACAGCAACTGAATTAAGTTAGAGGCAACAATATACAATGCAAGTGGGAGAAAAAAAAGAAAGAACAATATACAATAGACAAGAGGAGCAGTAAGACAATTGAGATAGGCTCCAGTTTCTTTAAAATGTCATTTCATTTTTATTTTATACTGAAAAATCTATGGGTTAATAACCCATTTTCACAGATATCTAGTGTTACAAATACATACGTAAGACAAACTACAATAAACACATAAACAAAATAGTTTAAAAATCAATTATTGCACTTACATACAGAATTCAACAGCAAAAAGCTACTAAGCTTTGTCATAAAACTAAACATTCTAGAGCAAACAACTATGATGCTAGATAGTTTGTTGTAAATAATAATAGGTGAGAAAGTTATGGAATTCTGAACAAACTTTGTATGTTATAGGGGAACTTTATAAGAAAATCTGCCATGCATTCTAGTGTTTACTGAATGGTCATTTCTAGTAAATAGTGTAGTTATACTATAGGGGAGCAAGCCAAGTTGAATTTTATGAAGAAACAATAAGGAGTGAAAATTAAAATGCTGATCTAAAGATAAACAGTTAAATAAATTGCATAATAGATAATCGTGTGTGGACCTGGGACAACTAATGGCAAATTGAATAATACTATGATAAGTTGACCTCAGTTTAGCAAATATTCCTTCAGTTGTATAGGAATAACTCACTGAACCATAGACCAAGACTGATAATAATAGACTATAAGTTAACATATGCCTAACTTCAATTGTAAGATTTTTTCATATTCCAAAAAGATAGCCCAGTTTCTTATGCAGATTATTAATTAAATCAATAATGTGTAACTCATGAAAGGTGTGAGTCTAACAACAGGCCAAAATACTTAAAAACCTTCACTTGATCAGTTTGGTTACCAAAATGGTCACATAACAGTAATTCAGATGCCGGATAATTCCTAACACTGAAAAAAAAAATGTTTATGTTTTTTAACAGAATTTAATTCTAGTTTATGAGCTTCAAACCAAGTAAGAAGTAAATTAAATTCAGATTGTAATATTACTTAAAGTGTGGGTAAATTTATATCCAGAACAAAAATGGACTGCATCATCTGCATATAAAATAAGTTTGGGGTGTTTAAATAAATCAGAAAGTGAATCAACAAAAAGAGAAAAAAGTAATGGTCCCAGTATTGAGCCCCATGGGACTGGATGTTACCCCAACAATAGAAGTTCTCTGATTCCTACCAAGGAGATAGTTTCAGTACTAGGCAACCACATTATCTGAGAAAAGGATCATCCTGAAATCCAGGAATCTTGTCATAGTGTTTTTTTTTCTCTTGCCCATTCTGTGAGCCAAACCACACAGTATGGTGATCACTTGTACCTAAGGGATTATCCATTGTAACATTTGCAATGCTGTTTCTGTTTTATAAGAACCAGATCCAGCACTGTACCATCCCTGGTGTGCTCCATAACCAGCTTCCTGAGAAATGCCACCTGCAGAGAGTTGAGGACAGCCCTGTTACTTCTTTTAGCTATGGCCAGAATACTGCAATCTACAAAAAGCAGATTAAAGTCCCCCTTAATCAATACCTCCTCTCTGTTTACCATTCTGCCAGTGATCTCCTCCAGAACCATGTCTAGCTCTTCCCCTGTGTTGGTGTGTTGGTGGTCTGTATACCACCACCATGCTGAGAAAGGCCCAGGTATCCTGACTCTAATCTGACCCAAAGAACCTCTGACCCTTCCTTATTGCCCTTGTGCCCTTGTACCTCTGTGGCTTTCCTGTGTTTCTGAAATTTCTAAAAAGCAGACCCCACATCAGGTTGCCAAAGATACTTAATTACTGTTACATTGAAATCCTGTCAATCAGTGGCACCATTTCTTTTACTTCTATTTTTGTCAGTACTCTGCCATTGTCATTGAAGTGTCCCTCCTCTTGACATTTGGAGTAGATCTGGGCCAAATTAGAAACTTCTGAATTAATTACATTTTCATTAATTTCATGAAATATGAAATTTTGTGAATTTTTTTCAGAACTTTCTGAAATTCTTTAATTGGCTAGAACTCAGGCTGCATTGCAGGTAGAGGTCTTCAATTTGGCATGTATATTGTTCCATCTGGTAAGGACCCTAAAAGCATGACAGGTTTCAGAACATCTGGATCAAGGATGGAGAAGGTACAGGAGCTTAAAATCTGACTATTTCATATTCATGTGGCCATTTCTGAAAACATTTCTATGCTTGAAATATAGCAACTTTTGGTGCCAGATAATTGAAAACTTAGATGCATACTTTCTTGAAAGAGTAATAGGAACTGCTAAATACAGAAGTACTGGTTATTTAAATAGTACATTTTAGACATGATCTGCCTCCCAACATGACCCTAGGTCGTGAGCATGGCAGCATAATGCTCTGATGCTGGGCCATTGGGGTTACCTTAAAGCCTAATAATTAGGGTCAAAGAATCTAATAACATTGGAGATTTTCCATTCTCTAGCTTTAAACTTATACTGACTTAAAATTCAACAATTTTTCGAATTGCAAACTGTAATTTTAAAATTTCTGAACATTTGGAGGCTTATAATTCAGTCACCTTTAAAGTTAGAGATCTGAAACATGGCACAATTATGTATGGGCATCAGTAAAGTCACCATACCAAATTTGGTGCAATCTGGACAAACATTTTAAATTTACATAATTAACTGTAATTGTAAAATTGCCAAACAATTGGAGGCTTATAACTCAGTCATCTTTAAAGATAGAGATCTGAACCTTGGCACACTTCTGTATGGGTATTGGCAATGCCACTATGACAACCTTGGTGCTATTTTAATAACTACCTTTTAAATTAGATGGAAATAACCAAACTCACTATTGTGGCAAAATTTTGCAAAATTTTGTGACAATTTAGTTAAATTTTCTGGAAGCAAAATCAGCAATTTTCCAGAATTCCACTGGCAGAAGATAAATGATAAATAGAGGTGGTGAGGGCAAAAAGAGTGGCTCACCAAGGGAGTAGAAGGACAGGGAAGGAAGTGAACAGGGAGGAATATGCAAGATGGTCCAGGGAGCTGACCAGAAAAGTGAGAGAAGCCAAGGCCCACAAGGATCTGAGATTAGCACTGGGAATTAATGGGGGGGGGACTTCTTCAGATACATCAGGGAGAAAAGAAAGTGCAATGAGACAATAGTGAGGATAAAAAGGGGTGGAGAGCAGATGGAAAAGGGGGAGAAGCAGGCAGACTCACTGAATGAATACCTTTGTTCCTTGTTCATGGAAGAAAAGGGGGGACCGCTACCAGCATGGGTTGGGAGGGTGGGGACAGGAGGAGAGGAGGTGACAGATGGAAGAATTGAGGCAAGTAGAGTCCTACAGAGACTGAGGTCACTGAAGATAGATAAGGCACCAGGGCCAGATGGTATCCACCCTAGGGTGCTGAGGGAGATGGCAGAGGTGTTGGCGGAGCCACTGGCAGATCTGTACAGTACCTCACTGGAGTCAGGATGTGTGCCACTGGACTGGAGGTTGGCACATGTAGTGCCCTTACACAAGAGCAGGCCAAGGGATGACTGGGTAATTATCGTCCAGTAAGTCTCACATCCATAGTGTGAAAACTCATGGAAATGATACTAAAGGGAAGACTGGTGTTGTACCTGGAGGACAATGGCTTCCAGGATGTGAGGCAGCATGGGTTTATTTCGGAGAAGTCTTGTCAAACCAACCTGATACAATATTATGACTGGGTGACAGGTGAACTGAATAAGGGTCATGTGGTGGATGTTCTTTACTTGGACTTCAGCAAGGCCTTCAATTTGGTGGTAATGGGTGGCTTGGGGGGAAGCAAACTGATGTAGGAGTAGGGACAAAAATGGTGAACTGGATTACAAGCTAAGTGGGAGGCTGCAATGGGTGGTGGTGAGAGGGGAGCTCTCAACTCCAAGGCCGATGACCAGTGGGGTGCCACAGGTCTCTGTGTTTGGGCTCTTCATATTAGTCATTGGACATGGGGTGGTGAGCAAGATAATTCTGCTTGCTGATGACACCAAAATCGGAGCAGTGGTGGATGGAGAGTAGGGGTGGTAGCAGCTGCAGGGGGACCTAAGCAAGCTAGAGGAGTGGTCAGAGAGGTGGCAGCTGGGGTTCAAAGCAAAGAAGTGTAAGGTTATGCACTTTGGGGTGAATAACCCAAGGACAGAATACTGACGGGGGAGGATTAAGCTGGGGATCACTGAGGAGGAGAAAGACCTTGGGGTAATGATAACGGGGACCATAAACAACACTGTCCTGTGCAGGAGAACAGCTGCAAAAGTGAACAAAATGCTGGGGTGCATAGCGAGGGAGTTTCATCCAGGCGAAGTGAGGTGATCTACAGATCACTGGTAAGGCCGCACTTAGAGTATTGTGTGCAGTTTTAGAGGCCATGCCTAAAGCGATATATCAGGCTGCTGGTGGGGGTGCAGAAGAGGGCAACAAAGAGGATATGTGGAATGGAGGGGAGAGAATATGACAGCAGGCTGGGAGACCTCAATATGTACACCCTGGAGGATAGAAGGGACAGGGAGGACATGATCGAGACATTCAAGTATCTGAGGGGAATCAGTAAGGATAGGGCAGATGGGGTTTTAAGTTAAGGAGGGGGAGGGCCACCAGGGGGCATGGGCTTAGAATGGAGGGGGGAAGAAAAAGGAAGTAAATGAGGAGACACTATTTCACAGAGATGGTGGTAGCAAAATGGAATGCCCTAACAGAATGGGTGGTATCATGTAAATCTGTGAACAGCTTCAAAAGGGCATGGGATAGGGAACAGGGGAGAGTGAAGGTGGGGGGTGGCAGTGGGATGACAAAAGGGAGGGGTGTTGGGGAAGTTGCAAACTAGGGGTGTTGGCTGCACTCTTTAGCAGACTTAGATATACCGGGTGGGCTGTTTCTGCTGGCACATTCGTATGTTCATATGTTCGTATGTTTCCCAACCCTAATTTGCAGTCCATTCAATTTAAAAAATGCATCTCAAATTAGTCATGAGTATCTCAACCATGCTTTATTTATTTCCTTGAATCCATTTCTGCTCATGCTCTTGAATGTTGGCTTTTACATGTTTATCTAGGCTTGCCAATTTTGCCAAATCTCTATATTTAGGAATTTGTTTTTCAACTTCTTGAATTTTCAGTTAGATTATTTCTTTGTTTTAATAAATCAGAACACTACCTTAGGGTGAATTCCTACTGTTCTTTTTATTCCTCTTTAAGAAAGCCTCAAGTGGAAATCTTATCAACACTAAGGCCTCATGGGGCACAACCTTGCTCTTTGTGGTTATTACAAAGAGTTTACTTGTACTGTCAGTTTGCTTTGTAAAATACATACTTTTTTTAATTGGCAAAATTATTGTTTTACATTGTCCTGCCCCATTTCCATTCCTTTTGTTTCACTCCCTTCTCATTATTCCCATGCCCCCCCTCCCCCGATCATCCCAGTTTGGACCCATCTGTGGCTAGCTACAGTATTTACTGGCACTGTTAATAAGAATGTCAGTTTGAAATATATTTTTTCTATAGGCACTTGCTAAAAAGTATTTACTGGCACTGTTAATAAGAATGTCAGTTTGAAATATATTTTTTCTATAGGCACTTGCTAAAATAATGGACTTTACCACAAAATTACAATGAACTGCTTGTCTGGGATTAAATACATGATATGTAACTTTTTTGTACTGTATCATCAGATTGCATGGAATTTCTGCACTACAGTAGGTACTGCTCATGGCCCACACCTTGCCACAGCCTTGTGGAGAGGTAAAGCACTGGGGTTCTGCTGTGATGTACTCTCTATACTGGGGTTCTGTTCTGCTATACTCTTACATTAAAGCTGTTATTATTGCAATGATACTGTCATACCTTGGCTTCTAGCTGGCAGTATTTGATTGCTTCCACCTGTATGTGTTTGCTTGAGTGCACCCATCCCAATTTCTTTAGTCAAGTGTGAACTCTGTTGTGTGCTTTCCATGGGCGTCACAGCCCTATGTTAATGGAAACAGTTTATTTTTATACAATCAATATATCTGCAAAAAATGGGCACTGCCTCAACTCTAAGTAGATCTGTTGTCACAGCCCTAAACATATTTGAAAAATATTTTTTGTAATAAAAGTATTTGCCAAACTGTGGGCACTGCCTTAGCTGTACAACAGGGCCATTTTGGACGCAGTCCTGCACAAACTGCAACTGTTCTCTTGTGCATAAAAAAAAACGTAGTCCCAAGTTCAGTCAGCTTACTTTCAAAATCACAAATATAGTCATCAATAATCAATGGTCACTGTTTAACACAGAGGTCATAAATAAATATGTGGCACTGGTAAAAATAAATAGAATTCTGACACTAATGCTCATGAGATGCCTTTACCTTCCCAAACCTCAGCTCACAGATGCATTTAGAATAAGCACAGTAAAGCACTATAACAATACGTATAATAAAACTTTTTCCTTAGCACAGATTTCTATACTATTTATGATTTTTCTATTATGGTTGATTATCTTCATATCAAAATGAGGTCCTTACTTCTTCTATGGACACTGAAGAACTGCACACTGTGCATTATATCATGTGGTGAATGTTCTGCTGCAGTTTTCTATGTTGAATAAAAAAAAAGCTGTCATCTGGGAAGCTCACCCACTGCTATGAACAAAAAGGACAAAAAGTGTTTATGTTCAAATGCACAAGTCCCTTTTTGAGTGACCAAATGCAAGGCGCAGTAGAAAGACAGAAACACTCACAGTGACTTCAGAAAAAGACCAAAGGTCCATCTAGTCTGCCTAGCTGTTCCCTATCTGCCCCAGAACCTGTTGCTCATATGGGGTTTTATCCCTCCTCTCCCTACTGTTATAGAAAGGAACAACCATCAAAACCTTTGCTCTCTCCCAGCCATGTTTGAAACCTTTTACAGTCTTGGTGATCACCATCTACTTTGAAGACTATTGCATGGCTCCACCTCTTTCTGTAGCCTTCCCCATACCCTTTTTAGCCACCTCCCTCCACCAGTTTCTACACATTACCATGAGTTCTTGACTCAGTACTTCTGATAAATAAATCCCCAGTAGTTCACCTTGTTTATTCCCTTCAGGAGCTTGAATGTTTCTACTATATCCCTTCTCCAGCCTGGAATGGACTACACTACACTGAATTGAATTATTATTTTTTTTGGCCTGTGTAAGTAACTAGTTTTGATTCTCTGTTTTGGGGGTTGACTTTTCTTAGTTTAACTTTTATTTGTCAGGGAGGAACTCTATCTGGGAGAGATTTGCAGTCATTTGTGACTAGATATGTTACTTAACCTCTGTGAAATAGCTGTCTGTTAAAGGGAGGAGCTGAAAGGGGCCTGGGGTACTGTGGATGTAAAACAGGAGTTGTTTGTGGGCTCTGTCTGCTGAGAGAGAGAGAGAGAGAGGAGAGAGCAGCCAAATGCTTCCTTAAGTCAAGGAGATAATTTAATAGGCTACACTGAACTGAATTATTAATTTGTGGGCCTGTGTAAGTAACTAGTTTTGATTCTCTGTTTTTGGGATTGACCTTTCTTAGTTTAACTTTTATTTGCCAGCGAGGAACGCTAGCTGGGAGAGATTTGCAGTCATTTGTTACTAGATCTGTTTCTTAACCTCTATGAAATAGGTGTCTATTAAGGGGAGGAGCTGAAAAGGGTCTGGGAAACTGTGGATTTAAAACAGGAGTTGTTTGTGGGCTCTCTCTGCTGAGAGAGAGAGAGAGAGCGCGCAGCCAAAAGCTTCCTTAAATCAAGGAGGTAATTTGATAGACTACACTGAATTGAATTATTCATTTCTGGGCCTGTGTAAGTGATTAGTTTTGATTCTCTGTTTTTGGGGTTGACTTTTCTTAGTTTAACTTTTATTTGCCAGGGAGGAACTCTTGCTGGGAGAGATTTGAAGTCATTTGTGACTAGACCTTTTAATTAACCTCTGTGAAATAGGTGTCTGAAAGGAAGGAAGGCATTCCCTGGGGTGGAGGGTCAGAGTCATAGCTCATTGTTTCTGGAGGGCACAGGTATAGTCCCACTCACCCTGCCCCTCACCCCACCCGCCCCAAGCTCATAACTTCCTTTATAGCAGGGGTTCAGACATCACTTCCCCAAAATTGCTAACCACATATACCTGTTCATATCCTTAAAGACACAGCACACTGAATGGGGGTAGACACACTCACAAACTTGCACACACTAAAACAAGAAAAAAAAAGAAAAAGAAAAAACATCTGAAACAGGAAGGGAGACAGACATGTGGGGAGTGGTACAATGCACTGGCTGTGGAACAGCAATCTTCCAGGAGACATTCTGAAGACTGTTTTTCTGCCCTATTTGCAGGCACCTTTCTGGTCTGAGGGAGAAGGTTGCTCAACTACATGCTGACCTGGCAGGGATTCAGGAAACCTGCTCTCTCACCCAGGGACCGCCCAGGCCACTTCCACTACCTCAGAGGTTGCCAAGAAAGAGGAGTGGCTGGACCACAGTGGGTTCAGGGAGAGTGAGGGTGGTGGAACAGAGGTGCATCCCTCCAGTTGTGCCTCTCCACAATTCCTTCACCACTCTGGCAGATCATGGTCCCTCTATGGAGGCACCTACAGTGGACACCAAGGAGGATGCTGGGAATCTCCACAATGGAGACCCACAGGAGGGTGACACAGAACCCCACAGGGGAAGGAAACAACTCTTGGTGGGGACTCAATTGTTCGGGTGTAGAACTTGAGGAGGGAGGGGAAAAGGAGGTAAGGTGCCTGGCTGGCACCATGGCTTGGAGGGACAGGAAACAAATCCTCAGGATCATGGGAGCAGCTGCACGAGGGAGTGCACTGGATGTCATTATCCACTTCAGGACAAATGACATGGCTAAGAATGGGATCAGATCAGTGCAAAAGGAGTTTGTGAAGTTGGGGAGGGGCCTTAGACAAGTGGCACAAACAGCAACTTTTTCAGAAGTGCTACTTGTCTATGGCATGGCTGAAGCTAGGGTACTCTGCACCATGGGATTCAATGACTGGTTGAAAAACTGGTGCAGAGCTCAGGGATTTGGCTTCATTGGGGACTGGAGCTCTACCTGGAGGGATGCAGGCCTATACTGGCGCAATGGTCTGCATCTGTCTAGGAGGGGAACCAGTATCCTAGGTGATAGGTTTAAATCAGGGACCCTGGTTTTCCATTTTTACTGGTAACACTGGTAACAATCACGGAATCCTGCTTGGTTTGCGGATTTTGAATTCTTGTACCGGTGCCTCACAGAAATTGCATGTCACTGCACAGAATCTCTAAGATTTCAGCATCTTTTAAATTTTTTTTTTATTTTCTTTTTCATTGTCCCCTTTCCATAGCATCAGTCTCTACTTTTCAGAGATCCCTAGGCTGTGTATCCTATAGCTTCACCCCCAGGAGCTCCTGTGAGCCTGCCCCTATCCCGCCTGGATTGTACCCCCCCAGGTGGGAAGAGAAGGGACCCCAGGTCACCCATCCACACTCCCTTAGTGTGTGTTGGGCAGCTCAGTGGGTCCTTCATGGAGCCTGGTTATGAAGTCTGGGGCACCTGGGTCCTTTCTGCCAGTGGCCAATGTGGGGTGATTGTTCCTGGTTTTCTGGTCTCTGGCCCTGAGGCCACCAGCACTAGAGGAGACCCAAGGAGGTAGGTCACATAGAGATATGCCACTGCTCCAGATCCTGGCTAGCGTCCTCCCCTCCTGATCACTCTGCAGCACCATTGCACCACCACCCGTGGCCACACAGGTGGTGGTAAAGCAGCAGGACCTGCAGCCCACCCTCCCTGGAGGAGGAGAGCAGTCCCCCAGGCACTCGATCCTACTCCCCTGGCCAGACCTCCAGCAACCTGATTTTGCTTCTGACCCTGGGTCATTGGCATTGCAAGCAATACTGCTACCACAGTGCCAGTGGTCCGACCCAGATTTCATCCTCTTAAAATGAATGTTGCTGTGCTTTGCATTCTTTCTGTCTTGCTGCATATAGAGTCAGTAAGGAAATCACCGCATTGCCTCATTGTAATCAGCCATTCAGTTTAACCACCCATGCCTAGTTGTTAGAGCAACAAACTATGATTGAACTGGGTACATCCAGCAGACTTGGGTTTGATTCCCACAACCTCCACTTGCATACTGTGTGACTCCAAGCAAGTCACTTAACCTCCCCAGTGCTTCTAGGTCACTCCTGAAAACAGACAGTTCTGCCTAGTGGGCCTTACCTGCTTTACAAAGAATATAAAAAAAATATATCAATATATGTTTACTACATCATAAAATAGTAGTCAATGTACCTCGTAATTTACCTGAGTTTTACTTGAGCTGCAGTGATTTTGTATAGGTAAAGATAAATGTTCAGATACATTTCATGTGTTTTATAAGCTTGTTTTTAGATTTTAGTCAGGTTTTTATTGTATTCTTTGCATATAAGCAACTATTTTGTAGATTGCTAAATGCAGGATCACTGTTACCAACTAGCTTATTCAAGTTTATAATCAGTAGGGCCATTCAAAATCCTCAGTTGTTTCAATGAAAAGTAGTCTGAATGAAAGTATGTTCACAAAGAAGAAACTGCCTTACTACTTATTAAAAGACTTCACAGTTAGCACCCCATTTAGGTGAATTGGATCATTTGCACCTTTTCTCCCACCTGCAGTTTCAGTCTTTGTGACAACAAAAAGTTTTCTTATAGACTGCTTCAACAAAAAGCAAATGTTAAGTATTTAAGTCTACTTATGTTTGGTCAGTGGATTTTGAAAGCACAGTCGATGACATACAGAAGGTAAGATCCCAGGGGCTGCATGATGCTGGTGGACAGAGTAGTGCTCAATTCACATCTGAACAAAGACATAAAACTGGGAGACACCCTTTTCATGGACACCAAGTTAAAAAAAAAGGCATCCACATGTCTGGGAGTTGCATGAATCCATTTGAAGGTCCTCCACTAATCACTTGTGGATTTTTTTGTGAAGACACTTTATTTCAAAGAAGCAAATTCAAGCAGTTTTTTTTGGCTCCTCCTACCCCCTGGCCATCCACTCCTTCAGTCCTGCCAAGGCCCCCTACCACCACTGCTGCGTCCTGACCACCATCCACTGCCCCTTACTGCTGTGCTACCAGGTAACCCAAAGTAACCCTTCATTGAGTGGGCCCCACCCGTGTGAGTGGCTGCCAGGGGAGGATAATTGCTTCAAAGAGCTTCCTGTGTATCCTGAGCATCACAGGGTCAGAACGGACAAATGTCTGGGGCTTCCAGCTTATGGAGGGACCAACAGCCATCCTTCAGTTAGTCAGCGGATGCTTTCCCATTTTCTTGGGAGCGTGACAGGCCACATGATGTCAAGGCACAAGCCGGCGTCCATCATGCTCCCTCCTGCAGTGAGGGCTGACATGTTGTTGTGCCTCTGGCCTCCATCAGGGGCCAGCAAATGCTGAGCCATGAACCCACCCTCCCTCCCAGGAGAAGGTGAGTGGTCATTGGACACTCAAGCCTTCACTCACCAGCTGGCCCTCCACCACCCAAGTCTGTTCCCTAAACCTGGTCAGCAATGTCACAGGCAGAAATCCAGTTCAGGCAGTTAAATTATAGATAGGAAAAAACAAAGGTAGTCCACCTTAACGGTGATGGTTCAGATTAATTCACAGCTGAGTTCTAACAAGCAAAGAGACTAAGTCATTTGTAACTTGTGCATGTGGGGTGTGGGTGTTGAAGAAAAGGGATTATAGTGCTGTCACTACTGCCATCACTCCTGAGGGATGTGGACTGCACTGTTGCTACTGCCATCACACCGAAGGGGTGGGGGCTGTAGTGCTTCTGCCACTACCACTGGTGGATGGGGAATGTAGTACTGCTGTCATCCCACCTGAAGGATGGGGTCCATAGTGCTGATACTGCCATCACACCCGAGGAATGGTGAATGTAGTACTGCCGCCATCACACCTAAGGGATGGGGGCCACAGTGCTGCTACTTCTGTCACACCTGAGGGAGGAAGGTCATAGTGCTGTTGCTACTGCCATCACACCAGAGAGATGGGGCTGTAGTGCTGTTGATGCTGCCATTGCACCTGAGGAATTGGGCCATAGTGCTGCTTCCATCACACCTTAGGGCTGGAGGCTGTAGTGTTGCTGTTGCCATCGCATCTTGTACCTAAAATAACTTTAAATTGGTACAAGGATGGAAGGATGTGTAATAGTGGAGGTCAACATTGCTAAGATGCATGTTAGCAGAGTTAAAAATTGTTAAATAAAGTACACAAAACCAAATACCGGTAAAACCAGATTCTGGCTTAGCAGGCACCAGTGACAATACCATTTTTTACAATGTGCAAAATGGAATATGCCCTTTCTCAATCCCAGTAAACCAGTGTCCCTGGTTTAAATGCTTCATTGGCAAGCATTTAAAGTAGCCAAGGGGGGAGACACTGAAAAGGAGAAGGGGAATCCTAGCCCCCCCCAAAAAAATCAGGGTAGTTAGTGAGGTAAACACCAACATTGGGAAGTTGATAGGGAGAAGGGCAGGGGTAAATGGAGAAAAAGACAAAGGCAACAAGGAGAAGGATGGGGCAAAAAGAAATAAAGCCGTAAAAAATGGAGGGTAAAGAGTACCAATGCCCGTAGTCTAGGTAAAAAGCTCCCCAAAATGGTGGCAGTCACAGAAACATGGTACACAGAGAACCATGACTGGGATGTCAACATACCAGGGCACACAATCTACAGGAGGGACAGGGAAGGTAGAAGAGGAGGAGGAGTAGCTCTTTATGTAAGGGAAGAGATCAAAGCAATAGAACTAAAGGGTAAACAGGAAAGGAGGAACTGTGGGTTACCCTGGAGGTGGAAATGGCACCACAATCTACACAGGGGTTGTATACAGAGGAAATGCAGAGGAAATGGAAAAGGAAATGATAGAATGCATCTTTAAGATGGCAGAGAAAGGGAGATATTGCTGATGGGGGACCTGAATATGCTAGATGTTAAATGGAGCACTTTTGCTGCATCCACATCCAAGAGCAGTACCATTCTTGATGCCCTATGGGGGCATGCCTCAGACAGCTAGTTTTGGAACCCACTAGGAAAGGAGCAATCTTAGACCTGATGCTCTCAAATGGGGACAGAGTGAGGATCTCAGATCTAGAAGTAGGTAGCCATCTGGGAACAAGCGACCACCAAACAGTGTGGTTCATGATAAACCTAGCTGTAGAGTCAGACCATACAAAAGTGAAGGTACTGGACTTCAGGAGAGCTGATTTTGTCAAAATGAAAGTGCCTCAGAAAAGCACTAGCAAACAGGAAAGAGGGTAGGGTGGAGCAACAATGAGGAAATATCAAAACCGCCATCACAGAGGCAACAAAACTTTGTGTGACACAAATAAACAAATCAAAATGAAAGAAAAGACACTATTGTTTTCAAAAGAAGTGGCAGGGAAGGTTAGGGAGAAAAAGATAGCATTCAGGAGGTATAAAGAAACACAGAAGGAGCAGGACAGAGAACTGTACCAGTTAAAGCAAAAGGAAGTGGGGAAGGCAGTCAGAGTAGTAAAGGCACAAACTGAGGAGAAGATAGCCAACTCAGTTAAGAAGGGGAATAACATCTTTTATAGGTACATTAGGGAGCAAAGAAAGACTAAGGCATACTGAGTCTGAATAAAGAGGAAGGTGGTTGGGCAGTGAGTGACAGTGAAAAAACAGGGATACTGAACAAATACTTCTGCTCAGTATTCACAATGGAAAAGCAGGGGGCGATAGATACCTAATCCAGTCAATAGAAGCACGCTGGATGGGGAGGTTGATATTAGTCCTTTCACAGAAGAAAGGGTTCTGAAAGAACTCTTAAAACTGAAGTTGAATAAAGCAATGGGACCTGATGGGATTCACCCCAGAATTCTAAAAGAACTAAGGGAAGAACTAGTAACACCACTGACAACCCTTTTTAATAAATCATTGGAGGATGGTGTGGTACCTGAGGACTTGAGGAGAGTAGATGTGATTCCCCTTCACAAAAGTGGGAGCAAGACAGAGACAGGAAACTACAAACCTGTCAGTTTGACCTTAGTGGTAGGGAAAATGATGGAATCCCTTCTGAAGGAAATAATTGTTGAGTACCTAGAGGCCAGTGGGGCACAGGACCCAAGACAACATGGATTTGCAGCAGGAAGGTCATGTTAGATTAATCTAATTGATTTCTTTGACTGGGTGACCAAAGTAGTAGACCAGGGAGGGACTGTGGACATGGCCTAACTAGACTTTATCAAAATATTTGACACAGTTCCACACAAAAGATTATTAAACATATTAACCAGCCTGGGAGTGTGTCCCAGGGTAGTAGCTTGGGTAAAACAGTGGCTGGACAACAGGAAACAGAGGGTAATTGTAAATGGAGTCCACAGTGAAGAAAAGGGTGTTACTAGTGTGGCACCGCTGGGTTCAGTACTGGGGCCGGTCCTTTCTAATGTCTTTATAAGTGACATTGCAGAGGGACTGGAAGGAAAAGTATGTCTCTTTGCAGACGACACAAAGATCTGGAACAGAGTTGATATACCAGGTGGGGTGTAAAGGATGAAAAGGGACTTGGCAAGGTTGGAGGAATGGTCAAATGCATGGCAGCTTAGGTTCAATGCAAAGTAATGCACATGGGAAACAAAAACCCAGGGGAAGAGTACACAATGGGGGGTGAGATACTGACAATAATAAAAATGGAAAGGGACCTGGGGGTAGTCATATTAGATGACCTAAAAGAGTGCCAGCAATGTGAGAAGGCAGTAAGGAGTTCTGGGGGGATACTGGGGTGCATATGGAGAGGCATTACCAGTAGAAAACAGGAAGTTGTTGTCCCTCTGTACAGACAGTTGGTAAGACCACATCTGGAGTACTGTGTACAGTTCTGGAGACCCCCTCTCTGCAAAGACATAGACAGGGTGGAGGCTGTCCAGAGGAGGGCAACCAAAATGAAGAAAGATTAAAGGAGCTTAAGATGTATAGCCTTGAGGAAAGGAAGGGGGGCATGATATAAACTTTTAAATACCTCAAGGGAATCAACAAAGTCCAAGAGGGTAGCAGCTTTCAGAAAAAGAGATGTGCAAGAACAAAGGGGCACAATTTGAAGACAGAGGGGAGACGGCTCAGAGGTAATGTGAAGAAGTATTTCTTCACAGAGAGGGTTGTAAATGCATGGAACAGCCTTCCTGAGGAGGTCGTAGAGTCAAAAACTATGGGGGAATTCAAGAATTCATGGGACAGACATAAGATAATTCTAGTGGGGGGTAGGAGGAAGTAAGCTGTTGGTTAACTAGGATCTGCAGCTTATCTGTTAGGTAGGGAAATGGGCAGACTAGGTGGGCCGAGTGGTCCTTATCTGCCATCACATTCTATGTTTCTATGACTCCAGTGACTACATGTTCACTGCCTTGAGACAATCTTCTTAAGATCTGCCCTGCTGACTCTAGAGATGTGCATAAAATATTTTGCGAAATTTGCCCGTTTCGCAAAATTTTTGGTGGAATCAAAATTCAGAATTTTGCCAGTGTAATGTGAAAATTCACCTGCAGAATGAGAACTTTCACCTGTGGAAGGCAAAATTGCACCTGCAGAAGGCTAAATTTCACCTTTCACACGTGGAACTTTGCCTTCTGCGGGTGAAATTTTGCATTACACAGGCTAAATTCCAAATTTTGCACCCAGCAAAATATTTCATGTAATGGACGAATTTCTCGCAGTATTTTGCATGGCAAAATTGCTGATTTCACTGGAATTTAGCCAGGATTTCACCAGCAAAATACATATTTTGCAATATCTTTAGTTGACTCTGAATCAGCTTGTTCACCCTGTATTGCACCATCTTCACCCTGTCCCTGTCCTTCCTTGGGTGAGGACCTCACAACTTAGCACAGTATTCCAGGATTAGCTTCTCCAGTGACCAATATAGAAATAGTAGTACCTCCTTTTTCCTAGTGCCTGTACCACTTCCAATGCACCTTAGCATCTTATTAGCCTTACTACAAGCAATGTTCCAGTAGCTTGTCTGTGACATAATTAGGGTACCTGAAATTTCAGGATTGTATTGTGTTTTACTTGAATCTTACACTGTCTCCATATTTGGGTGAGCACGATAGGGTAGTTTACACTTCTGTTATCTGTGCAGAAGCTGATTGGTACAGCTACACCCAATCTGGGTATTATGATGTAAACTAAGTTATCTCTGTAATACAGATCTTTTTCAGATGAGGTTCAGAGGGGAGGTGCTCAGTTGTGCAGACTGTGGGGCATGCTCCTCTAGGGCTGTGCTCTGGAGGAGTGGGCACTGGTCCATCTGCAAGACCATAGTAGATCTGCATGCTCAGCTGGTGGAAGCAAGAGAAGGAATATTTCTTCTGTGCATTCAGCTCAGCTGGAACCCACCCATTCCCCCAGAGACCCACTGTTCCAGGGGATGGAGAGTAGTAGAGATTGGGAGGGGACAGAAAGGAGTAGCCATTAGGAGGTTGTCCAGTCCAGTACCATTCAGATGGTGAATTTCTTCTCACCACAGAGGAGCTTCAGGTGCCTGACTACATTGAGGGGGAACTCCAGGTAAGTCAAAGGGATAGGGCTAGACAATGTGATGGCATGCAAGGGGAGCAAGCCTGCCTGGAAAGGTCTAGTGGTTGGAGATTCAGTAATTAGGGGGGTAGAAAGGATGGTAGAAGTAGGGCTGGATGGGTGGATGATGGTCTGATTCCTGCCTGGGAAATCAACTATCCAGGATGGGGCTGGCAGTATAGCCTAGAGGTTAGAGTAATGAGCTGTGAATGAGCTCGGTACATCCAGCAGATCAGGATTTGATTCTCACAACCTCCACTTGCATACTGTGTGACTCTGAGCAAATCATTTAACCTCCCCAGTGCTCTCAGGTCACCCCTGAAAACAGGCACTTACGCCTAGTGGGCATTACCTGGTTACCAAAGAATAAAAAAAAAGATTTACAAAGAATCGGGAGGATGATTGAGAGGGAGCAGGGGTGCTGGTGCATCTGGGTACCAATGATCTGGTGAACTGGATGATGGAGATTGAGAAGTGTAACTTCCATAGACTGGGGACAGATTGGCCACTCACTCAGCCTCCCTGGCCTTTTACAAAGTCCTCTTTTTGTGGGACAGGGAGGGAAAGCAGGATAGGATAAGGAGTGGTGTAATAGTGGAATTTAACACTTGGCTTAAGGGTTGGTGTCAGGAAGTGGGGTACCACTTTGTAGGGGACTGCTGGGGATTTCTGGGAAAGGAGACTCTTCAAAGATTATGAACTTCACTTGATAAGAGAGTGGACTAGTGCACTGGTGCAGAACTTTGACATCTATATCAGATGTTTAAAGAGATTGTGAGGGAGTCTGACTCTAGGGAAACCATGGAGAATGGTGAGTAGAAGGAGATCCAAGCTAGTACTACCCCGCATCCCGGGGATTGTAGCAGCAAACCCCACCATATCATTGGAGCTACCATTCTGGATGCCTTTATTGACCACTGTATGGCCTACTGTGTCAGAAAAGTGAGGTTCACTCACTCCCCTACTAAATATATTTAGTGCAGATCACTCATGTCTCTTGACACCAATTCCCTTCTAAATGGCCTGGCTACCTCTGACTGGTCCCCTGCCTATTCTGCTGGAGCATTGATACTGCTCTATCCCTCTTCCAAGCCATATTTAATCACACCTGGAACACTCACACCTTCCTCAGGAATGCTTTCACCACCTTTGGACTACTCCTGACCTTACTGATTTTATCAAGTTGCAGGACATAGCTTGGACCAGCTATAAATCCTCCCAGTCCCTGTCTGACCTTCAATCCTACAGGTCACTCATGAATTCCTGTACTAAGGCTGTCCATATGGCAAATGCTCACTACTTCAAATCTAACCTCCAATCTAACCTCTGTCTCAATATTTTGCAGGTTTGACACTCTCTCTCTCCTTGATCCCCTGGCCTAGCCAATGCAATTAATGACTCTTTTTGCTCATTTTTCACTAGGGAGGACAATGGGTTCTTGCCAGACAAGGGTATTAAAGTAGCCACTAAGGTAGTCCCCTAAATGAGACTGCCAATATTTACTAGTGAACAGGTACGGAAATGGGTGGCTGCTCTTTAAGTTTGATAAGGCCTCAGGACAAGACTGGTTGTATCAGAGTATACTTGGAGAAGTAGCAGATGAACTAAATAAACCACTAGTAGGTCTATTCATCAGCTCACTTAGGATGAGGAAGTTCTAAAGGATTGGAAGACAGTGGACATAGTTCCTCTTCATACTGTAAGGGGGGAATAAAGAAGCAACCAGGGAATTACAGATCTGTCAGTCTAACCTCCATCATAGGGAAGCTGATGGATTTGCTGATCAAAAAAGGACATCATGGAGATCAATGGGCTTTGGGATAGCAAACAGCATGGCTTCATGGCAGGAAGGTGTTGGCAGACTAACCTGATAGCTTTGTTCGACTGGGTGAAGAAGGAATTAGACAGGGGTCATGCTCATGGATTTGCTGCACTTCACGTACAGCAAGGCCATTGCCCGAATACCTCACACATGACTAGAGATGCAGCCAAGTATAAATTCGCAGGCAGTCCTCTTCAACATATTTATTAATGATAGTGGAGAGGGAATACAGGGCAGGTTATGTTTCTTTGCAGATGACAGAAAGCTGTGGGGGAGAGTGGATAGTGATGAGGGAATAAGGAAAATGCAGAGATACTTACAAAAGCTAAAAGTGCGTTCAGGTGTTTGGCAGTTGAAATTCAGCACCGAAAAGTGCAAGGTAATGTATCCAGGAAATAGGAACCCCAAGACGAAGTACTGGATGGGAGAGGCTAGCATTATGGTGGAGTAACAGGATCTGGGAGATATCATCAGCAATTTACTTAAGCAATCGAGTCAGTACACAAGGTCTACAGTATATCAAGGGTCATAGAATGCTGAGATGTATCAGGAGGGGTACTGATAGCAGAAGAAAAGAGGTAATACTTCCCATCTATAGATCCCAGGTGAAATTTCACCTGGAGTACTGCACCCAGTTCTGGATTCCTCACCTCACAAAGGATAAGGATAGGCTCAAGACAGTGCAGCACAGAGTAAGAAAAATAATCCTGGGTCAGCAGGGCAGATCCTATGAAGAACGTCTCAAAGCACTGAATACGTACTCACTGGAGACCAGAAGGGAGAGGAGAGATATGATAGCGACCTTCAAATCTCTTAAAGGTATTTACAAAGTGAACTTTGGGGAACTATTTAGCCTGAACACTAACTCATGGTCTCATGGACATGAGTAGAAAATAACAGGAGGGAGGTTTAAGAGGGATGTGAGAAAGTAGTATTTTATGGAAAAGGTGGTGGAACCGTGGAACAGTCTGAGGTTGCAGGTGTGAAAACAGAGTAGTGAAGTAGGCTGGGATAGGATGAAGGGTATAGCAGTTGCTCAGAGGGCCAGATTCAGAGAGGATGGGGGGCAGGGAGGGTTAGTACCCTAGAGGAACAGTAGTTTCCAGGGCTTTAGGGAACTTGTGCAGAGTGCACGGACCACTGGTCTTTTTCTGCCATCATTATCTATGTTTTTATGTTTCTGTGTTTAATGGAGTTACTAATGAGGACTCTGAGGTCTCTTTGTTTGGCCGTAGTGTTCAGTTCAACCCATCCCATCCCATCCAGTTTCTGTCCTGTCCCCCGAGGTGCATAACTTTGCATTTTTCAATGTTGAATTTCAACTGCCAAACTTTAGACCACCTCTGTAGCCTTTGTAGATCCCTCTGCAGCTCCCTGATCCTTTCATTGCTATCTAACTTACCACAGAGCTTTGTGTCATCTGCTAAGAAAACCCAGATGCCTTCTGCAATGTTGCTGATAAACATTTATGAGAACAGGACCAAGGACAGATCCATGTAGCACCCCACTCTTGACCTCCATCTTCAGATTTGACCCCGTTTACCACCACCCTCTGCTGTCTTTCCTTCAGCCAGTTTCCTACCTATCTCACTATGTCCTTAGCATGCCTGGGTCCTCCAGCTTCTTCAGCAATCTTCTGTGTGGCACTGAGTGAAAAGCCTTGTTGAAATTAAAACAGACTAAATCCACAGCATGGCTCTTCTTTACTACCTTTGTTACCCAGGCAAAGAAAACTATTAAATTGGTCTGACAAGACCTCCTTGCCACAAACTCATTCTGTTTACTATGCTGTAGACCACTGTTCTGTAGCTAGTCCATAAGGTCCTCTTTGATAAGTGACTTAATCAGTTTACACACTATAGGGGTAAGGCTAACAGGTCTATAATTATACGATTGCTGCTTGCCCTTCCCTTGTGCAGAGCTACTCTGTCCACTACCTTCAAGTCTTTCAGAACTACCACTGTCTAAGCAGTGATATTGTATAACTCTACTAGGGGTTCAGCCAGTTTCACAGCCAATTTGTTGAGCACCCATGACAGCATCCTATCTGGCCCTGGGGTTTTATTTACCTTAAGGGCTTCAAGATTATTCTGGACTGTATCTGTGGGAAATACTGGCTGCCTCATTTCAGGAATGTTCCTGATAGCTATCTTTATGCCACTTTAAGGCAGGGGCTCACTGTCTTTCCTTGTGAAGACGGATCAGAATTAATCATTAAGGATGGCTGATTTTTTTTTGTCTTTCTTTTGCACCCTCATTAGCAGCCTAACAATAACCCCTCCTTTTTCTTTTTTTAACTTTTATTTGTACATCTACACCCCAGGGCATCCTTCAGGAGTGCCCACTAGGTGTCTACCCTACTCCCAACCTGAACCCCTCGCATCTCCCTTGATCTCCTCCCCCAAATGACTGCAGGCAAGCTTGACCCCCGGTACCATCTCTGGGGCTGATTCCTCCCTCCCTCAGCGGCTGGCTCCTAAGTGTGAAGAGCCTTACCTGCTGTTGTCAGTCGGCCCTGGAGGGATCAGGGCACGTCTGGGCTGGCTATTGGGATGTGGGTGACTCCCCTGAGGCCACCGTCATCTCACCGACAGTGCAGATGGCTTTTTGCCCTTTTTCATTCCCCCATGAGCACGATGTGTAATGGCGTCGGCAGGCAGGCTGCACCCGTTGATGCCTACCATGCTCGTCTCCCTAACTGACCCGTGCCACTGGGCGAAATGCACCCTGCTTCTGCTAGGGGCTGCCATGGAGCACGGTACACCCTGGATCCCACCCCAGGAGAAGAGAACTGTCCTCTGGACACTCGATCTTCTCCTTCCCTGCTGACCCCAAATGATCCTGGCTTGTTCCTGAACCTGGGTCACCGGTGTGGTTCAAGGTGTGGCGTCCAGTGCCTCAACCTTCAGCGCCATCGGGCCAGCCAAAAAATTCTCCTTGCTTGCTTTTTTCCTTACAATACCTGAAGAATTGTTTTTCCTCACCCTTGAACTCCTCTGCAATATGTAGCTGCACATTTGCCTTTGTCTCCCTGACTGTCTTCTTTGCTCCCCAGTTTTAATTTGGTACTGTCCCCATTCCTCCTCCCCTGTTTTTCCTTGTACCTTGTGGAATCCCTTTTTCTTGGTCCTCACTGATTCTCTGACTCTTTCCAAGAACTATATTTGTCTCTTGTACTTATTTTGTAAAATTTCTTGTGCATGACTTTGTTGTCTCAAGAATGGCCATCTTGATTGCCTCCATATTTCCTCTGTACCTCCAATGCTGTCCACCCTGGTCAATTTGTCTTTGGTCAGCTCTCTCCTATGGTTGAAGTCTGCTCTTCTGAAATCCAGGACTTCAGTTTTTGATAGGGGCATTCTTTTTTTTTTTTATATTCTCTGTTTATGCCCCCTTACTCACCACTCAGGACCCTTTCTTCAGGGATCCCTAGGCTGTGCGTGCTCCCATAGGCCCTACCAAGGTATCTCCGTCTTGGGTCCTGGCTGCACTGCCCACATCTGGCCTTAGTTTGTCCCCCAGGTGGGGAGGAGGAGAGGAACCCCCCCCATAGTCTCCTCCAGTCCATGAGTGAGCATCGGTTATGTTGCACAGGCCCCATCTGTAGCCTGGTTGTGGATTTCTCTCAGGCAGCTGGGTCCCATCTCGAGGCATCCATTGCAGGTTTTTCCACTTTTCTGTGCCATCCCTCAGGACATCAGTGCACTGGGGAGACAAGGGGCAGAGCATGTCACAATGTGCCAGCGCTCCATCTCCCATCCGACTTCCTCCCACCCTGCTGCATGCTGTCTTTCTGCACCTCCACCCGTGGTCACCCATGTGGTGGTAAAGTGGCAGGACATGCAACCCACCCCTCCCAGAGAAGGAGAGTGGCCTGTGTGCGCTCAATCCTCCTCCTCCCAGCCAGCCCTCCAGCTGCTCAAATCAATTCCCAAACCCAGGTCACTGACTCTGTGAACAGTAGCCCTACCGCTGTGCTGGTGAGCTGGCTCCAATAGGGGCATTCTTGTCCTGAAGGCCAGGCTGAATCAAATGGAGTTATGGTCACTGGACCCCAGTGATTCTTCAACTGTCACTACACTCACCATCTCCGAGATGGTGAGCACCAAATTGAGAATGGCTGCCTGTCTTGTGGGTTCCTTAACCATCTGCACCAGCAAACAGTCCTGCAATGTATCCAACAAGGCCTGAATTCTGGTGAACCTGTCTGTTGAAATGTCCCAATCCATTGTTGGCATGTTCAGATCACCCACCAGCCCCACTTCATCCTTCTTCACCCCGTGTGCCACCTCTTTCCTGATCTCACTAGCTCTCTCATCCCTTGTTCTAGTGGCCTATATGTCACTTTACTCATATTTTCTTGACTGAGGACACCATAAGGTGAACTCACAGCAACTCTGTTTCCCCTTTGCTTCCCCTGATGTGTCCATTCAGCACATCCTCTATGCCCTCCCTGGCATAAAGGGCTCCCTTTGCCTTTCCCTCTGTCCTGTCTAAACATTGTGTAACCTCATACTGACAAGTTTCAATAATTATTCTCTGTGGCCAAGTTGCTGTGCTGGCTATGAGGTTCACCTCTACGTCTGCCACCAATGCCTGGAGCATACTGATTTTATTATGCAGACTACATGCATTAAGGCAGATTCCATTCCAACTAACTCTGGGTCCTCTTTTGTTATTTTGTAATCTACACTTGCATTCCTTCCCATTCTTCTTACCTTCCTCTTTTTCCTATTGCTTGCAGACCCCAAAAGCCTTCTCCCCTTTGCTTCTTTTACTGCACCTTTTTGAACTTCATCCTTATTTGTACCCACCTTATTGCTACAATGTAGGGTGATCACTAGCTAGGGTCCTACCTCACTCCCTTTATCATGGTTCCCATAGCCTCAGTGTCACTTGCAATCTGTTTAACTGTCTAAAAGTAGATGTCAAACTTCTGCTTCAGTGCGCTGGTACCCTCTATTGTCAGGTGCAGGCCTTCACTTTTGAAGAGCCTCCCATTCCCGATGGCACCCCCCCCGGTCCTCTACAATGTGGTATCCTTTCTCTTGGCACCATCCCATTTACCTCCAATTTAATTCCTCTTTCCTCAGTACTCTGTATGTCCCTCCCCCCTACTCTACACAGCAAAGACCTCAAAAAAGGCCATGTAGCTGAATGTGCATGCAGTCTTTCCCCCAGTGTCTGAAAGTTTGGCTTCACTTGCTCCACAGGCTGGTTCACCAGATTGTTGGTACCCAAGTGTACACATGCCCCCAGCTCTCCTCCCTCTCTCTCCACTATGCTCCCTATTCTGTCTATGTCCTGGATGGCTGATGAACCAGAAAGGCACCTGACCATACCCCACCACTCTTGCCCCCCCTCCTGAGTGCCGCCACCTGAGGACCAATGGTCGGGATTGCGTACCAGTTGCTGGCCTTGTCCTCCTGAACCAGATACATTCGGTCCAAGTTTCTCTTGTTTGACATTCTGCTAGGCTCTGTGGATTGCCACTCCTTGTTGAAGATGTCATCGATTGCTGGGCATACTGGGAATGTCTCCTTGATAGACGCCTTTTGCTGAATCATGGGGTCTAATTTTGATTCTGGTTTGCCCTCTTCAATGTCAAACCCCATGGTGGCCTTGACTATTTTCATAAGTCCAGGAACCATGTCGAAGGAGCAAAGTTTAGATGTGAGGGATGGCACGGATTGTGGTTCCATGTCCTCTTCATCGGTCTCCACCCCATCTTCCTCTTCTGGCATCTCCTTGTCCTCTCCAGAGTCTGGCCTATGGTTGTCTGGTACTGGTTCTACAGGATCTGGATGTTCTTCATGGGCCCCCCTTGCATTATCTGGCTCCACTGGTGGTGCGGTAGTTGCCCTATGCTGGGTAAGGGATTCGAGCTTTTCCATTATCTTCAGCATAAAATTCTGTTGGCTCTCCATCATAGCTACCGTGGCCTATTGATTCTGAAGTAGGATTGCTCCCAGATCCATCCAGGTAGAGCCACTGTGCCCCGGAATACTGGAGCCCAAAACAGAAGTTTGTTCTTGCGATAAGTCGTCATCATCATTAAGACAGGTGGGGCATAGGGGGCTCGGGGCATGGGACAGGAGGGCAGCACTGCAAGAGGTGCACTTCTTGGCTTTGGCCATCTGGTGGAGAAAGGAACAGAAGGAGACGTATTGTTAGGACTGGTTGATCATGGGCCTCCAACTTAGTGGGTGCCCCATAGCTGTTTAATACAGTCTTAGAACATTTGAGAGTGTTATGGTGTGTATAAAGAACAACAGGTGGGGTTCAGTAGGGGGGGTCGCTATAGTGAGGGATCCAGCATGGAGAAAACCACTGAGGAGGTCGCTGTGGGGAGGGACCACCAGGTTCTTAGCAAGGCATATAGGGTCGCTATAGAGAGCGACCCCATATGACTAGAGGGAGTTACCACTTGGTTATTTTGATAATATAAGGTTGCTATAGGGAGGGACCCCACATGGAGATGGAGAAAGGCTGTGGTTAAAAAAATATAGACCAGGAGGATTCGTCGGGCCGCCAGGAGCATTGTTTTAACAAACTTGGGTCCAGTTGCAGCTCCCTTTCTATCCCGGTTTTGGTTTTATAACCCCCTTTCTGGCACAGTATGCCAGGACTTTATTGATTTGCCCAGGAAATATGTGACCCCTCACTCTCAGAATTCTTCTAGAGGAATCAGGGGATTGTTGCTTTCCCCTGTTAGTCTTCGCTTGAGAAAAGCGCAAGCGCTCATTTTTTTCAGAGTCCTGCAATGAAGTTTGCTGGTAGAGAGGGCGTTGGCCCCCCCCATGCTAGGCCTGAGACCAGCGAAGACCTCGTGAGCCATGTGGCCAAAATAGCATGGGGGTAAAGGCTAATCCTTAGAAATATCACAGAAATGGGATTTAGTTTGAGAAACTGGCAGGGAACGCTCTCTGGCGGTGCGCTGGCCGGAAGTAGGCCGCAGTGACCATGTGGCCGAAGGGAGCATGGGGTGAACAAACAAGGCCGTTTGGGAGAGAAGAAACCCTTGAAAAGGGTAATTTTGTCAGAAAAAGCTGTAGCTAGCATTAGAGAGAGCTGAAATTCAGTGGAAGCTCTCCCGACTGGACTACAAGGTTTCAAGATCGCCCACCACGGCCAGGGGAGGAGGGGAGGAGGGCTAACGTGTTGCTCTGCTGGCCTTGTCCTCCTAGCAGTAGGCCAGAGGCCTAAAAAACTGCAAAATGGCTCCCCTGGTGTGCAAAGCATGCAGAGAGAGATAACCAGTGTAGGGTACCCTGTTTCTTTGCGACAGGCCAAGCGATCACGATTTCACTCGCTCGTGGGGCTGATGAGCGAGTGTAGAGCTTTGGGGGCATCCTGCCTGTGCACTGCTCTACCACGAGAGGTAGGAGAGATGCAGGCTGGTGCCAGGACCCACGAATAAACGTGGATACAGTGTTTTTTTTTTTTGCTAACTCACGATGCAGAAAGATGCAAGAACAACAAGGAAAATCCCATTTGCTTAATAATGCTGCAGATTAGCTTTGGCTAGTTTGAAATTAGTCAATTTAGAAAACCACAACTTGGGGGGGGATCATGTGATGCAGGGTACCGAGTAGAAGCTCCTCTGCATAGCTCCAACCTCCAAACTGTAAATAATCGCTATTTTGGTCAATATTACTCCTTAAAAACCAGAAAGATTACAGATTATCGCCTTCTAAATATTCCGGACTCCTCCTTGCTTGTTTTCATCGATTATGGAGGTCTACATGAAGAAGCCTCTGCAGAAGCACACACCGGCGGTCACTCCCGAGAAGGCCCCGAAAAAATCAAGGGACTCGAGTGCAGTGGATAAGCCTGAGCTTCAAAGCCTGATCACTGAGCAAGAACCCTTAACTTTGAGCAGATTTTTGGAAGAGTTTAAACCCTTCCGGGAGGAAATCAAAGAAATCTAAACTGAAATTAAATCCCTTTCCAAAAAACTCGAAGCGGTCACGATGAAAACTTCAGATAATGCAGCTCGAATTTCCTCTCTTGAGAAGCAAGTGGAAAAAATTGATCCCAGTATCATAGTTATGAGGCAAAGGATTTCTAATCTGGAAGCTAAGTTGGAAGATTTGGAAGGCCGCAGCCGAAGAAACAATATTGTTATCTTGGGCCTTCCAGAAGGGGAGGAAGGCCAGAACATGCTCATTTGTGCAGAAGCTGATGGAAAAGGTTGTTGGTCCTCTCCCTTCGGGGCTAAGTACATCATTGAAAGGGCTCATAGGTCCTTTCGACCCAAGCCATCTCCAGTATCAACGCCATGTCCCATTATTTGTCGCTTTTTAAATTTCCTGGAGGGACAACATATTCTGGCAAAAGTGAGAGAGTTACAAGAAATGAAATGGGAAAATGCCAGGCTCAGAATTGCCCAAGATTTACCGGGGTCGGTCAGGGTGAAGCTCACTGCTTTTCACCCTATTGTATCAAAAATTATAGCAGCAGGCCTTCGCTTTAGAATGGGGTATCTAGCTAGATTGCAGTTACTAGTGGATGGTACTTGGTCAACATATGCAGAACTTGAAGCTGCTCTTGTGGGACTTAAGACTGTTTTGCTTGATCTGTTTCGGGACACTTGATCTGGTTGGTTGGTCTCATCCTGCCCTGCGATGGAATGGAGAAGAATTTTCTCGTGCTACTGTGCAAAAAGAGGAATGAATAACTGTTTGGTCTCGAAGGTTTCTGAATGTCACGAAGGAGGGGACTGTTCTCATTGCAACTCTGATCCCTTGTACTTTGCATCTCAGTGCTCAGTGTTTTGGAATGGCTTCATGTCTCAGGATTTTGTCTCTGGGGTGTTGTGTTTTGTTTGGGAGGAAGTTCCCTTTTTTCTCACACGGATCACATTCTCCGGTTTCTCTTTTACATGGGCACCAAATTATTTCTCACAATCTGGTTGATATAGAGAAGGCCCTCAGGCTTGGTGTTTTTGATTGCTGGGGCACTAGTTGAGAGCGCGACCTCTTGGTATCAGCGCTTTTGAGACAATATCACCAGAGGGCGCTCTTGTAGTAGTTTTGATGGATCAACCCCTTTATTTGTCTCGAGAATGTATCTTTCTCGGGTAAAGATAACAGTGGGGGCTAGGGAACAGTTGGAGATCCACTACTTGGGAGCATTTAGTTCTTTGACTAATATACAGTATGTCACTGGGAAGATCTTCAATCTCACTAGTGGCAGCAGTTATGATAGCATATTCTGCTATTGTGCTTTACATTGCTTGTTTCCTTCTCAGGTATTCGGGTTTCTGGACTGCTCCCAAGTGGGCGTTGCTCTCTCTTCCCTCTTTCGCTCTTGCTCTCTGCTTTCCTGGATGTCAGGAGTCCAGTACTTGTCTATTACCACTTACATTATCTTTACCTTTGATTAGATATTACTGACCATTGTTTGTATAAGAAGGTCCACATATTAAGGCAGGGTTTTTGGGTACATGTTTGGGAGCTTGGAGGGGGAGGAAGGAAAACGGTATTGTGCTGAACGTTGCTCGTGACAGTTTGGGTGAGGGGAGGCGATATTATGGTCATGATTTTCATTTTACTTGTTGTTACGGTTTGGAATATTATGGGGCGGAGAATGGTGGGATGGCAGTTGATGTTGGGTTGGGAGGGGCATACAGCAGCAAACATGGGCTCTGGTCACTTAATTCTGATTGTTGTAATTCCTAGATCTCACATAAGAGTCTCCTTTTTTTTTTTTTTTTTTTAGATGGCCAATAGTATAAATTTTGCCACATGGAATGAGAAGGGGATAAGGAAAAAAGTTAAACAATACCAAGTATTAAAACATTTAAGCTTATTATCTTCTCAGATCACATTCTTGCAAAAATCTCATTTACTGGAAAGTGAATCTCTGCAACTTAGGAGGCAACAAATTGGGCAGGTGTTTACTGCCTCGGGGTCCACTAATAGTTGTGAGGTTATGATTCTGGTCAATAGAGGCATTCCCTTTATCTCTAAACAAGTTCTCAGGGACCCGGAAGGTAGATGTGTCCTGGTCCTGGGGAGCCTCTGGTCGATGCCAATTTTAATTGGCAGCATTTATGGGCCTAACGCAGATGACCCGGGTTTCTTTATGAAGCTTATCTCCATACTCCTTCCTATGCTTCCCATTGGTATAATTATGGGTGGGGACTTCAACCTGGTTCTTGATCCTGAAGTGGATAGGTCTGGTAGTGGGTCGAGTGGTTTGTCGCTCGGACAGAGGGCCCTTAGGGACTTTCTGGATTGGTGCAGGCTGTGTGATGTGTGGCATGTACTACACCCTAAGGACAGGGAGTATACTTTTAATTCACCTGTGCACAGAACCCAGTCTCGCATCGACTATCTTTTTCTCTCTTGGGTCCTTCTGCCCGGGGTCCTAACTGCCTCGATTCAGCCAGGTCCAGTATCAGATCACTCTCTGGTGATTTCCAATTTGGCTTTTCTTAATATTCCCCATAAAGAAACCCGATGGAAATTAAATGGCCAACTGCTCAAAGATATCAAATACCATGACCTAATATAGGAGCAGATCAATTTATTTTTCTCCACTAATTCCTCTGAGGGCATGGCACCTGATTTGTTGTGGGGTGCTTTCAAAGCGTACATGAGAGGGATTATTATTAGCCTAGCCACAAAAAGAAAAAAAGACTCATGAGGCAGAACCACTAGCTTCATTATCTCTAATCAGGTCTCTGGAAACCAAGTTATCTTCTAATGCTTCGGAAGAGGATATGAGGAGGCTTTCGGTAGCTAAAGATAAATACTTAGATCTGTTGAGGGAGAAAGCAGAGTTATCCATTATTTGCACCAAAGCAAGTTATACCGATCAGGGGGAAAAAGCAGGTCATCTGTTGGCCTTGAGGTTAAAGCAGCAGGAATCTGCTAGGTTCATACCTCCAATTAGGGCCCAGGTGGATGGATCCCTGAAGGTGTCCCCTTCTGAGGTTGTGCAAGAGTTTGCCTCATACTATGAGCACTTATATAGGGACATGAACAACCCTCCTTCCTTAGATGAGCTCGAGGCCTACCTGAGGAATTCTTCTTTACCCTCTTTATTGGATCCACAGAGGAAATTCTTATCCTCCCCAGTATCTCTGGAGGAAATATCAGAGGTCATCGGGGCTTTGCCCTCAGACAAGGTCCCAGGACCAGACGGTTTTTCTGCTTTATTCTATAAAACTTTTCAATCACAATTATTACCAGTTCTTCACCAGTTGTACTGTCACATTCTCTCTGGTGCAAGAATAGATACACATCTGTTTGAAGCCCTGATTATTCTCCTTCCTAAGCCCGATAAAGATCCAGAACTAGTGTAAAGTTACAGACCAATCTCTTTATTGAACCAAGATGTTAAAATTATCTCGAAGATACTGGCTGATAGAATAACATGGGTGCATCCAGACCTGATAAATATGTCTCAGGTGAGGTTTATGAGGGGATGTTCATCAGCTGACCATTTACGTACCCTGTCACACGTTGTCTCGGTGTTCAGGGATGCTGCCTTTCCAGCGGGATTGATCTCCTTGGATGCCGAGAAGGCGTTTGATCGCGTCAACTGGAATTTCCTGTTTCAGGCCCTTAAAGTATTTGGTTTCCTGGCCAAGTTTATAGACTGGATTCGGGCCTTATATCAAACTCCCTCCGCCAGAGTTTCCGCCAATGGAACATTCTCCAAACCCTTTCTTTTGTCCTCTGGTATCAGGCAGGGATGCCCTCTTTCCCCTCTATTATTTAATTTATACTTAGAGCCCCTTATCCGTAACATTCTCAATAACCCGGAGATTAGTGGTATCCCAATAGGTAATCAAGTGGTGAAGATCACGGCTTACACTGATGATCTCCTCCTTCATTTGTCTCATCCAAAAACATCTGTTCCCGTCATGCTAAAGGAAATCACCAAGTTCAGTACTCTCTCAAACTATAAGCTGAATGTTAATAAATCCTCCGTCTTCCCTCTTAATCATAAGGTTTTCAAAAATGATTTGTCTCCTTTTGGTCTCGGCTGGTATCCTCATGTTTTCAGATACCTCGGTATTAATTTGACGCGTAACCCCTCCTCCTGGTTTAAAGAAAACTTGGAGCCTCTTTCCCAAGTAATAGTTCAGGACCTCAATAGATGGTCTAAACTCCCTCTCTCTCTCTGGGGTCACATTAATATAATTAAAATGAACGTATTTCCTCTCTTGTTTTATCCCCTCTCGCTCCTTAACTCTTTTACTCCGTTATCGTGGTTTCAGAAAATGCACAGAATTTTCACAAATTTTATCTGGTCTAATAAACAAGCCAGGTTAGCATATCACAAGCTAGCCGCTCAGAAAACAGATGGAGGACTGCAGATCCCCCATCTGGCAATTTATTACTGAGCTAGTCACATTGCAAAGTATATGCAATGGGTGAATCCGGGTCCGGAATACTTAAGACCGGTCTGGCTCAAAATTGAGTTAGACCTTATTCAGTCTGAGAACACTGACCCCCAGACAATGTTCTGTCTTAAAATAGCGTCCCTTCCTGACACCGTTAGTTGTCCCACTATTCGAACGTCCCTTAGAGTTCATACGCAGCTTTGTTCATTTTTGCGGTAGTCTCCAAACTTGGACTTGTCTCAGTCTATTTGGAATTCCCCGTCTTTCACAATAAACAAAGCGATGATATCTCACAAATGGTTACCCCAAATTGGGGATGGGATAATCTCTACTTTTCTGGATGACGAAGGGGAATGGCTCTCAGTTTTTAATATAATTAGTAAATTTGACATTCCCTTAGCTTTTCACTTCAGGGCGGTCCAATTAAAGCATCTCCTCTCTACAGTATTTGGTAATATCCCTCCTCACCCATCTGCCTTTCTGTTTGTATCTGATCTCTCCTCCTTGTTGGGGTCACAAGGCGCTATTTCCAAAATATATTGTGCCCTATTTTATTGGAAATATGGGAGACCTGAAGGCCCCACTAGGCTCTGGGTCTCTTATTTTCCTCAATATACTCCCAATTGGTCAGCTTTATGGAAGTTCTGCCATAAATACGTCTCTCAGGACAGACTCCACCTTATGCAATACCACATTATGCACAACATGTATTATACCCCTGTGAAGTGAAGGAAATGGGGTCTTATAAGTTTGGGGGCTTGTACCAGAGGATGTCAAGAGGATGGCATGCTTCTTCATGTCTTTTGGTCGTGCCCCAAGATAAAGTCTCTGTGGGTAGCCATACAGACTAACCTAGATCCTATATTGGGTTTGCAGGATTACTTCACCCCAGACATATGTTTGTTGGGAGATCTATCCTCTATCAAGGTGACAATCAGGAGATTTCATATCTCCATGATTGCTTTATCTTTTAAAAAAATTGTGCTTCGGCATTGGAGGGATGCTGTAAGCCCAACATATCAGGAATGGGTTAATGAAATTTTGGCTAATCTACATACAGAGAAAGCGACAGTGAGCCTCCATAATAAGTTGCAGTGGTATAAGAATACTTGGGATCCCCTTCACACGCTAATCATGGGCAGATTAGGTAAATGAGTCACCATAACCAATGATCCTTGATTTGCGATACTATATAGTATTTTTTTATTACTGTACGGACTCTGCTGCTGTATGGGGTGGGGAAGGGGGATGGGGACAGCTCATGTAACATTCGGAGTATATGCATAATTTGTTGTAACTCTCTGTCCCCATAATGAAAAATTTGCTAGTAAAATATGAATTATAAATAAAAAAAAAAGAAAACCACAACTTGGGAACAGTCAGATTATGCCAAAAGTAGAAATGACTTTCAAATAATACCATGGGAAAGCATATACAACCTTGCAGGCTTTGCCTATAGTCCCAAAACAACCTAGAATATATATATAAGTATACCAACAACAAACCACAAGGAAACTGTCTCGATCATTTAAGCCAAATTACAAAGGCTGCAGGATTCAATTCCCCTTTGGGAGCTACATAAAAAAACTGCAGCACATAAGAATCTTTAGGTAATTCAGATACTGTAAGTAACTTAAGTGTTATAATTGAGAGGCCTACCTTTCTGGAGTAGAACAACAGGGATCCTGGTGTGCTAGTAGCCTGATCAGATGCACGATTTGAACTGGAGAATAGGGGTTTCTGGGACCTGGATATAGAAGAAATCTGATCCTAGAGTCATGTGCATCACTAGCCTATAAGGTGGACTATAACCCATGATGTAATGTCTGGAGTGCCATGGATGTCAACCAACACAATCACCTTTACCAGGTGAGTAAACACCCATTATTTCTCTGATCAAAATCTGGGACCACTAACACTCTTCTAGATACATAGATACATAGACAGTGTTGGCAGATAAGGGCCTACACAGTCTGCCCATTTGAGCTTGTAAGTTCACTTTATGTTTTCCTAGAAGTCTGTTGTCCCTTACCTCTGACCTCCAGAATTCATTTATGTCTATCCCATGCATTCTTAAATCCTGTGATTGTTTCAGCCCCCACCACTTTCTCTGGCAGGGTGTTCAAAGTTAGCTGCCACCTTCTTACTTTCACCCTGGGGTTGCACTAGGTAATCACTTCCATTTCCCCCTTCTGACCCAGAGTCCTCCTGGATGACTCAGGTAACTGAGTTTCCTCCAAGGGTGCAAAACAATTTACTATTGGGATGGCATGGGGCTGAGTGATCTCCTTGTGGCTGCCCCTGCCACTCTTCCCCATTTTCCTCTCCTGGTGGAGTCAGGTACCTTAATATTTTCAAGGGGTATAAAATGATTTGCTGTTGAGAAGGTGTGGGACAAAGTGTAAGCCCCCCAACTTTGTTGGGCTTACCAGTGGCAGTCCTCATTCCCTCACTGTCCTCACCGGTGCTATACCCGAGTAGGGATGTGTCCCTGATGTCTCCATTCTGCCCCTGTGTGTTTCCTGCTGCAGAGTGTGTCCAGAGAAGCAAAGCTGCAGTGCCACTGTGCTGGATTTCTGCTACTATTTGGGCCGGCAAGCTGCGCATATACATTGGAGTGCATTGATTTTCTGGCCACTGCTGCGGCACACAGGATGTCTCTCTGGTGCTCCCGACCCCTGTCTTCTACCAAAGGGGATCTGGACACTCGAAGGAGGCAGCAGAGGAACCCCAAATGAATTTAGTTAAGGAGCACCAATAAGTGTTTGGGCTGCTTTATAAATATTAATGAAACAGGCTCATGAATATTAATGAGCCAGGCTGCTGCCATAGGGGGACATTGTTTTGGCAGCTGTGACAAGCTGTAGGTGAATCAAAAATTTAAAACTTTGCCTTTGAGTGACAGGGCAATGGGGATACTATTGTTGTTTGAGGAAAGTGTTAAATAAAAATGAAATATGTGGCTGCAATATATACTGTATGTATAATCTGGGACTTTGTTGGGGCTGTAAAAGCAGAAGCCATAATGATAATCCTTGACCCCCTGCACAGCAAATCAGAACACATGGATTTTTCAGAGGATTTATGAGACTATCAGAGGATTTTGGAAACCAAAACAGGGACTTATCTTGGTGCCAAATTACAGAACCAATGGGGTGTCGAGTGTCACTAATGCATATTAATTTGTTCAGATGGATGACTATTGCAGTGAATGAGAAGGATCTGCTTTACAGCTAATAAAAGGGACTGCTGCTTGTGGAAGGAGGTCTTTGGCTGGTGGTGAGATCCCAGCAGGGATCAAATCCTTTGGCTGGTGGAGATAGCCCAGTTAGGATCAAAGTCTCTAGCAAATAAGACTGCTGTCTGCCAAGAAAAGAAGTTCAGACTGGATGGGAGAAACCAGCCCGGATCAAGAAGAAAAGATTCTGGGGGCTCGCTAGCCTTGAAAGCCTGTGTGTTTGATCCTCAGTCTAGCTAGCCATAGTACAGGACAAGCTGCACTGAGCATTTGGTAATTTGTTTCAAGGCTATTGGGAGCTGCTGCTCAGAAGGGAAACTACGGCTGGGAAAGAGGGAATTTTGCTCCAGAAAGAGAGAGAGAGAGACAGTGTCTGTGAAGAAAGCATTGCTCCAGAGAGAGAGAGAGAGAGAGAGAGAGAGAGAGAGAGAGTGTCTATGAAGTGAGTTTTGCTCCAGAGATACAGCCAGTGCTGTGAAGAGAATTTTGCTCCAGAGAGTGAGCCTGTGACATTTGAACCTGTGACTGAAGAAGGAAGACCCCGCATTTGGAAGTGTGAGTTTCCTGAGGTGTGTCCAGAAGGAATGGATGGTTCTGCCATGTAGAAGTTGCACTGAAAAGTTGAATTTCAGACACTTTAAAGGTCGTTGCCTAAAATCCACAGTGCTCTGCCAGCTGAGTAAGTATGATTGTCAGTGTGTTTCCCTTAGTTGGGGAAAGAACTTGTACCAGGACAAGGAGAGAAGTTGTACCTCGATAAGGAGAGAATCTTTTCGAGAGGATGAGGTTGAGTAGCCTGTCAGGTGAAAACTACCTACAAAGACCCCCCCCCAAGGATAAAGACTGGAAAGGCTTGGCAAGTGAAGATCGGCTTTCATCATTGCTTCAACAAAAGGCTTTGAGTTTCAATAATAACTGAACAATTTATTTCCCTCACACTTACCCTGTATTTGTACAATGTTGATAATGTCATATACAGGGGCTTTGATCTGTCGAATATTTGTCTATTCCACTGTACTGTATTACATTTGTACTATTCAATGCCTGACTCTGGCTTCGGTTTGTTGTTTCCTGACTATATGCTTTTGGCTAATTGTACTGATTGTTATCACATGATTTATCCTTTGTATTCACTGTTGTTTTCCTACCCGTTGTAATAAAACCTCCCAGATCTTGCCTGAAAATACACAGCTTTACTGTCTAGAACACCTACCTGGTCAACGAAAACCAAATAAATAAGTTAATTCCTAATACCAGCAATGGTATTGTTACCTCAAGTATCTGAAAAACCCTTTGAGAATCAACAGAACTGTAAGTACCACAGGCTGCGGCTTTGGGGAAGTCCTCATCAATTTTTAGCTAGTCAAAATACAAAGTGGTTAATTCCTGGGCAGGATTGCACCAGATTAAAAGGTACCCAGACTAAAGTTTAAAAGTTTTGCAATTGGTTAAAGTTATATGGGCCCTGATGAAAGATCTCCAGCATCTCCTGCATCTCCATTGTCGTACCCACCTAAGGGACTTTAGAGACTTTAGGGCAGCTGCCAAAAGGGAACCGGGTGCTCCAATAGTTGGGAGGTGGGCTTTTGTAGGGTAAAAGTGTTGCCAAATTTCATAAAGTGGTTATTGTAATTTTTTTCTCCATTTTCTTCTTCCCCCAAAATAAACTGTTTAATTATTAATGTTACATTCTGATACAGTGACTTATTGCAAAAGGTGGGAATTTGGTGGGGAAAGTCCTGTGGGGGCAGCTGCTGTATTTTCCTGGGGTGTGTTAACCTGTAATTTATTTTCAGATATTCCATATCACTACCCCAGGTGGAGGCACTGAGCACACTTTTTGTTCCAGTACCACTGGTACCCCAAGAACCTAGGACGGCCCTCTCAAGGTGTGTCCAGGGAGGATCTGGACCTAAGGTGAGTCCCGAAAAAGCCAGCTGTTATATAAGTGATCTTCTTTGAGGTGCCTTTGTCACCCTTCCACATCCCTTGATTTGATAACATGATGCCTTGGACCAACTGACCTCCCTGTGGGTGCCTCAGTCACCCTTCCTCATCCCCCACACTACCATTCTCTACCTTCCTGGACCAGTAGGCCTATAGGGGTTTAGGGTTGTGGGCTGTAGACTACAACTGAGCCAGTCCCACAGAAGACATTTCTCTTCTCTAGCTGCTACCAGCTAAGCATGGAGTTCTGCAAAGATCCTGCAGAAAATCAGTGATGTGACCTGCTGTCCTGCATGCAGTTTGTAATTTATAATGAGCTTTGCTGGAAAAAGATTGCTATCATATAATTGCACATAGTTCCACTTCTATCTGCTTCATGGCTAAGACTAGTGAAATGTGCACTGTTTTTGTGTTAGAACTTTTATCAAAAGAGCCACACTAAGGTGACCTGGGGTGCTCTATGACAATGTATAACTATAAACAGACACCAGTCATGACACATACCCAGGGCATATTCATAGGAATGAAGAGTCCTGCAAACATTCATTTAAGACTTTGTTGCTTCATTTATCGTGCCAAACACAGACAGATCTACCCTTCTGGATCAGGGAAACCACACCAATTGATCAGTTGGTGTGGTTTCCCTGAATATGCCCTGGGTAAGTGCTGTGATTGGTGTCTGTTTGTAGTTTACCATTTTTGTGTTACTTCATTTCAAAAACAATGTAAAGCATACTGAGCAGACTTCATCCATACCACAACAAATGCTTCATTGTGTGGTCCAAGTTATTCTATTTGATAGTTTTCTAAGCAAAACAAATCCTTGTCAGTCTGAGGGATATAGACACTTATCACACATCCATTTGTTACACAGAAGTTCTAAAATTAAAAAGCATTCCACAATTTTTTTCAAAATGTAATCTTTCTATCTCACCCCAGATAAACAGAATTCTCCATGAGAAGACATTGTACTGCATATAAGAGATCACTCTCTTGAGAACTAGGACATCTCCCATGCAACCACATGCTGTCTACTGATTGACTAGGAAGGAATTCTTTGATTAATAGAAGAAAATACAATGATGTACAAGGCGGTGAGCACTGGCATAAGATACATTTCTTGCAATCTCTCCTTTGATTGCAACTCAGTAGCATCAATTACCTTAAAACATTCTACAAGAGGGTCACTGCCAAGTGCATTATTACTTACTTTCATTCAATCTATTCACAGTGGTGCTAATTTACAAAGACCCATAATTAGATATCACATTTAAAATTATAATAAATAGCCTTTTTAGGAGACATCTTAGAAATTTATGCTGGTATAATAAGACAACTGCAGGCAATTTTTCCTACCAACAAGACTGTACCACCCAAAAGGAACTGTTCAGAAACAGAACTGATTATATAATTAAAATGAGACTATTCAATTTCTTCTCAGCTTTAAAATGCCATTAATGCCACAGAAGAGTATCTGTACATTGGTGGTGGCTTCTGCTGTATGTACAGCCTCAACCTCACCTATGGGATATAACTTGTGACTGGATTATGGAATCTCTGTGAAGTCTGAGTCTCCACAATGGATAGGGTCAGAGTAGTAGGGACAGGGCATGTTTTCTGTGTCACTGTATTCCCAATGCAAACATGTGAAAGACACATTAGCTAACTTGCTCTGAGAATTGGGCCATTAGAAAGGAAAGGGGCAGAATGCTGTTCATATAACTCCTTATGTTGCACAAGTCATATCCTAAGGTGCTTTGCAATCCAGGAGTGAGAAGAGAGAGAATTCTGCATCCAAGGGGAGATTAAAATAGCACAGGTATAGAGAGCGCTTACAGAAAGGTTATGCACGAGGAGATTAACTGACTCATTCAAGTTCAGATTCAGCTTCAACTTCAAGTTTATTGTGAAGGGATAAATCCGTTGAGCAAGCTCATGTTCAAGGAAGACCCTTTTTTAACAGTAACAAACCATACATACAGTCGATATGGGGATACAAAATTAATTAACAGACACTATTTAACAAAATGTACAATATGAGCTATACAAGGCAGGGGTGCATAGCCAATGCTGGGAAACATAAAATCAATACATGAGGATGGTATATACATAAACAACATAAATAGGAATAATTACAGTGGTACTACAAGGTAAACATAGAGCGATGTTGGACAAAACAGTAAATATATACAGATATACAAAGAAACAGGAGAAGAATCATCATCAGACATACTGTAGTACTAATGGGAGTTTGGTAAAATGGACAAATGACAGAGAGGAGAAAACAGGCAAGGATCTAAGACAAGTATGCAAGAGTGATGGTTTAGAGGAAAGCTAAGGAAGTAGGAGAGCTCTACTGAATTAATTGCAGTGGCAAGCATCATTAATTAGATTGGTTATTTGAGTTTTGAATGCCCTTAGAAAAATGAGGGTGCTCAATTTAAGGAACGGTTGAAGCTTGTTCTAAGCAGTAGAGAGGGCATAACTAATGGCCAGTTGGCCAAAGCGGGTACAGACTTTTGGGCACATCTAAGGAAATGTGAGAGGTATTTCTAAGAGCACAAGGAGTTTAAGGGTGAGAAATAAGACTAGTGATGCAGGCCAGGAGTTTGTTCAAGAGAGATTTATATGCCCATAGGTAAGCATGTAAGAGTCTCCTGGTTGTCAGAGAGGTCCACCCTACTGCTGCATATAGGGTGCAATAGTGTGTTCTTGCAGGGACATTAATGACAAAATGGATGACTTTGTGAAAAAGGGCATCAAGCTTTTGCAAATGGGTGGCTGCAAAATTTTTGTAAATGATGTCTGCATAGTTCAGGAGAGGGAGGAAAGTGGACTGGACCAGTCTTAATCTGAAGTTTTGGGAAAACAAGGCCTTATTTCTCTAGAAAAAGCCCAACCTTAGTTTAAGCTTTTTAGAAAGGGCTTCAATGTGAAGAAGAAGGAGAGCTTAGAATCATGGAGGAAGCCTAAATATTTAAACCTATCCATGATCTCAAGCTTCTCACCAAACAAGGTAGTGATAGGCATGGGTGGGCAGTTTAAGGATGATGATCTGTCATAGTGAAAATACAGTACATCACTTTGGTTTTGTTGACATTTAATAGAAGTCTGGAGTGGAGTAGATTAAGTTGCAGGTTGTTAAAGTCTGATTGAAGTGCAAAGGAGGCATCTAGGAATGTACAGTAGGTTAAGAGATACAGTACTTTGTCATCTGCAAAAAAGTGAAGTTTTGAATGGGTAATGAAGTTACCTAGATTGTTGACATATATTAGAAAGAGCAGAGGGCCCAGTATTGAGACTTGAGGAACCCCTGTCACCAAGGGAAGTAAGGAGGATAAAGTTCCATTGGCCTTAATCTTTTGCTTTCGGTCCACCAGGTAACTGGCCAACCAATTTGACACAGAAGGCCCAAGGCCATAATCTTATAATTTCTCCAGAAGAACACCGTAATCAACTGTCTCAAAGGCCTTGCTTAGGTCTAAGAATATGGCTCCTGGGACTTGCTTGTTATCCATAGCTACCAACCAGTCATTAGATACTTTAGCTAGAGTGAATGTTGTACTGTGGTGACTTCTAAAGCCAGACTGCAGTGGATTGACCGACTGGTGTTTGTCTAAGAAATCCCTAATCTGAATGCCAACAAATTTCTTGAGAAGCTTGGACAGTACCAGCAGAATAGAAATAGGCCATTAGTTATTTAAGTCACTAGGGTCACCTGATTTAAAAAGGGACAATATGTGGGCTGCCTTCTATACTTGTGGCACTAAACATTCTGTCAGGGACATGTTGAATAGATGAGTGATGGGGCAGTCAGAAATGTATATCCAAGTTTCAGAAAGAAGGGATCAATGCCATTTGCCCCAGCACTCTTATTAACATCCAGTTTCAGTATCTGATCTTTGATTTGTTTATAGGATATTAGCCCAAAGTAAAAGATATCCTATATAAGGGGATTAGCACTCAAAGAGTCTTGGGTGAGGGAGGAGTACAGAGTAGCTGCCTGAGAGGACTCAAGTGCGAGTCCTGCAGTAGCGAAATGTTTGTTGACTTCATCTAAGATTGATGGTTTGTCAATAATAGAAGTACCTTTAGAATTAATTATTTTGGGCAATGAAGGTATAGCTTTGCCCCCTTCCACTGATTTAATTGTATGCCAGATTTTGACTGGATTCCTTTTAGCAGACATCAGGGCATTCAGATAATAGTTCTCTTCAGTTTCTCGTATCAACTTAGTGCAGACATTCCGACAAGCTTTAAAAGCTGTACAGTCCGCATGGGATTTGGTCCACCTGGCAGTTGACCAGTGCTTGTCTCTCTCTTTTTTAAGGCATCTCTGATAGCTCCATTGAACCACAGACAAGATGCTTTCTTTAACCTGCACTTGAGCAGTGGTGCATGCTTATTAATTACATGTAAGAGCAAAGAGTTAAAAGTGTTTACAGCCTCATTGATGGAAGGTGCTAAACAGAAGCTGTGCCACCTTAGCTGTCAAAAGACAGCCATAAAATTTACTGGAGTAAACCTCCTAAAGCTCCTTTTGGTGACATAACTATCAGTAGTGGTAGATTTGGGTATGTTCCTGATGCATACAACTATGTTGTGGTCACTGATGTTATTGTGAAAAACAGCTGCTTGACTAAGTTTGTGTGGCATATTAGTAATAATGAGGTCCAAGAGTGAACTTTTAAGGTGGGTCTTGCAGTTGGGTCTCATATGCTCATTAATTATTCAATGCTAACCAAAGACATCACAAATATTCTTTAGTGGGTTTAATTTAATTGTGAACCAGTCAAGGTTTAGATCACCTAGAAGGATGGATTTGTGTGTGTTAAAGGCTAAAAAGTGACTTAAGTGTGATAGGAGCTCTAACCCTCTTGAAGGTGGCCTGTAGCTTCCTATACTATTAATGGATTCAGCAGCTGATATGGACAGATTTAAAGTAAGGCATTTGAATTCCGAGGCATTGAAATGGCATGGAGAACAGTTATAGACAGCCGGTGTTTGGCATAGATAGCCCCCGTTGGCCTATCAACCCAGAACAGGGAATAGTAGGGTACAGCTAGCGAATGATCTGAAGTGGATAACTTTAACCAAGTCTCCATTATGACAAGGATATCCGGATTGGTATGGAATACCCAGGCTTGAACTTCAGTCAATTTTTTGGCAGAGTGCAGATATTGATGGACATCAACTCTGCTCTAGAAAATTTCAAGTCAAGGTTCCTAGCGATATGGGATTGCTATGCCCTCTTAGACGGACTCTGGTAAGAGGTGCCCAGCTGCCCTAGGTTACAGCTAAGATCCTGTGTCATCCCAGGGCCAGGGACCAGGCTTGGAAGTCATGAAGCCAACGCAAAGTACCACACGCTGCAAAATCCTTGCACTAGGCTACTCAGGAAGGCCAAAGCGAACTACTCTAAAGCCGCCTTCCATACCAACTTAAATCACCCTGCAAAATTCTGGAAGGTGGTCAACTCACTATTCACCCCACTGGCACAGCCCCCCCACCCCTGCTCTAAATCTAGACGGCACTACGGTGACTGTGCCCCTCGTTGTAGCGTCAATATTTAACTCCTCCTTCACAAACTGTACCTCGTCCTTTTTGTCCACCCTCCGATCTACACCCCAAAATCAAACTCCTTCAAACACCTCAGCCAACTCTGCCCCTCCCACCCCCTCCTTTTCCTTCCATCATATCTCACCATCTAAAGTTTTCAACACCCTGCTCGCCTTAAAACTCTCCAAGGGTAAATGCCCCACCGGGCTAGATGCCAAAATGCTCTACCTGTCTGCCCCTGACATTGCCATCCCCCTCTCTGCAGTCTTCAACCTCTCTTTCACACTCACCTCTATCCCATCCACATGGAAACATGTCACTGTCATCGCCCTCCTAAAAGGTGGTGACCCCTGGTTCCTTGGTAACTGCCACCCTATCTCCCTACTTCCCATTCTTGCAAAAATCTAGGAACATCTAGTCCTCACTAAACGTTCTGCCTTTCTTGGCTCCTCATCCTTCTTCTCACCTTACCAGTCTGGTTTTAGGAAGTCCCACTCCACTGCCACTTCCCTCTTCAGGCTATCTGACACCATCCTGGTACGAATAAAGGCCACATCACCTCAGCTATATTTGTAGATCTAGCAAAGGCATTTGACACAGTCTCTCCACACACACACACACACACACACACACACACACACCCCTCCTGCTCTCCCTTGCAGGGCTTTCTAGTGAGGCCACCAACTGGTTCCACTCTTACCTGGTTCGCAGGTCCCAGTCTGTCAGAATTGGTGTCTCCACCTCTGCCTTCCTCCCAGTTACCTCTGGTGTACCCCAGGGCTCGATCCTTGGCCCACTAAAGTTCTCCACTTTCCTTAATGACCTGCCCTCTGCCTGCCCCCACACATCCATTCACATGTATGCTGATGACACGATGCTGTATACATCTGGTCCATCACCTGCTGTTGTGGTGTCCAGTCTCCATATGGACTTCAATGCTGTCCAGCTTTGGTTCCGCTCTACCCAGCTTTTTCTCAATGCCAAGAAAACTGTCTCTATGACCTTTGGCACCAGGCAGAGGCTTTCTCAGCTTCCCCCATCCCTACTTTCCACACCCTGGGTGGGACTGTGTAAGAGGTCTGCATCTCCTTTAGATACTTCAGGGTCTGGCTTGACCAGCACCTCAACTTTTCTGTACACATAGATGCCATCCACAAAAAGCTGCACCCCTAGTTGAGCACCCTATACTGCAACCGTGGATGCATCCCTCTGCTGGCTCACTGCACTATTGTGCAGAAAATAAGCCTCCCCATTCTAGACCATGGTGATGTATTCTACAGTGCCACTCCCAAGTCCACCCTAGCCAGACTGGACCCTCTCTTCCACTGATTCTGTCACTTTTCCCTTGACTGTCCTCCCTCCACTCACCACTGCATCCTCTATCAGACCCTTGACCTCCCCTCACTCTACGATCACAGAAATTCTCACTGTGCTAGGCTAATGGTGAAGTTTTGGTCCCATTCACTGCTACCAAACCTTACCATAGTTCTAACAGCTGCCCCACTCCAGCTTACCAAATCAGAAACTTTGACTCTCGCTTCTTGGCTGTCCCTCACAATACTACCATGGCAAGTCAGGTAGCCTTTAGGTTTCACATGCCTGAACTGTGGAACTCCCTCCCCTCAGATGTTCGGCATGCCCCCCCCCATCACAGCACCTTAACTCCCTTCTCAAAACCCATTTTACCTCTGCTTGTGCATGTGACTAGGACCTTCTCTAACACTAGTCATGCTTCTCCTGGAGATGATTTTACATGCGCTGAACTGTACGTGTGTATGCTCTAGTCCTGCAAACAACAACTACCTACCACAGCAGTGTTTACCTAACCCTAGCAATTGCAGAGTTGCTCTTTTTTACTCATTCCTTATAACATGAGTTTTGTACATGCTCTATATCCTCTGTAACCCTTCTCATAAACTTTGCTGTATTGTGTACTTTCTGTAACTATATATTTCTTCTATTGCTCCTGTCCCCCAGGACGCATCTGGAATCAAGCAGCACTCCACTTAGTATGCCTTCCTGGTAAAACTTTTAAATAAATGAATGAATCATTTTTAGTACCTTAGCTGAAGCATAATCAGTTGGGGAGTCTGTGGGTGAGATGGGACCCTGGTTTAGTTCTACATTTCCTGAGCATAGCAAGAGCATGACAATAATTTGTTTCAGCCAGAATATCAATGATTTAGAAAACATCTTGTGATGTGTCACATGTCCATTACTAGAACAAGATAACACTGGCTTTCTCTTAATGCTAGTGGTGGAAGAGCTCAGCATTGTCCAAAGAATTATTATATAATGTAGTTTGGTGGGATTAATGGAAACCAAGGATGAAACAATTGCTTTAGATGGTTCATCCTATAATGGTTGCTGAAAGATACCAGTACTTCAAATGGGGTGCTGCATGGAAGGTGATACAACAGTGGGTGACAGAATGCTTAATTGGAAAATTGGTAAGAGCAGTACAGTATGAGAGATGGGAAAAGCATCGTAGATGGAGTTTGTAAAAACAAAATAATAGCAATAGTGTCTTAAATCCTGGATGAGCTACTAAAAAAGCGTGGGGTAGAAAAATGTGAGTGGAGATGATATCTAGGGGGAACTAATGAAAAAGCATAACTATGCCAAAATGCAGTAATAGTACAATAGGTTTCTCCTTATTACGCATGTCCCTCTAGTGGCTGATAAGTATAACGTGCTAATGGGGAAAAAAAAGATAGCACCAGCCAATCACGAGTACAGGTGTGACCAAGCTGATCGCCTACAAGCAGTGCATACCTTTCTTGACTCCCGGAGGCTTGCTGCTTGGTGGGTGGGTGGTGGGCTTTTGCAGTGGTCCCAGTACTGAACTGTGGGTGAGGTTTCAGCACAGGAGCCCTGATCAGGGATCAGGAATGCCAGGAGTCCTAGGAGGAAAGAAGTATAAGGACTTAGGTCTTGCAAGATAACTAAGGAGTGTGCACTATATGGGCAAATTGGGGTGTATTTTGGTCAAGGAAAGGGATTAAATTACTATATGTTAGCCAGAGGGGTCTGGGTGGGAAGGAGGAATCCAAAAAAGAAGAAAAAAAGAGAAAAAAAATGAAACGCAATGGGAAGCTAGAAGTTATCAGTAAGTACGATCAGGGAAGAGGGTGAACAAGGGGCTTAGATGGGCACAACAGGACAGAGAAATATGTGGAAAATGCCACCAAAATGTAAAGCAGAAAAAATGCTTAATCAAATATTGCTGTAAACTGTATGTTTAAAATCAATCAAGCTAACAGAGCTGCAGACACAGCAGGACAGGGAAATATGAGAAAAATGCCACCAAAATTTAAAGCAGGACAAATGTTTAATTAAATAATGCTGTAAACAGTAGGTTTAAAATGAATCATGTATAACAGAGCTGTAGACAGGCTGAAAATTATGGGCTCCAGACTGCGGCACAAAAAGGCATCAAATTCAAAAGGAAAACAAACAGGGTCATACAGTGAATGCAGTAAGTGGTGATTTTGGATTTTAAATCATGGTTTCCAGGTTCACAATTTTGAGTTTTACCACACTATGGGAAATTTTCCCTGTTGCCACTATATGGATCTGCTTTGTATTAAACATTTTGTCCTGGGGAGCTACTATCCCTTCCTAACATGCCACTCTGCCAAGGGTCTTTTTAGTACAGTATCACTAAATGAGCAGTAAAGAATGACAGTGTAAGCATTGTGTTAGGATAGCAGCATGCTTTGGGTGTGTTGTAGCATGAGGTCAAAGGCTGGGTGCTTCCACTACCCAAGAAACACACTCTAGAGTGCTTTGCTTTGATGATAAAAATGGGCCAATTAAGTGGCATATATTATTTTTTTATTTAAAGAAGTAGAAATTTGGAAAAACTTTATATCCTCGTACATCCTGACTGCCACCTTTTTTCATTCACCACCTTTATCATTTCCTTATAGACTCATAATGATCTCCTTTTCCTTCTCAGTAAAAGCAGAAGGGGAGAAAAGACAGTTATGGTTCTCTAAAGAACTGTCAAAGGTGGGGAAGGAAAAAAGGGTGGCATTCAAGATGTATAAGGAATTACCTAGGAAGGAGGACATGGTGCTGTACCTATTAAAACAGACTGAAGCAGGCAAGGTAGTATGGGGAGCAAAGGTGCTGGCAGTAGAAAGAATCCCAAAGAGGTCACTAAGAGGATTAAGATTTATTCAGCTACATAAGTAAGAAGAGGAAAGCAAGGGGAGGGACAGTGAGGATTAGAAGGGTGCAAAAGAGGACGAAGAAAAAGCAGACATCCTGAACAGATACTTCTGCTCAGTCTACACAGTGAGGGAAGGAACAGACACTAGGGAATAGTAGAAATGGTGGGTAGGGGGTTAGGGGAGGGACTCAAGTCCATTTTCTGAAGAGAGAGAGAGAGAGAGAGAGAGAGAGAGAGAGAGTCCAATAGGGATGACCAGCTTTGAAGGTGGACAAAGCTATGGGACCAGATGGGATACATTTAAGGATTCTGAAGGAACTCAGGGAAGTGCTACCCACCCCACTGACAGCCTTGTTCAGCAGTTCACTAGAAAAAGGCATGGTTCTGGAGGACTTGAGAAGAGTTGATGTGGTCCCTCCATATAAGAGCAGCAGCAGGGAGGAGTCAAGCAACTGTAGGCCAGTCAGTCTTACTTCAGTGATGGGAAATTAATGGAAACCCTGCTGAATGTGGACTGCAAGATCCAGGCAGCATGAATTCTTGGGGAGAAGGACCATGCCAAATGAATCTGATGGATTTCTTCAACTGGGTGACCAGTGAAATAGATCAGGGGAAGGCAGTGGATGTGGCCTATCTGAACTTCAGCAGGGCTGTCAACACTGTGCCACAGTGGAGGTTGATAAAGAAACTGAGCAGCCTGGGGGTAGGATCCAAAGTGGTGAATTGGGTTAGAAACAGGTAAATGGAGACAGAAGAAATGGTGGTGATAAATAGCACTCGCTCAAGCTATGGAGGAGTGACCAGCAGGGTGCCAGATGGCCCAGAATTGGGAGCAGTATCTACAATGTCATCATATGTGACATTGCTGAGAAACTGGAAGGGAAGGTATTGTATGCTATTTTGCAGAGGATACCAAAAATCTGCAATAGGGTGGATACTCAGGTGGGGTGGAGAGAATGAGCAAGTGTCTGGGAAAACTTGAGGAGAGGTCTAAAGCATGACAGTTGGGGTTCAATGCCAAAAAGTGCAAGATCATTCACCTGGGGCATAGGAACCCAGGCACTGAGCATAGGATGTGGGGGATACTGGCAGGCACTTAACAGGAAATGGACCTTGGGTCATCATACTGTATCTGATGACCTCAAGATGGCAGGGCAGTGTGATAAAGCAGTGAGTAGGGCTAGTGAGATGCTGGGGTGTATAGGATGGGGTGTCTCTTGCAGGAGAAGGGAGGTGGTGTTGCCACTGTATCAATCACTGTTGCGATCACACCTGGAATACTGTGCATTGCTTTAGAGGCCATACCTCAGAAAGGACATAAACAGAGTTGAGACAGTCCAGAGGAGGGTGACTAAAATTTTGCTGGGGTTGCACAAGAAGCCCTATGAGAAGAGATTTTGGGATCTCAACATGTATACCCTGAAAGAGAGGAGAGCAAAAGATGACAAAATAGAGACCTACAAGTACCTTTCAGGGGTGGACAGGGTACAAGATGGATGCCTCTTTCATATCAGAAGGAGTACGTGGACCAGGAAGCATGCTATGAAGCTTGCCGGGGGGAGTTTAAGAAAGATCTAAGGAAATGTTTCTTCTCTGAAAGGGTGGTAAACACCTGGAATATGCTGTCAGCAGACGTTGTAGAGACAAAACCAGTAGGGGTATTCAAGCATGTGTTGGAAAGACATGGAGTATACAAGAAAACAGGCAGGGGGATCACTGGAGACCAATTGGGGTCTCTGGAGACAGATTAGGCAACTAGGTAGGCCAAACGGTCCTTTTCTGCAAACAAATTCTATGTTTCTATGTAGAAATGAGAGAAAAAGAAGAAATAGTCTTATTGATCCACCATAATTTTACTGTTTGGACATTACATGGCATACGTTACTTTTTATTTTTTATAAATACAAGTACAGTATGACTCACATGTAGTGGATACCAGCTTATAATGGACAGATCTGCTGAGCCAAAAGTCAAAAACTATGTCCATAATGTTAAAAATCCCATTTATACCCCACTCTGTGTCCCTGATACATGCTGCAAACTGCCTGCTGACTGCCTGCTAACCTTCACCTGATTGTTCAGCTGGCCAGTTTGGCACTATAAAGACATCACTTACTGTACCTCACTTGATGCCTAATACCTGCCACAGTACTCGAGGGGACTACTCCACAGCACACATTGCCTTTCCATGCAACCTTCCCCTCCTCCCCCTTGACTACTGCTGCTCAGGCACCTGCTTCCCCAATCACCAAAGGCACTGTACAGTACAATTTTAATTACATTTACTGCTCAGTCATCAGTGAGCTGCAAATAGCAGTTCCCTGTACCCTTGACAGACAGAGGAGGGGGTATGATTTGAGTTTAATTTCTGTGTGAGCCTTTGCTAATAAAAATTCATATTTTAAGATTTCAGGCTCTAGATAACACCTCTGTGGACATAACCTGCTTATAGGAATGTTCCATTATAAGAGAGTTTTGCTATAAGTGAACTGAGGTATACTGATACAGCAGTGCCTGCTTAACATAAACAGTGAGGTTGCAGATCTTTTTTTTCTGTGCTATTGTGCTAGGATATCAGCATTAGGTTCTTAGCTCATCTGCTAATAAAGTTTTTGTATTTTTGTATACCCATTTCATAATATTCTTATTGACATGTCTTGCCAGAGGCAATGTTTACAAGCATACTGTGGATTTTATCTCCATTCTCATTTCCTACATGCCTGTCTAAGAAAAAAGATGACATCTGCTCCCATCATGGTGTCTAAGTTTAATTTTAAATGATAAATGCCAGTGGGGAGGTAGCCTTTGCAGTTTTTGTGCAAGTGGTTGGAGGAGATGATCAACCAAACCCCCTAGTAGTACACACTTAAAATGGATTACATGATCTGTGTTCAATCTCTTCCATTCACCTAACTCCCTTACAGTATTGAGAAGTCCCGAAGCTTGACCATGGTACTCAAGCCATTTTTCTTAAAATCACCCCAGACCCCTTAAGGGCTCCTCTGATTATCACTGTGGCCTACTTCTCGCTGCGAAAACAAACCCCAGCAATCCAATCTCTCTCTCTGTCTACCTCTCCAGCCTCCCGCAGAAGGTTGAGCAGATACTAGTGGATGACCTTAACACCAACTGGCTTGCCAGCTCAGAAGCCCATGCCAAGGACACATTTGCGGCCCTTGATTTAACACAGCTGGTAACCCAACCCACCTGTCTGAACCCATTCAATGGCTCTAGCACTCTCCTGGACATCCTCCTCAACAACCGCCAGCACAGAATTGTGGACATCTCTGTCCATCCAAACTCCCTGAGCAACCACTCACCAGTAATTTTCACATGGTTCTGTTGGCTACCAAAACCTGTGCCCAATGTCTCATGCCATCTTATCCAACCTCGTAATCTCACTAAACTTAAGCAGTACCTTGCCCAGTGGGACTGGTCACCAATAAACCAGGCTCTAAGTATTGATGTGGCACTCGACTACTTTACCCACTCCTTCAACAAGCCCTATGACATCTTTGTCTCACTGGTCAAAACCCGCACCAAGCAACATAATGAACCATGGGTCACACCATTGCTCCTTCAGCACTACAACACAGAGATAATCTCTGGCATAGAGCCATTGCCTCTGGTAAGCAAGTGGATAGGCAAGTCTACAATGCTGAGTACTATAGATGTACATGGGCCATTCGTAAGGCCAAGTCGGAGTACTACAGATCCTTTCTAGCCTCCTCCTGTGGGTCTTCCCAGAACTTCTGGGACAACATAAAGGAATTAAATGGGAAATCTCGCTCCCCTCCCCATGCCAACTCAACATTAATGGGACCGCTATCACTGACCCCGCTAATATTGCTGACTGCCTTAACTCCACTTTCTCAGAGCTCAGCACAGTTCTCCCTAGCAACTTCTTCAACCCAACCTCCCACCCCCCAGCTTCAGCCCCTCCCTCGTGCACCTTTCTACCTGTGGACCATCTCACCACAAAATGCCGGGCACTACTTATCAAAAGCCCTCAGTGGCACGAGCCCCTTTTGTGAACCCCTGGATACACGGCTCCTACATCAGGTCCTTGATGTAGTGCTTACCTCACTGACTGATTTACTCAACCTCTCCCTTTGCCTTGGCCAGTTCCCTCTAGCCTGGAAAAAGACAGTTATCACTCCCATCCTAAAAAGTGGTGACACCTCCTCCCCTGGCAACTATCATCTGATCTCCATTCTTTCCCCTCTCTCAAAAGCCCTGGAAAAAATATTGGCAGACCAATTGTCCGAATACCTTGCCTCCCATGATCTGCTATGCAGGGAGCAGCATGGCTTCTGACCAGGTCATAGTACAATCACAGCTCCTGTGGAGTTCTCCAACTTCCTTCATGAAACCCTTGACAAAGGCTACCTTGCAGGAGCTGTCTTTATTGACTTCTCCAAGGCCTTTGATATGGTCTGTCACCCTCTCCTTCTTGACTCATTTCTTCAACTCGGCTTTTCCTAAGACCCACTTGATTGGTTCTCTAGTTACCTCTCCTCAAGGTCCCAATGTGTTAAAATACACAACACCCTCTCCAGTACCCATCCTGTCCACTCAGGGGTACTGCAGGGCTCCATTTTGGGCCCTCTTCTCTTCAGTCTCTACCTAAATGCCCTTCCCAACTCCTGCTCTAGCAAGGTTCTTCTATATGCAGATGACGCTGTCCTCTTTTCCTTCCAACCTGACCCCTCTTCTCTTCAGACCTCCCTGTAGCGCTCTTTCAGCAAAATCGAGAACTGGTTTATCGACCACAGGCTGATTATTAATATTAAAAACAACAAAGCCATGTTGTTGGCTCACCATCAAAGCAAAGCCAAAAACTTGCCCCTCCAGATACTATCCAGCGCACTTCAACCACTGGAGCAGGTTAACAACTACAAATATCTGGGCATTACCTTCAGCTCTGCCCTCACCTTTCACTTGCATATCAACCTGCTCACCTCAGCTGCCAACATGCACATAGGCCTTCTGTACCACCATAAGGACTGCCTACCTCCAGAAGCCCTCAGACTGGCTGTCATCTCCTCAGTCTTGTCGCTTGTAGATTATAGCCTCCCTGTCTATGCCGCTGCTGATGCCACCACCCTGAGCAAAATTCAAATGTCTCTAAACAAGGCCTGCAGGCTTCTAACTGGCGCTGACAGGTAGACTCATGCATGCTATACTCCCTGGCCAATATACTCAATCTTGAAGAGAGATCATAATATCAGATCTGCCTTCTGGCAAAAAAATACTGTTAGGTCTGTCCCCTCCAGGGGTGTCCTCCTCCTTCCACCCTGCTACCCCCTCCGCCTCCACTCGTAGTTCCACCAAGGCCTCTCTTAGAGTCCCCAGAGTGAGGACCTCACTCGCCCAGAGATCCTTTTGTTACAATGCACCACACTGGCTCAACTCCCTCCTCACTTCTATCACCTCCCTCCATAAAATAGGTCCTTTTAAGTCAGCTCTCAAGAACTTCATTCTCTCCACCTGCTGTTGCAATTTTTCCCAACACGCGGGGTCCTAGACCACCAGTTGTCATCCCCCACTAGGGGCTCTTAACTAATCCTTGCTGACAATGCCTACAGACATACAGGCACACATCACTAGGGGGCTCTTAACCAATCTTTGCTGACAATGCCTCTTGTTGAGGCGGCACCACTAAAGTACTTAATCCGCTTATTGTTGCCTACCTACCACTCTGTATAGGCCATTGTGTCACTACTGTTTACTGTGATGACTGATCACTGCACTGTTCTGTGCTTTATGATGTTGCATTGCTATTTGATGTTGTATGGTTGTTGCTACTCTGTAATTACTTGCTATGTCTCAAAACTCCTGTAATCACTTGATATGTACTATACCGTGTCTGTACTATGTATTCACCTGTTTCTGACTTGGAGCCTTTGGAAACAAGTCCTTGACTCAAAGGGTTGCAATTCTGATATTATTATAAATAAGTAAATAAATAAATAAATAACCAATTACAAAGCAGTAGTTGGGGTATTCCATTTAAGAAAACAGCAGTCAAGCTGAGTACACCAGAAAAGGTGTAAGAGCTCTTTTTTCTTATCAAAAAAGGAGTAAAGTTAATATTTGCTACTGGGCATTGTGGTGAAGGGAGGCAGAAGCAGGAAGTAGGCACTGTGAGAGGCAGAAAGGTGGATTAGCAGGAGGCCAACCTCAGCACTATTGTCTGCAGGGCAGGTCACATGACTGCATCCAGTCAATAGAACAGCTGTAATCTGTGGGTTTAAAAGGATCTGCTTTCTGTTTATCAAGACCTTCCATTTGACAAACTAGCAGCTGAGCTAAAGACACCAGGAGAGGTGTAAGATCTCTTTCTTAACAAAAACATAGTCAACTTATTATATTCTGATGGACTTGGGGAGTAAAGGGAGGTAGGAAGTGAGAGGCAGCCATTGTGGGAGGCAGAGGGGTTGGCTAACAGGAAGTCAACTCTGGTGCCATTGTCTGGGGCATGTCATATGACTTTAGTCTGCCAGTCATGTGGCAGCAGTTTATGAGGTTGGAAAGAATCTGATTTCTGTTTGGATGGGCATTCTGTGTGAGAAAACACACACAGAGATGAGGATACCAGGAGCGGTGTAAGGTCTCTTTTTTAGAAAAAAAATGGAGTAAAGTTATTGTGTGCTGCTTGGCTTGATGGTTAAAGGGAGGGGGAAATGGGAAGTGGTCATTGTGGAAGGAAGAGGGGCTAGCAGGAAGTTGACCTTGGATCCATTGCATTACAGACAGGTCATGTGACTGAAGCAAGCCAATCATGCACCTGCAGTCTGATATTTAGATCCCATGGGATCAGTAACCCAGAGTATGAGGACCCCAGCAAGGGACTCTACTCATCACACCATCTGTTCCAAAGTAATATATAGATGATTCATTCACAGAGGGGTATTAATATTTATAGTCTAGGGGTCATTTTTTTTGGTGAAGGGTACGATAGGGTTGCATAACAAGTAGAAGTGGTGGGAAACCTTTTGGATGGAGGTGCTGAGAATAAAATAAGCTTGCAGCTAAAGTATCAAAACCCTATGTAGGTTATGTTATAGTGATCATTAGTAATCTCCATCTGGGGTACACTGAAAGGGCTTCTGTGAAGAACACACAGGGGGAGGCAGGAGAAGAAAGGAGCAGTCGAGATTTAGAAGATTACCAGGTAACAAATGAGATTTAGTAGTTGCCGTATTGGTCCTTGCAAGAATAGATCCAGAAGCAAATGATTTGATACCTTTTAATAGACCAACATAGATGTAACAACAAGAACAAAGTGCTCTAGCTTTCGGACCAACCAGTCCCTCTTCAGAAGCTCATGGCAGTTGTTTAAAAAATACAATGCTTATAACAGCTAGATAATGCAGAGAAAAACAGAAAAAAATCCCCATTGGTTTAAAATACTCATTTAAAAAAAAAAAGAACAGAAGATGATGTCAGAGAAGTTTAACAGTACCATACTGCCTTCAGCCACAAGCCACCCTGGGTCAAACGTGCTTGGTGGAACACACATACAAAGAATCCTACTGCATATAAATTTAATTGACATAAGATAACACTGCTGAAACAGATAACTCTTAAATCAAGCTATGAGTGTCACAGTTAGTATAAGGATGTGATTACTGAAAGGCAACCCCCACCCAGATTAAAGACAAACTAAGATTGTTATAGGGCTCATGAAGTTTCAATGTCTGCATTATAGACAAGAATTTACCAGTAAAGTTGTCTTAAAACATCAGTGCACACTGTGTGATGTAAAACCTAGCTGGACCTGTCACCCAGCTGTACTCTCCAGCTAGATATAAGGCCCAAGAAATTTCAAAACCTCAGGACTATATAAATGATAATTTAAATATGAATTGATAATATTAGTGTCAAACAAAAACTCTAGTCGAGGAATCTCAAGGAATTAAGACCATGTAGCCTGATATGTACTGATGTCAATATACTCTGAGATTGTAACAACTTGATGTACCACAAGTGTCTAAGGAATCTGAAAAAGAGATAAAAATGTAATTTCTCTCCTCTTCATACAAACAATACACCCTAACCCACCCCACATCACCATAATGTGGGTGGGGGAGATACATAGCTTTAAGGAGATGTTGTCTCTCTCACTCTCTCTCTCTCCCCCCCTTTTTTTTACCCCTCTCTCTCACACACACAGACACACACACACACACACACACACACACACACACACACACACTCTCTCTCCTAGTGAACCTATATTCACTTCAGTCACTGCAATTGTTCCCCAAAGGAATTAAACTTGTCATGAAATCCTGAGTAAAAGGGCTTATGTCTCCTAATACCTACAGAGCAAAAATGTGACACTATTTAACCGTACTACTATCTGCATAGTAACATTTCCAAGGATACTGGATAGAACTTCCATGAAATAAACCTGCTACCCTCCCCAGGATAATGTAACTAGAAGTAAATACAAAGTATGTGTGTAAGACCAGAGGTCTAACATACCTATTATCTACAAATTACTACAATATTAGCCTAATGTAAAAAGATCTGTGCAGGACCCCCATGCAAATGAGATCACACACCCCAATATGTGCAGAGTTACAAAAATTATATGTGACAGTATATGATAACACTCTTGTATGTACAGTAGCAGGCTAGGTAATCTGAATATGGTGCAATGAAATCAATCCCACCCCCAGGCAAAGATAAAAAGTAAGGAGGAATTAATATTCATTATGTGTGTGAAGTAAGAATAGTAACACATTATAACTCAATATATCTAAATAGAGACTTACCTCAATGTGACAGCAAAGCCACATCTGTTATATCACATACCTCAACATATACCCACACATACAGACACACACTTCCCATCCCACACATGCTGAAGTCCTATAATATGTCAGTCTGAAGAAGAAAAGGTCTGTGGATGTTAGTTTCTGTATTGTCCCATAAAACCAAGATCAGCGTTCATCCCATCTGCTACCATATTGAGATGTAAAATAAGTTTAATCTCAAAAGCTCATCTCTGTTGTGTGTTTTTGAGATTTCCTTTTAAGACCATTACTGACATATCTGAGATTGAGTGGTCAGGCTGGAAGAAGTGGTGCCCCACTGGTTTTTCAGTCTTCTTTGCTGTAATAGTATGTCTGTGCGAGTTCATCCTAGTGCGGAGCTGTTGGTGTGTCTCTCCAACATAACCTGTTTGTGGACATCTCTTGCACTGAATGAAATAAACAACATGTCGTGACATGCATGTATAACTCCATGCACCTGGAATTGTCTGTTTTGTGATGTAACCACACAGTCCGAGGTAGAAATGAGCCCACAAGTCTTACAGCGGCGTTGATTGCAGGGTCATGTGCCATTGTGTGACATGGTATTCTGTTCCAGTGAAAGTTTGCTCCTAATAATTAGGCTGGATAAATTTGGTGGTTGTTTAAAAGATAGTAGTGGGAATTCCTTAAAAACACAATTAAGGGTTTCATCCTCACTAAATATTGGGTGGAGATCTTTAATAATCTTATGCAGACATTCAAGGTCTGGATGATATGTGACTACCAAGGGTATTCTGTCTGTAGCTGTCTTTTCTTTATATTGAAGTAGTTGTTGTCTTGGTACTTGTGTTGCCCATTCTGTTATCCTGTCAATTTCCCTGGAAGAGTGTCCCTGCTCAATAAAGGTGTTTTTCAACATAGCCAAATGTGTATCTCTGTCATCCTCATTTGAACAAATATGGTGACAATGGAGTGCTTGACTGTATATGACAAATTTTTTTGTGTGGTTTGGGTGATTATTTTTCTTGTGCAGGTATCTCTGTCTGTCTGTTGGCTTCCTGTAAATACATGTATGTAAGGTTCCATCCTTAATGGTAACTGTGTTGTCCAGAAAGTTAACTTTGGTGGTAGAGTACTCCAGGGTAAGCTTTATGGTAGGGTGGAGATTATTAAGTTTGTGATGAAAATTTTTGAGTGCATCTGTGCCCTCCGTCCAGGTGATAAACAAATCATCAATGTAACGGAAATAAGCTAGTGGTTTGTGGGGATACTGCCTTAAAAAATCCTCCTCCAAGTCAGCCATAAAGAGGTTAGCATACTGTGGAGCCATTTTGGTGCCCATTGCTGTTCCCATACTTTGAACATAATGTTTATCATAGAAGTTGAAGTTATGTGTCAAAATGAATTCCATAAGTTCCCCCACCACTCCAGGGTTGATGTTTTGTTCCGGTCCTTTCTCATGTATGTATTTAAGGCATGCTGCAATGCCATCTGTGTGTGGAATATTAGTGTAGAGGGATGTTACATCCATTGTCACTAAAATGGTATCAGGTGGTAACAAGTCAGTGGTCAGATCCTTACTAGGCAAAAACAGACCCATTATAACCTTTCTCTACTGGAACGGACAGCTATTGGGACACTGAAATCAAACCACAACATTGTCATCAAAAAAGCTGATGAAGGCTCTGCAGTGGTGATTTTAAACAGAGAAGATTATATTAATGAAGCTAATAGACAGCTAACAGATCTTACATACTACAGAGAACTAGAGAGTGACCCCACTACAAGATATAAAGATGAACTACGTGACTTAATTAAAACTTTTCCAGACCATGTCCGAGAAACTAACTCACCTCATCCCTGATGAACCCAGGCCAGGGACATTCTACATGCTACCTAAAATACATAAACTATAATCCAGGGAGACCCATAGTCTTTGGTAATGGTACCTTGACTCTGAGGGGATCTCAGGGTTTGTAGAGACCATTTTGAAACCGCTGGTTATGGAAAGAGACAGTTATATCCAGGACACTACGCACTTTTTGTGTGTACTTTCTGATTATAAGGATTTACCACCTGATACCATTTTAGTGACAATGGATGTAACATCCCTCTACACTAATATTCCACACACAGATGGCATTGCAGCATGCCTTAAATACATACATGAGAAAGGACCGGAACAAAACATCAACCCTGGAGTGATGGGGGAACTTATGGAATTCATTTTAACACATAACAACTTCAACTTCAATGGTAAACATTATGTTCAAAGTATGGGAACAGCAATGGGCACCAAAATGGCTCCACAGTATGCTAACCTCTTTGTGGCTGACTTGGAGGAGGATTTTTTAAGGCAGTATCCCCACAAACCACTAGCATATTTCCATTAAAAAACACCTTTATTGAGCAGAGACACTCTTCCAGGGAAATTGACAGTATAACAGAATGGGCAACACAAGTACCAAGACAACAACAACTTCAATATAAAGAAAAGACAGCTACAGACAGAAAACCCTTGGTAGTCACATATCATCCAGAACTTGAACGTCTGCGTAAGATTATTAAAGATCTCCACCCAATATTTAGTGAGGATGAAACCCTTAGTTGTATTTTTAAGGAACTCCCACTACTATCTTTTAAACAACCACCAAATTTATCCAGCCTAATTATTAGGAGCAAACTTTCACTGGAACAGAATACCATGTCACACAATGGCACACGACCCTGCAATCAGCGCCCTTGTAAGACTTGTGGGCTCATTTCTACCTCGGACTGTGTGGTTACATCACAAAACAGACAATTCCAGGTGCATGGGAGTTATACATGCATGTCGCGACATGTTGTTTATTTCATTCAGTGCAAGAGATGTCCACAAACAGGTTATGTTGGAGAGACACGCCAACAGCTTCGCACTAGGATGAACTCGCACAGACATACTATTACAGAAAAGAAGACTGAAAAACCAGTGGGGCACCACTTCTCCCAGCCTGACCACTCAATCTCAGATATGTCAGTAATGGTCTTAAAAGGAAATCTCAAAAACACACAACAGAGACGAGCTTTTGAGATTACACTTATTTTACATCTCAATATGGTAGCAGATGGGATGAACGCTGATCTTGGTTTTATGGGACACTACAGAAACTAACATCCACAGACCTTTTCTTCTTCAGACTGACATATTATAGGACTTCAGCATGTGTGGGATGTGGTTGCATGTGTGTATGTATGTGTGTGGGTATATGTTGTGAGTTATGTGATATAACAGATGCGTGGCTTGCTGTCACATTGAGGTAAGTCTCTATTTAGATATATTGAGTTATAATGTGTTACTATTCTTACTTCACACACATAATGAATATTAATTCCTCCTTACTTTTTATCTTTGCCTGGGGGTGGGATTGATTCCATTGTATCATATTCAGATTACCTAGCCTGCTACTGTACATACAGGAGTGTTATCATATACTGTCACATATAATTTTTGTAACTCTGTACATATTGGGGTGCGTGATCTCATTTGCATGGGGTCCTGCACAGATCTTTTACATTAGGCTAATATTGTAGTAATCTGTAGATATGTAGGTATGTTAGACCCTCGGTCTTACACACATACTTTGTATTTACTTCTAGTTACCTTATCCTGGGAACGGTGACAGGTTTATTTCACGGTAGTTCTATCAGTATCCTTGGAAATGTTACTATGCAGGTAGTAGTATGGTTAAATAGTGTCATTTTTGCTCTGTAGGTATTAGGAGACATAAGCCCTTTACTCAGGAGTTCATGACAAGTTTAATTCCTTTGGGAACAATTGCAGTGACTGAAGTGAATATAGGTTCACTAGGAGAGAAAGAGAGTGTGTGTGTGTGTGTGTGTGTGTGTGTGGTGTGTCTGTGGAGAGGGAAAAAAGGGGAGAAAGAGGCGAGAGGGAGAGACAACATCTCCTTAAGTTATGATCTCCCACCCACATTATGGTGATGTGGGTGGGTTAGGGTGTATTGTTTGTATGAAGAGGAGGAGAGAAATTACATTTTATCTCTTTTCAGATTCCTTAGACACTTGTGGTACATCAAGCTGTTACATTCTCAGTGTATATTGACATCAGTACATATCAGGCTACATGGTCTTAATTCCTGAGGATCCTCGACTAGAGTTTTTGTTTGACACTAATATTATCAATTCATATTTAAATTATCATTTATATAGTCCTGAGGTTTTGAAATTTCTTGGGCCTTATATGTAGCTGGAGAGTACAGCTGGGTGACAGGTCCAGCTAGGTTTTTACATCACACAGTGTGCACTGATGTTTTAAGACAACTTTACTGGTAAATTCTTGTCTATAATGCAGACATTGAAACTTCATGAGCCCTATAACAATCTTAGTTTGTCTTTAATCTGGGTGGGGGTTGACTTTCAGTAATCACATCCTTATACTAACTGTGACACTCATAGCTTGATTTAGGAGTTATCTGCTTCAGCAGTGTTATCTTATGTCAATTAAATTTACATGCAGTAGGATTCTTTGTATGTGTGTTCCACCAAGCACGTTTGACCCAGGGTGGTTTCTGGCTGAAGGCAGTATGGTACTGTTAAACTTCTCTGACATCATCTTCTGTTTTTTTTTTAAATGAGTATTTTAAACCAATGGGGATTTTTTTCTGTTTTTCTCTGCATTATTTAGCTGTTATAAGTATTGTATTTTCTAAACAACTGCCATGAGCTTCTGAAGAAGGACTGGTTGGTCTGAAAGCTAGGGCACTTTGTTCTTGTTGTTACATCTATGTTGGTCCATTAAAAGGTATCAAATCATTTGCTTCAGGTAACAAATGGGGAGAGAATGCAGTTCCCCAGAATTGTAAGGGGAGACATAGTCAGTTGTGAAGGATTTGCTGCTACCATCCTCAGGATGGGGCTCCTGGTGACTGGCTTTTGTCCTGTATGTTGAAAATGAGCAGCATGCTCAACTGAACTAGCTACAACAAGAGAAGTAGTTAGAAGGCTGAAGTATAGATCTGAGAGGGAACTGGGAAGCCTCAAGCAACTCCACTACCTCAGGGGATTCTAGATGTAGGGTGCTAGGAAGGGAAGTGGGCATGGAGGAGAAGCCAGGGGGAGTAGTGCAATCCCTGGCAATATATAACCTCTTCAATCCACTGAGTGTTGAGGTGAAACTGGCCAAGCCAGGTAGAGGTAGAGGTAGAGGGAGACAAAGAGATCATCAAAACCATGCACAGCATGGCAATCAAAGGGGAGGTGATAGTGGTAGGTGATGTCAACTTTCCTTATATAAATTGAAGCACCCACACAGCAGCCACAATAGGGAACAAAAACATCCTAGAAGCACTGAGGGGAGCAGGTCTGAGGCAGCTGGTGAGGGACCCAACAAGAGAGAAAGCTGTCCTTGATCTATTGCTCACAAACATGGAAAATATCTTAGAAGTACAAGTATAGAGTCACATGGGAGCCAGTGACCATCATATACTATAGTTCCAGGAAAACACAGCCGTCGAGACTAGACAGACAAAAACCAAAGTATTGGACTTTAGAAGACAGACTTTGGTAAAATGAGGGAGTGTCTTAAAACAAAACTAGGACTGAAACAAAGGGGGGGGGAGGAATGCTGGACATGTCTGAAAGGGGCTATCTCAGAAGTCTCAAATCTGTGTCTAATGATAGTAAGCAAGGTGAAGAGGAGGAGAGAACCACTCTGGTTTTCCAGGGAGGTGGCATTGAGGGTTTGAGAAAAAAAAAAGAATTACATTGAGGAAATACAAGGTAACTGGAAATGATAGGGGCTTAGATACATACAAGGGGAAACTAAAAGAAGTGAGTAAGACAATCAGAGCAGAAAATGGATCAACAGAAGAGAAAATAGCCAAGAAGGTTCAAAGGGGGGACACAACCTTCTTTAGATACATTGGGAAAAAGAGGAAGACAAGGGGGGTATAGTCAGAATAGCAAAGGAGAAGGGGGGACATGCAGAGGAGGACAAAGAAAAAACAGACATCCTCAATACATATTTTTGCTGTCTTTACCAAGGAGGACAGCTGGTGAGGGTCCACCCTGAGTGAAAAATGCTCCATCAAGCAAGAGATATAGCCAAGACCATTCACATATGAAGTAGTCCTCAAAGAACAGGGAAAACTCAAAGTAGACAAAGCAATGGAGCTGGATGACTTCCACCACAGAATTCTTAGGGAGCTAAGGGAGGAGCTCGCAGCACCCCAGGCTGAACTATTTAACATGTCTCTTGAACTAGGGGAAGTCTCCATGGATTGGGGGAGGGCCAATGTGATCCCTCTCCATTACAGTGGAAGTAGGGATGCCGCTGGCAACTACCGCCCAGTAAGCCTCACCTCAATTGTGGGCAACACAATGGAAGTACTGCTCAAAAACAGAATTCTACAATTGCTAGAAGAGCACAGTAAGGTTGATCCAAAGCATTGTGGTTTTATCACTGGTGGATCATGCCAGACTAACCTGATAGACTTCTTCAACTGGGTGACCAACACTGTAGATCAGGGATGTGCTGTGGATGTGGTATATCTAAACTTCAGCAAAGCCTTTGACTCAGTTCTGCATAGAAGGCTGCTGTACAAACTCGCCAGCATGGGGATTGGACAGAGGAAGGTAAACTGGATAAGAAGCCTCCTAAATGGTAGGACTCAGAGGGTAATAGTAAATGGTACCTTATGACTAGCGGAGTTCAGCAGGGGTCGGTCTTGGGTCCCATCCTCTTTAATGTGTTCATAAGTGACATATCAGAAGGATTAGAGGGAAAGGTGAGCCTGTTTGCTGATGACACAAAGTTGTGCAATAGGTAGACATTCTGGGAGGGGGGTGGACAAAATGAGTGTGGATCTCAGAAAACTGTAAATATGATCAAAAACATGGCAGCTCAGATTCAGTGAGAAAAAGTGCAAGACCATGCACCACAGAGAGGTAACCCTGGTGAACAATACCATATGGGGGGTGTCAAAATTGAGGCCACAAAGCAGGAGAGGGATCTGGGGATAATTATAACTGATGAGCTAAAGAAGACCAAGCAATGTGAGAAAGCTGCATTGAAGGCAAGTGGTATGCTAGAGTGCACAGGGATGGGAAAAACCATTAGGAAAAGAGAAGTAGTGATGCCACTTTATTGATCACTGACTAGGTATGACTATGTATATATGGACAAAAGAAGGCCAAGGCCCATTGAGATTGTCCCCCGACAAATGTGGGAATTTAAACCCTGTGGTGGTTCTCATGAAGCCAAATGTCTATCCCTACTTTAAATGTGTTAATAGTCTCACTGTCAACTAGATCTTGACGAAGCATATTACAAAGTCTTGGTGTTCTTACAGAAAAGAAATGTAACCTTCCATTAGTTTTTGCTTGACTGATTAATATTTGTTTATTGTGGAGCCTTGATGATGTTTTCTTATGACTCATATGAATGCCACATTGGGCCATAAGGAAGGGTGATCTTAATATCTTATACAGAAAAATAAGATCTCTTCTTCTCCTAAATTGTAGTGAATGTAATCCTGTTTTCTTTAGTCTGTCCGTATAGGGTAAAGATGCAAGATGTGGAACCATCTTTGTAGCCCTCAGTTGTATTTGTTCTATGATGTTTATATCTTTGACCAAATAAAGGTTCCATGCAGGTGACCCATAGTCAGTTTAGGGTCTAATATGAGATCTAAACAGGGGGATGATACATGCCTCAGATTTTGAAATAAACAAATGTCTGATTCTGCCCAACAGTGAATTTGTAGTTTTTGCTATGTGACTACAATGACTTGCGGGGGTAAGTCTGTTATTTATTCAGATCCCTAGATCTCCTTCGCATGGTGAAGAGTTTAGGATGTTGTTATTTAACATATATGTTTGTGTAGGATTATTGTGACCCAAGTGAAGGACTGAGCACTTATCAATGTTAAAATCCATTTTATTGGTATGGGCCCAGGATTCCAAGGTTAAGAGATCTTTTATAAGTGTAACCCTACTTTCATCTGTGCCCACCATGCCACCCAAATTGGTGTCATCTGCAAATTTAGATAGTGAATTCCCAAAGCAGATCTGCATATCCGAAATGAAAACATTAAACAATACAGGGCTCAAAATGGAACCCTGTGACATGCCACTAGTAACAGCTACTTCTTCAGACAATACACCATTCACCCTTAAACATTGGGTTCTACCCAACAATCAACTGTCAATCCATTTGACTATACTGGTTGAAAAACCAAGATGTATGAGTTTAGCTATAAGAATACTATGGGAGACCTTGTTAAAGGCTTTACTGTAATCTAAAAGAATGACATCCCAGGGTGTGATATTATCCAAACCTTGCTTAATGATGTTATAAAAAGCGATTAAATTGGTGGTACAAGAGTGCCCCTGTTTGAACCCATGTTGGGAAAGGCCATTGATGTTAAGTTCCTGCATTTTCTTTTCCACAATACCCTTAATTACTTTCTCCATTAATGTGCATGGGATGGATGTAAGACTAATGGGTCTATAGTTATTTACTACAGTTGTTTGATTACCCTTTTTTTTTAATAGGTACAACTATGGCTGTTAGCCAGTCCAATGGGACTGATTTATCCATGAAGGATTTATTAAAAAGTATTGTTAAGGGGACAGCTATTTCATCAATGGTTTCAATCAAAAATCTTGAGTTGATATGGTCAGGGCCACTACTCATATTCAGTTTAAAGTTTTTTAGTAAGTTAATATTGTCAGTAGTGGTTATGATATGTTTATTTGATTCTAGAGTAAGGCCAACTATCTTTAAACTAGGATCACTCCCTTTAGAAAAAAAACAGATGAAAAATAATTGTCTAGAGTACTGGCAATTTGTTTATCACAGGTGACAGCAGTAGTGCCTTTCATAAGAGGACCTATCTGCCTATTATTAGTTCTTTTGTTTATTAAGATAGCAGAATAAGGACTTATGATTATCCTTGGTGTGAGCAATGCAAAATTCAAGATTTATTTTTGCTAATCTAATTGATTTTTTTAAGGTTAGTAACTGCTACCACATACTGTCCTAATATTAATTCCTTTGTGGCATCTGTGCATTTTTTTAACATTTTGAATAATGTTTCCATTTTCTTTATTTGTTTACAAATTGTAGTATTTAGCAAAGGTGATATTTTCCCTCATTTATTATATCTTGTTTGAACTGGAATAAAAGTATTCTCAAGATCTAATATTCTTTTTTTAACAAAATTCCAAGCATCTTCTAAGGTTAGAGGTGATAGTATATTAGTCCAAGGGGTATTTTTTAGGCAGTTATTAATTCCTTGGAAGTCAGCTTTTCCATAGTTGAATACTTTTGAATGGTTTACCAGTTTGCGGATTTCATAGTACAGATCACATATAACAGATCTGTGATCACTGTTTCCCTGAGGAACAGAAACAGAAAGGTTATGTATTTTATTGGACATATTTGTTATTATTAGGTCCAATATATTACATCCCCAAGTGGGATTTCTAACTAGTTGTTCTAAACCTTGTTCAGTAAGCATGGTAATACAATGTTTTTCAATGACAGTAGTGCCAAGGCCAGAAGCCCAGTTAATTGTGGGCATATTAAAATCCCCCAATATCAATGTATTGCCCTTCTCAGCTATATGGGCTATCTCTTCTAATAATACTTTGGCATAATCTGTATCAACAGATGGTGGACAGTAACATGTACCAATAAGTATCTATGGGTGCCCCTGAAACTGTATGAATGCCCAGACACTTTTGGTGATTGACCTAAGTGGATATTCATATGACTGAATAGTATCTTTCATATAAAGGCTTACTCCTCCACCTTTTTTGTTAACTCTGTCATTATGATAACGTTTTAATCTGGGTATTTCTTTAATCCAAGATGAGTCTGAGTCCTACCAAGTTTCTGTGACAGATATGATATCAATCTTATGCAGATGTACTCTAGTTTCTAATTCAGAGAGTTTGAGTAAATTCAGTGATCATGCATTTAAGGATAATTTTTTGCAGACTTTGTAAGAAAAACACATCATTGCTTGAGATCTGGGTAATACCCCGGTCTCCCCCTTGTGAGTGGTGGTGGGCGAAGTGGGCTCAATCTGCTTTGTGAAGTGATTCACAGAGCAAAGGTGGATTCGCAGAGTGCTCTGCAACGTGAAGCAGAGTACTTTGCATTATAATGAGGAATGCAAAGTCCATTGGAAACAATGACTTCACATTACTCTGCCTCCCCAGACCACTACTCCACCAAACTTTCAGGTGAAGTACATTGAAAACAATGTACTTTGCCTCACTTTGCCTAGTTTTTGAGCTCCAAAGGCGAATTTTGCAGTGATTCATGGGATTTCAGGTCACATGGGCTCTATATTGATCTGCACAGCCTCGGTTCAGGGCAGTACGAGTAGGAAGGAGTAGGAGACAGTGTGGTCTGAAAGCTGTCTGTGATAGGAATCTTGTAAAAGCTGTTCAAAAAGCATTTTTGCATGTTTTTTTTTGGATCCAACTTTAGTTCATCGATTGTAGGGAAACCTCCTGTGCTGATATCATTGAGCATTTTTGTTTTTGTGTGGATTTTGAATGTTAATTTACAACATTGAGTGTGTGTATGGTGAAAGACAGTGAAAGTGTGCTTTGGGGGAGGGTCGTATCTATGGTGTAGGTAGATTTAAGTTGGAGAAATAGTGATTTCTTTGTTTTTTGGTTATATTTTTGTTATATAACTGACTGTGTTATGTACACGCAGTAATATTATCAGTAGTAGTAGAAATGTTCTTGCTGTTTGTTGGGTGGATGTGGTGCAGCAGTTCATAAGTTCAGGTTGTTTACATTACAAATTTAGAATACGTAACGTGGCATAGTACTGAACTTTTGCATTTTCTATGCAGTCCTCGTTCAGCATTGTACACAAACTGTTCTGAGTGTGAGTGTGTGTGCGGTGTTGCGTGCATCAAATAATGCACCTTTTATTGTGCCACAGACTAGTGTAATTGCAGGCGCAGCAGTGTGATCCTGCTTTCCACTGCAGCTGCCTGTTTTTGTACTGCAATCGTAATATCTGTTCTTAGTTTTTCTGCTTGTAGTGCCATAAAAATCTGCACTGTCTGCATTCAGTACTCCCCCCAACCCCCACATTCAAAAGGTGTTTTTTACCAGATTGGATTGTTTTTGTGACCTCATCAGCACCACTGGTTACTGACTGAAGTTGTTTCAATTCCATGACAATCTCAGAGCAGTCTCTTATCTGTTGCTGAAGCCACAGTTGTTTATTTGGCTTCACATCCAGTGTCCCTCCAATCAGAGAGTGAATGTATCAAAATCTGAATTTGATTATAATATTGTGGTTGATCCCCCAAAATGCTTGCAAAGAGATGTGCAAGCAAAGCTATTTCTCGCTATGGCAATGTTGGCAGTAAGATGGTCTGTGGGCATGATAGTAGTACGCAGACGCAGAAGTGCATTGCTGATATGAAGAAAGATATTGCTCCTGCAAAGTTTTTTACAGCCCAATCAGTAGCTTCACTCATAGTTGGAGGAGATGATGTTTTCCCAGCCGGTGGTGTTAGTGTTACTAGTGTTACTGGTGGTGGAGGTAGTATTAGTATTGTTGCATCAAGTTCTAATTCTGACCAGTGTACTGTATCCAAACATATTGAGTGTGAAGCAGTGCAAGTGAGTGGCAGTGTAGATGATGTCATACTTCCTAGTAACATCCCAGTAACTGAACCTGAGGATTCTGATAATCATGTCAACGACAGCATACAATGTGATATTCCATCCACCATGGCACTTAACATCAAGCATTTTCCATGCAGTGATTCACAATGTGGTGAAAAAATATCAGGTGATGGTGGTGTAGATGCTGATGATGAATGTGACGATGATGATGATGATGTTGCTGTTGTTGCAACATGCAGTCCACATGCTAACATCCAAGCAGAAGATGTTGATGTGTGTGACGTTGATGAATATGATGATAATGTAATTGACCCCAGTTGGGAACTGGAGAAAAAGAAATTGAAAGTGTCTGTGTCTGAGTCTGTTTGCAGAAACCCCCGTAAAAACTTGTGATCTACCAGTTTTAGTTGATGATGATGATGACCCAGTAATCAATATGTTAGGTAGTCATGGTGGTCAGTTGCAGTCCAGGTGTGCAGTGCCCGAAACATCATGTGCCCCCCCGACTTCAGTGCTTAAAATAACTAACTTAAATAAGCCACATCATGGACATGTTAAAAGCAGAGCATCACAATCCCTTGTTTGGGATTTTTTTGTTCAAAATGCAAATGATGATTCAGTTGCAATCTGCCAGGTTTGCCATATGTGTGTGTGAGTCGAGGTAAAAGGGTAGCCATCTGGGCACAGGAGAACAGCATACGCATCTTAAGAATAGGCACTTGGCACTGTGGACCCAGCACAAGCTGGCAGCTAATACCACAGTGGGGCACTCACCTGCATCACCAGCAACCATAGGCAGCATGTTATCCCCTTCCATGATTGTTAAGCCCAGTAGGAAATTAAACATGTGCTGTAGTGCGGTAATAAGAGCAGAGGATTACTACAGGCATGATGAGGTGGAGGACCATAATGACTTTGAAATGTTGTCCAGTGCTGGTAAGAGTAGCAGCTTTTGTGGTGGTGGTGGTGGTGGTGAATGCAGTATGTCTAGTGCAAGTGGTACATCAAGCCCAGTTGGCAAATCTGGCAAAAGAACAGCATTTCTGGGTTTTTCATCATCACTTGTGCAACTGTCTTCATCAAATGTCCATACTCCACCCCCTGCCAATGCCATTCATCATAGAGCACAAAGATTTGTGATCAACACACCCCGTGTAAAACGTTTAAGTCAGCCCACGCTACAGAGTGTTTTTGTGCATAAGCTGAAGTACCCCCCCATCATACCGTGTCATGCGAACTTAATGCTGCTGTAGCGGAAATTATAGCAATTGATCTTTTGCCCTCTTACTTTGTGGAGAATTCTGTGTTCCAGTGGTTTGCTGCACGTGCCTGTCCAAAATGGAAAGTCCCGTCCAGGACATACTTTTCTACCCGTGCTGTCCTTGAGTTGTTCCGTACTGTGTCCGACTCAGTAAGACATGCCTTTCTACATTCCTCCTCTCCACTCATCCATTTAAGTATGGATACATGGACAAGTGGCAAAACAGTGGGGAGTTTATATTTGTGTATAACTGCACACTGGGTGCAGGTGCCGGGGGTTGTTTGTGATGTTGGTAGTGTGAATAATCAGTGCAGTAGAGTGGATTGTCGCGGTAGCAATCTTCCAGAAATTAGATAGCATGCAACAATTGCTATGCACAATGTGACCTGTTCACACACTGGTGAGAACATGTTGGTCGTGGTACTGACTGAAATTGACAGACGTCTAAACCCTCTGTCCCTGAGAGCTGGATTCATAGCAAGTGACAATGGGTCAAATGTGATGAAATGCATCATGAATGGTGGTTCTTTTCATGTTCCATGCATGGCCCACTGTTTAAATCTTGTGGTGCAGGAGTTTCTGCAGCATCCAGATGTAAAGGAAATGCTGACCGTTGCACGATGCATCTGCTCTCACTTTTCAAGATCTGGAAAGGCCTGTGACCAACTGCGGCAGTTGCAGATACAAAACAACCTGCCTCAGCACCGCTTGAAGCTGGAAGTTGTCACCCGATGGAACTCCACTTTATACATGGCAGAGAGGTTGTATGAACAATACAAAGCCATCTCAGAATATCTTGCTATGCACACTAGCCATGACAGTTCCGGGGTCTCCATGTCTATGACGACTGAACAGTGGCACCTCATGGACTCTGTAATAACAATTTTGCAGTCTTTTGAACATGCCACACAGGCAGTGAGTGGCAAGTCTGCCTCCATTAGCCAATCAATTCCACTGCTGCGGGTGCTGAGGCAGACATTGGTGAATGTACAGCATAGCCTTGATGTTGCCGGGGACAGTGGTAGCAGTATGTTGCTGCAACACATGCTGACAGTATTTGACCAGAATTGTCCATTGTAAGCATTCAGCGTAGTGACAACTTTGCCATAGCAACAATGCTGGACCCACGATACAAATGTGGAATTGCATCAGTACTGGAGGAAGGGCCTGAACAGGTAAAAAATATCAGTGGTCAACTGGTGCCAAGGTCAGCAAACTTCAGCAGCATAATCCGGCTGAAGGTGTACCTGGAGGACCATCAAGCATATCCTGCAAGGGGAAGGGGACTGCAGTTCCAGGTGGTCTGTCATCCAAAGTGGCTGGCATCAACCCGCTTTGGGAGGCTTTGTCCCAAGTGGGTATTTGTGAAATAAATGATTCAGGAGAACAGGATGATGCATCAACAACTGGACTTAGTGCGGCACAATGAATAGCTGAGTCATATTTGTCTGAAAACAGGCAACTGACAATAACTGAAGATCCTCTTTTGTACTGAAGTGGAAAGATCAGTGAATGGCCAGAGCTGACTGCAGTGGCACTGAAGTTCCTCACATGCCCACCCTCCAGTGTAAGTGTTGAGAGGGTATTCAGCTCAGCAGGTGCAATAGTCAGGGAGGGATCGGCAGACAAACATGTCTCCTGCAAATGTTAGTTTGCTAACATTCAGTAAAATGAATGAGAGGCACATACCAGCATAGACTGCAGCCTCAGTATTCATAACCCAGCCTAGTCATGGTGGTCTTGCTGATGTGGAAATGGAGCATCCTGGTGGCACTGGCAGTGGCTGCCTGAAACGGCCCACCACTGACGTAGATGATGACACAATGGAGAAAGAATTTCCCAGCGGTCAGACTTCAGACATCGATGACTGTGAGGGCAGCTTTCTTTATGAGGATGATGAATTGGTTAATGTTGGCAGGTTTTAACTGAAGTTTTTAAAAGACGGTGTGCCCTCCTGGACCACCACCACCCAGACTGATGTTAGCTACTGCCACCATGAGTCTGTCTGTCCCACGGACCATCACCTGGACTGATACCAGCCACTGCCACCATGAGTCTGTCTGCTCCCGCCACCACCACCACCACCACCATCAGGACTGATGTTAGCCACTGCCACCATGAGTCTGTCTGCCCACCAGACCACCACCACCATGGGGACTGATGTTAGCCACTGCCACCATGAGTCTGTCTGCCCGCTGGACCACCACCATCACCGAAACTGATTTTAGCCACTGCCACCATGAGTTTGTCTGCCCCAAGACCACCACCACCACCGGGACTGACGTTAGCCACTGCCACCATGAGTCTGTCTGCCCCCAGACCACCACCATCACTGGGACTGATGTTAGCCACTGTCACCATGAGTCTGTCTGCCCCTGGACCACCACCACCACCGGGACTGATGTTAGCCACTGCCACCTTGAGTCTGTCTGCCCCCTGGACCACCACCTCCACTGGGACTGATGTTAGTGACTGCAACTATGAGTCTGTCTGCCCCTACCACCACCACCACCGGGACTGATGTTAGCCACTGCCACCATGAGTCTATCTGCCCCCGGACCACCACCACCACCACCGGGACTGATGTTAGCCACTGCCACCATGAGCCTGTCTTCCCCCGGACCACCACCGGGACTGATGTTAGCCACTGCCACCACTGAGCTGGAGTCTGTCTGGACCACCACATCCATCAGCCACAGACAAAAAGCTTCTTATTAATTAAACCATAAAGTGAGTATGTGTACTCATGTTTGTTATGCTGCTTCACTTCCTTTAGTTGTATGTTTTGTTTTCTGTAGCTTTTCAGAGCCACAGTGGTAAAACACATACGGTACACTTCTTTTGTTTCTTTTACAGGGTAACAAAAAAAGGCTCCATCACTAAAAATCGTTGGGAATGGTATTGTAGCTGTACCGTACAGAGAGGAAGCGATGTAATATCCATGTGATATCCATTCTGGTTAATATGAAGATTTTATTTCATTCTTTTCATTGTTTTGGAAAGACTGCAGCAAATATTGCACACAGGTTGTGTTAGTTGACAAGATGTGGATTTGAAATGTAACTTGACTTTAGATTGAGATTTGAGAACCAGGGAGGGACACATACCAATTAAGTTGTAAGAAGGCATTTATTTATTTCTTTAGGACACTTCCAGAAGCTTTGTTTGCTTTGTTGTTCTTTCAAAGTGGCCTTATCCCAAAAAATTCTTCAACACCAGGCACCCCCCCCCAAGTTTGGGCACACATGCAACATGCAGAAGTCGTTTCATAACATGACCATGACCACCCTAACAACTGGACTCCAGAAAGAAGCTGATGAAATCTGTGAAGAAGTAACAAAATAAGAAACCATTAGAGACAAACCTGCAAATATGATTCCCACCACCCCCCCCAAAAAAAATACTGAGAGTTATCCATTTCAAATTTCAGCACAAAAAGTTCTCACTGAGCACTGGAATGTGCACACCGGCAGTTTCTGTGTGACTTGTGATGCAGAACAATACCATGAGTACATGTCCATGTCAACCCCCCCTCCTCACCTACAAAACACACAACAATATATATATATATATATATATATACTCACCAAGGCTACTGTTAGTGTACAGCCAAAGGGCACTCTTCAATCCAGCTGAGATGATCACATTGCATTTGCTCGAATTGTCTCACAGAACACATTGGACCAGCAATACAATGCTCACAGTCATCATTTTATACTGGGATATGTGCTGAAACACTTTCATTTCACTGTGTTACCACTTGTCAATTTTCTGCACACAAGGAGGATGCATTTTGGGCCGACAAAAAAAATCTGGGACTCTGTGCCACTTTTGTGCGCATGACTGAGTACGCCATTAATTCTGGGGGACTTTGTATGCGCTGAAACACTCTCATTTCACTGTGTTACCACTTGTACATTTTCTGCACACAAGACAGATGTATTTTGGGCATGCAGAAAAAATATGGGGACTCTGTGTGACCACTGCGCGCATGACTGAGTGCACCATTAATTCTGGGGGACTTTGTATGGCCTGTAACACTCACATTTCAATTTGTTACCACTTGTCAGTTTTCTGGACACAAGACAGCTGCCTTTTGTGGATGTAGAAAAATGAGGAACCAAAGCAGCTTACGCGCACACACACACACACAGACACTTAACAGAAGGAAGGGGTCCCAGAATACAAAGTGTCATGCATACAGAAGACAACAAAAAAAGGGCATAATTACATACAAGGGTCAGGGATGGTGGAGGAATACATTTTATGACACAGCAAGGAAGGTGTGGGGGGGCACATGGTGTGAGGAAACAAAACTAATGTGGGATCCCATGGTGATCCAGCAGCAGTTCCAGCATGGATATAATTTGCAGCTGATGTCCCTCTATGTGATCCAGCCGCTGCTCCACAGCACTCATCTTCTTGTTGTTCTCCTCAACAGCACTCCAGAGAAATGCCAAGTCAGCCTGTGTTACATGCAGTTCTCTGGGGTCCACACGTTCTACAGGCTGACCTGCTGGTGGTGGGGAGTGGGGGTAGGGGTGCTGGTGGAGCAACAGGTGCTGCTGTGGCCCTCCTCTTCTTAGGGATGCCGCTATACACAGCTGCACCCTCTGCCACAGACGGCCAGCAGGTACAGAGATGGTCCATTCTGTGGCAGCCTTCCACTCCAACAGGTGGTGATTAAGCATATGGGTGTGCTGGCCCCCAGTCCCCAGGTGACTGCCCCGGGGCCAAGGTGCACCTCCACCTCACATAGGCAACACTTGACCACACTGCTGTTCCTTCCCCGACACAGTCAAAAAACTGCCAAACAATGGAGGTGCGGGAAGGACCAGACACAGACAGGGGAGGGCCAGATGAACTGGCAGCTGGCTGGTCACACTGCTGAACACGGATGGGATCCACATCTGGGCCTAGGGGAACAGGCACATCCTGCTCCAGAGCATCTTGTGCTGGACTTGGTGGTGGTGGTGATGGTAGTGGTGGTAGTGGTTGAACTGCCTCAGAGTCAGGAGGTGGTGCTGGTCCTGCTTACAGGGATTGGACACTCACAAGTTTCAAGCAGTCCAACAGGAATGGGTGCCCATGCCCTCCACGCATGCGCACGGTACGATGCGTACTACCACACTCTCCCAGAGATGCCCCCGCCCCAGACATTCCCTCACCCTGCTCCATCTCTCCTACTGTGCTCCCTCAGTCCAAGCAATCACTACTCACACTGTCACACAAGCACAACACACACACAGTCACACAGACACAGACAAACAACTAACTAAGCCATAAAGGTAAGAAAAATAAAATTTACAGAAAGAACAAATTAAGTAAAAAATAGTACAGAAATGACAAAAAAATGTAGCTTTTAAAAAAGCTGTTGGATTACAATAAAAGTTTAACTCTCCTCCTCACTCTGGTCTTAAAGTATCAGCAGTCAACACACTCTTCTCTCTCAGGCTGCACAGGAGAAAGTGAAACTGTGCTTGTATGACTCACTTCTTTCCTGCCTGGCTAAAGAGCATGTGATTTACAGTACTGTACACCATGTGATGTGTGGGGAGGCTGCCAAATCTGAAACACCAAGTGGATCACTTAGAATCATAATGAGGAACACGAAGTCCATTAAAAACAATGACGTCGCCTTACTTACGGTTGCCATTTTGCCTTAACGTAAAGTGATAATGACAAGGCGGAGTGAGCACTTTGCATCGTCCATTCCACGTAGCGGCGTGTCAATGCGAAGTGCTCACTTCGCGTTCACTTCACCGGTGGAACTTAAATTCGCTGCATCTCTACTTGTGAGCTAGTTTAAACATGTGTTCACATAGGATAGAATTTTTCTACCTAGAAAAGTGCTTCCTCTCTTATTGAGATGGAGTCCATCCCAACAGAAAATGGAAGTTCTATCCACAAAATGCTCCCAATGAGTAAGACATTTAATGTGCTGGGAGAAACAGCAGCTTCTCAGCCAATTATTAAATACCTTGGCTTTATTAATAACATAGCTGGTTGCTCTGGGTGCTGGTAATAACTTCAGAAAAGCAAATCTCACAACCTGCTTCAACTAGTGTATTGTTTAGGCCTATGACATTTTGTTTCATTTGTTCAAGGTGGTATTTATTTATATCATTTGTGCCTGCATGTATTGTAAGTAGAGCATTCCTGTCGATTTTTCCTAGTATTTTCGGTAACATAACTATAATATCAGAGATCCCTGCACCCCTAAAGCTGGAACATGTATGATTATTTTTATTAGGGTTGCACACAGTCTTGTCTATGTATTTAGTAATAGAGTCACCTAATACATAGATTTGTCTTGTTTCAGTTGTTAAGTTTGCAGGAACATCGTGGTGAATGTCAGGATGAGATAATGACAGGGATGAATTAGTTGTATTTGAGGATAGTGAGCTTTTGCTATTCATTTTAGTTATGTCTTGTTTCAACATTTGTGGGGGAATATTCATGGTATTTTGGAGTGTATCCATTAAAAACTGAGTATGGGGAGGGTCCACATAATCTTCATCAGAGATTAAGGCCTCATACTTGTTTTTAATTTGCAAAACAGGAGTACTATGATGTACTTGGCCCACTCTACGTTTTGTCTTTCCTTTGGGCACCTGAAACCAGGTTTCCTCCACATTGTTAACTACAGTGGGTGATGCTTAGACTACAGTGGATGATGCTGAGAGGGGTTCTGTTATAAGTTGACCATTTACAGAGTTATTTTCATTATCTGACAAATATAGAGAGGCCATGTTGTTAATATATGTCTCAAGTATGGAAATATCCATATTGTTAGTACCATTTAATTTGAAGCATTTCAATTCCTCTTCAAAACTTTTTATTAATAGATGTTTATTACATTCAACGTTATTTATTTGTAGTCCTTCTGCATACATTTGACAAGAATGACATAGATTGTTTGCCATTATTTGACGCTAAATAGTCCCTCACAGATGGGTACTCTTACAACTACTGATATATAATTGCTAGATAACAATTAATGTGCTTTTTTGATTTGCAACCAGAAATAGTACCCACTACCTAATCCTACCTTCCTGCTGATCCTGCTGTCACTGCAGACATTGCAGACACACTCATGATGCACGTGTCTCAGTGCATGAAAACACACCTTCGCCCAGCTCGCGGGACCGTTTGTTGAAATAGCTGCTGACCAGAAGTGGCGTCACAGACGCTCCGGTTTTGGCACTATCTTTAAAGATTTAAAAAGTAGCCACTAGGCAGTGAAAAGGTGACTGGGGAGCCTGGAAATTACCTCCTGACTGTGCAAATGAATGTGAAATGACAATCTGTCAGCACAAGTCGGTACACCTAGACTGTAGGACAACTCCTTCAGTCCTCCAAGATCCCACAGGTCTCACATCTTTGCCCCTGTATCACACAGAGCTATTCACATTGTTATACAGTAGTAATGTTTCATTCACTGGTATATCACTCCTCTCAGAGTATTGTGTCAGGCAAGGCAATCACAGCACTCTTCTGAATGGGGGTTCACACGAGCGATTGTTGAAATAGCAGCCGACCCTAAGTGGCATCACAGATGCCCTGATTTCGGTGCTATCTTTAAAGATTTAAAAAGTAGCCACTAAGCAGTGAAAAGGTGCCTGGGGAGCCTGGAAATTACCTCCCGACTGTGCAAATGAGTGTGAAATAGCAATCTGTCAGCACAAGTCGGTACACCTAGACCATAGGACAACTCCTTCAGTCCTTTAAGATCCCACAGGTCTCACACCTTTGCCCCTGTATCACACAGAACTATTCACACTGTTATACAAATAAGAATACTGTACAGTAGTAATGTTTCATTCACTGGTGTATCGCTCCTCCCAGAGTACTGTGTCAGGCAAGGCAATCACAGCACTCTTCTGATAAGGTCACAACTGGAATACTGCATACAGTTCTGGTATCCACATCTTAAAAAGGATGTAGAGAGATTGGAAATGATGGAAAGAAGAGTCACAAAAATGGTACAGGGACTACACCAGAAACCATATGAGGAATGATTGAGAGACCTCAACATGTATACCTTGGAACAAAACAGAAAGAGGAGAGATATGATTGAAACCTTCAAATATATGAAGGGAATAAATGACGTACAGGTTCAGGACATTTTCCAGCTCAAGAATTACGCAAGAACTAGGGGACATGCTCTAAAGCTAAAGGGGAGAAAATTCAAGAGTAACACATGTAGATTCTTTTTCACTGAGAGGGTGGCTGACACAGAGAATAGCATCTCACATGGAGAGGTGGAGACGAAAAAAGTTGTGTGTTTCAAGAATGCATGGGATAAATACAAGGGTATCATAACACTGAGTAGCAGCTGAGTAAGGGGATTGTTTCTTGGGCAGTCTAGATGGGTCTTGTGTTCCCTGTCTACTATTAACTGCTATGTTTCTATGTTCTATGCCCTAGGAGATGATCACCTGACTATTTCAGGGAAGCTTCAGGAAGCTGCTGGGGTGTACAAAGCCTGAGAGGGCTGATGGATTTCCCCCATGAATGTGAACCAGGAAGGTCCTAATCATGGGAGATTCTTTTGGAAGTGAACCAGAGAGAGTGTCTGCAACTGGAGAAAGGATAGAATGGTGAAATATCTTCTTGGAGGACCAGCAGGATGCATCGTTCCAAGGGTGAGGAAACTGGTTTAAGGACAGAAGTGATTGTACAGTAGTAGCAGCTGATTTGGCAAGTTATTTCACAAAATCCCTCGAGCTCTCTAGAGATTTCCATGAGATTTCCTGCAGCACAGGCAGTCCAAGATATTTTTTTTTCTAGGTATCTCCAGATTACAGTACAGTGTCCTCTTTAAAAAAAATGGAAATATAAATACCTTAGACAAATAATATAAATATATTCAAATCAGTTCTATGATTGTATTTTTATTATTTATTTTATTTATTGGGAACTCGGAAATACAAACCTTTGATCTAAGAGCTTGTTTACAAAGGATCCTCATCAACACTTAAGGAGATACATTGTCTTGCAACAGCATAATTACATCAGACAAATTGACACTGGGGTTGTAGTACTAACATAGAGTTTACATAGGAAGGGGTAGCAAATACATTTATGGTTTACACAAGTCAAGACATGAATGAAGCAGCTGGTAGCATTGTCAGTTTTCCAGTGGAGGTACACAATGTGCAGCCATCTGAGAGATGTTAAGTGCAGAGAGACAAGTTGAGGTTTGGCTAGTGCAGGTAGGTGGGGGTGAGTGGGAGGAGGAGGAAGAGGTCAGAAAAATGGGCTAGATATAGTGTGGGTGTACTGGACAGAGGACAGGTGGAGAGGAGGAGAAGGGGCAGAGGAAGTAGACAGGGGACTGGGCAGGAGGTAGTGTGGGTGAACTGGACAGAGGGCATGTGGGGGTAGTGAGGGGGTACTGGACAAAGGACAAGTGGGCGGAAGTTGGGGAAGGGGTGGGGGGAGGGGAGTAGGTGCAACCTTGCCAGAGCAAGTGGGCAGTTGACTGGTGGGCCGGATGCTGGGATTACATTTGACACAGGCAGCAGACTGGAGGAGAGATGGACTTATGCAAATTATTATGCTGCATCCTTTAGATAAGGGCCAAGTAAGATCTCTTACAAACTTCTTAGGTGCATTTATTAGGCAATGTAAGCATTTTAAGGTAATAGGTTAAAGGTTCTTTTTGTATTTAAGTTTGACAGAAAGCAGATGATGTGGCCAGTGGCAGGGAGGGCTGAGACGCTATAAGCATCTTACCTCCTGCCATGCTGGTGACCCATGTTCAGTAAAGGACACAGGTTGCTGGGGGTTGGCCGGGGGAGGGAGGATTGAGTGTCCACAGGACAGGTCTCCTCCCTTAGGGAGGGGGGTGTCTGTGACCCGTCGCTCGACCGCCACCTGGAGGAATCCTAATGGAGGTGCTTGTGTGGCACATAAAGTGGGGAGGCTCCAAAGCCAGAGCACTGGGGGCATCTCCATGGAAGAGGAGCTCACACAATGTGCTTATTGCATGTTCATGGTATACCAAGGGAAGAAAATGGAAAAAGATGGATGACAGGCTTCATGGAGCCCTGTCTGGTGTGCCACAACCCACTCTAGCACACTGATCCAAGGGGGCCAGTCTGGATACATAACTTGGGGGGACAATGGCCCTCCACCTCTGGCCTTGTTTTGGTGGGGTGGTATCTCACTGGGCATTCAGTCCCTGGCAGTCAGAGGAAGCTGGAGACAGTGGTGGCCACTAGAATGGGCTGATGTACTGTAAGCCACCCCGCATTAGGATGATTTTCTAAAAAAAAAAGCAGATGACAAGGCTTTTTAGGCTCTTGAAGCATAATTAATTTTCTGGGATTATTGATTTACATGCTAGAAGCTGTACTCAGAAGGTAGCCCGTCAATATCACAACTGCTGAATGGCGACCCTTGACAACTACGAGGGAATCAGAGCACTGACACCTTTGCATGACTGATGCTTCCCTCCATAACTGAGTGGTGTCCTGCCCCTGGAGTTGGAATCTAAAAGAGGGGTGTAGTAAAAGCCCCACAAGGTAGTGGGGGATGAACTCTGGAAAAATTTCCCAAACTGGTCACATTGTTGGTTCAGCCCTGTCATGGGTCGCCATTCTGCAGTCTTGGTTTTGACTTGGAACCCACTCAGAATGGGAACAGAACCTGAGTCACCTTATTCAATTTACTCATTCAATTAGTATAGGACATTAGCTAATAAGATTGTCCTCTGCTATCTACCAGCTAGGATGAAGTATACCACTGTAAAAAATTCTGATACTATATAACTGCACTGACTAAGTGTTAAGTTAAAAATCTATTTAGAGATAGTTAAACAATGGAAAAATGTATTTATATAACATAGTTAACTTGCTTCTGTAAATGTTGCAATGACTGTTTTTAAACTGTTGAACAAACAATTGATTAATTGGTCTCTCCAGAGAATCTCAGGAGATAACTTGTTGAATTGACTATTACCAGTGTACGGTTAGGGACAAATGACATAGCAAATGAGACTATGGAAGAAGTACAAGACACCTTTTGTAGGCTAGGGAAAATTCTGAAGACAGTCCCAGTGATGGTGTCATCTCAGTACTCCTTCCATTATATCAGAAGGGGGAGGGCAGGAAGGTTAAAATGTTCACATTCAGTAGAAGTCTAAAAATGTGATGCAACATAGAGTGTTTCAATTTCATAGGGGACTGGGAGGATGGGCTGTGGGATTGTAAGCAATTCAAAGGATAGCCTACACCTAACAGGGGAAGAAGCCTTATATTTCAGACAGAAATGCTACAGTAAGTGTTCATACTGAAACACTCAAAAGAGTGTGAGGGGGAAATTTAGTGAACTAATGGATGAGGGCACTAATGCAGTTATGGGAGGCCATATTGTATCTCCCTGGACTAACATGGAGGAGCAGGGAGGAAGTAAAATGGAAAAGAGAACAAACGGGGATGCTAAGATGGGACCAACTGCAACAAGACAAATACTTGTACTTCAGAAATAAAAAGTAATTCAGATCTGGGGATCCCCAATCCACGGACAACTATCAACCTAATTCCATCCTACCCCACCTTAGCAAGCTCCTAGAAAAAGTTGTACACCGACAATTCTCTGTGCATATTGCCAGATATGACCTCCTATGCCCCCAGCAACATGGTTTTATGAAGTACAACAGCACAACCTCAGCCCTGGCCCAACTCACAAACCACCTTTTCAGAAATGTGGATTCAGGAAACCTTACAGGTACCATTTCCATATTCCTAACAAATTCTTTCTATCTGGTGGACCACGACACTCTACATGATAAACTGAAGAGCCTTGGTTGCTCCATAGGGACCTCTGCCTGGTTAAAGAGCTATCTTGCAGGATGCTCCCAATCCGTAAATGTGGGGGAAGCCACCTCCACGGCTAAGGTCATAACTACAGGAGTTCCCCAGGGCTCTATCCTAGGCCCTCTCTTGTTTTCCCTTTTCATTTAACTCACTCCCCAGTGACAGTCTGACATGTAATGCCATACTATATGCAGATGGCCTGGTGTTGTACCACAGTGACACATTGCTGGATAGCATCTATTCCACACTCACTACCAACTACAGCAATGCACATATGTGATTCCTGGAAGACAGACTCCTGGTTAACACAATCAAAACTAAAGCCATGCTCCTAGGCTCCAAACCTAAATTAGCCAGGCATGTCAGTACACCTTCCCAACGCATAGCTATCCCGGTGTTCCCCCTCTGGACACATAATCCTCTTTTAAGTACCTGGGCATCACCCTAGACCACTCACTAACTTTTTCTGAACACAAACTCAACAATACAGCGTATCCATCAAAAACTGCAAGCGGGCTTTTGTTTAAAACAGTTCCTGATTCCTGAGGCCTGTCTTGCAATTGCCCAAGAAAATCTCCTCCTCTTAATGGACTGCTACTCTCCGATATATATACAAACCTCCACCCTGCAACTCAACAGGCTAAATGCAATTTACAATAGTATCTGCAGATTTGCACTTAATGGCAAACTACAATACCCACCACAGTACCCTATACCGGTCCCTTGTTTGGCTTCCCTCCCAGGCTCAGACAGACTACAGCCTTGAATGTGTTATAGACAAGGCCATTAGAGACAGGGAAAAATCACCCCTTTTTCCCCTGCTTAAACCAAAAACATGCTCCCATACACTAAGAAACTACACTAGCCTGCTGCTGGATGCCCCTTGGACCACCACCTGCCTGGGCGGCAAAGCCTCTGCAGCAGCCCAAAAACTTTGGAACAGGTTGCCCTATGCACTTTGCTCAATGGACAACCACCTCTTCTTCAAATCCCATTACAAAATAGCCCTAATGGTAAATGCCACTTATGACTGCTGTCTGGGATAACCTCCCCCAAGCGCAGTGGTTATCCTGAACCCAGTTTTTCACCCAACGAGATTGCACTACTGCTTTCTATCTCTTCTCAGTAAACACAGATCTATATTGCAATTCCACAAATTCTCAGTACACTTCCATCCATATAATGCTTACTTATGTATGCTTTTTATACTATCCTGCTTTTTGTACACAATGTTTCCACTATGTATCGTTTTCATATCATGTATGCAAGTACACCTTTGTATCTACTGTATTGTATCCAACTCATACTAGCACCAGTCCTCTTTAATGTCTTTATAAGGGACATTGCAGAGATACTGGAAGGAAAAGTATGTCTCTTTACAGATGACACAAAGATCTGCAACAGAGTTGATATACAAGGTGGGGTGGAAAGGATGAGAAGGGACTTGCCAAGGTCGAAGGAATGGTGAAATGTATGGCAGCTTAGATTCAATTCTAAGAAGTGCAAAGTAATGCACCTGGGAAACAAAAACCCAGGGGAAGAGTACACAATGAGGGGTAAGATACTAACAACAACAACAATGAAAAGGGACCTGGGGGTAGTCATATCAGATGATCTAAAGGTGAGCAAGCAATGTGAGAGGGCAGTAAGGAGGGCTGGGGAGATACTGGGATGAATAGGAAAAGGCATCACCAGTAGAAAATAAGAAGTTGTTATCCCTCTATACAGACCGCTGGTGAGACCCCATCTGGAGTAATGCATGCAGTTCTGGAGACCCAATCTCCAAAAAGGCATAGACAGGATGGAGGCAGTCCAGAGGAGGGTAACTAAAATAGTGCAGAGTCTACACCAGAAGACATACAGTATGAAGAGAGACTAAAGCAGCTTAATATGTATATCCCCGAGGAAAGGAGAAAGAGGGGGAACATGATAGAAACACTCAAGCACCTCAAGGGAATCAACAAAGTCCAAGAGGGTAGCATCTTTCAGAAAAAGAGTTGTGCAAGAACAAGGGGGCACAATTTGAAGCTAGAGGGAGACAGCTCAGACGTAATGTGAAGAAGTATTTTTTCACAGAGAGGGTTGTGGATGCATGGAACAGCCTTCCTGAGCAGGTTGTGGAGTCAAAAACAGTCATGGAATTCAAGAATGCATGGGACAGTCATACAGCATTTCTAGGGGGTGGGGGTAGGAAGAAGTAGGCTGTTGGTTAGCTAGGATCTGCAGCTTATCCATTACGTAGGGAAATGGGCAGACTGGGTGGGCCAAGTGGTCCTTATCTGCCGTCAAATTCTATGTTTCTATGTTTGTACTTGATTTGAATTGTATATCTTCAATTTTTTATGACAATACTGCAATGTGTTATGTACTTGTACCTTATTATTGTGCCATCTTTATGGCCTGGATTGTGCCTGAAAATGGTCCTTTGAATCAGTGCATCTACCCGGTAATCAAATGCAAATAAATAAATAAATGACTTCCGAAAAATTAATGACATTTTCAGCCTACTGTTTATGGTGCTACTAGCCTCTTAATGGCTGTAAACCCTCATGAACAGTAGAGGAATTAGAATTTCAACTATAAAAACATTCATTATAAATATGAAAACATTTTAGTTTAATACTAGTGTTAAGGTGCTCTAAGGGTTTGATTACCTTTGTTAATCAAAATATAGGGGCATAAAGTATTCAGTTGCCCTCACTCCAGGTCTCATGAGTTTCTGGGATTAGGAAAAATAGGTGGTAACCCCACCCCTGGTTTTGTCTTAATTCATAACTGTCAGAGAGCAAACCCCTACCATTCCGGGCAGCCTGGATATGCAACAAAATGTAATGAAAGGCTTTTGCTTGTTTCACTGTTTGCAAGTTTACTTAAGCATTATGGATGAACTAAGGCCTGGGTTACCAACCATTATCTAACTCTTGGAAGCCATACGCCATTAGGCATGAGGATCTGCCAAGGGTCTTATGTCCCTAGAGTTACAGTAATAAAGGTAAGGGACTAAGAGGCACCAAACATGTAACTTGTGTGGTATAACTGATAGCTAAAACTTTATCTGAAAATTAGATTCTTCATCTCAGCTGAACTACACTGAGTAGGCCTCCTATAGTCCTCGGTACCACCAGACACCACTTTTCCATTTGCAGGTTATACCTGCTGGCCTCTAGAGGGACCCTCAGACTATTTCACCTCTGTCTCTTCACCTGAATTTCCTCCTCCTCCTACTTCCTGGAACCCCTCTACCCACTTACACTACTTCTCTCCCTACCCTCATCTCTGCCTCTGACAATGCCTCACCCCACACCCAGCCTCCTAGCTAGCCCTACATACTGATCCCCTGCCCTACCACCAGACCCACACCCAGCCTGCCACTAACCCCCAGTGACCACTAGGAGTTGCTATTTCCACCCTGATTTCTGGCCCAAACCCAGCCCGCTTTAAGTCCCCCAGAACCTGGATTTCCGCTCTCACCCAGGTCCTATCTCAACTGCCCCGCCAGGACCTTGAACCTTGTACCCTGTCCACCAGAGTCCATGACACTACCACTACTCCAAAGTGGTATGTACGCCTTCTGAGGGGCAGCCAAGATACTTGAACCTTTCTGCCCTGCTGCTACCTAGGCAATTTGTTTGTACACCCCCTCCTCAAATGTCCCCCCCTCATTTACATGCTAGTACCCACATCCCATCATCCAGACATCTCCCCTGTCCCACTTGTGCCAGCACCCACAACTCTCCCTGGCGTAGGCCGATCCCACCCTACACTGACCATGTACCCTGGCCCGCAGTACCCACTCCTTGGATGCCCCTCCGCAGCCTACCCTGCCTCTCCATGGCCGCTACTCATCCTTGCCCTCCCAACCCTTCAAACCCTGCCCATTCCTTGTTCCCCTATGGCCTCCTTCCCATCTCTGCATACCCCCCGGAAGGTGACATACTACCACCCTCTGGTCAGAGCCTTGGTCTTTCTACTACTCCTATCGGGTAATATACATCCAAGCCCAGGCCCAGCCCCCTCCAGCCCACTAGCTGGGTACACTGGTCTCCGCATAGCCTCCATGAACATATGCAGCCTAATGAAAAAATGTGATGCCCTCCAGTGCTGAGCCTTGCTACATCAACCAGACATCATAGCCCTGGTTGAAACCTGGCTGTCCAAATCCACCCCTGACTCCTTTGTCTCCCTCCCAGGCTATACCTTGTACCGGGAGGATCGAGTAGGCAAACGCGGGGGTGGCTATGCAATCTATACCAGGGACACAATCAACAGACAAGCTCTCCCTGCCCCTGCTCTTGTAAATGGAGCCCAGGCCCTTACCCTCAAACTTGCTCCTGACCCCTCCAGGGGCCCTCTGTATTTCACCACTGCCTATATTCCCCCAAAGAACCACAACCTGGTGCTGATATCTTTAACAGAATATCTTGCCACCCTCCACCACAAGGCAGAACAAATCCTAGTGGGGGACCTAAACACGAACTGGCTCAGCGCCTCCTCTTCCACTACCCGAGATTCTTTCACTGCCCTAGACCTGACACAACTCATTTCCCAACCCACTAGAGTAAACCCAAAGAGAGGAACCAGTACCCTTCTGGACGTCATTATCACCAACCGCCCCAAAGAAATTCATAACATCCAGGTCCTCCCAGGCTTACTGAGTGACCACTCCCCTATCCTATTCCTATGGGCAGCCCCCACTCCCAAACCCATAGCCCTGACCACACTCCTCAGGTGCCTCTGACCTGGTGGGCTGTTAAAACTCAAACAATTTCTCACCCAGATTAATTGGTCCCCCATTCATCATGCACCCGACATAGACACTGCCCTCACCTTTTTCTCCCAAACCTTTAACAAGGCCTGTGACCTGTTTGCACCCCTCACAGGAATCTGATCCAAAAAAAGTAATGCACCCTGGGTTACCCCTGCCCTACTACAAATGCTCAGAAATAGGGATAACCTCTGGTACCTTGCCACTGAAACAGGCCAGATGGCTGATAGACAGGCCTACAATGCTGCATGGAACAGGTGCACTTGGGCCATCCGTAAAGCCAAGGCAGACCATTACCAGGCCACCCTCACCTCCTCCTGGGGGTGTGCCTGGACTTTCTGGGACAATGTTAAACAACTAAATGGGAAATCATGCTCCCCCACATCCCAGCTCACTATTGATGGCTTTACCTCCACTGACCCTGCCTGCATAGCTAACTACCTTAACTCCTCCTTTACTGACCTTAGCTCTGCCCTCCCCAGTAATTTCTTTGACCGTCCCCCAACCCTACCTCCCCCTGACCTCCAATGCCCCAGCTTCCACCAAGGTAGGGTATCTGCCCAGAAATCCAGACCACTTCTAATTAAAGCATTAAAAAGCAATAGTCCTGGTAGTGATTCCCTGGACCCCAGTATTCTCCAGCTGGTGCTGGATGAAGTCCTGGCCCCGCTCAGCAGCCTACTCAACTGATCCCTCTGCCTGGGGCAATTCCCCACTGCATGGAAAACAGCTATAGTCACACCCATTCATAAAGGGGGTGACAGGTCCTCCGCCAGGAACTACCAACCAATCTCCATCCCCCCCCAAAGTCTTGGAAAAAATGGTGGCTATTCAAATCACTGAATATCTTGCTCAGTATAGCATCTTATGCCCAGAGCAGCACGGCTTCCATGCTGGTCACAGTACCGGCACTGCACTAGTTGAGTTCTCCAATTTCCTACACTTCTCCCTGGACGCCATCTCCCTAGCTGGTGCAGTGTACGTTGACCTCTCAAAGGTCTTTGTCACTGTCTCCCATCCTCTTCTGCTGGATGCCCTATGCCACACTGGTTTCTCTGCTGGTCCTCTCGCCTGGTGCACAAGCTATCTATCCACCCGCTCCCAATGTGTAAAAATCAATGGAACACTCTCCAAAACTTGTCCCATCCACTCAGGGGTACCCCAGGGCTCCATCCTGGGCCCCCTACTCTTCTCACTGTATCTAAACACCTTGCCCAGTGCATGCTCTGGAAATATTCTTTTGTATGCAGACGATGCTGTCATTTTTGCCACCCACTGCAATCCCATCTCCCTCCAGGACACTCTACAACAATCCTACAATGATGCTGAAGCCTGGTTTAAAGAGCACAGACTCATCATTAATCTCAAAAAAAACAAAACAATGCTTTTTGCCCACCCCCAAAACAAAGCCTGCAACTTCCCACTCCATATCCTCCCTAGTGTCAAACAACCGCTTGAACAAGTCTGCTCCTACAAATACCTTGGGGTTTCTTTCGACTCAGCCCTCACCTACCACACCCACATTGATGCCCTTGCATCCGCCACTAATACACTGCTTGGCATCCTCTACTGCTATAAAAACTGCCTCCCCCTGATGCTCTCCGACTTGCAGTTACATCTTCAGTACTGTCCCTTGTTGACTATGGCCTGCTAGTCTATGATGCTGCTGACACTACCGCCCTCAACAAAATTTGGCTCACCCTAAATAAGGCCTGCAGGCTGATTACTGGTGCCCCCAGGCTCATACATACTTGTCAACTATATGATGAGGCAAAACTGCTAAACTTAGATGAATGGCTATGCTATCAAACCTACCTCCTCACAAAAAAAAACTCTACTCGGCCTATCCCCTCCCGGGCTGACAGCATCCTTCCACCACACCCAACCCACTATCGCAACCTGAACCTCCAACAAGACCTACTGGTCCCCAGATCCAGGACCATCCATGGTCAGAGGTCTTTTTGGTACTGAGCTCCATCCTGGTTTAACTCTCTCCCTGCTCCCATCTCCAATGCCCCCACAATCTCCAACTTCAAAACCGCCCTTCGGAGCCAACTGTTTAACACTCACAGCTGCTCCTGTTTCTGAATGGGACCTTGATCTCTCCACACTTGACAACGCCTCCTGGGCGGCACTCCACCTCACCCCACCCCCAACTCCTCCCCATAGCTTATTGCCTAACAGAATGTGCTCAGCTGTATCATTGAAATGTCTACTAAACTGTATAAATGTGTGAAACCATTCTGTGTAACTCTAAGTATGTGTCTAACATGCTGTAACCTAAATGTGTTTCTGTCTGTCCTCAATGTGACAAGGTACCTTTGGAAATGAGCCTCTGACTCAAAGGTTGTAAACCGATGTACAAATAAATAAATAAAATAAATAAAACAATTCTATTTGCTGCCTACAGCAGCATACTGCATTGGTATAAACACTGTGGCCCAGATTCTCAAAGAGTGTTTAAATCGATGCAAAGTGACTCAAACAGGCAGCTTGCAACAAATTTAATGGTGCTAAATAGTATGTGCCTAATTCTGGAAAATGTGTGACTTGCATCAAATTTTCATGAAATTATGCAAGCCACAAGCTGCACCACAAAAGGTGGCATGACATGCAGAACTGATGCAAGCTGCAGCAAACACAGTTAGGGCAAGAGACAGTGCAGCACAGCAGTGAAAGTAAGACATGGAAGTTCTGGCAGACAGTGCAAAAAGAACTTTACAGCTGAGGAGACACACATCCTCATTGAGGAGGTTGATACAGATGTCAACCTCCTGTTATCCCGAGGTGGGGACAAGGAGCTCATGGACCATCAGAAATGGGCCTGGGATGATGTTGCCACCAAGGTAAATGTAGTAGACCCCCTGTAGTTATCCATCAGAGAGCTCCAGAAGTAGTACCACAATATCAGGCAGAGGTCCAAAGAGAAAATGACCCATAATAGACAAGTCGGGTTTTCAGAAAAGTTAACTATAGAAGCATTTTTTTTTTTTTGTTAAAAGTTAGTAACAAGTATTTTTACGATAATTAGGGTGTGATGAATCCAAATATGGTTGTTGCCAAGCTGTATGTTGTGGATTAAGGCCTCTACAAAGAGAACAAAGTGATATATGGAAATTGCTGAAGTGTAAATCTTTATTTCCTTTTTGTTTTGGATTAATGTACTTTAGTTTGATCTTAATGAGCTGTAGGATGTAATAAAAGTGATCAAGTAACATGCACAACCCTTTTATAAAGCTATTGAATTTCAGTCTCTTATTTGCAAGCAGTACTAGAAATATTTTAATACATTATATGACCATGAAAGGGCAAGTTTACAAGGCTCTTATAACTTGAGCATTAGCACCTTGAAACAAAAGTATACAAAATGAATAAACTATCAGAAATACAACACACTATCTGAAAACACCTGTCTTTAAAACATGTGAAAATATTTTCTTAACTAAAAATTAAGTTAAGACTTTAATGCACACAAGCACACATGTTAATGTTGTACTTATTTCAAGAAACTTTGGTATACAGTGGCAGACTGAATCAACATCTTTTTAGGTAACTTAGTATGATACATCTTCTTATTTGATAATACTGTCCTTAAACACTAAGTGCCAGGTACACTGACACAACTTTGTTCCAGTTAGCTACATTTGCATGTTCCCTGTACAGGCAAATTGTGCTGTCTTGCACCTGCATTGCTGACTTCTGCACCCTGTTGTGCAGCCACAGAATATTGCTTCCATGCAGTCTGCTGGTATTGGTGGCAATGATATTTCCTGTGGCACCAAACCTTCGTCCTCCTGTTTCCACCCCATTTTATTTGGAGGAGGAAGTATTGGATTTGGGCAGTGTCCTGGTCTCTAAACTACAGAACAAGTCACATTAAACTGTTCCTCCAATGAGCTGCATACCCTTTCTAACTGAGTTGCATATGTGTTGCTGTATCCAGTTGAGTGTTGTGCAAAAAATATTTTTTAAGAGTTACAACCCAGTTTTGCATTGAATCATGACTGGACTGCAGATGCATTCCAACTGAGTTGCAAAAACATTTTACAAACTTTGGTCTTGAGTTGGTTAAGCATTGAAAAATAATACAATATGAGTTGCCAATGCATTGCCAACAGTGAAAAACAATGCTAAACCAACTCATTGCAGAAACAGTTTAATGTGACTTGTACTGTAGTGCCTGATAATGAGCTTTCTATTTGTAGAAGGAAAGAGCATGACTTGTTGGGGGTAGAGCTTCTGATGACCCCAAGCATGTGAATTAAATGGCACATCCTTTGTCAGTGCTGTGGACCTCTGGCAAGCCATTCATCTTACAAATGAACTCTTCTGTGCCTTTTACATTCTCTGAGTCAAGGTCACCCTGTCCAAAGTGTGTTAGAAGCTGCTGGTGTCACTGAAAACATTTCCATGTGGTCTTCTTGTTGTGTCTAGCAATAAAAGAAGTAGCATCACAACTTGCCAGGACATGAAATGGGAGCAAAGTTTCCAGAACAGTGGTTCCATATTGTAGTTTCTCACAAATGGCATGAATAGGAAAATACTTAGTTTTTTTGGATTTGCCAACGTTAGTCCAAAGCTGCCTGCATGTAAGTTTGATATAGTAAACCAGCAAAAGAATAAGCACATCTGTGTCCCAGGCTGCAACAACCTCACTGTCAGCATCACTGTGGATACAGCGCAAAATCATTCTTGTGCCTGCTTCTTCCTGATGAGCACACAGCTGACTGATGTCAACTGTTGCTGTTGAGCACCATACTTCAGCTTCATTCTGAAAGCCATCAGCCAGAATGATGACTTTATCATGTGGTGCTTGTATCATTAGTTGCTCAGATAAAAATATTGCAAGGTCCTCCTTATTTTCTGGAAGCACAATGGAATGCATCCAGTTACTTGGAAGAGGCACATATCTGCCTTAAACCACTCTTTGGATGGGTCTTGTACCTCTTGAGCACTTTTTGCCTTATACCACCCTTAATAGATTCCTTGTAGTACCTGTGACACACAATGTCTAGTCTGTGGAAGTCTGCTCCAGTCTTAAGTAATGTTTTTACAAATATGTCTGCAATGTCTCCAGATGTTTTGGTCCTAGATGGCATTCCTATGGCTTGTACCAAAGCCTGTGTATCTATCACAAGACAGCTTCTCCCAACAGGGGTAACTTTTGGTGGGCAGTGGACATCAGCTGTCAGTATATCACCCAATATTGCTTTTGTGCCTGTTCTTAGACTGCCATTTTCCTCTGCTAATGCCAAAGGGGCAAGCATTAACTCATGTTTCAAAATCTGTTGCAGATCCACAGTCCTGCTGACTTCAAAGGCTCTGATTAGTTGCTGAAGAATATTGCTATCTACTTCGTGATTGAGACCTTTACTTTGACTTCTTTCACCATCTCATATAACATGGCCAATGTTAGAGCATTACTTTTTGGTGGTTGATCATGAATGTGTACACATTCAGGCTCTCCCCCATGTGTAATAAGCCATTTTATCACAAAGCTGTCCAATTGAACTTATCATAGACTCTGCATTCAACAGTCCAGTGCATCTTGTTTGGCTTCAGTAGCCAGATCTTTTGTTGGAATATTTTGCAATGAAGAGGGTGGTTTTTCGCCAGAGAAAACCTTGAACCTTTGAAGTGTTTGTATTAGTGCATACTCATCGTCATTGTCACATTGCTTCCTTGCCTTTCTTGACTCATTGTGAATAAGTTGGTCATGAAAGCTATCATGGAACATGGCTCTGGTGTCTGCTGCAATACGGGACTCTCAGGTTGTAAGACAAGGCCCGGCTGCTGAGGGCTAAGCAAGTCTTGGTGATGCTTACAATTCCCCTTTCTTTCTTTCCAATGCCATTAAGCCTCTCTTGGTTCTAATCAGGGTCCACTTGGTTGAACTTCTGACATGATCTCTTGACAACAAAGTTCCCTTAATGGAACTCCTTGAGCACTTCAGCTGGTAATTGATGCATTTCTCCTATTTAGGTGGCACCCCACCTTGCATAGTTTTTGTTGTCATATTTCAATAAGAATGGCAGCGTACATTTGAAGGTGAAAAGATGCAGCTCCCAATTTCCTTCTCTATGGGCATGGTTGAACATGAGCAGTAGGGTTACTATTTCCATGTACTGTCACCAAAACCTGAAGTTCACACTACCTTCACCTTTGCTAGTCACAGATGTGGAGGTGAGATTTTTAAACCTTTGTGAAGTAAGAACTAATATCACCTCAGCATAAGAAAATGGCTGATTGATCAGCTTTGATGATATCCTCTTTAAGCTCTTGATCATGCACTACTAGGAAGTCCAAGAGTTGTGAAAGAAGCAGGCACCACAGTGCTTCAAATGTCAGTTTGTGGGCCTGCATCGCCTTGGCATATGATTTGCCATTCATAGCTTGTTCTGTTAAATTTGGTCCAAGATCTCCACTTTCAATCCAGGTATGTGCTAGCCCTGAAGCCTGTGTGTGCTGGCCTATAATGTTTTGAAAATTCATTGAGATATGGAGGACTCCTAATCCTTGAGTAAGCCACCGTCTGTACCCTGGTGTGGCCCATTTTTAGGGCCATCAGTTTACAGTACAGGGCTTCATCATTAGTTAGGACCACATACTGCTGCCCAAGCACTGATGACATATGTTTGCATCTCCATATGATGGTATTGAGGATATCTAGCTCATGAGCAGTGGCTTGAATGATTGGCATGTATCCAATTAAAGTTATTCCTGGTTCTGTTGTCATGTGCAATTGGTTTAAATGTGTCCGTCCACATCTTTGTTCTCATTTTGACATTTAATGATAATGATTATTTCAGAAGCTCTTGCCTGCACTGCAGCTTTGCAGCTTTCTTCAAATTCAGAGTACCACTCTTTGCAAACATGGTCCTTGAATACTGGTTTAGCTTTATCGTTTCTTACATTGGCTGGTATTATTGTGTCAACTGTATCAGGAATGTTGAGTGTGCTGTTGTTTGATGGCTTTAGATCATTCAACATCAGATAAGGGACTGGTCATCTTTGCCAGTCAGCAACTTGGATTTCATGAAATGTGTTTTTGCCATCCAGAAAAGCATCATTTATGTCAATATAGTTGGCTTTATAGTGAACCAACTTCCTGGGAACCAGGTGGAAGGAATAACCGAATAACAGGAGGGGTTCCACTCAGAGTTAAATAGCGATTAGAGGTGGAACTGTGGGGGGACAAGGAGCGGTTAAAGGGGGAGCTGTAGGGGACAAGGAGCAAACACAGCAATAGGCAGGGGAAGTTGGGATGGAGACTGGAGGAAAACAAAGGAGTACAGAAACAAGGAAGGAGGGGTAGGTGATGGCTCTAGTGGGGCTATAGGAATCCCAGGTAGAGGCGGCAAGGGACACAAGCAAAACTGAAGGGAATGGCAGGAGATTTTTTTTTTTTATTTAGATTTCGGATAACACCTTTGAGCCAAGGTTTTTTTTACAAAGGTTCCATGTCAGACATTGAGATGCAACATAGCAGCAATGTACATAGAATGAGACAACATAGAGGCAATATATATACAATGAGACTATGGCAACTTTAGCAGCTAGATGCTTTGTCAGGCACAGGGAGCTAAGGCTACTTACTCAAGATAAAACAGGGAACACTTAGTTTGACTAGAAAAGGAGACTAAGTAGAAAACTGGAGTAGAGGCAGAGGAGATGGGAAAAGCTATCACAGGGAGGAGAAGGGAGGAATGTTGAGAAAGACAGGGTGGAGGGGGAGTGAGGGGGTCCAAGGATGAGAAGAACAAAGGGGTGGGTGGGACATGTAGATTGTAGGCATGTGGCTAGGATTTGTGACAGCAAGGCTAGGGTCAGCAGTCAGAGGAGTCAATAGTGTCGAGGTGTTGGCGAAGATCTTACTTGAAAGAGATCAGATAAGTGTTGTTAGTAACATTTGGAGGAAGGGAGTTGTACCACATTGGAGCTCTAGATATGAAAGAGCGTTGTCCTTGAGAGGTCTGACTGGGGGGGGCAGAGAAGAAAAGAGAGGTTGAGCTTCTGGTATGGCATGAGCTACCATGAGGGTCCAGCAAGGATGAAATTCCAGGGGGTAGTAAGTTCAACGTGGCCTTTTTGGCAATGATGCAGGTTTGGTACTGGAGCATGCCAGATAGTTGTAGCCAGTTAGCTTGTTTATAGAGATTGCAGATGTGCAAATGGTGAGGTGCTACTGTCAGGAGGTGACAGACATTGTTTAGCCCTATGAGAATCCATCTGAGTGCAGTGTCAGTGGCTGAGCCATAGATCACTAGGCCATAATCAATCATAGAGGTGATTGAGCTCTGGATTGTGGTCCTTGGTGCTTCAGTCATAAGGAAGTTTCTATGTCGGTACAACATTCCAATCCGAGTATTAATTATTTTGGTAATGTTGTTTATGTGTTTGAGAGTAGGCTAGGGTGGAATCAGGGGTCACTCCCAGGTATCTGAACAGGTGAACTTGTTCAAGTTTCTCTCCAACATTGTTAACAACATCAAGGCCTGTATTTTTATGTTTGTTGTGTGAGCCATGGACCATCATAGTTTTTTTGTAGTTGATGATGAGTTTGTAGGACTGAAACCATTGCCTACTGTAAAGCTTGATTGTAGCTGTCGCTGAAGAGGAGATGGGTCAGAGTGTGATGTAACTATAACAGCATCATCTGCATAAAGAAGAATTCTATCCTGACAGGAGGATGGGAGATTGTTAAGAAGGATACTGAACAGCAAGGGACCCAGAACTGATCCCTGAGGGACACCAGATTGGACCAGTTGTGGGATGGAGAGGATGTCATCAATTTTGACATGTTGGGTGCGATCACTAAAGTAGCTTTGAAATCACCTCATAGCATCAGTAGAGAGTCCTAGGCAGGACAGTTGTTCAATCAGTAGCTAGTGGTTGATGGTATAAAGTATAGAGGTCCAAAGCCTGCACAGAGGGCAAGGAAGGAGGAAGCAAAGGGTGGAGCCCAAGCCAGAGGGATACAGACAGTGGACTTAGAGCAGAAAAACTGATATGCTCCACTAGAAACATAGAAACATAGAAACATAGACTTTGATGGCAGATAAGGACCACTAGGCCCATCTAGTCTGCCCATTTCCCTACCTACAGGATAGGCCTCAGATCCTATTTAACCAACAGCCTATATCTTCCTGCCCCCCACAAGAATTGCCTTATGTCTGTCCCATGCATTCTTGAATTCTCCCACAGTTTTAGACTCCACAACTTCCTCAGGAAGGCTGTTCCATGCATCCACTACCCTCTCTGTGAAATAATACTTCTCACATTGCCCTGAACCGCCTCCTTCTATCTTTAAATTGTGTCCCCTTGTTCTTGCAAGTCTCTTTTTCTGAAAGATGCTACCCTCTTGGACTTTGTTGATTCCCTTGAGGTACTTGAAAGTTTCTATCATGTCCCCCCTCTCCCTTCTTTCCTCAAGGGTATACATATTAAGCTCCTTTAGTCTCTCCTCATATGGCTTCTCTTGCAGACCCTGCACCATTTTAGTTGCCCTCCTCTGGACTGCCTCTATCCTGTCTATGTCCTTGCGGAGATGGGGTCTCCAGAACTGGACACAGTATTCCGGATGGGGTCTCACCAACTGTCTGTACAGAGGGATAACAACTTCCTGTTTTCTGCTGCTGATGCCTCTCCCTATACATCCCAGTGTACCCCCAGCCCTCCCTACTGCCTTCTCACATTGCTTGCTAACCTTAAGGTCATCTGATATGATTACCCCCAGGTCCCTTTCCTGTTTATTGTTGTTACCACCTCCCCACCCATTGTGTATTCTTCCCCTGGGTTCTTGTTTCCCAGGTGCATTATTTTGCACTTTTTTGCATTGAATCCTAGCTGCCATACGTCTGACCATTCCTCCAACCTTGCCAAGTCCCTTTTCATCCTTTCCACGCCTCCTTGTGTATCAAACCTGTTGCAGATCATTGTGTGTCATCTGCAAAAAGGCATACTTTTCCTTCCAGTCTCTCTGCAATGCCACTGAAGAAGACATTAAAAAGGACTGGACCCAATACTGAACCCTGCGGTACCCCACTAGTAACCGCCCTTTCTTCAGAGTGGACTCCATTTACAATTACCTTCTGTGTCCTGTTGTCCAGCCAATGTTTTACCCAGGCTACCACCCTGGGACCCACTCCCAGGCTGGTTAATTTGACTAATAATCTTTTGTGTGGGACTGTGTCAAATGCCTTGCTAAAGTCTAGGTAGGCCATGTCCACAGCCCCTCCCTGGTCTACTACTTTGGTCACCCAGTCAAAGAAATCTATTAGATTCATCTGACATGACCTTCCCACTGTGAACCCATGCTGCCTTGGATCCTGTGCTCCACTGACTTCTAGGTACTCAGCTATTCTTTCCTTCAGAAGTGACTCCATCACTTTCCCTACCACAGAGGTCAGACTGACAGGTCTGTAGTTTCCTGCCTCTGTCTTGGTCCCATTTTTGTGAAGGGGAGTCACATCCGCCTTCCTCCAGTCCTCGGGTACCACACCATCCTCCCATGATTTATTAAAAAGAGTAGCCAGTGGTTTCACTAGTTTCTTCCTTAATTCTTTTAGAATTCTGGGGTGAATTCCTTCAGGACCCATTGCTTTGTCCACCTTCAGTTTTAGGAGTTCTTGCAGAACCCTTTCTTCTGTGAAAGGACTGAGATCGACCCCCCCTATCAAGAGTGCTTCTGTTAATTGGATTAGGCACTTCCCCCTCCTCTTTTGTGAATACTGAGCAGAAATTTTCTTTCAGTATTCCTGCTTTTTCACTGTCCCACTCTGCCCACCCACCGTTTATTCTATTCAGCCTCACTATCCCTCCCTTTGTCTTTCTACGCTCGCTGATGTACCTATAAAAGGTTTTATCCCCCTTCATAACTGAGTTGGCTATCTTTTCCTCAGTTTGGGCCTTTGCTATTCTGACTTCCCTCCCTGCTTCTTTCTGCCTTAACTGGTACAGCTCTCTGTCCTGCTCCTTCTGTGTTTCCTTATACTTCTGGAATGCTATCTTTTTTCTTCCTGACTTTCACACCCACCTCTCTTGAGAACCATAGTGGCTTTTTCTTTCATTTTGATTTGTTTATTTGCTTCACACAAAGGCTTGTTGCTCTGTGATGGCAGTTTTGAAAATTCCCCATTGTTGCTCCACACCTCCTTCTAGCCTGTTTGCTAGTGCTTTTCTGAGGCACTCTCCCATCTTGCCAAAGTCAGCCCTCTTAAAGTCCAGTACCCTCACTTTTGTATGGCTTGACTCTGTAGCCGAGTTTAACGTGAACTACACTGTTTGATGGTCACTTGTCCCCAGATGGCAACCCACTTCTAGATCTGAGATCCTCTCACTGCCCCCGTTTGAGAGTACGAGGTCTAAGATTGCTCCCTCATGAGTGGGTTCTGAAACTAGCTGTCTAATGTCTGCCACCTGTAGGGCATCAAGAATGGCCCTGCTCTTGGATGTGGCTGCAGCAAATGTGCTCCAGTTAACATCTGGCATATTCAGGTCTCCCATCAACAGTATCTCCCCTTTCTCTGCCATTCTAAGAATGCCTTCCATCGTATCCTTGTCCATTCCTTCCCCCTGACATGGAGGTCCGTACACAACCCCTGTGTGGATTGTGGTGCCCTTTCCAGTCTCCAAGGTGACCCACAGTACCTCCTCTCCTCCCTGTTTACTCTTTTGTTCAGTTGCTTTTATCCCTTCCTTTACATAGAGAGCTACTCCTCCCCCTCATCTCCCCTGCCTGTCTCTCCTGTAAGTTATGTACCCTGGTATGTTAACATCCCAGTCATGGTTCTCTGTGTACCATCTTTCTGTGACTGCTACGATATCCAGGCATCCCTCTTCCATTAAGGCCACCAGCTCAGGGAGCTTGTTGCCCAGACTACGGGCATTGGTACTCATTACCCACCATTTCCTGATGGCCTTATCCCCTTTTGCCCCATCCCTGTCCTTCTTGCCTTTGTCACTTTCTCCATTTACCCTGCCCTTCTCCCTATCGACACCTCCATGTTGGTGTTTGCCACACTTACTACCATGATTGTTTGGGGGGGCTAGGATTTTCCTGCTCCTTTCCAGTGTCTCCCCCCTTGGCTAGTTTAAAAGCTTGCCAATAAAGCATTTAAATCTATCACCTAGGATCCTGGTTCCCCTCCCAGACAGATGCAGCCCATCATGCAAGTATAGGCTTGAATCACTCCAGGTGGACCCCCAGTCCACAATGAAGCCAAATCCCTGAGCTCCACACCAGTTTTTCAACCACTGATTGAATCCCATGGTACAGAACACCCTAGCCTCTCCTATGTCATAGATGGGTAGCACCTCCGAGAAGGTTACCATGCATGCTACTTGACTAAGACCCCTCCCCAATTCCAAAAACTCTTCCTGCACTTCTCTAATCCCTTTCTTAGCCAGGTCATTTGTCCCTAAGTGGACAATGACATCCAGCTCTCTCCCCTGTGCAGCTGCTCCGAAATCCTGAGGATTTTCTCCCTGTCCCTCCAAGCCATGGCGCCAGGCAGGCACCTTACCTCCCTCTCCCCTTCCTTGCCCAGTTCTACCTTCCTAACAATGGAGTCCCCCACCAGAAGTTGTTTCCTTCCCCTGCAGGGTCCCCTGCCACCCTCCTGTGGGTCTCCTTTGTGGAGGTTCCCAGCATCCTCCTTGGTCTCCACTGTAGGTGCCTCCATAGAGGAACCACACTTTTCCAGAATGGCACAGGGAATTGTGGAGAGGTACAACTGGAGGATGTGCCTCTGTTCCACCACCCTCACTCTCCCTGAGCCCACTGTGGTCCAACCTCCTCTTCTTGGCAACCCTGAGGCAACGGCAGTGGCACTGGTGGTCCCTGGATGGATGAGGAGGTCCCACAAATCCTGGCCAACTCAGCCTGGAGATGAGCAACCTCCTCCCTCAGCCCAGAGAGGTGCCTGCAGATGGGAAAACACCGCATCCTCCAGAACATCTCCCGGAAGACTGCTGCTCCACAGCCACTGCACTGCACCACTCCAATCATGTCTTATTTCTGGCCCCTTAACTGTTTGCAATCCTTACTCTTTCCTCTGTATTTTTTTCTCTCTCCTTACTTTCTGCCTGTGTGCCCTTAAGCTCCTAATTGTCCTGTTCTGAGACAAGAATATCCTATATTTCTCAGTAGACCGCTTACTTGTTCAGAGGCAGACCTCCAGCAGCTAGAGGGGCTGGAGGCTACTCTTGCCCTTCTAGGATGGTGGGTCCTTGTGGTTCTGTGATCACTCACTTCCTGCCCCTAAACAGGAAGTTCCTGTTGTCAGTCAAATCCTGTGCCTATAAAAAGAGAACTAGCTTTGGGTGGGGGTGGAGGGAGGAAGGAGGGCATATAGTCCCAGTAGAGAAGTTCAGTCACACAGCAGTCCTTTCTCCTGGAGTCTCCTGCCAAGCTATTAGCAGAATCTTTCTAAGGCAGTCTTTAAATGTAGCTTCCTTCTAGCTAAGCCACTCCCCCTATTTACCAGATCTTTCTACAAGTAATTTAAACCTCACAACAGTTAAGTCCTTTCAGTCACCTGAGATTTACACCTAGATGACTTTTCAATTACCCATTCAGTTCAGTTAACCCAAACACACACTTGTTTTTTTGTATGTTAGTTTTTTTACCCTAAATTAAAGGTCTAAATACAAAAGTTCTTCTACTTTAGTCCCAGCAGAGAAGTTCAGTCACACAGCAGTCCTTTCTTCTGGAGTCTTCTGCCAAGCTATTCCCACTAGGGCACTAAGTGGTGGAGAAAATCAGGAAAATGGAGTTGAGGAGTACCAAGGGAAATAGGAGAAGCCAACACGAGTGAAGGCTCAGGAAAATTGGAAAAGAGGGATGCTCTTTTGAGAAAGAACAAAGAGGGTAGTAAACATAGGGATAGGGGTGCAGGGGTGGACACACCCCAGAAAGAGCAAACCCAAAGCAGGGGGAGACAGTGTGCTCAAGTTCAGAAGGGCTAGGGCTAGACAGGGCTGGGAAAGGTCAAAATTCTCCAGGGAAATCAGTCAGGGCATGGTTAGGGGCAGATCAGTGGGGAAGGAAAAAGCTTGTGGATGGTGAGGCAGAGGTGGGCAGCCTAGCAGAAAATGCCTGTGGAGGACATGAAGCTTGGGTAGCGCAGGGAGAAGGCAGTACTTAGGATGATGAAATGGACAAAGGGGATAATAAAAATAGGGTAGAGTATTGGACGCAAGGGATTGGGAGAAGGAAAGAAAGGAAATGTAAGCAGAAGGTGATGGAGAGCAGGGTCCTATTTGTTGGGGACTCTGTAATAAAAGGAATTAGGTGGGGGGCAGGGGGGACAAGAATAGCACAGTATGGATTGAGTGCCTGCCAGGCATGATGGCAGTGGAGGTCATTCACTATATCTCCTCAAGGAGGAAACAGCAAGATGAGAAAATACACCTGATTTTGCACCTGGGAACAAATGACCTGGCAGAAAATAGCCTGTTGGAGGTGCTGTTAAGATACAGAGTACTCGCTAGATACTACAGCAGTCTGGCGTTCAACTCAGTGGCTTTTTCTGAGGTGTTGCCAGTACCAAAGGCAAGTACTGATAGGAAGCTGAGGATTAAGGAGTTAAGTGAGTGGCTGATGGGGTGGTGTGAGCAAATGGCATATGGATTAATAGAGGAATGGGGATCCATGTGGGGGGATGAGAGCCTATTTGCACCAGACAGACTGCACCTGGATAGGGAGGGTGCAGCAGTACTAAAGAGCAAAATTAGGAGAGTTCATAGAAGAAACCTACAATTGAAACTAGATTGAAGGGGGATCTGCACCACAAGGCAGGAGAAATGGGGGTCTACCAGCCTCCCCACAAGATAGTGTTAAAATGTTGGGTATGAGGGTGACAAATGAAGGGGGGGGTGGAGAAGGAAACCTGGTGGAAGGCCTTAGCAGCCAACACCAGGAGCTTAGGAAATAAAATGGTGGACTTAGAGGCCATCAAGGGGGATGAAGGACTATATATAGTAGCAATAAGCGAGACCTGGTGGACAGAGCAACACACCTGGGAAACAATCATTTCAGATTACAGACTGTTCATAAGGGACAGGAAGGGTAAGGGAGGGATTGCCTTATACATCAGGGAAGACATCAGTGTAACTGAAGGACAAGATGAGGATGGAGAGACTGAGCTACTGTGGGTAACGCTAGGCAGGAGGACAGGAGAATCTTTGCAACTGGGGGTGGTATACAGGCCACCTACGCAAGGGGAGGAGAGTGATTGACAGTTAATTCAGGCAGTCACAAGGCTGGCCCTAAAAGGAGAGCTACTACTGGTAGGGGACCTAAACCTCCCAGATGTAGACTGGGAAATCCTGGATGCAGCATCAACAAGGAGCAGGGAGATACTAGCTGCACAGCAGGGGGTATTCCTTCAACAGCTAGTCAGGGAGCTGACAAGGGGCAACAACCTGCTGGATGTGGTCCTGAAAAATGGGGAGAGTGTGGAGGAGGTGCAGGTGAGAGAAGCCTTGGGCACCAGCGACCACAGCATGGTAAGGTTCAGGGTCAGGGCAGGGAGAGAGACAAGTAAAACCAGTACCACAGTGATGGACTTGAGATGCATGGACTTTGACAAGATGAGAAGGATAGTAAGGGAGACAATGGAGGGTATGGTGAACATAGGGGCAGTGGAGGAGTAATGGGAAGCTATCAAGAGAGGGGTATTGGAAGCCATGGAAATGTGCATAAAAAGTTTAGGAAGAGCAAAAGGGGTGGAGACCACTTTAGTTGACATAGGAGGTTGTGAGGCCAGTCAGAGAAAGGAGGATGGCTGTCAGAAAATTTAAGAGGACCCTCTGTGAGGAAGATAGAGAAGAGTATAGGGAGAAGGGGAGTCTGGCAGGAAAGAAGATCAGAAGGGCAAAAGTAGATACTGAGGAGAACATAGTCAAAAAGAACAAAAGGGGGGATAAAACTTTTTTCAGATATATGAAGAAGAGCAGGAGGGCAAGGCAGGGGACTGCTAGACTGATATGGCAGGGAGGGATAAAATTGGAAGGGGACTGTGAAAAAGCAGAGGTATTAAATAAGTACTTTAGCTCGGTATTCACGGAGGAGGAGGAAGGTAGGGGACCTGAGCAAAAGTCAAAGTGGAAGGAGGGCAAATGGGTTGACCAGAGCCCATTCACTGTGGATAAGGGTTAGGGCAGAACTAGATAGATAAAGGCTGAACAAGACAATGGGGCCAGATGGGTTACACCCCAGGGTGATCGTGGAATTGAAGGAGGAGTTGACAGCACCCTTGACAAGGCTTTTCAATTTGTTCCTAGATACGGGGAGAGTGCCGAGGAACGGAAAAGGGCAGAGGTGGTGCCTTTACACAAGGGAGGTAGTAAGGAGGTGAAGGAGAACTACCGACTTGTCAGACTCACATCTGTGGTGGGGAAGGTAATAGAGGCATTAATCAAGGAGAGGTTGGTGGATTACCGGGAAGAGAGTGGCTTTCAGGACAGCAGACAGCATAGCTTCACAAAGGGGAAGTCATGCCAGATGAACCTAATTGAGCTCTTTGATTGGGTAACTCAGGTGATTGACCTGGGGGACGTGGCCTATCTGGACTTCAGTAAGTCCTTCAACACCATCCCCCATAGGAGGCTGGTGAACAAGATGGAAAGCCTGTGATTGGGTGGGAAAATAAGAAGCTGGGTGGAGGCCAGGGTGGTAGGAAGAACTCAGAGTGTGATGCTACATGGGGTGCACTCCGGGATGGTAAGGGTAAAGAGTGGAGTGCCACAGGGGTCAGTTTTGTATTCACTCCTCTTCGACATCTACATCAGAGATATTGTGGAGGGTTTGAGGGGAAGGGTGTGCCTATTTGCTGATGATGCAAAAATCTGCAATTGGGTGGACATCCTGGGGGGTGGAAAACATGAGAGAGGACCTAAAGGTGCTCAAGGAGTGATCTGGGATGTGGCAGCTATAATTCAATGCCAAGAAGTGCACTGTGATGCACTTGGGGAGTAGAAACACATGAGCAGGGTAAGAAAGAGCAGGAGAGGGATCTGGGGATCATAGTCTCCTGAAACCTTAAAGTAGGAATCCAATGTAGCAGGGCAGTGGAAAAGGCCAATGGAATGTAGGCATGAATCAGCAGGGGGATTACTAGCAAAAGGAGGGTGGTAATAATGCCCCTTTACAAAGCTATGGTGAGGCTGCAACTGGAGTATGGGGTTCAGTTCTGGAGATCATATCTCCACAAGGATATAGATGTGTTGGAGAGGGTTCAGAGAAGGGCAACCAAGATGGTGCAGGGTATGCAGGGGAGGACATTCGAGCAGGGGTGTAAGGAGCTGGATCTGTACATGCTGGAGACAAGGAGGGAAAAGGGAGACATAATTGAAACATTTAAATATGTAAAGGGGCTCAATAAAGTAGGAGAAGGGGGTTACAGTGGGAGCCACAGACATTGCCAGCTATTTCCAGATATTTTGTGAAATTTCTGAAGAGTTTCTCTCTGCTGCCCCTACTGTTTAAATTCAGAAAGCATCAGATATTTCTGGAAATATCACAGACATTTTGGGAAATAGCTGGCAGTGTCTGTGGCTACTACTGTAAGAGGAAGGAGGGGTCCAGAACTAGAGGGCACAACTTTAGACTGCAAGGAAAAAGATACAGGGGCAATGTGAGAGGGTGTTTCTTCACAGAGAGGATGGTAGAGCCCAGAAACAGACTGCCAGATGGAGTGATGGGTGCAACATCGGTGGAAGAATTCAAGAGGGCATGGGATAGTAATATGGGGCTGAGTATCAGGGGGAGGGCAGGGGCTAGTAGGGAGGGGGAGGTGTAAGGGGAAAAATGGGGCAGACTAGATGGGCCAGTATGGTCCTTTTCTGCTGTCAAGCTTCTATGATTCTATGATTTTCAGCATCCATAGTTTGAAGGGTTTTCTTTGCTAGGGCTGTGTCCACCTTTAGGATTCCTTTGTAATTAATGCAGTGGCCAGCCTCATGGAAAAGCTGAACAAGTTGTTTTGACTTGTCTGCCTAATGGAAGGTGCACACAAGACCAATATGCTTTGGTGTTCATTGCTCTCTACAACCCACACCATATACAATGTCTTGAGCTACACTAAGCTCCTTGAATTTCACTGATTCTTGTTTCTCAAGGTTCTCATCAGCATAGTCCTCAAGAAGAGATTGGATTTCATACAGCTGGTGAAGAAACATGCAAGCAGCTGCATCATCACTGACATTGAAACCTTTGTGGCCAAGGTGTGGGAAAGCATCTCCCCAAATTTCCAATGGAATGTACCAGTGACAGAAATATGTCTTCTTGGGGATGGTAAATGGAGCTGTCCATCTCATCATCTTGGCAAGAATCTGTCATTTGTGAGATGGGCAATTATTTATACTGGGCTGGAACTAAGAGTGTTTGTCTCTCAGCAGGAAGCCAATCAGGCAATGAAATAAACTGAAATAAAGCTCCAATATGAACTTGCAGTTTTTCCTTGAATGATGATCTACAACTGATGTAGGAGTGTGGAATTTCAATGCCAGTTTCCTTTGCAAGATTGCAGTAACGATGTGAAACCACAGATAGCTCAAAAACATGGCCTTGATTGGCTGTATGCTGAAGCTCATTCTGAAGCCAAAGCATTGCTGTGCCAGTAATTTTGGTGCCCTCACTCTTTTTCATCACAAGCCTCATAAAAGAGATGTAACAAGTCAGGTGGTACTTGCCTTCAGCAGTTATGAGGTAATGTACTACATCTAAATGAATACTCATTTTGTGGTCAAATATAGCTGCCCTCATTATCTGTTCACTCATCTTGAATGTAGTTACAGAGATGAGTGTTTTGGGCATACATCTTGACAAAACCTGCAACAGCTCCAGTCTACAGATTTTACAGAACAGGATTGTCTTGTATTATGGACACTGGTGTCTTTATTGGGATCACTACAGCTTACCACACATGATACATCAGTTGCAGATGCTCTTGATTTCTGTAACCTCTGGATTTTTGCCTTTGAAGGTGTATCTGGGCATAGCAATTTCTGTGCCACATGACTGATACTGTCTGTTCTGAATGAAAGATGGACACAGTTCTGTCAATGGCATATCTGTATTTGACACCTTGCAGTTTTCTTCTAATAGCTGTTGCCTCCCTTATTCTATGCAATCCGTGTTCACCCACTTCACGCACATCTTCTTTACTTGAATCTTGGCAAATAATGCAGAGCCTGTAGGACACTGGCATTGATCTCTTGAGATTTACTACCAGTTCCATGGTTTATCTACAACTGTAAGCACTATGAGTGCCATAAACCACCACCTCTTCTAACTACTGTTGCTCTCTCCATTTGTAAAAAATACGGGGCAGGATTTTCGAACCCTTGTGAATGCTGCAAGGCCCAGATGCACCATATATACGGCGCATGGAGCTTGCGGCATTCACCTGCTGGCAATCTGCATTTTCTATCCCGTGTGGCAATTTCTGCAAGCTAGACCAACTTTCTATCGTCTAACTTGTGGCAATCCTGAGAACATTTGTTATGGAGCCTGCACCAGATATGTGGCACAAGCTGCCGTAAATAGTGGAAACTGTTGCAACTGTGCCCAAGATTGCAAAATTGGGTGCAATTGTGGCAAATAGGTATGGTGCGCTACCAGAACCTAAATGCCATGGTGCAGGGCTTGTGACAAGCCCTGTGCTATGCTTTGAAAATCCTGCCCACCATCACCATCTGAATTCCACTCCAACTAGAAATCATTATGTACTATAAATCAAATACTAAGCAATCAAGAAAATGAGAATGTGATTACGCATATTACAGGAAAACTTACTTCTGTTTTATGATTAACTTATTTCTTATAGTATGAGATATATAGATGACTAAATGTTATAAAAGGTTGTATAATAATTACTGGGTAGCGCTTTTTCCCATAGGGAAACCCGGTTATAATTTGCCGTTATAACTGGTTATAACGGAAATTATAACCGGGTTTCCTTTGGATCGCGCATGTCCCAGTCGCGAGCTCTTCCTTCAACTGCAACAGTTAGAACATTGCCCAACCGCAGTTGCTCGCAGTCATCGATGAATTTTTTTTTAATAAAAAACAAAATCTCCTCTTTTTCTGTACTCACTGGCAAGGAAAACCAAACCGAAAATACTGAAGCACACCGTCTGGTTTCGGTTTCCCTGCCAGCACGCAAGAGCCAACTCTTCAAAGCTCAACTGCCATTCCCGGTAAGTTAGAAAAAAGCATAGAACAGAACTTGCTCCATGACTTGCCAAAAAGAATTACTGTCAGTTGACAGACCAGGGACCCGACAGTACAAAATCCTCACTAGTCCCCTCTGCCTAAAAGCCAATCTGTTTCATGTTATTTTTATAATTGCTGAGGCGAAAAAGCACACGCCAGCAATTATAAAAAATAAAATTGGGGTGGTGTGTGTAAAACTTGATTTTACACACACCCTCATTCGGATGCATTTCATAAACCGGCTCCTCGGGGTTTATGTAGCATCCCACAACTTGGGTGTGTGTAAAATCTCGTTATACATACCACTCCGTATATTATTCTCTATTTAGTTGCAGGTGTTACAACCATGATGTGTGTCTTCTCATTTCTATTCTTAATCAACTGAAAAGGAATTATGCCAAACAGTTTGATTTTGCTGGCAAGGTCATGAACACACTGTTGGTATATCAAACATTGCTGGTGAATTTTGGTGGCCATATTTATTTGCAAGTTTGAGGGTCTAAACATCAAAATTCAGCCTTGTAAGAACCATTTTCAAAATCATCAGGTTCAAATTATGTTAAAAAAGTTGTTATCAATTGTTAACAAAAATTGCCTCTAGGCCCCTTATAGAGGATTGATTCTGAGATTTCCTTATAGTCTGTAACAAGTAGTGTGCAACAGCAACTGGTGGTGGCCAAAGTCAGAAGATCCCCTTGAGCAGCCAGGAAGAGCATGTGGGAGCACACCTTAGCAGCTGTACCATCGAGAGTGACAGCAGCCTGGACCTCTTTGAGCTACAGAGTTTGAAACGTATGTAAAAGGGCACAGTTCCTGCAATAGGGGGGTTAGAATGCCAATACCAGAGCACAGGCACATGGTGGGATACAATGCCATAGCTGAGCATACAGATCTGGTGAGACTGCCATGCCTGCATCAATGCACAACATGTATAGTAATAGCACAAGGGCAGCACATGTGTAAGAGACAACACACATGCCCCACAGATGAGCATATGGATCATGTATGTGTCTCACATAGCATATACACATGTCCAGCACTGGGCATGAGCAGAAGGGGTGCAAACTCTGACCCATGTCATGCACAGTGTATGACGTTGGCAAGTAGGATAGGAAAAAGCCCCCAGAGGGATGTTTTGAACTTGGTACCCAAGTATGCAGGATGGAAACAGAGCCAGACTACCTGCAGATGTGTATACCACCTTGTCTCCTATATATAGTGCAGAACACATACAGTCCATCGGTGCAACCTTTTGCATGGTGGCACACCATACATAGGACAGTAGAGGAGGTAGGCAACACAAGAAGGAACATGATGTGCCATGCCACAGCCTCTACCTTACAGTATGTAGGTGGCCAGGGCTCCAAAAGGGTGGTATATGTCCCAGTGCAATGACACACAGTACAGACAATATACAAGAACACATGGACATGGCTGTATGACACAGCACCTAACAGTGGATATGTTTCCACCCACAGAAACACCTGGAGAATACGCAGACACTGCAGCACATGGTGTAAGTGGCAATGTTGCACAGCCTCGACAACACACAGAGAGGTCTGCTGATACAGACACAGGGAACACAGACACAATAGGATGCTCAGGAACTGAGGATGGGATGTACCAAGAAAGCTTGGACCAGACAGAAATGGCTGAAGTGACACAGGCCCTCGGTGACAGAGATGGTGCTACACAGGGTGCATGGTCCTAGAGTGAGGGTTTGGAGACAGACATGGCAGAATCCCTCCAAGAGAACATTGCACAGGACCTCAGTCCCATACCATCAGAAGAGGTGGAGGCCACTATACAGTAGGGAATACTTCCTGACCTCCTGGAAGAAGAGAACCTTGGCTGGTACTGTCAGAAGGTTCTTGACATCATGGTGGCAGACAGGAGAATTAGCAGCACTAAGAGCCTCCACAGATAAACACCTGAGATGCGTAGGCTAGGTCCTGGATGCCAGGCAGACAGGGCAATGCCACAGTGTATCAAGGCATGGGGATACCATGGCAGTACTGCAAGGGCTTCAGTTCTGCACAGCCAAAGTGAAGCACCTCATGACTGTGCTGGAGAGGAGCATTGCAGTCCAACAACAGCAGACCACTGTCCCCTCAGCCATCCTGCAAAACATTGCTGAGGCACTATGGCACAGGGAAGGCAACCATGGAATGGGGACACACCACCATGCACACACTGTACAAGAGCTCAGGGAGACCAGTGCACCAGCCAGTACCAATCCTCCACACCTGCCACTAACATAGTGGGCACATACCCCAGGAATCTAGTGCCCTGAGCCACAGTGCTGTCTGTAGCACTGAGAACTGTGGAAACTGTCTAGTGAAGTTACTGGCTCCAGTGTAGCTGGGCAATCAGAAAACAGCATTCCCAGGGACACTGTGTACAGCACACACAGCCACTGTGATGACAACAGCATGGATCACTCAAGGTCACCTCTGACAGTGCAGCAGAGAACACAGCAACAGCAGTCCCACACCACCCAGATGCTACAGGGCCACAGTGTACCACAGGACCTGGACACAGTACCACCAACAGTGCAGTCTGGCAGCTCACTAAAGGAACCTGCACTGCAAGGTGACACAACCCAGGCGCCAAGCACACAGACACCAATGCAACAGAATACTGTTGTGACACAATCTACCAGCTGCATACAAGTGGCTCAACAGAGGCAAACCAGCACCCACACCAGCAGCACAACACACTACAAGCTGAAAAAGCCACCAGCCATACAGGGCACTCCCTCAGCATCCAGAACACAACAGTGATTGAGCCCACCACACACCAGGCCCCAAACATGACAGAGCCCAGCACCCACAACTGGTGGAGTAGCATGGCCAGCAGGGATTCAGCACCACAGAACATCTCTGCCACAGATGGAGATACAACCACATGTGCTTCCCCCAGGAAAGGTGAAGGAACAGGAAACTCACACAGATGCAAGACACACAGCATGAATCCACAGCCAGTGGAACAGGGCCTGCAACAAGAAGGTTGCAATGGACAGCGGTTCACAGCACATGGATGCATAAGTGGTACAAACCATGAATTGATCAGCAGATGACACATAGCACCAACAAAAACAACAGCTGCATGAAAGTTAAACACAGATGCCCTGAAGGCAAGGGAAGTGTACACCACGTATACAACTGAGCATCTGTACTGTGCACTCTAGACCTCTGTGCCATGCACCATGTGCAAGCAGACAAGGCAGGGCCTGGTAGACATATGAATGAGTGACACCTGAGACCACTGTCAGTTTTCCAATCTGTACAGTACACAGGGCCTAGGGAGCTAGGGATAGCACCAGGGTATGGAGGATTAGCCAGCGGACACATGTATGCACACCTTGTTGTATGTCCAGGTCCACACAGCACAGCAGGGGTGGTGGGTAATTGTGCATGTTTACGTCATGTCAAACAACTGTGTGTATAAATGAAGTCACAAGCATGCAAACGTGTATGTGTGTCAGTTTGTTCAACACACCAAAGGCCAATCCAGACACAGCCATGAAGCCCACACACCAGCATACACCAGCATATGACATGCAGTGGCTGGTGAGACCAAGAGGCACAAACATCATAGTGGGGAGTATGCACTCAGTAGACAGCTTCCAGGCCAGTACTCAGCCATGCCAACACCCTGCAACCCAGGCCAGCTATGGTACAACTGTGCCTCACACATGACCCAGCATGGCAAGGACCCAGGGACAGACAAGATCATGAAATATGCGTGGACCTAATGAGGCCCTGGACTAGACCTGGAGGCAGATGCACAACCATCAAGGTGGTATGATACAGCACACCACAATCTTCTGAGGTCCATTGTGAGTATGGTATGGTGTGGTGCACAAGACTATCATGGACCACAGTATAAAGGGGATGTCCTCCATGCAACCCAGGTCACTATAGCACACATTGCAAGTTACCACAGGAATGTCACAGCCGGATGTAGATGCACACTGCCTGTGGCTTCCAGACAGAATACTGCAGTGTCACAGGGTCTGGTTTCCCGGGCCTGTACTCATATATGGCCCACCATCTAGCATGGTGATGCAGGCAGCTGTCAGGAGGTCTAAACCTCACTTTCAGTTTCTTGGCAATATTGGGAATGCAAGTAATCACATACACGTTGTATTAGAGTAATAAACTTGTTTATTACTACCAAAAAGGATAAAATCACAGTTGCCCTAAGCAGTTCGTACCAATACGAACCGGGAGCCAGTGCTAAGCGTTCCCTATACCTCGAGGTTTCTTTGTGTCTCTTGGGATCTCCGAGGTACAAGACTTAGTGTCTCACATTATATACCTATGATAATTACTATGGTTACTCTAAGATAGAAACATGTCTAGTTACAAAGATGAGCCCTATTGGCTAAATTAGAGGAGGCTCCATGATCCAAGATAACATTATACAATTTTGTAGTAGTCATCAGTTTGTGAAACAAAAGAGTTCTTATACAGAGTCTTACATAACTCAGTGTAGTAGTACAAATCACCGAAAAGTGGCAATGCCGACTTATATATCATAATTATTCCAAGGACAAAGGTGTCCTAACATCTTATAAGTAAAAAATACACAGAAAATACATAGAAGAATATATATGTATTAGCAAGCAAAGTGTATTTCAATAACATGCTTACATATCCTGACATCTATTCTTATACGGTAGATGCCCTTAGACCTATATGTTAGTACAACATATACCTAAGCACTAGATGTCTATGGTGTACCTCCGAGGGTACCAATAAGGGTGCAGAGACCTCGTGTAACACAGCCACCTCAACAAGCTAATGTCCCCAGTCACCTGGAGGAGGACTGGGTTGTAGGAATGGATACTTCACTGAGGGTGGAGCCACCCATCATAGAATGTACAACAATGAGTAATGGACACCCACACTAGATCACTGCAATCAGAACACTTTTATTTTGCCATGCCAACATGGCTAAACACAAGAAAAAGTAGAGTAAACACAGGTAGTGACAAAAGGTCAGACTGGGATAGGAGAAGGTAGACAGCTGAATACAGGTGTGGACAAGAAAACAACACAAAAGATATACTGTAAAACAGGAACAGGACATAGGCAGCTCATGGGAATGCTGCACAATTGTCCCTGTAAACAAGTGTCCTTGTATGACCAATCATATCCATGACCACCAGCTGGGAGCCTTGCAGATGCTTCAGGTTGGCCATCATGGTCTGCACCTAGCTGAGCATGGTGTCCAGAAATGCCTTTAGCCTGTCCCTGAGGGTTGGATCCACCTTCTTTGCAGTGTCCTCCATGTCTGCCTGTAGTGACCTGGCTAACTGTGGCATGCGCACCTGTTGGCCTGGCTAGGCAGGGTCATCCTTTGGCTCAGGGTCTTTAGCAGCCACATCCACCTCAGAGACCATTTCGATGGCAGCCTCCTGGGTGGCATTAAGTGTTCTGGTGGGTGGGACCACAGCACCTGTACCACTGTGTCCAGGTGTCAGCACTGTACCACTCTCCCCAGCTGGTCTCATCTGCTGGTGCTGTTACTCTGTTTTCACAGCCACCTGTTCTTCCTGTAGCTGTCACTGTGCCCTCTCATGGTAGGCCTTGGCCTCCTGTAGCTTCTGGCAGAACATGGTACATTACAGCACCCATAGTCTTGGGGATGATGGGAGTGTTCTGCCAGCTGCACCCCAGACAGTGCCTGCAACTATATATGGTATACTATATCAGTGGTGGCAGCATGGCAGTCTTGTACAGGCAGATCAGTAATGCATGAAACAATGCATGTCAAAAGGGACCTGATGATGTGGACTGGGCATTGCATGCCACAGAGGCACACTGAGAGCTGCCACCCATCACAGCAGTACCTGTGTGGTGTGAGGCACTACCAGAGTGGGTCTGTGGATCATGCTCAAAAGGGCACATGGTAGACCATGTGTGCCTGTGAGTCAACATCCAGGGGACTGGGTGCAGCATGAAGTGCTCAGCACTATGAGACAATGACACAGGCCCATGGGCTGCATGATACATCCCACATGGTGACAGTGCCATGTTATGGGATGTAGCCACAGGGGTTCTGGGTGGTGTCCCAGAGGGAGGCCATATCAGCAGGAGGCATCTCCCACATACAGAAGGCCTTTGTTGGGCCTGGTGTCACCACACGAGGTGTAGTCTGCACATGGCTGCATGTCCCTCTTGGTATTGTGGTGCCATTGGACAGTGGGGTGCAGGGAACCTTCCAAAAGGGGACCCACGGGGGAGTGGAATGGGTGGGGCTGGAGTTTGATCCTTGGCTCAGTGGTGCATGTGCCACCATGTTCTATACAGGAATGTGCTATGCCATGGTATCCCTGGATTGCACACCTTCCCAACTTGATTGCAGCCCAGTGTGCCAGTGCTGGTAACAGGGACCTGAGGGGGGAACATTGCCCTGTGTTGGCCTGATGATTATACCATACAACCACAGAGGTACCAGCTGCCTTGAAGCACACAGTGTTGTCAAAATGATGTCACCTGTGTACCAGGGATGAGGGATGCTAGACACATTGGAAGGGTATCCACGCATGCCTGTGGTGGGGCACTGCCATCATTACACCTATGAGTGTGGAATGCTTTGGGGCTAGTCCTGCCATGCCTGAGGACACCTGTGCCAGGTGGCATCTGGGGCAGTGTTGTGCTATGGTGAGTGTGTCTATGTAGTGGGGGTGGGTAGTGTTGCATCTGCAGGTCTACAGTGGCCATGGAGGATGCCAGGATGGGGCCAGTGACAGTGCAACATGGTGAAGCATGGACACTGCCCCACACCACATAGACTCATTAGCAGCTGCATGGGCTCCTGCACATTGGTGCCATATGGTGTGGCATATGGGGTGCACCACATGGGTATTGGTGGGCGATGGTGTTATGAGTCCATGTGACCAGGTCATTTCAGGGAGGGGCATGCCCATAACAGGCAGCATTGGTTCCTGTGTACAGATGGGGCTTGCTATGTGTATGGCACCACTCTAGGGGGTCAAGGAGCAAACAGTCATGTGGCAAGGTGTGGCAAATGGGTTGTGTGGTTGGTTGATTGCATGGGTGCTGCATATGGATGTAATCCCTATCCTCCTCCACCAGCTACATGGCCAGGGAATGTTGCACAGCCAGAGGCACATGTAATGCCAATGTTCATTGTTGTGCAGCCCTTTCCGTGATGTGACAGGCACTTTACAACTGTAGCATGCATGGTAGACATGGTGTGCATCCCCTCACCATGTATGTGCCCAATGTTAGCCACCATGACCAGTGGGGGCATGCAGGAGGATATGGCCATGGTGGGCCATATGTGTTATGCATTTGGAACTGTCATGACTCTTGGCAGTTGCCACACATATGTGTCGAAAAAGGTAAAGTACACCACTGTAATAAATATCTCCTCCTGCACTGTGGGAGCACACAGGTGCAGCCACAGCACTACCACTAGGACCCCCACCTGAAGCGGTCACTGGGCATGCCTCTGTGTGCATGGCCGGTGCAATGCCTGGAATGGAATTCCCACCATAAATATTATGGTCAGCCATACTTGACTGTGGTCCCTCTGGCACATGTTGGCTTTCCAGCATGGTGACCAACATAGGATCCAGGGCTGTGGTACACAACCCATGTACATCATGGGGGGACACTGTGGGGTGTACATGAGATTGGCACCATCGATACACACCGACTCCCTGCCCCACCACCTAGGAGTGACTTAGTGACTCCCTTGTGCATGCCCCAGTGTGTGACGGGGGGAGGGCATAAACCTAACAGCATTGGGACCCAGTGTGACTGCTACATAGCCAGCCTCTGTGAAGCACTGGAGCCATGAAGGCCATGCACATGCTGCATGTCCGCATGGTGTAGTGTCGGTTACATAGCCACATGCCATCCCCAGATTTCTAGGTGCTGCCGAGATGTCACATACCACTGCTAAATGGCTGAGGTGTCAGACCATTGTGTACACCCCTGGACCACCACTTTACTGCAGTACTGTGGAGCAGTGGTAGGCACCGCTGTATTGTTCACCCAAGGCACACTTTTGCACACCATAGTGCTCCCCTGCCACAGTGTCTAGGGGCAGTGTGGGATACAGCATTGTCATACTCTGTGTCACTTTGTGTTCGGCATGTGTGCTGCTCCCCGGTGCATGCACTGTCTGTCTATGTGAGCATGTCCTGTCCACTGTGATGCTGTGGCACCCGTATGTTATATGTGGCACAGCTGCTATATGACATCTGGACAATGCCAGGTATGTATGGTTAGTTCTTAACTTGGGTAGTTTGTGTCACACTTGTAGCCCAGCTGACAGGGATACTGGTGTGGGGCTGCATGAGGTGGCTGTATACTGTGTGACCGTGATCATCAACTGTGCCTGTGTTCACTTCATCGCCTAACCATGCACCAAAGGCCATGTGTGCATACAGTGAGACAATGTGCCCCCCCATGTGGGGATCCACTGTGCAGTGCACATCATGGCACCCAAACAGGGAACATGTCTAAATCACACCCAGAGGGTATTGTGGTAGGCTTCTGTGCCAACCCCCAGCATGGTACTGGAGCATTAGCCCTGATGACATCACACGACACTGGTTGGCTGCTTACCTTGTCCCCCTCAACATCATCAAGTCTTGGCCTACTGTCCCAGGATGTCTGGCCTGCTAGCACTGGTCCCATGCACCAAATGCCACCTGATTGGTGTTTGGGGGGAAGCTACAGGAACTTCCATGCATCATAGTGCTGCTACACATGTCCCATACACATAGGTCCCAGGGCATTGTACTCAGCAATAGATTTCTCCTCTGTTGTGCATCCACTGGTACCTTGGTCATTCCCAGTGGTATCAATGGGATGCACATCTGTTGGGATATAAAGATAGATAATGTGGTTAGGAGCTGTGACCCTATACATGTAGGTATATGCTACCTGCTGTGTATGCGGGAATATGTGCCTGAATATACTTGTGTGCTACTGATGTCCACCAGGCAAGGCAGCATCGACCTCACATGCCATCTCCTGCAGCCTCTGGAGGATATCAGCCCCCCACAGGAACAGGTTGTTGTTCATGTGTTTCAGTTGCTGGTTGGTCCTTCTCACCATGAACAATACTGTATTTTCGTGCTGATGGCCCACCAGATACGGTCCCTGAACCTAGGGGTGTGTTTACTTCTGCAAGATGGCAGCAACACCCTTGTCCATTGCTCCATGGAGCTGATAAGGAGGGCTGTCTCCTCCTCCATAATGTTGGGTGCCCTGTACCTGGCAGCCATTGTTTTTGGCAGGGCTATGGTATAGACCTTGTGCCTTGCTATGCAGATGTTTTACTGCCTGTGACAGCATGTTGCACTTTGTAGGTTAGCTGCAAGCTTAAAATGTCTGACTTCCATATGTGGAGGCCATGCACAACATGTTTTGCAGAAAGCTGCGTCAGTTTCATTGCATTCCACAATTAGTATCAAAATTCAACACATTTTGGCCACAACTTGTGGTACAACCTGAGAACCCAGCAGTGCCTTGTGGCCTGCCAGACATACACCTATCAGTTGGTAGGGGAGCCTGCAAATGCATAACTTGTACATTCCTCCACACCTGGCCAAGTCACAACTAGCTCACCTGCGGCCTCCCCGCATGTCCGATACAGGTACCTACTTGCACATGTTACCCACCAGCACTACATTTGCACCTTGAATATGGTGCACAGCTGTACCATTGCCTCCATTCAGCTATCTGTGTGACTAGTGGATCATTTTTTTATCAAAGCCAGCACACCTTTGTCTAGTATGTACTTTACAATGCTACTATGTCATTGGCAGACAAGCATGCAGGCAGGATACAGAGTGCCACTTGGGGGAGACCATTGTACACTCCCAGGTCACAAAACCACAGCCCACATCACTGCTCATGCCACCACTATGGTATAGGGGTGTGCATGGTGCAGTCTACTGCACGGTGGCATGTTGTTATCACCCAGGGAGCATGTAATGCCTGACCCTGTTGGCTGCTGGCAGTCAGGTGGGACTGTGTCTCTGCATGAACCCATGGTGCATGTCCCACACCACAGTGAACATTAGCACACATACCCACTGCTCACGTCTGACATGCATGCCCCCACCTTCCCCCATGCTGCTGCTTGCCCTCTAATGTACCACCCCCACCTCCTACTGAACCTCACACATCCCAGTGTGTGTGTCTGCATCTGTAGTGTACTCCTCTCTCGCATCCATGTACACCTCTGGGATGTCTGCTGCCACATTTTGGGGGTCACCATACATTGTCTCCAGACCTGCCATTGTACCACATAGTTGTTGCCATTGCCCATATTCTGGCTGTCATGGCCTTCTGTATCTCCTGCCTGAATAGTTGCATATGTTCACTTCCTGGGAACATTTGATGGACAATGGACATGATTCCTGCTACAGTGCTGCTGTTGCCTGTAGGACAACTCAGGCAGCTAACTTCTTATCATCCACAGCATGGCACACAACCAGCAGGGCACACCAGTGTGCCACTTGGCAGTGACTGTGTCCTCAGTGGGTAGTGTGCTGCCTGTTGGTGTGCTACCATGGTGACAGCCCATCTGTTCATGTAAAAAGGCTCCTCACCAGATGGACTCTAGTTTGTTGTCCAGCCAGTTCACTATGTGTATGCATAGATGTGTGACAGGTGTCTGCAATGCTCAGTTGGTAGCACATCCACCTCTGGGCCAGAAGGTCATGCATTCTTGTACCACACTGGGATTGGACTCATATCTAAATGCTAGCACCCAAGTGCAGTATTAGGGGGGTGCTGTACTGTTGGGTTGTGCTGTCCTTCAGATGAGACGTTAAACCTGAGGTCCCTTCTATCCATCCTGGTGCTGTCCTGGTGGAAGTAAAAAAACCCAAAGCACTGCTTGAAAAAGAGTAGGGGGAATTTTACCTGAAGAAATATAACAATCCAAACTGGTACATTCATCAATTTGTACAGTAACTAAGATAGCTACAATATGTCACAGTACATCATTGAAGTGCAAAAATCAAACATCCCCTCACTGACATCATATGCATATTTCCAAAAGAAAGTAAACCCCCTCCACCACACCAAAACCTTAGATATAGGATGCAACTTGATATCCCCTTTGTAATATTCATGTAAAGCTGTCTCACAGAGTTTGCTAAAAATAACGTATAACATTCTTATTGTTGCAGTATAAATTGACATCTACTTTGCCATAAATAATACTTGAGACATGCAATGCTTGACCAATGTGCTTGTAGTCTATGCTGTAAGCTGTCATTCACAGTTTAGTCAGTGGGCAGTTATGGAGGTGTGACAAGGGCAATGCTGCTCATTAACCGGAGGCTGTGCTGGGGCATGGGGAGCAGGGTGGTCTGTGTTTACTAGAGTGGGTGGGGGGTTGGAAGCCCACTACACTATGGAAAGCTATTCAGTTTCATACTGGGTGGGTGATTTGGCAACAGGGAGAGACCCTACACTATGGGAATCTCTTTTTTATTTTTGGATGGGTGATCAGGGACTGGGTTGGGACCCTGCACTATGGAAGATAATTTATTTTTCATAATGGGTGGGTAATCAGGCAATCGGGGACCAGGGTTGGACCACTACACTATGGAAATCAGATTATTTTATTACCAGGTGGGTAATCGGGTGATTGGAGATGAGGGAGGGAGGTGGGGGGGCACCAGTACCTCCACCAACCACTAGGGTTGCACTGATTATCACCAGTATTTTTCCAGCGGTAATTTGCTCCATGCAATGACCTTTGCAAAGGCCCTTGCATGGACCAAATCCTTTGTGAATGGGTTTGTGGGAATTCCCCTCATTTGAGTTGTGGCCCCCCCTCACTACTTTGCATGGCAGCAAACCCAGATTGCAGGGGCAAACTAGACTTTGTGAATACCAGCTATTCACAAAGTCCCATTTGCCCTGGGCAAAGCTTTGTGAATCCTGCCCCAGATCTCCTGTTCTGAAGCAAATGCCTAAAATTGTAAAAATTTCTTTTGTGATAGGTATCCCTAGATGCTCAGAAACTTGAGAATTTAAGGAACCTACTGTTATGTAATACATTTTTGATAATTTATTGCAGATCCTGTTATTTGTGGAAAGTTATATATTAGTTTTGCTTGTAATGCAGATTGTGTATCAGCTAAAATCAAGCATATAGCATCAGCATTAACTAATGTTTTAATTTCTGCACCTTGGCTAGAGACTGAGAGCCCAGTAATATTAGGGGATGTATTTAATAGTTGAATTAATGGATCTAGGAAGATAATGTATAATAGTGGACTAAGTGGGCAACCTTGCAGCACACCTTTCAGTACTGGGCAAAGTTTATCAGTCCAACGACTAACATATGGGTTGATAGATGCACTTCTATAACACAACTGAATCCAAGTAATACATTTCTCTGGGATCCCATATGTCTGCATACATTGCCATATGTAGGTGTGAGATACCTTGTTGAAGGCTTTTGATTGATCCAAGCTGAAAATAAAACTTTCAACTTTCAGCTTTTATTGGCTATCAAATTGTATCCAGACATATAACATCACAAGACAAAGTATAAAACTTACATAAAAAATTTCAGTTTCAATATAAAATTACATTTTACATTATAAATATGAAGCATAAAAACACACTTTATCCATAGCAACTACAGTGTTTGTTATACAAAGTCATCAAGGAAGGATGAAGCCTGATAGTTCATCTTCTTCACCTTTTTTCAACAATCTCCCTTAAGAGGAGTACTACATCCATAACCTTTCTTCCCAGTTACCAAACATACCTGTGTTGGGTAAATAAAATATTCTACAACTGTTGCCGATCTATTACTTAGGATTTTGGTTACAGTTTAAAAATCTACCTTAAGTAATGTTATGAGTCTCCAATTTGTTAATAGTTCCTTATCACCTGATTTATGTTGAAGTATCAACAACTCTCTGTACATTTCCTCAGATAATTTGTCTTGTAACATATTTTTTTTTATTTTTATTTAAACATTTGGTAACCGGAAAAGGCACACTGAGCCGAGGCTCGTTTCCAGGTGAGGCCCATAATAATTGTATAATGCTGTTAATTCTTTTGCTAAACCTCAACTCATGAAAACTGTTGCTGTCATTTTGATATTCGGTCCCAAAAGGTGATTTTACAGTTGCTGCATGGAATCATCTTTCAGGACCGATTCATGAAATGATAGTTCCACCGTTCATGAAGTGGGGTCCCAAAAAGCCCATGTTGCAAATTTGGTGAAAAAATTCCAAAAAATGACTGCATTATGAGTGTGCATTGCACAATTTCTACACATGCTCTTAACCACCAATTTTTAATATTTTCACTCCACATTTTCAACAGTGCCATTTTTGCACAGCTCTTTCAAAACAGTACAGCAGCTATTTTCCACAACCTGCCTAAAATGTGTTTTCGCAGCTGTGGCACAGAAGAGTGCGTTTGCTCTGTGAAATCGCCTTTCAGGACAAGTGAAAAAAATAACACTGGCACTGTTCATGAGGAGGGGTCCAAAAAAAGGCCATGCTGAAAATTTGGTGCAACACCTCCAAAAAATGGTCAAGTTACACCTGGGCATTGAATAATTTCTACACAATAACTTTGGTCATTTGGTAGCTTTTCACAGCCCTACCAGCTCTGGCTAGAGCTCGTGTTTCTTGGTCATAACATTTTTTAAGCTTACAAGAGTTTAACCAGTGTGTTATGGCCAAATTATCAATTTCTTGTGTCCCAAATGAGTGATTAATAAAATATTCTATTCCATACAGAATCTGCTTATAATTTTATTTTTTGTTCTCATCTTACAACTCTCAGATGGACTGATGTGAAAAGATTTGCCCTATGTACTACATTTCTGTTCTGTTTCTAAAGTTTTAAATCCATTGTACTGTAATTGTGTCATTTTTATTTTTTTTACTAGCGAGAGTTCATTGAAATAATCCTGTTTGTTTGATTCCTGCAAGGTGAATAAATGGTATAGCTGAGCTCGTAGTTCATTATATTTATCATTTTTTATTTTTCCTTTTATTTTTCTCATAAGTTTTAGATTCTTGTAAAATATTTTGCTATCCTTCCACCATTCGATGGGTGAATCATAATGAAAATTAACTGATTTTCTAGCTGAACAAATGTGACACAAGCCATGCAAAATTTCTGTCTGTTCTAAAAGACTATCATTTATTTTCCAGTATCCATTTCTGGTGGCCATTTTTGAGTGTTAGTAATTCTAACATTTAATAGACCTTGGTCTGAGGTGGCCACTAGGGAAATAGGCATCTGTGTCACAGGTTGTGAGGAAACCAATAATCAATTCTAGTAGATAGCTTACCTCAGAAATATGTACAGTATGTGGTATTTTTTTTGTATTTTTTTGAAAGACATAAATTAAACCTGATTGGGATATTAAGCTGTTCAGAAATGTTATATCTCTAAAGATTTTGTTTGTCTTTAAACCACTATCTGTAAGTAACCTGCTACAATTGAAGTCTCCACCAAACAGGACATTTTTGGATGTAAAAATGAATGGCTGTATTAATTTTAACATTTCAATATGATTGTGTTTCATCTTGGAAGCATATAGGTTTATTATTCAATTTTCCCGAATGTCTAAAGAAATGTCTAGCATTAGTACTCTTCATGGGGCGATATCTACTATGTGAAAAATTTTACACATTGGATTGCTTACACAGATTCCCACTCCGCTAGATAGTACAGTACCTATTGACCAATATATTGGACTCCACAACAATTCTGCACTGGCTATCTGAATTTTGTTGGTGGCATGTAACCTGGTACCTTGAAACAGTACAATATCATATTTACAATTGTTAAAATAGGCATACTGTAAGTACTGTTTCTTTTTTACAGACTTAATGCTATTGAGATTGAAGGAAGCTATTGTAAGTTCATAGTTTTCTGATGGTACTGTCCATTCACTCAAAAGTTAAGATACTTTTTTTTATTTCTGATCTGGTACCCCATCTTTTTTTTTGCTTGGGTTTTTTTGTTGTTCTTTTCCCTCTGAGATATTGTCTGTTGGAAGTGAATGTGTGGAGGCAGGGGGGGAGGGACATATTCTGAGACAGGAGGATGGACTGCAAATCAATGCGCCGCTCAAAAAAATAGGGCTGGCTGTCCAGCTCTGACATGATATTCAAACAAGATGCACAATTGGAAAAGATTACGCATTCTGTTTGAATATTGAACTGTGGATGCATGGCACATAGCAGGTGGCCACCATGTATGGTACAGTTCATCCATGGTGCAGGGCTTAAGACTACAATAGGGGAATGCATGGTGCATACCTGGATGTACCATGTCCCCGTGGGCAATATTCAGCCCAATCATGCAAATGAGATCATTGGGCATGCATGGCGCAAAGGGACCTCATGCATGCCCATGATAGGCTAATTAGCATGGCTGCATCAGGCTGAATGTGCCAGGCCAGCCTCCCCAGCTCTGATCGCCGTACATGAAAATGTGTTCCCTATCCCCTTTTACAAAGTGTAGTGTCCCCCCTCCCAGGCCCTGATCAACATAAAATAAATTATTTTCCCTAGCCCCTTTTCCATAGTGTAGTGTCCCCTTCCCTGACCCCCATCACCATAAAATAAAGTATTCTCCTTAGCACCTTTTCCATAATGTAGTGCCCCCCTCCAGCTGGATCACCATAAAAGAAAATATTCTCTACAGCCACTTTTCCACAGCATAGGGCCCCCCCCGGCCCCATCACCATAAAATAAATAATTTCCCCAGCACCTTTTCCATAGTGCAGGGACCCCCCACAGGCCTGATCACCATAATAGAAAATCTTTTCACCAGACCCTTTTCCACTGTGCAGGGACCCCACCTCCCTGGCCCCAATCACTGTATGAAATGTAATAAAACAACTAATTCCCATTTCTACAGTGTAGAGTCCCCCCACCCTGGTAGGCTGTCACCCACCACACTGCAACCCCTGTCCCGACCTGCACTGGTGACTGGCACAGCCCTCCTCACCATGCCAAAGCCAGCCACCCACTGATCTGTACCCGAATACATACAGTACATAGTACATGCTCATTGTTTCAACTTGTGTCCAATTTGTTCTGGTGCATGCACCATGAGTTTTTCAAAGGCCTTTTGTGAATCTGGCCCTATAATAGTAGTATAATACTACTAACAGAATAATAGTATTATGAGGAAATAATTCCATCAAATGGTTCTTTTTTTTGATGAAATATACTTTATTTATTTACAACAGTACAAAACTGTCAAAAAAAGACAATACAAAATTGCCATCTAAAGATATAACAATATGAAGCATAATAACAAATCAACAGTAATGCTACAAGAAAGAAGAAAACACAGTATATCTCCCTATGACCCTCACTCAACCACTTTTAACCCAGCTGACCAAGCTCAGCCAATCAAAACTATAACCTGTAGGTAAAATCAAAAGTAATACAGTAAATCTAATATCCTGCAACTAAGAGAAAAAATATGGGCAACAGAGTAAGAAAAAATGGAAAACAGCTTGCAGATCATGACCCAGCAGATGGAACAGATAGAAATGTAAGTAGTGGCTCCCATCGACAACGGAACTGGTGAGACCACTTCTGAATATGTGCTATATGTTTTTCCATTATTGAAGCTGATAGGCTCTCCTGTGTCATTCTCTAAAAGAAGGAGTTAAGGTATCTCTCTAGTGCCATACAATGATTATTTTCACCATCATAGATATCAGAGACATGTGGGCTTTATGGACACCAAGCAAATCTGGTGGATAAAGCCCTACCAAACATATTTCTGGGGAAAAAAGATCCTCCAAGCCCAAGATAGGGTCAAGAGAGGCCCTGATAGAATTCCAAAAGGGATTAATTCCTGCGCAATCCCATAGAATGTGTTTCAAGGTACCATCAGCTAGGCCACATCTAGAGCAAAGGGTGGAAGAAAGCTTATTCATCTTATGTAGAATTTATGAAGTATAATATATATTATGTAAAAGGCAAAATTGAATTAGATGAAATCTAGCTTGATTGGTATATTTATAAAAATTATGCCACACAGAAAGCCATATTGTGGGATCCTCCTGGAGACTGAGAGCTTGGTTTCAATAAAAGCAAGTACCATCAGAACTTTTATGATCTGTAGATTGAAAACATTTATGTAACTTAGTTACAGAATGAGGCTGTGTTGCAGCATTAAGTAATAGGTCAGGAACAGGGGAATCCCACCATGACCACAGCCTCAGACCCAGACCCATAAAGATGGAAATTGCATGTGTTACTTGAAAACGTTTTAAACAGGCAGAGTTGGGAACGTGAAGGCATTCGTTTATAATGTCAAAAGAGGAAAATTTATCCCCCATAAGTAGAGAGTTGATTGATGCCTCCTTAAGCAATGGGCAGAAGGAAGGCAAAATTAGCTGCCGAATATTCGGATTGCCTATAATGGGTTGGGCTATGGCTCTTGTCCATGGCAGACCAAAATACACACCAAGCTGATAAAGGGCTTTAAGAGACCAGTGTAACAGTGTTAGCTGAATAGAATGGGGAAGCAAAATGGGTTTTATATAAAGCAGACTTCTAAGCTGTATGCTCGCCATTTGGCAGAGGGAGCATTCAAGATCCAATTAAAGTGGGACATAGGCCCTGTCTGCCAAGGTATCTTCAAGTAATGGACAGCACCATAGTATAAGAAAAAATTAGGGCATTGTAAACCTCTGTACTGTTTGGGGATCGACAATTTAAAGTACGCCCGCTGAATGGCCCTGTTCTTCCATAAAAAAAACATTCAGTATGGATTGTAGACAAGTGAAGCAAGCCTTTGGAAGATAAACATTCAGCATACCCATGGGGTACAGAATGCGAGGGAGCACATTCATTTTAATGATGCTAATTCACCCCCAGAGAGAAATGGGTAAAGCAGACCATCGTTGCAAGTCCTGCTGAATGGTGTGCAATAAGGAAGATAGGCTGTCTTTAATCAAGTAGGATGGGGATTGAGATAAGCAAATTCCCAAATAAAGTAGGGATTTAGATTTCCAAGACAAATCTAAGTTAAGAATGTCCTTTTTATGGACGAGCATATTAAGGGCCAGAACCCTAGTTTTACTCAGATTTCATCAATAACCTGAAATTGCAGAAAACCTGTAACTCTCATGGAGAACTGCCCATAATGAAGCAGTGGGATTCTCTATATGCAACAGTATATCATCTGCATAAGCAGACAGTACATATCTGGTTTCACCCACCTGTATACCTTTCATTTCAGGGCAGTTTTGAAGGTGATATAATAAAGGCTCCAAATACAAATTAAAGAGAAAACGGGAGAGGGGGCATCCCTGTTGGGCTCCTTGTTGCAAAGAAAAGGGTTCTGAAAGGACCCCGTTCCACCTGATATGGACTGTTTGAGTGCTATATAGCACTTCAAGTCAAGTCAAAAATTCTGAGGGGAATGCAAATTTGTCCAGAACACAAAAGAGGTATGACCAGGACACACGATTGAAGGCTTTTTCGGCATCCAGGGAGACCAAAGCAGCAGGGAAAATGCACTCCTTGGACACCAAAATAAGATAGTGCAGCTTTCTAAGGTGGTCACTAGAAAGGTGACCCAACTTGAAGCCAACTTGTGCAGGACAGATCAGAGAGTCCCACACCTGTGCTAGACTGTTTGCTAATATTTTTGCTAAGATTTTAAGATCTATATTTAACAAAGAGATCAGACAATCGCAGTCTGGGGATGTCTCCAGTTTTCCAGGTTTCCTAATTAGGGAAATCCATACTTCTGTAAAGGAAGTGTTAGAGTTTCCTGATACTAACATACTAATTGCCAGCAGATTAGGCCTTACGGTCTATCGAGTCTGCTTGAACCTCAGATCCCTAGTTGGGTGCTGAGGCCCTCCCCCACTTGTGTTCCAGAAACCCCTATCATCCATCCCCACCCCCTGGGACAGGCCATCATCTGATACATCCACTTTCTGTGTCTGTCCCACCCTCTCTCGAAGCCCTCCACTGTGGATCTCTGAACCAGCTCACCAGGCAGTGAAAAACCTCTTCCTCTTCCCCCCCCCACTCTTCCACCTTCCAACTTCAAACCATGCCCTCTGGTGATACCTCCCTGCTTTAGTCCAAAGATCCCCTCCATGTTTACCCTATTTATTCCCTTGAGGTACTTGAAGACCTCAATCATGTCCCCCCTGTCTCTCCTCTCCTCCAACAAACAGGCAGAGCTCCTCAAGTCTGTCCTCATAATTCAAATCCCCTAGTCCCTCAGATCATCTTAGCTGCTCCTCCTCTGTACCTCTCCAGGAGCTCTATGTCTTCTTCAAGTGTGGTCTCCAGTACTGTACAGTACTCAAGGTGTGATCTAACAGTCCATTGTACAGCAGCAGAATCACTTCCCTGCTCCCTAGAGGTGACCCCCATACAGATGCATCCCAACATCCTGTTTGCCTGCATAGGCCGCTTCCAGTGGCTGCTCAGAGTTATTCATACATGTATCCACCATGACCCTAGGGTCTTTTTCCCTATTGAGGCCTCCAGTGCCTCCTCCCAGGGTGTACTTGTGTTTAGGGTTTCGCCAAGATGTAACACCTGCACTTGGTGATATTGAAATTTAATTTCCATGTGTGAACCCAGCTTTCCAGGGTGTCAGGTCCCTTGCAGGCCAACCTCCCTCTTCCCCTCAACCATGCTCCCATCTTGGGTCATCAGTGAAGAGACTCATTTCACACCCCCATACCCTCCTGATGTCCCGAAGTATAGCATCATTTAACAGGATCGGACCCAGGACCGAGCCCCGCGGCACCCCATCATCGACCATTCAGGTCTCGGGAGAGCTCCCTACTGACCACTACTCTGGGTGCATCCAGCTAGCCAGTTTTCAATCCATCTGACCATCAAAGGGTCTACTCCAACCCAATCAGTTTCTCCACCAGACCATTGTGGGGGACAGAGTCAAACGCCTTGCTGACGTCCAAGAATAATACATCGACAGGCTTTCCCCTGTCCAGTTCTGATGTTACCCATTCGTAGAACTCCACAAGAATGGTTTGACATGATCTACCTGGCACAAACCTATGTTACCGACTATCCAGACCTCCCACCTCCTCCAAGTACACCCCCATTCATTCCTTTAGTATACGCTCCATTAATTTTCCCACCACCGAGGTCAAACTGATGGGTCTATAGTTACCGGTACTTCCCTCGACCTCTTTATGGATTGGCACCACATGTGCCTCGACAATCTCTAAGCTCTCCTGTCTCGTTGCACCATGCTGAAGATCTCCACCAGTAGTGCCAGTATGTCCGCCAATTCCCATAGTACTCTCAGATGAATGCCATCCGCCCAGAAGATTTGTCTTTCTTTAGAGCCTTGAGGTCTAACCACACACCCTTTTGGTGAGAAAGATCATCTGTCCTTCCACCACTGGCCTTTTTATCCTTATCCTGATGTGACACCCTGAGGTACCTCTCCTCCTCTTGCTCCATTTGTTGTTGCTCCCCTGATCCCACACACTGCTGCTTTCTATCCTCATCAGGCCTTGCTTTGTAGATATCCCATCCCCTCCCTAGTGAACACAGAGGCAATGCTGTACTCATTTAATACCCTCTGCCTGGTCCTCGCTTCCCACCCTCCTCCTTCTGATCTCAATCTGCTGAGATGGCCCTTAGTTTTCTCTGCTCCCCAATGTGCCGGGCCTTTTCCTCTATATCCCTGTGCCAGCCTCTGCTCTTTACTGGACTTTGCCCCCTCACCATCAGGGTGACTTTTCTAGATGCAAGATAGTACATTTCTTATCCCTATCCCTCTTGTTGTTTTATATTTTTGTAGGCCGCCTTCTTTCTCCTGACCGCACCTGAGCCTGCTGGACCACCAGCATAGTTTATGCGTGCCTTGCTCCTTACGTTTCACACCTTAGCGCGAGTCTGACACTGCCTCATGAAGTCCCGTTTATGACCTCCATCTCTTTTCACATTTGTCATTGATGTAATCCCCTTCAGTGATCCTTGAGAATATTTCCCATGCCCACAAGTCTGCCTCCCGAAGTCCACTGCCAGTGTCCTAGATCTCCCCCTCCCCCATGCTTATTTGAAACCAGACAGTAATGTGGTTGCTCCAGTCAGGGATCTCTACAACGGGTCCTTACCAGTCCTATCTGCCAGAACCACATCCAGGACATGCCCCTCCTTGTGGGCTCCATCACATGCTGTGTTAGAACACATCCTGGAAGCCATCCAGCAGCCTCTGCTCCTTGACCACCTTAGAGGACATGGTTCCTCAGTTTGTACCTGGCATATTAAGGTCCCCCATCAACACCATTCCTTCTCCTTTTGGTCCACACTGGGCAGTGGTGTTGTCCAGCAAACCATCCTCCAGAACATCACCCATCCCTGGGGGCCTATATACTACATGCAGCTTGACCTTACCTCCTGCTGGAGTTCATAAGGTGACCCATAAGGCCTCCATGTTTCCCTCTGCCTCTTCTTCCCTAGCAATTTCTATGTCATCTCTAATGAACATAGCCACTCCACCCCCTCCACCCTCCTTTCTATCCTTCCTAAGCATAGTGTACCCCAGCACATTTAGGCCCCAGTCGTGGTTTTTGTTGGCCCACATTTCCGTGACCACCACCACATCCACCCCCAAACAGCATTGCCCTGGAACTCTGGCAACTTGTTTCCCAAGCTCCTGGCATTTACTAACACCAGCCCCACCCTTATCCCTGATCCCCTTTGTCAAACCCCACCCAGGTTCCTATACCCTATCCTCCCTCTGCTCCTCCTGAACCTCCTCCCCAGTCTGTTCCCCCTCCCCTTGCGTTTGAAGGCTTCTCCCTCATCTGGAGGAGAGGCTTCTGTCAGCCCTCCCTATCCCTCCCCTCACAAGTTTAAACCCCACCTTTCTTGAATGTAGTCAGCCACCCCCTGTTTAAGGACTTCATTCCCTAACGGGCCAAGATGAAACCTGTCCTTGGCATACAGTCCCTTATCCTTCCAACCTCCTTTCCAGTTCCCTAACACCCCCAACCTACTGTCTTCACCCCACTTCCTGAGCCAATCATTAACCTCTATGATCTTCATTTTTTTCTCCACTGAGGCCTTTGGTATTGGCAATATGTCTGAAAAGGAAATGTTGCATCCATTATCCCGACAGACTCTGGTAAGTTCTTGGAACCTTGCTGGGATTTCCCAACGCTATTTCCCCAAAGATCGTTATTCAAATGCAACGAAATCGGGTTTCCTCCAATCCCCTAACCAGTTCCCAGACACCATGAACTTTGTTTGTGCACTGTCAGCCCAGAGATACTCACTGCCTTCACCTGGCTATGGCATTCACCCCCTGTCCCTCCCACTGGATACCCCTAATCATCGAGTCTCCCAATAACAGAACCATAACACCGCCATCATCCTTATGGTTACCTCCACTATGCACTTTCAACCCCCATCCCCCTTATTCATGATCTGAATTCTATGGAGTCTTCCTGCCTTATTAGAGACCCCCTTGTCGCCCTCCCCTTTCTGCCTCCCTTGTTATTTTGCCCACTTAACTCAGACTCCCACTGAATAGGTGCCCCCTTTAACCGTCTGTTATCCAAACCATTTATCCTGGCCCTGATGGTATCCCCTTCCCCCACACCGCCATCCTCCCCCTTGTAATAGTATCCCTACTTCCAGAGGCCCTCTATGGGTCCCCTTTACCTAGGGCCTCATCCTTGGTACAGACCCCCCTGCAGAAGGGGGGACCCTCCCCCACCTCCTTGTCTCCCAGTTTCTCTCCAGTCATGCTCTCCTCCCTCAAGTCTGCAATATGTTTCATCTCCCCCATTTGCTTAACATTTATGTTTCCCCTTCTCCCTCTGGGACTATTTCTATCCTTTCTATCCTTTCCATTACCAGTCTGTGATGCCCTATGGGTATCCAACTCCTTCCTCCCAGCTTCTGTATCAGTTTCCTCATTTCCACCAACCCCTTCCTCCCCCTCTAGGTTGCTTAGTAGCTCAAATTTATTGTAACACTCTATGCCAGCCTCCATCAAGTAACCCGAGTTTCCCCTGACTGCCCCCTAAACTGCCCTAATCCCCCCTTGCTCTGTTCTCCTTAGGAGCTCCCTTCCCACAGTCTGCTCTTTTAGGCTTCCGCACAACAACCCCTCCCTTCTCAATGTCTGCTCTTCTAGGCTTTCCCACAACAGCCCCTTCTGTCTCTTCCCCCTCCACTCTCTTTATATTCAGAATGTTTACCCTGTACATTTTCCCCTTAGTGTCAACATCCCTATCTAAGGGTCCTCTGTCCCTAATATCCCCCCTCCTGTTTGCTGTAACATGATGTCCTGTAATTTCTGAGCATTGCCTCAGCCTCCCCTCAGCCCCACCCTTCTGCTGCCCATACCCACATCTCTTATCCTTGAACACTTCCAACTCACTCCCTAACCAATATACTTCACTCCTGATACAAGACAGCTATCTACAGAGTGGGCAGCCTCCCTCTCTCCAGGCCCAATTGAAAAATATTGCCATCCCACAACCTGTGCAGCCTATAACCCTTCCGAAGATGCCTGCCATGGTGGAATATGGCCACCCTGTTTGTCCCTCTCTGTTTATAATTGCACACACCCCTTTTCTCAGTCCCTTCCCCCAGGAATACAGTCTCTCTCTATACTAACTACAGTTATTTACAAACCCAATTTCAACCCCACCAATAAAGTTCCCAAGTCTCACAAACACATACAGTCCAGTGTGTGTCCAGTCTCACTAACAGTGTGTGTATGCAGACATCAGGTACCGTATGATGTCACAGACCCACCAGTTCCTGTTGCTTCAAATTTCAGTCACAAACAGAAATGCACAGCCCTTCAATCCCAACCCCCAGTGGCTTTTCAGTATTTAAGTAAGCCTACAAAACAGAGTGGGTGGGAGGGCTCTACCACCACCAGGCAAACATTACATTTAAATTACAGTCTAATTATCACTGCCAAATAAGTGTTCCCACAACCAGCACACAAGCCCCAATAGTTACAATATCACAGCCCAAGTAACAGTTCTAACTCAAAGTAGTAATTTTTAACACACATAACTAATTTCAAGTACAAACCTATTCAAATATTTCAGTTAAAACAGAAGATAAAACCAAACCTCTGTCCTGAACAGCCTCCTGCTTCTGTTCCCAAGTGGACAATGAAAGACAAGATGATTCTTGTAATGTCCCCTCCCCCTACCACCAGGCAAACATCACATTTAAATTTCACTCTAATTATCACTGCCAAACAAGTGTTCCCACACCCAGCACACAAGCCCCAATAGTTACATTATCACAGCCCAAGTAACAGTTCTAACTCAAAGTAGTAATTTCTAACATGCAGAACTAATTTCAAGTACAAACCTATTCAAATATTTCAGTTAAAACAGAAGATAAAACCAAACCTCTGTCCCGAACAGCCTCCTGCTTCTGTTCCCAAGTGGACAATCCATACATACCAATAATTATATGCTTGGGCCAATAATGGGGCTACATCCTCAGAACAGGTGGAATAGACATCATTAAGAAAACCGTTAGGCCCTGGGGATTTGCCTAAAGGAAGCTGACATTTAGCTGCAAGAACTTTAGAGACTGTTATGGGACCCTTAAAGAGTTCCTATTGGGAAGGAGACAGTACTGGGAGGGGAGTTGAGTCCAGATATGCCCTAATGCAGTATGACATTTGAGGGTCGGGGGATTGCTGGTGTATAATTTTGAGTAATACATGCAAACTATCTTGGCTATCTGTCGTGGGTGATTAACTAACTCACTGCTGGAGTCAGTCCGTACATCCAAAATGAAAGAATCGGAGTCAATGGAATGAAGCCGGAGGTCTGAAAGTTTCCCTTCCTTTTCAGCGGCCTCCAGATACTTAATCTTTGTCCTCTGAAGGGCCAGCTCTACCTTTTGAGCCAATAGGTCAGTATATTGTGCTTGTAAATGATGCAAACTGTACCAGTCAGTAATGGGTGTGTGTGTATGAAAGAAATGTTCCAGGCACCTGATATCTAATAAAAGCTGTTCTTGGTGTGCTTGTCTCATTTTGTTGTACCTGGAGGCTAAGCATATACACTTACCTCTGAATGTGCATTTTAATGCCCCCCAAAGTACATCCACCACCCTGACTGAGGGTTACTAGTGGGGTATCGCAGGGTTCAGTACTGGGTCCAGTCCTTTTTAATGTCTTTATAAGTGGCATTGCAGAGGGACTGGAAGGAAAAGTATGCCTCTTTGTAGATGACACAAAGATCTGAAACACGGTTCATACACAAGTAGGTGTGGAGAAGGGACTTGGCAAGGTTGGGGGAATGGTCAGATGTATAGCAGCTTGGATTCAATGCAAAGAAGTGCAAATTAATGCACCTGGGAAACAAAAACCCAGGGGAAGATTACACAATGGGGGGGGAGGTGGTAACAACAACAAAAATGGAAAGGGACCGGGGTAATCATATGAGATGAGCTAAGGTTGGCAAGCAATGTGAGAAGGAGGTAGGAGGGCTGGGGGATACTGGGATGTATAGGAGAGGTATCACCAGCAGAAAACAGGAAGTTGTTATCCTCTGTACAGACAGCTGGTGAGACCCCATCTGAGTACTGCATCCAGTTCTGGAGACCCCATCTCTGCAAGGGCATAGACAGGATGGAGGCAGTTCAGAGGAGGGCAACTAAAATGGTGCAGGGTCTGCAAGAAGCCATATGAGGAGAGTCTAAAGGAGCTTAATATGTATACCTTGAGGAAGGGGGAACATGATAGAAATGTTTAAGTACCTCAGTGGAATCAACAAAGTCCAAGAGGGTAGCATCTTTCAGAAAAAGACATGTGCAAGAACAAGGGGACACAGTTTGAAGATAGAGGGGAGATGGCTCAGGGGCAATGTGAGGAAGTATTTCTTCACAGAGAGGGTGGTGAACGCATGGAACAGCCTTCCTGAGGAGGATGTGGGGTCTAAAACTGTGGGAGAATTCAAGAATGCATGGGACAGACATAAGATAATTTTTGTGGAGGGTATGAAGAAATAGGCTGTTGGTTAAATAGGATCTGCAGCTTTTCCTCTAGGTAGGGAAATGGGCAGACTAGGTGGGCCAAGCAGTCCTTATCTGCCGTCAAAGTCTATGTTTCTATGTTTCATTATACTCCAAAACCTTTTTAATAAATGTGCACGTGGCAGACAAAATGTTCTTGTCCTCTAGCAACTGAGCATTAAGGCACCATGTACTGTTGCGTTCCTCAATCCCACTGACAGTGTACTTTAGACATGTGGGAGCATGGTCAGAGATAACAAGGGGAGAGATCTCTGAGGAAATCACTCCAGAGAGATTTTCCTGAGTTATAAGAAAATAGTTAATTCTGTAAAAAGTTCATGCACAGAAGAGTTGAAAGTATAGCACCTGTCAGTAGAGGTGGGTGAAGTGGCCAAAATTTGCTCTGCGAAGCAATTCATGGAGTAACACAGAATCCTCAAAGTATTCTGCAAGACGAAGAGGAGTACTTCATGTCATGATGAGGAACACAAAGTCCATTGAAAACAATTACTTTGCATTAATCCGCCTTCCTCCAACTACTTCAGCACCAATGTTAAGGCAAAGTACACAGAAATCAGTGTACTTAGCATCACTTCGCCTTGTTTGCAAGCTCCAAGGTGAATTTTGCAGTGATTCATGGGATTGCAGGTCACATGGGCTCTAGATTGTTCTGCATGGCATCAGTTCTGTGTAGTGGTAGCTGGAGACAGTTTGCTGTCAGAGATCTGTGACTGAAACCCTCTAAATGCTGCTAAAAAGCCTTTTTGAGCCATTTATTTTCTCAAAATTTAGTACATTGATTGTAGGAACTCCTGTGCTTACATCATCAAGTGTTTATTGTTTGTGTGTGGATTTTGAATGATAATTTAGAACATTCAGTCTGTGTACTGACTGACACTTGAAGTGTGCTTTGGGGGAGGGGCGTATCTGAGGTGGAGGTAGATTAACTGGGAGAAAAAGGCAGCCTTTCTGTTTTGGTTATACTTTTCTTGTATAACTGTGTTAATGTACACACAGTAATATTTTCAGTAATTCTTGAAATTTTTTTGCTGATTGTTGTGGTGCAGAAGTGCATAATTTCAGTTTTGTTTAAAAGATTTGATTATATGACTGAATTTCAGTTTGCTATGCATTACTTGTAGTGCATATGTGAGTGTGTGTGTGCAATGTGTGCCATCAAATCAGACCCCTTTTATTGTGCCACAAAGTAATCGCAGCAGTGTGAAAGTGCTATCCCCTGCACCTGCATTATTTTGTACTGCGGTATTTTGGTAGTGGTCTGTTATTGCAGTTTATTGTCCCCCACCCCCGCAACCGGCAAAAGGTATTCTTTCCAGATTTGGATCTATGACTTGTGAGCACTGGTTAAGGTGTTTTTGTGCCTTTGCTTCTGCATCTCTTTAGTGCACAGCGCAGTCTTAATCTGTCTTTGCATTTGCATCTCTTTAGGGCCTAATCTCCATCTGTAATTTACGTCACAGTTGTTTATTTGGCTTCCCTTCAAGTACCTTGTGGTGCATATCTCGGCATGAACACTGTACTCATTAATGTGTATTTTTAAGTCAGGGCGATGACCACCAGTCTCTCATGATACAAATCGCATTCTTCATCTTCATGGTCATGATGATTCACGAATTACAAAATCTTAAGTTTTTGGGTTGTAGGTTGCATGTAACCCTGTTTTGTAGTATCTCGGCTTGATCATTGTACTCATTAATATGTGTTTTCAAGTCAGGGTGTTTGGGGTGGTATAGGTAAGTGAAATACAGCCATAGGTATTTACGTAAGTTCATTAGTAAACATAGAAACATAGACTTTGATGGCAGATAAGGACCACTTGGCCCACCCAGTCTGCCCATTTTCCTACCTACTGGATAAGCTGCAGATTCTAGTTAACCAACAGCCTACTTTCTGCCACCCCCCACTACAATTCCCTTGTGTCTGTCCCATGCATGTTTGAATTCCCCCCATGTTTTAGCCCCAACAACCCCCAGGAAGGCAGTTCCACACATCCACCACTCTCTCCGTGAAAAAGATTTCCTCACATTACCCCTGAGCCATCCCCTCTATCTCTAAATTGTGCCCTTGTTCTTACATCTCTTTTCTGAAAGATGCTATCCTCCTGGACTTTGTTGATCCCCTTGAGGTACTTGAACATTTCTATCATGTCCACGTCCTCCTTTCATCAAGGGTATACATATTAAGCTCTCAGTTCTCTTCATATGATTTTTGATGCAGACCCTGCACCATTTTAGTTGCCCTCCTCTGGACTGCTTCCATCCTGTCTATGTCCTTGCATAGATGAGATCTCCAAACTGCACACAGTACTCTGGATGGCGTCTCACCAGCTGTCTGTACAGAGGGATAACCACTTCCTTTTCCTACTTGTGATGCCCCTTCCTATGCATCCCAGTATCCCCTGGCTCTCCTCACTGACTTCTCACATTGCTTACCCACCTTTAGATCATCTGATATGACTACCCCAAGTTCGCTCCATTTTGTTGTTGTTAGTACCTCCCTGCTATTATGTACTCTTCTCCTGGTTTTTGTTTCCCAGGTGCATTACTTGCACTTCTTTGCATTGAATCTAAGTTGCCATATGTCTGACCATTCTTCCAACCTTGCCAAGTCCCTTCTCATCCTTTCTACTCCCCTTGTGTATCAACTCTGTTACAGATCTTTGTATCATCTGCAAAGAGGCATACCTTCCTCAGACCCTCTGCAATGTCACCTATAAAAGATGTTAAAGAGGACTGGACCCAGTCACTGAGCCCTGAGGTACTCCACTAGTGACCCCCCTTTCTTCGGAATGTGTTCCACTCACTATTACCTTCTGTGTCCTGTTGTGCATCCAGTTTGCAACCCAGGCTACCACCCTGGGACCCACTCCCAAGCTGGTTAACTTGATTATTAATCTTTTGTGCGGGACTGTGTCAAATGCCTTGCTAAAGTCTAAGTAGGCCATATCCACAGCCCCTCCCTGGTCTATTACTTTGGTCACCCAGTCAAATAAATCTATTAGATTCATCTGACATGACCTTCCTGCTGTAAATCCATGCTGCTTTGGGTCCTGTGCCCTGCTGGCCTCTAGGTACTCAACAATTCTTTCTTTCAGAAGTGATTCCATCATTTTCCCTACTACTGAGGTCAAACTTATAGGTCTGTAGTTTCCTGCTTCTGCCTTGCTCCCACTTTTGTGAAGGGGAATCACATCTGCCCTCCTCCAGTCCTCAGGTACCACCCCATCCTCCCATGATTTGTTAAAAAGTGTGGTCAGTGGTGTCACTAGGTCCTCCCTTAGTTCTTTTAGGATTCTGGGGTGAATCCAATCAGGCCCCATTGCTTTGTCCACCTTGAGTTTTAGGAGTTCTTTCAGGACTCTTTCTTCTGTAAATGGACTGGTGTCAACCCCCCTACCCAGAGTGCTTCTATTGTCTGGTTTAGGTAACTCCTCCTCATCTTCTTTTGTGAATACTGAGCAAAAGTATTCATTCAGTATCTCTGCCTTTTCACTGTCTCCCTCTGCCCACCTCCCCTCTCCCTTATTTATCTTCACTATTCCTCCCTTAACCTTTCTATGCTCCCTAATGTACCTATAAAAGGTTTTATCCCCCTTCTTAACTGACTTGGCTATTTTTTCCTCAGTTTGGGCTTTTGCTATTCTGACTGCCTTCCCCACTTCTTTCTGCTTTAATTGATACAGTTCCCTGTCGTGCTCCTTCTGTGATGCCTTATACTTTTTGAATGCAGCCTTTTTCTCCTTAACCTTCCCTGCCACCTCTTTTGAGAACCATAGTGTTTTTTTACTCCGCTTTTTTTTCTTTATTTGTTTCACACAAAGGCTTGTTGCTTCTATGATGGCAGTTTTGATTTTTCTCCATTGTTCTTCCACCCCTCCTTTTTGGCCATTTGCTAGTGTATTCCTCAGGTATTCACCCATTTTACCAAAGTCAGCCCTTCTAAAGTCCAGTATGCTTGTTATTGTATGGCTTGTCTCCATGGTTGTGCTTATTGTGAAGCCAGTGGTCACTTGTTCCCAGATGTCTACTGACTTCTAAATTTGTGATCCTCTCTCCATTTGAGAGTACCAGGTCTAGTATTGCTTCCTCCTGAGTGGGTTCCAATACTAGCTGTCTAAGGTCTGCCCTCTGCAGGGCATCGAGAATGACCCTGCTCTTGGATGTGGCTGCAGCCATGTCACACCAGTCACTCAGCATGAGACAAATCACGTTCTTCACGAATCATAGCAGTTATATATTTATTGTTTTCAGTTCTGATGATACACTGATTGGGAACCAGAGAAAAAGAAAGTTAAGGTATCTGTGTCTGGGTCTGTTTGTACTAAATCCCTCCCTCCTCAAAAAGGTAGTGATGTAGTGGTTCCTGTTGAAGATGATGACCCGGGGAGGGGGCATGATAGAAAATATCAAGTACCAAAAGCGAATCAACAATGTACAAGAAGGCAGCATCATCCAGAAAAAGAGATGTGCATGAGGAAGGGCCCAACATTTGAAAATAGAGGGGGGCAGCAGATCAGGGGCAACAGCAGGACCTATTTTTTTGACACAGAGGGTGGTGGGTGAAAGGACAAAATAAAACTAATGATCAATGTTCTGAATGGACAGCAGCAGTTGAAGCATCCCCACAATCTGTAACTGGTGCCCCTCAATTCACTCCAACTGCTGCGCAACATTGTGAAGACAGTGGTTAACAGCCTCCAACTCACTCCACGTCTGGCCCAGATCGGTCTGTGTGGCAGGTAGTTGGACAGGGTTGCCACCATCACCTGCTGCAGGTTGTGGTGGTGGAGCAGCCAGCCACTTGATCCATGCCTCTTCCCTCTTCACATCACCACACGCAGATGGATGTCGTGCTGCCCCTACTTCCCCAGCAGGGCCAGCAGGTGTATTACTGCCCAGTTCTGCAACCTTGGCCTACCACTGTATATGGTTGTGGTTGTTCAGATGGGTGTGTTGACCACCTGTGCCAAGATGAGTTCCCTTGGGGCAACGCACCTCCACACCACACAGACTACGTTTCACTACACTGCTGTCTCCAGACAGTGTAGTAAAGAACTCCCAAACTGATGAGGTGCTGGGAGGACCAGGCACAGGTGGGGGGGCCCAGGTGTTGCTGGAGCTAGGGACTGCTGTTGCAGTGAAGCTCTCTTTCAAGCATGATTCACTTCCTGCCTTCCTGAAGCATGTGACCTAGAATGTTTAAGCCATGTGATGTGTGTGGGCTGCCTGTAAATGCTCGCTTTGCCCTTAAAGGTGAAGTGAGCAACCAATGCAAAGTCATTATCACCATCATCACAAGATGAAGTGGTGAAGTAGTGCTTTCAATGGGCACTTTGCTTAGCCATAAAGTAACACAAAGTGGTGTACTTTGCATTTACTTCACTGGTAGAATTTAACTTCGCTGTATCTCTATGCACAACCTCTTTCTCCTACCAGAAGGTGAAAGTGAAACTCTTTCAAGCATGAGTCCCTTACTGCCAACATGCCTGAAAGCATGTGACCTACACTGTGTAAGCAATGTGATGTGTGTGGGCTGCCTGTGAATTCTTACTCTGCCTTAAAGTGAAGTAAGGTGGAGTGAACAATGCAAAGTCATAATTACAATGGGAAGTGGTAAAGTGAGAGTTTAAAATGGGCACTTCGCGTAGTGGGATGGTAATGCAAAGTGGGTCACTTTGCAGGCAGAATTCAACTTCGCTGCATGTCTACCTGTCAGTAGTATGGAGAACATGCCATGGGTCAATGAGGCCCAGGCTGTCCATTCAGTCTTGGATTCCCCCACTGTCCTGGGAGAGAGGCCCCACCTGGATGATCCTGATTTATCTTAATCTGGCTGGATTGCAATATTCCAGTCCCCACCAATCATTAGGGAGGCATGGGACATGAAAACAAGGATAGGAATTAAGTTTGTGAAAAAACTGGAGGAGTATGTGTCAGGGCCATAGACTGATCCCAAAACAACCTTCACAAATCCCAGTTTGCCCTGAAATAAAAAAAGAAATGTGGTAGCCATGTTAGTCCACTCAACAATGTAGAGAAATAAAATACAACAAACATGTTGCAGGTGATACCTTTTATTGGACTAACAAAATTATTTTTAAGACTGGCTTTCAAGAGATAAAGCTCTCTTCCTCAGGTCAAACTGAAAACAGCTGAGTAGTGTGACAGATATAAAGGTTGGATGTGGATTCGAAGCCTAAACTAGCAGGGTACAGATCAAAGCATTGCAGTCAATTTGCACCTCTTACAAACAGGAAGACTAATTTTCACTGGAGTGTGTCTGTTGGAGAGATCAACTTGTAAGATCAAAAGGCTGCCTAATTTTACTCTGACTCTGGACCATTAATTAACATTTCTAAAAAGTAAAGACAGGAAGAAAATACATACCATTGTCTTAAGAAGGTACCTGTTAAAATAGCCAGAGGGTGCTGATGTGAGGGTTTAAAAAGAAAATCTGAAGCACTGCTTTAAGCATAATTACTGGTAGTGTATTAAAAAACCAACATCTTTATTAAGTCATTTTTCTTTAGTGTCAAATTATTGTATCATTTTTATTTCAAATGTTCACCGATCCTGGCTGTTTTTGAAGTTCCGTTTTAATGCTCTGACAGTAAAATCACTGGTGGAGTGATCTGGTCTAGAAAAATGTTCCCCTACTGACGTATTTTCATTTTTATGGGTAACTGAATCTGTGGGGATTCATTCTTGTTTTGAGTTCCTGTCCGGTTTCACCAATATAGTAGCCTTTCTCACATTTCTGCATTGTATCATGTATACTACATTGCTAGAAGAACAGGTATTCAAGTTTTGGATTGTAAATGTTTTTCCATTGTGACTGACACATGCCTCAGGAGAGATATGTGTACATAGTTTGCAGTGAGGTGCTTTCCATGGTTTTGTACCTTTGGCACCTAGTAGGAGCACAGAAGGAAGTTTGCTTCACACCAGTTTCTGCTTCAGGTTTGGTGGCTGGCGGAAGGCAAGCACTGGTGGAGTTGGAAATATATTTTTTAGAGTTTCAGTTTCATACTTCTCAACTGTTTTCACTTTGACCTGAGGAAGAGAGCTTTATCTCTTGAAAGCTAGTCTTAAAAATGATGTTGTTAGTCCAATAAAAGTTATCATCTGCAACATATTTGGTGTATTTTTTTCTCTACCCTGAGGAAAAAGGAAGTGGCTTTCTGGATCCCAGTGTTCCCTCTCCAAACAAAAGGGAACTTATCTAGTGGTCAGAATAGTCACCTCCCCCCACCAGCAAGCAATCACAGAGTACATTTTTTTTAAATGGTGTAATGCTATGTGCCATTTTCTTTTATCGTGTCCCCCTTCTATATTCCAAGTGACAAGTGTGTAACAACTCCTGCCAAGATAATATATAAAGATGAATAACCAATCACAGCAAAACCCCCATAGAGGCTAAGGAGAAATAAACCTTGGAGTGGGTCCCAAGGTGGTAGCCTGGATAAAAAACTGGCTAGACAACAGGACACAAAGGGTAATAGTAAACAGAGTCCACAGTGAAGTAAGGAAAGTAACTAGCTGAGTACTGCAGGGTACGGTAGTGGGACCGGTCCTCTTTAATGTCTTTATAAATGACATTGGAGAGCACCTGGAAGGAAAGGTATGTCTCTTTGCAGATGACACAAAGATCTGTAATAGGGTTGATACACAAGGAGGAGTGGAAAGAATGAAAAGGGACTTGGCAAGGTTGGAGGAATGGTCAAATATGTGGCAGTTCAGATTCAATGCAAAGAAGTGCAAGGTAATGCATCTGGGAAACAAAAACCCAGGGGAAGAGTACACAATGAGGGGTGAGTTAATAATAACAACAAAAATCGAAAGAGACCTAGGAGTAATTATATTAGATGACCTAAAGGTGGGCAAGCAATGAGAGAAGGCAGTAAGGAGGGCTGGGGGGATATTGGGATGCATAGGGAGAGGCACCAACAGTAGAAAACAACAAGCTGTTATCCCTTTGTACAGGCAGTTGGTGAGACCCCATCTGGGAGTACTGCATGCAATTCTGGAGACCCCATCTCTGCAAAGATATAGACAGAGTGGAGGCTGTTCAGAGGAGGGAAACCAAAATAGTGCAGGGTCTGCACCAGAATACATACAAGAAGAGACTGAGGCAGCTTAATATGTATACCCTTGAGGAAAGGAGGGAGAGGGGGGGACATGATAGAAACATTTAAGTATCTCAAGGGAATTAACAAAGTACAAGAGGGTAGCATATTTCAGAAGAAGAGATGTGCAAGAACAAGGGGGCACAATTTGAAGATGGGGGGATGGCTTAGAGGTAATGTTAGAAAGTATTTTTTCACAGAGAGGGTTGTGGATGCATGGAACAGCCTTTCTGAGGAGGTTGTGGGGTCAGGAACAGTGGGAAAATTCAAGAATGCATGGGACAGGCATAAGGCAATTCTAGTGGGGGTTAGAAGGAAGTAAGCTGTTGATTAACTAGAATCTGCAGCTTATCCATCTTGTAAGGAAATGGGCAGACTAGGTGGGCCAAGCGATCCTTATCTGCCATCAAATTCTATGTTTCTATGTTAAACCCTGAAAGTCAAATATGAGTTCCCCCTTAAAGTCCCCTCCATCCCTGCTTAAACAATCTCCACTGCTGCTACCTCCCCCCACCATATACCAAGTAACCACCACTAATCATACAAAGATCACTTCCTACCCAGATTCCAGTAGATGGAAGAATAATGCAAAACATAATATGGTATATGTAAAGTGAGTTTCCCTCCCCCAATCCCACCCCACTTACAGAAGCTATATAAATAAAAACAACCAGATAAAGCAACCTAACACAATCTCCCCCACATCAAACCAAACAACTCCCTGTCCAAATGACTGTACTCCTAAAAAGTCCCAGGCCATGATGTGAATTCTCCCTGCCCAAATCCTGATCACCACCCCCACTCCGGTGATCTAACCTCTTCTGATAAAATAACTAAAAGTACCCAGTCCAAGCAAGCTAATATCTAAACACATCTAGTAATAGTAATCAAAATGCACCAATACCTTAGCAGACAAGGGAAAGAGACCCAGACCATAAATTAGACATCTGAGATATGAAGAAATGGCTCTGACCAAAAAAAATAAGATGTCCCTTGTACTCAGGGTAGTGCACATATTATCAAAAGAAGCCCCCTCAATCTAAAATGTTTATAAATAGAATGAGGTATCCATAAAATGCTAAGACTGAAGAAATAGAATGCTATATGCATTACATGTGACAATATTGGCAGGGCACTACAAAATACATGCACTATGCCTTTTCTATAGCAAAGGAGCCCCATTGTGGAATTGAGTGACATTTCATGATAAGGGATTTAACTGACAGTAACATCTGAAGCATCTGAAAAACTAAATTATTCACCACTATAAGGTATATTCTTCCATAACTAATCAAAAAGAGTGGGCACTAAATTATCAGTAATAATAAGAAAAAACAGCACCTAGTAATTAGTTTAACTATCAGCTTAACCACGATGCACAGTCCTGCAGATAACAACTATGCAAACTATAGGACATGAAACAGACAATATAGACCAGTAAAAAAATAAACAGCACATATAAATCCCTTGGAGCAATAGCATCTCAAACACATAGCAGATTCAGTTACCCAACAATAGGGAAGAGTCTGTATCTAAAAAATAGAAGACGCACCTTTCTGAACAATACCAGAGTGTAACAGTAATTATGATAACACAGATCAAACTTAATGTAACAGAAAACTGAAAAAAAAATGTTCCAAAGTTGGTGCCCTTGAAATTCAAAGTTCAGGTCTCACATCCGACATAAATTCCAGGTGCCGCATTATTTAACATCACACAACTAAGCAGATGAGGATAATAAATTCGGCCATTTCAGACAACTGTCTGGGTGATGACTGAACACTAAAATCCATTAAGGTGAGCTGAGCTTGCCAGCACAGAGTTCTACCTGGTGAAATAGAAACTACTCTTGCAGGGCTGTCAGGAAGCCAAAAGACAGAACCTCCACAGTTTTAAAGATGAGGATCCATGCCCAGAGGATAAAATGCCCATCTAACAGATAGAGTGACATTACAAGCTGCTCAACATAATATCCACTGATCGAGCATCAGAAACAAATGTGTCTTACATGGAAACATAGAATTTGATGGCAGGTAAGGACTGCTTGGCCCAACCAGTCTGCTCATTTCTCTATCTAATGGATAAGCTGTAGATCCTAGTTAACCAACGGCCTACTTCTTCCTACCCCACCACCTAGAATTGCCTTATGACTGTCCCATGCATTCTTGAATTCCACCACTGTTTTTGACTCCACAACCTCCTCAGCAAGGCTGTTCCATGCATCCACAACCCTCTCTGTGGAAAATAAAATGTCCTCACATTACCTCTGAGCCTTCCTCCCCCCAGCTTCAAATTGTGCCCCTTTGTTCTTGCACACCTCTTTTTCTGAAAGATGCTACCCTCTTGGACTTTGATTCCCTTGAGGTACTTGAAAGTTTCTATCATGTCCTTCCTTTCCTCAAGGCTATACATATTAAGCTCCTTAAGCCTCTCTTCATATGTCTTCTGGTGCAGACCCTGCATCATTTTAGTTGCCCTCCTCTGGACTGCCTCCATCCTGTCTATGTCTTTGTGGAGACTGGGTCTCCAGAACTGCATGCAGTACTCCAGATGGGGGTCTCACCAGCTGTCTGTACAGAAGGATAACAATGTCCTGTGTTCTACTGGTGATGCTCTCCCTATGCATCCCAGTATCCCCCAGCCCTCCTTACTGCCCTCTCACATTGCTTGCCCACCTTTAGGTCATCTGATATGACTACCCCCTGGTCCCTTTCCATTTTTGTTGCTGTTAGTATCTCACCCCCCCATTGTGTACTCTTCCCCTGGGTTTTTGTTTCGCAGGTACATTACTTTGCACTTCTTAGCATTGAATCTAAGCTGACATACATTTGACCATTCCTTCAACCTTGCCAAGTCCCTTCTCATTCTTTCCACCCCACTCCTTTCCACCCCTCCTTGTGTATCAACTCTGTTGCAGATCTTTGTGTCATCTGCAAAGAGACATACCTTTCCTTCCAGTCCCTCTGCAATGTCACTAATAAAGAATATAGTCTCAGTTTTAACTTCTGTTTCTGCTTCTAGTTTGGCTGCCATTCTTCTGGTAATCACTCCTGGACTTGCTGCTGCAGAATCCATACCTTTCTTCTATGCTTCCTCGGTACCAGGTCTAGTACACAGGCACAAAACTCCTGGCATAGAATATGCACAGCATAAATCCCACTGAGTCTGACAAAGTCTGTTGTCGAGGCACAGGTCAGAAAGCATAGCAAAACCAGGAGCAGTTTCAAAATTTGCAAATAGCATTTTATTTTTCTCAATAACAGCAAAATAAAAAAGAAAAAATATTCAGTATAACTATTTATAAAGGCAGCACAAACAGAGAAAACTAAGTCCTTCTTCTGAGGGTATCTCTTAATTTCATGTTTCAGTTTCCTATTCTTCTTGTCTCTATAGCAAAAGCGTTGCTGCACTTTTTTTAAGTCTTTGTCTGGGAACTTTTTAAGAGAGCCTGCTTCTCACAGAAAGTTCTTGTAAGTTTACAGAATTTCTTGTCAGTTTCATTCCTTTCAGGTGCAGAAAAACAGTACATGGTGTCTAACCTCTTGTCAACAACTCTGCAAAGGGCTTCAAAACTGCATCTCAGGTTAACCCATTGAGTTCCAAATAGTTTTTTGCAATCATTTCAATAGTATAACTATATACAGTTTTTCACAAAGATTCCCAGTTTCACATATAGTTTTACACAGAGAATTACATATATTTTTTATAACTGCAGATATGCAAGGGGAAGAAAAGACAGAACAGCTAGTGAAGGCAGAGAGATAGCAAGAGACGGAGAACTGCAAAACTGTGTGAGTGATCAGTTCCTAGAACTCACAAGAAAATTTGGTTGTACAGTACAACCAGACAGAGAAGAGATAGAAAAGGAGAGACTAGAACAGACCCTTGCATTTAAACTCTTTCTGAATAACAAATGGGGCAGGGCCTTATTCAACCCTGTTATATAAAAACTTTAGAGACTATGGGGTGAAAAGAAGCTCTCCATTGATGAACCATCATCGGTAGGTCCTGAGCTACATGGATACAGGAATATTCCCCATAATATTTCTCACATATCTCTCAGTTTGGCCAGAAGATGTTGGCGATCTAAAAAATTCTGAAATGTAAAGATAAAGGGCTGAGGTGGTATTCCGTGAGCAGGCATAGGGTGCAAAGCTCTGTGAGCCCTCACAATGATGTAAGCAGGGGTGTTTGGGGAGGGACCAGTCAATTTTTCCACTAATTTTTGGGTGAAGATAATTGCTTGATCCTGTCCTCCCACTCTTGAAGACGGAGGATGACTATGTTGTTCCTCCTGCTTTTTCCTTTTAGGTCTTCCAGTCAGGCTACTAGCTGAGATGCTCTTTGGTGTAAAGAGATCACCTCAGGATCCAGCTTGTCATGCCAGTCCTCAAGTGAGCTGGTGTGGGCCTCGTTGTATCTGATCTGTCTGCTTAGAGAGTCTGCTGAGTAAAGTCAAACTTGCACTTTGTCCGAGAGTACAGTCATCATATCTTTCAAAGTGCTGAACTCCTAAATGATTTTTCTTTTGTAAGAGCTGGTGAAGGAGATAGCTATATTGTGACTTGTTGAAGTAGGCTGTGGCTTGCAACATTTAGAGGCCTTATCACACTCGGGTGTAGCCAGTGGAGTATGATGTGGCAGTGCTATTTTCATCTAGGCATCCATTCTGGCAACTTTCACTGGCAACTTTCTCAAGCAGCGGTAAGAACAAATCTCTTTCTCCCAAAACCTGCTAAAGATTAATGTTTTATTGAAGAAAAACTAAAAAATTAAGGGAGAGAGGATGGGAGCACTGAGAATATGCACCTAGCTTAGGCAGTATGTCACGTGACCTCCATCCATCAAATGGTTCTAATGTTTTATGAACATCAAGAGCAAAACTCCAGAACTTCCAATATGTCATCAAAACCTTGAAATTGTATTATTGCTTCATAATACATACTTTCCTATTTGCTTTTTTGCAGTATTATGGATTTAGTTTGTTTACAAATTATGAGAAAATAAAAGTAAACTTTCTGTGGGGTCACCAGATGAATTCATATATTAGGAGAAATAATTGATAGCAACATGATGAAACTAGTTAAAAAATGCTCAAAAGAAACTTTTTAACCAGGTGAAAAAAAAAACAATAATGTTTGTGTTGTGACTACTGTTGTTTCTTGTCTGCACTGCTGCATTTCTAGATTGAGCCACTTTTTAAGCCATGCAGCGCATCAGGTTTTACTGTACTCACAGTTATAGTAAAACCCAGCTTGTGTTAGGTATGAGGATTCTACTAAACATTCAATCCCATCCCTTACAGAAATACAAGAGTGCTGCATAAATGCACAATGCATGCCACATGCTTAATTGTGCAATGGTTGCATGTGGTTAGCATACGTAAAGTGAACCAAAGCGAACCAGATCTAAAAAGTACATCAGGTTCACATGCTGCAAGCTTGACATGAATGCAGTAGCCAAGCTGAAGTGAGCATCATTTAAAAATCACATTAGGTTTGCATATTGCATGCTTGACAAACTCCTTAATTCTCATCATTAAATCCTTTTGCAAACTGATTAATGGCTTTTGATTCTTGTCATTAAATTGCCATTCATTTGTAAAGTATTGTTTGCATACAATATTAAATACCTAAGATATAACCTCATTAATCTTTGCTCTCAGTAGTCAGCTTACACACCCTTCCCCCCATTCCAAATATGCGAAGAGGGACCTCTTTGATGAGAAGCCTGTCCTTTTTGTTTTGAGCTATGCAATTCCCCTTATGCATATTAAGTGCTCTATATGTGTTTCTCCATGACTGTTATGACTCACTTACTTCCACTTTGTCATTCTGTACGGAGCATCACTATGGCCATGCTCAGCACTCTTTGTGCTATGCAGGGCCCTGGAAGCATGCACCATACCTCACTTTTTGTCACTGAAATGAGGAACATGGACATTCAAAATGAGGGACAATGAGGGACACTAACCTTCATAATGAGGGACACATCCTGAAACATGGAGATACTTCAGAACACAGTGGAAATCATTATATTTGCTTGACTTCATGTACAAATATTAGCACCTGAGACTGAATTTCTACCATGAAGCAGGGACACTATTTAGGTAGGGATGAGGGGTGCAGTTGCCCTGCCCTGACAGCTGTGCCTAAGTTGTTCTTATGGTGTATCAATAATGGCATTAAATTGGGATTCAATCTTTTGCACAATAAGTACCCCCCCCGGCCTGTGTGCACTCATGCTTCAGGTGCACTCCTGACTCAACTGTATCTGTATTGTGTTGTCCACCCTCTCCACCTATTAGCGGTGGCACAGTCACATGTGACATGGAGGAGCTCCGAGCAAGCAAGAGCACATGAGTTACACGATCATGAAACTGTCTTTTCCACCACTGAGTAGACAGGCTACACACTACAGCTCAGAGGAGTCAGTGAGCACTAAGCTCTTGATAGCAGCATTGCAGTGGCATATTTTTGTTGCTCTACTCTTACAGATTCTCCATCTTCTTCGGTGGTTGAAGGGGCAGGGGGTGCGCTAGACGCTAGCTCAATGACTAAGCTACCTGCTGATGCTACTAGGCTTGGCTCATGATAAAAACAGTGGAGGTCCCCTGCTGCAGCAAACTACACCTAGCAGCAGTGGTGGCAGTGTAAGTGGCCTTCACAGACCTTTATCTGCATGGTGCAGTAGCAGCCACGGTGGCAGCCAAGCAAAAGCAAACGACAGAGGTTGGGTGGGTTTGGTTGGTGAGGTGACTCAGTTGTGGACCACGGTTGGGACCCAGGATGGTTGGTTCAAGCATCTAGCTTCTGGCAAAAGGATGGAGGAGGAGCAGGCTTAAAACTGGGCTGATGACAGACTGGGCCAGACCACAGGTTCTGGCCAGATTGCCGGGAAAGTAAAACTAAATAATTCACATTTTTGCACCTTTGGGTGGCTTCAAACCCCATTTGGGATGGGTATTAAATGGAATGGATTCAGAGAGAGAGAGAGAGAGAGAGACTGGGGCAAGATTTTTTTGGAGGGGGTCTGAACTTCAGCCAAAACAAACAAAAAAAATAATGGTTAGTAACTGTGCGGGTTAAAGTCCAAATCTGATACACTGCTCTGGGGCATGGGCTTGGAGTCTGTGTGAGAGAAAAATAAAATGTGCTAAATGCCTAAATCAAAACATCCTGAATGATGAGGGAGACTGACCTACTGAGTGAAGTAAAAAGAGACAGCTGAGTGAGTGGTGACAGAGACTCGAGAGTCAGTGTCATGGTTGAAGCCTGAAGGACAACTAATTAAAATTTGTTAAAGTTTTGTAATATTTATAGCTGAAATGAAGGCTACAAGTCAGAGGGTGGTGTGCCTTGACCAGATAATATAAGGTTGCTGTTGTTGTTTTGCAGTGGAATGGGCTGGTTGGGCTCTCTCAGTTTGCCGAGCAGAACATTCGAGCTGGAATCAGCTTTCATGTTTGAGGAGGCAGGTGGCTGCTGCCTGCTCAAACATGCACACATAGTGCCTGTGCAGATATGCAGAGGTTCTTGATGGGCAGTTACAGTTGCAGCCTCAGATTTTGCCCCTCAGTAAATGGATGACTCTTATATATTTGAATTGTTGCTGTTTTTCAAACCACTTTTCAATCACAACAGATATTTTTTACCTTTTAGAGACATTCCAGATGTTCCAGAGCTTACCTTCTAGGGGCTAACTGGCACCTGACCTCCACTGGTTGTTGCCTACCCCCCCATTGAAATCTAAAGTGGCACCCCTGCCATAAAATCTACATTTACAGGGCATCCTCTGTGTGAGCAGCATGTTTTCTATGAGGGATGGATGAGGGACAGAGCAACTTTTAGGAGTAAAATGAGGGATGTCCCTTGCAATCAGGGACAGTTGAGAGGTATGGTATGCACAGATTATTGGAGCCCCACAATAGTCAGACATATGCCACCACCAATGTAGCTGTTCTCCACATCACCATGCTCAGACACATTATGACATAGGGCAAGGTAGAATGCAGTGGAGTGTCCCAATGAAATGAATGGGGGTATTTTTTATTACTATTTTATACATTATGGTGGTGAGTTGGAGACTAATGAAGGCCACCACTCAACTAACCATGGCCTTGTTAGTTGAACAGTGGCCTTCATTAATCTCCAATTCACAATCATAATGTATAAAACAGTAATAAAAAAACTCATTCATTTCAAAGGAGCGGGGCCCCACACTCTGTTCTGTGGACATCATCTCTTAAAGACTCGTGCCTCTGGCTCCTTAGTACTCAGGTAAAAGACTTTTGACTTATACCTATACCTGGTGGGTTGTCTGTAACAGTGTGGCTGCATCCATTATAATGTGTTTGTATGTTGTGAGGTGGAGCTGGCTGTTTGGGTAGGAGGGTGCTGAGTTATTGCTACTTTTGTGTTTGCCCCTTAAAGTATGTTTGCATGGAAGCATTCAAAACTATGGAGAGAAAATAGTAGGAGTACAGGCCAGACAGAAGTGATTAAATAGTTACATTGATTAGTGTGTGTTTGGAGGGTGAGAAGAACTACATGTGTTTCTGATGTTATGTGTGCTACAGTTCAGCTTTGCAGCTGAGATGGGGAGACACAGAAACAAAAAAAATATGGCAGTGGCTATAAGCATGCCATATGCGTGCAGATTTATACTGAGGTACAAGTGAGCAATATGTATGTAGGCAGTATACTGCAGTGTAGTGGACAAGGGCACTGACCTGAAAACCTGGAGACTTTGCAAACCAGGATAATGGGGTTTGAATCTCATCAACCCCCATTTGTATACTGTGTGTTCCTGAGCTAGTGATTTAATTTTATTTGTTCAGTTATTAGTGTCCACTTGCTTGTTGCACGCATTCCCCATGCATGCAATCTGTTCCAATTTAACATAGAAAACATGCTTGCAGCATGCATGCCACATGCATGTAATTGGTTCCAATTTAACATAAAAACATGTTTGCAGCACACATGCCACACAGGTAGTTCTTGTGAGTGCAGCATGCAAATATTTCACATAATTATTTCTGTAAGAGATGATACTATCATTGTGATGTCACTTCAATGGTGGCATAAAATGATGACATCAGTATGATCCCATTACTCTGTTTTTTTGCACACTTTTCAAAGAGAAAATCAATCATGCATATTCAGTATATTACAATGGGAAAATAAATGCATGTCACATATTTTTCACCCTCTCATTAACTGTACCCTATGAGCCAACAATGGTTGCCTTTACACAAGCTTGATGAGAGGATGCAAGTGCTCTGTGTACAAAGTTTGACATCTACATTGGACAGATAAACTGACTGCAGGTAAGACAGAGGCTAGGGGAATCACTGACATGGGAGACCCAGAGTTCCTCCTCATCAGTGGAAAATTGCAGCAAGGTGATAACAGTAAGGCTGAAGTTCAGAATTAGGTTAGGGGAAGAAGCTAATAAAGGAGGGATGACAAAGCTTGCACTCAGCATGAAAAAAAAAAAAAATAAGGATGGTAGGGAGAAAAATAAATAAAATCATGAGGGGATCAGGAGAAAGATGGAAAGGGGTCTACCTTAACGCCAGGAGTTTTGAAAATAAAATAAGTGAGCTCCAGGCAAAGTTGGCAGACACTGCAATGGGCCTAGTAGCCATAACAGAAACGTGGACCACAGAGAATAATGACTGGGACCTAACAGTTCGAGTCTATACCATGCTTAGACATGATAGAGAAAAAGGGAAAGGAGAAAACATCAAACCTATAAGAATGAGCAAGCTAAACAATTAAATTCCTGGCTAAGATACTTTTGCATGGTGGAGAATATAGGATTTATGGATAATACTCAGACTTTTAAAACACAAAATGTTACAAAAATGATGGTCTTCACCTTAGCCAGATTGGTATTAGGATACTGGCTAAAAAAATTAACAGAGTAATAGCATTTCATTTAAACTGAGTAAAGGGGTGAAGCTCAACACTTTACCCCTGTAACAGCAGATTATTTGCCTAATTGTGATATAACCAAAGACTATGGTTGGAATGGGGTCCTTTTAAATGCACAGAGTCTAACAAATGTGATGAGTTTAAACTGTACCTTGGGATGAATGACATACTTATTGCCCTTATCACTGAGACTTGGTGGGATGATAATGATTATTGGGATAAAAGTATCCAGGGATATAAAATATATTTCAAAAATAGGAAGTATAAAAAAGGGGGAGGGGTAGCTATATACATCCACCAATCAATTGATAGTGAAGAAATTATAAATGAGGCTGATCTTGAAACTCTATGGATTAGAATAAAACCACTGATAGGTCCATTATTTATTTTGGCTCTAGTATACAGACCTCCTTCCATGAGTCCCGATAATGATGCAAATTTATTGCATTCTCTTAATAACCTTGATGCATCAAAAAATTACATAATTATTGGAGATTTCAATTTAAACAGTGTTAATTGGGAACATGTAACTGCAATAGTCAAAATTGATATAAGTTATATAGAGATATTAATACTAGGGGTAATAGAATATTGGACCTTATATTAACTAATGTTGCCCATTGTAAAACCAGAATTGATGTTAACGCACCATTAGCTAATAGCGATCATAATACTGTTCAATTTCAAATCTCAGATAGTAAACCCATGCTAGTTACGGGTACAACTAAAATCTTAAATTTCACCAAAGCTAATTTTGAAAATATGAAACATATTATTAGTTGCTGGGATTGGAAAGTATTGTTTACAAATTTATCAGTGGAGGATAAATGACAGTTATTAGTTAACAAATTGAAGGACCTTATTAAAACCAATATTCCTACTAAAAGTAAATATGAACCTAAGTATAAGCCTACACCTGGATGGATGTCTTCTAAAATTAAATCCCTTATTAATAAAAAAAATAAACTTTATAAACAAATACAAAAGGGTTTTACACATCTTAATCCAAAATACAGGGATTTATTAAAAACAAAAACTAAAATAAGATTAGAAAAAACACAATTTTAACTTAAATTAGCATCAAGGGTAAAGGACAATAAGAAATCCTTTTTTTCTTATATAAATAAAACCAAAGGTAATTCCAAAACCATAGGCCAATTCACCACACAATCTGGTTGTGTAACTGATAAACATGAAACAGCAAATATTCAGAATCAATATTTTTCTTCTGTATTTAATAATAATTCTCATGATTAAATAATTGAATTGGAGGGCTCCATACCTGGTGGATTTGTAATCAATCCTAAAGATGTCTTAGACAAACTTAATAAAATAAACATTAATAAGTCCCCGTGTCCGGATGATATTCATCCAAGGGTATTAAAGGAACTTGCTAATGCAATCTACTTACCCCTGACTAATATATTCCAACATTCATTAGGCAATGGTGAAGTTCCAAATGATTGGAGAATAGCAACAGTTGTACCTATACACAAAAAAGGACCTACCAACAAGCCAGAAAATGTTAGACCTGTAAGTCTTACATCACTCATTGGCAAAATACTTGAACAGTTTGTCAAGGAAATTATTTTGGAACATCTTAACAGTAATAAACTTACTGGTAACAACCAACATGGATTTACAAAATCAAGATCATGTCTAACCTTGACCTTTTATAATAAAGTCACAGAAGAAATCGATAAAGGCAACTCAGTTGATCTAGTGTTTATAGATTTTGCTAAAGCATTTGACAAAATCCCTCATTTCAAATTTATAAATGCTCTAAGAGAAGTTAAAATAAATCCGAATATAATAAACTGGATAATAAAATGGCTTAAGAATAGGAAGCAGAGAGTGACCATAAATGGAGAATTGTCAGAATGGGCTAGTGTGACTAGTGGTGTTCCCCAGGGATCGGTGTTGGGACCATGTCTATTTAATATTTACATTTCTTCCCTAGAATCAAACATAAATGATATTTGGCTACTTAAATTTGCAGACGATTGCCGTATAGGTTCTATTATTAACAACAGCAAAGAAAACATTGTCCTACAAAACTTCCTAGATGAAGTCACCAACTGGGCCCAAGAGAAGAAATTGGTATTGAATAGTGATAATTGTTAGATGATGCAGTTGGGAAAACATAACTCTAAATTTACATATAAACTGGCCAATCAACCATTACATCAGACTATGGAAGAAAGGGATCTTGGGCTTACCATCACCCCTGACTTGAAATTTAAATTGCTTTGCTCCAAACAAATCAAAAGGGCAAATCAGAATCTAAATTGCATATTTAGATATGTGGCAAGCAGGACTAATGAAGTTATGCTACCATTATATAATGCTCTAGTGAGACCCCATCTTGAGTATTGTGTCCAAGTGTGGTCCCCATACATAAAGGAAGAAATTAATAATATCGAAAGAGTACAGAGACGATTTAGCAGGGCACTAACAGGAATGAAGGGAAAGGACTATGAAAATAGGCTCAAGGATTTGAAATTGTACACTTTAAAATATAGAAGACTTAGGGGAGATTTATGCCTCATATATGGCCTACTAAAAGACTCTACACTCTTGAATGGAACAGGATTATTCAGATCCAAATTTAGAGAAAGTAACCGTAGACATAACAAACAGCTGCTGATTGGGAAATGGAATTCATTAAGGAGGAAAAACTGGTTTAGCATAAGATAAATTTCAATATGGAATAATCTTCCTACAATTGTAGTAGAAAGTACAAACATGGACACATTAAAAAAATTGGATTCGGTAATGACAGATAAAGACAAATATATCTAATACACTAAAATATTAGGCAAGCATTATGGACTATTGTTCTCTAGCTTGAAAAAAACCTATGAAACCTATGAAACATAGCCCTAAATATCAGGGAAAGCCAGAAGCAGTAGAAGATGGTCATAGAAAGTAATGGAAAAACAAAATTGCTGTAGGTTCCGCTCATGGCATCATCAAGCAAAAAACTATGGATTTAGGTGATCTACTGTATACAATTCCAGGACAAGGGACTAGAGGCAGTTAAGGACTAGGGGCAGAACTAGAAAGGAGTGGCAAAGGGGGTAGCATGGTGGTGGAAGATGGAATCCTGCCAGATATCGATTAGGTCATTTCAGTGGCCAGGAACTTCAAAGGTTGGGGCTTGCTAGATACATTGCAGTACTGCCTGCTGGTGCAATTGGTTAAGGAACCCACTAGGCAGGCTGCCATTCTCGATGTGGTGCTCACCAACTCAGAAGTGGTTGGAGGAATGAGGGTGGGAAAGCCACTAGGGTCCAGTGAGCATACCTCTGGTTCAACCTTGCCCTTGGGACAAGTAAGCCCTCATCAAAAGCTGCAGTCCTAGATTTCAAAAGGGCAGACTTAAGCCAGATGATGGAGTTGGTCTGGAACAAGCTAGAGAGGACAGCATCATGAATGTGGTGGAAAGATGGAGAGTAATCAAGGGAATGTTACATGGCTGGATAGTATCCTGTCCCATTTTTTTATGCAGAGAGAGAGTAAAAGCAAGGATCTATTTTGTCCTCTCCTATTCTGCCACTTTTCAGTCTCCTGTCTATCTGACTGCACAATCACATTTTTCTTCTTGCACCTAGAACCAGGCCACTTTGATGGTCCCATAACTTCTCCCTGTTATCTCCCTTTTTTATTAACTGTATTTTGTATTAATTTCATGTAAACACATTTCACGTGAAAGCCTTCAGGCAGGCATACCTTAAGTACATACTGTACTTTCAGATGAAACAAGCACTTCATTTTTACAGCATCAGAACAAAAGCACCCCTGAATGGTGTTACAGCATGTGGGGGGGGGGTGTATTTTTACCACTAATAAGCAGCAATAAACAGATCGAGATCAACTGACTAGAACCAACAATAAGGTTTAAATGATTAAACAGTCCAGTAAAGGTCATTGTAGCCATGAGTAGGGAGTCTAGTAATGTCAAAATATCATGCACCCTATCAAAGGGTTAAACATCCCATACCTTCAGGTTCTGGATAACGAAATCATATAAGAGCACTCTCTTATACCTCTCTACAGAGAACAGTTTGTGAATACTACTTTAGAGGTTCTAAACTTCCTGTAACATTTAATATCTACTTATGGAAGACTTTTAACATTTTTGTAAATAACTTTCATTTTCCAAACTCTATATTCGAACCTTTATATTATGTACAACACTTATTATTACAATGAATATTTTACTTGTTGTTTCTATATCTCTATCTATCTTTCTACCTACCTGTCTGTCTGTCTGTCTGTCTATCTATCTATCTATCTATAGCTATAGATATATATTATATGGGCACGATTGTGCCTCAACAGGTAGGGTTGAGTAGGAACTTCAATGTTAAATTCAAAATTTTACACTTTAATAACTGCAGCTGTTCAATGGATTTGCATGCAAATTCACATATGCCATCACCCAAGGTAGATCTGTGGATGTGGTAAGTTATGTTCCAGTCAGATATGTGGATGCCAAGTTCTGGAGAGATTAAAAAGTCATTTATTTTGCTCATTGACTTTGCTGGGATTTTTCTTTGAACTTGCCTACAGCCCAGACAGTTTAGAATCTTGGTCTGAAATTTTCAGGGCAGAGAGGGACTAGCCCACAGATGCTCCATTTGTTAGTCTGGTGAAAAAATAATAAGCTGTTGTTAAGTTATTACATTTTAAAATAAAAAAAAAATAGTTTCTGAGCTTGCTCAGTAAGCACTAAAAGATAGCTGCATGAAACAGAAAAAGAATTCCTTTTGTAAGACATCATCCTTTCTCATTTGAGGAAAATCCTTTTTCATATGGTCACCATCTTGTTTTCAGTTTTGCCTGAGACATTTAACATTGGAAACTCCAAAAAATTATATTCTGGGGAGGCACAAACACATGTAGCTTGCTTATTGGGACTATCTTAGCTGCATTCTGTACTTTACTGCTCGAGAAATGACTTTAAAATTTGTTTTTTATTTTAACATTGAAATTCTTTTTTTGTATCAGCCTCATACAAAAGAAGCTAATTTTATCATATGGGAAATGAATGTATTGCAATGGGATTTTCAATTTTGGTGCATAACTTTGCCATTTTTGCATATTTTGACACCAAATGTCAACATACCCTTTTTGAGACCCCTCCTCGTGAACAACAGGAGTGTCTATCACAAATCCTGTCCCAAAAGATGAATTTGCAGTCAGTTGGTGACATCACATTTCAGGCAGGGTTTCAAAATTGTCAACATACTTGTTCATGAGATGGGGTCATAAGAAGGGTATGCTGAAAATTTTGGGGGAAAATATGCTAAAATGGCCAAGTTGTGTGCATCTGTTGACATTTCACTATGCTCACTCATAACTTTGTCAGTTTTCAATATTTTAACCCCAAATTATCAACACAGCCATTTCTTTACACCACCCCATGAATGTGATAGCTGTCATTTTTCAAATCTTGCTCAAAATGACTTCTCATGCCACTGCTATGGAATTATCCTGCGGTGGTGTGGAATGATATTTTGGTGGGGAGTTGACAATTTTTACTATTGGGTTGATGAGGTAGGGTAATAGAAAGGCTATTTTGACAATTTGGTTGTTATTGTCTTACAAATGGAAGTTCAGGGCCCAGAGGGACCTGTGTTTCCCCATAAAAATACATATATACATCTATGGAGATATGGGAGCCAATCAGACAACTAAGGATACAATTACACAGGCTCAAAAAGTTCAGATGCATGGGAGCTCAGGGTCCTGTGCTCCCACAGGAAAATAAGGATACCATTGTACTATCTCAAAAAGTAAGGAAATTCTTTGCAAAAATCTATGTTAATGCATCATTTAGGGCTGATATCAAACCATAAAAAGTAGGGAAATATGACATTAGGTTTCCAACCCTAACACCCCACCCCTACTGTGGGTACACCAACAATAAACTGAGATGGATACAGTACAGGAGAATGGAGTGAGCATTAGGGCTGATGACCCCAGGGCACACCCTTGATGCCTGTTGGTGTGTGCATGGTAGGGGTGGGGTGTTAGGTTTGGAAACCCTACTGTCATATTTCTCCCCTTTTTATGGTTTGATATCAATCCTAACTGATGCATTAAGGTAGTGTTTAGCAAAGAATATATCTATATATCTATATATAGATATATTCTTCTGCTATGGCATGGATGAGGCTAGGGTACTCCTCACCATAGGATTCAATGACTGTTTGAAAATCTGGTGCAGAGCTCAGGGATTTGGCTTCATTGGGGACTGGGGCTCCACCTGGAGGGATGCAGGCCTAAACAGCCACAATGGTCTGCATCTATCCTGGAGGGGAACCAGGATCCTAGGTGATAGGTTTAAATGCTTCAGTGGCAAGCATTTAAACTAGTGAAGGGGGGAGGCACTGAAGAGGAGAAGGGAAATCCTAGCCCCCCCAAAAAATCAGGGTAATTAGTGAGGTAAACACCAAAATAGAGCTGTCGATAGGAAGAAGGGCAGGGATAAATGGAGAAAAAAACAAAGGCAGTAGGGACAGGGATGAGGCAAAAAGAAATAAACCCATAAAAAATGGAGGGTAATGAGTACCAATGCCCGTAGTCTAGGTAAAAAGCTCCCTGAAATGGTGGCCTTGATGGAAGAGGAATGCCTGGATATTGTGGCAGTCACAGAAACATGGTACACAGAGAACCATGACTGGGATGTCAACATACCAGGGTACACAATCTACAGGAGGGACAGGGAGGGAAGAAGAGGAGGTGGAGTAGCTCTCTATATAAGAGAAGGGATAAAAGCAGCAGAACTAAAGGGTAAACAGGGAGGAAAGGAGGCACTGTGGGTCACCAGGCAGGGATACTGAGGCTGAACAAAGAGGAGGGTGGTTGGGCAGAGAGCGACAATGAAAAAGCAGGGATTCTGAATGAATAAGGAGCAAATATTGTCCCGTGTATTTTGGAGTGAGTGTGAATACAAAAGTAAAAGCTTGTTTTCAGCTAAAAGCACAACTAAAAGCACAACTCATTTTATTTTTGGGCTAGACATTTTAAATCAGGAGCCCTGTCTCCTAGCAACAGTAGGAAACAGGAAGAGAGTGCGGTAGTTGCCTGACAGTCCTAGTCAGAACTACAGTTAGCGCTAAACATTTTATTTATTATACTGGGACATCTTGTTACAGTGCTTGTGTCTCGTATGAGAGGTGGACGCATGGAGTAATACATTTTAAAGTGTTATTTGCACACTTTAGTGTTTCTGGACGCACGACCTACTCAGCTACTTCCGGGGCATATCACCCTTGAAAAATGCCACTGCTGCGAGCAGGGTGAGTGTAGAGCAGGGTGTGTGTCACCGTGCATGGAGATGCGCACAGAGACACGCATGCGGCGCATGTCTGCTGTGTCCACTGTGACACTGGGATGGGGACTAACCAATATTAAACAAAGGTAGGATGGAGATAAGAGATGAAGCAGTGCACTACATGCGGTATGTATGATGAGGGGGAGGAAGTTCAGGGGTATATATGTGATAATTGTATTTTAATTGAAGTATTGCAGGCAGAGATTGCCTCCCTGCAAAACAGGGTAAAAATACAGGCTGAAATATCAGCATTAGAACAATTTATAGATGCTATTGGGACTGACCTTTATACAGCACAACAGCCACCATCAGTTGATACCAGTCCACTCAAAACAAATTTGGTAAATGAGGATGATAATATAAATGAATGGTGCATAGTACAGGGAACATCAAGGGAAAAGAAGGGCAGAAGAAATATAGGAGGCTGTTCTAATATACTGACCCCAAATAGATATCAAGCCCTTGCTACTGATCATGATCTAGATAAAGTACAGGAGTCCATGACATCAAAAATGGCAAATAGAAATTGTAAACAAAATTCTCATGGTCTCCCCCACCCTGATATACCATTATAACTGGCAAATAGAAATTGTAATCAGAATGCTCATGCCCTTCCCCACCCTGAAATATCTATACAAGGAAAAACAGAAGAACCAAGGGATGTTTTAGTAATTGGTGATTCCATGCTAAAGTATTCAGATCATGTGCTTTGCAAAAATAGGAAGGAATACACAACAGTATCTGCTTTGCCAGGGGCAGGGATTGGGGACATATGAAATCTACTTCCAGAGTTACTTGAGAATACAAAAGCTCCACTGACAGTATTACATGTAGGTGTCAATGACGTCAGTAAAAGAAATCTCACTGAGATCCAACGTGACTTTGAGAGTGTGGGAGCAGAATTAAAAAATAGTGGATTTGACCTAATGGTTTCTGGAATTCTACCAGTCCCTAGGGCAGGAAGAAGACAGTTGGAGTGTATAAGAAGTTTAAATGGATGGTTAAAAAGGTGGTGCAACAGAGAGGGGCAGATTTTCATGGACCATTGGGAGGATTTCCAGGACCATCATTATTTTTCATGGGATGGGCTAAACCTTAATAGGCATGGGAAAAGGTTTTTTTCATCCACAATTAAACTGCTTATTGAACAAACTTTAAACTGAATACTTGGGGGGGGTATAGGGCCTACAAACATTAATGTGCTATATAATCAGGAGGGAATTGCCTAGTCCTTAATGCTAGAAGTCTTACAAATAAAATGGAAGAGTTAAGATGGAAATCATATAATGATAAAATACATATATGTGCCATTACGGAGACATGGTGGAGGATAGATGATACCTGAGATAAACAAATCCTAGGTTATACCTTATATAATAAGGATAGGCTTCATAAAAAAGGTGGTGGAGTGGCATTGTACGTATATAATGATTTAACATCGGAGAGTGTAGAGTGTTCCATGTGGGAACAGGGAGATATCGTGTGGGTAAAAATTATTCCCCCACGATCACCAAAGATTAATATAGCCATGGTCTATAGACCACCAGCTACTTGTTCTGAAAATGACAATCTTATATTGGATTTTGTTAAGTGTGTAAACCAGGAAGACAGTGTTATTTTACTAGGAGATTTTAATCTTCCAGGTATAAACTGGGATACATTGCAGTCTAATTCCCAGGCCGAGGCTACATTCCAGGAGACATTTATGGTAGTTGGACTAGAGCAGTTGGTAAATGAAAATACAAGGGGCAGCCATATTTTGGATTTGGTGTTAACTAATCTGACTGATAATATTCAAAATTGTAGGGCTGATGTACATCTGGGAAATAGTGACCATTCGATGGTCAGTTTTCAATATAATAAGGGTTACCACAGTATTAGTGGTAGTACAGTGTTGTATGATTTTAATAAGGTGGACTACTGTACTCTAAATATTGAACTGGATAAATGGAACTGGAGCCAGAAATTAAGTAATCATACATTACATGAAATGTGGGATATATTTATTACTAAATTAAATGGGTTGATTTATAAGTACATCCCAACTAGTAAAAAATATCATAAAACCAGGGGTTCACTTCCCCCTTGGATGACAGCATCAATTAAAAAGCTAATTAAGAAAAAAAATAAGACATATGCTAGGGCCAAACATTGTGGTAAACCTAGATTATGGGAGGTCTATAAATATCATTTAAAAAGGGTCAAAGCAGCTATTGCCATGGCAAAAAGGAAATATGAGCTTAACTTAGCTACTAAAACGCAGGATAATTATAAAAGCTTTTATGCTTATATTAATAATAAAAAGGGACAAGGATGTACAGTTGGACCATTAAAGGATGATACTGGTAAACTAATAACAGACAACAAGGACATGGCTGATATGTTTAATACATATTTTTCGTCAGTATTTAATGTAGGAAAAACATCTATGGCACAGAATCAACCACCTAGGGGAGCATCAGATCTAATAATAGAGATTGAAGAAGTCAGAACTAGATTAAGAAATCTAAATCAAATAAGGCTTATGGACCTGATGGTTTACATCCAAGACTATTGAAGGAATTGGCAGATAACTTGGCAGGGCCTGTAACATTGATTTTCCAAAAATCCTTGGAAACTGGCCAAATTATTGAGGCTTGGAGACAGGCAATAGTGATCCCAATTCACAAAAAGGGCTCCAAACAAAGTATGGGGAATTATAGGCCGATTAGCTTGACCTCTACCCTTGGGAAAATTCTGGAGGGCATCATCAAGGACTTTATTATGGATTATGTAGAATTAGCCTGGCTTAGGGACACGACACAACATGGATTTACAAAGGGACGTTCATGCCAAACTAATCTAATCAAATTTTATGGGAAAATAAGTAAAACACTTGATGAGGGTGGTTCTGTGGATGTGATATTCCTGGACTTTGCAAAAGCATTCAATAAAGTCCCACATGAACAACTGATAAAAACTATTCTTAAACTTGGGATACACCATAAACTGGTATATTGGATAGAGGATTGGCTGATGGAACAGAAGCAAAGGGTATGTGTCCTTGGGGAATTGTCTGAATGGGTCCCAGTTATGAGTGGGGTCCCTCAGGGATCTGTTCTGGGACCATGCTTGTTTAATCTTTATATTTCTACTATGCAGGTTACAACAAATGTCTGGTTGTCCAAATTTTCGGATGACACACGCATAGGTTTCCCAGTAAATAGTCAGATGGATGCATTAAAACTGCAGAAGGCCCTTGCAGAATTGGAGACTTGGGCTACAGAGAACATGGTGTCTTTTAACATTGACAAATGTACGGTAATGCACTTGGGGAAAAAAAATCCAGAAGTGGATTACAGTTTAGATAGCCAGTTACTTAGGGTAGTAAAGGAAGAAAGAGATTTGGGTATTACGGTTAGTAATGACTTTAAATCCCATTTGCACTGTAACCATGTGGTCAAGAGGTCAAATAGTATTCTGAATTGTATACATAGGCATATCAAAAGTAGGAAAAAAGAGGTTTTACTTCCTTTTTATACCTCCCTGGTGCACCCTCATTCAGAGTATTGTTCACATTTCTGGGCACCAGGCCATAAGCAAGATATAGATGCACTGGAGAGGGTTCAGCGCAAGGCTACAAAAAGAATTAGGGAAGTACAGAGTAGGAATTATGGGGAAAGACTGAGGAGTCTGGACCTTTATTCTCTGGAGTATCGAAGGTTGAGAGGAGATATGTGCCTTATTTATCAAGCACTATCTGATAATGAGCTTTGGAAACAACTAGGATTAACTTTTAGACACCAGTCTCATAATACACGTGCCCATCATTTACAGCTTAAGATGGAAAAGTTTAATACAGAGGCACGAAGGCACTGGTTTTCACTAAGAGTTGTTAAAATTTGGAAAACATTACCAGCTGGGGTTGTGGGTAGTCCAACTTTGTTAGCCTTTAAGCAATCACTTGATTATTATCTGAAGAGCAAGAATATAAAAGGGTACTAATTGTATTACTTAATTTATTAAAGTAATATTATGGCGAGCTAAATGGACTTTTGTCTTTAAAGAGCTCAGGACAACCTATGAAACCTATAAATACTTCTGCTAAGTATTCACAATAGAAAAGCATGGGGAAATACCTAATCTGGTCAAAAGAAGCACTCTGGATAGGGGGGTTGATATTAGTCCTTTCACAGAAGAAAAGGTTCTGAAAGAACTCTTAAAGCGGAAGGTGGATAAAGCAATGGGGCCTGATGGAATTTGCTCCAGAATTTTAAAAGAACTAAGGGAAGAACTAGTAACACCACTGACTACCCTTTTTAATAAATCATGGGAGGATGGAGTGGTACCTGAGGACTGGAGGAGGGTGGATGTGATTCCCCTTCACAAAAGTGGGATCAAGATAGAGGCAGGAAACTACAGTCCTGTCAGTTTGACCTCAGTGGTAGGGGAAAATGATGGAATCACTTCTGAAGGAAAGAATTGTTGAGTACCTAGAGGCCAGTGGGGCACAGGACCCAAGTCAGCATGGATTCACAGCGGGAAGGTCATGTCAGACAAATCTAACTGATTTCATTGACTGGGTGACCAAAGCAGTAGACCAGGGAGGGGCTGTGGACATGGCCTGCCTAGACTTTAGCAAGGCATTTGACTCAGTCCCACACAAAAGATTAATAAACAAATTAGCCAGCCTGGGAGTGGGTCCTAGGGTGGTAGCCTAGGTAAAACACTGGCTGGACAACAGGACACAGAGGGTATTAGTAAATGGAGTCCATAGTGAAGACAGGAGGGTTACTAGTGGGGTACTGCAGGGTTCAGTACTGGGGCCAGTCCTTTTTAATGTCTTTATGAGTGTCATTACAGAGGGACTGGAAGGGAAAGTATGTCTCTTTGCAGATGACACAAAGATCTGCAACAGGGTTGATACACAAGGTGGGATGGAAAGGATGAAACGGGACTTGGCAAGGTTGGAGGAATGGTCAAATGTATGGCAGATTAGATTCAATGCAAAGAATTGCAAAGTAATGCACCTGGGAAACAAAAACCCAGGGGAAGAGTACACAATGGGGGGTGAGATACTGACAACAACAAAAATAGAAAGGGACCTTGGGGTAGTCAGATCAGATGACATAAAGGTGGGCCAGCAATGTGAGAAGGCAGTAAGGAGGGCTGGGGGGATACTGGGATGCATAGGGAGAGGCATCACCAGTAGAAAACAGGAAGTTGTTGGCCCTCTGTACAGACAGTTGATAAGACCACATCTGGAGTACTGTGTACAGTTCTGGAGACCCCATCTCCGCAAAGACCTAGGCAGGGTGGAGGCTGTCCAGGGGAGGGCAACCAAAATGATTCAAGGTCTGCATCAGAAGACATATGAAGAAAGACTAAAGGAACTAAAGATGTATATCCTTGAGGAAAGGAGGGAGAGGGGGGACATGATAGAAACTTTCAAATACCTCAAGGGAATCAACAAAGTCCTACAGGGTAGCATCTTTCAGAAAAAGAGATGTGCAAAAACAAGGGGGCACAATTTGAAGATAGAGGGGGGACGGCTCAGACGTATTGTGAGGAAGTATTTCTTCACAGAGAGGGTTGTGGATACATGGAACAGCCTTCCTGAGGAGGTCATAAAGTCAAAAACAGTGAGGGAATTCAAGAATGCATGGGACAGACATAAGGCAATTCTAGTGGGGGGTAGGAGAAAGTAGGCTGTTGGTTAACTAGGATCTGCAGCTTATCTGTTAGGTAGGGAAATGGGCAGACTAGGTGGGGCAAGCGGTCCTTATCTGCTGTCAAATTCTATGTTACTATGTTTCTTTGCAAAAAAACAATGTTAATGCAGACATTAGGGTTGTAGAAAACAGAAAACAAAGCACAAAAAGATGGGACCTGAAAAGCATTAGGGATTAGGGTCTCTGGAGTTTTGGTGAATCAGTGGTGGGGTCTTATTTGAGATTGTCCACCCTAATTCCTACTCCCTCTCCACAGCCTGTTAGCCTTCTGTCTGAAGTGCAAGATACTGCTCCAACCTAGTGCGTCACAGTGACACAGTATGGCCAACATAATCTGGTGGAGCTTTCTTCACATATGGCCCTATGGGCCCTGCAGGAAGATATCACATTTGACCTCATCTGAGCAGGGGAGGGGGGTGGGCATTAGGGTGAACAACTCCAAGTAACACCCTGCCACTGATTTTCCAATACTGTAGATACCCAAATCCCTAATGTTTTTCATTTCCCTTCTTTTTGCACTTTGCATTCTACAATCCTAATGTCTGCATTAACATATTTTTTTTTTTGCAAAGGATTTCCCTTCTTTTTTGTGATGGTGGAATTGTATCATCATTTGAGCAGGTCCCTTTGGGACATGCACAAAATGAGATAAATATAATATTGGAAATGGTCCTGACCCAGTGAATGGGACCTGCAGGCCCTAGCACACATGTCGATACCTCGTGGGTGAGGTTCCCAGACCAACCACAGAGTGTGGTATCTGCATCAAAACACTGTTCCATCCATACCCAGGCTGGGGCTGGTGCTGCATACTGTAGTACCTTCTCCATCAGCCTGGTCCCAGTAAACCAGCTCACTGAGTCCACATCTGAACTCAACTCACTGGCACAGTAAGGCAACATGTTCCCCAGTGGTGTAACAGACATCCCTGCAAACATTACTTAAGAAATTCTTTATTTTTTTAATATATTCACCCCAAACTTTCAACATAGTCTTCTTATTAACCCCACCCCATAAACCCTGTAGTTAAAAATATTCAAATCCATGCTGAAACACCATTCTGCACCACAGGTGTGAAAACATGTTTTGGACAGAATGTGAAAAATGACAGCTGTACTGTTCATGAGGTGATGTGAAAAAATGGCTATGTTGAAAATTTGGAGTCAAAATATTGAAAATTACCAGAGTTATGTCGTGTGTAGAAAAATTTAAATGACCGTGTGCAACTCGACAATTTTAAGAATAGTTTCACCAGATTTTCAACATGGCTATTTTGAGACCCCACATCATGAACACTGGTGGTGAAATTTCATTATTCAGTCCTGAAAGGTGATTTCATGCAGCAACCCCAAAATCACCTTCCGGATCCAATTAATGAAATGACAGGTCCAGTGTTTATGAGGTGGGGTCCCAAAAAAGCCAGGTTAAAAATGTGATGAAAAAATTCCAAACAAATGGAAAAGTTAAGAACATCCTGTAAGTTCAAAACACCACTGAAATACATTATATGGTACTTACCTTTATTCCTCAAATCATGGTTCGGCATTGAAGAGTGCAGACATGTCTTGGTCCACAGAAGCTGACAGGATATGATCTCTGGATGTAAGGGTAAGGGTCTATGGGGTGGTGGGTGCTCTGTGAGAGGGTCAGGATGGAGAAGGGGATGCTGGCAGACCATTACACCATTACAAAGAATTTTACAAAAACTTTAAAAAAGTAAACTTGAATAATCAACACATAACAAAGTGGCTATTACATAATCAAAATTCTTAACCCAAAGACACTTACACTTTAGAATTAATTAAAAAGAATATTTGTAAAATACTTTTATTAATAAATGAATTATAAGAGCGCTATTATTATTAAATAATAAAAAAGAAACTAAAGATGACAGTTTTAATATCAATTTCACATTTTAAGAACTGCCTTACTGAACTTACATCCCGTAAGTGTAATTGTTTTAAATTAATCATGTCAAATTGTCTGTACTTATAGGTTATTGTAATCTGTCTATAAATATACTGTATGTCATTTTAATTGTTAAATTCTGGATGTAATTGTAAAATATAGTACATTCTCAATTTTCTTTCTAGTAAATTGATTTGATTTGATTATGTAATCCTGTGGTATCATGGCATAACATTTCATTTAAAAGAGACATAGTAGTGTCACCAAACAAAGGTTGCAGAAGCTCAGTCACTGGGCCCACATTGGAATACCCCACATAACCAGTAATACCTACCCTTTTTGATGAAATACCAAGGAGTACCCCACATTGCATGCTGCCTCGTGCTCCTGTTATCAAACGGTATGGCAGGAATTATATACCAGCTTCAAATTAGGTGTCATATATGGATCTCTATGGACCATGTCTATTCCCATGTTCACACATTTCATTCCACTTTCAGTTCCATTCACTCCTTTCTTAGCCCAGTTATGGCTACCAATTCACATCCCAGGGTAAGTCCATTAACAACTCCACATAGAGTCATGGTGGGCGAGCCCACCTGTTAAGATCCCAGGAAATATTTTTGACCCTACCTATCTTGATATACTTCAGCACTCATTTGAATATCTTTTTTAAGTTTCAGTGTCATTTCATTATGGTTTGAACCAAATCCAAGTACAATGATTTCTCAATACTAAAAAGGCTTATCACATTACCCTGTGAGATTTCTCATAAAGATTTTGTATTCATCCTCCATATTTATGATTCTAGTTTACTCCTAAATAATATGACCAGATAAACTTTCCTAATAGAGCTACCTGCCTATACCATGTTTCAAATGCTTCAAGATGGCATTCTGTTTACACATAAGACAGCAACCAACAAAATATGAGACCCTTAAATTAAAAACTACATATCAAATATATCAATTAATGGGACATGCATAACACAATTAGAACTAAAAATGTAAAATCCATTATATCTGTTTTCAACTTGTATACATTCATGTGACTTTTAATCATTCATGCAAAAATGCACTAATGCACTAGGTTTTTAAGTTTTAAACCCAGAGCAAATAAATTCAGTGTTCAGTTCAGCATATTCCAATCACTGACTATGAATTTGTGGCATTAATTATAGGATACTATCTGTTTCAAAGTTTACAGTATCCTTTCAATTTCTGCATTGTTAGGCTTCAAAAAGATGTTCTTCTTAATAGTTTCAAGCTTTGAAAAAGGTATTTATACTCAGCCATAATGCAGGCATATTGAAACAGGGTTCCGACTGTTAGACCTATCATGTGCCAGCTACCTACACATTAGGTTCAATTAAGGGTGACAATCAAACTTTTTCATGGATTGTGGCCTGGTGGCACTGAGGGCTGAGGCACTGGACATCTTACCTTGCTCCAAGCTGGCGACCCATGTTTGGGAATGAGCACGGGCCACCAGGGGTCAGCAGGGGTGGAGAAGGATGGAGTGCCTGATGGCTGCTCTTCTTCTCTGGGGAGGGGACCTGCAAGCTGCCACCACAATGCCTCCACCTGGGGGAACTTGGGTGGTAGGTGCGGTATAGGGGGGAAGCAGTAGAGATGGTCAGATGCCATCAGAGGGCTGGAGCAGGAGGAACATCTCAGCTCATCTCCTGGCTCATTGGCCCTCATTGCATGCTGGCATCTAGGGACAGAGAAAAATCAGGAGGAAATATCAGCTCCCACACTGGTGTCAGTAGATAGATCTTGTGTTGATAGCTCCCAAAGGGTTCCGGTAAGCCAGACGTGCAAGATGCACACTCCAATCAAAGGTCAGGAGGAGTTAGGGGTGTGGTTCCTCCACCACACAGGGGGGAAATCTGGATATCATGGGTCTCTGGAGTGGGGCATCCATATGCACAGATGACCCCGGAATGGCTCCAAGGTGGGTTGACACTGAGGTCCTGAAGAGTGGGCCCAGAGCGGAGCAAGGTAGGAGGATACAAATAGAGTTAAAAAAACAACTTTTTCATGGAGTGTTCAAAATTTAGATACCAATCAACACCTATAATACATTAATACTCATTGAATCCTCATTTGAATGGATAAAAGCATTGTTTCCAAACAATGCAATTCCTGCCATCAGCTCAATCAACACAACAAGCACTAGAGGAGTCTGCCGTTCAATGAATCCAAATAAACCAATCATTGTAAGTGCTTACCTCTACAAAGAGATACTCTACAGCACACTTTTTTTAAGATGACAAATAATATAACACAGTCTTCTTATCACACCACCTCATAAACCCCATAGGTGAAAATGTTTAAATCCATGGCAAACTGCCATTCTGCACCACCGATGTGAAATTATGTTTTGGGCAGGATGTGAAAAAATGACAGCTGTACTGTTCATGAGGTGGAGTGAAAAAATGGCAATGTTGAAAATTTGGATTGAAAATATTAAAAATTACCAAAGTTAAACTCGTGCATAGAAAGATTTCAATGACTGTGCATAACTAGGCTATTTTTAGGTATTTTTTCACCAAATTTTCAACATGGGCATTTTGGGACACTGCCTCATGAACACTGACACTGTCTTACTGTGTTACTCAGTCCTATAAGGTGATTTCATGCAGCAACAGTGAAATCACCTTACTGGCATGGTTAAAGAAACAACAGAGACAGTGTTCATGGGGTGGCATCCCAAAAAACCCACCTTGCAAGTCTGGTGAAAAAAAAACCTAAAAAATGGCAGACATATCACCACAAGTTCAAAACACCATTGAAAGACGTTATACACCACTTACCTTGATTCTTCAGTTTGCAGTTCGGCATTGAAGGGTGCGGATGTGTCTCGGTCCACAGAAGATGACAGCCAATGATCTCCAGTGGTAAGAATAAGGCAAGAGCAGGGTGTGTGGTGGTGGGTACTCAGTGAGAGGGTCAGTATGGTGGAGGGGGATGGGGTGATGATGAGGGACCATTTTCTTTTTTTCAGGATTAAAAAAATGTTGGGGGACCTTCTTTTTTTGCAGGCACACTTTAAACAATATTTTGGATCTCTGAGGGTGGGCTCAGTGTCCTACAGTGCTGGGAGATAGGACATAAATGGGGACACTGGGATTGGGTTGCCCAGTGTCCCACACAGGTGAGGGGGTTTCTAGTGCCAACACAGGGGTTGGGTACCCCACAGTCAGCAGATCATACAAATTCATATTTCTGGACATGGGGAGTGGGCTACCTACTGTCCCACATTTGTGGGGGATGGGGAGACAACTCAGGACACTGGGAGTGGGCTCCTCAGTGTCCCACTTTGGTGGGGGTGGGGGGTTTCTATCTGGGGCATTGGGAGTGGGCTCCCCAGTGTCCTACACTGGCAGGGGGACTTCTACTGCCGAAACTGGTATTGGGCACCCTGATGTTGACAAAAACATTTTTTATAATATATACATTCATCAGAACCCTTAGAGGCAGATAAAGGATAAATAATCCTTTATTTAGGTAAACACCAACAGGTGTTTACCTGAATGAGGGCCACGGAATCTGATTCCACCAATGGTTTGGCAGAAAAATGGCCAGAAAAGTTTTTAATTTTTTCCAGGATCTGATGCTTTTTTTGGTAAATAATGCCTCAAATTGCAGCAGTTGTCACAAAATTTATGAAAGCTTTCACAAAACAGTGCTGCAATTTGTAACATTACTGAGTTAGTTTCATGAAACTGTGCCACAATTTGCAGCAGTTTCATTAAAGCAGTGTTGCAAATTTGCAACACTACCAATGACTGATTTAAATAAACATATTTCCTGATAATTTTTTTTAAAATCTAACTACAGAATCTTGTTCCTTGGGTCCCGTTTAGGTAAACACAACTGCTGGTATTTACCAGAGGCAGAATTTTTTGAATTACAGTGTTTTTTCACCATTGCTAACTAAAAAAAGATGGTGGAAGCCTGAAAGAACTAAACCCATTTGTGAAAGAGAATTGCACTTTTGCGAAAGAAAACGGTACTTTCATATGGGGCATCTAATTTTTCCCCATTGGAAATAATGAGAAACTTGAAATTATTACAGCTTTTGAATGGATAAATACTTTTTGCCAAATTGTTAAAAGGTACATCTGCAACCCAGACACTATATACCCTGAAAGTATCAAACCAAAGTGCCAATTGGTTTTGGAGAAACAGCATGACAAAAAAATTGCCAAAAAAGTGGTACTTTTCACATTTTGTTACATTCTGTAGCTAGCACCTGTACATCTGACTAGAATGAAACTAGGTAATTCCTGAGATATATGGAATCCAAAAGAACATACAAAATTTCATGTGAATTGGTTGAAAGGTGACAAAGTTATTAAAGTGCATAATATTGAGTTCAACAGAGAAGTGAAGACTGAACTCTAACTATAGTGGCACTACCATGCTCTGTCTCTCTCTCTATATATATATATATATATTCATGGCAAAAACTCTGTTTAGTGCATCAGTTAGGGTTGTTCCATAGCAATAAAGTGATAAAATTCAGTGTTAGGGTTGAAAGCCCCTCACACCCTCCCAGCCCGCCCTCCCAACCAGCATCCGGGTGTGCATTGGGGCCATCAGCCATAACTCTGACCCCATCACATGTGCAAACAAGCTGAGGTATAGGGGAATGGAGTGAGAGTTGGACTGACGACCCCAAAGCACACCAATGCCTGTTGGGGGCGGTTAGTGCAAGGGATTTCAACCCTAACACCAAATTCTTGCTTTTGTTGCGGTTATGGAACAACCCTAACAGATGCATTAAACTGAGTTTTTTGCCATGGATTTCCCTTCTTTTTGAGAATGATGACTATAAATAGTGAATGGAATGTGGTGGTGGGAACACAGGCCCTTCGGGCCACGTGCTCCCACCTCATGATTTTTAGTGACATAGTAATGGTAACTGCAATGGAAATGCAAGCGCTAATGGTTACGCACATGGTGATGCAAATGTAAATGATAAAGCAAATTTTAATAGAAACACAAGCGCAAAGTGACGCCAAAGCAAACAGTGATGCAAAGGGAGAAGCAAGCACGTACGTAAATGCAACTGGTAATGTGCACGTTCACGGTACCACTATTGTAAATGCAAATGGTAACTGTAACAGCAACAATAACGCCAAAGGAAACAGAAATGGAAATGCAAACACAAGGGTGTACTGAAACACAAAGTGTAATGTGCATGGTCACTGTACCGCAGTTGCAAACACAAATGGTAATGGTAACTGCACAAAAAACACCAAAGGAAACAGAAACGCAAATGCAAGCACATATGGAAACGCAAACTGTAACGTGCACAGTCACAGTACCGCAAAATGGTAACGGTAACAGCAACACTAACACCAAAGGAAACAGAAATGGAAACGTGAACACAGGCACGTACAGAAACGCAAACTGTAACGCTCATGGTCACGGTAACACAATTGTAAATGCAAATGGTAACAGTAACAGCAACAATAATGCAAAAGGAAACAGAAATGCAAATGCAAGCGCATATGGAAATGAGAACCGTAATGCACACGGGCATGGGAATGCAATTGGAAATGCAAATGGCAATGGTAACAAACAACGATGATGCAAAACAGAAGAAAAACGCAAACGCAAATGTAAATGGAAGTGCGACTGCAAACAGAAATGGTAATGCGCACAGTGATGAAAAGTGAAACACAAACAGTGGTGGAGACACAAATAGTAACAATAATGCAAATGGAAGTGCAAATGGAAATGCAAACGGTAATGCATATGGTGGCGTACACGTGAACGCTAACACAAATGGGTACGGAAATGCAAGTGGAAATGCTATGTGTGACAGTAACTGGAGCACACACCCTGATTTTTCCAAACAGCTGCATAGAGAAATACAGTGACTACAAAGAATGTATGCATAATAATCAGCCTCGGACCAGAAAATGAGGTATTGGAATACTAAATTGCTTATATCTCAGGAACCGTAATACGTAGAGAAAAAAATTAAAATTTCCTATGATTCATGATTTTCCTGACTATGTTTGCACTGAATGCTTAGCCCCATAAGGCGCTAAAAATTTTTCTGATGAAAAGTCCGTATCTTGCACCATTTCCGAGATATGGGCCCCAAAAGGCGCGTCAGACGCTGCAATGTTAGTCTATGGGGAAACTTGTCAACTTCGGAGTACAGTAACTTTGCAGCCCTGTAATATTTTTTCACCAAACCACCAAAAGGCACATCTGTGAGATGTTGGCTTTCTTGTCTCCAAATTTCAGCCCAAAAGACCAAACCATTCTTTTGCAGCAGGGTGGCAAACAATTCCTGTCATTTTGGCCATAGTGTTGCAAAGTAGTGTCATGATTTGCGACACTTTCACAAAAAAATCACGAAAGTGTTGCAGGTGCAACACTACTTTGTGACACTACTTTTCCCAAAAATTTCAAAAACATATTTCTGGGGTGTTTAACCCCAAAATAAAGACATGCCTAGCATCCTCAGGGTTCTACTAGGCAAACACAGAAAGAATTGTGTCCCTAGATGGTCCCAAGTTTAAATGGCAAGCATTTCTGTGATCAGTAACTAAAAAGAAAATGGCTGACTCACGACACTACAGGGGTTATTTGCCACACTAAAAACTGCATCTGCGACACTGTTAAACTTTTTGTTAACTTTTCCCATTGACTGTAATGGGAAACTTGTTTTCTAAATAACTTTTGAACCCTTCACTATTTTTTCACTAAATCTTCAAAAGGCACATCAGAGACCCTGGCTGCACATTCTCTGACATTTTTGGACCAGTCGCGCAAACCATAAGACCTGTAGGCATGAGTAAAGAATATGCAAAAAAAGTAAATGTACCCCAGAATGTCATTTAATCACTCCGCAGCTGTATGTCCAATTGGTACAAAAGTTAGCAGATTCCAAGATCTATGGTTATGACTCATGCCTGCCAAGTTTCAGGCAAATCCGTTGAATGATGGCAAAGTTATTAAGGTGAAAAGTTTCACCATTTAACCTTAAATGGGATAATATATATATATATATATATATATATATATATATATATATATATATATATATGTGTATATATATATATATATATATATATATATAGATATATACACACATGGCTGTGTGGACAGTATTTGTTAGACAAAGTGTGACAGTCATACCTTCAAAAAAAGTTGGATAATTTTTCATGACTCAACCTTAAATTAAAGACTACATGTGGTAGTTGCATAATACAAAATATAAAGATACAGTAGTAGCCACAGACATGGTCAGATATGTCCAATATTTTGTGACATTTCTAAAGAGTTTCTCTCTGCTGTCCCTACTGTGGAAATGCAGAAAGCAGGAGATTACTCTAGAAATATCCCAGAAATGTCAGGAAATATCTGACCATGTCTTTGACTAGGACTGTAGTTATGTATTTCTAAGTTTTGAAAAATGGCACAGTAAGTTATGATATGGAAACTAATTACGTGGGTAACATAGTGTCCATCATGCAGTAATTCCCATTTCTAATAATAAAGTAAATTTTCAAATGCATTGTCTCTTTCTTCTATTTAGGTGTAATAGTTTACAACATTTAATCATTCGTTCTTCTTCCATACTTAAGTGTTGCTATTTATCCTCCAACGTAGACACCACTAAGAAAAACAAATAAGAGGTTGTTAAAGTTTTGTAACCTCATGCCTATACTGATTTTCCCCAGTTTACATGTTTTTTACAGCTATGCAGGACCATAAGCAGAAAGAGAATCACCAACAAATCACTTGGTTGCACTTCATTTAGTATGTGACCAGCTTTGTCTCATATTCTTACTTTGGATAACATGGATAGGAGAAGCAGCAATGTGACATTTGCAACATGTGATATTCAGCACCAATTGAAATCTACTTCTTGGAAACTCCTTATATCAATGGCTTCTTAACAACCAAACAGCCAAACACGTTAATAAATACCATGCCAGGGGTGAATCAATTGGTTAAATAAAGCATGCTATTTTTGGATCCTTACTTTTACTAAGAACACCATTTATTTCTCTTATAACACAGTTTAACTAACTTTGAAAATATAGGATAGTGGATCATACCGAACATTGGTCATGATGATGAAGACCTCAAGAGGTCCCTGTCGTCATGGAAACTAGGAGATGTGAGAATAGTGTGGTTGTGTATTTAGGCTCCCATACACTTGTCTATATAGTGTATGGTGCCCAGAAAACATGAAAACATGGTTGCTTACTTTTGGTTGTTTTTTTCTGTCAGTGTTTGCAGCCAGGGACCTACATTCCACATCCATCTGCCCACCAGCGAGCTCATGCAAATGATGTATCAACTTCCCCTTATCCTGTGAACAGTGCTGGTGGGTATGGTTGCATCGTGATGTAGCTACTGATGCAGAACAACTAGTCATTCTGCATTAGTAGCTACGTCACTATTACAGTAGAACAGCATTTTGACTGTGTATGGATTTCCACACGCAACAACCTTCCACCATACACTACATGTTATTTACACTTAGAATCTAGAAAATAGAACACAGGGAAACAACAGGCAAGACAGAGAACTTGCCATGTAAAGAATGACAGTTCAAAGCTAAAACAAGGTAAAACACCAGTAAAAACATTACAAATGGTGTGGTATATATCAAACACATAATGGATTATAGTACACTAACACATTTGCTGCCACTAGTGAGTTATGGGTCTTACCACTCGCTAGTGGAGATAAACGTGTTTATGCACTGTAGTCCCCAACCACATCTTTCGTTATTTTGACATAATTTTACCTCCACAGAGCCATACCGAGACCAAGCAAACCACAGTAATACTCAGAAATAACCCAGTCATGCTGTTGAAAGCTAACAAATTTGCATGCAAGTACCGCATGAAGCCCTCTTGCAACCTGGTGCTGGCTTTTGGAGGAAAGATTATGCCAAAATATCACAGGATCCCTCACGCTGTCATGTGCATTAGAAGGACACCTCTGCTGCAGAGTCCTTGTAATACGCATAGAATACCATATCAAAACTGTTAAATGAGTAAGAACAATACAACACACTGCCCCACAATCAACAAAAAAGCAGGGCCAAAGATGACTGGATGTTACATAGCAGTCCTGAGCCACATTATTTGTTATTTTGACTTAATTTTAACTGGCTCTACTATGCCAGTTCGACAGCTAAGTTGTTGACCACCATCACAGCAATGCATTTATGTCGACTGCAACTTGCGGTTGACATAAATCTAACTGGAGAACCAGGCTGTTTTTTCTTCGGGGGGCTTAGCCCCCAGAACTCCCCATGCTGGGGGCTCTGTCCCCCACACCCCCCAGTCTAAAGAAGTCCAACTCCGAGTTTGAGATGGATCAAGGAGGGGGTGCAGAACCGGAAGAGAGAGTGCTGGGGTTTCAGGTGGACTATAACAGTGAAAACATCGATGTTGTCGGCATCAACGTTTTTGCTGTAATAGTGTTGCCATCCTAGGGGCATATCATTTTACCTCCATGAAGCCATACTGAGACCAGGCCGAACCACAATAAATACCCCAAAATAACCCAGACATGCTGTTGAAAGCTGGTAAATGTACATGCAAACACCGCAAGTACCCCTTGCCACGCTTTGCCAGCTTTTGGAGGAAGAATTATACCAAACTTTCACAAAGTCCCTCTTAGGGCACACTGCCATGTTCATTAGAAAGACACCTCTGCTGTGGAGTCCTTGTAATGTACGTAGAATACCACATCAAAACTGCTAAATGAGTAAAAACAATAAACCAAACTGCCCTATAAACAAAAAAGAAGGGCCAGAGACAGATAAATGTTACACTTCTGTCCCAAGCCATATTTATTGTTATTTTGAAATCATTTTATCTCCATGGAGCTTCACTGAGACCAGGCCAAACCACATCAAACACCCAAAAAACCCCTTGGCAGCTTCTGAAGTGAAAATGATGCCAAAATATAACAAGGGTACTCTCCTAGTGATGCACATGCCGTACAACATGGAAACTTGGATAAAAAAATACAGCAAGACCAACACAAGCTATGGATAACATGTATGCCATTGCCAGACCTTCCAAACCAAATTAATTGCTGTTTTTGTGTGTGGGAGGGGTCAAAGTGAATACAATCACATGCACTATAAGGCACAGACCAAAAACATAGAACCTCAGTGGGATAATAACGCATAAAATGCACACTGAAACAAGCTATTTAAAAGCATACTTTCACTATGGAACCTATATGATCACATTGTGCTTGTACTACTTAGAAACAATCAACACACACTGATCAATATACCATGCCATGTCAGGACACCAGATTCAGTGAAAAATCACAATTATATTGTTCAGAATGCTAAACTCAACAATCAAGTATGTGAACATTGATCTGAACACTGAATATTCACTTTATGCTAAAATATACCTGGTTTAAAACCACAAGATGCCCTTATTCAAATATAACACACAGCCCCAGGTGCTGTATTTTTTTAAACTGTTCCAGCATTACACAAATATATGCCACTACAGGAATGATCCTTTATAAGAAGTCTCACAATAAATAAATCCAAAGATGTTTTGCCAAATTATTTCAATCCCTCGATGTTCCCCTACAGCCACTAGTTAACCCAGGCAATGATCGCATTTCTTCAAATGGAATTTGTACTTCAGGAATGTACTGTACAATGCTACAATCGTCCATTTTGAAGTAGGCCCCTCTGAGACAATAGGACGTTGAGGTATATTAAAACTTTTTAATTCATACCCTCTTATTCAGATATTACACACATCCCCAGATGCTGTATTTTTTAAAACTGTTCGAGCATCACACAAATATATGCCACTACAGGAATGATCCTTTATAAGAAGTCTCACAATAAATAAATCCAAAAAATTTTTGCCAGATTATTCCAATCCTTCGATGTTCCACTACAGCCACTAGTTAACCCAGGCAATGATCATATTTCTTCAGATGAAAGTTTTACTTCAGGAACGTACTGTGCAATGCCACAATCATCCATTTTGAAGTAGGCCCCTCTGAGACAACAGGACATTGAGGTACATTAAAACTTTATCATTACTGACCACTGCTTTTTCCCATAGGGAAACCCAGTTATAATTTGCCGTTATAACGGCAAACACACACTGGATTTCCCTCACAACATGCATGTGCCATTTCCTGGTCTTCTTTACATGCAATGTTCTCTGCAGCAGCTCGCTCTGTATGGCCTCAGACTTCATCACCCCCCGCAAGTTGTGGTAACTTAATATTTGTATTTTAAAAAAGTAAAAGAAAAGCAGTTTTTCTCTACTCACCCTGAACAAAAGGGTAACTTTTCAAAGGTGGTGTTTTTTTTCTCAGTAGTGCACACGAGTCATCAGATCTCCCCACCTCTTCACAGTGGAAGACAGTGCAGCTCAACAACTGCCACTGCATGGTAAGTTGAATTATTATAAAGAAAAAAACAGGAAAATAGAATGTTTAAAATAACGCATTTTATAACATTTCCACTTATTTTTTGTGCCTTAAACAAGTGGAGCACTGTAACTTGGTGGACTGCTCAGACTCCTGACTGGACTACCCAACCCTAACCTCTTTGCTAATTTTATTTTGTATAATTGAGGAGGTGAAAAAACACTGGCCAGCAATTATAAAAACAAAATATAGGGTAGTGTGTGTAAAACTTGATATTATATTATTCTCATTGTGGATGCCATAAACCCCTCGGGCTTCACCTCAGGGTTTATGTGTAGCATCCTACAACTCGGGTGTGTGTAAAATATCATTACACACACCATCCCATATATTATTCTCCATTTAATTCATACCCTCTTAGTCAGATATTACACACATCCGCAGATGTATTTTTTTCCTCTAACAGTTCCAGCATCACATCCCTAGGTGCATTATTTAAGCAATAATGTATCACAGGGTGTGTGTCATGCTGGGATAATATCACACCTCTGGTGGTTGAAGTACGAGGCTGAGTGTGATCAACACCCGAGAAATGACATTATCCCAGCATGATACACAACCTGGAGTGCATCACTGCTATTATACAATGGCCCTGTTTTATGAAAAAGAAAAAGATTAATAAATGCAGTTTTAAAATATATTTTTTTTTGTTTTTGCATGCATAAGTATACAGTTTAACAAGTTAGTTCTGATGTTCTTCTTTTGACCAGTAGGTGGTGCAGCATTCCTATCTAGCAGTGCTTTTCTCCTAACCACCAGCACCCCCATCCCCATCTCTGTGCTTCTGTTTCCATTTTTCCCCATCTCGTTTCATTCTTGAATATTGAGTCAGTCCTGCTGCCTTTACAAGGACCAGGTGATTGTAATGAGGAGAGCGGTTTCATGAACATGAAGTCACTTTGTGAAAACAGAGGTGAAGCTGATCAGGTGACTAACTTGTTGGAACTGAGAGACTTCTGCTTCAGATGTGACTCTTTGAGTAAGTCACTCAGTCCTGCTGTTGATGTTTTTTAAGTTTTTTTCCCATAGAAAATTAGAGTGAAAGTGCTGACGGAAAGATCATTTTCGTGCAGCTTCCTAGAGAAGTTGACAGTAGAGTGCGCACCTGACAAGGGTAGGAAGAGGGAGCGTAAAGCCATATGGAGCAGTAGGGGTTTACTGTTAGGCAAATGGAGTGGGGAGAAATGACACCAACAGATTTTTTTTACTGCGTAAATTGTACTTGTTTAATTGTATTTCTGGACCACTGGCCATTTTGAGGGCTTATTTTGGATGGACTGTGTTGGTGACTGCTTTGACATGTGTGAAGGGAGTGGAAATTCTGATTCAGTGGCTTCATTTCTTCCCAGTTTTGCTGCTGCGATGAGTAACAGACTTCACATGAAGATGCGCAGTGATTTTTTTTTCACTTCTGAGGTAATCTTCATGCCCGACCTTCATACAGTGATGTTATACTGAGATAACATCACTGGTGAACATGGGCACTGACCAATCATAGCACAAGATTTTTACATGCCATTCTATAATTTTTACTATTATGCACTTCCATTTGTAGAACAACAGCAACCAAATTGTCAGCATATCCTTGCTATTACCCCACCTCATTAACCTGGTAGTAAAAATAGTCAAATCCCTACCAAAACATCATTCCATGCCACCACGATGTAATTTCACAGCAGGGGCATGAGAAGACATTTGGGGCAAGATTTGAAGACTGACAGCTGTTACATTCATGAGGTGGTGTAAAGAAACGGCTTTGTTAATAATTGGGGGTTAAAATATTGAACATTAAGAAAATTATGAGGCAATGTGGTGAAGTGTTAGTAGATGCACACAACTTTGCCATTTCAGCATATTCTAACTCCAAATTTTCAACATACCTTTCTTATGACCCCCACCTTTTGAGCAAGTAAGGTGAACATTTTGAAATCCCTTTCAAAAGGTGATTTTGCAAACTGACCATGAAGTCACCTTTCAGACAGAATTTGGGAAATGACACCAACATTGTTCAAGAGGCGGGGTATCAAAAGGGGTATGTTGAAATTTTGGTGTCAAAATCTTGAAAAATGACAAAGTTATGCACCAGCGTTGAAAACCCTATTCAAATACATGGATTTCCTATACAAAAAAAGATATATAGTGTATAGTGTGTAGTGACTGTGTATGGAAATCCATCTCTTTCAAAATGTTGTTGTACTACAGTTCAAAGGTCATGGAACGTGATAATATCACACTGTGGTACAACAACATTTTGAAAGTCTCTAGAGGCTCGCGGTCACTACCGATGCTCCAGAAATACACAGCACTAAATCAGTATAATAACCCCAGGATCAACCAGATATACTGAAGCTAGCGGCAACAAGATCGCTTGAACCCGACGATCCGTCAGAAGACACAGGGTTAGCCAAAAAGAACACATGATCAACCAGATAACATTTATTAAAAAAATTAAAAAAAAACAGGATCAACCAGATATTTTAAACTTACCACTTAAAAGCGATCACCTCAGAGGAAAATCTTTTCTCGCTTTTCGAGAAAATGGACGCCATGTTTTTTTTTCTAAAATCCTTCCCCCACACAGGAAAACAACCAATAGGTGAATGCGCTATAGAAAACGGACGTCTGGCCTCTGACAACCATACAGTGAGCCTAGCAACCTCCTAAACAAGGAACACGAAGAATGTGAAAGTACATTTTTTAATATAAAAATGTCTAACCCATGCCTACTTTTAAAAAACTATACACTATAAAAAATAGTGGATGGGCAACCTCATGCCCAATCAATGTGTTATGCCACCTCTGGGTTCTGATGACAGAAGACCTTTCGAGCTTCGCTCTCGAGGTCTGATGTCATCAGAGCCCCTCTGTGACACAACAGGTTGGTTGTGCATGGTTGCCCATCCACTATTCTCTATTTTTTTGTAAGTTGTCATTTTAGATTTATCATCTTAAAAATATAATATTTCAAGGGCATCTCTGTCACAATTAAGTAAAGAATCCAGCTAAGGGAGTCCAGATAAGCAAGCAACATGTGCTGGTTGCTCTCAGGAATGTCATTTTGTGGGTTTTGAAATGTGAATTTTTATTTGAAAAGGGAAAAAAGACAAATGGAACAATTATTTCCCCTCTTGAAAAAGATTATTTTTTCATTTCATACAGTTATTTTCAGTGCTTACTGAGCATGCTCAGAACCAAGTATTCAAAATGTCAAAATTAAATAACTTTGGAATGGATTAATATTTTTTTATCAAACAAGCAAAAGGCAAATCTATGGGTCAGCCTCTTTTTACCCCCAAAATTTGAGGACAAAAATCAAAACTGTCTTGTTGACAGAAAACCTATTCAATTCAATGGGATCTGTGTCTCAGAACTCACACATCTGACTGGAACAACACTTTGTACTTCAAGAGATCTGCCAAAAAGACCGCACATACAATATTTCATGCAAATCCTTTGAACAATTGCAGTTATTAAAGTAAAAGTTTGGGGGGGTTTAACATTGACGTGCCCATACAATCCTAAATACAGGCGTGCAACCATGCCCCCATTTCTCTCTCTCTCTCTCTCTCTCTCTCTCTCTCTCTCTATATATATATATATAGATAGATATAGATATAGATATATATATATATATATATATATATATATATATATATATAGGTGCAGTAGCACTCATATAGTTAGGCTGATCAGGCAGTTTAATGTTAAACCCCAAATTTTGCATGTTAATACCTTTGCAACCATTCAACGGATTTGCACAAAATTTGTAATAGATGGTGTTGGGTTGTATATCTCTTGATCTGCCAAGTTGCATTTTGATCAGATTTGTGGATTCCGTATAGCGAATTGTGAAACAATGCATTTTTCACCAATTTGTCCCCTTTTTTCCCTGTTTTTTCCTCATCATGCTGTGACCCCACAGTTTGGAATTTTGACCTGAATGCTTAAGGGTAGAAAGAGGTTATTATAAGGGACAATCCAGCACTGGGTTGGTGAAAAAATATTAGTCTGTTCCAAAGTTATTCAGTTTAAAACAATCAGGACCTGAGCATGCACAGTTCAGTGTTTGGGATAGATACACAGTTTTGATCAAGGATTCCTGTTCACTAGATGCCATTTTAACTATGCATCCCCATAAAATCTCTCACTCTGCAGTTTTCCATAATGACATGAGTGACCATAGTGTCATTGTATGCATAAGATCACAAACCCAAACTCACTAGCCACCTAAACTCAACTAAACAATCCTTTTACAAATTCAATGCAGCAAACTTCTTAGCTGATCTGGGCAAGATCAAATGGCAAGATCTATATCTGGCCAAATCTACTGATGAAGCTGTCGCAGTCCTTAATGACAACCTTTCCATCCTGATAAACAAACACGCCCCTTATTAAAGAGAGGGTATGTAAATCCTCACATCCCTGGTTTACGACAGAGCTGAAGGCAACACTTACCATTACAGACCAGCTTTGGGCACAAGCCAGGTGAACCAAGAACCAAGCAGACTGGCAGGCCTTTAGAACTGCCAGGAATGCCTGTGTTAAAAACATACATGCCATGAAATAAACTATTACATCTCCACCCTGGAAGAGGCCAAAGGGAACCCCCAAAAAATCTGGAGGATACTGAGATCCATTGAAGGCTGTCCTGCAGCTCCCTTAATACCAATCAAGATCCCTACCAAGGACAGGGTGGTGGAAACCTTGAAGAACTTAACCAACACTTTGCCACAGCCAGATTAGCATTTGACTCCTCTCCGTATGCTAGCCACGCAAACAGCAATTTTAGCCCACCCTCCATATCCATCTGCCCCCCTCAGCCCTTCCAGCTGCACTTGTTTAGTTATAAAGAAGTTGAAGACTTGCTCCTCAGCCTCGATGTCAGGAAAAGTGCAGGGGATGATGCTCTTGAACCATTCTTCCTGAGATTAGGCTTTACCTAGCTCACAGCTCCCATCCTCCATATTTTCAACCTCTCCATTAGCTCTGCCACAGTTCCATCCTGCTGGAAATCTGCTCATATTCTTCCTCTCTTCAAATCAGGAGACCCTTGTGATCTAAACAATTACAGGCCTATATCCATTCTGCCTGTTCTCTCAAAAACCCTAGAAAAACTGGTCTACAACCAACTAAAAACTTATCTTGAAGTGCACTCACTCTTAAATCCTACACAATCTGGCTTCAGGTCTAAACATAGTACCATCTCAGCTCTGGTTAACATCTCTAAAGACTGGATCACTGCTATGGATTCCAAGAAGGTTACTGGTACAGTCTTTCTGGACCTCAGTAAAGCTTTTCATACTGTCAGCCATCACTTCCTAATTACCTGCCTTACCAAAATAGGTGCCACTCCACATACCACTCAGTGGTTCAACAGTTATCTCTCTGGAAGGATACAAAAAGTCAAAGCTGATGGCCTACTATTAGCCCCCCTCTCAATTGTCAGGGGAGTCCCCCAAGGCTCCATCTTAGGCCCGATCTTTTTCTCTCTATAAATCACTGATCTTAACGCCTACATAAAACAATCCAGCATACATTTCTTTGCGGATGACACAGTATTATACACCTCAGGTACAACCTTATCTGAAGTCAGGGAAGTGTTGCAAGCCGACTTTCATCAGTTAGGAAACAATCTCATCAAAGCCAAACTTCTCCTAAATGCCAAAAAAAACAAGGCAATGATTTTTACATGGTATCTCTCACCTGGTGCCTTACCTATCCTACCGCAGGACTTTACAGTAACCTCCCTGGGTGAGCCCCTGGAAATCGTGCCTAAATTCAAATACCTAGGCATGTGGATAGACAACAAGCTATCTTTCAATGTCCATATTGAGGATCGATCCAAGAGGCTTAACACACTACTGGAATTCTTTTTTAGAAACAGGTCCCTCTTCTCTCTTGTGACGAGCATACGGCTTGTCCAAGCAACCTTCCTTCCCCTACTAGATTATGGGGATTTTATATACATCTCCTCCGCAGCCTGTAGCCTTAGCAAGCTGGATATTCTCTTCCACTGTGCTCTATGATTCATTACTAGCTTCACCTTCAGGACCCACCATTGTGATCTATATGCAGCTGTTGGCTGGACCTCACTTGCCACCAGACGCATGCTCCATGCTGGTATCTGTACCCTCAAGATACTTCTGCACAAACTGCCGGACTATTTAACATCTCTACTATGCATCTCCCATAATGCTTACTCCCTAAGGAAATCTGACTACATCCTACTAGATGTTCCTAGGACTCGTACTACACTTGGCCGATGGGCTGTCTCATATCCCTTCCCCAAAATTTGGAATCAACTACAATCCATACTGAAGCTAACCAGCACTGTCTCAATCAGTTCCTGCAAAACACTAGCAGTCTCTAAAATAAAAGACACCTGCAGCTGCTTCTAGGCCTCCCTCTAACTCCAAGCCAAGATTTTGTGTGCTGACCCCCCTTCTACTCCATTAACCGGAATGTAATTGCCTACCTGGTACAAGTTTTTATTTCTTTCTATTCTTCTCTCCACTTGACATAATATATGACTTAACTGGACCCTGCGCTGCTATGTTGTAGCTACTAGGTAGATTACCAAGTTGTATAACTTTTGGACTATATGTACTCACTGTGCTTACCTATATACAATTGCTCCTATCTATGTAACATTGATATGCATATGTATATGACTCAGGACCTCATTGTGAATGAGTAATAATAATATATAAATGTCTTAGGACCTTCTTGTGAATGAGTAATAATGATACGTATGTGTAAATGTCTCAGGACCTCCTTGTGAATGAGCTTGCTTAATGGAGTTCTCCTGCAATAAACTTGAACTTTTTGAACTTGAAAAAAATAAATAAATAAAAACTAATGGCTCACAAACAGGGATCCCATTTTGTTAGAAAAGCCCTGTTCATCGGCCACCATTTTGTTTTCTTCCTTAGAGAGGTGGAGAAAACAAAATCTTGGAACTTGCCCAAGGAGCATTTTTTTTAAAACTAAGTCATAGGTTTGGTTTATTGGGATGTCCTGTGCCTACCCATGCTGTTCGGTTTGTGCATTTATTTAAAAAAATGGCAGTTTAAAAATTTAAAATCCCTCTTCATGATCCCTTTTCACTAGCCGATCCCTTTTCTTGAGCATTAGCTGGCGAAAAGGGATATTGAAGAGGGATTTTAAATTTTAAAATGATAATTTTTTTAAATAAAATGCACAAAACCAAAGGCATGGGTGGGTACTGGACGTTCCCCTAAGCTAAACCCTTGCCTTGGTTTTATATATATATATATTTTTTTTTTATTTTAGTGACTGCATGCCACATCTCCCTGGTGTCCAGTGGTACCCCCACCCTCCATTGCCTCACTTATTAAATGCATGTGGCTACTACCACCTCTACCTTGTGTCCAGTGGTACCCCCCACCCTCCATTGCCCCTGTTATCACTGCTGGCAGTGGGTCTCAACCATTACCCCCCATTTTTTGCTGAAATGTAGAAAACCATCTCTCATTGTCATTTGTGGCCCTTTGCCCTGCAAAGAAGAAAACCGTCCATCACCAATTGTGCCCTCACCCCCCATCTGACTCCCACTATGCACCCACCTCCCTACACCTGCCTGACATCCCCCCAAACCACTACTCATCTGAGGAGGTCTCTGGTTTGACACCTGCTCCCACGTCTTGCTGCTGGAGCTGGCAACTGCAATCTGAACTAAGGTAAATGCGGTCCTATTTATTTCAGTGGGGCAAGGTTCACCTTATGGCCATAACTCAGCCATTTTCTAAGATTTTGGTCCCAAATTTTTAACATGGAGTCCTGGGGACCCCCACCTCCTTAACAACATGACTGTCATTAGGCAACTCTCGCCAGAAATGTGATTTATTGGTCACTTGGAAAAATCATCTTTCTGGTGGGATTTGTGTAATGATAATCACACTGTTCATCTGGTGGGGTCATAAGAAGGCTATGTGGAAAATTTGGAGTCAGCATTTTGAAATATGGCTGCATTATGGACATTTGGCACAATCTTATTACGCAAGTTCTAACTCAGTAAATTGTCAATATTTTCACCCCATATTTTCAACATACTCTTCTTATTACCCCAGCTGATGTGTGTCACAGCTATTTTTTACTCAGATACTGTCCAAGACATGATTTTGCGCCTGTGGTGTAGAATGGTTTTGCAGTTATGCAGAATTACATTTTAGCTGGGAATTGAAAATTTGTTGTGCTGGGTACATGTGGTGAGGTCATAAAAAAAGCCAATGTTGAAAATTTGGGCTCAAATAAGGATATTGTTATACTACCTCATAGGTTCATAGGTTATTTACATGTTCAGGAGGCTTGCACCTATTATGAACTTGCCACCTCTGTTCACTAGAGATGGTACTCCTGTTTCTTGGATCCCATATGTCATATGGAGGGATGGGAGTGCAGGGTCCTTAGGACCCTAAACTCCCAATGTAACTTGGATACTGCTGTACTATGTCAACGGAGGAATTAGAGTGAAGGGTCCTTCAGGCCCTGTGCTCCCACCATAACATATGAATACTGTTGTACTATCTTGATGAAGGATGGGAGTGCAGAGTCCTTCAGACTAACATATGGATACTGTTATATTATCTGGATGGAGGGATGGGACTGCAGGGTCTGAAGGAGCATGCACTCCCACAGTAAAATTAGTATACTATTATGCTACCTCAAAAAGTAAGAAAATTAGTTGCAAAAACTTTGTTAATGCATTAGTTAGGGTTGGCACTACAAAAGTAGGGAAAAGAGGCACTAGAGTTTCACCCTAACGTCCCACCCTTGTGGAGACCAGGAGGTGTCGGGGGAGGGGTTGGCAGTGGGGTCGCCAGTTCTAACACTCACCTCATTCCAGTCTAAAATAAGCTGGGTGGCAACAGTATAGGAGAATGGGGTGAGTGTTAGGATTGGCGACCCTAGTGCCACCTCCCTCCCCCGACACCTCCTGGTCTCCACAGGGGTGGGGTGTTAGGGTGGAACCCTAAAGCCTCATTTATCTCTATGTGACACTGGAATCCCTCAGTTTGCAAATGTATATAAGTATATTGTTGAAATGATTGCAGAAAACTATTAGGTTTTAGAAACAATTACAATCTGGTTGACCTTTAGATGCATTTTTACCTCACAAGTTGTTACAGAATTATAAACAGGAGACCAGCTCTGGGGTAGAATGTTCTATTTTGTGGCACCTGTAAAGACTATATGTACTTTTCAGGCTGGCCTCATGAAAGAAACTGATAAAGTTTTGAGACATTTTGTGGGAAACATACTTAATGTCCTCATTGTCAATGTTTGCTGACTGTAAATTATCTGCTATTGTATTCCATTTTAGATAATGTTTGTATTGCCTATCATTCTTTGTCATGCTTTCACCTTCTTGTAACCTCCTGGGTCATGCCTGAAAATAGGTATCTCTATGTCTAGTGCACCTCACCCGGTTACCAAAAACAAACAAATAAATAAATAAACTCACAAGATCTGGATGAAGAGTTTAAACTGCCAGGAAAAGGAGTTATATATAAAGAGAGCAATGTTTTGTTTAGAAAGCTATATAGAGAGACTGAGATTTAAATTGTGTGTGTGTGTGTGTGTGTGTGTGTGTGTGTGTGTGTGTGGAGAGAGAGACTCAGATGAATGATTTTTGTTTGTGTGTTGATGAGCTATCCTGTACAATTTTATTTTCCTATTTTATTGTTATTGATAACAATAAAACAATACTTGTGAATTTTATAACTTCTCCTGGTCTGCCTAGACTTTCTGACTTATGCCTCTATGACAGGGGGCCATTCTTGAGGCAACAAAGGCTTGCATAAGAATGGTAATTAAAAGAAACAGGTACAAGAGATCAATATGGTTCTCTGGAAAGGTCATGGAAGCACTGAGAGCCAAAAAGAGGGTACAGTACAAGGAGAAACAGGAAGAGAAATAATGGGGAGAGTACCAAATGTGAACAATGGTAACTGACAGGCTGGTCAGAGAAGCAAAGGAAGATATAGAGCCTTGTATGGTGTAGGGATCAAGGGAGGGACAAAACCAGTCTTTAAAGGTATTGGGAAAAAGAAATAATGGAGGAGGAATTGTTAGGCTAACAGAGGGAGGTAGGCTAGTTTAGAAGGAAAGGCAGAAAGAAGTCATTCTTAACTGCTATTTCTGTTTTGTATTGTCAAGGGAAGACAGAGAACCTGTGCCAGAGAGTGGCATTATTATGACTATAAGGGGTATCCCACATATGAGGCAGCAAGTATTAACCAGTGAATGGGTTTGGAAAGAGCTAGAAGCTCTAAAAATAGATAAGGCCCAAGGACCAGATGGGATGCATCTGAGGGTGCTCAATGAAATGGCAGTGTAACTAACTGAAACCATCGTAGTGCCATTCAAAGCTCTATTCAGACATGAGTAGTTCCTAAAGACTGGAGGGCAGCAGATGTAGTCCTGTTTCAGAATGGTGAGGGACAAGAAGCAACCCAGTAATTATAGATCTGTCAGTCTTACCTCTGTTGTAGATAAACTGATGGAGACACTAGCCAAAGAGGACCTCATGGACTACCTGGAGAACAATGGACTCCAGGATAGTGAACAACAGTGGCCTGTCAAAACAGAGAGCCAAATACAGTGACTCCAAAATGGCAAGACAAATACAGTGTTCATCATTTGAGCAATGGGGTATTTACAATGCATGGTAAGTATAGCTCTGTCAGCAGGATTCCTATTGTGGTCAATTTTTGCACAGCTCAGAGACAGTTATTTTTAATTAGGTGGGTTTGGAGTTGAAGCCCCCCACAAGTGACTTAGAATGGGGGGTTCGCCATCCTTGTTTGGCACTGTGTTTCAATGCCCCATTATACTTGCCACTGTTTTGGAGTTGCTGTATTTGCCCTATGTGGTTTTGACATGTTACCGTATACAGCATGGGTTTATGGCAGAGAGGCCTTGTCAGATCAACCTGATAGTATTCTTTGAATGGGTAATGAGGATAGTGTATAAGAGCCACAGTATGGATTTACTCTACTTCAATTTCAGAAAGGCTTTCATCTCAGTGACTCACAGAAGGTTGCTGAAGAAGCTAGAGAATCTAGGTGCTGTGAAGGATGCAGTTACATGGGTGAAAAACTAGTTGGAAGGGAGACAGCAGAGAGTTGTGGTTAACACAGTCAAATCAGAAGAGAAGAAGGTCACCAGTGGGATGACACAAGGATAAGTCCTGGGTTCAGTCCTCAATATGTTCATCTGCTACATGGGAGAAGGAATGGAGGGCAAGATGTGTCTCTTCACAGATGACTTTAAGCTCTGTGGCAGGGTAGACAGTGAGGAGGAAGTAAAAAAGATGCAGAGAGACTTACAAAGTTGAGAGAGGTGGAAAAATATTTGGTAACTGAAACTGAATACCAAACAATGCAAGCTGATGCACATAGGAACAAGAACCCCAGGATAGAGTACTCGATGAGGGGGTAAAGCTGGGCACAACCTCAAAGGAAAGTGACCTATGGTGTCATCATCCTTAAAACTATCATGCCAGTGCATCAAGATAAGCAGTAAAGCAAACTGGATGCTGGGATGTATCAGAAGGGGCATTGACAGCAGAAGAAAAGATGTATCACTACCTCTCTATAGATTTGTGGTGAGGCCCCTTCTGGAGTACTGTGCCCAGTTCTGGAGTTCTCAGAGAAGGAAAGATGAGGACAGGCTGGAGACAGTACAATGTACAATAACTAAAATCATTCAGGTTGAGCTGGCCAGATCTTATGAGAATCAGCTCAAGACTCTGAACATGTACTTGCTTGAGGCCTGACAAGAGAATGGAGATATTATAGAGACCTTTTAGTTCATAGAAAAAAAAGAAAAAAGTAAACTGCGGGAACTATTTAGCATTAGTTGCCATTGGCTGATCTGTGTTGAGTGACAGCCACTTGGGCTCTGTGAACTGTGAATCAGGGGCTAGAACCATTTGCCCTGCTCCTGCTGCTTTAGCACCTGGTGCCCTATCCTCCTATCTGGAGGTGTATCTGCTGGTGGGTGGGACTTTAGCATTCCAGGAGTGGTTTTCAAAAGTTGTTTGTGACAGCTTGGATCTCCTGTTTCATTTTGCTGTGGCTGATCTGTGTGGAGTGAGAGCCAGTTGGGCTCTGTGAACTGTGAATTGGGGGACATGAAATGTTTACCCTGCTGCTGCCTTAGCCCCTGGTGCCCTATCCTCTTATCTGGTGGTGTCTCTGCTGGTGGGCAGGGCTTTAGTGTTCCAGGAGCAGTTTTCAAATGCCGCAAGTGACAGCTTGGATCTGCTGTTTCATTTTGATGTGGCTGATCTGTGTGGAGTGAAAGCCAGTTGGGCTCTGTGGACTGAGAACTGGGGACTTGTACTGTTTGCCCTGCTGCTGCTTTAGCCTCTGTACCCTGTCCTTCTATCCAGAGGTGTCTCTGTTGGTGGGTGGGGCTTTAGCTTTCCAGCAGTGGCTTTCAAACACCTCTTGTGACAGCTTGGATCTGCTGTTCCATTTTGCTGTGGCTGATCTGTGTGGAGTGAGAGCCAGTTGGGCTCTGTGGATTGTGAATCTGGGAACTTGAACTGTTTGCCCTTCTGCTGCTGCTTTAGCCCATGGTGCCCTATCCTCCTATCTGTAGGTGTCTGTGCTGGAGGGCAGGACTTTCTGCACTCTTTTTGTGGCCTTAGCCTAGTGGTCCTCCTCTCTGGTCCAGAGCCAAAGGGCCAGAGTACAAGGATGTCATACTGTGGGCATCAGTGTGAGGCAGCAGTTGGCAGAAGACTCTCTACCCTTAGTAATGTACTTGAAATCTACAATAACATATAGCCTTTGGGAGTGTTTCACTATGTCATGTACATGGATGTCTCCATGTGAGTAGCTGATGTTGAATTTACTCCTTGCTAGTTCATTTGTGCATTTACTACTAAGTGTAGTGTTAGCTAAGGTCTTGCTCTATATAGAAGTTATGATTATTAATTTGTCAGTCTGCTCAGTTTATTTGTACCTGTTCATTTGCATTTGTATGGGTTAACTTCCTGTTCATAACTATTGTGTTTACCCTTAAATTTACTTTGTGTGGTGAGAGGGTAATTTATCTTTGATTTGTTTTTAGTTTCTGCTTGAATTTAGTACACAGTGTATAATTGCTCTTATCTATCTGCTTTGTTTGCAGCACCATTTGCCTTCCTATCTGGGTATGGTAAACACCCAGTATTTACTCACTTTTCCTATTACTGACCTAATTTCTCTGAACTTCTATTTGTCTGCCTGCATTTGATCTTCACTGTGCTATTTACTTCGTTTTTCTTTTTCCCTATCTTCCTTTCTTCACCCTTCCACAACCTGCTGTTTCTTCCTCTATCTACTCTCACTTTTCTCTCTCTCCTCTTATCCTACTCTCCCCTCCTTCTCAGTTCACTCTTTCCCCCACTCCTCCTGGTGACCTTTGTGTCAATTTCTTCCAGCTCATTGGCTTCATACTGAAACTCTTTGGTGCCTTCTGTCTCTTTTCTCTTCCTGTTCTTCCTTGTTTTCTTCTTCCTCCCCCTTCCAAGCAACATAATTGTGCTTAAAAACTCATTGTCAGCTTATTACTTTTGTTGGCAGGTGACATTTAAATTATTCTGGCCCCATTTCACTTTCACCTTTCCACCTTCCTAAAGGTTTGATGGTGGCTCATTTTAACATCCATAGCCTCCTCCCTAAAATTGACTAGTTACTACATATCATGCTTAAGCTTAGGCTGGATGTATTAGTTATATCTGAAACTTGGCTCTCCTCTAAGGTCCAGAATTCCACTGTAACTATTTATTTATTTATTGCATATTCGGAAAACACCTTTGAGTCCAAGACTCATTTACAAAGGCTCCACGTCACAAAAGTAGAACATTATTACAGTGATCACAGATTCAAGAGCAGGGATCAGACATGCATATTACAGAGAGTACAATACCTGGCTACACCTTAGTCGGGCAAGATCACTCCAAAAGGGGCGATGGAGTTGTAGTTTACATATTCACTAGAATCCATTGTATAACTGTTCTTGCTGTCTCATCCCCCTCTTCCCATGAAATGATCCTCATTTAACTCTCCCTTCTCTTCTCTATTACCATCTTTATTGCTTATTTTTACTGCTGCCCTGGTATATCCTTTTGCTACAGTTACCAAGCTTCTTTCCTCTATTTGCTCTAACTCCTTGAGTGGTGAGCTACTTATTACTTTCTCTGTGTAATTTTTAATTTTAATGTTGTATTTTTATTGAATGTTTTAATTTAAATTTTAATAGAACTTGGCCATCTGTACAGCACCTAGAGTCGCTATGAAATAGAGAGCTCTATTAAATGAATAAACGAAACTAAATTAACTTATTCTTCATGACTTTAATATAAATTGGTTCTCTCCTAATGCAAATACATTTTCACAAAATGTAAAGTCACTGCATCTGACCCAATTGATATATGAATCCACTCATTTAAATTTGAAATCCTTAAACCACTCTCTTCTAGACTGGGTCCTCGATTTTCATCCCCACCATGTTGTGAATGCAGGTATCATTCCTGATGCACTAAGTGATCATCATATGGTTTACTGTGTATGTAAGTTACATCATCCTAAAGCCCCCTCCTAAAACCTGACTTGGCCTCTTTCCTTTCTAATTTTTGGAGAACTGATTGGTTCCCCCATCCCTTCAGCCATTTTCTACTCACACAGACTAGGCTAAATACAGGGACCAATTAGACCAGATGAGCAAGTTAACTGATTTGCACATTAAAAAAATAAAATAAAACAAATTTGAGTGAGATAGAAAAGATGTGCAGAAGGATGCATTTTTAATTGGTAAAGAAAAAATGCAAAGTCAGTATACGAACATACGAAATTTGCCAGCAGATAAAGGCCTAGAGGTCTATCAAGTCTTCTTGAATGTGTAGCTAGCACCCCTTATTCTGCAGCTGCCCTTCCCTTCCATCCTTCCCCTCCATTGACCTTCCCCCTTGTCCTGTCCCATCCTGTTTTGAAGCAGTCCACTGTTCTAATGGATACCACTTCTGCAGGTAACACATTCCACCCAGCTACCACCCTCTCTGTAAAAACGTGTCTCCTCATCTCTCTCCTGAACCTTCTTCCCTCCAGTCTCATATCATGGCCCCTGGTGTCCCTCCACTCCATTACTTTGAGCAGCCACTCTGTCCCTGTCTTGTTTATTCCTTCCATATACTTAAAGGTTTCAGTCATGTCCCCCTATCCCTCCTCTCTTCCAACGAGTACATGTTCATGTCCCTCAGCCTCCTCTCATATGATGCATCCCCCAGTCCCTTGATCATCTTTGTCACCCTGCACTGCACCCCCTCCAGTAACTTAATGTCCCTCTTCAGATACAGGTGCCAGTACTGCACGTAGTACACCAGGTGTGGTCTAACTAATGACCTATACAGTGGCAAAATCACCTCTTCCCTCCTCAAGGATATACCTCTTGCAATGCAACCCAAAATTTTGTTGGCCTTTGCAGCTGCCTTTCCACATTGTGCTGAGTTGTTCATTGTCCCTGTAATGAGCACCCCCAGATCCTTCTCCTCCTCTGTCTGGGCTAGTTGCACTCTCCCCAGCTGGTAACTTCTCCTTGGGTTCTTCACCCAAAAATGCTGCACCCTGCACTTTTTGGCATTAAACCCCAGTTGGCAGGTGTCTGATCAGATTTCAAGCTTTGCCAGATCATCCTGCAACCCCTGCTATCCCCCTAGGTCATCCACCACCACTTCCATCTTGGTATCATCAGCAAACAAACTGATCTTTCTCATGATGTCAAATGATATGTTTGCAATGAATATCCCAAACAACACTGGTCCCATCACCGAGCACTGTGGAACACCACTCGTCACTGCCCTTGGGTGTGAGAGCTCCCCACCCACCACCACCCTCTGTTGCCTTCCCTGAAGCCAGTTCCCTACCCATCTCACCAGCTTTGCACCCACCCCTGTGCCTTCTAACTTACTTCCCAGCATCCCATGTGGCACCAAGTCAAATGCCTTACTGAAGTTCAGATACAGGACATCCACTGCATGGCCTCTGTCCAGTTGCCTAGTTACCCAGTCATAGAACTCTACCATGCTGTCTGCTGTCCTGTAGTCCTTTGGCCTCTAGGATGGCCACCAGCCTCTCTTCCAGGATAGTCTCCATCAGCTTACCCATGATGGATATGAGGCTCACTGGTCTGTAATTCCCCGGTTCATCCTTGGGTCCACTCTTGTGGAGGTGCACCACATGAACCATCCTCCAATCATAAGGTACACATCCTGAGTGTAGTGAGGCATTAAATATGTCTGCCAAAGGTCCTGCAAGGACCTTTTCCAGCTCCTTCAGTACCCTGGGGTGGATGCCATCTGGGCCAGGTGCCTTGTCCACCCTCAGTGCCTTCAAACCCTCCCGAACTCTGCCCTCCATTATTTCCCCATCTGTCACCCCCTCCCCCCCTGTTTCTGCCATTCCCCCCTTGGGTATCACCCCCCTTCTCCTTAGTAAATACCAAGCAGAAGTAATCATTTAGCACTTCTGCCTTATCGCACTTTGCTTCCACCCTTCTGCCTGATGTACCTAAAGAAGTCCTTCTTTCCCTTCTTAATGCCTTGTGCCAGCCTGAGCTCCATAGATGCCTTGGTTCCCCTTACTGTCCATGTCACCTCCTTTGATTCCATCAGGTACTCCGTCCTGTCCTCCCCACTTCCTGTTTTCTTGTGACTCTATACTACCTTCCTCTCCTTCGTCCCTTACACACTCCAGTGTGGGCGGGGGGGTTCAAGGGAGGGCTTTCAACCCTAACACTGAATTTCCTCACTTTTGTCACTGTGCAACAACACTAACTAATGCAGTAAATGGATTTTTTTGCCTCTAATTTCCCTTCTTTTTGAGAATGATAACGAGAAATAGTGAATGTAATGTGGCGGCGGCAGGGCCCCGCGCTCCCACCACATGATGTCTTGTCACATAGTAACATTGTGCCCGCATGCAAATGGTAATGTGCATGGTGACACAAAGTGAAACAGAAAGAGAAACAGTACTGTAGACAGAATTGTTAAAAACAACGCAAAATCAAGCGCAAATGAAAACTCAATGGGTAACTCATGGTGGCGTAGACGGGAGCAGTAGGAATGAAATGGGTATGGAACCAAGCGGAAGCAATGTGAGTGACAGTAATGTAAGCACACAGGCTGGTTTTCCCCTAAAAGCTGCATAGAGAAAGACAGTGAGTACAAAGAATGTATGCATAATAATGGGTCTCGGAGCAGAAAATGAGGAGTTGGAATACTAAATTGCTTATATCTCAGGAACCGTACGACATAGAAAAAAAATTTAAAAGTCATATGAATTATCACTTTCCTAGCTAGTTTTGTACTTAGTCCTGCTTAGGGGGCCAAGCATTTTTCTGACGAAAAGTCCATATCTCACACCATTTCGGAGATAAGGGCCCTGAAAGGCCCGGCAAACGCCGTAATGTTATCCTATGGGAAAAAAAGAGAAGTTCGGAGTGCCACAACTTTGCCTACCTGTAATATCTTTTCACCAAACTACTGAATGGCACATCTGTGGGATGTTGGCTGTCTTCCCCCCCAATTTCAGCCCAAAAGACCAAACTGTTATTTTGCAGCAGGGCGCCAAAGGATTGCTGCAATGCGTCAGATGCCATAATGTTATCCTATGGGAAAAAGTGTCAACTTTGGAGTGCCGTAACTTTGCCGCCATGTAATATTTTTTCAACAAAACACTGAAAGGCACATCTGTGAGATGAAAGCTGCGTTCCATCCAAATTTCAGCCCAAAACAGCAACTGTTCTTTTGCAGTGGGGTGCCAAAAAAATTGCTGTCATTTTCCCACAGCCTAGAAAACTATTGTTGCAATTTGTGAAAGCTTTCGTAAATTCATTCGACAGTGTCACAAGTGTGAAAGTATTTTGTGAAAGTACTTTTTCCAGAAATTTGAGAAACATATTTCTGGGCTGTTTTATCCCAAAATAAAGACATGGCTAGCATCCTCAGGGTCTGACTAGGTGAATACAAAAAGAATTAGGTTGCTAGAGGGTCCCAAATTTAAATGCCAAGCATTTTTCTGATCACCAACTGAAAACAAAATGGCAGATTTGTGACAGTAAAAGGACCATTTGCGAAAGTAAAAACTGCATTTGCGACACTGTCGAACTTTTTGTTAACTTTTCCCATTGACTTATAATGGGAACTTGTTTTTTGAATAACTTTTGAACTGTTTAATATTTTTTCACAAAATCTTTGAAAGGCACATCGGGGAACCTGGCCGCACGTTCCCTGAAGATTTTGGACCGGTCGCGCAAACAGTGCGACCTGTAGGCATGACCGTAGAATTCCAAAAAAGCGTAAACGTGTGGGCAGATCACGCTTAATAACTCCGCAGCCATATATCCGACCAGTACAAAACTTGGCAGATCCCAAGGTGTATGGGTCTTGATCATTAAATGCCAAATTTCAGGCAAATCCATCAAATGGTTGCAAAGTTATTAAGGTGCACAATTTTGGGTTTAACATGTAAATGTCTCCTCAACCCTAACTATGGTAGCACTACCATGCTACCATATATATATATATATATTAATATATATATATATATATATATATATATATATATATATATATATATATATTATAAATAAATATAATATATATTAAGAAAATGTTCACCCTTGAGAGGGATGCATATTCTAGTGGCTCAGTAGGCAAGGATACTTCCAATAGTACAAATGAAGGGAGAGCTTTTTTAAAAAAACAGCAGGGAGGATGAGATTCCCCCCAAAGCAGCAAGTAGGGGCACACCTGTTCTGAATCAATCAGCAGGAATACTTGTGAACTCAGTTACCACAGTTGCCACAACCAGTATGGTGGAAGAGCCCATGGGTAAAAAGATTCACAATAGCAGAACACAATGGGGTACTGGGGCAAGAAAAGATGTGCATGCAAGATTAGACTACCAGAGGAATCAACAGGGTCCTGGACCCAGAAAAGGGGTGAATTACAAAAGGAGAATCCAGAAGGGCTGGGACTGATAAAGTCCCTGGTAATTAATATTTCCATTTGTTATCTTACATAAACTGAGCACAGTGTTCTTGAAAAAGAATTATGTTTATGCCTATCAACAAAGCCTCTGAATTTGATGTAATTGGGGATTTACTTAGACTGGCTAGCAACCTTAACCTGAAGGTTTTTTACTTGAAAAAGGCACATAAGACCTCAATGCAATCACAAAGCACATTAGAATCCCATGTCTCCCAGAATACTTCTGATGCAGGTATGGATGCTGAATCTTACACCACTTGTCTTAGAAATAAATCTACCTTTATACTTCCTTACAATACAGGTGTCTCAATTTTTGAAGAACTATGCATGTGGGATACTCAAGATCTAATGAAGGGTCCACCCTGTCCCCACTATAATAACAGCACTACTGAAGAGAGACAGGCTATTGACAATTTAGCCAACAACAAATGCATTGTTATTTAGAAGGCTGACAAGGGTGGGGCTAATGTGGTTATGGACTCAGTGCAATATGAAAAAGAAATGTTTTAACAGTTGAATAGTAGGGAGTTTTATTTGCCTGTGTCCTGTGACCCCACTAATAAGAGTTAAAAGGGAAATTGATTCTGTGTGTATTTCTGAAAAACTGTTAGGCACAACTATGTTTTACTTAAGCAATAAGCCATGAGAGGGTGTGGGTTATGGGAGGATTTACCACAGCTGGGGTGGTTTGCCAACAAGGTGCAGCCGAGTGGGCAAATCCTCGCCAGCCCTGGTAAATCCCCTTATAACTCACACACTCGAGTGGCTTATTATGATTATAGCTTGTTTTTTTTATATAGAAAACAAAAAAAGGTGATGTGTTATGTTTTCTTTTTAATTTACATTTCACTTTACTGCATTTGTAAATAGTTCCCCTTATGTGTTGTCGACATAGAACTTCTGGGTGCGAGTGGGACTGTATTGGCAACAGAACGGAGCTGAGATGAGTAGAGACAGAAAATTATTTAGAGGTGAGCTGGGTGAAAGTGGTTGTGCAGAGTGAGTTAAATAAGTCTGTTTATGGTTAGTTTTTTAGGCTTACAGACTGTTTCTTTTGTATTTTTGCATTGCACGGAACTCTTGTTTTATGGTCTCCACTTAGCAGGGAAAGAAGATGGTGGTTGCAGTTCTGTGAGTTTGAGATCGGATTTTTTTTTTTTTTAAATATACGGCTGGCTGGCACCTTTTCCATTGGTAATGCTAGATTTTACAGTGGTGGTAAGGTGCCAGCCTGCTGTTGTGATTGGTTGTTCTGTGAGGTCCATGGTATAATGTGCTATCTTATTATGTATTTTGGACCTCTTATCCAATTGTCTGTTTTATTATTTTAAACTCATGTTCCCCCATCTTCCCCCGGTCATACCTGGAAATAAGCCTTGGCTCAGAATGCCTTTCCTGGCTACCAATCTTTAAATAAATAAATAAATGTATTTATATGAAATGTAAGTCAAAGGATTATGCCTTGCAGGGGCTAAACTGCACTGAGAGAATTAGTCTGTTTGTATTTCTGATATGTTCCTAGTTGCAGGATTACACAACACACTTGAGAAAGGAATGTGTGGATTTAAGGAAGTTCCTGAGGCACTCTGACCACATAAGCCTGTAGCTTAATGGTTAGAGTGCTGGAACGGCATACTAGAGTTCTTTCTCATTTTCATCCATAATTTAAAAGATATGCCTCACAGGGGCTAAACTGCACTGAGAGAATTGGTCTGTTTATGTTTTAGACAGACTCACAAATTTCTTTCTGTCAATCATCCTGTTAGGGCCGTGGTATATGGGTTACCAAAAGTCAACAGAAACTTAAAGGAACCTTCAGGTCAGCCAATTGTTTTTTGCATTGGTTCTCTCATGCAGCTGCTTGCTCAACATATGGACGAACACATCAAGCACCTTGCTATGATTACCCCTAGTTACATTTGTGAAACTACACACACATTGCAGACTCTGGAAGATCTTTATGTACATCCAAAGTGGTGGCTAGTTACCCTAGATATCACTGCCCTATGCATTAATATTTCCCATGATGAAGGCTTAGAGGCACTCAGTGAGACACTGTATGATTTTACTAATTATAATAAGGCACATATAAAATTAATTTTAACTCTAGCTGAAAAAGTCCTGTCCTGACCTACAATGTATTTATATTTATGCACCAATTTCACTTGCAGGTCAAGGGTTCTGTGATGGGCACCTCCTTCACCCCCTCATATGCCAATATTTATTTGGCAGAATGGGAAAACAAGTATGTATACTCAGTTGATTGCAATCCATATTTTGAAAAAAATGATTTGTACAGAAGATACATCAATGATTTACATTTGGTGTAAAAGGGTATGAGGAATGGACTTGAGAGCTTTGTAATATATTTAGAATCCACAAGTATAAACTTGATGTTTACAATTAGAGTGAGTCAAACAGTAATTGATTTTCTAGATTTATGTATGATCAAAGGTAAGACAAAGGAATGTGGGGAGAAGGCCAGTCTGTATCATAAACAGAAAGACAGGAATTCCATTCCAACATTATACAAGTTGTCACCCTGGGCATATCACTGAAAACATTCCTGTAGGACAGTTTATTAAGCTAAAATGCAATGGCTCCTCCACACAAGAATATGATAGCGGAGTACAGGAGATTATGAATAGATTTATAAAACATGGGTATTGAAAAGAATGTAAAGACAATACCATTGGCAAAGTCTCAGATACTAATAGAAATGAATTATTAAATACCACTGAGATAACAGTGCAGGATAGAAATGTCACTCAACATATGAATTTCATTACCATCTACACACCACAGACTTTTAAAATTGTTGAAATCATTAAAAAAGCATTGTCACGTTTTACAAGTAAAACTTAGATTGAATACAGGAGTGATGCCAAGGGTTACAAATAAGAGGGGCTGAAACTAGCAAATAGTGTGACAAGGGCCCATTACACACAGAAACAAAGGGTGACAAGCACGACCCTTCCCCATGGTAATTTTAAATGTGGTGCTTGTAGCTTTTGTAAATGTATCACTATTGGTGATATGTTTTAGGATGTGCACAATGATAGAAGCTACAGAATAATTATGTTTATTAATTGCCTCATGGAGAATGAGGTTTACATGGCAATGCAAATGTTTTATGTGGAGAAGACAATCAGAAAATTCAAACTCTGAATAGGAAACACCTAAGTGCCATTACTAAGAAGGACATCAATAATGCCCTGGCAGAATACACCAAGAGAAAGGACTGCTGTGTAACTGGACTTCTCTGCTGGGACTAAAGAAGTAGAACTCTTGTACTTGGAACTTTAATTTAGGGTAAAAAAAAACTAACAAAACAAAAAAAGCGTGTGTTTGAGTTAACTGAACTGAATGGTTTTCTGAACAGTTATCTAGGTGTAAATCTCAGGTGATTGAAAAGACTTGATAGCTGTGAGGTTTAAATTACTTATAGAAAGATCTAGTAAGTAGGGGGAGTGGCTTAGCTAGAAGGAAGCTACATTTAAAGACTGCCTTAGAAAGATTTTGCTAGTAGCTTGGCAGAAGACACCAGGAGAAAGGACTGCTGTGTGACTGGACTTCTCTGCTGGGACTAAAGAAGGAGAACTCTTGTACTTGGAACTTTAATTTAGGGTAAAAAACTAACAAACAAAACAAAAAAAGGGTGTGTTTGTCTGAGTTAACTGAACTGAATGGTTTTCTGAACAGTTATCTAGGTGTAAATCTCAGGTGATTGAAATGACTTGATAGCTGTGAGGTTTAAATTACTTGTAGAAAGATCTAGTAAGTAGGGGGAGTGGCTTAGCTAGAAGGAAGCTACATTTAAAGACTGCCTTAGAAAGATTTTGCTAGTAGCTTGGCAGAAGACACCAGGAGAAAGGACTGCTGTGTGACTGGACTTCTCTACTGGGACTATATTGCCCTCCTTCCTTCCCCTCCACCCTCCCACCCAAAACTAGTTCTACTTTTATAGGCACAGAATTTGACTGACAACAGAAACTTCCTGTTTGGGAGCAGGAAGTGAGTGATCACAGAGCCACCAAAGACCCACCATTGTAGAAGGGCAAGAGTAGCTCTCTGGCCCCCTCTAGCTGCTGGAGATCTGCCTTTGAGCAAGTAAGGGGTCTACTGAGAAATATAGGATATTCTTGTCTCAGAACAGGACAATCAGGAGCTTAAAGGGCACACAGGCAGAAAGTAAGGAGAGAGAGAAAAAAAACAGAGGAAAGAGTAAGGATTGCAAACAGTTAAGGGGCCAGAAATAAGACATGATGGGAGTGGTGCAGTGCAGTGGCTGTGGAGCAGCAGTCTTCCGGGAGACGTTCTGGAGGATGCAGTGTTGTCCCATCTGCAGGCACCTCTCTGGACTGAGGGATAAGGTTGCTCATCTCCAGGCTGAGTTGGCCAGGATTTGTGGGACCTCCTCTTCCACCCAGGGACCACCAGTGCCAGTGCAACTGCCGTTGCCTCAGAGGTTGCCAAGAAAGAGGAGCAGTTGGACCACAGTGGGCTCAGGGAGAGTGAGGGTGGTGGAACAGAGGTGCATCCCTCCAGCTGTACCTATCCACAATTCCTATGCCATTCTGGCAAACTGTGGTTCCTCTATGGAGGCACCTGCAGTGGAGACCAAGGAGGATGCTGGGAACCTCCACGAAGGAGACCCACAGGAGGGTGGCAGGGGACCTCGCAGGGGAAGGAAACAACTCCTGGTGGGGGACTCCATTGTTAGGAAGGTAGAACTGGGGGAGGAAGGGGAGAAGGAGGTAAGGTGCCTGCCTGGCACCATGTCTTGGAGGGACAGGGAGTGAATCCTCAGGATTACCAGAGCAGCTGCACAGGGGAGGGAGCTGGATGTCATTGTCCACCTAGGGACAAATGACCTGGCTAAGAAAGGGATTAGAGAAGTGCAGCAAGAGTTTGTGGAATTGGGAAGGGGCCTTAGACAAGTAGCATGCATAGTAACCTTCTCGAAGGTGCTGCCCATCTATGGCGCAGGAGAGGCTAAGGTGTTCTGCACCATGGAATTCAATCAGTGGTTGAAAAACTGGTGTGGAGCTCAGGGATTTGGCTTCATTGGGGACTGGGGTTCCACCTGGAGTGATGCAAGCCTATATGGCATGATGGGCTGCATCTGTCCAGGAGGGGAACCAGGATCCTAGGTATTAGATTTAAATGCTTCATTGGCAAGCATTTAAACTAGCCAAGGGGGAGGCATTGGAAAGGAGCAGGGAAATCCTAGCCCCCCCAAAAAAAATCATGGTAGTAAGTGCAGTAAACACCAACATAGAGTTGTCGATAGGGAGAAGGGCAGGGGTAAATGGAGAAAGTGACAAATACAAGAAGGACAGGGATGGGGCAAAAAGGAGTAAGGCCATCAGGAAATGGAGGGTAATGAGTACCAATGCCCATAGTCTGGGAAACAAGCTTCCTGAGCTGGTGGCCTTGATGGAAGAGGGATGCCTGGATATCGTAGCAGTCACAGAAACATGGTACACAGAGAATCATGACTGGGATGTTAACATACCAGGGTACATAACCTACAGGAGAGACAGGCAGGGGAGAAGAGTGGGAGGAGTAGCTCTCCATTTAAAGGAAGGGATAAAAGCAAGGAGGCACTGTGGGTCACTTTGGAGCCTGGAAAGGGCTCCACAATCTGCACAGGGGTTGTGTACAGACCCCCATGTCGGGGGAGGGAATGGACAAGGATATGATAGAAGGCATTCTTAGAATGGCAGAGAAAGGGGAGATACTGTTGATGGGAGACCTGAATATGCCAGATGTTAACTGGAGCACATTTGCTGCAGCCACATCCAAGAGTAGGGCCATTCTTGATGCCCTACAGGTGGCAGGCCTCAGACAGCTAGTTTCGAACCCACTCGTGAGGGAGCAATCTTAGACCTCATACTCTCAAACGGGGGCAGTGAGAGGATCTCAGATCTAGAAATGGGTTGCCATCTGGGAATAAGTGACCATCAAACAGTGTGGTTCACGTTAAACTCAGCTACAGAGTCAAGCCATACAAAAGTGAGGGTACTGGACTTCAGGAGGGCTGACTTTGGCAAGATGGAAGAGTGCCTCAGAAAAGCACTAGCAAACAGGCTAGAAGGAGGTGTGGATCAACAATGGGGAATCATCAAAACTGCCATCACAGAGGCAACAAGCCTTTGTGTGAAGCAAACAAACAAATCAAAATGAAAGAAAAAGCCACTATGGTTCTCAAAAGAGGTGGCTGTGAAAGTCAGGAAGAAAAAGATAGCATTCAGGAAGTATAAGGAAACACAGAAAGAGCAGGACAGAGTCTGTACCACTTAAGGCAGAAGGAAGCAGGGAGGGAAGTCAGAATCGCAAAGGCCCAAACTGAGGAAAAGATAGCCAACTCAGTTAAGAAGGGGGATAAAACCTTTTATAGGTACACCAGAGAGCGTAGAAAGACAAAGGGAGGGATAGTGAGGCTGAATAGAATGAACAGTGGGTGGGCAGAGGGGGACAGTGAAAAAGCAGGGATACTGAACAAATATTTCTGCTCAGTATTCACAAAAGAGGAGGGGGAAGTGCCTAATCCAATTAACAGAAGCACTCTTGATAGGGGGGTCGATCCCAGTCCTTTCACAGAAGAAAGGGTTCCGCAAGAACTCCTAAAACTGAAGGTGGACAAAACAATGGGGCCTGATGGAATTCAGCCCAGAATTCTTAAAGAATTAAGGGGGGAACTAGTGAAACCACTGGCAACTCTTTTTAATAAATCATGGGAGGATGGTGTGGTACCCGAGGACTGGAGGAAGGCGGATGTGATTCCCCTTCACAAAAGTGGGACCAAGACAGAGGCAGGAAACTACAGACCTGTCAGTCTGACCTCTGTGGTAGGGAAAGTGATGGAGTCACTTCTGAAGGAAAGAATAGTTGAGTACCTAGAGGCTAGTGGGGCACAGGACCCAAGGCAGCATGGGTTCACAGCGGGAAGGTCATGTCATATGAATCTAATAGATTTCTTTGACTGGGTGACCAAAGTAGTAGACCAGGGAGGGACTGTGGACATGGTCTACCTAGACTTTAGCAAGGCATTTGACACAGTCCCACACAAAAGATTAATAGTCAAATTAACCAGCCTGGGAGTGGGTCCCAGGGTGGTAGCATGGGTAAAACATTGGCTGGACAACAGGACGCAGAAGGTAATTGTAAATGGAGTCCACTCTGAAGAAAGAGGGGTTACTAGTGGGGTACCGCAGGGTTCAGTATTGGGTCCAGTCCTTTTTAATGTCTTCATAAGTGACATTGCAGAGGGACTGGAAGGAAAAGTATGCCTCTTTGCAGATGACACAAAGATCTGCAACAGGGTTGATACACAAGGAGGCGTGGAAAGGATGAGAAGGGACTTGGCAAGGTTGGAGGAATGGTCAGAAGTATGGCAGCTAGGATTCAATGCAAAGAAGTGCAAAATAATGCACCTGGGAAACAAAAACCCAGGGGAAGAATACACAATGGGGGGAGGTAGTAACACAACAAAAATGAAAGGGACCTGGGGGTAATCATATCAGATGACCTTAAGGTTAGCAAGCAATGTGAGAAGGCAGTAGGGAGGGCTGGGGATATACTGGGATGCATAGGGAAAGGCATCAGCAGCAGAAAACAGGAAGTTGTTATCCCTCTATACAGACAGTTGGTGAGACCCCATCTGGAGTACTGTGTCCAGTTCTGGAGACTCCATCTCCGCAAGGACATAGACAGGATAGAGGCAGTCGAGAGGAGGGTAACTAAAATGGTGCAGGGTCTGCTGGAGAAGCCATATGAGGAGAGACTAAAGGAGCTTAATATGTATACCCTTGAGGATAGAAGGAAGAGTGGGGACATGATAGAAACTTTTAAGTACCTCAGTGGAATCAACAAAGTCCAAGAGGGTAGCATCTTTCAGAAAAAGAGACGTGCAAGAACAAGGGGACACAATTTAAAGATAGAGGGGGGCCGGTTCAGGGGCAATGTGAGGAAGTATTATTTCACAGAGAGGGTAGTGGATGCATGGAACAGCCTGCCTGAGGAGGTTGTGGGGTCTAAAACTATGGGAGAATTCAAGAATGCATGGGACAGACATAAGACAATTCTTGTGGGAGGTAGGAAGAAATAGGCTGTTGGTTAGCTAGGATCTGTGGCCTATCCTGTAGGTAGGGAAATGGGCAGACTAGATGGGCCAAGCGGTCCTTATTTGCCATCAAAGTCTATGTTTCTATGTTTCTATGTTATGAGAAATGGCTCCAAGCATATGTTTACTTTTTATGGAATAGTGAAAGTTTTTCCCCAATCAGAGGTGGAGATGTAGATGGGATGCTATTTAGATGTGAGAGTTTTTGACAATATAAACTGTCATCGACAGGGGGCTAAGGTTTGAATTAAAAGTTTCAATTAACACCACATCTATGATCATGTTTTATATGGGGGGTCCACAGTATGTGTATAATATTTATTTATTGAATTTTGTTGACTGGATAGGCCCACTGAGCTGTGAAGGTCCATTTTTCAGGGGCAACCCGGGAGACAGAAACAGTACGATAAAGTCAGGTAGTACAGGGTGCAGAGAAAGTAGACATGAAATTAAAGGTTACAATAAAGGCAATATTTCAATATATTGAATATAAATGCAGCAATTGAGGGAGTTGAGGCATGCTTTTGGAATCATTTTGTGTGAGAAAAAGGAGAGGGATTGGTGTAGGATGTGGATCCGGGGGTGAATATCCAATACCCTGACAATGGCACGAGCTTGCCCCAAGCAGGTGGGACTTGAGCCTTATAATATAGAACTGTTTATTCATTACTACAGCTTGTATGGCTTAAGGTATATTTATTCAAGTAACTGGAGCTTTGCTATGTCTTTTTATACTCCAGTATGCCCTCATCATTATAGTTTTGTTTTTTTTCTGTGTCCCCCGCCTCTCTCCCTTTTCCTTTCTCCCCAACCCCCTGTCTTCTCACTTATTTTTCTTCAGTTAGTTTTAGACACTTTTGGGGGCAATTATAAATATGTAATATATTTAATGTATATTTTTGTCTGTATGTTATTTTACATGGATATTTTATTCATGAGGTTGAACGTACTAAGGAATAAATCGCTATGTGTGTATGTACCTTTAATTGCTCCCCTTAAATATATGATAGATTACAGCCTTCCCTTTACACCTTGAGAAAGAGCAGAGGTGGTGCCTGAAAACATTTGGTAATGTGCAGGAGTGCTGTGAGTATGTGTTTTAAAAAAGTGCTTTGAAATGAACATACGAATGTACAAAAATTGCCAGCAGAAAAAGGCCTTTATGGTCTACCAAGTCTATTTGATGGTGTAGCTAGCAGCCCTTATTCTGAAGCTGCCCCTCCCTCAGATAAGGTGTGCTGCTTTCTATATCTTGTTGTGCCTTAGCAAGGCTTTTGTTTTTGTTTTGGCTGGTAACTGAGTATGCTCAGAGCTTGGATGAGCCATTCAGTTGCCACCTCTGATTCTGGATAAAATAAATTCTGCCCTACAATATTTTCAGTGAAAATTCTTGGCTGTATGGGATCGTCATTCATCCTTGAGAAAAACCAGAGTACAGGGTTCACATCTTCCCTGGATGTCGGCTGAGGTACTTACTTTTCTCCATTCCAGAGACCTTGCCTGGCATACTTTTAAAATCACTGGCTCCCAATCATTTTTGGCCAGCTATAGACGCTTTTGCAATGCCTGTATCAAAGCTGTCAGGCTTGCAAAATCTTAGTATTTTGGTTCCACCCTACAAAACAACATTAATGACCCCTCCAAGTTCTGAAAGGTTATCCATTATCTTGTCTCCCTCTTAGACCTAGTCTCCCTCTTCTACTCTAGTAGTTGTTGACTCTCCTATGTCTGACCCTTCCGCTTTTGCTAAGTCTTTGAACTACTTTACTACCTGTGTCCTTTCCTAATCCTTTTCTCTCCTACCACCCTTTCTTCACTTTCTCTGCCTTCCTCTCTTCTTTCTTTTTCCTTCTCTCCTATCATTTTCCTTGTTTCCCTAAAGGATCTTCTTGCCATTAATCCACTGAAGGGAGGTAGTCCTGATAGCCTTGATCCTAAACCTATCCTTCTCTCTGCACCTGCTATTGCTCTGCCCATTACTCTACTTCTAAGTCAATCCTTTTCTTCTGCTACTGTTCCTGATGTTTGGAAACAGGCTATTGTCATACCTATTCACAAAGGCACTGATCCTTTTTTTCTTGGTAACTTCCATCCAATATTTCTCCTTCCTACCTTGGCTAAGTTACAGGAACACATTGTTAAATCTCAGTTAACTTCCTTTCTTGACCACTCCTCCTTTTTCATTCCTTTCCATTCCAGTTTTAATAAATTCCACTCCACTTCTACCTCCCTTCATCAGCTCGCTGACTCCATACACACAGGTGTGAGTCAAAGGCTCCTTATTTTTGCCATTTTTGTTGATCTTGCAAAAGCTTTTGGCACTGTGGCCTATCCCTTCCTTCTGGGCAATTTTAAAGCTTAAGGCCTCTCTGACTCTTCAGTCAGTTGGTTTTGTTCTTACACTGAAGGCAGGTCACAAGCTGTCCACATAGGAAAATCCATTTAATTTCCACTTCCCATTAGCTCAGGTGTACCTCAAGGATCTGTCCTGGGTTCTATTCTTTTTATATATTCTTAAATGATCTGCACACTGTCTGTTCCTCTGCATCAATTCATTTGTACACTGACGATACAGTTCTTTTTGCTTCTGGCTCCTCTCCACATGACCTTTCCTCCCTGCTACAGATGGATTTTGACAACAGTCAGAGCTGGTTCAAGTCTAACCAATTGTCCCTCGTTGCCAAAAAAACAGTCTCTATGACTTTTGTCATCCATCAGAGGCTTGCAAACTTACTTCTCTCCTACTATTTAATACCCTTGATGCTGCTAAGATTGATGATGTTTCCTCCTTTACAGTAAGTATCTCATGGTCTGCCTTGACTGGCATCTTGATTTCTCAGTGCATATTGATGCAACACACTGTAAGCTTCACCCTAAGCTTGATGCATTGTATAAGAACAAAGCGAGTATTATTTGTTCTACCCAGTGTGGCATTATATTAAAAATTATTCTTCCTATCTTTAGCTATGCTGATTTAGTCTACAGTGGTGCCCCTAAATCTGCTCTTGCCAGACAGGACCCCCTTTTTAATTCTTTTAGTCATTTTGCTTTAGATTGCCCCCCCCATACTCACCACTTGTCTGTTTACTCATCCCTTTCTCTCCCCTCTCTTGATGCTAGGTGCCTTTCCCTTTGCATCTCATCTCTATCCAAATTCTGGTTTGAAATCCTTTCCTCTCATTTCAGATCCCTTCTATCCTTTCCTCCTTCCTCCTTCCACTGCTTACCCTCTCTGTAACAATACCTTACATTCTCTCTCTCTATCTCTCTCTTCCTTCTAGAAAATCTGCTGTTAGTCAGTTTGCTTTTTCTTGCCTCTTTTCTAAACTTTGGTTCTCCCTTCCCCTTTCTCTGCAATCTGCCTCTTCTCCTTCCTCCCTAAAGTCTCTTCTTTATGACTTTTGTTATCCTACCTGTAACTGTCTATGACCCTTTGCTCTTCTAATGCTCCTTCTCTAGGTTTGCCCTTTTCATGCTGTTCCACTATTTTTCCTTTCTATACATATAACTGTATTTTATTTCGTAATTGCATTCATTTTCTAATTTGCCTCTAATATTTATGTTTCTGCTTGCAATACATTATTTTTGTATTTGTATTCGACTTTGTGTATTTTTTGTAATTTTATTGTTTAGCTGCTCCTTCTCCCCTCTCCCCAGGACACATCTGGAAAGGAGCTGCTATCATCTCAGTATGTATCTCCTGGTTAGACCTATAAATAAATTAAAGAAATAAACAAATACATACATAAATAAGTAGTGGATCATGAACATGAGTGAATGAGTAGAAACTGACAGGGGAAAAGTTCGAGGGGGAAGTAAGAAAATGTCATTTTATGGAACGTGTGGTGTAGTCATGGAAAAGCCTGCCACCTACTGTGGTGAATATCAAAACTATCAATGGTATCAAACATGGCTGGAACAGAGTGAAGGACTTGGTGATTGCTCAGAGTGGTAGTGACTGGTTGGGGAGCATGGCAGTGGACAGTGTGGGTTAGAGCCTTGTACAGACATAGGTCCTGGGTTTATTAGGATTCGTGCACAAACCAGATGAACAAATAATCTTTTCTACTGTCATTGACTATGTTTCTATAAGTAATGCATCATTTGTTTGTATTATTGTAACATGTGTGATTATTTTCAGGTATTTGAGAGGCAGTATATGTTTTATAATCTGCAGTGATACTACCTTTCATAGTTCTGGAATGTATCCCACAGTTCATCACATTAATAAAACACAAAACGAAATATTACACATGCTAGCTCTTGACACACAGACATACTGTATATATGAACATACACACACAGACACAAGTTCAGTACATGCAAACACAAAGTGAGAGGTAGCACACTGCACTGACAATATAAGCATACACATTATATAAATATGTATATTTCTATATAATGCACCAATCACACACACACAAACACACAAAAAAAAAAAAGAAGGTAGACAGTTATGTGGGGAGTAGTACAATGTAATAGCTGTGGGGCAGCAGTCTTCCGGGAGTCTTTCTGGAGGCTGAGATGCTGCCCTGTTTGCAGACAACTATCTGCCCTGAGAGAGGAAGTTTCCTGTCTTCAGGCCGCACTGGACAGTGGCAAGGGAACCTCCCCCATCCAGGGAGCACCAGAGCCACCACCACTACCTCAGAGGTTGCGAAGAAAGCACAGCAGTTGGACCACAGTGCACTCAGGGAGGGTAAGGGTGGTGGAACAGAGGCACACCCAGTCAGTTGTTCCACTCCACAATCCATACACCATTCTGGGGGAGCATAGTTCCCCTATGGATGCACCCGCAGAGGAGACTAAGGAGCGTGCAGACAACTGTCACAAGGGAGGCCCTCAGAAAGGAGGCAGAGGGCACCACAGGGAAAGAAAGCAGCTCCTGGTGGGGAACTCAATTATTAGGGGGATAGAACTGGGGGAGCCGTGAAAACTGAAGTAAGGTGCCTGCCTGGTGCCATGGCTTAGAGGGACAGGAAGCACATCCTTAGGATCACGAGAACAGTTGCACGGGAGTCTGAGCTGGACGTCATTGTCCACCTAGGGACAAATGACTTAGCTCATCATGAGATTAGAGCAGTGCAGAAGGGCTTTGTAGAGTTGGGGAGGGGCTTAAGACAAGTAGCGCACACAGTATCCTTCTCAGAGGTGCTGCCTGTCAGTGGCATGGGTGAGGCGAGGGTACTTTGCACCATGCAGTTTAACAAATGTTTGAAAAAATGGTGTGGAGCACAGGGGTTTAGCTTCATTGGGGACTGGGGTTCTACCTGGAGGGACACCAGTCTATACTGGAAGGATGGTCTGCATCTGTCCAGGAAGGGAACAAGTCTTTTGGGCAATCGGTTTAAATGCTTCATTGGCAAAAATTTAAACTAGTCAAGGGGGGAGGCACTGATAAGCAGCAGGAAGATCCCAGCCTCCCCCTACTAAACAGGGTACTAAATGAGAAAAAGACCAAAGTAGAAAGGTCAGTGGGGGATGCCGCTACAGAAGGTAAAGCCATCAAAAAATGGAGAGCAATAAGTACCAATGCCCGTAGTCTGGGTAACAAGCTTCCTGAATTAGTGGCCTTGATGGAGGAGGAAGATCTGGATATTGTGGCAGTCACAGAAACATGGTACACAGAACCATGACTGGGATGTAAACATACCAGGATACACTATCTACAGGAGGGATAGGGAGGGTAAAAGAGGAGGAGGAGGAGTAGCTCTCTACATAAGAAAAGAAATCAAAGCAACAGAACAAAATGATAAACAGGGAGGAGAAGAAGCACTGTGGGTCAATTTGGAGGCAGGAAATGGCACCACAATCCACACAGGGTTTGTATACAGACCCCCCTCTCAGGGGGAGGAAATGGACAAGGAAATGATAGAAAGTATACTTAGAATGGCAGATAAAGGGAGATATTGCTGATGGGTGATCTGAATATGCCAGATGTTAACTGGAGTGCAGTTGCAGCAGCCACTTCTAAGAGGGTTATTCTAGATGCCCTATAGGGGCATGCCTAGACAACTAGTATTGGAGCCCACCTCGAGAGGGAGCAATCTTAGACCTGGTTCTCTCAAATGGAGATGAAGAGAGGATCACAGATGTAGAAGTGGGTAGCCATCTGGGAACTAGCGACCATCGAACAGTATGGTTCACAATAAACACAGCAATAGAGTCAAGCCATACAAAGACAAAGGTACTGGATTTTAGGAGGGCAGACTTTGCCAAAATGGGTGAGTGCCTAAGGAATGCACTAGCAAATGGGCAGAAAGGAGGGGTGGAAGAACAATGAGGAATAATAAAAACTGCCATCACAGAGGTAACAAGCCTTTGTGTAAAGCAAATAAACAAAATGAAACGAGGTAAGAAACCACTATGGTTCTCAAAGGAAGTGGCAGTGAAAGTTCAAGAGAAAAAGAAAGCATTCAGGAAGTACAAGGAATAGCAGAAGGAACAGGACAGAGAATTATATCAGTTAAAGCAAAAGGAAGCTGGAAAGGCAGTCAGAACAGCAAAGGCCCAAACCGAGGAAAAGATAGCCAACTTAGTTAAGAAGGGGGATAAAACCTTTTATAGGTACATCAGGGAGCGAAGGAAGACCAAGGAGGGATAGTGAGGCTTAATAAAGGGAGGGAGGGTGGGCAGAGGGTGACTTTGAAAAGGCAGAGATACTAAACAAATATTTTGCTCAGTATTTACAAAGGAAGAGGGGTAGGTACCTAAAACAAACAGTAGAAACACTCTGGATACAGAAGTTGATACCAGCCCATTTACAGAAGAAAGGGTTCTGAAAGAGCTCTTAAAACTGAAGGTGGACAAAGCAATGGGGCCTGATGGGATTCATCCCAGAATTCTAAAAGAACTAAGGGTAGAACTAGTGAAACCACTGACTACCCTCTTTAACAAATCATGGGAGGATGGGGTGGTACCTGAGGACTGGAGGAGGGCAGATGTGATTCCCCTTCACAAAAGTGGGAGCAAGGCAGAAGCAGGAAACTACAGACCTGTTAGTTTAACCTCAGCGGTAGGGAAAATGACGGAATCACTTCTGAAGGAAAGAATTGTTGAGTATCTAGAGGCCAGAGGGGCACAGGACCCAAGGCAGCATGGATTCACAGCGGGAAGGTCATGCCAGACAAATCTGATAGATTTCTTTGGCTGGGTGACCAAAGTAGTTGATCAGGGAGGGGCTGTGGACATGGCCTACCTAGACTTTAGCAAGGCATTTGACACAGTCCCACACAAAAGATTAATATACAAGCTTGCCAGCCTGGGAGTGGGTCCCAAGATGACAGCCTGGGTAAAGAATTGGCTGGAGAATAGGACACAGAGAGTAATAGTAAATGGAGTCCACTCTGAAAAAAGGGGGGTTAGTAGTGGGGTCCCGCAGGGTTCAGTATTAGGACTGGTCCTCTTCAGTGTCTTTATAAGCGACATTGCAGAGGGACTGGAAGGAAAAATATGTCTCTATGCAGATGACACAAAGATCTGCAACAGAGTTGATGCACAAGGTGGGGTGGAAAGGATGAGAAGGGACTTGGCAAGGTTAGAGGAATGGTCAAATGTATGACAGCTTAGATTCAATGCTAAGAAGTGCAAGGTAATGCACCTGGGAAACAAAAACCCAGGGGAAGAGTACACAATGGGGGTGAGATACTAACAACAACAAAAATGGAAAGGGATCTGGGGGTAGTCATATCAGATGACCTTAAGGTGGGCAAGCAATGTGAGAGGGCAGCAAGGAGGGCTGGGGGGATACTGGGATGCATAGGGAGAGAAATCACCAGTAGAAAACAAGAAGTTATTATCCCTCTGCACAGACAGCTGGTGAGACCACATCTGGAGTACTGCATGCAGTTCTGGAGACCCAATCTCCGCAAAGACATAGACAGGATGGAAGCTGTCCAGAGGAGGGCAACTAAAATAGTGCAGGGTCTGCACCAGAAGACATATGAAGAGAGACTTAAGGAGCTTAATATGTATAGCCTCGAGGAAAGGAGGAGAGGGGGACATGATAGAAACTCCAAGTACCTCAAGGAATCAACAAAGTCCAAGAGGGTAGCTTCTTTCAAAAGAGGTGTGCAAGAACAAGGGGGCACAATTTGAAGATAGAAGGGGGGCGGCTCGGAGGTAATTTAAGGAAGTATTTTTTCACAGAGAGGGTTGTGGATGTATGGAACGGCCTTCCAGAGAAGGTTGTGGAGTCAAAAACAGTGGTGGAATTCAAGCATGCATGGGACAGTCATAAGGCAATTCTAGGGGGTGGGGGTAGGAAAAAGTAGGCTGCTGGTTAACTAGGATCTGCAGCTTATCCATCAGGTAGGGAAATTGGCAGACTGGGTGGGCCAAGCGGTCCTTATCTGCCGTCAAATTCTATGTTTCTATGTTTCTATATGGGAATGCATACAGAGACATACACAGGTACACATTTATACATGTACATGAAGACATGGGCACCATTAAATAAAATTAGGCTCACAGAGTTACAAACATAGTAACTCACACAGTAACACAGCTACACCCAGTAATTTGCAAAAGAATACATAATGTTAAATTACCAAGCACCTGTATTAGGTCCAAGGCACCTCAAAGTGACATTTTTAATCACAGTAACAAACAATATACACTAATGCAGTAACACAAGCATTATACACCAATATAGAGGAGGAATCATTTGAGTCTGTAAAAAGACTTCCTGGTTGCTTGTTGCAACACCCGAAAGGAATGTATGTGTGATTCACATGGGAAAACTCAGGGGCCTTAATTGGCTGAACTATCATAGCTCCATTGGTTAAGAGCTAAATCACAGATTGCTGGGATGGTTTGCCACTATTCTTATGCAAGTTTCAACCTCATGCCCATCCCAGTCACTGAAGTACCTCATAATATAGTCCAATTGCATGAGGCAGGAAGAAATGCTCCTGTTGGAAACCCTGTCTTAAGTCAAGCCCACCCTTGTGCTACCAGTACAGTGATTAGTGTTAAGAACCTGGGGTTTGCTTTAGCTTTATAATAAGGAACCATATGTGAATTTGTAAGGAATTTCTATGCATAAACATCAAAGTTTATCTTCATAACTGATTCTGTATATTGTATGTTTGCACCTGTATAATTTGTAATGCAAGCTTCAGGCAATGTAGTAGAGGGACACTTCAGCAGATTTATGTGTCCCAGATTTTCTTGACTAACCTTGAACATAGAATTAAAAGATGAAATTGACCACTATTGTTGTTGTGTCATTTCAAACTTTGTTAATCCTCCTCCTTCAAAACATGTAGTTATTTAATAAAATAAAAGGGAGTCAGTACAGACTATATGAAAGAGCACTTAGCTGTAAACCTGGAGAACCAGTAGGTTTCAATCTTACAACCACCACTTGCATTCTTTGTGACCCTGAGCAAGTGAGTTACCCACTCTGTGCTCCCAGCATGTACCTAGGAATGAGCTTTGGCTCAGTATGCTTTTTTTTTTCTTTTTTGCCAAACACTGTAACAAAACAAGTCCAGTGATGCTTGTTATTACCAGTTGCTAGTTCTGTAGTATAACTGCAGAAATGTGAGATGATTTGCGTCAAACATTGGTTAGACACACACACACACACACACACACACACACACTGACAAACATTAATAACCACACAGCAACATGCACAAGCAGCAACACTAATGTACACACAGACACTAATACAATACACAGGAACAGTGACACACACATACACACACATACACATGCACACACATGCACACACACATACATACATAAATTTACATGTGCACAAACATGCTAAAACTCATGCACCTACATACACCTGCCCACTCTCCAGAGACCTCCCTTCTACCTACGTACCATCTCCCCATTGGAGGCTAGACCCATTCTGCAAAATGCCATTCGTAGTAACAACTGCGGCACTGATCTACTGGACACTAGGCTACTTTGTCTGATGTTGGATGGTATCCTGGTCCCACTTACCGAGCTGCTCAACCACTCTCTGTGCCTGGGCAGTTCCCCAGCACATGGAAAAGCGCCATCATCACTCCCATCCTAAAGAGTGGCGATCGAGTGAACCGGGGTAACTACTGACCTATCTCCATCCTCTCCCCACTCTCTAAGGCCCTTGAAAAAGTAGTTGCCAACCAGCTTGCTAAATTCCTGGCCATGCACAATATCCTGTGCCCTGAACAGCATGGCTTTCATGCAGGTCACAGCACCACAACTGCGCTACTTGAATTCTCAAACTTCCTGCACTCTGCTCTTGATGCCAGAAGTCCTGCCGGTGCCATGTTCATTGACCTCTCCAAGGCCTTTGACACAGTTTGTCATCCTCTCCTGCTTGACTCCCTCAGATGCCTTGGTTTCTCCCCAGCCCCCTTGCATGGTTCACCAGCTACCTCTCTGTCAGAACTCAGTGAGTAAAAATCAAAAGCACCCTATCTGACACACGACCTGTCCATTCTGGGGTTCTCCAGGGCTCCATTTTAGGCCCTCTCCTCTTCAGTCTCTACCTCAACTCCCTCCACTTGGGTTGCCAAAGTAAGATCCTCCTCTACGCAGACAACACTGTGCTCTTTGCTGCTGACCCCAACCCCAACACACTCCAGGCCACCCTCCAACAAGCTTTTGATAGAGCTGAGCAATGGTTCACAACACGAAGGGTAGTCCTGAACCTAAAAAAGACCAAAGCTATGCTCTTCTTTTTTTTTTTTTATTAAATTTTCCATTACAGAGGCCTATTCCAATAACTGCGAATACAAACAGACAATGGTAGATACACACACATACTTGTACATAAAATAGGATAAGATCTGTAGCATAACCCCCATAACCCTCTCCCCCGTCCCCATCTCTCCTACCATCCCCCTAACCCTCCCAGCACAAGTCTACTCACATAACATGCCATCTAACAGTAGCCATTTTATATCTAACTATGAGGAGTAAATAGCCTGAAAGGGGCCCCAGATCCTCTCATACTTAGGAAGCTTGTTTTTTTTTTTTTGAAATTCTCTTTTTATTAATTTTCAACTGTACATACAATAGTTTAAACAGTAACTTCTGAACGTAGTACATACATTCCATAAATTCCAAATTGAAAATACTATGTTACTGGGCAAAGAAAGAAAATAAAGTAAAGATACCAACAGAAATCAGAAAAACAGTGACTGGATAACCCAAATCAACTGTCCCCACTCCCCCCCCACCACCAATGAGGGCGTCACCACTGAGGAGAGAGATATAGTGAACTGACTCTAGTAGCTAGGTGTCCCCAGGATACTCGATCTAAAAAAGCGTCCGGGAACCTATTAACATTAAAATCCCAGAGTGAGAGGTTGTGAAATTATCACCAGAGGGACAGCCAAGAGAGCTGGAAAAATTTCAGATCATGAAGACTGTGATCCCTCACTCGGATTCATTATATGTCGTGGAATCCCGATCAGTGAAGGTACAGGGCAAATAGTTTGCCCCACTTCTTATGAAAGGCCATTGGGGAAGATCTGAAATTAGCAATCAGTTTCTCAACTTTGAAGCACTGGGACATTTCTTCCACCCAGTCCAGATAGGAAATCTCAAGACTGTCTGTCCAGTGTCGGAGGACCAGTCTTTTAACCGCCATAGCAATGAGTGCTGTATGGTACTTCCTTTCTTTGATCCTGATACCTGTGTAGTCTCCTATGATGCAGGTCTCTAGTGTGAGATGATTTTCTAAACCTAACATGGGATCTAAGTTATCCATAATTGTCTTCCAGAGAGGAGCCACTTTAGGGCAGTGCCAGAAAATATGGGGAAGGTCTCCCTGCTCTTCTCCGCATCTGAAACATTTTGAAGGAGCAGAGGGGTCAAATTTTGATTTTCGCATTGGTGTGAAATACATGTTGTTGATTATGAAATACTGGATCAGCCTATTCCTATCTAGAGTATTGTAGATATACAGGTCCTTCCAGATTTGTCCCCAAGGAAATGGGGAACCAGAGGAGGTTAATTCCCAGGCTTTGGAACCAGTTAGAGGAGTCGGATGGGCAAGTTTCAGGAGGTAGGTGTACAGCTTTGACACCCCGTGGGGTTTAATTGCACAGCCCTTAACTTCCTCTAGTAGTGGTTTAATGGTTGAGGGAGGTACTGCTATTCCAAACTCCTTGTCCACCAGGTGCTTTAATTGGTATATTTTAAACAGGGCATTAGCGGGAATGTTCAAGACAAGTAGTAGGTCCGTAATTGGGCCTTGCTTACCTTGCACATAAAAATCTTCCACAGAGAGCTCCTGAATTGGAGGTAACCATTTAGGAACTAGCATTTTGTCCCCGATCCTGATATTAGGGTTACCCATCAATGGTTGGCCAGGGTCCTTATTGTAACAGATTCTGGTGGAGGAGAAAAGTTGGTTAAGCACCTTAACTGTGACACCCACTGGGGAGTCTTGGATCTCTCGGGGGAGAGATGCGAAACCACAATAAAAAAGGCTGGAGGGATTCATATTATGGCGAATGATAAGATCAAGATCCAGATCTAGCCATGTAGGGAGGTAAGCATCTTTCAAGTCCCCTAGCCATTTCCCTGCTTTGATAAGGTGACTAGACCAGTAGTAGAATTCGAAATGCAGCAATCTGAGACCCCCCCATTTCCCTGGGGAGGCACAGTTTGTCGAAGCCCGCTCGAGATTTATGATTCCAAATAAAATCAGTTAATGTCGAATGAATTTTTGAAAAAGGACCTGTAGCCAGATGTCTAGGAGATTCAGGGGTAAAAGAGCCGGGAAGGATGTTCATTTTGATGATGCTAATTGGCCCCCACTGGTAATCGCAGTTTCCTCATCTTTGCAAGTCAGACTTAATTCTTTCTAATAAGTCCTCTAGGTTAAGCTTCCTGATTAGAGAAGGGTCTCGTGCCAGGTAAACACCGAGATATTTCAAGTGAGATGGGGTCCACTTCATGCCCAGATGGGATACGGAAGCCCGGGTAAGGTGTACATTAAGTGGGAAGATCTCAGTCTTTGCTAGATTAAGTTTAAGGTTGGATAACTCTCCGAATTGTGTAATTAACTTCATTACCACTTGTAGGGAATCAGCCGGGTTAGCTAATTGTAGCAGAATATCATCCGCATAGACTGAATTCTTGGAGGTTTGGCTGAGGACAGGGCATCCTTGGATCCCTGGGGCCGCTTTGAGACTGATCAATAATGGCTCTAAGTAGAGGTTAAATAGGAACGGGATAGGGGCAGCCTTGTCGGGTTCCAGAGTGGAGCTGTATGGGGGTGAGAGGATCCCATTGCAATAAACCTTTGCAGTGGGGTCCTATAGAAAGCTCTGATCCACCCTATGAACTCCTCGAAAGCCAAACCTGGACATGGTATACCATAGAAATTCCCAATTAACTCGGTCAAATGCTTTCTCTGCGTCCAGGGCTACCAATGCCATAGGAACCCGAGAATTTTGAGCTGCCCTGAACACGTGAGAGAGCGACCTAATATGATCCATCACTGACCTCCCTTGTACAAATCCTACTTGCTCAGTACTCAATAATGGGGTCCACACTTGTTTGATACGGGAGGCTAGAATCTTGGACAGGATTTTAATATCACAGTTAAGAAGCGAGATTGGTCTGTAATTGGCTGGGTTCTGGGAGGGTTCAGCCATCTTAGGGATCAATATAATAATGGCCTCCAGTAGGGAGGGATCCAGGGTATCTGCTGACAATAAGTAGTTGTATAGATCCAGAAGCAGGGGAGCCAACTCCTGGCGGAAGGCCTTGTAGAAATTGGCTGGGAACCCATCCGGGCCAGGGGCTTTATCTGACGGTAGACTTTGAATAGCCTGTTCCACCTCCTCTTGGGAAAGAGGTGAGGAGAGAAAGGCCACCTGATCCTCCAAGAGATGAGGGAGTGTCAGTGACTGAAAAAAACCCTCTAGTCCTGAGTGGAGAGAAGGAGGTGCCTTCGGACAGTACAGATTTTGGTAATAATCTTTAAAGATTGCTGCTATATCTCTGGGCTCTGTTTTGATGGATCCTCCTTGGTCTTCTAGAGCGGGAATCAGCCTAGAATTTTCCACTTCTTTCAGTTTTAGTGCTAGGAGTCTACTCGGTTTTTCTCCCTGATCCAGATATCTAGCCTTAGTTTTCAATAAAGCAAACTCCATCTTCTCTCGGATCAAACCTTCATATTCATTTTTAAGTTTGTGGAGGTGTTCTAAGCCATTCAATGAGCTAGAAGTGACCAACATATTCTCTGCTGTTTTAATTTGGTTTGAGAGACAGATAAGAGTCTGCGACCTGATTTTCTTTCTCCTAGAGGAAATCTTGATAAGTTCCCCTCTCAAGGAGCATTTTAAAGAGCACCAGAGAATATCCATCCTGGTCACTGAGCTTCGATTAGTTTCCAGACAGTTTTTAATAAAGAATCTAATCTGAGTGAGAGAGTGTTCTTCTTTTAATAGCTGGGTATTGAGCTTCCAGACTGTGTCACGGGAAGTTATGGACTGAGGAGAATTTAAACCAGACTAGCGCATGGTCCGAAATTACTATGGGTTCGATACCTGCCGTGAAGACCTAGTCATGAGAAGTGGATATTAGAAAGTAGTCTAGTCGTGACCAGGAATTATGAAGGGAGAGAAAAGGTATAGCTTTTGTTGAGAGTGGAGAGTTCTCCAGGGGTCCACCAGACCCAGCATGTTACCCATATCCTTCATCGCCATGCGGCGGAAGCAGTGGTCTCAGTGGTCTAAAAGTTTTATCCAGCTCCTGAGCTGGAGCTACGTTCAATCCCCTCCTAGGATCAAAGGGGTGGGTAGAAGGGAGCTAAGTTTGTCAACTAACTGCATAATAAAGGTCACATTCCCTCCAACTGGGCCATAAACCGAGCCTAAAACAATAGGGGAATTATAGAGGGATCCAGACACCAATATATATCTACCTTCTGAGTCCCTGACAACCTTCACCGGATTGAAAGGTATGCTTTTCCTTATCATAACAGCTACCCCTCTGGCTTCCGACGAGTCTCCTGCCACAAAAACTTGGAAGAAACCTCTGACTCGTAGCATATTACTTTCAGCTACAGTAATATGGGTTTCCTGCAGACATAATATGTCGGCACCCAGTATCGAGCAATTAATCAAAATGCGGGCCCTTTTCTTGGCATCTCTGATCCCTCTCACATTCCAGCTAATCATTTTAACAGTGCTACCAGCCATATTTTAGGACAAAGTGCAATACGACACCCGTTAATCCTAGCAATCTCCTCTCGCATATTACAGTGGTGACACCCTCAAGCCCCCCCAATACACCCCAACATTTCTCTCCTAATTAAAAGTAAAAGCTCGGAATCAATAACATTGATAAGCTGCTCACCTCTAAAATTAAACTTCAGGTCGAAACAGTCTGCAAAACTAAGTGGCAGCTCCCCCAAACAATTATTATTATTATTCCTGTGATCAGAATCCCTTCCCCCCTCCCCATAACCTTATCCCACGAACGTGTAAACGACAGTCCAAATATGAACACTCCAACCATCAGCAGTAACATGAACAACATCCCCATCCCCCGCCCCATTACCAAACATACACTATTTACACAACCCCACAGATCTACTGTCACAGCATCAGACACAGTTCTGGTTGCTCTCATACCCTCCATCCCCAGGGTGCCCTTTCTAACCCTTATAATAAAAGGAACTCCCAAAACCACGAAACCAGAGACAGTAGCCCACCTGTAGTCCGAACAGTAAAAAAAACATTTCTAACAGCGAGGCATCACTTGGGTACCCAATAGCTCCTATTTGGTTGCAAGGCATGGCACAATTCGACCTGCCTATAAGCCCCCGCTCCCCCTTCTGTTGTAAAAGCCCTGCCTCTGTGGAGCTCAAATGACTGAAATCTCCCCTATCACCAGAAGGAAGAAAAAGGCAATGAACAGCCTTACCTGGGGGCAGTTCCAGTGTCCTAGTCCTCTCGGTCCAATCTCTGTAAGGACCTGGAAATGAAGAAAATGTGACGGGGACCGAAATGCCGACGGACCAAAACGGTCCAACCGCAAATAGGTCCTCCGGAAACCGCACCCCTCCATTTAGTTCCTACTGATACCTCGAGAGGCTAGGACACGAGGGAAGCAAGAGGCAGGCTGACTAGGCCTCGCCCCCCTACAACCACCAACTCCAGCACCACGTGGGTCCCGGAGAAGTCCCCCACTGAAAGCAGAGGTGATCAACCCCAGGATTACCTGCACCCCCGGAGAGCTTAGCGACTACACAGTGAGTACCAAAATTGGGCCAATCTAGCCCAGAGCTTGCAAAAAAGGAACAGAAAATTAACTTTAAAAGTCCTGATTACAGCTGGTAGTCCATTTCTTCTGTTTTCCTAGTTCAGATTGGGCACAGTCATTTGATTGGAAGTCCCTTGAATAGATCAGGCAGCAACTTGGATAGGTCAGCTAGGGCTTCTTCTGGGGTATCATAGGAATGCCAGGAGTTTTCAACTTGTACAGACAGCTTTGCAGGGTAGATCATGTGGAAGGGCTTTCCAGCAGCTATCAATTTGCTTACTATTGGGTGGAAGGCAGCACGTTTCAGACGAATCTCTCTGGGTAAATCCTGGGTAATCCTCAGCTTGGCTCCATTCCATAGGACTGCTTCCAGCTGTTTAACTTTGTCTAGGACGTGTTGTCTGTCCAGGTAGCTTAGGAACTTGATAATCAGAGGTCTGGGGGCTTGGGGGAGGTCTGGGTCGAAGATATCTGTGAGCTCGCTCCACATGATATTGTTGGTGGATAGGAGAAGGACCCACGACCTTGTTTAAGAATTGCTGGACAAACTTGACAGTGTCTCCCCCTTCTTCCAGTTCTGGAAGACCCAAAATCAGGAAGTTGTTTCTTCTGCTGTGCCCCTCCAGGTCCTCAGATTTTAGTTGTAATTTTTGTATTTGCTGGCGAAGTCTGACTATCTCAGGGTCTATTTTCTGTTGCCATCTTTCCACTGAACCTATTCTGGATTCTGAGTCTCCCATCCTTCTTGAGAGGTCTGTGTAATCTTGCCTCATAGATTTAATTTCATTGGAGATCTCTTGCAGGGTATCCTTAAAAGGTGATAACTCCTCCAAAAAGCGCTCCTCCGTCAAGGTAGTACCTCCTGCAACATTAAGACCTCCAGTAGATGAAGTTTTGCTGGCTAAGGAAGGGTTGCAACCAGAGTTTTAGCTTTCTTTGGGGCTTTCTCTGGGGTTGTAGGTGGGGTGTGCCTGACTCCTGAGGCCTTCATTTCTGCATCTAACATCGCGATGTTCCAGCAGGCAATATACACCTCCGATTTATTCCAATGTCGATTCCTGGAGTAGCAATGATGTTTAGACAGCGTTTGGTGGTAGATTGGTGGTTTTGGCTTGTCAAAAGATAAAGTTTAAGAGGGGAGAAACGGGAGCTCCAAAGCAGGCAGCCACTCAGCACCACTGCATCACGTGACCTGCCTAGGAAGCTTGTTTTGAAGGATAGCTATCATTCTCTCAACCCTCAAACTGGCTAATAGTTCTTCCAGCCATTCAGTATAGCTGAGCATGACAGAATCCTTCCAGTGTCTGAGGACAATTTTCTTAAGCGTAGCAGCAATTAAGACTATATGGAACCTCCTATTTTTGACAGGTATATGAGAAACATCGCCCAGCAAACATACTTCAGGAGTAAAGAGGTCCCTAGTCCCAATAATGGGTTCAATCTTTTTTAATTTCTGCCCACAGCGGTGTTACCTTAGGACAACTCCAGAAAATATGCATTAAATCCCCAACCCGGCTTGACACCTATAACATTCAGAGTTATGAGCAATTTTCAGCCTGGCCAGTTTTGTGGAGAATAGTAAATATTGTGAAGAATTTTGAACTGCATCAACCTTTAAATGGTCCTGCAAAAGAACTTATGACAGTTTGTCCATAACACTTTCCAGTTGAGCGCAGAATCTTGAAAACTGAGGACCAGTATGAGTTTTGAACGGATTTAAGGAATACCCATTCAAATAACACTGCATATATTTTAGAAACTGCATGCACGCCAGTCACCTGGCCTAACCTGTCATAGAAGCTCAACCTAGGGCTCCCAATTACCCCATTACCCAACTTTGCAGCTATGAGATGCCTAATCTGATATATCTTAAAGATAGCCGTAGCAGGCATCTCGAACTTATTCAGAATCTCCCCAGAGGTGAGTAACTCCCCGTCAGATGAGCAAAAGTCTTTCAGACAACATGTACCCAGTAGAGGTAGCCAAGCTGGGCTAAGGACTTTGCTACCTATTTCAAAACATGGATTACCCCAGTTTGGTTGGACCCAATCACTCAGGTGGTCATACTTCAGGAAGCAACAGAGTTGGGTATGGGCTCTCACAGAGATCCCAAAGCTATGCTCTTCTTGCATCACCAAAGCAAAGCCAGTGGTGCCCCTCTCATTATACTGCCTAGCACACTAAACCCCATTGAGCAGGTTTCCTCCTACAGGTATCTGGCATTACCTTTGATTCGGCACTCTCCTTCTATTCCCATATCAATGCCCTTTCTGCTGCCACCAATGTCAGGATTGGACTGTTATACCACCATAGGAACTGCCTACCACAAGAGGCCCTTAAATTGGCAATCACTTCCTCTGCCCTGTCTCTAATCAACTATGGGCTGCCCATCTATGCAGCAGCCGACAACACTGCACTTGCAAGAATCCAGATCTCTATAAACAAGGCCTGCAGGCTTTATGCTGGGAGGCCCTAGGTGCACCCATACATGCCTGCTGTACTCCACCACCAACTTGCTCAACCTTGAAGAAAGACTCCACTTCCAAACCTGCCTTCTTGTAAAAAAGACTCTGCTAGGGCTCATCCCCCCCTGGGGTCACCACCAACCGGCAGAGTGCCTCCCCCTCAGTCTCCATCAGTAGCCTGTCAAAACCTCCCTTATTGTGACCAGGGTAAGGACCTCTATGGCCCAGAGATCCTTTTGCTATCAGGCTCCCTCCTGGTTCAATTCCCTCCCAGACAGTATAGCTGACTCCACTAAGCTTGGTCCCTTCAAGGTCTTCCTCAGAAGCCATCTGACAAGCACTCACTGCTGCAACTGCACATAATCCCCAACCTGCCCCTTACCTTCACCCCTAGGCTGGGTCTGCCCTGTCTACTTTTGCTGTATATACCTGGGGTCTCATGCAACATCTGCTGACTAATGTAATAAAATATCTCTGGATGCTACCTGATGTGGTACTCATGTACCTATATTATGACTACTGTGAACTACCTATTACCAAGCGAATACCACCAGTGAATGCCTGCAACACTGGTTGCTTTTTTAATCTTGCGTTATGTACAGTACTGTTTGTTTGCTGTGATGTATTGCGCTCTTAACAAGCTGCCTTTGTAAATGAGTCTATGACTCAAAGGTCTGTAAACTGATGATCTAATAAATAAATAAAATAAATAAATACACACACAGTAATATGCACACACATGCACAGAAATTACATGGATATACTCACACTGATGAAAATACTTGCGAACATTATTACAGAGCTATGCATGCAGAGAGACACACATGCACACTATTGGAGGTTAGAAAGGGTCCAGCTGATAGGTTAAATACTTACAGTACCCTTTCTAACTGCAAATCTTTCAAAGAACTAGTTGAATGGAATTGAATTAATGATACACACAATTTATAAAAAATAGCAATGTTGTATGGTCAGCAGGCTAGACCAATGATATCTAAGGAACATGCTGCAGGTCACCACAGTCAATGCATCCCACTGGTGGTGGAAGCTTCACAGTAGTTGCATTAACTGATGAAATTGAAACAAATATTGGTGTCCACCAAGGCTGCATCTTGACTCCAATGCTATCCAATATCTATATATACAAACTGATTACAGAACCTTAAAATTCTGATCACCATCCTCCAAAAATATGTCAACAAGCGATTACCTTACTGGCTTACACTGATGATTTAGCCATACTTCCCAAATCTAGACTAGGTTTACAAAGGTGCTAAAATAAATTGGATTCAGTATGTGATAAATCGAACTTTAAACCTAACCTACAACAAACACAGTTTATGGTATTCAGACCAAACAAATCATATAATAAACTGGCCCTAACTGGCAAGCTATTAGATTTTGTCGCTGAATTTACTTTCCTAGAAGTTATGTATTTAATCAAAATGTACTCGATTAAACATATACAGAAAACCGCAGAAAAAATTACTAATACAGCTGCTGCATTAAAAAGATTAAATGTAAAATATGGTGGACTCTCTATCACCTCGATGTTAAGAGCTCTTAATCCAAAGGTGATAAATCAGGGTCTCTGTGCAATAGAGATCTGGGGTACTGCTGATTCCAATAAACTTGATAGTGTACTAGACAAGATCTACAAGCAGCTGATTAAAGTACTGTACCTCTGGGAACTCCTAATATACTTACTAGAACTCAAATCGGATAAATTGGTTTTCAATATCTAGTACAAATAAAGCTGATTAACTTAAGGCTAAAGTTAAATTCATACTTTAAACAATCTGTATTGAAGAAAGCCCTTATGGAAAAAAAGGGCTGGCTTAATACAAAGAAAGATACAGTACATTGTTATCAAAGATCTGTGAGTTGTTACTATACTATAATCTTAGCTTTCTGAAAGACTGGATAGATCTGAATATCAGAATAAATTCTGAATACTCTAAGGTTATTATAGAAGTGATATTTAAAACAGCTAAAGATGATTATATAATGAATATAGCAATGTTAAGGGTATCAGCTTAGCTGATAAATAGTACAACAGAACATACTTAAAAATATTATTTAAATCAATTTCATACTCTGGAGTATAGCACTATCATTACAATGTATAGATTCAAGACATTCCCAAGCAATCTACTGACAGCAAGATACATTAAAAGTGATGCAACCTCTATAAACTGCTACTGTGATTTGAACAAGCCAGAGGACCTGCATCATGTCATATTTAAATGCCCATGGTATAAAAATTACAGTGACAAATAGCTGGACAAAATTATTGGTACATTGCTACTGCCTACTAGATATATTTTGGATCTTCTATTTAACTCAGAAGATTTGGATAGTTTAGAAAACCTAGCCCTATATCTTTTAATTGTGACAAGGATTAGGAAAAGAAACATGCTTTTTGGACAATATCATAAATTACAATATAAAATGTACAAAACTGTAAAGAATGTTGGAAAGGAGCTTAGATATACAGTATGAACAGTTCACATTATATAAAATATTTATATTGTACTTCTGCGTAAATGTGCAATTTGATTTTAATATTTGTCTTTTGAATTAATAGTATGTGATATTGTGTAATATGATGCATGCCGCTTAATTTTTTGATATATTGTAATCACAAATATGTCAAACAATAAGCTATTTACTACTACTACTACCACACTAGTCAGATGTGTCAGGACTCAGGTGATTGTCACACTCTTGCTCTCAGACTAACGCTGCTGGACAGATGCTGGGAGCTCTTAACGTGTTCACCCTGAAGAAAAGGAGGCTGGAAGGGGAAATGATCTCAGTCTTTCACGTATTGAAGAGTACTGACAAGATGACAGAGATGTTTTGTGCCTTGCAGCATGATTCAGTGGCATGCCTGGAAGCTCAGAAGTGGAAATTTTAGTGGTATCATTGTGCACATTTCCTCATAGAGGGTAGTGAACCTACAGGACAGCCTACCGATAGTGACAACGCATATGAAGACAGTACATGCCTTCAATGTAAACCTGGACAAATTTCTGCTTGCCAATGAAATCACCAGTTACCCTGTTAACCTGGCCAGTAGGCTGAGTAGGGAACTCCTATATACTGGCCTGTGTTTAAACAGCTTACTTATTTAATACTGCTCATTAAATGGGGTGGACATGAAGCACCTAGAGTCCCTTTAGATCATACATTACTATATTACTATGGTCTGCTAGACTCAAAAAGTTCACAGAAGGCACTAATAATTATTTTCAATACATTTATATCTATAAGTTTTGCTTTAAAAAAGAATACTGGGGTTGTGTGGTTTTACCTCAGAAAAGATGGCTGCTTGCGTCTCCTCTCCCTGCAAGACCTAATTAAAAGCAATCCACCTAGCACCGACATCAAACAGTAAAGTTTTGGGCACTTTCAGCTCTGCAAAGTTGCAGGGAACACATTGATACCACACTCAGTTGTCATCTACTCATGGTTTCAGGTAGCTGTTTGACTCTGGGCTCCCTCAGGCAATGGCAGCAGCAGCTGTCCTGGTGGACAGAGTGGATCAGATATTCCAGCAGTGCCTACAAAAAATAATATCTGTTAAAATGGACACCGACTGAAACACAGCTGAAATAAAATCCATCTCATGCCGGGTAGAAGACACTGACTGACACGTGCAGCTGAGATACTGAAGACCAATGCCATGAACTGAGGTCCCTGCTCTGAGAGTAGGCAAAATTGCTCAACAAGATAACAAGAAAGAATTGATGACCTGGAAAACAGGGGCCACTGAAATAATCTACACTTTGTGGAGTTCCCAGAACAAGTGGAGCTGAGGGATATCATCTGGTTTCTCTGCAGTGTGCTCCCCAGCCACCTCAAGCTGCCTGGTAACCCCAGATTCAACAATGAATACGTTCACAGATCCTTGGCAACAATACCAAAATGGGAAGAAAAGCAGCAGCCTATTCTGATCAGATTCTTACATTTATAAGTAAAGAAAGATATTTTACAATGGGAAAGGGAGCAGGGGTAGCTGTTGTGGCAGGGACACACAATTATAGTCTTTCAGGACTTTTCTAGTGACTTGACAGTTGAAATATATGCTTATTCTGAAGTCCAACACATGCTGCATCAATTCGCCTTTTGCTACCCTGCACAGCTCAGTATACAACACAATGGCATCCTAAAATATTTAATTCACTGGAAACAGCTATGGAGTACCTAAATCTACACTGACCCTCTTTGCCATGCTGTGCCAACAACCATCCTTTCATGGCTCTGACCCTTGAGGGAGGGCATATCCCATGGACATCATGATGCCACTACCCCCATCAGTCCTAAATCTTGCAACTTGCTGGCCCTTAATGAGTCCTTTGAGGAAAACCTTAGTTGGACACCTACCGGATGTAAATGGATTTATGCTGTATGCCTGGAAGCTAAACGCTTGATGCTGAAAAGATGGAGAACCACAGATACTCCCTGTCAATCAGAATTAGTAACCAGTCTATCACAACTGGCTAAATATGAGCAACTTAGCAACCAAGCCATGGGATCTATCACAAAGTTTCTGAACAATTAGGCTCCTTTCTAACCTACCTCAAGATGGTGCAAATGCTCCAAGCCCATACTGCCCCTCTAGCCACAGGAGTGGAATGAGGGTCCTCTCACACCAACTTCAAAAAATGTATGGTACCTCAGGCTGAACCTAGTCTCCAGAATTACAATACTTTCATCTACCCTTATGCCACCAATATATGTATTTTTTTTTTATTTAGTTGTTTAACCAGGAGTAGCACACTAAGCTGAAAGCTTTTTTTGCAGGAGTGACCTGGGAGCACAGGGAAGTTAAGTGACTTGTTCAGGGTCACATAGTATGCAAGTGGAAGCTGTGAGATTCAAACCCAAGTCTGGTCTGCTGGATGTTACCAGATTTGCAGCTCAGAGCCTTAAACCACCGTGCTATACTGCCTCCCATGTTGCCCTGGTATAGAGTGGAATCATACACTCCAACCTAGATTACATGTGCACTGGTATGCATATAGTCAGTTTGCTATTAAGGAAACTTTGTTATCCTACAGTACATCCAGTGGTTTTAAAACACTTAGTAATTTAGTGCTGAAAATATCTCAGCCCTCCACGGTTTTTACTCCTTCATGCCTGTTAGCTGAAAATTGCTGCATTATATCACTTTGTGCCTGGTTTGGGGTATCCTGTGGTTTAATTTGAAGTGCCAACCCTGTAAGCATGTACACCACATATCTGTGGTACCCTTCAACTGTTAAATTATTTTGAATTGTGTACTGTGGCACAACTGATATGACTGTTTTGTATTGCTGTTGAAATACACCTCTTCATTAATAAAAAGATTAACTACAAAAATAAACTGCTGGCAACAAACAGAGATATACTGAATGAGTCCAACCCACACCAACATGCAAGCACACACTATCAACTTCTCTCTTCAGTATAAATATATACCATATAACTTTAGTGTTTACATTTGACTTATTGGCCTCAGTCACACATTTTCTTCATGGCAAACAGCTCCAATTTCATTTTTTTCTCATGATGGGGCAGCACTCATTCATACATTTTTTAGAAAATACACACTGTGTGCTCTTCAGTCAATTTGTACAGTAAAAATATACATAAGTACTGTAATGTTTATCTTTTTATGTATCACATTGATTGCTCAGTTGATGGCAAGTTATCTTCACCAGACACTGCAAGCTGCCGTAACTTAGGTCTTATTCCCCTTGCACTGTCTGCACTTACAGTACTCATGCTTTTTGCTGCACATGAAAGTCAGACACAGTATAAACAGTAATTCAATGTGCCCATGCAAATGGTTTCATGCTTGTGTAATGTAGATAAACTTTGGCTGTTTGCTCCTCTATCCATGGGATATACCACTCTGTAGGGGTACAAAGGCAAGGAACCCTAGGGGAGGATTCCACCTTTTGAGGTGCCATGGGAGTGGTTCCCTTGGCTAAAGGTACCTTTGTAAAAAGCCCATGGGGCAGAGAAGTGACATGATGGCAATACTTGACACTCTTTTTGGGCTTTTTCCTAAGGTACTTTTAGATAGTGAACAAGTATCAGGGTCAAGGACCTGTACATAGTTCAGTTGGTAGCATGGGTCAATGAAGACCTGTAAATAGGTTGGATAGTGGCAAAGGTACAGTTGGTAGCATGGATCAATGAAGACCTGTATGTAGATCAGTTGGTAATGGGGCTCAGTGGGTAGCATAGGTTAGTTGGTCGTATTGTTTGAGTAAAGTAGGCAAGAAATGACAGGTGTCCAGTGACCCACTCAGAGATCTGACTATAAGGAGTGGAGACTTGGCTTCCTATGGTGAGAGAGAGAGAGAGAGAGAGAGAGAGAGAGAGAGAGAGAGAGAGAGAGAACAGCCAAAGGAGGAGACGGGACAATTACGGGACATCCACCCAACTCCATCCAACAGTGGAAACCTACCTAAGTGGTAGACCTAGGGACTACAAGGATGCCTATCTAGTAATATGACCATTGGCACAGAGGAGAGGAAGAAAAACCCTTTGATGAGGAAACCTCTAGGGATCCAAGGCCTAGGTCACCTTCCCTTCAAACTTTGGGACAGTTTTGGTTATTGACAGCTCTGCTACTGCAATTTAATAGACCAATCCAAGGGAATTGCAATTTTGGGGAACACTCTCACTCTGCCCCTCTAATGCAAATGCTGTGGAGGGCTGTAAGTGCACTCTGCAACATGAGTCAGCCAAAATGGGAGGAGGAGAGTAACGACCGCCAAGGTGCCCAGCTGACCTACTGATCTATGAACAAACCAGGTGAACCAGAGGTGGTTGTAGAGAGAATAGCATGAATGGGTGCCTCTTAACCTGCTCGGGCAGCTAAAGGGGCCCTTCCCATGAAAGCCCCACCTTCTCGCCACTGAAGTCTTAAATGCTACATCGAGAGGTGCCATTGGTACGGTTGATAACTACAGGTCCATCCAGAGTGAGGATCTTCTCAACTATGTGCCAGGTGAGAAGGACCCCACCCTAATCTTTGCATGCTCAAGGTACAGACTTCAGGGTGCCAAGAAAGACCTTCGGCTAAAGGGCTAGCCCTAAGTCCTGAAGTAATTGATATGGTTGGCATGTCTCCAAACTGTGGAAACGTGAATTGTAATGAGCATGAGACCTGCACATGGTAAGGAGCATGGGACCTGTATGTAGGTTCATAATGGATTATAGCAGACGTGAGTCTTGACTGGATGAGATCTGCACGTAGGTCAGGCTGAGCAATATGGATCCCTCATGGGTCTAGGTAAGGCAATAGCAGTTGTCAACCACATGAATGCATGCCAATCAAGTCCTTTAAAAGCCAAATTGCAAGTGAATTGGATAGTATATCTATGAGTAAGAGAATGGCAAGGCCAGGCAAAGCCTAGGGCAGAGGGTTGGAAAGGGGAGGCTGTGAAGCCGGTTAGGTAGGAGAAGTCTACAAAGCCAGTATGGTAGGAGGTGAAGTTCAAAGCAAGTAAACATGATATGCTGTCAGACTTGGAAGAGGATGCCAGTATTGAAAGGGAAGAGATCCTGGAATGAATGGACGTGCAAGCAGATTGCATTAGTGCCCTGATGGCTGGTATATGAGCAATACTGGTAGTGCAAGGGACAGAAAGTCTGGGATGACTATGTAAATCAGATGCAGAATAGCAGGGAAAGGATGGTAGAAGACTGGGCAGTGCCAGCTGCCCTAAGGTAGAGAGTTGCCTGGAATAGCTGGTTGTAGAATGCCATAAAGACTGTGTGGAGCAGCAATAGAAAGCCAGGGTGAGCCATTGACCTATAAAACATGTAAGAAGTAGAAAGCTGCTCCCGCTGCCTGGAGCAATGATGTCCGCTGCAACTACACAGTCCCCCACCATGGGCAAAATGGAGAAGCCACAGAGAGGCACTATGATGTCAAACAGCTAATTAAACCAGTAGGATAAAACAATTTAAGTACCAGAAGTTGAATTAAACTAGTAGATGGCATTAAACTGATGAATATCTGCAGCTGTAGTTGGGCTGGCATGTGATTGAGCATATTAAGAATCCCAAAAAAGCTGCACACAAGGGGAGAGCAACATGGGGGTCAGGAGAATCAGGTGAAGTTCTGTTGCACAGCTAGTAGCATTGAGTAGCCAAGCAAATTGAAACAGGTTTGTCAGCACAAATGATAAGAAAATGCAATTGTAGGCTGAGTAAATGCAGTGGACAGGTAGAATCATTTTTAAACATAATGAAGACTGTAGCGAGAAATCACCAAGGAAAAGAAAGAAGGAGCAAACATAGCACAAATTACCTGGAGTTGCAACAGAAACACAGCAGTATCTGCTGCCACACCCTGCAGCTAACTGAAAGTAAGAGCTTAGACCAGGTGGAGGCAATTAAGTAGAAACAGCTGCAGAGGGTTTGAATGGGAGCTGAAACATACAACAAATGCAGAAAACTGAGGATGCCAGGTAGCAATGCAGGGGTATGAAGATGCCGGGTAGCTGAGGAGGACAAGAAACTAGAGCACAGCAAAGGAGCAACACAGCACACATAAAAGGCCACTAAGAAGCCCCAAAAGAAAAAAAAGAATAAACAAAACCAAAGCATAAACTCAGTAGAACAGAAAAACAGCACACAGCAGCTGGAAGCAAAACAAATAATAACCAAAGAAGTAGAAACACAAGAACACATCCAGCAGAAACCTAGCAGAGTACAGAGCACAAACAAACCAGATTGGTGGGGGGCTAGGCCGTAGCAGGCCTAAAGTGAGAAGACAGACAAACAGAGCCTCCAGACAGTACGGAAAAAGGCTTGTGTGTGGAGTGAGGAGAGCAGCCCTTAAATAGGCCAAAAGGGGTGTGTGGCCAGTTTCACTGCCCCTTTGAACTACAGGCTATAGCCTTCCAAAAGATAAGTTACAGCATCCTGCGGGCTGAGGTAAAAATAAAAATGCAACTAACATTGCAAATGGCGTAATACAATGAACCTTAGACTTATGTTTATACAAAGAAAAATGTTATCAGTTTGTGTTTTGACTGTGTGCATCGGGAGGGGGAAAGGGAAAGCCTCTAGCATGTATTTTTGTAAATGGTCAGGATAGAATGAATGCAGATTAAAGTGAAAGGTCAACTGGCAGCTGGCCTGGTGGTGCAGTGGTTTAGTATCTGCTTGCTACATCGATGTCCTGGTTTGGACAGCCAGCCGGGGAGGGGGGGAGGAGGACGAGTGAATGCACTGCGACTTGTTCTCCTTCTCCGAGGGAAAGGGGGTTGTGTGTCTGGCACATTGGTTGACCCTTGGGGGAGGTCAGGGCTGCAACAAGTGTCTGACAGCTGGATCCTACAGCAGCAGGGCAGACAGGGTTGTTTATGTTACTCTGTCATTGCATGCCCTACCTTCATCAAGCTTGTAAAAAAACAATGTGGCCGAGCAGTATGCCACTCTTTCAAGTCAGTGGTTCTGTACAGCATACCAGTGAATCTGACGGGGATGTATCCTACCTTCTGTCAGTGGGGGTAGGCACCCTCCTGGTGGCCCCACCCCTGGGAGGTAAGCCAAGGGCATACCCCCACAATGTTCACAATCGAGGGAATATCCCATGTGCGCCGGGTGGTTAGTGCCCCCCTCCGTGGCTCTGCTTTGGGGGTACTCCAGATAGTATCTCTTGTAGGGCTAGCAGGTGGTGGGTGACCAATAGTGCAAGACTAGGACAGGGTCATTGGGGAGCTAGTGCAACAAAAAGCATATTAAAAAAAAAAAAAAAGGTTAATTGGCAAATGAATGGGGCACTGGCAACCACTGACAGCAGCATGAAGAATGGGTAAATGAAAATGAGTTAGATATTTGTCTGCTGTTTCTGATGCAGCTGGCAGCAGTGTCAAGGGAGATGAACATTTTTAAAACAGATATCAGATTACTGTGAAAAATATGCAGCAGCACAAATAGCAGGTAAAGAAATTATAGGTTTTGCAGGAAAAAAAAAACTAAGCCATTCATTCATAAACAATTACAAATCACTATCAAGGTTTCATCCAGTCAGTGTGCTGAATCACTATACATCTTATTCTGTGTACAGTATGCTCTCGAGTGGAAGCCTCAATGTAGAGCACTCCACTTCAGCACCGGGGAAGGACCCCATGAGTAACCTTAAAAAATATCTCCAAAACATATTGGCCCCTATGCACTAATGGGCAGAGTGGCTATGCACTGTGTAACTCAGGCACGTAGCCACCCTGCACCCATTGTGTCCCCCACATGGTATGCACCACGGGGAGACGTGCAGCACATATGCACCTAATCCCCTGGCCACGAGAAGAGCAATGTGCCAGGGGTGGGCAAGGGGAGGGCTGGCACTACGCACCATGCACTAAGGTGCATAGTGATGGCCATGGGGTTGCGTAGGGTATGCCAGGAAGAACACTGCCATAAACCCCCTACACACCGGGTGCACACTCCAGGACATGCCACAGGACAGGGTGAGCATCCCACTGACCCTCTGGGGCCACAGCAAATGGCTGACAGGTCACAATCACCATCCCCAGTACATGGCAATATGTGTGATGCCCCCCCACAAACCCAAACTGCTCACAGGGGCACCGGCAATGGCCTCACAAGTTCACCCCCGCTATTGGAGTTACAGTCCCCCCCCACCAGCCAATATACCACCTGTATCTCTGCACTGCTATGGTGCCATTGGAGGGCCAGTGGCATTGCCCTCCTCCCTCCAAAGCCACTGGCCTCAGTCATCGGCAGGGCACGCTGCCAATGAGAGCCCTACCATGTAAGGGATCCACTGTTGGACCCATGCTGGGCATCTGATTGGATGCCTGGCTAGGTCCATGATTCTGCCCATGCCTGCCCTGCACAGATCTGTATGTTGGGGGTATGGCTATGAAGAGGTAGCCAGCAGTGGTGAATGCCTCCGGTGAGCACCTGTCTGCAGGTGTGGAGCTCCGTGGGCGGGTAACATGCCTCTGGTGCATATTACCCACCCATTGGTGCATTGGGGCCATTATAAATTACTCCAGCTAAACTAGAGTGATTTATAATAAGTGATAAAATGGGCACAACATTTCTAGAAACCTGATTAGCTAATAACCCCTTTTATCCTTGTCCTTATTAAGCCATAACATTACAACCGACACTGTGACAGGCAGAGCTACCTAACAGAAAAAAATCACTACTCGTGCCACCCTGCCAGCCAACCATGATCGCCAAAGCCTACTGCGATCTCAATCTGAAACACTTAAAAGCAGAGCACAGACCTGCTCCTCCATGGACCGTTATGGCATTTAAACATAATGAATGAAAAAAAAACTCAGCGCAGACCCACTCCTCCTCAGCCCATCCAGCTGCCCATTCACCACCAAGAGCAACCCAACTATATTTTGATTTCTTTACACAGCAGTTTATTGTGAGGCAGTCATCTATGGCTCTCCTGCTGATCCTCACAGCCCATTATGTGGCTGAGCAATACTGCTCTTGGCTCAAATGATAACCCCTGCCTCAGTGCTTGTGTACTAAGGTTCTTTGTGTTTTACCTTGTTTTTTGTTTTTATTGGGCTCACCACAACCCAACCCAGGTAGACCAACTTAGGATAGCTGGTTCATTCCACTGGGTACACTGATGAGTCCTAGTAGGACGAAACACATGTCTATGTCTTCTGTTCTCACCCTTTGCAGACTGTGTGAGAGGCCTTTTGGCACCATGCATTTCTGCTTAAAGCTGAACCAGCATAATATTTTGTGGTGATTTGCATATACAGCCCATGGTGCTTTGCATTATGGGGGTATGTATGATTTTGTATTTCTTTGAACCTTGGCTTCCTGGTCAATGCCCTTTGAGGTAATTCTTGCCTCAGTGCTTGGCACTAAGGTTCATTGTGTTACTGCTCTTGGATCTGTTCCTCACGCAGCACCCCCTACACTGCAGTATACTGTAAACCCCATGGGTATAACCAGACCTGCTCTCCTCACTAGTGGCTTCCCATTACATGTGCGGCAAATGAAACTTTTGAAAAATGCAGTCAGTCTGAGAGAGAGACACTGGGAAGAAGAAAGCAAAACCACAAAGCAGTAGGAAACAACTCTCAATGGCGACCACTAAGGGACACATTCGCCAGTCAAGACTGCTGTTTAATGTCAATTAACTGAAAAAGTCAATGAAAGAGGCAACGATTACCCCCCCCCAAAAAACTAAAAAGGACGCAAACATTTTTTCCCATGTATCAGAGGGAAGGGGGTCAGGGGGCCGCCAAGCTACATTACACTAAATGCGCCAGCCCATATAGGACATGATCACTCCCGCGCATGTGAAACTGGGTGGGCAAACTAAGAAAGAAATGATTACAAAAAAACATGGTTTTGAGTGTGTGTGTGTTATGGGGAAGGGCAGACACAGATAGACACCAACGGCCTTTATGAACTTTTATTAAAGAGCTCCATTACAAGACAATGACAAGGACTATTTTTTTTTTCTACTGACATTGTCACATTGTTTTAGTCTTTTTATGTACACGATGTGCATTTTTTTTAAATTAACTTCTTTACGGGGAGGGGGCATTTTATAAGCAGAATAAGACACTCCAGGGTGTGATTTATGGCCTGATATGAGCACTTCCCAGGTGCTAAAGGCATTTGGTGCAAGCGCCTCATGCCTCATTACGCACTTGGAGCATGCTCTTATCAGGCCATAAACCACACCTCATTGTGTCTTATTCCTTTCTTAATAGGGCCTCTGAGGGATGTCTCTTATGGTATAAGAGACATCTCTCAGCGGCCCTATTACCTTATAAAATAAAAGCCTACCAATTTACTAAATGAACTCTTATTCTCCCAGATGGTATTCTCATCTCCTCCTCTTCAGAAGAAACAAGTGGAAACAACACTAGGATTCCTTTTGACATCTTAGAAATGCAGACTTTAGTCTGAGACAGTGAGCTGGTTCAGAAGCTACATTACCCAGAGAACCCAAAAGTAAAGATAAATGGCATGCTATAAGATAGGAAATATGTCACATTCTGTGTCCATCAAGGGTCCATACTTGTACCATTGCTCTTCAGCCTTTTCATAAACATCCTCCCAGATGCATGCTCATCTAATACTCTACTCCATGCGGATGATGCCACCATCTTCCCTCATAGCCCTAACTGAATTAGGAGCTCCAACTCAGCTTCCAACAACTAGAAGAGTGCTTTAGGAAGAAAAAAAAACTACTGTTAAAGACCAAAAAAAAAGATAAATCATGGTATTCTCCAACCCCCAGAATAAGGGCAAAATGAGCCAAATGGTTATTTTGAACAGTAGTGGTGAACCGCCTGACCAAGTTCGCACCTTCAAATACCTTGAAGTCACAACTCCCTTTACTTCAACCCACACATTGACCAAGTGGTTAAAACAATAAATGCAAGACTAGGTGCCCTCTACAGGCATAGGAATTATCTGACACACGCAGCCATAAGACTCACTGTTAACAGTTCAATACTGTCCGTTACAGACTATGGACTAATAGTGTACAGTGTAGCCTCCAAAACAGCTTAAAAAAGTTAAGGTAGCATTAAATAAAGCATGTCGACTGGTTCTGGGTGCAGGGAAACTATCACACACTTGTAACCTCTATGCCAAATCCAGTTGACTCACACTTCAGCAGAGGACCATGTATCAAGTATGCCTCCTTGGTAAAACAGCATGCCTAGGACTTACCCCCCCCCCCATATACAAAAGCTCTTACAGCATTCACACTGCCTGCACCTCACTAGGAGCACCACCAGAAATGCCCTCCAGGTGCCTTTCAGAAATACCTTATTAGCCCTGCATTCCTTCACCTAGAGGGCCCCTCTGTGGCTCAATGGACTTCTTGCTACTCTCACAACTGTCCAGGACATTGGGTAGTTCAAAAGGGAGCTCTGTTTGCATCTGATTCTGATGGGTAAATGTGAGTGTAACAGTTAGCCTACCTTTTACCTTTGCCTTTGCTACAATGAAGCCCACCCTTGTGTGTACTCCTCTGCCCCATAATACCTATATCCTTCACTCTTTCATCCTTGCACCTCCCTCCCCAAGTATTCCCTCTTTTCCTATCTATGCTTGTTGCATTGGGACCATGCCTAACTGGTTAGGCTGGTTTTGCCCCTATGCCCTATCACCCTACTCTTCCACTTTTGACAAGGTTATCTTTGGCTGCCAGTTCCTCCCCTTCCTACTGCCAGAGCTAGCGAGGTTGCCACTTCTATTGATTTTGCATTGGCCTGCATCGTACTGTCCCTCATATTATGTAACTCTGGAACTGATTGTGCATAGGTTAAATACCTTTGTATATCTCATTGTTTGTACTAGACGTGGAACTTTTGTAAATGAGCTACTAGCTCAAAGCTTGTTATATTCTGAGACATTAAGTGAATAAATAAATAAATAAATAAAAAAGATACTGTATGTAAAATCAAATATTAAGAATATAGCTGTTTGTTTTCATGAAATACAGTCACTTGTAGTATAATAAAAATCAGCTTGTCTGCTGTTATGGGTTGTTTTTGGTACACTGTAGATTAGATTTTACAAACAACTAACTTTGGATTCTGATGGTTTCTTTACATATCTTGTCTGGGAATCATCACAGCAGGTCTTATTTGATATAATTGCATTGCTGGTTATTCATCTTCAGCTTCTGTGGCACAATTGTCCAGACAGTCACTAAACTGAGTATTTGCTGCCACTGCTACAAATTTAATAGTGTCTGTGATAAAGTACGTTAAAAACTTGTTGGCAGCAGTAAAAAGTGGATGGAGATCTGAGGCAACAAAAATGAACAAGTGCCAGTTGCTTCACCTCACCCTATATGGCACCGACCAGAGAAGCAGCAACACTGGACCCAGCAAAAAGGGAAAGTGTTTTATCAGGCATGTGAAACAAATGACACTTCAAGTAAGTACAAATTCTCCTGTGTCCCTGGCCATAGTCTGAAATGTGAGCTGGCCAGTTTCTGGTATTCCCAGAGCCACACACATTGGGATTTCCCAGCTATAGTTGGAGGCAATGGATACCCCAGTTCCACACATGATCATGGTGAAAATTAAATAAGAAAGCTGTTGCTCAGGCTGCAGCCACCCTACTGGGCCATGGTGTTGGCACAAGAGGTTAGCAAGGAGCAGCTCAGTGTGTTCAGTTTCAGTGCTGTACCACCTGCAATTGACCTAGGAGGAAGGGGGTGAATTGTATGGAGGGCTGCAGTTTCCCTCCCAGTAATGCCTCCTGGTGCCCTTCTGACCTGTCCTCCACTCCCCATTTTTGCAGCAATAGCATATAGGTTGCAATAGTCCACTCTAAAACAAATTTATTAGACTTAAAAAAAAGTTCTCATGCTAATGCCTTCCAGTGCAATGCCTGATTTCCAAAACCCACTTTATCACTCAGACTAAGTCCCAGAAACAATATTGAAGGTCCCAATTCTCATGATTCCCTTACTCAAGCAGTATCTAATTTGGATACCCTCCAGCAAATTCCTGATGACTGAGATTCTGCTCCCTTCATTGTATGATCAGCTAAACATATCATCTGGTCTCCTAATGCCTCATATCCCCCTCTGTCAGCCACATCACCTCCCAGAAAAGCATGCACTGGTGGTTGCATGTTTTGTTAATTCTGCACCTGTGAATCCCTTCCCTTCCCTGAACCAAACCAAACTAAAAAAAAAGAACAAAGTCTTGGAGATGCCTAAACCTGAAATCAACATCCTTACCAGACGCCCACTTTCAGTATAGGGCTATAGTGCCCCTGACCCCCAATCCTACCCATACCACAGAGCAAATAAAATCCTTACCTTAAAAGGACTACCCAGTGGCTCAAGTGGTAGTGCTACTCATTTCCACAAAGGTGACCCAGGTTAGGAAGTGAGTCCAAGTTTGCATGGATTGGGAGGCCAGGCTGAAGAGTGCTCCCGATGAGAGCAGGAGCCAACCAGGAAGGGAGACATCCCAGACCTGGGGTAGTAGCAGCCCCTTGGGATGAGCTGAGGAGCTTGTTCCCTCATGAGGGGTGGCACATGCCCAGTGTGTTCTACTGTGTCTGAGGCCACTAGAGGCTATGACAGATGTCTGGGGGAGGGCGGGACCATGAGAGAAACACACAAGGGAAAACCCCATGTGCACGGCCACCAAGAGTGATGCCCCCCCCATGGTCCTTGGGCCCCACACCTGCATGCTGATCCCCTCTGGTTTGATGATGGGGAGTGGCAATGGGATTGAAGACTGGCAGGGGGCCTGAAGGAGCAGGTGGTGATCGCTACCAAAAAGCTATATAAAAACAAATCTTTACCTTACTGAGAAAATTACATACACTGGCATCCCTAACTCAATGAAGAAAACAAAATTCATTCAAATGCCAAATTTATCACTCCACCAGTACAAGTCAATGGCTCAGATCTGGGTAAATCACATGACAATTTCTGTTGGAGTGTCAATGTGAAATAATTCCCAACACACACTACTTCAGAAAATATGAGACACAAGGTTGCCACACTGATGATAACAGGTTCCAAACGTTGTTTGGTGCCTAAAAATGTAAATGTTTTCTTTTTAAAAAACATATTTTTTTACAGTCAAAACTCCTAATTGTTCAATTGCACAATATGGTCTCCAGCTGCTAACCTCATCTCTTTAGAATGTTGTCAGCCAATCAGAACCCTCCATTCCCAACAATTGTTTTATAATCTAGGATAGTCTTCTTTTTTGTGGAATAGGATGCTGTACTCTGTGAATGATCTTGCTTATAAAAGGAATATTTTACCTGGTGATGCACCAGTGACTTTCTGGGAAGTGCGGAGGCATTTGTAATAATCAAACAATGTAGAGAGAGGCTGTATCTCCTGTTCTTCCTTCATAACATGCTTATTAATTTAATTGAGTCCCAAGGGAAACAATAAATTAATTTTAATAAGGCTACACTCTCTCTGTAATATTTTATGGGATTTGGTGAAGGCGTAAGGAGGGGTTGTCATGTTATGTATGTTCCTCTCATACAGTAAAAAAAAGTCAGCCAGACTAAAATGGAGCTTAAAACACAAATTAAATGCCCTGAAGATAAACATGCACAAGACAAATTTGACTCAGATGATAATTAATTTTTGCAACTCAAGCAAGAGTGGAATTCTCTATACACCTTAAAAGCTGATTGAACTATTTAATTACTAACATGTGCATAAATCTAGGGTACTTTTAGCAATATAGCTCTACATAAGGAAACAAATAGACATAATGGAATTTATGGAAATATGCAAAGAACCCCAGTATGGTACCAGTGAGTCACATAGAAATTGAAATGTGTTTCCACTACTTAGGGAAACTTTTTCAAATATATTATTTGGGCACAATTTAGCATATGCAGCAGTTCCTAAATGTTTTGTATTTATCTCCTTTCATTCTTTATTACTGAAGACATTCACATGGAAACAGAATCATCAGACTTTAACTCATTCTTCTGCTTTGCTCCATGCCCTCCCTATAAAACTGTTGGAGATGTTGAGATGCATAGGGAGGTGTATCTCCAGCAGGATGAGGGAGGTGTTTTTGCCACTGTATTGCTCTCTGGTTATATCCCATTTAAAGTATTGTGTCCAGTTCTGGAAGCAATACCACAGTGAGGAATGGGTGGAGTCAGTCCGGAGGAAGATAACTAAAATGGTGAAGGGGTCGCACCACAAAACTTACAAGTAGAGACTAAGGGATCTCAACATGTACACCCTGAAGACAGGAGAGCAAAAGGGGACATGATAGAGACCTACAAGTACCTCACAGGGGTAAACATGGTGAAGGTGGGGAGTCTTTCAAATGAGAAAGGGCAGCAGAATCAGAGAGCATGTGATGAAGTTGGGGGGATTACAAGGGATGTGAGGAAGTACTGTTTCACTGAAAGAGTTGTAGATGCTTTGAACAGACTGTCAGTGGAAGTGGTGGAGGCCAAAACAGAAGGGGGGTCAAGCATGTGTGGGATAGACATAGGGGAATATCATTAAATAGGCAGAGAGGAGAGAGGGTTGTTGCAGACAATGTAGGGTCTGTGGAGACAGACTAGTCAAGGACCATCTGGGCAGACTGGATGGGCCAAGTGATGCTTTTCTGCTGACAAATTCTATGCTTCTCTATAATAGGACCAAATGCCAGATGTTAACAGAAACTAACTTATGACATTTTAAATGTTTAGCTCCCCATGCATTCCTCAGATGCAAGAGAGGGGTAACAAATAACTAGTTGTTCTCATCAACTATACACAAAGCCAGATAATACAAATCTCACACTTTAAGAACTTCAAATGCTGAATGTTCGTCTCCCAAAGATACCTGTATGTCATGAAAAGTTCTTAATGATGCTTAAATGCTTAATCAGAAAAATGGCTTCTCTCAACAGTTACTTTCAAGGCTGTGGAATTAGGTCTCAACAGCAGTATGAAGATTAAGGAATCTCTTGATAAAACTGTTTCATTGCACCAAGCTTTGAACACCATTATGACTATACACCACTCTGGCAATTACCCCAAGAAGCTGCTGCTGTGCAGCATAGACATCATACAATTGGCTGCACTCTGAAACACTGTCCTGCAATCCAGCAAAAACTTATGTTCTGTCTTTTGACATAGTCAGCCCCTGGGCACCACTGGAAAGAAGCAGGTACTATATGGCATTTTTGGAGTTCAGATACCATTTCAAACATATCTGCAAAAAATATGTCCAAAGATGAGTGGATGGTGATGAAAGTGAGGAAAGCAAGGAGCAGCACATGAAAAGCATCACAATGCCTAGGAAACCTCAAATCCACTGATAAGATTTTGGCTAATGAACAGGGCCTTGGAGACTCTCAGATGCCAAACAGACCAGCTGGGAGTACAGACAGAGATATGCAGAATCCACAAACAGCTGGCAGTTACTAACAAATGGTTGCTGACATAAAAACATACAAGCAAAAAGAACTTTTTGCTCCCCAGCACAAAGAGCTAATGAGGGGCAGCCATCTTGCTAGCCCTGCTCTCTCCCTATGTATATCACAAGTAAATAGCACACAAGATTTATTTTTTCTTGCTTCATTGTGTAATGGTAAGGCTGGTGAGGCAATAAGCCATGATATCATCAAAACCCACTTCCTGTCAATGCAAAAAATGGATGCTTTAACATGGGTACTGGATCTGAGCAAAATGGAAAATTCTGTTCATGGAATTCAGCTGGAATGGCAATTCCGATTCTATGGTTTTTGGATTTTATGATACATTCTGCAGAATTCCAAAAGTGTATCAATTTATTTATTTAGTTTTTCTTGACCAGGAAAGAAGGGCTAAGCTATTCTGTTTATCTTCAACCTTGTCCAGGGGTGGGGTGGGGGTGGGGAGGGATACAGATACAAACTGTCATAGTGAATCAGGTTAGGTTGTTGGTTGCATTTTTAGTGAATGGGAGAAATTTGCTCATGACTCCTGGGGAATTATTTTTTATCCTTTTTGATAAGTCCACCTGAACAAATGCCAGAACAGGCAGCTGGGATAAACCATTCATAGTTTTCCACAGTTTATGCACGTCATGCTTTACTAATCCATCATTTACATTAAAAGCTACCAGTTGGTGTCAGCATTTTGGAATTTTGCTTCTTAGTGAATTCTGCACCACACTCCCTTTATGGTGCTAAGAGTGCCCTGCTTCTTTTATTTTGGGATGGTGCTGGGAAATAGGGCCAACTGATGTCCTCATAGTTTAAATCAAAAATTCCAACAAGTAATGTTCCATGCACTCAGTTTCAGCCTGGGACCTTGCTTGTAATGGCATTCCCTGATGACGTTCTGGATGATCGATGCACCGGAGTAACAAGGAGGCAGAAGCTGTGGAGACTTGTTGGTATTTATTGCCATAACTTGACACTGTAAATAAAAATGGAAGATGTAACTTGTTCCTCCATCGTACAGGCAGGATTTGGAACAGCCTACCTAATGACATTGTATCTGGTGGTACCCTGGATATTTTAAGATGAAAATAGATACCGTATTATTAAATGATGCGACAAATTGCACCCAATGATGTGGGTGAATGAAATAATGGGCACTGTGCCTCCTTCTGTTCATTACCCAGTATAATCACTCAGTATAATGTAAAACCTGTTTGCAAATTGTTGCACTTAGTGGACATTGCACTTCATTCTCAGCACTTTAAAAGGGGGCTTATGTAATCTTAATAGAGTCGGCACCTATTAAGTATCCCATCCTCATTAGGTGAAATGCAATCACCATTTCTTTAAAAAGCAAAGCATTTTTTTATATTTTTGTTGAAAATGGGTGACAAAACATGGACATGCCAGTGTTCTGCATCAATCGCATCAGTGATCTCATAGTGCTGCGTCTGACATATGCTCCTGTTCCTTCACACATTGATAGAATGGCCAGCAGTAGCAAATCTGAACTTAAAGTGAGAGCATTTCATTAAATGGCAAATTAGTCAGTGATGCATCTGTTGTACATTACCTTTATCCTGTTTCAGTGAGCATGATTATGGCAGCTTTGTGTGATTGGCACCAGTGAGGTGGTGGCCACTTACAATAAGGTGGTTTCTGATGCACTGGATGCCATCGCTGTAATTAGTATGCAACCCAAATCCTCTAACTTGAGTTCCCCCTGGTTTGATGGGGCTCTCAAGGTGATGAAGATCAAGGGTTGGAAGTTGGAGCACTGCTGGCAGAAGACCCGGCTGGAGGCCGACAAACTGACCCAGCGTGCTCACTATGGTGAGAACCAAGGGTCAATCTCCCGTAAGAAGGCAGAATTCCTGTCCAGGGAGATTGTGGCAGGGAAGAACAGACCTTCTTAGCTTTTTTGGACTGTAGACAGGCTTCTCTGGCCTGTTTGTCTACAGCTGAAGAAGACTGTTTCATCCACTTTATGGGAAGAGTTTGCTCTGTTCTTCTCTGACAGAGTGTCATCTACCGTATCTGGTCGTGGATCCTGTCAGGGAGGCAATTGCCTCACAGTAACCGGACTGGAAGGAACAGAGGCACTTGCCTGCCAGAGAGGAGTTTAGGCTAGTGGAGGTGTCTGAAGTGACTGGGCTGATCTTAGAGCTGAAGCACACTTACTGCGAACTGGACCCAGCCCCAACATGTTTCTTAATGGCATGCGCTGAGGCTGTTGGCCTAGTGTTTGCTGGGATTGCCAAGTGCTCGATGGTGGAAGAGGTGTTTCCAGTGGCTTTGAAAGAAGTGCTGGTAAGACCTCTCCAAAAGAAACATTCCATTGACCCAAATGTCCAGGCAAATTACTGTCCAATCTCCAACCTGCCATTTTTGAGCAAGGTTGTTGAGAAACTGGTGGCACAGCAGCTCAAGGATCGCCTTGTGTCCTTTGACATCTATGAGCCATTTCGGTCAGGTTTTTGGGCTAGACACAGCACAGAAACAGCTCTAGTTAGAGTGCATAATTATAATGATCTACTTAGGGCTAGATACAGAGGAGACAGGTCAGTTCTTGCGCTCCTTGATCTCTCATCAGCGTTTGACACTGTGGACTGTGTCATGCTTCTTGATCAGCTTTGTGAGTTTTGTGGACTTACTGGTGCTGTAATAAGATGGCTTGAGTCCTATCTCTCTGATAAGGTGTAGTGATGGGGAATTTATCCTCCTCCTCCTCCCCAATGCCCCTGTCATTCAAGATTACTACAGAGTTTGATCTTGTCGCCGATGCTTTTCGCAGTGTACATGCTGCCCTTGGGTGAGATCATTCAGCAATACAGTGTGGAGTTCCACTACTATGTGGATGACACCCAGCTGTACTTGTCATTTGCACCCAGAACATCTGCTAAACAGCTGTCTGGCTAAAATCAATGACTGGATGACTTCCAGCTGGCTGAAACTAAACTCAGATGAGACAGAGGTGCTAGTGGTCGAGCCAGGTCATGGGCAGGATGGGTTGTCATCTGGAGTGAACACAGGCCTTTTCCTGGTGTCTGCTTCATTGGTGGTTTCCCTGATCCTCTGAAGATTGCATCTGGTGCAGAATGTGGTAGCCCAGTTGCTGATGGGCCTGTCCAGATCCTGCCATACAACCCCAGTCCTGCGTGCTCTGCACTGGCTGCCTCTCAGGTGGAGGGTGCTTTTCAAGGTGGATTTGCTCACCTATAAGGCCCTATATGAACTGAGTCCTGGCTACCTGTTGAGTGCCTGATACATGTAACTTCTGCTGCTCCCTCCGCTCCTCTTCAAGGGGCCTCCTGGATGTTCCCAGGGTTCGGCTCAAGACATCGGGTGATCAAGCTTTTAGTGCCTCTGGGCTGACCCTGTGGAACTCGCTTCCATATGCAGTCCAGAAGGCCCCCTCGATTGGTGTTTTTAAGCTGAGGCTCAAGGCTCACCTCTTTAGCCTAGCTTTTATGGAGTGATTTCCCAGCCCAACTGTTCTATCCAGCAGAAGCTAATCTTAATAGCTATTACTCTGATTCTTATTTATTCTGAAAATGTCATTGTGTTTTTATCTGCTGTTTTATCTTTGTTATGCTTTATTAGGTGCCCAGAGTCTCAGGGAATGGGATCCCTAAAAATAAAATTTGCCTTGCCTTGCCTTGAAGACAGCTCCAGTAGTAATGATAGAAATATCCAAAGCCATCTTTTCAACATGAACTGGTGGGTGCAACATTACTAGTTCCATGCTGTCATTTGTTATTCATCCCATGTTTTGATGTGTGTGTTACTGTCCATGATGATGGTCCATCTGTCATTGTAGCCTTTTCATTTTGAGTGGGGGGAACACCTTCTCTAATTGTTTTGGAGTTCATACTGTTACTAATAGTGCTGTGACTGTTATAAGGTGTCAGATCTGTGATTGTTTCTGGGGTGTGCAAGTTGTTCAGTGCTTCTTCTGTTGTGGGTGCAGTGCTGTGACTGTCAGCACTGAGACTGTTCTGTTGTGGGTTTGATTGGGGTGTCCAAGCTGACTACTGAGATGTGACTTGTCACTTTTGGTTATTGATTTAAGTGTTGTGGTGATTGGGGTTGGGGGGTGTTGTCTGTGCTGTTACAGTAGTGGGTGCAGATCTGCAATGTGCCATTTTTTTTGCATGCATTGTCCACAGTCATGGTTCAGGGTGTCCATGATATCACACTGGGGGTGGACCAGTGAAGTGAATGTCTGAAGAGTGGGTTGCTTGCTCTTACTGTCCTGAGTGCAGCTCTGTGACTGTCATGGTCGGTTATTTTTGTGATTGCTGTGGATGTTTTGGCACTGCTTTTACCTTAGTGGGTGCATATGTGTGATTGTTATCATAGTCACTGTGTGTGACTGATTGAGTGGGTGAATGCTGAAATGCCCAAGGTGAATGTTGTGTGTCCCTGTTGTTACTTTTAGTGTGCTGGTCATTATTATTGTGACTGTTTGTGGTATGTGAGTTGTATTCTGTCAATGTGGGTGGCAGTGTCCACAGTCACACTTACATGCATCATTGCTGTTTTTGTGGTGTTTTTTTCAGTGAAGATATGTGTTGGGAGGCAGGGTCCATATTTATGTTCGTTGTTGGTAAGTGACATGACTAGTTGGGGGGTGCACTGATTTCCTGTCATGAGTGCAAAAGTGTGACTGTGGTGTGTGTAAGTGTCGTGGGTGAATGGCCTGGCTGAGTGTTGTGAGTACCAGTGGTTAGTGTCACATGATTGGTCAGTAATTGGACTGTTTGTGGTGTGGAAGTTGTGTTACTGTTGATGTCCTCAGTCATGGTTGCATGGGTCAGCCCTGGAACTGTTGGGTTGGGTCACTCATGTCTTGTGTGGGGGAACCTGGGGGGGGCAGTATCCAAATTCAGATGTATGTCTGTCATGAATATGTCTGGACAAAATACACCTCACAAACAGCGAAATGTGGGGCAAATTGATTCGAAACACACCATACACACAGAAACATAAATCTGATGGCAGAAAAGGACTATACGGACCACCTAGTCTGCCCATTTCACTGCTTAGTGTTGACAGCCCAGATCCTATTTGATCTGTGGTATACATTCTTTACCCATCTCCAGGGTACCCTTACATCTATCTCATGTGCTCTTGAACTATCATATTGTTTTAGCCCCCACCACCTCCACTGGAATGCTGTTCCACAGATCCACCACCCTTTCGATGAAAAAGTACTTCCTGACATTCCCCCTGAGCCTTCCTCCCTCCAACCTCAAGTCATGTCTCCTTCTCAAAAAATGTTTGACCATATTCAGCAGGGGCTGTGGGATTCAAACTCAGGTTTTCTGGTTTGTAATCCAGAGCCTTAGCCACTACACAACATTGCCTCCAGACAGCACCTGTGAACACATTCAGCAGAAACATTATAAGTACCTCCAGAATTATAATAATCAGAATAACAACAATACAATCTGAAAATGTATGCAGTGTAATAGTGTAATATATTATAAAATATAATAAATCTTGAGACACACAATCAATTACAAAGTGGCCCACTTACAGTAGTAAGTGAAACTCGCCCACACAGAACGTCAGCTGAACATGTGCTGTATAAATCTAATATAGCAGAACAGTAACAAACAAAAACAAACTCTGGTCAGAGCTGATATGGCTGTGGTGAGCTCCTACCTGTCCGGGTAGCAGATTTGCAGCAGCATGGCTCTCATAGCATCGGCAATACTGAAGCATGGGTCACGGAGTGGCGGCAGCAACATTGGAGCACTAGTTTTAGAGTCGCAGTGGTTTGCCAGTCAAAAGATGGTGGTGGGGTGAAACTGCTGTGCATGTGCAGTTGTACCAGATGTGCACTTGTGAAGTAGTGCACCACGGGGAGGGTGGCGACCGTGCTGCAGAGGGGAGCTACATCACTGAGGACAGTGCCTATGGCATCAGTGCAGTCATGACAATGGCCACATCACTGTAGGAGAACACAGGGTCATGTTCCAGAGCTGACCCACTGTTCTCCTACAGTGATAGTCAAACGTCTGCAGAGCTCCACCCATGCAGCCATAAAAATGCATAAATACTGCAGTTTTGACTCTGTTTGTACTGATATTGACACTTGATCAGTGAGCAACAAGGGACTGGCAATAAAATTGCTTTCAAATAACATAATTCTATGTGCTGTACATTTATTCATAAATCTAAACATCTAAGTAGCTTTCAAACTATATCTTAGGACTCACAGTGCACTATAAGCAATAAGGTGATACAAATGCTAAATATTCAAACTTTATGAGCTAGTAAATACAGTAGCAATTCTTATAACAGAATTGTCAAATCATACAGCTTTACATTCACCCACACACAAAAAAGCAGCTGAACATGTACTAAACTTTGGTAGTTTAAAAACCATAAATATAGATTTCAGACTCTAATTTGGTACTCCATTTCAAACTGCTACAATTTGGACAATCTTGCTGCCAAAAAAAACATTGTTTAGAAAGCAAGAAAATAAATGCTATTGGCAATCCTTTGTAGCTGTCAAAGTTTCTGTTCCTGACAGCAAGATGCTTCACAGAGCTGTTAGTGACTTATTCAAGATGCTGTGTCACTTCTGGTTGTCCGCTATGCATTGTTTAGCTACAGCTCATAGTTCCCATGTAGTGGGCTAAATGGCAAATAAATAGAAATGGACCCAAGATAAAAATTAATTTTTATTGCAATTTCGTTAGGATATTTGTTTTCATATGGTATGTAAGTAATTTAATATTCAAACCACCTGAGTCCCTCTTTAATCATTGCACTTTAAAATGGATGGATAATGAATGCTGTGATGTTTAAAAATATTTTTGTAAGATGCCTTTAGTGGCACAGCCACAGTACAATGAAACTAGTTAATATTTACTGGCGCTTGAATAAAATGACCCACATGTTTATTTATGAGCAACCTGTTGCTCAATGTGCCTTCCTGGTGAAAAATTTCAACATTTCAATAATACCTTGTCTGAAGTGTTTTGTTATGGAAGAAATGTGCTGACTATTGGCTGTAACTTAAGGTGCATTACAAGCAAGGTGCTAAGTTGAAAGTGAGTGCAGGGAACTTTGCTAGTTGGAACTGACTGAATTTTACAAATTAAATGTAATTGAGAAATTCTGTAGAATTCCATCAAAATTCCACACAACTATAATTACTACTTAAAATTCAATTTCTGTGTGTTTACTGAAGACGCACCACATAGAAACATAGAATTTGTCAGCAGAAAAAGAGTTCTTGGCCCATCCAGTCTGCTCACATGGTCCCTGGCTAGTCTGTCTCTGCAGACCCTAACTGGTCTCCAGCAACCCTACGTTACTTGGTCACTAATATTCCCCTATGTCTATTCCATGAGAGCTTGAACAACGCTACTCTTTTCATCTACACAAGTTCAACTGTCAGTCAGTTACAGGCATCTACTGTGCAACTCTTCAGTGAAGTAATACTTCCTCACATCTCTCTTAAACTTCCTCCCCTCCAGTGTTATCATATGCCCTCTGGTTCTGGTGCTCTTTCACATTTAAAACAGATTCACCTCCTGCACTCATTACCTCTATGAAGTACCTGTAAGTCTCAATCGTGTCACCTCTTGCTCTCCTCTCTTCAGGGTATACATGTTGAGATCTCAGTTTGTTCTTGCCGTGCTTTTGGTAAAACCCCTTCACCATTTTAATTACGCTCCTCTGAACTGCCTCCACACTGTTTATGTCCTTTCTTAGGTGCAGCTTCCAGAACTGCACACAATACCGCAGGTGGGTCTCACAAGCTATCTATGCAATGGTGACACCACTTCCCTTCTCCTGCTGGAGATACCTCCCCCTATGCACCCCAGCATCCAACTGACCCTACCCACTGTTTTTTCACACTGTCCTGCCACATTGAGGTAATCAGATATGATAATACAAAGGTCTCTTTCCTGCTTAGGGACTGTCAGTACCTCCCCTAATCCTATAAAGGACAACTTTGCAAAACAGGGCCTCACAGTCTTAAAGATTACCTCCTGTAAAAAAATAAAGGTTTTATCTATCTATCTATACTCATTTCCTGGGTTCCTTTGACCTTGTATTTTCTGGCACTAAACTCCAACTGCCATGATCTTGACCACTCCTCCAGTTTCCCATGATCCCTACATAATTTCCCCATCCCCTTCTTTGTGTCAGCCCTATTACAGATTTTGAGGTCATGTGCAGAAAGGCATACTGTACCTTCCCCTACAGTTCTCCTGTAATGTTGTGTATTAAGACACTGAAGAGGGCAGGTCCCAGTATTAAACCCAGCGACACCTCACTGGGCTCACTCTCGTGATTAGAGTGAGTGCTGTTAACCATCACCTTCACTGTACTGCCCATTAACCAGTTTCTAACCAAATTCACCACTTTGGTGCCACTGGGAAGTACCAGATCCTTTGAATATATCCTGGGAGAGGGTGTAGGCTGAGGGATTCTCCTCGTCTACCGTCCACCAGGTGACGGTGGAGAATTCCTGCAGGAGATGGCAGACTTCATTGTCAACTTGGTGTTGAGGTTCCCCAGATTGATAGTTCTGGGGAACTTCAATGCCTGGGTCGATGATGAACTCTCTCATTTTGGTCAAAATCTCCTCCAGCTGATGATTACGCTGGGCCTAACACAGGTGGTTACCTCCTCGACCCATATAGGGGGTCATTCACTGGACCTGGTCTTTCTTTTGGGTATGGAGATCGCTGACTTGGGTGTGGAACCTGTCAGCTGGTCTGAACATCACAACATAAGGTTCAGTTTCAGGGCCCCCCCCGACAGGTCTGCCCCTACGGAGATGGTTGATATCGCCCTTTAAGGATATTAACCCAATGATCTAGCGAGGTGCTGGATCTATTGAGTTTGTCGGGTGAATGCATGAGTCCAGATGATCTTGTACTAGCCTATAATAAGGCTGTGGGAGATGCTCTGGACAAAATTGCTCCTATTCGTGTTCGGCCTCTCGCCCTCTGTCCAAGGAGCCCTTGGTTTGATGGCTCCATGAAGGAGTTAAGGCAAGTTGGCCGAAGGCTGGAGAGAGCCTGGTGGAAGTCAGGCCTTGATGCTGACAGACTTAGGTTGATGGCACATTATGATAGCTATCAATCAGAAATCACTCGTAAGAAGGCAGAGTTCCTGTCCAGAGAGATTTCTGCTGCACAAAATCGACCGGCTCAGCTTTTCCGGACCGTGGACAGATTGTGCAATCCAATCTGTCTTCAGCCCAGAAGAAACCTTTTCTCCAGCTAAGATGTGAGGAGTTGCTCGTTTTTGCAGATAAGGTTGCCAGCATCAGGTCGGCATCGGTCCGACCTCTCCTATGGGGACTGCGGTAGTCGATGAAGTGGCATGCCCTCGGTCTGTCTGGTCAGATTTTGCTGGCTGGAGTTCGGGGACATTGTGAAGATCATCCAAACAATGACCAACTAGTTGTAGTTTGGATCCGGGCCTACACCTCTTTTTAGTAAGTAGTGTAGAAGTTATCTGCCCAATCCTTGCTGACATTGTCTGGAAGTCTTTGGAGAGGAGGTCTTTCTGACCTTAAGGGAGGTGATCGTTTGACCCTCCTTAAAAATCCTCCTTGGATCCAGATTGTCTAGCTAACTACCGGCCTATCTCTAACCTGCCGTTTGTCGGTAAGGTTATTGAAAAGGCAGCTGCATTGCAATTGGATGATCATCTTATAACTCACAATGTCTATGATACTCTCCAGTCTGGTTTTAGAAAAAGGCATAGCACGGAGACTGCCCTTGTCCGGGTACTGAGCGACCTCCTAATGGCCAGAGATCGAAAGGCATGTACCATTCTGGTCCTTCTCGATCTCTCTCTCTCTCTGCTGCACTTGTCACTGTAGACTATGGAGTGCTGTTGGAGCACCTGCGGGTTTTTTGTGGGCTGTCTGGTACAGTCCTCAAATGGTTTCATTCTTACCTCATGGACAGGTCTCAAAGAGTTGTCACTGGAATTTATTCCTCTGGCGCTCACTTCCTGCCTTGTGGAGTACCACAGGGCTCCATCTTAGCTCCCATGTTGTTTGCAGTGTATATGCTGCCATTGGGAGAAATTTTCAGGTGTTACAGTCTGGGTTTCCACTGCTATGCAGACGATACTCAGCTGTATCTGTCCTTTCTCCCCAGTCAGGGTGATGCACTCTCTGTACTGAATAACTGCCTTGCGGAGATCAGACTTTGGATTAGTTCCAGCTGGCTGAGACTCAATCCGGATAAGACTGAGGTATTGGTAGTGGATCCAGGTCATCCAGGGGAGGGTTTGGGAGACGGACAACCATCAGGTTTGTTACTTGGTAGTATACCACTCTCTACATCCAATCAGGTGCGAAATCTGGGCGTTATTTTTGATGATGGTCCGACCCTAAAATCTCAGGTGTCAGCTGTCGTCAAATCCTCTTTTTACCATCTGAGGAATATTGCCCGGGTGAAACACCTGGTTCCTCCGGGGGATCTTCCAACATTGGTCCACGCCTTTGTCACTACCCATCTGGACTACTGCAATTCCCTCTACCTAGGGCTACCAGGGGTTGATATCCGCCACCTCCAGTTGGTGCAGAACGTGGCAGCCAGGCTTTTGACTGGGACTTCTAGAACCAATCATATTACGCCTGTGCTCCACGAACTGCACTGGCTGCCTTTATGGTGGTGGATCACCTTTAAGGTTGGTTTACTAACCTTTAAAGCCCTACATGATCAGGGACCCGGTTACCTGAAAGATCTCCTGATTCCCTACTGCCCCCTCCGTCCTCTCCGTTCCACCAATGAGGGATTGCTGGAGATTCCCAGGGTTTGATTAAAGACATCAGGATCTCGTGCATTTGCTTTTTCAGCACCAACCCTGTGGAATTCTCTACCTCGTTAGTTGAGAAAATGCCCAACCGGCGATAGTTTTAAGGTCACTTTAAAAACATATTTATTCAATTTAGCTTTTACCTAGTCATGGCTGACATATTTTAATGTATGGAAATGTTATTAATCTGTATATGTTTTATGTACAGCGCCTTGGATTTGAAAGGCGCTATATAAATAAAGTTGGATTGGATTGGATTCCAGGCCTAGGATGCTTACATTAGTTTGTTTATCAGTCTCCTATGCTCCACAGTGTCAAAGGCCTTTCCTAAAGTCCGACTAGGCCATGTCCACTGGCCTCCCCTGATCTATTTCCCTAGTCACTCACTCAACAAAATCAATCAAGTTCATCTGGGATGACCTCCCCCTTGTGAATCCATGTAGCCTGCATGCTTGCAGCCTATTGGATTCAATATACTCTGCTAATCTTTCCTTTAAGACAGTTTCCATTAATTTCCCCACTACTGAAGGGAGACGGACCATCTATCATTGCTAGCCTCCTCCCTGCTACCACTCTTATTTTTTTTTCTTTTGGTAAATGGCTAAGGCCCACTAGGCACACAAGCCTGTTTTCTGGGGTAACCCAGGAGCACTGAGGAGGTTAAGTAACTTGCTCAGAATCAAACAGTATGCGAGTGAAGGTTGTGGGAATTAATCCTATGTCTACTGGCTACACCCTGTACCAAGCCCCTTCACAATTCATCACCCCTTCACAATTCATCACTCATCACTCCAACCAGTGGGCTACACTGCCAGCCCAGTGTACAGTGACCATATCTGTTGTCCTTCAGTCCTCCAGGACCATGCCTGCTTTCACAGAGTTGATGATTAAGGCCTTTAATATCCTTGGGTGTTTCCCACCAGGTCTTATAACCTTCCTCACTTTCAGAGCTGCAAGTCCCTTCAGGACTCTTTCCTTTGAAAATGGACTTGTATCCACCTCCCCCCTTTTTTCTATTGCTCACTGGTGATCTGCTCCCACCCCCACTGTGAAGACTGAGCAGAAGTACCTGTTCAGGATATCTGCTTTCACCTGGTCCACCTCTTTACAGTGTCCCCCCAACCAATCTCCTTCTCCTCACTATCCATCCCCTTGCCTTCCTCCTCTCACTTACAGTACGTACCTGAAGAATGTCTTATCCGCTTTAGCTACGCCATTGGCGATCCTTTCCTCTGTCTACATCTTTGCTCCCCTCACATCCTTTCCTGCTTGCCTCTGTTTTACTTGTTACACATCCCTGTCTTCTTTCCTCTGTATTTCCTTATACCTTCTGAATGCCACCCGTTTTCCTTCGACTTCTTGGTCACTACGCTAGAGAACCATAATGGTCTATTTTTCTTTCTGCTTTTACTCATTTGAAGGCAGTACGGTAGTCTGTGAATCTGCAGTAAAACAAGGGTGCACTTACAACTGGGAAGCTATCCCAAACTCAAACTGATACACCAAACTCGTGAGTGAACTCCAATGTGTATCAAAATTCTTAGCAATGAATGTGCTACTGTTTGAGAAAGAATAGAAGTAAATTGCAGCTTTACCAGATCTGGCTAAAAATTATTCAGTGTCCTTATGTTGACAAGACAAGATGCTGCAGTCAGTTGGGTGATCCAAAGTTTTTATTTCAGACAGTAAGAAATGAACATTTAGTGTGGAGCCAAGCTCTGCCCCATCTTGTCTTGTGGTTACACACTGGAGTGCACTCACCTGTTTGGTGTATCTGCTTTTAATCACTTCCATCATGCAGAGGCTGGTTGCCTTAATTATGCCCTCCCTTATTTCCCCCCACTGTACCTCTAACCCTCCCTGAAAATCCCCTCCATGAGGGAGTTTCCGAAGCAATCTTCCATTTCTTTAAAAGCCATCCTTCTAAAGTCCAGGACTCTTATTCTCATGTGTTTTGCCTCTCTTCCTGTCTTAATATTAAACCACACTGTACAATGATCACTGGTACCTAGGGGACTGCCCACTGTTTTGTCTGCAATACCATCCCTGTTTGTAAGCACCAGGTACAGCACTGCTTGATCTCCAGTGGGTTAATTGACTAGCTGCCTAAAAAAGCCCAATTTGTTCAGTTTAACCATGCTGTCCAGATTCATGATCACTGTATTAGCTAAAGTATTGCAAAAATGACATTAAAGTGATTTTCCAGAATGCTTTAAAACTTCTCAAAATATAATATTGGGAATCAAAGTGATCCCCACAACACCCCCTAATGTCTTCACAAAGCTTGTCAAGCACTTGGTCCAGTGTTCTGGGAATTATGCAAATGAAGAAAAAGTTCTTGACCATCAAATACCTCTTATTGCAGTTTGTAACATGGCAAAAAAATAGAGACAAAAATAATTAACATTCATTGGAGGAACAGCAACATGTAACCACCGAGCAAGCATGGATTCATTTCCCTTATTAATCCATGGCTGCCATTGGGAGTGCGCTTGGGAGTCACAAGGGGACAGAGAGAGAGAGAAAAGAGAGAGAGAGAGAGAGAGGAGCAGTCAGCCCCTGTGTCACACAGTGCGTTAACATAAAGTTGGTAGAAGCAATGACTGTTTTGTTTACCATGCTCACTCCTGTAAAGTTGGTAGAAGCACTGTCTGTTTTGTTTCCCAAGCTGTCTGCTGTACCCTGTGTCCTTTCACACCCACCCACCCTGCGGAACTCCAGGACTGCACCATACCCAACACCCCCATGCCAAGCATTGCTTTCCACAGCTGCACTCCACAAACTGAGATATTCAGTGTACAGTAATCGAAAACACAGAGAGGAGAGAGACAGAGAGAGAGAGAGACAGGGGACACAGGACTACACAAATAAGTATGTCTCTCTTTTTCTTCATAGACTGATAGACCACAATTATTAATTATTCTGCACTGTTCATATTCCTCAATGTGGTACCCTAGAAGTTTGTTTGTAAAAGTATCAGGAAGTGTAGTTATTCAGTTAAAAGTGTTCATTGTATACAATTTTGCCAGGTTCACAACTGCACCCATAATTCACCTCTGCTGGTGCCGAAGATGAACAAATGTAAAGTCTTAACAGTTGAAAAATGTGCATTGCATAGTTTAAATGTTTAGAAATGTTGCTATATTGATAGAGTTGTCCAATGTTTGAAAATGATTTTAAAAATATATTGTGCCTTTCATAAATATACAGATGTTCACTGTTCAGCCTGTTGAATATGTAAATTCAAAATGTTGACCCATAATTAAGTATAGAGATACACTGAATAAGCCCACAAACAGAGGGTTAAACCTTGCAAATCTTTGGCACAGGTTCAGTTTTTGTTACTTTATTTGTGTTTTACTGGTAATGTGAAGAGGTCATATGCGCAGTAAATTTGCAATCGCCACATAAATGAATGTGAAGTGTATGTGCATGCACACATTCCATGATGCATAGTTCCTTTACAATCAACCAAGCTGAATCATAAAGTACTTGTTTGCGTGCAAGAGAAACCAGTGGCCTAATGCCCCCCCAACCATGGATTAATTCCACAGTAGAACCATGGTCTGCAGTGGTTTAATGCTTACATGTCTTTATTTTTCTTATTCCATCCCAAACTATGTAGCACAACATTTTGAGACAGCCACACTGGTCTCTTCTTCAGGAAAAAGACTGTAAACTACACTGTCAGAGAGCTCCTCTTCATTTCAAATTTCAGCAAGATGTATTATCCACTTGTTACTTTACTCTAAAACATAAATGTTATTAATTCTGGTACAAAATAAATTGTTAGACTTTGATGTTCACATGCTCTTCATTCATATTAGAGAATGCTAATTTCAAACCACTAATCCTCTCTTGAGGTTACCTTCTGAAAAATACATTTGTTGAAATTTGAAGTGAAGAGTTGTACTTAACAATGTGATTCAAATTTTGCCAGCTGAAGAAAGCCTTGCAGTCTATCAAGTCTGCCCACATGGTATCTGTCTCTTATAGGTTGATGTCTCCCCACCCTCCTCTGCCCCTATTTCCTGTACTTGCCCCCCTCCGTGAAACTCTTAATTGTTTTAGCTTAACCATCACCTTTGGCAACCTTTCCACCCCCTTCCTGTAAATCAGCACTTCCTGACATCCCTCCTGAATGTACCTGCCATTACAATAATTTGTCGCCATTACCTCTCATGCTTTTATTTTCACTGGACCTGAGCAATTCACTGAAGTCCAGCTTGTTAATACTTCTCATATATCTGAAGAAACATATCATGTCTTCTCTCTCTCCCTTCTGGTCTCCAGCTAGTACATTTTTTTTTTTTGGGAGGGTCCTCCGTCACTCATCTGCCTAGTCACGGCCCCCGGAACTTCCACCACCTGCCTATTTGCCGCCCCTCCCGGACACCCCCTGCTTACCCCCCAGAGGGTGGGGCAGCGGCACTGGCTCCCCTAATACCAGTGCCTCAGTACTAATAACTGGTTGGGAGTGCGGCAGCAGGGGTGAATTGAAGCCCGGGGAGGCTTCACCTAGACGGAGGATCCCCCTCCCTCTTTTTTCCCTAAGTTTTCTCCCAGAGGCAGGGACGTGCAATGATGCCGGCGTCAACCCTGCCTCCCCTGGAAACTAGTGTGGCAGCGTGAGAGCTCCCGGCCTCTTCCAGGAGTCCTCAGTGCTCCGGATGCTGCTCGCACCCTCTCCCCGGAGAAGGAGAGCAGTCCATAGGACGCTCCATCCCTCTCCCCCTGGCCGGCCCTCTGATGACTCGGGTCCGTTCCCGAACCCGGGTCACCGGTGTCTCAAGCGGAAATCACACTGCTGTGCCAGCGGGTCCAGCTAGTACATTTTAAGGGTCACAGGCCTCTGCTTATACATAGGAGCATGGGAAACAAGGTCCCAGACCTGGCAGTGGTCATGGCCCAGGCAGAACTAGATTTGGTGGGGATCACAGAGTCATGGTGCCATGAAGGGCAGGATTGGGACATGAACATTCCAGGGTATACACTATTTAGGAGGGATAGAGTCAGGAAGGGGGGGGAGTGGCACTGTACATGAGGGAGGGGATTTCAGCAGTGGAGTTACAAGGAAAAGGGGGATAAAGAAACTGTATGGTCCACTTGACCATGGGGAGAGTGAGGTAGTCTGCACAGGGGTAGTCTACAGGCCACCAGGACAGCAAGAGGAAGTGGACAACCAGATGTTGGAGGAAATTCAGAGAATGTCAGAAAAAGGGGAGGTGCTGCTGATGGGGGATCTTAACATGCCGGACGTGATGTGGAACACCTGGTCAGTGGCATCCACCAAAATAAGGGAGATACTGGAATCCCTTCAAGTTGTCCTGCTCAAACAGTTGGTCCAGGTACTGACTAGGGAAGGGCAGTGTTAGATGTGGTACTAACCAATAGGGACAGGGTAGGGGAACTTGTTGTGGGGGACAACCTTAGCTCCAGTGATCATAGCACCATGTGGTTCATGGTCCGCATGGCAAGAGCCCCAAACAGGTCCAAGGTGAAGGTTACTGACTTCAAACATGTGGATTTCAAGAAGACAGGGGAATATGATAGTAAGGCTTTGGAAGCAGTGGGGCAGTAAGGGGTAGGGATGTCTTGAGGGAACTGAGGGAGGTGCTGACTGCTCCCCTGGTGAAATAATTTAAAAACTCCTTAAAATCAGGGGAAGTACCAAAGGATTGGAAGTGTGCAGATGTAATTCCCCTACACAAGGGTGGGGGAAAGGAGGAGGTGGGCAACTTCAGGCCAGTAAGATTGACTTCTGTGGTTGGGAAGTTCATGGAGAGGTTGCTCAGGAACAGAATTAAAAGTTATCTAGATGCAAATGGTCTTCAGGACCCGGGGCAGCATGGGTTCACAGAGGGCAGATCATGTTAAACAAACTTAACAGAGTTTTTTGACTGGGTCACTATGGCGGTGGATTGGGGCAGCTTGGTGGACATGGCCTACCTTGATTTCAAAAAAGCGTTCAACTCAGTACTGCGCAGGAGACTATTGTACAAAATGGCCTGCTTTGGACTAGGGGAGGTGGTAATTAGGTGGGTTGGAAACTGGCTGAAGGAAAAATGCAGAGGGTGGTGGTAAATGGGGCAGTCTCAGGGTAGTCAAATGTCATCATTTGGGTTCCCCAGGGGCCAGTACTAGGGTCTCTTCTGTTTAATATCTTTATAGAGGATATGGCGGTGGGGCTGGAGGGGAGGAAGAGTCTCTTTGTGGATGACACAAAGGTCAGAAATAGAATGGATTCACAAGAGGGGTGGAAATGATGTGCAGGGACCTGGAGAAGCTGCAGGATTGGGCCAAAGAGTGGAAATTGTCATTCAATACAGATAAGTGTAAGATCATGCACTTTGGCAAAAAGAATGTGAGAGCAGAGCATTCACTGGGACGTAGACTCCTACAGGTAGTGGAAGAAGAAAAGGATTTATGCTTCATCATATCACACAACCTGAAGATGGGGAGGCAATGTGCAGGGGTGGTGGCAAGAGCAAGCAGAACACTAGGTTGCATAAGGAGAGGGATCACCAGTAGGAAGAGGGAAGTCATAGTACTGATGTACACGCAACTGGTTAGGTCTCACCTGGAGCATGGGGTCTAGTTCTGGAGGCCCTACCTCAAAAAGGATATAGGGAGGGTGGCAAGAGTTCAGAAGAGGGCAACAAAGATGGTGAGGGGGCTGGAGCAATTACCATATGAAGGGAGGCTGAGGGGCCTGGGCATGTACTCTCTGGAACAGAGGAGGGAGGAGGGATATGATCAAGACTTTTAAGTACTTCAAGGGTATCAGTAAGGTACCAGTGAAGAACCTTTTCCTGTTGAAAGACAGGCCGAAGGTGAAGGGTCATGACTTTCAGATTGAGGGGGGAACATTAAGGGTAATTGCCAGAAGTTTTTCTTTACTGAGAGGGTGGTGGATAACTGGAATTGGCTGCCTCAGGTAGTGGTGGGGGAGAAGAATGTGGGGGGTTCAAAAGAGCTTGGGATAAACACAAGGGGTTACTGGAACAAGGGTGGGGAGCACAATAGAAGTCTAGTAGATTCTAGGCATACCGTGCAGACTGGGTGGGACTGGTAATCCTTTTCTGCCATCACATTCCTATGTATTCCTATGTATGCATATTCCCCTGCTTCCCCAGAATCATCTTAGTGGCCCTTCTCTGCACTATCTCCAGATTGTTTACATCCTTCCTCAGATAAGGACTCCAGACCTGACACCATACTCCAGGTGCAGCCACACTAGGGTTCTGCACAGGGGCAGTTCTAATTCCTTTCTTCTGCCACTGATCCCTCTTCTAATCCAGCCCAGCATTCTGTGAGCTTTCCTTCTGCCTCACTTCATTGGGCAGATAGTGTCCAGGTGCTCATAACTGCTACCTCCAAAACCTTTTCTGCTTCTGACTCTGTGATGACCACCCCCTCTTAATTTGTCTTCAACCCTTGGATTCTTTCTCCCCATTTGCATAACCTTGTGCTTCTTGGCATTGCAGCAATTTGCCAGAGTCTGGGCCACATCTTTAGCCTTTCAGGTCTTCCCTCATATTCCTGAGATCTCCTCACTTTGTGCCATGCCAAGGACTACTAAAGACTGCTATAGATCTTATATTGTTAAGGACATTAAAATGAAAATAGGATCTGAGTCCTCCAGATTACGTGTCATCCACATACTTTTCCATCATAATTATGTTTGTGACATCCAAGTCATATCCACAGCAACAGATTTCTATGACACAAACACAGTATTTTGAGAGAAAACCAGGAGGTGAGATAAAGTCTGAGACACTAAGATCCTATTTACATGCAAATGTTCTTAATAGTATAGAATGAGGAGATGCAATACATACTGTAACATTAATGAAATAAAAGCTTTATTGTATTTAAATACTATATTTCGAAATGTTGTCTTGGATATTGGAAAATCTCTATAAAATAATGTAAGATTAATTGCAAAATGTCATAAATCCAAAGTATGTTTTGTTTTTTTACAAATACGTCATTTGGTTTTGCATTAAAAAAAGATAGAACATACATGTCAGAATGTACATTCCTGAGGATACACAGGTAAAATTACATGTAAAACAAATAAAAAACAATATGCCATAAGCTGAAGAAAATCAGATAGAATCAAGGAAAAGAAGAAGAAGAAACGAAAGAAGAAAAAAGACACAACAATTTGTGTACATGCAGGTTCTTAATAAGATGATTATACAGTAAAACCTATCAACATTGCATTTATTCATAAGCCATATTACCATTACTATTATGAAATATTCAGAAATCTAGACAGTTTTTTAAAACCTTTATAATATTTATGAAAGTGTTTATTAATACATTGTGATTGTCTTTCTGTTCTCAAAAATTCAGTTTTTGAGGAAAATCCAACATCAAAATTTAACACAAGCATAAAATATAACCAAAAATAAGGATATAAACAAGGAATTTAAAATGTTCTTACAGCAGCATATACTCTAAAGATATAGATCCATCTCCTATTAGTGTAGACATTTTTTTTAGAAAATTTAACCTGCCTTCACTTACCCTACAAGACAGAAAAAACTTAGGAAAAGAAATTTCAAAAGACGATATATTGCAAGTAATTAACGACCTCCCAACCAGTAAAACTCCAGGCTCTGATGGATTTTCTCATGAATGTCATAAAACCTTTTCTCCCATACTCTCCTCCACACTGCATAATGACTGGAGATGTGGGGCAACACATCAAGACCTCATACAATGAAAGAAGCTTTTCATTTCATTTCATTTTTATTTTTATACTTGGTAGCTGATGAGCAAAACTGCCTGTTTTCACAAGTGACAAGTAACTTTTCCTCACCCTTATCCCTAACAAAAAGTAAAGATCTCATGGATTGCTTTAGCTACAACCCCATCTCCTTAATGAATACTAAAGATACCATACTAACTAAAATTATTGCCAAAAGAATACAGACTATAATCATTTAACTAATAGATAAGAAGCAAATTGGTTTAATCCAAAATAGGTCAGGAGCAGACCACATATGCCATCTACTCAACATTATGTGGTAGGCCAAAAAACAGAAGAAACCATAGAACTGCATCAAAAGACATTGTCAGATAGTTACTGAAATTTCTGTGAGATAGATAGCCAGATAAATTCCCTGCCTGCCATACCACAGTGGGCCAACAGAGAGAGAGAAAATCCCTTTAGATATATCACAAAATATCTAGAAATATCTGAACATATCTATGGCTGCAACTGTGTGCTGCTCACTCATTAGATATGTTTCAAATCATTTGATTTGATCTGGTGGGACTACATGCTATGAGCCTTTATTGAATTTGGTTGTGGTGAAAAGTTTATTTCATGGACAGCTATGATTTATGAAAATGCAGCAACACAAGTAATAACTAATGTCACTTTATTGGTCCTGGTCAGACTGTCCAGTGGTACTAGGAAAGGATGCCCCATCTCCTTACGTATTTATCATAGCTTTTGAAACACTAATTAGAAATGTTAATGTTCACTCAGGAATTAGTGGGATAATACTGGGAAAGCAGAATCACAAGCCATTTGCCTTTGTGGATGTGCTACTGGTGACACTCACCAGACCTGTTGAATCTTGTAACAATCTCAGGCCCTAAAATTAAGACAAAACTCAAGTTTTGCATAAGAACATAACTAAAGTTACAATGGACAATATGCAACACATTTTAGATAAAAAATGTTTCAGAACTGAAATTACTTATCTAGGTTTACAAATTACAACTAAACTTGAAAAATTATATCATTAAATGTTCTCCTCTAATGAGTGACATTGAATTAGATCTAGCCAGATAAGGTAAAATCACTCTGTCCTTATGGGGAAAGATAATGCCATATAAATCAAGGTAGCTCCCATAATTTTCTATTTCATTCAAAACTTACCAGTCCAACTTGATAAAAAAAATCTTTAATCAATTTGAAAGGACTATTGGGAACTTTCTCTGGGACAGTAAACACCATAGGTTAAACATTTCCAAACTGAAAGCTGCACAAGATAAGGCTGGTTTTGCTCTCCCCATGTTTTAAGGGTAGCAGTATGCTTTCATCCTTAAACAGACCATGGCCCAGACATATAACTTCATGCAGAACTTTCATCTACAGCCTCTCTGGTTGTCTATAAAAAATAATAAAACCCCACAGTTTGGCAGATCTCATAACCTTGGGTTGGACTAGATTGGCATAAAAATCCAACAGAATCGTATTTGGATTAATCATGGTGTTTACTTTCTTAAGGGGTTAAATTGGTCCTAGTATGAAGGAGTTATCCTTCACTTGTAAGTTAACATATAAACTCTTCTATCCCTGACTTACCTCCTGTCTCCTAACTGACTCTTCCTCAGATTACTACCTCACATGATACCACCTATTATACCCCCTCCTCCCACCCCATTACCACCTACTGTGCCATTCTGACACTCTACTACCATCCGCAACCTACTGTGCTACTCAACACTGTACTGTTGTCCTTCCCCCCTCAATACACCCTATTTCTCATACTGATGCCCTCCCTTTTTCCATTCCGAGTTTACTCCTATTTTCTCCAGCCTCCCTATATCTTATCCCCCTCCTCCCCTCCAGTTACCCACTACACTATACTCCTCCTCCCTGCCCCCCTTTCTCTCCACTTCTTTTCTGCCTGGTACTCAGTCAGCGATAGCTAGATACTTTACAGCATTTTTGAAGAATCTGGCTACCTGTCCTTGAATTTAAGTAACTCATGTGAATCCAACATATGATAAACTAGGTCCTCTCTAGTAATACTACATATTGATTATTGAACAGTATATGACTAAATTAACTCGGTAGCTAGAACATATTTTGCTTTATAATACTATTCTCATATTCTGATATAATAGGATTGTATGATTATTTGAACTTGTTAAAAGAAGGCATTCATTTACTGTTGTTACTTTTGAAAATCAATAACGTACTGTGTAAAAAAATAATTAAGTTATTTATAATACTTGAACAAATCAAAAAGGTGGGAACTTATTAGTAATAGCTTTATATAAAATTAACCCATTACGCAATCTCTACACTCAATTTTGAATAGATATGATTATTAAACGTAATTCTCAGTACAAGTAAAGGAATTCAAAATAACAATAAAACCAACACATTTTAATAACCAATAACCAATAAACAATTACATTATAGGAGCACTGCAAAAGCTTAAACTTCTGGAAAATGTGCAAACATAAAATGGTAGGGAATTCCAAAGAATTGCCCATACCAAATAAGAAGTACATTGTAGAAGCCAGTACAAACTAGATTTTCTGATCATTAATAAACCTGCATTAAAAAAGTGAAGTGGGTGGGAGACTATGTACCACTTCTGATGCTTGGACAGCTGGTTCTGATCACTGTATATTTTTTTGTGATATAAAAATGGGTTATGGACTCTCTGTCGTGAGAGATGCTGAGAAATCTGGTGCTCTTGGAGTGACCTCACCCCCCCAGGTTTCAGATGAAAGATGAAAGCCATGAGAAAATGTTGAAACAGCATGTGAGATCATACACACACAGGTTTGGGATATAAAATGTTACACGGCAGACCAGAAGCTAATTACAGACTTTTCTAAGTTAATAATTATAGCTTTAGCTGTTAAAAGGGAAATCAGCATCCCTTTTATGATGTTTCAAGAGGAGGGAACCAGGTTTAGTAAACTGGTGTGAAATCATAAATGCTGATGTCTGTGTGAGAGGGGAAACTGATCAAGAGATCAAAGAAATGTCATTTGAAGGACATGAGTCATGCTGAGGATTGCAGAATTTAATACTTGAAAAAGACATCCTGTTTTTATATAGATATATTTTTATATATATTCTGACAGGGAGGAGCTAGGTGATCTCATGCAAATAGGTGGGAAAAGACAGCTTTTTAAAGATTATTCTGTTTTCCTTCAGAGACACTTTTATCTAGACTCTGACAAAGAAACATATGTGAGCACTTTAAACAGGTATTTAGAAAGAGAGATAAATCTAAATATTGTTGTAGGAATTTACACTGTTTAAACCTTGTTCTTTTAAAAGATTTGTATGTCTTGTGATATAATAGTTCTGTATTTTATGTTGAAATATTTTTTGCTATTTTAGTAAAACTCTTTTTAGAGCATACTTGGTCTATCTTTGAATTTCTTTCATTTGTAAGAAAAGTATATATGGTTATAGCAGACACTAGGCATAAGCTTAAATGGTGATACCAAACTGGAAAGAGAAGTGTTTTAAATCTGAGGTCTTTATAAAAGTTTTTAAGGGTTCATCTCTGTATACCTGGTTAGGTGCCCATAGGCAAAGATATCTGGCCCCCCGAAGACAGAAATATCTGAGTCTGTGCATTGGGTAAGCTAGCAAGAGGTTCACAGTTTGAATCCCTCCAAGACTTGAGACCGAAGGTTGATTCAAACTCACAAAACAGACAAGAGGGTTACCTTGTTCTGTTAAACTGTTCACCAGACTGCACTCGGAGGTTGGCACTTTGGGAGTAGAGGGCAGGCCTGCTGAGTGAGTTTGTGACACCACTGAGTATAGAAACCAAGATAAACCAGCAACCCAGGATAAAGAGTCATAAAGACTGAGACAAGAATTTTAAATTGAACTATGATATGAAACATGTAAACATAGAAGCTGATGACAGAAAAAGACCACTGGTCCATCCAGTCTGCTTGGAATACCCTATTCTACTACTGAGATGAACCAAAAGCCAAGGCAAATATTTGAGAAGGGGAGTAATGTATGCCTGATCAGAGGTGCCAAATACCAGGTGGGCAGCTGTATTAGGATATACACAATCCACATGCTCATAGCTGGAGGCATGCAAACATTAGGAAGGAAGGAAGTACAAGAAAGGCACACTCTTAAACAGCAAGTAAAATAAAAAAAACAGGAGGGCTACTCATAAAGTCACAAACGAAAGTTGTTTTAATGTATACTAGAGAGTGTGGCACAATCTAGCCTTGGTTCTTCTGATCATGCATGACCTTTGGTCTGGGGGTCCCCTGATGAAAGGTCACATAAAACCTAAAGCACTAGGGATAGATAGTGACATGCTCTCTGATTTGCAATAAGGAACTTTGGTTTGCTACTTTATGAGTATTCCTTGTCTTTTTTTTTCATTTTACTTTCTGTTTGAGGGTGCACCATCCTTGTGCTTACTGGGCAGCTATATTATCAGTGTGCCACAATGGGGCTGGTTTTGAGATATGTAAACCATTTCACTGACTATTACAAAAGTAAAATCTGAAAATTATCAGGACATGAACAAATACTCAATTAGTCTTAAGATCCAAATATGTTGTAAAAAGACAAATAATCTCAGCACAAAAAAATCACAGAAGTATAGAATACCCAGAAAGACATTGGCTACAAAGCTAGCTTTCAAAGAAATAAGAAACTGCACATACCCCTATAGTGGCAAGCATCATGGGATGTATAAACAAATCACCAGAAAATAATTCAGAGAGGTTCTGTCTTAAGCAAGAGTGTGTGGTGCCAAAGCCCTCCATCCATACACACACACTACAAATGCTGAAAACAGAAGTCACAGACACATATTTCATCCTTCTCAGGACTCATTGGATTGTCTCACATGTACCACAACCCAGGGAGAAGATGAACTGGCCTTTGTGATGGTCATATGAGTTTGAGTCATGGTGATCCCGCAATAAGAAAGTAATTTAAAATAGAAAGAACCTCAGCACAAAAGCACCAAGACAAGATTACTCAGAAAGGGCATTGGTAATAAAGCCATGTTTCAAAAAAAAGTCACACATACCCCAATCATGCTAAGCATAATGGGATGTAAATGCAAATCTCCATACAATAATTCTGACTGGTTCTTCCTTAAGCCTTTAAAAAGAGGGAAGGGTGCAAACATGTCTCATGCCAAGAGAAAGCTGAAATCCGTGATAAAAAATAAGGTTTTTCATTGTACATAAGTAATATGGATCAGACTTGTCTTTTGTAGATCCACTATGGAGATAGTTCCACTCCACAGAGGAGGAGACAAGGAGCAACTGGGAAACTACAGACCCATTAGTTTGTGGCATGGGGTTCTTGTCAGACCAAGGTGATAGTACTCTTTTACTGGGGTAACTAGTGCAGTGGATAAGGAACAAACAGTGGATTTACTCTACTTCAGCTTCAGCAAGGCATTCCACTCTGTGCCATGCAGAAGGTTGCTGAAGAAGTTAGAGGATCTATGAGCAGTGAAAGATCTAGTCAGATAGGTAGGAAAGCAACTCAAGGGGAGATAGCAGAGTGTGGTAGCAAACTGGGTCAGGCCAGGGAAGAGAGAGGTCACAAGGGAAGTGTCATAGGGTTCAGTTCTGCACCAGTCCTTTCCAATACGTTCATCAGTGACACGGGAGAATAAATATAGGGCAAGATGTGTCTCTTTGCATATGTCACAAAGGTTTGTGGTAGGGTAGACAGTAAGGAAGTGGTAAGGGGTTGCAGAGGGACCTGCAAAGGTTAGAGAGTCTGAAAATTAAAATTCAACAGCAAGAAGTGGAAAGTTATGCACATAGCTAACAAGAACCCCAGGATGAAATACTGGATGCAAGGGGTTGAGTTGGATACTAATAATGAGGAAAGGGAATTGAGAGTCATCATATGTGACTCCCTGAAACAATCTAGCAAATGTGACAAGGCATACAGCAAGGCAATCTAAATATTGGGGTGTATTGACAGGGGGGTTGACAGCAGGAGGGAAGAGGTTATCCAACTGTACCTCTGTATAGACAACTGATAAGGCCACATCTGGAATGCTGTGTTCAGTTCTGGAGTCCCCACTTACAAAAAGACAAAAGCAGGCTTTACATGATGCAGCACTGGGTAACCAAAATTATTCAGGGCCAGTAAGGCAGATCCTAAGAGAATTAACTTAAGGCTCTGAAGATAAACTCACAAGAGACAAGAATGGAGAGAAGTGATATGACAGAGAACTTTAAGTTCCAAAAAGGAATGTGCAAGGTAGATTTTAAGGAAATATTCAGCAGGAATTGTGGATAAAGAACAAGAAGACAAAAGTAGAAGCAGATGGGGGTGCAAGATGGACTTGAGAAAGTTTTGTATTACAGAAAGAGTGATTTAACCATGAAACACCCTACTAGCAGAGGTGGTAGGTGCAAGATCCATTAATGGTTTCAAAAACATCTGGGACTAAGTTAAAAGCTTAATAGTTGCACCGAGGAAGAATTAGAGCAAGGGTGGGAAGCAAGGGCATTACGCAAACCAGACAATAGGTTTCTAGGTAGGATTGGGTAAAACAGGAAAGACTAGATGGAGCAATGATACTTTTCTCCTGACATATCTGACTAATGAAGGACTCTGTACTTCATAAAGCAACAATGAATGATACATTGAATATTGAGACCTATATGTTTTTATTTATTTTAGATGGTCTCTGCCATGTTAAGCCTACTTTATCACTTTTTTACATACTGTATCTGTGATAAAAGGAGAGTTCATTGTATTATGGCTATCCCCAGATTTTTGTCATTCCACTAATTTCTGTATAATCACATTTTCTTTAAAGTATGGAACAATCTCAAGTCCAAAGTTATTGTATTAGCCGATATCCCATGCTTTAGTAGTTTCCATATATTCACCACTTGTTCTGTGAAGTAGTAGTTATTTCACATGAATTTTCATCCTTTCAGTGACAATGTGCACCTTCTTGATCTCTTGTCCTTAGATACGCTGAAGATCTGTATTTGATCTGATAGTGTGATCCATTTCAGGTATTTGAAAATCATTATCTTGTCTCCCCTGAGCCTTCTCTTTTCCAGTGAGAAAAAGTCTTTTTTTTTTGTGCCAGTCTGTCCTCACATTTCATTTTCTCCCAGTTCTTGACCACATTTGTCACTTTCCTTTGCCAATTTGGTCCTCCATACAAACTAAGGAGCAGGATTTATTATTGAAAGTACACTTCACAACTAGTGTGAATTCATAATTAAAGCCATTGCGGTATATGTGGAAGCTATTACTAGAATTTGTCTTAAACAGAATAAGCATCCAATAGAGTGAAGGTTATTGAGGCAAAAAGAGAATGTATATACAGTGGATTTGCACATTTAATTAGTCCTTAGTTTTTAGCATGTGTATTTATGCTACTTATTTATATATATGTAATAATGATATATCAACATGTATTGTTTGTATCCCTTTTATCTCTTGATTTTGTGATGAATTTTATAATATCAGAAATGTATGTATGCTATTTTATTTGCTGAAATGGTCAAACGACCGATCAATAAAATTTTTAACTAGAACACTTTCCTTTGGACTTGTCCTATCATATCTATATTTTTGAAGATATGGGGAATAGAACTAAACAATGCTCTCAAGATAGGGTGTGACCAATGTTCAAAACACATGCATTATAGTATCTCTATACATGCTTATGCAGTTTCACTCTTCAAGTTGATGCATGCCATGATTCTATTTGCTTTGCTACAGTAGTTACTATCCTTTATCCACCAATTAAGTTTTTTGTAATCAGGTAGGAGAACTAGAAAGAAAGCTTATTTTAGGCTTGACCCTCACAATACAATTATACACAAAACAGAAATATACTTTATTTTTGTTTTAGGAGTTTGGGCCAGGAAAGGCACTAAGAGTTAAAGTTCATTTGCAGGTGCATCTCAGGAGTATATAGGAGTGAAGTAACTTGCTGTGCATCATGCAGTATGTAAATGTGAGTTGTAGGTGGTGGGCTGTGGGTTGTGGGTTTCAAAGCCAGGTCTGGTGGATTACCAGTTTAATAGTTTGATGCTCCAACTTCCTTGCTATATTGCCACCCAGTAATTAGCATTTAATAACAACGCAGTAATGAGAACATATACTGGTTGGCTACAGGTATTTTAAAATGTATTTATTTATTATTTATTTATTAAATTTTGGTGACTGGGTGAGCCCTCTGGGCCCCCCAGAGGTCCCTTTTTCAGGGGCGACCCAGGATTACATAACATAGGATACCTTACAATGCAGTAAATGTAGAAAATACAATTATGATACAAGTTATACAGAGGTGTACAGTCAGCTGGTTACATGTGCTGAGATCAGCATTACAGCAGTGCATATGTATTGATACTAATAAAGAGGAGAGTGTGAACCGCAAATGCAGAGACAGGTTGCGCACAGTAGGTAGTAATGGACTGTGAGGCTTAGGTGTCCATGTGGTGGACCCGTATCTCTAGCAGCTGCATTTGGAAGTAGCCATAATACGAGCCTTAAGCCTTGTGCAGAAACTTTTGATGGAGGGAGCTTCCTGCACTCTGGGAGGGAGGTAGTTCCATAGGATGGGTGCCGCGTGAGCGAAAGACTTGCCCCCCACCTTGGTTCTGACTCTTGGGACTGCTAGGAGCGTGCGATCCATTGTGCGGAGGAGCCACAGGTTATTCTTTAGTGCAATAAGTCCCGAGAGGCTGAGGGGGGGGGGGGGGGCTGTGCTGATTAATTTAAAGGTTTTGCAAAGCAAGGGGTGCTGGAGACGGGCTTCCCAGGAGGGCCAATTTAGGTGGGATAGCGTGTCACAGTGATGGTTCCTAGGGTTTGACTGGGCAGCGAACCGAGCCACCTTATTGTATAGAACTTGGAGTCCATTCATCTCAAGTCTAGCTACTCTCTGGACCACTGGGGCCGCATAGGTAATTGTCTGGAGGAGGACGCTGGTGGCTATGGAGACCCTTGCTTCGGGTATCAGCTGGTCTTTCAATCGGTAGAGGGTGCCTAGTCTCGCATGTACATTTTTAGTAACTTGATCCACGTGGTCCTTGAGGGTGAAGCCCTGGGCCAGGGTGAGGCCAAGGTATTTTAGTGATGCCACAACCTGTAGCTTACTGTCCGACGCAGAGGTCAGTTGTAGGTGTTGGCTTCTATCATGTCCAAGGGATCTTGGGACAAACAGCATGGCCTTGGTCTTGTTTGTGTTAAGGACCATTCTGTTGTTGACAAGCCATTGCTCGAGGGAACTCAGGTATCCTTGTAGCCAGGGGCTGAACTCTCCCAGATTAGTGGAGGGCTGATAGATGATGGCATCATCCACGTACCGGACCACAGAACTCCCACCACAGTGGTCACAGAGTTCGTTGGTGAAAAGGGAGAAGAGAAGGGGGCCAAGGATCAACCCTTGAGGCACTCCCTCTATTAATGAGAGTGGCTCTGATAAGGAGTCTTTCCATTTTACCCTTTGTGAGCATCCATTTAAGTAGCTTTTGAACCACATAAGGGAATGGCTGTCAAGACCTACATTGCCCAGCTTAGTCAATAACAGATTGTGACTGACCAGGTCAAAGGCCTTAGATAGATTGATAAAGACCGCACTAGTAGGGGTCCCCTTATCCAGTTTTCTGAGAACGTCAGTGGAGAATTTGGTGAGGGCAGTTTCCGTCCCATGCCTGGTTCTGAAGCCATGCTGGGAGGGTGCCAGTAGTTGATAGAACTCTAGGTATTCACGGAGTTGCCCATAGATCAGCCTCTCTTGTAGCTTTGCCAGGGTGAAAAGCAGGGAGATAGGCCTGTAATTGCTAGTGGACTCCCGATGGCCTCCCTTGTGGATTGGAACCACATAGGCCTGTTTCCATTGTTCAGGGACTGCGCCCTCTTTTAAGGATCTGTTAAAGAGCCAGGTTAGGGGTCTGACAAGGGACTGGGCCCCTTCCTTCAATAGCCTGGGGTGAATCCCATCAGGTCCCCCAGAGCCAGAGGTTTTAAGAGTCGTTAATAATGCGAGAACTTCTTTTGGTTTTACCAGTCTGAGGTGGAAGGTTGGGCAGCCAAGGTTAGGAAGTGACTGCCTGTTAGGGCAGTCACTGTTAGGTGGAGGGGAGGTAGTCCAACCTTGTAGGAGTCAAGGTTCGTGAAGTGGTGGTTGAGTGCCATGGCTATGCAGGGGTCGTAATTATTAGTTGACCATTTACCTCAATGGGGCCATGTTCAGTCTTGACGTTCCCCTTTAATAATCCATTTATGTGTGCCCAGAAGAGTCTAGGGTTTCCTAGATTCTTTTTCTGAAGTTGTGTGACATACTCCCTTTTGGCCGTTTTGATAGCCAGCTTACACCTGTTTCTCAGAGTTTTGTAGCTCAACAGGTCAGCAGGTAGGGTGGAGAGCTTGTATTTTTTCCAGGCTCTGTCCCGCTTTTTCATTAGGGTTTTCAAGGAGGGGGTGATCCACTTATAGCAGCTTCCCTTGGTACGGAGTTTCTTCATGGGGGCGAATAGGTCGGCTGCCGTGTGGAGTGTTCGCTGAAAGAAGGCAACAGCCTCATCCAGTGAGGGGAGGAATTTGATTGGGCTCCAGTCTATGCTGCTTAGGTAGTTGGATAGTTGTTTGGGTAATAGATGGGTGTAGTCCCTTGCAGCCAGGATTCGCGGACAGAACCTGGGAGTCCTATTTTTCCAGATGCAGAATATTGGGGAGTGGTCACTCAAGGTGTCCGCTAATGTGCCTGCAGCCTGTAAGTTACCAGGTTTGCTCACCAGCACCTAGTCAAGGGTGGAATGATTCCCTGTTTTGTAGTTCAGTCTTGTTGGCCCAGAGATAACCTGTGCAAGGTTTGCTTCTTGTACCATTCCTTTAAGGGAGTGGTTTGCATTTGTAGCCCAATTTAGGTTAAAGTCCCCCAGAATGAGTAGCTCAGAGGAGACCTCCTTGGCAATGTCCTTTAGGACTGCCTCAAGTGATGCTAGTGCATTCTTAGGAGGGTTGTATACACGCCCAATGGTGAGATGCTTGCAAAGACCAAGGGTGATGCGTACAAAGACTGAGTCACCATCCATGCTGGTAGTGTGTTACAGGTTAACCTGCACTGAGTTTAGGGTATCTTTAGTATAGATGAGGACCCCTCCCCCTCTTTTGTTTGCTCTGTCTTTTCTAAAGGAGTGATACCCGAGGGCTGCGACCTCATGTGAGAGTCCTTGAGGTTTGAGCCATGTTTCTGATACAGCAAGGACATCTGGTTTATACAGGTCCAGCCAGGCTTGTACTTCATGCATCTTGGATCATAAACTACATATGTTCATATGTGCGCTCAGCATGCCCTTCATGGGCACCCAGTGAGGGTCATGTGGGAAGGATATCAGGAGGTTGTTAGGAGGGGGGTCCATGGTTCAGCTGAATGTCACCTGTGATAAGCAGGAGGGCAACAATGAGGCAGAGTGAAGGGGGCAGTGGAGGAGAAGTAGCTCAGTACAGAGTCTTCAGTATGCGAAGAGGAGGGTAGAGTACCAAATACCTTTCCTGTAAAATTTATGGGCCATCAGGAGTGACTGTGGACTAATATGGGAGGGGGAGTAGCATTGCTAGTGGGAGCGTGGCGGGGTATCAGGCAGAGGGGGACCTCTGGAGTCAGGGTCTCCTCTGCTAATTAGCCTATCAACCCCAAGTAGGGACAGGATGTACATGATGGCCAGGAGTAGCCCTCTGTTGGGCCAGCAAAGGTGGGGTATTCCTTGCTTTATGGACATGTTGTTAGGTAGGGGTCCTTTCAGCAGTTGAGGAAAAATATTGGGGAAGGCCTTGTATCTTAGCATTGTCACCCTGGGTCCGAAGTGCTCCGCTTCTCTGCAGTCCCCCTATCTCTTCAGAGCACTGTGTCCCTTGTGCTAGAGTCTTAATCATGGGAGTTGATAAGAAACTATAGGATTACCTCTTCTTGTCTGACTAGTGGGTGCCGCTTACCCCCTGTGGGAGATAGACCAGGTCATGAGCAGCAAGTGGGATTAGCAGTACCTTCTATGGTGCTATATCCTATCTGTTGTTTTGTGCCTCCAGAAATTTGGTAGACTGGCAGGAATGAGTGCCTCCTATAAACTGGAGATCAACATAAGCTAAATGCCTCCTCTTGACATTAGCAGAATCAAGTCAGTGGCCTCCTGTAACAATCAGTGCCCCTATTAGCAAACTTTCACTTAAATTCTAAGAGGTCATCAGTTTGCACTATGCAGAAGCAGTGGTCTGTCTAAGAGAAATTGCTCAGAGACCAGTATGAGGCTCATTAGTAGTCTGATTTACTTGTTGTACTTTCATGCAAGAACTTAGTAGGAGGCAATAAGAGACACCAAACAGTAATAACAGGTGTCTAAGTAACTTAAACTTGCTTATACGGTCTACAAGGCAGTAGTTCTACACTAGGCATATGCAGTAATACTATCTAGAAAAAAATTGCATAGTGTCATATAAGTACCACCGTTAGGAGACTGGGAGTATAAAACTATTCATGCGTGGGTTCTGTAAGACACTTAAACTTAAATTAAGCAGGAGCGGGGGTTAATCCTGTCCAGTGCTCTGTCTAGGGACTTGGCTGTTTGCAGTCTTGGATAGCATTTCTCATAAGAAAAGGGACGGTAGTCTGTTCATACTGCCTCAATCCTGATTGGATCCCTATCTGAGGTGGGCGTGGTAGGGGAGCATTTAATGGGAGGAGGGAACGGGGCAGGTGGGTGAGAAGAAAATCAAGCCCCTTGTTGCCGAACTCCCTGTGTCTTTCTTTGCTGGAGCCAACCTCCCTGTATCCAAATTTGCCTGCTTTGTCAGAAAAGTTGGTCGGGGGAGGTCCACCCGTCTCGCAGTAGTGTACCGGCTCCTCAACCCCGAGGTTCTCCACTTTGCCACCAAAAGAATGTCCGGAATGTCCATTGGAGGTGGGGAAATGAGCAGTCCCAGCCACCCTCTCCTGCCCTGAACAAGATTTGTTCTAATGCTGTCCGCTGGTACTCAGACCCAGCCTTTTGTCCAGGCTGCCAGAGTGTCACGGACTAGTCGACCAGTATGGCTCAGCTGCCTTTTTTGAAAATTGGCACCCAAATGGCTTGAGCAGGGGCTCCAATAAAGTTTCTGATTGGGGGGAATTAGTGACGGGAAAAGAAAAGAAAAGAAAGCAATCAAGCCCTTTGTTGCCGAACTCCTGGTGTCTTTCTTTGCTGGAGCCGACTTCCCTGTATCCAGATTTGCCTGCTTTGTCAGAAAAGTTCATTGGGGGAGGTCCACCTGGCTCATGGTAGCATACCGGCACCTCAATCCCGAAGTTCTCCGCTTCGCCGCTGAAAGAATGTCCAGAACATCCACTGGTGGTGGGGGAAACGAGCAGCCCCAGCCACCCTCTCCACCCCTGAACAAGATTTGTTTTTAAACACACAATAACAGGTGATTCTGATGGGAGTTAGAAACTAATTCCCAAAATTGAGGACCATTTGACAAAAGGCTTTTCCACCCATATGTAGATATTCTAGGTACCTGAAAAGAGATTTATTATTTGATTGTAAACCATAAGTTCTAGTGCAGGAATGTAACAGTTCATGCAGGGAAGTCAGAGTTTGAGTTCTCACAGTTTTGAAAATAATCAAGTACCTATGACTGCTCAGTGCTCAGCAACTGCCATCCATTGTTTGTGTATAGCATGCAGTGAGGGGTCATTCAAACTGCATTATGGATGCTCAGATTTGTGGATATGGAAACAGAATACTTGACTTTTAAATCGATTTTCAGAATTGCCATCTGAAAGTCCTGATTCCCAAATTCCAGGTAAAATAATGTGTTTATATAAGGAAATTATGTTGGAGGTTTTAGGATTCCAGTTCTGATGTCCTTATCATAACCAACAATAAATTGGATTCAGAATCAGAAATGATTAAATTCATATGAAATTATTTCAGATCTGAATCGGTTAATTATGAGCATCCCTAATTTTGAACCAACAAAAAAATAACAAACGTTATTGTAGGCAACATCCCATTTAGAAATAATACTAGGGGAAACAGGTAGGTTAGAATGCCATAAGTTAATGTCTGCATCGATGCATGTTGTGCAGTGGAGAGATGAGTTTTACCAGATAAATTTTGATGCACTCAGTAGTCATTCCAGGCAAGAACTGAGAGGAGTTCAGCAACGGGTCTCAAAGCTTTAGAATAATCTACCTCAAACTGTTCACACTACTGAGTATCTTGCTGTATTCAAAATTAAACTAAAACATTTTTATTTTAATTGTATATCAAAATGTCCACTCAGATTTTATGTTGATGTTACTTTTAGGCAGCTACCTGGCCTCTTTTAATTGTGAAATGCATTTTATATTTTGAAACATGTTAAGTAAGTGTACATAGCAATAAAAAAATGAATAAAAACAAGTTTAATCACCACAGCAGCAAGTGATCAGTTAACAACAATAGTTGGTAGTTGTCTGGTATTGTAATTACAGTATACCAAAAGAGGAAAATTGGTGCTATAATAATAATAATTTTAATAAGCGTAAATATTGTAACAGTCTTAAAAAGTTACAGTTTTTCCTCCATAATGATTTATATGGTTCATTCATTGAATTTTTCTAGAGGCATCTGTAAAGCCACTGAGTGGAGCTGTTCAGAATTTGCAAATTCTACCTATGATGGAATTCAGCAGAATTTCAGAAATTCCACCGAATTCCCCAGAATATCATTAGAAACAGAATTCTGAAATTCTGAAAGTTGTATTCCAGCCATGGACTAGTGATCTGTAGTTTACATAAACCACGGATTAGTGTTTCATAGTTTTTGTGCAGTAATCCACAGATTGTGGTTCAGCAAACTTCAGAATAAAATCTATGATTTACATAAGCCACTGAAAACTAATTTGTGGTTTACATTAAAAAAACTTTCTGAATGCACTTGAAAATTCCTAAAAGCAATTCAGTAGCACAATTCCCATTTGATCTCAGTTCTATAAGTGAAGTTCTCCATTCCTCACAGCTATACCATTAATCAAGCTTGGTGACAATGGCTTCCAGACCGACCAAGAGCAGTTATAGATGTTGAATTAAAACAACAAATATTTTATGTGCAGTATATGTAAAGAGGGTTGCCCCCTTAAAAGGGCAGACCTCATTATCCACAGGCCTAGGCCAAGTTTGTGGGTGGCCAAAAGCAGGTTGAATGGCAGGGAAGGGAAGGGAAGTGGGAGTGGCAAGGAAGGGCATAGTGAGGTCACCAAGGGGAGGGGATATGTGGTAGAAGCAGGAGTGATGTGGGAAACAGGGATTGATTAGGATAGGAGAGAGAGGGAAGGGTGTGCAATAGAGGAATTTAATGGTCAAAACAGTCCCAGAGAGTTCACAATTTTGCTGTAAGAGGTTTCCTCTCAGAAGCAGGTCAGTTTGGGCAATTTTTTGAGTTAATTATTTTGTTTGGGCCAGTTGGCTGTTTATAGGGATAGCTATTTGGAGTTAACTAGCACAATTAGTTACCTTAGTGTGAGTTAGTATATTGCAATTAAAAGGGTAATTTGGTAAATAAGGCAGAGTGGGGTTTCCGTGTGTACAACAAGATATGCTGCAAGTCAGTATTAAGGATTCCTGTAAAAGGCAAGTTTTACTCAAAAAAATAAAAAATGAAAGAAAACAGCAAAATTATTTGAGTATGCCTGGGGAGAGGCAGGATTTGCTAGTGCTTGTTTAAGTGCAGCATTTGCAGCCTTGGGACATTTGGCACAAAAATAGTAGGGGATTGACTTAGTTGTATATCTGAGAAGGGATTGTTGCTTGTTTTGGCTAGGACAGCATTTTGCAGCATGGGGCAGAATGCGTGGCTCATTTTTGGTTGCTATTGGAATTGTTTTGGCTGTTTGAGAATGAAACCTGCACTTACCCCCGTTTTGTTTGTCAGTGGAGTGCAGCTGCAAACAGTCCTTTGTGTGGTACACTGTGGGGACCAGCTGGGGCAGTTGTTGTTTGGCTGTCTGGCCCTTGTTAGGATCCTTGATTCCCTGATTCAGGGAGGTATTAGGGAGATGGTGTTGGGCCACCACTGTTCACTCACATGAAAGAATTGTGGGGCAGCCCGAGAAAGTGGGCTGTTTTTGTCTAGGGTCAAGATGGGAAATTCAGAAGATTGCGCGGGTTTCCTCTGCCATGTTCAGAAAATGTTAGATGACATTTGAAATGGCCCGATCGACTGGTGGGAACCTAGGGTTGGGCCCGTGGCTATGGCGTCTGGCGTCATCGCCATGTGGTTGGCTGCTGTGTGGTTTGTTAAAGGGCAGCTGATTTAAAGAATGGAATATAGTGCTTAGAGCTTGAACATACAAGCTGACTGAGGTAGAAGGTCCGGGGACCAGCCAACTGGGTCCTTTCTGTGGACCGTGTGGTGGTGGCATCTGACGTCATTGCCACATGGTCAGCCAGCCTGGAGCACTGTTGTGGTGGCAGGGAACAGAAGCCAGGATAGTTTGTCTACAAAGAGGTACTGGCGTGTAATTTAAAAAACACAAAAAAGAAGAGACTGAGTAAGCCCCTGCATATATAACATACATAAAAAAAAAAAAAAAAAAGAACACAAATGGTTAAAAGGGGTGACCAGCCACTGGGCCAAGGGCATCAGGCTATGTTGCAGGGGGAAGCTGGAAAGGGCAGCCAGTCCTGCAGGAGTACCCAGGAGAAAGATGGTGCTGAGGGATCCCTAGCCCTGGGTTCACTTGGGCCTCCAGTCAAGATGGGGTGGTGGGCAGAGGGCTATAGTGGTGGCTCCTGATGAGGGGGCTAAGGTGAATGGGGCAAGGTGGCAGCAGAACATCATCACAGTGTAGACCAGGTTCATTAGTTAGAGGTGGGGGATGCAGGTCAACTGGAATCTACCCCTCCTCCCCCCATATATATTTTAAAAAGCAACAAATTATATATATATGTGTATTTACAAAAAAAATTACAAAAAGGAACAAACAGAGGTTTTACTGCAAGGTACTGGGGGGGCTGCTTAGCGTTGGGGTTGTTCAGTCCTCTCACTTCTACACCCTGAGGGGTATTGGGTGCTAGGCAGATACCAAACCTCACTTGGGTGGGGTGCCCCAGTACAGTGATTTGATAGCTAATGGTTCATTGTATATTTGCAGGTTGTCTAAAGGTGGTTATGGCTCCCAGCACAGGGTCATAATATTGCAAGAAGTTATGCTGCATGGCAAAATTGCACTGTCAATACAGCATGATTTCTGCCATGAGACATGTCTTTTTTGTGGTGGGCTCCACCCACCACACCACCTGTTACAGGGCTGTGCCCTGAACCCCCTCTAAAGATTCTCAGCTCTGGGGGGGGTAACTCAGGGAGTACACAAAGTCCCCCCCTCTCAAAAAAAGTTTCTGGGACTTGGAATCAAACCCGGTCCTAGACGCAGAGCCTGGGTTCCTGCTGCTGTGGCTCAGTCCAGTGAGCTATGGCAGCTGGTTGGTGGAACCCAGTCCCAGCAGAGGTCTCATTCTCTGCCTGGGAAAGTGTGAATTGTGCAATACCGCATACAGCAGTATACGCGGTATTGCACCATTCGCTTTTGCCTACGGCGCTATCCCAGGTTAGACATAATGTCGTATGCTATTAAGCATGCGACATTATGACCTGGTAGGGTGGCTCCCAGGAAGAACAAGCCCAGCAAGAAGGAATACTACAATGCAGTGATGGAGCTAGTGTCCAAGGTGAACCAGTTGTTGGAGGCTGCGGATCCACCCAGCCCAGGCAATTGCAAGAAGCAGAAGGGTAACAAGCAGCAGGGAGGGAAGACTGACAAATAGGCAACTAGTGCCCTGGTGACACCAAGGCCCAGAAAGCCCATTCCAGTGAATCCGGAGCCAGTCAACTCAGTACCTCCTCCTGCTCCGGTGCCTCCCTGTGACCTGCCCCTGCTCCTGCACTGCTGCCCGAACCTCCATTCCCCTTGTGGCTGGTTCCTGCTTCCCTAGTAACACCCCTGCCTCCAGCACCAGAGCCAGACAACACTTAACCTGCTCCTCTGGTGGGATCCAGCTCCCAACCAGATGCACAGCAAGGCAATAAGGATGTTCACACTGGAAAGCAGTGTAAAGGACTATGTGGAGCAGATGCTCAAAGCTATGGGGACAATAGTTTGGGCCAATTAGAAAAAGCACTGGGGGAGCTTAGGAGAAAGGAAAAGGGGAGGGCACAGGGGCAGTGGGGGGGCAGTAGGGGAGAAGGTCTTCAGGGCTGAGATTGGAGCACCTGGGGTAAGGATTGGGGTCCACATCCCATTAGCCACTAAAGAAAACATTTGGAAGGGTGAATTATTGGATATATTCCTCCTGGCCAAAATGGACAAGTATGAGGAAAAGGAGAGCTTTGAGAAAAAAGATATGACCGCAGCCATAGTCCTATTGGGGAAGGGTGAGGAAGAGAAGTCGATGAAGGGGAAAACATGGGACAATTCATCCACAGGGTTTATGTATTACATGGCCATAGTTATAGAGAAGAAGCCAGAGTTGGCCATTCCCCTGTTTATGTACTCACTCATTATAAAGAATGCCTATAAAAAAGGGGGATATAGCTGGTTGAAGTATGATGAAAAGTTCAGAAAGAGAATGGCACACTTTGTGGAAGTGAAGTGGGACACCTTGCAGATCAGCCTTTGGTTACAGATATGTATGGGGTCAGCCAGTAATGATAGTGAGGGGGACAAAAAAAGGCATTACAGCCCCAAAATGCTGCTGGGGGTACAACTGGGCATTTTGCTTCTGTTTGAACTGCCATTTCAGGCATGACTGTTCAAGGTGCAGGGGCAACCCACTGGGCTCTCCAGGTGTAGAACTAATTGGGCAAAGGTAATTCCAGCCAGGACAATTTGGATAATCATCCCTTTGGGTTCATCAGGCAGATTTTGGGGAAGCAGTGGGGAGGAGGAACAGCTGCAGGGGGTGGAGGGAGAGCGCCAGGCCTACTACAACCAACATCAAGATAATTAAAAGAGGTGTGGCAGGGACTTTTGTCTGCACCCCCATAAAAGTTAAGGTGCTGCAGGGTGGCTGAGGTCTTACGGACAGGGAGGCTGCTCCACACTATGGGCAGGTTTCCCTGAAGGTTTCAGCCTGCACCTTAAGGGAGCTAGAAAAGGGACAAAAGCGAGGAACCTGATGTCAGTTAGGGGGAAGGAGACTTTATTAGACAGAAAATTCAGAAGGAAATAGCAGCAGGCAAGGAGGAGGGCCCATTTGGGCATCCAGCGCTGCCACAACTAAGGGTATGACCCTTGGGGCTGATGCTGAAGAAACAACCGGGGCAGTTTTGGGTGATACATCATCTGTTTTACCCGGATGGGAATTCGGTCAATGACCACATTAGCAAAGAGGACAACAAGCTGACATACGTCACCCTGAAGGAAGCAGTCAGATTGATTAGGGCATTGTAGGGGGCATGGCTGGCAAAAACAGACATCGAAGCGGCTTTCTGCCTGCTGTCGGTCCAGCCGGATGATTGGGACCTGTTAGTCTTTTGGATAGGGGAGGACTACTACTCTGATAAAGCCATGCCCATGGGCTGCTCTATTGCCTGTGCTACATTTGAGATGTTTAGCACTTGGCTGTAGTGGGTGTTTCAGACCAAGTATAGGTACCAGACAGTGGTCCATTACCTGAATGACTTTCTGTTAATAGGAGAAGGGTGACAACAGACAGAAAGAATGTTGCTGGATTTTGATGCCATGTGCAGGGATCTAGGGGTGCCTATAAATGTGGGTAGTAAGGAAGTCCAACACAGTGTCAGGATGCCAAATAAAATAAGTACTTATTCATACAACGGTATAAACAAAAAGCGGACTGATTTTGTCAAAAGAAAATAAGCATAAACAAAAGTGCCAAGGTATACTGTAAGAAGACATCAAATAAAGGCATAACTGTTCAATACAGTGTCAAAAGAGAAAAAAATCCACTTAGAAACAAGCTAGGTGTCAGATCGGGTCAGTCCCCTATCACCAACTAAAAAAAAATGCTCTCAGGACAGGTTCTTTTATACAGGTGAAGAATCAGGTGATCTATTAAGCTCCACCCTTTTGTAAATCTAGGGACTCAAAATCATTCAAAACATTTATTTTTTGTCTGGCATGAAAGGTAACCTAAAATAGTTTGTTACTAGCACCATAACCTAAGCAAATGGTATTAATAATCAGGAAAAAACTTTCTAAAAGTGCATTTCCTAGTGGTCAAGCCTCTCCCATCACTTCTGACTATAAACTTACAGAAACAACAGCCACCTGGCCCTATAAATGAGTCAGAAGGATGAGGGAGAGTCCTGGCTGTATGACACACTAATAAAAGGTAAGGCAACATTTTCTGGTACGGCAACATTAAGATGTTTTCTGCTGAAAGGAATATTGCATAAAACAAGAAACCTAGAATACAAAACTTGCTAGCATAAAAGGATACTTTTAGCAGTAATTTTGCTGTCTAAAAAAAAAAAACAGAACAACGAAAATGGGTTGCAAGAGCCTGAGGAGCCAAACTGACTCCCATGCTAACATACTGAACTACTAGCAAGCACCAAGCAGATTAACAAGGCTTAAACTGCAGGACATATTATTTGCAGGTGCAAAAAGCATGTTTAAATGGTGCAAACATATTTCCATATGATAATTATTCCAGCAGTTTACTTTGCTATGTGAGCATCCCAAACAGCAGAAAAAATACTCAGCTTGTCTTTTATAACCTTGCAGTTGCTGTTTTCAGCCTACATAAACATGCATCTAAGTGTTTTTGTTTGAAAACGGATGCATCTTAACTAGAGGCTGAATGTTAAAACAATCAAGCCCATTTCCCTATTTGCAAAGTAGTTCCATGAAAGCACACAGGAGCTTCCGCACATTAGCACATTCACGCAGACGATTGTGCACACCTTCAAGAAGGTGGCTTTGTGCACAATCGAGCAGTGCTACTCTCAACTTGAAAATGCAATCAGGGACACAGTGTAAACATGGAGGAACTAGGGTAATAGGAATGAAGAGCGATACTAAAGACAAGTACAGGTGGCCTTCCTGATAGTTGAGGAAACTAATAGAAAAGAGAAGTAGGATAGTTAAGAAGTAGATTACTGTTGTAACAGATTTTTTAAAGAAGAAAGGCCCTGCTCATTTCAAAATACACAGCTCCTATTACATACTCCTCCCACTTAAGAGGAAGCCATAGGACAGGGCTTTCTAAAGGAACTACCTTTTTTTCTTTACTGCTTTCATTACAGACAGATGAAATAGATTTCTCACAAGGAGAGTTGGAGCTTCAGCCCGCCCACTCTCAAAGCTCCGCCTCAGTGTCCCTTAAACTCAAACAAATAAAAGAAAACTCAGAGGTTGCACTCTGATTCTTTATCAGTCATTACCCCGAGGTCTACTTCTGTCTGTACAATTATATCTGCACCAAATCGAGACATAAAATCTGCATTACTGTTTGTGGTTCCAGATCAGTCTTTTACCAAAAACTTATATGGCTGTAAAATCAGGTACCACCTCATAATCTTTGGATTCTTCTTCTTCATAATGTGAATCCAACAAAGAGGATTATGATCGGTCCACACTTCAAATTCTGTACCCCACAAATAGTATCTCAGTGTCTCCACTGCCCACTTCAGGGCCAGACATTCTTTTTCTGTAGTAGAATATTTGGTCTTTCTCAGATGCAGCTTTCTACTGACATAGATTACAGGATGTTCTTCTTCATCCTGTATCTGGGATAAGATCACCACAATACACATAGCGAGGCTTCCCTTGTGGGTGCTGGTGGTCGTGAGGGAATGAACTCCCTCCCTGGAGCTGAAAAATAAAACAAAGGGCCGCCGCTTTGAAGCCTAGGGATCTGCGTTTGCCCTGGAACCGAGCAGCAGAATCGCATAGCGAGGCTCCTCTCGTGGGTGCTGGTGGTTGTGAGGGAACGAACTCCCTCCCTGGAGCTGAAAAATAAAACAAAGGGCCACCGGTTTGAAGCCTTGGGACCCGCGTTTGCCCTAGAACTGAGCAGCAGAATCACATAGCGAGGCTCCCCTCATGGGTGCTGGTGATCATGAGGGAACTCCTTCCCTCCCTGGAGCCGAAAAATAAAACAAAGGGCCGCCGCTTTGAAGCCTTGGGACCTGCGTTTGCCCTGGAACCGAGCAGCAGGTACAGTGGGGAACTCTGCAAAGCTGCACTCTGCAATTACTGCCCCCACACATGTGGAGACAGTTTTTCTGTCTGCTGAATTTCAGAAAAAGGTCTAAAAAAGTCGCTTTTCCTCTGTTACCTTAAGAGCTTGCCTTTTAAAAGTAAAAGTCGCTTTTCCTCAGTTACCTTAAGAGCTTGCCTTTTAAATGTAAAAAGTCGCTTTTCTACTGTTACCTTAAGAGCTTGCCTTTTTTGTAAAATAACTATTTTGCCAAAATTCAGGAAAAGGTTTAAAAAAAAGAGTCGCTTTTTTACTGTTTCCATTAAGCGCTTACCTTTTAGATTGTTCCAAACCAATGTAGATCAATGTTACTAATGTACTGTGCTACAAAAAGCTGTATTGAAACCCTACATTTTCTGTACTAGGTCACTGTGCCTGTTACCTGAGTTTAGCCCCCTGGCCCCATAGCCATTTTGAAATGACTTACAGTTAACACTGCTGACAAGAAGTCTGGGCTGTATTTTAATCAAAATTTCTCCGAACTTGGTCACTCCTTCTGCACCTGTGATTTGCCTCCTGAGCCCCATAGCCATTTTGAGATCATCTGCAGTTAACAGTGCTGACAAATATTACTGGGCTGTTTTAACTTTAAACTCCCTGAGCTAGGTCACTATATCTGCACCGGAGTTTGTCTCCTGAGCCAAAAGCCAGCCCCATAACTGCAGAGGCTCTCTCCATGTAGCAAATATTACTGTGCTTGCTAAAAATTGTGAATCTAGTGCGACGCCATTTCTCTGTGTCCCACGCAGATACCAAATCATTAGTCGCACAGCCTGAATCACCTATCTCAATCCCTTCCCCCCCACATGTAACTCACCTATATTAACCGTGTTTTTCTCCTCTTCCTCGGCAGAATCGCATAGCGAGGCTCCCCTCATGGATGCTGGTGGTCGTGAGGGAATGAACTCCCTCCCTGGAGCTGAAAAATAAAACAAAGGGCTGCCGCTTTGAAGCCTTGGGACCTGCGTTTGCCCTGGAACCGAGCAGCAGGTACAGTGGGGAACTCTGCAAAGCCGCACTCTGCTGTAGTACTATCCCCGCTGCCCCCACCACCACCCTTGGTCATGCTCTCCTTATATACTCTCGGAGAGCTCTTTTGATTGGTGAGGCGAAAAAAAACAATCAGGCTGCCACTGACATCCTCCGCAGAGTTTTTTTTTTCACTCTGGACCATTTATACAGCTGATCTCTCACTCTCAGCTCTCCTTACCAACTCACTCTCAGCTCTCTTTACCACTGCAAGTCCCTTCCATGTAAGCCCAATCTATAAAAAAATATATATATATATATATATATTTCTGTATTATTACAACCAGCTTGGAAAACATCATGAAGTTACATTTAACCTCCCCCCAAGTATGTCTAAAATAATCCCTGTATCATCCTTCTCGGTCCACATTGCTGCGTCCTGGATTACCCTCCTCGTTCTAACCCTCCCCTACAACCCACTGCCCTCCTGCCCTCTTCATACTAGTCCTAATACCCCCCTCTGCCCCAATCAGAACCCCCTCATCAGTTACTATGTCCTATATCCCTTTCCCTCCTCTCTTCCCATGTCACCCCACCTCTGACACCATGTTTGCCCCATTACTTTATGGGCAGGAGATGCTACGATTTATGTGCACCAATATTTCCAATAAACCCCTTCGTCATAAGGTCACATCTCGATGCACCTCCACAAAGATCCACAAAACTGTCCTAACCAGGACAGTAATCATCCTCCTGCTATTAGCGGGCAACATTCACCCAAATCCTGGTCCCTCTCTCCACACCCCACGGCAACCAGCTAGGCAAAAGGGGCTGCGGCTGGCCACCATTAATATTTGTAGTCTTCAAAAGAAATTTGCCTCATTCCAAGCCTGGGTTTGCCTCCACCTCCCTGATGTCATAGCTGTTACTGAAACTTGGCTGTCCCAGCATATCCCTGACTCGGCTGTAAGCATACCTGGCTACACATTATACAGGTCGGATAGGCTAAGAAGACAGGGTGGGGGATGTGCTCTATATCTTCAAGATCACCTGCATGGAATATACACTACAACCATAAGCCCCTCGGAAGGTGCACAGTCTCTCACTGTCAGGGTTGAACTTGGGAACTTGAAAAAAATCACTTTACATAATGTCTGTATACATACCCCCTCGTCATCAAAGGGATGCCTTTGCATTCGTCCTAAACATAATCGACCAACTCCCAAAAATTCTGAAGTCATAGCCTTTGGAGATTTTAACTCAAACTGGCTTGCCCCCCAGACATCCCCCCTCAAGGATGCAGCTGCAGCCCAAAATTTGTCCCAGATGGTCCTCACCCCAACTAGAGTGAACAAAAATACGAACCGCAGCTCCCTCCTTGACCTCATACTCACAAACCACCCTGAGCACATACTGGATGTTCAGGTGCAATCGGACTCCATCAGTGATCACTCCCGGTAACATGTCTCTGGTCAAATTGCTGCAAACCACCCACACCTAGGATCTCCATGTGTCGCCAGCTCAAGAAGGGGCTCTAAACATCTCAGAAACCTACTTGAATATTGACTGGTCCTCTTGATCACCTGACGCCAGTTGATGCCGCCTGTCCTTCTTCATTAGTTCCTTCCAATCTGCCTGTGACATTTTCGCCCCCCATGTCAAATGGTTTGAAAAGTCTAAATCATCCCCTTGGGTAACTCGGACTTTGCTTGATCAAATGAAGGCCTGTGATGACCTGTGGTGCAGAGCTCTTCAGTCAGGTCAACCCGCAGACCGACAATGCTATTGTGCCACCAGAAACGCCTGCACCTGGGCCATTCAGCTAGCAAAGGCTGCTTACTACCAAACAAAGCTCACTGTCACCTGGGGTGATGGAAAGAGGTTCTGGGAAAATATAAAGGAACTTAGTGGAAAGTCTCCCCTCCCCTACCATTCTAATCCTGGATGGTACCTCACCCAGAACCTAAAAATAGCGGATGCTTTCAATATATCATTCTCAGATCTAAGCTTGATTCTCCTCCGATTTTTTCAGTGCTGCAGTGGGATATTTTCCACCACCCCCCACTGCGCCTCCTTTTCGTCTAAAAACTATCTCCACTGGTGATGCCTGTGCATACATTGCCAGGTTCCTTGGTAAGTCCAGACATAGTGGTGACTCACTAGATGCTAAACTGCTATCCTTAACCCTTGATACTGTTCTAGTACCACTCACTAAAATTTTCAACATGTCCCTCTGCCTGGGACAATTCCCAGCTCTGTGGAAAAAGGCGAGGATTACACCAGTACATACAAGTGGTGCACGTACTTCCACTAGTAATTACAGGTCCATCTCCATACTCCCCCCACTCTCTAAAGCTTTGGAGAAAATTGTGGCTGATCAACTTTCCAACTATCTAGACGCTCAACACCTAATCTGCCAACAACAACACGGTTTTAGGAAAGGTCACAGCACCATCACTGCCCTACTAGGACTCACCTCATTTGTACATGATGCTCTGGACCATGGAGACCTGGCTGGCTCAGTCTTTATAGATCTCTCCAAGGCATTCGATACCGTCAATCACATCATGCTCATAAACTCCCTCCTCTCTGTCGGCGTCTCCAGTGAAACTACTAGCTGGTTCTCTAGTTATCTCTCTGGCCGCACGCAACAGGTAATGATAAGAAACACCCTCTCTGCAAACCTTCCAGTCTGATTGGGTGTCCCACAAGGATCTATCCTCGGTCCGCTCCTCTTCTCACTTTTCCTGAACTCGTTACCTCTTGCCTCCTCTGGGCGTCTTCTCCTCTATGCAGATGATGCTGTGATTTTCAGTCATCACCCTGACCCCATGATGCTTCAGAAATCCTTGCAGGGCTCTTTCTCTCAAATTGAAGCCTGGTTTTCCTCTTACAAGCTCGTACTCAACACAAAAAAGACAAAAGTCATGCTATTCACCCATCCACAGCATAAGCACAACACTTCAAAATTATCCATACTTAATGTGACAGGCACTACTGGAACCGTTTCCAGTTTCAAATAGCTTGGGGTTATCCTAGACTCTGTCCTTACCTATCGTGAGCATATCAGCCAACTAGTACAGAAATTAACAAAAGAATTGGTCTCCTCTACAGGCTTAGGCCATGTCTACCTCTGGAGTCTCTACGCTTAGCCATTCCAGCTCCATCCTTTCACTGGTAGACTACGGCATAATCATCTATGAGCCACCTCTGACACAGCACTGTCCAGTATTAAACGTGCCCTAAACAAAGCCTGCAGATTGGCCGCCAGGTGGTGATCGTCTGGACGCACTTGTGACCTCTATCTCGCTCATCCTGGCTCAATTTTCAGGGCCAGCTAGTTTATCAAACCTGTCTGCTGGCAAAAATCCAGTTGGGCCTAGCCCCACCTGGCTGTCTTCAACTCCTCCAAAGAACCTTCCTGCTCGTGCCACTAGACACTCTGACACAAGCCACATTCTGTGTCCCTTTCGTAAAGACCACTGCTGGCCAAAGGTCTTTTGCTTCAGGCCCCACTCTGAAGAACTCAATCCCTGACTGCATTTTATCAGTCCCCAGGCTTGGTCCCTTCAAACCTGAGTTACGTAACCACATTATGTCTAACTCCCACTGTGAATGCAGATGAGTCTCAATAAATCTCTATTGCACTAGTACTTCACAAACTGCTGTTGTTCCATGACTGTCCATTATATTTTTTCATTCATCTCTGTATGTTACTGTCTTTCTTTATTCAAAAAGCTGATGTCTAAATTGTAAATTCCATATTGTACTGTGTTCTAATCCATTTTTTGTATGACGTGGAGCCTTTGCTAATGAGTCCCTGACTCAAAGGGTTGTAATTCCTAGACCTTAAATAAATAAATAAATAAATACCAGTATTGGAAACATCGGTCTGAACAATAAGTGGTTTGGAAAAATCTGGGCTCTTCAGTATTGGGATGAACATAAGGAGGCTTTGATAGCACAAAATGCCTCTTCACAGACTGGTGACCAAACTACCTTTGTAGGTTTGTTTTTCTTAGTTAGGTCTATCAGAGGACTAGTGATGGTAGCAAAATCGAGGACAAAACACCGGTAATAACCGGCCAAGCCTAGGAAGGACTGAACATGTTTTTTAGTTACTATTTGTGAACTTTTAGCTACGGTGTCCACTTTCCCTATTTCGAGTTTTACCTGTCCTTTTCCAATTACAAAGCCTAAGCACCTTATCTCTGTCATTGCTTTAGAGCACTTTGTAGGCTTAATGGTGAGTCTTACCCGGGTAATAGTGTTTAACACTGCATTTAGATGTTTTAAATGTTCTTCCCATGTGGGACTAAATATAGTCACATCATCCAGGTAGGTTGCACTGTATGACATGTGTGGTCTAAGAATTCTGTCCATAAGCCATTGGAAAGTGGCATGGGCACTGTGAAGTCCAAACGGCATTGTTACAAGTTGGAACAATCCATGGGGGTACTGAAGGCAGTCTTTTCCTTGGCCTCCACATCCAATGGGATCTGCCAGTACCCTTTTGTGAGATCTAATGTGCTGATGTACTGGGCTTGACTGAGGTGATTGATGATGTCATCAACGCGGGGCACAGGATAACCATCACATTTAGATATTGCATTTAAGTTGCGAAAATCCAAACATATCCTAACCCCTCTCTCTTTTTTGGGCACAATTACAATGGTGAAGCCCCACTCACTGTTGGCCTCTTCTATCAACCCCATTTCTTTCATTTTACGGATCTCCATGACAACATCATCTTTTACTTTTTCAGGTAATCTGTAGAGCTTAACCCTAATAGGTGCCTCCTGGGTCACATGAATGTGGTGCTCTATTTCACCCTTTGTTTCTGGTATACAGGTAAATGTACTGCTAAATCGATGTAATAGAGTATCTAGCTCTGCTTTCTGGCCTTTGTGAGTGAGGTTAACTACCGTGGACTTCAATACCTTCTGTGTCCAACCTCTTGAAAGCAAGATCCAACTCAGTTTCCTCGGACTGAACAGGGCAAACATACATATTTGAGGGTACATCACATTCAGACTGCTCCACCATTTTTTAAGTATATTAGTGTGGTACACCTTCACTTTCTGTCTTCTATCTGGTACCTCAGTCTCAAAGTTAACAGGCCCTGTTTGTCTCTGTACAACATATGTACCCTGCAACTTCATAGTGTGCTTGTTATCAGTGGAAGGTAGTAACAGTAAGACACGGTCTCCTGGCTGGAACTGTTTACTACCTATTCCCCGGTCATATCTTTCTTTCTGGTACTGCTGCTGTTCCTGGTTCTGTTCTTGTGCTAGCTGGGCATATTTGACTACACTCTGGCGCATCTGAGTTACATATTCCAGAGTGGTAGCTGTGTCAACAAGATTACCATTCTCCCACTGCTCCCTAATGACATCTAGAAGGCCCTAAGATTCTTGCTGTATAACTGCTTGAATGCTGAAAAACTAGTAGACGCTTGGGACACCTCTCTATATGTCAACAGGCGGCATGGCAAGAAGAGATCCCAGTGCTTTCCCTCATCTGAGACATATTTCTGAATCATTTGTTTCAATGTCTTATTGAAATGCTCCACCAATCCATCAGTTTGTAGGTGGTATGGGGAGGTGTACACAGCTTCCACCTCTAGGGCTTGGTAGAGACGTTTCAATAAGATAGAACAGAAATGTTCTTCCCATGCAGGAAGGAAGTGAGTGATCACAGAGTCACAAAAGACTCACCATCCTAGAAGGGCAAGAGTAGCTCTCCACCGCCTCCCCAGCTGCTGGAAGTCTGACTCTGAGCAAGTAAGGAGACTACTGAGAAATATAGGAACTTCTTGTCTCAGAACAGGAAGATCAGGAGCTAAAAGGGTGCAGAGACAGTAAGTGAGTAAGGAGAGAAGAAAAAAAGAAATAAACAGAGGAAAGAGTAAGTATTCCAAATAACAGTTAGGGGGCCAGAAAAAAAGACATGTTGGGAGTAGTGCAGTGCAGTGGCTGTGGAGCAGCAGTCTTCTGGGAGATGTTCTGGAGGATGCAGTGTTGTCCCATCTGCAGGAACCTCTCTGGGCTGAGGGAGGAGGTTGCTTATCTCCAGGCTGAGTTGGCCAGGATTTGTGGGACCTCCTCTCCCATCCAGGGGTCACCAGGGTCACTGCCATTGCATCAGAGGTTGCCAAGAAAGAGGAGTGGTTGTACCACAGTTGGCTCAGGGAGGCTAAGGGTGGTGGAACAGAGGTGCATCCCTCCAGTTGTACCTCTCCACAATTTCTATGCTGTTCTGGAAAAGAGTGCTTCCTCTATGGTGGTACCCACAGTGGAGACCAAGGAGGATGCTGGGAACCTCCACAAAGGAGACCTACAGGAGGGTGGCATGGGACCCCACAGGGGAAGGAAACAACTCCTGATGGGGGACTCCATTGTTAGGAGGGTAGAACTGGGGGAGGAAGGGGAGAGGAAGGTAAGGTGCCTGCCTGGCACCATGGCTTGGAGGGACAGGGAGCGAATCCTCAGGATCGCAGGAGCAGCTGCATAGGGCAGGGAGCTGGATGTCATTGTCCACATAGAAACAAATGGCCTGGCTAAGAAAGGATCAGAGCAGTGCAAGAAGTGCTTGTAGAGATGGGAGGGCCTAGACAAACAGAACACACGGTAACCTTCTCGAGGTGCTGCCTGTCTATGGCATGGGTGAGACTAGGTGCTCCACACCATGGGATTCAATCAGTGGTTGAAAACTGGTGCAGGGCTCAGGGATTTGGCTTCATTGGGACTGGGGTCCACCTGGAGGGATGCAGGTCTATACTGGCATGATGGTCTGCATCTGTCTGGAGGGAACCAGGATCCTAGGTGATAGGTTTAAATACTTCATTGACAAGCATTTAAACTAGCCAAGGGGGGAGGCACTGGAAAGGAGCAGGGAAATCCTATCCCCCCCAAAATATCAAGGTACTAAGTGAGGTAGACACCAACATAGAGATGTCGATAGGGAGAAGCGAGGGTAAATGGAGAATGTGACAAATGCAATAAGGACAGGGATGGGGCAAAAAGGGGTAAGGTCATCAAGAAATGGAGAATAATGAGTACCAGTGCCCCTAGTCTGGGCAACAAGCTACCTGAACTGGTGGCCTTGATGGAAGAGGGATGCCTGGATATCGTAGCAGTCACAGAAACATGGTACACAGAGAACCATGACTGGGATGTTAACATACCAGGGTACACAACCTACAGGAGAGACAGGGAGGGCAGAAGAGGGGGAAGGAGCAGCTCTCTATGTAAGGGAAGGGATAAAAGCAACTGAACAAAAGAGTAAACAGGGAGGAGAGGAGGTACTGTGGGTCACCTTAGAGACTGTAAATGGCACCACAATCTGCACAGGGGTTGTATATAGACCCCCATGTCAGGGGGAGGGAATGGACAAAGATATGATAGAAGGCATACTTAGGATGGCAGAGAAAAGGGAGATATTGTTGATGGGGGACCTTAATATGTCAGATGTTAACTGGAGCAACTTTGTGGCAGCCACATCCAAAAGCAGGGCCATTCCTGAGGCACTTCAGGTGGCATGCCTCAGACAGCTAGTTTTGGAACCTACTCATGAGGGAGCAATCTTAGACCACGTACTCTCAAAATGGGACAGTGAGAGGATCTCAGATCTAGAAGTGGGTAGCCATTTGGGAACAAGTGACCACCAAACAGTGTGGTTCATGATAAACTCAGCTACAGAGTCAAGCCATACAAAAGTGAGGATTCTGGACTTCAGGAGGGCTGACTTTGGTAAGATGGGAGAGTGCCTTAGAAAATCACTAGCAAACAGGCTAGAAGGAGGGGTGGAGCAACAATGGGGAAATATCAAAACTGCCATCACAGAGGCAACAAGCCTTTGTGTGAAACAAATAAACAAATCAAAATGAAAGAAAAAGCCACTATGGTTCTCAAAAGAGGTGGCGGTGACGGTTAGGGAGAAAAAGATAGCATTTAGGAACTATAAGAAAACACAGAAGAAGCAGGACAGAGAACTGTACCAGTTAAGGCAGAAGGAAGCAGGGAGGGTAGTCAGAATAGCAAAGGCAAAAACTGAGGAAAAGATACTAACTCAGTCAAGAAGGAGGATAAAACCTTTATAGGTACATCCGGAGCATAGAAAGACAAAGGGAGGATAGTGAGGCTGAATAGAATGGATGGTGGGTGGGCAGAGTGACAGTGAAAAAGCAGAGATACTGACTGAATACTTCTGTTCAGTATTCACAGAAGAGGAAGTGGGGAGGTGCCTAATCCAATTAAGAAGCACTCTGGAGAGGGGTCGATCCCAGTCCTTTCATAGAAGAAAGGGTGCTGAAAGAACTACTAAAACTGAAGGTGGACAAAGCAATGGGGCCTGATGGAATTCACTCCAGAATTGTAAAAGAATTGAGCAGAGAACTAATGACACCACTGACTACCCTTTTTAACAAATCATGGGAGGATGGTGTGGTACCTGAGGACTGGAAGAAGGCAGATGTGATTCCCCTTCACAAAAGTGGGACCAAGACAGAGGCAGGAAACTACAGGCCTGTCAGTTTGACCTCTGTGGTAGGGAAAGTGATGGAATCACTTCTGAAGGAAAGAACTGTTGAGTACCTAGAGGCCAGTGGGGCACAGCACCCAAGGCAGCATGGGTTCACAGCGGGAAGGTCATGTCAGATGAATCTTATTGATTTCTTTGACTGGGTGACCAAAGTAGTAGACCAGGGAGGGGCTGTGGACATGGGCTACCTAGACTTTAGCAAGGCATTTGACACAGTCCCACACAAAAGATTAATTGTCAAATTAACCAGCCTGGGAGTGGGTCCCAGGGGTAGCCTGGGTAAAACATTGGCTGAACAACAGGACACAGAAGGTAATTGTAAATGGAGTCCACTCTGAAGAAAGAGGGGTTACTAGTGGGGTACACGAGGTTCAGTACTGGGTGCAGTCCTTTTAATGTCTTTATAAGTGACATTGCAGAGGGACTGAAGGAAAAGGATGCCTCTTTGCAGATGACACAAAGATCTGCAACAGGGTTGATACACAAGGAGGCATGGAAAGGATGAGAAGGACGTGCAAGGTTGGAGGAATGGTCAGAAGTATGGCAGCTTGGATTCAATGCAAAGAAGTGCAAAGTAATGCACCTGGGAAACAAAAACCCAGGGGAAGATTACACAATGGGGGAGGTAGTAACAACAACAAAAATGGAAAGGGACCTGGGGTAATCATATCAGATGACCTTAAGGTTGGCAAGCAATGTGAGAAGGCAGTAGGGAGGGCTGGGGGGATACTGGGATATATAGGGAGAGGTATCACCAGCAGAAAACAGGAAGTTGTTATCCCCCTGTACAGACAGTTGGTGAGACCCCATCTGGAGTACTGCGTCTATTTCTGGAGACACCATCTCCGCAAGGACATAGACAGGATGGAGGCAGTTCAGAGGAGGGCAACTAAAATGGTGCAGGGTCTGTAAGAGAAGCCATATGAGGAGAGACTAAAGGAGCTTAATATGTATACCCTTGAGGAAAGGAGGGAGAGGGGGGACATGATAAAAACATTTAGGTACCTCAGTGGAATCAACAAAGTCCAAGAGGGTAGCATCTTTCAGAAAAGAGATGTGCAAGAACAAGGAACACAATCTGAAGATAGAGGGGGACAGCTCAGGTGCAATGTGAGGAAGTATTTTTCACAGAGAGGGTGGAGGACACATGGAACAGCCTTCCTAAGGAGGTTGTGGGGTCTAAAACTGTGGGAGAATTCAAGAATGCAAGGGACAGACATAAGGCAATTTTTGTGGGGGGTAGGAAGAAATAGGCTGTTGGTTAAATAGGATCTGCAGCTTATCCTCTAGGTAGGGAAATGGGCAGACTAGGTGGGCCAAACGGTCCTTATCTGCCGTCAAAGTCTATGTTTCTATGTTTCTATGTATCTGTCTGTATCACCTTGTGTATCCCAACCTTACTGAAAGATTTCAATAACTCTTCTGCTACTTTTTCTGCTGTAACTGTACATAAAGGAATTGCCTCTGGGTATTTCATACCATAATCACAGATCACCAGCAAAAATATATTACCTTACATATTTTTGTGTAGGGGACCTACAATATCCATGGCAATCCATTTAAACAGAACTGACACCAGTGGCAGGGGTTGCAGAGGGACCTTGTCCTTTTTACGTTTGCTTGTGCGCATGCGCAAGGAACGTTTTGGGAGAGTAGCACACTTGAAGGTGTGCCTCTCCCACCCAATGCACTGCTCCCTTGAGCAGGCATGGGGGTCCTGCACCAATGGGTGCAGGAGCTCAGTATGACAGCGGTGTTCCTCTGCTTCAAAGGAAAGCACCGCTGCCATACTGAGCCGCCCCCCTTGTGTCACGCAGCTACCTCCCCACCGCCGCACATATCACGCCCCCAAAGCGGTGCCACGCTGGGAGCCCACCCAGCGTGGCAAATGTTAGCCACCGACGGGTGCCCAATCCCCGCTGGCTCCTCCGCCCCCAGTGTGGTTTGCCGACAGAGGTGCCCAATCCCGTTGGCTCCTCAGCCCCCAGCCATCTTCTGCCATTCTGGGAGCCCACCCCAGTGTGGAAAAGGTCCCACGTTGTCTTCGTTTTTTAACCTGGAAAACAAAAACGGCCCGCACGCCTCCCAGACCCCCAACCCGCACTCACCCACTGCACACCCAGCCTCCCCACACCCCTCACCCATACTTACCTCGGACCCGCGCGACGATCTTCAGTGGACCGGGAACACGCCTGCACTCTTCAAAGGCTATCGCGAACTGAGGAAATGCCGGTAAGCTGTATAATGGGTTACGATAGGGGGTTTCAACTTTATTGCACATCTCAGTCATTTTGGAATTTTGCACCACCTTTTCAGCATGGGTTTGGGACCTTCTCATGGAAGATGTCACTGTCATGGCGTTATTCTGGCCGAAGGGTGATTTTGCAGGCACTGCACAGTCACTGCGTGAAATCACTCCTCGGCCTCAAATAATGCCATGACAGTGACATCATTCATGAGAAGGGGTTCCAAAAACCCCATGTTGAAAATTTGGTGCAAAAATTCCAAAAAATGACTGTTTTACGAGCGTGCATTGCACAGTTCCTACGCAGGCTCGTAAGTTCGCGAATTTTCAATATTTTCATTCCAGATTTTCAACATTGCCATTTTATCACACTTTCTTATGAGCTGCACAGCTGTCATTTTTCACATCTCACCCAAAATGTGTTTCCGCCCATGTAGCGCACAATGGCGCAGTCGGTGTGCGAAATCAATGTATGGAACACATTAAGAAAATCACAGTGACACTGTTCATGAGCAGAGGTCTTAAAATGGCTATGTTTAAAATTTGGTGAAAAAATTCCTAAAAATGACTGTTTTACAAGCGTCGTTCACGTAGTTCTACGCATGCTTCGTGCAATTTTTGAATTTTCAATATTTGCACTCCAGATTTTCAGCATTGCCATTTTACCACACCTCTTCATGAGCAGTACAGCTGTCATTTTTCACATCCTCCCCAAAATGTGTTTCTGCCCAAGTAGCTCACAATGGCGCAGTCGGTGTGCGAACTCAATGTATGGGACACATTAAGACAATCACAGTGACTCTGATCATGAGCAGAGGTCTTAAAATGGCTGTGCTGAAAATTTGGTGAAAAAATTCCTAAAAATGACTGTTTTATGACTCTGCGTTGCGCAGTTCCTACGCATGCTCGTAAGTTTGCAAATTTTCTATATTTTCATTCCAGATTTTCAACATTGCCATTTTACCACACCTCCTTATGAGCAGTACAGCTGTCATTTTTCACATCCTGCCCAAAACATCTTTCTGGCCATGTAGTGCACAATGGCGCAGTCGGTGTGCGAAATCAATGTGTGGGACACAGTAAGAAAATCACTGTGACACTGTTCATTTGCAGAGGTTTTAAAATGGCAATGTTGAAAATTTGGTGAAAAAATTCCTACAAATGACTGTTTTATGAGCGTGCGTTGCACAGTTCCCACGCACGCTCGTAGGTTTGCGAATTTTCAATATTTCCACTCCAGATTTTCAACATTGCCATTTTACCACACTTCTTTATGAGCAGTACAGCTGTCATTTTTCACATCCTCCCCAAAACGTGTTTCCGCCTATGTAGCGCACAATGGGGGTAACGACAAGGTCATGCTGACAATTTATTGTGCAAATACCAGCAATCGCACAGGGCATTAGGGTAAAGCACCATACATGCCAAACACCACTGCAAATACCTGCAAGCGAACATTCGGCATTGACAAATGCTTGTTGTTTATAAGAGCCACTTTCTGACAAGCACTACAACTCTTGCAGTAGTCTGCTACTTGTTCATGGATACCAGGCCAAAAGAAACACCATAGCAGTCTACTGCGAGTCCTGTCCCTCCCTGCATGCTCTGCAAAAGGAACATCATGTGCCACATACATTAGGTTAGTTCGGTACTGTGTAGGGACTACCAGTTGATCCACACATTCTCTAGCCTTAGGATTAGTACACTGTCTATACAGTTTTCTATTTTGGATTTTAAAGATGGGAGTTATGGAATCCTTCCCCTCAGGATCCTCCTGTAAAAAGAAAGTTGTTAATGTACTATCTTGTTTCTGATCATTAGCAAAAGAATCATGTTCAGTACATTTCAATAATGTCTCATCATGCATCAAGTCCCTCTTTAAAGTCCATTCATATTTATCTCTTCTCTTCTCTCATTTGGACTTTCTGGTTTTCCCAGGCATGTCATAAAGTTCCTCATCAAATGGAAACTCCTTTGAAAGACACTGTTCCTGTTTGGCCTGAGCCCGAGTTGTGACAACACACACTGAAGTGACAGATGAAAGCAGGTTTTGAAAAAGAGGGAAATCATGTCCCAATATTATGGGCACCAGCAAACATGCCACCAGACCCACCTGTATCTGTTGCGTTTGGTCCTGCATAGTCACATTTATGTCTTTAAGGGGCCAAAAGTGCACGTCATCATGAATGCAAGTGAATCCTGTCTTGTGATTCAGAGCATTTTCTGCTTGTCCAAGATCGGTCTGGACTAAAGTTTGCCTGCTCCCCGAGTCAACCAGACCAAGCATTTCTTTCCCTTCTATGGTAATTGGCATCATATATTGCCCCCAGTTGGTCAATGCTAGATGTTTAGGGTCACTCTTTCTTTTTGGGCAGAATCTAGCTATGTGACCCTTCATTTGACACTCATGACAAATAATGTCAGGATTGTAACGTTTTAGAGGCTTATCCAATTTAACAGTTCTAGCATCACTAGAAACTTTATTGGAAGAAGTGGAATGCATAAGGCTTTACCATGAGGAGGCACTGGTTCAGGTATGTCCTTTCTGACATGATGGTTGGGTAGTCAAAAGTCCTCAGCTAAGTTGATTCTTCTCTGCTGTTTCTGGACAGTGCTACCTCACCCACATCTGCATGTCATGAGGTAGGATCTTGATGAATTGTTCTAAGATAACTGATTCAATAACCTGGTACATGGATTTTCTGAAGGCTGCAACCACTTCTTGCCTGAACCTTGCAGTCTCACATAAGCCTCCTGTGGTGAATCGCTGACTGGTACCGGAAAGTCCAAAACCTCTGGTGATAAGTTTCTATGTTTATATCATGGTGCTTTAGGATTGTGTGGCACACATGATCATAGTCTGGGACAATTTTTCTGTGGCACATGGGAGCAAAGTTCTGCAGCAGGATTCTCATTTGCCCAATTTCTGTCAACAATTCTGCGGCACATGTTTACCCTTTATTTTCCCTTTTTTTGCCTTATCTGACACAATGCATGCTCATAACACAGTCATTTTATTGGCTTTTGTCACCAAATTTTCAACATATCCAGTTTAAGACCTCTGCTCATGAACAGTGTCACTGTGATTTTCTTAATCTGTCCCGAACATTGATTTCACTCCGACCATGCATTTTAAGCTACATGTGTGAAAACATGTTTTGGAGTGAGATGTGATAAATGGCAGTTGTACTGTTCATAAGGAGTGTAGTAAATGGCAATGCTGAAAATCTGGGTGAAAATATTAAAATACTTGGAGACTACGGCGATGCGTGAGAATATATGCTCATAAAACAGTCATTTGGAATTTCTTCACCAAAGTTTCAACATAGGGTTTTGGGGGCCTACCTCATGAACTGTGACACTGTCATTTCGTTAATCAGTCCCAAAAGGTGGTCCGTGCACTGACTGTGAAATCACCTTTCAGGACCTAACAAAATTACAGTGCTACAGTTCATGAGGTGAAATTATAAACCATGTTAGTGGTGAAAAAATTCCCAAAATAACGTGCTCTACTAAAGTTTAAAAAATCCATTTATGCCATTATACAGCTTACCGGCATTTCTTCAGTTCGCGGTCAGCTTTGAAGAGTGCAGGCGTGTTCCCAGTCCACTGAAGATCTTCGCACTGGGCTCGGAGGTAAGTATGGGTTGAGGTGGGGTGTTGTATGCAGAGGGTGGGTGCAGGTTGGGGGAGGGAGCAAAAGAATCAACGAGGCAAAATTTTTTTTTTCAGGACTTTTTAATTTTTTTTAGACAATGGGGGACTTTTGCCATGCTGGGTGGGCTCCTAGTGTGGCATACAGACATTTGAGGGGGGCAGTGAAGCTGACAGGGGATTGGGCACCCCATGGGAAAATGACATTCTTGCCATGCTGGGGTGGGCTCCCAGCATGGCATACAGACATTTGGGGGGGCAGTGAAGCCAAAGGGGGATTCAGCACCCCGTTGGCAAAGGACATATGTTGCACAGATGGCTGAAAATTGCATGGGCCACCATGAAGTCAACGGGTGTTGGCAAATTCCACAGGTAATTCCACGGTTTGCCACAGCCATGGAATTGTGGAAGACACAGGACCCTGATCATAGTTAGTGGATGACTGCAAGCCAATTGGGCCTTTCTGGTGAGATAAGGGGCCAGTCAGACCCCCCACTGGTCCTGAGGCCACCCACAAGCAGTGGCTACCCTCTCAAATGTTGTTATGCAGGCCTCAATGTCATCATTCTCTGCCAGTTTAGAAAGTTTAATGTCTTTTGGACCATCATTAGGTGGATTCTGGCGAGTGGCCCCTAGTGCCTGAATGGTCCCCAATATGTCCACCCACCTTACTTCACTCTGCAGATGGTCTCTCTCACTTTGTTTCTCCAAATTGATTTGCTTTACATAAAACCATCTTAACACGTCCTCTGTCTTGCTGGGGAGTCTCTTCTTCTTCTTCTTCTTCTGTAGGACCACTAGAGACATCTTCCCCTCCTGTAGCTCCTTTCTCCTGTTTCTTGATCTTGGCCTCTCATCTTCTTATATCCCCCAAGCTAGGGTTAAGTGGAATCTGTAGCTGCTCTGCCATTGTCCTTGTCAGAACACCACTGGCTACGGAATCTTCCACCTAGTCCTACTGCATCTGGCACCTCCTGGATATTTTTGGACAATATCCACTGCAATCCCACTTCTGACACCAAGTGTAAACATTGGTAATAAGGAAGTCCAATACAGTGTCATGATGCCAATAAAATAAGTATTTATTCATACAATGGTATAACAAAAAGTGGACCGATTTCATCAAAAGAAAATAAGCATAAACAAAAGTTCCAAGGTATACTGTAAGAAGATCTCGGTTAAAGGCATAACTATTCAATACAGCATCAAAAGAGAAAAAAATCCACCTAGAAACATGCTAGGGGTCATATCGGGTCAGATTGGGTCAGCCCCCTATCACCAACTAAAAAAAATACTCTCAGATTAGGTCCTTTTATACAGGCGAAGAATCAAGTGCTCTATTAAGCTCCGCCCCTTTGTACATCTAGGGACTCAAAATCATTCAAAACATTTATTTTTTTGTCTGGCATGAAAGAAAACCTAAAACAGTTTGTTACTAGCACCATAGCCTAAGCAAATAGTATTAATAATCAGGAAAAACTTTCTAAGAGTGCATTTCCTAGCAGTCAAGCCTCTCCCATCACTCTGACTATAAATTTGCAGAAACAGTGGCCACCTGGCCCTATAGATGAGTCAGAAGGATGAAGGAGAGTTCTGGCTGTATGAAACACTAATGAAAGGTAAGGCAACATGCTCTGGTACAACAGCATTTAAAAGTTTTCTACTGAATGAAATATTGCATAAAACAAGGAAACCTAGAATACAAAAGCTTGCTAGCATACAAAGGATACTTTTAGCAATAATTTTCCTGCTTAAAAAAAACAAAACAGAACAACAAAAATGGGTTGCAAGTATCTGAGGAGCCAAACACACTGACTCCCATGCTAACATACTGAACTACTGGCAAGCACCAAGCAGACTAACAGGGCTTAAACTGCAGGAAATATTGTTTGCAGGTCCAAAAAGCATGTTTAAATGATGCAAATATATTTCCCTATGATAATTATTCCAGCAGATTTCTTTGCTATGTGAGAATCACAAACAGCAGAAAAAACAGTCAACTTGTCTTTTATAACCTTGCAGTTGCTGTTTTCAGCCTACATAAACATGCATCTAAGTGTTTTTGTTTGAAAATGGGTGTATCTTAACTAGAGGCTGAATGTTAAAACAAACAAGCCCATTTCCCTATTTGCAAAGTAGTTCCACGGAAGTACACATAGCTTCGCACATTCTCACATGACTAGAGGATCGATTTGCACCTTTGAGAAGGTGGCTTTGTGCATGATCGAGCAGCCTACTCTCAATTAACTTTAAAATGCAATCAGGGACATAGTGTAAACATGGAGGAGCTAGGACACTAGGAAAGAAGAGAGATACTAAGAACAACTACAGGTGGCCCTCCTGAGAGTTGGGGAAACTAGCAGAAAACAGAAATAGGATAGTTAAGAAGTAGATTACTGTTGCAACAGATTTTTTTTAAGAAGAAAGGTCATGCTCATTCCAGAATACACAGCCCCTGTTACAGTGCCCCTGTCACCAGAAAAAAACAGAGGGCCTAGCCAAAGATTGAGTTTTGGGCATTGGGATGAGACATGGTAGGGGAACTGTTCAGACTGCCCAGGATAAGGTACAAAAACTAAAATCTTTACTGGGTGGTGTTAAGGCAAGATGCAGGATACAGCTACAGCAACTGCAGCAACTCATGGGGCATTTAAACTTTGCTGTAGGGCCATAGCAGCAGGCTGCATGTTTACACAGTGCCTGGCTAGTGTAGCAGGGACCTCAAGACCCCATCATTGGGTGGATATTAGCAAAGGGACCAGGAGGATTTAGAGGTATGGGAGACTTTTTTAAGCCACTACAATGGTAAGACTTTCTAGCAGGAGGAATGGGTATTCAACATGGACCTGCAGCTATACACAGACATGGCAGGAGGAATATGTATGGGGGTGCACTTTGGGGGAAATTGGTTTGCCGTGGCATGGCCCAGCACTTGGTTTCAGACCAGCGTGATGAGGGATATCACTTTCTTAGAAATATTCCCAATCTGGGTAGCTCTGGAAGAACGGGGGAAGATGCTCAGGAACCAGAAGGTCACATTCTGGAGTGGTAATAGGGTGGTGGTGGATGCCTTGAATGAAAGGGGGGCGAAGTCAGAAAGGGTCCTAATGAAATTGGTATTAAAGGGCCTAATGCTGAATATGTCATTTAGGGCTAGACATAGATGGTGTGAACAACATGATAGCTGACTGTCTCTCCTGCCTGCAGATGGACAAGTTCTGTGCCATCACCCTAGGAGCAGAGCCAAGACAGATAGCAATTCCAAATTATGTCTAGAAGATTGAATTGGAAGAACCAAACAGTTGTTTCACAATTTCTGGTCCCCAGGACCCTAAAAGCATACAAAACCTCTTAGAGGCCTTTCAGGTATTTTGCATACAAAATGGCTGCCAGGTAAGTGGGTGGTGACGTGATCCAGGTAGCAAAATTTATAGTGACAGGATGGAGGAATAATTTGGCACATACTACAATGGGAGTACATTTGGCAGTGGTAGGACAGATGTGTACACTGAAGGAGTGGGAGGATCCCAAGAGCAACCTCATAAGGCGCATGATGCAGGGTTGGCTGCAGGGTGCCAACAGGGTCTGGGATAATCGGAGGCCACTGACAGAAGGACTGCTTGAGAGGCTATTGGGAGTCTTGCACAAGCATGCAGGAGTAGTAGTGAAGCAGTTTTGTTTAAGCAGTTTTCACCACTATGTATGGTGGAGCCTCAGAGTCAGCGAGTGGTAGAAACATGGAAAGATGGACATGTCCACAGGGTTGCTATGGGATGACATGGTGTGAACAGGGATGGGATCTCAGTACTGGTAAGAAGGTCCAAGACTGACCAGTCAGGAAAGGAAGCAGGGTTTTGCTATGGTGTCACAGGAATGCTGCCATCTGTCCAGTGGGGCCCTTCACATGTACAGTTGTACACAAGGGACTTGAACTCGCTGATATTTCTACATGGGGATGGGTCCCTGGTGACAGGATCACAGGTGGTGGTGGTTTAAAGAAAGGTATGACCTTATTCAGGGGAAACCCTGGCGGGGTACTCATCCCATTCCAGATAGGGGTGGCCTATGAAATGGCTGGTCAGGGAAGCACACCTGGTGACATTAAACAGAAGGGCAGTGGTCTTCACTGTTATAAAAGATATGTTCTTAATACTATGCCTCTGTATTAATTATGTTTTCCTTTCTCCCCTTAGCAGGTTTGGGTAGTTAATTAATAATAATGGAAGAACTTTTAAGCTTATGTAACAGGAGGGAAGTCACTTTGATTAGAGGGGTAGAGGAGGCAGATCAAGTACGAGCTGTGCAGTAATTTTGTCTTTGTTTATGGTTTCTTCAGGAGAGACAAGGAGATTGGAAGCTTGGATATGTGGGAACTCCTTTGTCCATGGGATGGAAAAATGGTCATCCAGGAGGCTGCTGTATTTGGACATCAGCACCATCAAGGTGACCAGGAGAGGCATGTGAGACATGAAGTGGGCACAACTACTCCCAGTTCTGAGGGAAATAAGAAGCGAACACAGATGCCTGAATTTAATCATTATTCATTTAGGAGGAATGATCTGGGGACCAGACCCTGGCTGGACATCTTTTATCAAATTAAGGTGGACATTCTTAAAATAAAAGAATGGTGGCCAGAGGTGACCTTAGTTTTGTCGATATTATTCCACGGAGGTGTGGAGACATGCTACCAGTTATAAGACTTTGGACAGGGCTAGGAGCGCATGAATGCGGGGGTAGGCAGGCTGCTTGAGAGTTTATGTGGCAAGGTTGTACACCAGGGAGTAGTGGAAGACAAAGATGAGTACTACAGGGGCAGTGGGGTACACCTCTCTGCTCTGGGTCTGACAATGTTGAATTCTGAGATTGCTGACGTTGTTGAGCCCTGGATACAAGAGAGAATAGGTTGACGCAGAGGTGGGGTGGGGGTGAGTCCATCATCCCTTGCAAGTGGGATGTTGACAAGTGGAAAACAGGGAGGTGGGAGGATACGATGGGGAAAGGGCGGGGACAAAGAATAAATAGGACATAGGAAAACTCAGAGAAGGGAGTATGGTGTGTATGCTCATAGCCCTTTGAATGGAGGAGAATGAATAAAAATTGCCCCATATGCTGTACATCTGGGGGAGAAAAGACAAGAAATAAAGAAAAAGAAATTAATAATACATGGCGAATGAAATATTATTTGATAAAGTGGATTGGAATGTATGATTTTATATGGAAATGTCACTAAGGTATATATGTATAGCAATGATGTGTATAATGGGATAATTGAAATTAAAAGAATAAGTAAATTAATTGCCAAATCTGAACACCCACACATATTTGTCTGTGTCTTTATTGGTGGTATCTGGTGACAAAGAGGTTGCCTCCAAGGTAGACCCTATTGTCCTGGCCCAGATCAATGTGTGGGTGGCCAAAAGCAGGTTGAATGGCATGGAAGGGGGAGGGACAAGAGAGGGTATAGTGAGGTCACAAAATGGAGGGGCTATGAGGTAGAAGCAGGAGTGAGGTGGGAAACAGGGATTGGTTAGGATAGGAGAGAGAGATGGGTGTGCAACAAGGATATTTAATGGGCAACACAGGCCTAGAGAGCTCACAGTTTTGCTCTAAGAGAATTTCCCACCAACTCACCCTGAAGTGGAGCTGAGGTTTGGATCTGGTGTGGTCACTGCAGAAGTGGAGGCCACAGGCCAATGGGGCTGCTGAAGGTGGACGGCAGTTACACCAGGGAAAGCAAAACAAGGGATGGAGAGGATAGGATGGGGGTAAAGGGCAGGACAAGAATAAATAGGACATTGGAAAACTCAACAGGAAGTAGGGGCACAGTGTGTACACCGTGCCCCTTTGAATAAAGACAGCCCCCCACGATGTACATCTGGGGGAAGAAGAAGAAAAGAAATAAAGGAAAAGAAATTAAGAATAAATGAAGAATGAAATATTATTTGATAAAGTGAATTGGAATGTAAGATTTTATATGGAAATGTCATTAAGATATACAGTATATGTATACCTATAAATTTGTGTATAATGGTATAATTGAAATGAAAAGAATAAGTAAATTAATTGTCAAATCTGAGCGCCTGCACATACTTGCCTGTGTCTTTATTGGTGGGGATCTGGGGGCAAATAGAATATTTCGATTAACAAATATCTACATATAAGTCATTTAAAAAATGTGATACAGTACTTGAGAGAAATACTGTCACTATTATACATGTCAATTCAGAAGCAGTTATGAGGTGCAATCCCTTGATTTTCAGGTCTAGTTGGGTAATACTGAAGTTGAGGGGAAAAGGCCACTGCTGGGATCCCATCTGACTGACAAGGATTTCCAGGCAGAGGACGTAGCAAAGGGAAACAACTGGTAGCAAAAATTGCTTTTTAATGGCAGGACTATGAGTTTGTGGCCTGCTATAGACCTTAGCCCAGAATGAGATGCCTTTATTTCAAGTAGGTTACGCAGATAAAAAGGAAAAACTCCCTTTATATGTTCATAGGCAAGCTACAGTAGGCATAGGAACCTATGATCTGCCAGCAAGGTCCTGTCAAGCTGTCTGTATTGTTCACAGTGATGACAGTTCCCTGGAGTGGCCTGTATAAAGCAGGCAAGTTGTTATACTGAACATTATGCTTTATTCAACAGAATTTTAATGACCTGCCATTAACAGGTGTTCCCGTATTTGAATATTGGAGGATTCATAGTTAATTATTTTAACTGGGCATCTTTAGAGAAGCAGGCCTCATTTTTATAAATAAAAATAATTCTAGGTCTTACTGGTACTGATTATTTTGCTAATATGGTTTTCCCACTCTAAGCAGGGGCCCAGAAACATAGAGACATAGAACTTAATGCCAGATAAGGACAACTTGGCCCACCCAATCTGCCCATTTTTCCATCAGTATAGTGTCATTGCAAACCCTGTTTGGTCTCCGGCTCTTTCGCTCATCTCCTTCCTTTCCAGTAATACTCCCTTATATCTATCCCATGCATTCTTGAACCCAACCATTGTTTTTATCCCCACCACCTCTGCTGAAAGACTGTTCCAGGTATTCTCCACTCTTTCTGTGAAAAAAAATACTTCCTCACATCGCTCCAAATCTGACCCCTCCAGCTTCTGTCCCCTTGGTCTTGAATATCTTCTTTTCTGAAAAATCCTCCCCTCCTGTACCTTATTTACACAGGTGAGCTATTTAATGGTCTCTCTCAGATCCCCCTTCTCCCTTCTCTCTTTCAGGGTGCACATGTTGAGGTGCCTCAGTCTTTCCTCATAGAGCTTCTGATACAGACCCTGGGGGAAGGGTAAATCTAATGAGGGGAGGAGTGGGAGGGGCAGCCACGAGATGAGGGGCTAACTGTACAATCGAGCTGACTTGACAGACCATAAGGCCTATTTCTACTGGCATTTTCATATGTTTGTATGCACCATTTTAGTTGCCCTCCCCTGGACAACCTCCACTTTATGTCCTTCCGGAGAAGTGGTCTACAGAATTGGACACAGTACTCTAGATGTGGTCTCACCAGCAGTCTATACAAGTCAACATCACTTCTCGCTTTCTGCTGGTGATACCCTTCCTATGCACCCCAACATCCCAACAGCCCTCCCAACTGCCTTGTTAACTGCCTGGCAATGTTTAGGTCACCGGCTATGATTACCCCCAGGTCTCTTTTTTCTTTTTGGTGGTCATCATTACCTCTCCACCCATTTTGTATTTTTTTCCTAGGTTACTGTGGCCTAAGTGCATGATTTTGCACTTTTTCACATTAAAACCCAGCTGCCATACCCTTGACCATGCCTCATGCTTTCTCAGATCTCTGCTCAATCTTTCCACCCCCTTGAGTGTCCACCCTATTGCAGATTTTTTTGTCATCTGCAAAGAGGCAGAGCTTCTCTTCCAGCTCCTTTGCAATGTCACTTATAAAGACATTAAAGAGGAACAGTCCCAGTACTGATCCCTGAGGCACCCACTGGTCACTCTCCCTCCTCCCGAGTCAACTCCATTTGCCATCACCCTCTGTCACCTATCCCCTAAGCAATTTCTTACCCAGTGTATCAACCTTGTTTATGAAACTCCAGCGCCAAACTCCTAAAGGACTATACTAAAGTCAGCAGGGCACTGGTTAGAGTAATGTGAGCTAGAGGACTAGTATGTTTTTTGAGAGGATGCTGAAGAACCTAGCTTTTCTTGGAGTTAAGAATCTGCATATCTTATTGCAGAAAGTGCTGAATTCTGAGGAAATCATTCTGCAGGTGGGTTTGAATGCTGTCCATACCTTTGGCACTAAAGGACACAATATTATCATCTGCATATATATGTGATTTGGAGAACAATCATTGCTTATCAAGATCATTATATATAACAATGACAGGGTCTCAGAGTGGCGCACTGAGGGCAAAGTTCAGGCATGAAAGAGGCAGGATTTGGAGCCCCTGATAGCAGCAAGTTGTTTATGATCACTTAAAGTGTAAAATTCATGCTCTGTTGCTCTCATAGTTTGAAAGCCAATTAATTTTCTTTGGTCCTTCACATGCCCCCGCAGTGTCCCCTCCTTTTCAAGCCTTACAGGTATCAATCTTTTGCTCTCAACCTCAATCCAAAAGCTGGGCTTTTCTGGAGTGAAGAATCTGCATAACTTGTTGCAAAAAGTGCTGAATTCTGAAGAAATCATTCTGTGGGGAGTTGAATGTTGTCCATACCTTTTGCACTAAAGGACACAATAGTATAATCTGCATATATATGTGATTTGTAGAACAGTCATTGTTTATCAAGATCATTATGCATAAAAATGACAGGGATCTCAGAGTGGTGCACTGAGGGGAAAAGTTCAGGCATGAAAGAGGCAGGACTTGAAACCCCTGATAGCAGCAAGTTGATTGTGGTCACTTAAAGTGTAAAATTCATGCTCTGTTGCTCTCATAGTTTGAAAACCAATTAATTATTTTTTGGTCCTTCACATGCCCCCCCCCCAGTGTCCCCCTCCTTTTCAGGCCTTACAGAGATCCATCTTTTGCCTACCAGATTCAACCCCCCACTGATGTTCCTTTCCTCCTGACTTCCTGAGGTCCTCTGAAATTCATTCAGGTACAGCATATCCCTGATGGGGAGACCTCCGTAGTATAACTAGGGAGGAAGTTTTTGTTTGTTTGTTTAAATTTTACTTTTAAACAGGATTTTACTTTAGGTCATAAGACCTATTTTCAAAGTTGTCCTGTATGTATAAACTGTCAAAACACAATAACAATACAAATTTCATACAATCAATACAATGATCTTTCACATCACCATACATTCTACAATGTCAACATAATACTTCATTATACAAACCTCTAATAAAATATGATAATACAAAAGTTAATAACTTACCTATTCAATCATAATACATTTATATCTTACTACCCACTATTATAGGTAAGCATCTCTATAAGCAAGTACATTTTGAGATAAAATTCTCAACTACTCTAGATTTAAATGCAGTTAGTCTCATCAAGTTTCTTATTTGGGGAGGTATCTCGTTCCAGATTTTTGCTGCCCTAACCTGTAATGTCATGTTCCCATATCTTGTATTAAATTTTGGAATTTTTAAACCCCTGTGTTTTACTTCTCTTAAATAATAGTGCTGTGATTCACCAAACTGAATTGCCAAATGTCATTTTATCAACCCCTTATTGATTTTAAATATCAGTATTAAATAATGTTTTTATACCATACCTGCAGACTGTCCCATTTCAATTCACTGTACATCAAACAATGATGTGTCTTTACACTACATTTCAGGGCAAATCTGGCCAGTTGGTTGCATGATAAGGTGACTTTATCTAAATATTTTTGTTCAGCAGAACTGTACCAAGTTACCATATTCCAGCACAGGCAGTATCAACTGAGTTGTAATTCTTTCCGTGATTTGGTAATTTAATATTTGAGAAGATCTATGCAGGGCCCCTATTCTATTATTAACTTTCTTTGTTATATGATCTATGTGATCTGAAAATTATAAAGAACTGTCTATAATCACTCCAAGATATTTATATTGATTTGTAACTTAATTTTTTATCCCCTCTTATTAAAATTCCTTTATCCAATATTTCATTATTTGTAAACTTGTTTTTTTTTTGTGTGTCTTGTGCCATTGGAGGTGGTGGTCAGTGGGATGAAGATGGTGCACTGAGTGGTCAGTTATTGTGGGGGTCAATGAGGGCCATCATCTAGTGCTCCCAAGGTGGGCCTTTTCCCCCGTTCTCCCATCTTTTCACCAACCTCCCCCACATGGCTCATGTTATGACATCCCGGGGGGGTTCACAACAGCATGAAGTCACCCACACCACTATGTATGTCACCACTGAGCCGCTGTCTGTAGCCACTCTAGTAGTGGTGCATGCCAGTCCTTTCATCCCAGGAGGAGAGAGTTCATGTGGATGCCTCTCACTCACCCCACTGGAGCTTTCTCCCATCCTACTGGCATAGGAATGTGAACCCAGCTTGCCAGCATGTTGAGCAGGACCAGATGGCTCAGTGTCATGGACCAAGCAGTGAAGAGTTCCTGTTGTCAGGCACAGCTTGTACCAGCAAGATATCACAAGATTCTAAAAATGGTGGCAAATTAGTATCAATATTGAACAGACCACATCCACAAGATGAATCCCTGACAATATGATGAAGTGCTGGGGTTTGAGGTAGCTATCCCAAGGGGTAAGCATGGGCAATATTTCTTACTATGTGGGGGTTTTGCACAAACATTGTGCTGTGATACTGTTTAGCACATTAAATAGGAGCACAAACCTTCACCTTTACTTTACTGTATTGCTATTAGTATTGAAAATACTACATTAAGCTTGTTGCTCTGAATTATGTTTTCCAGTATCTGTTTCAGAAATTATTGACCAGTGTGCATTAATTTTATCTTGTGAACTTACGCAAGTGCCTGTAATTCAGTTTTTTTCTAATTAATTAATATTAACTTTCTGACTGGACAGTCTTCCCACCACAGTGCACCATCTTTGCACCATGAGCGCTACTCAGCAAACTGTGGTTTTTAGTTATCTACTTGACTGGATGGCTACCAATTTCAGATCAGCCTAATGCCTATTTAAATAGCTTTTCATGGATATTTAAACTATGGCAGCCACTGCCCTAGACACAATTAATGAGTATTTGATACATGGCTTTGGTTTAAATGAAGTGTACACCTCAAGGTGTATGTACCTCAACTTCACTACTGTCTGACAGGTGTGAATGAGCTTCAATAGCAGTGCACTTACAGTGTATTTAGAAGTGGACAATGTATATCTAAAAATGGTAGTGGGTACACCTCAGTTGAAGTGTAGAGCAGAGATGAAGTTGATGTGCATCTTAAAAATACTAATTAGGTACACCCCAGTAATACGTACATCTCAACTAGTGGTGTAGTCAGGAGGCTTAGCTGAGGTACATCTAATTGCTAATTAGGTTCACCTTGGTGAGGTGTGCACCTTGATCAGAGGGACAGTCCTGTGGTATAGTTGAAGTTCACACATTAATATAGCTGTAAAACAAATACCACACTCTAAGTAAATTGTAAAGATCTTGTCTAAAAGAAAAGGAAAGAAAAGAAAAGAAAAAGAAAAAACAGTATTCTTAATTAATGAATTTTAAGCTTGAGCTTTAAAAGTATTAACAAGGGAGGGTGGCCAAATCCTTACCCTTCATAACCCCCAACCTGATTACAGGAATCGCACACAGATAAAACTTCTATGAATTCCTATATTAAATAGATAAATTGAGCAGTGTCTGCAGGAATGAAGATATTCTGTATACATCTGTCGCTAGAATTAGTGATCCTTACAAAATCACAGGAAATGTACTATGGATTCACAGACAATAAGTACTGTACACAGAAGAGACACATAAATAAACCAACACACCCTATGATTGTCTCCAAGCACCCACCACTGTTCCCTGTATTCCTCCTCTCCTTACCCTTCCTTGATGCCAGGAGCCACTCATTGTACAACCGTAGTCTCCAAATTCTATCTGGGCTCCCTCCCCACCTTTCCTCCTTTCTATCCTTCCCTTCTTCTACCTCCTATTCCTTCACAGCCCACTCTCTCAGCCTACCCCACTGTAAAATCCTTTGCTGCTCAAGCTGCTTTCGCATTCTGCTTCCTCCAACTTTGGCACACCCTCCCAATTCTATTCTCAGCACTGTCTCATTCTATCTAAAACCCCTGCTCTGTGACTTCTCTACTCACTCCTGCAGTTGCTGCTGATCCTAGACTAGTCCCACTCCTCCTCACTCCATATTATTCTCTTCCTCTACTGTCCTAATTTATTAAAACTCTATTCCCCTTGGATATGTCCCAATTGCACTCACAATCTCCCTTCCTTCCCTCATTTTTCCCAGTCAGCAATTTGATTGGTTTTAAACATGCCAAACTACAGAACAACTGGCAAGAAATGGGAAGTACATAATAAATATCCCTGGCCAGGATCCATGACTGAACCCCTTGGAGAGATACAATACTTAGTAAACAGGATAGTTGTTGCATATAACATAGGTCTGCAGTACAGTAGTTTTCTCTTCCTCATTTTGCTACCAATTGCACGTTGGTGAACTGTTGCTATTAATATTCTGGGCTCGATTTTCAAAGCCTCATGTAGGGCTTGTTGGCACAGCTGCACCAAACTCCTTTGATGCATCTGCACTTGATTTTAGTACATCAAGCACAGTTACAACACTTTCCACAGTTTGCAGTGGCTTGCATCAAATATGTGGCACATGCCCTGTAAAACTGGTTCACAGTATGCCCCAGGATAGAACTGGGGGGGGGGCTGATCTAACATATAGTATTTGGTTCACAGGAGTGAAAATCCCGATCAGCACAGAGAGAATGCTGCAAGCATCATGCTCTATATGATTGGTGCACCAGGGGCTTGCAGCATTCTCAGGATTCTGAAAATTGAGCCCCCTATGTTTTGCTTTACTTGAACACTGTGCGTACCTTTAATTGCCTATATAAACTTTTTATTATTGTTATTATTATTATTGCAACTTTACTGATGTAACATTACTTGCAATTTCCTTATCCCCATGACACATCTGGAAATTAGCTATTTAGCTCAGTATGTTTTTCTGGTCAAACTCCTAATCAATTGATCAATCAATCTTTATTTTACCAGGCAAAACACCATTGAGTAGAACTCATTTGAAGAATGGACCTGGTAATGTATATACTACATAACAGGGAAATTATAATAAAATACTGGGAGTAATACAATCAGTAAACAAATGTGTCTGGTAGCACAAAATACATATAGGACAATTTGCTTGTAAGGAACAATAACTATCTATGCAATAGTACACGGAAACTTGAGAGAGGAGAGTAATTAGCAGAGACAAAACAGTGGGGAGGCCCAAGCAATAGAAGGAGAAAAGGTCAGCACTGGAAACAGTTACAGGTCTCAATGAAGAATCGTGTAAGTAGGGATTTAAATGTGGCCAGCCTGACAGGTAATGCTATTTTTAGTGTATTTTGTATGCTGTTCCAGAGAACAGGCAGGGCATGGCTTACAGAGGCTTAACAATGGCAAGTTCTGACCCTAGGGACAACTAAGGTGATATGTGATAGGCTCCTGAGGGGTTAATTCCTTGTGGCACAGGCAGACAGTCCAGAATATATAGGGGCAGACTATGTGTTATTGCTCAATATGTCCAGGTGACTGCATTTTTCTGACGTCTAAGATTAAGGTATAGCTACCCAAGCTCTAAGTATAAGGAGCAGTGATGAGTGGAGAATGGGGCACCATTAATAAATCTCAACATACGGTGGTAGAGGGTGACAAGCTTAGCCAAGGCGGTACTGGGGCCTTGGCCATATATGAAATCTGCATAGTCGAGGAGAGGAAGGAAGGTGGATTGGACCAGATGGATTTTAGCTTCATGAGTGAGTAGGTGCCTGATGCAAAAGAACAGACCTAGCCTTTGCTTCAATGTTTTCGCAAGTTCCTTGATATGAACAGTACTTATGGTCCACACAGAACTCTAAGTACTTAAATTTAGTTACGAACTCCTGAACTAACAAACTAACTAACAGAATAGTAAGATATGCCAATTTTTGAAATGTGGACAAACTTTGATTGTGAACGAGGAGTTGTCTCTATACAACAGGTGTAGAGAGAAAAGTCACAGATAAAAATGATACTTTAGGACCTGCTTTACAAGATATCATGATATCTTGCATTTTGGGGTATGTTACAATTGATACTTAAAAAAGTTGGATACATCACAATGGAGTACTTACCAATCAAAGAACAGCTTAAACTGCCTGCTTGCTTGCTTCCTCGGTCATGTGGCTCCACCTGAACATCCACTGCTCACTTCCCCCAGACCCGCAGTAGCTCCAGAAGACTCCCACTTGCTTCTTCAGTGGCGTGGCTCCAGCTGAACAGCTGCAGCTTGCTTTCCCCAGACTCGTAGCAGCTCCAGAAGATCCCTGTCTGCTTCTTCAGCCATGTGGCTCCAGCTAAAATGCCACCTCTCACTTCCAGTAGACCTCAAGTAGCTCCAGAAGATCCCCACCTTCTTCTTTGGTGGTGCGGCTCCAGCTGAGCAGTCGCCACTCACTTCCCAGACCCATAGTAGCTCCAGAAGATCCCGCCTACTTCTTCAGTGGTGTGGCTCCAGCTGAACAGCTGCAGCTTGCTTTCCCCAGACTCGTAGCAGCTCCAGAAGATCCCCACCTGCTTCTTGGTGTGTGCGGCTCCAGTGGAACAGCCACCGCTCACTTCCTCCAGACCTGCAGTAGCTCCAGAAGGTACACTGAACTATTTGAATTGGGTGCCATCCTTGGCTGAGTGCATGCTGATTAACTACTCCTCCTCCCAGCTTCTCTCTCTGCTCCTCACTGAGATTTTCAGCCAGCTCTTGGCTTGAATTTTTCACGGAATGTTCCTCTCCTTTAAACTTTAATTACCTATGGTGTTTTGTTGCTTTTATTGCCTAAGTTAGCACCTGTACAATTTTGACCAGCTATTGCTAGTACTGTGATTTCCTTTACCAACTTTTGCTAGGACTGTGATTTCCTTTCCTGTTATTTATTCATCTTTTTTAAACAGTTTTCTGGAATCCCTACTCTAAACCTGCCTCCCACCCTCTTAATTTTTCTTTTAAACCCACTGGAATCTCTGCTCTGAACCTTTCTACCTGCTGGATTTTCTGCCCAAAACCAGCCTCCCTCCTTCTTAATTTTCTTTCTCCTGCCTGATCTCCACTATCTACCTCTCTCTCTCTTCTTAATCTCAGCTCATCTCCCTTACATACCCCTCCCTCCACTTAGCCCAGCTTGCTCTTTCTGTCATGACCTTTGTTCCTGCTGCTTTCTGTCTCCTGCCTGTCTGTTCCCCGGCACCTCTCACCACCACACTTAAACTTCATTTTTTGCTCTTTCCCTCAGATCCCTGCCTGCTTCTTTGGTGTTGTGCCTCCAGATGAACAGTTACCACTCACTTCCCGGACCCACAGTAGCTCAGAAGGCATGCTGACCTGTTTGAATTAGGCATCATCTTGGCTGAGCTCATGCTGATTGGCTGCTCCTCCCAGCTACTCTCTCTGCTACTCACTGAGATTTTGGCCAGCTCTCTATGATTCTGGTTCTGATTCTGTGCATTTAACTCATTACCTCCAGGAAACGCCTGTAGTTGGCAGCCAAGTCATCCCCTTTGTCTCCCACAATGACTTCAGTCGGCAGCTAAAGATTTGTCAGCACTATTTCTCTGTATTACTTGCAAGCCAAATTCACTAGAATTGACTGGATCGCACCAATAGAAAGGTAAGTTTTTGCTGAATAACTTTGCCACTGATACTTTGTGTGTATCACATCTACTTTAGGAGTTATTAACATTTGTTTATGGTATGGTGTGTATGGCTGACATTTATCCCTCAAGTCTCACCTAAGCAGCTTGAATAAAATGGGAAAATATAAGTTTTATATTAGAAAATTGCTTTATAGTACACATTACTTTTGTACCTACATTTAATGTATAGACATTTAATTTGGTGTTGATATGTTACATATTTTCCTACCAAAATGGTTTACATTGCCTTTTTATTGAAAACAAACAAACACTTTTTTGCTATATAAACTAGTACAGAAAAACACAGAAATTGCTTATAATTAATTGCATGGCACTATTGGAAAGATAATTTTGTGTCAAACAACTGCCACTCATTACTTTGTGTGTAGCACTCACGGTTCATGTGGCATGCTGATTATGGCTGATTTTGCTTAGAAGGCCAGGAGCCAGTAACAGTATACAGGACACAAGCGGTGGAACTCTCAAAGATTTCCTGTGGAGTGAATGAGTTAAGAAGCAATCTCTCTATAAAGCTACCACACCTTCTTCCCTCTAATCCTTGAGATGCTTATTCTGATAACCATTTTTCAATCCCTCTGCTCCTCATCTGTACCTACTTATAATGACATCCCTACCTCCATACCCTCCGCCTAATCTCCATCTCACTTCTCACCCCTTTCTCTGTCCTTCCACACCTACTCGATCTCTTACTTCACTCACTTCCCCCTCCACTTTCCACTTCCCTCTCTTACCTTTTTACTTTGCCTCCATCAATCCCTACCATCTCCACTTTAACCACCTCAAACCCTCTGCCTTTGGACTTTTCTTCTGTAATTGTTCCTCCTTCAGGGTGCATGCCCACCCTCCCACCACAAATCAAACATCAGCTCCTAGATGATCATTTCACAAGCTGTCCATCCTTGCACACAATAGGCGCAGAAGTCTCCTACTACAGTATTCCTTCTCCTCATCTCCGGATCCATCCACCCCAAACCTGGCCCTCCCAATGTGCTGCAGAACCCAAGGTACTCCACCCAACACGCACTCTATGCAGCTGAAAAGATTGCACCTAAACATTCAAGTTTAATGATAAAAAACAGAACTCAAACCATGGCTTTCTGCCAACACCTTTGACATAATTGCCTTACTGAAATCTGACTCACCAATAAAATCCCTTCCCATGCTATACTCCTAGAAGGGTACTCCTTATTCAGGAAAGACATACCTGGTAGAAGAGGAGGTGGTTGCCTCTTTTGGATAGCTGATCACCTTTCTGCCTCTGAGTTATCCACTCCCTTGCTACACACAACCATGAATCCCTCTCCATTAATCTCCTTCTGGGCAAAAACAAAATAATTAATAGTAGTGTTGCTTATGTTCCCCCTGGCACCCTCTCTATAGAACTGGATAGTTTCCTTAACCTCAAGGAATTGCTTCCCAAAGGCAGAGAATGGATAGTCCTTGGAGATTTTAACCTAGCCTGGCAGTCACTTTGGTCTCTAACTACCAAGGAATCCACTACCAGCCTAGGCCTATACCAACTCATCTCCTCCCCTACTCATACTAACTACAAAACAGGCACCGACTCCCTTATTGACTGGATATTTGATTCTCACCCCTTCCACTTTACCTCTTCTGGGGTTCTGTCTGATTCCATCAGTGACCAATGTGGGGTTTACTGCTGCTGGTCTGATAAAACCCCTCATCATGAGCATGACTACATCCAACCTAGACAGTTCAAAAAACTAAACCCATCACTGTTCCACCAGGCCGCCCTGACCACTGACTGGTCTTTCACCAGATCCATTAAGGATATTGACTCCACCCTCAAGGAATTTAGGAACAAGTTTCTGGCCATTTGTGACCACCTTATTCCCCTTAAAAAAATTAGAGTCAGAGGTAACAGCCAGGAATGGATCTCCCCAGAAATTCTCAAACTCATGAAGGAAAGAGACTGTGCCTTGTCAAAATACAGGAAACAGAAGCTCCCCAATTCTGCAACTGTAAAAGACTCTCCATAATAAATGCAAATCCACTATCAGGTCCACCAAAATCTCTTACCTCTCTGAGAAACAATGCACCTCCTGGAAACCCAAAGCACACCTGGAACATTCTAAACAACATGGGTAGAGGACAAATTGATGAGGAATCAGCCTCTCCTCCAATGGGCACACAGTCACTGACCCTGGTGAAGTTGCTGCCATCTTTAACAATTATTTTGGTGATCTTGACAAATACAAGCCCTCACAAGCCCCTTCCTCCAGATTTTCCTCCCACCCCAAACCCCACCCCAGTTTCTTTTCCAGTTACTTCACCCCATCTAAGGTAGTAAAACTTATCAAGGCCCATTACCCTAAGTCCTCCATTGGGCTTGACATCGATTACAGGGTCCTCAAATTGGTCTGTGACTCCATTGCCATTCCCCTCACTAATATTCTTAACCACCTGCTATGCATCAGGTCCTATCCTCTCAAATGGAAAAGTGCCATAATCAAACCCCTTCACAAAACTGGGCCCAAAGATGATGTCTTTAACTTTAGACCCATCTCCCTTCTTGCCCCCCATCCAAAATTTTGGAAAAAATCATGCACAAGCAAACCTCTGAATTTCTTAAAGTAAATTAACTTCAGGCAGATGCTCAACACGTGTTCAGGTCTGGGCAAAACACTGAAACTGCCCTATTTAAATTCACCAGATTTATTAATAGAGCAAGTGACAAACGATTCTATGCCGAGTCAGTTTTTGGGGACCTCACAAAAGCATTTGACCTTGTAGACCACAACGTCCTTTTCTCCACTTTATCTGACCTTCACTTTTCTCCAGATGTCATCAACTGGTTCCAAAACTACTTTAGTCTCAGGTTCTACCAAACCATTATAAATGGTGTCCTGTCCAACACCTGCCCTATAAAGTTCAGAGTACCCCAAGGGTCCATCCTGGATCCCCTCGTTTTCTCCCTAGTTGTCAGTTCTCTCCCCAATATTTGCATGAACACTGAATTCATCCTGTATGCCGATGATGCCACCCTTCTCTGCAAAGATAAAGACCCCTACTCCTTACTCGACAAGCTGCAGAGTGATTTCAGTAGCCTCCACTCCTGGTTCTTGTCCAAGGGGCTAGTACTCAATGCTAAAAATAATTAAATCAATGGTTTTCTCAAGGCTGCAGAAACCACTGTTCTCTGATTTCATAATACTGGACAACAGCGGCAATAAAATTGAAAGAGTCAGCAAACTTAGATACCTCAGAATGCTTCTCGACAGCCCCCTCAACTTTGATTTATACATAAATCAGCTAATTAAAAACTCACCAATTATTAGACATGCTATACAAAGTGAGACTTACCTAACCAATTAATCTAAGACCCTGCTCACCATCAGTTTCCTGATCCCACCCTGTGACTATGGGCCTTAGTCTATTTTCCAACACTCTCTCAGAATAACCTACAAAAACTCTGCTTCAGCTATAACAGCATCATTGCTTTGTCACAGGTCTCCCAGGATGATCCACTGCAATCTCTACAGAATCTCTAAGTGGACCTCCTTAAGGACAGACTCAACTGCAAAATAGTCACCTTCTTTCATAAACATTCACTGGGTCTCCTCCCCAACAGCATTATGTCTATTTTCCCTAAGTCTGCCCACCCTCAAACCACCAGAAGATCCTCCTCCCCTTCCTTCTTCATCCTCTTCTGTTGGAACACATAAGGACAGTCTTCCCCCTGCTATCACTAAGTGCCCCTCTCTTGCCTCCTTTAAGTACAACCTAAAGTTTTACCTTGCTCAGGCCACCATCTGCAAGTGTCCCACTAAGTGATTTTCCTACAAGCTTCTCTATTTTGCTACTCCTCCTCTACAAATGTATCTCTCCCGGTAGCTATAAAGGCAGGATCTACAGGTCTGATTTTTCCAAGCACATTTCTACCAGTGCACTTGTAAGTGTTTTTGCTACATTGTTAAGTTATAAACCTGTGCTTAATTGTTATAAATCTTGTCAAGTACAGTTTCTACCACAGCACTTGTAAATGTCTGTCTTAAATTGTTGTAACTTATCTTTACTCAATGTTCTAAATCTTGTCCCCCTTTCCCCAAATTATGTATATTTTATTGATTGTCTTTAATTATGTAACTTCCTGTTGTACTTGTCAAAACTGAGCGCTTGTGAAAGCGGGCAAATTTTGCTCACATACCTTTCCAGTATAATAAATAAACTGAAACTGAACTGAAACTAAACAATGCTGATGACATCAAAATAGCTATGTGCAGTACTGAATCTAGCAGTTAAAATCAAAAAGAAACAGTTACATCTTTATATAAACAAATGCTTTAAAAATTATTACTATTGAACTAATGTTCAATAAATTGAATATGCAATGGTCTGACTTAAAATATGCCATTTATCATCACTTGTGAGGTGCAGGATTTTCATAACTCACTCATTGCTCTGCCACTGATGAGTTATGGAGCTGCTGCCTCACACTTGAAGATAAATTGCATATTTTGTGATATCAGGCTTTTGCATATCCCCTATTACTATGAAAAAGATTGGATATTTTGTGAGCACTGCCGAGCTAAATATACTGTGCTGAGCTCCAACTGGTGCCTGAGATCAAACTGCCCATATCCGGGAAATAATGTACTCTCAAGGAAGTTCAAAATCAGAACTGCCAATAGTGTCCCTACTGGGCAATAAAGGATAGCATACTACTTGGTAAAACAAGGCAGACTTTTGAGGTATAGTTAAAGGTGCATTCTGTTAAACGTAAGTTTGTGAGGTGTAGATGAAGTGCTTTGCTACATGTTAAGTTTGTAAGGCAGAACTACTGAGGTGTACATTGTTAAATGTTAAGTTTGTAAGGTATAGTTCAGGTAAATACTGCTAAATGCAAGGCCTGTAAGGTGCAGAGGTATATATTAGTAAAAGTACATGTTTTAATTGAATTTCAGGTGCACAGTATTTGTGAGAAATGTATAAAGTTGAAGTGCACTTACTGTTTTACACCTCAGACAAGGTTTACACCTCAGTTTACTCAGGGTGTGCATCGTGTTACCCTTTAAGTAGCCTTGAAACCTTTGCATTGTAAATGTGGCAAATCTATAATTGCAGAGTCTATTTACTAGAATCATGTGATCCAATGTAAAAGAGTTTGCTTAGATTGAGAAAGTTGGTGATAACTGGGGACCTGACTCTTCTGCTAACATCTAACATAGAAACATAGAATTTGATGGCAGATAAGGACCGCTTGGCCCGCCTAGTCTTCCCATTTCCCTACCTGATGGATAAGCTGCAGATTCTAGTTAACCAGCAGCTTACTTCCTCCTACCCCCAACTAGAATTGCTTTATGTCTGTTCCCATGCATTCTTGAATTCTCCCACTGTTCTTGACTCCACAACCTCCTCAGGAAGGCTGTTCCATGCATTCATAACCCTCTCCATGAAAAATTACTTTCTAATATTACCTCTGAGCCATCCCCCCATCTTCAAATTGTGCCCCCTTGTTCTTGCACATCTCTTTTTCTGAAAGATGCAACCCTCTTGGACTTTGTTAATTCCCTTGAGGTACAGTATTTAAAAGTTTCTATTATGTCCCCCCCTTCGTCCTTTCCTCGAGGGTATACATATTAAGCTGCTTTAGTCTGTCTCTCTCTCTTCATATGTCTTCTGACCCTGCACCATTTTGGTTGCCCTCCTCTGAACAGCCTCCACTCTGTCTATGTCTTTGCGGAGATGGGGTCTCCAGAACTGCACGCAGTACTCCTGATGGGGTGTCACCAACTGTCTGTACAGAGTGATAACAACTTCCTATTTTCTACTGTTGATGCCTCTCCCTATGCATCCCAGTATCTCCCAGCCCTCCTTACTGCCTTCTCACATTGCTTGCCCACCTTAAGGTCATCTGATATAATTTCTCCCAGCTCCCTTTCAATTTTTGTTGTTGTTAGTATCTCACCCCCATTGTACTCTTCCCTGGGCTTTTGTTTCCCAGGTGCATTACCTTGCACTTCTTTGCATTTAATCTGAGCTGCCATACATATGACCATTCCTCCAACCTTGCCAAGTCCCTTTGCATCCTTTCCACCCAACCTTGTGTATCAACCCTGTTGCAGATCCTTGTGTCATCTGCAAAGAGACATACTTTTCCTTCAAGGTGCTCTCAAATGTCACTTATAAAGACATTAAAGAGGACCGGTCCCAGTACTGAACCCTGCGGTACCCCACTAGTTACCCTCCTTTCTTCACTGTGAACTCCGTTTACTATTACCCTTTGCATCCTGTTGTCCAGCCAATTTTTTATCAAGGCTCCCACCTTGTGACCCACTCCAAGACTGGCTAACTTGTATATTAATCTTTTGTGTGGGACTGTGTCAAATGCCTTGCTAAAATCTAGGTAGGCTATATCCACAGCTCCTCCCTGGTATACTACTTTGGTCACCCAGTCAAAGAAATCTGTTAGATTCGTCTGACATGACCTTCCCACTGTGAATCCATGCAGCCTTGGTCCTACACCCCACTGGCCTCTAGGTACTCAACAATTATTTTCTTCAGAGTGATTCCATCATTTTCCCTACCACTGAGTCAAATAACAGTCTGTAGTTTCCTGCCTCTGCCCTGCTCCCAGTTTTGAAGTGAAATCACATCCGCATCACATCTCTGCAGCAATTGTTGTAATTTGCACCACATAGCATCAAAAATATAGAAATCTGCACAAGTATGGTAGGTGAAATGTGGTACCTGCCTTTGTGAATAACAAAAGTGCCTGGTTTTGGACTGCTACTGTGTGGCTTTTAACACCAATGACACTGTCCTTTGTTGTTAAAAGCATCTTTGTCAAGAAAGTTAGCTCCAGTCATTAATCCCAAATCCATAAGTTATGAGTAACAGAAGTGACATCCAATAGGGTACCATGCTTGGGTGAAAGCCAGGTTGTCTATGACTGGGAAAGTTGTTAATTAATGCATTTTTGGTCAGTTGCTTAGAACCAAGCTTCTAACAATAGTTTGTAAATGAACAGTTGTTGGGAGGTGGGTCTATAATTCATTAATTTGTTTATTTATTTATTTATTTGAAAATTCATGCGCTTGAAAGGCATACTAAGCCAAGGCTCATTTCCAGGTGTGCCCTGGTGGAAGGGAACAGGGGAAGCAAATGCATAGCATGGACACAGTACACATTTAAATGGAATTACATAGTGCTACACAGTTCACAGTTACAGTAAAGTGGAATATAGTACGTGATTACAACAGGAGTAAGTATAATACAAGCAAGCACCAAAAATCAGGAAATTCAGCCACACCTACTCTGAATTAGGAGGCAAATGTAAGGGGGCAGTCAGGTGGGAAAGTAGGGGAGGAAGAAGTTTTAGCTGGCACCTGAGGGAAACAGGGAAGGTGAGTGAAATGGATGGAGAATGGGAGTTGTTCCAGAGTAAAAGGAGATGATAAGAAAAGGATGATTGCTCTGCAGAGCAGCAGGGATGAGGATAAATGAATGTGTGAGGATTCCTGTAGTGGAGGGGCAGGAGGCAGATGGAATAGATGAGAGGAGTGAGGAGAGTAGAAGCAAGGGACCCAAACCAGTATTTGGATATGAATGAGGTACAGTGGTTCTGGCTACATGAAAAGTAGAAGAAGAATGCACAAGGAAGGGTAGAATGAGCAATGGTAGGTACAACAGGAGAGCTGGTAGTAAAACTACAGAAGGCATTTCAGAGAGTGTCAGTCTGGCCAGGGAGGTGGAATGAGCAGTGCCATAGACAACATATTCTTAGTCAAGACTCGAGGCACCATTTTAGTGACAAGCTCACGGTGTACCTCTAGAGACAGAAAGTCTTTATTGGAGTACAAGACATCGGGTTGGGGTGTAGCTGAGCATGAAGGTTGTCAATGTGAGCAATGACGTTAAGTTTGCTGTCTAGTCACACCGTCACATTTGAATGAATGAACCACTTTAAAGTGGTGCATCTAATATGGAGAAAATAGGCAGAAATTGGGCATCTGAAAAATTTTTGGCTGGTGCCAAAGCTGGTCATAGACAGTTGTTCTTTTTGTGGACCTGGAGATGGTGAGACTGAAAACAGCAGAGGAGATTGTGAACATCTTGCTGGAAGAAACCTTCTACAGTTGTAGTGGTGGGACTAGATGTAAATGACTGTGTCATCTGTATACCTATGGATATGTTAGTTGGTGTAAGCTGTGGAGAGATCATTAAGCAAGATGGAGAACAGCATGGCCACAGGGGGAATTCTGTGGGACCCCAGCCAAGATAAGAAGTGGATATGACAGGGCACTACTAACCTGTACTGTCTGCAGGTGACCAGAGAGGTAAGAATGGAACCTGTCTACAGGAGGAAATGAGATGCCAGCAGAACTCAACTTATTTAGCAGGAGATGGTAGGACATTGAGTCAAAGGCCTTTGCCAGACTGATGAAAATTGCCACTGTGATGTGCTTCTGATCCATCCATGAGAAGGAATAATCGGGTACAAGCAACAGGGACAAGATGGCAGAGTGATGCTTCCAGAAGCCAGACTGAAATTGGAGAAGCAATCAATGGAGGATAGAAAATCAGAGAGTCTAGCTTAGACAAGCTTCTGTTGCATTTAGCAAGGAAAGGAGGAGAGATTGTCTGGTAGTTATCCAGTGAGGAAGGGTCCCCTTGTGGAGTGGAAGAAGATGTGGCAAACTTGCAGGACTGAGGGACAGCACTCAGGGAAGGAGAGGTTGAGTAGGATCAGTCTGCATGTGCCATAGCAGGTGCAGAGATTTGGAGAAGTTTAGGATCAGTCCATCAGGACTGGATTTGCACAGGTTGAGGGAGTAAAGGCAGTAAGGGTTTCCCAGGTAGTAACAGGGGGAAAGCAGAAACTAATGGAAGGGAGATGAGAGGGAAGGTGAGAAGGAGCAGTGGAGGTTGGAGGATGAATGGAAGGAAGTGTACAGTAAAAGTGGTAAAGAACTCATTGAAATGAGTAGCTGCTGAGGAGGGGATGGACACTGGAGAACCATTTTCAAAAAGGACTGGAGATGCAGACTGTGTGCAAGGGTCAAAAAGGCAATTAATTACTTTCCAGAACATTTAGGGGCATTAAGGTTGTTCTGCAGGTTGACCTTGCAGTAGTCTGATTTCACAGCCTGGACAGCCTTTGCTCAGGAGTTCCTGATAGTTTTGTATAAGAGATGGTCAGGAAAGGAGTGAGATAGATTGAAACATGTGCAGTGAGGTCACTGGACTTGTACTGATCAGTGATATCAGGGGTAGTTCAAAGGTGATGGTGATTTTTGACTCTCAGTTTTCTGAGTGGGGTGTGCTTGTTCCATACAGAGGAGAATTTGGAATGAAAAAAGAAGAGGGCAGTGTCAATATCTGTGGCGGAGGGTATCGCTGTCCAATCTGCAGCAGCAAGGTCACTAAATAGAACAGAGGTGCTGAGTAAGGGAGAGACCTGGTTCAGATATATTTAGGGGAGGAGGGTGGACCCCAGATCTTCCTGATACGGTATGTCAAGTAGTGGTCACTGAAAGTGTCAGCAGAATTCCTGATGCTACAATACATTGGAGCTGAGAAGAGGCAACCCAGTCCAGGAGAGTGAGTGGCTATGAGGGTGGGGGTTGGACTGAGTGAGTTCTGTTATAATCTGCATGAGATTTAGGTACTCAGCCTTGGGGATGATCAGCCTGGAGGCCAGGGAGAGCAAATGGACATTAAAGCCCTCTAGCAAGATGAGTTCACCAGCTGAGGAATGAGACATGATAGTAGACAGGGAATCAACCAGGGAGGAAGGGGATATTTTAGGTGAGGCACAGAAAACCCTGATGAAGATGGGCACAGAAGAGGAAAATGGCAGCCTGACCAGGAGGAATCCATTGGGGGAAGATGCAACCTCACTAAAACCTGTGATCCAAGATAGGTTCTAATGGGTACAGTTGGCAACACTACCTACACATTTCCCCTGTCCTGCCAGAAAAAATGATAGTCAGGAAGGGCAGGCTAGGAGTATGGGACCCTGGAGGAGGACCAGGACTCAGACATACAGAGGATGTCAGGTGAATGTTGAGAAACCCAGACTGACAGGGATGCTGAGCTTGGAAGAGAGTCCAAAGTGTGAGGTGAAATATGCTCAGATCTTTAGCAGTGGGAGAGGTGGAGAAAGAGGGGTGAAGGATCCAGGTTTGACCCACATCGCCATATAGAGATGAAGTAGAAATGGGAGTCGCATGATGCAAGCCACTGACTAACACTCTGAACCTGCAGCTCCAACCTCCCATTCCTATTTACTTCAAATTTAATGATTAAAAGCCAAATTCATCAGAGGCTTTTTCTGCCTACCAGTCTGAAGCAGAGAAGAGGTGTCCTAGGGATCCTAAGCGCAAATGGAGGTTGAAATGCAGAGATCACAGCTGAAGCATACTCTGTCCACCACTCAGGTAAAGGCCCCAAAGAATGCCAGGGCCTCGCCACCTGCAGGAGACCCAGAAACCAAACTGGGTATCCCAGAAAACAAACCTTTAACTCTGGCATGATTTCTGGCTGAATTTAAGCCCTTTCGGGCAGAAATGCTATCTGTTACCGAAGAACTAAAAATGGTAACCCAAGCTCTGGGGGACTTGTCTAAACACATGGAGGATACTAAAACCGGAATTACCTCATTGGAAAAACGTTTTACCAGGCAGGAACCCAAGATAGTGGTGCTGAGACATAAGCTGACCAGAATGGATAGTAAAATAGAGGATTTAGAATGGTGGAGCAGGCAGAACAATGCCATTGTCATTGGGCTCCTGGAGAAGGAGGAGGAGGAAGCTGATGTGACCCTCTTCACATAGAAACATCTGGGAAACTATGCAGCCCCCGCCTATAGCTCCAGCTACACAATCAAGCAGGCACACAGGGCTCTATAACTGATACACTCACGTGGAGCCCCACGTCCATTCATATTCAGGTTCCTGAATTATCAGGAGCAGCAATATTTCTTCAATAAAATCAAGGAGATCCAAGAAATAAAATGGGAGGGCTCCCATCTGAGAGTAGCGCAAATCCTGCCATTGTCTGTTCGGCAATGGAGAGCGACGTACCATTCATTGGTAGTTAAATTAATTGCCTCCATCATCTGATTTCGTATGGGTTATCCAGCCAAGTTACAAGTCCTGATAGCTGGTGCCTGGATCAGCTACAAGGATGCCACGTCTGCAGGTTTGAAAGCGGCTTTGCCTGATCTTTTTAAGGAGGGTTGAACTGTTACTGAATACTGGTATGCATGTATCTGTTTACTAGGAGTGCAGATGTTAAATGTTCTATGGGACTGAATCCTGTTTTACTCCTTGGTTTGGCTCAAGATAACTGTATCCACCCCTTTTGGCAATAACTGGATCATTACATCTTTTGCCTGACACTATTCCCTCTCTGTTTCATCGAGTCAGTTTTGAATGCAGAGTGGCAAGACCCATGTAAAGTATCCTATTTGGGAACTGTATTTGACTGTTTTTACCTAGGAGATGATATACTTGGAACTTGCACTACATACTAGTAGGCCACTACTGTCCTTGCGAACCTTCGCACACTCAAATGACGATTTTATGTTTTGTTATCAGCAGCCCTCGAGTTGCCACTAGAGGGAGCTCATTACCTCAGTATCATCGAGAAGCCTGCTGTTAGTTCTTTAAACTGTGTTGCAATTCTTACTCTGATTGTGCCTTTTTCTTTTCTTTTCACGTTCATACTCTTAGCCTGATGACAATGTAGTTGGAACGCAGGGCAAATCTACAAATACTACTTACTTCTCACTGCAGTGGTTTTTGGAATATACAGTCTCGGGGGAGGCAGTATTAGTATGAAGAGGCTAAAAGTACATTGAGTTATGTTTTTTTGCCTGGTCTGAGAAAGATTTCTTTTGAAGCTACCGTCCAGTTGGCTACTGAAGGGGGACGCGAGAAGCAGCGAGGATAACTGCCAGCTACTATATTATATGACCGTATAGCCTATTTGTTTTATGTACTCGGTCAGAACTTGAATAATTTTTAAAATAATAACCCCGAAGTTAGAGGATGATAATTTTGTTATGCAGAATTTTTGATCTTTAGGAACCTTCTCACATAGATAGTGGGGATTCTATTTAGAGGAGCCAGATGCTCCGCAAGTTTACTGGAGAGCGTTTAACATTGCAAGTTAGGAATAAGTTTTAAGGGATGGGAAGGTATGGAGTGGGATTAGGGAAGTTGGATTTCTTACAGAAGCAGAAGAATCAGCACCAAACAGCAATAACTGGAACAACACCAGCGTTGCTTTAGAAAAAAGCGCTTTATAAATATAAATGCAGGCGTGCACAAAAGATACAAAAAGTGACTTAGTGAAAAGGACTAACGTTTCAACTGGTACACTGCCAGGCACTCTGATGAAGCCTGGCAGTGTACCAAGTAACGTTAGTTCTTACCATAAGTCACTTTTTGTATCTTTGTGCATGTCTGCATTTATATTTATAAAGCGTTTTTTCTAAAACAACGCTGGTGTTGTTCCAGTTATTGCTGTTTGGGTGGTGATTCTTTCTGCTTCTGTATCTACAAATGAATTATAAGCACCAAACATATCCTGGTGCTCCGAAGGTTTGCCTTTTTTAAGGTTGGATTTCTTGCATTCATGGACCAAAATTTGTTTTTGTTGGTCGGGTGGCGGGTAGGGATACTATGTTTCTTAGTAGGGGAGACTTTTACTAATTATGTGCAGGATTATGGGCTGTTTGAGGGACTGGGGTCTGGGGGGGTGAGAGGGGTGGGCCTGGAATGAGTGGAGGGGTGGCCTCATGAACACAATTTCAGGGCTAAGCAGATACCACCTACCAGGAGATCATATACAATGGTGGTCTTTAGAAATGAACTTCCTGGCTAATAGAGAGGGGATATATATTTTACCAATGTCATATAGGTAGCAATTATGAATGTATTACGTGGAATATTAAAGGGGCCAGGAATAAGACAAAAAGGTATAAAATCCTCAAAAATTTACAGATGCAAAATAGCCATGTTATATGCTTGCAAGAAACGCATATGCTTGAATGAGAGACTAATTTGTTTAGGCATCAATTTGTGGGGCAAGTCTATGTGGCTGGGGATAACACAGCTAGTAGGGGAGTTGCCATTTTAATAGCAAGAGCTACCCCTTTTGTTTGTGAGCAATGTATTAAAGATCTGAAAGGTCACTATATTTTTCTTCAGGGTCTTCTGAATTAAACGAGGTTGGCAATAGGTAGTGTGTATGGTCCCAATGTGGATTCACCAGATTTTTTCCTGGAGTTGCTGAAGATTCTATTCCCCTTTGCCCACCTCCCTGTTCTATTAGGAGGTGACTGGAATTTGTCTTTCTCCCCTGAGGTGGACAAAGACGGGAAGAAAAGAGCAGGGTTAACCACAGCCCAGCAACCAATAAGGAACAGTCAGATAATGCAGGGTTGTGTGGGTACATGACAATCGCTCCCATGATTTCATCACTATCACTATACCCTAACTATACACCTGCATCAATTCATTCCTATGACACTATCCACCTACAACAATTCGCCCTCTGTATTCATTGTCATCTGTGAGAAAGATGCCCCCATGGCAGTGCCACTGATTTGAAGATAGTATTGCCCCTGAAACATAAATGTATTCAATTCTAAGACAAATATGGCTAGGTTCACCAAAAACTCAGTCGGGGGTCCTCTACCTCTCTCTCCATTCAAATAATGCTGTAAAGCCTGCAACCCACCCTCATGTGGAATGTTCGTATATAATGCCTCCATGTCGAGTGTGACCAAAATGTCCATATCTACACCAAAAAGTCAGTTCATAAGAGCAGGTCACAACTGTAGCGATGACAACAGCTATGAGCACTGAGCAGGGTATTTGGAAAGGAGATTTTGGAACAAGGTTATAATAAAAGTGATGTTTTGCAGGCTAAGAATTCAGTATCTGAAATACCAAGAGATGATTTGTTACAAGAAAAAAGTTTCAATTTACAGCAAACACAGAAGCTCAATTTAGTCACTACTTATAGTGTTGAGTCAGGGAAAATGGAGCAGATTATTTGCACAAACTGGTCAATTCTGCAGACGAGAGGATAAATTGAAACAGTATGTAAAAACTTTCCGTATGGTTTTTAAACGTGCTGATAATTTGAGTGAGGATTAACACAGATTTACCAGCCAAGATGTAAGACACAGTCCCTAGTGCCTATTGAGAAGCTGTTTTCCTCTACTCTGGTTGCCTTTTCTGTCCCTCTGCCTCCTCTGTTTCTCCTCTGTTTCCACTCCCTGTCCACCCGTTAGTGCTGTCACACTGAGTAAAATGCAGTATTTGATTATTCAGACTCCATGAGTTGTACCCTATCATTACTACCTTCTGATTTGGAGGTAGGCTGCTGTGCCTGGTAGCTACTTTTGCCCAATACAGACCACGGAGAAAATGAGTTTGTCTCCCTACTAGTTAGATACTGTATGTGACTGTACTGTAACTGGTCTCACTCAATCAATAACCACCACTGATGCCATTTTGTGATAATGCGGGAGCGGGAGGGAATTGTCGTAGGTGGATAGTGTCATAGGAATGAATTGACATGGGAGTGTATAGTCGGGAGCGAAATGACGCGTATGAAATCACGGGAGTGGATTATCGTGCTCCCGAGTTGTGTGACCCCTGGAGGGTGCTAAACCAGCAGCTCAGGGAATTCACTTTTATATCAGAAGTCCACAAAACCAGATCGAGGATTGACTATTTTTTAATGAGCCAATCAATGCTGCTGGGCCTCTCATCTTGGGCAATAGTCCCTGGGGTTATATCAGACAACTCTCTGGTATGGTGTTATTTGGATCTCTGCCCCCATTTCCTTGACAAACAATTTGGAAACTGAATAATCAATTACTTAAATCAGAAAAAATCAAAGAACACGTTATCCAGAGCATAGAACACTTTGAAACAGATAATCTCAGCTCAGCAGGCAAAGGGGATATTGAATGTGGAGCCCTGAAATGTATTTTAAGGGGGGAACTAATTAAAATAGCAGTGGACAGGAAAAGGAAGAGGGAGAGTAAGGTGAGGCAGCTCCTGGATCAAATCTGGGAAATAGAAAGGACTCTCTCACCGGCTACCCGGCAGAAACTAAGGAAAGGTTGATAGAGCTTAGGAGTCAGTATAGTAAACTACTGCGAGAAAAGGCAGAGTATGCCATTCTCAAAACTAAAGCAACATATTTAGATCAAGGAAAGAAATCAGGGCATTTACTAGCCCTAAGATTAAGGGCTGAGGAATCTTCCAAAATTATGCAGAGTATCACATCTCTGAGGGATGTAACAATTAAGTTACTCCCCCAGGATATAATAAAGGAGTTTGAACAATACTACTGAGATTTATATAGTCCCATGGCCTCCCAACCTCAGACAGCAGTAGTAGAATCATACCTATCCACTGTTCAGCTTCCTATGGTACCAGCTGAGCTGAAGGAGGGGTTGTCTTCCCCTATTTCTAAAATGGAAATTTCGGTTGCTGTTCAGTCCCTGTCCTTAGATAAGGCTCCAGGCCCAGACAGGTTTTCCCCCAATTTTTACAAATGCTTTGCCAAACAATTAGGCCTGGAGTTGAAAAGATTGTTCCACAGTATACTTAACTTGGAGAGCATTGATAAACACCTATTTGAGGCTCTTATAATAATTATTCCCAAAGCCGGAAAGCCTCCGGATAAGGTCATCAGCTACCGCCCCATCTTGCTAATTAATCAGGGATATGCAGCGGTTCAGTGTGTGATAATGCATTTATCTTGTACAGTTTCCAGTGACCTCAAGTAACCTCACGAGTGCCGAAGGCACGAGTGAGAGTTACGAGAGGTCACTGGAAACTGTACAAAATAAATGCATTATCACACACTGAACCACTGCATATTCCATTTATGCAACGGGTTTAGATGTTGTGTGAACATTTTGATTTTGGTAGGTATAAATAATTTGTCAAAAAAGGGAAAAGAAAATTGAATTTTATGCTGTTTTTTGCTAATTATAAAATCTATAAATGAAACATCACTATTTTGAGATATTTGTGAGCTGAACATTTTCATGCTCACAGTACCATGCTATCAGTTTTTGTTTTAAAGTTATTTATATTTGTTTGTCAAAAAGTGAACAAAAATGACATTTTCTTCTGTTTTCTTGCTAACCATATACAATATACAGGGTTTATATAAATGAAACATTATTTATTTTGTAGATACAGTAATTTTGTGCTGAACAATTTTCTGTACAGTACATGTTATCTTTTTTCATTTTAAGTTATTGACATTTAAATATGGTTAGTACTGCTTCTGAGGCCGAACATTCTAAATGAATTCTGAAGAGAACTATGTAGATAAATGAGCTACTGATGTAGTTACTGTGTGAATAAATGGGTGATGATGTAGTTACTATGTGGATAAATAAATTTATTACCATAGTAGCGAAGATAAATGGTTTTATTCTACAGTTTTTATCCTGACCCCTGTTGCATAAATAAGGGATATGCAGTGGTTCAGTGTGTGATAATGCATTTATCTTGTACAGTTTCAGTGACCTCAAGTAACCTCACGAGGAGCGAGGCACAGTGAAATACGAGTCACTAAACTGTCAAGATAAATCGCATTATCACACTGAACCGCTGCATATTCCATTTATAACAGGTTTAGATGTTGTGTGAACATTTTGATTTTGGTAGGTGTAAATAATTTGTCAAAAAGGAAAAGAAAATTGAATTGTATGCTGTTTTTGCTAATTATAAAAATAAAATGGTATCTATAAATGAAACACCACTCATTTTGTAGATATTTTGAGCTGAACATTTTCATGCTCACAGTACCATGCTATCATTTTTGTTTTAAAGTTATTCATATTTGTTTGTCAAAAAGTGAACAAAAATTACATTTCTTCTGTTTTCTTGCTAATCATATGCAATATACAGGGTTTATATAAATGAAATATTAGTCATTTAGTAGATAATTTTGTGCTGAACAATTTTCGTGCTCACAGTACCATGTTATCTTTTTGTTTTAAGTTATTCACATTTAAATATGGTTAGTACTGCTTCTGAGGCTGAACATTCTAAATGAATTCTGAAGAGAAACTGTGTAGATAAATGAGCTACTGATGTATTTACTGTATGGATAAATGGGTGATGATGTAGTTACTATGTGGATAAATAAATTTATCCACATAGTACCTGAATAAATGGATTTATCAGTGCAGATTTATTCAGACGCCTGTTGCATAAATTATGATATCAAAATCCTGGCTAAAATTCTAGTGGCTAGATGAGTGAAGGTCATGCCTTTTCTTATACATAAGGATCAAGTGGTATTTATGGCAGGTAGGATGCCCTCTGACCATATGTGCAAACTGTCCCATGTCTTCTCCGCATCCAGAGACTCTGATATCCTGAGCAAGTTGTTGTTTCTGGACGTGGAGAAGGCATTTGACAGAGTTGATTGGCAATTTTTGTCCCTGGCTATGGGAAAATTTGGATTCCCCATCCCCCATATCAATAGTGTTTTCTCCTTATAAAACCACCCAAGTGCAAGATTATACTGTAATGGGGTATTTTCTTCAGTTTTTCAGTTGCTGTCTGGCACCAGACAAGGGTGCCCCCTCTCATCCCTTCTCTTTACCTCTATCTTGAACCTCTCCTTAGTAAAATCAGACAGGATCCAAGGGTACAAGGGGTGGTAATTGGTTCCCAAGAATTTAAAAAGTGTCTGGATATGCGCATGATGTTCTTCTCCACCTAATTCATCCTCAAGAAACCTTACTGGCGGTATTGAGAATTATAGACATATATAGTAAAATTTCTAATTACAGAATAAATGTAGGGAAAACTATGGTATTCCCACTTAACTCAAAGCTCCACAAGAATACAGTGACAGACTAGGATTACAGTGGAGCCACACACTCTTAATTACTTAGGGAACGTGTTAACTCAGAGTGAATCCAAATTAGTTAAGTTAAATTTGGACTCCATAATTAATACTGTCCATCAAGATTTAGTAAGGTGGCACAGACCCCCTCCTTCTTTTGGGGGCTGAATTAACCTCATTAAAATGAATGTTTTACCATGGTTGTTCTATCCTATTAATGTGCTCGATGTTTGGTTACTTTGAAATGGTATAAAAGAGCCATTTAAATAATTTCTGACTTTATTTGGCAGAGTAAAACCCCTCGCAGAGCTTACCATAAATTGGCAGCCCCCAAAGAGAAAGAAAGCTTGAGAGTGACACATCTGGGCTTATATTACTGGGCTAGTAGTGCTGTCAATTATCTAAAATGGTTACTGGCCCAACTGAGGAGCTTGCCTTGCCTTATGTTCCCTCATGGGTTAATTTGGAAATTGAGTTGATTAATGGAACTGGCACTGACCCACTTGTCATCTTATATTCCATGAAGAAGAGCCTCCCCTCCAAATTGACCTCTACACCAATTGCTGTCTCTGTATGTATACACACTCAACTATGCTCATCTTTAAGGTATTTAGTCAGAAGCGACCCAAAATCAACCTCTGTGTCATAACCCTAATCTGAAGATTGGTGGAAAGATGATCTCAGATACCTGGTTACCCCAGTTCAGTGGTCTGAGAATAAAATATGTTTTTCAGGAAGGGAGATGTTACCCAGTAGAAACCATCCTTAGGAGACAACATATTGGACCTAATCAAGTATTCAAAGTTTACCAAGTTTGACACTTTTTAGTACAAATACAGGCTGGCTCGGAAGGTGAAATATCCAGAACTTTTTGAAACTCTCTCAAACAGTATGGGACCCACATGTTGTGTCCCAATTATATAGCTATCTGTTTAACCAAGCATATGCAGAGCTTGATGGAAAGTCTCATTATTGGGCAAATCAATCCCCAGAGCCAGAATGAAAATGGGACGTAATCTGGCAGCATATTTACTGACACATTACGAGGATAGATTAAAGAAATCAGTTTCAGTTTTTTAAATAACTTGCTCTGGACTCCAACTAAATTACATAAAGTGGTTTGGTTACCCAATCCCTTATGCAACAGATGTCATCAGGCAGAGGGGACCCTCCATCACATATTTTGGGATTGCCCTCCTGTAAAGGTGCTCTGGGACACAATTAAAATAAAGCAGACCCCCTTGTTGGCATTGATCAACTCTTTACTCCAGAGGTTTGTTTAATAGGAGATTATGCCACTGTTAAAGTGAAGGCCAGAGGGTTTTACACAGCCATAATATCTTCCTCTCTTAAAAAATTAGTGTTGCTACATTGGCTGGATGATCTCCCTTTAATTTATACAGAATGGCTGAAGGAATTATTGTTTAATCTGAATGTAGAAAAGTTTGGAGCGGTATGAGGAATTGTTTACTCAGATACACTAAAACATGGGAGAGCTTCATATCTTATACTTGCTCCAAACTGGAGTGCAATCATCATCTTCAGATTGATGAGACTGGCGTAAGTCCTGGAATTGATCTGCCATCTGAAATAATATTGAAGGTGCTTCTGTCAACACTGTTCTAGTATGGGATGGAGCAGGGGTGGGGAGTAGGAAGGGAGTAATGGGATGGAGGAAGAGGGAGAGCAAGAAGTGTACAGTATTAATTCATGCTCCTATTGTCAAAGTATACTGTGTCTGTATGTAACACTCCTTGCTCTGTAATAAAAAATTAATAAACTTGAATTTCAAAAAAATATAGGAGATAAAGTAGGAACATAAGCAAAAGGATAGAGTGGTATTTCCACCTCTTAAACTGGAGGGAGGGCGGGGGGAGGAAGGTGGTGGAAGGCAAGAAGTGTATGGTGGAGAAACTCCATGTTAAGGAAGGGGGGAAAACCAGGGTGGATAGGAGGGGAGGAAGGTAGAGGGGTGGAAGAAGGGATGGATGGATGGATGGATGGATGGATGTGGAGTGAGGTGGAGGGTGAAGGAGAGATACAGGAGAGATGAGGAGGGGTACAGGCATTGGAAGGGAGGTGGTAAGGTAAAGGAAGGTAAGGCACAATGTGATCACAAGGCGTGATGCAACAGCCATCAGATATACAATAATGTAAATGACAATATAAATGAATTTTTGATCAAATACAAAATGGCCGTCACCTGGTAAAAGACTTAGGATGCAACTAGAATTTGGGATAACTACAGGTAATTGGGAGGTGATACAGATGTAAACAACAGATGACTGGCTAAGCAGAATAGGTGCAGAAAACTGAGAGAAACACAAATAGTACAAATATAAAACCTGAAACAACAAACAGATGCTAGGTAGAAAATGCAAAAAATTAGAATACCTAGATAGAATTTTGCAGGAGGTGGCAAAAAAAAAAGGCAAACAATAAAACTAAGGCACTGACAAGTATAAAACCTAAGACAATGAGCAGTTACTAGGTGGAAAATGCAAAGTGTGCAAATGTGCTGTACCACACCTGAGTCGGCTAGAACACCTGCTATGAAGCTACCAGATGGCAGCCATGAACTATGTGTGTTAAATAGTGGCTGCATACTGCTGAGACACAATCAGTGTTGTCTGTCCCTGGGTTGGATGCCCCATAGAAAATACAGATGCCGGTCCGAGGGGCAGCTCCCGATACTAGTGTTCAGGTCAGGGGCAGGGCTGTCGGCTCCTTTAGAAGTGGAGCACCCTAAATGAATTCCGATCTGCTGTACCACACCTGAGACAGTTAGAATACCTGCTGTCAAGCCACTGGACTGCAGCCTTAAACTGTGTGTGTTAAATAGCAGCTGCATATTGCTGATGACACCATTCATAATTTTGCCCCTGGGTTTGGAAGCCCCATAACTGCTACAGATGCCCAGTTCTTGAGGGTGCTAAGGGGAGCTCCTGGGACTGGTGTTCTCATCAGGGTGCAGGGCTGACAGATCCTTCAAATGCAGAGCCAAGCAAGAAAAGTTTCAATCTGTTGTACTACACCTGAGTCAGCTAGGACACCTGCAGTCAAGTCACCGGACTGCAGCCTTGAACTGTGTGTGTGTTAAATAGTGATTATATTCTGCTGAGGACACCATCTGTGCTGTCTGCCCCTGAGTTGGATGTCCCATAACAGCTACAGATGCCTGGTGCTCTCAGTGCTAGTGGGGAGCTCCCGGGACCAGTGTTCACATCAGGGGTCAGGGCCGATGGCTCCTTTAAACATGGAGCAGTGCACGCACCTCAATGTATAGCAGTTCAATGCATGAGTGGCTCACTCAGGAGTGGCATGATTCACCCTGTGTGGTTCCACCTGGGGAGGCCATAGGGAGGCCTTTAATTTTTCTTTTTCTTTTATGTTTTATTGGAATGCTTTTATTGTTTAGTATCTCTAACTAGTGCTAGCGTCCTTGGAAGCAAAAATAGAAACATTTTAAAGAGCAGCAGTTGTTTCTTTTCAAGTATATGTATCTTAGAATGATCTTGTCTTGGTTGGAGTTTTACTTGATTTATAGATACCTACTGAGCTACCTGTGCTCACAAAGCAATAGCCAAAGTACTTTACAACTGGATTGAAAGTATGGAAAAAGGACATTGCCACTGTGTAATAGCATAGAAGCATAGCTAATTCTTGGAAAGGAGTAATTTCATTCAGCATGTTACATTTTGCCTTTGAAAAACCTCTGATTAAATTGATGGTTTGAGGGTCCTCCCTACAGCAATGCAGAGGAACAAAGACTGAATACTAAAGACCACCAGGCCTATGCGTTACTTAATATAATATTAACAACTAAACCAGACTGTTTTGAATTTTCTGATGTTTTGCTGGATTCATTTTCACACCACCAAGTAATATTCTATATAAGAAGAATGGTTAGGAGCAGTGATTCTTCTAATATTATTAATTATAGATCATATAAAAACATTGACTATGTCAACTTCATGATTGATTTGGAATCTACAGTCTGGGATAGGACTGAGCTAATCTCAACTGTGGATGAGGAATGATAATTTATTTATTAAGAATTTATGGTATTATTCTCCAGGACAAGTATGCGGAGTGTATAGAGAAGGCCAAGTCCACCATTTTAAGTCCCACTCAATGTATGTGAATCAGGGGCAGGGCATCTCCTTGCCTTGCATCTCCGGAAGCAGGAGACATCTCAAATTATTCTATCCACAACATCTGATGTGGAGAACTCTTCCAAAACATCTCCCTGAGAAATAACCAAGGAGTTTGAGTCTTATTACAGATCTCTTTATGGTCCTCCATCCAATCCACCCTCTGCTTCTGAAGTACAAGCTTATTTAGATACGATACTCCTCCCCGGGTTAACATCCACCCAGCAGCTCTTTCTTGATCAGCATCTTACCCAACAAGAAGTCCTGGATGCCATCAAGTCTATGACTGCGGACAATGCTCCTGGACTGGGGGTTTTTCCCCTTATTTTTATATGTTTTTCTAAAGAGTTTGCCACTCTGTTTCACCACTTCTTTGCCCAAACCAGGTAAGCCTCCAAGACAGAGTTGCCAGTTATCAGCCTATATATCTCATGAATTACAACATTAAAATATTGGCCAAAATATCTGCTACCAGGATAAATTAAGTATGGGAAGGGCTCATTAGTCATGAGCAGGTAGGTTTTATGCAGTCCTGCTCATCAGCTGACCATCTCTGTAAATTGTTCCACATATTCTCTGTGTCTTGGGAGGCCAGAGCTCTTATGCTCTGGCCTCTCTGGACATGGAGAAAGTATTTGACAGGGTGGATTGGGCTTATTTGTTTGCTACCCTTAACAAGTTTGGATTCATCTAAACATTTGGCTAGCTCAAGGTTCTCTATTCTTGCCTAGTGCAAAACTTTTTTAATGGGGTATTTTCCTTGGTTTTCCCTTATGTTCTGGGACTCGACAGGGATGTCCATGTCTCCTTTCTATTTAATTAATATTTAGAGCCTTTGTTGCTCAAACTCAAGAGGTCTCCCATTTGACAGGTGTGCAGGTGGGCATTCAACATGAAACTGTCTGTTTATGCAGATGACATATTATTGCATGTTACTAATCCTAAGACTTCTATCTCCATGGCTTTCTCAATCATGAAGGAGTTTGAGAGGTTCTCTAATTATTAAATTAATATTGATAAAACTGCACTGATGACTTTAAACCCTATTGTTCTCAAGTCGGATATATTAGAAATGGGATTAGCCTGTGCTCCTCATCTTAAAGGGTAGCTAAACAAGCAGTTTTTTAAAATTGCAAACTCCAAAATCTGGCTCCTTAACAAGGTAAAGTAGAGGCTGCTGTTTACATTTATGCTAAAACTGCATTTATTTAAATAATATAAATGCAGTTTCATAGCTTTGGAAAAATGTAAACATCAGCCTTTCACTTTCAAAAAACAGCCTTGGTTTCTCCCTAAGATGTCTGCCAAGTCTGTTAAGTGATGAGTCATGATGACATCATCTGAGCCAAGCACAGAGACCCACATATATTTCTATAGTGCTTACTAGTTCTTCTTTCCCTCTTTGTTTTGAATTGTTGTACCAGAATGATCAACACTATGTATTAACTTGTGGATTATTTTGATCAGTACACATGTTAGGGTATGATTTTGTTCATTTTGTTTACTTTAACTTGCAGAAAATGTTTTGCAATCCACCTGACTTTTTCCTTGGCAAACTGCATTACAGTACAACACTTCAATTACCTGATGATCTAGTGGTTATGTGATGCACTGAATTTTGTTTTTTGTTAACCAGTAGAGACACACTAAGCTGAAAGCTTGTTTACAGGTGTGGCCTGGGAACACAGGGAAGTGTAATGACTTGCTCAGGGTCACAGAGCAAAGTACTGGTCTGGTTCAGTTCCAGAGCCCATGCTCTCTTCTTAATCCACAAATAAGGCTTTTTTTTCCATGTGAACCTCCGGATCTAGCCTGCCTTCTGTTGAACACCCCACCATCCATACCCTGTCCTTAGTACTGCTTGGTGCCGCATATGTGCTTACTGTCTCATGAAGAGAATTATCATACCTCAGATTGTAATCTATACCTCAGAGAGTTGTGTACACCTATATGCATCATCAGCTGGCACTGTTAAAAATGCCTCCCAAATCACTTTCCAGTCCACATTCTCGGTGTTTGACTTCTGCTCCCACAGTAAAGATTGAGTGGTCACCACCTTCTGCACAGTGACGGTAGTATGTACAGTTCCCCTGTTGTGTTTTTTCCCACCTCATTAACCAACAGCTAGGTCTTCCTGGAGGGCCAAGCAATAAGCATCATGACCCACCAGAAAAACTGCTGTTCATGCCCTCATATGGGCTGCACGTACAATGGATAATGATATTTTTAGCAGGAGAGGCATACTAATACCTTAAACAAATCCACCCGACTTCCAGTATCAGTCTACTCCTTTATCTGTGATCTGCAGAACCCCACAGGAGAGTTCCCAGCAATTCTTCTCCAGTACTTTTCTGTGCTCTACTCCACAATTCAAGTTGGCTGGCTACCACCATTCCAAATCTTGAATGAGCTATACACAACTCCCTCAATACTGTCCTAACAAACGTCAACCCCCCCCACCCGAGGGTAATGTCCCTACACTGAATTCAAGTGACAGTTTTGGTGCAGTTCTGCCACTCTGAGTATTTGTCATCGCTGGCTACTTTCATCCACAGTCAGGTAGTGATCATGATGTTGGCAGCCCCACATTTCAGATCTCACAGTGATCTGCTCAATGTCCTCCTCCTTCATGTCTTCAACTAACCTGAATATAGCTATACCCTGCTGGAATGGCCTCTTCAGTCCCTCTCTGGCAGTCATTCTTCTCACCTGCTCCCCACACCAAAAACTGGTGAGATCACTACCCTTCTGCATCATGAATGTGGTTAGTACAGTCTCCCATGTTATTTTTACATATAATAATAAACATGATCTTTGGTAAGCCAGGCTGATAGTTGCATTGCACAAGTGGGAAAAAAAGCTTCCTACTCATGTAAGATCTAAGCCATCTATGATTAGGCCCTATTAAATGATGTGTATAATGATGAGTACACCCATCATTTAGCAGTGCCTAATCAAAGGTAGCCTAGATCTTTTAAGGATAGGAAAGTCCATCATTCCCTTGTTCCCTGTTGCTATCAGCCTGACTTACTGGAAAGATATGTTTATATTTGATATGTCAAAATAAACGGGACTCTACTACTTGCATTCATGATACAGAAGGGTGATGAGCTCACCAGTTTTCGTGTTAGGAGGAATAGTGAAGAATGAATACCAGAGGGGGACTGAGAAGGCCACTCTTGCAAGGTACTGCTATATTCAGGGAAGGGGGAAGACAGAGGAGAGAAATATGAGCAGATTACTGTGAGAAATAAGATGTGGGCTGCCAGCACCTTGATCACTACCTGACCCCATTGTCCTGGCCAACATTCCCCTTCCCATAAAACCAGTTTATGCAATTGTCCAAGTCTGTGTGTGGATATTAATGTATGAAATGGCTGCCACTACATGTTCAGTCACTTTACTACCAGTCTAGTATTGATTGTAAAGCACTTTGGGATACAATGTGTATGAAAACCACTATATAAATGCTGATGATTCTTATTTTTATTATTGCCCATGGAAAAAGAAGACAAGACAAGCATATATTTGAGTTTTGAGGAAGTATGAACTCTAACATTGGACTAAACAAGAACTTTGCTACAAAAAAGTGGTGGATCTAGGGGATGGTGAAGGGCGTGGCTGCACCCTCCCCCACACACACACATAGTAATGTACTTGCGTGCTGCTGCTGCTGCATTTCACTTTGTTGAAGAAGTTTGATTTATTGATTGTATAAATGTTTACATTCAAACTATGGATTACATTTGTTGGTTCTGTCAAAAACATACTAGAAAAGAATAGCAGAAAATATAAAGGTTTAATAAAAATGTTAAAAAGTGTATATTAAGCATGCACACTGCCTCAACACCCCCACTGTAGCATCTTGGATCCACCATAACCACTAGACCACCAGGTTATTCAAGATTTGTACTGCACTGTGGTTTGCCACAGAGAAAGTTGGTTCAATTAAAACACAATTTCAGCATGTTAAAATAGACAAAACGAACAGAACCATAGCCTAACATGTGTATTATACAAAATAATGCACATGGTTTTGACCATTTGGGTGAAACAAGTCTATACAAAGGGAAAAAATAACTAGTTAGCACTATAGAGAGCCATATAGCTTTCTGACTTTGACTCCAATGATGTCATCACATGACACATTTAGCGGCCATTTTAGAAAACAGGTAAGACAATATTTTTGAAATCAGAAGGCTGATTTTACAATATTCAACTGCTCTGGAACCACATTTAGGTAAATTATATAAATGTAGTTTTAGCCTTAATGAATACAGCAGCCTTTCCTTTAGTCACCTACGGAGTCAGATTTTTGAATAGTTTGTTGTCAAAATGTTGTTTAGGTATCCTTTAAGTATCTTGGAATTACGCTCACATGGAGTGTTGCATTGTTAAAGAAACTAAATTTAGATGAGCTGTTAATTTAAATACAGCATGCATGATTTAAAAAGATGGGTATCCCTGCCGTTGATCCTTTGGGGCAGAAATAATATTATTAAAATGAATGCACTCCCTCAAATCTTTTACCCTCTCCACACTTGGAATGTTCTGCTTCCCCTGTCCTGGTTTAAACATCTTCACAAGTTAATTTCTGATTTTGTCTGGCAGGGTAAACCCCTGAGAAGAGTGTGTAACCATCTATCAATGCCTAAGACCATGGGCGGAATCAGGCTACCTATTTGTTTTCCTTACTACATACTTAGCCAGTCACATTTAGTAGATATTTCTGGTGGCCAACTCAGGCTTTAGCAGAAGGTTCAACCCTATATACCCTTATCTGGTTGAAGTTAGAGAGGGCCTGATTAAAGAAGCTGGGTTTTCCTTTTCTACTATATTTCCTATTTCTCCCAAGTCTTTACCGATGCATCTTCGGGACTCTGTAATAGGCACTTCCCTGCATGTCTATGTTACTAAGCTGTAACCCCCTTAAAGATGTCTCTCAGCCAATTTGTTGTAGTCCTAACTTTAAAATGGGGGTGGGGTGGGGCAATGATGACTGAGGCCTGGCTACCCCACTTGGTTGAGAAGAGGGTTTGTGACTTGCTTAAGGATGGTCAACTCAAGCCATGTCAAGATCTATTGGCATTGCTTGAATTACATAATAGGTTTGTCTTTAAGGTGTTTCAACTTCGTTATGTCTTACTTCATTGGTTTGGTCCCATGCCATGGGACAGTGATTATGGTGTGTTCTTGCAGACAGTCATGGATTTGGAGGTACAGCTGCACTCAGTGTCCCATATTTCTGCCTTTCTCTTTACCACACTCTTCCCTGATATTACAGGTCAGTCGGCATATTGATCCTCCGCTTTCCCACAATGTACTTTTAACTGGAATAAAGTTTGAGAAGACCTTTATAGATATTCTTCGAATGATAAACTCCATCTTACACAATTTTATATTCTACACAATATATATTTTACATCTTTAACATTGATTAAGATGGGGAAACTGAGTTCTCCTCTTTGCACAAGATGTGGGCAGGCTGAGGATCACTGCTTTGTATTTTATGGATTGCCCCAATGTAGCACCTTTATGGTAGTAAATTAAAATCAGGGCTGACTCTCCTCTAGGGCTACATGGGCTTTTTATACCCAAGATTTGCATTATGGGGGATTAGAGTAGGATAGATATGAGGGAAAGGAGACACCATGTGGATATTATTTCCTTGTCAGTAAAGTGGGCTGTTCTCTGTCATTGGACGGACAAGACTTTGATTTCTTACCATGAATGTCTACAAGAGCTTTTGTTTAACCTTTGATTGGAGAAGGTGATAACTAGTATTCGCAATTGAATTACCTCATATAACAAGAAGAGGAGCAGGTTACACACCCTTTACTCTCTCTAATTTCCCATGAAGCAGCACTGGTTGAGATCTGTTCTGTTCTACACTAGGTGCTCAGTTTTATTATGCTGATATTGAGGGGTCCTTTGTATTTTTGATTTTTGGACTTTATCATATGAAACTATTGCCTGGTTGCTATACACTCAATTTGGGGTGGGTGTGGGATGGGGATTTGGGGTTTGGATGCTTTGTTGTATGTGTTTGTTAGTTTTATATTGTTGTGAAATTCAATAAAGTATACTGAATTCCAAAACAAAGACTTTATGGACAGCTGTAACAAATTTGCTCGGAAAGAACTAGGAAAATAAAATATAATAATTATCCATGGTGTATTTCCATTCCCACAAAATGAAATGTAAACCCCCAAAAGGGGATTACTTGTAGGGATATGGCTCCACTACTCCTCCACCAGTGTTCTGCAGTGGTCCCTGGTAGAAGTTCAGCCTGGCACCCTCGGTGGCTCCTGCAGCCCAGGCTGCCAATTTTCCAGTTTCTCAACCCATGTTCCAAGAGGGGCTGAGGTCCTACTTATGTTCAGCACCTCCAAGCATGTGGGTGATCTTCTGGCTGGTCCAAGAGCCAAAGAACTGGACTAGCAAAATATAAAGACATGATGGCACCACACCCATTGTGTGGCCACCAAGTTAGAAATTTAAAGGAGACATGGTTCCACTGATTGTTTTGAGCAGCTGACCACATTATAAATATATCCCTGCCCCAGGGTAGGGCAGCAGAGCTAGGGTCAACTGAACAAAGCCTCCAGGCATGGGGGAAAGTGGTTTCTGTCCCGAGAGGCATAATAGTAATTAAAAGATGGGAACAGTGTGGGGATAAAGATTAACATACAGCAGCCCCAGGGTCTCAAACAGCAAGGGGCTGCTGGATTTTGTGTTGAGAGCACAGAAATCTTCTGGGAATTACTCATCCAATCAAGTGGTGGTTTGAAAGTAATAAAGGGACTGTTTGCCCGCTAAGTAAGAGACCAGCCTGATCCCTGAGAGAGATTGGAGTACAGGAGAGACAGCATTGAGCTACGCAGCCCAAAGGCCTGCACCTTTGCCCTAACAGTCAGTTTGGCCCCTGCCAGCAAAAAATAGGTATACTGCCTGGAAGAACGAACTGCTGTTGCTAGGGAGAAAAGAGATTTTAGAGGAGTTGCAGAAGAGGGAAAATGAACTCTGGAGTTGGTTGCTGAGAAAGAGACGTTGAAGCTGACATCCAGGGAGAAAAAACAAGAATCTGAGGTTGTTGGTCAGTGAGCACAGACAATGTGAGCAAAAGACTGAGCTGCTTTGTGTTCCACCTCGGTGGAGTAAGTTTGGAGAGTGCCACTTGCTAAAAGCCATTGCTGAAAGCTGAGTAACCATGTCCTGAGTCTAGAGACTGAACCATAGCTCAGGCACAATGGTAATCTGAGAAGTCTAAGTGTGAGTGCTAGGGCTAGAGACTGAGCCAAATGCCCAGCTGTGCTGTTGTTTTGAAAAAAGTGTGCCAAGCTGCAAGTCTGGGGAACCAAGCCTGCCCTGTCCCCCAGACCAATAGAAGAAGACCAGTGAAGAAGATGGTGAGAGACCTACCTGATGCACACTGTCTACAAAGGCCTCAGAGGTAAAGTTGGCAAGGCCAGGCAGGTGAAGACCAGCATCCTTTAACTTCTTCGATCAGCCCTGCTGCTGCTGTGGTGTACCTTCACAGAGATACCTCTAGGGTACTGTGTAAGTCAGCCTGTTGAAACCCCCTTTTTTGATCACCAAACCTGTAGGCACCCCTGGGCTGTGGCTCAGGCAGGACTTTATTAGCTAGTTAAGAAAAGAGGGTTAAGCCTGGGCAGAACTGAACCAATTATAAAGTTGCAACCAGGCAGTAAAGTTAAAGGTTGTATCTGTTTAAATGTTATTTAGGGCCCAATCAAAGTTCCCCAGCATTGAAACATGAACTATGGTGTGGTACCCACCATAGGGACAATAGTGAGTTTGCAGCTGCCAGTGGAAAATCGGGTGCACCTGCTGGTGAGAGGTGGGCATATTGTGTGGGGTCACATTATTGAGACCATTATTAATGTTGCTGTACTGTTTTCTTCCTTTTCTCCCTCCCCAAAATAAATACTGTAAATTGTTCATGTTATATTCTGATTCTGTAAATCACTGCAAGGGGGAGGGGTTGTTACTTTGTGGGAAGTGTCTTTGGGCCAGCTATTGTATATTTCCTGGTGGGTAGTAACCTGCAATCTGTTCAAAGGTATTCCCTGCCATTACCCCAGTTGGGGGCACTGCACCATTTCTTCTCTCCACTCCTGAACCCAGGCTGGCCCCCTTGAGGGAGTATACAGTGTGGACCCTGAGGGCCCTGGAACAGCCAATGTGAGTCAAAGAGCTGTTACAGAAACAAATATGGGATAATATTTGGAAAAAATCTAAAATGACAAACAATGTACTGGAATGGAATAGATACAAAAAAATAAGAAATGCTTATCCTAAGGAAGTGAGAAGAGCTAAGCAAGAATTCTTTAAAAATAGAAACATAGACAATGATGGCACAAAAGACCAGAGAGGTCGATCCAGTCTGCCCATGTTCAATATAGTCCCTGGAACCTACTGTTCCTCCAGGGTACTAATCTTCCCTGTCTTCTCTCTATTCTCCTCCTTGGCCCTGTCACCCCCCGGGAAAAACTATTTCCTTCATTATGTCCCAGCCCTGCTTGAATCCTCTAACTGTTTTCACGCCCACATCTTCAGCCGACAGACTGTTCCAAGGTTCCACCACCCTTTCTGTAAAGCTTTTCCATAAAGTATTCCATAAAATAGCTTAGCATGTAATGTGAAGATGAATCTAAGAGAATTCTGAAAAATATTAAGAAGGTTACAGAGAGACCAAAAGATAGACTGCCCAAACTACTTTGATATCAATGGTGACAATGTTCCTGTGAGTGAATACATTGAACAAAAATTGAATGAATACTTCATCAAAATGAGAATGGAGACCATGGGATAAAATAATATGCAATTAAATATAGAACACCTCATTGATATACCAAGGTATAGCAACATCTTTAAATTTAAACTGGTCACAAAAAAACAAGTCTATAAGGAGATTTAAAAAGTAACACAAAAAAGGCAGGTTGGTTGGACAGTATCCCCGCCTTGCTATTAAAATATGCAGCTCCTGTAATAGCATCCCCCCTGGCTGATTTGTTTAATCTATCAGTGCATACAGGAGTCTATCCACAGAAATGGAAGGACACACATGCCATTCCCATTTATAAAAATAGTCAAAAAAACAAAACTGAAAACTATCACCCAATTTCTCTTTTGTCTATACTGTAGTATCTAATATTTTTGAAAAACTATTATGTGCACAGTTTAAAATCAATCTGGAAGATGAGAAATTGTTGAATAATTATCAGTCTGGACTCAGGCTTCACACAGCAATACGTCAGCCTAATAAATGTCACTGGGGACTTTCAGGAGGCTCTGTACAGAAGGATGTCGGTGAGATCCAGTTTTGTAGACCTATCAAAAGCATTTAATACACTGGACCATTGCATCCTGATGCCCAGATTGAGAAATATGGGAGCTATTGGTGGTGCTGTGGATTATTTTGGTTCTTACCTGAAAGGGTGAAACAAACTGGTAATAATAAATTAGTTTAAATGAACTGTAGCTCCATCAGTGTCTGGAGTTCCTCAAGGCTCCATATTTGGATTAATTCTTTTCAATATATACATGAATTCCCTTACGCTGGCTGGATTCGACATTAAATTTCATCTGTATGCAGATGACACAATAATATATGCGGAAGAAATAAACTCTAAATAAATAGATACTAGGTTTCAAAAGGAATTTGATGACCTACAAGTTTTTCTTCAATCAAGATTAGTACTAAATGTGAAAAAGACCCATGTAATGTACATTAGTAGGACAAAAAGTCTGGATACATCTGCAGTTAACTTAAAAATTAAAGCAAAGGATCAAATAATATTACAACAGGTACAGAGTTACTATTATCTAGGTGCCTTGTTGGATGATAACACTAAATGGAACACCCACATAGCTAATCAGATTAAGAATTTGGGGAAACATCTTAGCACACTTTACCAAATTAAACACTCCATGGCTATTGAAGTAAGAAAACAAATTGCAAACATCATGGTCATACCAATTTTTGACTATGGTGATTTGTTGTTCTCAAGAGCTTTGGGAACTGAATGGGCAAAACTAGATGCTATGTATGGCAAGTTTCCCCTTTTCATTCTAGACTCTCCATGTAGGCACATAGGTGTGAGCTCTACACAAAGTTCAGGTGTTTGAGATTAGAGGGGTGTAGGAGGCTTCATTGTCTCACTTGCATGTACAAGTGTTATGGAAATACATTTCCAGGATGTGTATGTAAGACCTTACAACAGAGAAGTGTAAGGGGTTCCCTAAGGTCAGCAGGTGGGATTGGAGTCTTACTCCCCAAAAGAAACCTGGAGGTGTGTACATCACAATTATATTATATGGATCCAAGAACCTGGAACTCTACTCCAACTCATTTGAGACCAACAGAAGGTAACGTTTGTCTGTGTAACATCAAAAAAATGGTATTTTGAATAGGCAAAAAAATGTTACTCTGTTATTTAGTTTCTGATGCAGGATGACAACAGGTTATTTCAGTGTAAATAATTGAGAATTCGACACAGTATAGAATAGTGCTTAAGGGCACTGTGCTGCACACCTGGAGACCTGGGTTTGAATCCCATCAGCCTACCTATGCACACTGTGTGACCAAAAGCAAGTCACTTAACTTCCTCGTGCTTCCAGATTGTACCTAGACACAGACTCTGGCTTAGTGTGCCTTTCCTGGTTAAACAATTTCCCCATTCCCATTTCCCATTTCCAGAATTTGGTATACTTTGTACCAGTTTACGTCAACTCTGGTTAACATGAAACTATCTGTGAATATGTATGTATTGTGAGTGCCTTTTTCAAGATTTATAGACACTGAATTATTGTTGAAGATTGTGCCTTTTGTGTACATATATATGTATATACAGATATCTATATATGCTTATATTAGAATAGTGCAGTAGCACCACTACAGAAAGGGTTGAGTATGCACTTATTGTTAAACCCTATTTTTGTGCTTTAATATCTTTGCAACTGTTCAATAAATTTGCATAAAATTTTGCATATGCAGTCTTGTGGGGTACATCTCTTGAGGTGTCAAGTTGTGTTCTGATTGGAAGTGTGAATTCTGAAATGCGGATAGCAAAAAAAGTAAACAATCACTTACTTTTTGCTGTTTTTTTTTTTTTTTGTCGTCGCATAGCATCCGCATAGTTTGGAATTTTGGCCTGAAATTTTCAGGGTAGAAAGCTATTGCCTAAGAAGGATTTTTATTGCTGGTTTGGTGAAAAAATATTAATCCATTCCAAAATTATAAAGTTTTTAAAATGAGGTTTCTGAGCATGCTCAGTAAGCACTTCAAAATAACTGTAAAAGGGACATAGCTTGGAGGCCTAGAGTCACTTCATAGCTCATGAATAATTATGAGCTTATTTGCATAGCATTTTTTTTTAATTGAGGGAATTAGAAAAATCAGGTGAGAACTACAAGCTACAGTATCCCTCTTTGTCTGTTCAAAATCACTGTTTACAACAATTTATTTTTGATTTCACCTGTTCACATTGCAAGAAGACCTGTTCCTTATGTGCACCACATTTTCAAAAATGTCAGTGTAACAGTAGCTTATGAATTATCATGAGCTTATTTGCATGCCAGTTTTTTAAAATTCAGGGAACTTGAAAAATCGGGTAAAAATTACAAGCAGTCCATCTTTGGGAAACTTGGTTTGTTTAAAAGCACTGTTTACAACAATTTCATTTTGGTTTACTTTTTGGATACTGACAGATTGAAGATGTGAATTGTTTTGAAACATGGGCTCCAAATCAGCATATTACACATTAGTGCAATATTACGAAAGTAGTTATTTTTAACTGATGTTAAAATAAACAGAGTATAGATTTTATGTGCATGTGAAATAAAAAAGTTTCAGACAATTCAACAGCTTAGAAATATGCAAAGTTAAAAAAAAGACTTTTGCCAATACAGACAGACAGGAAAGTATTAGTGACTGTTTCAGTTTGGAATTGTCTTGACTTTGGATAATAAAACACTGACACTGTGATATCAAAACAGGCGATAAAGTGTAGTGGCTAAGGCTCTGGGCTATGAACCTGAAGGCCTGGGTTTGAATCCCACAGCCCCTGCTGAATATGTTCAAAAGTTGTTTTTTATAGTAGCTCATAGGTTTATAAAAACTAATTATAGAAAAACACTTGTGCATTTATAAAAACTAATTACAGAAAAAGTACTATCTCTTCATTCATGCACTAGTTAGGGTTAAAGTGACAAGATTAGGGAAATGTGGCATTAAGGTGTCCAACCCTAACACCTCACTCCCACCCTGTAAGCAGCAACAGGCTTGGGGTGTTCCTTGGAGTTGTCAGCCCTAACGCTCACCTCATTCCATGAGTAAGTAACCTGAGACTGGTACAGTATATGAGAATGGGATGAACATTAGGGCTGACAACCCGAAGGCATACCCCATGCCTGTAGGGTTGTGATGGGGTTAACGCACGCTTCCTACTTTTGACGCTTTTAACCATAACTACATTAACTACTGCATTAAAAAGTATTTTCAATGTGTGGGGGTGTATATATATATATATATATATATATATATATACACACACACATACATATATATATACTATATATATTTAATTTGCAAAAAAAAAATTGTTAATGCTCCAGTAGGTCAAAGTGACAAAAATTGGGAAATGTGGCCTTAGGGTTTCCAACCCTAACACCCCTGCCCCCAAACTAGGCAGAAGAGCAGGTGTGGGGTGTGTCTTGGGCTTCACAAGCCTAACATTCACCCCATTCCATCTGTAAATAAGATCAGCTGTGTAGATTTTATGAGAATGGGGTGAGCATTAGGCCTCAGAAGCCCAAGCACAACCCACACCTGCTCTCCTGCCTAGTTTGGGGGGTGGGGTGTTAGGGTTGGAAATCCTAATGACACATTTCCCAAATTTTGTCACTTTGACCCTAACTGGAGCATTAACAACATTTTTGCAACTTATTTCCTTACTTTTTGAGATAGCATAATAATATCCTTGTTTGCCTGTGGGAGCGCAGGGTCCAAAGGACTTAACGTTCCCATGCATTTTTGCTGTCAGAATTTAACCCTAGTGGTGCCAAGAGGCATGAGGTGAAGCTGAGTGCCTTCTGAACTTTAGGTTACAGTAATATATAAATATGTTATATATTATGTGTTTTAAGTATTATTGGCTTGTGTTCATTTTCTACTTGTAATGTTATCATTTGTTGTGTAACTGATGTCCTGCATCTGCTCTGCTTGTGACTTCTTCTCCCCTTCTGGCCCCCAGGTCACAGCTGGAAACAAGATCTTTGTACTTTATCTCTGCTGTGCACCCACTCTCCGATTTCTATATATATCTATATATATTATAGTAGCATGGTAGTGCTACCATAGTTAGGGTTGAGGAGCCATTTACATGTTAAACCTAAACTTTTGCACCTTAATAAATTTGCAGCCGTTCAACGGATTTGCCTGAAATGTGGAATATACATGATCAAGAACCAAACATCTTGGGATCTGCCAACTTTCGTACTGTTCGGATATATGGCTGCGGAGTTATTAAGCGTCATCTGTGCACGCGTTTGCGCTTTTTTGGAATTTTTTGCTCATCTCTACAGGTTGCACGATTTGCACTACTGGTCCGAAATCTTCAGGGAACATGTGGCCAGGGTCCCCGATGTGCCTTTTGAAGATTTTGTGAAAATACATTAAATGGTACAAAAGTTATTCAAAAAACAAGTTCCCATTATAAGTCAATGGGAAAAGTTAAAACGTTTGACAGTGTCACAAATGCAGTTTTTACTTTTGCAAATGGCCCTTTTACTGTCGCAAATCTGCCATTTTGTTTTCGGTTGGTAATCAGAAAAATGCTTGCCATTTAAATATGGGACCCTCTAGCAACCTAATTCTTTTTGTATTCACCTAGTCGGACCCTGAGGATGCTAGGCATGTCTTTATTTTGGGGTAAGACACCCCAGAAATATGATTTTTAAATTTCTGGAAAAAGTACTTTCGCAAAGTACTACCGCACTTGTGACACTGTCGAATGAATTTGTGAAAGCTTTCACAAAGTTCGACAATACTTTTCCAGGCTGTGGGAAAATAACAGCAATTCTTTGCCACCCTGCTGAAAAATAACGGTTTGGTCTTTTGGGCAGAAATTTGGAGGGAACACAGCCAACATCTCACAGACGTGCCTTTCAGTATATTGGTGAAAAAATATTACAGGGCAGCAAAGTTACAGCACTCCAAAGTTGATGTTTTTTCCTGTAGGATAACATTAAGGCTTCCGCCGCATTACAGAACTCCTTTGCCACCCTGCTGCAAAATAACGGTTTGGTCTTTTGGGCTGGAATTTGGAAAGAAGAAAACCAAAATCCCACAGATGTGCCTTTTAGTGATTTGGTGAAAAACTATTACAGGGAGCCAAAGTTATGGCACTCTGAACTTCTCTTTTTTCCCCATAGGATAACATTACGGCGTTCGCAGTGTCTTTCAGGGCCCGTATCTCGGAAACAGTGCGAGATATGGACTTTTCGTCAGAAAAATGGTTAGCCCCTTAAAGGGCCCTAAGTACAAAACTAGCCAGGAAAGTCATAAATCATATGGCTTTTAAATTTTTCTTCTACGTCGTATAGTTCCTGAGATATAAGCAATTTAGTATTCCAACTCCTCATTTTCTGCTCCAAGACCCATTATTATGCATACATTCTTCATACTCACTGTCTTTTTCTATGCAGCTTTTGGAGAAAACCAGCCTGTGCACTTACATTACTGCTACCCTTATCGCTTCTGCTTGCAGTTCCGTAACTGTTTCACTTACTGTTCCCGTCTATGGCACCATGTGCGTTTGTGTTATTTTAACCATTTTAACCGATGCTGGTTGGGGGTGTGGGCGGTGGGGTCCAAGGGGCTTTCAAACCCTAACACCAAATTTCCTCGCTTTTGTCACTGTGGAACAACCTTAACTGATGCATTAAATGGAGTTTTTGCCTCTAATATATATATATATATATATATATATATATATATACTTATATTATAAAAACAAAAACAAGAGTGCTGCATCAGCATGTGGTCTAAAAGCAAAACAAAATGGTTATATTAAATGCGCTGAAAATAGAAAATAGAGTTAAAAATCTACATTTCAACCTTAGGTCTTCTTCAGGAAATATCTAAAAGAGAAAAGAAACAACTAAAAGAGATATTTACTGAAGAAGACCTAAGGTGAAACATAGATTTTAACTTTATTTTCTATTTTCAGTGTGCATTTAGTATAACCATTTTGTTTTGTATATATATTTATATTAGAGGCAAAATTCATTTAATGCATTAGTTAAGGTTGTTCCACAGTGACAAAAGTGAGAAAATTGCAATTAGGGTTGAAAACCCCCTTGACCCCTGCCCACCCACCCAACCAGCATTGGGGTGTGCATTGGGGTTGTCAGCCCTAACTCTCACCCCATCACATGTGTAAAGCAACAGAAGTATTGAAGAATGGGGTGAGAGTTAGGACCGACAACCCCAATGCACATGCCAATGCCGGGTTGGGGTGGGCAGGGGTACAAGGGGGTTTTCAACTCTAACACCGAATTTCCCTCACTTTGTCACTGTGGAACAACTCTAACTAATGCATTAAACTGAGTTTTTGCCTCTAATTTCTTCTTTGAGAATGATAACTAGAAATAGTGAATGTAATGCAGCGGCGTGAGCATGGGGCCCTCCGGGCCCCGCGATCCCGCCACGTGATGTCTTGTGACATAGTAACAGGAACAGCAACACAAACAGAAGCGCTAACAGTGGTGCACATGGTAATGCAAGCGCGAATGAGAACAGAAAGGGTAACGCACATGGTGGCGTAGACGGGAACGGTCTGCTGCATAATGTGTTGTCACATAGTAACATGGTGCCTGCAAACGGAAATGTCAATGGGCATGGTGACGCAAAGTGAAACAGAAAGAGAAACAGTACTGTAGACACAAATGGCAAAAAATAACAGAAACGCAAGCGCAAATGAAAACGCAAAGGATAACGCACATGCTGGCGTAGACGTCAACGGTAAGTGAAACGGTTATGGAACAACAAGCGGAAAGGGCAACGGTAACAGTAATGTAAGCACACAGGCTGGTTTTCCCCAAAATCTGCATAGAGAAAGACAGTGAGTACAAAGAATGTATGCATAATAATGGGTATCGGAGCAGAAAATGAGGACTTGGAATACTAAATAGGTTATATCTCAGGAACCGTATGACGTAAAAAATTTAAAAGTCATATGATTTATGACTGTCCTGGCTAGTTTTGTACTTAGCCCCTATTAGGATGCTAAGCATTTTTCTGATGAAAAGTCTGTATCTCGCACCAGTTTTCGAGATACGGGCCCTGAAAGGCGCGGCGAATGCCGTAATGTTATCCTATGGGAAAAAAAGAGAAGTTCGGAGCACCATAACTTTGCCTCCCTGTAATATTTTTTCACCAAACCACTGAAAGGCACATCTGTGGGCTGTTGGCTGTCTTCCTCCAAATTTCAGGAAAAAGATCAAACCGTTATTTTGCAGCAGGGTGCCAAGGATCTTGCTACGTCAGGCCGTAATGTTATCCTATGGGAAAATGTCAAATTTGGAGTGCCGTAATTTCGCCGCTGTGTAATATTTTTCAACAAAACACTGAAAGGCACATCTGTGGGATGTCGGCTGCGTTTCCTCCAAATTTCAGCCCAAAACTCCCAACCGCTCTTTTGCAGCACAGTGCCAAAGAATTGCTGTCATTTTCCCACAGACTAGAAAACTACTGTCGCAATTTTGAAAGCTTTCGCAAAAATTTGTGACACTTTCGTGAGCATGAAAGTACTTTGTGAAAGTACTTTTTCCAGAAATTTGAAAATCATATTTCTGGGGTGTTTTACCCCAAAATAAAGACATGGCTAGCATCCTCAGGGTCCGACTAGGTGAATACAAAAAGAATTAGGTTGCCAGAGGGTCCCAAATTTAAATGCCAAGCATTTTTCTGATCACCAACCAAAACAAAATGGTGGATTTGTGAAAGTAACAGGCCTATTTGCGTAAAGTAAAATGCATTTCATGGTTACACTGCCTAACTTTTGTTAATCTTTTCCCATTGACTTATAATGGGAAATTGTTTTTGAATAACTTTTGAACTGCTTAATATTTTTTCACCAAATCTTTGAAGGGCACAATGGGGACCCTCACCACATGTTCCCTGAAGATTTTCAGGTCGACAAGTCGCGGTGACCTATAGGCTTGACCGTGATAATTCCAGAAAGGTGAACAAGACGCTAAGAGATCACGCTAATAACCCGCAGCTGTATATCTGACTGGCACAAAACCTGGCAGATCCTAAGCGCCTATGGTTCTTGATCGTGTATTCCAAATTTCAGGCAAATCCACAAACAGTTGCAAAGTTATTAAGGTGCAAAATTTTGGGTTTAATATAGAAATGGCTCCTCAACTCCTAACTATGGTAGCATTACTCTATACCATAATATATATATATATATATATTTGTATTTTAAACACATTGGTGTGCAGTGGTACTCCCAAATCTTTAATTCCCATATCAAGAGGCATTTCCTGCATCCACATACTGCAGATATTGTGCATTGAAGTTACAGTATTAATCCTACTTGGATACACTGAGCCCTTCCTGAAAGCCTGAGCAGCACTCAGTGCCACATGGCAAATCAACTAGTACACAGAAAAAATGGAGGTTGAAACGCATCACCATTAGAAAGAGCTGCAGTTTTCCAAAATAGGTCATGTACTGCTTGTATCTTAAAGAATACTTTAATGCCATTAATCCTAAAGAAAATCTAGTAACTTCACTCCATGATAAGGAACTTATGGTCTGTGAGATACCATGAAGGCAATTATTCTACTGTTGTGACCAAAAATGTCTAGCATGAACCAATAGGGTGTCAGTTCATGTCCTGTCACAACTTGAATAATAACATGCACCCTGAATGAGAAATAAAACTCCTCTCTGTCTCATACAATAGGTCTAACAACATACACCAAACCAGGGAAAAAATAAGAGTCTCCAGATTGTCTAATTTTGCCCTGTCATATATAGGAGACCAATGTACAATTGTACAGTGATGTAATAACATGAAGGGAATGATGCCATGGTACCTGACAGAAACTCCAGACAAGTAGCAAAATAGCATCATGTTGCATGCAAATACAGCTATGGTAGACACACCCACCAGCATAAGGCCCGAAAGAAGCCAAAACTAAACAGATTTAAAGTGCCCCATCTAATCTGAGTGGTCATGGATACAGGACAGCAACTGCTGAAGGACCTCACTGCTCCAGATTACCGATTTTTGCCACTTTAGAAAAAAGCTTTTATTTACTTTTTGATTAGCTTTTGATGACCAGATAAGTACGCTAGGGAACAGACCTGCCCATTTTCAGGCACAACCCGGGAGAGTACAAAATACAATCATTTCTTACAGACATGAGTCAACAAGTGCAGACAATAACATTAGTGTAAACAGTCAGTTATCCACGCAGTGATATTAGAGAAAGTATATATACAGTACAATAAAAACCAAGGAAGCCTAACCAACTAACTGGCCAGAGTTCCCTCCCTGCACTGGAATCCAAAGTCCAGCTTTAGCTCTTATATCATGGGGGAACTTAGGTTTGTGAGGGTATCCTGGTGAAAAGTATTTCCTCCAAGTGGTGACAAAATGCCCATAAACACATACCTGTAATACAACAATATGCTGCAGTCCACAGTCAAAAAGTCCTGCCAAGCACAAATGAGTAAGAACTGTGCCATTTTCCCATATCCTTGTTAAGCTTTAAAAATAGAAAACTGTCCACTGATGTCTTTAATTTTTTAAACCTGTTAAAAAGCCACCACTGCTCACAGCCTCAACCCCATCAACCTCCATTGTGCACCCATCCTCAAGACACATTTCATACCTCCCACACACCTTCCTCACTTCCACGTGTTCAGAATGTGAAGATTCACTTTCTGATCAAAGACGCTTCTTGCTGCTGGAACTAGTGACTGCTCATCAACAAGCAAGGTACTGCAACTGCAGTTCAACTCTGACTGTAGTTACCTTACTTGTCAGGAGACCAGCTTCCAATTACAGCAGCAAGATGCATCTTCGATCGGAGACTGGATCTTCAGTCTTTGGCAGTTCAGGTGAGTGAGGGCATGTGGGAATAGTGCAGAGGTGGGTGCACAGGGTATTCAGTTGGGTGGTGCAGGTGTCATCAGCAGAGGACTTTTTTTTACAGGTTTAAAAGACATCAAGGATGGTTTTCTTATTTTCAAGTTGACAGGACTATGGAAGGCTTGTGGTGGGGGATGCCACTAACCATCTCAGCCAGGACCAAGAGACCCTTTTTCTATTTTAAATAAAGAGTGCCATGAAGCACTAAGTTTGGGCTCATGAATATTAATGGGCAGAGCCACAGTCCCTCATGGATATTAATGAAGGAGTTTGTGCTGTTTCAGGGGATCGAATGTTTCGGCAGCTGCTGCAGCCATGTAAATAAATGTAGTAATAGCAGCAGCAGCCATGGACACTGAAGGAGCTACAGAAGAAGGGAGAAATAATTAAATAAATACATGTTTCTGGCTGCAGCAGATGCTAACATCGGGAACTAAGATAAATGCCTGTCTGCTGCCTGTGTGCACTTGATTACAGCAGAAGGGACAGGCAAAGGACTACATAAAAAAGTTTACACTGGGCAGCACTTAAGAGGGCACACAAAGGGCTATTGAATAGTGTGGCAAGTAAACTAATAAAGTAATTAATCTGGCTGCACGAGGACTTTATGTTTGAGACTGTGTGAATCTGTCAAGGAACTGTGTGTATTAGCAGCCATGATAGTGCAGCAACAGCCAATCGGAAAGCCAGGATTTCAAGCCAGGACTTATGGGACTTTTGTCAGAGCTCATGGAACAAAGCAAACTGTTTATGAGGAAACTGCAGGGACCAATTTTAGGCTCCAAAACAGGGATCCTATAGTGCATCGAATAAAGGTAATGAATATTCATTTCCTGGACAGACAGGCAGGATCAGCCAATCATTATGGGAGAAGCAAACAGCTTCAACCAATAAGGAGCCCCAGAAGGTCTCCATAAAAGTGTTTTCTGGCTGTGTGAGCAGTTCCAATGTGGCCCCCCACAGGGGTGAGGGCTCAGGCCCCCAGCTAGAGAAATGGGCCTAGTGAGCCAGTGCAAGCCCCTCCATGGGGGAGGGGGCCTTTTTCTCCTGCCAAGACAGAGACAAGTGGCTGCCTGAAGCAAATGTAGCTAGCCTGGAGGTTGCCAGAGAATGCCCTCCAGGGCTAGCCAGAGCCTTTCCATGTTAGGGAAAAAGTGTGCCAGTAACCTGATGAAGTCAACTGGGAGACAGCTGAACCTGCCTTAATGGTGAGAGTGTTGATGAAAGCCTGAAACCTCAGAAGGAGGAATGCAATTTCTGCAAGGCACCAGAGTGAGTAAATTGCTTTTGCCATGTGCAACTCTGAGAAGGTCTTTAAGGGACAGAAAAGCCCAAGGCCTACCAATGGTGACTGTCTGTCTGTCTGTAACCTGCATTCACAGCTACGCTCAGAGGGTGGACAACTGCCAAGCGACCAGGAAGGGTTCAAGTATTGTATAAAATGTGTCTGATTTGTGAGTGCCTACAGGACTGGAAGGGAGGTGCTCAGACATGGGGCACTTCCTGACATTGCCTGGGAGGTCCAGTATTCATCTGTTTGGAGTGGCTAACGTCAGCACTGCCAAGAGGGACTGGTTTAATGGTTGTGATGTCCAGTGGGAGTTGTGAACTCCAGCAAAGCCACAAGAGACTAAGACTTTGTAATCCATACTTGAGAGAGTAGTAGAAACCATTTGAAGTGCCAGTTCAAAGTATAGTATCTTACCGAAAGTAAAGGAATTTATATGGACTGTGAGCAATCAGGTCACCCTAGCCTTAGGGAGCAAGTACCCACCTGAGTATCTGAAGCTGAAAAGGACCAAAGCAGCCACACTGGCCCATGGTTGAAGGACTGATTATAAATGTGCTGAATGCATAAATATGCTGAATGCAGATTTGAAGAACATAAATGTGCTGAATGTGACAGACTGAGTTAACCAGACCAGCTGGTCTGCCTAAAGAGGGTGTCAGTCCAGAGAGGGGCACTGCCTACAGAAGTTAGAAAGTAGTTTTCCACCTGCAAAAGCCAAAAGATCTTACAAATAGTTTAGGGGCCTGGCTGTGGCCTTTGTCTGCATCTTGACCTCCTGTGTCAGAGCCTGCTTCTGAAAGCACCTAATCCTGCCTTGTACAGACCAATGAGGACGACAAACAGTAAGTAATGGAAGTAATGCAGGGTCCACACTCTGCAACAAATCCTAGAAACTGTAAATAGTTAAACGTGGATTTCAAAGCACTAATTCAGTGTCCCAGCTACCACAGCTAGAAAAGGTGCAAGCGTTTCCAATTGTTCAGTAATAGTGAAAGGCATGGTAACTCGTTTTTCTTATTCAAGGGCCCCAAGTAGCCGACCAAGTACAGTTGCACCGAACAACAGGCCTGCAACTAAATGAGAGTCTTAATTACTGGGTATCCAGGTTAAATGTAGAATTGTGGGATTATATATGGGTATAGAGTACTGGTACCAGTAAGGGCATTTGTAAATATGTTTTGCCATTAATGCAACTAGCTAGCTAGTCAGGGACCTGACTACCTCAGAGGTTGCTGGGGCAAATATGACTGATGCCTTAAATTTAAAATGCAACTTAACTGTCCAGCTGAAGGGTTTCACCAGTACTGATCAAACCAGTAAATAGCATGACCTCTATTTCTTCCTAACTTCCTAACCCTACCCCATGTAAATAAACTTGTTATTTGATGTTCTTGCAAAATCATGTATTGTGAGCATATTATTAGTGTTCAGTCATTAAATGCAAAATGTCTGAATTTTGGTGGGTTGAATATTGGGTCATGTTGGGGGTGGCTTTATGGTAATGTGGGTGGGTACTGCATCCCAGAGGGTTGTACTAGGTTTTATTCTGGCCCACTCAAAGCTACACTCTGGGTGGATGCACTGCGTAATATGTTATCTTGGGAATGTAGCAGTTTAAAGTAAAATTTTAGGACCCAGGCCCCTCAACCTATAACCTAGGTAGTAGGCAGGGGTAGGAGCCCTTGGTATAGTGCCACCTAGGGGCTACAATAAAAAACAAGATGTCAGCTCACAAAAAGGAATTTTTTCTTGTGAAAAAGGATTAGACCCTTGCAAAAAGTAATCCTTTTTCATGAGATCAGATTCCTATGTCATTCTGGGAAGCTATCCAAAAGACTGTTCTGAGCATGCTCAGAACACAAAACTTTAAAATTAAATAACTTTGCAATGAATTAATAGTTTTTCACCAAATCAGTGAAAGCTACTTCTGTAGGGGAAAACTCTTTGTATGCTGAAAATTTCAGATCAAAATTCCAAACCTTCTGAGTGCAGTGCAATGACAAAAAAAGTGCAGAAAAGGTGACTTTTAACATTTTACCAGTTTGTGGAACTCTTAATCTGCCATTCCAAACAAAATGAAACTTGACACCTTTTAAGATCTACCACACAAGAGTGCATATGCAAAACTTCCTACCCTTGTCTTGTAATGCTGTAGCAAACCCTCCTTTTGCCCTTGCCCTGTGTATACCAATACTGTTTGCCTCTTCCCCTGGGAATTGTTTGTAAATGGCTTTATCCTGTGTATACCTCCTTTTAATTGCTGTATTTGCTGTATAATCTTGCATTGTCTTGTAATGCGGTATCAAACCCCCTTTTTTGCCATTGACCTGTGTACACCAATATTGTTTGCCTCTTCCTAGGAATTGTTTGTAAATGACTTTCCTGTGTATACCACCTTTTAATTGCTGTATTTTCTGTACTATCTTGTATTGCCTCGTTTTGTTCTACTGTCTTCAAACTGATGTGGAACCTTTGTAAAAGAGTCTTGGCTCAAAGGTATTTGTAATCCTAGATATAAATAAATAAATAAATAACAAGCAGAAATCAGGTTAATGGAATGCCTCTTAACAATGTTGGAGTTAAGACAAGAGCAAGTAATCCTTTGGAGAATGTACTGGTCATAAACTGGTCAAAAACTGTAGGCATAAGGTTTCTGGAAACAGACAATTGGAATGGCTGAAGCTGTAGGACCTTGCTGAAATCTTTTTGTTGGAGCAGATCTTTAAAAGTTAAAAGTGAATCCTGAAAAAAAGTACACATACCCAGTGATGTACTGTTCAAGACGATGATTCAGGTTACGCTCACTGAATATTTGATACTGCAAGTTTGGAACACACACACACACACACACACATACACACCCCTTAACATTTCAATATCTAGAATCTCCTACCCGTTCCTGACTATAGGAATATTTTTGAAAGTTTTCTAGCTGGCAGGAAATGTGCCAGAGGTCAACAGTTAAGTTTAGTTCATTGAAGTGTTGAGGCACTTAAACAGCCTTAGAAGTTAAACAGCTTCACACAAAGCTGCAGTGAAGCCAAATAAGGCAAAAACAAATGACATTATCATTCTTTTAATGAAAAGAGTGCAGACATCTTCCATTTTGATTTGCTTGTAACATTTTCCAGTTCTACCAGAATTTAGTTACATTTAAAATCTCTTAAATTAGTTATTTTCTCCAAAAAGATTATGGTAACTCTTTTTCTGTTTAGTCATACAATACTATTGTGGGCTTCACTTGTTACTTTTAGGGTCAGGATTGAGAAAATAAAGGTCAATGTTTTGGTGAATAGCATATGAAGTCAGTGCTTGTGGAATGTAATTTATTTTGTGGCTTTTCTCTGTTCCCACCCATGGTAGGGAAACTGTGTAGTGAGTAGGGTCACCACCTTTGGATGAGGTAAAAACCAGATGCTAAACCACATCACACCCCAAACTCCGCCTCTGGCTCCACCCCCTTTTTATGACCGGCGAGTATATCGCTCCTCCTCCAAAGCCATTTGTAATGTTGGGATAGACTTTACTAGTGATATGAAATCATTTTTATACTGTTATTTATTTGATTTATTCAGGTATTTATTTTTATTCTTTGGCAACCAGGTTAACTCCCATAGACCACATAGCCCATTTTACAGGAGTGACCCAGGAGCACAGGAAGGTTAAGTGACTTGCCCAGGGTCACACAGTATGTAAGTGGAGGCTGTGTGAATCAAACTCAGGTTCAAATTCAGGTCTGCTGAATGTGCCAAGCTCATCCACAGCTTATTGCTCAGCCCTCTGTTAAACACTCTCTCATTTTCCTTTCCATGTCAGTCATGTATTCTGATGCTTTGATCAATTTTTGATAACTTAATTAGCGATGCTTGTGGTACCTTTAATACTTCACTGTGTTCCCCTTGGTTTTGAAAGGCGCTTTAAAAATAAACATGAATTGAATTGAATTGAATTACCTCAGCAGCTACTGCTGTTTCTTTTTATAGTTCTAAGACATTCCAAATTTTCAGACACAGCATTCCATTCTGTTTATCTGAATGGCCTGTAAAAGTGTAGCTAATATCATGGAATGTTCTGGTAATACAAACATGAGCCAAATGTAGTGATAAAGGTAATAAAAGTCAGATTATTAATTGGGTAGAGGGGACAAAACCTTTTACAGGTACATAAGTGAAAAAAGAAAGACAAAGGAAGGGATAGTGAGACAGAAGGGGAGGATGGGGGCCACATGGAGGATAACAACAGTAAAGCTGACATATTGAACAGGTATTTCTGCTCAGTCTTTACTGAGAAAGAGGAGGGTAATGGGTCTGAAGGGATTACAAGGGGTGAGAATGGTGCAGAAATGGACACAAGTCCCTTTACACGAGAAAGGCTCCTGAAGGAACTGGAAGTAATAAGAGTTGATAAAGCAATGGAGCCAGATGGGGTGCACCTCAGGGTCCTTAAAGAATTAAGAGAGGTGGTGGCTGAACCTCTGGCTATCCTGTTTAGCCGATCACTGGAAGCAGGGGAGGTACCCAAAGACTAAAGGACAGCAGATGTAGTCCCCTTATACAAAAGTGGGAATAAAGAGGAAGCGGGGAACTACAGACCAGTCAGCCTCACCTTGGTAGTGGGGAAGATCATGGAAACACTACTGAAGGAGAGATTGGTGGAACATCTGGTTGTCAATGGACTGCAGGACCCAAGGCAGCATGGTTTCACCAGAGGGAGGTCATGTCAGACCAACCTCGTTGAATTTTTTGACTGGGTGACTAGGGAGGTGGATCAGGGGAGGGCAGTAGACATGACCTATCTGGACTTCAGCAAGGCCTTTGACACTGTGCCACATAGAAGACTATTACACAAACTAGGGAATATGGGTGTGGGCAGGATAGTAGTGTGGTGGGTAGGTAACTGGCTGGGCGGCAGGACACAGAGGGTGGTAGTAAATGGCTGTCACTCCACAGAGGGAAGAGTGACCAGTGGGGTACCACAGGGATCAGTGCTGGGACCAGTCCTACTCAACATCTTCATCAATGACATTGCGCAGGACATAGAAGGCAGAATTTCACTGTTCACTGATGACACAAAGCTCTGTAACAGAGTAGACACACCAGAGGGTGTAGACAGAATGAGAAGGGACCTGCAGAAACTTGAAGAATGGTCAGGGTTTGGCAGTTGAAATTCAGTGCAAAGAAGTGCAAGATAATGCATATGGTGCACAAAACCTTGGCACAATATATCAGTTGGGGAGGGAGGATATAGCAAGCACCAAGCAGGAAAGGGATCTTGGGGTTATCATCTCTGATGACCTCAAGGTAGGGAAACAGTGTGACAAGGCAGCAGGTAAAGCAAATAGGATGCTGGGATGCATAGGCAGGGGCATCACCAGCAGGAAAAGGGAGGTTATAATTCCACAATACAAGACACTAGTGAGGTCCCACCTGGAGTACAGTGTACAGTTCTGGAGACCTTACCTGTGTATGGACATAGACAGGGTAGAGAAGGTTCAGAGGAGGGCAACAAAGATGGTACCTGGATTGCATCACAAGTCCTATGAGGACAGGTTGAAGGAACTGAATATGTACTCCCTGGAGGAGAGGAGGGAGAGAGGGGACATGATAGAGACATACAGGTATCTTACAGGGAGGAACAGGGTGCAGGAATACACTATTGTTAAGTGAAAAAGATGTTCCAGGACTAGAGGGCACGGGATGAAGTTGGAGGGAGGATGATTCAGAGGAAATGTGAGGAAGAATTTCTTCACAAAACAGGTGGTGGACAAGTGGAACACCCTGCCAGAGGAAGTGGTGGGGGCTGAAACAATCATGGCATTTAAGAATGCATGGGACAGACATAAAGGAATTCTAGAGGTCAGGGGTAAGGGGCAACAGAGTTCTAGGAAAACATAAACTGAACTTACAAACTCAAATGGGCAGACTGGGTGGGCCATAGGCCCTTATCTGCCGACACTGTCTATGTAACACAAATGGGTCTAAAACATACCAAAATATAGAACAAACAAAAAGATGCACTTGAGAGCACATAAAGGTGTAAAAGTTGTTTCCTGTCATAGCAGTAAAAGACCATGCTTAAAATTCAGAGTGGAAAAGATTAGGTTAATTTACTACTAATGATCTTAATGGCCATACTTTACACCTCCCAGACAGTCTGGTTTTACAGACAAAGGCAGGTCTGAATGGCTGTGACATCAGAACGTCTTTGTAACCTGGACATGCAATGCAGCCAAAACAGTGAATGATTTGATACATTAGTTTTAATAGTATATGAGCACTCAAAATGGCCCAAAAACCGAACTGCATTTAATCAAAACCGGATGACCGGATAAGAACCCTAAAAACCGAATTATCCGGTCAAGAACTGGATAAGTGGCAACCCTAGAAGTAGGGACTAGAAAGCCCAGTATCAAGGGTGAACATAGAGCCAGAGAAGGAGGAGGTAAGGGCATATGTTGGGTGTTTCACAATGTGCTAAGCGGTGGACTGCTGTAGCAGGCTGGCCTTAAAGCAGAATGTGGGAGGAGCTTTTCCCCCACATTGAACCTCAGGCTTTAGCCCTCCTAAAATATTGTCTTTGGGGAAAACTGCCCACTCATTCTTGCAATGACAATCCATACATGTGTGCCTCCATATGCAGGTGCAAACCAGTATCGAGGGCAGTCCTTCCCTACTTAGACATCACCTGTTGTGCTTCCACCAGGTGGGATCTATGGAGTGGGATGGCAGAGCCCCTCTCCCTGTGAGAGGAGAGCTGTCTTTTGGATCCTTGATCTTCTCTTACAGTTGACCCCTGAAAGACCAGAGTCCATTGCAGAACCATGGTCACCGGTGTGGCTGGTGGCAACACTACTGATGTACCAGTGGGCCAGCTCTGCTCAGCAATTTCTAAATAATAACTAAATAACAAAATAAATAAACAAATAACATATTGCACAGATTAAGAAGCACGATTTCTAAATAAAAACTAAATAAAACAAATAAATAATTAAATAAATAACATATTGCACAGATTAAGAAGCACCTTAAATAATTTATTTAACTGGTGCACTAATACTTTTCACTGTAGCCAGAAATCAGATTGTTTGATAACATGTTTCTTTGCACTATTACTTAAAAAAAGGAATGTTTGCTACATTGAGGGAAACTATTCAGGGTCCTGATACACAGTCACAGGTGCAGTGGTGGGTATGAGGATTTGGTTATGCAGAAAGGCTCCACATATCCCTACACACCAAAACTGCAATGCATAAAGGCTGATTGCCCCCTGCAACAGTGCCACATGGTATAATTATGCAAATGGGTAATGCAAATGCTTGTGGTCACAAATAGACTGCACCACCGCTAAAATGGTGGATTACAACAGCTACAGGGGTTGAACCACAGAATGGCACCTCATGCAGAATGCCCTTCAATGGACTATGTCCTGGGCAGTCAGTGCAACCACTGTGGTCTGCCCCCCCCACCCCTTCAGTCTATACTTGAGTTTCCGTTCATACTCATTGATGGACATACTTTTTCTGTCCTATGATGTTTGTCTCTGATGGTCTGGAGGCCCCAAAAGTATTCCTTTTCTCCATTTCCATCCCTGCTGTCCAGTGGATTTCTTCTCCCTATCTCTAATTTCATCTTTGTCCGAGTTTGGCCGAGCACACATTCCCCTTGCCATGGACGCTCCAGCTCACAAAGCAGAAACAAGAGCAGTTCTGTCTGTGGGGTCACTGAGCTTTGTGATTTAAGATGAGGGTGCTAGGAGCCATTTTGCACAGCAATTCCATGCATACCACATCCTGATTAAAAGTGCCTTCCCCTGAGCCTTTTCCTGTGCTGTTGTACTGATTTGTGTAATAATGAAAGAAAAGACCTGTGACCCTTTTATATACAGTAAAAATGGAAACAATGCAGAAATAAAGAAACAGAATTTGACCCATTTTACCCTTCGTATACTGTCACTGCAGTACCCTCTTGATCTTTGGCTACTCCCCACCTCCCCCCCGCCCGCATTCATACCAAGATCCAAGATTCCTTTGTGCCTATTTCATGCATGCTTGAAGCCAGCCAGTGTTTTCACTCTATCACCTAAGCTGGAAGACTGTTTCAGGCAATCCACCACTATTTCAATGAAGAAGTACCTTCTCACATCTCTCTTAAATTCCCCCCTTCCATCTTCACAGCATGCCCCCTTATTCTTGTGCACCTTCTGTTCTGAAAAATACTGCTCGCCTGTGCTTATTCATCCCTGTGAGGTACTTATACAGTGGGTTTCTATCATGCACAAAATGTGCTGAAAGTTGTCCTTGCAACCATTTTGCAGAACTCAGTGGGTTCAGCCTTGTAAAAGCACTGTACCCAGTCATACTGCAATGATTTGCATATTACCCATTTTGTTGTTTACCATGTTATGCATCTTAGACTCCATGTACTCTGCCATTTTGAATTATATTGCCTCCATGAATCTTTTATTTGCATCTCACTGTTCATAGGCTACACACTGCCCTAGCTCTCATCATTGCTACTTCTGCAATCGGTGTACACAATGTACACTTTTTACTTTGTTTCTTGCTCTCTTACTGGAATGTATTCATTGTACCATATTTGTATTGTTCATGTACATGCATCTGTTCTTTCCACTGAATATGGTATTGCTGTAGCACTCCCTGCTGTATTCCTTCCCATGGTGCACACCAGGAATCAAGCTTAGGCCCACCATACATTTACTGGTCACAAAATGAACCTTTGGTCCTTTTATATGGCTGTGTGGGTGGAGTTGCACAGATATATTGCTGTCATTCTGGAAAGGAGCACTGTGGAAACACATGACTGGACAGTGCTCCAGCATGCTTTCACAGTGCTGCGGCATAGTTCCTCTGGGTTGTGTTGTAACAGCCCTTCCCCTCTACAGGCCGCATCAACACACCCACTTCGTGGGACACTTCCATTTTCGCCCGCAACTGCTGAAGTGACAGCCGCCATGCCCAAGATGCCCCACCGACGCAAACTGTGCACGTGCCAGTATCACACATGCGCAGTTCTGTTTTGGTGGCCCTCTTGGATATGGCAAGCTCCAGTGTGGCAAGAGCTCCAAGTATTGTTTCACTTGGTCTTGCCACACTAAGCAGCCTTATCGGCTCTGAACAGAGATTGTTTACTTCATTGTCTATGTTTCTATATAAATAAATATATAGAATACTGGATGGGCAACTATGCACAACCAGTATGTTCTGCCACAGAGGGATTCTGATTCTCTCTGACCTTGAGAACAAAGCTTGACAAGTCCATGGGAATCAGAACCCACAAGGTGGCAGAACACACTGGTTATGCATAACGTTGCTCATCCTATATTTTTTATAGTGTATAGTATTATGTGTAATGTGTGTATTGTGTTTTTTTCTCTTTCACAGTGAAACAGTCTTGTGCAGTCTCTAGAGTTTCTAGAATGCTGTTGTACCACAGAAGGGTACAAACACATTCCATGACCTTTGAACTGTGGTACAAAAACATTTTTAAAACGATGGATTTCTATATAGAACAATGCTCTACTATGCACTATATATACATTTTGTATAACAGTTTCTCTGACACAGCCACACTGGATATTGTAGGTACCATTTATTAAGCATTACATCATGACCAGGGGTTTGGCTACTGTCAGTTAATGTAACCCGATAGGGGACTCACATGGCATGAGGCAATATTAGATTAATGAAGGCAAACCACCCCTGGTGTGTGTTAATGCTACAACTAAACAGAAATGTAAGGTTTTTTTTTTAATTATGTTTCTGTAGTTTAAAGTGTTGGGCCTGCTTCTAGGATACTAGGGACTGTTGCTAAGTGGTTGCAAGACAACATTTTGGCTGTTACAACTTTGGTTCCATATTTCACCACCATGCCCAATGAGAATCACTGACTAATCCAGCAATGTTCGCAACATGGATGCAGCTGAAAGGGCAAGGGGGCAGGGATCACCATGTTAATTTTCCACATGTGACTATACTCAGAACATGATGAAGTTTGTGAAGTCTGCTGCTCAATTCTGGGACACTTTCTGCCAATAGAACCTTGAAGGGCAGATGGTAGGGATGTCGTATCTCAGCAGCTGCTGAAAGTGGACATGGCAGAGGGCAGAAGTTTGTGATGGACCAAGTCATAGGTTTACCTGTGCAGGGAAAAAATGCTAGGAGGGAGGTTCCTTTGGATGCAACTGGGTTCTTGAGGCTGGGGTTTCAGGTAGGAAGGGGAACTGAACTGCAAAGACAAACCAAAGAAGTCTGAGAACAATACATTCCAACTCAGCCCAGAAGCAAAGGTATGGATGTGCTGATGGGGTGGTGGAGATGAGTGAGATGGCAATACCTGTACCTACAGTCCCACAGTCTTTGGGCATGGTGTGGCACAATGTAACTAACACAATGCCAGGTGTATACATCTGTGGATGTTATGAATCAGTATGTTAGCAGGGTCAAGCCCCATTTGCACTCACTAACTGGTTAAGTCATTTTGATTAATCTGAGACTCAGCTAGAGTGGACACCTCCCTCTCCCCCTCCATGAGACTAAGAATAACATGTACCTATTGCCCCAAAGTGCAGAGGCACAGCAGGGTTGCTGTTTGCACTGTGTGTTGAGCCTCCACACTTTGCAACTGTACATTGGGCTCTCACTGTATGAGGGGATTCAGCCATCAGCATATCCCAGTGAAAGGCATGGCGTCCAATCAGATTTTTCCATTTCTTGACAGTTTTAAAATACATTACAGGTTTGATTTTTTTCCAGTAGTATCAGCCCCTAATGTCCTATCAAATTGTTAAACTAGTGACATGCAGAATATATATGTGCAGGGAACTCGAGAGCATCTGTTCAGAATGCTACCCTGCAGAGGGATGTTCTCTATTTAATTTCTCAACAACAGTTCCAGTGGCTAAAAACAGCATTTCAGTTTGCTCCTCGGGCTCCAGACAGTTGTTTGAATGTTGAATTATGCATATGAATAGCTTATAGTTAAGATTTTTTGTACCTCATACCTAAGTGGTTGTAGCAGTTTTTTTCTCACCTTGCTTTCTGCCATCTGTGAAGCAGGTTGGTCTTCAGCTTGATCATGTTAGTTAAATTTGTATTAGAGTCTTTCTTTGCTGCATTTTAAAAATGATGCCAAAGTGCCTCTGAAAATATTTGTGGTGTTTTCGACCTAACACACATTCACACAAATATGCAGGTGATTTTGATAGATACATTAAAATCACAAGGATTCCAATCTTTTCAGCTTTTTGAAGTAGAATGTCACTTGAAAGTCACTCATGAGTAAACATAAGAAGGTGATTAGCAGGATATCTCAGGGGTTGGTCCTTGGACCAATACTCTTTTATTTGTTCATTTGTGATATAGGAGAAGGCATACAGGGGCATATTAGCTTATTCACAGATGACAGATATGTATCTGGGTGAAGATGCATGAGGGGATTAGGGGAATGAGATGGGACCTAGAGATATCTGAAAAAAATGGTCCAATGTCTGAGAACTCAAATTCAGTGCCACAAGAGGCAATGTTATGTACATTGGCCAAAAGAACCTTCAAACTGAGTATTGTATAAGTGCTGTTACAGTGGGCCAAACAATGGAGGAAACAAACCTTGGAGTAATTATTATGGACAATCTTAGCCCAATAGAATAAGGCATATGCCAAGAAAAATAGAATGCTATGCTACATTGGCAAGGGCTTCACCAGTAGGATGCAAGGGTGGATCCTGCCTCTCCCCAGATCCCTGGTAAAGCCACACCTGTGGTACCATGTTCAGTTTTGAAGCCCTCATTTTAAAAAGAAAGAGGTATCTTTGAATCAGTGCAGATGAAGGCTTGCTACCAAAGTGATACATAGGCACCAGATAAAGCTCCTCCCCTTCCCCTCCTAGAAGACCCCTACCTGACCTACCCCAAGTACCCTTTTCACCCCTGTCATGATCCCCCCACAGGATCAGTTCATGTCACTATACTGCAATTACCTGTATCAACCTGCTTTTGTCATTTTAATTTGGTATTAGTGCTGCCCATACAACCAGCTTCTGTTCACTATTTATTTCTTATACAGTATGGCCCAGATATTCAAAAGGGTTGCGCCATGCGCAACAGGGTTGCGCATACGCGAGTCCTACATTGCGCCATTCTGCGATATTCAGCAGGAGGCAGTTGCGCCACTGAAAACAGGTTGAGCAACAGCGCAATGCAAATGAATGCATGCTCAACAGGAGGGGGAGGAACCATGCATAAACTGTGCAACCCGATATTCAGTCGGGTTGTGCAGAGTTGTGCAGGCGCAACCCCCAACCTGCGCCTGCACACAACTTTGAGCCAAAAAAAGGATCAGTTGAGGGCCACTCCACAGGTGAGCTGCTGTATTGCAGGCGCAACACAGCAGCTGCCACCCGTGGCTGGCCCCCAACTCAGTCCCTGCCTCCCCACCAGCCCGATCGCAGGCAGAATGTAAAACAACCCCCAACCCAAACATCTTCCTATCACCGATCGCTGGCAGAACGTAAAATACCGCCGAACATTTTCACGCCCGATCGCTGGCAGAACGCAGGGTTATCCCCTCACCCAAACATCTTCATCGTTTTATCGCGGCGGAACGATTACGACGAAATCTCCAACAGCCGTTTGGCGGGGTGTTGTCATGATACGCCTGCCCGCCGATCGGGCATTGGAGATGTGGGCGGGAGGTGCAATATGATACGCCTGCCCCGATCGGGCATTGGGAGATGTGGGCGGGGGTTGTTTTACATTGTGCCTCGCGATCAGGCTGCAGGGTGCGCCGGTCCTGGGCTGCTGCCTGGCAGGGTGGCTAGGTGCAAGTCCTCGGGATCGGCACACCTACATGCATAGCATGCAAATAGGGCCATAATCAGATGCAAATGGCCCCCTGCGCCTTGCATGAATTATGGCCCCATTTGCATGTCACCTTTTGAATAGCGGAAATTTGCGCATGGCGCAATGGTACTTGCGCCACCGCAAGTTTAATGCTCAACTCTGACAACTTGCGGTGGCGCAAGTTCCACTGCACCATGCACAGTGGCTGTGGCTGGGGGGTGATATTCAAAGGAGTTGCTCAATAGCGCAACTCCTTTGAATATCGCCCCGGCCACACTCCTGCACAACTATTTTGAGCAGCGCAAGGGCTTGCGCCTCAGAATGGCGTAGTTTGAATATCCAGGCCTATGTGTGCACTTGCATCTTCTTGACTTATTCACTGTTTGTATTTTATCTTTGGAATGCTTCTCTAATGCTGTTTTTTTATTTATTGTATCCCCTACAAATAAGCATAACCTTACATTTCTCAACAAGTATTTACTTTCCACAACTTAGACCAACTCTCCAGATATTATAGATCTTAAATAGAAATACAGAATCTGACTGTAGGAGACTGATGGCCCATCAAGTCTGCAAATAATGTTGCTACCTTACCATCCCCTGGCCTAATGTCTTGGTGGGTTATTCTCCTCTGTGGCCCATCTTCAATTGCATCACACTTACTACTTTTTCCAAGTGGGGTTATGAGTGCCTTGGCCTTGTCCCACTCATGTTTTAACCCATTAATGGCCCTTTCCCACACAACCATTGCCCCATATCTGTTCTAAGGCCACACCACTCTTCCCGAGAAGAAAAAAATTCTCTCATCCTTCTTGAATTTACTTTCTGCCAGTCTCAAATCATGTCCCTTCCTGACTGCATCTCTAATTCTAACAAATAGGTCCTTACATTTTACCCTAGGAATCCGATAGGAACTCAGAAGTCCTTATCAACTTCCATCTCTTCATCTTGCCTCCAGTGATTACATGTTTATGGCCTTCAGACATTCCTCATAAGATCTGCCTGAATGCTTTTTATGACCCTTTGATGCACTAACTTCAGCCTTTATATGTAATTCCTCAGATGAAGACTCCAGAACTGGACACAGTACTCCAAGTGAAACATTACCAGTGATCTGAATAGGGGCGGTATCACCTCACCCTTCTATTGTCAAAACATATCACTATACATCTGAGCATCCAAGATGCCTTCTTATAGCGTTATTGTACTGGCTGATTTGTTAAAGTGAGTCACTGATGAAGACTTCAAGATCCCTCTCCTCTGCTGAAAAGGCCAGCTTAACCAATTCCATCCAGCACTTCATGTGCAGATTCCAATTCCCTAAGTGCGTCATCTTGCACTTCTTGGCAATAAATCTCAACTGCCAGACCTTTGACCACCCTTTCTAGATCCACTGGAAGCTCTCTCAACTGTTCCTCACTGTCCATCATGCTGCAGAGCTTTGTGTCATCAGCAAAGAGACACATCTTAACTTGGATACCTTCCCCAATGTCAATAATAAACATACATTAAATAGCACACAGGTCCCAAGACTCATCCCTGTGGCACCCCACTCATGACCCCCCCATCCTCAGATTAGAACCTGATAACCATGACCCTCTGATGCCATTTCCATAATCAATTTCCCTCAAATGTGACTAATCCCTTCTCTACTGCCATATCCTTCAGTTTGTTTAGCAGCCTCTGGTGTGGCATGGAATCAAAGACTTTGCTGAAGTCATGCTAGTTCAAATCCACTGTCAGGATTCTGTCCACTGCCTTAGTGACCCAGTCAAAAACACAATAAGGTTGGTCTGACACAATCATCCCAACATAAACCCATGCTGCTTGTTGTCCTACAGCCTGTTAATTTCTAATAGGCCACTGGGCTTTCCTTCAATATGGTTTCTATTAGATTATCAATGATGGAGGTATGGCTTACTGGTCTGTAGTTGCCTGTGTTCTTTTTGTACCCCCCAGTGAAGTGAAACATAGAAGTTGATGGCAGATAACAACCGCAAGGCCCATCCAGTCTGCCCATTTTTTCTACCTTATGAATGTGCCATAGGCCTTTACTCTGTCAATGGCCTATCTATTCATTCTCATCTGTATTGCTCCCTTATGCCTATCCCATGCCTGTTTGAAGCCCTGCACTGTATTCATATCCATCACTTCCTGAGGTAGGCTGTTCCATGCATCCACCAGCTTTTCTGTGAAAAATAACTTCCTCACCCCTTACCCCTTAATCGGCCTCCCTCTAATCTCATGTTGTGTCCTCTTGTCCTGCTATTTTTCTTATATTGAAACATATTAGACACTTTCACCTTGTCAATGCCCTTAAGATGTTTGAATGTTTCAATTATATCACCTCTCTCCCTCCTTTGCTCTAGGGTATACATATTGAGCCCCATCAATCTGTCCTCATATGTTTTCTGATGCAGTCCCTGCATCATTTTGGTTGCCCATCTCTGGAATGCCTCCATTTTTTTAATGTCCTTGTGCAGGTGCAGCCTCCAGTATTACACATAGTACTCCAGATGGGGCCTAACCAGTGTCTTGTAAAGAGGGATTATTACCTCCCTCTTACAACTTGCAGTACCCCAACTAGTACACTCCAACATCCCTCTAGCCTTATCTAATGCTTTGGTTTAGTGGTCTGCTTGGATGATTTCAGGTCATCAGTGATGATGATGCCCAAGTCTCTTTCTTCCCTTGTGATTGTCAGCAACTCCCCTCCCAACCTATAGGTGGCTTCAGGGTTTCTCTTCCCTATGTGCATGATCTTGCATTTCTTTGAGTTAAACCCCAGTTGCCACTCTTCTGATCATTTTACCACTTTATCCATATCTCTTCTCATTCTGCCCACCCCATCTGGATCATCTACTCTGTTGCAGATCTCGGTGTCATCTGCAAACAGACAAACCTTACCCTCCAGTCCATCTGCAATGTTACTGATGAAGATATTGAAGAAGACTGGACCCAGGACTGATCCCTGAGGCACCCCACTTGTGACTTGCATCTCTTATGACTGTATGCCATTTACCACCACTCTCTGTTTTCTGCCCACCAACCAGTTAGCCACCCAGTTGACCAACTTCTGACCCACCCAGAGCCTACCCAGATTATTAATTAATCTTCAATGGGAACAGTATTGAAAACTTTGCTCAAGTCAAGGTAGGTGATATCAACTGCAACCCCTTGGTCCACCACTCTGGTTACCCAGTCAAAGAAATCTATGAGATTAGTTTGACAGGACTTTCATCTTGTAAACCCATGCTCTCTTGGATCCTGTGCTCCTATGGATTTCAGGTGTTGCACTGTCCTTTCCTTAAGGAGTGCCTCCATAATCTTGCCCACTACTGAGGTAAGACTGACTGGTATATAGTTCCCTGCCTTCTCCCTGCCACTCTTGTGGAGTGGGATCACATGAGCCCTTCTCCAGTCTTCTGGGACCTTTCCTGTGCTCAGAGACTCATTAAACAGTTCTGACAATGGCTCTGCTAGTTCCACCTTTAGCTCCTTTAGTACCCTGGGATGTATGCCATCAGGTCCCATTGTCTTGTCCACCTTGAGCTTAGCAAGCTCTTGTAGGATACATTATTTTGTGAAGGGACTAGTGCACACCTCCCTCCCTCCCCCCGTGTCCATGGTGCTGGGCTATGGGCCTGCATTACCTTCTCCTCAGTAAATACTGAGCAGAAGTATCTATTTAAGATAGATGCTTTTTCTTGGTCCTCCTCCACACTTCCTGCTTATCCCCTTTGATCTCAACAGTGCCCACTCTGGACTTTCTCCTTTCACTAATGTATCTATAGAAAGTCTTGTCCCCTTCATTTACTGTTCATGCTAGTGTTTCCTTGGTTTGGGCCTTTGCCTGCTTTATAGCCTTTCCTGCTTCCCTTAGGGAAGTTTGTTATGCCTCCCTATCTTCATCCCACTGTGTTCCTTTATATTTCTTGAGGGCCAGCCTTTTGGCTCTGACCTTCTCTGCTACTGTTTTTGGGAACCAAAGTGATTTCCTCCTTATTTTGCTCTTGCTTTTCTCTCTAACACAGTGGGATGTTGCTTCACGTATTGCATCCTTAATGCTTGCCCACTTTGCCTGTACCCCCATACCTGTATTTCTTCTTGCCAGGGCTAGCTTAACTCTGTTGGCCATCTTATCAAAGTCAGCTCCTCTGAAGTCCCATATTTTAGCCTTGTAATGGGATGATTTAGTTCTAGTAGCTGCATTGAACCATACCATGCGATGGTCACTGGCCCACAGGTGACCTTCTACCTGGAGATCAGTGATCCTTTCCTCATTAGTCAGTACTAGATCCAGTTGTTTGAGGCCCACCCCATGCAGAGAATCCACCATGTGTCTAGTTCTGGTGGATGTTCCTGCTGGTATTGACTAATCTGTAGCTGGCATGTTGAAGTTTCCCATTCTCAGAACCTCCCCTTTAGCTGTCATGTTTTGTATATCTTCTGACAGTAATGTGTCTGTGCTCTCCCCCGGTCTGTAGGCCTCTAGACAACCCCAGTTCATATGGCTGTCCCATTTCCTGTTTCCAGGGTGACCCATAGTTCTTCTGGCTCCTTATGTGTGGTTTGAATTTCTGTAACTTTGTTATTTGCATTTACATAAACGGTAACTTCACCCCCCCCCCTTTTTGCACCTTGGTCTCTTCTGAAAAGTACATAGCTGGGTACTGAAGTCTCCCAAGTGTGGTTACTGGTGAACCATGTCTCGTTTATGGATACTACGTCTGCATTTCTCCAATGCCCAGGCACTACCTCCAACTCCAGTGAGTCATTAAATATCTAGGGAAAGGGCCCTGCCAGTACTGATGCAAGTTCTTTAAGTACCCTTGAGTGCAGATCATTCTGGCTCAGGACCTTGTCCACCCTAAGGCTGTTAACCCTTTCCCTCTGCATTAAGACATGAGTATAACCCTCCCCATTTCCAGTACCCTCTGTGGGACTACCTTCATCCTGCTTTCAGGCAGAGGTCCATCTACCATGAACACTGAGCAGAAGTAATTGTTTAGGATGTTGTCTTTCTGCTTGTCATCTTCCACCACTCTTTCCCACTCTGCTAGCCTCAAAATCCCTTCCCTACCATTCATTTTCTCCCAAATATATCTAAAACATGCCTTTCACCCTCCCTTCACAATCTCAGTGATCCTCAGCTCAGGATCTGCCTTCACCCTTTTTACTGCTACCTTCAACACTTTCGATTTTGCCTAATATTCCTTCAATTTCTTCTCTTTGTTGGCCTGCTTCCATCTCATAAAGGTCTTCCTTTTTGCCCTCACAGCCTCCCTTACCTCCCAAGAGAACATGATTAGTCTCTTGGTCTCTGTCTTTTTTCAAGTCACTTATTCACTCCTCTGTGCCCTGTGCCCCTTCCGACAGAATTTGGTGTCATCAAAGAGACAAACCAGGCTCTGTATACCCTCTTCTCTATTACACATGAAGATGTTCAGCAACACCAGTTGCAAGAGGAGCACTGTGGCACTCCACTGGTAAGTTAACCCCCAGGCCCCCCAAGAATTCCCCAATAACTACCCTCCAGTGAGTCCTGTCCCCAAATAAGTTCTGTATTGATATGGTGAGTTTGTACTTCATTCCCAGTCCTGCAGTTAATTAACTATCCTTTTGTGAGGTACAGAGTCAAAGCCCATGCTGAAATTCAAGTGTTTCACATTAACTGCTTGTCCACCATACATTGCATTTGTAACCCAATCAAAAATGTTGATTAGTCTAGCTTCGCATGACTGTCTTACCATGTCATGAACTCATGCTGCCTCTTGTCCTGTTGTCCATTAGCCTCCAGAAATGCCACCAGGTACTCCCATATGATAGTTCCAGCAGCCTACCTGTAGTTTTTCCGGTCATCTGTCTTGTTAACTCTTGTGGAATAGCACCATCACATTAGCTATGTTCTAATCCACTGGTACAACCTCCATTTCCAGGGAGCAGTTGAGTAGAACAGCCAGTGGTGCCACCAATGTCTAACTAGAGATGTTTAGAATTATTAATTTTCTGGCAAAGCTAGTGTGAAACGGGGAACTTTGCATGTCACAAAACTTCGTAAAGTTCTCAAACCTTGCATCAAATTCACCAGCATTTTATTTTATTATCTAAAATTAAAAAAAAAAAAAAAGGAAAACCACACTCCACCCTCTGGGTCATTGTCAGCCATCACCTTCAAGTATGCCAGATGCTTTTAGATAATATAACCCCCAACTAGGTTCCCCAGTGCCTTATAAAGTTTTCCGGTAGCTGTAAAATATAGGCATCTGCCTTTCCCCTAACCCTCAAAATCAAGTCCCCCCTCATAAAATGAGTGCAGAAAACCACCACATCCTTTACCACCCATTTGAGAATAACCCTCTCTCATTCCCCTCAAACCCTTTTAACTCCAGTTTTGCTCATTTCAAACACCAGTAAGTATGAAAATTGTACCCTGGTGAAGCAAGCATCTTTGCTGTATAGTGTCTGCAATCAGAATGAATGAAAAGTGACATCTATGCTAGTAGTAATACTTGACTGGCTTATAACCAGCCAGACAGGTAGTATAACAAGCAGGTGGCTTGTTTCTGTGATTATTTATAGGAAGAGGGAGGAGGGAGTTGGAGGAAACCTGCTTTTCAGGCAGGGGTGAAGGGCAAATGCTGGTATTTTACAGCCACAGAAAATCATTGCAGGGTATAAAAGGGAGAAGAGGTAGGTGGGAGCCTCATGTGTACAGGAGGGAGGATATATTTTAAAACATTCTGGTATGGGGGTATGAGGTGGCTGACAATGGCCAGAGGGTGAAGGTGGTTATCTTTTTTTGTTAATTAACAACCAGCCCATCAGTTATGCCAATTCAAAAAAAGCACACAGCACTCCAGGCTAGTATTTCAATAATTTTACTATATTTTAAAAGGAAACAAAATACAGTAACAATACATTTAATGTTACAATTGTAAAAGTGGTTCACATACCAATGAAGTGCAAAGTAGCCCAGCACTTCAAGGCTACCAGGACGTCTTCGTCAGGGGTCAATCGTGCCACTTTGCATAGTTCTTCACAAGCAAAATGCTACTTCATAATTTACTACACAAATAAGTACAAAAAAGCAATTGCAGTTTGCACTTGACATAGTTAGGTATCTCCACAAAATATTTCATGAAGCAAAGATTCCTGACTTTGCACTTCTCTATTTCTGACCCACCTCTCTCAACTCTGTAGGGTGTATCCCATCAAGTGCCAGTGATATATTCCCTTACAGGCCCCGGAGTACATTGATAATTCTTTGCTTAGCATTCCTAACACTACTCTGTTTCCCTTTGCACCTCAGGCCCTAATCCTGTAATCTAGGAGTGGATCACCTTCTTCCACTGTAAATGCTGAACAAAAATATTCATTCTGGATATCTCTCTTTTTTCAGTAGCGTAGCAAATTCCCAGAGGTCCTGGGTGCAAGGCGATGTTACAGGGCCCTTCCCCAGTTTTGAATAAACATCAAAATTATGATTTGGGCCCCTCAAACCTTGTAAGCCTGGGTGCCACTGCACCCCCTGCACCCTTGTAGCTACATCCCTGCTCTTTTTGCTGTCACCCTCCACCCATCTGCTCCCACTCTACAGCCTGATAATCCCCTTAGGTTTTTAGGTATACCTTAACATAACAAAAGAAGGCTTTCTCTTCCTGTTTAAACCCTTCTTGAATTTTAAGCTTCATCATATCCTTTGCATTCCTGACTGTCCTACTAGCCTCCTTTAATTTTTCTAAATATTCTCCCTTACTTCTCTCATTCTGTTCTCCCCTGTAATTCCAGAATACAGTCTCTTAACTCTAGCTGCCTTCCCCACCACTTTGGTAAACCACTTTCTATTCTTACCCACATACCTTGTCTCTGCAAAGTACTATGTGCCTTAGCTAAAGTTTTTCTGTAAACCATGAGTAATTAGCCTGCTAAACCAGTTATTGAATCGCCCAACCTATGCATAACCAGACCCTTTCTCCTCTCTAGAGTTAGAGAGACAGCTGATATTCTCCTGCCATAATAATTTCTCCTAGAGTCTCTGGGTCTCCAACTGCTACTGCTAGACTGGTGCCCACTGTGTTACACCTCTCCCCCTCTAGCGCAGTGCCCCCCCTCCTCAGACACCTGTAATTGAGGGACACTCCTCAAACCTACAACATGAGGAGCAAGGTGCCCATGGTTGCCCCAGCACACTCAGCTCAGACCCGGGCGACTGTTCTGCCCCTTTCCCGGGGCCGCCCCTCCTCAAAGCTGTGCTTGAGTACTGTATGCCCCCCCGACCCCTCAACCTTAGGGTAGAGGGCTAAAACAAGCCTACCCAAACCACGCACGGACCTCTCCCTAATGGCTACAGCTACAATTTATCTTCTCACTTTAGAGAGAGTGACCAGTGGAGGCTCCTCTCCTTCCCCCACAAAACCATTGGCTACCTTGCCATGCTCAAGCTTGCACTGGGGGGGATATTGAACTTAACCCTGGTCCCCACTCTCCTAATCACACTCTCAGTGACCCCTCCAACCCCCTCTGGGCCAACACCAAAGGACTCAAGCTGGATCACATGAATATCGGCAGCTTAAGGCACAAAATCCATGACCTTGAGGCATGGACAGCAATTTATAAACCTGACATACTAGCTGTGACCGAAACTTGGCTCAAGCCTCAGATTCTCCCCCACGAAGTGGACTTAGCCAGCTAGCAGGCCTTTAGAAAGGACAGAGCGGGGAAAAAGGGAGGAGGGGTTCTTATCTACCTCAGCACTGCCTTGCATGCCTCGGAGATCGATCACCCCACTCTTTGTGGACCCCTAAGTGAGATTCTATTTGTGAAAGTGCTCTTTGGAGACACCAAGCCCCTCTACATAGGGTGTGCCTACTTCCCACACCAATCCACTGCCTACTCCCTAGAATCCCTAACCAAAACCCTTGAAGAGTGCTCCATGGGGGAGATCATCCTCCTTGGGGATTTCAGTCTCAACTGGCCAGCCCTGGGGACCTTCTCTACCAAGAACGCAATACTTGACTCCTCACTTACCCAGATCATTGATCTGCCTACTAGGCATAATGCTAAGTCAAGTAATCATTCCTTACTCGACTGGGCACTAGCCTCCTGCCCTGACTGCATACTGGCTGCTGGATCATGTCAAACTCTCTGAGTGTCCACTCACCTATTTTTTGTACTGGTCCAACAAGCCCCCTAAAATTGCTGCTAGAGTCATAGAAGCCAGGAACTTCAGCAGGCTTGTACCAGCTGACCTCTGCGCTGACCTGGCGACTAAAGACTGGGACCCCATCATTTCCTTCCCCTCACTCGATGAGGCACTTGACTACTTCACCAATTCATTCTTGTCAATGGCTAACCTGCATGCCCCGAGAAAGATGCTCAGGGTACAGTGAAAGTGCCATAAATGGCTGAGCCCAAGCCTCAAGCATACCATGCTACTCTGAGACAGGGCTTGGGGAATCTACAAATCCTCTGGCAGTACATCTGACTGGGAGAAGTACAGGAAGTTGAGGAATCAATGTAAAAAAACTTCCAAACAGGCCAAGTCCAAGTACCTAAGAGACCTCCAAACAAGTCACCTACGAGACCCTAAGAAATTCTGGGGCCATATTACCACCCTCCTCAAGGGTACCATAAATACTCAAGCAGACTCAGTCCTGGTTGGGGATACTTTGACCAATGACCCCTCCATAGTTTCCAAAGCCTTCTGAGCCTCTTTCTCTAAACCCTAATAGTCCCAGCCCCTCGTCCCTCCTGGGACTCCCCTCTATACCAGAATGGACTGGGCACCTCCTCTGCCCCAATTCCACCTGAAACTGGTTGAACCGTCTGCTGTACTTCCTCTCCTACTCAAAATAAACCCTAACTCTTCCCTGGGACATGACCTGCTAGAACCCCGGCTGCTGCGGGCCGCTGCCCCGGCTATAGCCTTGCCTGTCACCCTGCTCATCAACAGGTCCCGCCTCGAAGGAATGGTCCCAAGTAAGTGGAAGGTGTTGAGCATCGTCCCCGTCCACAAAAAAGGACCCCGGGACAAAGTGGGAAACTACAGGCCTATCTCCCTACACAGCCCTCTAGGGAAAGTGCAGGAGAGACTTGTATACAATCAACTGCAGGACTACCTACAGCAGCACCTACTCCTTGCTGTTGTTCAACATGGCTTCAGGAAAGGTCACGGCACAGACACGGCCCTCATTTGGCTTACATCTGACATCCTCAAGGCCATGGACCAAGGCTCCCCTAGCGTTGCTCTATTCATCAACCTGTCCAAGGCTTTCGATCTGGTCAGCCACAAACTCCTCCTTACCAAACTCCACCAACTTGGTCTGGATGAGCACTAGCTCTCCTGGTTTGAGAGCTACCTGGTCAACTGAACCCAAAAAGTCCACTGGAGAGGAACACAACCTGGCACAAGACCCATGGTCTCCAGGGTACCCCAGGGCTCGATCCTGGGCCCCCTGCTATTCTCACTCTTCCTCAATGACATCGAGGATGATGGAGTGCTCAGCAACCTCATCCTATATGCGGATGACACTGTCGTCTACTGCAGTGACCCTCAACCCAGTGTCATCTCTGCCAAACTGCAGGCCTGTCTCTCATCTCTCGAGGTCTGGTTCACTTCTAATTCCCTAAAGCTGAATGAAGACAAAACTAAGGCTGTCCTGTTTGGGACTAGACGCCTGTGCACTGACAGAAGCAAGCTACTCCAACTCAACACAGCCAAAGGGAAGAGAGTAGAGGTCATTGACAAATTCAAATACCTCGGGGTCCTCCTTGACCAGGAGCTGACCTATAAACCACACATTGACTCCTTAACTCAGTCCATCCATCAAAGGCTTGGTCTCCTCAACCGCCTGAGCAATTCCCTCTCCGGTGAGGCACAACGAGCCATCGCCAATTGCAACCTCCTCCCCTCCATCCTGTATGGTGCCCCCCTGCTACAGTTCCTCCAAGAGATGGAACTCAACAAACTCTCCTTGCTCTATAACAGAGTAGCTCACTTTGCAACTAACTCCTCCCCTGGGAGGCACCACTGTGAGGCCCTCATGGATCTAAACTGGCCCTCCCTACGGCACAAACTGGCATGCTCTGCTGCCTGCATGGCCTTTAAATTCTCCTCCTTCAGCCCCCCTCCACACCCTCGTGGGCTGCTTACTCCAAAAGTCCAGATCCTCTGCAAGTCGCCCCCTCGATATCCCCCGGGTGCACACCAACCAAGGCAAACGCTCCTTCCAATACACTGCCTCCTACCTTTGGAATACCCTCCCAGCAAGTCTGGTTGACAAACCTACTCTCCCTGTGTTTAAGTCAGGCCTCAAAGTGTATCTTCTGAAACTCAGCCTCTGCGGTTGCAATCGCTAGCCCCCAGACCGGGCCTTCTCCCTTGCTACCACCAGCCTAACCATGCCTACTGCACCCAAGAATCTCTTATGAAACAATGTTACATGTACTGTGTACCTGTCTTAATACCTGAGAACCATTGAGAAACCTGATGACTCTGTGCCAAACATTTTAATTCCTATCATGAATCTGCTGTAACTACTGTATATTGATACCTATGTATGTATTCTCTGTAAACTAACTCCGGGTCAGCCCTGAAAAAGGGACCGTTGGTCTCAGTGGGTTTACCCGGTCACCAAAATCTAAATAAATAAATAAATAATGCAGGTATCGGTCACTTCAACTATCACCCATCTTGATCATACTCCATTTTGCTCCAGCCCCTCTGCTCTCCCTATGTCTGCCAATCTTTCAGTAACCAGCAAATCCATTTTCCCCAAAACTGCCTTCTAAAATCTAGGATCTTCATTTTTGTGGAGTGTCATAATCAAGAAATTTGAGCAACAGAGAAAAAGCTGCTGTGCTAAAAGCAAAAATTCAAAGTAATGTAAGTAAATATTCTGCAGCGGGAGCCATGATGTCACTAAGTGCTGTATTCAGTGGCAGCACACCACGTGTGAGTGGGTGCTGATTTTTATTTGCACAATGTAATTAAATAAATGGTAAACTTTTTACACCAAACTGTTTTTCGTGTGACCTTTGTAGCTGTGGGTACTAGTTTTGTAGCGTTATGAGCCCCTAGGTCAGTTTAAAACCACACTGAATTGCTGGCCCGCTGGTGCAGCGGCATGGTGTCCGTCTGTGACACCAAAGTTCTGGGTTCGGGAACAGACCTGGAAAGTCAGAGGGCCAGCTGGGGAGGGGGGAGGATTGAGCATCCTAGGGATGGCGCCCCTTCTCCGGGGAGAGGGGAATTGAGTGTCTAGTGCAAGTCAGACCCCAGCAGAGGCTGGAGGTCTCATAGCGATTGGCCCCTGGATCATTTAAGAGGCATGCAGATGCTGGCGTCACTGCATGTCATGTCTCGTCCTCCACAAGCCAAAAATCAGCAGCCACCATCCATGATGCCCGCCCACTTCCCTGGCTCTGATCATTCGCTCTGATGCTCCAATTCAGATGACCTATCCTGTCATCTACTTATCCATCTGACTCTGCACTCCACCCTGGGGAGCAAGTCAGGGAGGCAATGCCAGTTGGCAGCCCTGCTGGCATCCTTCTTCCATTGTTGTGGGGTCATGCTGGTGATGTGGCCCCACCCTGGGGGTAATTCAGGGGGTATCAGCTGCTGCGTAAATCCTGGGGGTGGGCAAGGATGGGGTCCAGAGGTCGGCAAAGGGCTGAGGTACTCAGGTGGCACTGCAACAAAATGAAAAATAAATAAAAAAAAAAAACACACTAAATTGTGCTCACTGACCCCAGTGGCTTCATCACCTTTGCATCCTCGATGCAATATTCATTAAAGAGCACCAGATCCAGGATAGTCCCTTCCCTAGTAGGTTCCTTGATACACTGTATAAGAAAACAAGTCAAGTAGCACCTCAGTCAGTGCTTGGCTTCTGCCACACTTGGCTGCAAGGATTGCCTGGTCTATGTCTGGTAGATTCAGATCTCTTATTAGTAATATCCCCCTGACTGATGATTTCCCAATTTCATCTCCCAGTACTCTGCTCTTGTCCTCCTTTTGACTTGCTGGTCAATACACTATGCAAGTTCTTTTTTCCTCCCTTCACTTGATTTCAGCTCTGCCTAGACTGATTTTACATCTTCCACTGATGTGCCTTCAGTGGCCTCTATGTCCTCTTCTATATGCAGGGCCCCACTCCTCCCTTGCCCTTCTGCCTGTCCTTCCTATTGATGGTGTAGCCTGGGACAACAAGATCCCAGTAATTATTGTTGAATGCCCAGGTTTTGGTTATGGTGACTAAGTCTAATCTGGCCTCTGCCATTACTGCCTAAATCTCCTCCATTTTGTTTCCCAGGCTTTTGGCACTCAGGCAAACAGTTTTTCAGGACTCCCATTTGTCTTTCACTCCCCAGTCTTCCTGATACCCATTGCTCGTCCCTGACCCATGTCTTGCCTCAGTTCTCCTACTTGCCTTGAATACCCCATGCAATTTCCTGTCTGCCCTCCTACCCCTCCTTTTACTGCCACCACTACCACCACATTCATCCTCCCTCCTCTCTGGTCTGCCTGTTGTGATTTCTGCTGTAAAAGCAATAAATGGTACACAAACCACTGCTGGAATCACATACATTTATTCAGGAATTATAACACCAAAGGACAAATACCCCTACCTAGCATCTTTCGCATAAGGATTCATCATGAGGCAGTGCTTGACTACAGGTCACATGATTTTATAGCCCACAGCAATGAATATTCAAATTCAATAATAGCATTTTTTCGAGTGATCGTACGACTAGGGAACAAAACCGATTAATGCATGATAAGGGCACTGTAATGCAAAGTGAAAATCCCACATACAGATACTATATATCATAGCAAAAAAAGTGTAAAAACAGGTATGCCTCACTTTTATATCCACATTTTGTGAGAATAGGGAAACACTTGGGATAAATATTGGAGCGATCATTGTCTTGGCCAAAATCATTTTAAATTCATTCATATACTTTATCATGTTAAAATTAAAGGCCGAGATAACAAAGAAGTCATGAAAATAAAGATGCTTGTTGGGGAGTGATAGCTAGGTCTCCCTCATCTGAGAACCCACCCTGTGTGCCCCTTGCCCAAGCATTCTCATTCTGCTAGTTTAAAAGCCCAGAAATGTATGTCTCAAGCTTCTGCACCAGTGCCTTTTTCCCCTTTCTGTTTGGGTAAAGGCCATCTGGTTTATGTAGGCCTTTTCTTCCACCAAGAGACACCCCAATCTTTTAGAAGGTGAAACCCTCTTCATTGCACCGGTCTTACAGCTGTGACCCCTGGGTCACCATGCCTGGGTTTACACCTGGTGACTGAACAGGGCCCACCTGGTTGAGGGGGTCTGTGTTCATTCTTTCTCCATGGTAGAGGGATTCATCCCAGAACAAATAATAGCATTGTACCTCCACCCAGACAGAATAAGAGGGCCAGATGTTGTGTGAAGCACCACCCCATCAGATGCAGTACCTAACCACCTCCCAACATTGGACTGGACCACACACTTGGAACCAATAAGACAGTTGTTATCTTCATGAATAAACACTTCAGTCAGGTTATACAAACTGGGCACACACACAAAAGTAAAATTCAACAAATTAACAGTGTTTTTATTTAAGAACACAGGTCTGCTAGCTGGAAGGTAAAAGGGGGTTAAACAGTTGCAAGTCACCTTGAGCACTATCACCCTATAGCAATGCCCCTGGGAACCACTGAACTGTTGGCCACAACCACCCTCACTAATCCCAGTGTTTAGGAAGCACCTGCCAAATCAAGGGGCACACAAAGATGAACTATTCTACATAGAGAATGGTAAACTCTTCAACTGGTACCAGTAGTAAAACTGCAAATCCAAGTATGTCACAACAACCAATGACTCTGGGTACTGCTGCAAAGTGGAACGGAAGACTCTGAAGTCAGTGCCAGGTTCTCTAATTTTCAATATGTTTTATTAAGCCAAAAAAAAAAAGGAAAACAAAAACAGAATTCTAACAGAAAGAGTCCATACAAGGTATTCAGGTAGGTAATACCTGTCTCATTTAAAACAAGTTCAGGTCAGAACAAATATGGCTGCCTATGCTGTTCAGAGCTGGCAGAGCGCTGGCAGAGCTGTGGCAGAGCTGAGCGCCGGTACAGCCATAGCATAGTTGTGCGGAGCAGCTGTGGCAGCCACAGAAAAGTCCAGCGATGGGGGTATGCCATCCAGAAGATGGCAGTGATGACAGACCTGCACATGCGCGGTACCCACGCATGCACAGATTGAGTCACCATCTTGCACTCCGCGGCAGCTGTCACTTCAGAAATTGCAGAAGAAAAACAAAGAAGTGTGCTGGGGGGAAGGGCAGAACGCTTTCTGTGGAGGGGAGCTCTGTTCGCAGAGGAGAGGGCACCTTCAACCACAGCAATGACAACAGCAGACTGCATCACTGTAGGGGAAGACAGGGATCATTTTCACTCGCAGTCCTTTCTGCCTCCTACAATTATGTGATCCCAAAATGCCTGCAGGGCTCCGCCCATGCAGCTGTAAAAGAGGGTTCTAAAAGGAAAAACTTCTGTTACATGAGGGTAACAGGAAAGGGGAGTGGAGAGAGAGAGAGAGAGAGGTATTTTACAATGTCACTTTCAGTCATGGAAACAGACTGCTATTCCAAATGGCTTGCAAAAGCAGAGGAGGGAGAAGGAAAAAAAAATATGTGCAGGAATATTTTAAACCTTATAGGCAGCCATGCAAGGGAAGTTACCATGTACTGACTTGTTTTATCTGTATAAACACTTTATTCTGCAGCTTTAAGACAGGCAGGAAAACAAGGCAACCATTTATTGTCTGACTCCTTGCCAGCATGACTCCAGGAGCAATATATGCTACTTTAAGTGAAAACACTACTACACATCAGTTTAGTGAAATGTGTCTGCATTTTGCTCAGCAAGAGTTACTGTAAGTCTCAAACCAGGTACCATAAAACACTCAACAGAAGTTATGTAGAGCTGAGCTGTTTAGTTCATTGCAATTAAAGAAATACAGCACTAAAAACAAACTGGAAAGAGCAAGACAGAGAACACATAGAGAAAACTCTCTTGTACTGAACAGAAAAGGGACAAAAATATAATTACAGCAGTTCCAAAAATACGTAAAGAGGGGCATTTGAGCTTTTAAAAACATGAAGGCTCTTTTAGGATCCTGCAGGTCCACCTCCCCTCTACAAAGTGATGCAGCTTCCAGTAGTATTTCACAATAAGAAAAAAATGCTGCGTCTCATTTATCTGATTTTTCTCTGTTAGCGTAGAGAAAATACTTTAATACCTCTTTAGTTAATAAGGTCAGAATACCTAAGTGCTGACCCTAAACCCAAAGAAAGTCACTAGCATGGGAGTAAGTCACAAAATAGGAAGGAGGTCAACAAGCTGCAAAAGGTCACCTCCTCGCAAGTTCCCAGGAATTACACTAGAATCTCAGTGCAGGCCTAATAGCTACATTGACTGGGTTCTTTGGGTGATGCACTTGAAGAAAGTTAGCAAGATTTGCAATTTAACTCTCCAACAGGCTATTGGGTGCTAACACAATTTAAAGAACTTTAAATCCAACAGGAAAATGTTTGAAACACAACTGTAATCCAAATGCAGTAACAGTAATCCAAAATTGGAAAAGTACAAAGACTTTAGCCAGCAGTGCCAGCACTCATGTGACCCATGGATACAGCAGTTCAGTTGAGGCAGGGAAAAGCACACAGCTACAGGGTGAGCAGCAGTCATGAACAGGGCACATTGGCCTGGGGATGAAGCACTACTGATTTCTTGAGACATTCTGCAGCATCACAGTCCTTATGGCTCACACCTCTCAGGATACAGGTGCACTATGCAAAGACTTCCCAGTAATTCAGTTATATCACTGCACAGTCTTGTTGTGTTGTGAGACAGAGTCACAGGCCATGTGCTTTCAAGTACCCAGGAAGTGTTGGGATTATAGCTTAATTTACAGACTGGAGTGTGTTATTTTTTATTTATCTATCTTGTATGCCACTGGGACAGCAACATCACCACAGCAAAACCCACACAGTGAAACCCCGATGGTGATGGACATTGTGGTGATGTGGATTCCATGGTGACGGATGGTGCAGTGACAGGGGGTAGGCACCTAACTCTACTGTCTGCGTGACACGGAGTTAGTAGTCTAAAGTAGGGGGGCAGGGGGCACAACCCCACACATGGAGGGGTTGGGGTGCAGCCCCCTCCACATTGCTGTTGCCATGTTGCTGGAAGGTTTTGAGATGCATCAGTGTTGGGGATGTCAAGGCACTGTGGGGGATGTCGCAGTGGCATAGCAAAACCTATTTAACTATCTATCTGTCTATTTATCTATTGCTCTGTCTCTTTATCTATCAATCTCTCTGTGTATCTATCAATGTATTTATTTATTGATTGATTTATGCACTTATTTATTTATTTTTGGTAACCAGATAAGTCACTGGAACAAGACACCCCATTTTCAGGGGCGACCCAGAGTTAGTCTGAAGCAGAGATTCATTCACTTTACAGACATTAGGTTGTAAAATGCAAAAAAGGAATTATACAGGACACTCACAAAAACTGCTGAAGCAATGTACACGACATCCAAGGTATGCACACAATCATATTATTGGTCACAAGATGTAATCTACCAGATAAAGGGAGAGAGGAGCAAAATTCAAGTTAGGTGAGGGCAGTCAGTTATATAGCATTACTTGGTCAGATAGGATAATAGGCAGGGAGAGGTAGAGATCCTGGGGTCAGGTTGCAGAGATATGCCAATTACTGATTGCTCTTGAAAGGAGATGTTCTTTAATGGAAAGTCTTAAAGTCCCTGAGATAGATAGTCTTAAATGGTTATAGGTAGGGATTTTCATTGCAAACAAGCAAGGTAAGAAAAAAAGCCATACCCCATGCACGTTCTTTCACATGGAACTTAAAAAAGGTCATGGGAGAATGAAGGAGGTGAGCTTGTTTTGAGTAGTTTGAAAGTGAGGCAGTAGAGGGAGTAATGCATGCTTCTTGCATACTTCCTGGAGTGTGTATAGTTTTAAATTCCTTGAGCATATTACTGTTGTGATCCCTGTTGCTGGGGGTCTAGGACAAAGTGATCAATTCAATTTTACAGAATTCTGATCCTAGCCATTTCTGTTTCCCTGGCAGATAGAACTATGTTCACACCATAGGTAAGGGTGAGTAGGAGAATGGTTTTGGCAATAGGCAGCACAGACTTAGGGTGAGGTAAGCCCTTAGTATGCAGAAAAGCCCTAATTTCTGGTTCAGAACATTTTTGTAACAGCATCTCTGTGCATGCTGTAGGTTAGTATGGAATCCAAGTTTAGTTCAAGGTATTTGAAGGCATAGTGTCCTAATAAAATTGCTCTTTAACAAAAGAATAATATAATATGAAACCAAAACAGGTGACCATGCATTAAGCAATATCAGTGCACATTCTAATGATGGGTCCTGGCCATTCATACCTTTATATTTGATCTACCCAGTTTATAATTATGAATACTTACTAAGAAACTGAAAGATGGCGGTCGTGCAGCAGTATCAGGTAGTAGTATTATATTTATTTCTTAGGCACCCAATCCCATTAAATCTGGGTGCCTTACAAAAAAATCAGATACAGATAAACAGCAGCAGATAAATATATTCTATCTATCAATAACAAGAACAGGGCACTCAGGAAACCAGGCAACAGTGGTCTGCATATAACTTAGGGGAAAAGGGCAATTGTTTAACCAGGAAAGACACACTAAGCCAAAGCTTGTTTCCAGGTGTGACCTGGCAGAACAAGGAAGTTACATGAATAGCTCAGGGTCACACTGCATGCAAGAGGGGGCTGACTGGATTCAAACCTGAGTTTTCAGGTGTGTAACTCAGTCCCTTTAACCACTATGCTATACTGCATCCTTAGACCTTCTAATCCTGTAGGTGAGCAAGCAGTGTCTGACTTTCAGATGCAGAAATGTCCAAACAAGTGGAGTTTGCATCAAAAATTCAATTCTGCAACCTATGTTTGGGTGCAAAACATGAAAACTTTCAACACAACCTGATACCCTTTGAAAATAGGGATCATGAGTTATGGCACAACCAGGTGGATACTGGTTGAACATGTGTTTGCATCTGCATTTGTCTGCTTGGAATTCCAGCTATTGGGACAGAAAGTCACAATATTTAACCAAATTTCTTGTATTCAGTACTTTTAAAAAGACTTCTGTTCAAATAGTATAACTCCTAGTTTAGTCCAACATTCTATAATTTATTCAGTACATTTAAAATGAAAGCTGTTCCAATAGTATAATTCCTAGTTTAGTCCAACATCTTCTAATTTCCTACACAGATCCCCACCAACATATTCTAATTTCCTACCCAGATCTCCACCCTCACTGCTTAAATCTGCTCTTTGCTAAAAATGTATTTTTTAAAACATCAGCTCTATTCCTTATAAACAACCATCTCACCTCTCAATGCAACTGCAAAATGATGAATAAAGACATTAGTTTTTCTGGAAGAAAAACTCAATACTGAGTTCAAGGTCATCATCAAAGCAATATTCCCAGTACTAACACAGTGACAGCTGCAGTTACAGATGATAACTGCTGGGCACCTGTCTTCTTGTTGTCAATGACCCACTTTAAACCTCCTTCACCTCTATGTATTGATGTATTTTTATCATTTATACACCACCTGGGTATTTTCTTCCAATAATCTACTGCTGTTCTTCTGAAACTGTTGAGCTAATGCCCAGAGCACTTATACTTCATTGTTAGTTGCAGAGTCATTCTATTTGTAACACATTTTTTTCTATATCAATAACACTTGTTTTGCTAGTTTGATCCTCCTTCTGTACTTACCATCTTAAAGTAAAATATCTTCACAAGGCTAGCCTGTCATGTCAGTAGGAGGGGTATGCCTCAGCCCACTGAATACCTCGGTCCAGGAACAAACTCAGGCTGTTGGGGATCCAGCATTGGGGGGGGGTCATCCCAAAGAACACTCTTCTCCTCCTCTGGGAAGGGAAAGTTGCTGGCTCCAGTACAGTATTGCCACCTGGATGACCACTAGTGGAAGTGCTTTGAAGGCAGAGTTGGGGAATGCATGTCTGCTGGGCTTGGGGGACGGCATGCTGTCATAAGCACACCTGCCTCTTTGAGCTCCAAGCCTGCTTGCATCCAAAGAGATGGAAGAAATGTAAGATGGAAAAAAAATTCACCCAGTCAGGAAGACTGCCCAGAACACTTGGGCTCCATGGTACTGCCTGTTGCCTTGCAACACTGAACCACAGTTTCAAGGGCTGCCCCCTGAGAGTAAGCAGCAGGTTCATGGAGGCCTCATGTCAGGGAGATGGGGCTGAGTGGTTGCCTGGGTTAGATGGGAGTCAATACAATGCAGAAGAGACATAAATAGAATAATTAAAAAATAATGTTAATTTCTTGTGATGCTTTGTTCCATACTAGAGCTAGCCAGTAATGTGAGATCATGAGTTTTCCTTGATATCACCAGTCATCACTAGCAGGACTTGTAATGCAGTAATGACATAGGGTGCACGATTTCCTTCTCGGAAATCCTGCGTTACCAGGGCTAGTAGGAACACAAAGGAAGATTAGGGAGATAAACCAGTGGCTCAGGGAGTGGTGTGAGGCCAGAGGGTATGGGTTGATGGTGGATTGGGAGACCTGGGACGATAAGAGGAGCTGTGTGCTGAGATAGGCTCCATCTCAATTTGGAGGGAAGGAATCCTTAAGTTGAAAATAGAGGGTTCATTGGTGAAAAGTGGGGTTTAAACTTGTGAAGGAGGAGGGATGGGAGAAAGGCTGTCGAGGGGTCCGATAAGAGAGGATCTCTCGCTCCCCCCGGGGAGCTGGAGGAATGCAGGAAAAGGCCAACTGGTGGGGAAATGGAAGTATAGGGAAAGGGTGGAAGGTAGTCCTGCTAAATGTCAGGAGCTTAGGCAATAAAATACCTGAGCTCCCAGCGATGCTAACTGAGGAAGCGTGGATGTGGCAGCGGTCACTGAGACCTGGGCCACCGCAGGACATGACTGGGACCTGAACCTGGAGGGTTACACTATGTTCAGGAAGGACAGAGGGGAGGAAGGGGAGGAGGGGTAGCAGTAATAGTCAAAAACTGCATTGGCATAGGGGGAGTAGAGGAGGCGGAGGGAACCGTGGAGGCGATTTGGGTCACCTTGATAACAAGGGGGGCCAAGAGAGTAAAAATAGGAGTGGTGTATAGACCCCTGTGCTGGCGGAGGAGCTGGAGGAGAGTCTGGTGGCAGATGTTGGGAGACGCTGCAGATTGGGCAGGGGAAGTGTGGTGGTGTTGGGGACTTAAACATGCAGGAACAGACTGGGAGACTATGACATCCTCGGTGGCTAGTTGGATGTCTTTCAAGACGCGTTCCTAACTCAGCAGGTGGGGGAAAAGACCAGGGAGGTGCGGGTACTGGATGTGGTCCTGGCAGACAGTGACCAGATTGGGGGCCTGGAGGTAGGGACCCGTTGGTGGGGGAGTGGCCATGCCACAGTCTGGTTCTGTCTGGACCTAGGAGGGGGTAGAAGGCTGCACAAAGACAGAGGTAACTGACTTCAGGGGGGTGGATTTTAAGGAAATGGGAAGGATCCTTAAGGAGCATTTGGATGTGATTGGGTCAGACATGGACACTGACAGTAGGTGGGAAATAATCAGAAGAGGGGTGCAGGATGCTATCAGCACCTGTGCCGGAGTAAGATAAAAATGCGATAGGGCCCGAAAACCCTGCTGGTGGACCAGGGAGGTCCAGGAGGTGGTGCGGGAAAAGAAGGCAGCCTATAGGCAATTCAAGTGCTCAAGGAGTGAAAGGGATCAAGGGGAGTACAAACTGATGGCTAGAAGGGCCACTAGGGTGGTGAGGGCGGCTAAGGCAAGGAAGGAGCAGAACCTGGCCAGGGAAATTAGGAGAGGGAACAAGGGGTTCTTTAGATACATTGGGGAAAAACGAAGGGTGAAGGGCAGATTAGCAGGATTAAAACAGGGGAGAGATGGGCACAAGAACCGGGGGAGCAGGCTGAGGTACTAAATGAGTACTTCACCTCAGTTTTCACCAAGAAAATTGGGGGTGCTGCATCATACATGAGAGGAGACAGTGATACTGAGGAGGTGGGGACCCCTACCGATCGGCGGGTCTGGGGAGAGGGGGAGGCATCACTGGCAGGAGGGGGGAAGGCTAAGCAGGGAGAAGAGGTGGTGGAGGTGGAAATCACAGCAGAGAGAGTGATGGAAGCCCTCAGGTCCCTTAAGATGGATAAAGCACCAGGGCAGGATAAATTACATCCCAGAGTGCTGAAGGAACTTGCAGATGTCCTGGCGGAAAACCCCTGGCGAACTTTCACCATCTCTGAGGACAGGGTGGGTGCCCAGGACTGAAGGTGGCACATATAGTGCCTATCCACAAGGGGGGATCAAGGGAGGTGGCAGGGTACTACAGGCCTGTCAGCCTGACATCGGTGGTGGGCAAGGTGATGGAGGGCATTGTCAAGGAGAGGCTGGGGGGGACCTGGAAAAGTCAGGGTGCCTGGACGATAGACAGCATGGATTCATTCCAGGGGAATCATGTCAGACAAACCTTGTGGAATTCTATGACTGGGTGACGAGTGCCCTGGACCTGGGTAGACCAGTGGATGTCCTTTTTAGATATCAGCAAGGCATTTGACTCTGTTCCTCATGACGGCCTGTTGGATAAGCTGGGAGAAATGGGGCCGGGGAACCAGATGATCAGATGGATAGACAATTGGCTCCAGGACCAGACCCAGAGGGTTTTAGTTGGTGGGATAGTCTCATCCCCAAGGAGGGTCATTAGTGGGGTCCCACAGGGATCAGTCCTTGGGCCCCTCCTGTTCAACGCCTATGTCTCTGACATAAAGACAGGTATCAGGAGTGAGATGAGTCTCTTTGCAGATGACTCAAAACTGGGGGCAATGGTGGATGGAGAGGATGGGAGGGTGGCCCTACAGTAGGACCTGGAGGCTCTGGAAAGATGGTCTAGAAAGTGGAAGCTGAGGTTCGATGCAGGGAAATGCAAGGTACTGCACCTGAGGGCCAGAAACCCGAGCCAAGTGTACTGGTGGGGGGGGGAATGCTACAAGTCTCAATAGCTGAGAGAGACCTGGGGGTGGTGGTGGATGTCAAGATGAACAACTCGGAGACTTGTAGGAGGGCAGCAGCCAAGGCCAACAGGATGCTGGGATGCATCAGCTAGGGGATCACCTCCAGAAGGAGGGAAGTGATACTTCCTCTGTATAACTGCTTGGTGAGGCCACACCGAGTACTGCGTGCAGTTTGGAGGCCACACTTAAGAGGACATTAAACTCCTGGAGAGGGTCCAGAGGAGGACAACCAAAATGATTTGGGGCTTGGGGACAGGACTTATGGAGAGAGGCTCGAAGAGCTAAATATGTACACATTGGAATAGAGAAGGGACCGGGGAACATGATGAGGTCTTCAGGTACATGAAGGGGGTAAATAGGGAGGAGCAGTCAGGTGCTTCGAAAGAAGGAGGAGGGCAACTAGAGGGCATGGGTGGAAGCTGGAGGGGAAGATTCAGGGAGAAAGGAGGAGGTGCTACTTCACTGAGAGGGGGTGGAGCCATGGAATGCGCTGCCCAGGGGCTGGTGGAGGCAGAGATGGCGGAGGGTTCAAAAGGGGTGGGACAGGTACAGGGCAAGGGTTCTGGAAGTAAAATCCAGTGCAGCAACAATATCTGGAACTGGGAAGGGAGAAGCCAGAGAAGGCGAGGGGAGCAGCAAGGTCAGCTCCCAGGGTGGGGGCTGACCAAATGATCAGACACGAAAGGCCATTAGGCCTATTCTGCTGGCATTTTACTATGTTAGTATGTAATAAATAGTTTGGTTTAAATGTACTTAGAAAGATCCCATTCTCCAATTTGAAATGGATGTAAGCCAAGACTGATACTCAAAAAAAGAAAATTATGTATTATGTTTGGTTCTACCACAAATTGTGTACTCTCTTTTACTTTCATGTTTACTACTGTGGATTACTTTTGTCTGATTGAAAATATGTCATGGCTTTAAGACAACATACTCTATTAAGTTATTGATTGTGAGTAAGTTTGCTGTTAGATAGAATTAAGAAAACTATTAAAGGTAATCTTTGTTTTATACTCTTTATATGCAAAGAATATTTAAGGTTATTGTTAAAGAATTAATTGCTGGGGTGTTCTTCGGACAGCAACAAGGATGGCTGCCTAATTTGAGATCTCTGGACATCCCAGCATGTGCAACAGAATCCAATGGCTCCAGGGTATTTGAACATACCCAGAGCCATCATTCAGTAAAGCTGAACCTCAGCATCCACTTTATTACAGACTGGCATGTCAACATACCTGGGTACACTATCCACAGGAGGGACAGGGAGGGTAGAGGCGGAGGAGGAGGAGTAACTCTCTGTGAAAGGGAAGGGATCAAAGCAATGGAACAAAAGGATAAACAGCTAGGAGAGGAGACACTGGGGCACCTGGAGACTGGAAACAGCACTGCAATCTGCACAGGTTGTATACAGACCCCCATCACAGAGGGAGGAAATGGACAAGGAAATGATAGAAGGCATCCTTAGGATGAAAGAGAAAGGGGAGATATTGCTGATGGGGGACCTGAATATGCCAGATGTTAACTGGAGCACCTTTGCTGCAGCCACATACAACAGCAGGGCCATCCTTAATGCCCTACAGGGAGCATGCCTCAAACAGCTAGTGTTGGAACACACTCAGGAGGGAGCAGTCTTTGACCTGATACTCTCAAATGGGGATGGAGAGAGGGTCTCAGATTTAGAAATGGCTAGCCATCTGGGAACAAATGACCACCAGACATTGTGGTTCACAATAAACTCAGCTGCAGAGTCAAACCATACAAAAGTGAGGGTACTGGACTTTAGGAGGGCTGACTTTGTCAAAATGGGAGAGTGCCTCAGAAAAGCACTAGCAAACAGGCAAGAAAGAGGGGTGGAGCAACAATGGGGAAACATCAAAACTGCCATCACAGAGGAAACAAGCCTTTGTGTGAAGCAAATATACAAATCAAACTGAAAGAAAAAACACTATGGTTTTCAAAAGAGGTGGCAGGGAAGGTGAGGGAGAAAAAGATAACATTCAGGAAGTATATGGAAACATAGAAGGAGCAGGACAGAGAACTGTACCAGTTAAAACAGAAGGAATTTGGGAAGGAAGTCAGAATAGCAAAGGCCCAAACCCAGGAAAAGATAGCCAACTCAGTTAAGAAGGGGGATAAAACCTTTATAGGGAAGGTGATTGAGAAAGTAGTGGCTGAACAACTGGAGAACCATTTGGCCATCCATGACATCTATGAACCTCTCCAGTCCAGTTTTCAAAAAAGGCACAGTACTGAGATGACGCTGGTTCTGGTGTTCAATGATCTCCTGATGGCAAGAGATCAGAAAAAACACTCCATCTTGGTTCTTCTAGATCTCTCTTCAGCATTTGACACTGTGGGCCATGGGGTTCTTCTCAGTCATGTGAGGTTCATCTGTGGTCTGTCTGATACAGTCCTCAGGTGGTTTACATCTTTCCTCGCTGGAAGAACTCAGAAGGTTGTGTCGGGGATTTATTCCTCTGACCTAGTTCCTCTGTCATGTGGGGTGCCTCAGGGATTGGTGTTGTCCCCATGTTGTTTGCAGTGTACATACTACCCTCAGAGACATTGTAAGAAGGTATGGGCTGAGGTTTCACTGCTATGCTGATGATACCCAGCTCTACCTTTCTTTTGCACCCTATCAAAGATAGCGTTCCCTCAGTATTTAATAACTGCCTTGCTGAAATCCAGGACTGGATGAATTTGAGTTGGTTAAGGTTGAACTCGGAAAAGACTGAGGTACTGGTTGTGAACCCAAAGTGCAAGATAGAGGGGTTGGGGGTAGGTTCGCCCTTGGGAATTTTTCTTGGGGCTTATCACTCCTGACCTCTAAACAGGTGTAAACCTAGGGGTAATTTTGACAAAGGGTGGCACTACTATCGCAGGAGTTGGCAGTCATCAAATCCTCATTTTACCATTTGTGGAATATTTCCAGGATTAAATATCTTGTTCTGTCTGCTGATCTCCCTACATTGGTCCATGCCTTTGTGTCCTCACACCTGGTTTATTGCAATTCCCTTTACCTAGGGCTACCTGAGGTAGATATCCACTGCTTGTAGCTGGTGCAGAATGCAGCAGTCAGGTTATTGATGGGAACCCCTCGGTCCTGCCATATTTCTCCGGTGCTGCGCAAACTGCACTGGCTGCCAGTAAAGTGGCAGATCACCTTTAAAGTCAGAAGTCTGACTTATAAAGCCTTACATGGACAGGACCCAGACTACCTGAAAGAGCTTCTGGTCCCTTACTGCCCTGGGCAATCACTCCGCTCAGCTGGTGAGGGGTTGTGAGAAGATTCCGAGGGTCTGTTTAAAATTCTCTGGGGTCTGGGCATTTATGCATGTGGCCCCTACCCTCTGTAATTCTCTACCCCATCAGCTTCAGGAGTGCGTGACTGTGGAGGGATTTAAACAAGCTCCCAAAACTTATGTGTGGAGGAAAGTTTATGGTGACTAACTTATATACGGGTTTTATCTCTATTATCTGTTTTAAATATTTATAATGAGTGATTTTATGACTTATTCTGTCTTAACTGTTGTTAGGTGCTTTGGCTTTGGAAAGGCACCATATAAATAAAGATTTATTATTATTATTATTATTATTATTTTATAGGTACATTAGGGAGCAAAGAAAAACAAAGGGAGGGTAGTGAGGCTTAATAAAGGGGTGGTGGGCAGAGAGGACAATGAAAAGCGGGGATACTGAGCGAATACTTCCACTCAGTATTCACAAAAGAAGAGGAGGTCATACCTAATCCAATCAATGAAGCATTCTGGATAGAGTTGATACCAGTCCTTTCACAGAAGAATGGGTTCTGAAAGAACTCTTAAAACTGAAGGTAGACAAAGCAATGGGGCCAGATGGGATTCACCCCAGAATTCTAAAAGAACTAAGGGGAGAACGGGTGACGCCACTGACTACCCTTTTTAACAAATCATTGGAGGATGGTGTGGTACCTGAGGACTGGAGGAGGGTGGATGTGATTCCCCTTCACAAAAGTGGGAGCAAGACAGAGGCAGGAAACTACAGACCTGTCAGTCTGACCTCAGTGGTAGGGAAAATGATGGAATCACTTCTGAAGAAAAGAATTGTTGAGAACCTAGAGGCCAGTGGGGCTCAGGACCCAAGGCAGTATGGATTCACAGTGGGAAGGTCATGTCAGACAAATCTAATTGATTTCTTTGACTGGGTGACCAAAGTAGTAGACGAGGGAGGGGCTGTGGACATGGCCTACCTAGACTTTAGCAAGGCGTTTGACACAGTCCCACACAAAAGATTAATAAACAGATTAGCCACCCTGGGAGTGGGTCCCAGGGTGGTAGCCTGGGTAAAACTTCAGCTGGACAACAGGACATAGAGGGTAATAGTAAATGGAGTCCACTCTGAAGAAAGGGAGGTTACAAGTGGGGCACCACAGGGTTCAGTACTGGGTCCGGTCCTTTTTAATGCCTTTATAAGTGACATTTTTTTTGTTTATTGAACATTTCGGAAGTATAACCGTTGAGTCAGGGGCTCATTTGCAAAGGCTGCACATCATAAGACAATTACAGGATGAGAACAGATATAATATTGGGTACATAAACTTAAAACAATGACGTTGGTTACATAAACTTTAGGCAGATTACAGTATATACAGTGCAGTTACATGGCGATATATACAAATGGCTTAAGCTAACTAACTCTTAACCTCGGCAAAGGCCGGTTTGCATCAGGTGGATTGCTGAGACTGAGTGCGTGGAAAAATATGGTAGTAGGGGGAGTGAAGGGAGGAAAGTAGGTGTACCAAAGGTCTGGGGGCTAAGAGCAGTAGCAATCATTGGAGATCTGGAGGTGACTCCTCAGCAGAGTTTTAAAATGGCTGAGCTTGCATTCAGAGGTTATAATGCTAGGCAGGGAGTTCATCCAGAGGGGGTCTCTGTAGGAGAAGGTTCACTGACCCAACAAAGTTCTGAAGTGGGGAACAAAAAAGATGGTTTTAGTAGCACTCCGGTATTTATGGTCAGAGGGGCAGGCTGCAGTAGGGTGGAGATCTCGGGGGAGGTCATGCAAGAGATCTTTCTTAATAAGAGGCAGTTGTGGTATTGGAGACAGTTGTCCAGATTCAGCCAGCTTGACTTTTGGTAGAGAATACAGGTGTGAGAGAGCAGTCACAGCCTAGAACAAGATGGCAGGCTTTGTTTAGGGTAACCTGCAATCTCTGTAGGGATGTGGTGTCAGTGGCCCCATAGACTATGATACTGTAGTCAACAAGGGCAAGGATGGACGAGGTGACTGCAAGGCATAGGGCAAAAGGCAGTGAGGCAGAGTTTGATGTGGTAGAGTAGGACAATCCGGGTGTTAACAGCAGAGCATAGATGATGAATGTGACTGTGGAAGTTGAGGGTGGGTGCCAAAAGGATGCCAAGATACTTAAAGGAGGTAACCTGGGCTAGGTGCAGCAGTTGGTCATTGATGATGTTTAGGGCGGAGTTCTTATGTTTACTCTGAAGACTGGCGAATAGCATAACTTTAGTCTTTTTGTAGTTAAGAACTAGCCAATGGTCGGCAAACCAGCCTCTGCATCTGAGAAAGATTTTTGCAGACAGAGTTGAAGTTGGGAGGGTCGGGTTGTGATGTGAACAGAACCGTGTCATCCACAAAGTAGAAGTTGCTCAGAGCAGGATGATGGAAGAGTGTTCAGAAAAGGCTGAAGAAAAGTTCAAGTATGGGACCCTCTGGGACACCTGATCAGACAGGAGAGAGGTTTATCATAGGCGCTTTGGCAGCGCTTGCCCGACATCCCCTACAGCGACTGCTACCATGCCCGACTATCGCATTGTAGCCTCAGGATGTCGGTGCACACAATCGGGGGCTGCAAACCCACAAACCCCTCTCCAACACCCCCAGTCACTAGGATTCCTACACCGAGTCAGAGCTGGACTGGGGAGGGGCGAAACACCCAGCGAGGCTGTCCCAGTCACTGCACAGACCATCACAGCGATGAGCGGGTTTTGCCCAAATCCTGTCACTGTGGTGGTTCATGTGGTGTCGCCATTCTCCACAAAACTGACATGTTCCACAATTTCTTGCAATTTTGAGTTTTTATATAGAGCTGTGTAAACAGTATTAACATTTTAATAAAAACTCTCAAATATTTTGACAATTTTGCATGCAGACTTGGGTTTGGCCAAAACAATGCAGTGCAAGGTAGGGCAAGGGTTTTAAGTGACACTGATTTCTTTTGAATCCTTGTCTTGTTTGGTTTCAAAATCCACTGGCCAAGCATAAGTACACTTAAACACTTAACATTTGTTCTGTGTTGAAGCAGTCTATCAGAAAACTTTTTGTTGCCACACAGACTGAAACAAAAGATGGGAGAAAAGGTGCAAGTTATCCCATTCACTTAAATTGAGGTGCTAACTACAGTACTAAGCCTTTTTGTAAGTGGCAGAGCAAGTTTTTCCTTGGGAGCATACTTTCACTCAGACTAGTTCTGATTCAAACAGCTGAGTATGTTTTGATGGCCCTGCTGATTTAAACTTGAATAAGCTAGTTGCTCACAGTAATCTCACTCTTAGCAACTACCCCCTAGATGCTCACATGCAAAGACTACAATAAAAAACTGACTAAAGTCTAAAAAAAAGCTTATAAAACATCAAAATGTATCTGAACATTTATCTTTAACTGTACAAAATCATTGCAGCCAGACTAAAGCAAAAATAAATTGCAGGGTACCCGGACTACTGTATGATGCAGTAAAAATATATTGGTATTTATTTTACATTTTGGTAACTGTGTAAGACCCACTAGGCACAAGTGCCTGTTTTCAGGTACAACCCAGGAGCACTGAGGAGGTTAAGTGACTTGCTCAGAATCACACAGTATGCAAGTGGAGGTTATGGGAATCAAGCCCAGGTCTACTACATGTCATCAGCTCATTCACAGTTTTACACTCTAACCTCTAGATTATGCTGCCAGCCCCAATAACCCCCATATTTAATGTTTAAATATGTGATTTCAAAAATAGTGTTCAGTACCTACAGTAAAAATTATGACCATTAAACACTTTAACAAAAGTTTACTAGAACTCAGTTATTAGCCACTCTGTTTATTATGTTGCTTGCACGCATGTGCAAGAAACATAGTGCCATCATCCGAGTTTTTGGAGGTGTGGCACCCGTCTTCCAATTCAGTCAGTGTGTTTGCAGGCACGGCCCCAGTTCCCCAATCACTGCTGCTGTTGAAAATGCAGTGGTCGTACAGTTGAAAGGTAGAGCTCTGCTTCAGTGAGCAGAGCTCTCCCTCCCACACACATGCAAGCACGCATACTGCATGCTGATGCGCTTCCTCCCCACCACATGCACACACTGTATGGCCGACGGGGGTGCCCAATCCCCCATCGGCTCCATGCCCCCCCCAGAAAAGCTGTCCAGATGCCACGCTGGGAGCCTACACCTGCACGGTAAAAACTGTTATAGCCGACGGGGTTGCCCAGTCCCCCACTGGCTCCACGGCTGCACGCCCCCTCCAACAAGCTTTCCAGGTGCCATGCTGGGAGCCCACCCCAGCATGGCAAAGCTTATTATAGCCGACGGGGGTGCCCAATCTCCCGCCGGTTCCACGGCTGCACGCCCCCCTCAAAGCTTTCCAGGTGCCACACTGGGAGCCCACCCCAGTGTGGCAAAGCTTGTTATGGCCAACGGGGGGTGCCCAACCCCCCCGTCGGCTCCAGACCCCAAACAGCCTTTCCAGCTGCCATGCTGGGAGCCCACCCCAGCGTGGCAAATGTCCTCGTTGTCTTAAAAAAAAAAAACTGTAAACAAAAAAGGTCCCTTGTAGTCTCCCTGCCCCCCACAACCCGCCCACCCTAGCACCCTGTCTCCCCACACTCCCCCTCTCACCCCATACTTACCTGCGGAGTCCGGCGCGATGATCTTCGGTGGACCGGGAACACGTCTGCACTCTTCAAAACTGACCACGAACTGAGGAAATGCCGGTAAGCTGTATAATGGAATAAATAGGGTTTTTTCAACTTTGTTGCATATCTCAGGCATTTTTGGGAATTTTGGGCCCAAATTTTCAATATGGGGTTTTTAGGATCCCTCCTCATGAATTCTTGCACTGTCATGGCATTAATCGGGCCTGAAGGGTGATTTCACAGTCACTGCGTGAAATCACCTTTCGGGACAAATTAACAAAATGACACTGCAGTTTTCATAAGGTGGGCTCTCAAAAAGTCTATGTTGAAAATTTGGTGAAAAATTCCTAAAAATGACTGTTTTACGAGCGTGCATTGCGCAGTTCCTACGCACGCACGTAAGTTCGTGAATTTTCAATATTTTCACTCCAGATTTTCAACATTGCCATTTTACCACACCTCCTTATAAGCAGTACAGCTCATTTCACATCTCACCAAAATGTGTTTCCATAGCTATTGCACAATGGCGCAGTCGGTAAAGGAAATCAATGTAGGGGACACATTAAGAAAAATCACAGTGACACTGTTCATGAGCAGAGGTCTTAAAATGGCTATGTTGAAAATTTGGTGAATGAATTCCTAAGAATGACTGTTTTAGGAGCATGCGTTATGCAGTTCCTACCCACGCACGTAAGTTCGCAAATTTTTAATATTTGCACTCCAGATTTTCAACACTGCCATTTTACCACACCTCCTTATGAGCAGTACAGCTGTCATTTTTCACATGTCACCCAAAATGTGTTTCTGTGCATGTAGCGCACAGTGGTGCAGTCAGTGTGCGCAATCAATGTTTGGGACAGATTAAGAAAATCACAGTGACACTGTTCATGAGCAGAGGTCTTAAAATGGCTATGTTGAAAATTTGGTGAAAAAATTCCCTTCAGCTGTTCTGCAATGTTACTAATGAAGACCCTGCAGCACCCCACTGGTCACCCCTTCTCCCTAGACTGCACCCCATTTACCACCACTCTCTGTCTCCTGTCTGTTAGCCAGTTTCTAACCCAGTTTACCACCCTTTCCCCCATGCCCAGCCTACCCAGCTAGTTTATCAGCCTCCTATGTGGGATGGTGTCAAAGGCTTTGCTGAAATCAAGGTAAGCGTTGTCCACTGCCCCACCCTGATTCACTTCCTTTGTCACCCAGTCAAAGAAATCAACCAGATTTGTCTGACATGATGTCTCCACTGTGAATTCATGTTGTCTATAGTCCTGGGCTCCGATGGCTTCTAGATGTCCCACTATCCTTTCTTTAAGCAATGCCTCCATAATGCTCCTCACTACTGAGGTGAGGCTGAATGGCCTATTGTTCCATGCCTCCTCCCTGCTGCTGCATTTCTGTAGAGGGACCACATGTGCCCTCCTCCAATTCACTCATGTTGAATGACTCAGTGAACATGGCTGCCAGAGGTACTGCTATCTCCCTTCACAGTTCTCTTAATATCCTTGGGCATATGCCATCTAGTTCCATCGCTTTGTCCACCTTCAATTTAGTGAGCTCCTGCAGGGCTCTTTTGCCTTTGAATGGACTATTGTCTACCTCTTCACCCCCTTGGCAACTGCTGTACTGCTGTGGCCCTTGCCCCTCCCACTCTTCTGTGAATACTGAGCGGAAAGACACAGTGGATGACTTGGGAGGAAGGCATGGAACTATCACTTCCAAATACTTAAACAGCACATACAAGCAAGCAACATTCAGCATTGTCAAATGCTTGTTTTTTCTTGTACCAAAGTGGGTGAATAGCTCAGCTGGCAGAGCACTATAAACAGCTGTTGATTAGGCTTCACTATTCTACAGCCAGAAACAAAAAAAAATATTTCTTCTGACTTTATTTCATATTGATTTGCTGTGGCTCACTTTATATAATCTATTTAGCACTGTATGAGGCAGATGTTTCTAAATGTTGGAAGACAGACAATGCTTGTGATAGCTTATCAGTTTAGTATTCTTTTTAGGAACTTAACATTTTCTTTATGTTTTAAACATATTCAGGTGTCAGTGTATTCATTTAGCAGTTTATACTGACTAATATATACTGCAGAAAACATTAAAAGATTTATTGTGAAGCACTCAGGGGTGTATAGTAGAACCCCCGTAATTTCCCACCTTTTTTGCAAAACGTTCTGCAATTTTGGGTAACCTTTTCTGCAATTTTCCAGTGGCCCTGACCATGAGGCTTGGAGTGCCAGTGTACCAGTTTTGCTACAAAGGCAGCAAAAATGACATAAAAAGGTTAAAAGAAATGTCTAATTTACTGGCAACATTTGTCTAGGTCTTTAGGGATTGCAATCCTTTATACATTGTGTGGGTGAAATTATTCCAGGCTTTCATCCACTGATTAATTTGTTATCAAATTCTGGGCTTGCAGGCAGACATCAGCAATGTTGTAAATACTAACATATAACCGTATGAAGAAGCCAGCAAAATAAGGCCATTTGGTCTATCTAGTCTGCTCTTACTGCAGGGTCCTGAGCTTATGCTACTGATTGTGCCCTCCCTCCTCAGTCCTCCCATCCTTTCCATCTGACCCTCCCATGACTCCTACTTTTTCCCTTATGTCTATCCTAGTCATGTTTGAAGCTGCCCACTGTCTTCATTAAGACCACCTCTTCTGGCAGGGCATTCCAACTGGCCATCACCCTCTCAATGAAGAAATGCTTCCTAACCAGCCTCCTAATCCTTCCCCCAGCTTAAGACTGTCACCTTGTGTTTTGACTGCCAGTTAGCTTAAATAGACACTCCTTATCCACCTAATTTATCCCGTTCAAGTACTTGAAGGTCCTCTCTCTCCCTCCTCTTCTCCTGGGAGTACATATTCAAGGCCCCAACCTCTCTTCATATGTTTTACCCTGCTGACCTGCAGTTATCTTCGTTGCCCTCCTCCGGACTATCTCCAGCAGGTTGATGTCTTTTTATGGGGTGGGCAACAGCACATTACTCCATACTCTATATGTGGCATCACCAATGACCTGACCAAGGCTAGTATAACCTCCTGTTGCCTACTGCTCATTCCTCTGGCTATACAAAACAGTACCTTGTTTGTCCTACGTTTCTATGGGCAAGCAATGTGAGAAGGCAGTAAGGAAGGCTGGGGGGATACTGGGATGCATAGGGAGAGGCATCAATAGTATAAAACAGGAAGTTGTTATTCCTCTGTACAGACAGTTGGTGAGACCCCATCTGGAGTACTGTGTGCAGTTCTGGAGACCCCATCTCTGCAAAGACATAGACAGACTGGAGGCTATCCAGAGGAGAGCAACCAAAATGGTGCAGGGTCTGCACCAGAAGACATACGAAGAAAGACTAAAGGAGCTTAATATGTATACCCATGAGGAAAGAAGGGAGAGTGGGGACATGATAGAAACTTTCAAGTACCTCAAGGGAATCAACAAAGTCCAAGAGGATAGCATCTTTCAGAAAAAGAGATGTGCAAAAACAAGGGGGCACAATTTGAAGATAGAGGGGGGACAGCTCAGAGATAATGTGAAGAAGTATTTCTTCACAGAGAGGGTTGTAGATACATGGAACAGCCTTCCTGAGGAGGTCATAGAGTCAAAAACAGTGGAGGAATTCAAGAATGCATGGGACAGACATAAGGTAATTCTAGTGGGGGGGTAGGAGGAAGTAGGCTGTTGGTTAACTAGGATCTGCAGCTTATCTGTTAGGTAGGAAAATGGGCAGACTAGGTGGGCCAAGTGGTCCTTATCTGCTGTCACATTCTATGTTTCTATGTTTCTATGTCCTTGATGCTGCTTTTCTGCACTGTATGGAGTGCTTCAGGTCACAAGTGATCATCACTCTCAGTGCCTTCTCCTCCTCTGTTGTTGCTACTACCTGGACCACTCCCAGTTAGTACTCTGTCCTTGGATTCCTGGCTCCCATGTGCATTGCTTTGCATTTTGTGGCATTGAAGCCAAGCTGCCAAATCCTGGACCACCTCTCAGTAATCTTCAGGTCCTCCAGTAGGTTCTGTATCCGTTAAACTGTGTCCACCCTCCCTCAGAGTTTGGTGGTATCCTTGAATAAGTACATTGTGCCCTTAATGCCATCTCCAATGTCATTGGTGAAGACATCGAACAACAGCCCCTGTACTGAACCTTGAGGGACCCTACTGGTGATTTCCCTGGTGTTAGATAACTCTCCCTCCACCACCAACCTCTGGTTACTGTCACTCAGCCAGTTTTCTACACACCTGGTCATCTTTTCCCAAACCCTGAGATCTGCCTTCTTTCTCATCAACCTGTTGGGGAGGTATAGAGTCAAAGACCTTGCGGAAATCCAGATAAAGGATGTCCACCACCTGGCCCCTGTCCACTGTCTTAGTGACCCTATCAAAAAAGTCAATCAGATTTATTCGACACAATCTCTCTCCCATAAAACCATGCCACCTCACATCCTGGAGACCATTCTCCTCTAGGTACCCTACCAACTTTTCCTTAAGTATGGCATCTATGAGCAGGCACTTGATTGAGGTCAGACTGACCAGTTTATAATTCTCTGGGTCATCCTTGGGATCACTGTTATGGAAAGGCGCCACATGTGCCATTCTCCAATCCTGCTGTGCCAAGTACTACTCCAGGGAACTACTGAACAAGCCCGACAGTGGCCCCACAAGCTCTGCTGCCAACTTCCTCAGTACCCTTGGGGATAAGCTGTCTGGGCCTTGGGATGTGTCCATCTTCAATGGTAGCAGCCCCTCCCTCACTCTATCCTCCTCTATCACCATATCCATGCTCCCCCAAACACAGTCCCCTTCTCTCCCCCTATAGGCACCAGTTCATCTTTTTTCTGGTGAAGACTGAGCAGAAGTTTTCATTCAGTACCTCAGCCTTCCTCTTGTTCTCTTCTACCCATTCTTCCTTTTTCTGAAGTCTTACAATCCTATCCTTCTTGTCCCTTTTTTCACTTATATATCGAAATAAAGTATTCTCTCCTTTTCTGATTCCCTCAGCTATCTGCATTTTTTTTTTGTGCCTTAGCCTGCTGGACTACCTTGCTTGCCACACTGCCAACCTTGGATAATTTTCCTTATCCACCTCTCTCTCTTGGTCTTTCTGAATCTCCTATTGGCTAATGTTTTGTCCTTCTCTGCCTGGGTGACCTTAGAATTGAACCAAATTGATGCTTTGTCCATTGAGTTCTTCCTTTTGAGCCTAATGCACTCCTGTGACCACCAATATTCCACCCTTAACAATGACCATTTTTGGTCCACCCTCATATCCACTCTGATGCCTGCCAGGTGCCTCTTCAGCATCTCTTCAGCACTTCATAAACACAATCTAAATCAACAGATCATAATTAAACAGCCTTGCTATGGCCTATGGGCATGTAGACATGTTTACCAAAAGAACCCTTGCTCTGCGTGGGTAATGTATTGAACATTCTTACTATTAATAATGAGGCACAGCAGACATTGTGCTATTATATGGACTAAAAATAAAACTTCACAAGGGTAATTAATTTTGTTTCTTAAAGAAAAACATTAAGGGCCAACCTGCCGGTGTAGCGGCAAGGCGTCCACTTGCAGCGCTGATATCCCGGGTTCAGGAACAGACCTGGGAGTCGGAGGAATAGCCAGAGGGAGAGGGATCCAGCATCCAAAGAACTGCTCTCCCTCTCTGGGGGGAAGAGTGTCTGGCACAGTGAGGACCCCTGGCAGAGGCTGGGGGTCCCATGCAGCCAGCACCTCACATTTTAGGGGTGGGCGAACGCTGGCGTCATTCAACCTCCCTGCCCCCAGGAGGAAAAAAAAGCAGAATAAATTTGGCCATAAATAATGGCCCCACTTTGCTGCCACTCCCTGCTCAGACTGATGTCCCCGGGGAGATCCCATTCTCATGACCCCACCCTGTGGGACAAGCCAGGGCTTCGTGCCCCATGATCTCATGGAGGGGTCACCCACCCGGCAGCCCTGTCCAAGGGGGGAAGCTGGAGATGGGGGGAGTGGTAGGTGGGGTCGGGGACCAGAAATAACTCCCCCCCCAAAAGAAAAACATTAAATTACAGGAAATGTCTGTGTAGATGTTCATATCTAGAGGAGTCATGAACATAAAAAGTAGTTAGTAAAAAATACCATTTTAAAACCTGCATAAGGGCTGCCCTCTCTGCTTCAGATACTTTCGCAAAAGGTGTTACCTTGGAGTCAGACACAGGGATTATGTTCTTCAGGAGGGTAGGGTAATATGCAGGTTGGGGGTGGAAGAAACCAGGCTGCCATGGCAAGGACCTCCCCCAAGTGAGCTTGGGTTCAATGGTCAGCTGGCTAAAGTGGGTAAGTTTACTTCATTTAGCCTCTCAAATAAGCAAGAAAACAAACAAAGTAGTGGTTGGGGAAATGGTAAGGAGAAAATGTGAGGGCACTCTCGCTATAAAAGAAAGTAGAGATTTATCACACAATCCTGTGGTGTAGTAGGAAGTGGAGGTGGATATCACAGACATGGGTTTTGGTTTTCTGTGTACTTGTGTTTTCACAGAATACAGAATGGTACAGGATGCCAGGATAGGGGAAAGCAGTGATGGTAGACTTTGAGAGGCAGCTGGTGGCTTGGCCTGGACAAGAGGGAAGGCATAGTGGGACATCTGCTTCCAGAAATCAGGAGGCACTGGCTGATTGAGGCAAATCTGCCACAAGGTAGGCTAAATTTTGAGAACTGGAGTGTTGATGAGTTGAGGGCTCTGTTAGTTCAAATTTGTGATAGTCCCTGCCTGAGGGACGAGCAGGCCTCAAGTATCTGAGAAGTGGGAGAGGAACACCCAGCGAGAGCAGGGGGTCCCAACACCTTCTGGCTGCTCCATCACAGGTTCAACCTCTGGCAGGCCCAGTTAGGTCAAGGGGGCAATGTTAGCTGGTAGTACTGTACTGCCAGAGGTGGCAGTTCAGACCACCACCCCTCAACTAGTGGTTCTGACCTCAGTCATCCCCACAGCAACTGACATGCCTGACTCTCCCACACCCGCTGGCAGCTCCATTGGTTCAACAGTTAATAAGGCAGGTACACAGCCATAGATACATAGAATTTGCAGCAGAAAAGGACTGCTTGGCCTTCCCAGTCTGCCCATATGGTCCTTGCCTAGTTTGTTTCTGCAGACCCTAAATGGTCTCTGTCAACCCTTCCTCCTCCTCTCTACCTACTTACTAATGTTCTCATATGCTTATTCCATACATGTCTGAAGCCCCCCTACTGCATTCACCTTAATCACTTCTGGTAAAAGTCTGTTTCAGGTGTCCAGCACCCTTCCAATGAAGTAGTACTTCCTCACATTCCTCTTAACCACCCATCCCATCCAATTCATCATGTATCTCTGGTCATGGTGCTCTTTCTCATTTGAAACTGACTTTCCTCCTATACCCTGCTTACCACTGTGAGGTACTTGTAAGTCTTTATCAGATTGCTGCTGCGCGGGAATTGACTGGCTCAGCTCTTCCGGACTGTGGACAGACTGTGCAATCCAGTCTGCCTTCAGTCTGGAAGAGACTTTTCACAAATGAAGTGTGATGAGCTTGCTCGATTCTTAGTGATAAGATTGCCATTATCAGGTCGGGTATCTGCCCAACTCTCTCTATAAGGGATTGTGGAGATCAGCGGGAGGTGGCAAGCACCCGTTCTACTTGGTCTGACTTCAGCCAGCCAGAATTCATGGACATCGTGAGGATTGTCCAGACTTTGCGACCAACCAGCTGTAGTTTGGATCCGGGGCCCTAGACCACTATTGGTAGGTTGGGTAGCTGTTATCTGCCTGATCCTTGCTGAAATTGTCTGGCATTCCTTGGAGCAGGGGATCTTTCCTGATCCCCTCAAGGAGGTGGTCATTTGACCACTCCTTAAAAAAAACACCTTGAATCCAGACTGTCTAACTAACTACAGACCTGTCTCTAACCTACCCTTTGTGGGTAATGTTATTGAGAAGGTGGTTTCGTTGAAGTTGGATGACCATCTTACAACCCACAGTGTCTATGATGCACTCCAATCTGTGTTTAGGAAAAGACATAGCACCGAGACTGCTCTGGTCTGGGTTTCAAATGATCTCTTAATTGCGAGAGATCAAAAGGCTCATACTATCTTAGGCATTCTCGATCTCTTGGCGGCATTTGACACTGTGGATCATGGTGTGCTTTTGGAGTGTCTGCAGCTTCTTTGCTGACTGTCTGGGACAGTCTTAAGCTGGTTTTGATCTTTCCTTACGGGCAGGTCACAGATGGTTGTCACTGGAATTTATTCTCCTGATACCGGCCCCCTGTCCTGTGGGGTTCCGCAGGGCTTCATATTGGCACCCATGTTGATCGCAGTTTATATGCTGCCATTAGGAGATATCATTAGGTGATACAGTTTGGGTTTTTACTGCTATGCAGATGATACCCAACTGTATATGTCCTTTATTCCAGGACAGGATAATGCGATCTCTGTGCTTAACAACTGTCTAGCTGAGATCAGGAATTGGATGAACACTAGCTGGCCACGGTTAAATCCAGATAAGACCGAGGTGTTGTTTGTGGACCTGGGTCATCTGGAGATGGGTCTTAGGGCTGGGCTTCCTTCAGGCCTATGGCTACACGGTGTCCAGTTCATTACCTCAGACCGGGTGCGTAACCTAGGTATTATCTTTGACAGCAGTTTGACCCAGAAATCACAGGTGTCTGCCATTGTCAAATCTTCCTTCTACCATCTTAGGAATATCACCCAGGTAAAAAACCTGCTTTCTCCGGCTGACCTTCCTACATTGGTCCATGCCTTCGTAACCACCCGCCTTGATTACTGCAAAGCCGTTTACCTAGGGCTTCTGGGGGATGATATTCATCACTTTCAGCTAGTGCAGAATGCGGTGGCCAGGCTTTTGACTGGCACATCCAGGACTAGTCATATTATGCCTGTGCTGCACGAACTGCACTGGCTGCCGGTACAATGACGGATCACCTTTAAGGTCGGGTTAATGACCTATAAAGCCCTACATGAACAGGGACCCCGGTATCTGCAAGATCTCCTAATTCCCTACTGCCCCTCATGCTCCCTCCATTCCATCAACGAGGGATTGCTAGAGGTTCCCAGGGTTCAGTTAAAAACAACTAGGACACATGCTTTTTCTTATGGTGCTCTACCCTGTGGAATTCTCTACCTCAACGGTTAAGGGAATGCCTGACCATCTTGAGTTTTAAATCTGAGCTCAAAACTTATTTGTTTTACCAGGCTTTTTCTGAAGGCTTTTTACATTTTAAATGTATGTTTATTATTTGATTATACTGTTTGTTCATTTCATTGTACAGTACAGCATCTTGATATCTGAAAGGCGCCTAAGAAATAACGTTTTACTTACTCTATCATGTGCCCTGTTGCTTTTCTCTCTTCCAGTGTGTACATGTTGATATTCCTCAATCTGTCCTCATAGGACTTTTGATGTAACCCTTGCACCATTTTGGTTGCCCTCCTCTGGACTACCTTCACCCTACTTCTTTTCTGAGGTGCTGCCCCTAGAAATAGACACAATACTGCAGGAGAGGTCTCACAAGTGAATGATACGGTGACAACACCATCTCCCTCCTCCTACTTGAGATACCTCCCCCTATGCATCCCAGAACCCCACTGGTCCTACCCACTGCTTTGTCACACTACTCCGCAACTTTGATGTCATCAGCTATGATAACCCCAAGTTCCCTTTCCTACTCAGTGATTGTCAGTACCTCCCTCATCCAATACTCATCTCTTAGCTTCCTATGCTCTAGGTGTATGTGTTTTCACTTCTTGACATTGAACCCTAACTGCATGGTCTTGACCACTCCTCAAGTTTGTAGTTGCTCCCAAGACCCGGTCTTTGGTACTGTACTAGTACAGGGAGTGATTTGCGAGACTATAAGGAGAAGCACACTATGAGGAATGGTGGTGTGGTACTCTGTAGCATTGCAGCCGTGTCCAACTATGCAGACTTTCTCTTTGTCTGTTTATGTGGCTGTCTGGGGTCAGTAATACGGGGGTTAATGAGATGCCTTTCTGCTGGGGGGAGGCAATTATGGGGATTGTTGTGACTGGAGAGGTGGGGGTTGCGGGGCTGGGGTGGTTGTCTGGGTCCACACATGGAAGGAGTCATGTGCTGCACCACTTGGCATGAGGTACTGGGTAGGAGACTGTCTGGACATTGTTGGCCACAGGTGGGACACAAGCAGGGATTCCCAGTTGGGAAAAATGACAGTTTGACAAGTAGTTTAACATTTAACTGTTGATAGTCTGTGGTTCTTCATTTTTTGTGTTTTATATGTTAAGCTGTACCTGATGATAAATGATTTTGTAGCCAGATTATTACAAGAGGCCAGAGTGTTGCAATGGGATATATCATATCACCTGCACAGTCTGGCCAGTTTAAAGGGAAAAGAACAACTTGGCCTGTACTACTGAGGGATGGGTGTAGTGAATGGGGCTGTTTTAGACCTCTACAATAACTGTGAACTCAGGGATCAATTACTGCCTCAACCACATGCTCCTGGATAGATTCTCAGGTGCAGCTGGGAGTAGGATGCTGTAAGGCTATATCAGGCACAGCATTTTTGAGGGATGGGGTGGGGTAGGGACTCATTTACAGTTGGGGACTGGATTATCTACCTAATGAGTAGATCTATTGAGAGTTTATTTATGGTGGGTTTGTTATGGTTTCATCGAGGTGTTGGGGGAATTATCAATTAGGTGTTTTGTGAGTTATGTTGTGTGATTGAATATGTGGATGTTTCCAGTTTGGGCCCAAACATTATAAATGTCAGAGACTAACACAGTGGTCTAGTAGATGAAAGGGAAAGATTTGGGGAAGGGTGCAAATGTTTTGGGTATGGTACACTCATTTTCAACTTTATGGGTTGGGCTAAGGACATCACTATTATCTCTTTGAATGTGCAGGGTTTCTCTTCCCCAATTAAGCATACCAGCATCTTAACAACTTTAAAAAGGCAACATGCTCAGGTCACCTTGTTACAGGACAGTCACCTGACAGACAAGGAGCATCAAAAGCTGGTAAAGGACTGGGTTGGGGCATGCTACGCAGCATCTTATGGGTCCCATAAGACTGGGGTAGCATTTTTAAAACATAAGAATCTCCACCTGCAGGTATGAAGAGTGGTTACTGACCCCCAGAAGGGGAGACACATGTTTGTAGAAGACGAGCTGTACAGTTAACAGGTTACTTATGCAAGTGTGTATGCCCCAGCCATACTTAATCCCACTTTTTTCTGGGACCTGCTAGATGTTATTATAAGGGAACAGTTTGCAGGCCTGGTCCTTGGGGGAGATATGAATAGTACCATGAATCATGGCTTGGACCACTTTGATGGAAAGGGGAGACATAAAGGAGCATTGGGGCAGTGACTGCTGGGGATTAGTGATCTAGAGATCATAGATTGCTGGAGGATGGCTAGCCTTGGGCGTGTGAATTTGCTTTTTTTCCGACCTGCATAAGACATGATCATGCATTGATTATATAGTTATGCCTCATGGCTGGTACTTGAGGATGATCACTGTTAAACATAGCCCTATGTACATCATTTTGGGGAAGAACCTGGGAGGACAGTAGTCTCTATGCCAAGGACAGACTACACTTGAGTGAGGAGGAAAAGAAAGTGTTGAAACAGAGGATGGAGGAGTACATAGAGGAAGTTGGGAATTTAAACTAGGAGTGGGGGGGTGGCAATTGGGGAAGAGATATGCAGAGACCACAGGTTGGGAAACCATATGAGCTTCCCCCCATAACGGTGACAAAGGACAAATGGCAAGTACTATTGGTGATGCTAGGAAAGGGGGGCAGGATGGGGGGGGCGGAAGGGTGGAAGGTGGTTACCCTTAATGCTAGGAGCCTTGGGAGGAAAACTGCAGAGTTACAGGTTCTCATGGCAGAGGGAGAGGTGGACATTGCAGTCATCACAGAAACATGGGCCACCCCATACAATGACTGGGACCTGTCTGTACCAGGGTACAGGTTATTTCATCAGGACAGGGTGATTGGGAAAGGAGGGGGGGTGGCACTATATGTGAAGGAAGGACTGAAGTGTGTAAGGGAGGAGGGTAGTACGGAGTCACTTTGGATGCAAATCCAGGATTCCAGGAATAGGATTCTTAGAAAGGGAGTGGTGTATAGGCCACCATCTCAGATGGAGGAGTTAGACAGGGAACTAGCGGGACAGATCAGCAGGACCAGTGAAAAGGGTAGTGTGGTGATTGTGGGGGACTTCAACATGCCAGGAGTGGACTGGAGTACCCCAACAACCAGGAACAGAAGGGAGCAGGTACTGCTGGATGCCTTCCAGGACAGCTTCCTGCTGCAAATGGTCAGTGAACCAACCAGGTTAGGGAATACCCTTGACCTTGTGCTGGCAAATGGGGACTTTGTGAGAGAACTTACAGTGGAGGAACCACTGCCAGGGAGTGACCACCACTCAGTATGGCTCACATTGGATATGGGCAAGGAAGGAGTGGAATCTGGCACAGGAGTGCTGAACTTCAGGATGGCCAACTTTGGGAGGATGGGGGAAGTGGTAAAAGGGTACCTGGCTAGAATTGAATCTAGTATGGACACTAACCAGAAGTGGGAGCTCATAAAGCTGGGGATAGTGAAGGCAACGAAAAGCTGCTGCAAAGCCCAGAGCAAGAAGGCTAGGACTAAGAAACCAAGCTGGTTGAGCAAGGAGGTCATGGAAAAGGTAAGGAAGAAAAGAGCTGCCTTTAGGAAGTAAAGGAAAACAGGGAGGGGGGAGGACAAGGAGGAGTACTTGACAGAATCAAATGAGGTGACAAGGGCAGTAAGGGGAGCCAAAGAATCTACGGAACTCAGGCTGGCACAAGGCATTAAGAAGGGGAGAAGGACTTCTTTAAGTACATCAGGGAGAAAAGGAGCTGTAAGGACCACATAGTAAGGATTAGGAAGGAGGGGTTGGGTGGAAGCAGGGAAGTATAAGGCAGAAGCATTCAAATGAGTACTTCTGCTCAGTATTTACTAAAGAGAAGTGGGGGTGATACCCAAGGTGGGAGAAATGGCAGAAACGAGGGGAAGGGGTGACAGATGGGGAAATCATGGAGGGCAGAGTTCGAGAGGGTTTGAAGGCATTGAGGGTGGACAAGGCGCCAGGCCCAGATGGCATCCACCTCGTGGTACTGAAGGAGCTGGCAGAGGTCCTTGTAGGACCTTTGGCAGACCTATTTAATGCCTCACTACATTCGGGGTGTGTACCTCAGGACTGGAGGATGGCTCATGTGGTGCCCCTCCACAAGAGTGGCTGCAAGGATGAACCAGGAAACTACAGACCAGTGAGCCTCACATCCATCATGGGTAAGCTAATGGAGACTATCCTGAGGAGAGGTTGGTGGCCCTCCTAGAGGCCAAGGACTACAGGACAGCAGACAGCATGGCTTCATGCGTGGCAGATCCTGCCAAACCAACCTGGTGGAGTTCTATGACTGGGTAACTGAGCAGCTGGACAGGGGCCATGCAGTGAATGTCCTGTATCTGGACTTCAGTAAGGCATCTGACTCTGTGCCACATGGAAGGCTGGAAGGAAGTTAGTAGGCACAGGGTGGGTGCAAAGCTGGTGAGATGGGTAGGAAACTGGCTTCAGGGAAGGCAACAGAGGGTGGTGGTGGTTGGGGAGCTCTCACACCCAAGGGCAGTGATGAGCGGTGTTCCACAGGGCTCGGTGTTGGGACCAGTGTTGTTTGGGATATTCATTGCAGACATATCATTTGACATCAAGAGCAAGATCAGTCTGTTTGCTGATGATACCAAGGTAGGCGCCATGGTGGATGACCTGGGGGATTGCAGGGGTTGCAGGATGATCTGGCAAAGCTTGAAACCTGGTCAGACACCTGGCAACTGGGGTTTAATGCCAAAAAGTGCAAGGTGCTGCATTTTGAGATAAAGAACCCAAGGAGGAGTTACCAGCTGGGGGGAGTGCAGCTAGCCAAGACAGAGGAGGAGAAGGATCTGGGTGTGCTCATTACAGGGTCAATGAACAACTTGGTACAATGTAGGAAGGCAGCTGCAAAGGCCAACAAAATGCTGGGTTGTATTGCAAGGGGTATATCCTCGAGGAAGGAGGAGGTGATTCTGCCACTGTATAGGTCATTAGTTAGACCACACCTGGAGTACTGTGTGCAGTACTGGTGCCCGTATCTGAAGAGGGACATTAAGTTACTGGAGGGGGTGCAGTGCAGGGTGACAAAGATGATCATGGGGCTGGGGGACTTATCATATGAGAAGAGGTTGAAGGAGTTGAACATGTACTCACTGGAGGAGAGGAGGACAGGGTGACATGATTGAAACCTAAATACCTTAAAGAAAGGAATAAACAAGACGGGTACAGAGGGGCTGTTCAAAGTAAGGGAGGGGAGGGCCACCAGGGGCCATGATATGAGACTGGAGGGAGGAAGGTTCAGGAGGGAGATGAGGAGACACTTTTTTACAGAGAGGGTGGTGGCTGGGTGGAATGCGTTACCTGCAGAAGTGGTATCCAGTAGAACAGTGGACTGCTTCAAAAGGGGATGGGATAGGACAAGGGTGAGGGTTAATGAAGGGGAAGGGTGGAAGGGAGGGGCAGCTGCAGAATAAGGAGTGCTAGCTGCACATTCGAGCAGACTTGATAGACCTCTAGGCCTTTATCTGCTGGCAAATTTTGTATGTTCGTATCAACCATGCTATGGTGAGCCTCACCTAAAAGCAGTTAAGGAACATAAAGGTCAACCATCCTGGAAATTTTCAACTTACCTCTTGGGACGGAAAGATTTTCGTCCCTTTACAAAAGATCAATGGAAAAAGTATCAGGAGTCAAATAGGGACACAGCTTCCACCATGAGGAAGTTCTGTGATGCTGGCAAAGCATATATAAGGGGGGCTATTATAAGCTATGTTGCCCAGTGTAAAAGGGAACACTGGGAGAAAAGGATGGAGCTGGAGAAGCATTTAAAAGATTTGGTGCATAGGGCGGCAGTGGGGGAGACGGGTGATACTTTGAAACAATTAACAGCGGCTCAGGAGGCTCTGAATATGCTGCTGTTGGGTAAAGCCCGGAAATCCTGACTTTTTATTAAAAAGCAATTTTATGAATGGGGCAACAAATGCTGGTCAACTTGATCAGCGGAGTAAGGGCCCTTATTATATTTTAATGTTTAAAAATGCTCAGGGCACCCTGGTAAAAGAGATGAGGCAGATATGAGACGTCTTCACACAGTTTCATCAGAGCTGTGTGAGGCAGAATGCGTGGGAAAACTGGAAGTGGCGAGGAAGTTCCTTGACAGGATTCAACATCAGCAGTTGTCTGAAGAACAGAGAGAGAAATTGGAGGAGGAAATAACTAAAGAGAAAATCAGTAGTGCTATCCAGGGATTGAAAAAGGGGAAAACTTGCAGTCCAGATAGGTTTCTGGTTGAATATTACAAAAGCATACAGGACGTGCCGGTGGAATCCCTGTGGGAAGTGTTTCATGAGGTTTGGGGGGAGGAGGCACTACCTGCTACATGCTATGAGGTGGTGATATGTGTACTTCCAAAGCCAGGGAAGGATACAATGGAATTTGCCTCATACTGCCCATTTTCACTTCTAAATTGTGATCTTAAAATCCTGGTGAAGGTCTTGGGGCTCCTAGATCATTTGCTCCTGGGGCTGGTCCACCCAGACCAAACTGTCTTTGTACGCAGTCATCTGTCATACCATGACATGAGTAAATTATTGAATGTGGTGTGGGGAGCCCCTTGGCACCATGGCGGCACCTGTGTGCTGTCTATGGATGCCGAGAAGGCATTCAACTGCATAGAATGGGAATATCATTTTGAAGTATTGAAGCAATTTGGTCTGGGGAATGGCTTCGAGTTCATGGGGCTGGTCTGGGTGCATTGCAGGGCCCCGGAGGCACATGTTCTGGTCAATGGTACATTTTCAGAGAAATTTCCACTTTATTGGGGAATGTAGCAGTGGTGCCTTCACTCCCCTTTGCTCTTCACCCTCGCTGTTGAGCCATGGGTTGTGAGTATCTGGGACAGCCCTGACATCTCTGGGGTACAGGGTAGATCTGGTCACATGCATAAAATAACATTGCATGAGGACATAATGCTTTTGTATGTCACTGATCCGCAGAGATCTATGCCAACACTCCTCAGGTTAATTTCGGAGTTTGAGGAATTCTCCAGATTTGGAAGGCTATGCCTGTAGTTCAATGGACAAGAAGCCAGCCACCCCCCCCCCAAGCTACATAAGCAGTTTCTCTGAGCCTCTTTCTCAAGCACTTTTTCTTTGCAGATGGAAGCTCTGTCGGTCTGTCCTTTGCAGCCTGCTGGAGCCCCCCCGCCTTGCTGTGTTTTGGCTTCTGCTTGTTTCTGCTGGACTTCATTGTCTGTTCTCCTGCATTTGGTTTGTCTTGTTAGCATTGGGCAGTGTGCTCTTTTTGTTACTTTTTCCCTGTTCTTCTGTATTTGTGTGTCTTTTGCTTTGCTTTCTTTTGGGGGGCTTCTCTTTCTAACCTTCTTGTATTTTGATAATCTAGAACTCATGCTACTTGCTCCCATTTACTCACAATACAACCACAATCATTATCTGTGTGTTTGAGCTCAAGCTGCTTCCCTGCTGCTGCTCTCCATGGTATGCACATTAGTTGTTTTCACCTGGTTCAGGCTCTCTCTGAGCCCTAGCCCATGCAGCTCAATCCTGGTTTCTCATACCACATACCTCATTGCTGCTGTTTTCACTGCACTGCCTAGCCGAATTGTTGCTTCAGAGTGTTGCCTCCGTCCAGTCTATGTTCATTCGAATTGCTTCCCCTAAAACTCATAGTTGCTCAATACTGATGCTGCTCTCCTATGTTTGCACACTGCTATTATACTCTGGAGGTCAGCTAAGCTACCGCTGATGCTGTAAACAAGTTTTAATATCTGCATGTGGGTCATTGCGCCTTCCCATCACTTTCTTGTTTTTCCTACGGCGGGGGACTGGAGGTATTGTTGAGGAGCCATGGCCCCATTTGGCATACTTAACTCATGTTTGAATCCTACCTTCGCTACTAAAATCCTCTGAGTATTTTGCCACCTTTCATTGGCTTCCTTGATGGCCTGGCTGGCTTGCCCCATTATTCATATTTGCTGCTCCTTCGACCAATGTGCAAGTTTGACCATTTGCTTACTCTGCTTACTGACCTACATGCAGGTCCACTCATTGCTTACGCAATTCATTTGCTCAACGCTTGCTACTACCATGTCTGACCTATGTAAGGGTCCCAGTGCTCAATGCTTCATTTAGCTCCTCCTCATTTGTTTTCTGGGGCATGTCAGCCATAACCATTCTATGGTGCAGGGCCCCTGCAGCTAATGGTATCACGCTGTACCTATGATTTTGCATCTTGAGCGTGCCTGACTTCAGATGGGGTCCTTCTCACCTGGCCCATAGCTGGGAATGTCCTTGCTCTGGTCCTGGCTTTAGCCATTCAAGACTTGATGGCATTGCCTGGTGTAGAAATTAATACTAGCCATGAAGGTTGGTTACAGCAATCTCCTTTGGCTCTAGTATTCTACTAGCAAGACACCTTCATCACATTCTCCCTATGACTGCCTTTGGTTCACCTGGTTTGTTTTAAGGGTGGGTAGGCCAGGTGAGTTCCTCAGCAGTCATTGCTCTCCTCCTCTCACCTTGGTTGCCCCCAATGTTGCAGAGCACTCTCGCAACCTTCCACAGCATTCCTGTTAGAGGGATCAAGTGAGAGCTTTCCTCCAAACTGGAATATTTTACATAACCCCTTTAATTGGGTTTCTAAATTGCAGCAGCAGAGCCATCATTAAAAAGCATCCCAAGCCTGGAGGAAAGGTGACCTAGGCCTTGGATCCACAGAGAATTTCTCCTCAAAGGGTTGTTTCTCTCCTCCGTGCCTTGGGTCATAAACCTTAGTAAGCCATAGTTAGTGTTCCCTAGTTCCTTTAGGTAGGTTCCTCTGTTGGATGTAGGTGGATGGTATCCCTACTTGCCATTCCCTCTCTTCTTAAGAGGCCCCTAGATCTCCAGCACAACCCATCGTACTCATGTCATTCCTAACCTGTGTATCTCATTATGTTATCAAGCTGCCTGGTGTCTAATCTACTACTATGCCTCACAGCTAGTGATTGCTAATATGCTTCATACTACTACTTTTCTTTTTGGGTATGCTTCCTAAGGTACCTATAGCCAAGGGAATCATCCCACAGCATCTCTAGGGGTGGAACCCTCTTCAAGGGTTCCTTGCCTTTGGTACCACTACAGGGTGGTAATTTCTCTGGAATAGAGAGTCCAAAAAGTCAAACCAGACAACACAGTTGCACAAGCATAATATCATACTTGCTGCATAGGCCATTGAATTGGAAGGATATGCATGTAGTTCAGTGGACAAGCAGCCAGCCACTCCCCCTTCCTGTGGTACATAAGCAGTTCCTCGGAGCCTCTCTCTTAAGCACTTTTTCTTTGTCCCACCATCCTCCCCTCCTCCTCAAGTGGCATTGCCTTTCTCCTTGGGATGCTTCCTAAGATACCTTTAGCCAAGGGAATTGTCCCACGACACCTCTGGGGTGGAACCCTCTTCAAGGGTTCCTTGCCTTTGGTACCCCTACAGAGTGGTAATTCCACTGGAACAGAGAGCATGAATAGCTAAACCAAACAACACAGTTGCACACGCATAACATCATACTGGCTGCATTGGCCATTGAAATAAAATTAGTACAGGAAAGTTGGAGATGCTGGTATTGGGGAAATTGGATGGTGCTATTCTGGGTAATATCTGGGGATTAAAAGAAGTTACTATATCATTAAAGTACATGCATTCAGGTGGGTAGGGACCTGGAGACCTTGTAACAGCTTAATTAAATTCCTCTCATTACAACCATTGAAAAGAAACTATGGCGGTAGACAGCCCTACCCATTTCGTGGTTAGGTAGGATCAGCCTTATTAAAATGAATAATTTGCCCCAGATCTTGTATTTAATGCAAATGCTTCATGTGGGCCTTTCCAGGGAGGATGTTAAGAGATTGGAAGGAGCATTTTCAGCTTTTGTTTGGCAAGAAAAGTGCCCATGCATGAGCTTGCAGGATCTCAAGGCGGATGTTAATAAGGGTGGTTTAAATTTCCCAGACATTAGAAATTGTTATCTGGCCATGCAATACCGCTATATACAAGATTGGGTAAATAGACCAGTTGAGGTGTGATGGGCTGACCTAGAGGAGTGGTACTTTACTGGGCAGCTGTCTGCTTACCTATCAAAATAGGGGAGAAGGGCACATGTTAACTTGGAGCAGGTCAACCCCTGGTGGTGTTGGTTATAGAAGGTTGGGAGCAAATACAGCAACTTTATGGAGTAGTTGAGGAGGAGTCCCTGCTGGTCCCAGTGTCCAGGAATCCTTTTTTTTTTTTGCCATGGTTGGCAGATGTGGGATTTCAGGTCTGGGAAGATAGGGGGTAAGGTGCATGAGCAACTTATATTCTAAGGCAGGGATGTAGTCTTTTGAGGAATTGCAGGAGGCCACGGAGTTATCTCATGCACACTTCTTCCGATACCTGCAAGTCAGGGCGTATAGCAGAGTGTTGGGTTGTGAAAGGGTTACTGATTCCCCCATGGCACAGGTTGAACAGTTAATATTTACCATCATAAAAGACCCCAAGGGTCTTATTTGCAAGGCAGTCCACCAGGGAAGACAATTTCTTTACAATGTTACATATAAGACCAAGTCCCTGTGAGAGAGGGATTTAGGGGTGCCTATTCAGGATGAAAACTGGCAGATGATCCTGAAGTTGCATATGGGCATCCTAATCTGCAATAAGTACAAAGAGTCATTTTATAAGTTAATTCATAGACTGTATTGATCACCACTAATATTTAATAAATTTAATCCCGTGGTGTCCCCAATGTGTGGGAGGTGTGCTGCAGAATTGGGCTCCTATTTTTGTTATTTTTGGGCAAGCCCTGTCTTGCAGATCTTTTGGTCTGAAATTGCGCAGGAGCTTTCGACTTTAATTGGGTACCCGGTCCTGGTAGTGCGTCTACTGATGCTTTTTGGTATAGAGGATCTCGATATGGAAGGTTGGCAGTTGTTACCAAGGTGGACATGAATCTTGCTGATACTGGCATATCACTGTATATTAAATACTTGGGTTTCAGGAGTTACGCCCATGATTCAACTGTGGTGCATTTAAGCTATCCAGACCCTGGCCCTGGAGTGACTCTTGCTTATGGTTAAAGGGAGGGGTGAACAATTCTTTCTTACCTGGGATCCCTTTATGTCTACTGTACTTAGTTCCCTGTAGAAGCCCAGACACTGTAAAAGGGGTTGCAATAAACATGCCTGATGAAAAGTGAATAGGTCATGAATGCTGGAAGCTGGCAACAAAGCGTGGAGCCTCCCACCATTGGGGTGTATCATTTTAATTAATTTGGCCCAGGCCCTTATTGAATAAAGAGACCACTGTGATTTAGATTGTAAATATTTAATGTATCAAGCCATTTTCTAGGTTAAGTTATAGCCTGAATAATATCTGTATTTATTTACATTCTATCAGGATTGGCAAAGACTGAATGATTTGGTCCCTTTGTACATAGTTTTGATGAATTCGATGGTTGGATGTTTGACTGTTTTGTTTATATTGTATTATTGAATGAAAATGTTAATAAAGAAATTATGCAAAATACAAACAAACAGAGGACTGGTTCCAGTACTGAGCCCTGAGGCACCCCACTGGTCATAATCTCTAATTAGAGTGAGTGCCATTAACCACCACCTTCTGCTGCATATCCAATAACCAGTTCCTTACCCAGTTCACCACTTTGGATCCCACCCCTAGGCTGCTTAAATTCTTTATTAGTCTCCTGTGTGGCACAGTGCTGAAGGCCTTGCAATTATCTAGATAAGTTACATCCACTACAATTCCCATTAGTGTTTGGCCATTGCTGTTTGACAAACAGCTTGATAGGGTGCTAGCCTTCATCAAAGCTCAGGAGTGTAAACAAGCAGTGCCCCAGCCTGTGGTGCAGACCATTCCTGCAACAACAGTGGTTCTACCCTGGTTCAACCCTAGCAGCCAGGAGGCCAGACCCCAGGTCTCCCATCCCTCTCCTAGACTTTAGCATCTTCATTGGGCACATTGTTGTTTGAGCAAAACCTCGATAAGGTGCTGGCCTTCAATGAGGCACAGAAGTACAGGTGGCCAGAACCCCAACCTTTGCAAACAGCACCAACATCAACACTGGGGACAAAAGCCTCACCTCTTTCTCTTGCAGCACCTATGCATCATTCTTTGCAACAGTCTGTAGTCACAAGCTATATGAGCTGGGAAAGCCTGTAGAGTTGCGCCTTTTAAACAAGATCAGGCACAAACAGGCAACAGGGAATATGCAGACATGTTTGTAGTGCTTAACAGACCCCGAGAGTCAGAGGAAGACAAAGATGAAAAGGACAGGGACACAGGTTGGAGGCTAAGAAAAGGGTCATGATATGCTGGACATGGGAGAACTGGTTGACTGGGTTCACAATTTTTGTGTGCATATTAACCCAGGTTAACCCAATTAATGTAGCCAGCCTATGGAATTTTTATAGCAGTTGATGGCGAAGCATGCCAGCAAGTCAGGGAGCAGCTGTCTGGAATACAATGAAGAAGTTTGTCATAGAAAAAGAAATGTTCTGGCCAGGACCTTTGACATGTTGGACCTCCATTGCTGTGGACCATTGATCCGTGTGTGTGTGTGTGTGTGTGTGTGTGTGGGTGGGGGGGGGGGTTCCAGCACACTGACAGTGGCTTTCCAGTCAGGCAGCTGCAGTCACTTAAAAAAGGTGGACAGGGCACTAGTGGGAAGGGGTTAGGGTGAGCTGTCATAATTTTAATCAAGAGGCATGTAAGGTAGAGCCTTGTAGGTTTAAGCATGAGTGCATGGTATTTATAAACCCTCACCCATTCAGTCATTGCAAACAGGGCAGCTCCATGCTTCAACCCTTTCAGAAGCGGTGCTACAAGCCTCCAAATTCTCTTAAGGGTGGATCGCATTGAGGCTTGGCTGGGTGATTACCTGTATCAAGTGACCACTCATATCCTGGTGGACAGCTTCAGGGATAGTTTTTAATAATGTAGAATAGCCCCTGTAAGTCATACAAGGCCCAGAACCTGAAGTCTACCTGGGAATGACTGGAGGTGGTCTAGGCCAAACTGGCAAAGGAAGTTGCAAGAGGGAGACTCAGCTGGACCTTCTCTGCACTGCTCCTCCCTCATCTTATGGTGTCAACCATGGTTCTAGTCCCCAAAGAGATTCTGGGTGAGTGCAGAATGATTAATTACTTGATTTAACCAGAGGAGGACTCTGTCAATGACAACATTGACCTGTACTACATGGCAATGTCTTATGCACTGTTCTATAGAGTAGGTGAGGTGGTTCAGGCAGTGGGGCATGGAGCCTTATTAGCTGAGGTCAATTCTTAATCCACATTCCTGCTATTGCAGGTTCACCCAGATGATAGGGATTTATGGGGCATGAAGTCTGAGGGCCAGTAATATGCTGATAACTGCATGCTTATGGGGTGTGAAGTGGCAGGTGCAGTGTTTGAGCAGTTCAGCATGTTCCTGCACTATGCAACCACATGCAAGGTGATTGGAAGTAGTAAACAACCTGAATATCTTCCTGTTTATGTGTAGGCTGGAAACTAGAGACTCTGGCCACTTACCAGGTTCTTTCCATGCAGTGCACACTGAGCTAAGGGAGCTTCTGGCACAGGATTGGACAGAAGGACTAGTCATCATGCTTTCCATCCTAGGTATTAAGATCAAGATTATGGTGACTGAGCTTTGATTACTACAGGAGAAGATTGTGGCACTGAAAGAATTTGTTGGCCAGGGTGACAAAGGCACAAAAGATCACCTTGCTTGGACTACAGTAGCTGCTTGGCTACCTAAACTTTGCTTGCAAGGTAATTCCAATGGGTAGACTTTCTTGTGCCACTTGACAAAGGCAGCACAGGATGTCAGAAGCCTCACCACAGACTCCAAGAGACTGAGAGATTGAGAGAAAAAAGACAACCTGGGGTTTGGCTGGCTTTTCTGAACTGCTTCTAAGCAGTGCTGATGTGGTCTGAAGTAACCACCAGCCAAGAACTTAATGCATCTGGGAGCTTTGGCTTTGGAGCTTCCTTTCAATGGGCATGGTGTGGGGGGGCAGTGGCCCCCTTCATAGGGGAAGAAGGCTTGACCAAGCAAATCACTCTGATGAAATACTTTCCCATCATGGTTGCCTTGATTGTGTGGGGCAAGTGCTTTCAGATAAAACAGAATAAGAAGAATCTGCATTTATATAGTGCTTTTCATGCAGAATTAATCCTAAAGTGCTTTACAAGCAATGCTACACTGGTAATGAAGTGACTGAATGTGTAGTGATGACCATATCGCTCATCAGCACTCACATACAGTCTGGACAATTGCATGAACCGGTTTTATGGGAAGGAGAATATTGACCAGGACACTGGGGAAAGTCTCCTACTCTTTTTTTTGTGAAGAGTGCCTTGGGTTCATTTACTTTCACCTGGACACCTACCAGGACAGAACCAGGATGGGTAGAAGGGACCTCAGTTCTCATCTGAAGGATGGCACACCCCAACAGTACAGCACCCCCCTAATACTGCACTTGGTTGCCAGTGTTTAGGTATGAGTGCAATCCCAGTGTGGGATGAGAACTCATGACCTTTTCTGGTCCAGAGGTGGATGTGCTACCAACTGAGCACGCTAACACCATCCTTAGGGCAGACAACTTTGGGGTGGTCCACAGTATTAATGAACAGAGAAGCCAAGGACATACTGCAGGACCTCATGCAGGTTTTTCTGCTCCAGTGTTTGGTGTTTAATATCCAGCTTAAAGCTGCCAGGTGTGGATAACAATATTGCTGATGCTCTTTCTCATTTGCTGTGGCAGAGGTTCTAGGAGTTGGCCCCAGAAGCAGAGGTGCTTCTCAGGGAAGTCCCAGCCTACCTCTGGGAGTTGGTGATCCAGAAACCTAATAGTTACTTAAGAATTTGTTTTCACACAGCATGAGAGCAGCATACAGCAGGATAGTTGACAACTTCTCAAGTGTCTGACAAGGCCAGGTGTGGCAGAACATGTGGCCCATCCTTGTGGACCAGCTATGCCTTTATTTAGTGCAGATGGCATGAGAAGCTTTGATGCTGGGGTAGTGGCCAGCATTTGGCAGGCATTTCGTAGTTTTCTAAGGTCACTGGTCTGCAGGACAACATGTGAGCATTTTTACTATGCAAAATGATGGATTGATGGTCACATGGTACTTCTAAATGACCAGACAGGTATAGGCCAATTAGGCCAACTCTACTAGAGCAGGTGAGGAGTGAGCTGCCAAAGGTGTGCTCCTCACCATCAGTAGCATTGCTGTTCTGTACAGAACTCTTGGTGACTTCCTGAGGGGCTTTTAGGATTTCTGAATTGGTCACCAAGTAAGAAACCTGGGCTTCCATAGGCCTTGGGGACATGGATGTGGTTGTGACCTAGGAAAGGGAGTTTAACCATCTCTGATGGAATAAGACAGATAGGATGTCTGTGGGTGCTGGTGCAGCTTGATGTCTTCCTCAGGAGTGCAGTTGGATGTAAGCACCCAGGTCCTGGAATACAAGGCCAAAATGCCAGTTGGGGGGTCACATTCTCTCACCATGAAGACAGGCCTCCACTGACAGCATTCTAGTTTTGACAGATCCTAAAATAATTCATGAGGGGGTTAAGTGTGGACTCCACAAAGAGCAACACTTACTTCTGCCATATCAGGGCTGCCACATATGGAAGGGCTAGGGGTTGTCAGATGGTCAGATCCAGGCACTTGGCCAGTGGAGGTTGCAGGCATTTGAAGGATGTGTGAACATATGGTATTTGCTTTAATCTTATTTTAATTTTTTTTGTTTCCCAGTCAGTGGCATTTCCCAGCTGGAGCAAATCTGTTTATGAAGGCACTCTTTCATACATATGGCAACTATTTAAGTGAGGCAGATCCCTGTGGGTGAGAACATTTGCCTAGACCCTCGGCAACAATGGGTATGCTGAGTGGGATGTCGAGGGATAAAATGGGATAACTTGACCCCATAGGTTATGGCCAAAGTGCAATAGCAGGGTGCTCCCAGCATTTTGGTGGTACACTGGAGAGGAAATGACGCGTGAGTGGTAAAGTTACTGGAGCTGCTGTGCCAGATGAAGGAGGACATGGTTCTGCTTCAGGAAAGCTGTCCAGGGGTACACGTTGTCTGCTTGCACTTCATTCAGTGGAGGCAGTGGTGACATGCAGGAGACCACACAGCAACTGAAAAAATCTGCAGGTTGACTAACATGGCCATGTGGAGTTTTATGGACTCTATTGGTATGACTGTCCTAAGGCATGATGAGATAGTCACTATGATACCCCAGTTCTATCCCTAGTATGGTGTGGAATTGTCAGACATAGGTTTTGATAGGTTTTTAGCTGATGTATGAAGGGCTGTGGATACATTTCTAGCCTAAAATACTTAGGGAGATGAGTACGGGGAACAGCATTCATCCTGTGGTGGCTCTGTAGTCTCATAAGGAATGTACCGGGGGCGCAAAACTCACATCTTCTGCAGATAGTTCTACCTGAGGCTAGCAGGAAGTGATGGCCAGGATGGCTGGAGTACCCTCTGTGAGTGGTGGTCATGGGATAGCCTCTTTGGGCATGACCTGCATGTGTAATGCCATCTAATGGAGGGGTGCAAGTCATACAGCCCAGGAACCACTCCTTATGCCTCAGAGGCAGGAGTACTTCTGGAGCCCATTAGGGTAAGGGGATGAACACTGTCAAGTTTTAAAATAGGGAATAATGAAGGTTTAACTCCCGTATTCACTTCATTATTCTTTTGTTTTTATCTTCCACCTAAAACACATTTCTGTGGCTATACCACTTCTTCAGGTAGGTGGTATTCTTTTCATTTGCTTTACTTCAATTCTCTGGAATTAATTCTGGTCACTGTCTTAAACTGTTCCCCATATTACTCAATTTCCTGGGTAACTCCAAACAAATTTTGTCTTGCAGTCTATGCTTGTGAGTATGATCAGCAGGTCTGCCCAGGGCCAGCCATCTTCCCACTAACAGAAGTCAAATTTTACCATCACAGCCTTGCTACAACATCCTTGCTGCACACATCACACTGCTAATGTAGCTTGGGCTATGATTATAATTTCAATAAACACATGGTTGTGATCATTTTTCTCCAAAGCAGTGTGTACATGTACATCTTAGTCTGTTTGGTTGAAGGGAGGGGAAATGTGGCCTGTTAAGACAATAGAGAGCCTGCAAAGGATTGTTAAAGTTTGGGGATTTGTCTGCGGCCACTGCACCTGCTGACACCTCAGCTGGCAGGTATGGGAAGTAGGCAGGTAGACTCCCACTAGGCTAGGGGGCCAGGTAGGCAGGTAGGGTTCCCCAGGGGGTGAAGAGCATACTGCCAGATGGAAGTAGCAAGGGGGCGTTTAACTGGGAGCACTGCTTTGCAGAGACCTCTTGCTTCTCTACTCTGGCTGGAATCCCCACCCTCATAAAAGCAGGGCATGGAAATGGCAGGCTGTATTTAACTTGCTGTCCCATGTGGACTGCTAAGACAATGTACTTATGTTGGGTGGGGCACAGTGTAACAGTATAGCCTCATCTGTTATGCTCCCCTTAGTTGCTGGAGCACTATCCAAGGACACAGCTTCCTCTCATCTCCCTCCATCTTTGGAAAACACAGGCAGCAACAGTTATCACATAAGCTGCTCTACAAAACTATCTCCATTTTGCTGATATTGCAGTGCCTCATAGCCAAGATTAAGAAACAATTTCCATTGCCAGAACACCCATGCCAGAACTGCCTTACTGCTTTACAAAAACAAAGCTTAGCAAAACCTATCCAGTTTCTCATATCTGACCAGTCCCTCCCCCACCCCCACCATTAAAGTACAGTTATGATACAAGAGCACAGAGCACTTTGAGTGTCATGACATTGATTCTTCCATAGGATTTTGTCCCTGTAATATTGGTCTTCATAAAACTAAAAACACAAGAGCAAACATTATTGCATTTGCAATGCTTGCTTATTTATGGGAGGTCTGTCTCTGTATTATATCCAACAACAGGGTTCTGTCGTTGCTCTTTTTGTCTGGTGAATGAACAGGTAGAGTACAACTCTATTTGTGAGCAAAATGAGTAATTCAAGGTAAATTAGCAAGTAAATTAGTAAGCACTTCATTACTGTTTATAGTTGTGAGAAATATGTCAAACTGTTCAAAAATTACTCGGTAAAAACTCTCTGTATTACACATACTGTAGCAACACTTAGAGTGGAGTACAGTACAGAAGGACACATTGTGAATTTTTGAATAATGGTTGCTGAAGTGTTCACTGTGGCAACTGCCAACCAGTGCAATTACGTTTGAAATTTTACTAGAATAATTCTGTTTCAAGTGTTATATTTTCAGTAGTTTCATTGCAGTTTGAGGTTCAGATTAAAAGTGGAATGGAGATCCACTGAAAGAAAGTTATGGAATTTTGTGGTATTATGGGTATAATCATTTCTGCAGAGTTTGTAAGAAATTACTCAGAAAATACAAATGGTGGAAGTGCCATTCTTGTCAGAATTTCACAAACACAATTCATGTAATGCACACCTCCAGTTATTGGAATTACTGGAATGTAAAGAAATAAAGAATCACATGATCCAGCAGTAGTACAATACACGCCAGTGCTTGCGATTTGAATTGTGAAGTGAGCCTGAGCCATCAGTGACTGTGAGGCCAGTGATCAGAGTGTGTCACCAACAGCAGCACTTTCCTGACTGGAGGAATGTGGTGTTCCAGTCTGCTGCTACAGTAACACTCCTGCAGCATGTCATGGAGGGTTTCCACATCTGCAGAGGAAAATTGACCTCTTATCAAAGTGGAAGTGCATCCGTGAAATGTCTGGGTTTTTTTTCTCCTGAGTGTGCTCATGGGGAAGAGAGTCAACTGTTTGAATGCAGTACTTTTTTGAGTAACCAAATACTAGGGCTGTGCGAATATATTTTTTCGAATATTTGGCCGAATGTTAGGTATTTGGAGCCCATGCATCCGAATATTCAGCAGAATATTCTATTCAGGCACTTTTGCATAAAAAAGCTGAAATTGCCCCCCACCCTCCTCTCTTACTCAGATCTAGCAAGATAAGAAAGAACCCCCCTTCCCCCCACCCTCAGATAGCACCCAAACCCCTCCCCCAACCAAGTTGTAATTACAAAAGAAAGATAATCAAAATCCAATGGGCGACCAGGACAACCCCACCCGCCTCCACGGCTGGCCACCAAGTTTCTTCAATACTGTGCCCCCCCCACATACCTACCCATCCCCACCCCAGTAGCCAGTAGCAGCATGCACCCTGCACCCTGCAGCTAAAGAGAAGTAAAAAAAAAGGTAGCCAATGCAGCCTGCCCTCCTCCTTGGCCGGCGGCCTTCTTGTGAATGAAATCATTCACTTGCTTAGCTTACATAGTAGAACAGCTGATCCCATTGGATTTTGATGATCTTTTCTTTTGTAATTACAACTTGGTTGGGGGAGGGTTTGGGTGCTATCTGAGGGTGGGGAAGGGGGTTCTTTCTTATCTTGCCAGATCTGAGTAAGAGAGGAGGGTGGGGGCAATTTCAGCTTTTTTATGCAAAAGTGCCTGAATAGAATATTCTGCTGAATATTCGGATGCATGGGGTGATTTTAGCTTTTTTAGAAATGTTTCCCGAATATCAGACGAATAGTGGACTATTCGTTATTTGGAATCCAAATAACGAATAGCTCATTATTCGTGGTATTCGGGAAATAATACTCATTATTCGTATAGCCTAACAAATACATTTAAGTCAATTATATTTGGATTCTACTTCTGAGAGTGCTTTCTGTTTTCATGCTTCCACTGAGTATAGCAGCACATACACTAACAAAAGCATGCATCTGTTTGTGTTTTAGGGAGAACTGTGTGCCAACATGACCATCATCTCATGTGTATCCCTGTTGAGGAGGTGGGATGAGAGAAAAACTGGGGCAACAAACACTGCTACATTCTTTCCAAATGATGGCTACACTTTTAGATGCTGTACCATTCTAAGAGGTCATAAAAACTCACCATACTCAGGCTGGAAAGTCTAGGGATCTGCAGGGGTCCAAGACTGATGAGGTAGAAAAATGATAGAGAAAACAAAAAGTAATAAGAAATCCAGACTAACTCAAAATAGTACTAACATGGTTCATCTTTGTTGTGGTAAGTTTTAATGCAGCTATGACCGGTCATCGATAAAAAGTTTGTCGAACAACCAGACAGTGAAACCGTCATGTCGACCACATTTGCAATCACCAAACGATTTCCAACTTGGACACATTTTCTTCAGGGGGCTTTGCCACTGAACGGCCCACACAGGGCGCTGTGCCCCTGAGTCCCCCCACTTTTTATAATGAACTCTGAGTCGGAACTGATTTGGGGAGGGGGTGCAAATCCGCAGAATACAGTGCCTGGGTCAAGCAACTGTCCGTACAGCAACCTGGGACTGTAGTCGCTGTACTGATGGTCACTGTAAATGTTTTGCTGTTGGAGATGTATACATTTTAATAATGTTATTTGCAGTGACAAACTGAACTGTGCAGTACAGACTTTATTTTGTAGTCTATAAATCCTGCAAATCCTTTTAAGTTGCAACAAGTCTGAGAAGAACAACAAAACATTGCACTGTATTGAACTAATGTGTAGCTTCATTCTGGTTATTTTGCTGCAAGGTCAAACTAGAAAACATTTTCCTTTTCTTTCTAAAATGAAAAAATAGACCTTGATGGAAGTAATTTAAAAACTAGAAGCACTGACTCTTCAAAGCACACAGTTATCTTCCATGGACAGGAACCACTGTCTTCAGAAGAAGTCACACATGAGTGAATCTTCATGAAATTTCTAAAAGAAAAACACTATTAAAAAGATCAGGAAGTCATTTCATTGGTGATGTTATCATTGTGCCACTAATAGCTATAATACCATATTAATTACATAATATAGTGCATAGCAAGTCAACACCACTGAATTCTACACTTCAAGCTGCAAAAAACATATCAAGAACTAAAAAAGACTTTTTGTTCAGTATTAATTTACATTCAATAGATGGCAGCACCAAATAATTCAGTCACCAGGCAGTCTGTCCTCATTAATGTGCTTCCATCCATCCTCCATGGAGCATGGTTAATACAGTATTTTCACTGGAGGATATAACTCTTTAAGAATCCATGTCTGATGAGGTGTTCTTATTCTTTGAATTAATGGCAATTTCACAACTGGTGGGGCAGCCTGTACATATATGTATTAAAGATAATATTAAAAATAATAAAACATAATAAAATGGGAGGCAGCATAGCATAGTGGTTAATAGCACTAAGTTGCAAATCTGAAAAACTGGGTTTGAATCCACCTGATAACCACTTACATACTGTGTGACCATGAGCAAGTCAGTTAACTTCCCTGTGCTCCCATGACACACCCTAAAACAAGCCTCACTTCAGTGTGTCTTTCCAGTCCAAAAACTGTAAAACAATGTGATGAAAATCCCCCTCACCAGGGACTCCAAGTTCACTGCCACAACAGTGTTTTTTACCAACAGGAACCAGAGAAACCTGTTTCTTACCTCCTCCTTTGCACAAGGTCAGGAAGGTCAGACACAATAACTGTGGGTAGAGTGCCCCTTCAGAGATGTACTGCAAACAGAGTCCAGAAGAAACAGAAGAACTGCCCATTTTAAATAAATCAAGCAGCCACTGATTCTATAAAAATATGATTCTTTACTAAAAGACTACAAATATTTATAACAGGATTTATGCACAATCAGACAAAAGGATTACAGTTTACTAGAAATGAAAATAAATGGGAGTTGCAAAAGACAGGTTGCAGACAGAAGAATCTGTGCTAGACTCACTTTCAAACCTATTCATTTACCTGCTGCTGTCTGAAGAAAACACTATTCTCTTAGCTAGCTTTCTTAGCAGACCTCTAGCTGCAGGGCTTCAGATGTTACTGGGTCCAAGAGGAAGTAAAAGTGCTTTCTCACAGCACCTCAATTTATTCCTTACTCACTGTGGGAAGGGGTCTCACCCACTTTGAGTGACAGGTCTCCACTGCCCTCCCAAATGGGTGGGCCTGTGCGTGTGTGTGCATGTGCTGTGTCTGTGTGTGTGTGTGTGTGTGTGTGTGTGTGTGGATGGATGACCTCATCCAGGCCAGTTGGCTCACCCCACACCCACCCCTGTTCTGTCCACTTTTATAATTCTGTTTTGAAGAATGTCCAAGGTGTCTAACTCCACACTTCTTACCTTTTAAGCTGACTGAGACATTCAAACTTGTACTCTCCCATCTGCCTTACAGAATCTGTGGTTGAATATTCCCAAGGGAATATTCCCCTAAGCAACTTTGGTCAATGTTTCCAATAAGACATATTGCATCATGTGACATCAGAAGCCATGTTTTGAGCCCACTTGTGACAGCAGCATTATTACATTAACAAAATACATTAACAGAAAGAAATGAATACATTACTCTGGTCACCTGTCTGGCACATCCATCCCAAACAACAACAAAAAATAAACAAAAAAATAAGGCTCCAAGCTATTACTTTCTGTACCCCTGTATCTTCTCAACCACAGAACAAAACATCTACTCTGTCTCTGCTGTTAATTTACTGAATTGCTTTCTGAGCACTTGTACTATGGCCCCTAAAGACACAGCCTTCACAATTGTGATAAGGAGACACATGAAATCTCAGTCTGTGTGCCACTGTTTTTAACTGAAAAAGTTTAATGTATCTATTGTAGATGCTAATCCTAATAAATGAGGTATGGAACCTAGACACTGACCAATGTAGTTGTGCAATACTATTCTGACCTTGAAGTCACAAATCCTACTCTATTTTGTGTATTACTGGTGTTCTAACCTATGGTCAAGGCCCCTGGAATTCTTCATCTCCATGCCTGCAGAATTTCCCCCAGAACTTGCATTCCACCACAGTATATCTCTATCTCTATCTCTATCTCTATCTCTATCTCTATCTCTATCTCTATCTCTATCTCTATCTCTATATTTACTGTATATATCTGTGTGTATGTATCTATGTATCTGTGTATCTGTGTATCTGTGTATCTATCTATCTATCTATCTGTCTATCTAACTGTCTATATATCTATCTATCTTCATTGCAAAAAGCTTTGTTAATGAATCAGTTAGGTTAACTTAATGCCACAAAGCTGGCAAATGTGGCATTAGGGTTTCCATCCTAACTCACTCCCCACCCCCAAACCCCACCCCAGCAGTAAAAGGAAGAAACATTAGGTTTGGTCTCTGGTGCCATGGTGAATCAGTTTTGGGGACTTCCTTGGGGTTGTCAACCCTAGTGCCTACTCCATTCCATGAGCAAAAAACATCACACATGATCTCCTTTTTTCACACAGGCACACAGGGCCCTGCATGAAGAAAGGTACAACAAATGGTGTTGGGAACCTGTGGCAAGACATACTTCTCTGCCTTTTTAGAGTGTATCATTATGAGGCAGTGGCTTGGAGCTGTACCTTGTGCTTCAAATTGGAAGCTATGGGCTGGGGAGAGGGGAGCATTAGGGTCGACAACCCGAAGGAAGACCTAATCACTAATTTGTCAAGACTCCAGAGACCCAAAATCCAAAAGTTTTTTTTTTATCCTTTTGCTGCTTGGGGATTTGGGTGGGGAGATAGGGTTGGAAACCTTAACACACATTTCCCTACTTTTGTGGCATTAAGTTACTGTACCCTAACCGTTGCATTAATGAAGGTTTTTGCAAAGAATTTCCCTTGTTTTTGAGATACTGGAATCATATCCTCATTCATGCAAATCCCTTCAGCACCTGTGTGAACATGTGCAGATGTGCAGGGCATACAGAAGTGCAGGGCCCTGCTGACCCCTGTGTTGGATGTCAAAAGTTACCAAACTCATGAAAGTGCATAAAAAAAAGTCAACATACATTGATAACTGTGTTTTTGTTTTTTTATTTTGACCTCACATTTTCAGCATAGCTTTGTTACAAACCCACCTCAGGAACCCAGTATGTTAAAATGTTCAAATATTGTCTGTAACACCATTTTGTGGTCCAGGTGTGAAAACACATTTTGGCCAGGTTTTGAAAAATGACAGTTGTTACGTCCATGAGGTGATATGAAAAAAAGGCAATAATTAAAATTTGGGATGAAAATATTAAAATTTACCGAAGTTATGAGAGTTCATTGTAAAATTTCAATGTACGCTCTCAAATTTGTTGTTTTGAATATTCGTACATTAAATTTTAAACATAGCCTTCTTATGACCCCACCTCATTCACTAGGATGGAGAAAATTTTCAAAATCCACATAAAAGGTGGTTTCAGGCATCAACAACATCATTCTGTGCCATAGGAGCAAACACTAATTTTGTCCAAGATTTAAAAAGTTACAATTATCATATTCATTAGGTGATGTGAAAATATAGCTATGTTGAAAATTTGGGGTCTGAATATGTAAAATTACCAAATGAACATGTAGTAAACATTTTCATATACAGTCCAAAGGTGATTTCACCAAGCAACTATAAAATCACTTTTCAGGCCTTATTTGCATAATTCCTTTTCCATTGATCATTAGGTGGGGTCCCAAAAAGCTCATGTTGAAAATGTGGGGTCAGAATATGCAAAACTGGCAGCCCAGTTGCGCTGAGGGTTAAGGCGTTAGATGCCTCACCTTGCACCGCACCGGTGACCTGGGTTCAGGAATGAGCCTTGGCTGTTGGGGGTTGGTAGGGGTGGGGAGGGATTGAGCATCCAACGGATGGCTCTCCCTTCCCTGGGAGGGTGTAGGGAATGCACCACTCTTGAGCGACCTCTGACAGTAGTCAGAGGTAGCCAGGAACATGCAACGCTGCTGTATGACACCAGGGGCAGAGCTCGTTGGACGCTGGCCGACATTGCATGCCTGACCTCTGGGGGGAGGGACAGAAAGCAGAAAACCCTGGCACCTGATAGACAAAGGCAGGACCAGTGGTCGGTCCCCACACCCAATGTCGGGCCTTCCAGCTCTATCTCGAGCACTCCCTCCGCTCCCTGGTCACTCCATTAAATTTGAGATAGAGCGCCAGAAGAGTCAGCAGTCCCACCCCAGGGGACTCAGAGCTGGGGGATCAAGCAGCCAGGTGGTGCAGCAGGGGGTTTGGCCCATGTCCGAGAGATGAGTCTGGGGCTTCAGTCTGGCAGGAACAGACTGCACCGAGTGTCCTCGCCAGAGAGAGGTCAGGCTGCTGGTGATAAGGGGCCAAAAAAAGAGTTCACCAAAAAAAAAAAATATGCAAAACTGACAAAATTATGCATCAAAGTTGAAAACCCCATTGAAATACATTGAACCACACCTACTGTACCTTGGTTTCCCATATTGCAGTCGCTGGTTCCAGCAGCAAGATGTGTCTTCTATCAGAGAGTCGATCTTCATCCTGAGACCTGTTCAGGTGAGTGAGGATGTGTGGGCAGTGTAGCGGGGATGTTGGGTTGTGAGTACTGCACGGGAGGTTGGGGTCATGAGGTCTGATCCGTGAAAAAGGACCATTTTCTTTTTTACAAGTTAAAAAAAAATACAGAGGAACAGTTTTCTTTATTACAACTAACAATGTGGGGATGGTGATCAGAGAGTAGGGGAGTGCCACTAGCACCAGGAAAGGTCCTTTTCATGAGGAGTCCATGATTGAATGGCTGTGGGGGGCACTAGATGACAGGGTAATGTACTATGCATGAGAGAATGATGATAAGAGTGTGGGGGCACAACTAGACACCAGGGAAACTTACTAAACATGAGGGGGCAGTAATTGGAGGGTGGGGAGCACCACTAGAACATTATATGAATAAGAGAACATTGATCAGAGGGCAGGGTGTGCCACTAGGCACAAGGAAAACATAATATGAATGAGGTGACGGTGATTGGAGGGTGGATGGGTGCCAGTAGACACCAAGGAAATTTAATATGCAGGATGGGAATGCAAATGGAGAGCAAGGGGTGCCATAAAACACCTGGGGAGCATAATATACATGAGAGGGCAGCAATAAGGGGGTGCGGAGTGCCTCTAGACACCAAGGAAAATAACATGAATTAGGTATGGCAATTGGAGGTTGGGGGCATCACTAGACACAAGGAAAACATAATATGCAGGAGGGGATGATAATCATAGGGTGGGGGGCACCACTAGACACCAGGGAAGTGGTGGTTCACTGCTCTTACGGTAGCCTGCAGCACAAGTTCCAGCTATGGCTGCAGAACTCAAGAAATTTCCACTGTTCTCATACAGAGAATGCAGGTGAATGGCTTCTTTCACTAAGCTAGGCACTCTTGGTTTTGGCTGCCCAGGAAAGGTATTTCTGGCAACTGTTTTATAAGAACAAACACCAGGATCTAGCTAAACAGATACCATTTAGCTAGGTTCAAGTGTTCAGTTTTTTAAAAAGACAATTTTTATGTACTTTAAATGTTTGTAAGTTTTAAAAAGTAAAAAAGAAAATGGCGGCCATCTCAACTGTTTTTCCTCCACAAGTAAATCATACAAATAACCACTTGCAATAGTTTTTATGTTTTACCTTTTGCGATAGTTTGTTTTTAACGGTCAAACTTGAACATTAACTCAAACATCTTTATAACTTTAAAACAGTACAATATTTTTCATCAAACTTTCCAAAGGCACACCATTGGCATGGGCCCCTTCAACCCTAAAAACTAAATGAAAACAATTCCACATGGCCTAGTCTGTAGGCGATTACAAAAAATACCCATTGTCAAATATAGGGAAACCAAATGTGTTTTGTTTCTGTGTTTTGGTGCTCCATATGTTGAAAACCACAAAAGATGCCATAATGAAACTTTCCATGTCTTAAGACTCTGACAGACTAACCATTCATGTCAAATTTTTTGAATTTCATCAAATGATGGTAAAGTTGTTAAAGTGCAAGTCTGGGGGTTAAACATTAAACAGACTACTCAACCCTAACTATAGGGGTGCTACCACTCCAATATTATACTTATTATAAGGGTGCGGTAGTGCCGCTATAGTTAGGGTTAAGTAGCCTGTTCAATGTTAAACCCCTAAATTTGCAAATTAATTTCTTTGGTTCCATCTGGCAAAATGAGCTCACATATTGTATGTGTTGTCTAGGCGGTAAGGTCTTGATCCATTGAAATTTTTGTGATGGCAGTTTGCACGGTTTCTGAGATCCATATGTATCATTTTTTTAAATGTCTAACTTTTTCAAATACTAAACATGTTTTTTTTTTTGCTCTCCTCTACAGCCTACATTGAATAGAACGCTTCCCTCAGACTTGCAGGGGACATGTGTCATGTCCCCATGTAGTACCTTTGACAGGTCAGGTGAAAAAATATTAAAGGATTCCAAAGTAATAAGGCTTTTAAATATAGCATTTTCTGACATGCGAATGTGCACTAGGAGTTTTCAGATAATATTCTGTGGCAAAAGTAAAAATTTGATGCAGCAAATGCTTGATTTTAGTTTTGCACCACTGAATTGACAGGGCACCAAACATTTTTTGTGCCATGCCAGCCACCATTTTGTTCATTTTTTTCCACAAGCTGACAAAGTTGGAAAGTACACAAAAGTGTTGGGAATTTTAAAAAGAAACATCAGAACCTAAATAAATGGGAGCTGTTTAGCTAGATTCTAATGTTTGTTTTTTAACATTATTGCCAGAAATACGTGTTCTGGGCATCCAAAATCTCAGATACCCAGCTTAGGGAGAGGAACACTTCCCCTGCGTTCTCTGTATGAGACAGTGGGAATTTCTTCACTTCTGCAGCTGCAGCTAAACTTGTGCTGCTTACTGCAGAGTGAGCTTGAGCCACCCTTTACCCTGGTGTCTAGTGGCATCCCCCAACCACCAATCATTGTCCACATAAATATGCAGTATACACCACTTATAAGGGACTAGTCTGTGAGTGAGACTTTTGTCCATTATCAGTTCTGTCTGTTTTAACCTGAGAGCACGTTTTACTTTCACTTGCTATCCTGCTAGTTTACTTTATCACTACTGCAGTCCTGCCATCACTATCCTGCACAATCCCTCTGTTTTTTAATTTCAGGAAATTAGGCTAGTCAAGTTAGAAAGCCAATAGTACAGTACAGTATCCATAATAGGTCTAGAATATATATTTATATACATTTCTGCTCCCTGATAATATTCACTGTGTTTTGTCATAGTTTTGAATTTTCGGTCCTGCTATAGTACACTATCTTCCTGCTGCAACTCATGCTTGCTCACCCCAACTGCCGTGGCTATCTTTCTGCCTGATTCTACATGCCCTTGCCTTGGCTCTGTGGTACTCATTCAGTTTCCTCTGATTGCCAAGTAAGTTGAGAACATCTCCTGTAAACCACCTTGTAACACATGATCTCAGAGTCCCCACCATCCCAGTCTTTCAGCATGGATGTGATTAGGGTTGAGGATACTGTGACATAATTAATGCCAGTTACTGCACTGTAAACAGACTCTTACTGGCTTTTAACACATTGTAAGTAGTTGGACAGGGGTAGTGTCGGCTGTTTGTTCAAGTTCAAGTTTAAGTTTATTGTAGGAAAACTCTGTTGAGCAAGCTCATTCACAAAGAGGTCCTTTGATACAGACAGGTAGTTACAGATTGCATAATCGAAAAAACAGTAGGCATCAGTAAGATGAATGTAGTTCCGAGTGTCTAGTGGCACTCCTCCCCCCGCCGATCACTGTCCCCAACTCCTCAAAATAAAAAATACAAATTCCCTGGTGTCTAGTGGCTCTTCCCCCCTGACAATGGCTGTCCCTGACTCCCCATTTAAAAATATGTATTCCCTGGTGTCTAGTGGCTCTCCCCACCCACGGATCATCGTTCTGTCTTTCCCTGCCTGTCTAGCGGCACCCCAGGCGCAGATCACCTCCCTGTTTTTATTGCTATATTCCCTGCTGTCTAGTGGCATCCCCACCCTCTCAATGTAGGCAAAACTGGTTTAACATCTGAAATAAAGAAAATGGTCTCTTGATGATTTTTTTTAAACCTGTAAAAAAAGGTCCCTCACCGACTAGCTCCCCACCCCCACCTGCCACTCAGCAACCACAACCCCACACACCCCCAGTACACCCCACACACACTAACTCACCTGAACAGGTCCCAGGTTTGAGATCCACTCTCTGATTGAAGACACTTCTTGCTGCTGAAACCAGCAACTGCAATATGAGAAGCTAAGGTAAATGTGTTTCAATGTATTTCAATGGAGGTTTCAGCTTTTATTCATAACTCAGCCATTTTTTTGACATTTTGGCACCAAATTTTCAACATAGCCATTTGGGCACCTCCTTCATGGACAACATTATTCTCTTTACACAACTCCTGCCCAAAAGGTGATTTCGTGGTCACGTGGTGAATTCAACATTTGGGCAGGATTTGCTTAATGACAGTCATATTATTCTTTAGGTGGGGTCATAAGAAAGCTATATTGAAAATGTGGGGTCAAAATATGTAAAAATGCCAACGTTTTGACCATTCATTGCAATTTTGCTATGCACGCTCATGACTTTGGAAATTTTCAATATTTTGACCCAGATTTTCAAAATAGCCTTCTTATGACACCACCATATGTATGTCACAGCTGTCATTTTTCAAATCCTGGTCAAAATTTATTTTTGCACCTGTGGCACGGAATGGCTTTGCAGTTGTGCAGAATGATGTTTTGGTGGGGATTCAAAAATTGTCTGTACTAGGTACATAAGGTAGGGTCATAAGAAAGCAATGCTGAAAATTTGGTGCAAAAATATCTAACAGTTCCAGAGTTATGATAATTTATGGCAATTTTGCTATGCATGCTCCTAACTTTGGAAATGTTCACTATTTTGACCCCAGATTTTCAACATAGCATTCTTATTATCCCACCTCATGTATGTCACAGCTATAATTTTTCAAATCCTTGCCAAAATGTGTTTTCAAACTTGTGATGAGGAATGAGATTGCAATTGTGCAGAATTACGTTTTGGCATGCATTTCAAAATTTTCTGTGCTGGGAACATGAGGGTGGGTAATAAGATGGCTATGCTGAAATTTGGTCACTGTTGTCCTATAAATGGAAATGCAGGGCAGGCCCTGTTTTTTCCACAGCTACAGTACGTACATGTACGCATCTACAGAGGGAAAGGTGTAGGGCCCAGACAGCCATGATCTCCCACAGGCAAATAAGGATACAATTATACTATCTCAAGAAGTAAGGAAATAAATTGCAAAAAACTGTGTTAATGCTCTGGTTAGGATTAGATCCACAAAAGTAAGGAAATATGGCATTAGGGTTACCAAACCTAACATGTCACCCCACACTGCACACCAACAGGCATCTGGGGTGTACCTTGGGGTCATCAGCCCTAAAGCTCACCCCATTCTCCTATACTGTACCCATCTCAGCTTATTTACTTATGGAATGGGGTGAGTATTAGGGTTGATGGCCCAAGGCACACTCCGATGCCTCTTGGTGTGTGCAGCATGGGGGTGGGGTGTTAGGTTTGTAACCTTAATGCCACATTTCACTACTTTTGTAGCTGTAAGCCTAACTAGAGCATTAACACAGTTTTTTGCTGTCTATTTATCTATTGAGAGAAAGAGAGATATATTTATAAAGTGCCACTGAATGCATTGTCCCTGTTTATTATTCATTAACCCCCATCCTGCCACCGACGAGTTAACTCGTCCTGCTGCACTGCAGTTCCTGCTGCTGCCGACAGCATAACTCATCCTGCTTAATACTTTTTTCAAAGCCCTACTGAATATATGCTGCTGCAACTCTTTGAAATCTGCCAAGTGATATACATTGGAGAGACCTGCAGCTTACTGTAATTGGCAGCCAAACTAACCAGTCACAGCTGAACACATACTTTTTTTTTCCTTTTCCGAAGCTCCTGGTGCTGACTCTGCACTCACTTGCATTTTCTCCTCTGGAGTAGAAGCAGTGTCAGAACACTGGTCATTGTTTGCTTGTATTCATTTGAATCAAGGCAGAACACTGGACTGGATTCCACGCTTTGTCAGTGAGCAGCAAAACGTCTTGCGAGGTCTGTATTTTTCTGTTTGAATTGACACCACCAAACAACAGCTTTGACTAAAAAGTAACAGGTAATCTAAGTTTTGAAGGCTTCTCAAATGTATTATAATTTTTTGTGACCTGTTTTTAGTCTAAAAGAAGCAATTGTCAAGAGAAACAGAAAGAGAAACCTTTTCTGTCAGGGAGATGTTAGGGAATAAATAGCTGCATGTTTTGTTCTCAATGTGCATTATTTCAACTTTCATAGTTTCAAATGGGGAGAACAGTATGAAAAAGTCGATGCCTTTACTGCTTTCAAAAATGCATTGTTAGGACATACTGCATAGTTTTTCCCCTGATGCTGGAAAAAAGCGTAGTGTAAAATAGTTTAGAGAAGATAATTTTGTGGAACAGATCCTTCACAAATTTATACTGGTTGAGTTTTGTTGCGTGTGTCCTAAAACATTTTTTCTACATAATGTACATCATTTTCATGCCTATTATTTATTTTTAATTTATAATTTTGTGATTCTGTTTTGGTGCGCGATTCAGACTGATTGCAGGGAGCGTTCCTAATGGTGTCTCAACATTCCTAATGGAGTCCGAACATTCCTAATAGCTGACAATTGTGTATACTAGTTGGGGGGCCATTTTGTTGTGACTACTGTAATTTGATTGCCCTACATTTTGGTCGTTTTTTTTTTTTGTATTGACCCCTATGTCTGTGTGACCAAAACCTGCATTGGGCGAGCTTACCAGACTTTGGAAATAATAGGCTGGATTGGGATGGCAAAACACTGCATTTAGTACCAGATTTGACATACAAAGTTCAGCAAGATTGGGCAGCATACAGAATGATCCAATCTAAATTATGGGCAGCAAATATGTGTGTAAAACAGCCACATTTTGCAGTGTCTGAGTTTGTGAATGAGAGAGTGTGACAAGAAGTGTTCCTGGCTACAGACGTGTAGGTCGCCCACCCACCACTCAGATCTTGGTGCAGCGAGCACACAGTGAGGTCCCAGCTGCTTCAGTCCACACTTTGTGCATTTTTTCCCCCACCTGTTGTGTGAATGTGGTTGCTGCTGTGCGCGACTCCAGTCTGAACAGACTGACCAGGAAGGCTTGATTTGATCCTCGAATGGGAGGATTGGAAGGGAGTTACCACTTACACCAACATGGAACTCATGGTTGATTTGATTCAATTGAGTCAGAGGAGGAACCGGAGGACACCAGGTGTGAGCTACTAATTTTCATGGGAGAGTCCTGAACTGCAGCCAAACAGGGGTTGGAAAGGCTGATTGGGGAATGGGGTGGACTGTATTTGCACTGGTCCTGGTGTGTGGCTTGGTTTTGATAAGGATTTTCTTTTTTTGCTTTGCAGCAACAGTGACGGAGTTCAACTCCACAGTCTGGAGAAAACCAATTGGGTTGCCAGGCAATGATGCCATTTTTTGATCTGTGAATGCCGAGTATAATGATGGCATCCTACCTTGCAGCCTTCACTATCGTTGAGGAGGATGTTCAGGAGAGAGTGCTACGATCATGACCTACATCAGGCAGAGGCTTGGGTTCCATCTAGCAGGATTGCAGAGTGAAGGAGGTCTGTGACTGGCAAAGGACACCAGGTGTGAGCTACTAATTTCCATGGGGAGTCCTGAACTGTGTTTTTCTGCTTGGTGCATGAGGTGCCTATTAGTTAGCAGTTACACTGCTGATGGGTAATGCCCAAGGGAAGGCAGCTCGAGGGGACTACAGCCAAATGGGGGTTGTAAGGGCTGATTGGGGAACAAGGTGTACTGTATTTGTGCTGCTCTGTGTGTGTAGTCTGATTGTTTTTTGCAGCAGCAGATGTTTTTTTCCCACCATTCCTCCCCCATCCCACCCATCTCAGGGTCCTTACCATTTATAGGGTGCCCTGTGGGGGACACATGAGGCTTACTGACAGGGACAAGAAGAGGTGGAGCAAACCTGCCCATGCTGTATGTATCTTGAGCAGGGGTACCAGTCATAACCTCACATAAAAGTATCAAGGGGAGGCAGTTGGGGTAATAGAAGGCACATGGGGAGGAAGGGTCCACATCAGTACAGGAGGTGGGATACTTAAACCGACATGTGGCAACCTATAGGACAGGTGGGATAGAAATATGGAATGGGGGGGTGGGAGATGGTCCGGTAAAGATAGATGGGGGGATGCAGGTGGGAAGAGGGAGGATGGTCAGATGTAATGGCTGTGGTGTGGCCATATTCCTACAAACAAAATGGAATACAGGGGGGTATCTAGTCTGCAGACAGCTTGGGCAGCTGAAGGAGGAAATGGAATGGCTATGGTGGTTATTGAGTATGAGGAGGGGAGGTGGTTGGGCTGATGATTGGGAGACTTCAGGGTAGGCTAAGATATCATGGCAGAAAGGGGACCAAGGCAGGACACTAGGCCAGGGGGGGAAGGAATGGAGGACTTGCAGGATGGTAGGGATAGGTGTTGAAGGAGGGTTTGATGCGGGTCAGAAAGGAAGAAAGGGAGGACAGCAGAAGGTTCCAGAGGGCACTACAGGCAAAGGGATAATAACCTCTAACAGGTTCACTGCACTGAAGGATCTGGAAGGCCAAGAGGAGGCTGCGCTGCCCAAGAAGCAGAGAGACAATCAGATGGACCCAGGTATAGGGGATCAGGGGATTAAGTTAGGGATTCTGGGAAAGAGGGACAGCTGTGAATACCTGTAGCAAACTAGCATTAGGGAATAATGATGTGCCACTAGTAAATATCAGATGGGCCACTAATATTACCAGTTTGCATTACTGTAAAGCTTTTTTATTGTAGTAGGAGGACAGGAGGATACTGTGTTGAAGGCCTTGGTGAAATTTGCATTGGATTATCACAGATGGGGGGGGTGAAACGATACACACATTTTTCTATTAATCTAAGTGATAGCAAGGTGGGGCCTCACTCCTTGCCCAAGCAATACTGGTTCACTGACCCAGAAATTAATATTTCCTAGCCCACCCTGGTCATCACAGTTACTTGCAACTAGGCCATCTTGGAGGATGTCATTTTTTTGTTCTCACCCTCTTCCCAACCAAAAGCTGTTCTTTTCTTTTTCAATCAGTTTACTAATTTTATTTTACTATATCTCTATTTTCAATCTTAGCTTTCACTGTAACTTTTTATCTAATGTGCCATTGTTTACACCAGTGTTGTACTAAACCATTTCCATATAACTCCACACTCTGTTTATTATGTTGCTACTTATCCATTTCAATATTAATTTACTTTTCCTGTTCTACAGGTCTGAAAGGATGTGGACTACTTAACCATCAGATAAGTATTATTATATGACTACCTTTGCTATATGTACTATTTACTTTACAAGAACTACAGATCCTTTGTGACTCCTTTGCTATATTTTTACTTTACAGGTTTGATAGTCATCTCTTCAAGATAATTGCTTCTGGCTCCTCAGTACATTGGTAAGAGACTCTACACATATTACTTGAGTTTGTCAGGTTTCATATAGCAGTTCTTGATTGTTCTTGTTGTACATGTTACAGAGAGAATGTGTACGTGTGCATGTACACACATGCGTGTATGTGCGTGTGTGTGTGTGTTTGCGTGTGAGTGACTAAGTGTGCATGTGAGTGTGTCTACTTGTACTTGTGTGTGTTTGTGCATTTGAGTCTGTGGGTGGGGTAGTGTGTGTGCTTGTGGATTTGAGTGCATGTGTGTGCATGTGCATGTGAGTGCTTGTGCCTCTGACTGCTGTGTGTGTGCATGTGTTTGAGTGTGTTCAGTGTGTGCTTTTACTGTGTAGTACTAAACAGAGGTCACATGGATTATTAATTGATATTTATTTGTTTTACAGAAAAGTTTTGTGCATGGATTTATCTGTGCTACCTGTCACTACCCTGAACAGTGGAGTATGTCTTATATTCACGGGTGGCGACAGGTGATCCAGGTGTGAGTAAGTCTAATAGATAGATAGATACCTTGGATGTGTTACTGCAGATAAAAATTGATTAAAGAATGTTTTAGTTGATTTTCTTGTATGATTTTTTTTCTCCCCATTTTGGTTATGGGCTGTGTTATGAATGCCAGCCCTGTACCGTGAAGGTGAATGGTGGGGTAAGGGGTTGAGAATCTGAGGCTGGAGCTACTCTGTACATGCAAGAGCAGTAACAGAAGGTTGATAGAATGAGCTGCAGCCTGCCACACGAGCTTGTAACTGATGATGTGTCAGGAGGAATATATATAGTAGTTAAAATTTGTTTTGGAAAAAATAGTTTGCCCTTTATGACCTTTGACCTGTGCCATATTGAAGGGTGGGGGAGTGTGTGAGAGAGTGTATGGGGCACCAAAGAGATATTCATATTTGGTGCTCAATTTGAATTGTACAAAAGAAATGCTACCAATCGACATGGGGGATGTGCTAAAATTGCAAACAAAAAAGGGAGGAGGACCCAGCTAAGCCAACAGGAAGCTGGTGCGGCAAAGTTTACTTTTTTCAGTGAAAAGGAATTGGGATTTGTAAAGAAAATTAATTCTAAGAAAAAAAATCATTAAATGGTGCATTTACAAACCCCTCAGCTCCCACTATACACCAGGCTACTAGTGCGGCTGAGTCTTTATTCATGTGATATAATTTGGTAGCTTATAGTGGTGAGCTTGTGGTTATTACTGTGGAATTGGTAACCATCTGGTATTTTCATGCCATTAGAAATTGCAAACTGTTTCACTCTTTTTATGTTTGCTTGTGTGCATGAGCAAGAAACATTATGTGGCAGCTTAGGAGAGAAGCGGGTTTTGGAGGTGCGGCACTGTGGCGGCCAATGCCACCACTGCTTTTTGGGGCTTGGCTGTCTGTCACCAATGAAAGCACACACTGGCAGTGACACTGGTTTGCAAGTGTGCCACCAACTTGAAACAATTTAGCCGCTGCAATCAGGAAGCGCCCCGTCATTGCAGCATCAGCATCTCCTTTGGTCCTGAGATGTTTGCATATGCAGTTCTGCTGAGAGAAGCTGATGCTGCCATGCTGGGGCAGCCCCTGATTGTTGTGGCAAAACTGTACCTTTTGTGGTAGTATGTTTATCTTCCCTGTTTTAGCCTAAAGCTTCTATTTTATTCAGCCCTGAGTTAACGCTGCACCGTCAGGTTTTTCTCCCATTTCATGTTTCACTTACCCCTGTGACTGTCTGCTGCAGTGTTCATCGTATTTCTGCCCCGGCACCTTGGTTTGTAAATATATTAGCATTTTTAACTGAAATAAATAAAATAAAGCATAACCGCAATCTCCTGTTTGTACCACCTCCTTTGTTGTAAGTTTATAGTGTGCACATTCATGCAGCAGCTTGGAACCTAGTGGGGAATGAGCACGCTCACTCTCCTCAATGTAAATCTACTTCCTTTCCCCCACAGTGCTCCCTTATATTTTGTTGCCAACCACTTTGGCCACTGTTACCTGACATCAATAGGGAAGGGGGAGAGAAACAGTTGAGGAGATTTCCATGTTCCAGAATGGCAATGTATTTGGTAAATTAGCTTGTCTCGTTTTTCCTAGTGTGTCCTATTTTTCGTCATCCTTGTCATGCTATGTATTTATTTATTTATTTACTCATTTGAAAATAATTGTCGTCTGGTATAATGGTCTCAGCTTCTTATTCAGTTCTCCCCAAACACTGCTCTCGGCCATAATTATCAACTATCTTATGTTGTCTATCCTTGCCATGCCATGATTAGTACTGGAGCCGGATTTAGGTGTCCTGGCTGGGGCAGTCTCTCTGTCTCTCTCTTTGTGCACTGTGGTGGTGGTGAGCTCTGTCCGGTCCTGGCAAACCCATTCTGCACAGTCCTTCTGTGACCATTTGTGCAACACCTTTGCATTTATTCATTTATTCATTTATTGCATTGACTGCATGATCATTGCCTTGTGCACCAAGGCTTTATAGGCTGTAATGAGAGGTTTGTTGATGTTGACGATAGTTGACAAGGAGGCTTATTCAGATCCTTATCTGATATCACAATCTCTGCCATTGGTGAATTTCATGGGGCAAAGGCACAATTGTTATTCCTTTTTTATACATTCAGTACACTAGTTAGTTTCATTGACCTAATTTGTTCAGTACAGTTTACAGTGTGATTGTGGGGACGGCATGCATAACGATTAAAAAAAATATATATATGGCTCCATTTTTTTAAAACCCTTGTGTGCATCACTATACAATTTATCCAACAAAGTCACTCCCACCTTTACTGAGGAAATCTGCCAGTGTCTGCGACTTTCCTGGCTCATTATCATCTTGACTCACACCTAGCTGGGGCTCCTGCACAATTCTTGGCATACCTTTTATTTTTTGCTTCTTACTGATTATGATGTATTACACATCTGCACCCAGAAGTATACTACTTGTATTAGCACTGTTGATCATTCCCATCTCCACTGAACTGTGAGGTGCCACTGATAGACATTGTTTTCAACCTTAGTGTACGGCATTTTTCATAGTGTAACGGTGGATGTATGGTGCGGTCGGAAAAGGAGACAACATTGACGTGATTGTTTTCTACCATTTTTATGTGTAAATAATGTTGATCACTGTCACTCAGTGTGTCAGTGCTATACAGTCTCATGCCACAATGTTCCCAAATATTTGTATTTTGACTCAAAATGTGTACAGGCCTTTTGCTAAGCCATTTTTGCTACTGGCTACAACTGTTTCATTTCTTTTTTTCTACACTTCCCACAGCAAGACACCAAATAGAACATTCAATTTACAAACAAACAGGCTGCTCAGACATTTGAGTGTTGGTTCTATACTCTATTTGGCAAAGGGTCCTTATACTTTCATCCTCCTAAATTAATTCGGTCTCCCATCCCATATCAAGGGGACGGCTCTTGTTGGTGGCATTGGCAGCATACCTTCTTATATGCAGGTGGCTTTCAGCAGATGTTTTTTATATAATACAGCTGGCACTGTGCAGACTTAGCAGTCCAGGGTTGCATTGGTACACAGTCAGTGAGCATGTTACGGAAGTGTGTGTGTGGGGGGGGGATTGCGACATTGTTAGATACTACATGGTGCAAGCACTCACACACTTGTAGTTGCTGCTTTGCAGGGCTCTGGTACCTGGCTTCAAGAGACACCAAGACAGTCATCTGACACAATCAGCAACAGCTCATATTCATATGTTTGGAATCCCTGCACAACCAAAATGTACGGTATAAACTACACAAATATGTATATATTATGTTGACCATTAACTAACCACCCAATCCATTTCAGCCTTTGACTTCAAACTATATGAAGGGTAATTCAGATATGTTATAGAACTAAAAAAAATGAGGTGTGTTTTATTTGGTGTATTCGATACAGCACCAATACAAAAAATATTTTAAAGCTGAAATGTTTATGTAATCGGGGCTAAACCAGTTGACTTTATTGCGCCTCACCACCTCCTGCAATAATTTAATTATGTGATTAATAACATGATATTTCTTTTTAGATTTAGTTCAGTAAAAGCAAGCTACAGAAACACAAAGATAATAAATGGAATATGAACATTTGGTTAGCATGATTGTTCTCCCACCATATAATAATCTATATTATAGAAAGTTAAAAAGAGGTTATGGTGTGCTACACTGTTCGGTCCCATCTTTCTTTCTCTCTCGCAAAACATTTTACTTTCACAACATTGCCTGATGACAAGTAGGAATGTGCAGAGTTGTATATTTGCTGGTGAACTGCTCTGAATTCATCCACAATGGACTTCAAAGTAAAATAAAAAAAAAGTTTAACATTGGGCTATTAACCCGCTGGTGCTAAATCTGTTTCTATCTCTTTGACTTGATCTTTGTCCCTGGGTTTGTTTACAACTACTCCTTTACAATTTGCAAAGAAGATAATCTTACTAATTAAAGGATATTAATCAGGAACTATAGCAGATTATCTCCTCAGACAAGCTGTTGGATCCCGCAGGGGATGCAGTAAAATTCCATGTCTGGTAAACAGCACAGTGATAGTCCTGGCTGGCTATTAAATAGCAGTTCCATGGAATATTTTAGATCCAGAAGCAAATGATCTGATACCTTTTAATGGACCAATATAGATGTAGCTTTTGGACCATCCAGTCCTTTGTCAGAAGTGTAATGACAGTTATTTAGAAAAAAACAATACTTTTAACAACTAGATAATGCAGAAAAAACAGAAAAATTCCCCACTGGTTTAAAATACTCATTAAAAAAAAACAGAAGATGATGTCAGAGAAGTTTAACAGTACCATGTTACCTTAAGCTGAGAGGGTCCCAGGGTCAAAGGTGATTAGTGTAAAACACATAGAAAGAATTCTACTGCATATAAATTCAATTGACATGAGATAACACTACTTGAGCAAATTGCTCTTAAATCAAGCTATGCATATCACAATGTGTATAAGAATGCAATTACTGAAAAACAACCCCCACACAGATTAAAGACATACTAAGATTATGTTAGGATTCCAAATACTAAATCTAGATTTCAACATGGAATATTTTAGTAATTCCACATGTTTGCTTTGTGTTTTTCATGCCAAAAAATAGCATGCTCATTTGATGGTTTCACATAAACTGGTTTTGCTTTGATGGCACCATGACTAGGGTGAACCTGAACTGCTCACTAATTAGGCTGTGCTGTGCTGTCTGTGTTATGATTTGCTGGGCTGTAATGTGAAATGAAATGAAGCACCACAGGCAAATAATGATAGATTTAATAAATGATATAAATTCAACTAGTTTGGTTTTGAAACTATTAATAACACACTGTTTACTAAAGCAGTGTTCTATTAATAAACATTGGGTTATTAATAGTTTACACTTTTGTCAGAAGCTAATATACAGTCTAATGAGGTGCAGAGATTTTGGGACACTTCTACTTATAGTAAGCTAAAAGTGAAATTTATTTTTTTGTCCTCCCATATACAACCCTGCTGTTGTCCCTTTGCAATGCTATTATTGAATGAGATTGATAATTTGTTTTTTAATTGTAAAGCATAAAACAAATATAATTTGAATAGTGACAAGACAGCAGCATTGAAAGAATTGGAGTAGTTAAAGGACATGGTATGTAGAATATCTAAACAAAGGAGGTAGTATGGTAATAACCAACAGGACCCCCACTGTAACCAAGATGCTGCATCTCATCTGTGGTACTGTTACCCAAAGTAAGTAAACTTGTAAAAAAAAAAAACTGCTGTTTTAAATTATCACAGTTCTCACAAGCATATTTTACAAGTTTTAGGTCTGTAAATTTCCAAGTACAAATGGAGTACTCAGAAGTTAAACAATTTGACCAGGGTCACACTGTGGGTAGTTGGCTCTAGCAGGATTTGCACCCTTGATCTAATAGTTACCAAAGTGGTGCTCTAAACAAAGCAAACAAACCTGTACCATACTTGGGAATTCACAGATATAAAACCTGTAAGATATGATTGTGAGAACTGTGGTAATTTAGTATAGAAGGTTTTATTTATCTGTTTTTTAGGTAACACCCAGTCTGTATTCCTTGCACTAGGTATTTACGCAGTTCCTAGCCTAATTAGTCCTGTTTAACTTGGGGTATTAGCTCTCCAAGCATCCTATATATTCCTAATGCCCTTACAGTTATTAATGGTGACTACACTGTCATTATTGTTGCAATTTGTGTACGTATCTAAAAATATTGTATGATCCTATTATTACATGTACCTCTATGCATCATTGTACACTCTCATATTACTCCGCTTTTGTATGTTCCTGTAATCCTGTCCAGGTCCATCGTGTTAGTGAACTTTTCTCAGTGGTGTTTCACCTGATTAAATAAAGATTGATTGATTGATTGAAGCTTATTTACATAAGGTAACACAGATCTGATGTAGCATCTCGGTTACAGTGGGGGTCCTGTTGCTACCTATTTCCACAGCTGTGTTAGAGGGAGTGATCAGAAGTTAAACAACTTGATCAGGGTTGCACAGTGAGTAACAACAACTAAATATGGGTAATGGTGACTTTTAACTTGTATATTTAATGACTCCCTTGAAGGTGCTTCAATATCCAAAACCCATCATACAAATGAGGAGTCCACAGCATTAAAATATCTTCATCTTTATTTCAATGACAGCCCCCTACGTTTCGCTCCTATGAGCTTGTTCACAGAGTTTTTTTCTTGTTCTGTTTTAAAACAAAATATAAGCATACTCTTAAATTACTGCTTTCTTATATATATATATATATATATATAAGAATAATTTTGGACTAATAATTATACACCGTTAATCTACCTGCGTGCTTCTCTCTATGTGCACTTAATTCATTTAGCTCAACAGAAACTTTTAACTTCTTCTTAAGGAATGGAAACCATAATTGTAACATATGTTTTGGCAGCTAAACAAAAGACATGTCACATCCATTAACAGTTTACTACAAACTTTTGCACCCCATAACATGCATACCTGGGAACGATACTATCAGCAATAAAAAGGATCTGTTAGCTTGCAAATAATCATCCCATTCAAATTGTGATCCTGGAAAAATACATAATGGAGCTAATTTACTCAGAGAGGCTTTAAAAGCTTAATTCCTTTTTAAAAAAAACATTTTTCCAAGCCACACAGGTTCCTTACCTCGACAAGTTGCACTGGGGATTAAATTCTAAATGTTATAGGAACCAGCTTTTGACCACAACTCGCGCTTTAGCGACTGAAATTTTTAACCAAAACTCTGCATTACATAATGGCGTTTCAAAGACGCTGTAGTGTTCCTCTCTGCTACTACCCCTCTTGAGCAGCTTGGATTTCCCACGGGAGTGACGTGTCACTTCCTGTAACTCTCACGATGCGAGAGTGTTGCTCTGCAACCATACACTCATTCCCAAAGCTATGGGAATTAATGCGGTTGTCCAAGCTGCTCGATTTAAAGTGACATGGCTTATTTGTTAAACGTTTTGAAATATATGAAAGCACTGCTGCTAAAGCCATAGGGATGAAATAATATGAGGTTTTAACTTATATTAAAGCATATGCCTTCTTACATATAAAAATTGTTGTCAATCCATAAACTTTTTATGTAAATGTTAATGAAATCTTTCTTATTATGAATGAACATATATACAGATCACTGATATACCAAAATAGATTCATTCATATCAAAAACAATATTTTTAGAAGATGATGAATTCATGTTCATAACAAAATATATCTGTGTATTGCCTGTATGGATGCACTTATCTGTTGTTTAAACATATGTACATTTTATATATATAATTATTCACCCCAATGAATGACCTGACTTTAGACTTAGAACAACCTGGAGATATGTTACAACTGAAATTTCACAAACATGACTGCCAATTACATTCTAAATTCATACCAATAGAGGTTTCTAACATTTTTAAACTGAATATCCATTTCATTTCCATTTTTTCAAGTAACTTGATGTATTACCTCCCCTTAAAGGCATTTTAACTACCTCAAGCCCCCAAGACCTCAAAGAGGCTTCTGTGTGACCAGCCTGATTAAAATGTAACACAACTGGTGATTTATCATCTCTGTTTCTAATGTCATTTTTATGTTCCAAAATCCTAATTTTTAGGGCCATTTTTGTTTGCCCCACATACAATCTATCACAAGGGCATTGTAATACAAATACAACCCCTTCTGTGTTGCAATGTATATGGTCTTTTATGACAAATTCTTCATTGAAATAGGGATGTTTAAATATACTTTTTTTGCTGGTATTGTTACATACTGTGCATTTACCACATCTGGTCATACCAGGTTGCAGGGGGCCTAGTAGTAACTATGTTCCCCTAGTTTCCCTATATTTGAATTGTGAATGAACCAGCCTGTCTTTTATATTTTGAACTTTTTTTGCTACTATAATAGGTTTTTGTTGTAGAGATTTAATGTTGGGATTATTCAAAGCTACTAAATACCAATATTTATTGATAATTTTTCTAATTTCTGTCATTTTATAATTGTATTTAATAGCTAACACCATTCTATCCTGTTTTTGTTTCTTTTCTTTATTGAGAAGATCTTCCCTAGTTATATTCTCTATTTTATTACTTGCTTGTGTTAAAACCTTTGTTGAATAAGCCCTATCAGTAAACCTTGTTAACATATCTTCTTTTTGTTCCAAGTATTCATTTGTTTCTTTACAATTTCTCTTGACCCTCACCAATTCTGCATAGGAAATGCTGTTTTTAAGCTTTGGTTGATGACATATTCTGTATATGGGGGGGGGACAGAACAAGAATTGTTAAAATTTAATGATATACTGAATTCATTTGATAGTAATTTAAAATGTACATTAAATTACAATAAATCAAATATTCCATTTTTGGATCTTTCAATCAAGGTTAAAGAATCACAATTTAGTACTTCTATCTTTAGAAAGAGCACAGACAGAAATACTTTACTACGTAGTAAAAGTTATCATGAATCAAAGCTTAAAAACAGCATTCCCTATGCACAATTGGTGAGGGTCAAGAGAAATTGTAAAGAAACAAATGAATACTTGGAACAAAAAGAAGATGTATTAACAAGGTTTAGTGATAGGGGTTATTCAATAAAGGTTTTAACACAAGCAAGTAATAAAATAGAGAATATAACTAGGGAAGATCTTCTCAATCAAGAAAAGAAACAAAAACAGGATAGAATGGTGTTAGCTATTAAATACAATTATAAAATTACAGAAATTAGAAAAATTATCAATAAATATTGGTATTTAGTAGCTTTGAATAATCCCAACATTAAATCTCTACAACAAAAACCTATTATAGTAGCAAAAAAAGTTCAAAATATAAAAGACAGGCTAGTTCATTCACAATTCAAATATAGGGAAACTACTGGAACACAGTTACTACTAGGCCCCCTGCAACCTGGTATGACCATAGATTGTATGTGGGGCAAACAAAAAGGGCCCTAAAATTAGGATTTTGGAACATAAAAATGACATTAGAAACAGAGATGATAAATCACCAGTTGCGTTACATTTTAATCAGGCTGGTCACACAGGAGCCTCTTTGAGGTTTTGGGGGCTTGAGGTAGTTAAAATGCCTTAAAGGGGAGGTAATTACATCAAGTTACTTGAAAAAATGGAAATGAAGTGGATATTCAGTTTAAAAACATTAGAAACCTCTATTGGTATGAATTTAGATTGTAATTGGCAGTCATGTTTGTGAAATTTCAGTTGTAACATATCTCCGGGTTGTTCTAAGTCTAAAGTCAGGTCATTCATTGGGGTGAATAATTACATATATAAAATGTACATATGTTTAAACAACAGATAAGTGCATCCATACAGGCAATACACAGATATATGTTGTTATGAACATGAATTCATCATCTTCTAAAAAATATTGTTTTTGATATGAATGAATCTATTTTGGTATATCAGTGATCCGTATATATGTTCATTCGTAATAAGAAAGATTTCATTAACATTCACATAAAAAGTTTATGGATTGACAACAATGTTTATATGTAAGAAGGCATATGCTTTAATATAAGTTAAAACCTCATATTATTTCATCCCTATGGCTTTAGCAGCAGTGCTTTCATACATTTCAAAACGCTTAACAAATAAGCCATGTCACTTTAAATCGAGCAGCTTGGACAACCGCGTTCATTCCCATAGCTTTGGGAATGAGTGTATGGTTGCATAGCAACAATCTCGCATCGTGAGAGTTACAGGAAGTGACACGTCACTCCCGCGGGAAATCCAAGCTGCTCAAGAGGGTTAGTAGCAGAGGGGAATGCTACAGCATCTTTGAAATGCCATTATGTAATGCAGAGTTTCGGTTAAAAGTTTCAATCACTAAAGCGCGAGTTGTTGTCAAAAGCTGGTTCCTATAACATTTAGAATGTAATCCCCAGTACGACTTGCCGAAGTAAGGAACCTGTGTGGCTTGGAAAAATGCTTTTTTAAAAAGGAATTAAGCTTTTAAAGCCTCTCTGAGTAAATGAGCTCCATTATGTATTTTTCCAGGATCACAATTTGAATGGGATGACTATTTGTAAGCTAACAGATCCTTTTTATTGCTGATAGTATCGTTCCCAGGTATGCACATTATGGGGTGCAAAAAGTTTGTTTTAAACTTTTGTTACTGGATGTGACTTGTCTTTTGTTTAAGTGTTTACAAACATATTTTACAATTATGGTTTCCATTCCCTTAAGAAGAAGTTAAAAGTTTCTGTTGGAGCTAAATGAATTAAGTGCACATAGAGAGAAGCACGCAGGTAGATTAACGGTGTATAATTATTAGTCCAAAATTATTCTTATGTATGTATAAGAGAAAGCAGTAATTTAAGAGTATGCTTATATTTTGTTTTAAAACAGAACAAGAAAAAAACCCCGTCAACAAGCTCATAGGAGCGAAACGTAGGGGGCTGTCATTGAAATAAAGAAGAAGATATTTTAATGCTGTGGACTCCTCATTTGTATGTTGCACACAGTAGTTGTTTCTAGCAGGATTTGAACCCTTAATCTCCTAGTTACCAAAGTGATGCTCTAAAGAAAGCAAAGAAACCTGTACCATACTTGGGAATTCCCAGACATAAATCTAAAAAAAGTCTTAAATGTTCACAACAGGTTACAGTTCTAAACAAGCTTTTAGCTTACTGTGCTATTCTTGCAGAATGAGTTAGGGAAAACCTTACAAACTACTTCACTGAACCACCCTCTTGTTCATATTTTTGTTATTATTTCTGTCAGCCAGCAATTCGTATAGTAAATCATCACGGATTATGCCTAGGTTTTCAGATACTAGGAAGCACACCAGACAAATGGTTGTTTACCAATGTGTGCTAGATAATCAATGTACTTATCTGACATAATATCTGTTTGCTACGATGCTAGCAAGACTTGTGCAGAAATTACAAATTAAGGAATGCAGTTTTGCTAATACTATGGTTGCCTTTTATCCTAGTAACTACTTGTAATATGTTCTGGTAAGAAACGTCTGTTACCTAGTATAGTGACAGAAATTGCAAGTGTCAGTTGTGGCAACAGCACATGTACCATTCATAACATATACAGTATATTTTTTGTGGGTCTGTTGGTGGCTTACAGCTTGCACTGATTCAAGAGTGGTAGCAGGGAGGAGGAAGGGAACTACAGACCAGTCAGTCTTACCTCAGTAGTGGGCAAGATTATGGAGGCACTGCTTAAGTAAAGGATAGTGCAACACCTGGAATTCATAGGAGCACAAGATCCAAGACAGCATGGGTTTACAACAGGAAGGTTCTGTTAAACTAATGTCATAGATTTTTTGACTGGGTAACCAGAATGGTGGACCAAGGGAGTGCAGTTGATGTTGCCTACCTTAACTTCAGCAAAGTTTTCAATACTGATCCACATAGAAGATTGATTAATAATCTAGGTAGGCTCAAGATGGGTCAGATGTTCATCAACTGGGTGGCAAACTGGTTGGCAGGCAGAAAACAGAGAATGGTGGTAAATGGCATAAGTCAGAAGTGGGGTAGCTCAGGGACCAGTCCTGAGGCCAGTCCTCTTCAATATCTCCATCAGTGACATTGCAGATGGACTGGAGGGTAAGGTTTTGTCTGTTTGCAGATGACACAAAGATCTGCAACAGAGTACATGATCCAGATGGGGCAGGCAGAATGAGAAGAGATCTGGATAAATTGGCAAAATGGTTGGAAGAGTGGCAACTGGGGTTTAATGCAAAGAAGTGCAAGATCATGCACATAGGGAAGAGAAACCCTGAAGCCACCTATAATTTGGGAGGGGAGTTGCTGGCAATCAGAATGTAAGAAAGAGACTTGAGCATCATCATCTCAGATGACCTGAAATCATCCAAGCAGACCACTAAAGCAGTAGGTAAGGCTAGAGGGATATTGAGGTATATTAGTAGGGGTATCACAAGTCGTAAGAGGGAGGCAGTAATCCCTCTTTACAAGGCATTGGTTAGGCCCCATCTGGAGTACTGCATGCAGTATTGGAGGCTGTACCTGTGCAAGGACATTAACAAAATGGAGGCTGTCCAGAGAAGGGCAATCAAAATGGTGCAGAGACTGCATCAGAATGCATATGAGGACAAATTAATGGAGCTCAATATGTATACCCTACAGCAAATTAGGGAGAGAGGTGACATGATTGAAACATTCAAACATCTTAACAGCATTAACAAGGTAAAAGACTCTAACATGTTTCAATATAAGAAAAATAGCAGGACAAGAGAACACAGCATGAGATTAGAGTGAGGCTGATTAAGGGGTAATGTAATGAAGTTCTTTTTCACAGAAAGGGTGGTGGATGCAAGGAACAGCCTACCTCAGGAAGTGGTGGATATGAATATAGTACAGGGCTTCAAACAGGCATGTAATAGGCATAAGGGTTCAATACAGTTGAGTAAGAATAGATAGGCCATTGACAGAGTACAGCCCTGTGGCACATTCGTAGGGTAGAACAAATGGGCATACTGGATGGGCCTTGTGGTCTTTGTCTGCTGTCAGCTTCTATATTTCTATGTTTCTATCACTCAGAAACACTGTTCAAGTAAAAATGCAAAAGAACATGGTAGAATATTTTATTTCAAGAAGGCAGCACAGAAAAAACAGAGTCAGGGGTCCCACATTAATGCTACCATTTCCATGGCTTACAGGTATAATAAGTTTGGTCCAGAAAAGCACAAACTGTAGTGAGAAAGAAATAATATGCCCCCCCACCCACAAAAAAGTATATAATTGGCACCAGGGAAAGAATAAATCACTTCAATCCTGGTTTTCAGCACCATTGCCCAATTCAAGTAAGTCAGATTCGGGAGCATGCTACACTTTGCTGTCATCCTAAACAGGACCATTCTCATTTTAGTTTAGTGCATGCATATAATGTTTGGGCCATTCATGTCAATGAAGCCCTAAAGCCTCCACTCAACTGTTCAGAGGTTACTCAGCTTTTTTAAAACACATCGTGTCAGTGTCAGTGGCTCAGCAGGTTGCACACTCGCCTCCGAGGCTGGGAGATCAGATGGCTGTGGGTTCTATCTCCACACCAGGCACTTGGGTTAATATCCCAATACTGACACTGTGGTGCAGCTTGAGGGGGATGCTGCACTTCTGAGGTGCCATCTTTCAGATGAGACATTAAACCGAGGTCTTGTCTGCCTGTTCTGGTGGTTGGTCAGGTGGACGTTAAAGATCCCATGGCACTTCTTGAAAAGAATAGGGGAAGTTTTACTGAAACAAAAATTGAACACATCAGAAAACAAAAGCACACAGGGAACAGTGATGTCTAGAAATGACAAAGAAAACAATTTATAAATAATCAAGTTACAGCAGCATCCGTGTCAGTAATCCATGGCAAAGCCTTCCATAGTTCCAAAACAACAGACCTGGGCATTGTATTACATCCAAAAACATAAGTCTTTCATAATTTTACCTTCTAATTCAATATACAAACAGTCTTTTTGTTGCAAGGTAAACAGACAGTGGGCCAACCATATATTCCATTTAATCATGGTAAAAATGAGATTTAGGGTATTTTGATCCCAACGGTTTCATTGGGAAGAAAAAATCCCATATAATAAGTTTTGGTAGGTAACCTTAGCAAACAGAGGTGCTTTCCATTGTTGAACAAAAACTGTCCAGAGACTGCTAATGAATGAACAATTGAAAAATAAATGTTGTATGGTTTCCTGTTGAGCAGTGCACCAGGGTGGGAGAAGAGCCTCTGCAGCAGCTATTTGTACTTCTGACTGGCTTTTACATTAATCCTCTCATGGCAGGATAGCCAGCAAAAATCCCAGACATGGGCCATGATTCTGGAGTTTTGCAACAACCTCTTAAGGTGAGCCAAATAGGGGCTGGGACATTTCAAAAAAGGTTCCGGGACTGCACACATCGTCAGAATGAAATGGGCATATAACTGCTTGCGAGTGGAAGAAAGAATCATTTGGGACAAAATCTGCTGTTGCTTTACTCTCAAAAAGGCATGTTTAAGATAGACTGGGGCCAATGCAGTATTTCTAATGAGTCCTAGGAAGTTAGTTTCCCATTTATGAAGGACACAAGATGCATAAAACCATGGTTCCCAACTCTTGTGTGTATTCACTTGCAAGGGCCGTAAATTAGAAGCAAACAAATACTCAAAAAACACTAAGGGGGTTCACCATATTCAGGCCACCCTCATGAATTGGCAGGTAAGTAACATTCTGCTTTATCGGATTAAGCCTACTCCATCATAAGGCTTGGAAAAAAAAGACATAAAACACTTGTTTATAAGGACTTTGGAATAGGAAACACATAACTGAGATATAAAAAAGGGAAATTAGAAAGGTTCTAATAAGGAAAACTATCCTCTTTTTCCCAATCTGACCCCTATTCCAATAGGCCACTTTCTTCTTCCCACTGTACAGTTTCTCCATCCAGTTACGGACATCAGCATCCAAAGTGCCAAATGTAATCCCCAAAATAGTAATGGGACCTGACCTGAAGGGGACAGGGCCTATACTATCCACCTGGGGTTGAGAAGTTCCCTGTGTCATACCGACACATTTCTCAAAGTTCAAAGAGGGTCCGGAGACCGCACCAATGGAGGCACAAAGATCTAGTGCCCGCAGCACGGAATCTGCCGTAGCAAATAAAAGGCAAATATCATCTGCATAGGCGATGGCCTTGTATTGGTTCACAATGTCAGCGCTCTGTATAGATTGAATCCGGGGGTGGGAGTTTATTGTCCTCAGGAGACCATCAACAAGAAACACATACAAATAAGGGCTGAGGGAGCAGCCCTGATGAACCCCCCACTTAATTAGTATGAAGGGGCCAACCCTGCCATTCACTATGGGGACCACAGTTGCTGTTTTATAGAGGCCCTAAAACCACTTAATCATTGTTTTTGGTACCTGATAACGAACATGTACACCCCATAAAAAAATCATGCCAAAAAGAGTCAAAGGCTTTCCTCTAGTACAAGAAGACCACAAAACCCTGCACATCAGTCAGTCAGCCATGAGAACAAAGTTCCCTCAGTAATAGGAGGTGGTGCGAAATTTTCCTTTTGCACAGGGAGCATTATTGGGCAGGAGAAATCACTTTCTCTGCAGTCACATAGAGTTGTTTTGTCAGAATCTTAGTAAGAATTTTAAAATCTGTATTAAGCATACATATGGGTCCCCAGTTCGTCATGGATGTAGCATCACCTGTTTTATACAAAAAAATCAGGATATCTTTAGTAAATTTAAGAGGGACCCATTCTGAATCCAGAATGGCTTTCAAGGCCGATGTCAATTCAGCACTCAAGTGCTGAATAACAACTGTATACAGAGTATTAGATAGACCATCTGGACCAGGGGTCATATTGGGCTTAAAGGAGTGCACAGCTAGTAAGACTTCCAAGTCCGTAAGTTGGGTACAGAATTGGGTAAGAATGTTCTGTGGAACTACCAGGACATCAACATTAGAAAGAAAAGCCTAAAATCGGTGTCTGGGGAGGGAATGGGAGAGAACAAATTTAAAGCATACTTGGTCACAATTTCAGTGATCTGTGTCTGATACATATGCCTCTGGTCACAAGAGTCTGTAAGGCATGTCAAAGACTTCTTTCCCACCATATGAAAGTTACGGTCAAAGGGGCAAATGACATGTTGTGCTCCCTGTGTGCCATATTTGGGCTGATTGTTCAATTGTTGAGAATGGTGATTCTGGTATGCCAGCATCTCCACCTGGAGAAGGTGAATCTGCTGTGATAAGTCCTGTCTAGTCATACATGCTATAGTCATCAGCGATTGTAGGTGTGATCTCTGCCCCAAATACCATAAGTATACCTTGTTACATTTCTGGTGACTATAGTATTGCAAAAAGACTACCAACTTTCGTTTGGTGTCTTCCCACCAAGAAATAGGGTCCAGGAAGCAGATAAACACTAACTTCCTGACCAATAGAAACTGTTCTAAGGCCTGCAAAAAGGAAGGACCCAACAAAAGGGAAGCATTAAACTTCCACAACCCCAGGCCCTTCAGGTCTGAGGACTGGGAGACATACGGACACCAACAACACCTTATGGTCAGAAAAGGCTACTCCCTGAACTGAGGCTGCATCAATGTGTACTCCGGGTGAAAGAAAAACAAAATTAATTTTTGTGGCTAAATGACTTTTCTGAAATGTAAGGGAGTATTGGTTTGTAAATTCGAAATAGGCTTCTCTAAGACATGCCGTCCGGACAATTTTTAAGACTTCATGGGAATCACAGTGCAGTTTTTGGGTTCGAGCATGAGCACTTTTACCTAATAAACTTAGGCCACAGTTAAAATCTCCCCAAAAAATAACATGTTTTGAGCTATGCAGATATGACTTTATCAGCTGCAACAATTCTATATGGGTAATTTTCATTTGAGGGGCATGTTGATTGATCAGACAAAATGGTTGTTGGTTGATTACCACATCCATGACCAAGGGGGGCATGTTGATTGATCAGACAAAATGGTTGTTGGTTGATTACCACATCCATGACCAATGCTCTGCCAGGTGATATGTCATACAATTTTAACACTTGGAAATTCGGTATAGAGACCATAATAGCTACACCAGAGCAGGACCCAATTGACCAGTAGGAGGGGCTGAAGAGCCAGTCCCTCTGAGCTTGCCTGATCTCATGGGTAGTATGAAATCTAGTATCCTGAATGAATACAATACCTGGAACATGGTGAGATAAACAAGTGAACACTGTCTGATGTTTAGTAACATGTTTAACACTATTAACATTAATAGTGTGACAGGTGAAACCTTGCTGCATGAGAAAAGGAAAGAGGAAGAAGCAAACCAAACAAACAGACATTAACCTAATCAAGACTTGTGACCCACAGTTGCTTTACCCTTCATTTTCACCTTAGCCTTCCTTTTTTGTGGGGCCCCCAACCATACCTACCACCTCGGTATCGGTTGTTCCTTCTGAGTGATGTGAAGCAACAGAGGAGGAATACGTGTCCCCTCCAGTGTCATTCGAGTTGTGTTGGAGAAGCTCATATTGATTGTTGAGCTCCACTGAAGAGGGGTATGGGGCCTTAGCTGGGGCTGAAGAAACATGTGTATGGCTCCTGGTGGACTGTCTATGCAGACTAAAGGCCAAATCACTTGGGGGTGGCATAACTACTATGTCCATGGGGGAGATGGTGCAGGGATTATCAAAACTACCAGTGGGGCCTGAACTGGTGATGCCGGTAGAGGGCCAGACTGGGACACAAGGGGAGTCCTTCCCATAGTAGGCTGATCTGTGCATCCCACAGGTGCTGGGGCAGAAGACAGGGTTGTGGGTCTACCATGAATTCTGGCTTTCTGCGCTTGGGTGATCAAAATTCTTTGGTCAACACCTTCACCATAATGTTCTTGGTTGTGTGCATCCCACCTACGATTCTGAGATGAATAGTCCTGAATGTGACGTAGACAGCCAGTTCTGAGTGCTCGAGTGATGTATTAATTTGTTTTATTACATATAAAATATGTGATGGGAAGGTCAGTTTTAGGAAACTACTGTTTTACTGGAACTGACACATCAAAACCTCCCAGGGATAAGTTCAAAGGACAGGAGGTATTTTAAACTGCAGAGATCTGGGGTGCAATTACTTTGTCAATTTGCTTTCATGCCAGGAAATAAGATTAGCCATTCAAAATTACCTCAGGGAAGATCCCTTGACTTGCATAGTTGCCAGGGAGAACTTGTGGGGAGGGGTGTCGGAGAGAGGCCAGAATGGATATTGAAAAGGTTTGATGTCTGAGCCAGGGAGGACCAGACAAATTTGGAAGGTCCAATATACATTTCCCGGGGAACCCTTAAATTACATCAGAGAGACCTTTGAGGTGTAGATTCCAAGGTCCAGACGGGATTAAAGAGGCAAATACACTTTTGCTTTGAATACAGTGACTTAGATCAAAGAAACTTTTGAGATGTATGTGTAGCAGAGCACAAACCAGTTCTGACCAGTTACCCTGAGGAGAGGAAATTGAGTATGTCACTTATTTTTTTTAAATCTTATTTGGACATCCTGTGAGATAAAATATAGATGTTGTTACACCAAGGCGGAGTTAGTGACCTCATGAGAAGGCTGGCTCGTAACTGGTTTAATTGCTGAAAGAACCTTGACAGAGACACAAGACAATTTTCTGACTGAGAGAAGAGAGACCCTCAAAGCACTGAAAGAAAGTAAGCATTAGAAAAGATTAGTCTGAAGTTATAAATTGTAGGAACTGTACTTTTTTGCCTGTTTGTTTTAAGGCTGCATGTGCTGGGATATATATTTTGTCTGTAATTATTGTTCTGTTTTGATATTTTTAAAGTAAAGAGATATTTTTACAATGGAACTGTCTGGGGTGCCTTGACATGTCTTTTTATTTAAGTGGAGCTTTTAAAGGTTATAAGTAACACTGTGTATGGGCTTATTGTATACCAAACTGGGAAATGAATAGAGTTCTCTAAAGTCTTGCATAGAGTTGTAAGGGTTCATTTGAAAAACTTGGTTGGCCCCCAAAGACAGAATTATCTGAGCCTGATAATTGGGTACGCTAACAAGAGGTTATCAGTTTGAATCCCTTCAGAGCTTGAGACTAAGGTGACTTGAACCCACAAAACAGACAAGAGGGTTACCTTGTCTGTTACACTGTACACAAATCATACGCTCAGAGGTTGGCACTTTCGGTGTAGAGGGTTGACTGGCTGAGCGAGTTTTTAACACTGAACATCACAAAAATTACAAACACATTCATTTAAACAATGAATCCCCACATGCCCTAGTTCTCCACAGATATTACATTTATTTTATCACAAACACTACTTAAATGCGTGGGATCCTTAGGCTGACCAGGCTACAATAGGACCCCTCTATCCTATCCCAAAAAAGAAGGAGTTCAGGAAGTGCTGTACTCCTGTCTCAGTGGCAAGTAAAAGGACTTTAATCTTCCACCCCCCAGTCCATATATTCTTGGTGTCCAAGATAGCTTCAAAGTGCAGCCAATTGTCCCTCCAAATTCTGGGCCACAATAAAAAAACTGGCTGGAGCCACATCACAAAATATGCTCCCTACAAAAATTACCTCTGACAATACAGTAATCAATGACAAAAAAGAGATACTGCAGGCATTCAACATGCACTTCGTCACAGCAGGCTTAGCCTTTGATAACTCACTTGCATGTAGCCTGTGCACCCAGCTTGGCATGATCCCACCAAATGTTGGGTCCGTTAGTCAACATTTCTCATTCTCCTCGGTTTCCCTCAAGGAAGTGGAAGACTTGATTCTCCACCTGGATACTAAGAAAAGTGCCAGCGCAGATGCACTTGAAGAACCATACTTCCTAAAGATAGCATGCCACGTATTGGCAGTGCCTATTACTCATTTATTCAACCTGTCCCTAACACAAGGTACCTTCCCTCAAATATGGAAGATCGCACACGTTGTCCCGTTATTTAAATCTGGAGACCCTTGCGACCTTAATAACTATAGGCCCATTTCTCTCCTACCCACACTCTCGAAGCTACTGGAAAAAATAGTAAATGGCCAATTAAGATCCTTCATTGACAGAGACAAATTACTACACCCCCTTCAATCTGGATTCAAAGCCAACCACAGCACAGTCTCGGCATTAGCTAAAGTATCTAAAGACTGGTAACTGGAGTAGGAGCATAAAAAGTCAGTATGTGCTGTGTTTCTTGACCTCAGCAAAGCATTCGACACAGTCGACCACAACCTGCTCCTCGACTCGCTAAAAACACTAGGACTGGATGCTACTTCTCTAAACGGGTTCTCTGAATATCTGACAGACAGATACCAGGAGGTGAAAGCAGATGGCTAACTATCTGCCCTAAAACTCTTACAAAGAGGTGTCCCTCAGGGATCCATATTAGGTTCCCTCCTCTTCGCAGTGTATATCAACAACATTGATGAGGGAATCAAAGATGCAAGTATTCACTTATTCGCAGATGACACAGTACTGCACCTGAGTCGTCCCACACCAAAAGAAACTTGTACTGACCTACAAAAAGATTTCAACCTCCTGCAACTCCAACTAATCAATAAAAGCTGCTATTAAATGCTAAGAAAACTAAAGCCATGTTATTTTCCCCCTCAAAATACACAAGTGCTACAGACTCTCTCCCCCCAATAATCACGATGCTGGGAGAGTGCTTAGAGTACGTTCCGAAATTCAGGTATCTTGGTGTCTGGATTGATTGTAAACTCTCCTTCACTGACCACCTGAAAGACTTGCTGAAAAAATTAAGGCAAAGACTTGGCCTTTTTTATAGGATAAGAAGACTTCTTACAGCAGACGAAAAGAACCGACTACTCCAAGCCACGTCCCTGTCCTTAATTGACTTTGCAGATTTCATATACAGTTGCTGTGTGGCTTTCCATCTTGGAAAATTGGATACGCTCTACCACAGAGCTATACGCTTCATCACTGACCTCCCCTTCTCTACCCATCATTGTGCACTATATGCCACCGTGGGTTGGACCTCACTTCACTAAAGGCACAACTTTAATGCAGCACTCTGGACACTCAGAGCCTTCAGTGGCAAACTCCCTCAATACATCGTTGACTGTCTGTCTCCGATTGTGCCCAGGAATTATTCCCTTAGAAGCTGCTCACAACTCCTGCTAAATATACCCAGCGTACTCACACGAGTCGGGAGAGCCGCCTTTGGATTCTCACTCCCATCAATAGGGAATAAAACCCCAAAATACTTGACCTGAAAACCCCAGTAAGTACCGTTTTGTTCAAAAGGCTTTACCGTGATGGCATTACAGAAATTTGCAACTGCTCTACTAGACACTAACTAACCTCCCTCCTTCAAATAGCGGCCCACAAATGGCAGCCCCCCCAGCTGAAATGTGTGCCTCTGCCTCTAGCATGCCCACCAACAGATCCACTGGATTTATTGCTGAACTACCATATCTTATTCTTTGATGCTCTGAACTGCTGCAGCCTGATTCTAGCACATGCTACCGCACTTGGGGATAATTATCATCTTTCACTCCAAAAAATATTCAGTCCCTCGTCCATCCAACACCTCCCTCTGCCCCAATGTCTAGGACCCTCCCAGTTATGCCCCTGCTACTATATTCCTCCTCTTGCACTTAGTACAAGGGCAGCTTTTCTCCTCCATATGTCACCGCGTTTTGGGGCAAAAATCACTTTGTCGCCTTTCATACGGTCCTATGCCCTCCCAATCCCTCACTCTTTTCTAACAATTGGGTCCTCTTCTCTTGCGCCACTGTTCCCCACCTCTCCCTACATTATGCGCGTGATATCTTCTATCTGGTATGCCTACCCTCTCCCTAACATTTCCCACTACGAAATGCACAGTTTTGGGGCTTGGAGCCAGCACAAGTTCATTATCCATGACTCCTTGTAGTTCTATGTTCAATGTATATTACCTGTAAATGTGCATTTTTACTATAATAGCAGCTATTTTTACTGTTTGTACTGCTGTAACTTGTCTTTCTGTATTATTACTGTAGGACTGCAGGTCCACCTTGTAAATGAGCTTGCTCAATGGTGCCAGCCTGGATAAATAAAGATACTGATTGATTGATTGACTGAGTTTGTCCCAACACCGTACATTTTTGTTTCAGCCAGTACAATACATTGTCCACCTCCACCTCCTCATTGTGCAACAAAATATTAATAATTTGATATGCAGGCTTAGTCAAATGGACTGCCAAGAAGGGAGTCCATAAAGGGGAGGATTTCAAAGTCTGGTACTTCGACCAGAAATGCTCGAGGCCTCGGACAGTCTGGAAGCTGACATCAAAAGAAGTCTCACCAGAACCATGAATAAGGGCATACAATTCAGGGGGAAAAAAAATCATAGAGTCCTTTAGCAAAGTACGGGCCACATAAAAGCAGTCAGGAGGATCAGGAAGGCATCCAACATAAGACAGGAGCACCGCATTGTGGCACTTTGCAGACATCACAGTAACAAACAAGGATGAAAAGGAACATTTCTGTACAGCATCCATGGGCGGCTGCTGGAGTACAACACCCTTAGTGTGATGGTCCATTCCAGGGTTTGCTACCCTCGAGGGCCATGGTAGCAAAACACGCTGTGGCAACACAGGGGTTTGTACAAGGGGCACATCCCTTGAAGGGTGCAGAGGGTCTAGCAGCTTGACATGGTCAAAGTCATGTCTAGGTGAGTCCCACAGATCCTGGGGCTTTGGCATTCATGTTGGGGAAGATCCTGAAACTTGACGTGGTCAAAGTCATGTCTAGGTGAGTCCCACAGATCCTGGGGCTTTGGCATTCATGTCGGGGAAGATCCCAAAACCCACAGACCCACAGGAGTAGGCTGCGCCCATCCTGCATCCCAAAGTGCCATGTCAACAGACCAGTCTCCGTTAAGCTGAACCGCCTCTATTTCAGCAACCCCAAGTAACTCAGAAGCAGAACTGGAATTCACAAAAATGCCAGAAGGTGATCTGGTACTCACAGCTGGGGACCCAGTTGAATGTAAGGCAACAGTTGTTGTGTCTAAAGGAACAGCTAAGGCTGGTGGCTGCTGTTCCAATGATCTCACTTCCTCCAGTCATCCAGCAACCTGAGCAGCATCCAGTGTGGTGCCAGCACGAAGCTGGCGAATTTCATCTTGAAGCAGCATCCATCTTATGGCATATTTCCATTCCTCACCCTCCAACTGACTTTGGAAATCCTGGGACTCTCAGCATTCTTCAGCAGTCTTGAGCGTAGATCCTGCATCTCCGATATCCACAAGCTGGGCATTCCACCCATCTGCCTTCAAAACCAACTCATCAATCAGTGCTCCCTCACGGACTATTCTGCCTTCACTAGGCTCACCTGCTGGAGCCTCCAGGTCAGTGTGCATTTCCATAACAAATGGTAAATCCTCCAGTGCATTATCAATGCATGGCTGTCCCACCTCCATGTCCTCCTCCTTCTCCTTCTGGCTACCTGTTGCCATCTTGGCCAATAGCCAGGATGTCAGAGGTTCCCCTACTTGTGAGTAGGTGAATATTTTATTAAGAATCCATAAACAAATCAAATGCATGGAAATGAAAAATATTACATAAACCCCACCACCATATTCAAAATATATAAAATTACCAAGAGTTAAAAAGGAATACCTATACAAAGAGACATAATATTACAGCATGTATCAGTCACAAAAGTAAATAACATATATATCAGAACACAAAAGAAATAGGGGACCAGGAATATTTGTCCATCAGTATAATAGTAATTCAAATAATTTATCAAATGTTATCTTTTATGAAAGGAACATAAGTCCATCTCTTCATCCATACAGGTCAAGGAATGTGTCATCATAAAAATACTGTGACAGCAATTCTTGTTCCACCTGCTGAAGAACTTACAACTGTGTAAGTTCCAACTGTTGAAATAGCAGTTTACATCTCGCTTGCCACAGAAAATATTTTATACATGTACAAATAAGTCTCACAATGCCAGGGTCTTTGTCCTGAAAATGATGTGAAAAAACACATATTAATTCAGTATAGGCAATCCCCTTCCAGGTATTGTTACCCCAAATTTATGATATTAACAACCTAAAGTCCCTAGCAAATGGACAATCTACGAAAAAAAGCACCATTGTTTCTAATACTGCTATACATGTCTTTATGGGGAATACTCTCTCTTCCTTTTTTTTTATTTTTAGCATTATCATTAACACTAAGCCTACCATGGCAGCTTATCCAAATTGTGTCCCACAGTTTGAGGGGTTCTTTTGTCCTTTAAAGTTTGTAAGAGCATGGGATGATTGATTTCTAATATACCATCATAGGTAGGTAGCTGTGAAAATTTGTATCCTGAATAATTGTATATATAGAGAATAATGCATATATAGGTGTGTGATATGCAGTTTTTTTATACACCCAAGGTGTGTGATACTATAGAAACCTCAAGAGCGAAGCTCGAGAGGTTTCTATATTTTCACACACCGAGGGTGTGTAAACAAAACTGCATATTACAAACCTATATATGTTTAATTTTTTATAATAACTGGTGAAGAGGACCTTAACAAAAGATGAGCGCTTACTGTTTTTCTAGCGGTATTCTGGTTCTGCTGTTCAGCTACAAATTTCTCCATCACTGCTGCAGGTGGCCATGAAACTGTTCTTCATTGTGTTTGCTTTTATTTTATTGTATTTATTAATGGTGAAATTAGTGCCCGATTTGTACCTCAGCAGGGGAAGAAACTGTATATTTATGCCCAAGTAATACTGTCAGTGACTCAGGATTGTCCGTTGGAGAGCCATCTCACACAGGCTCAGACTGTTTCATTAGGCTACACTATGAGAGACAACCTGGCGTGAGACTGTAAAAGTCGTATCAACTCGCGGGTTGATGAAACTTTCTACAGAACTCGAAAACAGGTTAATGTTGGGGGTCACCAGTTATTATACTGATTTGTTTGTTTTACCTGCTATGTGCTGGGATCCCAGCTTCCATTTTCTAAACTTTGTAGCAACTGGCTTGAAAAATACTGGAATCTTACGAAAAGTAGCAGGAAGGACATGATTCATTTTCCAAGATTCATAAAAAGGACGATACCAATTAATAGCAAAAACAGTCCATACTGCCATTAAGGGAACAGTGGTATTTCACAAAGTATTACTGAAAACAAATACTGAAACTATGAGCAATTAGGTTTATAAGGCTCAATCCCCCTTGAAGTAATAGTAAGTGTCACAAACCCACTCAGCAGGTCAGGCCCTCTGCTCCTACAGGGCCAACCTCTGAGCGCAGTCTTGTGAACAGGAAACAGAAACAGGGTAACCCTCCTGTCTGTTTTGTGAATTCAAATCAACCTTTGGTCTCAAGTTCTTGGAGGGATTCAAACTGTGAACCTCTTGCTAGCGTACCCAATGTACAGGCTCAGATAATTCTGCTCTTCGGGGGGGCCAGATATCTTTCACCTACGGGCACCTAATCAGGTGTACAAAATGAACTCTTAAAAAACTGTACTAAAGACCTCAGAATAAACTCTTACCTTTTCCCAGTTTGGTATTACCATTAAGCTATGCACAGTGTCACTGTAACCCTATATGCTTCACTTGTCAAAGAAAGAATTTCAAAGGCACACCAATTAGTCTCTAAAATGAAATGTTTACTTAAAAATAGTTACAAATGTAAAATGTAAATACAGAACCATATATCACAAAACATACAATCTTTTAAAACAATAAGGTTTAAAAAAGTGCAAATTCCTACCAACCATACACTTAGCCTTGCCTATCTAAAGTATTCTTAAATTCTTACAGTGCTGCAAAATATTATCCTCAGAGTCCAAACATGTGGAAAAATGTTGTGTTTCAACCCTCTTCATGATATCATCTAGCTCCTCCCTTTCAGGATACATAATATATATATATATATATACACACACACACATATATATATATACACACACACACACACATATATATATACACACACACACACACATATATATACACACACACACATATATATATATATATATATATATATATATATATATATATATATATATATATATATATATATATATATATATACACAAAACAGGAAGTCCCATCAAGGTATTGAATTCTGTGACTTCAGCAAGACTCATTTTCCAAATGATGACACTCTTAATGAAGACTGTGATTTCTCAGTCCCTTTGTTCCATGAGCAGTTTCCCTTCTCAAACACATCGAAGGACTTTTTATGACACCAGGTGCAATTAATTGACTTTCCTGAGGATGTCATAAAATGGATATTCCACTTCCTTATGACATTAGGTGCAATTAACTGACTTTCCTGAGGACGTCATAAAATGGATATTTCACGTCTTAGCATCAAACAGCCCAGATCCTAAATAAGGCTATAAAATGCAAGTTCTTAGAAGTTAATCTCATCACAGAGATCTGCTGTTTAACATATATCCTGTCCTGTTAGAACTGAAACCTGGGGGGGGGGGTCATCCAGGAGCACAAATTTCTCATGACAGACAATCACACTATATTTTTGTTTGACAAAAATCATAGAGTTATCAGTACCAGCTGTCTAAGTGTCACAGTAACTATAATACTTGCCATTTAATGGGGTTCAATCGATTATCTCATATTGTTTGGAATACCAAACTCATCAATGTAACTTCTAAAGTAGAAGAAGTAGGATAAATCACATTAATATACAGAAACATTGGGGGGGGGAGAAGTCTTTAGTAAGGACACCTTTTTTTTTTTGTTTTGACTGCTGCCAGGTTTTTCAGAGTTTAGCTTTCCTTTTCCCTAAATCCAGTTTCTCGCTCCAATTTAAAAAAGAGTTATCCCTCCTACCAAACTTAATTCCCCAAATAGACTATCACTAGAAATGGGAATCCCTTAGATATCAGTACAGGAGACTGTGGAAAGACTTAAAATATATCCTCTTTTATATTTGTTAATGGAGGCTCCAGCTGTGTTTGGAGTTGCTCCTAAGCTTTTTCACTTGAATTCTGGTTTGCCAAAAAAAGGCATATGTCACCAGCATATGCTGCAATGTTTACTGCCAAAGCACCTGTCACTGTACTAATTCTCTTAGTAAGGCCTGATTGTTGTAAATGTCGTATATATAATAAGGGGTCTAAATAAAAAATTTATAAAAGAGGACTCATTGGGTATCCCTGTCTTATGCCTCTACAGATGGGGATATAAGAACCCAAATGACCGTCTATCAAAGCCGTACCATGAAAAGTGACTAACCATGAACAAACCAGGGTCAGAATATCATAATATTCTAGTACTTTAAACAAAAATGCATGAGAAACCTTATCAAAGGCTTTCTCCTGGTTGAGGTCAATAATATAGCCATGTAACAAATCTTTCTTCTCCTGCTCTACTAGTTCTTTAATTAGTAGTAGGTTTTCTGAAATTGATCTACCCTCTACTGAGCAGGTTTGGGCCAATGAATAATATCTTTATTAAAATTTTCAAAACACTATTCAGGAGGCTCAAGGGTCTCTATTTATTCAAATTAGTTCTGTCACCCTTTTTACATAAAACATTTTGGATAGCTATACAAAAGTGAAAATCAATTGTAGAGAACGTTAACATCCAATTAAAAAGTACAAACAAAATTTCAACTAACTCAGCACAAAACTTCTCATAAAATTCAGTAGTGAGTCCATCAAGCCCTGGGGCTATATTATGTTTTTGAAAGATTTAATAGCTGACTCAATTTCTAGTCGAATAACAGGTGCTACTAATGCATCTAGTTTATCTTGTATATGCAAGGTAATGGGGGTGGAATAGATTTCAGATACGAGAATATTTCTGAACCCTGTAGTTCAGCTGGTGCATACATATTTTGTAGATGAATTTGTACTGTCTCCAATACCTCAGATGTTTTAATAACTAATTTACCATCAGATGTAGCTAAAGCAGTCATAGTTCTGTTTTAGATCTAGAACGACAGCTAGAGAATATATACCCAAAAGCTTGCTTCCCTGGAGTGCATATTTTATGTTCAAACAGTAATGAAGATACCCTTGAGTACTGCAACATCTCCATTTCCTTCTTTATAACTGTAATTTGTGGAGAGATACCCTGGTGACCCTCGTTCACATATGAATACAAAGTAGTTAAATGGTCCCTGAGAGTTAAATATCTGTGGTATTGTGTGGTATGTTTAATAGTTACCTGTTTCTTAAACATTGATTGTAACTGTAATTTTGCTTCCACCCACCACTGACTTAAATCATCAACAAGGCAAGCTATTGACATACGTGCCCTGAGCAATTCCTTAACCTCAATAAAATACAATTACAGTCCAATAGGGTGTTATTCAATTTACAGTAACCCTTTCCTATAGGTACTGCTTCCTCCAATCCAATGTCAGCAACCACTATTTCATGTTCAGAGGTTTCCAAGGGAATTAAATTTGCATTATATATTTTTATGTAGGTGGAAACAAAAATAAAATCTATCCTAGTAGAGGGATTTCATTTATGAAATGTCTGCCCTCCTTGTGGATGTACTACTTGTTAGACATCAACTAAATCCATCATGTGTAGTATGAAATTAAGGCAATTAGTATCACAAAAATCCTTATGTGTTCTGGCCCCTCTATCCTGTTTAGACAACACACAATTAAAGTCACCAGCCCATATGACGTGTTGTAGTAAACACATACGGTTGAATAGAGTTAAATAATTGTACCCTATCCTTTTTTGTGGTGCATATATACAAAATATTCTCCATGCTACATGATTTATGGTGACATCTAAAAGTAAAGCTCACCCTGGGAGAATATCCAAGACCTTAGAGACACAAGCTCTATCTCCCATAAACAGGATGCCCACTCCATCACAGGGGTCAGTGCCATAAGAAAAATAAAAGGGGCCCCAGCACCATAATTTTTGAGCAGCTTTTATTAGGGACAATCTATTTAGTTTAGTGCCTGTAAAAACAGATGTCAAAACCCAGACCATGTAGGGTAGTAAAGGATACAAGTCTCCTTCTAGCATTACGAATGCTATTAACATTAATAGTAGCAATTTTTAAGGATGAGTGGGTTAATGTTAGTAGAGGTAGAACAATATAACAGCCTCTTCAAGTGAGTTTGCCACTTCTAATGCTTCTATGAGGAGATCTTCCTCATATGGCTTTTTGACCCTTAGCCACAGAGGGTGCCTCCATAGCTGCATCAGACTGAGGATAAAACCTGGAGAGAAGAGACAGTTTAATAAGATTCTGAGTCATCACCCAAATCAGATTCTGTCTGTAGTGTAGTTAGGATTCCATGCTTATTAGAGGTAGGAATTCCCTGAGGGGAAGCAGTTGATTTGGCAATTTTAGATCTCGGTCTGGTTTGATGTAGGGTCCTTTTCCTGGTGATAACTATCACATTATGGGGGCGGGGCATAATGACTGTGGAATCTTCCCGAGAATGGGTAGCTTCAATTTCTACCGAAGTAGGGAGTGGTTCACTGGGTTCAGGGGATCTGGGTTCAGGGTTTGTTTTCACTAAGGCTAAGGAGGTACTCAAGTCCTTAGTGAAATCAATGTCATGGCGAACAGTAGAAATGGGTACCTGGGTGGGAGAAGGACCAGGGTCCTCTGGAACAGCCGTAGGCCTAATTTTTAAGGCACTGTCCTCGGGCCTAGCATTATCCGGGTTTGGAGCTCAGGTACATTTGTCAGCCATACTTTTTTTTCGACTTCAACAATAAGTGACTCTTAGGGTTGCTGATCATACTAGTTATGAGAAGCCCATATACGTGACCTGTATACATGACCCCCTTCCCCACATAAATTACAGGTCATTTCATTTGTACAAGAGGAGCTAGTGTGACCATAGTATACTCCAGACAAAGGTCATATTTTGGATGGTCACAAGTAGAACTAAGATGCAATAAAGAGACACATTTAAAACAGGTCTTTGGCTGACCCAGATAGAAGCAGTGACCACGTTCCCATCCCAAAAACAGGCTATGAGGAAGGTAGACAGGCCCAGTGTTGGTACTCCGAAGTTTCACTTTATAACGCCACCTCCCTCCCTATCCAAATATGTTCTTCATCCATTATTGGCTATGGGGAACCCAGAAGGTCACACTTTTGCTGTAGCCAGTGGGTAATATCATGGACAGCCACACTCATTTCTAAATAAAACTGTAATTGTTTTAACAGCTGGATTTGTAAGGGGAGTGGCACAAAATGGAAGCCAAAGAGCAGAATACCTCACTTTTTCATATTTCACCCAGAATCAATCTAACCCCTGAGGGGTTTTGAAACTGACATCATATAAAGAATCACCTGAGGCATGTAATAATGCATACAGTTCATTTGAAAAAAAAAACAACCTGAGATTCCTTAATTAATTTTCTACCCACATAAAGTCTATCTGGTCTATTTGATATTGTCTAAACCTCCCAGATACTGCGTTTCTTCATTGAGCAGGAGGGGGCTGATTAAAAAAATGATCTTTTTTCCTAAATCTTGCCCAAGTATTTTTTGCCAATTCAGCCGCTGGAGTGGTGGGGCTGGAAGATCTTCATCCATCTGGTCACCCCATGTCCGCAGGCAATTACTAGGCCCTTCATCCCCTGAGTCCGAAGAGTAAGACTGTATAGTGTCAGCATTAGGAGGGTTTTCATAATTTGGATGCACAACATCCTCAGAATGCAGGTCTAAGTCAGAGTCAGTAATAAAGTTAGGAACAGTAGTAACTGTTTGAGCCTCAGATTTTTGCTGCTGCCATTCTAATTCTCTAGCTAGAGACACAGGAATCAGGCTATGTGTCAGATCAAGTAGGCATTGACCCATTTCTGTTTTTTTCCAGCCAGCCTTTTGTAGAGAATTTTACAATGCCCAAAGTAATTTCTGAGGTGGTTTACTTGTCACCTGCCGTGGCTGTGAACACACTTCACCTTTTCATAAAGCTAGAGCTTTCCCAGCTTATGGAACACCAGTAAAGTCAGAGTTATTCACTGTTTGAGGCAATGCCTGAGGTCCCAAATCTTTACAGGGCAGGTCGGCTCCAGGAGACTGAGTTGTACAGCCGAAATCAGGCGCATCATTCTGTGGTGAGTCACCATAACCTAGAACGCCAGTCATCAGGGTTGCCATGTCGGCATCAGCTGTTTCCATGTTGACAGGGCTGGTAGAATTGTCAGGCCACTGAGGAGAAGCTCCAGTTGTACGTTCTAGGCAGTCCAATACAACTGCAGCGGTAAGTGGAGTTTCTTGTACAGTACTCCATGGAGCTTCCGAGTCAGGTTTTTGTAAAACCATAGGACTTTTACCAGTAGTGGGAGGCTGATTCAACAAGGATAAAATAAATTGGTGTTTCTCAACACATATTTTCTGAAGCCAATCTTCCCATTATGAGTCATAGTTCATGGAGATGCAGTGCTAATATCCAGTTCCATCAGTACATCATGTGTTTCGTTGGAAACACTTTCCACAGGTACATCAGGTATGGTAGGTATGATCTCCTGAGCTGGACCTGCAGGGAGGGAGATCTGCTCTCCTGCAAGTATACCAGCAGAATGGTCTCGAGCAGGACCAGAGGTCATTGATGCAACAGCTCCCCCTACCACAGAGTAGGGGAATTTCCCTGGTGTCCTGGCCAAATTTCCCCATTCACTAAACATACCACCAACAACTTAATCTGGTTCAGTTCCAGTTGGTTACCATCTGTATGCCCCCCCCCGTTGCCCCTGAAAAAGTGACTTCTAGTCTCAGTGGGCCTACAGGGTCAACAAAATTCAATAAATAACTCTTCATCAATGTCACATTTAACTCATTACAAACAAGAATATTTTGTCAGACAGCTCCCTTTAGTCTGAATCCATATAAAGTTGGGCATCACATACATTATAGCTAAAGTCCAAGACTCCCATTTACCATAATAGGTAACACTTTTTAAGGCCCCCCACATCATTATATAAAACATTTACCTGTGTAATGATAACCAATCTTTCTACAACACATAGTGAGAACTTTATTAGAACCCCCAACCCCCAAATCACAGTACCACTGTTCATGAGCAGAGGTTCCAAATGCTTTTATGAGGTGGGGATAACAAAAAGGCCATGTTGAAAATTTGTAGTGCAAATACCGCCAAACGCCCAGGGTGTTAGGGTTTCTAACCATAATGTTCCACCTTGTACAGATTGACAAGCATCAGGGGTGTGCCTTTGGATTGCTGGCTGTAATGCTTACACCATTCAACCCCAACCCCCACCCTGGAGCCAGTGACAGGCATCGAGGTGTGCCTTGGATTCTCCGGCCCCAGACTTCACCCCATTCTCCTATACTGCACCCATTTCAGAGTATTTCCTTATGGAATGGGGTGACTGTAAAGCTGAACACCTCAATGCATACCTCAACCCTTGTTGGTGTCTGCAGGATAGGGTGAGGTGAAATGGTGTGAGCATTATGGGCGACCACCCAAACGAACACCCCAATGCTTGTCTATCTCTGCAGAGTGGGGGTGGAGTTGGTGTCACTTCAGTACTTCACTGTCATTCCTGTTCTGCATCTGTCTAACTCATGCACTTCCAATGCTAATACCGGCAAGCAAACATTCGGCATTGACAAATGCTTGTTTTTGCTTAGGCGTCATCTTATGTGACTTTTGCATATCATGGCTGCTATCTCTGTAGAGAAGCAAGGCTCTAGGGATTTGGGGTTGGGTGGCTTTGCAATTCTCTGTACAACAGAAAATGATCTGATTCTGAAGTCTTGCTGGTCCTTGTCTTTGTCCAGTTTTGGGAGGTGAGTTGCCCTGTTGGTAAATGTAAACTTGGGGATGGCTAGCCTGAGCAATACTCGATGGGGTAATCTCCTCGAAGGTATAGACAGCAAGGGATGATGCTGATGAGTGAACTATTCATGTGGATGGTATTTTTCTTTGGTAGTTCAAGATGTTTGTATCAGGCCGAGTCCTTTTCCCTGTGTATGGAAAATTTCATTGACGTGTTGCAGACTATGCCATGCAAAGGGGGAGAGGGAGACCAGTGGGGACCTAAAAGAAATGTTCGTCACAGAAAACACATCAGAAGTGTAATCCTGGCATATGTGTGTGTGTAGTCATTGCAAGGGCAGGCAGGGCAGACTGGTGAAATAAATACTTGACAATTGCCATCCCGAGGGGGAAGAGACTACTGGGGACCAAACAGAAATTTTACAGTCACAGATATCACAAAGTGTGTTCATGACCTCAGTGTGGCTGTGTGTCTACAGAAGGGGCAAGAACAGACTAGCAAAATAATTCTTTGACTTGTGCCATATGGTTGTAGGGGGCTTGTGCCATACGGTGGGGGGGGGAGAGTATGTGGCACCAAGAAAACAATTTACAGTCACATAAATCACAAATCAAGTTTATTCCAGGCCTTAGTGCAGGAGTTGAAAGTTTTTCAGGCACTAGACAGCAAGGCAAGTTACTGGGAAAATCTACTAGCCCCACAGACTTTTCCACCAGTCCAGTTGGTATACATATTGAAGTGTTACCTTCTTTACTACAAGCCTGCTGAAAATCTTATTAGCCCAACACAAAATCTATCACCATTTGGCTAGTTTGTCAGTGCCAGTTTCAACCCATCAGTTTGCCTGTGTGTATAATACATTTTTGACTTCTGCCATCAATGGGGGTGTACTGGAGACCAAATAGATATTTGCAAGGTCACAGAAATCGCAAATAAAGTTTATTTCTAGCCTCCGTGTGGCTGTGTGTGTATTGGCAAGGTAGGGGTGGACTTATAAAATAAATATTTGAGTTGTGCCATTCAATCAATCAATCAATCTTTTCAAAATCTTTATTTACCCAGGCGATCACCATTGAGCAAGCTCATTTACAAGGTGAACCTGCAGTTTGCAAGGACGAGGGTACAGAATAGAGTACAAGTACATAAAATAACAGTAGCAAGATGTATACAACAAAATATATACAGTGTAGAAATAAAGGCAAAGAATATATACAGAGATGCCTTTATAATCCTATCCATCAATAACATGTTCATAGCCTGTAAAGGAGTCCCTGGGATATGGAAAAGTGCACACGTAGGAGGCAGGGACACTGGCAGAAAGATTCTGGGATACTAAGCAGGTGGTATCAGGGCATAAGAGTGGGTGATGGGGGGGGGTGTTACAGTGAGTACGTAGTACCGGTGGGACTAGAATGGACTGAGGTGAACTGGTAGTACTGGTGGGACTAGAATGGACTGAGGGAGGGGGAGTAATCTTGGTAAGGGAACACTTTCACAGAGGAAAGGGAGAGAGACAACAGGGCACCAAAGAGATAGTTGTACAGTCACAGAAATCACAAATAAAGTATATTCCTGTCCTCAGTGTGGCTTAGTGTGTATGGGCAAGGCAGGGGCAGACTGGGAAAATAAAACTTTGACTTATGCACAGGGGTTAGAGCAAAAATTGTTGGATTGGTGACAGGGAAGGAAGCAGAGGGTAGTGATGGAGGGGGAACTGTTATCCCCAAGGGCAGCAATGAGTGGGGTTCCACAGGGCTCAGTGCTGGGGCCAGTGTTATTTTGGATATTTATTGCAGACATTTCCATGGGCATCAAGACCAGGATCAGACTGTTTGTCGACAACACCAAGATAGGGGTGGTGTTGGAATACACATGGGGTGGCAGGGTGTACAGGAAGATCTGAATAAGCTGGAAACTTGGTCAGACAATTGGCAGCTGCTGTTCAATGCCAAAAAATGTAAGGTACTGCATTTTGGAGCAAATAATCCAAGGTGGAACATAAACCACAGTATATTCCTGTCTTCTGTGTGGCTAGATTCAGTGCAGGAGCAGGCTGGAAAAATAAATATGTGACTTCAGATGGGTGGAGTGGGGGGGGTGGGAGAGAGACTAAAAAAAAAAAATGTTACAATCACGGTGTGGCTGTGTGTATAGATTTAGCACAGGGCCAGGCTGGAAAAAAATAAATGTGACTTGTGCCATTCAGATTGGAGAGAGAGAGACTACTGGAGGTAAAAAAAAAGAGATGTACAGTCACAAATCACAAAGTATATTTCTGACTTCATTGTGGTTGAGTGTGTAGATTCAGTGCAGGGGCAGGCTGGAAAAAACAAATACGATATTTCAGATGAGGGGGGAGATGATTGGAGTCCAAAGAGATACTTTTGCAGTCACAGTAATCACAATTATAAGTATAAATAATTATTCATGAGCTAAAGAAGCTCATTGATTGGCTGCCAGGCCGGTCTGAAATCTCTTAGAAATGCCTGGCATGGCAGTCGCACCTCAAGGTAATCAACAAATTCCTAGATGGGAGCATCTTTCAGGAAGAGATGTGCAAGAACAAGCAGGCACAATTTCAAGATAGAGGGGGGGACAGCTCAGGGGCAACACGAGGAAGTATTGTTTCATGGAGAGGGTGGTGGACACATGGAACCACCTTCCTGAGGAGGTTGTGGGGTCAAACACAGTGGAGGATTTCAAAAATGTATGGAACAGACATAAGACAATCATAGTGAAGGGTAGGAGAAAGTAGGCTGTTGGTTAACTAGAATCTGCAGCTTATCCAATATGTAGGGAATGGGCAGACTAGGTGGGCCAAGTGGTCCTTATCTGTCATCAAGGTCTATGTTTCTGTGTATCCTGACCTCAGTGTTGCTGTGTGTGTATATACAGATGGGGCAAGAGCAGACTGGCAAAATAATTCTTTGACTTGTGCCATATGGGGGGGTTGAAGGCTGGAAAAAAAATGTTATTTCAGATGGGAAGGGGGAGACGATTAGAGGCCCTAACTTAGGAAGGACGTAGACAGAGTGGAGCTAGTTCAGGAGAAGGCAACAAAAATTGTGAGGGGGCTGGATCACTTGGTCAAAGTCCTTCCGACTCCAGCCACTCCGGTGACTCCCAACGTCATTTCTGAGACCCCAACTCCACAGTCACTCGTCCACCTGACGGAGCCTGAGGAAGGGAGGAAGGGAGACTGACTGTTGGTGACTAAAGAGATATTTTGCAATCAAGTCAAAAATAAAGTTTATTGTGGCTTTTTGTGTAGAGGCCGGGCAATGGCAGGCTGGTAAACTAAACAGAGGGAGAGAGAGACAGACAGAGACACTAATAGGGACCAAAGAGACATTTTTACAGTCACAAAAATCAAAAAGGTTTTTTCTTGGACTGAATGTGTTTTTATGTACAGGCCAGACAAAGGAAGTCAGATAAAATAAATATTTGACCTGTGCCATACAGATGGGTGAGAGAGATAGAGAGAGAGAGAGACTACTGGGGACCAAAGATACATTTTAACAGTCACAGAAATCACAAAGTGTATTCCTGGCCCTGGTGTGGCTGTGTGTGTACAGACGGGCAAGAGCAGACTGGCAAAATAATCCTTTGACTCGTGCCATACGGGGTGGGGGGTGATACTACGGAGCAACAGAGATGTTTTTAGTCACAGACATAACAAATAAAGTGTATTCCTGGACTCAGTCTGGCTGTGTGGTGTGTACAGACTGGGCAAGAGCAGTATGGCAAATTAAAACTTTGACTTGTGCCATACAGAGATGAGGGGGGACTTTATTTTTTGTGGCACCCGATACAGAACTTCTCAGTTGGCATCATTGGTGGTTCCTGGTATGGGAGCATTGGGATGGTGTGCATGCCAACACTGCATAACAGGGAATGACTTCTGTGTAGCAGGGCATGTAATGTTAGGGTTTGGGTGGGACAACCGGACACCAGGGAATTATATATTTATTTAAACATATCAGAATTACAATCCTTTTGAGTCAGACTCCTTTACAAAGGATCCACATCAGATAATACATTTGCCAGTTCCTTCAGGACTTTTAGTACACTGTCAGGCCCTGATGCCTTTTCCATCCACAGTGCTTTAAGGTCTTTTAGAACCTTATTCTCCTCGATGACCCAATCGGTTACCTCTGCCAGGTTGCACCCCAGTCCCCACCCACCCATATCCCTGGCCTCTCACCATTCCCCGAGCTGCCCATTTATTTCCCTTATTATTTGCTCGTTTTTCCCAGTTCCCTCCTCTCTCCCTCACCCCATGCTATCCTGTATGTCCCCCATGCCAAATTCCGACCTGTCCCTACCACTCCAACCCTTATTTCTCACTAACCTTATGTCCCCGGCCTCTTCCCTGCCTGCTATGTCACTCTGGTCCATTCCCATATAAACCTATTGTTGTTTCTCTTTTGCATGCCTAAAAGGATGATGACTCCTTCACCATCAGATAAGTATAACTCTATTGTGAACATGTCATATATTATTATTTTACTAAGAACAAAGGATCCTTTGTGACTCCATTCCTATATTTTATTTTTCAGTACTGACGGATGTGGTCCCTTCAAGATTCCTGCTTCTGACTCCACAGTATCTTAGTAAGATGGGTCACGTGATGGCATCTAGCTAGGCAGCTGCTTGATTCTGAGCTCTCCCCTTCAGTCGCCGTTTTCTGCCAGTTTTCTGTGTCATCTGGGCACCAAACTCTAAAATTTGCACTGGAGGTGTTTGGATACTGTGCCTACTATCAGCAATCTGATTCTGTCTACGAAGAAGCTTTTATTTTAAAGGATGGAGGTGGATGGGAAGCAGGCCTCGATTAAGGACACTCCCCCTGCATCCCCTGAAAAGCTCTCAAAGAAGCAGCGTAACCAAGGCCCTGCCAAATTAGAATGGTGTGGGGACAAACCACAGTTGGCTACTCCTCTGACGGAGGATAAATTTCTTTAGGAGCTGACCCCTGTGAAGGATATCCTTAAGGAGCTGGCTGAGAGCTGAAATCACTGCATAGTGATCTGTCGTCAGTCTCCACCAGAGTTTCAGACATGGAGGCCAGAGTTATCTCATCAGAGAAATGGAGATCTAGAACTGATGCTGAGGTTGCTGAGCTCAGGCAACAGATTAAAAGCTACAGGCAAAGGAGGATTTGGAGGACGTAATCGGGAACAACTTACTAATTTTAGGCCTGCGGAGAGATGGAGGAAGGGCCCGACCTAATGGTCTTTCTGCAGAAGTTTTTGGTGAAGATTGTAGGCCCGTCTCCTATCAGTCCCTCCTATCATCTGGAGCGGGCCCATCGTTCGTTACGGCCCAGGCCCCCATCGGGCTCTCCCCCGGGACCTATCATTGTTAAATTTTTAAGTTATATTGAGAGGCACCACGTCTATTTGAAATCCCGTGAACTGAAAGAGATTCTTTGGGGCTCATCCAGAATTCGTGTCACGCAAGACCTTCCCAAAGAGACTAGAGAAAAAAGGGCAGCCTATCATCCGATCGTTCAGAAGCTAATAGCAGCCTCCATTCCCTTTCGGATGATCTACCCGGCGATTTTAAAAGTCACGGTGGCAGGCTCGGTATAAAGTTTCAACTCTCCCGATGCGGCCTCAAAGGATTTAGCCTCCAGACTACCAGAATTGTTTAAATCTGCCGGGTGAACGAGGGACTTGCTATTTTGCTGTGCTATGGCACTTGGGTGATCCGGTGCTTAAATTTCACAGAATGGATTTGTTTTATTATTATTAGGTGGTTGGGGCCTTTCTATTTCTCTTGGCTGGGCTGTCTGATTGCTAGGACCTGCGGGCTAAGCCCTCCCGGATTCTTTCCCTGACTCTAATATCTCGCCTATTCCATTCAACTTCCCTCTCTCGTCCTACTTTCTTTCTTACCTTGGCTGTTTTTCCAGGGTCTGGGCGGGTGGAGGGTGTTCTCTGGGTGGTGTTGAGGTCCCTCTCGGTGGGCCTGGCCGTTCGTGCTGGAGGCGGAACTTTCTTTCTGTTTGTCCCTGTTTCTTGGAGGACTTCCTGGTGGCAGGACCTTTCCCGGTCCGGCTGGTTTTGGGTCCCCTCGGAAACAACGTCCCAATGTCGAGATTTTTATCAGTTGGTGCTTTTGGGGTGTGGTATATTCCCATGGGCTGTGGCGGATATCTGGTAGGTGGCTTTTTCACCTTCTTTGCCTTTGGGCTGTCGAAGGGGGGTGCTTTTTATGGTATCTATTTTTGTGGATGGTGTCTTTCCTTATTGTGGAGGGTGCTTTTTCTGGCTCTTTTGCTACTTGTTCTAGGTCCTCACTGTTTTTCCCTTACTATTCACCTCTTCATAAATTAGTTCTGTTATTGCTGGTGACTGGCGGGGGGGTGAGGGGGGCTCGGATCCGTGGGTGCTGGTTTGCTGGATGTGGTATCGTGAGCCAAATGAGGGGGGTTTAGCTAATCTCTCCCCGGTGGTGGGGCTACTATGTTTCATTGCAAGGGGATGTTGGGCGTATGTTTTCACCGGCCTGTTCTGGAGGCATGTTTTTTATTGCTGTGTGCATCTTACACTGGGGTTTTTGGGGTTCGCAAATGGGGTTGGGGGGCCAATGCCTCTGGGTTCTGGTTTGTTTAAAGGAATACTTCTGTTCTGGCCTCCTGTTGTAAATAGTTACTTTTGGGTTTTGGGTTTTTTTTCGATTTTGGGGGGTGGGTTGGTGGGTTTAGTGAGTCCTATTTGCTGGTGGATTTTCAGAGTGGGGGTCGGGGAGTGGGGCGGTCATTTTTCATTGAAGATTTTGTATTGGGCTTTTTGGAGGCTGGGTTTTGACAGGTGGGGGGGTTGGGAATGATGATTGATCTCCTTTGTATTTTACACGACATTTGGTTAAGTAGGACATGCTGTTATGGGGGAATGCCTTCTGCAATTCTTGTTTGGGGTTGTTTCGGACTGGGGTTTATATTGCCATTAATAATATTGGGCTGGGGATATATAAAGGGGCCAGCTTAGTCTACCAATTTAGCTTTGTGTGTTGCTTTTGGGGGATTAAATTGGGGGGGTTCTCCCTGTTGGGACTAAAGCTTGGTCTGTTTGGGTATTATAAGGTATTCCCAGCCTTTTCTTTTGGGGTGCACCTTTACTTTTCCTATAATCCTGATTGTGTCTGGATATTTGATTTTTGTATACTGTATCTAAAATGGCTATGAATACTCTCAAAATAGCCTCTTGGAATGTACGCGGACTTAGGGATCGGGTCAAACGCTTGCAGATGTTTAATCATTGTTCACTACTGCAAATTGACATTCTTTTTTTGCAGGAAACTCATTTATGCCATGGTGACACCAAGCTATTATCTTGTTCTGGTTTTTCTCAGTCCTATCTTGCGGGCAACTCTTGTTTTAGTAAAGGGGTGGCGGTTCTCGTCAAGAAGCATGTCTTATTTACCAAAGAGACGACTGTGTCAGACCCAGAGGGGAGGTTTATGCTGGTCAAAGGTACTCTTAATGGGGGCAACGTTGTTCTGGGCTCTATATATGGTCCGGTGGGGGGTGATCCGGGATTTTTCATGTCCCTTGCTGATAAATTGGCTAACTTTCTTCCTGTCCAGTTTATATTGGGTGGGGACTGGAACATTCCCTATTCACCTATTCTAGATAGAGACCCTCAGGATAGGCGCCCCCCTTCCCCGGCTCATAGAGCCTTTTTGGAATTGAGATCATTGCTGGGTCTATGTGACCCCTGGAGACATGATAATCCTTCTCTCTGAGCCTTTTCTTTCCTTTCTCAGTCGCATGGTACCAAATCTAGGTTAGATATGGTTTTAGTTAGTACTTCCTTTCTCCCAAGTCTCTGTTTGTCTGGCATTGACCCAATTATTCTATCGGACCACGTCGTCTTCTGGATCAAGCTCTCCTTAGCCCAGGATTCTCCCGAGATTCGGTTTTGCGGCTGAATACTCAACTGTTGAAGGATCCTCAAATGTGTCTGATATCAGCTCCTGATTTCCTTCTTTCTGGTAGATAATCTTAATTCTACCCAAGGCTGGACATGGTCTGGTCTGCCTTGAAATGTTTCTCAGGGTGAGCTTATTAAAATGGCTTCCTTAGAAAGAAAAAAAGGCTTGCAAACCCTTATCTTTGATGGGTAAAGTCAGGGATCTGAGGCTAAATATTCTCAACTTCTTCTTTAACTGATCTTAAAGAGCTTTTATCAGCTAAGAGTGAATATATGGATCTTTTGAAGGAGAAAACGAGTATCGCTTGTTAAAACTCAAGCCAAATATTTTGATCAAGGGGAGAAGTCCGGTAAACTCTTGGCTTTGCGTCTACGGGCATTGGAAAGCTCCAGGATTATTCCCTCCCTGCTCTCTTCATCCGGTGCAGTTGTCACTTCACCCAGAGGAATTGCCCATGTTTTTAAAGAGTATTATCGGGACCTTTACAGTAAATCTCCTGTATCGTACTCTATTTCGGAGCTAAACGAATATTTGAGGGAGATCGATATTCCTTGCTTATCATAGGCCCAACAGGCTATTTTGTTGGCTCCTATCTCATCGGAGGAGATTGAGAGATACATTGCTTTCCTTGCTCCCAACCGAACACCGGGTCCTGATGGTCTCCCGGCCAATTTTTATAAGGCCTTCGCCAAGGACTTGATACCCACTCTCCTTAAGTTATATGAGTACCTATCTGTATCTCCGGATGTGGATCCCTCATTGTTTGAGGCTATAATTGTTTTAATCCCTAAACCTGATAAGATTCTCACTGACCCAGCCAATTACAGACCAATCTCTCTTCAAAACTATGATATGAAAATTCTTGCTAAAATATTAGCTGAAAGAATCAGGATGGTTTGGTCTGGTCTGCTCAGCCCTGAGCAGGTTGGTTTTGTCCCTGATAGATCGGCGGCCGATCATTTGAGGACCCTGTCACATATCTCTCAATATGCCCAATCCGTTTCATATCCGGCTGCTCTGGTCTCCCTTGATGCTGAAAAGGCCTTTGACCGCGTGGACTGGTCTTTTCTCTGGGCAGTTATGGAGAGAATGGGTTTTCCACCTGCCTTTCTAAATAAGATTCGGTGTTTTATAGTTGCCTTCTGCTAGAATTTATTGTAATGGGGTGTTTCTCCCTTTTCGCTTATATACCGGCACCAGACAGGGATGTCCTCTTCCCTTTATTATTTAATTTGTATTTGGAACCTTTACTTATTAGGCTTAAGGCTTCTTCCCAGGTTAAGGGCTTAGATTACACCAAAGGAACTAGGTCTTTCTCTTACGCAGAGATGACATTCTTTACATTTAGCAGATCCGGCTGAATCTTTAAGGCGGTGATAGGTATTGTCGAGAGGTTCGTACTTTTCTTGTTATAGATTGAATATTTCCAAATCTGAAATCCTTCCTTTTAACGTATATACTAATAAGCATGAATTTTCCTCTTTCGGGATGAGATGGGCCCCTAGGTCTATCAAATATTTAGGGATTTATTTTTCTACTGAACCTTCTCTTCTGAGAAAGTTAAATTTGGACAGAATCAAGGACTCGGTTTCTCAGGATTTACAATGTTGGTCAGCTCTTCCCATCTCACTTTGGGGTCGAATAAATATTCTTAAAATGAACGTCTTCCCCCGGATTTTTTACCTATTGAATTTGGTTAACCTTTGGCTTCCTATCTCTTATATTCAGCAGTTTCATGTGCTTTTTTCTAATTTCATTTGGCTGGGGAAGGGGATTAGGTGCTCCTATGCTAAATTGTCACTTCCTAGAGAAAAGGGGGGTCTTAGATTACCTAATCTCCTGTTGTACCATTAGGCGGCTCACCTCTCTAAGTTGGGAAGATGGTTCTCTACCGAACCAGACTCATCCTGTCCAATCTGGCTTCAACTTGAACGCGCCTCTCTCTCTCTGAGATTAAACCGGACAGGTATGCTCTACTTTTTCTATCCCCAAAGGTACTTTCATATTGGGTGCCGGATAGTGTAATGATGGCCGCTCTTAAGTCACTCATGCAATGTTTAAAGTGCTTCCGTGTCTCCGCTATTTCAGACCTGGGACAACCGGTTGTTCGTAATCCCAATGTTAAGCTGGGTACTTCATGGATCACCTCGGAGTGGCTCCTGCAAATCAGGGAGGCCAGACTTGAGCATTTCTTTAGCAGGGACTCACTTCTTTCTTCCGGCGATATTCTGGAGAAGTTTGATATACCTAGGAGAGATATTTTCAAGGTCTATCAATTGAGACATCTGATCAGCCGGAGATTTGGTACCAATTTTAAGGACTCGGTCGCTTATCCTTTCTTTTCTGGAATTATCAATCTTGCTTCCCAATCCCATCCTATCTCTCTGATATATTCCTTCCTTTTGAATTATAACTTGCTGGATACGGTCTAAGGCTCGGGTGTGTGGGCACACCTTCTACCTGATATTTCCCTGGATTGGTCTGGTATTTGGAAAGATCTCCATAGATACCATACCCAGGATAGGTTGCAGTTAAAGCAATATTATATTGTCAATAACCTCTACTATACTCCGGTTAAACTCTTTCAGCTTAAGAGGGCCTCTCATTCAAAGTGCTTTAGGTGTTTGCAAGGGGAGGGTAACTTAATCCATATGTTCTGGGATTGTCCTAAAGTTGCCCCCCTGTGGTCTCTGGTCTGGGACTATCTTGATCCTCTTCTGGGTCTGTCCGTTTTTTTCTGTCCTGAGATATGTCTTTTAGGTGAATTCTCCTGTATAGATAGTGTTGAACGTAGATACTATATGGCTTTGGTGTCTATGGCTGTTAAAAAACTGGTTTTAAGACATTGGACTGACCAACTGGCCTTGTCATTTGCTGATTGGTTGACTGAACTGGTTTCATACCTTCAATCCGAAAGGTTGATTGCTAGTCTTAAATGTCGTTTAGACCTGTTTCAGAGGAGATGGAATAAATTCCAAGCCCTGTGTTTGACTTAACCTATATAATTCTGAGACCCGATTCCTCATGTCTGCCTTTTATTTTAAGGTCTATGTTAATCCTTGTTGTTAAGATTGTCTTGCTCTTATACAAATGTCAAGATTTGAAGTTTGTGGTGATATGTTGCTTTGTCCAGACAATGTTTGGTGTTTGTCGGTGCACCCCGGTGGGAGGGGGGAGAGGGAATGGTTTGTGGGGGTTGAACGTTCGATACTGTACAATGTTTCTTGTATTTGTGGTTGGGTGGGTTGTTGGGATTGTGGGTGGGACTGGGTTTGGGGGGTGGTGGATTTTGTGTTATTTTCTTTTTGTAGTGGGGTTGGGATATGTGGGGGGAGAGTGTGTAGTTCTTTGGTTGTACCGTTCATTCCAATGTTTTCTTGTATTTCCTTGGTGTGTTTTGTATTATGGTGTTGTTGTTTTGTTTTTTCAAACTCAATAAACCTAAATTTCAAAAAAAAAAAAATCCTAGTAAGATGCCCTCCACATATTACTTGGTTGTGTATGGTGTGGGAGAGCTTGTGTGGGACATGCACCCTATAATCCCGGTTCAGGTGTTGTCTGGTTTTGAAGGGATTTAATTGGCAATTGGCCAACTGGGTATACCTTTTGATGGGTTGGGTCATGAACTATGAGGTAATTGTTGGGCTATTGTACAACAGGAAGTGGTGCCCTGTATGAGAGGTACATGGGGACCACTGGACATCAAGAAATGCCTTTTTCTGGTCTGGGAGAGCTTGTGAGAGGCACTTGAATAACAAAGGGGATGCTTTAAGATTGGAAAGCAAAATGGCGGTTCCTAGTACTTCAGAGCAGTCAGCTGTGATGGTGGCCCAGAATGTATCCAGCTGGGAGCATGACCATAGAACATGCAAAAGATGAGCTGGTGAAGTCTATGGCTAGCGTGGCCATGGGTAGTACAGAATGGGATGCCAACCACTTCAAGTTGAGTAACAGTCTGGTATTTTCTGCCCCTTATTTCCCCTGCATGAACCCCACCTGAGCTGGATGAATGATGGAAGGCAACACACTCAGCATCTGTGATTTTACTTGGCTGTTCATGTTTGCCGATACCAAGAACTGCATACACATATGCAGTAATGAAGTGCTGATGATGTCAGGGCAAGTTGTGGGTCACAATAGTACAGTAAATCACTATTCGGGTTATGAATGGGTAACATCAGGAGGCATTAACACACACTAAAAGGCCTTTGAGAGACCTGGATATAATTGTTTAATTAAGCAATTTATCCCTCCAGGGTGTGGGTATACTGGAGGATTTACCACGGCTGGTGTGGTTGGGTCACAAGGCGCAGCCGAGTGACTGAACCACACCAGTCATGTTAAGCCCTCCAGTACACTCACACCCTGGAGGGATACATTGCTATTATGCAATGTCTGCTTTTTAAGGAGATGGAAAAAAATAAGTTTTTTTTTTTTTGGTGGGGGGGATTTTTAGTCATGCATATTTATTAGTGGCTGAAAAAAATTTTGCTATTTGGTAGTGTGGTTCAGCAGCTTCGCACACTCGCGCTCTGATTCTGTCTCCGGGTGCTTTCCATATTAGCGTGAGACCCTTGGTGAGTGTTTTGTTAACATCCATAACTAAAAATCCTGCCCAGTGGCACTGAGGGTTGAGGTGCAGGATGCCACACCTCGCTCCACGCTGGCGACCCTGGTTCAGGAATGGACTTAGGTCACCAGGGGTCAGCAGGGAAGGAGAGGGATTGAGCACCCATAGACTGCTCTTCCTCTCTGAGGGAGGAGGGGTTTCTAGTCATCGGTGCTCCTGTGACCTCTGGTGGAGACCAGAGGGTGGTGTGCTGGCACTGTAAGATGGGGTGAGCTTGGGGCATGACACCGGGAAGGAGCACGTGCGGACACGTGTGTGCCCCCTTCCATTGGCGTCATTGCATGCCCCAGCCCACATCAGAGAAAAAGGGAAAGTGTGGCATGCAGTCATGGCAGCTTGATGGCCGTTTGAGGAGCTGGCTGGCCTTGGGGGCACCACTGCCCAGATACTGGATCCTTTGTCAGTGGGGAGTAAGGAGGGGACTTCCTGCCACCCCACCCCGGGGGGCAAGCCGTGGGGGTAGATGGTGGTGGGGGCTTTAATGGGGCTAGGATAGAGCTGGATGGTGGCCAGAGATGGGTGGATGCTGGGACGTGAAGAGTTAGACTGAGAGCCACAAGGTAAAAAGTACTAACTAAAAAAAAAAAATCCATAACTAAAAAAAAAATTCTGTTTGAAGTGATGTGGTGGCATGCCTCCATTTAGTTTTTACATTTTTTGTGTTTGGCCCTAGTTTTGGTGGGTATTAGTGGGGCCATTGGACATCGGGGAGTTGTTTATTTATGGAGGAGCCTGGTATCGGAGGGAATGGGGGACCTACTTGCCAACAGGGAATTATTTTTTTGTGGCGTGGCCTTGTATGAAATGGCATGAGATAGCTACAGGATTTAAGAAAGTCCTTTACTTGTGGTGGCACTTGGTTTGGGATTAAAATGTGTGAGCACTGGAAATCAATGAACTCTTTAATTTTGGTGTGGGCTGGTGTATGTGGGCTTGGGTGGGTCATTGGACACCAGGAAAAGCTTTTTATTTTGGAGGCGCTATGTATGAGAGGGAATTGGTAGGGAGGACCATTGGAGAAAAGGCAAAAGGTTGTTTTTGTTTGGGGTCTGGTATGGGAGGGCAAGGCTACTCAATCTAGCCTCTCACCACCACAGAAAAAGTACTGAACAGATGATATAGGACTGAAAGAGAAAGCGGGGATATGGGTTTAGAGGGGGAGGAGGTTGTGTGTGATGGCGAGGAGGTGGGGAGGTTATGTATTGCTACTGTATATTTTTCATATTAACCTATTTTCTTTCTCTTTAACAGGTCTGACAGGATGCTGACTCCGTCACCATCAGATAAGTATTACTCTATGACTAACCTGTCCTATACTGCCTAATTACTCATTAAGAACTGCAGATCCTTTGTGACACATTTCATGTACTTTTACTTTACAGTTTTGCTGGACATTGTCCCTTCAAGATTACTGATTTTGGTTCCCTAGTACCCTGGTAAGAGACTCTTGATATATTACTGTGCCTGTCATGGTGATGTACCTGGGGAACACTGGTGAGTGCTATAGGGTTGGGTGAGGGGGATTGATAACCACTAAGGGACCGGGATCATTTCTGATGATCTAAAGGTGTCTAAGCAGAGTATAAAGACTGCAGGTTGGGTCAGTGGCATGCTGGGATTCATAGGTGGATGTATCACAAGCATAAGGTGGGAGGTGGTTATGCCATTGTACAAGACACCAGTGAGGCTTCACCTAGAGTACTATGAGCAGTTCTGTAGACTGCACCATTGTAAGGATATTTACAAGGTGGAGGTGGTGCAGAGAAGGGCGATTAAGATGGTACAAGGATTGCACCAGAAAACATATTTGGAAAGGCTAAAAGACCTCAATATGTGCTCACTGGAGGAAAGGATGGGATCAGGGACATGATGGAAACATTCAAGTACCTTTTGGGCATGAGCAATGTAAAGGGGATTAAATCTTCCAGTACAAGAGATGTACAAGAACAAAGGGCCATGGCATGCTGAGGAGAAATGTGATTTTTCTTCACGTAGGGAGGGTGATGGATGCATGGAATGAAATCCCACAGGAGGAGGTTAGGCCAAACACATTGGATGGTTTTAAACCTGCATGGGATAGGCATATAGGGTCAGTGGAGACAAAATAGTGTAGTGCTTTCAGGCAGACTGGATGGGCCTGCTGGTCCTTATCTGCCTACAATTTCTATGTATCTACAGTATGTTTCTATGCTTGCCTTGTATGATATCGAATACTGGACACAAGGAAGTTTTTATTCTCTCCTCAGGCACCCTTTAACATAAGTAAGTGATTGTGGAGAAAAGTGCTGGATGTTCTATTTCAACCAACTTTTTAACATTTTGCTACCAGTTTCGTCCACTACAGAGTGGCAGAAGTCAAAGTGCAGCTGCGGTAAACTAATCCCCATCAACGATGGCCATTCTGCATGCCTTTTCTGTCTGGGACCTACCCACAACGTGGACACCTGCCCACACTACTGCAAGTACAGTCACTCATGGGACCCAGACCTCAGATAGCTACATCTTCATGCATGTCTCTTGCAGACTTAGTAGTCTCCCACTTTGGGATCTCTTTGAGAGTAGCTGAGGCCTTGGTGATCAACCTTCCTGTCTATTACCCCAAGAATTCAAATAGGGGGGAGACTCTGTTGCATACTCTTGATGTTCTTCATAGGGTGTTCAGGAATTACATAGGCTGCACCCACCAACATTATGAGAGGAACCTAAAGGAACAATGAATTGTGTTACAACAAATAAAAATGATTTCTGCTGTAATGTCTCTCCTTGTGTGAGCTCTCACTGTCTCTGTGTGTATGTATGCAGTACTGAAGTCATTTACCTGCTATTCTGTTATTCCACTTAGCTGTTCATGTCAGCTGATGCCCAGAACTGCATATACATATGTGGTACTCAGTTGTTCATGAGGTCATTGAAAGTTGTGTGTCGTTACAGTACAGTGAAGCACTATTTGGTTATGCCCAGGTAACACCAGTAGGCATTAACACACACACACTACAGGGTGGTAAAAATGCCAACTGATGTTATCCGGTCATAACCCCATAGACATTTACCTGCTATTCTGTTATTCCACTTGGCTGGTCATGTTAGCTGATGCCCAGAACCACATACACAATAACATAAATTACAAATAAAGTGTATTCATGGCCTCAGTGTTGCCGTGTGTGTACAGACTGGCAAGAGCAGATTGGCAAAATAATCCTTTGACTTGTGCTATACAAGGTGGAAGGGGCCTGGTTTAGAAGGGGTTGTGGGGGGACATTGGACACCCGGAAATTCTTAACTTGTGGTGCCTGATATGGGAGGGAATTAAGTGACCACTGGACAACAGGGAATGCATTTTTGGTAGTGGTGTCTGATATGGGAGGGCTTGTGAGGGGCAACTGGACAACAAGGGGATGCTTGAAATGTAATGGTGCCTGATATGTGAGTGAATTGGGGAACCAATGAGCAACGTGGAATGCATTTGTTTGGTGGTGCTGGTGGTTGATATGGGAGGGCTTTTTTGGGGGCCATTGGTCACCAGGTGATGCTTAACCTGTTGTGTCGCCTGGTATGGGAGTGAATTGGCAGACCACTTGACAGCAGGGAATAGGTTTTAAATTTTTTTATTTTCTTGTTTTGCAGTGGGTCCTGGTTTGGGAGGGTTTGTGCAAGTTGACATTGTACACCAGTGAATGCTTAACTTGTGGTTGCACCTGAGATGTGATGGGATGTTTTTACTATTGCAGTGTGTCTTCCCACAGGAAAGCTCCTGATTGGACATCTTACTGATCGACAAGAACATCTGTCTCATAGAGCCCTGGTCTGAGCTTTTCGGAGATTTTCGAACATCAATTTATTCACTTGTCAAGGTTAGTTCTATGCATTACATGTTTTTGCGCCTGACATGGGAGGGAATTGGGGTACAACAGAACAACAATCCAGAGGAGAGAGATAGAGAAACTACTGGGGCCAAAATAGACATTTGTACAGTCACAGAAATCACAAATAAAGAGTATTCCTCACTTCAGTGTGGCTGTGTGTACAGATGGGGCAAGAGCAGTCTGGCAAAATAAATCTTTTGACATGTGCCATACAGAGAATGGGGGGAGAGACTCCGGAGCACCAAAGAGATATTTTACAGTCACATAAATCACAAATAAAGTTTATTCTTGGACAAAATGTGGCTTTTTCAGTACAGGCCGGGCAATGGCAGGCAGGTAAAATAAATCTTTGACTTGTGCAATCCAGAGGGGGGAGAAAGAAAGAAAGAGAGAGAGAGACAGAGACTAATGAGGACCAAAGAGCCATTTGTACAGTCACAGACATCTCAAAGTGTATTCCTGCCCTCAGTGGGGTGCCAACTGGTATGGGAGTGTCTTGGGGGACCATTGGACAGCAGGGGATATGTTTTTGTGGTGGTGCCTGATTTGGGTGGGCTCATGGGGGATATTGGACACCAGAGAATGCTCAACTTGTGGTGCCTGATATGGGAGGGAATTTGGTGATGGTGACCATTGGACAACAGGGAATGCATTTTTGGTGGTTTGGGTCTGATACGGAAGGCTTATGGAGGGAAATTAGACAACAGTAACGGCTTAACTTTTATGTCGCCTGATACGGAAGGGAATTGGGGGACCATTGAAAAATGTGGAATGCATATTTTTTGGGTGATGTTGCCTGCTATGGGAGGGCTTGTGGGGGGGGCATTGGTCACCATGGAATGTTTACCCTGGGGTGCTGCCTGGTATGGGATAGGATTGGGGCACCTTTGGACATGAGGGAATTCATGTTTTGGGGTGGGGCCTGATATGGGTGGGGTTGTGGGGGGCCATTGGACACCAAGGAATGCTTTTCTTGTGTGATGCCTGACATGGGAAGAAATTGGAGCATTTAATGACATAAAATAATTTTTTGTTGGTGGGGCCTGATATGGGAGAGTTGGTGGGCTGCCATTGGACACCAGGGAATGCTTGACCTGGGTATCCACCTTGTATGGGAGAGAATTGGGGGACCACTTGACAACAGGGATTTTTTTTGCAGTGAGACCTGGTTTGGGAGGTGATATGGGGACTAACACTGTATATATGGGAGGTGGTACCTGATATGGGATGTTTATCATATCACTGTTTTTTTTTCCTGCATGACAGTTCCTGATTGGACATCTTACTGATCAACAAGAACATCGTAGAGTCCTTCTCTGAGCTTTTGAAGATTTTTGAACATCAGTTTATTCACTTGGCAAGGTTAGTTATATGCATTACATGTTGTTGCGCCTGGCATGGGAGGGAATTGGGGTACAACCGAACAACCAGGTAAGCTTTCATTGTGGCAGTGCCTGGGTTGTTAGGGTATGGGAGGAAAATGGACACCAGGTATCCCCTGCAACCTTGGTACCGGAGACCTCTTTAAAGGCAATAAAATCCTGTACCAGGGGTACTAGAGCTACCAAGAACAGTCTGGAGTGGGGACAGTGGACACCCTTGGCGGGTACCTCTATGTAGTGGAAATGAAGAGGATATATTAGTGTTGTTTAAGATTCTGACCATTGGAGAACTATATAGAGTGATTATCCACTGACAGAACTAGGGGCCAAAGCCGTACAGACGCAACACCTCATGGAGATAATCCCATGCTACAGAATAAAAAACTTTGGCAGAGTCTATGGCTAGTGTGGGCATGTGTAGTGCAGAATGGGATGCCAACCGCTTCAGGTTGAGTAACAGACTAGTATTACTCTGCCCCTGATTTCCCCTGCATGAACCCCACCTGAGCTGGGTGAATGATGGAGAGCAACATGCTCAGCATGCTGGTGGCCAGAACCTTAGCTAATATGTCAGTATCCAAAAGGGAAATGGGACAGTAATTAGCACAGTCTAATAGATCGTTCATCTTTTTAGGGAGGAGGGTTATGAGGGCCTCTCTCATGGTGGGGGGAGAACTCCCGCCAAGTAGGCCTCTTGCAGAGCTAAAAGTAGCGGGTGGGCTATTTCCTGTTTGAGGATTTGATAGAGTTCTACTGACATCCCATCTGGCCTGGGCGCTTTCCCCTTAGCCATCAGTGACTGTCATCTCATTAATCAGGCCTGGAAGGAGATTTTGCGGTTGCTGTCCGAAATCACCTTTCGGGACCAAGTAATGATATGACAGTGCCATTCATTGTTCATGAGGTGGGCTCCCAAAAAGGTCATGCTGAAAATCTGTTGTCAGAATGTAAAAAAATTGTTCAAGTTTCATCAGAGGGTTAGGGATACAAGAAAGAATAATCATTGGGGATTCTGAGTAAGAGGAGGTGGCCTCAAACAAAAGGCAGAGAGCTTCTGCCAGCACCGGATTTGGGGAGGGGGGTGGGGACAAGAGGAAGAGGGCTGCATATGACACCTCGAGGGTAGTGGACACATGGAATAATCTGTCACATGAGGTGGTGGGAGCTAGCACAGTGGAGGGATTTAAACATGCCTGGGACAGGTATAAGGGAACCTTGGAGGTGGGAAGGAGGGGTGAGAAGCTAATGGCAAGGTAGTGGCAGATGTTGCAAACTAGCATAGGGCTTATGGTCAGACAGGATGGGCCTGGTGGTCCTTATCTGCCAGTAATTTTCAATGTTTCTTAATTGAATTCTTTGATTTGATGATGAAGTGAATGGGGGGGCAGTGATGTACATCATATAATCATAGAAATGTGATAGCAGAAACGGACCCTCTTGGACCATCGAATCTGCTCCTTTCCCTTCCCTACTTTTCTCATGGAGTACTGTACCGACAGATCTTGGTGTCATAGACTAAAAGCCTGATCTTACTTGTAACCCACCTACAAATGGGGGTTCCCCGGAAGTCTTCCTTGGGTGTGCCTAAATGCCAACTGCCAGGCTGGTATCCTGTGTCTTAGCGCTTTAAATGTGTTTGTGCTAGAGTACCTTAATGCCTCTGTGCTCTGTCTCTTTAAGAGCTGCCAATAACATGGTGCTTATTTAATCTGGGAGGGGGTGAATGTTTCTATGCTCGAGTCCCACTGTGGCTGCCAGATAATCGTGTTTATGTTTCAAAGTTCAGTCAGGGTTTGACCTCACGAAACTGCTAACAATGTTAGTCCATTGGGAACCTCAGATATACTAGGTTGAAAAAGCAAACACATTTTGCTAGTCTGTGAGTGGTTGAAACATTTTTTCTTACTGCAAAAGGTGTACTTTTTGGGCTATGTTAAAGCTTGTTGAGGTTGCATTTGGGTGGAGCTGGGCCGGGAGTACAGGGAGTGTTTATCATGGTTCCTATTTCCTGTAACATTGCAATTTGTTCATCAGTCTCAAGACTGAAATCGATGGATTTTGTTGTTTGTATTTTGTAGGAATGCTACGTTACATACAGTATGGTGAGAATGCGATTCTAGTGGACTTTACACCTGTCAGAGATAAAACACTCATTACATCATGTAGTCAAACTACGCTCAGGGGAGTATCAGTGATATTTCCAGTGACCCCATTGCATATTTAATGTGTGTGTGTGTGTGTGTCATTTTAGCATGGTGACTTGGTTAATCAAGGGGGGTATGTCATAATTAAACAAGCAATAGATAATACATTTTTCATGTGACCTCAGGATCCAGCTCTTATTTGGGTGGTGGCATTACCTGACTGGGACCATGCAAGGTCCCACGGTTGAAACCTCTGTTTGGTTGGTCTCAGTGAGATGTAACAGTAATGAGTATGGATTCAGTTGAGTTTTGGCTGTGACCTGAGGATCTAGCACCCAGTGACTGAGATGGATGTGGCATTCATTTGGTGGGACCATGCAAGGTCTAAGGGTTGAAACCTATGTGTGGTTGGTGTTAGGGATGTGTAACAGTAATTGGTATGAGTTTGGAGGGTAGGTAAGACCACTAAACACCTGGGAATGCTTTTTCTGTGATGGTGCCATTTCTTGTAAGGTGTTGTGGAACCCACATACACCATGGAATGAATTTTGTGAAATGGTGGGGCCTGGTGTGGGAGGTCATGGAGGGGCCATTGGACACCAGGAGATGCTTTATTGGTAGTTGTGCCTTGTAGTGAAGGTAATTAGTGCCTGGGTGTGTGCCAGAAGTGGTGAAATACTGTATCCATTAGTGGTCACTTGACTGAGGCATTTTAGCAAAGACAGCCATTTTGAATTAGTTTATCAAAGGTGCCACTTTTGAGGCATTTTAAAAATACAGCCATTTTGAGGTGTTCACCAGTGATTCACACTTGGTGCCTGGATGTGGCAAAAGTGATGCAGTACTGTGTCTGGTAGTGGTCACATTACTGATTGCCACCATACCACATCAGCCCTAACTCATAAAGAGAACTTTCTAGCGAAAGTGGCCATTTTGAAGCATTTTATCAAAGGTGGCCATTTTGAGGCATTTTATCAAAGGTGGCCATTTGGAGTCATTTAATCAAAGGTGGCCATTTTGAGCTGCTCACCAGTGATTCACACTTGGTACCCATATCTAGCAAAAGTGGTGGTGTACTTTTCTTTTTTACGTTTGTTTTTTTCTTTTTTTTAACCTTTGTTTTACTCAGTGAGAAACACTAAGCTGAAAGCTTGTTTACAGGTGAGACCTAGGAGCACAAGGAAGTTGAGTGACTTTGTGTCCGGTAGTGGTTACATGAGTGATTACCACCATACCTCATCAACACAGACCCATTCAGAGAACTTTTTAGCAAAGGTGGCCATTTTGAGGCACTTTAGAAAAGGCAGCCATTTTGAGGCATTTTAACAAAGGCAGCCATCTTGAGGCACTCACCAGAGATTCACACTTGGTGTCTGGATATGGCAAAAGTGTTGAAGTAGTGTGTCCGGAAGTGGTCACATGATTGATTACCACCATACCGCATCAACCCTGACCCATTCAGAGACTTTTTAAACAAAGGTGGCTGTTTTGAAGTATTTTAGCAAAGGCAGACATTTTGAAGCATTTTAGGAAAGGTGGCCATTTTGAAGTGTTCACGAGTAATTCACATTTGGTGCCTGGATGTGGTGAAAGTGGTGCAGTAGTGTGTCTGAAAGTCATCACATTGATTGATTGCATATTTCTTATTTCTCAGAGAACGTGTGTTCAACAAATCTACAGAAGTCACAAAATGACCCTTTTTGAACGACACTGAAGATCAAGACACTGCAATGATGCTACATTACAACATTTTGGATCTCGACTTCATATGATACTACTCAACTGATACTTTTTGGGATTAAGGTAAGAGACAAACTAGTTTGCCTAACAGGCTATGGAAACCTTGTGGTGTTAACATAAATCAGCCTTGTAGATCTACTAGTATGCATTGCACCACAACAAACTTCTCCTTCACTGTCTCATCAGTTGGAATGAATGATAATACTTAGACTAGTTTTGAACACTCCAAGTGATGACGTCATGTGAAAGTGTGATACATTACTTTGGTTAAATTAAATATTACAGACTGTATGTCAACAGTTGATGAAATGGTGTAGCATAGGGCAAGAGCAGACAGTTTTTTTTCCCCTACAGGTCACAAGCATGAAGATGATATATATAAAACACAAAAACATGTGAATAACAACAATTTGTCAGTGTCGGTGGGTCAGTAGGTTGCACACTCACCTTTGAGGCCGGGAAATCAGTTGGCTGTGGGTTCTATTCCTACACCAGGCACTTGGGTTAATATTCCAATACCGACACTGCAGTGAAGCTTAAGGAGGGGTGCTGCACTCCTGAGATGCTGTCTTTCACATTAGATGTTAAACCGAGGTCCCGTCTGCTTATTCTGGTGGTTGTTCAAGTGGACGTTAAAGATCCCATGGCACTTCTCGAAAAGAGTAGGGGAATTTTTATTGCAAATGAAATAAATACAAACTGGTACAAAAATAATCAGACAGAAAAAGGAAACTGTATATAAAAACAACAGATCATACAAAATCCCCAGAGTGCAGTACACAGTCTAATCCCATTCACCAGATAAACCTATCTTATTTAACCCTGTGACAAATCACTGTTTCCCTCCACCAAATCAAACAATCATCTAATAGTGGATTCCATGGCACTTATTGAAAAGAGTTGGGGAATTTTTTATTAAGACTGAAAAGCAAACTAAATACACAAGGTGTTACAGCACACCAATTCATAATACAAAATTAAACAAGTAATATAAAAGGTAATACAGCATCCAAATAAACAAAAACAAATATCAACATTTTTAAAGTACAAAAAAAAGGAAGAAGAAATAACCAAAGCTAAACAAAACTCCTAAAACAAAAATATGAGAACATTATATATACAAAGTATTACTACATACTAAATTATAATACAAATAATAAACAGAAATATGTATTTCATCATACATACAATGGAAAAAATTAAAACTCTGTCATTAGAGTCCTAAAACCCAAGTAGTAAATGCTGAAAGTCCTCCCCTTACTTAAAGAAGCAGGACTTATGAGAGAAACAAAATACCAAAAATTGTATGACAACATACAAAATAAAAAAAACAAAGAAAAATAAGTATACAGCATACTTTTTGTCCCTTGTAAACCTAAAGGGAGAAAAAAAATTGTGAACATAAGATGGAAAACATAAACACAACATTATCCCATACATAGTAAGCTGAAATACCCCCTCCCCGTACATGCATACTACTATATGGCAGTATGTTTTCCCAACTCAAAGCACCTCTTATAAAATTAACTGGTATCCACAACATACACTTCCATAATATATGGATTCTTCATGTTCCTATATATATATATATATATATAATATATGTGTATATATATGTATATATGTGTGTGTGTGTGTGTGTGTGTATATATATATATATATATATATATATATATATTTAAATTAAACCATACTCAACATCAAGAATACTCCTCACCAGAAAATAATTCATTTCTACCAGAAACTGCCACTTCTCATTGATTAAGACCAGAAGAAAATAACAGTGAAATTACAAAGAAAAACACTCAGTACCACATATTACTAGTCATAAGCAAAAGTGGAATTATGCAATGCTTGAAATGTATCTCAAAATATACCCTACCAACTCATAGCCAATCTATACTGTACCACCAAGACTGGAAGATTTCATATGGCACTGACTTCCTTTCAGTATTTCTATGACTAAGAATTGTAGTAGTAATCATATGAAATAATTGCTCCTCTGTATATTCTAATTGTTGCAGTGTCAGCCTATACCGCACATGCCATATATAGAATTTAAAACACACCAAAATAACCAAAGTGTAACCCTATCATGTTTAGTCCATTTGAATGGAAGAATACCCAAGTATAAAATCTCAGGGTTAAATCACAAAGGGTGATGTAGGCCATTTACCCGTAAAAATTCCAAAACCGTTTTACAAAAGGACACAGAAAGAACAAATGGTCCATGGATTCCACCACCTCAACACAAGTCTCCCTAGGGCAGTAACGATGTTCTACACTTTTTATGTTTTAGGTTTCCTTGACATTGAGTTTCCATGTAGGGAAAGCCACATAACATCCCACATATAAACCGGTATATGGGTAGATGTCAACATTTTCCCAATCAATATTTTATCTGAAATAGGTTTAAACTCAAAACAGGCTGTATCGTGAAAAAAAGTAGATAGAAGATGTGCATATAGTGTTTTCCAGTCATGTTGTGAAAAGTGTTCTGGTACTAAACACCAAAGTTTTATTTTCCCAAAACATACCCTTAAAGTTTCTGGAATATTATACAAAGAATGCTGTTTTGGGATGCATGAATGAGGAAGCCAGAAGGGGAGTATCTCTGCCAAGGAATCCAAAACCCATGGGATCCAAATACCCTCAGATTTCAATAATAATGGTCTCAAGTTTACATTAGTAAAATTGTAAAAAAGAAAACAATGGGATTAATCATTTAATACCCCCATTTTTTCTCTCTAAACAGTAAACACCGTTTAATGGGATTCAGTCTACTCCCAAATGCCTGAAAAAAAACAACCATACATCTGGGTCTCCAGCTTAGGGGGTAGACTAAAAACTGCAGCTAAATACAAAAAAATTGGGAGTAAGAAGGTCTTAATCATATATACCCTTTTTAATTTGGACAATCTCCACTTATTCCACAGTAAAATTTTCCCATATGCAATGTCCAATTTGGAGGACCAATTTAAGAAGGCCAAATCCCCGGTACCAAAAAGAAGTCCAAGAATTGTACAGGTCCCTGTCACAACAGGGATCCCAATTACCGTAGATTCTAAAAATCCTTTTCTAATCCAAAGGAAGGCATTTACTTTTCCTATAGTTAATCTGGCTCCCGTGTATTCGAAAATTCCTAAAGTATTTGTCCCACTAAACAGGTCGAAGGTAAATCCTACAAGAAAGCAGATGTCATCTGCATATGCAATACTTTTAATTTCTTCTGAGGTACTAGAAAAAGAAACCCCCTGAATAGCAATATTATCATTAATGCAACGAATTAAGGGGTCCAGTGTAAAAAGATAGAGAAGGGGACTCAGGGGACATCCCTGTCTAACTCCCCAGGTAACCATGCATGCCTTCCCCGTCCATCCATTACAGTATGCTAAAGCTTTAGCATTAGAATAACAAGATTTTATCCAAAAATAAAAGTACCTGGAATCCCATAACTAGCCAAACAGTCCCAAAGATATTCATGGTTTACCCTGTCGAAGGCCTTTTCCTGATCTAAACTAAGAATGAAACCAGTTAATTCTCCAGTCTCCCCATGACAAAATTTCTCTTAATAAAATTAACCCATCCGTTGTATCTCGGTCAGGAATAGTACAAGTCTGAGAAGAATGTATCAGAGTAGATGCACAAGCAACAACCTGTTATTCAACAATTTGGTATACAATTTAAAATCAGTATTTAATAATGTGATGGGGCACCAGTTTGAAAGGTGAGTCCTGTCCCCAGATTTATACATAAAAACCACCAACCCATTACCCATTGATTCAGGCAAATTCCCTGAAACCATCATATCCTGAAATAACTCTAGGATTTCAGGTAACAAAACTTGCAGAATCACACTGTACAATTCATATGGAATTCCATCTGTTCCAGGTGCAGAATTCTTTTTAACCATTGCAAAAGTGGTCATTATTTCAGATTGAGTAAGTGGTGACACCAGTACCGTTGATCGGATGATAAAACTTGTGGTAAAAGACATTTTTCCAACCAAACCTTATGACCATCCTGGGAGGATTCCTGATGACTAAATAAAGACTGCACATGCTCCTCTATGGCTGTCATAATTTCATACCTTTTGGAACAAAGACACCCCTTAGCATCCTGAATTAAAGCCATCCGCTTTTGATATTGTAGTTGAGCACAGAATTGAAATGGATTCATAAAATCCTGTGAACCCTGGGTTCCAAATTTCCATTCCTGTTCTAAAGATCTAAGTCTATTATATTGTAGATCATTCATTTTCGCCTGGTTTCTGCTAATTCTGCAAGAATCGTTTTATCTCCTTGGGAAGCTTGAAACACTAAATTCTGAAACTGTGTTTTGTAAATACAATATTGGTCCCTCTTAAATTTCCTATTTAATCTTCCTATGTGTTGAAAGTATCTTTTAATATCTAGCTTTGTATCCTCCCACCATTCCTGTGAAGTATCATATAACATTTTAACCGATTTACGTGCTTCTAATAAGGAAATAAAACCATCCTTAACAGTTGGAAGAGACAACAGTTCCAAGTTCAACCTCCAATACCCAGGCCCTTGTTGCATACCATCATAATTAGAGACCGTCAGTTCTATGATGGCGTGGTCAGATGGAGCAACAGGATGGGTCCTGGAATTTTTAATCTCCAAGGCAGGAGATATAAACCAGAAATCGATCCTAGTAGCTAGGTTACCTCTGAAATAGGTCTTATCTGGCCTGCCAAAAAAACCACAAGCATCGACCAAACCAGTTTGTGAAATCAAAGCAGCCAGGCAATTGGTATCACAATATAATTTTGGGGTTTGAGGACCCCTGTCCTTTAAATACAACCCACAATTGAAATCTCCTCCCAAGAAAACATAACGAGATGTAAACAAATAAGGCTGTATAGTGTTAAAAAGCTCAATTCTAGCTGTCTTTGTTTGTGGGGCATATACATTAATAAACCGAGAGTGCAATTTATTTAACGTGACATCTAATAACAAAGCACGGCCCTGGGCTATGTCCACTACCTGTATGGATTGTGCCAAAGGGGAATTTAAACAAATTCCAACCCCACAACAAAGATCCTCTCCAATAGACCAATAAGTCACTCCCCATTTCCATCCCACAGAGGTTCTATCCATCTCTTGTCTGCTATGTAATCGAGTGTCTTGAAAGAATACCACATCATAAAAAAAGGAATCAAATAAAGCATATACCAAAAGTTGTTTTCTATCTGACTGAATACTGTTAGTATTTAAAGAGGCCACAGTAATACTAAATAACATATCCATTGCATGATAAAAACAAAAACAAAACCTATTAAGTGTTTAACTAAAGGAGAACTAATTAATCCTGAAAAAATTGAAAACATTAGGATTTCTTCCTGACCCATTTACGGAACCCATCCTAGATTTATTTTTGGAGGGATAGTCAAATCTTCTGTAGAATGCTCAGTGTCTGATCCTCCATCCGCTTGAGAAGAGTGAACCAAACTGAGTCTGATTCTGTACCTACATCAGGTTCTTCAACCTGCAAGGTGGAAAAGGTGTTTTGCACTGGGATATGGAAGACTGAAACAGATGCTGCAGTTTTCTTCCAAACTCCTTCTTCGATTATTAACTACAGTGAAGGTAACCTCTGGTGGAAGGGGAGGCATAGAACCTGCATCACCAGATACCTCTAGTACTAACAGTTCTGCCTCAGATGGAGGCATGTGAGAAACCAAAACAGAAGTGGGTAAGGCCACCGAAGGGGGATTAATAGGCCTTTTAGGAGGTGCCCTCTTAGGTAGGGGAGGGGGGCCATATTGTTTCAAAGCCGATTTTAATGCAATATTCAAATAAAAATCCTGAGTGGTATAATCCTTGTCTGCAGTATTATGGGCTGCCCAAGGACAATCCATAAAAGAATGCTGTTCCTCACAAAGACTACACTTGGGAGGATGATGACAGTCAGTCATAATATGCCCCACTTCCCCACATTGAGCACATTTCATTGTATCACAGGTTCGACTCAAATGTCTACTGGAACCGCATTTATAACAATGGCATGGCTGTCCAGGATAAAAAATGAAACCCTTGTCACGACCCAGGTAAAAACAACTTGGTAGATGTTGAAGTCCATCCTCCGTTTGTGGTAAAGTCACCTTATACCTCCACCCTCCATTCCAAAACCTTCAGAATCTAAAATTGGTTCCGGATTCCTTGTATTTGACAACGTTTCTCCAGCCAGTATGAAATGTCCATAATATTCACCCCTTCATTTCTGAATAAGACAGTGATCACTTTAAAATTTTGTTTTGTTAAAGGTATAGCTTGAAAGTGGGTCCAAGCTGGGTTCATTTTAAACAGGGCATACTTCATCCAGAAACGATTCAGGATGTCAGGGAACGAAAACTTATGTCATATGTAGATTCTCCCAGTATGAATCAAAGCATACACTTCCGAGGAGAAAACCCCAGCATCTGCTTAAATAGAACTTTCCCCACATAAAAGCGGTCTGGCATCGATCCGCTGGTCCTAAAACCGCAGCCAAACTGCATTCCTGGCTTAGCTAAAGAAACAGGTTTTGAAATAAACTAGCAAAGTGGGAGCTGTCAGGGCTGGGGTTACTGACTCATTGTCAGGAGGTACTATAGAATAGATCCCAGTGCTTCATCCGACTGGGGGGAATCACTAGCCACAATAATGTTTTCCATAGGCCCCTGCTGTGCTGGAGACTGTATAGGGGAGAAGGAAATGGAATCTGCTTGTGAAATGGGCAAGTCCATCATAACCATCTCTGCATCTGTATTAGCAGATAAAGTGTACCCTGAAACAGGGTCTAAGGCTAGCACATATGGTTTAGTAAACAGGACTGTATCAGGCCTGTGCATATTGTGTAGAAGGCCATCCACAGTTCCCCCCAGTGCCCCCGTGACACTCCCCGAACCTGGAAGCATAATATTGGGATCCGCAACCCACTGACCTGTTTCTGTTTGGATTCAACCAGCTCGTTCCAGTGCCCATTCCGGAGACCATGCCAAATCATGCTGTGAGTGATTTTCCAATCCTGTGTCTTTGCCTGATGTAGTATCCTCTATTAGAGGGCCCACTGCAAAAACTTTTGCTGTAGATGCCGTAGAAGGCGATGGTGAACCTTGAATTGAACGTTTCCTTTTTTTTTCTTCAGCATGCAGTTTAGCTGCTCTGTAATCAGCCTCAGTCTGTAATAAGAGGTCCTGTTTCACATGGACCACTGCGTCTATATCTTCATTGCCCTCCACAGGTATGGTGCCTGCTCCGGGGCTTCCTGTAACACCTAGTGTCACCATCGTAGAGGAGTGTAGCAAAACTCCATTTTCGGTGGATCCTCCACCCATTGCTATCACAGCGAGCAGCGGGGGCTGTAGGTACGATATGCTGGCCACCCTGAGAGTGCATTCCAGCCGTACCATGTTCCCCGCTGAGCCTTGCTAACTCACCAGCCACAGCATGTCCTCCTCCACTGTCCTCCTCCTCCGCCATCTTGGTCCCACCAGAAAATGGGTCCCCCCCCTGCTCACAGGAAGCAGGAAGTTGGGGAATTTCCCAGTGTCCTGTCTAAATTTCCCCCATCCACTAGAAATTCCATCAACAGCTTAATCTGGTTCAATTTCAGTTGGTTACCACCTGTATCCCCCTCCCCCAGGTCACCCCTGAAAAAGGGATTTCTAGTCTCAGTGGGCCTACCTGGTCAACAAAACTCAATAAATAAATTAGGGCATAGTAGCATACGGTGAATTAGAGAAAAAAAGTTCAATTTGCAGACCAGTACAGTGATCTAAAATAAAATATGGCAATAGTAGTCAGGCATTCTTTTTTCTACTGGTCGCTGGCAGAAAGGTGGTAGATAGATATAGGGATAGATAATTTTTTTTTTATACAGGATCAGAAATGGTGTGTTAGAAATTAATAGAAAACAAAGAATGGACTAAATGACATGTTATGTAATAGGCAAAGGATAGACTTTTTCTCCATAGGTTTTAGAATAGGGAAAGGGTAGGGTAGGGTAGGGTTTTTCTCCTCAGGTTTTAGAATAGAGAAAGGACAGGGCATTTCTCAACAGGTTTTAAAATAGGGAAAGGGTAGGGCTTTTCTCTACAGGTTTTAGAATAGGGTAAAGGATAGGGTTTTTCTCCACAGGTTTTAGAATAGGGAAAGGATAGGGCTTATCTTCCTGGACATAAAGTCTCCACCAGTCATTCACACTGATGGGATCTATGCCCGAAGGCGCTAGGATCCAGCGGGAGCAAAGTTTTTTGCAAGAGGGTTGGCGCCAGAGATGGAGCCATGAGGAGTGGCGCCATGAGCCTTGGCTCGTGTGGCAAAGACTATCTCGGCGTCGACCCTCCAACCGCCTCAGTTCCTTTTTGCCCACCATCGAGTGCGCTTCAGTGATGATGTCGCACGCCCGCCGGGAGTCAAACTTCAAACTAGCAGCATAGTTTTCGGTTTATTGTTTTGTAATATATCTCGAAATAAGTACCGCTTACTTTTATCTTTACTTATTAAGAAAAGAAGTCTTCAGCCTACTTTGACAGAGTCGACCATGAGCGGGTCAGGTGACGGTAGGGAGACTTCACATGAAAGCTAATCAGTCAGCTGGGCTGGGTCCGGTCCGCCACTTTCTCTGGAGGGGGGTCTGACAACGGATGGTCCGATGCTCGGGGGAAGGGGTGGGGCCCCAGAAAGCATAAAAGAAAACGGTTGTACTCTCGACACCATTTGGCCTTTAGCTCTTCCTTGGCCCACAGGTCAAAAAAGAGAAGGCATCACTCGAGGTCGCCTTCTGGCATGTCTGCGCATCAACAGTCAGTTGTTGGGGCCAGGTGCCAGTCTCCTCCTCCGGAGTTGCCAGTTTCTGTCTCCGGTGACTGACCTCTTCGACATCAGAGCCCTTCCCTGCTTTTTGAAAGGGCTTCCAATGAGTAGTTTCATCAGTGGGCTGCTCTTATGCAGCAATGGGCTCGGAGATTGGTCCAGCTGCCTGGACCGGTCACTCCAAGGCCCTCAGGCCTTCAGAGGGAACAGGTAGGCCAGTTGGACCTTCCTAGTCACACAGTGCCCTCTTCGGTGCTGTCAACTCCTCGCTCAGGTGTTTTCCCCCCCTCTCATGGCTGTGGCACAGGGGTCCACACAGATGCCTCTATCTCCTGGTATTCCACCTATTTTTTTCTTCAGATCTCAGTTTTCAGGAACCTAGATTGCTTTCGGTGACATCGGGGATGCTATCGGCATTGATGGGTCTCTCGGTGCCTTCCTTGGCACCAATGTGCCTGTCGCTGCTGCCCTCAGCACCGCTGGCATTGTCAGCACTGTCTTCTGCACTGTTGGTGTTGTCGGCACCGTCCTCGGCACCGTGTGGCCTTTCGGCACCATCCTTGGTGCCACGGGCTCTGTCGGCACCGTCTTCTTCGCCATGGGCTTTTTCGACACTGTGGTCTCTGTCAATGCTGTGTGTTGGGCTGTTTCTGATGGCGCCAACTCCCTTGCCTTTGGCGCCGTGTTCCTCTTTGGCACCGAGGATTGGTGAGGCGCCTTCCAGCCTTCAGGCATTCTCAACTCAGATTCCTTTCTCTTCTTCATTTCCTGCTGACTTTCACTCCTTTCCTCTCCATACAGTCCCTCCTGGGCTGTTAGGAGATGATATTGAGCCTGACCCAGATCTTCGGCTGGATGGTGATGTAGAAGGAGCAGGAGTTAATCTTGCTGCAGAGCCTGTGGTTGAAAACCTGTCTTTTAAGTCTCTGCTGAAAAATAAAAATTCTACTGTTTCTCACCAGACTACATATATCGATCCTGGGAAGCTTTTAAGACTCCAATACTTTCATGTCCTGGAGATCCCTATGGATTTAACTCCTCTGGTACAACCATCCTTTGAAAATCTCTGTCAGATGGCATGGAATAATCCTGCTCTCATCCCTTCTGTGGCTAAGTCCATAGACAGGAAGTATGCTCCTCACAAGGATCGACCCATTTTGGCCTCCCAGGCCTTTGCTGATCCCATTGTAGTCCTAGCAGAGAATGATAAGGTCATTCTCCCTCAGGCATCTACAGCCTGACCTATAAATAAAGAATCTCATAAGATAGACACCTTAGGTAAGAGACTCTTTACTGCATCCACCCTGGGTATGCACATTGCCAGCTACCAGGGCTATTTCTCTCAATATGAGTATGTTCTTTGGCATTCGCTCAAACAGATGGTGGAAGCTCTGCCCGAGCCGGACACTAGTTCAGAGCTACTTCAGACCATAACCAGGGGTATCGAGTCCAACAACCAGAAGGTTAAAGCAGCTGTGGATGCTTTTGATACTGCCTCCTGATCAGCAGTGGCGGGTATTTGTACTCGTCGCCACTCCTGGCTATGCACTTCAGGCTCCACGGATTACACCCAGCAGAAGGTCATGGAGTTACCCTTTGACGGTATGTATCTGTTCGGACCTCAAGTAGAGCAAGCTCTGAAGGCCACACAGAAGACTAGGTCTGCCATTAAAATGGCTTGACCCACTCCCACCCCTTCTCAGAGGGGTGTCAACGAGAATCAATTTCACAACCGTCAGTCCTTTCGAGGCAAAGGCAGGGGAGAGTTTAACAAAAAACAAAACCCCCAGGCTCAAAAGAAAATGCAACAGAAGGCACAAGGGCCCAGAGCTGCCTTCTGAGTTTCTGGCCCAGATCCCACCTCAACTGCCCAAGGGGGGCTCTTCCTCAGTGGTGAGAGGATGTCTGACTCAGTTCTACAATCAGTGGAAATCCATTACATCAGATAAATAGGTCCTCCGGATAATCTGTGAAGGGTATTCCCCCAACCTTTCAGAAATCCCTCTGGATCATCCCCTCAAATGACAGCCAGCCCAGGCTGTCAACAATTCAATCCAACCTTCTTGCCTCTGAAGTACAAGGCCTTCTGAGCAACAGGGCAGTAGAAATAGTTCTGCTGGATCAACGAAACACAAGTTTCTATTCCCATTACTTTCTGGTCCTGAAGAAAACCAGTGGCATGTGCCCCATTCTGGACCTCAGAAAGTTAAACAAGTTTCTTTTCAAGGAAAAGTTTAAAATGATATCGCTAGAGACCCTGTTACCATTGCTTCATCAACACGATTGGCTAGCTTCCCTGGACATGCTTGATGCCTACTAACATATTCCTATACACCCAACGCACCACAAACAGCTAAGGTTTGTGGCGCTGGGTCAACATTATCAGTTCAGAGTCCTGCTCTTTGGGATATCCTTGGCGCCATGAGTTTTTACAAAGTGTTGTGCAATTCTGGCAGTGCATCTCAAAAAAATCAGAATACAAGTGTTCCCATATCTGGACGACTGGTTGCTAGCAAGTCCCTCCAGACAAGGAACTATGACTTCAGACTTTCTCACATCCATGGGAGTCCTGCTAAATCTCAAAAAGTAGCAATTGCAGCCCTCCCAGAAGCTCCTCTTTATAGGAACTCTTTTGGACACCTTCTGTGCGAAAGCTTTTCTTCCGAATGACAGAAGGAGTGACATCCTGCAGATGGCTTGGTGCATCAGAGAGAACAACTCAGTTTGAGCTATCTCGATGCAATGGATGCTGGGTCTCATGGCATCCTCAGTGTTCACTGTACCCCTAGCATGTCTCCACATGAGAACCTCTCAATGGATACTTAGTACTCAGTGGTCCCCAACCACTCACCTTCAGTCCTTTCTCATCAAGGTGACAGAACCTCTGAAGATGTCACTCACCTGGTGGTCGCAGGAGTACAACCTTCTGGAAAGGTAACCCTTTGCTCCTCTTGATCATCAGATTTCCATTACCATGGATGCATCCCTGATGGGATGGAGAGCTCACTGTCAGAATCTCCACACCCAAGGTACGTGGACTCAGGTCAAGTCCCAGCTTCACATAGATGTCCTGGAAATGAGAGCCATCCTCTATGCAGTCCTGGCTTTGAAGGACATTCTCTGTCACAAGAACATTCTCCTTCAAATGGACAACAAAGCAGTGATGTATTACATCAACGAGCAGGGCGGTGCACACTCTTACCCTTTATTCAGGAAAGTAATGAGAGTGTGGGAATGGTGCCTAGAGCACAAGGCTCTAATTCAGGTGTTTTACCTGCCAGGAGTGCAAAATGAACTGGCAGATCATCTCAGCAGAATGGAGACAGATCCTCATGAGTGGTCTTTCGACTCAACCGTAGTTCAGTCACTATTTGCAGAGTGGGGAACCCCAGACCTAGACCTTTTTGCATCCCCACTCAACAAAAACTGCCTCTCTTCTGCTCCAGAAATCCAGGGCCTGGCATTTTCTGTCAGGATGCATTCAGGCTGCAGTGAACAAAACACTTTTTCTTTGCCTTTCCTGCTCTTCCACTAATTCAGAGAGTACTTCTCAAATTCAAGTCTCAGGGGGACAAAATGATCCTCATTGCTCCCTTCTGGTCTCAACAGATATGGTTTCCGATGCTCAACAATATGTCAGAAACCCCTCTGAAGGCACTTCCCCTTCAGATGAACCTTCTGACCCAGGGTCCTATGGTCCATCCCAATCTGAGGTCACTTCACCTTCACACTTGGCTCCTGAAGAGATAGAGGTGAACAGATTCAATGTCTCTCGGAGAGTTTCAGATATTCTCTTGGCTGCACGCAAGCCAGCCACCAGAAAAACCTACACAGCCAAATGGAAGCGTTTTTCTCTCTGGTGCACAAAATCCTCTTTGAATCCTTTTTCCTGCCCACCAAATAAAGTCTTAGAGTACCTCTTAGACCTCTCAAATTCAGGTCTACAATACTCTACAGTCAAAATTCACCTTTGGGCTATTTCAGCCTATCATGAGCCTGTACTTTTTCTGTCACTGGCCCAATTACCTGTAGTTAAGAGATTTCTTAAGGGTATTCTGCATACCAGACCTCCTACCAGACATCCAGTCACAGCCTGGGACATTAATCTTGTGTTAGACATGCTCACTCCAAAGCTCTTTGAGCCCCTAGCTACCTGTGAGCTGAAATTCCTCACTTGGAAAACGGCCTTCCTGGTGGCCATCACCTCGGTCTGCAGGGTCTCTGAAATACATGCTTTGGTAACAGACCCCCCCACACTGTATTTCATAAGCTAAGTAGTTCTTAGGACCCATCCTAAGTTTCTCCCTAAGGTTGTCGTAGAATTCCATCTAAACCAATCTTTAGTCCTACCTACTTATTTTGCAAACTTCCAAAATGAAGGAGAGTATACCCTTCATTCTTTAGATGTTAAAAGAGCACTATGTTTCTATTTGGATAGAACAAAAGAGATTTGCAAAGCTCAACAACTGTTTGTTTCCTTCAGCGAGCCCCAGCTGGGTCAACCTGTTGCTATCATATGCATTTCAGCATGGCTGGTGGCATGCCTTCACCACTGTTGTTCCATGTTGCAGGTTAAGCTGGAGGGCAGAGTGTATGCTCACTCTACTAGAGCAGTCACGGCATCCCTGGTGGAGATCTGCAATGTGCCCATTGTGGACATTTGCAATGTGGCTACCTGGAGCTCAGTGAATACTTTCATCAAGCACTATGCCCTGGATGTCCATGCTAGGCAACATCTTTCTTTTGGCATGACTATCCTTAATGGACTTCTGTCCTAAATTTGTGAGCTCTTGGTTTCTCCTGCCACCCTCTCTGGGGATTATTAGCTTGGTACTCTCCCATCAGTGTGAATGAGTGGCGGAGACTTTATGTCCAGGAAGATATGGAAATTACATACCTACCATAATTCTTAATCTTCTTGGACGAAGTCTCCACCACTCATTCACATGCCCACCCTCCATCCCCTGAGCTCACCTCTCTGTTGGTCTTCACTTCCTCAATGTTTAGGCTGTGAAGACTTCTTTGTTGACCCTTCTTATACTGGTCATTCAGACTATCTTATGTCTGGTTTTTGTTAGGCTAATCCTTCTAGGTTAGTTACGCTGTACCTCCTCAGAAAAAAGGTACTGAGGTGGTTGGAGGGTCGACACCGAGATAGTCATTGCCGCACGAGCCGAGGCTCATGGCGCCGCTCCTTCTGGCTCCATCTCTGGCGCCAGCCCTCTTGCAAAAAAGTTTGCTCCCGCTGGGTCCTAGCACCTCCGGTGTAGATCTGATCAGTGTGAATGAGTGGTGGAGACTTCATCCAAGAAGATCCAGAATTACGGTAGGTACGTAATTTCCATTTCTCCACAGGTTTTAGAATAGGGAAAGGATAGGGTTTTTCTCTGCAGGTTTTAGAATAGGGAAAGGATAGGGTTTTTCACCACAGGTATTAGAATAGAGAAAGGATAGGGTTTTTCTCCAAAGATTTCTGGTATTACAGTGTCTGATGGAATGCTCTTTGTGTATGATGATCCATACACTTGAAAAAGTGTTGTGTCCACAAAATACCAAAGGTCAAATGTGGACCACTGATAGTAAATGTTAATGGTAACAAAAAATGGTAAACTATTTTGGTTTCTTTCCTATAGTACACTATATAAGATATTGTATGGTGGCCTAAATACACAACACTTTTTTTAAAACCTTTCTTAATTTGCTGTCCTCACTGTAACCGTGAGAGACTGAAGAAACTAGGTCTATTTTCTATGGATTAAATAAGACTCAGAGGTGACTTATATCTAACTTTTAGTGATCCAGGAAGACTTTACTCTAGAAACAATTGGTCTGGGAAGACATACATATAAAAACAATAATAGCACCAGATCACATAACTTAAATTGATTGATGAAACAAACAAAACTGTCAAAGAATAATTACAACTTGGCATACTCTACCTAAGACTATAGTTGAGGGTCAAAATATGAATACATTCAAAAAGAGACTTGATGAATATATGAGTAATAAAGAATTCTCCTTCCACCAATAGAACACAAAATGGTGGCAAGTTCACAAAAGGCCAATGGTCTACATAACTTTGTATTCCATCTATGAACTTTAGGGTGAAGGTGTATCGTTGCTGTGTATTGACGACCTCCAACTATTCTATATAATGTATGGGGGAAAAAACATATAAAAACATGGGAATAAGGCATAGTAGGATAGGGTAAAATAAGAAAAATGTGTTCATTTTCCAGGGGCAGTATAGTGATCTAAAAAATAACAGTATAGGGTAATAGTAGACATGTATTTCCACAGGTCGCAGGCATAAAGGTGGGTGATAGATATAGGGAGAGAGTTTTTTTTTTCCTTACAAGCTTGACAATAGTGTGTTTGAAAAGAATATGAAACAAAGAGTGGACTATATGACATGTTATATAATAGGTAAAGGACAGGCCTTTTCTCCACAGGTTTTAGAATACGGAAAGGGTAGGGTTTTTCTCCACTGATTTTAGAATAGGGAAAGGGTAGGGTTTTTCTCCACAGGTTTTAGAATAGGGAAAGGATAGGGCTTTTCTCCACAGGTTTTAGAATAGGGAAAGGATAGGGCTTTTCTCCACAGGTTTTAGAATAGGGAAAGGATAGGGTTTTTCTCCACAGGTTTTAGAATAGGGAAAGGATAGGGTTTTTCTCCACAGGTTTCTGGTATTAGTGTTTGATGGAACTCTCTTTGTGTATGATGATCCATACACTTGAAAAAGTGTCAAGTAAGCAAAAAACCAAAGGTGAAATGTGGACCACTGATGGTAAATGCTAATGATAATAAAAAACAGTAAACTATTTTAGTTTCTTTCCTATAGTACACTATATAAAATACTGTATGGTGGCCAAAATACACAACGTTTTTCTTGAAACCTTTCATAATTTGCTGTTCTCACTGTAACTGTGAGAGACTGAAGAAATAAGATCCATTTTCTATGGATTAAATAAGACTCAGAGGTGACTTATATCTAACTTTTAGAGTGATCCAGTAAGACTTTACTTTAGAAACAACTGGTCTGGGAAGACATAAAAACAATAATAGAACTAGATAACATAACTTAAATTGATTGGCGAAACAAACAAAACTGTCAAAGAATAATTATAACCTGGCATACTCTACCTAAGACTATAGCTGAGAGTCAAAATATGAATACATTCAAAAAGAGACTTGATGAATATATGAGTAACAAAAGATTCTCCTTCCACCAATAGAACACTGAATGGTGGCAAGTTCACAAAAGGCCAATGGTCTACATAACTTGTAATCCATCTATGAACCTTAGAGTGAAGGTGTATTGTTGCTGTGTATTGACGACCTCCAACTATTCTATATAATGTATGAGGAAAAAACATATAAAAACATGGGAATAAGGCATAGTAGGATAGGGTAAAATAAGAAAAATGTGTTCCTTTTCCAGAGGAAGTAAAGTGATCTAAAAAAAATAGTATAGGGTAATAGTAGACAGGTATTTCCATAGGTCGCAGGCATAAAGGCAAGAGATAGATGTAGGGAAAGACAGTTTTTGTTCCTGACAGGATTGGCAATGGTGTGTTTGAAATGAACATGAAACAAAGAGTGGACCACATGACATGTTTTAGAAAAGGGAAAGGATAAGGTTTTTCCCAACAGATTTTAGAACAGGGAAAGGATAGGGTTTTGCTCCACAGGTTTCTGGTATTATTTTGCCTGATGGAATGCTCTTTGTGTATGATGACCCATACACTTGAAAAAGTCATTCTGCTGCAACAATGACTTTGATACTAAAACAGAATGACTTCCCATTCTGCTTTAGTATATACATCGCACTATAAGTGACCTCAACATCGCTGTACATGGTACATCAGGCTGTCGAAGTGTCACTTCGGCAAAATACCAAAGGTGAAATGTGGACCACTAATGGCTAATGCTAACGGTAATCAAAAAAGTAAGCTATTTCAGTTTCTTTATTATTATACACTATATAAAATACTGTATGGTGGCCTAAATACACAACACTTTTCGTAAAACCTTTATTTGCTGTCCTCACTATAACCTTAGGGTGAAGGTGTATCGTTGCTATGTATTGACAACCTCCAACTATTCTATATAATGTATGGGGAGAAAAAAATATGGGAATAATAACAATCAAGGCATAGTAGGATAGGGTACATTAAGAAAAATGTGTTCTGTGTCCAGGGGCAGTATAGTGATCAAAAAAATAATAGTATAGGGTAATAGTAGACAGGTATTTATTTTCACAGGTCACAGGCATGAAGGTGGTAGATAGATATAGGGAAATACAGTTTTTTGTTTCATACAGGACTGGTAATGGTGTGTTTGAAATAAATATAAAACAAAGAATAGACTACATGGCATGTTTTAAGAAAGGGAAAGGATAGGGTTTTTCTCCATAGGTTTATGGTCTTCTAGCATCTGATGGAACACTATTGTGTATAATGATACGTACAAGTCATGAAAAAATCATTCTGCCACAATAGTGACATCACTACTAAAACAGAAAGAATTCACATTTTGCTTTAGTATGTACATCATAATGAAAATGTTATAGTAGATGGGACTTCCCCCCCCCCACAGGTCACATGCATGATAGTTATAAAGTAAGATAATTTTTTTCCAGACAGGATCAGAAACGGCTTGCTTGATTTTAATGTAAAACCAAGAGTTGAATAATAGACATGTTCTAGAATAGGGAAAGGACAGGGTTTTTGGCCACATGATAAAGATTTCATAGCTTATGAAGGAACGCTGTTTTGCTGGCGATGCATACACTTAAAAATTTTGATAGGGAGAAGGGAAGCGGTAAATGGAGAAAGTGACAAAGGCAAGAAGGACAGGGATGGGGCAAAAAGGAGTAAGGCCATCAGGAAATGGAGGATAATGAGTACCAATGCCTGTAGTCTGGGCAACAAGTTCCCTGAACTGGTGGTCTTGATGGAAGAGGGATGCCTGGATATTGTAGCAGTCACAGAAACATGGTACACAGAGAACCATGTTTGGGATGTTAACATACCAGGGTACATAACCTACAGGAGAGGCAGGGAGGGGAGAAGTTGCTCTCTATGTAAAGGAAGGGTTAATAGCAACTGAAGAAAAGAGTAAACAGAGAGGAGAGGAGGCACCGTGGGTCACCTTGGAGACTGGAAATGGCACCACAATCTGCACAGGGGTTGTGTACAGACCCCCATGTCAGGGGGAGAGAATGGACAAGGATATGATAGAAGGCATTCTTAGAATGGCAGATAAAGGGGAGATACTGTGGATGGGAGACCTGAATATGCCAGATGTTAACTGGAGCACATTTGCTGTAGCCACATCCAAGAGCAGGGCCATTCTCAATGCCTTACAGGTGGCATGCCTCAGACAGCTAGTTTCAGAACCCACTCAGTGAGAAGCAATCTTAGACCTCGTACTCTCAAACGGGGACAGTGAGAGGATCTCAGTTCTAGAAGTGGGTTGCCATCTGGGAACAAGTGACCATCAAACAGTGTGGTTCACGTTAAACTCAGCTACAGAGTCATGCCATACAAAAGTGAGGGTACTGGACTTCAGGAGGACTGACTTTGGCAAGATGGGAGAGTGCCTCAGAAAAGTACTAGCAAATTGGCAAGAAGGAGTGGTGGAGCAACAATAAGGAATCATCAAAACTGCCATCATAGAGGCAACAAGCTTTTGTGTGAAGCAAATAAACAAATCAAAATGAAAGAAAAAGCCACTATGGTTCTCAAAAGAGGTGGCGGGGAAAGTCAGGGAGAAAAAGATAGCATTCAGGAAGTATAAGGAAACACAGAAGGAGCAGGACAGAGATCTGTACCAGTTAAGGCAGAAGGAAGCAAGGAGAGCAGTCAGAATAGCAAAGGCTCAAACTGAGGAAAAGATAGCCAACTCGTTTAAGAAGGCGGATAAAACCTTTTATAAGTACATCAGGGAGCATAGAAAGACAAAGGGAGGGACAGTGAGGCTGAATAGAATGAATGGTGGGTGGGCAGAGGGGGACAGTGAAAAAGCAGGGATACTGAATGAATATTTCAGCTCAGTATTCACAAAAGAGGAGGGGGAGGTGCCAAATCCAATTAACAGAAGCACTCTTGATAGGGGGGTAGATCCCAGTCCTTTCACAGAAGAATGGGTTCTGAAAGAACTCTTAAAACTGAAGGTGGACAAAGCCATGGGGCCTGATGGAATTCACCCTAGAATTCAAAAAGAATTAAGGGGAGAACTAGTGAAACCACTGACTACCCTTTTTAACAAATCATGGGAGGATTGTGTGGTACCCAATGACAGGAGGAAGGCAGATGTAATTCCCCTTTACAAAAGTGGGACCAAGACAGAGGCAGGAAACTACAGACCTGTCAGTTTGACCTCTGTGGTAGGGAAAGTGATGGAATCACTTCTGAAGGAAAGAATTGTTGAGTACCTAGAGGCCAGTGGGGCACAGGACCCAAGGCAGCATGGGTTCACATGGAAAGGTCATGTCAGACGAATCTAATTGATTTCTTTGACTGGGTGACCAAAGTAGTAGACCAGGGAGGGGCTGTGGACATGGCCTACCTAGACTTTAGCAAGGCATTTGACACAGTCCCACACAAAAGATTAATAGTCAAATTAACCAGCCTGGGAGTGGGTCCCAGGGTGGTAGCATAAGTAAAACATTGGCTGGACAACAGGACACAGAAGGTAATTGTAAATGGAGTCCCTCTGAAGAAAGAGGGTTACTAGTGGGGTACATGAGGGTTCAGTACTGGTCCAGTCCTTTTAATGTCTTTATAAGTGACATTGCAGAAGGACTGGAGGAAAAGTATGCCTCTTTGCAGGTGACACAAAGATCTGCAACAGGGTTGATACACAAGGAGGCATAGAAAGGATGAGAAGGGACTTGGCAAGGTTGGAGGAATGGTCAGAGTATGGCAGCTAGGATTCAATGCAAAGAAGTGCAAATAATGCACCTGGAAACAAAACCCAGGGAAGATTACACAATGGGGGCAGGTAGTAACAACAACAAAAGGAAAGGGACCTGGGGTAATCATATCAGATGACCTTAAGGTTAACAAGCAATGTGAGAAGGCAGTAGGGAGGGCTGGGGGTATACTGGGATGCAAAGGGAGAGGCATCACCAGCAGAAAACAGGAAGTTGTCATCCCTCTGTACAGACAGTTGGTGAGACCCCATCTGGAGTACTGTGTCCAGTTCTGGAGACCCCATCTCCACAAGGACATAGACAGGATAGAGGCAGTCCAGAGGGCAACTAAAATGGTGCAGAGTCTGCAAGAGAAGCAATATGAGGAGAGACTAAAGGAGCTTAATATGTATACCCCTGAGAAAAGGAGGGAGAGGGAAGACACGATAGAAACTTTTAAGTACCTCAGTGGAATCAACAAAGTCCAAGAGGGTAGCATCTTTCAGGAAAAGAGACGTGCAAGAACAAGGGGACACAATTTAAAGATGAGGGAGTGGTTCGGGGCAATGTGAGGAAGTATTTTTCCACAGAGAGGGTAGTGGATGCATGGAACAGCCTTCCTGAGGAGGTTGTGGGGTCTAAAACTGTGGAAGAATTCAAGAATGCATGGGACAGACATAAGGCAATTCTTTTGGGGGGTAGGAAGAAATAGGCTGTTGGTTAACTAGGATCTGCGGCTTATCCTGTAGGTAGGGAAATGGGCAGACTAGGTGGCCAAGCGGTCCTTATCTGCCATTAGAGTCTATGTTTCTATGTTTCTAAATATTATTCAGCAGCAATAGTGACATTACTAATAAAACAGAATGACTTTTCATTCTGCTTTAGTAGAGACATCACAATGCAAGTAACCCCCTCATCTACGTACAATAGGATGGCGAACGGTTTAAGTGTCGCATGAGCAAGCTGAACAGAGTTGAAATGCAAATGGTTAATGTTAAATGATAACTAAAACATACACAACTCGCCTTATATGTAATCAAGTCTGTTTCTGACCTTTGGTCAGAATTACATACTCTGTAATGTAAAATTAGTCATCAGAAATATAATCAAGGCCCCTGCAGCTGTATCAAAGGTGTAATCCATAGACATTGAAAACTTGTATAGTCTAGTTAGACCAAGAAATGTGTACCCGAGGCAGTCTGCTGCAGAAAATGACTGAACGGTGTCAGCCGTCTTGTTTTTGGTCATGCGACGCAGGGGATGTAGATATGGGTACAGTCTTTGCCATGATTTACTCATTCATTTCCCTGTTATGAAAAACAGGCTACTACTTACTTTTATTTTATGCTTTTATTGACATGTACCCCATAATGCAATAGGTGTACACCCCATGGATGAGCATCAGCCTACCATGGGTGGTTGGGTCAGGCACACTGGCTATCTGCAGGTGGGACTATAATATGAAACTAGTGATCAGAAATTTCATTGAAGCCCTGCAGCTGTAACAAAAGATGTAATCAATTGACATTTACAAATTTTATAATCTAGTTATCCTAATAAATGTATAACAGAAGCGGTTTGTTGTAGAAAATGACTGAACGTTGGTGGCCATTTTGTTTTTAGTCATGTGACCCTGATGATGTAGATATGGGTACAGTCTAGGCCTTGATTTACTCATTCACTTCTCTGTCACGTAAAACAGGCTACTTCTTAGTTGTCCTTTATGAATTTACTAACATATAGCCCATAATGCAATAGGTAGTCACCCAATGGGCCAGCGTGGGCATACCATGGGTGGTTGAGCATGGCACCCCTGTTACCTGAAGGTAGGTATGGCACCCCAGCTATCTGCAGGTGGGTCTGTAATGTGAAATTAGTGAACAGAAATTTCATCCAAGTCCCTGCTGCTCTAAGAAAGTGTGTAATCCATTAACATTTACCACTTTTATAATCTAGTTATCCCAATAAATATGTAACAAAATAAGTTTGATGCAGAAAATGACTAAACTGTAGCAGCCATCTTGTTTTTGGTCATGTGATCCAAGGGATGTAGATATGGATACAATCTGGGCCTTGATTTACTGACTTTCTTCCCTGTCATGTAAAACAGGCTACCTCTTACTTGTCTGTCCTTTATGGATTTATTGATGTATCCCACAATGCAATAGGTGGACACCCCATGGGCCAACATGGGCATACCATGGGTGGTTGGGTATGGTACCCAGACTATATGCAGGTGGTTTTGTAATGTGAAATTAGTGATCAGAAATTCCATCCAAGCTCCTGCAGCTGTAAGAAAAGGTGTAATCCATTGACAGTTACCACTTTTATAATCTAGTTATCCCAACAAACATGTAACTGAAGTAGTTTGACACAGAAAATGACTGAACAATAGCCACCATCTTGTTTTTGGTCATGTGACCCAGGGGATGTAGATATGGGTACAGTCTGGGCCTTGATTTACTCATTTATTTCTCAGTCATGTAAAACAGGCTACTCCATAGCTGTCTGTTATGGATTTATTGACATGTACCCCATAATGCAATAGTTGGCTGGGTATGGCACCCTGGCTATCTTCAGGTGCATCTATAATGTGAAATTAGTGATGACAAATGTCATCCAAGCCCCTGTGCTGTAAGACAATGTGTAATCCATTGATATTTACCTCTTTTATAACCTAGTTATCCAAATAAATGTGTAAGAGAAACAATTTGACATACAAAATGACTGAATGGTGTCAGCCATTTTGTTTTCAGTCATGTGACCCAGGGGATGTAGATATGAGTACAATCAGGGCCTTAATTTACTCATTCACTTTTCTGTCATGTAAAACAGGCTACACTTTGTTTTTTTCTTTCTGATTGTATTGGCATGTACCCCATAATGCAATAGGTGGACACCCCATGAGACAGTATGGGTATACCATGGGTGGCTGGGTATGGCACCCTGACTATCTGCAGGTGGCTCTGTAATGTGAAATTAGGGATCAGAAATTTCATCCAAGCCCTTGCTGCTGTAAGAAAATGTGTAATTCATTGAAGTATACCACTTTTATAATCTAGTTATCACAATAAATCTGTAACAGAAGCGGTTTGACACAGAAAATGACTGAACAGTGTCAGCCATCTTGTTTTTAGTCATCTGACACAGGGAATATAGATATGGGTACAATCTGGGCCTTGATTTACTCATGTACTTCCCTGTCATGTAAAACAGGCTACTTATTACTTTTCCTTTCTGAATGCATTGGCATGTACACCATGATGCAGTAGGTGGACACCCCATGGGCAATTGTGGGCATATCATGGGTGGTTGGGTGTGGCACCCTGGCTATCTGCAGGTGGGTCTGTAATGTGAAATCAGTGATCAGAAATTTCATCCAAGCCCCAGCTGCTGTAAGAAAAGGTGTAATCCATTAACATTTACCACTTGTATAATCAAGTTATTTCAATAAACTTGTAACAAAAGCAGTTTGACACAGAAAATGATCGAACAATTGCAGCCATCTTGTTTTTGGTAGTGTGACTCAGGGGATGTAGATATGGGTACAGTTTGGGCTCTGATTCACTCATTCACTTCCCTGTCATGTAAAACAGGCTACTTCTTACTTTTTCTTTCTAAATCTATTGGCATGTGCCCCATAATACAATAGGTGGACACCCCATGGGCCAGTACGGGCATACCATGGGTGGTTGGGTATGGCACCTCGGCTATCTGCATGTGGGTCTGTAATGTGAAATTAGGGTTCAGAAATTTCATCCAAGCCCTTGCAGATGTAAGAAAAGGTGTAATCCATTGACATTTACCAGTTTTATAATGTAATTATCCCTATGAATGTGTAACAGAAGCAGTTTGACACAGAAAATGACCGAACAGTGGCAGTCATCATATTTTTGGTCATGTGACCCAGTGGATGTAGGTATGGGTACAATTTAGGCCTTGATTTACTCATTCACTTCCCTGTCATGGAAAACAGGCTACTTCTTACTTTTCCTTTCTGAATTTATTTTAATGAATTTGGTATGTACCCTATAATGGAATAGGTGGGCCCCCCATGGACCAGCATGGCCTTACCGTGGGTGATTGGGAATTGGCTACCCAGCTATCTGCATGTGGGTCTATAATGTGAAATTAGTGATCAGAAATTTCATCCAAGCTCTGGCTGCTGTAAGAAAATGTGCAATCCATTGACATTTACCTCTTGTATAATCTAATAATTCCAACAAATGTGTAAGAGAAACAGTCTGACACAGAGAATGACTGAACAGCATCAGCCATCTTGTTTTTGGTCATGTGATCAAGGTATTTAACTATGGGTACAATCTGGGCCTTGATTTATTCATTCACTTCCCTGTCATGTAAAACAGGCTACTTCTTACTTTTTCTTTTTGAATTTATTGGCATGCAACCCATAATGCACCCCATTGGCCAGCACCGGCATACCACAGGTGGTTGGGTATGGCACCCCGGCTATCTGCAGGTGGGTCTGTAATGTGAAATTAGGGATCAGAAATTTAATCCATGCCACTGCTGCCATAAGGAAGGGTGTAATCCATTGACATTTACCACTTTTATAATCAAGTCATCCCAATAAATGAGTCATAAGCAGTTTGACACAGAAAATGACTGAACGGTGTCAGCAATCTTGTTTTTGGTCATGTGACTCAGGGGATGTAGCTATGGGTACAATCTGGGCCTTGATTTACTCATTCACTTCCCTGTCATGTGAAACAGGCTACTTCTTACTTTTTCTTAATGGATTTAGTGATGTGTACCCCATAATCCAATAGATGCCCCCCCCATAGGCCAGCATGGCCCTACCGTAGATGGTCCATTCTGGTCACTCTCATAATCTGTAGGTAAGAAATCAATGTGAAATTTGTGTTTATATAAAGAATGTGTAACCTGAAAGTGAAAATTAGTTACATTTTAGACAGAAATTTTTATCAGTGATGCAACCGAGTTTAATGTTTTTACAAACTTCAATATTTTTTGTGAATAAAAATTTGCAAAAACATTTGAAATTTCACTAAATAAACATATATATCTTCTAATTGCTTAGTTAAAAAACTTATATTTTCACTTTAAATTATAGTTGTGTTAGTGTCTTACTACCCTGACAAACGAAGTTTGCCAGGGAATTAAGAAAAATTATGTAATAATGTCATAACTGATAGGTGTACAAACCCAGTGGAAAAAACCTCTGGCAGCAGGGAGACGCAATTTACAGAAAAACCTTGGCAGTGTAAGGGTTAACATTTACAGGTTTTCCTTTATGCCACTTGTTTCCTTCTTTTGGTTGACATAAAGTTCCTCACATTATATCATATTTGGTCAAGCGGAGGAATGCATTATGCTACACAAACAAAAAATTCATACCACAGAAATGAACAAATGATGCCACAGAAGCACAACCACAGAAATCTGTACTGAAGTGCCATGGAAAACTAGGGACCCTGCCTATTGTATACTAATAACAGAACAAGATCCTTTTTGTACTCGAACTGTAGCCCAATTAGTGCCTAGTATCTGTGTTAGATCCATACTACTGATTTCTTGTAAATTGACTGTATATACAATATTATTTGTGTCTTATGGCCCTGGTCATAACTGAAAATGGTCAATACATTATTGTAGTCAAGAGCCCTTACTAGGTTATCAAACAGAAAATAAAAAATAAGGTGCAGAAAGCGCATTGCAGTACCTACAGATGATTACGTCATGACTGCTTATGCTTTTTTTCATTGTACCACAGAAAATGCCAAACTTGCTTGATGATGCATTGAACTTCTGCTTAGGTGCAACTCAAGATAAGACAAGCTTAAATGAACCATGTTCCAATAATATTGTGTTTGTTAAACCAGGTTGATAGAATTCAGCAAAGTGACATTATGTCCTTGAGATGTTTTAGTGTTGAATAAAATCTGTTTAGGGAGAGCTTATGTTTTGTAAAACACAAGGCATAATTAAATATGTGTTACTTTTAACATGTTTTTTTTTGTGTTTGTGTGGCTAACAACAAGACAAATATTCAGAGAGCCCTTGGAGTTTAAAATGAACAACATTAAATCTCCAGGAAACCAATGTGATTTGCAAGACTACTGTGCACTGAAGCCAAGTTCTTAATAATAAATTGCACTGTGGAAATTCAGTTAACAAGGCACAGAAGGATTCAGATGAAATCTATTGCAAAACATAGATTATCTCTCACAAAGGTTCTGTCACATTTGCTTTGTGGCAATCCTGTTACAAGGGCAGGGTGAGTGCAAAGAACAATGTGTTTTCCTTCTGAACAATCTATATTAAGAATAGTTTGTTGACTTCATGATGTGGGAGAAACTGTAATTTTATGGTCTTGCAATAGTTTCATGACAAGACCATGAACAGGTTTAATATAACTGCAAACAGAACAAATTTAATAAGCACTGTATATATACAGAAACCATTTAATTGAAAGGTCAATCAAGGAACACTGTTAACATTACCATGTGTACTGTACTTACGAGAAGCAAACTGTTCTTGTTTTTCCTCTTTTCCATTGACATAGTGCACAATACACTGCAGAAACGTTATAAACTTGATTGTGGACTTTGCATAAATGAGATAATAGTCTAATCATTTCTGTCTCTAATGATGGAAAATGAGCACGCAATAAGCCACCACATGGTGGGCAGTTTCTGGTAAAAGTAAGTAAGTAAAGTTTTTTATTCATATCATAATGTATGAACAGGGATAATCAGCTCATCTGAGCCATTGTCTCATTTTCAATGAGGTCCCACAGTGCATTTCTCAGACAGTGATATAAAAATGAAACATCTCACATAAATTCATTAAGGCATACAATACATTTTTAAAAAGATAAACAGAATCATAAAAATTATTATCTATAAAACCAGGATTTACACTTATAAATATTTAGCTATTCCACAGTAATAAGACAAGTAGCATAGAGTGACTAATCAACCATGATTTAAAACAGTCACTTCTATCAGGAAACATAGACATACTAACCTATACCAAGCTTTAGACAACAAGGTAGCAGTTTGAAAGCCTGTTGACATATCATTTCTTTAGTGCTCCCCATACTGAATTTCCTATCACCTGATCTTAGAGCACTGTATATGGGATGGATTTCCACAGTGTCATTCCAAAAAATCATGTGGAAAACCTCCCTACTTCCAAATTGCATGTCAGCATTGTAAAAGCCACTCCTCGCTGATCTTAACCCTTCCTTCACCATTCTTTTATTTATGTTTTCCGAAACATACTGTGGACATTTCTCTTTATAACATTTGAACAGCAAAGTTCATTTCATTTCACCATGAGTGCAACAAATATACTTTTATTTCTGCCATAAAATAACTATTTTAAAAGTTTCTGAGCCTCCCAAAACCAGAAGCAAACTAAAAAAGAAATTTCAGGATGTCAGATGGAACATCATGATATAACAACAGCTCTATCCATTACAAGAAATGCTGACAACAAAATGCAAGTTTAAAATGCCCAGAAAATGTAAGTTTAAAGTGTTAAGAAGTTGTTGTGTCCAAGGGGATAGTGTTTTTAGTTGTTGAGGCTGGATGGATCTTTACTGGATTGTGGTATAAGTATTTAGTGTAACATACTGTTGTACAATATATTACAGTTGTATTTTTTGGGGTCTGCACTGGAAGCTCTAAAGTAGATTTTGAGACTGACCTCACTACAGTGATCTGTAACTGTCATAATATCATGGGATGGAAGTTCAGCTTCTGATAACAGATGTACTGCAGTATTAATTAAATGGTGTATCTGTGTGATAATTCTGCTTCTGTGGATAATTTTGCCATGGGTTGACACAGAAAACTGACACTTGTGGAGTGTTTTGTGTACCATATTTTTTGGTTGTCTAGGATATGTTGTGGTAGCAATCTGGAGTATAAGTCTAATGCTGGGACATCTGTGGGGCATTTTGGCATTTACTTTTGGAATTAGCTTTACAGAGCAATCAGGATTTTTGGGCTAAAAATATAGACATCCTAGTAGTTGTTCTTTGCTACCTTCCATTAGATTAGCATGTTTTTTTGTATGTTCATTGAGTGTCATTGTAAGATAGTCACAGTAGTTTTTATCCCAATTTATTGCTGCTGAGGTTAGTTTTAGGTCACAGAGAGCTTTACAACCACAATACGTGAAGGCGTGTTGTAATTCAAGCCACACTCATTGGACCAGTCCTGGTACTGTGTTTAGGAGTAAACAATCAGAGATTCATAGTTTGTTTAAATCACTGTCACTGATATAAGGATGATGACTTGAACCATCTTTCCCTGCCTGTCTGTATTGTTTTAGAGTGGCTATGAACACAATAGCAGATTTAAAACAGTAGTCACTACAGATATTAAAGTGGCTGCTCAGTTCAATACTTCACGAATGTCTGCTGATAACTGCTCGGATGGACGTGCGGCTACTGATTGTATACTGTTTACCATCTGGACTCTGACCAGCTGCATAGAATTCTCAGAGGATTACTGCCAATTCCTTTGCATTGATTGTGTTAAATCAATGTCTAGTTTGCTAAGACTGTAGCCAATCTTAGAAGACATTCATTGCCCATGCTGTGCTTTTCTGAACATTTTCTTTCCTTCCTTCCTTTTGTTTCTCAGGTTGGTCAGTTTCATTTCTTGTCTGTGACTAGTATTGGTTGTCAGATTCAATCTTTTTTTTTTACTTAGTTTCTTTTTTGGTAACTCATTTTGTGTTCCTCACTTGTAAAATGTACAATATGTTTACAATGTTGTTGTTGTAAAATTTCTCAATAAGTTTCTGCCAGAGAACTGACAGAGAACACCAGGATGAAGGAGCTCCTGTTGTGACTGGACATCTCTACTGGGACTAAAGAAGGAGAACTCTACTACTGAGACCTTCGATTTAGGGTAAAAAAAGTTTGTGTGCTTGTCTGAGTTGGCTGAAGTGAATTGTTATCTGTGCAGTTATCTAGGTGTTAGTCTCAGGTGGCTGAAGGGGATTGTTATCTGTGCAATTTAACTAAGTGTAGAAAGATATGTTAAATAGGTGGAGTGGCTTAGCTAGAAGGAAGCCAGGTTAAAGCCAGATTTAGATACTGCCCTAGATTGCTTCTGCTAGAGAACTGGCAGAGAACACCAGGACGAAGGAGCTGCTGTTGTGACTGGACATCTCTACTGGGACTAAAGAAGTAGATTTCTACTACTGAGATCTTCAATTTAAGGTGAAAAAAAGTTGGTGTGTTTGTCTGTGTTGGCTGAAGTGAATTGTTATCTGTGCAGTTATCTAGGTGTTAGTCTCAGGTGGCTGAAGGGGATTGTTATCTGTGCAATTTAACTAAGTGTAGAAAGATCTGTTAAGTAGCGGGCATGGCTTAGCTAGGAGGAAGCCAGGTTAAAAACAGATTTAAACAGTGCCCTAGATAGCTTGTGCCAGAGAACTGACAGAGAACACCAGGATGAAGGAGCTGCTGTTGTGACTGGACTTCTCTATTGGGAATAAAGAAGCAGAACTCTACTACTGGGACCTTCAATTTAGGGTAAAAAAAAGTTAGTGTGTTTGAGCTGAAGTGAATTGTTATCTGTGCAGTTATCTAGGTATTAGTCTCAGGTGACTGAAGGGGATTGTTATCTGTGCAATTTAATTAAGTGTAGAAAGATCTGTTAAATAAGTGGAGTGGCTTAGCTAGAAGGAAGCCAGGTTAAAGCCAGATTTAAACACTGCCCAAGATACTGTAGCTTCTGCCAGAGAACTGGCAGAGAACACCAGGATGAAGGAGCTGCTGTTGTGGCTGGTCTTCTCTACTGGGACTAAAGAAGGAGAATTCTGCTACTGGGACCTTCAATTTAGGGTAAAAAAAGTGAGTGTGTTTGTCTGAGTTGGCTGAAGTGAATTGTTTTCTGTGCAGTTATCTAGGTGTTAGTCTCAGGTGGCTGAAGGGGATTGTTACCTGTGCAATTTAATTAAGTGTAGCAAATCTGTTAAGTAGGGAGAGTGGCTTAGCTAGAAGGAAGCCAGGTTAAAGCCAGATTTAAAAACTGCCCTAGATAGCTTCTGTTAGAGAACTGGCAGAGAACACCAGGACGAAGGAGCTGATTTTGTGACTGGACTTCTCTACTGAGACTATATTGCCCTCCTTTCTTCCCCTCCACCCCCTCCCCAAAGCCAGTTCTACTTTTATAGGAACAGGATTTGATTAACAACAGGAACTTCTTGTTTGGGAGCAGGAAGTGAGTGATCACGGAGCCACTAAAGACTCACCATCCTCGAAGGACAATAATTGCTCTCTGTCCACCCAAGCTGCAGGAGCTCTGCTCTGATCAAGTAAGGAGACTACAGAGAAATATAGGATCTTCTTGTCTCAGAACAGGAAGATCTGGAGCTTAACAGGCACAGAGGCAGTAAGTAAGTAGGGAGAAAATAAATAAATAAACAGAGGAAAGAGTAAGTATTCCAAAAAACAGTGAAGGGTCCAGAAATAAGACATGATGGGAGTGGTGCAGTGCAGAGGCTGAGGAGCAGCAGTCTTCCTTGAGACATTCTGGAGGATACGGTGTTGTCCCATCTGCAGACACCTCTCTGGGCTGAGGCAGGAGGTTGCTAAATTCCAGGCTGAGATGGCCAGGATTTGTGGAACCTCCTCTCCTATCCAGGGACCATCAGGGCCACTGCTGTTGCCACAGAGTTTGCCAAGAAAGAGGAGTGATTGGACAACAGTGGGCTAAGGGAGGGTGAGAGTGGTGGAACAGAGGTGCATCCCTCCAGTTGTACCTCTCCACAATTCATATGCCATTATGGCAAAGTGTGGTTCCTCTTTGGAGGCACCCGCAGTGGAGACCAAGGAGGATGCTGGGAACCTCCACAAAGGAGACCCACAGGAGGGTGGCATGGGATCCCACAAGAGAAGGAAACAACTCCTGGTGGGGGACTCCATTGTTAGGAAGGTAGAACTAGGGGAGGAAGGGGAGAGGGAGGTAAGGTGCCTGCCTGGTGCCATGGCTTGGAGGGGCAGGGAGCAAATCCTCAGGCTTGCTGGAGCAGCTGCACAGGGAAGGGAGCTGGATGTCATTGTCCACCTAGGGACAAATGACCTGGCTAAGAAAGGGATCAGAGCAGTGCAGGAAGAGCTTGTGGAGTTGAGGGAGGGGCCTTAGACAAGTAGCACACACAGTAACCTTCTCAGAGGTGCTGCCTCTCTATGGCGTAGGTGAGGCTAGGGAGCTCCACAACATGGGATTCAATAAGTGGTTGAAAAATGGTGCAGAGCTGAGGGATTTGGCTTCATTGGGGACTGAGGGTCCACCTGGAGTGATGCAGGCCTATACTGGCATGATGGTCTGCATCTGTCCAGGAGGGGAACCAGGATCCTAGGTGATAGGTTTAAATGCTTCATTGGCAATCATTTAAACTGAGCCAAGGTGGGAGGCACTGGAAAGGAGAAAGGAAATCCTAGCCCCCCCCAAAAAAATCAGCGTAGTAAGTGAGGTGAACACCAAGATAGAGATGTCGATAGGGACAAGGGCAGGGGTAAATGGAGAAAGTGACAAAGGCAATAAGGACAGGGATGGGGCAAAAAGGGGTAAGGCAATCAGGAAATGGAAGGTAATGAGTACCAATGCCCATAGTTTGGGCAACAAGCTCCCTGAACTGGTGGCCTTGATGGAAGAGGGATGCCTGGATATCATAGCAGTCACAGAAACATGGTACAGAGAGAACCATGACTGAGATGTTAACATACCAAGGTGCACAACCTACAGGAGAGATAGGGAAGGGATAAAAGCAACTGAACAAAAGAGTAAACAAGGAGGAGAGGAGGCACTGTGGGTCACCTTTGAGACTAGAAATGGCACCACAATCCACACAGGGGTTGTATACAGACCCCCATGTCGGGGGAGGGAATGGATAAGGATATGATAGAAGGCATTCTTTGGATGGCAGAGAAAGGGCAGAAACTGTTGATGGGAGATCTGAATATGCCAGATGTTAACTGAGCACATTTGCTGTAGCCACATCCAAGAGCAAGGCCATTCTTGATGCCCTACTGATGGCATGCCTCAGAAAGCTAGTTTTGGAACCCACTGATGAGGGAGCAATCTTAGAACTTATGCTCTCAAATGGGGACAGTGAGAGGATCTCAGATCTAGAAGTGGGTAGCCATCTGGGAACAAGTGACCACCAAACAGTGTGGTTCACGTTAAACTCAGCTACAGAGTCAAGCCATACAAAAGAGAGTACTGCACTTCAGGAAGGCTGACTTTGGCAAGATGGGAGAGTGCCTTAGAAAAGTTCTAGCAAACAGGCTAGAAGGAGGGGTGAAGCAACAATGGGGAAACATCAAGACTGCCATCACAGAGGCAACAAGCCTTTGTGTGAAGCAAATAAACAAATCAAAATGAAAGAAAAAGCCACTATGGTTCTCAAAAGAGGTGTTGGGGAATGTCAGGGAGAAAAAGACAGCATTCAGAAAGTATAAGGAAACACAGAAGGAGCAGGAAAGAGAACTGTACCAGTTAAGGCAGAAGGAAGCAGGGAGGAAAGTCAAAATAGCAAAGGCCCAAACTGAGGAAAAGATAGCCAACTTGGTTAAGAAGGGGGATAAAATCTTTTCTAGGAACATCAGGGAGCATAGAAAGACATGGGGAGGGATAGTGAGGCTGAATAGAAGGCAACGCATGAGATGGGCACATGAGGAAGGGTGCCATCCACAATGGCGACTCCTTCCCAGCACAATCCCTCATGGCAATGGAAGGGAGGTGACCTGAGGGGGTGGGCAAACTGGGCAACAGGATGTGGGTATGTGTACGCATGCATGAGGGGGGAGTGAGCATGGCGAGCGTGGGCTGGCAGAAGGTCTGTAGGGGTGGTGCTGCGGTGGATGGCTGAACTGCATCGTGGTGTCGGGGGTTGGCCAATGGTTGGGGTGGGTGAGATACTGGGTTTGGGTCCTGGTGCTGGTGTGATTCTATTGTTCCTGGCCCGAACCTTTATTTTTTTAATGTTTTCACCCCCTGACATGCACCCCCTGGAGTTGAGAATCCTTAAGTGGAGGGGGTGCAGGTGGCAAAAGCATTAAAAAACTCTCCTGGCACCATTGTCCTGTACTCCGGGGTTGTCGGAGTGCAAAAATCTTTTTGGCACTCTGGCTGTGCTATAATGGTGATCTCCTTTAGGCGTTAGCCGTTATCACATAAACCCTGAATAGAATGAACGGTGGATGGGCAGAGAGGGACAGTGAAAAAGCAGGGATACTAAACAAATATTTCTGCTCAGTATTCATAAAAGAGGAGGAGAGGAGGTGCCTAATCCAATTAACAGAAGCACTCTGGATAGGGCGGTCGATCCCAGTCCTTTCACAGAAGAAAGTTTTCTGAAAGAATTCCTAAAACTGAACATGGCTCATCTACACCACACAAACTTTATATTTAGCAGTCTGTACCTCTACCACACCTTAGTTCTAGGCTCTTGGTGGTTAAATTTATTAACACTTTGTCCTCTCCTTAATGGTTTTGTAGGATTCCTCAGAGGTTCCATCCTATGTCCCCTTCTATTTTCTTTATCGTCCCCCTAGTCCTCCACTGTTGTACTTCTAAAACTCTGCTGTACATGGATGTCATACAGGTGCTCCAACAATATTGCTAATATTAATCTTAGTTTAAATTTGGACTTACAACATTACAAAATTAGTTTATTCAGAATAAGCTCATTCTCAGTGAAAAGAAAACAAAACCCATACTTTCTGAGCCACATGTAGAGTAAATACCCTTGCTGATGCCATTGACATATGCACATTAGATGGTTCAGAAGTGGAGGTTGTCAGCAGTTGTAAGTATCTAGGGATTCACCTAAATCCAAGTCTTTCCATCAAAACTCACCCAGACCATCTTAATGTTCCCCAGATCAGAAAATGTGGGATTCTTAATAGAGTTAATCAGTGCCTTACTGAGGAAGACCATTTGGCTATCTCCCCCCTCCTGGATTATGGCAGCATTCTTTTTGACTCCTTGTCTGACAGGGAAATGTCTAGGTTCAGGTCTCTTCACAGTCATATATTACATTTTGCCTTTAATTTGGATAAAAGATTGCAAAATTATTTCATGCATAGGGATTTTGGATGGACAGAATCTTGGAAGGACATCCCCCAAAGCCAGGCCCAACTATTTCATTGATTGCACAACTTATAAAATACTTGCTCCAAGTGCCTTCTCATGTTCTTCCAAACTGTTCTTTTTTCCCCCAGAAAGGCCTCGGGCACTCAAATCAGTATCAGAAAATTTACTGTCAATTTCCCAGTTCAGAACCATACAGACTCAACATTCCATTAAAAGGGACTGAGGCCAAAATTGTTGGCATCAATAAATTCAGAATTTGTATCAGCATATCCTCAGACTCGTGCCAAAAAGCATATCTTTAAGTTGCTTTGTTTAAAAGTTAAAAGTCATTTTGTAACCCTTAATTCACTGCCTGTTCAAAAAAGCCAGTTTCAGTAAAGAGCTGCTAATGACATCATCTCCTGAACTCACAGCCTAGTCCTCCCTGCAAGATACCTTACATGACTTATTTCTCCTATGTTACTTAAAATCGCAGGTGTTGTAAACATCTGAAAAAGGAAAACTGACACTGGGGGGTCAGCACATGCACTTCCATAATGTGTAGATGCAAGGTACGGTACTTCAGAATGTGACCGGGTGGGTGGAAGTGGAATGCAATGATAAATATGGCTTTAGAATGACAAGGTTGTGTGCAATTTTTAAAATACTGCAGGTATGAGACTTTGAAATGTCCTCAGGTTGCAACTGTGGAATGCAGCAATGACACAGTCTCAGAACATAGCTAGAACATATAATTTCAGAATGTGGCAGTGACACACAATTTTGGAACATGGTGGTGATACACAATTTCAGAATGCAGTGGTGATGAGCAATTTCAGAATGCAGCAGTGATGCACAATTTTGGAAATGTGGCGGTGATGCACAAGTTCGGAATGTAGTGGTGATGTACAGGTTCGCGGAATGTGGTGGTGATGTGCAGGTTTGGAATGCAGCAGTGACACTCAATTTTGGAATGCAGTGGTGACACACAATTTAGAAATGTGGAGATGATGCACAATTTTGAAATGTGGTGGTGATGCACAATTTTGGAATGTGGCAGTGACGTACAATTTCAAAATGTGGTGGTGATGACACAGTATTGGAATGTGGTGCTGACGCACAGGTTTGGAATGTGGCAGTGATGCACAGTTTAGTAATGCAGTAGTGATGCACAGTTTTAGAATGTGGTGGTGACACATGGTTTCAGTATGTGGCAGTGATGCATAATTTCGGAATGTGGCAATGACGCATAATTTAGAAATGTGGAGGTGATGCACAATTTTGAAATGTGGTGGTGATGCACAAGTTCAAAATGTGGCAGTGATGTACAATTTTCGAACGTGGCAGCGACGTACAATATCAGAATGTGGATCATTTCAGAATGTGGTAGTGATGCATATTTTTGGAATATGGCAGAGACACTCAATTTCAGAATGTGGTGGTGATGCTCAATTTCAGAATGTGAAGGTTCAAAGTGAAGGTTAGAGACAGGTCGGTAGTTAACTGGATCGACAGAATCCAAGAAGGGATTTTTAAGGAGTGGCCAAATGACTGCCTTCTTTAACTCAATGTCTCCTAGCAGACACCTGTAGTCATCGGTAAAATACACTGGTGTGTCCAGAAGACGCCTGCAGAAGTCAGCTACTGACTCCCAGTGTGCCCTTTCAATGTCTGGAGAAGTCACTTATACATTTTAATATATAGTGTAACAGAATATAATATATATTTGACTGCATAGCACCATTGAAAAGGTAATTTTATGCTGAACAACTCTGCCACTGATATTTTGTGTATATCATGTATAATGTAGGAGTTATTCACATTTGTTTATGGAATGGTGTGTATGGCTTATTTTGCCTGTTTTAGTGAAAAAAATATTTTTTTTTGCTGTTTCAACCAGCATAGAAAAATAAATTACATATTATTATTTGCATACCACCATTGGAAAGGTAATTTTGTGCTGAACAACTTTGCCACTGATATTTTGTCTATATCACTTATACTTTAGGAGTTATTCACATTTGTTTATGGTATGGTGTGTATGGCTTATGTTGCCTGTTTCAGTGAAAAAAATATTTTTTTTTTGCTGTTTCAACCAGCATAGAAAAAAAAACTAAATTACATATTATTATTTGCATTCCACCATTGGAAAGGTAATTTTGTGCTGAATATCTTTGTCACTGATTCTTTGTGTCTAGCACTTACAGTTCTTGAGCTATTAGGATTTGTTTGTGGCATGCTGACTATAGCTTGATTTTGCTTAGAAAGGCCCAGGATTTACTGTTAACAGCATACAGGAGACAAGTGGTGCAACTTCAGAGAGCTCTTGTAGAGGCAATGAGTTAAGTGATCTGGAAAGATTCCCTTCTCCAAGGATCTCCATACAATTTCAGCTAGGATTGGGCAGATAACATCTACACATCCCACCAGAAGGGAGGAAGGGCCCGAATCCAAACTACAACAGGTTGGGCTCAAAGTCTGGGCAATCTTCACAATGTCCATGAATTCCAGTTGGCTAAAGTCCGTCCAGACAGACCAGGTTCTCACTACCTCCCATCGACCTCCACAACCCCTCATGGAGAGAGCCAGTCCAATTCCAGACCTGATGCTGGCAACTTTACCTGCAAAAAAAACAAGTTAGCTCATCACACTTAATTTGTGAAAAAGCTCTTCTTGACTGGAGACAGACTGGATTGCACAATCTGTCAACAGTTCAAAAGAGTTCAGCCAGTCAGTTCTGCACAGCAGAAATATCCCTGGACAGGAACTCTGCCTTCCTATGGGTGATTTCTGATTGATAGCCCTCATAACGTTCCATCAATCTAAGCCTGTCAGCATCCAGGCCGGACTTCCGCCATGTTCTCTCCAGCCTTCGACCAATCCTCCTCAACTCCTTCAAGGACCCATCATACCAAGGGGACCTTAGGTGAAGAGTGAGTGGTCAAACACAAACAGGAGCAATCAAGTCCAGGGTGTCTCCCTCTGCCTTATTATTGGCTAGTACGAGGTCCCCTGGACTTGTGCTTTCACCCAGCAATCCCAATACTGATAGACTATCTGGGTAACTCCCCTCAAGGGGCAGTACCAGACCATCTCTGAAAGGGTAGATCCATTTGTGGGGGCCCCAAAACTGAACCCTATGGTGTGATGGCCAGACCAACTGGCTCCACCCTCACCTCAGTGATCTCCATCCCCAGGAGGAACAGCAGATCCAATGAGTGACCTCCTGTATGGGTAGAGGAGGTAACTACCTGTGTAAGGCCCAGCATTGTCATTAGCTGGAGGAGATTTTCACCAAACTGCCAGAGTTCATCATTGACCCAGGCATTGAAGTCCCCCAGAATTATCCATCTGGGGAACTCCAACACCATATCGATGAAGAAGTCCGCAGTCTTCTGCAGGAATAAACCCCCATCACCTGGTGGATGGTAGATGAGGAATATCCTACATCCTACACCCTCACCCATGACACACTCAAAGGATCTTGTGGTTCCCACTGGAACATCCACAAGGCCCAGTTTGGTCTTAAAAAAGATGGATACACCCTCACACCAATGATCCAACCTCGGGCAGTGAATCACAGAGAGCCCAGCTGGAACTGCAGAGGCCAGAACTGGGCCTGCATTTTCATCCAGCCAGGTCTCAGTGATGCATGTCGGGTCCACCATTTTAACAAAATCAGCTATATTGGCTGTCTTGTTTTTGATGGACCTAGCATTACATAACACTTCCCGGGTTGGATGAGATGCTGGGGAAGACCTTGACTCATGTCCAGCATCAATTTCTGGGCCCTTGGGCATGGGAACAAGACAGGGACTATCCCTGTCCTGGCACCATTTCGCCCCAGGGTGTCATCTGGTCCCCACCACCCCAATATGTCCACCCCTTTCCATTCCCCCCACCAGGCCCAGCCCCTCCCCTTCCTATGCCTCCTAGCAATCCTGAGGGATTGACAATGTTTATACATCTCTGTTGGTAGAAAGGGGCAATCAAAGGGGTGCAGCTCCCTGAGACTGGTGGGGGAATACTGCCTGGCCATCTTTGGACCCTCACTACACAGTTTTAAAACACAATCAATCTACACACACCCAAAAACATAAAACAAACCCCACCCCACAACTCTCACTTGTGGGAACTATAACACAAATAACACAAATTAAACAGTCCAATACTAAACAATTAAATTAAACCTCTTATATAAAGCTTTCCCAATCTGTCTCACAGGGGAAATAAATAAAACTAAATACCCACCCCAAATAAACTATAAACAATAATGAAATACCCACCCCACAGTAATAAGCAATAAAACAATAAACAAATTGAATCAGTGATGTTGCAGTTTCGGAATGTGGCAGTAATGCATACTTTCGGAATGCGGCAGTGACATATATTTTCGGAATGTTACGGTGACCATCAATTTCAGAATGAGGCAGTGACATATGATTTTGGAATGTGGCATGATGCACAATTTGGAAAAAGTGACAGTGACAATTTTGGAATGTGGCATTGAAACACAATTTGGTGGTGATGTGCAATTATGGAATTTGGTGGGGGTGCACCATTTCAGAATGTGGCAGGGATGTGCAATTTTGAAATGGGGAAGGGATGTGCATTTTCAGAATGTAGCAAAGGATGCATAATTTCAGAATGTGGCTGGGATGCATAATGTTGTGTGGAGAGGATGTGATGTACAACTTTGAAATATGGTGGGTGCATACAATTCTAGAATGTAGCAGGGACAAGCAATTTCAGAATACTTGGTGTATCCTGTCACATTCCGACAGCATGCATCCCCATTATATTATGAAATTGCCAGTCCTCACCAAATTCCTCAATGTGTGCCCCTGTTGCATTCTGAGACTGATTGTCTCATGACATTTTGAGATAGCACATCCATGTCACATTCTGAGATTTCATGTTCCTGCCCCCAACATTTTAAAATTATGTGCCACCTTGACATTTTCTGCCTTGGTTCAGTGTTGCATTCCAAAACTACCTTCTTACATGTTCTTAAGTAGAATGCCATGTTGTCTGAACGTTCTGGAAATGCAAGCACTGCAGCCAATCCTATGTAATTTATTTTAAAGCATTACTATAGTTACAACCTCTTAAACTTTGAAGAAGCAGGTCCTATAAGGTTGCAGACAGGGAGGACTAGAGTGTGAGTTCAGGAGATTACATCTTTAGTGGCTCTTTGTGGAAACTGACTTTTTTGAACAGGTAGTGAAATCAAGGTTACAAAATAGCTCATAACTTTAAAACGAAGTAACACAGAAACCTAATTTTTGGTATGCAATTTATTGGGGGTATACTTATTCTAATCCTGCAATGTAGCACTTTTGGCAGGAGTCCCTATTTAATTATGTAACTCCCCCACTAGTCTACCTGAGGGAGTGAAAATCCCATTGGTCCTTTAAGTATTTGTACAAACAGCACCTTCTTGACCTTTGGATACGTAAATGTTTTTTTTCCCTTCTGTTTTTGTCCTCAATTTTACCTCATCAGCTACCAGAACCTCCTTCCACCTGCCCTAGCCCTTCTACCGGTAACCCATGGCTTATCCCCATGGGTAGGACCACCCAGTTCCCCAAGCTGGGAACAGAATACTTTGCTTGACAGTTGGGGCCCATGAGGAGGAACAGGCAAGGCATGGGAGCCATTGAAGAGACCCTGCTGTGGCATAGAGGGTGGGGCAGTTTCAATTGCCCAGCACTGATAAGGGTATTTTTCCCCACTAAACCCTCCCATTACTCCACCCCAGGGTGTGTTCCTGAGAGGTAACCCAGCAAACCACCTACCAGGGCCATTGGAGCAGTGGGTAAGCTCTGCCCTACCTCCAGGAATCCGCTGCAGCCCCACTCTGGGCAAGTGATGCCTCTACATCACTTGCCAGGTGAGTGGGTAAATGCTGACATCATATCACCCCAGAGGGACCACTTGTTCCTTCCTGCAAGACACCCCCTTCCCCCTGGGTCACTATGTGGCAGTCATGCAACTGAAAGATGTGCCCTCCTTCCCACGGCAGGAGGCAACTATAGGATGCCTGACCCTGCCTTACCAGTTGGCCCCAGATGTCCTGGGCTCAGGGTGTGAACCCGGGTCATCTGAATAGCAAGCAGTAACTTTACTGTTGCACAAAGCAGCCAACTCAATATGTAACTGTTTTAAGTGATCTACAATGAAATATTTCACTCATGTATTACTATGTATTCATCTGTATTGTTTGGGTAATGACTGGGTCACCCCTGTACATAGCTTTCCACTGTTGGCTACTCCAGGCTACCAAAGTCTAAATAAATAAACTTTTTTTATATAATTTAATAAACTTTATTGATATAATACAAAATAATTAATATGCATCACAGTAGCTAACAAGAAAGAACAAACAGCATATCACAAATGACAATAAAGACAAACAATCAAACACCATCCCCATCACTCCATCCCTCCCTCCCTTCAGGAGTCCGACACCTCCAATAAAGAAAAAGATAAAGGGAAGCTATAAAAGCAGCAGAGAGGAGTTAAGAAAAAGGACAATGAAATGCTAATGAATAAGATTAGTTCCTGAACAAAACAGAAGATACTGAAGCATAATGTGATTCCCATCTGGCTTTAAAAAGATTAGGATGGTGGTCAAGAGGAGTGATTTGTTGCTCGACAGTCAAAGCCCGTAATATTCTGTGGTGTCATTCTCTATAAGAGGGAATCTTGTCATCCATGCAGTGATGAAGAATGACTTATTTTGTTGCAACTGCTATTAAAGCCATGTGAGCTTTATGGGGACCAAAAAGCTGCAAAGGGTAAAAACCAGCTAAACAAATGTCCAGAGTGAAATAATTCTCCAGCCTCAAATAAGGGTCGAGTAAACTGTTAATAGCATTCCAGAAGAGAATCACCTTAATGCAGTCCCATAAGATGTGTTTAAGATGACCTTCAGCAAGGTCACACCTGAAGCATATAGGAGAGCTGGATTTACCCATCCTATAAAGCTTTTGAGGTGTGAAATACAGGTTAGAAGACTTTGTATTGGATCAACCGGTATCTGTCTTGTTTTATGTATTTATATTGATTCTGTTAAATAGACTACCAGATATTTGAATACTACTGTAAGCCTAAGATCTGTTGTCAGTAATAACAGATCACTTGGAGGATCATGTGATGCCTTTCTGCTAGAAAGATGTGTGGTGCCCTCACTCCTGCTTCACTTCAAAAAAAATACAGTTTATTCTGCTAAAATTGGTGACAAATTGCACAGCATCAGAATTACCTGTGTGCTCACGAACGACTAAAAGCATCCAAATGTCGGACTGGGATCTCTGCTGATAAAAATTCATCTTGATGGAAGCCAAGATGAAACAGGTCCTCCCAACCCACACACCACCTCAGACGCTGGACAAAAGTTCCAAGAGGCCTAAAAATCAAAGTACTATCTTAGGGAAGGGCAGAGAAACTATCAGCGCTCCAGCGCCCCTCTCGTAAGATAAATTTCTTGCAGAACTGGCACCTATTAAAGCAGCATTCCTAGATCTTTCATCGGACATTAAAACTATAAAGACTGATCTGAAAGACACTAGCAAGCAACTTATAGATATTTCAGCCTGCACCTCTTCCTTTGAAGCTTGGCAAAATAGAGTGGATCCAGAACTCATCTCACTATGGCACAAAATGCCTAAAATGGAATTAAAGCTTAAGGATTTGGAAGATTGAAACAGACGTAATAATCTTCTTATTTTCAGTCAAGGATGCAGAAAGCACAACACCAGTGATATTTGCTCAGAAGCTACTGGCTAAGGTTGCAGTCCCTCCCCTGTACTCTACAACCTATATCGTGGAGACAGCTCATCGGTCCTTGAGACCCAGACCTCCCCCTGGTGCCCAGCCTAGATCCTTCATTGTATGGCTACTCAACTATTTAGATAGGCAGTATAGACTCACAAAAATAAAAGAGCTTCAGGCCATCCAGTGGGAAAGTGTTACTCTCAGAATTACTTAAGACCTTCCAGCTGCTGTTTACCAGAAAAGAGTGGCCTATCACTCCTCAGTCACTAAATTAATTACAGTGAGCATAAACTTTCAGATGCTGTACCCTGCTCAGCTATCGGCCCTCCACAATGGTGTCTGGAAAACATCTGAAACTGTTGATTCAGCTGCTAAAGACCTCCAGAATCTATTCCCAGACCTGTTCAATCCCTGCTGAACCACCCCAAAAGTCCATCAGAGAGATGCTGAAGAATTATCTGGTAAAACAAAGTAAGATGAGGAGATCATGCAGGTAGAAAACAAGATGTCATTTCTATTATTACCTTCGAACTGAGCTTTGAACCTCTCCGGCTAATACAATCTGCTTTGCACTATTAACAGACAGAGCATTTATCTGCGACTTTGTCTTTCAATTCCTTAGTTTGGCCAGAGCATTGGGAGCCCTGCTATTCATCATTTCTTGGCTGCACGATCGCACCAGCTCAACTATGCGAACAAAAAAACACTCTAGTGATTGTGCGCACATCCGTGAGGTTCCAAATGGAAACAGTCGGTCCTGAGACTCTTGGAAGTACACTTCTCATGGTATCTCAGTAACTGGGGTGCCATATGTTCATGTTGCCAGAGATCCTTGCATAGTTAACTCTGTCAACACTTTTTTTGGCAGGAACTTGTAATATTTCTTGCTTGGATCCTTTAAGGCGATCACCATGTCTGTTATTTTTTTTTAGCATGCCAGAAAACATTCGACTAAAGGAACTGGGACTGTATTACAGGGTTTATTTCCTTGTTTTGTTGTTATCTTAAGAAGTTCAATGGGCACTATATGCAGAATTAATGTAGTCCCTGGCTGATTAAGAGTTTATTTTTGATGTAATTTAAATGACACGGTTTAAGTATAAATCAGCCATGTCATGGCCGGACACAGAATCAGAGCCCACCATATTAGGGTGGCAGTCCGCAAGATTTCATAGGTTCCTCCTTTTTCTTGCATTATGGAGAGCATGGCCTTGGACATAACCTACAAAACTCACCAATATTCAGCTATAAAGCTGCAGTCATTTAATTTCTTTCTAATCATATGTTTGGTTTCTTTTCTCCTGACAACCTCGGTTGGAATATTTAAAATACAAAGTCTGATCTAATAATTAGTCAATGAGGTTATGGTCTGCACAGGTTTTGCTAAGGAATATATTTAGATGTTTCTCAATTGCAAGTTTATGGGGGAGTGGGAGGGAGGGGCATGAGGGCAGCTAGTGGGAAAGCAGTCATGCATCAGCAGTTGGGCTTTGGACCTCATTTAGAGTTAAGTCCTTAATGGACATACTGCAATGGTAGATTTAGAGGCATAAGTGGGGTCCAGTGGGGGAAGGGGGTTTTGTAACTGGGTTGCTGTTATGAGCATGAGGGTTGGTCTGGGGGAGGGTTGTTTGGGAGGTACGGGTGGTAGTTGGGGACAGGGCTGGGGGCAGGGAGTTCTACCAGAGACTGCAGTTCAAGTTCTATTCTCTCTTTCACCTCTCTCTCTTTATTGCTAAGTTGAGATACCTACTTAACATTAAATATATACTCCCAAAAGTTAGGAACAGCAATGGCTGCCTTTAACTTTTGCTCTTGGAACATCAAGGGGGCAGTCACCTACCAACAGAAGGAACATTTTATTGAATTTACAAAAACTACAAATAGATATTGCCTTCCTGCAGGAGACCCATCTTCCCCCTTCCCAGGTTCTTCGACTAAGGAGGACCTGGGTGGCAAAAGTCTATGGTTCAGGAGTGGACTCTAGGAAAAAAAGGGTGGCCATTGTTATTGCCCACAGACTACCATTCCATCTCATTCAGGAGATTGCTGACCCACTCAGTAGGAACATTTTAATACGAGCAATTCTGGGTAATTTAGAAATTGTGTTAGGATCCATTTATGGTCTGAACAGTGATGACCCATTGTTTTTCTCCAACTTAATGACTAATATTTTGTCCTGGGCTTCACTACCTATTATATTAGGGGGATATTGGAATCTGGTCCTAAACAATCAGCTAGATAGAACAGGTAACTGTAAGCAATTTCCATCCCTGGGTCAGAGGGCATCAACGGACTTCATGAATTCTCTAGGCCTCGTCGAGCCCTGGAGAATCCTGAATCTGGATACTAGAGGATATTCTTTCTATTCATTACCCCATAACACTCATTCCAGAATAGATTTCTTCTTGGTTCTTGGTGGGGGTCAATCACCTTCAAGGAATAGAGTCATGCTTCTATTCTACCAAAGTGCTATCTGGTCATCACCCAACAATTGCCCAATTTAACTTAGCCCCCTCTCTAGTTAGGGACAAGGTATGCTTCTGTTAACTGTTCACTTGATAACCTGCATGTTATCATATCCAAGTGTTCCCCGTCACACTGCAAGATGAGCATCTTTTTGCTCAGTGTGCCTTTCCTGGTGAAACAATTGCAATAAATAAATAAATAAATTAACAACCAACTGTTAAAATCCTGGGATTTCCAAGAGCACCTTCAGACCTTTATCATATCCTTTACAGAATATAACTCCCCCTCCATGGCTAAGCTAAACCTTTCATGGGGAGCCCTCAAATGTGGGCTTGGGGGGAAATTATCCACTGGTCTACAAAACGCAAAAAGCAAATATCGGCTTCTCTCTCTCTCTGTATTACTAGAACATAAACAATGTGAGGAAAACCGTCTCTCCCCTGCCTCTCCCCCGAGAGACTGGAATAGTTAAAGTCCCTTCGGGCTCAATATAACTGGCTCATCTGGGAAAAGGCTGAACATATTCTGCTCTGCTCCAAAATTTCCTACTTTGACCAGGCAGATAGGGCTGGTAAACTGCTAGCTCTGAGACTGCATTCTCAGGAAATAGATAGGATAGTTCCCTCCATTCTAACTCAAGAGGCCCAGCTTTGCACCTTCCCCCAGGACATAGTTGACACATTTAGAAAGTATTACAAGGAACTATACACACCACCTCAAATTCCCTTTTCAGCTAAGGAATTGGATCTATTCTTCCAGGACATCTCTCTCTCCCACAGCTTTCAGAATCCCAGGCTGCAATATTAAGTGCCCCCCTAACTCTTAATGAAATATACACAGCCAGTGACTCATTGCCACTGGACAAATCTCCTGGTCCAGATGGCTTCTCATCAAACTTCTGCAAATAGTTTAAGGCCCAACTCTCCCCTATCCTTCTGAATACCTTCAGATATCTTTTTGAAGATGGGCTGTTAGATTTTTCACTAACCTCTACAACAATAATTGTTCTCCCTAAACCAGGCCGGGACCCTCTCAGAGTTACAAATTACAGGCCAATTCACTCATCAACGTTGATATTAAAATCCTAGCCAAAATCTTGGCAAACAGGCTAAACTTGGTCTGGGACTCACTGATTAGTAGACAGCAAGTTGGATTTGTAAGGGGCAGACTCTTAGCGGACCACTTCAGGAAGCTGTCTTATCTTTTCTCTGCATCCAGGGACTCTCTGGAGGCAGTGGCCTTGGTTTCCCTGGACACAGAGAAAGCATTTGACAGGGTCTCATGGGGCTAACTCTTTTCAAGTTTACCAAAGTTTGGCATCCCCAAAACCTTTATTTGTTGGGTAAGGGTACTGTATACCTCCCCATCAACAAGGGTCTCATGTAATGAGTCACTATCCTCACCCTTCTCTCTGTACCAGGGTACAAGGCAAGGATGTCCACTCTCCCCATACCTGTTCAATTTGTTTCTAGAGCTTCTTCATTCATAAACTTAACACTTCACCCAACATTATTGGTATACAAATTGGTGACACAGAATACAAATTGTCAGTGTAAGTGGATGAAATATTGATACATATCTCGTCCCTTGCCACATCAATACCTGCCACTCTGCAGCTTATATCTCAAGTTTAGTACGCTCTCTAATTACAGACTGAATTTACACAAAATGGAAGTAATGCCACTCAACAAATATACTAATAAAGCAGATCTGCAACACCTTGGTTTTCTCTGGGTGAAAGATAAACTGAAATATCTAGGGATACTCCTCAGCACGTCTCCCCAGAAAATTAAACAGAATAACTTGGATTCAGCAGTAACAACTATTGAAACAGACTTAAACTGATGGAAACTACTACCCCTAACTCCATGGGGTAGGCTCAGTATCATCAAAATGAATATTTTACCTCACCTATTATAGCTCCTTCAGATGTTTAATGGGTCCCTGCTCCAAAGTTGGTTCTCTCAAATTAATAAAATCTTAGCCTCCTTTCTTTGGCAAGACAAGAAGGCCAGACAGGCATATGTCAATCTAATGAGAAACAAGAGAAAAGGTGGACTACAAGCCCTCAATTTCTACTTCTGCTACCTAGCTATATATTTAGTGAGGTCCTTTCACTGGTACACACATTTCCTTGTCTCCCCAACTGGTTCATATACCCCTCTTTGGACAGAAATTGAATGTGCTCTCTGTTCTAACTCTGGTTTAGAGGTTATAACCCTATCATATCTCTCGAAGAAACAGCTACCTAATCAGTTACATGACACCCCCCCTTGGAGAATCCCTAATTTCTCAATCCCAGTTAAATACGCTGCTAAAAATTAATCCAAACCATGACATCTCTCATCCAATATTTGGGAACCCCAACCTCCAGATTTCAGGCAAGATCCTTTCGAAGGATAAGTTTTGGCGTAACATGGGAGTGGAGAAGGTGGCCGATCTGACAATTCAGCAAAAACTAATAACCTTTCAGGAAGCTAGCCATGTTTATTTTTCACATATAGCAGTGATATCTGGTTTTCAAGTTTCCCCAAATCACGCACATGCTGCATGTCACACTGGGCAATGGCCAAAACCTCTCCATATGGCCATCTCTCCTTACCTGAGCTCTATCCCCAAAACTCACTTAATCTCATACTCATACCAATTCCTACAATCTCTTTTTGATACCAGGGGAACTCTGCAGTTTTATTGGTGGGAACAAGCACTCCCTCCAACTTCTCTCTCAAGAGATTGGTCCCAGATATGGAAACACATGTACTCTATGATACATTGGGACTGCTACCAGTTCATGCAATTTCAGATCAACCATAACTTCTATTATACCTGAGTCAGATTGGACAAAATAGGCTGTCTACCATTGGATATCTGTACAACATGTGGCAAGGAACCTGGTGCCCTCTTACACATACTATGGTTGTGTGAGACTATTGCTACCTTCTGGTCCGCCATTCAGAATAGGCTTGACCCTCTGTTAGGTCTATCCCAGAAATTTAATCCTGCAGCCTGTATCATTGGAGAATATACAGACCAATTGGGTGGCAATCAATGTTCACATATAGCAGTGATATCGGCTTGTGCCAGAAAAGTGATCCTAAGACACTGGAAAGACCAGATCACCCCAAGATACATAGAATGGTATAAGGAAACTATGTTTGCACTACAGGCAGAGAAAATGATAGTAAGTATGTCCAATGAAATGCATAGATTTAACCACATCTGGGAGCCCCTGTATACTCTTCTGTCAATACAATAAACCATATGGAACTAACATGTATCTGGTAAGCCCTCTAATGCATCAAAGAACTCTCCCCCCGTAGGATTACATTCCTAGAGATGGTATCTTCCCCAATGTTTCAACAGGAATATCCCAATTAATTGAATTCTATATATATCTCCGGTGGAGGGTTGGGGGAAGGAGGGAAGCAAGGTGGGGGGAAGAGGGGTAGATTAGGAGTTTTATTTCTTATACAAAATGTTTCTACCATATTTCATGCATCTGACTTCATGTAACTGTTTAGTAATTATGCGTCATACATGATGTGTCTGCTGTTCACCTACATACTAATAAAATACATTAAATAAAAAAAAATAACACATCACTTGGGAATTAGCTCCATAGATTGAAAGTCACTATAAAGATTGAATACAGACTGGGGGTTCCCTGCTGTAGAAATTAATGTATTGAAATTGTGCTCCCCCCATACTTGCAACCGTGAAGAAGGACCAAAATGGGAAGTAATAGCACAGATAATTTGAAAAAAAGTAAAGAAATAGAATTGTGACAAATTGAATTGCTCCTGAATGATATAAGTTTGTCTTCCTCTAAAAGAGAGTCAAAGTAGAGTTTTTTAACTGTGGGCAAAAAGTGAAGGGAATAGGATGACAGGCTATGTGGATATTAAGGTTTCCAAGAATGGGTTGTGTATGTGCATTAGTCCAGACAAGCCCGAAATAAGAACTCAGCTGCAAATGGGCCTTGAGGGACCATACAAATGGTGTAAATTTAGGAAAGACTAGCAATTGAGAAGACTTGATATAGAGCTTGTATTTAAATTAGAGTCCCAACCTCTGATATAGATCTCACTCAGTGCTAAGCCAAATAGTGGTGTATGTGTCTTCAGGAAATTAACTTCTGATTGCCCCCATTTGAGGTACTTACTGCCATGAAGGGTACCATAATGTAAAAGGAAATTGGGGAGATGAAGGCTCCACAATGTTTTTGGGATCATCAGCTTAAAATAGGATCTGCAGATTACCTTGCCCTGCCAAAGAAAATGATTAATTAACTGTTGCAGTAAAATAAAAACATGATTTAGGGCCACCTGCCGGCGCAGTGGCAAGGCATCCATCTACGGCACAGACATCCCAGGTTCAGGGATGGACCTGGGACTCAGAGGGCCAGTTGGGGGGAGAGGGATTGAGTGTCCTATGGACTTCTATCCCTCTCTTGGGGGGGAAGGGAGAAGAGTGTCTGGTGCAATGAGGACCCCTGGCAGAGGCTGGGGATCCCAAGCAGCCAGCACCACATGTATCAGGGGTGGGGTGGACCCTGACATCATTGCAAGTCCCAACCCCAGGGGAAAAAAAAACACTGAAAATATCAGCTGCTAATGATGGCCCCGCTCTGCTGCCGCTCCTCACTCAGACTGAAGTCCACTGGGGGGGCCCTCTCTCATGACCCCACCCTGGGGGGGCAAGCCAGAGCTTCATGACCCATGTTCACATGGATTGGTCACCAGCCCGATGTCATATCCAAAGGGGGAAGCCTGGAAATGATAGGAGTGGTGGGCAGGTAGAGGACCAGAGCCAGGGCCACATAAAAAAAAAAAACAGGGTTTGTCAAGAAAAATACACAGTATACCCCGTGGATATAATAGGCTGAGTAGAATGTTCATTTTATCTACACTAATATGCCCCAAAGGGATAGAGGTATGGTTCTCCAGTGCTGTAAATCAAGTTTAATGGCATGGACAAGAGGTGGCAGATCATTCTTAACTGGCTCTGAGGAGTATCTGGAAATATTTACTCCCAAATACATAAGCGTACTAGATTCCCAAACTAAGCCCATTTCTGTGATTTCCAATTTACTAACTAAATTATTCAGAGAAAGACTTTTGTTTTGTATAAATTAAGTCTATAGGTGGAGATCTTAGAGAAACACAGTTTCTGCCAGCACAGCATGGATAGAAGTCAGGAGGTCCTTCACATCTAGCAGTAAATCATCCACATAGGCAGATAGTTTATACCTTATTCCCCCAACCATAATCGCTGTGATAACCAGATTGCAATTAAGATTACATATTAGTGTCTCTAAATAGAGACTGAAAAGGAAGGGAGAAAGAGGGCACCCATGTCTTGTCCCACACTGCAATGTAAATTATCTGAAAGCACCCTATTGCACCAAATACGGGCTGTGGAATTACAGTATAAAACTTTAATTTAGGTGATGAATTGAGAAGGAAAGACAAATTTTTGTAAAACTGCAAAGTGGTAGGGCCATGAAACACACTCAAAAGCTTTTTCCATATCCAGGGAGACAAGGGACGTAGGAACCCTGCTCTCTGGGTGGTGGAAATCAGGTAATGAAGATTCCAGAGATGGTCACTGGTTATTTGTCCTTTCATAAATCCTTCTTGTGCATGCCTGATCAGTCCATCATAATCTTAAATAAAGTGGTTGGCAAGCACTTTAACAAATATTTTGAAGTCTGAATTCATCAAGGAACTTGAGTGGTATCTGCTTGCCAATAACTCATCCTTATCTTACTTACGAATCAAAGAAATCCAAGCTTCTGCTCAGGTTGAATCAGAGAGACCTGATGAGAACAAGTAGTTTAACAACTGTGTCAGAAAAGGGGTAAGCTCAGCTGAGCATGCCATGTAAAAGTTATTGATAAAACATTCCATTCCAGGAGCTTTGTCAGTGGGGAAGCTGTTGAGTAGCCTGGACTACCTCTGATAAGGTTATGGGACTAGTAATCATCTCCTATTGCTGCAGCATAAGGGTGGGTAGGAGAACTTGGTCAAGATATGTAGAAATTGTCTCTGGCATGGAAAGGTTAGGTGGTTCATCCATATAAAGAGAGCAATAATAGGACTGAAACATGTCTGTAATGGTGTGAGGTTGAGTAACAACATCTGAACTGGGGCGGGGTTGGAGACCACAAATCATTTTAGCGTCCTCTAGCAGTCAAAGTTGAAGGGCCAGTAATTTCCCAGCCTGCTCCCAGAACTCCAAATGACATGTTTAAGTTCTGTGAATAGCTAACTCTGCCTTCTCAGCAAGGAGATTGGCATGCTGAGCTTGAAGGGAATTCAACAGAAGCCAAACAAGTGTCTAGGGTATCAAACATGAGCTCCTGTTCCAAGTAGTGAATGTGTTGAAGCAGGTAGTCTAATTTGGCATTACAGAATTTGTTACTCTTAGAGGTGAGTCTGATGTACTCCCCTCAAGCCACACACTTTGAAACACCTCACAGGACATCAATGGAGTCCACTGAACCTTCATTTTGGATAAAGAAGGCCTGAACAAACTCTTCAGTATTCATCAAAAGATCAGGATCTTTAAGCAACTGTGAGTTGAGGCACTATACTTTGTCCCACTTCATCAACCCACAAACAGAGTGTTTCATGCAGACTGAAGCATAATCTGAAATAAACAATGGGTGAATCTCAAGAGCAAACACACTGGGTAGACTCCCCTGATTTACCAAAAAATAATTGATTCTTGAAAGTGTACCGTGTGAAACAGAATGAAAAGTATATTGCCTGTCCATCAAATGGAGGAGGTGCCAGGGGTCAACCAACCCCAAGCCTTCCATCAAATCATGCAGACCTCACTGCCCCAGGGAGAGATTTCATCTATTATGACTGGACTTGTCCAAGTCAGATTGATAAGTTAAATTCCAGTCCCCACCAAGTAGGATGGGTAGGTGAGTAAATGAGGCTAACAGGGTTGCAAGGACAGTGAACAATCTAGGAGAATCTGAATTTGGGCCATAAACCTTACGTAATAATACTTCACAAAGAGCCAGTCTGCCATGCAAAAAGAGATAGCACTCATCAGGGTTCTAACATTTCTTGATCTGTTGGAAAGCAATACTTTGAGTAAACAAGAACACCACACAACCCCTCTTATTGCTATTTCCCACCCCATCTACTAGACCAACCCATTCTCTCAAAAAATAATGAACAGCATCCCGCTTTAAATTAGTTTCTTGTAAATAGGCTACCCCCACCCAATGTTTCTTTAGATGCCATAAAATCATGTATCTCCCCCCAAATAAACTTCTCCTGAACAAACAGAGCAACAAATAATTACAGAGATACCGGTATCCAAATAATCCCAACAAACATGCACCCCGACCTAAAGCCCTACAAAAGAACCTAGTAAGCAGATTGATAAAGAAACCACAGTTCAGTAAAAAAAACATTTAGCAATATACACCTTGACTGCATCTTTGACTTTGCCCTTGAGTTACTGAGTGGAAATCTATCCTTTTCTGGCCTTGTAGTAATGCCACTGATGTGTCTGATTTTTGAACTCCCTTAAAATATTTCTGGGTTACTGTCAGTTTCATCTCAGGTAGCAGATGGATCTCTTTATGTTTATCGGGACATTGCTTGCCAAACAACTAATCTTTTTCAGAGTAAGCCAATTTCTTGTTTATATCAATCATGTTGCAGAAAGTGATGAGTTCTTACAGGGGTATGCTGTTTTTTCATGTTTGTGCCTCTTCTGCATATTTAGAGGGCACAGAGGCCTGTAATTCCATTTCCTGTGTTTTCAAGGTTCACTATTTCATGAACTAAATGCATGAAAACCAAATGGTCATGTGACAGGGTTAGTTAGGCCCTTTCCCATTTGTGTTATGTACTGTAGGAAGGAATCTGAAGCAAGGATTCTGAAGACTGCTATCTCTGTCTTTTCTGACTTTCTATTAGACTGCGCATTCAGATCTTACCTTTACCTACTGTACTTTTAATTTCTATTCTCTGCCTTGCTTATGTATGTTTGTAAAGCATATGTATGAAACTGAGTTCCCTGATTTATAAACTGGAAATAGTTGAAATGATTGCAAATGCAGCTGTGACAGAGTGTGACCTCAGACTGATGGAATCTGTCACAATGCTCTGTCCAGCTGCTAGCTGGGTCACAATGTTATACCTAGCAACTAACAAGTACAAAGCATGTCTTACTGAGAAGAGATGAGAGAGACTGACTTGAAGAGAGACAGGGGAAGACATGTTGCCTATGTACTGAATTGTCTTCTAATTTGCTGTGAGAAGAGTAACCTGTACAGAGACAAGACATGCTGTTTCCATGTCCTGAATTGTTTTCTCCTGACCTATAGAAGGAGAAGAAATGCTGAAATGTTTTCCAATTTGTTTATTTTTTTCTTGTGATTTAGAATAATAAATCACCACTTGTAGTCTTCTACAATTTCTCCTGGACTGCATATGTTTCCTGACCTAGGCATCCATTACAGTTAGTGTCAAAGGTATCTGGATTAGCTACATTTGATGTCGTTTGGTATCAGAAGCCACATCACGTGTGGGAGTCTATCCACATTTGGTGTCAGAAGTAACTAGATTTACACCATGCTTACTCTAAGGCCAAGAGTTTGTTCATGGGTCCCAGACCTGGTACCAGGGAAGCATAGCAGAAAATCATGGATCTAGTAAAAGAAAGACCAGGAGTGACCACCAGAAGTATGGTAGCCAATCCACCAGAGATGGGAGAAGAACATAAGGCAGTAGCAGAACCAGAAAGTCTGTCTGAGTTTTTAAAGTAGTGGTCGATAACAACAAATAGAGACTAAGAAGAAGAGAGAAAAAGACCCCCAATGTTTCTAAGCACAGAGATAAGAAGACACACTGCTATGGCTGTCTGCCTTGCAGGCTATTAAAGATAGAGGAACTGGTACAGGTCCCACTGATAAGCAAAACACAGGTTATTTGAACGACATTACATTGACAAAGTTGTGCCTCTCAGATTATATTGAGGTATACCTGACTATGTTTGAAAGGGTCAGCAGTGCAAGCCAATGCCAAAATGGCAATGGGCAATCAGGCTGGTACCTTATTTCACAGGTAAAGCCAAACTTGCCTACAGTAACGTGGGCACTGCTCAGTCAGCAGACTATCACCTGGTGAAAAGAGAAAAATTGAAAAGATATGACATCTCAGGAGAGATGTACAGGCAGAACGTTTTCAGTCCCTGAAGTACCAGTCATTCGACAACCTCCAGGATGCTTACACCTGACTCAAAGAAATTCCTCATTACATGGCTACAACCAGAGAGCAAATCAGTCCCCTAGCTTATCAACATACTTACAGTGGAACAGTTCATCAGTATCTTGCATACAGAGGTGCAACTTTGGGTAACAGAACACCAACAAGAAAGTGGGGAAAAGGCTGTTTCTTTGGCTGAAGACAATGAGATTGCCAGACAGCAGGGAGGTAATAGACCAGGACAGTTAATACCCTCTTCTTCCCAGTCTAACTCCAGGTCAGATAAGAACTCTGGTTGGGGTAACAAATCTGCACCTAAGGACTTTATTTGCTGTAACTGAAATAAGCCAGGCCATATTGCTGTAAAAATAAGGATAATATTGGAGCAGATTTGGCCTTGGCAAATTGGGGCAATTATTTAACAGAGGTCATAGTTGGAGATAAGGTTGTGAAAGGACCTATAGATTCAGGAAGCAGACAGACTCTGGTGCATGCTGACGTTTTGGGATCAAATTGTGTAAGATGACCAGGTACTGGGGTCATCTGCACACTCGATAGTGTCCCACCACTCGACTGACTCTCAGCATTAATGGTGTGTCACACCAAATGAAAGTAGGAGTGGTACCAAACTTACCTGTACCAGTGATAATTGGAAATGACTTTCAAGGCTTTGCTAAGTTAATCTTATAGGGAGAAAAACCTGCAGTTTCAGCAGCTGCGATAACAAGAGCACAGGCAAAGAAAAACTTTTATGATGAGGGCAGTTTTCCCTTTGGTAGCTTTGATCAAGACTTGTTTCAGCCCAGCTCCAAGATCCAGAAATCCCAGCAGGAAAGAAGACACCTGAAAAAGCAGCAGCAATAAAGGACTGATGGACATGAGAGGTCAATTTATGAAAATCCTGAAACCAGACTAATAACTAATTGTGATTTTGCTTCTGAACAAACTAATGATGTTTCTCTCCAAGGTAACTTTAGGCAGGAGGGGGTGAAACACAAAAAGAGGGAACATGTTTATAGAAACTGTATTGGGCTACTGTACTGAGTGTGTGATAATTCTTAGACACAGGAACAGGTAGAACAATTAGTCATCCCAAAGAAGTATAGAAATGAGTTGTTACAGATAGCACATGGTTGTCCTATGGCTAGTCACAGGGAGAGATTGCACCCTAGCCAGGGTGCTGTACATGTAACCTCCCTGCAATTGAGGGTTCCCAAAAGTCTTCCAGGAGCTTGCCTGAATGCTCCAAGTCTGGGCGGTGTTCGGCGTCGGAGCTGTTTAAATGTAGTTCCAAGTGAGTGCTATTTGAGCCTCCGAGTACTGTCTTTTTAAGAGCTGTCCGCTTGCAGACTTAATTAGTTTGTATGGGGGGACTGTGTATTCAATGTTCGAATCCCGCCCGAGCTGCAGAGAGATCACTCCATTTTGCAGTCGCTAAGAGTGCAGAGGGAGCCTAAATGAAAGATGTAACTGTTTGCCTGAAACCAGTTAGAGTGTTAAGTAAAATGCAGTTTGTCTAACCTGCCTTTCTTGCAGCTGGGACTCTGTGTGTGTGTTACCCCTCCATTTTGGACCTAAACTGCTGTGCTGGGCCAATTGGGTTAAGGGTTCCCTAAAATGGAGCCTGTGGATGAATCAGAACTTGGACTCTTAATTTTGAGCCAGCCACAAGGGGATTGTATGGGCAGTGACTCTGGGAAATGTAATTTTGACCTTGGCGCCGTTTTCTACCAACAGAGGGAGTCTTAGTATGAGTGACAGCTGAATCAGCAAATAGAATAGTGTGGAGCTTAAGGAAATGCCCTGCTGTGTGACTGGAAAGATCAGATCAGTTGTGGCAGTGAAGAGAGAAGGAGTTTTGTGCTTCTGCGATGTGTAGTTTTACACAGGAAGCGTGTGTGAGGCCCTGAGTTTCGGTCTGCAGTTTTTGTGAGTGCCAGTTTGGACTGAATCCGAGTTGTGAGGATAAAGAAGCACCAGAAGTGTGGAAACCAGGCTAACCCTGTAGAAGACTGGAGAAATTGCTGAATCGCGCTTGGTCTGTCAGGAACTGAAGCTGCTGTGTGTGCTCCGGGGTATCTTGCAGTAATTGTGATCGGGATCGTGGAGCAGCCTGCCTGGTATAGTACTTTCCTTTTACATATGAATGTGCGTAGTGCTAGTGGGGAATCACTATTTCCAATCCCTTGTGCTGTGTGCTGTGTGTTGAAGCGGGAAGCAAACCGCAGCTTGTCTCAAACTAAATCCGTTTGCTATAAACTGCAGTGGGGTCCAGTCACAAGGACCTTGTCTCTATGCCCTGTTGTTTCTGACAATCCAGAAGAACATCCACCATCCAGTTCTCAGCTTGGGTATTGTGAGTACAAATCAGGGCATTCCCCTACAGCGGTTTTCAACCACAAGTGTGTCATCTAATTCTTGTTGTTTCTTTGCTTCATGGACTGAGCCATCAGGCTCTGGATTACAATTAGGTGTTGTGCATATATTTTCTTCTACAGGGCCCTATCCATCTGCACCTGCCAGCCAACCCCAGGCAACGGACCTGGCTAGCCCCCCAACCTGGGTACCCAGCTTGTGACTTTTCAGACCCTGTATGTGTGCACAGTACTGTGATTTAATGCCACTAATTAACCTGATTTCCCTCTCCCATGTTTCTGTTCCCTAAATAAATCAGATTTGTTGTTGTTAAACTTTAAACTGTTTGAAGTGTCAGTACCTTCATGCCAAGTACTGTATTGGTTTGTGTATGCTGCTTAACCTTATTTTTCAGGGGGTCCTCAGAGACGAACCTGCGAATCAGTCTCGGGGGTAAATGGTACCTTATGAATGAACAGTGTGTACATTTGGTGTATTGGCACTGTAACTCCTGTGCATCATGTGGGCCATTAGAGGGATTAGAAGGGGGTCTCAGTGTCCCAGAGGGCTGTGACCAAACTAGACCAACCATTACAAACCCTGACCTCTGGGTGGAGGCACCCACCATAGAACCTAGGCCTCTCAACCTGTCAGTAGTCAAGCAGGCAGGGGTAGTAGCTGTGCCACCTGGGGGTTACATCTTGGAGGCTCACCACTGGGATTTTGTGTCCTCTAGTGGGCACATTTACGAACCACTGTTAAAAAAAAAAATGGGTACCCTGACAGAAGTGGCTGTGCACCGGTTGGTGGAGTGGTGTACTGGGGAGGAGTTTGACCCCCAAAATGCTATGCTTATCCTGGACATCCTCCTGAGTATCAATACAGACACTGTACAGGGAGTACTTTCCAAGGTGGAAGATTTACAAAACCCTGTGCTGGTGGGTCGACATGCTGATCTGTTCCCCCACACTTTCATGGCCCTAGTAGAGTATAAGGACCCCATAGATAGCTCCAAAGTGCCACAGACTATTACCCCAGAGGAGGCCTCACTTCCTGCAGAGTGATAATTAAGGACAGTAGAGACCGGAGAATAAAGCCCCCACTATCTGAAACTTTTGAGGAGAAATTTGCTAAATTGTTGCTGAAGGAAGGAAAACTGTGGAGGACTTGAAGAAACTATTCTTGCCACCTGGGGGTGTTCTTCCCCCAACACCCTCTCCTGCTCCAGTACCCGTTATGGTGGCTGAACCAATGCAGGCTCCTATTTCTGCACCTGCCATTAGTCCAGACTCTTACCGAAGGTTGAGGATCTTCTCTGGCACCCAACCCCACCCCACAGGGGGAGGATGATTGGGACACCTGGATAGATTGTGTTGCCCCCCTGATACCTGAATGGCAGTGTGTGGCAGCTGAGAAATGAAAAAGAATCATAGAAAGTCTGAGGGGTCCTGCCCTAGAGGCCATTAAATTTTTGAGGTCCACAAATCCTGATGCATCTGCCCAGAAGTACCTACCTGCACTTGAAGGCAATTTTGGGATCATTGAGTCAGGGGACAGCTTGATGTGGAAATTTCAAGGTACAAAACAGTGGCCAGGGGAAAGTTTTTCTGCATATGTTACTCGTCTGGAAAGAGCTCTGCAGTAGGCTTGCCGAAAAGGTGGGGTAGCCGCCAGTGACTTAAACCGTGTAAGGTTGGAGCACCTACTACAGCATGCAAAGCATTCTAAATTGCAGCTCCTTCAATTAAGGCTCCAAGACAGAAGGGGTAACCCATCGGACTATTGTGACTTAATAAAAGAACTTCGGGAGGTTGAAGATGAGGAGGGGGATTCTAATTCTGGGGTTAGTGCAGCCCAAGAGATCACAGCATCGGAAGGTCCTTGTGAGGTGGGGACCAATGAGGGTGTGCCACCATGGGGTGAACTGCTGAGAGAGATCAGGGAATTCAATAACAGTCTCTTTATGAAGGCTGCGCCTGCAAGTACAGGCCCCGACCTATATCCGACTGCCTCTGCTATGGGGGTGGGGGTACCCACCCAGGCATCTCCTGCTGACAACAGCTCAAAACTTGATGTCTTGACCATGGAAGTGGGGAAATTGATGAGATGCCTCCAAATGCTTATCACGCCGCAGACAGAAATGGCACCAAGGTGTCCAGTTAGTACTACACCCATCCTGGCTACAAGTGTGACGCTTCGGCCAGCTCAAACTCCAGAAAATATGTTTTGCTATAATTGTGGGAAGGATGGGCACATGAAGAGAGAATGCTGGTCCCCAAAAGACACAGACAAAGTTGTATATAGGCTACAAGGAGAGCTTCAGAGAACAAATCAGTGGTTAAGAGGTGCATGAAATGATCCCAGTGAGGGTCTCAAAAATGCTAACTCACGTCCCTTTGTGGCAAGGTCAGTTGCCCAGGCCCCCGCTACCACCTCTCCAGACTAGTCCAGAATAGTGGGTCCCTCCATGGAGACCACTGCAAAGGTGAATAGAGCATCTACAAGAACTGTATTAGACAGTGGCTCCCAAGTGACAATTATGTTCCAGGATTGGTATCAGAAGCATTTGTCAGACGTACCCTTACAACCATTGGAAGGACTGCATGTATGGGGTTTAAGTGAGAAGGCCTACCCCTACTCCGGGTATATCAGAATTTGGCTGTCTTTCCCCACCTCCGTGGCTGGAGTGGCGGAGCAAGTAGAGACCCTGGCCTTAGCGTGTCCCCCTACTGGACTGTATGATGGGGTTCCGCTACTGATTGGGATGAATGCGCATATGTTTGGATGGTTGGTGCTGTTGTGTTATGAGAAACAGGGGTCACAGACTGGTAGAGCTTTAAGATTCCGGCATTGATCAAGAAGGCCTATGATGCCAAGAGAGATGCTGACAAAGTGGAACCAGAGGAACCGGTTGGAATTGTCTGGAAAAAGGATCCAGAGTCTCTGATTCTGGCGCCAAATGCCCAGTGTACCTTACAGGGAGAGGTTCGTATCAGAAAGGATGTCAAGAATAGAATCCTCATGCTGGATGCTCCAGGTGATGGGAAATTGCCAGAAGGACTGCTGGTCAAGCCACGTATTTTGCCTGCCTGAACACATGCTTATGCCAGATGGGTAATGGTCCAAGTTCATAATGTGTCTGATACAGAGATTCGAGTAAATAGAGGTTGCACCCTGGCTAATGTGCATTGTGCGGATATTGCAGTGTTGCCTAGTAACAAGTGTTCGGGGGAGAATGACAGAGTGATGCCTGACTTGTTTGATTTTGGTGACTCCCCGTTGCCAGCTAAATGGAAAGTGAGGATCAGTGAGAAGCTTGACCAGAGAGACCAGGTGTTTTCTTTAAAGGAATGGGACATAAGATGTGCGCAAGGAGCTGAGCACCATATCCGGCTGCATGATGAAAGACCATTTCATGAGAGGTCTCGACGCCTGGCACCTGCTGATATAGATGATGTGAGACGGCATCTGCAAGAGATGTTAGCTGCTGGTGTAATACAAGAATTCAGAAGCCCATATGCTTCCCCCATTGTGGTAGTGAGAAAAAAGAATGGGACAGTAAGGATGTGCGTGGATTATCGCACCTTAAACCGGCGGACTATCCCTGATCAGTACACAATGCCCCGCATTCAGGATGCTTTAGACTGCCTGATTGGTAGCAAGTGGTTCTCCGTGCTGGCTGTTCGCAGTGGGTACTATCAGATCCCGATGGCCCCAGATCCCAATGGCCCCAGAAGACCTTGAGAAGACAGCCTTTATCTGTCTGCTTGGCTTCTATGAATTCATGAGGATGCCTCAAGGGATTTCAGTTGCCCCAGCCACTTTTCAATGACTGATGGAGCGTGCAGTGGGGGACATGAACTTATTAGAGTGCCTGGTGTACCTGGATGATGTTATTGTGTTTGGCAGCTCACTGAAGGAACATGAGAGCAGAATGTTTAAGGTGTTGGACCAACTGGAAGACTTTGGCCTAAAACTGTCCATCGATAAATGTCAATTCTTCCAAACATCTGTAAAGTATGTGGGACACATAGTCTCCACCGAGGGAATAGAGACCGACTCAAGTAAAGTTGAGGCCTTGACCACCTGGCCACAGCCCCAGAATCTAAAAAAATTGCAAAGATTCCTGGGATTCTGTGGCTACTATCGCAGTTTCATCAAGGACTATTCAAGAGTGATCCATCCTTTACTTAATCTTACTCAAGGTTACCCTCCTACCCAAAAAAAATACAAGAGGTCAGTTTCTTCTGAGCCTGAGAGAGTGTATTTCCATCCCAATGAAGTATTTGGAGCCAGATGGACACCTGAGTGTGAAGCTGCTTTTCATGAGATTATATATCAACTTACCCATGCTCCTGTCCTTGCCTATGCAGATCCAGAGAAGCTCTATGTCTTGCACACTGATGCTAGCCTGCAAGGCTTGGGGCCTATATTGTACCAAGAGCATGAGAATGGCCTGAGACCAGTGGCCTTTGCCAGTAGAAGCCTGACCCCATCTGAAAAGAACTATCCTATACATAAGTTAGAGTTCCTAGCCTTGAAGTGGGCTATTGTTGACCAGTTCCATGAGTAGTTCTAAGAGGCTAAGATACTAGTAAAAACTGACAATAATCCTTTGACATATGTGCAGACTTCAGCTAAGTTGGATATCACTGGCCATAGGGGGCTTTCTGCATTATCTACATACGACTATGCTGTTGAAAACAGAGCAGGCCTGAACCACATAGATGCTGATGCTCTCTCGCGGAGGCCTGTTCCTTTGAGTGACTGGGTCAGACTGTCAGAACCTGATATTTGAGCACTCTGACAGAAGTTTGACAGGGAGGAACAGATGTCCACAGACGCAGTGGACTGTATGGTGGATTGTTTGGGACCCTATGAGAATTGCATACCTGCTGCTTATTGCCACTTTTCTGCAATAGATATTGGTGCACTGCCTCAGCTGGACAATGACAGTATTCAGCTGGCTCAATCCTGAGATCCCATGATCAAATCAGCTTTAGAAGCCCTCTATGCAGGGAAAGATGTGTCCAAATTATGCTCCACTGATTTGAGAACTGCATTGTTATACAAGGAAGGTCCTAAGTTGAAACTAATCAAGAGACTGTTATACAGAGAAACAGAAGACAGAGGGGGACAAATAGACAAACAACAACTAGTGCTGACCACTGCCTTTCGAGACTCAGTATTGAGGCCCTTACACAATCACATGGGGCACCTTGGTATAGACAGAACACTTGACTTGGTGAGATCCAGATTCTATTGGCCTAAGACAGGGACTGATGTTGAGCAACACATTCAAACTTGTAGTCGCTGCTTACAGAGGAAAGCTTTGCCCCAGAGGGCTGCCCCCCCTTGTTTACATCACCACCAGTGCACCCATGGAGCTGGTCTGTATTGATTTTCTGAGTTTGGAGTCAGATCAAAGAAATATTAGTAATGTGCTTTTGGTCACTGACCATTTTACGAGATATGCCCAAGCTTTCCCCACCAAGGACCAGAAGGCATCCACTGTGACAAAAGTGCTTGTAGAAAACTTTTTTGATCACTATGGGGCTCCGCAAAGAATCCATTCTGATCAAGGGAGAGACATTGATAGTTGTCTGATCAAAGAGATGCTTTCTCTGTGGGGAGTGCGAAAGTCCAGAACTACCCCTTACCACCCCAAGGGGGACCCACAGCCTGAACGTTTCAACAGCACTTTGCTAGATATGCTAGGCACCTTCCACCCAAAGGACAAGCCTTGATGGAGCCAACAAATTAGCACCCTGGTACATGCCTACAACTGCACCAAAAGTGATGCCACTGGGTTCTCCCCCTACCACCTGATGTTTGGAAGAGAAGCTCGACTGCCGGTAGATGTGTGTTTTGGAGTCTGTCCTGATGGGGTTCAAGCTGACAACTATTTACAGTATGTGCAAAAGTTAAAGGCCCAGCTAAATCATGCGTACCAACTGGTTCAAACCATGGCTGCCAAAAGAAATCTGTCCAACAAAGAAAGGTATGATAAAAAGGTGAACACACAGGAACTCCTGAGGAGATCGGGTATTGCTAAGAAATCTGGGACTGCATGGCAAACATAAGATTGCTGACAGATGGCACCATCTCCCTCACATTGTAGTGGACAAACTAGATGATCTGCCTGTGTACAAAGTAAGGCCTGAGAATAATTCAAAAGATGTTAAAACAATGCATAGAAATCATTTACTGCCCATTGGACAAATCTTGATTGAGTCTGAGCCCCCAGAAAATGCCCCCTCTGGACCAGTGACTAGAGCTGCTGCTAAGAAAAAATCAAGAAGGTCTGTGCCTACAGAAGCTGAGTTAAAGTATTCCCCTCCACAAGTCCCAGTTGAACGTGACTGTCAGTCCATGTCAGAGGAAAGTGAGTGTGGCTTTGAATACTACCCTTCTTACGAAGTGAGTCAATTGTTTCGGGGCAATCCACTAGTCAATCCTGGAGATGAAGCTGGGCCTTCTGGACTGTCTAAGCCCCCAGCTTTGTCCCTGGAACCAATGCTCCCAGAATGTGAAGTGCAAAGCATCAAGTCAGATGATATGGAATCATTGTGTATGGTTGAACTGTTTGAGCTGTCAGAGGAGGAAAATGATGGACTGGAACAGACTGGTGATATACCTGAACAAGAAGAGTATTTTGAGTGCCCTGACAGTCTGCTGCCAGTGTCCAAAAGTTCTCCATGTGAGCCAAGTGTTGTGGACTCAGAGATTGTAACTCCTGGAGCTGAAAGTACCCCAAGTTCTAGCCTCTCTAGCCCAATGGAGACTCCCCTGACAAGTGAGGACAATGCTGAAAATGAGGCTCAGAGTGCAGAGACTGTAACAGTTCCCCCTAGAAAGACTGATTGAGCTGTAAACCCTGTGGTGCACCTCAGTTATGATTCCCTTGGGAGGCCTGTGGACTTGCCTCTCAATGTTGTCCATAAAGGAGTGTATGTGTCCCCAAGCTCATTGCCCAAACTGAACATCAGTGCTAACTCCAAGTTAATTGTGTTGCCCTCTAGGTACGGTGCCCCTGCCCCATCCAGCCCCAAGGTAGCTGATAGGGAAGGGTCCCCTCTCTTCAGGTTTCATGTACAGGAGGTAATAGCCTGAGTTACGGTACAATGTGTGTATAATACTGTGTAAAAAGTGATGTACTGAAAAGTTTCAGAAATGTGTTTCTGGTAAGGTGGTATGTTGACCGATGATTACATGTATAAGCCTAATGTAATATTGATGTAAATGTACATGGCTGTATTGAAACTTATGGGGGTATTTACTTGACGCGGACACCGAGTTTTCCAGGCCAGGAAGGGTGTAACCTCCCTGCAAATGGGGTTTCCCAAAAGTCTTCCAGGAGCTTGCCTGAATGCTCCAAGTCTGGGCGGTGTTCGGCGTCTGAGCTGTTTAAATGTGGTTCCAAGTGAGTGCTATTTGAGCCTCTGCTTACTGTCTCTTTAAGAGCTGTCTGCTTGCAGACTTAATTCATTTGTATGGGGGGGGACTGTGTATTTAATGCTCAAATCCCACCCAAGCTGCGGAGAAATCGCTCCATTTCTGCAGTCGCTAAGAGAGCAGAGGGAGCCTAAATGAAAGATGTAACGGTTTGCCTGAAACCAGTTAGTGTGTTAAGTAAAATGCAGTTTGTCTAACCTGCTTTTCTTGCAGCTGGGACTCTGTGTGTGTTACCCCTCCATTTTGGACCTAAACTGCTGTGCTGGGCCAATTGGGTTAAGGGTTCCCTAAAATGGAGCCTGTGGATGAATCAGAACTTGGACTCTTAATTTTGAGCCAGCCACAAGGGGATTGTATGGGCAGTGACTTTGGGAAATGTAGTTTTGACCTTGGTGCCTTTTTCTACCAACAGAGGGGGTCTTAGTCTGAGTGACAGCTGAATCAGCCAACAGAATAGTGTGGAGCTAAAGGAAATGCCTTGCTCTATGACTGGAAAGATCAGATCAGTTGTGGCAGTGAAGAGAGAAGGAGCTGTGAGCTTCTGCGGTGTGTAGTTTTGTGCAGGAAGCGTGTGTGAGGCCCTGAGTTTCGGTCTGCAGTCTTTGTGAGTGCCAGTTTGGACTGAATCCGAGTTGTGAGGAGAAAGAGCACCAGAAGTGTGGAAACCAGGCCCACCCTGTAGAAGACTGGAGAAATTGTTGAATCGCACTCGGTCTGTCAGGAACTGAAGCTGCTGTGTGTGCTCCCAGGTATCTTGCAGTAATTGCGGTCAGGATCGAGGAGCAGCCTGCCTGGTATAGTACTTTCCTTTTACATATGAATGTGCGTAGTGCTTGTGGGGAATTGCTATTTCCAATCCCCTGTGCTGTGTGCTGTGTGTTGAAGCTGGAAGCAAACCCCAGCTTGTCTCGAACTAAATCTGTTTGCTATTAACTGCAGTGGGGTCCAGTCACAAGGACCTTGTCTCCATGCCCTGCTGTTTCTGACAATCCAGTAGAACATCCACCATCCGGTTTCCAGCTTGGGTATTGTGAGTATAAATCAGGGTATTCCCCTGCAGCCTGTTTTCAGTCACAAGTGTGTCATCTAATTCTTGTTGTTTCTTTGCTTCATGGACTGAGCCATCAGGCTCTGGATTACAATTAGGTGTTGTGCATATATTTTCTTGTACAGGGCCCTATCCATCTGCACCTGCCAGCCAACCCCGGGCAATGGACCTGGCTAGCCCCCCCCCAACCTGGGTACCCAGCGTGTGACTTTTCAGACCCTGTGTGTGTGCACAGTACTGTGATTTAATGCCATTAATTAACCTGATTTCCCCCTCCCGTGTTTCTGTTCCCTAAATAAATCAGGTTTGTTGTTGTTAAACTTTAAACTGTTTGAAGTGTCAGTACCTTCATGCCAAGCACTGTATTGGTTTGTTTATGCTGCTTAACCTTATTTTTCAGGGGGTCCTCAGAGATGAACCTGTGATTCAGTCTCGAGGGTAAGTGGTACCTTATGAATAAACAGTGTGTACATGTGGGGTATTGGTACTGTAACTCCTGTGCATCGTGTGGGACATTAGAGGGATTAGAAAGGGGTCGCAGTGTCCCAGAGGGCTGTGACCAATCTAGACCAACCATTACAAACCTTGACCTCTGGGTGGAGGCACCCGCCATAGAACCTAGGCCCCTCAACCTGTCAGTAGTCAAGCAGGCAGGGGTAGTAGCCCTTGGGATAGCTCCACATGGGGGTTACATACAGGTTTTACTGGCCTGGGATCCATGATGATGTAGCTACTTATTGCAGGTCTTGTCCTGAATGTCAGAAAGTAGTCCCAGTGTCTAAGAAAGACAACGTGCCCCTGCAGCCCCTCCTTTTGATAGATGTACCATTTGAGAGAATTGCAAAGATAGAAATTCACGGGGTGCCTGTTTCATTTTGACAGTATGTGATTATGCTACTAGATAGCCAGAAGCAGTGCTCATGCACACTGTAACAGACCCAAAATGGCTATAGAGCTTGCAAAAATTTTCAGCATGGTGGGCAAACCTAAAGAAATAATTACTGTTCAAGGTAGTAGCTTTGGTGCTGCCTTGCTGAAGGAGCTGTACCAATTATTCAGTGTAACTGCCTTAAGAATCTCCCCTTATCAGCCCCAAACAGATGGTCTTATTGAGCATTTTAATCAGACCCTAAAATGCATGCTAAAAAAGTTTGTGAAAGGTGAAGGGAGAGATTGGGACCAGTATTTACCATACTCGCTTTTTGTTTACCAAGAAATGCCATAGGCGACAACAAATTTTTCACAATTTGAAATGCTGTATGGTAGACAACCTTTTTTTTTGTCATTTTATTTTTTTTTTTTAACAAGGAGTGACATACTAAGCTGAAGCTTGTTTACAGGTGCATCCTGGGAGCACAAGGAAGTTAAATGACTTACTCAGGGTCAAAGAATATACAAGCGGGGGCTGTGGGATTCAAACCCAGATCTCCAGGTTTGCAACTCAGAGCCTTAAACCACTGCACTGTACTGCTTCCCGGGAGGGGCCCTAGATGTTACAAAGGTATCATGAGACGATAACCCCTCTGAAAAATCTATTACAGCATATATGTGTGTGCTGAGAAAGAAGTTAGCCAAATATGTTGAAATTGTACATAGTAAGTGGGGGCCCAAAACCAACAGAAGAGTATTATGATCATGGGATAAAAGAAAACGTTTTTAAGGCAGGTGAATAGGTACTGCTATTGTTACCTACTTCAGAAGGCAAACTGTTAATGAAGTGGCAAGTACCATATAAAGTGCTTAGGCATACATGCACAGTTAATTATGAGGTTGAGACCTCTGACCAAAGAAACCCTATTAGGATATACCATGCTAATCTCCTAAAAATTGGGTTGATAAAACACCTCAGGCTGCATTTTAGTAGTACCAGAAACTGAAAAGGGAGATATTGGCCTAGCTTATGGTAGGCTAGAATAAACTGTAACTTCAGATGTAGTAAAGAAAAATGTTTCCTTAACCCCAGAGCAAACTACAGAAATGTGTAACTTGGTAAAGGCATTTAATAGTACCTTTCCTATGGTACCTGGACGTGCAAAAGGGATCGAGCATGTAATAAGGACAGGTTGTGCACGCACTATTGGATGAAGGGCATATAGAATACCAGAGAGGTTAGGAGCAGGGGTAGTTAACGAAAATTAATGAATCGGTTATCATAGAAGAGTTAGGAAGTGCTTGGGCATCACCAGTGGTGATTGTAAATAAGAAGGAAAGGGGGGGAGGTAAGAATTTGCCTTGATTTAGAAAACTTAATCAGCTGTCTGAATCTGACAGCTATCCTGTGCACAGGATTGATGACTTGGTGGATAGATTGGGAAGTGCCAAGTACATCAGTACCTTTGATTTTACTAAGGGTTACTGGCAAAATCTCCCAGCAAAAGAATCCAGGGACTAAACTGCATTTTCAATGCCTACCGGATTCTATCAGTTCACCACCATGCCATTTAGGTTACTTGATGCACCCGCCACATTTCAGTGGTACATGGACATAGTCCTAGCCTCATACTCAGGTTATTGTGCGGCTTACCAGGATGATGTCGTAGTATACAGTTCAGACTAGAAAATCCATCTGGATCACCTAAGCCATCAGAAATTCAGATCTGACTGTTAATCCTACCAAATGATTTTGGGCATGCAGGAAACAAGATATTTGGGGTATATTTTGGGAAATGGATAGGTAACACCAGAAATTTCTAAGATAGAAGCTGTAGCTAACAGTCCTGTCCCTAAAATGAAGAAACATGTCAGGTCATTTTTAGGGCTGACTGGTTACAACCAGAGATATGTCCCCAACTTTGCCCAAATAGCTGCTCCCCTCACCGAACTTAAGAAAAAAAAGATATCTGAATAATGTAAAATGGACCCTAGAAAGTGAAGAAGCTTTTAGGGTTATCAAGGCTGCATTATGTTCATCCTCTGTTTTAAAAAGACCAGACTTTGAAGAGTAATTTCTATTATAAACTGATGCCTCAGAAGTAGGTCTGGGTGCATTCCTTAGCCAGGATATAGATGGTATGGATCATCCCATTCTATATGTTAGCTGGAAGATGCATGACACAGAGAAAGGATGCTCCACCATTGAAAAGGAAGCCCTAGTGGCCAAATGGGCAAAGGTGTCCCTTACATTTTATTTGCTAGGAGCTGACTACGTGCTCATAACTGATCATAATCCTTTCTGTTGGTTGATTTAAATGAAGGATAAAAATACCAGGATCATGAGATGGTACCTGCATTATAACCATTTAAATTCAAAGTTTTGCATAGACCTGGGAAAGAGAATGTCACTGCAGATTTTTTTGTCATGGTATGGTTAAGGAACTGAGAAATCAGACAAGTTAGAGAAGAAAGAAAATAGTGGTATATAGGACACGTATGTGGTGAGAATGAGGGAAGGTTTTGGAAACCTGTTTTAAAGAGAAAATTAAAAAAAAGCAGGTTCCCTCTTAAGGGGGGAGGTATATGTGTGACAGAGATAGTTAGGCCCTCTTCCATTTGTGTTTTGTAAGAGGGAATCTCAGGCAAGGAGTCTGAAGACTGCTATCTCTGTCTTTTGTGACTTTCTATTAGACTGTGCAGTCACATTTTACCTTTACCTGTTGTACTTTCTCATTTCTAATCTCTGCCTCACTTATTTATGTTTGTAAGGCATGTGTATAAAACTGAGTTTCCTGATTTATAAACTAGAAATAGTTGAAATAATTGCAGAGGCAGCTGTGACAGAGTATGACCTCAGATTGATGGACTCTGTTACAATGCTCTGGCCAGTTACTAGCTATGCTGATATTTGTGGATCCGGGGTGGAGCAGCAGCAAGATGGCTGCAATGCTGCTCTGCTCCTCTCCACACTGCTTCAGGTCATTTGGACATTTGATAATGTTTTACTATGTTTCTTTTCTCCATACCAATTTGGATGAATGAAACGAATGTTATTTTTGCTTCTGACTTGTAGTAGAGGCCTCCTTTTTGTAGTTTCCGGCAAGTAATTGCTGTTTGGTAGGAGACATGCTGCCGGTTATGCTAGTGCTTGTGCTTGAAGAGAGTCTGCCCTAGGCCTACATTGCTTGTAAAATGGAGGCTGAATTGGAACTAAAATGAGTACAGGACTGTACAACATGATTGATCAATTTCTTGATTTGCCTTGTATTTTCTCAGACATCTGGGGTACAAGGCTGATAAGAGAATTATATTTTGAAGCAAACAGTCGGTGGCCTGGCTTTTTGAGCTGGACTGAGCTCAACTTATTGGTGTTCTCCATGTATATAATGTGTGGTTTTAGCTGAGTATTCAACTTTGGAACCAAGAATCTGGAGGATAGTGAGGAAAAAGGAGGATGATTGAAATTATGGTAGCACACTGTGCTGATATGTTTGTTCTGCAGCTTAAAAAAGGTATGCCAGCATTACCTGGAGAATGGGGCCATTCACAGCCTTGAACTACCAAAGTTACTGTACTCAGGTGAGTGTTTATTTTTGTTTCTTTCAGGTTTGTGTTCTATCAGAGCTGGAGAAGCAAGGTTGAAGAGGAATGACTGAAGGTCACAAACCTGACCCCAGGAGGATGAGTATGACTAGGTCAAGACTTCCTATTGACTCCGGGATGAAGTGGGATGAAGTTGAACCCTGCTGCTGATCTATGGAAAAGTTTTGGCCAGAACAGGTCAAATGACTCCCATGTAATGAGATGAAATGGCAGTTAAGGTTTATCGTGCAGAATACAATGAACCCTAAAAACTGGGAAACAAAAGTTGAATTTATGGCAGTCTTTGCTGTTGCTGTGGCTTTCTGCTGCAATGGAAGAAAATCTCCAAAATTGGGAGTGAGTCATATTGAGATACTCCTTCCCTTGAGGTACAATTTTATATTTGATGAATACATTATAATGTGGAGTTTTATAGTTCTTAAGCTGCTTGGCCACCTGTCACAGGTATCTCTCTGATACTAAACTATCCCTGTGACTAAGGTCATTATTCGATACACCGTAATTTGAATATCTTTTGAGTCTTCTAAGGGAGAACTCTATGGCTTCTCTGTGGGACATAAACTATGTTGGCATTTCTTTCTGTGTATTTCAAGTAACGCCATGAGGGTTGAGTTTCAGCAGGACTGCTATCGAAACTGGCTTTGGAGACATAAAATTAATTTGGTATGTGAATGGAATTATCTGACAACCAGCCTGGGATGCTCTTCTTATTTTCCACCATAAATTAGTGTTACAGACTCTTACTTTATATTAGGTATAATATGAACATCTATTAAATAATGGTAAACCATATACTTATATCTAAATGAAGAATAAATACTGGTGAATAACAGACTGGTGCAACTCATTGCACTGTGGATATATATATTTAACATATATGTTTTTATTATGAGTGAATTTGAAGTGTTTGTCTTTTTAGTTAATATTTTTTAAGTTCCTTATTTAAAGGATACCTAAACAACATTTGGGCAAAAAAGTATTCGAAAATCTGACTCCGTAGGTGACTAAAGGAAAGACTTTTGTAATCATTAATGCTAAAACTATGTTTATATAATTTACCTAAATGTGGTTCCAGAGCATTTGAAAATTGTAAAATTAGCCTTCCAATTTCAAAAAAATTGTCTTACCTGCTTCCTAAAATGGCCGCCAAATGTGTTATGTGATGACATCATTGGAGCCAAAGCCGAGAAATATATGGCTCTCTATAGTGCTAACTAGTTCTTTTTTCCCTTTGTATAGAATTGTTTCACCCAAATGGTCAAAACCATGTGCATTATTTTGTATAATGCACATGTTAGGCTATGGTTCTGTTCATTTTGTTTACTTTAACATGCTAAAAATGTGTTTTAATCCAATCGACTTTCTCTGTGGCAAACCACATTGCAGTACAAATCTTGAATAACTTGGTGGTCTAGTGGTTATGGTGGATCCAGGATGCTACAATGGTGGTGCTGGGTGGTGTGCATGCTTAATATGCACTTTTTAACATTTTTATTAAACCATTATATTTTCTGCTATTATTCTTTTCTAGTAATTTTTTGACAGAACCTACAAATGTAATCCATAGTTGGAATGTAAACATTTGTACAATCAATAAATCAGACTTCTCCAACAAAGTGAAATGCAGCAGCAGCAGCAGCAAACAAGTACGTTACTATATGGGGGGGGGCAGGGTTGCAGCCATACCCTTCACCACTCCCTATAGCCACCACTTTATTGTAGCAAAGTTCTTGTGCTGTCCAATGTTAGAGTTCATACCTTCTTGAAAATCAAATATATGCTTGTTGTGTCTTCTTTTTCCATGGGAAATAATAATAATAATAAGAATCAGCATTTATATAGAGTTTTTCATAGAGACTGTATTCCTAAGTGCTTTACAAGCAATGCTCAACTAGTAGTGAAGTGACTGAACACGTAGTGGTAGCCATTTCATACATTAATATCCACACACAGCCTTGGACAATTGCATGAACTGCTTTTACGCAAAGGGGTATGTTGGCCAGGACAACGGGGTCAGGTAGTGATCAAGGTGCTGGTGGCCCCACATCTTATTTCTCACAGTAATCTGCTCATATTTTTTTCCTTCTGTCTTCCCTTTTCCCTGAATATAGCAGTACCTTGCAAGAGTGGCCTTCTCAGTCCCCCTCTGGTATTCATTCTTAACTATTCCTCCTCACACCAAAAACTGGTTGGCTGATCACCCTTCTGCATCATGAATGCAAGTAGTACAATACTCGCTTTATTTTGACATATCAAATATAAACATATCTTTCCAGTAAGTCAGGCTCATACCAGCAGGGAACAAGGGGGATGATGGGCTTTCCTATCCTTAAAAGATCTAGGCTATCTTTGATTAGGCACTATTAAATGATGGATGTGCACATCATTATGCATGTCATTTAATACTTCCCAATCATAGGTGGCTTAGATCTTATATGGGTAGGAAAGCCTATTTTTCCACTTGTGCCATGCTGCTATCAGCACCAGTAGATCATGTTTATTATTGCTATGTAAATATAACACGGGAGACTGTACTAACCACATTCATGATGCGGAAGGGTAGTGAACTCATCAGTGTTTGGTGTGGATGCAGGTGAGAAGACTGAATGCCACAGAGAGCCTGATGAGACCATTCCAGCAGGGTACAGCTATATTCAGGTTAGATGAAGACATGAAGGACTACGCTGAGCAGATCACTGTGAGATCTGAAATGTGGGGCTACCAGCATTGTGGTCACTACTTGACTGTGAATGAGAGTAGCCAGAGATGATAAATACTCAGAGTGGCAGGGCTGCACCTAAACTGTTACATGAATTCAGTGTAGGGAGAGTACCCTTGGGGGGGAGTGATGACATTTGTTAGGACAGTACTGAGGGAGTTGTGTATAGCTCATTCAAGATTTGGAAGGGTGGTAGCCAGCCAACTCGCATTGTGGAGTAGAGCACAGAAAAGTACTGGAGAAGAATTGCTGGGAACTGTCCTGCGGGGTTCTACAGATCACAGGTAAAGGAGCAGACTGACACTGGAAGTCAGGTGGATTCGCTCAAGGTATTAGTATGCCTCTCCTGCTAATAATATTGTTATCCATTGTAAGTGCAGCCCTTATGAGGGCATGAACAGCAGTTTTTTCTGGTAGGTTATGATGCTTATTGCTTAGCCCTCCAGGAAGATCTAGTTACTGGTTAATGAGGTGGGGGAAAAAAACACAACAGGGAACTGTACATATTACCTTCATTGTGCAGAAGGGTGGTGACCCATTCAGTGTTTACTGTGGAAGCAGAAGTCAAAGATTGAGAATGTGGATTGGAGAGTGATTTGGGAGGCTTTTTTTAACAGTGCCAGCTGATGATGTGCATCAGTATAGGTGTGCACAACTCTCTGAGTTGCAAGATTACAATCTGAGGTGTGATAATTCTCTTCATGAGACCGCAAGTTCATATGCGTCCCCAGGCAGTACTAAGGACAGGGTATGGATGGTGGGGTGTTCAGCAGAAGACAGGCTAGGTGCAGGGTGTTCACATGGAAAAAGAAAGCCTTATTTGTGGATTAACAAGAGAGCATGAACTTTGGAATTGAACAAGACCGGTACTTTGCTGTGTGACCCTAAGCAAGTCACTAAACTTCCTTGTGCTCCCTGGTCACACCTGTAAACAAGCTTTCAGCCTAATGTGTCTCTCCTGGTTAACAAAAAACAAAATTCAGTGCATCATATAACCACTAGATCATCAGATATTTGAAGTGTTGTATTATAATGCAGTTTGTCAAAGAAAAAGTCAGCTGGATTACAAAATATTTTCTGCAAGTTAAAGTTAACAAAATGAATAAAATCATAGCCTAACATGTACTAATCAAAAAAATCCATGAGATAATACATGGTGTTGATCATTCTGGTACAACAATTCAAAATAAAGAGGGAAAGAAGAACCAGTTAGCACTATAGAAATATATGTGGATCTCTGTTTCTGGCTCCTGTGATATCATCATGACTCATCACTTAACACACTTGGCAGACATCTTAGGGAGAAACCAAGGCTGTTTTTTGAAAGTGAAAGGCTGATGTTTACATTTTCCAAAAGCTATGAAACTGCATTTATGTTATTTACAGTGTGTGTCCAAGGTTTTATTGTTCGGCTAAAAAGCCATTACAATATTAAACATTTAACACTATAGTACTTCACATAGCAATATTAATATCACATTAAAATGCAAATACATATAGAACAATTCAATTACACTCAGATATCCAGTCATTTAAATATCAGTGTACTGTAGGGAGATAAATCTACCACCCCAGTACATTATAAAATACTTAATGGCCATAATATACCAAACCATAACAATACATTAAACATTTGTTCCAATCAATGGAGTCAGTAAACTCCACCCATGCTCCCTAAAGAACTATCTCATAACCCGGTCAGACCACTTAGCGGTATGTATGGGCCAATCACAAATAGAACTCTACTCTTAGAGGTACTATGTGAGAAAATTATAGGGAAGCCCACTCTCAGACCCAAGTTAGGAAAGAAGTACCAGTAACACCCATCTGATTGGGAGCTAAAACAGAACATCCCACTATGCATACAGTCTCATGTTCCAGATGCACCCTGTAAGATGGGAATTATATACCAGCTAATTCTATGACCAATTCTGGGTCTTAAAAGACTTGGACTCCCCAACAAAATCCTCACAATTCCTTCCACTTGTGGGTCCAAAATTTGAGCTAACACCAAACATTGCCAGCCAGTTCGGACCTGACAAAAGGTACAAAATTTTCCTTGGGAACAAAGGAAATTTCACTGGCTGATTTCCATAATTAACTTTTAGTATTATTACAATAAAGCCATTACAGTTTTTAAACACAAAACATTTCACAATTAAATAATTATAAATAAGAAATGACGATATCAGCTAGTATTTCTTATAAACACATATACTATGTATCAGCCTAATATAACCTGTAATATAAGATAGCCATGATGATCTCATTTGAGAGTATTCTCTCATCCCCAGTAAGGCCTAACATTTGATCAGCAAATCTGGAACTGTCACAAGTCAGACCTAAACTCTTGGAAGTAACATTTGGAAAAATTATCTAGGGCTACCCAATTACCGGATCCAAGTTAGGTAAAAGGCTGCTGGTAACACCCATCCAATTGGTGTGCTATTACAAAGCATCCCACCGCGCATGCTGTCCCATGCTCTGACTACACACCGGTATAATGGGAATTAAATACCCGCTGCTACTTTGACCAGCTCTGGGTCATAGGAAATTTAGGATTTTTCCCAGAAAAATCCTCAGTTCCCTCCACGTCCAGGTCCTGAATTTTGAGACTAATCCCTGATGTTGCAGGCCAAGTTGGCCATCGAGGGGTGTACATTACAATATCTGACAAACATTTCATACAAGGCATAGTCAACAAAGTCACTTTCATCCAGACATATTCTATAGTTCAAATTACCTTATATTGTGTTATACATAATATACATAAACAACAATCACTAAAAGTCAGATAAAAAATTCACTCTATTTCCAAATCTTCCAACCTATCTCTCTATATTCAGGCCATTAATAAGCTCAAAAGAAATATTCCTGTGAACTGAGGAACAACCAATTTGGGCCACATATCACCATAACAGTCCTATCAATCCCAGCAGAGTTTACCCCCTACACACACCTCATGTCCCAATATTACCAACTTGGTAATCACATTGAAGTTCTGCCTTTACAGGGCAACCTTAAAAGGTACCAGGCAGCGCATGCTGCTCTGTACCCTTTGGACTACATCCTTTCCAGCCACTCCTACTAGGCATACTTAGGACACTTAGTAAGACTGGGTTTCGAAGGGGTCTTCCTGATCACACCTCATCCGAACTGATCCTTTCTAGAAGCCAGTAGAGTCTGCTGGCATTTAGAGGCACATTCAATTGGGCACCATGCAGTGCATACTGCTCCATGCCCATGAATCATCTCTTGACCAGCTACTCCTGATGGCCACTGTCGAGCATACAGCAGAACTCAGTGTCATAGTCCAATCCCCCTTATCTACTCCAATCATAACCATGCCTTTCTGATGCCCAGCTAGACATGCTGGCCCTAGAACATGTCCACTGAGGCACCATGCGATGCATGCCGCTTCATGCCCCATGATTACACCTATTCCAGCTACTCCATTGGTTACCCCTATGGCATATACCAGGGCTCCATGTCACTGAGGGGGTATCATCCCCAATGGGATCATCATGTCCTGCCTAGTATCAAATGGCCACAAATCAATCCTAAAGCTTCATTAGAAAACATTAAATGTCTTATTTTACAAACCCAGCAATGATTATAACATTCATACGTGTGCAATAAATCAATCCTGAAACTGTCTTGATTGAGCTCTGTTTCTGAATTGCCCTTTTGTGAGCTCAAATCCAAGTTACCACTTTCATTTTGATCCATAACCTTTAAATTCCCCACATTTTTAAAACTTATTTCCTAGTATATACCATAATTGCTAATTATATCCAATGCAACCATTAATTTTTTTTTTTTTTAAATACAGACTTTAAGATCTGTAATTCACAATATTATGCAATGACTCAAGTTTATCTGCAGTTCAAGAACATCCAACTTAAAAAATAATGTAATCCAATATCAAAACTCCAAATCTTCAAAGTCTCAGCTTGATTTAAAACTTCTCCTCCAAACGTGAAATGCTCCATAAAAATATTCAACTTCCAATTAAATCAACCCTAAATTTCTAAGTAAATCTCAGCAGAAATACTACTCAAATTTGCTCCTATTATTTAATAAAATTTCTAATACAGTGGCGCTTATGCCATCACTCTACACTACACATACAAGGCTGCAGGCAGCGCTGTTCTTTTATATTGTACTGCCCCTTCTCCTTGATGAGGTGTGCTCTGTTACACCTGGCCCCTCTCACTAGAGCACAACAATGCAGGGTCAAAGGGGAGCAAAGGCACAGAAGAAATGAGGTTATACAAAATGCTCACAGTTTTAACAGATATCAGGCACACAGTTCGAATCCCCCAACAGGCAGCAGCACACTTCTTTAGGTCTCAGTCTCACAGTCCAGCAAAATGAAACAGCAGAAGAAATAACCAGTCTCTCAGATGATAGATGCAAATGGCATACCTGTCTGTTATTTACATAAATGCAGTTTTAGCATAAATGTAAACAACAGCTTTTACTTTACCTTGCTATGAAGCCAGATTTTGGAGTTTGCAGTTTTAAAAAACTACTTGTTTAGGTACCCTTTAACATTGCTGTATTCTGTTATCTGAAATAATTATTTCATATTTTCATTTTGACAATTCATATATGGCTCAGAGAATGATACATCAATTATCAATTGTAAGGGTCAGAATAAGTCTCTAGATTGTTTTAAATGTCTTGAGATGTATTGAGGTTGCAGAGAGTTTTTAATTCAACCATGATGGTATGCTTTCCAGTGGGTGTATGTTCAAGGCTCAGGCTGAATAGGGAAAGGTAACTGGTAAAAGGAGGGTACTGCTCGATCAATAGTCAGGAAGTACTTTTGTGTAATGGCCTTTTGGGGGAACTGACTTGCTTATGTACTTTGAAGGTCCACTATAGAAATGGTGCTAATGGCAGTTTCCCTTGTAGATCAAGGGCTGTACCTGTTATAAACCATTAAAAACTTGACTTTGCTAGGTGGCAATAATGTTCCTATTTGGCCTAAAACCACAATTATACTAGACAGCCATCATGCATTATTCAATGGGCATGTACGTCTTCTGAGAACAGTGTATAGGGGTTTGACTAACTCCTGTAGAGGTGGGACTAGAATGCAGTGGATATATTTGCTGAATTTGTTGTTCCTTTTCTTTTCTTTCCTTTTTATTTTGAACTATTTATAGGAGACATTACTCATGCCTTTATGGATACTCATATATTTTGCATCTAGTAGGTGTGGACTGCTGCTTCATATCAACTGTATTATATATTTATGGATGCTGTTTAATTTTCATATTCATTATGATTGTATATTTGTATGGAACAGTATTATGGAATTTTTATTTCTGTTTTGTAGCATATTGTATTAGCAACTGCTGATCAATAAACTTGATTGATTGATTGACTGATTGATTGATTGATTGATTGATTGATACTAGCTGGGTCACAATGTTATACCTAGCAACCAACAAGTACAAAGCCTGTCTTGCTGAGAAGAGATGAGAGAGACTGATTTGAAGAGAGACAGGGGAAAACATGTTGCTTATGTCCTGAATTGTCTTCCAATTTGCTTTGAGAAGACTGACCTGAACAGAGACAGGACATGCTGTTTCCATGTCCTGAATTGTTTTCTCCTGACCTATAGAAGGAGAAGAGATGCTGAAATGTTTTTCAATTTGTTTATTTTGTTCTTGTGATTTAGAATAATAAATCACCACTTGTGGTTTTCTACAATTTCTCCTGGACTGCTTATGTTTCCTGAACTAGGCATCCATTACAGTTAGTATCAGCGGTATCTGGATTAGCTACATTTGGTGTCATTCAGTGTCAGAAGCCATACCACATCCAGAAGCCTCTCAAGGGCTGGATTCACAAAAAATGACACGGGGCTTGCATTAAGCCCTGCATCAAATGCGTGTGATTGCACAGCTGTGCCAACAAGTTTGCCACACATTGTGCCCAATTAAAGAAGATAGGGTGCATTTATGACAGTTTTCCTGATTTAAAGCAGCTTGCACCAAGTATTTGGTACAAGTCTCATAAAATGGGTACCCGAGATTGCCGCAAGCTCGACCAGAAAAAGTTGGCTTAACTTGCAGCAATTGGTTCCGAGGACTGAGAATCCTAATTGCTGGCTGGGTGAATGCAGCAAGCCCCATGTGGCATATGTTCAGTGTACCCACAGCTAGTGGCATTTGTGACCCTTCAAGACTCTGAGTCAATATGTTTTGAATGCTGCTCCTGCAGGCACTTCTTGATTTACCTAGTTAATGCAGAAATTCCTAGGGGCTTTGTTTGTGTGTGTGTGTCCATGTGTGTGTGTCTTATAATCAGGTTCGGGGTGGTTAGTGCTAGGGATAAAGTAACAGTGCCCTCCCTTGTTATGATAGTTTTCACAGTTCTGCTTAAAACTGGCTGATTTAAGAAATTGAATTTACATTTTTCTTTTGGACAAAAATCTGTTCTCTGTATTTAGTTAGCCATGTTTGCTGATAACTGAGTATCATAGATTATTACGAATTTCTGCATTGAAGTTTCAGTGGGCAGTGTGGAATATTACCTGTGCCATGTGAGACAGAGGGTTTCTGAGAAGTAGAATGAGTGACATACCTCATAATGTGTGACAGTTTAGAGGTATGGTTGCATATCCGCCTCACAAGCAGACTGATACCTCAACTAATAAATCACAGCCTCATAGGCAGAGTGACACCTCAATTGACTAATCACTTTCGACTAACAGATGACTTTCAACAAGAAAATGCCAACCTGCAATGGCATGGGTGATTCTGGCATGCAAAAGGCAATAGCTCCCTGCAGAAATGGTCACATGTACATATTCAAATAAACCCAAAGCCCTGCAGCACAACTGAATGGCAAAACACAGAGGCTGCTTTCTGCATTGCTCAGTGATTACCATCCTTGCACACCTGTAGACCCCAAAAGTCACAACGTTTGCATTGCAATCTGCAGCAAACAGCAATTAATTACAGGTTCAATGCAGTTCTCCTTTAAGTCCCGCAGATGAGTAGATAATTTTTTTTTATTTTTCCCCACTAAATGCCAAGTAGGAAAGAAGCTGCAATCTTGAGGTTTAAGCACTGAAAAGTGAAACTGAAGATCCAGGTTCAAATTTCATAACCGCCACTGACTTACTGTGTGACATTGTACAAGTATTTTGACTCCTTTGTGTATTAGTCTGCCTTAATGTAGAATGGATTTGAAACAGGACCCTGCTATAAACAAGCTGTTACATCTGACTTGAGCCATCCGTGGTAAATAAAAAGTAATATTCCCTGCTTAGACAACTTAAAAAAATAGCTAATAGCATCTTACCCATCTCCCTTAACCCACACATGTGAGAAGCAATAAACCTTTGTCTGCCTCAGCAGCTATCAAGACTCCTGGGACCCCAGAAGCAGTTGAAATTTTGTGAAGCAGTATGGTCAAAATGATCACTTTGCACTGCCCTTTTATGACATAAGCAATGGAGTTCAAGCCTTTCCCCTGCCAAGTCAGAAGGGTTTGGCTGATGTGTTTTTTTTATTTTGACCAACACTACAACCTAAAGCATCAACAAGTTCCATTCAAGTTTTTATTTGCTGCCTTAGGCTTTCACCTTAGCCAAAGACAAACAAATGGATAGCAGAATTTTAAAACATCATTTTATATAAATAAAGCAAAAAAATGTAATGCATATCAGATTTAGATATTAATCATCTCTCACTATTGTTCAAAAGCAGGTGACTAGGAGACATACAAAACGTAGTCAAGTTCATAAATATTTTGGACAGTAGTGGCGGCATTTTCAGTTTATCATAATTGGTGTACATCTAGGTTAAGAAACACATACAAATAGATGTTTTCCTTCCTGTATAAGATTTTGCTTACTTCAGGCTGTTTTTAATTTTTTTCGGGGGGGGGGGCAGTTTTTGCTTAATTACATTTTTCTGATAAGAAAAATGGCATTACTCTCCCAAGTATTTTTATCGTGGTTAGTCACTAAATATACTACCAAGAGTACAATATGCAATCAAAAAAAAAACAATCACCTACCAACATTTTTTCCCTGATAGTTTTGTACAAGGAACAAATTAACAAATACTGTCTGATGGGTTTCACCTCATTATGAAGACATGGACGGATTATTTGTTGAAAAGGTACATTATCATATCTGTCTAAGAACAAAAAGGCTAGTTTCACCTATTCAAAGTTCACATTGGTAAAGGCTATATAAAGTCTAGGGTTACCTAAGAGGTTTAAATATGACTCCTTGTGGAAAACATGTTTTAAACATAAAATGAGCAACAATATATGGTACAACATATAGAAAAGTATATGGTTAACCATGCACAACAAGGCATGTGTTTCCATCGAGGTGCTGAGATGACATCATCAGGACCCTAAGAGCAAATCTCAGAGGTCCTATAATGTCATCACACACTCCAAGATGGTAATATATGTCAATATATGTATAGTTTTCATACACTATTTGTTTACAACATGGTTTTTAAAAGTGTTCCTTGTGCTACTGATAGAGTGGAAGTGGATGGATGGGGCAAACTAAAAATGGAGAAGGAATGTTGGCCTTATGAGCAATACATAGTCACTTCTACTGATTACCCTTATAAGAAAATTGAAATTAGGCAGTTAAACCTAGGTACAAAGCCAGATCACATATAAGAAACCTTCTTTTTTTAAATTCTCTTTCTGACAGGACAGTTTGAGCAGCACTAGAGTACCTGACTGTAACAAGCAGGGCACAAGGGGACAGAATAGGCATGTTATTGAAAGAAGAGTTGCTATATTATTGTGACATTAGAACAATACTAATACCTTTTGTGACCTATGAACTGTCCAACCATAAGAAAATGCTTTGTATGGAAATCAATATTCAACAAGAGGCAAATATATACTATAAGACTGTTTTCCCACCTTGCGTTATTTAAAGGTCTCTATCATATCACCCTTCTCTCCTCTCTTCCAGGGTACAGATATTTAGGTTCCTACGTCTCTTCTCATAGGGTTTCTGATGCAGCCCTGCACTATTTTAGTTGCTGTCCTTTGGACTACCTCTACTCTGTCTTTGTTGTTTCAGAGATATGGTCTCCAGAACTGAACACAATACTCCAGACAGGGTCTTACTAGTGATCAATACAGAGGCATCACCACCTTCCTATTCTTGCTGGTGATACCCTCCCTATACACCCCAGCACACCACTAACCCTCCCAACTGCCTTGTCACACTGTCTAGTCACCTTCAGGTCATCAGTTATGATTACCTCCAGGCCTCTTTCCTCCTTGGTGGTCGTCAGTGTCACCCCCAAGTAAAGATGTTTATCAAAAGCAGAAACTGGAAGAACACCTTTTAAAACCATGCCCCAGCTGACCTTTATTCAATGTTTTTGCTGGAAGTTTGAAACCCTACAGTAGTTTGACTAATGTTCTACTTAACTGTGATATGGCTTGTAGTCAATACAGTTTAAAAAAAAAACAACTGTTTAGTCAAGTGACAAACAATTAAAATAATCAGTAAAGATCTGCAGACTGTGGAGCTGCAGTTGGAATTTGTTTTCTTAATGTTTACTGTATAATATTGAAACACAGATTTGATTAGTAAATTAGTATTTGTCTTGTGACAGCTTATGCACTAATCATGGGAAGTACAGTACCATAAATTAAAAGTGGTCGAAGGCCAGAGCATTTTACAGAGCCATTGTGTTCAGGTGCCTATTATGCACCAGCCCTACCACCTATGAAATTCAATCTTTTTTCTAACAGTACCATATTTATTTATTTATTTAGTCTTTGTTGACTGGGTAAGTGTACTAGACAAATCCTGCCTATTTTCAGGCACAACCCTATCACATCACGCATATCACAGGGTCTGGATAAGAGTGCATGTATGTCTTAAAACAGAATTGTGGCACATCTACTATTTTATTCCTTATTACTAGTTTCTGGAAAGGAAACTAAAGAAGAAGTGCCCTTGCCTTGGCTGACATTAATCCTTTTCTGACCTAGAAAACTCGCAATGTAGAGTTTGGCACACTTCTAATAGGGGAGTCTGTGTTCCCTGTGGAAGTGTTGGGTTGTAGACCATGACCTTCAGAGCTGTGCGAGGTACAGGATGATGGTACTGTAAACAGGAGGATGCAGGGATAGATATTGGAAAATGATATGCACCAGTGCAAGTAGTCTTGGCAACAAAATGCCAGAACTTTAGGTGACAGTTGTAAAACTGAGTGTCAGCCTGATGGCTGTCACAGACATGCAGGCAAACTGGAACCGCAAATGGGACATGTCCGTACTAGGGTACTCACTGTTTAGGAAGGACAGAATAAAGGGCAGGTGAAATGAAGTAGCACTGTATGAAAAAGAAGGGATAGAGGCACTTGAAATAACCTAGTGGATTTGTAAAATCAAGAAACCCTATGGGTGCTAGCAGTGAATGAGAACAGGAAACAAGTCAAGATTGGGGTGGTCTACAGACCAACACAAAGAAAGTAACTCCACTCACAAGACGTGGCAGGTACAATAACCATAGAACGTCAGAAGAAAGTAACAGGACTGATACCAAAAATGAAATTATCAATGTATTTAATGAACATAAGACAGAAAACTCACAAAACAGGTTAGGACTTTTGGTTGTCAAGTGTGGTGGCTTTCCTGTTTTTGCACTGGATATGTGAGATTTTTATCTTATGTTCATTAAGTTCATCTCAGTATCCATGCTGCTGGTCACCAGATCAAGATCAAGTGATGGATAAAGAACTAGGGGAATGCTTGGGAGGCCTGTCAAGTCCAGGGTGGAGGTAGCAGGGGACTTTGCTATGCCAGATATGGATTGGAAAGTTCTTATCACAGCAAGTACTAGGAATCAGCTTCAGGTGGATGTGTGCCAGGAAGCAGTCCTTGCTCAGGCAAACCAGTGCCCACCAAGGAAAGGGAGAGCTGGTGCTTACTAACAGTGAGAAGATCTAAAATGTAATAATACTGGAACCATTTGGTTCCAAAGGCCTCAGAACAGTAGTGCTGGTGGTCCAGATAGGGAATGCCAAAGGAGCAAAAACAGTAGGTGCAAGGGGTTTTTAAAATGCAGATTTTAACTGGATGAGGGAACTGTTGGAAAGAAGTGTTTGCGAGAATAGGACAGGTAGAAGAGGTGGAAGAAAACTGGAAAGCATTAAAAAAATGATTTAGGGAGCAGAATGCACAAGCTGGGAAGGTGTCAAAGGGAAAATGGACAAGAGGTCCAATGTACTAGGTTTACTAGGTTTTTTAAGAAAAAAGAAGGCAGAGGCCCATCAAGATTCTCCCCCACATTTGAGTGGGCTAATTTATAAAGTTAGGATGAGAAGTTAACCAGATATCTAATCTTGTTTTAAAAAGGTTAAAGTTATTGCAATCTACTAGTTCCTAGGGGAGAATGTTCCATAATCTGGGGGCACGCAGTGAAAAGAAGTTATGCCTTAAATTTGTTTTTGCCTTATTAACCTTGATTTGTTTATTATGGAACCTGGGAACAATGCAGTTAGTTGAAAACATAAGACCACACTGTTCCATTAGTTCAGGGGTTTTCAGTAATTTGTAGATAAACAGAATATCCCCCCATATATATCCTATGTTGGAGAGAGATAAGCCCAGTTGCTTTTAGTCTGTCCTGATAAGTTTTGGAGGATAGCCTCAGGATCATTTTAGTAGCACATCTCTGGACCTGTTCGATTCATGCTATGTCTCCTTTTAGATATGGACTTCAAAATGGTGACCCATAGTCAATTCATGTCCTAACATAGGCTCTGAAGAGTGGTATGAGACACCATTCAGAACTGGTAACAATGGTGCATTTAATTTGTCTGAGTAAAGTGTTTGCTGTGTTTGTTACTCTAATGCAGTGATTGCTGGAAGAGAGCCTGTTATTGACCAATATGCCAAGACCTCTTTCTTTACATGATGTTTTCAGTGAGGTATTATTTATGAGGTAGGTGTTTTTAGGGTTCTTTGAACCAAAATGGAGAACTATGCATTTCTACACATTAAACTCCATGTTATTAACCTGAGCCCATTGTTCAATTGAGTTAAAATCAGAGATGAGACATTGTGAGTTATCTGAGGTGTCCACTTTCCCTCCCAGTTTAGAGTCATCAGTGAATTTAGAAAGCCAATTTTGTGAAGCAACATGCATGGGTGACCAAGCCTTGATCTGATAGTGAATTATTTTTTTTTTATATCCACTTTATTTATCTTCCTGTGCAGCCACTCATCTGCCCTACATCCAGCCACTGCTCTGCTTCCCCCAATGACCCCCCGGGGTGCCCCACACAACAAGCTGGCATATGCTTCTATACCCCTGAGAGGGACCCCCTCCTTGGTCCCCGCACCAGGCCAGGATCCAATACCAGCATGTCAGGTCACCCCTGGGCTGCTGCCATACCGAGGAAGCTACGGCCATCAAGCTGTCGTGAGTGATGCTGCTGTTTTCCTCTGATTATTCCCCCAGGAGTGCAGACGTGCAACGATGTCTAGCACTGATGTGCTGACGTCTGCTGCACTCCTCTCTCCATTTCACTGACTCTAGCAGTGCCTCCAGACATCCCCAGGGTTGGATGCAGACCAGTGGAAACCCACATCCCTCCCCGGGATAGGAGAGCAGTCCTCTGGATGCTCAGTCCTATCCTCCTCTACCGACCCCTGACAACCCAGGCTTGCGTCCAAACCTGGGTCGCTAGTATGACGCTAGGTGTGGCATCCAGCAGCTCAACCCTCAGTGCCACCGGGCCAGCTGATAGTGAATTATTAATGCTAACCCTCTGAGTTCTGTTCCCAAGTCAAAGATTTATGCAGTTTGTTAGGCAAGGTGAGAACCCTAAAGATTCAAGTTTGGTAAAGAGTTTGCCATGTGGGTCTTTGTCAAAGGCCTTACTGTAGTCCAGCAGTATGACATCCATTGGAATGTTGTTGCCTATACCCTGGCTGATGTTGTTATAGAAGGAGATTAGGTTTGAGGTACAAGAATGACCTGGTCTGAAACTGTGTTTTGTTTTATCCGTAAGTTAGAGTTCTCCCATTTCTTTCTCCAAGTATGATTTGTTCATTTTCCCATCATTTTACATAAAATAGAAGTTAGACTAATGAGATGATAATTTTGAACATTGGACCTGTTACCCTTTTTTAATATTGGTGTTACTGTGGCTGATAGCCAGTTCAGTGGAATTTGTGAATTATTAAGTGATTTATTGAATATGATTTTTATAGCGGTACTGCTTCAGGAGTTTCGATTAGGAATCTGGAGCATATTTTGTCTGGGCCTGGGCTAGTTGTTCTTTATAAAGTTTTCAAAATTGAAAGTATTTCTATTTCAGAGATGTTGTATGTGTGTGAAGAATTATTTAGTAGGGAGTTTGAGGGTATATAGGGGTCTTTTTTTTGAAAATACATAACAGAAGTAGGTGTTAAATAAATGAGTAGTGCCCGAATCAGACTGTACACTAGTACCATTTTGTATCAATGTACCAGTCTTGCTAGTATTACCCTTTTTATTATTCAAATATGAAAACAATGATTTGTAGGAATCCTTCGAGTGAGCTAATTTAAATTCCAGTTTCGTTTTGGCTTGTTTTATCATGTGCTTAAGCATATGCAAGGCTATTTTATAATTTAGATAAGCTGAGGTCCTTTAATTTGTTTGCCCATTCTTAAGCTTTTTGAATAATGTGTGCTTGAGTTTAATTTGAGTTTTTATTTTCTTGTTTAGCCACCTTGGAATTCTTCCTTTGTTATTATATTTATTTTTAATTGGTACATGGGTTATTTCAAGATAGTGAATTATATGTTTAAGTTTGGTCCAGGCATCCTCCGCTGACAAATGTTGCATGATCTTTTCCCATGGTGTCAGATTTAGGGTGTTGTTAATTTCTGTAAAGTTAACTTTGTCATAGTTCTTAAAAGTGGTCTGTTTTTTTAAACTAATGTGGACCCCTACTAGATCAAATAAAATGGTAGCGTGATCACTACTGCCTAGAGGGTCCCCTATTTGGATAGTGGAGATTTTATCACTTATATCAGTGGTGAGGAGGTTTAAGGTATTTGTACATCTAGTTGGCAGAGTGATAAGTTGGGTGAGGCTATTGTCTGTAAGGGTTGATAAGAAGAGCTTGTCATGATGGCAACTGCCAGTTAATGATGTCCAGTTTATATTAAGCATATTAAAATCACCCAATATTATGATATCACTCTTATCAAATAAGTTAGAAATGTTGAGTAGTAGCTTGGATGTATATTCTAAATCTGATGCTGGAGGCCTGTAACAGTTACCTATTATAATTTGCGGCTGACCTTTGAATTGAATGGTAATCCAGATACTTTTATCATTGGTTTGATAGTGGGGTTCATGTGAAGAAATATCATCTCTTATGTAAATACAGACTATCCCGCCCTGTCTGTTTGATCTATCCTTATGGTATAGTTTGTAACCCTACATTTCTTTAATCCAGGAAGAGGAAGAATCCCACCAGGTTTTAGTAACTGCTATAATGCCCAGATTGAATATCTTGCTTCCAGCTTCCAGTTTCGTCATTTTGGCTAGATTAGGTGACCTTGCATTTAATGTTAAAAACGTGCAAGAGGGTGTGGGGCAAGAGTGGGGTGGAAAGTTAAGAGACTTGGGTAGATTCCCATTCTACCCCTTTATATTTAGTTTAAAAAGTTATTGATAATAGCTGAAAAAGATTTTTCCAATAAAGTACTGCCCCTCCCTGCTGAGGTGTAGTCTGTCCCAGCAAAACAAGGGAGTTTTGTCCAGAAAATTCTCCCAGTGGGTGATGCATTGGATTCTCTGCATAAGACACCATTTTCTTAACCATTCATTTATATGTTTGATGTTTTGGGAAATGGACTCTGTGGCTCTGGGGACAGGCAATATTTCTGAGAAGCATACTATACAGCCCCTTTCAATAAGTATGTTGTTGAGTGCTATGTAATCTTGTTTTATTTGATGAGGGTTGCTGTACGTAATGTTATTGGTACCAGTGTGAATGATTACAAGTGAGTTGGTTCCTGCATTGTGCAAATTTTCCAGAATCAGAGTGGCAATATCTGCTATTTTGACCCCTAGAAAGCTAGAACAAGTGTGATTAAGTTTATCAGGATTGCAGATGGTGCTGTTGAGATGTTTAATGATTAAATCACCCAATACATACACTTGTTTTGTCTGGGGATGGGGGTCCCTCCCTATGCAAGAACTGGGTTTATATTGGGAAAAGACCTGTGAGAAGAGGCTGCATGGTAGCTGGTGTTTTTGGAGTTACTGGGGGGGTCTTAACTTTCCCCGAAGGGTTTGCGGGGCTTAGTGCAGTTTATTACGTATTTAGAGGGTGATGACATGGCTGGGCTTGAAAAGCAGTCATTTTCTTGTTTTAAATTATTTTTTGTTTTAGTTGGGTTCACCACAACATAACTCAGATAGACCATCTTAGGGTAGCTGGTTCATTCCACTGGGGTGTCAAACAGACGAGGCATACTGATGAGTCCAGGTAGGACAAAACACGTGTCTATGTCTTCTGTTGGCACCCTTTGCAAACTGTGTGAGAGGCCTTTCAGAACCATGCATTTATGCTTAAAGTTGAACCAGCATAATATTCTGTGGTGATTTGCATATGCAGACCATGATGCTTTGCATTGTGGGGGCATTTGTGATTTTGTATTTCTTTGAAACTTGGCTTCCTGGCCAAATGCCCTTTGGGGTAACCAATGCCTCAGTGTTTGCACACAGAGGTTCTTTGTCTTTTAAATTGTTTTTTGTTTTAATTATGTTCACCACAACATAACCCATATAGACCATCTTAGGATAGCTGGTTCATTCCACTGGGGTGTCAAACAGAAGAGGCATACTGATGAGTCCTGGTAGGACTAAACATGTGTTTATGTCTTCTGTTGGCACCCTTAGCAAACTGTGTGAGAGGCCTTTTGGCACCATGCATTTATGCTTAAAGTCGAACCAGCATAATATTCTGTGGTGATTTGCATATGCAGACCATGATGCTTTGCATTGTGGGGGCATTTGTGATTTTGTATTTTTTTGAAATATGGCTTCCTGGCCAAATGCCTTTTGGGATAACCAATGCCTCAGTGTTTGCGCACAGAGGTTCTTTGTCTTCTTGTAGTATGTCTCCAGAGGCAAGGGGGTTGAATTTACTATATAGCAGCATAGGTGTGCTGTTATGAATACAGTAGTAGTAGTAAAATAATGTATTTTAGAGTGGACAAACCACCTATGCTATGCTTCAAACCTATTAACAAGGTTGTCCTGAGCCCAAAGGATGTCATGGTTGTCCTTAGCTCAAAAGAGGGCATTACTGAAGCACAAAGGATGTCAAAGTGTGGATGATAAAGAGAAGTCTAGAGACATCAAAAGTAGCCAGTAGGAAGGTGACAGAAGCCAAAGATGTGATGGGACACAAGCTTGTATTGGGAGTTAAGCAAGGGAGAAAGGCATTCTTCTGGTGCATCCAGGAGAAGTGCCAGGTTAAAGGGGGAATTGTGAGGCTGGAGAGTGAGAAAGGTTGGGAGGAGGTATACTGAACAAATGTTTTTTTTTTTCAGTCTTTACTGGACAGAAGGATGGGCTACAACTGCAATGTCGTGTTAAGAGTAGGAGTCAGAGCATGGCATCGCCAGACAAGCTAGAAGATCGATTTTAGCTGAGCTCAACATGGGCACCACTCTAATTCAATAAAACCTCAATAAACTGCAGAAATTTCAGTCAGAAAAAAAAGAAATCTACATAACACAAGCCAATGGCTACACAGAAATTACAAAAGAAGTATTCCACCTTAAACTTCAAACTGATAATAGCCACTTCAAAAACAGCAGCTCCTGTGGATGGAAGAATGAGGGCACAGAGCATGGTAGCTACAGGAAACAGTATTGTTGGGAGTCCCACTTCACAAACCTCACTGGCAGCTGTACCAGGCATGACTAAAAACTTCCAAACAGAAATGAAGGCAATCTTTACAACTATAACTGTTGAAATCCAACACCTGCAGAATATTGTGACTGATATTTCTGAAACCTTGGTGACTTATGCCATGTTGCTGAACAAGTCAGAGAAATGGATTAGTGAGCACAAGGAGCTGGAGCAGACCTGACAATGGAAAGGCATGAGTTGAAAGGACATGGGGCCACTATCCTTGAATAAGCAGTCAATCAGGAAAACAGAGCATGGAGATCAAACTCAAGGCTGATGGGTCTGCAGGAAGGGATCAAGGGGAAGAACCCAGAGCAATTTGGGCAGAAATGGCTGGAAGACAAGCTGGGTATGGCCTCCAAAGCAGTTGGATATGAGATTGAAAGGGCACATTGTACTGACCATATGCCCAAGCCATGGTAACAACCTCATCAGTTTCTCAATTAAATAGCTCAGATTCCAAGACAAGGAAAGGATGTTCAGAAAGAGATGATCCATGGCCCCATCAAAGTAGCTGAAGGTATATTATTTCAAGATGTTATCACAGTCATTCAACTAAAGTGCCAGCAGTTTGCCTCTATAAAGTCAAAGCTATATCTTGGGGGGGGGTGAGAATGTGTCCACCTTTACCCCTAGAAATTGAGGATCACTAGACCAGGGTGGTTGCCTCACATCTCTACTAAAGCACAGGATACGGAGGACTTTGTTAACCAGGAAGATGTTACTGTGGAGGAGAAATCCAGTGCTCAATGTACAGTGCTAGTGACCTGAAAGGTATGTCGTGTTTTGTATATTTAACATTTGACTGCTCTGTTTGCCTGGTTCTTCGTTGTCCTCTTCATCACACCTGCTCCCCATTTTTGTCCTGCATCTCCCTCATGTCTAGTAATCTGTCATATTCTAGGAGGAAGTGCCCATCCTTTGTCTTATGGACCCAGAGGTAGTCTGTGATAATGGCGACCGAGATTGAGTGCTTTCAAAAAGGGTGACTCCGTCACAGCGCCTGTGCACAGGGCTACCTGGCAGGGGGGCAACTGGATGAGAGGTAGGTGAATATAGAAATGAAATATTGCTATGTATGCATGCACGGGGGGGCCATGCCATGTGAAGGGGGGAGGGGAGGGAGAGTTTGTGGGGTGTAGTGCAGCAGTGGGCAGCCAAGTTGACCGTGTGGCTTGGTGGGTTGGTGGCATGCTGGGGTTGGGAGGGTGCCAGGTTTGGTTCTGGGCATGCTCTTTTTTTGTGCTGGGTCAGGTTTTTAGTTTTGCACCCCCTTCTGACATCCACCTCCCTGGAGTTGAGAATCCTTTAGTGGTGGAGTGCGGGGGGGGGCACAGGCCCACGTATAAATTATAGAAACCTAACTCTCAGGTGCCTTTTTGTTGTTGAACCTGAGTCTTCAGCACCCAGGATATCCTACTCCATTCTTTACTTGTTATCTTCATTGGATAGACATACTGAACATGTTGATTACATATAATGTGACAGGGTATTTAAGAAATTCAGAAACTAGTACTTGAGTATCAAGGTGGCCTATACTAAAAGTTAGGGGCCCAATTGCCCCACTGCCCTGTGCAGTCTCTTCAATGGGAACAGTGGTTATGCCCAACATTTTGTTGCTATCCTCAAGTCCAACAACAATACTAGATTACACACCATGGGAGTATGTGTAACAGTGGGGGAAGTGGTGGGACAGACTCCATTGATTAATTGGGACTGACATGTTGTCCAATCTCCTGAATGATGGGGAGTTTCTGTCCCCTTGAAAGTTTCATGATGGACATGCACTCTGGCCTGCATCAGCAACTTCATCCCACTGAACTGGCTAGCACTGACATTTGTTGTAGCATTTAACAGCTCTCAGGTTAAACAATGTGGCAAATGTTCAGTGAAAGTGAAATATTCAGTTAATTAAGGACAGTCACATTATGACACAATGGCTAGACAGTTGGCAGTTGAGTTGATTGATGGGGAGGGTGGGGGTGAGTATGGAGCACCAGAATGACAGTCAAATTAGTGAGGAGGTGTGAGGGATGGTCAAATCAGATGCTTCTGAAATTGACACCATTTACCATTGGCAACTGAATGGGAGTCAAAACAACACAGCAATCTGGTGCTGCTCATACAGCTAAACCCTTGTTGGGTGGAGTGATGATCCTCCATCCTCTTGCATCTGCAGCTGAGCCCAGAGGTGGGGAACTGTGGTTGAAACTGGTGTGTGGTTGCCACCAGGGGGTGGGTCACAGCTACTTGGCTCTGGCTGCCAATTAGCCCTCTGGTCATCTAGCCTTTGTGGTTACTTTAAATAATGGTCTGCCAGCATGAACAGCAGTGCCCTCTTTAACTGACTTAGATCTTTATTTCAAGAGATCTCCCCACTCAGGATGTGGGTTCTCTACTGATAACAAGTGGTGCGTGGTTGCTAGGCAGGCAGATGCCATCCTCCCTCAGGCTCCTCAGACCACTGCTGTCATCTTCGCCCATGTGGAAGCTTCTTGCACTATTCCAAGAGTTTTTTTACAGGTCCAAGAAGGGTGACCAGAGGGCTGTGAGGTGGACAGACTGGAAAACACAGGGCAGGCTTATATACCTGTAAGCAGCTAATATTCACACAGTGTCCTGCTCAATCATGTGAATGATGTGAGGTGCCAAGTATGGAATGCTTTGAGGACCAACCAACAGCACAGAACTGCATGAGTAGGAGTGCCCAGTCAGGGCCTACTTCTGGGGTTGAACAATAGCTGACAGCAGGAAGGAACGGGGAGGATGATTTGGCACCCTTTTTAAGTGAGAACACTTTTGGTTGTAAACATCCAGGGGTGGTATTGGGTCCTCCTTACCCAAAATAGACAGATTTTTGTAATGGCAACTGACGGAGCACTTTCACAGTTGGATGCAGGCCCCCTGACCTGAGCCAAAAATTGGTGGGGACCCAGGTGGGGGAGCGGGGAGCTGGGTTACAGATGGAGCCATGGTCAAATAACACAGCATTGACCAATCACTGATAAATCTCTCTGCATGGGGCATCTAAGCTGAGTCTAGGTATTGTACCAGCTCCATAGAGCACAACCTTCCATCTACTACAGTTCTCAAGAAAATACCTCAGCTTAGGTTCCTAAGAGGCTGACAAACCATAAAATTCTATTATTCAGTTTACCAAACATTTACTGTTAAAAGCTGGTTCTCTTGAAATGCACCGTTGCACCCAAAAACACTTACAGAACAGGAGGGATGCTGATGCAGGGCAGGCAGGCAGGGCAGTGATAACCTCTGTGCAGTCATAGATCCAATACAAGTGAGGTATTTTTTTTTTTAGTTGTTTAACCAGGAGTAGCACACTAAGCTGAAAGCTTTTTTACAGGAGTGACCTGGGAGCACAGAGAAGTTAAGTGACTTGCTCAGGGTCACACAGAATGCAAGTGGAAGCTGTGGGATTGAAACCCAGGTCTGGTCTGCTGGATGTCACCAGATTTGCAGCTCATAGCCTTAAACCACTGCACTATACTGCCTCCCGTGGCAACCCATGGTCCAGATACTGCAGTCCTGGTGGACATTGATGCTGAGAAGGCATTTGATTCAGTCGAAAGGAGCTATCTCTTCTATACACTCACTGCCATGGGGTTTGGACCAAAGTTTCAAGCCTGGATTTGTACCCTATATCCAGCTTCTATGAACAGAGTACTATCTAATGGTATCCTTTTGAACTCCATTTCTTTGTTTCAAGGCACACAACAGGGCTTCCCGCTTAGCCCTCTTTTTTTTTTACTTGCCATTGAACATGTAAATCTGGCCCTTAGGCAACACCCTCACACACACGGTATTCAATTTGGTGATAAATCATTCACTACCCTACTTTATGCCAATGATCTTCTCCTCACCCTGTTGCAGGTAGTGTCTTTATTACCTGTGGCATGGGAGATTATAGATTCTTTTGGAGAAATATCCAGATTGAAGGTAAATTGGAGCAAAATGGATCTATTGCCTCTATACAAAGGGGATACCCGATGGGTCCAAATTGGTCAGAGTGTACTTAAATGGCCCCCCACGGGTATCTAATACCTTGGGATGCATATTTTGAGTAACCCCTAGACATGTGTCAAACAAATTTTCAGAGCCTTTTTAATTCCCTTGAGATTGACATGAATAGATGGGTGAAATTGCATTTAACTCTCCCTGGTACATTAGCTACAATCAAAATGATGGTATTTCCAAAATTATTTTTTGTTTTACATAATTTGGCTATGCCCTTTGCAGCAGGGGTTTGACAAAAAATTGATCATCTGGTATCTAATTTTATTTGGGAAGGCAAGAGCCCTTGGTTCAGCTGCAGTATCCTTTGTGGTCCTGTGACAAAGGGTGGGTGGAACGTGACATGGCCTTGGGCCTATCACATATGATGTGGCCTTAAAAAAGTTTTACATTGGCTGAACCCTACTCTTCCAAATGCTCCTACCTGGGTGGATATAGAGCAGTCTCTGCTGGGCTCTATGCCTTTGGCAGTTGCCTTATAGCAAGACCCCCAAATACCGGGCACTGTACTTCTCCAATTATATTTACTAGGCAAGTCTGTCATAAATTGACATGGGTGTTCAAGTGGGATTGAAATTATTTGGGACCCTTTGAACTCCTATGGTCGAATCCCAAAGTATAAATAGGAGTCTCTTCAATAATGTGGTTGACTTGGGCTTCAAAGGGACACAGTTGGTGGGCCATTTAGTTGACCCAGCTATTGGATTGCTTCAGTCCTTTCATCAGCATCAGACTAGTTATTCATACCTCCCCGTGATTTGTGGTGATATCTCCAGATACGCCATGCTTTGTCTCCATGATTTTTGAGGGTGCACATGTTGGTACACACAGAATTAACTAAATTCTTAAAAAAGTGACTCCAGTTATCTTCAGGACACACCAGTGCTATTTACAAGACCATTCAATATAGGTATCTTCCCAACTGGGACTTCCACAGGGTAAAGTGGGAGACCGATTTACAGGAATCATTGGAAGCTGGAGTGTGGTCTAGTTGTTGGGGTGAGGCACATCGGGCCTTGCAGGATCTGAGATTACAGCTCCTCAAGGAGAAACTATTGAGAAGCTGGTACTGGTCACCAGCTAAATTGGCTCGGATGGGTTTATCTACTGTGGAAGTGTGCTGGAGGTGTGAGAGGGAGTCGGGGATCCTCTCATATTTTCTGGGATTGCACTCTTGTCAGAGATTGGTGGTCCTCCATCATCGACATTAGAACAAGATTTAAATACTCCCTTAACCCACTCTCCTCGATTCTGGCTGCTGGGAGACATTACTATGTTAATATTAGACAATCTGCAGTATAAAACCCTATTATATACCATAGTATTGGAAGCTAAAAGTCTAATCCTGCTTAGGTGGAGTACTTCTTTCCCACCTTTGAAAATACACTGGGTACAGACCATGTCAAAAGCGGCTTCTTTTTTCAAGTTTTTCACTGGATGAAAAAGAATCTTCATAAATTTTGTACAAGGTGGTCCTGTTGGCTAATTAGAATAGGGGAGAAAAGACAGGTTATGGAGTAATTTTTCATTTTCCTAGGATTTCTGTGTCCGATTTTGGGTTTCTTAAGCTTGTTATCCATTGGTGGTTTATAGTTTTCTTATTTCAGACTCTTCCCTGATTCTCTGGGTATATTATAATTGTGATATGATGTTGCCATAGCTATGTACCTATTGTTTTTGAATTCTTATTATTAGATATTTAGTGGTGATCTATCAATGCCATAATTTGTACCAAAGTTTAGCAAATGTTCATTATCAGCCATGGATATCTATCTAATTGGCTGATTTTTTTTGTTCTGCGTGTTATGTTGAAGTACAGTTATTAGGTTCACTTCTATGGGCTGCTGGCTTTTTTTTTTTTGTTCGTTTTCCACATATTGTATTTGTTGAAAATATCAATAAAAAGTTCTTATACAAAAAAAAAGAAAAAGAAAAGGATGAATGCTAGATCAAGTACTGTACCGCCATGCTTGATTCTGGGGGGATGGTGGGAGGAAAGATTGACCATGTGTTATGTTTGCTGATCTGCCTAAGCCTATTGGGGGATCAGCGTTATTTAGTGGGGACTCTGTGTTCATCTGCTGGAGGGAGCAGAGCTGAACATTAGTGTTTGAGAGATCTGTTAAGTTGTTCTGTTTATAGCTGTTGGGGTTGTACAGGGAAACTACAGTGTTTTGGGGAAGGGGGCATGAGGGTTTTTTTCTGAGGTAAAACTGCAAGGCTATGTATGACTTTTGCATAATGTGAAAAAAAAACAAGATTACAGGGATCAGCAGCAATGCAGTGATGTGTACATAGGTTATATATACAGAATCCAGGATGGCTGACAAACTAAACATTATCACCTGGAATGTCAATGAGCTGAAGCAAGTAGTGAAACTGAAAACAGTGATGAGTCATTTAAAGATGTTCAAGACAGATATTTTACCACTTCAGGAATCCCATATGACACCACCAGAAGCAACATGAACCTGTGGAAGCTGGAGAGATACCTGGTTCACATCCTGCTTTACTTTCAGAGTTTGAGGTGTAGCTATCTGGTTCAAACCATGATTTTCAGGAACTGTGCTTAGATCCTAACTAGACCTCCAAGGCAGATATGCATTTGCACAGATCTCCTTGAATTATAGGAATTACTTCTCTGCAGGGGCAGCTAATGTCCTTAATGTGGATGATGGCTTCTTCTTCCAGAAGCTAATATTGGAGATGGCTCAGTTTCCAGGGCCTTGGATGGAGGGGAAAGGACATGAATTGTGTCTTACACAGCATCCTTAATGGATCCAACCACACTTATGTACCCAAGTCTAAGAATGCCAAAAGTCGGAAAGTCCTCATGCATAGCTTTGTTATGTTGGCTATGTGTGCCACAAAAATCCAACCAGAAGGGAGTACAGTCTCTTCACTTGCTCCCACATATCATATGCCAGAATAGATCTACTCTTGTTTTCTACAGTCCCACTTCCACAGGTGGGAAGTGTTTCCTATCAGGTGACCATTGAATAAGACTACTCTCCACTTGAGACTGGGGGGGCTGTCTAAACTGAGTGTTCCCTGGACATGGAGACTGGACCTGGTCCTGCTTAAGGACCAATAATATGTTAAGATTATGAAAGAAGCTATAAATGAATTCCTAACCCACACTAAGTGGAACAATGCCTCTCATTAACCAGATGGAAGCTTTAAAGGTGTACATTAGGGGCCAATCCATAGCATAAGCCAAATATACGCATAGGGACAAAACTCAAGAACTCAAAAGATTGAAACAGATAATCCAAGAGGTGGAAAGGTTGCACATGGCCAATCCCACCACCCATCTTTTTAACCTACTTCAAAAGCTTAAGTGGAAATTTAATATATTAAGCACTCACTGCAGCAGTGGAAAGTGACATTTTGCTAAACAAAGCAGGTCAGTATTTTGATGGTGACAGAAGCAGGAAGTTACTAGCCTGGAAGCTCCAGCACAGAGAGGGTAAACATGCCATCACCCATATTCAACATCAATCCTGGAAATTGTGTAGTCACCAGGAGGTGGCAGAAGCCTTGGGTAACCCATGAAGTGGGAGCATGAGGAAGGGCACCATCCATTATGGCGACATCTTCTCTGTACAATCCACTCACGGTGATGGACAGGTAGGGTGACCGAATGAGGGGGTGGGCGAACTAGGCAACAGGATGTCACTATACATACACGCATGGGGGGGTGGGAGCGAGTACAGCGAAATGTGGGTTGGGAGAGAGTGGCGAGGCTGTAGGAAGTGGTACTGCTGTTGCTGGTCAAGCTACGTCGTGGCATTGGGGATTGGCTAGTGGTTTGGGGTGGCTGAGGTACTGGGTTCGGGGTCCAGGCACTGGTGTGATTTTTATTGCTTTTATTTTTTACTGCTTTCACCCCCGCACCCCTGGAGTTGAGAATCAAGGCGGGGTGGTGCGGGGCGAAGCTCTCCCTGACCGAGGGGTGTGTGTAGGGGGGCACAGTCCCATCACAGAAAGCAGTAAAATACATCCTGGCACCATTGTGCTGGAAAGCTGCGGTTGGCCGAGTGCCAAAATGTGTTTGGCACTCTGACTGAGTGATAACAGTGATCGCTTTTAGGCGTTCGCCATTATCACATCGACCCGAAGCCTTGTAATAGAGTCTGTAAATCCCTATATATGACGTATGTTACTGAATTAAGTTTGTAATTGTACCTGTTTTTGATAGTTATAACAATGATTTTATGGACTATATATGAATGAGACTGTTTTAACATGTTTACCTATTTATACGTCTATAATGACAATGAACTGTCAAACAATAAAACTTTGAACTGAACTAAACTATATATGACACAAACTGTGCCTACGCCAAATGGTACAACAATTTCTTTAAAAAGTCACCTATTACTCCCTTGCAACCTTCTCAAACTGAGACTCTGGAACAGCCACTCTCCAAGCAAGAGGCATATGATGTGATTAAAGCTCTACAGGGAGGCAAATCACCAGGTCTGGATGCCTTGCCCATAGACTTCATGAAAAAGATTCATGAAGGCTCTGTTGGACCCTTGTTTGGCATTATTTATTTATTTACTGAAATTTTGGATAACACCTTTGAGAACAAGTTCATTTCATAGAATCCATGTCAGACGAACAATACATATTGAGAAAGTATGAAACGGAGAACAAACAAAACAAGGAATTATACAAGACATTACAAGAGTGTATAACTAGAGAAGTTCCAATACATGTGGCATTGTACAATGTATACCATGTTTCATATTTGATCAAAACCTGGAATTCAAAGGATCATATTAGAGGGGTGGGGTCATATGAAATGACTCTTTACAGGAAAATGAGAACAGACTCAGCCTAATATCTAATAATCAACAAGTTAAAGGATGGTATCAGCCCAGGGGCCTCATCAGAGGTGCGAAGGTATGGGACAAAGCATTTTAAAGTGAGCAGGAGAGCTAAGAAGGTATAACAGTGGGGAGGGGGATAGGGGAGAGCTTCTTTAAAGGTATTCTGCCCCCTCCACCAAGGTAGCTACCATCACAGTGTGACCCAAACCAGGTTAGGATCCCACCTACTTCCCATTGTATCAGCTAATCTCCCTCCTGACAACCGACTAGAAAATTGCTGCCAATCATTGCAGTCAAGCTGTAAAAATGCCTCCTGATCCGTATTCGCCCTGACCAGTCTGTGTTTGTTAAAGGGAGAGAGAGGAAACATCAAACTAGGTATACATTTAACAGCATCCATGAATGGGCAAAACCCCAGACAAACATGGTGCAGTGGTACTTGCTGTGGATGCCAAAAAGGCTTTCAACCAGGTGGACTGGGGGTACATGCTAGAAACCCCTTAGGCAGTTAGGTATGAAAGAACAAATCATAAGCTGGATAGGAACCCGCTGCAAGGATCTTCTACTAGGATCCAGATTAATGGGGAACTAACTGAGGCCTTCACCATATATAGAGTCACCAGACAGGGGTGTCCACTTTCCCCACCTTTAAACATACTATTGCTTTAACCACTGACAACAGCAATCAGGCAATATCAGCAAATTGTGGGTTGCCACCTTGGAGGGAAAAAGCACAAGGTTACTCTTTTTAGAGATGACCTTCTGCTGTATCTCAGTTGTAACACCAGCTGAACTGGAGATTATCCCAACCCCCTCCACTTCCACAGTTGCCCATTGGCTGAGAGCTGGGAAGAGTGGTAGGGAGATAGGTAGGGAAAGGAAGCATGGTTACCCATAGAGAGTTTGTCCAGCCTAACACTATCCAGATGGCAAATCATTTTGCATGCTTAGAGGAGGCTTGGGTACCTGACTCCATTGAGGAGAGGGAGGGGACTCTGAGTCAGTCAGTGGTATGAAGCAGTTCAGCACGATGGCACCCAAGGGGACAAGCAGAAGCAAGTCTACCAGGGGAGCCCTAATGGCTGCTGATTCAATGATTAGGGTTGCGGAGAGGATGGTGCAAGGTTTTAAATAATTGATTAGCAGTTTTTTCTTGGGACGATACTAACTGTACAGAAAGTATTTATATAAATTTTTTAGAAGTGCTGTGTTTATTAAACACAGTGAGGCAAGAGCTATGCATTTTCACAAAGATTTAGCACTTTTATGAGCAAAACGCTAATCAATTTTTAGAGTTAAATAAAACCCTGTGGTGGGAGGGGTATTGAAAGGAAAGGAGATTTGTCAGGTACTTTACAGGTGCACCTGCCATCTGGGATGTAGACAGGATAAGGAGGATGGAATAGAGGGAACAGGTGCTGATATACATGGGTGCCAATGATCTGGCAAACCAGTCTATGTAGATGGTGAAGTGGAACATTGGAAGATTGGGGATATATTTGCAGAACACTCATCCTTCCTTACCTTTCCTGAAGTCCTCCCTGTGTGGGTGGGGAGGGAGAAGAAAGAAAGAAATAAGAGGGATAAGATGGAGGAGTTTAATGGGTGGCTTAAAGATATGTATCAGGAGAAGGGGTACTGCTTTATGGAGGACTGGGGGACATCTGGGACTGGAGTCTCTTCAAGGGCGATGGACTCCACCTAACAGGAGAAGGGGCCTGCACACTGTAGCAGAAGTTTGACATCTAAATCACTCATTTAAACTGACTACAAGGGAGACTGGGGTGAGGGGAACCGTGGCAACAGATTAGAAGAAGGGGATCCTAGCTTGTCCCCCCATGTCTTGAGGCTTGTAACAGCTCAGCATGTATAAAGAGGGATGAGGAACAATCTGGGGCAGGTGAGAGGACATTAGAGAGGGGGATCCAAAGTGTGCAAAAAATAAGAAAAACAGGAGGTTAAGAGAACATGAGAAACATTAGGGTCCTAGGTAGGGGAATAGTAAAGTGGGATCAGGAGTTCAGATGGAAGGGAGTATGACTTGATGCCAGAAGCCTGGATAATAAAATTAGCAAGCTACAGGTGCTGATGGCAGACACTAGGTACCCCTTGTGCCCATCATGGAAACATGGGCTACAGAAAATAATGACTGGGACCTGACAGTTCCTGGGTACTTACTATTCAGAAGGGATAGAGGAAAAGTTATAGCAGAGGAGTGGCTCTCTATGTCAGGGATGGCATTGAGGTTGAGGAGGATGGGTGCATCAGGGATAATAATAGGGAGTCAAAGTTGCTATGGGTGCAACTCACAGCAGCCTCGGGCAATAAACTATGCATGGGGGTGTACTATAAACCTCTGGAGCAAGGGAAAGAGAAGGACAGAGCACTCAGGGAAGAACTTAAAAGGGGGGGCAGCAAAGGGGGAAGTAGTGGTAGTGGGTGATCTGAACCTGCCAGATATTGATTGGGAGTTCCGGAGGCCAGGAACACCAGAAGTCAAGTTTTGCTGGATGTCCTCCAGGACTGTCTGCTGGTACAGTTAGTTAAGCAACCTAAACTTTAGTAGGCTAAGGGAACTGGCCTGGGAATAGTTAGTCAGGGTAGACAGTTTAGATATGGTGGAAGAGTGATGGGGGTAGTAAAGGTGGCCATTCTTGAAGCATCTAACTTATGCATGAGAATGGTAACCAAGAGGAATCAGTTCACGAGACCATTATGGTTCTCAACAAAAGTCAGGAAGTTGTCATTGAATGTTTAGCCCATCCAACCAGGTGTTAACCAACTCTGTGTAACAAATCATGACCTGTTTACTGTTATAACTGCATTTCTATCTCTGAAGTACGTTATTAAATAATGTCTAGAACTGTACAGTATGTACATGAGGCAGAAGCTGTAACTGATTTTTACCTCTTTTTTTTGCTGTGCTTAATAAAAAAAAAGCAGAAGTCAGCAAAGCAAGTGTTCAGGCAGCATGGACAAAATAACAGGGAATAGGGTGTACGAAAAGCTTGAAAATAAATCTAAGAGACCTGCTGACTTTTAACTGAGAATTCATAAGGAGGTAGAAGAGGTGGTAGCAGGACCACTTACAGACATATTCTACAATTCTACAGATGCAGAAGTAGTCCCAAGGGCCAGTGGAGAACAGCAGATGTTACCACTACATAAAAGTGGAAGAAAGGATGAACCTGAGAAATGTAGACCAGTCAGCTTGGCATTGAGAGTTGGATAGTTAATGCAGTATATATGAAGAGAGAATACACTGGACTTCTCCAAGGGAAATGGGCTACAGGGCTACAGACATCATGGGTTTAAATGGGAAAGGTCTTGCAAGACAAATTTGGTTGACTTTTTTAACTGGGAGACCAGTTAAAAAACTGGGCATTGATGTAGTGTACCTGGATTTTAGCAAGACCTTTGCCTCGGTCCCCCACAGGAGACTGGTGAAAAAGTTAAGGGATTCATGGGTGGAGGAAAACTTGATTTATTGGGTAGAGAACTGGCTGAGGTTAAGGACAAAGATGATAATTATAAATGGGGAGTTTGCAGATATAAAGCATGTACTGTAACAAGCAGAGTACATCAGGTGTCGGTGCTTGTCCCAGGATTTTTAGAATGCTTTTTTTTTGTGACATAGGTGAAATCATCAAGGACATGATCTGCCTCTTTGCAGATGATTTAAAGATTTGTGCATGGGTGGGCTCAAAGGAAGGGATAAGGAACTTGTGGAAGATCTTGATGGGGTGGAGAGCTGGTCAAAGATATGGCAGCTGGGCTTCAATATTGAAAAATGCAAGGTGTTGCACATTGGGAAATGAAACACAAGGGTGCAATATGAACTGGAAAGAACCATGGAAAAAAATGACATGGGGTCAGGATATTTAAGAGCCAGAAACAAACTGCAGAGTGTAATATAGGAGTAGATAAAGCAAACAGCATGCTGGGATGCATTGGGAGGAGGATACCCAACAGAAGCCAGGAAGTGATCCTTCTGTACAAGTCAGAGGTGCTATGATATCTGAAATATTATGCAAAGTGTTAGAGTTCACAGAAGAGGCAATACTGCAATGAAGTGGAAGCAGGGCAACCAAAATGGTACATGGGTTGGGAGGCAAGACACACAAGTAGAAATAGCAGGACATGAACATTTATACCATTGAAAAAAGGAGGGAAATGGGTAACATTGATGAAACATACAAGTACCTGAATGTGATAAAAAATGTGGATGCCAAGGTACTTTATTCTTGACCCCATATACAGGGACTAGGGTAACTCACTGAAACTTGCTGGTGGGGGCTTTACAAAGGGCATCTGCAAGCACATTTTCACTGGAAGAGTGTTTGACAAGTGAAATATTGCAGGGCCTGCCTGGCATGGGGATGACACCATTCAGAATGTCATATGTTCACACAGGGAGACTACTTGGCGGGAGACCAATAGCTGGGTCAGGGCAGGAGACTACCCTTGCATATTTCTGTTGTGGACCAGGGTGCTTTCTCTGTTTCTGTTTCCATCCTGCAGCCAAAAAGATGCTGGCATGCTAGGGTCTCCAGGCATAGGAAAAGTATGTATGTTGATGCAGAACACATATGGTGTCTCCCTTTAACCATGCCTCTGCTGTACTGACACAATTTGTCATCCAGTGGTAGTATTGTAGAAGAGACAGCAATCCTCCCACCCCGAAGTAGAATGCCCGCTGGGCTGCCTTATCTTTCTTCACTCCTCTGGCCCATGACCACCCAAGCTTGTTCATGAACCCAGGTTGCAGGCAGGGCTGTCATGCCTGTAGGACCTAGAGAGGAATGTGCCCCTCCCAAATACCCAGCCAAGCAGTGCAATTTGAGCTAATGAGGTATGCAAAAGCATAATGTAGTAATCCCTTTAAATTAATTGTTAATTGTGTACCTCCCAGGTAGACCAATCAGAACTTGATACAACAAAGAGCTATTATCCTTTAAGTAGGGGAACCATGTTGATTACACTGAAATAGAATTAAGAGCTGACAATGTCTTGGCACTACAAAAATGAACAGATGAGTTTATTTTAAAACTTATACTGGTAGCACTAAGCAGAGTACAATTAGAATGCTTTTTATGATTCTGTTGTTAGCAGGGTATGTGAAAATAAATATAGGGACAAAACAAATGAATTTTTTTTTACCAACAACTGAAAAAGCAAGGCTTTGGGCAAAAGAAAAAAACAAACTAAAATCCCATGGAAATCAGACACATTATTAGATGATACTGGAGCACTGTGTAAAGTTCTGGAGGTTGCACCTCTGCAAGGACATTGACAAGGTAAAAGTGGTAGAGAAAAGGGAACCAAATTGTGCGATGGTTGCATGAAAAACCAGATGAAGAAAGGCTGTGGGATCTCAATGTGTATTCCCCAGAGGAGGGGAAAGCAAGAAGGGACATGATTGAGACCCACAAGTACCTCACAGTGGTGAACAAGGTGCAGGTGAGAGTGTCTCTTTCAGGAAAAGGATAGCACTAGAACTCAGGGGCATGCAATGAAGTTAACAAAGGAAAGTTTAGGAGAGATGTGAGGAAACACTTCTTCATGAAAAGAATGGTGAATGACCATAACAGTTGGTCAGAAGAGGTAGTGGTGGCAAAGACTGTGGGGACCTTCAAGCATGTGTGGGATATGCACACGGGCAAATTAGGTAGAGGAAATAGAGGTGAGAGGGATGCTAGTGACCATATAGGATCAGTGGTGTTGGAATAGACAGGGAAAAGGAGAAGACTAGATGGTCCCTATGGGTTCTTCTCTGCTGACCAAGTCTATGTTTCTATATTTCTATACTGTTGCAGATCAAGTGCTATCTATGTAAGTATTGTATATAGATATATTTCAAGGATAGAAATAGAAAGAGAAGGGGGTTCTTATCTATCTCAGAGAGGGAGTTGGGTCTGTTAGATTAAGACTATGATACAACTCAAGGGAACTGAAGGAATTATGACTGAATTAATGAAACTGGGATGATAATTGAAGTTATCTACTGCTCTCCCCACATTAAACCATTGAATTTTAAGGATTTAGCCTGCCACTTGGAAAATAATGTGAGTGAAGTTTTATTACTTTTTTTGCTTGGGGATTTTAATGCTCACTGGGGTGGACTAAAGGAAGAAAAACTATTGGAAGCCTTTGGAATATTAAATTTGGATCAGATAATTAGAGTGCCCACTACAAAATGCCAGACAATTTACTTTAAATTTAATTTAATTAAAAATAGCCAGACAAGAACTATTGCTAATTTATTTTTTGTAACAACAAATTTGAAAGTAAATGTGTGAATTAAATTCTTCATTACTTGAAGACCATGGTAGGATTAGATGCAAGTTAAATTTAAGTAGTTACTATGAAATACAATTTTCTTTTTTTACAAGTCACAGATATTTCAAGAATTTCAATAAGGTACACTTTATTAAGGATATCAAAGAAGTTAAGTGGAGTCATCTGAATTTAATTCAAGATTTGGAAAATGCTGTTTCCTTCTTACAGGAAGAATATAAAGATGTATGTCAAAAAAATGCCTCCCCCCCCCCCATAGTGTAAGAAAGGTTAAATGGCCATCCATGGAGATTTCTGGTGACATTACCCAAGGAAATACAGCACTGAAGCCATAGCTTCTGCTCACAACCAAATATTGCTTCTAAACGGAGACCTTACCCCTAAAAAACTTAACACAGAGAAACACTGGAGCCTGATAGGTTAATGGGAAAACATAAGAAGTAATATCATCTTACACAAATGAAGAATTCCAAAGGATTTAATCACCTTGATGATCAGCCTGCAAGCCTGATGCCTGCCATTTCAGGAGACACACAGAAACTTGCTACCCAACCCACCTACGTGGCTCTTTTAGCAAAACTAAAGGATTTCAGAGCTGAAATCCATAACATTGAAACAGAACTCACAGCAGAAATAATAAAAATATACACTAAAATGCAGACTTTGGAAACCCACCTTAGCAACACAGACTCCCTCATAGACAGGTTGGAGACAGTCGTCATGCATGCACTGTTAGAATTCCAGGCCTTATCTAAAAAATGTGATTACCTAGAGAACTAGTCGTATTGAAATAATGTGAGGATTTATGGTCTGCCTGAAGGAGCTAAAGGCTGAGACATAAGAGCCTTCATAGACAGATTCTTCCATGATCTTCTATAGCTGGGTCCAGACTTTCTATTATATTTATTTATTTATGTATTTATTACTCACAAGATCCTTTAAGCAGTGCCTATTTCCAAAGGGTCTAGGGTCATATACAATAGCATAGCATTGATACAGGTATGTTACATATTTACAGTTGGAATTGATGGAAGTTACAGTGTAGGAAATAACTCAATTACATTGAGGTGAGCAAGAATGAATTGTGATTTAGAAGAGGCAGGAAATAGGTGCATAGGATAGAGATGGGTAGCAACAGAGCCCAAATGAAGGAAGAAAGAAAGTATAGGGGTTGGGAGAGGTGTAGGGATGTAGTAGACAGGTCAGCGATAGCAGTCACATGGAGGGATGAGAGAGGCTAGGAGCTGGGATTTAAAGTTGGTTAGTGAGCCAATGACTTTGAGTAATGAGGTAAGGGGGTTCCGAAGTTTTGGGAAACTGAGAGAGAAACAGGCCTGACCTTGAGAGGCTTTCCTGCATGGGAGTACCATGGAGTTTTGCTGTACATCTCTAGTTGTATACCTGGAGGCCAGAGGACACAGATGGGAGAGGCCCCTGGGAACAGTAACCCAAGCAAGGCTTTTTTACCAGTGATAAGGGTATTATAATGCAGTCAGGAATCAAGGTTACACCAACATAGGTTGTTATACAGGGTGCATTTATGAAAGTCCCATTTTAGGTTGGGTGCATAGCAGCAGGCCCAAGTCATTAAGCCTCTGACCCTGTCAAGCACTCTGTCACAGACAGCTCCATAGATCACAAGACCATAGTCTATGAGACTGAGGATGTAGCATTTGACAAGTTGTTGTTTAATTTCAGGGAGAAAGGCATTTCTATGCCTACCGGGCAGGCCATGTCTGGAGTTGGCTGTTTTAGTTAGCACGTCCATATATGCTAAGTAGGTTAAGCCTGAGTCAAAGATTATCCCAGGTACTTGAAGGTGGAACCTTGTTCAATTGGAGCACCTGAGGCAGAGGTGATGAGTAGGGCTGGGGGGTAGGTGTTTTACATCTGGAGTAGAAAAGCGTGGCTTTAATTTTCTTCATATTTAGGATAAGGAGGTTATTTGAGAAACAGTCACCAATAGCAGTGAAACCAGTTTGGATTCTGTGCTGGATATAGGCAGGGCTGCTATGTGTTGCAGTGACGACTGCATCATCAGTGTATAGGAGGAGTTTTGTGGAGTTCCATGCTTTCGGAAGTTCATTGTCGAAGAGACTAAACAGAAAGGGACCAAGGATTGATTCTTGGCTGACCTCCATTGTCACAGATCTGTAGTCTGTGAGAGCCCTTCTGCATTTTACCACTTGGGTTCTGTCTGTGAGATAATTTTTCAGCCAGTCTGTGGCTTCCATTGAGAGGTCTAGGTTGATTAATTTGTGACAGAGCAGACCATAACTGACAAGGTCCAAAGCCTTGGTGAGGTTAATGAACCTGGAAACAGAAAACTCCCCCTTTGTTAAGGGCACAGTGAAGATGGTCTTTGTATTCTAATAGGGCAGTTAGGGTACTGTGGTTCTTATGGAACCCATGATGATCACATGATAGTAGGTCATACTGTCTCAAGTATTTGGTAAGCTGCTCATTTAGAGTTTTTCAATTGTTTTAGATAGGGGGACAACAGGGCTGTTTTAAGGCATAGGCAACATGGGCACAAGCCTAGGGTCCCTGCCTGCCAGAGGGGCCCCCAGCAATCCTCAACACATATTTACTATATATCCTTTTCTTTCTGTCTGAGCTGTATTTATTTTTGTAAGGGACTCAGCCACTAAGAAATCTAAGCAAGGCAGGGGATGAACTGTGACATGACTCTCACCTCCCTGATTAGGTGTTAAGTGCAGCTGATAGCTTCAGGGAGCCCTGGCCAGGCTGAACTTTAAGGTGTGAATAGACCCATTTTCTTTGCTTTGCCTCCCATCCCCATTTAGAATCCCCAATTAGAATCAAGTCTTATTCTTAAATATAAAACATTAACTGTACACTTCAAAGTATATACTTTAATCTCACTCCTAATTTACAGTGCATTTCAATAGTACAATTAAAAATAGTACTTTTTTTTTTAATTCCCTCATCTCACTTATATTGAAGTTCTGAGTTTGAAATAACTCAATTTCCAGGGTGAACAAATGAATGTACTTCCGGAGTCCCATCAGTAACTCTCGCCATTTATTGATCCTGGCTTACTTATCGATATCAGAAATGTTTGATCCTAGGAATGATTTTTTCCAACAATGACTCACGTTGCAATATAATCTCTACAGTTCATGATTCCTCTAATAAACAGCCAATTTAACTCCTACACCTCCCAGGACCAAGCCTCTTTCAGAGATGGGTCCCTACCCTACCCAACAAAACTGCCACATCCTGGTTAATATTTCCTCACAGGACAACATGATAATGCCCAACTGTGAGCACACATGTGTGTATTAGGGGGAGGCCATTGGGAAAGTGCAAATCATAACATTTCACACCCAAAAAGAATTATTTTTACCAAGGCAGTCAGTAATTATTTTCTGTAAATTATCAAAACTCAGACTATTGTTGTTTTTCCATACTGCTATTATTAGTTTCATTACATCTGAAGCATTTTAGTTAGGTTATTTATGTTTTAAGTTACATTTTGTTTCAGTAACTGATATGCTGTGGCCAAAAAGGGTGAAAGAAACATAGAAACATAGAAACTGACAGCAGATAAGGACTGCAAGGCCCACCCAGTCTGCCCATTTCTTTTTCTATCTTATGAATGTGCCATCGGCCTTTGCTCTGTCAATGGCCTATCTATTCATACTCATCTTTATTGCTCCCTTATGTCTATCCCATGCCTGTTTGAAGCCCTGCACTAAATTCATATCCACCACTTCCTGAGGTAGGCTGTTCCATGCATCTACCACCCTTTCTGTGAAAAAGAACTTCCTCACATGACCCCTTAACCAGCCTCCTTCTATTCTCATGCTGTGTCCTCTTGTCCGGCTATTTTTCTTATATTGAAAAATGTTAGACTCTTTCACCTTGGTAATGCCCTTAAGGTATTTGAATGTTTCGATCATATCACCTCTCTTCCTCCTTTGCTCTAGGGTATACATATTGAGCTCAGTTAATCTGTCCTCATATGTTTTCTGATGCAGTCCCTGCACCATTTTGGTTGCCCTTCTCTGGACTGCCTCAATTTGGTTAATGTCCTTGTGAAGTGTGGCCTCCAGTACTGCACGCAGTACTCCAGATGGGGCCTAACCAGTGTCTTGTAAAGAGGGATTATTACCTCCCTCTTCTGACTTGTGATACCCTACTAATACACCCCAACATCCCCTAGCCTTACCTACTGCTTTAGTGGTCTGCTTGGATGATTTCAGATATTCTGTGATGACGATGCCCAAGTTTCTTTCTTCCTTTGTGACTGCCAGCAACTCCCCATTCGCAACTTATAGGTGGCTTAAGGGTTTCTCTTCCCTACGTGCATGATCTTGCACTTCTTTGTGTTAAAACCCAGTTTCCGCTCTTCCAACCATTTTGCCATTTTATTCAAATCTCTTCTCATTCTGCCCACCCCATCTAGATCATCTACTCTGTTGCAGATCTTAGTGTCACCTGCAAACAGACAAATCTTACCCTCTAGTCCATCTGCAATGTCACTGATGAAGATATTGAAGAGGACTGGCCCAAGGACTGATCCCTGAGGTACCCCACTTGTGACTTGCATCTCTTCTGACTATATACTGTTTATCATCACTCTCTGTTTTCTGCCCGTCAACCAGTTTGCCACCCAGTTGACCAACTTCTGACCCACCCCAAGCCTACCCAGCTTATCAATCAATCTTCTATGTGGAACAGTATTGAAAGCTTTGCTGAAGTCAAGGTAGGCAACATCAACTGCTCCCTTTTGGTCTACCACTCTGGTTATGCAGTCAAAGAAATCTATGAGATTAGTTTGACAGGACCTTCCTGTTGTAATTTTGCCCACTACTGAGATAAGACTGACTGGTCTTTAGTTCCCTGCCTCCTCCCTGCTACCACTCTTGTGGAGTGAGATCACATGAGCCCTTCTCCAGTCTTCTGGGACCTCTTCTGTGCTCAGGGACTCACTAAACAGTTCTGATAATGGCTCTGCTAGTTCCACCCTTAGCTCCTTTAGTACCCTGGGATGTATGCCATCAGGTCCCATTGCCTTGTCCACCATGAGCTTATCAAGCTCTTGTAGGACCCTTTCTTTTGTGAAGGGACTAGTGCACACCTCCCTCCCCCCTGTATCCATGATGCTGAGCTGTGGGCCCTGCCCTACCATCTCCTCAATAAATACTGAGCAGAAGTATCTATTTAGGATAGATGCTTTTACATGGTCCTCCTCCTTACATGCCACCTTATCAACTTTGATCTTAGCAATATCCCCTCTGAACTTTCTCCTTTCACTAATGTATCTATAGAAAGTCTTGTCACCTTCTTTTACTGCTTGTGCTAGTGTTTCCTCGGTTTGGGCCTTTGTCTGCCTTACTGCCTTTCCTGCTTCCCTTAGGAAAGTTTAATATGCCTCCCAACTTCATCCCACTGCATTCCCTTTACAGTGAAGGGGCATAGTCATGGTGAAGGGGCATGGTTGTAGTGAGGTGGGCCCCAGATTTCTCTTGGGCCTAGGGCTGCAGGTTGCCTCAGTCTTGCACTGGGGGACAAGATTGAAATGGGACAGTAGTTTGCGGGTAGGTCTTGGGTACCTCCCTTGTGGACAGGGGTAACATGCCATTTTCCAGATTTTAGGCACATGTCCAGAAGAGAGCAATAAGTTAAAGCTAAGCAGGAGAGGACAAGTAACCTCTCATATGGGAGATTTAAGGAGTTTTATGTCAATGTTATCAGGCCCTATGTGAGTTGATAGTTTGTGCTGGTAAGATATTTGTACAGTATGTATCTGACCAGGGTTATCTCCTTAAGTAGAGCTTGGGGTGCATTCCAATTATGAGGGAGGTATGGGCTTCAGCAGGGTGACTTGGGGCACTGGAGTGGAGAGATGCAGCAAAATTTTATTTCGCTGGTGAAATCTGGCAAAATTGCCAATTTCACCCAGCAAAACATTTTGCATAATTATGGCCTTTTGGCAAACTTTAACTGCCCAGTTTCACTTTGAAATTTTGCCTTGTGTTTCTATAAAACAAAACTGGGCTTTTCTCTCTGCTGGTGGTCACATGGTTGAGTCTAAACAGGAAAAAAGTGAGTGGTTCATTTCCTGTGTTACATATCTCGAGGAAGCAGGCAGCATCTAGACTTAGAGTCAGAGCCCTGTGACTGCAGAGTGCACTTTGATACATAAACTACTTAATTTGTGCTATTTTTTCTAACTTTTTCTTGTTTATCTTTGTCCTATTTCATATTTTAGTACTAGTGGAGTTTGTGTGTGTGTGTGTGTGTGTGTGAAATTCCACCTATCTCTCTCTCTCCTCTCAGAGTCTCTATCTCTGTTTCTTTTGTTTGGGGTTATTTGAATTGGTGGTGGTGGGCATAATGGAGAAGGTTAGAGGCAGTGGGGCACTTGTATGCTGCCTTGACAGGTGCACATTTCAGATATCCATTAAAAATGAAGAGCCACTGCAGTAGGAGGCTGTTGGCCCCAGCACCAGCACCCAACAGCAAACAACTGTGCCCCATCCCCAGCAGCAGGAGGTGATCATGGCCACTCCACTGCAGCAGTACCAGCAGGAGACAGTGCCCCCTCCCTGACACCAGGAGGCAACTGTGGCCCCTCCACTGCAGCAGCAGAATGAGCCAGTGCCCCTACCTAGCACCAGGATACTGTTCCTCCACCCAGGGCAGCAGGACACCATGCCCCTCCTGAGCAGCAGAAGGAGTCAGTGCCTGGAGCATCATCTACCACCCTCCCATGACCCCCATCATCCCCAGAGTTCTCCTGCCTGGGTTTTTTTTCATTCAAGTTCAGCAGGTGACCCAGTGGTCACCTGCAATCTATGGAGCAGGACGTGCGTTGCGGTAGGTCTGGTTCCCACTTCAAGACAAGCGGCCAGTGTAGCCACATGCTGCACCACTACATGCTTCCACAGGACCTCAAACTGCAGGATGTGGTGGCAGCATCAACTGCAGCTGTGGGGAGCAGTGAAGATGTAAGTACTGAAGGGAGTGTGCAGGAGGGAGGCATGGCTTGGCCTGTTAAGCGTCCTTGCCAGGCTTGCTAGACCAGACAACAGCAGCAGTCTGCAGTAGCATCAAGACCCCGCCAGGGCCCCCCCTATGCAGAGCAAGCAGCAGCAGCACAGGCAGCTCCTACCCCACCAGCAGTGACACATGCAGACTTATCAGCTTTCCTGTCAGAAGCTCACCAGCTTCGACAGGAGTTAAATGATTTCAGATAGGAATTTAATGAAGCCTGGAGGGAGATTGCTAAACTCCAGTGTGATGTTGACAAAATCATGGGCATCCTGTCTGAACTGTGCAGCGGCCCCACTGGCAGTTAATGTGGCAGCACAAATTAATTTATATTTTTTGTGTTCATTTTTCTATCCTCTATTCTTTTGTTTGTATTTCCCCCCCTAAAAAAATAAAAACAACAAAAATCGTTCTGACCTCTTTAATCAACATCCTTAAGTCCTCTTGTTTCTTTATTTTATATGTAAAATTATTTGTTTGACCATCGCTGTTGTGCTTGTTACTGTCTTATGCTCCCTATATAATTCAGTCCCTTTTTGTTCTCTCTCTATTACTTCTCCCTGCTCATTGTTGTATTACCCTTATCCTCCTGATCCTGCCTGCCATTCATTATACTTATTCTGTACCATGTCCGTGTACCCCATCCCTAATAAACACCTTATTCCCTTAATATTTGTGGTGTTTGTTACTTCTTAGAGCTGGTTACACCTACAAGATTACTTTTAACAACATAATGATGTGTAATGCAGTTACATTCATATATATGGAGTTTGCAAATGAAAGGCTGGCTCCTGTCGAAGGCTGTTGGCCGTCTGGGCCTTGTGCATGGAGTGAATATTTTTTTGAATTCAAATACTTCTTAAAAAACAGGCATCAATGAAAGGCCAAATTGACAACTTGCCATTGGGCAGAAAAGGTCACCTAACCATTCATTAATACCCTGGTAGACCAACAGTTGGCATGCCAATCTGAAAAAACATGTTTTTTTTTTAAAGTTTACAGTTAGATATAGTAGCCCTTTTTATAAATGTGATAACCCACTCCAGCACATGGATGTATCAGAGCATTACTGCACTTTCCGGCAGGTTGAAGTCAGTCTGGCAAGCCCTCGTGCCTCACAACATATCCAGGGTGCATGTTAATGCCCCGATACACCCATTGGCTGTCTTGGGTTATAGCATATGTGTGTGTTGCTTCAACTCAAAATTTGAAGTACTCACCACAGCATATGTACAAAAAGTTCAAATTTTTTTTCAAGTGTGGCAAGTAAACAATGTAAAAAAGTGCTTCCATATAACTAAGATAAAAATGCCCGCTCACCCATGGCACCATCATTCCATATGTTACCAGTTATGTCACACCTGACACATGTGTTTTTCACATGCGTGCTCTGTGTGTGAGAAAGCACGCATGTGTGAAACACGCCAGGTGTGACATAACCTTTGATGTATCATGAAGTACAGTAAGGTGACTTGAGGGAGCGAGCATTTCTATCTTAGTTATATGAGGCATTTTACATTGTTTACTTCTAAGAAAAAAAGAAAGAGCACTTATGGATATGTGCTGTGTTGAGTAATTCTTACTTTGAGTTGAAGCAACTCTACAGTATTAATTCAAAAATACAGACTCTGTGCACAGGGCCCTGATGGCCGATAGCGTTCGACAGGTGCTGGTCTTTCCTTTGCATACTCCATATACGTGGAATGCAATTGAGTGGTTGGTCAGTGTTATGTTTTGTGAAAGTTATGTTAAAGGCGTCATCTGCTCTTTAACATGTTTCCTCCTCCTATCCACAAATATCAAGTATTGTGCCTATTAAAAACTGTTTCACAATGCTATGTGAGATTGCGTTAGTTATCGTTGTGTGCAACATTCCGAAGATGTAACACATCTGGTGCTGACACTGACAAACATGTCCCAGAATTCTAGAAATGTTTCCCCAAAAATGTTACAGTAAATAGAGGCAGAAATCTGGTGTCAATCATGCTGTAATATGGTTCACATCCACCACCAGGACTGAAATCTGTTGTTTTCTGCGCCGTTTACAACAGTTTTCAGGCCTAATCGTGGTGCTGCCACTGCCTAACATGCCCCAGAAGTCAAGAAATGCTTCCTCAAAAATGTTACAGTAAATTGGGACAGACATCTGGTGTCAGTTATGCTGTTAGGTGGTTTACATCCACCACCAAGATTCGAAATCTTCTGTTCTCTGCCCCACTTACAATGTTTTTCAGGCTTAATCTTGGTGCTGCCACTGCCGACTATGCCCCGGAAGTCCAGAAATGTTTACTGAAAAATGTTACAGTAAACTGAGACAGAAATTTGGTGTCAATCATGCTGTTATAAGATTCACATCCACCACCAAGACCGAAATCTGCTGTTTTCTGCGCCATTTCGAACAGTTTGCAGGCCTAATCTTGGTGCTTCCACTGCTGAACATGCCCCAGAAGTCCAGAAATGGTTTCCCCCAAAATTTTACAGTAAATTGAGACAGAAATCTGGTGTCAGTCATGCTGTTAGATGGTTCACGTCCACCACCAGGACCAAAATTTGCTGTTTTCTACACTGCTTACAACAGTTTTCAGGCCGAATCTTGGTGCTGTCACTGCCGCATGTGCCCCAAAAGTCCAGAAATGTTTCCTGAAAAATGTTACAGTAAACTGTGGCAGAAATCTGGTGTCAGTCATGCTGTTAGATGGTTCACATTGACCACCAGGATCGAAATCTGCTGTTTTCTGCACCATTTACAATGGTTTCCAATACAGAAGTGATGCAGAAAAGTGACTAAACAAAGGGAAACAGGACTAGAAATACTCAGAATGAGCAACTGTTCAGATAAAGTTACCAAAAAAAGGGTTCTCATGTCAGAAAAATATTACAAATGAGTAGCACGCCAACAAAAATATTAAGACTTAAAAGACATAACAGAAACTCACTCACAACTTGTGAGAAATCTCTTAAATATTAGAAACTAGCCTGCTCTGTTTTCACACACACACACACACACACACACACACACACATTCCATGGTCGACTCTCCGCTACTCAACTCCCTCATAGACATAGACACATAGAAGCATAGAATTTGATGGCAGATAAGGACCGCTATGCCCACCTAGTCTGCCCATTTCCCTACCTAACGGATAAGCTGCAGATCCTAGTTAACCAACAGCCTACTTCCTCCTACCCCACACTAGAATTGCCTTATGTCTGTCCCATGTATTCTTGAATTTCCCCACTGTTTTTGACTCTACGACCTCCTCAGGAAGGCTGTTACATGTATCCCAACCCTCTCTGTAAAGAAATACTTCTTCACATTACCTCTGAGCCTTCCCCCCTCTATCTTCAAATTGTACCCCCTTGTTTTTGCACATCTCTTTTTCTGAAATATGCTACCCTCTTGGACTTTGTTGATTCCCTTAGGGTATTTGAAAGTTTCTATCATGTCCCCCCTCCTCCTTTCTTCAAAGCTATACATCTTTATTTCCTTTAGTCTCTCTTCATATGTCTTCTGATGCAGACCCTGCATCATTTTGATCCCTCCTCTGGACAGCCTCCACCCTGTCCTATGTCTTTGTGGAGATGGGGTCTCAGAACTGTACACAGTACTCAGATGTGGTCTTACCAACTGTCTGTACAGAGGCCAACAACGTCCTGTTTTCTACCGGTGATGCCTCTCCCTATGCATCTCAGTATCTCCCAGCCCTCCTTACTGCCTTCTCACATTGCTGGCCCACCTTTAGGTCATTGGATATGACTACCTCCAGGTCCCTTTCCGTTTTTGTTGTTGTCAGTATCTCACCCCCCCATTGTGTACTCTTCCCCTGGGTTTTTGTTTCCCAGGTGCATTACTTTGCACTTCTTTGCATTGAATCTAAGCTGCCATACATTTGACCATTCCTCCAACCTTGCCAAGTCCCTTTTCATCCTTTCCAACCCACATTGTGTATCAACCATGTTGCAGAACTTTGTGTCATCTGCAAAGAGACACACTTTCCCTTCCAGTCCCTCTGCAATGTCACTTATGAAGACATTAAAAAGGACCGGCCCAGTATTGAACCTTGTGGTATCACACTAGTAACCCTCCTTTCTTCACTGTGGACTCCATTTACTATTACTCACTGTGTCCTGTTGTCCAACCAGTGTTTTACCCAGGTTACCACCCTGGGACCCACTCCCAGACTGGTTAATTTGTTTATTAATCTTTTGTGCGGGACTGTGCCCAAATGCCTAAAAGTCTAGGTAAATATAATCAGCCCCTCCCTGGTCTACTGTTTTGGTCACCCAGTCAAAGAAATCATTAGATTGTGACAACACCTTCTGCTGTGAATCCATGCTGCCTTGGGTCCTGTGCCCTGGCCTCTAGGTAATCAACAATTCTTTCCTTCAGAAGTGATTCCATCATTTTCCCTACCACTGAGGTCAAACTGATAGGTCTGTAGTTTCCTGCCTCTGTCTTGCTCCCACTTTTGTGAAGGGGAATCACATCTGCCCTCCTCCAGTCCTCAGGTACCACACCATCCTCCCATGATTTATTAAAAAGGGTAGCCAGTGGTGTTACTTGTTCTTCCCTTAGTTCTTTTAGAATTCTGGGGTGAATCCCATCAGGCCCCATTACTTTATTCACCTTCAGTTTTAAGAGTTCTTTCAGAACCCTTTCTTCTGTGAAAGGACTAATATCAACCCCCATATCCAGAGTGCTTCTATTGACTGGATTAGGCATTTCCCCCTGCTTTTCCATTGTGAATACTGAGCAGAAGTATTCATTCAGTATCCCTGCTTTTTCACTGTCACTTTCTGCTCAACCATGTTCCTCTTTGTTCAGCCTTGGTATACCTGCCTTAGTCTTTCATTGCTCCCTAATGTACCTATAAAAGGATTTATCTCCCTTCTTAACCGAGTGCTGCTGTGAATCCATGCTTTTCCTTGGTTTGGACCTTTGCTGTTCTGACTGCCTTACCCAGTTCCTTCTGCTTTAACTGGTACAGGTCTCTGTCCTGCTCCTTTGACACAGAGAAAACTAAAAAAACTACCTAGGTTTAACTATTATCCAAAAATACCAAAACAAAAAAATGTTCACTAGCATCACTAGGAACAAAATTTAGATTTTGAAGCAATTAGCTCTCAAAAATAAAAAAAGAGGTTTTTGAAGAGTTTATTGACTGTGATGCATCACACTGAACTGCTCTCCTACTCAACAGATAATATACTGTGCAGGAAACAGACTGTATGTGATATTTCACCTATTTACCCACAATGCATTGCAAAATTACAGGTGAAATTGAAAAACATTGGCAAAATTGGTGAAATTTGACATTACGCCAAATTGACATCAAAGGTGAAATTACAGTTTGCCTAGGCGAAAAATTTCACTTAATGTGGTAATTACACAAAATATTTCGCTAGGCAAAATTTTCTAGTTTTGAACAACACTACTGGAGTGTAGGCAGAGAGGCCACTAATTGTGCTATTAAAGGTATTTGCTATATTCATGTCACTCTCATTTAGGGTCTTACCAATAAGGATGGAGTGAGGAAGTGGTTTATGAGAGATGCCTAGGATTTCATTAATTACATTCTGGAGAGATGTTAAGGAAGGCATACTGCTTGTTTTTGTGGTAATTTGCCTTGGTAGTTATGACTTTGCTTTTACCCTATTTCTAAGCTCTTTGTATTTTTGAAGGAGAGAATTGTGACTAAGCTCACAGTGCTGTGACCAGACCCTGTCACATTCTCTTATTTGTGCCCTGAGGTTTGGGGAGAACCATGGTTGGGAGTTACTTTTTCTGATGAGTGTCTTGTAAGGGGCAACTAGGTTGCAAACTCTGTTAAAGTGCATGCTAAAGTAGCCCAGGCAGCATCAACATCCTGGAACTACTGCAGGAAGGACCAGTCAGTCCACTGAAGCATTGCTGTAAGCTGAGGGATCTTATTTGAGCAAAACACCCATGTCCTAGTGAGGAAAGGAGAAACATGGGGTGTTTCTGCTGACCACTGACGCACAATAGGAGAGTGGTCACTCAGGAAATCAGGCAGGTCTTTGGAGGACAGGATTCTGTCAGGGTGACTGACCAGCACCCAGTCAATAAGTGAGACAATTCTAGTTTTGTAATTGACCCTAGTGGGTGAGAATGTAGCTTGAGTTAGGTAGAAGTTGGTAATTCTATCTTGGTGGCATTTACCATTGCTTGTGAGCCAGTTACAGTTGAAATCTCTGAGTATGATTTTTTATGATGGGGAATTAAGCCTGTGATGGTGTAATGGAGGCAGTCAAGTCCCTGGGAGGCACTGTTGGGGGAATACAGGCTACAATCAGGTTAAAGTTTTTCTCACCCCTGTATTTTTGGGCTTAGTGAGTAGGAGCAGGACTATATGCTGAGCTAGATGAGACCAGGAGAGGTGGGAATTGAGGAAACTGGGGGGAGGGGTAGAGGAGATGAGACTAGTATCAGTTATGGGTCTGATAATATGAGAGTGAAACACAGTTGCTAAATAAGGAGAGACCAATAGGAGGTTGGTTTCATGGGTGGGGCAATCCAAGAGCACCTGAGAGGGGGCTTAAAAGTGAGCTGATTGGTTTCAGATCAATGACTGTTCCTATAAAAAGAATACCAGCTTAGGGTGAAAGGTTGGGCAGGGAGTGAGATACGGTGCTGTGCAAGCATGGTGCTGGTCCATAGCTCAGAATGCTCATGCCTGCAGTCAGTCAGGGGGGTTCAGGGTAGGGAATTTTGGACCCTCAGGACCCTTTCTGGCTCCTTTAAGGGTCTGCTGTGCAGAATTCTCTGTGGAGTAGAAGGGTATAAATGAGGTCAGTGAACATGGACTGGTAAGCTGATCTGTGCTTGGAGGGAAACTACATTGATATGCAAAGCTAGTGCTCTTGTTCACTGAGTAGGCAGTGCTGCAGTTATACTCAGCAGGAGAACACTAGAAACGCTGACAGATTTATAAGAAACCCTTAATAAACAGTACCAGCTAGTAAAACATATTATACAATGGCAGTAATAGATGTAGAAATATGATTGGCTGACTGGATGTTTTATTCGTGAGTAAATCTCAGCTTAACTAATGGATAAAGCCCCGGTCAACCACATCTGTCAAAAGATCGATCTGCCCCCTTCATTCAAAACTAAAATGCTGCCATCTTAATTACCCGGTAAACTGCACAGAAAAGCATGAGTTTCAAATGTGCTGTGAGTTCTGAAGTAACAGATCTCAGTGGTCCCAAAACCCGGTTCAAAAATCAGAAACCCCCCCCTTTTTTTTCTAAAATCCAGATAGTACAGTGGGATATATATCCAAATAATTTGATGTACCTCCTAAATGGAACACAGGCCCAACTGAGACCATGGTGGTCTCTCCAGACAGTCCCGTATTCCCACGACATCATCACCTGCAAGCTGCTGTGATGCTCACTCCCTCCTGTTTCCGATCCACTCTGTGCTGTCACCTGTAACATTGGGCTCCTCTGCTGTGCCGTGGTGCCACTACGTCCATGGTCTCAGTATTAGGCTGCCATGTGATCCCAGCCCATTAGCAAAACAGAATCATTTAAAAAACAAAGCTGCACACTCTCACTCAGTGTAAACCCTTCAGTTTCTCAAAGTGGCAACTGCTCATTTCGATTGACTTGCCACGTATGTTGTGTGCTGATCTCTTGAAGTGGGGACAGAGGTAGCTGTGTGTCCCCAAGTAGTACAAGACTCCCATGCTCTCCAATTGAAAAAATTCAGGTCCCAACTTACTTGCAGGAATAACTGGCTCACTCACTCTCCCCAGCAGTACAGTGTCGGTCTCTCGGCCTATTTCAGCTGGCACCCCACGCATCTTGTCTGCTGATCTCTTAGTGTTGAAACAAAAAACAAACCCAAAGGGTTGGAGCAAGGTAAGGGTAAGGTGTGTGTGTGTGTGTGTGTGTGTGTGTGTGTGTGTATCTACCTGCCTAGCAACAGGGAACTATTTTACATAGAGAGGAATGATATTACAAGGCAAATCAAGTAAAACTTTTTTTTTAACAAAAAATACTTTAATCTTTAAAAAAAAAATACAAATTGTATAATCACAATATACCACTCCAGGGTGTAGGTTATGCTGTGATTTACTCACACCAGGTGTGGATTTGGTCACTTAGCCTATGGCCTTGAGACCAAACCACACCAGGCATGAGTAAATCCCAGCATACCCACACCCTGTCATAGTTTATTGCTTAAATATTTCATGCATGAGATTAGGCAAAGTACTAGAATTAATAGCATTGAAAGTAACTGATAGGGAACAGACTGAGGGAAAAGAAACAATTTCAATTATTAAAGTACCAGATTGGCAAACAGACAGAGATGGTCAAAATGGCAACCTTAGGCACTGTGGGTAAAACAATCAGTTGTAGTCAGCAAAGAGACCAACAGGAGGAGTGTTGTCTCAGGATAATGGCGCCAGACACCAAAACTGCATGGCTGTGCTGCTCTGTAACTCTGAACGCTTGTACCTGCAGTTGGAGGGGGGGGTGTAGGGAGGATGATTCTGGACCCTCACAACCCTTCCTGGCTCCTTCAGGGGTCTGCTGTGCTGTTCTGTGCAGAATTCACTGCAGTTGGTCAGGAGTTAGGTGTGAGGAGGGTGATTCGGGACCCTCATAACCCTTCCTATCTCCTTCAGGAGTCTGCTGTGCTCTGTGTAGTTCACTGCAGTCAGTTGGGGTGTGGGTGTGCAGAGAGTGTGTGAACAGTGTTCACATCAAAACTCATTATTACTGAATAAATGCTATGCTTTTTAGTTATTAAGTTTCTGAGTTATATGGTACAACCAAGCAAAACATCTTGCTAAGAGCTTGGAGAATGAAAACTCCTATGTACCATAACAAACAATCTTCAATAATGATTATTCTCCAGCCCTCTCAACAAACCGCAGGATATAGTCACCAATTTTAAAACTGCTCTGTTCTCAGCAACTGAAATTGCAAACACCATAACAATCCTGCTTGATTGTTATGTTTCCTGATGGACCAAAAACCGTTGATATGCCCATGGAGGCACAACAGGCACTCACACACACAGGAATTAACTTGCCCACCTTTAGTCCTGCATCAACTCCACAGAACTTCAGACACTATGAGAAGAAACCTGCAAGCAAGCTTTGGTGCAGGAGAACAGAAAACTTCAAACTCAAGCCACCCTGAAAGAAATCAAACAACTACTACAGAAGTATCAGTGCTTGAACTGGGGTATACCCCCTTGACAGTGACACCAATACAGTGACCTACTTTGCTGCTAACAGAATTGACAGTTCATCGACAGGTCACTGTATTGGTGCACCAAAGACAGGGGCACACTGTCTCCCTGTCCTACATCCCCTCCTCCAATCAACTCCAACTCGGAGTTGATTATAATAAGAACAGGGGTGCGGGGTCAGAGCCACCCACATGGGTGGTTCAGGGGCAATGCCCCCGATAGAAAAATGCACTGGTAGTCCATTGGGATTTATGTTGACCACAACTTTCGGTTGACATATATTCTGTCGTTGTAATGTCGAACAACAAAATTGTTGTTGAACCAGCATTGTAGAGCCATTTGAACTCCATGTAAACTCTTTTTACAACTAATGCTGAACATCATAATAACTGACAGATTGTTCCAATAGGCAATGGAGGAATAACAGTGGGACCTGTCCTCCCAGACACTATGTGAGTTCTCACACCATTGTGTGCTCTTATATATTTCCATTTCCCCTAACTGTATTTTTCTCTCCCCCCAAATGTGGATCAGGTTCTGCGAGATCACGCCCCCCCCCAACCGGCAAATACCATTCTTACATTTGCTCTCCCTACAATAATGTTAATCCACCACAAAGAGGCAATCTGGCACGAATCATCTGCACAAGTATATAACATTACAATTTAATTTTTTCTCCCAGGTTAAGCCCCACAACAGCAAATAAAAAGTAAACTATAGCCAGGGGACATATCCTGCCAGGCTCCATGACATAAAGATCAGAAACCGTTATAATTATATTTGTCTGATAATTGAATGGTATGGACTAGCACAGGGGACTCTAATAAGGCTATGATCGGGGCTGGTTTAATGTGCAGTGACCAAGCTCAGGGAGTGGGGGACACACAGCCACATGGCAATATCTTGTTCTGAGTAAACAGAAGGGGAAAAGGACAATGTATATGTCATGGTTGCCACACTGAGGGAGTGCGGCAATGTGGAATGCAGTGGCAATTCATCCACAACTTGGTCCTACTTGTCCCTGTAAATAAAATGACAATTACTTTACTCCTGATTTACATTTAATACATTAAAATTAACAGATTCAGTCAATCAAGTCAATCAATCAGATCTTTATTTTACCAGGTGAAACATCGTTGAGAAAAAAAACTCATTTGCAAGATGGACCTGGGTTATGGCACACAAAAGACATATGATACATGATAATTTAAGGTAATTTACAACAAAATAAGAGTCATTACAGGGTAACAAGTATGTACATGGTATGCAAGCATATGTACAGCAGCAGAGAGGCAGTATGCATTGATATATACAATGCGTACAAATTATATGCCCCACTAAGCAGGATGCATCAGGCAGGAGAGAAGTAGGACAGCAGTAAAGCAAAGAAAGGTGGTAGAGAACAGGATGGTAGGAAGAGATACTGGTCACCAAGGCCGGAGTAACTTGCATAGCCTGGTAACCCTCCACTCCTTCCTGCCTCATAACCTTTAGAAGCAGACGGGGGGACAAGCAGATGCATAGAAGAGCCAGAGGTTCAATGCCGGAAACAGTTACAGGGCTCCAGGAAGGACCGTTGAAATAGTTTTTTAAAAGCAACTATTGAAACGGGTGTAGCAAGCTTCAATATATTTTGAGCAGTATTCCAGAGGACCAGTAAGGCATGGCTAATTGCCGCACCACCAAAGTGCATCCTTACTTTGGGGATATTTAGGGTGATTCAAGTTAAGCTTCTCAACAGGTACTTTCCAGGAGTGCGAACGGGTAGGCAGTCCTTGAGATATTGGGGCAGCTTGTTGGATATGGCCTTGAAGATCCAAAGTACAGAGTTTTGTGTCACCTGAGGGTAAGTGAGCACCAGCCTATACTATTGTTAAGGGTACAGTGGTGTATTGAATAGGGGGCATCAGTGATAAACCTAAGCGCTCGATGGTACAGGGTGTCGAGTTTGGCGAGGGTCGTGCTAGAGCTACTTTCATACAGAAAGTCTGCATAGTCAATGAGAGGCAAGAACATTGTTTGTACCAACCTGATTTTCCCCTCGTATATTAATAGATGCCTAATTCTGAAGAGAATCCCAGCCTCTGTTTAAGTTTTTGGAGAGTTCCTCAATGTGTAGTTTGAAAGAGAGTTTAGGGTCAATCCATACCCCCAGGTATTTGAAGGAATCAACTTATTCCAGCACTTCACCAAGCAAGGTGTGAATTTGAGGGGCTGATCCCAAAATGGTGGAGTAAGGAGAATTTGCCACAGGAGAGAAAATCATGTCCTTTGTCTTCTTAACATTTAACAGGACTTTTAAGTAAAGGAGATTGTTCTGTAGATGATTAAATTCAGATTGGAGGTCACTGCATGCAAGTTCCACTGTAGGTCTGGCTACATACATCACGGTATCATCCACGAAGAGGTGAATGCCAGCTGACTTGACACTAGCGTCAAGCTCATTTATGTAAATAGTGAACAAGAGAGGACCAAAGATGGACCCTTGTGGTACTCCTTTAGTAAGACTTTTGGGGGTGGAGAAATCCCCCCCGCCTTAATCTGCTGGTGATAATCTGAAAGGTAATAAGAGAACCACTCTAGGGCCATGCCACATACGCCATCTTTCCTTAGAGCAACCAGGAGCAAAGAGTAGTCTACCATGTCAAATGCTTTACTGAGATCAAGAAACAGAGCGCACACATAATTTCCGTCATCCAGAGCTCTCAAACAGTCATCCGTAACTTTAGCAAGTGCTGAGATGTTACTATGAAGGGGAAAAAAGTCAGACTGGGCAGGATTTACTAGGTCTGAATCACTGATGTGCTGTCTAAGCTGGGTATTGACAACTTTTTTCAGAAGCTTAGAGAGGGTGGGGAGTAAGGAGATAGGGCAGTAGTTATTAAGATCAGAAGCGCTGCCAGATTTAAATAGCAGAAAAACATGGGTAATTTTCCATATGGCCAGGAGCGAGCCCTGGGTAAGGGACATTTTGAAGAGGTGGGTAATTAGAGGTGACAAGATACGGAAGCCAAGTTTGAGGAAGAAGGGCTCTATTAGGTCAGCTCCCACACTTTTTCTGCTATCCAGGTGGAGTAGAAGGTCCTCAACCTCCTTTACTGTGACAGGGGAGTAGGAAAATGCTGTGCAAGGAGGGGTGGATGCAGGACCAGGTGAGCTTAAGGTGAATTGTTGTGAATGTAGCCTGGAAGCAGGGAAATCATCAAATGCAAGGCCAGCGGTAGCAAAGTGGTCATTAAAAAGGCCAAGGATTTCTTGCTTGTCAGTACCAACCGAGCTGCCTACCAAGATTTTTGGTGGGAGTGAGCTAGAGGTGCTGTGGCCTTGAATTTCTTTTAGGGTTTTCCAGAACTTAGCTGTAGAGTCCTGTACTATTGGATGAGGAATTTAGTTCAGACTGGAAGTAGCTGGACTTTGCTGCCCAAACCAATCTGGTGTAGTGGTTTCTTGCGGCTCTGAAAGCAGCCCAATCATCAAACCCATTAAGTCTTCCTGGCCCTCTTCCAGAGCGAGTCTCTGTGAAGCAGCTCTGCTTTCAAGCTCAAGGAGAATGATGGGCAAGTTCTTTTATTGGTACAGATTTTTGTAAGAGGTGTGTGTTTGTTGATGGAACCGAGAACAATGTTTTGGAAGACTGCGAAGGTTTTATCAACCGAAGGAAGTCAAGTAAAAGTCCTGCCAGTAGGCACATTCTAGGTCAAGGAGGTATGCATTAGGGTCAAAGCATTGTTTAGATCTTTTAAGAACATAGCTAGAGGAGGAGGTGGACCTAGGGTAGGTCCTCACGCAAGCTATGACACAGTGGTCACTGAGGTCATTGAAGAAGACACCAGAGTGGGAATATAGGTGAGGTTTATTAACTAGAATAACATTGAGTAAGGTGTTTTTTCTCAGTATGTTTCTTGTTGGGCCTGGTGGGCTCTGTTGTGAGTTGTATCAGGCCAAAGCTGTCACATAAATCTTTAAGGGGGTGTGAAGGAGATGAGAGCCAGTTCATGTTAAGGTCTCCTGAAATTATCACTTCAGAGATAGAGGGGTAAGTATGCTGGATATGTGGTGTAATACTTGTGCCCAGCAGAAGGAGGTCTATAGCAACCTATTATATATATTGGAGTTGAAGAGGAAAGCTGTGTTTTTAGTGTGGTGCATTCAAATTCCGAGGGCACTGAAGTAGTGTTAACGACAGTGGCTGAGAACTTGTCCTGGATGTAAATGGCCACCCCCCGTCCCTGGTTGGGCTATCAGTCCTGAAGACGGCATAGCAGGGGATATTAATTTTGTGATCTAGAGTAGAAGGTCTCAGACAGGTTTCTGCTACCACAATAATATCAGGGGAGGTGATGTTAATCCAGGACTGGAAGATGTCTAGCTTTTTTAACAAGCTACAGGCATTAATATGTATCAGGGTTAAACCCTTGTAACCAGGCAGCTCAAAGGGAGTCAGTATAGGTAGTGAAGGGCCAGGGCTGAGTTCGATATTGCCTGCGCAGATTAGAGACAACAGCAGGAGTTTCTTGACGGCACTTAGTAGGAGCCTGAGCAGGCAAGATCTTGCTCTTTTGTGAGGGCTAGGGCAATTGTGCGTAGGTGGAGGGAAGTAGGTGTAGCAGGGGCACAGCGATGCATAAATACAGATCCCTGAGGATATACCATGAATAAAGTATTGGAGGGGGCAGGATAGGGGATGTATAGCACCAGAAGTGCTGCAAGAGATGGTAGATGAACTATGCCCATGGAAAGGAAGGTTGTTCTGGAAAAATAAGATAATGTAAAGAGGGGAGAGGCCGGGCATATCTTGAGTTCCAAGAAGCTGGACCTAGTTCCTGCTGAGGTTGGATCACCCATAAGTGCCGTGGTAAGATGTAGCGCACACAAGGAGAAGCCTAGCAGTAGAAGAAAGTGTCTCTTGTGGTGCACAGATAGCACCCAAGGAATCCGTCACTTAGGGGATGGTGAGAGCAGGGAGGAGAGGTCCGCAACAAAATACTAATTGTGTGGTAAAATAAATAAGCACAAGAGTAAATGAAAACAGCAGAAAGCAGTGGCCACAGCTGTGCCCAATCTCCTATAATAAGGGCTGAAAGTGAGATACAGGTAGAGTTAGAAATCCTATTCTACAATTTTGTTGTACTGCTGTTTAGATTGAGGATGACAGCAAGCTGGTAGGTCACTAAGGGAAAGGCAGCAGTGAAGCAATAGAAAAATTTGGGCGAATTGGATAGACTTAGCTGGAATTGAATATGCTGCTGTTTAAAAAATCATGGCTTGCATACAGATTGTCCATCAACGTAGAAGTGCAGAAAAAGTATAGGTGCTAGGGAAGAGATGGTTAGGAAGGCTAGTAGTATTGGAGCTTTTAACAGCCAATGGAGATGAAGGGCAGAGGCTTAGGAAGGGGCAATGCCACATTTAATAGAGGTCGGGATTGGGGAGGGCAGGCGGGACACAAATTATAGGCATGCAATAATGATATTTTCCCCACTCTAAGGCTTTTGTCCTAGGCAGCAGAGTCTGTATCTTTAATGCAGCCAATGGCAGCCTGGTAGACACAGGTTGTCCAATGAGTGCCCTGTACAGTGGCAGTGGTGGCCAATCAACAAGAAAGCTGTAGTTCTGGAGTAAATCTAGAGAGTGGGTGTACCTGATGTTGCTGGCTGGTGCTAGAAGCAAGGGCAGTGGCTGAGGCAAGTGCCACAGCCCAGGAGTGAGGAGTGCAGCTGCTTGTGGCTGCAGTGCCCACCGATGTCCTTCTGCAAAGGTAGAGGGAGAAAAAAATTTGAATTTGGTGCTTTATAGCAGTAAGAGTGAGCAGGAGCAAAAGAGATGCAAGCAGGCAGGGGATGGGGGTCAGAAGAGGGTGGGGAATTAAGACATGGGAAAGCTAAGAGGGAGGAAAATGTTTACATATCAATGCTACAACTAAATAGCATTAACTAAATAGGCATTAATCGGGAGGCGGGGGTGAGACATGAAGTACAGACAGCCAGGTGACAGTTTCTAAGAAGAAGAAATTAGACAGTACAGGGGGGAGCTGAGGGAGGATGGGTGATCAAGCAGTGGCCAGAACAGGGACAGAGTAACACTAAGAGAGGGAGTCAGGGAGAGATAGGGATGGAGAGACAGAGAAATGAAAGGGAGATACAGACAGCGAGCAAAGTAGCAAGACTCAGGGGCCCAGATATTCAAAGGGTTAGCATCATGCGCAATAGGGTTACTCAGCGCAGAAGTCCCAAAAATGCGCCATTCTGCGATATTCAGCGGGGAGGCAGATGTGCCCCCAAATCACTCTGAGCAATAGTGCAATGATAATGAATGTATGCACAACTGAAGGGAGGAACCATGCATAAATGGCAGTGCGATATTCAGCAACATGCCATGCTCAATGAGAAAGCGGAAGTGCGCGATAGGAAATGAGCCAAAATAAAAGGAACAAGGAGAGGCACAAGAATGCTACAGGAAGGCACATGAGGCTGAACTCTAGCCACACAAACAGGGCAGGAGGGACACACAGGGCAGGCCAGGGAAAGGGCACCCTGAACACAGAGGCACAGGAAAAGTGTGGGGAGCCACAGCCAGTGCAGAAGGGGGAAGTGCCACACAGCACAGAGGCCACCACAGAAAGGTGTTCCAGGGGGCAGGGGAAGTAGCAGACAGGACAGCGGGGGTAACACAGAAACAGCTGCCGGAGGGGCTGAACACAAGCCAGGGACATGGCCAGTGCCACCATCCAGATGGAGGCAGTAATGAGGGGGGGTGAGAAGGCAGGCAGCAGGGGGGCATGGCTGTGGAAGGCCCGTCGGCAGTATGCCCCCAACATGCAGTACCGATCCCACACCAGCTTCGAGCTTTACAGCGATACTGAGATCGTGGGCCGGTACCGCCTGAATCGGGCAATTCTGAGGTGGCTATGTGAGCTGTGCAGTGATGTGATGCAGGCACCCACACGACGGAGCCATGCTCTGTCAGTGGAGACTAAAGTGACAGCTTGCATGTGATTGCTCACCACGGATACGTTCCAAAGACCAACATTGGACACCACAGGCATAACCCAGTTGGCCGCGTCATGCCACCTCAGCCAATTCCTCAGCGCACTGCTGCCACATGCTGCTGAGTACAACCATTTCCCCAGCACACCGGCAGAGTGCACAGCAAACATACAGGAGTTCCACAGGGTAGCACATATGCCTGGCATGCTAGGGGCAAAGACTGCACCCATGTGGCCATCCGCACACCACCTGGCCCCGAGGGGGCCGCATATATCAATCGGAAGGGCTATGCTAGCATCAACTGCCAGGTGATGTGCGATGCCAGGGGGTGCATAATCAATGTATGTGTCACGCACCCTGGGGGAGCACATGATGCCTTCATCTGGCACCAGTCAGCATTGTGCCACAGATTCTGAGAGTGGGGACATCCCCTCTGGCCACTTAGTGGGTGAGTATGCAAACTCCATGGAAAAACATAGAGCTTGGGAGGGGCATGGTCAGAGGTAACATGGGTAGTGGCCTACATGGCCCAAGGCAGGGCGATGCTGATCACCAAACTAACCTCCACCCTCTACACACAGGTGACAGTGGATACCCACTGCATCCCTGGCTGCTCACACCATACCGGCGGCCTGTGACCCCATCGCAGCAATGCTACAATGAGGCACATGCCACCACATGCAATGTCATCGAGCAGGTGTTCGGAATGCTGAAGGCAAGTTTCCATTACCTGGACACCTCCGGCGGTGCCCTACAGTACAGCCCCTCAAAGGCCTGTGGGCTACTGCTGTTGCTAGCCTTGCTTGTAGAGCAGAAAGCAGCTAACTAAAAAAGCTACATTTTCTTATTAATTTAAAACTTATATCTCAGCAAGAGTCAGTGTCTGTTGAGATTAAGTAGACAGATACTTTATTAGAAGTAGAAGAAGTCTTATTTAGGGTTAAAAAAGAAAGAAAGTCAGTGTGCTGTGCTGGGAAGGGTATTGTATCAGCTAACTTTGCTAAACCAGTAGGAGGAGAGAGAGCCTAATTGGGGGTGTGGCTTAGACACTATAAAAGCAGGTGACTCAAATTACAACTTCCTGTTGCTAGCCTTGCTTGTAGAGCAGAAAGCAGCTAACTAAAAAAGCTAAATTTTGTTATTAATTTAAAACTTATATCTCAGCAGGAGTCAGTGTCTGTTGAGATTAAGTAGACAGATACTTTAATAGAAGTAGAAGGGGTCTTACTTAGGGTTAACAAAAGAAAGAAAAGAAAGAAAGTCAGTGTGTGTTCTGTGCTGGGAAGGGTATTGTATCAGCTGACTTTGCTAAACCAGTAGGAGGAGAGAGAGCCTAATTGGGGGTGTGGCTTAGACACTATAAAAGCAGGTGACTCAAATTACAACTTCCTGTTGCTAGCCTTTTTTCTTACTAATTGCCCTCCATCCCACCCACCCAAAGCCGGTTCTACTTTTACAGCCACTGGATCTGACTGTTAACAGTAACTTCCTGTTTGGCAGTAGGAAGGGAAGGATCATAGAGAAACATTGGTTTTGTCAACCCTAAAGGAAAAAAGTAGCTCACTCTCCCCCCTAGCTGCTGGTGGTCTGACATTGAGCAAGGAAGAAGGAGGCTACTAAAGAAGATAGGAAGTTGCTGTCCCAGAACAGGAAGGGTGAGAGTTGTAAGGAGAGGAGAGAGTAAGCATACAGAGAAACAGGAGAGGGGACACAAAATAAGACATGTTAGGAGTGGTGCAGTGCAATGGCTGTGGGGCAGCAGTGTTCAGGGAGACATTCTGGAGGCTGCGATGCTGCCCTATTGCAGGCACCTCTCTGGTCTGAGAGAGGAGGTTGCCCATCTCCAGGCTGACCTGGCTAGGATTCGTGAAACCTCTCCCCACCCAGGGACCATGAGGGCCAATGCCACTATCTCAGAGGTTGCCAAGAAAGATGAGAGGCTGGACCAGGGTGGGCTCAGGGAGGGAGGGTGTGGTGGAACAGAGTTGCATCCCTCCAGCTGTACCTCTCCACAATTCATTCGCTCTTCTGGTGGATAGTGGTTCCTCTATGGAGGCACCTGCAGTGGAGACCAAGGAGAATGCTGGGAACCTTCACAAAGGAGACCCACAAGAGGGTGGCATGGGACCCCACAGGGGAAGGAAACAACTCCTGGTGGGGGATGCAATCATTAGAGGGGTATAAATGGGGAGGAAGCGGAGAGGGAGGTAAGGTGCCTTCCTGGCACCATGGCTTAGAGGGACAGGAAGTGAATCCTCAGGATCGTGGGAGGAGCTGCACGAGTGAGGGAGCTGGATGTCATTGTCCATCTAGGGACAAATGACCTGGTTAGGAATGTGATCAGAGCAGTGCAAGAGGAGTTTATAGAGTTGGGAAGGGGCCTTAGACAAGTAGCCCATACGGTAACCTTCTCGGAGGTGCTGCCCGTCTATGGCAATGGTAATGCTAGGGCACTCCTCACCAGGGAATTCAATGAGTGGTTGAAAACTGGTGTGGAGCTCAGGTTTGGCTTCATTGGGGACTGGGAGCTACCTGGAGGGATGCAGACCTATACTGGTGTGATGGTCTGCATCTGTCAAGGGAACCAGGATCTGGTGGTTTAAATGCTTTATTGGCAAGCATTTAAACTAGCCAAGGGCGGAGGCACTGAAAAGGAGAGGGATATCCCTGCCTCCCCCCAAAAAACATGGTAATTAGTGAGGTAAACACCAAGGTAGATAAGTTATTAGGGAGCAAGACAGAGGTAAATGTAAAAAAAGGCAAAGGCAGTAAGGACAGACATGGGGCTAAAAGGGGTAAGGCTATCAAAAAGTGGAGGGTGATGAGTACCAACACCCGTAGTCTGTGTAACAAGCTCCCTGAACTAGTGGCCTTGATGGAAGAGGGTTGCCTGGATATTGTGGCAGTCACAGAAACATGGTACACAGAGAACCATGACTGGGATGTCAACATACCAGGATACACAATCTACAGGAGGGACAGGAGGGTAAAAAAAAGGAGGAGGAGTAGCTTTCTATGTAAAGGAAGGTATCAAAGCAACAGAACTAAAGAGTAAACAGGGAGCAGATGAGGCACTCTGGGTCACCCTGGAGACAGGAAATGGCACCACAATCCACACAGGGGTTGTATACAGACCCCCATCTCAGGGGGAGGGAATGGACAAGGAAATGATAGAAGGCTTCCTTAGAATGGCAGAAAAAGGGGAGATATTGTTGATGGGAGACCTGAATATGCCAGATGTTAACTGGAGCACCTTTGCTGCAGGCACATCCAAGAGCAGGGTCATTGTTGATACCCTACACGGGGCATGCCTCAGACAGCCTCAGACGGAACCCACTTGGGAGGGAGCAATCTTAGACGTGGTACTCTCAAATGGGGACAGAGAAAGAATCTCAGATTTAGAGGTGGGTAGCCTTCTGGGAACAAGCGACCACCAAACAGTGTGGTGCACGATAAACACAGCCATACAATCAAGCCATACAAAAGCAAGAGTATTGGACTTTAGGAGGGCTGACTTTGGGAAAATGAGAGAGTGCCTTAGAAAAGCACTGGCAAACGGGCAAAAAGGAGGGGTGGAGGAACAATGGGGAGCAATCAAAACAGCCATCACAGAGGCAACAAGCCTTTGTGTAAAGCAAACCAATAAAACAAAACGAAGGAAAAAAATGCTATGGTTCTCAAAAGAGGTGGCAGGGAAGGTTAAGGAAAAAGGATAGCATTCAGGAAATATAAGGAAACACAGAAGAAGCAGGACAGAGAACTTTATCAGTTAAAGCAAAAGAGGCTGGGAAGGCAGTCAGAATAGCAAAGGCCCAAACCGAGGAAAGGATAGCCAATTCTGTTAAGAAGGGGATAAGACCTTTATAGGTACATTAGGGAGCCAAGAAAGACCAAAGGAGGGATACTGAGGCTTAATAAAGGGAGGGAATGTGGGTAGGGGACAGTGAAAAGCAGGGCTGCTGAATGAATATTTCTGCTCAGTATTCACAAAGGAAGAGGAGGGAGAGGTACCTAAACCAAACAAGAGAAATACTCTGAAGATGGGGGTCGATACTAGTCCATTTACAGAAGAAAGAGTTCTGAAAGAACTAATAAAATTGAAGGTGGACAAAGCAATGGGGCCTGATGGGATTCACCCAAGAATTCTAAAAGAACTAAGGGTAGAACTAGTGACACCGCTGACTACTCTCTTTAACAAATCATGGGAGGATGGGGTGGTACCTGAGGACTGGAGAAGGGCAGATGTGATTCCTCTTCACAAAAGTGGGAACAGGACAGAGGCAGGAAACTACAGAAAAGTTAGTTTGACCTCAGTGGTAGGGAAAATGATGGAATCACTTCTGAAGGAAAGAATTGTTGAGTACCTAGAGGCCAGTGGGGCACAGGACCCAAGGCAGCATGGATTCATGACGGGAAGGTCGTGTCAGAAGAATCTAATAGATTTCTTTGACTGGGTGACCAAAGTAGTAGACCAGGGACGGGCTGTGGACATGGCCTACCTAGATTTTAGCAAGGCATTTGGTACAGTCCCACACAAAAGATTAATACACAAGTTAGCCAGCCTTAGAGTGGGCCCCAAGGTGGTATCCTGGATAAAAAATTGGCTAGACAACAGGACGTAGAGGGTAGTAGTAAATGGAGTACACAGTGAAGAAAGGAGGGTTACTAGCGGGGTACCGCGGGGTTCAGTACTGGGACCGGTCCTTTTCAATGCCTTTATAAGTGACATTGCAGAGGAACTGGAAGCTCTTTGCAGGCGACACAAAGATCTACAACAGGGTTGATACACAAGATGGAGAGGAAAGGATGAGAAGGGACTTGGCAAGGTTGGAGGAATGGTCAAATGTATGGCAGCTCAGATTCAGTGCAAAGGAGTGCAAGTTAATGCACATGGGAAACAAAAACCCTGGGGAAGAGTACACAACGGGGGGTGAGATACTGACAACAGTAAAAATGGAAAGGGACCTGGGGTTAATTATATCAGATGACCTAAAGGTGGGCAAGCAATGTGAGAGGGCAGTAAGGAAGGCTGGGGGGATACTGGGATGCATAGGAAGAGGCATCAATAGTAGAAAACAGGAAGTTGTTATCCCTCTGTACAGACAGTTGGTGAGACCCCATCTGGAGTACTGTGTACAGTTCTGGAGACCCCATCTCCGCAAAGACATAGACAGAGTGGAGGCTGTACAGAGGAGGGCAACCAAAATGGTGCAGGGTCTGTACCAGAAGACATACGAAGAAAGACTAAAGGAGCTTAATATGTATACCCTTGAGGAAAGAAGGGAGAGAGGGGATATGATAGAAACTTTCAAGTACCTCAAGGGAATCAACAAAGTCCAAGAGGGTAGCATCTTTCAGAAAAAGAGATGTGCAAGAACAAGGGAGCACAATTTGAAGATAGAGGGGGGACGGCTCAGAGGTAATCTGAGGAAGTATTTTTTCACGGAGCGGGTTGTGGATGCATGGAACAGCCTCCCTGAGGAGGTCGTGGAGTCAAGAACAGTGGGGGAATTCAAGAATGCATGGGACAGACATAAGGCAGTCCTAGTAGGGGGTAGGAGGAAGTAGGCTGTTGGTTAACTAGGATCTGCAGCTTATCTGTTAGGTAGGAAAATGGGCAGACTAGGTGGGCCAAGCAGTCCTTATCTGCCATCATATTCTATGTTTCTGTGTTTCTATTCCTGGCCTGTTGCATCCTGCACAACATGGCCAACGAATGTGAGATAGCCATACAGGTTGAAGAGGGGAACAGCGATGGGGACGATGAGGACGCCGGTGACAATGGTGATGGGCAGTCCCCCTTGGGCGACGGGACCCCCGACTGCTCTGGCTGGCACAGCTGCACTGGGACACCATCACAGAGGAGAACTTCAGCCAACCCAGGTAAGTCATGGGGCCATGTGCAACCACCTGTGGGAAAGGCACAACCCACAAACACTTATGGACACACACCTGGGGTGCATGCCATCAAGGGAAGTGGCCGGGCATGGAACCGCACAAACCGCCAGGGATGGGCGAGGTCTAACATGGCACGTGGTCATACACACACACACACACACACCCCTCACCAGACATGCACAAAGGGTAGGAGGCACGCCGACCCAGACTGCCACCCCTAGCCACACACATGTCCACAGACCACCATGCCCACTGCCTGTCATTGTGCATGTGTCAGACGCTGGGCACCATTGCACAGTGGCATACAGCGCAACGCAGGCATCATCATGCACATGTAACTGCGGACAGCAGCTGGGAGGGTGTGCAGATGGACTGTGTGTGTGCGTGCAGGGCCAGGTACCCACCCGTGCATTGCCCACTGAATGACACAATGCACACAGGGCAGCATCAGACAGTAGCCACGCTGGGAGACAGGTCATTCACACGCTACAGTGCCACAGCTGCCACAGATGTGTGGGCGGTCCCGCCAAAACCCGCCAGCAGTGACAGGCTGACCACTGGCCTCAAGGGGTGGCACCGACGGTCCCCCAGGGGTTCCACTGTGTGAATGTGACCGTGCTCGCGCATGGGTCTGCAGCACACCGAACACGCCTGCATCAGGCATGCTCGGGATGCCCACAGCTGAACCGGTGTCGACAAGGATGGTGTCACTGGCAGCTGAGGAGCAGGGTGGACATTGCCTGCGTGGTGCCTCGGCCGCAGGCAAATATCTGTGTGCCCATTGTGGCCATGACAGCTCTGAATGCCTGTGTCTACCTGTCAATGGCAGCGGTCACATCCTCCCATAACCAGTCCATCCCTGCCAGGAACAGAGCGGTGTCTCTGTTGCTATGCTCCTCTGCCTGGCGCAGATCCACCCTCAGTGCATCCACAGCCATCACAAGCAGCATCTGCTGATTGACTGATGCTTGCAGTATGCGGGTGTGCTCATCCAAGAGGTCATCTGCCTGATCAGCATGCTGTCCCTCAGGGTGTTCACGGCCCTGATGCTCATCAGCCCTTGAGGGTGGGCGCTGCCCACCAGGGCCAGGCCTGGGCATGTCCATAGGTGGTGCACTGACGCCATCCCCTGACACTGTACCCGCATGGCCATTGGCTGACTGCTGATGCTGCACCTCTGGCTGCCACTCCCCAGGGCTCAATGGTGCTGCTGCAGTTGCCTCAACAGTCCCACTGTCCTGGAAACACACCAATGCTGCCCCACTGGTGCAGACAGGCACAGGCTGGGACTGTGATGACATGCAGGCCTCAACGGCGGCACCACCCACAGCCATGACCGCGATGTCACCTGCTGTGTGGCCATCCTGTGGCACACACATGTCACTGCCCATGACGTTAGCTCCATCATCATTGTTGATGGATCTGGCACCAGCCCAAGTCTCAGCATGCTGGCATCCATGGACGCTGGCATGCTGGGACACGGGCAGGGCCTCCTCCACACCTGCTCCACCAAAATCACTCCGGACGTCCAGGCGGGCCCACTGTCGCCTTGACCCCCGTATTTCTGTGGAGGTGGATGGGCCCTCCTCCATCTCCATGTGACTGGAATCAGTGGAGAAGCCCACCACCGCTGACCCATGCAGACGCTCAAGAGCTGTAAGGGAAAAAAGTAGCGTTACTGAATGTGACCTACCCTGTCCCCCCCCAATAGACAGACCATGACCTACCATGCAGTAATGAGCTACCACCTGTCTGGAATCCACCACCTGGAACACCCTCAATGGCACAACACTGCATGCTGCCAGCAATCCGCTCTTTCTGTGGGGTCAGGCGTAGCACCTCTGGCTGTCCCCCACTGGTTGCAGACCATACTGCCCTGATGGCAGCCACCTTCTCTTTAATCCTCCACCTGTCCATGCCCATCTTCTTTTTTCACTCCTGCATGGAGCACTGGTGGCTGCCATGCAGGTTTACAGCACGCGCCACCTCCTCCCATGCAGCAGCATGGGCCTGTGCTGTTCCCTGGCATCCACTGAGAAAAGGCTCCTGGTCGAGGTAGGCCTTGAACAGGGCATCTGTCTCGGCCTTACTAAAATTTGGCCTCCTCTTCCTCTCACGACTGTTCCTCTTCTTCCACCACACGCCCGGTCATGATTCATCCTGTGAGAATGACAGGTGTTACCTGTGACTGTGCAGTCCCATGCATGTCCCAAACACCACAGTCCATACTCCCAAACAGCATGCAACTCACCTCAATAGACTGCAGTAACTGACTATGGCCAGTCCAGCCCAATGTCGCACTTTTATAGCGCAACCCATGCAAATGAGGCGAGGCGCATCTTTAAGTGTATGCAAATGCAGTGACTGCACCATTGAATGGCTGATTAGATGATTTGCATATGCCGGCTGAATATCACGCTGTTGCACTTTGCGCAATTGTGTTGAACGTGCTGAGCCAAGGGCGCAGTTCTGTGACATGTGCAGTACACACCTAACTGCACATGCCCGGGTTGATGACGCAGGCGTCTGCCACGCTGCTGATGTGCTGTGCACAGGATGCAATGCAGGGCACGGCCACCATTGTGCCAGTGGCGCTATGGCGCTGTTCACCTATATGGCACTGTGGCACTGGGGCATCATAGGCACACTGGGGCAACAGCACTGTAGGCCGCTACAGGAGGTGGCACACAGGCACCCAATCGCGCTACATGCATTGAGTTCCAATCGCGCTGTGGCTGTCCGTGCGCCAGAGACCCTTGACCCTGTGCCGCGACCTTTGCCCCCAGCCACCATGCGTCAGGCATGGGTGCACCACTATCGCACTGTTCAGTGACAGCGTGATAGGGAATGGCAGTGCTGCACAGCGCAGCATCTGCCCGTGGCAAGACCACGCTGCAGAGCGCCATTTTACTTGAACCGGGCAGCAGAGATGGCACAGAGACATGCTGTGGTGTGGAGCCAGATCGAGCTAGCAAACCTTGTGGCCATAGTTGAGCCCCATGTTGGGGCTTTATTTGGGGAGGCACCCCTGGACAGGGCTAGGAGTGTGGTATGGCAGGAGGTGGCTGATGCCCTGGAGGAGGCCACTGGTATGAGGCGGACGGCGGAGCAGTGCCGCCACCATTATGGGGACCTGAGGCACAGGGACCCAGGCCTGCTTTCCCGCCTGCAGGCACATGCCAGGAGGGGCACGATGCCACGGCCAGGTAGGTGCAACATCCATACACTTTTATCATCCATACGGGTATCACGGTTGCATGTGTCCGGCACATGGGGGGGCCATCCGATGTTGGCCGTGGTGGTGGTATCGGGGTGTGGGATGGGTGGGTCTGGCTGTGTGGGATTGCACACACATGGGTATGGGGAGAAATTGCTACTGGATTGTACTGATGTTCCTCTCTCCATGTTTGCACCTTAGGGCCAGAAGAACGTCGACGCAACAGAGAGGGAAGGAGCCGCATTTTGGAGCAGAGGGACAGGAGGGATGAAGGTGGTCAGCGGCGCATGCACCAGCCTGCTGATGGTGAGTGCCTTACATCCATGATTACTACTGCATGCTGTATAATTGGGCGGGCAGTGGGGCATGGCCACCATCCATTAACACCACTGCCATGCATGCAACTTGTTACAGTCAGCACTGTCCAGTGACAATGCATGTCTGGGAGTGCGTCAATGGTGGTCCGTGCGTGCACCGGCACATGACTGTGGCACTGCCTTCACACCGCATAGCCAAGTCACTGTACAGCCATGGTGGTGCTCTGCAGGACATGGGCAGTGGGTGTGTGCAGTGGTCCACATGGCTGAGTCTACCTGGGTGGGCAGGTCTTGTGGACATGGTCACTGTGGGTGGTCGCACACCATCACAGAGGTGTGTCACATGGCTGTATGCCATGCACAATGGGTGGGCTGCAGGGGGATGGACAGTCACACCTATTTACTCTGCTCCCTCTTCCTAGGTGGTCGGAGACTCCTGCAGATCCAGCGGGACATTCAAAAGCTGCTGCAGGTCAGGAGGGAGACCTTAGAGCTCTGCTACGCATCCACCGCCACGGGGTGAGGGTGAGGAGGAGGCGGAGCTCTCATCGGTGCCAGGAAGAAGAGGGCCAGGGTGGCCAGTGAAGTCCCCATGCCCCGACTACCACCTTCCCCCCTTTGACCCACCCTCACACCCCTTCTTCCCTCTCCCATATGTTCACTCCTGCCCCTTACCCGCCCCCACCTGTTATGTGGCCCTTCCCCCACTCTTGTATATAGTTGTATATAGTTTTATTTTACATTGTTTCAATATATACATTTTGTTATAACAACTGTGGTGGTCTCTGATTTGCAGCGGGCTACAGGTGCTCAGATGCAGTGGTGTGCATGGCGTCAGGGTTGGTGCATGCATGGGTGTGTGTGTGTGTGTGTGTGCAGAGGTGAACCACCTATGGTGTGGGCAGGGGGATCAGTCACTGTCTGTGGTTTGTGTGTTGTACTCTGTGCACTGGATGCCTGTGTGCAGTGGTCCACGGGGCCTGCACTGTGTGCATGGCACACCTGTCAGACCATCCATGGCCTGTGTAGCTGACATTCTTGCATGTCTGTGATATGCACAGTCTGCTGGTGTGTCAGTGGTGGCTGTCCATGCTGGATAACAACTGTACCTGGCACAATGCCAGGCTGACTGCCATCACCAGTATGGTGCACGTCTGCTTCTGGTGGCACTGTGGCCTCCGCTGTTGTTGTCCACCATCCATGCTGTCGCTTGTGTCTGTTGCAGGGGATGTGCTCCAGTGTCTGTCACTTGTGCTCCAGCAGCATGCTGGTGGCATACAGCTTCATGGTGCCTGCGCAGGTTGGCTGGCACACCTGTGCAATGTAGGGGTGCTGTCCGTGTGTAAACATCAGCCGTGGCCACATGCCAGTGGCTTGGTTGACCCACCACTGTGTCCCTGTGTTGGTGTGCCTTGGGTATTGGTGGGTGTTTGTCCATGCACTGTGTTGCATCCTGTGTGTGCATGCCTCCATGCTACTGTCGCATCTGTGCTGGCTGTTGTGGCCAGTGCTGGGATGGGATGTGTCCTTGGGAGGGTGTGCAGGGTGCTGTACCACCCAAGGTGGGGTCCGGGGCATGCCCTGTCACATGTGGGGTACCTCATGTGCTGACGCATGGTCGGTCTCTCAGCTGTACCTCGGGGGTGACATGCAGGGTGGCACTGTGTATGCATCTGTTGCATCGCTGTTTGCTGCTGCCCACCACAGGGTGCCCATGGTGGGGCTGTCTTGCATGGATCCATGGTTCACAGGGCTCCATTGTCACAGAGGGGGTGGTGGCATGCATGGGGCGTCCTGCACTGTTGGGTGCTACTCCTGGGCAGGGTGTATGGGGATCATGGTGCATGGTGTGCTCTGTGTTGGTAGGATGGTGTGGTATGGGGTGGTCGGCCATCCTTGTGTGCCGGTCAGAGCTTGCCAGGGGGTGTGTTGGGGCACCATGGCCCGGCTGTGGGTTGGTTGCTGGTATCCATGGGCCAGTGGTTTTTCCAGCTCTCCCCCAGTTGTGCAGTGCATGGGGTGTGGGGGACGATGTCTGTTCTGCTGTGTGTTCCTCTGCCCATCTGTGGCATGGGTGGTGGGCCCCTGCAACCCTGATTGTGCTGTTGCATTGCTGCCCTGCTGCTGGGGGCATCCCTGGTTGCACTATGGCACATCTGGACTGCTCAGCTGAACATCCCTTGTTGCGCTATGGCGCATTAGATATGCTCACTACCACCTCCTAGTTGTGCTATGGTGTAGCTGGTGCGATATTCATTTGTCGACCGCAAGCATCTTGGCCTGCGCAGTTTTTGAATATCGCTCTTCTTGCACATGGGCACAGTGGACTTGTGCTTGCTCCTGCTGTTGCTTACTTTTTGGGTGCAGTTTGAATATCTGGGCCAAGATAAATTAAACACAGTACTGTTAAATTGCCCTAGTACAACATGAGATCTACAGCAAAATACAAGTCAGCAGTTTTAAATTATCCAGGCAGCAAGACTCAGCCAGCAAGGTAGGAATCACAAATTATAGGCAGCAATAGTAATATTTTCCCTGCGTTAAGGCTTTTTGAAAGCCATGGGTGTTGTCCTAGGTGGCAGAGTCTGTATCTTTACAGCAGCCAATGGCAGCCCCGGTACACACAGGTTGTCCAATGAGCACTCTGTATGGTTGCAGTGGTGGCCAATCAACAAGAAAGCCTTAGTCCCAGAGTAAATCTAAAGAGCGGGTGTACCTGGTGTTGCTGGCCAGTGCGAGGAGCAAGGGTGGCAGCTGAGGCAAGTGCCACGGCCTTGGAGTGAGAGGCACAGCCACTTGTGGCTGCAGTGCCCACCGATGTCCTTCTGGTGTTGCTGGCCAGTACTAGGAGCAAGGGCGGCGGCTGAGGCAAGTACTATGGCCCTGGAGTGAGGGGCGCAGCCGCTTGTGGCAGCAGTGGCCACCGATGTCATTCTGCATACAACATTAGGTCCATACACACGTAACTCAAACTTTTACAAAACTCCATCAGCTGTAATCCTGCTATTTAAGATATCCTCTATTATGGAACATTAATTCACCACTATCTGGATGCTGATTTCTTCTACCTACTTAGAAACATAGAAACATAGAAGTTGACGGCAGATAAGGACCGCAAGGCCCATCCAGTCTGCCCATTTCTTTTTCTACCTTATAAATGTGCCATCGGCCTTTGCTCTGTCAGTGGCCTATCTATTCATAGTCATTTGTATTGCTCCCTTATGCCTATCCCATGCCTGTTTGAAGCCCTGCACTGTATTCATAGCCACCACTTCTTGTGGTAAGCCATTCCATGCATCCACCACCCTTTCTGTGAAAAGAATTTCTCACATTCCCCTTAATCGGCCTCCTCTAATCTCATGCTGTGTCCTCTTGTCCTGCTATTTTTCTTATATTTAAACATGTTAGACTCTTTCACCTTGTTTATGCCCTTAAGGTGTTTGAATGCCTCGATCATATCACCTCTCTCCTCCTTTGCTCAAGGGTATACATATTGAGCTCCGTTAATCTGTCCTCATATGTCTTCTGATGCAGTCCCTGCACCATTTTGGTTGCCCTTCTGGACTGCCTCAATTTGGTTAATGTCCTTGTGAAGGTGTGGCCTCCAATACTGCACAATCTCCAGATGGGGCCTAACCAGTGTCTTGTACAGAGGATTAATACTCCCTCTTACAACTTGTGATACCCCTACTAATACACTAACACCCACCTAGCCTACTTACTACTTTAGAGGTCTGCTTGATGATTTTAGGTCATCAGTGATGATGATGCCCAAGTCTCTTCTTCCTTTGTGACTGCTAGCAACTCCCTCCCAGCCTATAGGTGGCTTCAGGGTTTCTCTTCCCTATGTGCATGATTTTGCACTTCTTTGCATTAAATCCAGTTGCTACTCTTCTGACCATTCTGCTAGTTTATCCAGATCTCTTCTCATTCTGCCCACCCCATCTGGATCATCTACTCTGTTGCAGATCTTGGTGTCATCTGCAAACAGACAAGCCTTACCCTCTAGTCCATCTGCAAGGTCACTAATGAAGATGTTGAAGAGGACTGGCCCAGGACTGATCCCTGAGGTACCCACTTGTGACTTGCATCTCTTCTGACTGTATACCATTTACCACCACTCTCTGTTTTCTGCCCGTCAACCAGTTTGCCACCCAGTTGACCAACTTCTGACCCACCCGAGCCTACCCAGCTTATTTATCAATCTTCTATGTGGAACAGTGTCAAAAGCTTTGCTGAAGTCAAGGTAGGCGACATCAACTGCTCCCTTGGTCCACCACTCTGGTTACCCAGTCAAAGAAATCTATGAGATTAGTTTGACAGGACCTTCCTTTTGTAAACCCATGCTGTCTTGGATCCTGTGCCCCTATGGATTCCAGGTGTTGCACTATCCTTTCCTTAAGGAGTGCCTCCATAATCTTGCCCACTACTGAGGTAAGACTGACCGGTCTGTAGTTCCCCGCCTCCTCCCTGCTACCACTCTTGTGGAGCGGGATCACATGAGCCCTTCTCCAGTCTTCTGGGACCTCTCCTGTGCTCAGAGACTCACTAAACAATTCTACTAATGGCTCTGCTAGTTCTTCCTTTAGCTCCTTAAGTACTCCCTGGGATGTATGCCATCAGGTCCCATTGCCTTATCCACCTGAGCTTAGCAGCTCTTGTAGGACCCTTTCTTTTGTGAAGGAGTAGTGCTCACCTCCCTCCCCGTGTCCATGATGATGCTGAGCTGTGGGCCCTGCCCTACCTTCTCTTCAGTAAATACTGAGCAAAAGTATCTATTTAGGATAGATGCCTTTACAGGGTCCTCCTCCTCACATGCTCCTTTTCTCCATTAAGCTTAGCAATACCCCTCTGGACTTTCTCCTTTCACTAATGTATCTATAGAAAGTCTTGTCACCTTCTTTTACTGTTAGGTACTTAGTGTTTCCTCCAGTTTGGGACTTTTGCCTGCCTTACTGCCCTTACCTGCTTCCCTTAGGGCAGTTTGGTATGCCCTCCTATCTTCATCCACTGTGTTCCCATATATTTCCTGAAGGCCAGCCTTTTGGCTCTGACCTTTTCTGCTACTGTATTTGAGAACCAAAGTGGTTTCCTTCTTCTTGCACTTCCTTTTCTGTCTAACACAATGGGATGTTGCTTCAAGTATTGCATCCTTAATGCTTGCCCACTTTGCCTGTACCCCCTCACCTGTGTTTCTTTTTGCCAGGGCTAGCTTAACTCTGTTGGCCATCTTATCAAAGTCAGCTCCTCTGAAGTCCCATATTTTTGCCTTGGAATGGGATGATTTAGATTTAGTAGCCAAATTGAACCATACCATGTGTACTTTCCTTTCTTTCCTTTCTTTCTCTTAACCTATATGACAAAAAATAGTTTTATGTAAATAGTTTTAAAAATACATACACGTATGTATTCCCCTTTACACCACTCCAAGGTATTGTCCCTTCAGACTCTTTAAAATGAAATTAAAATTAATTTATTTTTCTGTTGTGAAGTATTCTTTTATAGCAAAGTATAAAGTCTTGTTCCTATTCATGCTTAAAATTCCTTTAAATTGCTTTTTTCTATAACCTCTGTCTTTTCTGTAGTTTTGGATGTATCGCTGAACTTTGGGTTTAAAGAAGTTTGTTTCTGATTGTGCTTGCAAGAATGCATTTCTCAGCATGACAAATAACATACCATTCTAGGATGGTTTAGTCTGTATTTTGTAGTTAAATGAAAAGCCTTAGCTGTCTTTTTAATAGTTTTTAATGCAACTGTGTAGTTTCATAACATTCTCTGAAGATACACTGTCACTTTAAATGTGCACCACAAAAAAGATAGTTACATACCTTAGGGTGCTCCCTGATGAGACACTAATGCATGAAACTGGTCAGAGTAAAGTGCCACAGGCTGGCAGTATAGCCAAGACGTTAGAGTAATGAGCTGTGAATGAGCTAGGTACATCCAGCAGACCTGGGTTTGATTCTCACAACATTCATTTGCATACTGTGTGACTCTGAGCAAGTCACTTAACCACCCCAGTGCTCCTGAGTTGCCCCTGAAAACAGGCACTTGTGCCTAAGGGGCTTTACCCAGTTACCAGAAGAATACAATTAAAAAAAACAACTTTGTTCTCGTCACTCTGCCTCTTCCTGCATTAACAGTTTGTCTGCAAGTTTTGTGATACACAGAATTAAATTATGTGAGTAATAAAGCTTATATTCATCTTACTGGTTTGGTGATGCTGATTTTCATTTGATTTGCTTCTCTGGTCTACAGTAATAGCTAGAGCACATTCTTGTGACCCCAGCTCAGATCCGACCATAGCCACTTACAGAGTAATCCTGAGTAAGACAATTAATCTCTCAGTGTTTTGATCCACAAGGCTGTACAAATGGGCAGAAAGTCATAACCCACTGTAAATGAGACACTGCATCTCAGCTGAACTATGCTGGGTAACTAAATTATAAAAAAAAAATACATGGCTTACTGCTGGACTGATCAACCCTTCAATTTATACTGCAATATAAACAGGGGTACCCGGAGGATATAGCCATGTCATTAGAATAAGCATTACTTGAACATATAAGTCTTGCTATATACATCCAAAGCTCTAGCTGGTACACAATGCTACCATTCCTACAGAGCCCTGTATCTAGAAAGCTAAATACATGAGCCATAGAGCATAGTGAAAGCCAGATTGAGTTGTCCTCTTTACTCTGAAGGAATAAAAAATATAAGGCTACTATGATTTTGTGGAGCTGAAATAGCCACTTACCCTAATCTGATGCATTCCCTCAGGCACAAACCAATATACACATATCTGGGTTCTTAATCAGTAGAAATTGTGCAGTCCCAGAAGGGAAATAAAAGCATACAGTTTCAAAAGAACATGTTATTTAAAAAACAAGGACAGAGCAACTAAAGATGAGTCAAACAGATCCTTCAGAACTCCCCCATCCAGTTGTTTGTGGTAAGTAATCCGGTACCTAACCATGTGAGAACAGTCACATTATGGGTACATCTGATGTGATGGCATGGGGGACAAACTACAGGGACCACACTGTTCTTTTCTAACCCTTGCCTCCTATGCTCATAAATAAATATAAACATAAAAATGTATACATGTAGGGCAGCTTGCAGACTTCCTTTATTTTCACAGCAGTATGCCGCTCTGCATGTTTCTCCTCTGTCCTTTACCACTCATGCAAATGTTCATCACCCGTAGAGGGAAGCATATGTGACGAGTACCTTCCCTCACAGAAGAGGAATTGAATTGGGACAGGTAAAGCTGTTTCTAAACAAGAAGAAGATCTCCCTAGAACCTGTCTGATTCTTAAGTTAAGAACAACAAAGAACTTCCACTTCAAAAACTGCAGGAACTGTTTGCATTACAAATGGACACTTGGCATGTAATAATATGCACATTTATGTAAATCACATGGTTGAAATAAAGAGTCCAAGGATTCTAAATGGGGTTTGGAAAACGGCAAAAGGTTAATAAACCAGGAACAATGCTGAAGTCCAATGTATTTATTTATTTGTAATTGTTGGCATAAAAAGGGCCACTCAGCTGTGACAGCTCATTCCCAGATTTGTCTTGAGGAATTTGGCTGCATGGATTTGCACCGTTGCTCCAATATGCAGTTGCAGTTAAAGATGGTGCAGTTTTGGGGTGAAAGAGGCTCTTGGTTCTGCCAACACCAAATTAGATCAAATGAAGGGAAATATTAGTCCTCAGGGTGTGTGTGAGGAGTCTCTCCTTTGACTTAGTCATAGTGCAGATGATGGCTGTCAGACATTACTGGCTGCAAATAGGGTTTCTGACTGGTAACATCTAAACAGAGACCACCACTGACGACAGTAAATGACACTTTGTGGTTATGGTGCTACCAAAATATTCTCCCTCTGACCCAGCCAAACTGTTCCTTTAGGCAGACATTTCTGGGTGAAGGCACCTTGAATGAAGTCTAGACTATCCTTGGTGGTCTAGTACCCCTCTCACCATCTTAATCCCAGTAGTAGCCCCTGGTGTCCAATAGATCTCCTCCCTTCCCTAGTACCATTCTTTACATCATCCAGTTATCATGCTGGTCCGCCAATAGTCTTGGTTTCTTGTCAAGTCCTCCGACAGCTTTTGTATGCCTGAACCCTCTACAATCTGAAAGGTGCTCAGGCATATGACCAGGCTTAGCAAAGGCTAGCATGCTTCTGTGTGTGGCACAGCATGCAATTTCCATGCCATCCTTTGCCTCTTTACCCACCTCATCACAATGCCCTGCTCAACCTGGCAAGTTAAGGTGTCCAATTAGGGATCAGCCAACCTGAAATAGTCCTGACCCTTATTATCAGGACCAGTAGCCACATGAGAGTCCTTTTTAGTTCTTAATGTTTCTGAATCAAAGGTGAACCTTTAGAAAATTAATGGTAATACTGGATAGCAATCACAAATAAACTAACAAATAGGAAATAAAGTATTTTCTTCTGACCTGAATGTCAGTCCATGTTTCTGACTCTGTTGTTTGAATTTGTCTTGTGGCTATAGATAATCCACTTTGGTCCTTTCTCTTACTCTCTCTGAGGAGGCATGGTATCGCTGATTAAACAGTTCTATATTGCTTCATCCTGCCAGAGTAATTATGCATATATCCATCCATTCTGATGACAGCCTCCCCACCACAGAATGGAGCACATCCTTGACCTCACCCTATGTTGACACCAACCCTGCCCCAGTATTTACGGTCATACTCCTCACAGCTGCAGAAAACCACACTGCCCCACTATGTATACAACTGCCCCTTTAATATGCTGACAATCACTCTTCCCCATATGCACACCCCTACCCCAGTAGGCACATCCCCGGTCCTTTTATCTGCTGATAGCCATAGAAACAGAAACATAGAATCTGACAGCAGATAAGGACCATACAGCCCACCTAGTCTGCCCATTTCCCTACTCAGTGTTGACAACCCAGATCCTGTTTAATCTGCCACCTTGTCCCAATATAAATACCACTGTGCCCTGCATCCCATATGCTGATACTACCACACTGTTCCAATAATTCCAATGCCCACTCCTCACAATGCTGATATGCACCCTGTGATACATTCACAAAGATGCCCTAGACAATTGCTCAATGCCATTATTAAAAACACTTAATCACTTTTTGTAAGGCCACCTGCAATCTTCTGACCTGGACTATTGATTGCTGGGTGGAGGAAGATTGCTCCCCTAAGATCTGGTCTGAGAGCAGCTTCTCCTTTTCCAAGCTTAACTGATATGGTGGTGATCCAGGAGATCTAGGTTACAATCCTGATTCCCCTAACATTCCTCTAACCTCAAATTTTCAAAGTTTACTGGACTGATGATCTAAGGTGGTTGTGGTGTTGGAATAGTAAATTGCTGCAATTTCCTGCTAGGCTGCCTACTTCCAAACCCTCTCCCCCCTCTCTCTCATACTCTCTCTCTCTCTTATGCCCACTTGTAGCATTGTTTGAGACAGTGTACATAAGGCAGGCTCAAAATAAATTGAAATACTTTTTTTTCATGTGGGACACAGTAGCGTGGGTGGATTTGGCAGATGGGAGAGGATATTTGGGTGTCTTTTTTAAATTAAAGCCCTGAATAGGCAATGGAAAAATGTACAGCAAGGTAGATACAGCACACTCTGGGCAGAGTACAGATCTAGTTGGGTCCACCAAACATTCTGAGATCTGGAGGGTGAGGGTTCTGATTTGCAACAAAATGGTCCAACCATTTCTACTTCCAACCCTTGCTGTGTCTCACTCAGTGGGTGCATAATTTGAGAAGTGGCTTAAAGTGATCATTACAACTATTTTGTGCTACAAAATTGAGATTCTATAAGGGGCCTGGGATAGTTGCACAAGCCTTATTGGAGCTTTCAGAACTTATGAGTTGTTTTTATTAAGTTCAATTATAAAAACTACAATAAACAGCAGTTCATGCTAAAACATTTTAAATAGGCTGTTACTTTCAGCTCCTGATGTTGAGCACATCTATTCACATTTCTTTCCATAGCCATTTATATAGTGTCACATTCCGTTTTACATTCATGATATCAGAGCATAAGCCTAGAGCTAGAATTAAGGTTCCCAGTGACCCCTATGTTCAAGGAGCAGTGACTATGGCATGCTGGTTCACCTTAGTTACAAGAAATAATATGAGTATTCAAACAAAGCAGAGAGTAATGATACAAAACTCACAATAGTCATATAGTGGCCCCTTCTCTGAGGAATGCACTACCCTGTGAGATTCAAAACTGCCCTACCTTTGCATCATCTAAAAAGAGGCTCAAAGACCACTTACCTGGGGTGAACCAGTGCAGGTGCAAATAATGAAAAGTCACATGCTTGGTTATATAATAATCCTTAGGCTGGCCCTGATGGTACAAGCTTCCTAACTGGGTAGCTTGTGCTCTCCTGCAGCACCTGATTGTGAAGTTGCTTTGCTGAACCTGTAATTCTGTTACATGGCACTGAATGTTTATACCATCTGTTCTAGAATGTAACCAACTTATGTTCTCTGTAGGTAGATTTTCTTTTATGTTCTTTTTATTTATCCTGCTTTTTGTATTATAATCTTGTCCAGCACTGTAATTATTGTGAAAAGATTTTATTCAACTGTATGTAACTAATTCCGAGTCACCCCTGAAACAGGGACTTGTTTGTCTCAGTGGACCTACTCGGTCACCAAAATTCAAACAAATAAATACATTAATTAAATAATGTTCATCATTAGAAACATATAGGACATACTGACCAACAAACCCATTAATAGTCTACAAACTTCAGATATGGTCCTTGAAGATACATGAGATTAGCCTGCTTGGCACTATACAGATAAATTAGGAAACAGGTTTTCAGTTTATGAAGCATCCTTTTTCCTCTTAATCTGAACATGGAAAAGTGCACTTTTATTAGTACCCTAAAACTGGCACATGACTTATCTGGAAAGTTAAAAATTCTCAGTTGGAATGTTGTGGGTCTGCACTGTGAAGTTAATTATGATGGTTGTATGAACTTTATTAAATAATACAGTGTACATCTATATACAGTATATATTATAATTCTTTGAAAAAATTTTGTTAATGCTTCAGTTAGGGTTCCAGTGACAAAAGTTTGGAAATGTGGTTTTAGGGTTGCCGAACCCCACCCTGCACAGACCAACAGGCATCGGGGGTGTGCCTTGTGGTTATCAGCCTAATGCTTACCCCATTCTACTATACTGTACCCATTTCAGCTTATTTACTCATGGAATGTGGTGAGCATTAGGGCTGGCATCCACAAGGCACACCCCTGATGCCTGTTAGTGTCGTGCAGGGTGGGGGTGGGGTGTTAGGGTTGGAAACCCTAAAACCACATTTCCAAGCTTTTGTCACTGGAACCCTAACTGGTGTATAAATAATTTTTTTTGCAAATAATTATATTTTATACTGTATATAGATATACACTATGGGTGGGATATTCAGACTGCACCAAAAAGATGCGCAATAGCGGGAGCAGGCGCAAGAGCAGTGCGCCAATGTGCAATGGGCGCAATATTCAAACCAAGCACAGGCCAAGGTGTGCCTGCACAACACAGCTGAATATCGCACCTGTTGCACCATGGCGCAATCAGGGATGTGCAGTGGAGCAGGGCCGATGTGCAGTAGCACATCCAGGAATGCGCAGGGACAAGGACAGGAAGCAGGAGTGCACTAGCCATGGATGCGCCATGAGTGGAGGAGCATGCATCAGGTCAGACAGACCAACCCCCCCACCACAAGACCCCCCATGAGCTGCACAACCAGAGGTGAGCTGAACGGACCACCAGCCCATGTACCCCAGCACTGATCCAACAGAAGATGCGGGCCAGCAGTCCACACCCGCAGGGCAAGGTGCCCCAGCACTCTCCCCCGGCAAACAGTGACCGCAACACAAAGAGGGCCAGGACCCTCCGATGCCACAGCACCACACCAATGCTGACAACCCCCTGTACAGTGATCCCAAGATACCCAGCCCAGAAGCACGGCCAAACAGTGCATTGGCACTGAAGGGATGCCACCACCACCACCGTGACAATGCTACCCGGTGCCCCATGGTGCCATGCATGACAGCCCCACAGTGACCCCCCCAGCAGGCAACACCAGCCACTGACACCACCACAGCATACATAAGGCCCCCCTGCATGGCCCCCACAGTGGCACAGCAAAGAGGTCGACCTTGCGTCAGTACCCGAGGGACCCCACATGTGACAAGGCCCACCCTGGATGCCACCACCAGCAGGACGGCACCCTGCACATCCACCCATGCACACACCCTGTCCCAGCACTGGCCCCACCAGACAGCACAGGAGCCCACTGTGGTGTATGGAGGCGTGCGCCACACAGGGAAGCAACACAGGGCATGAGCAAATCCCCCACCTGGTCCCAAGGGTACCCCATCACATAGCCACACATAGCGGGGCAACAGATGCTGCTGTCATGAGTCCAATGGTGCCATGTACCCATGGCCTGCGCACCACCATGGTGCCGGTGAGCCAGCCATGTGGTGTGCGCACCACAAACCTGTCCGCCACCAGCATGCAGCTGCAGCACATGTGACAGACAGCAGACCACAGGCACCGCCCCAGAACCATAGACCACATGGAGGGGGACAACAACAGCACCTCCCACAGTCTCACCAGAGGCAGACATGCAATAGACTGGGAGTCAGGATGCCAGCTGCCAGGGTGCCGTGCCCAGAGGGTGGCTGGCATGGACTGCCATCAATGTCATGTCAGCAGACATGCATGCAGTGGTGGGGTCGGCATGACTGTGCGTACCACATACAGGCAAGGGGCACAGCCGCATGGGCCAGGAACACATTGCCAGGGGCAACTGAGACATAGCGCATGCACCAGAGACCACTGCACACAGGCATACAGTGCACAGGGCACAACACACATACCACAGACAGGGACCATGGCCCCCACCCACACCAGTGGAGGAGCCCTGGTAGACACACCCACGGCCAGGCCGGCACCACCCCTCAGACACCATGCACACCACTACAGCAAGGCACCAGACACCCGCTACAAATCAGAGACCACCACAGTTGTAGTATGAAAAGCATATATATTGCAACAGGTAACAGAATCAGCATGAACTATATACATTGCTATATATAAAATGGGGGAGGGGAAGTACAAGGCTGCAACTTGGGAGGGATGGGTAGGGGGCAAAGGGGAATAGCAAGGAGGGGGACAAAGGGGTGTGAGGGACAGTCCAGGGCAGGAAAGAAACTGCGTGGGTGCAGCAGGCCCTACTGGTGGCCCATCTCATCCCTGCACTCACTGTGGCTCCTTCTGTGCTGCCGCCATTCACTCCACTCCATACCCTGAAGCTGCTCCAGTGTGGCCTGGGTGACCTGCAGGATCTCCTGAATGTGACGCTCCAGGGTCATCCAGCATTGTCTACCTAGGACAAGGGAGTGGAGTCAGTACGTCACACGACCACAGCGATACCAGGACAGACAGATACTACCAGTGTTGTGAAGGAGCACCTACCTGGCTATGGCACGGTGCCCCACAGGGCACATGCCTACAGTCACCCTAGGTGGTTGGGGTCCCACCACTGTTGGTCCCCATAGCAATGGCGACACTGCTCAGCGGTCCTGCTGCTCCCCGTGGCCTCCTCAAGGCCCACTGCCACCTCCTATCACACCACTATCCATGGCCTCAGGAGGGGTACCTGGCCAAAGAAGGCACCTGCATGGGGCTCCACTAATGCCACCAGGTTGGCCAGCTCAACTGCTGTCCACACTGGTGCTCTGGTGTGCGGCATAGTGCTGTAACTGGTGGGTGCAAAATGGCGCCCTGTAGTGCACGTGCCCCACATGCAGAGGCAGTGCAGTACTGCTCTGCCAGTCGCTATCGCGCTGACACTGGACTGCGCAATAGGGGTGCAGCCATGCGTACTTGTGGTGCCTAGAGGGCAAAGGTCAGCTGCAGGGTCAAGGGTCTGTCCATGCATAGAGCGCCACAGCGCTATTGGGAAGTCCTGCATGTAGCGCGGTAGGGTGTATGTGTGTGTCACTATGCAGTGGCCTACCACGCTGTGGTGCCATGATGCCCACAGCGCACCATGGCATGAGTGCCCCTCCGAGCATACAGTGTACTTGCACCACAGGCACAGTAGTGGCCATGCCCTGTACTGCCTCCCACACACAGCACATCAGCAGCACCGCTAGCATCGAGCGTCAGCACCACAGCCATGCATGGTGCGGTGCTGATTGTGCATGTCACAGTGGTGCGACATAGCCTGAGCATGCTCAACACCATTGCACAAGGTGCAACAGCTCGATATTCAGCCAGGATATGCAAATCAGCTCATGAGCCATTCCATGGTGCATCCACAGCATTTGCATCCCATTACAGTTGCGTCTGCCCTCATTTGCATGTGTTGCTCTATAAAATTGTGACCTGAGGCTGCATGGGCCATGGATCGGTATTACAGTCCTTTGAGGTAGGTGGCATGCTGTTGGGATGCGGGGACAGTGGTCTGGGAGGGTTTTATGGGACTGCACAGTCCAAGGTAACACCTGTCCATCCCCTAGGCACAAGCATGACTGAGCGTGAGGATGAAGAGGAGCAGGGAAGGTTGTGAAGGAGGAGGCCCAACTTTGCCAGGGCAGAATCTGATGCCTTGTTGGAGGCATACCTCGACAGGGAGCTGCTGCTTAGCGGACAGAAGAGAACACCACAGGCTCATGCTGCAGCATGGGGTGAGGGGGTACATGCCATCAACCAGCAGGCAACCACCAGAGGTCCATGAAGGAGTGCAAGAAAAAGGTTGGCATGGACAGGAGGTGAATAAAAGATAAGGTGGCTGCCATCAGGGCGGCACATGCTTCCACCAGTGGGGGTCAGCAGGACGTACCCCACCTGACGCCATGGGAGGAACAGGTGGCCAGCAGCATGCAGCGTAGTGCCATCGAGGGTGTTCCTGGCAGTGGCTTCCAGATGGGCGGCAGGTCATCACTACATGGTAGGTCCGGTGCTGGCAGTGTGTGGGTGGTAGGGGGGCAGGCCACAGGGCCAGGCAGAGCTGCTAATGGTACTGTGTTCCTTTACAGCTCCTGATCGTCTGCATGAGGCAGTGGTGGTGGGTGTGTCCACCGAGGGGGAAGCCCTGGACACGGTGGAGTGCCCATCCACCTCCACAGGTGTCCAAGGAACTGACCGTCTGCAGCCCTGTACATCTGTTCGGACTGATTCCGGTGGTGTGGGTGTAGACATGGTCCTGCCTGTGTCCCAGCGTGGCACCGCCCTCAGTGTCCAGTGTGCTGAGACATGGATCAGGGCCAGCTCCAGCACTGATGATGATGTGACACACGTCTCGGACAGTGATGTATGTGGGACACAGGATGGTCCCACGGATGGCATCTGCCCAGGTGGTCCCGCAGGTAGTACTGGCGTGGCTGCCTGCACAACAGCCCATTCCCAGGCTGCGTCTGCATGCTCCAGTGGGGCATCACTGGCATGCGGTCAGGGTGGTGGGGCTGTTGTTGTGGCTGTGGCTGTGCCAGTATTGCCTGGCAATCGGCAGCCGGAGGGGCAACGGCAACAGATGGTCATTGTCAATGTGGGGACTGGGGCAGGGGCTGGTGGCAGTGCACCACGTGTGGACGTACCCCAGAATGGCAGCACTGTGTGGTGCCCACTGTTGAGGTGTGCTGTGCAGCAGGGCCAGGAACACCACAGGGGACAGCATGCTGGACATGCAGACAACCTCTTGGATGACCACAGCTGTCTTCTCCAGGCCTCAGTGGATCAGCAGATGTGGCTCATGGCAGCATTGGATGCACTCAGTGCGGTGCTGTGTCAGGTAGAGGAGAGGTGCAGCAGGGACCATGCCTTGCACCTGGCAGAGTTAACCCAGCAGCGGGTGGATGTGACCGCTGCCATTGACAGGCAGACCACTGCAATGGCGACTGTCATGGCTACACTGGCCAACCAGTTGGGAACCCAGCCACGGCACACCCCACAGAGTGCTATATCCACCCCCCATGCCTGACGTCATGTGACCCCTGCTATGTCAATGCTGGGTTTGGCTGTGGGCATACCTAGGATGCCTGGTGCGGGCATGTTTGGTGGCCTGCAGACCCCTGCATGGACACGGTCGCATTCACGCAGTGTCACCTCAGGGTTCCCTTTGGTGCCACCCCATGAGGCCACTGGTTAGCCTGGCACAGCTGGCAGGTCTCAGCAGGGCTGCCCACGCATCCGTAGCAGCTGTGGTACTGTGCCGCATGACTGACCCGTCCCCCTCCATGGCCACTGTCTGCCGCTGCCCCGTGTGTACTGTGTTGTTCTTTGTGCGATGCATGGGTGAGGTGCCCAGCCCTGCACACACATGGTCCCTGTGCTCTCCCTCCTGTTTGCTGGCCACTGTGGCATGTGCATTATGATGCCTGCATAGCACTGTCTGCCACTGTGCAATGGTGCTCAGCGTCTGAGGCATGCACAGTGCCAGCCACTGGGCATGGTTGTGTGTGGTCCTGTGTGGGTGTGGGGGTACCTGTTGGGGTGGGCGTGCCTGTTGCTCTTTGGGCATGTGTTGTGGTGTGTGTGCATGTGTGTGTTTGTGCTGTGTGCATCCCTGCCCGTCCCTGCCTTTGTGTGGGGCCCCCCACCCATTCCCATGCCCCTGATGCCATCCTCCCCTGGTGTCCACCCCTGCCTGTCTGTGGGCTGTGCTCTTGCCCTTTGTGGTTGCATGTGGCCCCATTGCCTACTTGTGTTGTATAAAGTGTTCCTCTGTGATGGTGTCCCAGTGCTGCTGTGCCATCCGGGACAACCAGGGGTCCCTTCGCCCAGGAGGTGGCTGCCCAACACCAGCTGGACTGGCCTCCTCTTCATCCCCATTGCTGTCCCCCTCCTTGACCTCAATGGCTATCCCACAGTCGGTGGCCATGTTGTGCAGGATACAGCAGGCCAGGAAAAAGCCTGCAGGCCTTTGAGGGGCTGTCCTAGTAGGCACCGCCAGACATGTGCGTGGCAGCAGTGCGCTGAGGAATTGTGAGTAGACGGATGCGGATGACTGGGTTATGCCTGTCATGTCTCCTGTTGGACTCTGGTAGGTTCCCGTGGTGAACAGGCACAAGACAGCTGTGACCTTCATCTCCACAGACAGTGCATGGCTCCGTCATGTGGGTGCCTGCATCTCATCACTGCACAGCTCACAGAGCTGCCTCAGAATCACCCTGTTCAGGCGGTACCGGCCCATGATCTCAGTGTCACTGTGCTGTTTGAAGGCAGTGCAGGCTCGGTACAGCCTGTTCTGGGTGTACCGCTGACTGGCCATTCCACAGCCACGCCTCCCTGCTGCCTGCCTTCTCACACCCTCATTACTGCCTCCATCTGGAAGGTGGCACTGGCCATGTCCCTGGCTGTTGTCCCCCACCCTGGCGGCTGTCTACCTGGTCCCCCTCGCTGTGTGTTGCTGGTGCTACCCCTGCACCGGGTTCACCTCTGGCTGTTCACCTCTGTGTGCCCTGCATCTTATCACTGCCCAAGCCCTCTGTGGCACTCTCAGCCCTCTCACACACACACACACACACACACACACACACACAGGCACACACACACACTCCTCTCAATCAAGCACACCTCCGGTGGGCCCTGTCCACCTCCTGACCACACCTGCCCCCTGCTTCCTGTCTTGCCTCCCTGCCACTCTGTCTTCTGTGCTCCCACCTATGGCTCCTCTGTGGCGCATTCATCCTCCCCTCTGTTGCTCCCTTTATTTTGGCTCATTTTCGCTGTCACGCAACTTGCGCTGGCTCTGCTACTGCGCACGTCGCCTACTGATGAATATCGCACTGTGCATATTATTCCTGGTTCCACCCCCTGCAGTTGCACATGCTTCATTTCTGTTGCACTGCAGCTCATTGCATGTTGTGCTGCGCTGCTGCTCCCATTGATATTGCACCATGGCGCATTTCTGCTCTTGCACGGGCACATCCCTATTGCGCATGGTGCTACTGCTCTGAATATCCCACCCTGTCTATAAATATATTAATAGCATCACCCCCATTCAATGGAATTGCACTAAATTTTGCATGCACAGTCTGGAGAGAAGGTGTCTTGATTTGCCAAGTTTCATTCCACTTGGATATGCTGATTCCAAGATCTGAATAGTGCATTTTTAGGACAATTTTGTTTTTTGTTGTTTTCACCTACAGCACAGATGGTTTGACATTTTTTCAGGGAAGAAAGGGTGTGCTACAGAATAGTGCCATTGTTTTGGTGAAAAACTATTAATTCATTCCCAAGTTACAGTATAAGCATTTGAAAGTTTGGTTCTGAGCATGCTCAATAGGGTATCAAATGTCTATCCAAAAGGCCATACTGATCATGCTCAGAACTGAAATTTGAAATTCTTACAACTTTGCAATGGATTACTATTTCTTCACCAAATCAATGAAAGCACATATGTAGGCCAAGCCCTTTCTACCCCGACAATTTCAAATGAAATTCTAAACCATCTGGGCACTAGATGATGACAAAATACAGTAAAAATGGTAATTTTTAATTATTTTTCACTATGCAGATTTCAGAATCCGCACATATGGCTGGAAGGAAACTTGGCAAGTTAAGAGATCTATCATCCAAGACCACGCATGCAACCATTCATTGAACAGTTGTGAAGATATTAAAGTGCAAAGATGGCATCTCATGAAAAAGGATTTTTTTTTCTCACAAAAATGGATAGGTCCCTCACAACAACCTTGTCCGTGCCATCCCCCCCTCACAGACCACACCCCTTCCTTCCACACCTCCTCTATGGTTGCCTCTCCCCCTCACTCACCCCCACCCCTCCACATGTCTTGTCTGCTCTAGCCTCTCCTCTCCTTGGACCCCCCTCTACCCTGCCATAACTCTCCTCCAGGATCTCCCTATCCCGGTCATTGACATTAACCTAATCCATTTCTGTCATTGAAGTGCTGGATCTTATAAGGTACTTAAATTTGCCAGTCTCAGGGCCCTCCAACTCCTCTTGCTACTATCTGGGAACTTTCACCCCAGTCCGGGCCCACTCGCCCCCATCCCTAACCTGCCAGCTGCGGATGGTCTCCGCATAGCAACTATTAATATATGCAGCCTGTTGGAAAAAATTTGATAACCTTCAGAGATAGTTGGTGCAGAACCAACCTGACATTCTCTCTGTGGTTGAAACCTGGCTCACAAAGTGTACCCCTGGCTCTGCTGTATCACTTACTGGGTATACTATATGTCATGATTACCGACATGGTAAGTGCAGGGGGGCTGTGCAACCTACTGCCATGATCCATTGCAGGGCCTCTCGCTCCCCACACCTAAGCTGGACCATGGTGTCCAAGCTCTCTCCATGAAAGTTATCACCTCCACAGCAAGACCCCCCCATATATTACCTCCATTTACATCCCTCTCCAAAACCAAAAAGCTGCATTCTAATCTATTCTTAATCATCTCTCCCTCCTGCCTGCCAAGGTGGAGATCATTGCACTGAACAACTTCAGTATTAACTGGCACTCCAGCTGAGCTGCCCCTCTAAGGCCCTGTCCACACTACGCCTCTGTAACATTACAGAGGGTGTAAAACATTACCGTAACAGGTCGCATTTACACCTGTAATGTTACAGGAGGCATTTTCATAACCATTGTTGAAACCACATATGAGGTGGTTTCAACAATGGTTATGAAACCGATCCTGCCCGGGTAACATTACCGGTGGTAGTGTGGACTGCCAGTAACGGTCCCCTGCAGGGCACCAAGTGCAGTGCGAGCTGCATTGTGGGATCGGGCGCCACTGTAACGGTCACCCGGATCCTGATGTGCAGAACGGCAGTGCCTGTCCTGTAATGGACACTGCCCGAGGTGTGGATGCACTGCACTGCTCTGCGGCCGTAACAGATTGCATCCGTTACCGGGCACAAGTGGTGTAGTGTGGACAGGGCCTTTGAGATGCCATAGCTGTAATCGATCTTATACAAATAGTCCCAACCTCTACCTGTAGTAATCCCAAAACTGGCACTTCCACCCTACTTTATCTAGTACTTACCAACCATACCAATAAATTTACTAAAGTCACTGTGCTACCTAATGCACTGAGTGACCACTCACCTGTGCTATGTTACTGGGCCTGCAAAGTGAAAAAATCTGCCCCCAAAATAGTGTCCCAACACCGCCTCAAACCTGGTAAGCTGAGACAACTGAGACACCACCTAGCCATCTGGGATTGGTCTCTCATTAATAATGCCCCGGATATAGACTCGGCTCTGGACTACTTAATTCACTCCTTCAATTCACCTTGCGAAACGTATTTGCGACTCTCACCAAATGTGCTATCAAATGCCCGTATACCCCCTGGATCTCTCAGGCTCTCATTGACCAGATGCATCATGGAGATATCCTCTGGAACACTGCTGTTGAATCTGGCAAGCCTTCTGATAGGCAGTGCTATCAGGCGGCCAGGAACAAATGTACATGGGACATCCGAAAAGCCAAGGCTGAACACTACCAGTTGTCTCTCACCTCCTTCTGGGACCAAGAATGCAAGTTCTGGGACAACCTGAAGGACCTTAATGGAAAATTCATATCTACCCCCCCCACCGCTCATCTTCAATGGCTGCGTCACTAATGACCACAAACTCATTACTGACACCCTTAATTCCTCCTTCTCTGACCTTAGTGGTGTGCTCCCTCCTAACTTTTTGCCCCCATTGCCTAACCCCCACACTCCACTCCCCCCCTTTTCATTTCAGAACAATCTCCCAGTGGGAGACAAGGCCCTGCTTGCTAAAAACCTTAATCAAATCATGCTTCAGCAGTGATTCTCTGGATCTAAAATTACTGCATTTAATTCTCAATGAAGTCCTCCATCCCCTAACCAGCATCCTAAATCAGTCCCTCTGCCTAGGAGATTCTCATCCAAATGGAAAACTGCTCTCATCACTCCCATTCTCAAAAGTGGCAACCATACCCTGCCGGGGAACTACCGCACCATCTCCATACTTCCCCACTCTCCAAGGCCCTAGAAAAAATCATATCTGTCCATCTTACTGACCAGTGATCACCAAATACAGCCTTCTCTGTCATGAAAAGCATGGCTTTCATAAAGGTCAAAGCACCACCTCAGGACTGTTAGAATTTATCACTGCCATTCACATTTTCCTTAACAATGGGCACTTGGCTGGGTCGGTATTTGTAGAACTGTCAAAAGCTTTTGGCACCATACATCACTCCCTATTACTATCTATCCTCTCTCAATTGGTTCTCTCCCAAGATGCCACTGGCTGGTTCTCTGATTACATATCTGGTGGATCTCAGCAGGTCAGGATAAATAACTTTCTCTTATCCAGCCTCCTGGTCACCTCTGGGGTTCCCCAGGGATCCATCTTAGGCCCCCTCCTCTTCAGTATTTTTCCTCAACTCCCTCTCCAAGACAAGCTCTGGAAAAATGTTCTTATATGCAGATGATGCAGTACTCTTCTCGACCCACCCTGACCCAATCATTTTACAACAGTCCCTCCAACAATCATTCAAAGAGGCTGAGTCCTGGTTCACTGAGCATCATCTGGTCCTTAGCTATAAGAAACCTAAAACTATGTTGTTGGCTCACTCCCAAACATAGTGGCCTCCCTCGGCAAATCCTTAATTCCCAACAGGTACCCCAGGAACAGGTAAATTCCTTCAAATACCTTGGGGTCACCCTTGACTCTGCTCTTAACTATCATGAACACATCCGCCTCCTTAGCTCCACTGAAAACACCCACATTGGCCTACTCCACTGCTATAAGCACTGTCTCACACCTGAGGCTCTGCAGTTTGCTGTCTTTTCATCTATCCTGTCCCTCATTGATTATGGGATACTGGTCTATGGGGCAACACCCCCCTCAATAGTGTCTCTAAATAAGGCATGTCACCTTGCTACTGACTGTGATTGTCTGACCCATAGCTGCTATCTGTATAGTCCTACAAACTGGCTTGATTTTAATGGGAGGCTTAAATACCAGACCTGCCTCTTCACCAAAAAAATCACTAATGGTCTTGCCCCCCCCCGGCCTCTCACCCCTAATGCAGGCCACTCTTGCACTAAAATGTACCATAGCTCCCATAAATCTCATTTCCAGGTTCCCCACTGCAAGTTGGCCTTGGGCCAAATAACTTTTCATTACAGGGCTCCTCTCTGGAAGAACGTGCTCTCTAATGCCATCATCTATGAAGCTAAAAGTGTCCACTTCAAAACCCTTCTCAGGAAACATATCCATACTGTAGGGCCTGAGACTGCTTCTAGCAAAACCCCTATGTCTCTGAGCCAGGATCTGCCACTTGCCCCTTCGCCCCTCACATATCTCCACCCCCATTTCCTCAGCCTACTCAGTATTAGGCTCTGACATACCCCCCCACAGCACTTTCAACAACAATTTCCTCCGACAAGGGCCTAGTGTCCCTCGGGGCACCTGTCCTGCTAAGCCCACGGTCCCTCCAGCCTAACTCTCCCACTGCGCCCCCTGGACTAGAGTCCTCTGTGTAAATACTCTAGGAATCATATCACTAATCATGAATGGTCTTATTGTTCTGTTTATAACTATGATGTCCTTTTATGACCATGTAACCTGCTGATTTGCTACCATATATGCTTCTGTTCATCTGCCTGATGCATGAATGTTGTTCTACTGATGTGGAGCCTTTGTAAAGGAGTCTCTGACTCAAAGGTTTACAATTCCGATATGATAAATAAAATAAAATAAAATAAAATAAATAAGCAAAGAATGCTTCTTTGTGAGTCCAAATTCCTTTGCCGTTACAGGAAGCCATCCAAAACACTGAACTGAGCAGATCAGAACTCAAAATGTTAAAATGAAATAACTTTGGAATGGATTAATATTTTTTCACCAAACAAGCGAAAGGCACTTCTGAGAGGCAAGCCCTTTCTACCCTGAACTATCTGAGAGCAGCAAGATGACAGAAATGCATAAAAGAAGCACTTTTTAATGTTTTAGCACGATGCACAGCTTGGAATCTGCATATCCGACCTAAATGAAACTTGGCATATCAAGAGATCTACTACACAAGACTGCACGTGCAATATTGTGTGTACATCCATTGAATGGTTGCAAAGTTATTAAAGTGAAATATTTGAGGTTTAACATAGAAACCCCTGCTCAACCCCTAACTATAGTGGTGCTACCACGCCACTATAATATGAAGCAGTGTTATTACAAGAAACATGGTTGGCAAACATGTTGGATTTTAGTTTTCATGGTTTTGTGCATTTCCTTTTATCAGCTTATAAATTTAAAACATTTGGCAGACCCTTGGGGGTATAGATATTTTTATCTTAACAAAATTAAACAACTCAAAGAAAATTGTTGAATCTCTCTATTCCATGTTTTTTTTTTAAATCCCTTACTGGGTTCTATGTGATAAGGGTGAATTCAGCATACCGAATGCCCTTATTGCAACCCCACATCACCGTAATTCAATTTCGGTGATATGGGATCCTGGCGAGAGAAAACATGGGTCAAAAACTTTTTTGTTTTGTGTTATGTGGGGGGCTGTGCCCCCACACCCACCTAAATTAGGATTCTCGATTCCAGGGGGGGTGCATGTTGGGGGGGTGCATCTCCCCCCCCCAAAAAAACATTGTCTCTGGCTGGGTACTACAAAATTACTGCCGCATGGTCCAGAACCCTGTATCCTCCCCACCCCAAGCTGCACCTAGCCCACCATGCCATGATGTCAGCTCACCAGAACTCCATGGCACCACCCTCACATACCCTCCTGCCCCACATTCATCAGGCTCACTCCCACCCCCTGCATGCATATACGCATGTGACATCCTGTTGCCATTTCGCGACCAACTTCATCCGGTCACCTACCCCACACCCCCGCTGTCGGGGCACTATGAGAAAGTGGGTCACCATTTCAGCAGGTGCCCACTTGCTAGTGCCCCATATGATGGTATACCCTCTGGCTGCAGCCCTTGCATCCATATTTCTGACATGAACTGCATCCAGTAAATGTATCAGAATGTTTGCATCCTATTTTTGAACATTCTGATGCATTTGTGACACTTTACCCAATTTATAGCAAAGAAATGAAGGATGTGTCAAAATTCTGATGGATGAATCATTTGAAGAGTGCACATCATGGCAGCCATGTCCAGCAGTTAGAAAAACAGATGCACTGATTTGATTCCCTCCATATGTCTTGCTTTAAAATACATTTTAGAAGTAATTCTAATATTCATACAAAGTACAGACAAGACAAAATCATTTTAATTCTGTAATACTAATATTCCTCAAAAAAAAAAAAAAACAACTCTATGGATTGTCATTAGACCAATGAGCATAATTGAATGTCTTGTTGGGAAATTAAATATACTGATGATGTTTTTATTCTAGCTGGTAATTTTAATACTAAAACCTCAGATAAACCAGAAAGCCTTAAACATTTTCTTCCAACTAATTTAAATGACTCAGGCTTGGGCTTGGATGCTATATAGTCTGACATTCCAGACACAAGGTCATTGGATAACGTTTTAATCGACAAAGCCAATTATTTCTATCAATGGCCTCTGAACATGATTTCATTTTTCTCAGTGGTAGACTTCCTTTTGTTCTCCTTGGGTCTCTAACTTTTTACTCTGCAGTATGAATGATGGGCTCTGTTTTAAGTTGTATCTTAAGTGAACAACAGTATGTTGAACTAGTTCATGCCTTTTCTTGTGTTCAGGTTAAAATAGACAATGATCATTTTCTTTTTTTGTAATTAAAATGTTATTGAATTTTAGGCAAGCAACAGTACAGACATTGACCACCAAAGTAGCTGAATGAATACTTGCCAGGGCAAATCCCTTTGTAGTTAAAACCCTAAACATGGTCTTTCCAGTAAATTGCACGTATCTTAGTGCAGTATTTATTTATGAATGAATGCTGGTAACCAGGTAGGACCACTGAGACCATGAATCCTTATTTCAGGGTCAACCCGGAATTAATTACTAGCTATAGTCACAAGCAAATATCTGAACAACAGGGCACAGTCAACAGCACAACTGCGAACAAGTACAATAGGAGTCAATTACATACAGTTACAATTGCAGCATAATTTCTCTTTAGGACAGTAGAACAGCTGCAAATAAGGACATTGGTTTTAATTACATACAATAATATCATAGCTTAGAAGTAGGACAGTATGTGTGATACAATCAATGATCCTGATATACAACGTAATTGGAAGAAACAGTAATCCACCTGCAGACAATACCAAAAAAGAAGTAAGAAACCAAGATATGCATGAAGTAAACAGCATATGGTACTGAACATATAAACTTCTTTTGTTACAAAAAAAACCTAAGTGTATAGTAGGTTTAGAGACATAGCAAGGCAGTTTCCATTATGATGCATGTGTGGGAACCTAACTTAAGGCTAGGCGAAGATGGAATGAGGGAGGGGAGCAGACTGTCAATGACCTGTGGGCTTTACAATGTTCAACATGTAGTGGTGCATTGTTGCTCATTAATGCCAGGATCTTATTCTAGGGAATATAACTCCCCTGTGGAACTTTCCAATACTTGGAAGCCAAATACTGGCCACTGGCCTTGTTGTTGCTGTCCAGTTTGTGCATAGAAGCATAGTGCACCTATTCATAGCTTGCTGCTTTCACAAACTCTAGCAGCTACTCTGAGAGGGGAGAAGGCATTACTTCTCATCAGCGCTGGAGTATTATTCTTTTTGCTCTGATGAACACCCCTTGGAGCCAGAGCTTGATCTGTGGGGAGGTCCTTGAGCTTAGGCTAGTATCCTCTGTGAGATCCATCATCACCAACTTGGGAGTCAATGTAAGCCCAGGATTGGCCAGATCTCAACAAACCTGCTGGACTTCCATTCAGAACTGTTCTAATATTGGGTATTTCCAGAGGAGGTGGGTGACATTCCCAATTGCAGTGGTGCACCTCCAGTAGATGTCAGAGGGTGATAAGCCCCAACCATGCAGTTTCGGGGGTGGGGGGCTGCTCCAGCAATGCAGTATTTTAAACTGGGTGAAGAAGCTCAGCATGCCTCTAGTGCTTTTTTCAGTCCCATTCAGCAGGTGTCCCATTCATGTTGGGTCAGGGGTGAGGGCTTCTTTCAGTTCTGTACTCCATTTTGTCTGGAGCATCTCCACAGTGCTATCAACAACAACTTGTAGAGTTCTTTATTGATATAGCTGGCTTTAGAGGTAGTTGCCTGTTTCAGGAAAGAGAATGGTATCTAGTTTATTTGGTCCTCCATAGTTATAGTGGGGTCCCAGGACCTGGGTTAACACATGCTGGAGCTGTATGTAGTACCAGTCTTGAAAGCTGTCCAAGCTGCAGTCTTCTTGAAGCTGTCCAAAGGCATTCAAGTGCTTGTAGTGGAATTTTATAATTTGTGCTAGACAGTGAATGCCTCTAGAGGACCAGGTGGGCCACTTCTTTAGGTTTGGTTCAATTGTGCAAGCTTGATTGTACCAAAGTATGGAAAGGAAGTAATCTGTGTGTTCTCCATTTGGTCTATTTAACAAAGATAGACCAGACATTTGCATGTAGCTTAGTGTATGGTGAGTGTTCAGTGCTGTGGGACCTTCCCAAATAGAACAGCCTGTTGTAAACTGCTTCCCAGCAAGTGGACCTTACATTCTGCATATATGGGTTGCAATATCTCTGGCCTGTGGGTGAAGTATCTGTCAACTGCAGGAGCAGATGTGCTGCCTGTTTTGGGGTAAACTCAGGTAGGTTTAGTTGTCACTTTTCTAGGGGCTTCATGACCTTCTTGTGGCTGATTTGCCTTGGCCATTCCCTGAAAGAATGTTAGCATTTTCTGGTGGGTCAGCTTGTACATCTCCAGGCTGAGCTCAATAGGGAGGTTATCCAGTATATACTGTATGTTGGTGGCCTGCCTCAGTGTGACAGATGCAGACAACTCCACATAGCAATGTCCCTATCAGGGGGGGTCAGACACTGGAGCAAGTTCAGTCTCCCAGGCCATTAGTGTTCCATGTAAACTGGACCCCAAGGTAGAACATTTTGCTGCCTGCATCCTGTAGCATCCAAGGAAATGCCAGTTGAGTCATTGTATTGTGACAGGATGGCAGTATAAGTGATTTGGCTATACTTGCTTTGTAGCCTGAAAAACTGCCAAGGAATCAAGTGTGGCCAACCTTAAGGGTACCCTGTTAGAATAGCATTGCCTAAACAGTGCTGTGAGGACGGCATAATGCCTGAATCAATAGGGGCAAAATAGCATATGTCAAGTATTGCTACCCCTGTAGCTATTCAAGCAATGGTGAGGGTCTGCTTTTGAAAGAAAAGAGCAGTAGCTGGCCAAGATGCTCCCATGGTATAGATGGTTAAGGCAGCAAGGTTCAATTCCTGGTCTCCCGACACATGAAGTTTCATTTTTCCCCTGCCCGAAGTGTAAATTTGTTTCTATCACCCAAAACCATAATTCCACCCTCGTGTCTCCTTTTTCCTGAGATAGAAACATAGAAACATAGACTTTGATGGCAGATAAGGACCGCTTGGCCCATCCAGTCTGCCAATTTCCCTACCTACAGGATAGGCTGCAGATCCTAGTTAACCAACAGCCTATTTCTTCCTACCCCCCACAAGAATTGCCTTATGTCTGTCCCATGCATTCTTGAATTCTCCCACAGTTTTAGACCTCACAACCTCCTCAGGAAGGCTGTTCCATGCATCCACTACCCTCTCTGTGAAATAATACTTCCTCACATTGCCCCTGAACCACCCCTCTATCTTTAAATTGTGTCCCCTTGTTCTTGCACATCTCTTTTTCTGAAAGATGCTACCCTCTTGTACTTTGTTGATTCCACTGAGGTACTTAAAAGTTTCTATCATGTTCCCCCTCTCCCTTCTTTCCTCAAGGGTATACATATTAAGCTCCTTTAGTCTCTCCTCATACGGCTTCTCTTGCAGACCCTGCACCATTTTAGTTGCCCTCCTCTGGATTGCCTCTATCCTTTCTATTTCCTTGCAGAGATGGGGTCTCCAGAATGGGACACAGCACTCCAGATGGGGTCTCACCAACTGTCTGTACAGAGGGATAACAACTTCCTGTTTTCTGCTGCTGATGCCTCTCCCTATGCATCCCAGTATACCCCCAGCCCTCCCTACTGCCTTCTCACATTGCTTGCTAACCTTAAGGTCATCTGATATGATTACCCCAGGTCCCTGTAGAGGAAGAAAATTTCTGACCTAATGCTGTAGAAACCACTGTGCATAAAGCTCCACAAAATGGCTGCAGAACTGAAACAATCTTCATGAAATGGTGGATAGTGGAAAATTCCATAGCAAGCATGTCCTTGGAGGATGGTGGAAAATTCCATAGCAAGCATGTCCTTGTAGTAATGTGTGCATGCCTTATAGATGATGTGGCTAAAGTAAGTTAGCATAATAATTAGCATAACCAGTCAGTAAGTGACAGCAGTATTGTATTTAACATAGTATTAGCATAACCAATCAGCAACTAACAGCAGTATTGTATGAAGTTTACTGTCCAATGAAATTGTGCCATGACACTGTTATGTGACTAGGCACGTGTATAAGAGAAGGAGGCTTACTATTGTAATCGAAGCTGTGCAATAACAACATGGGGAGCTGGCTCTCCGTATGCATATGTGAATAAATGGTTTGAACTCTGCACAAGACTGTTTCTTTGTCTGTATATAACAAGTAGGAAATTTTCACGACAATCTTGGCGTAGTCGACAGGATCTGCACGGCTCTGTTTGGTGGAGTCTTCACTGGAGTAAGACGTGAAGTACGCCAGCGGATGTCCAGGGGACATTGCAGGGAGACCACCTCACAAAGACGAGGCAAGGACCCGCTTTGGGCTGTTCGGGTGAGGACACACCAACCAGGATGGCGCAGATCGGACAAAAAGTAAGAAAGTTCTTGTGTTGACTCCAAACTAAGTAAAAGTAGTTTAAAGTAACATAAAAGTAAAGTGGTAAAACAGTGATGTAAAACTCTAGAGATTTGGGCTGTTAAAACAAGAGTAACCTCAGACAAGTTTGAGTCCTTTTAGTAAAAGTGGTCAGAAGGCTTGAGTTGCCAGGGCAAAAGTAACCAAAACATAGGTTTGAACTTTTGTAGCAAAAGTAGTCCAGGACCTGAACTGTTGGGACAAAAGTAACTAAAAGGGGGTTTGAGTTTTAACTGTGATGCTAACCCAGGAACAGAGCTAAGCAAGAAGGGTGTAAAGTGTAATACATAAACTAAACACAGGACAGTGACATGGGGGTGAAACAAAGCAAGGGAAAGTTGCCTGATCCCCCGTGTGAACCAGTAAAATGTATGGCTGACAAATATGGGAACAACTCAATTAGTGAAGTCCCGGAATGGAACCTGAGAACAGACGGATTATTTCCCCTAACAGGAACATTTAGCCTGGATGTCTTACGAGAAGCAAGGTGCATTCTAGAAAAAGTAGAAAGCAAACAAAAGAAAGTAGTAATAGATTGGACAAAGTTCAATAGATGGGAAAGAGAAGCAGAAAGTAGGTATGAAAGGTCAGTGAAGGGCATAATGGTGAAACAAGAAACAGAGGAGGAGGAAAGGAAAAGAAAGCCGAGAAAGCATGATACGCCACCCCCATATCGGCTCCCATTTGCTGCCCCGGCACCGGCACCCTCTGCTCCACCATTGGGAGGGGCTGAGGAAGGGGGGCCACAGGTCCAGGATGAATTTGAAGATGCTGTGGAGGCAATGGCATGAACGGAGCCCGATATGACTAGTGGGGAAGTAGAACCACCTAGTAGCAACCCAAATTCTACTTCCCCGAGAAGTCCTGTGGTGACTAGATCGACAGAAAGGAGGGAGGACCCTGCAATTAACATGCCACTAGTATATTACCCCAACCCTAACACGGCTGATGTAGCCAACCCCCAGATAGGAGTAGAGAGACCTTGGAGCCCTGACGAACTGACTGATGCAGTTAAGGGTATACCGCCCCCTGGGAAAGATGTAGATGCATACATAGAGGAGATGCAAGCCCTATTTGCAATGTATGACCTGTCCACTTGAGAAATGACTGAGTGTTTCAGGAGAACTTAAAATTCCAGTGGAATGAGTGCAAGGGAAATTGAAATATGGATGCTGCAAGAGATGATAGAGCAAACCAACTGCAAGCAGTTTGGACGGCAGTGCAGATTAAGTTTAAAAAAACTACTGATTGGCCCTAGCATCCATGCTACAAAGCAGAAAACAGGCGAGACAGTGCAGGAATATAAAGAGAGACTGGAAACCATATTTAAACAGCACTCGGGGGTGAAGCCTGGTGATACAGCATATGGAAATTTGTTGGGGCATGCCTTTTGTAGTGGACTTTTGCCTGAGATAAAAAAAGGAGTTACAACTGCTTGTATTGGATGGGAGACAAAATCATTAGCTGAGATTTTGCCGTATGCTGAACACTCTGAGAGACAACAGAGGGGAAATGAAGAAAAAGATCAGAAGAAACTAGTAAAGGTGCAGCTAATGTACTATGAAGGTGGTAGGGGCAGGGGAAAAGGCAGAGGGAGAGGGTGAGGAAGAGGAGGTCCCCAGGCAGAGCGAGGGAGGGGTGATCATAGCCAGTACCGCTGCTACCACTGTAACCAAATGGGCCACATCACCAGAAACTGTCCCCAGGAAGGGGGAGCCGCCCAGTATGAACTACCCCCTCCCGCTGCCGACTTTTCTGTGCACAACCCTTTGTATGAAATGCAACCGCCAATGTACAATCGCTAGAAAATAGTGGGACAACATGAAGCAATGCTCTCCCTCACCCCTGACCCCGTGAAAATACCAAAATTTACACTAACTGTTGACAACAAGAATGTTTCCTTTTTGGTAGACATCGGTGCATCATTGTCTGTGATACGAACCTGTGAACTGTACCTGCATCCCAGTGACACTGTGGTGGAAACCGTGGGTGCCTCAGGCATACCTATGTACGAGCATCTGACCCAGCTCCTGACTGTGCAGTGTAACAAGCTGACGATACGACACGAATTCTTGTATAGTGAGACTTGCCATGTAAACTTACTAGGTAGAGACTTATTGGCTAAGCTAAACATGACTATAAGTATAAGTAATGAGGGACTCTCTGTGACCTCAGCCAGAGCTGGTATTTTTCCCTTGACAGTGACTGCAAGTGACTGGCTGTACTGTTGGAAGTTTATAGGTGAGGAGCAAGTGGGCTCATTGATAGAATGGGCTGCTAAATTGACAGGGGGTGTGCAGGAACTACAGTACTATCTCCACTGTACTGCTCACTATGCAAAAGGTGAGAGGAATTTTGGGTATGAGACAAGTAGATGGAGTACTCAGCCAGTGCTAGATGAGTTACAAGTAAAAGATCTTTACGTAGCACATGACCGCTGTGCTGCAGCTGTAGAACTTACTGCTGAGCAACAACAAGCCTATGTAGTGGAAGGGGCAGCTCCTCACATCTCACTTGCAAAGGGAAAAGTGGTACAGTGGAAGGATTTGGGGACGTGGGTGGCGCAAATGAGAAAACTAAGCGACTGGGAGCAAGAAGGTGACAGGTGGGTGTCGCCATCAACAGGGTGTTATAAGTATGTTCTATGTAAGCAAGCGTCAGTGCAACTAGAGATAAAGGCAATTGGACAGGTTACAAAGGAAAAAGAAAGTAAACTAAATGATAGGTTACCCCCTTGGCTAGATGAGCTGCCAGATAGTCTATGGGCCACTTCCAAGACCGATGTAGGATTAATGAAAAATGCACAACCTTTAGCAGTCACACCAAAGTCCTCCTATAGGCCCCACAAACACCAATACCCGCTTGGAAGGAAGCAGAAGAGGAATTGCACCTGCATGCAGCATTGGTAGAGGGGGTTATCGCACTCATGTCCCAATGCTATGGTAAACACTCTTATTCTACCGTGAAAAAGCCAGATGGCACCTACGGTTTGTGCAAGATCTGCGACTGGTAAATGCTGCTGTACATGCCAGAATGCCTGTGGTCCCGAACCCTGTCACTGTTCTGTCTCAGATACCTACAAATAGTTGTTTCTTTACAGTTATAGATTTAGCAAATGCCTTTTTCAGCATTCCCGTGGAGCCTGAGAGCCAAGAATGGTTTGCATTTACGTATAAAGGGAAAAAGTGGACATGGACTCGGATGCCCCAAGGGTATGTTGAATCCCCGGCTGTGTTCTCAGCCCAGATGAGTGACAATTTGTCTGCCTTTGTGCCCCCCGGTGGGAGTGTATTGATACAGTACGTTGATGATCTGCTACTTGCCTCCCCCTCGCGGGAAGCATGTGAGCAGGACTCAAAGGCGCTTTTACTCTTTTTGGCTGAAAACAGGCACAAGGTATCAAAAAGTAAACTACAGCTGTGCACAGAACAGGTAAAGTACTTAGGTCATACCCTGTCGGCACAAGGGCACGCCCTAGCCCCAGAATGAATTGAGGCCATTACCAAATTGTCCCGTCTGATAACAAAACAACAAATGATGTCCTTTTTGGGCATGGTGGGCTACTGCAGAGCCTGGCTGAAGGATTATGCCTTCTTGGCACAGCCCTTGCAAGATGCCATCCAAGGCAAGGGTATGCAAATGAAAGATGAGGTCAGGTGGACAAACAAATTAACGGAAAACTTCACACAATTAAAATTGGCTTTAGCATCAGCACCTTGTCTAGGGCTGCCTGACTTTAACAAGCCATTTGACCTCTATGTGGATGGAAGGCATGGGTTTATGTCTACTGTACTAACACAATTGCATGGGGATGCAAGAAGGCCAGTGGCTTACTACTCTAAGCATTTAGACTCAGTAATCAGAGGAATGGTGTCGTGTCTACAGTCTGTTGCCGCTGCTACCGCGGTGGTGCTGGCCTGTTCTGATTTGGTGGGGTTTTCCCCTCTAGTTGTACATGTGCCACATGCAGTACACTCAATTATACTGCAGGCCCGCACCGCCCATCTAACTCCTGCTCGCTTTACTGCAATATCAGAATGTGTTACTAACCATGTCAAATGTTACCCTTAAGCGCTGTACTACCTTAAACCCGGCTACCCTCCTCCCTACCCCGGAGGACGGTGATGTACATGACTGTGGAGAAGTAATTGACTCGGACTGCAGACCTCGACCTGATTTGACTGATGTACTGCTGACTAAAGCAGACCTGGAACTGTTTGTGGACAGCTCAGCTCAACAAGATGGGCAGGGTCATCCTATTGTGGCATACGCCGTATGCACTGACAGCACTACTCTAGAGAGCCATAAGCTGCCGTCCCACTTGTCAGCCCAGACCTCTGAGCTATTGGCATTAACCAGGGCCTGTGTTTTAGCAAAAAAACAAACCATTAACATTTACACGGACAGCAGATATGCCTTTGGAGTAGTGCATGATTTTGGAACACTATGGAAAAACAGGGGGGTTCCTGACTTCGTCAGGAAAGCCCATTGTGCATGCGAAACTAGTAGAAAACCTGTTGACGGCCATTCAAATGCCTAGGGCTGTCGCAGTCGTGAAATGCCAAGCGCACACATCTGCTTCTGACATTGTATCAAAAGGAAACGCCCGAGCTGATGCAGCTGCGAAAAGAGCAGCTCTCCTTGATGTTGTCCCACTACTGTTAATGCTTTCTCAAGAAGTAAAACCAGTAAATCTTTTTTCTGCCAGTGATGTAGCTGAAATACAACAATCTGCTGATAAAAAGGAGAAAAAGAACTGGCAAACATGTTGCACCTATGACGCCACTGCAAAGCTATGGGTGGCGCCCGATGGCAGACTTTGTCTACCAGCAGTCACGTTTCCCTTTTTGGCCAAGTTGGCTCATGGAGCCGATCATGTGTCAAAAGGGGGGATGGTGGCTTTTGTAAATAAATATTGGTATGTTGTAGGTTTCTCTTTGTATGCTGAAAACCTTTGTAAAAAATGTATTATATGTATGCAAAATAATATCGGCAGAGGACTCCAAGTAACCCCCTCTGCCCATCCTTCTCCTACAGGACCTTTTGAGCACATCATGATGGACTTTATTGAACTAAGCCCTTGTGAGGGCTACAGGTATTGTTTGGTAATAGTGGATATGTTCTCTAAGTGGGTAAAGGCCTTCCCTGCTCGAAGCAGCACTGCTTGTGTGGTGGCAAAGGCCCTATTGAGGGATATTATACCCCGTTGGGGCCTACCCTCGCGTATATCTAGTGACAATGGTACTCATTTTGCAAACAAAGTTTTCAGGTGCCTATGTGAGGTTTTGAAAATTGATTTAAGAGCTCAATGTGCCTACCATCCACAGTCTGGAGGGGCTGTGGAAAGGGCAAACCAAACCTTAAAGGTAAAGTTAACCAAACTGATGGCAGAAACAGGACTTAATTGGGTGAAGGCCCTGCCTTTGGCCTTAATGAGTACGAGAGGTAGACCAACGCAGATGGGTATGTCACCACACGAGATTCTAATGGGTAGGCCTCTGAGAATGACTAATGCACCTTTTCCCCAAAGCAGGTTAATGTTGCACGGTATAGATAACAAAAGGATTGCCTATTGTTTATCCCTTAACGCTGTGTTGAGATCTTTTTACCCTAGAGTAAAGGCGGTCTTGCCTGTGCCAAATCCGGAAGCAGTGCTACAGCCCAGAGACTTCGTGGTGATAAAGGACTTTCGGCAAAAGAAGTGGAGTGATCCCCGGTGACGAGGTCCTTTCCAAGTGCTCCATACAACACCGATAGCCGTGAAGATCGCTGAGAGAGACACATGGATCCACGCATCCCACTGTCGGTTGGTGACGGCCCCCGAGGACAGATGAAGAAATAGACTGTTTTATTGACTGCAGGGGTGGCATGTGTGCTGGGAGCCGGTGTGGTTCTTCTGACTCTGATAAGTATTAAAGTAAACCACAAGACTGTGAGATGCAGCTGCAGCCTTGAACCCCTACACACCACTAAAACCTGGTGGACTCTAATGAAGCTACATGTTACTAACACTAACCTAAGTGATTGTTATGTGTGTGCGCATTCCCCATTCGGCCATAGGACTGCACTTGCGGCCTGTACCCTTGGTCTGGTATGACACATATTTACTCTTATTTGCTATGGCACATGCAAAGGATAGTGAAGGTAATTGGTCCACGAGCTTGTTAAATAAGAGCAAAGTTACTGTATTTCAAGGACACCACTTCGCCACCTGGTATAAGCCCTCAAAAATGGGAACCCCCTTAAAACCCTTGTACCTAGATCACAGACCAAAAACCCAGGCCCCCTATTGTGTGTGTAGGAGTTGGACACAGACAGGAGCAAATATACAAGTGGGGGTGTCTAGTTGTTCTAATAATTATTATGCAGGACAAAATTATTCTTATACCTATAATACGTCCGACGGTAACATGACAACATGGTATGGTGAGGGTATATATTTTCCAACTGAGCTTAAAGAGGGAAAAAAGTTTGGTACCTTGTCCGGCCTGTACTGGGTGTGTGGGGTAAAGGCATATGTGTTTTTACCAACAGGATGGATTGGGTGCTGTTACTAAGCTACACTACACCCATCCGTACAAGTGTATGTGCCCCCTCAACATGATAATAATGTATTACAGGGCGATGACCTCAGCATGCGCCACTGAAAGCGTGCCATAGGTGCGGGAGATTCTGGAGTACCTAGCGACAAGAGAAGAGTGCCAGTGGGTGAGAAGTTAGCTGCAGTATTTTTTCCATTCTGGGGGGTACTACAAAGCATGCAATATATTGATCAACTAAGCTACGAACTTGAAACCCTGGTAAAAGAAACCAATGAAGGCCTCACCCTTTTGAGTGCTGAAACAAAAGCATTAAGACTAGTAGCATTACAAAATCGAGCTGCTCTTGATTATGTATTAGCAGCCCAGGGTGGGGTATGTGCAATAATTGGAGAAGAATGTTGTACCTATGTACCAAATGTGGCTGATAACAAGACAGAAGTTTTGCACAAAGTACAGCAACTACAGAATAAAATTGTGAGCAAAAATAAGTCTGAGGGTGACTGGAATCCATGGGGACGGATTACAAATGTATTTGGCCAATGGGGATCAACAATAATGACGTATGTTGCTGCTGTCATTATCACCTTGTTATGTATATGGCTCGTTGTACTTTGTGTAAAGCTGGTGCTTACGAAAATGTGTAACACAGCCTGTAACCCACCTACACCAACTGTACAATCACCTGTGATACATAATTATGACGTAGTAAAACAGAATGCACAAGAATTGCCTTACTATAACTGTGATATTGAATTTTAGAAGTTGATACAGAGTATCAAAAGGGGAGAGTGTAGAGGAAGAAAATTTCTGACCTAATGCTGTAGAAACCACTGTGCATAAAGCTCCACAAAATGGCTGAAGAACTGAAACAATCTTCATGAAATGGTGGATAGTGGAAAATTCCATAGCAAGTATGTCCTTGGTGGATGGTGGAAAATTCCATAGCAAGCATGTCCTTGTAGTAATGTATGCATGCCTTATAGATGATGTGGCTAAAGTAAGTTAGCATAATAATTAGCATAACCAGTCAGTAAGTAACAGCAGTATTGTATTTAACATAGTATTAGCTAACCAATCAGCAACTAACAGCAGAATTGTATGAAGTTTACTGTCCAATGAAATTGTGCCATGACACTGTTATGTGACTAGGCAAGTGTATAAGAGAAGGAGGCTTACTATTGTAATCGGAGCTATGCAATAACAACATGGGGAGCTGGCTCTCCGTATGCATACGTGAATAAATGGTTTGAACTCTGCACAAGACTGTTTCTTTGTCTCTATATAACAAGTAGGAAATTTCCACGACATCCCTTTCCTTTTTTGTTGTTGTTACTACCCCCCCATTGTGTATTCTTCCACTGGCTTCTTGTTTCCCAGGTGCATTATTTTGCACTTCTTTGCATTGAATCCTAGCTGTCATACTTCTGACCATTCCTCCAACCTTGCCAAGTCCCTTCTCATCCTTTCCACACCTCCTTGTCTATCAACTCTGTTGCAGATCTTTGTGTCATCTGCAAAGAGGCATACCTTTCCTTCCAGTCCCTCTGCAATGTCACTTATGAAGACATTAAAAAGGACTGGACCCAATACTGAACCCTGCAGTACCCCACTAGTAACCCCTCTTTCTCCAGAGTGGACTCCATTTACAATTACCTTCTGTGTCCTGTTGTCCAGCCAATGTTTTATCCAGGCTACCATCCTGGGACCCACTCCCAGGTTGGTTAATTTGACTATTAATCTTTTGTGTGGGACTGTGTCAAATGCCTTGCTAAAGTCTAGGTAGGCCATGTCCACAGCCCCTCCCTGGTCTACTACTTTGGTCACCCAGTCAAAGAAATCTATTAGATTCGTCTGACATGACCTTCCCACTGTGAACCCATGCTGCCTTGGATCCTGTGCCCCACTGGCCTCTAGGTACTCAACAATTCTTTCCTTCAGAAGTGACTCCATCACTTTCCCTACCACAGAGGTCAGACTGACAGGTCTGTAGTTTCCTGCCTCTGTCTTGGTTCCACTTTTGTGAAGGGAAATCACATCGGCCTTCCTCCAGTCCTCAGGTACCACACCATCCTCCCATGATTTACTAAAAAGAGTTGCTAGTAGTTTCACTAGTTCCCCCCTTAATTCTTTTAGAATTCTGGGGTGAATTCCATCAGGGCCCATTGCTTTGTCCACTTTCAGTTTTAGGAGTTCTTGCAGAACCCTTTCTTCTGTGAAAGGACTGGGATCGACCCCCCTATCAAGAGTGCTTCTGTTAATTGGATTAGGCACTTCCCCCTCCTCTTTTGTGAATACTGAGCAGAAATATTCATTCAGTATCCCTGCTTTTTCACTGTCCCCGCTGCCCACCCACGTTCTTCTATTCAGCCTCACTAACCTCCTTTGACTTTCATTTCGCTGATGTACCTATAAAAAGTTTTATCCCCTTCTTAACTGAGTTGGCTATCTTTTCCTCAGTTTGGGCCTTTGCTATTCTGACTTTCCTCCCTGCTTCCTTCTGCCTTAACTGGTACAGCTCTCTGTCCTGCTCTTTCTGTGTTTCCTTATACTTCCTGAATGTTATCTTTTTCTTCCTGACTTTCACAGCCACCTCTTTTGAGAACCATAGTGGCTTTTTCTTTCATTTTGATTTGTTTATTTGCTCACACAAAGGCTTGTTGCCTCTGTGATGGCAGTTTTGATGATTCCCCATTGTTGCTCCACACCTCCTTCTAGCCTGTTTGCTAGTGCTTTTCTGAGGCATTCTCCCATCTTGCCAAAGTCAGTCCTCCTGAAGTCCAGTACCCTCACTTTTGTGTGGCTTGACTCTGTAGCTGAGTTTAATGTAAACCACACTGTTTGATGGTCACTTGTTCCCAGATGGCAACCCACTTCTAGATCTGAGATCCTCTCACTGCCCCATTTGAGAGTACAAGGTCTAAGATTGCTCCTTCACGAGTGGGTTCTGAAACTTGCTGCCTGAGGCCTGCCACCTGTAGGGCATCAAGAATGGCCCTGGTCTTGGATGTGGCTACAGCAAATGTGCTCCAGTTAACGTCTGGCATATTCAGGTCTCCCATCAACAGTATCTCCCCTTTCTCTGCCATTCTAAGAATGCCTTCTATCATAACCTTGTCCATTCCCTCCCTGTGACATGGGGGTCTGTATACCACCCCTGTGCGGATTGTGGTGCCCGTTCCAGTCTCCAATGTGACCCACAGTGCCTCCTCTCCTCCCTGTTTTCTCTTTTTTCAGTTGCTTTTATCCCTTCCTTTACATAGAGAGCTACTCCTCCCCCTCTTCTCCCCTGCCTGTCTCTCCTGTAGGTTATGTACCCTGGTATGTTAACATCCCATTCATGGTTCTCTGTGTTCCATGTTTCTGTGACTGCTATGAGATCCAGGCATCCCTCTTCCATCAAGGTCACCAGCTCAGGGAGCTTGTTGCCCAGACTACGGGCATTGGTACTCATTACCCTCCATTTCCTGATGGCCTTACTCCTTTTTGCCCCATCCCTGTCCTTCTTGCCTTTGTCACTTTCTCCATTTGCCCCTGCCCTTCTCCCTATCGACACCACTATGTTGGTGTTTACTGCACTTACTACCATGATTTTTTGGGGGCTAGGATTTCCCTGCTCCTTTCCAGTGCCTCCCCCCTTGGCTAGTTTAAATGCTTGCCAATGAAGCATTTAAACCTATCACCTAGAATCCTGGTTCCCCTCCTGGACAGATGCAACCCATCATGCCAGTATAGGCTTGCATCACTCCAGGTGGACCCCCAGTCCCCAATGAAGCCAAATCCCTGAGCTCCATACCAGTTTTTCAACCACTGATTGAATCCCATGGTGCGGAACACCCTAGCCTCTCCTACGCCATAGATGGGCAGCACCTCCGAGAAGGTTACTGTGCATGCTACTTGTCTAAGGCCCTTCCCCAATTCCACAAACTCTTCCTGCACTTCTCTAATCCCTTTCTTAGCCATGTCATTTGTCCCTAGGTGGACAATGACATCCAGCTCCCTCCCCTGTGCAGCTGCTCCAGCAATCCTGAGGATTCGCTCCTTGTCCCTCCAAGCCATGGCGCCAGGCAGGCACCTTACCTCCCTCTCCTCTTCCTTCCCCAGTTCTACATTCCTAACAATGGAGTCCCCCACCAGGAGTTGTTTCTTTCCTCTGTGGGGTCCCCTGACACCCTCCTGTGGGTCTCCTTTGTGGAGGTTCCCAGCATCCTTCTTGGTCTCCACTGCGGGTGCCTCCATAGAGGAACCACACTTTGCAGAATGGCATAGGAATTGTGGAGAGGTACAGCTGGAGAGATGTGCCTCTGTTCCACCACCCTCACCCTCCCTGAGCCCACTGTGGTCCAACCACTCCTCTTTCTTGGCAACCTCTGAGGCAACTACAGTGGCACTGGTGGTCCCTGGATGGAAGAGGAGGCCCCACAAATCCTGGCCAACTCAGCCTGAAGATGAGCAACCTCCTCCCTCAGCCCAGAGAGGTGCCTACAGATGGGACAACACCGCATCCTCCAGAATGTCTCCCGGAAGACTGCTGCTCCACAGCCACTGCGCTGCACCACTCCCATCATGTCTTATTTCTGGCCCCTTAACTGTTTGCAATCCTTGCTCTTTCCTCTGGTTTTTTTTCTCCCTCTCCTTACTTTCTGCCTGTGTGCCCTTTAAGCTCCTGATTACCCTGTTCTGAGACAAGAATATCCTATATTTCTCAGTAGACCCCTTACTTGCTCAGAGGCAGACCTCCAGCAGCTAGAGGGGGCTGGAGAGCTACTCTTGCTCTTCTAGGTTGAGGGGTCTTTGGTGGCTCTGTGATCACTCACTTCCTGCTCCCAAACAGGAAGTTCCTGTTGTCAGTCAAATTCTGTGCCTATAAAAGTAGAACTAACTTTGGGTGGAGGGCTGGGAAGGAGGGCAATATAGTCCCAGTAGAGAAGTCCAGTCACACAGCAGTCCTTTCTCCTGGTGTCTTCTGCCAAGCTACTAGATCTGCACCCCCCCTTGGAGTTGGTTATATAAATCACGAGGGGTGTGGGGAGCAGTGACCCCCACAAAACAAAAGTGTAAAATCTCCCTTTTAGCAATGGCAGTGGTTGTTGGTGTAATTTACAACTACCATTGGCGCTGTTTTCATCGATGATGTCTTTTCCTGGTGTTGTTGTTGACAGCACTGTTTGTACTGCATTGTCCTTGATGGCACTCTTCTAACATATCCTATTGCAACCTAGTGCTGACACCAAAACCCCCAGGTGGGTCAAGGTTAGCATAATGTCATCCACATATGCCACAACCTTGTGTTCTCCACCCATTTGGATTCTTTGGATGTCTGAGTTTTGTAGAATAGCCTATAGGAGGGGCTACAGTGCTATGACAAATAGGAGGGGCAATAGGGAGAAGCCGAGTCATGTGCATCATTCCAGCAGGAAGGGTTTGGAGGGCCTAGCATTGGTAATCACTGAGGCAGATGCTCCACTGTACAGAGTCTGGACTTGTCCGATGGACATTTCTCCAAATCTAAACATGCACGATGTATAGAATGAGTACATACACTCCACCATATTGAATGCCTTCTCTGTGTCAAGGGAGATGGATGCTGCTGGAGTGTAAGGTTAGGTAGCCTTTCAGATAAGGTTTATGAGTCTCCAAGTGTTATTGGTGCCTCTGCACATCAGTATGAAGTCCACCTGATCTTTGTTGATTATGTCAGAAATAACATCTTTCACTCTCATGGTCATCATTTTGACAAAAGCCTTGTAATCTGTTGCTATCAGGGCAATTAATGGATAGCTACCACAGAGGTGGAGGTCTTTGCCCTGTTTGTGGATGGGTGGAATGACCACCATTCACAAAGAGTTGGACAGCTGACCAGTTCTACACACTTCAGTGAGGACATCATCCAGTGGGCCTATTAATACCCTTTTGAAGTGGTTTATGAATTCTGCTGGGAGCTCTTTGCCGCCTGTTGCTTTGTCAGTAGGCATTAGCATATTGACAGGTCCAGCTCCTGGGTATTAAATGGCTGTTCGAACACCTCTCTGGTGGTTGGGGACAGTCTTGATAGGTTTAGAGGCTCCATAAAGGTGGCTACGTCCTCTGGGGAGGGCAAAACCTCATGTGTAGAAAAGCTTCTTGAAAAAGGCAAGGAAGGCATCACTGATGTCTGTTGCTGCCATCTTCAGGTCTCCACTCACCATCTTAACCCCTAGAATCCAGGACTTCTCTTGGCGCTTTTTTGAGATGGTGCATGAGTAGCCTCCATGGACATTCACCAGACTTTCAGAATGTTTGCCTAATTCTGAGTCAGTATTCTGGGGCCAAATTCCAGAAGGTGGGTGCAGGGCTGCCACCAAGCCCTGTGTCCACCACAAAGTTTTATGCAGCTGTGCCAAAGCCCTCGGATGCAGCTCTGTACTATTCCAGAAGGGCTGGTGGAATTGCAAACAGTTTTCCCATTTTACAGCAGCTTGCACCAAAGATGTGGCGCAAGCTCTGTACTAGGGGTACCTCACAGATGCAAAGTTAGACCTGCGGGGAGATAATCTAACTTTGAAGCATTGGGGACTTGTAGCAGTGTCTTCAGGAATAGAGATTTTGGCACAAGTCAGCACTTGCATCAAAAACCCTGCCTCATGTCCCCTGTAGCAATTGCAGCCACTTCTGGAATTGGGCCCCCGGTGTAGGTACAGGTTGGCCTTATATCTTGCCCCACAATTTCTGCAAAGAGTCCTGGGGTCTGGTCTGTGGCATCTCTGTACTTTTCTTCAAGAGGTTTGAGGTTCTGGAGCTGTTCCTTTTGGGCCCCTTGAGTGCCCTTTATTCAGGTTCGAAGCATAACTGATGCATCTGCCCCAGACAAATGCCTTTAGTGCATCATAGAAACACAGAAACATCTTTGATGACAGACAAAGGCCACTTGGCCTACCCAGTCTGCCCATTTCCCTACCTATTGGATAAGCTGCAGATCCTAGTTAACCAACAGCCTACTTCTTCCTACCTTCCCCATCAGAATCACCTTATGTCTGTCCCATGCATTCTTGAATTCCCCTAGTGTTTTGGACCTCATGACCTCCTCAGGAAGGCCTTTCCATGCATCCACCACCCTCTCCAAGAAAAAAATACTTTCTCACGTTGCCCCTGAGCCATCACTCCTCTATCTTCAAATTGTGCCCCCTTGTTCTTGCACATCTCTTTTTCTGAAAGATGCTACCTTGTTGGACTTTGTTGATTCCCGTGAGGTACTTGAAAGTTTCTGTCATGTCCCCCCTCTCTTCCCTTTCCTTGAGGGTATAGTAATTAAGCTCCTTTAGTCTCTCTTTCTATGGCTTCCGGTGCAAATCCTGGCAGAAATAAGGGTCTCAGTGGGTTAAGGTGCTGAACCTTCACTGTCTCCTTATGGGTTGGTCCATGGCCAGGGACAGACATGCAAATGAAACCTAGATGTGGTTTGAGAAAATCACCATACCTATGTTAGCCTCTATCACCTTCTGTACATACAATGTGAAAATATGTTTGGGTGGGGAAGAGAAAAAGGTGTAGTTTCACTCTCGGGGTGCATCAGCCTGTAAGACTCAACTCAGCTGAGAGTTCTGCAAGGCCTATGCTGCTGGCAACTTGTGTCCCACCAGGGCCTTATTTCTATCTAGGAAGTCCTCCACGGTCATATTTGTATCTCCTCCTAGTGTTATGTGGCTATTGGACCAGTGCTGTAATGAAGTTAGCATCACTGGGATTTGGGCAATACACATTACAGAGCATAACTTCTTGATTGTTCAAGGTGCATTGCCCAATGGCATACCTCCCACCTGGGTCATGTATTATTGTCTTTTCTTTAAATGCAATGTGTTTATGTATTAGGATGGCTTCTCCTCTCCTTTGTGAGGTGTAGGTGCTTTCTTACACCTGGAAGACCCACAACATTTTATGTTTGTTAGTTTCACTCTGTGTGAGGTGGGTCTCCTGCAGGAAAGTGATACCAACTCCCCCTACCGCCAAAGAAAATCTAGTATCTTCCACAGTTTGATAGGGGAATTGATACCCTTAACATTCCAGGAAAGCCATTTCTGAGGTTCTGTTGTTATTTATGTATTGCTAAGAAGCAGGGGAAGTACACCCTAGGAAGGAATGCCTCACCATGTACGTACCAAAGGAGGATGTCATCCCCAGTCACTGAGGCCAACATGGTGCACTGTAGCAGCTTCTCTTCTGGTGCCCTGCCCCCTCAGGATCTATTGGTCAAGTTTAAAACATAATGCTATTAATAACAGTAGTAAAAGAGTACCAAGCATAGTAACAACCATTGAAGTAACAAACCTGTACAGAAGAACAATTCTGTAACATTTATGTGCTAGCATATTAAACATAGAAACATAGAATTTGACGGCAGATAAGGACCGCTTGGCCCACTCAGTCTGCCCATTTCCCTACCTAATGGATAAGCTGCAGATCCTAGTTAACCAGCAGCCTACTTCTTCCTACCCCCAACCTCTAGAACTGCCTTATGACTGTCCCATGCATGCTTGAATTCTACCACTGTTTTTGACTCCACAACCTCCTCTTGAAGGCCGTTCCATGCATCCACAACCTCTCTGTGAAAAATACTTCTTAAATTACCTCTGAGCTGCCCCCTCTATCTTCAAATTGTGCCCCTTGTTCTTGCACACTCTTTTTGAAAGATGCTACCCTCTTGGACTTTGTTGATTCCTTAAGGTACTTGAAAGTTTCTATCATTTCCCTCCTCCTTTCCTTGAGGCTATACATATTAAGCTCTTTAAGTCTCTCTTCATATGTCTTCTGGTGCAGACCCTGCACCATTTTAGTTGCCCTCCTCTGGACAGCTTCCATCCTGTCTATGTCTTTGCAGAGACTGGGTCTCCAGAACTGCACGTAGTACTCCAGATGGGGTCTGACCAGCTGTCTGTACAGAGGGATAATAACTTCCTGTTGAACTCATTACTAGTCAAACTCAGTTTAGGAAAGAGACAACATAGCCTGCGCAGAAATGTAAGCCTCCAACTTGGTTGCATTCTCCTCCCTGTGCAAACTCCCATGGGATTGGTTATGCAAGAAGGACTGGATCCATGCCAAAGAGCCAGTTGTCACAAAAAGGTAGCACTATAAAGAAAGGAAAAAGGGAAGAGGGAAGAGGAATACGTACCTTCCAGACCCACACCTTGGCATCAGTTTTGGGGTTGATGTGCACTGGAATGCAAGCTGGGAGAAAGGGATATATACACTCATGGCTGCTGCTGCAGGGCCACAGCTGGAGGTGGGATTATATCTTCATGAAATTAAGCCATCTAGTGATTGCCCAGCTGATGAGCTGTGATGACTACAAGAGTCTCAGGGATCTAGGTCTTCCTCTAAAGTAAGCCATTGAACAGGGACGGACTGCCATTTTGGGGGTAGAGGCCATGTGAGCTGCTCTGGGCTCATGAGTTTGAGAGCCCCCAAAGTCCAGTGTGACCAGTTGTAGCTAGTGTGGATGCTCCTTGCCTGTCTGTTTATGTAACACTGTTCCAGGGATATGGGGTGGGGAGCATAAAGTTGATCTACTGCAGTGGCAGTGTTAAGTCTCCTCTAGTTGTGAGTCTATCTAGTGACTGCTCTTGGAAGGCATGCTTAATAAGGTTAGTGGACAACACTGTTGCCTCTTCTGCCTGCTACTAGAGTAAAGTGTGTCAAAACGAGCTGGCAGAGCTAGAGCTAAATGCCTGTGTGAGGTGCTGACTGTGACCCAGAACCTGGCCCAGTGCTTGAGTTGTTATAGCCCGGCTTCTGTTTAAGCCTGGTGGATACGCAAGTGTGAGAGCCCTCTTCAGCAGCCAGGAATGAGGGAGGGACAGTAAAGGATAAGCAGTCTTCAGTCTTCTCTAAATGCTCATGATTGTGGGGTGGCCGAAGGGAGCATTCACACAGTGGAGGTGACCTTCTCGCCCATTCCTTGGCACTGCAAAGCTGTGCAATCTTTCACGTGGTGTTGTCTGGGAACAATGAAGAGGGGTTGCCAATCACTGTGCAGCCATACTGTTAGAAGACTAGGCCTACTAGACTACCATGTCCATGTTATATAACCATGAATGGGCCAGCACTTCAAAATGGGGCCTAGGAATGACCTGATATAGTTTTCACGCCAATCCTCCCTGCCACTCACCAGTGTCCCATCTGTCTTTTCACAAGTTCAATTAAAGTGCTAGTTCCCTAGCGACATTGCAGCTTTAAATGTCATTTTGGGCATCAGGCAAGTGAAAGGGAAAAAAGGGAGGGGGAATTCTGGAGGATGGTCCATGTTTGCCCACTCAAAGCTAATTAACCAGAATACTAAGTAGTTTGCAACTTTCTTCACACCTGTGGCACACATAACAAGTGATACATTTAGCAAACATTGTAAACTTGAATTTTAAAGGTCCAATCTGTCTCTGCTCAGTTGGTGAGTTAAAGTGTGGCAAGACAAAGTCCTTTTATTGTGCAGGTAGGTCCCAGACAGTTTCCAGTTCAGTCAGCACAGGTCCTGTCACTGGCCCACTTTGGTCTAATCTGCTTGTTAGCTGCTGCCAGTTTTGCCACCCTTTTTTCCCCAGGCTCTGTTGTCCCCATAGTGCATGACTTGATGATTCATTTTTGGGCCCTTGATCGGTGACTCAGAGAGTGGAGTTTTTGTTGGGGATGTGGTCTATTTGCCAGATCTTTTGGGTGAGGATTCACTGTTGGAGTCTGTGTTTGCCATGACGGTCTGGTGTGTCTGCTCTGGTCCTGACATGCTCGAAAGCCAGCTTGTTAGTTGGATCTCTGCTTGTCCCTTTCCTGTCTGTTAGATCACCCTAAATGGGCATCTGCCTCCAACCTCTCCAGTGGGAGCTGTGCCTTCTCTGGGGGCTCTTCCACAGTGACCTGCCAGCCTGCCAGCCAGCCCTGAGATGCACAGACCACTAGCCCAAAACAGGCATCTGCCTTCAATCTCTCCCATGGGAGCTGCGCCTTCTCTGAGGGCTCTTCCAAGGTGACCTGCCAGACTGCAAGCCAGCCCTGAGACCCACAGGTATGGACATAGGGACACAGCCCTGCCTTTGGAGCTACTGGGCTTGAATCTTGGTGGTTTCTGTCTACACTGGCTGATTTGGTTCTGTATCTTACTTCCTCAGCCTTAACTGGACACTTCACCTTTCTTCTGCCATCTTATTCGCTACTGCTCTCATATACCTAAGCTGCTTAGTTTGCACAAACTTTTATATTGCTGGGTTGTATTTACTGATCTGTATACTTTATTGAATTCAGCATTCTATTTTGTTTTTTAATAATGTTTAGTGTTATATTGCTGTGTTGTATTTACTGTTCTGTATTTGTGTCTACTTTCCCATTTGCAAATTATGCTGCAAAGGAACTAGAGGGCAACAACTCGATTAACTTGCTGCTGCTGGCACTTGTTACTGTCCACCACTACTCACAGTCACTTTACTTATGCCAGTGCCAATGATCTACTCCCTACTGCTGATTAGTATACCCTGATCTATTCTTGCTCCCCAGATCCATAAAATATGCCCACCATTCCTTCACCACTTCCTCTCCTTCTAATTCTTCTATCAATTTTATTTACCTCAGCTCTGCACGCTCCTCAGTCCATTAAACCTTTCTCAACTTTCCCTCCACTCTCCTAGCCCCTACCTTTGTCCTTACCATAACACTTACACCCCCTCAAATACTCTGTTCTCACTTCCTTCACCTTTCCCCTGCTACTATATTCTCTGCCCCTAGCCACCTAGCTTTCCTTCGACACCTTATTTTCACCTCACCTAGCTCCCCCTCCCAAATACTTCCAAAATCTTTGGCCTATCACAAATGCCTTACACTCCTCTCCCTCATAATAACACTCCTCTTACTCACATTAGGAAATGTTCATCCCAGTCCTGGCCCCAATACACCCACCTCTGCCAGTTGCAATCCTTCCACTAACATACCAACTTCCCCCACCCCTTCTGCCCTCCTCAAGGGCCTGAAAATCCTCCACTTAAACGTCTGCAGTCTTGTCTCAAAAATTGATCTTTTACATCCTATGGTAATCTCCCTCACACCTGATATTCTAATTTTAATGGAAACTTGGATAAATGCTAAAATACCTGATCTCACCATTAATATCCCAGGTTATTCCATAATCAGGCTGGATAGGACTGGCAGGGGTGGTGGAGTAGCCATGTATATCCTGTCCTCACTTCAGTTCACAACCATTCTATCATCCTCATTACCCTCTGCCTATGAAGCACTTGTAGTAGACATTACCTGGTCATTTTTCTCCCCTATCTTCATTGCTGGCATCTACTGTCGACCTGGTTCCATGGCATCTGATAATTTGGATCTCATTATCTCCACAATCTCACTCTCACATAAAGGCAAGCTATATACCCTGGGTGATGTAAACATAAACTAGCTATCACCAGCAACTGCCAAAACACGTAATGACATCACAGCCCTTAATCTCTCCCAACTCATTCTGGAACCCACCTGCCTAAATCATAAAATCCTTTATCACTCCCTGATAGACTGGGATCTCACCTCTCACCCCTAGCAATTCATTAAATCAGGCATCTTCCCAGATGCCCTCAGTGATCATCACCTAATCTTCATAGTCAGGAAAGTCCATAGACCAAAACCACCACACAAAATTCTACAACTCCGCTCCTTCAGCTCCTTAAACCTTAATCCCCTTCTTAATGAACTGGCCAGCTCCAATTGGTACCCTATTGCCTTTGCCCCTTCCATTGACCAAGCCCTCGCTTATTTTAAAGATACATTTTTAACTACATGGAATGCTTAAACTCCATTCAAATGCACCACAGTTCATGGCAACCATCATCCCTGGGTCTCCCATGAGTTACTTGCCTGTCTCAGGGACTGAGACAAATCTTGGAGGAAATATAAGGCCTCCCAGCTTCCCCCAGTCTATACCAGGTATTGCATGTTAAGAAATGCCTGTACAAAAACTACTAGACTTGCCAAGTCTGAATATTTTAAGTCATCTTTTCTCAAAAACAACCATTTCTGCTCCAAATTCTGGAAAGTTGCCCGTGCCCTATTCTCCCACCCTTCACATCCGCCTCCCCAGTACTTAAAATAAACAACTCATTGGTCTCTGAACCATGAGCAGTGGCTCAAGAGTTTAACTCCTATTATGCCTCCTGCGCCACAGCACTTCTAAAGTCCCTCCCCTCTAACCTCCCCCTCTTCATCCTCCCAAACCCAGCACTCAACCCCTCTGTGCCCATCCTTCCTTCTCCTTTTCTGCTGTCTCCCCTGAGGAAACACTAACAGGCCTTCTCTCTCTTAATCCTTCTAAAGGCTCATCACCAGACAACCTTGACCCTAAACTCCTCTACCTTTCAGCTTCTGCTATAGCCTACCCTCTCTCCTTAATCCTAAATCTCTCCTTCTTATCCTTATCTGTCCCTTTGTCCTGGAAACATGTGGTGGTCCTCCCTCTCCCAAAGGGTGGTGACCCCTCCTCCTCTGCAAATTTTCACCCAATCTCCCTTATCCCTGCCCTGGCTAAGCTCTAAGAGCACCTGGTCCTCTCTCAACTAAACTCCTTCCTCGATGGCTCTTTCTTTTTCACCCCATTCCAACCTGGGTTTTGGAAGAACCACTCCACTACCACCTCCTTACGCAGGCTCACTGGCTTTATCCTCACCAGTATGATAATGGCTTCAATACCTCTGCTATCTTTGTCGACCTTGCCAAGGCTTTTGACACAGTCTCCCATGTCCTACTTCTTGACTCCCTAATGGCTGCTGGGTTGTCTACTTCTGCCCAAAACTGGTTTAGAGCTTACCTCTCAGGCAGAACACAATCAGTCAAGATCCAGGATACAATCTCTCCCCCTCCCTTTCCACAGGAGTCCCACAGGGCTCAGTGCTTGGACCCATTCTCTTCTTCATTTTCCTAAATGGCTTGCCCTCAATATGCTCCACCTCTTCCTCTATCCATATGTATGCTGACAACATCATCCTGTTCTCCACTGGCAAATGCCTTGCTGATGTAGCAACCACCTTTCAGCATGACTTCAACCAGGTTCAGCAATGGTTTGCCTCACAGCAACTATTCCTAAATGACAAAAAGACTGTCTCCATGACCTTTGCCGCTAGGCAGAGACCCTCTAGGCTCCACTATTTACCTTCTTTCCATACCCTTGATGGGACAATCCTAGAGGACACCTCCTCATTCAGATACCTTGGGGTTTGGTTGGACCAAAATCTCAACTTCTCTGGCCACATTGATGTCATCCTGAAAAAACGGCTCCCCATGCTTGGTCCCATATTCAGAAACCATAGTTGCATCCCTCCTACGGTGCAGCATGAACAAGTCCAGAAGATGATCCTCCCCATTTTTGACTACTGTGATGTAGTCCATGGTGCCACTCCCAAATCCTCCTTTACCAGATTGGACACTCTCTTTAACTCCTTCTGTTGTTTTGCCCTTGATGCTCCATCACGCACACATCACTGTGACCTCTACCACACCCTGCCCCTTCCCCCACATGCCAACAGGAGCCTCACTCATTGTGCCAAACTCACTTCTAAATTTTGGTTAGGAGAACTTCCCTCCTACCTCACATGTTCACTTGCTTCCCCTCTCTCCCCTCTCACTCCCTCAGATCTTCTGACACTAGAACTTTGTTGGCCCCTCATCGAACCACTCTCATTCAGTCAGTCAGTCAGTCAGTCAGTCAGGCTTCACCCATCGTTTCCCACAAATCTGGAACTCCGCCCTCTCAAATAGGGCACTCCTCCTCCTCCTCCTACTCCCTTGCCTGTGCCTTACACAGCTTTCTCTCATCTAACTGCCCTGATTTAGCCATCCTTAACCGTCTTCCTGTACCTCTGCTCCTCTCCATGACTCATATCCCCTATTAAACATTCCTCCCCCTGAGCCTACTTCTCAGCATGCTCTCCTCTCCTTCACTGCTTACCTCCTCACTCCTACCCCAACCTTCTTCCATTACCAACTTGCCCCTGCTTAGTTTTGACCTCTGGTAGGGTTCTCAGCATCCTTGAGGGGTCTAGCACTGGGCAATCCTCCTCCTCCTCCTCCTCCTCCCACCTCCCCCTCTCTGCTTTCTGCCCAACTTGTCCTCACATAAATCTGCCCTCTTTCGGGATTCTTAGCATCCTGGTGATGTCTACTGTCAGGTAAGTTTCTTCCCTCCCTCTTTTTTTCTTTCCTCTCCTATCCACCCTATTTACCTCTGCCCAACTTGTCCTCTGAATTCTATCCCCGTCAGGGTTCTCTGTATTCTGGAGGGGCCCAGCACTTGGCAATTACTCTTCCTTCACTCCCCCTCCCCCTCTATCCATTCTACCCAACTAGTCCTCACCTGATTCTGTGCTCTGGCAGGGTACTTAGCATCCTTGAGTGGCCTAGTCTTAGGCAAGCTTCTTCTTTCCCTCCTCTTCCCTCCTTTCCGTTCATCCTTTCTTTTGTCTCTTCCCAACATGCCCTCACCTAGTTCTGCCCCGGCAGGGTTCTCAGCATCCTGGAGGGGTTCCAGAAGTGGGAAATGACTCTTCCTTCCCTCGTCTTTCCCCTCCATCCTTTCTACCTAAATCATCCTCGCCTGACTCTGCTCTCTGGCAGGGTTCTCAGCATCCTGAAGAGGCCTAGTCTTAGGCAAGTTTTTTCCCACCCCTCCTTCTCCTTCTCCTTCCCTTTACCATCCCTTCTACTATCTCTACCCAACTTGTCCTTGCCTACTACTGTCCCTTATTCTAAGTCCTCACCTCATTCCATCACTGGCAGTGATCTCCACACTTTGAAGGGACCAGTTCTAGGTATGACTCATCCTTTCCTAGCCTATTTATCCCCACCTCCCTCCTGACACCCTCTCTACCCCTGCACTTAAACAAATGAATTAGTTCACTTGAGCTTACAACTTGCACTTTTTGTTCTGTCTGAGGTGCTCCTAGAGTGCACTAGCCCTGTTACCTTTCCCCTTGCAACTGATTTTTTGCTCACTTTGCTCCAGTAATGTTCCCTCATCATTATCCTCTCCTTCTCCCAGCTGGCTTCCCCTGTCTATCCCTCTTCTCTCCTTGATATCCCCCTCACTGCACCTCATTCATTCAATAATTGCTAAATTATTTGCCTCTTAACTGTGATCCATTCCTGTAAGAATCTGGATCCAAGGTTACATTAAATTTCTGTACTATGTTCCTCAGTTACAGTCGTGGCCAAAAATATTGGCGCCCTTGCATTTTTTCAAATAACTCACAATTTCCTCTAAACATAAGTTGAAATTAACAGTACGGTATTTGGTCTCCACAATTCTTTATTTCTCTGTTAATATTACAGAACCTTTGTTTTTGATTCAGAATTTAATATATCCTTTTAAATCAGAAAATGAAAAGAAATGGCATTGACAAAATTATTGACACCCTAGACTTAATATTTGGTAGCACAGCCTTTGGTCAAAATAACTGCAACCAACCGCTTCCTATAGCCATGGATGAGCTTCCTGCACCTCTCTACTGGCAGTTTGACCCACTCTTCTTGTGCAAACTGCTCCATTTCTCCCAGATTTGAAGGTGCCTTCTCCCAACTGCTGTTTTCAGATCTCTCCACAGGTTTTCAATGGGATTTAGATCTGGACTCATTGCTGGCCACTTCAGAACAGTCCAGTATCTTGAGAGGGGATCACGTGATGAGCTAGTGGTGAGCAGAAGTCTCCAAGATCACTTCCACACTTCAGTGAATTAAATATAAATTTTTACGTGGTTTGAGACCCCGCAGTTCAATTGTGCTAGGTGCATAGTGTTGCTGAAGGGCACTGCGCTGTAGCGGGTGACAGAAGTCATATTCCAAAGAAGAAAAATCAGTATTACTTACAGCGGGGGTCAAGTGTGGAATGGCCGAGATGGAAAACGGAAGCTCCGAGCCTCTGGCAGCAAGAACGCTGGTGGTGAAGTGCTCTAAGCCACATTCCCCAACCCCTGAGGAGATCGTTGAATCCAGGGCAGAAGTTCAAGGGGGCATTCAACCTGGAGGATATTAGCGAGATCAAACAGCTTTTGCAGGGGCTGGTTGCCAATTTTACTCTACTTAAACTTGCCTTAAATGCCCTATCACAAAGGGTGGGGAACGTTGAGGTGAGAGTGGCCTCGCAGGAAAGGAAGATGGAAGCCATGGACCACGAGATGATTGGCCTTAAAAGACAAGTCAAAAAATTAGAAGATTGACTGGAGGATCAGGAATCATGCAGTAGGAGAAATAATTTAATCATGGCAGGTCTCCCCGAGAAGTCAGAAGGCCCAGACTGTGTAGCTTTCATGCAGGATCTTCTCCTGAAGCTAATTGGTCCGACACCATTTGGGAATCATATAATATTGAGCGAGCTCACCGATCATTGAGAGAAATCCCCCCACCTGGAGCCCGTCCCTGAGTTCTCATTATGAGATTCTTGAATTACAAGGAGAAGACCCATGTTCTGAACAAAGCCAGGGCTAATAGAAACCTGCAATGGAATGGAGCTTCCATTTGGCTATTCCAGGACTTAATACCCTCGGTGAGAGATAAACAAAAAGAATATGCAGAGATTAAGAAGAAGCTGTACTTAGCTGTTTTGAAATTCAGATTGCAGTACCCTGCCACACTGACTGTGAAACTGCCAAAAGGAGATAAAAGGTACTCCACAGCGTGCGATGCCCTGGAAGGCCTCAGGGTAGAGCTGCCTGACCTATTCAAATCAGTGACCTAAAGGAACGAAGGGCCCACTATGGATACAGATGAAGCTGTGTTGAGGGAGATTATTGGCAACAGGGAAGCGCCTAGATAGATGGCAGAAATTCACCAGTTGCTCAGCTTTTTTCTTTTTTCTCCTTTTTTTTTTTTTGGATAGAGAGAGGTCTCAAGAGACTGTGAAAATGAATGCCCTGTTATTGATTCTGCAGTTCATTTTAACATTATACTTCCCAAGGCAGTACTGTCTTTGAAAGCACAGACCTTGCTTATGGTAATCTTTTCTTTCCACTAGACATTTAGAATTCACCTGCCTCATGATGAGCCCTAGGGGATAATTGATAAGCCGAGGCAGATCTTTACTTGGTCTCTACGACCCTCTGGTTATTGTGGCATTTATGTAATGGGGAAGTGGCAGCACCATGCAGTTAGGTTATCATTTTCTTTCCTTCCCTTTGCTTCACTAACTTTACAGGGACCGAGGGGTAGACTTAAAGTTATCACTGAGGTGGGGGAATAGGTAGGGGTTCACTTAGTGGGTTATATGCTGAGGCATGGGGAAGGGTCGGAGGCATGTTGGGGGCTGACTCATACACGTCTCATAAGAATGAAGAAGGGCGATCAGAGGATCGAGGGCGGGGGGATAGGGTGCTATGGGGGAAAGGAGGAGAGAGAGAATTCAAGATATATAAAATAAAGAAAGTAGGGCATATGAGAGTGACTGTCAGTGGTATTGGTATAGTAGATGGTCCTAATTAAATTTCTGTCATGGAATGTGAAAGGCCTCAGGGGGAGGAAGAAGAGAATGGTTATACTGCAGTACATAAACTAGTTAGGAGTACATATTACGGCACTCCAAGAAACACATTTATTGAACAAGGAGTTGCACCTCCTTAAGAAAGGATGGGTGGGCAAGGTCATAGTAGCTGGAAAGTGAAAGGCCGGGGGTGTAGTAATACTAATTAGGAAATCTTGCCCATTCGTAATCGAGCAAACCTTGCCAAGAGAGGACGTAGGGGATATATGTTGGCTCAGTTTTGGGAAACTCATTTTCATATGCCTCAATATATGCCCCTACTCCCCCCAAGCCAGAATTCTTCGCCTCCTTGGAAGTTGACATTGCTACACTTCTTTACAACCCATTGATCATAGCAGGTGACTGGAATCTCTGCCTAGACAATAAGGTGGATAGAAGCCCTCCTAGTAATAGACCTCCCAATGCCCCTCAGATTGCACTAAATAGATTTATGGGGATTACAGCCTTAGTAGATCCATATAGAGTGTACCAGAAAGGGGACACAGAGATGACTTTTTACTCTGGGGTTCATAAGTCACATTCGAGGACTGACTTTTTTCTGGTCAATAGGGATGTGCTTAGTAGGATTAAAGGTCTGAATACCTTTAACAGGGTATTATTGGACCATTCTCCGATCCAACTGCTATGGGAACTAGATAACATACCTCCAAAACCATATTGATGGTGATTAGATGAGGGGATCTTAGCAGAGGATAATATGGTAAATAAACTAGAGGAGTCCCTTAAGGAGATTATTCAAACTCAAGTTCCAACCCTAACAGACAAGAAGCTTGCCTGGCCAGTCTGTAAGGTCCTATAGGTAGGAATGGTGCAGGAATACTCCGCTAGGAGGAACAAAATGGATAAAGCACGGGAGGAATTCTTAATGGGGACCATAGGGTCACTATTACTGCTGAAGGGGTCCTCCACAGAAATAGATAATGAACTAAAGGACTTAAGAGAAGAGTATAGGGGGATATGGAATCTTAGGGTAGACTGCTGGGGGGAGATATTAAAAGCTAAATATCTGTTACAAGGGGATGTGCCAGGCCTTGTACTGGCACACAGAATTAGGGAGCGGGAGGCAGAAAGAGCGATTCTGGTGGTGAACTTTGAAGGGGGAATTATTGCGGAACCTCAAAGACTGGCTGATGCTTTTGCAGATTACTATGCTAGTATATACCAAGAGGGGGCCACCAGCTCAGAGGGTGAAATTAAGAGGTTTCTCGATAGAATACCATTGCCTAGATTGAGCATGGAGCACGCTCAAGCATTGTCTGCTCCAATCTTGAAAATGGAGATCATGGAGACAATCAAAAGCCTGCCAAATGGTAAGGCGTTGGGGCCGGATGGCCTGTCGGCCAAATTCTACAAAGTTCATATAGAGACAATAATCCCTCTACTACAAGAACTTTTTTTGAATATTATGGAAGAGGGGGTGCCCCATCCTCCCTTATACCAGGCCTATATCACCTTGATACCAAAGCAGGACAAACCTAGAGATTCACCAGGTAATTATAGACCCATTGCTTTAATAGATCAGGATATTAAAGTACTTACAAAGATTTTGGCTAATAGGGTCCTTAAAGTCGCTCCTTTATTAATTAGCCAGGATCAAGTTGGATTTATGCCAGGTAGAGGGGCGCATGATGTGTTAAGGAAACTTCACCATATCTTACACAAGGCCTCTAACTCAAAGTCCGCTATGGCCCTGATAGCACTCAATGCCAAGAAGGCATTCGATCGAGTTTTGCATGATTTTTTATTTTTCACAATGGAAAAAATGGGTTTCCAAAAGGGATTTCTCCATTGTATTAAAAATCTGTATAAAGCTCCTACAGCCAGGGTTCTATGTAATGGCTATCTCTCCAAAGAGTTTTTCCTTCGTAACGGGACTAGACAAGGTTGTCCCATGTCACCAATTTTATTTAATATTTACCTGGAACCCTTGCTAAGAGCACTCTCTATGGAGCCCAGGGTTTGAGGGATCGAGGTTCAAGGGATGGAGCTTAAATTTTTGGTATTTGCTGACGATATCATGTTGCACTTAAATAATCCAGCTGATAGCTTTCAACATGCCTTGGAAATTATCAGGGAATTTTCGGAGGTATCAAATTATAAATTAAACTTAAGCAAACCCCAAGTTCTCCCGCTTACGGTATACACCCTCAGATCAGATTTTGAACACCTGCAGATCAACTGGGCCTCAGATAAAATTAAATACTTGGGAATTTGGATTAGAGCCAGGTCTGAGGACGGGGTGGAGGACAATCTGGCTAACTTATTGGCCACAATTAAAAGTGATATTTTAAGGTGGAATAAACTCCCTTTAAACTTTACCGCCAGACTAGGAATGATTAAAATGAATCTGTTACCCAGATTATTGTACCCCATACACCTTCTACCATACAATATCCCAAAGGGCCAATTTACTAGTATCCAAAGGGTAATCTCAAACTTCCTGTGGGATTCTAAACTCCCAAGGAGGAAACACGCTGCCTTATGCCTCTCTTATCCTAAAGGAGGTATAAAACTCCCCGATCTGTTTTTATATTATGTTGCAGGACTAGCTTGGGCTGATGGGGCAATGGGCAAGAACTGGGGAAGAAGGAGGGTATACACCAACCTGGCTGCGAATTGAGCAGCACATTTTAAAGGACTTAAAACTTTCCCTGGCTGCACTGTTGTATACGGATCTGGTGGCTTTGCCTACTAGGGAGGAGCATACACCAATCGAAAAGTCAATGAAGGCTTGGTGGGAGCTATTAAACCTGGCTCAGAGGAAGGCTCAGAGGGGAGCCAGAGACCAACCCATAGTGGGTAACCCTAATTTTCATCTAGGGGGATTGGTAATTAGCCCCCAATGGGCACCACAATTGGCCAAGTTAAATCTGGCAGATTTTATATTCGATGATAAGGTGAGCCTACCAGTTCATACTAGGGAGTGGAATTTTTTTAAAAAGGTCCAAATTAAAAATATGGTACAGAAGTTCATATGAGACAATAAAGTAGGGGGACTGACCCCATTTACTTGGGACTATTTGAAGGAGTTAGATCTCCCACAACACCCCCTTTCAAAGGTGTATAGGGTGCTGTTGGATTTTTTGAGCTCAGAGTTTAAGGCCCAGACAGTCTACTGGGATAAAACTCTATCCCCCCTGAGGCCTGACTGGAAGGAGATTTGGAAAAATGTTAAAATCCTGCCGGTTCCAAAGTACAAGACTATGCAATTTTTCATTTGTTCGAATATTTATTATACCCCTGTTAAATTATGTTCTAGAAAACTCAGACAGACAGATCTGTGTTTTAGATGTGGAATAAAATCAGGGGACCTATTGCATGTAATGTGAAGCTGTTCTAAAATCCATTCGTTATGGATCCAAATTGGCCAAGAAATGGATCCCCTGCTAAATTACACTGAATATATTAAACCGGAGATCTGTCTCCTAGGGGACTTGAAAGCAGTATTGAGGGACTCAGCCAAATACCATGTGTCTCTGATGTCTGCCTTGGTTAAAGCATTTGTTTTGAGACACTGGAAGAATGGTAATATATACATGTATGACCAATGGATCAGTGATTTGATGCAGGTCCTGGGCAGACTTAAAAGGCAAATGGCTGTAGAGCGGAAAAAGAAACTATATGCTAGAAGATGGGGGGTCCTAGAAACAGTCTACTTGATACAGCAGAAAGGCCCCCAGACTCTGATCTGTCTGTCTGAAGGGGAGTAACCTGTAATACTCTTATAATAGAACGTGATAAGTAACTAGGATTGTATGGAGATGTATCATTTTTTTTAGGGTATGTCTTTAAATAATGGGGCATAACACTCTCACGGGATTGACTTTAATAGGGATGGAAGTTTTTTATACTTTATGGTCAAGAAGGGTTCTCTCTCTCACAGGGACACAGTTATTAAAGGTTATCCTCATGTAGTCACCTTTACCTCAAAGTTGACAGAGCTATATAAATCTGATGATGGCCGAGAACCAGGTTAGACTATCGCCAACTTTAAAAGAATAGAAATATTTGTTTTCTTGATATAAGGGGACTCAAGTTTTTTTTAGTGATTTCATATAACTGTGATTGTAAATAAGTTTGGGGATGTATATAGTTTCCATGTCCAGTTTAGGGATGTGGACCCAGGTACCCATCCTGGGATGTATGTGTGTATGTCTTATTGCTGAAAACAAAATTCTAATAAATAAGTTAAAAAAAAAAGTCCAGCATCTTGTCTTGAACCATTCCTGGGTGCTTTTTGAAGTGTGTTTGGGGTCATTGTCCTGCTGGAAGACCCATGACCTTCAACAGAGACCCAGCTTTCTGACACTGGGTTCAACATTGTGCTCCAAAATGGCCTGGTAATCTCCAGATTTCATGATGCCATGCACACGTTCAAGGCACCCAGTGCCTGAGGCAGCACAGCAACCCCAAAACATCACTGAACCTCATCCATGTTTGACTGTAGGGAAGGTGTTCTTTTCTTTGAAGGCTTCATTTTGTTTTCTGTAAACATAGAGATGATGTGCTTTACCAAAAAGCTCTAATTTGGTCCCATCTGTCCACAGGACATTCTCCCAGAAGGATTTTGGCTTGTTCAGGTGTGTTTTGGCAAACCCCAGTCGGGCTTTCTTATGTCTCTGTCTCAGCAGTGGGGTCCTCCTGGGCCTCTTACCATATAACCCCCTTTCATTGAGTTGGTGATGGATGGTGTGAGTTGAAACTGTTGTACCTTGTGTCTGAAGTTCAGCTTGAATCTGTTTGGCAGTTGATCGAGGTGCTTTCTCCACCATTTGAACAATCCTGCGCTGCAATCTTCAATCAAGTTTTCTCTTGCGGCCACATCCAGGGAGGTTGGCTACAGTGCCATGGGCCTTAAACATCCTGATAACATTACGTACGATAGAAACAGAAACATCAAGGTCTCCGGAGATTGATTTGTAGCCTTGAGATTGTCCATGCTTGGCTACAATCTTCTGTCTGACCTCCTCAGACAATTCTCTGGCTGTCTTTCTTTTCTCCATGCTCATTGCAGTACACACAGTGACACAAAACAGGAGAATGAGTCCTTTTCTCTATTCAAACTGGTTGAATGAGTGATTTTTATATTGCAGGCACCTGCAACTCACCACAGGTGAGTTCAATTCCAAAGTGAAGAAGATTCACCTGCTTGAAATCTAATTATTTCTAACTAGTACTTCTAAAAGGTGCCAATAATTTTGTCCAGGCCATTTAAGGATTTCTGTGTGGAATAAGCTAAGACTTAATACATTTTTCTGTTTTTTGTGTTTTATTCCACTGCAAACCAAAGAAATACATATGTGGATACCAAAATATTTTTTAATTTCAACAATTTTCTGGAAGGAATGGTGCATTATTAGAGAAAACTGCAAGGGCACCAATATTTTTGGCCATGACTGTATGTCACTTGTAATAAAATGCATATTCCACAGGTATGATATATTTAACTGTATGTTATATCACAAATGTGACTGTATGATTATTTATGATATTTTTTAATTGTATGCCTTGTTACAAATGTAATTGCATGTTTAATTTCTCAGATTTGTTAAATGGTAAACTGTAAGTCTAATTTTTCATCAATTGTAACCCCGCCCGGTCACACTGGGAGACGAGCAACTTGTTGTTCAGTGTGCCTTCCTGGTGAAGCATTTCAATAAATAAATAAATATACTAAATCTCTTAGTTTTGGATGTTTGCCACTCAATAGTGTCCTACACAGCTGTGCTTTCACTGAAGGGGGAGTGTGAATTATCCAGGCTAGTCTGTAGTTTCTTTCTTTCAGTGTCGGGCCATCCATGGCTGATTGTCACATGAAGGGGAGGGCTGCCGGACAGTTTTTGGATATGTAGCACTCTGCTTCCTCCTGGGCATGAAAGCTGTGTGACACTCAATTGTAGTTAATGTAAAGCTTAGTAGGGTACTGTAACTTACCCATTATTCCTTGTGCTTGGAACATATTTTTGGATGCTGTGTACACCTTCTGATGTTGAACCAGCTCCATCAAGCAGTCAGAGAAAATGTAGATTCACTGGCCTGGCCACTCTAAAGGTCCCCTTTATCCTTACAGAGAACTCACAAGAACTTGGCCAGTACTGGTCTCGGTCTCTCTCCAGGCTTGGGGGTTGATTCTAAATTCCTGTGTACCCTCTCAATTTTAAGAGAGAGCTTCCAATTGTGCCTGAGGATGTGGGGTAATTCTTTTTGCAGAAAATCTGCAACATCTCAGTTTTCTTCACCTTCTGCAAATCAAAGAAACTGCTAATTTTTGCAACAGCTCCTATCCTTGGAGCCCCTGTCCAATCCCATAGCAGTGCCACCATCTTATCTAGCTCCCATATGCTGGCTTCATAGTGGGTATCTTTGTTGTCAGTGTGTGTCAGGTATGTTTTCTGTGTCTGCAGATTTCTGCTGAAGTTCATTTAACTTTTTTCCAGGGAGGCCACTGATGATTTAAAGCTGACTATTTCATAAAGGACCTGCTGCAGTAAACCTTTGATCTCCTTTGCCTCCTAAGCTGGAGTTGGAGCCACCAAGACATCAGCCATTTTCCCACCCTCCAAGCAGACTGTTGCTGCAGTGCTGAGGTGAGAACTTTCCACTGGTAGCACATTTCGTTCTGGAACACAGGATTTTGTTTATGTTGATTTTTCTATACTGAGTAAGCCTGGTTTCACAAAAATCGCCTCAGCTTTGTCATAGTTATGCTTGGATGTAGGGCTGGATGGCACAGAGCTATTTATTTAAGCTGCCACCCTGGTCCGCAGCTCACGTGTGCACCCTGGCAGTGATCATTTCCTGAGTGATCTGCTTTTAGTCTTTGATAGCTGATTTTTGTGGTACTGAAAATATATCTAATGATGAATTAACTAATGGAATAATTCCTGTTTCAAGAATTTTCTGAATAATTAAACTCCTCCCAAATTTTCTTACATAATTTTAATAATATTTTATCAGCTAATAACACTGAGATTTCTGATGTCAATACTGTATTTTCTCGTATAGCACCTTTACTTACTAAAAGAGTTGAGAGGCATATTAAAAATATAAAACCCACAAGGTTTAATAAGGATTCTCAGTGTATGAAAAAATAACACACAATTAACAGAACAGGAGCTACCAAATGAATCTGGTTCTCAGTTTGAGATAAGAATTAAAATTATATTTAAAATGTTAAAATGTATTAAAGCAATAATGACTGTGAAGCTAGTCATTTCTGAAGGATTGATGACTGGATGGGGGAAAGGGTCGGACCACCTCCCTCTAGCCAGTCCTTAATCCAAGGAAATGACTGGCTTCAAGGTTGTTATTGCAATTGTAAGTCTAATTGCAATAACAACTTTCTTTTTTTCCATTTAGTTTTACAGAAATTCAGCATTTAAGCTGAGTAGCATGAGCTGCATGTGTCACACGGTGTCAGTGGGCAGCTGTATCAGTCATTTCTAAAACATTAATGACTGATCCAGTAGCCAATCAGGAGCCCTGATAGGCTCATGAATTATTAATTAGACTTATAATTGTATATAGAAGCTGTCATTTCAGAGCTGTCAGTGGCCAGCCAGGGGAAAAGGTCTGAGTGTCCCATAGTACACTTTCGTTCTCTGTAGGGTTGAAGGCTGTCACATTGCCCTATTATTGCCATCCATGGATGCATGGGGTGGCATCATGGGACTCACAGTGGTGGGAGGGAGGACTCCATTAGGCACTTGGTTGAGACATGCATTAGCACATCTAGGGCCTGAACTTATGTCCTTCATGCCATTGTCCCCAGGGTGGGGTTCCAGGGAAACCAGCAAGCCATATGAAACTATGTAAAAAGCCACCAGTGCTGTGCAGCATGATCCCAAACAGCTGGAGGGAGATAGCACACAGCTGGGTGGTATAACCACTACTGATCCTTGCTGGTACTGGCAGAAAGACAAAATATGTTAAGAAAAAAGGTTTGATCATGCAACTAGGCTGATTCAAGATAAACTTTTCTGGCCCTTGGTTGTCAAAGGGTCCTTTGATTTTAATTGTCTTTCTTCACTTAACATTCCAACTTCTACTTTGGTTAAACATATCACAAATGGAAAGGGTTATCTAATCAAAAATGAAACACAAATTGTGCAACAAATGACAATCAATATTACACCTGAATACCAAAATTTAAAAGACAGAAGAAATTTCTCCAGTTGATTAAGTATTTTTTGATCTTGACAGCTGAAAAGAAATTGAATAATCTTATCCAGTGGTAAATATACAACATTTATCAGTGGACCTGGGTAGTTATTCCTTTGATTCCTAAAGAGTGGGCATAACAAAATGATGTGCCAGAGATTTCCTGGATTATTCCATCCACATCTGCAATTTTCTGTGATAGCTACAGATCTTTTTTGTTTATAATGTAGGAAATTTGCTTTATGTAATTCCATTCTTTTAAAAAAAAAAGTTTTGCTTTTTGAGTTTGGAATAAAAACTGGCAAACATCTCAGGTGAAGCATTAAACATGTAAGAAAATGATGTTCTATTACAAAGGATACAAACAATCTGACCATCTTTGTAACTGTGAAAGAATAGCCCCCCCCTTTTTTTTCACCACTTATATTATTTCTATCTCTCTCATGCTGGAATGATAGTGGATTCTGGGATATACGTTTGTTTATATGAACTGTCTTTTATGTTTTGTATGTTGGGCTGGCCACCCATTTTGTTTTCTTTGTCTTGTGAAGTGTTTATCTTTTTGTGTTTGTTTTTTTTTGTCCACTGTGTCCTTCTATCAAGCCCTCGTAATTCAGTAGAGAGAGCTGAAATAATAAAATGGAGACATCTGGACTGTTGTCCTTAATTATTATAATAATGCACTGCATTTGATTATATATGTACTTGGAGTCTTTTTCTCCTGTTTCTATTGTAAGAATTCATGTAAATGCCTAGTTGGAGCTGTCTACGCTCCATGGGGCTTTATTTGTTGTGTTTTCAGCCCCTGTTGTAACATAAGTTACTCTGGGTGAATATCCCATGTTTTGGGATTGCATTGCAAGCTCCAAGGCTCCTTGTTTCTGAGTTAACCCTCGGTTTGCTCTCTGTAAAATATGAGGACAATGCTCAGCAGTGAATTTATGCTTTGGGCATTTTCCCCATTAGTAGAACTCTTATTGTGAGCCCTAAAATGAAAAGACAGGTTTCATTTCTACGCTTATTAATTCAGCGACTTGATGAAGGCGGTGCACCGCACGCAGTACCCGCCGAATTTACGCACAGTCATGAGGTTGTTTAACTAATTTCCAAAAGGAGAAATTAAAAAATAAACACTTTGTCACATTCTACACAACCTCAGGAGCTGAAACAGAGCTCTTTTGGGACTAACCTGGCACCTTTTTAAGAGCGAGGGATTTTCTGATGCCAACTCAGTGTGTGCACCATTCTCTTCATAGCAGCACTCCTTAAGAGCCAGCCGGCCTCTAGCATTACACTTCTATGCTGCCATTAAAGGGGAGATGCTTCTGGAAGTTGAACAAGTTCCTTAAAAACTAACAAAAGACTGTAATTCACTTTTTGAACTATTTCTAAGTTAATGACATGTCTTAAAGGGATCTCATTATTTCGAATATAATATTTGCAACTTAATTAAAAATGTATATACTAAATAAAGTATAAGGGGTGGAGCTAAGTGATCACATGTCACATTTTGGGTATTTAAGGTGCACATTTAGGTTAGATAGACAGATAAGTGGGAGTGTTGCTACAGAGAACACCCTTGTATAGACTACAGCTTTGAATGGGGATGTGATGCTGTAAACTTCCTCCCAGCAGCTAGTATCTCCTAGCTTTCTTTGGTTGATTTGCATGACTTATTTTTTTGTTTTGTCATTTTCAGTCCATTTAATTATGAAACAAATATTCAATTTCTCTGCTGCAATTTTGCCTCTGTGGTCTATCTGTTCACTTACCTATGACAGTAACCTCCTTAGAAGCGAGTAAAGAAACAATTTAACCCTAAATAAACTTAGTAAATATCAGCCATGAAGCCATCAAGAAACAGACTGTATAATAAGACAGACATAAAGAAACAGTGTAGTCCTGGTACTTGAAGTACCTGTACATTAAGGCCCCTAGGAGCACTTTAGTCTGTAAATGTAGCAGTGTATATATTGATAAATAATTAAGATACACTGACTCCTGAGGGGCGGAGCTTGCCATTCAAGATGGTGACAGCTTAAATCGATAGGAGAGAACACCAGAGGATCCTTCTAAAATCATCCATATACCTACAGCAGCAATTGTACAAAGAGTGTCACCTGTTTTGAAATGGCACAGCAAGGGCATCCAGGAGAACCAACCTTGGGACTGCTAGCCACTACCAGACAGGAAATATCTAAGATGGTGATCCAGAGCTGAGCCTCATGGCATCAGGACATTACAAGGCCTTCATCCTTGTGATGCCAGCCAACCACTAAGGCAAGGGATGTGCCAAGCGAGGGAAACCTCTAACTCAGAAGGGATTGGCGCATGCAGGGACAGATGCCAAATCTATGGACATGGCCAAAATAACAGCACTACTAAATAGAATTGTAAATGATACAGCAGAGCTTAAGGACACTACCTCCAAAACAATTGTGGAGTCCTCTCCTACAGAGTTGCGGGGACCGAACGAACTGTCAATGCGCATGAGGAGATTCTACACATCCACCAGGCCCACATAAGAGACCATCATAACAAAATACAGCTTTTGTAAAACAAAGTAGATGACCTAGAGAATAGGTCCAGAAGGAACAACATGTGGATTATTTGGGTTCTGGAGGGAGCCGAGGGGAAAGATACCATAACCTTTCTGCAAGAATTCCTCCTGACAGTTTTAAGGCTTAACAACATGTTCCCCCCGAGAGCTGGAGAGGACTCACAGAACCCTTGCCCCCAAGACTGAGAAAGGGGGAATCTCCTCACCCCATTCTTTGCCACTTTATGAGATAACCAGTAAAGGATTTGTACCTCTGGACAGCCAGAGAGCAGAGGGTATTGCAATGGGAGGGCCATCAGATTCAGCTTTTCAAGATTATTCCCAGGACCTATTTAAAAGACGTTGTGCAATACACAGTGGTTAAGCAGGAACTATATGAAATTAAAATACCAGCATCTCTCAGATACCCACGATGCTCCTGATCCAGTACCAGGGTCAGATCCTGACATTCAGCAGTCCAATTGAAGTGGAACAATTCCTGGGACATATCCAGCAAGGCAATCCCAGGTCCACCTACTCCCATGTCATGCTTCCTGGGAAGGCGACGGGGCTTCCTCTGGTGTCTACCCCCATAAAGATGCAGAACATATGTCTGAAGGAAATGAGAGGTCCACCTCATGAAGAACCATGGCAGCAGATCCAGAGAGGTTGGCAGAGGGAAAAAGAGAGTGAAAACACCAATGGCCAGAAATAGGCAGAACCAACACCACCACAGCCTAGACAAGGCCCTGCCCAATCCGGGAACAGCAAGGTCATCAGCATCTCTCTGAGCCCAGCAGTGAATCCAGGGAGGTGACTCCAGTGAAAACCTCTATCAGGTATGTGCTGCTGAGAGAGTTAATTCCAGGAGCTCTCAACCTGTCAGGTACAGCTGAAAAAAAGTTGTCAGAAGAATTGTCAGTGGAAGATATTTACAAAGATTGGTTCCCCAGCTGTGAAACCTGGGCTGAATGTGCAGCGGCAGATTACCCAGAGATGTGATCCCCAGCTGTTCCTGAGGATTTGTGCCTGCTGGAGGAAGACCAAAGTGAGGGAAAACCAGTGGACCAAAACCGCTAAGAAGGTAAAAATTTTCTGGGTAACTTTCAGCCTAGATCCAGGTAGCACATGTAGGGCCACCTGCACAACAGAAAAACTGAGACTCATGGAGGGTGAACTTAATCCTTCTAATGGTGCAGGCCTTCCTTTTCAGCTGTGCAGCAACTCTTTCCATCAAGCTGAAAGATTTTCCTCTGATATTTCACCACTGAACTGCTGCTGCAATGGGGGGCTAAGATGAGGATTTAAGGCACTGGAAAAGCCTTTCCAATCATATTTCTAGAAAATAAGGTGTTTCAGGGACAGCTGAGCAAGCTCACCTGGAGCAGCTGCTGCCTTGATCAGAGATGCACCTGGTCATAAAATGTACAGTGCCCATTGTGTGCAGTAAATCTTCACTTTTTTCTTATAATGTTGTTTTACTTTTCAGAGGGTGTTGTACAGTGGGCATGGTGGATCAAAGGCAATAAATGTCAGGCCTAAGGGTGATGTAGGGGAAGAGGGGATTATAAGGTTTGCATTGTTCCATGACGGCTAGCTCTGTGAGTTTTGGGATCTGGAGGTAAGTGTTGTTGTAAACACTGGATCATCAAAGAGATCTCATGGGGCAGATGCACAGTGGTTATTTGAAACTCTCCTTACGGAAGTGGTGGAATAGGATGAGAGGGGCTGAGGGAGAGGACTCTCATTGAGCAAAGCCATTGTAAGGGTATGAGAGGAGACTTACTGTAGCTCTAATGACAGGATGTTTTGTCTGCCAAAAGGTTCCTCTCCTCCACCCCATTTGATTTTCCAATGGGTCATACACTGGTATAAGGCAATGAAGCTGTCAGGTATGAGTGACTCTTGAGATAAGTACAGAACCCCCACCTTGGTATACCCTGGCTCTTCCTACCCCCCATCCCTGAACCCTCTTAGCTCCCCCCCCACCTCACACAGTCTCCAGTAGGATGCTTCCTCCAAGACTTTAATGGAGAGTAAAGGGACACAGTGTTCACTGTGGGAGGAAGAGGAGCAGAGGCACCTCTGTTTTCATTGCTTTTTTTAGCAACCCTGTGAATGGACCCCCCCACCTCAGGCTGAGGGGAATGAAATGGGACAGGATGAGGTTGGATAGGCATAAAGTGTGGACCAGCTCAAGCCACAAAGGACCCAATACAGGGACAGCTAAATACAATAGTTGCCCCCCTTTTTCATCTCTTCTCACTAAAGGGGGAGGCACGTAGAGTTTGAGTAGCTGTAGGGATATACAAAGATGTTTGGGGTAAGGATTACCTCATGGTTTTCACTCCTTACTGAAGTTTAGAGTACCAGGCCAACATCGCTGGTCACATAATCAGTAGGCTACTAGATAGCCATAAGTGGCTGCTCGAAACACCCCAAGGGGTCAAACAGGGTCAATTGGAAACTGAAGTAGGGGTGTCCAGGCAGAAAATGGAGGGTTCTGAAGCAAGAGTTTAAGATGATAACTACTGTATTTGTTCTATGTTTTTTGATGTACAAGGTGATTCAAACATTGGGTTTAAATGTACTGGTAATAGAAGGTTGTCTAAGAGTACATCCGGTATCCAGGTTATTCTGTGGTTTTCTACAGAAGAGGGAGATGGGCACGCTGACATCCTTCCCTAAGTTTAGGTTGGTAAAAGAAGAAAATAAGAAAAATAGAGGGAATCAAGAATTTCAGTTCACCAAGGATCAACAAGAGGGACTTAGTGAGTGTTTGGGAGGGGTTAGGGGTGGAAGGGGGGCCCCTGCTAAATAGAATGATATTAGAAGATTGGGATGGGAGGCCAAAGGAGGGTGAAGGGGTCTCTCAATTGGAGTATTATAATTAAAAAACAGCAATATGGCTAATATCAATGATATAGTGGCCACTTCATGGAATGTGAGGGGTCCTGAATCATCCCATACAGTGGAACAAAGTTCTGGCACATTGGAAGAAACTTAAAACATAGGAAGTCTTCATTTAGGAGACCAAACTCTCATGGGGGAGGCACAAAAACTGCATAGGGAATGGGTAGGATGAGAGGTGTACAGCATATCATCCTCAGCAAAAAAAAGGAGTCTCCACACTAGGGCACAAGAATCTAAAGTGGAGAATCCTAGACTCCAAGGTGGACGACCAAGGGAGATGGGTGATGGCAAAGATGGCTACACAACAGGGACCGCTTACTGTATTTTAGTGAATGTATACGCGCCAAACAAAGACACCCCGGGGTTTATGGCAGGCCTGTCACAGGGCATCATGGACATTCACTACTAAGTTCACTAAGTTTGGCAGGAGTTAAAAAGGCATAGCCCATAATAGCTCCTGTTAAGACAAATTCTAATATTTAAGAGTCTCACTTGTAGAAATGTAATCGTCAAGATTTATTTTGAAATTTTTTTTTGTAATACTTGAGATAACTTTAATAGGTAATCTATTCCAAAGTGAAATTGTTTGTAGGGTGTAAACATATTTTCTCTTTAGTTTTAAATCTCTCATTCTTAATCTGTAATGGATGTCCTCTAGTGTTCAGCAGGTCATTCTTAAATTCAATTTCTAGGTCCAGTATTAATAAAGGATTATTTAGCGTATTAAAAAAGAACAAGAGATCATCTCTCTGCCGTCTAACCTCCATGTTGTGCAGCTCTACTCTATCCAATCTGTCTTTGTACAAGTATTGGTTCAACATGGTTATTGATTTGGTATATCTTCTTTGTATTTTTTATAATTTATTAATTTCTGTTATTTTATATGGAGACTATATCTGGGATCCATAATCAAAGATAGGTCTCACATACGAGAGATATAACGGCAATAATTCTTCAGATTTTCTGCTCTTAATTTTCCTTTTGATTGCTACTATTACCCTGGTTCCTTTGGCAATAACGACTGTTTTTTTGTGCTTTAAAATTTAATTTGTTATCAATAAGAATCCCTAGATTTTTTTTGGTGACTTTAATTTTGATCGGTACCCCATCCAAATAATAAACATCATTTGGATTGTGTCTACCTATATGTAGAACACTACATTTCTGAATGTTAAGTTGCATCCCCCATTTCTTTAACCATGTACTTATTGCTTTGATATCATTTTGTAGAGTCTGAATTTGATGAGTATTTTTACAAGGACCACACATTTTTGTGCCATCAGCATATTTCATAATATTGCTACTAATGTCATCATCTAAATCCACCATAAAAATCTGAAATATTAAGGGTCCAATTACAGATCCTTGCGGTACTCCGCTTGTTACCTGACCCTCAATAGACTGGTGGCTCTGAACTGAAACTACTTGGGATAGATCATAAAGCCAGTCATCTATCCACTTGGCAATGAAGTTATTTATTTTATACTTTTTTCAATTTTTGATGTATTGCCCAGTGCAGAACTCGATCAAAAGCCTTACTCAGGTCAAACAGAAGTACATCAACAGGGACACCATTGTCCCTCATTTTGCTGACGTGATTTTAAAAACTAACAACATTTGTTGGACAGGAATACACCTTGTTAAAACCATGCTGATTCTGGTCAAACTATGGATCCTTGTTAATATGTTGGTTTATTCTGTCTTTTGTAAGGGTTTCCAGTATTTTACATTGTATTGATGTAAGACTTATGGGCCTATAATTGGAGACAACTATTTTGTTGCCACCTTTATGAATAAGGGTAACCTTTGATTTTTTATATTTCTTTCCATGGATCATGACAATCCGGATGTGATTGTACAGTAGTAGTGCCCAATTTGTCAAGCAATTTTCTGAGATTCCCTATTTATCCTTCACAAAATTTAGGGAAAAATATCCTCTAAAATTATTTTTGTTAATAACCTACAGAAAGAGGTCAGTTCCTATCACAGTACTTAAGTGTCATCTGGTAGATTTTCAACCCTCTCTGGGTAGCAGTGAACACACTAACAAACAAAACAAAATCCCTAACTAAAGGTTTCACAATTCTTAATAGGGATTTTTAAAAATCCCTTGACTAATTTGGTGCTACTACTGTAGGAAGAGATTTTAACCTTACTCTTGATTACATTTTGGAGAGAATCCTCACGTCCGTACTCTACAGGTCCTAAGTGACCTTTTGTCTCTCCACCAACTCTCAGACATATGGAGGATGGCAAATCCAAGGTGGGGAGGGATTTTACATACTTCTCAGTGGCCAAGGCCATGGCCAGAAGATTAGATTTATTGCTGACATCCCCAGGAATAACAGCTGGGAAGCATGCTGTGAACATTGCCCCGATATATTTTTCGGACCACACCTCTGTAGTCTTGACCTTCCCACTCGGGACCCAGAAAACCAAGGCCTCACACTGGAGGCTTTACTGTCTGCTTTTGCAGGAGGATGAATTTCACTGCTGGTTAAAATCTGAATTCAAATTATACTTTAAAAACAACCCTCCGGGGCAGCCTCTCTTGCGGGTATCTGGGAGGCCTACAAGGCCATGATCAGAGAGGATCATCAGCTTTGCCACACACACAAGGAGACTTAGAGAAAAGGAGTTAGCTGAGTTAGAGAAGCGGTTGAAGGAGAAGGAAGCCATATATAAGGGTGACCCATCACAGTTAGGAGACCCCAACTTGCTCTTCGATATTTCCAGCCTGAGACTAAAACTGAATAATCACCAGGAGGGTAGAACTGCAAATCCAAAGGTCAATATTAAAATTCTGGACCTGGGGAGAAAGGAATAGCAAACTCTTGGCCTACAGGCTTAAGAAGCAGTAGGCTGAGAGACACATAGCTCAACTAATAAACAAGGCAGGGAGATTGCACACTGCACCCTAGGATATGACTTTTCCATTAGCAGATTATATTCTCTCACCACTAGAGGGCTATATCTCTAGCTTTTTATCTAGTACGTAAGCCATGTGTGCTCTCTCTGCCTTTCTCTCGCCTCTCCTCCTCCTCCTTGCCCTGGCCCCCCTCTTCTCTCTCCCTGGTCCTAGCCATCACCACCCCCGCCACCCTCTACTCTGGTTTCCACTGCAACTCCAAGGGAACTCTCCACTTCCACTCGAGACTTGTGCTTGGTGCACTGTTTGGATATTCCTGGTTACTTAACACTACCACTACTCTCAACAAGTGTGGCCACCTCTCTACACTGTACCACCTTGCAGTCCATATGGGACACCGCCTGGAACCTTGCAACTTCTACTCCAGGAAACAACAATCAAAAGTATCTCTCAAAGAGCTGCGACTCTGCTCCTTAAAACTCCTGATCCTCCTCCTTCTCATCTCAGGCAGCATCCTTCCCAATCCTGGCCCTAGAAGCTCAGGCCACACACAAGTTCCAATTGCCCTTATCCTTGCAACCATTAATATCTGCAGCCTACTACCAAAGCTGGATGCACTCCAAGCCTTCATATGCCAACACAACCCTGACATCCTTGCAGTGGTGGAAACTTGGCTGACACCTAAAGTTCCTGACTCAGCAGTAACAATATAGGGTTACAATGTTCACAGGCTGAACCGGATATCCAAAAAAGGCAGTGGTTGCTCAATCTATATCAAAGACTCCCTGTCTTGGCACCCTGTAGCAACTCCATCACTTTCTGCCTCAGCCCAGATTCTGCCAATAAAAATCATCCTAGGTCCCAACCATAAAGCTCTGACTATTGTCTCCGTGATATATCCCACCCAGGGACCCTAAACATGGATTCAATGACATCCTAAACTTTATCAACTCACATCCTCCGAAACTGAACTTATTCTACTAGGGATTTCAACATAAACTGGTTAGCATCGAGTGCCAGTGCCTAAAAAGACTCCATCTCAGCTGCTAACCTCACACAAATGGTAAACTCCTCTACTAGGATTAACTACAAGACTGGCACCAGTACCCTCTTGGATTGGGTCCTCACCACTCACCCCACAAGGATTTTTCATATGACCATTCTCCCAGACTCACTCAGTGACCACTCCCCAGTCATGTGTGCATGGTCTAACAAATTCCTTAAGCCCCTCCCAAAATTATCACTAGCAGAGTAATTTCTCGTGAAAACTTCCACATCTCAAACAACACCTGCTTCTACAAGACTGGCTACCCATCTATGAAGCAACAGATGTTAACTTGGCTCTTGATCATTTCATCTCAATTTTCAACAAAGCTGCACCTCTTTGCCCTGCTAAAAGGCACAAAACAAAATCTCTCTTTAACCCATGGGTCACCGTGCTCTTCTCTCACAGCTGAAACTAAGGGATCACCTCTGCGCAGTTGCCAGGGCCACTGGCAAACAACTGGACATCCAAAATTACAAACAAGCACCAAACGCCTGCACAAAAGCCATATGGCTAATGAAATCCACCTATTACAAAGATGCTCTCACCAATACATGGGGAAATGGTCTTGCTTTCTGGGACAATATCAAGGATGTCACAGGGAAGCAGCCAAAAACCTCTCTGGCCATGTTAATGGTTGATGGATCCTCAACCCTTGACCCCAAGGTGATCGCAAACATCTTTAACATGGCTTTTTCAGACCTTAGTGCTGTTCTACCCCCTGACTTTTTCGAAAACAGGGCCTACTCCCCAAATTCCTCAGCCCCTCAGTCTAATCATCCCCTCTTCTACTTCAGGAAGGTAAGGCTGAATGAAGCTCGCCGTTATATTACTGCAGCTATCTCTAAATCTAGATCTAGTAGCAACACCCTGGACCTTAAGCTTCTTTTGCTCACCCTTGATGAGGTAATTCATCCATTAACAAAAATCCTAAACCTCTCTCTCAGCTGTGGAAAATTCCAAGACCTATGGAAAACAGCCACCATGACACCCATCCATAAAAGTGGGGATAAGATGATTCACTCAAATTATCGCCCTATCTCCATACTGACCCCACTCTCTAAGGGACTTGAGAGCATCATGGCTGATCAACTTACCGACCACTTGGATAAATACAGTATACCTTGTCCACAACAACATGGCTTCCAGAAAGGTCACAGCACCACCACAGCCCTTCTTGAGTTCACTGGAGCTTTGCACAAATCCCTTGACAACGGCCTTCTCACAGGGGCCGTTTTCGTCGACCTCTCCAAGGCCTTCGATACAGTACACCATGGATTATTAATACACCAACTACTGAATGCCGGGCTATCACCTGACTCTTCTCTCTGGTTTAAAAGCTACTTAGAAAACTGGTCACAGAGAGTAAAAATTGCTGACGCTCTTTCTAACACCCTGCCTGTTTGCTTGGGTGTCCCACAGGGATCCATACTGGGACCCCTCCTTTTTAGCCTTTTCTTAAACTCTCTCCCTTACCACTGCTCTGAGCAGATCATACTATATGCCGATGATGCTGTTGTATTCTCCACTCACAAAGATCCTGCAACTCTTCAACACAACCTTCAACTTGGTTTCAGTTCTGCAGAGACATGGTTTCTTAATCATAAACTGGTCCTCAATGACAAGAAAACCAAATCTATGCTCTTCTGCAGCTCTCATAACCCACACAAGCTACACCACTTGGCTATCTCCACCACCCAGGGGAACACTCTAGATCAGGTGGGGTCCTTCAAATACTTAGGGATACAGCTTGACCCTAATCTCTCCTATGGACTTCATGTAGATAATGTAGCTAGAGCTGCTAATACAAGGCTTGGTCTCCCTACAAACACAGACCACACCTCACGCCGGAAGCTTTGAAGGTTGCAGTCCTGAGCTCTGTGATCTCTGTAATAGACTATGGTCTCATCATTTATGGCTCGGCCACAACCACAACCCTTAGATGCCTCTCCTACCTTAAATAAAGCATGTCGGCTCATCACTGGTGCTCACCGTCTCACCCACATATGTGACCTGTACACTCAGACCAGCTGGCTCCAACTATCAAACTACATAAAGTTTCTCACCTGCTCCATGGTGAAAAAAATCTACCTTGGCCTTGCACCTTCTTCGGTCTCAACTCTGTTACAACACCAAATTAACAAATGGCACCTTAGGAGATCCACGCTACAGCTACTGAAAGTCCCCCACTGTCACGCTTCACAGGGACAATGCTCTTTTGCTTATTGAATGCCACTCTGGTTCAATGGCCTCAGCCCAACCATCTCCTCTGCCCCAACTATTGGTATGTTTAAAACTAGGCTATGGGACTGTCTCACTGCCAACAGCTCCTGTGACTGCCCAACTTAACCTTGTTTCTCCACTTCCCTTTCTGCTCTAGTTGTCCCCCCCTCTCCTCCTCACTGGATTCTACCCTCACATCTTGGTATACCCAATGCTGCACTTTTCACCCTCTTGCCACCCTTCCTACATTCCTTCTCCCCCACCCTCTTCCCTCTCCCTATGACTCTAGCACTTCTTATCCGTTGTCTATTTTCTCTGACAAATGCCGCTGGCTGCCTTGTTACAATGCTACCTTGAACTGTATTAATCTGTACTCTGTTTGCAATGTCCACATTGTTGTAATGCCTGTCTTGATGTTCCCCATAATTTGTATTTCTCTGACGTGGAACCTTTGTAAAAGAGCCATGGCTTAAAGGTATTTGTAATCCTAGACTTGATAAATAAATAAATAAATAAATAGTATTATGGGCCTCATTCTATAAGGAATTATATGAATCTCTTATTACTTGGGACAAGCAAGCTTTTGAAGAATTCATGAGGGACCTCCCTATCCCGAGACTCTCAGACAATCAGTTGAAGAAATTCAAAGAGCAATTATATCAATGGCCCAAGGGGAGTGATGGATTTCCAGTTGATGCCTACCAATCAATAGCTGAAATCATACACAACCCCTGCAAAATATGTTGGAGGATGCGCAGCAGCAAGTGACAATACCATATGCTCTCTAGGAAGCCATAATCATGGTGCTCCCTAAGGAGGGAAGGATCTCACTAAGCCAGCCAGATTCAGGCCTATATCTTGGATCAATGAAGATGCAAAAGTACTGGCAAATATTTTGGCTGCCACCTTGATCATATTGTTCCAACTATAATCCACCCAGGCCAGGTGGGATTTGTGAAGGGCAGGGCCAGTTCAGACAATATCAGAGCACTAATTGCCCTGGTCCAGGCTGTGGCAGCCTTAGCAGTTGATTTTGAGAAAGCTTTTGACTTGGTGGAGTGGGAGTACCTGCACACAATACTGGAGCATGCAAATTTGGGGAGCACTTCTGCTCATGGACATGCAACCTTTATCAGGCACCCTCTGGAAGGCTCCTCACTAACAATGTCTTGTCAGACCCTTTCCCTCTGCACCGAGGTACAAAACAAGGATGCCCTCTATTCCCATTAGTAGTTACTTTACCTGTGGAACCCCTGGCCATGGCCACTAGGACCCATCCAAATATTAATGGGATCAAAATTGGAAAAGAGGAGTATAGTGCCAAACTGTATGCAGATGACTGTCTCATCCTTATGGAAGATATAGGGCAGGGATTGCCACACATCCTAGGGATAGTACAGTCCTTTGCAAAGTTGTCAGGGCTCAAGATTAATGTCACTAAATTGAAAATTCTCCCTCTGAATAAAGCCCCACTGCCACAGTGAGTGTTGGATTCTGGGCTCCCTTGGAACAAAACAGAGATAAAATAGCTGGGAATACAAATTCCAAGTGAAATGCAAAGATTTATACCTATCAACCTTAGCCCCCTCTTAAGCAAACTGAAGGACGAAATGGACATATGGGCCTTCCTAAATATGTCCCTAGCAGGTAAAATAGAGGTGGTGAAAACTATGGCAGCCCTAAGAATCTACTATCTGATCACTCACTTGCCAATTTCAGTTTCACAGACATGGTTCCAGAAGGTGAACAAGCTAATCAGTACATTCCTGAGGGGCACTAGTAGACTGACATTCATTTAGGCTAAGCTATGGGCCCCTAAGGATAAGGGTGGGTGGAATCTTCTTAACATTCACTGCTTTGCAATGAATAGCTTAACAGCCATGACAAGTAAAATGTTTAAACCACATGAGGCAGGGGTCCCAGGTTGGGTACAAATAGAGGAGAAAGCACTCAGGGACTCCCATCTATCAGCCTATCTTGAGTCAGAGCTTCCCAATGGGCTATGGGACTGGCTGATAATCTGGGGAGCTCATGCAGCATGGCAAAGGATGGGGAAGGTGACAGGGAGCTGTCTGCATATGGGGGAATACTCCCCTCTATGGAATCATCCTCAGCTACAAATAGGGGGACACATGTTGGACTGGGAGGAATGGGAGGGGTAGAGGGATACAGTGGGTCAAAGATATTAAAATGAGGGGAGGGAACAATTTGGCTTCCTTTCAAGACCTTCAAGTGTGGTATGGTCTCCTTAAAGATGAATTCTGGAAATATCTCCAGCTGAGAAGCCTTATTTTGGCATGGAAAAAAAAGAAGGTGTGCTTGTGTCACTTGTAGAAAACTCCCCAAGAAGATCCATCCTAAATTTTCGGTAGGCAGTTGGGTCTCAGAGCCCAAGGGCCTTACAGGAAGGCTACTAAACAGTGTAGACTTACAGATAAGGATCCCTCGCTGCCAGCGAAGTATAGATGGCAGGGTATGCTACAGATCATTATTGCTGTAGAGGAGTGGAGGAGGTGTTGAGTTCTGGGAAACAAGGTATGCAAGGACCAGAGAAGCCTCATGATATAAAACAAGATCATGCACCTATGGTATCACACCCCCATAGCACTCCAAAGAATGAGCCTCATGTCCTGATGATAATTGTTGGAGGTGTGGTGGCCCAGGGGCTCATCTACTTCATGTGTTATGGGAATGCCCTATAATATGTCCCTTTCGGACTCATGTAGGGGCAGAATGCTCTGACATACTCAAGGTGATGGAGGCTCTAACCCTCCCTGATACTACTAGGGATTAAATATGTAGACTCACTGCCCTCTTATGAAACACTGAAAATTTTAAACTTTTGTACTTAAACTTCACCAGTTTTAAATGTAAAGGTCTTTAAACATCATGCATTCACACAATTTCTAGTGCACTGACTGAGTACTCAACTCGAAAAAGTATTACCAGATCCCGGGTGAGGGGTGACTATAGGACTAAACTGCTTCAGAGAGAGGCATACTACATTGATAGATTTGAGGCAACAAAGAGCAGAATTGGGCTAAATGACTCAATTGACTGGCAACCTATCATATGACTTGAAAATGTAAGTGCATAAGGAAAAAACTTGTATTTAGAATTTGACCTGCGTGACCTCCCATAATGACTAGATGACTATGCCATCTCATGTGCCTCTCTTAGGAAATGTAGTGTTAGAAAGGAATATTATTAAGTCCACCACACTATACACTTTGAAGTGAAGGGTAGTTTCATAAGAGGGCAGTTGAGTACCCGGTTGATGCGCTAGAGATTGTGTGAGCACATGAGGTTTAAAGACCTTTACATTTAAAACTAGTGAAGCACAAGTACAAAAGGCTACAATATTAATAAAAACAGATGCTCAGAAGCAACTCAACTCAAGGATGTATAAATCAGGAGACAAGGATACAATTATGATATTGAGATTTGGTTTGTGTTATTTTACAGAAATCCAGGTTGTGAAGAAAAAGATGTTTATATATGGTACTATATATTTTGTGTTACTAATTCAAGGTAACAGAATTAATGGATGGATAGACACATTTATATTTAAGGAAGAGATATAACATATACCTAAACAGGTTTTTACTAATTTGTCTTTAGAAAACTGGATTCATTACCTAAAACAAAAGGAGTTAAAATATGATTTAAAAAGGCAAGTGCACAAGAATGCTCTCTAAGCATTGTTGATTTACAATTTAAATAATTATTTTGACATAAACAGTAGTATATTTATAATTATCTGTTAATTAATTACTAGATGCTGCATACACAAGCTGGTGATGATTCTTTTTGATATGGTGAGATTATTAGTGGACCCAATTAAATAGTTCTAAATGTTTACATGTTCTTTGAATAATGAAGTACTAAGACTTACATGTATATATATTTTTTATTGGTTGCAAGGTGTGGTACAGACATGCACTGATGAAGGAGTCTGATCTGAAATGTCTGCATTATTTGACTGTATCACCTATTCATATATACAATATATAAATTTTTTGAAATAAAAAAAAGATTTATATTATATACATACATTTGGTGAGTAGGCTGCTTGTTTACCAATCTGTGCATATTAATCTTTTTAGTTATGATTGGTAGTGGCTCCTCCCGTAGTTAACCTTTTTCTTTGTACCCAGGTTGGCTGGGCTGGACCATCTCCAGAAAATAAAAGATTACCTAATTCTGAGATGTATAATATGGAGTTTTAGTTTAGTTTCTATAGAACATATAAATCTTTAGGCAGGTGCCTATTTTCAAAGGGTTTTGAGTTAGGTATAACAAAAATAAATATACAGTGACTTAATAATGCTGTACTGGTGGTGTTGGGTATATTGGATTGCAATACATTGTGTATAAAGTGCAGTGTACATACGATGCATTGTAAGAATACAACAGATAATCAGCAATAGCAGTTACTTCTTTAATAACTGTAGCCACTGGAAAATTAAACCCTTTTTGGATGTAATCTATAAGTTCCTCCATACCTTGTCTTGGTATTCTTTCTTTGGGTAGTACAAAAGGTCTGACAGATAAATTATATTCCTTTCCTTTATTAGAGATTGTAACACAATGTGTCCTAATTCAATCTGCAGAATAACAGTTGGAACACAGTTTGGGAGATGAAGTCTATAGCTCATGGTTTTATTCAAAACATTTCCCAACAGTGTGAGGTCTGAGCTCCCCCTTATTTCAGATACATATAATATTGCACCTCTGACTGCTATATTTAACATTTTTAGAATTCCTTTCACTGAGGACCCACCATATTTGGAGCTCAAACATTTGAAAGCATTCAAAGATAATATCATTTTAGTCTTAAGGAGATTCACATGTTTGGCCAGTATGTATTTAGTGCAAGTCTTATATCCAGATAGTTATACAGATTGACTGTCTCTACAGATAAGTTGTTAATGTATAATTTGAGTTAGATTTACTCATAGTTTGTTGCTATATGCATGTGCATGGGGGATGGGAACAGGCATGTACAGTGAGGAGCGGGAGGGGATGTGAGGGGTGGTGCCGTGGTGTGGTGGGTGGGTTGCCAGCATTGATCCGTAGGGTACTGGGTTCGGGTCCAGGCACTGGTGCATTTTTGTTGCACCCAGCCCAAACCCATACGCCTTGGGATCTGCCAAGCTTTGTACCAGTTGGATACATGGCTGCGGAGTTATTAAGCGTGATCTGCGCGTGCGTTTACGCTTTTTCTGGAATTCTGCGGTCGCACCTACAGGTCACACGGTTTGTGCTACCTGCCCAAAATCTTCAGGGAATGTGCAGCCAGGGTCCCCAATGTGCCTTTCGAAGATTTCGTGAAAAAATATTAAACGGTTCAAAACTTATTCAAAAAACAATTTCCCATTATAAGTCAATGGGAAAAGTTAACAAAAAGTTTGACAGTGTCACAAATGCATTTTTACTTTCGCAAATCCACCATCTTGTTTTCAGTTAGTGATCAGAAAAATGCTTGCCATTTAAATTTGGGACCCTCTAGCAACCTAATTCTTTTTGTATTCACCTAGTCGGACCCTGAGGATGCTAGCTTTGTCTTTATTTTGGGGTAAAACACCCCAGAAATATGTTTTTCAAATTTCTGGAAAAAGTACTTTCGCAAAGTACTTTCGTGCTCACGAAAGTGTCACAAATTTTTGCGAAAGCTTTGCAAATTGCGACAGTACTTTTCTAGGCTGTGGGAATGACAGCACTTCTTTACCAAGTGCTGCAAAAGAACGGGTTGGGAGTGTTATTGAAATTTGAGGAATGCAGCTGACATCTCACAGATGTGCCTTTCAGTGCTGTGTTGAAAATATTACACAGCCGCAAAGTTACAGCACTCCAAAGTTGACGGTTTTTCCCATAGGATAACATTACGGCAGCCGACGCATTACAGGAATCTTTGGCACCCTGCTGCAAAATAACGGTTTGGTCTTTTTTCCTGAAATTTAGAGAGGAGACAGCCAACAGTGCACATATGTGCCTTTCAGTGGTTTGGTGAAAAAATATTACAGGGAGGCAAAGTTATGGCACTCCGAACGTCTCTTTTTTTCCCATAGGATAACATTACGGCGTTCGCCGCGCCTTTCAAGGCCCGTATCTCAGAAACGGTGCGAGATACAGACTTTTCATCAGAAAAATACTTAGCCCCATACAAAACTCAGCTAGGAAAGTCATAAATCATATGACTTTAAATTTTTCTTCGTCAGTGTGTTCCTGAGATATACTCTTATTTAGTATTCCAACTCCTCATTTTCTGCTCCGAGACCCCATTATTATGCATACATTCTTATACTCACTGTCTTTCTCTATGCAAATTTTGGGGAAAACCAGCCTGTGTGCTTACATTACTGTTACTGTTGCTCTTTCGCGCTATGGTTCAGTACCCGTTTCACTTACCGTTGACGTCTACGCCACCATGTGCATTATCCTTTGCGTTTTCATTTGCGCTTGTGTTTCTGTTATTTTTTGCCATTTGTGTCTACAGTACTGTTTCTCTTCCTGTTTCACTTTGTGTCACCATGCCCATTGACATTTCCTGCAGGCACCATGTTACTATGTGACAATAGATCATATGGCAGACCGTTCCCGTCTACGCCACCATGTGCATTACCCTTTATGTTCTCATTTGCACTTGTGCTACCATATGCGCCACTGTTAGCACTTCTGTTTGCATTGCTGTTCCTGTTACTATGCCACAAGACATGGGCCCCAGCTCCCACCGCTGCATCTACATTTCTATTTCGTTATCATTCTCAAAAGAAGGGAATTAGAGGTAAAATCCATTTAATGCATTAGTTGCTTGTTCCACAGTTAGCAAAGTGAGGAAATTGGTGTTAGGGTTGAAAACCCCTGACCTTTCAGCTCACTTTTCAACTGGCACTCAGTGCGACCAGGCTGGTCCCAACTCTCACCCCATTCTCCTATACTTCTGCTGCTTTACACATGTGATGGGCGAGAGTTAGGGCTGATGACCCCAAAGTGCACCCCAATGCCGGTGGGGGTGGGCTGGGGGTTCCAAGGTTTTCAACCCTAACACTGAATTTCCTCACTTTGTCTCTGTGGAACAACCCCAACTAATGTATCAAATGGAGTTTTTGCCTCTAATAAATATATATATATATATATATATATATATATATATATATATGTATATATATATATATATAAATTATTTAATGGCTAAAGTAAGAAATTGATCAGTGACAGTGAGGAAATTACTGTTGCTGAGGCATCCCCTGACCTCACCCACTCACCGCATTGGGTGATTGGGATCAGCCAGCCCCAACTCCTCACCCCATGGCATGTGTAAAGCAGCAGAAGCATAGGAGAATGGGGTGAGAGTTAGGACCCACGATCCAATGTGCACCTAATGTCGGTTAGGGTGGCCAGGGGTCCATAAGTTTCAACTCAACAGCGGTAATTTCCTCACTTCTTTGTCGCCAGGAACAACCCTAACTAATGCATTAAACGGAGTTTTTGCCTCTAATTTCATTTCTTTTTGAGAATGATAACGAGAATAGTGAATGTAATGAAGGGCGGGAGTGCCGGGTCCAAAGGCCCCGGTCCTGCTGCGACATGATGTTGATGGAGCACGGGCCCTTTGGGCCTGCGCCCCGACCACATGATGTTTGTGGCATACTAACAAGGACAGCAACGCAAAACAGAAATGCTAGTAACAGTGGCACACATGGTAACACAAGCATGAATGAGAACAGAAAGGGTAACGCACATGGTGGTGTAGATGGAATGGTCTTCAATGATGTGTTGTCACATAGTAACATGGTGCCTGCAAACAGAAATGTCACTGGGCATGGTGATGTAAAGTGAAACAGTAAGATAAACAGTACTGTAGACAGAAATGGCAAAAATAACAGAAACGCAAGCGAAAATGAAAACGCAAGGATAACGCACATGGTGGCGCAGACATCAATGGTAAGTGAACGGTATGGATCGCAAGCCGGAAAGGACAACAGTAACAGTAATGTAGCGCACAGGCTGGTTTTTCCAAAACCTGTATTGAGAAAGACAGTGAGTACAAATAATGTATGCAAAATAATGAGTATCGGGGAGAAAATGAGATCTGGAATACTAAATTCATTATATCTCAGGAACCGTATTTATGAGAAAAAAATTTAAAAGTCATATTATTTACAACTGTCCTGGCTAATTTGAATCTTAGCCTCAGGAGGGGCTAAGACATTTTCGATTTAAAAGTCTGCATCTCGGACCGCTTCCGGATACGGGCCCTGAAAGGCGGCGAACGCCATAATGTTATCCTAAGGAAAAAGAAAGTTCGGAGTGCCATAACTTTGCCTCCCTGTAATGTTTTTTCACCAAACTACTGAAAGACACATCTGTGGGCTATTGGCTGTCTTCCCTCCAAATTTCAGGAAAAAAGACTAAACCGTTATTTTGCAGCAGGGCTCCAAATGATTTCTGTTAAGTGTCGGGCGCTGTAATGTTATCCTATGGGAAAAACTGTCAAATTTGGAGTGCCATAACTTTGCCGCCGTGTAATATTTTTTCAATACAACACTGAAAGGCACATCTGTGAGATGTCGGCTGCATTCCCTCCAAATTTCAGCCCAAACTCCCAACGGTTATTTTGCAGTGCAGTGCCAAAGAATTGCTGTCATTTTCCCACAGACTAAAAATTACTGTCGCAATTTGCAAAGTCAGAAAATTTCATGATACCTTCGTGAGCACGAAAGTAATTTGGTAAAGTACTTTTCCAGAAATTTGAAAACATATTTGAGGTGTTTTACCACAAAATAAAGACATGGCAAGCATCCTCAGGGCCCGACTAGGTGAATACAAAAAAATTAGGTTGCTAGAGGGTCCCAAATTTAAATGCCAACCATTTTCTGATCACCAACTGAAAACAAAATGGCTGATTTGTGAAAGTAACAGGCCCATTTGATGAAAGTAAAAATGCATTTGCTAAAATGTTGAACTTTTGTTAACTTTTCCTTTGACTTATAATGGAAACTGTTTTTGAATAACTTTTGAACCGTTTAATATTTTTTCACAAAATCTTTGAAAGGCACATCGAGGACCCTGGCTGCATGTTCCCTGAAGATTTTGGGCCGGTCACACAAACCGTACGACCTGTAGGCACGACCACAGAATTCCAGAAAAGTGTAAATGCATGCACAGATCACACTTAATAACTCCGCAGCTGTATATCCAACCAGTACAAAACTTGGCAGATCCCAAGGCCTATGGTTCTTGATCATAAATTCCAAATTTTAGGCAAATCCATAAAGTGGTTGCAAAGTTATTAAGGTGCAAAGTTTTGAGGTTTAACATAGAAATGGCTCCTCAATCCTAACTATGGTAGCACTACCGCAGTTACCATAATATATATATATATATATATATATATATATATATATATAGTGGAGCAGTCACACCACTAAATTTAGGGTTAAGAAGGCACTTTTATGTTAAAGTCAAAATTTTGGGCGTTAATAACTTTGGACCCATTAACGGATTTGCCAGAAATTTGGTATGCGTGGTGGGGCATGGTAGATCTCTTGATCTGCCAAATTTCATTTTGGTCGGACTTACGACTTTGCGCAAGAAAATGCTGAAGAATGCAAAAGTATCCAGTTTTGGAGGCAGCTTTTGGGATTTTTTCTGTGGTGCTGCACTGCTGTCATTAGGCATGCCACTCTGTGAGATTGTTCATCTGAAAGAGCTTGGCTGCTCGAACATGCCACTTTTTGTTTGGTGAAAAATATTAAGGCATTCAAAAGTTATGTCACTTTTAAATCTCCATTATAAGGCAATGAGAAAATGCATATGGTTGTTTTGCAAACAAAGAATGGGGTTCTGACCATCTGGTCCTGCCTGGTGGTCAAAGAATTTGCAGCCTCGTAGTTCAAGAATCTTTGTCCCTGAGAATTATTTGACTGCGAGGTCCGCCATCTTGTTTTTGCTTTTCTGACCCTACAAATTAAAATATCTCGGCTCAGGGGTCACTCCTGAATAAACCTTCAATGGTTTTACTCAGGAGGCTCCGCTCTATCGAGCCATGCCTTTAGTTTGGTATAAAATGGTAAAAAATAGAGTTATAAGCTTTTAAATTCTTTGATCGCGGCTCGCTAACGATCTTTGATCGTGAGCCTGCAAATTCTTTGATCCCAATCTTGCATTACGAGCTAAAAATACAATTTTCTCAGCTCAAGGGTGGCCTAGGAACACAAATGAGGTAGGGTTTTTATAAGGGCGTTCCGTTCTATTGAGGCATTGTAGTGGTTTCATGTACATCATCCAAAAACTCGCGTTTCAACATTTTTTATTCTTTGATCATATGTGTGCAATTTCTTTGATCATGAGCCTGAAAATTCTTTGATCATGAGATTCTTTGATCTCAATCTTGCATCGCGAGAAAGAGATGAGATGGCCCTTTGAAAAATGCAAATTTCTCAGCCCAGGGGTGGCATAGGAAGACAAATGAGAGTGGGTTCTGCTCAGGGGGCTTTGTTCTGTCAAACCATGGTGGTGGTTTGCCGCATTTGTCTCAAAATTTAGATTTTCAGCATTTTTTATTCTTTGATTGTGAGCCTGCAAATTCTTTGATTGCGAGCCTGCAAATTCTCTGATCGTGAGATAGGGACAAGATGGCCAGATTTTATAATGCATTAGATAGGATAATTTTACCAGTCTTTAACAGTTTATATCTCAGAAATGGTTTGGTCTTTTTAATTGAAATTTGGAGGGTGCTTATGGCATATCCTGTAGATGTAAAATACGGTATTTATGTGTTAGACAATATATTTTTTGCAGAGATATTGCATGGCACACTTTACGGTTTGCAAACAGTGTTTTGCATTGTCGTGGTGGCTTGAAATTGATAGGGTACCTGGCCTTAGTGTCATGGATATAGTTTTCAGTCATTGTGCCTATAAAATGTTAACAGGTGTGGAATTCTGCAACTCAGACAAATGGAAATGTCAAAATTTAACATGTTATATCTCTGATACGGTTTGTTTTCTTGCATTGAAATTTGGAGGGTTTTCTCGGCATGTCCTGTAGATGTGAATTACAGTGTTTTGCATCAGAGAAAGTTTTTTTCTTCGGAGATATTGTGTGACACAATTTACATGTTGCGGATAGTGTTTTGCATTGTGCTGGTGGTTTGAAGGGTACATGATCCTACTGTCATGGATATAGTTTTCAGTCATTGTGGCTGGAAGGGAGTTTAACATGAGCAGGGTCCTTTACCCAAAGGATCGACTCTGGTCTGGTGACTCTGTCATGGGTGGGGCAGTAAGATGGCTGTGCTGCTGCTCTGCTCTACACTTCGCTGAGCAAGACCTCTTATGTTTTATAGATTTTTAGTTTTAAAACTTCATTTTCATTGTTAGTGAATGAAACATGCTTTATTTTGAAGTTGGGCTTCTACAAAATGAGCAGGTGACTATTATTGAGCAGTATTTTTGATAGACAATGACATATTGCTGGTCTGCTTTTTGGCTTGCTGTTTTTTATGACATCTATTCAATAGCTACTGTTTTTGTCTTTAAACAAGGAAAACTGCTTTGCTAGAGAACACCACTAGGCAATGTTTAGACAGAGAAGCCTGTGAGAAACTGTGAACCTGGCTCTATGTCGAGGGGTTACAGGATACATTGCACCATGGCATGCTGTCAAGCATATTTTAAAATTCTAACAGGTGCCTGCATGTTCTAGTGATTGGAGACAGGGAAAGGAGGATGGTGGCTTGGATGTTTGGATTTTTCTCTGTTTGATTAGCAGGGTAATTTCTCTGTCAAATTGTCGTGTAGGGCATCTTGCTGACAGGAAGGCACTCTTCACAACGATAGGTCAGAGCTTTTAGCTGATTGTTTTGTGAGGGCACAGTTTAGGCCCAAACCCTTCTCACCCCTCACACCACCCACCCCTGGAAATAGTTCCTTTATACCTGGGGTTCTGACATCATTTCCTCAAGACTGCAAGGTGCATATCACTGTCATATCCTCTCTAGCACACTGCACTGAAAATATAAGCATACACATTATATAATATATATATTTCTATATAACAAACCAATCACACAAACACACACACAAAACAAAACAAAACAAATAAACAAGGTAGACAGACATGTGGGGAGTATTGCAATGTAATGGCTGTGGGGCAGCAGTCTTCCAGGAGTCCTTCTGGAGACTGAGATGCTGCCCTGTTTGCAGACAACTCTCTGCCCTGAGGGAGGAAGTTGCACGTCTTCAGGCCACACTGGACAGTAGTAAGGGAACCTCCCCATCCAGGGAGCACCAGAACCACCACCACTACCTCAGAGGTTGCAAAGAAAGCACAGCAGTTGGACCATAGTGGGCTCAGGGAAGTAAGGGTGATGGAACAGAGGCACACCCAGTCAGTTGTTCCACTCCACAATCCATACACCATTCTGGCGGAGCATAGTTCCCCTATGGATGCATCTGCAGAGGAGACTAAGGAGTTTGCAGACAACTATCTCAAGGGAGGCCCTCAGGAAGGAGGCAGAGGACACCACAGGGAAAGGAATCAGCTTCTGGTGGGGGACTCAATTATTAAGGGGATAGAACTGGGGGGAGCAGGGAATACTGAAGTAAGGTGCCTGCCTGGTGCCATGGCTTGGAGGGACAGGAAGCGCAACCTTAGGATCACAAGAACAGTTGCACGGGAGTCTGAGCTGGATGTCATTGTCCACTTAGGGACAAATGACTTGGCTCATCATGAGATTAAGAGCAGTGCAGAAGGACTTTGTAGAGTTGGGGAGGGGCCTAAGATAAGTAGCACAACAGTATCCTTCTCAGAGGTGCTGCCTGTCAGTGGCATGGGTGTGGAGAGGGTACTTTGCACCATGCAGTTTAACAAATGGTTGAAAAAATGGTGTGGAGCACAGGGGTTTGGCTTCATTGGGGACTGGGGTTCCACCTGGAGGGACACCAGCCTATACTGGCAGGATGGTCTGCATCTGTCCAGGAAGGGAACAAGTCTTTTGGGCAGTCCATTTAAATGCTTCATTGGCAAGCTTTTAAACTAGTGAAGGGGGGGACTGATAAGCAGCAGAAAAATCCCAGCCTCCCCCTACAAAACAGGGTACTAAATGAGAAAAAGACCAAGGTAGAAAGGTCAGTGGAGGATGCTACTACAGAAGGTAAAGCCATCAAAAAATGGAGAGCAATGAGTACCAATGCCTGTAGTCTGGGTAACAAGCTTCCTGAATTAGTGGCCTTGATGGAGGAGGAACATCTGGATATCATGGCAGTCACAGAAACATGGTACACACAGAACCATGACTGGGACTTAAACATACCAGGATACACTACCTACAGGAGGGACAGGGAGGGTAAACGAGGAGGAGGAGTAGCTCTCTACATAAGGGAAGGAATCAAAGCAACAGAACAAAAGGGTAAACAGGGAGGAGAAGAAGCACTGTGGGTCAATCTGGAGACAGGCAGTGGCACCACAATCCGCAAAGGGGTTGTGTACAGACCCCCCCTCTCAGGGGGAGGTAATGGAAAAGGAAATGATTGAAAGTATACTTAGAATGGCAGAAAAAGGGGAGATATTGCTGATGGGTGATCTGAATATGCCAGATGTTAACTGGAGTGCAGTTGCAGCAGCTCCATCTAAGAGTGGGGTTATTCTAGATGCCCTACAGGGGGCATGCCTTAGACAACTAGTATTGGAACCCACACAAGAGAGAGCAATCTTAGACCTGGTTCTCTCAAATGGAAATGGAGAGAGGATCACAGATGTAGAAGTGGGTAGCCATCAGGGAACTAGCGATCATCGAACAGGATGGTTCACAATAAACACACCAATAGAGTCAAGCCATACAAAGGCAAAAGTACTGGACTTCGGGAGGGCTGACTTTGTCAAAATGGGTGAGTGCCTAAGGAATGCACTAGCAAATGGGCAGGAAGGAGGGGTGGAAGAACATGGGGAATAATAAAAACTGCCCTCACAGAGGTAACAAGCCTTTGTGTGAAGCAAATAAACAAAATAAAATGATGTAAGAAACCACTATGGTTCTCAAAGGAGGTGGCAGTGAAGGTTCAAGAGAAGAAGAAAGCATTCAGGAAGCACAAGGAATCACAGAAGAAGCAGGACAGAGAATTGTATCCGTTAAAGCGAAAGGAAGCTGGGAAGACAGTCAGTACAGCAAAGGCCCGAACCGAGGAGAAGATAGCCAACTCAGTTAAGAAGGGGGATAAAATCTTTTTTAGGTACATCAGGGAGCAAAGGAAAACCAAGGCAGGGATAGTGAGGATTAATAAAGGGGAGGGAGTGGGCAGAGGGTGACGGTGAAAAGGCAGAGATACTAAACAAATATTTTTGCTCAGTATTTACAAATGAACAGGGGGAGGTACCTAAAACAAACAATAGAAACACTCTGGATACAGAAGTTGATACCAGCCCATTTGCAGAAGAAAGGGTTCTGAAAGAACTCTTAAAACTGAAGGTGCACAAAGCAATGGGGCCTGATTGATTCATCCCAGAATTCTAAAAGAACTAAGGGTGGAACTAGTGACACCACTTACTACCTCTTTAACAAATCATGGAAGATGGGTGGTACCTGAGGACTGGAGGAGGGCAGATGTGATTCCCCTTCACAAAATTGGGAGCAGGGCAGAAGCAGAAAACTACAGACCGGTTAGTTTAACCTCAGTGATAGGGAAAATGATGGAATCACTTCTGAAGGAAAGAACTGTTGAGTACCCAGAGGCCAGAGGGGCACAGGACCCAAGGCAGCATGGATTCACAGTGGGAAGGTCATGCCAGATGAATCTAATAGATTACTTTGACTGGGTGACCAAAGTAGTAGATCAGAGAGGGGCTGTGGACATGGTCTACCTAGATTTTAGCAAGGCATCTGGCACAGTCCCACACAAAAGATTAATATACAAGTTAGCCAGCCTGGGAGTGGGTCCCAAGATGATAGCCTGGGTAAAGAATTGGCTGGAGAATAGGACACAGAGGGTAATAGTAAATGGTGTCCACTATGAAGAAAGGGGGGTTGCTAGTGGGATACCGCAGGGTTCAGTATTAGGACCAGTCCTCTTCAATGTCTTTATAAGTGACATTGCAGAGGGACTGGAAGGAAAAGTATGTCTCTTTGCAGATGACACAAAGATCTGCAACAGAGTTGATGCACAAGGTGGGGTAGAAAGGATGAGAAGGGACTTGGCAAGGTTAGAGGAATGGTCAAATATATGGCAGCTCAGATTCAATGCTAAGAAGTGCAAGGTAATGCACCTGGGAAACAAAAACCCAGGGGAAGAGTACACAGTGGGGGGGTGAGATACTAACAACAACAGAAATGGAAGGGGACCTGGGGGTAGTCATATCAGATTACTTCAAGGTGGGCAAGTAATGTGAGAGGGCAGTACGGAGGGCTGGGAGGATACTGGGATGCATAGGGAGAGGCATCACCAGTAGAAAACAGGAAGTTGTTATCCCTCTGTACAGACAGCTGGTGAGACCCCATCTGGAGTTCTGTGTGCAGTTCTGGAGACCCAATCTCCTCAAAGACATAGACAGGATGGAAGCTGTCCAGAAGAGGTAACTAAAATGGTGCAGGGTCTGCACCGGAAGACATATGAAGAGAAGACTAAAGGAGCTTAATATGTATAGCCTTGAGGAAAGGGAGGGAGACATGATAGAAACTTTCAAGTGCCTCAAGGAACTCAGCAAAGTCCAAGAGGGTAGCATCTTTCAAAAAGAGGTGTTCAAGAACAAGGGGCACAATTTGAAGATAGAGGGGGCAGCTCAGAGGTAATGTAAGGAAGTATTTTTCACAGAGAGGGTTGTGGATGCATGGAACAGCCTTCGGAGGAGGTTGTGGAGTCAAAACAGTGGTTGAATTCAAGCATGCATGGGACAGTCATAAGGCAATTCTAGGGGGTGGGGGTAGAAAGAAGTAGGCTGCTGGTTAACTAGGATCTGCAGCTTATCTATTAGGTAGGGAAATGGGCAGACTGGGTGGGCCAAGCGGTCCTTATCTGCCATCAAATTCTATGTTTCTATGTGGCTAAAGGCTGTTAAAGTTTGGTCACCTTGAACTGTAAGCTTCTAAAGCGCAGGTGTTTCTATTTGCAGAATTAAAAGACGAAGATGGTGGCTGATGGCAGCAATGCCCTGAACTTTTTAAATCTGCTGGGAATAACTAGAGAATAACCTTAGGACTCCCTGAACAAGGAGACTGGGGTGGTTGAGTATAATATAATAATTCAGCCTGAAACTGAAATTGAAATTGAAATACCGAAGGGAATAGAGTTATGTAATGCTCTAAACTTGATGAGCCTCTTAGAAAAGAAAAATTTAAAACTTTTGGAATTTAAATGGACTTCCGTTGGGGGAGAGCAGAGTAATTTATTATTGTGGGTAATGGAACTGCTGAATTATGGAGTTATGGAGCATTACATCAAAGGCTAACTGACGCTAACCAAACAATAAGATAATGTCTAGTCTTGGAGCTGTTTGTTTATATATACAGTATATACATATGTATATATATATATATATATATATATATATATATATATATATATATTGTCCCAAAACATTGCCCCATCATATCCTCTGAAAAGGTGGTAAGCCCAAATTTTAATTTAACTCTCATTTTACATTTTTTTATGAGGGCTGACAAACACAAAATTAAATGTTTTCCCCACCTGTGAGCAAGACAGGACAGGACAGGTTAGGGTGGAGAAGCTGTTTGATTTTCAAATGTGACCCTTTCTCCTTCACCATATAGGAACGCCATCTAAACGGCAGAGGAGCTAGCCTTTGGTGACTCCCTTTGAGAGGTTCTGTTTCCCTGACTGTGGCAGAATACTTAATACCTAGTCATTAATGAATGGCAATTGGTAATGATTGAAGGACTCCTAGAAATGGAGCTGACTGCTGTTTTATTTCGGCCACATGAAATACAAAATACTTGAAGGAGTGAAACATATGCATGCTCTGAACTTGCATTCAGCACAGAAACTTTGTGTACTATTGTTGAAATTAAAGGCTGTTAAATTGAGTCCACATGAGGGATTAGTATGGTGGATATTTCATTAATGTGTCTAGATGTTTTTTTATTCATGTTTTTATATATGTGGCTTTGGCTTTTGTGATGATATAATTATATACCACTCTCATTTTATAGGACATAGGACATACCCATATAGTAATAATTATACTGAGTTTATAATATATAGATGTCATTACACTATGGTTGCTATTTATCACTTATGAATATATGCAATTAGGATTTTTGTTTAGTATGTTTTATGTTTAGTAATATTCTCTGGGTGTATTCATATAGGGATAACAATAATATTTATTGCAGAGATGTATCTGTTGACTGATATAAGCCCATATAAATGAATAGATGCGAGGAGAGGTGATAGTCTTTCCTTTGGATAAAGATCCCTGGATGTTTATGATTTGCAAGCTGGGTGACTTCCAAAATGTGGTCTTTGTGGCCCAGAGCTGGGGTAGGGTGGGATCTGGAGTTATGGCCCTCATCTGATACTGATTTTGAGATATGCTGGAAGCTACTGATCTTTCTATTGCTCTGTATTGGTAATGTGGAAATCAACCCTGGACCTCTTGAAAGTATCACCTCTCCATCAGACCTAACCTCAACTAAAGGCCTCCAGTTTCTGCATATTAATGTATGCAGTCTGTTGAAAAAATTTACATTGATACAAGCCTGGGTTACCCATACCTTGCCAGACTTTCTTGTGATATCTGAAACATGGCTCAAACCCACCACAATGGACAGGGAAGTTAACCTACCTAACTATCAACTATTCAGAGCTGATCACCAAACAAGGGGAGGTGGAATAGCCATTTATGCAAAAGCTGGTATAGTTGTATCCTGTACTGCTGCAACATCTATGCCCAAGGAATTTGAATGCCTATCTCTAAAAGTCTCTCTCCCCAATACAGCAGCTTTCCAACTAATCGGATGCTACAGACCCCCCTCTGCTGAACACAAGCTCTTATCCCACCTGGGAAACCTGGTCAAGTCCAGTACCGAAGAAGTCATTATCCTAGGTGACCTGAATTTCAACTGGCTCACCCAGGCAGCTACACCTCTGGTATCATGTGACACCTATGGGCTCACACAGTTAATTAATGAACCAACAAGATTAAATACAAAGAATAGTAGTAACAGTACATTACTTGATACCATGCTAGTGAGTAAACATCTATTCACACATGCTGGAGTGCTTCTATGCGACATAAGTGATCACTGCCCCATCACAGGGGTAAGATCCAACAGCATAACAACAAATCCTGCAAAATTCATCATGAGGAAATCCAAGAAAAACATCAATATTGAAGGATATCTGCATGATCTAGCTTACTCTCCACACTGGCAAAAGTTCTATCTTGCACATTCTGTAGAAAAAGCTCAGCAGGTGCTAAATAGCATTATAATAAATGCCCTTAACACCCATGCCCCAATCCCTAGTATCCAAATAAAAAACAAATCCTGTCGCTGGTTTTCAGCTGACCTCAAAGCTGCACTGCTGGAGAGAGACAAACTCTGGAAAGTAGCAAGAAAAACTAAGAATACAAATGACTGGATGATTTTTAGGAAAGCCAGGAATAAATGCAACAGGAAAGTTAGGGATGCAAAGGCTGCCTACTACCTGGCCAAGCTCGACTCCTCCTACCATAATCCTGCTAGGTTTTGGGGCACCATCATGGGTATGATGGGACAGGATGCTAACAACCCCCTTCCAACTCAACTACACAATAACTTCGGCCCTATTACTGGCAAAATGGAAATACTGGATGCATTCAACAACCACTTCACAACAGCTGGCCTTGCCTTTGACACCTCCCCAGCTAACCTACTAAGGGACCAATTAAGCTCCCACTACATTGGTGATCAAAGAGTTGACTCTTCCTTTAGCTTCAAACCTATACTGTTTAAACAAGTTGAGGATCTATTATGGCATCTGGATACCAAAAAAAGTGCAGGAGCAGATCTTCTGGACCCCTTCTTTCTAAAGATTGCATGCCTATGCTTGCAGTCCCCTAACACACCTCTTTAACCTTTCCCTAAACTCTGGCTCTATTCCCACACTGTGGAAGACAGCCAAGTGGTCCCCTTCTAAAATCAGGGGACCCTATGGATCTTAATAACTACAGGCCCATTTCCATTCTACCTGTGTTATCCAAGATGCTGGAGAAATTAGTGAGTATTCAGTTATGGGAATATCTTGACAATGCTAACCTATTAAATCCAGCTCAATCTGATTCGGGCCAAACATAGCACTATCACTGCATTAGCCAAGGTCACAAATGACTGGCAAACCAAATTGGATAAAAAGAACAATGTCTGTGCAGTATTCCTGGACCTGAGCAAAGCATTCGATACTGTGGACCATGAACTGCTACTCTCATCCCTACACTCCATTGGCCTAGATCCACCCTCCCTTAAGTGGTTCAGATGCTACCTCTCCAGTAGGTCACAGCAGGTAAAAGCTGAAGGTGACCTATCCCCATTAAGACCATTGTCAAGAGGAGTTCCCCAATGCTCTATTCTGGGTCCTATCCTTTTTGCCATTTATATAAATTCAATTGATTCAACCCTTACCAAGTCCTCAGTACAATTCTTTGCTGATGACACTGTTCTGTATGTCAGCAACCCTTTGCCTACAGCGGCTCATGAAATCCTACAAACAGAATTCTCCTTGTTACAATATCAGCTACTCGATAAAATGCTTCTGCTAAATGCAAAGAAAACTAAAGCAAAGATGTTCACAACTCAGAACTCCACCAACACATCCTCTTCAATCAATCTCCCCCAGCTATGCACTATACTTGGAGAAAATCTGTAGTATGTTGAAAATTTCAAATACCTAGGTGTGTGGATTGACAACAGACTTGACTTCACTCAGCATCTAGAACAACTGTTAAAAAAGCTTCACCTAAGGCTTAGCCTCCTCTATAGATTAAAACCCTTCCTTAACAGAGACTCAAAGATGTGGTTAGTCCAGGCCATCTTTCTATCAGTCATTGACTATGCAGACTTCCTCTATAGTCACTGCCCCATCTCCTACCTTCAAAAGTTGGATACCTTATATCATAGAGCAATAAGGTTCATTACAGACCTGCCATATAATACCCACCATTGTTCTCTCTATGACGCATTTGGATGGGTTTCCCTTCATGTCAGGAGGAGCAGAAATGCAGCTCTATGGATCTACAGAGCTTTATGAAAAAAACTCCCAAGCTATATCCTGGACTGCTTCAACCAGACCACTCCTAGCTCCTATGCCCTAAGAAGCAATAATATCATCGTGCTCAAATTGCCCAAAGTCAACACCAAACTAGGGAGGGCAGCAATCAGCTATTCTCTAGCTATAGCATGGAACACCCTACAAAAATCCCTAAAACTGTCCATTATCATTCCATTTACATCCTTTAAGCAGCACTGTACAGCCTTCTTCACAGAGAAATGCAGCTGCTACCACTAGAGATAGAACAGTCATCCTACAAACCTATATTCCAATCATATATGACATATTCCTTCCAGTCAGACACCCCCAGTTTATGGCACCCGATATTTCCTTCACCATCCTTGTACTTATTATGTGTGTGACTGTCCTGACTCTCATTGGGATATATGTACTGTACATATTGTAGATATTAGTTTAACCTTCTCTTAACCGAGTTTCAACATGTGAATTCACTGTATATCATTGTGTTATAAACATCATTTTTTCTGTATGTATAACTGTCTTATAAGTGTGTGATGTAATTGCTGTGTATCAACTCAAAACTTGACCTTATCAGGTCCATCTTGTAAATAAGCCTTGCTCAATGATGGTCACCTGAATAAATAAAGATTTGATTGATTGATTGATTGATATGCAAATAATGAAAAGACCTGTTGGGGAGGGTTTGGACCTGGCAGTAGTGACCTATACTTGATCCCAGGATGTGCAACAGTAGAGATTTAATGCCTATAGCAAGGTTCATTTTCTGGAGCATGGGATAGTGTGTGCTATGGGGTGCTCCATTTAGACCCCTTATGGCAAACTCTGGCTGGTGGCACAGGTTGGAGCACTTTGGCCCCAGCAGCTAAGCTCTTCCAAATCCATCAGGATAGTAATCAATGCAGAAATCCAATTTTTGGTCATGTGCTCCATGGCCTAGGACTTGGCCCCCACTCTTCTGTGAGGGTCACTTATGTTCCATTGAGCAGGGAGTAAGAACAGTGCTATAAAGTATGGCATTCTAGACAGAAAATTTATTTTTGTACAAGACCTTCTCAGCTCTAAGTAGATATATGACTATAAATGTAATAAATGAACAGGGTAAATTGCACGAAGACTTGAGGGGGACTTCCAAAAAGTGGTCTTTGTGACCCAGAACTGGGGTAGGGTGGGATCCAGAGTTATGGCCTTCAGCCAATACTGATTTTGAGATATGCAAATGATGAAAAGACCTGTTGGGGAGGGTTTGGACCTGGCAGTAGGGACCTAGACTTGATCCCAGGATGCATAACCACAGAGCATTAATGCCTATTATAGGGTTCATTTTGTGAAGCAAGGGATAGCATGCACTATGGGATGCTCCATTCAGACCCCTTATGGCAAACACTAACTGGTGGCACAGGCTGGAGCACTTTGTCCCCAGCAGCTAAGGTATTCCAAATCAATCAGGTGATAGTAATCAATGCAGCAATCCTATTTTTGGTTGTGTGCTCCATGGCCTAAGAATTGGCCCCCCTTCTTCTGTGAGAGTCACTTATGTTCCATTGAGTAAGGAGAAAGATCAGTGCTATAAAGTATGGCATTCCAAAAGGATAATTTATTTTGCACAAGATCTTCTCAGCTCTAAGTAGACACATGAATATAAATGTAATAAATGAACAGGGGTACATTGCAGCAAGAGTTGAAGAAGAACTGCTTATTGACAATTAGGATAAGAACTAATGTACCCAAACAAATGAATTAAATTACTGTGTTCCTATTATTAATATAGGGATATACACAGTAGACTTTATTAAATATTGTGATTGGTGTACTTTTATATAGGTATGAATTTTATTTGGCTATTTATATTTTTAGATGTCCTTTGTCTTTGTGAAAATTGTAATGACCTGACATCGAACAATAAACTTGTTACTTACTTACAGCCATTGTGCCTGTAAAATGTTAACAGGTGCAGAATTCTGCATCTCTGACAACTGAAAATCTCAAACTTTTACATGTTATATCTTTGACACGGTTTGGTGTTTTACATTGAAGTTTGGAGGGTATTGATGGTACACACACATTTACAAGTTGGTGGGAGTACATGGCCCAAAGGCCAGCACTCCCACCAAGTTCCGTAGGTGATGGGAGCACAGGGACTGAAGGGCCTGTGCTCCCACCAACTTGCGGAAGTTCTTAGCTTTTTATTCTTTCTCAAAAAGTAAGGAAATTCTAAGGCCTAAATGTCAATCCATTCTTATTTACTGTGGCTTGTGAATGTAATTTCAGATGGAATGGGGTGACATTCAGGCCTCACAACCCCGATGACACACCCTGTCAGCTGTCAATCTTGGGATGATGTGTGGGTCCAGGGGGGAGTGGCAACTCTAAAGATTTTTCATTTCCTGACTTTTTGTGTTTTAACCCTAAATGATGCATTAACCCAGTTTTTTGCATAGAAAAAAAAAATATATATATATATATATTCATGGCAAAAAAACTCTGTTTAATGCATCAATTAGGATTGTTCCACAGTGACAAAAGTGAGGAAATTCAGTGTTAGGGTTGCCACCCCTTGCAACCCATGCCCACCCCGTCCCCACCTACTGGCTTCGGGCTGTGCATTGGGGTCATCAGCCCTAACTCTCACCTCATTCCATGTGTAAATAAGCTAAGGCAGTGCAGTATAGGAGAATGGGGTGAGAGTTGGGACTGAAGACCCCTATGCACACCCGGATGCCTGTTGGTGGGGATGGAGAGAGTGTTAGGTGCAAGGGGTTTCAACCCTAACACTGAATTTCCTCACTTTTTCACTGTGGAACAAACCTAACTGATGCATTAAATGGAGTTTCTTGCCATGAATTTCCCTTCTTTTTGAGAATGTGCACTACAAATAGTGACGGAATGTGGTGGTGGGAGTGCGGGTCCCCCACCATGTGATTTTGTTACTTCGCTGCACAAAAACTGTATGACTAACTGAAATGAAAATTGTTAAATGAAGACATGTACCATGGCACACCATGTGTCCAGAATTGTGTGTATATCCATTCAACGGTCGTGTAGCTCAACGAGCAAACAACATAACATGCACAATTCAGCAACTGTAAGGGCCAGTGACCCAAAAATTAGCACGGTGAAAGATGAATTGTAAATCTTTGTACATTCCAAATGCCAGGCAAATCGAACACACGGTTCAGAAGTTATTGAAGTGTAATGAACCAAATTTTCATTCGTCAGGCAGGCATAATTCTGCACCTGTTAACATTTTACACACAAAACCACTGTAAGGCACCTCTGTGCCACTAGGGCTACCTATGCTATAAATTTAAAAGCAGTAACACAATGCAGAATGCTATGCAAAACATGTTAAATGTGTCATGCAGTATCTCCATAGTGAATTATTTTTCAAACATGTTAACAGCATAATTCACATCTCCAGGACATCCACTCAAAATCCTTCAAATTTCATGAGAAGAAAACAAACTGTTCCAGTGATATTCAATTGTTATGTTTCTGTACCTTTAAGAAGTCTTCCACCACAAAATGGTGGAAATCGTGGCCGAAAATGCACTAAAATGGCAGATCTGGTGGCCGAAAAATCAGTAACTGCTAAGTAGGCCAACTTCAAATGGCCATAACTCTGGAATGGAAGAATATTTTTCACCAAACAAAAACTAGCATTTTCCTTGAAAAAGGTCTTTCTACCTGCCAGACCAATCAACCACACACTGGCTGTGCTATGCATTGTGGAAAACAGTGCAGAAAAATAGAAAAAACATAATGTTTTGCACTGCACTACACAAACGGAAAAACACAAACGGTAATGTTAACACAAATGGTGATGGAAATAGTGAGGTAAAATAAAATAGTAACACTAATGGTAACGCAAACACAAATGCAAGTGGTGGCACATGGTGGCGCAAGCGTGGCGATAATACAAGCGGTAGAGAATGCAGCAGCAGAATGTTAATGAAAACAGAAATGGTAGCATCAAATGGAAACATGAATGTTAATGGCAACAGAAATGCAAATGTTAGCGAAAACAGTAATGCAAATGCTAACACCAACAGAAAGGCAAACGGTAACAAAAATGCAAATGGTAACACAAACGCAAACAGAAATGCTAATGGTAACAGGCAATGACAACGCGGAAAGAAACAGTAAAGCAATCGACAATGGAAATGCTACTGAAAACACAAATGCTAAGGCCAACAGAAATGTAAACACAAACAGTGATGAACACGCAAACTGTAATGTTAATGCAATTGGAAATGCAAACAGTTACGGTAACACCAATGATGACACCAAAGAGAACACTAACACAAATGGAAATGCAAATGCAAGTGAGCATGCAAATGCAAATGGTAAAATGCACAGTCACGGTAATGCAATTGGAAATGCAAACGCTTACGGTAACACCAACGATGATGCCAAAGGAAACACAAATGCAAATGGAAATGTAAACAGAAGGGTGTACGCAAACACAAATGGTAATGCACACAGTGATGCAAAAGGAAACCCAAACAAAAACAGTAATGGAAATGCAAATGGTAACAGTAATGCAAACACAAAGGGTAACGCACATGGTGACATAAACAGAAATGCTAACACAAACGGTTATGGAAACACAAGTGAAAATGCTAGCTGTAACAGTAACACAAATGCACACACTTTTTTTCCCAAAAAGGTGCATTCAGAAGCACAGTGAATACAAAGAATGTATGCATAGTAATGGCCCTTGGAGCAGAAAATGAACACTTGGAATACTAAATTGCTTATATCTCAGGCATCGTATGATGTAGACACAAATATAAAATCTCATTTTATTTATGACTTTATTGGCTAGATTTGTACTTAGCCCCCTAGTGGGGGGCCAAAAATTCTTCAGATGAAAAGTCTTTATCTCTAAGCATTTTCAAGATACAGGTCCTGAAAGGCACGGTGAACACCTCAATGTTAATCTATGGGAAAAATCATCAAATTCGGATTGTCATAAATTTGCAGCTCTCTAATATTTTTTCACCAAACCACCAAAAGGCACATCTGTGGGATCTTGGCTTTCTTCCCTCTGAATATCAGCCCAAAAGACCAAACCGTTCTTTTGCAGCAGGGTGGCAAATATTTCTTACTATTTTGGGTGTAGTGTCACAAAATAGTGTTACAAATCATGACACTTTCTCAAATAAATTCACGAAAGTGTCACATGTGTGACACTACTTTTTATAAAAATTTAAAAAACATATTTCTGGGATGTTTAACCCCCCAAAAAAGACATAGTTAGCATCCTCAGGACTCTACTAGGAGAACACAGCAAGAATTGTGTCTCTAGAGGGTCCCACATTTAAATGCCAAGCATTTCTGTGACCACCAACTGAAAAAACAGGATGGTGGATTTGAGACACTACAAGGGTCATCTGAGACACTAAAAACTGCATTTGCGACACTTTCACATATTTTAACTTTTTTCTTTAACTATAAAGGGAAACTTGTGTTTTGAATAACTTTTGAACCATTTAATATTTTTTCACGAAATCTTCAAAAGGCACATTGGGGACCCCGTCTGCATGTTCCCTGAAGGTTTTGGACCAGTCGCACACACTGTGCGACCTGTAGGTGCAAGCAAAGAATGTGCAAAAATGTTTAATTTGTGTGTTTTTCGGTGCTCTGTAGCTCTGCAACTGTATATTTGACCATCACAAAACTTGGCAGATCCAGAGATCTATGGTACCAGACTATGCATTCCAAATTTCAGGCACATCCATCATATGGTGGCAAAGTTATTAAGCTGTCAAATTTCAGATTTGACCTTAAAATGGAGTACTCAACCATAATTATAGTGGCACTACTGTGCCACTATTACAAATATATGTGTTGTATGTGTATATATATATATATATATATATATATATATGTGTGTGTGTGTGTGTGGACAGTATTTGAGAGACTTGGGTGTGCACTTAAAATGAGATCTGTATTTTACTCATAATTTACTAAAAATACAGAATTTGTGCTCTGTACTGTTGCCAATGTGATAAGAGATAGTGTGCATAAAAAAAAGGGTGTATGTATTTTTATTTTATTGTGGCAACATTTGATGAAAATAGCTTTAAAAAAGGCAGCCATTTTTGTGACATGGCCGTACTACACATCTTGGTGACCATTAAATTTACTGTATTTAAAGCACAATACTAAAGTTTTCTTTTTAAGTGGGCAGAGTGGATGTGTAACTGTCCCCCAGTGATTATTGATTTGATGTGGATGTAATTACATTTACATGACACCACATGTGACTTATTACTTTCTTGCATTACTGTGGTGTCTTACATAGCTGCATAATTTCTTTTGTGTATTCTGCCTTTATGCTTTGAGTTTTTTTCAGTGTCAGTTTACATTGCTTAATGTGTTTCCCCCTCACAAATCTGCAATCTTTGTTATATATTCTTTATTATCATTTATCAGGTACACATATAGACACATGTACAAACATACCCAGGAATACCCCAGGTCCATATCCCCAAACTGGATGTGGTTACTATGTACAACCCTATAACTATGTACATACATAGTTGCCATGCTATACTCTTACCATTATTCTATTAACATACAGGGGTACACTCTGAGCTGTCCAACTGTAATTGGACAATATCTTGCCCACTCTCTTATTGTGACTCCCCTTCAGTAAAATTCTAATTAAGTTCTATCCGGTTATGAATTATTTAAACCAAAACAAATCTGCAATCTTAATGCAGTGGTACATAAAGCCTGCTAAGAGCAGCAGCATCAAAAGCTATGGCTCTTGCTGTCATGTCCATGTTACCCACGTGAACGATGATGATGCTGGTATTGGTACAAATAGCTGGGACCCGAAGGTGACATCAGGCATTCAGTTTCGGTGCTCTGGATCTAAGCAAAACTGTTCTCTTCCTGCTGCTTCTCCCATTTTCCATTCTTAAAAACAGGTAGAATGAAGCATCATCCATTTTAAATCTGGTGTGCTGCACAGGAGTTTGAACAGATCTCAGAGGTCTCCAGTCACTAGAAAACATGATCTTCAGCATTCTACTGCAAAACAGCAAGTTAAAATTCTGGGATTCATATTAAATAGTGACTGGCTAAAGTGCAGCAGTTATTCTGTGTCATTTTGGGGACAGGAAAAGTAAAGTATTCACCTTAAGACTTCATGGTCCTGCTGTTTGTGAAGGGCCTCTCTTCAAAATAGAGGATGATTGGATTAGTGGGCTGTGCAGCACAATGAGTATATTTTAAAGTTTTGTTTGGGAAGTATATCAGCAGAACTTTCCTCTGGTTCTAGCACTGTGTAAATGGGGCATATTAAATAGTATAGTTTAAAGTTGTATATGGGATGTATATCAGCAGATTTTTCTTCTGGTGCAGTTAGTGTTTAAATGGGGCATATTAAATAGTATATTTTAAAGTTTTGTTTTGGAAGTATATCAGCTGAACTTTCCTCTGTTGCTGGCACTGATTACATAGGGCATATTAAATACTATATGGCTATAGTGCAGCAGTTGTGTTCTATCATCTTTGAGGGCAGAAAAGTTAAATTTGTGTGTTCTCATATGGCCCAGCTGTTTGTGAAGGGCCCCTCTTCAAAATGGGGCTGGGCATATATGTGACCAGTCTAATCAAATAGAGTTTTGTTTGAGATTTATAGTTTTTTGTTTACAATCCATCCAGCGGGTTTTCACTGTATAATTTGATTTCTTCAGAATATTGGTAATATTGGTGAACTTTCCCTGGTGATGACTTCAATCATGTTTAAATGTGGAAAAAATAACACCTGCGGGGTTCCTACTGGTAAATTCTAATTGTCGAATGAATGCTGCACCTGTTGATGTGGTGATGGCTTTATTTTAGAAGTGTGTATGTGGAATGAATATAAATACTGCACTCTTAAAATGTTTTAAATAAAAATAAATGCAATTTGTGAGAGATGCTTGTAATTTTTAGAAAGAAGGGGTGATGCTGGCTCCAGTTAAGGTAGAGTGTGTGTGTGTGTGGTGTTATTTTAAAATGATAAAGTTTGCTTTCTTGATTAAAGATTATAAAGGAGCATCATTGTATTGGCACACTGAACTAGGGGATCAGGTGTGGGTGGTGGCATAATATATTGGAACTGTTTAAAAATAAAAAAACTACAGCAATGGGACCTACTTCAAAAATGCTTCTTATGGCATTGGTCAGTTCATTCGAGGTTATGGGGGGGTTACCACATGTTGGAATAGACTGCTTCCAAACTAGACATCAAGTGGTGGCATAATATGCTGGAACTGTTTAAAAATAAAAGAATACAGCACTTGGGCCTACCTCAAATGGCTACTCATGGTATGGGGGGTACCATGTGTAATAACTGGGTCATTGCCTGGATGTACTAGTGCCTATAGGGCAACATCATTGTTTTGGATTGATCTGGGAAAACCATTTTCCTGATTTATTTCTAATAAGATTGTTTCTAAATTAGATGTCACGTGATAGCACAATATGTTTGAATTATTTAAAAATAAAAAAATACAGCACTTGGGCTTACCTCAGAAAGGCTGCTCATGGCATTGCTTAGCACATTCAGGGGTATGGAAGGGATACCATGTGTAGTACTGGAATCTGGTCATTGCCTGGGTGTACTAGTGCCTGTTGGGCTACATCAGTGGTTTGGATTCATCTGTCAAAAACATTTAGCAGATTTATTTATAATGAGACTGCCTATAAATTAAATGTCAAGTGTTGGCATAATATCTTGGAACTGTTTGAAAATAAAAATTACATCACCTGGGCCTGACTCAAGCAGTTTGGATGTGGCATTCCATGTGCAGTACAAGAACCCTGCAGCAGCAGTATCCCTGAGATGCACATGGTGGTGAGCACAGGGTAGGCCTGTGTGATATTTTGGCATCATTTTCCCCATAATGGCTGGCACTGGGTTGCCAGGGGACGCCATGCAGTGCCTGCATCTATAGTTATCAACATCAAACAGCTTGCCTGGGTGTTTTCTGGTTGGTAACTGTGGTTGGGCCTGCCCTGAGTTTGACTCTGTGGAGGTACAGTGATGTCAAAATGACCATTGATGTGGCTCAGACCCACCATGTAACATCCAACTGTCTCTTGCCTTGCCTTTGCTTGTTCATGGGGAACTTTGGTGTATTGTTTTGACTTGTAGAGTAGTTTGGATGTGGCATTCCATGTACAGAACAAGAACCCTGCTGCAGTGGCATCCCTGTGATGCATGTGGTGGTGAGCTTAGGGTGGGCCTCTGTGATATTTTGGCATCATTTTCCCTCAAAGGCCAGCACAGGGTTGCCAGGGAGCATCATGTGGCACCCTCATTTATAGTTATCAGTACCAAACAGCTTGCCTGGGTGCTTTCTGGTTGTTAACTGTGGTTGGGCCTCTCTTCAGTCTGGCTCTGTTGAACTACAGTGATGTCAAAATGGCCCCTGATGTGGCATGGTACTTATCAATGTGTATTGGCTGTTTGATTGATAATAAGCCATTAATAAAAGTTGTACCATGTATTTCACATGTTGCATTGCTACTGTGGTGTCTGCGTTACCCACTGTAGTTTTATGTAACAGAGATGGTCACATAATAAATCAAGTACAACCAAGTAATTTGTTCATGTTTATCTTTCTACTTAATGTCCAGCTTAAGTGTGAAAGGCATGTAGACTAGACATAAAGGCCCAGATATTCAAGAGGGTTGCACATGGCACAACAGTGTTGCACCATGCACAACCCACTGATGCACCTTGGTTCGATATTCAAACAGGAATTGTGCCTGGCACAAATCCCGATGCACTGGAGCACATCAGTAATGTATGCAGTCACAGGTGGGGGGGCGTGCCCATGCATACTGTGCACATCCCGATATTCAGCCCAGAATGTGCTGAGCCATGCATGCACAACCCTTTTCTGCACCGCACAAAGCTGATCCAAAAAAAAAGGAGCAATGGCCGGCCACCCACAGGTGAGCTGCCATATTGCAGGGCGCAACACGGCAGCTGCCACCTGTGGGTGGCCACCTGAGCTCCGGCTGCACCTCCGTGGTGGTGCCCCCCCATGCCCAATCGCAGGCATTATTCTGAAAATATAGACTCCATATCCCTGGTGGTCCAGTGGACTGCTGTCAGCCCGATCGCGGGCATTGTTATGAAAATATAGACTCCCATATCCCTGGTGGTCCAGTGGACCACTGTCAGTCCAATTGTGGGCTTCAGTAAAATAAATAAATATTCCTATATCCCTGGTGGTCCAGTGGACCACTGTCAGCCCGATCGTGGGCATTGTTATGAAAATATAGACTCCTATATCCCTGGTGGTCCAGTGGACCACTGTCAGCCTGATCGCGGGCTTCAGTAAAATAAATAAAGATTCCTATATCCCTGATGGTCCACTTGACCACTGTCAGCCTGATCACTGGCTTCAGTAAAATAAAAATAGACTCTATATCCCTGGTGGTCCAGCGGACCCTCCTCCCCACCACCCACTGATCCCACCACCCCACTCCCTCCGCCCCAGTCAGTGGCGGGCAGCAGCACCACCCACCTGCAGCCCCACCATCCACCATCTAACACCGTCGGTGGGGCTGTACACCCATTGGTCCTGGCGTGAGCCAATGGGCGTGCAACCAATGCCATCTACACATTCCAGATATGTGAATGGATTCATTCACATATCTGGAATGTATGTCTGCCATGGGCTACATGCCCATTGGCTCACGCGTGAACCAATGGTGTACAACCTGTGGTGTCAGATGGGACTAGCAGGGTGGCAGGCGGGTGGTCTGCCACCCACCGCTGACTGGGGAGGAGCAGGGTGGTGGGGATCAGTGGTGGGGATGGGGTCCGCTGGACCACCAGGACATAGGAGTCTATTTTATTTTACTGAAGCCCACGATTGAGTTGATAGTGGTCCACTGGACCACCAGGGATATAGGAGTCTATTTTTTATTTTACTGAAGCCTGCGATTGGGCTGACAGCAGTCCACTGGACCACCAGGGATATAGGAATCTTTATTTACTTTACTGAAGCCCTCAGTCTGGTTGTGGGGCATATTGCCTCACTGCAGGGGGTGTTGGTCCCTGACAGCTGCTGCCTGGCAGGGCGCCAGGCACAAGTTGTTGGGGATTGGTGCACCTGCATGCAAATGGGGCCATAATGACATGCAAATGGCCCCATTTGTGCCTTGCATACATTATGGCCCCATTTGCATGTGCTCTTTTGAATATCGTGGTTGTTGTGCCTAGCGCAATGGAACTTGTGCTAGCGCATCCCCCTGCTCCACTCTGGCCACTTGCACTGGCATAGTGCCACTGCACCATGCACACTGTGGGTGGCCAGGGTGCGATATTCAATGATGCTGAGCCATGGCACAGCTCCATTGAATATCACCCAGTCAACGCCCCTGCACAGCCAAATTATGCTGCGCCCAGGCTTGCGCCACAGCCTGGTGCAGTTTGAATATCTGAGCCCAACAGTATAAGCATGAAGTAATGAAACTTTGGTAGCCTCCTGTTTGTATTTTTAGTGCTGTCTACACTGGAGGATAGATAGCAACACATAGATATGGAAGAACATAAAATCATTAGTTGATGCAAACAAATACACTTAAATAGAAGACAGAGACACTGCATTTGAAAATTTTATTTATTACTAAAATGGGAAATAATGCATAATGGACACCAAGTTACCCACGAAAGTAGTGTACATGTCATAAATAACTGTGCCATTTTTCCAAACTTAGAAAAACAGAACTATCTTTATATTTTGTATTATACAACTACCACATATACACATTAAAATTAAGGTTGAGTCATGCCTAATTATAAAACATTTTTTGAGTGTATGAATGCCACACTTTGTCTCTCGAATACTTTCCACACAGATATATATATATATATATATTTATATATATATATATATATATATATACCAAAATCTGTTTATTGGCAGAATAGACAATTGCACTTTCATTTGAATGTAATAATGAGTACATAACAGAAGTGGGAGACAGCAGGTGGGAAAACGGGATATCAAACACAATTGATTCGAAAGTTCAGTTATGGAAGTGATACAGTTTTCTGGAATGTTCAGGGCAATAGGATTCCCACATTCTACACCCTCTGGCTATACAGACAAGTTCTGGTCAGAGCCACGAGGGTGGCTAATGCATTAATGTGATACGATATATATGTATGTATATATGTATGCACGTATGTATGTATATATATGTATTTCAGATGTTTTACCATGAAAAACATACTGAGCTGGTAGCAACTCATTTTCAGATGCATCGTGGGGGAAGGGAAAAGCAGAAAAGGTAACATACATCAAACATATACAACAAATTCTGGCCAGAGCATATAGGGCTGCAGCAAGGAATTTGAGATACAAATATTGAAAATTACCAAACTGAAGAGCCTGTGTTGGCAAAATTTAATGTAGGCTCATAGTTTTGTTGTTTTTTTTTTTTACACCAAATTTTCAACACAGCTGTATGTGCATTCGTTCATTCATTTACTCCTCAGTGGGCTGCCAGCCGTGGAGGAGAGTGGAGGTCTGAGCAGGTGACCCGCTCCATTTGGGTTTGGGGAGAGAAGGGTTGGACACTACCTGTCAGGGTGGGGGGAGGGTGCAGCAGGGGCCACTAGACCGACAAGGAATTAATTAAAAAAATACAATATTGGAATGGAGATGGGGATACGAGGATAGGGAGAGGGTGTACTACCATTAGACCACCACAAAAAAAATTATTATAATTTTACTTAATACTATGGATAGATATGGCAGCAGCTGGGGTGGGGTTAACTGACCATACTTTCAGGGACATGGGTGGGTGATTGATAGGGGGGAGGGACTGCTAATCACCGGTGGGTTTGTTTCTTTCAAGTCTACATTGGGTGGGTGAGTGATCGGGAAAGGAACCGCTAGCCATGGGGGGGCTTTGATATGGTGGGGGAAGGGACCTTTAGCCATGGGGTAGGGGGGTTATTTAATGTGGTTGGAGGGGTGGAAATGGGACACAGTTTCACACCAAACATTCGGAAGTTTTCCAATCTGCCACAGGTGCAAGATAGGAAACTTCAGTGAAAGTTGCCATATTTCCACAAAACGTCTGCTGTGGTGGGAATGGCAACTTTCACACATGCCTATCAAAGAACAATTGAATATTTATCAATTAAATAAAAAAAATAAGAGGGAAATGTTTGATGCCATAAAAGAGATAAGAATTAATGTATGAATTAGTTGTACTTGTATTACTGTGATGTAAAAGCACCACATTCACACCAAAATAGCAGGGTATTATATAGCAGGTAAGATGGGTGGGGGGGGTGAGATTTGCAGTACATGGGATCAGGGCTATTATGAGCTGGCATACCTCTTAACTGTTTGTCACTCAAATGAGGGACACGGGCATTCAAAGTGAGGGACACATCCTGAAATATGAAGACAAATGCTCAGAACAGTGTAAAGAAAACAAACATTGCAGGTACTTGAATAAAGTTTATTTTTATTCAGCATCTTAGAATATTATGAACTTTTGCACTAAAGCCTGAATTTGTGTGGGCACTACATTTTCTATGAGGGAGGAGTGTAGGACAAAGCAATTCTGAGGGGTAAAATTAGAGACATTCCTCATAATCAGGAACAGTTGAGAAGTATGTCATCTGATGTCTCATTTGGTGAGGTGCCTGAAAGCAGTCTCCATCTCCCTGAAAGGGAAGTTAACAGTGAGCCTGTGTGTGTGTGTGTGTGTGTGTGTGTGTGTAAACATACCAGTTTCTTGGTGTCTGTTCAACTGTGTGGTGTGTTTGAGATATTTCTCTAGGTAGAAATATAACAAGGCTCTGCACTGAAACTAATTCTGTGAGTTTCAGTTCAACAGATGTCACTGGCTTCTGGAATTGATCAGTAATCAAAAATGAATGTTCAGTAAGGAAAAAGTCAACACCAACAAAAACACTAAAAAGAAACAAAAAAGGATTATTTCAAAGCGAAACAAGCATTTGTTAATGCTGAATATTTGCTTGCTTGTATTTCCTCTGTAATTGTTGAGCATAGACAGTGCAGAGGCTAAAATAAACAAACTAACAATGCAAGTTATAATAGTGCAATTGTTAGACTAAGAAATTAAGAGGTTAACAAATAAAGGATGACTACTCACCTGAAGCCATAGTTGTAGGAGTGGTATATGGCTCACATCCACACTTCAGGGAGTTTTCCTTGAAGAGGCTTATTTACCAGAACGTCTCTGAAGAAGAGTTAGTGAAGTAGATCAGAAGATTAATCTCCTGATTAAGGTGAAACTTTGAGACTACATTCATGAGGAACCTAGGGTGTGGGCCAAGGACAACTTTGTCCTTGTTGAAAACCAAGTATGGAGAATCCACTGAGAGCACCTGAAGCTCACTGATCCTTCTGGCAGAGGTGATAGCCACCAAGAAGATGGCTTTCCATGGCAACAGGGACATCTCACACATGTGCATAGGCTTGAAAGGCATGCCCATCAGCATTGCCAGAACCAGCAACACGTACCAAGGTGGTGGTGATGGTGGTTCATGCACCGGCAGCTTCAAGTGATCTTGGCCTTTGAAAAAGCACCTAACCAGCTCATTCTGTACCACCATCGCAAACCAGCCTATGTCCAGTATGCGGAGATGACTCCCAGGTGCACCTTAAGGGTTGTTGAACTCAGCACCAGCTGGGAGAAGGACCCTAGGAAATCAAAGATGCTCACCAAGGGGCAGGCAAGGGAATCAAGCTCCTTGCCCTGACACCAGATGGAACATTCTTTCCACTTAAAAGCACACTGGTGAACTGAGTCCTTTTGTGAGACCTCCACTATGTGAAGCACATACTATGAAAGAGCCAGTTGCTTTATCTTCTCAGGAACCAGGCTGTGAGGTTTGGAGAGTGAAGATCTGGGTTCAGGATCTTTCCCCGATGAGATGTCAGCAGGTCTGGGTACAGAGGTAACCTCCACAGTGGCCTGCTGCTGAGGTTGACAAGATCCCAGTACCAGAACTGGTGAGGCCAGTCCGGAGTGATCAGGATCATTTATGCCTTGTCCCTCTGCATATTGACCACCACACTGTGGATCAGGGGAAAAGGAAGGGAGCGTGTAAAGGAGGCCTGGGTTCCAAGGCCTCATGAGGGCATCCCCCAGAAGTGTCCCAGACTGAGGGACGTAAGCACAAAATAACCTTAGTTTTACATTTTCCCTGGAGGCAAAGAGGTCCACCAGAGGACTGCCTGACAGGATGAACAGGTGGCTCACAACCTCCTGGTGTAGCAACCACTCATGCGACATCTCATCCACCCAGCTGAGGGCTTTTGCAAGCTGGTTGTGTGTTCCCATGACATGGATCTCCTGGAGATCTGCACCCAAGCTGTACATGACTGTCCAGGTGCAGAGAGCCTCCTGACACAGTGGAAGGGAGTGCGTGTCACCCTGTTTGTTCAGGTAGAACATGGTCATGGTGTAGTCTATGTGAACTTGCACAACCTGACCCTGGACAAGAGGAGCAAATTTTATCAGAGGTAACAACACTTTACAGAGCTCCAGCAGGTTGCTGTGGTGATGGGACTCCCTGGGAGTCCAAAACTCATGGGCCCTGTGATCTCCCAGGTGCACTCTCCACCCTCCCAGAGACATATCTATCATAACAGTGAACATCAGCTCTGGGGAACAAATGGGATTCCTACCTCCAAATGTTTGGGGATAAGCCACCACTAGATGGCATTCCACATTGGCTGGGTTACTGTGACTGTCTGGTCCAGGTGACCTAGATGCTGGAACCACTGACAGCTCAGCTCCCACTGCAGGTGCTGCATTCACCAGTGAGTTCATCTGACCGTGACAGTGCAGGATGCATTGTACCCCAGAAGCCACAGGAAGTCACAGGTAGGATACAAGCACCCATCCTGAAATGAGTGGGCATAGGAGGAAGGCTCAGATGCCCTGTCTGCAGGAAGGCTGGCCTTGGCTCAATGGAAGTCTAGCACTGCCCTGATGAAGTGAATCACCTGTGAATGGATCAGTTTGGACTTGGCCAGGTTGATCAGATGGCCCAAGACCACTTCACTGCCTCCTTGGATGGTCTGGTTATCAGTCAGTCATTCAGGAAGGGGTACACCCTAACCCCCTGGCATAGCAAAAATGCTGTCACCACATCCATAAACTTGGCGAAGACCCTGGATGCTGAGGAGAGACTGAATGGCATGACCTGGAACTGATAGAGTACCTCCTTCTGCACAGAACTGGAGGTACTGCAAGTGGGACGGATGGACTGGAATGTGGAAGTAAGTGTCCTGGAGGCCCAGGGAGCAGATGCACATGTGCTGCTCCAGAGATGGAATGATCTGGTTCACCTTGACCATCCTGAACATGCACTTCCAGAGAAACTGATTCCAATTTTGAAGATCCAGTATGGGGCACCAGTCCTCTATCTCTTTCAGGACCAGGAAAGAACTGGACTCAAATCCCTGGCCTGCCATATAGTCTGGCACATGGGCTAAGACTTCTTTGGCAAGGAGCTGAGCCACCTCCTCCCTGTAGGTAGACAGCTTGGTCTGCAACACCATGATAATGTGGGAGAACCTAGATGTCAAGAAACATCCCTCTGCCCACCATGTCTACAAATCATTTGTCTGGCTTAATTACACACCAATGATGTTAGAAGTGGAAAAAAATACCCTAGAGGGAGCTGAGACAGGGATTGGGCTGGGGGAGGTTAACGCCCTCCTACCTGACACTGAGCAGCTTTGGTGGGGTGCCTGCTGCTGCTGGAGGTGCACCACTAACTCTGCCCCATCCTTTTTGACACCCTGAATTGGAAACTTGGTCTTGGGGCACCAAGCATGAAACTGCCCCTGCTGGGGTTGTTGCTGCCAAGGCTGCTGTGACAGAAAAGGCAGAAACTGAAATGGTTTCTTCTTCTGTTTCTGTCCCTTTCAGGTCCTTTTGGAGGAAGTCACAGAATCTAGTATGGCATTGGACTTCTTGATCATAATGAGGTGGCCATCCACCCCTGGGTCAAAGAAGTTAGTGCCCAAGAATGGAACATCGGGAAGCTTCTGCCAAGTATCTGCTGTGAATGTGGAAGTCCTCAGCCATGGCCTGCAATTGATTATGATTGCCATTGCCATGGCATGTGCACAGGAGTCACCAATGTCCAAGGCTCTCTGAAGCTGGTGATTGGGAGTGCTTGACCCTGGTCTCGGTCCAATTGTATGGCAAGTTGCTTGTTGGCAGGCAGGTAACAGAGGACTTGATCCAGCACTCTCATCAGGGAGTGACCGCAGTGGGCCATCATAAGCACATAACTCACCAGATGAAGACCTAGAGAAGATGCAGCATAAACTTTCTTTGCTGTGTGGTAAAGCATTTTTGATTCCTTGTCAGGGAGCTTGCCTTTGTCCCCAGTATTGCTGGACATGCAAAATACAAAATTGGTGACCAGACCCTCAGCCAAGGGATGGTCCAAAAATCTGGACAAAATGCTGGTAGGGACCACATACCTGTGGACCATACAGGCTGAGGATGTGGGTTAGGAAGTTGGATGCTGCCAAAGTTCCAGCACCATTCCAAGAATGACCTCAGACACAGGAAAGGCAACAGTCAGTGATCTGTCCATATAAAGGATGTCAGTGAAAGAATTTTTGACCCTTTTCTGAATTGGATCCAAGGGGAGTTCCATGAACTCAGAAATATGTCTGAGAAGAGCCCCGAACAACACTAACCCATGGTCAATGGTCCATTCCTCGATTGAATCATGGTCATACATATAAGTTTCAAGGACAGCATAAAGGATACTTGAAGTCATCTGAAGATTCACTTAAAAGGGCCCTTGACCTCTTATCATTGTGCACTGCACAGGATTTGTCTGAGAGGAAAATTTCCACCGACAAATGACCTGGCAAGCCGGTAGCCTAATGGGAGTCCTTAAAAAGTGCTCTCCATAAGGGCTGTCACAGAGGAGTTTCCACCTGTTATGGTGGCAAGATGTGTGTGGGTGACAGTTGTCTCGGCAGCACTGGCATGGGCATGATTGGTGATGAACAACCGACTGCAGCTATCAAGGTTAGAGCCATACCCTGCCCAACCATAACCAATTGCTGCCAGAGGAGCTTGTCATAGTGCCACCACATGCACAGGAAGAGGAGCATCAATGGTGATGCCTCCCAGTTGAGTGAGATCGAGAATGCAAGGAACCCCTTGACTGAGCCCTCGACTTAGACCTCGATCTCTGACATGGATGTTGATGTTGATGAGATGCAGCAGGTGGTGCATGGTACACCACCTGCACCGGTGTCAACTGCTAGACCTAGGGGAAGGCTGCTTCTGACAGGATACAGGCAGGGTTGCTGGCCACTCCTGGACCTCCTAGGTGAGGCCCTACAGGACCGGGCTCCTAGAAAGCAAGTAATCCTCAACCCTTTGTGACAATGGCTCAACAGGGTTGGGAAACATCTTTGCTGCCTGTTCGACCTGCATTGAGGCTGACAACCTTGACAGGTTCACCATTGAGCTAGCTGGTCATCCATTGACCAAAGCAAGCTCAGCTGAAGCTGATCACGCAAGAGGCTTTGAGTGGTTGGGGAAGTCATAGGAGCTAGAAGGGTGTGCCCTTTTCTGCTCCCATGACCAATTGCTGGCTTTCTTGGATTTCTTCTCATGGTGGGAGGGTTCCCCTGAAGGTTTGGAGGGCCTAGTACATTACATACATTCTTCTCGGGTACTCACCACCACATATGATGCCAACTCCATAAGGTTAAAGGGAGAAAAACTATTTAATTTTTAAAATAGCACATTTAAAAATTGCCTGACACATTTCGGATCCCCATACTAGACCCTTTCTCAAAGGGCCCAGTACATCTAATGGAAATAACTTGTGAAGGGCATTCCAACACTGGCCCCGAATGACAGCAGCACTAAGACCAATGAAGTAGCCGCTGTGGTCTTGCCCACTGCGTTTTTCACCACTGCAAGCTGGGCTGTGGACTCATGGGGGCTGCTTTACTCTTGAGCTTCTGGTACTGATTGGCCAGCTGGCTGAGAAGAAGGAGAGCTGGTGGTCTTCCAGGGATGAGGGTAGCACTGCTTTGCACAGGCCGCAAGCAGTGACATTGTGTGCTGCCCCCAGGCAGTAAAGGCATGACACAAGTGGGTCCATCCAGGACATCTTTTACCAGCACTGTGTGCATTGTTTGAATCGGGGAACTAGTCTAGAGTTCTCATGTTCCATTGAAGGTAATGATTGATGAGAGTGCAACTGAGGAAGAAAAAGCTAAGAATTAAGTTGAATTTGAAAAATGAATTAGCAAGTTTACCAAATAGTACACTTATTTATTTATTTTATTTAGCTTTTGTTTACCGGGTAGGTACACTAGACAAGTAATATGCCTATTTTCATGAATGACCCGGGAGAGTACAAAACATACAAGATACATACAAGGCAACTTAGAAGGAACAAATTATTACAGGAGGTACTAACAATTGTAGAAAAACAAATGCACAAGCAGCAATTACACCCCATAACAGGATTACATAGGTTGACATTAGTGACAGCAGGATGCGTCAGAAAACATTTCATTTCACTACGGAGGCTTGAAGCAGTCACACACTGATGATAGTTTTAAGTGCGACCACAGGGAGGAGCGAAAGATCCCATGGGAGGGGACCATGCGGACAAGTTCAGGAAGAGAGTTCCAGAGTCTGGGCACATAGGCAGCAAAGACTCGGTCCCCCATAAGAGTCCAGGTGAAAGGGACTTTGAGCAGTCCAGCAGACTGGGACCTAAGCTTGTAGGGTATGGTGTCCATTTTTGGGAGGAGATTCACCAGAACCTGAGGGGAGCCAGAAGCAAGCACCTTCTTGGAGAAGCTTCCAACACCGAAATCCAGGTATTCAGCCGGAGGCAACCAGCGGAGTTTATCATAGAGATCACAGTGATGGGTGAGTTTGGGGACAGCAAGTGCAAACCGACAAATATTGTTATATGCCGTGTTCCACCGAGCAAGGTGAATATGGGGGGACCAGGAAAACAGGAGGGATCCATAGCTGAGGGAGGGAAGCAGCACTCCTCTTGCAAGTGCAAGTCTCGCCCACGGTGTCAGGTTGTATTTGGCCCTATAGGCCAAGCCCAACTTGCAATGTGTGCTTCTACAGATGTTGAGGATATGACTCCCCATGTCAAGTTGGGGGTCAAGAGTAACCCCAAGACTTAGTTTGAGGCCTACACCACTTGCAGTGTTGTGAAGGAGGAGATCTGACTCTTTCAGTGGAAAGGAATCTCTGACTTCATTGGGCCGAGATGAGAGATATATACCACCTGTGTGGTGGGAGGAGCTGCCCTTAAAGATGTTCCAGTAAATCCTTTCACATCCCAAAAATGAATAGCAACCTAGGTCAGAGATCTCTGGTATACAGAGTTACTAGTTGGTTCAACTAGTTGAATATATCTATTAGTCCCGACTACTAGAAAGAGTTACTGGTTCCTTACACCCCTTTGCGACAGCTCCACTCGGCTGATGAGGGGTTGCTGGAGATTCCGAGGGTTAGCCTAAAGTCATCTGGGGCCCGCACCTTTAGGTTTGTTGCCCCTACCCTCTGGAATTCTCTGCCCCATCAGCTACGGCAGTGCAGGACAGTGGGGTGCTTTAAGCAGGCATTGAAGAACTTTTCATGGGGTAAAGCCTATCCCAAATTTCTCTGATTTTATTGGTATTTATTGTATTTGTTGAATTTGACTTATTTGTTCAGTGCCTTGGTATTTGAAAGGTGCTATATTAAATAACATTTATTATTATTATTATAACTGCTAAGAAAGCTATTCACAGTTTTAAAACGCCCTGTGCACAATATTTATCTCAGTCTATTTGCAACTGTTATTAATTAACTTGCCCTCTGTACATATCTACTGTTATTTATTCTGTTTCCACTGTTGTTACTCATGGGGCACTTATGAAAAAGGGTTTATGCCCATTAAGGTCTTCCCAGTAAAATAAATGAAAATGAAATGAAATAAAAATGAAATCCTATTAAAGGAAGACTGCTGGAAGTGTGGATACATGAACCAAATCAACATCCCTAGAACATTTTTTTCTGAAACTGTGACTTGAATTTTCAAAACAGTACTTGACCGTTGTAACTGTATACAGCAAATGAACCCAGGAAACCAACCTTCCCACTCCCTCTCCCCAGACCCACATATCAGCTTTGTTTTTGGTTCCCCACTACCAGTGCCAACAGCCAGCTCCTGGAACCAGATGCTCGAATAAGTGTGCCTTTATTTGTACAAGTGCTGAATAATGTTAGTCAGTGCAAGAAAGCAGTTTATTAGCAAATTGAGCTTTTGGACAGACAATACATTTTCAGTTTTACTCTGATGCTACCTTTGCCTCATCCAGGCATCTGCACCTGATTAACATTTCCTGCTGTCAAGTTTCCACCTATCAACATTTGCTGAATCCACTAAGCTTTACCGTTATGTGCCTTTCAGGATTTTGCATGGATGTAGCACACTGCCCTGTGTAATGTAATAAATAAAGTGTGTTAAGGGAATGTGTGCCCCTGGCCCTCAAAGGCTATAACTCCAGCATCCCCCCCCTCCACCTAGCACCTTGTTTCCTGCTGGCCGCACACACTGCTCAGCACCCAGGCTAGAGTCCAGTGAAGTGCTCATAAATTTTTAACAACTACTCCCCCAAGGCCCTTATACCTCACTCCCCCAGCCCCGCCTTCCATGTACTTCTTTCTTATCATCACCGTACTGTGACTTCCTCAATAGTCCCCTGTACAACTGTTATTCCTGCATCTTAGCTGCAACTTTGGTAGGGGCAAAAGCTTATGCAGCTTGCCAAGCAGGCATGCTTCCCACCTAAATTGGTGGCCCTCCTAGACCATGCTACAACTACTAGTGGTGCCAGCAGTTGTGATACTGGGGACGGCTAAGAACAATCATATCCCTTGTATGAAAACTGAAAACAACCCTGGCAACACATTCAGTTTTGCTTTAAAGTTCTTTTTCAGTGATTCTATTATTTTCTGTGCACCATATCAAACAGGATCAAGTGGGAGTCTTCTTCGTAAGGCCCCTCATCCCAGTCTGAATTTTCTGAAATAGAAGATACTGGGTGATTATCAGTCTCAAAGTTAGACTGGTATCAGGAAGCCTATCATTGTGATGTGTTTGAGTAAAACCTGTTTTTAAAATATTTTCTCTTAATTTGTCCCCCATCCACCACTTCTGGAAACACTGTACTAACTTTGCATATACAGTACTCACAAGATGCAAGAAGATGGACAGCTCAGTAGTGAGGGGCATGAAGATATCATGTCCCTGCACTGTGGCTGCCACTGCCACTGTGACAGCTGCTGCTTCCCAGTATGGTGAGCTGTACATGGAGGGTAGGACATTGGTGAACTTGCTGCTGTTCCACATCTCCACTGTGGTCACTATTTCCTACTTATGCTCTTAGCCTGGGTACACCTGCCACATGTATTGATACCACAGCTGTGGGAAGGACATGCTGGAGGAGGGAAAAGGGGAAGGATTCAAGGGACAGAGAGAGAGAGGTGAGATCTCACAGTATGAGAGCATGCACCACTGGCAGTGACCACTACAGTTTGCCAAATGAGCTCCAACTCAAGTGCAACAACATGCAGGCTCACTCAGTGTCTGTCATAAGAAGTGGGCAGTACACTGCACAAGGAGCTAGACGCAACAGCAGCAACCATTTGCTCATCCCCTTCAAACTTTTGCTATTGATCTGAGTGGATCGAGATAAGGTTCTAACTGATTGCTTCAGATTTTTGGTACTCTCCATTCTGATATTAGACATGGCCAGTAACTAAGGTTGGGGGGAAGCACACAGAGGGGGCAGCATGATGGCAGAGAGATTTTTTTTTTCAGGTGGGGACAGTGAGAGAGGAGAGAGAGGAGCATGAGAGTGGAAGTGCACTGATTCATGTATACTCATTATGTGCTTCAACTCCACTGCCCGGAGCAAAGATATGTGATGCAGTTGGTATCCGGTCATTCCCTTTCAGATCCCCTGTATTCTCACCTTCTCTGTCTGCAGTATGTCAGGATAGGTCACAATATGCAGCCGTAAAAACTGGCCTGGACCATCTGCTATAAGAGGTGCAAGTTTTGGATTAGATGGCATTTTAATCTCAAAACATTTGTGAATCTCATGCATCCCCTGTACTATATGCATGGGAGAATGCAATCTGCAGAGAATTATCATCATTGTGCAAATAAAAAATGCTGACAAACAGCTAAACTGTCATAGTCTGACACAGTCACTGTCACACACTGTCCAACTCCACAGTGTCACCTACCTGCCGCTGTTTATAAAGTGGGATACCCAGAGCTGAGCTGTCCCAGTCCTATACACTAGCCTAGCCCCACATGATCCCTTGTCCTCAGTTCTTCCTAAACTGGGACACTTGCAGTTAGTTTTAGCACACTGTGAATGTGCAGGATGTCATTTCGGCACCATTGTACTAAAAAAGGGATTCCTGAGCCAACAAGATACTGTAGTTGTGAGTGGGGGTACAGTGTGAATCTCACTAAGCAAGACAAAAATGGCAGCTGAACAGTTTTAAAATGGGCATATTTATAGTTTTGCTGGAATGACAGGCTGGTACCAGGAGTAGTTATTTCCTGGTCTCTTTTGCACATAAATGTACCCCTTGCCAGGAGTCTCTGCCAGTCAGAGGCTGGGACATTTCCTGCCCATTTTCTGATATTAAGTAATGCTGTATTGTTCATAACATTTTTGATCCGTTTTGTAACCTGCAGTACCTTTCAGTATTGTATTTGTAACTTGCATTACCTATCCGTTTTATAATCTACATTACATCATTTGAGAGGTAACCCATTAAGAAAAGCTGCAAGTGCCTAAAGCCTGTCTCAGAACACTGTCACACAAATTTCTCACAGCCACAGTACTGTAGTCACTTTAATGTAGAAAGACAACTTTGGGTTGGTGTGTCACTAGCCTTCATCAGCTTACTTTTGTTGGTTTATCCGCTGCAAACGTGACAGTGAACATAAGCACTAGCAAGAATTTCAGCTGCATGAATTTAAAGGCATGAAAGGTTGCATAGGGGTGATGAGATAAAATAAGGTCAAAGGCAAATCCCACTCCAAAAAATCCTTGCTGTCCCACAAGGTCTGTAAGTACAGTATGATAATTCCAAGCGGGCCATGCTCCAAGGTCCCTTCATTCATGCGACATGACAAAAGATGGGTGAAATCTCCAGCCTTGCCAGGTTAGTCCTGTAGGGTCTGCACATGTCTACTGGGAACATCCCTGAGGTCACTCTGAGCTGCTGCAGATGTGGGAGGGAGGGAGGGAACCTCTATATAAAGTATCAGTGCAGTAGACACCTCCAAGAGGACTGTCCATGACCTTTCAGTTTGTGGCTGTCTTGGGAAGCGGAGGAAAGGAATGCAGGCAATGCAAAGCCAAGAGTTCATCCCAAAGCAGCAGGAACTCCAGTGGCACTGTATGTCAGCATTATGACAAATGTATCCTGATCGTCTTTCTACTTTTTTACATATGCACAACAGTCCATGTATCCCAAGAAAGGGTTAGTGTTTAATTAATCAGAATTTCCTTGAAACACCTGAAGTCACTGCTACAGGAAACACTCTATGGGGCAGGATCAGACCTGAAGGAGAAAGGGCAGCTGCAGTTATCAGAATCTTGCTCTGCAGTGGGTGGAGGGTGGCCAGGCTCAGAGAGTGTACAGTACAATCAGAGTCAGGGGGACATACATCAGCAATGCTGACATCCTAGAGGGCAGTGTGGGAGGCCAAATTCAGCACCTAATTGGCTCTACACAAATATTTCTGAACGTTCACATGAACAGTAGCTCCTAACAAAGGAATGTGTTTTTAATCGTACAGCACCACATGGGTTTGATGACCCCAGGCACGGCTTTACATGAAATTATCTGTGCCTTTTGGAATCTAATAAAAGGCTCAAAACTGGCCAAAAACTATGCTGTCATGCAAAATCTGTGACAGTTGACAGGTGTCGGCCTACCCCCCATTGCACATTTCTGAACTGCTGGGCATGGGGTGTAACGAGGTGAATGCTGATCATTACACCACTCAGCTGGTTGCTGGGCAGTGTCATGCAAAGGAAAGCATCGAGCCACTAGCTCATAGGAGCAGCTTGGTACTTTCAGCTACAAGAAGTTGCCACCCCGCAATCATTGGGAAGTGTCATCGGAGTGTGTAGGGAATTCAGATTTGTACACAGAGCAGTCACACTGCTACCCCCCACATTTTTCAACCTCTCCCTCCCAACTCAAACATTAGAGTCTACGTCGAATACTGTAGATACAAAAGTAAAGGCATAGCGTGCATACTAACTCACATTCCCATACTGTAGGAAACTGCTTTTCACTCACCAACAATGTCAGACTAAAAGCCTGGCATTTAGTTACAATGTTTAGGATACATTGTGACAAGTCTCTGTATCACATCAAGGTAGCCAGTCCCACAGAGATCCACTCACACCAGCCAAGAATCTCATACTTCTGCATACCCAGACTAAAGCATCCAAAAATCTCATACTTCCACATACCAAACCAGATCACACAGTCTCTTAACATAAGGGTATAAACCATTCACACCAAACAGCTCCTTGCCACCCAAATGTTTCCCCTTACCAGTTAAGCACTGACTGCAATATCAAATATCAAACCACATCACACAGTCTCGTATCATAGTAACAATAGTATAATACTGCCAACTACATTATTATAATATCTATTTATATTACTTACTAAGAGTGCTGGGGTGAGCTACCTGGTGCTCTGGTTTTGGTTCAGTTAACACCTAAACCATTCACACCAAACAGCTCCATGCCACCCAAACGTTGAACCCTTACCAGTTAAGCACCAACTATGATATCAAATATCAAACCACATCACACAGTCTTGTAACATAGTAACAATAGTATAATATCACTAACTACATTATTATAATATCTATTTACATTAATTACTGTTTAAGAGTGCTGGGGTGAGCTACCTGGTGTTCTGATTTTGTTTTTGTTAACAACTAAACCATTTGCAATAAAGAGCTCCATGCAACCCAAACGTTGAACCCTTACCAGTTAATCACCGACTTCAATATCAAATACCAAACCACATCACACAGTCTCATAACATAGTAACAATAGTATAATATTGCTAACTACATTATTATAATATCTATTTACATTAATTACTGTATAAGAGTGCTGAGCTGAGCTACCTGGTGCTCTGGTTTTGGTTCAGTTAACACCTAAACCATTCGCACCAAACAGCTCCATGCCACTCAGACATTGAACCCTTACCAGTTAAGCACAGACTGCAATATCAATTTCCAAGATGGAAATAAAATAAATAAAAACAGTGGAGCTATGGCCCCAACCAAAAATGTGAACATGAACAACCCACTCATACCAAAAGTACCTCAAATCACCCATTTAACAAAATGGCAATATACCCAACTACCCAGAGCAGTGTTCCACTACCAATTACCTTAAAATTACAGTAATTTACAGTAGAGGAGGGTTGGGGTAAGCTAGATGGTGTTCTGGTTTTGATTTATACCTTACCTGCTTAAAACCATTTGCACCAAAAAGTCCCATTCCACCCAAACTTTGTTATATTACCAGTTATACAATTTAAAATTTACAACTCAAATTAGATTAAAAAAGAGGACATGTGCTGCACTTCTACCCAATGCAACCAAATCATCCACTCAATAAAATAATCACAGCAGTGTATGGCAGCAGTTTACAATTTTGAATACCAAGTAATGTGAACCAAAAAAGTAATACTGTGTTCTACACATTGAAGCACATTACAGCAGCACTAGTGCTCACACACTGTTTGTTATCTCAGGAAAGTTGCTCACCTCCTACTGGAAATTATCCAGTCACCCATACACACACAAAATCATTCACAGTCACCCATACACAGTACCTGAAATCATCCAATCAACAGAATAAAATTGTAATGTACAGTTCCCACAAAGTGTACAATTACTGATTAATTGCCTTAAATGTACAATAACTATACAAGAAACCAACAGCACACAGAAACCCAAATTAAGAAGTATGTTGACTTAGACAGTGGCAACAAAATGAACTTTCAAATGACTAGAACAACAGCAACAACAAAGGGCTGGGGCGGGTGACATAGTGCTTAGGTTTGGATCTGGTCAACATAACTACTTAAACCACTCTGCACCAAATAGCCACAAACCATCCAAAGTATGGTATGCCAACAGTTCCACAATTTAACAATTATGAAACAACCGAAAACACCATAATGAGAAAGGATTCATTGTAATTCTGTAATACATCACCTTGTAATAAAGTTCATGCGGCAATCGTTGCATGGATCAAAATCTTTTAACACTTGAACAACATCAACTTCGATGTCCTGATGCATGTGTAGCAGAACCAAACCAGTTTATCGCATTTCACTCATGGTGTTCCTTAGCCAGGTCTTCAATCTTCTCAGTGCACTGAATGACCTCTCTGCTGATGCAACACTGACTGGCATGGTAGCCAAAATGCATAAAGCAGTGTTGATTTCCACATAGAATGCAGGGTTTAATTTCTGTAAAATGTCAAGGATCATAGTTGGCCACTCTTCCCTGCAGACCATTTTCCATTTTGCTGTCCATCTCTGCAGATCACATTTCAGGTTTGTTAGACTGGAAAGATCAGTCTTGTAAGCTTCATAGAGTGCAGTCACCTTACTGTCATCCTGAAGAACATGCAGTGCACTGGGTGCCAAATATTGTGCTAGGAAACGTGGGTGGCATTCAATGAGTTGCTCCCTTAGTTCAGATATTACATGACCCAAGAATGGAATGAAGGTGTTTCAGCAGTAGCACTCCTCTGGATCTGTTGCAGTGACGTTGTTCCTTTGAGTCTGCCTTCCACAGATTCTGGGAACCGATTCTTCGACTAGGACACTATCTGCTAGCTGTTTCACCTCTTCATACAGGCTTGCAAAACTGATTTCTGCATCGTCTCTCATGCTTTTCAGGTTCTCGATGATGACGATTGCTTCCTCAGATGCCTGAATTAGGTCAATTTGTTCACGTTGAAGGTGTTAATGAAGCGACTTTGTTGTTGCAAGCACAGATTCCACACACACCAAAGTAACAATAAAATCAAACTTCTTAACAGAGAATAAAAATTTTTCTGCATCATCATCAAACCCTGCAATCTTCTCCAAGGTGCTGACTATCACAATTTTTGAAACTGTGAAGTGAATCAGCTTGACTCATCCAATGTGTGTTGCCAGGTGCCTGTAAGGATGTACTTCTATCCTCCTCTGTGTCTTCATATTCATTTGGCAAGTTTCCAGATTCCTTCAGTTCTGATAAATACACATTGTGACGCTTTGCCGAAGTCTTTAATGAAGAAATAACTTTTCTGCATGTGTCGAACATGTTAGACACTTGACGTGTTGCACAAGAATGAACAATGGCTGTGTTGAGGTTATGTGTCTTGCAGACACTATACATTGCTTCTGGAAGTACAACCCAAATTCTTGCCTGCACACCATTGAAATGACCACTCATATTACTTCCTCTATCATAAGCTTGTCCTCTTAGGTATTCCATTTCAACACCCCAGGCTCTCAGTCGCTGTAAAAAGAGATCTGCAAGGCCTCTTCCAGTGGCTTTGAAGGCTTCCACAAATTCAATAAAGTCTCCTCGGAGTTCCACATTCCCGTCTTCACTTCTGTATACATATCGCAAAGCCAGGGTGATCTGCTCCTTGTGTGAAATATCAGTTATTCCATCAGCTATTAAACTAAAGAATTTTGCATCTTTGACTCTGTTGAGAATTTTCCATTGAATCTGCAACCTGATGAGTTGAATCAGTTCATTCTGGATTTGTGCTGAGATGTACTGTGCATTTTGTGGTGCGTCCTTCAAATGTTCTTCAAATACTGGGTCCAGTTCTGCGGTGCAGTCCAGCAAAGCCTTGAAATTTCCTGTACTGTAGTCTCGTCCACGTAATTCAAAATTTCGTCTTCCACAAAAAATTATTATTTTTACAATATGTCTCAGGGCATGCTTGGTGTGTTCAGTCAATTTTTTTTCCTGTTGCACAATGGACTGATATGCCATCTTCATTCTACCACCACAGGCTTCAACAAATGCCTCAGCCTTTTTAACTGCATTCCCATGTTCCTTCGACTTGCTATGTCTCTCCAATATTTTATTTCCATTGGACCAGTCAGTCATGGGCGTAGAGACCAAAATTGCTTCTTTACACATGTTGAACATGAAGCAGGGGCCACAGAAGACAGCATCTAATTTTGGGGAGTGCCGTGCAAACTTAAATTTGTGGAGGAGATGTGGATTGAATCTTCTGTACTGTTGGCTGCCAGCATATCTCATCAGTCATTTTGGGAATTGGAAATCTGGAGATGGTTGCCACTGTGTTGTTAGGATTGTTTGCTTCTCTCCTTCAGTCAGGTTCATGTGTTTATATAAACCAATGTTGCTGTAATTTTGCTGTGGGGTGTCATGGTCCTCATTTGTTCTGCTGCTTTGTGGAACAGCTGGCTCTTCACACTCCATGTAATTGGTGCAAGGAATACTAGCTGGTTCTTCATGACATGACTGTGATGCATCTAAAGTAGTATGGTTGCTGCATGACATAGTATCCAAGGTGGTCATATTCCTAAAAGGAGGGAAAAAAAGAGAGAGACAGAGAGAGAAAACAAAAACTTGTTAGATTAACATTATGAATAAAGCAACATACAAATGATAGCTTATTAAAATTCATATTTTACAAATATACCAATAAGAACATGCTCCTAGTACAACTTTGGCATCAAATGACCTATAATATAACAAAATACTGTTACTGAGCCTGAATTAGCATTGTAAACATTTTGTTTGTATTAGAAGCATGCAGTGAGATGTAGCTGGAAATGTTTAAGAAATAACCCCCTACAGTCAAATACTGTTCAAGCTCATCTGCCTCCCCTACCAGCTCCCCTTCCCCCAGTTGAGGCTGGAATAAGCTGTACTGTCTCAGAGTGTCCCAGTTAGCAAAAAGTCAATAAAACAAAGGTTATGCTTACTGAATCGTGGAAGTTCCTCCAGGAGATCCTGTGCCATAACAGGAGCAGGCATCTCAGCAACAGGACTAAAAATGACAAGTGTACTATTAGAAATGAACAGTTAGCAAGAAGACAACATTATTCACAGGTTAGAGCTGCCAATTCAGTTGGCCATTGCATTTTGCCATCAGCCAATAACAGTTTTGCAAGTTATTACACATATCTGCCTTTTGATCACAAAGAGAATTCAGAGTAAAATCGGGCATACAGTTCCTACAGTACAAAGGAAAAAAAAAGTTCAACAACAACGAGACATACTTTAAGCATTATGAAAATGATATTTTTATGCTTTAAAACATGCCTCAAGAAGATATTTTTACATATTGACTTAGGAAAGAAGCCATAACTCTGGACAGTTGCTGGGTCTCTTCCTGTCTGGCATGTTTTGCTTTCCTCTGCTGGGCCCCAGACACTTGCTTTCTTTTCATTGAGAACTCCATGCTGTTCAAGAAGGACAAAAGTAATTAGCAATACTGCAGGCTGAAAACTGAAAATTAATGGGAAAAAAAATTCTAATTCCAACTTACATTTCTGAGACCAAATGAAGTGCACCACACATATTTCAGAGCTGGCCAACAAGGTTGATGCAAGACAACACACCACAGAATGGCAGTTTAAACATGGGGAGTAGAAGTAGAACTATATAACAAATACATGACATTCCAGTCAAGTGACTGTCAAAACAGTACATTTGCAGTGAGGCACAGTGCCAATAAGCACTTTCTGGCATCAATGCGACACCCATTATTTGAGCAACTTTGCCTACTACACTTTACATAGCTGCTAACGAGTCAGCTTTGTGCACACCATATTTAAACACTATGAAAGGGTTATGCACTGTACTTTGAAGTCTAGTTCATGTTTACCTGTAATGACTGCCCCCAACTCCAGCACAGATACCACAGACACCACCCCCTTGCATCGCAAAACCTGCAAGGGCATGGCTTCCACAAGCTTTCAGCACAGATACACCCCCCACCAAGCCCGAAATGATCACCTTACCATTCCTTTTTGTTATTTCAAAACAGTACCCACAGTTGAGGACTTTGACGTAGTGGCACTGCTTTTCACCAATGCTCCCCTTAATTTTCTTGGGTGGGACACAAGGTGGTAAACTAGTTCAGAAATTGGCTTAGCAACAGCACAGAGGGTGGAAGTAAGATAAGTTCAGTCTGAAGAATGGGAAGACCCAGGGCAACTTAAGAAAGTATTGTTTAACAGAAAGGATGATGTATACATGGAACAGTCTCCCTGAGAAGGTTGGAGGGGCAACAACGGTAGGCGACTTCAAGTCAAAATGCATGGGGCAGACATAAAGACACCAGAGGTGGGAATGCAGAAGTAGGCTACAGATCAAATAGGATCTTCACTTTATACAGTAGGTAGACGGTATACCAGGCAGTCCTTATTTGCTGTCAGATTCTAAGTTTTTATGTTACAGATATAGTCTGGGGTGCCCGAGGGACATGGGAACAAATATTTCTGCTCAGTATTCATTAAGGAGGGAGCAGATCAAGGACCACAGTTGGGTTGCAGAGGCAAGGGGGGTTGGAGAGGTGAACACCAGTCCATTCACAGTGGCGAGAGTTCTGGAAGAACTCACAAAGCTGAAGGTGGATAAGGCCATGGGGCCAGATGGCTTCCACCAGAGGATATAAAAGGAGCTGCGAAGGGAACTAGCAGCACCTCTGGTGGCTCTCTTCACAGAGTCACTCAACACAGGTGTCACACCAGAGGACTGGAGGAGGGCATATGTAGTCCCATTGCATAAAAGTAGCAGTAGGGAGGAGACGGGAACTACAGACCAGTCAGCCTCATCTCAGTGGTGGGAAAGATCATGGAGACACTGCTGAAAGAAAGGATAGTGGCACATTTGGAATCCAGCGGAGCTCGATATCTGAGGCAACATGGTTTCACAGAAGAAAGGTCATGTCAAACAAACCTAATAGTTTTTTTGGATTGGGTGACTAGGGAACTTAACCAGGGAGGGGCAGTAGATGTCGTCTACCTTTATTTCAGCAAAGCCTTTGACACCGTCCCACATAGAAGGCTGATTAACAAGATGGGTAGTCTGGGCATGGGAGACATGGTGGTGAACTGGGTTAGGAACTGGTTAGACAGGAGACAGAGGATAGTTGTAAATGGGGTGCAATCTGGGGAAAGGGGGGGTGACCAGTGGGGTACCACAGGGATCAGTACTAGGACCAGTCCTGTTCAGTGTCTTCGTTAGTAACGTTGCAGAGGGGCTGGAAGGAAAGGTCTGCCTGTTTGCAGATTACACCAAGATCTGCAACAGGGTGGATACTCCAGAAGGGGTGCAGAAAATGAAGAGGGACCTGGAGAAGCTTGAAAGATAGTCAGAGATGTGGCAACTGAGGTTCAATGTAAAGAAATGCAAAATAATGCACCAGGGTAGAGGGAACCCTGGGGAAAGCAACAGGTTGGGTGGAGGAGCCGACTGTCACCAAAGAGGAAAGTGACCTAGAAGTCATCATCTCTGATGACCTTAAGGTATCAAAGCAGTGCACAAAGGTGACAGGGAGGGCCAGTGGCATGATGGGGTGAATAGGCAGGGGTATCACTAGCAGGAGGTGGGAGGTGGTGATGCCACTGTACAAAACATTGATATGGCCTCATCTGGAGTACTGTGTGTAGTTCTGGAGGCCACACCTGTGCTAAGACATAGATAAGGTGGAGACTATCCAGAGAAAGGCAACAAAGATGGTGCAGGGCTTGCATCACAAAACATATGAGGAGTGACTAAGGGACCTCAATACGTACTCACTGGAGGAGAGGAGAGGAGACAGCGGGGTGACATGATTGAAAGTTTCAAGTACTTCAAGGGCATAAACAAGGTGTCCGTGGGGGAGCTTTTCCAATGTAGAAGAAGTACTAGAACAAGGTGGAACAATATTAAATTGGAAGGGGGTAGATTGAGAGGTAATGTGAGGAAGTTTTTCTACACAGAAAGGGTAGTCGACACATGGAATAGTCTTCCACAGGAGGTAGTGGGGTCAAGCATAGTGGAGGGGTGTAAGCATGCTTGGGACAGGCACAAGGGAAGTCTGAGATGGGAGGGAGTGATGAAGCCATTGATCACATAGGGTCAGTGGTCACATACAATGTAGAGGGCCTATGGGCAGACTGGATGGGCTGAGCGGTCATTATCTGCTGACAATCTCTATGTTTCCATGCTGTAAAAATTCTACAATGATATGCAATGATATAACAGAATGGTTTCCTAAAACGTGTAATTATATTTGTTTCTATTTTGATGCGATACCTTTATCCCCACTCCCAAGAGAAAATGAATGTAAAATACTATTTGTTAACATTTGAAAATGCTTGGATTCTGGTAGAGATTAAAAAGCTTAGTAGCACATTAAACTTAACTGAATATTGCACTTCACTGTAACAAAAACAGGGTCACACTGTTTTGCTTCTTCAGTGTGGCAGATTAGGCTAAGCATCTGCTGATGTCCTTAAAGGTGTGGTAAGGACCATTGGCTAATGGTTTCATTAAAATCCCCAAGTGTTAATTGCTTTTTACAAAGCAGGTGCTATACTGGAAAAATGTTTGTAACCTGGAAAGGCAGCAGATTAAATGACAAAATTTTGCATGAAGTGGGCAAGCAGTGAAACAGATGAAAAACCTGACCACTGCAGAAGAATGAATTTATTTTCCGCTGCCAACTTCTATGCATCTATGTTTAAAAAAAAAGGGAGGGATTGACAACAATACTGAATGTATCATTCATTTCAAACATTCACAGCACATCTTGGTGGTCCATCTAAACACGTGACTCTCCCCTGTTAACCTCAGTGTGTTGGTTTATGGCATTATAGTACCAATGACAGAAAGATGGCAACCATCTGTTATGTAGTTAGCAGGGGAGAGAAATATACATGAGCAATAACTGCAGCTTTATTTGCAGTATTTAGTAAAACAACAACAGTGGAAAACAAAAACCTAGAAAAATTGGTCTTTAAGGAAGATCTCCATAGGATGCTACCCATTGGTGCTCTACAAGCAATACTTTTGTACTCACGTATTTTTACACCAATTAAATGGAATGTACTGCACACTCTGGACAACCACACACTTAGAAATGCATTTTAAATTCCAATAGCAAAATGAGTTAGATTTGCACATGTACTGAAGTGAAGAGCTGCTCTTGAATTTACTTGTGTGTGGTACTGTACATATATGACAGGTGATATAATCTGACAACATTTTCAAATGCATCTATAGCCTAGCTCTTAAGCTTATACTACATATTTCAAAGAAAAAAATGTACCTTATGGTGGTTATACGACATGTGCTTAACCTTACAGATATCCGAAAATTAGCTATTTAAGGATTATACCACATCCAAATGGGAAGCGGAGTGTCACAACTAACATGGTGTATTGAAAGGATTGCACCCATATCATTAGTAATACAGTAAAAAGTGTTGAGTAATCCCAGGCTTAAGCCAGCCTCCCAGTTGTACTGGTTTAATATCTGGTATGTTTGTAGTTACCACCTAAGCTTGGACAGAGGCACATACAAAAATTTCATTCCAGAAGTGTGTTTATTATTTTTTATTTATTTTTTACATACAGCTAGCAGAAAAAGGCCTCGCAGTCCATCATGCCTGTTCAAGTTTTTAGACGCCTTACTGTCTACTGAGGGATCTGCCCTCATTCCTGGGCCTGTTATCCACTGCTCCCTTAATGGCCATGCTGAGATCCCCACACCCATGCCCCTCTGTGTAAAATTAAAGTGGCTCACTTCCCTCTTGAATCTTCCCACCAGCTTGTTGCAGAGCCCCCTCGCAGTACTTTTTCAACTATTGTTGAAGAGACCCTCAGAGCTCACAGTGTTGAAAATGCAGAATTCAGATAAATGTTTCAGTACTTTCAACAATGTTTCAGCACTAGTATTATTAAAAAAATGGGGAGGCACACCATGTTTCAGTGAGTACACCAAATACAGTCCCCCATGTGCCCCATGCTTTGTCATTGCCCGTGTCATGTATAGTACCCCACCATTTAATTTCTTTAATAACAAATCATTACAGGGCTGAAACAGAGAAATGATTTTTGTATTTTCACCATCAGTCCCTAAGGGGCCACACCACATAAGCCAGGTACAGGGAGCAGACAGTGTCTTTCATAATAGGAAGAAAATAGTTTAATGTGAGCAGAGGTGTCTGTAGTTCTACAGCTTGGCCCCAGTGCTGGAGATCCTGACTAGAGCACTGATCCTCCCCCAGGTGACCACTGGTTCATTGTGGATCTGACTCCTGCAATTATTCTTGCTTTCATTTTATTTTGTCATCCTTTTGATTAATTTTGAGTTGTGTACTACCAACACCCCTTTACAGTACAATTCTGCTATTGCCCATTGGCATTCCATGCTAATTATTATTGTCAAAGACAGTATTGCCAGCTGTAACCAGACAGTTTTCAACAAGAGCTAATGAAAGTAAAGGCTGGGACTTCATGTTTCATGTCAAGGAACTACTGTGAATGAAGCGCACTTATCTCAACAAGATACGTTGGCTTCGCTTGCCAAAACACCAATGCATCCTTAATCACATACAACATGAATCCTATTTCAGCTTGTGCAGTAGCCAGTGCCACTGGAACCCTATTAACCAGCTCCTCATTGACCACAGTTAGCTCCAAGTTTCAAGGCTCACAGTGAATTACAAACTGGATAACATATTCCCCACAAGTCACATTTCTGGTCCACATCTCGCCCAGACAGATGAGCTGATATGAGCTTGGTAACCGATAGATAGGATGACAGTAGACAGACTAGAGGTATATCTACCCCTCAATTACTCCCCAAAAAAAAAACAAGTGCATGATTACTCTGCTTTATTTACATAGATAGCCACAGGAAACAGCAGTTTGTCAGACCAGAGTTCTACCCTTCAATTACAACCCCTGCCAACAAGTGCATGATTACTGCTTCATTTACATAGATAGCCACAGGAAAGAGCATTTAGTCAGACCAGAGTTCTACCCCCATTCCCCTCCCTCCACCCAAACAACAAGTGCATGATTACTCTGCTTCATTTAGATAGCTAGCCACTGGAAGCAGCATTTAGTCAGACCCGAGTTCAATCAATCAATCAAACTTTATTTATTCAGGCAAAATCATCCTTGAGCAAGCTCATTTGCAAGATGGTCCTGGACAAGTAGAACATATACAACTACAGCAAAATTACCAGATAAGCAGTGTACACACAACGAGCAAATAAAAGACAGTTACAGAGAAACAAATAAGATCAGGACTGTGGAGTACATATGGTGAACACTATCCCGGTTGATAATTGACTATATAAAAGGATTCCCTCAAGATGTGGGATTAGAAACATAGAATTTGATGGCAGATAAGGACCGCTTGGCCCACCCAGTCTGCCCATTTCCCTACCTAATGGATAAGCTGCAGATCCTAGTTAACCAGCAGCCTACTTCTTTCTACCCCACCCCCTAGAATTGCCTTATGGCTGTCCCATGCATGCTTGAATTCAACCACTGTTTTTGACTCCACAACCTCCTCTGGAAGGCCGTTCCATGCATCCACAACCCTCTCTGTGAAAAAATACTTCCTTACATTACCTCTGAGCTGCCCCCCCATCTTCAAATTGTGCCCTCTTGTTCTTGCACACCTCTTTTTTTGAAAGTTGCTACCCTCTTGGACTTTGTTGATTCCCTTGAGGTACTAGAACGTTTGTATCATGCCCCCCCTCTCCCTCCTTTCCTAGAGTCTATACATATTAAGCTCCTTTAGTCTCTCTTCATATGTCTTCCGGTGCAGACCCTGCACCATTTTAGTTGCACTCCTCTGGACAGCTTCCATCTTGTCTATGTTCTTGCGGAGACTGGGTCTCCAGAACTGCACACAGTACTCCAGATGGGGTCTCACCAGCTGTCTGTACAGAGGGATAACAACTTCCTGTTTTCTACTGGTGATGCCTCTCCCTATGCATCCCAGTATCCCCCCAGCTCTCCTTTCTGCTCTCTCACATTGCTTGCCCACCTTTAAGCAATCTGATATGACTACCCCCAGGTCTCTTTCCATTTTTGTTGTTGTTGTTAGTATCTCACCCCCCATTGTGTACTCTTCCCCTGGGTTTTTGTTTTCCAGGTGCATTACCTTGCACTTCTTAGCATTAAATCTAAGGTGCCATACATTTGACCATTTCTCTAACCTTGCCAAGTCCCTTCTCATCCTTTCCACCCCACCTTGTGCATCAACTCTGTTGCAGATCTTGTGTCATCTGCAAAGAGACATATTTTCCTTCCAGTCCCTCTGCAATGTTGCTTACAAAGACATTGAAGAGGACTGGTCCTAATACTGAACCCTTCGGCACCCCACTAGTAACCCCCCTTTCTTCAGAGTGGACTCCATTTACTATTACCCTCTTTGTCCTATTCTCCAGCCAATTCTTTACCCAGGCTATCATCTTGGGACCCACTCCTAGGCTGGCTAACTTGTATATTAATCTTTTGTGTGGGACTGAGTCAAATGCCTTGCTAAAGTCTAGGTAGGCCATGTCCACAGCCCCTCCCTGATCTACTACTTTGGTCACCCAGTCAAAGAAATCTATTAGATTCATCTGGCATGACCTTCCTGCTGTGAATCCATGCTGCCTTGGGTCCTGTGACCCTCTGGCCTCTAGGTACTAGACAATTCTTTCCTTCTGAAGTGATTCCATCATTTTCCCTATCACTGAGGTTAAACTAACTGGTCTGTAGTTTCCTGCTTCTGCCCTGCTCCCACTTTTGTGAAGGGGAATCACATCTGTCCTACTCCAGTCCTCAGGTACCACCCCATCCTCCCATGATTTGTTAAAGAGGGTAGTCAGTGGTATCACTAGTTCTACCCTTAGTTCTTTTAGAATTCTGGGATGAATCCCATCAGGCCCCATTGCTTTGTGCACCTTCAGTTTTAAGAGTTCTTTCAGAACCCTTTCTTCTGTAAATGGGCTGGTATCAACTTCTGTATCCAGAGTGTTTCTATTGTTTGTTTTAGGTACCTCCCCCTCTTCATTTGTAAATACTGAGCAAAAATATTTGTTTAGTATCTCTGCCTTTTCACAGTCACCCTCTGCCCACCTCCCTCCCTTTATTAAGCCTCACTATCCCTCCATTAGTCTTCCTTCGCTTCCTGATGTACCTAAAAAAGGTTTTATCCCCCTTCTTAACTGAGTTGGCTATATTTTCCTCAGTTCGGGCCTTTGCTGTTCTGACTGCCTTCCCAGCTTCCTTTTGCTTTAACTGATACAATTCTTTGTCCTGCTCCTTCTGTGATTCCTTGTACTTTCTGAATGCTTTCTTTTTCTCTTGAACTTTCACTGCCACCTCCTTTGAGAACCATAGTGGTTTCTTACATCATTTTGTTTTGTTTATTTGCTTCACACAAAGGCTTGTTACCTCTGTAATGGCAGTTTTATTATTCCCATTGTTCTTCTACCCTCCTTCCTGCCCATTTGCTAGTGCATTCCTTAGACACTCACCTATTTTGGCAAGTCAACCTCCTGATGTCCAGTACTTTTGCCTTTGCATGGCTTGACTCTATTGCTGTGTTTATTGTGAACCATACTGTTCGATGGTCGCTAGTTCCCAGATGGCAACCCACTTCTACATCTGTGATCCTCTCTCCATCTCCATTTGAGAGGACCAGGTCTAAGATTGCTCCCTCTTGAGTGGGTTCCAATACTAGTTGTCTAAGGCATGCCCCCCGTAGGTCATCTAGAATAACCCCAGTCTTAGAATTGTCTGCTGCAACTGCACTCCAGTTAACATCTGGAGACAAAGGTCACAACGTTACAAAAAGATGAGGGATACCAGGTAGGATAAGTGAGGGAACAACAACCGAAGGTTTATGGGTGGGGGAAAAACAAAGGAAAGGGTCGGTGAGGGTGGAAATAGATGTAGTTAAACAAACAGGTGGGAGTTGGCAGAATAATCCCAAGGTGGAAAGAAGAAGAGAAGTGCTAGAGGAATGCATGTAAATGCCAAGAGTTTGGGGAACCACAGGAGGTGGAGGAGGTAGTTATTTGTGGCATACACACAGGGCTCTCAGTTTGAGAGTTCTACCCCTCAATTACACCTCCCCACTTGATTACTGTGCTTCATTTAATTGGATAGATAGCAACAGGAAACACATTTAGTCGGCAGGTATCAGTACCAGTTAACACAATAGCTACTAACTAGATGACAGAAATACACTGACTACTGCCGGTGCCTACTGCCATTTAATAACCCTTGCATGTTGCCATTGCCAATGCCTGCTACTACATTTATTTTTACCTTTCAAAAGAATCCACCACTTCTCCCCTTAGTGGCTGGTTAGGCTTACCTTTTGCTGCTGATGGTGTGGATGATGGCAGTGCAGAATCTGTGCTGCTTAAGAAGATGAGAAAGAAAGTTCTATGCTCTCTGGCTCGCTCTTCTTTCTCATCAAATCGTGCTGCCATGTGCCGTTCAGAGTCACTGGTGCCCTGCCACACTGCTAGCTGCCGCATTCCTCCTCAGGTCTCTCGTCTTCTCTTCCAGGTGGGAACAATGAGCTCTTTCAAGCCATGGATGGTTGATACTGTACACAAACTGCAAACGGTGAGGACTTCAGTTCAGTCAGTGAGACAGACCCGATGACTGGGTCAGACCGACTGCAAAATCCAAGGAAGGAACAAGGAGGAATTCAGAAACAACACACTGCCGCAAAATGCAGATCAGATTCTCAGGGAGTAAACTTTGCTGACACTGCCATGAATCCTCCAATCCTTGATGCACTCCTGGCTAGTTCTATAATGCTGAACTTGAAATCGAAGTTCAAACTGCCTCCTCGTCGTTGTTTGCCTCGGCTGTCTGCTGATCGTTCCTGGTCACACAAAGGGGCCGGTCACATCCTCTTCAAAAAAAGGAAGGGTCATGGAAGAAACATACAAAAACTGTTTTTGTTAAAGTCTAGCTTTTGAAAAGCCCACCTCTCCGACACCCCTCAGCCAATCGCAGTACAATGGGAGTGGGCTACTACTCGGCATACCCAATCGGCTTGTACCACTGACATGCTACCACCCCCATGAAGCCTTTCCTCAGCCTGGCCAGCAAGTATGATGCCCCCAATGCAGTGAGTGATGAGTGACATGTCACTTGATCACCCGCACCCCCCACCCCAACCCGTTTCAGCCTGGAAAAGGGGCATTAGTGTTTGGGCTGCAAATGTTGGAGATGCCCAGAAGAAAAAATGCAAACTGTGTAGGAGGAATATTAGCTGTCAAAAATTCTACCCCCTCTTGGAAAAAATATATGCAGCTCAGTACACTGCATATGCTTACTGACATCAGTGAGTTTCATGATCAGTCTCTCTGATTAGTGGCATGTCACTGTTGAGCACACTACAGCCTGAGCTCCATTGGACTCGATACTGACACAGCTCTGAAATGCTGCTCTTGTAACAAAATTGAAAACAGCAAAAAAAGAAGAACATGGCTCAGGACTGACTGGGGGAGTCAAGTGCAACAAGACACAGAGAAAAAAACAGAAACTTGGGTAGACCTCCAGACTGTCAATACCGCTCAGAGCTAGGGCACAATAAAAAGAAGTTTATTAACAGTAGCACCCCACACACACAGCATCTATGTTTCACATCACACTTGATGCTTTTTCAACATGTTATGCTGCATTACTTAGGATGCTTACATAACCTGGATGACATTTTTATTATATGGAAAGAAATATGGATGAATTAAGAAACTTTGTGCAATATTTAGAATCTTGCAATGAAAACTTGAAATTTACACTTACCACTAGTCTGACCCAAGTAACATTTCTACATTTGGTAATATTAAAAGATGATAGTGGGGACTGGCAATAAACCTATTCGGAAAGCTAATGGATAGGAATGGCATACTGCAATTTGGGAGTTGCCATCCAAAACATGTAGCTAAAAATATTCCAGTGGGACAATAAATGAGGACAAAAAGAAATTGCAGTAGAATTGAGGGATTTTTAAAGAGGGGTTACAGTAAGGTCTGTCTTCAGGATGCTAAGAATAAAGTGGACAATATGAACTGCTTAAACCAAAACAGAAAAAGAATAATGTTTTTTGTCAAAACCCTAATTTTGTGACTGTATTTAATATACAGGCAAAAGAAGTGGAGGGAATTGTAAGAAAAAACTGTCACCTGCTACAATTGGAATCCAGTCTACAGCAAATTACAGAAACAGGCCCAAAATGTACACACAGAAGAGGAAAAATCTTGAAGGACTTTCTGGTGCAAAGTTGGAGTGGAAAGGAACAGACACAAGTTGGACAGAGACTGCCATCTGGAAATTTTAAGTGTGGTAATTGCTCAGCCTGCAATTACATAAAGATGGGACAAAACAAATTTCTTTTAACACACAATGATGAACCTGTCTGCCCCAAAACTTTTATATCATGTGGCACAGAATCATTGGTATATATAGCCACCTGCAGCTGTGGTTGTTTTTATATAGGAAAGGCTTTAAGGAAGTTTAAACACAGAATGTTAGAACATTTGAGACATATTAGACTGGGCTGTATTGAAAATGCACTGGCTATGCATGTTAAAACATTTGGAACATACTATTCATTTACCGTTTGTGGATTAGAACATGTGTCAGTTGACAGGAGATGAGGGGACCTTAATAATTTATTGACGTGCCAGGAAACCTATTGGTAATTTAGACTGTGTGCCGGAAGATATCCAGGACTGAATTGGCATTTTCAGTTGGCTCCATTTTTAAGAAAAAGAAAATAGGGTGCTTTATTAATATTAAAATAATTGGACAGAAACTGTGATTAGGAACATTTACCCAAATAGAGTGTATTTTTGTACATATGTAGGTTCTGAGTATATATTTATGCATTTATATTGTCTTTTATGTGGTAAATTTTTAAAACATGACATGTGTTGTGAGGGATTATTTAAGCATCCTTTGTAATGCAGCATGATGTCTTGAAAAAGCATCAAGGGTGATGCAAAACGTAGACTTTGTGTGTGAGAGGGTGCTACTGTTAATAAACTTCTTTTTTACTGTGTTCTAGCTTTGAGCATTACTGACAGTCTGGAAGTGCAGCCGAGTTTCTCAGTTTTCTTCTCTTGTTACAAATTGTTTGCTGTGTATGTGCACATGCAAACAAAAATCAGATTACAGTAAAGAGATTAAGAAGACATTACACATGCCTACATTTTCAACGATATTAAAAAGATAAAGGAAGATTATGCATACCCTTTAATCAATGCAACATCCAGAAGAGACACCAAAAAGGATATAAAACAAGATTATTTCAAATTCAAAACATGAAAGAGTACAGTATACAGATTAAGGAGGCTATACACATGATCAAATTTTCAACTATGTTAAAAAAAGATTAAGGAAGGTTATATGTTTTCTTTAATCAATGCAACAGGCCATTGAAATGCATCGTGCATTGCAAAAGAAACCAAAAGTTTATTCTTTTTAAGGAGAAAGACATAAAAGGTTTTCTTAATGGAAAAAAATACTTATTATATACAGTAAAACTGCATTACTCAATTAATAATATGTACAATTTAAATAAAACTGTAAGTAATTTAATGAAGATACAATGCATAAACAAAATATGCCACAGGGAAGGAATGGCTAGTGCTTGAGCAAGATGGAGTGCTAGGCCCTCAGCTTCCACTTTGGCAACCCAATTCTACATCCATCCATAGCCACCGGAGGAGATATCTAAAAAAAAAAAATAGCAGCCACAGAAGTGGCATCTGAAGAGCAACCAGACCATATAAAAATTTCTAGAAACACTGCAGTACCATTTTACAGAATGGCTTTTTTTTTATTTGTAAAGGAGCTGACCCTGAACAAAGGAATGGTCAAGCAAGATGGACACTATGTTACCAAGGGAAAATGTAGAGGAGATGATTGCTCAGATACTAGATGAGATAAAAGGGATGAAAGCGGTATCCTCAATCAACACAGAAAACATCTGACTACTATCAGAAAACATGCAGCTGCTTTCTGATAGAACCTCAATTGTAGAGACCAAAGCCTAGACAAATGAGGAAACTTGCAACTTCATAAATGCCGCCTTAAAGGAACAACCCTCCACCATATATGCCTTACAGATCACAATGGATGACCTGGAGAATCGCAGAAGATGCAACAATATAAGGTTCATGGGATTCCCGGAGCAGTCAGAAAAAGGGGATATAACAACTTTTTTACAAAGTGCCCTCCCACAGCTGTTCAAACTACCAGGAGATGCCCGCTTTGAGTTTGAAAGGGCACATTGCTCTGTAGCACCCATCCCAAAACTGGAGGAAAGACCTCGTCCCCTCATCTCAAAACAGCTGAGGTTCTCAGTAAAAGAGAACATCATGAGGCAAGCGCGGGAGTTAGGAGAGGTGAGATGGCAAGGGCATAAGATTATGGCATTCCCTGACTACACTAAAGAACTGACGATACACAGGAAAACTTTCACCCCAGCCCGACTTGCACTACACAGAGCAGCCATCCAGTTTTCTATCCGATATTCTGCCCAGCTAAAATTTACTCATAAAGGAATACCCAGAGTATTTCATACACCAGAGGCAGCTGTGGAATATACCATCCTTCATGTTGGAGGGAAAGAGCCCCCTAGATACAGCAGAGACAGGATATGCCCTAAAGAGAGACCATCAGCTTTTCTTAAGAAAATGAACAGCATACCAATGCATGTTGCAGTGATGGGGGTTAGAGATAGGGGTACACAACAGGAGCGATATTCTGGTCAACCCCCCAAACACAATAGAAGGGGTGATCCCAGGTACCTGTCTGGAAGTGTAAGCAGAAGCATATATATTGATGGGTCAAAAGAGGAGGATTTTACCCAGTTCACCTCCCCGAAAAGATGCTGCCCTACAGGAAAGTCTACCTTCCTCCGGAGCAGCAGAATATGCAGCTGATTCTATTTCACTCCATGAGGCTCCACTGATCACTCATCTACTACCACAACACAAGGGGTACCAGCAATAGGAGGACCAGATGCACATAGACCTAGAAGAGGATACTACCATAACACCCCCTCAACTTGCACTCACAGATGACTACCCAGGGGATAGATCTACAGTGTCAGAGAACCCACTGATAAAGACTGACCAGAACAAAAGGCATTTCTCAAACACTGTACATGTACTGTAAGTAAGGTTCCAGCAGGGGTAGTTTGAACTGCTGTAATGTCTATCATGAGGAGCTTATATTACATTACATTAAATATTCCACTGCTCCTGTGCTCACAAACTGCTGGAAGACTATATTAGTATAATGTTCCTGCAGCAAACTAAGAAGGTTTCTTTGGCCATGCCTAACTGTAACCCAATTACCTCACACAGCTAAAACTGGCAATTACAGAACTGATTTGAATAATAAACTGCTCTGCACACTTATTTTGTAACTCACAGATTATATAATGCCATTCCCAAAATAGACTTCTTTTACTGACTTTATGGTGTTTTTATAGTGTTCTATGTTCCTTTCCTTGTCTCTATAGAATTCTATAATTGCTGCCATTGGGGGGAGGCACAAGCAAAGAAAAATGTAAAAATCACTATGTGTGGGATGGCTCATGAATCCATTTTGCAGGCTTCAGAAGCACTCAGGAAGAAAACAGTTTTGGTTTGGGTACACTCAAATAGTTTATGGTTTCAGGAAGAATAGTCATGCTATGCAGATCCTACTGAATGTTTTAGTTAGACTATCCCACCAGTTCCAAGGGTCAAACTGCATAAAGGAAAGAAACAAATGGCACATAACTACTGAAATTCCAGTTTGTTTACTTTCTTTTCAGCTAGCCTGCATCATAAATAACCTTTGGAAATAACCTTTGGAGGTGTTGATGTTGCCATCCCTCCCCCCCCACTGGAATCCTACAGGTTTATGACTGCAATATACAGAAGATGCAGACAGGAAGAAATCAATGAAAATACTTCAGGCTAATTAACCAGAATCTGAGAGTATACCAATTAAAAGCAACATAATGAGAAATAAATGCATTTCCAAACTAACTTCCTGTGACCATGACAGCAAAGCACCAAACAGACAGTACTAAGCATGCAGGAGCACTGCTAATGAATAGACCACGAAGAATAATTACTGCTAATACAGAAATCCTCCTCCATGCCTAGATTTCCAGCTTTGGATCAGGTGAAAACCAGATACTAAACCACATCCCAAACTCCACACCTGGCTCCACCCCTTTTTTATCATTGATAAGTATATTGCTTCTCCAAAGCCATTTGTAATGTCAGAGAATATTTTAAAAGTATAGGAAATCATTTTTATGCTGTTAGTTTTTATTTATGTATTATTTTTCATTTTTATTTGTTGGTAATCAGGTAAGGCCCACTGGGCACAAGGCCCATTCACAGGGTGACCTGGAAGCAAGGGAGGTTAAGTGACTTACTCAGGGTCACACAGTATGCAAGTGAAAACCAGGTCTGCAAGATGTACCCAACTCATTCACAGCTGATTAACCTATGTTAAACATCCTTCTTCTTTCCTTTCCATGTTAGTCATGTATTCTGATATTCTTTAGCCCATGTTTGATAGATTAATAGCCCATGTTTGTAGTGTATTCCATTCTGTATTGTGTTCCCTTTAATTCAGCAGCCACTCCTGTTTCTTTTCATATTTCAAAACATGCCACAACATCAGATGCATTATTCCATGCTATTCATTTTAATGGCCTCTAATGGTGTATCAAATGTCATGGATTGTCTGGGTAGTGTGAAAAATGAGCACAGTAGCTGCTGAGAACTCAGGTGAGAGAGAATTAATGTAGTGACTGAGGCAATAAAAATTAGATAATTAACAAAAACAGATCTAAAACAGATTACAGGACAAATTAAAAGGAAAGTATGCAAAGATATAAAAACTGTTCCCAGTCACAGCAGTAAAAAAACATACATAAAATTTGGAGTAGTAAAGATTAGGTTGATGTACTGCTCATGGCCTTAATGGCCATACTTAACACTTCCCAGATTGACTATTGTTGCAAATAAAGTTCTGCATGATAGCAGAACATGTTTGCAACCTGGACATACAGCCAAAACAGTAAATGATTTAATGCAATGAGTTGTAACTTTGTTTTTTTTCTCTTTTAAATATATCCTGAAGATGACCTAAGGTTGAAACATAGATTTTTAACTCTATTTTCTATTTTCAGCTTGCATTTAATATAACTATTTTGTTTTGCTTTCAGACCACATGCTGATGCAGCACCTTGTTTTTGTTTTTAAAACCAGTTGTAATAACGTGAGCACTCAAAATGTCCCCAAAAACCAGGCTATATTTAAGCAAAACCAGATAACCGGATAAGGACCCTAAAAAATGTATTATCCAGTCTAAAACCAGACAGGTGGAAACCCTATCCCCCAACCCCATACAGGACCCCTCCAACCCAGATCAAGCTTAACCAAACAGATGTCCCTACAGGCTTTCACAACATGGCACTCTACTAAGACCAGGGAGAGCTGAGTAGAGAGCAGTGGAGATTAGTATTACCAGCCTCACAGCTAAAGAAACCAAACCACAAAGTTTCCATCACTTCTTCACCCTACACAGAACTGAACACAAATACTTAGTAGTCACCCTGCAGTGGCCGAGATATCATGAGGAGTTACAGTGCCTCTAGTCATACTGTCAGATCACTTCCAATAGTTTTCTTTATATATAAATTTTATGTTTGTTTGTCTAATTGGATAGTGTCATACAGCCCACAGCAGAATGATGTCTGGACAAGGACAAGGATACACTGCTATGTGTACCCCCCAAGTGAGACTGCATACAGGTGAAATCAATGTGCATGTACTATCTTGGTCTGCTCTCAGACTGACAGATATATGCCACCCTGATCCAAAACATCACAGAAGGGGTCACAAGGGAGGGGAATACCCACTATAACACAAATTCAATATTTTGTCCCAATTCCCAGCACAAATCTACTGCCTGATTGCCATCCACTCATAATCCGATACCAGCCACATAACTTTTATAAAATGCCCAAGGACTGATATAAGACTACACAGCTGGAATGTTAGGGGTTTAAATTCCCCAATAAAATGCAAGCAGGCAATAACACATCTACAGAAGATGCGCTCACAGCTAGCACTTCCACAAGAAACAAAAGTCACAGATTTGGAAGCAATAAAGCTAGCTAGTGGCTGGGTAGGAAAAGCAATTCACACTGCAGCGCAACCAAAGAAAAAGGGGGGTTCCCATACTAGTTCATAAATCCTTGAACTGGAACTTACTTATGACCTTCCATGACACAGAAGAACACTGGGTATTAGCCATCATTAAAACACCAAACAATCCATTGGTGGTGGGAAAGCTATATGCCTCCAATAATGTTTCACCTCAGTTTTTCCACAGGATAGCAGAAAAAATGTCTGCTTTTAATGATAAAGGGGTTCAAGTTTTGCTAGGAAGGGACTTGAACTTGATGCTAGAACCAGACATGGACAGGAGCAACAATAGACCCGAACCCCATACCAGAGCTGTTAAAGCCCTCAAACTCTGGATGAGAGACCATGCACCCTCAGATGTATGGTGAATCCACAACCCCAGACTATGGGTTACACATATCACTCAACAGTACATAGCCCATACAGCAGAACTGACACATGGCTCTGTGACAGGGTTAGTCCCTGCCACTTCCAAAATGTACCAATTCTTTATCTTGTCTTTGGTTGCAACCACTATCTTTCCCTCTTCTGAAGCTATCCCTGTGATTTTCTGTATGGAGACTGGCCACCTGCTTACACATACCCGCCCCCCAAAAAAAAAAAACTTGTTCCCCTTTTCTTATTTTTCTCTGTTTTTCTAGCATGGTACATTGGAATAAGGTAATTTGATGGTGGTATGGGCAAAAACCTGCAGGCAAACAGGAAGGACAACAAGAATGTCTGCTATGATATTTTTTTATTTTTGCATCTAATCTGGTTAAGAATAGAGCAAGGTTTGTGTGAGGTAAATAAATACTTGAACAAAGGATAACAAATTGAGGGCTTCTGAAATAAAGAGAGGCATTTTGCAGTAGAGTTAGCCAGTATATAAATGGCACCTATATTACAGACTGGGTTACTTGTTGTTCTTGAGTATTTTGGTTCATATTCCATTCTAGTAACCCAGCCCCCTTGCCTAAGCAGCAAGCAACACCTTGAACAAACATTGAAGTAGCTCATGTTGTTTGGCAGAAATGTTTGTTCCTTGTTGGTAGCACTTATTTGTCTTTAAAGTAAAGGACTTGAGCCACATTTAGGCTCTTCTTGAAATGTTTCCCAAGAAAATCACAATGCCATTTTTGTTTAAAAGAGAGAGAGACCAGCTCTCTGAGTTTGCTCTGCTACTGGGGAGAAAGCTCAGCTAACAGCTTAATTTTGCAAGTCGATAGTTGTTCCCTGCCAGTAGCTTTGAGCTAAGTCAAATTGTCCAAAAGCTGGAAAACCTGAACCCTTTTACCAGACCTTTATTAAGAGGGTTCCTTTTGTTGTCCTGCAGGCTGAGTGTAATATAATTAAGGCTGTCTTTAGCTAAGTACATTTAGGTAGGTCCAAGTAAGGTTTTAGCTGTTTGTATCCTCTACAACTGCAAGACAAGAAGACACACCTTAATAAAAGGGTCTGCATAACTGGGAGTTGGTGTTCTACACCAACCTAAGTAATGTTAATTTACTGCATATGGTTTTCTCCACAGGTTTAAAAGTTAATATGGTTTAAAGGAAATAAAGTAAGCTGTCATTTAAAACAAATACCTTTGGTTAGTAGCTATAGTTGAAGCAGAGCTCTTCTCAACCTCCAGAAGTCTGTTTGTGGTGAGAGTCAGCTGCATTCTGGCTTGGACTATAGTGAATCAGAGGCCTTTCAGGCTATTTTATAATTAAGGACCTGTCACTCAAGCACAGGGAATGTACTATGGGATAGAAAAACCTTAGCACAATACATTATTTTGAGAGAATATTGCAATAGATTGCTTAGTGTGAATATAGCAATCTAAAATGTGTACAATATTGTTTTTAAAGCTACTAAAAGAGTTATCTTTCTGCTGAAGATACAGTGTCACCTGATCAGGTGGGAGGAATAAAACTTTACCTGAGCAGGTCTCAAGGGATCGTGGGTCAGTTGTTGCTGATCAGTGGTGGAGGAAGGGTCCACCATTTTGAGTATAGACCATCTGTGTATTTTTCTTTTGTTTTACCTTTTGAAAATCTGTGATTTTGTAAAGCTGGTTCAAGATCAAGTGAATACTGAAAAAGGTGCCAGACGTAAGACTGAGTTAAATATATATTTTTCCTTTATAATAAAATTCCCACATAGCTAAGTGGGTTGCACCTTACTGGAGTTTTGTCCATCTTTAAAAATCCCACACCGTTACATTTGGTGTCAGAAGTGGGATTTCCTTTTTTTTTTTGCCGTATCTCTTTCCAGGGTGAGGAAGAGAGACAAAGCAGCGGGTATTTGTCTGGATACCCAAGGTGGACATGGCGGCTGGTGGACAACCACAAGGCACCCTTACAAGACAGATTGTGGCCCAGACTGGGGCCCAGTTACTGACTGGATTACCTGATGTGCATCCCAATGTTAAAAGACAACTGTCTGAGAAGTCTGAGGAGGAGCAGTGAACCTGGAGATGTATTCCCAGCCGAGGAACTATTGGAACCGGAAGATGTCGAAGAGGATGTCGATGCCTCTTATTTGGAACAGGCACCGATGGAGGATGTTGGTGAATTGTTGAAGTGGCTATGTGTCCGACAGGTCCAACTGGATAAAGAAAGAGAACTTGATAGAAGGCGTCAGGATGCCAAATGGGCGGACACTATGCGAGTGTTGCAGGCCATCAGGATGGAGCATGCAGAACGACCCCAAGGCCCACGAGATATTAAACTAGCTCGTTTGCAAGACACAGATGATATTGAGGCCTACCTAACAACATTCGAGAGGGTAGCTCAAACATGTGGATGGCCAAAAGAGCAGTGGGTTGTGCGACTTGCCCCACAATTAACTGGAAGAGCACAGGTTGTGTATAGCCACTTTGCTATTCAAGTGGCCGATGATTACAATCATGTGAAGAAGGAGGAGATACTCAGGAGATATGACATCAACACTGAGACATACCGTCAGCGTTTTTGTTCCTTCAGGATGCAGTCAACAGATACCCCCAGGGAGATATATGCACGCCTAAAAGACCTTAGTGACAAATGGCTCCAGCCAGGAGCAAGACCATCCAGCAGATAATGGAGACCATTACCATTGAACAATTTATTAGAATTCTTCCCCAGGACGCATAACTGTGGGTCAGGGAACACAAGCCTGAAGGAGCTGAAAAAACAATTGAATTGGCTGAGGACTTCCTGGCAGCAAGACCATCAAGGGGAAGATATACAGGGGGATCTACACACACACCTGTTACAAATCCGGTAAGAAATACTTTTCCTTCTGATACTTATAGAAATAAGCCAGACATAAGAAAAGAGAAGAGGGAGAGAATACCCCTGTCAGAGGTAGTGTGTCATGGCTGCAAAAAGAAGGGACATGTAATTAGAAATTGCCCAACAGTTAAAAAGGACTTTGGACATTTGGCCTTGGCCAACTGGGCCCCATACATCACAACAGTTAAAATGGGACCCCATAAGATCATAGGACTGTTGGATTCTGGGAGTCAACAAACTTTGGTGAGAGCAGACCTAGTGGAAGGGGTGGAGAAACTGGAAGGTGGGACTATGGTCACTTTCATCCATGGAGACACCCATTATTACTCAACTGCCCCAATGAAAGTCACTATTAATGGTAGCACTAATGAAATGGCAGTTGGAGTGGTACCTCATTTGCTGTCCCGATGATCATTGGTCAGGACCATCCTGAGTTTTCCAAATTGATGGAAACAAATGAACTAGCACCTGTGGTAGCAGTAACCACGCCGATCACAAACAAAACAGGTAAATGAACAGATGGAGATCTGTATTCCCTTTCTGATGAACTATTTGAAGCCCGGAAGTCACGAAAAGGGAAGGCAAAAGAAAGAATAAAAAGGACTGGCAGGATCAAAGGATTAATGGACTTATGAGTTATGGTTCAGAGACTATCTCTCAAGCACAAAATCAGGAGTGAATTACTTAACCAATTTTTCTTACAGGTTGGAAAGATAATGATGATGGGACCCCAAATATTTACTGTTGAATAGTATTTTATACAGAGAATGGACAACTCAAAGATGGGAATAAGGTATTACAATTGGTTGTACCACAAAAATTCCAGAGAGAGATAATGCAACTTGCCCATGACATTCTCTAGCAGGGCATTCTGGAGGGATACCACATTAAAAAGGATTCTAGATCATTTCTATTGGCCTAGAATACATGAAATGGTAGCAGAGTACATACAGAGTTGCCCTGAATGTCAGAAGGTTGCAAGAATAGGCAAAAGGATATGGTACTCTCCAAACATCCCTTTAGTTAGCCAGCCCTTTGAAAGGATTGCCATGGATGTGGCAGGACCCTGGAGACCAGCTCTAAAGGTAACCGGTTTATATTGGTCATTTGTGACTATGCTACCTGGCATCCGAGGCAATACCTATGAGAACAGTTACAGCTCAGAGAGTGGCCGAAGAGCTGGCAAAGGTATTTAGTAGGGTGGGCATCCCAAAAGAGATATTAACCGATAGGGGAACAAACTTTACTTCTGAAATGTTGTCAGAGTTATATAGGTTACTGGGCATCCAAGCAATACGAACCTCCCCCTACCACCCTCAAACTGACGGTTTGACAGAGAGGTTTATTCAGACCTTGAAGAAAATGTTACAGAAATATGTTAATGAAGAAGGTAGAAATTGGGATCTATTTTACCATATCTTCTATTTTCAATAGAGAAGTGCCACAGGCCTCTACAGGTTACTCCCTTTCACCCTTCTTTATGGTCAAACCCTAGGGACCATTAGACATTATTAAAGAATCTTGGGAAGAAAACACAAAGATAGGAAAAAGGGGTCCTAGAATATATGATGGCTCTAAGACAACGCCTAAAAGATATGTTATGCTAGCACATCAAACACTGAGTGACAAACAGGTCCAACAGAAGAAGTATTATGATACTGGAGTGGGACATAAAGAATTTGTCACAGGGGACCAAGTGTTACTTCTCCTACCTGCCAGTGAAAATAAAATATTAATGAAGTGGCAGGGCCCTTCAGTGTGATTAGACAGGTAGGGCCAGTAACCTATGAAATACATATGCCACACAGACAAAATAAGTAAGATATATCATGCCAACTTACTAAAACTGTGGCATGAGAGACCAAAGAAGTTAATCTGAGTGGTTATCTACAAACTGAACCCCAACAATCTGAGCTAGACATAGCATATGAGAGGCTGGAACGTAGGGGCCAAAATCAGGAGGTACAAATAAATCCTACACTGACTACAACACAACACATACAGTTACAACAGTTGTTAAACAAATATACTGACACATTTACCAGTGTACCTGGTCGAGCGGTAGGCATACAGCATGAGATTAGATTAACCCAGAGTATTCCCATTCATCAGAAACCATATCGGTTACCGGTACAAATAAGAAAGGAAGTAATACAGGAGGTGAGGGCCATGGAAAAATTGAGAATAATACAACCTCACATAGTGCCTGGTTCTCACCTATGGTAATAGTCAATAAAAAGGAGGAGGGATTTGCATTTGTTTAGACTTCCGCAGGTGAATGCTGTTTCCTTTTGATAGATATCCCATGCCCGGATAGATGACATTATTGACCGTCTAGGAAGTGCCAGATATATATCTACCTTGACCTCACAAAAGGCTACTGGCAGATACCCCTTACCCCTCAGTCCAGAGAGATTACTGCTTTCAGTACCCTGTAGGTCTTATTTGAATTTGTAACAATGCCTTTTGAACACGAGGCCTGACCACATTCCAGCGCTTCATGGATCAAACACTTCAGCCCTATACTACATTCTCAGTTGCCTATTTGGATGATGTAGTGGTATTTAGTCAGATTGGGAAACACACATAGGCCATCTAGAAGAGGTTATTGGAGCACTAAAAAGGCAGGGGTTACCATTAATCCCAACAAATTTAGTCTGGGACAGAGGGAAACAAAGTACCTGGGGTACATAATTGGAAATGGGGTCATCCAGCCTGAAGTTAGTAAGGTGGAGGCAGTATCACACTGTGCTATTCCCCAGACTAAGAAACAAGTCCGTGCCTTCCTAGGACTAGCCGGATATTACCGTCACTTTATACCTAGATTTTCAGCTATAGTGGGACCCCTAACAGAATTAACCAAAAAGAAATACACAAATAAAGTGGAGTGGACAAAAGCATGTGATGAAGCATTCAGACAAATCAAAGCCACTCTATGTGCTTATCCAGTTTTAAGAAGCCCAGACTTTGAAAAACCCTTTTTAGTGCAGATTGATGCATCAGGGGTAGGTTTAGGGGCTGTTCTCACACAGGTTATAGATGGGGAGGAACATCCTATCCTTTATATAAGTAGGAAGTTACGTGTAAGAGAGCGTAAATACGCAACAGTAGAGAAAGAGTGTCTGGCCCTCAAATGGGCCATAGAAGCCCTTAAATATTATCTTTGGGGATCAGAATTCACTGTTGTTACAGACCACAACCCTCTTTGCTTGGTTACATCAAATGCGGAGAAAATCACTGCATAATGAGGTGGTATTTAGCATTACAACCATACCGATTTAAAGTTGTGCATAGGAAAGGAAGTGAACATAAGAATGTTGATTATTTATCCGATACGGGCAGAGGTTGAAATTACACCAAGCAAAGAGGAATTAATAAATGCATAGAGAGTAGATGATCTCAGGGTGCTAGTAATATGTTAAGTATCTTAATTTTTTTTTATTAATTATTAGCACAGTTGTGCTTTAAGTAAAAAGGGACCCTGAGATGGAGCTTTGGAAGTGGGTGGGCTAGATTCCTCCAACCTCAAAAATAGAGGGTTGGGCCATATTACTCTTACTGTAAAGTCCTTATATTGGTAGTAGAATATCACCAGTTATGGTTTTGTTATCCCAGGGCAGGGTTTTGAAACTGACCTGAATGATGTCTATATGAGTTATGCCAAAAAAAAAGGGGCTCCTGTGACAAACTCCTGAGTGTGGGTGGGCAGGAGTTCCACCCCTCCAGGGTATTTCGAGGAGGAACCTGTTAAAACATGTTTCCTCTTTTCAAGGGTGGTAAAATGTGAAGGTTAGTCCTGCCACTTCCAAAATGTACCAATTCTTTATCTTGTCTTTGGTTGCAACCACTATCTTTCCCTCTTCTGAAGCTATCCCTGTGATTTTCTGTATGGAGACTGGCCACCTCCTTACACATACCCCCAAAACTTGTTCCCCTTTCTTTATTTTCTCTGTTTTTCTAGCATGGTACATTGGAATAAGGTAATTTGATGGTGGTATGGGCAAAAGCCTTGCAGGCAAACAGGAAGGACAACAAGAATGTCTGCTATGATATTTTTTTTTTTTGCATCTAATCTGGTTAAGAATAGAGCAAGGTTTGTGTGAGAGTAAATAAATACTTGAACAAAGGATAACAAATTGGAGGCTTCTGAAATAAAGAGAGAGGCATTTTGCAGTAGAGTTAGCCAGTATATAAATGGCACCTATATTACAGACTGGTTACTTGTTGTTCTTGAGTATTTTGGTTCATATTCCATTCTAGTAACCAGCCCCTTGCCTAAGCAGCAAGCAACACCTTGAACAAACATTGAAGTAGCTCATGTTGTTTGGCAGAAATGTTTGTTCCTTGTTGGTAGCACTTATTTGTCTTTAAAGTAAAGGACTTGAGCCACATTTAGGCTCTTCTTGGAAATGTTTCCAAGAAAATCACAATGCCATTTTTGTTTAAAAGAGAGAGCTACAGCTTTCTGAGTTTGCTTTCTACTGGGGAGAAAGCTCAGCTAACAGCTTAATTTTGCAAGCTGATAGTTGTTCCTCGCCAGTAGCTTTGAGCTAAGTCAAATTGTCCAAAAGCTGGAAAACCTGAACCCTTTACCAGACCTTTATTAAGAGGGTTCTTTTGTTGTCCTGCATGAGTGTAATATAATTAAGGCTGTCTTTAGCTAAGTACATTTAGGTAGGTCCAAGTAAGGTTTTAGCTGTTTGTATCCTCTACAACTGCAAGACAAGAAGACACACCTTAATAAAAAGGGTCTGATAACTGGGAGTTGGTGTTCTACACCAACCTAAGTAATGTTAATTTACTGCATATGGTTTTCTCCACAGGTTAAAAGTTAATATGGTTTAAAGGAAATAAAGTAAGCTGTCATTTAAAACAAATACCTTTGGTTAGTAGCTATAGTTGAAGCAGAGCTCTTCTCAACCTCCAGAAGTCTGTTTGTGGTGAGAGTCAGCTGCATTCTGGCTTGGACTATAGTGAATCAGAGGCCCCTTTTGGGCTATTTTTATAATTAAGGACCGGTCACTCAAGCACAGGGGAATGTACTATGGGATAGAAAAACCTTAGCACAATACATTGTTTTGAGAGAAATATTGCAATAGATTGCTTAGTGCGAATATAGCAATCTAAAATGTGTACAATATTGTTTTTAAAGCTACTAAAAGAGTTATCTTTCTGCTGAAGATACAGTGTCACCTGATCAGGTGGGAGGGAATAAAAACTTTACCTGAGCAGGTCTCAAGGGATCGTGGGTCAGTTGTTGCTGATCAGTGGTGGAGGAAGGGTCCACCATTTTTGAGTATAGACCATCTGTGTATTTTTCTTTTGTTTTACCTTTTGAAAATCTGTGATTTTGTAACAAGCTGGTTCAAGATCAAGTGAATACTGAAAAAGGTGCCAGACGTAAGACTGAGTTAAATATATATTTTTTTTCCTTTATAATAAAATTCCCACATAGCTAAGTGGGTTGCACCTTACTGGAGTTTTGTCCATCTTTAAAAATCCCACACCGTTACAGGCTCACATCGCAATAAGTTACCCCTATGGTAAGCCACACACACACATTACCCCTTTAGTCATATCTCCAATATGGCACAAACCCAACTAAATCAACCAGCTGGCCGATGGACCCCTTACTCCAACCTGACCCACAGTTCCAACCATGGCTACTGAGCACCACACAAAAGTTCGTCCAGCTAAATGGCACCAGGGACACCTCAGTCTCTATATTGTAGGAGGCTTATAAGGTGTCAATAAGGAGCTCAATAACTGCTTATGCAGCATGCTACTGCAGGGCATGGGAACAAGTACTAGCAACCTTGGAGCATCAACTAACCCACAAAGAACCTCTCCTTAAACACAACCCTAACCCCACTACATCCACCCCCCTATACAGGGAAACTCTAGCCCTTAAACAGAACTTGAATAACTTGACTGCAAGGAAAGTAGAACTAGCAATCCTATGGCTTAAACAGAAATTCTGGGAGGGGGAAAATAGTGCGATAAGCTTCTGGCCTACCGACTAAAGAAACAACAGTCTAAAAGAGCCATTGCATCTCTACGCTCCCCTGAGGGGGATCTCTGCACATCGCAGGACAGCATTAATAAGATAATGACCAAGTTCTATGCACAACTATACACATTGAGTATCACCCCAGACCACAACAAACTGTAGACCTTTCTATCCTCCCTTCACCTTCCATTATTAGACCAGGAACAAGCGGGAAGCCTGGAGCTTTTAATCACAAAGGAGGAGATCATAATTGCAATATGCAATCTGAACCCAAAAAAAGCCCCAGGAGGAGACAGGCTTCCAACAAAATTCTGCCAGATGCAGACCACCCAGGTTTCACTCTATACTAAAAAGACTCTATGCTGAAATAGGATGCATCTTCATATGTCCCCCCCCACCATGGCCAAAGCAATGATTACAGTCTTACCAAAACCAGAGAAAGACCCAGAACTCCCTACTAGCTACAGTCCCATCTCACTAATCATGGTAGATAGCAAAATCTATGCTAAAATACTAGTGAGCAGGCTGAAAAAGTTTCTCCCCTCCCTGATTCACCCCTCACAGGTAGGTTTTCTTAAGAGTCACCTAAGTTCAAACACCTAATATACCTTCTGGGAATTTTTTCCACATTTTCTGGGCTCAAAATGAATGCAAACAAAATAGAAATGCTCCCCCTGAATACAGAATGCCAGGCCACAGGCTTCACTATGCTAAATCTCTGGTGGATCTTGACACACAACACTTACCTTGGAATAAAAATAAGCCCCAATAGCTGGCCCAGTGGTGCTTGAGTGTTGAAGCATGGGATGCTACACCTCGCACCATACTGGTGACCCAGGCTTGAGAATGAGCCCAGGCCATTGGGGATCGGTGGGGAGGGAGAGGATTGAGCATCCAGAGGACAGCTCTCTTCTCCCAGGAGGGAGGGGTTCCATGCTCACCACATGATTGGCTTCTGGTGGAAGCCGGAGGCATGACAAGCACAAGCATTCAGCAAAGAGTTGGAGAGTGGTGACATCGGCAGTGACGCCATGACACCAGGGTGCATGCCACTCCTCCATTACAGGGGAAAATGCTTTCCAGGCTCCAGGAAGACAGAGTACTAGAATGGACCCCTCATGGTCTCACACCTGCCTAGTCTTCCAGCTCCCGACGCAACCTGGACTTGTCTGGGTGTTGCTGCCCCACCTCATTCCCACCTGGTGGGGAGCTGCATCTCCATGGGGTGAGTGAGAAGGTCTCCGGTAGGTGGCAGAGGTGGGGGAAGTCTCCACAGGTGCTCCCAATACAATGGAGCTTGGGGAGGCGGGGGTCAAAAAAAGAAATTGAAAAGAAAAATAAGCCTCAAAATAAACAAGATAGTAGAATTGAACATCAAACTGCTACTAGATAAGATCACTACAGAGCACAACAGATGGAAACCTCTCCAACAATCACTTCTGGGGAAAACAGAAGTAATCAAAATGATCACAACACCAACATTGCTCCACCTTATATCTCACCTACTACTGATAATCCCAAACAAATGATTCACACAAATAGACCAATGCATAGGATAATTCCTATGGGAAGGAAAAAGACCAAGATACAGTAGGAATGAATTAAGTTCACACTGGAGTAAAGGGTGACTAGGCCTACCATGGCTAAAGGGGTATTACTGGGCATTTAGAGGAGCACAAACTCTGTGGTGGTTCCCTGGATCTGGACTAACCCACCCAATATGGACAGAAATTGAAACACATATGTCAGAAGACTGCTCCCCTCATGTTAGTGTGTTTGAAAAGACACCAAATTCATGCTTGTCAGCACAACAATTCTATCCCTTCCATGACACATGGAAGCAAACGGGCTGCTGACTGAAAACTGACCTCTCAAACCCAGAGCTTACCCCACATAAAGGAAGGGGGAACACCAGAAAACTGGACCACATGGAGGGAAAATAATATTCTCAAGATATTAGACATCTTAATGCCAAATTCAAAAACTTTAGACTCATTCCAAGGCCTCCAACTAAATTTGGCTTACACAAAAATGAGTTCCGGAAGTACTTACAACTAAGGAAGGCACTGATACCGATCTTAAAACACATACAAGAGTTTCAGACCCATGCACATGCATACCCAACCACTACCTGGCTTAACCAAAACAAAAGAATAATCAGCCAGATCTACTCCCATATCAGAGATAGCATATCCGTCCAAACAGAAAAGGCTAAGCGGTATTGGAAGGAAGCCCTAAATACAATTATAGATGACTCAGACTGGACCACCTGCTGGAAATCCACACACACTCTTGTTAAAAACTCTGGCAGTAGACTAAAATAAAACAAAATTATACACTCATGGTATCGCACACCCCAAGTACTCCATGCGGCATATATCATCACAGACAACAACTGTTGGAAATACTCACAACCAGGGGGAGACCTATATCACATCCTTTGGGCTTGCCCCAAACCACAGTCTACTGGCAACATATACAACACACCCATCAATCCATTATCCAGACTCCAGTTCTCTTGGCACTAGAACTCCTCTTATTGGGGGTGAAACCTGAACTAACACACTTGGGGAAACATCAGTACAACCTAACGATCCTGGCCAGCATAGAAGCCAAGTGGTTAATATTGTGCAAATGGCACAGAGAGGAGATTCCCTCAGTACAAGAATTTCTCAACAATATGGGGAAGCTAGTACAATGAAAAAGACTATCCCACCTAGCAACAAACTCCATTGGAACATATAACAACATTTAGGACAAATTTCATCAATTCCCTAAAACAAATTCCCACTATTAACCACAACCACAACTACAACTACACTAACACCAGAACACATTACCCCGAACAGAGATAGGATAATAATATTGAAAAATAGCTCACCAATGCTTCCCACACAACACCACTCTCATACCCTCATACCCACATACCCTCATATCACAAGCTCTGAACCCAGATACACTTCTACATTTTTCACCCTTCATCCTAAGATAGTAATACTGGCACCACTGACTCCTAACCAGATCTCACTGGAGGATGTATTTCCACACAGACAAGGGGATACATGTATACTGTACATGCATACACATACTGATGCATCCACATACTGATACATATTGAAGAATACATACTGAAAAATACCCAGTATAAAGTTAGTCTCTTTTTATGACAAACATTAACAGATTACTGTATAGCACTGCTGGGTTTAACTACTGCTATAGCACTAGAAGATAGCTAGTGTAGTTAGTTAGCATCCCAGCATATGAAACCCAAAGATATGCATGGCTTTCAGGACAGAAATTACTACAAAACTAAAAGATTTAAGCAACAGATATGTAAAAGATTAGCACACTCAGATAGTAAGACAGCTATCTACCCAGAACTGTAATGTGTAACTTTGTATGCCAATCACTGAAGGTGATCAGATAAGCCTTGACAAACTATGTATGTAAAATCCACAAGGCACTTCTTGTTCACAGCTCAGAATGATTTAAAGCAAGTGGAATTAGAGAGAAATATCAGATAAACTAGATGCTTATAGTACAAAATGTTAACTTAAATCATTTCTGAAACTCTTTTATGATGTTATATTTTCCAGATGTTATACATAATGAAACTGTTCATATCCCATTGTATTGATGTATATCTGTAACTATCCTAAAGCTGTATTGTTGTGATTCATACTTAAAAACTTAATAAAAATTAACTGAAAAAAAAAAATAAATAATATGCCACAGAATGTAAAAGCTCCTTAAAAAGGCTTTTCTTGTATTTCTGTGCTGCAAATGAAAACTTATCTCATTAAAATGCTCACAGCCTGGGAAATAAGATCCCAGACCTGCAGGCAATAATGTCAGAGGCTAAACTGGACATAGTAGCAATTAGTGAGATGTGGTTTACCAGTAACCACACTTGGGAGACTTCAGTACCTGGCTATGTATTGTTCAGAAGAGACCGAGGTGCAAAAAGGGGTGGGAGGAGTGGCCCTGTATGTTAATGAAAATATCAAAGCTACAGAAATTCAGAATACACATAAGGAGCCAGAAGAACTGTGGGTCACCCTGGAAACAGGAAATGGGACAGCCATAAGAACTGGGGTTGTCTACAGGCCCCCAGACCAGGGGGAGGACATAGACACATTACTGTTAGAAGATATACAAAACATGACAGCTAAAGGGGAGGTTCTGATAATGGGAGACTTCAACATGTCGGATACAGATTGGTCAATACCAGCAGGAACAACTGCCAGAACTAGACTCATAGTGGATTCCTGCAGGGGGGGCCTCAAACAACTGGTACAGCAACCCCAAGAGACAGGGCTTTCCTAGATCTAGTATTGAATAACAAAGAAGGGATCACAGATCTCCAGGTAGAAGGTCACCTGGGGGCCAGTGACCATCACATGGTATGGTTCAATTTGGCTAGTACATCTAAATCATCCCATTCCAAGGCAAAAATATGAGACTTCAGAGGAGCTGACTTTGATAAGATGGCCAACAGAGTTAAGCTAGCCCTGGCAAAAAGAAACACAGGTGAGGGGGTACAGGCAAAGTGGGCAAGCATTAAGGATGCAATACTTGAAGCAACATCCCATTGTGTTAGACAGAAAAGGAAGTGGAAAAGAAGAAGGAAACCATTTTGGTTCTCAAATACAGTAGCAGAAAAGGTCAGAGCCAAAAGACTGGCCTTCAGGAAATATAAGGGAACACAGCGGGATGAAGATAGGAAGGCATACCAAACTGCCCTAAGGGAAGCAGGTAAGGCAGTAAGGCAGGCAAAGTCCCAAACTGAGGAAACACTAGCACGAACAGTAAAAGAAGGTGACAAGACTTTCTATTGATACATTAGTGAAAGGAGAAAGTCCAGAGCGGGTATTGCTAAGCTTAATGGAGAAAAGGGAGCATGTGAGGAGGAGGACCCTGTAAAGGCATCTATCCTAAACAGATACTTTTGCTCAGTATTTACTGAAGAGAAGGTAGGGCAGAGCCCACAGCTTAGCATCATGGACACAGGGGGGAGGGAGGTGAGCACTACTCCCTTCACAAAAGAAAGGGTCCTACAAGAGCTTGCTAAGCTCAGGGTGGATAAGGCAATGGGACCTGATGGCATACATCCCAGGGTACTTAAGGAGCTAAAGGAGGAACTAGCAGAGCCATTAGCAGAATTGTTTAGTGAGTCTCTGAGCACAGGAGAGGTCCCAGAAGACTGGAGAAGGGCTCATGTGATCCCACTCCACAAGAGTGGTAGCAGGGAGGAGGCGGGAACTACAGACCGGTCAGTCTTACCTCAGTAGTGGGCAAGATTATGGAGGCACTCCTTAAGGAAAGGATAGTGCAACACCTGGAATCCATAGGGGCACAGGATCCAAGACAGCATGGGTTTACAAAAGGAAGGTCCTGTCAAACTAATCTCTTAGATTTCTTTGACTGGGTAACCAGAGTGGTGGACCAAGGGGGAGCAGTTGATGTCGCCTACCTTGACTTCAGCAAAGCTTTTGACACTGTTCCACATAGAAGATTGATAAATAAGCTGGGTAGGCTCGGGTGGTCAGAAGTTGGTCAACTGGGTGGCAAACTGGTTGACGGGCAGAAAACAGAGAGTGGTGGTAAATGGTATACAGTCAGAAGAGATGCAAGTCACAAGTGGGTACCTCAGGGATCAGTCCTGGGACCAGCCTCTTCAACATCTTCATTAGTGACCTTGCAGATGGACTAGAGGGTAAGGCTTGTCTGTTTGCAGATGACACCAAGATCTGCAACAGAGTAGATGATCCAGATGGGGTGGGCAGAATGAGAAGAGATCTGGATAAACTAGCAGAATGGTCAGAAGAGTGGCAACTGGGATTTAATGCAAAGAATTGCAAAATCATGCACATAGGGAAGAGAAACCCTGAAGCCACCTATAGGCTGGGAGGGGAGTTGCTAGCAGTCACAAAGGAAGAAAGAGACTTGGGCATCATCATCACTGATGACCTAAAATCATCCAAGCAGACCTCTAAAGCAGTAGGTAAGGCTAGGGGGGTGTTAGGGTGTATTAGTAGGGGTATCACAAGTCATAAGAGGGAGGTAATAATCCCTCTGTACAAGACACTGGTTAGGCCCCATCTGGAGTACTGCAGTGATTGGAGGCCACACCTTCACAAGGACATTAACCAAATTGAGGCAGTCCAGAGAAGGGCAACTAAAATGGTGCAGGGACTGCATCAGAAGACATATGAGGACAGATTAACGGAGCTCAATATGTATACCCTTGAGCAAAGGAGGGAGAGAGGTGATATGATCGAGGCATTCAAACACCTTAAGGGCATAAACAAGATGAAAGAGTCTAACATGTTTAAATATAAGAAAATAGCAGGACAAGAGGACACAGCATGAGATTAGAGGAGGCCGATTAAGGGGAATGGAGGAAATTTTTTTCACAGAAAGGGTGGTGGATGCATGGAATGGCTTACCACAAGAAGTGGTGGCTATGAATACAGTGCAGGGCTTCAAACAGGCATGGGATAGGCATAAGGGAGCAATACAAATGACTATGAATAGATAGGCCACTGACAGAGCAAAGGCTGATGGCACATTTATAAGGTAGAAAAAGAAATGGGCAGACTGGATGGGCCTTGCTGTCCTTATCTGCCGTCAACTTCTATGTTTCTATGTTTCTAAAATCAAGGTGCTTAGGAATGGGTGTTTACTCACCTGGTAAAGGTGATTGTGTTGGTTGGCATCCATGGCACTCCAGACATTACCTCATGGGTTACAGCCCACCTGATAGGCTAATGATGCACATGACCCAGATCAGATTTCCAGTATATCCAGGTCCCAGGAACCCCTGCTCTCCAGTTGTAATTTGTGCATCTGAATAGGCAAGAAGCATCCAGAGGACCCCTGTCTGCTCTTATTTCTAAGGTAGGAATGTGTTTTATTTAGTCCTCAGGTACTGATTTCAGGAGAGCATTGTTTGATTATGAGCATCTTGATTAGTAATATTCAAATATTCAAAATAGATCCAAGAGAGTTTTTTGTGATTATGAACACCTTGTGTAGAGTAACTCAAATTCAGGATCAATGGAAGCGTTTGGGTGAATTGAAAAGAAAGAATAAGAAAAGGAGCCTTCAGCTCACAGAAATATACATATAAAAATCATTGTGTAAGGGCTTTCCACCTTTCTCGCTCGCCCCCAGCCATTTTCGTGCCTGATAAGCGAATTGTATGGTTTCCCCTGGCGGGCCCCTCCGGCCATCCAGCGTGCTGCCCTCCAGTACAGCCACACGACTGCCCGCATTCCCCTGGCAGGCCCTCGCCACCATCAAGCGCTCCGTGAGTCGCCTCTGCTCCCTGTGACTCCGCGGTCCTTCTAGGCCCACTCAAGGCCTTCGCTCCCTACCACGAGTCGCCTCTTTCCCGCGACTCCGCGCTTATGTACCTCACCGCGAGTCACCCTGTCCCCACGACGCATGCCCCTATTCCAGGCGGTTCACGCCTTGCCCGCGGCCGGTCGTCCGGCCCGTGAGTCGCCTCTGCCCTCCTGTCGCGGCCCCCTCCACCTCCCCGGTCACTCCCCGGCCTGTTGTTGGGCCCGCAAGTCAGCTTGGTTCCCCACGACTCCGCGGGTTGTCCTGTCCTTCCTCCCGACCCTCGCGAACTAGACAGGGGCCCAGCGACATACCCCTGTGGCCGCCACATGGAGGGCGACAAAGACTAGGCCCACGGCCAAACAGCAAAGGAGGGCCCGAGACCAAGACAGCAGGCTCCGTCGACACGTGGCCCTCCTCCCAATCGCGGCCTACCTCCTTCATGAGTCGCCTCTGCTCCTCGCGACTCCTCGACAACTCTGGGATTTCCTCGGCCTAGGGGGAAGAAAGTAAAGAAAGTAAGGAAATAGACCACCAGAGCCTTGGCCCCACCAACTCTAGCCTGCCTCCCTCACCGCGAGTCGCCTCTGCCCCTCCGTGGACTCCACGGCCATCGCCTCTGCCCGCCTCCCCCACAAGGCCTACCTCAGGGGGTGAGACACCAGCGCCGGCGCCTGGCCCCTAGCCTCCCAGCCTATCTCCTCAGGTCATCCTCCTCTCGCCTTCTCATACCATCCGGGAGACCCTTGAGCAGGCAAGCTCTGCCCTGCCACATGGTGCCTGCTCAGCCCGCGGCCCCTACGGTGGGGGTTATCTATGGGGGGACAACCTGGCCTTCAGGGACTGCAGGCCACTTGAGGCCCCCCCCAAAAAAAAAAGAAAAAAAAGCTGGGTGATTTTAATTCCACTCGGGTCCCTCATATAGCGACCCCAGTAGGACTCCACGGGGCCTCTGCCCGGGTACCTCCCACAAAGACCCTGGCAGACCCTGCGATCCCCATCTCGGGGGGTGGCGGCCCCCTCCCACAGCGGGCAAAAGCCTCCTTTGCTTGATGACCTGGTTCATCTCTTCTGCCATCTGATAAGCATAGCTCAGCATGACGCTTTGTCATATAATATCATCACAACCACAGAGGATACAAGGCTTCATTTCATAATCATACAGTCTTCTGACTGCAACCTCGAGCCCCTTGCAAAGAGCTGAGGGGAGAAATGTTCTTCAGCAGACATACAATTTGTCATAACTCAAATGACTCTGTAAATGAAACACAGTAACAAAATAATTTGCGGTTAGAATGGACACTAGATTTACCTTGTCTGTACCTCTGCTTCTTTAGCAAGGATGAAAAAAAGCATTCTGCACAAACTAATTCAAAGGATTCCCAACCCAATCTATAATGCAGGGTACCTTTTGATTCCCTTGGTTAGCAGAGATGTGTCCAGAATTATCTTAAATGCCTGCACTGTCTTTCTATCCATCGCCCCTACTCTAGGCTGTCCAATACAGGTCCACCACTATCTGGGAGAAAAAGTGCCTTTTAATGTTACCCCTGAATGTACCACCTCTGAGCTTCAGGGTGTGTCCCCATGTCAAGCTGAACCACACCACTTCAAGCATATCCATATGTTCAATCCTGTAAATAACCTTAAGTATAAAAAGGCTGAGATAATGTCTCCTTTCAGACTCTATTTCTACGTGGTGAACATGTTACAGGCTTCCAGCCTCTGCTCATAGCTTTCATCACTCATACAACTATTTACTTGGTATGACTAGGCAAAGGGAGGCATGGGGGGCCCATCAAGATTGCCTCCCACTACCAGTGAGTGGATTAATGGTGTCATCTTGATAGTAAATAGCTGCCAAGCCCTTGTTTAAAACTGATAAAAGATGTGTTATCTACCAGATCTTGCAGGAGTTTGTTCCATAAATGGGATGAGCAAATTGTAAAAAAAAATATTTCTCTTGTTGGTGCTGACCCTAGGAATGATCAGTTGTTTATTGTGTGATCTCAAATGTGTATTATTTGTGTTGAATTCAAGACTGCACTAAGCCATTAGGTCTTCATTATTCAGTATGTTGAACAGAAGCAGGAAATTCTACTTTCTTATCCTATCTTCCAAACTATAAAGCCACAGGGATGCTAGTTTATCTTCATAACTCATAAGATCTAATCACCTTATGATTTTTGTAGCATACCTTTGTGTCTTTTCAATAAGGTTAATATCCCTTTTTAGATCAGGATTCCAGAATGGAAACCTGAAATCCAAATGGGGAATAAGGTAGGTTTTGTATATTGGTAAAAGACATTGTTTATTTCTCGACACGAATGAGCATTAAATTGATATTAAAAGTCTGTTAGTAGTTATAGATACTTTAGTACTGTGATCTGATGATGACAACTTGTTATTATAATACCTAAGTACCTCTCTTTAGGTACTGATTGAAGTTGTACATTATCTAAGAAGTATGTATAGTTGAGGTTGTTTTTCCCAAGGTACAATTGGTGCATTTTTATGGGTTAAATTTCATCATATTCAGTGTTGCCCAGTCCTGTAAGGCTTAGGCTGCTGGAAGATTTAGAACGCATAGGTTTTTAGGACAAGATATCTTGTCGGCGGCAGCCTAAGGGTTAAGTCACTGTGTAATGACAGATGTTTATCAGCTGTATCGACCTCTCCCCCCCAGTTTCATGTCATTGTCAGATTTGGTCAATGTATTTGTGACATTATGATTCATGTCTTTTATAAACACACTGAAAAGGGATGACCCCAGCACTGATCCTTGAGGAACTCCATTTCCAACACTACCCGATATTGAGAATTTACAATTGATCCTAAAACACTGAGGGCCAGATGTTCAAAACTTTGTGTGGGGCAAAAACTGTTTGCGCAGGTTTAGTACAGGATTAGCGTGGGTCTGCTATATTCAAAAGGCCAAATAACGCAGGCAAACTGCATTAGCACGGGGCAAAATCATAATGTATGCAAGGGGCAAACTGACATGAATACAGGAGCAATGCAATATTCAGTGACTAGTGCCATGCTAAGTGGTTTTGCATGACTTAGCGTGACACTTAGTGTGGTGCACATTACCGCCCAGGAAAAGCTTGTCTTAACCCTGGGCAATCAGCTTTGCGCAGTGTTTGCACTGCTTTTGCGTGGCTTTGCGCGACTCTAACAAATAAATATGACATACAGAAAAGCCAAACATAGAGGAAACATGCTGCTGACTGATGGCATCACAATGATGCCATCATCTGCCACCAGTCCCAGCCATGCCAGGCAGTAAATGGTGACCCTGCCACCAATGGACAGCATGGCAGTGTGGCCATACAGCACACACCTGCAGACCACTCTTCTGTGGACACCAACAGATGCCAGCACACACATGCAGCACTGTGGGTATGGAGGATGTTGAGGGGAGAGTGTATGGGTGGCCAGGCTGTGCCACAGACCAGATGTGGCCACAAGGCTGGGACACATCATGCAGTGCACATGGGCCAGTATTGGGAATAACCCAACACCAGTGTGCCTTTCTGACAATATATGCCCCCCCGGCCACATACCGCCCCGCTGTACAACTGCCACAGCACACAAAACCAGACATGTATATGTCACTGTGAGCATCCCATGCCAGAGGTGCAGCATCTGTGGGTCACACAACAGTGTAACAGCAGTGTCCACTGTCAGTAAACACCTGCAGGTTGGGCCTCTCACTGTGTATAGTGCAGCCATCATCACTGCCCTACACACCATAGGCATTGCTGTGTCCACACACTACTGGCCCCTTGCTACTGTAGTGTCTGCTGTGCACTGTAGCATGACCTACAATGTGACAGTTGCATGCAGCACCACCACCATCTGTGCCTATGCCATGTTGTCCCAGTACAGCTGCAGGCAGCAGAGCATGTGAAAGTACAGTGTTCAAAACTGTATAATATTACCCAAACTGTTTGCGCGCAGCGCTAACATGTTTGCACGGTTCTAGCCAGGGCTAAACCATTAGCCCGGTGCAAACTACATGCAAATCAGGGTATAATGAGATGCTAATTTGGATGTTTGCCCAGAGGTTACCTAAGTAGGCTCATTTGCATGTCACTTTTGAATATAGCAAAGTTTAGTGCTGGGCAAACGTGTTTGCACCAGGCTAACAGTTTAGCCCTGCGCTAAACCAGCACAAACCTGTTAGCGCTGCGCAAACAATTCAGGGAATATTGTACAGTTTTGCACACTGTACTTTCACATATGCTGCTGTCTGCAGCTGTACTGGGTCCATGCATTTTCTGGCACACACTTTGGCCACAAAGTTCACCTCTACCTACCTTCACATCACTGTGCACTGTGTTGCTGTTGTGGTTTGCACTTCCTGGTTGCCAGATTCAGAGCTGTCTTATTCCAGGGCTACGTTTGCCCTGAACTCCCAGCCCAATTTGCCCAGCCTCATTTCCATGCTATATTCAGAAGCTGTTTGCCCTGGGCTATTCCTGTTGAATATGGCTTGCTTTGTGCTCCGGGCTAAGTTTGCCCGCCAGGCAGTGCTAATTTAGCCCTGGGGCAAAGTTCTGAATATCTGGCCCTGAGATCGGTAAGTTAGCCAGTGATGGATTCACCTTACAATGTCTTGGCTAATCCCCATATTGTAATGTTTGACAGCAAGGAGGTTGTGAGGCACAATGTCAAATGCCTTCCCCAAATCTAACAGGATTACAACGACTGGTCTACTGCTGTCTAAACTCCTACTAATTTTCTTATAAAAGCAATAAGATTATTATTGCATAACAAGCCTCTTCTAAATCCATGTTAGGTAATGTCTTCCAAGCCCAGGGTTTCCACTTCTCTGTCCAGAATTTGTTTTATTTGTCTTTCAATTGTCTTACTACATAACGACGTAAGACTTATGGCTCTGTAGTTTGAGACATTGTTCTTATTCCCCTTTTTATGGACAGGAACCACCATTGCCTGCCTCTAATCACTTGGAATGACTCCTGATGCCATTGATCTATTAAATAGAAGTGCAAAATGGTAAGCTAATACATCCGCCATATGCCTTAAAAATCTGGAATGTATATCGTCAGGCCCTGGTGATGTATTACCCTTGATATTACCTAGTGCAGTCTTAACTTCTGGTACTGTAAAGCTCTGTTTGTTAATAATTGAGAATTCCATCTTTTCAGGTTGTGATATGATATAGATTGAGCAGAACTATGAATTAAATGTATTAGCCATCTCTCTGTCATCAATTACAACTTAAACATTTGCATATATTGGTCCTACCATTCTTGATAAGGTTTTATTTTTGTGTATATATAAATAAAAATATTTTTTGTCATCTTTTGTAAGTGATAGTTTGAATTCTGTATTATGTTTATCCTTTCTAACCATGCTTTTGAATTTCCTTAATTCAAGTTTGAATTTATTTTGGTGGTATCTGACGGGTTATTTATTTGGTTTGCATAAGCTCTCTCTTTAATTTTGTTTCATAACTGTATTGGTCAACCATAAAGGTATTTTCCTCTTTAGTTATATTTTGATCTGCTAGGAACATAGATATTCTCCAGATATGTAATAATACTTTTTAATTTATTTCAGCAACCTTCCATGTCTTGACCTGATAGGATATTGTCCCAATCCATAGTAGCAAGAGAGTTTTAATTGCACCTGTGTTTGCATGATTGAAATGTTTAAAGGTAACAGAAATTTTTAGTATATAGTTACAAGGTTTTATACTACAACTGGCCATAGAGTTGTCACTCATACCTAGAGGACTCATTACCAATAAATCAGATATTTCATTTTCAATATTACCGAGCACAAGGCCAAGTGTATTGTTGCACCTCATTGGTTCCTTTATTAATTGATCAAGCCCATTTGAGTTTATACTGTGCAAGAGATCTCTTTCAAATTCTGATGACCCTACCAGGGAACTCCAAGAAAGACCTGGTGCATTGAAATCCCCTAGAATTATTATGTCTCCAAGGCTTGATGCTAGGCCAATTTCCTGTAGCATCAGGTTGTTAAATTCTCTACCACTTGATGGATAGTGATGGGTGAAGTGGCCCCAATTTGCTCCACAGAGTGATTCATGGAGTGAAGATGAATTTGTGGAGTGCTCTGCAATGCGAAGTGGAGTACTTCATGTTATTAATGGGTAATGCAAAGTCCATTGAAAACACTGACTTCGCATTACTCCACCTTCCCAAACCACTACTCCACCAATTCTTAAGGCGAAGTACATTGAAAACAATGTACTTCACCTCACTTCACCTTGTTTTTAGGCTCCAAAGGCAAATTTTGCAGTGATTCATGGGATTTTAGGTCACACAGACTCTAGATTGTTCTGCACAGCCTCAGTTTGGGGTAGTGTGTGTAGGAGGCTGTAGGAGACAATCTGCTCTGAGAGCTCTTTACGATTCAAACCTTCAAAAAGCTGTTAAAAAAGCCCTTTTGAGTCATTTTTTTCCCTGAAACTTTAGTTCATCGATTATAGGAAACCCTCCTCTGCTCATATCATCAAGAGTTTATTGTTTGTGTGTGGATTTTGAATGTTAATGTACAACATTCAGTCTGTGTACTGAGAGACAGTGGAAGTGTGCTTTGGGGGAGGGGCGTATGTGGTGTAGGTAGATTAATTTGGAGAAAAAGACAGTGCTTTCTGTTTTGGTGATATTTTTCTTATATAACTGTGTTAATGTACACACAGTAATATTTTTAATATTTCTTGCCATTTTTTTGCTGATTGTTGTGGTGCAGCAGTGAATAATTTTAGTTTGTTTAAAATATGTGGTTATATTACTGAAGTTTTCAATTTGCTATGCATTACTTGGTGTGTGTGTGAATATGTGTGTGATGTGTGTCTTCAAATCAGACACTTTTTATTGTGCCACATAATAATTTCAGCAATGTGAAGCTGCTATCCACTGCAGCTGTGTGATTTTTGTACTGCTTTGTGGTATCTTTACTGGTTCTAGTACTAGTGACTGTTACTGCCGCAGTGCAGTACACTGCCCCCCTGGCCCGCCCCAACCGGCAAAGGTATTCTTTTCCAGATTTGAATTTCTGATGGTGAGCACTGATTAGGTGTTGTGCCTTTGTGTCTGCATCTCTTCAGTGCACAGTGCAATCTTAATCTGTCTGTGCATTTGCATCTCTTTAGGGCTCAATCTCCATCTGTAACTTAAGTCACAGTTGTTTCTTTGGCTTCCCTTCAGAGTACTGAACAGGTGTGGTGCTTAATTCTCCATGAACATTGTACTCATTAATATGCATTTTTAAGTCAGGACCATCATCATGAGCCACCCATGATAGAAATTACATTCTTCATCATCACGGTCACAAATGCAGTCACAAATCAAGATTCACAATCATTCACGTTACGAATCACAACATTAATTTTTTTTCTAGTTACTTGGATGTATTGTAAGCCTGTTTTGTGGTATCTCTCCAGGCTTCACCACCCTACCATTGTACTCATTGATATGTGTTTTTAAGTCTGGGAGTTTTAAACTACAGCCCATCGGGGAAGTACAGCCATAGGTGGTAGGAATTCATGTTTCTTCATCATCACAGTCACAAATGCAGTCACAAATCATGACTCAAGATCACGTCACGAATCACATTCATTTTTTTTAATAGTTACTTGGATGTATTGTAAGCCTGTTTTGTAGTATCTCTCCATGCTTCACCACCCCACCATTGTACTCATTAATGTTTGTTTTTAAGTCAGGGAGTTGGACAGTGTCTGCAGTACATACACAGACTGGAAAGAAGACTGACTGCACACATGCAGTTTAGTACAATATACTTGCACTGCTCAGAATACAAAGTGTCACGCATATGGAAGACAACAAAAAAAGGGCATAATTACATACAAGGGTCGGGGATGGTGGAGGAATACATTTTATAACACAGCAAGGAAGGTGTGGGGGGGCACATGGTGTGAGGAAAAAAAAATAATGTGGGATCCCATGGTGATCCAGCAGCAGTTCCAGCATGGACATAATTTGCAACTGATGTCCCTCTATGTGATCCAGCCACTGCTCCACAGCACTCACCCTCTTGTTGTTATCCTCAACAGCTCTCCAGAGAACTGCCAAGTCAGCCTGTGTTACATGCAGTTCTCTGGGGTCCACACATTCTACAGGCTGACCTGCTGGTGGTGGTTGTGGGGGTGGGGGCAGAGGTGGGGGTGCTTGTGGAGCAGCAGGTGCTGCTGTGGCCCTCCTTTTCTTAGGGATGCCACAATGCACAGCTGCACCATCTGCCACAGAATGGCCAGCAGGTACAGGCATGGTCCATTTTGTGGCAGCCTGCCATTCCAACTGCTGGTGATTGAGCATATGGGTGTGCTGGCTCCTAGTCCCCAGGTGAGCCCCCCAGGGGCCACAGCACACCTCACCTCACATAGGCGGCACTTGACCACATTGGTGTCCTCCCCGACACAGTCAAAAAACTGCCAAACAATGGAAGTGCAGGAAGGACCAGGCACAGACAGGGGATGGCAAGATGAACTGGCAGCCAGCTGGTCATGGTGCTGAACAGGGATGGGATCCACACCTGGGCCTGGGGGAACAGGCACATCCTGCTGCAGAGGATCTGGCGCTGTACTGGGTGGTGGTGGTGGTTCAACTGCCTCAGAGTCAGAACAGGAGGTGGTGCTGGTCTTGCTTTGGGGGGGCACTCACAAGTTTTGAGTGGTCCAACAGAAATTGGCACCCATGCCCTCCACACATGCGCATGGTACAATGCTTACCACTACCATGCTCTCCCAGAGCTGCTCCTGCCCCAGACATTCCCTCACCCTGGTCTATCTCTCCTACTGAGCTCCCTCAGTCTGAGCAATCACTACTCACACTGTCACACAACACACACACAGTCACACAGACACAGACAAACAACTAACTACTTATAAAGGTAAGAAAAATAAAATTTACAGAAAGAACAAATTAAGTAAAAAAGATTACAGAAAAGACAAAACATGTAGCTTTTCAAAAAGCTGTTGGGTCTAAATCAAAGTTTAAATCTCCTCCTCACTCTGATCTCAAAGTATCAGCAGTCACAAAACTCACTATTCTACATCTGCACAGGAGAAAATAAAAGTGTCTGCTTGTATGACTCACTTTCTTCCTGCCTAGCTAAAAAGCATGTGATACAGTACCATAAGCCATGTGATGTGTGGGGGGCTGCCAAATCTGAAACACCAAGTGGATCACTTAGAATCATAATGAGGAACTCAAAGTCCATTAAAAACAATGACTTCGCCTCACTTCGCATTGTCATTCCTCCTTAACGTGAAGTGGTAATGACAAGGCGGAGTAAGCACTTTGCATTGCCCACTCCATGTAGTGGAGTGGCAACATGAAGTGCCCACTTCGTGGTCACTTTGCCAGCAGAATTTAAATTTGCTGCATCTCTATTGATGGAGGTCTATAACAATTCCCCAAAAAAACCTTTGGCCTATTGCCAAATTGCAGTTAAAGCCAAATGGTTCCTATGGACATACTAGGATTCTGTAATAGATTTATTTGGATGCAGATTATGTCATCTTTTACATAACAGCATACCCCTCCACCTTTCCTATCCATTCTGCCTTTACAGAAGAGCTGGTACCCTATAATGTTACTCATCCAGGTATTACTGTTTTCCCACCACATTTCACTTATAACTGCAATGTCAACCCTTTGTTTGATAATCAGTGCTTCTAGTTCAGCCTTTTTTATTTGATTCATGCTCCTTGCATTAGCCATCACAATTTAGCATAAGTTGTTGTTTTAACCTAAATTAGTCTCAGGAGTGATGGAATGTTTTCCCATGTTCCCTTGTTATTCAGTTTAAAGAGTCTGAGACAATTCTTTCATATTTCTGACCTAATAGGTGACTGTCCATTCTATTCAATTGAAGGCCATCTCAGATAAACATTCCAAGGTCATTGTCAAAGGTTTCCTATTGGGGTAAACAATAAAATCCTTTTGCCAGAGTCCACTTGCACAACCACTCATTAATGGACTTGATCTTTTTCCTCCTGATTAAGTTAACCCTGAGAACGGGTAATAGCTCTGAAAAATGTATTTCATATCCTCTTTCTAACAATATTTCTCTGAGCTCAATGTAATCTTTTTTATGTTCTCAGTATGGTCTTTATTGATATTATTCATGTCAATGTGAGCAATAACTAGAGGGTCTACACCTGCATTCTTCAGTATGTTTCCAACCATGTTTGTAATGTCTTTTATTTTAGCTCCTCTAAAGCTACTGCATGTTCAGCTATGTTTATCTGGATTACATATGATTTTTGTCTGAAAATGTTATTATTGAATCACCAAGAACAAAGTACTGTCAAACTTTGGCTGTGACTGCAGGTACTGACTGTAAGGGTTTCCTCTTCTTCAGTTTGATTGATGTTATTTGATTCATTATGTAATGCTGGTTCAGTCTCTATGGGTAACATTGTTTCACTTATTAGATCCATGGGTTCAGAATTAAGTCTGGGATGATAGGTGTAGTCTCATTATTAGTTTTTGTGCCATGATGGTTTCCACTACCCAATGCCTTATTCCTGGTGTTTGGAGTTTGTGCTGCTTCTGTAATACAATGCTATGACTCTAAATAATCATTAAGGGGGATCAACAGGTTTTCATCCAAATCCCAATTTAGAAGCTACAAATCTGTTTTTAGCATGGAGCTCAAAGGTCATTGCCTTTAAACCTTTCTTGGTTCTTTTATGTTTGGCAGTGCCTACCCTAATGTGTCTTGTACATCTGAATTCTCTTCTCTCTTATGCTTTTTATTTAAACAGTCAGTACTAGTTAATTAAGCAATAAACCAACAGGGTGTGGGTTATGCTGTGATTTACCCATGCCTGGTGTGGTTTGGTCATGATGCACAGCCGAGTGACCAAATCCACACCAGAAGTGGGTAAATCCCAGCATAACACACAGTCTGGAGTGACTTATTGCAATTATACAATGCCCCTGTTTTTTTCCTTTTTGTACAAAAAAAGGAAGAAAAAAATTTTTGGGGGGGCATTTTAAATCATTTGAATTTAATGTATTGCTGCACCAGAAGAAATAGTGCTGTGTTGCTAGGTAAAATGTTTGCACAGTAGCAGTGCTGCCTAGTTCCTAATGCACTCCCCACAACACACACACACACAATAATATGGTGTTAGGTATGTTTTCTTAAGGGAGATACTGAAAGTCATGAGATTTTTTTTCTTTTATAGAGACAGCATGCAAGTAAGAAATAGTAGTGGTTTAATAGTAGAAGACAGCATGTTGTGAGCAGTGAGGATCTGCCGGTGGCATTCAGTGTGTGCTTCCGGGATGAATGTCACTTTTGTGATACAGAGGAAGTAAGTTAAGTGAGAACAGGTTGGGAGGTAAAGGGAAAAAAATGGATTTTTGTAAAACATAACTGTAAGCAGAGCTCATTGGTTGTGATGGGCTACAATTATGAAAAGCGAGCTGCTGCAGTTTTGGCAAGTAGATTTTCTTACCTGACCAGTTCACAAGGTGCTCATTTGTTTTTTTTTTCATGAGATGCTCACTCATTGCTTTTTTTAGAGTGATTACAGTGGTTGGGAGAGAGGAAGTACATTGAAGAAGTGTGTAAGCGTGTAGGACCTGTGATTTGAAGAGGAACAGAGACCGTGGGGCTGAAGCTGACACTGTGGCTAAACAGGAGGGGGTAATTTTTTTCTGATGTGCAGTGATCACCTGAGATTGCTGTAACTTTACCCATGGGTTATGCTGGGATTTACCCATGGATACAGACCCAAGTTGACCAATCATCTTTGTGGATTTACAGAGCACATTGTATAATCCTTGGCATCCCACAGGAAGTTCTTCTCTTGCAGGGATAGGGTTCCCCCTACTGTAATGTGACCACCATCTGAGTTTCTCAGTGGTGGTGCAGGTGGAGTGCAGGCAAGGAAGGGTAGAAGATGCTAATTGGCTGGAGTGTGGCAGCAGATGCACACTGTGCTTATACCTTCTCTAAGCCTTTTGACCCATGAGTGGGAGAAAAAATGGAAAATTAAGCACCTCAGCTGAATGACAGTTCTGCACCATTTGCAGACCCCAGACCCTGCTGACCTGGGCTCTCCTCTGGTGACTAGTTGCCTAAGGAACCTGGGACAGCCCGAGGGCCCCACCAGGGAAAAGCCACAGAAACAATGTGGGGGACATGGTAAGTCCCAGAAAATGGCAAATGTGATGGGACTGATATGCTACAGGGTCTTGAGGTGGCCATCAGATCAGCCAAAGGAAAATAGCCATAAATAAGAAAAAAAACAGCTGTACCCTGACCTGAGGTTGGAGGGCTAGATGAAAATTGCCTTAACTAAAAGTCTGTGTACGGGAGATAATTTGGAGGTGGTATTGTGAAGACAGGACCCTCAGTGTAACCTGTTCAGATTGTGAATTAATAAGGACATAGTACTGAGAGACAGCAAATTTGTGGTAGGTAGTTTTCTTACCTAAAATGTTTTCATAGGAGATGGATGTGGCAGGATAAAGCTGTACCTTCTTGTTCTAGTCATATTTCATATAATTTTATGCATGTAATGCATCAGGAAGGCCCACGTGGGCCAGTCAAATGTGCAAGGGATCATGGGTAAAAGGAAAATGTGACCACTAGAAGGATGATCCCGATTACCAGGTAGAACTCATGCTGCTGCAGCATTCCCCAGAAATGAGTTTGAATACAGCATATAAGGGAAAAAAAGGCCAATTAAGTATAGCTTGGATGCCAGGAAATCCACTTTACTTATCAATGGTGCCAAAGCCAGGGAGCAGCAGAATGGAGACAGGCTGTCTGGGTTCCCAAATATAATCAGCTATGCTCCATTGTCTTTTAAATTTCTGTTCTGAGTTAGGTGACTACAGCCTAAGGAGCCAGCCATTAAGGTGGTGGGGAGAGGCTGTGCTAGCCCAAAGGCTGGATTAAACTGGCTTCATCTCTGGAGAGAAAAGAAAAAAACTCTTCCAGCTCAGAGCTGGACAGTTGGAATTTAAAATGAAATATTAAAACCTAATTGGTCATGACAGCCCAGCAACAGAAGCTAGCCAATTTCAGGGGAGAATCCTGAAATCCTGCCTGGATATTGCATTGAAAATCCTATAAAACCCTAAGAGACAGACTGTTGGGGCAGATTTTCAAAAATGTGCTAACCAACCAGACTGCTTTTGCACTTAGACCCTGTCCTGCTGAGAGAGCAGAGACATTCTTTTCAAGACCTCTCATGAACCTCAACAAGTGGCAAGAATTCAGCTACCTTTTGAGGAACACTTTGCACTCCAACTTCAGCAACACAGGACTTGGAAAGGTAAAACCTTAACACCAGAATTTTACAGCTTAGGTTTTTTTTGTATATTTTCAAAATTCCTTTTCATATCCTGTAACCAATAATATGAAAAGTATATAATTTTCTTGAGTGTTATTGACAATATATATTTACCAATTAGTAAAGCTTTTGGCTTACTTTAGACAAATTCCTCCAGCATTTATTGTGTGTGTTGGCTTTGGGAAAGTTTTGTTCAAGCAAATCTACACCTGTCTAATGCTTAAAGGCCAGACGCTACTGACATAAGATTCCAAAAAAAGGACTCTGTGAACAAAAGGAGGGGGGAATACAAAAGGTCTCTCAAAAGGGGTCTGTGTGGGTTTGAACCAGCATCTGAGTTTTGTTTCTTGGAAAAGACAAATATAGGGTGTACAGGGCATCCTATAAGGCCTGTACATGCATGTGACTTTTCCAGTTTGCTGTGCAGTGGCCAAGAGGGTTCTCTCCCATGAACAGAGACTCAAGACTGTATTTTCACCCCTCACAAGGAGAGAGGAAGTCCAATGATCTCCTTGATAGACATTCAATTGTGAAACAGTGAGCTTTTTAAAAGTACAGGGGGAATTTTCCTGACCCATTTCACGAAGGGATTCACTGTCACTCAGGGAATCCTGCCTCACTGGAGTAGGCTTGTGACAGATTGATGCCAGTGTATGGGAGTGTAATTGAACAAACCACAAATGATGAGGGCATAAATTGGAATGGGAAAATTGGTTAAAGAATATTCTCTCATCCACCAGCTGTGAGACCATGTAATGTGATGAGACAGATGTGGCAGGAGAGTGGACTACTCAAGCAGCATGTGCTTAACAATTATTGAAAACTCCGGGCAAAAGTTCCTATGTAAAGAGCTGTGTTTATTGTCTCCTAGCAATGAGTGCTAAGAAATGGCTGTGACTAAGAGATTTAGCTTTATTTCAGCTGGTAAGATGGCACTCCCAGTCAGCTGTCCTGGTTGCAGGGGGGAATTTTAATTTAGTGACCAGACTGAGTGTGAAGGTGTCTGTTGGCTCTTGTAGGAGCCAACTTTTAAATGGGAATTTTTAATTCAAATGTTTAGGGCACACCACTTGAAGGGGTCATTTGACCTGGAATGTACTTTCTGGTAGTGGGTGATAAAAGCTGATCCTCATGCAAGCCAGGTGAGAACATCCGGGGTTCACATTCAACACTTATGGAGATGCATGCTGAGACATGCGGAGCATGTCTGTGTGTGTCTGTAGTGTCCACAGGGGATGGATGGTAGGAGGGTGCCAGCTACTTCAAGAGGTTAGTGGCATATTAACTTCATATTAAACCGATTTCTAACATATTACTTAAACAACTGTATTAATGCTACAGGCAGATTTACATATCATAAAAAGATTAAGTGGCCAGAGACTGTCATATATGTAAACTATAGCAGCAGGAAGAAACAATAAAAAAAAGGTTGCTTTCTTTTCTCACTGCTTGTACTGAGAGGGCCTTGAACATCCAAAGACAATGGACACCAATATTGTGAAACTAGCTGATGGGGCACTAGGTATAAGGTGCACCATATGTAGAAAAATAAGTACTGAAGTAACTAACAAAGTTTTTGTCTAGACATGTGAGGAATGCACTTTAATCAAAGATCTGGAGATCAAAATTGCTGCACTTGAAAGGAAACAAGCCTATCCTACATACAACAGCAAAGCTTACTTAGGAGAATGGATCAAAATCCACCCTCAATAACAGGCCATAATAGGGAAGAAGTGAGTAGGGACCAAAGAAAATGAACTAGAGATTGTGAAGATGGGCTTTGGGAAACAAAAACAAGCAAGTTTAAGAAAGGCAGAAGAGTGATGGGTTTTAACATTACACTAAGTAACACTTTTGAACCTTTAGTGGCTATAAATGACACTGGAACATATAACGATGAACAAGAAATTTTCAGTGACAGAGAGGGGAATCCTGTCAGAAACAAAATGAATGTTCTAAATCTGGTTAATAATACAAACAGAAAACAACTCCACATGCAAACCACAGAAATAAATGTAGTGACTGTAAATAAACATTTACCAGATAGTCATGTAATCAACCCTACAATGAACATCCCCATAGATACACAGAGAGAGAAATCAGGCAGGAGTTTCCTCCAACCCAAGGAATTGATGGAAACAATCTGATGAGTAATAACAATGAGCAAGGAGAAGATGAGGGGGCAGAAAGAACACAAATGGTAAGAGAGAATGAAATGGAGGTTACTCAAAATATCAAACAAGTTTATGTCCCAGGGGATTCAATACTCAAGTACACAGACAAATATACATCTAGGGACAACAAAGTGACTATAACTATGAGTTACTTCTCAGGGGCTAAGATTAAAGATGTACACAAAATGTTACCTAAAATCATCTGAGAGGAAGACTGCTCATCAGCAGTAATTTTACATTTAGGAAACAATAACTTCAAATGTCAAAGCATATGAGAAATAAATAATGAGTTCAAAAACATTCAGCAGGAAGTACAGAGATAAAATTGTAAAGTGTACTTCTCAAAATTCTCCCTGTGCCACATGAAAGCACCTTTAATAAAGCCAAGATAAAGGTGTTAAATAATTGGTAAAGAATCTGGACCTTACAAGAAGGTATAGGATATATCACACATTGAGAGGAATTCAAAAGTAACCCCAGATAAAACAGTAGGGAAGGGTTGCATTTGAACAAATTGGGAAGTAGAAAACTAGGAGCAACTTTAAAGAGCATAGTGGATAAATGTTTAAACTTGTAAGGGGGGAGAGAGGGAAGTCATCTGAATGAAATAATCCACAAAGAACAAAACATAAAACAAAAAAAAACAGTTGTTTAAAACTGTGGTCATTGAATGCATTAAGTCTAAGTATTGAAAAAAATCAGAGCTGGAGATCTTACTCAACAAAGAAGAAGTTAATATTTATACAGTGACAGAGACATGGTGGGAAGGTAACTCATTAACTGTATGTTAATGAAAATATCAAAGCTACAGAAATTCAGAATACACATAAGGAGCCAGAAGAACTGTGGGTCACCCTGGAAACAGGTAATGGGACAGCCATAAGAACTGGGGTTGTCTACAGGCCCCCAGACCAGAGGGAGGACATAGACACATTACTGTTAGAAGATATACAAAACATGACAGCTAAAGGGAGGTTCTGATAATGGGAGACTTCAACATGCCAGATACAGATTGGTCAATACCACCAGGAACATCTGCCAGAACTAGACTCATAGGGATTCCTGCAGGAGGGCCTCAAACAACTGAGTACAGCAACCACAAGAGACAGGGCTATCCTAGATCTAGTACTGACTAACAAAGAAGGGATCACAGATCTCTCCAGGTAGAAGGTCACCTGGGGCCAGTGATCCATCACATGGTATAGTTCAATTTGGCTACTACATCTAAATCATCCCATCTCCAAGGCAAAATATGGGACTTCAGAGGAGCTAGACTTTGATAAGATGGCCAACAGAGTTAAGCTAGCCCTGGCAAAAGAAACACAGGTGAGGAGGCAGGCAAAGTGGGCAAGCACAGGATACAATACTTGAAGCAACATCCCATTGTGTTAGACAGAAAAGCAGTAAAAGAAGAAGAAACCACTTGTTCTCAAAGAGTAGTAGCAGAAAGGTCAGGCTTTCAAAAGGCTGGCCTTCTGAAAGAGTATAAGGGAACACAGCGGATGAAGATAGGGAGGCATACTCAAACTGCCTAAAAGGAAGCAGGTAAGGCAGTAAGGCAGGCAAAGTCCCAAACTGAGGAAACACTAGCACGAACAGTAAAAGAAGGTGACAAGACTTTCTATAGATACATTAGTGAAAGGAGAAAGTCCAGAGGGGGTATTGCTAAGCTTAATGGAGAAAGGGAGCATGGAGGAGGAGGACCCTGTAAAGGCATCTATCCTAAATAGATACTTTTGCTCAGTATTTACTGAAGAGAAGGTGAGGGCAGGGCCCACACAGCTCAGCATCATGGACACAGGGGGAGGAGGTGAGCACTTACTCCCTTCACAAAAGAAGGGTCCTACAAGAGCTTGCTAAGCTCAGGTGGATAAGGCAATGGGACCTGATGGCATACATCCCAGGGTACTAGGAGCTAAAGGAGGAACTAGCAGAGCCATTAGCAGAATTGTTTAGTGAGTCTCTGAGCACAGGAGAGTCCCCAGAAGACTGGAGAAAGGCTCATGTGATCCCTCCACAAGAGTGGTGATAGCAGGAGAGGCGAGGAACTACAGACCCGGTCAGTCTTACCTCAGTAGTGGGCAAGATTATGGAGGCACTCCTTAAGGAAAGGATAGTGCAACACCTGGAACCCATAGGGGTAACAGGATCCCAAGACAGCATGGGTTTACAAAGGAAGGTCCTGTCAAACTAATCTCTTAGATTTCTTTGACTGAGTAACCAGAGTGGTGGACCAAGGGAGCAGTTGATGTAAGCCTACCTTGACTTCAGCAAAGCTTTGACACTGTTCCACATAGAAGATTGATAAATAAGCTAGAGTAGGCTCAATTGGGTCAGAAGTTGACTGGGTGGCAAACTGGTTGACTGGCAGAAAACAAAGTGGTGGTAAAATGAGTATACAGTCAGAAGAGATGCAAGTCACAAGTGGGAGGTACCTCAGGGATCAGTCCTGGGGCCAGTCCCTATTCAACATCTTCATTAGTGACCTCGCAGATGGACTAGAGGTAGAGCTTGTCTGTTTGCAGATGACACCAAGATCTGCAACAGAGTAGATGATCCAGATGGGGTGGGCAGAATGAGAGAGATCTGGATAAACTAGCAGAATGGTCAGAAGAGTGGCAACTGGGATTTAATGCAAAAGTGCAAAATCATGCACATAGGGAAGAGAAACCCTGAAGCCACTTATAGGCTGGGAGGGAGTTGCTAGCAGTACAAAAGGAAGAAAGAGACTTGGGCATCATCATCACTGATGACCTAAAATCATCAAGCAGACCTCTAAAGCAGTAGAGTAAGCTAGGGGGGTGTTAGGGTGTATTAGTAGGGTATCACAAGTCGTAAGAGGAGGTAATAATCCCTCTGTACAAGACATTAGTTAGGCCCCATCTGGAGTACTAAAGTGCATATGGAGCCACACCTTCACAAGGACATTAACCAAAGTGAGGCAGTCAGAGAAGGGCAACCAAAATGGTGCAGGGACTGCATCAGAAGACATATAAGGACAGATTAGCAGACTCAATATGTATACCCTTGAGCAAAGGAGGGAGAGAGGTGATATGATCGAGACATTTTAAACACCTTAAGAGGCATAAACAAGGTGAAAAGAGTCTAACATGTTTAAATATAAGAAAAATAGCAGGACAAGAGGACACAGCATGAGATTAGAGGGAGGCCGATTAAGGGGAATGTGAGGAAATATTTTTTTCACAGAAAAAGGTGGTAGATGCATGGAATGGCTTACCACAAGAAGTGGTGGCTATGAATACAGTGCAGGGCTTCAAACAGGCATGGGATAGGCATAAGGGAGCAATACAAATGACTATGAATAGATAGGTCACTGACAGAGCAAAGGCCGATGGTACATTTATAAGGTAGAAAAAGAAATGGGCAGACTGGATGGGCCTTGCGGTCCTTATCTGCCGTCAACTTCTATGTTTCTATGTAACTTGGAACAAGAACTTAGATGGGTATACCTAATACACAAAAAAATAGAGTGGAACTCAGGTAGGGTGGAGTGCAATATATATATATATATATATATATATATATATACTCCCTGCAAAGTAGAGCATATACAGTACCTGAAACTGAATAAAATCTAGAGTCACCATTGGTAGCTGTCAATACAAAACTTAGTAAAAAAAACTCCATATAGGGGTATTTTGTCATTCCCCAAAATTCCAACATATCGATCGATAGGAATATTGATATACAGTTGGAATAAATGTCAACAATGGGTGATGTGGTTATCAGAGGAGAGTTTAATTATCCTAATATAGACTGGACAACACTGATGTCCAGAGGGAACACTGAGAAAATGTTTATGGATTCACTAAAAATGACTGGTTTACAACAAATGGTTTATAAACCTACAAGGGGGAATAATGTGTTAGATCTATTGATAACACACATCGGGAGTGAACAAAAAATATTAGTGTAAGAGAAAATGTGTCCAGCTGTGACCACATGGCTATTGAGTGCATTATACAAACCTATGCAGTAACACAAAGGGGTGTAACACAAATTAAATATTACAAAAGGGCTAATTTCAACAAAATTAGAAACAAACTCACTAACTGGAACTGGACACAATTATTGCAGAATACAAATGTGAATCAAATATGGGTAATCATAAAAATAAACTATTACAGGTGGGAAAAAGCATGTACCATGCAAAAAGATGTATAATAAAAAGGGCGAACTACCAATGCGGTGCACCAACAAGATATTAAAGCAATTTGCAAGAAAAAGGAAAGCATTGAACAGCATGAAAAAACAGGAACAGAAGACAACATCAAGCAATACAAGAAGGAATTAAAGGTACTCAAAAAAATTATAAGAGCCGAAAGAAATACATTAGAGTTTAACATCACGCATATAAAAGATAATAGCAAAAGTTTCTTTGCATACATAAACAACCAAAATAAGAATAATTCTCAAATAGGTCTGATTAAACCCAATAGCTATCCTTCCTCCACTCTCCAAAGCCCTGGAGCAAATTGTAAGCAACCAACGGATGGAATATCTAGAAAAGTATCATTTACAATGTCAGCAACAACATAGATTTTGAAAACAACACAGTACCACAACCGCTATAGTGGAGTTTACCACCTTTATCCATAATGCACCTAGACAGAGGGCTCTTGGTGGGGGCAACATATATTGATCTCACCAAGGCCTTCGACACCGTCAATCACAATCTGCTCCTGGATCAGCTCTCCAATACTGGCCTCTCCCCTGCAACAGTAGCATGGTTCAGAAGCTACCTCTCTGGGAGGGTCCAAAAAGTGAAAATCCTGGACACATTCTCTGACAACTTGGGTGTTAACACAGGTGTTCTTCAAGGCTCTATCCTTGACCCTCTACTGTTCAGCCTGTTCTTAAACAACCTCCCTCAATCAGTAAATGACCAGCTACTACTGTATGCAGATGATGCAGTCCTATATTCATGTAAGTCTGACCGTTACATACTGGAAAAGCAAATGCAGGCTAATTTCACTGTGGCTGAGCACTGGTTCCTTCAATCAAAACTGCTCCTCAATTATAAAAAAAACTAACACTAGCGGTACTCCGCTCAGTATGCCTTCCTGGTGAAACTCTTAAATAAATAAATAAATGTTATTCACATCATCACATAATAAACACCACACTCACCAACTTTCCATTCACAACAATCAGAACACTTCCCTGGAGATGGTTCAAACATTTAAATACCTAGGACAGACACTGGACCGCACCCTCTTGTTTAACCAAAACATAGATGCAGTTATAAAGTCATCAAATGCAAAACTAGGATTATTGTACAGACACTGAAAAGGCCTGACTTCTGAAGCACTCAGAACTGCTGTAAATAGCTCAGTCCACTCAGTGATTGACTATGGTCTAGCAGTATATGGGGTTGCCTCCCAAACTGCTTTGAAATGTATCAAAACAACACTAAACAAAGTGTGTCATTTAGTCCTAGGTGTACTCCATCTCACTCACACCTGCAAGTTGTACACTCAAACAAAATGGCTCAACCTTGACAGTCACCTCCAGTATCAAGTATGTATGCTCACCAAGAAGTCTATGCTAGGACTTACCACCCCAGGCCTGTAAAGCCTCCTTAGCTGACCTAATTCCATCAAATGCACTAGGGGTACAACAACTCAGCCTTCTGCATCCCTTTTCATAGAACCACACAAGGCCAACGGTCCTATGAATACCAGGCACCACTTTGGCTTAATGTGCTTGACCTAGGCATCACAAAAGAGGAAAAAATAGGCCCCTTTAAAGATAAACTCCGAGTGCCCTTGCCACAAACAGGAACTGTGACTGTGACTGAGAGACCTGAACTCCCCCACACTCTTCCCTCCTCTTTCCTGCTACCCTCATTTTAACCTGCACCCTTGCCTTCTCCTCTCTTCTTGCTAACTAAACTCCCCTATTAGGCTCCAGGTCCCAGCCTCAGCACTTCCCCCCAGTGAGTCTAGCCCTCCTTTCTGACTACACTGTTTAGCACTTAAGACAAAAGAACTGCTGCCCATCAAGTTCTCGCCTCCTTGCATTTAGTATTAGTTAATTATTTTACCGATTATATCATCCTCTGTTCCCTACCTGATTCACTCTATATCCTGTAGATTGTCAAGTTGTTCACTTAACAACCTGTCAACCTAGCCTGCTTTAAATTATGTGTCTGTATATTTTTATTTATGTAATCCCTTTTATTGTAATTATGTAACCTCTGTAACCTGATGTACTCATGTCTTTCTAGGCATAGAACCTCCTTGTATCTACTTATGTACTTGTAACCTTTGTAAATGATGTTATGCCCATGTATTGCTGTGACATGGAAGCTCTGTAAAAGAGCCTTTGGCGCAAAGGTACTTCCTAGAAATAAATAAATAAAAACATGAAGGAAAAGACTTAGAAAGTTCGACTGAAATGACAGATGTTTTTAATTCCTATTTTAGTACAGTGTTCAGTAAAACTGGGAAAGAAAATATAAATGTAGAGGGCAAAATACATTCAGACCTAGACCTAGAGATAAATGATCAGGAAATTGAAAGACTACTGGAAAAACTTAAAATTAATAAATCAGCAGGCTCAGACAATTTGCACACAAGATTCTTGAGGAAAGTGTGTCAGAAGATTGCTAAACTACTGGCTGCATTGTTTAACACCTCCTTTGCAACTGGTGAGGTACCAAATGATTGGAAACTGGCTACAGTAATTTCCTTGTATAAAAAAGGTGGCAGAGCCATTCTCTTCAATTATAGACCTATTAGTTTGACTCAGGTTCTGTGTAAAATTGCTGAAAGCTTTCTAAAAACTAAACTCGAGGAACATCTATACAATATTAAATTCAAGGACATAAAACCACATGGATTGAAACAGAACAGGGCGTGTGTGACCAATCAACTGAGTTTTACGAAGATGTGAACAAAAATATAACCAACATTTCAGTAGACATTTTGTACCTGGACTTCCAAAAAGCATTCGGCAAGGTCCTGCATAATCTTCTCATAAAAAAAGTATAATATTGGAATAGATGGGAGTATTATTAGGTGGATTAATAACTAATTAACCTCAATAAAACAGAGGGTTAGAATCAGGGGGTGTTACTCAAATTATGGTGAGGTACTGAGTGGAGTTCATCTGGGGTCTGTCCTTGGTCCAACTCTCTTTGTAATATACATCAGCGACCTTCACCACAGGACTACCATCTGGGTGGTGAAATCTGCAGATGATGTTAATCTGAGGGGACCTGTGGACACACCAGAAGGTGCAAAAAGCCTAAGGGATGATTTAAAAATGATTGAAGACTGGTGTATAGAGAACAGAATGCAATTTAGTATAAACAAGTGTACTGTGATACACACAGGGAAATATAATATACATCATGATTACTAAATTAACAAAAGTGACTCTAACAAAAGTTGTAAAAGAGAAAGATTTTGGAATAATAGTGCACACTAATTTAAATTTTAGGGCAAACTGGTTATCATCGATACAAAAGGCCAACTACTGTACATGATCAGAAATATTAGGAGAGGATTTATAAATAGAACAGAAAATTGTATTAGGCCATTATACAACTCCTACATTAGACCACATCTGGACTATGGTTCTCCATTGTGGAGCCCTCATTTGAGAGGAGAAGTGGATAGAATTGAAAGGGTTCAGCAAAAAGTAACAAAAATGATCAGGTCTCTTAGAAACCAGAGTAATAATAATAATAGGTTGGAAAATTTGGGGCTATATACTGTAGTTTAGGGCAGAGGAGAGTCACAAGAGAGCTGATGACACTGTATAAAATCATGCAGGAAAAAAAATTGATAGAGGAGATGGGGATTAAAATTTAGCCTAAACCTGGATATCTCAGGGCTCATGAAATGCAAATCAAATTAGATACAGCAAAGAATAATGGAAAACATTATTTATTTCTCCAATGAGCAGGTAGGCTGTATAATAGCCTTATAAGCAATGTGGTAAACAGTAGGAGTGTAGAGCTCTTCAAAAAAAAAAATCAACAGCATACTACTGAACGAAGGGAATGTTTGGACCCACTAATGCAAGTGAAAGGAACATATGGGCAAATTGCCTTCTGTCTGTTCAACTCCCAGTATGAATACCCAGTATGAATATAGTTCCCTACCCTGTTTTGATTTTTTTTGTTTGCGAGTGTAGGTCAGTCTACTGGTAGTGTAGGGAAAAAAGTTGGCCTCCAACTACAGAGACTACTCTGTAGAACAGCTGAAGCAGCTGTGCCAGGAGAGAGGAGTTCAGTATGAGGGGTGCACTGAAAAGAATCTCATAGAAGCCATCATGGCAGCCGACAACCAGGCAGCTACCTGGGACTTCGAGTCACAGTCAGTGACTGCAGAGGACCATACCTTGGGTGTGGGGGTGCCAGAGCTAATTGCAGTGACCAGATCCAGGGTGGAGGCCAGTGAGACCAGAGTGGACCCAGAGCCACAGCACCAAGTGAAGTCCACTACAGATCCTGAATTAGAAAGGCTACAGCAGCAATTTGAGCTGAGGAAATTGGAGCTTGTCATCTAAGAAAAACAGCATAATAAATCAGCTGCAGGATAGATAGTTCCAGAGGGAGTTTGAGCTGGAGAGACTGAAACATCAAAAAGCACTGGACCAGCTAGGTTGTAGTGGTCATGGAAATAAAAGTACAGGGCTGGGGTCTAAGTTAAATTCTAAATGGTTGCAGAATATAAAGAGGGAGAGGACATGGATGCATTTTTAAATTCATTTGAAAAGATCTGTTCTCAGGCCAAGATACCCAAAGTGGCCTGGAGCTTTCAATTATTCCTGCTGCTTACTGGTAAGGAGTGTGAGGCGCTGGATCAAATGGACAATGATGACAGTAAAGATTATGATAAACTTAAAAGTACTTTACTAAAAAAGTGTGATTAAACTCCGGAGGCCTACAGAGTAAAATTTCAGAAGCTCAGGAAGGGCCCTGAAGTGAGCTTTGAGGAACTTGCCACAAAATGTCAGTTTTTAAAAAGTTGGTGGGAGGGGGTAAAAGCTAATTCTGTGCAGGCCATTGAGGAGGTTGTAATGTTGGAATAGTTCTTTTGGGCATGTTCAGCTGAGCAAAAACATGGCTACAGGACCGGGACCCTCCAACAGCAAAACAAGCTGCTGAGTTCGCTGATCCCTATGCCTGGAGCAGGCCTGCTCTGAAGGGAAGTGGGGGAGCAGGTACTGCAGTGGCAAAATGGAAAAGTGTGCCTTCATAGCAGCTAAGACCCTTGGGGCCTCTGCAGAAAGAGGGGAATCACAGTGTACCAAAATGGGATTTGAGGGACAAGAAAAATGAGGAATATTGGTTCTGCAAGAAGCCAGGGCAGTGTACTAAAAAGACACAAGGTGTGAAAGGGATCAATCCAGATGAACTGACCCTTAATTGTACAGAAGCTATTCCTGTGACTATAAGAAAGCACATGCATCCAGTTACAGTAAATGAGGTGCAGACCTGAGGGTTAAGGGACACTGGAGCATCTCTTACCCTAGTAAAAGGGGATTTGGTGGGACCTGAGCAACTCCTGCCAAATCAATTTATTTCTGTGCAGGGATTCACTGGGGATGAGAAAACCTTGCCATTAGCCAGTGTTATTCTAGATTGGGGTGATGCAGAAGAAGGGTTGCAAAAGGCAGCTGTAGCAAACACACTCGCTGTGGATGTTATTTTAGGAAATTATATTCAGCAGGGGGTAGTATGTGCCATTATCCAGAGCCAGATGGCTAGGTCCTCATGTGAAAACCTCAAAGAAGCTGATGAGAGGGAGATAAAACTCCCCCAAGTGGTCATTCACCAAACACCTACTGAGATTGCCTCTGAGGAGGCTGGGGTAAAAGATAGCCAGAGGGCTGGGTGTTGCAGGGATTGAATTCCCTCATGCCATAGCTATGGATTTCAGTCTGGGAGCTGAAGGGACCATGTCCCATGTGTTTGGGAAATGTGAGGGTTTTGCAGACACTCAGAGGACTGACACTAGCTTAAAGATGCTGAGGGTCTGTGCAGAGTCTGATGGGACACAAGGAGGTGAAGTAAAACATAAGGTATTTTGGGACAATGGGCTGGTATACACACAGGACATAAGAACAGTGAGGGGTGATGGGCAGGCAGCTTGTCATTCCCAAGGGGTATCGTGAGAGATTGCTAAAGATATCTCATGATATTCTCATGTCTGGATATCTGGGCATTGCTCACACTATGCAGCAATTAGCCCACAACTTTTATTGGCCCAAGTTCACCCAGCAGGTGAAGGAATACAGCAAATCTTGTCACCAGTGTCAGCAAATAAGGAAAGCAGGTGGTAAAACAAAAGCTGCTTTAATTCTCTTACCATTTATAGAGAAGACATTCCAAAAGGTGGGATTGGATATTGTGGATCCGTTGAGTACCCCAAGCTTCTCCAGAAAGAAGTATATTCTGACAGTGGTCAATTTTACCACCCACTACCCAGAGGCAGTCGCCATCTCTTTCCATTAAGGCATTCAAAGTGGCAGATGCATTGCTATGGATTTTCTCCTATGAAGGGTTTCCATAGGAGGTTATCTCTAATTATAGGTAACTTCATATCGGACCTGATGAAACGTGTGTGGGAGAAGTGTGGGGTGGTGCCAAGGTGCTTGACACCCTAACAAGCCAATGGGCTCATGGAAAGGTTTAATGGTACCCTAAAGACTATGATCCAAGAATTTACAGAACAGCATGGAAGGGACTAGGAGAGATACCTTCCCCACCTGTTATTTGCATACAGAGAAGTGTCCCAAGAGTCAACAGGATTTCACCCTTCTAGCTCTTACATGGATGTAGGGTGAGGGGCTCCCCTAGATTTGATAGGGAAGACTTGAAAGGAAAGCATGCCACCCAGGAGACTCCCATAGTTGAGTATGTCCGTAAGCTGAGAGAGAGAAGCTGAAGGAACTTGTGAGAGTGGCCCGAAGCAACCTTTCAGCTGCCCAAAAGAGAAAAAAAGCTTGGTATGATCATGGAGCCAGAGGTCGCTCATACAGTGTAGGGTAGGAGATAATGGTCCTATTCCCAGTCCGGAAAGACAAGCTACAGGCTGAGTGGGTGGGACCATACAAGGTAGTCCGGCAGGTAAATGATGTAAATTAAATTGTCGAGTTACCTGACTGGAAAGACACCCCCAGGATGTATCATGTAAACATGATAAAGCCCTATTTCAATAGGGCTGACATGGTATTTGCAATTTGCAGTCCTGGGGAGGGAATGGATAAGGTGGACCCTCTTCTTGGCTTGCTTGCAGAAAGTAAGTGAGAGTCATCTGTGGGGGCCATCAAGCTGTCACCCCAGTTGACCCCTGAACAGACCAAGGAAGTAAGGGAAGTCTTAGTAGACTTTGCTCCCTTGTTTATGTCCAAGCCGGGACAAACCCCCTTAGTTTCTCATGATGTAGATATGGGGATGTAAGCACCTATAAGTTGGACAGCCTACTGGGTGACCGAGGCAGTCCTAAAGGACATTAGGAGGGAGGTGGAAAAAATGCTGGCTCTAGGGGTGATCCAGAAATCCCACAGTCCCTGGGCCTTGCCCATAGTCCTTGTCCCCAAGCCAGATGGGTCTACCCATTTTTGTGTAGACTGTCATAGACTCAATGAAATCATGAAGTCTGACACTGACCCAATGCCCTGGATATATGAGCTGTTGGACAAGTTGGAAGAGGTGACATACCAAATGACCATAGACCTGATCAAGAGGTACTGGCAGGTGGAACTAACTGCCAGAGCTAGGGAACGGTCAGCCTTCATCACCCCAGTAGGCCACTTTGAATTTAAGGTGATGCCTTTTGGGTTCAAGAATGCCCCTGCCACCTTCCAATGGTTGGTAAATCAGGTGCAATAGGGTATGGAAGAGAAAACAGTGGCCTATCTGCATGATATTGCAATTTTCATTAATAGCTGGAAAGAGCACCTGACCCATCTGAGGAAAGTGTTGGGCAGGATACAGGAGACAAGGCAAACTGTGAAAGCCAAGAAGTGCCAGGTGGCTGTGGCTGAGGTATAATATTTGGGGCATGTAGTGGGGCGGGGACAACTACATCCAAGCCAGGCAAAGACAGAGGCAATTGAGGCATGGCCCATGCCTGAGACCAGAAGCAGGTCAGGAGCTTCCTCAGGACTGCAGAGTACTACAGAAAATGTGTACTCAATTACAGCACTCTATCAGCTCCTCTATCTAGCGTGTTAAAGAAAAAGAAACCCAAGAAAGTAAAATGGGTCCCAGCATGTGTAAAGGCCTTCACCCAGCTAATAGCCATTCTGTGCAGTGCCCCTGTGCCTGCCAGCCCAGACTACACTAGGCCATTTGTAGTGTGAACAGATGCCTCAGGTATGGGGATTGGAGCTGTCCTGAGCCAGACAACCCAACAAAGGAATGATCACTCCATTGTGTACCTAAGTAAGAAGCTACTTCCCCAGGAGCAGGCGTACTCCACTGTCAAAAAAGAATGTCTTGCATTGGCGTGGTCACTTAAGAAATTAGAGCCATACCTCTATGGGTGGCACTTTGAGGTAGAGACAGACCACAACCCTCTGGTGTGGCTAAACCAAATGGGAAAGACAAATGGGAGAATCCTTAGATGGAGCATTGCACTACAGGCCTACGGCATGGACATTAAACATTGATCAGGGACTGCTAATGCCAATGCAGATGGCCTGTCCCACCAATCAGTGTAAGGGCAGAACTGATGGAAACCCTGCCACAAAAGTGACATGTTCCCCCAAGATCTGTTTAAGTAGGGAGGGGTGTTGTGGGATAAAGATATACCTTCTTGTTCTAGTAATATTTCACATCATTTTAAGGGGGAAGGGGAAGGAAGGAAACATTGTTTAGCCAGGATTAGCACACTAAGCTGATGCTTGTTTCCAGATGTGACCAGGAAGCACAAGGAAGTTAATTGACTTGCTCAGTATCACATAGTATGCACCTAGGCAGCTGTGGGATTCAAACCAGGTCTCCAGATCTGCAGCTCAGAGTCTTAACCCACTGTGCTATACTGACTCCTTAATGTTATATATGTAATGCATCAGGAAGGCTCATGTGGACCAATCTAACTTGCTAAGGATCATGGGTAAATATAAAATATGGCCACTGGAAGGATGATCCCTGTTACTGAGCAGAACTCATGCAACTGCTGTATTCCCCAGGAATGGATTTGAATACAGCATTTGAGGGAAACAAAAGGCCAATTAAGTATAGCTGGGATGCCAGGAAAAACACTTTGTTTATCAATGGCCTTAAAGCCAGGGAGCAGCAGAATGGAGACAGGCTGTCTGGGTTCTGAAATGTAGCCAGCTATGCTCCATTATCTTTTAAATTTCTGTATTGAGTTAGATCCAGAAGCAAATGATTTGATACCTTTTAATGGACCAACATAGATGTAACAACAAGAACAAAATGCTCTAGCTTTCGGACCAACCAGTCCTTCTTCAGAATCTCAACATGTACCCATGTATTGAGTTAGGTGATTACAGCCTAAGGAGCCAGCCAATAAGGTGGGGGGAGTCTGTGCTAGCCCCAAGGATGGTTTAAACTGGCTTTATCTCTGGAGAGAAAAACCTCCAGCTCAGAGCTGGACAGTTGGAATTTAAAATGAAATATTAAAACCTTATTGGCCATAACAACCTGGCAATAGAAGCTAGCCAATTGCAGGGGAGAATTCTTAAATCCTGCCAGGATACTGCCTTGAAAATCCTATAAAAACCCTGGAGAGACAGACTGTTGGGGCAGATTTTTCAAAACTTGCTAACCTGCCAGACTGCTTTTGCAATTGGACCATGTCCTGCTGAGAAAGCAGAGACATTCTTTTCAAGAACTCTCCTGAACCACAAGTGGCAAAAATTCAGCTACCTTTTGAGGAACACTTTGCACTTGAAGTTCACCAAGCAAGAATTTGGCAAGGTAGAATCTTAACACCAAAATTTTACAGTATAGTTTTTTTTGTATATTTCCAAATTTATTTTCCTATCCTGTAACCTATATTAAGAAAAGTATATAACTTTCTTGTATGTTATTTACAGTACTTATTTACCAATTAGAAAAGCTTTTGGCTTACTTTAAACTAATTCTGCAAGCATTGATTGTGTGTGTTGGTCTTTGGAATTTTTTTTTTCAAACTAATCTATGCCTGTCTAATGCTTAAGGAACAGATGCTACTGACATTAGCATCCAAAAAGGGACTCTGTGAATGAAAGGGGGGGAATACAAAAGATCTCTCAAAAGGGGTCTGTGTGGGTTTGAACCAGTCTCTACATTTCTGCGAAAAGACACAGACAGGGTGTGTAGGTCATCCCTGAAGGCCTGTATGCACTTCTGGCTTTTCTATTTCACTGCACAGTGGTCAAGAGGGTTCTCTTCCAGAACACAGACTCAAGACTGTATTTGCACCCCACACATGAAGAGAGGAAGCCCAAGGACCTCCTTGGAAGACATTCAGTTGTGAAACAGCGAGTGTTCTAAAAGGACAGGAGGGGGAGTATTCCTGACTAGATCACAAGGGGATTCACTATAACCCAGTAATCCTGCCCCACTGGAGTAGGTTTGTGACAAAGGGTACAAGGTAATAATCTAAGAAAGGCAAAGAGGCAGCAAGCCAGGACAGGAAGTAACAAGTCTAGTTCTAGTTAAGAGGCATTAGGCAGTTAAGAGAAAACAGGTTGTTGGTTCCACCATGCCACGACGACACAAACTGTGTTGAACAGCTAACAGCGATGGCACAATGCTGACAGTTGGCACTGTGCTATCTGGGAAAGCAAGTGTTTTGTTTTTTGGGAGGATCTTCACCCCCCTGCACTCCCCTTGTGGGTAGCTCTGCCCCTCACCCCTCCATACTATAGATAACTAACTTTGAGTCAGAGTTGTTTCAGGAAGGGGGCAATATCCCTAGAGTCAGCAGGGTTTGGAATACTGGAGACCACTGCAGCAAACTTCTGATTTTGTCACTGTAATGGTCTTCACGGTTTTTCTGTCACTGTCCAACATGATACTCAGGTTGTTACCAGTGGTCTAAGGGTATCCTAGGTTCAGTTTGAAGATGAGGTATAGCAGGGAGCTAGTAAGTTGTGGTGATTGGTGGGCCCTCTTCTCTTGGGTTACACTCTAGAGAAGCAGGCACTGCTTCATCTGTAGGACCTTTGTGGAGCTTGATGCTCAGCTGGTAACAGTAAGAGAAGAGATTTCTCAGCTGCATTACTAGCTGAGCTGGAGATCATGACCCACACCTTCACTTCCCCCAGAGGTCTACTGGTCTGGAGGGTGGTGAATTGTGGGGACAGGGAGGGGAAGGGAGGCAGGGGTAGCCACAAGGAGATTGACCAGCCCCACACAATCCAAATGGCAAATTGATTTGCACCCCTGGAGAAAACTCAGGTACCAGACTCCACTGGGGGGGAGGGGGGAGTCTATGTCAGTTGTGGGTAATAGGCAGTAAGACTTGGTGGCACCCAAGACGACAAGTAGGAGGAAGTCAGCCAGTAGAATCTTAGTGGTCATGTTCTCAAGAGGGTGGTGGGAAGGGGGTCCATGGGTGGGGGATGGTCAGGTGATTTCCTAGTGCATAAGTCATTTGGGTCCAAAAGTAGTAAAATGAGTTCAAAGTCAGTTAAGAAACAGGAGTCAGAGGGTGGTGGTAAATGAGATTCACTATGAAGAAAGCACAGTAACCAGCAGGGTGCCACAGGGATTAGTATTGGGCCTGGTCCTCTTCAATGTCATTATTAGCCACATTGTAGGAGAGCTGGAAGGGAAAGTATGCCTGTTCGTGGATCACTCAAAAATCTGCAACAGAGTGGACCCCGGCGGGGGGTTGAAAAAAGTGGAAAACAATCTAAAAAAGCTGGAATACTGGTTAAGGGTTTGGCAACTGGGCTTCAATGCCAAAAGTGCAAAATTATGCACATGGGGCACAGAAATCCAAGGGCAACATACCAGTTTAGTGGGGAGGTACTTGCATTGGCAACCACAAAACAGGAAAGGGTCCTGGGGGTCATCATACCTAATCACCTGAAGGTAGCAAAGCCATGTGATAAGGCAGTGGGAAAAGCTAGCAGACTGCTTGGGTGCATAGAGAGAGGTATCACCAGCAAAAAGAGGGAGATAGTGTGACCCCTGTATAGATCGATAGTGAGGCCTCAACTAGAGTAGTAGTGCAATCCGTGTGGAGATCGATAGTGAGGCATCAACTAGAGCACAGTGTCAAGTACTGGAGGTCCCATCTCCGGAAAGACAGATTGGGTGGATGTGGTGCAGAAGATGGCAGCCAACATGGTGTATGTCATGCATCAAAAGCCCTATGAGGAAAGACTCAAAGAATTAAATATGTACTCTCTAGAGGAAAGGAGGGTAAAGGGGGGATATGATAGAAATGTTCAAATATCTTAAAGGTATTAATATGATAGAGGAGGGTAACATTTTACATAGAAAAAGATGCTAGATGACAAGGGCTCATGACATGAAGTTGGAGTGGGGAGACTCAGTTGGGATGTGAGGAAATACTTCTTCACAGAAAGGGTGTTTGACACCTGGAATGGCCTCCCAGTGGAGGTGGTTAGTACTAAAATGATAGCAGGATTCAAGCATGCATGGGATATACACAAGGGGACCATATTAATAAGGCTAAGGGGGTAAAGTCAGAGATCGAGTAGAGTCTATGGTAGCACAGTAGGTAGGCAGGGAAATTAGAGCAGACTAGGTGGGCCAAGAGGTCCTTATCTGCTGGCACCTTCTATGTTTCTATGTGCCTATGACATAGACAGGAAAGGGAGGATCACAGAAATAGAGGGGGGGGCTGTGGTGCTGGTCTACTTGAGTACCAATGATCTAGTGAACCAGTCTGTGGAGAAGGTAAAACAGAACTTTATCAGACTGGGGGAATGATTGAAGGCAAACTCCACCTCACTTGCCTTTTCTGAGGTCCTCCCTGTGTGTAGCAGGGATGAGGGAGCTAGAATAAGGAGGGATAAGACCAAGGAGTTTAATGGTTGTTAAAGTGATGGTATCAGGAGATGGTGTACCACTTTATGGGGTACTCGTGAATTTCATGGACAAGAGGGTCTTCAAGAGTGGTAGTCTTCACCTAACAAGAGTATGGCCAGTGAACTGGAGAAGTTTGATATCTTCATTTTACAGTTAAAAGGACTGGGGGGATACTGAGGCTAGTGGAACCATGGTATAGGAGAAAGGAAGGGGAAATTAACTAATTCTCCTAATTGAGGGTCTTGAAGCAGAATAGTGTGCAAAAAGAATGTTGAAGGTCAAACTGAGTTGGGGAAAGGATCAGGAATAGTGGGCATACAAAGCCTGCAATCAACATGAAAAACAAAAAATTCAGGAGACTAAAGAATAGAAGAGAAAAACAAGTAATCAAAAGGCGATCAGTAGTTAGATGGAAGGGGTCAGCGTTAATGCAGGGAGTCTGTGTAATAAAATCAGCAAACTCCATTCAATGATGACACTTGACGCACACACTGAGATGGACCTCATAGCAATAACAAAATCTTGGGCCTCAGAAAATAACGACTTGGACATGACAGTTCCTTAGTGTAAGAAAAGCAGTCAGGGCCAAAAAAAATCCTTTGCCAGGTGCAAGGTAATGCAGGGAGAGGAAGAATGGGGAGAATAGCAATTGAGAAATAAGAAATCATACAGTTTCATAGGTTTCATAGGTTTACCAGAGTTTTATAAGACTTTCATCCATAATACTCACCTCAAAGACTGTCTAGTCAGCATGCCATTTCCAAAATGCAAATCCAATTAAAATTTAAAGCTATTTACAGATGGACTAGCCACTATCTCAATATGTAAGTTTTTCCAGATTGCTACCACCCTCTGACTGAAACACTTTTGTCTTTTTTTTTTCTCCACCTCCTGTGCTCACTGGTCCCCCACTCCTTCGGGCTCCACAGGTTCCCCCCAGCCCCACTGTCCTTACCCAGCCCTCCTCTGGTCCTCATATGGCAGCCGATCCCCTGGGATATCCCAGCGTATCCCTTCTCCGGGCAGGTCCCCCTCCTCCGAGGGGGAAGGCACCGGGGAAAGGGGTTGATCCCAGCACACACTACTAGGGCCCGGGGATGCTGTTGAGGAGCAGGAGGCCCTGGGAAGGCATGGAGGCACTCAGGGAATGGAGAACCATTATCCGGCAGCCAGCAAGCAATTTTTCCCTGTTTCTGTTGGGGGCAGCATAGTGACATCATGGCATATGCCGACGTCCGCTCATCCCCCAGTTAGTATTTGGACCGTGCATCCTGTGATGCTCCCAGCCTCCGCTAGGAGCCAACAGGTGCCAGACCAGTCCCTTACCCTCCCCCCGGAGAAGGAAAGCTGTCCCTGGGATGCTCAATCCTTCTCCCCCAGGCCAGCCCTCGAGTGACCCGGGCTCATTACTTAACCCGGGTCACTGGCGTCGCAAGCGGAAATCCAACCGCTGCGCAGGTGGGCCGGCCTTTTGTCTTTTTAATGTGTTACAAGTCTTGCCTCATAATTGTAGGGTATGTGCGCTGGTATTATAAATCTGATCCTTAAAGTCTATCCCTAGCCTATCCCATAAGTCACCATAAGTCTGAGCTGTATACAGAAAACATATGTCTCCCCTAATTCTCCTATAATCCACTGGGAACAGATTTAATTCTCTCAACTTTGAATCATAATTCATCCCCATAAGTTCTGTAATAGTCATTGTTGCTCTTTTTTGCACTCTCTCAATCATGTCACTTCCTTTTTGTGAAAGGCAACCATACCTGAGCACAATATTCCAAGGAAGGTCTCACCAGAGTGCAATACAGTGGCATAAACACTTCTCTACTTCTGCTAAAAATATGTCTGATGATACAGTTTAGAACTCTGTTTGCTTTCCGGATCATGTTTTTAAAGTGCTTATTAAACTGTAAATCCTGTGTTACAGAGATGCCCAGGTCTTTTTATTCTGTAATCTTCTTTAGAATAGTATTCACCAAATAATAAATAACATTTATATTTTTCTTACCCATTTGGATAACATGACATTTATTCAAATTTAGATACAGCTTGTGTATGTTGCACCACTTGTGGATCTGTGATAGAGCATCGTGTAGAATGTATGTATCCTCTAAACTATTTACTTCCATGCCCAAACTTTTTGTGTGTATAATTTAGGGAGCTGACATATATATTAAAGAGACACAGCCCCAGAACTGATCCTTGAGGCACCCCACTCGACACCTCAGTCCAGTCTGAAATATCCCCTCTTATACAGACCCTCGGTTTCATACCAGATAGCCATTAATAAATCTATGAAGCAATGTTACCATGGATACCTAGTTTTGTGAGAGTCTGCACCAGTTCATAATGGGGGAGCTTATCAAAAGCTTTGGTGAAATCCAAGAACACCACATCCAGAGAGTTAATCTTGTCCAAGATCTTACTTGCCCTATCACAGAACTCTAACATGTTTGTTTGCCATAATCTATTTTTTAAAAAAACATGTTGTGTCTTATTATTTAAACTATGGTGGTGTAGTTAGTTTGCTATAAATTCTTTTATAAACCACTCCAGAGTCTTGCATAGGATAGATGTCAAACTAACTGAACAATAGTCTGCAGGCTGTTTTTTGCTTCCTTTCTTGAAAAATGGGATCACTGTTGCAGTTTTCCAAAACTATATTACTTCCTCTATGTTTAAAGGTGTTTGGAAGATAAATGTAAGGGGGGGGGAGGCAATCTCGTCTGCCAACTCTTTAATAATTCTAGGATGAACCCCATCCAGGCCTGGGGATTTATTTGGGTTTATTTTCCTTAGATTATTTCTAATATCCTCTGGATCTAACCGACTAGGACTTTGGGAAATATTTGCTTGTTTAGTCATACAATCATAGTTAGATTTATCACTGAAAACAAAGGCAAAATATCTGTTCTGTATGTCTGCCATTTGTTTATTTGAAGAAGCCAGTGAGCTATCCTGATCTAACAAAGGTCCAATAGAACTTTGTGTGCCCTTTATTTTATTTATAAATAAATAGAAAGCTTTATGTTTGTCCTTTGTTTTACTAGCCAATTGAAGCTGGTAATTTTCTTTTGCCCTTTTTATTTCTTTTTTACCTTTTTTGCATATATTTTTATCTCTCCCATCCATTCTTATAGTTATTTGGCTTTAGAGTCTTGTAAAGCTTCCATTTTATATTGATCAGTCTTTTGATTTTGTGAGTCAACCAGCAAGGTGACTTCCCCCTCTTTGTGTATTTAGTCTTTAATGGTATATTAATTCTGGCAATTTGGTCCATTTTAATTTGTAAAAGTATCCCACATATTATGCAGTGATTTCTTTTTTAAATCTTTTTGCCAATCCCACTCTGCCAAGGCTTCTCTCATTTTGGCAAAATCTGCCTTACCCAATCTATCCGTGTAGTTTCCCCTGTACATGATAATTTTACTTCTCTTAAAGCAAATATTGCCATCTGATGGTCGCTACCTCCAAGTGTAACCATTACTTGGCAATCATAAATGATGTCCCCCAAGTTTGTTAGAATCAAGTGTGGTTAAGGAGAGAAAAGCAGATGCTGTGGTGGGTATTCTGGAGGGGGTCAAGGGAGGGGGAAAAGCAGTTCTTCCAGCATGTTGTGGAAAAAAAGAGAGAAAAGAGAGGGAATTGTTAGGTTATCTGATGGAAGTAGGGTAATAGAGGAGTATATGCAGAAGGCAGCCATCGTTAATGATTACTTTTGCTCTGTCTTGAAAAGGTAACACAGCAGGCCCCTGCTGCACAGTGGCATCAAGGCAGCCATAAAGAGGGTCCCAGAGATGAGACAGCTGGTATTTACCAGTGAAAGGGTGTAGAAAGGGCTAGCAGCCTAAAAGATAGATTAATTCCTGAGGCTTGATGAAATACATCCCAGGGTGCTCAAGGAACTGGCAGCAGAGCTGGCTAAACTCCCTGTAGGGCTATCCAATAGCTCATTATGGATGGGGTTGGTTCTGAAAAGACTGGGTGGTACTGGACATAGTTCTGCTCCATAAGGGAGGTTGAGGAGCAAGCAGGGAACTACAGATCTCTCAGTCTTACCTCTCTTGTAGGTAAACTGATGGAATCACTAGTCAAAAGGAACTTGTGAACTACCTGGAGAGCAACAGACTCCATGAGAGTAAACAGCATGGGTTTGTGAAAGGGAGGTCTTGCCAGACCAACATGATAGTTTTCTTTGAGTGGGGAAATGGGTATTGGATGGTGGACATGCCATGGATTGACTCCACTTTGACTTCAGCAGAGCTTTCAACTCAGTGCCTTAGAGAAGTTTGCTGAAGAAGATGGAGGACCTGTGTGTGGAAAGGGACATAGTAAGATGGATAGGAACTTGGCTAACATTGTGGCAGAAGAGGGTTTTTGATGAAGTCAAATCAGAAGAGAGGGAGGTTATGAGTTGGGTGCCACAGGGATCTATCCTTGGCTCTGTTCACTGCAATAAGTTCATCAGTGACATTAGAGAATGAATCCAGGGCAAGCTGTGTTTCTTCCCAGATGACACTATGCTCTGTTGGATGGTATCGAACAAGGGGATTATAGAGAGGCAGTGTGGCCTGCAAAGGCTAGAGAGGTGTCTAAGGTTTTGCATTTGAAATTATATGCCAACAATTGCAAGGTGATGCACCATGGGACCAAAAAGCACCAGGACAGAGTAGTGGATGGGAGGGGTAAAGCTGAGTACTACAGCTGAGGAAAGGAACTGAAGAGCCATCATTAGTGACTCCCTTAAATAATCAAGTGAGTGCAGCAAGGCCCATACAGTAAAAGAAAAGATTCATTACTACCTCTTTATAGACCATTATTGAACCCACAACTAAAATACTGTGCCTAGTTCTGGAGTCTTCACATCAGGAAAGATAGGGACAGGCTAGAAAGAGTGCAGTAAAGGGTGACAAGTATGATTCAGAGCCAGTAGGACAGATCTTATGGGGATTAGCTTAAAGCATTAAACATGTTTTCTCTGGAGACCAGATGAGAGAGGGATAATATGATAGAGGCTTTCAACTTCCTGTAAGGAATAAACAAGGTGAACTGTAAGGAAATACTTAGCATGAAGAATGTGGTGGTATGCGTGAAAACTGATGGTAGGGAGGGTCAAGATGGATGTGAGAATGTTTTATTTTACAGAAAGGGTAGTGGAACCATGGAACCGCCTGCCAGCTGAGGTGGTGGGTACTAAAACCATAAATGGTTTCACGCATGGCTTGGACAGAGTGAAAGGTATAGTGATTATTCAGATCAGTAGGGAGGGGAACAGGGGGTGGATAGTGAGAGCTAGTATGGGCCATAGGTCCTGGGGGTTGATAGGTAACTTTGGGTAGACTAGATGGACAACTAGTTTCTCTCTGCCATCATTGTCTACATTTCTATGTTTCTAATTTAGCTGGTTGCTTAAATATCAACCTCTCAAAAATCCTGGAAATGATAGGAGGTAAAGATATCTTATGGCAATTATAGAAACATATAATTTGTTGGCAGAAAAGGACCATTTGTCCAACCCAGTGTGTTCAGATGTTCTCTGCCTAATCTGCCATTGTAGACCCTATCTGGTCTCTGGCTCCCCTTTCATCTCCCTGCCTATTTTCTTTTTTTTTATTTACATTTTTATCTGCCTCCTCCGTGGAGCCAACAGGTGGCTCCCACCCTGCATCAGAAGGCTCTTTCTCCATCGCTGGTCATCCTCCACTCCTTTGATCCCCACAGAGGGATGCACCAGGCCATCATGGATCCTATTGGCTCTCGGCATTTTCCTTCAGTTTTTCCCTGAGCCCACATGCATGCAATTGGTGAAGCGGCTGTCTCCACCTCTGCAAAGGCAGCCTAGTGCCCCAACATGGGTTCTGCCCTTGCATGGCTGTGCACCTATGCTGACACACAGCCACCACTGGGTGTCAGTCTACAACACACAGTGCTAATCCCCTCTCCCTGAGGAATGACAGCTGTCTGCAGATGCTCAATCCTTCCTCATCCCAGCCAACCCCCGAGCAACCTGAGTCCATTCCTGAACCTGGGTCATCGGTGTGGCATGAGGTGTGGCGTCCAGCACTTCAACCCTCAGTGCCACCATCCTGCTTATTTTCTAACATACCCCTATGTCTATCGCATGCATGCTTGAAGCCCTAAACTGTTTTAGCCTCCAAAACCTCCACTGGTACTCTGTTCTAGGCATCTACCACCTTTTCAGTGAAGGAATATTTCCTCACATCTCTCTTAAACCCCTCTCCTATCAAATGAGGGTGCCCTCCTCGCCCCATAAACATGAATCTCTCTTGCCATTTTTGAAGAACCTGGTATCTGACCATTATTCAAAGACCAATTAAAAATGTAAGTCAAAGGACAATAACTTTGAAATGCAGCCTATTTCGATAAACACTGTCATAGATTACCTGATCTACTGCTTCTACCATCTTCCTAATAACAGTAGTCACAAAAGAAGACGAGGGGAGGTACATGATCCAATCAATAGAAGCACTGTGGATAGGGGGTTGATACCAGTCCATTCACAGAAGAAAGGGTTCTGAAAGAACTCCTAAAACTGAAGGTGGACAGAGCAATGGGGCCTGATGGGATTCACCCCAGAATTCTAAAAGAACTAAGGGTAGAACTAGTGACACCACTTACTAAACTTTTTAACAAATCATGGGAGGATGATGTGGTTACTAAGGACTGGAGGAGGGTGGATGTGATTCCCCTTCACAAAAGTGGGAGCAAAGCAGAGGCAGGAAACTACAGACCTGTTAGCTTGACCTCAGTGGTAGGAAAAATGATGAAATGACTTCTGAAAGAAAGAATTGAGAGTACCCAGAGTCCAGTGGGGCACAGTACTCAAGGCAGCATGGATTCACAGTGGGAAGGTCATGTCAGATGAATCTAATATATTTCTTTGATTGGGTGACCAAAGATAGTTGACCAGGGAGGGGCTGTGAACATGGCCTACCTAGTCTTTAGTAAGATATTTGACACAGTCCCACACAAAAGATTAATAAACAAATTAACCAGCCTGGCAATGGGTCCCAGGGTGTTAGCCTGGGTAAAAAAATTGACTGGACAACAGGACACAGAAGGTAATAATAAACAGAGTCCATGCTGAAGAAAGGGGGATTACTAGTGGGGTACCGCAGGGTTCAGTACTGAGTCCAGTCCTTTTTAATGTCTTTATAAGTGACATTGCAGAGTGACTAAAAGGAAAATGATGCCTCTTTGCAGATGACACAAAGGTCTGCAACAGGGTTGATGCATAAGGGGGGTGGAAAGGATGAGAAGAGACTTGACAAGGTTGAAAGAATGGTCAAAAGTATGGCAGCTTAGATTCAATGCAAAGAAGTGCAAAGTAATGCACCTGAGAAACAAACACCCAGGGGAAGAGTACACAATGGTGGGGTGAGGTAGTACATAGAAATATAGAAACATAGAAATTGACGGCAGATAAGAACCACAAGGCCCATCCAGTCTTCCCATTTCAACAACATAGTAACAACAAAAATGGAAAGGGACCTGGGATTAGTCATATCAGATGACCTAAAGTTAAGCAAGCAATGTAAGAAGGCAGTAAGGATGGCTGGGGGGGATACTGGGATGTATAGGGAGAGGCATCACAAGTAGAAAACAAGAAATTGTATCCCTCTGTACAGACAGTTGGTGAGACACCATATGGAGTACTGCATGCAGTTTTGGAGACCCCATCTCCACAAGGACACAGAAAGGATGGAAGCAGTCCAGAGAAGGGCAACTAAAATGGTGAAGGGTCTGTAACAGAAGCCATATGAAGACAGACTAAAGGAGCTTAATATGTGTACCCTTGAGGAAAGGAGGAAGAAGGGGACTTGATAGAAACTTTCAAGTACCTTAATGGAATCAACAAAGTCCAAGAGGGTAGCATCTTTCAGAAAATTTTTTTTTGCAAGAACCAGGGGCAAACAATTTGAAGATAGAGGGGGATGTCTCAGGGGCAATGTGAGGAAGTACTTTTTCACAGAGATGGTGGTGGATGCATGGAACGGCCTTCCTGAGGAAGTTGTGGGGTCAAAAACAGTGGGGGAATTCAAGAATGTACAAGACAGACATAAAGCAATGCTGGTGGGGGTAGGAAGAAGTAGGCTGTTGGTTAACTAGGATCTGCAGCCTATCCAGTAGGTGGGGAAATGGGTAGACTAGGTGGGCCAAGCAGTCCTTATCTGCAGTCAAAGTCTATGTTTCTATGTTTTCATATGCCTGAATAGAAGCAAATGAGAAGGGAACCTGGGCCACAATATGGCCTTCAGGAATATCAGTGGCCTTTAAAAGTTAAACCATCAATATCAGAGAGAGCTTATCCATGAATGCTATTACCTGATTGAATAAAGAGCTATTAAAGATACCAGGAAAGTGTTTGTCGGTTATTGTACTTCCCTCATCAGAACTGACCACAATACTTGGATGATTCTGTGTCTGACCATTGAGACTTTTAACAATTGTCCAGCATTTCATTGCCTCATTCACTGCATCCTAAGTGGCTGATCTATAGGAATTCCTTTTGGCCTTTCTTATTGCTGGAACTAGTTTATTTCTTTCAGATCTATATTTATTCAAATCTGATAGCAAATTAAACACATGGGAAGGTTTCCAAGCATGCTCTTTATTTATTTTTTCTTACATTTGTCAGATATGAAGTATACCATGGGGCAAAATTATGATTTATTTTCTTTGTTTTTGTTGGAGGATTATGATTGCAGGCTCACCTGAATTGTAAAACAAATTGCCTCCAGCCAGCATCAATATCCAGTATCAACTCCCATCTCTCCCACTTGATCTGTTAAAGACCATTTATAAATGCAAAATAAAAGCCTTTTATAAAATTTGGAACTGCCTAATGGTTTATTTACCTCCTAAAAAAACTCAAAAAAATAGTGAACTATGATCACTATAAAAATCAGAAGATAATCCCACTGAACTATAAGAAGAAAGGCTATTTGTAAAAATTAAGTATATCATACTCGATTTACAGGGATTCTTAACACTGATTCTGGTAGCATGCTGAATTAATTGTTCCAATTAAGCCTAAACTAAAAAAAATCAGTATTTGTTAGCCAACAAAACATTTCAACCTATAGTTTTTTTTAGCATTATTACAATATATTTCTGACATAATTAGATTCACCATCAGTATATTTTTATTTCTCTCAGATGTTTTGCAGCAGGTTCTATTGCTAATTTTATAATTAATGACTCATTAAAGATGGCCACCATTAGCAATTTTCAAAAATCCCTTACCTTCAGGTTGCTTTTTGACTTCTCATAGTAGATTCATATGTTGGATGTATTATGAGGATGCTAGCACACATTTCGGATGGTAAACAACACAGAGACAAACCAAAATATTTAATTTATTTATAGTGCATGTTACCAGAAAACACTGAATTTTTAAAACATCAAAGCCCCATATGTCAGTTTTGGAGAGAAATACAATGAAAAGAAAAAAAATGATCTATTATTGTTGTTGGCAGAAATCTATTATTACTAAAAACTATACTGTATGATGAAATTGATTTTCACTAACAAATACTACTGCTTTTCCTTCTTCTTGGGTAACCAAGTAAGGCCCAGTAAGTACTCGTGTCTGTTTTCAGGAGCTACCTAGGAGCACTGGAGAGGATAAATGTCTTATTCAGAGTCACATAGTAAGCAAGTGGAGGTTGCAGAAATCAAACCCAGGTCTGTGGGACGTACCAAGTTCTTTTGCAGCTTGTTACTCTAACCTCTAGAGTATAATATCAGCCCAGCTTTCATTTCCGTGATCTGTGTTTTGATTCATCTAGATAATGACCTACTAGGGGAGTATATCATGCTCCAAATTCAATGCTTTAAAAAACTACCAGAACTGAATCAGAAGCTTCTATTTTGTTCACTGTAGTCTTCTCTGAAATTCTGCCTGTATGGGGAAGGGAGATTGCAGGCAGAAAATCAAGGACAAGGAGATCACTGACTTTAGCACCTGGCTTAAGACTGGTGCAAAGAAAAGGTCTATCGCTTTGTGGGAGACTGGGGAAATTTCTGGGAACAAGACTTTTTCAGGTTCAATGGCCTACACCTCACAAAGGAGAGAACCCATGCACTCAGCCAAAAGTTTGAAGTATTTATCAGTCATTTAAACTAGTGGAAGGGGAGAGGTCACTAACACCCACTATGGCACCAGGGGTTGCAGTTGCCCCTTCCCCACCATCTGCTAGTTCTGCAACAGGTCACAATACTACAGGCACTGACCAGGACATAACAAGTGCAGCCCAAGCCAAACCACTCAAGAAGCAAAAATAGCACAATAGAAGTAAAGACACAGCAAACAGACACAGTCAAAATTGGTGGGTACTCTGTCTCAATGCCTGTAGCCTAGTAAACAAGATACTGGACCTCTCTTCCATATTGGCAGAGGCTAACCTTGACTGGGTAGCTGTAACAGAGTCTTGGTTCAATGAGAACTATACCCGAAGGAAAGGAGGGGAGTGGCTATCTTTTTTATTTATTTTATTTAAACTTTTGTTCCCCGGTTAAGCACATGAGCCACTGGTCCTTCTTCATGTTCAACCCAAGACTATTATAAGAAACAGTCCAGATGTGTTATTTATTTAGTTAGTTTTTGTTAACCGGGTAGGCGCACTAGCCATAAAATGACTTTTTTCAGGCACGACCCGGGAGAGTACAACAAAAGGAGAACATTTGAACAACAGCAACATGGGTACAATAATACAAATAGAGGAACAGTACAGAAGTGCTACAAAAATACAATGGGTAGAAACAACAAAAAATAATGGCAAGCATAATACAGATAATGGCAGTAATTACATGAATAATAACAGACAATCACAATTATACAGACATTTAACAAACGATACATAATGAATCATTGCCAGGAAAAGTTATGAAAAACATTTACATTCTAAATGACTAAAACGATGCTTCTTTAGTTCTTTTTTAAAGGTTTCATGACTTATGCCAAATTGTAAAGCAACAGGAATATCATTCCAAGTTTTTGCAGCCTTAATTGAGAATGTTTGATCTCCCATTTTTGTTTTAGTCTTCCAGATTATAAAACTAGCTGTTTCATTAGACTGCAGTTCTCTTGTAAACTCTAGAAACTGAAATAATGAAAATGAAGGAGACTGGTCTTTTTGTCAAAGAACATTGTATATAAGACAGCTTAAGCTATATAAACTGCAGTGGGCCAGTGGAAGCCATCCAGTAACTTGTTATACCATACAGTGATGGGTATGATAAGGTAACTTGTGAATAAATCTACAGATACTATGACATGTTGATGTAAGAAGATCCAGAACCTGTTTGGTAAAATCTGTAAATAAAAATGAATTGTGGTTTAAATTTGATAGCAATATGCTCTTAGCTATGACAATCCTTGCTTGAAGTGTTAGTGAGTGCTGCAGTTTAAAAAGAACTCCCAGTTTTTGATTCACCTGTCTGGTTATTACTCCAATATGATAAGAGAAGATTAATTGTTGACCTAAATGAATGCCCAAATATTTGAAATGGGAAACCTGCTCTAAAATTGTGTCTGAATTGTTAAATATGTTTAATTTATCTGCTTTTTCAATCCTTGGTTTTGATCCAAATAGCATGCTTTTGGTCTTTGTACAGTTTAGAGACAGTTGGAGTTTATTTAACCAGTATTCCAATAAATGGAAATCCTTTTTCAGAAGCTGGCTAATAGTTTCAACTGAGTTTGAACTATCGTATAATCTAACATCATCGGCGTAAAATATTTTATTAGTGTTTGTCAAGTTGGAAGGGATTACATCAATAAGCAAAGTAAAGAGGAGTGGCCCAAGAATTGAGACTTTGGGAACTCCCCATTCTAACTCCCTACTTTCAGATAAAGTGCCTCCATGTGAGACTTTCAAAGTTCTTCCCTTCAGATAACTGTTACACTATTCAAGGGGCAAATTAGTGAGCCCTAGGCAACCCAAGCTCCTGAGCAGTAGGTGATGGTCCACCAAATCTAAAGCCTTGGACAGGTCCACAAACACAGCACCAGTGAGCATCCCTCCATCCATCCATGGCTCCACTGATGTGGTCCGTGAACCTGGCCAAGTTTGTGCCAGTTCCATGGCACTTTCTGAAGCTGTTCTGCTCTGAAGCGCTTAGCCCTCTCAACTGTAAGTATGCTGTGAGTTGGACATTAACCAATTTTTCTAAGATTTTACCTATTGTGGGAAGCAGGGATATAGGTTGATAGTTATTCATGTCGTTTAAATCACCACCTTTAAAAGTTGGTGTCACAAGTGTTTGTTTCCATTGTTGAGGAAAACAACTGGTGGTCAAGGACAGAATAAATATCTTAGTTAAGGGAGAATTACTATGGGCTGCTACTAACAATAAAAACTCAGGCCGAAGTTCACTGGCTCCTGAGCATTTTATTTGCATTTGCTTTAATTATTTAAGCACCTGAGAGGGTTTTATTGCTTTAAAATAGAACGCATTCCTGTTACGTTAGTGGCTTTTACATTGGGTATCTGAATCTGTTCCTATATCCTGTTGAGTATATTTACTTAAATCCAAGAATTTATTTAAGAATTCATTAGTTATTTCTTGTGCATTAGTTATGTTTTTACCTTCTTTACAAAAGACATTGCTCTGGTCCCTCACAGTTGGATTCATCAATGATTTTATTAATGCCCCAAATTTCTTTGTATTTTTTAACTCTAATCCCTTTTGATCTAAATAGTATTTTGATTTACTTTGTCATAACTTTCTTGGGGGAGGGTCCAATCTCCCTATTGTCATTGGACCTATACACCTGCCACTCCCATACCCAAACTTACCCACTCTGGGTGGGGATGCCAAGTGGGCTTCCCATTCCAAACGGACATCATGAGCAAGCCCCAGATTACCCCCACCAGGTTGGGTCCACGAGAGCGTGACCCCCCTGGTGGGCATTGAAGGCAGTGGATAGTGGAACAGAGCAGGCTGTCATGCCAGGGGCTGGCATTTTTGCTGCTTGCTGCCCCAGGGTGGGGGTATGCAATGATATTCAGTGTCCACCCAGGCCACCAAACCTACTGGCACCAGTCATAACGGTGCCCCCAGCCTCTGGCCATGGGTCCATCATAGTCCTGACACTCTTCCCCACTCCCCCGAGAAGGAAAGGAGTCCACAGGATCCTTGATCCCTTTCCCCTGGCCAGCCCTCTGACTCCCCAGTCTGTTCCTGAACCTGGGTCATCAGCGTTGCAAATGGAAATCTAACAGCTGTGCCAGCATGGCCCACTACTTTGTTGTAACTGTGCTTTGCACTAATTTCGATGTCTATGATATATATTAAAATCTGTAATGGTTTTAGTCATTTTATAATTTTTCTAGGCCATATTCCTACACTTCATTAATTTAAACAGATCAGGGGTGATCCACTTACTCACAGTACGTCGCCCCCCCCCCTTCTAGTGAGTTTTGGGAAATACATGTCCTGATGTTTTAAAAGGGTAGAAGTAAAAAAATCAACAGCCAGATTTATATATGGCACTGCATCCAAATAGGTCCATTCAATCAACTGGAGTTCCTGCAGCATCTACATAAGGGAAGGGATCAAGGCCGCAGAGATACAGATGGCAAACACTGAGACAGAAGCCCTATGGATCACCCCTGGAGCTGGGGAAAAGTCCCCCATCAGAGTGGGTGTGATATACAAACCCCCATCTCAATAGATAGATAGAGACAAAGAGCTACCAGAAACCATCCTAATGATGACCAATAAAGGTGAATTGTTGGTCATCAGAGACTTCAATTTGCTTAATATAGATTGGTCCTCCTATACAGCTTCATCAGACAGGAGCAGAGAATTCCACATAGCTCTAAAAGGGGCAGGACTAAAACAGTTGGTGGAGTCACCCACCAGAGAAAACTCAGTCCTGGACCTCATACTATCAAATAGTACCAGGATCATAGACATTAAGGTAGGAATCAGTCTGGGGTTAAGCAACCATATGTCAATCTAGCTCACAGTCAAAAGGGCAGAGGACACAAATCACACAAAACTGAAGATCCTGGACTTCAGGAAGACTGGCTATGTCAAAATGAAAACATGCATTAAAAACTATCTCAAAGATGTTGCAGGGGGTGACATGGAGGAAAGCTGGAAGGCCTTCAAGGATGCAGTAACTCTGACCACAGCAGAATGCACCAAGCAGATTAGTAAAACTAAGAAGGGGGAAACCGGCTTTGATTTTTCTAAGGAGGTTGCTTTCGGTATGAAGGAGAAAAAAACTTTCAAAAGGAATATACAGACAAAGAGGGACAGCGACATGGAGGAATACAAGGTAAAGCTCATGGAAGCAGGGACAGCAATTAGAATAACCAAAGCGCGAACAGAAGAAAGAATTGTTGAAGGGATTAAAAAGGGGGACAAGATCTTTTACAGATATAGATACAGGAGAAAAGAAAAAGCAAAGGGGGTATTGTTCTGTTGAGAACCAGAGATGGGCAGAATGTGGAGACTGACAAAGAAAGGCAGAAGTTCTGAACAAATACTTCTGCTCAGTCCTCACACAAGAGAAACAGGGTAGTGGGCCAGTACTAGGAAATGAAGGACACCACACCAGTGAAGCTGATGCAAATCTCTTTACAAAAGAAAAGGCTCTAAAAGAACTGAAAAAATTAAAAAACAACAAAGCAATTTGACCTGACAGTATCCACCCAAGAATACTGAAGGAACTCACAGAGGAACTTGCCACCCCAATAGAAGTCCTCCTCAGTAAGTCCCTGGAGAGTGGCAGAGTCCCAGATGACTGGAAAAAAGTCACAATGTTATTGCTGCACAAAAGTGGGAGCAAGGAAGTTGATGGTAACTATCGTCCAGTCAGTCTCATCTCAGTGGTGGGGAAAATCATGGAAATATTACTGAAGGAAAGAATAGTGCAATATATGGAAGCAAATGGAAAACTGGAAACAAAGCAGCATGGCTTCTCAGCAGGGAGGTTATTCCAGACAAATATGATTGATTTCTTTGATTGGGTCACCAGAACGGTGGACCAGGGTCAAGCAGTAGACATAGTGAATCTAGACTTCAGTAAGGGGTTTGACTCTGTTCCACATAGGAGACTAATAAATAAGTTGAAACATGCTGGAGTTGGGCATTAAATAGTCAGCTGGGTTAGGAACTAGCTCCAGGGGAGAACCCAGAAGGTTATGGTAAATGGTACCCTATCAGAGCAAGGTGGGGTAACCAGCAGAGTTCACCAAGGATCAGTACTGGGGCTAATTCTATTTAACATATTAATCAGCGACATCGCTGATGGATTGGAGGGGAAGGTATGCCTGTTCATAGATGACACCAAGCTCTGCAACAGAATCAACATGCAAGAGGGGGCCAGAGGCATGGACTGTGATCTAAAAAAGCTGGAAGAATGGTCAAAACAATGGCAGTTGAAATTTAGTGTCAAGAAGTGTAAAGTTATGCACCTGGGGAGAAGGAACCTAGGCAGGAAATATACCCTAGGAGAGGAACAACTGATAGAAACTAAGGTTGAGAGGGATTTAGGAGTACTCATATCTGATGATTTAAAGAGAACCAAGCAATGCAAAAAGGTGGCACAGAAAGCTAACGGCATCCATGGATGCATAGGTAGGGGTATCACGAGTAGAAAAATTGAGGTGCTAATCCCGCTGTACAGGTCCTTGGTGAGGCCACACCTACTGTAGAGTATTGTGTCCCATTCTTAAGACCACACCTCAAGAAAGAGAGATCATCTGGAGATCGTTCAGACAAGAGCTACAAAGATGATTCATGGACTACATCAAGAACCCTAAGAGTCAAGACTCAACCATCTCAAGATGTATTCACTGGAAAGGATGAGGGACGTGGGGGATATGATTGAGACATTTAAATACCTCAGAGGAATTAAGTTAGTACAATCTCAGGACCTTTTCAGAAAAAGCTCATCTACATGAACAAGGGGGCACAGCATGTGCCTACAGGGAGGTAGATTCACAACCAGCATCAGGACGTTTTTCTTCACCTAAAGGGTGGTAGAGCGTTGGAACTGTCAACCCCCTGAAGTCATGGCAGCAAAGACAGTGAGATAGTTGAAGCTAGCATGGGATAGGCACTGTGGAAACTTAGGAAGGAAAAAAGACAGGGGGGGTAGCCCACACCGTGAAACTAGATGGATCATATAGTCCCCTTCTGCCAGCATTTTATTTTGTTCTTAAGCTGAAAATGGTTTTAAAAAGATGGGGGTTTCTGAACTTACATATCTGACCTGGTAATCCTATCCCTAAATGTGGTATCCCCTAGATATCAGTAAAAAGGAAATGAATGCTGTCACCAGCTAAGACCAGATCTAATGGTTTACAAGCAGCAATAATGTACAAAAAAAGTACATAAAGTGAAAGTTTTTTTAATGAAAGTGCAGCAGCAGCACAGTACATCAGTGCATTAATCTTCCACATCAGTATTGATACATCATATACTGTAATCCCTAATGAAATCTTATCATGGCATAGATGTGGCAGATTGCCACAGAGGAGCAGCTGTCCCATTAATGGGACAGCAACATTAAATGCACCAAAAGAAACTGAAAAATTGAGGGTGAATATCCAACCTCAGGCCCCACACAAATCAACCTAACACCTTCTAGATCCAGTTCATTACAGAAGATGGATGATACTCCCCCCCCCCACATGGAGTCTTACTGTTGGGGAATGCCGCATCACGTTTACTTGTTTTTTTTGAAATTCAGATTTATTAAGGTTTTCTCCAATACAGAGCAAGATGCAACAATACAGGACAATCCAAGCATCAATACCAACACGTGGCAATATGAACATATCCAGGTACATTATCAGGAGCACCTTGCCCTCCCTCCCTCCCCTCCCAAGCAGACAGAATCATAACATGATGCACCACATCATTAAACATCCTTAGCTTGATATTAAATAGTCAAGGGGAATAAGCACCCGTCTGAAGTAGATACAACTCATGTAACTTTCCTCAGACCTTACCATACTTTAACAAACAATTCTTTCGATTTGCACTGAATTTTTCCATGTTCAGATTAAAAAACAACTCCTGTAACCACTCTGTGTAAGTGATTAAATCTCCATCCATCCAATGTCTCAAGACAACCTTCTTGAGTGACGCTGAAATGGTGGCCATATAATACCGTCTGGCTTTAACCTTAATTCTAGAGTAATCCCCCAATAAACAAACCTCAGGACTAAATAGGTGATCAAACCCTAGCAAAGGGTCTGCCCATTCTCTACTCTTCTCCCACAGTAATTTAACCCTAAGACATTCCCAGAAAATATGAAGTAATGTCCCGTTCTGCTGACGGCAATAGTTGCATTTTGGGTCAGAAATACAACCGATCTTATGCAACTTTTGTGGGGTCCAGAACATGTTATTTAGAAATTGAAATTGCATGACTCTCAGCCTATCCTGAGATATATAGCTATAGGTTTGCCACCAGATTGCGTTCCAGTCCCTCCTCGTGTCTCCAAAAGCAGTGTTCCAGTAATGGGGGGTGCCATCAAGCTGCTGAAATCCTTTCTCAAATAAGCATTTATAGAATCTGGAAACTACATGCGGCTCCCAAACAGTTCTGGCAAGAACCTCAAATAATCCTTCGGGTGGCTGAGACCCAACATGTTTCCTAAGAGATTGTACCAGCAGATGTCTGAGCTGATAAACTCTAAAGATATGCCCTGGGGCAATATGAAACTTGTTAATCAAAGCCTGTACAGAGAGACAATCCCTCTCCTGAAAAAGGTCTGAAATCCTCAGATCCTTCATCTTAGGCAGCCAAGAGTCCTGAATCATTTTACCCCCAATTTTTAAATTCGAGTTTCGGCACAGGGGTTGATTCCTGTCTTTACTGGAGGAATATTTTAAAAACAAGCACAGTTGTGCATGGATTCTTAAAGATGTTTTAATCAGGGGTGGGAAATAGTTCCCCAGATAGGGACTTCGTTGAAGCATAGACGAGTGCAGTCAGATCAAACCCCGCCTCCTTTATTAACTCCACCTCTAACTTAACCCATGAGGGGACATAAACAAATGAAGAGTGCTCTATGGGAGTTAGCAGCCATCTTAAATACTTGCTTACACTACTTGCCCAATAATATAAACCCAAGTGAGGTAAATTTAACCCCACCTTCTCCTTAGTAGCAGCCATCTTATCATAAGCTCTACGCGGAGTCTTCCCCTGCCAGATAAATTCTGAAATTATTGCATGCATATTCTGAACCAGCTGAATGGCAACCACAAGTTCAGCATGGTTAGTGGGTACAATACCCTAGGTAATATATTCATTTTCGTCAGGCTAACCCTACCCCATAAGGATAACGGGAGTTTGGCCCACCTAGCTAGATCCTGTTGAATGGTATTCCTTATCGAGTCTAAGTTTAACTGTACCATCTTGGAGTCACTATGGGCCAAAACAACCCCTAAATATGTAAGCCTGGACGGGCTCCACTGTAAACCAAGCACTGTAATCTCTGACTTAAGCACCCTGGAATTCAACAGGAATACTAAGGTTTTTTCTCTATTAATTTTATAGCTAGAAAATTTGCTGAACTCCTCTATAAGCTCCATAACCACTGGTATAGTGGTGCTGGGGTGAGTTAGATGAAAAAGAACGTCATCTGCATATGCAGAAAGTTTAAACTCGTGGGAGCCTATTTTAATTCCTTTGACTCTGGGGTCCAATCTTATTTTTACAAGAAAGGGTTCAAGGTAGAGATTAAAAAGAAGAGGTGAGAGAGGACATCCCTGTCGAGTTACAGAACACAGAGGGAATGTTGAAGAAAAAAACCCATTGCAGTAAATCTGTGTGCTCGGTTGACTGTACAGAGAAAAAACGTTCTTAAGAAAAGAGGGGGGAAGTCCAAATTTTATCATTGTCAAATATAAGAACTGCCAATCCACCCTATCAAATGCTTTTTCTGCATCTATCAACACCAACCCAGAAGGGAAACAGTAGTCCCTAGAAGCAGAAAGTATATTAGCCAATTTACGTAAGTGGTCCACAGCCGACCTACCGGCCATAAAGCCAACCTGGTCATTGTGTATGAGTAGCAGCATTACTTTAGCAAAAAGATTGGCCAAAATTTTTGCTAAAATCTTAACATCATAATTTAAAAGTGAAATGGGTCTGTAGCTGGTAACCTTATCTGGATCCTTACCACCCTGGAGAATGACCACAATAAGAGCTGAAAAAAGGTGTTTGTCCACCTTCTCAGAGGTCAAAATACAGTGAAATAATCTTTTTAAACTAGGAGCTAACTGCACAGCAAAGCATTTATAAAAATTGGGGGAGAATCCATCCGGGCCCGGAGCCTTATCAAGAGTAAGCAAGTTTATTGTTGCAAGAATCTCTTCTTCTGAAATGGGTTGAGTCAGCACGCTACCCAGCCCCAAGGGCTACGAGGGAAGTGGACAAGAGGAAAGATAACTCTCCACCTCTTCCTTCGAGGGTCTAAACTTCATCGGGCTATATAAGTCTCTATAGTAACTCTCGAACTCCTGAACAATTTCCGTAGGGAGAGTTTTAACCTTACCATCCAACTGAGAGGTAATACTCTTAATAATCCTAACCAATTCCTCTTTTTTTAATCTCATGGCCAGTAAATGCCCGGCCTTTTCCACCTGGTCAAAGTACCAAGCTTTAGTCTTTAACAGGGCGTATTCCACTCTCTCCCCCAAAAGGTCACTGTATTGATTCTTTAAACCAATTAGTTTTTCCCTGGTTTCTACAGGGGTAGTCCCTGAAATGGTACGTTCTAGATCCCTAATCTGGGTAAGTAAAGTCAAGGCTTTATTCTCTCTTTTTTTCTTCCTGTCTGCCGCTAGTCTGATAAATTCACCCTTCAGAACGCATTTGAGCGCACTCCACTCCATATCCCCTTTACCTATGGACTCCGTATTCTCCCTTTCATATTGCTCTATAAAATGGGCAATGATTTCTTTAATTGCTGGGGACCGTAACAGTTGATTATTCAGCTTCCATATCGTTTGTCTATTAAGATTAGGGAAGAGATTTAACGAACATCAGACCAATGAATGGTCTGAAATAATCCCAGGCAATATTGAACATTGCGATAGACTGGGAAGGGCCGATTGGCTAATCAGGAAATAATCAATCCTGGATCTAGATCCATGAACAGCCAATGTAAATGTATATTCCCTCAGTGAGGGATATAAGACCCTCCATGGATCACATAAAACAGCTCTATCCACCAACTCTCTGAGGGCTCTCTGTGCGGGAGATAGCCCCCTTCTCCCCCTGCCATCCTTATCCATGTTCGGGTCGAACGGCAAATTCCAGTCCCCTCTAGGATCATCGGAATATGGATATATGGGGATAGCATTTTTAACAGGCCTACAAAAAAAACGGGCTAATCCGTATTTGGGCTGTAAATACTTCCTATTACAACTTTTGACCTGTATAACGTTCCCACCACTAGCAAGAAACGACCCAAGGGATCCTTGACAATTTCCTCACAGGAAAAATGAATTTGCCTGGTAATCAGAATGGCCACCCCCTTGCTAGCAGTGCTCTTGCCAGACAGGTATACCTGTCCAATACTCTTTCGTTTAAACAAGGTGCTTTCTGAGTCAAGCAAGTGCGTCTCTTGTAGACAGATGATTTTCTCCCTTTGCATTTGAAGGTGCTTCAGAGTCTTATGTCTTTTAGTATTGTTCCTTGCTCCATTAACATTCCATGTAATTAAATCCCAGGAAGTTCCTGTTTAACTGCTAATTAAGATTGAACATACCCAATTACCAGGTAACAACCTGCGGGCTCTCCCGGGCCCAGCAGGAACCTCACCCTCCTGATCAGACCCCGTGTAATTCTGCCTGTGCCTCCCTTCCCCATACCCCCTATCCTCCCTAGAACAGAGTCCTTGCCCCACTAACCCACTATCCCTCCCACCATAGTAGTAGTAGTAAATATCCCCCTCCCCCAAAAAACATTCCACTCAAGATGTTCGCTCCCCCAACATAACTCCTTCTTGGCCCACAATGTCAAATGCACTGACCCTCCTTATCACCGCCCAACCCCTCTGTCCCTGGATTAGCCACCATCCTGCTAACTATCTGACTCTAACTGAACCCTCACACACAGGATGGGCATCAGCTCTAGCAGAAAGGGCGTATATCCAAAAAGTCTATAAGAAAGGTCCTGAAAAGAGGGAGGAAGCCCACTGAAATCCAGACTCGGAAGGCCCTCCCTACTTTGGGCTAACCATCACAGATCCTTCCTACTCCTGGAAACCCCCAAAAGGAAGAAGGAAGAAACTCCCCTATGGAGTGGGTGACCGGCAGAAATTCCACCACTAACGAGTGGTATTCTGCCCGTTTTTGCCTCACTGTGAGGGGCAGATCCTGAGTGATTCACAAGGCAGCATTTTCCCAGGAGACTTCCTTGAGCTCTCTGACCTTAGAGAGGACGTGTTGTTTCTCAAGATAGTTTAAGAAACGAAGGATTAGGGTACATGGGGGGTGCGCCCAGTGGGGGCATCACCCTTAAAGCCCGATTGGATCTTTCGATAGTATAGCTCGGGCCATATGGTGATGGACCAGCAATCTTTATCAAGAGCTTCTGGACAAACACTATTCGTGTCCGCCCCCTCCACCTTCTCCGGTAGCCCAATCATTATAAGGTTGTTGCATCTACTTCTTCTTTCCAAGTCCTCGATCTTAGAGTCCAATCTCGTCAACTTCTGGTGGATAGCCACCCCCCTCCCCTGAGGAGACCGGAGGTCACGAGGGCCTGCTCTGAAGCCCTCCCTGCCCGCAGAAGCCCCGAACCCGAGACACACCAGGTAATTTCTACCTTGATCCAGGCTGCTGCCACCATCGTTGGCCATCTGGCGCCTTTTCTGAAATGGCCGCAAGCTCTCCTGCTCAGCACATGAATCCCGGCCAGAGCAGCACCTCGAGCAGAACTGTTACTTTTGTGCCTGATTTTGAAACTTTTAAAACGAACCAGCTAAAACTATTTGCATTTGCCTGTAACTGTATTTAAAAGCTTAGAGTCACTGCAAGCCCAGGACCTGTGTTCTATCTGAAATCCCCCCCTGTGCAAATCTCACTGGGGACTGTTTGTTAATTTGTAAAGTGCATTTCCAGTTGTAACTGAATTACCCCCCCTGTGAAAAACTCATTTGGGGACTGTTTAATTTCTAAGTGCATTTCCAGTGTGCAGAATTTCAGTTTGCCCTGCTAGTAATCACCTTCTTTTTTGAATCACAATAGTACCTGATAGCCCACAGCCCATTTGAACCAGCTAAAACTATTTGCATTTGCCTGTGACTGTATTTAAAAACTGAGAGTCACTGCACATGAGACACACCAGGTAATTTCTACCTTGATCTTCTCCATTAGATCCTTATATTGTTTTGCCACTAGAGGGAGCCTGATTAAGTTTGAACAATTTTCTCCCAATACCTCACTTGTCACATTTTACTGCTCTCTAGTAGCTGTTTTCACTTGGTGATCACCCCTTCATCACTCCCTAATCACCCCCTCTCCAATCGTCAAAAGCTATCCCGCCATTGTGCACTCCCCAGATCAGCCCTCCTCCTCCTGCTCCTGTCAGGCAATGTCCACCCCAATCCCGGGCCTGGCAGCACTGGTCCTCCCCTGAAATCTCCTGGCTGCGCATTGCTTCTATGAACATCTGTAGCCTCCTGAAAAACTGGACTCTCTACACTGCTGGGTGGCGCTCATAAACCTGATGTTGTTGCCCTGGTTGAAACTGGCTGTCTCCTCCTCCTAACTCTCATGTCTCTCTCCCGGCTACACTCTCCACGGTTGGACCGTGTCGGCAGGAGAGGTGGGGGCTGTGTCTTCTATTTGAAGGATTCTCTCATGGGGCTACCACTCCCCTCGCCTGACCTCGACCATAAGGCCCAGGCACTTACTCTAAAGATGTCCCCTGACCCAGCTAGAGGCCCATTATTCCTAATCATAGCCTACATACCCCCCAAGAAAAATTCCCAGGCCCTGGGCCCACTAATTGACTACCTCACCTCCCTACCCAACTCGTCGGACCAAATCTTGGTGGGCGACTTGAATATAAACTGGCTCTGCCCCTCGTTCTCCTCCCACCGTGAGGCTTTCAATTCAATTGACCTAACTCAACTGGTCACACAGCCTACTAGAAAAACCCTGGGGAACAAACACCTCCTGGATGTGGTCCTCACCAACAGGCCAATCCGCATCCACAACATCCAAATCCCCCTGACTGCCTTAGTGACCACTCCCTGTGCTTTTCAACTGGAAACCCCTTGGCCTCATCCCGGTCAAACCACCTCTCGGCGCTTAGGCCTGGGGAACTCATAGCCTTAAGCTCCTCGCCCACACTGATTGATCCTTCTGACGAGGGCAACCAACATTGACTTGGCCCTGGCCTTCTTTGTAAGCACTTTCAACTTTGCCTGTGATATCTTTCTCCCATAACTGCTAGGAGGTCCAAAGTGAAACATGCCCCTTGGATCACCCTACCCTACTGTAACTTAAGCAACACAACAATCTTTGGCACCTTGCTGTTGCTACTGGCGTTCAGCTGGCAGGCAGTCCCATGCTGCCGCCCACAACCAGTGCACCTGGGCCATCCGCAGCAAAAGGCGGAATACTACCAAGCCTCTTCTTACCTCCTCCTGGGGAACCCCAGGTGCTTCTGGGACAACATCACAACTGAATGGTCACTCCCAGTCCCCTTTCCTTCTTTTCTCAACATCAATGGTACCGTCTCCTCTGACCCTGCCCTCATTGCCACCCACCTCAATAACTCCTTTACCGACCTTAGCTCAGTACTTCCTGGTAACTTTTCAGTCCCTCCTCCATCTGTACCACCACCCATTGCCGCCCCTCTTTCCACCTCATAGGTGTCACCATGCAGAAGCTAGGCCTTACTTGCTAAAAGCCCTAAAAGGTAACACCATCGGTAATGACTCACTTGATCCCTGCCTTTACGTCAGGTCCTGGATCAGGTCCTCTCACCCTTACGTGCATTTTCAACAAATCACTCTGTCTCGGACAATTCCCTCTGCCTGGAAGATTGCCACAGTTACCCCTGTCCATAAAGGTAGTGACAGGACTCTTCCAGGTAACCACCGACCCATCTCAATCCTCTCCCTCTCTACAAGTAGAGAAAATTGTGGTGTCCCAAGTCTCTGACTACCTCTGTAAGTACAATGTTCTCTGCCCTGAACAACACCGGGTTCAGAGCAGGTCATAGTACCAATACAGCACTCCTGGAATTTTCCAACTTCCTCCATGCCTCCTTGGACTCTGGTGCCCTGGCTGGTGCTATATTCATTGACCTGTCTAAGCATTCAATACTCGTTTCGCATCCTCTTTGCTCTCCACCCTTGACCTAATAGGCTTTGCCTCAGGACCTGTTCCTGGTGCACCAGCTATCTCTCCTCCCGCTCCCAATGTGTGGAAGTCAGCAGGTACTCTCTCTGAAACATGCCCCATTCACTCTGGGGTGCCGCAGGGCTCAATTCTTGGACCCCTACTATCCTCACTCTTTCTTAACTCCCTACCCAGCAGTTGTACGGGTAAGATGCTCTCTATGCTGATGATGCTGTTCTGTTGCCTCCCACAATGACCCCATGCTGCTACAGAACTCCCTCCAACTAGTCTTTGACTCTGCAGCTACCTGGTTCACTGAGCACTGACTTGTTATCAACCTTAAGAAAACAAAACGATGCTCTTCTCCCACCCCAAAATAAGTACAGCAAGTTTCCTTAGCTGTCCACTCCACCCCAATCTCGTCATTGACCAGGTGCAGTCCTATAAATATCTTGGTATAACCTTTGACCCTGCACTTTCATTCCATGGACATATATCTGCCCTAAATTCTGTCACCAACTCATGGCTAGGCATTCTTTACTGCACAAGAAATGCCTCCCTCCTGATGCCCTCCGCCTGGCTGTCACCTCCTCTGTCATGTCTCTCATTGACTATGGCCTTCCGGTCTATGGCTCAGCAGATCAGACTGCCCTCAACAAGGTTCACCTCACAGTTAATAAGGCCTGCAGACTTATCACTGGTGCTCCCAGACTCACTCACACATGTGAGCTGTACACCCTGGCTACCCTACTCAACCTGGAAGAGCGACTCATGTATCAGACATGCCAGCTCACCTTTAAAGCCCTGTGTGACCTATCCCCCATAGGCCTATCCAACTCCATTCGCCATACTGCACCGACCCTGATCACGCACAGCTCGTCAAGAGCTACCCTAGTTATTCCGAGAGCCAGGACCTCTCAAGGTCAGAGGGCATTCCCCTACCGTGCCCCCCACTGGTATAACTCCCTCCCTGCCAGTGTCTCAAACTCACTAACCTTAGCTTGCTTTAAGCCCAGGCTCAGAAACTTCCTGCTTAGCTCTTGCAAATGCAACTGCCGCTAGCCTAGTGTAAAAAAAAAAAAAAATACATACTCTGTTTGACAATGCTCACTGAGCGGCTCCCCCTTCCTTTCCCTACTAATTCCTCCTCCCCTATCTCCCTCCCTTCTACTCCCACCAGCTCTCCCCCGACCATAAGTTTTGCACCTTTTGTTATCTTTTGCTTCGTTGGAGATTGTATTCTATTGTAACAAAATTGTAATTGAACTGTAACTTTTTTGTTTGTAAGTACTGTGTCCCTTGTACTACTGTTCTGATGTCCTCTTTCTGACGAGGTACCTTTGTAAATGAGCCTCTGGCTCAAAGGTTTCTAGACTGATGTTTAACTAAATAACTAAATAAATAAATAAATAATGTGAGTGGCTCATTCTCTAGCTCAGCCATTTTGGTTTCGATTTCTGGGTCTCTGGAGGCAGAAGAGGCCCTGAGTTTCTTTGGGGCCTTGCCAGGAGAAACAGGCAGAGTATGTTTCCTGTGGCTTTTGCGCTTATCTTTCTCCATCTGCCACCCGGACGGGATCTCGTCACTCCCCAGTACTTTAGCCAGAAAACTGAACCGGACTATAGTTGCGATAATCCTTTACTCTTAAATTTTATTCGAAAAACAGAGACGGGAGGCGAGAGCTAGGTGATCAGGATGTTAAGCTGGCACTTGCATCACATGACTCCAAGTTTACTTGTTAATGAAGAGGGTTGTTTCTGAGATGGGAGGAGGGCTGACATGTTACGTTGTGGGGAAAAAAAGCTAAATAGAAAAAAATATACACCTAGAGGCCTCCATGACAGCTGTTGTGTGGGTAACCCAGATTCAGATGTGAGCCCAGATTTCTGAAGTCATATGGCCCCAGGATAAATAATGATGGCAGGGAAAGCAGTTTTCACCATCAGACGGAGGCATCCTTAGTCTGCCTCCACAGTGACCTGTGTGGTGTGTCCCTGAAGATAATTGCCATTTTAAAGTGTTCTGATATAAAATGTTTAGGTTTTATGAATCTCTCCAAACTGTACACATGCTATAAAGCCTCATTCCCAAAGTGAGGCAGGAGTATACAAACTCTAGCACAAGGCAGGCTGAGGTTGAGGAGGCTTCACCAGACCAGACATTGCCTTTTAAACTTGCTTGTACATCAAATACCATATTGTATGAGAATGACAAAGTATAGACAATGATTTTATTAACTTGGGACTCCTTGTTGAGATGCAGTTATTATGTTAGCCAAGCACTAGGTCAAAACCTTAAGACATCAGAATTTAGTACACTCAGGGTGAGCATACCAAAAGGCAGTTTGCAGGAAAAGTCATGCGCAAGATCAAAAAAATTGATGTTATGAGAGACGGAATATATGAATTGCTTTTTCTTTCTGCATTTCTTCAAACCAGACTTGTAATCTAAAGCTGCAGTCCCAAAACAAGTCACCATGGATATGGAAGTCTTTGTGCAAGGTAGATTCTATGCACTACTTTTTATGCAAACTATCTCCTCAGCAAACAAACTCAGAGTGTGTTAAATGTCTGGTGTACTGATTTTAAAAGCTATACTGCTTGTTACCTAGAAGGATAATTAGCATTTAAATAGCTTCTTCATACACATTCTATCCTAAAGCACTTTACAAACAAAGATAGACTGGTAGTGAAGTGACTATAATGAGAACCGGCAAACATTTTGCACATCAGCTCCCACACACAGTACTGGACAATTGCATGAATTATTTTCTAAGTGAAGAGGAACCTTGGCTAAGATGCTGAAAAAAAAAACACCCACTACTGTGACTCTTGCCTTGAGCTCTTTTACTTTCACCTAGACACACACCAGGGAAGGAAAGAAGGGACCTCAGTTTAAAATTATATCCAAAGAATGGCAGCCCCCCACCCTTTTGTACTGGGCTTGGGTGTCAGCATTAATGGTATGAGCAAAATCCCAGTGTGGGACTAGAAACCATGACCTTCTGGCCTAGAGATGGATAAGCAACCATCTGAGCCAAACTGACACCCTACTATATAAACCTAGCAGCCAAACGGAACCACTATGCTGTGAGTTCAAACAGAGCATGAATAAACAAATGTGAGCTGGCATAAATGTACCCTCCCCTTGACTTTTATCCAACTCTATGAATGGTAAAATAGAAGTGGGGAAGCTAGCTACACTCTTATCATGGTTTCTTTGGGGTGGGATGGGGCATATAGTATTCTATACAGGATGTAGAAGCCCATTACAATGGAGCCCCTAGCTTCCTTTTGGGCACCTAATTTTAATTGGAATATAAAATGTATTCACTATGGATGGAGGCATGATAGTAACAACAACAAAAATGGAAAGGGATCTGGGGGTAATCATCAGATGATCTTAAGGTTGGCAAGCAAAGTGAGAAGGCAGTAGGGAGGGCTGGGAGGATACTGGGATGTATAGGCAGAGGCATCACCAACAGAAAACAGGAAGTTGTATCCCTCTGTACAGACAGTTGGTGAGACCCCATCTGGAGTACTGTATCCAGTTCTGGAGACCCCATCTCTGCAAGAACATAGAGAGGGTGGAGGCAGTCCAGAGGAACACAACTAAAATGGCCACGAGGAAAGACTAAAGGAGCTTAATATGTATATCCTGAGGAAAGGAGAGTGAGAGAGAGAGAGAGAGGGGACATGATAGAAACTTTAAGTACACCTCAGTGGAATCAACAAAGTCCAAGAGGGTAGCAGTTTCAGAAAAAGAGATGCGCAAGAACAAGGCAACACAATTTGAAGATGGGGGGGACGGCTCAGGGCTAATGTGAGGAAGTATTTTTTCACAGAGAGGGTGGTGGACACATGGAACAGCCTCCCTGATGAGGTTGTGGGGTCTAAAACTGTGGGAGAATTCAAGAATGCATGGGACAGACATAAAGCAATTCTTGTGGGGGTAGGATGAAATGGGCTATTGGTTAACTAGGATCTACAGCTTCTCCAGTAGGTAGGAAAATGGGTAGACCAGCTGGGTCAAGCAGTCCTTATCTGCTGTCAAAGTCTATGTTTCAATGTTTCTATGATGCCATGGAGTAGCTGGCCTGCAAAGGAAAGACCAGAGATTGCTCCAATGCTGGGTTTCCTGCACTGCAGGACTAACAGGCCCACGGCTCAGTGCATACTATTAAGCTTCTAAAGTGCAGCTTCAGTAAAGATCGCAGGTGCTCCACTTCTGATCAGCTAACATTCTGTTCTGTTCCTTTACTTGAATTTTCCCAGTAGAGCTTTGAATAGGTTAGCAGTCATTATGAAATGTCAGAGTTTGATACATTTGCTTGTGTGTATACTCATTAAACACATCACAAAAAAAGCTGAACTAAGACATTGTTTTTTTCTTCATAAACTACATGTTATGTAACTGCATCTGAATAAAAGATAGGAAAACACTGTTAGAAAAAAAATAGAAAGGCAGACATACTGTATCTGTTTATTGCAGTAATTAAAATAGAATTGTTGACTTAAAGATGACAAAGTAACCATTACCACCGACTCTTAAGGCTATCATTGGCGTGTACATGCACATGCACAAACACACACATACACACACACACACACTGTAATTGTATTATTTTAACAATGCCATTCTTCTTCGTGGTAGGGTACCAAACCACAGTTTTCTTTTTCCCAGTAGACAGCAGGGTTGCAGTTTAGCTGAAGAGTAACAGTGTCTCTGATTTCAAGCCTTTAACAATAATAATTATCACATTACTAAAAATAAGACTGTTGAACCATGATAATTTAGCTAATGGATGCAACTGTGAAGACATATTTATAATCATTTTAGCAAAATGTCTCAGTGACCAGGCACATTGAGACATGGATGTACCATTCACTTTAAACTCAGGCAAGGCTTCAAGTAAAACAGACACTACAGCTAAAATCAAAATTTATGTAAAAAGTTATTTTACTTCATGCTATCAACATTTCATCAATTCACTGTCCATCATAACACTTGCCAGTATTTCACTGTTTGGTCACAGTTTTTTTCAAGGCAGGGGTTCTAAGTAAAAAAAAAAAAAATTACTCCTGCATACTGTACATACACAACAAATTCATTTCATTTTTACATTAATTACTAAAATTATTATACATTTAAGAAAGTCAAACTTAACCAGCAAATGCTGATAAAATATGTATTATTAGCAGTCATGCTGCATCAGGGCTGCTGTGGTAGGTGAAGTTCTTCCATCCACACCATCAGTGTGTCCATATCCAATCTAGTGGGTTACAACACCCGAGGTAGCATGGGTTCAGAAGGGGGTGATCATGTCAAACGAATCTGATAGATTTCTTTGACTGGGTGACAAAGGATTTAGATCAGGGTAGAGTGGTGGATGTGGCCTACCTAGATTTCAGTAAGGCTTTCAACACCGTTCCACATAGGAGAGTTAGTAAGCAAGCTGGGTAGCTTAGGACTGGGGTCAAAGGTGGAAACTGGATAAGAAATGTGTTAGGAGATAGGAGACAGAGGGTGGTGGTAAATGTGTGTGCTTTGAGGAAGGGAGGATGACTAGCGGGGTGCCTCAGGGATCAGTGATGGAACCAGGCCTCTTTAATGTCTTTATAAGTGACATTGCAGAGACACTGGAAGGAAAGGTTTGCCCCTTTGCAGATGACACCAAAATTTGCAATAGGGTGGATACTCGGGGGGGGGGTGTAATGGATGCACAAATACCTGAGAAAACTAAAGGAGTAGTCAAGGGTAAGGCAGCTGGGTCTCAATGCAAAAAAGTGCAAAACAATGCATTTAGGGTAGAGCTACTCAGGGGCAGAGTACAAAATGGGTGGAGTGGTACTGGTAACAACCAAGCAGGAAAGAGACTTGGTGTAATCATATCAGCTTAAAGGTAGCCGGGCAGTGTGATGAGGCAGTCAGATAGCTAGTGGGATGTTGGGGTGCATAGGAAGGGGTATCACCAGTAAAAAGAGGGAGGTGGTGTTGCCTCTGTATAGATCACTGCTAAGACCCCACCTAGGGTACCATGTCCAGTTCTGGATATCATATCTTGAGAAGGACATATAGAGTGGAGGCAGCCCAGAGGAGAGCGACTAAAATTGTTCATTGTCTTCATTAAAAGCACTATGAGGAGAGACTAAAGGACCTCAATATATATACACATTGGACAAGAGGAGGGAGTGGGGGATATGGTGGAGACCTTTAAATACATCACAGGGGTAAATAATTTATTTATTTTATTTATTTGAATTTTGGTAACCGGGTAGACCTACTGAGACCATGCAGTCCCTTTTTCACTGACGATTCAGGAATAAGATATGTAAATAAAATATGGAAGGGAAGTATTTTTCACAAGAAAAGGTGCACAAGAACAAAGGGACAGGCTATGAAGCTGGAGGGAGGTAGGTAGATTCAGAAGAAATATCACAGAAGGAGTGGTGGATTCCTGGAACAGCCTTCCAGCAGAGGTGGTGGGGGCAAAACAGTTGTGGGATTCAAGAATGCATGGGACAATCACAAGGAAAACATTGTGGAAAGGAAGGGGGGGAGAAAGAGTTGTAGATTGAGTAAGGTCTGCAGTAGTGTTGTGCAAAATTGGAATATTTCATCCTGCAAAATATTTTGCGTAATTAATGCATTACGCAAAATATTTCACTGGGCAAAATGTGAAATTTTGCCTGGGGCTGTGAGCTAAATTTCACCCCAAGCAGCAAAATTTGCCTGTGAGTGAAATTCTCCACCACAGGCAAAATTCTGCTACTTCTGGTGAAATTCTGCTACTTCTGGTGAAATTTCATCACCCGTGGGTGAAACTTCGCCTCCTGCAGGCGAGATTTCTCTACTAGTGGTGGACTGATGAGCTGGCAAAATTGAGGGTGAAACTGCAAAATTCTAAGACATTTTCATGAAACATTTCACACAGCGAAATTGCAGATTTCGCTACAATTTCACTGGTGAAATTTAATTTTGTTGCATCTCTAGTTTGCAGTAATAGCGTTAGGTAGGGAGAAATAGGCAGTGTGGAGAGGTCAGACAGTCCTCATCTGCCATCAAATTCTATGTTTCTCTGGTGGTATCAGATGTAATCTGAATGGCAGCCCCATCTTTCTTCCTTATAAGCACCACGCAGGAGTATGGTGACATCACTGTGGATGTTCTGACATGCATGATGTGATGACATCATCGCACCCACATCGAGCACTGCTGTGCTCATTCTATGTGCCCCAGTGCTTGTAACAGGTGACCTCATAAGAAATATTGCATCAAACTTCAAACGGTCAACATTCTTCTTACAGATTCTAATTTATTTAAGATGATGTAAAAACTAGTTTTCAGATTATCTCTGAAATTTTCTATGTGGGTGCAATGATGTCATCAGGTCACGTACTTCAGGGACATCCTCAGTGATGTCACCATGCTCCTGTGTGGAGATTTAAGGAAGGAATGATGGGGCTGCCATTCAGATTGCTTCTGATGGCATGGATTGAATCATTCCACCCACCACAAGAGTCCTTCTCCTCCTCTTCATCCAAGAAGCATGCTTTCCCCTACTGCCCATGGTGGTGATGTAATGCCCAGGGTTCTACTATCCCATTCTGAAGATGCACAGGCAAGTCCCCACCTCTGGTCTTGTGTGAACCACACACCAGCAGCTGTCAGTACCAAGTGGGTTGCCAACTCAGCAACCCATACACTCACACTGTGCTGGGCACCTTAGACAATTTCTAGTTGGCTACCACTGGCTTAAGGCACTATATGGTGCACCTTCTTTGAGTGTTCTCACAGGCCCCAAATCAGGGAGTTATCTGGTGGATCTGACACTGCTATTATTCTGTCACCTGAGGAAAAAGAATTGGTTAGCGAACACAAGTGAAGTGCTGCTTATGGTATACCAGTCCCTCTGTTTTATAAAAGCAAGCTAGTAGCATGTCCACTACCAGCACAGCTGTTTGCAGTGGAGGAGAGCCGAGAGACTGCCAGAGAGGATGAACATATGGAAGTGTTGGTGCCAGATAAGGGAGAGGTGCCAGTGATTCAGAAGAGTGAAGCAGAAGCATTGGAAAAGGAGGAGGTAGCATGAAAACGGCATGGAAAGAGTGAAGCATCAATTGTGAGCGAAGTGGGGATGGTTGGGGAAGGAGACGTTGTGGAGGAGAAGCAGGCAACATTGGAGGAGGGAGCAGGAGATGGGAAAGAGGAAGTGGAGGCTGAAAGCTTGTTTTCAGTTACAACAAGCTACTCTGATGTGAACTATACTGCTGATGAGTGGAGACCACCACTACTACCAGTACAGGAGGACAAGAGTAGGAAAGTAAGAGATGCAATGAAGAAGAGAAAACAACAAAAGCAAGTTGATGAAGCAGGTAAATCCAAATCCCAGGTCATGTTCCCAGTCACACCTGATAAATCCGCTACTACTGCTCCTTGTGCTGATCATGTGGATCAGCCACATCATTCCACCCCTATGTTCAGGAAAAAGAAATGTTGTAGTCATCACCTTAGTTCTTCTAAGCCCCCTTTCCCCAGATCCCTCAAGCTGGTGGTCATACAGCTAAGAAAGTCAAGTGCTGTTCCACAGTGTGGGACTATTTTAGTGATGACCCCACAAATCCACTGACAGCATGTTGCGACATGAGTGAGAAAAAGATTAGCAGGGGTAAACCCACAGAGACACTGGGAAACAGTGTTTTGGCTGATCATCTAAAGCATGAACATGGCATCTTGTTAACAGTCACAGCCCATCACAATCCACACACAGATAAGAATCTGCAGCAGTAGCAGCCAGGTATAGGTGGCAGGATCAAATGGTTTGTTTAGCTTATGCAGCCCCCATGGCAGCAGCAGTCAAAGTCAACTGACACTAGTGGTGCTCCTTCCAGAACGCAACTCCAACCAACAACACCACCACCACCACTACCACCACCAGCACCACCACTAGCCAGGGATTATAGTGGTAGTGGACACACCAGCACCAGTGCTAGTTCAGAATTTATTGCCACTAAACAAACCTATCATACCTCCAACTGTCTACGACCATTTTCTCTTCATTCTCCCCTTCAATAGTATGTTCTGTTTATGCCTTTCCACTATTTTCTTTCCCTTTATTAAATATAAAAGTGTTTTACTTGTATTCATTTACTATTTACTAATCATATTAATGATTATGTTTCTCATATTATTATGTTACTATGTTATTCTATTTGACTTCTTATCTTTGTAGTTTTAGTGTTTAGCTATCTCCCTCTCCCCTTTCCCCCTGGACGTAGCTGGAAATGAGTTATTATCAGCTCATTATGTCTTTCCTGGTTAAACTTTTAAATAAATAAATTTGATGAATAAATAAAGCACACTGCAGGAGTCATTATATATGCACACCAAAATGCAACCTATTCATCCAGCTGCTGTGCAAATTACTCAATTGATGGGTGAGATGATGGACCTTTATCTGCAGCCATTCTCCATGGTAGAAGACACTGGCTTTCGAAGACTCTTATATGATCTGAAATCCAAATACAGGATTCCATCAAGCTTCGTGTTTTCTTGTTTTCTCCCAGCAAGATAAGAGACCATACTCATGCAGGTGGTGACCCTTCTTAAGCAGGCAGAGGGGGGATATGTACATTTCACTGGTAACATCTGGAGAAGTACTACAACTCTAAGCTTCCTGAGTCTCACTGGCCATTTGGTTGTGTCAAGCACCAGCAGTACCACTACTGTCACACCTCCACCACCATCACCAACTCCTGCAAGAGTTATCATGAAGCAGACAGCCACTTGGAGGAACAGAGCTATTGGGAGACCATTACTTATTGTCAGGGCCTCAGTAATGGGGGAAAAGTGGGGAAGTTGTCCAGGGCCCCGAGCTCAGAAGGTGCCCACCTGAGGAACTGGCATTACCCCTGGCATTAGCTGGTTTGGGAAACAAGGGCCCATTTCAAGTGACTTGTCCAGGGTCCCAAAATTCATAGCTGCAGACCTGCTTATTGTGTCAGTCATGGAGGAGAAACACAGTGGGGAAAAAATTGTGCACTTCCTATAATCAATGCTGGTCATCTGGATGTACAACTTGAAGGTAGGGATTTTTGTGACAGACAGTGGGAGTAACATGCTGATAGTCATGAATGATGGGGATTTCTGCCATGCACCTTGCTTCACACATGCACTGAATCTGGTGGTGAGTTATGTGTTTGAGAAACGTGCACTGTTAAAACAAATATTGACACCATTAGGAACATTGCAAGATATTTCCATCGCTCCTATAAACATGTTGCACTCCTCTGACATTATCAACAGAAGCACAATGTCCCACAACACTGCTTGATTAAAGACTTGGTGACAAGGTGGAACTCTGTATTTTACATGGTGGAAAGACTGGTGGAACAGAAAGCTGTGTTTCAGGCTATGGAATTTCATGATGTGCCTTGTGGGGGATACCTGTCCTATGTGCAGTGGTGTATGCTGCAAATACTGGTTTCATTTCTGAGACATTATGAACAGGCCACCACAGATCTGTATGCTGAATCTCCTACTCTCAGCAAGGTTCTGCCTATGGTGACTCTACTTGAACAACACACACAATGTTATATGACATCTACCAGAACAACAATCCAACAAACAAAGCCAGTTGTGGTGGTGCCAGTGATGATGCAAGAAGACATGGTAGTGGCTGTGGCATCAGTGGTGCTGGAGGTGATGATATTGACTTCACCAGTGGTAATCAGGGCTCTAGTGCTGGACAAGGTGGTTGTGGTGATAACACTACTAGTTCATCATCTCAGCAGCGTCTGAAGCTGGATGCAATCCTTGTCAGTGTGTCAGTTGGTAGCACATCTGCCTCTGGACTAGAAGGTCATGGGTTCTTGTCCCACACTGGGATTGTACTTGCACCTGAAATGCTGGCATCTGAGTGCAGTATTAGGGGGGTGCTGTACTGCTTGGGTGTGCCATCCTTCAGATAAGACATTAAACCAAGGTCACTTCTACCCATCCTGGTGTTGTCTTGGTGGGTGTCAAAGATGGAAGTGAAAGAACTCAGGGCACTCTTTGCTAAGAGTAGGGGATATTCCCAGTGTCCTGTCCAACATTCCCCTTCCCATAAACCAGCTCATGCAATTGTCCAGGCTGTGTGTGGCTGCTGATGTGCGATATGGCCGCCACTACACATTTGGTTACTTCACTACCAGTCTAGCATTGCTTGTAAAGTGCTTTGGGATACACTGTGTATGAAAAATGCTATATAAATACTGATTCGTCTTCTTCATCTTTATTTGAGGAGTGGCGGAGATGTTTCTGACACAATTTGAAGAATGATTTTAAAATATTCAACGGGACACTCAGTTTGGCAAGGCAACATTACTGGATCCAAGATATAAACATGTTTGCATTCCTCCTGCACATGTTGACTATGTCAAACAGAAAGTCTTGCAGACAATTCAGATAGAGCAGCACAGACAATGCAAAGAAGCCACAACTCAACCTCCTCCTCCTCCTCCTCTTCCCCCCTCGCTTTTTGTGCCTGTTTCTCATGATTTCAGTGCCGGGGGTGTTAACGTCACTGTGGTGGTGGTGGTGATGATGATATCAGATGGGAAGAGGAAGAAATCGATGATCCAATTCCAGGAGACACAACAAAAAACATATGGCAGCTATTTGACACAATACCAACATTGCACAGACATTATGGATGAAGGCATGGACATGACACCAGACTACATGATGGAGGCATATTTAGCACAGCCACTGTCTAGCCAAAATACCGATGCCATCAGATTCTAGCAGGACAGAAAAGCGACTTGGCCTGCACTGGCTAAAATGGCTTCATAATTTTTTAGATGTCTCCCAATATCGTATGCTTCCAAAAGGTGTTTCAACACAATTGGAGATATTACCTCACCACATCACTCCGGGCTAGATCCAGACAGTATTGAATTCCTTGCCTTTCTGAAACTGAATTCAGTAAAAACATAGAGCACCAGGATAAAGTGGTAGTGTAGATACTGCATATGTGGAAACTGAAAACAAAAAATAGACTGCACCCACCACAAAGTCACCATGACTGCTCATAAATAAATTTATATTTATTTATTTGTAAAAATGTGTATAGCAATTCCATCAAAAAGGTTAAAAAATAACAGAGCAGAAGAATAAAATGACATTTCGCAAGGGTAACCCCAAGTTTGATCAGATAAAGGGACAGTGCCATTTCGCCACATATGTGTACATCCATCATTAATTCACAAATCATTGTACTAGTGAGAATGAATTAAAATACTTGGGCCCAGATATTCAAAAGGGTTGCGCGTGCGCAACTCCAAAAATGCGCCATTCTGCGATATTCAGAAGGGGCCAGTTGTGCCACTGAAAACATGCTGAGCAACAGCGCAATGGAAATGAAGGCATGCGCAACCGAAGGGGGCGGGTCCATGCACAAAGTGCACAATGCGATATCCGAACACTTGCGCAATGCGCAAGAGTGGCTCAGCCGGAAGTTGCGCAGTACCGGATTTGAGCCAAAATAAAAAGGCTCAAGGAAGCGGCGCAAGAACCCTAGCAGGCCGCAAACTGGGGGAGAGACAGAGAGAGAGAGAGAGACAGGAGCTGGAAGGGCAGACAGGGACAGTGGGTCCAGGAGGACAGAGAGGCCAGTGGGGGGTGCCCGGTGCAGTGGAAGCAGCAGTGAGGGCAGCGGGGTTAACACAGGAACAGCAGCTGGGGGGGCAGAAGCCAGGGAGATGGACAGTGTCAGCTTCCACATGGAAGCTGTAATGAGGGTGAGACACCATGCTGCGGGGGCGTGGCGCGGAGGGCCCGTGGCGGTATGCCCCGACAGGCGGTATCGTGCCCGCATCAGCTCGAGCTGCACATAGACATCGAGATTGTGGGCTGGTACCGCCTGAACAGGGCACATTGAGACGGCTCTGCGAGCTGTGCAGTGATGTGATGCAGGCACCCTTACGACGAGTCATGCTCTGTCCAGTGAGACCAAGGTGACAGCCTGCATGTGCCTGTCGCCACGGGCACCTTCCAGAGGCCGACAGGGGACACCACAGGCATTACACAGTTGGCCACGCCACACATCCTCACCCATCCTCAGTGCACTGCTGCCTCATGCTGCGGAGTACATCCATTTCCCCAGCACCGCGGCAGAGCGCATAACAAACATGCAGGAGTTCCACAGGGTAGCACATGCCTGGCGTGCTAGGGGCCATAGACTGCACCCATGTGGCCATTCACACGCCACCTGGCCCTGACGGCCAGGCTTATCGGAACCGGAAGGGCTTTTCCAGTGTCAACTGCCAGGTGGTGTGTGATGCCACTGCGTGCATTATCAATGTCTGTGCCACACATTGGCGGAGCACATGATGCCTTCATATGGCACCAGTCTGCACTGTGCCATCGATTCGAGAGGGAACATCCCCACAGGTCATCTAGTGGGTGAGTACACATGTATGGAATGCAAACTCTGGGCAAGGGTGGGAATGACACAGGTGCCATGGTAGTGGCACACAAGGATATGGGCTATATGGACCTGACATGACACTGATCTCCACTATCTCCACACAGGTGACTGCGGATACCCACTCCGTCCCTGGCTGCTCACACCGTACTGGCATCCCACGATCCCAGCGCAGCTATGTTTCAATGAGGCACATGCCGCAACACGTAACATCATAGAGCAGGTGTTTGGGATGCTCAAGGCACGCTTCCAATGCCTGGACACCTCCGGTGGAGCCTTACAGTACATCCCCCAAAAGGTCTGTGGGATATTCCTGGCCTGTTGTATCCTGCACAACATGGCCAAAGACCATGGGATAGCCGTGACAGGTCCAAGAGGGACAGCGATGGGGACACCAGTGGCGCCTGTGATGTGGGTGATGAGCAGCCCCCTAGGACGGAGGGACCCCGACTGACCTGCAGGCCCAGCTGCACTGGGACACCATTGCAGAAGAGCACTATGCCCAACACAGGTAAGTCAAGGGGACATGTGCAGGCAACACTCTCCATGCGCAAACCACAGGCACACAGGGGAACACACCGTGCATGTAGGTCAGGGGAGTTGACGGTTCCAGGCATACTAACACACCATCAGAGAGGGGTGAGCACTCATATGGACACACACACACACCAGGCAGCGTACATGGGCAGCAGCACAGCACTGCGGAAATGACATTGCCAACACACAGCACCACCAACCACCTCTACCACCTGGACTGTCCACCTACATGTGTTGGGACCTGGGCACACTTGCACCTTGGTGTACAGTGCAATGCAGGCATCATCATGCACACGCACCTGTGGACAGCAGTTGGGAGAGTGTGCAGGTGGTCCATGTGTCAGCGTGGTGAGCAGAGCACCCAGCAGTGCACTGCCCACCATGACACACATTGCACACAGGGCAGCACCAGACAGGGCCTGCACTGGGAGACAGCTCAGTCAGGTAGCACTGTCCCACGGCCACCACGGATGCGTGGGTGGCCCCACCGTGTCCCAGCAGCACTGGCAGGCTGAGCAGGGGTCACATCGGGTGGTGCTGGTGCACCACCAGGGGTCCCACTGCACGAACGCGACATTGCCCACACAGGGGTCTGCATCCTGCCAAACAAACTTGCACCAGGGGTGCTCGGGATGCCCACAGAAGAACCCGGCATCGACAGGCCTGGTGTCGCACGATGCCGGGAATGGGGAGTGGAGAGCTGCACTGTGTGGGGTGTGTGGTACAGGGGCACCTGACAGTGTGGCCAATGTGTCCGCCACAGAGACCACTGCCTGGGTCAGCCTGTCAATGGCAGCGGTCACATCCATCCACATAAGGACCAGCTCGGGTCGGTCCCGAGCACACTCCCTGCTATGCCGCCCCATGGACACAGACAGTGCCTCCACGGACCTTGTAACCCGCACCGGCATGTAAATACCCCAGTCCCAGCAGGTGGGTGCGGGTCCACAGTACTTTCCCCAATGGCCTCGTGACCCCAGGGAGTGGATGGATCCTGGTGCACAGCACTTGAGGGTGGGCGCTGTTCACCAGGACCAGGTATGGGCAGATCAATGAGCGGTGGACATGTGCCACTGATTGACACTGTACCCCCAGCCCTGGTGTGCGCACTGCTGCCGCCGCCCCTCCAACTGCTGAGCCCCCAGGGTCCACACTGTTCCACCTCCATGCTGACAGCAGTGCCAGACACCTGCACAGCCACCGGTGCTGCCCCACTGGTGCTGACAGGCACAGCCTGGGACTGTGCCAGCATGCTGGTACACAGGTGTGAACCAGGAAGGCCCAGGGCACGTGCTGGCTCGCCATGTACGTCCGTCATGGACACACACCTATCACTGCCCATTGCAGGCCTGCCTATCCATCAATGGTGCAGGTGCGCCACTGCTACAGGGCACAGCATGCTGGCATACCTGCATGCCAGACTGCTGTGACACAGGCTGTGCACCCCTGCACTTGTATCACTGACATCGGAGTTGTAGGCCCAGCGTGCATGCTGCTGCAGTGCCTGCAGGCTGGTGGTGGAGGTGGATGGTCCCTCCTCCCATGTCCAGCAGGTCTGCCTCACTGTCTGGACCCACCACCACCACCGTCTCCTGCGGAGCGAACGGGATCTGTAACAGAAAGAGTACATGTGAGTGCATGTGAACAACAGCCCCCCAACAACAACCACCATGTCATGCCGTCAGCGGTGATGGGCTTCCACCTGTCTGGAATCCTCTGCCTGGTACACCTGCAATAGCACTCGGCTGCATGGCCGTGACCAGTGTCTCCTCTATGGGGTCAGCTGCAGCACCACTGGTAGGGCCCCCACCAGTGCCAGCACGTGCCGCCCTGAAGGCTGCCACTTTCTCCTTCAGCCTCCTGCGGCCAGTCCCCATCTTCTTCCTGCAGGCCTGTGCATACAGGCTGCTGGTGGCTTCCATGCAGGTTGACCTGCCTGACCACCCCTCCCATGCAGCTGCACGCATCCTGAGGGGTTCCTCCATCCACTCAATAGTGGCTCATCCTCCAGGTAGGCCTGGAAGAGGGCCTCTGTCTCTGCCGCGTGGTGATTCGTGCCACCTCCTACGCCCCACCGTCCACCCTCAGCTTGGATCTGGTCAGTCACGGTGATCTGTATGGGTGGAAGTGACACCTGTCACTGTGCAGTCGGCAGAATTCATGAGCATAGAAGGCCTCTGGGGTTGAAGCCCCCACGCTATCCTCGAATGAACAGATACCGATAGAAAGGTGCCCTCAGTCCCTTTCTAAGTGTCCTTTCATGCTCAGCCCCTCAGCCTTTATCATCCTCTGGCACCCCTGCCCATGAGCATTGTCCTGAGCATCACACAGCATGTAACTCACCTCTCACCTGCAGTAACCAAATCTGGCTGGCACAACCCACTGTCGCATTTTTATAGCGCAACACATGCAAATGAGGTGTGGCGCAACTTTAATGACATGCTAATCGCGCCACTGCGCCTTTGAATGGCTGATCGAATGATTTGCATATGTCGGCTGAATATCGCGTATTTGCGCTTTGCACAATACGGAAGGTCCGGCTAAGCCAATGGCGCGAGGTTTGTGGCTGCGTGTTACACCGCCGTGCGCATGCCCAGACAGCTGCGCGTGCGCTCATCACACTGCAGACCTGCTGAGCGCGATAGGCAATTCAGGCCATCGCCACCATTGTGCCAGTGGCGCTACAGCACTGGGCACTATATGGCGTTGTGGCACTACTGCGCGATAGTCCACTGTGGCATTGGTGCTCAGCTTGGCAGTCACGCAGGATGCCTATATGTCCGTTGGCGCGGTGCGTAGCCTTGTGTCATTGCCATGACCTTGTGTATGCCCTCTGCCCTCTGGCGCTGTTCGCATGCCATGTGTACGTCCCTATTGCGCTGTCTGGTGACAGCGCCATGTAAAGTGACTGCACTGTTCGAACAGCGCGATTGGAGCCTGTGGTGGTCTATTGCACAACAACTCCACGTGGGGTCATGGCGCAGCAGGGCGCCATATTGCCTGCTGTAAAGTTGGTGCCATGGCTAGGAGGAGGGTGGTGTCCTGAAGCCAGCTTGAAGTGGCCAACCTGGTGGCCCTGGTGGAGCCCCACTGTGAGGCACTGTATGGTGAGGCCCCCCTCACCATGCCTAGGACCCACGTGTGGCAGCAAATGGCCACTGACCTGGTGGAGGTCACTGGCCGGGGCCGATCTGCTGAGCAGTGCCGGCACCGGTACAGTGACCTCTGCCGGAGGGAGCCGGAACTCTTGACGCGGCTGCGTTCACATGCCAGGTGGGGCGTGGTGCCTAGGCCAGGTGAGTGTACCATCTATGCACCTATATTCTCTGTAGGGGTGTGTGTGTGCTTGGGTGGCTGTGCATAGGTGCCGGCTCAGACACGGTTGGCTGTGTCAGTGTGTGCAGCTGTGCGATGGATGGTTATGGCTGTGTGGGCTGGCACTCTCACTGGGGCAGGGGGCACTCTGCTTTTGAGTCACACTGATGTTTGTCTCAACATATGTCTCCCACAGGCCGGATTTTGAGGACGCCGGGCGAGGGTGAGGTGGGCTGTGCCAGGGCCCCGGTGCCAGGGGGTGTTGTGCCCCAACTGCAGCAGCAGCAGCATCAGCAGCAGCAGCAGACCCAGCTGCTGGAGGAGTGTGAGTATCATTACTTCATGGATGCTATTGCATGCTGGGGGGGGCAAGACCACCAGCCATGCACAACACAACCAAAGGGGAGGTCATAATTCCACTATACAAGACACTAGTGAGGCCCCACACTGGAGTACAGTGTACAGTTCTGGAGACCATACCTACGTATGGACATGGACTGGGTAGAGAGGGTTCAGAGGAGGGCAACACGGATGGTGCATGGATTGCATCACAAGTCCTATGAAGACAGGTTGAAGGAACTGAACATGTACCCCTGGAGGAGGGAGGGAGAGGGGATATGATGGGGACATACAAGTATCTTAAGAGGGGGAACAGAGTGCAGGAAAACACTATTTTCAGCGTAAAAGATGTTCCAGGACTAGAGGGCATGGGATGAAGTTGGAGGGGGGATGATTCAGAGGAAACATGAGAAAGAATTTCTTCACAGAACGGGTGGTGGACAAGTGGAACACCCTGCCAGAGGAAGTGGTGGGGGCTGACTTGGTCACGGGATTTAAGAATGCATGGGATAGCCATACAGGAATTCTGGAGGTCAGGGGTAAGGTGCAACAGACTTATAGGAAAACAGAGTGAACTTACAAGGTCAAATGGCCAGACTGGGTGGCCCATAGGCCCTTATCTACCGACACTGTCTATGTATCCATGTATGTAGGCACGACACAGGTGACATGCATCACAGTGCAGCATCACAGCATGTCTGTGTATGCGTCACTGGTGGTCCAGGCATGAACTGGGCACATAGCTGTGTAACTGGCATCGCACCACGTTGCCACATCACTTGCCAGCCTAGTTTGTACTGTGATTGACGTGGGCAGTGTGTGTGGGCGGTGGTGCGCATAGCTGGTGCCACCTGTTTGTGATGGCCATGTGCATGTTCACAGTGGGTGGGTGCATGCCATCACAGGTGCAGGACATTGGGCTATATGGCTTGCAGGTTGGGTGGTGTTCAGGGTTGTAGTCAGTCATAGCCATTGACTGTGTTCCCATTTTCCTAGGCCTCGAGGTTCTACAGAGGATGCAACAGGATGTCCGTCGCCTCACAGAGGTCAGCATTGCAAACCACAGGATCCTGCAAGCCATCCGGGGCATGGGCGCCATCAGGGCGGGGATGGAACAGAGGCGCCAGCAGGGAGGACCAGGGGCCGCTGGGCACGTAGCCCCATGACCCTTCCCACTTCTCCCATCCCTACCACCCTGCCTTCCTCTCTGAGTTTTTAATCCCTCCGTCTTGAACACACCCTTCCTTGTACCCGTCCCCCTTGTAAATAGTTTTATTGTTCTTGTTGAAATATGTTTAATATACATTTCTATTTTGATATATGAATACTGTGTCGGTCTCTGATTTGCAGCTGGCTGTGGGTGCTCAGTTGCAGGTGTGTACATGCCATCTGGGCTGGTATGGTCCTGGGTATGTGTGTGTGTGTGTGCATGGGGAGGTATCTCCAGCATGGCAGTGACTTTCGGTTGGTCTTGCCATCTGCTGCCACCCAGTGCTGGGTGCACAGGGTGTGTCTGGCTTGTAGGCTTCTGTGTTGCACGGGGCTGACATGTGCTGGGGGGACTGCATGGGTTCCTGCAGTGCCAGTCACTGCACATGGGTGGTGTCTTGGGGTCACAGTGCAGGGTGTGCTGTGCATACGGGGGGCTGATGTGCACTGTGGTTGTCAACCCCCTGTGTGTGGCACTCTCCGCCTGCCAGTGGTTGTGCTGGGGTGTCAGGGCTCTGCTATGCTTTGTTGGCTTGTCCCCATGGGCACGTGGATCATCCGTCCCACTCCCAGTGATGCTGTGCTTGGGGTGTGCCGGTGTGGTGTGGGTTCTGCAGTGTGTTCCTGTGCCCATGTGTGGCATGACTGGTGGTGGGCCCCAGCCTGCCTCCCTGGATGTGCAGTTCCATTGCTCTGGGGGGGCTGTGCTTGCGCTATGGCAGCTCTGGACTGCTCAGCTGAGCTTCCCTGGTTGCGCCATAGTGCAACATTTTGAGCTCAGCTTCTCCTTCCTGGTTACGCGATGGCGCAGTATGTGCGATATTCAGATGTTGGTTGCTTGCGCAATTTGCTCTGCTCCATGTTTGAATATCGCACCTGTTGCGCATTTGAGCAACTGGTTTGTGCTTGCTCCTGCTGTTGCACCAGTTTTGAGTGCAGTTTGAATATCTGGGCCTTGGTTTACAATTCATCAGGCACATCAATTTAATTAAAAAGCAGTCATGAGGATGATAAAAACAATGTATTGTACTAATCACATTGTGAAATCAAATGTAGTACTGTGCCTTATTTGTCTCAATGATTCTTTTAGGTCAATCATCAGGCATACTGAAAAACATAATCATTTATTTGTTGAAAATCAGAGAGAAACATTTAATTCATTCAGAAGAATACTGGCTCCTTACTTAAAAAGACCACTAATTATTGGTCCTTTATACATTTCATCTGTACTTCAGTAAAACATTTTCATATTGAAATATGTGTAAGCACATATAGGCCAGGATATTCAGACTTCACCAGGCAGTGGCACAAGCCTGGGCACAGAGCAACTGGGATGCACCGGGGCGAAGACCAGGTGATATTCAATGGTGATGCACCATGGCACAGCACCATTGAATATGGCAAGGTTGGCGCACAGACTGTGCATGGCGCAGTGGCCCTGCACTGGTGCAAGCCACAGATAGGGAGCACAGGGATGCACCAGCACAAGTGCAGTTGTGTTAGATGCATCACCCACAATATTCAGCAGGGGGCATGCAAATGAGGCCATAATACATGCAAGGTGCAAATTGCAAAATACATTTGCATGTCATTATGACCCCATTTGGACGCCTTGTGCAGGGCTGCCTGGCAACTTGTGCCTGGTGCCCTGCACAGCATGATGTGTGCAGTGGCATCCCCCGCCCCATAGCTGCGATTGCGTAACTGTAAACCACACAATCCCTGGAGGTCCAGTGGTCCCCCCATCCCCGGGTCCCAATAAATGTAATGAAAGACCAACCCTAGAGTTCTAGTGGTCCCCCCTCCCACCCAAATCCCCAATATATGTACCAATGAATGGCCTTGATGGCTAGTGGACTCCCCCACCCATTGCCATGATCATGTTGATCCACCATAAAGATATGCCCTGGTGATCAGTGGCACCCCCACCCTCCCACCCACACCAAACCCCTTGCCCACTCCCCCAGTCATTGACGGGCGGCTACAACCCACCCACATACTGCACAGCCACCCACCAAATGGCAGGTACAGTATGGGCTGTAATGAAGTCATTCACATATTTGGGACTGTCTAGTACAGTATGCCCTGCAAGCCATTTGGACCACACAGGGGACCAATGGGCTTACAGCCCATACTGTTGGTTATGTATTTAAGTCATCGGGGACCCAGGGAAGGGGGGCCACTAGACTGCCAGGCATTATTGTATATGCATATACCATGCTCATGGCAATGGGCGGGGGGCTCCACTTGACCACCAGGGTTGTGAGTGCTTGCAGATGGTGTTCTGGGCAGGCAGGTAGCCACCCACGGCTGGGCTGCTGTGTTGCACCCTGCAATACAGCTGCCCACCTGTTGGTGGCTGGTATTGGTTCCTACTCTGCATGGGCTCAACTCTGAGCCCCCCAATGTGGCGAAGTGCAGTGGTGCATCAGAATATGCACTGCACATCCTGGGCTGAATATCGGAATGTGCCGCATATGCATGGGCACACCCTCTGCATTTGCACAGCATACAATTACATTGCTCCCCAGCACATCGGGATTTACGCTGTGCCAGGCAGCCTTCTCAATATCCCACCATGGCACAATCTAGGGTTGTGTCGGCACAACTCTGTTGTGCCAGGTGCAACCCTTTTGAATATCTGGGCCTTAATTTATACACAGAATACCCACTGCCTATAATTTATACAAAAATTCAGATAAATCTATTGCCTCATTAAGCCCTCTGTCACTGTGTGCATTCAGATAATATATTCAGAAACTTTCCTCCTGGACCAGTCTCTTTTCTAAGTCGCCACCTCTTAAACCTAGTGTCACGTTCTCTATTCCAGTAAATAAAATATTATGTCTCTTATCTGAATTGCTGTTTATATGTTTTACTATGGCATATGCTTCGTTATTTTGTTGTATGGTTCTAATGTGTTCACCAACAAGAAATTTCAATTGTCTTGTGGTTCTACTGTACCTATGTAACAATGTCCACAACTACACTGGTTGGAAAGCCATTCACAAAAAGTAATGATTAATGGTCAGTTTTCATGTAAGGGATTAGTCACTAGTGGGGTTCCGCAGGGATCAGAGTTGGGCCATATCCCTTTTCAATTTTTCATTGCAGATTTAACTAAAGAAAATTGTTTAAGTACTGTAAAATATGCTGACAATATAAAAACCAGAGGGCCATGTGCTAATCCAGAGCAAATATCTTCTATTCAAAAAGACCTGGACTTAGTGACTAAATGGATTGCTACAAGGGGGATGAAACTTAACTTGTGTAAGGTAATGGATTTTGGGATAAATAACCAGAAGCACATCTACACACCGGACAACAGGTTACTGGCAAGTACATCTTTTGAAAAGGATTTGGGTGTTCTAATATCAGATGACTTCCTTCCAAACTCTGATATAAATGAGGTTATTCTAAAAGTCAATCATATAATTTGGTCTATTAAACATAACATTGTATCAAGGGACAAAAGCGTATTGATGCCACTGTTTAAAGCTTATGTTATTCCCCATTTGGATTACTCATCCCAATTATGGTGTCCATATCGGCAACAGGATATCATGGTATTGGAAAGAGTTCAGAGGAGGTACACCAAAATGGTGAGAGATTTAAAAGATATGCCATATGAGAGTAGATTAAACTCCTTACACCTTATGCCTTTATCAATAAGATGCATAAGGGAGGATCTTCTCCTTATGTATGATATTATAAATGATCCTTATCTTATAGTTAATTTGGGCTTTCGCTTTAAGGATGTATCTCATAATCTAAGGGGACGTCCTTTACAGTTACAACTTAAGAAATTTAATTTTCTTCCAAGGAAATTCTTTTTCTCAGTATGGGTTGTTAAGTTATGGAATGCATTGCCCTTAGAGGTGATAATTAATAATTCCATACATACTTATAAAACACGCTTGGATAAACTTATCCTTGCTGGTTCAATTTTTAGTTATTATTAACATAAAGGAGTAATTCATGGGCCTTTTTGGCTCTCTAACTCCTATTAAAAACTTAGTATGAAACTGTAAGAGATACACTACCCCTTCCATGCTGCAAGATATAAATTGTTTAATTTGTATATCCATACCAGTAACAGGATTTTGAAAGCTCTTGCATGTAACAACATACTTACAATACACGCAGTTACCACACTTACGTGAGCCATGGGAGGGGGTATCCAATTGTTTACTAGCATTTGCTGGCATTTGTACTGTCTTCTACCAAATTCATGAAGTTCTCCTTTAAGGCAAATTTCTACCTTGTTTTAAAACAGAACTTCATGAATGGTAAAAATGCAAACTTCACCTGTGAATTGTGGCTTTAAGGTGACATTTTCAAGACTTCAAGGGATTAGAGGTCACAAGGTGCTGCAGTTAATTTTAATTTTATTAATTTATTAAATTCTTGGATTACATACCTGAGTCAGAGACTCTTTTACATAGGTTCCACATCAAATACAGCATTACAGTAAATACAGAGAGAAACAAAAGAGTCAGAGACTCATTGAAAACAGGTAGTACACAACATCAGATATAATCATAGACAATGTAGGGCCAGGAGGAGAATCATACAGTGATTAGGATGACACTAGTTGAGTTGCAGAAGGGGAGAGTGATAGTTATATTACAGTCAATGTTGCAGTCATGGGCCAGAGTAGCAAGGTAGTTGGTGGAGGAGGCAGCCATAGGTTGGATCCATCCAATGGTAGAAGCAGCCAGAGGCTGGCTTGGTTGAGGGGGCAGTCAGCCATAGACTCAGGCTGGCAGTTGGAAGAAGAATGTGTAATAGCCTGATACAGAGGGGGAGGAGGGTAGGGTAAATTAAGGAGAAAAGTGGAAGCAGGAGAATAAATAGTGTTACAGGTAGCTAAGCTGAGCAGTCACCGCTGCTGCACAAGATCAGGTGCTATTTGAGGATATTCTTGAATGTACCAAGCTTGGGAACCCTGGCCGTGTCAATAGGGAGGTCATTAAGCCAGGAAGGGGCCTAGTAGCTGAAGGAACATTGGGCTTGGTTGGTGCGACAAAAAGGGACTTGGAAATTCAGCCTGGTGGTACTCCTGGTGCCATGTGAGTGTGGTGTATGAGTGATGAGGCACTGGGATTTTGGAGGAGTTAGGCACATATTGATTTTCTTTGCATATAAGCAGGTGTGGTATTGGATTCTGTCCCTAAGGTTAAGCCAATTCATTCTCGTGTAAGTATGTGTCCAGTGATGCACGCCCATTGCCAGGTGACAGACCTTGTTGAGGGCAGTGCTAAACCTTTTGAGGTATGATTCTGTGGAAGCACTATAAATAACTAGGCCATAGCCTACAATTGACAGTATGGAGCTGGTAACAGCCATCATGAGTGCTTGTTTGGTCATATTATTTCTATTCCTGTAAAGAATGCCTTACCTACATTTATCGCTTTTGAGACAATGTCGATGTGCTCTTTGAAAGAAAGGGCACTGTTGAGTGAAATTCTGAGATATTTAAATGATTGAATTTGTTCAACTAGGGTGTTGAGGTTGTTCAGGATGATAAGTGGGGTGGATTTTAACTTATTATGGGTGCTAGAAATCAGCATGGAATTAGTCTTTTTATAGTTCATGATAAGATTGAGGGTTGCAAACCAGTCTTCAACTGTTGAGAAGTTGTGTTGTAAGTCGGAGGCTAGAGTGTGTGGGTTAGGGTGGCTAGTGAAGAGTACCATGTCATCCACATAAAGGAGTAGGTCACTAGGGCAGAATTGAGGGAGGGAGTTCATAAAGAGGCTAAATAGTAGAGGGCCTAAAATGGAGCCTTGGGTACTCCAGAGAGGACAGGTAGACTGGAGGATAGAGCATCACAAATTTTTACTTGTGACCAATCTTTCAGGTAATTTTTGAACCAGCCCACCATCTCAATAGAGACCCCCACAGTGCTAAAGGAGTTAATAAGAAGGGTGTGGTGTATCATGTCAAAGGCTTTAGTGAAGTCAATATACACTGACCCCACTAAGTGCCCACAGTCAAGGGCTTTGTGTATGAAGTTGTTGTACTCAAGCAGCGCAGAGGTGGTGTTGTGATTTTTCTTGAAGCCGTGTTGTTCACAGTATTGGATGTTATACTTACTTAGATATTCAGTGAGCTGGTCCGCAACTATCCATTCCAGGGCTTTGGACAAGGGAAGTAAGATTGATATGGGATGGTAGTTGGAGTGGAAGGCTCTGTCTCCACTCTTATGGATGGGGGTCACTAAAGCAGCTATCCACCGGGTAGGGAATTGCCTGAGACACAGGGACTTGTTCAGAATCTTAGTGAGGGGTGCAAGGACAGTGTTCAAAGTCAACTATAGCAGCTTCAGGTCTAGTGAGTTGCTGCTAAAGTGAGATTTGTCTAGAACCTTGAGTAGGTATTTTCTGGAAGTGCTGGTTTAGACTGTTTTGAGATAGAAAGGTGGGTTTGTGGTCAGATGGCCAGCATCCTTCAATGCGGTTGGGGGGGTTGAGAGTGTCAAAGAAGTTAGAGGGAAGCACACCACTAAGGTCCGAGAAAGCTATGTTAAAAGTGTTGGCTATCTGCTGTGGGTTTTGGATGATCATCAAGGTTGAGCATGGTGGGAGGGGTTTTGATGGGCTTACCAGTAAGTTGTTTTAGGTTATCCAAAAACTTCTTGCTGTCACCCCGGACTTTGAGAGTGCATCTGAAAAATGGTCCTTTTTTGCTTTTCTCATGGATTGGGTGCAGGGGTTTCTGGCCATTCTGTACTGCTGCCAGTGGAGTTGATTGCCTGTTGCCCAGGTATTGTGCCACAGGTCTCTGTCGGCCATTTGGTATAGGAGTGAGAGAGAGATCCAACGATTTGAAACTGCTTTAGGCCTCCACTTTTTTAGGAGGGCATATATGTCACAAGCTGCGTTGAAGCTGGTTATGAAGTGGTCCAGGGACAGATCAACACAGGGAGCATGATGCGGGATTGACCAGTCCAGGTTGCATTGGTGGTCTTGGAACTGTTTGAGTTGACCTTTCTTAAGTATGTGTTGGTATGTGGATTTTTTAGATTATTTGGGGGATTTATTGGACCACAAGCAGATGATAAGGGAGTGGTCACTAATGGCATTGGGGAGAACCTCAGAACTAGTTATTCTGTTGGGTCTATTGGTGAAAATGATGTCCAGCAAGGTATATATGTCAGTCCTTGGGTTGCATCTGGTCAGGGAGATTACTACTCAGGCTGGATTAATGGTGGCGGTAGTGTCTTTGTAGATTTCTGCCTCGAGTGCCAACCAGTTAACGTTGAAGTCCCTAAGGAGGACCACTTCAGTGCTGGGGGAAAGTTTGGAGAGATAATCACTTATTGCAGCAAAACTGTTGGATTGGTCAGGGGGTGGGAAGTAGCAAGTGATGATAGTTAGCAATTTTCTGTGAGGTCCCAAAAGCAGTTTAAACACAGGGGCTTTGGGAGCTACTACTGGTAACTATCTTGGGGACAGCGTGTCCTTGGAAAGAGGCTTTAAGGTAAATTGTGCAGCTTCCTCCCCTTCTACCAATCCTGTCATCTCTGAAAAGCATTTTGCCATCCAGTTGTATGGTACTGTCAGGAACCTTGGGGGACAGGCATGTTTCAACAACTGTTAGAACATCAGCCTTGTGTTGGGACACACACACCTGGAGGAGATTGATTTTTTGATGGAGACTTCTGATGTTTAGAGATGTCAGTTTTATGGTGCCAACTATGGTGCTATGCACCTCGGGGAGCTGCATTGGTCCAGGGTTAGGGTGAATATTTTCCAACAATATTAGGAGTAGCAAGAAGTTCTGCATTATGATGTATTTGAGTGCCTTGAGGATGGATAGAGGTTTGTGGTTTCTGGGTTTATGTGCTAATGTGAGCATAGTCAGATGAGAGAGGTAGGGGAGCATAAGAAGAGAGAGGGGATATTTTTGCAATGTGTGACAGAGGATTTGTCAGGAAGACTGGGGTGTGGTGTGGTGCACTATTGGTTGTGGAAGCAGTAGGGATACCCTGCTCAAGGGGTGGATTGTGTGTCTCAAGCAACTGTTTGGTAGCTAGGTGTTGTGGGGTAAACCTGCTAACAGGAGAGCTAGAATTACTAGATGACTAAGCGGGACCATCCTGCCTCTAGGGAACAGAGATGATACATTAGTTCTCTGTAACCATGTATTGAGAGAAAAATAGAAGAACTGACTGATATTGGTGGCAAGTGCCTTTTTCCCACACGTTAGAAATCACAGCCCTTATTGTCAGAGGTTGAAAGGATATTCAGCAGTGTGTGCCCCTTTAAGGGTTGGAAAGGGGGGTGTCAGGTAGTGCATTTAATAAAGGATAGGAATGGGGGTGGAGGGCAGGTGAAAATTCACCTTGTGAGTCAGACGCAAGCAGCACAGACTGTGAAGCTGAAAATGCAAAACTTGGACAGAACTCCAGAAAATGTTTTTTTCCCCTTTCACTATGAACATGGTTCACCGCTGCAAATTAAGTAAAAGCAAGCAGAGAGCTCAGCTCCAGGATTCATCTTAGTCTTTGACTCTCTGCTGTGGATAAAATTAATTTAAAGCAGGCAAGAAATTCAGCTGCAGGGTTTGCAGACAGCTGCGGATGATTTGCTGTGCCAATGGTCAGGAGGGTGCCAAATTCAAACAGCGGTCTGATCATTGTCTCGTACCTGTAGTCAGGAGGGGAGCAGGTGGGTGGCAAAGCCAGCAGGGTTCAATCCACAATTGCGGTTTGATTTGATGAGGAGTTTGGCCCATACAGGGCATGGCTGATCACCTGGGGAAAAGAAAAAAGTAGCCAAATTAATAGTCAAGCTGGGGGGGGGGAGGTTGCCTGAGTTTTCAAGGGAACAAAGACAGGGGAGGGCAATAGACAAAAAGGGGAAGGTCCATAGCAGGGGGTGGTGATGAGGAAAGGACAGGAAAGGTACCCAACTTAATTGGTGAGTGGGGAAAGAGCAGCTATGGGAGTGGGGCAGGCAGAGTCCAAAGTTTAGCAGAAGCAGACAAGTCAATTAGGGTGAGTCTATAAAAATTACCTAACCAATATTCCCAAAGTAGGAGATCTAGCTTAACACTTAAGCAGAAGAAAAGCTTAACTTAAACTAAAAAACTGCAGCAGGTCTGATTTAAAGCTCTAAATGTAGGAGGTTTTGTCTTAAAACAGAGCTGTATGAGAACTGCACTTAAAATTCAAAATATGTACCAGGTTTTAACTTAAGCTTTAAAAACTGTAGGAGACTAGCTTAACAGTTCTAAAAAGTAGCAGAAAAAAAGAGTCAAAAACATTTCAACAGTTGCACTAGTAGAACGGGCTAAATGAGTCCATGAAAATTCAAGTTGGGAGTCAGTCACAAGCAGCACAGGCTCTAGAGCCGAAAATGCAAACCATGTGCAGAACTCCAGAAAATGACTTTTTTTTACTTTTCACTATGAGCATGGCTCACTGCTGCAAATTAAATAAAAGCAGGCAGAGAGCTTAGCTCCAGGGATTAATCTTAGCTGAGCTGTACTGGCATGTGTAGGTTGAATTCAGTGCAGTATGAATAAGAGAAAGCTGATGTTAAGTATTCTTTGTATCTTTGTGCCTAAAAAGCTTTGGAAGACATTTAAAACATGCATTTTTCTACCAGATCACTTCCTTAAGTGTCTATTGTGCCTTGTGTCTCTAGATTACCAATTATTTCTGGCATTTGTTATGATTTAAAGTTGTAGTTTAGTTTTTCATGTAGTGAATCAGTGTTGTGGGGGAGAAGAGCTTAACTGCAGCAACTTCCAGCATGAACACAATCTTGCTAGAGCTCATAGGGCTGCATCTGAGGAATTAGGGTAAAAATATTGAAAATTATCAAAATTACAAGTCTGCATTAGCAAAATGCAATATATGCTCATAAATTTGTTGTTTTGTAATATTTTTACACAAAATTTTCAACATAGCATTATTATGACCTTGCCTCATGAAGAAAGGCACAACAAATGTTCATCTCCTGGCCAAAAGGTAATTTCAAGCAGGCACTGCAAAAATCAACTTTTGGGATGCAAAAACACATTTTGGGCAGGAGTTGAAAAATGGCAGCAGTCACATTCATGAGGTGCTGTAATGAAATAGCTATGTTGAAAATATGGGTTAAAAACATTAAATATTATCAAACATACGAGCCTGCATTTGCAAAATTCAACATAGCCTCATAACTTTTTTTAAATATTTTTACACCAAATTTATAACATAGCCTTCTTATGGCCCCACCTCAAGAAAAAGGGCAGACAAAATGTTCAATTCCTGCCCGAAAAGTGATTTTGTGCCAAGACCAAAAAATCACTTTTCAGGATGTTAAAAAAAACCATTTTGACCAGGATTTGAAAAATGACAGCTGCCACATTCATGAAATGCTGTAACAATATGGTTATGTTGTAAATTTGGGGTACACATATTGACGGTTACCAAAGTTATGAGTCTGCATCCACAAAATTCAATATAGGCTCATCATGTCTTTGGCTACAACTGTATTTGTACATCAAATATTCAGCATAGCCTTCTTATAACCCCACCTCATGAACAAGGGCAGAGAAAATGTTCAACTCTTGCCCAAATGGTGATTTCTTGTAGGGACCACAAAATCACCTTTCGGGACAGATTTTCCTAATCTCAGTGTAATTGTTCATGAGGGTTACAAAGAATGCATGTTGAAAATATGGGCCAAAATATGCAAAAATAGCCAAGTTATGCCACTAAGTTCAAAACATCATTGCAATACATTGAACCACATACAGTGGTGATCACAGAAAAGTTTAGTGGTACCCCGGTATGATGTTTGTATTTTAATAGTAACTCGGTATGATGCTCATCATATAGGTGGTACTGCAGTAATGCCTTAATGTAGTAGTGGTACACTAGCTGCCAAAATGCCCTTCCTAAGTTAGCCACAGGATGGCAATCACCTATTATCTTAGAGTAACTGCTATCCTGTAGTGCAATTATGTATGTTTTTTAAGAGCATGCTTCATTCACCAGCAAGTGTCGCCGTTAATTAAATGTGATGGGAAACAGATTTCTTCCTTTTGTTTATAATAAAGACTGTAAACCTTGGATTGCCTTTACAATTAAATAAAATGCCCTGGTAGTCTAGCGCCCATAACCTGATCCCCTCGCAAAGATAAAAATGCTCTGGTAGTCTAGCAGCCCCCCCAACATGATCCTCCTCACAATGTTAAAAAATGCCCTTCTGATAAAGCCAATAAAAGTGATGCATTAAAATAAAATATTTTTTTTATGAAACTGGATTTTATGTAGTAGCAGAACATTTATCACTTTTGGTCGGGAGCTTCATCGCGATCCGAACCGAAGTCAGCAGGTTAAGAAAGCGTTTGCTGTCACTCCTGAACAGTTGCTGAATGCCAATGTGCACAGCATGAGTGCACTGGAACAACTGCACCATCCAGTCTTATTACCACAGCACAGCTGAATGCAAGAGTGAAAGAAAACATTTACTTTACCTGCCAACTTCAGGTCAGAGCACGGTGACGCACCCCCTGAAAAAAACAGTCGTAAGGGATGTCTTTACAGTACTCACTTGCATATCCAGGAAAAAATGTATGACATTTGTAAAGAAGCCTTGAGTTATGATAAATATGATAAATAAATACCTGCATCCAGTGATCCAGAGATCCACTAATAAAAATAAAGTGCCTGTCACTGTGTGTACTGTTACCTAGCATCGTGTGCTGTGTTCTGACTGCAGTCTGTAATAAGAGACTATTTGGGTCAATTATGTTCTGTAAATATTGCTGTTTCCCAATATTTGGTTTAACCAAGCAAAGCACACTATTGTTTCTAGGTGCAAGGAAGTTAAGTGACTTGCTCAGGGTCATACAATATGCAAGGCGGGTCGGGGGTCTGGGAGATTCAAAGCCAGGTCTGAAGTTTTGCTGCTCACAGCCCTAACTGATCCTAGTCTTCATGCGTGCCTCAAACAATCAGCAAAACAAAACAAAAAAGAATGGAGCACACACCGACAGAGTTTATTTTTATTTATTTTTTATTGTAAATACAAAACCAGTACTAAAACTCCTATGTTGCACTCTACTAATGAAGCTTCATTGGGTGGCATGTGTTGCTGCTAGAGGCAATGCTTTTGTATACAGAACAAATAATCAAATAGTTAAGTGAATCACAAACAATTGAAAAGGTTTTTAACGCTGCCATTACAAACAGAGAGCGGTCAAAGGTGCGGTAAAGCGGTAAAGTGCAATGTGGAATAAACACCATTGAAACTGTTCTACTAAAGATGTATACTGAAGAAATTTAACATTTGTTTCTCAGGTATACTCATTCTTTCTCATTTATAGCAAAGGAGTATCTTTTTTTTTCAAATACTAATTGCACGATTGTAAGTCTAAGTGCCTATGCTCAAACCATTGGCATCAACAAAGAGACAGCACCATCGCCTATGGAGAAACAAACACATGGGTCAGTCAATCATTTTATTAAAAAGATGAAAACAGATTGAGGATACCACTGACCATAGCAGCTACATTATCTGACTGTTCAGGAAATTACAGGGTATGCCAGAAAAAGTCTGAAATGAGCTTGCAACAAAATTTTGCATGTTTCTCAGGGGATGCAAAGCTCATACCATCAATATTATTTTATTATGTCAATACTAGAAAATCTTTTGTTTTAAATATTAGGACAGGTTGCAATGCTAACTTATCCATTAGTAAAAGACATGCCACCCATACTCCCAGTGACTGTCTACTATTCCAGCCCCCCAACCCCTGCCCCCCTCCACATGCACAAAGGACCTTTCACCCACAACTTTAATTGAAATAGTCATGGTGGTATAGTGTGTACCCCAACCCCCAGCCACCATCTTATCTCAGAATGCCCCTACCATATGTAATATGCAGCTCTGTGAATGACAGCTGCTGTCATTCACTGAGCTGCACACTACATAAAGTAGGGGCATTCTGAGCTAAGATGATGGCTGGTCATAGAGGTGATCACTGGGCAGATCTAGCTGCCAGCTGCAACGGGATGGGCACTGTAATGATAAAGGATGAGTGGTGCAGCAGACCACAAGTAACATTTAAACAGATTTTAAGGATGATTGGGATTTAGGGGGAATAGGGGAACCTTGAGTACAGTGCAGTCTGGGTAGGCAAGTGGTTTACTATGGTAAATATCATGGATATGTATGCATTTTATTTTTTTAAATGTCAATACATATTATGGGCTCTTGTCAGGTAAAAAAAGTTTACTACAAAAATATATGGCAACATGTGAGATTAGACATTTTATTGCTTAAAAATCTTGACAGCTTCAGGGATTGATTGGGATTTTTAAAATTACAAAAAAAAAATACAAGATAGATTATGGGAAAGGTATATGTTATTATTTACATGACCGGCCAGTTTCATGGAAACAAACATATGGGTTAGCAAATCATTTTATTGAACAAATGAACATAGTATGCAGCTACCATTGACCATAGCAGCTAGAAATAATTTGAACATTTAGGTGATTGCAGGGTACACCTGAGAAACTGTGGAAATGCGCTTAGAACAAAATCATGCATGTTTCACAAGGGATGCAAAGATCATGTACCACAAACACTATTTTAGTAAATCAATTCTAGTGAATCTTGTTTGTTTTGATAACAGCAGGTTGCTATGCTAAGTCATGGTTTGGTAAACAACATGTCCCCCCCCTCCAAATGGTGGTCTATTAACCCCACACCCCACCCAATGGCCAGATCATCCACAATTTGTATCAAAATAATCATGGTGGTCTAGTGTCCCCCCAACCAAACACATACCCCACCCACCTTGCCCATCATAGGATCAGGTGGCTGGCTCTGCCCATCAGTCATGTACACTGCCAGATGCCCACTGAGCTATGACTTCACACATACTGTATGAATTATGCAGCTCCGTGAATGACAAAAGCTGTCATTCACTGAGCTGCATACTATATACAGTAATGTCATTCAGAGGTACAGTAAGACAACGGCAGATCATGGCAGTGAGCAGTGGGGAGATTCAGCCACTGAAAAAGAGAGAGAAGTGGGTAAGGGGTAAGGAGGGATTACAGTAGGTAGGAAAGTACAGGAATGGGGAGAGAAAATATCCAGTAGAAAATAAAAGCAGAAGAAAAGTAAGTAGGGCAGCAAATATGACTGAATAGTTGCAAATATGGAGGAGCTAGATCGCAGACTCTAATGGAGCTCATCAATAATGAAAATATTTATATTGTAGATATATATTTATGCAATGGGGGTGAGGATAAAAAATGGCAAATAACAGCAATATTTTTGCCTGGTCAGATCTACAGTGAGAATATCACATTTATCCTCACTGTAGGTCATTTATCCCCACTGTAGGTAATAACCAGGCACTATCTGCACTTCAGCACAACTGCTCACAAAGGTTTAGATTGGTGGGAGCTGGCAGCATGAGCAGCACAATCAGAATGCACCTGCTCACTTGCATTCCAGCTCCCACTGGCAGTTTAGTTTCTCTCCAGCAGAACACAGAACAGTTTCATTTTCTCCCCTGTCCTTTCACTGTAACTTATTTTAAAAAGATAAACTTTCAGTTTCACACAATATTAATTACCATTTCTCCTAAAGATCCAAAATACCAGACAAAACACACTGAGTTATTTTCATTGTCTCCCCCACCCCACATTCTTTCACTTCAAATATTTAAAAAATAACTTTTAGCATCACACAAAACATTCACTTCCTTCAAACCCCAGCACACAAAAAAGCAATCAAATTCTCTTTTTTACTCTTACCACTCTCCCCAGCAGCACAACGGCACAATGTCCTAACACAAAAGTTCAGTTTTACGGAACATAACACTGGGTCATCCGGAAACAAAAATACATAAAGACTCACCTATTTAAAAAAAAATGAAAATTACATGGATACAGAAACTTGTCCCATTGCATAAATGGAACATGCAATGCCCCCATCGAAAATATCTCAGATATTTTCCCCTTGAGCAGTTTGACCTATGGCATCACTCGTGGCTTCACCGCTCATGATGTCAAAGGTCAAACTGCACTCGGACGGGATATCAGAGATATTTTTGATGGGGGCATTACATATCATATATAAATAGAATAATAGATAGAGGACTATGTATTATAAGGCAGTAAGACCATAAAGAGGTTTTGGGGACTTGGAACCTCGAGAGCGAACCTCGAGAGGTTCCCAAAGTCCCCAAAACCTCAAGATGGTCTGGCTGCCTTATAATACATACTGCTTTATTTGTTATTTTTTGTAATATATGGACCCCATTGTGAACATTCCTTTTTTTTCATGTGGATTTTGTGAAACTGGCTGGCCAGCCGCCGCATTGAGCATGCGCTGTCACTGAGCTGCACACAGCGCTAACGAGTGTCCCATCACTCGTTTAAAAAAAAATTGTTTCTTTTAATTTAGTAGGGAGTCCTACCTTTCAGGTTTTTTCATCGCTTGGCAAATGCAGGATGAGCGATATAGTCCACTATTTGTTTCAAAATATAATACAAATTGAAGCAACGAACTTAACACATTCCTCTCGCTTAGCGAGAGGAAAAAGACATCATGTTTTTCAAGCTGTTGAGCCCACCTAGTAGAGAAAAGCTGCCAATCGAGATGCACACTGTTAGTAGGGTTGTGCAACAAGGAACATGGCATCATGGCAACTGGGTTTGTTGGCAGGCAGATTTGGACATGCTCGCTGGGATTGTAGTGATAATACTATCATTGAGAGCTGAAACTATAGTATTATCAGCTCTGAACAATAGTATTATCACTTGTCAATGATGGTATTATCACTTCGGGGAGTGTTGTAGTACCATGATTTTTTTGTATGTGATAGGATTCTATTATTTGGCCATCTCATATAATATATATATATATATATATATATATATATATATATATATATATATATACACACACACACACATATATATGTATATATAAAATAGATTTATGTACATGTTTAAAATGAGTTTTTCACATCCTGTCTGTCCTTAGCCATTGTTTATATACTCATGTGTGCCTGCTTTATGTCTGACCTTTGCAGAATCACTTGACCTCCACCTGATGCTTTTTTCCACCTTGTCCTCCTCTTTTTCTTTTAACAATGCTGGATATTTCACTGTGAGCATTGTGAAGCTGAATTCACATGAAGTTTGTGATCTGTTCATGCAAATGCACAGCTTCAGTGAGTGCTTAGCAATTTCAGAAGTCTGTTCAATACTTGCATTATGGTCATTTTTTTTATTGTATAGTATTTTGTTCTGTCATTTAAAAATGAAAAATGAATGGAACAAATCTCCCTTCTACAATTTCATTGTACAGTATTGTACTCTGTCATTTAAATAATGGAAGAAACAAATCACCCTTCTAAATTAGACCCTCATCCCCTTCCACCTTCATCACACAACGATGTTGGCTGCTCTGGGCTATTGTATAGTTTTGTTTTTTTTGTTTGTTTTTGTGGCATGCATATCTTTTCCCATTCTCTCATATTAGTTCCATGGACAGATTCTGCAGCAGTATGCTGCACTTTAGAAAAACATCATCGTTATGATGCCCCAGTCCGAACCATGTCAATTACAGAAAACTGACTATGGAAAATCTTTTGATACAGTGACTCTTCACTTATTGTTTTGGCAGCCTACAAAAGATTTGTTTGCTCTCCTCTGAATAAAACCATGAGCACTTTTTTTTAGTTCAGAAATAAAAAAATAGTAATTTCTGAGGCAATGCAGTATCATAGCTAAGGGAGTGCTAGTGTGAGCCACTGGGTGGTGGTATGGGTGAAATGACAGCTACTGGAACTCAGAAACTTGTTAATCGCTTCTTGGAAATGTTCTTAAATCTAATTAATCACACTTCTGAGCACATCTGAAGCTGTCAAACAGCAAGCTGTAGTGACTGTGCACTAAACCTAGTCTACAAAGAGCAACATGCTTAATGTGAAGGACTGTAGCATCAATTTTTAAATACAGTAGGTTTTGTCATCCTGTTTTACCTTGGCAGTTATAGCTTAATTAAAAACTTTTCTGGCTGAGTTGCTGTACTTATCATAAATAACCCTCACACAATGCAGTAAAGATATATTTAAAGAAAGGTTACTTTTAAAGTTCTCTGAAACCATACTGTTTGACATTAATTATCAAGCAGTGGTTGGCAAAGAAGCTGGGCTGACAGCATACTAAAAAGAATAGGCTGACTGCTGGATCAATTATATAGAAAATAATCTTTGGACTTAAATATTTAAAAACAAAATCAGCAAAATAGTGTAAACATCATAGTTTAATAAGAGCATTCTAGGAGTTGAGTGACATTTGTTGATCTAACCATGGGGACATAAGGCCAGGCAGATATATTGCTGTGGGGAAGGGGATAAAAGCAGCAAGTAAGTGATGCTTTGCATCGTGGGGGCATGTGTGATTTTGTATTTTCTTGAAACTTGGCTTCCCAGCCAAATGCCCTTTGGGGTAACCCTTGCCTCAGTGTTCGCACACAGAGGTTCTTTGTCTTTTAAATAGTTTTTTATTTTAATGTTTTAACCACAACATAACCCAGACAGACCATCTTAGGGTAGCTGGTTCATTCCACTGGTGTGTCAAACAGATGAGGCATACTGATGAGTCCTGGTAGGACAAAACACATGTCTATGTCATCTGTTAGCATCCTTTGCAAACTGTGTGAGAGGCCTTTCGGCACCATGCAATTCTGCTTAAAGTTGAACCAGCATAACATTCTGTGGTGATTTGCATATGCAGCCCATGATGCTTTGCATTGTGTGGGCATGTGTGATTTTTGTATTTTCTTGAAACTTGGCTTCCCAGCCAAATGCCCTTTGGGGTAACCCTTGCCTCAGTGTTTGTGCACAGAGGTTCTTTGTCTTTTAAGTAAGTGGTGGCTGTGAGAAAAGAAAAAACAAAGAAAAGAATGCAAACCCGACCTTTCATTTATCAACTGGGTACAGAGGATAAACACTACACAGGTGCACAACTTTCCAGGCTGGCAAGCTGCAGAAATACAGTTATATGTGACTCCCACTGTCAGAACTCACTCTTGATATCACACATCAGCCCTACCCAATTCTGGATGTGTGCTAATTTTATGTTTTTATGAGTCTCAGAATGTTTATTTATTTATTTAGCTTTTGTTTACCAGATAAACACATTAGACAGCCAAGTGCCTATTTGCAGGTGCTACCCAGGAGATTACAAGGTACAGGCAAACAACAGTCATACAGAATATAAGGATAGAAACAGTCATAGCAAAATAGTTGGCTGTGGGAGTGCATGACTGTGGGAGGTTTTAAAAAGGCATTAAAAACTTTTTATGGTGCCAGGCATTTAGTGGCATTGAATGAATGAAACCTGTCAGACTATTGCTATTGCTTTGTATTTGATGATTTTATTACTGCTGTTTAAACTTTTTTGTAAAGTGCCTTGGTATTCTGAAAGGTGCTTATGTGAAATAAAGCTTGTTATTATCAGTAGTAGTAGAAGTAGGATATTCAACTAAGTGAATTACATGACAGGGGGTCAATAGAACAATATAGATCTTACACAAATCAAGTTAAGAATAGCACTTTAAACAAGAGCAAGGGTTCATAGACTCATCAGTCTCAGTGACACATTGATACAACAATCTCAGTGTCCAGACCAAAGGTGCAGGACTAACCAGAAAAAGGTGGGGGGTCCTAAGGTACAGAGACAGGAGGAGACAGTTTTCAGGTAGCCCCATAGATTGGATATAAAGCAGGAATGGGAGGGAGGCGAACATGGATAGGGAGGGAGTTTCACAGTCTTGAAGCACAGACAGCAACAGCCCTATTACCCATTAAAGAATGAGTTTTGGTAACCAGGAAAACCTGCGAGCCACTGGATCTTAATTGGTAGGAGGAGTATGCAGACTTGAGTAGTTCAGCAAGTGCAGGGGAAGTGGCAGTTCTGACAATATTGTCAATGAAGTTGCCTGTGACAAAGTTGTGATGGTTGTCCAGGGAGAGCCACTCAAGCCTGGTGTACAGCTCACAGTGATGCGAGAGATTGGGGGGCAGAGAGAGCAAAGCGACATATGTTATTGTATGCTGTATCCCACTTACAGAGCCAGGTTTTAGGGGCATGGGCAAAGGAGATAAGTCCATAACAGAGCATGGGAAGTAGAATCCCCTTAGCTAGGACTAGTTGTGCAGCAGGGGTGAGGCAGCTTTTGGCTCTATATGCCAAACCCAGCTTGCAGTTTGCAGCCTTGCATATATTACGTATATGCAGTGAGAGGTTGCGTTGGGGTCAAGGGTTACCCAGGTATGTAAAGGAGTAAGCAACTTGTTAGAGGGAACCATTAGCTCCAATGATTTTTAGAGGAGCCAGGCAAGCTTTGATTTGGCCAGGGAACCAAAGAGCATAGCCTGGGTTTTCTTAAGGTTGATGGTTAGCTTGTGGTCCTTTTGCCAGGATTGAATGAGGTCAAAGTCAGAGTTATGCCTGGTATTGATGACATTTATGTCCTGGGAGCTGGTTAGGATAACAAGGTCATCTGCATACAGGATGGAGAGCCCATGCGCTGGGACTAAGGGCAGCCCATTGACAAAAGGGGAAAACAGAATAGGCCCTAGAACAGACCCCTGTGGCATCCCACAGTTTACAGGTGTGGGCTTGGAGAGGGCCTTGTTGAATCTGGTGAATTGCTGCCTGCCAGCGAGGTAATTGGTGGACCAGGCAAGGGCAGGTTGGGAGAGGCAAAGGGCCTGGAGAGTGGAGCCGAGAAGTGAGTAGTCAACCAGATCAAAGGCTTTTGAGAGATTGATGAAGGTGGCACTGGTCAGTTTGCCTTGATCGATAGCAGCCCTGATCTCTGATGTGACCTCAGCAAGGACAGTAGCAGTACTATGCCCTTTGCAGAAGCCGTGTTGCTCTGGGTTAAGAAGGTCATGGATATGTATGAAGTGTGTGAGTTGGGAGGTAACCACCTTTTCAAGCAGTTTGCTAGGTGCTGACAGGATGGCAACAGGGCGTTAGTTTTCAAGAGTTTTCAGGTCACCATGTTTGAAGACTGGAACAACTCTAGCCACTTTCCATAAGTCAGGGATGGTTCCAGAAATTGAAGAAGTGTTGAAGATATGGGCGATAGGCTGGGCCAGGAAAGGGGATCCCAGACAAAGCAAAGCAAAGAAGAAGTAGGCTGCTGGTTAACTAGGATCTGCAGCTTATCCATTAGTTAGGGAATTGGGCAGACTGGGTGGGCCAAGCGGTCCTTATCTGCCGTCAAAAGATTCTATGTTTCTATGGGCTCAAGGTTGTCATGCCTGGCACCAGTATGAGGGGAGAGTCCAGCAAGAAGATTCTGAGTCTCGCTGATGGAGACAGCCTTAAAGTAAAAGGCAGGTCGGGGAGTCACCCTGGTGGAGTAGGTGGAAAGGTCAGAGAGCTGTAAGTTAAAAGCATTAGTGATAGTCAGGGCGTTATTACAGCTGACCCTGCCAATTTGCATGTCAGTGACCTAGCCTCTGGCAGAACCACTTACAGTGTTCTTGATGTTATGCCAGAAGTTCCATGGATTCCTGGCTGAGGACAACAGGGAGGATTTACAGAACTCGCTCTTAGCAGAGTGGATACCTCTTTTACATGTGTTTCTGAGCTGCTGGTGTTCCAGGAAGTCAGACCTATTAAGGGAGGCCTTGAATTTAGCCCAGCATTTGTTCCTAAGCTTCATAAGGGAAAATAGGCCACCATGGAGCCATTTGGTGACAGTGCCCCTAACCCTCCTTTTTGTGAAGGGGGAGTGTCTATTCTATAAGGGAGAGAATAATGCAAGAAAGTTGTCAAGGACAATTTTGGGGTCACTTGCTGCAGTGACCCCTGACCAGTCTGTCCGTAGAAGGTCAGTGTGATAGTCTACAATGTTGAATTTTGAGAAGTCCCTCATCTGAATCACTTTGCAGAGTACTCTTGGTGGGGAGACTCTCCAGATACAGTAGGTGGGGGAGTGGTTGGAAATGGCATCAGGGAAGAGACCAGATGAGGCAATTCAATCTGGTCTATTGCTCAGCATCCAGTCAATGAGGGAGCCATTTTCCACCAAGTCCTGACAGCAAGGGTTCATATTGCCTGGCATTGCAGCCCATCCAGTTTAGATTGAAGTCATCAAAAACTAATAGTTCACTGGAGCACAGACTGTGACTGAGGCTGTCAAGGAGGTAGGAGAGTCCTTGCACCCCAGTCTTGGGAGGGTTATAAGCACATACCAAGTGTAGCTTTTGTGAGTTACCCAGTAGGAGAAGGGCATGTATGAACTCACATGTAGGTGATGGGGGGTGGGATACGGCTGACACGTTAAGCTACACCTTATAGTAAAGAAGCAGGCCACCCCACCATTTATTCCCAGCCCTGTCGTTCCTGATAGAGTTGTAACCCAGAAGGGCACATGTAGAGTTAGGGGAGGCGGGCTTGAGCCATGTTTCCATGAACCCCAGAATGTCAAGGCTGTGGTCAGTCACCCAAGCCGACAGTTTGGTGAGATTTGGTAGCAGGCTGTGGACATTAAGGTGGGCCATTTTTATACCCTTTGAGGTTTGCCATGAGGTGGGGGGGAATGGAAAGATGGTGGGGCAGCAGAAGAGACAAGATTAAGTTTAATATCCCCAGCCAGAAGACAGAGCAACAGCAGAAATAGAGCAAGGCAAGGTAGTACACTCCGTTTTGTAGAGCTTGGGCCAGTGGAAGGTGCGGTTGAGCAGGAAGGAGGAGAAGGACATGGTCTGGAGATATAGACACCAGATGGTGTGAAGGCACTCTCGATTAGCAGCTATGAGGTTAGAGACCATATTGGTGCTGAATAGTAGCTGAACTATGTGCTGTTAGTTTTCAAAAGCTTTCCACATGGCAAAACAAAACCTGTCCTGATTATGATCACTTTGACATCACAATCTGGTCCTGTGCTCTTTACCCCATTAATTACTGTATAAAAGACAGTATACAACCTGAGCAGTCTTGAGCATATAAAATTAGCCATTTTCCCATAGGCATGAGGAACATGAGGTGAGTAGTGTGGAATTAGTAGTTCCCCAGGGGGTAGCAGTAAGGCAGAACACACGGGGTGAGTAATGTGAGATTAGTAGTTCCCCAGGAGGTAGCAGTAACACAAGGAATATGGGAGGTGAGTAGTGTGCACATTTAGAAAGCAAAATAAATACTCAAAATGCAGAAAATAAAGACAGATTTTCTTTTTTCTAAACACTTATCTCTTCAGTTTCCCCTGTAATACCAGAAACAGCACTTTTAGGGATGGATGGTCAAAATAGTATTGCTGGCTTTCCACAGTATGAATCACAGGGCTCCATGTTCTGCACTCTTCTGCCACCCCCTTCTCACCCCGTCACCCTGCCATCTCCAACATGCACAAAGAAAAGCTCAGCAAGGGACCAGCTGTCCATGTGACACAGAAATGAGACTGCATGTCATCCGAAAATATTAAGCTCAGTATAGATAACATGAAATTATGCAGACATAGAAGTTTTAAATTAAAATGTATAAGGATGTGGTCACCTCAACCCACACAATTATAATGTGATAGGGTTCTTTTTTAAAAATGATACTAGAAAATGGGTGAATACTGAATTGTGTCCATTTCCCTTTCTAGTGTCAATTTAATAAAATAATCCAATCACATTATTATTGTGTGGGTTGGAGTGACAACATGCTTATATATTTTAATTTTAAACTTTAATGTCTGCATAGGGCCGTATTATCTATGCTGAGCTTAATTTATTTGGTGAGGTGCAGTCTCAGTTCTGTCACTCGGACTGCTCCTCACTTGTTTAACTTCTCTTTTACATGCTTTTGTGCAATAATGGTAGAAAAGTAAGATGAAATGCAGCATAGTAAAACTTGTTCTATCAGTGGTGTAATATGCATTGATCTGAATCAGTACTGACCAATGGTATCTCTCTCAACTAAGTATAAAAAATGAACTAGACAAAAACACCCCCATCTGCAAGCCATATTTTCCCTTACAGAAACAGAGATGAGTCATAATGAGAGTTTAATAAGGGCACGTGGCATTTGTGTTTGGCAAATACCATCTACTGTATGAATGGGTACATTCCTCTGCTTTACTACTAGAATGGGTCATACAAATGATCTTCACACTAAATGCAGTCAGTATTCAGGTTACAGTGTAATTTATTTTCAAACATTTATAGCAGACATTATATGTCACCTTCAAGGTTGCACCCCTATTTTACGGGCTTTCACAGGAGATTGCCCACAACACAAATAATTATATATTGCCTATTAATTAATGAATTCTAATACAATATAAATATTATCCAAAAAATAACTAAATGAAAATTGGTGTATTACTCAATTTTATAGTAATAGATTTACAGTATATTCAATGCTAAGCACTCATTAAATGGTTTTAATGAGCCAAAAATATATAGAAACATAGATAAGGACCACTTGGCCCACTGAGTCTGCCGATTTCCCTACCTATTGGATAAGCTGCAGATCCTACTTTACCAACAGCCTACTTCCTCATACCTCCCACTAGAATTGTTTTATGTCTGTCCCATGCATTCTTATATGAGGCAAAATGTTGAGGGTGATATTTACTGCCTGCTGCCATGATTGAAAATACATTGCACTACAACCTGAAGACTGACAGTGTTTGCAGAAGTTGGATGCCCTTCCCCCCCAATTAAAGGAGGACAAAAAGGCAGACCAGAGATAGAAAAAAATCTTCTCTCATCTCTCTACTGCTCCCTGCCCCATAACTGGATCACTGGTAACTATAAAGTGGTGTGAGAAGTTGGGGGAGGGGTGTATTGAATTTCTTACATCTTCTCTCACAGTTTCTGGAAAGGGCTCATTGTTCTTTTCCTTTACCCCACCCCCACTGCTATCTGCAGAGTGAACCACTGTGACTTTGGCCATTGCAGCTCTTAGCACCTCATTGTCATAGAGTCTGACATGCAAGACAGCTTTGTGTTCTTACTGCCAGAAAGTTGAACTATTATTCCTGCATACACTTTCTAATTTCTAAGCAATGTTTGAATGCACCTTTTTTGAGCTGTGTGAGCTACCTGGGCCCTACCTTTTATCTTACAGTTGACCACCCCCTTCCCATTATAAGTACTGAGCCACAGGAGTCTGTGCTGCAACTTTTTTTATAATTGTATATGTTGTATACATACTTTTCATCACCACACTGCTTTGTTAATTATTACTTATGTAATGGGAATCGAACCTCATTATATCTATATGCACAGGCTGTGCAAAGTAAGAACAATGCTGCAATGATATTAATAGGCAAGCAGAGTGATCAGAGCATTGTTGGCCTACAGTATATGCATAATTATTTTAATTTGCATATCACTGAACGTGATGTGGATAGTGAATGTAGTTTTTAAGGAGTGGACTGTGGCAGGTATCAGCAGCACCATGTTAGGCAGTAGTAATGAAGATTTTGCAGGATAAATATTTAAACAATTATTTGGTAAAAAAATCAAATGCTGGCTCACTACGGCCTTCGGCAGAATGTTCCCTCTCATGAACCGCCTGTGCAGAGGAAAGATTGATACCAACTGCTCTTTAGACTCTCAGTCTTGGATTTTGTTCAATGATTTATTAATTCCTACCTCGGTATTGCAAGTTTTGTAGGTTTTTGGGTTTTGGTTTTGTAGTTGTTTTTGTTTTTTAATTGTATGACAACATTTTATGCTAACACCAAGGCCCCTGGAATTCTGCAGTTCTGTGGTTGCGGAATTTGCCGCAGAATTTGCATCCTGCTGCAGAATATATATAGTGCCGCAGAATTCATTGTTTTTGGTAAATTTTCATACAAATATACTGTTTTTCCATTGTGTCAGGCTTTCTTTCCCACCTCGTTTATCCTGAAGCCCCTCATCTATGCTCAGCATATGATGTCATCGATGACATCACATCATATTTAGTCAATGACAGGACTGCATTCTGCCAGAGAAATGAATAAATCATGCCGCAGAAATCAGAAAATGCTGCCGCAGAAGTCAAAGAGCCCTGCTGCAGAAATCAGAAAATTCTGCAGCAGAACACCAGGGGCCCTGGCTAACACATACTGCTGCTTTAATAATTATCCATACTGTATACCTGCGGGTTAATCCAGCCACAGTATCAATCTCCTTGCAATACATACTACACAAGTACTATATACAATTTGTTCACTCCCATAAAAGTTTCACTGTAATTGTGATTAGGAAGGTCACATGGCAATTGCAATGTTTATACAGGATAACTCAACTGAGATGCTGTATCTCTTATCCTCCAATATATTTTACTTTTCCAAGGCTTGCTACACATTTCTTTAGCCCTGTAACAGTCAAATTAGTTTCTGATTGTATAATGCATATTTGTTGTTGTTATTTATTTTACCCCAGCAGTTAGTGATGCATCAACATGTTTGCAACCAGTCTAGGCTATGCCTGCTTGATGTCAAGATTCTTTCAGTGACTGAGATGTTCTTCCTATTTGATTATTTGTTATTTTCTACTGTAAGAATGACATTTGTATTTTGTTATAGAAACTTTTTTTGATTAATCCGTTCTCATACATTGCTGTCACTAGGATCCCTGTCATTTGTCACTAACGCTATATCACTTTATTTGTTCCTTCATCCTAAAATTGTTCACTCTACCTTTCCATTGGATAAACAGCACCAGTTCTCTTTCAGATAATTTCAATTCTTAAGACACGGTTTTGAGTGGGGAGCTTTAAATAAATGGTTCAGACCAGCTGTGAGTGGGTAATTTAATAATCGTAACTACACATATGGAAACAAATACAACCACTCTCCGCTGTGTACTTTTTATTTGACCACTATATCTAAAACAACATGACACTCAGATTGACATTCTGCAGTGCTTATAGTGTTACTACTTCATCTGGATCTTTTGGTTGCTTGCTAACGCACACAGCCTTAACTGAGTACAGTGTCCCATTCATTGCCAGAGCATTATTGTTAATATATAAACTCTCTTTATTCAATGACTCTCTAATCTTCAAATCTGGCCTATTGGAACTGTAGGCTTCTAACCTGTCCCATTTACCTGCCTACTGGTGTCTTACTTTAAATAATGGGCAAGATCCCTCCCAGTAGTTTTCTGATTGATTTTGAAGGTGCAAGGAGAATCATACTGTCTAGTATGAGTGGTAATTTAAAAACTGTGACAGCCAGTACTGGGCTTAGACTTTGTCACAGCAGGCTTGATAATAATAAAGGATTATAGCTGCCTCCATAATGAATCCTTTGTGCTACAGTTTGATCTTGGATGCCAGACCACACACACACACACACACACACACACACACACACACACACACACACACACAGTCCCGCTCAGCAAGCTTTCTCTCTTGCTCTCTTCATCTGTAGAGATTAATCTGCTGCTGTCATGTCCCATCCTCTTGAAGAAATAGCTGTTGCACCTACATTAAGCTAAGCTTGTGGTCAAAATTCTACATACTGTACATAAATGCAACCCATAAAACACGGTGTTCACAGACAAAGGACAACCGCTATACCTCACTCAAAATGTCAGTACACTATATTTAAAAACTCATCAATCTCAGATACTAGAGCTGGTAAATAATAGCCACTTCTGTGAGTGTGTGTGTGTGTCTGTTTTATTGAAATTTCAAAATGCCGGTCCAACTCACCTGCTAGACAGTATAAACTGCAGAGTAGTGACAAACTTCCTTACAACTGCTCAGTCCTGAACAGTCTCTGAGACTTTTTTCTTTAGGCTCCGAGGTCAGAAATGTACAAGATTATACATTGTGTATAAATGGAACTCTGCTTCCTGTTACTGTGCACTTATAATTATGCTGAAAAAAGAGGATTTGTACAGTATGTGAATGCCCCTTCTCATTTAAAAAAAATTGGTCAACTAATCATTAAATGTCATCATGTCACTGAATGCTTATACAGTAATTAGGCTGAAAAAAGAGGATGTGCATGTGAATGCATTTTCTCATTCAAAAAAAAAACTGAACATTTTTGAACAGTAAACAAAGAACACACTAGTTCAGAAAGCATTTCAGATTACATAAATAATCTTTGACTATAGGGACTTCAGAATGTGGGGACACCTGCTGGAACACCACAACCAAGGCAGGTTAAATGTAGCTGCAAACAGCACCACCTGGAGCATTTCAGCAGAACATGAGGGGGATACAATTAATAACTCACTTACTGCTTACAACATTAATTCATTAACAAATACCGCCCACTGTACCACATACAGTAGCAGCCACAGAAACTGCAGCTATTTCCCGAAATTTCTGTGATATTTCCCAAAATATCTCCTGCTTTCTGCATTTCCACAGCAGGGGCAGCAGAGAGAAACTCTTCAGAAATTTCACAAAATATCTGAAAATAGCTGGCAATGTCTGTGGCTACTACTGTACCACATTAAAAAGGTATTGCTCAGCACCACACCTGCAGGCATACCTCGACACTGTGAAAATTTTCCATGATCACCACTGTACCTTTTTCTTCAGTTCATGGTCTGGCTTTGAAGAGTGAAGATGTGTCTATGGTCCAGAGATGATTATGGTGTTGGTCCCCCAATGGATAAGTAAGGGCTTGAGGGAGGTGCAGAGTGGTGGTGCTAAGTGGGAGGTCAAGTGTGGGGACAGGAATGGCCACAAAAGACATCAATGGATGGCTTTCTTTTTACAGGTTAAAAAAAAAACACCTAAGGATTCCAGATTGCAACACTGGAGGATTGGGCACCCTCAGTGTCACTCTTATGTTTCTGGTCGGGGGCACTGAGAGGGAGGTTCGGGTGGGGGAATATTAAAAAAATACACATAGTAGTCCTCATCATGACACTGGGGGATTGAGCACCCCCAGTGTCACTCTTATGTTTCTTGGTGTGGTGATGATGGTGGTGGGTGCTGACAGGGATGATAGGGTGGGGGAATATCTATAATTAAAAAACAAAAATCAGTAGAATCCTGATCATGACACTGGGGGATTTGACACCCTCAGTGTCACTAATATGTTTCTGGGTGGGGCTGGTTGGTGTTGGCTGAGATGGAGGGTTGGGTGTTGGGAATATCTATAGTTTAAAAAAAACAGCAGTCATGGCGGAACACAGCACACTCCACCATGTCCAAGATGGCCACCACACTCTACTGTGCATGAGTGACTACTAGTGCATGTGCAGTAGAGTGTGGTGGCCATCCTGGACACAGCGGAGTGTGCCACGTTCTGCTGTGACTGCCAACAGAGTAAAAAAATAGTGCAGTGAGACTGTTAATGGGGACAGCGAGCGTAGTGCTTCATGGATGTGGAGACAATTATGTTGCAACTCCAACATGTTCGGTCGGAAGGAATGCACTGAGTCCTTTTTTGAAAGCAAGTGGTCTGCTGGGCTATACCCAGTACAGCCCTAAAAAGGTAAGTTAGGCATTCTTTTCTATCTTAGCAGACAGCATTGTTGTAGTCAGTATTTTGTTTGAATTTTGATTCCTTATTTCTGTGGTTTGTAATTTTAGTTCTGTAGAACTGTTAGGTGTGTTTTACTGAATTATTTTAATCACTGTAGTTTGAGTATCTTGATTTCATTTTTAGGGACTGTGGTGGAGGGGGGTTGGCCTTGATCTCAGCCTCAGCCAAGGAAATTAAGAATTCCTATAGGTCTTACCATTATGTGTTAGTGAAAAAAAAAAAACAAGTAGCAACTATGGGTGGGGGCTTCATCTCAGCCAAGGAAACTAAGAATGACTAAAATTCACTCTTAACACTATGTGTTAGCAAAAAATAAACAATGAAAGAAACTTAAAAATAGTTCAAAAAAAACAAAGTAGGTACTATGGGGGGGTGGCATCAGCACATTCTGCAGTTAAATACATTAATCCACAATATATGTAATTATTCTACAGTTCAGTGATCAGTTACAGTATGTGGAATTTTTGTCTGCAGTTTAATACATTAATCCATAATTGATACATTCATTCAACACTTCAGTGGCTCACTGGCAAGGCAAGGCAATTTTGTTTAGAAGGTACCCAATCCTTGGAGCTCTGGATGCATTACATAAAAACAGGTAAGGTCAAAACAAGCAATACAGCAAATACAAACTATAAATACCATTAGCAAATCAATAAATAGGGGAGTGAAGGATATTTAAATATGTTCCCAGATGTACAGGTTCAGTTTTCTCAGGTTGAATGTTGTTCCCAGTTAGCACTTTGTTTGGTTACTTTATATGTTCTTACCTGTTGTTATCAGTACTTACTTCTTCCATGGCTACATTATCCATGTATGAGTTCAGATGGACACTTCTTCTTACTTCTCTTTTCTCTTATTAAACCAACTTCCGCAACCTTACACCCACTATATTACAATCTTCTCTCAAGCTCTACTATATGCCCCCTTTGTGACCACTAATCTACATCTAGCTCCTCAACTGGCCATTCAGCATTCTTCATTGGGGAAGGGGCTTGACCCATCCTACACCTTGACCCACTCTTCCTAATTATTCATGGCTAAGTACTCTAAATTGATATCATAATTTTAATGGCATACATAGCCCCATTAAATGATACCAACTGCTTTGACAACATAAAAGATATCAACCAGAGGTAGTACTCCTTCAGGAGACACATCTCTCTGCAGTAGAACATGATAAGTTCTCTATGCTGGGATACCACACAGTCATATACTCCTCCCATCCATCAGGGAGAAGATGCAAAGGTATCATTTTAATACCTAGGGGGACACCATTTTCACCCGAAGACCAGTAGATGGACTCAGAAGGCTGCTTTGACATAGCAATGGGCCTACTATATAATAATCCTGTCACCTTGGCATCCGTTTACTTCCCTCTGGGCACCAAAAAAGCTGTAGCACAATATGTCTTTAACACCCTGCTACCGATTATAAAAGGACAGCTTGTTATGGGAGGTGATTTAAATGTCACTTTTTCACCTGAGTTGGATGTCTCCAACCCATTAGCACATCACACAACCTCACTTCAGAAATACGTATGGTAAACACTAACACATTTAGGGATCATCAATTTATGGAGACATTTTTTCCCCACCTCCAAATAATATTCCCATTATGCACCCCATACAGGGACAGCATCTCACTTAGATTATATATTTACCACAATAGAACACCTAGACACTGTCCAGAATGTTTATCATAACACATCCTTTCTATATGACCATACACCGGTCTCTGTGGTGCTTGACTTGGGCAAGCCATTTTGAACCAGTTCGTGGCGGTTCAACCTAATGCACCTCAAGGACCCCGAATTCAGAGAGATGGTTCAGGACGCCATCACCCACATCCATTCTTATAATTAGAACCCAGGCAGTTTGCCATCTGTCTTCTGGGATACCCTTGAGGTGGTTTTGTGGGGGGGGGTTGTATCCTACACATACTGAAAAAAATGGGAAAGGGATAAAAAAATCAACTCTCTTCAGTAGGAAATGCATACCCTCCAAAGCTTTCTGCTCCAGGGGGACCAGTCAATCAAGGCCCAGCTACAGAAAGTGAAGCATTAGTTCCAGAAGCTCAATGACCAAAGAACAGAACAGCAACTCTTATACCTCAAACATTCCTACTATGAGGGACGTCCCAAAGGAACCTGAAACTTGGCCTGCTGGATTCAAAACTATAAAGCACAAGTGTATATTGCTCACATACATGACCCAACATCGGGCACAGCCCTGACCAATTCAAATGAAATCATGAAGGGCATGGTGGCTTATTACCAGCATCTATACACAGTGGATACCTGGGCCCCAGAGACCCATACAGATGCATACCTTAAGCACAATCAAATGCCCCACCTAAATGAGACTCAAGCAAAAAGTCTCCTGGCCCTGATCACAGCCTCAGAGCTTTCTGTGGTTCTCTGTGAAGCCAAGAATAAAAAAGCACCGGGACCTGATGGTTACCTGGTGGAATTTTACTGGGCTTTCTGGGAACCCCTTGTGCTCTAACTGTTGTTAAAATTTCAGGGAGTGCAGGAGGGTGACCCTCCTCCTCCATCATGGAAATATGCCACCCTAAGAGCTCTCTTAAAACCACAGAAAGACCCTCACCTCCCTGCCTCATATAGGCCCATTCCTTGCTAAATATGGATTATAAAATCTACATATCCATAATGGCAAGATGTCCTGAACCCCTCCTCCCTCTTTTAATTAATCTGGACCAGGTGAGTTTTTTTTTCATCTACACCAGACACATGATACTCTCTGCCAAAACCTTTTTTCTCATCAACTTCCCAACCACCAGACAGATCCCCCTGGCATTGCTTAGTCTAGATGCTCAGAAGGCATTTGAGAAGATGGCTTGACCATTCCTGTGGAGGGCAATATTTCATTTTGGACTACTCATACAATTTATATAAACTCTCCAAGCATTATACATCCTGGCCCAAACTTATCTTAAACTTGACGGCTCCCTCTCAGAATCATTCTCCCTGTCAAGAGGCACTCGACAGGACTGCCTTCTTTCTCCACTCTTTTCTGCCCTTTACTTAGAACCTCTAGCAGAAGCCATATGGAGTGACCCTCAAGTGGAGGGCCTCCCCATTGGAGGACATCAATACAAAATATCCCCCTTCACAGATGATGTACTGCTAACTATATCTTCCCCCCAAAAAACATCCCAGCGATATGGAACATCTATAGGAATTTGACTACCTAGCAGGTTACAAACTCAACACTGCCAAAACAGAAGTCCTCCTATACAATGACACCCCAACCTTTACACTGAAGTGAGCTTTTCCCTTTAAATGGTACAAGCAAGCCATCCAATATCTGGGTGGTAAACTTACAAAAATCTTGATAACCTTGAACTCCTTAATTATGAGATTCTTAAACAGCAAATCATGTCTGATCTCTCTAAATGGACCAGTCTGACCCTTGGCCTGTTCCACAGAATAGAAATAATCCAATTAAACATTTTGCCACGCAGACTATACTATCTCCAGACACTTACCCTCATGCCAGATAAGCTATATTTTAAATCCTGGAAACAATTTCGCAATTTATATGGCAGGGCAAATCCCTGAGAATAAGGTACTCTGTACTACAGTTGCCCAGGGATAAAGGAGTGGTCAACCTCCCCAATCTTTATGGGTATGCAATGGCAATGCAGTTATGCATTATTTATCTGTGGGCCAACCCTCACTATCAGTCGTACTGGAAATTAATAGAACTCACATTAAATAATATATCAGATCAGGCCCAATATGCATTCCGATACCTTCCGGCCTGTATCCCCATGGACAAGTTCTACCGATTCAAGGCTCAAGCATACAAATGCTGGCTCTTTATTAGGAGCCACTACCTTACTCCCACAGACCTATTATATCTCAGGGCGATAGCACACAACCGAGACTTTCCTTCTAATAAATTGAATAAGGCCATGCAGAAATGGCATCAATCTGGCCTTACCTATATATTCCAACTCATCTCCCCATCGGAGATTCTACCCTTTGTATCCCTCCAGGCCTCTTACTATCTCCCACAATTGGTGTTTCATAAATACATGCAAATTTGCTCACATCTTCGATATACGGAAGAGGTTTTAGCCCACATAGCTGAAAAACCTCCAATGCTGGTCCAACTTCTTAAATCACACATAATGGGAGATACTGCCCTTCATTTAATTAGTATCCTATACAAAGCTCTTCAAGCCACTACAATGATCTCCACACAGTCTGTTCTGTCCAGATGGAACTCTGAATTAAATACAACATTTAGTCTTGAACAATGGCACAAATTTAGCCCACCAGCCTTTAGCATAATGCGCTCTATCCTTGAGAGAATATGCCTGGAAGTGTCATCTGAAATACTTCTGTACCCCGGCAGTGATAGTTAAGTTTACCAGACCCTGGACAGTGAGTTGCTGGTGACTTTGTGGAACCACCCTGGCAGACCACACACACATAATTGTAACATGCCCTCTTCTCCAAATGTTCTGGCAGGGGGTCATCCAAGAACTTGAAACTATCTTTGACTGTGGAGATGTGATAACCACCACATTCATTCTAACAGCCAACCCACCATCCCATTTGACTATCCTCTTCCCTACCATAAAACTAATAAACCTCATCCTACTTGCAGTTAAAAAGGCTATAACTCATTTATGGTGGACAGAAAGGATCCCAACCACTGAAATGTGGAGAGTTCTCACTCATGAGATCTACACCCTTGAGAGAATATTAGCACATGCCAGTAATCGGGTCTCTTCCTTCAACAATAAGTGGAGAAGGTGGGTCTTATACCAGCTTGACACTTATTCAGATTTTGTGCCATAGGTTGAGTCGCATCTACTCTCCCCCCCCTTCCTCATTCACTCTGTCCTTCTTCTCATACTTTCACAATGGAACCTTCAAGGACTCCTTCCCCTAATGAACCCTGTCAATATCAGTCAAAAACATATTTTTATCTCTCTTCATCCTTTTCTTCCCAAGTTTTTGAATTTCTTTTTCAATCCACACACCATCTCATACAGGTATCCCTCATTTGTCTGACTCAGGCCATGGTCTAGCTTAGACGTAAGCAAGTATAATAGTGGGACAGGTCTTCACATAGCACAACTTCTTGAAACTGTAAGGTTAATCTAAACTAACCATTCTTGAAACTGATATATTCGCTCCAGCCTTGCAAAGAGCCAAATCAAGAGCCTCAATCCAGACTTTGGAATGTTGCAGCATGAAAGGCAGTGGTATTTTTACCCCCTGACACCATCATATTTCCTTCAGGATTGTGACAGGAATATATATCACAACCTGGCCATAATGACTTTATATGTCCTTGGATATCATTGCTCTGTAACAAAATTAATTTCAAGGTGATGTGGATCAGTGTTTTAAATGTACTTTCCCTGTATTTGACTTAAAAAATTTAATAAAAATTACTGTTATATAAAAAAAAGAAACAGGGTGGTAGAAAAGAGATGGAGGTCATGCAGCTGGGATGTAGCATATGCCAAGCACAAGGAACCTAGGCTCAGGCACATCCTGACAGACCAGTACACTGTGAATATCACTAAACACCCAACTATCCTTGGCCTTGAAAGGATAGTAATATTTTACTGGGTGATCCAACTCCCCAACCCTCCCACACTTACCACTGTGCTCTGCTCCTACTACGTAGGCCCTCTGCTTCTTGCCCCATATTCCCCCCTCACTCTCACCCCTCTTCTTCCCTAACATCCGCTTCCTTTTCCACCCCTTCCTCTCCCCTTTTCTCACCCCTGACAATACTACTCTCTAGCTGCTCTTTTGCCCACCCTTACCTTACCAACACTTTATCAAGCTGCCCCCAGTTACTTCTTCCTGTCTCTGTTCTACCCCATTCTATAGTATTTTGATCCAAACAATACAAGTTGAATGTATTGATTGCAGTACCTCCTTATAATATAGTATTCCATTGTGACAATGCAAGTAAAATATATAGGATAGTGCATGAGAACCCAGTTAACAACAGGGCTATTCTTTCACTGAGTTGGTATTATGACGACAGATTACCTTGAGAGCGCAGCTCAAGAGGTAATCAGTCATCATAGTACCAACGAGGTGAAATAACAGCCCTGCTGTTAATTGATACACATGCACTGTTCTGTATAGTGTATAGTGGAACATCATTGCATCAAAAAAAAATACTACATCTTTTGTTTTAAAATAAGACTAACTGTCAGATTGCTGCTTGAGGACACCATGTGTGACGTCCGCACTGAAGCAGAATGAAAAGTCGTTCTGCTGTCCTGCAGACATCACTTTTTGATTCTGCTGCACTATGGACGTCACTAGTGCAGCAGAACAACATTTTGAGAGTGCTAGATTTCAGTGAACAATGACGTTCCACTATACACTATATACTGTATTTAACCTTCCCTTTATGTACAGTATATGCTGTTCTACCACTATGTATTTTATAACTTATTTCTGCCCTGTTGCATTTTAATCGTTTTGTCTAATGTTTATTTGATTATTCTCCAAAGTGGAATCTTTGTAAATGAGCTTCTAGCTCAAAGGTTATATTTCTAGTGTCAATCAATACATAAATAAAAACAAACACTCATCACATCCACCTTAATACAACATTAAACTACCTACTCACACACTCCACACACACCACACATTCAACCTCCCACACAAATTACCACCCTCCAAACTCCCACCCTCCAAATAATACAACTAAATAAGAAATAGAACAATAATTCAGTCTTCAGGAGAGACCAAAGAACCGTGCTACAAATAAAGTGAATTATGATCACAGCTCCTTCACAGGAACAATGTCCAAAGTCAATTTACAAAGTACAAGTTGAATAATAAACACAAATTTCCAAATGCAGACCCTGCTAGTATGGTAGTGTCACAGCACGCTGTAACCAAACATCAAACAAACAATACCACACAGGAACTGTGCTTTCACCACTGAAGTTCCATAATAGTAGTTTTTAAAGTAAGTACTGCACTGCTACAGGATTATCTAAATCAGGAGGAAAACTTTTTGGAGGTGTCAGTCCTCAGCACAGTAAATACCCCAAGGGCTACTTTCACCTGCACCAGGAACAAAATTGCCTGGGAAACAGATCAAAAAATAAACCAGGAGGAAATGAACTAACCAGAGCCAAGTCTCGAAACACACCACTCAGCACCTCTCTCACTGGCACTTAACGAAGTCCATCATGAGAAGAACTTCCACAAAGGAGAAACACTCCTCATGCCAGGAATGGCAGCTATTAATTTCCAGAGAAGAGCAGTCAAGGGATTTGAATTGGGTGCCGCACCAGCTAGTTCTCCACTGCAGCTCTCCCACCAGGATCTACAATGAAATGGCACAACAAACAGACAGGAAAAGATAAAGTAGCAGTCCACGCTGATTAGTCACCCCACTCGCCCACCAGAGATAAACACTCCAGTAATGTAAGAGTTTCAGATGTAAAATGTTCAAAAATTAACCGAACCTCCTGACATAGGCTTCAGCAGGGAACAAGCAGTTGTAATGGAAGCAGTCTCAGTATTCCCCCGGTCCACAGCCAGCCTCCTGAGCTGGACACATTGGGGAGTCCCTGCAGGTAAAGACCTCCTCAAAACAGAGCCTTGGGTCAAACGCTCACCTTCAGACTACAGCACTCAACTATGGTCACTGTAGCCACTCCTCTGGTTTCAGTCTTCCAGCAGTTCCTCCAACAAATTTGCAGCACTGGAAATTGCCCTATCTGAAAACAAAAAACTGGCTTCTCACACTACACTCACTCACCCAGCCCTACCTAACACTTTGCCCTGACCCTGGCATCTAACCTAAAATCTAAAAGCAAAGTTAAAATTTAGGACTTTAGCCATGATAACTGACCACAAAGTCACAGCTTCAGAAAATTGCTTTGTCTCTCCTAAAATAAAAAAATAAATAAATGTAGATAAGGAGGATGATTTTTAGCTCCATTTAGAGACCCTGCGAACAGCAGCCCAGTGTGGTCACCATCGTGCTCCTCCTTCCCTGCATGAAACGCAGAATATTTCAATGAACTGTGGATTAATGTATTAAACTGTGTAAAGAAATTCCACAAAACTGATCACTGAGAGAGCAGTCCTGTGGAATTTCTTTCTGCAGTTTAATGCAATAATCTGAAATTCATACATTCATTCCACCATTCTAAGTCAGAATTTCTGTGAAAGTTGCAAAAAGTGCATTCTACAATTTCATGAAAGTAAAATTCTGACTTTCACAAAAATACAGCTGGCAGAAGTTTAATTTCTCAAAGCCCTACATCCAAATGTTCAATTCTCTCTTTATTCAGATTAAATGTACAACTTACATTAATGTATTACTGCTCACTCTCCTTGATGAAGCCCTGTATGTAGGGCACTACACAAGGTCATTCTGCATCACTGTAATGTCTCTCTTTTCTGAATAACATTTTTACTCTGAGATGGTGAGTGCTGCATCTTTTTTTGTTTTTTGCGGACTAAGTCTCAGGGATGGCTTATATGGTGAAGGAACTTTTAGTGGTGGGAGTGCACTACACATGGTTTTTAGCTCTGCAAATTCCTCTTGTGTGCCTTTCAGTTAAATGCACATTTCAGATGTATGCACAACATGCTCTGGTCCAGATTGTCTGCCTATATTTATAATGATACAAATTTCGGGTCTATGTGATAGCGATGAACGCCTAAAGACGATCCGCGTTATCACTCAGTCAGAGTGCCAAACACATTTTTGGCACTCTGACAACACCAGCGCACCAGCACAATGGCACCAGGACATATTTTTACTGCTTTCTGTGGGGGGGTCTGTGCCCCCTACAGCCTCTTCACCTCCTCCCAGCCCACACTCACCGTGCTCATTCCCACCCCCCATGTGCGTAAGTGTAGTGACATCCTGTCACCTAGTTCGCCTTCCCCCTCATCCGGTCACCCTACCTTTCTATCGCCGTGAGTCTATTGCACCGGGAAGGTGTCACCGTAATGGATGGTGCCCTTCCTCATGCGCCCACTTCACGGGTTACCCAAATTTCAGTTGTGTGCACTCGATTTCCTACTTGTGAGCTTTTTTTTTTGTTCTTTCGACTGCAAGTAATCATTCTCGAGTAGATGCTAACAAAGTGATTAGTGGCTATGTATACATGAAAGACTGTGCTCAGCACTCATTAAGTGCTCATTCACCAAAGAGCAGAAGCTTACTAGGACAGTGTTGTCTCTATATGAGAAGGTCAAAATGTGGGAGAAATCTGCCACTGCAAGTCACAAGGAATTGGCAGCTGAATTTGAAGGGGACATCTCCTGTGTTGGCAGGATAATTCAAAACTGTGAAGAAATTGTAGCTGACTATGGGAGTGAATGTCTAACATCATGAGAAAAGAGAGTAGGATGGCAAGGGCACCCGCGTAGAAGATTTACTGCTCCGATGGTTTTCTGCTGCTTACAGTCTCGGTATTCCACTATCCAGTCATGTGCTGCTGAAAATATGTAAGAGCTTGTTTCTGGGAATGTGGTTCTATTTCAAACCTTCCTCAGGATGGTTGTCAAGATGGAAGAAGCGTCATGCAGTCAGATCCCAGAAAGTTCATAGAGAGCCAGCAGAGACTGAGCAGCTGGCCTCAGACGAATGGATTTGTAATGTGCTGCCAACACTTTAACCTGACTTTCCAGCAAAATACATTTTTAATGTAGATGAGACTGCAATATTTTTTTTGAGCCACACCTGATGGCACCTTGTCTTTTAAAAGTGAACAATTGGCAGTACACAAGAAAGCCAAAGAGTGGGTCTGGATTATGGTGTGAGCAAACAGTGACAGCTCAGAGAATCTGAAACTGCTGGTGGTTGGGAAAGTGAGTAAGCCAGGGTGTTTCAAAGGCTTACTGAAAATGCTGAATCACTCCTAGTCAAGTATATGGCCAACTCAAATGTATGGATGACAGGCAGAATTTTCCATGACTGGCTGAAAGGCTTGTAGAAGATGACAAACTGTTTGAGACACTCCTCCCCCACCTGCTGGGCTGGAGGCTGCTGATTTTGTGGTGTATGCTGCTAGAGACACTTTCAAGATGACTTCTGGTGACATACTGGATGCCAAGATAGCTGCTAAGGTTCTTGTAGAAGACGGAGGAGGATGATGATGAGGAGGAAGCAGAGCCCTCCCTAATACAGTGAACTGTGGAACATGATGAAAAAGGTGAGGCATCATGGAAAGACTACAGAACAAAGATACTATAGCTGGCATTAAACTTTTGAATGCAAGCTGGAGAGGCTGGCATCTGCCAGCACATGCCAAACACAGATAACAGATATTATATACAGAGTAATACTGTATCAAGTTTTTCATTATTTTTTTTTTTATTACTTTACTTTTTTCCTAGGGTCGGTTCCGTCATTTTTACTTCCGCCCTGGTCACGGCCCCCCTGTGCCTCCGCATCTGAACTTGTCAGCACTCCCCAGTCACCCCTGGCTTACCCCCAGATGGCAGGGGTATGGCTTCCCAAGTGCCTCACAACCATATCTCGTTGGGGAGCTGACCCCGGATGCTAATGAGACCCCAGGGGGAGGGCATCACAGAGACGGACCCAACCCAGCTACTTTTTCTTCCCTATTTCTTAAGAGGCGGGGATGTGAAATGACGACCAGCATCCACCCCACCCCTTAGAATCCAGACGTTGGCATCACCAGCGGACAACCCAGCCTCCGCTGGGTGTCACCAGACACCGAACATTCACCCCAACCTTCCCCCTGGAGAAGGAGAGCTGTCCAAAGACACTCCATCCTTCTCCCCCCGGCCGGACCTCCGACGACCGGAGTCCATTCCCGAACCCGGGTCGCCGGCGTCGCATGTGGAAGTCCAACCGCTGCGCTGGCGGACCGGCCACTGCGTATTTCATTGATTTAACAAATTTTAAATGGTTCTAAATGTTTTTACTGATTTTACTCATTTTTATATGCTAATAAATATTTACAGTGCAATACACTACTAAGAGTCAGTATCTAATTTTTACTTACATCAGTCACATGTAGTGGCTGTATGCATTCTAGGATTGTGCATATAAGCTGTGTTCCAACTGCATGTGACAGTATTTATGAAATGCAGAAACAAAGAATTTGATGGCAAATAAGAACTGTTTGGCCCACCCAGTCTTCCCATTTTTCCCTATCTATATTATAATCACAGACCCTACTTGAACTACAGCTGTCTCCACTCCTTCCTTTGCACTATGACTCCGTTGTGACTATCCCATGCATTATTGAGCCCAACCACTGTTTCTGACCCCACCACCACCACAGGAAGGCTGTTCCAGGAATCCACCAATCTTTTTGCAAGGAAGTACTTCCTCACGTCTCTCCTGAATCTACCCTCCGCAACTTCATAGCACTTGTACTTGAGTGCCTTTTTTCTGAAAAATAGTTCCTTCCTGTACCCTTGTGAGGTATTTAAAGGTCTCTTACATGTCCCTCCTGTCTTCCAGGGTGTACATATTGAGGTTCTTTTGTCTCTCCTCATAGGGCTTATAATGAAGACCCTGCACCATTTTAGTTTCCCTCCTCTGGACTGCCTTCACTCTGTCTATGTCCTTCTGGAGATGTGGTCTCCAGAACTGGACACAGTACTCTAGGTGGGGTTTTACCAGTGAGCTATACAGAGGCAACACCACCTCCCTCATTCTGCTGGTGATAACCCCTTCCTGTGCATCCCACTAACCCTCCCGACTACCTTGGTGCACTGCCTGGTCACCTTTAGGTCATCACATATGATTACCCCATGGTCTCTTTCCTGTTTGGTAGTCATCAATCCCACTCAACCCATTTTATACTTTGCCCCAGGCTTCTGTGCCCTAAGTGCATTATTTTGCACTTTTCACATTAAAACTCAGCTGCCATATCCTTGACCATTCCTCTTGTTTTCTCAGGTCTCTGCTCATCCTTTTCACCCCCCACCCAGATTGTCCACCCCATTAAAGATTTCAGTGTCATCAACAAAGAAGCAAACTTTTCCTTCCAGCTCCACCTTATAGAGACATTAAGGATGACCAGTCCCAGCACTGATCCCTGAGACACCCTGTTGGTCACCCTCCTTTCCTCAGAGTGAACTCTGTTTACCACCACCCTCTGTTACCTATCCCCTAATTTTTTTACCCAGTTTACCACCTTTGGACCCACTCTGAAGCTACCCAGATTACTTACTAGTATTGTATGTTTAACACTGCTGAAAGCCTTACTGAAATCTAGATAGGCTACATCCACCCCTCCACTCTAATCAAATTACTTTGTCACCCAGTCAAAAAAAAAAAAACAGGTTAATTTGACATGACTTCCCCCCAAACCCATGTTACCACAGGTCTTGTATTCAATTGGATTTAAGGTATTCCACAATCCTTTTCTTCAGAAATTATTCCATCAACTTTCCCACCACTGATGTCAGGCTGACTGGCCTATAATTTCCAGCCTCCCTGCTATGACTTTTGTGTAGTAAGACTACATCTGCCCTCCTCTAGTCCTGCAGAACCATTCCTGTTTCCAGTGAGCTGTTAAATAGGACTGTCAGATGTGCAGCCAGTACTTCACTGAGCTCCTTCAATACTACTGGATGCACCTTATCTGGCCCCATTGTTTTGTCTACTTTCAGGTTAGTGAGCCTCTTCAGGACTCTCTCCTGTGAAAAAGGACTAGTGTTTATCTCCCTCTCTCCAAAGTGTCTGTTATTCTTTTGTGGCCCTTCCCCTTCTTTTTCATCTGTGAATACTGAACAAAAGTATTTGATCAGAATGTCTGCCTTTTTCTGGTCCACTTCTGCTTCTGCACAGTCCCATCCTTCCCTTTTTAATCATACAATCCAACCCCTGGTCTTTCTCTTTTCACTTATATATCTAACTATCACTTGTCCCCTTTCGTTACCTCCTGGGCTATTCTCTCTTCAGTTTGCTCCTTTGCGCTCCTTTCTGCTTTCCCTGTTTCCCTCTGTTTCCCCTTATACATCTCCCTGTTCTCCTCCCTCTGAGTCTCCTTTTACCTTCTGAATGCTATCTTTTTAGATTTTATTTCCAGCCACCTCTTTCGAGAACCATAGTGGTCTCTTTTTCCTCTTGCCTTTGCTTAGTTGTTTGACACAGAAGTCTGTTACCATTACTATGTTCTCTTTTATCCTTGCCCACTGTTCCTCCACCCTGCCCAGCCATCCCCACCCCTGCAAGGTCATCGTTGAGGCATTCACTCATCTTTATGAAATCTGCCCTGCTGATGTCTAATACCCTTGACCTTATGTTGTTTGATTTCACAGCCATCCTTATATAGTGTATGGTGGAATGCTCTTATTTATGGAAAACCATAACTGCAACAGAGTTGTTATGCTGCAGTAAATACATCATTATGATGTTGTGCTGCTTCAGCTACGTATCTACTGCAGCTTAACAGAAAGGAATGCTTGAAATGCTGCCTCTCGCACCCTGTGAACCGCGGCTGCAGTTCATAGTGCTGTGAGATGTAAACATCAGTTTGACAGTTTGCACAGCACCACAACTACAATGGCAGCTGCATTGTCTTTCAAAAGTCCTCACAAAAATGGAAAAGTTCATACAGCATCAAGAAAATGCACATGCATTGAAAAAAATGGAGGCGGACTTGAAAGTGTTCAAAAGTTACCTTGCAGAGTGTGGAGAAATCCGTAAAATATGTGAAATCCTTGTGAAAGGGCTAGACAGTTTAGTTGCTCATTTCATTTTCAAAGTGGAGCATATAGATGGGTCATAGTATGAGCCTAGCACTATCAGTGGCATTATTTGTATCATAGATCGCTACCTGCTAAAGAAAAGTTATGGACACTCTATTTTTCATTGCAAAACTTCAGACTTCCAGGAAACAGTAAGCACCCTAGCTGCAAAGCAAAAGTATCTAAAGAAAATGGGTAAAGGCAACAAACCTTGTCATTCAGAGGCACTGTCCCAAGTAGATATAGAATTACTATATACTACAGATACACTTGGTAGGTTCTATGTGATAACAGCGACCGACAAAGGGCGCTTGCTGTTGCGGAGAAGTCAGAGAGCTGAAAATCAATTTTGCCACTCTGACTCCCTGACACACTACAAAACAGCACCAGGGACTTGCATTTTTTATGTTTATGTGGGGGGCTGCACCTCCCACACCTTCCTACTTAAGAATTCTCAACTCCGGGGGTGCATGTTGGGGGGGACGTAAAAAAAATAAAATTTGGGCCTGATACAGCAAAAATGAACCTGCGCCTGGACCCGAACCCAGCACCCTAGCCACCAAAGCCACATGCTGACCTGCTACACCTTGGAGCCAGCTTGACTGCCTACCACAGTGCCACCCCTCAAATCTCTTCCCATCCCCGCGCGCATGTACCTGTAGCAACTTCCTGTCGCTATCATCGCCAACCCACCCCATCCAGTCACAGTAGCTGCCCATTAGCCACTGTGCCATGTACAGTGATTGAGTCACCCTTTCAGGGTGACTCAATCATGGTTGCGTACATCACAGTATACCGACTTGGTCTCCACAATGCCACTGCCTTGTTGAATATGATATTTTTTTGAAATTGGCTGTACTTTGCCCTACATACCACTGAACAGTATGGTCTACAATGGGGGGACCTCCAGCTCCTTACTGACACTGACGGCACACAATTTATTCAGTACAATGAGCAGCAAACCAAGACTGAAATGGGTGAAAACCATAGCGACATCCATGCAATAAAACCCAGAAAGTATCAAAATAAGGACAATCCCAATAGATATCCAGTGCCAGCCTTCTGTAACTATGCCACTGAGAGACCCTTTAAAATACAGTACCCTGACTCACCATTCTATTTAGCTCCCAACCTTTTCCACAAAGACGGTATGTCTAAGTGGTTTCATGCAATGGCTGTGGGTGAGAACAAAATTAGAGGGATGATGCAAAGCATCAAACAATAATCCTAGTTGCCAGAAGATAAACGGATCACTAATCACTCAACCCACAAGACTGCCATCCAGAGACTAATTGACAGTGAAGTCCCACCCACAGAGGTTCAGCAGGTCACTGGGTACCATGCTCTGCAATCTATAAATAACTCTAGTGTAATGTCAAATGATACGCAAAAGAGAAATAGTGCAATATTTAGTGGGAAAAATGTACAGCCATTCACATCGTCTACCATATGCCCCTCTAATAACAGTAATCTCCAACCACCAATGGTGAAAAAAACAGTACTCAGTGACCTGACTCTGTCCTCTTTTGGAGATAGTTGCATATTACAACAGGATTTAAATGTAAAAATCATGAAGTACCTTGTCATTCCAAAGAGAAGAGTAGCCGTTATCCACAATTGCAGTAGTTCAGAATCTGACTAAGGCGAGCCTAACAATAACACTTCCTATATCAAATTATCCTCTAACCCCAGACCTCTGACCTTTTTTTCCTGCTCTTGTGTCTTGTTTCCTGTAGGGTCAGAGGCAGTCATGTGGACATGTCAAGACATCACGCTCCAGCCGTTGAAGAGTTTTTCTAGAGATTCCCTCTTTTCTGTCATTTTTTTTTGTTAAAGTTAAATGTAAAAATGTATTTTGCTAACCATGTGCCCTGCCTGTATGATAAACAGCACCATGAGTGGATTCTGTCTCCTGATTTCATTTTTCTTCAGTGAGTACCTGATTAATAATGTCTACATTTTTATTCATTGTGTTCGGGGTGCTACATACGATGAAAGGAAAATGAATTTGCAAAGTCACAAAGATACAAAACCATACACTATAAAAGATAATGTATGGTTCTGTATCTTCACCAAGTGTGTGTAGCCATCTTGAGGGTGCCATGATGACATAAACCTCTCAAGCTTCACTCTCAAGGTTTGAATGGTCAGCATGGCACCCTTGAGATGGCTACGCACACTTGTTGCAGATACAGAGCCATACATTATCCTCTATAATGAACTATACTATAAACTGATTGCTGTTCCTGAGATGGTCTCCAACCATGATGTCTGCAACACTGTCCCTATTAGTGACTAAGAGGTCCAGTATTGCTCCACCACAAGTGGGTTTGCTGAATAGTTGTATAAAAAACTTCCCCTGCAGAGAATTCAGGATGTCCCTGATTCTAGCTGAAGCCACTGCTGGAAGGTGCCAGTCTTCATCTGGCAGGATGAAGTCTACGACCAGCATAACCTCCCCCTTTCAACTATCTTGCCAGTGGCTTCCACCAGTACTTTGTCTAATTCCTCCCCTGTGGGGGATGTCTCTAAATCACTCCAGAGTGAATAGTGGCTGCATTCCCCATCTCCAAAGTGACCCACTGTACCTCTGCCTCCAGCTGTATTCTCTGTATCTTTATTGCTTTTATGCTTTCCTTCACATAATGCACAACACCTTCTCCTCTCCTTTCCTTTCCACCCTTTCATTCCTTAACAGAGTATAGCCTGGTATGGTCTTGTCCTTGTTATGGTTCTCAGTGCACCATGACTCCGTATTAGCCACATTATCCAGGCTGGCTTCTGCCATGCTGGCCTCTAGATCTGGAATCTTATTTACTAAACATCTAGCGTTCACACACATGGCATTTCAGATTTTATTTCCACTCTGCTTGTTACCCCCTTTTGTCCTTTTAGCCCTCCCTCCCCTCTCCTCCCCTCTTTTTAATGCTCCCATTCCATCCCCCTTTATCTCCAACAACCTGCTTCCATTATTAGTTTTTCACCCTGGGGGATTCTCCCCTCATGTTCTCCTTACTTCCTACTGCAGCCTGTGGGGGGGGGCAGTTTTTGCCTCCCAATTTCCTCCACCACCACCCATGGTCAGTTTGAATGTTCTTTGATGTAACATTTAAACTATCCACTGAGGACTGTGATTCCCCTCCCAGATGCAAGCAGGCCATCACACCTGTATAGTCCCTTATCTCCCAGGTGGGTCCCCAGTCCCCAATGTATTTGAGCCCCTCCTCTCTGCACCATTCCATCAGCCATGAGTTGAAGGTCCTAGTGAGGTGATCCCTCTCCTCTCCTCTTCTTTCCTCTTTTTTCCTCTCCTCTCCTCCATTATAGACTGGCAGCACCTCAGCAAAAGCCACTAAGCTTGATAGCTGACTAAGACCCCTCCCCAGCTCCCCATTCCTAGCCAGATTATTCGTCCTGAGGTGGACAATGACATCCAACTGTCCCTTCCACCCTGCTGCCCTATCAGTCATCAGGGTCCACTTCCCATTCCTCTGCACTATGGCACCATGTAGGCACCTAACCTGCTTTCCCCCTTTCCTATTCTCATATATATCCCCTCACAATCAAGTACCCCACTAGAAGTTGCTTCTTCCTCCTTTGGAGTCCTCTACTACCCTTCTTGGGGTCTGCACTGTGGAAGGCCCCCACATCCTCCCTGATCACTACTATGGGTGCCTCTTCCCACAGTCCTATCCAATCAGAGTGGCAAAGGAATTTCATAGTGGTACTGGTTGAGAAATGTGCTTCAGTCCCACTACTTCCACCTTTCAGAGTCCACAATAGCCTAGCCATTCCTCCTCCCTGGAATCCTCTGAGGTAACAGTGGCAGACATGGGGTGGCCCCATGGGAGAGTGAAAAGGTCCCCCAAATCCTAGCCAATTAGGCCTCAAGTCTACTGACCTCCCTCAAACCAGAGAAATGTGTGCAGATGGGGCAGCACTGTAGTATCTAGAAGGTCTCTGAAAACGGCTGCCCCAAAGACACTGCACTGCACCATTCCCAGATTTCTCAACTTCTCCTTGTGTTACCTGTAAATTCTTTTGTACCCTAACCCCTGATAGCATGTTTCTAATTTTTCCCTTTTGTTTGTTTCTATTTGTGTTCTCTGTGCCTTGTTTAATTCTCTTTATATTCTTTCCCTAGGTAGGGTGTTACTCATATTCCCAGTTTCAGCCTACCTTTGACCTTCCACCCTTTCCAGCAGTGACTGTTACACATGACTGCTGCTTGTTTTGCTATGGTCACACCAGTGCAGCTGTAACTTTAACTGAGCAATATAAATGGACAGATGCTTGGGACTAAATTCTACCCCCAGACAAAGCCTCAGTAGTAACTGGGGCAGCTTTGTGCTGTGCTCTCACATTTTGTAAATTGCACAGCCTGTAATACAGCATTTGTCATTGTGCCATTATTTTCCTTTTCCATGTGCACTGCCTTTGTGTTTCCTTTTTTGCATTTGTTGTTTTTTGTTTTAGTTCTGACCAGGAAGAGTGAACCTGGGATCCTGTATGATCTGTATCCTAACGTATCCTGCTGCAAGCTGAGCAGTGTGTCCACTCAGGTGCAGACCCAGATAGCTGATTCATTGCCATGTGTCATGCCTTCTCTGCCCTGTAAAGCCACAACCTCTGCACACTCCTCTTCCTTGTGGAGACTATTTTTGAGGATGTTGTGTGTTGATTTAACCTTACATGGCTAGTCCAGGGGGTGCAGTGTTAGGATAAGCTGATGCCAGATTTGCAGTTTTTTGACACCAGTGAAGCAAGTCCAAAGAAATGTGTTTTCCCTTCATCTCTGTGGCACTTCAATGTCATGATGCAGCCATTTTTATAGGGTACAAACACTGAGCATGTTTAAGTTGTTGCCAAGCCACATGTAGCTGCCAATCAGCTTGTATCAGCTGCTCACAGCTCAGTGTCAAAGTTGTCTCTCTCTCTCTCTCTCTCTCTCTCTCTCACACACACACACACACACACACACAGAGGAAGGGTATGGCTACTGAAGGAACTCATTTTATGTGCAAATGTTATGCAAAAGAATAACTTTTGCTCAGAAAGCTTTTGAAATCATATTCAAATCAAATGGAATTCAAAATGATGACATACGAACCTGTGGTCATCCACTACAATTTATTCCACAAAGATTAATTTCAAACAAAAGAAAACATTATTATACACAATACATAGTAAACCCCTGTAATAAGCTCCTGATGTATATCACACTTAGCAAACTTAAAGATGAATTTAAATCAAAGCTTTAAAAACACATTCTGAGTGGGACTAACATCTGCTATTACTCACAATACACAAGCACTATCATAAGCAAATGCCTTTCTCAGCTCCTTTTGCTTTACTATGAACTTTAGTATGACTCATACATTATCATTCCAGTTGTCAAATAATTGCTACATTTAAATAAAGTTTAAGGCAGTGCCCCTAGTTCTTTCTGGTATTTCAGTCCTGATTTGTTTTGTTGCAGGGCTCCTGAGTGTCTGCAGCAACATTTGTTCATTACTGAATCATGCATTAGGCATTAATGTGGCAAATTCAGTTCCGAGATTAGCTAAAATATGAAGTTAAGTCATTGATGACATCACATCCTGAACATAGAGGTGGGGCTTCAGGATAAAAAGAGAAAAACGGAGCTGGGCACTATGGAAAAATGGAATATTTTAATGAAAAATCACCAAGAGCAATGAGATCTGGAGCTCTACAAATATTCCATGGCATGATACTAGTTCTGCAGAACATTCTGCAGCTGTTAAACTGTGGAATTTCAGGTGTTTTAGAGTCAGGCAGGTAAGCTATCGAGAGCCTGCTCCAGAGGAGAGGAGAGGAGAGGAGAGGAGAGAAGAAGACAGTGTGCAAAGAGTGTGCATGCAGTTGCAGATGCACTAGGCTGTGCAGAACTACAAAAGCAGGACAGAGAGAATTTAGCTAACTTGGAAGGATGCAGGGAATGATGTAGCCAAGGCTAGGGAGGCATTCCTGGCACAGTTATCATTTTCAGTTCTTTCAAATGAACACAAACAGTCCCCACAAAGGCCTTTTTTTAGCAAAAGAATTATATTAAGCAATTGCTAACTTAAAGTCAGATGAAAGTCCAGGATCAGATGGGTTCACCAGTGAGTGGTACAAAGTCTTCCGAGATACACTGCACCATCCACTAATGGAAGCCTTAAATGAGATCCTACAAATATCAATGCTTCCCTCTAGTTAGAATGAATCTTGATCATTCTCAAATACGGCAACAATACAGCATACTGAGAATGCTACTGTACCACCACTTCTCAGTTCTTAAGCTTGAGTACAAGATCTACATCCTCCTACTTATCAGATAGCTGGAACACATCTTACCATCCCTCGACATGATCAGATTGGCTTTGTCCCAGGGAGGCAAAACCAAGACATTATCAAAAGGGCACTACATCTCCTGAATCATTTAAACTCTACCAAATACTGTCCATCTTGGGGGGGGGATACTAAAACAGCATTTGACAGAGTTGAATGGGGATACCTGCTCCAACTCATGCAAGTCATGTGTATTCTGGAATCTATCGTTACCATAATCCAAGGTATCTGCATTGCACTCACACTGAATGTTAAGATTAGAAGACATATCAGTGCTGGGTTTATGCTGGGAAGGGGAACCCAGCAGAGCTGCACCCTCTCACCACTCTTTTTCGCAATTTATATCAGACCTTTACCTTAAGCCTTTTGAGGATCTGCAACAATTTTATGGGTCAGACTCATTGGTCAGAACACAAAATCCACCTTTATGATGATGTCATTCATCTTACCCTAACAGATCCAGAGCAGTCAATGGAAGAATCATTATTTCTGCTGAATGCCCTTGGCTAATTTTCAGGGTACAAAATCAATGTACAAAAAAAAAAAAAACAGAGGTGATGGTTCTGAACATTTATCCTTCCATGGCACTCAGAACTAGATATTCACTATAATGGGACAAAACAAACTCTGAAATACCTAGGGTGAAAACTTCTAAGCATCTCTGGGATCTTTACAGAGAAACTTACCTGCCCCTTACAGCACAAATAAAGCAAGATCTGCAACAGTTGTCTGCTCTTCTGACTGACCATATACACAGCATACAGACACTCCATATGAACCTGGACCCTCAGCTATTATACCTTTCCAGACCCTGACAGTCTCTATCCCCCAGCTTGCATTCTGAAAATGGAACTGTATGATTTCAAAGTTTTATGAATAGGGACAGCTGAGTGGCATGGGGAGCTGAGGGCCTCACTACTAGCCAAAGCTGTGACCCGAGATTGGGAATGGACTTGGGTCACTGGAGGCCAGTCAGAAAAGGAGAACTGAGCATCCCACAACAGTTCTCATCTTTTTGGGGGGTGGAAGCGCATAACCCTCTACTTGATCACCACCTGGGAAGCAGGGTGGTGTAGCAGCAGTCACCTCCTAGTTTGCCGCTTGCAGATCATTGAGGCATACTGAGTCTTCACAAAGTATGTGCAAGTCTTAGCACATATGCTGGGGAGAAAAAAACACTCATGGGGGAACAACTGGAGTGAGCAGGATGATGGAGTGCACTTCACAGGCTCACACCACCTACCTAGACATCCATTCACCCATGGAGGTACAAGATGTAGAACGGTATGTCCTGGGGTGGGTGAATGATGAGGCTTGGGGCAAGAAGCCAGAAGGAGACTACCAGAGTGAAGGAGGATAAACAAAATATTGAAAAAATGTTTTTATAGAACAATGTGCTGTCCTGAATCAGATTTAAGACACTTGTAAGATAAAGATGGTTTAGATATGCCAGCACTTGACAGGTACTACTGGTTGGTGCACCTTCACACCATGGTTTATTAGTATTTCCCAGCCTACAGGTGTCTAAGTAGAAAATAGCAGGACTGGTTATGGATGGGGAACTTCTCATCCCAGAGGTTCTCTTCAATGGCAAACTGCCACCTTGGGCCCCACTGGGGAGAGAAGTTCTCAGATCACAGACTTAATCACAATATGGATAAGGTCGAGGTCAAAGTACCGATTCACAGAACACGCAAGGCTACTTCTGAGGTTTACCAAGGATCCTAGTTTCTTGTTTGTCTGTCTGGAACATTGCTTCTATTGCTGGGACAGGATGGGGTTAGTAACCCCCTTCAGTTGTTCCATGAATTTGGTCTTAATCATACAGATCTCTTCAGATATCCACAACTTCAGGCCCATGTTGCAGCACTTGCTTATTGGCAAACAGTGTACCCCATTCCAAGATTACCTTCTACCTCTTGTACCCCCATGGGTGGGTGGGTGCTGATGTGGTAGTTATGGTGTGGGGCTGATTCAACTCATGATAACAGCTGCACAGGGCACCCAGGAGAGTGATTCATCTCTTAGCTATATAAAGCACTGCAGGAACTGGAGCCCTGGAACTCAAACTACATCAAGCAAAAGTGGGAGGTGGAATGGGAGACTTGGATCCCTATGAAAACATGGAAACAGTTGTGTTATGTGCAGCAAAAGAGGCCAGGTTCACTGGGGTGGCAAAAGAATGCCTGGAAACATCTGACCAGATTCTTCCTTACAGCAGAGAACCAGTCTAAATTAATGCACAGATCATGAATACAGTTCCTGCTGGAGAGGCTGTGGGGAGCAAGGAATAATCATACACATGTAGTGTAGTTCTGTCATAGTATCATAGCATATTTGATGCAATGTGATTGGTGTACAGGTTCCAGACAATCCCCACCATGCATGCCCCTTTACTGTGAAAGCAAAACTCCTCCTGCTGGCAGCCTACAAAAATATCATAACAAGGAATTGCCTCTCTCGCCCTCTATTCCTACCATTAAAGAATGTAGGACTCTGGTACCGACTTTATATACCATGGAGAAAATTACTTTTTGAAAACTCACAACTGCAGATCTTTGAAGACACCTGGGGGCACTGGGTGCATTATGCTCTGGAGCATGATACTGACTTTGTACCTTAATAATCTACCTTGTAGCATGGAGAGGGCCTTGTTCACAAATCTCTAAGGGCTGGGCATTTTTTCACAAGCGGCCATGCTACCTGGCCCTCCTCCCCCATTGTCCCATAGAATTATTCAGTTCTAATATGTATTTCACCACCTGTACAAAATTTATTTTTCCTGTTGAGGGTAAAGAAAAGGCTAGTATGACCCATAGATCTGGTTCTCCTTCTTTTTGACCCATAGATCTGGTTCTCCTTCTTTGTTGAAAAAAGAGATTGCTCTGTAAGAATACTGATCAAAGACATCACTGAAAAGGGTGGTAAGAACATACTTGAGTGGACATTACCTCTTCCTATCTTGTGTAGGAAAGAAGGGTTGACTGACCTCTGCCCCTTATCATGGCTATATGTGGGGTGTACAGCCCATTCTTAGTTTTTCTTTTTAGTTCCAGACTGTCACATGGCATAGATCTACTCAATTGTTTTCCCTCCCTCCTGCTTTTGTTTATGATATGTCTACTGTTCTGTCGGAAAAGCAATAAAACCTTGTTTAAAAAAAGAAAACGTTATGGGGATTATCACATGATTTCTTTGACAAATATTGTTTACTCAGTTTTGGTTGTGTAGACAGAACAGAAATCCACATTAATGTTTTTTTTACCTCTTTTTTTACCCCTTGCAGCAACACCAGGGCAGAGTGGATTTATTAGACAGTAAAAAGTGCTGAGGTCAGTTAAAAGAAATAATTTGACAAATAATTTTACTATTAGAGGTGCAGGGCACAGCAATTCATATTTTTGTTTTCCTGTGAGTGAATGCTAAGTGAAGTGGACTGCTGCAGTGAAACATACTGTTTCTCAGTGAGGGTGAGTAGGAGGGTGTGTCAGTGTGTGGGCACTACACCAGCCACGTGCATGTTTGGGGTATCTGTTGCCATATCATGCAGACACTATGAGGAAAAATACTAGAGGACAAAGGGTTGCAGGGGACAGAAAGGGGCAAAAAGGGCTCCACCATGCATGATCCATCCACCAAGCATGTCACACCCAATTAGAGAACCATTTCTGTAAGCAGTGGGGGTGGAGAAGGAGTCAGGACAGGGACTGCTCAAAAGAGAAAAGGACTAGGGCTGGGTGTGTGATAATATGGCCATGGAAACCATGTTTTTTTAATTCCCAGATGCACACTGGTTCAAGTTCCACAAAAGCAGCTTCCCCAGCCAATCATCCAGTGCTTCTGGTGATGAAACCACTCTGAACAATCCAGACATACACTAATATCACTCTCTTTTTCCTTCAACTGCCACCAGTTCAAAAGATCTCTCTAGTCCTTGTATGCCAACCCAACAGTGACACCTGAACCATGAACGACAGTACAGCGACACAGCGGCGGGTTGCTGTACTGTCACTGCGGGGCCCTGGCACTGCTTTCTCAGGGTCCTGCACCCCCTCCCCAAATCAGCTCTGACTCAGAGTTGATTATATGAATTTTGGGGGAGCGGGGGGCTGAGCCCCTCACATAGGGGGCTTGGGTGGTGAAGCCTCCCAAAATAAAAACAAAGTTTTTTTGGAAGGACTGATACTGACAGCAATTGCGGTTGACATAAATCCATCATTGTAGTGTCAAGTCACCAACTTTGCTGTTGAACCAGCATAATGGATCCCCAGTCCTCACTGGCCTCTATTTCCACTTCAAAAAATTAATCCAGAAAGGCAAGGTCAAGACCAATCATGTTTTATAGACTCAGGTTTTCTCAGACCTCATTTCCTTGAATCGCTGTTTCTAAAATGAAATGTTCTCAAATCACATTTTCCTAAATCTAATATAGAATGTTACATGTAAAAAGATGTGAGAAAGGCAATCTCAGCAACAGTCACATCATGAATAAGGAGGTGAGAAAGGAAAAATCAAGACCAGTCACATTTTCTTAAATAACATTTTCTCAAATCATAGTTTCTTGGCTTACATTTTCTTAAGTCATGTATACTCATATTATGATGTCTTACATCTAATATCTGCTTCATGTAACATGAGGTGAGAAAGGTAATGTCAACACCACTCTCATTTTCTCAAATCATATTTTCTCAACATGTTTTTCCACTATGTATGAGGCAGTATACATACAGACAGTGCCACTTCTGAAGATCTTACTCTGTTACTTTGTATTTGATTGCCTATTGTTTTTCTCTGTTCTGTGATACTCTTGTACTGTGTTGTTTTCTGTACCTCTGCCACATAACCTCCCGGGTTGTACCTGAAAATAGTTATTCATATGGCTAGTGTACCTCACCCGGTTAACAAAAACATATAAATAAATAAAAGGCATGGGGGGTTTGGGTTCAGTGCCGAATTAGCAACTCAGCATGCCCATTTCCATTGTGATTCTACTTGAGCACCACAGGTGCCATTATTTAAATCTTTGACAGCAACCCAGCAAAGTAAGGTTGCTGGTGGTAGCCATGGTGGCACAGGTGGTGGGAGCAGAATTACCATGACGATGATAATGGTGACAAAGTGGGTGGTGACACTGTTACAACTTTATCTGAGTCATCACAGCAGTACAAAAAAAACATAAAAGTAAAAATTAGAAGAAAAATACATCAATGGCCAGACAATGTTGTGAAGGGTTGTGTAATGCCCTACATTTGATGTATTTTCATTTCTTTTTGTTTTGTGGTGCATACAGTAACTTATTTGCTTTTTTGGGAGATCAAATCAAATCAAATCACTCTTCATTTATATAAGGCGCCTTTCTTAAACCAAGGTGCCTGTACAATATTACATACAACAATAAATAGCTAAAACAACATTAAAATATTAAAAAATCATTATATGCTTTACTAAAAAGGTAGGTTTTCAAAGCTCTTTTAAAACTTTGGACAGTCGGGCAGTTTTGCACCTAACGAGGTAGAGAATTCCACAGGGTTGGGGCCATGAAACTAAAAGATCTGGCCCCTGAAGTTTTTAAGCAAACCCTGGGAATCTCTAGCAATCCCTCTTCAGTGGATCAGAGAGAGCGGGGGGGGGCAGTAGGGACAGAGGAGATCTTTCAGGTAAGCATGTCCCTGATCATGTAGGGCCTTATAGGTCAGCAAACCAATCTTGAAGGTGATTCACCAGCAAACTGGCAGCCAGTGCAGTTCACAGAGCACAGGCATTATATGACTGGACCTAGAAGAACCAGTCAACAGCCTGGCTGCTGCATTCTGCACTAGCTGCAGGAGTCGAATGTCAAACCCCTGTAGCCCAAGGAAAAGGACATTGCAGTAGTCAAGGTGGGAGGTAACGAAAGCATGGACCAAAGTAGGAAGATAATCTGGAGGAACCAGGTGCTTCACCTGGGCGATGTTCCTCAGATGGTAAAAAGAGGTTTTGACAACAGCTGACACCTGAGAGTTAAATGTCAGACAGTCATCAAACACAATGCCCAGGTTCCGCACCCAGTTTGAGGTAGTCAGATGCACACCCCCAAGCCATAATCCCTAGGGTGATCCAGCTAACAAACCTGCCTCACAGTGACCCTGGTCCCCAACCAACACCTCAGTTTTTTCTGGGTTCAACCACAGCCAACTCACATTCATCCAGTCTTGGATTTCGGCAAGACAGTTGTTAAAGACCGAAATGGCAGCATCCTGACCAGGCACAAAGGACATGTACAGCTGGGTATCATCTGCATAGCAGTGAAAACCCAGACCATACTGCCTAATAATCGCTCCTAATGGCAGCATATACACTGCAAACAACGTGGGTGCCAAAATGGAACCCTGTGGTACCCCACAGGATAGGGAGACTGATGCAGAGGAAAAAATCCTGGACACCACCCTCCGAGTCCTACCCTCAAGGTAAGATCAAAACCAGCTGAGGACTGTATCAGACAGTCCACAGATAGATCGCAAATGTTCCAATAGCACACCATGGTCCACAGTGTCAAATGCTGCAGAGAGATCAAGAAGGACCAAGATAGAACAGGTCCTTTGATCTCTCGCTATTAGGAGGTCATTTAGTATCCGAACAAGTGCTGTCTCAGTACTATGCCTTTTCCTAAATCCAGACTGGAGAGAATCATAGACATTATGGCTGGTCAAATGTTCATCCAACTGTGATGCAACCACCTTCTCAATAACTTTACCCACAACGGGTAAGTTAGAGACAGGCCTGTAGTTTTCCAGAGAGTCCGGGTCCAAGGAGGACTTCTTAAGAAGGGGCTGAACCACACCCTCCTTAAGATGATTTGGAAAAATCCCCCTCTCCAAGGACCTCCAGACCATCTCAGCAAGGACGGGCCAATTTTATCCACACAATCCACTAAGAGACATGTGGGGCCCGGGTCCAAACCACAGTTGGTCGGATGCAGTGATTGGATGATCATCACAATGTCATTGACTGTGGGGAGGCTGAAGTCAGACCACACAAACTGGGTGTCCGACATCTCCTGGCGACCATCACAACTCCCACTGGAGAGAGTCAAGTGCACATCAGATCTGATTTTGGCAACCTTATCTGCAAAGAATAGAGCAAACTCCTCACACTGTTCTTGATAAAAATCCCTTCTGGGCTGAAGACAGATTGGATTGCACAATCTGTCCACAGTCTGGAAGAGCTGAGCTGGTCTATTCTGTGCAGCCGCAATCTCTCTGGACAGGAATTCTGCCTTCTTACGAGAGATTGCGGATTGATAGACCACATAGTGGTCCATCAAACTAAGTTTGTCACCATCCAGACCCGACCTCTGCCAGCACCTCTCCAACCTTCATCCAACTCTCCTCAACTCCCTCAGGGTCTCATCGAACCAAGAAGACCTGGGGCAAAAAGTGAGAGGACGAACACTAACAGGAGCAATGGAATCCAGGACCCCTGCCACCGCCTTATTATAGGCAAGTACCAGCTCTCCTGGATCCATGCAATCTCTCGGTAAGCCCAATAGGTCCACCACCACCATCAGGTCATCCAGGGAAACACCCCTTAAAGGGTGGTACCGGACCATTTCCATAGGGGCTGGCCTAATAGGGGTGGCCTCAAAACTGAACCTAATGGAGTGATGGTCCGACTGGTTCCACCGCCAAGTCAGATATCTCCATCCCAGAAGGAACACCAAATCCAATGTATGACCACCAATATGGGTCGAGGAGGAAATAACCTGTGTGAAGCGCAGTGAAATCATTAACTGGAGGAAGTCTTGACCAAAATGTGAGAGTTTATCATTGACCGAGGCATTGAAGTCCCCCAGAACCAACCATCTGGGGGACCACAATGTCAGGTCGACAATGAAGTCTGCGACTCCCTGCAGGAAAACATTCTCATCACCTGGTGGACGGTATATGAGAAGTATCCTGCACCCCACACCCTCACCTAAGATACATTCAAAGGATTTGGTAGTTCCCACTGGTATATCCACTAGGCCCAGTTCTGATCTAAAACAGATAGCAACACCCCCACCCCATGATCCACCCTCGGGCGGTGTATCACTGAGTACCCAGATGGAACTGCTGCCACCAAAACTGGTCCAGCATTCTCATCCAGCCACATCTCAGTGATGCATGCCAGGTCAGATGACCCAATAAAATCAGCTGTAATAGCTGTCTTGTTATTAATAGACCTGGCTTTGCACAACACCGCTTGAGTAGGATGAGCTTCCGAGGATGACGGTGCTACCTGCTGACTATAGTCAGAACCCTTGGGTATGGGGACCAGACAGGGAGGACCTCTTTCCTGGGCCCATTTAACCCCAGGGCATCTCCTTGTCTCCACTATCCCTATCCGCTCACTCCTTTCCTTTCTCCTCTAGACCCAGCCCTCCTCCTCCTCCTCTTTCTTCCAACAATTCCCAGAGCCCTATACCGTCTATAGACTTCTAGCGGTGGGGGGAACAAGAAAAAGACAAATGTCCCTGAGCCTGGAGGGGGAATAATATCCAACTGTCCTTGTGTTATCCCAACACATAATTAACACAACAAATAAACAATGCTAATTAAAAATTAACCCACCTCTTAAAGCTTAAATAAATACAAAGCCCTTTATAATTTTCAATAAAATACAATTTAAGAAAATCAACAAACCTCAGACTATTGATTTAAGGGCTTTCACCCCCTAAACCCAAATAAAATATATAATCAAATACAACAAAATACTAACTAAATTCCCCCTCCCCACCCAGTCCTCTCATCACTGGGGAAGAGAGGTAAAACAATATACATTAAAGTAATTAATTAATTAATTAATTCCCTCCCCATCCAGTCCTCTCACCACTGGGGAGAGAGGAAAAATAATCTCAATATCAAACAAACAATAACATGAACTATAAATCTAATAAACAAATAAATAACTGGATACAGAGTCCTCTCACCACCCAAATATCCAGACAATAAAGAATATTACTAACCAATTCCTTTAATCCAAACTAAATATCTATAACTTAAAAAGGGCTAAAGTCTGAAATCAAATGTTCAACACAGTTTCACCAAGCTCTAAGTTGGCCAGTAACCAGTTTGCCCCAACTCAAAATAAGTCAAAACTTATCTCTCCAAAAGATAATAGTTCAGGTTTTCAGATGAGCTCTCACTTTCACTTGAAAAGCAGCAGACCTCAAGCAGAAGTCTCATATTCAAAGTACATAGGAGCAGTCTGCAATTAAAGTTCACTGTGCAAACCCACAGAGCAGGGAAAAATCCAAAAATCAAATATCCAAACTCAAATTAAAAAACTCACGACTGGAACCAGATACAATGGAGCAGAGGAAATCAGTCCAGGATACCCACAGGATAAAAATTTGATTCCTTCACACAGTCAGAGGATGAGAGTTTGATTCCTTCATACAGCCAGCTAGTTCATAACAGACATTGCTTCCAAAACCAGGTAACTTTCAAAAGTTACACGGCTTCAGGGAGATCCCCACCCCTAACCCGATCTCTCTTTCCAAATCCGCTTACCGCAACAGCTGCCTGCCAGCTACCGAGCGGTGAAAGTGGACGAGCCGAAAGTGCAGCCACCCTACGGCAGTGGCACCAAGGCTCACCACTGGCTTGAGGTCAGGGGCCAGGGAAGGATCTCCTCCCAGTCCTCCAGAACTCCCTCATTTTCAGTGCAGCAAATCTCTCCACACTCTTGGCCGCTTATCCAAACCTCATCCAAATTCAGTGCAGCAAAGAAAGCACTCCTCACTCCTCGCTGCTCCTCGCTGCACACCCAGGCAATCCCAGTTGTATCACGCTACTCTTTAGTCCACCTCAGACTGCTTCTTCAATCCGACTCTGGGGCTCCACTCACTCCACTCTCTGCTCCAATTCCTGATTCGATTCCAGCTTCCTACACTCTCGGTCCTTGAACACGTTATTCAGAGAGGACAAAACATGGTTCCAAATCACAAAAAACAAACAGTAAAATCAACTAAAATAAAATAAAACTGAACAAATTAAATGAACAAAAACAGAACGAATTAAACAAACAAAATAACTACTAAAATAGACTTAAAAAACAAAACTCTAACTCCTACTCCTGAGGGCTAGCCCAGCATGGCAGCCATCTTGCCTCCTTTCTTTTTTCAGGTGCGGTGGTATTTCTCTTTTTTTCATTTAATATATTTTATTAAACATTTCCAAAACCAGGAAGCAAAACATTCTCTAAAGCTCATTCAGAACACACCTAGACAAACATGAACCCCATCCCACCCCCGCCACCCAGTATGGCCACAAACCGAGATTAAACTCTACATAGTACAGTTCAGTAAGTTCCACAATCAAATCCCATTGTGGGGTATTTCATATAATTTGAAAATCAATAGAACTGGAGGAAATAGTCATTTGCATGGAGGGAAAGCAGAGACTACAAGGAAATATACACCTTGAGATCATCAATCACTTACGACTGTTACTGTAGCTCACACTGGGCCATGGTGGTCTTTGTTGGTTCTGCAGACTGTGTTACAATACAGCAATCAGTAATCAACAGCAGATGCATGTCAACAGCACTTGCCACAGGTCAGCTACAGTAATTTACATTCATTCATTTCTTTGCTACCCTCAAGTCTTTTTATCACTCATTTGTTGTTTGACTTACCCTATGCCACTTGCTACAATGGGTGTTGATGTGGTTCATCCAAGATTGACAAAGTGCAACAAACTTTTTAGGCCCTAAACTCAAAGTCAAACTAAAGCTGGCTTTTTTTCCACTTGTCACACCCCTCATGCACAGCTCTGTGGCTCAGTTAGAATGATCAAGCCCTAAGTGTTACTAAACAACACAATGTGAAAAAAAAAAGTATTGGTGTGAGAGTTCCTGAAAATTACACTATACAAACAACCTCTACTTTGCATCAGCTGTCCAACAGTCTGCTCTCTGTATTAGAAAGCATATCGTAATACAAACTAGAGTTTCAGTGCACTTTGATACCTTTTAGTTGACCAACATATATATTGTCCAAAGATGGCATGGTACACAGGCTGTAACAGCCACACAGGTCTCATAATCAGGTGGTATTTATAGCACTAGGGACAGAATAATCTGATTCTGTAAGTTAACATTTGCTGCATAAATGGTCTCTTATGGTATCATAGTGTTGTCTCAGAGTTTGGCAAGAGTACCATAAAGTGAAGCAAAGCAGTACCCTCTGCCAAAAACTGTGCAAGATGATGCTTTTGTACTGTTGGAGACATCCTGCACATCACATTATATGTAAACATATTATAAATCCCTCACATTTTCTAGTGCTTTATAAATGTTTGTTTCGTTCATTTTTAAATTTTAAAAAGGGCATGCAGTGCTAATTGCCCTTCTCTGCTTCTGAAGTGGATCATCCTATCTAATGTTCCCTGCATGTGATGACAATTGCATGAAGGATAGGAGGGTCTGAGTTTCTGATTGCTGACTGCCTGAAATAACACAAGTAATTCATAGTGTATGGTGGAACACGGTTTCTGATGGATTACAGCAGTAAGCTTAGAGTTGTTGTACCACAGTAGTGCCATCAGAAAGCTGTTGTATTCTACTACTGTAGGTGCACCACTACTGTAGTATAACTTGGAATATCCTCATTATCTTGGAGGCAGTATAGCATAGTGATTAAGGGCACTGAGCTGTAAACCTGGAGACCTGGATTTGAATCCTGTCAGCCCTCACTTCCATACCATATGACTCTGAGCAAGTCACTGAACTTCCTTGTTCTCCCATGTTGCACCTGGTAACAAGCTTCAGCTTAGTGTGCTTTTCCTAGTTAAACAATTTCCCCTTTCCCTTTCCTGTGTCTACCCAGCTCTACCCATGGTCCCAATCACTGATGCTGCATCCGGTTTCAACAGTGAATGAACAGACACAGACAGTGTAAAGGATCATGATGACAGCCATGTTGTTTTTTCAAACTTAAACTCTTACAGCCAGCAGTTCAGCCCCTCTGTGAACTGCAAGGATATCCACAGCTATATCTGGTAGGAAAAAACATATTTTGTTTGACTTCTTGAAATATACCTTAATTTGAGCCTTTGAAAAGTCAGTCTATATGTCAATAGCAGTTGCTGAAGCTGCGCGTTTTCAGCCTGTTAAGGAAATGCTAAATCAAATACTTTTATAAAGCTTTCATTAGTGAATCTTTTTGTTTCTCGTATATACTTAAAGAAAGTACCCATATACTATAAAAAACGCTGCATGGGCAGCCATACATTGACAAGCCTACATTGGTATCTTGACATTGATATGATGACTCAAACCTCTTGATCTTAGTTCTTGGAGTTCAGTGATTGTCATGGCAACAAATCAGTGACAGCACTGGCTTACTGTGCATGGCTGCCCATATATTATCATTTATATAATATACCTAACAGAGATGTGATATTGAGATCTACTGACATTTGGGTTCATTGTTTGTATAATGTATTTAAAAGTATAAATGAAACAGGTAGTATCCCCAAGTCATGGAAAGTAAATATAATTATACCAATTTTTAAAAAAGGAGATAAAGGCCTGGCCCAGTGGCCCTGAGGGTTGAGGCTCTTGATACCACACTTCATGATACTCTGGTGACTCAGGTTCTGGAATGAGCCTGGGCCATTGAAGGTCAGCTGGGGGAGGTAGATTGAGTATCCCAATGGATGTTCTCCTTCTCCAGGGTGGGGTGGGTTACTAGACAGTGGTCTCACCAGTAGCACTACTGCCAGTGAGAGCACAGGTGGTCGGGTGCATGGCTCTGTGGAGCTGGGGTTGGAAGGGCACAGCTGGGTGCTTGACTATGGCTTGTGTTAGCACGATGTCAGTCTGGACATTAAGTCCATTGCACCGTTGCCCTCAGGGGATGGGACCTACTGGGAGAAAAATGCAAAACAAACACCCTAGATCATCGTGTACTATGATGCTGGGATCCCGGTGTGTCAGGACCCGGCAGGGGAGTTGGGGGGGGGGGGGTAGAAGGCCCTGGACAAGCAAAAAAAAAAAAAAGGGAAATAAGAGGGAACCTAGCTGTTATGGGCTGATCAGTTTACTAGATAGTACACAAATGATTTTTACTAATGTTATTAACAATAGACTAATAACGTGGATAAGAGATAATAAAATCCTGGATGAGGTGCAAGCATGTTTCATGTCAGGTCACGCTACAATAGACCAGTGTTTTGTTTTGACACAGTTAATGTATAAACACAGGAACATTAACAAAAAGTTATATTGTACTTTTATAGATTTGATAAGGTGAATAGGAAATTATTACAGGCAGTACATAAAAAACGTGGGCTAGAGAAAGCCTTATTTAACGTAATTCATATATTATATCAGGATCAGTGATTAAAGTGAGGGGGAACTCAGGGACTATTCTCCCCATGCCCCCTCATGGTTCCCATGAGGGAGAACTCGGAGGAACTCATGTGCGCCCTACCAAGCCATTTCTTAATATGTAATACTGTATGGTGGCACTGACTTTTTAAGAGAGCAGAATACTTGATGTGACCTTGCACTGGCTGGAAACTCAGGGAGGAGACTGAGTGTGTCTAGTTTACTTACTCATTCTGAATTCATTCTTGATGATCCTCCTACTCCTTCTCCTCCACTCCTGATGTGTGGTGATGCTTGGATGGACGGACCATGAGAGACATCCTTAGCTCTTCCCACCCTGCTGCTCCCCCCACACATTGCCCATATCTGTGGCTACAAAAGAACTACAACAGAGTCTTAGAGGGAGATTGCTGACACCAGGTGACCATCTGTATGGCTGTCACCTGACAAATCTGCTCTGTGGTGGTGGGCGGGAAGAGAGGCATCATCCATCTCGGAGATGTCTTGAACACGTAAACTGCACTTATACAGACAGATTATACATGTGCAGTTGACATGTTTGGACCTCTCTCACCATGGCAGTAGACTGTTTTGAGAGGAGGAGGAGAAGAAGTCCTGCTGTGAACAATGAGTGAGTGTGACTTGAGCAGCAGAATTAAAAATACAGTTTAAAAAGAGCCAAACAAGGCTACTATAATTGCTATAAGCGTCACTGCTAGATGACTGGAGTATTTTTTTTTTCTATTTAGTTTCTATTTGAGGCAAAAAAAATTGTAAATAATGAAAAAGAACTGCCAAATCTGCTTGACTGACAGTGACTTGTCTCATTGTCTGAGGGTTGCAGTTGTGTGTAGCTGCTCTTTCAGGCTGAGAGACGGGATCGTGAGGGGTCGGGGAGAGAGTCAGTGTCGACTCCAGCACTGGAGTGAGGAATCTGGGATAATAATAGGTGGAAGCCACATATCCTCTGTGGATTATTAATTGAAAAAAATAAGCTGCTGAGCTCTGAGCACTGCAACTTACTGCAGTAGTTTGATTCTGTCTCTGCCTGCTACTCATTCCAGATGGTCAAAACTGGTCTTGTTTACAATACGTCAGTATTCTGCTGCCTTTCGATAGGCTGTTCTGAATTTGCTTCACAGCCTGCTAAAAGCCACCAAAATGCACCATTTGTCATCAGTTTTTAAACATTTTTCCAGACCCCTCCCCAGAGAGGTTAGGATTTTGTACCCCTGGTGCCCCTCTGCCTATAGAGTTCCTCCTGTCCTGAATGTCTGCTTTAACCACTGGACGAAGCTGTGGAGGAGGAACTTCAATTTGGTATACAGACCTGTTGGCTGGCACCTTTTCTTAGCCTTGATTATGGTGCTCAATATAATCATGGGTAATAAGAGGGGATCAGTCAATCGGCTTCCAAGATTAATAATGGCTGGTATCCCATCATAAGGGCAACTGAAAGTAAGTGACTCCAATATGAGCAACCCACTTTCAATGCTTGTCATGAGGGCTACCCTGCAAGGGTAGTGATGGTTACAGCAGGGTGACAGGAAGGATGGTAGTGGGACAGGAAGAGGAGGGAGGGTATCAAAGGGGTAGTGCAGAAGAGGTTGCTGAGCTGCCTGCTTAGTGTACTGGTGAGGGTTCATGGCTATAGTGGGGAGGGTGCAGGGTTCAGGGCTGGTGAGGGCTACAGATTTTTGCATTTAGTTTTTCAACACTTTGTTTTGGCCGATCCCAGATTTTCAGCCCCTCCCTGACATGCACCCCTCTGGAGTTAGTAATCCTTATTTGGTGGGATGCGGGGGTGCAGCCCCCTGCAGAATAACCTTTTTGGTTGTCACCCATTGTCATTGCTGAGAGGGTACATCACCTTTTTTCCGGCAATGTATACTTGACATAACGGCAGTTGCTATTCCATGATCACTGTTATGACATAGAGCCATAATTGCCAGTTCATTATTAACTATAGGTACAGTACATGAATATAAGAACATTTAGTGCAACACTAAAATGTGTCTACAGCAATATTTTCCCTTCAGTGACAGCACCTGTATTTTGTTGGCAGAAATTAAGCTAAAATCAGTTTTGGTATTTTAAATCAATAAAAAAGCTATGTTCTGATAAGGCTCAGACAACTATCAGAACCTCTTACAGAATATCAAAACTTTTCAGAATTACATCAGGGGTCACCCAGGGAGAGCAGAATCAAGCATTCCAAATGATGCTCTCCTCCTCTGGTGAGGGAGATCAGCCAGCTCCAGTATGTTATTGCCACTTCAGTGACCATGGGTGGCAGTGCACTTGAAGCAGCCCAATGGGTGGTGACAGCTGAGGGATGATGCACTCCACATGCTTGCTTGCCTTAGGCTTGTTTTACAGCCCCAGGTTAGCATCTCAGATCAGAAACAAAAACAGAGGAAAAAGAATCCAGTCATGAGTAGCATGAAAGACCAGAGCCTTGCAGCCCGTGTACCAGTGTCATTGCTGTCTACCTGCATACCAGATCTTGTTGTGGCAGTTGGGCCCTGCCTTCCTTGTCACAGGAGAGTAAGCCATGGGGGGAGACACTGGAGGCAACAGTAAGTCCACAGGAAGTTGAGTGATGTTACTGGGAGGAGGGGGCTTGGTCTGGATGGAGGGCACAGCCAGAAAGGTAGGAGGATAAACAGAAAATAAAAGCAAAAATTCAGAATCTCACAATTTATTGCAGGTCTCCCTTACTGTATCTGTTCCAATGCATTTCTATGAAAGCAGGAAGAATAGGGATTAGTAGAGGAGGAAAGTGAAATATTTATAGCACAATTAAAGGGATAAGAAAAAGGCACAGTTCTTCTTGAAATAGGTTAAAGCACAACATAAAGACAGAAAAACATTTATTTCTAAAACATTTTTTAAAAATCTCTTAGTTTTGATAAATTAAATATGGACACTGTTGCATCATATATGAATATAATATGACCTTGGGACTCTTGTGCACAAGGGGGGGGGGTCCAAAGGGTACACAAGCCTGGGTCCAAAGAGCAAGTTAGAAACTACTGACATATCTCTCTCCTCTGCATCCTGAGCAAGTTATTGGAGAGGCAAGTTTGCAATCAGCTCCAAGAATATAGCAGGCAGCATGGCCTACTCACTAATAATGAACACAGATTCAGGAAGAACCATGGAATGGACAGCACTCTAGTCTGCCTAAATACAGATGTCCTGGAGTCCCTCTACACTAGCTTGCTGACTGGTGCAGTCTTGATTGACCTCACCAAGGCCTTACATCTGGTAAACCACCAGCTAATATTATCTAAACTAAAAACTCTTGTCCTTGACAGTCTGTCTCTATGGTGGTTCTCTGACTACCTCACAAATAGATTGCAAATGGTCAAACGGAAGAGTGTTCTGTCCAATAAACATCCTATCCTGGATGGTGTCCCACAAGGATCAATCCTAGGTCCCCTTCTCTTCTCCCTTTTCGTAAATGATATGCCAGGAAACTGTGGTGGAGCAAACTTGCTGCTGTATGCAGATGACTCAGTACTGTATTGTAGCTCGAAAGATACTTCCCAATTGAATAGTCAGCTTTCAAATGACCTTCAGATACTAGAGAAATGGTTCTTAACAAATAAACTTGTCCTCAATGTCAAGAAGACCAAGGCCATCCTCTTTTGCCCAATGAGCTTAGGTCCTCAAAGGCAGCTTATATTGACCCCATCCTTTTCAAACAGGTCTGTAATTGAGGTAGTTGATTCCATCAAGTACCTCAGGGTATACGTGGACCAATATATCACCTTTAAGGTTCATGTGGAACACCTAATCAAATCCTTACTTCAAAAAATATGACTCCTCTATTGCTTGGGTCCCCAGTTCTATAATCAATCAGGTGCTCTGAAATGCAGATGCTCACAACACTATACCGCAACATAGGTCATTTTGAAATTGGAGATTCCACCATGAAACTCCATTGTAAAGTGATTCAAAAGCTAAAATAGCCCTCACTTGAAGGCAGGCTGGATTACTCCTATTTGTGCCTTACTTTTAAACTTAGGATCAGCGACGCTCCTCCTAGTCTACGAGGCATATTAATTTGAAAACCACAGAGGCAGTCCCTTAGGTCCTCAAGCAGTTCTTTCCTCCTGATCCCCAAAGTCAGGACCACCTCTGGTAAAAGGTCTTTTGCCGCTTCACCCACATCTTGTGGAACTGCCTCCCTAGTAGCCTACAAGATTGCTCCTCACTCAGCGGCTTCAAGGCCTGAAGACCTTCCTACTGGAGTGCAGCATATGCAACTTGCTATCATTGATGTGCTATCCTTCCTTATGCTGATCTGCATCTCTAGCCCTGTCACCCTTTGTTCTTCTTTTTACTATCATTTATTATTTTAGCCAGCCACCTTTTCTTTGCACAGTGTCAACTTTGCAAAGTTCTATGCCTTACCCTTCTTCTCTATGTGATGCTGACACTTACTGATATATTTACTTTCACTGTGTGACTAGATTCATATATACTAGGGTCACAAAGGAGCAAAAAGGCAAGGATGCCCATATGTGCTCCTGAGTTAATAAGAATAATATCTCAGGTTACCCCTGATAGAATATATCTATCCAGCCTTCTCTTAAACTCCTCCTTAGATTTATTTATAACAACATTGAGTGGTAAATTGTTACATGGACCAGAAACTCTCACAGTGAAGGAATATTTTCTTGATTTAGTTTTAAAAGATCTGCCTGCAACTTGAAGTGGGTGCCCTCAGATTTCATATCTTTCATCCTGATATTCTATTCCTAACTCCCACATTAGATATGGATCACTCATGATATCGTACATTAGCAAAAGGTTTCCCCAAAGTCTTCTTGCCTCCTGTGGCACTAATATAAGCAAGTTCAATCTCTCTTCATATGCATTATTTTTAATAATAGTGATGTATATCATAGGTTTTCACTGAACCCTTCCTAGTGATACGTTGTCTGATTTTTTGTAAGAGCGCCAGACTTGTGCTGCATATTCTAGGTGAGGTCACACTTATGCCCTGAACAGTGGCATTATAACATCAGCTTTTTTTGAGTTAATATTCCACCTTATAGACCATATAAATCTATCTGATTTACTTATATCAGCATTAAGTTGCTGTGTACAGGACAGGTCTGTAATAAAAATCCCAAAATATTTTCAGAATTACTAGTGCACAATGTTGCTTCATTTAAAGTGCAGGAGTTATTAGGATTATATTTACCCAAATACATGGTTTTGTCCTTTTCAAAGTTCAGCCTCACCTCCTGTTGTTTGATCCACTCACTTATTCTATTAAGACCTTCTTGAAGTTCTTGTACCTGTTGTAGGGAACAACAAGGACCACCTATCTTGGCATCATTAGCATATTTACATAGAAACATAGACTTTGATGACAGATAAGGACCACTTGTCCACCTAGGCTGCCTATTTCCCAATGTACTGGATAAGCTGCAGATCCTAGTTAACCAACAGCCTACTTCTTCCTACCCCTCACCAGAATTGCCTTATCTCTGTCCCATGCATTCTTGAATTTTCCCCACTGTTTTTGACCCCACAACCTCCTCAAGAAGGTTATTTAAGATATTATGGTATAAATCTGAAAATGAGATGGGCCTAGGACAGAACCCAGTGGAACCCTGCTTGTAACCAACCCCTAGATAGATATCTATTAATCAAAATGTGGTGTTTTCTGTCAATCAGTCACTCAGAAATCCATGTGATAATACAGTTATGGATATTTTATGATATGATTTTGTTAATTAAGGCTCAATGGGGCATCAGCTTGAAGGCCTTACTAAAATAAAAAAAACACAATGTCATAGTGAATGTTTTTATCTAGCATATATGTCTCTGTAACTTACTAATATTGTTATTCCCTATGTGAAGCAGATACTTGTAGATATATTTATATTCACTGTGTGAATTGAGTCATACTGTATGTGTCACTGTACCTTCTGTAACTTACAAATATTCGTACTGTATGTTCTTTGTTATACTGTGTTCTCTGTAATTAATTCTGGGTCACACCTGAAAAAAGGACTTCTGTAGTTCCAGTGAGCCTACCAGGTCAACAAAATTATAAATAAATAAATATATTGATATACTGTATGGTGATAGAAATTAAAAGCCAGTTAAATATGTGTAGTTTTAAAAAGATCTGCAAAGGACATATTTGTTTAGGTCCATTAAAAAATGGCAAAGACATATTACTGCCTTCTGTTTTGTTTTAGTATTAGTGATCACATTCCATACTTAGATCAAGACACTATCTTTGTTATGAAGACTTCCATCATGAAATACTATTTGAGTTGTAAGCACTGTAATTTGCTGTTACTGTATTTTAAATTTTTAGAGACTCTTTAAAAAAATGTATTGATACTATGTTGATTGTTTACTTTTGAATGTTTTAAACTCAATTTTATTCAATGTATGTAACAGGATTTTATCCATACTGTGAAATTTTAATAAACCTTGAACCTTATTATTCTGTATGGTGATAGAATATTCTGGATAGAAAACTGGTAAGACCCCACTGAGAATATTGTGTTCAGCTTTGAAGATCACATCTCCTGAAGGACATACCTCTAGACAGAGTGGAGGTAGTCCAGAGCAGGGCAACTAAAGTGGTACAGGTTTTGCATCAACAACCCTACAAGGAGAGACTAAAGGATCTCATTACATACACTCTAGAAGAAAGAATGGGGGATATGAGATAGACCTTTAAATACATCTTGTGGGTAAAAAAGGTACAGAAGGGAAGCAATTTGTGGAAAAAAGGTGCTCACTAACAAGGGAGAAGAAGAAGAAAAATCCAGCATTTATATAGTGCTTTTCATACACAGTGTATCACAAAGCACTTGGAAGGGAACATGTTACGAAGCTGGAGGGGGTAGGTTCAGGAAGAGATGTGATGAAGTACTTCTTTACACAATGAGTGGTGGATTCCTGGAACAGCCTTCCATTGGAGTTAGTGGTGGGAAAAACAGTGGTGAAGTTCAAGAATGTATGGAATGGGCACAGGGGAATCACGGAGAATGGAAAGGGGGTAAGGAGAAATCTGTAGATCAAGTACGATCCATTGTAGTAATGTTAATAAAGAAAAACAAGCAGGCTGGATGAGCCTAGCGGTCCTTATCTGCCATCACATTCTATGTTTCCATGTTTCTACTGGATGATATATTGATAAAAAGTGATAGAGTAAGAAATAATATATCAATATTACTTCAGCAACTTAATGAACATTTGAACAACTCCCTCCCAGCTAAACTTAAAATATCCACCTACCAGCAAAACATTGGCATCCTATGGGAGCTGGATAGAGCTAAGAACATGCACTAAATGCAAATTGTGCCCAATCAGTCTTAGTCCTCCCATTTGGGAGAGTGACAGACTCACTGTGGATGATAAATGATTTCTTTGGGCAGGGTGGTGAGAAAAAGGCATCACCAAAACTAAAGATCTCCTCACGCAAACATGCATGATTCATTAATTTGAGGAGCTTTTAAGGAAATATAGCTTCCCTAAACAGGATTTTTTAGGTTCTTGCAAGTGCCCAATGCCCTCTAACTAGGGATGAGCGAGTCGACTGTGACACCTTTCTGATTCTGGCTATGATTTTTTTCTGAAAAGGTTCTGATTTACTCTGATGAACTGTAGACCTATTTTAGTATATTTGAGTATGAGAACTGCATCAGTATTACTCTTTAAGATCCCTCTTGTTAAAAAAAATTACCTTTTTAAAAGCAAATTCTGTGTCTGTATTTTTGTGTTGTTTTTCAAGGTCAGCAAGCAGCCAACAGCAGTAAAATAAATTGACTGTTGTTCTTGCTAGTTCTCTCTGTCAGCCACCACAGGGCATTTATAGGAAACAGTGGTCTAGATTTACAAAACTCTTGAAAATCCCACAGCTGTAGGAAAAACCTGGCTCAAGTGGGTTGCCACATGTGAAACCTGAATTTTTACTGCAGCTATGGTATTCTCAAAAATGGAGCTTGTTTACAACCAGCTCCATGATTTACGTCAGCTTGTGGGTGGCATTCCTGTGAAAATCACTGCAGCTCTGGAAAAATATTCCAGCCCGTGTGACCAGCCATAACATCTTCTGCAGCTGCTGCGGATGTGAGTATCAATCTCCACAGCTGCAGAGATTTTGCTCCGCAACTGGAGTTGTTGTGTGGGATCTAGTCCCCAAAAGATTTGTGAATCCATCCCACTGTATGCAGGTGATTTGGAGCTTTGCAGTGAAAGAAGGTAGTGTACCAAATGTTTGAAAGAGAGAAAGAAAGAGTCCAGCAAATTAAGCATCAGAAATTCAACAGCAGAGTGAAGAGTGTAGATCTTCACCAAGTCTGGCATGCATTTTGGGTGGAGACAGGCAGCATGAGCAGGATGTCATGGGACCCCAACCATCCCTCCCACCCTTCTTGATTTAAGATGTTATTTTTTTATAATTTGTAATTAGTTTACTTGTCTACTTGATATTATAGCAAGCATCATGGGCGCCAAACCATCCCACACAATCCTGTCTGATTGGCCAATTATTTTTTAATCACTTTTGTCTTCTAACTTATTTATGTATTTATTTATTTATTTATTTTATCTGGTTGACCTTGCCATCCCCCCGCCACACACACACATTATAGTTTATTTTGTAGAGCTGTTTAGCCCCAAGTGCCATCTATTCCTGATATGGAGCTCACGTGCCAGTCCCCAGCCACATCACCCCCCCATTGTCAAGTTGGTGGGCATCCACACAGTACACACAATCTAGGTTCCCAAATTGAAAAACAAATAAAGCAATAAATATGATGCAATAGACACTATGACCACACAAGAAGGAATTGTTTTTACTATATCTTTTTGTTTTTGTTTATTTTATTTTTTACCAGGAAATGGACTGGGCACAGCCATTTTTCAGCCATGCCTGACACATAACATTGCAATATATTTCATATAGAATCACATTTACAAACAGTTAATCACATTTACAAACATTGCCACAATGTAAAATATTTAACAATAAATGTTTAAAGTGCAATACGGATCGTGCTTTCTGAATCAACTCTCCATACTCTTTTAAAATAGAAGGAGCATACCAGGTAAATGATTTCCTACTCATTTGAAGTTTAAAAACTGGGACAGTATACTGAGTGAAACAACTTCATATTGTGCTCTGACAGCATTCATTAGTAACCACTGAATTTAATAGAACTAGAGGAACTCCTGTACTTATGATACAAAAAGCTAAATTTTCTACCAAACATTTTAGGAGTCTGTCCAGGGAGAGTACCCCCAATTCTGTATATAACTGATAGTGGTAAGTTCTAGGCAGGTCATGGAAGGCAAACCTACAAATATTATTATAAAGAACTTTAAATTTAGACTCAAACACCTGATTACTATGCACAAAAATAATGCTACCACAGTCCATGACATGGTTGCTGACCTCTGTCCTCTGAATTAAAAGAAATAAATCATTAAATTAAATAATATCTTCACCACAGTCTTCAAACACCACCAAGGGAGTACCTTTATTAGGAGACATATGTTGCAGCTGTTCATCATCATCAATTTCATGTTCTTGCCACTCTTCACGAACTGGAAATCAAATTTGTTGAGGCTGACTTTTAGGAAGGTAAGACACTGTACGTTTTCAGGAGTATGCCATGCATGACCATCTGAGACAACATTTCCAGCTGTGCTAAATATATGCACACAGTAAACACTAGTGGATAGGAAACTAAGAAGCTTAATATGGGCGGTCGGCGCCTCCCTAGCCGACACTCGAGACCACAGACATGGACCCAAGGCCCCACAAGCAGACGAACCACCACCCAGGCTTCCAGCTTCCAAGCTGTGGGATTCCTGGCTACCAGGCAATTGGTGCCTCCCTAGCCAATGCTTGGAACCACAGACACAGACCCACGGCCCCACAAGCCGAGGAACCGCCACCCAGGCTCCCAGCTCCAAGCCGTGGGATTCCCGGCTACCGGGCAGTCGGTGCCTCCCTACCTGATGCTCAGGACCACAGACATGGACCCAAGGCCCCACATGGTATGGCAACTGCCGCAACCAACTGGATTGTGAGCCCTTTCAAACTATGTTCTGATTGGTCCCTGGTGAAAGCCGGTTTCTGCTTATTGAATTTAAACTCTAAAGGTTCATGTTGGGTCAAATGTTAAAAATGCTTAAGTGTCAATCCAGACTGTAATTGTGAGGACTTGAACTGTGCTTTTGGGAAGGAAAACCTGTGTTTACAGCCCTTTTTCTGCATACGTGCACTGGCCCCAGACTTTTGGGCACCAAAGTAATACACGTCCTTTTGTTCTGCAAATTTTGGACTCCCCGCTGCTCTGTCTGCCCCTTTGTTTGAATCCCCATTATTAATCCTTGCTCTCCTTCTCTCCCTTAGCCGAAGGAACTGCCACCCAGGCTCCCAGCTTCCAAGCCGTGAGATTCCCAGCTACCGGGTGGTCAGCGCCTCCCTAGCCAACGCTCGACACTGCAGACACAGACCCAAGGCCCCACAAGGTATGGCAACTGCCGCAACTTTTTTGCCCGCCCCCTCCCCCACCTCCACTGATTATTAAATACACTAGCTCCTGCCAAATACTATTCCATGCCACCTGGCGCAGTGCCCCCCTAATAGAGACTTAGCTCGTGATCCCTCTCTTCTCTGTCCAGACTCTGGGGTCCAATTCACAGGGCCACACCGTACAAAAATGAATAGGTTCTACCTGGCTCAGCCTTCATCTTTAAATATTCTTTAATGCTCTCAGATTTGAGTTGACCTGGATCTGCAAACTACTGATAAGCTTCATTAATCCATCAACCTCTGTGGGCACTGGCTAATCTAGTGGCTCCTTTTTTCTCGAGGTACCATCATGTCGGGTCCTATATGGCTCCTTATACTGCCCCCTTCTTCTGCTGGTACCAGCTGGCCAGCATTGGACACCTGAACTACCATCATACATGGTCTATAACTGCACCTTGTGCTGTATACCACATGGCAACTTATCCTTTATTTGCCTCCTTGATTCCAAGCACCAGTACCTTGAACCCTGCTCTTGGCCTACACATTCCAGTAGTACTCATAACACTCCACCACCACAAGGCCCACCTCCCACCACGCAGACTTCTATCTCTTCCTCGCCTATTGCGGTTGGGATATTAGTTCTTGCTACAACAGGTCACCTCTCCTATGGTGGCTACATTCCAGTCCCTAAAAACATCAGATCTACTAGACGGGGAAAAAGGCAGGAATTATAAGCTTACAATTGGCGCACTTAGAAAAATCCTACTTATCCTCCTGCTATGTTCAGGCAATGTAGAAATTAACCCTGGCCCCCCAGAAGCTATTGCTTCTCCAGCAGAACTAGCAAATTTAAAAGGAATAAGCTTCCTGCATATTAATGTACGTAGCCTCCTTAAAAAGATCACCTTAATCCAACCCTGGGTAAATCATACCTCTCCTGATGTACCTGTGATTTCTGAAACTTGGCTTAGACCCAGCACCACTGATAGAGAAGTAAACATCCCCAACTATGCCTTGTTCAAAGCTGATAGGCATACTAGAGGAGGGGTAGCCATCTATGTTAAAGACAAATTTTCTGCCTTCTGCTTATCCTCGGCATCTGTCACCAATGAATTTGAATGCCTAATTCTCAAAGTGGAAATCACACAGACTACTGCACTCTGCATAGTAGGATGCTACAGACCACCGTCTGCTGGCCTACAGCTTGTGTCATATCTAAGTGACAAGTTGGGAGAGGGGCTGCCAGAAACTATTATCTTAGGAGACCTCAACATTGACTGGCTCTCTAACGCAGCAGCCCCACTTGCATCCTTCTGTGATGCACATGGGCTGACACAACTTATTGCTGAACCAATGCGCCCAAATGTGAAGAACTCCAGTAAAAGCACCCTTTTGGGTGTGCTAATGGTGAGCAAACCTCATCTCTTCTCCCATGCTGATGTCTTCTTCTCAGATGCCAGTAACCATTGTTTTATTGCGGGAGTAAGATCAACCAACAACTCATCACCCATTATCAAGTTCTCTATGAAGAGATCCAGGCACAACTTCAATGAACCTGCCTATCTAAATGAGCTTAAGTACTCCCTTCAGTGGCAAGATTTCTACCTGGCCAAAACGGTTACGTCAGCTTACAATATCTTCCACGACATTCTATCGAGGGCCTTTAATAAGTATGATCCCTTGATTAAAGTTCGAACTAGGACCAAAACCTGTCACCTCTCAGATCAAGTCCTTGCTCCTAGAAAGAGATAAGCTCTCAAAAAAAGTGCTCAGACTGAACACTGCCAAGGACTGGAATCAGTTCAGGAGACTACGAAATTTATGTACTAAAACAATAAGAGAATCGAAGGCTATATTCTTCAAATCCGAACTCGACTCTGCCACAAAGAGCCCAATCAAGCTCTGGAACACAATTAACGATCTGCTAGGCCACTCCCCAGGAAACTCACTCCCGACGAAGATTAACTCTGGCATCTCAACTATAACTGAAAAGATGGATATACTTGATGCATTTAATAACCACTTTGGTACTGCAGGCATGGCATTTGATAACTCCCCTGCAAACATACTTATCTCCCAGACTGCCAGCCACCTGCCTGAAATACCGATAGCTTCTTCGCCTTTCACGCTTCAACCTGCCTCACTGAAAAAGGTAGAGGACCTCTTGCTACAGATGGATATTAGAAAAAGTGTTGGGGACGACACCCTTGACCCTTACTTCCTAAAAATTGCCTACCACGTCCTAGCAATACACGTCACCCACCTTTTTAACTTATCCCTGTCTCCAGGCACCTTACCAACTATATGGAAGACAGCGAATGTCATACCACTGTTCAAATCAGGTGACCCCGGTGATGTCAATAACTGCAGGCCAATTTCTCTCCTTCAGGTCCTGTCCAAACTCCTGGAGAAAATAGTAAATGCACAACTGAGAACTCACCTTGAATCCAGGGAACTGCTAAATCCTATGTAGTCCAGAGTCAGAGCTAAACATAGCACTATCTCAGCCCTTGCCAAAGTAACCAATGACTGGCAGAGTAATCTTGAGAGCAAAAACTTTATTTGTGCTGTTTTCCTTGATCTAAGCAAGGCTTTTGACACCGTCGACCATAGTCTGCTCCTCTCCTCCATTCAAACCATAGATGTGGACCCCTCCTCTCTGTGCTGGTTCACTGACTATCTTACAGGGTGCCTTCAACAAGTTAAAGCTGAAGGAGGCCTATCTCCTTTAAAAACTCTTCAAAGAGGGGTACCCCATGGATCTATACTAGGGGCCTTACTATTTGCAATCTACATTAATAACATCGACCACTGTATAAAAGAAGCCAACATCCATCTGTTTGCAGATGATACAGTTCTCTTTTTTTAACATTTAGTAAACTTTATTGAGTTTACCAAACAAAATACACTGTATAAAGACATTATATAACATGATGTGCTACACCACGGCAGTAACTTATACAATGGTGCTGGTCAAAGCTTATGGTGTTTCAAGACAACCTGTCATAAAAAAAAAAATGAAAAAGAGAAAGGTAAAAAAGGAACCAATATACAATATACAACTAAACCATCCCCCCTCCCTCCTACCCCCTACACCTCCCTCCCCCACCCTCCATACCCTTTGCCATCAGGAGAGGGATAAAAGAAAAGAGGAGGAAAAGAAAAGGAGACAAAAGCCAAGGGAGGGTAGCAGGAAACTAGTGAGAACAATCACCTACTGCTGATTTTTTCCAGATATTTTAAGGTAAGTTCCCCACACCAATACAAGGAGTATTATTTACATAGCAAGGTATGCAGTGGGGCCCAGATCCTCTGATATTTTTTACCATTTCTAGCATAGCTTGCTATGGTGTATTCTGCTTGTAGAGCAAAAAGAATTTCTTGATGCCATTCCGCATATGTGGGAATCTGTTGATCTAGCCAGTGATGCAATATCACCTTCTTAGCACATAAGGAAATTAACATCATATGTTTCCTGTGGATACCAGTAAGGATATTACTTGAATCTCCCAAAATGCAAATTTCTGGTTGGAAAGCATTTTGCAAACCTAGCAATGGGCTAAGTCTAGAACCAATACTCTCCCAGAGAGGGGAAGCTTTGTCACATTCCCATAAATGTGGAATAATGTTCCCGCTGTTTCCCACATCTAGTGTACAGGTCTGCTGGAGCTACCCATTTTACTTAAGTTTTACTGGAGTGTATAAGTCCTGTATCATATGAAATTGTAGCACTATAACGATCCCACCTAACATCCTTATACAACCTTTTCCAGATTTGTGACCACTGGCGGGGACCTTCGGTGGTTGGGGGGAGGGAGTTAACCCATACATAATGGGGAGTGCCGTCTAGCCCTGTAACTATTTTCTGCAGCTCTTTATAATAGAATGAAATTAAATGAGAATTAGGCCTTATATGCAACGTACTAAGTATGGGTCCAAACAAATAATGCTCCCATAACCCACTACCGAAATGCTTTAAGAGGACCTGGGAAATTTGAAGATACTTAAAACAAAAAGATACAGGCACCTTGTATTTAGCCTTTATCTCTGAAAAGGTTAATAACCTATAGTTTTCTGTTAGGTCTATGACCTTTTTCCCTACTCCCTCCACCCTAAACCTTTGAGTAATGGTCTTCCCCCCAATTTTAAAGTTTGGGTTGCCCAGAATATACTGTGAGGTGTCTTTCTCCATGGTATCCTTTACAGTATAATTCAACTGTTTGTGGATGTGAAGGGTTCTCATAATGGGGGTGTTTTTAAGCTGTCCTGGGACCTTAGTAAGTGGAAGGTATGGCAAAGTCCTCATATCAGTTCCAGCAGAGGCACAGAATGATTTCTCTATCTGCAGCCACAGTGGGACATAAGTTTCCAAACTAGGAGTCGGAACTGAGGTCAGCCATTGTGAGACAACTAAGCAGTAAGTGGTGAGGTAATAATGATATATGTTAGGGATTTGTAAACCCCCTAGTTCTTTTGGCCTCTGTAATTTGGATAACACCCTACGTGGAGATTTATGCTTCCAGATGAAGTTAGATATAATACCGTGTATGTGAGCAAACCAAGTCTTAGGTAAATATTGATGACATAACTGAAGGGGGTATAACAGCCGGGGCAAAATATTCATTTTAATAATGTTGATTCACCCCCAAAGGGAAATAGGAAGCATTGCCCAGCGGTTCAGGTCAATTTTAATGCGAGCTACTAACTGATCTAAATTATACTGCTTCATTTTAGAATTAGACAATGATAGATAAATACCCAGATATTTCAACTTATCTTTAACCCAAGTAAGCCCAAGGTGTTGAACATCAGATTTTAAGGTCCAGTTGTTTAAAGGCATAACCTCAGTCTTGGACAGATTTAACTTATAATTGGATAACCGACCAAAGTCCTGGATGATATCCAATGCAGCCGGTATAGATTTCGATGGATGTGTTATGTGGAGCAAAATGTCATCAGCATATACTGATATTTTATATTGAAGATGATTGATAGTAATACCACATTGAGGCAGAAGTGTTCAATTTTCTGATAAGAGGTTCTAAAAACAAGTTAAACAAATAAGGAGAGAGCGGGCAACCTTGTCGGGTGCCCTGGTGTAATATAAAGGAAGAAGAGAGCACACCATTACAAAAGATACGGGCTGATGGGGAGGAATAAAGGACTTTAATCCATCTTATAAACTGTACTGGAATGTGATACTTTGGGAGTAAATGAAATAAGTAGTCCCATGACACCCGATCAAAGGCCTTCTCTGCGTCCAGGGACATCAAGACTGATGGTATATCGGAGTCCTTGGACGCAGAGATAAGATGGGAAATTTTCCTTGTGTGGTCGTCGAGGCGTCCGCCACTTAACCCTCACTTACCGACTACAAAGTTTGCCATACTTACACAAGACTAGCTAGGATTTTTGCTAGAATCTTCAAATCTACATTTATAGGAGATATTGGTGGTAGCTTGACATCATTATGGATCCTTGTCTGGCTTTAATATAACCACTATGGTAGCAGAGGTGAAATTGTGATCTGAAAGGCCATTTTCGTAGATGTAATTATAAAAATCTAGGAGTTTAGGACTTATTTGGGCTTTAAATGCTTCGTAAAAATTGGAAGTATAGCCATCAGGGCCTGGCGCCTTATCTGCCGGTAAGGCATCGGTGGCTTAATGGACCTCGTTTAGAGTTAGAGGGGCTTGTAAAATCAAAAATTTATTCTAAGAGAATTGTGGCAGTACTATGTCTTGAAGAAAGTAATCCAATGAGGTGTGATTTAGGGCCATAGGGGAGCTTGAGTAGAGCTCCTGGTAATAGTCCCTAAAGGAGGAGGCAATATCCCTGGGGGACGTGTGTAGAGTGCCGGAGGCGTCTCGCATAGCTACAATAAACCTATCAGCCATCTGGGTTCTAAGTCTCATGGTGAGTAATTTCCCAGCCTTATCACCTTGGTCAAAGTATGTAATTTTAGAGCACAAAAGGAGGTGTTCAACTTTATCACTGAGGAGGATATTATAATGGAAGTGTAGACTTTCTAACTTTTCTAAGTCCTCAGGTTTAGGATGGGGTGTAAGACCTCACTCTAGCACTCTGATTTGTTGTAATAATAAAGAAGATTCAGAAGAGATTTTCTTTTTTCTTATTGAAGCAATACAAATAACCTCTCCTCTTAAAGAGCATTTCAAAGCTCCCCATAATATATCCAATCTTGTCATGGAAGGGGAATTAAACTCATAAAAATTATCTATAAAATTACTAAGCTGCCCCCCTTAAATGGTCCGATTTTAGAAGTTGGGAGTTAAACCTCCAGATTTTGTCGTGGATTGTAGAGCTAGGTAGCCTCCATTGTAATAAAATTGGATGGTGGTCTGAGATCACTTTTGCTAAATATTCACAAGCGTGGATCCCTGCTAAGTGCTCAGTCCCTAACAAAAAGTAATCAATTCTCGAGAATGTGTTATGCAGCAAAGAGTGGAATGAAAAGTCCTTTAGTGAGGGGTAGAGAGTTCTCCATGGATCGACAAGACAAAGCGATTCCATCAATTCCCTCAATGCCAATTGCGCGGGGGTAGGGGGGGAGACTCTAGAGTTGGATCTATCAACCAGATTATTAAAGACTAGGTTCCAATCTCCTCCAATAAGCATAGGAGAGTTAGACCAGGGGGCTAATTTATTCATTAAATTTGTAAAGAATTGAGATTCATCTCCCACTGGTCCATAAATTGACCCCATAATCAACTCTGTTTGGAATACGATCACCTTAATTAATATATATATCTACCATAAGGATCAATAATCAAGTCTAATAATTTAAAGGGTATCCGCCATGCAATCAATACAACTATGCCTCGTTTATGAGTATCAAGTCCCGCCCCCAAAACAGTACCTACCCATGAACGTTTAAATTTACCAATCTGCGCTGTGGGTAGGTGTGTTTCTTGAAGGAAGGCTACATCAATATTAATCTTAGAGAGGTGCAGGAGAATTTTAGCTCTTTTAGTGGGAGATTGAGCACCCTTGACATTCCATGAGCAAAACTTTAGAGGCATAGTCATAAGTAAATAAAGGAATTCACTAGTTGTCCTTCAAAATTAACCTTCTCATATCTACCAGTATCACCGATTCCACATATCCCAATGTCCTGACCCTGTGATGAGTAGAATTTATCCCTTTTCCCATTCCCTTCCCCTAGTACAAGCTCCCAATTCCTGATGGCAACCGCCCTCCGCACCCAACTGTCTCCTCTGGTTGTCCTTCTTAATAATATAAAAATTGCCCTAACATATATGAGCATTGAAGGGGCACAACATATTGTAAATAAACAATAGGAGACATTAAACCTTTTCCCTACTACCCTTAACCCTACCCGTAATCCCATAGTAAGGTAACCAATATATTTATAGTTCCATATAACCACCTGGACCTTAACAGTGTATTCTCCCCAAAATGTGATACTTGCAATCCCAAGACTCCAGAGTGTGCACCACACTATAGTATCACCCCCCCCACTTGCACCAGAACATGATGCACTGAATGGATTGCAGTGGTCCCCTGACCTTGCCCCCTGCCCCAGCCAACCCTGTAAACTACATATCAGTTAAACATTTACATTATCTTGATTACTCAGTTTAACCGTCGGGCCGCTGGATTGTCAGGATCACCTGCCACTGGGAAAAAATTAAATAAGGAAAGAAGGTTAGAAAGAAAAAAAAAGGGGGGAAGGAAGGAGGGAATAGTCTTTAAAACAAACACTGCAGTATTTAGAGACATGGAAACAAAAGCACAAGCTCTCCACAGTTTCGAGCCCAGTCTAATGTCAGGTGGAGCTGGCCTCCTTTCTATATATTAAGTACAATGGATGATGACATCTCACAGATTCTCCTTGAGGAGATGGTAAGAAGTGGTCGAGATTGCATCATAAATCCAAGGTCCACGGAGAGAACGAGGGATGGACAAGAGAAGGAAAAAAAAGGGGGGAGAACTTGCCCCAACATGTAACCTCCAATCTTAAGTCCGACTTATGAAATAATCAGGATGAAACAAGGCATCTGTCCTTAGGCAGACAAGAGGCAGCTGAAGTATGCTTTTAGAAATAAACATCGTATCCTCATAACAGAAAGCACAGTCTTTGATGCTCTCATGTAGTCAGTTAGAATAAGTGAACTTCTTTAAACAACAGGAACCCCAACCTTACGAAGAAGATGAGATAAAGCCAATAAAGATACGACAGCAACAAGGCGCTCATCCAGCATCCTCAGCAGAGGGTAAAGAGATCGGGGAATAAAGATTTTACTGCTGTGTTGGCCTGTTGCTCAGTCTCATAAGAAACCCATTTACCTTCTTGTAGTACAGATAACCGCGCCGGGTATTGCATTTCAAATTTGATCCCTGCAGCTATTAATCTTGAGACCAGGAGATGATATTCTGACCTCTTCTGTCTCACCGTAGCTGGCAGATCTTGGGCAAATCTAAGGTGGTGATCTTCCCACAGAACTTTTTCCTAGGCTTCTGACTTGCCCTAGGATATACGATTTGTCCAGGAAGTTTAAGAACTTAATAATCATTGGCCTTGGGGGTATATCAGTGGCAGGCTTGGGGCGTAATGAACGGTGTGCCCTTTCTATAATATAAGTTGTGTTGTTAGGTGAAGGGCCAACAATTTTTGTGAAGAACTTTTGGAGGAATAAAATGGGTGTAGAGCCTTCTGCCTCTTCCGGGAGGCCAAAGATGACTAAGTTGTTCCTCTGACTACGGCCTTCTAGATCCTCCAGTTTTACTTCAATTTTATGTAGGCACTGTCTAATAGTCGTCATTTCTGGCTCCATCCTATCCTTCCAACTTTCAAGGGATGTAGTGCGGGTGGCCTCATCCGAGATTGCTCGATTTGTTTCAGCTAGTTCACCCCTGGTTGTCTTTAATTCACTAATGATTTCTTTTAGAGCCTCCTTAAAAGACTGCATTTCGTCCATGAATTTCTACTCGGATAGGGGTGTCTGTGCAAGCGCTGTAGTAATGGGAGCCGCAGGTTTAGGTGAAAAGCCTGATGTGCCTTTCGAGCATTTTGATCCCTTCTCCAGGGTTTGTTGGGGGTGTGTGCTTAGGCAATGCCCGGCGCATATCCGCTTCCATTTTTCAGCAGGCTCCAATACGGGGACAAGTACAAAATATGCCTTTACTGGAGATCGTGGTTAAACAGAATTCTCTCGTCACTCCAGGTACCTTCCGGTTCTCTTCCACCAATGACGAAGTCGGGACCAGCAGCGGACAGGTAATCTAAGCATAGTTTAGCGGAGCTGGAGCGGGAGCTCGGTCAAGGTGCTGCTCTTCCTACAGAAGCATCACATGATCTCCCAGATGATACAGTTCTCTATGTGAGTTACCCAACACCTGAAGCTGCCTACAATGATCTATAGTCAGAATTCAACCTTTTGCAAAGCCAACTTCTCCAAAAAAAGCTTCTCTTCAACGCCAAAGAAACTAAAGTGATGGTCCTCTTTCCATTCATCCGTACAGCTAACCCTGTGTCAAGTGGGACAATTCCCCAAATTACCACAATTCTAGGTGAAAAACTAGAATTTGTTACAAAATTCAAGTACCTGGGAGTCTGGATAGACCACAGACTCTCCTTCATTGAACATATCGAGGACTTGCTAAAACAACTTCGGCAAAGGCTTGGCCTGTTTTTTAGAATCAAACAATTCCTCACCAGAGATGCCAAGCAATAACTGGTCCAATCCATTTTCCTATCATTGGTTGATTATGCTGATTTCCTGTACAGCCAATGCCCCAACTCTTACATGGCAAAGCTGTACACGCTGTACCATCGAACACTGAGGTTTATAACGGGACTTCCCTTCGCCACACATCACTGTACCCTATATGCGGCAGTGGGGTGGACATCACTAAAGTTCAGGCGCCACAGAAATGCCGCTCTCTGGACCTATAGAACCATCTCTAATAAGCTGCCTTACTATATCTCCTGTTGTCTTCCCCTGAGTGTAATTGGGAAATACGCGCTAAGAAGTTACTCAGTTATAACACTTAAAGTACCCAAAGTAAAATCCTGTTTCAGCAGGGCAGCCATAAGCTTCGTGCTACCTACTCTATGGAATGATCTGTAAAAACCCCTCAAATTAAGTACTCTAATTGGTTTAAATGCCTTCAAAACGCTATATTTCTGTACCATCAGAGAAGCATGTAACTGCTGCATCCACTCAGATCCAACACCAGTGCCTGCACAGGTATACAGCCCAACTTAGACCCAACTTTAAACACTGACCCCCCAGCTTGCTCCTCTCAAGCCTAAATGTCTTATCTTTCATAACCCCCTGACTTATTAACTCTACGCCTGACCTTCCCCTAATTGTTCCTACATCAGATAGGAGCTCATTACTCATGGGTTGTGACAACCTCCCTGCCCTGTACTTTATTGCATGCAATCCCAGGGTCCGCACATACTCCTTTCCTCCACCCACCATCTCTTCATCCGGTTTTCCCATCTCCGCTTTGTGCACCATGCCCTCCTAGCCTTTCTCCCCCTACCTCCATCCCTTCCCCCCACCTCTGCCTCTACCTTGTGTAAATGTTTTTTTTTGTTTTATTTTTCTTTTTCTTCCTCCTGCAACCTTTTACAACCGACCTTATAACTTTCTATAAACATTTCTGTGTATGTAGATACCCTGCAATCTGTGCAATGTCTGTATAATTCTATGTACATATGAATTTCTTTTTTCCTTTCTGTAAAAAGTATTATCTGTATTGCCTTGTAAATACCTGTGTTGACCTGTATATACAATTGTTCATGATCCATCCAGGTCCATTCTGCAAATGAGCTTCTGCTCAACGATGAACGTCTGGTTAAATAAAGATTGATTGATTGATTGATTAATAGCAAAGGCAGATAGTGCAGGCCAGTTGTTTTTTCTTTCCCAGCCAGTACTCAAACGGGTCATCAGTAAAATTAATAAGTGGTTCTCATCAATAGGTATCCACAATATCAAACAAAGACAAAGAAGGTGGCTCCATGACAGACATCTGAATTATCAGTTTCCATGAGTTTTGTCCAACACATGTGAGAGTCATCTGTCTGCTTTTCAGAATGACATGCTTTTTTCAAGGGCTGTGAAAGAGGACTTGGTGCAGGACTACCCAATGTTGATGAAGGAGTTCATGGTAGCACTAAATAAAATTATTGCTGTCATGACCAACAGATGTTGCATCATCAGATGCAGCATCCACATCACATGACTCACTTGTATTGTCAAACACAGTCCCATCCTTTTCCAGTGCAATTGCTGAAATCAGCATTTTTTTTGTACTCTAGATAAGTGTCACTGAGATCTGAAGGAGACAGCTGTTGCAACTTAAACTGATGGTCAAGAAGAGTGGAAAGAAGAAAGGTTTTGTATGTTGTGATATTCTGAAGTCATCTGAAATTTTGGAATGGCTGTATCAATTGGTCCATGAGGGATACACCAGATTTGTCTTCTTTTTGTTCAAAACCTCTATGCAACCTCCTGAGTTTCTTATTCTTTTTTTTTAATTACGTATGCTTTATGAATTTTTCAACAAACAATAACATAGTCAAGACAATACAAGGGAATACAACTCACAAAACAGAACAATAAGACAAGTGACAAACTACTCCAGCTCAGTCACCCACACCCTACCCTTACCTACCACCACCCCTACCCAGAGCTCCTCCAAGAGACAAAGAACCCACCAGCCAGGGGGTGACCTTGGGAGTTAAGAAAGAGGGGGAAGTAACCATTAGCACCTACAAACAGGACCACACCCCTGCAATGAATACCCCTCCCAAAAACACAGGGGAAAATGGAGAAAAGTTGATATGTAGTAGGGGAACCCGAAGCCAGTCTGAGATTAGTAAGAGTGTATGCAATGCTTCCAGGCCCAATAATGAGAACCTCCCATCTGGGGATCCTTGGCAATTTTTTTCTCTGGAACATCCAAGAAGAGCACTGAAGCAATGGCGCAGTCGGGGGGTGAGGCAGGAAGGGCAGCGTCTGAAAGAGTAACAGCATGGAGATGCAGAATGGCATTACAAGAGCGAGCAGAGCAGCAGCCCTGCAAGGCCGACACCCTGAGTGGCAACAGAAAAACCAGTGACCCTGATAAGCCCATACAACAGAGAAGCAAGTGCTTGGTGTGGGCCACAGTTAAGGCAACACCCCAGGAGACAGAGGCCCTGGAGGGTGTACACTCTGAAACTGGGACAAACATGGCCCACAGGCAAAGAACACTAATGCCCTCCCAGTCCAGCATACCATCACCACCACCCGAGCAGACCCCCCCCCACAATCGCAGAAGCACAGGCACTGACCCCAGGCAGGTCCATGGACCAGAGCAGCACAACACGAGTAATCCACTGGACATGGGTGTGGACTGGTAACATACTATTACTGTGGGGTAGGGAGGGCAGGAAGGCATCCACAGGGTGACACAGGGCATGGCCACAGACCTCCCCATAAAGGGGTGCAGCACACAGAAGCCCCAGAACTGTCACCCTGATAGTAGGATGTCAGTACACTACATACAAAGCCACAAAGGCAAGTCATTGGCCTTATACAATGGCTATGTCCACAGAAAGGGCAAGGTGGGACCATAGAAAGTGTGTTGGCGGTGCACAGGAGCCTGCAGGTACAACTGCTTTGCCCACTTACACACTGTAGAGGAAACGGTGGTGGCCACTGTACAGGACCACAACCATGCCCTGGACATGGTGGGTGTTGGTGTGTGCTGTGTGCTTTGGACACTGTGGGACAGGTCACAGTGATCGATAGACAGTGCATCGCAAGACATCATGGTCAGTAACATTTGGGATACCTGCTGCCATTGCGGGATGACTGCCAGGTGTACGATTGCTTCAGTGGACCATAGCAAGTGGCACAGGGGTGGCCCATGACTCCCATGAACAACACCAACCTTGTGATACCCCAGGAGTTCACCGTTGTGGGAGATTGGGCACAGTTCCTTCTCTTTGACAGTGGTTGGGAGTGGGACCGGCTCATCATATATGTCACCGACTGGGGTCTGCAGCAGCTGGCAGACTGCCCTGACTGGTTTATGGATGGCATATTTTGGGCATGCCCGACCTTCTTAGACCAGTTGTACACCATCCACGCTGTCTAGTCAGGTGCAGTCCTGCCAGTTTGTTTGCTCTCACCTGCCCCTGGAGGGCACATACCTACATATGACTGCTGGGACAGTTGAAATACACCATCCAGGTGCTAGTATCCACCACAGTCCTGCTGGATTTTGCATGTGCCAGCTGGTGCACTGTGTCCACTGTTTTCCTGGACACCCAGCTCTCTGGCTGCTTTTTTTCATTTTTTGCAGGCCATCTAGTGCAAGGTGCAGCAGTGCCAAGAGGTCTTGCAGTGGTATACCACTGATCCCGACTTTGCGCTGCACCTCCGGATGCTGCTTGCACTGGCCTTTGTCATACCAGCGAACATGCCAGCAGTGTATAAGGAGCTGCAGGAGTAGGACTACATGGTGCAGAATGAGGAGGTGCTCCAGCCAATCCTGGATAACTTTGAGGACACCTGGATCGGTCACCCCAATGGAAGTTCTGGTTGCAGATGTGCCACCTTCCCCATCGACGAGTGGACCTGCCATGGGGTGACCATCCAGGGGCTAGCCCTTGGAGGTGTGGCACAAGGCATTCAACACCAGGTTCTGGTCATACCACCCCAGCATTTGGCGGCTGCTCGACTGCCTACACGAGGAAAAGCACATGACTGTGGTTCGGTCTGAGCAACATGTCTCCATGACCGAGTCATCACAGGTCCAACACTGGTACCGTAACCTGAATAGAAACATAGAATCATAGACTTTGATGGCAGATAAGGACCACTTGGTCCACCCAGTCTGCCCATTTTCCTACCTATTGGATAAGTTGCAGGTTCTAGTTAAGCAACAGCCTACTTCCTGCAACCATCCACTATAATTGCCTTATATCTGTCCCATGCATGTTTGAATTCTCCCACTGTTTTAGACCCCACAACCTCCCCAGGACAGCAGTTCTGTGTGTCCACCACTCTCTCTGTGAAAAATAATTTCCTCACATTACCCCTGAGTCACTCCCTCTCTATCTTTAAATTGTGCCCCCTTGTTCTTGCACATCTCTTTTTCTGAAAGATGCTACCCTCCTGGACTTTTTTGATTCCCTTGAGAAACTTGAAAGTTTCTATCATGTCCCCCCGTCCCTCCTTTCATCAAGGGTATACATATTAAGCTCTCTCAGTCTCTCTTCATATGGTTTCCGATGCAGACCCTGCACCATTTTAGTTGCCCTCCTCTGGACTGCTTCCATCCTGTCTAAGGCCTTGCGTAGATGGGATCTCCAAAACTGCACGCAGTACTCCAGATGGAGTCTCACCAACTGTCTGTACAGAGGGATGACCACTTCCCTTTTTCTACTTGTGATGCCCCTCCCTATGCATCACAGTATCCCCCCAGCTCTCCTTACTGACTTTTCACATTGCTTACCCACCTTTAAGCCATCTGCTATGACTACCCCCAGGTCCCATTCCACTATTGTTGTTGTTAGTACCTCCCCTGCCATTGTGTACTCTTCTCCTGGGTTTTTGTTTCCCAGGTGCATTACTTTGCACTTCTTTGTATTGAATTTACAGTAGCAGCCACAGACACTGTCAGCTATTTCCCGAAATTTCTGTGATATTCCCAGAAATATCTCATGCTTTCTCCATTTCCACAATAGGGGCAGCAGAGAAAAACTCTTTAGAAATTTCACAAAATATCTGGAAATAGCTGGCAATGTCTGTGGCTACTACTGTAAGTTGCCATACGTCTGACCATTCCTCCAACTTTGCCAAATCCCTTCTCATCCTTGCTACCCCCCCTTGTGTATCAACTCTGTTACAGATCTTTGTGTCATCTGCAGAGAGGCATTCCTTTCCTTCCAGACCCTCTGCAATGTCACCTATAAAGATGTTAAAGAGGACTGACCCAGTACTGAGCCCTGAGGTACTCCACTAGTAACCCCCTTTTTGAATGAGTTCCATTCACTATTACCTTGTGTCCTGTTGTGCAGCCAGTTTGCTACCCAGGATACCACCCTGAGACCCACTCCCAGGCTGGCTAACTTGATTATTAATCTTTTGCTCGGTACAGTGTCAGATGCCTTGCTAAAGTCTAGGTAGACCATATCCACAGCCCCTCCCTGGTCTATTACTTTAGTCACCCAGTCAAAAAAATCAATTAGATTTTTCTGACATGACCTTCCTTCTGTGAATCCATGATGCTTTGGGTCCTGTGCCCTGCTGGCCTCTAGGTACTAAACAATTATTTCTTTCACAAGTGATTCCATCATTTTCCCTACCACTGAGGTCAAACTATCAGGTCTGTAGTTTCCTGCTTCTGCCTTGCTTCCACTTTTGTGAAGCAGAATCACATCTGCCCTCCTCCATTCCTCAGGTATCACCCCATCCTTTCATGATTTGTTAAAAAGTGTGGTCAGTGGTGTCACTAGGTCACCCCTTAGTTCTTTTAGGATTCTAGTGTGAATCCCATCAGGCCGCATTGCTTTGTCTACCTTGAGTTTTAGGAGTTCTTTAAGGACTCATTCTTCTGTAAATGGACTGGTGTCAACCCCCCTACCCAGAGTGCTTCTATTGTTTGGTGTAGGTAACTCCTTCTCTTCTTCTTTTGTGAATACTGAGCAAAAGTATTCATTCAATATCTCTGCCTTTTCACTCTCTCCCTCTGCCCACCTCTCCTCTCCTTTATTAATCTTCACTATCCCTCCCTTAACCTTTCTATGCTCCCTAATGTACCTATAAAAGGTTTTATCACCCTTCTTAACTGAGTTGGCTATCTTTTCCTCAGTTTGGGCCTTTGCTATTCTGACTGCCTTCCCCATTTCTTTCTGCTTTAATTCATACAGTTCCCTGCCATGCTCCTTCTGTGATTCCTTATATATTTTGAATGCAGCCTTTTTCTCCTTAACCTTCCCTGCCACCTCTTCTGAGAACCATAGTGGTTTTTACTCCATTTTGTTTTCTTTATTTGTTTCACACAAAGGCTTGATGCCTCCATGATGGCAGTTTTGATTTTTCTCCGTTGTTCTTCCACCCTCCTTCCTGTCCATTTGTTAGTGCATTCCTTAGGCACTCACCCATTTTGCCAAAGTCAGCCCTTCTAAAGTCCAATATCCTTGTTTTTGTATGGCTTGTGTCCATGTTTGTGCTTATTGTGAACCACACTGTGTGATGGTCACTTGTTCCCAGATGGCTACTGACTTCTAAATCTGTGATCCTCTCTCCATTTGAGAGTACCAGGTATAATATTGCTTCCTCCCAAGTGGGTTCCAACATTAGCTGTCTAAGGCATGCCCCCTGTAGGGCATTGAGAATGACCCTGCTCTTGGATGTAGCTGCAGTACATTTTGTCCAGTTAACATCTGGCATATTCAGGTCCCCCATCAACAGTATCTCCCCTTTTTCAGCCATTTTGAGAATATCCTCTATCATTTTCTTGTCCATTTCCTCCCCTTGAGATGGGGGTCTGTATACAACCCCTGTGCTGACGGTGATGCCATTTCCTGTCTCCAAGGTAACCCACCGTGCCTCTTGTCCTCCCCCTGTACTTTTTAATTCTGTAGCTTTGATCTCTTCCCTTATATAGAGAGCTACTCCAGCTCCTCTTTTACCCTCCCTGTCCCTTCTGTAGATTGTGTACCCTCGTATGTTGACATCCCAGTCATGGTTCTCCATGTACCATGCTTCCATGACTGCCACAATATCCAAGTGTTCCTCTTCCATCAAGGCTACTAGCTCAGGAAGATTGTTTCCCAGACTATGGGCATTGGTACTCATTGCCCTCCATTTAATGTTAGCTTTATCCTTTTTCCCCCATCCCTGCTCTTATAGCCTTTGTCTATTTCTCCATTTACACCTGTTCAGCCCTCTGTCAACCTCTGTACCTAAGTGTTTACCTTACTACCTGCCATGTTTTGTGGGGGGAGGCTTGAAATGTCCTGCTTCCTATCAGCACCTCCCCCCCTTGGCTAGTTTAAAAGCTTGCCAAGGAAGCATTTAAACCTATCATCTAGGAGCTTGGTTCCCTTCCTGGACAGATGCAGACCATCGTGCCAGTATAGACCTTTATCTCTCCAGGTGTACCCCCAGTCCCAAGTGAAGCCAAAGCCCTGTGCTCTGTACCAGTTTTGCAACCATTCATTAAACTGCATGGCATGCAGTACTCTAGCCTCACCCCTGCCATAGACTGGCCTGAATGCCCGCATCACCACACTGGTGGTGGAGTATGGCACATAGAGTCATTATGACTATATCCAGGGCCTGGCACACAGCTTCACCTTTCATGTGTGACCTGGCATGAGGTGGCACAAGGCATAGCCACCTGGCATTGTTGGCACCTGTTGTGCACTGCCTTTCTACCTGTGGCATGTACATCTGTAGCAGGCCACTTGTTGCCATGTGGCATGTGCACAGCAGACTGCTACCAAGCCCAGCAGTGGAGTGGTGCTGCCTGGTAAGGGTACCTGATCATTACCTGCATCCCCAAGAGTCGCTGTTCTGACCCTCATGCCTGTCCCCTGAATGGTGTCCCCTTGCCACCACGATGCATGTGCCTGACAGTACAGCCATGCAGACCTGTCCACCCCTCTGCTGTGGCATGCCTGCCACTAGCATGACCACTGCTGCACTGTAGGCATCCATCCATGGTGTCCTGTTCCCCAGCCCTACCCTCCTCATGCATCCCCCTTAGGAGGGCTACCCTCTGCCTGTCACCTGGTGCTGCTTGTCCTCATCCTGTTGCCCACCGCACCATGCCCTCAGCCATGCACCTCATTGGGCATACTCTGTGCTCTTTGCCCTGGTGTGTTCATCCATGCATGCATGCCCTGTGGCATAGCTGTGCATTGCCACATGCCCTTTCAGTCTCTGCCTTCTGCCTGTGCTCTCTCTGTGGGTCACCGTATGTCCATCTTCACCTTTCCTGTGGTCTGTATTCTATAGTCACTCATTGGGGACTCAATCACATGGAGTCACCCTCATCACATAAATCCTGTTTCTCTCTTGCCAGGCCTGTAGGAGCTCATTATACCACTTATTGTAGGATGGCAGTTTCTCATCAATCCAGTGTCTGAGGATGACAGTCTTCATAGAAATCACCATAATGGTCATCTGAGCTCTACAGTGCTTAACAGGAAGGGAGAGTAGTCACTCAGTAAGCAAATCTCATGAGTAAAGCCCTGCTCCAATCCTAATAATTGATAAAGTGTCCCCTTAATCATAAGTCACAGATGTTGGATCTTGGAGTAGGTCCATAACATATGGTAGAGATCCCCTTCGAGAAGCTAACAGCATGGGCAGATAGGAGTGGGGGATCTACCCATAAGATGAAGCTTGAGCAGGGTGCACAGGATGCAGGACGCATCTGGAATCAAGCATTTAGCATGCTCAGTATGCCTTCCTGGTTAAACGCTTGAATAAATAAATAACTAAATTGGACCCACCTATATCTATCACGCCTAAGGTAGAGATATAGGTTTTGCCAAATTGTATGCCATTGATAGGATGTATGGGGAAGAGACAGCTTATCTTGCCAGAAAAATCCCACTCCAGTCAGTGAACCAGGATCAACAGTCTGCAAATAAGGGTATAAACTGGAATCAGCATGCAGTTTGGAGACAAGAGTTAAAATGTTTGCTAGAGGGTCCACTAACAGGGATTGCCACGGCCTGGCCCATCAAATGCCTCCAATGCCTTCCGGAGTTGGAGGTATTTAAAACTATGAAGCATGGGGAGGGAGAAGGTATCTATTACTTCATCAATCTAGAGGAGGTGACCCTCCAAAAGAAGCTGGTGCACCTGAGTACTCCACAAGGGGGGCAAAAAGCTTTTGGTACAGGGTGACCCACTATATAGAAATGTAGGTTAACCAAAATTGGCCGGGATAGCTCTTTAGACCATTCCAATTTAAAATACTGACATAATTGCACAAATGCTTTCAATGACCAAATTAGAGGGGGGACTCACAGACCTATGGGGAGGTGTGCTGGGATAAGATATAATAAACTACCCAAGTGAAGACCCTCCTTCCTACAGAAATTCTCCTCTATAAGAAGCCAGGTGTGGTGGTACTCTGTTGTAGCTGAGGCCATCATGGGAGAACACCACTGGAGCCACTTCACACCATGTAAAGCAAGATAATATAAGAATAAATTTGGGAGGCAGATCCCTCCTTTCTCTTTCAGCTGCTCCAGTTTGGAATATGCTCACCTGACCTTGCCACCTCTCCACAAAATTTGGTTTAAAATGCATTGTAACTGCAGGAACTAGGACTTAGGGATATAGATATCAATCATTCCCAAGGGGTACAGAAGCTGAGGAAAAATATTAATTTTGATAATACTAGCCCATCCCCATAATGATAAGGGTAGGGCAGTCCATCACTGGAGATCTTGCTTACTGGTTTGGAGAAGAGGAGGGGGAGCAAAGTCTGAATTTCTTGTTCAATAAATTTATGATAGGAATAACCTGGCTTGGAGTAGCATTTTCTTTGCTATTCTGTTGAGTTGCTTCCTCAAAGTGAGTCAAGAGCAATGTAAGATGCTGCATGAGGCTCTCTGGAATGAATTCATCACAACACCATTGGCTATGTTGTGCTCCATGGTATATTCACAAACTGCCTTCTTTTGTGTGAGAAGTCTCTCACACGTCAAATGTTGAATTCCATCTTTTTGCAACATCTTGTTTTAGTTGCTGCATTGGCAAGCCATTTTTTTTTCTGGAGGTCAGCCAAGATACCAGATGATTTTACATAATGATTAAAATGGCCACAGATTTCATTTGCAGCTCCCACTAGAGTTATGATGCTGTTGTCACTGGAAATGAAAGCTTGTACTACCGGATTGAATGAGTGTGCAAAGCATGGAATGTGAGTACAACCACCACATTTCAACGTACTAACAATATTCGCACCATTGTATAAGACCTCAAATTCAGTAAGGAGTTCCATTGTCTCTAACCACTCATCAATTTTGTCACCCAACTCTTTCAACATATTGTCAGCAGTGTGATGTTTACGAAACACACTAATGCAAACAGTTGCCATTCTTTGTCTACCTTCCTATTTACTGCTGCTTGTGGTAATGTTTGAAGACAATCATGACACACAATGTGCCATGATGCATACAGTATATAATCAGTGATTTGAGAACTCATCCACATGTTTGTTGTCAGGTGCACAGAACCACATTCACTGTCTTGAAGAGCCAGTTTTATTTTACTTTACATTCATTTGTAGATTTTGGGAATAGCCACAGTCGCAAAATATTTACAGCTTGGTATGTTGTAATGTGAAGGAAAATATTTGAGAAGGGCTCTAAAACCATCATTCTCCTACACAGAAAATGGTTGCAGGTCCTTGGCAATAAATTCAACTGTTAACTGATTATTTTTTTTTCATTTAAACATTTTTTCATACACTCAAATAATGCCAACAATGCAAAAATACATCTCTAACAATAACACTACAATGCAGAATCAACAATACATACAATTATTCCAATATCTCATAAACCACAAACTCTTCTTGTACCCCTCTCCCCGCACAACTGGCTATCTGGTTTATCTGTAACTATTCTCCATGATCTGCAAATCTAGATTTTGTAGTTGCCATATTGGTCCTTGCAAGAACAGATCCAGAAGCAAATGATTTGATACCTTTTAATGGAGCAACATAGATGAAACAACAAGAACAAAGTGCTCTAGCTTTCGGAACAACCAGTCCTTCGTCAGAAGCCTAATGCTTCTGGACCTGATCTGCAAAGAAACTTATGAACACACCTTAAATATGTCTGCCTGGCTTAAAGTATATCAGTCTTACTCAGGGTTCCCAAGATACTCCAAGAGGTAAATATGACTACAAGTTAGACTGAGTTAATAATTTGTAAATCCTATCCCATCTATCATTAAATATTATAAGCTTGTTGTGAAATAAATATATGAATTGTATAATCAGTAAATTAAAAAAAATTGCTGTCCATTCTTTCATACCTAGATCATTCAGATCCAACCAATGTTTTGGTATAAGTTGCTTTGTAGAAAAAGCTATTGATGTTAAAGTTGTCTTATCTGTCATACCCTTTACCAATCCAAGATTCCCCAGTATACACATTTCCAAGTTTAGCACATTATTTAAGGAAAGTTTCATCCCTATATTGTTTGTCACCATCTTAGAGATATTTTCTGCATACAGACAAAACCAAAAAATGTGAGTGACTGGTCACTCCACCATCCCACACTTTATACATTTAATGGAGTTCAAAAAAGTCAGATCTATATAGTTTCAGAGGGGTCATGTATGCATTATGTAAAATCATAAATTGGATTAATCTAAGGTTATCTAGTGGAATGTATTCATAAATGTTGGTCCAAAGAACAGTCCGATTCTATGGGTAATCTTTAGTCTTTTTCTGCCAAATGATGAATTTATAGGATCTGACAAAAATTGTAACTCTAAAAGTGTTTGGTAAAGGCTTGCTGTCAGATGGGTTTTTTAGATTTGTGTATCATTTCTTTTAAGACATCATTATAATCTGTTGTCCTTAAGTTAAGTCCTAAATGAGCCTTCAGGGCTATTTTAACTAGTAATAACTTTTGTAAGTATTTTTTATTAAGGTTTTGTCTTACTAATAACTCTTTGGATGAAATTAGTATACCATTTTTTACAAAAGAGCTAACCTTAAGGTTTTTACAATTAGGAAACCATTTAATGGAAATTAGTTTACCATTTATCTTGAAGTTAAGATGATGTAGGATAGGCTGACTGATGCTCCTTTGTAAGTTTAGGCTCAAGTAGGATATAACCTGTTGATGAATCCTAACAGTATTCCCTATTACTGAATGTGTTAATTCCAGAGGTAAAGCACTAGGTTTGCAATACAGAATAGCTTATGGAAAAAGGTTGTATTTTTTTCATCAGGTTAGATTTTATTTCTACCTAAATAGGATTATAATTCCCCTGGTCTGCTAGTAGAAGAAGCCGTTTTATATATTTATTAACATGAGTAGCCATACTAAAACTATTTTGTAATCCCCCCCTGACTTTTCAGAAGAAATAGTTTTTTTAAAGTTATTCTTTGCGGCTTTCCTCCCCAAAAAAAGTTTGAGATTTCTAAATGAAATTTGTTAAACCATGATAAGGGAATGAATGTATTCAACATATTTATTGGGTGAAACATTCTGGGGAAAACATACATTTTTATTATACTTACTTTTGCCCAAAATGAAAGTGGATAGCTATTTCATCTTTTCATATCTTGCTTGATTGTAGAGAGATAGTAAATCATCCAAATTCAATTTAATTAGTTGGGATTGATCTGGTGTTAAATATATTCCCAAGTATTTTAGCTTGGTAGATGACCAAATGAGGCCTAGTTTTCTAATGTCACTTTTAAAAACTAAATAGCTAAGGGGTAAAACTTCTGTTTTATCGAGGTTAAGTTTGTAGTTTGAAATGTTACTGTACTGTTGTAAAGTATCCAGGGTCGCTTTAATAGACATGACGGAATTTGAAACATGGAGTAAAAAATCATTGGCAAAGGCCGAGATTTGTAGTTGTAATTTGCCTACAGTAACACCTGATAATAGCGGATTTGTATTTAAGAAGAATAGCAGTGGTTCTAGGTAAAAGTTGAAAATAATAGGAGATAAAAGGCAGCCTTGACATGTGCCACTTTATATTAAAATCTGGTCAGACAGAATACCATTACAATAAATGTTTATTGAAGGGGACGAATAAAGAATTTTCAACCAATTAACAAAAGGTATGGGGAAACCAAATGCATACATCATTTGAAAAAGAAATTCATGGTTGACCCTGTTGAATGCCTTCTCTACGTCCAGGGACACTAGCTCCATTAAGGCACTGCAGTCCCTGGATGAAGAGAAGACATGAAAAAGTTTCCTTGTATGATCTGAAGCTTGTCTATAGGAAATAAAACCTACCTGCTCCCTAAAAATCAGTTGAGATCAGATTCTTTTAATCCTTCGAGCTAGAAAAGAGGTCAACATTTTTATATCGTAATTAATCAAAGAACTAGATATGTACTTACCAACCCTATCTCTTGATTTGCCTGGCTTAGGAAATAAAATTAGGAGGGCCTCTAGCAGAGTCTGTTTGAGCAACCCTTTTTCCAAAATGTAGTTGTAAAAATCTTGTAAGAGTGCAATGAGCCCATCTGGACCTGATGATTTATTTAAGGTTAGGCTGTCAATTATTCCCTCCATTTCACCCTTTTCTATATGTTTAAACAATCCTATAGCATGATTCTTTTTTATTTCTGGATAGTTAAATCTCTCCACATAGTCTTGTATTGCAGTTTTTGAGGGTTGGTTACTCATTGGGCAGTAAAGCTGAGAATAATACTTGTAAAATTCAAATACTAATTATTTTGTAAGAGTTTTGACTTTGTTGGTGTCCAATAAGATGATTAATTCTATATACCTTGACTGTGTCTGTTGTTTAATTCTGTTTGCTAAAAGTTTGCTTGTTTTATCCCCCAGGTCTATATATCTAGCTTTACTTTTAATTATGGTAAATTATGCTATTTCTTTGGTCAGGGAAAATAATTTGTTTTTACATTTTTGTAGGTCTGTTTTATCTTGGTCTGTTAAAGTATTAGGGTCTTTGTTTTCTAAAGTATTATTATTTGAAGATAAATGATTATTTTTTTTCTGTCCTTTGTTTCTTCTGTTTTGATCCAAATCGAATAAATTCACCCCTTATATAATATTTAAAAACTGCCCAGATAGTATCTAGGTGTTCAATAGAATTCAAATGTTCCTTCTAAAAGTTATCCATTGCCTGAGTGGTGTATCTAAGCAATAAGGCATGGCAGGGTGTGGTATATCATGGCATATCATCACACCTTGGGTGGTTGGTCATGAGGCCACAGGCCGAGTGCATCCAACTGCCCAAGAAGTGACACTATCCCATGATATACCACACCCTGGGGTGACTTATTGCTATTATGAACTGGCTTAAATGTTTTAGTTTGTTTATTAAAAAAAATAATAAAAAGAAAGATATTTTTAAATACTTTTTTATTACATTTCTGATGGTGGAAGTATATCTTTTGAAAAAAAAAAACAATCCACAAGTTCTGCTTTCCTCAGCAGGTGGTGCTGTTGTCAAATGCTGACTGATTAGTCAGTGTGCCAAACTGTGACTCTGCCACAGTGTCTGCTGTCTTTGTAAGTGCCTTTGTGTCTATCTGTTTCCCCCACCTCGTGATAACTAGAAACTGAAAAATTAAGCTGATGAGCTCTATTAAAGGATTTGGAAGCAGCGGGATTGAGAGGAGGAGTAGTTCAGTAACTGTATGAAGCGCTGCGGTTTTGAATGTGCGCGCACGGCCACCTGTGAGAGATGGGAATGTTGGTCTGGTCAGTGCAGCCAGCATGTTTCTTTTTTTTGGGGGGGTGTGAAGTAGAGAACTCGAGATTGGTTTGGTTATGTGGGAGATGCTGTTAATGGGGATTTGATCAGGCTTTTGTTTTGAGTTGCTGGCTTCTTGCAAAACCGCAAGTTCACCATTGCCGCCAGGTATGGAAATTTATGAGTGGACAGCCGGTTGCTTTTGTGAGTGCTGCAGTGCTTTTTTTTAATGCCCATCTCAATGTGTGATGTGGATTCTAGTGACAGCGGGGTGATGCCCTTTCTTTTGTGAGATTAATGTACTGTTACTGTCAGCAGTTCTAGGTGGGAAACATTGAGGTTGGAGGATTTTCTTTTGTGGGATGTGGGGAACATTGAGGTCAGATAAACTTGGCTGCAAGTGAGAAGGCTGGTGGCCAGAGCTTTTTTGAAACCATGATGATGTAGCCTGATATCATCACAGCTTCAAAAACGTCTCGGCCAATCAGCATCCCGTATTTACGATCTCCAGTTCATAATTAATAATATAACCATGGCTCAGTAGAGAATCATTCAATCTCCAAATGGTTTGTGTTGAATGAAATTGTGGTAACATAATATAGCAGAATACTTTAGAGGTAAATTTATTGACATTTGGAATCAGCACACCCCACTTCAATGCATCAGAGTCTGTGGGAGCCACCTTCCATGGATGTCACCTGTACTTATAGCTTGACAAAGAGCATGGGACCAAGCTTGGAAGCAACATAAAGCCTCAAAGCTCCCTAAAGACTATGATGTATATCGTTCTCTTTGCATGAAGTGCACAAAAGCCACTTGTTTGGTTAAAGCAGACTACTTTAGATCAATCTTTTAATCCAACATAAACAATCCCTCTAAATTCTGGAAAGTCATCCTTTCACTCTCTTCCCCTTCCACTCCTCCTTACCCTCTCCTCAGTATAAACAACACCATTATTACTGATCACCCGTGTTGCTATTGAATTTAATTTATACTTCACCTCTTGTGCCTCTGCTTTCCTATCCTCCTTACCATCTACTAGACCAGGTGCGCCATCCACCTCACCATGCATACTGCCCCAGTTTACTTGTTTCTCTTTCACTAAAATTACCCCTTCTGACAGCTTGGATGCCTTTAGCACCCTAAATCCATCTAAAGACATTTCTCCTGATGGCTTGGACCCCAAGCTGCTATATCTCTCAGCGATGGCTATCTCTGCCAAACTGTTTGACCTCTACAACCTCTCATTTGAAATGGCAGCCATCCCACCTGTTTGGAAGCATGCCATTGTTCTTCTCCTGCCTAAGGATGGTGATACATCCTCACCGGGGAACTACCAACCCATATCCCTCCTTCCCACCCTTGCCAAACTGCAAGAACTCTTGGTTCTTGCCCATCTCTCTTCTTATCTCTTTAATTCCAACTTTTTCACTCCCTTCCAATCTGGTTTTTGGAAAAACCATGCCACCACCACCTACCAGATTAGGCTTACTGACTACATCCTCTCAGGGATCGACAGTAGTCAAGTCATGTTTACCATTTTTGTTGACCTAAACAAGGCTTTTGACATGGTTTCCCCACACCCTACTACTACTAAACTCCCTTTCTTCAGCAGATCTGACTGACTCAGCCACTAACTGGTTCAAAGCCTGTCTTGTAGGTCGGACCCAGTCAGCCAGAATCACTGACTCCATATCTTCCCCACTCCCTCTCAACACTGGTGTCCCTCAAGGGTTCATGTTGGGACCTATACTTTTCTCCATATTTCTTAATGACCCACCATCAGTTTGTACATCAACCTCAATAGATATGTATGCAGGTGACATGGTCCTCTACATCTCTGGACAGTCCTCCACTAATGTTGCAAACAGACTTCAGCAGGACTTCAATAATGTTCAGCACTGATTTTGCTTTCATCAACTTTTTCTAAATGCCAAGAAGACAGTATCCATGACCTTTAGCACTAGGCAGAGACTCTCTAGGCTCCCCTCCCTGTCATCATTCCATATCCTTGATGGGACAGTCCTTGAGGACACATCCTCATTCAGATATCTGGGTGCTTGACTTGACTAACATCTCACCTTCTCTGATCATGTGGATGCCATCCTGAAAAAGCTGTGCCCCAAGCTCTGTGCTCTATACAGGAACTGGAACTGCCTTCCTCTCCTGGCTAGGTGTGAACCTGTCCAGAAGATGATCCTACCTATTTTCAACTGCTGTGATGCAGTCTACAGTGCCACTTCCAAGACCTCCTTAACCAGATTGGACACCCACTTCAATGCCTTCTGTCACTTTGCTCTGGACTGTCCTCCTCTCATGCACCACTGTCAGCTCTACCACACCCTGACATTTCCCTCACTAGAAAATAGATGCCTCTATCATTGTGCTAAATTTGTCTCTAAATTTGGATTTCAATTGCTCCCATCCTATCTCACTGCCTCTCTATCAGTCCTCCCTCCCTCTGCCCACTCACATAGATCTTATGACTCCTGTTCCTTGGTTGTCCCTCACCAGTCTACCACTGTAGGCCAGGCTGCTTTCTTTCTCATGTCACTTCCCAAAACTGTGGAATTCACTTCCTCATCAGATTCACTACTCCTCCCCCTCCTCTTTAACTACAGCCCTACATAATTTCCTCTCTATGAATTGTACCTGCAATTAATCTACCTGGTATTCTTGTCCTCCTCCCCAACCTCTATCAATATATTTAACAACTATTCTGAATTTCAACTCCCTTCCAGCCCAACTACTTTCTTTCCCTGCAGAGATCCCTACCTGGCCATTCCTTGATGTTATCTATAACTACCAATATAACTATGACTTTAGATTTCTATCAATCTACAACTATCAATGTATCTATAACCTTGATTCTTATTCATCTGCTCCCCTCCCAGCCTCATCTTTCCACCTCTGCTGTTACTCCCTATCCACCCCTTCCTTTTGTGCTAAATGGTACCATCATCGTGAATTTAAGGTATTATCCTAACATAATGCACTTGATCTGTTGATTTGTACTCATATGCTGCACTTAATAAGTTTTTTCTGTTGTTTGCTATTCACCTCTGCCAATATTGCTGTGATAATGTTTGCTTTTGTACTGGATCTACTGGATGCACTGGATAAAAATAGGACAGATGTATGCATGCATGTATTTCCACTAACTTTTCCCTCAGGATTCACCGTGAGACAAGCAACTTGTTGTTCAGTGTGACTTTCCTGGTGAAATGTTTCAATAAATAAATAAATAAATATGTAGGTCAATTAGTGAGTGATCAGAGAGAGAGCTGCCAAAAATATTTGTATTTTTAGCTTCCCTGATCCACGTTTTAGAAATTAAAAAGAAATCAATTCTCGAGTAAGAATTATGAGCTGGAGTGAAAAATGAGCATTTTTTTAACCCCCGGATTTAAGGTTCTCCATGGATCGGCTAGATCACAGACTTCTAACAATTCAGTGAGAGCTTGGGTATCAGACCATAAAGATATATTGGTAGCACTGGATCTGTCTAGTTCGCAGTTCATTGGAATGCTCCAGTCCCCTCCCAAATGTAATTTAAATGACAAAAAGGAGTCAGTGCCATAAGACCGAAGAAAAATAAAGAATTGTTACGGTTAGGGCCATAAATGGATCCAATGACCAGTTAGGTTTGGTTAAAATGTTCTAATGTAATAACATATCTAACCTCCTGGTCTTGTATGATTTGTTTTAGAATGAATCTAAGAGAGTTAGTTTTTAAAATAGCTACCCCTACCTTTGATGCGTATTTCCCTGCTTCAAAAACTTGGGAAATGCCATATTATTTAATGAGATTTAGTTCTTTTTTTGTAATTATATTTTATTGTTTTATAATACAAGAACAACATACAACAGTGTCATGCAAGAGATCACATTATGAGTAAGTTAATACATCCAATGTAGCAGTATATAAGAAGTCTATGCAATCTGGTCATCGGATACAGGGCTATTCCATTTTAAGTCCACTAAAACAATTAAGCTAGAATATGCTGCAACCTACAAGACTTTAGGCAGTCAACTCCATTACAAAGAAAATCCATACTTTGATACTCAACAGCCAGTGTTGATGTGACTCCTATCCAAGAATGTAACATCTTAACAGTGTTAATGCACTAAGGAAAGTATCTCCTACACATACAAAGAGTAATTTGAAATAACAAAAAGCGACTATTTACCCTTAGTATTGTAAAGCAGTGCTGCAATGTTCTCTACACATAGCACCCACCATCGAAGATATCAGTAACGGCAACACATTATCACTGATGTAGATACATAACATTATTATTAACTATGCTGCTATCTTAATTCCAAGCTATAAGTATATTAACAATATCAAAACAAATTTCTCCTAAGCAATCAGCAAGTGAAACCAATGAACTACTGGTGAAATAAAATTAACTTTTAGTTAATTAAACTGAGAGTCCTGATCAATTACTTTCTTTCAGGTCACCTCATCTGAGTCAGATAGATTGTGCTGTCTGGTTCTATCGAATTCTGCAGCAATGACATCCGCTTTCTTCCCGGCTTCTAATGGGTCTGTAAATTGGAAGGTATGTCCTCCTTAATGGATCCTCAGTTGAGCGGGCATCAGCAGTGAATGTGCCACCCCTAAGCTCCTCAATCTCACCTGGACACCATCAAACTTCTTTCTTCTGGTGCATGTGGCAAAAGACAGGTCTGGATAAAGATGGACAGTTGTACTCTTGAAATTTAGGAATTCTGTTCCTTGGGCTGCTTGTAGAATTAGATCCTGTATTGCTGAGCTGGCAGTTACCAACAGAACTGAGCGAGATAATTCATCTTGGTTCATGGCGGCTGTAAGCTTTAATGAGATCAGTATCTGCCAAAGTTGACTCTAGCTTTAGAGCTGTTGGCAACCAGCCTTGAAGAAACTCCAATAGGTCACTTCCCTCGCTGTTCTTGGGCAGGCCCACCATACGAACATTTGAAGCCCTCTGCGAGTTTTCAATCGCTTCCATACGGTATCTCAATTGTGCGTTTTCCTGTGTCAATTTGCTGGTAGTAGCCAACGCCTTTGTGGCCATAGATTCTGCTGATGCAGCCAATTTAGAGGCAGTCTCTATCTTGGCATCCTGCTGTATGAACCTGGTGAGAATTGACTCAACTTTAGAGTCAATTGGTTGCATCAGTTGCTGCAGGGCCCTCCAGGGTGGTTCCGTCCCCAGTGGAAATTGTGAGCCAGCCGCATTCTGAGTCTCCGATGGTGGCTGATTATTCACTACACCTCTAGTGGCTTTAGTTGTTCATCCCATATTGGTAAAAGAGGTATGTGTTTATTCAGCACAACAAGTAGATCTCTCTGCTGTATTTGAAAATATAAATATTTATCAATAAATTGCTCTTTTTTGGTCTTATACTCTGCTATTGTATAGAGCTCTTCCTAAGCACATCTGGTCAGTATGCTTGCTCAATAGCACCCTCAAGATTTAGTTCTGAACTTAATAAATATGTTTCCTGTAATAAAATTATATTGTAATCCTTAGAAAGTAAATAGTTAAGGATCTGCATTTGTTTAACCCTAAGACGATTGCTTTTCACATTCCATGATGCAATCTTAAGAGATAAAGACATGATAATCTACAAACTATGCATCATAAATGATAAAAGAAATCCAAACTGCAAGTATACAGGTATAGTCATTTCCCTACAGGTCCTATTCTTTTTAATTGCCAGATAGCCAGTTTTCCCGCCATGAAAAAAACTATTAAATAACTCAAAACCAAACTCACCCCAGTCCTAGTGACTGAACTGCTATATTCATTTTTATCAGTGATGATCCTAAACCAAACTCCTTTGCCCTCAGCTCCTGATCATAAATACATTATCAATGCTATAACAAATTTTGTCAGTTCTATTTTAGAATTACCCTTCTACCCCAGGTCAGTTAAATAAATTGTTAAAACAAAAATGTGAAATATACACCCATTATAGATCAGATTCATCCCTGCATTTATTCCAAGTAAAATAAATAAAATAGAGTGTACTCCCATAAATTTTTCATTCAATATGTTATACTGATTAAACTCCTTAATCCTGAATGATAGGACTAATATCCCAAAATCCGATGAATTAGGGTCATAAGGAAGTTCTCTAATACTGAGATTTGAAACCTTTTTTACAAGAAGAAGAATGATTAAAAATAAATCAGTGAAATTTAAAATGTATTTCCAAGGATACATTATCTGCCTGACCAGTATATAGAGCAATGCCCACTTGTTATATCTCCTGCCAGGGTGTAAAAGTAACCTAGATTTAGACAGTGAGCCCAATTAAACCCTGCAATTCTGAACTTAAATGTTATTTATTCTAATGGTATTGTATAGATAAAATTAACTATGCTGAATATGCTTTTTCAAAGATAAATGACTATCATGGAATAGGTAGGATTAGGAATCATCCTGCAGACATGGCTGACTGTCTTGGCTTTACTACAAATTTCATATTTGGAGTTTACATGGATAAAAAGGGAGAAGTGAGGGTGTTTTAGAAGTCCATGGTGAGGGTCATCCAGCTGATGGAGAGTGGCCACATTCCATCATCATACCCCACCCTCTAGAACGATCATGAACTGGTACATAAGGAGGTGAATGTTACTATGTAGCTCAAACATGACTCAAAGATCTGAGGAATATCTCTTTAAAAATTAAACCATTATTGTATTTAGTTTAATTGGTCACCTGAGTCCATTACTAAACATTTTTTGCACTGACCCTTCTTTTTGTAGACCCCATTTATCAGGAATTTTTAATAAAAGTTTTTAAATAAAAGTTTTAATAAGAGGGATCACACATTACAAATTACCTAAAGGGAACATTGAAGTTGTATAACCACTTCCCTCCTCAGAGTATGATGTATTAAAGGCATCCATAATGTGAAAAAATCTATGGCATGGAGACCTCCCTATCTAACAGGTATGAGTCCACATTTCCTCAGGGCATTGTATCATGATATTTGAATACATGTATAACTACAGAACTTTCAAACAGAAGGTCTTTTAGACAACCCTTATTTAATGGGATGATGTAAAACTAGGAGCCCAGGCAATAAACTCAACACCCTAGAGACCATAGGGCCTCTAATCCATTTCATCTTGTGATGGTGGTGTACCAAAAAAAGAAATATCACTGTGCCTACAAATTGTATCCTTGTTTCTTTTGCAAAAGGTTTTAATCCCTCATCTCTTTGTTACCCCTAACTAAGTATATAAAATGGGTGGTTTAAAATATCTGTTTTTGGTGTCTTTTCTATTTAATGGGAAATAACTGGACCTTTAAAAATAAGTTACCTCTTAAAAAAGAGCTATAGGGATTGGCTCACCTTAAGAATCAAATATTCACCCATTCACAATTGCACTTGATACGTTTATATGTAGGTCACCCTCATTAACTGGCAGACTATGCATAGGTAGTGGAGTATGTGGGTATCTGGGCCCATCCCCACCCCATCCCTTTCCCCACCAGGGTGACCCCCCCCAACAAACCTCTTCTTGATTAATCAATTTCTTAGGTAAATTAAAATAGTAATTAAAAAACCTAATAGTAGGCCCACCCAGTGGTGCTGAGGGTTGAGGCACTGTTCCCAGAAGGGCTATATTGATTACTGATTTTTTTTTCCAGTACTGGCTGTGGTTACTGGTGGTGCTTGCTGTATGTGATTTTTTTTTTTTTGTGTACTGGAACCCAGGTAGCATCCTCTATCTCAGTGTCACATTTTGATTTTTTCACTTTTAGAAGATGGTAAATAAGATACACCATGATTGTAAGTAGTAACTAAGTAAAATTTATTTTTAAGCGCTTTTCAGAAACCAAAGCGCTGTACAGGTGAACAAACATTTAATTACAGAGTATAACAATAACAATAATAATAACAATAAAATCACAGTAAAAATCACTCTCCATACGCCTTCAAAAATAGATAAGTTTTTAACTCAGACTTAAAACTCTCGACGGTCAGACAGTATCCGGCGGTAGAAATTCCACAGGGTGAGGGCAACAAGAAAATGCACGTGCCCAGATGTTTTAAATGAACCCTGGGAATCTCTAGCAATCCCTCATTGAGGATCGGAGTGAACGAGAGGGACAGTAGGGAGTAAGGAGATCTTGTAGGTACTGGGTCCCTGTTCATGTAGGGCTTGTAGGCCAGTAACCCGACCTTGAAGGTGATCTGCCATAACGGCAGCTAGTGCAGTCACGCAGCACAGGCATAATTGACTGTTTCTGGATGTCCCAGTCAAAGCCTGGCTGCTGCGTTCTGCACCAGCTGCAAGTGGCGGATATCAACCCGTAGCCCTAGGTACAGGGCATTGCAGTAATCAAGGCAAGAGGTCACAAAGGCATGGACCAATGTAGGAAGGTCATCGGAGGAACTAGGTGTTTCACCGGGTGATATTCCTAAGGTGGTAAAGAGGATTTGACAATGGATGACACCTGCAATTTTAGGGTCAAACCATCGTCAATATAGCCAGGTTACGCACCCAGTCTGAGGTTGAGAGCTGGGCACCATCGAGCCATATGCCTGAAGGAAGCCCAGCCCTACAACCCACCTCAAGGTGATCTGGGTCCACCGCCAACACTTCAGTCTTATCCGGGTTTAACCTCAGCCAGCTGGCACTCATCCAATCCTTAATCTCAGACAGACAGCTGTTAAGCATAGAGACTGCGTCTTCCTGTCCGGGATTAAAGGACAAATACAGCTGGGTATCATCTGCATAGCAGTGAAGACCCAAGCTGTATCACCTAATAATGTCTCCCAATGGCAGCATATAGATAGCGAACAACATGGGTGCCAAAATGGAGCCCTGCGGTACCCCACAGGACAGGAAGATGGCATCAGAGGAATAAATTCCAGTGACAACCCTCTGTCTCTGTCCCATGAGGAAAGATCGAAACCAATGCAGAACTGTACCAGACAGTCCGCAATAAAGCCGCAGGCATTCAAAACACACCATGGTCCTCAGTATCAAATGCTGCAGAGAGATCAAGAAGGACTAAGATAGTACAAGCCTTTCGATCTCTCACAATTAGGAGATCATTTAAAACCCAGACAAGGGCAGTCTCAGTGCTATGTCTTTTCCTAAATCCTGATTGAAGAGTATCATAGATATTGTGGTTTGTAAGATGGTCATCCAGTTGTAGCGCAACCACCTTTTCAATAACCTTACCCACAAAGGGCAGGTTAGAGACAGGTCTGTAGTTAGCTAGACAGTCCGGATTCAGTGAAGGTTTTTTCAAATGACTGCCTCCTTTAGGGGATCAGGAAAGACCCCCTGCTCCAAAGATTTCCAGACAATTTCAGCAAGGATTGGGCAAATAGTATCTATGCAACCTAATAACAGTGACGTAGGGCCCAGATCCAAATTACAGCTGGTTGGGCGTAAAGTCTGGACAATCCTCACAATATCTGTGAATTCCGGCTTACCAAAGTCAGACCAGGTGACACAGGTGTTTGTTTCCCCTCGCCGATCACCGCAAACCCTTAAAGAGTGAGCCTGGCTGATATCAGACCTAATGCTAGCAATCTTATCAGTGAAGAATCGAGCAAGCTCATCACACTTTATTTCTGAAAAATCTCTTCTCGACTGTAGACAGAGTGGAATGCACATTCTGTCAACAGTCTGAAAGAGTTGAGCTGGTCGGTTCCACGCCGCAGCAATCTCCCTGGACAGGAATTCTGCCTTCTTACGGGTGGTTGCTGATTGATAGATACCATAATGATCCATCAACCTAAGTCTGTCAGCATCCAGGCCGGACTTCCGCCAGGCCCTCTCTAGCCTTCACCCCACTCTCCTCAGTTCCTTCAAGGACTCATCAAAACATGGAGTCCTTGGGCGCTGAGTGAGTGGGTGAACACGGACAGGAGCAACTAGGTCCAGGGCCTCACTCATCACCTTATTATAGGTGAGAACGAGGTCCCCTGGACCCATGCTCTTGCCTGAAATACCCGATAGGTCCAGTACCGCTAGTAGACCCTCTGGAGTAACTCCCCTTAAAGGGCGATACTGGACCATCTCCGTAGAGGCAGGCCTATTAGGGGGTGCCCCAAAGCTGAATCTTATGGTGTGATGGTCAGTCCACACATTCGGTTCCACCCCCAGATGCGTAACCTCCAAATCCAGTAGGAACACCAGATCCAATGAGTGACCCCCTATATGGGTAGCAGAGGTAACTACCTGTGACAGGGCCAACATAGTCATAAGTTGGAGGAAGTTCCTGCCAAAGTGCGAGAGTTCATCGTCGACCCAGGCATTGAAGTCACCCAGTATTAACCATCTGGGCGACCCCCATGCCATGTCGATGATGAAGTCCGTGAACTCCTTCAGAAATTCTCCACCATCACCAGGTGGACGGTAGATGAGGAGAATCCTGAACCCTGCACCTGCGGCCAGGATACACTCAAAGGATCTAGTGTTACCCACTGGCACATCCACAAGATTCAGATCTGTTCTAAAAAAGATGGCTACTCCCCCGCCCCTACGATCCAATCTCGGGTAGTGTATCACCGAGAACCCAGCCGGATCAGCAGAGGCTAATATAGGACCTGTATTCTCATCCAGCCAGGTCTCGGTGATACATGCCAGGTCGGATGTTACAACAAGATCTGCAATAATTGCAGTCTTGTTCCTAATGGACCTGGCATTACATAACACCGCCTGGGTTGAATGGGTTTTTCGGAGAGGAGCTCAGTATCTGCCCACAATCTGTGGAGCCCTTGGGTATGGGAATCAGGCATGGAGGACCCCTCTCCTGATTCCATTTCTCCCCAGGGCGTCTCCTCGTCCCAACTACCCCTATCTGCCCACTCCTTTCTAATCTCCCACTCTGTCCAGTCCAAACATCCTTCAAGTGCCTTCTCACTATCCCCACTGCACAACACCTATTAAAGACAGTAGAAAAGGACGAAGGCTCTGGAGCAAGCGGAGAGTGAGATGCCTGACCGTCTGGGACCCATCCGACACATCTTAAACAGTTAGTGTCAAATAAAACTATCACAACTTAAAAACCAACCTACCCTCAAACAAAGATAATCTTATACTAAAACAAACAAAACCTATAATAATAATAAAATAAATGGATTAATAAAATATATTAAAATTTGACTATTAAACCAGCATCAAGGTTTAACTCGAATAGCATCATAAAGGGTTAACATAAAAGGTGGATAATGAGTCTTCGAACTAAAAACCGGAGAATATAAATTTAAACTCATCAAAAACTCTCACTAAGGTGTGAGAGTAAGTGCAAATGGTTCAAGTGTTTTAAACCCCTCACTCAAGGTCTTTTAATCTCCATAGACTCCTGCTACTAGGAGAGATAGGGCATTATTCAGGATCAAACATAATGAGCTAAAGTATCCAGTATTGCAGGTCTAAGAACTCCAGGCTCTCTCACAACCCAGACGATCAAAGTCAGACTGCCTTGTGAGCAAGTAAAACTTGAACAGTTCTAATCGAAGAGCATGGGTACCGGAATAATCGTGTGAGGAGAATATCTGCCCCAGAGTAGATTACTGACCCAGGCTGGGACCACAGCAATGACCCCGGAGCGGTGTCCACCCACCAGTAGACCCCTCCAGTAGGTCAAGGAGATACCGGCAGTTCGCACCCACCCTCCAGCAGATCCAAGCCGGCGTCATCCGCCCTGAGCCCAGCCAGCATCAACCACCCCAGACAACCATCTCACAACACCCCCCCAAACTCCGATCACTGTAAGAATCCACAAATATGAAATCGCCCTTAAATCTCCTCACAGTCGAAGACAACAGGACCGGGGGCCAGCACAATCACACTCTCCTCGCCAAATTCCACCGGCTTTAAATGCCCACAATTCCACCCAATGTCCATTCGTGGCTCAGAAGGCAGCCCAGCCCAACTCCCAAATGTCCCAATACAACTCACAGTCTGATGCAGTCCAATGCAGTAGTCGTTACTTCCAAAAGCCAAAAGGTATTCCACTTGTTATCCACTCGTAGCACAGAGAGCAATCCAGCCCAACTCCACCGACATTAACATCAAATGAATCCTCGTCTAGCAGCAGCCATATCGCTCATCCAAATGGCTTTCTTACAGACACGTACAGGGTCATAACACCATCTCAATCCACCTCAGTCCACCTCGAACTCCAAAACGAAAATGAAAATGAAAGAAAGCTCAGTCCACCTCAAACTCCAAATCGGAGAAACAGAGCAACGGAATGAAAGCTTGATCCGCCGGCTAAAACGCCGGGAAAAATGCCCAAAAGCACACAGGAGAGCGATTCAGAATTACAGAACGGCACAAAGTGAACATACGGTGCAGTGGCTAGCCCAGCGTGGCCGCCATCTTAGAATGTGCAAGACAGGCGAGACATAGGTTGATATTGCGCATTTAAAACCTCATCTTTATCAGAGGCATTGCTTTTCTGATGAAGCAGCAGGATGTGCATGAGTGGCATATTGTGGAGTGCCACGTCTAGTGGTACTAGAAAGAGCCTTTCCCATCAGCATTGACTTTCTAGGTCTAACTGTTCTGCCTAGCTTTTTTCTGTTGTACTTTTATATGATTTTTCTGGCAATGCTGCCGACAGTGCTACATTACTTTGATCAGGGGATTCACAAAACATTATTTTCTTTTTCTGGTTGTGTTGCATCATCTTTTTTTTTTTTTGCTTCATCATTTTCTGCTTGTGTTTCTTCATCAGTTTCTGGGTGTGTTGCTTCATTTTTCTCAATTGCAATAATGATATCTACAACAGTGAATTTCCCTTTTTTCTGAATTTGTTTTCGGGAAATATTTTCATTATTACCGGTACCAATTTCACCCATACTGCTGGTGTTGGCCACATGTTCCATTTCCATAACAGACTCTGATTCTGAATCCATTTTTTTTTGGTCCAACATAATTGCTTTCTTAGAAGTATTTGTTCAGATGTGGAGATGGACAGCACAGAGTCTGAGACATGACACTTTCCTCTCACAATATGTGAGGCACTATACGACCTAGAAGTTGTTCAGGCACAGAGATGGGCAGTACAGAGTTTGAGACATGACTCCCCCCCTTCACAATCTGTATGGCACTATGGTACAGAGGTGGGCAAAGCAGAGTCTAGGGTGGTATGACCTTTCAGGGCAGCACAGAGATGGGCAACACAGTCCAGTTTCTCTCTCTCTCTCTCTCTCTCTCTATATATATATATATGGCTCAAAGGTTGTAAACTGATTGCAATATAAATAAATAAAAATAAAAAAAAAAATATATATATATATACACTGTATATATGTATCTTCATTGCAAAAAAACTTTGTTAATGCATCTGTTAAGGTTATTACAGTACTAAAGAGACAAAATCAGGGAAATGGGGTGTTAGGGTTTCCAAGCCTAACACTCCACCCCACACTACAGACACTGACTGGTGTTGGGGTGTGCTTTGGGGTCATCAGACCTAATGTTCACCCCATTCTCTTATATTTTACCCATCTCAGCTTATTTACATATGGAATGGGGTGAGCGTTAGTTCTGATGACTCCAAGGCACTCGCCCAAAACCTGTCAGTGTCTGCATGGTGGGAGTGGGTGTTAGGGTTGGAAGCCCTAACACCCCATTTCACTGCTTTTGTCATATTAGTAACAACCCTAACTGATACATTAACATTTTTGCAATGAATTTCCTCACTTTTTCAGGTAGTTTACTTGTATCCTTATTTGGCTGTGGGGCCCAGTGCTCCCACCCTCTGTAACTGTCTTTACGTCAGAGTGGGTCCCATGCTCCCTGATTTTCCTTATTTTACTGTGGGAGCACAGGGTCCTTTGGATGCTGTGCACCCATTCCTCTGTAGATGCATGACCAAATTGACAGCATAGCCATCTTACTACCCCAGCATATGTACCCAGGATAGAACATTTTAAAATCCCCACCAAAACAAAATTCTGTGCAATTGCAATGCCATTCCATGCCATGGGTGTGAACACACATTTTGGTCAGCATTTGAAAAATGACAGCTGTAACTTACATGAGAATGGGTAATAAGCAGGTTATGTTAAAAATCTGGAGTCAAAATATTTAAAATTTCTCAAGTTATGAGTGGGCATATGGAAATTGCAAAAAATTGTCATGACCTAGGTGTTTTTTTTTTATATTGTGACCCCAAACATTGAACATAGTCTTCTTATAAGCCCAGCTCATAAACTCCATAGGTGAAAATGTTCAAATCCATATCAAAATGCCATTCCATGCTACAGGTGCAAAAACACATTTTGGGCAGGATGCAAAAATTGACAGCTGTACTGTTCATGAGGTGATGTGAAAAAATGGCAATGTTGAATATTTGGAGTCAAAATATTAAAAATTATCAAAGTTATGCACTGCATAGAAACATTTCAACAAGAGAACATAACTTCCATTTTTAAGAATTTTTCCACCAAATTTTCAACATTGGCTTTTTGGTACCCCACCTCATGAACACTGGCACTGTGATTTTGTTCCTCAGTCCTGAAAGGTGATTTCATGCAGGGGCTGTGCCATTCTGTGCCAGAGGTGTGAAAACATGTTTTGGACAGGTTGTGAAGAATGACAGCTGTACTGTACATGAGGTGGTCTGAAAAAATGGCTATGTTGAAAATCTGAAGTCATAATACTAAAAATTACCAATGTGTGCTTAGAAAATTTCAATAAGCATGCATAACTCAGCCATTTTTAGTGATTTTTCTGCCAAATTTTCAAGATGGGCTTTTTGAGACACTAGCTCATTAACACTGGTGCAGTCATTTCATTAATCAGTCCCAGAAGGTGATTTTGCAGTCAAACAACAGTTACAGTGTTCATGAGGTGGGGTCCCAAAAAGTCCATGTTGAAAATTTGGTGAAAAATCAACATAAGTTGAAAATTTCTTGTATTTATGTATTTATCAAGTCTAGGATTACAAATACCTTTGAGCCATGGCTCTTTTACAAAGGTTACACATCAGAAAAAAATGTCTTTGAAATACATTATACAGCACTTACCGTAATTTCTTAGTTTGCAGTTTGGCTTTGAAGAGTGTAGACATGTTCTGGTCCTCAGCAGATGACAGTGGACGGCCTCTGGTGGTAAGTATAGGGCAGGGGGTGGGATGGTGGGTTGCTCAGTGGCAGGATCAGGATGGGGAGGGTGATGGTGGAGATGATGAGGGATATTTTTTTTTTAGAGAGAAAAAACATAAAAACATAGAATATGATCAGCAGATAAGGACCATATGGCCCTCCTAGTCTGCCCATTTCCCTACTCAGTGTTGAGAGCCCAGATCTGACTGGATCTGTGGCACACCTTCTCCGCCCATCTCAAGGGCACCCTTATGTCTGTCTCATGAACTCTTGAGCCCATGTATTATTTTTAGTCCCCACCACCTCTGCTGGAAAGCTGTTTCACCGATCCAGCATTCTTTCTGTGAAAAAGTACTTCCTGACATTCCCCCTGAGCTTTCCTCCCTCCTGCCTAATATCATGTCCCCTTGTTCTTGTGCAATGCTTCCTCTGAAATATGCTTCCCTCCTGTACTGTACCCTGTTTATACCCCTAAGGTACTTGAATGTCTCTATCATATCCCCCCTCCTCCTCCTCCACTCCTCCAATTAATAGATATTAAGATCCTGGAGTCTTTCCTCATAGGGCTTCAGGTGCAGCCCAAGTACCATTTTTGTCACCCTTTTCTGGACTGCCTCCATCCTGTCTATGTCCTTCCTGAGATGTGATCTCCAGAACTGGATACAGTACTCCAGGTGAAGACTTATCAGTGATCTGTACAGTGACATCACCACCTCTTTCTTTCTGCTGGTTATGCCCCAACCTATGCACCCCAACATTCTGTTTGCCTTCCCCACCACTTTTTCACACTGCTTGGTTAACTTTATGTCATATGATATGATGATCCCCAGGTCTTTCTTGTGCCTTGTGGTGGACAGACCCCCCATCCTGTACTCCTCTTTTGGATTCCTGTGACCCAGGTGCATTATTTTGCACTTTTTTAGCATTGAATCTCAACTGCCATAAATCTGACCATTCTTTCAATAAGCTTAAATACTTTCTCATTCTTTCCGCCCCTTCTGGTGTGTCAACTCTGTTGCAGATGATATGAAGATCTGTAGCAAGGTGAGCACATCAGAAATGTGGAGAGAATGAGGAAGGATTTGTCTATACTGGGAGAGTGTTCAGGGAAGTGGCAACTGCAATTCAATGCAAAAGAATGCAACATTATGCACAAGGGGCCCAGATATTCAAACTGCGCCCAAAAAGTGTGCAACAGCAGGAGCAAGTGCAAGTCCATTGAGCCCATGCTCAAGAGGCATGATATTCAAAATCTGTGCTGGCCAAGATGCACCTACAGCTGATGACTGAATATTGCACCACCTGCACCATAGCGCAACTAGGGAGGGGAAGCTGAGCATTTTTGATGCGCCATAGCGCAACAAGGGATGTTCAGCTGAGCAGTCCAGATGCACCATAGCACAACCAGGGATGTCCCCCAGCAGCAGGGCAGCAATGCAACAGCAAAACCAGGGATGCAGGGGCCCACCACCCATGCCACAGATGGGCAGAGGAACACACAGCAGAACAGACATCGTCCCCCCACACCCCATGCACTGCACAACTGGGGGAGGGCTGGAAAAAACACTGGCCCATGGAGACAAGCAACCAACCCACAGCTGGGCCATGGTACCCCATCACACCCCCTGGCAAGCTGTGACTGGCACACAAGGAAGGCCGACCACCCCGTGCCACAATATCCCCCCAATGCAGAGCACGCCCTGCACCATGACCCCCAGACACCCTGCCCAGGAGAAGCGTCCACCAGTGCAGGATACCCCATACATGCCACCACCCCCACTGTGACAATGCAACACTGTGCACCACAGAACCATGCAAGGCAGCCCCACCATGAGCACCCCTCAGCAGGTGGCAGCACACAGCGATGCAACGATGGCATACACAGTGCCACCATGCACAGCCCCCCTCGAGGTACAGCTGAGAGACCAACCTTGCATTGGCACACAAGGTACCCCACACGTGACAGGGCATGCCCCGGACCCCACCACCAGTGGTACAGCACCCTGCACACCCTCCCAAGGACACACCACGACCCAGCACTGGCCACGACAGCCAGTGCAGACACCCACAGTGGAGCATGGAAGCATGCACCACACCGGATGCAACACAGTGCATGGACAAACACCCACCCATATCCAAGGGCACACCAACACAGGGACACAGTAGTGGGGCAACCAAGCCCCCAGCGTGGGGCCATGGAAACTGTGTACACATGGCCAGCAGTCCTTCATGGCACAGGAGTGCCAGCCACCCTGCGCAGGCACTGTGGACCTGTACGCCACCATCATTTGCCCAGAGCACAAGTCACAGACAGTGGTGCACATCCCATGCAACACACAAGCTACAACATGGAGATGGGACAACAACAGCGGAGGCCACAGTGTCACCCGAGGCAGACATGCACCACACCAGTGACAGGAGGCAACCCAGCATTGTGACAGGTACAGTGGCTGCCCTGCATGGACAGCCACCACTGACATGCCAGCAGACCGTGCAGGTCACAGACATGCAAGGGTCTCAGCTGCACAGGCCATGGATGGGCTGACAGATGCACCATGGAAATAGAGCATGCACCATGGACCACTGCACACAGTCTTCCAGTGCACAGGGAACAACACACACATCACAGACAGTGACTGATAGCTACTCCCACACCATAGTCACTTCCCGTCAGACACACACACATACCATGACTGCACCACCCCTGACGCCATGCACACCACTGCAGCTGAGCACCTATAGCCCGCTGCAAATCAGAGACCACCACAGTAGTCATATCAAAAGAATTATATTCAAAAACATGCAACAAAACTATATACAATTATTTACAAATGTGCGGGGGGAGGGCCACAATCAAGGTGGGGGTGGGTAAGGGGCAGAGGTGAACAAATGGTACAGGAAAGGAGGGGTGTGAGAGTGGGTCTGGGGGGTAGGGGAAATCAGGGGCAGTTCAATGATCAGTGGGAGCCCCGCTCCCCGCTCTGGCTGCTCCTCCTTCCATGCCTCCGCCTGATCCACAGCCGCTCAATCCTCTGCAGGATGTCCAGCGACGCCCTGGCCATGGTGAGAATTTCCTGCAGCACCTCCCTGATCATGCGCATCTGCCAGACACCTAGGACAAGGGAGCAGAGTCAATAGGTGTGAATGCACAGCCCCATACAGCCCACCCTCTGCCCATGGCATAAGGCCGTGGGACATTCCTCTGTGATGGTGTGTGACCACCCACAGTGATCGTGTCCTCAAGACCTGCCCACCCAGGTGCACACAACCATGTGGACTGCTGCACACACCCACTGGCCAAGTCCTGCACAGCACCACCATGGCTGTTTAGTGACATGGCTATGTGGTGTGAAGGCAGTGGCACAGCCATGTACCCAGTCCATGCATGGACCACCATTGATGCACTCCCAGACATGCAGTGCCACTGGACAGTGCTGACTGTAACAAGTTGCGTGCATGGCAGTGGTGTCAATGGATGGTGGCCATGCCCCGCTGCCCGCCCTGTTACACAGCCTGCAATAGTAATCATGGAGGTAAGGCACTCACCATCATCAGGCTGGTCCCTCTGCCGCTGTGGACCTTCGCCCCTCCTATTGTTCTGGTCCTCCAGCTGGTGCCTCCGCTCCCTCGCCAGCCATCTCTCTTCTGGCCCTAAGGTGCAAACATGGAGAGAGGAACATCAGTATAATCCTGTAGCACAGTCCCCCTGCCCCCATGTGTGTGCAATCCCACCCAGCCAGACCCAGCCACCCCACACCCTGATAACACCACCACAGCCAATGCCGGATGTTCCCTCCCCCCATGTTCAGGACACATGCAACCATGATACCCATATGGAAGATAAACGTGTATGGACATTACACCTTCCTGGCCATGGCACTGTGTGCCTCCTGGCACATGTCCGCAGGCGGGCAAGCAGGTCCGGGTCCCTCCGCCTCAGGTCCCCATACCTGTGGCAGCACTGCTCAGCCATCCACCCCATTCCTGTAGCCTCCTCCAGGGCGTCAGCCACCTCTTGCCACACCTAGCTCCTGGACCTGTCCAGGGGTTCTTCCCCAAACAGTGGGCCAAAAAGTGGCTCAACAATGGCAACCAGGTTTGCCATTTCAATCTGGCTCCACTGAGCAGCTCTCCTCTGCGACATCTCTCTTGCTCAGTAGGTTCAAAATGGTGCTCTGCAGCGTGGTTCCACCATGTGCTTATGCTGCGCAGTACAGCGCTGCCATTTCCTATCGTGCTGTCACCGAACAGCGCGATAGTGGTGCACCCTTGCCTGATGCATGGTGCCTAGGGGGCAAAGGTCAGGCACAGGGTCAAGGGTCTCTGGCACATGGACAGGCACAGCGTGATTGGAACCCAATGCATAAGCATGATTAGGTGCCTGTGTGCTACCTCCAGTAGCGACCTACTGCGCTGTTGCCCCAGTGCACCTATGATGCCCCAGTGCCACAGCACCATATAGGTGAACATCACTGTAGCACCACTGGCACAATGGTGGCCGTGCCCTGCATTGTCTCCTGTGGACAGCACATCAGCAGCGTGGCAGACACCTGCATCATCAACCCGGGCATGCGCAGTTAGGTGTGTACTGCACATGTCACAGAACTGTGCCTTAGCTCAGCACGTTCAACACAATTGCGCAAAGCGCAAAAGCGCGATATTCAGCAGACATATGCAAATCAGCTAAATCAGCCATTCAATGGTGCAGCACTGTAATTTGCATCCACTTAAAGTTGCGCCTCACCTCATTTGCATGGGTTGCGCTATAAAAGTGCGACATTGGGCTGCACTGACCATAGTCAGTTACTGCAGTCTATTGGTGATTTACATGCTGTTTGGGAGTGTGGACTGTGGATTTTGGGACATGCATGGGACTGCACAGTCACAGGTAACAACTTTCATTCTCACAGGCTGAATCATGACTGAGTGAGTTGTGGCAGAGGAGGAACAGAGTGGTGAGAGGAGGAGGAGGCCTAATTTCACCAAGGCCGAGACGGATGCCCTGTTTGAGGCCTACCTGGACCAGGAGCCGCTTCTCAGTGGATGGCAGGGAACACCACAGGTCCATGCTGCTGCATGGGAGGAAGTGGCACATGCAGTGAACCTGCATGGCAGCCACCAGCGCTCTGTACAGGAGTGCAAGAAGAAGATGGGCACAGACAGGAGGAGGATAAAGGAGAAGGTGGCTGCCATCAGGGCAGCACGATCTGTGACAGGTGGGGGACAGCCGGAGGTGCTACGCCTGACCCCACAGAAGGAGAGGGTTGCTGGCAGCATGCAGCATTGTGCCATTGAGGGTGTTCCAGGTGGTGACTTCCAGATGGGTGGTAGCCCGTCACTGCATGGTAGGTCATGGTCTGTCTATTGGGGGGAAGGGTAGGTCACATGCAGTACCGTGACTTTGTTTTCCCTTACAGCTCCTGAGCATCTGCATGGGTCAGCGGTGTTGAGCCTGTCCACTGAGGCCAGTCAGATGGAGATGGAGGAGGGCCCATCCACCTCCACAGCTATACGTGGCTCAGTGCAACAGTGCGCCCGCCTGGCAGTCCAGGCTGATGTTGCTGGAACAGGTGCGGAGGAGGCCCTGCCCATGTCCCAGTGTGCCAGCATCCACGGATGCCAGCATGCTGTGACTCGGGTTGGTGCAGGGTCCGTCACTGATGATGATGTTGCTAAAGTCATGGGCAGTGACATGTATGTGCCACAGGATGGCCACACAGCAGGTAACATCGTGGTGCAACCGTGGAGGCCTGCATGTCATCACAGTCCCAGCCTGTGCCTGTCAGCACCAGTGGGGCAGCACTGGTGTGTGTACAGGAGAGTGGGACTGTTGCAGCCACTGCAGCAGCACCAGTGAACCCTGGGGAGCAGCAGCCAGAGGGGCAGCATCAGCAGTCGGCCAATGGGCTTGGGGGTACAGTGTCAGGGGGCGGCATCAGTGCACCACCTGTGGACATGCCCAGACCTGGTCCTGGTGTGCAGTGCCCACCCTCAAGGGGTGCTGAACATCAGGGCCATGCACACCCTCAGGGCAGGATGCCGAGCAGGTAGATGACCTCTTGGATGAGCACACCCACATTCTGCAAGCATCAGTCAACCAGCAGATGCAGCTTGCGACGTCGGTGGATGCACTGCGTGTGGCTCAGGAGCGGGCAGAGGAGCGTCGCAGCAGAGACACCGGTCTGATCCTGGCAGGGATGGACCAGTTGCGGGAGGATGTGACCCCTGCCATTGACATGCAGACACAGGCATTCACTACTGTCATGGCCACAATGGGCACACAGTTATTTGCCCATGCATCACAGACACCACACAGTGCACTGTCAACCCCCCGTTCCCGGTGTCGTGCGACACCATCCTTGTCGACACCGGGTTCAGCTGTGGGCATCCCAAGCACGCCTGGCGCAAGCATGTTTGGTGTGCTGCAGACCCTGCATGAGCATGGTCACGTTCATGCAGTGGAACCCCTGGGGGACCATCGGTGCCACCCCATGAGGCCAGAGGTCAGCCTGTCAGTGCTGGTGGGTCTCAGTGGGGCCGCCCATGCATCTGTGGCAGCCGGGGCACTGTGGCGCGGGACTGACCTGTCTTCCAACATGGCTACTGTCTTGTGCTGCCCTGTGTGCATTGTGTCATTCAGTGGGCAATGCATGGGTGGGTACCCGGCCCTGCACGCAGACACACAGTCCATCTGCACACCCTCCCGGCTGCTGTCCGCAGTTGCATGTGCATGATGATACCTGCATTGCTCTGTACACCAATGTGCAATGGTGCTCAGCATCTGACACACGCACAATGACAGGCAGTGGGCGTGGTAGTCTGTGGACATGTGTGTGGCTAGGGTTGGTGTTCTGGGTCGGTGTGCATCCTACCCTTTGTGCATGTCTGGTGCATTGTGTGTGTGTGTGTCCATGTGCCATGTTAGACCTCACCATCCCTGGTGGTGTGTGTGGTTCCATGCCCAGACAGTTCCCTTGATGGCATGCACCCCTGGTGTGTGTCCATGCATGTTTGTGGGTTGTGCCTTAGCCACTGGTGGTTGCACATGGCCCCATGACTTGCCTGGGTTGGCTGGAGTGCTCCTCCATGATTGTGTCCCGGTGCAGCTGTGCCAGCCAGAGCAGTCAGGGGTCCTGTCGCCCAAGCGGGGGCTACCCATCACCATTGTCACCGGCGTCCTCATCGTCCCCATCGCTGTCCCCCTCTTCGACCTGTATGGCTATCCCACATTCGTTGGCCATGTTGTGCAGGATGCAACAGGAATAGCCCACAGGCCTTTGAAGGGCTGTACTGTAGGGCACTGCCGGAGGTGTCCAGGCAATGGAAACATGCCTTCAGCATCCCGAACACCCACTCGATGACATTACATGTGGTGGCGTGTGCCTCATTGTAGCATTGCTGCGATGGGGTCACGGGCCACCGGTAGGGTGTGAGCAGCCAGATGGAGTAGGTATCCACTGTCACCTGTGTGTAGAGGGTGGAGGTTAGTTTGGTGATCAGCATCGCCCTGCCCCGGGCCATGTAGGCCACTACCATGTCACCTCTGACCATGCCCCCCCAGGCCCTATGATTGTCAGTTTGGTTTGCATACTCACCCACTAGGTGGCCAGTGGGGATATCCCCACTCTCAAATCTGTGGCACAGTGCTGACTGGTGCCAGATGAAGGCATCATGTGCTCCCCCAGGGTGCGTGGCACAGACATTGATTATGCGCCCCCTGGCATCGCACACCACCTGGCAGTTGATGCTAGCATAGCCTTTGCAATTTATATATGTGGCCCCCTTGGGGCCAGGTGGTGTGCTGATGGCCACATGGGTGCAGTCTATTTCCCTTAGCATGCCAGGCATATTTGCTACCCTGTGGAATTCCTGTATGTTTGCTGTGCGCTCCGCCGCTGTGCTGGGGAAATGGATGTACTCCGCAGCATATGGCAGCAGTGCACTGAGGAACTGGGTGAGGTGGCATGACACGGCTGACTGGGTTATGCCTGCGGTGTCCCCAGTTGGTCTCTGGAAGGTACCCGTGGTGAGCAAGCACATGCAAGCTGTCACTTTTGTCTCCACCGACAGAGCATGGCTCCGTCGTGTGGGTGCCTGCATTACATCACTGCACAGCTCACAGAGCCACCTCAGAATTGCCTGATTCAGGCAGTACCGGCCCATGATCTCTGTATCACTATACAGCTCAAAGCTGGTGTGGGCTCGGTACTGCCTGTTGGGGTCATACTGCTGACAGGCCCCTCCACGGCCGTGTCCCCCTGCTGCCCGCCTTCTCACCCCCCTCATTACTGCCTCCATCTGGATGGTGGCACTGGCCATGTCCCTGGCTTGTGTTTACCCCCCCGGCAGCTGTTTCTGTGTTCCCGCCGCTGTCTTGGCTGCTACTTCCCCTGCACCGGGAACACCGGACTGTGCTGGCCTCACTGTTGTGTGGCAAGTACTTCCCCCTTCTGCACTGTGGCTCCCCACACCTTCCGCTGAGCCTGTTGGTTCCAGGTGCCCTTTTCCTGGCCTGCCCTATGTGTCCCTCCTGCCCAGTTTCTCTGGCTAGGGTTCAGCCTCATGTGCCTTCCCTGTAGCATTCTTGCACCTCTCCCTTGCTCCTTTTCATTTTGGCTAATTTCCGCTATGGCGCAACTTCCGCTTGCTCCCCTATTGCGCATGGTGCATGTTGTTGAATATCGCACTGTGCCATTTATGCATGGTTCCTCCCCCTTCAGTTGCACATGCATTCATTATCATTGTGCTGTTGCTCAGCATGATTTGGGGGCGCAGCTGCCTCCTGCTGAATATCGCAGAAAGGCGCATTTTCAGACTTGCGATGGCGCAACTCTTTTGAATATCTTGGCCATAGGGTGTAAAACCCCAAGGGCAAACTACTGTATGGGAGGGGAGGAACTTGAGGAAACAGGGCAGGAAAGGGACCTGGGGATCATCATTTCAGATAACCAGAAGGTTGTAACAATGCAACAAGGTGGTGGGGAGGGCAAGCAGAATGTTGGCATGCATAGGGAGGAGCATTTCAAGTATAAGGAGGGAGGTGATCATGCCACTATACAAAACTATGGTCTGACAACATCTATAATATGGGGTGTGGTTCTGGAGGCCATACTTACAGGCAGACAGAGACAGTTGGAGACAGTCCAGAGAAGGGCAATCAAGATGGTTCAGGGACTACATAGGAGATCCTATGAAGAATGTTTGGAGGAACTAAACTTGTACAGGCTGGAGATGAGGAGGGAGAGGGGGATATGGCAGAAACTTTCAAATATCTGAAGGGAATAAACATGGTGAGGGAAGGAAGCATTTTCAAGATAAGTGAAAAAAAAATCAACTAGGGGACATGCATGCGATCTGGGGGGGGGGCAGATTTAGAGGAAATCTGATGGGCCAGTTCTTCACTGACAGAGTGGTGGGTCCTTGGAATAGCCTGCCAAAATGGGTGGTGTGGAAAGATTCGGTGGGCAGAGTCAAGAGAGGTTGGGACAACTACATGGGGCAAAATAGACGAAAAATTGGCACAAAACAAAGAGGGTAAGATAAACCAGAAAGAGAGGGGGTAATGGACAGACTGGATGGATCTAGGGGTCCTTTTCTGCCTGCATATTTCTATGTTTCTAGATCTTGGTGTCATCCGTGAACAGGCACACCTTTTCCTCCAGATGCTCTGCAATATCGCTAATGAAGACATTGAACAGGACTGGTCCCAGCACCGATCACTGTGGAACCCTGCTGGTCACTTCCCTCTCTTCTAATTTCATGCCATTTACTACCACTAGTGGTGGGCGAAGCAGCCCCAATTCACTCCATGAAGTGATTCCTTGGAGTGAAGGCAAGTCAGCCAGTGCTCGCCAGCGTAGTGCCAGCTTTATAATGGGAATATGGTGTCCATTGAAAAATGTCTTCGCATTACTCCGCTTCCCAAACCACTACTCCACTAAATCTTAAGGTGAAGTACATTGAAGGCAATGTACTTTGCCTCACATTGCCTTGTTTTTAAGCTCCAAAGGCAGATTTTGCATTGATTCATGGGAGTTCAGGTCACATGGCTCTAGATTGTTCTGCACAGCCTCAGTTTGGGGTAGTGTGTGTAGGAAGCTGTAGGAGACAATCTGCTCTGAGAGCTCTCTGCGATTCAAACCTTCTAAAAGCTGTTAAAAAAGCCTTTTTGAGACATTTGTTTTGCTGAAACTTTAGTTCATTGATTATAGGAAACCCTCCTGTGCTCATATCATCAAGCGTTTATTGTTTGTGTGTGGATTTTGAATGTTAATGTACAACATTCAGTCTGTGTACTGAGAGACAGTGGAAATGTGCTTTGGTGGAGGGGTGTATCTGTGGTGTAGGTAGATTAACTTGGAGAAAAAGACAGTTCTTTCTGTTTTGGTGATATTTTTCTTGTATAACTGTGTTAATGTACCCATAGTAATATTTTCAATAATTCTTCCCATTTTTTGTTGATTGTTGTGGTGCAGCATTGCATAATTTTAGTCTGTTTAAAATATGTGGTTATATTACTGAAGTTTTCAATTTGCTATGCATTACTTAGTGTGTGTGAGTGAGTATGTGTGTAATGCATGTAATCAAATCGGACACCTTTTATTGTGCTACATAATCATTTCAGCAATGTGAACCTGCTATCCACTGCAGCTGTGTGATTATTGTACTTCTTTGTGGTATCTTTACTAGTACTAGTACTAGTGACTGTTACTGCAGCAGTGCAACACACTGCCCCCCCCCACACCCCAACTGGCAAAGGTATTCTTTTCCAGATTTGAATTTCTGATGGTGAGCACTGGTTAGGTGTTGTGCCTTTGCATCTGCATCTGTTCAGTGCTCAGCTCAATCTTAATCTGTCTGTGCATTTGCATCTCTTTATGGCCCAATCGCCATCTGTAACTTAAGTCACAGTTGTTTCTTTGGCTTCCCTTCAGAGTACTGGACTGGTGTGGTGCATAATTCTGCATGAACATTGTACTCATTAATATGAGTTTTTAAGTCAGGAACATCATCACGAGTCACTTGTGATACAAATCACGTTCTTCATCATCACGGTCACAAATGCAATCCCAAATCACTATTCACGATCACGTCACGAATCACAACATTATTTTTTTTTCTAGTCACTTGGATGTATTGTAATCATGTTTTGTAGTATCTCTCCAGGCTTCACCACCCGCCATTGTACTCATTGATGAGTGTTTTCAAGTTGGGGAGTTTGTGCTACAGCTCATTTGGGAAGTACAGCCGTGGGCATTCGTGTTCCCAATACAGTTTTCATTGTACTCATTAACATGCATTTTTAAGTCAGGAACAACAGCATCATGAGTCTCTCATGATACAAATCACGTTCTTCATCATCACAGTCACAAATGCAGTCACAAATCATGATTCACGATCACATCACATATCACAACACTAATTTTTTGACTAGTTACTTGGATGTATTGTAAGCATGCAACAGCTCATTGGGGAAGTACAGCCATAGGCATTCACATTCCCAATATAGTTTTCATATTGGTTATCTCACACCATCAACACTGAATTACGTTCTTTATCATCCCAGTCACAAATGCAGTCACAAATCATGATTCACGATCACATCACGAATCACAACATTCATTTTTTTACTAGTTACTTAAATGTATTGTAAGCATGTTTTGTAGTATCTCTCCAGGCTTCACCACTCCACCATTGTACTCATTAATAAGCATTTTTAAGTTTCAGAGTTTTGTGCTACAGCCCATCAGGGAAGTACAACCATATGCATTCGAGCTCCTTCCCATACAGCATGTGAGTTACAGTACTGTAAGTAGTGGTGGGCGAAGTGGTCCCAATTTGTTCCGTGAAGTGAACTCTACAATGTGAAGTGGAGTACTTCGCTTCATAATGAGGAACGTAAAGTCCATTGAAACCAATGACTTTGCATTATTCTGTCTTCCACAAACCACTTCTCCACCAATTTTAAGGTGAAGTACATTGAAATCAATGTAATTTGCCTCACTTCACCCTGTAATTGAGCTCCAAATGAAATTCTGCAGTTATTCATGGGATTGCAGGTCACATGGGCTCTAGATTGTTTGGCACAGCCTCAGTTCTGGCCTGGGTAGTTTGCATGCAGTGGTAGCTAGAAACCGTTTGCTCTCAGAGCTCTGCAATTCAAAACCTCTAAAAGCTGTTTAAAATGCCTTTTTGAGTAATATTTTTTGCTCAAAATTTAGTACATCGATTGTAGGAAACCCTTCTGTGTTCATATCATCGAGTGTTTATTTTTGTGTGTGGATTTTGAATGTTAATCTAGAACAGTCTGTGTACTGTGAAGTGTGTTTTGGGGGGGCATATTTGTGGTGTAGGTAGATTAACTGGGAGAAAAAGGCAGTCTTTCTGTTTTGGTTATATTCTTCTTGTACAACTGTGTTAATGTACACACAGCAATATTTTCAGTAATTCTTGACATTTTTTTGCTGATTGTTGTGGTGCAGCAGTGTACAATTTGTCTGTTTAAAACATTTGGTTATATTACTAAAGGTTTTCAATTTGCTACGCATTACTTTAGTGTGCGTGTGAGTGTGTGTGCGATCTGTGCCATTAAATCAGACACCTTTTATTGTGTTACAGAGTAATTGCAACAGTGTGAGCCTGCTATCCACTGCACCTGCATGCATTTTTTATACTGCTTTGTGGTATCTTTACTGGTAGAGGATTGTTACTGCCATGCACTAATCCTCAACTTGCAAAATGTATTCCTTCCAGATTTGGATTTTATGACTTTTAAGCACCGGTTAGGTGTTGTTGTGTCTTTTCATATGCATCCCTTGAGTGTGCAGTGCAATTTTAATCTGTCTGTGTGTTTGCATGGCACCATTAAATCTGAGAGATTGCATTTCTTGTTACTCTCTCATTTCACTTCGACAGCACTGGGGAATTTTCTGGACCCAAGACAGTAGCACTTTGTGGATGCACATTCATTCTGGTGACTGTGTGGGTGGGATGCTGTCAATATTGTTGTCACTCTGCCTTACTTCATGTTTAAGACAGAATGACAATGCAAAGTAATAATAACAAGACAAAGTGAGCCTTTCCTATGGGGCACTCCACTTAGCGAAGTGCCAAGGTGAAGTGGCCACTTCGCGTTCACTTTGCTGGTGGATTTTAAATTCACTGCATCTCTAACTACCACCCTCTGAATCTTGTTCCTTAGCCAGTTCTAAATCCATTTTACTACCATAAGGCCCACTCTCAGGCTTCTCCATTTATTTAGCAATCTCCTATGTGGGATGGTTTCGAAGGCTTTGCCGAAATCCAGGTAGGCCACATCTGCTGCCCCTCCCTGATCTACCACCCTGGTCACCCAGTCAAAGAAATAAATTACATTTATCTGACAGGACCTTCCCTCTGAGAATTCATGCTGCCTTGGGTCCTGTGCCCCACTCATCTCCAGAAACTTTGCAATCCTCTCCTTAAGTAGGGACTCCATTAGCTTCCCACTACTGAGGTCAGGCTTACAGGTCTGCAATTGCCTGTCTCCTCACTACTGCCACTGTTGTGGAGAGGGATTACCTCTAACTTCTCCAGTCTTCAGGTGCCTCCCCTGTCTCTAGAGATGAGTTGAAAAGATCAGTTAGTGGACCTGCCAGTACATCTCCGAGTTCCTTTAATACTCTGGGGTGAATCCTATCTGGCCCCATTGCTTTGTCTGTTTTTATTTTCCCGAGTTCCTCTAGGACTCTTTCTACAGTGAATGGGCTGGTGTCAACCTCCCTCCCCTGACTACCCCTCCTAATGAGTTTTGGTCCCTCACCCTCCCTTTCCCTGGTGAACACTGAGCAAAATTATTCATTCAGTATCTCAGCCTTTTCTAGGCCATCTTCCACCCAACCTCCTCCTTCCTTCTTTAGCCTAACAATACCATTTCTGGTATTTTTCCTCTCACTAATGTATCTGAATAAGGTCTTGTCTCCTTTCTTACTTGCTATACCTTCCTCTGTATGTGTCTTAGCCCTTTTGACTGCTTTTCCAGATTCTTTCTGTTTCTCCAGATACTTCTCCCTATCCTCATCCTTTTGAGTCTCTTTGTATTTCCTAGTGGCCTAAAGACCTTCCTTTTTTTCCTTACTTTCTCTGACACTACCTTCAAGAACCATAGTGGCCATTTCTTTCTTTTACTGTTACTATGCATTCTAACACAGTGTCTTGCTACTTCTGTTATGACTCTTCTGAGTCTAGAGCACTGTTGCTCCACATCTCCCCCTGTTACTTCTGTTGCTAGGACACTTTTAAGCTGTCCCCTCATTTCCTTGAAGTTGGCCAGCCTGAAATCCAGAATCCTAATCCCTGTGTGACTTTCCTCTACCACTGCGTTTACAGTAAACCATACTGTTCTGGGATCACTGGAACCAAGGGGACTGCCCACCTCAACATCTGTGATCCTGTCCCCGTTGGTCAGCAGGAAGCCCAGAATAGCCCCCTGCCAGGTGAGTTCTTCTACTAGCTGCCTTAAGTTTTTCCCTTTCAGAGCAGTTCTGAAGTCCCTGATTCCTGTTGTACTTGCAGTTTGAGTGATATAATCTGCATCTGGCAAGTTGAAGTCTTCCATTAGCATTAGTTCCCCTTTGGTTGCCATTTTGTGGATGGTCTCCACCAGAACTTCATCTGTTTCCTCCTCCTGTGCAGGAGGCCTGTAAACCACTCCATTGTGAATGGTGGTCTTATTTCCTGCCTCTAGGGTGACCCACAGTACCACCATTCCTTCCTGTAATTCTTGAGCCTCCATTGCTTTGATCCCCTCCTTCGCATACATAGCCACCTTCCCTTCCCTTCCCTTCCCTTCCTTCCCTTCCCTTCCCTTCCTTCCCTTCCTTCCTAAACTACTTCATGGAACTGTTTTCTTTTTTCACAGGTACAATTAATCAATATTTTGGGACACTGGGTGTGGGCTCCTTAGTGTCTGACAGTACTGGGGGGTAGGATATAACTGTGGACACTGGGAGTAGGCTCTAGGGTTCTAGTGCTGACACATCGATTAGGCACCCTGATGTTGGAAAAACTGTTTTAAATTATTAAAAATAAATATTTTGGAACACTGGAAGTGGGTTTCCCCATGTCTCATACTATTGTGCAAGGGTGCCACTAGATGCCAGGGATAAATGACAATGGGCTGGTGGGGTGTCACTAGACACCAGGGTAAATGGGTGGCGTAAGGACGACTTTACAGCAGGCAGTACGAATTCCAGCTGCAGCTGCAGAAATCAAGAAAACCCCATGTTCTCCTACAGACAATGGTGGTTGAAGCGGTTCTCTTGCTTAGCTTGTCACCCAAGATTTTGGGTGACTAAAACAAATTTCAGGCCAAAATATATATATATAAAAAAAATCCAAATTAGGCCAAGTGGGTCCTGTTTAGCTAAATTCTGATGTTTATTTTTTATATTACATCTATTTTTTAATAGCTTTCTTTCTCATTAAGGTGAAAATATGGTGGACACAACAGTGCTCTACAAAAGTTAAGCAGACTCTGTGTGACCTTACATGCAAAAAGACCATGATTTTTTGTGAATAAATGGCTAAATGTGGCCCTCCATGTCAAACAATGTGTGAAAAAAAACTTTTCTTGCTCAAAAAAAAACAAAGATTTCCTTAAAAGAAACATTATGTGTGCAAAAGACAAAAATGTGCACAAAGAAAACCTGTCATGCCTAACATATACATTTTACCATAAGAAATAACAGGAAATTTAAAATTGTAATAACTTTTGAATGGATTAATACTTGTTCACCAAACCTTCAAAAGGCACATCTGTGACCCAAACGCTTTCTACCCTGAACATTTCAGAGCAGAACATAACGGTGCTTCTGCGATACAGGTGGACAAAGAAACGTCAAAAAATGGTACATTCGACACTCTGTAGCTCATAAACTGCAAAACAGATTCACATGAAATTTGGTACATCAAGTGACTTATCCATGCAGATTATACATACCAAGTTCTGTACAAATCCGTTGAATGATTCTAAAGTTATTAGGGTTCAGAATTTTGGGTTTAACATAGATATGTGCACTCAACCATAATTATAGTTGTGCTACCATGCCACTAACTATCTATCTATCTATCTATCTATCTATCTATCTATCTATCTATCTATCTATCTATCTATATAGCAACACACACACACACACACACACTGTCTCTCTCTCTCTCTCACTCTTTAACTAAACAAAAATGGATGTTTTTTTCATTTTACTGCTGAGTCTGCAACATCTGCAGCACTCTGCTGCTGTCTACTCTGCTATTGCATTTGTTGGTCTCTCTCTACTCTAATGAAAAACATTTTTATTTTGATGAGTACTTTCAGTCTGCTGCAACATCTGCAGCACTCTGCTGTTTTCTGCTGTTGGATTCATTGGTCTCTCAGTTTCTACTCTCACTCTCTCCCTTTCCCTAACAACATTTTTGAGGGTTGTTTTTGGAGAATCTCCAGTCTCCACATGCAAACACAAAGATGACTGTCTCCATTGACTGCAAACCCCCAAATATACTTAATATTCAGTTTTATAGGGAGGTCCTGTGGTGGTGACACAGAGGATTGACTAGAATATGTGTCAGTCACAGAACAGAGACCCTCATTGGTTGGTCCCTTCAGTGCCACAGGATCAGAAGGGTTTCCCTTTGTTGGTCATGTAATGATCCAGAGATACAACTCCCGTTAATCTTAACATAGTATATAGTGCCAGCCAGCTGCCGGTGTACTTCTGCAACATAATCTACAGCATTCATTTCCACAATTGCTCCCCCCTTATCAGCAGATTTTATTACAGTATCCTTATTACATGACAAGTTTCTAATGGCTTTAATTTCAGCCTGTCTGCAATTGTGATAAGATGGCTGATCACTTCTCTCTTTAAATAACTTGAGGTCTAATTCACATTTCTTGAAAAAGGTGGACACCTCAGGGTTAAGCACAGGGCAGAATTGAGAATTGGCTTTAAATGTAATGCTATTCTCTGGTAACTGTTCACTAATGTAGTCACTCTTCACACCAACATCAACATTTTGTTCTGAAAACATACATTTAAACATTAGATTCCTTGCAGTGTCAGTCAATTTGAGGAGTTCATAGGCTGGATGGAAAAAACAAGTAGCTGCCTTGGATATAAATATACTATCCACCAACAGGAAATGACCTTCCTTGATTTAAAAATCTACCATAAGGAAAACAGAGCTGTCTGCACTACTTTATTTCAGAATGCCACAAGCCACAATAGTCTGATGTGGTATGAGAGCTGCCACCTTTCACACATAAAGTTTAACATACCGAAGGGACAGATGATATGCACATTAAGAAATTGTTTTGAAAGGGAATAATTTAACATCAAGTGCAATGACTAGGTTAGACTCTTCAAGGATAGAGATTATAGCAATAGAAGTACTGTGAATGCATTAGATAGCACTAATGAAATTGAGATAACACAAGCTCTCACTTATAAAGAACATAGAAGGGAGAATGTTCATCCATGCCCCTTTATAACTACCTATTCTTATAGAGCTGATAGTGTGAGGGATATAATAACCAGCAACTGGTCAATTTTGTTACTTGAACCTAAACTCAAAAATGTAGTCAAGGAAGGACCCAAAGTAGTCTACAGAAGATGTAAAACACTGTGAGACATGGTAGAGTCTAGCATTTTTCCAGGTTCAGAATCTATCAAAGCTCACTTGTCTCCTCCTCCACCATGGCACACATAGATTTGGCAGATGCATGTACTGTAGCTATGTCACACTGGGCCTTACATTCTCTCATCCAAGATTGGGAAGTGAGGTAAAAATTAAGCACTTCATCAACTGTGATACAAAAGGAGTTGTATACCTAGTGAAGTGCAGCTGTGGTTACCTTTTATATAAGTCATGTGACATGTAGTTTTAAAACTAGAATTGGGGAACACATTTGTACACTATCCAGCAGTGATGAAATTTATGCTATAGTTAAACATGTAATTAATAATCCTGGTGGAACCCACAATATCAAATTTATGGGTACTGAAACTGTAACAACAGGACCGGGGTGACCTTGAGAAGAAAACAGGGATATGAGAAAGCTTTTGGATCTATGAGCTGGGAGCAAGAAATAGAGGACTGAATGAGAGCAAAGACCTGGCAGCCCTTCTCAAGAAATTCAGATGCTGAGTACCTAGAACTAATATATAAAATGGAGAAAAGGAATCTGTTCTCTGCTCTCTGCAATATATTTACCACACAGTTTCTGAAATTGATTAAACACCAAGAACAGTGCCTGGATTGTAGCACACTGCCCTTAGAGGCCTATGTATAATTAAGTCAGTTTGAAAAAACTGTGACATAGGACAATATGGATGTATTATTTTTTATGTTCCCTAGCAATGGCAGTAGTGCACATACCATGATCTTTTAACCATGTATGTAACATAATAAGCACTTTAAACCTTGTTTTAACATGGTCTCCAATACAACATGAAATGGAAGTAATTGATGCTTGTTAAATTATCTATTGTAATTTGTGTGTGATTGAATGCTAATGTCACATGTTTTGCTTTGAATCACTATATAGATAGGCACTTTGGAGTTATCGGTTAGATAGACTCTGATGATGCCTAGCAGTTGCTAGGAGAAATTTTAGTCTTAGAGCATTTTCTCCACCAGATGGATACTCACTTGCTGTGGGTACACTTTGCACTTTGTACTTTAAAATAAAAGGACTTGCACAAATATTTTTTTTTAGTCCTGATTCTTATATGCATTTATGGGTGCTTCCTACTGCCCCTTGCTTGCTTCAGCACCTTGAAGTGCAGTCGCCCCAGAAAAACTAAGAACTGTAGTGTCTTATTGCACTTAGAAAATGGAAAAACTGAGAAACAATTTAAAAAGGAAAAAAAAATTAAATTTTTAACAGGTATTTTGTTTTTGTTAAAAATAACTAATAAAAAGAAATGCCTCCCACCTATCAGTAACCCATGTCCCCACCCATTTGTTAGATGACATTTTTGTTTATCTTGGAATGCATAAGAAATTAAGAGATTCTGGGTGGTGGTAATCATACAGTAGGTTAATGCAAGCCCAACCATGTAATGAGGCATGAGGTACTTGCCTCAAGTGCATTCAGCACTTGGACATGCCTTAACCCATGACAAGCACCACCACTGAGTTTCTTATTGCACTTATAAAAGGGGTCCCCTTGGCAAAAAATTGAATTTAGATTTTTTTATTAGAAAAAAAAAAGCATTTTTCCATTAGAAAAGAAACACATACTGCTTGTTCAGGCTATTGGGAGTTGCTGTTCTTTTTATGTGCCACTATGTAGTGCTGTTGCATTATTTGACTGCATGCTGTTTCATGTTTTTTTATGTATTTTAAATGTTGGTAACCATGTGAGCCCACTGGAATGAAAGCTACCTTTTACAGTGGTGACCTGGAGTTAATTACATACATCAATTCCATATAAGCACTAGTGATAGTTACGGATTAAGAAACAGATACAATTTCCAGTTTTCATCACAATGGTACATTGTAGAAATTAATGACAAACAAAAATGCAGGCATTAAAGATATACTATAGTATTAATTAGTTACAGTTCGCATACCAAGACATCATTAGGTTTCATGGGTTGCATAGGTTAAATAAGGATACCATATATCACATTGCATAGCATTAAGTGCATTCAAAGAAGCAACATCTAGAGTACAGTGCAGGGACTAGGTATTACACTGAGGTAGAGGGGATAACAAAGGTAAAGACAAGGTTAGGGAGAAGGAGGAGTAAGTACAGGACAACCAAGTAATGGTGAGTAGCAATGAGTTAGATCCTATACTCAACTGTAGCAAGAACATAGGCATTTTTCAAGAAGGAGAGTTTTCAGGCCTTTTTTAAAACCTCCAAGCTAGTAGCAATTGAGCAGTTCAGCAGGCAGTAGGTTCCAGTGATAAGATGCTGCATAGGTGAAGGAGGGTTAGCCAGCAGAAGAAGTTACCCTAGGTACTTCCAATAAGTTGCAGTTGGATGAACGGAGTGTGAACCTATTAGGATTGGGGGTCAGGATGCCAATTATGCTGGGGAGGTATAGACTTTAGTCAACTTCATTGTGAGACAAAGCAGAGAGAACTGGAGTCTCCCCTCCAGGGAGGGCCATTGAAGAGAGGAGAGGACTTCACAGTGGTGTTCACTAGGGGGAGCACTGGATGCAAATCTATAGATTCTGTTCTATAAGATCTGCTGCTTATTGAGCTCTGAGTTCCTGAGATACTGGCACAGTGGCACCATATAACAGCATGGGAAGAAAGACGCTGTTAGCAACAGCAAGTCTAGACTCTGGGACAAACATGTTACCTAGGCTATGCAGTAGGACAATTTTTTGATTCAGCACTTTAGCTACATGATCATCCTGGGTTTTGAGAGATTGGTTTTGGTACAAGCAAACTCCCAGATACCTTATGTGCTCTACCATCATGTAGATTTTATTTGTGCGTGTGTTTTTATTAAGATTTTCAAAGTAGTTAAATTTTACTTTACAGTCTGAACAAGACCAAAAGAGAGAATCAGGTGGCTTAATGGAAAAGAGAGAGACAGAGAGAGAGAGAGAAAGAGAAAGAGTGTGATGTGGCTATTTACTGAAAGGCAGCATGGTCTGTGTACTGCCATGTTTAATGGTAGATAGAATTAGTGAGTGGTACCAATTAGTAGTGTCACTAAAAGAAAAACAGCAATAACAAAATGAAGAAATATGGGAAGAAGAAATAAGCAATCTGAGGTGCAGGTGGAGAAGTGAACAAGTGGATCGGGTGTTAATTGGGGGGGGGCAGCAAGAAGACCAAGTGACTGAGGGGAGAGGAATTGAAACTCTGTGCTTAGCTATGGCATTCAATCTACAGTAAGTATTAGAAGCCTACAGAATACAAGATAGGCACTACCGGTTCCAAACCCTGTTGACCATTCAGGATGCAGCAAATTCCCTATCCATTTTATAAAGGAATTTTAAGTGTTGCAGAATTCCTCTGAAATAATGGTTACCCCCTCACAAACAACAAAATGCCTTTATTGCAGGCAAGGTCTCTACTGTATTTGTTGCAGTGTAAGCAGCAGAGATTGCCATGGCAAGCTGATAAGGATTGTTCAGGAAGGGGATTTGTCATGGCTACCAAAGAAACAACTGGTATTAAAACTGAGTAGTACAGTACTTCATTGTTTCAATTTGTTTATGTTTGTAAGCCAGGCATCACGAGATGAAAGAATGTTGATTTATTAATTCTTTTTTTAATGTAAAAGGGTTTTACTCTTTGGGAAAGAAAGATGATTTATTTAGATTTTTATTTTATATTTTTATTAGTAAACAAGCATCCAGATGAAACTCTTTGAGCAAAATGTAGACCGTGTATGCTTGTTTTTGCACAAACTTATTTAAGTCTAATAATAAAATAAAGAAAAAGTAATAATATTTACGGGAAGATTATGGTGAGCAGTGTTTTGTGGGGTCCCATGCTAGGAGGGTGGCATGGGACCTCACAGGAGAAAGAAACAACTCCTGGTGGGGGACTCCATTGTTAGGAAGGTAGAACTGGGGGAGGAAGGGGAGAGGAAGGTAAGGTGCCTGCCTGGTGCCATGGTTTGGAGGGACAGGGAGTGAATCCTTAGGATTGCTGGAGCAGCTGCACAGGGAGGGAGCTGGATGTCATTGTCCACCTAGGGACAAATGACCTGGATAAGAAAGGGATTAGAGTAGTGCAGGAAGAGTTTGTGGAATTCAGGAGGGGCCTTAGACAAGTAGCACGCATGGTAACCTTCTCGGAGGTGCTGCCCATCTATGGCGTAGAAGAGGCTAGGGTGTTACGCACCATGGGATTCAATCAGTGGTTGAAGAACTGGTGCAGAGCTCAGGGATTTGGCTTCATTTGGGACTGGGGGTCTACCTGGAGTGATGCAAGCCTATACTGGCATGATGGGCTGCATCTGTCCAGGAGGGGAACCAGGATCCTAGGTGATAGGTTTAAATGCTTTATTGGCAAGCATTTAAACTAGCCAAGGGGGGAGGCACTGGAAAGGAGCAGGAAAATCCTAGCCCACCCCAAAAAATCACAGTAGTAAGTGCGGTAAACACCAACACAGAGCTGGCGATAGGGAGAACGGCAGAGGTAAATGGGGAAAGTGACAAAGGCAAGAAGGAAAGGGATGGAGCAAAAATGAGTAAGGCCATCAGTAAATGGAGGGTAATGAGTACCAATGCCCATATTCTAGGCAACAAGCTCCCTGAGCTGGTGGTCTTGATGGAAGAGGGATGCCTGGATATTGTAGCAGTCACATAAACATGGTACACAGAGAACCATGACTGGGATATTAAAATACCAGTGTACATAACCTACAGGAGAGACAGGCAGGGGAGAAGAGGGGGAGGAGTAGCTCTCTATGTAAAGGAAGGGATAAAAGCAACTGAACAAAAGAGTAAACAGGGAGGAGAGGAGGCACTGTGGGTCACCTTGGAGAATGAAAAGGGCACCGCAATCTGCACAGGGGTTGTGTACAGACCCCCATGTCAGGGGGAGGGAATGGACAAGGATATGATAGAAGGCATTCCTAGGATGGCAGAGAAAGGGAAGATACTGTTGATGGGAGATGTGAATATACCAGATGTTAACTGGAGCACATTTGCTGCAGCCACATCCAAGAGCAGGGCCATTCTCGATGCCCTACAGGTGGCAGACCTCAGACAGCTAGTTTCGGAACCCACTCGTGAGGGAGCAATCTTACTGTAGACCTTGTACTCTCAAATGGGGGCAGTGAGAGGATCTCAGATCTAGAAGTGGGTTACCACCTGGGAACAAGTGACCATCAAACAGTGTGGTTAATGTTAAACTCAGCTACAGAGTCAAGCCATACAAAAGTGAGGGTACTGGACTTCAGGAGGGCTGACTTTGGCAAGATGGGAGAGTGCCTCAGAAAAGCACTGGCAGGCTAGAAGGAGAGGTGGAGTAACAATGGGGAATCATCAAAACTGCCATCACAGAGGCAACAAGCCTTTGTGTGAAGCAAATAAACAAATCAAAATCAAAGAAAAAGCCACTATGGTTCTCGAAAGAGGTGGCTGGGAAAGTCAGGGAGAAAAAGATAGCATTCCAGAAGTATAAGGAAACACAGAAGGAGCAGGACAGAGAGCTGTACCAGTTAACTCATTGTCTCCTAGCAGACGCCTGTAGTCGTCAGTAAAAAAACACTGGTGTGTCCTGAGTACGTCTGCAGAAGTCGGCTACTGACTCCTAGTGTGCCCAAGCAACGTCTGGAGAAGTCACTTATATATTTTAATATATAGTTTAACAGAATATAATATATATTTGACTGCATAGCACCATTGGAAAGGTAATATTATGCTGAACAACTCTGTCACTGATATTTTGTGCATATCATGTATACTTTAGGAGTTATTTGCATTTGTTTATAGTATGGTGTGTATGGCTTATGTTGCCTGTTTTAGTGAAAAAATATTTTTTTTGCTGTTTCAACCAGCTAAAAAAACAAAACAAAATTACATATTATTATTTGCATACCACCATTGGGAAGGCAATGTTGTGTTGAACAACTTTTGCCACTGATATTTTGTATATCATGTATATTTTAGGAGTTATTCACATTTGTTTATGGTATGGTGTGTATGGCTGACATGTTTTCCATCAAGATTCACCTAAGCAGCTTGAATAAAATTCACTTTTTGGCACTTCAGCAGGTATAAATAAAACCATATTGATTACAACTGGTTGCATAAGCACCATTGGAAAGGCATTTTGTGCTAATCAACTTTCATGCTGATACTTTATGTGTATCATGTATACTTTTGGAGTTATATGCATTTGTTTATGATATGATGTGTGTGGTTGAGATTCACCCTCAAATCTCACCAAAGCACCTTGACTAAAATGGGGAAAAATTACGTTTTATAGTGAAAAGATATCTTTTTTTTAACTATCATAATATTAAAACACCATCTAATGTCTGTATGCTTAATTTGGTGTTGATATTTTACATATTTTCCAACAAAAAATGGCTTAAGTTGCACTTTTTTTGTGAAAAAAATATTTAGTTTGCTCTTTCGACCAGCATAGAAAAAAAACTAAATTACTTATTATTACATGCATGCCACCATTGGAAAGGCAACTGTGTGCTGAATAACTCTGCCACTCATACTTTGTGTCTAGCATGTACAGTTATTGAGCTATTAACATTTGTTTGCAACATGCTGACTACAGCTTGATTTTGCTTAGAAAGGCACAGGATTCACTGTTAAAAGTATACAGGAGATTCTGGAGGCAAGTGGTGTAATCTGAGAGCGAGCCTGTGGAGGCAATGAGTTAAGGCAGAAGGAAGCAGGGAGAGAATTCAGAAGAGCAAAGGCCCAAACTGAGGAAAAGATAGCCAACTCTGTTAAGAAGGGGATAACACCTTTTATAGGTACATCAGAGAGAGTAGAAAGACAAAGGGAGGGATAGTGAGGCTGAATAGAATGAATGGTGGGTGGGCATGGGGGACAGTGAAAAAGCAGGGATACTGAACAAATATTTCTGCTCAGTATTCACAAAAGAGGAGGGAGAAGTGCCTAATCCAATTAACAGAAGAACTCTTGATGGGGGTTGATCCCAGCCCTTTCACAGAAGAAAGGGTTCTGCAAGAACTCCTAAAACTGAATGTGGACAAAGCAATGGGGCCTGATGGAATTCACCCCAGAATTCTAAAAGAATTAAGGGGGGAACTAGTGAAACCACTGACTACTCTTTTTAATAAATCATGGGAGGATGGTGTGGTACCCAAGGACTGGAGGAAGGCAGATGTGATTCCCCTTCAGAAAAGTGGGATCAAGACAGAGCCAGGAAACTACAGAGCTGTCAGTTTGACCTCTGTGATAGGGAAAGTGATGGAGTCACTTCTGAAGGAAAGAATAGTTGAGTACCTAGAGGCCAGTGGGGCACAGGACCCAAGGCAGCATGGGTTCACAGCAGGAAGGTCATGTCAGACAAATCTAATAGATTTCTTTGACTGGGTGACCAAAATAGTATACCAGGGAGGGGCTGTGGACATAGCCTGCCTAGACATTAGCAAGGCATTTGACACAGTCCCACACAAAAGATTAATAGTCAAATTAACCAGCCTGGGAGTGGGTTCCAGGGTGGTAACCTGGGTAAAACATTGGCTGTACAACAGGACACAGAAGGTAATTGTAAATGGAGTCCACTCTGAAGAAAGAGGGGTTACTAGTGGGGTACCGCAGGGTTCAGTACTGGGTCCAGTCCTTTTTAATGTCTTTATAAGTGACATTGCAGAGGGACTGGAAGGAAAAGTATGCCTCTTTTCAGATGACACAAAGATCTGCAACAGATTTGATACACAAGGAGGTGTGGAAAGGATGAGAAGGGACTTGGCAAAGTTGGAGGAATGGTCAGAAGTATGGCAGATAGGATTCAATGCAAAGAAGTGCAAAATAATGCACCTGGGAAACAAAAACCCAGGGGAAGATTACACAATGGTTGAGGTAGTAACAACAACAAAAAAGGAAAGGGACCTGAGGGTAATCATATTAGATGACCTTAAGGTTAGCAAGTAACGTGAGAAGGCAGTAGGGAGGGCTGGGCGTATACTGGGATGCATAGGGAAAGGCATCACCAGCAGAAAACAGGAAGTTGTTATCCCCTCTGAACAGACAGTTGGTGAGACCCCATCTGGAGTACTGTGTCCAGTTCTGGAGACCCTATCTCTGCAAGGACATAGACAGGATAGAGGCATTCCAGAGGAGGGCAACTAAAATGGTGCAGGGTCTGCAAGAGAAGACATACGAGGAGAACCTAAAGGAGCTTAATATGTATACCCTTGGGGAAAGAAGGGAGTGGTGGGACATGGTAGAAACTTTTAAGTACCTCAGTGGAATCAACAAAGTCCAAGAGGTAGCATCTTTCAGAAAAAGAGTCATGCAAGAACAAGGGGACACAATTTAAAAATAGAGGGTGGGCGGTTCCGGGGCAATGTGAGGAAGTATTTTTTCACAGAGAGGGGTAGTGGATGCATGGAACAGCCTTCTTGAGGAGGTTGTGGGGTCTAAAACTGTGGGAGAGTTCAAGAATGCATGAAACAGACATAAGGCAATTCTTGTTGGGGGGTAGGAAGAAACAGGCTGTTGGTTAACTAGGATCTGCAGCCTATCCTGTAGGTAGGGAAATGGGCAGACTAGGTGGGCCAAGCGGTCCTTATCTGCCGTCAAAGTCTATGTTTCTATGTTTCTAAGGACTCAATCCACATGATTTTGTTTTGTCTTATTTCAAATGGCCCAGGATTTTTTTCTGTTTTGCAGGAGTTTTGTGGTGGTCTAAGTTACACACTGGATGTGCTTGTTACACTTTTTGGGGAATTGCAGAAGGTCTTCAGGGGCCTTGTAGTAGGTTTTCAGGGAGTTAAATTTGCAGCCATGATTGTGACAGCAATCTGAAATAAGTTAAGTGGCTCATGAATTATGTTTGTGATTTTCCCAAATTCCAACTCCCACTGCATCTGCTTGTTTCAACCTGTGCATCTCTGGGAAACTGTGTGTCTCAGAACTTATTTACCTAACTGGGACACAAAAATGTCCAACTCACTTTATAATACACATGTAACCTTGACATGATGTAAATCAATACATAATGATAAAGCAATAAGTCATAAACAGGGGTTAGATCAATAGTCTGTTAATAACTGCTAGAGGCATAGTGTGGCAGGGGACACAGATGAGTGCCATATTGCTACTAGGTGGTGATACTAGACTTTTAATCTACCTCTTGTGAGTGCAATTTTGCTATTATAAAAACAATTTCAAAAGAACTGTTATTAGTGTATCACTTGATTGTTTTTCTCACTGAGAGGAATTTTTTTTGATAAAATGTTTAATCCACAACTGTTTAAGAATATTAGTTCAGAATCAGAAAGCATCATTTCAGTCATTCAGGAGTGGTAGAGCATGGAAGGTTGACAGGCAAAATTTGTGCACCATGGGGATCAATATAACAGAGATTATTGTAAGGCTGATGGAATTATGGCAGCCAATCAGAATGGAACCTTTCTGAGACCCCTTTTAAGTGCCAACAGTGTAGCTATAAGTGACTATTGTGGTCATGCATATTTGTTTTTGCATTTAGTAAAGTTAAAAAGTACACTCAGTGTGAATGATTTGGCTGCATGATGTAAGGATGATGTCGGTGATAGGGCTATTAGTTCATGGGATAAGGTTTCAAACCTACACAAGCCAGGGTTCGATCCCAGTGTGGAACTATTTTTCTTTCTAACTACAATTTTATGTAGTATGAGAGAAATTGTTAGATGCCATTGCTGATGTTACTGATAGACTTTCAGCAAGGCTTGAATTTCTATTTTGCTGATAACTTGAGAAGTTCATGTTGAGACTGAGGTTTAAAAGCAACTTGAGAAGCATTACTTCAAATACACAGATTGTTCATTATGAAAATTCACTACTGCTGTGTATTGGTGTGGTCTGCACTCACTGGTGGATGTTCTTGCAACAAAATGCATCTCTTATTTAGAAACCTTAGTACAGTGGAAGGGGTACAGACTGCTAAGTAGCAGTGGGCATGGGGCCTGGCTTCAATCCCAAGAGTGGAACATTGATTTTCTTTCTCACTACAATTTATGTAGGATGAGAGAAACTGTTAGATGTCATTGGTGATGTTAGTGATATACTTTCACCAAGGTATCAAGTAATATGCTGCTGATAACTTGAAGAATTCTTGCTGAGATTTCAAGGTTTAAAAGCTACTTTGGACACATTACTTCAAATAGACAGTCTGTTAATTATGAAGTTCACTGCAGCTGTGTGTATGGGGGGTTCTGCTCTAACTGCTCAATGTCCTTTGCTACATAATGAATTTCCCATCAAAGAACCTTAGTAAGTGGTAAAGGGACAAGCCACTAAGCAATAGTGGGCAGGGGGCCTGGGTTTGATATCCAGAGCAAATCATTTTTTTTGTCTTTCTCACTACAAAATGTAATATGGGAGAAAATGTTAGATGTCATTGCTGATGTCAGTGATATACCTTCACCAGGGTTTGAAGTTATATACTGCTGATAACTTGAAAGGTTGCAGCTGAGACTTTGAGGTTTAAAAGCATGTCACCCGCTCCCTCATTCTTCCAGAGTGTACATACTGAGATCCCCCAGTCTCTCCTCATATGGCTTATGATGCAATTACTGCACCATTTTAGTGGCACAGGGTCTTTATGTCACTCACAAAATAGTGCAACACAACAATCAAATCAAATCAAATCAAATCTTTATTTATCCAGGCGATCATCATTGAGCAAGCTCATTTACAAGATGGACCTGCTGTTGTCCAAGACAGTTATACATACATAGATTGAGAATACAAAGTACAACATGTGCAAAGAGTTACAAACAAATTTACAGAAAAGTGGTAGGTGCATGATATACATTCCAAGCATTCTTGTAGGAAATATACACACATCACTCAACTTTTCTGTGGTATATACAGACTCCATGTATGCAGAAGTTGAGGTGGTATGTTTAGTCATTCTTAGTCAAGTCTCCATCAGAGGGTACAATTATTTGCATTTCAGCCTTCAGTGACCATTTACCATACTTGGGTGAGGGTCCTGGGCTGCATAGGGGCCTCTAATGAGGTCTGTATGTTCTGCTTAAATGGTGAGAGGAGAGTAATATGGGAGAAGTGGGTACTTGGGTGCCAAGGGCCACTATGGCAGCTGACTAGTGGACTTGATTAAAATAGGGAGGGGAGGAACTAGGTTCATGGATGGATGTGGTAAGGATACGGAGTGAACCATCAGCAGGACAGCTAGGAACTATGGAAGCACTTACAGATTTCAGAGAACGTTTTGTCATAAATGATCATAAGCAGGGCAAAACTGACAGAAGAGCTGAGTCTCAAGGATCTTTGTACCCTGTTCCAGAATGTAGGCAAATCGTGACTTATGGCAGCCCTGCCAAAGTGGGTACTGATCCTGGGGATTTTCAGAGAAATTAGCTAGTGGCTTCTTAGTGCATAGCTACTGATTGGGCTCAGGGGGGAGGCAGGCAACAATGTAATCTGAGAGTTTGTTGGTAAGGGCTTGGAATGTCCAGAGTGCTGCATTTCTACACCGCCTCTATTGAAGGGGAAGGCCACCCTATGGCTGCATATAAAGAGCAGTGATGTGTAGAGGATGGGAGACCAGTTATAAATCTTAGCACTCTGTGGTACAGGACATCCAGTTTTGCAAGGTGTGAGACAGAGCATTGGCCATAGATAATGTTGGCATAGTCGATTAATGAGAGGAAAGTTGATTGAACAAGCTGTCTTCTTGCATCTGTGGTCAGAAGGTGTTTAATTCTGAAGAAGAGGCCAAGCCTCTGCCTAAGATTTTTCATCAATTCTTCTGTGTGCTCCGCAAAGGAGAGTTTGTTGTCCAGCCATATGCCCAGATATTTGAATTTATGCACAAACTCAAGATCTTCACCTAGAAGGGTAGTTATGGGAGGAAGGGTACCAGCAGCAGCAGAGTAAGCCCTAGTGCTAGATGGGGTAAAGAGGATGGCCTTAGTTTTTTTTGCATTTAGCAGTAGCTTTTTGCTGAGAAGCTGATGTTGCAGTGTATTGAATTCAGTTTGTAGATCTGTGCATGTGGCTCAAGGGGAGTCATGGCTTAGATAGAGCACTGTATCATTGGCAAACAAGTGGATACTGGCTTCTGTAATGCCTAGGTCCAAGTTGTTAATGTAGATGGCGAACAGTAGAGGGCCCAGTATGGGACCCTCTGGGACTCCTCTTTTTATTGGTTTGAGAGAAGAGAGCTCACCTTCAGCCTTAATTTGTTGCTGCCTATCACAGAGATAATCCTGGAACCAGTCCAGTGAGGTTGAATCCATACCTATGGTTTTTAAGGTGGAGAGACGCAGGCAGTGGTCGACGGTATCAAAGGCCTTGGTGAGGTCTAAAAACACAGCACAAACTAATTTTTTGTTGTCAAGGTCCTGTTGCCAGTCATTAGTGACTTTGGCCAGTGCCACAACAGTGCTCTGCTTTACTCTAAAGCCAGACTGCATGGCGTTAAGCAATGTAAAGTTGTCTAGAAACAATCTCAGCTGTAAATCCACGACTTTTTCCAGCATTTTTGAGAGTATAAGTAGAAGAGAGATTGGCCTATAATTGTTCAGGTCGCATGGGTCCCCTGCTTTAAATAGGGGGATAACATGAGGGGTTTTCCATTCCACGGGGATAGAGCCCTGGGCTAGGGACAGGTTGAATAAGGGTGATATAGGTGGGGCATGTATGTGGTATGCTATTTTCAGAAAGTAATGGTTGAAGGAGTTGGCTCCTGCATTTTTTCTGTTATCTAGCCGTAGCATAAGGTCTTCAACTTCTTTTATGGTGGTTGGGGAAAAGGAGATCGTATCTTTGTTACTTTGGTCTGGAGGCTGGGCGGTAAGCTGTGGATGGAGACTACTTACTAGTGCATTATCAAATGCCATGCCTGCAGTGGCGAAGTGGTTGTTGAAGGCTTGAAAGATTTCAGATTTATCACTGATAGCGACATTGTCGATGGTGATTTTGGAGGGTAGTGCACTACCTGGGGAGTATCCAGACAGTTCCTTTATGGTGGACCAGAATTTGGTTGGGCTGTTGGATGCGGATAGTAATTTGTTTTGATAATAATTGGCCTTGGCCTCTCTGACCATTTTCGTGCAGGCATTTCTAGCTGTCCTAAAGAGACACCAGTCTGTATCGGCTTGTGATTTCCGGGCCTTTTTCCATAGCTGGTCTCTTTTGAGTAAAGCATTCTTCAGATCAGGTGAAAACCAACGGCAGGTTCTGGTTTTTATTCGTGCTTTAACTAGAGGAGCATGGTTGTTTAGGGCACTGGCTATGATTTCATAGAGAACATTAAAGGCATCACCCACTGATTTAGCCAGGTAGAAAGTCTGCCAGAGCAAAGAGTTTTTTAGTTCTTGTATGTAGGCCAGAGGGTCAAAGTTCCATCTGGATCTTTTAGTAGAAAACTTTGATGTAGATAGTGGGTTCGAGATGGTTCTTATGCCAGCTATGAGACAGTGGTTACTAACATCTGCTGGAAGGATACTGGCATGGGAAAAGTACTGTGGTTTTTTGACAAGAAGGACATCCAGAAGTGTGCTTTTCATTGGATTTTTCTTGTTTGATGCGCATTGGTTCTGTAATCATTTGGGTGAACCCGTGGGACTAGCAGAATTGTTTTAGGGGTAGCGATCCATTTGATATCCAGTCATACTTAAGGTTACCTAATATAATTGTTTCCAGAGGTGTCATGTCCATTTGTGAAGACAGATGAGCCAGGAGCTGTGGTCCTGCTGCTGGGTGTCTATAGCAATCTATTATGCAGAGTGCCACAGATTGGGATGGTTCGATCCTGAGAGACAGGCATTCAAAGCCCCCTGCAACAGAAGTAGCGTCTAATATAGATACTGTAAATTTGTTTTTAACATAAATGGCTAATCCTACCCCCTCCCAGTCTTTCTATCTGCTCTTCTTCCACAATGCCTTAGACATTACAGCATGTGGCAATATAAAGTCAGAAGAAAATGCTGAACACAACCAAAAAGTGCACACCAGTGGGACACAGAAAGAAATCTTTGTTTTTGTGGGTTCTCTGCCCCCCACACCCCCAGACATGTGGGTCTTCACCACCACACCCCCCAACTTAAATATATAACTCCAAGGGGGGGTGGAATGGGTGAAAGGGGAAAATTGGAGCGGGGGAGCTTACTTAAAAAAAATAAAATATTGGGAGATGGGGATTCAAACCTTGATCTCCACTTTGCCAACTGCATGTGCTTTAGCCACTCCACCATGAAAGCAGCTCGACCAGCCACAGCACTTCTGGCATCTTCACTCTTTCCTCCACATCAGAGTGAGTGACAGTGGTAGCAGGAGTGTGCTAACACTATTATACTCCAAGTGCTGTATATCATTATGCACTTTGGACTGCGTGGTTATCCTTGTGCAGTTTCGTCCACGACATATTGACCCAGTACCATTTTATTTGCCCTCCTCTGGGCAGCCACTATACTGTCTCTGTCCTTCCTGAGATGTGGTCTCCAGATCTGGACACAGTACTCCAGGTAGGGTCTCACTAATGATCAATACAGTGGTAATACTATCTTTCTCCTTCTGTTGGTGATTCCCTTCCCTATGCACCCTGGTATCTCGCTTGCCCTGCCTACTGCATTGTCACAGTGCCTCACCAACTTGAGCTCATTGTATATGATAATCCCAATGTCCCTTTCCTTCTTTGTGATCATGAATACCTCTTTCCCCCATTTTATACACTATCCTTGGGTTTCTGTGCCCTCGATGCATGATCATACCCATGACCACTCATTGAGTTTCCTTAGGTGCCTAATCATTCTCCCCAGCCCCTCAGGAGTATCTACCCTATTGCAGATCTTTGTGTCTTCTGCAAAGAGGCATACCTTCCCCTACAGATTTTCTGTAATGTCACTTAAGAAGACATTGAAGAGGACTGGTACCAGCACTGAACACTGTGATACCCCACTTTCCACTTTACCCTCATTAGAGTGAGTGTAATTTACCACCACCCAGTGTCAACTTTCCATCAGTCAGTATCATACCCAGTTAACCACCTTGGGTCCCACCCCAAACTGCTCACTTTCCTTATAATTCTCCTATGTGGTATTGTGTTGAACGCCTTGTTGAAGTTTAAATAGGCCATATCCACCACCCCACCTTTCTGTATTTCCCTGGTCCCCAGTAGAAGAAATCAATTAACTTCATCTGACTTGACCTCCCCCTGTGAATCAAGGTTGCCTTGGGTCTTTCAACCAACTGGACTCAAGATACTCTACTCACCTTTAATTCAATAGTACTTCAATTAACTTCCCCATCACTGATGTTAGACTGATCAGCCAATAGTTGTCAGCCTCCTCCCTGCTGACACTTTTATGAAGCAGTACTACATCTGACCCCTTCCAGTCCTCTGGAACCACTTCTGTTTCCAGTGAGTTGTTGATAAGAGGTCAGAGGTGTTAGAACTGTGGCCAGTACCTGCCTGAGCTCCCTCAGCACCTTTCAATGTACACAGTTTGGCCCCATAGCCTTATCCACTTTAAGATTTGTATGTTCCCTCAGGACTCTTACCTCTGTGAATGGATTTGTGTCCACTTTCCTCCTCCCTCTTCCTCCAGTGTTTCTACTGTTTCTGTGTGATCTGTCCCCTTCCCCCTCCACTGTGAAGACTGACAAAAGTATCTGTTCAGGATATCTGCTTTTTCTTGAACTCTTCTGCACAATCTCCTCCTGCTATTCAAATCTGTACAATCCTTCCCTTGTCTTCTTCTTTTCAATTATATACTGTATGTTGTTGATCATGTCCCCTTTACATACTCCTTTAGCTATCCTTTCATCTGTGTGTGTCTTTTTTCACTTCACTGGCATCACAGCTTCCCTCTGCTTTTCCTAGTACATCTCCCTATCCTCTTCCCTCTGCATATCTTTGTACCTCCTGTATGCCACCCCTTCATCTTTACTTTCACAGCCACTTCTCTCAAAAGTGAGGGTACTGGACTTTAGGAGGGCTGACTTTGGCAAGATGGGAGAGTGCCTCAGAAAAGCACTAGCAAACAGGCTAGAAGGAGGTGTGGAGCAACAATGGGGAATTATCAAAACTGCCATCACAGATGCAACAAGCCTTTGTGTGAAGCAAATAAACAAATAAAAATGAAAGAAAAAGCCACTATGGTTTTCAAGAGAGGTGGCTGTGAAAGTCAGGAAGAAAAAGATAGCATTCGGAGTATAAGGAAACACAGAAGGAGCAGGACAGAGCACTGTACCAGTTAAGGCAGAAAGAAGCAGGAGGAAGTCAGAATAGCAAAGGCCCAAACTGAGGAAAAGATAGCCAACTCAGTTAAGAAGGATAAAACCTTTTATAGGTACATCAGCAGTGTAAAAGACAAGGAGGGATAGTGAGGCTGAATAGAATGAATGGTGGGTGGGCAGAGGGTCAGTGAAAAAGCAGGAATACTGAATGAATATTTCTGCTCAGTATTTACAAAGAGGAGGTGAAGTGCCTAATCCAATTAACAGAAGCACTCTTGATAGGGGTAGATCCCAGTCCTTTCACAGAAGAAAGGGTTCTGCAAGAACTCCTAAAACTGAAGGTGGACAAATCAATGGGTCCTGATGGAATTCACCCCAGAATTCTAAAAGAATAAAGGAAGGAACTAGTGAAACCGCTGGCTACTCTTTTTAATAAATCATGGGAGGCTGGTGTGGTACCCGAGGACTGGAGGAAGGCGGATGTGATTCCCCTTCACAAAAGTGGGTCCAAGACAGAGGCAGGAAACTACAGACCTATCAGTCTGACCTCTGTGGAAGGGAAAGTGATGGAGTCACTTCTGAAGGAAAGAATAGTTGAGTACCTAGAGGTCAGTGGAGCACAGGATCCAAGGCAGCATGGGTTCACAGTGGGAAGGTCATGTCAGATGAATCTAATAGATTTCTTTGACTGGGTGACCAAAGTAGTAGACCAGGGAGGGGCTGTGGACATGGCCTACCTAGACTTTAGCAAGGCATTTGACACAGTCCCACACAAAAGATTGATAGTCAAATTAACCATCCTGGGAGTGGGTCCCAGGGTGGTAGCCTGGGTAAAACATTGGCTAGACAACAGGACACAGAAGGTAATTGTAAATGGAGTCCACTCTGAAGAAAGGGTGGTTACTAGTGGGGTACCGCAGGGTTCAGTATTGGGTCCAGTCCTTTTTAATGTCTTCATCAGTGACATTGCAGAGGGACTGAAAGGAAAAGTATGCCTTTTTGCAGATGACACAAAGATCTGCAACAGGGTTGATACACAAGGAGGTGTGGAAAGGATGAAAAGGGACTTGGAAAGGTTGGAGGAATGGTCAGACGTATGGCAACTAGGATTCAATGCAAAAAAGTGCAGAATAATGCACCTGGGAAACAAGAACCCAGGGGAAGAATACACAATGGGTGGGGAGGTAGTAACAACAACAAAACAGGAAAGGGACCTGGGGGTAATCATATCAGATGACCTTAAGGTTAGCAAGCAATGTGAGAAGGCAGTAGGGAGGGCCATGGGTATACTGGGATGTATAGGGAGAGGCATCAGCAGCAGAAAACAGGAAGTTGTTATCCCTCTGTACAGACAGTTGGTGAGACCCTATCTGGAATACTGTGTCCAGTTCTGGAGACCCTATCTCCGCAAGGACATAGACAGGATAGAGGCAGTCCAGAGGAGGACAACTAAAATGGTGCAGGGTCTGCAAGAGAAGCTGTATGAGGAGAGACTAAAGGAGCTTAATATGTATACCCTTGATGAAAGAAGGAGAGGGGACATGATAGAAACTTTCAAGTTCCTCAAGGAATCAACAAAGTCCAAGAGGGTAGCATCTTTCAGAAAAAAGAGACTTGCAAGAACAAGGGGACACAATTTAAAGATAGAAGGAGGGCGGTTCAGGGGCAATGTGAGGAAGTATTATTTCACAGAGAGGGTAGTGGATGCATGGAACAGACTTCTTGAGGAAGTTGTGGGGTCTAAAACTGTGGGAGAATTCAAGAATGCATGGGACAGACATAAGGCAATTCTTGTGGGGGGCAGGAAGATGAAGGCTGTTGGTTAACTAGGATCTGAGGCCTATCCTGTAGGTAGGGAAATGGGCAGACTAGATGGGCCTAGCGGTCCTTATCTGCCGTCAAAGTTCTATGTTTCTATGTTTCTCAAGAACCATAACAGTCTCTTTGTCCTCCTGTTTTTCCCTCTTCCTTTGCACAGAGTCTTTTTGCCTTCACTATGCCATTCCTATGCCTCACTTTTCCTGCACCCTACACTGGTAGTCCCCCACACTAGGTTGTCCCTGAGGCATTAACCCATTTTTTTAAATAAGATCTCCTGAAGTCCAGTACCATCATCCTTTCATGGCTTGTCTCTGCCAATTTTTATGTCAAATCACACTGTATGGTGATCAGTGGTCCCCAGGTAACATGCCACCTTGATGTCAGCAATACTGTCCCTGTTTGTGAGCACCATGTCCAGTACTGCCCAATGGGATCACCGACTAACTGCCTGAGAAATGCCCCCTGCAGGGAATCTAGTATGGTACTGTTTCTCTGAGGTTTAAATGCAACTTGGGAAGCATTACTTCAAATTTACAGACTTTCATTACAAAACTCCACTACAGCTATGAGTGTTGGGGGGGGGTCTGCCTTTATTTTTTGATGTCCATTGCCCCAGCAGGCATCTCCTGTCAAGGAAACCTGGTACTGTGGTAGAGCTATAGCCTACCAAGTAGTAGTGAGTAGAAGGTCTGGATTTGATACCCAGAGTGGAACATGTTTTTCTTTCTTACTACAATTTATGAAGTATGAGCAAAATTGTTAGCTGTCATTCCTGATGTTATTGATAGACTTTCAGCAAGGTTTGACGTTATATATTCCTGATAACTTGAAAAGTTCCAGAAGTAGAGCTACAGACTACAAAGCAATAGCAGTTAGGGGGCCTGGGTTTCATCCCCAGAGTGGAACTTTCAGTTATCTTTCTCACTACAATAATATACAGTATGCTGTATCTCACACCCCAACCTCAAAGCCACTTCCCCTTTCATTGCTGTGAGGAGCCTCTTAGACTTCTTTCTGAAAATAATTATTTCACACATTGCAAACCTTGTTTACTGCTTTAGTAACATTGGTACTTTGATTATAATACTGTATATATAAACACATGATATCAGCATTGTTGAAATGTATTTATGTCCCTCTGACTCCAAGATTCCATTGCAAATGTTTTATTTCTGGCCTTACCAGTTCCAGAATTAACCCTTTTCAATTTACTTAACATAATTTCTTTAAAATCGGCTAATTTTAAAACCATTTGGACTAGACACTTAATTTGTATTTTCTTTTGGTGAAAACAAGGAAGATTGGGGGTTACTTCAGGACAGAGGGAAACGTTTACTAGGCAATTGAAGGTATAAAAGAAGGTATTAAAGATTAAACATGGCATTGATGATCATGAATTATGCAAGGTAGAGCAACATTTTGAAAAAGTTTGCATTTTGTATTTTTTTTAAATATTACTTTTTACTAATGCAAGGCATATAATAAGTGAATTCACATCACAGTTTGTGAACAGCAAATTGTATTTGTGAATCAAATGCAGCCTTTATTATTGGCAATTTCTAAACAACTGTAATACCTCTTTGTGGTTTAAAGATACTAGTGGTTGTTTCATTAAAGAACAAACTTGCCCTTTCCTAGTTTGCCTTCCATAGCCCATATCTGAAATCATGATAGTAATTAAACCATTGTACAACTTGGAGATAAGGTTCTATAACAATCATAATATTAAGTATATTGGGGGCTATACAATATTGGGCGGAAAGTATGCCCCAAAGGCGAGTACCCCACCCACATAGCTCTGCACCTGCTGACAGGTGCACACAGGCCAGTATGCACTAATGGCTGCCACCTGTCCACAGCTCTGCACCCCCCCAGTGCAAAGGACTCCACGGGGTGGCTGGGGTCAGAGTTGCAGACCCAGACAAGCATCGAATGGGATGGCCTTCCTGGGTTTCTGAGTGGATTACCTACATGGGTCAGTGTGGGTCTGGGTGTGTGAATACCACCCACAGGCACCCGGACCCATACTGCCATGCCCCTTCAGCCAAGAACCACTGACCAAGCCCCTGGCAGTCCATGGCCATCCACCCACACACTTATCCCAACCCCAAAGCAGTAAAAGACCCCCTGCCCTACCACATGTCAGCCCCAACCCAAGAACAGTAGAATACCCCCACCCCACCACATGACAGCCCTGACCCCAGAACAGTAGAATACCCCACCCCACCACATGACAACCCCAGTCCCAGAAAAGAAGAAAACCCCCACCCCACCACATGACAGCCCTGACCCCAGAACAGTAGGATACCTCCCACCCCACCACATGACAACCCCCGTCCCAGAAAAGTAGAATACTCCCATGCCAACACATGACAGCCCAACCCTGGAGCATGTGAACAGTACTGGTGCAACCCCATACATGGGGACCATCCCCTCTTGTTGCACATGCCCAGCCTACAAATACCTGACCAGTACCCCAGTAAGAGCAGAGGTGGCCATGGGGCCCTCACCAAACCAGCTGCACTGACAACCACCCCAACATTGACCCCTACCCACTAGTCAGTGCCACAGCTCTGGACTGCCAATGGCACAGCCCTCCTCACACATCCTAGGCCACTGGCCATCCAAGTGAGGCTGGGTGCATGACTCTATATACAGGGGAATGCCCCTAGCATCACTTGGACCACTGGCAGCTGAGGAAGTATTCAGAGGACTGTGTCACTGGCCTTCCGTGGCCGTAGCACTGACTATGACTAGCAGGTGGAGGGGTTGTCAGTGCCACGTGTGTGGGGAATCACTGAACACTACTGGGGGTCAGGTTGGCTGGGATTGTGGATTGGGTGGGTATACTGGGCTGACTTTCCAGGCTCATCATTAGTGGACCATGGTACTACCCCTGAATGTGACAGTCAGACATTGGCAGAGGGTGCCAAGGATAGCTGAGCCACAAGTGCATGTGGCCTTATAAGTGTATGACAGGGCCATCTGCATAAGGGGTGGTTTTACTGGTCAGGGGGGAGCGGGTGTCCATGTACAGGGATGGGGCTTTGGTGTGTGGAGTTGGTACCATATTCATGGACCAGTGCCCCAGGTGTGGGTTTTTGGGTGGTCTGCAATGTCAGGGATGGGCACAGATGTGTGCTGTGGTGGGTGGGTAGGCAGGCATAGAGGACATTTGTGGTGTTCCATTGCTGTGGGACTGGGGTTGTTCACCAAGACTGGGTGGGATCCTGTTAGTGCACCTATGCATACAGTGGTAATGGCAGGGTTCTCCCTGCCATAGTCTGCACTCCCCTATCCTACCCAGTGGCCAGCACTATGTTCCTTTGTGAATGGCATATAGTGCTAGCACACACCACTGCCTGCCCCAGCACGTTGCTGTCTGCACAGCTGGGGGACCAGGCATATAACTGTATTGTGCCCCATTAGTGAATGCTGCATGGGATCCATGGGAACCTATTCTATGGCATTCATGAGTATCAGTACCTATATGCCCAGTTTCAGCAGAATGTAGGCATCATGCATTGGGCCCATTATGCATGCCTGTAGTTTGTCTTTCATTGATTTACCATACAAGCTTATTTAAAAGGAGATGTCTGCTCTGGTGAAGCCTTGTCAGACTGCTTTGCATACTAACAATGCCTTGTACTTAGATTGAACCTTTATTATAGTGGTGCAGTAGCACCACTAGAGTGAGGGTTGAGTAGTCTGTTTAATGTTAACTCCACAATTTTTCACTTTATTAGCTTTGCCCCCATTTAATGGATTTTCACAAAAGTTTGCATGGTTAGTTGTGGAGACAAGGTCTCTTGATGTGTTAAGTTTCATTCTGGTCAGATGTGTGGATTCTGAGATCCAGATAGTGAAATAGGGTAAAACAAATCAGGGTTATTGCTGTTTTTTGTCATCGCCTAGCACGTAGATGGCTTGTAATTTTGGTCTGAAATTTTAAGAGTATAAAGGGCTTGCCCAAGAATGGGGCCTTTAATTAGTGTGGTGAAAAAAAATGAAAAAAATATTAATCCATTCCATAGTTATTAGGATTTGAAATGTTGATTCTGAGCATGCTCTGTACTCTATTTTGGATAGCTGTTTCATAGGGGAAAAATAATATGGTCATATGAAACATGATTCTGTTTCTTGAGGGGGATAATCCTGTTTCATGAGAAAAAAATCTTCTTTCACATGGCAGCTATCTTTTTTCTGTTGTTTGCAGAAAATACTTTTTGGAAAACCCATAAAAATCATATTCTGCAGAGACACCAGCACATGTGTCTTGCTAAACAGGATCCCATTAGCTTACTTCTGCAGTTAATTTTTGGAAATAGGACCCAGAAATGTGGTTTTAAAACATTTAAAAAAAAAATTTGTAAGATTACTTTCTCATTTTGTATGGCCTCATGAAACAGGAATATGGCCATACTAAACAAGCATGGGGTCATGCAAAACAAGAATTTGGGCTTAGGTTTTTTTCATATTATTGTTTAGTGTTAAGCAATCCTGTTTTATGAGAATGATACAGTCTTACAAAAGAGGATTGGTTGATATGAATAAAAAATGTTGACACAGTTTTTTGTCACATTCTTGTTTTGTTTCAACTAATCCTCTTTCGTGAGATGGACACAATCTTGCAAAACAGGACTGATTCATACAAAACAAGAATTTGGGCTTAGGGTTTTTTGCACATTTGAACTTTAAAAGCCATAACTCTGTCAATATTTAGAGTTAAGGGACAATCCATGTATCAAAAGAAATGCATTAATGAGTATTATAATGCTAACATATAATTCCCTTGAAAAAATGTAGGCATCATGTAAAAAAAATAAACATTTAAAGCAAAATCACAGCCTCATGTCTTGTAATTTTGTTTGCTTTCATGCCAGCAGGCAACTAGTTTCCTATGGCTGTGAAGAATATATGTGACTGGTTTAGTTTATTTTCACTGTTCATGCTGGTTCCTGTAACTACCCTGGGGGTCTCCTTTTTATGATATCAGAAGTGTCACTGTCCCCGACAGCTTCATAAGCATATGAGAACATGATGTGAAATCACCCTTTAGACGCTACAGTATACCTGGCTGCTTAATTAGATTTGACAAAACCAGTCACAGCAAGATGTGAAATACTACATTTAATTTCAGTTAGCTCTGCAAACTATCTGATATGTAATACAGGGTTTTCCCATTCAACTGCATGATCTCTGTCTTGCTCTGACTCCATTCAACACTCCCCTAGAAACAGCACTGCTTTGTATGTATGCACATTATGATGAATCAGGATCGTTGCACACACCTGTTCAATGTAGTGTCTAAGGCCTAATGTATAATAAGGGGACTGCAATCCAGTACTGAGGTAATACTTTGTACTATCAAAGTGTAAATATTTATTATCCTTATTATGTGACAGTGCTCACTGACACTGTGGGTTGCCAAACCACTGCCTATCTGTAATTAACTGCTACATAGATCAATTTGTGCCACTAATCTATGTAAGGAGAAAGGGAAGCAGATACCTCGGGGGGGTGGACTGGGGGAGGGGGTGACTGATACAAGGATTACAGAAGACAGGTTTCTGGGAGGAATAAGGGCATTGAGGATGGACAAGGCACTGTAACCAGATGGAAATTCACCCTAGCATACTTAAGGAACTAGCAAAGATCCTGGCAGGACCACTAGCTGAACTGTACAATACCTCCCTGGACACAGGATGCATACCACAAGACACGAGGATGGCCCATGTGGTACCCATTCACAAAAGTGGCTCAAATGATGAACCAGGCAACTACAGGCCAGTGAGCCTCACATCAATTGTGGGAAAGCTCATGGAGACAATCCTAAAAGAGAGGCTGGTGACCTTTTTGAATGGCAGTGGACTCCAGGATGATCAACAGCACAGGTTTTTTTGGGGGTAGATCCTGCCAGACAAACATAGTTGAGTACTACAACTGGGTTACCAGGGAACTGAACAAGGGCCATACAGTGGATGTCCTGTATTTGTATTTCAGCAAGGACTTTGATTCCATGCTGCAAGGGAAACAGGGGGGAAGCTGGAATATATAGGGATGGGAACAAAGATGGTCAGCTGGATCACCAACTGGTTGAAAGAAAGGCAGCAAAGGGTGGTAGTGGTTGGGGACTCTCATCAATGAGTGAGGTGATGAGCAGGGTACCACAAGGATTGGTACTGGGACCAGTGCTGTTTGGGATATTCATAGCTGATATCTTACATGGGATCCAGAGCAATAACAATCTTTTCACAGATGATACAATGATGGGAGCTTTGGTAGACAATATCGAAGGGTGGTGGGGGCTGCAAGATGACCTGAACAAACTACAGGAGTGGACAGAAACATGGCAATTGGAGTTCAGTGCCAAGACATGCAATGTATTGCACTTTGTAGCTAGAAACCATGGGAGGAGCTATCAGCTGGGAGGGGTATGGTTGGGAAGCATAGAAGAGGAAAAAGATCTAGTGGTTCCTACAACAGGGAGTATGAACCACTCAGCTTAGTGCAGGAAGGCAGCAGCAAAAGCCAAGAGGATGCTGTGGTGTATAGCAAGGGGAATCTCCTCCAGAAATAGGGAGGTGATCCTTCCTCTGTACAGGTCACTGGTCAGGCCACACCTGGAGTACTGTATGCATTACTGGCACCTATTTCTGAAGAAGAACATCAAATTGTTGAATGGGGTACATTATACAGTGACTAAGATGATCCAGAGATTGGAAGGAAGGTCCTATAATGATAGGCTGAGTGAGCTTAACATGTATACCCTGGAGGAGAGGAGGGATGGGGAGATATGATTAAAACATTTAAACACTTAAAGGGGATAAAAAATATCAATGCAGGAGGGATTTTCCAAATTAGAAGAGGGAGAGACAAGAGAGGGCATCAGCTGAGATTGGTGGGAGGAAGATTCAGCAGGGAAATCAGGAGGCATTTTTTTCATGGAATGGGTGGTAGTCAAGTGGAATAGTCTGCCCAAGGAGGTGGTATCCAATAGAATGGTGAGCAGTTTTAAGAGGGGTTTGGACAGAGTTGGGAGGGATTATGAAGTGGGGAGAGGAGGGTGGGTCAGCTGCCAACTGAGGGGCTAGCTGCACAATTGAGCAGACTCGATAGACCACAAGGCCTGCTTCTGTTGGTGTTTTGTATGTTCTTATGTTAGTTATGTTATTCAATCAGCCTGACATGGAACCTTTGTGAATGAAAACATGTGCTCAAAGGTCTACTTCCGAACAATAAATAAATAAATAAATTATTTTTAGTTTGTGTGTTTTCAGAGTTTTTTCAGGATATTTGTACTTTTAACATTGAGACTTATGGTATATGGTATAAATGGTTGATTTGACATCATGTTCTCATGTGCTAATGCAGCTTTCATGGACAATAAGAGTTAACAGTCATATAATGAAAATCCCCAGTATAGTTGCAGGAGATTAGTATAAACGGTGACAACAAACTAAAGCAAACACATATATCCCCATCAGCTACAGGAAAAGAGTTGTCTGCTGACAAGGAAGCAAATAAAATGTACATGATATGAGGCTCTAGTTTTCCTTTAAACATTAAAATTCCCATAGAATAACATTGCAAATTTAACAAGCTGTAACTCTGTCAATATCTGGAGTTAAGGGACAATCTATATATCCAAAGAAAGGCCTCTTTCCGAACTACTAAGCCCATAAGAAATACTAACTGAAAATAAACATATAAAAAAGATAAACATTGAAAAAAGAATCTTCCCGTAGGATAACATAGCCACTTTAACAAGCTGTAACTCTCTCATTCTTTGGAGTTAAGGCACAAGCTACATATTAAAACAAAAAGGGGGTTAATGAGCACTACAAGACTCATACATAATACCCCTGGAGAAATTCATGGGGTATGCACACCACCCCAAAAATTACTTCCCAACTTCACCATGGTGCCAAATCCACAATGAAACTCACTCATCATCAAAAATGCACCATGGTTGCATCTCGTTTTGACTATGGGCATAGTAATCTTGAGAGTAAAGTGACAAAACTCTAATGAATTATGGCTAAAAAAAACAACACATTTTTTAGCACATAAAATCAACCAACAGGAGTTAAGATGCATACTTCATATACTTTTTTCTTTGAAGCAAGTACCACAAGAAGTAATTACAATAAAGCAGATAAATTGCATTTCTGGAGGAACAGATGCACAGGGCCCAAAAGGCCCTCTGTTTCCACACCCTTATACATGTGTGTATCAATGCAGGCTTGGAAGTGTAGCACCCAGAGGGCCCTGTGCTTCTGTAATTAGATGGATGTGTTCATGCAGGTCTTCAAGGGACCTGCATGAATGGCAATACAATTGCACTGTCTCAGAAAGTAAGGAAATTCTTTGCTGAAAACTACATTAATGCACCAATTAGAGTTCAGATTACAGAGACAAAAGCAGAGAATTGTGGCATTACAGTTTCCAACCAAAACTCCATCCCCACTCCCAAAGCAGCAAAAGGAAAAAACATTACAATTTTGCTATCCTCAGTCTTGATGAATTGGGGGTGTGGTCTTCCATGGGGTTCTTAACCCTAGCACTTACCCCACTGTGATACAATCAATCAATCAATCAAAATCTTTATTTAACCAGGTGATCACCATTGAGCATAACTCATTTTCGAGGTGGACCTGGGGTATACAGGATACAAACAGGTCAGAAGATACACTGAACAATTTACAATGCAGAAAATAAATGTGACACTAGAAAAATATGAACAGGTATTAACAACCACAATCATGTACAGAAAGACAGTTGTAATTTGGGTAGACTGATGACATATCAAGCTAAGTATATACACATATCAACAATTTAAAATAATATAGCAGTCAATGAGTACAGCAGAATAATAAGTGCTCGGTATACACTAAAGTAAAGGTCCAGGGTAAGGATGAGGGTTAACAGACTATTCCGGAGGTATTTCAGAGGAGGTAGCAACAACAGAGTAAAGAGAAAGGTCAGGAATAGGGACATAGTGGAATTGTATGGAGAGAAGAGAGGAACAAAACACGAAGATGATAATGGTACAGTCTTCAAATGTACAGAACTGTGTCTCCCTGTATATTGTCAACAACAAGTAGGCCCTGCCTGAAGAAAGCATCTCAACTGACCTCAGTTGGTGATGGAGAGGGGTGAGCTCCTGGGTTGAGAACCCCAAGGAAGACCCCACCCCTGCTTTGCCAAGACTGAGAACAGTAAAAACTGTAACGTTTTTCCTATTGTTGCTGCTTCATGGTTGGGGTGGGAAGTTAGGGTTGGAAACCCTAACACCACATTTGCTTAATTTTGTCATGTAGTCTGAACCCTAACTGGTGCATTAATACATTTTTTTTGTTGCAAAGAATACTATGTGAGTGTTTCAGAGAGCTGCAATAAAACCAATCAGAATTTAGTATTAAAAATGTACTGAACATTACCACAAATAACTGCTTATTGCTATATTGCTGTATCTCCTTTTTCATTTCATGTCCTTGCAAAAGCTATATACTTAACATTTTTTTTTAATATTTTTTATAGGTTTTTGTTGTTGTTAGAATTTACTTACTCAAGATAGCCTGGCTAAGATGCAACACCTATTTTCCAGTAGAGTGGGCTGTAGCACAGTGAAGTTGAGTGACTAGCCCATTTTATTTATTTATTTATTTGTTTGAAATTGGTGACTGTGGAAGACAGTCTGAGCTGAGGCTCTTTTTGAGGTATGACACAGGGGAAGGAAATAAGGGGTACAGGATACATAGCACAGACACAGTTTGCAGTTACAATAAAAATCTTTCCTAGAACATGAAATAATTACTAGAATAAGTTCAAAATAAGCATTCAAGGTAGAAGCAACAAAATATGGCATTTCCACTACCCCTGACTGGGGTAGAAGGCAAATGCAAGGGGAACAGTCAAGTAGAAGGAAAACAGGAGTGAGGGAAGATAAAAATTTCAGATGCTACCTGAGGGAGCCAGGGGATGCAGTGAAACAGAGGGAAGAGGGTAGTGGGTTCCAAAATGATGGGAGATTATAGGAAAAAGCTGATTGCCCAGCAAAAGAGTGTGAGTGAGGAATAGCAAAGATGTGAGTATCTCTAGAGTGGTGGAAACAGGAGGCAGAGGGGATGAGGGAAAGGACTGGTGAGAGGTAAGAGTGAAGACTCTTAAATCAATATTTGGATATAAAGGAAGCACAGGGGAGCTGGTGACATAAGGGTAGAGGGATAATGGCTAAAGAGGAATAAAGTGAGCAATGATGAGTACAAGTGTTAAGAAAGCTGCAGAACAAGTTGCAGGGGGTGTCTAGTCTGGCCAGGGTAGTTGAAGGAGTGATACCATAGACCACGTCTGCATAGTCAAAGACCAGGAAAACCATTTAGGTAACAAGTTCACAGCAGACCTGCAGAGACAATCTTTATTGCAGTACAAGGCAGCAAATTTAGAGCAGAGCCTGGCATGTCTGGCATTGATGTGGGCAGAGAAACTAAGTTTATTGTCAAGCCACACACCGAGGTACTTGAAGGATTGAACCACTTCTGGTTGCCATCCAACATGGAGCAGACATGCAGAGTTTGGAGTCTGGACAATTTCTGGCTGCTGCCAAAGGTCATAAACACATTTTTATTTATGTTGACCTAGAGTTTGTATTTTTGGAACAAATTTATATAGTTATTTATTTATTAGATTTATTGACCTGCTAAGAACCCAAGGGCAAAGAATGCCCATTTTTAAGGGGGGCCCAGATACAAAGGTACAAAAAATAATTGAGCATAAAGCAAATCAATATAGAAATGCACAATATACTTACATTGTCAAGAAAAACACAAACATTTAGACAAAGTCATAAAATGTCCTTTCTGTATAGATTTAAGCCTAGAATAGAATGGCACTTGATAAAACTCTGTAGATAAGGAGTTCCAATCAGCAACTGATTTGTACAAAATACATTGCTGGCCAGCAGCAGTTTGATAACATGGAAGTCTGATATTACCACTTTCAGAGAACCTTGTAAAATTTCCTGAGTAATAAGGAGTTAAAACATTGTTAAAGTAGAACATAACCAAATCTCTATGAATCCTCCAAAAAGTAAGAAGTCTAAAATATGAACATCATGCTTCAAAGGTAAACCATTTCAAGTCTGAATAAAGATCACAGTGATGGGTAAATCCCAGATTTAATGTAATAAATCGACAAACCTGATTGTGACAATACTTCAACCCATCTAAGAATAGTCTTATTAGCTGCCGAATAAATAGGAAGACCAAAATCAATAAGAGATACAGTAGTAACATGGCCTGGGACAGTACTTTCCAGGAATAAAAAGCTAAGCAATTCCTGACTTTATAAAGTAAACCTAGTCTGATGGTACATTATTAATCAAAGAATCAATATGATTAATATATGATAAAGAACTGTCCAACATAAATCCCAAGTATTTAAAGTTATATCAATCCCCTCAATTACATTATTACTTATGTCTTTACTTGCCAGAGCTGACAGACAAGAAGACTGCTTATGAACTGGCCCAAAAAGCATGTACTTTATCTTTTCCACATTTAGATCCATTTATTCTTAACTCATTCTCTCCCAGTAGCCATTTTCCTTCGGGTTCAGCAATTGATGGTTCTGACACCATATAGCAGCTACTGGAATGAATGGGTCAGCCATTGTTGTACCAGTGAAAAAATCATTCTTGACCTGAGTAAGTAAAGAAGAGACACAAGAATTATTAGCTTACAAAACAATATCATTGGTATATAAGAGAATATGAGTACTAGTAACAACTGAAGGTAAATCATTTATAAACAAACTAAATAAAACAGGATCCAGTATTGATCCCTGAGGTACTTTAGTCCTTACATCCATTAATGAATATGTTATAGAACCTAAATCCTCCCTTTGTTTTAGATTAGTTAAATAATTTAAAAACCAAGAAATCACAATAGTGGCAAACCCAGTGATCTAAGTTTTGAAAGCTGGAGAATATGATTGACTAAATCAGAGGCCATTGATAAATCTAAAAAAGTTGCTACTGCCGTGTCCCCACTACTCATGGTCCCATGCAGAAAGTCCATCAACTCAGTCAATGCAGACAGAGTACTATTATTTGAGCTGAAACCATGTTGATAAGGTGTTAAGATACTATGCTGATCTAGGTAGTCCTTTAACTAGTCCAAAACTATCCTTTCATGGACATTTGACAAAGGAGACAATAGAGAGATAGGCATGTAGTTCTTAACCAATGTCCTATTACCAGAGTTAAACATAGGCATTACAGTCACCTGCTTCCACACCCTAGGAACAGTTCCAATAGTTAAGGAAAAATTAAACAAAACATTTAAAGGAAAATCTTAAGGTCCCTTACAAGTGCAAGTAGCTTTATGTCAATTAAATCATCCCCATTAAGAGCCTTTAAATTTATTTCATTCGGATAATGAGCCATATCCTCTAAAGAAATGGTGTGAAAATTGAACACATTATTCAAAGATGAATCAAAAATGTCATCAAGAGAAACATCACCAGAGTCTAATCCTGGGATTTAGTTAGCCACATTACAAAAATTCATACTAAGCTCATCAGCCATATCTTTTGCATCTACTAATACACCAGTAGAAGTAGTCAAAGAGGTTACTGACATGGTCTGTGATATGCTTAAAAGCTCATTTTAAATTCTCAAATTCTCCACAGATTTACTTGAACTGATGATCTGTTGATTCAAGAAGTACTTTGCTTTACACTTCCTATCAGCACTCTTACAATAATTCCTCAGGGGCTTATAGGCATTGAGTGACTGAATTGTTTTCTCCTTCCTATAAACTTTCTATGCTCTGTCCCACTCACTCACTGATGTTAACATACCTGGTGTAATCCAAAAAATGATTATGAGTTTTCACACCTAAATTTACAAACAGGAGCAAATTGATCACAAATCTGACCCAATTAAGAAGCAATAAAATCTAACATTGCACCAATGTCAGGAATACTATAGAAATATGATCAATCAAATGCAGCAATTTGTGTTCTAAAATCATTAACTTCCATGTGCTCAAGTGAACATGAAAATATAAATTTAGGTGGTAAGCGATGCATCTTAGCCCTCCAATAACAATGAACTTAGCTGTGATCACTCAATAATTCAGAAAGGGAAAAAAGTGAAAATATCTGGTCAGGCCTATTTTCTAGAATCTGATCTTTAATGGAACCTGAACTGGATTTATAGTTAATACAAGTAGAGCTATCAATCAATTGTGTTAAATTCAGTCCAGCTAGCATATCTTTGATTTTGATCTTAGTTTTGTTAGCCCATTTTATGTTAGCAACAATGGCAACTCTGAGATGCCCTTGATCCATCCCTGAGAAGACAGAATCAGTTATGTGCAACAGGAATGAAACAGTGGAGTGATGTTGTTGCTTCCAGAAGCCAGACTGGAACAGAGAGAGGAAACTGGTGGAGGATAGGAAATCAGAGGGTCTGTTGTAGATAAGCTTCTTTTGCAGTTATATAAGGGAAGGGATGAATGAAACTGGAGGGAAGTTGCCCTGGGAGAAAGGGTGCCCCCTTTTGTGGAGTGGATGAACTTTGGCCAACCTCTAGGACTGAGGGATAGCTTTGAGGGAGAAGCAGAGGCTGAATAGGTGAGTCAGAGGAGATGCTATGACAGCGGCAGAGATATGGAGTAACTTAGTATCCAGTCCATCAGGGCTGGATTTGCCCAGTTTAAGGGAGTAAAGGTCAGTCAGAGTTTCCTTGGCCGGAAAAGGAGGAGAAACCCTTACAGGGGAGATGAGAGAGAATGTGAGGTGGAGGGGTGGAGGTGAGAAGGTGAGTGGAAGGGAGACCACAAGTGCTGAAGAACTCATTGAAGTGAGCAGCAACAGAGGAGAGATCAAACACCTTTGAACCATTTACCAGAAGGACTGGAGGAGTGGACTGGCTGGGAGGGTCAAAGAGGGAGTGAATTAGAATCCAGAACTTTGAAGGGGCATTAAGGTTGTTCTGAAAGTTGGCCTTCAAATATTTTGATTTCACAGCCCAGACAGCCCTTGTACAGGAGTTCCCGATAGTCCAGTATAAGGAGTGGTAAGGAAGGGCGTGAGATAATCTGTAGCATGCCCAGGTGAGATTATAGGACTTGCACTGGTCAATGATTTCAGGGATAATCCAGGGGTGATGGTGAGTTGGGACCCTGGATTTTCAGAGGTGGGCATGCTTGTCCAAATCTGAGGAGAAATTGGAGGTAAATATGAAGAGGGCTATGTCAGTATCAGTGAAGGACAGATTGACTGTCCCATCAGCAGCAAGGTTAAAAATAAAGTGGTGGTGGGAGGAGACAACCCAATCCAGGAGGGAATGGTTGTGATAGAGGGGGTTGAGCCAGGTGGGTTCAGTGATAATCTGTGTGAAATTAAGGGACTCAGCAATGGGTGGTCAACCTGGAGGCTGAGAAAAGCCAGTTGACAATGAAATTCCCTAGCAGTATGAGTTTACATAGTTACATAGTAGTTGTTGGCAGAAAAGGACCTCCAGGTCAATCCAATCTGCCCTGGTTTAGCTTTAAGAAATGTCTTGCTTCCTTACAGCAGAGGTGTGAGAGGTGATGACAGAGAGGAAATCAAGCAGGGAGGAGGAGGATGTTCTTGGTGAGGTATAGAAACCCCAATGAAGTTAGTTACAGAGAATGGATCCAGAAGCAAATGATTTGATACCTTTTAATGGACCAACATAGATGTAACAACAAGAACAAAGTGCTCTAGCTTTCAGACCAACCAGTCCTTCTTCAGAAGCTCATGGCAGTTGTTTAGAAAATACAATACTTATAACAGCTAGATAATGCAGAGAAAAAACAGAAAAAAATCCCCATTGGTTTAAAATACTCATTTAAAAAAAAAAAATAGAATATGATGTCGGAGAAGTTTAACAGTACCATACTGCCTTCAGCCAGAAGCAACCTTGGGTTAAACGTGTTTGGTGGAACACACATACAAAGAATCCTACTGCATATAAATTTAATTGACATAAGATAACACTGCTGAAGCAGATAACTCCTAAATCAAGCTATGAGTGTCACAGTTAATATAAGGATGTGATTACTGAAAGGCAACCCCCACACAGATTAAAGACAAACTAAGATTGTTTTAAGGCTCCACGAAGTTTCAATGCCTGCATTATAGACAATAATTTACCAGTAAAGTTGTCTTAAAGACATCAGTGCACACTGTGTGATGTGTAAAACCTAGCTGGACCTGTCACCCAGCTGTGCTCTCCAGCTAGATATAAGGCCCAAGAAATTTCAAAAACCTCAGGACTATATAAATGATGATTTAAATATAAATTGATAATATTAGTGTCAAACAAAAAACTCTAGTCGAGGAACCTCAAGGAATTAAGATCATGTAGCCTGATATGTACTGATGTCAATATATACTGAGAATGTAGCAACTTGATGTACCACAAGTGTCTAAGGAATCTGAAAAAGAGATAAAAATGTAATTTCTCTCCTCCTCTTCATACAAACAATACACCCAAACCCACCCCACATCACCATAATGTGGGTGGGGGCGATATATAGCTTTAAGGAGATCTCTCTCTCTCTCGCTCTCTCTCTCTCTCTCCCCCCCTTTTTTTTTTTTCCTCTCTCTCTTTCTCTATCTCGGTCTCTCCCCCCCTCTCCTCTCTCTCCCACACACACACACAGTCTATCTCTCTCTCTCTTAGTGAACCTATATTCACTTCAGTCACTGCAATTGTTCCCCAAAGGAATTCAACTTGTCATGAAATCCTGAGTAAAAGGGCTTATGTCTCCTAATACCTACAGAACAAAAATGTGACAGTATTTACACACTATTATGTGACACTATTGATTTTTTTCTGTTTTTCTCTGCACCATCTAGCTGCCGTAAGCATTGCACCCTCCAAACAACTGCCATGAGCCTCCGAAGAAGGACTGGCCGGTCCGAAAGCCAGAGCACCCCGCTCCTGCTGCCACATCCATGCTGGTCCACCAAAAGGCACCAAATCACCTGCCTCTGGATCCGCTCCCGCAAGGACCAACACGGCAACCACCGAGAACAGAGAATGGGAATGACAGCCTGTGGTAGGAAGATATAACCTTTCTGTGTGCCATGGTGCAAGAGAGGCTCCAACAGGCATAGATGGCAATGCCCATGTTTTACCTTGTCCTGCCTGAAAACTTGATATTCAGAAAGGGACAGGGTGGAGTTCGGGTCCCTGGAAGAGGGCCGGTACTCAGAGGATGTCAGAGGAATGTCATGAAATCCAGAGAGACAGTAAGTCCAGTTTAAGAAGAAGACTCTGAGCATTGAGGCGAAATATGCTCAATTCATGGTCAAACATTGGGATTTAAATCTGTAACCACCTGGTTCTATGCCAGTGGTCTTACCAGTAGATCACAGGGCTGCCCACTGCTTTCCTCATGCAATGTAAGTTCACTAAAATAAAAATGAAGGACAAAATGAAACAAAGCAAAGAAAAAACTGCCCTGGTTGGCTAAAATGATGTCATAATTTATGACCTAAACCCCTCACACTTATTTAATAATTCATTTTTAACATTTAATTAAATGTTACCTCATGTTGCTGGGGGTGGGGTGGGGGAAAACAGTCGTTCTTGACACCCAACAACTTTTTGAACCCAAATATGTCAATAAATTCAACATTTTTTTAAGAATGGCACTTCCTTCTAAAAATCTGTAAATAAAAATGTTTGGTACAATGTAAGCACACGCAGCCACTATTTTAAACTACCAATTGAAAGGGATTTTTGCCTCATTATTTTTCACCATGATTTTCTCTAGTCTTTCTCAAAACTAAATATTATGCAACATAAATAATCCTCACATTTTAAGAATGGCTGATTCTTAATCACCTCATATTTCAAACTCACATGATGTCACTGAACCCACTTAATGGTAAAAATCAGCCCACTCTTAACACTCATGGGTTAATTATTCTATATTGATCAATAAGTTTAAACCAGATTGGCACTGTGGGAAATCAAGGCACAATTCGAGTGCATTTTGAGGCATGAGTTGTAGCCATGCACTGAAAGCAATTGGAGACCGAAGCCCTGTTTATCCACATGATGGGTAAAACACAGGTGGTCACAGTGCAAGCTTTCCTACACTGCCCTACCTATAGTATATGTCTCAACCCTGCCATGATGGTATTGTCATGTGAGAGAAAGGGCAGCTGATATTTTATTTCTCACTCAATCCTCTGCCTCTCTCATGATGCTACCAACAAGGATGCCAATTGATGCCAAATGGATCATCATGATTTCGTGATGTAGACATCTGTCCATGAGGAACTGAGATGACCACTTGGGCACAGAACAATCATCAGACTGTAATGGCATTCAACCATTACTGACCTGGGCTGGATTTGAATCATGAAACTATAAGGGAAAGTCTTATTTATTTATTTTATTTATGTTTTTTGGTAATCAGGTAAGCACACTGATCCAGAGGACCATTTTCAGTCATGACCCAGGCCACAAGGTGGCGATGCAGTAATACAGAGTAGACACAATATATAATATATACAATTGTTATACTGTAGAGCACAAATGAATAATGAAAACAGACATTATTTACATCTTTGCTATATACCCCACTAAGTCATCCATTCTTCCCTCATTTTATCTCTTTAATGGATCCTATCCTGTTACTGATGTTACAAGTTTTCTGTCAAATGACTTACAGAGGTGAGGGACCAGTGCATGTCTGCCTGCAGGAAATGGGAGCCAATCCACCAACATTTAGCCTTGAGTTCCCAACCACTGTTGCTGGGGACCTAACCTTCCCCAGCTCCCCCAGTTTGTTTGCTGTTACAAATGTCCACATCATGTTCTCCAACAGGGAATGAAGGATGCCAGTACCTCCCTGCCAGAGCACAAAAAGTCAGCCCCCACCAAACCTAATGTTAACTAGTCAGAGACCACTCAATCTGATCTTGGGACTCCTGCTGAGCAGGACAATGGTGTTGTCATTTTTAGGACAGTCTGCTAATAGGCCCCAATAATATACAGACAGGCTGCCTAACTGATCATAGTAACACAGTAATTTAAGGTCAGAATGGACTCTAGGCATTCAGCTCAGTGGCACAGAGGACTGTGGTGTTGGACACTACACCTGCCACAATGCCACAGACCCAGGTTCAGAAATGGTCTCAGGTGGCTGAGGGTCAGCTGGGAGGAGAAGACTGGGCAACCAAAGTGTCGATTTCCTCTCCAAGGGAGTGGAGGTTTGTCTCTCTGCTTTTAACTGCCACCAGCTGGAATCCTGATGGCAGTACAAGCATGTGCCACATGCAGGGATGGGCTGTGGTTTTAAACAGTGTGTGTGTATGTGTGTTTGTGTGTGTATATGTGTCACTCCACAAAACATGCATTGTCATCTAATGCTACAGCAACAGAAAGGGACAAAACAAAAAAATTAGGGCACAGCAACATGAATCCCTGCTTGCATACCCTTGGCTTCACCACCACTCAGGATGCTGTCTCTTCTGGATATGTGACTCAAGAGGGATTGATGGCCCTCCCATCCCTGGACCCATTACCAATGGGAATTCATGGAAAACTATGAGGAAGGTGAGTCTTGAGGGATGTGGTAGCCAGTAGGGGAAACAAGCAGGGGCTAATAGCCCAAGCCTGCACAATGGGAGAAAACTCTATGGAAAAAAATAAGGGTGTCTATGTCCATCACGTCTACCACCCTTTTTTCATAAACAAGGATAAATCAGTACTGGTATGCTGTGCAAATGTTTATTAATCTAGAATATAGGGATTTCCTATGTAATCTATTCTATTTCTCAGGGTACTCTGTAATGCTCTTAGTAAGAAGTCATATAGTTTGAAGGCCTGACTCAGCTTTAAATCCACTTTTTCCACTGGTTAGTTATTTCCTAGGGTCAGCACCTTTTGGGAGAAGAATGATCAATTGTGAAATTGTTCAGTATGGTTTAATGATGATACCTATCAATAATGAATGTATGGGTTCTTCATTTTGCTTGCTGCAGGTCACTCAAACAAAAGTTTTCAAGTTCATCATGCAGCCCTTTGCACACGTTGAACATTTTTCTTAGAATTGTTTGTTTTAGATATGGCTGCACCATATTTCTATAGAATGGACAGCATCCTGTTTCTTTTAAGGGTTGGGCAGCATGTTTCCAATGAGTAACAAGGCATACAGTCTATTTGGATGTGTCCTGCATTGGGGAGGGATGGCAGCTCTTTCCACTGTATGATTGCCCCCTGGTGGCCCTCAGGGAGTGCATGTAATGCAGGAAGAAGCAAGTGGTCACTCTGGAGTGGCCTTACATTGGAATGCAACTGTTTACCTAGTGAGTGATGTGGAGGTGTTACACACCCAGAGTGAGGCTAGCAGAGGAGTTCTGTAGGTAGGGTGGCGCTCACCCACTCTTCTGACATCCCTGATAGGTGATCTGTGGGGAAACTTCTCAGAACCATGCCCTGGGGAGGGATAAGGGACTGCTTAGTAGGGGGAAAATAAAGCACATAGTGAATGTTGATGCTTTCTTTAAGTTGGATGGACTTTTGGGACAACAAAATTGGTGCACAAGCTTAATGGATGTTTTCAGCCCAGGAAATCAGAATAATTTGTGGCTACTCTGATTTGACACTGTCCAGTCCTTTGACAAGGTTTGGATCTGTCAGTGAGCTACCTCTGACTTGGTCCAGATAATGTGAGTGACTGAAACTTTTTTCCTGTTAAAAATAAGAAATTGCCTAGGGAAAACATCAAATAACTATTTTTAACATTAAATAATGAATAGATGGATTAGAACTGGGAACCGTAGTTCCTCCCATCCTAAGTAGAAAGGGGTGCAAGAAGGAAAAAAGTGGCCAGATTTTTGTACCTTCAACAATGCCACAAGCCCCTGGTGTGCTGAACATATGGTGCACAGGGCTTGCAGCAGTCACCAGGGCCAATTGGGAATTTCAATTCCTTGTGCCCCATACAGGTCCTTAAAAAAACAGTTTTGTGGTCTAGCTTGCAACACCCACAGGGGACTAAGTTACAGAGCTTGCACCAGATATTTTGCTCAAGCTGCCATATAAGAAACTGTCCCAACTAAGCCCAGAAATGGAAAATTGGGTGCAGTTGCAGCAAAGGGGTTCAACACAGCAGCAAAATCTAAGTCTTGTTGTGCAGGGCATGACACAAGCCCTGCGCCACCATTTTAAAATCCAGCCCCAGGACTAAAATGGGTTTCCTCTCAAAGAATGTACTGTAGGCAGAAGAGCCTGTAGAAGATAAAAAACAGCAATGAAACAGTTTGTTCTTTCTAGCTACCCTGGAAGATGAACATGCACATACTTCTAGAAGTGCATCTAACTAGCAAATCATGAAAAATGCATCAGGCACAACTTTACTGAAACATGGCATCTCAGACCTTAAATGGAAACTGGGAAAATTACGCTGAAAAACAGACTTTTTACTTCTAAAAGAAAACAAAGCAGTGGATTCACTCTGAAATCAGCCTCTAGTGCCTAATGGTGAGCATTGCCTCACCTGTATAATCCCCTAAATGTAAATCTTGGATCAGAGCCCACTTTTGTATAGAGCTCATGTCAGCATGCATTTACCATGAGTAATGGGATTTAGTGCAGCATCCTGAGCCATAAATTACATTACATTTTAAGCAGAAACAATCATGGTTAACTTGCAGCATGGCAAACTAGAGTTATTGGTAATTTGTTTGTAGAGCTATCCTGTCATGTAATTGACTATGTCTGAAGTCATTATTAGGCTGAATTTCAAGGGATTTGTTTACAATGATATTAGAGCATCTCTATTTAGACAGCTAGCTAAGGAGATAAAACACAATCTCTCTTGATACTTGTGCTTTAACATATGCTACTGGGATGCTAATATATAGGTACTTTTGTGCAGTGGTCATAGTTTAGTCTGACATTTTCTTGGTAAATCCAGAGCAAGTTTGCTGTGTTTTCCTGTAGCTGACATTATTAATGCTTATGGGTTGTACGAGATATCTTATGGTAAAATGAGTGGAAGAGGAATGCCACAGGACCAAAGGGAGTGTTCATGGTTGACTCATCAGTGAGTTGTGATGTCAATAACCAAGGTTCATACCCTGAGCTTAGATCATTGGAGGTCTGGTAGGTGGAAGAAGGACTGAGCATTCCTGAAGACACTCTTGTTCTTCAGGGGGTATTGAGGTCAGTTTCTACCAAGACACTGCCAACTGGCTGTCCACAGGTAGAAGAGCAGGTGGAGGTGAATGAGATGGAGGTACCTTATGGCTCTGCATGGTGACATGCAGTTTTGTGCACTTGCAGGCATTAGAGATCCCTAGTCTGCAGACATCTGTGGGGAGGGACAAAAAGGGAATAAAATTACCTGGCCTGTAGCATGACAACCAGAACCCTTGGGCTCTGCATAGCCCACTGTACCGCTCACTACAACTAGACACTCTGGTGAGGAAGGAGGGGCTTTCCCCTATCTGGCTGAACTCTGGGAGTGAGCCAGGGGGTTGAAAAGTGGACACTCTAGTTGGGAGCAATTCAGTTGGGTGGTTACCTGGGGCAGATGAGGAGCTGGACCAAACTGGAAAAATAAAACATTTAAAACTAAATGCTGAAAGCAGGGTGACTGGCAACTGATATAAAACTGAGAGCTTAAAAGTCAAGGAACCATCTTTTTTCCATATGAAATGCAAAGATGTACCTTATTTCCAAGAAGGTGCTGGTCTTTATTAAGTGAAGACACACAGTGCCATGCAGGAAAATTTCAACAGACAGTTCACAAATGATCCAGTACCTTACAGTCCATGGCATACTGTAGTAGATAAAGGAAAATAGCAGAAAAATTAAAATAATTCACTGGAATGTTATACTGGGGCCCACTTGATAGTGCCTTTGACCACATTTTGGATCAAAAAGTAGAATGTCTAATGATTCTATGATCTGACAATTACAAGCAACCAGAGGATATCTGGTTTTATAAAAGGGGATAATATTCAAGCACCATCCCTATTTCTATGTCTGCCTACTACTTCAGGATCCAGTTTGGAAGCTGGTTCCCCATCCAAAGTGCATAAAGAAATCTGGTCAGTTTGCATTCTGGTGCAGGTTCTCTGATCTGTGTAGTAACTGTTCCCCCACTAGCAGATGAAGATTGGGGTGTCAGCTATCACAAACCTTCCAAACCTTCTCTCAGTCGAATTAATCCTTAAACTGATTTTCTTGTTTGCGTCTGCAACTGACATATGCTTGCTCCAAGGCCTCTTCTTCATTTGCATGGGGTTGTATTACCAAGTTGCTCATGAGCATCCTATTTACTGTACGTGTGCAGTCTCTGTTCTGTAAAAGATAGGCGCTGCCCAATCAGTTCCAGGGTTTCAATAGCAATGCTTTTATTATTGTTTAATTAAATGGCCACCTTAGTCCTCAACTTTTTCCACTGGTTGAATCATGAGGGAGGGCTTGCAGATGCTTTATATATCTCTTATTGAATAATAGTGGTACAACAGAACACAGTAGGAATGAGTACGGTGTTAGCCATCCCAAACACCACTTTTACCTCAGAACTTGTGGTACCACATGAAGTACTGCAAAGCTGTGTTCACACCTTATTACTGCACCTAACACAGACAATTAGAAATCATGCACTTGCTTCTAAAACACGATAAGGCAGTACTTAAGCTATTGTTTTACTGCAGTAAGAGGGAAATTTGACTACCTCCATGTGTAGCTGACAGCTCACTCACAGCATGTTCTGGCTATCACAGAGTCAGTAGGTAGCTTTATGAAACAACTGATGTACCAATAGAATTCAATAAGAATATACAGTATAAAGTATCTACAGACCCACACTCATGACTAAGCCAGTGGCAAAACCTTGAGGCTTTAGGTGGACATCTGAAAAATAATAAAGGCATTACTATTGAAACTCTGGCAGTGACTGAGTAGCATCTATCTTTTAATGAACTGGCATTAGTCTTTGGGAATGCAGCTCACTTGTTCCTTTAAAAGAATGCGTCCATGTTTTGACAAGATACAGTACATCCTGGTACATGCAACTACATTTGCAATCTCTGTAATCCAATATACCGCCAAGCTATGCATACTTTACTTATCATGATTTTGACCTACTTTATGCTATAAAATTTAATTTCCTGTGACTTCAACTCTTGATCTCAATTTTCTTGGACCTACTATCACCACTAATAATGGACTGTATATTTCTGTAAATATGCTGTGAATATGACCATTTACAGAGCCTGTGGCTCAGTTGGTAGCATGCTCCACTCTGTGTTTGGAAGATTGGAAAGTTGTTAATTCTAGCCCCACACCAGATGCATGGGTAATACACATAACTGACACCATAGAGTGGTATGTGTTTGTGTGGGAGGTGGGGTGCACTGTTGAGGTGACATTCTTTGGATGAGATGTTAAACCAAAGGCTCTTCTGCCTGTCACTGGTCACTATATATGTGGAAGTTAAAGAGCCCATGGCACTTATTGAAGAAGCATAAAGGAATTTCTACTTAAAATTTGAATGAAAAAAATGCATCAGTGAAAACCTTGGAACACCAGAAACTCAGTACCCTTGCAAAAGGTACTGTCAATGTAAAACCAGAATTAATGATAGCAACACACTTTTCAATGTGCAAGAGTGTCAGATCACCACCTTCCATGGTGACTGGAAGGAAAGATGCAGAACCCCCATTTTCAGTGAGAGTTATTAATCATCAGTAAAGAAGATGTGTGTGTGTGTGTGTGTGTGTGGCAAAAGTTTTCACCAAAGTTTGGTGAGAAAAGCTTTTCTATGGACAAGTAAGTCATCAGCAAAACGTCAAAAAGGCCCAAACCAAGGAAAAGATAGCCAACTCAGTTAAAAGGGGTGGGGATAAAACCTTTTACAGGTACATTAGGGAGTGTCGAAAGACCAAGGAAGGGATAGGGAGGCTTAATAAAAGGGAGTTGGGTGGGCAGAGGGTGATAGTGAAAATGCAGGGATACTGAAAGAATACTTCTGCTCAGTATTCACAAACGAAGAGGAGGGGGAGGTACCTAAACCAATCAATAGAAGCACTCTGGGGGGGGGTCGATGCTAGTCCATTCACAGAAGAAAGGGTCCTGAAAGAACTCCTGAAAATGAAGGTGGACAAGGCAATGAGGCCTGATAGGATTCACCCCATAATTCAAAAAGTACTAAGGGGAGAACTAGTGACACCACTGGCTACCCTTTTTAAAAATTATGGGAGGATAGTGGGGTACCTGAGGACTGGAGGAGTGTGGATGTGATTCCCTTTCACGAAAGTGGGAGCAAGACAGAGGCAAGAAATTACAGACCTGTTAGTTTGACCTCAGTGTTATGGAAAATGATGGAATCACTTCTGAAAAAAAGAATTGTTGAGTACCTAGAGGCCAGTAGGGAAAAGGACCCAAGGCAGCATGGATTCACAGTGGGAAGGTCATGTCAGATGATTCTAATAAACTTCTTTGACTGGGTGAGCAAAGTAGTAGACCAGGGAGGGGTTGTGAACATGGCTTACCTAGACTTTAGCAAAGCATTCGACACAGTCCCACACAAAAGATTAATAAACAAGTTAGCCAGCCTGGGTTTGGCTCACAGGGTGGTAACCTGGGTAAACAAATGGGGAGACAACAGGACGCAGAGGATAATAGCGAACAGAGTCTACTCCATAGAAAGGGGAGTTACTAATGGTGTACCATAGGGTTCAGTACTAGAACCGGTCCTCTTTAATGTCTTTATAGGTGACATTGTGGAGGGACTGAAAGGAAAAATATGCCTTTTTGCAGATAACACAAAGATGTGCAGCAGGGTTGATACACAAGGGGAGGTGGAAAGGATGAAAAGGGACTTGGCAAGGTTAGAGGAATGGTCAAAAGTATGGCAGCTTAGATTCAATGCAAAGAAGTGCAAAGTAATGCACCTGGAAAACAAAAACGCAAGGGAAGAGTACACAATGGGGGTGGGGAGGTATTAACAACAAAAATGAAAAGGGACCTGGGGTAGCCATATCAGAAAAACCTAAAGGTAGGCAAGTAATGTGAAAAGGCAGTAAGGAGGGCTGGGGATACTGGGATGCATAGTGAGAGGCATCACCAGTAGAAAACAAGAAGTTGCTATCTCTCTGTACAGGCAGTTGGTGAGACCCCATCTGGAGTACTGCATGCAGTTCTGGAGACCCCATCTCTGCAAGGACGTAGACAGAATGGAAGCAGTCCAGAGGAGGGCAACAAAAATGGTGCAGGGTCTGCACCAGAAGCCATATAAAGAGAGACTAAAAGAACGTAATATGTATACCATCGAGGAAAGGAGGGAGGGAAGGGGGACTTGATAGAAACTTTCAAGCACCTCAAGGAAATCAACAATGTCCAAGAGGGTAGCATCTTTCAGAAAAAGAGATGTACAAGAACAAGGGGACACAATTTGAAGATAGAGGGGGGATGGCTCAGGGGCAACCTGAGGAATTATTTTTTCATGGAGAGGGTGGTGGAAGCATGGAATGGCCTTCCTGAGGAGGTCGTGGGGGTCAAAAACAAGGGGTGAATTTAAGAATGCTTGGGACAGACATAAGGCAATTCTAGTGAGGGGTAGGAGGAAGTTGGCTGTTGGTTAACTAGGAACTGCAGCCTATCCAATAGGTAGGGAAATGGGCAGACTGGGTGGGCCAAGCAGTCCTTATCTGCCATCAAAGTCTATATTTCTATGTGATGAAAATAAATTCCTTTTATGTGTATGCATGGCAGTACTTTTGCACACTTTTTGTATTTTCAGACTGCATGTCCTGAATCGATATACAGCTTTATATATTGATACAGGACTTGTGTAGGTAAGATTGTGTCTAGTAGGGATGTGAAGGGAGGACAAGCTCTGGCCATCATCAATGGGGTTGGAATGTGGAGGCTGAGGTTACCTGGTGGGGGTAGGATCACTGGATGCCAGCTAATCATGGTAATATACAAATAGGGATCAGGTGAGGAAAGGAGTAACACTGCATTACCTGGAAATACAAGCAGAGGTTGGGGGATGCACTATACTACCAGAGAGTACAAATATGGACTAACAGAGGGAGGAGTATTCTATTGGACTTCCAGAGACTAGAAGTGGGACTTAGGTGAGGTAGGGGGTACCAGTGGACCACCAGGGACTATAAATGGGACTTGGATGAGGAAGGGTGTACCAGTTTACTATCAGGGACTACAATGGGATTCAAGTGAGGGAGTGGGGTACCAGTGCACTACCAGGGACTACAAATGGGACTCTGGTGAGGGAGGAGGTACCAGTGTACTACCAGGAACTACAAACTCAACACAGATAATGGAAGGGGTACCAGTGGACTACCAGGGAAAAGAATCAGCTATCAGGTAAGGGAGAGGGTACCACTGGACTACCAGGGACTAGAAAAAGAGATTTGGTGAGGGACAGGTACCTCTGGACTACCAAGGATACAAATGTGGATCAGCTGGGGTTTGGCTGTCACTGGACTACCACGGACTACAAATAGGAATCAGTTGAGGGAAGATGTACCAGTGGACTACTAGGGACTACAATCAGTGAATATAATGAGTGATCATATAAGGGAGGGGGTACCTCACTGGACTACCAGGGACTAAAAAAAAGGAATGGGTGAAGGAGGTGGTGCCACTAGACTACCGGGGAATACAACCAATAAAAGCAATCAGGTATCGGATAAGGGAGAGGATACCACTGGACTACTGGGGACTACAAACAAGAATCAGGCAAGGGAGAGTGTACTGCAGGACTATCAGGGAATACAATCAGGGGTCAGGTAAGGAAGGGGGTACCACTGGACTACCAAGGAATACAAATGGTAATCAAGTGGACTTTACCACTGAACTATTAAGAACTACAAATGGGAATCAAGTGAGGTACCACTGGACTACTAGGCACTACAATCAGTGAATACAATCAGGAATCAGGTAATTAAGAGGGGTGTGCCATTGCACTACAGGGACTACAAAAGGGGACTGCATTAGGGAAATAGTGCCACTGGACTACCAGGGAATATATTCAGTGAATACAATCAGGGATCATGTAAGGGAGGGGCATGCCACTAGACTCTCAGGGACAACAAATGAGGACTGGGTGAGGGGGTGGTATCACTGGACTATTAGAAAATACAACTAGGTATCAGTTAAGGGGGGTATGACTGGATTAACAGAGTATACAAATGGTAATCTGGTGAGGGGTAGGTGCAACTGGACTATCAGAGCACACAAACAGGGATTGGGTGAGGGGGAGATACCACTGGACTATCAATGTATACAAATGGGGATGGGCATAAGGTTTGGCAGTAAGAGGGGGAACATCACACCTTTTTTATTTCACACTGGGCCCTGTAAAAAAGAGGTTCACATCATTTGCATGGTTGCCGTGATGTATTTATCATGGCTGTGCTAACCACATAGCAAAGTGCAAAGTGAACCTTAGAATATAGCTGCATCCATTTAGAACACTCAGAGTGAACATACTGGAGAGGCAGTTTGCAAATAAAGCCATACACATTATGGGATCAATCAATAAAGCCATACACATTATAGGATTTTAGGAGAGAAGAAATATGCAAATTGTTTTTTATGCATCTCCACAAACCATACACTTATTCTCATGGCAACATTTATTTTTATTCATTTGAAAATTTGCAAATGGGTCAGGTACACTGAACTGAAGCTCATTTCCAGGTGTGTCATTCAGGAGGAATGAACAAAAAAATGGTACAAGGTGCCATAGATTAAGTAGAGTCTGCAGCAAAAATTAAGGTAAAAAGGAAAAACTAAAAGGAAAGACTGGGTGGGAAAAGCAACTCTTACATGCCATCACATTACATGTTTGCATGTTTCTATGTCTCAAATGTACATGGTAACAGGTAAGACATGACTAAGTGCTAAAAATGTTGAGCAAATAATGTATATACATATTTCACTGATATATTCCATTCATTCAGGATCTAGTAAAACAAACTCTGGCCAGTGCCAGTACGGCTGCAGCCAAGCTTGCCGGTGGAACACGGCACTGTCCATCGTATCCAAGATAGCCAGTGGAGTTCTCTGTGCATGCGTAATGACTCATGCATGCGCACTAAACTCTGACGGCACGTCAGCATAGTCTGATGTGTCTAAGATGGCCGATGGAGATCTCTGCACATGCGCAACAACTCACATGTGCACTGAACTCCAATAGCATGGCAGCATAGTCTGCCATGTCCAAGTTAGCTGCCACAGCCCCCTGCACATTTACAATGATGCACGTATGTGCACTGGTCTCCATTGGCCATCTTGGATATGCTGGACTGTGCTGCCATGCTGCCGGAGTTGAGTGCACCTGCGCAGAGAACTCCACTGGTCTTCTTTGACATGGTGGCCAGTGCCGTGTTCCACCTGCGACAGATGGACAAAATAGTGCAATGAATGCACAGTGATTGCCATTCTCCTCCACTATTTACAAATCCATCCAGTTTCCGGTTAGCTCCTTATACTCTACTGTGCTCGCAAGATGTCTGCAGGGCTGCCCACTGCAGCCATAAAAAATGAATAAAACTGTGTATAAGGTACATCTCTTAAACCCAGTCATGTAATCCATGGGCTGAAGGACTAGATTACAGAGGAATGGGTGAGTTCACCCTCCCTGATTACTGGTTCAGAGGAGAGACTATAGGCAAGACCCAGAGGGAAAATGAAGTTTATGAGAAGAGATTTGAGACAAAGTAGGAGTAGAGCTGAATAGGATTTTTTAGTTTATTCTAAATGATGGGAAGCCAAGCAGAAAAAGAAGTCTGGAAAGTGACATTCCAGCTGGAAGGAATGGAAAAATGATGGGGGTCAGAATAGTAGAGGTAATAGCCTGAAGGAGGGAGAGCGTATAAGAGGCAGTTAAAGTAAAAGGAAAATGAAAATGAAAATATCCAGAATGGAACCAGAAATTGAAATGAAAGGATATGCAGTGAAATGGATTTATGGATGGAATCAAGAACAGGGAAAGAGTAACTGGCACAGGAGACAGTGATGAGAAAGTGGGGAAAAGTTTGAGGCAAAGTGGCATAAGGAATGGCACAAGGAGTCCAGCCTGGCAAGGTTGGATTTCAGAGCAGCCCCTTAGACCAGATTAGCATAATTAAACACAAGTTAAATCATTCTGAGATCAGTCTCACGATGGGCAGGGAGTGGGATGCAAATTTACTGCAGAAGAGGCCTCCAAGTTTTGGGTGTATTTTTTTGTGAATGGTATTAAGGTGTGAAGAGAAATCCAGGTACAGATGTGCAAAGTTGTGAAACTTCACTTTGTGAAATTCTTCATGAAGTTTCTTGATTTTGGGTAGTATGAAATGCAACTAAATTTTTGGGATGGAAGTGCCTTCTTCCCTCACTGAGAACTGTATCTAGTAGCACTATGCAAGTGAAGTTACTGTTGAAGTGCCACTATGTATAACTTTCACTAAACACAGTAGCGCTTCACTAGTGAAGAACTACATGAAGTAGTGTGTGCAAACACTTTTCACAAAAACAAACAAACAAACAAAAAATTGAAAACCACCCCATACCCTTTGGTAGATATCATTCACTCTGCTCCCACCACAAAACATAGTTTGTAATAATATGCCCACCCCACTTAGCAATAGGTTTGAGTACTTCCATTCCAAATTTATTGAGATTTGGGATCAGCATGACCCCCTGTGCAAAACCAGGGTCAGAGGCTGCCACCTCACCTGGGTCTCAGTTGAACTCCTGGCCTGCCAGCGTGCTTGTGACCTGGCCTGGAAAACCTTTAAGGTCTCAGGTTCCCCTGCAGACCTACAGAGGTATTGTCCCATGCAAAATTCTTGCATCAGGGTCACTAAATTAGCCAAAGCTGAGTTTTTCTCTTCTTTCCAAAGAAATTTAAGCAACATTCTTGAAAGTCATCCAAGCCTTATTATCTCCCCATCCCAGTCCCCCCCTTCTCTAAATTTAGGGGCTCCTCAGCCTTTGATCCTTCATCAGCTGCTGCTGCCACCAACTCATATTTCACCACCCGTGCATCTGCTCTCCTGTCCTACCTACCTCCCTCTACTTCCTTCCCCTTTCCCATCCCCATCTTATCTCCTCCTTTCTTCTTTTCACCTGTATCTCCATCCTCCACTCTAAAATCCCTCCTATCCCACACTGCTATCCCTCACCCTTTGCTATGCAAATAGCCCTGATGGGCTTGACTCAAAGCTTTTGCACCTCTCCACCCCTTCAATTGCTGCTCCTCTTGCCTACTTACTAAACCTTTCATTCTCTTTGACCTCTGTTACTGCATCTTGGAAGTATGTTACCATCATTCCTCTCCACAAAGGTGGTGACTCCTCCTGTCCTGGAAACATATGTCCTATATCCCTCCTCCCTACCTTATCCAAGCTCCTAGAACACATAGTTCTATCCCAACTGTCTCCCTTCCTTGACTCCTTATGCTTCTTCACCCCTTTCCAGTCTGGCTTTCATAAACGCCACTCCACCACCTCATCCCTCCTCTGAATTAGAGTCCATACACTCGGCCATGAACAAGGGTCTTCTCACTGCCACCATTTTCATTGATCTTCAAAAAGCTTTCACCACTGTCTCTCACTCTCTCTTAATTCACAAACTCAGTTCAGCTGGGCCTTCTGTCCCCCACCACTCAATGGTTTAGCTCCTACCTCACAGGCAGATCTCAATCCACGAAGCTTGGAAATGCCATATCCCCTCTCCCTTCTAATTACCACTGATGTCCCCAAGGCTCTGTACTTGAACCATTACTACTTTCCATTTTTTTGAACAACCTTCCCGTTGCCTGCTCATCTGTGTCCATATATATGTATGCAGATGACACTGCCCATTTTGCCTCTGGGTCTTCACCAGACAAGCTTATGTGCAAGCTCCAACTCAATTTTGACTCTGACCAAAAAAGGTTAGAGTCAAATCAACTATCACTTAATGCCAAAAAGCTTCTATGTGCTTTGGCACAAGACCTAGGCTGTTCAAATTCTCAGACCTCCCCTCCTCCCACACCCTTGATGGAGTCCCAATTGACTATGTGCTTACTTTCAAGTATTTAGGTGTCTGGCTTGACTGTCATGTCCATTTCTCCAGGCACATAGGCACAATTCATAAGAAGCTCCATCCTAAACATGGTGCCCTTTATATGCATAAAAGCTGTATCCCCTTCCCTCCACTCCTTGACATCCTTACCAAGATGATTCTCCCCATTTTTCATTATGGAGATCTTGGCTATGGTGCTGCCCATATGTCCACCCTGACCAGACTTGATCCTCTCTTCCACTCCTTCTGCCACTTTGCCCTCAATAGCCATTTCCGCACCCACCACGGTACCCAATACTCTTCTCTTTCCCTCCCTTCCCTTGGGATCACCATCTATCCCATATTGCCACATTCACCTCTAATCTCTGGCTATCCTTTCTACCCCCCCATTCTGACTTCGTACTCTCTCCCACCACCCCGTCCTCTTATTCCCTTCATAACACTGGACTTCACTCAATCATGCTCCCCCCTACAAAAAAAAAATAACTCTCACTGGCTGATCTGCTTTCTCTTTCCACTTTCCAAAACTCTGGAATTCTCTCCTCTTAAACATTTGCTCTTCTCCCTCTAAATCCTCCTTCACTTTTGTTCTCCGCTCATACACCACCCCTTCTGCCCTTGTCACTAATGTGCCTGGCCTTGGTTTTCTTCTACTGCAGATTGCAAATGTGCTGTAAATGCTGTTATTGTATACTATACATATTCATATAATAATCAGCTGCTGATACTGTTTATTGCACTTATTGTTGTTTATTGTTATTGTACTGGTTACGTTATGCTGCAACTATTTATCACACATACTGTACTACGGGGACACTATCTATGCTAGTGCTCCCAAGTCTACCTTGGCCAGACTAGATCTACTCTTCCACTCCTTCTGTAGGTTTGCCCTGGATTTCTGTGCCCCCCCCAGACCCACCACTGCCACCTCTACACGTCTCTTTCTTTTCCCTAGCTTGAAGCCAGATGGCTTGATCATTGCTCCTCCCTTATTGCTAAGTATTGTCTGGGATTCCTCCCATCCTACCTTATGTCTCCTCTCCTCCCCATCAGACCCCTTCTACTCTCTCCATAGCTCTAACCTCTGCTTTCTAACTCTCCCATCCAGGCAGACCTTGGATGGGCAAGCTGCTTTCTCTTTCTGCCTTCCAAAACTCTGGAACTCCTTCCCTGGTCCTATTCATTCTGCTACCTCATCCGCTCCTTCTCCAGTCTTATGTATGATTACTTCACCCTCTCCTGTAACTGCCCCTGACTCCCCTGTTATTGCCCCATACCTTCCTTTTTCTGACTCTTCACCCCCTTTTCTTCCCCACCTCCCTGACTCTCATACTACATATCTCCCCCTCCCCATCCTCCCTCTCCCCATTCCTCTACCTCCCCTACCTACCCCCCCTAATTCTGGACCTCCCTTGTCTCTTTCCTATGATCTACCTTTTCTTTTCTTCCCCTCTCTACTCTTTGCCCTTTGCTAGACTACCCTTAGCTACCTGCACTAACCTGGTTCATCCCATATTCTTGTAGGCAAATGTTACTTACTGCTGTTGCTGCATTTTCTGTGAATAATTCCTAGGTATATGCTCTTGTACATTCAATGTATATTACTTGATGTTTAATTTATGATAAATTGTATAAAAGTGTGCCTTAATACAAGTGTACATTCTCTGTAAATATTTTTACGCTGTACGGATATGTATTTCTCCCTCTCCCCCAGGACACTACTGGAAATGAGTTGTTAATGGCTCAGTATGTCTCTCCTGGTGAAACTTTTCAAATAAAAAAATAATTTACTTGTTTCTTGCCTTTAATATTTTATGTTTCATTCCAAATGTACTCTCTGTATTCTACATTGTTCTACATTGTTTGTACAATTTCTATTTATTATACCCAAATTCTCCTTCCCACCTGGATGCATCTGGATGTGAGCTATATGAGCTCAGTATGTTTTTCCTGGTAAAATGTTTAATGAATAAATAAATAAGTTCTCCAACTCCACTAAGCAATCACCTTCATCCTTTAACCATGTACCCTGCAGAGTTGTAAAAGTATGCATAGCAGTAGTCAGTCAGACTCAATGGGCCCTATTGCCCATACTCCCTACTGAAGGAGAGATTGGTGGAACATCTGGTTGTCAATGGACTACAGGACCCAAGGCAGCATGGTTTCACTGGGGGGAGGTCATGTCAGACCAACCTCATTGATTTTTTTTGACTGGGTGACTAGGGAGGTGGATCAGGGGAGGGCAGTGGACATGGCCTATCTGGACTTCAGCAAGGCCTTTGACACTGTGCCACATAGAAGACTATTACAAAAACTGAGGAATATGGGTGTGGACAGGACAGTAGTGTGGTGGGTAGGTAACTGGCTTGGCGGCAGGACACAGAGGGTGGTGGTAAATGTCTGTCACTCCACAGAGGGAAGAGTGACGAGTGGGGTACCACAGGGATCAGTGTTGGGACTGGTCCTAGTCAACATCTTCATCAGTGACATTGTGCAGGACCTAGAAGGCAGAATTTCACTGTTTGCTGTTGACACAAAGCTCTGTAACAGAGTAGACACACCAGAGGGTGTAGCCAGAATGAGAAGGGACCTGCAGAAACTTGAAGAATGGTCAGGGGTTTGGCAGTTGAAATTAAATGCAAAGAAGTGCAAGATAATGCATATGGGGCACAAAAACCCTGGCACAATATATCAGTTGGGGGGTGAGGATATAGCATGCACCAAGCAGGAAAGGGATCTTGGGGTTATCATCTCTGATGACCTCAAGGTAGGGAAACAGTGTGACAGGCAGCAGGTAAAGCAAATAGGATGCTGGGATGCATAGGCAGGGGCATCACCAGCAGGAAAAGGGAGGTCATAAATCCACTATACAAGACACTAGTGAGGCCCCACCTGGAGTACAGTGTACAGTTCTGGAGACCTTACCTAGGTAAGGACATAGACAGGGTAGAGAAGGTTCAGAGGAGGGCAACAAAGATGGTCCATGGATTGCATCACAAGTCCTATGAGGACAGGTTGAAGGAACTGAATATGTACTCCCTGGAGGAGAGGAGGGAGAGAGGGGATATGATAGAGACATACAGGTATCTTACAGGGAGGAACAGGGTGCAGGAATACACTATTTATAAGCGAAAAAGATGTTCCTGGATTAGAGGGCATGGGATGAAGTTGGAAACAGGATGATTCAGAGGAAACGTGAGGAAGAATTTCTTCACAGAACGGGTGGTGGACAAGTGGAACACCCTGCCAGAGGAAGTGGTGGGGGCTGAAACAATCACGGGATTTAAGAATGCATGGGATAGACATATAGGAATTCTGGAGGTCAGGGGTAAGGGGCAACAGACTTCTAGGAAAACATAAACTGAACTTACAAGCTCAAATGGGCAGACATAGGCCCTTATCTGCTGACACTGTCTATGTATCTATGTATTTATGAAGCCCAGCTACTAAGGACAAAACTGTCATAAATGTGAGTGCACAGCTGTGCACCGCATATCCAATGTGAAATATGTGGCATGCACGACACAGCCCATCATGCCCCCAGGAGGCCAGGGCAGTGACAGATGAGGTGCACAGCAATGTGCAGGGGGTAGGATGGAGCCAGGGCAAGTTGAAGGGAATGCCCCTTGACCCCACCATATTTGTTGATGAGGAACCGCAATGTGCCAGTGATACAGATAGTGAGGATAAAAGATGTCTGTGGAAAATGCCAGCAGTAACTGCGACCTTGAGGTGCAGGTGGAGACAGCCACCATATACCCAACCAGCAATACCAGTTGATGCAGCACGGGCTGGGGTGGTTGAGGGAGGAGGCAGCGATTGCTGAATTTCATAGGGGAACAGGTGGCCATCCTTGTAACTGAAATCCACCAACATTACGATGTACTGTTCTGGCGGAGATCACTGGGCACCCCAGCTATGATGAAGGCCCTCATATGGCTGGACCTGCAGGTGGCAATCAATGCCGCCAGACAGGAGGCACCTAAACTGGTGGCCATCAGGCACAAGTGGCATGACTTCCAGTCCCAGGTGAAGAGACAGCTGAGCAGGGCATGGCAGTTGTGGGGCACCATAGGAGGTGGCCCGCTATCCTCTGACCTATTACTGATGCCCATTGAGCAGCAGGTAGCAGACATCATTAGTGATGTCCTCAAGAATGGCTAGACAGATGGACTCGGCATCATGCCAGGTGAGCATGATGCAGGGGTGCACAGAGCACATCCACAATACCATTGTAAGACACAGTCACTGACCACCTGTAATGCTTACCACCAACCGTGCATGATGAAGACAGTGTAGGGGAGGGACCATCCGGCATTGGAGGAGGAGGGCCACCGAGGGCAGGTGGTGAAGGTGGGTAATGGCAGAGACACAGGGCATGATACTGTACATGATGGACATGCAGATGTGCTAAATGGTGTACCACCATCCACCACACAGTGCAACAGCAGCACAGAATCAAGGACATGCAAGAGGATGAAGCCGAGGAGTCCAGAACACCCTAAGACCACCACGGCTGAGATAATTGACACACTCCAGAGTGGCAGCCACAGGAGGAGGGAAGCAGCCCTGGCATAGGACAGCACACCCAGGCTACCAAACACATGGAGACACAAGAGAGCATCGCTGGGGCCAAACAGCCATCACCCAGACCAGACTGCAGCAGCATGGATGTCTCTGTGCCACCAGAGGACAGTTGTGCCATGACCACGGGCACATCAACCCCCCCACATCACCTGAGTCACAGAAGCCAGACATGGGTGCCTCTGAGGGCCCTCATGCAGCAAGGTGCTGCCAGCAGGATGCTAGCAGCTCCCTCATCTCCGGCTACCACCCTGACTTCCGTGGGCAGGAGCGGGACCACCTACAGTTGATGAGGGCAAGCATGGAGGCAGTGCACCACCTCATGGAAGTCATGGCGGGGTCTGTGTGAGTGCAGGAGAGGCTTGCAAAAGGCATGGTCACAGGTGTGAAGGCACAGTAGTGGACACTGGAGGTGGTGGCCACAGAGGTACATCCCAAGGAGTGCCTGCTGGAGGAGGTGGCCAAAGGGGTCCATGCACTGGAGTGGACTGCGGAAACCTTCCTGGCCATAGCCACCCACCTGAACACCCGACAGGCTTGTCCTACTGTGCCTGCCATGGCTGTGTCCATGGCACCAGCCAGTGCACTAGAACCCACACCCTTGATATCACAGGCAAGGTGTAACAGTGCCTGACAGCACCCCCACCCTGTGCTGGGTGGCATAAAGCCAGAACCCAGCACCAGCACATCGACACACCATTCTCACCATGTACAGTCATCCCAGGAGGCCACACAGCCAGCAGGCACAGCACACTGCATGACAGTGAACAGAAGGGGGCATGGATGCAGTAGGCACCCACCGATCCTAGAGACACAGTGAGGCAATGTGGAAAACACATATGCATGTGACTGTCATGAACTCACCACCACCACCCTCCAACAACACTGCACACATGCTGCTCTGCAATTCCACCCCATGGACCAGCACTGCTTGGGAAGAACACTTGGTGTCCGCACCACAGGCCTGCACCATGCCACACCTTGGCACACCCCACACCCCCCCAACATGCAGCATGCACATGTTGGTATGCTATGCACGCAGTGGTGTGTCCACAGTGGGGCCCATGGCACACCACACACACATGGCACACATGGCGGCCTGTGTGCACCAGGTGCACACCAGTGACATGACACATATGCATCCACACCATGATGTGCACACCATGTACATGCCAACTCAGTCTGGTTCACTCATCATTGACAGCATGTGTTCCGCCTTACCTGCAGAATGTGCCATGGGCCACATGATTGTGCACAGCCTGCACCGCCATGCATCCTGCTGCTTGGTTACCCCTTGGTGGCACCCTGGTACCCTCCCTAGCCAGTGTTGGTCCATGGGGTGGCTGCAGTCGTTCCACACCATCCTCTTCTGGGCATATGTCAGTGGGCTCAGGCACCATATGGAGTATGCAGATGTTGTGCAGCATGGCACACACAATGAACACTCTGCACACCATCCCCTGTACAAGCATCATCATGCCACCTGTCTGGCCCAGGCATCAGAAATGCATCTTCAGAAGCCCTATGGTGCATTCCATGATGCCGCACTCCCGTACATGTTCTGCATTGTATGCCTCTTCAGCAGGGTGCCGTGGATCCTGATATGGTGTCAGGATTGTCATTCTCGGACTGTACCTGCTGCCACCAGTGTAAGTGGGGTGAAACAGAGCCATTAGTAGTGCTGGGGCACATGTGCAGCTAATGTATCTGTATGCCATGATGGGGGCTCACCTAACAGCCAGCCATAGCCCTCCAGTTGCTGGTCCAAATGGCAACCCAGTCCGCTGTTCTAGTAGACTTATGAGTCTTGGCACGACCACAGGTACCATGCCAAGATGCTGAATAGAATGCCTCTGGCATCGCAGACAACCTGACAGTTGATGCTGTGGTACCCCTTACTGTTCCTGTAGTTCTCTTCACTGGTGGACAAGGTGAGGCTGGGCACATGCATGCAATCAATCAGACTCACCATGTTTTGCATGCCATACCTCTCCAGGAATGCACCCTTGACGGTCATGAACTCTGCCTCATCTGCAGGGAATGAGATGTAACTCTTCCAGTGCCACACCAGGGCATCAATCACTTGGTGCAGCTCCTGTGACACAGATGACTGTCTTACCACTGTCACATCACCCTCTGGAAGCTGCTTGTAGCATAGTACTGCAGAGCACATAGCACCTTTGTCTCCACGGACATGGCCATAGAGTACTCAGTGGTTGGTCAGATCGTATCCTCCACTAGGCCACAGTAGTACCATAATATGCTGTGGTTGACTCAGAATTACTGTAGGATATTGGTTGGGTGCAGCATCTGTGCAACAAGTCATGGCCTGAGTTCCGGGCAGTGGTGCCCCGGTCTGCCATGGCACTCAGCAATGGCCTCCTCGATCAAGACTATATGAAGCAGAGCCCCTGGTCACATCACACTGTCAATACATGTACCACTCTGACTCAGTGCACTGTGCCTTACATGCCATGTGATATGTCACACATGCCCTTTAGCGTGTGGCATGCCCACATGGTGTGGGCGTGCTGGCCATGGGTTACCATTATAGCTGTGACAATAATGGTGGATGTAGCACCACCTATGCCAGCTGGAGAGATTTGTGTCAGGCTCACCCTGCCATGGCAGCTGTATCAGGTGGTCAAGTCCACCTACAAAGACAGTCTGCCTGCGGGCGAACTGTGGGAGGTGACAGCAAGGAAACAGGTAGGTTCTGCAGCCGGTACATGTGGTCGTGTGTCATTTGTGTGTGTGGTGTTGAGGGGGGTTCAGTCCTTTGTCATGGGTGTGACTGCAAATCTGTTTCCCTGTGTTTGTTTGCAGGGGACCCAGCATCAGAAGGTGGTGATAGTCCTGGATCACTAGGAGGTGGGCGGGTCAAGCCCGGCATGGGTGGTATCCCCACGGTGGCACCTGCCGCACGATCTCCCATGGAAGTTTGATCTCTGGAGCAGCATGGAGGACTTCATGTACAGGGATGACTGGGGTCACGTATGGGCCATATGTGCACCCTCCAAGGTATGTGGCCCTTGGCCATGTGTGAGTGTGTGGCATTGCTGGTCCTGTGGATTTTGCAGGTTACTGGGTCACTGACTTCAGTCCCTTTTGTCTGCTTTTGTCATTTCAGTGCTACTGTGGACCCATCAGGAGGATTGTGTTAGAGGAGCATGAGTTCACAGACTCCACCCCAGCAGGAGCTGACTCCATCCGCCATCCATGAGGTGACCATGGAGGAGGACTCATACTGAGGCGGAAGCCCATCCATGCAACCAACCCCACCCCGCCTTTATGCATTTGCTGTTTTGTACTCTGTGTGGACTCTGTGTTTGGTGCCAGTAAAGGAGTTTGTAGCCAGTGTCATCTGTTTGTCTCATTCTTCACCCTTGCATGGTGAGCACAAGTGGGCCCATATGTGTGTGTGTGTGTGTGTGTGTGTGTGTGTGAGGGGCTGTGTGTTCCGTATGCTTCTGTGACTGGGCAATGTGGTGTGCTTCCCATGTGTGCCTGCCTGTTCGCCACAGTACACCATGCTGTGCGTGCAGCTTCATTGGCACCTGCTGGATGGCATATGCATTATGCTGGGGCAGGTCATATAGCCAGTGTAGTTGTACATGTGGCAGTCACATGTGGCAGCTGGTGGGCATGTGTGTGGCCACTGCCAACATGCCTTGTGTCTCTGCATGCATAGCTGTCACGTCGAACTGCAGCAGACATTGCTGTGCCCCCTCCGGCTTGCTTTGCTGGCCACTCCTGCCATTTGTGCAACACGTAGGCTGTTTACAGCTGCCTCCAGAATGTGTATCGCATACATGGGGACCCAATTCACATTTCTGAGGTAACATATGCCATGCATGCACATCCATGGTACCGCACATATGGTGTGTGCGGGAATGCCCATGCACGGCCACTGATCCACTACAGCGTGCATGTTTACGTGGCAGCTCTGCACACTGCCCTATGCATGGGTTATGCATACCACATGAGACTGCTTCTGCATATTCTGAGCATATCAGTCTACGCATGGGACTTACACACCATGCGTAGGGCTGTGTAGCCATCATGAATAGGTCCCAATATAATCAGTCCCTTCCTCCTGCCCACAAAAGCAAGTTACCCCACCTCCCCCACCGTATCATTCTCAATGATGACTTAAACCCCACACCCTTCACCACCCTTTTACTAATAAAATCCCTCTATTCCCTCCAAAGCCACCAAACCCCAGTTTCAAGAGAAAAAAAAATCATGTAAAAAAAAAAGCTCCATGGAACCTCCCTGAAGGATATCATTGCTTAGTGTGCCTTTCCTGGTCCAAAATTACAAATAAAATAAAATACAAAAAATAAATAAAATACCTTGGAGGAAAGAGCATCTTCACTCTTCTGTTTGTAAGCTAAATGAAAGGTGAGTGATGTTTAGCCTAGTAGCAATACTTTATTGGCTGATTTCCAACCAATTACAGCACAATTCACATTAAACTTATTATGCAGCTAGTTTGGAACCCATTTTTTAATGTGACTGCAAAGATTTGCCAACTAGTTATTTTTGTGTTCCATTTTGCTGTAGAATGTGGCTTTCAAACTGAAAGTATAGTCAGGCAATTCATTCAGATCTCTGCAGAGACCAGCTCACAACCAGATCTCAATGATGAAGAGATTTCCGATGCAGAGTCTTAACAGCTTTAATGTTAACTGGCTATGGACTTGTTGCCCAATAAGTTTAATGTGAATTGTACTGTATGTATCATTACTTCTAGCATAGACTTCACTCACGATTCATTCCACTTACAAACACAGAAGAGTAAGGATGCATGCTTTCTCCATCACAGAGCAGTTTACGTTTTTACAGGATTTTTTTCTTTACTCTGAAACTGGGGTTTGGGAGCTTTATTGAAATAAGTAGGAATTTTTTGGCAAGAGGGTGGTGAAGGGCAAGGGATTTTAGTCATCATTTAGAGGGATATGGTAGGGGAGATGGGAGACTTGCTTTTGTGGATGGGGGAAGTGATTTGTTGTACTGTGTCTGATTGACTGCTGCATAAAGTTTTACAACTTTGCATGGTACACAAGGGAGAAGGGCGAGTTTGGGGTCTAGCAGGGAGATTGTTAGGAGAGATAGTATTTTAAACCATGTGCATGGTGACAGGGGGTGGGTGAGTATGAACCAGTGGATGTGGGTGGTTTTCTGTGTTTTTTAAGCCAAACATAAAAACAATAAACTGCCTGTGAAGTTTGTATGAAGTTGTGTGACTGTAAAATTTGCACAGTGCAAAGTTTCCAGACATAGTATCAACTTCGCTAGTGAACTAAAATGTTGATGCATATCTAAATCCAGCTTTTGATCAAGTCACATACCAAGGTATTTAATGGACAGGACATCCTCTAGAAGGGTTCCATCAAGGGTATAATAAGTTGACAAGGATGGAAAGCTATCTAGCTTCTACCTGGAGCCAAAGGAGATTGTTATTTAACAGTAGTTGATTGAAGTTGAACCAGTGTTGTACATTCTCAAAGTCCTGCTGCAGCAATGATTCAAGCTCAGAGACTGAGGCCCTAGTGGAGAAGAGGGTGGTGTCATATGCATACATACAGTATGTATGTTAGCACTGACACAGGCGGACAAAATGCCATTGAGGAAAATGGAAAAGAGAGTTGGACCTAGAATGGAACCCTATGTAGTGCCAGATCGGGCGGAGTGGGGCAGAACCACCTATCTGAACTGACTGGTGATGATCAGGGAGAGGGGATTTAAACTAATTTATAGCCAAGACAGGGAAACCAGCATCCTTCAACTTGTCCATGAGGAGAGGGTGGGCAACAGAATCGGTAGTGTTCTGAGGTCAATAAAGATGGCTGATGTGAGGTGTCCCTGTCCCATCCCCTTAAAAATGGTTTCAATGACCCAGAGTAGGGAAGGTACAGTGGAGTGGTTTTTCAAAAGCTAGACAGGAAAGGAAAGAGGAAGCCAGTCAAATTAAGGACAGCAGAGATGTAAGAGAACACAAATTTCCAGTAGCTTGGTCAGAGAAGAAAGGAAGGGGACAGGTTGGAAGTTCCTAGTGGAGGAACATTCACCTCCTTTATTCAAAAAGAGAACCTTAGCCTGCCTTATCTAACTGACTTTCACACAGATTTGCGCACCCCTCCTAGTTATGCAAATCCCTGTGAATGTCAGGCTGACAAGACTTCACCAGAACAGATGATGCTTTTAAAAAAACTTGTACAGCTGATCCAGGATATGCTGAGAGGCACACATGCTTTGTCATCTTTAGGACTCCTCAGTGTACCAGAGTCATAATCTCAGTCAGGCACAATTTGCTTGAATACTGGGGAAATGGACTAAAGAAATGTTTTTAGAGCAACTTATGAATGTGTAGCTTATGCTAGTTTTGGTCAAATAAATGTTAGGAGATATGGAACCATTCTGTAATCATAGCTGAGTAAACTGCAGAGTGGTTACCAATTAATTGTGTTGTGTGGAATTTTCAAATTATGAAATAAATTATTCAGAATTTCAGAAGTTCTAATAGATTTGATAGCATTCTTTCAGAAACAGAAAAATGGAACTGTACTGTAAAACAGAAATAAGACATTCCATAGTTCTTAATTTTTCCACAGAACTTATTCTGCAGACATATTTAGAAATCCTAAGCAGAAAGTAATTGAAATTTCATTTGCTTCCTAATGACTCTTATGTATCTGCTTGTGGGTCATTAAGAAGTCTTGATGGCCTTTTGTCTGTTCTGAAGCTGTGCCTAAATTCTGAAATTCTCATTGAATCTGCAACAGAACTAAAAACATAGAAACACAGAAACATAGAATTTGACGGCAGATAAGGACCATTTGGCCCACTCAGTCTGCCAATTTTCCCAACCTACATTATTACCACAGATCATTCTTGATCTACAACTTTCTCCCTTTCCCCTTCCTTTCCACTGTGATTCCCTTGTGCCTATTCCATGCACTTGAACCCTACTGCTATTTCACCCCCATCTCTACTGAAAGTCTGTTCCATGAATTTACCACTCTTTCTGTGAAGAAGTAGTTCCTCACATCTCTCGTGAGTCTACACTTTTCCAGCGTCACATCATGTTCCCTTATTCTTGAGAACCTTTTTTTCTGAGAAATACTTCCCTTCTGTACCTTATTTATCCTGTAAGGTATTTAAAAGCCTCTGTCATATCCCCCCTTTGCCTTCTCTCTTTCAAGTTGTACATATTAACATCCTTTAGTCTCTCCCCATAGGGCTTTTGATGCAGACCCTGCACCATTGTATGTGCCATCCTCTTGACCTCCTCCACTCTGTCTATGTTCTTCCAGAGATGTGGACTCCAGAACTTGACATAGTACTCTAGGTGGTGTATTGCCAGTGATCTATACAGATATAACACCACCTCCCTGTCTCTGCTGATAATAATCCCCATGCACCCCAGCATCCCACTAGCCCTCCCGAATGCCTTGTTGCACTGTCTGGCCACATTTAGGTAATCAGATATGATTACCCCCAAGTTGTTGCTGCATATTATATATCATAATACATTGCAAATAACTGTGCTAATGTACCAGTTATGGTTCAACTTAAATTTCTCAAAAGTAGGGAAATTCGGTGTTAGGGTTTACAACCCTAAGTCTCCACTCCTGCAAGGAAGCAAAATTAAAAATCATTAGGGTTTTGGGAGTCTCGAGTCTTGGTGAAGTCGAGGTGGCATCTTCTTTGGGGTAAGCTACCATAATGCCAACCCCATTCCATGATCAAACAACATCAGATGTGATTTCCTTTCTTCACAAAAGGCCTACAGGACATCACATCAGTGCTAATGCATTTGTGTAATCTGGAAACAGGGTACGTTGTTTGTCTTACCTGATGATGAGTGTTGTGTGGTTGCTTGTGTGGTCCTGTGCTTTTGCTGCTTGAGTGGGTGTAGGGAGTTGGGGCTGGAAATTCTAACCCCACATTTCCCTACTTTTGTGGTGTTAAGTGAAACCCTAACTGGTGCATTAATGCAGTTTTTGTAAAGTGTGTCCTTCCTTTTTGAGATAGTGAAATTGTATTATCATTAACACAAGTCCCTTCATTAGCACATGCAGATGCACAGGGCCATCTTGGTTCTGCCCAAAGGGAAGAGCTTGTATGCAAGCTGAAGTTTCTATCTGTCTCCTGGCTATAAAGGCAAAAAATGTGTGGGGCTGTCTTGGGGTTTGCAGAATCACAGGGCCCTCTGGCCCCTGTGCTTCCATTTAGCTACAGATGCAGAAGCAGATGTGCAGGGCCAAGACTCATTCTGGCTGCAGAAGCACAGGGCCTTCTAGGACTTTGCTTCCATGCAGGTATGGGATCAGAGGTGCAGTAGTCTGTGGACCCTATGCAAAATAGAAGACTTATCTTCACTATATGGTTACCTGCTATGTGTACTGTAAGTGAAGACTGAGATTTGGAATGGGAGCTATAGAACAAAGGGGACTTTTGTTTGGGGACAAGAGTACATTCTTGCCTGCTAGCAGTAACTGTACTCATTAAGTATTACTTTCAGTTTGAACTGCAACATTTTGGTTGGCGAACCTTGATTTTCAGCATGACCAAACATTTTCAGTTTGCACCAAAAATGTTACTTTGCAAGCTGAAAGTTTTGGTTCACGCCAAATGTTTTGGTTCGTGAACTGAAATATTTAGTTCATGAACCAAAACTTTTTCTGTTCTAACCAACAAATGTCAGACTAACCAAAAATCAGATGAGGACAATGCCAAAGTCTGAAAATACTATTTCTAGCACTTTTTGAAAACAAAATTAAGAACCTTCCTTTAGGAGGTTCCATTTGGCAAGATTCATATTTCTGTTGTTCTCAAAGTGTCAGTTTGTATAGGTTTTCATATTTTTGTGGAACTGAAATGAAGAAGCAAGAAGGCAGCCATCATGAACAAAAAAAATGTGTTTTGGTTTGTGATTTGATTTGAGAGGAGCGTTTTCGGTTTGTGACAAATAAGTGATGCAAACCAAAAACAGTGTCATGACCCAAAAAGTTTTTGGTTTGTACCAAACAGCTATCCTAAGCAAGAATTTTAAGTCCTTATGACTCTTGAACTGTTAAATATTATTTCACAAAACCTTTGAAAGCCATTATCTCAGTACATGCAGCTTCTACCCTGAAAGTTTTGTGGAGCAATTCAGAATTGTCTAGGCTGTACATGAGAGCAAATAAAGCACCCAAACCCTTTTTAAGTATTGGAAAAAGTTACCCTTTTACAAAATAAGTGGTATCCAGATCTCTGAAACCACACAAGGTGCTGTCATGAAACTTTCCACATCTTGAGACCATGGCAGTGGGAATGTGCATACACCTTTTGGAGGTATTCTGTTGAAAGCCACCCAAGTTATTAAGGTGCAAAGGCTGGAGTTTAGCATTGAGCTCCGTACGCAACACCCTAACTATAGGGGCACCACTGCACCTCTATAATATTATATACATTGCAAAAAAATGTGTTAATGCTGTAATTATGGTCAAATCCACAAAAGCAGGGAAATGTGGCATTAGGATTTTCAAAGCTAATACCCCACACACACCCTGCACACACCAGCAGGCATCGGGGGTGCTTTGGGGTCATTGCCCTAATGCTCACCCCATTCTTCTATACTGTAACCATCTCAGCTTATTTACTTATAGAATGGGGTGAGCATTAGGGTTGATGCCCCCAAGGCACCCTCTGATGCCTTTTGGTGTGTGCAGGGTGGTTGTGGGGTATTAGCCTTGAAAACCCAAATGCCACATTTACTTACTTTTGTGGCTTTGGCCCTAACTAGAGCATTAATGAAGTTTTTGCAATTTATATCCTTACTTTTTGAGATAGTATAAGAGTATCTTTATTTTACTGTGCACTCACATAAGTCCATAATGGTATCCATATGTGCATGTGGGAGCACAGGGCCCTGCCGGCCCTGTGCTCTGATGCATACATATTGTAACTGTCCCTCATTTGAGTGTGGGAATGCAGGGATCTCTGGGCCCTGCACTTCCATCTATTCAAAAGTTTAGAGAGATTATAATGAACCCTCACTTCCCTGTGGGACTACAGAGCCCTTAGAGCCCTGTGGTGCCATCAGTCCATAATGATATATGCCTATGTTCTCCCATGCTTGCATATTGTAAGTGGCCCTCATTTTTGTATAGTCAAACCAGTGCAGATGTCATGTTGTGAATGCATGGCACAGTATCAAAGTCACTGCAGGCCCATTCAAAGAAATTTCCCCTGCACCTGTAAACAGGGCCTGGAAACATGCATAACAACTAAGTGTACCTAAAGGTGTACTAAGCTGCTCATCACAGTGAGTCCATACCTCAAAGCATTTTTGAAATATTGCTTCTGAAAGGCACCCCAGCCATTGCAGTATTATCCCATGGGAAATCACAAAACATCAAAATCTTATAACTATGCAACAGATGAAAATGTTCTCAGCAAACCAGCAAAAGGCACATCTGTGGGGCAAGCCCTTTGCACCCTGACAATTTCAGCCCATAAGTAAAAACTGTTTGTTTTCAATGAAGTGACAAAGAAACAGACCCATCTGGAAAATGAATGTCGCAAATTAAAAAAAAGTTGTCACGGCATTATTTAAGGTTTTGCATTAGAATAAATAATAGCGTGCCACAAAAAAATAATGTTGTGACACCTTTTTTGGTGCCACAATACTTTTTTTGATGTAGCAATAGCAAAAAAAAAAAAAAAAGCACAACACAGAAAAAAAAAATTATGAAAACATTAACATTTAAAGCCTTATTACTCTGGAACCCCTTCATATACAGTATTTTCACTCGACCTGTCAAAGGCACTACCTTGGGACATGACACATGTCCCCTGCAAGTCTGGGACAAAAATTCCTTTCCATGTAGGCTGTAGATGAAAGCAAAACAAAATGTTAAATATGAAAAAAAAAATTGTTTTTTTCTGGAAATGACACAGCTGTATCTCAGAAACCACACAAGCTGCCATCACACACATTTTCACACATCAAAACCTTGCTTCCTAGACCACACATGGAAAATGTCAGCTCATACCATCAAAGAGAGCCAAAGAGATTAACGTTCAAAATTTTAGGTTTAACATTAAATAGGCTACTCAACCCTAACTATAGTGGCACAATCGCACCACTATAATATTAAACTGTATACAAGAGAGATACTCTGCTTAGCCCTGATATGTAATGTAATCTATAAATAAGTCATCCAATATCACAGTTCTAAGCAACTAGTAATGTAAGTAAACTGTGAGCTACAACTATATTAAACTGAACTAATTAAAATGAGGGAATTAGCTGCATGCCTTAAACGGATTAAATAAGATGCATACTGATTTAATACTGTGTCATACATTGCTTAAATCAATACAAGCTGATGTAAGCAAATTAATGAGAACACAGTTTTGCAGTGATGCTGTGCTATACTTTGTACTTGTAATATTCCTTTATTTTCCTTTATTTCCCTTAATTTCCTCCTTTGATTCTTACTCTAATTCTTCCCCCACCCTTTCCCCTCCCCCCCTTCTCACCCCACCTTTTTGGATTGATCCTATTCATTTCATTCTTTTCTTTTCTTTTAAATCGGCTTTTATTCTTTGTTTTCTTTTCCTGCCCGTTTTTCCTTCTTTTCTTCTCCCTTCCCCTTCCCCTACCCTTTCTCTGACCCTTGGCTTCTTTCCTTTTTCCCTTTTCCTCCCTCCTCCCCCGTTTCTTCATATTGTCTCACTTCAAATATATATAGAATGCATTTTAAAATCTAGGACATTTTAAATTTATTCAGGGGTGATTAACCTATCCATTTTTGCTATAAAAACTTTCGCTCGTATTTGAAACTTGGACGATAATATTTAATATGGTTCGAGAGAGATCCTAGGTGGAGTATTAGAGACGGAGTCACAAAAGATGTCACAACATGTAATATACGTTTACAAGTAGAACAAGAGAAGGAGATTTACCTTTAAGAGGGGATTGTGTGACGTCATCAAAGGAGCATATTTAGGTCACAGCGGAGCGCCGGGCTGAAAATTAGAAAGAAAAATTGCGGCGTACTAGATGCAGGAAGAAGGGTGGAGAGAGGATAAGAAATATTTCCTTCTACTTTGAAATTTACAGCGGTGAATGCATGGAGATGGCAGGTAAAGACTCTACGTGGATACTGGGTGTTTGAGGGACATAGTGCTTGTTTGCGCATAACCGATAAATTAATACAGGAGACAAACGACTGTAGAAAGCACTGAGGGGGAGAAAAAGAAATAAAATAAAGATTTTAAAAAATTATGCGACCTAGTTAGAGGAAATGGGAAGTTATGCTATAGCAAATAATGCTAGTCCGAGTACAAACATCATGCTAGCCACATTTGTCTGAAAGTAAATGGAAGAACTTCACTGTTGCTGAAGGCTTTAAAAGATTTAAAGACCAAAGATGGTTATGAATTAGTAAAAATTTTCCAAGATGGAACAACATTAGCGATGGGGTTCAGAAAGGTTTCTAATAAATATAAAAAGTAGAAGGCATTTGTTAATGTTAACAGAAGTTTAAAAGGTTTTCTAGGGGTTTTAAAAGGTCATGGAAATGAATAATCTGTGGTAATATATAGAAAAATAAAAAAATATGAGGATCTTTATTTGTGAAATAAAGACATATTGGTTTAAATGAATTAAGAATCTATTAGACATAAATATAGTAAAGTGAAAAACTTTGATAAGAAGAGGTAGTGTGGGAATAAAAATTGAGATGCCGCCTCACTTTAGTTTGAATTAAACTTATTAAAAGGATATCCTGATTATAGAATAAGGTTGAAAGGGATGTTCTTCTTTTTGGTTTTTTGTTTTTAGCTGGGGGAGACATATGAAGAGACAGACAATGATGAGGCCACATTTGATGGCACATATTAGAGTTTAGGATATTCGTTGGGACTGAACAGGTATTAAGCAAGCACCTGTTTGAAATATTGGTAACATAGTGCATCACGATTTGGTGTTTTGGTGTTGGGTTCCATTCTTTATAATCGATATAAGAGACATGGGTACAACATATATGGAGGTTTGTCTCGTTTTGTTTTGCATAGGACAGAAACCATGCAAATGGGAAAGAAAATATTATTGAAATGATAAGACCTCATGAAGTAAGTGGCATCAGTGGATATTTATTTTTATTTTTATACATTTGTACAAGTTAGAAGATTATATGTATAGGTGGAGACAGTCTTTTTAACTTTGTGTATTTATATATATTTTTATAAGGGCATCTCTTGATAAAGCCAAGATACTTGGTGAAACGTTGAGGATTGCCACATGTCAAAGCAATAAAAAGGAAGTTTGAAAACATAAAAGAAGACTGTCTGCGGATATATATTTGTTTGAAGCGCCCTCATAATTCTTTTACTCTGTTTTGGGAGATGACATCTACTTGTAATATGCAAAAGAAATATTTCACTTCTGTTGTGTCTTAGTCAATAACTGTTTGGCAAGGAACGTAAACTAGTTAATCTGTTTACATAATACTTAAAAAGGTGTCAATACTAATTTAACGTGTGTGTAATAACCTGTTGGGTTAGGCCCAAATCTTTTCCTCAGGAAAGAGAGTAGAATAAGGAAAACAAGATAAGATCTATATACTAACAGACATACTAACATACTAAATTGAAAGCAGAATAGGCCTAATGGTCTTTCATGTCTTCTCGTTTGGTCAGCCCCCACCCTGAGAGCTGACCTTGCTGCCCCCCCTCCCCCTCTCTGGCTTCTCCCTTCCCAGTCCTGGATATTCTCACTGCACTGGATTTTGCTTCCAGAACCCTTCCCCTCTACCTGTCCCATCCCCTCTTGAACCCTCCACCGTCTCTGCCTCCACCAGCCACCTGGGCAGTGTATTCCTTGGCTCCACCACCCTCTCAGTGAAGTAGCACCTCCTCCTTTCTCCCCTGAATCTCCCTTCTCCACCTTTCACCCATACCCTCTAGTTGCCCCTCCTTCCTTCAAAGTACCCTGACTGCTCCTCCCCTATTTACCCCCTTCATGTACCTGAAGACCTCTATCATGTCCCCCCAGTCCCTTCTCTCTTCCAATGTGTACATATTTAGCTCTTCAAGCCTCTCCCCATAGGTCCTGTTCCCCAAGCCCCAAATCATTTTGGTTGCCCTCCTCTGGACCCTCTCCAGGAGTTCAATGTCCCTCTTTAAGTGTGGCCTCCAAAACCGCATGCAGTACTCAAGGTGCGGCCTCAAGAAGCAGTTATACAGAGGGAGTATCACTTCCCTCCTTCTGGAGGTGATCCCCCTAGCGATGCATCCCAGCATCCTGTTGGCCTTGGCTGCTTCCCTCCTACAAGTCTCCGAGTTGTTCATCTTGACATCCACCACCACCTCCAGGTCCCACTCAGCTATCGAGACTTGTAGCATTTCCCCCTCCCTGGGTGTACACTTGGCCCGGGTTTCTGGCTCCCAGGGGCAGTATGTTGCATTTCCCCGCATTGAACCTCAGCTTCCACTTTCTAGACCACCTTTCCAGAGCCTTCAGGTCCCCCTATAGGGCCACCCTCCCCTCCTCCCCATCCACCACTGCCCCCAGTTTTGAATCATCCACAAAGAGACTCATCTCACTCCTGATACCCGTCCTTATGTCCGAGACATAGGCATTGAACAGGAGGGTCCCAAGGACTGATCCCTGCAGGACCCCACTAATGACCATCCTTGGGTATAACACTATCCCATCAACCACGACCCTCTGGGTCCAGTCCTGGAGCCAATTGCCTATCCATCTGATCATCTGGTTCCCCACCCCCATTTCTCCCAGCTTATCCAACAGGCTCCTGTCAGGAACAGAGTCAAACTCCTTACTGAAGTCAAGAAAGAGGATGTCCACCAGTCTACCCAGGTCCAAGGCATTCGTCACCCAGTCATGGAACTCCACAAGGTCTGTCTGATACGAATTCCTGGGGACAAATTCATGCTGTCTATTTTCCAGGCACCCTGACTTTTCCAGGTCCCCCTCCTAGCTTCTCCTTAACAATGCCCTCCATCACCTTGCCCACCACCGATGTCAGGCTGACGGGCCTGTAGTTCCTTGCATCCTCCCTTGATCCCCCCCTTGTGGATAGGCACTATATGCACCACCTTCCAGTCCTGGGGCACCCACCCTGTCCTCAGAGAGATGCTGAAAAGCTCCGCCAAGGGTTTCACCAGGACATCTGCCAGTTCCTTCAGCACTCTGGGATGTAATTTATCCGGCCCCAATGCTTTCTCCGTCTTAAGGGACCTGTCGGCTTCCCTCACTCTCTCTGCCAAGATTACCACCTCCGCTACCTCGTCCCCCGGCTTAGCCTTCCCCCCTCCTGCCAGTGATGCCCACCCTCTCCCCAGACCTGCTGATCGGTAAGGGTCCCCCCTCCTCAGTTTCACCGTCTCCTCCCATGTACGATGCAGCCCCCCCATTTTCCTTGGTGAAAACTGAGGTGAAGTACTCATTTAGTACCTCAGCCTGCTCCTCCAGGTCTTGTGCCCATCCCTCCCCTGTTTTAATCCTGCTAATCTGCCCCTTCACCCTTCATTTTCCCCAATGCATCTAAAGGACCCCTTGTTCCCTCTCCTAATTTCCCTGGTCAGGTTCTGCTCCTTCCTTGCCTTAGCCACCCTCACCACCCTAGTGGCCCTTCTGGCCATCAGCACGTACTCCCCTCAATCCCTTTCACTACCTGAGCACTTGAATTGCCTATAGGCCACCATCTTTCCCCTCACCACCTCCTGAACCTCCCTGGTCCACCAGCAGGAATTTTGGGCCTTACCACATTTTCGTCTCACTCTTGCACAGGTGCTGGTAGCCTCCTGAACCCCCCTCCTGATGATTTCCCACCTACTGTCAGCGTCCATGTCTGGCCCAATCCCATTCAAATGCTCCTTAAGGATCCTTCCCATTTCCTTGAAATCTGCCCCGGAAGTCAGTTACCTCCATCTTTGTGCAGCCTTCTAGTCCTCCTAGGTCCAGACAGACTCAGACCATGGCGTGGTCATTCCCCGCAAATGGGTCCCTTACTTCCAGGACCCCAACCTGGTAACTCTGTCTGCCAGGACCACATCCAGTACCCATGCCTCCCTGGTCAGTTCCACCACCTGCTGAGTTAGGGATGCATCCTGAAAGACATCCAACAACCTCTGTTCCCTGGCCTCTGAGGATGTCATAGTCTCCCAGTCTGTTCCTGGCATGTTTAAGTACCCCAACACCACCACCCTTCCCTTGCCCAATCTGCAGTGTCTCCCAACATCTTCCACCAGACTCTCCTCCAGCTCCTCTGCCAGTGCAGGGGGTCTATACACCACTCCTATTTTTACTCTCTTGCCCCCCTTGTTATCAAGGTGACCCAAATCACCTCCACAGTTTTCTTCGCCTCCTCTACTCCTCCTATGCCAATGCAGTTTTTGACTTTTATTGCTACCCCTCCTCCCCTTCCCTTCCTGGTCCTTCCTGAACATGGTGTAACCCTCCAGGTTCAGGTCCCAATTGTGCTCTGTGGTGGCCCAGGTCTCAATGACCACTGCCACATCCAACCCTCCCTCAGTTAGCGTCACCTGCAGCTCAGGCATTTTATTGCCCAAGCTCCTGGCATTTAGCAAGAGTACCTTCCAGCCTTTCCCTATACTTCCATTTCCCCTGCTCGTGTTCCCATGGGGATTCCATCTTCCCCTGGTCTGCACCTTACCAGTCAGCCTTTTCCTGCATTCCTCCAGCTCCCCAGGGGGGTGGAGACAGAGTCCCTCCTTTATTGGACCCCCCAACAGCCTTTTCTCCCATCCTTCCCCCCTTCACAAGTTTAAACCCCACCTTTCACCAATGAACTCCTCTATTTCCAACTTAAGGATCCCCCAAACTGAGATGGAGCCTATCTCTAGCATACAGCCTTATCCTCCCAGGTCTGCCCCCAATCCCCCATAAACCCATACCCTCTGGCCCCACACCACTCCCTGAGCCACTGGTTTATCTCCCTAATCTTCCTTTTGTGTTCCCCACTAGCCCTTGGCACCGGCAGGATTTCCAAGAAGGAAACTGCACATTCTATGTCATGACAGACCCTGGCAAGCTCCCTGAACCTTATCTGTATCTCTAGCTCACAATTTCCCTCAATGTCATTGGTACCCAGGTGGACCAGTATGTCAAGGGAACCCACACAATCCTTTGCCAGCTGGTATACCTGATGCTTGGCCCTGTGCACCGTTAGCCCAGGGAAGCATTTTGTTCTAACCAGGCAGGCTCCCCCATCCCATTTGATACCCCTGATCATGGAGTCCCCCAACAGGAGCACTCTGACCACTCCTTTTCCTCCATTTACCCCTCTTCCCTGTCCCTCTTCCTTTCTACTGGCCCCTTTCCCCAGCCGGCTCCTTGCTCCTCTCCCCATGTGGGTGCCACCTGCCACCCCCTCCTTAATTACCCTGGCCACCCCTTCCCCTCTTATCCTATGCCTCTTCTCCTCCCAAGTATCCTTCTGTACCCCACTACCCCCTGTCACTGCTTGTGACTGGTCCTTCCCCCCATTTGCTAAACTAGCCTGGCTCGTCCTCTCTTCCTTCCCATCTCCGTTCAGCCCCTCCTTGCCTGTTGTGCTTCCCTGGCCTAAACCCTCAGCTCCCTTTACTGTATCCTCCTTGTACTTCTGGTCCTTCTCCTTGCCCTTTCCTCCCAACTGATCCTTCTCCTTGCGCTTTCCTCCCTCGACCCCCTCCTCCTCCTGCTCTGATTCCCCTGTCCCCCCATTTTCCCACATTCCAATTTCCCCCCTGTTCTTCCTGCTATCTGGACCCCTCCTCCTGCCCCCACTCCCTTTCCATCTCTAACCTCCCCTGTCATGGCTACATCACCCCCCCATTCTCAAGCAGAAGAAGAGAAATGAACAGTTACTGAGCTTAAGGTCTGATCCACCTCCTCACCATGCCTCCTTCTGTCCAGCCCCAGTCATCTGCCTGCTTCCCTGAGAATGTCCTCCCTTTGGCCTCCCTCTGTGGGGTTCCCCAGATACCTGCCTGTTTCCTTGGTAGTGTCCTCCTTTTGGGCCTCCTCTGTCAGGGACCCTATGAGACCCCAGAGTACTCTTCTGCACTCCTTTCCCTATGCCCCCACCCCTAGTGCTTGTTGCAGCCCCATGGAAGAGCCCTTGCCCTATTCCCCAACCATACCTCCCCCTCCGCGCAGCTGTCTCCTAACCCCCACAACCTCCTCCCTTAGCTGTGCCAGCTGGTAGCACACTGGGCAACCACTGAACTTCCAAGCCCAGTCCAGTATCTTGGCCGCCCCACACCCTGTGCACCCCACCACCCTCCCAAAGATGCCAACCCCGATGACATGTGGTCCCATCCCCCTCCAAGCAGGTTTCCTTGGGTGAGCCACCAGGTTCCCCACTAGTCCAAGTTACACCCCTCCCCACTAATTGGGTCACCCAATCCTAGATACAGTCCCACAGTAAACGGGTACCCCTGTTACTAGGTGCAGTACTACACAGTAAACTTATAAGGGAAGTGAACAACTCCCTACGCTCCTCTCTCCAAGCCTTTAAACCCCACCCCCAGTGGCTAGAACTACATTAGCTGCACCTGACACCTTTACCTCCAATTGCAGGGCAGGTGTTCCCTATAAATGTGCCGAGCTCTGGGGAGGAGGAGGGAGGATGGGGAGGATGGGATTAGGGCCTATACCCATCTCTCATGAGAGTGTATCAGCCCTGGCAACACAATCCCAGTTCTCCTCAGTTTAAACTCAGAAATAACAGCAGCAGCTATTATCCCACAGAATCTTCTAGTAGTGTAGACTGCTCCTCCCCCTCTGCAAACTGAATCACACACTCCTAGCTCCCCCCAGTTTAAACTCAGAAAACAGAATTACCAGCAGCAATTATCCTACAGAATCTTCTGGTAGTGTAGACTGCTCCTCCCCCCTCCTCCCCCTCTATATGAGGTAGTTCAATAAGTGAGTCAGAGGAAGGCAGACCAGAGTATAAAGAAATAGCTAATAAACACCTGATGAGAGACAAGTGCAGGAGAAGAGGTTAGGACAGGGAAATCTGGATAAACCCTGTTTAAGGTAGGTTAAAAGGAAGTTTAAGGTCATGTGATGGCAGCTTGAGAAGCAGCAGCAGCAGCCCTCCATTGCTCCTCACCTCTGCTACACGTTTCAGCCTTTTCATCCTACTTTCATAATCAATAGTGAGCCAAAACCTGCAAGGCTTGAACTTTCAAAGTCCCTGGAACCTGGTAAGCCTGTCGGGTGATGGAGATTTATATGAAGAAAGCCCCACCATGACATTCTCCTCTGCCAACCCCGGAGAAGGACAATGCCGCAAAATGCCACAACCATCAACTTGTGGGCTTGAGTAAATCAGCTGCTGCAATGGTCGTGCTCTTGGAAGAGAAATTTATAGAAATCATGCAGTCTTTACATGACAAAATAACTGAAATTTCTGATGACCCGCAGCAAGTCAAGTCCTCAGTTCAATCTTTAACTACCCATGTGGGAGATACAGAAGCCAGATTGACTTCTCTGGAGAAAAAGCAAGACAAGAGTGAGATATCAGTGACTCAGTTTGGTCAGTGACTTAAGAAGCTTGAAGAAAAAATTGAGGATTTGGAGGGTAGAGGTAGGAGAAACAATCTCCTTGTTATTGGCATACCTGAAAAGGAAGAAGGAGCAAACCCCATACTTCTCCTTCAGAAGCTGTGTGAGAAGATCGCAGGGCCATCACCGAATGGAACAACCTACATAATTGAGCAGGTCCATCGTGCCCTCTGCCCTCCTCCACTGCCTAATTCTCCACCCAGCTTCCTCATATTCAAACTGTTAAACTTCTTGGATAAACAACATATCCAGGCAAAGGTTAGGGAGTTACAGGATGTCTTATGGGAAGGACATAGAGTCAGGATCACTCAAGATCTACCACAATCAGTAAGAGTGAAAAGGCAAAAAATGCATCCAACTGTACTGAAGCTTATTGCCGCAGGCACACCCTTTTGAATGAAATACCCGGCGGTGCTTCAAGTGAAAACCGGTGATCAATGGATCTCATTTGATTCTCATGACCAGGCAGTGCAGGAGCTCAAAGGTCTTTTTTCTGATCTTTTAAAATGAAGAGGCCTCTGAGGATATGTGGTACTACCTTGATTTACTAAATGGTGTGTAAAGCTGATACTTCTGATGGTATTAGTAAGAGTTTACTGGCATAAGTTTAAAGGGAGTGACTTGTATCCTTTAGTACTGAATACTGTATTTACACAGCGGTGTTATGGGGCTCCAGCTTAGTATAACATGAGCTGCATTTCATTTTCATATTGCAAACCACTCTCCAGAGACTTAAAACACTCACTATAGGGCAATGAGCAAAACCTGGGGCAGATCTTATTTAGTGCTTTGGAATGTTTTGTTCTTTTCCTCACCATTCATTTGGACCTTCAATCGGATGATATCTAGAAGTTGGATTCGGCCCACAGTTTACCGGCGATGGATTATGTGGTGACTTTTGCAAGAAACACCAGATCCAGATTGAAAACCATGGGTTATATTATTTCTACCTTGTTGCTGGACATTTCTGATTTATTTTGAACAATATATACAATTGTTGGAACTTTAATTATCCACAAGTTACTTTCCAGATGGTTTTGGATGTGGAGGCAGAAGAAGAGATTTACTCTCCCACATGCTGGACATTTCATTTTATTTAAATAATTAATTTGTGGGACTTTAATCTAGTACATTTTGAGCAGTATTAGTTAAATCTGCTATGTATGAACATTGAATCTGCCCTTCCATGGTCTAATTTATTTAGTATAAGGCAAGGTGCTGAAACCGAGGCAGAATTTGTTTAGTAACTTGGAATGTCCTCTCCTTAACGTCTCAAGTCATTTCATTTGATTTTTCAACTATTGTGGTGACTGAAAGCCGATATTGGCTTATTATTTACTGAAAGCACACTAATTGGCTCAAGCCATGTCAGTTTCTGATTTTGTTTACACCTTCCCCCCTTTTTTTGTTTACATTTTCCTACAATGTTATTTGGCAATTCAGTTTGACACCAGAAGGCATTTTCTTTTGATTAATTTACAAGCCCTCCAGAAATCCCCATGGTCTAAGGGATTGTTAAGAAATGGGGGGGGGGTTCCCCCTCGTTTCACACAATGGAGAAACTACCATGAGATCATAAATATGAATGTCTAGTTCTATATACTGTTTCTCTTAATAGGTTTGCAGCATTTAACAGAATTATAGTATTGTTTGTATAAGATTAGATATTTTGAACCTACTGATCGCTATTGATGTAGCAGGGGAAGGGCAGGAGTGAGGGGGGATTCTGGTGCAACTCATTCTTGTGCAAAGACATCACTCTCCAGATCTGATATAGTGGTGTGGTTCATTGGAACTAGGGCTTTGGGAATTTTGAATAGAACAAGGGTTTGATATGATTAGTATAAGGGTAGGGATAAAAAAAATGTAAGTGAGGGTAAGTTTCCTTTACTAATTTTTATGGTTCTGGGGTACAATAATATCAAGTGTGTTAGCTTAACCTACCTTTGTAGAACTTCCTTTGGTTTTCAGAGGGATAAACACTGTGGGCTATATCAAGTTATATAGATTAAAGCTACCTACCATTTTCTCTTTAAACAATTGGAATGAGTGAACCCTATAATGTGATAAGTTGGAATGTTAAAGGGGCACAAGATAGGTGCAAGAGGCAAGTTATTCTTAGACACCTTTATCAATTAAAAGCTGGGATTGCTTGTCTCCAAGAGATACATCTTCAATGACAAGTGGTGAATTTATCTAAAAAATGGGTGGGGCAGGTATACTGAGCCGGAAAATCTACATGTTTATTTATTTATTTATTCAAGCATTTAACCAGGAAAGGTATACTGAGCATGCTAAATGCTCAATTCCAGATGCATCCTGGGGAAGGGGGAACAATATACAATAGTTGCACAGCATATAATACAGATGAAAATACATAAAGTGAATTCACTAACAATTGGTCCAAGTGACTAGGGAAAGAGTAACAAAAAACAGTAGAACATACAATACCTTGACAGCATAGTGCAGACAACGAGAAATGGGAGATCAGTAGTTATTGACCAAGGTTAGTTGCAGTACATGTAATGGGGGAGTGGCAATATTAATAGGAAAGAAAATGTCCTTTAAATTGGAAAAATAAATTTGGGATACTAATGGTAGATTATTATACTTTATGGAACCCTGGATACTCAGCAAATAATTTGGGGGGCTATATATGGACCAAACATTGAATCCCCTCATTTTTTCACACATTTATTAGGTCATGTGGTTACAACTCCACCTGTACTGACCATTTTGGGGGATGATTGGAACGTTGTTCCATACTCACATAAAGATAGGTCTGACTCCCAAAAAATAGGACTATCACCATCACAAAGGGCTTCATGATATGATGAGAGGAGCTGATTTGTTGATGTGTGGAGAGTCTTAAATGTGGGGGAACACCAATATACTTTTTTCTCACCCCCACATAAATCTTTTTCAAGAATTTGACTTTCTACTCATAATCTCCTTTTCTTTTAAGGGGGTAATTAATGCAGATATACATACGAGGGTAATTTCTGACCATTCTCCTATTTCCCTTACTTACCTTCTAGGACCTGGAATTAGAAGGGATGCTCTTTGGTAATTAAATAATCAGCTGCTCCAAAAGCCCGATTCCTTACAGCAGATTAAACATTTTTTAACTAGCTTCATGACTAACAATAGAGGATCAGTAACTAGAATAGATATGGTCTGGGCAGCCTTGAAATGCTCCCTTAGAGGTGAACTTCTTTGGTTGTCTTCTACTAAGTACCAGCAATTTAACAAGATACCCTGCTTAGAGCCATTCATCAACTAGAACATACTCATAACCACCAAACTCCAGATGCTGATTGGGCCAACCTACATAGTTTACAGGTCCAATATTCGGCCCTTATGTTCGAAAGAGCAGAGCTCCTGTTAAAATGTATTAAAATTAAATATCTTGATACAGGGGAAAAAGCAGGCAAGTTACTAACAATTAGGCTCAGGCAAGCTGTAGCCTCTCGAATCATCTCAAGTATTAAACCTAACAAAGATAATCAACTTGTCACTTCCCCCAGAAAATTGTTGATGTTTTAAGATCCTTCTTTCAGAGGCTCTATACTGAAGACCCAGTTGATTGACCCACAAGTACAGCTATCTCTGGATATCTCAATTCTGTTGATCTCCCCAAACTACTCCCGTATCAAGTAACTTCACTTGGCAAATCAATTAGTGTCCAGGAAGTCAATGTGGCAGTTGAACAGCTCTCAGCAGATAAATCCCCTGGACCAGATGGTTTCTCTAACAATTTATACAAGTCCTGTTTATCAGAAATTGCCCCTCTCCTAGCAGAGGTGTATAATTTCTGGTTTGCCGAGGGTATGTCAGAACCAAATTTCCTTAATGCATTAATTACTCTCATACCCAAAACAGGTATGGATACCCTTTATCCAGAAAGCTGCAGACCCATTTCATTGATTAATACTGACGTCAAGATATTGGCAAAAATGCTGGTGACCAGGTTGGGATCAGTGTTGCCTAATCTCATTGGCAGAGAACAAATTAGTTTCATGACAGGTCGGTCATCAGTGGATCATATGCGTGAGGTGATGCATATCATCGTGGCTTCCAGGGATTCGGACCCTTCTACAGTATTGGTGCCTCTGGATGCTGAGAAAGCTTTTGACAGGGTTTCATGGGATTTCCTTTTTGCAACTTTGACCCACTTTGGGCTTCCTTCAGGATTCCTTAGGTGGGTCAGATTATTATATTCTTCACCATTTGCTCAGATCTGGTGCAATGGCCTGTTGTCTGATCCCCTCTCATTTCAAAGAGGAACCAGACAAGGCTGAGTCTTTCCCCACTATTGTTTAATCTTTACCTAGAGCCTCTGATCTGAAAATTAATGTCCTCCCCACAACTTTAGGGAATTAGATTAGGAGATCAATATTACACCATATCCGCTTATGCAGATTATCTCCTTTTCCACCTTAAGAACCCTACAACAAGAATCATTTCCCTCATTGAGGAGATTAATTACTTTTCTGCAGTCTCCCACTACAAACTCAACTCCTCTAAAACAAAAGTTCTCCCCTGAATAATAAAACTCACTGGTCAGTATTAAATAATATTAATCTTTCATGGGAACCCAACTCCTTCACCTATTCTGGAATTCAAGTTGCTAGGGAGGTCCCCACTATGTTTAAGCTTAATCTTTCAGATTTACTAATTATAATTAAAAATAGATATATGTGGCAGTCTCCCCCTTTCATTATGGGGTAGAATAAATACCGTCAAAATGAATATTTTATCCCAGGTGTTATACCCCATTAGGATGTTGTTTTTTTCTACTCAAGAACTGGTTTGTTAAATTACAATCCATGCTAATTGCTTTTTTGTGGAAAGGGAAGGGCATTAGACGCTCTTACTTAAAACTCACTGCGCCAAAATTTCAGGGTGGTCTAACTACACCCTCTTTTTTCACTTACTACTGTACCCACCATCTCAGCAGACTGGCATACTGGTCAAAGGAGGTACCAGACAATGAGTCACAGGTTTATTTCCCTCTATGGCTTGACACTGAGAAATTCTTAGCTGCTCAACATTATTGTACTCTCCCTTCCTTTACATATGTCACACCCAGGGCACTTCCTAAACTGCTCCGGATTACCCCAATCGGTTGGTCATTTTGGGCTTTACACCAGCTGCAAACACATCTGTCACATAATAGGCATCTTTCACATGACCAACCTATTATGGGCAATCCCCATTTTAAAATTGGACATCAACCCATTTCTTCGATTTTTGGGCCTCCTTTGATCAAAAATAAAGGTATCAGATCTCTGTGCTGAAGGGAGGATAATCTCCTTTCCCCTTTTTAAAAATCAATTTAATATGCCAACAATTAACTTTTTCAAATATAGGTAGCTCAAGGAAGCTATTTTTGCCTATTTGGGGCACATAGAGACACATTCAAGGCCCACTGATATCCTAAGCAACCTCCTGCAATGAGCTAGACAGCCTCATGTAGTATCTTTAGTATATAAGGAAATCCAATTACTTGAATTAAATTTGCCTCAAGGAGTTTGCTATTATTGGTCCCAATATTATCTCTTAGTACTGACAACAGCTTCTGGAGGAATTTGTGGTAAACAGTAGATACATTTGTTAAACAAGATAGATTGAGTTTGATACAATTTAATATCATGCACAATTTATATTTTGCTCCCCTTAAACTTCACAGACTAGGCTCTCTCCTGATTGTTCTCGATGTGGAAATTTCCCTGGAACCTTATATCATGTGTTATGGGACTGCTTGGTGGTCCAGACCTTCTGGCAATCTATTAGACAAACACTTGATCCTTTATTGGGTCCAGATTCACTTTTTGCTCTAGAAGCCTGTTTAATTTATGTTTTCCCAACAGGCACTCTAATCTTATAAAGGCACACTTGGCCCTGGTTTCTGAAACAGCCAAGTTAATTATTATGAGACACTGGAAGGATACTATGATTTTATTAGTTTTGGAATAGCATAAGGAATTGTTATTTTCTCTCCAACTAGAAAAGCATATTTATTCTATGGCAAACCGATCTCAGGTCTACCTCCATAAATGGGGACCACTTGATGCCTTGCTTAGTACGTGGAGACCATAAGGGACTAAAGTGCACATTTTTCTACATGTGTATTTTTACCAGAATGAATAGAGATGCACTTGATATGGGGTGGGTTAGGGAAGGATCTGGGGGAGAGGGGAAGGGGGGTCAATCTCCAATATGTAAGTTATTGTATTATTGTAACAGAGAATAGATACGAACATTGTATTGGGGTGATCCTCCTGATTACCCAACTGCTACCCATGTGTATGTAATATTAAGATATTATTGGAAGAAAAAGTTAAATAAAGTTTATTGAATTGAAAAAAAGGAAGTTTAAGTGAAGGTTAAACATGGGGATAGAGGCAGTGCAGTGGCTATGGAGCAGCAGTCTTCTGGGAGACATTCTGGAGGATGCAGTGTTGTCCTATCTGCAGGCACCTCTCTGGGCTGTAGGAGGGGGCTGATCATCTCCAGGCTGAGTTGTCCAAGATTTGGGGGTCCTGCTCTCCCACCCAGGGACCACCAGGGCCACTGCCGTTGCCTCAGAGGTTGCCAAGAAAAAGGAGTGGTTTGACCACAGTGAGCTCAGGGAGGGTGAGGGTGGTGGAACAGAGGTGCATCCCTCGAGTTGTACCTCTCGAAAATTCATATGCCATTCTGGCAAAGTGTGGTTCCACTATGGAGGCACCCACAGTGGAGACCAAGTAGGATGATGGGAACCTTCACAAAGGAGACCCACAGAAGGGTGGCATGGGACCCCACAGGGGAATGAAACAACTCCTGGTGGAGTATTCCATTGTTAGGGGTAGAACTGGGGTAGGAAGGGGAGAGGGAGGTAAGGTGTCTGCCTGGCACCATGGCTTGGAGGGACAGGGAGTAAATCCTCAGGATCACTGAAGCAGATGCATGGGGAAGGGAGTTGGATGTCATTGTCCACCTAGGAACAAATGACCTGGCTGAGAAAAGGATAAGAGCAGTGCAGAGAGAGTTTGTTGAGTTGGGAAGGGGCCTTAGACAAGTAGCACGCAAGGTAATTTTCTCAGAGGTGCTGCCTGTCTATGGCATGGGTGAGGTTAGGGTGCTTCACAACATGGGAATCAATCAATGGTTGAAAAACTGGTACAGAGCTCAGGGATTTGGCTTCATTGGGGACTGCGGGTCCACCTGGAGTGATGCAAGCCTAAACTGGTGAGATGGTCTGCATCTGTGCAGGAGGGGATCTGGCATCCTAGGTGATAGGTTTAAATGCTTCATTGGCAAGCATTTAAACTAGCCAAGGGGGGAGGCATTGGAAAGGAGCAGGGGAATCCTAGCCCCCCCAAAAAATTAGGGTAGTAAGTGAGGTAAACACCAAGATAGAGATGTCGATAGGGAGAAGGGCAGGGGTGAATGGAGAAAATGGCAAAGGCAATAAGGACAGGGATGGGGCAAAAAGGGGTAAGGCCATCAAGAAATGGAGGGTAATGAATACCAATGCCCATAGTCTGGGCAACAAACTCCCTGAACTGGTGGCCTTGATGGAAGAGGGATGCCTGGGTAGTGTAGCAGTTCAGAAACATGGTACACAGAGAACCATGACTGGGATGTTAACATAACAGGGTACACAATCTACAGGAGAGACAGGGAGGGTAGAAGAGGGGGAGGAGTAGCTTTCTATGTAAGGGAAGGGAAAAAAGCAATGGAACAAAAGAGTAAACAGGGAGGAGAGGGGGCACTGTGGGTCACCTTAGAGACTGGAAATGGCACCACAATCTGCACAGGGGTTGTATACAGACCCCCATGTCAGCAGGAGAGAATGGACAAGGATATGTTAGAAGGCATCCTTAGGATGGCAGAGAAAGGAGAGATACTGTTGATGGGGGACCAGAATATGACAGATTTTAACTGAAGCAACTTTGCTGCATCCACATCCAAGAGCAGGGCCATTCTTGATGTCCTACAGGTGGCATGCCTCAGACAGCTAGTTTGGAACCCACTCATGAGGGAGCAATCTTAGACTGCGTACTCTCAAATGGGAACAGTAAAAGGATCTCAGATCTAGAAGTGGGTAGCCATGTGGGAACAAGTGACCACCAAACAGTGCGGTTCATGATAAAACTCAGCTACAGAGTCAAGCCATACAAAAGTGAGGGTACTGGACTTCAGGAGGGCTGACTTTGACAAGATGGGAGAGTGCCTTAGAAAAGCACTAGCAAACAGGCTAGAAGGAGGGATGGAGTAACAATGGGGAAGCATCAAAACTGCCATCAAAGAGGCAACAAGCCTTTTTGTGAAGTAAATAAACAAATCAAAATGAAAGAAGAAGACACTATGGTTCTCAAAAGAGGTGGCAGAGAAGGTTAGGGAGAAAAAGATAACATTTAGGAAGTATAAGGAAACAGAGAAGGAGCAGGACAGAGAACTGTACCAGTTAAGGCATAAGGAAGGAGGGAGGAAAGTCAGAATAGCAAAGGCTCAAACTGTGGAAAAGATAGCCAACTCAGTTAAGAAGGGGGATAAAACCTTTTATAGGTACATCAGGGAGTGTAGAAAGACAAAGAGAGGGATAGTGAGGCTGAATAGAATGGACGGTGGGTGGGAAGAGAGGGACACTAAAAAGGCAGGGATACTGAATGAATACTTCTGCTCAGTATTCACAAAAAAGGAGGTGGGGGAGGTGCCTAATCCAATTAACAGAAGCACTCTGGATAGGGGGGTTGATCCCAGTCCTTTCACAGATGAAAGGTTTCTGAAAGAACTCCTAAAACTGAAGGTGGACAAAGCAATGGGTCCTGACGGAACTCACCCCAGAATTCTAAAAGAATTAAGGGAAAAACTAGTGACACCCCTGACTACCCTTTTTAACAAATCATGGGAGAATGGTGTGGTACCTGAGGACTGGAGGAAGGAGGATGTGATTCCCCTTAACAAAAGTGGGAACAAGACAGGGGCAGAAAACTACAGACCTGTCAGTTTGACCTCTGTGGTAGGGAAAGTGATGGAATCACTTCTGAAGGAAAGAATTGTTGAGTACCTAGAGGCCAGTGGGGCAGAGGACCCAAGGCAGCATGGGTTCACAGCAGGAAGGTCATGTCAGATGAATGTAATTGATTTCTTTGACAGGGTGACCAAAGCAGTAGACCAGGGAGGGGCTATGGACATGGCCTACCTAGACTTTTGCTAGGCATTTGACACAGTCCCACACAAAAGATTAATAATCAAATTAACCAGCCTGGGAGTGGGTTCCAGGGTGGTAGCCTAGCTAAAACATTGGCTGAACAACAGGACACAGAAGGTAATTGTAAATGGAGTCCACTCTGAAGAAAGAGGGTTTACTAGTGTGGTACCGCAGGGTTCAGTACTGGGTCCAGTCCTTTTTAATGTCTTTATAAGTGACATTGCAGAGGGACTGGAAGGAAAAGTATGCCTCTTTGCAGATAACACAACGATCTGCAGCAGGGTTGATACACCAGGAGGCGTGAAAAGGATGAGAAGGGAATTGGCAAGGTTGGTGGAATGGTCAGAAGCATGACAGCTTGGATTCAATGCAAAGAAGTGCAAAATAATACACCTGGGAAACAAATCCCCTGGGTAAGATTACACAATGGGGGGGGAGGTAGTAACAACAACAAAAATGGAAAGGGACCTGGGGGTAATCATATCAGATGACCTTAAGGTTAGGAAGCAATGTGAGAAGGCAGTAGGGAGGGCTGGGGGGTTACTGGGATATATAGGGAGAGGCATCACCAGCAGAAAATAGGGAATTGTTATCCCTCTGTACAGACAGCTGGTGAGACCCCATCTGGAGTACAGCATCCAGTTCTGGAGACCCCATCTCTGCAAGGACATAGACAGAATGGAGGCAGTCCAGAGGAGGGCAACTAAAATGGTGCAGGGTCTGCAAGAGAAGCCATATGAGGAGAGACTAAAGGAGCTTAATATGTATACCCTTGAGTAAAGGAGGGAGTGGAGAGACATGATAGAAACATTTAAGTACCTCAGTGGAATCAACAAAGTCCAATAAGGTAATATCTTTCAGAAAAAGAAATGTGCAAGAACAAGGGGACACAATTTGAAGATAGAGGGGGGACGGCTCAGGTGCAATGTGAGAAAATATTTTTTCACAGAGAGGGTGGTGGATGTATGGAACAACCTTCCTGAGGAGGTTGTGGGGTCTAAAACTGTGGGAGAATTTAAGAATGCATGGAACAGACATAAGGCATTTCTTGTGGGGGTAGGAAGAAATAGGCTGTTGGTTAACTAGGATCTGCAGCTTATCCTGTAGGTAGGGAAATGGGCAGACTAGGTGTGCCAAGTGGTCCTTATCTGCCTTCAAAGTATGTTTCTGTTTCTATAGAGAGGTAATCCAAACTAGCGTAGGTAGTAAAAAGGAAAGGACAGTGATAATGGGAGTGGTACAATGTAATGGATGTGATACTACAGTATTAGGGAGCCCTTCTGGAGAATGAGGTGATGCCCCCTCAGTACTCACCTCTCTGGGTTGAGGGCACAGGTTGCGGGACTCCAGGCATAACTAGCAAGGGTACAAAAGATCTTCTGTCCCACTCAGGGGCCACCAAGTCAACTATCACTCTGTCAGATGATGCCTAGACAGTCACAGAGCATATGAACCCTGGTAGTCTCTGAGAGTGTGTGAGTGAAGAAAAGGTGCTTGCTCCTCCACTGATAAATTGTGGAACACCAACGCTTTTCTGATGGAATGAAGTGATGAAAAGGAGGTCACCATCCTACTGGAAGGGGACAGAAAAATAGGAATATAGACAATGATGGCAGAAAAAGACCAATGGCACATCTAGTCTGCACTGAAGTGGAGAATGAGAGGGTTGTCCTCAGAACTGAAAGTCTCAAGATGGGAGGGAGAGGTCACCAACTAAAGCAGAAGTAGCTGCTTTTGGGATATCTATGTGAGGGACATAGAATTGGGAGCTGGGACAAGGAAGGAAAGGGAAGTGATTTTCCTGAGGCATGCATCAGATGGGAGGATCAGAGAGCAGATCATGTGGATCACTAGGGAAGTGAGAGCTGGCTGGAAGTTGGATATCATTGTCCATCTTTTGACAAATTACTTAGCATGGAAAAGGGTGAGAGTAGTACAGGGGAACTTCTGGGAGCAAGGGAGGGGCTGCAAGTAGATATGCATGGTGGCATTTTCCCAGATGGCACATGTAAAGGGCAGGGGACAGGCATGGGTTCTCCACTCTGGGCCTTTAATTACTTTCTGAAGTCATGGTGCATGGGAGAAGGCTTTGGCTACATCAGGTAGTGGGGAATAACATGGGAGTATGTGGGCCTCTATAAGGGAGACAGCCTGCATCCTTTTAGGAAGGGGACTGCAGTCGATGGATGGTGGCTTAGATGCTTTTTTGGTGAGCATTTAAATTGGTAATGGGGGAGGCAGAAACTACAGTGAAGGCAGCAATCACCCCCAGATCATAAAATGCCAGGCAGAGAGGGCCCAAGGAAAGAACCTCAGGAAGTTAGGGTAGGGTGAAGAAGAAAAAGAAAAGGGGGATACAACTTGGGAAGGCAGGAGAGTTGATCAAAACACACCAGACATGGGGGAAGCAAAAAGGGACAGGATGAATCTGAGGGAGCTTCAAGTAGCATCACATGGAGGAGGGGAAGGAAGAGACAGGTCATACGGCAGAGGGGGGAGAAGGCATGGAGAGCCTTGTGTTTTAACAGCAGGAGCTGCGGAAAAAAATTCAAGACTTAGAGGCTATCATGGTGGACGCTTACCTGGATTTATGGCTATAAGAGAATCATGGTGTATGGATCACCATGATTGGGACATCCCTATACGGGCTATTCTCTATATAGGGGAGACAGAGAGGGGAGAAGGGGAGGAGGTGTTGCTTTACATGTGTGAGAGAGGGAATAAAGGCCCCTGAAGTACAAATTTATCAAGATGAGGAGGATTTGGTGGAACTGTAGGTCATCTTGGAGATGGGCTCTGGGACTGCTATCTGTACTGAGACAGTGAAGTAACAGTGTAAGTGGTTAGGAAAGCAGTGATTTGGGAACTCTGAGACTTGCCTTTAAATTTGTAAAAGTTAGCGTGGAGCAACAAACTCAGGAAATTAATCTTGGGGTGAGTAGATTAAGAAACAACTGTGAATCAGGTGTGAGATTGGGGGCAGAAATGCCAGAGGCTTACTGCTTCCAATAAGAGCATAATAAAAGACTCCCTTGTCCAGCATATCACATGCCATGCATGTCCCAATGCATGAATGGAAAAGTACATGAGTGAAACATCAATTTTAAAGTATGTACAGGCATCCACAGATTGTCCACAGTGCTCAGAAGTCTCTACAGGAGGAACACCAGGACAAGGTAGGAAACAGCACAGTACTGTGTTCTGGTATACCAAAGCAGTACACTTCAGACTAGACAACTATAAGTAGGAAGGTAAACATTTAGCAGTTAAGAAATAGTAGGAACCAGGATAAGGTGGATGCCGGTAAGGGGGAAGAGAAAGGAAAGTAGGAGATATGCTATCTAGGGTAGTGTAACAAATATGTATGGGCAAGTGGGTACGGAATAGTAGACACCCAGAGCAAGTTAGACACTGGCAGAAGAGTTAAAAAAGGGAAAACAAGAGACCCCCCTAACTAGGGTAGTGTACTAAATACATTTTAGACAAGCAAGGGGACAGGTAGGAATTCCATATCACAGAAAGGCATCAGTAAGGTAAAGGGAGGATTCAGCAGACACTAAGATGAAGGAAGGAAAGAGCATGGGAGCAGTGTAATGCAATGGGTGTTTAGTCACAGTCCTTCAGGACACCTTCTGGAGACTGAGGTGCTGCACCATTTGTATTCACCTTTCTTTATTGACCACACAGGTTGCTGGACTCTGGCACCAAACTAGAAATGGTACAGAGAGCCTTCTGCTCCACCCAGGGGCCACCAAGGCTGCCACCATTCCCCCAAAGGATGCTCAGGCAGAGGCTGAGCAGTTGAACTTTGGTGGGCTCTGGGAGGGTGGGAGAGGCAGGAAGGGTACACAATGCTTAGCCTGTACCAAAGCACAGTTCCTTCACTGTGCTGTTGGGATGGGGCAGCCAGAAGGAGGCACTCAAATCAGTAGGTAAGGAGGAAGAGTGGGTCCTCAGGACGGAAGCCCCAAGGAGGGAGGTAGAGACCACCAGCAAAGGAGGAAGCAGCTGTTAGGAAGATTTACTTGGCAGCAGGGGGAGAAAGGGAGAGGGAGGTGAAGTACCTCTTGCTTGGAAGAATGAAGAGTAGATCCAGAGGATTGTTAGGGCAGCAGGAGATGGGAAGGAGCTAGATGTTATTGTTAACCTGGTGACAAATGATGTGGCAAGGAACAGGGAAAGGGTACTGCAGGGAAACTTCAAGGACCATGGGAAGGGCCTCAAACAGGTGGCACATATGGTGGCTTTTGTCAAAATGCTAAGACTAATAGATCCTCTCGGAAATCGTCACAAAAAGTTCCTTAATGTCAGAAGGGCTGGAACTAGCCAAACGAATCAACTGTAGAAGTCAGTACATAAGATAGGCTAGCTCTAACAAAGAAAGTTGCCCACACCTTGTTCTTCCAGGTTTTTAATATTCTTTTTTATTCATCTTTCCCAATGTTTCACCTAGATAATAGGCTTCTTCTGGGGAATTATAACAAATATATAAATATATTATATTCAATATTCAGAAACCATTTCTGTTTCAAATAATTTACAGATCACTTCTTGTCTATACACCAAACCTACTTCAAAAACATCAAATATTCTCAAGATAACAAAATCCAGTTTTAAATCAACAACCTTAGTGAAATTCATCATATGAACTTTGTTGTTAATAACCATGATACATTTTCCATACTGATTATATCACCTTTGTTATAGTTTCCCAGAAGAAGCCTGTTATCTAGGCGAAACGTTGGGAATGACAAAACATAATTTTAAAAACCTGAAAGAACATGGTGTGGACAACTTTCATTGCCAGAGCTACTATTATCTATCTTATGTACTGACTTTTGTCAAAATGTTACCTGCATATGGTTGGGGAGAGGATAGGACACTCCACACCTGGGCTTTTAACAATTTATTGAAGACATGGTGCAAGCAGAAGGGTTTCAGCTACATTGGGGGCTGGCAGTCAACCTGGGAGGATATGGTCCTCTATTGAATAAATATCCTGCAGCTTTCAAGGAGCGGAAAGACAGTAATTATTGGGAGGTTTAAATGCTATTTGGATGAGCATCTAATGTAGCCAGGGGCAGTTGTAAATGCAAGGGAGACAACAATTGCCCCCTGCCCCAAGATTATAAAGCAGAAGAGAGGGAGAGCCCAATAAGAGTAAGTTCCCAGGGGCAGGGGCACAAGAAGATGGTTGGGGACAAGGCAAAGGAAACCAGAAAATTAGGAAAAAAGGAGTAAAGGAGACCGGCAACTGAGAAGGTAATAAGGTAAGGAGGGGTTTAGTGGAGCTTCAGAGAACAACACAAGCAGAAGGAGGAAGCAGTGATGCAGGCAGGAAGGGAATAAGGTATAGAGAACCATGTGTTCCAATGCAAGGAGTCTGATAAATTACTGTAGAGTAGGAAATATTAGCATTCAGTTTATTTTCGCTCTTTTAGCTGAAATTGAAAAAGTGCTAAAATAAACCGATCGCTAATAATTACTGGAGCGAAATTAGAAACTGTTGCAGCTCGATTTAATGTCATCATTTAAGTATTTATTTTATTTCTGAGTGCACATCAATTTAAATAAAACAAAGTGTTGTTTAGATCCTGAAAAGAAAAGACTGTCTGTCCCAAAAATACAGCACTCTTAATAGCAACCACGGCAAGCACTGTACTTTGTAGAAAAAAGACTGTTGTTCTGATCCGGAACAAGAAAAGGCTTCAGTAGTTTTCGTCAAGAGCTCTTCATTCATTTTTTCATTCGGTGGTTGGTCATCTGTAAAAATAGAAAACAAACAATGTACTCCCTGTTCTCTCTAAACTGCCATATGTTTGGCATGTACTCACAATGAGTGTACTCACGGTTCTCTGCTCCACACAAATCTCCTCTAGGGCTACACCTGTAATAAAATAAACATTGCTCAGGACTCAGGACCAGGACCAAGACCTATACCAGTATTGCCTGAGTACATTATTGCAAAAAGTGACTTACTGGTGTTATGTTCAGGCTCTCGGTATGGGCATCAAGAATTCCTGCTTCGGAAAAAACACATACCACTTCATCTTTTTGGTCACAGAGCTCCTGGAAACTGGTGTGAAGCCACTGTGCATGCCATTCTTTGAGTGTCAGCATGCCCAAGTCAGGTTTTAGTTCTTTGCCTGTCTCCAGCTGCTGTGATAAAAGGTCAGTGTACCAAGCTGTGAACTTCTGCTTCATCAGATCTTTTAAGATTTTATTAACTGAAATATCCAACGGCTGCAAAGCATCTGTGCATGAGGCAGGCACAAATATTGGTATTATAACAAAATATTCAAGTTTTTTGAGAACAGCTGGTGTAGTGTGGCCAAGGAAAAGATCCATTATGAGGAGGGCTTTTTGTTCACGCGGAAGACCCAGTGATTTACCTGTGCATGCACAATAGGGGCAATAACATTCTCTATGTAATGCAGCATAGTCCACTCAGTAGCCCAATGGTTGTCGCTGTGTGGGATATCCCAATCAGCAGGAAAGGTGTACTGTGGGTGGCAAGCAGTAGTTCGACCTTTGTAGATAGCCTGGCAGGGTAGGAACTCACCAGAAAAGGCACATGTAAGCAACAGCGAGATTTGACGCTTGTCACCCAGTCCAAGAACAGCTACTTGTTTAGAACCACAAGCTGCCATTGTCCACTGTGAAACCGGCACCATATTAATGCTGGTTTCATCAAGGTTCAGTATGAGCTCAGGCGGTATTAGCTCCTGTGCTGTTGCAGTGCTGCTTCTCTTTAAAAAAAACAGCTTTTAATGTCAGAAAATCAGTAGGAACTTTTCGTGCTGCTTTGGTGCCCTTACGCTTGCTGTACCCCATACGATGAAGGAATGACCAGGCCCACTTCATGCTGAGATTCACATATCCACCATTTTCTACCAATATCTGTGGTGATTTTGATTTTAGTAGCCCGAGGGCTACTGTGTGAACAACTCAGGCGTTTCCTACAGCCCCTTGTTCCCGCAAGCAACAAATGACTTTCTGAAGCTTCTCCTCCAGCTCGTACATTAGAAGGGCAGGACACCCACGCTGTTTTCTGGGAAATAAAGGGGTGAGATAGGTGGGGGTCAGGTGTTTCCTGCAGCTGCTTCATGTAGTCTGATTTAAACCCTCTTACAGTGCTCTCGTTTATGTGCTTGGCATACTTTGCTGTGTAAAAATGCACTACTGCCATCACGCCATTCTCCACAGGTTGCTTGCCTATCTCAAAGCGTGTCTCAGGGCAATAGTTGGTGTATGCAGTAGGACATACTTTTTTGGGAGAAGGTGAAGTGGTTCACAGAGCATTGCCTTAGTGACACCTGGCTCAACACCAGCTTGTTCAGCCAGATCCTCTGGCTCCATTCCTTCAATCTCAAACAGATACTTTCTTTTGCCAGCCTGTGATTGTGAAATCCACCTCAGGATAGATATCGGGAAAATGGGAATCAAACAATTGTGCAGGTACTGTTCTTCAGTAATCGCAACAGAGTGCTAATGATCACGATCACCATTAAGTGCCCTTAGGTACTTGCTATTCACGGGTAATTCTTGAATGTGCTGTAACTACATGAAAGGCGCTCGCATGGATTCATTCGGGTGCTAATAAATACGGTACAGCCCACAGCACTAAATAAAGAGGGCGCAGATATAAACTACTGTACAGTAAATTCTGGACCTGAAGGCCATCATGGCATAGGCTAGCTTGGATTTGGTGGCAATTATGGAGTTGTGGTGTACTGGCAAACATGACTAGGATGTGGCCATACTGAGCTACTCTGTTTTCAGCACAGACAGGGAAGGGAGGAGAGGAGAAGGGGTTGTGCTATATGTGAGGGAGGGAATCAAGGTCATGGAAGTACAGGGGCACCTGGGTGAAAAAAGAAGAGCTGGAGGTGCTGTGCATCATCATGGAGACAGTTACTGGGGCTGCCATCCATACGACGATGATATAAAGACCTCCATCACAGAGAGATGAGCTGGATAAGACACTTGGGGAATCCCTCATCAGGATGGCAGGTGAGGGGGAAGTGCTGCTAGTTGGCGACTTCAATTTGCCAGGTGTGGATTGAAGCCTTGACATTACAGCTTTGGCAAGGAACAGAGCTATCCTTTACTGTCTACATGGGCTTTTCTCAGACAGCTACTCAAGGAACCCACTACGGATGGGGCAGTGCTGACCTGGTGCTTACAAACTGGGACAGCATTGCAGACACCATAATAGACAGTACCCTAGGCATCAGTGATCCCTGTACACTGTGGTTTTACACTAAGACAGGAACAGAGATAAACCACATGAGGAGGAGAGTCCTGGACTTTAGCAGGGTGGAGTTTAAAGAAACGGGAGACTACCTCAGAAACTGCATCATGGTGGGATTGCAAGGGAGGGGTAGAGGCACAGTGGGGAAAAAAAGGGATTGTATAATTAAGGCAACCAACCTCTGCATGAAGGAAGGGAGTAAAAGAGAAGGAAGAAAAGAAAGACTGTTGTGGTTCTCTAGAGAAGTGGCAAGGGTGGTGAGAGAAAAAAAGTGTGGCATTCAGGAAGTTTAGGAAATGCAGAGGGATGAAGATGGAAATATGCCAAATAAAACAGAAGGAAGCAGGCAAGGCAATGAGCGGAACAAAGGTGCAGACAGAAGAAAGTATAACCAATGGGGTAGCTAAACAAGATAACACTTTCTTCAGCTGATGAAGTAAGAAGAGGAAAGCAAGGTGAAGAATAGCAAGGATAAGAAGGGCAGCAGGAAGAGACTGCACAGAAAAGGATTAAGAAAAAGCAGGCATCCTGTACAGGTACTTCTGCTCAGTCTCACAGTGGAGGGGGCAGCAGACCCCAGGGAGCAGCAGGAACAAATTGAGGAGTAGGGTGGTGGACACAAGTTCATTTTCAGAGGACAGAGTCCTGAAGGGACTTGCAGTTCAAACAGTGGCCAAGGATATGGGGCCAGGCAGAATACACCCAAGGGTACTAAAGGAACTCAGGGAGGTGCTAGCTGCCCCACTGGTGGCCTTATTCCACAATGCAGGGGAAGCTGGCATGGTTCCAGAGGACTGGAGGAGAGCAGACACAGTCCATCTCCACAAGAGCAGTAGCAGGGAGGAAGCTTGCAACTATAGATTGGGCAGTCTCACATCAGACATGAGGAAAATAATGGAAACCTTGATAAAGAAAAGGCTGGTAGCATAGCCTGAATCCAGTGGGTTATGCCAGATGAATCTGATTAATATCTTTGACTGGGTGATGATGGAAATATAGATCGGGGAGGGCAGTGGATGTGGTTTATCTGAACATTAGCAAGGCCTTCAACACTGTTCTGCACAAGGGACTGATAAAGAAACTGAGCAGCCTAGGGGTTGGACCCAGAGTGTTGAAGTGGGTAAAGAACTGTTTAATGTAGAGGCAACCAAGAGTGGTGGTTAATGGCACTCAATCTCTAATGAGGGGAGAGTGACCAGCAGGGGGTTACAAGTCTCAGTACAAGGACAGGCCCTCTTCAATGTCTTCATAAGTGACATTGCAGAGGAACTGGAAGGGATGGTACACCTTTTTGTAGATGACACCAAGACCTGTTATAGGCAATACACTGATTTTTCTGTGGATCTTTGGGACCATGTTCAGTTGTGGGATTCCCATCTGCTGCAGAACTTCTGTGGTGATGTTTTGTTATTTCTGCAGCAGTTCTACATTAGCCGCTCTCATGCTATTTGCTTTCATATGGATGTGTATATATCATGCCCTGGTGAGTCGGGTTGTGAAGCAGGAACTGGTTCTTCCTCACAATCGTGAATGCCCCCACAAGCAGCTGCTGTGGCAAGGGAGCACTGCAGATTCCCTGGTGGGTGGATGGAGGCACCCAGCAAGGAAAGGCAGGAGTCATACTCAGATTCAAAATGCAACAGGAATTTATTAAGCAGGAAGCTGGCAAGTGTCACAGGTGTAAATTTTCAACACGCAAACACAGCAGGAAAGGAAGCAACAAGAAACTGTTACCATTAATAGAAACAAATTACTATATAATTGACCTAAGGTGCACCTCTGCTATTCTCTACTGCAGCTACAACAGCCTTGTGGTACCACTCTAACATGGTTAACCATTACAATAACTATACTCTGCTTGAAATTTAGTTACTGTAAATACATGAAATCAATTTGCTGTAAATGCATTTAATTAAGTGGCTGTAAATGCATGAAATCAGAACAAACATTCATCACTTAGAGTCTAGATCAGGATGTGGAAGATGAAGTGAAGAACAGATGCCTGAGTTGGGTACCCAGATCAAATGGACAATGGTTTTGACAAAGGGACTAATACTTCAGCAAGAAGCCTCAATTTGGGTACCGGGACTTAGGAAAGATTTTGCAAAAAAGATCGTAGATTAATGGGCAACATCCTCTCTGGGGCTGCCGGGACAAGAAAAAACAGAATTGCAACTTGTAGTAGATCCTTCAGAACAAACCCATCTCTGGTCTTCCGGGACAAGAGGAACTGACTAGAGATGCAGTGAAGCTTAACTGGACCAGAGAAGTTGGGGTAAAGTCGTCCACTCTGCGTCGCTAAACGTTATGCGAAGTCCCCATAGAATTACACTACTTCACCCTGTAATGACTTTGCCCCATTATGACTTCATGTTAAGGTGACTTTGCATTCACTTTGTGTTGGTTTCTGTTGAACGCGAAGTGAGTCATAATTGAAGCAACCCACAGATCACATGTGTTACGGTCTGCCAGTCACAAGGCTCAGGCAGGAAGTTAGTCAGGCAAGACAGTGAAAGACTTTCACTTTCACCTTAACTAGTGTGGGAGAAAGAGGTTTTGTGAGAGAGGAGACATCTGGGACAGGTTGGCAGTGCACCAACCTTGCAAACCACAACCATGCACACTGGGAGGCCAAGGTTGCCAAACAGGGATGGAATGTGCCTGCTCTCCCTGCTGGGCAACAGGTGGCATCATGGCCTCCACCTGCTCATGGGGTCAAGTGTAGTCAGGCCATGGAGTAAGAGACTGCTACAGAACCTGCTGGGGATGCAAGAATGCCTGCCACACAGGCCAATTTGAGTCTGATGTGGAGTGAGTTGGACCACATGAACAACAGGGTTGTGAACCAGAAGCAGCGGTTGGAGTGCATTGAGTGTCACCAGCTCCAAATTATAACCAAGCTCCAACTGTTGCTCTCACACCATAACGTGGAGCATTAGCTTTTGTTTGTCCATGCATCCACCACCCTCTCCATGAAAAAATACTTCCTGATGTTGCCCCGATCTGTCCCCCATCTATCTTCAAATTTTGCCCCTTTACATTGTTACATTGTCACAGGCTGAACTTGTGGCAATACTCATGCCATCTGCAACTTCACTACCATCATCAGCGGGAACAACAGCATCTCCAACCATCATTGAAGCAACTGACTGCACTGTGAAAAACATAGTCAGAGAAATCCCTTTACTGGCATCAACTGTGCATTTATTCTGTGTACTACCACACCCATGGCCACTCTTGTCAGTCTCAGCAGTGCCAAGGCCAGAAACATCTTTTCATCCACATATTTTTGCAGGCATTATTTTGGATTACACAGAAAATTCACAACAAATATAGATTTCTGAACTTTGGGATGGATGGGAAGCCAAAAAAACAACTGTGGCTTACAGATGCAGATTGAGCCCTAAACAGATGCAAACACACAGACAGATGGAGATTGCGCACTCAAGAGAAGCAGCCACACAGACACAATAACACCACTTTAACCAGTGGTCACACAAATCCAAAACTGAAAAAATAATACCTTTTGCGAGTTGGGTGGGAAGGGGGTCTGCAGTACCAGTCCACTACCTAGCTAGAACAAAGCAGTAAAAAATACCACAGATGGATAACAGATTCAGAGTGCTGTGATTACTGTGTGGCACAATAAAATGTATCTGACTTTATGGCATGCACACACACTCACATACAGTACTACAGGTAATGTGCACAAAATTAACAGTTCAGTACACTATATAACCAAATATTTTAAACAGAATGAAAATATGCACTACACCACAACAAACAGAAAATAATTATCAAAAATTACTTCAAGTATTACTGTGTGTACATAATTACACAAATACTAATACATACTACTAGTACAAAACAGTTGGAAAAACTGCCTTTCTCATGTGAATCTCACTCCACCACAGATACGCCCCTCCCCGAAGCACACTTCAACAGTGTCTGTCAGTACACAGACTGAATGTTCTAAATTAACATTCAAAATGCACGGAAGGACAATCAACACTCGATGATCTAAGCACAGGAAGGTTTACTACAATCAATATACTAAATGTGGACCAAAATAATTGGATCAAAAGTGATTTTTATAAAGCCTTTTCAATGGTTTGATTCTCAGAGCTCTGACAACAAACTGTCTCCAGCTTTATACTACACTCACTATGGAGAACTGAGGCTGTGCAAGACAATATATAGCCCATGTGACCTGCCATCCAATGAATCAATGCAAAATTCACCTCAAATAGCAATATAAAGGTGAAGTAAAATGAAGTCCATTAAAATCAATGGCACGTCATGTTAAAATTAAAGGAAGGCAGTAAAACAAGGCAAAGTACCACAAACTCCTTTGGTTTCAATGCACTTCATGATAAAAAATAAGGTGGAGTAATACACTTTGCATTGTGGAGCACTACGCGAATTGGGGGTTAATACACAAAGTACTCTGCATAGTGAAGTGAGAGCACTTCACCCACCTCTAGAACTGAACTGAATCGTGTAGAAAACTCTTTAGCAAAAACCATTCCCTGGCAACCAATTCAAGAGGAACCAACTTCAAGTTCAAGTAAAATTTATTGGTTTGACTTTTAAGTCTTTACAGCAATAAAATATCAAGAATATATCATGTTAAATAATTAATCATATATTCAAATTTTATAAACTTGTATCACTTATAACATGATTTATCAACTATCAGTGTATCAAAACCATTTTCAAGTGATATTTTATTTCTCATTATTAACATTTTCCAGGGCAATGCCAGGATGGAGCTTGGGATAACTTTCGATAACTTAGATTTCCAAGTGTAAATGGAACCCTGCAAGATTCCGATTTGGCTGTGTACACTTCTTAGCAGTGTATTGTAGTCTGTAATCCCAGTGCCATAAAATGAATCATTTTGGAAAATGTCATATTGGACTTGTCTCAAGCGCCATTCTGAAAATTTCCTATATAGCTTAACAACATTTTATTTTAACTGGAAGAACAAATCCACTTTATTGTAAATGATTTATTTAAAAAATGGTGTCTTGAGGTCAGGGGACAAAAGGGGACAGAGAAAGAGATGTAGGAATACGCCACTTTTAATTGCACTAATAGAGGTTTACATCATTAATAAACCCTATAACCTTCTGAATTTCTGGATTATGATTAGAAAAGGAGAAGATAACCTTTTCTTTTTGCAGATAATGAAGAGTAAAGAGAATCTCTCCCAAGTGCTTAGTTCTTTGCTTTTTAAAGAACAGGCATTTCATTAAAATATGCTCTAAATAGTGAATTTTTCCATTTCCACAATTATGATATGGTGAGGCAACATCTTTTCCATGTTGTTTATAATGTAACTGGTTGCTATGAACAATTCTAATCTGAACATAGCATAGAGGTTTTTATTATTTTTATCCTAAATATAGTCCAAATGATGTTCCATGTTAAAGCTTTGTTCCAGATATTTATGTCACTTAGAAATTATCAAAAGTCCCCTTACTCAGCTCTCCTAACAAAAGGGACTGCCCAACGAGTTCTCAGGGCATCTTCTGTCCCCCCCACTTTTAGTCCTTCCAATGTCCACCAAGATTGGATGTAAAGCTTTCTCCATCTCTGCACCCTCCCTATAGAACAAAATACCCCTATCTATATGCTCAGCCACCTCCCACCAGTCCTTCAAACACCAGCTAAAAGACTGGCTTTTGTCAGCTTCCACCTATTACAGCAAGCCACAGAATGCCCTGTGACCTTTTCCTTTCTGCCCATCCGCCTACCAAGGCAACTATGATCAGGTCCCTGACTTCTTGTTCTCTGAATATTAACAGTGTATACCTGGCTTTACTCCACATATCCAGCTACATTTCAGTATCTGCACATGTGATAAATGGCAAGTGCTCCACTGCTTGATTGTCCATTTCCTATTGTGATTTCTGCATCCCTATGTCATACTACAATGTGCTTGTTATCTGCTGAATGTTGAACTACATCACATGCACTATATTGCCCACAATTGCAACCCTGTCACTACTTCTACCTTTGTTGTATTTTAACTGCTGCTTACTGTGTGCCACAAGTTTAGGTCTACACCTTACTTCTGAGAATGGACTTTTTTGATCACTGTGTATTGCTCTTGCATTGTATCTCTGTATTGACTTGCTGTCACATGTGTGGCCCCATGCTTGAAAATGAACCCCTGGATCAATGCACTTACCGGGTTAACAAAGACATACATAAATATATTAAAAAATGTGTGTTTTGGAATTTTGAAAGGCAGCTATGTCATTCTGTGCAGCAACATCCTTAAATTGTTGTTTAATTTGCTCCATTATATTTCCCCTTTGAATTCTAAAAATATCAGACATAATACTTGCCAGAGCCATTGTATACACATCGGTTTTTAAGAAAACCATACATTGAGACTGGAAACCCTGGTCTGAATATTCAGTCTATTCAGCAATGCTCTTTCTTGGAAGTCTTGTTTCACTGAAGCTCTGAAAGAAGGAGCAAGATATCTCATCAGTGAGAATGTCGACCTCCCCCACAGCGATGGCACAATACCAACACAGGCATTGTGCCACCTCTTGCATTGCTATTTTCTGTGGGGGGCTGCACCCCTCACACCCCCCATGCAGGGGGTTCTGCCCCCAGAACCCTCCACACTCTAAGATTCCAACGCCAGGTCAGAGTTGGTCCAGGGAGGGGCGGAACACTGGGGGAAGGTGAAACACAGAAAAAAGACCATTACCCCGAATGTCACCATAATGGTCTTCTTCTTTTTTTTCACTTTATCATTTTATTGAATATTTCATGAAGATAATACAAACAACGTTACAGGTACACATGTTATATATAGAATGTAAATATGTCAGTTAACTAGGAACATATAAGGGAGAACACAATATGCATATATAAAAAAGACAAAAGAGATTACTGTACTTAATTTAGAATTCAGTCATAAATATAAGGGAATAAAATTACGAATAAATGATACTGGAGTTGTAATGCAACAATTAAAATAATTGAGTTTATACTGTCCATAGAGTATAAAAAGGGAAGTCAGTAATACCTGAGGATAATCCTATTGCTACATTGCATATTGTTAAACATGGAACAAGAAAAAAAGGTTGCATGTGACCTGTAAAAAGAGATAGAAGGAAATAGACAGAGAAGAGTAATGCAGATATACAAGAAGTAAAGAACAAAGAATAAAGGATGAAAGACCATCTATTCAGTACATTGTTATGACCCTAATCTATTGTATAGATGATGAGAGAAAAAAAAGAAGAAAAAGGGAGATTAAATACTTATAAATTAGGGCATAAAGATATTAGCAATATCAATATACTTGAAATAGTCCTGCTAGCATCTATTATATGAATTGAGTCCGCCAAGGGTACTATGAGATAAATGGTCAAGGGATGCATATTGAGATAGGTTTTGAAGAACGTCTGAAAGAGTTGGTATATGGGTTGATCTCCAGTTCACGAGAATCAGACATTTAACTAAGAGAAACAAAGTATTTAGCCATCTATAATGTACATGTGAGAGGGTAGGTTTGTTTAGGGTTAATATACCTAGCAAAAAAAAATTTGGATCTAAGAAAATTTTATGTCTGATAACTCTGGAGGCAAACGTGAACTATATGCCAGAGTTTATTAATGGGAGTGCAAGTCCATAGAATATGGAAAATATCACCATTGGGTAGGTTGCAACACCAACAATTATTACTACTTAAAATACCCATATGATGAAGTACAGAAGGGGTTCTACACCAAGAATATAGAATCTTAATTTGAATTAAAGAGCTGCGGGCATCTTTGAATATATTATGGGATATACTCCAACATTTACTCGATTGTTTATTCATTATATTATAATTAAGTAGGGTACTCCATTTATTTTTAGCTGATAGAGTTTGATCAGGTAAAGCATCCAGAATGTCTCTATAGATGGAACTATTGCATTTTACTGTTAGTTCAATCCAGCATGTAACGTAGTAATCCTGTAAGTTACGGTTATGAATATAATGAGAAAGAGAGGTATAGGCAGTACGAATTTGTAGGTATTTCCAAAAATCTTGTTTTGGAAGATTCCAAATGTTCTGTAAATCTAAGAAGGGTTTAAGTGTAAGTGAGTGTTGGTCCAGAATATCCCCTAAGAAGAAAATATCTTTGTTTTCCAAGAGCGGCAAAAGATAGTCTTGCTCTCTAGAGCTAATAATGGGATATCCCACAGAGGGGTGTAAAAACCAGGGGGTTGGATTAGACTTTAAAAATTTGTGAGTTAACTTCCAGTAAAAGGTGGAAGCTGAGATAGTGGGATGTGATTTTAGCTTGGAGGGGAGAAGGCTAAAAATGAAAGCTGTGGGGATTCCTCCAGGAGAGGATGCAGATTCCATTGTAACCCATAGTGGAGTGTGAGATGAAGGTTTGTGGAACCATTTAATAATTTGGGAATTCTAAAAAGCCCAGAAATAAGCTTTGAACCAAGGAAGACCAAACCCTCCCTTTTTCCAATGTATATGTAACTTGTTATGACTGAATCTTGGAGGTGTACCATTCCATATAAAATTACCAAGTAATTAGTTAATTTTCGAGAGAAAGATGGATGGTAGAGTTAAGGGAATATTTGCAAATAAATATAGGATTTTGGGGGTAATGGTCATCTTAATGGCTGCTATTTTCCCCATGAAAGACAGGTTTAGGAGTTTCCATCTATCTAAGGTCATCTTGATGGTATTTAATAATGGGTTAAAATTTATATCCCAAATTTTTTCTAGGTTTTGAGATATTTTGATTCCTATATAAGTAATTCTTTGAGGAGACCATCAAAAAGCAAAAGGAAGATTCATAGAAGGTACACACTGGTCATTAAGGGGTAATATCTCAGATTTTCCATAATTGAGAGCAAGGCCTGAGATATGAGTAAATTTACTATGCAAGTTAGTCAATAAAGGTCTGACTTCTTTTAGGTTCTCAAGTGGTATTAGAAGGTCATCCTTGTAAGAGAGAGAGATGTTCCTGGAATTGCCAACAGGAATGCCTTTCTTATCAGGAGATTGGCATAGGCTGGCAGATAAGGGTTCCATGGCTAAGATGAACAAAGAGGGTGAAAGAGGGCATCCTTGTCTGGTTCCTCTTGCCAGTTGAAAGGAAGAAGAGAGGGTGGAATTAGTAAGGATTTTTGCCATAGGAGAAGTGTATAGTAATCTGATCCAGGAACAAAAGGTGTGGGGGAGACCAAAGTAAGATAGAACTTGGTAAAGGTAATTCCAGTTTAGGGAGTCGAAAGCCTTTTCGAAATCAATGGCAATAGCCACTGCAGGGGTTTTAAGGGATTTGGCCTTGTAGATTAAGTTAAATAAAGAGCGTAGATGGTCCGAGCTAGATCTATTTTTAATAAACCCAGCTTGTGAGCAGTGAGATAGTTTAGGGATAAGTGGCTCTAGATGCAAAGTTAAAAGCTTAGCAAATAATTTACCATCCATATTTAATAATGAAATAGGTCTATAATTAGCCAGTAGTAAAGGATCTTTGTCTTTCTTGGGGATTAGTGTGATAATAGCTTCAGTGCACATTGGAGGAAGTTTACCTTTGTGTGAGGATTCTTGAAAGACATTAAAGAGGATCAGGCATAAAATGTCGGAAAGCACTTTGTAGAAGTCTGCCGAAAATCCATCTCCTCCTGGAGATTTACTGGATTTCAAAGAAGATAACGCTTGCTGGATTTCTTGGAGGGAGATTGGTTTATCTAGAGAATTTGCTTCAGCGAAAGAAAGAAGAGGCAAATGTAAACTGTCTAGAAATTGTTGCATATGTAAGATAGGTGAAGGGTTTTGGTTAGAATAAAGATTCTGATAAAATGATTTCGTAATATGGTTAATGGAAAGGTTGTTAGAATGGATAATACCTTGAGAGTCCCCTAAGACATAAAATATGATGTTTGGTTTGTTGCATTTTAAGTTGGTAAGTTATAAGCTTTCTGCTTTTATCTCCTTGTTCCCAATATCTATGTTTAAGTTTAAATAAAGCTAACTCAGTTTTCCGGGAGATTAGCTTGTTTATTTTGATTCTTAATTGGAGAATTTCGAGATGAAGTTGTGAGTTAGGGTTCTGTTTATGAGATTTAAAGTATAATTTCTCTTTAATTTTAAGAGATTTTTCAAGATCAGAGAGTTGTTGCTCTCTTGCTTTTTTATGATGTGCAGCATAGCTAATTATCTTCCCCCAGATTGTGGCCTTAAGGGCTTCCCATACAGTAGACATAGAGGTGTCTGCCAGGTTATTCTGGTAGAGAAATGCGTTAATCTGCCCTTTAATCATAGATAAGAATTTGGGGTCTTTAAGGAGAAGATTGTCAAAATGCCAAAAAGAGGATCTAGGTTGTGAAGGACCCCATAAGAGCTGAAGTTTAACTGGTGAGTGATCAGAAATCACTATAGGTAAGATCGAGGAGTCAATAATTTTTTCAGTTACAGTGGGTGATCCAAACCAGTAGTCAATTGTGCTGTAAGATTTATGTAGTGAAGAATAAAAGGTGAAATCATGATCATGTGGATGGAAAAGTCGCCAGACGTCAGCTAAGCCTAGATCAGTCAGAAGTAGTGAGAGAGCCTTAATACTTTTAGGATGAGCATCTAAAGATGTGTTGCTCCTGTCCATAGTAGCATCTAGGGAAAGATTAAGATCACTTCCAAAAATTATTGGGGTATTGTCTGAATTGGCAGATAATATCTGCTGGGCTAAGTTTGGAAAAACCCTGGTGAATCAGAGTTGGGAGTATAAGCATTAACTAGCATAAGGGAACCGGAGGGGGTATTTAACTTAACAATAATCCATCTGCCTTCTGTGTCTGAAATATAATTTAGAAGGGACCATTTAAGGTTTTTTATGAATAAGTATAGCTACCCTTCTTTTTTTGAAGAAAAGGATGAATTGTAAATGTGACTGACCCAATCTTTTTTAAGTTTGTCTACATCCTCTTGTAGTAGTTTAGTTTCTTGAAGGAAAGCAATATAAGCTTTATGTTTTTCCAGAAAGGATAAAATTTGCTTTCTCTTACAGGGGGAATTAAGTCCCTTCACATTCCATGTATATAAAAGTAAATCCGATATAACGTATCATTAAAAGAGTGAGGCAGTAACTGGAATAGGATATATAAGTGGAATAGAGGGTGCATCGAGAGATAAAAAAGAAGGAACATGCATACTAGATGATAAGCAGAGTTGTTCAAGTTAAGCGTATAGAAAGGGTAGAATATAATCAGCACATATGCTCTTGAGTATATAGAGTAAGTAGAAAGAAAAGAAAAATACATCATTTATCAACCACAATATTACACACTACAAATTACAGAGAATAATACTTAAGAGAACAGTCAGATATGAGTCAACTGGTCAGCTATGTGACTCTCTAACTGTGCACTAGGGTGTTATGAGTTGGAATAGACTAGAGGGGACCGATTTTAAAAAAGTTAGTCAAAAAATTAGACCAAAGGTCTAGACCTAATATTAATCTAATAACAATACTATTAAACAGACTAATTCTGAAAATAGCTATATCACATATGGCAGGGAGCAATATTAACCTCAGTTTGATATAACAGTATACTTGAAAAAAGGGGAATAATATACCCCAGAACTTATTATGTATATCAATCAACAGTAAGAAAACCAGCTTCTGTGAATAGAGGCTTTTGATTGCTGTATAGACAAGGGAAGGAGAGAGAGAAAAAAAGGGGGAGATTGCTTTAACAGTAGGGTTAAGGGAGTCAGGTACACAATGTCTATGTTCAGTCCTGATGAATATGCTTTAATTACTGCATTAAGCAAAATGTGAGACCTAATTTCGCACAAAATATCATTTTAATACAAAGGGAAAGTAATTCAATGAGGGCATTAAATAAAAGGGTTAATGAGAGAAATAATTTGGGACCTCTTATGTCTCGAGCCAAATAAGGACAGGGAAAAGGAATGAAGGTTATCCAGGTTCGAAGAAACCTGGGGTCAACAGAGTGAACTAAAAAGTGTGTGTTATTATTCCTTACTCGAAAAATTGCCCATGTATAGTATATGGGTTAGCTGAATCTAATTTATAGATCCAGCAAGCTTCATATAAGGAAAGTAAGCATAACAAGGCAAGCTTTATATAATTATTGGGCTTCGAGTAAACTAGGGTGTAGGGAAGGGTGCAAAACTAGTCACTCTGTACTAAAGTACTCCAAAAATGACTGGCTTGTATGACTACCTCTGTTCACCTTCAGGGACTCTGGTGTGGGGTGCTATTCGAAAGGAACTTTAAGACTTTAGGACTTTGTGTCCCCATACGACAACTGATTGTGTTTTCTTTCCTTCATGTACTGCCTGTTTAGCCTCATGTGTGTAAGGTCCCTTAAGAACCTGTCCTGACTGTTGTTAGATTTGAACTCTGGGGCTAGAAGTTTTGCTACCATTCTAGTTTTCTCAGTTTAGTCAATTTGTATTGCTGTTCAGTCCTACCTGCTCCCTCCATGTCGCCATGCTGGGCAGTCTGCGCATGCGCGGTCTGGGCTGAATCAGGATAGTACTGGGACTGTATGTCAACTTTCCTGCTGCATACTAACAGCTTCTATTGTTCTCTGTTCCCTTTTTAGGCTGCATAGCTCCCAGCTCACTGCCTACCGCGGCAGTCACCGAATGCCTCCTCGCTCCCTCCAGGAGCCGAAACATCGGATTCTGACCTCGCCCAGCCTAGAGGTAAAGACTACCTCTGTTCACCTTCAGGGACTCTGGTGTGGGGTGCTAGCCCAACGACGCTGCGTGTCATCTGCCCTGCCCGCCCCAGCCACCCACCCACCCAGGGGTGGCCCTCAATTTATTGGCCCTCCTCGTGACATCATTTCCTGTTTGCCGAAATACTAAGTCCCCACTTTCCCATTTGCAGGTTATACCCAATAGCCACTAGAGGTCACTGTGTATTACTGCTCTTATATTTCCTGGCCCTGCTAGCCTTTGCTCTATCTCCTCTTTCAGCCTATCCCACTCTCTCTTCCCCTTCCTCCCATCTCTCCTATCACACAGCCCCTATACCCTCACCCACTGTTTCCCTCCCTACCCAGTAGCCTCTAGGTACCTGCTACCCCTTTCCTCTTAACTGTCTTATCCTATCTTGCCCACTAGGAGTTGCTATTTAGCTCCCCTTTTCTGGGCCCTCACACTGACGGTGGTCTACCTCTGGACTGTGGATCTTAGCCCCTACCCTGGGCCATCCCATAATACCCAAGGTGAGCTTTGAACCTGGTACCCTGTACACCTAAGGTGGGGGCCCTACCACTGTACTAAAGTGGCACTAACGCTTCCAGGTAGGCCTCCTACTCTCTTCTTCCTTAACCCTACTTTGGCCTGTAGTCTCCCCTTGAAAATGCCTTCCTGCCTCCTTATAAATTGCCTCTTGCTCCTTCTCTTCCTGAGGCCACTCTCCAGCCCAGTCATCCTTACGGTTCCACAGTCCCCCCAACCTGGTGTCCCCACTTTCCCTCCTGTCCTACCATCCTCCTATGCCCAAAAGCTGCCCCCTCCTTCTCCACTATTACCTTGCACTCTATCCTACCACACCCACCCCTACTCCCCACCCTGCCCCATCCTCCCACACCTACCTGCAACTTATCACTCTAGCCTACCCTGCCTGCACCTCCCTGCCAACCCCCTGCATCTTGAAGTTCCCCTACCCCTCCCTTACTGCCCGACGTAGGTTTGCTTTCCACTGTCCTCGGTCTAGGGCCGTACTTATCCTCCTACTCCTGTCTGGGAATATTCATCCCAACCCTGGCCCAGCCCACAATAGCTCATTGACTGCTTCCCATGGGCTTCTTGTTGTATCTATGAATATCTGTAGCCTCCTGAAGAAATTTGACTCATTTCAATGCTGGGTCACAGTACATAAACCAGACATTATCTCTCTAGTAGAAACCTGGCTGTCAGACTCTACCCCTGACTCCCTTGTCTCACTCCCTGGTTACTCCCTTTATCGAGAAGATAGAGTTGGACAACGGGGTGGGGGCTGTGCGATCTACATCAAAGACTCCCTTACAGGTCTAGCCCCCCCAGCCGCAGTCCTTGATTTCAGGGCACAGGCCCTAACCCTAAAATTGGCCACTGATCCCTCTAAGGTTCCCCTCTTTCTAACTACTGCTTATATACCTCCAGAAAATCAAACTCCAGCTCTAGTCTCGCTATTTGAGTATCTTATCTCTCTACCTCACTCCTCTGCTCAACTCCTTGTGGGCGATCTAAATATTAACTGGCTCAGCCCCACATCCTCTGCTACCTGTGACTCCTTCTCATCCATTGACCTAACACAACTTGTTGCCTAGCCAACCAGAGTGAATCCCAGAATGGGATCTAGCACTCTTCTTGATGTGGTCCTTACCAACCGGCCTAGCCAAATTTGCAACATTCAAGTCCTTCCGGATGGACTTAGTGACCACTCTCCCATAATCCTCCATTGGTCAGCCACTCTACCCAAATCCACAGCACCGCCCACACTACGGCGGTGATTACGACCAGGTGGGCTGAAGGGGCTTAAGCAACTCCTTGCCCAAATTGACTGGTCTCCCATTGAGACCACCCATATTGACTCGGCCCTAACCTTTTTCACCTTAATGTTCAACAAAGCCTGTGACATTTTTGCACCTTTAACCATACTCCACTCCAAAGCACGACATGCTCCCTGGGTTACACCCACCCTGCTCCAACTTCTTAAGGATAGGGATAACTTATGGCACCTTGCTTTGGAAACTGGCCGCCCTGTAGATAGACAGGCTTATGCAGCTGCCCGGAACAAATGTACCTGGTCCTTACACAAGGCCAAGGCTGAGCACTATCAGGCTTCACTCACCTCATCCTGGGGGAATGCCAGAACCTTCTGGGACAATATCAAGCAACTAAATGGGGGCGCATGTCCACCACCACCCTCCCAAATGTATATTGATGGCTCCATCTCCACGGACCCTACCCTCATTGCCAACTCTCTCAATAAATCCTTCACTGACCTTAGCCCTGTTCTCCCTTGCAACTTCTTTGACCCCCCTCCATACCAGAGCCCACCCACACGCCCTTAGGTTCCACCTACTTTGGGTTACCGTCCATGAAGTCTGACTGTATCTACTCAAGGCTTTAAAGGGTAATACTACTGGCAGTGACTCCTTGGACCCCTGTCTCCTTCGCCAGGTACTTGACTTGGTTATTGTCCCAATTACTAGCCTCTTTAATAAATATTTCTGCCTAGGACAATTTCCCTCTGCCTGGAAAATCGCCACTGTCACACCCATACATAAGGGTGGTGATAGGACCGTACCTGGTAATTATCAGCCAATCTCTATCCTCTCACCTCTCACAAAAGCCCTAGAAAAAATAGTATCCACCCAAATCTCAGAGTATCTAACCAAATACAGCATACTCTGCCCAGAACAGCACAGTTTCTGGGCTGGACACAGTACCACCACCTCCCTCCTTGAGTTCTCTAACTTTCTTCATTCCTCCCTGGACTCTGGCTCTCTAGCGGGTGCAGTGTTCATTGACTTGTCTAAAGCCTTTGACACTGTTTCCCATACCCTCCTGCTGAATGCACTCAGCCATGTAGGCTTTGCTGCTGGTCCAGTCTCCTGGTGCTCCAGCTACCTGTCTGACTGGTCCCAGCATGTTAAAATTAATGCGACTCTCTCTAACGCCTGCCCTATCTGCTCTGGTGTTCCCCAGGGCTCCATTCTTGGGCCCTTGCTCTTTTCCCTATTTCTCAACTCCCTGCCAAGTGCCTGTGCTGGTAATCTCCTGCTTTATGCAGATGATGCTGTCATCTTTGCCTCTAACTGGAACCCGACTACCCTTCAGGTCACCTTGCAAGCCTCTTATAATGAAGTTGACACTTGGTTCAATGAGCATAGACTTGTAATTAATCTTAAAAACACTAAAGTCATGCTCTTTGCCCATCCCCAAAACAAGGCAAGTAATTTCCCACTACAGGTCTTTGCCAGGTCCAAGTTCCCTCATGAGCTGGTCCACACTTATAAGTACCTTGGGGTTACTTTCGACATTGCCCTCACATTCCATTCCCATATCTCTGCCCTAGCCTCAGCCACCAATATTCGGCTGGGTATCCTTTATCACCACAAAAACTGTCTTCCCCCTGATGCTCTCTGACTCGCTGTCATGTCCTCTATATTGTCCCTAGTAGACAACGGTTTGCCTGTCTATGGGGCTGCTGACCAGACCCCACTAAATATAATCCAGCTCACCTTAAATAAGGCCTGTAGGCTAATCACCGGGGCTCCCAGACTTACACATACCTGCCTTCTTTATGCCCAGGCTAATATGCTTGATCTTGACAAATGGCTTAGGTATCAAATCGGCCTCCTAACTAAGAAAACTCTCCTTGGTTTATCCCCACCTGGGCTGACTGCCTCTATCCACCATGCTAGACCCCTAGTGCAAACCCGATCCTCCTGCAAATCCGCACTGGTAGTTCCTTGGGCCAGGACCACGCAAGGCCAAAGGGCCTTCCTATACTGGGCCCCTTCCTGGCATAACTCCCTCCCCTTAAGTAACATGGATGCTCCCTCCATCTATCGTTTCAAAACCTCCCTGCATAATCACCTGCTTACTACGCGCAGCTGTTGCTGCTTGTAATTCCCCCCTGCTCTTCCTTATGACAAAGCTCCCTGAGTGGCTGCTCCCATCCCACTACCCCCCCATATTTTGTCCTAACCACTATTCCGCCTGTCACAGCTTTAATGTCTACTCTATAAGCTATGTTAATCCAAATCGTATATGGCTATTGTATCATAACCACCTTGATGTCACAATAGTTCACCTCCAATTTGCTGTGCACTATTATTTTGGTTTTTTTCTTATATGCTTGTGATTACTGTTTTGTTCTCTCTGTGATGAGGTACCTTTGCAAATGAGCCTCTGGCTCAAAGGTTGTAAACTGATGCTTTATTAAATAAATAAATATATTTTATGTATATTCAAAGGTTCAGCAGAAAGAGACAGTTGGGGGGATATTGTACGAAAACTTCAGAACTGTGTGAGGTATACATACTTTGATTTGTTACAATAAAACATTGGAGGAGGAAAGAAATTACAATGCCCTTAGACGTGATGGATTGAGGGTAACCTAAATGTCTGAAATAGGTGAGAAGGTGATCCTAAATAAGAGTACCCCTATAGTACATGGAAGTCAGACATTTGTCTGGAAAGAAGCAGGGGAGAGGGCATAAAAATTGCAAAATATGGTAGTATCTTATATATATGGGTACAAATATGATAAAGGGGGGAGAGAAATAAAAAGAAACAGAGTCCACTGAAAATAACCATATGCCATTTAACTAAATATTACTAATAGGGGTATAGTTGGAATCAACAGCGATGTACAGCCTTACATATTCACAACCTGCTGGGAGCAAGTGTGTTAAGAAGCAACGGCTGAACAATGCTGGTTTAGCCAAGAAAAAAGGCCTGGGTATACAGCAATCAACCTCTTGTTATATCATGTCAGAAGAAAGTAAATTGACCTGTAGGCCACAATAGATTCCTAATATAACAAATTAGGAAAGGAAACGAGCAACCTATTGACACCAGCAGTTTCAGGTCACCATTACTTTGTCTGTGTCTTTAATGGTTCTTTGGGCTTTACTTTTGGATTTGGCTTTACGTCTTTTTTTGGGAGGCTCAAGTGATTTGATGGGTGAGCTGGTGACAATGTCTGCCCAGGATGAATTTGCAGAAATATTGTCTTTAGTTGCCATACAAGAAGCAGAGGGTACATCATTTGCATTGCGATCTGTTATGTCCTCTTGTGATGAGTGCCTATCATCTGTGAGGAGAGCAAACTTGTTATGCAGAGGTATGGTCGGGTTTATTATCGAATGATCAGCAGAAGATTGATGGAGGTTAGACATATTATCAGAAGGGCAGCAAGAATATTTAACTGAGCCAGCCCAAGAGTGCATTTTCTCTTGAAGTCTATCAGACTGTCTGCAAGGGGCAACATCTGTAAGACTATCAGATGGAGCTCCATGCTGCACGGAACTTCCTCTGCAGTCCTGCACATCGTCCTTCCTTACCCGGCTGGAATCCACACAATCCACCAGATTTACCATCGGAGTCTGTTCCACTTGGGCTGAGGGCAACATAGAAATGTCCAAAAAAACAGCAAGAGCATCTGGAGTACTGAAATCTTTAAAAGAAGAGCCCTGAAAGATGTGCATAGTAGCCAGGTAACATAGTGCAAATTGTATGCCTCTTTGGTGTAGTATTGACTTAAGGGGGTTGAAAGCTTTCCTTTTAATATTTAATTCTTTTGAAAAGTCACAGTAAATAAAAATTCTATGGTCTTGCCATGTAAGTTCACCAATCTCTCTAGTGCATTTAAGGATCATTTCAGTATGGATGTAGTTTAGGAAGTGGGCAATGATAGGCCTGGGACAGCACTCTTGAGTAGGTCTGGGACCGAGGGTTCTGTGAGACCGCTCGATAGTTAAAGTTAGGTTGGGAGGTAACTTTAGCAAGTCTGGTAAGACATGGTGTAACAATGCAGATGTATCCCCCAATTCAATACCTTCTGGGAATCAAAAAAAATGTGAATTATTCCTCCTGTTGCGGTTCTCAATGTCATCGATTTTGGATTGAAGATATTTAATAGTATGGTCCTGTTCTCTAATCGTGGCCTGTAGATCTTGTATGGAAGTTGAATTTTGGTAACTGAGTTTTCATTTGAAGTAATTCTCTGGCTTACAGATCCAAGAGTTGTAGCATTTTGATTAGTAGTTGTTTTTAAATCATTAATATCAGCTAGTAACTTAGAGAACATCGCTTCCACTTTAGTAAGCATATTGGTTTGTTGATGGAGGTCAGACATAATGCAAGCTGGTAGGCCCGACAGTTTCAGTCCTAATATCACAGAAAAGAGGTATAAATAATCCAAATAGCTTACAAGTGGTAAAAGACTGGATGTATGCAGGCTGACCTAGGAAGCTGGCATTGAAGGATGGTCTGGGTGTAGATAGATGAGGTTTGATCATTGCATTCCCTGCAGGGAAGTCATATTATGCTGCCATCTTCTGCTTGGTCAGGTCACGCCCCCCTCCCCATGGTCTTTTTATGTGTTTCGCCATCGGGATGTCGACCACAAAGGGTGATACGAGCTCTGAAGATCCATGATGAAGATTGAGGTCCTGATCTTTATTAGTTTACTCAATGAAAACTGGTCTAGTTCTGCTAGCAAAATATGCTGGGGAACACAGACAGTTAGATAAAGTAAATATTTGTACAGTTTATTTAAGATTTTCTCAATTGGATCTAGCTTTGTCATAACACATGTCTCTGAGGCAAAGATTATACTGTAGATGTTTTTAATTTAGCAGTTATTGTAAGACATCCCACTACAGAACTGCCTCCATAATTTTTCATAAATGTGATAATCATGTTTACTTTAGTCTGCAGCTTTGTTTCAAATAATATATATGAGAAGACCATTTAATATCCTTACTATAGCAGATTCCCAGGTAATCACAAATATTACAATTATCTGGGAGGTGGAAGACTAGGTTTGGTGGCAAAGGCACCTACTGTAGCTTCACCTGAGCTCTTTTCTTCTAAGTTTTCTTGTAAGGACAGCACAAGGAACAGCATTATCAGAGCAAGGAAAACAATTAAGACTTCTTTTGGACAGGCAGATTTAGTGTGTGTTACTATTTTCTTTTGTGCTGACAAGTTTTGTTACTGGTTTTTTTTTGCTTACATTTTACTGCTTTATTGTTCTATGATTCAAATTGCTGTCGCAGGGTTTTCTTTCTGCTTCATTTTTACAGGGTGTGCCTACATGTTTGCTATTGTTTTGTGCTTACAGATTAATGCTGTAATCTTCTCTGATCCAGACTGATTTTTGCAAGGCATATCTTCTGTTAAATTGTTTTGCAGGGGGTGCTTACAGGTTTTGTTACTTTTTTACCACGTTATTTTTCTCTGTAGCAAAGTGTTTTTTGGAGGGTATATCTTCTGTGAAATTGTTACAGGTGGTGCTGACAGGTTTTACAGTTTTATCTATCATTAGGCTAAGCTTTCAGGACTAATTACAGGAGCACATAAGAGATACAGACTGAGGGATAATGACTTCATTTGTTGTTGGTTGATTGTTTCTGAACTTACCTCCGTGTTTCTTTTATCTGTGGTTCTTCTTTTTCAACAGGGGAAGGGCCCAACCAACCACTCACCCTGATCCCCAACCACCCCATGCTATACTCCTTTAATAGAGTAGCACAGTCATGAAATTTCCTGTAGTACAGCAGAAAGGGTAGGATCAGAGGGGATTCCACACAATGACCTCTCTTACAGTGGCACAATTAATTTAACTTGTTATAAAAAGTTATACAAAAACAAACAAACAGTTATAAAAAAATCAAACTTTTGCTTTCATTGTCCTTCTAATTACTCAGACCAGGTTATAAACTCAGAAGCTCAACTAGAGTGGGTATCATTAACTGCAGGTACTGCAGGACACTTTTCAAAAGGGCAGTTATGCAGGATTTAGGTTGCTGTCCTACATGCTGGACCATTGGAAATCTAAGGGCTCAGCTCCGAGCAGCATGGGCAGAGATTGTGTGCCTCAAATTGCATATTCTGGAGGAAATATATTACAAGAACTGCCCGCCATTTCCCAAACATCCAACTGAAATGCCTCAACCGCAGAGGATAGTTGGCCTGGGAGGTTGGCAGTTGGATAGGAGGGGCATCACTCACTGCTTACCAACATATCACCTCCACAAACCATATGAAAGCTACAAACAGGAGTCTGCCTCTATCTCTGAAATAAAACAAAGGGGTAGAGGACACTGCAGAGCAGGACACTGCAGCACAGAAGCAACTGCTACAAAACTCACTCAAAACAGGGACCAAAACAAAAAAAGGCAAAAAGGAAATCCAAAACAGTTCTGATCATAGGAGACTCCTGATTCGAGGAGTTGATACCTACCTCCGGCTGGGGATAATGGTCAGATGTCTCCCAGGTACATCAACGTGGGAGAGACATTGACCGCATTGCTAAAACTGTAGCAGAAGCAGGAGAAAACATCAACATTATGGTACATGTAGGGACTAACGATCTTGCCATATGGTCAGTTGTGGAGACCAAGGAACACCTGACCAGGCTGAGAGACAAATTCTCATCCATTTCATCCAGCATCTCCTTCTCTGAGATCCTGCTGGTCTGGGAGAGGGGTGCAGATGGACGGAAGGTCAAAGAAGGGGAGATAGGGGAGCTAAACATGTGGTTCAAGTGCTGGTGCCAGAAAAAAGGGCACAAATTTGTAGGCAAATGGAAACAGTTTTGGGACCAAAAGTTCTTTAAATTTGATGGACTGCATCTGACTAAGGAGGGGAGTCAGTGCATTGGGGCAGAAGTTTGATGTCTTTGCAGAATATTTAAACTAGCAAATGGGGAGAGGGTTGCAGCACCTGATCCATCGAATGGGAAGAACACCCCTCCCCCTCAGGTAGTGCTCAAACAGGAGTTCAGCATGGGTTGTAGTTCATCTGCATCACCAGGTAAGGAAAAAGGTCTGGCTCACCATACAGTACGATGTGCAGGGAAAAGCTGGACCTCGCCCAACAACTAATGCACCGAAATCAGGTCAATGGAAAATCATGTACACAAATGCCTGCAGTCTATTAAACAAGATCCCAGACCTGGAGGCAACAATGACAGAGGCTAAACTGGACATAGTAGCCATTAGCGAGACATGGTTCACCAGTAACCACACTTGGGAGACTTCAGTACCCTGCTATGTACTGTTCAGAAGAGACCAAGGTGCAAAAAGGGGACAGAGTAGTGGCCCTTTATATCACTGAAAATATCAAAGCTACAGAAATTCAGAATACACATAAGGAGCCAGAAGAACTGTGGGTCACCCAGGAAACAGGAAATAGGACAGCCAAGCAAACCGGGGTTGCCTACAGGCCTCCATACCATGGGGAGGACATAAATACATTACTGCTAGAAGATATACAAAACATGACAGCTAAAGGGGAGGTTCTGATAATTTGAGACATCAACATGCCAGATACAGATTGGTCAATACTTGCAGGAGCATCCACCAGAACTAGACACATAGTTGATTCCCTGCACTGGGAGGGCCTCAAACAACTGTTACAAAACCCACATGAAACAGAGATATCCTGGATATAGTACTGAATAACGGGAAAAGGATCACAGATCTCCAGGTAGAAGGTCACCTGGGGGCCAGTGACCATCACATGGTATGGTTGAGTTTGGCAAACTAGAACTAAATCATCCCATTCCAAGGCAAAAATATGAGACTTCAGAGAAGCAAACTTTGATAAGATGACAAACAGAGTTAAGCTAGCCCTGGCAAGAAGAAATACAGGTGAGGGAGTACAGGCAAAGTGAGCAAGCATTAAGGATGCAATACTTAAAGCAACATCCCAGTGTGTTAGGGAGAAATGAAAGAAGGAGACAATTAGGAGGCATTATAGTGCAGTGATTTAAGACTCTGAACTGCAAACCTGGAGACCTGGGTTTGAATCCCATAGCCCCCACTTGTATACTGTGCGACCCTGAGCAAGTCACTTAACTTCCTTGTGCTCCCAGGTCGCACCTGTAAACAAGTTTTCAGCTTAGTGTGTCTCTCCTGTTTTTTTTAAAAAAAAGAGCAAAAGAAGGAGGAAATCATTTTGTTTCTCAAAAACAGTAGCAGAAAAGATCAGAGCCAAAAGGTTGGCCTTTGGGAAATATAAGGGAACACAATGGGATGAAGATAGGGAGGCATACCAAATGTCCCTAAGGGAAGAAGGGTTGAAGGGAAGGCAGTAAGACAGGCAAAGGCCCAAACCAAAGAAACACTAGCATGAACAGTAAAAGAAGGGGACAAGACTTTCTATAGATACATTATTGAAAGGAGAAAGTCCTGAGGGGATATTGTTAAGATCAAAAGGGATAAGGGGAAGTGTGTGGAGGAGGACCAAGGGAAAGCATCTCTCCTAAATAGATACTTCTGCTCAGTATTTACTGAGGAGAAGGTAGGGCAGGGCCCACAGCTCAGCACCATGGACACGGGGGGAGGGAGGGAGGTGTGCAAAAGTCCCTTCACAAAAGAAAGGGTCCTACAAGAGCTCACTAAGCTCAGGGTGGACAAGGCAATGGGACCTGATGGCATACATCCCAGGGTACTAAAGGAGCTAAGGGTGAAACTAGCAGAGCCATTAGCAGAACTGTTTAGTGAGTCTCTGAGCATAGGAGAGGTCTCAGAAGACTGAAGAAGGGCTCATGTGATCCCAGTCCACAAGATTGGCAGCAGGGAGAAGGCAGGGAACTGGAAACCAGTCAGTTTTACCTCAGTAGTGGCAAGATTATGGAGGCACTCCTTAAGGAAAGGATAGTGCAACACCTGGAATCAGTAGGAGCACAGGATCGAAGACGGCACAGGAAGGTCCTGTCAAACTAATCTCATAGATTTCTTTGACTGGGTAACCAGAGTGGTGGACCAGGGGGTGCAGTTGATGTCACCTGCCTTAACTTCAGCAAAGCTTTTGATACTGTCCCACATAGAAGATTGATTAATAAGCTGGGTTAGTTTGGGGTGGGTCACAATTTGGTCAACTGGGTGGCAAACTGGTTGACGGGCAGAAAACAAAGAGTTGTGGTAAACGGTGTACAGTCAGAAGAGATGCAAGTCACAAGTGGGATACCTCAGAAATCAGTCCTGGGGCCAGTCCTCTTCAATATCTTCATCAGTGACACTGCAGATGGACTAGAGGGTAAGGTTTGCCTGTTTTCAGATGGCACCAAGATCTGCAACAGAGTAGATGATCCAGATGGGGTGGGCAGAAGGAGAAGAGATCTGGAAAAAATAGTCTGAAAAGTGGCAACTGGTGTTTAATGCAAAGAAGTGCAAGATCATGCACATAGGGAAGAGAAACCCTGAAACTACCTATAGGTTGGAAAGGGAGTTGATGACAATCACAAGGGAAGAAAGAGACTTGGGCATCATCATCACAGATGACCTGAAATCATCCAAGCAGACCACTAAAGCAGTAGGTAGGTAGGGCTAGAGGGATGTTGGAGTGTATTAGCATGGTATCACAAGGCATGAGAGGGAGGAAATAATCCCTAGTTTCAAGACACTGGATAGGCCCCATCTGGAGTACTGCGTGCAGTACTGGAGGATGCACCTGCACAAGAACATTAGCAAAATAGAGGCAGTCCAAAGATGGGCAAACAAAATGGTGCAGGGACTGCATCAGAAAACATATAAGGACAGATTAACAGAGGTTAATATGTATATCCTAGAGCAAAGGAGGGAGAGAGGTGATATGATCAAAACATTCAAACATCTTAAGGGCATTAACAAGGTTAAAGAGTCTAACATGTTTCAATATAAGAAAAATAGCAGACAGGCGGGCACAGCATGAGATTAGAGGGAGGCCAATTAAGGGGTAATGTGAGGAAGTTCTTTTTCACAGAAAAGGGGGTGGATGCATGGAATGGCCTACCTCAGGAAGTGGTGGATATGAATACTGTGCAGGGCTTCAAACAGGTATGAGATATGGCATAAGGGAGCAATACAGATAATTAACAATAAATAGGCCATTGACAGAGTAAAGGCCTATGGCACATTCATAAGGTAGAAAAAATGGGCAGACTTGATGGGCCTTGTGGTCCTTATCTGCCTCAACTTCTATGTTTCTATGTTTCATATGAATTCCACTAGTTCTTCCTTTCCATCAGAGCACACCTTCTCTTCACAGGATCATCACTAGTAACTTTCCCATTTTGCAAACTGACTCTAACATTGGTGCTTCCTTTACAGAACCACCTATTGCCTCCTACCCGGCCACCTAACCTCGGAATCTCCTGGTTAAAAGCAGCCTACCCACTCTAACAGTTCCTCCCCAGGTACCAAACCTTGCAACAGGGCTCGCTGCTACACCTGCAAATTTATTTCCAGTGTGACTGAGATTCGGGGGCCTACAGGTGTTTTTCACATCACCAAGGAGTTCTCATGCACCTCCACTAATGTGGTGTATTGTATTCTATGCAGGAAGTGTTCAGCTATTTACATTGGAGAAACTGGTAGGTGTCTTGCTGACCATTTCAGGGAACATTACAGAGCAGTCAGGAATGGTGAAACTGCTAAACCCATTGTATCCCACTTCATCTCCAGGGACCACAACATCAATGACCTTTCTGTTTGTGTCCTTCAGCAGGGCTTCCGGGATCCTGACCATAGAAAAAACATGGAAGCCAAGCTGATCATCCGCCTTTGCTCCCATCAGCCCTCTGGTTTAAATGATAGACTTATTTTCCACTAAAATCTTTCAGCAATCCCCTTTTTTTTCCCTAAAGTCAATTTGTTTTTGTACTCATTTATTTTTCATTTTCACCATGTCTCCATTTCTGTCTTCTTCCCACACATTTGTCACCTTTCAGCCTTCTTACAAGGCTCTGTTAATTAGTCTCCACCTGGGAACTTCCCCAGCTCTTTCTCTCCCATTATGCTTTATCTTTCCCATCATCACCTTTTTGTTTCACAGATTCTCTCTTAATCTTACCATTTATCACTTCTTCTCCCTTAGCCTCCCCCTTCTTCTTTCTCCACATATATATCTCTCTCATTTTACCTCTCCTCTACACTAACTTGTTTTTTTTCTCTTTTAGATATTTCCTGAAGAAGACCTAAGGTCGAAATGTAGATTTTTAACTCTATTTTCTATTTTCAGGGTGCATTTAATATAACCATTTTGTTTTGCTTATCTGCCTTCAACTTCTATGTTTCTATGTTTAACTGTTTGTAATTTATTTTGATCTAAAAAGTGAATAAAAAATCCTGTCTAGTCGTGCAGAAGACCAAAAGTTGCTTCTTAACTTTACTGATTAAATTTACGTCTTCCTGTTTAAAAGCTTCAGTTTCCTCTGTAACCCTAAAAGTGATGTTGAAATTACAACTGTATCATCAACATAGGCAAAGTATGAAACTGAGTATTTTTTCTACTATTGGCAAATGGAAGTCTTGGTTATTTAACTGAGGGATTACCATGTTAATGTACAGATTATATAATAATGGTGGTACAATGCATCCCTTACATACTCCTAGATGGCTCCACATCAATTCCTTAAAACCAATACATTGCAGTAGGAACAGCATGGACAAAACAATGCAAATCAAAATCATGCTAGAAGAATACCACCATGAATCTTTGCTTTAAGTATGGTTTACTATTACAACACCCCATTGCCATGGATCACCACTCCAGTGGAATGTGTTAACTAATGTTTTTTTGTTTTTCCTTTTCCAGTGGTATTCCTGGTGTAGTTGTGACTTTTGTGATTTTGTCTGTGTTGTTTCTGACCATGCTAGATTGTATGTCACAGACATGACATGCTACCCTCCTAGATTAGAGTTTTTATTTTTTATGTTTTAATTGTCCCAAATTGTTATACTGTATACAAGACCAAGTGTTCTCCTGGAATTTCAGCAATATATCCAATAAGTGTATGTCAATGCTCAATGCTGTCCATAAGGTTTTCCTACTTACGGTGTTGAAACCCATCTTTAAATCTACAAAGTAACAGAAACGTTTACATGTACCTTTTTTATCAATATGTATTTATTGATAAGATGAGAGAGAACCATACAGTGTTGGACAGTGGTCCTGTTTTTTTCTGAAGACATTTTGTGCGTCTTCAGGCATATTGTTTACTTCTGTCCATTGTTCTTGTCATGATAATAAAATACAACAAAAGACTTTATGTGATTCATTGATTAAACTGATAGGGCGATACCTCTGTGGATCATTTAATATGCCTTTTCTGTGTACTGGGTATAAGTTGTTTCCTGACCAATAAGTTGGGATCTTTCTTGACTGCAGTATATAATTATACACACTGACTAATACTGGTAGCCACCAATCCAGAAATAATTTAAGTTTCTCTGAAACTATCCTATCCGGACCAGGAGCCTTTCTGTTCTTAAGTTTAAAAAACTGTCTCCATAATCTCTAATTCTGAGAAATAGAGAGGAACTGGATATAAATTCACATGAATACACTGCTGCTCCTCTTGCCTCGACTCTGACTTTCATGCTCACCCTTCAAATTCAAATTGTTATACTAATTGCTATTTTGTTGTAAAGATTATAGCTTGTAAAGCTATAGCTAATCAATTATGAATGACTAGGCTCCTGCTGAACTGCTTAATGTCTGTTGTCTCCTGTTTGACGTGGAACCTTTCCAAATGAGCACTCATGCTCAAAGGTTTTCTCTGAACAGCATATAAAATTAAATTAAATATTATATTTTGGAAATAATGATATGTTGTTTCAAGTCTCTTTTATCTATCTAATGCACTGATATTTGAGTAAAAAAAATCTATCATAGAAGCACAACTTGTAGAGTGATAAGTAAAGTTTCCATCTTTATCACTGATAGTTCTTCCATTAATTAGAACAAAATCTTCATCTTGAAGAAGTTTTACTGAGAGATGTCCTGTTTCATTTATTTTCTTGTCCCTAGAGCTAAAGACATTACTTAAGTTCTTGTTTACACAAGGTGCTGCCTCAAGGTGAGGGGCTAGCTGCACAATCAAGCATACTCGATTGACCATGAGGCCTGTATTTGATGGTGTGTTTGTATGTTTGCAGGTTATGATTTTATTCTATTCTAGATGGTCTTCAGATGAAAGATCATCAATTCATTTGTGATGATTAGATGATAACCTGGCATGAAGGTCATTGGCTAAGAAAATGTTATAATTTGTATGCTCCTTGATAGGTTGATGCAAACAAGTATTTAATTTAACCCAGATTTCAGAATAATTTGTTAATGAGTTTTTTTAGGAATATAGACATTGAGATTAATAAACTTTTGGCAGGGCTTTGAATCTTTATGGCAACATTTCTAAGATTAGTTGGATGAATTATTTAACTGATTTTTTTAAGTTTGACAGCTGTTAAGAGGCTCCATCTTATTCCTGCCTAGTTTTGAGGAATGATTGGCTTTTACCAAAAATGTATCATATCCCAGACATTTGGAAGGGTTAGCTGACCACCATGTTTCTTGTAACAAGATGCTATCATAGGAAAAATTAAAAGGCACACAGTCATTATCCATAAATTTTGAATTTAAACCATCAATATTCCAAGACAGCAGTTTAATTACACCTTCTATATCACTGTGTTTGTAAGATATTCTTTCCACATTATCTGGTCAATCCCAATTTTTCTGATTCTTATGTGCTAGTCTGTCTCTGGCCATTTAACTTGGCAAGGGAGCAATATCTTCCACTATCTGTTCACTAAAATTGATCTTGTTGCCATTGTCACTATTGTGTAGTGTGCCAAAAATGTCTTCCATATCTATAATATGAATAGCCAAGGAGTCATGGGCTTCTGACTTACTAAATATTTGAAGCAGGCTTCAGAAAATGGCTTAAATACCCACAACTGTGGGACAAACCAAGCACAAGTGGGTTGCCACTTGCAGATCCTCAGGTTTCTGCAGTTGTCCCACAGCTGTGGGTATTCACAAAGATGGAGCTGGACTATGACCAGCTCCATGATTTATGGTGGCTTGCAAGTGGTGTTGTCAGGGAAATCTCTGCAGCTGTGGAGATCTGTTATGGCCTGTGGGACCAGCCATAACATCACATCACAACTGCTGCGCTGTGGATATCAATCTCTGCAGCTGCAGATATTTCGATCTGCAAATGGAGTTGTGGTGTGGGACTTAGCCCTAGAAAGTTTTGTGAGTCCAGCCCTTGGTTTGCAGTGTGGTCATTTTTAAAATAAATATCAGTTTCAGAGTTTGTGATGTTACCCAGATGTTTCTGTATCCAAACAATTACAACTTGCTACAAGTCAAGTCTGAGAGTCCACCAGCTGTAATGGTAAATTAGTCATTTAGTTTTCCCTATCCGTTCATTATGTGGGACTTGCAAGCTGAAAACAGTTAAAGACTTCAGTTGTCTCTGATTTTGATTAAGGTCTTTTGATGTAGTTATGATTTGATTACATACAATTTTATTCAATACTTGCTGCTTAGTTAAATGGGAGAATATATTAAAACATTTTCAGTATTGTTCTTCGCTGAGTTGTTTCAGTTCTAAACCAAGTCATGGGGAGTAGCCAGGCCATAGCCTGAAGACCTAGGCCTTCATTTGGATTAAGAAATGACAGTAAATCTGCTTCAATTTAGCTGTCCATAGATGAGAACTTGATTTACACAGCATGTACTGATGCTTGGGCCTTCAGGTTTTTTTTTTAATCCTGGCTACTCCTCTTGAAGGTTAAGATGAAAGTCTTTATTGGTCAGCATTTCACTGTAAGTTAGTTTATCATTGGCCTCCAAGAATGACATCAGGACATAAATGCTCGCAGAGGTCAACTGGTCAAAATACTTTAGCCATTGTAAAAAAAGCAGCTAACCTTAATATATAGGACATCATTTTTTTAAGTATTCTTTCCATCTCACCGTTGTTTTAGTGAATTTCCTGAGACATGATACATTTTTTAACTGAGGAATATTTTTTATTTCAAGTCAACTGCTTTTTGTCACCTATCTGTTAAACAATTTAAAAACATTAGCTCAGTGACAGATATTCACAGGGCACCCAGGTTTGATTTCTCATTCCAGATTTTCCCTCCTATGTTTTTTTTTCTATCTTCCTGAATGACATTCCCTCAGCTTGTGTCACCTTACACATCCACGTGTACATAGATGACAGGGTCATCTACAGCTGTGCTGAGTGAACTGCACTGGCTGCCGGTGCAATGGAGAATCATCTTTAAGGTCGCATTGCTGACCTATAAGATCCTACATGGTCAGGGACCGGGCTACTTGCAAGATCTCCTTCGACCCTACTGCCCTCTGTGTTTGCTCTGCTACACCAATGAGGGATTGCTAGAGATTCTGAGGGTTCATTTTCAGTCATCGGGGGCCAGAGCTTTTTATTTTGTGGCACCGACCCTGTGGAATTCTGTACCTCATCAGATTCAAGAGTGCCTGCCCACAGAGTCATTCAATGCAGCTTTGAAAACTCACTTTTTTGAACAGGCTTTGAATGGATAATTTACACGTTGTATTAACTGTTTTTACTTTTATATTTATATTTATGTCGCTGATTGTTTTATTATGTACCTGCGCTTTGATTTTTAGAAAAGCGCAATATAAATAAATCTTGATTGATTGATTGAGCTTTGGTGGTCCCACTACATTGCAACTTCCACAATGTCCTGTGCTGGCTTCAGGCAAATCAACTCAAGGTGAATGCTAAGAAGACTATGCCCATAACCTTCAGAACCAGCCAGAAATTGGTAAGGCTTTAGCCTTCCTGTGTCTTCTCCATTTTGGATGGCACCCCTATCGACACTAACCCAGCCTTCAAATACCTTAGGGCATGGCTAGATAGCAAGCTCAATTTCTTTGCCCATATTGATGCTATCCATGCTAGGAACTTTGTACCACAATAAGGAATGTCTTCCTCTCCAGGTCTGTTGGGAATTGGTCACTAAAATGATCTTCCTGGTATCTGACTATATGGACATGGTCTATGGTACCACTCCAACCTCTTCTATAGCCAGACTGGATACCCTCTGCAATGCTTTCTGTCACTTTGCCACCAACTCCCTACCCTGCACTCAGCATTGCTTTGTTTATTCATCCCTTTCCATCTTTCATATTCCTCAACATTGCCTATCCTACTGCACTTCCTTTATTGCCAAATACTGGTTTGGCACCCTCCCATCTTACCTTTCCTCACTCCTCTCCCCTGTTTGCTCCAGCTCTTACTCGCTACACACCATAGACTCCAGAACCTTGACCATTCCTTACCCTCACTCGTGTGCTGAACAAGCTGCCTTCTTCTACCTTCTTCCCTCTCTCTGGAACCAGCTCCCCTCTTCCCTCCAACTATCCCCATCCCTCCATACCTTCTCCAGCTTGTTAAGATCTACTGTTGCCATCTCCTGCTTCTTTCATCCTCTCTCATACATTCCTTCTCTTCTACCTCTTGGTAGCCTCCTCAACTCCTCTACTTGCATCCTTTTACTCACCTTCCTGGGTCTGCTGTTCTCCCAGTCTGCACTTTTCAATATGTGGGTACCACATATGGTGGCTCTACTGCACACACTGTTCACAGCAATTCCTTATGTTGCTACCAAAATCTGTTTCTAAGCATCACAATGACTGGCCACTCCATTCTGGTTTTGCTTCTTGGGATACTTATTTTATTTGTAAGCTGCACTTTGTCTTCTTCTCATTTTGTTGCTACCAAATCTTGCTTCTACTCATTGCAATGACTGCCACTCCATCTTGGTTTTACTGCCTGGGAAACTTGTTGCTTTGTACTGTATGCTGCACTTTGTAAGTTCAATTGTCCTTTACTGTACTGTATCTATGCTCCCCCCGTCAGGTTGTACCTGGAATGAGGATCGGCCCAGTGTGCCTTTACTGGTTATCAAATTCTAAATAAATAAATAAAAGAAATGTCAGAGGAAGATATGAATAAGACAATTTCTGCTGCATTATTGGTATTTCTTTTTAAATATATTATACTATTTTCAGACTCTTCTAAATTAAGAAAAAGCTTAACTTTTTAAAATTTGGGTTTCCCTGGTCTCATCTTGATCTTTAGTGATCCCCAGATTTTGACAATATTATCTCAGAACAAGTATATGGATCCACATTCCTTTCCGCTTGCTTTGTAATTGAATCTGTCCTGATTGGATTATTATTTATTTTGCTGTGATTCTAGTACTGAAGAGTTTACTGCACTTTGAAGGGGGTCAGATTCATTGTTTAATTCCTCAGTCAGCTTCATGTTAGATTTTTCATGGGAATTACATCTGGACATCCCTTGATGTTTTACTTTTTGAGTTTGTTGTCTTTTGTTATATTTATAAATACATTTTTTATAGTTCTGTGACCTTCTGTGCTTTTTTGCTGCAACTTAGACATCCCATCTTGTTTGACAGGAGATTCTTGGATCTCAGTTATTATGCCTGTAGAAAATGGAGTCAGCAAGTTTGTTTGTATACACTTGTTCTCTTTAGTTATTGCTGAAGTTTGAACCATACCCTCAATATTTTTTGCAACAAGTGATCCATTCTGGTCTATGTCATAATAGACCATTGGTCCCTGAGTGTGAGCCAATGAGCATGCAGCCTATACCGTACTACAGATCCAAATATGTAGATGGATCCATTCACATATCTGGAAGATCGTAACAATGCAGATGCAAACTACATGCCCATTGGCTCACGCCAGGACCAATGGGCATACAGCCCTACCATACAGAGTCAGTCGGGTGGGTGGTGGGCAGCAAGTGGGTGGGGAGCTGCGCCCACCGCTGACCTGGGCAGAGTGAGGCAGTGGGGCTCAGTGGGCGGGTGGGAGGAGGGTACTGCTGGACCACCAGGGTTGGATCAATGTGTAATTATTTATTAGTGATGCCCACGATCTGGCTGCAAGTGGTCCACTGGACCACCAGAGATAGTGTTAACTGTTTAAAACATACTTATGCCCGCGATCGGGCTGTGAGCAGTCCACTGGACCACCAGGGATATAGGACTGTTTATCATTTCCACATATGTCCACGATCGGGCTGCAAGCGGTCTACTGGACCACCAGGGATGGAGTTAACTGTTTAAAACATACATATGTCCACAATCAGGCTGCATGCGGTCCACTGGACCACCAGGGATGGAGTTAACTGTTTAAAACATACATATGCCGGTGATCAGGCTGAAAGCAGTCCACTAGACCACCAGGGATGGAGTTAACAGTTTAAAACATACATATGCCCACGATCAGGCTGCAAGCGGTCCACTGGACCACTAGGGATAGTGGACGTGTTCTTCAATTTACACATGAATGCGATCAGGCATTGGGGCACTTTGCCACGATGTGCAGGGAGCGTCGGTCCCCAACGGCTGTAGCCTGGCAGGGCACCAGGCACAATTCACTAGGGATCGGTGCACCTGCATGCCAATGGGGCCATAATGACATGCACATGGCCTCATTTGCACCTTGCATACATTATGGCCTCATTTGCATGTGCACTTTTGAATATCGCAGTGGTTGCGCCTATCGCAACAGCACTTGCACTTGTACATCCCCCTGCTCCACTCTGGCCACTTGTGCTGGCGCAGTGCTACTGCACCATGTGTACTGCGGGTGGCCAAGGAGCGATATTCAATGATGCTATGCCATGGCACAGCTCCATTGAATATCATCCTGTCAATGCCCCTGCGCATCCAAGTTGCGCTGCACCCAGGCTTGCACCACAGCCTGGCGCAGTCTGAATATCCCACCCTCTGTGTTAGCAATAGCCTCAGAAAGCCATATGACAGCTTTCTCTGCCTGAAATCCTGAATGTTCAATCCACAGCACACAACCAATGACTCCCTTGAATCTCTAAACCCCATACCCTCTAAGCTGGCACAAAGCACTCAGTTGGAACCAAGAAACTGAGATGACCAGTCCTTGGTATCAGGAAGTAGGGAGAAGGGAGCAGCAGGGAGTGATGGAAGGTGAATGGGGAGACAGGCAATGAGCTATAGGGGCCAAGTAACAATAATAAAAGCAAAATAAATTTAAGCGAATTTGAATTAGGAATAAAACAGTTATAAAACAGTTATTAATAAGCATAAAATAGTAAAATGGATGGGATACAAAACCATGAAAGAACATAAGAGCAGAAGTCATGCTACTGTTGTTACTTCAGTTTTTTCTAGAAAATCAGGAACAGACTTGCTGCATAAGAAGATTCTTGGATAGAATCCCTTCCCTGGGCTGCTGGGAAAAGATATACAGAAGGATCATTGCAGAACAAGAAAGCAGAATTCCAGCTGATGATCCAGGGTTTTGATCTTTGGATGATATCTTTGGAAACAGGCCCCCAGATGATGAAGCTGGATATAGGTTGTGAAGGAGATGCCCCACCACACTACACAAGAGAGTCCCTTGCTAGTGAGCAAGTGTGTTTCCTACACTTCCTTTACTTCCTATTGGGATAAGATTGAAGCTTGACAGGTTGACAGTTTGGCAGAGGGCATGTCATATTGCCCTAACATTAACCTTGGTCATCGGTCCCAAATTTTAACCCGCAAGGAGGTAAGTGTCTCTAGGGAGATAGAAAGTCAGGTTATTTAGGGTGAGGCAGTCTTTAAATACTTGCAGGAGATACCAAACAATATAAGCATCTCTTGGGCTGCAGACCCCTGGAAAGTGTTTTACGCTCCCCAGAAATGTTTTACATTTTATTCTTCAGTTCATGACTTTTCTTCAGAGAAAGATTTTTTTGGGGGGGAGGTTCTCAGTGATTTTTGAAGAGTAACAACAGCTGTGAAATAAATGCTAGAGTCATTTCAGACACACCCCTTTTATTCTTTCATTGGATCTCATCCATTTGTTAGCCACTACAAGGTTTGGAGAGTTAATAACCATGTACTTAAAGATCCTGATGTTTTCAAGAATATACTGAGTTCTTTCTTTTTAGCAAAGTGTTGGCTTGGTGACAGACTATTCCACACTTTGGGGCATATAAGGCTTCTATTAGAGGGGAACTTATCTGGTTAGCCACCACTTGTAAAAAGAAAAGATGTAAAGTATTGCTCATCGTTTAGCACATATAAGGCAATTGGACCATACTATAACTATATCCTCTCTGGAGAAGGAATGGCAGGAGTTAATTCCAGCTCAAGAGGATTATGCAGAAGATATCAGAGAGAAATGTGGAATGAGCACTTTTTCAAGCTAAAATGTCCTACCTTGATCAAGGTGAGAAAGCGGGGAGGCTCTTACCTGCTTTGAGACTAAAACAGCAGAAGGCTGTGAGATATGTTCCTTCTATAAGGCAGGCACCTAATGCTCCTTTATTTACTCACCCTAAATACATACAGTTGTAAACTGTTTTGGTTCTTATTATGCGGAACTATATACAGAAGAGTGTATAGCCTCTCTGGATGAGATTCAGATATTTTGCAGCATGCTCAATTGCCATAACTCCGTGATGACCGGAAGGATCTGCTTAAACAAGCCATTTCTGAGGCAGAGGTGGTTAAAGCTATTAGTCTTTTAGCCAATGACAAGGCCCCAGGTCTGTATGGGATCTTTTCTAATCATTATAAGGCTTTTAAAGATCAGTTAGCCCCCTCCCACTTACTTCTTTTTTCAACAATGCTTTTAATAAGGGAACACTGCCCCCTATTTTCCAGGAGGCTTTTATTACAATTATTCCAAAGCCAGAGAAAGATAAAGAGTTACCATGTAATTATAGACACATTTCTTTGCTTAATATTGATATTAATTAATTGATAACTGTTGGCCATAGTGCTTGCTATTAGAGTACAGCAGGTCTGGTATCATTTGATAGGCTCAGAGAAAACTGGGTTTATGGAGGTTCGGTATTCTCCAGATCACTAGTGGAAGTTGGCCCATCATTTGTCTACATTAAGGGAATTCTCTGATGCCTGCTGTCTTGGTCTCCCTCAATGTAAAAAGAGTTTTTTATAGTCTCTTGGGCTTATTTATGGATACCTTAATAAAAAACATACATCAAAGGTTAGGGGGAATGTATAGAATTAGGCAATGTTTAACTCCCCAATCCTAAAAACAATTAACTCACAGCTTTCTTTTTGGGTATTAGACTATGGTATATTAATATATATAGCTACTAGTGAGAAGATACTTTCTAAGTTGAATGTTACATACAATAATGCATTAAGATTCATGACTGATGTCCCATTTAGAATACACTGATGTGATCTGCAGAGATGTGCCAACTACCCCTCCCTGGAAAACAAAATAAGGATGAAAATGGGATTATTTCTCTACAAGGTAGTTAGGGGTCTACTTCTCAGTTCCATACTTTCCCTATTTCCAAGAAGTGTTAATGTTATTAGGGACTAGGTCTCAGGGTAAATTTGTGTTTAAGGTTCCTTGGTAGAAAAAAAAACCTTTGGACAAAAATCATTGCTATTTAGAACCCCTTCATTTTCCAATAGCATCCGAAGCTCCTTGATTAATTGTTTATCTCCTCAGACTTTTAAAGTTATATTAAAAACATGGTTAGATAGTACCCATGTATGTTCATGTTTCTAGGGGAATGTCTGATCATAAGCATGTTTGTTTATTTTATATTTTGTGTGTGTTTTTAATGTTGTTTACTATGCTGTCCTGTTTAAAATGTATCACTTGTGAAAACGGTCGGTAATGCTCATCATGATAAGCATAAAAATAACAATGTAAAATGAATATATGAAGTTTTAGTTATGTATAGTTTTTCCATATAATTTATTACATGGATTAAGTTATTTTATTCTCACCCTATGGTCAGTGTTTTTTTGTAATTTTTTTGTTGTTGTCTCCCCCTTTTTTATTACAAGGGGGTGCCTGCCAAGGATGTCCCTTGTTCCCTTTCTTTTTATCTTGTATCTTGCACACCTTACCTGCTCTAATACTCATGACCCCCAAATTCAAGATATTAATGTTGTGGTTCAAGCATATGTGATATTGACACATGTAGATGATGTTTTGCTTCATCTGCAACACCCTCGTACATCCCTCCTTGTGGGTTTCACAGTATTCCACCATTTTGGACACCTCTTTGTCTATCAGTTAAAATTAAATACGACAGTTTTTATGCCTCTTAACTGTCATACATATAAAGACAAGTTTATGAGGTGGGGAGGTTCCTGGACTCTTGATGGCCTTACTTGCTTCAGAATTTCAGTTTGCAAAAGTGTGCATGCTTTGATCCAGAGCAATTTATCCACATCGGGGGATATCATTAAATCAGATTTGGATAGATGGCTCCAATTTCCTTTGATACTTTGGGCCCAGATTAATATAATAAAAATTAATGTTCTTCCATGACTTTTGTATGACCTATTAATGACTTTAACAATTGTACCTAAACAATGTTTTGAATCTTTTTGCTCAATTCTTACATGCTTTTTGTGGGAAGGGAAACTTTCTAGGTAACCATATGCTAAGTTGACACCCTCCAAAGTTCATGGTGGTTTAAAACTTTTAGATTTTTTTCTCTATTATTTGGCAGGTTATGCTGCTCATTTTCAATGGTGAAAAAGCGAACAATCCCAGGATAGCATGGCAGGGGCTTTACCAGCATATAAATCTATTGAACTTGCTCTTGCAAACAATACCATCTGGCCATGGGTTCTTTAACTAGCTGTAAGATAAGCCAACTTCCCACTTCCTTGAGGGCTATCCCAAAAGGTATATTACTTCAAGTAAGTAGGCAGCAGCATAATTACATTTAAAAAAAAGGCATATCTGACTTTTCATTGACCTCCGCTTCCATTGTGGTTATTCCCAAACTGGATTGTGACCCTCAGTTGCTTATTAATTATAGAACCATTTCATTCATCAATGTGGTTCTTAAGATTCTTCCTAAAATACTTGCAGGTCAGCTTAGCCTAGTATGGGAATCACTGATCAGTCAAGAGCAGGTTGGATTCATGAAGGGAAGATTATTGTCGGACCACCTCTGAAAAATTTCATCTCTTTTCTCAGCATCCGGGGATCTTCCCATCCCTGTGGCACTTGTATCCATGGATGCCGAGGACACTTTTGACAGACTCTTTTGGGACTACTTATTTGCTCTTCTACCCCAATTTGACATTCCTGGTGAATTTATACAATGGGTCAAGGTCCTGTATTCCTCCCCAACTGCACAAGTTCTTTGTAATGGTATGTTATCCCAGCCTATTTCCTTGCACCAGGGCACCATGCAGGGATGCCCTTTATCACCCTTTTTATTTAATCTATTTTTTAGAGCCCCTCATTAGGAAGATTAACTACTCCCCTCAGGTTACTGATATTTTAATTAATAATACAGACTTCAAACTTTTCATTTATGTGGATGATATCCTCCTTCATCCTTCTTCTCTGGCTACTTCACTCCCTTCAGTATTACAGATAATCTCTCAATTTGGGGAATTATCTAATTACAGACATAATCTTACTAAGACTGAAATTATGCCCCTCAATAACAGAATGTTTAAAGCTGAACTAGACCACTTAGGCTTAGCATGGTGGAAGGATAAACTTAAATATATAGGAATCTTTCTCAGCACCTCCCCCAGTAGACTTAAATGCTATAATTTAGATGCTATTATTTCCCGTATCAAAGTAGATCTGGAACATCGGTCCCTTCTTCCTTTTTCTTTATGGGGTAGACTAAATGTTATTAAGATGAATATTCTTCCCTGGTTACTTTATCCCCTACAGATGTACAATTGGTCACTCCCTCAATCCTGGTTTGCCCAGATGCATAGACTCCTGGCCTCCTTCTTATGGCAAGGCAAGACAGCCCACAGGGCATTTTCCAAACTCATGAGAAACAAACTGGATGGTGGTCTGCAGGTTCCCAATTTGTATAGGCGCTACTTAGCTCTTCATTTTCGAAAACTCTCATACTGGCTCAGTCATTCAGAAAGGGAGCATTATATTCCATAATGGGTAGATATATTATAATGTTCATTATGTTCAATGTCTGTATAAATTTCAGGGCCCTTCCTTTCATATCCAGAAAGAAGTTACCCCTCCCTTTATGGGATATTCACTTAGGGGCCTTTTTACAAATCCATTCACAGCTGTGCTCCCGCTTGAAAGTTTCCCTTAATAAGGACTCTCTTCAGCCTCTCTTGGGAAATCGGAATTTGTGTCTAGCAGGACAGGTTGTATCCAGGCACTTCTGGACCAATATGGGGTGGGAACAGTTCAAGAATTAACCCTGGATGGTAAACTACTTCCCTTTTGGATAGCAAGAGAACAGTTTCACTGGTCTGCCTCATCCTCCTTTAAATATTTTCAAATCACCCAATGCTTATGCAATTTTTTGGCTCTGGCCAGTGTCTAAGTCCGGTAAGTACTGTGATACAACTGTTAATATCTTCTGCCCCCACCTTCCATTTGGTGTCATATTATTACTGCTCCCTATAAACATTTCTGGATGTGAAGGAGGGGCCTAGGGTATAAGGTTGGGACCAAGTTGTCCCCCCGGTTTCATCTTCCAGGAACTGGTCCCATATCTGGGAAAATATGTATCGATTTATCCAATGGAATCAATACCACCTCATGCAATTCTATATAATTCACAACCTCTACTATACCCTGGTGTGATTGCATGGGATGGGTCATCTCCCTAGTGATCTATGTTCCAGATGTAGACAGGAACCTGGTTCCCTATATCATATTCTTTGGACATGTCCAAAGGTCATTCCCTTTTGCAATTCCATCTGTACTCATCTGGACCCCTTGTTGGGACTTTCAGATGCCTTTAGGCCTGAAATTTTCATTTTAGGGGACTTCTCTTGACCTTTAATAGGTAACCAGAGACCACATATAGCCCTGATTTCAGCCTGTACCAAGAAAGTTATTTTGTGGCACTGGCTAGATCAAGTTGCTCCCCAATTTCTGGAATGGTATAGGGAAATTCTGTTTGCTCTACAGGCCGAATGTCTAGTCGCAAACCTTTCTGGGTTACTTTCCAGGTATAAGAGGATTTGGGAACCACTCCAGACCTTGTTGACTATATAGGGCCAGACACTTTTGGTCTTCATTTACTCTTACAACATGTATATCACCTATAATACCCTCACATACTTAAAGATGAGAATCTCAATTCATGGGAGAGGTGCCTATGCAAGAACCAATATTCCATTTGGTGGTAGAGGATGGGTGGGGATGGGGAAAGGGTATGGGAGGGTTGGTAGTTATAGAAAATTCAAGACAACATCTTTTTATTTAGAAAAGTTATTACTTCATGACCTGTCTATATTGTTTTAAGTTGTACTCCTGGAACCTAATTTGCACCAGTGGATATAGACACATGTGTTCTTGCATTTGTACTTCAACTCTGCTTTATTTCTGAATAAAGAATATTAAATTTGAAAAAAAAAGTAGGCAGCTGTATTAATTTTTGGGCACCTCTTCACTTCTCAATATGTCCCAACCTTTGAGGTTTAATCTGAATTTCCAGAGCGGTAACAAAGTGATTGGTAACTCCTTTCTTCTTTGGGTAAACTTGGGTAGTCTCTCTTCTCTTGTTTCAAGAGGATATTTTATCTCTTTTTCCTAGCTACAGGCCCAACATGACTTAAACACTACTGCTGTTTTTCCATTTATGCAACTTCAACATACTATTCGTTCAACCTTATGTCCCTGTCCTTGGGATATGGGAACTTCCTGGCTTTGGAGTTTGTTGAGCCAGAACATGCTTCAAAGTCATGCAGTATCCTCCCTGTACAAGAAATTGAAGGATAAGGCTAATAATTAACTTAGCCTCCAATTGGGCTAAAGAGTTTGAGGAACTTAAAGAAAGGTTAATGTGACTCGTGTTTTGTGGAACTTGCACAACGATTTGAAATTTGACAGTTTGAAATCCGCCCAATATAAATTACTTTTTAATATGTATTGCACCCTGGCCAATATGTTTAAATCACATTATTCTGAAACAGACCATTGTTCTAAGTGTAAAGCTGAGAGAGGAACTTTGAGACACATCTTTTCAGACTGTGTTAAAACCAGACCTCTGTGGCAGGAGATCCAAGAGAAATTAAATCCACTCCTAGGCTTGCAGGATGCCTTTGAGCCCCTTCTTTGTTTTACGGGTTTAATCCTGGAGAGGCTGGTGGGAGCTCAGAGATATCATGTGGCTCTTATTTCTGCTGTAGCAAAAGAACTTATAGCCAGACATTGGTTAGATGAGCAAACTCCATCTAATAAGGAATGGCTAGCTTCCATACTTGAAGCTTTATGTATAGAGCCCATGCTTGCCAGTGTGCAACAAAACAGTAACACCTACAGTATAAGGCATAGTGGGCTGCCCTTTCTATCCTACTGCACCTATCTCAGCCCCATTAGATGGTCTCATATTCCCTCCATTTTCTTTTTGTTATAGGCTATTGTATAGAGATCACTGCTGTCCTTTATTCTTTCTTTTTTTTTATCTTTTATCATCTTGACTATTTTTTTTCTTTTTCCAAAGGTATTGCTGCCCCCTTTATTATTATTATTGTTATTATTATTATTACTTCTTGTTTAGCTACTTTCTTACAAAAATGTTAGGTACGCCAGCCCGTCAGCACAGTGATGGGATTTCCACTTGCAACGCCGGCGACCCGGGTTCGGGAATGGACCCGAGTCATCAGAGGGCTGGCTAGGGACGATGGCGTCATTGCATGTCCCCGCCTCTGGGAGGGAGAAAACTAAGGAGGAAAAAGAAGTAGGGGGAGGTCCTCCATCTAGGCGAAGCCTCCCCAGGGGCTTCAATTCACCCCTGCTGCCGCACTCCCAACTAGTTACTGGTTCTGTGGCACTGGAGCTAGGGGGTACCAGTGCCATGGCCCCGCCCTCCCTGGGGGAAAGCCGGGGGTGACCGGAAGGGGTGGCAAATGGGCAGGTGGTGGGAGCTTCGGGGGGCCGTGACTAGGCTGAAGGAAGACGGAGGACCTCAAAAAAAAAAAAATGTTAGGTACTTCAGTTCTTATTGTTCCTGGATGTTGTTTATATTTTTGTTCTTTTTTATACTATTATCATACATGTTTTTGTCACATGGTTGATTTATTGTATATGTTTTTATAGCTTTCTGGAGATAAATAGTGATGTGTAATATGCTGGAACTTGAATAAGATATGTATATATATATATATTTTCTGTTTGTATTGTTCTAAAATTGTTAATAAAACATATTTAGTTTAAAAAAATAAAATATACCAAACAATATAGCAGCTGAATCTGAGTTGCCTAGCAAAGCACAGCTTGCTAGGTGGTTTCACAGTTCAGATAGGATATAGTACAATATGTCTGAAGCACTCTGATACACACAGTTGCTCCAGTAGTTCTTGTAAAGCAGATGGGCACACAATTATTTCGGAAGTGTTTATACAGCTTATAAGTGCACAAGTGATCAGGCAGTTCTTGTAAAGCAAAAAGTCTCCAAGTAGGTGCTGGCACAAATGAGTAGAAAAGAGATTCACCACTTGAATAAATCCTTCTTTTGAATACTTTATTTAGCAGTTTGTACAGTAGTGAATTCTCAAAGGACAGAAGGAGATCCACACAAGGCCCCAGTGCTTCTGGTTAAACAAGCCCTTCATCGGGGTGCAGACCATGGAGGGGCTCTAGATATAGCCTACTTAGACTTTAGCAAGGCATTTGACACAGTACCACACAAAAGATTAATAAACAAGTAGTCAGCCTGGGAGTGGGTCCCAGGGTGGTAGCCTGGGTAACAAACTGGTTGGACAACAGGATGCATAGTGTCCCCAGTATCATGCCAACCAGCAAACATAAGGCAGTAAAGTTCACACCCCACAACTTTTTAGCCAACAGGGCAATAGCGGTAGTCCCACCAGACCAATTAAACCAAGGAATATACTCCATTTTCTTCCTTGTCCCAAAAAACACTGGGGACATGAGACCTGTGCTGGACCTCAAATTCATGAACCAGTTTGTACAGTACAAAAAATTCAGAATGGAGACTCTGAAATCGACACTACATTCCATGAGGTGGGGGGACTTCTTCACATCTGTCAACATGAAGGATGCTTACCTCAACACACCTATCAAAACCCTCCCACTATAAATTTCTAAGGCTCAAAATACTAGGTTAACATTACCAGTACCAAACCCTTCCATTCAGACTAGCCTCAGCACTCAGGTATTCAGCAAGGCATCCGTTGCTCTGGCAGTCAATCTCAGACAGAAGAGAATACACATAATCCCATACATAGAAGACTGGCTAATCAGAGTCAGTTTCCCACAGCTGGCACAGCAACATACACAGACAGTGGTAGAAACACTTCAATCTCATGGATGGATACTCAGCTGGGACAAAAGCAGCCTAACTCCCAGTTGAACTATAGAACATCTGGGGGCCATCATAGACACTGTGAAAGGCATCATCAAACCATCACTAAGGAGGATGGACAAGGAAATAATTCAAGCACAAGCCCTGCCCAAAACCAAGAACCCGACCCAGAAAGTGATCCTACAGATGCTTGGGTCTATGGCATCCTGCATAGGTCTAGCACCCTGGGTATTATGGAACATGCACATGTTACAGACACTTGCCATACAAGCAGGACACAAGTTACAACACGACCTGTCCAAGACAATTACGCTAACAATTAGATGTTCTTTCTCAAAGATGGCAGTTACAAAGAACTTATGTATTTCCACTAGTTCCCCTAATACAACAGACCCTAAACAAGATCTGCCAGTCCAGAACCACTATTGTAATAATAACACCATACTGGCCCAGGAGACAGTGGTTTGCAACAATAGTAGCTATGGCAATTGACACACTCTGGACAATCCCCCTTTAAAGGGATCTGCTAACCCAGGGTCCGATAAGGCATCTAAACCTATGATCCCTGCATCTCATGGCCTGGCTACTAAGAGGAAAAGACTACTAAGCAAGGGCTACAACTCAAAGATGGTTGATACTATGCTTCAATCCAGGTGCATATCCACTACTAACACAATTACTAATGGTCCATCTTCCAGAAATGGCAATCTGAGAACCAATTAACAGATCAGCCATAATGATCTCTCACATACTGCTGTTCCTTCAACAAGGGGTGGATAAAGGCTTTTCAGTATCTTCTTTGAGGGTTCAAGCAGCAGCAATTAGGGCAGGTGCAGGCATCATCAGCAGTTACTCTCCTGGGGCCCACCCAGATGTACTAAGGTTCATACTAAGGTAGGGGTGAAGGAGCGAGTAGGCCGAGGCCCATAATGCTCCTATACTATAGCAAAGAATAATAGGATAAATCATACCCGGACATAATTAATTTATCCAGACGATGTTTAAAAGTCACTTTATTATTACTAGAAACAACCTCCAAAGGGAGACGATTCCATGGCCCAATGATCCTAACAGTAAAAGAGTACTTTCTTCTGATATGCTTAAAACATTTACCGTTTAATTGAAGAAAATGACCTCTTGTATTATAAACAGATTTCTTAAAAGAAAAACCTAATTCAGACATAATATAAGGATCATTAATAATGTCATATAAAAGAAGAAGATCCCCACGGATGCACCTGGTAATTAATGGCATTAATTTTAGTGTATTCAACCTAGATTCACATGATAACCTTTCCAGTCCAGAAATTTTTTTAGTATATTTTCGTTGGACCCTTTCAAGTGAATAGTTATCTGATTTTTTAAAAGGGCACCATAATTGTGAAGCATACTCAAGATGAAGTTGAACATAAGATCTAAATAAAGGCAACAACACATCCTTGTTTCTAGATCTAATATTACGCAAAATAGACCACATGATTTTATTTCCTCTACTAATAACAGAGTGCAAATGCGTAGAAATGGTTAAATCATCAGATATGGTGATACCTAAATCCTTTTCGTCCGTAGTAGAACTCAATGGAAAATCATCCAAAATATACTAAAATTTTTGGTTATTGGAACCCAGATACATAACCTTGCATTTATCAATATTTAACTTCATTCCCCATTGTGTTACCCAAGCAGATATAACATCGAGATCATGCTGTATCCGGGAAATTTTCTCAAGGTTAGAACTAGGACCCCCGATCTTAACAGCATCAGCATATTTAATAGTGTTAGAAAGGCAGGTATTGGTTAAGTCAGCAATAAAGGCCTGAAAAAGACAAGGACCAAGAACGGAACCCTGAGGCACACCACTAAGCACCCTACCAACATCCGAGAAAGATCCATTTATCATCACTCTCTGAGTCCTATCCGAAAGCCAATTTTGAATCCATCTAATAACATAACTATCAATGCCAAGAATGGAAAGTTTATGAATAAGGGCCCCATGAGGTATAGAATCAAAAGCCTTACTAAAGTCGATAAACACGATATCACAGGATACCCTGTTATCCAAATAGGAGCTAAAAATCTCATAAAAACAGAGCAGATTAGTAAGGCAACTTCTTCCCTTCCTGAAGCCATGTTGTTCTAGGTCCGAGTCATCAATTAAAGGAGACAGCATGTCCCTAAGTAAACTTTCAAGGAGTTTACAAATAGATGACGTCAAACTAATGGGCCGATAATTATCACTTAGATGTTTGGAACCCTTCTTATGAATGGGAACAACAAAAGCCTCTTCCACTCACAGGAACAAAATTATGTAATAAAAAGATCAAATAATATTTTTAAGGAAAAGCAATATAAGAGGACATTAAATAAAGTAAGTGTCCTGCAATAGAGTCAGGACCTGAACAAAATTTACCTTTTAATAATAATAATTTACTAATAATAGACTCTTCTGAAAAAGAATAGGAGATTCGGATGGTAATAAACTATAACTAATACTGTTATGCTCATTAGAATGGAAAAGGCTTTACAAAATTCTTTATTGAAAACTTCAGCCATGGCTTTGGGTTCATGAACAATTATATTGCTAGATGTCAAAGGGCCTACCATACATGGATTTTTCTAAGGAATTAATATAAGAAAAAGTTTTTTGAAATTGATTTGTCTGCAGAAGAAGCCAAATGAACTTCCACTTAGCTTTAGCCTTCTGATAGAAAACTTACATTGTCTACTGATTTTCAAATAGGAGTCCCAATTTGACACTGTCCTGTTTTTAAATAGTTACTATGTTTTTTATTTTTAATTAATTAAACGTTTAATGTTTTGTTTAGCCATCTAGGAGACTGTTTTCCATTAGAATTTTGTATTTAGATGGGATATAGGTATCCCTAATAGTCAAAATAGTGTTTTTAAAAACACTCCAACACTGTAAAGGAGTTAAATCCTTAAACTAAGGCCAACCAGTTTATCATATTTAAATAATGATACATACTAAATGTGCCAGCCTTATCATACAAATAAATAACTGAAGAATTTTGGTTGAAAACTACATGTCTGTGAAGATCAAATAGGATAGAATTATGAACACTATTACTAATAGGAGTAGTGACACGAACATTCTTAATGTCTAAAGAGGAGCTAGTAAGTACAAGGTCAAGAATATTATTACCCCTAGTAGCAGAGGTTACCCATTGATCTAGACAAGTAAATAAATTTTTTTTACTGACACCACTGGTTGAAGTTAATGACTGCCAATTAATGTCAGGAAGGTTAAAATCACCAGTAATGATGGCATCTCCCAATTGACTAGCTAATTCGAATTCAAACAAAATAGCATCCATAACTAAGCAGGATGAAGTGGGGGGCAAGTAACATGTCCCAATAATAATAAAATCAGAATCAGAAAACATTTAACCCAAAGAGTCTCAGTAGACACATTATGAGTTTTAATTATGTCGGAAATGTTAATAGAATTAAGTGAGTTAATAATAAATGTGGCAATGCCACCTCCCTTTTTTTCCTTATGATTTAAATAAAAGGATTTATAGCCTGGAATTGTCATAGACCAGGGAGAGTCAGGATCGCCCCATGTTTCCACCACAGTAACTATATCAAAATTCTTATTAATAGTAATAGTCAGTAATTCATCAAATTTTTTTGCCAAGCTCCTAGCATTAAAGCTGAGGAATTGCAGTGAATTACTAGACACTTTTGAAGGAAAAGATGAAGGATTTGAGATATGGTACTCTCTCCCCATGTATCAGTTTAAATTTAAAGTGGAATTAACAGAATAAAAATTGATAACTCAACAAAGCATTCCCTTTTTGCTCAAATGCAAGCCATCAGGACAGTACAATTCATTTCTTTCAAATTCCTCCCAGTGTATTAAACACACTGGGTGGGATATTCAAAAGGTTGCGCCATGCAACAAGTTGACAGTTGTTACATCCGAAATTGTGCCATCCTCGATATTCAGCAGGAGGCAGTTCTGCGCCACTGAAAACAGGCTGAGCAACAGCGCAATGCAAATGAAGGCATGCGCAACCGAAGGGGGTGGACCCATGCATAAAGAGCGCAATGTGATATTCAAAGACTTGCGCAATGCGCAAGAGCTGAACAGCCGGAGGTGCGCCACAGCGGAAATGAGCCAAAATAAAAAGGCTCAAGGAAGAGGCACAAGAACGCTACAGGGATGCCAAGTGAGACAGAGAGAGAGAGAGACAGACAGCGACAGGCCAGAACAGGACAGGCAAGGGAAGTAGTGTGGGCCATAGGCTGCAGAGAGGCCAGGGGGGGTACCCAGTGCAGTGGAAGTAGCAGTCAGGACAGCGGGGGTAACAGAGCAATATCAGCCGGGGGTCACAAGCCAGGGAGATGGACAGTGGCAGCTTCCACATGGAAGCTGTAATGAGGGGTGAGAATGCAAGCTGCAGGGGCGTGGCCATGGAAAGGCCCATCGGGGGTATGCGCCCAACAGGCAATACCGTGCCCGCATCAGCTTTGAGCTGTACACAGATGTAGAGATCGTGGGCTGGTACCACCTGAACAGGGCAATACTGAGGCGGTTCGGTGAGCTGTGCAGTGATATGATGCAGGCACCCTCACGACGGAGTCATGCTCTGTCAGTGGAGACCAAGGTGACAGCCTGCATGTGCCTGCTCACCACGGGCACCTTCCAGTGGCCTACAGGGGACACCACAGGCATCACACAGTCGGCCACGTCATGCATCCTCACCCAATTCCTCAGCGCACTGCTGCCACATGCTGCGGAGCACATCCATTTCCCCAGCACTGTGGCAGAGCGTACAGCAAACATGCAGGAGTTCCACAGGGTAGCACGTATGCCTGGCGTGCTAGGGGCCATAGACTGCACCCATGTGGCCATTGCCACCTGGCCCCGATGGGGCCGCATATAGGAACAGGAAGGGATTTTCCAGTGTCAACTGCCAGGTGGTGTGTGATGCCACTGGGCACATAATCAATGTCTGTGCCACACACCCTGGCAGAGCACATGATGCCTTTATATGGCATCAGTCCACACTGTGCCATTGAATCAAGAGTGGGGACATCCCCACAGGCCATCTAGTGGGTGAGTCCGCATGTAGGAGTTGCAAACTCGGGCCAAGGGTGGGAATGCCACAGGTGCCATGGTAGTGGCACACAGGGGTATAAGGCAATATGGACATGAACATGATACTGATCTCCACTAACTCCACACAGGTGACAGCGGATACCACTGCCGTCCCTGGCTGCTCACACCGTGCAGGCACCCCATGACCCCATCGCAGCAATGCTATAATGAGGCACATGCTGCCACACCCAACATCATCGAGCGGGTGTTTGGGATGCTCAAGGCATGCTTCTGATGCCTAGACACCTCCGGCAGTGCCCTACAGTACAGCCCCTCAAAGGCCTGTGGGATATTCCTGGCCTGTTGTATCCTGCACAACATGGCCAAAGACTGTGGGATAGCCATACAGGTCGAGGAAGGGGACAGTGATGGGGACACCAGTGGTACCGGTGATGATGGTGATGAGCAGCCCCCCTAGGACGGCGGGACCCCCGACTGATCCGGCAGGCCCAGCTGCACCGGGACACCATCACAGAGGAGCATTATACATGACACAGTTAAGTCAAGGGGCCATGTGCACCCAACACTGTCCAGGTGCAACCCACAGGCACACAGGGTAACACACCAGGGGTGCATGATGGCAAGGGGAGTGGAAGGGTCCAGGCACACAAACACACCATCAGGGAGGGGTGAACAGTCATATGGACACACACACCAGGCACAAAGCGTACATGGGCAGGTGCACAGCAGAGCAGAACAGACATGGCAAACACATAGATCCACAGACCACCCACACCACCTGTACTGTCCAAGTATGTGTGTCAGATGCTGGGCACCCTTGCACCTTGGGGTACAGTACAATGAAGACATCATCATGCACACGCACCTGTGGACAGCAGTCAGGAGGGTGTGCATGTGGTGCATGTGGTCCATGTGTCGGCGTGTTGGGCAGGGCACCCACCAGTGCACTGCCCACCATGACACGCATTACACACAGGGCAGCACCAGACAGGGCCCACACTGGGAGACAGGTCAGTCATGTTGCACTGTTCCACAGCCACTGCAGATGCGTGGGCAGCCCCGCCGTGACCCAACAGCACTGGCAGGCTGAGCAGGGGCCACATGGGGTGGCACTGATGGACCAGGGTCCACTGCACGGCGCGACCTTGTCCACAAGGGTCTGCAGCATGCGAACATACCTGCACCAGGGTGCTCGGGATGCCCACAGCAGAACCCGGCGTCGACAGGCTGGGTGTCGCATGACACCGGGAATGGGGAGTGGAGAGCATACTGTGTGGGGTGCGCGGTACAGGGGCACCTGCTTGTGTGCCCAATGCAGGCACGACAGCGACCAATGCCTGGGTCTGCCTGTCAATGGCGGCGGTCACATCCATCTGCATTTGGACCATCTCTGCAAGGATCAGAGCACAGTCCCTGCTGTTCCACTCCACAGCCATGCACAGTGCCTCCACGGACATTGCAACCCGCCTTTGCTGCTGTACTGATTCCCGCAGCAGGCGGGTGTGCTCTTCAAATGGGTACTCTGCCACAGCGGCATCCTGTCCCCAGGGTATGGAAGGTCCTGATGCTCAACACCCTTGAGGGTGGGCGCTGTTCACCGGGACCAGAAATGGGCATATCAAAGGGCGGTGTGCATGTGCCACCACTGGACACTGTACCCCCAGACCTGGTGGGTGACTGCTGCTGCTGCCCCTCCAACCGCTGTGCCCCAGGGACCATTCTTTCCACTGCTGTGGCCGCAACAGTGCCAGACACCTGCACAGCCACTGGTGCTGCCCCACCGGTGCTGACAGGCACAGCCTGGGACTGTGCTGACATGCTGGCACACACATTGGAACCAGCTAGGCCCAGGGGCATATGCTGGCCTGCTGTGTGTCCATCATGGGACACACACGTGTCACTGCCCATTGCACTCCTTGCATCATCAATGGTGCAGGTACGTGCTACAGCCACGGTCAGAGCGTGCTGGCATGCTTGCATGCCAGACTGCTGAGACACAGGCTGTGCACCCCCCACACCCGACTCACCAACAACAGAGGTGCCAGCCAGGCGTGCATGCTGGTGCAGTGCATGCCGGCTGGCGACAGAGGTGGAAGGACCCTCCTCCAACTCCGGCAGGTTTTCCTCACTGCCTGGTCCCACCACCACCATCCCCTGAAGATGAACATGATCTGTAACAGTAAGTGATGACATGTTAGTGCATGTGATCAACCTTCCCCCCCAACACCACCACCATGTCATACCGTGCAGTGATGGGCTTCCACCTGTCTGGAATCCACCTCCTGGTACGCCCTCAATCACACTCTGCTGCATTGATGCAGCCAGTCAGTCCTCAGCCGGAGTCAGCTCCGCCACTGCTAGCTGGCCCCCGCCTGTGCCAGCACGTGCCACCCTGAGGGCTGCCACCTTCTCCTTCACCCTCCTGCGGTCTGTCCCCATCTTCTTTTTGCATTCCTGCACAGAGCGCTGGTGGCTTCCTTGCAGATTCACTGCCCGAGCTACCCCCTCCCATGCAGCCGCCCTGGCCTGAGGGGTGCCCCACCATCCACTCAGTAGTGGCTCCTCTTCCAGTTAGGCCTGGAAGAGGGCCTCTGTCTCCGCCTTGGTGAAGTTGGGCCTCCTCCTTCGCCCACCATCCTCACCCTCACCTTGGCTCTGCTCGGTCATGTCGGTCTGTATGGGTGGAAGTGGACACCTGTCACTGTGCAGTCTACAGCGTTTTCCCATGACCATTGTCCAGAACATCACACAGCATGCAACTCACCTCTCACCTGCAGTAACCGAATCTGGCCAGCGCAGCCCAATGTCGCGTATTTATAGTGCAATGCATGCAAATTAGGTGTGACGCAACTTTAATGACATGCTAATCGCGCCACTGCGCCTTTGAATGGCTGATCAAATGATTTGCATGTGTCAGCTGAATATCGCGCCGTTGCGCTTTGCACAATACGGTTGAGCCGGCTGAGCCAATGGCTCATATCTGTAATTGTGTGGTACACTGCATTGCGCATGCCCAGGTAGCTGACGCAGGCATCTGCCGCGCTGATGATGTGCTGTGCACGATCAGCAATTCAGGCCATGGCCACCATTGTGCCAATGGCGCTACAGCGCTGGTCACCACATGGCGCAGTGGCAGTACTGTGCAATAGTCCACTGTGGCACTGGCACGCAGGTGTCCGATCACACAGGACATGTGGACATCCGATGGCACTGTGTGTGGCCTTGCGCCACTGACCCATGACCTTGTGTACGACCTTTTCCCCCTGGCGCTGTACGTCTGGCATGTGTACAGCTCTATCGTGCTGTTCAGTGACAGTGCGATGTGGACCGACGGGCCTGTCCGAACAGCGTGATAGGCAGTGATGGAGTTGTATTGTGCAACATTTCCACGTGGGGTTGCCGCGCTGCAGAGCGCCATATTGCCACTGTACATTTTGAAAATGGCATGCAGGAGAACACCACAATGGGGGGCTTTGGAGTTAGCCAACCTGGTGGCTGTGGTGGAGCCCCACTATGGCTCACTGTTTGAGGGTGTGCCCCTGCAGGTGCCATGCACCCATGTGTGGCAGCAGGTTGCCGCTGCCCTGGAGCAGGCCACTGGGCAGAGGAGGACCTCTGAACAGTGCAAGCACCGCTACGGCAACCTGCAGAGGAGGGAGCGTGCTCTGCTTGCGCGCCTCAGGTCACGTGCTAGGAGGGGCATTGTGCCCAGGCCAGGTGGGTGTGCTGTGTATGCACTGGTATTGTGTGCGTGGGTGACTGTGTAATGTAATCTGCGCATGGGGGTGGGTTGGGCTGTGGTTTGCTGTGAGGGTGTTTGCAGGTGTGTGCTGTTTGGGTCTGGATGTGTGGGCAGGCACACTCAATGGGGCAAGGGGCTGTCTGCTTTGGGATCTCACTGATGTTTTTCTCTTTCTTTGTCTCCCACAGGCATGGAGGAGTGGAGGCAGGCACGGGCTGAGGCATGGGATGGCGGTGCCAGGGTGGCTGGCGGAGGAGGGGTGCAACAGCCACAGCTGCAGCTGCAGCAGCACCTGATGCAGCGGCTTGATGAGGGTGAGTGTCATTACATCATGGATGCCATTGCATGCTGTGGGGGAGGCACAGCCACCATCCATGGACAACACTGCCATGCACGCGATGTGTGACAGTCAGCACTGTCCAGTGGCACTGCATGTCTGTGAGTGCATCACTGGTGGTCCATGCATGCACTGGGCACATGGCTGTGGCACTGACTTCCCACCATGTAGCCACATCACTGGACAGCCTTGGTTGTGCTGTGCTGGTCATGGGCGGGTGTGTGTGTGCAGTGGTACACATGACTGTTGCTGCCTGGTTGGGCATGTCTTGTGCACGGTCACTGTGGGTGGGTGCAGTCCATCACAGGAGCGGGGCACTTGGCTGTATGCCATGCATGATGGGTGGGCTTCAGGGATATGGACAGTCACAGCTATTGACTCTGATCCCTTGTCCTAGGTGTCCGGATCCTGCACGGCATTGAGAGGTCGATGCAGCAGCTGATACAGGTGGCGATGGATTCGCACGCCATCCTGCTGGACCTACAGCAACATGGTCTGAGGCGCAGGAGGAGTCCCCGGGCCCAGCACCAGGTGGCAGGAGAGCAGGCTGGCAGGCAGTAGCTGCCCATCACCTCACCCCACCTTCCCTTTCCCGGTTGTTCACCCCTGCCCCTTACCCACCCCTACCTTGTACCCATACCCCCACCCCTGTTTTGTATATTTGTACATAGTTATAGTTGTTGTTCTTCTTATTCTTGTTATATTTGAAATATATATTTTGATATGAATACTGTGGTGGTCTCTGATTTGCAGCTGGCTATAGGTGCTCAGTTGCAGTGGTGTGCATGGCATCTGGGGTGGTATAGTCATGGGTATGTGTGTGTGTGTGCGTGGGAGGTGTCTCTGGTGTGGGAGTGGCTTTCAGTCAGTATTGCCATGTGCTGCCACCCACTGCTGGGTGCTCATGGTGGCTCTGGCTTGTATGGTTCTGTGGTACACGAGGTTGCAGTGTGATGGGGGGGCTGGGGATTCCTGCAGTGCTGGTCACTGCTCATGGGTGGTGTCTTGGGGTCACAGTGCAGGGTGTGCTGTGCACAGGGGGGGCTGCTGGACACTGGGGTGGTCCGCCCCCTTTGTGTGGCAGTCTCAGCTTGCCAGTGGGTGTGCTGCAGTAACACGGCCGGGATGTGCTTTCTTTGCTTGTCCCCATGGGCCGGTTGATATTCCGTCCCTCCCCCAGTTATGCTGTTCTTGGGGTGTGGGGGTGCATTGTTAGTTCTGCAGTGTGTCCCTGTGCCCATCTGTGGCATGGGTGGTGGGCCTCTGCCTACCTTCCTGGTTGTGCTGTTCCATTGCTATGCTGCTGGGGGTGTCATTGCTTGCCCTATGGGCCTCTGGACTGCTCAGCTGGGCTGGTCTTGTTGCGCTATGGCACATCGTATCTGCTCAGCTTCCCCTTCCTGGTTGCGCTATGGCGCATCATATCTGCTCAGCTTCCCTTCCCTGGTTGCGCTATGGTGCAGTTTTGTGCAATATTCAGACATTGGCTGCTTGCACAATTGGCCTTGCTCCATGTTTGAATATCGCGACGATTGCGCATGTGTGCAAGTGACTTGCACTTGCTCCTGCTGTTGCGCACTTTTAGGGCGCAGTTTGAATATCTGGCCCTGTATATTTTGTCGAAGACACCATAACCTGAGCCAATTGTTGACAATTTTGATTTTATGATTAAGGGGATCAGAAAATTGAGGGATAGGTAATATCTCAGAGAAAATAATCTCACATCCCAATTCAACCAATTTATTAGTCAAGGAGACAAAAGCTTGTTTAATATTAAAAACAGAATCTCTGAGAATATTATTAGCTCCAGCATGGATAATACACAATGGGTTTAATTCATGAAAACCAATAATGTTATCAATCATTAATGTGATGTCAGAGATCCTGGCACCACCAAAACTAGAGCAGGTTCTGTTATATTTATCTGGTTCACATATGGCTCGATCTAACCGTTTAATTAAAGAATCACCCAAAACTTAGGTTCTTAAAAGTGGTGACTATCATACACCCAATACACAGACCAACAATTACTCCCTGGGATCTAACAGTGTTAGATGCTATTGTATCAGTGCCATTTGAACCAACAAATTCTTCAGACTTAAAATGGGTATCTTTCAAGACCCTCATCTCAGTGGTGGTGTGCTCAGCCAGAAGGATAAATGAAATCAAGGCACTCTCCTGCAAACCTCCTTTTCTAGCAATCCATAATGATAGTGTCATGATATGAACCACCCCTCCTTCATTCCAAAGGTAGCCACACCATTTCATACATCTCAGACCATAGAACTACCAGTATGGAGTGCGCAAATCACTGGAGAAAAAGAGGGAGTGGTGAAACATTGGAACATGAAAAGGGTAATCACCATTTACCTAGACAGGACAAAGGATTTCTGAAAATCAGACAGACTTTTTGTGATACTGAATGGACACATATGAGACCAGGCAGCTGCTCAGTCTACACTGTCAAGCTGGATCAAGCAGACCATCATCGAGGTGTACGAGTTACAGGGCTTGTCACCTCCACAGGGTATTAGACCCCATCCACAAGGGCAGTAGCCACTTCATGGGCAGAACTTAATGAAGCCTTCATTCAAGTCATCTGTGCAGCTGCAACCTGGTTATCTGTACATACATTCACCAGACACAACAGACTGGATGTAACAAGTGCTGAAAAAGCCAGTTTTGCAAGAAAAGTACTGCTTAACCTTGGGGAACCTTAGCTGATACGCCATGTGATTCCCACCCAATTATTTCTCACACTGCTTCTTAGAATCCAGCTGGTAATGTATGGGGGATGCTGTAAGGTGATGCAATATACAATGGTAGTTGACTCACCTGGTAAAGATGATAGCTTGACCATCACCTTACAGCATCCCTGGACCCGCCCTGGCATTCTACATTGGATGAAGAGCCAGCTAAGTCAGAGATAAAATAAGGGAACTAATTCAGTACTTTGCTCTGAGATTCCCTCATACAGCATATGACACAGAATGCTGTACAGGCTTGTTTACATTAGAATGTAGCTAATAGGGAAATAAATAAACACTATAAATTACTTAATTTCTAAAGCATAATTAATACCACCACATCATCTATCATGCTGAATAATTTTTAACAACACAACTTTACCACAGTACTTCTTAGATAATTTACATCTTTGGAAGGATTGAACTGGAGTCCTGTGGTAAGGAGGAGGACATAGGCAGATCAGTTTTCAAACAGCTGGTCACATGGGCATCAGTAACCTACAAGGTTTACGTAACCCAGATGGTAATGAATGGGGGATGCTGTAAGGTGATGCTCATGTAATAACCTTTACCAGGTGAGTAAACTACCATTTCTGGCATTTTTACAGTCAGAAGTAGATATTACTCATGCCTAAATTGGCTCTAGTAGATCTTGTTCTTCCCCATATCCCACCCTGGTACTCCTGTGGAGGTCTAGTAACTGGTGGCCTGGGTACAAGGTGCTATAGTAGCTTGTTATTTTGCTTACTCCACCCTTTGGGCAGCTATAAAAATGTGAAAACACTGCCTTACAAGGTTGAAAGTAGATGAAGTTATCTCTTCTCTATTTTGGACAAGGCTCTTGGCCCGGATGGCTTTTCACCTAATTTTTACTCTGTTCTTAAGGCAGAACTGGCTCCCCATTTAGCAGACTGTTACAACTATTGCTACCAATACAATGCTTTCCCTGCTAATTTTCTGGCAGCCTTTATTACTTTGATTTCCAAGCCAGACAATGACCCATCTGAAGTTAGCAGTTGTTGCCCGATCTCACTGTTGAGTATGGATGCCAAGATCTTGTGCCATATACTTGCGAATAGATTGACTCAGGTCTGGCAGCTGCTAATTTGAAAGGAAAAAATGAATTTATGCAGGGCCACCTGGTATCAGACCACATGAGAAAAATTTTTCACTTATTTTCGGCCTCAAGCGAGTCAGGCACACCTGCAGTGCTGGTCCCTCTGGACACTAAAAAAGCTTTTGGCAGGGTGTTGTGGCCCTTTTTATTTCAATCTCTGTCTACTTTTGGGTTCCCAGAAAGTTTTATTAAATGGTATACCTGCTCTACTCTACCTCAACAGCCAGTACTTTTTGTAATGGAGTCCTTTCAGACATTTTTAAGCTACAGTGCAGAATGAGACAAGGTTGTCAACTGTCCTCTTTTTATTGAATCTTTATCTAGAACCCCTCACTAGACACTTTTTATGACTCCCATTAATAACTGGGTTTCCTATTGGTCCCCATACTTTCAAATTGTCTACCTACACAGATGATGTACTGCTTCACCTCATAAGTCCCTCAACCTTACTACCTACAGCTTTACAGATTCTTACCGAGTTCGGTCTTCTGCCGGCTATAAACTAAATTTGGCTAAAATAGTCCTTTTTCTGCTTAATGCGGTAGCCTACAAAGGAGATATACCACCTGAAGTGCAACACTGTTGGTCTTAGGCATTCACCTAGCTCAGGAAGTACGGAAACTGATTGCCCATAACTTACAGCTATTAATAAGTACTATTAAGTCCGACTTTCAGAATTGGTGCCCCTTCCTCTATCTCTATGGGGTAGAGTATCAATCATTTGTATGAATGTATTGCCACAGATTCTATACCCATTTAGCATGCTGGCCAGTCCAGTACCTCAGAGCTGGTTCACCCAGCTACATAAGATTATTTCTGAATTCCTTTGAAATGGTGAAAAACCTCGTACCACTTATTCTAAACATCTGTTGGCAAATTGCCATGATGGTCTTCAACTCCTTAACTTTTATTGGTACTATTCAGTCTATCATGCTAGTAAATTTCTGTCATGGATTCCTCCAGAGTTGGGAGACAATATGGACCAACTCAGGGTCCCTTGGAAAGAGATAGAGGCATACCAATGCATCCACCATGGCATTTCACCTCAAGCTCTAGCACATTTTCCTCAGTCAAAATTGCCTGTGAAACTATAAGATACTCCAACAGGGTAGAGCATGAGTATTAATATATAGTTCTGTCTTCTTTTGGAATATGCCCCACAGAGGGACCTCGGCAGTCACTTAGATTAAACCCTAATCTTAGAATTGCTGACAAACCTACTGTATATCACTAACTTTTATGCCACAGGTTAACATTCAAATATTTTTCTGATTGATTACAGGAGACAAAATTATTTCTTTTGATGAGTTTAGTGCAAGATATACTGTACTATGCCCTGCTCAGCAGTCTTTGTTTCCATCCAGTTCAAACATTCCATTCAAGATTTTCTTGGCTCTGCACAAGGGGCCTTTCTGATGGCTCTATATTCCATCAACTAGCAGAGTCAGTGATTCAGACACATGCAGGCTCTGTCTTGAGAAAGCTATCAGGGACTTAGTAGGGACAAAAAAGAAGGTGAGGTGTGGTTACTGGGAGAGAGAATTTCCTTAGCTGACTCCATCCTTAAGGCTACAGATCCCTGGGAATTTGCCCATAGGTACATTAAAGTAGATAAGCTAAGATTAATACAAAATAAAATATTACATAATGCTTGATTCACACCGCAACATTTATACACCTTTGGTAAGATAGCAACTCAGATGTGTGAGAAATGTACCACTCAGGAAGGAACTTTAAAACATCTTCTAAGGGGCAGTGCCCACATCCAGGATTTTTGGCAACATATTAAGTCTCATCTAGACCCCTTATTAGGTCTTCGAGATAAATTAACACCTGAACTATGCCTTCTAGGGATTGGTATCAGGCAACTTCTTGGTCCCCAAAGATACCATTTGGCTCTCATTTCAGCAGTGGCTAAACTAGTAATATTAAGAAATTGGACAGATAATAAAAACCCTAGCAATAGATAATGACACATGGAAATGCTAACGTTTTATAGTTTATGGTGGAACATTGTTATCCACTGAATTCAGTTAGCTCAAAAATGTTGTTCTGCTGCAGTAGTGATGTCTGCAGTGCAGCAGAATGACTTTTCATTCTGCTGCACTACGGACGTCACACTACACCAATCACCACAGAAATGGCAGGCTCAACCAGATGACAGACATGGCGGTGGTGTTGGCAGCATGATCACCCAGTCCTGCACAACTCAAGAGCAATTTAGAACTGCAGGATCAACCGGGTATTTAGTGCTAAAATTAAATTGCAGGATCAACCAGGTATCTAAATTTAACTTACATATTGTGTCTCCTCCCAGTTACCTCTTCTTGCTAAGTGAGGAAATCAGGTTTTGTGTTGTTTTTGTTGATAATCATGCCCATACAGGATTAGCAACCAATCCATGGTCACCACTAAATGATGGGCATCTGCTCCCTATTAACCACACAACCCCACCCAAACAACTACACTAACTACCAGCACATGCTGTGAAAATGGCTGATTTGCATTTGTATTTTTGCTGTAAAAAAATAGATTTGTTTTATTAAAGAGTGGCCACCATACACTATATAGAATTGTGGATGGGCAAAAACTATGCACAACCATGTATTTGTACCTCAGGATCTGATTCCATGGACCTCTCAAGCTTCACTTCGAGGTCACAGGAATCAGAACCCCTTGGTGGCACAACACACTGGTTGTGCATAGTTGCCTACTCACTATCCTATATGAGGGTGGAAAAGTCAGTAGCTAGTTTGAGGCACAACCTTCTGGCTTAAAAGAATAGATGTGAAAAATAGGCACCCTACTTTACAGTAATTGTCTTATTCTGGATACATTGTTCTTGACATTATTATTATTATTATTGTCATGTTTTTGTGTGCTGTCATATTGTGTACAGTTTCAGCTAGATATATATCTGAGTGCTTTTCTTCTCTACAGGATTTGTTCAAAGTCTCTGTACTGCCTGCCTGCCCGGTGGCGCAGAGGGTTGAAGCGCTGGCGCCTTACCTCAAACCACGCCGGTGACCCAGGTTCGGGAACGGACTCAGGTCGCTGGGGGTTGGCAGGGGACTGGAGAGGATTGAGCATCCTAAGAACTTCTCTCTTCCCCGGGGGTGGGTTAGGGTCATGCCTCACTCTGTAGTGGCCCCCAGTGGAGACCGGAGGCACTACAAGAAGTGGTGCAATGTCAGGGATTCCAGAAAAGCGGAAAAATGGCATCCGAGCAACCGGATGACTGCCGCCTGGACCCCCAGCCTCCATGGAACCCCCGAAGAGTCAGAGGAGTACCGAATCCCAGCAGCATCAGGGCCAAGAGCAAGAATGCCTGAAGGCAATTTCCTTCCGGAAGGAGGGGACCCGTCCGACGAAAGGGTTACGTCGGGCTACCCTGGTCGGCTGCGATCTGGGATCGGGGGAAGCTGGCATTGGGGAGGGTTCAGAATGGAGATACGGGGGGGGTAAGTCCTTGGCAGAAGGCCTGAAGGAGAGGCAGGTCGGACATAGGGGGCAATAAATAAATAATGCAAAAAAAAAAGTCTCTGTACTACCTATTGTTTTATAGTTAATTATTTAGCTAGATTGCCTTTTTTTGGTACCTAACTCATTGTTGGCTTCTTAGCAGTATAAAATAACTTCAGTATTCTGATTTTTATGTTAGCTATATACTTACTGTCACACCCTTCACAACTGATCAAAGTTTCAGTGCATTTTATTTGTATTTGTCTATAGGTACCCTGTGCTTGTAAAACTTTCAACAAAGTATATTAAGTTAAAAAAAGAAACACTGCAATTGCTGAGCTGCTCCCTGAGGAGCTTGACAGTAATCCTGACCTGTGGGCAGTCCTGGCCTGTGGCCTTTTTGGCCCCATATTGGTTTCAGTGTAGCCAGCTACTACACTGTCTCTGTGGGCAGTCCTATCATGTAGGCACCCTCTCACTAACGTGGCATCAGCCGCTTGCTTGAGCACAGCTCAGCATAGTTTGTTAAAAGCAGCAGTTCATGACAGAGGTGAACATTTCGACCTATACTTTTCTGCTCTATTTTATATTGCCCCTTATTTCCTGATACTTTTTTCCCAGTTTGAGTTTTTTAGTACTTTTTCTTACATTTGAATTAATAAAAGGTGTGCTCCTTTTAATATTGATTAGACCAGGTTTTCATCAGTGTTCTCTATGTTTTTGTACACCTATTGTCCCATAAAGTCAGAAATCACTGCTTGTTGTATGATAGTTCATTTTAGCCCAAACAGAAGTGAAATTAAACAATGGGTGCTCAGAAAAATAAACAGGGGATACTGAAAAAACCTGGTTTCAGTCATATTAAAAGGAGCACTCCTTTTATTATTTTAAATGAGAAAAATAGTACTAAAGGTGACTCCAAAATGGGGAACGAAGGGTTTTGTTCAAGACAGTAGGTAAAAAATGTTCATTATCATACAGTGCTGCTTTCATATAAATAAAAAAACATCTGGCTTCTACTGTGATGATGGTTGGCACTTCCTGTTTGGGCCACTGCCAAACATCAGCATGACTCAGGTTAAATGGGATCTTGGGGGCTATCTATCCCTGACGTCACTGTCCTTTTGCTGGTGAGGGAGGAGGGAGGATGACCTGAGGTGGAAGATGTGTGCTGCAGCAGGTGAAAAGAATGACCTGGGAGGGAAAAGCTGCTGCTGCTGAGGACTATAACAGTGACTATGGATGACATACCCCAACTGTTCTGTCCCTTTACTACCACTGACTGAAGGTCAGACACACCAGAAGAGCTGATGGGGCTGGCTCCAATCAACCAGCTAAGTCCTTACTGGTCACCATTACCGTCTGTGTGCTGCTCCTTCTCCCACTCAGCCAGAACTTTCCAAAGGTCCTTTGACAGTCCCTCTTGAAAGCTTGGGGTTCTGATGCTCGAATCCCAAGCTTCAGCAGGTACTGCCATTTGTGGTTCAAACTTTTTCTCCCACATGATGACTGAGTACAGCAGGGCCAGCATGTGACTGCTACTACTTTGTGCTGCTTGATTAAGGCCTTGGGAACCCATAGTGCATAGAAGGGAGTGAGGGGAGAAAAGAAAAAAGAGAAGTTTCTTTAATTTAAAAATGTGTAGCATAGTGGATCATTGCTGCATGCTAAAGGGAAGGGTGTTTGTTTCTAGTAGCTGAGGTACAAACTGCTGCAGAGGTGCTTTCTGGTAGTGGGGAGCAAGAACAAACTGCTGTAGGAGAGAACTCAGTTGGCAAAAGACTCAAAACTCTCCCTAACTGTTCCCTATGCCCCCACTATACATACTTATGCCCCAGTACAACCAATTTATTGCTCCCTGGTTTCCCAATGAATCCAAGCCCAAATGGATCCATGGCTGCTATTTTGTATTCCTTGGGAGGGGTCTAGTTACTTTTCTGTAGGGGCCCCCAACTGTTGGGCAGTACGTGTGTGTGTGTGTGTGTGTGTGTGTGTGTGTGTATTTATACAATAGGGGTGTGTTGTATTCATTGACAATAAAATCATGTATTCTCACCCCAGTGGGATAAATGGTTGATGACATAGCTACAGTGAAAATATTTATATTTACACATACTGTAGCTATGTCATCAGCCAATATTCTCACTCCAGCAGCATGTCCCCAAAGAAAGTTATACTGTAACTTCTTTTAATGTGAGACTGAAATGTTTGAAGTACCTAATTAAGCAGCTGGTCTGCATTCTGCACTCTTTGCTTGCAGTTTCACAAATGTCAGAAGACTGCAGCAGTACAGTCCTCACTTCACCAAATGGCACACACATAAAATAGCACATTTCTGTACTACTAGCAGCTGAATGGTTGTGCAGTCTCTCACATTGCATCCAAACTGTAAACCTATTGGGTCCCATTTATGATCTCTGTGATAACAAACGTAAAGAAAATCTGTCTACAGACTTCGATTCTGACTAACATACCAGTGAACTGCACAGCACATGTATTTCTGCATCGAAGCCTTCAGTTCTTAATTTCATTTCTTCACACGTTACAGCAACCTAAACATGACCTTGTTAAACTGCTATTACTAACATGATATATACTCTGAAACTGTATAGTTCTTCCTGTCAAGCTCAGTAAAAAATAAAGCTGAGCGTCTCAATGACAACTAAAGCACCTCGCACAATCGAAACTGCTCTCTTACACGTAGTTCCCATGCAGCTTCTCACAGACATTCCAAAACAAATAACATATAAGCCAACCACAAATGAAAAAGTTACACACAACAGCATATAACAAAAATTAAACACTACACACAATAAATTATAGGGAAAAAGGTAAATCACTCACAGTATCTACAGGAAACCTCCTGGACATGTTCTGCCTACCAAAACACATCATCCAACCACGGATCACACTCACACACTCATCAACCTATTACCACTTACTCACACACACAATGACCAATTGCACAACATATACAAACCCCATTCATACACATTCACTCACAGCACCAACTCACAGCAACAGAAAGACATAAAATAAAACTAAACAAATGAAAGCATCCACACCTATTGTATAAATTGCACGCATGATCTGCAGATCATGGGATATGGCAAATATTCTCACTCCTGCATCATGAGGCATGGATATCTCACTTGTGCCTTCGGCCAAAGACCCCAATGCACACCCCAATGCCAGTTGGGGGGGTGGGCTGTGGGGTCCAAGGGGGGCTTTCAACCCTAACCCTGAATTTCCTAGCTTTTTTTTTGCTGTGGAACAACCCTAACTGATGCATTAAATGGACTTTTTTGCCTATAATTTTCCTTCTTTTTGAGAATGAGGATGATAAATAATGATAAATAATGAAAGGAATAAAAGGAATGCAGTGGCGGCAGCGCGGGGCCCGAGCTCCCGCCACGTGATGTCTTGTTACACAGTAAGAAGAACTGCAAAACAAACACAAGTGGCAACAGTAATGCACATGGCAAAGCAAACGTAAAAGGCAAAGCAAACATTAATAGAAACACAAGCATAAAGTGACGCCGATCCAAACAGTTACATAAACGGAGACATCAAACAGAAGTGCATACAGAATGCAACTGGTAACAGACATATTCACGGTACCACAATTGTAAATGCAAATGGTAACAGTAACACCAACAATAACACCCAAGTAAACAGAAATGCAAGCATGTACTAAAACACAAACTGTAATGCACACACTCATGGAACCACAGTTGTAAATGCAAATGGTTATGGTAACAGCAACAATAAAACCAATAAAAACAGAAACACAAGTGCATACGAAAATGCAAACTGTTACACATAAGGTTATGGTATCGCAATATTAAACATAAATGGTAACAGTAACAGCAACAGTAAAGACAACAGAAACAGAAATGCAAGCTCAAATGAAAACACAAACTGTTATGCACACAGTGGCGTAGACGGGAACGGTGATTCGAATGATAACAGAAGCACAACTGGAAACGCTAGCTGTCACAGTAACAAAAAGGCACACCCTTCTTTTCCCCACAAACTGCATTGAAAAAACTAATTGAAAACAAAGAATGTATGCATTATAATTGACTTCAGAGCAGAAAAGTACGACTTGGAATACTGAATTGCTTATATCTCAGGAACCGTATGACGTAGGAAAAAAATTAAAATTTTGTATGAATTATTGGTTTCCTGGCTAGTTTTTTGCTTAACCCCAATTTGGGGACTAAGCATTTTTTTGACAAAAAGTCCGTATCTAGCACTGTTTCTGAGATATGGGCCCTGAAAGACGCGACAGACGCCATAATGTTATCCTATGGGACAAATTGTCAACTTCGGAGTGCTGTCACTTTGCCACCCTGTAATATTTTTTCTCCAAACCACCAGATGGCACATTTGCAGGATGTTGGCTTTCTTCCCTCCAAATTTCAGCCCAAAAGACCAAACCGTTATTTTCCAGCAGAGCGGCAAAGAATTCCTGTAATATGGCAGACGCTGTAATGTTATCCTATGGGAAAAAGTGCCAATTTGTAATGCCGTAACTTTGCCTTCCTGTAATATTTTTTGACCAATCCACTAAAAGGCACATCTGTCGGATGTTGCCTTTCTTCCCTCCAAATTTCAAATAAAAAGACCAAAACATTTCTGAGATATTCAATGTCAAAGATTGGCAACATTTCACTATCTATTCCATTATAAGAAATCTGGCCATCATGTCCCTATTTTGCGATCAAAGAATCTCACGATCCAACCACCACCATGGTTCAACAGAATGAAACCCCTTGAGTAAAATCCATCATCATATGACTTCCTAGGACACCCCTTGGCTAAGAAAATTGAATTTTAAATTGGGCCATCTTGTCCCTCACTCGCGATGCAAGATCACAGTCAAAGAATCTCACAATCAAAGAATTTGCAAGCTCATGAACAAAGAATAAAAAATGTAATAAATCAAAAAATTGGAGGAATTGCAGTAAACCACCACCATGGTTTGACAGAACGAAGCCCCATGAGTAAAACCCACCCTCATTTGACTTCCTAGGGCACCCATGGGCTGAGAAAAATGATTTTTAAATTTGTTCGTCTTGTCCCTCACTCACAATGCAAGATCATGATCAAAGAATCTTATGATCAAAGAATTTGCAGCCTCACAATCAAAGAATTTGCAGGCTCCCGATCAAAGAATAAAAAAGGGTGAAACACGATTTATTCACCGATTTGAACCAAACCAATGGCATGATTTGACAGAACGGACCCTCCTCAGTAAAACAGGCACTCATTTGTGTCCCTAGCCCACCCCTGAGCTGAGATATTAGTGTTTTAGGTCATGATGCAATATCGCTATCAAAGATTCTCATGATCAAAGAATTTGCAGGCTCGCGATCAAAGATCGTTAGCGAGCATCGAATTAAGATTTTAAAAGCTTATAACTCTATTTTTTGACTGATTTGGATGGAACCAATGCCATGGCTTGATAGATCAGGGTCCCCTGAGTAAAACCCATCGAAGTTTTACTTCAGAAGTGACCCCTGAGCCGAGATATTTGTGTTTGTGTGATTGGAAAACTAAAAACAAGGTGGCGGACCTTACAGTCAAAGAATTTTGAAAATTCTTCGGAAACAAAGATTCTTGAACTGCGAGGCTGCAAATTCTTTGATTGTCATGCGAGACCAGATGGCCAGAACCCCCATTCTTTGATCGCAAGATATACATATAAATTTTCCCATTGACTTATAATGGGACCTTAAAAGTGTCATAACTTTTGAATGCCTTAATATTTTTTCACCAAACAAAAAGCAGCATGTTCAGCCACCAAAGCTCTTTCAAGCAAGCAATGTTGCAGAGTGTCATACCATATGACGGCTGTGCAAGAACACATTAAGAATGCCAAAAGGTGCCTTCAAAAATGGATAATTTTGCATTTTTCAGCACTTTCATACACAAAGACCAGCACTCCGACACAAACGCAATTTGGTAAATGAAGAGATCTAGTGCACCCAATGCATGTACCAATTTCAGGTAAATCCATTGAACGGGTCCACAGTTATTAATGTCCAAACTTTTGACTTTAGTATGTAAGTGGCCGCTCAACCCTAACTATAGTGGAGTGACTGCGCCACTATAACATATATATATATATATATATATATATATATATACACACACACACACACACACACACACACAACATACATACACAAGGAAAGGGAACATTGTTTAGCCAGGAATAACACACTAAGCCAAAGCATGTTTCCAGATGTGACCTGGGAGCACAAGGAAGTTAAATGTCATGCTCAGGATCACAGTGTATGCAACCTAGGCAGCTGTGGGATTCAAACCCAGGTGTGTATATATATATATATATATATATATATATATATATATATATATATGGTAGCACGGTAGTGCTACCATAGTTAGGGTTGAGGAGCCATTTCCATGTTAAACCCAAAATTTTGCACTTTAATAACTTTGAACAGTTTGACAGACTTGCCTGAAATTTGGAATGTATGATCAAGACCCATAGGCCTTGGGATCTGCCAAGTTTCGTACTGATCAGATATACGGTTGCGGAGTTATTAAGTGTGATCTGTGCGCGCGTTTACGCTTTTCTGGAATTCTGTGGTCACTCCTACAGGTCGTACGGTTTGCGTGACTGGCCCAAAATCTTCAGGGAACGTGCAGCCAGGGTCCCTGATGTGCCTTTCAAGATTTCATGAAAAAATATTAAACAGTTCAAAAGTTATTCAAAAAACAGTTTCCCATTATAAGTCAATGGGAAAAGTTAAAAAGTTCAACACTTTCGCAAATGCATTTTTATTTTCACAAATGGGCCTGTTACTTTTGCAAATCGGCCATTTTGTTTTCAGTTGGTGATCAGAAAAATGGTTGGCATTTAAATTTGGGACCCTCTAGCAGCCTAATTTTTTTTGTATTCACCTAGTCGGGCCCTGAGGATGCTTGCCATGTCTTTATTTTGTGGTAAAACACCCCAGAAATATGTTTTTCAAATTTCTGGAAAAAGTACTTTCGCAGATTACTTACGTGCACACGAAAGTGTAGCAAATTTTTGCAAAAGCTTTCGCAAATTGCGACAGTAGTTTTCTAGTCTGTTGGAAAATGACAGCAATTCTTTGGCACTGCGCTGCAAAAGAACCGTTGGGAGTTTTGAGCTGAAATTTGAAGGGAACGGAGCCGACATCTCACAGATGTGCCTTTCAGTGTTGTATTGAAAAAATATTACATGGCGGCAAAGTTACGGCACTCCAAAGTTGACTGTTTTTCCCATAGGATAACATTACAGCGCCCAACGCAAAACAGAAATCCTTTGGATCCCTGCTGCAAAATAACAGTTTGGTCTTTTTTCCTGAAATTTGGAGGGAAGACAGCCAACAGCCCACAGATGTGTCTTTCAGTGGTTTGGTGAAAAAACATTACAGGGAGGCAAAGTTATGGTGCTCTGAACTTTTCTTTTTTTCCCATAGGATAACATTACGGTGTTCGCCGCACCTTTCAGGGCCCGTATCTCAGAAACGGTGCGAGATACGGACTTTTTGTCTGAAAATTTCTTAGCCCCCTATTGGGGCTAAGATCCAAATTAGCCAGGACAGTTGTAAATAATATGACTTTTAAATTTTATTTCTACGTCGTACGGTTCCTGAGATATAATGTATTTAGTATTCCAAGATCTCATTTTCTGCGCCGATACTCATTATTTTGCATACATTATTTGTACTCACTGTCTTTCTCAATGCAGGTTTTGGGGAAAAACAGCCTGTGCGCTTACATTACTGTTACTGTTGCCCTTTCCGCTTGCGGTTCCATACCCATTTCACTTACCATTGACGTCTGCGCCACCATGTGCGCTATCCTTTGCGTTTTCATTTGCGATTGCGTTTCTGTTATTTTTTGCCATTTTCTGTCTACAGTACTGTTTATCTTTCTGTTTCACTTTACATCACCATGCCCATTGACATTTCTGTTTGCAGGCACCATGTTACTATGTGACAACACATCACGTGGCAGACCATTCCCGTCTATGCCACCATGTGCGTTACCCTTTCTGTTCTCATTCGTGCTAGTGTTACCATGTGCGCCACTGTTAGCATTTCTGTTTGCATTGCTGTCCCTGTTAGTATGCCACAAGACATCATGTGGTGGGAGCGGCGGCGCCACCGCATTATGCGGTGGGAGCGCGGCCCAGAGGGCACCGCGCTCCCGCTGCTGCATTACATTCACTATTTCTTGTTATCTTTCTCAAAAAGAAGGGAAATTAGAGGCAAAAAACTCAGTTTAATGCGTTAGTTAGAGTTGTTCCACAGCGACAAAAGTGAGGAAATTCGCTGTTAGGGTTGAAAAACCCCCTTGCACCCCCACCCACCCCAACCGGCATTGGGGTGTGCATTGGGATCATGAGTCCTAACTCTCACCCCATTCTCCTATACTTCTGCTGCTTTACACAGGTTATGGGTGAGAGTTAGGCTGATGATCCAATGCACACCCCAATGCCACCACGTGCGTCATCCTTTGCGTTTTCATTTGCGCTTGCATTTCTGTTACTTTTTTGCCATTTGTGTGTACCGCACTGTTTCTCTTTCTGTTTCACTTTGCGTCACCATGCCCATTGACATTTCCATTTACAGGCACCATGTTACTATGTGACCAGACATCACATGGCACACCGTTCCCGTCTACGCCACTGTGTAAGTACCCTTTCTGTTATCATTCGCGCTTGTGTTACCATGTGTGCCACTGTTAGCATTTCTGTTTGCATTGCTGCTCCTGTTACTATGCCACAAGACAACATGTGGCGGGAGCGCGGGGCCCAAAGTGCCCCGTGCGCCCGCCACCACATTACATTCACTATTTCTCAATATCATTCTCAAAAAAAAGGGAAATTAGAGGCAAAAAACTCCATTTAATGCATTAGTTAGGGTTGTTCCACAGCGACAAAAGTGAGGAAATTCACTGTTAGGGTTGAAAACCCTAACTCCGAATTCACCCCCAGCACCACACACACACACACACACACATTCAGGTATGGGGGAGGACCAAGTCAACACAACCAATGACAGACATCCAGCAGCAGGTGACAGAAATAACAAACAATTGTCTAAATGTACTACAAGACATCCCCACCCACCTGACCAGGTATTGCATGCTCAGTGGAGATCAACAGCAAAACTGAGGCCATGTACACCAAACGTACACATCCCTGATTGCAGCTGCACACAACGTACCACACTTAGTAGTTGCATGGCCTTACCTACCGATGCCCCACACCACACCACAACTGGTACTGTGCCGTTATTCAATATAAATGCTGAAGGTGCATGATGACAGTTGTAGAAAGGTTTTAACACTACTGAGTATACATTAATTAAGAGAAGCACATAAATTAACTACAAGACACTAGCATGCTCAAGATAAAAGTAGTGATACATTCAGTAGGTGATTTACATAGTAGTACATTTACTGCAATGGTTTACTCAACATAGAGAGGCTGATGTAAATGTATGAAAAAGCATTGCCTGTTCAACGCTGTGAAATTGGTACTGCCAGTATCACATGCATTCTTACTGATGAAGGTGTACTGCTGATGTACATACATAGACCTTCAGTGTGTTTCAATATTAAAGATGCAGTAAGTATTCTTTGTAAGAAAGATTGTAATTGCATGGATCAGGCCAAGCAACTTCTAAATATCATAGCACTACTGAGCCAACAATGATGTACCTGTATTGGACGTGTATATAGGATAGATTTTCCTGTAGGCACTTACTGAGTATGTTGTACCTGATAAAGACAATCTCATTGCATCTGTGATGACTAACTTCTTCAAATAGTAATACATTTGCTATTGTTGCAATGAGTGATCTATGCCACTTATGGACACAGTGTGATTTTTTAACAGTTGTTTCATACTCAGGCTGTATGCCTACTGTTTGGGTTTGCCACACTTCTGTCACTGATGCTATCAAAGTGATAACTATGTTAATTCTGCTACAACAGGAATCAAGTAGGTATGGTGTAGATATAAACAGAATGTCTTTTAGTATTGATTTAACTCATAATGGGGTAAATGTACTAGGACAGCAGGGGTTATCCTCTATCACTGAGTCTGTCAGTTATAATCACACTAGGGTTTCGATGACTGTAATGATCAAGTTACACTGTTCATCTTCATGAGTTCATATTCACAGCCATTCTCCAGCAACTAGACAGTGTATGGTGTAACTGGGTGGACACTGTGTTGCAAAGCTGCTGCAGTGCCTAGCAGAGGGAAAGTATCTACTCAAAAAGACAATTAAGCTATAAGGCATGACCAACAGTTATGTTAAATGGTCTGTTAATCACTCTGTAGGGGTTTAATGTTGAATGAGGCATATCAGAGTGCCACATGTCGCTAGACAGTGATAAACTGACCATTAACATAATACCTGGGAGTAGCTTATTGCTATCATAATAAAACTGTTTTTTAAACAACATTAAACCATGTTCATCATATGGTTAGGCTCTACATGTATGTTAATAAAAACTAAACATAAGGCGGTTACAATGTTTACAGTCAATTAGAAAGCTGCATTTCTCAAACCCTCATTAAATCAGAGATATTATACCTGTACAACTCCTTGGTTTTGCTTAATTCTATTGCTCAGGTGGCCCACCACAAGTGGTGTGGTGTGGTGTGGGGCATCGGTAGGTAAGGCCATGCAACTACTAAGTGTGGTATGTGTGTGCAGCTGCAATCAGGGATGTGTACGTTTGTGTACATGGCCTCAGTTTTGCTGTTGATCTCCACTGAGCATGCAGTACCTGGTCAGGTGGGTGGGATGTCTCGTAGTACATTTAGACAATTGTTTGTTATTTCTGTTACCTGCTGCTGGATGTCTGTCATTGGTTGTGTTGACTTGGTCCTCCCATACTTGAATGTGTGTGTGTCTGTGTGTGTGTGTGGTGCTGGGGTGATTCGAGTTAGGTTTTCAACCCAACAGCTAATTTCTCTCTTTGTCGCTGTGGAACAACCCTAACTAATGCATTAAACGGAGTTTTTGCCTCTAATATATAGATATATATATATATATATATATATATATATAAATATATATATATATATATATATATATATATATATTATATATATATATATGTATATATATATATATATATATATATATGCTGTATGTATATATATACATACATACAGTGTGTGTGTATATATATTTATATATATATATATATATATATATATATATATATATATATATATATATATATATATATATATTAGAGGCAAAAACTCCTTTAATGCATTAGTTAGGTTGTTCCACTGTCGACAAAGTGAGGTAATTGTGTTAGAGTTGAAAGCCCCCCTTGGCCCCCCACACTGCCAACCATCATCAGGGCGTGCATTAGGGTTATCAGCCATAACTCTCACCCCATCACATGTGTAAAGAAGCAGAAGTGTAGGAGAATGGGGTGAGAGTTAGGACCGACAACCCTAATGCGCACCCCAATGCCAGTTGGGGCTGTGGGGGGGCTCCAAGAGGGGCTTTCAATCCTAACACCAAATTTCCTCACTTTTCTCAGTGTGGAACAACCCTAACTAATGCATTAAATGGACTTTTTTGCCTCTAATTTCCCTTCTTTTTGAGAATGATAAAAAATAGTGAACGTAAAGCAGCGGCGGGAGTGCGGGGCCATTGTGCTAGCAAATGCAAATGGTAATGTGCATGGTGATGCAAAGCAAAACAGAAAGAGAAACAGTAGTGTAGACAGAAATGTTAAAAACAATGCAAAAGGAAGTGCAAATGAAAATGCAGAGGGTAACGCACATGGTGGCGTAGACGTGAACGTTAAGTGAAACGGGAACGGAACCGCAAGTGGAAACGGTAATGGCAACAGTAATGGAAGTGCACAGGCTGGTTTTCTCCAAAAGCTGCATAGGGAAAGACAATGAGTACAAAGAATGTATGGATAATAATGGTTCTCGGACAGAAAATGAGGGGTTGGAATACTAAATTGCTTATATCTCAGGAACCGTATGATGTAGAAAAAAAATTTAAAAGTCATATGATTTATGACTTTCCTGGCTAGTTTTGCACTTAGCCCCATTGGGGGTTTAGCATTTTTCCAATGAAAAGTCCACATCTCGCACCATTTCCGGATACGGGCCTTGAAAGTCACGGTGAATGCCTTAATGTTATCCTATGGGAAAAAAAGAGAAGTTTGGAGTGCCATAACTTTGGCTCCCTGTAATATTTTTTCACCAAACCACAAAAAGGCACATCTGTGCATTGTTGGCTGTGTTCTCTCCAAATTTCAGCCAAAAGACCAAACCATTATTTTGTAGCAGGGCACCAAAGGATTCCTGTAATGCGTTGGACGCCATAATGTTATCCTATGGGAAAAAGCATCAACTATGGAGTGTTGTAACTTTGCCGCCATGTAATATTTTTTCAACAAAACACTGAAAGGCACATCTGTAAGATGTCGGCTGTGTTTCCTCCAAATTTCAGGTCAAAACACCAAACCGTTCTTTTGCAGCAGGGTGCCAAAGTATTGCTGTTATTTTTCAACAGCCTAGAAAAGTACTGTCGAAGTTTGTGAATGCTTTCGCAAAGTCATTCGACAGTGTCGCAAGTGCGACAGTACTTTGCGAAAGTACTTTTTCCAGAAATTTGAAAAACATATTTCTGGGGTGTTTTAGCCCAAAATAAAGACATGGCTAGCATCCTCAGTGTCCAACTAGGTAAATACAAAAAGCATTAGGTTGCTAGAGGGTCCCAATTTTAAATGCCAAGCATTTTTCTGATCGCTAACTGAAAACAAAATGGCAGATTTGCAACAGTACAAGGGCCATTTGTGAAAGTGAAAACTGCATTTGAGACACTGTTGAACTTTTTGTTAATGTTTCCCATTGACTTATAATGGGAACTTGTTTTTTGAATAACTTTTGAACCATTTAATATTTTTTCACGATATCTTCAAAAGACTCATCAGGGACCCTGTCCACTTGTTCCCTGAAGATTCTGGACTGGTCACGCAAACCGTGTAACCTGTAGAGATGACAGAAAAATTCAAGAAAAGTGTAAACACACACACAGATCACGCTTAATAACTCAACAACTGTATGTACGACTGGTACGAAACTTGCCAGTTCCCAAAGCGTATGGGTCTTGATCATGTATTCTAAATTTCATGCAAATACATGAAATGATTGCAAAGTTACTAAGATGCAAAATTTGGGGTTTAACATGTAAATGGCTCCTCAACCCTAACTATAGTGGCACTACTGTGCCACTACAATATATATATATATATATATATATATATATATATATATATATATATATATATATATATATATATATTTTCATGGCAAAAATACATTAAATGCATCAGTTAGGGTTGTTCACAGTGACAAAAGTGAGGAAATTCGATGTTGGTTCAACCCCTTGCACCCGCCCCCTGCTCCCAACCGCATCGGGTGTGTGTTGGGGTCATCAGTCCAGTGCTTGCCCTATTACATGTAAACATGCTGAGGTGGTAATGTATAGGAGAATGGCATGACAGTTAGGACAGATGACCCCAATGCACACACCGATGCCGGTTGGGGGGATGGGTTGGCGCCCCGCACTCCCACCACATGATTTTTTGTCACATAGTAATGGTTATGATAACACAAATGCAAGCACAAATGGTAACACACATGGTGATGCAAATGTAAATGGTAATGCAAAAGTTAAGAGAAAAGCAAGCGCAAAGAGTAATGCACACTGTGGGGTAGACGGTAATGGTAACACCTATGCAAACACAAGCGCATACGGAAATGCAACTGGTAACACGCATGGTCATGGTACCACAATAGGAAATGCAAATGCTAGCAGTAACAGCAATGATGATGCCAAAGGAAACACAAACACAAATGAAAATGCAAAGGGTAACACACATGGTGACATACACAGGAAAGGTAACACAAACGGAAACAGAAATCCAAACACTTGTGGAAATGCAAATGGTAATGCGCATGGTCACGGTACCACAGTGGGAAATGCAAATGGTAATGGTAACAGCAATGATGACACCAAAGGAAATGCAAATGGAAGCACATACGCAAATGCAAATGGTAATGCACATGGTGGCGCAGAACAAAATGCAAAGAGAAACAGTAGTGGAAATGCAAATGGTAACAGTAACACAAATGTGTAAGTGCAAAGGAAAACGCAAAGTGAAATGCAATTGGTGGCGTACACGGGAATGCCAATGCAAACGGGTACGGAAACAGAAGTGGGAACACTAACTGCAACAGGAATGGATGCACACACCCTGTTTTTGCCCAACAGCTGCATAGAGAAACACAGTGAGTACAAAGAATGTATGCATAATAATGGGCCTCAGAGCAGAAAATAAGCACTTGGAATACTAAATTGCTTATATCTCAGGAACTGTACTACATAGAAAAATGTTTTTAATTTCATATGATTCATGACCTTCCTGTCTAACTTTGTACTTTTCCCCCTGTGAGGGGCTAAGAATTTTTCTGACGAAAAGTCCGTATCTTAAAATGTTTCAGAGATATAGGCCCCGAAAGGTGCGCCAGACACTGCAATATTAGTCTATAGGGAAAAGTGTCAAATTCATAGCACCATAGTGTTGCATCCCTTTAATATTTTGTCACCAAACCACCAAAATGCACATCTGTGGGATGTTGGCTGTCTTCCCTCCAAATTTCAGCTCAATAGAGCAAACCAGTGTTTTGCAGCAGGGTGGCAAAGATTTCCTGTTATTTTGGCCATAGTGTCACAAAGTAGTGTCTCAAAACACGACACTTTCGCAAAAAAAATCATGAAAGTGTCACAAGTTCGACACTACTTTGTGACACTACTTTTCCCAAAAATTTTTAAAACATACTGTATTTCTGGGGTGTTTAACCCCCCAAAAAAGACATAGCTAGCATCCTGAGGGCTCAACTAGGTAAACACAAAAAGAACTGTGTCCCTAGAGGGTCCCAATTTAAAATGCAAAGCATTTCTTTGATCAGTAACTGGAAAAAAAATGGTTGACTCATGACACTACAGGGGTCATTTGCGACACTAAAAACTGCTTTTGCAACACTGTCAAACTTTTTGTTAACTTTTCCCTTTGACTATAATGGGAAACTTGCTTTTTGAATAACTTTTGAATCGCTCAATATTTTTTCATGAAATCTTCAAAGACCCATTGGGGACCCCCCTGTATGTTCCCTGAAGTTTTTGGAGTGGTCGCTCAAACCATGCGACCAGTAAGCACGAGCAAAGAATGCTCAAAAATGTGTAAATGCACTAAGGGATGACACTTAATAACTCTGCAACTGTATATCTGACTGATACAAAACTTGACAGATCCCAAGATCAATAGTACTGCTCTGAGCCTGCCAAATTTTAGGTGAATCCATCATATGGTGGCAAAGTTATTAAGGTGCAAGATTTCACACTTTAACTTTAAATGGGGTACTCAACCTAAGTATAGTGGCACTACTGTGTCACTATAATATATATATATATATATATATATATATAATGTTAAGCAGTAGTGCTACCATAGTTAGGGTTGAGGAGCCATTTACATGTTAAACCCCAAATTTTGCACTTTAATAACTTTGCAACCGTTCAACAGATTTGCCTGAAATTTGGAATACATGATCAAGACCCATATGCCTTAGGATTTGCCAAGTTTTGTACTGGTCAGATATACAGATGCGGAGTTATTAAGCGTGATCTGCGCATGCATTTATGCTTTTTGGGAATTCTACTGTCACACCTACAGGTTGCACGGTTTGTGCAACCAGTCTGAAATCATCAGGGAACATGCGGCCAGGGTCCCCAATGTGCCTTTCGAAGATTTCGTGAAAAAATATTAAACTGTTCAAAAGTTGTTCAAAAAACAAGTTCCCATTATAAGTCAATGGGAAAAGTTAACAAAAAATTGACAGTGTCGCAATGCAGTTTTTACTTTTGCAATGGCCCTTTATGCTGTCAGCAAATCCGCCATTTTGTTTTCATTTGCGATCACAAAATGCTTGGCATTTAAATTTGGGACACTAGCAACCTAATTCTTTTTGTATTTACCTAGTCGGACTGCATGGATGCTAGCCATGTCTTTATTTTGGGGTAAAACACCCCAGAAATATGTTTTTCACATTTCTGGAAAAAGTACTTTTGCAAAGTACTTTCGCACTTGCAACACTGTCGAATGAATTTGCGAAAGCTTTTGCAAATTGCGACAGTACTTTTCTAGGCTGTGGGGAAATGACAGCAATTCTTTGGCACCCTGCTGCAAAAGAACAATTTGGAGATTTGGGCTGAAATTTGGAGGGAACGCAGTGAACGTCTCACAGATGTACCTTTCAGTATTTCATTGAAAAAATATTACACGGTGGCAAAGTAACGGTACTCCAAATTTGACGCTTTTTCCCATAGGATAACATTACGGCGTACGACGCATTGCAGCAATTGTTTGGCGCCCTGCTGCAAAATAACGGTTTGGTCTTTTGGGTTGAAATTTACAGGGAACACAGCCAACATCCCACAGATGTGCCTTTCAGTGGTTTGTTGAAAAAATATTACAGAGAGTCAAAGTTATGGCACTCCAAACTTCTTTTTTTCCCATAGGATAACATTACAGCGTTCGACTCACCTTTCAGGGCCCGTATCTCGGAAACGGTGCAAGATACGGACTTTTCATCAGAAAAATACTTAGCACCCTAGAAGGGGCTAAGCACAAAACTAGCCAGGAAAGTGATAATTCATATGACTTTTAATTTTTTTTTCTATGTCATATGGTTCCTGAGATATAAGCAATTTACTATTCCAAGTCCTCATTTTCTTTTCCGAGAGTCATTATTTTGCATGCATTCTTTGTACTCACTGTCTTTCTCTATGCAGCTTTTGGGGAAAACCAGCTGTGCGCCATACATTGTTGTTACCACAATGCTTCTGCTTATGTTTCGCACTGCTTCACTTACCATTCACATCTATGCCACCATGTAGTACCCTTTGCATTTTCATTTGCATTTGCTTTGTGTTTGTTTTTAACATTTCTGTCTATAGTACTGTTTCTCTTTCTGTTTTGCTTTGCATCACCATGCGCATTACAATTTGCATTTGTGGGCACAATGTTTCTATGTGACAAGACTTCATGTGTTGGGAGCATGGGGCCCGCAGGACCCCGCGCTCCCGCCGCCACATTACATTCACTATTTCTCGTTATCATTCTCAAAAAGAAGGGAAATTAGAGGCAAAAAACTCCATTTAATGCATCAGTTCGGGTTGTTCCACAGCAACAAAAGTGAGGAAATTCGATGTTAGGGTCGAAATCCCCTTTGCACCCTTCCAGCCCACCTCCCCCAACCAGGATCAGGGTGCACATTGGGGTCATCGGTCCTAACTCTCACCCCATTCTCCTGTTCCTCACCTTCTTTACACATGTGATGGGGTGAGAGTTAGGGCCGAAAACCCCAATGCACACCCAGATCCCAGTTGGGGGGATGGGCTGAAGGGGTGCAAAGGGGGTTTCAACCCAAACATTGAATTTCCTCACTTTTTGTTGCTGTGGAACAACCCTAACTGATGCATTAAACAGAGTTTTTTGCCTCTAATATATGTATATATATATATAAATATCATAATTGGTGCGGTAGCGCCACTATAGTTAGAGTTGAGTAAGCACTTTAAAGTTAAACCTCAAATTTTGCACCTTAATAACTTTGCCACCATATGACAGATTTGCCTGAAGCTTTGGAAGCACAGTCTGATACCATAGCTCTCTGTATCTGGCAAGTTTTTTTTTTGGTGGGATATATGATTGCAGAGCTATAGAATGCCAAAAAATGCAAAACAACTGACTTTTTGCATGTTTTTTTGCTAGCACCCACAGCCCACACAGTTTGTTCATCTGGTCTAAAATCTTCAGAAAAGATGCAGTCTTGGCCACTGATGTGCCTTTCAAAGATTTGATGAAAAAATATTAAACCATTCAAAAGTTATTCAATAAACAAATTCCCCATTATAGTCAATGGGAAAAGTTAGCAAAAATCATGAAACTTTTGCTAATGCCTGTTTTTACTTTCACAGATGGCCCTATTACTTTTGTGACTCTGCCATCTTGTTTTCAGTTAGTGACACAGAAAAATGCCTGGCTTTTAAAATTGGGACCCTCTAGGTAAACACTGATTGTTGTGTTTACCTAGTTGGGTCCTTAGGATGCTAGCCATATTGTTTTTTGGGGGTTAAACCCCCCAGAAATGTGTTTTTCAACTTCGAGGGAAAAATAATTTTGCAAAATACTTTCACAAATGTGATATTTTTGCAATTTGCTTTTGTGAAACTTTTGTGATTTGCAAAAGTATTTTGTGAAAGTATTTCAAAATAACTGAAAATCTTTGCCACCCTCCTGCAACCAAACAGTTGGGACCTTTGGGCTGAAATTTGCAGGATGGCAACCCCTAGTCACACAGATGTACCTTTTTGTGGTTTGGTGCCAAAACATTCAAAGGGCCAAAAGTTACAGTGTTCCAAAGTTAAGCAATTTCCCATAGGATAAAATTGCAGCATCTGTCATGCCTTTCGGCACCAGAATCTCAAAAATGAAGTGAGACACAGAGGTTTCATTAGTGGCAGTTTAGTTCACCTTTAGGTGAACTACTCTGCAGAAACAAGTTTGGAAATAGCAGATGACACCTGAAGTTGAATTTTTTTCCGACTCGCTACAGTTACAGAGATATTGACAAAAATGAATTCCATGGGTTCGAAGGGTGCCTTCTCAGTGCATTTCAGTGCCTGTTTCTCAGAAATTATGTGGGATACAGATTCAGTCAAGTTATGCTGCAATAAGTACTCACTCTCATGATTAAAACCACACTTGGATTTTTTTTTAGCTGCTATGGTTCCTGAGATTGCATATTAGTGCTGCAAGGGTTCCTTGCCTTATATGGCTGTTGTATGGCTCCATACTTATGTGTAACTGAGAGTGCAGGGTCCAGAGGGCCTGCACACCCACAGACACATTTCATTATGCAGAAATTTTGTAGCTTGGTAAGAGCCTGGGTCCCTCCCACCAACACATACCATTTTCTACTTCTGTTACACTTTTTCAAAAACAAGAGAAATTCATTATAGAAAATTCTGTTAATGCATCAGTTAGGGTTGTTTCCACAATGACAAAGGTGTGAAAATGCAATGTTAGGGTTACCACCCCATCACCCCACCCCCAAGCCCCTATCTTCAAAATCCTAACTCCTCATCCCCCACCCCCACCCGTCCACACACTCATGCAAGACACATCCAAGACTGTAAGACACTATACAAGTCATTCACATCTGAAGTACGATAATCATTACACTGTACTCATTTCACATAACACTATGATGAAAAAACAAATACAGTATGATCAAATCTATACTGCCAGCACAGTATGATGACACATTATAGCTGGCTTAACATTTTTAACACAATTAAACTTAGTCTGTACAAATTTTCTAAAAATTGATTTTTTTATGTGTCATTCTTTAACAACTGGCTCTCTGCATGCAGATATCGCTGCTACCATACAGGCATGCATATCAGGAAAAATAGAGCTGACACATACATAGTAGTTTTCAGATACTGCACAGATGTGAAACTAGCACCGTCTGCATGTTTCTATACTGCTGCGTTACCTGGAAATATTCATTAGCAGCATGTTATGCTTAGCTTTGGATGTTACAATGGATGTTGCTGTCACATGCTGCTTGTAAACTATGCTACAAAACATTACTTTTATTATTACTACCATTTGTTATTATGACTGACTCACTCAAGCAGAAAAAAATATGCAAACATCCAATGACTGTTGCTACGGTTACCCAAATTCTTTTTCCAATATAGCTATCAATAGGTAACGTACTGTGTGTTTCATCATTTCTTAAAAATTGAAATATAGGTATCTGCTTAAATCTTGTTATCAATATTAGTAACAGAAAAATGCTTACTGTGGGCCATCTCCCATGGTTGCCCAGCATGCGTGTGCACCCCCCAAGGCACTCTGATGGCAGCAGAACTCATACAGTTGCTGGACCATGATGATGGATGTGTCTTGTATTATGTTTAGAGAGTTCTATGTTACTTCTGTTACATGATGCTGGTTGTCTCTGATTGGTTGTGTTGTCTTGGCCCTTCCCCTGCTTGTGTTGTGTGTGTAGAAGGGTGGGGGATATGGAGTTAGGGTTTTAAGGATGGGGTGGTAACCCTAACATCAAATTTCCACACTTTTGTCACTGTGGAAACAGCCCTAACTGATACATTAATGGAGTTTTTTGCAATGTATCTGTACATACATACATTATGCTGGTGCAGTTGTGCCAGTATAGTTAGGGTGAAATGGCACTCCTATGTTAAAGTCCAAACTTTGAGAGTTAATAACTTCAGAGCCCTTAAATGGATTTGCATGAATTTGGCATGTATAATCTTTAGGGATATGTCTCTTGCACTGCCAAATTTCATGTGAATCCGTCAAGTGGTTTCGGAGATATAAAGTGCTGAAAAACAGAAAAACGGGATTTTTTCACATTTCTTTGCTCACCTGTATCTCAGATCAGCTTTGTGTTGTGGGCTGAAATTTTCAGGGTAGAAAGCCTTTGGGTCACAGATGTGTCTTTTGATAGTTTGGTGAAAAAAATATGAATCTGTTCAAAAGTTATTAAAGTTTCTGATTTCCCATTATTTTATATGGCAAAAGTTACGTGTTTAGCACAAAACTGATTTTTGCAAATATGGCCAATTTGCGAAAATGACTTTTGCAAGCATGCTAGATTTTCACACACTTTGAGGGTTAATAACTTTAGAGCTGTTCAACAGATTTACATAATGTTTGACACGCATAATCTCTAGGATGAAGTCTCTGGACTTGCAAAACTTGGCACAAATCTGATTAGTGGTGTCATAGATATAAAGTGTTGAAAGCAAGAAAAATCATTAGTATTGCAAGGGTGAAAAGTGCACTTCTATGTTACAGTTCACTTTGAATGTTAATAACTTTGGAGTTGAAAACCAGAATTACATTATATTTAACAAGCTTATTTTCTATGTATAGGGCTCTTGATCTGTCACATTTGATGGGAATCCATTGAGTGGTTACTGAGATATAAAGTGTTGATCATAACAAATCATCAGTATAGGGGTGAAAGTGCACTTCTATGTTAAAGTTCAGATTTTGAGAGGTAATAACTTTAGAGCTGTTCACCAGATCTGCATGTGATTTGGCATGGGTAATCTCTACCAAAAGGTCTCTCGACCTTCCACATTTTGTGGGAATCTGTTGAGTGGTTTCTGAGATATAAAGTGTTGAACAAACATAAAAATCTGAATTTCTTTTTGTCATTTCTTTGTCGTACTGGATCTCAGAAATGGCTTTATGTTGTGGGCTGATATTTTTAGGGTAGAAAGCCCTTTGGTCACAGAAGTGCCTTTTGAAGGTTTGGCAAAAAAATATTAATCCATTCAAAAGTTATCAAAGTTTGTCATTTCCCATTATTTCCTAAGGGAAAAGTTGTGTTTTGCACAAAAGCTAATTTTCTCAAGTGTGGGTACTTGTGCAAAAATTGTAGGCAACTTTTACTTCCACAAAGGTGCAACAATATGTCTTTCATGAGTATCGCTTCCTGTGTAGTGTGAAAGAATGATTTTCGCAAAGTAGACAGAGTGTGACAATGTGGCTTTCACAACTGTCCTAGTTGCAAATGGGAGACATAATTACACAGTGCTGTCCATCACTACACATCCTCAGTGGCTCAGTGGAATGGATGGCTGTAGTAAAGGCAGCATGGTACAGGGTTCGATTACAGTGAAAATCTTTTTTTTTTCATTTTTCTGTCAGGATTTTTATGATTACAATGGCAGTGAATTTTTTTTTTAATAGCTGCAATAGTTGCTGAGATATTGGCAAATTAGTGTTAGTAAGTTGGAGTGCAGGGCCTGTAGGTTCCTCTCTCTCCCAGATGCATATCAGTATGCACAAATGGGCAGCTTGTTGGGAGAGCAGGGCCCGGAGGGCCCGTGCTCCCACCAACGCATGGCAGTTACCAGGTACATTACACTTTATCAAAAAGTAAGAAAATTCATTGCAAAAAACTTTGTTAATGCATCAGTTAGGGTTAAAGTGACAAAAGTAGGGAAATGGGGCATTAGGGTTGAGCTCCTAACCCCTCACTCTACCACCCCACCCCATCCTCTACACACTGACAGGCATCAGTGTGTGCCATAGGGTCATTAGGCCTAACTATCACTCCATTCTCATATGCTGTACCATGCCAGACTTTTTACACATAGAATGGGGTGAGAGTTCAGACTAATGACCCCATGACACACCCCGATGCCTGTCGGTGTGTGGAGGATGGGGTTGGGGTGGTAGGGTCCTAGGGTTAGGAGCTGAACCCTAATGTATAATTTCCCTATTTTTGTCACTTAACCCTATATGATGCATTGATGAAGCTTTTTGCAATAAAAAAAAAAATATATATATATATATAAAATCATTGCAAAAACATTGTCAGTGCATCAGTTAGGGTTAAAGTGACAAACATGGGGAAATGAGATGTTAGGGTTGAGCCCCTAACCCCTCCACCACACTCCCACTCCCCCATACTCCACACACCAACAGATGCTGGGGTGCGCCACGGGGTCATCATGCCCAATTCTCACCCCATTCCATGTGTAAAAAGGTTGGCATGCTACAGTAAAAGAGAATGGGGTGAGAGTTACACCTGAAAACCCCATGGCACACTCCTGCATCTGTTGGTGTGTGGATGATGGGGGTTGGGGAGGGTTGGGGAGGGTTAGGGGCTCAACCCTAACATCTCATTTACCTACTTTTGTTACTTTAACCCTAACTGATGCATTAACTAAGTTTATGCAATGAATTTCCTTACTTTTTGAAAAAATGTAATGTAACTAGTAAATAGTATGTATTGGTGGGAGTGCAGGGCCCTTTGTGCCATGCACTCCCACCAAACTGCCCATTGTACATAATGATATACAACTGTGAAAGTGTGGGCCCTCTGGGCCCACACTCCCACTTACACATAACAATGGAGCCATACAGTAGCCCTATAGGCCTGAAAAGGAACTCTTGTAACAGTAATTTGCCAATATCTCGATAACTGTACAGCCTATGAAAAAAATTCCACTGCAGGTGTAATCTATGACTTCGAAACCTCCACGCATGCTTAGTCCACCTAAAGGTGGACAAAGCCATGGGGAGAGAAAAATTGTATCTCACAACATTTCTGAGATATGAGCACTGAAAGTTGCTATAGTTGCCACATTGTTGTCCTATGAGGAAAAATCTCAACTTAGAGATGACATGTCTTTGTAACTGATTAACTTTTAAACACCTTAATAGCATAATTAACATCTCTGGGGGATCCCCTTTATACCTGCAAATTTCAAGTCAAAAGACCAAGCCGTTTATTTACAGAGTAGTGGCAACGTTTTTAAAATTCAAGTTTGTGAGGTGTCAAAATTCCCATTTGTGAGGTCAATCCCCCTTCGCAAGCTGTCAAAATTCCCCTTCTTGAGTAATTTTTGATCATCAGATTTTGACAATCTGGTCCCTAAGTCACGAATGGGGATTTTGACAGCTCGCAAATGAGGAACTGAAAAACAATCCCCTTTTGTGAGCTAATTTAATCCCCATTCAAGAGCAGATCCTCTTTCATGAGCTGCCAAAATCCCCATTTGTGAGCCAATACTCATTTGCGAGAATGGCCATCTGGTCAGGAAATGATGATGAAGGATTTTGTTAGCTTGCAAAAGGGGATTCAAACACCCAATCTCCTTTTGCGAGGTGACAAAATCCCCATTCGCGAGCCAATCCTCTTTCACGAGAATGGCCATCTGGTCCCTAAGTTGTGATCAAGGATTTTGCCACCTCGTGAAAGGAGATCAGCTCACAAACAGGGATTTTGTCAGTTCTGGAATGAGGATCGGAAGCGAGTCATTAATGAAGAATTTCTAAATTTAAAATGGCAGTTTTTTGGTCAAAATGAAGCAAACCAAAGGTATAGGTTTGTAGAGGGCATCATCCTGAACAGAACCCATGCCTTATTGCAACAAAAAGTCACCCATGGAGCAAGCTATGACATTTTGTTTAGGTGAAAAAATTTAAACATGGCAGCTCACGAACAAAGATTTTTTTCTCATGAACAGGAAATTTATAAATCTCCATTTGTGAGCTGCAAAAATCATTGGTCGTGAGCCCAATCCCCTTTTGCAAAAACTACATATAAATCTTGGCATGACCTGAGCATGCTAAGAACCCAAAATTTCAAAATTAAATAACTTGAAAGGATTAATATTTTTTCACCAAACCAATTCTGGTTTATTCTTTGACCAAACCTCCTTCTACCCTGAAGATTTTCGACTGAAATACCAAACAGTGTGACCGCAGCGCAATGGACAATAATCAGCAAAAAAGTAGCAAAAAAGGATAAAAATGCATTTTCAGCACTTTGCAGCATGGAAACTGCAGGTCTGACTGAAATTCAACTTGGTAAATCATGAGAGCTACCATACAAGACCATGCATTCCAAATTTCATGCACATCTGTGTAACAGTTGCAAAGTTATTAAGGTGCAATATTTGAGGTTTAACATTAAACTGCTTAATCAACGCTAACTATACTGGTGACCACGCAGTATAATATACAGATATATAAATGGGTATATATATATATATATATACACACACAACACACCATAAATATATATATATATATATATATATATATATATATATATATATATATATATATATATATATATATTATATATATATATATATATATATATATATATATATATATATATATATATATATATATAAGCTGGATAAGAAAAATCTGTGAAAATCCAGTATCCTGATTGGCTAAAGCATGTCACATGACTATGCATTATTCCACAATGCCTCCAAGTATGACTGCATGCCTGAACTACTTTCCAGCCCTCAAAACCTTCTCACTAGCAGTGAGATCACTCCACACTTGGCACAGATAGGCAGCCCCACGCACACACACAACTGGCACACTTAGTTTGCCACCCACAGGCATAAGTAAATTTAATATACGAGTCCCACACTGTACATAATGATGTCCTTAATCCTGCAATTCATTTTTAAATAACACTTTATGTAAAAATTGTACCTAGTCAATCCTACCATTTTCACAGTCTCTAAGTGAGCAAGCACTTTCACTTTTATTACTGAACTGTAGCGTATAGATGAACATGTTTGAGCTTTTGAAAATAAAGATATTAAAAATGCATTGGCATTGCATATTTTAAAAGTAAATGCAGGCTCAGATCATGGCTTTCTGTTTCAAGGTCTAGAGAAACCAGTACTGTCTTGTAGGGTTGGGGATTTTGATAATCTCCTGCTCAGACGAGAGCAGTACTGGATTTATGCTTTTCGTGGTATGGAAGGTAATGGTTTCAATGGAAAAACTGAAATCAAACCATTTTTGAAAAATAGATGATGAGATCTTAAAAATAATGTATGTGTGATTGCTATTTATATGATGCTGTTTTTAAATAATTTTATTTTGTCTTGTTTTAGGTTGCACTGTCTTTATGGATTTTTTGAGTATAGCAATGGACTGATTTAATCAGGTTTTTTAAGCCCTGTATGAGTGCCTATATAATGTTTTTTATTTTATTGGTAGCACTACACATGCTGTTATTGTATTATTTAGAGTAATTGGTAATGATACCTCTCATAAATGTATACCTATGTATTTTAATAAGTAATGGGCTCTGAACCTGATTTGTATCTGAAATGGGTTTGTGTCACTTTAAGGGTACATGTATTTAGCTAATAGGTAACTACCTTTACGCACACCTTTGAGAAAGCTCAGTGGAGCGAAACATGTCAGGTGGTGCGTAGTTGAGCTGACTGTGGAGTGGGTTTAAAGTCTTTATGAGTTTGGGGAAATGTTTGTCTCTTGTACTTTTATACAGCTTAGGACTGAAATTGTGTTTTATCTGATATTCATGGATTAAAGGAACATTTTTGGAACAAACACAATTTCTGTGGTGAGTGACTTTTTCCATGTTGAATGGAAGTTTGGGACAGTGTGAAAATGCACTATATTAGTGTGCTTTGATTGGTGCCGGTTCCTGGTTCTTTGCTGGTGCTGCTTTTCACCTGGCACAATCATTCCTTGTTGTGGTTTACCTCCTTTTTTAAGATTTTCAAATAACATTTTATTCAAAAAATATGGCAGAATCAACCAGGTAAGTAGTACCATGAAACACTTACTGTATTTGTGCCAGACAGGGACTACTTTTTCCAGACAACCACAAAAATATTTTTGCCCATTTTATAAGATAGATAACCCACTCAAGGGTGTGCGATCAAGCCTTGGGTGGTTGAACGCACACCAAGGCATGCATATATCAGAGCACAACCACACACCCTAGATATATATATATATACAGTATATATATATATTAATATTATAGTGGCACAGTACTGCCACTATAGTTAGGGTTGAGTACCTTTTAAGGTTAAGTCTGAAATTAGGCAGCTTAATAACTTTGCCATCATATGATAAATTTTCCTGAAGTTTGGAATGCATGGTCTGGTATCATAGATCTCTGGGCCTGCCAAGTTTTGTTATGATTGAATATACAATTGTGGAGCTACAGAACACCAGAAAATGCACAAATTACACATTTTTGAGCATTCTTTGCTCATGCCTACAGCCCACACGGTTTGTGCGATGGATCAGAAACCTTTAGGGAACATGCAGCTGGGGTCCCTGATGTGCCTTTCAAAGATTTTGTGAAAAAATATTAAACGGTTCAAAAGTTATTCAAAAAACAATTTCCCATTATAGTCAATGGGAAAAGTTAAAATATGCGACAGTGTCACAAATGCACTTTTTTCCTTTCGCAAACGACCCTTGTAGTGTCACAAATCAGCCATCTTGTTTTCAGTTGATGGTCACAGAAATGCTTGCCATTTAAATTTGGGCCCCTTTAGGGACACATTTCTTGTTGTGTTCACCTAATTAGGGAGCCCTGGGGATGCTAGCCAGGTATTTTTTGGGGGAAGCCTCAGAAATATATTTTTAAATTTTTGTAAAAGTAGTGATGGCGAAGTACTTTTGCATATGTGACACTTTCGTGATTTCATTTGCGAAAGTGTTGTGATTTGCAAAAGTACTTTGGGACACTATGGCCAAAGCAATAGGGAATTTTTGCCACCCTGCTGCAAAAGAACAGTTTTGCCTTTTGGGCTGAAATTTAGAGGGAAGAAAGCCAAGATCCCACAGATGTGCCTTTTGGTGGTTTGGTGACAAAATATTGGAGGGCTACAAAGTTATGACACTCCAAAATTGACAATTTTTCCTATAGGCTAACATTACGGCATCCGCCGCACCTTTCGGGACCTGTATTTCAAAAATGGTTTGGGATATGGACTTTTTGTTGGAAGAATGTTTATTCCCTCACTAGGGGGCTAAGTACAAAACTAGCCTGGAAAGGCATAAATAATATGAGGTTTTACATTTTTTTCTAAGTCATACGGTTCTTGAGATATAAGGAATTTAGTATTTCAAGTGCTCATTTTCTGCTCCGAGGGTCATTATTATGCATACATTCTTTGTATTCACTGTGCTTCTGAATGCATCTTTTTGGGAAAAAAAGGGTGTGCAGCATTACTGTTATCGTTAGCATTTCTGCTTGTGTTTCCATTTCCATTAGTGTTAGCATTTTTTGCGGAGATACTGCATGATGTGGTTAACGTTTTGTGCATAGCATTCTGCATGGTGCTACTGGATTGAAATTTATAGCATAGGTAGCCCTAGTGGTATGGAGGTGCCTTGCAGTGGTTTGGTGTGTAAAACACTAACAGGTGCAAAATGATGCCACTCCAATGAATGAAAATTTGGTTCATTACACTCCAATAACTTCTGAAACATGTGCCCTGATTTGTCTGGCATTTGGAATGTACACAGATTTATAATAGATCTTCAACTGTGACTATTTTTGGGTTGCTGGCTCTTACAGTTGCTTAATTGTGCATGTTACATTGTTTGCTCATGGAGCTGTGCAACCATTGAACTGATGTGCACACAAGTCTAGACACACAGTGTGCTATGGTACATACCTTCTTTTAACAATGTTTGGTTCCATCGGATATATGGTTCTTGTGTAGCAAAGTGGCAACATTTTTTTTGGCACTCCTGCACAGTTTTCCCAGCATGACACTGTGCAACTGATGAACAGATTCAGATAACATTTGTTATACATGTTGTGGTATGGTACATGTCTTCATTTACCAATATTCATTTCAGTCGGTCATACAGTTTTTGTGCAGCAAAGTGACAAAAATTCACATGGTGGAAGGGTGGGGTCAGGGGTCTGAAGGACTCCGCCCTCCCACCACTACATTCCATTCACTATTTATAGTGCACATTCTCAAAAAGAAGTGAAATTCATGGCAAAAAACTCAGTTTAATGCATCAGTTAGGGTTGTTCCACAGTGACAAAAGTGAGGAAATTCAGTGTTAGGGTTTCCACCACTTGCACCACACGTCCAACACCCCCCCACCAACAGGCATCGGGGTGTGCATTGGGGCAATCAGTCCTAACTCTCACCCCATTCTTCTATACTGCACCACCTCAGCTTATTTACACATGGAATGGGCTGAGAGGGCCGATGACCCCAATGCACACCCTGATGCCTGTTGGTGGGGGCGGGGTGGACGTGGGTTTCAAGGGGTGGCAACCATAACATCAAATTTCTTCACTTTTGTCACTGTGGAACAACCCTAACTGATGCATTAAATGGATTTTTTTTGCCATTTTATATATATATATATATATATATATCCACTATGTTAAATCCCAAAGTTTGCACTTTAATAACTTTACAACTGTTTGCCCAATATGTCTGAAATTGTGCATGGATGACCTCCAATAACAGATCTCTGGATCTGAAAATTTTCATTCCAGTCAGGTGTATGGTTGCAGAACCGTAGAGTGTCCAAAATGTGAAAAATTGTCAACTTTTGTGCATTTTCCAGTCTGCCATAATGGACTGAAGATTGCATCTGACTGGATTCATATTTGCATGTCTATATGTGGCCTGGGTTGAACTAGTGCCTTTTGAAGATTTGGTGAAAAAATATTTAACCATTCAACAGTTATTCAAATTTGTCATGTTCCATTATAGTCTATGGGAAAATTTATATATGCATTGTGGAAACTTTCGCAATCACATTTTTGTTATTGAGCTCCCTAAAATTGTTTTTGTGCTGCCACCATCTTGTTTTCAGTTAGTGAGAGACAAAAAACATAACTCAAAAATGAATGCCCTTTGGTAAACACCAACAGATGTGTTTACCTAATCAGGCCCTTAGGAACATGACCCTGGCATTCGTTTTTTGGCAGGTGTTCTGAAAACATGTTTTTCAAAGTTTGTCCACCATTCTGCTGTTTAGTGGTTGAGGCAACATTTTTTGTTGCCATGACAATAATCGGGATAAAAAAGGAACCTCAACAAAATGTTTCTGTGCGCGACAGCATTCCCATTATAGAGAAAGGAGTGCTGCAAACAAATTAAAGCTATCACAATAACACTGCATGAACACATTTTCCAATGTGTTTTCTTTGTCACTTCATTGTACTAAGGTGGATTGTGTTTATGAGCTGAAAGTTGCATGGTGGCAAACCCTGGTCCCACAGATGTGCCTTTTGGTGGTTTGGTCCCAAAACATTCAATGGGCCCATAGTTACAGCATTACAAAGTTGAGAACTTTCCCATAATATAACATTGTGGCACCTTTCAGCACCCATATCTCGAAACCGAAGTGAGATACAGATTTTTCACTACCCGGATATTAGATCACCTTCAGGTGAACTAAGCATCTGAGGAAGTTTCAAAGTCATCGATTGCACCTGCAGTGGAATTTTTTTCCTAGGTTGTATGGTTATTGAGATATTGGCAAGCAGCTGCAACAAGGGTTCCTTTACAGTACTAAGGGGCTGCTGAATGGCTCCGTTTTTCTGTGTAAATGGGAGTGCAGGGCCCAGAAGGCCAGCACTCTCACAGACCCATATCATTAAGAACAAATGGGCAGTTTGGAAGGAGTGTGGAGCCCAAAGGGCCCACGCACCCACCAACACATACCAGTTACCAAGTATATTACTCTGGAAATAAATGGTTTGATCTTTTGGCTCGAAATTTGCAGAACATAAAGGGGGTGTCCTGGAGATGTGAATTGTTCTGTTTAGGCATACAAAATGTCATTGGTTCTATAGATATGCCATAACGAAGTTGAGATTTTTCTCATAGGATAACATTGTGGTACCCATAGTGCTTTTGGTGCCTGTATCTCAGAAACAATTGGAGATACAGACTTAGTTCACATCTCAACAGTTAATAACCAAACACTGGAACTGAATAAAACAATGGGGTGAGCATAAGGGTTCGGAACCCCAAGGCACACCCCTCACAACTGTTCCTGCATGCAGGTTGGAGGTGAGGCCTTAGGTTTGGAAGTTTAGGGTGGGGTTGAAGTGTTCAGGTTGGAAGCCAAAGGTCAAGGTAGTGTTTTAAGCTTGGGAACCCTAAGATTGGATCTCCCTACCTTTAACACATCAGCCCTAATGGTGCATTAGCAAAGTTTTTTTGCAGTGAATTTTCTTACTTTTTCAGATACTTTGTTTGTATCCCTATTAAGGGACACTATTCATGAGGTGGTATGAAAAAATGGCTTTGTTGAAAATTTGCAATGAAAATATTAAAATTACCAAAGTTATGCACAAGCATAGAAACATTTCAATAAACACACACAACTTTGCCATTTCTAGGCTTCTTTTCACCAAATTTTCAACATGGGCTTTTTGGGACCCCACCTCATGAACAGTGGTACTGTTATTTCATTAATCAATCCTGAAAGGTGATTTTGCAAAGCTACTGTGGCATTCTTCACCACAGGTGCAAAAAAACATTTCAGGCAGGATGTGAGAAATGACAGCTGTATCGCTCATGAGGTGGTTTTAAAAAATGGGTATGTTGAAAATCTGGAGTGAAAATATTGTAAATTACCAATGTTATGTGCCTGCAAAAAACTGTGCAACACATGCTCATAATATGGCTATTTTTAGAAATCTTGTCAACTAATTTTGAAGATAACCATTTCAGGTCCCCACCTCATGAACAGTGGTACTATCATTTGTTAAGTCCTAAAAGGAGATTTTGCAGTGTGACTGCAACAGACTTTGCCACAGGTGAGAAAACAGATTTCAGACAGGATGTGAGAAATGGCAGCTCTACTGTTCATGATGAGGTGTGACAATATTGTAATGATAAAAATCTGGAGTGAAAATATGAAAAATTGGTGAAGTTATGAGCACACGTAGAAACTGCTCAATGCACGCTAGTAACGTAATCATTTTTGTTGGAATTTTTTCACCAAATATTGAACATGGGCTTTTTGGGACCTCCCCTTATGAACAGTAGCAATGTGATTTCGTTAATGCATCCCAAAAAAGTTGATTTCACACAGTGATCACACCATTCTACACCAGAGGTGCGAAAACATGTTTTGGGCAGGATGTGAAAAAATAACAGCTGTACTGATTATAAGGTGGCATGAAAAATGGCAATGTTGAAAATCTGGAGCGAAAATATTAAAAATTGCCAAAGTTACAAGCATGCATAGAAACTGTGCAATGCACATTCACGACACAGTCATTTTCAGGAATTTTCCCACCAAAATTTCAATATGGTCTTTTTTGGGACTCCACCTCATGAACAGTGGCACTGTTGTTTTCATTAATCAGTCCCAAAAGGTGATTCTGCACAGTGACTATGAAATCACCTTTTAGGACTGAGTAACAAAATGACAGTGACAGTGTTCAAGAGGTGGGGTCCAAAAAACCCCATGTTGAAAATGTGGGGCCAAAATTCCTAAAAATGGCTAAGATATCAACCTAAGTTGAAACCCCATTGACTGCCATTATACAGCACTTACCTTTGATTCTTCAGTCCCGGTTCAGCTTTGAAGAATGCAGATATGTCCCAGTCCAGAGAAAATGACAGTGCCAACCTCCAGAGGTAAGTATTGAGTAAGGGGGGGTGCAGGGAAGTGGGTGCTCTGTGGGAGGGTGGGGATGAGGAGGGGGTACTGGAAAGACAATGACGGACTATTTTCTTTTTTACAGGTAAAAAATACTTTGGGGATGGTTTTCTTTATTTACAGCTTAATAAAAAACTTTGGGGCACACTGGGGTGGGCTCCCAGTGGCCACATGAGTTGGGAAGGATACATGTTGCCAACAAGGAGATTGGGGACCCCCCATCAGCAAGGTAAAAATAAATAAATACGTTTTGGGCACACTGGTGTGGGCTCCCAGTGTGCCACATGAGTTGGGAGGATACATGTTGCAGACAGGGGGATCAGGCATGCACCATCAGCAACTGACACTGGAAGTGAGCATCCCGGTGTTGGAAACAGATAAAAAAATTATTCTTTGGCACACTGGGGTGGGATCCCAGTGTGCCACATTAGTGTGGGGGATGAAGAAATGCTGAAAGGGGGATTGGGCACCCTGCAGTTGGCAACAGACCACCTTATTTTCTTAAATCATGGTGTGTGTGTGTGTGTGTGTGTGTATATGCAAAAATAGGACACACCTATTTTTATATACACGCACTCACACACATGCACACACACACACACCATGATTTGTGAAAATATGGTTCTTTCATGCTGAATGCAACTTTTCCCATAGGAAATAATGGGAAACTTGAAACTGATATAACTTTTGAACAAATTAATATTTTTTTCACCAAACCTTCAAAAGGCACATGTGAGACCCAAATGCTTTCTACATCTCCATTTTCAGACCACAGCATAAAACCATTCCTGAAATATAGGTGGACAAAGAAACACCAAAAAACAGGTACATTTAGAGTTGCTTGACCCTCTGTATCTCAATGACCACACAATGGATTCACAAAATATTTGGCACAACAAGGAACCTACACCTAGAAATAATGTTTGACAAATTTAGTACAAATCTGTTCAACAGTACCAGAGTTATTAAGGGTCACAATTTTAGGTTTAACATAGAGGTTTGTACTCAACCCTAATACACCTGTGCTACTGCGCTAGTATAATATATATACAGTGGCGTGAAAAAGTATTTGCCCCCTTCCTGATTTTCTCTATTATTGCATATTTGTCACACTGGATGTTTTCAGGTCTTTAGAGAAAATGTAATATTAGATAAAGGGAACCTGAGTGAACAAATAACACTTGTTTTTTTTAATTTCACTTATTTAATGAAAAAAAGTTAACCAACATCCAACTGGCACTGTGTGAAAAGTAATTGCCCTTACACTTAATAACTGGTTATGCCACATTTAGCTGCAATGACTGCAACCAAACACTTCCTGTAATTCAATATCAGTCTTTCACATCGCTGTGGAGGAATTTAACCACTCTTCCTCATAGAACTGCTTTAATTCAGTAACATTTGGTAGGTTTCGAGCATGACCTGCTCGTTTCAGGTCCTTCACAGCATCTCTATTGGGTTTTAAGTCTGGACTTTGACTAGGCCACTCCAAAACTTTAATTTTACTTCTTTTTAGTATTCTGATGTGGACTTGCTTTTGTGTTTTGGATCATTGTCTTGCTGCATGGCCCAACTCGCTTCAGCAGCTTCAGCTAGCCAGGAAGGATGACCGGACATTCTCCTTAAGAATTTTCTGGTACAGAGCAGAATTCATGGTTCCTTTAATTATGGCAAGTCATCCAGGTCCTTAGGCAGCAAACATCCCCACACCATCACACTACCACCACCATGTTTGACTGTTGGTATGGTGTTCTTACTGTGGAATGCTGTGTTTGCTTTACGAGACATTATGGATCCATGTCATCCAAAAGTTCCACTTTGGACTCATCTGTCCATAGAACATTTTCCCAAAAGGCTTGTGGATCATCCAGGTGCTTTCTTGGAAAATGAGAGACGAGCATTGTATTCTTCTTGGTTAGCAGTGGTTTTTCTGCCTTGCTCTCTCACATGAAGCCCATTTTGCCCAGTCTCTTTCTGATTGTGGAGTCGTGAACACTGACCTTAGCTGAGGCAAGAGAAGCCTGCAGTTCTTTGGATGTTGTTTTAGGATCCTTTGAGACTTCCTGAATGATTTTACGCTGCGCCCTTCGAGTAATTTGTGCAGAGGCCGCCCACTCCTGGGAAGATTCACTACTGTTCCAAGTGTTTTCCATTTGGAGATTATGGCTCTCCTGTGGTTCGATGGAGTCCCAGAGCCTTAGAAATAGCTTTGTAACCCTTTCCAGACTGATAGAGGGCAACACATTTTTTCCTGATCTTTTCAGGAACTTCCTTTGATCATGGCATAATGTGCTTGTTGAATCTTTGTGCTGGCAACGTGACTCTGATGGTAAGGGTCCAAAGTAAGTGAGATTTATATTGAGCAGGGCTGGCTGTAATCAAGCCTGGCTGTGTTCAATCAGCTGACTCTAATTATCCCTTTAATTGGGTTGATTTAACTAGGGCAATCACTTTTCACACACAGTGCCCGTTGGTGTTAGTTAACTTTTTCATTAAATAAATGAAATAAGTAAAAAAAAAAGTGTTATTTGTTCACTCAGGTTCCCTTTATCTAATATTATATTTTGTCTAAAGACCTGAAAACATCCAGTGTGACAAATATGCAATAATAGAGAAAATCAGGAAGGGGGCAAATACTTTTTCACGCCACTGTATCTATATATATATATATACACACACACATATACATACATATAGTATATATTATACTTGGGTGGTAGCACCATTATTAGGGTTGAGTGCAGACTTCTGTGTTAAACCCAAAACTTTGAACCTTGATAACTTTGGAACTGTTCAATGGGTTTGCATGAAATTTGGCATGCATAAACTCAAATTGCCCTTGAAGTTCTACATTTTGTATAAATCTATTGTGTGGTTTATGAGATAGAAACTGACAAAACCCCTAAATTTACAATTTTTTTCACATTTCTTTGTCCACCTGTATCTCAGAAATGCCTTTATGTTGTGGTCTGAAATTTTCAGGGTAGAAAGCCTTTGGGTAATTGGATGTGCCTTTGATGTGCCTTTTGATGGTTTGGTGAAAAATATTAACCCGTTCCAAAGTTATTATATTTTTCATTTTCCATTATTTCCTATGGGAAAATGTATAATGAAAGTGAAAGTGAATACTTTTCACACACTGTCATCCAGTTTTCCATACTGTGCACCTTAATAACTTTGCAACCCTTTACTGGATTTCCATGATATTTGGCATGCATAAACTCTGGAGGCAAATCTCTTGATTTGTTACATTTCATGTGAATCTGTGGTGCATTTTGAGAGATACTGTGTCTCAAACATCCTTAAACCTACATGTTTTATGAATACCATTTTGCAGACAGTCTCCAGTTTTGCATATTTGCACCTTAATAACTTCAGAAGCTTTAAACAGATGTGCATGAAAGCTTGCATGCATAATCTCAGGGGATATGCTTGTAAATGTGGTCAATTTCATCACAGACTCTTATGTGATTTGTGGGATATTGTGTCTCAAACATCATTAAATTTTTTTTTTTATTTTTACTATCTTCTATTTTTGCATAATTTATATTTTAATAACTCTCGAGTCCTACAACATATGTGCATAACATTTGGCATGCATAATTTTGAAGCAATGCTCTGTTGATGTCTTTAATTGCATTTGAATCACTTTTGTGGTTTCGAAGATACTGTGTCTCAAACATCCTTAAATTTATGTTTTTCCCATTTTTGCACAGTCATCTAGTTTTGCATACTTTTCACTTTAATAGCTTTGAAAATGTTCAACAGATAGAAATGAAAGTTTGCGTGGATACGTTTGCATGGTAGATCTGTTGCTATTGCTAATTTCATTTGAATTGCTTTTATGGTTTCTGAGATATTGTGTCTAAAACATCCTTAAATTTACATATTTTTTTTTCAATTTTGCAGTCTTCCAGCTTTGCATACCTTACACCTTAATAACTCTGCAATCCTTCAAATGGATGTGCATGAAATTTTGTATGCATAATCTTGTGGGGTAGTTCTGTTGATGTGGCTAACTTAGTTTGAACTGCTTATTTGTGACATTGTTTGCCAAAAGAACTATGGTACAGCCACAGTTTGTGACACTTTTCCATAACGGTCTGTTTCTTTGTCACTTCATAACTAAAAAACAATTTGGGTTTTGGGGCTGAAATTTTGAGGGTATAAAGGGCTTGCCCCAAAGATGTGCCTTTAACTGGTTTGGTGGAATTTGTTTTACTGCACAGCAGAGTTTTAACACTTTAAAGTTTTGGAATCTCCCTTAGGGAAACATTGTGATGGTTGGGGTACTTTTCAGAAGCTATACATTGAAAACGCTTCAAGATACAGCTTCGGTGCTATGAGTAGTTTAGTACACCTTTGGGTGTACTAAGTTGTTTTGCACATTACTAGGCCTTGTTTCAATCTGTTGGTGAATTGTAATGAATGGGGCACATATGACCTATAATGGATCATACATTATCAACATGGCAGCAGTACTGCTTTGCAGGGCACAGTGGTACCACAACACAATATGCACTGATGGGAGTCCCCCACACACAAGAGGGACAATTACAATGAGCATGGATGGGAGCACAGAATCTGGAGGGCCCTGTGCCCCCATCACTTACTATGGGCCAAATGGAGTGCAGGGCCCAGAGTGACCTACAGTCCCACATGGAAATGAAAGACAAGTAAAATAGGAGTGTATTAGAGCACAAGGCCCTACCACTCACTATGGACTGATAGGAATGCAGGGTCCAAAGGTCCCTACGCTCACACGTGGAAATCAGGGACAATTTCAACAGGCATGGCTGGGAGCAGAGGTCCCTACCTCTCACATAATCAAATAAGGCTACAGTTTTCAAAAAATAAGGAAATCATTACAATATACTTTATTAATTCACTATTAGGGTTAAAGCATCAAAATTAGACAAATACAACATTAGGGCTCTCAAGCTGAAGACCCCATGCCTAAAGTGCATGCAGGAACAGGCATGAGGAGTCTGTTTTGGAGATCTGAACCCTAATGCTCACCCCATTCTCCTATGCTGTACTCATCTTATTTTACTTACTCATGGAATGGGGTGAGCATTAGGGTTTTTTCTTATTTGCTTTGTATTTTTGTAAGTTAAACATTGAAAGGTTTTCCCTTTGTTATTACTTGTTTTCTTTAATGGAATGTACAAGGTTTCTAGCTTGTGTATGATGCTATTAAAGATATTCCAGCACTTGTTAATGATTGATTGGGTCTTTGTAAGTATCAGATCCAAAATGTTCTTGCCCCTGGTGGGTTCTGAGACCAGTTGTTTAAGGCTGAGAGTGATTAAATTATCTAGAAACATTGATTCAGCTTTACTACTTGTAGTTAGGGTTTTCCAATTAATTCTGGATAGATTTAGATCCCTCACCAGTAATATGTCTGACTTCTTGGTTAGATCTGTGAGGGTTTTATTTAATATCTGATTATACATTAAGTCAGCAGATGGGGGCCTGTAGAGGTTACCAATGATATATTTTTTTTCACTGTGGAGATTAATTTGTAAATAGCACCCCTTGATTTCATATTCTGGATATAAGTTAATTTCTTCTGTTTCTATTGAGTTTCTATTGAGTTTTTAATCTATAGACAAGCTCCCCCTCCTTTTTTAGATGTTCTGTTTATATTGTATAGGGTATACCCCTTCATATTGTTAAACCACGACAAAGTGTCATCCCACCACATTTCAATGATTGCTACAATGTCTATTTGTTTATCAATCACAAAAGTAGTGAGTTCACCTAATTTCACTGTATTTAGACTCCTTGCTAATTAGGAAGTTGTAACCAGTTTTTTTTATATTATGATTTTGAGTGAAGGTTAGATGAATCCTGTCCCATTTGTCCCCACCTGACTAGTTTAAACACCTTTTGATTGCTAGGATGATACTATTTCCTAGTGCATGGCTACCCTTCTTACTCACATGTAAACCATCTCAACAAAACATGCTGTTGTCATTACTAACTTTTTCCCAATGAGTAATATAGCTGATCTTTTTCTTAAGTGTACATTTCATTAACCACTCGTTGATTTTTTTCTTTTCTTGTTTTCTAATGTTAGCTCTTGGTACTGGTAAAATTTTGGATATACAAATGTCACATCCCTTTTTTTCTAGAGTGTCTACTAGATAGATGTAACTATTTTGGATATCTTCAATAGTGAATTTGTTAATGTCATTTGCACCAGTGTGGACCACAACCAGGGGAATATTACCTGCATGCATTAGGATTTTGGGTGCCATCCTTTCAATGTCCCTTATCCAGGCTCCTCTAAAACTGGAGCAAGTCCTGATCACTTTTACAGAAATATTTAACTGAGTATTTAATGATACTGTCCCCTAACACCACCACCTGCTTAATTTCATTAGTTTGGTCCACTGCCTCTGATTGACTAGCATCCATGGATTCTATTTCAATGAGATTTGGATCAGAAGTGAAACTTGTATCAGCAGTTGGTATAATATCAGATGCTGATTGGTCAGTTATTGCAGGATTTTCTGGAACAGAGGTGGGTGGGATCTCACTATTTGTAGCATGATTAGTATGCACCTGGGCAGTGGCTACGCTTATGTTTTTATTCTGAGACAAATTCTCTATAGCTTTTACAGGATAGGTAGCTTCGATGGACTGTTTTCAGTGCCACCTGATGCTTCTTGATTAGTGGCAACATTTTCAATACTAGCTAATGAAGAGAAAGAATTGTGTTGGAGGATACTAAAGTCCATTGCTCTCCTACCTTTTATATTTTTTTCTTTTATAGGAGGCAATATTCTAGTCTAATTCTTCCTCACTGTCATTTTCCCTTACTCTTTAAAGGGAGGCAGTTTGTTTGTTTGGAGCCTTAACTATCGAAACACTGGTATTAGACAAATTAAGTTTTTGAATCTCAATCTTGAGTAGACTATTAGCACTTTGAAGCTGCTGTAGGGTGCTTTCTAGTTCATTGACTGTAGCTATAAGTAACTCATTCTCCTTACATTGGAGACATTTCAGCCCCTAAAAGCCTGCTCTGCTTTCAAGGTAAAAAGTTACTGCATAGTACACAGGTCATTGCAATCTCACCTGTGCTAAGTGTCATTTTGCCTTCATTGATCTCCATGGCAACCAAGTTTTGGGTAGCAAACAGGAACAGATAATGCCCACCTGAAACTTATTTAATTAAATTTAGGGTCCCAAAATGTTCCTTATGAAGCCTGTTCTGGTGGTCATAATCTGATAACCATTTATTAATTTATCCCTCCATAAACTGTGGGAGTGAGTTGTCTTTTGCATTTTCTCAAATAGATAGATGGGTTTATCTGTCACCATGGTATTCCTTAATTGATTAATTAGAATTTGTTAATGTTTGTTTTCTATTGAGAGCCAGTTTAGCTCAATAAATATATTGCAATGATGGGTCCATATTTCAGTTAATAGGACAAACCTAGCCAGTCGATTGTACAATACCTCAACTTTTTTTTTTAATTCTGTTACACTGGCATAGCCATATACATGAATTCCATAGTCAATAACAGGTACTAACATCTGGTTAACTACCATCTGTCTTACAGGTCTATTCAACAATATTTGCCCCAATCTATGACTAATTGTTTCTAACAGTTCTTTAATGTGATAATCAGACTTTAAGCTACTGTCCATCCAAAGGCCCAGGTACTTATATTGAGTTATCTGTTACAAAAGATCACCAGTTGTTGTTTTATTTCCAGTTCTGGGGAACCGGATTTGTTCCTGGAATTGTTAATAAAAATCATTGTTTTGCATTTTTTACTATTCAGTACTAGATTTTATTTTACAAACCATCGCTGAAAGATCGCAAAATCTTTTTGTAGGTAATTTCTTACTTTATTAACATCATTTCTCATTTTATGTAGGACTATATCATCTGTGTATAGTCTAACTATATAATTTCCTGCATCTGTGACCACCTGGTTCTTGTAAATTAAAAACAACAATTGCCCCAAAAATAAACCCTTGTGGGACACCATGTAGCACAGCTGCTTCCACAGAAGGTTTGTTACCCACCATTGTCATCTATTTCTTTCCATTTAAGTAGGACCTGAACCATTTACCGGATTCTTCTGAGACTCCACTATTCCTAAGTTTTTGCAATAATATTAGATGATTAACAATATTGAAGGCCTTAGATAAATCCATGAACACTGCACTCACTGAGCATCCCCTGTCAAAAAATGTAGCTATCAGGTCAATGAGGTCAGTGTGCATGGTGCCCATGGAATGCCCCTTCCTAAATCCTGACTGGTGCATGGTCAGCAACCTATATTTCTCCATGTACTCATATAGCTGACCATGCACCAGTCATTTCAAAACCTTCAACACCACTGGCAACAAAACAAGAGGCCTGTAGTTAGATGGATTTGTAGTTATTCCCCACTTAAAGATAGGTATCACCTTAGCCATCTTCCAGATAGTTGGAACCAGTCACTCTTTCAGGCTCCAGTTAAACAGATTTGTCAAGACAAGAGCAATTATGTTTAAACCATCTTTTAGAAGTCTTATTTCTATATTGTCTTTCCTAGAGGCCTTGTTTGGTTTCAAATTTCTAATGATATTTTAACCTTTTTACATGCCATGTATTTAAATCTAAATTTTGGAATAAGATTATTTTTCTTTTCTTGGTGGTCTATTTTTATATTGTTTTCACTTCCTTTTAGTCCTGTGACATCTGGGAGGTTAATAAAATATTCATTCAGAATATTAGCTGACTTTTTACTATTCTGGATTACCTTATCTTTTTCAATTTGAATTGAATGATAAGCCAAATTCAGATTTTTTTAGCATTTTAGCAAAAAAACAGTATTTACCTGTTCCTGCAGTGGCCTGACTTTTGATTTTATAATATTGGGCTTTGACTTATTTTATTTTTAACTTTTACACATTTCTCATTTTTTTATACCTTTCACAACATTTTGGAAGTAATGATTTATTTGCTAATTTCCAGATTCTATTCTTTACCCTCATATATTTTTTTAGCTTTTCCAAAATCCATGTAACATGAGTCTTTTTTAAGCTAAATTTTAATGTAGGGAGCTGATTCATCACAGCCTGTCAGGAATAAGTCATTAAATTCCTGGATGGCCATTTCTAAAGTTGGCAGCAAAAAAAAAGTCTTGACAATTTAATTTTCTTCAGTTTGCTTTGTAGTAACTCTGCACTATTGGTCTTAAAACATTTTCTCCTTGTAAGTTTCTCTCTTAGAACTGATTGTGGTCAACTTATAAAGTTTTTCCCACAGCTAATATTATTATGGTCCTCCAGAATCTGGCTATTCAACCAGATCATAATTGACTTCTATATTTGATGAGATAAATACCAAATCCAAGATACTACCTAGGCTTTTTATGGAACTTTTCCTGGTTGAGTTTGTCATCACTTGCTTAATGTCTAGTTGACTCAAGTTTTGTTCTAGAGCTCTTCCCGCGGAATGGCCCCAGGCTGAATTAAGTCTCCTATAAGCACAAGATTCAGACCTATTGTGTGGTCCATTATTTTTGAGCTAGTTTCTCTAAATCTTTAGTTTTAACTTTGGGAGGTGAGTAAATCACTCCAAGGGCCATTTGTAACTGCGAAAGTTTAATTATTAAGCAATCGATTCCCTCTATTTCTCCTGAGTAAGGGGTATCAGTTTGACATTGACCCCATATTGTTTAGAGTGGTACCCCTCTCCTCTTTTTTATAATAATGTTACTTATGGGTCCTCCTCAAAACTGAGGTTCGTGTATGCCTGTGACTGAGTATAGAAAACACAGGACAAGTATGTAATAATAAATAATTTATTACCAAAATACTCATGCCAAAACATGTAATAAGAAGTTACAAAGAGGACAATTTCTATGAATCAGCCCCAGGGTTATACGTACCAAATAAATATAAACATGAAATGAACAAACATACAGAAAGAACACCAAAATTGCAGAGACTGGGGAGGGGCTAGCTGGCAGTTATATATATATACACTGCTGATGAGAATGCAACATTTGGAAAAGGCAGACAAATACAATTGGATATAATATACAGAGTGTAATATTTGGGTGGACCCCAAGAAGCAAGAGTGCATATTTGGCATAAATCTTAGAAATTCATATAATAAAGAATAAGTGTTATCTGTTACTATTTACAGACAGTGAGTCTGGAAATATTTGCAACATAATCATAAAAGCACACGTGTCACAATAGTGGAAAACTACAGAATATGAATGAGTATGAATGGGTATGAGTACAGCAGAATATATGACAGAAACGTTGTATAGGTAAATGCATTACAGACAAATATGAGCATAGCAAATATAATAAAGAACACTAATATAAGTAATAAACACAAGATAAAGCATTATAAGACTGTGGTAAGGCACTAATACTTGTAGGTGTATAAGGTTACAGTTACATGTGGGTCAGTTGGTGGTATATAACCCAGGCATAACAGTCCCCTCCTTGTTGCCTTGCTCAAAAGACAACACAGAAGAAGGTTAGGTGTAGTAATGGTATGTCTTATTTTGCTAATCAGCCCAAGGTATGGGACTTGTAAAGGAAATCTAGTTGCCATCTGTGTTGTCATAGGGTTCATCAAAGACAGCAAAGTTTTTTGTGAAAAGATCACACCTTATATTCCTTGCAGGGTATGCTGAACAAAGAGAGTAACAACAAGTCGATGTAATAAAATAAGTTTATGACAATACTCATGCCATAACAAGTGAAGCAAAACAATCACAAGGGAGACAGTTTCCCACCATTCCTTGAGCATTGTCTCTTTCTCTCAGAGGAACTGGTGTACATTCAGTTATATATGACTGATAAGAGTACAGTTACAGATGTTATAAACATACAGCATTGGATAAGGCATGTAAATAAGATGTCTCCCTGGGGAAATTACATAGGAAAGGAAGCTGCAAAGTAAGGAAGAATCTCTGAACAAAGGAAATTCCTAGTCAGCAACCTATTATCAGTTTTTATTTCCAGACAGTGAGTCTGGAAATATTTGTAATGTGTCACACTAGTGGAAAACTACAGAATATGAGTGATTATGAGTATAGCAGAATATATGTGGAAACTAGAAACAGGAAATATGGCAGAAACATATCATATAGGTAAAACATTATGAGACTGTGGTAAGGCACTAATACTTGTAGGTGTATAAAGTTACAGTTACATGTGGGTTGGTTGGTGGTATATTAGCCAGGCATAACAGTCCCCTCCTTGTTGCCTTGATCAAAGGGCAACACAACAAAGAGAAGATGGTTAGGTGTAACAATGGTATGTATTAATGTGTCAACAAGACTAAGGCACGATCGTTATAAAAAACTGCAGCCGTGCTTGATGCTGGTTAAAAGTATGCCTCAGACAGCAAAGGGTTAGTAGTGGATGAGTTAAAACAATATATTAAATACTATCAAGCTTTAAAACATTGATTTAAACATCTGTTTTTCAAAGCCCATAAAAACTCATAATGTAAATGAATTACATTTCTATAGCACACAGATAGGGTAACTGTGAAAGTAGACCTATATAGGTGTTGACACGGATAAGCACAGATGTTTAGATCATAAAACACAAAAGAGAAACCAGGTATGTCAACACCACAGTGGATATGTGTATATGAAAAATTGTTGATGTGTATTATCACAGAACATTGTTTGCAAAAACAGTGTTAAAGCCATTGTCCATTCATAAAAAAACAGTCCATATTGAGAGTTGAAAAGGCAGATATCGGAAGTGTATGGGACAGTGGCGTATGTTATTGATTGAAGAATCTAATAGCAATGTCCTTAAAGAAGAACCAGTCCATAAGGTTTGAGTTGGTAACCGCAAAGCAGTGTAGTTACATTGGAAATTTCATTCGTCAACCATCTGTAACCCACGGGGCATATGTGGCACATGGGGCTGTGCAGACGAGTACCAGCATGGTAAGAATGGTAATGTTCATGTAGCTGACTGCTGGTTGTCTGGATTGGCAAATGCCTTGGCAAGGGCTGCATGAGATTGTCCATTGAATGTTTCAATGGAATAGTCACACCCACTCAGGTATAGCTTTTTGTAAAAAAGAGCACATTTTGCACAAATAATAACAGTTCATAAAGAACACAATTCATGAAATAGCAACCAAGAGCATAGTCCATATAAGAACAACCATTTCATGTGAGGTGCCAGCCAAATATGGAACACCAGCAGTGAAAAAAAGTTGCCTGTGTTGCTTGAAGATCTTACCAGTCCCACTCTGCACAAACCTAAAATGTGTAAAACTTTGTTGACAACTTAGTTCTAAAACACACATACAGTAATTTTGAAAGGAAAAAGCAAAATGGTATGGTTATTAGCAATGCCTTTGGTTATGATGTGGTGTGACATAGACAAGTGATGGCATTGGCCATGCACTCGGAGGTCCAGGTTGAGGTCCAATAATAAGAATATAGCATTTATTCATCTGTGAATACACACTGGGCCCAATTCCAGAACTGGTTACACATGGCACAAGGTGACTTGTGCCAAACTTAATGGTGCAAGTCACACTTTGCAACATGCATTATGCTGCCCACTATTCCAAAAGGTGACCTGTGACATGGTGCAGGCTGCCTGCACCAAAGGTCGGCTATGCCACTGGCTACACCAGAAACCTCCTGCAACATGGCACAAGGAGGATTCCAGCATTGGCTACGGCCGTATTCCAAGCGTGCAGCCGGTGGAACAGCAACTTGCAATTCCAAGAGAGACCTTGGCAGACAATGATGTAAGTACAGTTAGACCAACTATTAGCTGGTCTAACCATACAATACATCCTCCGGGGTTGAACCTCTTTGCCTAGCACCCTTATAGCCAACCCCCCCATGGTCCCACATAGGTCCCCACCACACTCCCATTGTCAGGACTGCCCTTTGTGTGCATCTGACACCTATGTGCTCTATCACAGAGCAGTGTCCGGCAGGGCAGTACATGTCCCCAGCCTGCCATGCACCCCAGGGTTGTCCAGTGGCACCCCTCCCACCTCCCCAGCCCTGTGGAGCATTGCTGTGGTGTCCTGGTGTGGGGCTTTGGGAGGGGCCATGACATGCACAGCTTGCACCCTGTGGGTGGGAATTGCTGCAGCTGGCAACACCCAGGGTCTGGAGTGCCCTTGCTGTGGCACAACCCTGGAGCTGCCACAAGTCACCAGGCATATGTGCCAGGGATCCTGCCTGTTCTGTAATCTAGCACAGTGTCCCCAGCATAGCGGTGTATGTCACAACTCGCATCTATCAACAAGTTGTGCCATATGTCTTGGAATTGGGCCCCCTGTTTCCAAGTCTAAAAAGATGTTGTGACAGTAGGGAAAAAACATGTGTCCCAATTCTAGAAGGGATACGTCTTGTGTAACCTGACTTGTGCCATAAAAAATGGTGCAAGCAGCAAGTTATGCCAGCAGTTGCGTTATCCAGAATTCAGCAAAGCAGCCTGCTACATGTTGCAGGATGCTTGCCCCAAAGTGGACTAACGCTGCCAGATGTGCCCTAAACCCCCTGTGACATGGCGCTAGGGAGTTTACAGCAGTTGTTGCACTTTATTCTGGAAGGGCAGCAACAAAGTCCCCAGATCTGCTTTTCTAGAACATCCCCCAGAGGACATCCATCAAAATACAGTTACACCAGCTTTTAGCTGGTGTAAGTGTACTTATACCCTTCGGGGACTGTGCAGGTCTGCCACCAGGCCAGCTCCCAAAACATGTGCCTTTCCTCCATGCCCCAACCCCTCCGTTGGTAAAAGCCCCACAGAGCTGCTTTGTCCTCTCCAGCCCCCAATTCCAAATACAGTAATAGCCCCACAGGGCAGTTCTGTCCCCGCAGCCACTGATCCCCCTATACAGTTCATGCTGACAGGGTAGCTCTGTCCCCCAGGACCCATTCCCATAAACCCAAACCCAGGTCCCTGCAGTGCTGCAAATGGTACATAAGTCATATGTCCCCAATATTCCTGGTAGTCTAGTGGCCCCCCACCCCCACCCAGTAGTGCCAGTCCACCCAACTCCCCAACCCATCCCCAGTTGTCAACTGGCACAGTCCACTTCTCACCACCATGGACAGCCGCTGACTGAGCTTTATGGGAGCGCGTACTGTATATACTCACTCAATGAATGAATGACAGTACCTTCATTCCTTCATTGGGTGTGTATACACAGTACGTGCTCCTACAGAGCTCAGTCAGTGGCTGACCATGGTGGTGAGAGGTGGGCTGTGTCAGTCACCAGCTGGGGATGGGTCAGGGGTGCAGGGTGGACTGGCACTGCTGGGTGGGGGGGGCACTAGACTACCAGGGATATTGGGGATGTATGACTTATGTACCATTTGCAGCACTGCAGGGACCTGGGATTGGGTTTCGGGGAACAGGTCCTGGGAGGGACAGAGCGGCCCTGCTGGGCATGTACTGTATAGGGCAATCGGGTTTGGAGGGGACAAAGCAGCCCTGTGGGACTTTTACCAACAGGGGGAATTGGGGGCTGGAGATCCCACAGCCCCCACTGGGCTTTCCAGGCATGGGGGACACATACCCCCAACTGCAGGAGTGATGCAACTTGTGACGTGCTCCTCTTTTACACCTTGCATTTTGGGTAGCCATACACACATTGCAAGTTGCAGGACAAGGTCCTTGGTGCAACTGCACCCCTCACATGTCACAACTTGCGACATGCATAGGGGTGCTTCTAGAATTGCGTCCCTAGTTTCCCTGCCAATGTGTTGCTGTTTGGCCTATTTGAGGCCTATCTCATGAAATGAAAGTGCAATATTACATGCAGTTTGAACCTGTACATTATGGCAGTATACCATTTACACCATATAACACAGCGGTATACGATAGCACCTGTTGCACTTGTGGGATTTGAAAAGGTCCCTTTTGACTATGTCTGTTTTCTAGGATGTAATAATCCTAGGTAGTCAGTAGTGTGGTGCTCTGATACTGGGTCTTGAGTATGTATCAGTTGTATTGCAAAGAGATATGGTAACTTGAAGCTATGAAACCTAGAAGTGTTTGTATTGAAGCAGAATTTAAATTCTGCCATATTATATGTGTATTTATACATTATTTACATGGGTACCTGGGAGTGATAAATTAATCAGACTACTAGTTGATCTGGGTTTATGCTTGGAACAATGGGTAGGCTTTTTCTCTTTTGGGGTAACAACAGTTGGAAACATGGCAGTGTAATAAGAGCTGATAAAGCAATGGGGCCAGATGGGGTGCACCCCAGGGTCCTTAAAGAACTAAGAGAGGTGGTGGCTGAACCTCTGGCTATCCTGTTCAGCCAATCACTGGAAACAGGGGAGGTACCCAAAGACTGGAGGACAGCAGATGTAGTCACCTTATACAAAAGTGGGAACAAAGAGGAAGCAGGGAACTACAGACCAGTCAGCCTCACCTCGGGGTGGGAAAGATCATGGAAGCACTACTGAAGGAGAGATTGGTGGAACATCTGGTTGTCAATGGACTACAGGACCCAAGGCAGCATGGTTTCACCAGGGGAGGTCATGTCAGACCAACCTCATTGAATTTTTGACTGGGTGACTAGGGAGGTGGATCAGGGGAGGCAGTGGACATGGCCTATCTGGACTTCAGCAAGGCCTTTGACACTGTGCCACATAGAAGACTATTACACAAACTGGGGAATATGGGTGGGCAGGACAGTAGTGTGGTGGGTAGGTAACTGGCTGGGTGGCAGGACACAGAGGGTGGTGATAAATGGCTGTCACTCCACAGAGGGAAGAGTGACCAGTGGGGTACCACAGGGATCAGTGCTGGGACCGGTCCTATTCAACATCTTCATCAGTGATATTGCACAGGATATAGAAGGCAGAATTTCACTTTTCGCTGATGACACAAAGCTCTGTAATAGAGTAGACACACCAGAGGGTGTAGACAGAATGAGAAGGGACCTGCAGAAACTTGAAGAATGGTCAAGGGTTTGGCAGTTGAAATTCAATGCAAAGAAGTGCAAGATAATGCATATGGGGCACAAAACCCTGGCACAATATATCAGTTGGGGGTGAGGATATAGCATGCACCAAGCAGGAAAGGGATCTTGTGGTTGTCATCTCTGATGACCTCAAGGTAGGAAACAGTGTGACAAGGCATCAGGTAAAGCAAATAGGATGTTGGGATGTATAGGCAGGGCATCACCAGCAGGAAAAGGGAGGTCATAATTCCACTATACAAGACACTAGTGAGGCCCCACCTGGAGTACAGTGTACAGTTCTGGAGACCATACCTACGTGAGGACATAGACAGGGTAGAAAGGTTCAGGGAGGGCAACAAAGATGGTGCATGGGTTGCATCACAAGTCCTATGAAGACAGGTTGAAGGAACTGAACATGTACTCCTGGAGGAGAGGAGGAGAAGGGATATGATAGAGACATACAAGTATCTTACAGGGAGGAACAGGGTGCAGGAAAACACTATTTTTAAGCGAAAAAGATGTTTCAGGACTAGAGGGCATGGGATGAAGTTGGAGGAGGACGATTCAGAGGAAACATGAGAAAGAATTTCTTCACAGAATGGGTGGTGGACAAGTGGAACACCCTGCCAGAGGAAGTGGTGGGAGCTGAAACAATCACTGGATTTAAGAATGCATGGGATAGACATAAAGGAATTCTAGAGGTCAGGGGTAAGGGGAAATAGACTTCTAGGAAAACAAACTGAACTTACAAGCTCAAATGGGCAGACTAGGTGGGCCATAGGCCCTTATCTGCCGACACTGTCTATGTAGCTATGTATCTATGTTAGCAATGGAAAGAGATGTACAATACTATGGATGTATGATAACAGTACAGGTGCAAAAACCTGTATGTTGTGCTTGGGCCTGGCATATAGACAGGATGCCAGTGGGTGACGACCTGGTGTAGTTCCTGCCTTGGAATGTGCCTTTAGCTAGCTGGGCCTTAGGGATTTGTTGTCAATTGCTAGCAGACTGCCATTTAGTCTGAAAGTGAGTTTGGTTAGGGGCCACCACTATGGTGTCCAGGTGTACATGGTTATCATGTTGTAATGAATCTGACTGGGACAGCAATGCTGATCCCTTTTGTCTTTGAGTATGAATGGTGGCACATAACTTATAAGAAATAAATAATCATTCATTGGGGTGTGGGGACATTTCAGCTTGTGAAAACACCTAATTTGTCATGTAAGTGGTTGGTACTTGATACCCTCCTCATGTGGGTCTGACAGATGTAACCAAGATGAGCCTAATACCCCCAAACATCCACGGATGTGGAACAGTTTACTGAGCTTATACTTGATAAGCTACAACAATATGTGAAAACATAATAACAATGACATAATCACAATGAAGCAATAGTCATATTAAGCACATTGCAGACAATACATTTTAAATAGTGATCACATTTAAAATGAAGTTGGTCATCAGAGCCTAGGAATGACTGTTGAAATAATGTTGTCTTTTACAGGACCCAAAAAGATAAAGAGGATATTTGAAAGAATATGGGAATGTACACAGTACCCACCCCCACCCAGCTGATTACTAGTTGAGGGCCAAGATCCTTGCACCTGGCTGGTGCTGGTAGTTGGCATAAAGTCACTTGGAAATAGATTGTGTACAGTTGTGCTAGACTGCACTGGGAAGTCAGAGAGGCAGAGCTGGTTTATAATGTTAGAGTACATTATATATATTGTTATTTTTAATTTATAACCAACAAATGGGTTATTAGCAAATACACATTTTTCTTCTTGTGTGCTGTTACTAGAGGGACAGTTGGTTTACCTTCCTCATTTCTGGATCTGCTAGTTGTAGCTCAGTCAGGTCCAGAAGAAATTGCATTTATTTGCAACCACCGAAGGTGCACTGTGAGGTAGCATGGTTCAATCCACAACTTGGGCTCCTTGTATAGTTCAAGAGGTTAGGCTTACAGTATATCATATCTATGGAAATGTCAAAGACATGGTGAATCACATTAAGAATGGTAGAAACTACAGCATTATACACACCCATCACTGATGAACCATAAAAGCCTTCTATCAGGGAGTACAGCCTCTACTAAATAGTACATATACAGCTGACACCATTCATAGACTATTATTTGTTAAGCAAATAGGCATGCAATGAAGTGTTAGTAGTTAACTATGTCATTAACTGTCCCAACAATTATCTGCCCCTTATGGGCACACCAGCTGTTAAAACAGGTGTTAATGTAAGCAATCAGTTAATGGGGTGGGTATATATACAAATCATGCCCCCATCCCTCCAAGCTCCTTCCTCTGTGATAGAGGCTTTACAGAGATAATAAGAAACTGTATGACTAATGCTGGAGCATATGCCAGACCATACAACAATGAATACTATAAAATAGCCTAGTAACAGGTTGCATAAATGTTCCAGAACACTCTATTCTCAACAGAGGTTTAGATATTTATCCACAAATATATTGGCAAACTTTCTTTGCCAATCAGTCATCACCTGGAAGGTTGCATGCTGAATAAATACAGATGGGTTTGACCCAACTTGTATTTAAAAAAAATAATTGAGCAATAAGGCATGACCAGGGGTTAGATTAACAGTCTGTTAATCACCCACTAGGGTTATAATGTGGCACTAGGGCAGCCAGTGCGCTATTGCTCCCCCGGGTGATTAATTGATCACAATCTAAACCTGGGAGTTTTATTACTATTATGAAAACACACCAAAGAAAAGTGTTAAAAATATACTTTTTCAATGTTTTCCACGTTTAGGGGGAGATTTTTAATAAAATAGTTCTTCCACCAACAGTTTAAGAATGCTGGTTCAAAATCAGAATACATCATTCCACACATTCAGCAGGGCTAGAGGATGGAATGCTGACCAAAAGAATTCATGTGCCATGGTGATCAGGCTGTACATGACAGTATAACATGGATTAATGTAAGGCTGTTGGAATCCTAACAGCCAATCGGATTGCAGCATTTCTGAGACCCTTTTTATAATAAGGCAATACAGTATCCCACTATGATTCAAACTAAAATAACATTATAATGAAATTGGGCCACTGGTAAAAATACGCTTATTCATTACCAGTGGTTACTTGTGAAGGATTATCTTATCCCTGTAAGAGAGAAAAAATAAAATACAAGCCACAAAAGGGAACATCTCATTTACTCAGACCATTCTCCCTGTAGAAGGTTAGCATTGGTTTTCAAAGTGCTGAAACTGATTTTACTTTAATAAAGATGTATGCATTCAACTATCCATGGGGGTAGGATCTTTTTTATTGTAGCTATCATTACACTCTGATGAATTCCTGAAAATGGAATAAATTATTAATGTCAGAGTATTTGGCATCCCTAATTTTTTGAATTTGACATTAGAACTGTGTTATTAATACACACATCTTTCGGATAAATAACACAAGTTATAATACTGGTATTTTGTATGTGCAAAATTTTTAAAAGGGTGTGAAATTAGGCCTGTAACATAAATAGTAAAATCTCTCAAAACAGACATAATACTTTTTGTGGCAGTGTAAAGTGTGTAGCTAGCTTGTTAAAGTTAAAGTGAATGGCTTATTACATATGCTGGGGGTGATCAGCCCTCCTCCAATCACTTTGCAATGCATGGAGATATGTGATACAGGGCAAGGACAAAGAAGCTGTGAGATCTTCCATAAAGGAAGACATATGTAGGAATGCGTAGGTTTGTAGATAGGAAGCAGCTATATGGCTGCAAGCCCAGAAAGAAAAAGAAAATGGCAGTCCTAACATCATGGGCAGATGAGGAGGACTGGAAGAAAAAAGTAACTTTTAACAAAAGTACTTTTGATGTGCACACCCCATTAAAGTTATAGTTGGATAAGAAATACTGACTTAATTAAGCAGATACATCAAGTGTGAGCTGAAAAAGCTGGTACAGCTCAAAAGCTGAAGGAGGTCAAGTGACTTGCCAAAGGTCACACCCTGTACAAATGATGGTTTCTGGGACCAAACCCAGCTGTCGCTGCAGTGGCCATGGACACCACACTGAATGAGAGGTCTTACAGATAAAAGAATACTGTCTAGCTGCCAGCTCAGGCAGCAAAAACAAAATTGATGAACCATCATGATTTCCATGACTGCAGACTGAGAGGCCATATTGAGAAACAATTATATAGAAAACCTTTACAAGCATTTGCATCATGCTTCAACATTAAACCAACCACTCATTTGAAAGATATAAAGTTTTCAGACAACGTGCCAACACTGCAACCCGGAACATGTAATTGGGGACAAGCCAAAGGTGTCTGCCATGTTATGAGCAGATTGTCCTCATTACAAATGACATAAACAACTAGTCTAGCTTCAGAAAACACAGAGACTATGATAACTGATAACAGTGACAATGATATATAGCAAATGCTGAAACTGGCACAGTGTTTCCCAACTACAAATATTTCCACACATTAAAATCCAGGATGGCACATTCATATTTTGAAAAATAGAAACATAGAATTTGACAGCAGATAAGGACCACTTGGCCCACCCAGTCTGCCCATTTCCCTACCTAATGGATAAGCTGCAGATCCTAGTTAACCAGCAGCCTACTTCTTTCTACCCCCACCCTCTAGAATTGCCTTATGTCTGTCCCATGCATGTTTGAATTCAACCACTGTTTTTGACTCCACAACCTCCTCCGGAAGGCCATTCCATGCATCCACAACCCTCTCTGTGAAAAAATACTTCCTTACATTACTTCTGAGCTGCTCCCCCTCTATCTTCAAATTGTGCCCCCTTGTTCTTGTACACCTCTTTTTTTGAAAGATGCTACCCTGTTGGACTTTGTTGATTCCCTTGAGGTACTTGAACATTTCTATCATGTCCCCCCCCCTCCTTTCCTCGAGGCTATACATAGTAAGCTTCTTTAGTTTCTCTTCATATGTCTTCCGGTGCAGACCCTGCACCATTTTAGTTGCCCTTCCTCTGGACAGCTTCCATCTTGTCTATGTCCTTGTAGAGATTGGGTCTCCAGAACTGCACACAGTACTCCAGATGGGGTCTCATCAGCTGTCTGTACAGAGGGATAACAACTTCCTGTTTTCTACTGGCGATGCCTCTCCCTATGCATCCCAGTATTCCCCAGCCCTCCTTACTGCCCTCTTACATTGCTTGCCCACCTTTAAGTCATCTGATATGACTACCCCCAGGTCCCTTTCCGTTTTTGTTGTTGTTTGTATCTCACCCCCCTTTGTATACTCTTTCCCTGGGCTTTCGTTTCCCAGGTGCATTACCTTGCACTTCTTAGCACTGAATCTAAGCTGCCATACATTTGACCATTCCTCTAACCTTGCCAAGTCCCTTCTCATCCTTTCCACCCCACCTTTTGCATCAACTCTGTTGCAGATCTTTGTGTCATCTGCAAAGAGACATACTTTTCCTTCCAATCCCTCTGCAATGTTGCTTATAAAGACATTGAAGAGGACCGGTCCTAATACTGAACCCTATGGTACCCCACTAATAGCCCTCCTTTCTTCAGAGTCAACTCCATTTACTATTACCCTCTGTGTCTTATTCTCCATCCAATTCTTTACCCAGGCTATCATCTTGGGACCCACTCCCAGGCTGGCTAACATGTACATTAATCTTTTGTGTGGGACTGAGTCAAATGCCTTGCTAAAGTCTAGGTAGACCATGTCCATAGCACCTTCCTGATCTACTACTTTGGTCACCCAGTCAAAAAAATCTATTAGATTCATCTAGCATGACCTTCCCCCTGTGAATCCATGCTGCCTTGGGTCCTGTGCCCCTCTGGCCTCTAGGTACTCGACAATTCTTTCCTTCAGAAATGATTCCATAATTGTCCCTATCTTTGAGGCTAAACTAACAGGTCTGTAGTTTCCTGCTTCTGCCCTGCTCCCACTTTGTGAAGGGGAATCACATCGGCCCTCCTCCAGTCCTCAGGTAACACCCTATCCTCCCATGATTTGTTAAAGAGGGTAGTCAGTGGTGTCACTAGTTCTACCCTTAGTTCTTTTAGAATTCTGGGATGAATCCCATCAGGTCCCATTGCTTTGTCCACCTTCAGTTTTAAGAGTTCTTTCAGAACCCTTTCTTCTGTAAATGGACTGGTTTCAACTTCTGTATCCAGAGTGTTTCTGTTGTTTGTTTTAGTTACCTCCCCCTCTTCATTTGTAAATACTTAGCAAAAATATTTGTTTAGAATCTCTGCCTTTTCACCGTCACCCTCTGCCCACCCCTCCTCCCCCCCTTCATTAAGCCTATGTCACTGATGAAGGCAAATCTTGAATAAACAGAAGGGGATTTTTATAATTCAAAAATAATTAGCTCACCTGAACACAACCAAGAGATGCAATCATTCTAAAAGAGAAACTTAATTTTTGCATCCCAGGCAACACTAAATTCTGTCTTAGAAACAGTTCTAAAATCAAAAACACCATAATAGTTAATGAAGCTAATACCATTAAATCATAACATTCATTACAGAATACAGTAATGTTTCTTCTGTCTTGAACATTCTCCAATTAGTCATTATTTCAACTGCAAGGAACAGCGTAACCTTGACTATGCTGTATTCAGTCTAGCAAAAATAAACTCTGCATTCACAGAACAGAAAAAAAAAATATGGCCTACTTCAATTAAACGTAGTGCTTCTCCTAAAGTGAGTAGCAAGGAACAACTGTATAGACAAAAGTGTTTACACTTAGATTTGCTATAGAATGCAATGAAAGGTGGATCAACCAAAAGATATAATCAAAGTGTACTCACCACAAATCCAAAAGATAAGGACAGGGTCAACACCCTACCAGACATTCTTTCCATTTAAAAAAAATAATACCTCCTGGGTCAGAACAGACAGATGTTTGGTCTGTGAATCACATGAGCTAGAAGAATTCCTCAGTGAAGTCTATAATAAACTTATTTCAAGGTTCGACAAGGTTCATCTCTGTTTTGCTAACCATCAACTTTTCCTCAATGCCAAGAAGACTGTCTCCATGACCTTTGGCACAAGGCAAAGACTCTTTAGGCTTCCCTCCCTACCCACTTTCCACACCCTTGATGAGACTTTACTTGAGGACACATCTTCCTTCAGGTACTTAGGATTTTGGTTGGACCAACACCTAAACTTCTCTGGATTTACTGATGTCATGCCTCAAGCTTGGTGCCCTGTTCAGGAACCGTAGTTGCATTCCTCCTATGGCTAGGCGTTAACTTGTTCAGAAGATGATACTGCCCATTTTGACTACTGTGATGTAGTTTATGGCACTGCCACTAAGTCCTCCCTGGTCAGACTGGAAAGTCTCTTCAATTTCTTCTGCTACTTTGCCCCAGACCCCCCCTTCACACCGATCACTATGATCTTTATCATGCCCTATCCTTCCCATCTCTTACAAATAGGCAACTGTCCCAATGAGCTAAATTCTCCTCCAAGCACTGGTTGGCTGAGATCCCTTCATACCTCACCTCCTCCTTTATAACACCCTGCCCTTCCTCCCATTCCCTTAGATTGACCGATTCCTGTACCCTGGTTGTCCCCTCAGATCTACCCAAATCGGACAATCCGGTTACTCTCACCACCTCCCAAACATTTGGAATTCCCTCCCTCCTTAAATCTGGCACTCATCCTCCACCTACTCTAGCAGATCTTCCCTCAATAATTACCTTGCACCTAGCTGCTTCTGCAATGTTCCTCCCTAATTCCCTCCTTTAAGCCCTGGACAAACCCTACCTCTCTACCCTTGCCTTCACCTACCACCACAAGAGGCTTGTATCTCTGATCTACTCCCTTCCCCCACCATCCTAAAGGGGTCTCTCTGGGACACTGCATTGTCCCCCACTCTCTAGTCCCAACAGTCTCCTTGCAGGTGTTCCTTGCACCCTAAGGGGTCTCCAGGGACATGACTCTTCTTCCCCCTCTCCCACCTCACCCCTCCCTCCCTTCCCCTTTTATTTCACGTAAGCACTTGTTTACTTGTTAACCCAGCACTTATTATTGTCTAAAATTTCTGCATGTTATGCACAACACTATTATAATACTGTTTGTAACAGCTACCTTACAACTGTATGCTAATGTTGATCTTGTAATTTGAATATTTAATGTCTCATTCCTGTTGTACAACTTCCCACCAGGTCACACCGAGAGACAAGCAACTTGTTGCTCAGTGTGCCTTCCTGGTGAAACATTTAAATAAATAAATAAATAAATATTAGATGGTTCAGCCACTGATTGATCAGTAGCCATTAACCCTATTAGGCTTGAAAGACTCCAAAGCAGCCCTCTAGCAAATCGCATCATGGCTGACTATCTAAGTTCAATCAACTATACACAGATCAATGTAATTAGATTCAAAGCACCTTTATTTAACTATATTTTAATAAGCATGTCCCACCCACCTCATGTAGTGAGATAAGCCAAGATGTCTTCTCTCAACTATGTGCATATTTTAGACACGTCAATAAGCAGGGAAACCTTTAAACTGTTCTGTGGGTTAACTGCTCTGTTTGCAACCAGAGCACCCCAACACACTTGGACAAATGGCATCTGTGAACTCCCATGAAGAAGGAATTCACAAAACAACCAGTAGCAGTCTGCACACAGAGTCCCTAAGCCGCCAAACTCATTGCTACTTGCCTCTGAGAAAAGTCACATCTCAGAACTCAAATCACTAAGTAAAATGAGTGTTATTCTTTGCCAGACAAAACCATGGCAGGCTGGCTCGCCATTGTTATATGTGAAAAAATCTCACCTTAGGTTCTTTGCATGGTATGCTGGACAAAGAAAATAACAACAAATAGAAGTAATAAAATAAGCTTATTACAATACTCACACCATAACAAGTGAAGAAAAGCAATCACAAGGGAGCCAATTTCCCACCATTCCTCGAATATGGTCTCTTTCTCTCAGAGGAGCTGGTGTGCATTATATATGACTGATAAAAAATTACTCACTGCAGTAATCTTCTTTCTTCCAAGAGGTCCTTATCATCAGTAACTTTTTTGCACTTAGCTGGCTAGGTGCAACTGCCTCGGAGGTGTGCCTTTAAGAGAAATTTAAATGAGTGAAGGGCCAAGCCAATCAAGAGGCAGGAGGGGGTGTGAGCTGAATGAGAGCTGTTGAAAGCTTCAGAATTTTTTCAAGGACAAATTAGGGCAAATGCTCTGAAAAAGAATCAACAGGATTCAAAAAACATGCAAATATCCACAAAAGTGGAAATAGAAACAACAGCAACATGAGCTAAAAACTCATCAAAAAGAAACTACAAATTTGGTAAAAGGTGACATAAGATTCCTTCTCTGACAGGTGAACCGGGGAGGAAGAGTGGGAGCTTACTGATGCTAAAGGACCCTTTGGAAGAAAGAAGATTACTGTGATGGGTATTTTTTTTCTTCTTACCCCAGGAGTCCTTTAGCATTAGTAACTTTTTTGCAGACTGCCCAGCAGTACCAAGTGGTAGGTGAGCAGAGAACCTAGTTGGGAAAGAAGCTCTGCAGAACTGCCCTGCCAAATTTGGCAGCAGATCTGGTCTGCACATTCAAACTGTAGTGTTTCACAAAGGTGTGCACAGATTTCCAGGTAGCTGCTTTGCAGACATCCAGTAGGGGGATGTCCCTTGCTTCTGAAAGCAAGGCTGCAGTGCCCTAGTGGAGTGGGCCCTAAGCCCCACTTGAGGTTGTTGACCAGCTTTCTCAAAGCAGAATCTAATGCAAGAGACTAACCAATGAGAAATAGTTTTCTTAATAGCTGGTCTTACTTTGCCTACATCCCAGTAGGTGAGGAACAACTGAATGGAAGAGCCTCTGGATTGTTTAGTATGCTCTAGGTAGTGAAAGATGGCTCTTTTGATATCCAAGCTGTGGAACTTGTGCTTGCCAGGAGTGGATGGCTCAATAAAGAAGACAGGCAGAGTAATGAACTGGTTCAAGTGAAACTCTGAAAATCACTTATGGCTAAAATGTCCTATTTGTCCTGAGCTCAGCTTTATCATTGTGAGGAAAAAGTAATTTGTCTCAGTGCACAGGGCCTGTAGCTCTGAAATCCTCCTGGCAGATGTAATGGCTACCAGGAAGACAGTCTTCCAAGTTACAGACCTGATGTGGGCCATGGACATAGGCATGAAAGGTGGATTCATGAGCCCATCTATGCAAAGGTTCAGGCTCCAAGGAGGAACAGGCTCCCTGGTTGGAGGCTGGAGGTGCAAGAGGCCTTTGAAAAACTGTTTAAAAATGTCATGGGAAAAAAAATATTTCTTCTTTCCCTCCGAAAGGTAGGCTAAAATTGCCACCAGGTGTAACTTGAGTGAAGATGGTTTCAAGCCTGATGCCTGTAGGTGTACCAGGTAGTCTAGCAGCTGAGGGTCTGAAGCTGATAGGGGTTTGACCTTTTCTCTCTTGCACCAGAGAGAAAACCTTTTCCATTTGGCTGCATAAGTCTTCTTAGTGTTTGTTTTTTTAGCCATCCTCAGTATCTTAAGGACCTGTTCAGAGCACTGTGAGGATGGAAACTCTAACTCCTCAAGAACAGGCCTTGAGGTGAAGAGAGTGTATGTCTGGGTACTGCACTCCCATCTGAGGAAGGGTCAGCAGAGACTGAGTCAGAGGCAGGTAAATGGGCCTGTTGCAGGACATTGTGAGAAGGAGAGTGTACCAGGCTTGATTGGGCCATTCCGGAGCCACTTGGATCATCGACACAGGCTGCTGTCTGAGTTTCAGCAAAATCCTGAATATCAGGGAAAAGGGAGGAAATGCGTATAGGAACCTCCCTGACCAGTCCAGGATCAGGGCATCCAGAGGAAGTGTTCCCGGAACCGGGGGCCTGCAACAATACCGAGGAAGCTGAAAATTGAGAAGAGAGGCAAACAGATCCATGTCTGGTGTGCCTCACCAGCTGAACACTGTGGCTAGTACTTGCTTGTTCAGTGTCCATTCACTCTGACCTTGACTGATGTGGCTTAGAGCATCCGCCTGAGTATTGAGTTTGCCTAGGAGGTGAATAGCTGAGAGGCAGACTCCCAGGGAGAATGCTAGACACCAGAGCCTCAGAGCTTCCAAACAGAGTATTCCTGATCTGGTACCACCTTGCTTGTTTATGTAGAAAATTGCAGTGGTGTTGTCCAGTCGAATTTGAACCACCTGCCCTTCTATGCTGGGAAGGAAAGCTTTGAGAGATAGTAAGACTGCTCTGTATTCCAAAAGATTTATGTGCAACTGTGACCCTTCAGGAGTCCAGTTGCCGCTTACTGAGGCACTGTCTAAATGAGCTCCCCAGCCCAAAAGAGAGGCATTGGTGGTGATCACCATTGTGGGAAGAGGAGCTTAAAAGGGAACCCCTGCCTGAAAATTTGCAGGGTTCTTCCACCACAGCAAGTTTTGGAGGAACTGCTCTGGCACAGGTATCAACTTTGAAAATGTGTTGCTTCTCTGAGACCAGCAAGCTCTGAGATAGGCTTGCAGGAGTCTCATCCTGTACCTGGCCCCTGGGACTACTGCAGTCATGGAGGCCATATGTTCCAGATGATTGAGGAAATTTCTAGCTCATCTTGGCTGTCCCTGGGTGAAAGAACCTGCCACTGAAAGGAAACTCTGAATTCTTTCCTGCAGGAGGAAAGCATATCCCTTCTTAGTATCCAGCTTGGCCCTATGAAGATGAGCTGCTGGGTGGGTTCTGGGTGAGATTTCTTTAGATTTACCAGGTAACCCAGAGACTCCAGAGTGTGTTCTATGAGGGAAAGAGATTCCTTGACCTGGCAAGGAGACTTTGCTACTATGAGCCAGTCATCCAGATAGGGGTAGAGAGCAACACCCAGTCTCCTGAGATGTGCTGCTACCACTGTGAGACACTTGGTAAAGACTCTTGGGGCCAAGGACAGACAAAAGGGCATTTCAGTGAACTAATAGTGACCCAAAGGAAGTTTGAACATAAGAAACTTCCTGTGAGAGCTCCCTATGGGTATGTGGAAGTAGGCATCCTTTAAGTCAAGGGAGGGCTAGCCAGTCTCCCAGCTGTAAGGACTATATGACCAGTGATAGAGTGACCATTTTGAATTTGGGTTTTTTCAGATGTTTGTTTAAATATCTGTGATCCAAGATAGGTCACCACTGCGCAGTTTTCTTTTGTGTCAGAAAATACATGGAGTAGATGCCCTTGCCCTTCTCATGGGTGAGGACCCTCTCCACTGCTCGTAAAGCCAGAAGGTTGTGTACCTCCATTTCCAACAGTGGTATCTGTGTTGGGGATAGAGGTCTTGGCACCTGGGTATGGATGAGGTCTGGCAGCTGCTTGAACTGTAATGACAGACCCTTCTCCACTATCTCCAGCACCTACATGTCCAATGTGATGAGGGACCAATGCTGAAGATAGTGAGAGAGTCTGCCTCCAACCAGAAATGGGGAGGTGACCTGGACACTCACATCAGGACTTTGACTGAGAGGCAGATGGCTGATGGCTGACTAGAGGTGGCTCTTCTTTGGCCTGTTCTGCCCTTGCCTCTGAAAGAACCCCTGTACTGGCTAAAGTCAGATTGGGAATAGGGATTGTAAGGCCTGGGAACAAAACTTTTGCCCCTACCGCCCCTGGGACAGGATCTCTGGGGGTGGAAAGTTTAGGCTTGGATGAGTGGCTCTGCAAGGAGGCCTTGTACTCATCAAGTTTTTTCATGTAGTCAGTGGTTCTGTAATAAAACAACATATTTTGATCACAGGGAAAACCCATGGCCTTGTTCTGAGTGTCTGTGGTCAGACTGGTTGTTCTAAGCCAGGTGAAGCTTCTTAGAGGGATGGCATGGGCCATTGCCTTAGAGGCTGCATCATTGTTGTCATCTGTCATGTGGAATTGGTACATAGTAGCTTCCAGGGCAGTTTTTGATGTATCCACCAGCTCCTGCACCATAGAATCTGATCCGTTGTGGGCAATAGCCTGGACAGATTTCTAAAGAGCTTTCTGATATTTGGCTGTGAATGCCATTTAAGAAGAAAGTCTAAGAAGCAGGGAAGCTGTGGCATACATTTTCTTAGCTATAAAGTCAATTTTCTTGGAATACTTGATGGGGAGGGTGACAAGGAAACTCCAGCTTTCTTACAAGCTGCCTGCTGCACTATACTTTTGTGGCTTGTGGCTAGGGTATGCAGACAGGGGGCTGATTCTAGAAGGGTGGTGCAAGTTGCTGCCGAACGCAACTTGCATCAACCTCAACTGTGACATTGACTCTGTGCCCTATTCTACAAGGGGCAGGGTCATCGCAGCTAAGTCCTGCAACTTGCAACATGCTGCCAAGTACGTTGAACTGCAGGCATACCTGGCAAGCATGTCACAAGCCGCAACAGTGGGGTGGCATGGATAACCCTCCCACCCATGCCTAACCCAGAGTCACCAGCTGCATATGCGGCATATACTCTGGTAGTCCAGTGCCCCCCCATCTATGTACAAAGATGAAACCCTCCAATTCCCTAGTAGTCTAGTGGCCCCCCAAATTGTATAATAATATGTAAGATCCCCAAATTCCTTGTAGTCTAGTGCCCCCCGAACTGTATAATAAGAAATATGAGCCCTGTCTCCCTGGTAGTCTAGTGGCTCTTCCCTCTCAAACTGTATAACAAGAAATATGAGCCCCGTCTCCATGGTAGCCTAGTGGCCCCCCCAGAACTGTATAATAAGAAATATGAGCCCGTCTTATTGATAGTCTAGTGGCCCCCACCCAGCTGTGCAAGCCGACCCTGCAACTTTCCACCCATCCTCAGCCAGTGACTGGCACAGCCCACCTCTGACCTCCATGGTCAGCCACTGACTGCGATCTGTATGAGCGCTACTGGAAAGACTCACTCAGAAATTAATTTCTGAGTGCTTCTTTACAGTAAGCTCTCATACAGATTTCAGTCTGTGGCTGGTCGTGGAGGTGAGAGGTGGGCTATGCCAGTCGCCGGCTGGGGATGGGTGCTGGGGTGCAGGGTAGGCTGGCATGGCTGAGTAGGGGGTGGGGAGCCACTAGACTACCAGGGATTTGGGGTATCTTACATATTATTATACATTTTGGGGGGGAATCACTAGACTACCAGGGATATGGAGCTTGCAATATGTATTGCATATTGCTGGGGGGACCGCTAGACTACCAGGGAGCTGGGGCTGTCTATTTTTCATTCATGATGGTTGGGGAGCCACTGGACTGCCAGGGGGTGTAATTGCCACATTTGCGGCTGGCGACCCATGGTTCGGGGCATGGTTGGGGGGATGGCAGTGCTGCCCTGTGGGGCATCTGCCATTGGGTGTTTCAGAGGGCTGGGAGTATGGGTAGCCCTGTGGGACCCTGCTGGGGTGAGCTAGGCATGGGGGGAGGGATTCTGTCCACTTTCCGCTGGACAGTCGACGGGTCTACAGGACCCTCGGGGGCGTCCATAAGTTATACCAGCTAAATGCTGATATAACTTACATTGCCAGATCTCCTCTAGGGGTTCTTGTAGAATCCTGATGTGGGCACATATAGGCTTCCCTTCCAGAATGGGGTGCAACTGCTGCCGTAAACCCCCTAGCACCATGTCACAGGGGGTTTATGTGTCGTAACAGCTGTTCGGCACTAGTGGCCTGTGACATGTCGCAGGCCACTTTGTAGAATTGTGCATGTCACAACTGCTGGTATAAGTTGCTAAATGCGCCATTCTACTTTGTGCAACTGCTGTTATGCCAGGCATAACCCTTTTAGAATTTGGCCCAGGAACTCGGTACCATTTTTAGACAATTTATATTTTCTCTCAAGCCGCTTATCAACTCCTGATACTGAAATGAGGTGTTGATGCACCTTCATGGTATTTTTTCTAAATGCATTATAGATAGGGATGACCAGGGTCTTTGAGGATGAAAGACCCTTTATCTCCCTATAATCTTCATCTTCATCGACATCCTGGTTGGGCTTCTGCATAGGGAAGTCCAAGGTATTCAGCATATTTTGTATAAATGTGAACATAGAGAAAGGATCCTCGTGGTCACCAGGGTATCCCCAGGGTGAGGGTTCAGGGACTCCTGGTGCTTAAGGCCCTCAAAGTCCATGTCAGGGCATCATAAAATTCATCATCATCTGCATCACCCTCACAGTCTACAGAAAAGAGAATTGTGAAAGAGTGCCTGCCAGCTCCAGTAAATCGAGGACCCATCTTTGAAAGAGTCTGAAACAGTTGCCATGCTTTTTCCATATCTTGCACTGACGGAAGAACCTGCGCAGTTTGTAAGTGTTTTGTTTTTTTCTGAATGCTTTAAGCTTCCTGTTGTCTCACTATTGGACTATTGGCTTTCCCAGGAGCAATGGGAACATATCTGTCTTGACAGAGTTTCTTTTTAGCCACTTCATCAGAGGCTTGATCAAGCTTCCTTTTTTTCATCACTCTTATTATTTTTCAATTTGTGAGGAACTTCATCTTTGGAAGCTTTATTTTTTGGCTGGGATCTGGAGGGTTTCACAGCACCTCTGCTTTGGTATTAGTACTTTTGAATGGCCCCTCGTTGGAAGCCTTTGATTTATCCTCAGCCATAATAATCAAAGGTTTGTCTGCTATGTTTGCCAATTTAAGCAAAGCGAATCAGTTCTGTACCTATGAACTGAGAACAGGTTTCTGTGAATATGCCACCGTCCAGTCCTGCCCCAGTTAATAAACTCTGTCTATTACTAGTGCCTTTTTTTTTGTTGTTGTTGTAAAACTGGGATCTATACCAGTGCCAATCTTAACAGAAACCCAGTAATACTCAACTGTGCACAGGTGGCTGCTGGACCCTTATGGACAGTCCTGACACAGATCATACCACAGTCCAGTAATATAACAAAAAAGATTTCCTCACAATTGTCAATCTAGAGAGAAAACCCCCAGGCACTGGTTAAATTTGAAATCTACTGCAAGTGCCTCGTGGTAAACCCCGCAAGGTCTGGGGTACAAAACAAGGCAAATGTCCCTAATTTGATGGTTCCCATAAGAATTTGCCCCAAAACTGAAGGAAGCCGGACTTCTGATGACGTCAGCGAGCTAATGACAGCATAGATTCTCAGTTCTGTCTCCCTTCTGAATATAATCCAGCTACATCACCCAATTAGAGGGATGTCTTCACCAGCAAAAGCAAAGAGAAACAGAACGGGAAAGCCTCCATCAACCCCGATGCAAAAACTGAAAGAAATGATGCAGGGAGAGGGTCGATGCGATCCGCAAGAGAGAGACACGCTGCAGGGCCTGCAGCACTCGGAGGCATCTGCCAAAGAAATTCCGATGAACCTCAGTGAAATCATAATGCAAACAGGGTGCACAGTGGCTAAAATTGATCAAACTCTAAGTGATTTTAGAACAGACCTAACCAGAGTTGACCACAAAACAGAAAAACTTGAGCTGTGTCTGAATCAAATGGTCGAGCAGTCGGACCGTCATGATAGACTCCTGCTTTACCTTTTGGCCAGAGATCGGGAACTTACCCACAAATTAGATGACCTGGAGGGCAGAAGCAGAAGGCAAAATATAAGACTATACGGGATACCTGAAGGGTCTGAAGACAAACATCAGAGTGTTATCTTATTCCTGCAAAAAATACTGAGACAAATCCTCCCTCTGCCGCAGGACTTAGATCTCACGATGGATCGAGCACACAGATCTCTGGCCCCCCAACCTAAAAATCCAGACGCGAGGCCTTGCTCCATTGTCGCAAGACTCACTAGCTACCAGGCAAAGGAAGAAATGCTAAAAGCAGCATGGAAACAAGGGGCATTGCACCACGAGGACCATCGAGTGAGTATAGATAACGACCATACTACAGTCGTCCAGGACGCTAGAAAGTCACTCTGGCCGATTATGAGGCAACTCCATGCCCGTAACATTAAAACACAGGTCCTGTACCCTGCACGCCTCAAGATTGTCTCTGACAAGGGTTCAAAAGTCTATCAAGACCTATTATCTGCTGTCCCATTTCTGGAATTGCTGGGAATAGCTGTACCGCCCCTGGCAAAGGAAAAGTTGGAAAAAGATTTGCTTACCTCAGCCTGGAGTGTTGCACAGAAGGGAACTCCACAGCGAGGTACTGCTCAATGAACGCTACGCACGAACCTGTGGGCGGCTATATCCACTTTAATAAGGCAGCTCAGAGATCCAGCTAAGCTGAATAAGAATGCCGCACACTCTAGATGGAAGATGAGGGATCCTCGCTAAATGAAGATGTGGAGTCCAATGCAGAGACCCGAATTATGAGGGAGAAACAAAGGTATCCTCGTTTTTTCTTTGCCTCCCTCCGCTCCATGCCTGAGGTTCTATTGAGTTGCCTTTCCCTTCCTGCATCTGGATACCTTGTCCTGGCTCTCACCCGCCCCCCCTTCTGAATTCCTCCAATGGTTTTCCACATGGTTTGATGTTGCTCCCTTGCTGCAGCCTGACCTGGAGTTTCCCAGTGGCTTCGTTGACAGCCGAAGATCGTGTGCGCTGACCTGCTGACTCTCAGTCAGGAGTTCTCTGCACTGACCAGCACAGATGCCATACTACCTGAATCACCTAGAAGTCTCCAGATATGACCTCATGAACTGCCCCAGCATGAAACTCTGAACATAGGGAACTGTAACCAGGCTTGCTGGATGAGATCTTCTCCAATCTGCTTATGGGAGTACTGTTCATCCAAGATCTGGGAGGAAAAAGGGGGAATGTGGGGGCTGCTAAACTAAAGATTCAACCTTTTGAACTCTAGATTAAGAGGTGAACCTCACCTAATGGGGCAAGGTCCTGATGCCATTCTGTTGTTTAATGTCGAGGTTAACATGGCTTGACCTTTAGGATTCCTTTAAGGGTACAACTTTGTAAATGCTTTGTTAGCATGGTTTGAGTTAATATAGTCACTATACTCTTAATTGGAACCATATAGTTAGCCTTTACCTAGCGGGGGCACTGTTTTTCAGACAACCCTGTCTGGCCACCCAATAATATTTGAAAATGTTAGAAGGATGAAATCACTCATACTATTACAGATCCATATGGATATTGGAGGAGGTGGGGACCAACGCTGAAGCATGCGAGTCACTGACTCTAGGGTGTTCCCAATAGGAGATTGCCCACTGGGAGAGAAGGGATGCACACTATTATTTTGGAGGTCCCTCCTAATTATAGCTCTTGAGACTGCCCTATGGCTGGGAATTCACCGCCAGTCCCTCCTAGGAAGTCTATTGGTATCTAGTTTGAATGGGGATGGATGTGTCTTAAAAGACTCATTTGCCCCACTCCTTTTTAAGCTTGGGCCCTCAATTGAGGACTGCCCCAAGCATACAACCCTGACCTATGGTCGGGAATTTGTTTCCCTGTTGGAAAGTTCTAAGTTAAGGTTGTTGATTAAGTTATGTGGGTACTTATATGTTAAAGAAAAGGTAAAACTGCCGGACAAATTGGTACATATTATTTTCCCTCATGTTAGTAGGAAGATTTCTTATGACAAATATAAATGACTAATCACAATGTAAAAGTACTCTCCTATAATATTAACGGGTGCTCCAGTCCGATGAAGAGAAAACAAATCCAGAAGTATATTACCAGACAGAACTGTGAGGTGAATTTTTTGCAGGAAACTCACCTATCACCAACAGAAGTCCTAAAGCTGAGGACCAAGTCCCATCCACATGTGTTTTCCTCATCTTTGGACTCAGGACGTAAGAGGGGGGTGGCTATCTTGCTGTCGGCGTTCTTCCCATTTTAGCTGGAGGAGACCGTGATGGATACTGGAGCCAGGTACATCATGGTGATAGGCAAAGTGCAAGATACCCCAGTAACCCTGGTCAGTGTCTACACTCCTCCGGGCTCTCCCACGGTGTTCTATGCCTCGCTTGCCCAGCTAGTGGCGGAAAGATCTAGGGGTCTCTTGATTATGGGGGGGACTGGAATTTAGTCTGGGACAGAAACCTGGATGCCACCTCGGGCATTCAGAACCCAGACCACCACAAAGCAAGGGCAGTAAGGCATATCCTGAATCAGATGGGACTAGTGGATGTTTGGCGAGAAAGGTACCCTAGAGCAAGGGACTACACATGTTATTCGCCTAGGTTTAAGGTATTCTCCCAGCTTGACATGTTTTTTACATTCAAGGACAGCATTTCTGCCCTTCCCTCAATGTGGGTGGGTACCTCTACCCTATCAGACCACAACCCAGTATTCCTAGAGGTTGCCCTTTCTCTCCCCAGGAAAACGACTCATTGGAGTCTTAATACATCTCTGCTTAGGGACAAAGAAGTTGTAAGCAAAATCAAACAACATATTACAAACACCATAGCTGAAAACACTACACCGGGGATGATGCCACAAATCATATGGGATACGCTGAAGGCCACAGTTAGGGGACAATTAATACGCATAGCTGCCCAGAAGAAAAAAGACCGCCTATTGAAACAACAGAACCTCCTCATAAAACTAACAGATCTGGAGTTCCTTCAAAAATCTAAGTGGGATAAATAAAGAGACTTTGAGCTCAGATCCCTGAGGGCTGAAATCCAGAAACTCCAGAAAGAAGAGATAGAGCGGAATCTTTTTTTCCTCAAGCAAAAATATTATGAGGGATGTCCCAGGGGCACTAGGCTCCTAGCATCCCGCTTGAGACACTTCAAAGCCATAGCCACAATAACCAAAATTATTTCCCCGATCACTGGTCACCTGACCAATAAAACCGTGCAAATTGCAGAGGCTTTTGTTTCTTACTACGCTAAGCTCTATACCCCCCAGGAGTCAACACCCGCCCAAGCGAGCATAGATTACCTTAAGACTCTCTCCCTCCCTACACTCCCCCAGGAGAAAAGCCAAGCCCTAACTAAACCAATTACCCAAGTAGAAGTTTTGAAAGTTATAAAGGGTCTAAAGGGGGAAATTTCCCTGGGACCAGACAGCTTCGGAGCAGAATTTTATAAAACCTTTGCCACAGAAACAGTCCCCTTATTGGCGGATGTCTTCTCAGGGGTATGGCAGGAGGAGAACCCAGTTCCCCCTTCATCGCAATATGCCACAATTTCACTTATACCAAAAGAAAATAAGGATCCCACCCGATGCGAATCGTACCAACCAATCTCACTCCTAAATTCAGACTACAAGATTTTTACCTCGATTCTTGCATCCAGGCTGAATCTTACACTTCCAGAGCTTATTAACCCAGTTCACTTGGGATTTGTTCCGGGTCGACAGGCCCTAGATGGCGTCCAATCAGCGATCAATATAACTGATGTCATCCACCACTCTCATCTCCCTGCCTGCCTCATGAGTTTAGATGCTGAAAAAGCCTTCGACAAGGTTTCTTGGTCATTTCTGTTCCTGGTCCTGGAACGGATGGGATTCCCACAGACCTTTATTGACAGCATTAAGTCACTATACTCTGGCCTGCAAGCTTATGTCAGAGTAAATGGGGGAATCTCTAGGAGATTCACCCTGGGTAGGGGTACCAAACAGGGTTGTCCCTTGTCCCCCTTGATATTTGCTCTATACATAGAGCCACTGGCCGAAGCAATATGTACCACACCGGCGGTACAGGGAATCAAGGTTGGGGGTCAACAACGGAAAATATCCCTATATGCAGATGACGTCTTACTCTGTATATCCCATCCGGAGACCTCAATCCCTCAGATATGGTCAATTCTGACAGAATTTGGCAGACACTCTGGGTATACCCTCAATAAAACCAAAACCGAGGTATTGTCTTTCTACTACTCACCCTCCCACAAGATTGCAGAGTTTTTACCACTTAATTGGTCAGTGGACAAAATGAGTTACCTGGGTGCCTGGCTAACCAAACATAACTCCCATCTTTTTAAAGCCAATTATGTCCCACTCTTTAACCAGGTCAAGAAAGATCTAGTAGGTGGACCCTAATAAACCTCCTTTTATACTCAAGAATACATACTGTTGCCATGAATGCTCTTCCTAGGTACTTGTACCTGTTCCAGTGTCTACCGACCTTCATACCTAAAACACATTTTCAAGACTGGCAAAAAGCAATTACAGAGTTCATCTGGAACAATAAGAGACCCAGAGTAAACACTCATACACTTCAATTGAGTAAGGCAAAAGGGGGTAGACCCCTCCCTGATCTCGAGGACTATTACGTCGCCACGCAAATTAAAAGAGCATTACAGTGGTCCATCCCCACCTATGTTGCTAACTGGAAGGAAATGGAGAGAGTGGAGGAAGAGGAGCGTTGTCCACTACTGGGAGTCCGCTCCATACAAGTGAAAACTGCTAGACACTACCCTCCCCCCCTTACTGACTGTGAGGGATACTATAAGGGTGACTTGCAGAGCCTGGCAAAAATATAAAATAAAATCCTCTCTCTGGCCCTTGTATAGGCTATCATGGGATACAGCTTTTGCCCCATCCTGACTAGATTATACTTTTAGAGCCTGGGAGAGAGTGTGCCTGACCTATATCAAGCAGTTCATGGTAGGGGAAGAAGTGATGGACTTCATGACCCTAAAGAATGATTTTGGCCTGTGCAATATTGATCACTTTCATTATCTGCAGGTTAGAGATTATATTCATCACTGCCGCAGAGTGGATCTCCAACCTGATAGGGTGGTCCCCCTTTGTAGAGAGTCTCTACGCAATACTATCCTCACAGAAAACTTCAGGTCTCATCTCTACACTTTATAAAGCCCTTATGGACCTAAAGAAAGATCATTTAGATGAGGTTAAACATAGATGGAGAGAGGAAGGGGGAGTTGGCCTATGAGAAATCAATTGGGACTCAGTATTTAAGCTGACACCCAGAACTACCTGTTCTCCCCTCTGGCAAGATTATAGTTGGAAAGTGAAGATATGATACTTTCTCTCTCCTCTTTCCTTGAGTAAAAAAATTCCTGAAAGAGACCCTTCCTGTTGGAGAACATGTGGGGAAACAAGGGCAGGCTACCTACATGTCTTTTGGCTGTGCCCACAGTTCGGCCTTTCTGAAGGGACGTCTCTCAGGCACTTACTAAAATGTTTGCCTTTGATGACCCCCCTGGACTGGCCCTGCCTTATACTGGGAGAGTCTCCCCAAAACCTGACTGGAGTCAACATGGTATATCTTTGGACCTTCCTCCTGGTGGCAGCCCACAAAACTATTACCAGACTGTGGGTGAAAAATTATTCCCCCACCATAGGCACCTGGATACAACTGGTCCAGGAAACTGTAGAAATAGAAGAACTAACTTATAAGATAAATCGTAGGATAACAATATATGTCTGGAGATGGACAAGATGGGAGATCTGGCGGGAAACATTTACTGCCTCATGCTCTGGCCAGGCTCCTTGAAGTCCCACTCCTAACTTAACATCCTTTAATTTGGTTATGGGTGCCTTGCTGAATGTGGCTGGGTGGCAACTGACCGCTTGGAGGATGGTCCGCTTAGTCCTGGGAAGAGTACAACATGATGGATTTGTCAATGTCAACAGTGTCATTAATTCAGAAATACATCTTATTTTGATTTCTTTCTTTTTAAAGAATGTATAAAAAAGGGATTTTACTATTTACTATATGCGATATACTTCAACCCTGTAAAACAGAATCGAAACTGTCTGGCTTACCTGTATTAACTGTACCCGATGGTTGTCAATAAACTTAAATTAAAAAAAAAAACTGAAGGAAGCCATTGAAAATAAGCACCCATGATATAATTAGGCTTTAAACTAAATAGTTGTGGTAAAAATGAAGTCAAAATAGAGCCCTTGTGCTAATGAAAAAGTACAACTTTCACTCAGCACCCTAAAGGAAATAATTTATGGCGAAACTTTACCCAGATAAGCACTAGGAGGCTGTCAACAAGGAAAGTTGGGAGACACCTCAGAGGCAATATTGTTCAGTCCAGCAGGGAAAATATTCTGAAGCATTCAACAGCTCTCACTCAGCTCACACCCTCTCCTGTCTTTTGATTGGATTGGCCCTACGCTCATTTAAATATCTCTTAATGCCTAAGTGCAAAAAAAGTTACTGATGCTAAAGGACTCCTGAGGTAAGAAGAGTACAGTTACAGTTATGATAAATATACAGCATTGGATAAGGCAAGTAAATAAGGCGGCTCACTTGGGCAATTACATAGGAAAGGAAGTTGCAAAGTAAGGAAGAATCTCTGAACAAAGGGAATTAATCGTCAGCAACCTGTTATCGGTTCTTATTTCCAGACAGTGAGTTTGGAAATACTTGCAATGTGTCACAATAGTGTAAAACTACAGAATATGAGTAATTATGAGTATAGCAGAATATATGTGGAAACTAGAAACAGTATATAAGGCAGAAACATATGATATTGGTAAAACATTATGAGACTGTGGCAAGGCACTAATACCTGTAGGTGTATAAAATTATGGTTACATGTGGGTCAGTTGGTGATACATAACCCAGGCATAACAGAGGTGAGCAAATCACTCCAAGGGCCATTTGTAACTGAGAAAGTTTAAATATTAAGCAATTGAGTCCCTCTATTTCTCCTGAGTAGAGGGTATCAGTTTGACCTAGACCCCATTTTGTATAGAATAGTACACCTTCTCCTCTTTTTTATTATATCCAACCAGTGGCTGAGAAACCCCTCCGTTGCAATGTCAGTGTCAGATACGGTACCATTTAGCCAAGTCTCAATTAAAGCCACACAGTCTGAATCTTGCAAATTTACTCAGACTTTAAATAAATCAATTTTATTTGTTAAACTTCTTGCATTATCATAGAGAATTGTAAGTTTAGCACCTTTTTGTGGGCCAGAGTTAAGTTACACATCCCCACTCAAAATTAAAGCAATTAGTAGGGAGTTATTATTTAATTGTCACTGAAAGATTACATCTGTTCTTCGCTGCTTATCAAGCTCAATTCTGATTTTTTGGAAAGTGTTCCTTCTTATTTTAGATTCCTTTGACTTTAAGTAGTCCTGTTTAGTTTTCAGATGGGTTTTTATTTGATTAACTACAAGCTTCTTCTCTTCCTGAATGGGTTCTTTTTTTTTTATTTGGGGCCAATACTTGGACCAAGCAAGCAGTTATTAATGATTTTATTTATTTATTTATTTTATTTATTGGGAGCTCAGAATTACAAACCTTTGAGCTAACAGCTTGTTTGCAAAGGATCCTAGTCAACACTTAAGGAGATACATTTTGTTGAAACAGCATAATTACAGCAGACAACTTGACACTGTGGTTGTACTACTAACATAAAGTTTACATAGGAAGGGATAGCAAATACATTTACAGTTTACACAAGTCAAGACATGAATGAAGCAACTTGTAGCATTGCCAATTTCCCAGTGGAGGTACGCAATGTGCAGCCATCTGAGAGAAGTTAAGTGCAGAGAGACAAGTTGGGGTTTGGCAAGTGCAGGTCGGTGGGGGGAGTGGGGGAGGAAGAGGTCTGGAAAAAGGGCTAGAGGTAGTGTGGGTGTACTGGACACAGGGCAGGTGGAGGGGAAGATTGAGGTAGATGAAGTGGACAGAGGAATGGGCCGGAGGTAGTGTAGGTGAACTGGACAGAGAACAGGTGGGGGAGGTAGTGAGGGGGTAATGGACAAAGGACAAGTGGGGGGAGTTGGTATGTAGGGGGAAGGGGGATGGGGAAGGGGAGTAGGTGCAATCTGGCCAGAGCAAGTGGGCAGTTGAGTGGCGGGCCGGATGCTGGGATCCCACCACAATCCATGTTGTCATTATATTTATCAGTAACAGTTTAATAAATTAATTAAATAAGAGACTACCCTCACAATTCCTCTTTGTTTAAAGGGGCAGTGCAATGATAAAGCTATAAAGCGTTCCTGTTTTATGTACACCACTAATAACCCTAAAATCTTCAATTCATATACTAGTCAAAAATGAGCTAGTCGGATCTCTTTTAACTAACACTGCTAGTGACCTAATTACTGTTGTTTGTAGTCTTAGGTTAGTTTATTCTCATGCATCTTATACCTGTAATGGCCCAATAATCAGCAGCTTACAAACCATTTATCAATTGCTAATAAGATTCTGGGGAAAAGGCATGGTTAAAATAACCCAGAAGCTGATAATTTATGTCAACTTTAAACACTCTCAATTAATTATACATTACTCTACTATCAGAAGTTAAAACAAACCTACAATATTTAAATAATGTGGTTAAAACCAAATCTTTAAAATTAAATAATGTCTTTAAACCATGTGTTGTTTCTGCAGCACCTCTTAGCAGAAGAGCAATACTCTAAATATCTGCTTCATTTGTACTGAATAAATTTAGACCAAAGACAGTAGGTTAATCTCTACCAAACTCACCGCATATCATTTGACTTTGATTACCTTACAACTAGGAAGCTGCAGATACAACAACAATACTAAATTTCTTTGCTGCATGGTGGGCTCGCTCTTGCACACTCGCACTTGCAGGCACCACACACTTTTATTGGGCAAGCTCCTCCTCCCACACAGGTGTTTTGCTGCTGGCCCACTTCCAAGCCCCCTTACCTGTCAAACTGTAGTACCATGAGTATGAGGATTAGCCAAAATGTCCTTTGCCACAGATCTTAATCTTGACAGTAGCAGCCTTTATACAAGTAGCAGAGCTTCTTCCATAAGTCCTCTGAGTGAACCACAGATCTTCTTTCGGGCAGCTGAGCTTTTCCCGAGCACATGATATACCTCAGGATGAACCTTTCATATGGGCAGTGGAGCTTCTCTGATACCAGCACAGCTGAATGTCCAGAGAAGTCATCACCTATGGACAGCGGTGCTTCTCTCATAGACAGAACAAGATTAAGCTGAGACTCATGTCTATTATCTCAGTGTGGGCAGCAGGGCTTTTCCTGCCAGTGAAAATCAACTTAACGGTGTAAAACACTTGCAGGCACCATGTGCATTTATTGGGCAAGCCCCTTCTCCCACACTGGTGTTTGGCTGCTGGTCTGCCTCTGAGCCCCCCCCGCCTGCCAAACCATAGTACCAGGAGTATGGGGACTAGCCAAAATGTCCTTTGCCACAGATCTTAATCTTGACAACAGCAGCCTTTATACGGGGTAGCAGAGCTTCTCCCGTAAGTCCTCTGAGCAAACCACAGAGCTTCTTTCAGACAGCTGGGCTTTTCACAAACACAGGATACACAACAGGATGAACTTTTCATATGGGCAGCAGAGCTTCTCCCATACCAAGACAGCTGGATGACCAGAAGTCATCACCTACAAGCATTGGTGTTCCCCCCATAGCCAGAGCAAGGTTAGGCTGAGACTCATGGCCAGGATCTCTGTGCAGGCAGCAGGGCTTCTCCTGCTGATGGAAATCAGCTTAGCAGTGTAAAGCACTTGGAGGAACCATGTGCTTTTATTGGGCAAGCCCATCCTCTCACGCAGGTGTTTGGCTTCTGGCTCACCTCTGAGCCCCCTTACCTGCCAAACCATAGTACCAGGAGTATGGGGACTAACCAAAATGTCCTTTGCCACAGATCTTAATCTTGACAGCAGCAGCCTGTATACAGATAGCAGAGCTTCTTCCTTAAGTCTTCTGAGTGAACCGCATATATTATTTCAGGCAGCTTGGCTTAGTGGCGTAAGGGATGAAATGGATTATGTTGTAAGCCTTACATCACTTGTGACTTGGGTTAGTGTTTTTAACTGAACGCACCAGAGGGACAAGCATTAAGTGAAAGAAGATCAAGTATCATAAATTGAGAACAACAAGAGGAAGGAGCTGCTGTTAGAACTTTACTACTGTACTGGACTAAAGAACTAGAACTCTACTACCAGGAACTTCACTTTTGAGTAAAAAAAAAAAACAGTCAGTGTGTTTGACTGAGTTGGGAGAAGGAACTGTTATCTGTGCAGTTAGCTAGGTGAAGAAAGAAACTGTGAATTAAGGGGAGTGGCTTAAGCAGAAGGAAGCCAGGTGTTTGCATTTAAAAATTGACCTAGAAAGCTTTTGGCAGAGAACAGCAAGAGGAGGGAGCTGCTGTTACAACTTTACTAGGACTATATTGCCCTCCATCCCTCCCCTCCACTCTAAGCCAGTTCTACTTTTATAGGGACAGGATTTGACTGAAAACAAGATGAACTTCCTATTTGGGAGCAGGAAGGGAGTGATCACAGAGGCACAAATGGCTCAACATCCTAGAAGGAAAAGAGCAGCTATCCATCCCCCCAGCTGCTGGAGGCCAGACTCTGAGCAAGTAAGAAGGAGACTACTGAGGAATATAGGAACTTCCTGTCCCAGAACAGGAAGATCAGGAGCTTTAAAGGCAGGGAAGCAGTAGGAAAGTTGGGAGAAAAAAAATTTTATAAACTAAAAAATAAACAGAGACAGTTAGTGTACAAAACAACAGTTAAGGAGCCAGAAATAAGACATGATGGGAGTGGTGCAGTGGCTGTGGCTGTGGAGCAGCAGTCTTCCAGGAGATGTTCTGGAGGATGCAGTGTTGTCCCATCTGCAGCCACCTGTCTGGGCTGAGGGAAGAGGTTGCTCATCTCCAGGCTGAGTTGGCCAGGATTCGGGGACCTTCATTCCCACTCAGGGACCACCAGGGCTGCTGGTGCTGCCTCAGAGGTTGCCAAGAAAGAGGAGCATTTGGACCACAGTGGGCTCAGGGAGAGTGAGGGTGGTGGACCAGAGGCACATCCTTCCAGTTGTACCTCTCCACAATTCATATGCTGTTCTGGCAGAGTGTTGTTCCTCTATGGAGGCACCCACAGTGGAGACCAAGGAGGATGCTGGGAACCTCTACAAAGGAGACCCACAGGAGGGTGGTATGGGACCCCACAGGGGAAGGAAACAACTCCTGGTGGGGGACTCCATTGTTATGAGGGTAGAACTGGAGTAGGGAGGGCAGAGGGACGAAAGGTGCCTGCCTGGTGCCTTGGCTTGGAGGGACAGGGAGAAAATCCTCAGGATAGCGGGATCAGCTGCAAGTGGGAGAGAGATGGATGTAATTCTCCACCTAGGGATAAATTACCTGGCTGAGAAAGGGTTCAGAGCAGTGCAGGAGGAGTTTGTAGAGTTGAGGAGGGGCTTTAGAGAATTAGTATGCACGGTAACCTTCTCGGAGGTGCTGCCTATCTATGGCATTGGTGAGGCTAGGGTGCTCCACACCATGGGATTCAATCAGTGGTTGAAAAACTGGTGCAGAGCTCAGGAGTTTGTCTTCATTGGGGACTGGGAATCCACCTGGAGGAATACAGGCCTACACTGGCATGATGGTCTGCATCTGTCCAAGAGGGAAACCAGGATCCTAGATGATAGGTTTAAATGCTTCATTCACAGGCATTTAAACTAGCCAAGGGGGGGAGGCACTGAAACGGAGAATGGAAATCCTAGCCCCCGGAAAAAAAAAATTCAGGGTAGTTAGTGAGGTAAACACCAAGATAGAGAAGTCAATAGGGAGAAGGGCAGGGGTAAATAGAGAAAAAGACAAAGGCAATAAGGACAGGGATGGGACACAAAGGGTAAGGCCATCAAAAAAGGGAGGGTAATTAGTAGCAATGCCCGTAGTCTAGGTAACAAGCCTTGATGGAAGAGGGATGCCTGGATATTGTGGCATTCACAGAAACAGGATACACAGAGAACCATGACTGAGATGTTAACATACCAGGGTACACAATCTACAGGAGGGACAGGGAGGGTAGAAGAGGAGGAGGAGTAGCTCTCTATGTAAGGGAAGGGATCAAACAATGGAACTAAAGGGTAAACAGGGAGGAGGAGGAGAGGAGACACTGTGGGTCACCCTGGAGACTGGAAATGGCACTACAGTCTGCACAGGGGTTGTATACAGACCGCATTCTTGGGGTGGGGATGGACAAGGAAATGATAAAAGGCATCCTTAGGATGGCAGAAAAAGGGGAGATATTGCTGATGAGGGACCTGAATATGCCAGATGTTAACTGGAAAACCTTTGCTGCATCCACATCCAAAACAGGGCCATTCTTGATGCCCTACAGGGGGCATGCCTCAGACAGCTAGTGTTGGAACCCACTCGGGAGGGAGCAGTCTTAGACCTGGTACTCTCAAATGGGGATGGAGAGAGGAGCTCAGATCTAGAAGTGGGTAGCCATCTGGGAACAAGTGACCACCAAGCAGTGTGGTTCATGATAAACTCAGCTGTAGAGTCAAGCCATACAAAAGTGAAGGTGCTGGGCATCAGGAGGGCAGATTTTGTCAAAATGGGAGAGTGCCTCAGAAAAGCACTAGCAAACCGGCAAGAAGGAGGGGTGGAGCAACAATGAGGAAACATCAAAACTGCCATCACAGTGGCAACAAGCCTTTGTGTGAAGCAAATAAACAAATCAAAATGAAAGAAAAAAAAACACTATGGTTGTCAAAAGAGGTGGTGGCTAAGGTTAGGGAGAAAAAGATAGCATTCAGAAAGCATAAGGAAACACAGAAGAAACAGGACAGAGAACTGTACCAGTTGAATCAGAAGGAGGAACGGAAGGCAGTCAGAATAGCAAAGGCCCAAACTGAAGAAAAGATAGCCAACTCAGTTAAGAAGGGGGATAAAACCTTTTACAGGTACATTAGGGAGTGAAGAAAGACAAAGGGAGGGATACTGATGCTAAATAAAGAAGAGGGTGGGTAAGCAGAGAGGCACAGTGTAAAAGCAGGGATACTGAACAAATACTTCTGCTCAGTATTCATAAAAGGAGGGCGAGGTACCTAATCCAATCAATAGAAACACTCTGGATAGGGGGGTCGATATCAGTACTTTCACAGAAGAAAGGGTGCTGAAAGAACTATTAAAACTGAAGGTGGTCGAGAGTCACGTGGGGCGGTGCTCTTAATGGCAGCGTAGTTTACTCACTCTCCCCTCTCAGCCAGACAATCTAGTTGTTTGCCGTTTTCTGTCAACTTTTTCTGAAGAGCTACCTATTACCCTAATCCCCACAGAGTTCACCGTCACTTTATTTTGGCGTCGGTTACCTTTCCAGTAAGTTTCTCACCAAGGTGCAGTGCGGCGATGGAGGCCGAGATAGAAATGTGCCGGGCTGCGCTGCCTACGAATACCCCCAGAAAGCGCTGAAAAATCGAGAACCCAATCCGCGGGGTCTAGCGCTAAATCCGCTCCTCAGGGTGTCTCATCCGCCCGCTCACCGAAGACCGGTTTTTAGAGGAGCTGATTCCTTTCCATGAAACGCTGCATGAGATCTCGGCAGAGCTCAAATCGATGTGTGGGGACCTCACCTCCCTTACGACTCGGGTTGGTGATTCAGATGCCAGGATCAGTTCATTGGAAGTCTGGAAGGCCAAATGTGAACCCGAATTAACGATGCTCAAGCAACAAATAGCGAAACTGAAGCTGAAGACGGAGGATCTCGAGTTGCGGAGCAGGAGGAACAACATTCTGGTGTTGTGACTACCGGAGGGTGAGGAGGGCCCTGACATCCTGTCTTTCGTGCAAAAACTCCTTACTAAGATCGTGGGTCCCTCTCCCATATACTCCTCTTACCACATCGAGCGTGTCCACAGATCTCTCAGGCCTAAGCCTGCACCTGGATCCTCGCCTAGACCCATTTTAATAAAAATGCTAAGTTACCTGGAAAGGCAGCACATTTTACTGAAAGTTAAGAGCCTGCAGGCTGTCATGTGGGAGAATCGTATGCTGAGGATTTCCCAGGACTTACCTTTTGAAATTAGACTGAGAGAGAGTTCCACCCGCTGGTCTCCAAACTGATTGCTGCTGGTCACCGTTTCCGTGTGAACTATCCAAGGCTCCAGGTTTTTCTTGATGGTGCCTGGACCACCTTCGAGTCTCTGGAGCAAGCCAAAAGTGAACTCACCAGGAAGCTGCCTGATCTCTTTAAATCGGGCTGACTGTTTATGCTGAACTTTTAGTGTTGATAGTGCTCTTTTTCTGTGCCTACATGGATTGTTTAGCCTTGATTTGCTGGGTCATTGGGTCCGCTTCTGGCTTCTCATGGAGGGGGGTGTAGGCCTCTCGTGTGGGTCGGGGCGGCATTGGGTTTGAGGTGAAGGCTTGAGCCTTCTGGAGATGGGGTCTCCACCTGGGTGTGCGAGGGAGGGGGGTGGGAACCTCGGTTTTGGTTCGGTTGCTATTGGGCCCATTTTACTGTTGCACCGGTGGGGTTCTACCCACTCTTCCTTCCCCCTTTCCCTTCCGGTTAGTGTGGTGACCGCCTGGTTGATTTGGGCACAAGCTTCCCATTGATTTATTTGCTCCCGTCTCTATTTCACCTGTTTTGGTGTGGTGGGATATATGTAGGCCGGTGGGTCCGCTCCTGGGGGTGAGTATCACCTTGCAGCACCAAGTCAATTGGGCTGTGATAGTTGTTGGTGTGGTTGTGTAAGACTGTCTTTTCCAGTCTAGTTTCGGGGGGTTGGGATTTTCAACATGTTGGTGCTATTGGCTTTCTAATATTTCCCTTTTTTTTTTTTTGTCGTTTCTGGCTGGGGGGTGAAGGGGTGAGCGTTGAGATGCAGTTCCACAACGTTTTGGGGGCGGTACCGGCTTTGTTCTAGAGTTTTGCTCCTGTTGCTCTTTCTTATCAGGTCTTTAGTCAGGGCTATTTTGCGAGTCGGTGTACTGTCAGCCCTGGGGACCGTTCCCTTCAAAGCTCATTCTGCAGTGGTGTACTGGCTTACCTGTTACTGAAGGGCCGGTTTGTATATAGTTTGGGGGGTATTTTTGGGTTTGCTGTAGGGTCTCTTAATTGGGGTGGGGGGGTTGACTACTTTTTCCGGTTTAGTGTATCCTGGGCTTTGTTTCCCTGGCATAGGGGATCCCAGGGTTCTGTTTTTTCTATGGGTAGTGTTGGCACTGTTATATTTAGGGGTCTGTTTTCCATGGGTTTTGGGGGGAAGGGGGCCTCGGAGAGTTGTTCCACTCGGGGTGCGTCTTACTATGGTTGGGCCATTCTTGTGTTTTTTTTTTCTTCGGATACTATCTGTAAGTCTGGTGTTGCCCTGGTGCCTGATCTTCCATTAGTTAAGCTAGCATGGCATTGAGCTTTGTTAAAATTTGCCAGCTGGAATATTAGAGGCATCAATGACCCCCTCAAGAGACGCCAGTTCTTTCTGAATTGTGCCCTGCTCAATGTAGATATTATTTTTATACAGGAAACACATCTGGCCACCTCTGAGGACAAGCAACTGCGTAGGTTGGGTTTTTCTCAGGTTTTTACTGCCCCAGGTTCGCAAGCTAGTAGGGGGGTGGCAATCCTGATTAAGCACTATGTCAGATTCGTTGCAGAGGAGTGTATTACTGATCGGGAGGGCAGATATGTTTTGGTCAAGGGTCAGTTAGACAATAGTAGTTTGGTGGTTGGGGCGATTTATGCCCCGGTGGGTGGTGATCCCTCCTTCCTTATGTCTCTGACAGATATCCTGAGCAGATACCTACCCTCCCCTTTTATCTTAGGGGGCGACTGGAATGTTGCCCCGTCCAATATATCTGATAAAACTTATAGACCAGTTAGACCAGCGTCCCCTGCCCAACTTGCCCTCTCTGATTTTATTAGTTTGTTGGGCCTCTGTGACCCCTGGCATCTTCTCAATCCTGACAGTCAGCTCTATTCCTTTTACTCCCAGGTGCATCAAACGTGGTCGAGAATCGATTTCATCCTTGTCAGTTCCTCACTAATGAGCTGTATCTCTCAAGTAGGTATCGAACCGATAGTTATCTCAGATCACTCTCTGGTCTGGATCAAAGTTTCTCCCGGTATCCAGGGCCAACGCAACACGTTGTGGAAACTCAATACTCAAATTCTGAAGGAGCAACACTCTGTTTCCCAGATCAGGGATTTGATCCGTATGTATTTCGACCTGAACCAAGGTTTCGTTCATCGTGCGGATGTATTGTGGTGTTCCTTTAAATGTTTCCTTCGAGGGGAGCGTGTCAAGATTGTGGCTACTAGGAAAAGGGTTAGGGAGTCCAAAACCAGATCGCTGTTTAACCGGTTGAGATTAGCCGAAGAGCAATTTCTCTCCGTTAATTCCCCAGCTAATTTGTTGGCTCTCATCAAACTCAGGAATGAATACAATGACTTAACCTGCGACAAAGCGGAGTATGCTCTTTTCAAGTCCAGGATTAGGTATATCGATCAGGGGGAGAAACTGCGCCGGATGCTGGAGATGAGGTTGAAAGAAGTAGAGGGTTCCCGTCTAATTCCGGCACTCAAAGCTCAGGACGGCACCTCTAAGTCGTTACCTAGGGAGATTGCCCATATTTTTGAAGCCTTTTTAGAGACATCTATGGTACCAGCTCCACAGCGCCGCAGGCTCAGCTGGCGGAGCGTTCTTGATAACATTAAGCTCCCATCCCTTCGGCCTCATCACTGTGATGTGCTTTCTGCTCCTATCACCCTGGGTGAGGTTGAAGAGGCAATCAACGACCTGCCTCTAGGAAAGGCCCCTGGTCCAGATGGTTACCCCTCCTCCTTCTACAGGATGTTTTGCAAAGAGCTATCCCCTATGTTGCTTAAGCTTTACGAATACCTGTTTTCTGCGGTTGAGTCTGACCCCTCTCTTTTAGAAGCAATAATTATTCTGATTCCTAAACCTGACAAGCCTCCCTCGGACCCTGCCAGTTATCGTCCAATATCGTTCCTCAACTATGATATTAAAATCCTATCCAAAATTCTATCGTCCAGAATCAAATCGGTCTGGGAGCATTTGCTGAGCCCGAACAGGCTGGCTTTGTCCAGGGCGATCATCTGCTGACCATCTGAGAACTCTTGCCCATGTCCTTCAGGCATCCCGTACCTTTCCTGATCCCATGGTCCTTGTTGCTCTCGATGCAGAAAAAGCCTTTGACCGCGTGAACTGGGACTTCTTATGGGCTATCCTGAGGAAAATGGGCTTCCCTGACTCCTTCATTCAAATGATTATGGCTATTTACAAATCCCCCTCGGCCAAAGTTTATTGCAACGGGGTATTTTCTTCCAGTTTTCCCCTATGTGCAGGCACCCGGCAAGGCTGTCCCCTGTCCCCCTACTTATTCAACCTATACTTGGAACCGTTGCTTGTGAGTATTAAAGGCTCATCGCAAATCAGGGGCTGTACCCTTGCGCAACTTCCCCTAACTTTATCGGTTTTTGCTGAAGATATATTGTTATACCTTTCCGATCCCGTACACTCTTTAATTCATGTCCTTCAAATTTTTGACCGCTTTGTCAGGTTTCTAATTATAGGCTGAATGTCTCCAAATCAGTCATATTCCCGGTCAACTCTCTCACTTTAAATTGGATTTTGTGTGGTTTGGCATGAAATGGGTTACTGGTTCCTTTAAATACCTAGGGGTGCATGTAACCAGGGGTGAGGATTTGGCCAAGGAGCTCAACTTAGTTAATGCGGTCAGGAGAATTAGGTGTGACCTCGATCGTTGGCAGCGGTTGCCTCTCTCCACCTGGGGGCATATCAAAATGAATATTCTGCCCCGGCTATTATACCCCCTGATTCACCTTAATATTTGGCTTCCCATGCGGTTTTTTTCTCAGGTTAACTCAGCGCTGTCTAATTTTGTTTGGAAGGGGAAACAGCCTCGTAGAGCCTTCCTCAAGCTTACTGCGCCCAGAGATAAGGGGGGACTTCATTTACCCAATTTCTTGCTGTACTATTGGGCAAGCCATCTGGCTAGATTAGGGAAGCTGTCTAATACTCAGTCTTCCACCTTTCTACCCATTTGGCAACAGCTTGAGGTAAATTTATTAGTCCAGGTGGGTTTGAGCCCTTCTAGTATTTTTGGCTTCCTGCTTCCAAGCTTCCCCGGTCATTCGTGAGTCCCCTATTGGCCTGTCCATTAGAGTTATTTCTCAATGCTGGAATTTCTTTAATCTCCTCCCGTCCAAAGATTCAGCCCAGCCCTTGGTTTTGAATCCTAACCTTAAAATTGGGGGTAGTTGCATAGCTGAGGACTGGCTTCCGCAGCTACAAAATTTGTCTGTGGAGTCTCTGTACGACCAGGACAATCTCCTCAATTTGGATGGTATTTTAAAGTCCCTTCACATCCCTCAGAGATTTATTTTTAAAGTTTTTCAACTAAGACACCTGATTCTCCAAACCTTGGGTCCCACTTGTTCTCCATCTAAATTAAGGCCTTTTCTTGCTAAGGTTCAGGAGGCGGCTGACTTGCGTAGAAGCATCTCTATTATCTATAATAAACTGTTAGATGACCTTTTCCCCGTTCCTTAGAGGGTTCCAAAATCTGGTCTCTCTCAGGTTCGTGTTCTATCCTGTCTGGGGTTCAATTTGGAAGGATGTGTATCGTTACTTATCCCAGGATAACCACAGACTGACCCAGTATTATATTTTAAATAATCTCTATTACACACCAGTCAAGTTGGCCAGGTTTGGAAAGCAGGAGTCTAGTCTCTGCTCAAGATGTGGGGTTGCCGAGAAGGAAACTTGTTGCATATTTTTTGGGCTTGTGCCAAGGTGGCCCCTTTATGGGATGCTCTTAGAGACTGTCTTAATCCGCTCTTAGGTCTGAAAGAGTTATTCACTCCTGATATATGTATTTTGGGTGATTATTCCGCCATCTCGGTGATGGAGCGTAAATACCACATGGCACTTATCTCAATGGCTGTTAAGAAACTGGTCCTCAGGCACTGGTTAGACCAGGTTACTATTACTTATCAAGAGTGGCTGAGGGAGTTGTCTCTCAACCTCAATACCGAGAAATTTATTGCTAGTTATAGGCACAACCCGGGGTCTTTCATTCGGAAATGGGGCAAGTTGAATGCACTCTACTTAGTATAGTCATGTCCCCGGTTGGCCCTATTCTTAGTCTCATATACCAGCTTAACCCCTCCAGGGTGTTTCGTTTCCAGACTGCAGATAGTCCCCCTGTCTAACTTTTTTGTCTAGTTTTGGCCTATCTTCCGCTAGGATAACTCTCCGGCTTCGGGGGGGGATTGGGGTGGGAGGGAGGTGGGGATTTGGAGGTTTTCTTTTTCTGTTCCGAGACTGTATTGGTCTAGATTACGTTGGGTGTCTATACTTATTTTTGGTGTTTTGTTAGCCTGATTATATGTAACCTTCTTTTTTTCTTTGTTAATTCCTTAAGATGTCTTCCTTAATGTATTGTTGGCTCATTTCTTTTGTATTCGAAAACTTAATAAACTTAAATTTCAAAAAAAAAACTGAAGGTGGTCAAAGCAATGGGGCCTGATGGGATTCATCCCAGAGTTCTAAAAGAACTAAGGGGAGAACCAGTAACACCACTGACTACTCTTTTTAACAAATCATGGGAGGATGATGTGGTACCTGAGGACTGGAGGAGGGTGGACATGATTCCCCTTCACAAACGTGGGAGCAAGAGAGAGGCAGGAAACTACAGACCTGTTAGTTTGACCACCGTGGTAGGGAAAAGGATGGAATCACTTCTGAAGCAAAGAATTGCTGAGTACCTAGAGGCCAGTTGTGCACAGGACCCAAAGAAGCATGGATTCACAGTGGGAAGCTCATGTCAGATGAATCTAATCAATTTCTTTTATTGGATGACCAAAGTAGTAGACCAGGGAGGGGCTGTGGAAATGACCTACCTAGACTTTATGGGGGGCTGTGGGGGGCGGAGCCCCACATAGATCAATAGTAATAAATAAACCGTGCAACGTGATTAAGTCGCACAGCATTCTGATGTGCGACATTTTGATCCTGTGCCTTAATAAAGAAATTAGTCAGCATGGGAGTGGGTCCCAGGGTGGTAACCTGGGTAAAACATTTGCTGGACAACAAGATGCTGAGGGTAATAGTAAACACAGTCCACAGTGAAGAAAAAGGGGGTTACTAGTGGGGTACCACAGGGTTCAGTGCTGGGTCCAGTCCTTTTTAATGTCTTTATAGGTGACATTGCAGAGGGACTGGAAGGAAAAGTATGTCTCTTTGCAGACAACGCAAAGATCTGCAACAGGGTTGATACACAATGTGAGGTTGAAAGGATGAGAAGGGACTTGGCAAGGTTGGAGGAATGGTCAAATGTATGGCAGCTTAGATTCAATGCAAAGAAGTGTGAAGTAATGCAGCTGGGAAACAAAAAACCCAGGGGAAGAGTATACAATGGTGGGTGAGATACTGACAACAACAAAAATGGAAAGAGACCTGGGGGTAGTTGTATCAGATGACCAACAGGTGGGCAAGCAATGTGAGAAGGCAGTAAGGAGGGCTGTGGGGATACTGGGATGCATCGGGAGAGGCATCTCCAGTAGAAAACAGGAAGCTGTTATCCCTCTGTACAGACAGTTGGTGAGACCCCATCTGGAGTACTGCTTGCAGTTCTGGAGACCCCATCTCTGCAAAGACATCGACAGGGTGGAGGCTGTCCAAAGGAGGGCAACCAAAATGGTGCAGGGTCTGCACCAGTAGACATATGAAGAGAGACTAAAGGAGCTTAACATGTATACACTTGAGGAAAGGAGGGAGTGGGGGACATGATAGAAACTTTCAAGTTCCTCAAGGGAATTAACAAAGTCCAAGATGGTAGCATCTTTCTGATAAAGAGATGTGCAAGAACAAGGGGGCACAATTTGGTGATAGAGGGGGGATAGCTCAGAGGTAATGTGAGGAAGTATGTTTTCATGGAGAGGGTTGTGGATACATGGAACAGTCTTTCTGAGGTGGTTGTGGAGCCAAAAACAGTGGGAGAATTCTAGAATGCATGGGACAAACATAAGGAAATTCTAAAGGGGGTATGAGGAAGTAGGTTATTGGTTAACTAGGTCTGCAGCTTATCCATTAGGTAGGGAAATGCACAGACTAGGTGGGCCATGCAGTCCTTATCTGCCATCAAATTCTGTTTCTATGTTTCTATGTTGTTCCTTTCTTCCCTTCTGAGTGCCTTCGACCTTTTTATTAAGAATGCCTGTACTACTGGGGAAGTGCATCTCTGTACTGGCGGTACAGGGCAGTTGGAGGAGGCACCAGTAACCGTGGAAAGGGAAAAAGTGGGGGTCTTCAGAAGGGGAAGCTGAAAAGAGGAAGTATGAGGCCCTCAGTTAAGGAAAAAGCAGTTTCTGGGGGGGGAAATGTATTGTTAGAGCAACTGACTTCAGAGTAATGGGACTAAGAGAGAGGGGCATGAAATGCATGAGAGGTGCTTTGGCTTGAAGGAATGGAGAGTATATCCAGAAGATCCATAGGGCAGTAGGAGATGGAAAGGATCTAGACATCAGTGTCCAATTTGGGATAAATGACCTATCAAGGGACATGGTAGAGGCAGTGCAGGGAAATTTTAGGAAGCTAGGAAGGAGCCTCAAGCTGGTGGCTTTTGCTGAGGATTTATCTATATATGGCCAGGGAGAGAAAAAGACACTATACACCAGGGCTTTTAACAATTGGTTGAAGGTATGGTGCATGGAGAAGGGCCTGGGCTACATTGGGGACTGTGGGCTAATCTGGGATGATACGGGACTCTAGAGGGGAGACGGCTTGCATCCTTCCAGGAAAGAAACCACAGTTTGTTTATTTTTTGGGGGGCTGGCCCCTGATCCTTATCGGATCTCAACCCTTCACTGTCTACTGTTCCCCTATGACCAGGCTTACCCCCCTTGGTGGGGTCGCTGGGCAGGCACCCCCTCCCAATGCACATGGTTGGCAAGCCCTGGCTTACCCCCATGGTCAGTACAATGGGAACAGGACTCCCCCAGTGGACATTAGTGGCAGTGGAGGTAGCAGCAGAGCAGGGCATCATGCCCGGGTCTGGCTTTTTTCCTTGAATGTTGGACACCTTAGGGCAGGGATGTGCAGTGATATCCAGCATTCACCCCACCCCCTTATATTGATGATGCCAGCTGCAGTGGATCCCCCAGCCTCTGCCACGTGTCCGTATAGCACAGGACACTCTTCCCCCCTCCCCTCAGAAAAGGAAAGTGGTCCCAGGGATACTCAATCCTTCTCCCCCTGGCCATTACTCTGACTCCCAAGTTCATCACTTAACCCTGGATGGCAATGCCTCAAGCAGGAACCTTGTCACCAGAGTTCTTAGAAGGAGGCTTAAGTGCTACTTGGGTGACATTCTATGTTTGAATTTCAGCAAGGACTTTGACTTGGTGCAACACAAAAGGTTTATCATGAAGTTGGAGTACCCAGGAGCAGGAAGAAAATTAACCAGGTGAGTGTCCAGTTGGCTTAGCTGTAGGTCCTAGAGGGGAAATGGTTGTAAGGGAACTGTTGGGTACAAAGGAGGTTACAAGTGATATCCTACAGGCATCAGTGCTTGTACCAGTGTTGTTCAATGTGTTCATAAATTACATTGGGGATGGAGACATGGGTATGATCTGCCTCTTTATGGATGACACCAAGCTCTGTGGGAAGATTGACTCAGACAAAGGGGTGCAGAACACAATGGAGGACCTGGCTAAGCTGGATAGATCAATCACCCCCCTCTGATGTTCTGTGATAATGCCATGAGCTGCTGTAGTCTCTTTTTTGGCTGCCACCCCCCTATCCTCTCATTCTTCCTCCCTGATTTCTTGTAGGTTTCTGAAATGATTCCTTGTATGTGTTATTCATGTATCCTATTTACCATGATGTCATACCTGAACTGATGAATATGGTTGTATGCTATCTTTAATGTTGTATGCCCTTGTTTAACATGTTTAACATGTATGTACTCTCCTGACATGGAACCTTTGTAAAACAGCCTTGGCTCAAAGGTAATTGTAATCCTAGATCTAAATAAACAATAAACAGATGGTCATAAATCTGGAAAATCAGGTACAATGTGTAGAACTACAAGATCATGAACATAGGAAGGAAGAATCTGAGGGCAGAGTACAGTCTAGCAGGAGTCAAGTTAACTGAAACAGAAGAGTAGGAGGAGAAGGATTTTGGGATAGCAATCATCAGCAACCTTAAACAGGGCATACAGTGTAGGAAGGAAGAGGCCAAGGTAAAGAGAATTCTAGGCTGCATTGCTTAGGGAGGAGGTCATAATGCTGCTGTGCAGATCCTTAGTGTGACTTCACCTGGAGTATAGCATGCAATACTGGAGCCTTTGCATAAGAAAAGATATCAACTAGCACTAGGCAGTCTAGAGTAGAGCATCAAAGATGGTTCATATGAGGACAGGTTGAGAGAGCTGAACATGTATTGGCTAAAGAAAAGGAGGGAGAGAGGCGACATGATTACAACCTTCAAGTACCTGAAAGATATACAGTACATAAGGAGGATATTGAAGACCTTTTCTGTCTCAGAGATAACAGGACCACTAGGGGATGCTGTCTTAAAGGGGTAATAACTGCATACAAACAAGTCACACCTCACTGTGAGGCAGGGCTGATTAGCACAGAAAAGAAGCATTTATTTACTTCTGGTGATTGTATTTATATATAATTTATCTGGTTAATCCTGCTTCCCTCTCCACCAACATTTCAATTTCCAGTGCCCCAAATGGCATGCCCACCACAACCCATGGCTGTCCCAAGAATGACATTTCATAAGGGGAGCAGCCACAGGTCTGTCCATAAAAGTTATGTATAGCCAGAGCTTCAAAATAGCTCCATTTTGGAACGTGCTGATATCGGTGCTATACCGAGACCAAGTAGAAGCTGGCAGTGTTGCTGCCAGTTTTTACCTGGTCTCAGTATAGCACCGAGACCTGTATGTTCCAAAACTGAGCTATTAGAAGCTCCACCTATACATAAATCTAACTGACAGAACTGTGGCCACTCCCAGCATGAAACATCATTCTCGGGATAGCTGCAGGTGGTTGTGGGTGCACCACTCAGAATGCTGGAATTTGAAATCCTGGTAGAGAGAGAGGCAAGATCAACCAGGTAAATTATAAATAAATACAATCACCAGAGGTAAAAAAAAATTCCACTTTTATGTACAGTATGTACTAATCAGTCCCTGCCTCATACTGAGGTGGGGCCCATTTTTGCAAGGATGTTTCCCTTTAGTTGGCTGGGTTAAGATTCCAGAAGAAGGTCAGGAGACACTTCATTACAGAGAGGGTAGTTTCAGGATGGAATGGAATCCCATCTGAGGTTGAAACCCAAACGGCAGTGGAGGGGGGCCAAGAGAGGGTGGGCTAGGGTTCAGAGGATGGTCAGGGTTAGGGGAATGCAGGCAGGGCCCACTGTAATTTCTGGATCTTGGGCACCAGAGTTAAGCAGCCTTGACAGACCAAAAGGCCTACTTTGTATGGCTAATTCCTATGTTAATATTCAAACTAGGCAGAGGGGTAGGCTGCTGAATTAAGGGAGGCAGCAACTGCCCCCCAGATAATGAAGCAACAGGGAGGGAGGGCCCATGGGGAGTAAATTCCCCTGGGACAGGGGTACAAGAAGATGTGGTTGGGGACAATGCAAAGGAAAGGGGGGGTCTATAAATCAAGGGAGCAAGAAGAAAGGAATAAAGGAGACAGGGAAGAGAGAGGGAAGCAAGGGAAGAAGTGGTATGGGGGAGCATCAAAGAACAGCACAGGCAAGGGGGGATTGAATTTAGGGAAGCAGGTAGGAGGAGATAAGGTAAGGAGAGCCCTGTGTACCAATGCAAGCAGTCTGGGAAATAAAATTCTGGACCCGGAGGTCATCATTGTGGAGGCTAACCTGGATTTGGTGGCCATAATTAAGTCATGGTGCAGTGACAGGTATCACTGGGACATGGCCATACTGGATACTCTGTTCTGGAGAGGCAGGGAAGGGAGGAGGGGATGTACTAAATGTAAGGGAAGGAATCATGGCCACAAAAGTGCAGAGACACCTGGAAGAAGGAGGGACTGGCGGTGCTGTGGGTCATCCTGAAGACAAGTGCTAGGGTCGCTACATGTAGAGGGATGGTATACAGACTTCCAGCACAGGAAGATGATTTGGATAAGGCACTTGGGGAAGCCATCATCAGGATGGCAAGTAAGGAGCAGATGTTGCTGTTTGGTGAATTCTGTCTGACATATGTGGATTGGAGCCTTCCCCACTTGCATATACTGTGTGTGACCCTGAGCAAGTCACTTAAATTCCCTGCGCTCCCAGGTTGCACCTGTAAAAAAAGCTTATAGCTTAGTGTGTCTCACCTAGTTAAACAATTGGAAACTGCAGGTTCAGCAAAGAACAGGGCCATCCTTGTGTCCTTCAAGGGGCTTTTCTCAGGCAGCTATTCCATCAATCTACTAGGGATATGGCAGTGCTGGACATGGTCCTTACAAACAGTGGCCCCAGTGCACTAATGGGGTGGAGTTGCTACATGCATGTATCTGGGGCATGCAACCACTCCACACCATACCCACCCCCCATGTGGGATGCACCATGGGGGGACACATAGCACATACATTCCCAATCCCCTGGATGTGCAAGGAGCAATGTGCCAGGGGTGGGAGAGGGTCAGGCCAGCACTACACACCATGCACTAAGGCACGTAGTGCTGGTCACAGAGGTACATAGGGGGCGCAAGGTATGCAAGGGAGAACCCGGCCATAAACCTCCTACATGCCCCGCCCATACTCCAGTATCCACCAGGCTACAGGGCAAATAGCCCACCCACTCTCTGGGGCCACAATGTGCAGTAATATCTTTGGGAAAATGCCACAAATTGCAACACTGTCCCACGAAAAACCTGCTGATGCACAAAACTACAGTGTTACGGCACTGCTTTGTAAAATGTACCTCTACATTTTAGGGGCAAACTGACCCCAGAATCCAATTCCTCTGCCCCTGTTTAGGTAAACACCTATTGGCATTTACATAATTAAAGCATTTTCTTCCCCTTTTACTGCATCCAAGGGAAAGGGAGCTGAGGAATTAACTATATGGCTTACAGGCAGACTGGATGTTCCTAGTATTCCTTACCTTCCTACAATTCTTATGGTGGCCAATCACTGTGTCGGCAGTACAATAGCCCCTCCACCTCTGTCAATGTGGGACACTTGGAAGCCTACACCCAGTGTCACCAGATATGCTTTACATGCACCTCCCCCACAGTGTGGAACACTGGGGAGCCAACTCCCGGTGTCCTGAAAAATGTATTTTAATTCTTTGCTTACAGTGGAGTGCCCAATCACTATGGCAGCATTGGAAGCCCCTGCTGCCAGTGTGGGATACTGGGGAGCCCACTCCCAGTGTCCCCAGATATGTCCTACACCCCAGCTGTGTGGGATACTGAGAAGCCCACCCCCAGTGTCTCCAAAGAGTTTCCCAGATGCACCAGTAAAAAAACACAGTCCCCGGATGTCTTTTTTCATTTTTGTCCTGAAAAAAGAAAACAGTCCCTTGTCGTCTCCCCATCCCCCTCCCTCATCCTGACCCTTCCAGTGAGCACCCACCACCCCACATCCCCATTGCCCTATACTTACCACCAGAGGTCATCTAGTGTCATTTTCTGTGGACTGGGACATGTCTGCACTCTTCAAAGTCGAACTGCGAACTGAAGACTCAAGTGCCAAATAATGTATGTTAATGGCATTTTGAACTTATGTTGATATCATTGGCATTTTTTAGGTACTTTTTACCAAATTTTCAACATGGCCTTCTTGAGACCCCCACCTCATGAACATTATCACTATTGTTTCGTTACTCAGGCCAGGAAGGTGATTTTGCAGTTACTGTGCAGAATCACCTTTTCAGACTAAGTAATGAAATGACAGTGCCAGTGTTCATGAGGTGGGGTTCCCAAAAAGCCATGTTGAAAACTTGGTGGAGAAAGTCCTAAAATTGGCTGAGTTATGAGCGTTCATTGACATTTTCCTATGCATGGATGTAACCTTGCTCATTTTAATATTTTCACTCCAAATGTTCAACGTTGCCATTTTTTCACATAACCTCATGAACAGTACAGCTGTCATTTTTCACATTCTGCAACACACATGTTTTCACACCTGTGGCATGGAATGGCATTTTGCCACAGATTTAAAAATATTCACCTATGTGGTTTATGAGGTGGGGTCATAAGAAGATTATGCTGAAAATATGGGACCAAAATAAGAACAAATGCCACACTTATGACCATTCATTGCAATTCCACTATGCCCACTCATAACTACAGAAATTTTAAATATTTTGAACCTAGATTTTCAACATAGCCTTCTTATTACCTGACCTCATGTATGTCACAGCTGTCATTTTTTAAATTCTGTCCAAAATGTATTTTGGCACCTGTGGTGCGGAATTGCATCACAGGTGCTCAGATGTGCAGAATTAAGTTTTGGCAGTGATTTGAACATTTCCTGCACTGGTACGTGTCCTGGGGTACTCAGATGGCTATGGTGATAATTTGCTCATGCATCTATGGAAGGATGGGTGTGCAGGGTCCAAAGGACCCTTTGCTCCCACAGTAAAATAAAGAGAATCACAGACCATGGGAGTGCAGGGACTAAAGAGCCCTGAGCTTCCACAGGGAGATGAAGATTAATTACAATGTCTCTACACTTATGGATAGATGGGAGCGCAGGGACTGGAGGGCACTATGGTCCCATAAACAACAATGACTATGGTGATACTTTCACAAAAACTAAGGAAATTCATTATAAAAAAGTCATCAATGCATCAGTTATGGTTCATATTAAAGTAACATATGTATGGAAATGTGGTGTTATGGTTCCCAACCCTAACATCTCACCCCACCAACCAACCCTACCACCCGAACCCAACCCTCCACACACCTACAGGCATCAGGGTTTATCTTGGGGTCATTTACCCTAATGCTCACCATATGGATGACAGCAGAAGTGATACAGCTGGTGAAACATGATGATGGATGCCTGTTGTAATATGTTTAAGAAGTTGTATGATATTTCAGATGTATTACGGTGTGTGTGTCTGTGATTGGTTGTCTTGTCTTCTACCACCCCCATAGTTGTGTGTTCTGTGTGTGTGTGTGTGTGTGTGTGTGTGTGTGTTTGTGTGTGTGCATGTGTGGCAGTAGGGGGAGTCAGAGTTAGGGTTCAAAACCCTAACATCAAATTTCTTTGCTTTTGTCACTGTAAAAAAAAACAACTGTTGCATTAAGGCAGTTTTTTTCAAAGAATTTCTTACTTTTTGAGAAAGAAATAAAAATGAGTAGGTTCTCTTACCATAGTACATGTAAATAAGATTATGAAACCTTTATAAAAGACAGATTTGCAACAATGCCTCACCCAGGCAATGCCCCCACCCCTGCAGACCAGGTACTGCATCCTGAGTGCAGAGCCTCAGCCCAAATAAAGCCATGGACATCAACGATATACAATGGTAGCCACAGACATTGCAAGCTATTTCCAGATATCTTGAGAAATTTCTGAAGAATTTCTCTCTGCTGCCCCTACTATTTAAATGCGAAAAGCATGAGATATTTCTGGAAATATCACAGAAATTTCGGGAAATAGCTTGCAGTGTCTGTGGCTACTACTGTACCTCCCTGATGCCAGTTGTACAATTGTTAGGACACTGAGGAGTTGCACCATTTAATATTTTTTCATGAAATCTTTGAAAGGCACATTGGGGACCCTGGCTGCATGTTTCCTGAAGGCTTTGGACCAGTCGCGCAAACCGTGTGACCTGTAAGTATGAGCAAAGAATGTGCAAAAAAGTGTAAATATGACTTTGTATTGCACTTTATAGCTCTGCAACTGTATATCTGATCATTATGAAACTTGGCAGATCCAGAGATCTATGGCACCACTCTGTGCCTGCAAACATTTAAGGCAAATCCATCATACAGTGGCAAAGTTATTAAACTGCAAAATTTCAAGCTTTAACCTTAAATGGGATTCAACGGCATCACCCAGGCAGTGCCCCAACCCCCCTAGATGAGGTACTGAATTCTGTGTGCAGAGCCATAGCCCAACTAAAGCCAGGAACATCAAGCAGAGATGCAGTGCTATGCAGAGATGAAAGAGGTATCATAGCAGTATGCTGTTGCTTAAGAGTGGTACGAATACCACACATGCTACAGTACATCAAGACATAAGCTGATTTTGCATTCCACTCAAGGAGTGACTTCACAGGTTGGGTACTACACAGAAATTGTACATACTTGCTCAGCTGCAAGCCAAATATGCACAACTCAGCAACAGTTGTGGAAATCTTCCAGAGGGAAGAAATATGTTGCAAAGGCAAGCATAAACAAACATACTAAGCAACACTGTAAAGGTCTGGCTGCTGATGCTCACCTAAGGAAGCAAAAGTATTTTCGATCACTGACTTGTAAAGCTAAGTTAGACTTATTGCAGCTTTCATGAGACTTGAATGCAAAAAATGAAAGAGTCATCTGTCATTGATGAAATTGCATCTCAGAGTTTGTACATTTATCAACAGAGCAGTATTTGTTCTTCAACACTTGTGGCATAAAATGGCACATGTACTTGAACAATTCAGAAAAGTTGTGTACAGTATAAAGATAAGGTTACAATGGTATCCTGTCTTGAACCAACATGACTTCTGTGACATTTTCAAAGGTAGCTGGCTACACACATAGCACTTAGAGGCATATTTCTGGAAGAAGTCATATTACTCACAGAAAAAGGACAGCAAGTTCTCTATTGATGGGGCTGGTAAACTATGTAATGTGCTAACAGTATGTGATGACATTACAACTGTGTCAGATGGTGAGTCGGAGTCAACTGTTCAGTCTCGTAAGCATCACTGTCTGGCATGGACATGTGATGCAACTTGCAACCAGAGGCAATAATCATTTGATAAAGACAAGCACTTTATCAATCTATTTGTCGTTACTGATCATAAAGACAGACATAAATTGTTTGAGACTATAGACCTTTGTGAAATCCATCCACATACTGGACTTATGGGTCATTCACTAGCATGCCTAGATAGTGGTTTTTGTAACACTGTATTTCACCACATTCAGATGCTGGCGGTGCATCAATCAGGGATGCGTAACTTTGTGTACATGCTATAGGCTGTGTGTATAGGCTCTATGAGGTGCAGCGAGTTGTTGCACAGCATACTCATCTTAATGAGTTGCTGCATTTTGGTGACATGCATGGTGCCATGACATTTCTGAAACAGCTGCAATGTGACAGGAGTGTCACAGATACTGTGATTGATCAGGCTTCAATTGCTGATGGAAATTCTGTCTCTGTCTTGGAAAAAGATATTCTCAAGCAGTTTGGGAAATCCATTGCCAGACTTGAGTTGGCAATGACAGAGAAATTTGACTCTGTATGTGTGTCATGTGATTGGCTCTGTTACCAGAAACAAACGGTCACAGTTAATCTGGAAACCTTGTCACCGTACAATGACATGTGGTTTCAACTCTCAGCATTTCTGCTGTTAAAGTGTGATTTCACTTACAGCCAATCATTGTGATGTGCAAGCACTGTTTCTGGAAGGTGAACAGTAATACTGTGCCACCAAGGTCATTGTTGAACAATATGGAGGCACATGTTACACCTGCTGAGATTGCTACATTGAATATCTTTGAACAGATTCTTATTCAGACTATGAAACTGTTTCAAACTAATCTACATTTGAATACAAAAATATGGAACATTCCACAGGAAGAACTCAGTAGGTCTCTTAAGGATTCCATTATGTATCTTCCACATCCTTTGCAGGAGAATGTGGAGGCAATCTCCAGTGAGAACAGTTTGGTGATTCTTGTCAACGGTGTTCCAATGAAGTCAAAGGTCATCTGGCAGGATGTTGTCAATGTAGAGAAGGTGAAGCTGGCTCTTACTTACATAAAGAGCAACAATCCTTTTTATGCAGACCTTGACATTGATCGCATGAGTAGCATGTCTACTGAACATGATGTGTCGGATACCACAAAACCAATGATTAAGAAGGTCAATGTAGAGACAATTGATAATGTGTACTAACAGTACACAATACATCCACTACATGGCAGAGATCCAGTTGGGGAAAACACTGATCTGTATCAAATGAAACAGGTGGAATGTGCTCCTGTCAGCATTTGGGAAGTGACATTGGAAGCACATTGTTTTCTGGATTTATTTCCAAAAGGGTCAGGTGGACATTTAGATGATAGAGAAGTGTGTGTGCAAGATGTTGAATACTGTACCAGTCACTTGCTCTGTAAGGATGGCAAATTCAGATGCAACATACAGTACTTGTTCCACTTCCTCTGGGAGAGTGAGCTTAGCATACTGTCTGCATCAATTGCACATACTATACGGCTCATGACTCCACTTGATGGAATCCTTGCTGTTGAGTTTTTGCAGAAATAAAAGCAAAAGGATAAAACTGTGCAAGTCAATTTATCTTCCATACTGTCAAGTCTACATGGCACCAAAAATACTGGTATCGCAGACACTCTGAGGTGATGACTATGCTGTGAGAGTATGGTGCAGCAACATGGTTTGTCACACTCAACTGTGCTGAGTACACCTGGGAGGAGGTGACTGAACTCTTGAAGTGAGTAAATTGTGATCTAGAGGGCATTTCATCAATGACTCTCGGAGAGATGTGCTCACTTGACCCAGTGTCTGTGACTAGACATTTTCACAAGCGATTCCATGATATTCTGACTTTCATTTTGTCAAAGGACAATCCACTTTTTGGTAATGTAGAGCATTACTTCTGGAGAATGGAATATCAGGCATGAAGCACTCTTCATATTCATATGTTACTGTGGATCAAGGCCACCCCACACATAGGCGAACATGAAATAGTAGAAGTGCTAGCATTCATTAAGCGATACATCACTTGCCGCATACCAGACAAGTATGACAGTCCTACGCTGTGAAAGTTGGTGCATAAGTTTCAACAGCATATTTGTACGAAATACTGCCGCCAGGTAGTGAAGAGCTAATCTGACTGGTAAACATGATGTCGCTTTGGATTTCCCAGACATGTCTGTCAGAACGGTCACATGAATAAACTATTTTCAGCAATGCAACACCACTTGAAGACAAAATCAATCAAGAGGGTATATGAGTTACCCAGGGAGGAAAATGAGGTGTACATCAATGACTACAACCCCACTCTTCTAATGTGGCAAGCAAACATAGATGTTAAGTTTGTGACTGACAACTCATTGGCTCTGGTTCGGTACATCACTTCGTACATCACCAAACATGAACAGACTAGCTTGCAAGATCTTTGGGAAGATATTGCCCATTCAAGCAAGTCACTGATATCTCAATTGTGGTCACTTGGATTGAAAACCCTATCACACAGAGAATGTGGTGCATACGAGGCCGGCGATTGTTTGATCGGTACACATTTGTACGGAAAATCTGATGCTGTGTGATTTCTCAGTGTTAACTACAAAGAGAAGCACAAACGTGTACTTATTTCTCACGCTGAGATTGAGGAACTGGCTCTCAACAGACCTTCTTAAAAACGCATATTGAAGAATAACCTGATTGACATGCACTACCCCCGTAGACACAGTGACATGGATGGTATGTGTCTATTTGAGGTGGCTAAATAGTACGACTACAAGACAGATATCTCACCTGATTGCACATGTGACATTTACAAGGTCAGGGGAGTGGATGGCTGTCTCATAAAGAGACATAAGCCTTGGCTCATTGACCACTGAAAATTATATCTAGGCACATCTGAGAGCAGAGAACATTGCTACTTTGTTCTGCTATTCTTATTTAAACCCTGGAGGAATGAGTCTGAATTGAAAGGTAACTGTGATACATTTGAGGAACAATTCAATCACAGTTATGACACATTCAAAACTGAACACTCTGACACATACATACAGAGACTGGATGTTGAGAAGGAACAGCATGAAAAGGCACAGAAACAACTTGAAGAGGACAATCCTGTTAGTTCATAGGACAACCTTGATCCGGAAGGAGAAGGTATACTTGGAGTGCCTCTTCCTCTGAATGCTCCAGAAGTACTCATGTCAGAAGTGTAGAGTGCTATGGAACATGGCACACACTGCACTGTTGATCTAGCAGAATTGAGAGACAGACTCAATGAGGAACAACGTGTGGTGCACTCTGCAGTTACTGATGCTGTTCGTCATGGGATACTACACCAACAGAACAAATGTGACTGTCGTGACCACAAACCACTACTGATGTTTGTTAGTGGCTCAGCAGGTACAGGTAAAAGCTTCCTTATAAAGGCCGTTATGGCTGAAATACAGAAACTGACATGTTCATCAATGTCTGTTGCTGATAGTGCTCCCACTGGACTGGCTGCATACAACATTGGTGGAGTTATGCTACACTGTCTCTTCATGTTGTCAGTGGAGCATGGCAAAGCAGGAGAGTATCGTAAGATGTCATTTGAGGTTGCATCTCAGCTTTGTTCTGTTTACTAAAATAAAGTTACTAATCATTGATGAAATTAGCATGGTCTCAAATTTGATGCTTTCCTGTATACACCTATGTCTACAGGAGATTTTGGGAACTGACTATGGAGATGCATTTGGTGGTAAAATCATTGTTGTATTTGGAGATCTTTTACAACTTGCACCAGTTAATGCAGAACATGTCTTGAAGCTCTGACTGTCAAGCAGGCTAAGAATACACCAGGCTGCACTGGAGGTTGTGACCTGTGGGAGTTATTTGCCTATGTCAAGTTGTGTGAGAACATGTGGCAGAGTGGTGATCTGGCTTACAAGGCATTGTTGGATCAAGCTCTTACATATTCTTTGTCACAACATCTTTCAACGTTACATGGTCGAAGAATCACAATGGATACTACATCCATACACACAGCATGCAATGTTTTCAGTGATGTGTACTCCAAGGTCACACGGATTGTGTGTCTTATGCCATGACTTAAGAAATGTACTGAATTCAACAGTGTTATGTTGCAGAGAGAAAATCAAGAAATGGTCTCACTGCATGCTGTTGATATAGTTGATGGTGTAATTCTAAGTCAGAAGCTGGTAGCAAAGATGATTGAACTATTGTCTGAACTGAAGTCGGATACGTCACGTACAGCTGGCCTGGAAGCTGTTCTTACAGTTTGCAAGAATGCACGTATCATGCTATGGCATAATCTTAATGTTGAGCGTAGCATGGTAAATGGTGCCATGGGTCACATCATCGACTTTGTATACAATGTTCAGAAGACATTTATCGAGACACTTGTTGTCCACCTTGACAACATGGAACAGTCTGTGCAGATTGATCGTACCTGTGTTAAATTCCAGGTATTTAAGGATATCTATGTCAACAGGAAACAGTTTCCAATATGTGTTGCATATGCTGTTTCCATTCACAAGTCACAGGGCTTGAGTTTGGATTCAGCAATGGTGGACATAGGCACAGACATTTTCAAGGATGGCATGAGCTATGTAGAGCTTTCACGCGTCTGCAGTCTTTCCGGGTTGCACATCCTCACACTTGCACCACAGAAGATATGCACTGAGAAGCGATGTATTATGGAGTACAACATATTACATACTCTGCATCAGCCACAGATGCCTCTCATTCCATTACCTATGTATGTGGTTGTCTCACATGCTACAGTCACAGCTTCAGCTGGCAACAAGAGAAAATGAGCTGCCACTACTGAATCAACTGCTCACAGTAACAAGAAGGTCAGTATGTCAAATACAGATGCAAAATCAGCTGTTTCTAAGAAGTCACTTGGTATGGCTGTTGCCCCAGTGTTTGATAACAGTACTAGAGTAAACTGCTATGCTAATTCAGCTATGCAAGCATTTCTCCACATGCCACACTTTGTGCAGTCAATATCAGCTTCACAAGACACTCCCTTATCAAAGGCATTGAAGGAAGTTGTGAATGTGACTTCTGATCAGTTACAAAATTTACAGTCACTGACACCTCTATGACAGGTCTTAGGTACATATGATGGGTGCAGTACGTTCGCTGCTAATGTGCAACAGGACACCACCAAGTTTATGATGGCCATCATAAACAGTTTGGATGAAGAGGGGATTCCAATGTGACAGTACTTCACTGTCTCATATGTTACCAGATATGTATGTCTGTCATGTGGTCATTCAGAGAGAGAAATCACTGAGGATATGCTTTGGGTTTCTTTGTTTGTGCCTCACTCTCAAAGTGTCAAGTTCCAGCAGCTGTTCACAAATGCAGAAAGTGGTTGCCTATGTGTTAGGTATGGAGGGACATGTACTCAGTCTATACATCTCACAACTTCATTTCAATATCTCATGCTTGTATTGCATAGATTTGACTCTAATGGGCTCAGAGTTGATACACTTATTACATATTTCACAGTAGGTAGAATTGTATTTAACCAAGCAGTGTTTGACACTCAGGCTGTGATCTATCACCATGGCCAGTCTGTACATTGTGGACATTACATTTCTTTGTTGAGGTACAGAACTGGATAGGTTGAATGCAATGACTCCACTAGCACTTTTAAGCAAAGGCTACCGTGAAACTTAAAAAATGCATACATGCTGATATTGAAGAACCATTACAATCTTTATACATCAGAAGAATAGTCACACAACATGTGACATATCTTGCTGTCCATTTTGTTACAGAGTGACTTCTGCTACAGAAATACTATTGTTTCTTATGCAAATCTGTGTCCAATATTACACTGATAGTACGTCGCATGGTTTACATGCATATGTTTACACAATCTGACTTCTAAGATAGTTGCGGTAATCAGTGACACAGTGAAAATAGTTGCAGTGATCTTCAATCAGCGCCAACTGTTTTTACAGTTACTAGAGAAACCACACTTAGATGTCTAAGAAAGACTTTGAGATGGCAAAACAGATATGACTATATGGGCCTCCTGTTCTGTCATTGTCTTTTCTTCTGAGTAACTCGTATGCAGCCATAACAAGTATTACTTGGCACACTTGCCAACTGTGTACCTCTACTAGTCCATGTGCATGGAAAAAAATGTGTTTCACATCTCTTTGAAAATGCTTGTACTGTGTCATGATTTTATTTGGATCTTTTATGAGTAAAAGATGTCCTGCATTTATTTGTACCACTTCTGTGCTTAACACAGTTGCACACTGTTTTCCATCTGATCTGCTAACCTGTACTTAAAGATATCACACTCTGACATAGGCATCACTCTGTAACATGTTGCGTATTACCAGGTGTGGCTTGTCTTTTTTGTTCCTTTGCGGCTTGACTTTATACATTCATACTGTATCGCAACAGTGTACTAGTATGTCTGTTTCCTTTTCGTACATCAATGTTGTATATATGTATATTAGAGGCAAAAAACTCTGCTTAATACATCAGTTAGGGTTGTTCCACAGCGACAAAAGCGAGGAAATTCGATGTTAGGGTTGAAACCCCTTTGCACCCTCCAACCCACCCCCAACTGGAATCAGCGATGGGGTCGCTACTAACTGTCACCCCATCACATGTGGAAAGAAGCTGAGGAATAGGAGAATGGGGTGACAGTTAGGACCGAGGACTCAATGCACACCCTAATTCCAGTTCAGGGGTGGGTTGAGGGTGCAAAGGGGTTTCAACCCTAACATCAAATTTCCTCACTTTTGTCGCTGTGGAACAACCCTAACTGATGCATTAAATGGAGTTTTTTGCCTCTAATTTCCCTTCTTTTTGAGAATGATAATGAGAAATAGTGAATGTAATGCAGCCCCACACTCCCGCCATGTGATGTCTTGTCACATAGTAACATTGTGCCCGCAAACGCAAATCGTAATGCGCATGGTGACGCAAAGCGAAACAGAAAGAGAAACAGTACTGTATACATAAATGTTACAAACAACGCAAACGCAACCACAAAGGAAAACGCAAAGGGTAATGCACATGGTGGCGTAAACATGAACAGTAAGTGAAACGGGTACGGAACTGCAAGCAGAAATGGTAATGGTAACAGTAATGTAAGCACACAGGCTGATTTTCCCCAAAAGCTGTATAGAGAAAGACAGTGAGTAGAAAGAATGTATGCAAAATAATGACTCTCAGAACACAAAATGAGGACTTGGAATAGTAAATTGCTTATGTCTCAGTAACTGTACGACATAGAAAAACAATTTAAAAGTCATGTGTATCATCCCTTTCCTGGCTGTTTATGATGGCCATCATAAACTCGGTGGTGTCCTGTTGCACATTAGCAGTGAACATACTGCACCCATCATATGTACCTAAGACTTGTCATAGAGGTGTCAGTGACTGTACATTTTGTAACTGATTAGAAGTCACATTCACAACTTCCTTCAATGCCTTTGATAAGGGAGTGTCTTGTGAAGCTGATATTGACTGCACAAAGTGTGGCTAGAATTTTTCCACAAAAAGTCCGTATCTCGCACCGTTTTCAAGATACAGGCCTTGAAAAGTGCGGCAAATGCCATAATGTTATCCTATGGGAAAAAAACAGAAATTCAGACTGCCATAACTTTGCCTCCCTGTAATATTTTTTCACCAAACCACTGAAAGGCACATCTGTGGGATGTTGACTATGTTTCCTGCAAATTGCAGCCCAAAAGACCAAACCGTTATTTTGCAGCAGGGCGTCAAACGATTGCTGCAATGCGCAGTACGCCGTAATGTTATCCTATGGGAAAAAGTGTCAAATTTTGAGTACTGTAACTTGGCCGCCATGTAATATTTTTTCAGTGAAGCACTGAAAGGAACATCTGTGAGATGTCAGCTGTGTTCCCTCCAAATTTCAGCCCAAAACTCCAAACCATTCTTTTGCAGCGGGCTGCCAAAGAATTACTGTTATTTTGGGCATAGTGTCGCAAAGTAGTGTCATGATTTGCGAAAGCTTTCGCAAAAATTTGTGACACTTTCATGAGTGCGACACTACTTCGGGAAAGTACTTTTTCCAGAAATCTGAAAAACATATTTCTGGGGTGTTTTACCTCAAAATAAAGACATGGCTAGCATCCTCAGGGCCCGACTAGGTGAATACAAAAAGAATTAGGTTGCTAGAGGGTCTCAATTTTAAATGCCAAACATTTTTCTGATTACTAACTGAAAACAAAATGGTGGATTTGTGACAGTAAAAGGGCCATTTGCGACAGTAAAAAGTGCATTTGCGAAAGTGTTGAACTTTTTGTTAACTTTTCCCATTGACTTAGAATGGGAACTTGTTTTTTGAATAACTTTTGAACCGTTAAATACTTTTTTGCCAAATCTTCGAAAGGCACATCGGGAACCCTGGCTGCACGTTCCCTGAAGATTTTGGACTGGTCACGCAAACCGTGTGACCTGTAGGCATAACCGTAGAATTCCAAAAAGAGCATAAACGCACATGCAGATCACGCTTAATAACTCCACAGCCGTATATTCGACCAGTACGAAACTTGATAGATCCCAAGGCATATGGGTCTTGATTCTGTATTCCAAATTTCTGGCAAATCTGTTGAACAGTTGCAAAGTTATTATGGTGCAAAAGTTTGGGTTTAACATATAAATGGCTCCTCAACCCTAACTATGGTAGCACTACTGTGCTACCATAATACGATTTTTATTAGATTATTTAAAGTCAGTACTGTTAGCTTTTCAGCAGTTGTCTTTATTGCTATTTAACTGATTGTATTAAACAATGCTCAATATTTTGCTGTTTTACACTATTTAATTGACAAATATTTCAACATATTCTTAATGTATTACTTAAAATTACGTAAATATTTAGTACAACTTTTCTAATATGTGGTGAGTTTCATATAGGTATCATTAACAGTAATAAAGAGTGCTGTGGTAAATCTTTATTTATTAACAAGAGGTGCTATTTTCTCAATAATAGATTATTAGTTTTATATTTGTATTATTGTGTTCAAGCATTACTTATTATTAACTTCAAGTTTTTAGTGATGTAGATACTTCATTAATTCAATATGAATGTTGATTACAGCTTTGATGATATTTAAAGATGTATATATTACCTGTTAGCATATGCCATTAAATTTTGGTTTGTGTAAGAAGTAAATTAAATACATGTATACAATTGCACACTATTGTAAATCAGACACTTGCACTGATAACAACTGTTTTTTTTATGTTCCTGATAATATTTCTTGATTGTCTCAATTGGGGGGACAGGTGGGAATTTTACAAATGCATCCATATATCTATATGTCTTTACATGTATATGTATGTGTATATATGCATATGTGTACACATACATATATTAAAATTAAATGTATCTAAATAGCTTTAATAAGTATCTTTTTTTAGATACCAGAATGTGTTTCTGCTGCTATTATTTAAACGGTTGGCATCTAGTTTTTCACCCACCACAGAAACATTCACACTGTCAGTCACACAATGACAATAACATCATCACTGTTTGATACATGATAAGCAGTATACAAAGACTATCGTTGTAGCTGTGTATACAGTTGTACACTATTGTAAATCAGACACTTGCACAGATAACAACTGTTTTTTTATGTTCCTGTTAATATTTCTTGATTGCCTCAATTGGGGGGTTGGGTGGGAATTTTTCAAATGCATCCATATATCTATATGTCTTTACATGTATATGTATGTGTATTTATATATATATGTATATATATATTTATTTATGTGAATGTGTACACATACATATATTAAAACTAAATGTATCTAAATAGTTTTAATAAGTATCTTTTTTTAGATATCAGAATGTGTTTCAGCTGCTATTATTTAAACAGTTGGCATCTCGTTTTTCACCCACAACAGAAACATTCACATTGTCGGTCACACAATGACAGTAACATCATCACTGTTTGATACATGATAAGCAGTGTACAGAGACTATCATTGCAGCTGTGTTCATGTGGTCTGTGCTACTGTCACAACTTCCTTATCAAGTAGCTGTCATACTGTTTTACATGTATTTTGGATGCAATACTTTATTTTTTATATATTGTATTGTGAGACTGATTTTGTGTACTAATTTGACTTTTAATTTGGCCTTTTTAATCAACTATTAAATTTGGCAATAAATTATTTTTAAGCCTTATCTAACTGTGTTGTGTCTTTTATTATATATAATGTTACAGTAATAATATCTATATTGCACTCGGTATATTACTGCATACAAAGAAAGTACAAGACGTAAATCTGTGTATATTTTCTACTTGAGTACATAAATAGAAACATAGACTTTGATGACAGATAAGGACTGCTTAGCCCACCTAGTCTGCCCATGTCCCTACCTGCAGGATAAGCTGCATGTCCTATTTAACCAATAGCCTATTTCTTCCTACCCCCCACAAAAATTGCCTTATCTCTGTCCCATGTATTCTTGAATTCTCCCACAGTTTTAGGCCCCACAACCTCCTAAGGAAGGCCATTCCTTGTGTCCAACACTCTCTCTGTGAAAAAAATAATTCCTCACATTGCCCATGAGCTGCCCCCTCTCTGTCTTCAAATTGTGCCCCCTTGTTCTTGAACATCTCTTTTTCTGAAAGATGCTACCCTCTTGGACTTTGTTGATTCCACTGAGGTACTTAAAAGTTTATATCATGTCTATCCCCCTCCTTTCCTCAAGGGTATACATATAAAGCTCCTTTAGTCTGTCATCATATAGCATCTTGTGCAGGCCCTGCACCATTTTAGTTGTCCTCCTCTGGACTGCCTCCATCCTGTCTATGTCCTTGCAGAGACGGGGTCTCCAGAACTGGACACAGTACTCCAGACGGGGTCTCACCAACTGTCTGTACAGAGGGATAACAACTTCCTGTTTTCTGCTAGTGATGTCTCTCCCTGTACATCTCAGTATCCCCCTAGCCCTTCATACTGCCTTCTCACATTGCTTGCTAACCTTAAGGTCATCTGATATGATTACCCCAGGTCCCTTTCCATTTTTGTTGTTGTTACTACCTCTCCCCCCAATGTGTAATCTTCCCCTGGGTTTTTGTTTCCCATGTGCATTATTTTGCACTTTTTTGCATTAAATCCAAGTTGCCATACTTCTGACCATTCCTCCAACCTTGCCAAGTCCCTTCTCATCCTTTCCACGCCTCCTTGTGTATCAACCCTGTTGCAGATCTTTGTGTCATCTGCAAAGAGGCATATGTTTCCTTCCAGTCCCTCTGCAATGTCACTTATAAGGATATTAAAAAGGACTGGACCCAGTACTGAGCCTTGCGGTACCCCTCTAGTAACCCCTTTTTCCTTCAGAATGGACTCCATTTACAATTACCTTCTGTGTCTTGTTGTCCAGCCAATGTTTTACCCAGGCTACCACCCTGGGACCCACTCCCAGGCTGGTTAATTTGACTATTAATCTTTTGTTTGGGTCTGTGTCAAATACCTTGCTAAAGTCTAGGTAGGTCATGTCTTCAGCCCCTCCCTAGTCTACTATTTTGGTCACCCAGTAAAAGAAATCAATTAGATTCATCTGACATGACCTTCCCACTGTGAACCCATGCTGCTTTGGGTCATGTGCCCCACTGGCCTCTAGGTACTCAACAATTCTTTCCTTCAGAAGTGATTCCATCACTTTCCCTATCACATAGGTCAAAATGACAGATCTGTAGTTTCCTGCCTCTGTCTTGCCCCCACCTTTGTGAAGGGGAATTACATCTGCCTTCCTCCAGTCCTCAGATACCACACAATCCTCCCATGATTTTTTAAAAAGGGTAGTCAGTGGTGTCACTAGTTCTCTCCTTAATTCTTTTAGAATTCTGGGGTGAATTCCATCAGGCCCCATTGCTTTGCCCAATTCAGTTTTAGGAGCTCTTTCAGAACCCTTTCTTCTATGAAAGGAGTGGGATCGACCCCCCTATCCAGAGTGCTTCTGTTAATTGGATTAGGCACCTCCCCCTCCTCTTTTGTGAATACTGAGCAGAAGTATTCATTCAGTATCCCTGCTTTTTCACAGTCCCTCTCTGCCCACCCACCGTCCATTCTGTTCAGCCTCACTATCCCTCCCTTTATCTTTCTATGCTCCCTGATATACCTATATAAGGTTTTATCCCCCTTCTTAACCAAGTTGGCTATCTTTTCCTCAGTTTTGGCCTTTGCTATTCTGACTACCCTTCCTGCTTCCTTCTGCCTTAACTGGTACAGTTCTCTGTCCTGCTCCTTCTGTATTTCCTTATACTTCCTAAATGCTATCTTTTCCTCCCTAACTTTCACCGCCACCTCTTTTGAGAACCATAGTGGCTTTTTCTTTCATTTTGATTTGTTTATTTGCTTCACACAAAGGCTTGTTGCCTCTGTGATTGGAGTTTTGATGTTTCCTCATTAATGCTGCACCCCTCCTTCTAGCCTGTTTGTTAGTGCTTTTCTAAGGCACTCTCCCATCTTGCCAAAGTCAGCCCTCCTGAAGTCCAGAATCTTCACTTTTTGTATGGCTTGACTGTGTAGCTGAGTTTATCATGAATCACACTATTTGGTGGTCACTTGTTCCCACAGCAGCAGTCTTCTGGGAGATGTTCTGGAGGATGCAGTGTTGTTCCATCTGCAGGCACATCTTTGGGCTGAGGGACTATTGTACTATTGATCTATGTGTTGCACATATTACTCTCCTATGCCATTTATGTATAAGTTCATTTTTATGTCTAAGGTGTAGCACATGAACTATTGCCACATAAATAACATAAAAAAGTACATTTTATTATTAAGCTATCTATATCTTGGTCAGAGTGTGGTGCACAAAGGGAGCCACACTCTCACCAACATATACAATGTAGTATTCAGATTATGCTTTCTCAAAAAGACTGGAAATTCATGGCAAAAAAAAACTCTGTTTAATGCATTAGTTGGGGTTGTTCCACAGTGACAAAAGTGAGGAAATGCAGTGTTAGGGTTGAAAACCCTAACTCTGTATTCCCAACCCCCACCTCCAGCTACACACACACACACACACACACACACACACACACACACACACACATATGCACATGCAAGTGGGGGGAGGACCAAGGCAACACAACCAATCACAAACAACCAGCAACAAGTGACAGAAGTAATATACAACTGTCTAAATGTACTTCAAGACACATCCATCATCATGGTCCACCAAATGTAGGATTTGTGCAGCCATGGGTGTACACAGCATTCTGAGCATCTGCACAGGGTAACATGTCAGAGCAGGAGTACTCTACACACAATACCGATGATATGCATTGTTCGGTTATGCTGGGATAATATCATGAGGCATTAACATAGAGGAAAGCATGGATAAAAAGATGTGTAATGTAATGTGGTCATAGGCACAGAAATGACAGTATGGTACCCTTTGAGTAACATGCAGCGTTCAATGTACCCATGCTCAAACCAAGATGGGCATGATTACATTAAGACACACATATAGTATGAATAACAAGTTCTGGTCACAAATCTGTGCAAACATGCAGTGCTCAATAGTTTTATAACAGCTCTGTAGTTTTCTATTCGTTATAGTATGCAGAAGAAATATTTGGTTATTATAGTACCACAGAACTAACAGTGGTTTGAATGCAGCATGATGTTTTCAGCATAGAATAACAGTAATTGTTCTTGGTAATATCTGAAACGATTTGTTTGATGATGTCCATGATGATATTGAACACTTTGTGTCCTATGGTACTATCTAGCTGCCCAAGTGTATAAGATTACATGACAGTGCAGCACCACACTGTATATAATAGTGTTCTGATACAATATTTACTATTGTTAGGATAACATTAGGAACCATTTACACACATGAAAGGTCAGTGTAAATGCTGTCTGATATTATCCATTAAAAGGTACAAAAGTGGTAACATGGTGTCTTTGGATGACCCTGCTACCAGAAAATGTAGGAATTTGTATACTGTAGAAACAGAAACATGTGTTTGCACTGAAAAACTATCAGCAAGGCAAAGACAGTGAAGTGGTACCATGGAATCCTTTGGGTGACACAGTCCCATATACAGCTTTGCAGCTTCAGATAATAGTGGAGAAGAGCTCTGCAGATAATACTGTACTGATCCATTTTTTCTTATGCCATGGTAAATCAGGAGGTATTTAGTCACATGAAACTGTCTTACAATGATCTTTGATACTACACATTCATAAACACAAACATGTGAGCATGGGGCCCTTTGAACAGTAAGCTAGCAGCAACATATGAATTAGTAGAGCAACACACTTACCTGTTTCAAATGAGAAACTTAGCAGACTCCAGGTATTGTGCAGTGTGACTATTTGACTTTTGGGGTCTGACACTCCCATACAGATCTGCAACTGCATGATTTAAGATTATGATGCAGCAGTACTGTGCAAATAATAGTGTGCTGATACATCATTGTCTTATTTCTGGGTAACATCAGGAGACATTAACAGTCAATGAAGGTCTCAAAAATGATTGCCTGACACTGGCATGTTGTTAGAGTGATGCATTAGTGACACACTGTCATTCAGAAGAGAAAAGAAATGTATTAAATATAAAAACATGTTTAATCTGCTCTACCAACAACTGTTGGCCAGTATGCATGTATACCACCAAGTCACTCGGATGGCAGGAGAACGCCTCAGTTGATGGACCATGATGATGGATGTGTCTTGTAGTATGTTTAAACAGTTGTATGTTATTTCTTTCACCTGCTGCTGGTTGTCTGTGATTGGTTGTGTTGCCTTTGTCCTCCCGCCCTACTTGCATGTGCGTGTGTGTGTGTGTGTGTGTGTGTGTGTGTGTGTGTGTGTGTGTAGCTAGGGGTAGGGGTGGAGAATACGGATTTAGGGTTTTTAACCCTAACACCAAATTTTCTCACTTTTGTCACTGTGGAATAACCCTAACTGATGCATTAAATGGAGTTTTTTGCCATGAAAAAATATATATATATATATATGTAGTCTGTGTGTGTGTGTGTATATATATATATATATATATATATATATATATATATATATATATATATTTAAGCAATAAGGCATGACAGGGTGTGGAATATCATGGGATATCATCATGCCTCGGGTGGTTGGGCACGAGGCCGTCCGAGAAGTGATGATATCCCATGATATACCACACTCTGGAGTGCCTTATTGCTATTATGAACTGGCTTAAATGTTTTAGTTTGTTTATAAAGAACAAAAAAAAGATTTTTTTAAAAACATTTTTGTTACATTTCTGATGGTGGAAGTATTTCTTTTGAGAACAAAATCCACAATTTCTGATTTTCCCAGCAGGTGGTGCTGTTGCCAAATGCTGATTGATCAGTCAGTGTGCCAAGCTGTGACTTTGCCACAGTGTCTCCTGTCTTTGTTAGTGCCTTTGTGTTTGTCTGTCTCCCCCACCCCACGATAACTAGAAACTGAAAAATTAAGCTGATGAGCTATATTTGGAAGCAGCGGGATTGAGATGAATAGTTCATTAACTGTATGAAATGCTGGTGTTTTGAATGTACACACATGGTGCCTGTGAGAGATGGGAATGCTGGTATGGTCGGTGCAGTCAGCACATTTTTTTTTTTTTTTGGGGGGTATGAAGCAGAGAATTCGAGTTCTGTTCGGTTATGTGGGAGATGCTGTTACTGGGGAGTTGATCAGGCTTTTGTTTTGAGTTGCCCACTTCTTACAAAACCAGAAGTTCATTATTGCCACCAGGTACAGAAATTTTCGAGCAGAGAGTCGGTTGCTTTTGTGAGTGCTGCAGTGGTTTTTTTAAATGCCCTTCTCAATGTGTGATGTGGATTCCGGTGAGAGCGGGTGATGCCCTTTCTTGATTAATGTACTGTTGCTGACAGCAGATCTAGGTGGGAAATGTTGAGGTTGGAGGATTTTCTTCCATGGGACGTGGCTGGGAACATTGAGGTCGGATGAACTTGACTATAAGTGAGGAGGCTGGTGGCTGGAGGTTTTCTGAAGCCGTGATGATGTAGCCCGATATCATCAAGGCTTCAAAAACCTCTCGCCCAATCAGCTTCCTCCATTTACAATCTCCAGTTCATAAATATATATATATATATATATATATATATATATACATACACTGTATCTATCTATCTATATATATATATATATATATATATATATATATATACATATTTTTTTTTCCTGTAATGCGCAGAAAGCAAAATATCAGACTGGGGCGAAAATGCATTCCAACCTCAGTAACAGGGGAAATTCATGTAACCAATGAGTTCATCAATATGACTCAGAGCAGTTTTCAGTTTAACCCCGTTGAGCCTTGACCATCATCATGAAATCCTTTGAAATATGTGTGGTGTGTTATTGATGATCATATAGTAGGGTATTTACCCCATCATAAATCACATCTTTAAGCTAATTTAAGAAGTTCTCCTTATGAGGCTTAAGTCAATATTCCAGTTTACCAAATATTAAGTAGCATTTAGTAGATACTAATCATAATGGTGCATTTTTACCAGTGTCAAATGACATATTCTCATCAAATGGCCCAGAAGGTGAAAACTAAAAAGATCCAAATTATCATGTCTATCATATATTAAAATTCTATCTCTGAGAAAGAAATATCTTTGTTGCAGCTTTTCACAATTTTAAGATGCTGTCCAAGAGAAGAGACCAGCAGTAACAGTTTCAGCAAGGTCAAATGTCCTTTCCCAAAACTGGGATTCATTATATACTTATACTGTAATCCAAAACCACCTTACCACCTCTCCACCTGAGTACCTTTTAACCTTCTCTAGGCCATGCACATCTCTCCTATATCTCAACGCTGGATTTAATTATTTTAAGGGCCCCGTATGAAACTTTAAACCACTTTGACAATAAGCACCTGAATTGCATTTTTCCAGTTTCGGTGTCTTATGAATCCATCTGGAAACTATAAAGAATAGAAGTGCTCTACTGAAAGTAGTATTTTCTTTGATAAATAATATGACTCCCCATCCCCCTAGGCAACATTGATATACCTGTTTTAGCAACAAAAGCATCTTCTCACACTTATAATGCAGTTAAAACTCTACTGGGACATCCAATCCAAAGTGGATGCAGCTTCTTCTCTCCATTGGACAGGACTCAATTTCATGCTGCCAGACACTGTCTTCAGTTAATCCACCACTAAACCTATCTCTGGACTAGTCAACAAGAAAATAATGATTAGTTCCTTGATCTTACTCATCATTTGGGCAGATGTAATTGAGACAGCTCCCAAACAAATAAGGAGCAAAACAACAGTAAAAAACCACTGGCTTCTGACATTTCATTTGCATTCTTATTTTCTCCTGAAGCATAAGTTAGCTTGTCTTGTTAAAATGAAGAGCCAAGGAGCAGTCTTGATGGCTGAAAGTATCTTAAAACTTAAAAAGCATCCTTAAGCAGGAAAATCCCAGCATAAAAAGCTCTAACTTGAAAAGAAGAGCTGCTTGGAGAGTAGCAGTAGCACAGCCATTTTACTGCTCCATTTCCAATCCCCAGAGTCATAAGAATCTTATGCCATTGGCTACATTTAATAAATAATGCAGTAAATGTATGGACTGCATTAAGTCTTCAAGAAAAAAGTAAGTGAGAGCAGGAAACAATTGTTTCCCCATGGTTATTAAAACTTCAAGAAATTCTTAATCAAATTAATTTGTATACGTTATGGTTAGACCACAGGAAAGGAATAATAATTGCATAAGCTATAAACAGATTTTTAAGAACAAACTATTTACAATATTCTGAGAGACAGAGACATGGCAGAAACAGCCAATTCAAAAATCACTACATGGCTTTTGTAATATAAATTATGGCATGAATGTGAGACCTACATAACTCTTCACTTAGAATCACATGCACCCAGGCTCATAACACTTTATTGCTTTGAACTTCCTCTCCAAAGAACTGAAATAAGATATTCTAGAACCCCAAATGTGTCAGACATAAACTGTTAGTGTAACAGGGGCCATGTCAAAGACCTTTACCACATACCAACTGTCTCCTATATTAGAATTGGCAAATGTCCTATCTTTCCAGTTAAATTTCATGGTATAATATTGCTGCAATGGACTGTGTGCATTTTTTGCCTTACCCTGTTAACAAATTGGATTTAAGGAATTAGGTTCTCTTTCTTGTACATCTCTTCTTTCACCCCTCTGCCAGATATCCCTGTCCCTCTGAACTACTGACAAGGCATTTTGTGGCTGCTTACCCCCTCACCCTCATAAAGTGTTTTTTCTTGTTATTTAACTTGTACCTATGTTTTGAGTTATTCTATAAGTTCTGAATCCAAGCTGTATCATTCATTGTAATGTACCTTTGCTTTCTCCTACTGTACTTTGTTTTGCAATCTATGATGTGGAACATTTTTAAAAGTGCATGTGCTCAAAGGTCTTTTTTCCGAATCACTAAATAAATCAATAAATAAATAAATGGTTAAATGACTTGGCACTCCCTTAAAACAAAGGGGAAAATTGCTGTTATTGTTAATAATTCAGTGCTGTAAATTGTCTATTTATGTATTATATGCATTTTAGCTATGTAGGTATGCATATATTAATAATACTTGATGTAATTTTTTAGTAATGACCTATGGTCAATCTAATAAAATATGTAACCTGAACCTGAATCCAGGTACATAAGTGAGAAGAGGATGGCAAGGGTAAGGAGGAAGCACCAAGTTTTCCTGTCAGCGAAAATGCTGACCTTCCCCACAGTGTCTGTAAAATACTGATGCAGGTATTGTGCCACCTCTTGACTCCTTGTTTTCTGTGGGGGACTGTGCCCCCCACACCCCCATGTGGGGGACTCTGCCCCCCACACCCCATGGACTCTAAGATTCCAACTCCAGGTAGAAGTTGGTCCAGAGAGGGAGTGGAACACTGGGGGAAGGCAAAACAAGGAAACTGGATCATTACCACAAATTTTGCCATAATGGTGCTTTTCCTTGTTTCACCATCAGGATGTTGACAAAAAGGGGTGATACAGAGTAAGGATCATGAGGATAAGGATGGCAGTGGGGGTAGCTAAGCAGAAGGACACTGGGTCTGAATGTAGCTGACAAGAATGCCATCGTCAAAAACAGTGTGGCAAAATTGCCATTCTTTTTATTTTTGTGGGGGGACAAAGCCGCCCCCCACAACCCTCATACTAAAATATTCCCACTCCATGGGAGAGAGGATCAAGGGGAAAGTTAAACTTTGTGAGGCTATGGAATATTGTTTCCATGACCCCTTGTAAAACAAAGAAGTCCTGATTTCTGCAAAATGTTTGGAGACCAGGATTAGAATGCTGGTCTCCACTGCCTCCTGATGGGTTGCTCTATGCCCCAGTCCTCCATGCCACAGGAACAGCTTGGCCAGCCCCTGGTATTTTGCTGCCCTTGTGCTGTGGCAGCACCATAGACAGCAACCAGGGGAGTGCATATCGCAAGCGCTCTATATGCCTGCTCTCTGTCTGTGGGAGCACTATAGGAACTAGCACTCTCTTGCCTGGTGCTGATCCTGTGGCACTAATCTGACCTGGTACTGGCAGAAGAAGAGCAAGAATAATAAGACAACCAGAACAAGTACTTCTGCTCAGTCTTCACAATGGGGTGATTGAGGGATGGACCTCCAGGGAGCAGCAGGAACAAAGAATGGGGCAGGTGGACAAAAGTTCATTTTCAGAGGAAAGAGTCCTGGGGGCACTTGTAGCTCTGAAAATAGATAAGGCAATAGGACTGGATGGGATACACCCAAGGGTACTAAAGGAACTCAGGAGGTGCTAGTTGCCCCACTTATGGCCTTATTCAACAGCTCTCTGGAAACATGCATGGTTCTGGAGGATTGGAGAAGAGCACCCATTCTCCCTCTAATTGAGATTGGCAGCAGGGAGGATGCTAGCAACTATAGGCTTGTCAGTCTTAACTCAGCAGTGGGGAAATTAATATAAACCCTGTTAAATGAAAAGTTGGTAGATTATCTTGAATCCAGTGAGCTACAAGACCACAGGCAGCATCGATTAATGGTGGGGGATTATGTCAGACAAATTTAATTGATTTTGTTGACTGGCTGACCAGGGAAATAGATCAGGAGAGTGAAGTGGACATGACCTATGTGTACTTTTGGAAGGCCTTCAACACTGTGCCACATGGGAGACTGATCAAGAAATTGAGCATCATGGGGTGAGATTCAAATTGATGAATTGGGTTAGAACTGGTAAGAGGAGAGGAGAGGAGACAGAGAGGGGTGGTAATGGCACTCTCTAATGATGGGAGAGTTAACAGCAGAGTGTCACAGGGCTCAGTAGTGGGACCGGTCCTTCTTCTGTGTCTTCACAAGTGACTTTGCAGAAGAACTGGAAGAGAAGGTATGCCTTTTTGCAGATGATACCAAAATCTTCAATAGGATGGACGCTCAGGAGAGGGTAGAGAAAATGTGTAGGGACGTTGAGAAACATGAGGATTGGTCAAGAGCATGGCAACTGGGGTTCAATGCCAAAAAATGCAAAATCATATACCTAGGGCATGTGAACCCAGGAGCTGAGCATAGGATGTGGCAGAGTGGGCACTGATGGTCACTAAACAGAAAAGGCACCTTGGGTTTTTTGTATCTGATGACCTCAAAGTGGCAGGGAAGTGTGATAATGCAGTGGGTAGGGCCAGTAGTATGCTGGGATGCATAGTGAAGGGTATCTACCCAGGAGGAGGGAGATGGCATTACCACTATATGCTCACTGTTGAGACCCCACATTGATTGTTGTGCCCAGTTCTGGAGGCTGCACCTCAGAAATAACATAGGGTGAAGGCAGTCCAGAGAAGGCAAATAAAATGCTTCCAGGTTTGCAGCAAAAGCCCTTTGAGGAGATGTAGGAGGATCTCCTCATATATACCCTGGAAGAGAGGAGAGCGAGAGGACTTATGATAGAGATCTAGAAGTACTTCATAGGGGTGAACAGGGTGCAGGAGGGGAGTCTCTTTCAAATGACAAACATCACCAGGATCAGAGAAATGCAATGAAGCTGGGAGGGAGGCAGAGTTTTAGAGGGATGTCAGAAAGTACTACATACACTTAAAGAGTTGTAGATGCCTGGAAGAGGCTGTCACCAGAAGTGGTGGAGGTGAAAGCAGTAGGCAGCTTCAAGTATCTATAGCATACACATAAGGGAATATTCTTAAATAAGCAGTGAGGAGGAATGGTTGCCTTGAGACTGCAGAGAAAGACTAAGCAGAGACCATGTGGGCATACTGAGTGGGCCAAGTGGTCATTTTCTGATGACAAATTCTATGTTTTCCTGTAACATCACCTAGGTGACCACAGATGATGATGCAATGTATGGCTCAAGGCTGAAATATCCAAGACAGGTTTGCTGCAACTTATGCTGTGTTCTTGTACCAATGCTCCTTTGTCAGATTTCTCAGGGCAGGGAAACAGAAAGCAGGCAACCACCCACTGCACAAACATTATTACATTGAGTAGCACTTCCATGTTTCACACCAGTGACTGCCCTCCCTATCAAGGATGACCTCAAGGCAAGGGAACTGTCCTGAAGTTCCATTGTTAAGACAATGCTGTGCAAGCCATGATGCAGGAATAAGTGTATGGTAGAGATGGTAGTATTACAGTACAACCTCAGAGTTATGAACTTCATTAATCCAGACTGACCGGTTAACCGAACCCCCCTCCCCCCATGCAGGCATCAATTATCTGTAACTGTCACAGCTCTAACACCTGGGTTCAAAGTTTACAAGGCACTAATTGCAAGTGTTTATTTAATGCTAGCGCTAAAGTGGTGTTAAGCATGGCAAGCAGTGTGAAGAGAAAGCGGGTCACTCTCTCTTCTGCAAACATCTGAGTTCCAAAGCTGGGTGTGAGATTACCGTGGAATCCTTAAGATGGTCCTGGAACATGCTATGGCCTTCCGATGATGAACTTGATGACCAGTATCGCAAAAATGTCACCAATAGTCAGGTACATTTCATGGAAGAGAGAGCACTGGCAAAAAGTGAGGTGGAACAAAAGGACTCACTCAGAGATGACGAGACTGCATAATCTGGTTGCAAAACAGCACTACAGCTTATTAAAGCAGAGTGCTATTATTGATTTCTTTAAAAATTCAGAGGCTTAGTCATGAACTTTGCCTTTTTTTATTCTAAATACAGTGCAGCATAGTAAATGTTGATTAAATAAAGCAGTAACAAAGCAAAAAAAGCTAACACCATATTTTGACTCTATTAAATAAATTCTGTTAATTTCAGAGATACGGATTTTTCAGAGTTATGAACACCCATCATTCCCATGGTGTTTGTAACTTCAAGATTGCACTGTAGTACTTTGAGGTTGCTTTCTACAAGAATGGGGCAGAACAAGCTACAATATAACAATGGGGTTAACAACAGTGATAAATAAATATATATATGTGTGTGTGTGTGTGTGTGTAAATGATAACCCATTCTGAGGTGTGTGGTCACGCTGTGATATACGCATGCCTTGGTGTGCATTGTTACGCATGAGGCCATAAGGTGAGTGTGTCAACCACCCAAGATGTGCATATATCAGAACGGGTTATCTATCTTATAAAATGGCAAAATTGTTTTTGAGACAGGTAAAAGTACAGGTGTGTGGTGGTGCTCTGATATACATACGGTCATGTGATGATCATCATCTAATAAATTCCAAGCAATTTCATTACCCATTTTATATATATATATATTCTATGCAAAAATCTGTGTTAATGCATCATTTATGGTTAAAACAAAAAAAGTTGGGGAAATTAAAAATCTTTAGGGTTGCCCGGCCCCCACCCACCAAATATCCCTAGATTGACAGATAACGGGGTGTGTAAATGATGCATTAATGCAGTGTTTTGCATAGAATTTCCTTACTTTTTAATGTTATAAATTAAATAGGGGTTGAGGGAAAAGGGCCTCGACCCTTATCTCACCAACTTGTAAATGGGAAGCAACCATTAACACCTCCAACTTTCAATGTAAAAGACCAAACCATGTCAGAGATATAACATGTTAAAATTTGAGATTTTCATTTGTCTGAGTTGCACAATTTCACACCAGTTGACATTTTACAGACACAACGACTGAAAAGTACATCTATGACATTAAGGCTAGGTACCCCATCGATTTCAAGCCACCATGAAATGCTGCCCGCAAAGCATAAAGTGTGCCACACAATATCTCCATAAAAAATACATTGTCCAACACATAAATGCCACAATTGACATCTACAAGACATGCATAAACACCCTCCAAATTTCAAGTAAAAAGACCAAACCATTTCCGAGATATATAATGTAAAAGATTAGCAAAATTGGCCTATCTAATGCATTATAAAATCGGGCCATCTTGACCCTATCTCAAAGAATCTCACAATCAAAGAATTTGCAGGCTCATGATCAAACAATTTGAAGGCTCACGATCAATTATATTTTTTCATCCGCCCATCTCGTCTTTTGCTCACGTTCAAAGATCACGATCAAAGACTCTCACAATCAAAGAATTTGGAGGCCTGCAATCAAAGAATTTGCAGGCTCACGAGCAAAGAATAAAAAATGCTGAAAATCTGCAAACCACCATCATGGTTCGACAGAACAAAGCCCTCTGAGCAGAACCCACCCTCATTTGTCTTCCTAGGCCACCCCTGAGCTGAGAAATTTGCATATTTCAAAGGGCCATCTTGTCCCTCGCTCACGATGCAAGATCGCAATCAAAGAATCTCACTATCAAAGAATTTGCAGGCTGGTGATCAAAGAAATTGCACGCTCATGATAAAAGAATAAAAAATGGTGAATCGCGAGGTTTGGGACAATTTAGATGCAACCACCACCATGCCTCAATATAATGGAGCCCCCTGATCAAAACCCACCCTCATTTGTGTTTCTAGGCCACCCCAGAGCTGAGAAAATTGTATTTTTGGCTTGTGAAGCAAGATCGCGATCAAAGAATCTCGCGATCAAAGAATTTGCAGGCTCGTGATCAAAGATCATTAGCGAGCCGTGATCAAAGAATTTAAAAGCTTATAACTCTATTTTTTGACCATTTTACACCAAACCAAAGGCGTGGCACAATAGATCAAAGCCCCCTGAATAAAACCCATGTAAGTTTTACTTCAGGAATGACACCAGAGCTGAGATGTTTGATTTTTTATGATTGGAATTTAAAAATAAGATGGTGGACCTCACGATCAAAGAATGCTCGGGGACAAAGATTCTTTGACTGCGAGGCTGCAAATTCTTGACTCATGAGACTAGACCAGATGTCTAGAATCCCATTCTTTGTTTGCAAAATAACTATATAAATTTTCCTATTGACTTACAATGGGAACTTGAAAGTGCTATAACTTTTGAATGCCTCAATATTTTTTCACTGAACAAAAAACAGCATGTTTGGTCAGTGAAGCTCCTTCAAATGAGCCATGTTGCAGACCATCATTCCACATGATGGATCCGCAGCACCATGGACAATATCCCAAAAACAGTCTTCAAAACTGGATAATTTTGCATTTTTCAGCGTTTTCATGCACAAAAACTGTAAGTCTGACCAAAATGAAATTTGGCAAAGGAAGAGATCTACCATGCCCCAACTGCATACCAAATTTCATGCAAATCCATTGAATGGGTCCAAAGTTATTAACACCCCAAATTTTGACTTTAACATAGAAGTGCCTTCATAACCTTAAATATAGTGGTGTTACTGCACCACTATAATATATATATATATATATATATATATATATATATATATATATATATATATATTAGAGGCAAAACTCTGTTTAATGCATTAGTTAGGTTGTTCACAGCTACAAAAGTGAGAAATTTGTTAGGGTGAAAACCTTAACTCCAATTACCCCCCAGCACCACACAAACACAGACACACACACATTCAAGTATGGGGAGGACCAAGTCAACACAACCAATGACAGACATCCAGCAGCAGGTGACAGAAATAACAAACAATTGTCTAAATGTACTACGAGACATCCCCACCCACCTGACCAGGTACTGCATGCTCAGTGGAGATCAACAGCAAAACTGAGGCCATGCACACCAAACGTACACATCCCTGATTGCAGCTGCACACACCACTACACACTTAGTAGTTGCATGGCCTTACCTACCATGCCCCACCACCACACCACACCACTTGTGGTGGGCCACCTGAACAATAGAGTTAAGCAAAACCAAGGAGTTGTACAGGTATAATATCTCTGATTATAACAAGGGTTTGAGAAATGCAGCTTTCTAATTGACTGTAAACATTGTAACAGCCTTATGTTTAGTTTTATTAACATAAATGTAGAGCCTAACCATATGATGAACATGGTTTAATGTTGTTTAAAAACAGTTTTATTATGATAGCAATAAGCCACTCCCAGGTATTATGTTAATGGTCAGTTTATCACTGTCTAGCGACATGTGGCACTCGATATGCCTCATTCAACATTAAACCCTACAGGGTGATTAACAGACCATTTAACATAACTGTCGGTCATGCCTTATTGCTTAATTGTCTTTATGAGTAGATACGCCCTCTGCTAGGCACTGCAGCAGCTTTGTAACACAGTGTCCCACCCAGTTACACCATACACTGTCTAGTTGCTGGAGAATGGCTGTGAATATGAACTCATGAAGATGAACAGTGTAACTTGATCATTACAGTCATCGGAACCCTAGTGTGATTATAACTGACAGACTCAGTGATAGAGGATAACTCCTGCTGTCCTAGTACATTTACCCCATTATGAGTTAAATCAATACTAAAAGACATTCTGTTTATATCTACACCATACCTACTTGATTCCTGTTGTAGCAGAATTAACATAGTTATCACTTTGATAGCATCAGTGACAGAAGTGTGGCAAACCCAAACAGTAGGCATACAGCCTGAGTATGAAACAACTGTTAAAAAAATCACACTGTGTCCATAAGTGGCATAGATCACTCGTTGCAACAATAGCAAATGTATTACTATTTGAATAAGTTAGTCATCACAGATGCAATGAGATTGTCTTTATCAGGTACAACATACTCAGTAAATGCCTACAGGAAAATCTATCCTATATACATGTCCGATACAGGTACATCATTGTTGGCTCAGTAGTGCTATGATATTTAGAAGTTGCTTGGCCTGATCCATGCAATTACAATCTTTCTTACAAAGAATACTTACTGTATCTTTAATATTGAAACACACTGAAGGTCTATGTATGTACATCAGCAGTACACCTTCATCAGTAAGAATGCATGTGATACTGGCAGTACCAATTTCACAGCGTTGAACAGGCAATGCTTTTCCATACGTTTACATCAGCCTCTATGTTGAGTAAACCATTGCAGTAAATGTACTACTATGTAAATCACCTACTAAATGTATCACTACTTTTATCTTGAGCATGATAGTGTCTTGTAGTTAATTTATGTGCTTCTCTTAATTAATGTATACCAGTAGTGTTAAAACCTTTCTACAACTGTCATCATGCACCTTCAGCATTTATATTGAATAACGGCACAGTACCAGTTGTGTGTGGTGTGGTGGGGCATCGGCAGGAGCCATGGAACTACTAAGTGTGGTACTGCTGTGCAGCTGCAATCAGGATGTGTACATTTGGTGTACATGGCCTCAGTTTTGCTGTTGATCTCCACTGAGCATGCAGTACCTGGTCAGGTGGGTGGGGATGTCTCGTAGTACATTTAAACAATTGTTTGTTATTTCTGTCACCTGCTGCTGGATGTCTGTCATTGGTTGTGTTGACTTGGTCCTCCCCCATACTTGAATGTGTGTGTGTGTCTGTGTGTGTGTGTGGTGCTGGGGTGAATTCGGAGTTAGGGTTTTCAACCCTCAACAGCGAATTCCTCACTTTGTCGCTGTGGAACAACTCCTAACTAATGCATTAAACTGAGTTTTTAGCCTCTAATTTCCTTTTTGAGAATGATATTGAGAAATAGTGAATGCGGTGGTGGGCTCGTGGGGCTCTTTGGGCCCTGCCTCCCGCCACATGATGTCTTGTGGCATAGTAACAGGAGCAGCAATGCAAACAGAAATGCTAACAGTGGCACATACATGGTAACACAAGCGCAATGATAAAGAGAAAGGGTAACGACGCGGCGGCGATCGGAAACGGGTGTGCCACGTGATGTCTGGTCACAGTAACATGGTGCCTGTAAATGGAAATGTAATGGGCATGGTGACGCAGTGAAACAGAAAGAGAAACAGCGCGGTACACACAAATGGCAAAAAGTAACAGAAATGCAAGCGTAAATGAAAAGCAAAGGATGCATGCATTGAGCATTGGTGTGCATTGGGATCATCAGTCCTAACTCCTCACCCCATGACCTGTAAAGCAGCAGAAGTATAGGAGAATGGGGCGAGAGTTAGGACTCATGATCCAATGCACACCCCAATGCCGGGTTGGGGGTGGGTGGGGTGCAAGTGATTTTTCAACCCTAACAGCAAATTTCCTCACTTTTGTCGCTGTGGAACAACTATAACTAATGCATTAAACTGAGTTTTTTGCCTCTAATTTCCCTTATTTTTGAGAATGATAACAAGAAATAGTGAATGTAATGCAGCAGCGGGGCTGGGCCTGCCACATGATGTCTTGTGGCATACTAACAGGGACAAGCAATGCAAACAGAAATGCTAACAGTGGCGACATGGCAACACAAGCACCAATGAGAACAGAAAGGGTAATTACCATGGTAGTAGACGGAATGGTCTGCCACGTGATGTGTTGTCACATAGTAACATGGTGCCTGCAAACAGAAATGTCAATGGGCATGGTGATGTGAAGTGAAACAGAAAGATAAACAGTACTGTAGACAGAAAATGGCAAAAAATAACAGAAACGCAAGCGCAAATGAAAACGCAAAGGATAACGCACGTGGTGGCTTAGACATCAACGGTAAATGAAACGGGTACGGAACCACAAGTGGAAAGGGCAACAGTAACAGTAATGTAAGCGCACAGGCTGGTTTTCCCCAAAATCTGCATTGAGAAAGACAGTGAGTACAAATAATGTATGCAAAATAATGAGTATCGGGCGAGAAAATGAGATCTTGAATACTAAATACATTATATCTCAGGAACCGCATTCATATAGAAAAAAATTAAAAGTCATATTATTTACAACTGTCCTGGCTATTTGATTCTTAGCCCCATTAGGGGCTAAGAAGTTTTCCGACTAAAAGTCTGTATCTCCGCACCGCTTTGAGATATTGGCCCTGAAAGGCGCGGCAAATGCCGTAATGTTATCCTATGGGAAAAAAAGAAAGGTTCAGAGCACCATAACTTTGCCTCCCTGTAATGTTTTTTCACCAAACCACTGAAAGGCACATCTGTGGGCTGTTGGCTGTCTTCCCTCCAAATTTCAGGAAAAAAGACCAAACCGTTATTTTGCAGCAGGGATCCAAAGGATTTCTGTTATGCGTTAGCGCGAATGTTATCCTATGGGAAAAATGTCAATTGGAGTGCCGTAACATTTCCGCCGTGTATATTTTTCACCAACTACTGAAAGGCACATCTCAGTGCTGTTGGCTTTCTTCCTCCAAATTTCAGGAAAAAGACCAAACCGTTATTTTGCAGCAGGGTGCCAAAGGATTTCTGTAATGCGTCGGGCCAGAATGTTATCCTATGGGAAAACCGCAACTTTGGAGTGTGTGTAACTTTGCTGCCGTAATATTTTTCAATACAACACTGAAAGGCACATCTGTGAGATGTCGGCCCGTTCCTCCAAATTTCAGCTCAAAACTCCAACGGTTCTTTTGCAGCGAAGTGCAAAGAATTGCTGTCATTTTCCCACAGACTAGAAAACTACTGTCGCACTTTCAAAGCTTGTAGTATTTGTGACACTTTCGTGAGCACGAAAGTAATTTGTGAAAGTACTTTTTCCAGAAATTTGAAAAACATATTTCTGGGGTGTTTTACCACAAAATAAAGACATGGCAAGCATCCTCAGGGCCCGACTAGGTGAATACAAAAAAATTAGGTTGCTAGAGGGTCCCAAATTTAAATGCCAACCATTTTTCTGATCACCAACTGAAAACAAAATGGCCCATTTGCGAAAGTAAAAATGCATTTGCGAAAGTGTTGAACTTTTTGTTAACTTTTCCCATTGACTTATAATGGAAACTGTTTTTGAATAACTTTGAACCGCTTAATATTTTTTCATGAAATCTTTGAAAGGCACATCGGGACCCCAGCTGCACATTTCCTGAAGATATTAATGGCTCACGAACTGTGACACCTGTAGGCGCGACTCACAGAATTCCTGAAAGCGTAAACGCACAGACAGATCACACTAATAACCCGCAGCTGTATATCCAACCAGTACAAAACTTGACAGATCCCAATGCCTATGGTTCTGGATCATAAATTCCAAATTTCAGGCAAATCCATCAAACGGTTGCAAAGTTATTAAGGTGCAAAGTTTTGGGGTTTAATGATCATTCATAAATCTGGACTGTCATGGTGGGATGCACGCCCATTGGCTGTAGCTCTGCACCATCGGGCGCGTAGCCCCACCGCCGGACAGTCAGTCGGCGGGCAGCGGGCGGCAGGGCGGGTGGGTTGCCCGCCAGCTGCGGGGGAGCGGGTGAGGGGCTTCGTGGGTGGGTGGGGGGACACAGACACTGGGAGATGTTTGGGGGTTGCCAGACATTCTGCCCGCGATCGGGCTTTACAGTCCACTGACCACCAGGAGTTATTCGGTTGGGGGAGGGTTACATTCTGCCCGTGATCGGGCACTGGGGTTTATACAGGTTCTGCCCGTGATCGGGCTGTGGGATGTGGGGGACATGACGTGTACCGCCCGCGATCGGGCTGGTGGGGGGCACAGGAGCGAGTTGGGGCCAGCCAGGGTGGCAGCTGCTGTGTTGCACCCTGCAATGCAGCAGCTCACCTGTGGGTGGCCCCGACTTAAGCCTTTTTGGCTCAGCTTCAGCGGGCACAGCTAGTGTGCATGCGCAACTCTGCGCAACCCGACTGAATATCGGGTCGCGAGGTTATGCATGGATCCTCCCCTCCTGTTGAGCATGCATTCATTTGCATTGCCTCTTGCTGCAACCTGGTGCCAGTGGCGTAACTGCCTCCTGCTGAATATCGCAGAATGGCGCATTTTGGACTTCGCATGGGAACCTGTTGCGCATGGCGCAACCCTTTGAAATATCTGGGCCTATATATATACTGTATATATATATATATATATATATATATATATATACATGGCAAAAAACTCAGTTTACTGCATCAGTTAGGATTGTTCCACAGTCACAAATGCATGGAAATTTGGTGTTACGGTTGAAAACCCTAAATACGCATTCCCCTCACCCCACCACCACACACACACGTAAATACATGCAAGTAGGGGAAGGACCAAGGCAACACAACCAATCACACACATCCAGCAGGAGGTGTATACCTGTGTCACTGTAGGAAGTAAAGAAATCCAACTTCAGATATGATACATTATTTACAAAGTTGTTCTTCGAGGTTAGTTCACATAAAGGTGAATCAAGCTGGCAGTAGCGAAAATGGTGTACCTTGCTTCATTTTCAACATGTGGGTGGCAAAAGGCATCATGGGTGCAGCAATGTTATTATATGGCAAATTGCTCAATTTTGGAACAGTGTAACTTTGTAATCCTAAAGTATTGTAGCACAATAGCAGGAAAAAGCACATCTGTGGGACCTGGTCTTGCCACCCTCCAAATGTCAGCCCAAAGGACCAAAAATTTTTCTTGTATGATGATGGCAAAGATGTGTAGTCATTAGGAGCATACTTTCACAAAATACTTTCTCAAACACAAACGTGTCATAGCACGATATGTGTTTAGTGGTGTGTGGAATGTCTAGTATGACAGTTAGCAGTGACGACCCTATGCCACAGGCCGATGGGAGCATGGGTGTGTGGTTTCATGGTTCAGATAGTTGTATGTTATTCCTGTTACTTGCTGCTGGTTGTGTGTGATTGGTTGTGTTGCCTTGGTCCTTCCCCTACTTACATATATGTGAGTGTGTGGTGGTAGTGGTGGTAGCGTGGGGGGAATGCGCAGTTAGGGTTTTCATCACTAACACAGAATTTCCTTGCTTTTGTCGCTGTGGAACAACCCTAACTAATGTATTAAACAGAGCTTTTTGCCATGAATTTCCCTTCTTTTGGAGAATGTGCACTATAAACAGTGAAGTAACAGTAACGCAAACGCAAGCGCAAACGGTATCGAACATGGTGACGCAAATGTAAAGATAACGCAAATGGTAATAGAAATGCAAATACAAACATTAATGAAAACATAAATGCAAATGCAAGCATGTATGGAAGTGCAAATCATAATGCACACAGTCACAGTAACGCAATTGGAAATGCAAATGATGACGGTAACACCAACAATGATGCCAAAGGAAACACAAATGCAAACGCAAATGGAAGCACGTACACAAACGCAAATGGTAATGCACATGGTGACACAAAATAAAAAGTAACAAAAACAGTGATGGAAACACAAATCTTAACAGTAACGCAAATGCAAGAGCAAACACAAACGCAAAGGGTAATACACACAATGGCGTAAACAGGAATGCTAATGCAAATGGTTATGAAAACGCAAGTGGAAACGCAAACTGTAACAGTAATGAAAACATACACACTTTTTTTTTCCAAAAGCTGCATTCAGAAACACACTGAATACAAAGAATGTATGCATAATATTGGGTCTCAGAGCAGAAAATGAACACTTGGAATACTAAATTGCTTATATCTCAGGAACCGTTTGATGTAGAAAAAAAAAATAAAATCTCATAGTATTTATGACTTTCCTGGCTAGTATTTTACTTATTCCCCTAGCAGGGTGCTAAGCATTTTTCTGATGAAAAGTCCATATCTTGAAGCGTTTTCGAGATACGGGCCCCAAACGGCGCCAATAACGCCATAATGTTAGCCTACGGGAAAAATTGTTAACTTCAGAGTTCTGTAACTTTGCAGCCCTCTAATATTTTCTCACCAAAACCCCAAAAAGACACATCTGTGGGATCTTGGCTTTCTTCCCTCCAAATTTCAGCCCAAAAGACCAAACCATTCTTTTGCAGCAGGGTGGCAATGATTTCCTGTTGGTTTTGGCATAGTGTCGCAAAGTAGTGTAGCGATTTGTGACACTTTCACAAAAAAAAATCACGAAAGTGTTGCAAGTGCGACACAACTTTGCAACACAACTGTTTCCAAAAATTTAAAAAACATATTTCTGGGGTGTTTTACCCCCCAAAATAAGACATGGCTAGCATCCTCAGGGCTCGATTAGGTAAACACAAAAAGAACTGTGTCCCTAGATGGTCACAAATTTAAATGCCAAGCATTTCTGTGACTACCAACTGAAAAGAAGATGGAAGATGTGTGACACTATAGGGATCATTTGTGACACTAAAAACTGCATTTGTGACACGTCAAACTTTTTGTTAACTTTTCCCAATGACTGTAATGAGAAATTTGTTTTTTGAATAACTTTTGAACCATTTAATAAGTTTTCACAAAATCTTTGAAAGGCACATTGAGGACCCTGGCTGCATCCTCCCTGAAGGTTTTGGACCAGTCGCGCAGACCATGCAACCTGTAAGACTGAGCAAAGAATGCGCAAAGTGCATAACCTCCACATTCTTCTGTGCTATGTAGCTCTGCAACTGTGTATCCGACCATTACAAAACTTGGCAGATCCAATGATCAATGGTACTGCTCTGTGCATACTAAATTTCAGGCAAATCTGTCATACAATGGAAAAGTTATTAAGCTGACAAATTTAAGAGTTTAACCTTAAACCTTAAATGGGGTACTCAACCCTAACTATAGTGGCACTACCGTGCCTATATATATATATATATATATATATATATATATATATATATATTTATATATATGCATGGCAAAATTCTGTTTAATGCATCAGTTAGGGTTGTTCCACAGCAACAAAAAGCAAGAAAATTCGATGTGGGGCTCCCACCCCTTTCACACATCCACCCCACCCCATCAACAGGCATGGTGTGCATTGGGGTCATCAGTCCTAACTCTCACCCCATCCCATGTAAACAAGCTGAGGTGGTGCAGTATAGGAGAATGGGGTGAGAGTTAGGACTGATGACCCCAATGCACACCCCGATGCCTGTTGGTTGGGGTGGATTGGGGGTGGGGTCCCTAAAATCAAATTCCCTCACTTTTCTTGCTGTGGAACAACCCTAACTGATGCATTAAACAGAGTTTTTCCCATGAATTTCCCTTCTTTTTCAGAATGTGCAGTATAAATAGTGAAGTCATGGTAATGCAAACTCAAGCTCAAACAGTAACGCACATGGTGATGCAAAAGTAAATGATAACGCAAACAGTAATAAAAATGCAAGTGCAAACGTTAATGAAAACAGAAATGCAAATGCAAGTGCATACGGAAATGCAAATTGTAATGGCACAGTCATAGTAATGTAATTGGAAACACAAACACTTACAGTAACAACAACGATGACTCCTAAGGAAACACAAACAGAAACAGAAATGCAAATAGAACCGTGTATGCAAATGTAAATGCACACGGTGATGCAAAAGGAAATGCAAACAAAGGCAGTAATGGAAATGCAAATGTTAACAGTAATGCAAATGCAAGCGCAAACGTAAACGCAAAGGGTAATGCACACGGTGGCATAGATGGGAAAGCTAACGCAAATGGTTATGGGAATGCAAGTGGAAACGCTAACTGTAACAGTAATGGAAATGCACACCCTTTTTTTCCACAAAAGTTGCAATGAGAAACACAGTGAATACAAAGAATGTATGCATAATAATTGGCCTCGGAGTAGAAAATGAACACTTGGGCCCAGATATTTAAAAGAGTTGAGCCATGCGCAATAGGGTTGCACTTGCGCAAGTTCGAAAATGTGCCATTCTGCGATATTCAGCAGGAGGCAGTTGCACCCTGAAATCACGCTGAGCAACAGCACAATGATAATGAATGCATGTGCAACTGAAGGGGGAGGAACCATGCATAAATGGTGCAGTGCGATATTTAACAACATGTGCCATGCGCAATAGGGGAGCCAGCAGAAGTTGCGCCATAGCGGAAATGAGCCAAAATAAAAGGGAGCAAGGGAGAGGCGCAAGAACGCTACAGGGAAGGCACATGAGGCCAAAGTCTAGCAGGACAAACTGGGCAGCAGGGACACACATGGCAGGCCAGGAAAGAGCACCTGGAATCAACAGGCTCAGGGGAAGGTGTGGGGAGCTACAGTGCAGAAGGGGGAAGTACGCCACACAGCAGTGAGGCCAGCAAAGGCAGGTGTTCCCGGTGAGGGCAAGTAGCAGCCAGGACAGTGGGGGGAATACAGAAACAGCTGCCGGGAGGGTGAACACAAGCCAGGGACATGGCCAGTGCCACCATCCAGATGGAGGCAGTAATGAGGAGGGTGAGAAGGTGGGCAGCAGGGGGGCGTGGCCGTGGAAGGGCCCGTCGGCAGAATGCCCCCAACAGGCAGTACCAACCCCACACCAGCTTTGAGCTGTACAGTGATACAGAGATCATGGGCCAGTACCACCTGGATCGGGCAATTATGAGGTGGCTCTGTGAGCTGTGCAGTGATGTGATGCAGGCACCCATATGATGAAGCCATGTTCTGTCAGTGGAGATGAAAGTGACAGCTTGCGTGTGCTTGCTTGCCATGGGTACCTTCCAGAGACCAACTGGAGACACCACAGGCATAACCCAGTTGGCCACGTCACGCCACCTCACCCAATTTCTCAGTGAACTGCTGCCACATGCTGCGGAGTACATCCATTTGCCCAGCACACCGGCGGAATGCACAGCAAACATACAGGAGTTCCACAGGGTAGAACATATGCCTGGCATGCTAGGGGCAATAGACTGCACCCATGTGGACATCCACACACCACCTGGCCCCGAGGGGGCTGCATATATAAATCACAAGGGCTATGCCAGCATCAACTGCCAGGTGGTGTGCGATGCCAGGGGTGCATAATCAATGTCTGTGCCATGCACCCTGGGGGAGCACATGATGCCTTCATCTGGCACCAGTCGGCACTGTGCCACAGATTTGAGAGTGGGGATATCCCCACTGGCCACCTAGTGGGTGAGTATGCAAACCACATGGACAATCATAGGGCCTGGGGGGGCATGGTCAGAGGTGGCATGGGTAGTGGCCTACATGGCCCGGGGCAGAGTGATGCTGATCACCAAACTAACATCCACCCTCTACACTCAGGTGACAGTGGATACCCACTCCGTCCCTGGCTGCTCACGCCCTACCAGTGGCCCGCGACCCCATCGCATCAACGCTACAATGAGGCACACGCCACCACCCGTAATGTCATCGAGCGGGTGTTCAGGATGCTGAAGGCACGTTTCATTGCCTGGACACCTCTGGCGGTGCCCTACAGTACAGCCCCTCAAAGGCCTGTGGACTATTCCTGGTCTGTTGCATCATGCACAACATGGCCAATGAATGTGGGATAGCCATACAGATTGAAGAGGGGGACAGTGATGGGGATTATGAGGACGCCGGTGACAATGATGATTTGCAGCAGCCCCTAGGGTGTCAGGATCCCCGACTGCTCCGGCTGGCACAGCTGCACTGGGACACCATCACGGAGGAGCACTTCAGCCAACCCAGGTAAGTCATGGGGCCATGTGCAACCAACAGTGGCTAAGGCACAACCCACAAACATGCATGGACACACACCAGGGGTGCATGCAGTCAAGGGAGATGGCCGGGCATGGAACCACACACACAACCAGGGATGGGTGAGGTCTAACATACCACATGGACACACACACACACACACACACACACACACACACACACACACAATGCAACAGACATGCACAAAGGGTAGGAGGCACACTAACCCAGAATGCCACCCCCTAGCCACACACATGTCCACAGATCACCATGCCCACTGCCTGTCCTTGCGCGTGTGTCAGACGCTGAGTGCCATTGCACATTGGTGTACAGTGCAATGCAGGCATCATCATATCATCATGCACACGCAACTGCGGACAGCAGCCGGGAGGGTGTGAAGATGGACTGTGTGTCCACGTGCAGGGCCGGGTACCCACCTGTGCAATGCCCACTGAATGACGCAATGCACACAGGGCAGCACCAGACAGTAGCCACATTGGGATACAGGTCAGTCACATGCCACAGTGCCCCAGCTGCCACGGATGCATGGGCAGCCTCAAGAGACCAGCCAGCACTGACAGGCTGACCACTGGCCTCATGGGTGGCACCAATGGTCCTCCAGGGGTTCCACTGCGTGAACATGACCATGCTCACACAGGGGTCTGCAGTACACCAAACAAGCCTGCGACAGGTGTGCTTGGGATGCCCACAGCTGAACCTGGTGTCGACAAGGATGGTGTCGCACGATGCCGGAATGGGGGGTGGACAGTGCACTGCGTGGTGTCTGTGACGCATGGGCTAATAACTGTGTGCCCATTGTGGCCTTGACAGCAGTGAATGCCTGTGTCTGCCTGTCAATGGCAGCGGTCACATCCTCCCGCAACCGGTCCATCCCTGCCAGGATCAGAGCGGTGTCTCTGCTGCGATCCTCCTCTGCCCAATCCAGAGCCACATGCAGTGCATCCACCGATGTTGTAAGCCGCATCTGCTGGTTGACTGATGCTTGCAGTATGCGGGTGTGCTCATCCAAGAGGTCATCTGGCTCCTCAGCATCCTGTCCTTCAGGGTGTGCGTAGCCCTGATGCTCAGCACCCCTTGAGGGTGGACGCTGCACACCAGGACCATATCTGTGCATGTCCACAGGTGGTGCACTGATGCCGCCCCCTGACCTTGTACCCCAAGCCCATTGGCCGACTGCTGATGCTACCCCTCCGGCTGCCTCTCCCCAGGGTCACTGGTGCCGCCGTAGTGGCTGCAACAGTCCCACTGTCCTGTACACACACCAGTGCTGCCCCACTGGTGCTGACAGGCACAGGCTGGGACTGTGATGACACGCAGGCCTCCACAGCGGCACCACCCACAGCCATGGCTGTGATGTTACTGGCTGTGTGGCCATCCCGTGGCACACACGTGTCACTGCCCATGGCGTTAGCGACATCATCGTCGGTGACAGACCTGGCACCAGCCCGAGTCACAGCATGCTGACATCTGTGGACACTGGCACACTGGGACATGGGCAGGGCCTCCTCCACACCTGTTCCAAAAACATCAGTCTGGACAGCCAGGCGGGCCCATTGTCACACTGAGCCACATATACCTGTGGAGGTGGATGGACCCTCCTCCATCTCCATCTGAGTGGTCTCAGTGGAAAGGTCCACCACCACTGACCCATGCAGATGCTCAGGATCTGTAAGGGAAAACAAAGCCGCTTTACTTCCTGTGACCTACCCTGCCTCCCCAATAGACAGACCATGACCTACCATGCAGTGATGGGCTACCACCCGTCTGGAAGCCACCACCCGGAACACCCTCAATGACACAACGCTGCATGCTGCCAGCAACACTCTCCTCCTGTGGGGTCAGGTGTAGCACCTCCAACTGTCCCCCCACTTGTCACAGCTCGTGCTGCCCTGATGGCAGCCACCTTCTCCTCTATCCTCCTCCTGTCTGTGCCCATCTTCTTCTTGCACTCCTGCATGGAGTACTGGTGGCTGCCATGCAGATTCACTGCACGTGCCACGTCCTCCCATGCAGCAGCAAGGGTCTGTGGTGTTCCCTGCCATCCGCTGAGAAGCGGCTCCTGATCCAGGTAGGCCTCTAACAGGGCATTCATCTTGGTCTTGGTGAAATTAGGCCTCCTCCTCCTCCCACCACTGTGTTCCTCCTCTCCCACAACTCTCTCGGTCATGATTTAGCCTGTGAGAATGGCAGTTGTTACCTGTGACTGTGCAGTCCCATGCATGTCCCAAAATCCATAGTTCATACTCCCAAACAGCATGCAACTCACCAATAGACTGCAGTAACCGATTATGGCCAGTGCAGCCCAATGTCATACTTTTATAGTGCAACCCATGCAAATGAGGTGAGGTGCAACTTTAAGTGGATGAAAATTGCAGTGCTGCGCCATTGAATGGCTGATTAGCTGATTTGCATATGACGGCTGAATATCACGCTGTTGCTCTTTGTGCAATTGTGTTGAACGTGCTGAGCCAAGGGTGCAGTTCTGTGACATGCGCAGTAAACACCTCACCGCGCATGCTCAGGTTGCTGACGCAGGCACCTGCTGTGCTGCTGACGTACTGTGCATGGCAGACAATGCAGGGGGACGGCCACCATTGTGCCAGTGGTGCTACAGCGATGTTCACCTATATGGCGCTGTGGCACTGGGGCATCATAGGCGCACTGGGGCAACAGCGCAGTAGGCCGCTACTGGAGGTAGCACACAGGCACCCAATCACGCTAAACGTATTGGGTTCCAATGGCACTGTGCCTGTCCATGAACCAGAGACCCTGTGCCCGACCTTTGCCCCCTAGGCACCATGCGTCAGGCATGGGTGCACCACTATCACACTGTTCGGTGACAGCGCGATAGGGAATGGCAGCACTGTACCGTGCAGCATCTGCATGTGGTGGAGCTGCACTGCAGAGCGCCATTTTGAACCTACTGAGCTAGTGAGATGGCTCGGAGGAGGGCTGCCCAATGGACCCAAATCGAACTGGCTAACCTGGTGGCAATTGTTGAGACACTTTATGGCCCACTGTTTGGGGGAGGCACCCCTGGACAGGTCCAGGAGCCAGGTGTGGCAGGTGGTGGCCGACACCCCAGAGAAGGCAACAGGAAGGGGCGGACAGCGGAGCAGTGCCGCCACAGGTACAGCGACCTGAGGAGGAGGGAACTGGACCTGCTTGCCCTCCTGCGGACACGTGCCAGGAGGGGCATGGTGCCACAGCCAGGTAGGTGTTATGTCCACACACTTTTATCTTCCATATGGGTATCATGGTTGCATGTGTTTGGAACATGGGGAAGGGCCCATCCGGTGTTGGCTGTGGTGGTGTTATCAGGCTGGGGGTGGGTGGGTCTGGCTGGGTAGGATTGCACACACATGGGGGCAGGGAGATTTTGCTACAGGATTGTACTGATGTTCCTCTCTCCATGTTTGCACCACAGGGCAGGAAGAGAGGCAGCTGGCCAGGGAGCAGAGGCGCCAGTAGGAGGGGCGATGGCCCACAGCACCAAAGGGAACAGCCTGATGATGGTGAGTGCCATACCTCCATGATTACTATTGCATGCTGTGTAACAGGGCAGGCAGCGGGGCATGACCACCATCCATTGACACCACTGCCATGCACGCAACTTGTTACAGTCAGCACTGTCAGGTGGCACTGCATGTCTGGGAGTGCGTCAATGGTGGTCCATGCATGCACTGGGTACATGGCTGTGCCAATGTCTTTGCACCACATAGCCATGTCACTAAACAGCCACGGTGGTGCTGTGCAGGATTTGGCCAGTGGGTGTGTGCAGCAGTCCACATGGCTGAATGCACCTGGGTGGGCAGGTCTTGTGGACATGATCACTGTGGGTGGTCACACACCATCACAGAGGCATGTCCCATGGTCGTATGCCATGGACAGTGGGTGGGCTGTATGGGGCTGTGCATTCACACCTATTGACTGTGCTCCCTTGTCCTAGGTGTCCACCTGCTACAGGCTATCGAGGAGGAACAGCAGGAGATTTTGATAGTGGCGAGGGCATCACTGGACATACTGCGGGGGTTTGAGCGGCTGGGTGTCTGGTGGAGACACGGAAGGCGGAGCAGCCGGAGCAAGGAGCAGGGCTCCCAGTGACCATCTCCAGGCCCCTGATTTCCCCTACCCCCTGCACCCACTCTCACACCCCTCCTTTCCTGTCCCATTTGTTCACACCTGCCCCTTACCCACCCCCACCTTGTTTGTGGCCCTCCTCCCACTCATCTGTACATACTTGTAAATAGTTTTGTTTGATGTTTTTCATTACAAGTCTTTTGATATGAATACTGTGGTGGTCTCTGATTTGCAGTGGGCTATAGGTGCTTAGCTGCAGTGGTGTGCATGGCATCAGGGGTGATGCAGTCATGGGTATGTGTGTGTGTCTATGGGGAAGTGACTATGGTGTGGGAGTAGCTGTCAGTCAGTGTCTGTGGTGTGTGTGATGTTCCCTGTGCACTGGATGACTGTGTGCAGTGGTCCATGGTGCATGCTCTGTGTCCATGGAGCACCTGTCAGCCTGTCCATGGCCTGTGCAGCTGACACCCTTGCATATCTGTGACCTGCATGGTCTGCTGGAATATCAGTGGTGGCTGTCCATACAGGGCAGCCACTGTACCCGTCACAATGCTGGGCTGCCTCCTGTCACTGGTGTGGTGCATGTCTGCCTCGGGTGACACTGTGGCCTCCGTGGTTGTTGTCCCATCTCCATGCTGTGGCTTGGTCTGTTGCAGGGGATGTGCACCACTGTCTGTGACTTGTGCTCTGGGCAAATGATGGTGGTGTACAGGTCCACAGTGCCTGCGCAAGTTGGCTGACACTCCTGTGCCATGGAGGACTGCAGGCCATGTGTTCACAGTTTCCATGGGCCCATGCTGGGGGCTTGGTTGCCCCGCTACTGTGTCCATGTGTTGTTGTGCCCTTGGGTATGGGTGGGTGTTTGTCCATGCACTGCATTGCATCTGGTGTGGTGCACGCTTCCACACAGCACTGTGGGTGTCTGTGCTGGCTGTTGTGGCCAGTGCTGGGTCATGGTGTGTCCATGGGAGGGTGTGCAGGGTGCTGTACCACTGGTGGAGGGGTCCAGGGCATGCCCTGTCATGTGGGGTACCTCGTGTGCCGATGCATAGACGGTCTCTCAGCTGTACCTCGGGGGGGCTGTGCATGGTGGCACTGTGCATGCCGTTGTTGCATCGCTGTGTGCTGCCACCCGCTGATGGGTGCTCGTGGTTGGGCTGCCTTGCATGGTTCTGTGATGCACAGGGTTGAATTGTCACAGTGGTGGTGGTGGCAAGCATGGGGTTTCCTGCAGTGGGGGATGCTGCTCCTGTCAGGGTGTCTGGGGGTCACGGTGCAGGGTGTGCTCTGCATTGGGGGGAAGGTGTGACATGGGGTGGTTGGCCCTCCTTGTGTGCTGGTCACAGTTTGCCAGGGGCTGTGATGGGGCACCATGGCCCAGCTGTGGGTTGGTTGCTTGTCTCCATGGGCCACTGGTTATTCCAGCACTCCCCCAGTTGTGCAGTGCATGAGGTGTGGGGGGATGATGTCTGTTCTGCTGTGTGTTCCTCTGCCCATCTGTGGCATAGGTGATGGGCCCCTACATCCCAGGTTGCACAGTTGCATTGCTGCACTGCTGCTGGGGGGCATCCCTGGTTGCACTATGGTGTCTCTGGACTGCTCAGCTGAACATCCCTTGTTGCACTATGGCGCATCAGATGTGCTCAGCTTCCCCTCCCTAGTTGCGCTATGGCGCAGGTGGTGCGATATTCAGTCGTCAGCTGTAGGTGCATCTTGGCCAGTGCAGTTTTTGAATATTGTGCCTTTTGCACATGGGCACAATGGACTTGCTCCTGCTATTGCACACTTTTTGGGCAAAGTTTGAATATCTGGGCCTTGGAATACTAAATAGCTTATATTTCAAGAACCACATGACGTAGAAAAAAATGTAAATTTAATATACTTTATGTTTTTCTTGGCAAGTTTTGTACTTAGCCCCCTTGCAGGGGACTAAGCATTTTTCTGCTGAAAAGTCTGCATCTTGAAGCGTTTCCGAGATATAGGCCCTAAAAGATGCTGCGGATGCCATAATGTTAGCCTATGGGAAAAATTGTCAACTTCGTAGTACCGTAACTTTGCAGCCCTCTAATATTTTGTCACCAAACCACAAAAAGGCACAGCTGTGGGATCTTTGCTTTCTTCCCATCCAAATTTCAGTCCAAAAAACCAAACCGTTCTTTTGCAGCAGAGTGGCAAAGATTTCCTATTCTATTGGCCATAGTGTTGCAAAGTAGTGTAGTGATTTGTGACACTTTCGCAAAAAAAAGCAGAAAAGTGTTGAATGAGACACACTACTTTGTGACATTACTGTTTTGCAAAAAATTCAAAAACATATTTCTGGGGTGTTTAACCCCCCAAAAAAGACATGGCTTGCATCTTCAGGGCTTGACTAGGTCAACGCAGTAAGAACTGTGTCCCTAGAGGGTCCCAAATTTAAATGGCAAGCATTTCCATGACCACCAATTGAAAACAAGATGGCAGATTTAATGACACCACATGGTAATTTGAGACACCAAAAACTGCATTTGCTACACTGTTGAACTTTTTGTTAACTTTTCCCATTGACTGTAATGGGAAACTTGTTTTTTGAATAACTTTTGAACCTTTTAATATTTTTTCATGAAATCTTCAAAAGGCACATTGGGGACCCAGGCCGCATGTTCCTGGAAGGTTTTGGACTGGTAGCACAGACCTTGTGACCTGTAGGTGCGAGCAAAGAATGCACAGAAAAGCATAAATATGACATTCTATGGTGTTATGTAGCTCTGCAACCGTGTATCTGCCCAATACAAAACTTGGCAGATCCAGAGAGCAATGGCACTGCTCCACACCTGCCAAATTTCAAGCAAATCCATCAAACAGTGGCAAAGTTATTGAGCTGCCAAAGTTCACATTTTAGCCTTAAATGGGTACTCAACCCTAACTACAGTGGCACTACCGTATACTATATATATATATATATATATATATATATATACTGTATATATGTATTGGCTGACTTTGTGAATCAGCAATATTGGTCACGGTCACACACAAAGGGGAACACAATGCCAGATATAAGATGCTCAAGACAGTTTCTAACGGAATATAACCTTTCGGATGCTAAATTCTGGGTTTTGTAGAATGTTGATATCTTGACAAAATGGAATTTGACTGAAATTTGGAAAATTATGTAGAATTCTACCAGTAGAAGAATTCCGACATTTTGCATGCAAAATGGTTTGTTTGCATAAACTGCTGATCCTTTTTCTGCAAGTTGATATGGGAAAAGGTATTGTGCAGTTTACACAAAAATGCTTTTCTTATGCCATGGAGTTTAAAGAAAAATTCTGAAAAGCATTTTGGAAGTGGAATTCCCAATCTGTACCAATTCAATGGCAGAATTCTGTGTTCTGTGCAGCCCTACAATATTCCCATTGTTAAAGTAAATGAATGTACTACCACTTACTGGACTTTGTGGTGTGGGTTCCATGGTGAACTCGTTATCATCCTCAAGTGCCATACAACCTTTACCATCAAACATTGCTACTACCATTTGATTCTTTTCCTTTGTCTGCTCCTGCTCCTTCATTGTCAATCACCTCACCATGAAGAGCTGTTGATGGACACAAAAGAAAAGATTATTCAACTGGATTGAGACTGGATGTTTCTCACTAGTCCAAGAAGCACTTATAACCTTTCTTGTCCATTAAACTGCATGAGGAATATGGCCATCATTACATGTTTTACACTTGAGCTGTGATGTGCATTGATGTAACATAAACGAATGGAAGGATACAAGTAGAAAAAACTTCTATCTATCCAGTATGCCCAAGATCAATAGATTTACTACACATAGTGCAGGTCCTTAGGCTGGGAGTCTTCTGAGCAGCCTGACCCAAGCCCACTCTGCCTTTCCACCATCTCCCCTGCTTGTGCCACTACCAGTCCTGTAAATCTGTCATGACCCCTCCTGAACCTGATCACTGGCCCAGAATTTACCACCTCCCTGGGTAAGCGTTCACTTGCCCACCTCCTTCTAAGTACAAAAGTACTTCTCTAAATCCCTTATGAAATCCTCCAGCATAAAATTCCATCCATTTGTAGTTGAGTTCCCAAACAATCAACAATTCATTACAGTTTGTCCTATTAACTCCCCATTGAAACATGAATCTTTCTATCATATCTCCCTCTTCTGTATCTTACCCCCTCAGCAATCCTTAGTCCACAAAATTTTAGACATGGAAATTCCCCCTTCCATGTTTATTTTCATGCCCTTATGATTCCATATTTAAATCTTGCATTAGCACTAAACAGAGTAGCATCTCAAAATGACACTCTGAAATATACTCTGTGGCTCAGCCACAGTACCTTGTGCTATCATGCTGATGGATTGGGTTCAGGATCGGATTCATAATTTCACAACCCCCCCCCCCCGTCTCTTACCTCAATGCACCTCCCCAGATCCTCCTCCTATTGACTTTGCTCTGTTGACTAATCTCATCTATTCATGCCTAGTTGTAAAGCTGTAAATGATTCCTGTGCGTTCTCCTATGTTTCCCCTAAACACTGGAACTCTCCACCTTGCCATCCATCATTCATCGACTCACGCAATCTTTAAAAAGGAATATCTTAAATTCCTGTCCAAATCAACCACTTGCGTGTGTTGTGATCCTCCTTAGCTCACTCTTGCTATCTGACCTTTCTCCTCTTCCTACTCCTAACTCTCTCAGTAGTCTGTTCCCTGCCCTGCCTGCTCTGATTACTTTGTTGACTTTGTCAGTACTACTGCCATGTGCCTCTTTCCCTTTTATCCTCTCTTCGTCCTTAGCTGCACTTATCCTGTACTGCTTCCTCCATGCCTTTCTAACCGTTCTCTGTTACTTTGTCCTTTAATGTGTTCCTCCCCTGCTGCTGGCAATGTTGCTTCCGTTTCTCTTCCTCAGCTTACTTTTATGTCTGCAATTGCACTGTTCTGTATATGGATTTCATTTTTGGACTAGCCTTGTTTCTCATTTGATGTTTTTCATTTCAAAATGTTTTTCCTTTACCTCTTTTTTCTCCGCTTTTTATTCAATAATTGATGTACCTAGTACTTGTATTTTGCATTATAACTCTTTGCACAATAATGGGCTTTACTGATTGTTGGAGATTTGATATTGTTTCTGTAATTCATCGTGTATTGTGCATTGTAATGCTCCCCACATCTCAATATCTTGGTATTGTATTGTTTGTATTACATCCATATCCTGATTTTGCATTTTGTACTGCTCTATCATAACCTCCAAGGTCATTCCTGAAAATAGTAATTCTTATGGCTAGAGCACTTACCCAGTAAACAAAAACTAAATAAATTAATAAATAATGAGCTGGCTAGTCAACCTGTGTGAGGCTTGGAGGCAGTGCCTCATAGCAATGATGACCATGTAGGAAGGAATTATGTCATATCATGGTACCATAGTGCAGATAGCTCATCCAAAGTTAGTTTGCTGTGTGCAAGTAGGGTGTGGTTCACATAGCCACACAGTCAGGTGCAGTGAAGTTATGGTGAGTGGAATAAAATGTATGAGAAAGTAACAGCTACCACCATTTAAATGCAGGTACACCTTCAGGTATTTCCCTGTGTATGACCACCAGAATGATCAATATTAGAGGAGGATGAGACAGGGGAGTGTCCAAGGAGCACAGCACCAGGCTTGTCTTCTTGATGGACGCAGGTGACATGGCAGATAAAAAGCATCAAGAATTACTTATGTTGTTTCAGTTTTATATGATTAAACACATTTAGTTTGGTGAGCACCAACAGTATCACATAATGATTACAGTATTGAATGGTCACCCCACCACCTAGTGCTTCCAGCATTTAAGGCATACAACACTATATGTTATACCAATGATTCTTAATTTGGTGGATGGTTCTACACAGATACACAGATGGTGATGGCAGATAAGGACCACATGGCCCACCTAGTCTCCCCTTTTCCCTACCTGATGCACTACCACAGACCCTAGTTGATCTGCGGCTTACCCTTTTCTCCCTATTGCTAGAGTACTCGTATGTCTATTCCATGCATTCTTGAATTCTCCTACTGTTTTTGCCCCCATCACCTCTGTAGGGAGACTGTTCCATGCATCCTCTACTCTTTCTGTGAAAAAGTACTTCCTCACATTGCCCCTGAGCCCAACCCCTCTAGCTTCATATCATGCCCCTTTGTTCTCATACACCTTATTTTCTGAAAGATGCTACACTTCTGTATCTTGTTTATCCCTCTGATGTATTTGAATGTCTCTGTCATATCCCCCTCCTTTCTCCTCTCCTCCAGGGAATACATATTTAGGACCTCTAGTCTTTACTCATATTACTTTTGGTGCAGTCCTTGCACCACTTTTTGTTGTCCTTCTCTGTACTGTCTCTATTTTGTCTATGTCCTTCCGGAGATGTGGTCTCCAGAACCAGACACAGTACTCCAGATGATGTCTCACTAGCGATCTGTACAGTGGCATAACCACTTCCTTTTTTCTCCTGGTGATACCTCCCTATACACCCTGGCATCCCACTGGCTATCCCCACAGCCTTCTTGCCTTGTTTGGTTACTTTTAGGTAATCAAATATGATTACCCCTTGGTCCCTTTCTTGACTGGTGGCTGTCAGTACCTCTCCCCCCATCTTGTACTCCTCCCTTGGATTTCTGTGCCCCAAGTGCATGATTTTACACTTCTTTGCATTGAATCTTAGCTGCCAAACTCTCGACCACTCCTCAAGCATGTTTAGGTCCTTTCTCATCCCCCCCACGAAGAGTCATACCTTCCCCTCAAGCCCCTCTGCAATGTCACTTATGAAGACATTAAAAAGGACTGGCCCCAAACACCGATCCCTGTGGCACCCTGCTGGTTACCCCCTCTCCCTAGATTGAATGCCATTTACCATCACCCTCTGTGTCCTGTCACTCAACAAGTTTCTGACCCAGTTTACCACCTTAAGACCCTCTCCCAGGCTGCCAACTTATTTATCAACCTCCTATGTGGGACGGAGTTGAAAGCCTTGCTGAAATCTAACTGAGCAAGAGATGTATGAATTGAACTTAGTTTACAAGACAGTGAAAAATATTTTCACACCCTACCTATCTTTAAAGCAGCAGTACTACCTAACCAGGAAGTGATCCATTAGGACTGTCATAGTCCCACAGTAAATATGTCAGCTGCTATCTAGTACTACTGCTGTCAATGCAGCAGGCAGCAGAAATGTAAATAACACAAAGGATAATTGAGCAAATTACGGGGTGATAGTACATTGCCGGCTGGAAAGAATACCAGGTACATGCTCAGCAGAGTACAGGGTATAAACAGTCGAAAAAGCACAGATTTTTTTTTACATTGTACTGCTGCTTTAAATTTTCCAGTAACCCACTCTAACTATAACCTCAGAGACAGGAAATATTGGTACTTTCTGTTTGTTTATTTATTTATTTCAATTTTGATTGGAGTTAACATTAACCTTGGCAAGGCTTTCTTCACATTCTTGTAAAGGCACACTTGGAAAACTCTAGCTCCTGTTATGCAAAACTGCAACAATTTTAACTCTTTTTCTAAAGCCATCTGCTTAGAAGTGTTTGATGTGTGCATATGTTCCACCTAACAGCTTGATAATGAATATGTTCTATGTATAATATTATCCTGTTATTGGTATTTTGCAGATAAAATGTTCTCAATGAATTTTTCCTGAGTAAACAAATATTATAAATCAACCAATCAATAAATAAATACATGCATACATACTGTACATACATACATACATACATGCATACATACATAATTGTTTAGTAAGGATTCTTACTTGTTGAGTTGCCTGGTTGTGATTAAGATGGGAGGGAAGCTGTCTTGGATGACTTCTGCACACTGTTGGCCTAGGATGTTGAGATTGAAGAGTTAGTAATAGGTCTCTAAACTATCCCATCCCCTTCCTGACCCTCCAAGACAGCAACAAAAGTTTTGATAAAAAAATGCCCCACAACTGATTCCTGATCCATGATTTTGGAGCACAATCAATATTCAATTATTGGGAAACTCAGTTGCTCCCCCCTGCAACTTTTAATTTTAAAAACCGTCTTGCTGGCTCTCTGATTCTTCTGAGCCTGAATCCAGAAACATGGGAACTTCAATCCTCCTTCGCTAACCCACCAAGACCCAAGTAAATACTGTTTAAATGCTTCCCTCAAGCCCTGATACATGCTTGGGGACAGGGTCTATAATCTTCCTCTGTCCTGGCTTACACAGTTGGATCCCCCACCAGTGTACTGGCTCCACTCTAATATAGTAGACACAGGTGTGAGAAGGCATGTGACTGGAGGAGGTGGTGGAGCAACTGAGTCTTTGGTGATGCTACATACCAATTAGACAACCAAGTATTATCATAAATGCAGATGCTCTGCTCTCCCCATCCTGGTTAAATGCCCCCTCACTTCTGTGTCTACAATTCTTATAAATGGAGTGGGTGCACTAGAGAAGGATCCAACTGAGGTAGGCAGAACAGAGGACTATTATGGATACTGTACCCTAATTGTGAATTGGGTGTCAAGAGGAGAGGATCTCAGCATTTAAGCAGTATATTTGAGTCCTTAAGAGATTAAGGAAGGGATAAAAGTCTTCCATGCTGATAGCTCCTGGCTGTGTACCAAATAGCCAGTTAGATTTTCTTTTGTTGAATGTGGGGGCAGCATTGTATGACAGAGTCACGGTACCTAGTAATGGGTTATTGACTGCCTCCTCAAATCATTGATTGTTGGTCAGTTGCAGGGGAACTTTAAAAAAATAACAACTTTGATTTGGGCATTGGGGTGGTTGGACTGGGGGTGAGGTATTTTAAAGGACCATGACAACTTCAATCTTAGTGCTAGAAGCAACCTCTTTTTTTAATGTGTATGTATTTGGGTGTGGTGTGTGTGTGTGTTTGTGTGTGTTTTTGTGTGTGTGTGTGTACAGGGAAGGGTGAAGAGCAGGTCAAACCTTTGACAGTTCAACTGCTTTGACTTTTTTGAACCAGTAGAACCAAAACTTCAATTTTAGCCCCAAAAGCTTGCTTGAGTCTGTAAAACTCAAACACCCAAAATTCAAGCAATTTTATTCTCAGGTAGAACTGAACATTCAGATTTTTCCAGAGAGAGGTGAAATCAAGTCCAACCATGGCCTTGTACATTCTATAAGGGGCACCCCAAAGGACTTTCCTCCACAATGTTGACACATAAAAATAGTAATAATAATAAAACTCTATTTTTAAAGTACCTTTCAAAAACCAAGGTGCTGTACAGTAAAAAAACATGTAAAATCAATAAAATACAGAACAGTATAACCAAATAACAGAGTAAATAAATATCTAAAATATTCATTCTGGGTAGGCGCTATGCCACAGATGTGTCTTCAGGGCCTTCTTAAAACTCTCCACAGTCATGCACTCATGCGTCTGACAACATAGAGAATTCCACAGGGACGGGGCCGCATATATAAAGGCATAGGCCCCAGATGTCTTATGGCATACCCTGGAAATCTCTAACAGCCACTTATCAGCTGAGCAGAGTGGTCGCCTGGGGCAGTAAGGACAGAGGAGCTCTTGCAGATAGTCCAGGCCCAGTCCGTGCAGGGCCTTAAAGGTCAGAAGCTTGACTTTGAAGGTGATCTGCCACTGAATCGGCAGCCAGTGCACATGGCACTACTCATGTGAATAGGTTCCCTCAGGAGAATGGATAATTCTTGGGAACCACAATAGACAGCATGTTATGGGTGGCTATTTAAAGAGTGCTAGTACATTAGGCTGAAGGTGGGAGAAGAAAAGATCTGCTGGGTTCTTTGTATTGGAACAGTTAATGACAGAACAGAATGAGTTCCAGGTCAGGTCTCAAGAAAAAAACAGTAAGGAAAAATGCAGAGTAATAAAATGTTTTGGCCCATCTCCAGCCTGAACAGTAACAGTTTCATTCATTCATTCATTACACTTTATTTAAACCAGCATTATGTAGCTGAAGTTCATGCAGAAGTGCAAAATGGCAGAGATGTATGATACTTATATTAGTGAATAAACAAAAATATGTAATCTTAACTTATTACATATCTTAACACTACATTGCATTATACTTTCTTCGTGTCACGAGTTTCAAGTGCAATGCAGAATCAAGCAAAAAGGTTATGGTTTGATTTTCATTCTTAATTTAATAAATTGACTAGTTCAATGTGTTCCTTCTATGGAAAAATATAATTAATGGCTGACACCTATTTTAGGGTCAGAGATTTTACTTATTACCTATACCTTGAAGCTGTGCATATTCTGAAAAAGTTTGCAGCAGTAACTTGCCATCTTTCAGCCAATGTTGCTTAATTAAAATTGATGTTGCAGGATCATACAGAATTACTAATAATTCAGCAAGCAATTGATTAAACTTTATTCAAGAGTTGAATATCATTAACATTGATACCAACCTGTGCTACAAAGAGATACACAGAACTGTACCTTGGTAGGATAAAGACTGCATTCTTGACTTCAGCATGTTAGTTTTGTTTCTTTTTTTTCCTATTTACATACAAAGGTATGAACATACGAAATTGCCAGCAGATACAGACCTCACAGTCAATCTAGTCTGTTCCAGTGTGCAGCACTTCAGCCATTTAGACTGCAGCTGCCCCCTCCTTCCACCTTCTCCCTCTGTTTTCCAGTTTCCTTGTCACCAACTCCCCCCCAGTCTCAGTTTGAACCCTCCCTTTGATCCTGTCCCACCCCTCTTAAAGCTGCTCACTGTTCACAGTGATACCACTTCCTCCGGTAGCATGTTCTAGCCTGCAACCGCTCTTTTGGTGAAATAGTGCCTCCTCATTTTCCTCTTGAATCTGCCTCCTTCCAATTTCAGACTGTGTCCCCTGGTTCCCCCTCATACCTTTTAATTTGAAAATATTCTTGGGGTTTCCTCTGTTCATGCCTTTCAGGTACTCGAAGTTCTCAATCATATTCCCTCTTCCTTCTATCCTCCAGGGTATACAGATTGAGCGCTCTCTCAGTCTCTCCTCATAAGGTTTATCTTCAACACCCATGATCTTCTTTGTTGCCCTGTGCTGTACCCCCTCCAGCAGCTTGAGGTCCTTTTTCAAGTAGGGGCCCAAAACTGCATGTAGTACTCCAAGTGTGGCCTCACCTGGGACCTGTACAGGGACAGGACAACTTCTCCCCTCCTAAAGTGATTCCCCTTGTGATGCACCCCAGCATTCTGTTGGCCTTTGCCACTGCTATCCTGCACTGGGCTGAGTGGTTAATTTCCTGTTACCAGAACACCCAGATCCTTCTCCTCCATTGACGTGGATAACTGCATTCCTCCTAGCCAGTAACTATTTCCAGGGTTTCTGGCTCCCAAGTGCGTGACTTCTTGGCATTGAACCCATGTTGCCATGTGTCTGACCATCCGTCCAGTCTTGCCAAACTCTCCTGGAGTACTTTACCACCTCCCCCCCCATCCACTTCCAGATAGATCTTACTGTTGTCAGCATATCAGCAATGAAAATATTAAACAGCACTGGTCCCATCATCGAGCCCTGTGGGACCCCACTTGTTACCACTCTGGGATCTGATAATTTACCCCCCACTACTGCCTTCTGCTGCCTATGGTATCCTGTAACCAGCTCTTGACCCATCTAACCAGTTTATTCCCCACTCCCAGGTTGCTCAATTTGCTGGTCAGCCTACTATGAGGCACTGAGTCAAAGGTCTTGCTGAAGTCCAGGTAGAGGATGTCCACCGCATGACTCTTGTCCAGTGCCTGCATCAACCAATCAAAAAAGACAATCAGGTTAATCTGGCAGGGTCTGCCTGAGAGAAATCCATGCTGTTTGTCATCCTTGAGACCATTATCCTTCCCAAATTTTACCTGCCTTTTCTTGAGGATAATCTCCATTAGCTTTCCTACAACTGTGGTATGGCTCACTGATCTATAGTTCCCTGGTTTGTCCCTGGGCCCACTCTTATGGAGGGGCACCACATGCACCACCCTCCAATCCTTGGCTTGCACCCGATATCCAGAGAGGTGCTGAACAGATCCACCAGCAGCCCCACCAGGACTTCTGCCAATTCCCTCAGAACTCAAGGATGAACTCTGTCTGGCCCTGGTGCCTTATCTACCCTCAGGGACTTAGGGCCCTCCAACACCCTTCCCACTGTGATCTCTCCATCCATGACCTCCTTCCCCCCCACTCCCACCCCATCCATCCCTCCCCTTACGTATGGGCCCTTCCCTTTCCCTTGAGAATACTGAACAGAACTACTTGTTGAGTACTTTTGCCTGCTCTGCCCCCTTTCCACCCAATCACTGCCATTCTTGATCCTAACAGTCTGATCCTTGCTCCTTCTCTTCTCCTGCATATACCTGAAAAATCCTTTTCACCTTCTCTGATTCCTTGTGTTAGCCTCAGCTCTCTCAATGCCTTGGCTGCCCTTACTATTCTACTCACCTCCCTGGATTTCCTCACATATTCCTCCCTGTCCTTTTCTCTGTTGGATCTTATATTGATTCTAAAGACAGACCCCTTTTCCCTCACCCTCTCCTGTACCTCCCTGTTCATCCAGCTTGTCTTCTTGGTCCTGGTTTTCTTGCTCTGGCTCTTTACACATGTGCTAGTGGCCTCTGTCATGCCCAGCTTGATTGCCCATTTTTACTCGGCATCCATGTATGGGCGGATGCTAGCTATGTGCCCTTCCAGTATACCACAAATCCAGTCAAAGTCTGACCTTTTGAAGTCCAGAACCTTAGTCTTTGTAGTGGCTACCTCCTTTCCTAGATTGAGTGTGAACCACATTGTGTGGTGATCGCTTCTTGCAACTGGATCCCCACCCCATCGTCTTTGACTTTTTCACCATCCACCAGCACCAGGTCCAGAATACACATCCCCAGTTGGCTCCCTTACCTTCTGTGTCAAGAAGCCATCATGGAAGGCTTCCAAGAGGATCTGCTCCCTGGCACATAGATAGCTGTGATGTTCCAGTTCACCCCTGATAGATTAAAGTCCCCAACCACCACAGTGCTCCCTTTGCCACTAAGCCTCCTTAACTGTTCTCCCAGTTTCCAATCAATGTCCTCCATCAGAGTCAGAGGCCTATATACTGTATGACCCCCAGTCTAACCTTTCTTCCCCTTGGGTTGTGTAGTTGCACCCATATGGCTTTTGCCCTGCCCAGCCTTCCTCCCCCTCCTCCCTGTTACTCATTATCACTTCCCTAACATAGATGGCCAACCCCCTTTTCCTTTTTCTCTGTCCCTCTGTTATAGCTTGTATCCTGGGATAGCTAGGTCCCAGTTATGGTATTGCTTTGCCCATGTCTCAGTGATGGCATAAATGTCCAGCTCCCCTTACACCATCATTGCCTACAACTCTGCTGTCTTGTTCCCCAGGCTCCAAGCATTCAAAGATGCCACTCTCCATTGTGATCTTATCTAATCTGTGCCTTTACTGCCTTTACCCCCCATCTCATCTCCTATTTGAATTTTTATTTGGCTCCTGCCTTGCTGTGGTAAGGATTCATGATATGATGTGTATTATTGTGGAATCCAGTATTACAGTAGGTCTCAGAAAGTGAGGTACAGTACTGGGCAAATCCAAATGTCTTTCACACCCACAAAAAAGGGCCATTTTGTCCAGTACCTCATATTCTGGAGTGCCATATTGTGATTATAAAATGTCTCCTCTAAATTTTCCTTTACAAATGTGTTCAGAAAGAAGGGCAGGAAGTTTATTTTTACACAAAGGGTGGAGGGGTTATGGAATGAGCTGCCAGCATGCCTAGTTCATTCAGATGCAATAAAAATAGAAATTTGGGTAAGTACATGTCTGAGGATCACTACACGGTTATATTACCATTGAGAAAAAAAGTTTCTTTAACTGGGTAACAAGGGTGGTGGATAGGGGCCATGCAGTGGAAATACTGTACCAGGAGTTTAGCAAGGCCTTTGCCTTTGACTTGGTACCCACAAGAGATTTATCAGAAAATTAGTAGACCAGGGGGCAGGGGACAAGATGAGTAGATGGGCAGCAAACTGACTAGGGTGGAAAACTCAAAGGGTGTTTGTGGGATTTGAGTACTCAGGGATGAGAGAAGTTACCCGTGGGGTTCCACAGGTGTCAGTGCTCAGATTGCTGCTATTCTACATGCTCATAAATTACACTGTGGAAAACATAATTGGCAAACTATGCCTCTTTGCAGATGACACCAAGACCTGTGGGAGAACGGTCTCAGAGAAGAGGTTAGGGATTAGTTGGAAAGACATAGCAAAATTGGAAAGATGTTCCAGGATCTGGCAACTAAGGTTCAGTGCAAAAATGTGAAAGGCCATTCATATAGTGCCCTATGCACTATAGGGTGGAATGCCTATGTGCAACGTATCCAGGGTGCATAGGCTTCCCTATGACAGAAAGCTGCACATCAGGGGTACAGCAGAGCCCCCCCCCCCCAGCATGCATGAAATGGGTGTGCTTCCTTTCTGCACTCAGTCTCCTGGCCATTTGCACAGCTGTGTGTGTTGATGGTCAGGGGGTGGTGAAAGGGTATAGCTACACTCCACACCATTCGCAAAGGTGCGTAGTGCTGGGTGTGAGGGGTGCAGGCTATATGAGTAAGTAATCAACCATAAGCAGTGCGCAGCCACCTCAAGGAGCACTCACTGGTGATGGGAGGACTGAACTCCCACCACTATGCTGCCCCAGCCCTCCAGTCAGGCAGAGAGGACTGGGGGCAGACATTGCATCAATCCCTTCTTTTTTTGTGCAAGTACGCATTTAGATTCTCTATCCTCTGCTTGTATGACTACCCCTGCTGGTCCAGAATAATTTTTGTGGTGCTTTTCTGTATCGACTCCAAAAGTTAATATCTTCTTTGTGGTAAGTTTCCAGTACTATATACAGTTCTCCAGGTGTAGCCTCACACATGAATCTGTACAGCCAAAGTATTATCTCTTTCCTTCTGCTGCTGAACCCTCTGCTTTTGCAGCCCAGCATCTTATTTGGCCTTGCTGCTGCCTTGCTGCATTGTCTAGAGAGTTATATATTGTTCATTATTGCAGTCCCCAGGTATTTCTCCTCAGCAGACACCATGATGGTCACGCCCCCTAGTCTATACTTGGCCCTAGGGTTCTTATTCTGTATGCTGTCTATACAGCAGTGTGGGTCAGGTACATGTGACAGGCACATGCCTGTCCCATGCAAGTCTGCACCTGAGGATAGGTGTGCAGGCCATGGCATTCAAGACCACCTGCCACCACACGTCATCTTCCCATGACCCCATCCCCTGGTGTGTTGCTGTGTGGTTGGTGGATCAGTGGATATCCAGTCAGGTGCCATCCTGGTCCAAAAGTGGATCCCCTGATCAATGCAGAGCAATGGATTGTGGGACACTGTGTATCCCATGAATAGATTAAAGAAGGGAGATCGACCCAATGGCTCGGGTCACACATTGAGTATTTATCTCTTTTGGGTTATGAACCTTTGATATCCCAGTGCTAAACCCAGAGCTTTAACCACAAATCCTCACAACCTCTATCCCAGCCTGGCATTACAGTGATGTACTGCACCAAGCTATTCAATCATTTATTGATATACTGTACAGTAAGCACTATGATCCTAAATGTAATGTTTGTAATGTGTATATTCTTTTCTTTTGGTTACTGGGTAAGGCCCACTAGGCAGAAGTGCCTATTTTTAGGGGTAACCCGGGAGCACTGAGTGGTAAAGTGAGTTTCTTAGAGCCACACAGTACTCATGTTGAGGTTGTGGGAATCAAACCCAGATCTGATGGATGTACCAAGCTCATGCACAGCTCATTACGCTAACCTCTAGGCTGTACTGCCAGCCCAATAGTACATGAACTACTACTGTACATATCAGTGTTTGTAGAAAAATCTTTCTTTGGGTTTCAATTTAAAACAAAATGAAACTATCAAAATGCTAAGTATTAATAGTACAGTACTTCTGCAGATGACATCTATTTATTAGTTAAAATATTTATATGTTAAACTTTATGTTGGAACAAATGGTACACAGTCTTGTTCCAAGTACATCAATATGAAGGGACAAAGGCCAGCAACGTACAGTACACACACAAAGTTGCACAACCACTGCTGTCGGGATGGTAATATAAATCTCTTATTACAGGTTCAAAAAAAGCATACTTGCTAAATAGACCGTATTGTTGTTGTTCATAAAAACATATAATCTGATGGCAGATAAAGGCCACTTGACCCACCTAGTCTGCCAATTTTTTGTTGTTGTTGCAAACCCAACTTGATGTTTGGTGGTGTCTCTTCCCCCCCTTTCTTTACCCCTACAATGCCCTTGTGCCTGTCCTAGGCATTTCTGAACCACCCCTCGAAGATTTTGCCCCCACCACCTCCACTGGAAGGCTGTTCCAGGAATCCACCACACTTTCTGTGAAGAAGTACTTCCTCACATCCCTCCAGGTTCATAGCATGTCTCTTTATTCTAGAGCACCTTTTTCAGATAAATACTCCCCTCCTGTACCTTATTAACCCCTGTGAGATATTTAAAGGTCTCTATCACATCCCTCCTCTCCTCTCTCTCCTTCAGGGTGTACATATTGAGCTCTTTTATCCTCTCCTCATATGGCTTTTGATGCAAACCCTGCAACATTTTGGTAGCCCTCCTCTGGACTGTGTCCACTCTCTCTATGTCCTTCCTGAGATGTGGTCTCCAGAAGTGACACACAGAAACTGTCAGCAGATAATGACCTGATGGCCCACCTAGTCTGCCCTATGTTTCCTACCTATAGTGTCGTCACAGACATTACTCGGTCTCTGCCCCCACCAACACCACCACCACCACTAAGATCCCTCTGTGTCTAACCCATGCATTCTTGAGCCCTGTCACAATTTCCACCCCCAACACCTCTGCTGGTAAGCTGTTCCATGCACCTCCCACTCTCTCTGTGAAGAAGTACTTCTTCACATTTCCTCTGAGCCTCCCCTATTCTAACTTCATTGCATGACCCCTTGTACTTGAGCATCTTTTTCTGTGGAAAATGTTTCCTTCCTGTACCTTATTTTTGCCTGTGAGGTATTTCAATGTCTCTATCATATCCCTCATGTCCCTCCTTTCATCCAGGGAGTAAATGTTAAGTTCCTCACCCCATAGGGTTTTTGATGCAGGCCATGCAAAATTGTGGTTGCCCTCCTTTGTACTGCATCCACCTTCTCTATGTCTCTATGAAGGTGGGCCTCCAGAGCCATACACAGTACTTGAGGTGTGGCCTAACCAGTGTTCTGTAGAGGGGTATTATTACCTCCCTCCTTTTGCTGGTGATCCCCCTTCCTATCCAACCCAGCATCCTTCCAGCCTTTCCCACTGCTTTGTCACAATGCTTTGATGCCTTCAGATCATCAGAAACGATCACCTCCAGGTCCCTTTCCTGCTTTGTAACTGTTAATACCTAGACACAACACTCATGGTGGGGTCTTATTAGTGATTTTTAAAGGGGCAACACTACCTCTCTCTTTCTGCAGATGATCCCCCTTCCTATGCACCTCAACATCCCACTTGCCCTCCCAATTGCCTTGTTATACTGCCTGGAGACCATTAGATCATCTGAATTGATTATTCCCAAGTCTCTTTCCTGCTTGTTCATTGTCAGTAATGCGCCACCCATTTTATATGCCACTCCTTGGTTTCTATGGCCCCAAATCATTATTTTGCACTTTTTGCATTAAAATCCAGCTGCCATAAGCTTGATCAGTGCTCCAATTTTTCAGATCCCTGCCCATCTTTCACACACCATGACCTCTGGAGTGTCCACACTGTTGCAGATCTTGGTGTCATCCACAAAAAGACAGACCTTCCTTTCCAATTCCTCTGCTATGTCACTTATAAAGACATTAAAGAAGACTGGTCCCAACACTGAACCTTGAGGCACCGCACTGGTCACCATCCCTTCCTTGGAGCAAACCTTGTTTACCACTACCCTTTGTCTTCTATCCCTTAACCAGTTTCATTCCCAGGTTACCACCCTTTTTTCCCACCCCCCCAAGCTACCCAACTTGCTTACCAGTCTCCTATGTGGAACAGTGTCAAAGGCCTTGTTGAAATCCATGTAGGCCACATCCACTGCACTTCCCTGATCTTCTTGGAAGCAATCAATTTAATTGCCCACACTAGGATTTTACATGAAAACTGAAGACTTGGTTAGAGAACCATTTTCTAAAGATATGTTTTTTTTTTTTTTTATGTAAAGAAATCATATTCCTTCTGAAGGAAACAGATAAGAGAAATACATAGCTTTATAGCAATGTGTTTACATCTCCATATTGCTAGGCCTAGAGATAAATATACACCTTTGTTATGCTAACATGCAGTAAGTCCTGCTCTGTCAGACCAGTACAAAAAGGTTTTCTTTCTGCTCATAACCAGCTGGCAACTTTATCTCACTTTACTTGATATGCACAGCTTTCACTTTCAGTGTTTCCAGACAAGAACCTGCCAGTAAGTTTTATTGCAAGAACAACCACAGTGACCCCACCTAGGAAATGAACAGATGTTGCTTTGTTTGGCTGTGGTTAAATGAACTGCAGAACATGGAGCTGGGATGCATGGTAGGGACTGAATCTTGGATTTCTAGCAGTGGTTGTCAGAAAGTCAATGTAGCTTTTTTGTAATCCAAGTGTTTCTTGAAGTTTCAGAATTTGCACATAATCAACACAGTAAAACAAGGAGCAGGTTTAAATCCCAGGCCCCAACAATACTTTAACAAACAGGAATAAGATTTGCAAAACACAGTATCTCACAACAAAAACACAGCAACCTAGCTGGGGCATGGTCCCGGGGTGGTTGAAGTAACTTTTATGTGGGGGTGGGCAAGTAACCTTCAGCAGAAAAGTCTGGGGATCTGGGGGTCACCTAGGTCCCCAAGAAAATTTTGCATTTTTTTATCTGTTTTTGTGCATTTTATTTGTATTTCACAGTGATAACAAAAATAACTTATGTCCTTGTTATATCGTATACAGTATATAATATACCAATTAAATAAAGACTACTGCTACTAGTACCACAGGCAACCCCAACTTTCAGCATCAAAAAGGTACCCCAGACCCCTTCTCAGCTGCCAAGCACACAACCTTCTGAACAATCCATTTTGTAACTAGCCTCTAAGTGACAACCCCATTCTAGTAGCTAAAAAAATAACTTTCAGAACAACATCTCTGCTAAATGTACAAAGAAATATAAAATACAATATAGCAATATTATATAGCAGTATTTAAACAGCTTCACTGGTGTGCACCTTACATTTTTGAGCAGCAGTGGGGAACTGAGTACCCTGTGCACATATTATAATTGTGGCTGAATTAGAATGCAGTGACTGGCTGCCACTATGATTAATTAAAAAAAAAGAACCCAGAAAACTCAAAATACCTGTAAACCAGTTATTAGCATTGCCATGCAGTGTCACTGTAGTCCTTTTAAGGGCAGGATTAGTTATTTTACCTCATACCCTGAATGATACGAGCTTTATTAATTATTGCTTACAATACAGTTTTGTGTATGGATAGAAGACTACCTGGTCAATGCTGCAGCTCTGGGAATTGATAACTGCAAATGCCACCACAAATACTTTGACAAGTTGGGTTCAGGAGATCCTACTGTTTGGGGAAAACATTGTTAAGTGTCTAGAGGGGTAACTTACTAAAACTTTATAAATGGGATAAGGAAGTGTAGCAGAAGATTCTAGATTTTACTTACAAATGGACATATACATATAAAAGCTAGCCCTAATTTCTAGGTAACCAGGATATCCACCCTCCACCCCCCCCCCCCGATAGTGGAGCATTAAAAATCTATTCTTTTTTTTTTTTAAATAAAGTGTTTTTTTCCCCTCTCCAGGGCTTACTGGGCAGCTATTCAGCCTGGTTCCAGGGTACCATCGACTGTCCCATACCTCTCTCCATCAGGGACTCCCCCCATGGACTGTCCCACATGATGTGGCCAGGAGGAGAGGGCTGTCCTCCCTCCCAGTGATTCTCATCCAGAAGTCCCCACCCCTGACTTGGGTGGCAGGGTGGGTTGTGGCACCACGAGTAAGGTTTCATGTAACCCTGGTCCCCTCTTTTCCACCAGATTTTTTTCCCTCCCATCCTAGAGTTGTGGTGCAGCATGGAAGCACATGGAAGTACACTTATGTTCTGGAACTGTGGCCTCCCTCTATTCTCCCAGCTGTCTATTTGGCCCCCTGTGAGCATCAACATTGCACCAGGCCACCACCTGGTGGCACCCAAGGACTGGGAATGTGACCCACCCCTGTCTGGGAAAGAAGAGCTGCCTGACAGCTGCTCAATCCTCTCCCACTCCTCCCCCTTCCACCAGCCAGTTGGTAACCCAAGTTTGCTCCCCAGCTTGGGTCACTGGCATGGTGCTAGGTAAGGCACTTTGTAGTGCCTCAGCCCTCTGCACCACTCGGCCAAAGAAAATCTATTCATTTACAGTCACATCTCACAGATTTTTTTAACTGAGACCCCCACAGCAAAGTATTCATGTGCAACTTTTAGATTTATTTCAGTATTTTAAATACTTTCTACAACACTGATGAGAAGTTAGAGCCAATTTCTCATATAGTTAGTACAGCCAGTCTGCACACAGATAAGTTTTAATGACATCTTATTTAAAATAAAAAACATAGAGAATACAGGATGGGCAACTATGCATAACCAGTGTGTTCTGCCGCAGAGGGATTCTGATTCCTTCTGACCTCGAGAGCAAAGCTCGAGAGGTCCATGGGAATTAGAATCCCAAGGTGGCAAAACACACTGGTTGTGCATAGAGTTGCTCATCTTGTATTTTTTATAGTGTATAGTACTGTGTGAAAAATGTGTTTTGTGAGTTCTTTTGCTTTCAAAATGAAACTGACTCATGCAGTCTCTACAGGTTCCAGAATGCTGTTCAACCCTAGAAGGGTAGAACAGCATTCCATGATCTTGGAACTGTGGCAGAACAGCATTTTGAAAGGGATGGAATTCTATACAGAACAACACTCCACTATACACTATAAAGCATTTTACAGCATGACAAAACTCACATACAATCACCAACATTTTGTGCTGCTGTTTAATACTTTTTCAAGGTGATAATGCATCCTAGTGGACAGGTATAGATACTCATTCAAAAATGTAAATCTCCCAATAAGTGCTAATTTCAATATCAGGTGGCGCATTTTACATAATAGCTCCCATGAGAACAATATGACCAGTGCTATTGTGATAACTATCTAACATATATATATATATATATAGATATATGTATAAATATATATATATATATATATATATATATATATATATATATATATATAGATAGATATATACACACATTTCCTGTGATACTAATGGATAAAATAACATGCATCAGTCACTAAAAGGGTTCAATATATATATATATATATATTTGTGTGTGTATGAGTGTGTTAAATGATCTTGAGTCACATGGGTGCAATAAAATATAAATTAACTGATTACCTTACAAAACAGTGCTAATCTATTGGTTAAAAGGCTTTTCCCCATACAAGACTAATGGTGTGAAGGAAGAGGGGGTTGGGGATGATGACTGGGTAGGTGAAAGAAGAGGCAGTGGAGAGGGGAGAGGGAGGAATGGGGTGGGAGGGTATTGGGGTGGTGAGGATAAATATATGGGACAGTAGGAAGGGTAGTCAAGAACAACAATACAGACAGCAACGATATAATTTTCAACATCTAAATTTCTAAACCCATTGGACTTATCTGGTCATGTTATTACTCAGTGAACTATTTTTGATTATAATGTTGTTTTCAAGTTCACGTTTATTTCACCAGGAAGACTCCACTGAGAAAGTTCATTTGTAAGGAGGTGAAATAAAGTCAGACTTGGAAAAAAAAAATTGATAATGCCTTATTTAACTGGACTAAACTGGGGGCTATCTTATTTATTTATTGAATTTTGTTGACCCGGTAGGCCCACTGAGACTAGAAGTCCCTTTTTCAGGGGTGACTGGGGGTGGAGGGAGGGATACAGATGGTAAACAACTGAAACTGTACCAGATTAAGCTGTTGGTGGTATTTTTAGTGAATGGGGGAAATTTGGCCAGGGCACCTTACAATGCTAACTGTAATGTAGTGAAATAATTTGATTCTTTAAAATCTCATTAAGTATGGCACAGCTACATTTCATCAAATCCAGCATCCAATAATGTGGGACAGTATCAAAATATAAGTATAAATGTCCTATAAGCATTATTAACTATCACAGTACCAAAACATTTTTTTCTATTCAATATTATCATATTGTTTCTTTTCACTTATTCTCATTTCAGATAAGGACCAGGTTGAAAAGATTAATTTAGTCCTGGACTTTCACAACCTCCAATGGCATATTGCTATTATGTTTATCTTTCAAGGAGCTTGTTTTCTATGTCTCCCCTCAGACTTCTAATGTTGCATGTGTCTCCCTGCTAACATCTTCTTCCAAAAAAAATGTCTATGTGGTCTCATGGTAGTCCAGCTTCCGAGTTACAGACTGCCTGGACAAGCAGCCCAGATATCTCACTCTCTCTCTCTCTCTCTCTCTCTCCTACACTGTCACAACATAACCAAACAGGTATGGTACCTTAGATAAGAGAAATCTCTGAATACCAGCAAAGTCACAGCAGCACTATTTCAGTCTAAGTGATTTAGAGAACCCAACTGAGCCCTTGCTGCAAAACTAAAAGGCACAAACAACAACAAAGCAAGAAGCTACCACATAATGTCATTCATAGTGTCAGTTATGAAATAATAGGGGTCTGCAGGCTGCAACTGACTTACTTCTTGTTCTCACTCAGCTGACAGTAGCTATTTACAAAGACACCACAACCAGATAGCAAAGCCCTTAGCCCTAATACATTTGACTGGTCAAAAGAAGCATTAAGGGTTAAGTTGTGTGTAAACTGAGGTCTGATGGTGTGGGAATGTGTTTTGTTGTCAGCTTCTGGAGAACGTCTGTTTATAAAGGATCAGTCATATGGTTGCACAAAAGGTTGTTAAAAGTTATTTGTTGGACACAGCTGAGATTAGAATCAGAGTTTAGTTGCAGGAAGATGCGAGGAGTTGTATGTGGCAGTCCCTCTTGTCTTGCATGACACCTTATCTGCAGCTGCAGCATGAAAGGGTACTAATTGTGTGAGGGCTGGCAAAAGTGTTGCCTCCTCCCCAGCTTCTGACGATCTTGTGAGGTTGCTTCAGATCAGAAGAGGGAGACACAGAGAGCTGCTGAAAATAAATTTGGCATTAACTGAGATTGAGGGAAAGGTTATTTTTGGATGGGGAAGAGGAACTTTGCTGCTACTATGCTTCCAGCCTGATCTACAGTGTCTCTGATCCTGAACCACATATCCAATTGAAAAACATGGCAAGTGGGAGGTTTAGGAAGGAGGTCAGGAAGCACTTCTTCACAGGGAGGGTGGTGGAAACTTGGAATGTGCTGCCAGAAGAGGTAATCTCATTGAAGACAGTGGGCAGCTTTAAGAGAGGCTGGGACAGGTATGGGGGAGGGTAAGGGTCATGGGTAGGGAGGATGTGAGAAGTGGGGAGAAGGGGCAGAGACAGTAGCTCAAGTTGTGGACCCTGCAATACGAGCAGATTTGATAGTCCAAATGACATTCTGCTGGCTTCTTTGTATGTTTGTATGTAGGTTTTTTATTCATGTTTGTCCCACCCCTCCCAGAGGTGAGGCTATGCTGATTACATCCAACAGAGATTGAACACAGAAATGCTATAAAACGACCACATAACCACACTGACATGGAATTGATCAAAGAAAATTAAAAACCTGTACCTCAGAATTGCTCTGCTGTTCAGAACAGGCTGACTGATTAGTCACCACTGTGTGCCCCATTCACACTGTAAGTGGCCGCTGGGAATCTACTGGCCAGCACTGTCTGCGAGACTACTACACTGGGAGCCAATAGATATGGTCACCATGGAGAGTAGCACAGAAACATGGCAAGGCAAGCAACTGTTCGAGAGGAGCTTAATCTTTCAAGTCTTGTAAAATAATTGCGATGCAAGATCTAATAAGGCATATGCTATATTTCAATCATTTCTACCTGGCAGCATCACAGAAATAACATTATGTTCTTCTTTGTAAATAAATAAATTTAATGTTTTTGAGAAAATTGTTGGGGGACCAAAACACAATGCAGCCCACTCAGGAATCAGAGTGGAGGGGCAGTGGCTCTTCTGCCCCCATTTTAGCCACCCTTGCATGGTCCCATGGAGATACAGCCCTAAATAAATAAAGCAGGAACAGATTCAATATGGCTAACATCTTACAGTAACCAAAAGGTGGCTTTTGTAGAGGTGTAGTGGTCGGCATTCGTAGGGTAAACTAATATGGTGTATACTGTCAGTAGGTATAGCTAAATCAAATCCCCTCAGAGTGGTTCTGTTGTGGAGCTGTGTGTTGCATGGGGATAAGGGGGTTTCAGGTATTCTGGCATGTAGTGGCCCTTTGGGATCTTGCAGAAGCAAGAGTACAGTATTTGCCCCACACTCATAAAAAGTCTTGGAGCTTCCCCTGGTGGCTGTCTGCATATGTTTAAAGCATGCCATCCTTCCCAGCTCTATGACCCACTCACCTGATTGAGGGAGAGACTGTTCTCTCCAGTGTGAGAGGAGGATTCGTTTGGCTCTGATGAGAGCACCTGTAAGCCATTACTCTTTATACTTGTCCCCAGTGGTGGTTAGAGTCTGGATCTGGGTCCAATGCAAGGCCCAGCACAAGTGCTGACGTGATAGTGAGATGGTTCCCCATGACTTCTCTGCACACTTTTTTGGACTGCTTGCCAGCATGCACCCAACATGGGGCAGTCCCACAGTATATGCATGATGTTACCCTGCAATGCACCATAGCTCCAACACTTGTCTGTGCTCCTTGAGTTGCTGGAAGGATTTTAGGGAGCCACTAGCTTCATCAATAGGTGACTCAGCTTGGAGATGCCTTTCCTTGCCAGTACAACCAGTAGATTAGTTTACTCCCATTAGAGACTATGGTGCTGTTCCACAGGGGTAGCAGTTGGGATTTTCCCTGAGACCATTTTGTGATGTTTGCTGATTCCTGCCATTTTCCTACAGTGTGTACCAGTGTGCAGTGAGTCTTGAGGCACTTGAGGAATTGCCCAAAACACACCACTGTCCCCTAGGGTCTGTTTAGGAGTGGTTCCTTGCATTCTACCCATCTAGAGGATTCTTCCAATGGTTTTGAGACCATGACATATGTAACTTGGTGGATAGCCTGTGCTATCCTTTCAGGCCAAAGTCTCACAAGTATATTCCTCTTCTGGAGAAGTCTTGCACCAGTTTTTTGTGGCTCACTTTTCTGGGCCCAGACCCCCAGAAGAAGGACAGCATATATTTTTGAAGTCTTTTTAATTGGAAGGGTTTAATTGACAAAGGGTGGTTATCAGTCTCATATATTGGATTCTGGGCACTGCCATTATTTTATATGTGTGGGCCTTTCCCCAGTGAGATAAATGTAGATGTTGCCATCTGGCAAAGTCCTTTTCTAGCCTAGCATAGAAAGTGTACATATTAAGCTTTGCCATAGCCTGTAAGTCCTATGAGAAATTTATTCCTAGGCACTACAACTGGTTTTGAGACACATTTAAATACCAGAGTAGCCTGGAAGTTGACTAGCATTATCGTGTGAAGTCAGAAGAAGAGATTTTGCAACCCTAACCTTGTAGTCAGACAGTCTGCCGTATCAGTGAAACAACTCCATCAGTAATGGGATGGGTTCCAGTGGCTTGGTGAGAGTTAGCATGAAGTCATACAAAAATGCCAGTGTCTTTTGCTCTCCACTAAGTCAAATGCCATATACACTTGGATGGTGTTGGACTGCTTGTATTATGAGTTCAAGGGTGAGAACAAAGTGCAGGGGTGAGAGGGGGTAGTCTTGCCTCATCCCCTTCTCTAGTGGGAATGTTCAGGATGCCAACCCATTCCTGGTGGTGGAGGCATAGGCCTGGATATAGAGTATGGAGACCCAGTGGATGATGTGCAGACCAAATCCATAACCTTGCTGAGTATGGATGAGGAACTTCTAGTCCATCTGGTCAAATGCTTTCTCAGTATCCAGTAACAGTAGGACTGTGGGTGGTTGAGGGTGGGAGGAGAACCAGATGAGGATTACTAGTTGTCTTGTGTTGTCTGAGCCCTTGCACTCTGGAACAAAACCAACTTGGTCATTGCAGATCAGTTGTGGGATGACCTTCTTCATGTACTTAATCATTTTTGTAAATATCTTGCAATCAACTCAGATAAGGGAGATGGACCTGTAACTGTGACCTTGATGAGGGTCCTTCCCTGGTTTCAGGATATGGGAGATCTGTGTTGTGCACATAAAAGTCAAGGTACTGTAACTTAAACATTAATGGACCTTCTAGAGTCTAGTATTCTCTGGCTAGGAATCCATTCAAAATAGAAGGAATCTCAATCATTGTCAATGGGTAATCAGAACAGATGGGTAAATGTGCACCCCTACTAGAGGAAATGGCACAGCCCAAGGCTATAATCAGCATAGAATCTTGGACACATGAACATTCCACACATCAACAACTCTTCAGTTACTTTTGTCCTCACAGTGTCCGAAATTATGTGAAAGTAGATCTGTACAGATTATACTTTTCATCTTGTAATTTATTTATTTATTTATTGAAAAGTTTCACCAGGTAAGGTACACTGAACAACAAGTTGCTCATCTCATGGTACAACCTGGGGGAAAGGGAGTGGGAGTTATAAAACAACAGAAAATTATACAAGTAATTTACACAGAACACAGAAGACATAGTTTACAAAATAGTTAGATAACAACACATGCAGTAACCTTGAGGATGAACAAGTAGTATATAGTGGAGAAAACTGCACCTAAATCATATATGGATGCAATATACAGACAGGACAAAATTGACTCTTTAACAATAACATATTGTAAAAATGTATGGGACAAATACAACTTGGGAATTTACACAGCATATAAACAGAAGTTTGGGAGAAGTGTATCATGAGATCGGAGAATACTGAGGCCTGCATGCTAAGGTAAAAATTCAATGTAGGGAGAATTGCAGAAGAGCAGAGTAGGCTAGTAGCTCCTGGCGAGATGCTCGGTCTCCTAGGTGAAACTGACATCAGAGACCAGACTGCACAAACATAAAGCAAGGAGCAAGATTAAGTGCTTGAGAGTATAAAAGGGCTACGAGCAGGTCAGGCTTGGACCTGTGGGTTAGCAGACAAGGTGTTAGGTCATGCTTAGACAAGAGGGACAGCAGACAGATGAAGGACTAGAAGGGGTGGGAAAGGTTAGGGGCAGATACAATTAACAGAGAGGAAATTATGTAATGCTTTATTTAGTGAGCCGGGTGAGGAGGAAAAACAGATTTGAGTAGGGAGAGAGTTCCACAAGCTTGGGAGATGGTAGGAAAAAGAGGACTGGCCACTTGAGGTGTATCTCCAGGGAACCGACAGGGTTCTGTGGTCATGCGATCTGAGGAGGTGAGAGGATGTGGGTGAAGGGAAAAGGGAGGAGGTAAGATAAGGAGGGAGGGTACCAAGCCAGTAGTTAGAGATGAGCTTAGTGCAGTGATGCAGCCACATATTTGCTAGAGATGGGAAAGCTAAGGCACAATAAAGGTGGCAGTGATCAGTTAGGGGAGGTGCATCAAGGGCAAAGCAGCAGAAGGAGTTGAAAAGGATATCTGATTTGGCTAAATAAGTGGCGGGAGAAGAGCAATAGATGACATCACAGTAGTCGATAATCGGGAGAATCATCTTTTGGACCAGTTTGCTCCTTGCCTGGAGCGGGAGGCAGGAACGGTTTCTATATAAGGCACTGAGTTTAGGTGGAAGCTTTTTCATTTATGGCATCTATATGGTCTGAGAAAATAAGATGTTGATCTAGCCAGACACCCAGATACCTGAAAGATGCCGTAGCCTCAAAAGTAGCCCCATCGAGAGTGGTGAGTGCAGGGAGGGATGATAGCCTTGCTAGTCTCTGTCTGGTGCTAAACATCATGGCCACTGTTTTCTTAGCATTTAGGAAGAGGTGGTGACATTGAAACCAACCCTGGACATTATTGAAATCTTGATGGAGCTTGGAGGCAACATCCAAGGGCAATGGCCCTGAGGAGAAAAGAACCATATCATCAGCATACATATGTATAAAAGATGAAGTACAGATGAATGGAAGATAGTTCAGAAAAATGGAGAAAAGGATTCGGACCCAGTATAGACCCCTGGGGGACACCAATGCATATAGGTAGAGGAGGAGAGATGGAGTCAGAGATTTTTACAGATTGTGTGCGGCCATTTAAGTAAGCACGGAACCATTTTATGGCATGTTCAGAAAGACCGGTGGATGACAGGGTGCAGAGTAGGGAGGAATAGGAAACTGTGTCAAATGCTTTAGCAAGATCAGTAAACATGGCAGTAGTGATGTGTCCACAACCCATCCCAGACAGGATCGAGTCCATGATCCGAAGCATGAGGTAGAGGTAAAGTGGTATTTGCAGAACCCAGATTGATATTGGGTGGAAAAGTTTATGTTGGAGAGGTACGAAAACAGTTGGGCTAGGACTAGATGTTCTTGCAGTTTGGCTAGCACTGGGAGCAGTGAGATGGGGCGGTAGTTTCAAGGGGAGGAGGTATCACCACTGTTTGGAAGTGGGAGGACGATTGCATGTTTCCAACCTTGTGGTATTTCGACCAGTTGAAAAGAGAGATTGAGAAGTGCAGTCAGAGGGGGAGCAATGGCTGGGGCAGATAGGTTTAGTAGCTTCGTATCCAGCCTGTCAGGGGAGCTACCTTTGCTCGGGTTGAGGGCTTCTAAAGCAGTGAGCATATCTAGTAGCTGGATATTAGAGAAGGAGAAATTGTTAGGTGAAGTAGGAGGGTGGCTTGTAGAGGCAATTGATGACTGACTTTTAGTTTGAAGGGAGCCTAGTACTGTGGAAGTGCATGAGGTGAAGCACGAGTTGAACGCTGCAGCTACACTAGGGTGGTCAGAGATGACAGTATTGTTTATTTTAAGGAGGGACCAACACATATAAGCCATTTTCATGCTCATACCTTAAACCAAAATAAGATAAAGCAAATGGTTCCCTACCTCATCAAGAGAGAAGGAGGAGGATGTCTGCTTCTTTGATAAGGTGGAAGTTCATGTGGTATTGCACTAAATGTAAGAGACTTGCCAAAGGAATCAATGAAAACAGGCAACACTGGAAATAAAACAGCAAACAGTGTAAGCACTCACCTGTAGCAAGGGAAGCATCCTTAAAAATCATACAGATTTAACTTGTTAATCTACATACCAAAAAAACACTATTTTAATGTGGAATTGCTCCTTTGTTTGTATGTGTGTGTGTATATATATATATATATATATATATATATATATATATATATATATATATATATATATGTATATAAAAACCCTCAAATTTTGCACTTTAATAACTTTGCAACTGATCAATGGATTTGTGCCAAATTTGGTATGCTCTCTCCTATCAGGTAGATCTCTTGATGTGGCAAGTTTCTTTTGGGTCAGATGTATGATTCTGAGATCTGGATAGTACTAAAACCTTAAAAGTCGCAATTTTTTGCATTTTTTTCCTCATCGCCTTGTGTCCAGACAGTGTGGAATTTTGGTGTGATTTTTTTACGGTAGAACCAGCTTGGGAAACAGAATTGCCATGCTTTGTTCCATGAAACAATAGTAATCTGTTGCAAAGTTATTCAATTTGTAATTTCCCATTGTTTCAAAGGGAATTCCCCTGTCCAAATTAGAGGATAAAGTGCGACCAAGGAATGACCTCACAAAAAAGTATTCTTACTCGTGAGACCTATTCCTTTTTTGTGAGAATAAAATTATTTTTCGTGAGTGAAAACTCCTTTTTCGTGAGCTGCCATCTTGTTTTTCTCTTTCACCAAGTAAAAAAAAAACATGGAAAATAAAAAAAAACTTGTCATTTTAAAACACATTCATCAGAACCTAAGTAAACAGGACCCATTTAGGTAGATTCTGGGGCTTGTATTTTACATTTAGGGCCAGAAATACCTTTTCTGGGCACCCATAATTTCAGGTACCCAGCTTAGTGAAAGGGAGCCTTCAGCCGCATTCTCTGTATGAGAACAGCAGATTGTATTTAGTTCTATAGCAGCAACTTAACCCTGCTGCCCACTGCAGTGTTATTTGTTAGCCCCCATTTTTCCTGGTATCTAGTGGCACCCCTCACTCGCCAATAACTGTCCCCATATATTCCCTGGTGTCTAGTGGCAACCTCGACCCTATGATTGCCATCCCCTAGTGTCTGTTTATCAGTGCTTTTACATGCTGATAGATTTACAATTCATTTCCTGAATAGATTTTTTTTAATAATCATGTTTTTTAAAAATGGAGGTTGTTTACACGACGTGATGCTCTAGTTCTGAAAACAGTGCTAGTGTTTACAGACACCGAATAATCCATTTAATTGAAGCCCCTGGGCATGCGTTCTTGGCCACTGACAGATTTGTGAGCAGAAGACTGCCTCAAGGCTGCCATGAGCAGTAGTTTCTGTGTTAACTATAAGTGGAACCGATTATGACATGAGACTATTCATATTAAACAATTTTGAATTTGAGGTTAGACCTCATTTATTTTTTTTCTGGTTAATTATCTCATTCAACTTATTCATGCTTACTGACATCCTAACATATTTTGTATGAATTATGCATGTTCAGTGAATACTGTCACTTTTCTGAATAGGTTCCTGTCCTGAATTTGTATGTATCATCCCTGTTGAGTGTTTAAATATAGTCATCTGTTGTCATTCTGTTTCCCGTTGCTTTCCTTTGTTTGTGTGTGTGTGTGTGTGTGTGTGTGTGTGTGTGTGTCTGTGTCTGCGTGTGTGTCTGTGTGTATAAGTGATCTAATGACATGACATGTCTCCGAAGCTGTCCAGTTAAAAGTGCAGCAAAAGTCTTTACCATATCAACGCCTGTTGGGTACCTCTGTGGTCAACCCTTGTCTGGTATCTGTAGCAGTTACATTTAATGGCTAACAGATCTGTTGTCACTTAGCTGGTGGAATGGTGGTAGGTTGCAGAACCCTCCACACTACACAGGAAGAAAGTATCTATTGGGACGCTCACCCCCTCCAACACTCCTCCAACTACAAGACATTCAGTTTTAGGAATCAGTGTGGGGGACGAAACAACTTCTGGCCACTGGATTCTAAGGAGTGAATGGAACACCTTGTGGGGGGGTTAAGTACCACACATCCATTCTGTATAGTATTACAATTTGTGTTTGCCACAGTGCTACATAGTGCAGTATAGAAAAGCTGCTACTAGAGATGCAGCAAATTTAAATTCCACCGGCGAAGTGCCCGCAAAGTGGGCACTTCACGTTGGCACTTCGCTACGTGGAGTGCCCCATTGGAAAGGCTCACTTCACCTTGTTGTTATTACTTTGCATTGTCATTCTGCCTTAAATGCAAAGTAAGGTGGAGAGACAACAATATTGGCAGCACCCCACCCATACAGTCACCAGAATTAATGTGCATCCCCAAAGTGCTACTGTCTTGTGTCCAGAAAACTCCCCAGTGCTGACGAAGTGAAATGAGAGCGTAACAAGAAATGCAACGTTTTCCAGAACTGATGGCGCACTCAGTCATGCACACAGTGGTCAAACACAGAGTGACCAGAATTAATGTGCATCCCCAAAATGCTACTGTCTTGTTTCCAGAAAATTCTCCAGTGCTGAAGAAGTGAAATGAGAGCGTAACAAGAAATGCAGTCTCCCAGAATTAATGGTGCACTGCAAATGTAGAGACAGATCAAGATTGCGCTGTGCACTCAAGGGATGCATATGAAAAGGCACAACAACACCTAACCAGTGCTCACAAGTCACAAATCCAAATCTGGAAAGGAATACCCTTTGCCAATTGGGGGATTAGTGCACGGGAGTAACAATCCACTACCAGTAAAGATACCACAAAGCAGAATAAAACATTCATGCAGGTGCGGTGGATAGCAGATTCACACTGCTGTAATTACTCTGTGGCACAATAAAAGGTGTCTGAATTAACGGCACACATCACACACACACTCACACACACACACACTACAAGTAATGCTTAGCAAATTGAAAACCTTTAGTAATATAACCACATTTTTTAAACAGACAAATTATACACTGCTGCACCACAACAATCAGTGAAAAAAGTCAAGAATTACTGAAAATATTACTGTGTGTACATTAACACAGTTATACAAGAAAAATCAAACCAAAACAGAAAGTTTGCTTTTTCTCCCAGTTAATGTACTTACACAGCAAATACGCCCCTCCTTCAAAGCATACTTCACAGTACACAGACTGACTGTTCTAAATTAACATTCAAAATCCACACACAGCAATAAGCACTTGATGGTATAACACAAAAGGGTTTCCTACAATCGATGTACTAAATTTTGAGCAAAAAAAAAAAAAAAGACCCCAAAAAGGCATTTTAAACAGCTTTTAGAGGTTTTGAATCGCAGAGCTCTGAGAGCAAACTGTCTCCAACTACCACTACACACACACTACCCAGGCCAGAACTGAGGCTGTGCAGAGCAATCTAGAGTCCATGTGACCTGTAATCCCATGAATCACTGCAGAATTTCATTTGGAGCTCAATTACAAGGAGAAGTGAGGCAAATTACATTGATTTCAATGTACTTCACCTTAAAATTGGTGGAGAAGTGGTTTGGGGAAGGTGGAATAAAGCAAAGTCATTGGTTTCAATGGACTTTGCACTCCTCATTATGAAGCAAAGTACTCCACTTTACATTGTGGAGTCCTCGACGGGTTCCACGTTACTCCGTGAATCACTTTGTGGAGCGAATTGGGGCCACTTTGCCTGCCACTACTTACAGTACTGTAACTCACATGCTGTACAGGAAGGAATGTGAATGCCTATGGCTGTACTTCCCTGATGAGCTGAGCCTGTGCCATAAAACTCCTCAATTTAAAAACTCTTATTATTGAGTACAGTAGTGGGGTGGTGAAGCCTGGAGAGATATTACAAAACAGGCTTACAATACATCCAAGTAACTAGTAAAAAAATTTATGTTGTGATTTGTGACGTGATCATGAATTGTGATTTGAGACTGCATTTGTGACCATGGTGATAAAGAACGTGATTCGGTGTCGACGGTGTGAAATAACCAATATGGAACTGTATTGGAAACACAAATGCCTACAGCTGTACTTCCCTGATGAGCTGTAGTACAAAACTCCACAACTTAAAAATTCTTATTAATGAGTACAATGGTGGGGTGGTGAAGCCTGAGAGATACTACAAAACAGGTTTACAATGCATCCAAGTAACTAGTAAAAAATTTATGTGGTGATTAGTGACGTGATCATGAATCATGATTTGTGACTGCATTTGTGCCCGTGATGATGAAGAATGTAATTCGGTGTTGGAGGTGTGAAATAACCAATATGGAACTGTATTGGGAGCGTGAATGCCTACAATTGTACTTCCCTGATGAGCTGTAGTACAAAACTCCACAAGTTAAAAATTCTTATTAATGAGTACAATGGTGGGGTGGTGAAGCCTAGAGAGATGCTACAAAACAGGTTTACAATACATCCAAGTAACTAGTAAAAAAATTAATGTGGTGATTAGTGACGTGATCATGAATCATGATTTGTGACTGCATTTGTGACCGTGATGATGAAGAACGTGATTCAGTGTGAGATAACCAATATGGAACTGTATTGGGAATGTGAATGCCTACTGCTGTACTTTCCCGATGAGCTGTAGCACAAAATTCCCCAACTTAAAAATTCTTATTAATGAGTACAGTGGTGGGATAGTGAAGCCTGGAGAGATACTACAAAACAGGTTTACAATACAGCCAAGTAACTAGTAAAAAAATTTATTTTGTCATTCGTGACATCACGTGATCGTGAATCGTGTTTTGTGACTGCATTTGTGATTGTGATGATGAAGAACGTGATTTGTATCATGAGTGACTCATGATGATGGTCCTGACTTAAAAATGCATATTAATAAGTACAATGTTTATGCAGAATTATGCACCACTCCAGTCCAGTACTCTCAAGGAAAGCCAAAGAAACAACTGTGACTTAAGTCACAGATGGAGATTGGGCCCTAAAGAGATGCAAATGCACAGACAGATTAAGATTGCACTGCACACTGAAGAGATGCAGACACAAAGGCACAACACCTAACCAGTGTTCACCATCAGAAATTCAAATCTGGAAAAGAATGCCTTTGCCTGTTGGGGCGGGCTGCGGGGAGGTGGGGCAGTGTACTGCAGTAACAGTCACTAGTACTAGTACCAGCAGAGATACCACAAAGAAGTACAACAATCACACAGCTGCGGTGGATAGCAGGTTCACATTGCTGAAATTACTATGTGGCACAATAAAAGGTGTCTGATTTGATGACACGCATCACACGCATACTCACACACTCACACACTAAGTAATGCATAGCAAATTGAAAACTTCAGTAATATAACCACATATTTTAAACAAACTAAAATTATGCACTGTTGCACCACAACAATCAGCAAAAAAATGGCAAGAGTTATTGAAAATATTACTGTGTGTACATTAACACAGGTATACAAGAAAAATATCACCAAAACAGAAAGAACTGTCTTTTCTCAAAGTAAATCTACCTACACCACAGATATGCCCCTCCCCCAAAGCACCCTTCCACAGTCTCTCAGTACAGAGACTGAATGTCATACATTAACATTCAAAATCCATACGCAAAGAATAAATGCTTGATGATATGAGCACATGAGGGTTTCCTACAATCGATGAACTAAAGTTTCAGCAAAAAAAAATACTCAAAAAGGCTTTTTTAATAACTTTTAGAAGTTTAAATCACAGAGAGGTCTCAGAGCAGATTGTCTCCTATAGCTTCCTACACACACTACCGTGAACTGAGGCTGTGCAGAACAATCTAGAGCCCATGTGACCCGAATCCCATGAATCACTGCAAAATGTGCCTTTGGAGCTTAAAAACAAGGTGAAGTGAGGTGAAGTACAGTGTTTTCAATGCACTTCACCTTAAGAATTGGTGGAGTAGTGGTTTGGGAAGGCGGAGTAATGCAAAGTCATTGTTTTCAATGGACTTTGCATTACCCATTATAAAGCAAAGCACTCCACTTCGCATTGCGGAGCACTCCAAGAATCACCTTCACTCTGTGAATCACTTTGTGGAGCTAATTGGGGCCACTTCACCCATCTCTAGCAGCTACATGGATGGCAACGGGTATTGACCCTTATCGTGATTATTTAAAAAAATGATTCACCTAGATCAGCGAGCTGCATTGCTCTGAACTAACATAGGGGCTTCTCCTCCCTCTGGTGCAAGACTGCTTTTGTGCATTGCAAAATTTGGAGGCTGTGCTACAAAGTACATGATGATTGTATATTTATAAAATCTGACACAGGGCTGACCACCCCTAGTGTTGGATGCCGTCTCCACTTCTTCTTATAATTAGCTGATATCGGACAGGCCCAATCCCTGTGTCAGCATTTAGGGCCCCTAGCAGTGTGAAACACTGAGGAGCCCACCCAAGTACCCCAAAATATTTACTAACCAACCCTGTAAAAAGAAAACAGTTTTCCTATGTCTTTTATTTTGTTTTAAACCTGAAAAAAAGAAAATGCTCCCTCGCTGTCCCCACTGCCTCCTCCCCATCCCTACAATCTCACCGAGCACCCACCCCTCCTTAACCTGTACTTACCACTGGAGGTCATAGGCTGCCATCTTCTGTGGACTGGGATACATCTGCACTCTTTGAAGCCAAACTATGAACTGAGGAATTTAAGGTAAATGCTGAATAATGTATTTCAATGACATTTTGAACTTATGTTCATAACTTTGCCATTTTTGGAGTTACAGTGTTTCAACACATTTTCAGCATGATCTTTTTTGGGAACCCACCTCATGAACAATGCAACTGTCATTTTGAAAATCAGTCCTGGAAGATGATTTTGCAGTCACAGCACAAAATCACCTTTCAAGCTTTATTAATTAAATGACTTTGCCAGCGTTCATAAGGTGGGTTCCCAAAAGGCCATGTTGAAAATGTGGTGAAAAAATTCCTAAAAATGCCCGAGTTCTGAGTGTTTATTAAAAATGTCCTCTGCACATGTATAACTTTGGTACTTTTCAATAGTTTGAGTACAAATTTCAACATAGCCATTTTTTTACACCACCTCATGAACAGTATAGCTGTCATTTATCATATCCAGTCCAAAACATTTTTTCACACCTGTGGTGCAGAATGGCATTTTGGCATGGATTTGAAAATTTTCACCTATGGAGTTTATGAGGTGGGTCATAAGAAGATTATGTTGAAAATTTCAGGTCAAAATAAGGAAAAATGCCATAGTTATGACCATTTGTTGTAATTTCACTATGCCCGCTTGTAAATTTGGAAATTTTAAATATTTTGACTCCAGATTTTCAACATAGCCTTTTTATTACCCCACCTCATGTACTGTATGTCACAGCTGTCATTTTTCAAATCCTAGTCAAAATGTGTTTGCACACCTGTGGCACGGAATTTTATTTTATTATTTTTTATTATTTAATTAAGTCTCGTGTTACAATATCTTTGAGCATAGAGCTCTTTCACAAAGTTTCCACATCAGTGAGGAAGGGAACAGCAAGACAAACATGGGAAAACTAAATAAAACAGTACAAAATTACAAATAGCAGCACACAAGCAGGGAGGCTGGACAGTCAATAATATAAGACAATCAGGTGAAAAGCATTGTGTAAAAGTAGAGGGGGGAAAATGTAGGAAGTCACCAGAGTGGAGACAGCCAAAGGAGGCCTTGTTATATGAGTGTTTAGACTGAATGCGAGGAGAGTGGGTGAATAAGGGCAAAGAAGGAGGAATATGAGAGTAGAATTCAGACTGGGAGGGAGAGAGGGAGAGGAAGAAGTAGGCAGGAAAGGGGCTGTAGAAGAAATGAGGAAAGTGCTAAGGGCTTAACACATCAAGGACTTAGGTTCCACAATTAGGTGGAATTGTGTTGCAGTTGTGCAGAACTTTGTTTTGGAGACGATTCAAACATTTTCTGTACCAGGCACATGAGATGGGGTAATAAGGTGACTGTGCTGACAATTTGGTAACTGTTGTCCTATAAACAGAAATGCAGGGCCCAGATGGCCCTGTGCTTCCACTGCTACATACATATAGGTATGTACGGAGGGGTGGGAGCACAGGGTCCTTCGGACCCTGCCCTCCTACAGTAAAATAAAGATACCATTATACTATCTCAAAAAGTAAGGAAATAAGTAGCAAAAAATTTGGTTAATGCTCTAACTAGGGTCAAAGCGACAAAAGTTGGGAAAGGTGTGGTTAGGATTTCCCTAACAAACCAGGCAGGAGAGCAGGTGTGGGTGTGCCTTGAGCTTCTAGTCATTCTGGGTCGGGTCCCAGGCTGACAGCAACTTGATCTGGAGGTGTTGCATGTCAAGGCGAGCCCACAGAACCAGTTCTATGTCACCATCATTTGGGGCACAGAATCCACAGTAGCATGTAAGCTGAAGCTGATGGTTGGCTCCTCAGCCACTGAACCTCTCTCAACAAGGTGTCCTTCATAGCTGCTGAAAGGAAGCCTTCCCCTCTTCCACATTGAACACCACTCTCAGGAGCTCCAGGATCTGCAATGGTTCAAGACTTCTTTTTTCCCAATTGATGACCCAACCATATGACTCCAAATATTCCACAGTCCTGGTCATCCATTTACTTGCTAGTGGAGCAGATGGTACTCAAATGAGCAAGTTGTCCAGGAAAGTCCTGGCAAAAATAAAGGAAGCATAAGAGGAGTGGAGGTTTGCTCCATTGGAGGTGAAGGCCCTTCTGCATGAAGCATCGACTCGCTTGTTGTATGGCTCCGCTAAGGCCAAGGACCATTCAGTAGGGATAGTCGCGTGCCTTACAGAGCTATGTACAGCCTTATCAGCCAGAGGAGGGGGTTTCCCACTTGCAGGTGTTTTCTTCAATAAAGGCAAAACACCGTACCCTGGGTTTTGGCAGATATTTCCACTGGCCAATTCCTCCCCTTTTGCTCAATAATCTGGTCATAGTTCATAAAGTCTGGAAAACACTTTGGAGTGGAGGAGCAAACAGACAGGATAGGATTCACATCTAAGGCCTCAATGGATTGCTCTACCCTCAGCTGCAATGTTCTACAATCCTCAGTTATCAGATAGGATGAGGATTTGGTACTAAACAGGGGAGGAATATGAATCCTCCTCTTTGGCTCTGTCCACTGCCCTCCCTCCTCCTCATCATCAAGTAATTTCTTTGGGTCATGATTTTCCTCAAGACCCCAACATCTTCCTCCTGATCTTCTGTATGGTCAAGGTTGAGATCTGCCTGCAGATCCATATTAGCAGATGAGTCCTGCTCTGGCACCCCTGGACATGCCTGTGTGCCCCCCTGACCTGAGGGGCCCAGCTTGGGTTGGGGGTGTCAAACAAGATGTCCTGCAGAGCATAAGTGCTCAAAAGCTCACCTAAGAGCAACAACAAATATTTTCCCAATTCTGCTTTACTACTGCCACCTGGTACACCAGATGCATCCCACCAGATCAGTGTTCTAACTGGGGGGAACAGTAAGAGACATATTTGTTTAAGTAACACAGTAGGGGCAATAGGAACCCAGTGTAGAGGATCCCATTACCCTTTTCCAGGTCTTACATCTTTTGAATACTGAAGGTCTCTGATAAGCCATGGTGCCAGTATATTATACCAACAAATGCCCAAGAAAGAGAATAAAATTAAGAAACACTGTCTGAAGTCATCTTTTTTTATATCTGAAAATTAAGGATTGCTGCTGTGATCATCACCCCTCTACAGGAGGGTAAACACAACCATAAATGTCCCTACCAGTCTACAGAGGAAAAAAGGCTGAATTAGGAGTGATCACACTAAGCAAACAACACTGAAATATCAGAAAAAAAACAGAGCTGTGTCTAGCACTGTAAAAATGCTGGCGTGCACAATCATGTTAATGTGCATGTGTGTGACATCACAATGTTATGCGTGATGTCAGCACATTGGGCGGGTGGCACTGAAGCCCAGAAGCATGAAATAGACAACGTGAGGCTCATAGCAGCCACTGACAAGAACCCACAGCAGAAGCCCAACTGACAGGGCTCAGAACATGGTAGGAATTTTTTTTTTTTTTTTTTAAATTTGCCCTTTTTCCTGGCAGGACCACCAGGGCCATCTGCCCTGGTCATGGCCCCCGGAGACCTCTACCTCTGTCAATTGCTGCTGGGGACCCACAGTCACCCCCGGCTTGCCTCCTGGAGGGTGGGGCTGCGGGCCACCTTTGTGACCCCGGAACTGTAACTGGTCGGGGTCCTGCAGCGACGGAGGCAATGTGATGCTCTCCAGGGAGGGCTTCATAGATCGGTGGTCCTGCCCGCCTTCTTTTTCCAGCAGATTTTCTCCCCGGAGGAGGTGGGGATGTGCAATGATGCCAGCGTCTGCCCAGCCTCCCCCCCGTCGAGCGTCAGTTGCGTGGAACTCCCGGTCTCCACCAGGGGTCCCTATCGCACCGAGGGCTGCCCGCGCCCTCCCGGGTAGGAGGCTGCCCATCGGATGCTGATCCTACTCCCCAGCCGGCCCTCCGATGAGCCGGATCCAATCCCGAACGCTCGGTCATCGGGTATGGCGGAAATCCCACCGCATAGCCCGATGGGCGGCTCCTCAGAACATGTGTGAGGTTCATGGTTCGGGACAGAATGGGCAAGTGCTGACCAGTTAGTTTGTTTTTTTCAGCTACTAAACTCCCTCTCCTTGATCTTCCCCACCCTGTTAACCTCCTCTACCTCCTACTACTACTGCTCTCATCCCTCAGTCCAACACCCCCCACCTTGCAATCTTCCCTTTCCACCACCACTACCACCCTTGCCTCCACCCCATCAGGATAATGCAACCCCTTGCAACCACCTTATTGTTTTGCTACATCCTGTTGGTTTCACCAGGCTGATGAGTCCTGCTCCAATATCCTACCAAAAGAACAAGACCTTGAAATACTTTTGTCCCATATTTAATTTGTCTCCTCTCCCTCCCTAACCCACTTGCTTCTTGTTTCTCACTGACCCTGCTCTCCCCCTTGCCTTCATCTCTAAATGAGACCACTGTCTCCTAATCTTCTTTGCATCCTCAACAACACTCATGTGGACTTCTCCTCCAATCCCCAACTATCTCTCACTTCCTGTTTTTGCTCTCCTCCTCCTGCTAATCAGAGATGTCCAATGTACCCCTGGTCCAGACAACTCCCCCATCACTTATAACAATCCAACTTGGGAATTCAAACATGGTCTAAAGATCACCCATTTAAATATCTGCAGCCTCCTGCCTAATCTTCTGGAGCCGGAGGCCTGGGTCTCCCTTTATAAACCTGACATCCTTGGCATATCAGAGTCCTGGCTTAAACCTTCCACCCCTGACTCTCTCTCTGTTATCTGGCTGGTTACTTCTTTACCAGAGTTGACTGTCATGGAGTTCGTAAGTGCGGCGGGGTTCTCCTTTACTTCAAGGACTCTTTTCTTGCTACCTTATCCAGTCAATCCACTGCTGATTCCCCAATGAATGGCTATTTGTAGAACTGTCCATCAAAGCAACTAGAAAACTGTGCATCAGTTGCTGATACAATCCACCCAAATGAGGTAATACCAGTCACTCTCACCTGTTATCTACCTTTGGGTCCCTCTCCCACCCTAGCAACACCATAATACTAAGTGACTTCAACATCAGCTGGCAAGATAGCACTCACTCTGACTCCTACAACCTTATCAAGTGGTTCAGTCTCACCCAACTTATCACCACCCCCTCCTGGCTCAATAGCCAACCCTAAATCACTCCACCATTGACTGGATTCTGACTAACCAAGAAGATAGGATCACCCATGCCAGGATCGTATCTCACTCCTTCAGTGACCATTCACCTACCTACTGTATCTGGCCCACAAAAACTCCCCACCCCCCTCCCAAGTACATGACTTTCTTTGAATATTTCAAATACAATCCCTCACAACTTCACAATAACATCATGTCTGTTAACTGGTCTCCCCTTTACATGCTGAAAGATGTCTCCTCTGTGCTTGGTTTCTTCATCACTTCCCTCTCTAGTATCCAGGATATGCATTTCCCTTTATCCACAAGGAGAGTGCATTGGGATAATACCTGCTGCCTCACCAAGGACCTTGTAAGACTGATAAATGAGCTTGATGCCAACTGGGCATCTTACAAAGCCTCCTCCTTCCTTTGGCTATGGAATGAATACAAAGACCTATGTAACTGCTATAAATTACTTATCGTCTCCTGTAAGGCTGCTTATGTCTGCAACCTTCAGTGTCACAGTCTTGGTAACCCTAGATATTTTTGGTCAGCAATCTGCTCTCTGCTGGCCCCTGGGGATAAACTGCCCTCTCTCCAGCTCAATATCCCTAACAGTCCATTGACTGACCCAGCAGATGTTGCTGATGCACTCAATACCAAGTTTACTAACCTGGATGAATACCTCTGCAAACTGCCTTCTCCAAATCTTAGCCCTCCTCCCCAAGACCAGTTTTCCTCTCACCCTCACAGCCCTCCAATCTACTTCATAGATACATAGATACATAGACAGTGTCAGCAGACAAGGGTCTATGGCCCACCTAGTCTGCCCATTTGAGTTTGTAAATTTAGTTTATGTTTTCCTAGAACTCTGTTGCCCCTGACCCCTGACCTCCAGAATTCCTTTATGTCTATCCCATGCATTCTTAAATCCTGTGATTGTTTCAGCCCCCACCACTTCTTCAGGCAGGGTGTTCCACTTGTCCACCACCAATTCTGTGAAGAAATTCTTCCTCACATTTCCTCTGAATTGTCCTCCCTCCAATTTCATCCCATGCCCTCTAGTCCTGGAACATCTTTTTCACTTAAAAATAGGGCCAGCTCCCTCAGTGATACACTCAAGCTACCCCTGAGCCTCCCCAACAAAGCTAGTGCTGGTAGCTTCCTTAAAATCATGGCCCATGCAATTGCTAAACCCATTACCAAGATTTTCAATCTCTCCCTTGCCACTGCCTCAGTTCCCTCAGTACAGAAATAGGCTAGGGTCATCCCTGTCTTTAAATACAGAGATCCTAATAACATGGCCAACTACCACCCAGTAGGTATTCTCTCCCCATAAGCATACTACTGGAAAAGATTGTCCACCACCAGATCATGGACTATGTGACTAAATATAACCTCCTCTGCCCCCCAGCAGTACGATTTCAAAAATGGCTACAGCACCACTATGGCCCTAGCCTTTTTCTATGACCATGTCCTCTGCAAAATGGATGATAGTATGCTTACTGGAGCAATCTTTGTGGACTGCTCCAAACCATTCAACATGGTAAATCACAATATCCTCTTTGACAAACTTGGTAGCCTTGAATTGTCACAAGCAGGGAGAGTGGCTCCAAGACTGATGTGCCACTGCAAAAAAGTATCCACACAAATGAAAGAACAGGGCACCATCCACCATAATGCAAATATTAAAATATTTATTACAATCAGAAGTGAATGCAAAAGTGTTCCACGTAGCTGAACTGTTCCTCTCTCACAAAAAGGCCTGACCAGTTTCATGCATGCCTTGAATTGTCCCCTGCCATTATGGACTGGTTTCACAACTACCTCTCTGGCTACACCCAAACTATCTGCACAGATGGTACAATCTCCTCTGTATTATCTGTCCCCACTGGTGTCCTCAAGGGATCTTTTTTCAGACCCCTTCTTTTCTCCCTCTGTATAAACTCTCTTCTCCATGACTGTATCTCCTGCAACTCCTTACTATGTGTAGACAATCTTATCCTCTACCAGACTGATAAATCCCTGACCAATGTCTCCATTTCATTTACTGAACCTCTAACTACAGTAAAGCTTGCAAATGGTTTGCTACAAACCAATTGCTGGTCAACACCAAAATAACAAAGGGAATGCTCTTTGACTCCAAGCCCAGGCAAACTAAATTAACTCAAGCCCGCAACACTTTTAGCACCCTATCCTCTGATGGCTCGCACATAGAGAATCAGTACCAAAAGGGAAAACTAAGTTCCTTCACACAGCCCTCATTCTCTAGACTGTGAACACTCAAAACATCTGTAACTAAAACAAAAAGAAACACTACTGTCACCCTGTCACATTCCTTTGTGTGTGGGGGGGGGGACTGCCACATTAGATGGTAGAAAGGCACAGGGAACACCCTAAGTACTATAGCTTAACAACAATCTTGAATAAAAAGGGTATTTATCTGAGGCACCATGACAGGAAGGATTTAGAGACCTGCTAATAATAAACACCCTAGAATAGTGTGGCAGATGTGGCCCCAAAAGCAAAGCACAGACAGACAGTGGAAGTGGGGGAAAAAGGCAGGGTAGCCAATTTGAAAGCCGCAGCTTAACAGGCGTGATTTGAAATTTAGGGGTACTCCCTATCATCAGGTAGTCCCAAACTGCTATGCAGAATTACAGTCCTAAAGAATAAACACCAAAAGGAAAATTCTCTCCCTCAGAGAAATTTCTATGCTGCTTCCCCTTCAATGGCACAGCAAAGACTGGGGAGTCATTGTTGTCCAGAATGTTCATTTGCCCAAGATTTTATGCTGATTACAGCATTGGGCTATGTCATTTCCTCTAGTAAGGGTGCACATTTGCCCATCTGTTCTGTTTACGCATTGATAATGTGGAGTGCTAGAGAAATACTTATTCTTTCTAGTGATAGGAGAACTGGTTTGAATATATTCAGAATTACCCAGAACCCATGCCAATTTCTGTAAAAGAACATTATCCAAACCTTAAGTCAGGTGCTGATAAGGCTCTGATAAATTTTAAAACATTGACTTTGGAGCTTAATTTACTCTCGCAGCAGGTTTTATCTAAAGTTCTAAGACAGCAAGTAGTGGGAGAACAACTAAAAAAGAGGCAGGAGGTACTGTAGTACCACCCCAAGATTTTTTTTAGATTCCTTTCCCTTTACTGACAATAGCTTAAGGCTGGACAGTGATGGTTAAAACACTTTTTGTACTTTAAACTAAAAGGTACTGGAAGTTCTGATACGGTGATGATAACTATCATCATCTTTAATGGCCTATCAGAACCTCAGAACCTTTTGTGGTTCTCCCATTCCTAATTCTTTCATATTTTATTCACTGTATAGAGCCAGCTTAAGATGTAAATTCTCATTTGTCCACTGTGAACTGCTTCTGCTGATTTTTACAGCTGGGAGGGATCAATGAACAGGTAGGTCATGTGAGTTGCTCGAGGTCACACAATGAAAGTAGGGGTTATGGTGGGATTTGAACATAGGATATCCTTATTTGTTACTCTGTGCTCTAAATATTAACATACACTGCCTATCTGTTTTGGGAAGAGATGCTGTGGAAAAGGATGCATGAATGAGCAATGGTTCATTGGAGCAAAAACAAGAGGTTAAAACAAAATGCAATGAGCAAATAACGTACAATGAGCAAATGGAAAATAATATACAAAATATAATTCATGAAGAGCAAATAGATAAAAATTCAATAGGCAAATACAGTAAATAATATAGCAAAATGCAATGTACAAAGAAATATTATGCAACAAGCAATTTACAAGTAGCAAATAATACACAAAATCCAATGTGCAAATAGAAACTCTAGAGAAATGCAATTTACAAATAAGAAGTGTTCAACAAAAATGCAATTTACAAAGCACAAATAATATATAAAAATACACCATAAATCAACAAACAGTACACAGTACTGAAATGTACAGTTAAATCATTTGTAAAACGACAATGTGCAAAATAAATAACATATCAAAATGAATCTAAAAATAAAAAAATAGACACAAATGGAAGGGACAAATAAATAATATACAAAAACACAATTTACAAAGAGCAAATGATATAAAAATATACACTGTGTAAATAAATATACAAAAATGCAATGTGCCAATAACAAATATATATAAATGCAAGTCAGACTTGTAGGATAAAAATGTTTATCAAGTGGTTCCCATTATGGTGGCAACACTTCCTCTGAGGACATGGATAGATTCTTTGCATTTTTTTTGCTATTTTGTCTCTTTCAGACATTTCTGAAAATGGTTTAAGGTATTTTCTCCAAACTGGGTATCAGCAGAACTGACAAGCAGTTCAGCTGGCAACCATACTTTTACTCCTGTGTTTGAGCTGTACTTGGCTAGCTACAGTACCTGTTCTTATATACACTATTCCTTGTTTTGGACAAACTTTCAAGCTGCGTGCAGAATTCTGTTGTCATGCAGATGTTTATTTGTGAAACCAGCCAATCAAAAAGGTAACAATATTTAGTGCTTGCCAACAAGGCTGTGTGTGTGTGTGTGTGTTTAATTTACTGTGCTTTTCTCTCTTGAACTTCTGCCTATGCCTTTCAGCTCCCCATCCTGCACAGTCTATCACCTGCTGTCTCTGGGACTTATGTCACTTCCAGTGTCCCAATGATGACCTTCCCCATGGGAAGGGCTGCTCATGGATCACCCTTTAGCCCCAGATAGAGTATCAGTTTTGGTGGGGTGGAATGACAGCCTCAATCAGTGGTATGGGATGTGCTGCAGGATGGTGGGTGTCATCCAGCACAGTCTGGAATTTTCTCATTTTTCTACCCCACACCACCCAAGCATCATGGAGATGGTGCATCTGATGTTGAGATATTAGAATGCCGATGCTCCCCTATCTGTGTTCTGGCTCCAGTGGCAATGCCACCTGTGGTCACCCAGGTGACTGTTATTCGGAGGAGACCAGGAAGCCTCCCTCCCCCAAGGAGGCCAGTATCCATGGGACATTCAAGCATCCCCCCACCGGCCAGTTCTTCAGCAACCCAGGCTTGTTTTCAAACCCAGGCCACTTGCACTGCAAGTGATAGCACTATCACTGCACTGGTGGGCCACCAACTTCTGTATTTTCATGTTTTTATATTTCTTAATCTTTTTGACTTTTTTAGCATAATGATTAAATATGAGAGTGCAAAACCTTTTACATTTCTATAGCAGGCCTTACTGTCTTGTCAGTCTCACTTTATAAATTTGAGGACCATATCCATTCTAACTTTTACAGTTTTAATTTATACAGTGCCAAAAGGGGAGGGCTTTGACACAGCAGCACTGCTTTACACACTTGCTTCCTACACCATACACAGTGGTTCAAATTCCCCAACCCCATAAAGTTACAGGACCCCCTACTAGCAAGCACAAGGCCCACTTATACCCCCTCCAAGTACTGGACACACTGGTTCAACCCTCCCATCCAGCTTCAGGCTGATGTGCTCATAAGAACCTATGAACATACTTACAAACATAATTAATTTGTCAGCAGTAGAAGACCTTATGGACTACTGAGTCTGCCCAAGCTGAGTTCATGAAACTCCCTTTACATGCAACTCTGCCCCACCCCCTTCCTGGACACTTTTACCAACCATGGATCTCTACAGTGGCAATTTGAACTCTCTCCATATGCTGGTGAACACCCAACTTATGCGACCCAGCATCCTGTTTGTGCTCGCTGCTGTCTTGCTGCATTGTGTGCTATGGTTTCAGCTTGCTTATACCGTAATTGCAGAACCCAGGTCTTTCTCTCCCTCTGACAAAATGATGGTCACCTTCCCTTGTCTGTACTTGATCTAAGGGGTTCTCACTCCTTATGCATGTGACTGCACTTTTTGTATTGAATCCTAGTTGACAGATTTTGGATTATCTTTCCAGCTTTGCTCGGTTCCCTGACAGTGACCCCTCTTCTGTGTCCACCCTCCCACAGAGCTTTGTATTGGCCATAAAGAGGCAGATATTGCCCTTTATGGTGTCCCAACATCATTAATGAACATTCTGAACACCACAGAGGAACAACAAGGAGCAAAAAAGAGCTGCACCAAGGTGACCTGGGGTGCTCAGTGACAACATATACCTGAAACAACAAATCAAAGTTGAGAGGTGCACACATGGAAGGAGGTGCTGAATAAAAAGAGGCAATCAAATAAATGAATATTTACACTCAACCACTTCAATAAAGGACTGCTCAAACTATAAAGTGCCCCTGTATACTTTATTAAAAGACCATTGTGTAAAACACACTCAGACCTGAGGTGTTTTGGAATAAAAACGCCTTTCTCAAAGGATCCTTTGAGAAAGAAATTTTTATTTTGAAACGCATCAGGTTTGAGTGTGTTTTACACCATGGTCTTTTAATAAAGTATACAGGAGCATTTTATAGTTCAAGCAGTCTTTCATTGGAGTGGTTGAGTGTGGATATTCATTTATTTGATATATACATGAAGCTTTGGAGAAGTCATGGCACTTAACCTGAGCATGTATAGAAAACCAAACGAAGAGTTCAACCAAGTTGTAAGGTTCAAATAAAGACTTTTTCTTCATTTAATGAGCCATTTAACAGCAAAACTGACAATCCTGGGTCACCACCTCTACTAGCACCAACCCCTGTGAAACCCCTCGGGTAACCTCTCTCATTTCAGAGTTCTCTCCATTGACCACCATTTAGGTTAACCCCCTAGCCAGTTTGCCACAAATCTAGTAACCTTATCCCCATTTCCCCAGGTCCTCCAACTTCCTTATTATTCTCTTATGGGGGACTGAGTCAAAGGTCTTGCTAAAATTTTGATACAGCATATTCATTGCCTGGCCCCTATCCACTGCCTTTTTTAACCCAGTCAATGCAATTGATCAATGTTGCCTAGCATGACCTCCCTGCTCATAAACCCATGCAGCCACCTGAAGTCTGCTCGCCTAAAGGAACTTGACCAGCAAGCAATATAGCCTAGAGTTTAGAGTACCAACTGTGAATGAGCTTGGTTCATCCAGAAGACCTTGATTTGATTACCACAAGCTCCACTTGCTTACTGTGTGACCCTGAGCAAGTCACTTTACCTTCCCAGTGCTCCTAGTTTGCCTGTTAAAATTGGCCTTGTGCTTAGTAGGCCTTTCCCAGTTACCAAAAAGAATAAAAAAATAAAAACTTTGCTTAAGAATGGTTTCCATTAGCTTGCCAACAATTAATGTCAACATGTCTTGTCTATAGTTTCCTGGTTCATTTCTTGTTCACTTTTATGCAGGGGCTCTACATCAGTAGTTTGCTTCCATGACATCATGCCTGTTTCAAGGGAGCTACAGAACAGACCTGCCAGATGGGATTCTAGTGATGCTACCATCTCTCTCAGCACTCTAGGATGCATACCATCTGACCCAGGAGAGTTACTCACCTGAGAGCCTTGAGTCAATATAAATAAGTATGTCCATTGAGATTCTTGTACAGTTTTTATGGTGTGTATTTATGTAATGTGTCTATTTTAGATATTATTATATGTGCAATTAGTTATGGAAAAATGGACCTCCTTTGAAATGAGCATTAGGGGTGTGCGAATACCTTTTCCTGAATATTCAGCCGAATATTCAGTATTCGGGTCCCAAATATTCGGTATTTGATATTCGTCCAGAAAAGGTGTTTATTTAAGGAAACTTTAAAAAAAGCACTTCAGCAACACCATTAATCACCTATTGAACCTGGTACACCATATATACCTCAATGACACTTCAAACACCAACATTGAGCTCTCACTAATGCAACACAAGCTTCAAATGGCACACTCGATCCACCACAACACACACATAGCACTCTGAAAATGATATCAAGCATTGCATTGGGTCAGCACTAGAGGGTGTTCATGGTCACAGACATGGGGTAGAAGGTGCTTTGGCCATGGGCATAGGAACAGTGGTAACAGTGGCTGCCATAGTGGTGGCAACTGAAAGGGTGGCTGCTGCATGAATTGCACTGGTGGTGGTGGGACACACACTGGCTGTGGATGTAGCTGCCATAGTGGTAGCAGTGGGAACACTGGTGTTGGTGTCTGCTACTTCCTGCACAAAGCATGTATGCTCTTATGCCCTCTAACTACTGCACAACAGGATGTGAAAGTGAACGTACAGATGGAACAGATGGTGACACTTGTAGTAGTAGTACTGCTAATGGTATTAGTAGCAGTAGTACTATTACCAATGCTGCAAGAACCAAAAGGTTTGCTTGGGGAGAACAATATTTGAGCCAACCAAATAAAGAGAGACATCTGTATGTCATTGTCTATGTAGTCTATCTCACCACCTTCTCTGGAATTGTATTATGTATCAGTAATATACAGTGGAGCAAGACAAGATGCAATTCAATACTTTGCAGTAAATGACATGTCACAAATATTGGATGACTAGAGGGCTTAATTGCCATGAAATTACACCGCTCCTCACAGCATACCGTAGCATTTTGCAATAATACTGGAACCACTGTATGAACTGTTTTATAATCCTGATGCAGTGTTTCATCCTTGGGTATGTTAGCTGTGGATTGTTTTGTTACAAGGGCATCTCAGTAGCATTCATTTTAACGTCACTTATTTATGGTGTGTGTTTCTTTAAGGGTTGTATATTCCTAGTGTGTTTGTACATTCCTGACATGCTCCCTAACAAAGACCAAGGTCTGGTCAAAGCACCAGGGCTCTATTGGCATCCTCCAGCCTTAGCACAAACAAATGTATTGGCAACTTTATGCTCCACTGTTCTTAACTATATTTTGTTACTGCTCCCCAACCCCACTAGTGCTTCCTTTGTTCTACATAGATTGTTTGGGGGTTTGGCAGCCCAGGGACAACACTAGTAGTAATTGCCTGGATGTGCATTACGTTTGTGGGTCTATCATCCTTTCCCCTACCACTTGGTGCCAGTGGTGTAGATGCTTTGCTGGGGCTGGACCAAACATGTTTGCAAGATTGCTAAAGATATGATGGATCAGGTCACTAGTGGTTACTGTGTAAAACACAAACTATTACTATGTAGTACCTGTGTGCTGATCCTTTACTTAGTGCTTGTGGAACTACAGTAACACGCCAACTATTCCGGTTATACCACACCATAAAAAAGTAGCAGTAAAGAAAAACACTGCTACTAAGAAGGAAGAAGAAAAGGACAACTAATTTAATCAAACATGGAACCGAGCAAGGAACAGACAGGTGACATACTGTACAGTCAACTCAATGAGACAGGGCCGCCCACTAAGTGCAATGGTTTAATTAACAAAACAACAGCAAACAAACAAAAAAATGCATGTGTACAGCTGTGCACACATAAGGCACAGACTCGCAGGTGGGGGGGTATTTTTCACAAGCACAGGTTAATTGTGTGCAGTGGGATGTAGAAGTGGGGGGGACTCAGCCAACACACTCCTCATGCGCACAGGGATCTATCCCTGGAACCAGATAACTGATAATAATAATTCAGCGAGTCAAGCCTGACTGGCTTAGAACTGAAGAAGTTTATTTCAAAATATGTGTGCACACAGCTGTGCACACCATACCTCTCAACCTTTTATCACTCAACTGTGCGACAGGATGTGTGGCAACTGCACAAAATGTGTGACACACCATCAGACATGACACTGTAAACTCAGAATACTGTGGAAATAAGTACACTAATGTTTATAATGTTTGCTGATAATCTAGCATCTTATATTAATATACATTTCTGCTTAACAGTCTCAGTGGTCAGTGTGGAATGTCATCTTCTCAATGTGAGACAGAGGGTTTCTGAGGGATAAAATGAGTGACGTACCTCGTGATGTGTGACAGTTGAGAGGTATGGTGCACACGTGTGGCCTGCCTCATGAAAAAATATATTAAGCATTCACATGCAGAGTGAAGCCTCACAAAATCAAATATTATGCACATATAAAGCAAATTATAAGCAGTGACCTGCAGGAGGGGGAGTTAGCAGACACCCTCATCAGTCATGCAGGGAACCAAGCCTGGAACCAGACAACAGCAAAAAAACAAAACACAAACATAAAATGTGCTTCACCCAAAAAAATCACACTGGAGTTATGTCAGACAGCAGCAGAGAAGGGGTGTTAGCAGACAGCCCTCCTAGTCCCTGTAACTGAGTACAGCAATAAGAAAAAACACCTGTCAGAAAGCCAAACATAGCTTTTCTGACACTGACCAAAAAAGCTATACTGATCCAAAAAAGCCTGTGAAGCAAAAATCTATTCCTTTTTTAGCAAGTTTAAGGTCTCAAAAGTACTGCAGAGCAGCTCTCAGAAACCACTGTCTCCTGTCTTCTACCAGCTCAAAGTGAGGAAGTCACATAATGTGCTTGCCATTGAGCTCCAGAAACAGTTTTTGATTGGCCAACAAAGCCCTCTGAGACTTGGAAATCTCATTGAATAGTAGTTCCCAAATAGTGGCCGAATAGTGAACTATTCAGAAAATGCATCAAAATATTCGGGAAGCCTACTATCCGTGGTATTCAGAAAATACTATTTGGCCCATGCACACCCCTAATGAGCATTTTGTTCAGTGGAGTATGTGACAACTATCCAACTTCATGAAATTTGAATAACATTTTAAACAACAACAACAACAGATCCCTGGCCTCTATTATCGCTTCCTTGCACATCCTTATCCCCCTCCCCGTTCGTATCTATCCCTGTGGTACTGCTGCATCCATTTCTTTAGTGAATACTGAGCAGAAGTATTCATTCAATAGCTCTTCCTGTTTTTGTAATGTCCTACACCCACTCGGCCCTTTTTCTCAGGTTGGCAGTACCTTTCTTCATTGTCCTTTTTTCTCAGATGAATAATAAAAAGCTGTCATCTTCTTTAATACCCCCGCTGTCCTCAACCCTGTCCCCACCATAACATTTCTTACCTCTCTGCTACCTGTTTTTTAGCTTTTCCTTGTAGTCAGCAGTCATACTCTGGGTGGGTCTTACTGTATTTCTTGTAGGAAGCATTTTTCTTCCTCACAGCACTGACACCCTCCATTGTGAATTGCAGTGTTTTCTTGTGCTTGTTCGTTTTTCCTGTCTGCTTCAATCAGCTGTTTGGGATAAATAGGACTAATATTCAAATTATGGATCATTTTTCTTCTTCCACAGTTGACACACTAAGCTTGGTCAGGTGCTGCCCTAGAGTCACCTCAATTTTAGTAAAGCTAGTCCTTCTGTAGCCCAGAACATGTCTTTGTCTTCAGGACTTCCTTCTCCATATCAAGTGGAAACCATACTAACTGGTGGTCATGGCTTCCAAGTTGTTCAGTCACACTGATGTCTGTGTCATGGTCACTGTTCGTCAACACTAAGTTCAGAATGGCCCAATCTTTAGTCAGCTCATTCACCTGCTTAGTTAAGAAATAGGGCTCAGCAAAATTTACATTGCCCCAGTAAAATTCTGGCAAAATTCCAAATTCACTTCCATGAAATTTTACAAAATTGACACTAGACATTTGCAAAAAGTTTGCACCAATTGTGATTTTAGTAATTTCCACCCAATTTAAAAGTATTTGTGCAAATTACAACTCATGTGGCATGTTGACTTTCCCAAAGACTCTACAGAGTTATAAATATCCAAACAGTCGGACGTTTTAAAATTATATTTTGCAGTTATGTAACCAACAAGTATTTGTGCAAATTGTACCAACTTTGGTATGGTGACTTTACCAATGTCCATACAGATGTATACAAAGCTTCAGATTTCTCTGATTAAAAGTAATCACATTACAAGCCACCAAAGATTCAAGAATTTTAAAATTACATCTTGAAATTATGTAAACTGCTGAATTTTAATTTCTTATAACTTTAAAGCTAGAGAGCAGAATATTACCAGTTTGTTAGTGTCATTGGCTCTAAACAGCAGGCATTGAGGCTACCATCATGGTCCTGTAACAGAGCGTCTTGTTGCCATTCTGATGACTCGGGTTTGGAAGCGAGCCCGGGAAGTCAAGTCAGGAGGCAGGCCATGGCCAAGACAGCTACCACTCAACAGTTCATCTCGATCAGAGAGGACTAGCAGTGGCAGCAGGATCCACCAGCCCAGCACTCCCTGTGACTGGGTTGTGGAGCTTGATCCTGCCACAGCAGAAGCTGTGTCTATGGGAGGTTAACAGAGCCACTGCCACCACCAGGAGAGATGGGAGGGAAAAAGATTTTAATAAAACCCAGTAGTCAACTGAGTGATGGCTTGTTTCAGCCTGATCAGGGTATATCCCTGTGAACAGGGTATATCCCTGAAAGATGAGCAACCATCCAGGAGAAAAACCAATATGGGAAAAAGAGAGACTGTGTGTGCCAACTATAATCTCTTCCTCAGTGGCTGGCCAAGTTATAAGCAGCCAAAGATTCCAAAACAACATTGGTAAATAAAGTTGAATTTCACAAGGAATACTGTGATATTTTTGTCGAAGACATGTCCATGTGTTTTGCCCAGTCATGAACTTGAGTTTTTCGCCATTATAGAGGAAGATAAAGGCTGAGAAAAGTGGCAATAGGGTAGCATTCATGGGAAGCTCCATAGTAAATGTATATGGGTGGCAAGTGTCAGGTCAGTATCCTGAGTGATGAACCATGAAGAACAGCAATAGACATCACTGTGCACTAGCCTGATTTTTTGAAATATGCAAGCTAACCACTAGATCTCACTGATGTAATGACTTGTGGAAGCACATAAACATGCAGTTTTGATTTTGTACAATGTCACCTGCTGACTCTATAACAACCCTGCAGATAACTATGTATATTTTTACTATTTGAAAACGGTGGCAGCAAGTGACGCCAAGCCTCAAGCCTTACAACTAGTTGCAACTTAGGCAATTGTTACAGAAGTATCTCGATATCGTTAGTTATGATGGAACATGATGCTGGGCATCAGTCGCATGAGTGTTGGGGGGTGTTGTAGGGCCATGAAGCTAGTGGGTGTTGCAGGGACATGAAGCTAGTGTAAGTATGGTGATTCAGTGGTGATAAGTACTTTGTGAAAGTTAAATTCCACAAGTGGAAGTCCAGTGTCATTATATATTATGTGTCCATAAATGTTTGCGCACATTTTTCCAATTAGTAAATTCTAAAGTATCCACAATTTAATTTATCCTACTAAACTACATTTTACCAGCATAACTGGATTCCAGAACATATTTTCTTTGGTATGCGTGCCAAATCTTGAGTGTATACTTGCAATAGCAGTAGTGCTATTAATTAATTAATTAATTAATTAATGATTTACTTAATCAAGACCTTTGTTTTGGTGTATAGACTGTCCCTTAAGTCCATATATCAAGAGTGTTATAGCTTCTTAAAGTTGCAATTGTATCCTATGGGAATTTGAAATTTTTGAATGTTAATGTTTTTTAATATGACCCCTATATTTTTTATTTGGAGGGGTATGTGTTAATCTTACAGTACTCGATAAAACCATTGTTTTAATTTATAGATTGTCTCCTAAGTCCAAATATTAATGGTATTATGGCTTCTTAAACTTCTTATGTCATATGAGAATTTGAATTTCTTAATGTCTGTGGTTTCTTTTATATGGCCCCTAGATCTGTTGGGGTGATTTTGTGTTATTCTTCCAGTGCTATTATGACCTTTGGTTTGATATTTAGATGACCCCATCAGTCCAGATATTGAGGGAGTTATGGCTTGTTGAAGTTCAAATGGATAAAAAATTGCTAAGGGCCCCATATTCAGAGTTAGCCGGGTGTACACGCAGAATAATGCATCACGCAAAGAAGTTGCACTGTCTGACTCTGTTGCAATATTCAGACAGAATAGGTGATGGGTACAGATCACGCATTCTGTTTGATTATCAGACACTGGATAAGCAGTGCAGAGCAAGCGGTCGCCATGTATGGTGCGGTGCATCCAGGGTGCGAGGCTAAAGACCGCACATAGGGGACTGCATGGAGCACACCTGTATGTACTGCAGCCCCCATGGGCAATATACAGCCAAAACATATAAATTAGCCCCTTGGGGAAACACGGTGCACAGGGGCCAAGTGCATGCCCATTCTGGGCCCATTTGTCTACACCCAGCGGTATGTGTTGGGCAAGTCCCCACCCACTCCAGCCCTGAGCAGTCTGCAATATGCCCCAATCCACTTTTCAATAGTGCAGGGACCCCCCTGCCATCTTATTACCATAAGAACAAACAAAAGATACCCCAATCCCCTTTTACATACTGCAGGAACCCCCTCTCCCTGCTTGATCACCATATGAATAAACATAACATACTCCAGTCCCCTTTTCCATGGTACAGGGACCCTCCTCCCTCCCTGCCCAATCATTGACAGAATAAAAATAACATACCCTGATCTCCTTTTCCATATTACAGGGATGCTCCCTCCCCTCCAGATCACCATCATAATAAAAACAACATACCCCAATCCCCTTTTCCATAATTCAGGGACCACTCCCAGCCTGATAACTGTCATAACAATGAAACCAATTCCTGTTTCCATGGTGTAGTGTCATCCAACCCCTCACCCTGGTAGGCAGTAACCCACCCCTCCCCACTGTGACCCATGCTGGATCCATGCACAGCCCTCCTCACCCTGGCATGGCCAGCTACCAAATGATCAGTACCAGAGCATGTACAGTAAATACTGTGCACTCATTGGTTGTCAAGACATTCAATTAGCACATACTATTTACTGTACATGCTCGGGTACCAATCAGTTGGTGGCTGGCCATGACAAGATGAGGAGAACTGTGCCAGTCGCTGGAACAGGTAGTGATGGGGGTGTGGGGTGGTGAGTTACTGCCTACCGGGGTGGGGCAGGAGGGACACTACTCTATGGAAACAGCAATCAGTTTTGTTGTTCTGACAGTGATTGGGTAGGGAGAGGGTCCCTGCACTATGGAAAAGGGGATCAGGGTACATTATTTTTATTCTGATGGTGATCAGGCAAGGATGGGGGTCTCTGCACTGTGGGAAAGTGATCGGGGTATGTTAGTTTATTCTTACGGTGAGCAGGAAGGGAAGGGGAACCCTGTACTACTGAAAAGGGGGATTGGGGTGTGTTATGTTTATTCTTATAGTGATTGGGTGGGAGGGGATCCACTACACTATAGAAATGGGATCAGGGATCCTTTGTTTGTTAATGGTGATTGGGGCTTGGGCAGGGGACCACTACACGATGACGAATGGGATAGGTATTTAAATTTCTTTTATCACTGATTGAGACTTAGGAGGGGGGACACTACACTATGGCAAAGGGGATATGAATGTACCTGTCTTTTAAAACTGATCAGGGCTAGAAAGGGGAACCTTGTACATGGCCTGTGCTCTGTGTTGGGAACCACCCAACCCCGTGCATAGTTAAAGTAGGGTTCCAAAAGCATAACTATGCATCAGTGCAGATGGCTATAGTTATGCCTTGGTGGGTTGAATATTGTGATGTGCAGCATATGCATGAGGGACCCTTCATTTGCATTCTCACATCACAATATTCTGCTCTGTGGCATAGTCGGGTCTCCATGACCCATCGGGGGCTACTGAATATTGTCATGCCCCCCCGACGGCCCTCGCAAGTCCAGAGATTTATGGCACATCCAGGGACATGCCACACATCTCGTCTGAATATGTGGGCCCAAGTCCAAAATCCTTTTTCGTATAAAAGAATTCTTCTTCATATGAACGAAAAAGGCATACAAAAAAGGATCCCTTCATACAAAAAAATAAATGGGACTTAGTTGTTTTTTTATTCATTTTTCATAGGAAAGGATCATTTTTAATTATTTTTTTTATTCATATGAAAAAAATAACCCTTCACACTGAAAAAAGAATCAGAAAAAAAAACTAAGTCCCAATTCTTTTTTCATATGAAGTAATCCGTTTTTATATGGCTGAATTATTTTTACAGTTGCAGTGGGCATAGCCCTGCAGATGTGTTGCTGTCAGAAAATGGCCTTCATCATCCTTGTGACTGTGTAACAGTGTACAGTGGTAAAATAGTTTCCTCCACCATAGCCTAATTACTATGCTGTCTTTATGTAGCATAGGAGTTTGAGAGAGCTATTTCTCTAGGGGCGTGATGTGTTAATTAGTGTCATCCTCCACGAGAGTATCAGTGACCCACCCCAGCTCTCCCCTTCCCCGCCAATGTCTTTTCTAGCTCCTCCAGTACAGTTTCTTTGACCTGACCCTAGTCTCCCAACCTGATGCCAGGATAAATTCAGAGTGGGACTACTAGAAAAGCTATGCATCAACAACAGTCATTATGTGGTGGCAGGGTCCAGGAATGCATGTTACACCATCCTACACACCACCAAAAAAAAGAAAAGTATCAGCTCTTGGCTACTATGATACTACAACACACTCCAAATATGGCCTATTTTGACAGGATAGTTCATACAATGCACAAGGCAGACAACACAATACGACATTGGTTGCTCACCACAGTATCCTTCTGCACTAAATTCGGTTACAGCAAAAAATGAAGCAGGTGGTAGATTGTCAGAGGAATGAATCACACATAGCAAGAACATGTGTGGATGTGAATTTTGCAAGAAACTATACTACTTCATTATAAGGATCACTCACATGGCATGACAGGTTCAAATCCCACAATACCCCCAAACATTTCCATAGCTGTGTAGGCAGCATGATGTGTAAAAAAGCATTACTCAGCTCGGATTGCTGACAGTGATAGGCAATAATTAGCAATATATACCAACTTCCATGAAACCAATAGTGGATCGGTACAAAGATACTTTTTGCTGCTGGCTAAATCTTAGTACTGCAAAGTGAACTGTCACAGTACATCAAACAAGCTCATCATTCAGGCTTTTTGAATGTAGTTAGACTTGTAAAAGAAAGACTGATTTGGAATACATGCTTTTATTTTCTACATGTTATCTTAATACTTGCATCACACAGAAGCCTTACCAATTCTTAGACATAGAGTGCAAGCAGTTACAGCAAAAAGTAGCAAAGGACAGTATAGAATGAACATTTACTTTTTTACAGTACATTTTATAAATACTAAAGAGAGGAATATGAATCACAATATCAGAAAAAATGGACAACAGCAAGTGACATTGATGATGGTGGGACAGATAAATTTAATTTCATTTCATTTCACTTCATTTTTATTGGTTATACTGGAAAGATATGTGAGCATTGCTGCCCGATAACACAAGCGTCCGGTTACATACAACAATCATGTGACATGACATAGGCTGAAACATTTAACTTACAGCTAGGGTTAACACCAAGGTATATATCTAATCAGGACAGTATAGACAAAAGGGCAACCAATAACTAACCTGGGTGATTTAACAAATGAAATGGTGACATTAGCATTCTGTGAGGGTTTCACCATAATATAGTAAACAGTAGGAAACAAACATTTAACTGCAATCAAAAAACTAGCTAAGGTGGAGTAACAGTACTAAGAGTGCTAGAAAGAGAGGGTAAGTGCAAGAGGTGGATAACCACAGGTGAAGGAAAAAGAGTACAGTGGTGGAGCCAGATTAAGGCTGCAAGCAGTTGCAGGAGTGTGTGAGCAAGAAATGTATCCTGATATTTTGTTTGAATGCATTTGTAGAGGGACAAAGTTTTAGTTCCTGGGGGGAGGAGTTGAAGAGCTTGAGTCCCATAAAGGAGAGTGTTTTCTTGTCTTCAGTAGTCCAGGAGAAAAGAACCATGAAAGAGAGAGAGTGAAGGACAGTCTAGTGGTCCTAGTGGTGGCATCTGTCTGGAAGAGAGAGGAGAGATAATCAGGGAGCAGCCCATGGAAGATTTTGAAGAAGAAGGTAGCCTTCTTGCAGTTAAGACAGGCCTCAAGTGAGGGCCAACCAGTGAGCTGATAATGGTCACAGTGGTGTGTGAGTTTAGGGAGGCCCAAGGCCAAACAGATAGCATTTTGGTAGGATCTTTGGAGTCTGGAGAAATTTTTGATGGAGAAGCAGCTGAGGGAGACAAGAGAACCATAGTCAAAGATGGGAAGAATGAAGCTGGAAACTAGGAAGAATTTGGATTCCCTGTTAAGGTAATGCTTAATTCTGTGGAGGATGCCAAGGTGCTGGTGGGCTTTTTTGATTGTGATGCTAGTGTGAGCATCAAAACTGAGGTGGCAACCCTGGAGTAAACCAAGGTACTTGAATTCACTGACTCTTTCAATGGACTTACCAAGGTTGTCATAGAAAGGGAGGTCAAGGCCAAGGGGTTTGTGGGGCCTGGAGAAAATCATGAACTTAGTTTTTTTGGAGTTGAGTACCAGACCTTTGGACATGAACCTGGTGTGATGTCTGCCGAAATCGAACTGGAGTTTGTTAATGAGAGTGGAACGTTTTTTGTCCTCACAGAAAAGGGCTGCATCAACAGCATAGAGAATGAATTCAGAGGAGGTGCAGATGTCAGATAGGGAGTTAATGAGCAGAGAGAAGAGCAAAGGGCCCAGGATGGACCCTTGGGGAACACTGTATTTGATGGGTCAGGATTTGGAGAGGACATCACCAATAATGGTGCAATGGGATCTACGCATTAGGTAGTCCTTGAACCAGAGGTGGACCTCTGGTGAGAAATGGAGGCCAGCTAGGGTTTGGAGGAGGACTTCATGATCAATGAGGATGAAGGCTTTGGTGAGGTCTATGAATGCAGCACCATTGTAGAGGCCTTTGTTGTTTGCTTTGTCAATGGAGTGGGTGAACTTTTGGTATTGTGAAGACCATGGAACCCATTCTGAGTCTCCTTGACAAAGTTGTATTTGGAGAGGAATTCTGTGGTTTGCCTGTGGACCAGTTTCTCTAAAATTGTAGAGAGACGGGCAAGGAGAGAGACGGGACAGTAGTTAAATACTAGATCCTTGGTGCCAGATTTGTGAAGAGGTTTAATAATGGTGCACTTCCATGCTTTAGGGAAGAACCCTGTGCAGAGGGAGTGGTTGAGGATGTTAGTGAGAGGGATGGCATTAGAGTCACAGACAAGATGGATAACTCTGAAGTCAATATTGGTGCCCTTTGATGGTCTTGGGTCATTTGTTCTGACTAACTTGACCGCTTCAACAGGGGTTAGGTATCTAAAATGGAAATTGGGGTGGGAGATTGGGGGGGTGCAGTGGTAGACAAGGTAGGAGGGGAGTTGGGCTTGTAGTGATCGAGATCACAAAAGTATTTATTGAAAAGGGATGCCAGTTTGCTTGGCTCAGTGGTGGTGGTCCCTTTGGAGGTTAGACAAATACGTTCTCCAGAAATTCCCCCTACCAATTAGGTTGTTAAGAATGTTCCAGGTCCCCCTAGGGTTCCCCTGAGTAGCACATTGTTTTTCCAGGATGAAGGAGGATTTAACAGATCTTGTGGAAGAGTGTCACCTGTTCCTGAGAGTTCTGAAGTCTTGAGGAGTTAAGGATTTTGTGTTTTCTGTACAACTTACAGGCTCGGTCCCTATCCCTCATTAGTTTGCGAAGCTCGGGGGTGACTCATTCTTGGCTATAACACTTGACCCAGAACTTCTTAAGTGGGGTGAAATGGTCACAGAGGGCAAGGAACTTATTGCTAAACGCTTCCAATGCTTTGCAGATGTCAGAAATGTTTTCATTGAAGCACCAGTCTTGGGTTAGGGCTGCTTTGGAAAACTAGAGGTGTCCAGCTTCTTCAATTGCTGGCTTGGATGAATTTGTGGGGGCGGTGGGATGTTTTTGTGGCCCAATGGCAGAAACATCACAGTGGTCACTGACTGAGTCGGGTTGAACTCTGGAGGTGGTGACATGGGAGGGGTGTGAGACCAGGACCCAATCGATGAGTGACTGAGATACAGTCTTGTAGTTGGTCCTGGTAGGTTCAGTGATGAGCTGATGGAGGCCTAGGCCAAGTAAGGATTCCTTGGTGGAGTCACAGTGAGGGGACTGTCAGTTAAGGTTGAAACCTCTAGGATGATCCAATTTCTCCCTTGGGAAAGGGAGGTCTTGATATCTAGGAAGGGGTCTAGATTATGGGGTGAGAATGAGGGTGGCAGATAAACCACACTGACTGTGACCATTTTATTTGATCCAAGGAGAAGGTTAATTGAGATGGACTTGAGGGAGGAGGAGGTGGGAAGTGGGGGGTCAAATTCAGTGGCAAGGAGGTGATCAGCAACCCAGATGAGGCAGCCTCCCCCACGCTTTCTGACACTGTCTTTTTTAAAGACAGAGTAACTCTCAATGATTATTTCATTGGGGGAGATGTCTTCCTTCGGCCAGGTTTCGGTGAGGTCAATGACATTAAAAGCATTAGCCATCACCCAGGACTCAATTAAGGGTTTTTTTTTTTGCCAAAAGGCTTTGCACAGTAAGGTGAGCAAAAGTGAGCTATTTAGAGGGTTTGGAAGAGGTGTGAGGGGTGAAATGGGTAGGGGGTGAGGGGCCGGGCTTGGGGTGACTGGAGCATGAGATGAGGAGTATTAGGAGTAGAAACCTTAGGTACCTGCAGTTGATAAACAAAGATAGCTTGGTTGTGTAAGGCCTGGTATAGTGGTGGTTTAAAAATATACAACTTTGGTGGGAAGGTGAGAACTCATCGATTAGGCAAAGGGTGATGAAGGGGCTTGTATGGGAGGGCAGGGATGGAGTTGGAAGCAGAAGGGGGTGGGAAAGGGAGGGTGTGAAGAGGTGTGGGGCAAGGGGAAAGTGAGAGAAAGAGGGGGAGTGAGAGGGATTGGGGAAAAAATGGTGGGAAAGGGGATGGGGAGTGGATGGGAAGGGTGAGTGGAGGAGAAATTGAGCAAAGTGGGGCAGAGAGGAGAACAAGGAGTGAGAGAAAATAGGGGAGGTGGAACCACTTACAGCAATCTATGCTGACGGACCGAAAGAGGGAAGGTGACAGGACAGTAATAAGTGAGTGAATAGGGAAGTAGGGTAAACTAAAGTTGAATGTGGTAGGAAAAACTATGCCCTGTGGTAGAAAGTGGTAAGGTACTGGTAGCAGGAGGCTGTGGGAAGGAGTGTGTGATTAAGAAAGGGCAGTCAGCAGTACTTGTTAAACTTGAGCATGAGAGGGGACAAAACCTTTAAGAAGTTGCAGGAGAGGACATCCCCTTTAGAAAGCTGCTAAAATTGACTAGAATGAAGATGTAGGGGCAGAGACTGGTGAGAAGTGTATTCAACAAAGGAGGGAGGTGAGGGGGTGGGCCAAAAAACTGCCCAGCAAGTAGAGCAGGCAGTGGCTGAGCACTGATTGGAAAAAGGCATCTACAGTACTTTCTCAATGATCTGCGGAGTCCAGTCAGGAAGAAGCTACAATCCCCAGGAGCCTGTCAAATTGTGAGGATTGAAGCTGGCAGCTCCAGACTGGGAGTTGACCATCTGTATCTGCTTTCCTTGGTGGGGGAGGGCAGGCTGGATGTGGAGATGTAGCCGCTGGCAGGAATTAGAGCTAGGGCTGCTCAGTTGAAGTAAGGAGCCAAATTGGGCTTGTGGCTAGAAAAAGAGCAGAAAGCTGGGCCTTTAGTAAAAAAAAAAACAAGACAAAGCTTAGATAAATTGGTGGGAGGGACCTGGGCAATTTAGTGCTCAGAGCTGAAGTAGGTGTAAATAGTGGGCATGAAAGGAGGAAAGGATTCCTGCTGAGAGGTCTGGTCAAAGGATCCAGCCAGGAATTAAGTAAAAGGCTGTTTCAGAAAGATGGGGGCAGGGACAAGAAACTGCCTAGGCTCAGGAAGATTTAAAAAGAAAAAAATGCTGGTTTGGGGGTGTGGGAGAGGGAAGTAGGGGTCTAGGAGCTGGCAGTAAAACAGTGTAAGAAACAGAGAAAAGAGATGCAGGATGAAAAAAAAAGTGAGTGGAAGAGGGGAATAGAAAAAACAAGATCAAAATAAACTGGTTCGGGGGATGACAGGAGAGGGAAGCAGAGGTTTGGGAGCTGGTAGAGAATCAGTGTGGGGAACAGAGGAAGAGAGATGCAGGATAGAGAAGAGTGAGTGAAAGAGGAAAACAGAAAAGGCAATTCAAGGAGAAATTCATAGTGGGGACAGAGTGAGGCAGAAAGACAGCTGGCAGTAGGCAGTTACACAGGTGGTAAATAATATACAGATTCAGTCTAGACTACAGTATTAGGCAATTTGTTTCAGCTGTAACAAATTCAACAGTACAAGTAGTTAGCAATAGAGAAGTCAGGCAATCAGTTAGGACAGATTGGCTATCACAGTTAAAGCCTAGCTAGTTTGGTATAGCTTGTAAATGACACATGACAGCATGTCTCTGACATGCAACAGATGTCAGTAAATCTTTTTTATTGTTTGAGTACTACAAATTGTGCTCAGTACAGCATGAATGGGCAGCATCAGCAGTGAATGACGCCCTAAGATTGATGCATTTCATTACTTTACCTTCAACCATCAGTTGAAAGTGGAGGTCTTCTATAGTACAAGAAATAGAAGCATGATAGTCAAAATAATTTATTTGCAAAACATGAACAGAAACCACATTCAGTTAAGGGCATTATCATTCTGACAGCTCAATGCTTCCCCCGTCTTGTTCCATTTCACTCTAGCTACTACTAGGCAAACTGACGGTGCCAACTTTGGTGGCACAGCGCTATTTTTTATTTATGTGGGAGGGTGAAAAGCTGGAACCACTTCTGTGGGAGGAAGCATTCCTAGCAAGGAGGATTTTTTTGTTAATGTAGGATTGGCAAGAGCTGGACCTCCTAGGGAGCAGATGGAAGTGTGTTAACTGCTCTGCCTGGGAAAGTCTTTAGCAGAGGTGTGGTCAGTATGGCAAATGACATTTTGTGCTGCTTATTTGTAATGACCAGTGCACTACAGAGAACAGTGGAGCCAGTGGCATACAGGGGCCTTAGAAAGGAACAGTGTATGGGAATGTCCTTAGCTGGTGAGTGGTCTGTACAGGGAACGGCTTTACATGTGGTGTACCTGTGGTGACCCTTTTTGCTGGGCAGGAAAACAGGGAAACAGGGTGTCTTTATATAGTGTGATTTGTGTGTGTGTTTGGGGGGGGGGAGACAGGGATTGAGAACTGCAATAATGCTGAATGACATCTGGCTAATGTACAGGTGTGTTTTTTCATGCCAAATCATGTGTCTTTCCATACTTTCCATACGGTGAATGGAGTTATGTGCTCCTTATCTCTAATGACATTTCTCACTGAACAGAACAGTGGAGTTTCTTAACTGAGGAATGGTGTATAACGTGAATGGATTTAGGTGTTCTTTACCTATAGTGACCCTTTACCTAGAGTATAGAAACAGTGGGGTATTTTCATAGTGTTGTTTGTGTGTTTGTTGGGGATGGGGGAGTCAGGGATTAAGCACCACAATACAGTTGAGTGAGTCCCAGCTAATGCACTGGTGTGTTTCCATTTCAAAGTCTCTCCATGTTGCTGCCCCATCTCTGAAACTACAGACAGGATCTCTGCTACAGCAGCTGAGTCCTGTAATTGATACAAAAGGTTTCCCTGCCCTTATCAAAGAAGCCTAATTTTATATTTTCAGGAAAAGAAGCACAAATGTATGTCCTCTGCAGTCCCCCCCATAAAATAAAAGTGCCATAGTGATTCTGAGACATTACTTAACTCAAATACCATAGCATTTATGCTTCTTCATCCAATTTCACCCTTGCCTGGGTCCTGACTACTATGGTAAATTCTTGTTTGATGCTTTACACCTTTTACCAGTTTCAAGTGTGTTGCACTAAAAAGCAAAGTCTTTCATGGCACTACTATGTCACTGACACCTATGTTATAGATAGCTGCATTTTTTCAAGAACCTGGTTTTCTGCCTTCTTGGTAAGTTGTTCTTGTTCATATATTTGACTGGTGGCACCATCCACCCACGGCGAACAACAAAGACAGAGGAACTCAGAGTGATGCAGACAATTTATTTGCCGTTCCACAGAGACTGACAAGTGGTGTAATCCATTTAATTTCCAATATTGTGGGGAGGGTGTAGATAGGGGGCTACATAATGTGCACAAGTCAACTGAAAAAATATATTTTCAGTCCACACTGGGGCAGCAATTGCAGTCATGTTAGCTATACTGTAGCAGCACTAAGGATCTGTTTCAGCAATCGGCTATAGGGTTAGTGAAAGGGACATAAATTCCATAATATTTGCAATTGATCTGCACAGAATTCATTTAATTTCATTTCAAAGAAACTAAATATATAATTTGAGAGTAGGACTAACACACTGGCTAGTGAAAATTGCAATGGATCAATGGCAAACAGGACTGATGAAATCTGAGTAGATCATAGCTATGATAGATGCTCTGTGGAGGGAGAAAAAACACACTATGAATAATGTTTCAGTATATCATAAACCAAAACACTACAGATTAAATTAGAATAACATATAGAAAATGGGCTGTGGATTCAAACACAGTATCTGAGCCTGTAAAGCCGTTATTTTTCAGACCTACAGTATAAGTCAAAGAAAATCAAGCAGTTACAATGAAGCACAGTGTCCTCTTCAGTGCTTAAATGTCCATTCAATTTAGGCGTTACTGTATAATACTGGAGTGCCCTGCACTTTTCTGAAAAGTTGACTGCAATGCAGTGCATACTCACTGACTCGAGCCCTCATGCCGGATGGCAGCCACAAGAACTACACAACTACAGACTACATTAAAAAAAAAGGAAGTAACAAGTAACTGCAGGTAAAATTTCCTATACCTCCTGGCTCTCCGATGAAGGTGAAAGTCAGACTCAAATATTACACAACTGTATCGGAGAACCCGGGGGTGTAGGGGTGGAGGCCCCCCACAGAAACAATAATATCCCAAAATGCAGCATTTTGTTTTGCTGTCACTCAAAGTGAAACTGTTTTTAAGTGTACAGTGATATCATTCTTTCTTTCTGTAGGGGGCACTCCGCCCCCACACCCCCGATTGCTATGATGCAGTTGTGTGATATTGAACATGGTTTTGTTGTAAAATAATCATTGCAATTATTCTTTCTATGCAAGTGTTCCATCCCCCACACACCCCATGTACTTCGGTGAAACCAAAACTCAAACTCAATATTACACAACTTCATCGGAGCACCCAAGGGGTGTAGGGGGATAGAGAGCCCCCACAGAAACATTAATATCATAAAATGTTGTCTCTCAAAGCGTGTGTTATTGCTCAGTTTTTGCTGTATTTGGTGAGCTCCACTACCCACTCCCCTCTGTATTTTCTGTACAACTGTATTTTTGTGAAATAAATTGCTAGTGGAAATAATTGCCCCTAGCCGTATTCAGTAGCCTTAGTGGACTCACCAACACTCAGTACTTCACTTGCAAGCAGAGGTGCACACACACCACATGTCACCCACATTAAAATAAATCATGTAGCATCTGCTACAAGTCCAGCATTGTATAGTGACGCCTCAATTTAATCAGAATCCACTAAATGCAAAGGCCAACTGGTCTGTCCAGGGATGGGGTTCAAGCCTGTGTTCATCTTGTAAGTGCTCAATTTTATTGGACTTTTACTACACTTTTGGTTTATAAAGGCTTTAGACACAGACACTGTTTTGGAAGCCACAGCTTTTATTTACGATTGGGAGCCACGCTACTAACTATAGGGAGCCTTTAGTAGGTGCAGGTCCTTGCGCTGTGTAATTGGTAATATTCCTTAAAGCAAATGATCTATGTGATTATGCACTTGATTACTTTTTTGAAATATTTTATTACATAAAGGAATGTGATGCTATGTGATAAGGGCAAGGCCAGGGTGGAGTCAGCAATTTAAATCTCTCTACCTCTCATGTATCACAACCTTCACTTTAAGCTTTCCCTCCCACTAGGTACTTTGGTGAGGATGGGAGGTGGGAAATAATCTCAGGGGTGATTCCTTTGTCTAGGGGTATTCAAATGGTTCGGTTTCACTGGGAGATGGCCCCTGTGTATTGTACAGGTCCTAGATTTGGCATTTTCTCCACTCGCCTTGAGGCATTAAAGTCAAGCTGCTGTCTGTAAATGTCCATGAGTGCCACTAGTCACTGCCTCAGCCATAGTTGGGGAGAAATGCTGACTGCCTTTGTTCTGTTGCCTCCACACTGCATGGATGAGGTCCTATGGGCACTCCACCACCAGAAACTGTCAGTGCCACATCATGCCACAGTACCATGTGTCAGTGTCATACTTTGCTTCCTCCCACCTCATTAGGATTTTTGATTCTTCCCCATTAGTTTTCATCATTGCCTCTGTGGCTCTGGTGGTAAGAGCAGCAATTGTTTGTTGTCAAAACATAGATTAGATTTGGCATTCATTTTACTCTGTACACTTTACTGTCCCCACTGGTAATTTGGGATTGGCCTTAACTTTATGAAACTGTAATCCCATAACTTTATCTTCATGGCATTAACATTTGCATTTGCAGTTAAACAAAGTATTCTTGCAGGAATCAATTGGACACAGGGTCTAACACATTAGACACTGCTTCTTCTTAAAAACACCTACAATTTATTTATAGAGGAAGTGTACACAGCTTGAGGTAGTTTATGGCCTGCAACCACATTTTCTTGTTTGAGCCCAGACCAAATCAGCAGTAAACCACACTCATAACTCAGTGCAACCACTACGGCTGTACATTGTTCTGCAACCGACTAGTCAAAGGTTTGACTCTCATTAACACCTTTGACTACATTCAACATATTTACAGTTCAGTACAACAGTTGCCTCCAGCACATTACTTTCATTTACACATTTTCTGTTTATTTAAAGGTGACACAGGGATATCCACACTTGCAAGTTGGTGTGCCTCACAACAGTGAGTAGGCTATGGGGATAAAGAAAGGTGCACATGGCCCTGCAGAAACAAAAGTTTCTGTTGCTCTCAGACCAATAAACTGCAATGTAAGTCAGGAAAGTTGCAAAGATAAAGATTTATTTCACGACCTGATAGCGGTCACACAGTTACACACAATTACAGCTCCCCATCACTTTGACTCCAAACGAGTCTTCCTCAGGGGGTCGAGATTAGAGTGAGGACATGTTCTTTATAGCACACGTTAACCAGGTGTATTAAATCAAAAGGTTCAATTCAAAAAATCATGCACACAAAATTAAAGACAATTCATGTGTGTCTCTTTCCAAACATGAGATAGAGCTACATCTTAATAGAACACCCCTTTGTTGTTTGCAGAATACAGCATCATTTAAACTGTTCTTCACTACTTCCATCAGTGCATAATCCTAATGCTTGCTTTTTGATCTTTATATTTCATATATTGATATTCATTACTGTTTATAGGGCCAATCTCTCTTATATTAATTTTCTTATAGAACAACAAATGTATAAAGTTTCAAAACAGAATAAAAAAACAGTAAGGAACGTGAAAGAAAAGGGACAGATGTCCAAACCTCCCAGTCAGCCAAGGCATCAGACTTAATTTTTCATGGCAATTCTCAAGTAGTGAGGGGACCTCCATGTCATGGGACCTCCTTGTAAGTGACTTCCAAACATAAAGAAAATCCCTGAAGGCTCAGACAGAAAAGATTTGAGAGAATCTAAAAGGAGAAATGCAAAGGAACATGTTATAACATTTACATTTCAGGACTAATCAGACATCCACTTATTATTTTCTTGTCAAAAAGGGTTTTGAGTCCCACTTGTCATTCAGACCTATGGGTTTTACACTTCTGATTTGATAGAGCCAATGTCTTTCCCACTGCAGCAAGAGATTGGGACTGTTTCCACCATTATTAAATGTGGGCACTCATTCCAGGCCCACAAACTTTAGTCCTTCCGGTTCTGAGTTATGTACAAGAGAAAAATGTGTACCGTCTGGTGTGTCTTGCCTACCATTAATTATGGAGCAGACATGCTCCTGTATTCTCTGTTTTAGGAGCCTTACAGTTTTTTACCTCATAAATAAGGTTGCATTCACACCAGAGGATATATATATATATCACATACATGGTGTTACATGTTATCAGTTCACGTATATCCACACTCACATTGTCTAACAAGGGGCATCTAAATGTTTTCATGTTTGAACTGTGTTTACAAATGTTACATCTCACACATCTATAGAATCCAGATGATCTCTTAGGTAGCCATGCATTTTCTGATGCTATTTGTTTCCTTACCCCACCCTCTCTACACCGCAATTCCCTCTTTCTAGCACACTTTTCCTCCACCTGCACATGCAATTAACCTCTGACCTCCCAAAACATAGCTAGCCATTTCCATCACACCATTATTTCTTTCTTGAAGGTTTCTCACTTGTATTTTAGTTGTTATGTTATTTGGCCAATTGCTTCTGTCTCTGTACTGCTATCACTTTACAGTCCTGGGCTGCAACCCAGAATGTGCTACTGTTCCTGCATGTACTCATGTCCTGCATATGTACCACCTTGTTCCTTGATTGTAATTCACTGTGCTGCACTTCTCCACTACCCTCCCCCAGGACACATCTGGAATCGAGCAGTAGTATGTTCAGCATGCCTTCCTGGTGAAACTCTTAAATAAATAAATAAGATTCTTTGCCCTATTGAACGTTACCCTTGGTTTATCACACACAGCCATATTCACCACTGAATCACTTTGTAAAATTGGCCAATTTTGATATATTTTATTCCCAATGTGGTCCGCATTGTGATTGTATTCAGTGATAAATGTACATGGCTGTTGTAGGGATGTGATAATGTCCCTCTCTTTCAGCAAAGACTCCCTTGGTATTTTCTTTACTTTTTCTCTAGCCTCAGTTAGAATTTCCATGCTGTAGCCCCTATTTTCAAACCTTTTTACTAGTTCATCAGCTTGTGCAGTAACTGGCTATAATGTACTGAATTGTTGAGTCTCGGGGGTGGGCACTTGTGGCTAGCAGAAAAGAGTTTGTAACTGTTGGTTTTCTGTAGCGTTGGGTTTCTACTCTGTGCTCTAAAGTATTGCCTGTTAATGTGACATCTAGGAAGTCCATTGTTTCAGCATTAGCAGTGTAGGTGAATCTTAAATTCATGTTATTCTCATTGAGCCACTGTGTGAAGTCTTGAATACTTGTTCTATCACTCTCCCACACACAAAGAATGTCATCAATAAAACAATACCATTTATTTATGTGAGGGAAGAAAGGACTTTTATATTTCTTAAATATAATTTCCTGCTCCCTGTGGCCCAAGAAAAGATTTGCATAGCTTGGTGCCATCACCACACCCATAGCTGTACCACATTTCTCTTACAAAAACTGTCCCACAAACTCAAAGTAGTTACGTGTGAACATAAAATCAATGATTTCCAAAATAAATTCCTTGGCTGTGTTTTCCCTACTGGACAGTGATTCCAACCAGTATCTTATTTATGCAGTTCCCTGGTGGTGCTGTATTGATGTATACAAGGCTTCCACATCCACTCCTATCCATGTGTAACCCTCTTCCCATCTGAAATTGTGCAATTTTTTAAGGAGTTTAGTACTATCTTTAATGCAAGTGCTCAGGTTTTGAACACTAAACTGCAGAAAAAAGTACACACATTTCCCTAAATTTTGCATTAGAGAATTATAGCCTGAAACTATCAGCCTCCCTGGTGGATTCTGTCAATTTTTGTGGACTTTAGGAAGTGCTAAATCATTCATAGATGACCTGATTCTGGGTCAGGGATTCGTACATAGCAGAGCAGCAACAAGCTACGATCTATTGAAAGTCAGCCCTTAAGCCAAGCTTTTGTAGCACTGTAGATGGCCTTAAGAAGGGATGGGACAGGGTGCAGGGGGGGCAATTATGAAGAGGGATGGGGCAGGTGGGGCAGCTGCAAGGAGAGGAGCTAGCTACACAATCAAGCAGACTCAATAGACCGTGAGAGCATGTATCTGCTGGCATTGTTGTGCATTCATAAGAGCATAAAATCCTGGCATAACAGGACTTTCAAGCCATAGGTAATCATATTCCTTCTCAGAAATGTTCCCTCTATCTAATGTGGATGTGGTGTGGGGTAGGGTGTGTTGTGTGTGTGTGAAGAGAAGGAGAGAATTCAATTTTTATCTCTTATTCAAATTCCTTAGACACTTTCAATACATCAAGTTGTTATACACTGAGAATTTATTGACATCAGTACATACCAGGCTGATTGGTCTTAATTCTTTGCTGGTCCTTGACACTAGGGGCACACTATCTAGCTGGAGAGTATAGCTGGGTAATGGGTTCAGCTTAGTTTTACACATCATACAGTGTGTACTAATCTTTTTAAAACAGCTTTACTGGTAATTTCTTGTCTGAAATACATGCATTGAAACTTCTTGGAGTCCTAAGACAATCTTAGTATGTCTTTAATCTGGGTGGGGGATGTTTTACAGTAATTGCATTCTTATACACATTGTGACACTCATAATTTGATTTAAGAGCCATCTGCCCAAGTAGTTAATTAGGATCTACAGCTTATCCATTAGGTAGGGAAATGGGCAGACTAGGTACATAGATACATAGATACATAGACAGTGTCGGCAGATAAGGGCCTATGGCCCACCTAGTCTGCCCATTTGAGCTTGTAAGTTCAGTTTGTTTTCCTAGAAGTCTATTTCCCCTTACCCCTGACCTCTAGAATTCCTTTATGTATATCCCATGCATTCTTAAATCCTGTGATTGTTTCAGCCCCCACCACTTCCTCTGGCAGGGTGTTCACTTGTCCACCACCCGTTCTGTGAAGAAATTCTTTCTCATGTTTCCTCTGAATCGTCCTCCCTCCAACTTCATCCCTTGCCCTCTAGTCCTGAAACATCTTTTCGCTTAAAATAGTGTTTTCCTGCACCCTGTTCCTCCTGTAAGATACTTGTATGTCTCTATCATATCCCTCTCCCTCCTCTCCTCCAGGAGTACATGTTCAGTTCCTTCAACCTGTCTTCATAGGACTTGTGATGCAACCCATGCACCATCTTTGTTGCCCTCCTCTGAACCTTCTCTACCCTGTCTATGTCCTTACGTAGGTATGGTCTCCAGAACTGTACACTGTACTCCAGGTGGGGCCTCACTAGTGTCTTGTATAGTGGAATTATGACCTCCTTTTCCTGCTGGTGATGCCCTGCCTATACATCCCAGCATCCTATTTGCTTTACCTGATGCCTTGTCACACTGTTTCCCTACCTTGAGGTCATCAGGATGACAACCCAAGATCCCTTTCCTGCTTGGTGCATGCTATATCCTCACCCCCAACTGATATATTGTGCCAGGGTTTTGTGCCCATATGCATTATCTTGCACTTCTTTGCATTGAATTTCAACTGCCAAACCCTTGACCATTCTTCAAGTTTCTGCAGGTCCCTTCTCATTCTGTCTACACCCTCTGGTGTGTCTACTCTGTTACAGAGCTTTGTGTCATCAGCAAACAGTGAAATTCTGCCTTCTATATCTGTGCAATGTCACTGATGAAGATGTTGAATAGGACGGTCCCAGCACTGATCCTGTGGTACCCCACTGGTCACTCTTCCCTCTGTGGAGTGACAGCCATTTACCACCACCCTCTGTGTCCTGCCACCCAGCCAGTTACCTACCCACCACACTACTGTCCTGCCCACACCCATATTCCCCAGTTTGTGTAATAGTCTTCTATGTGCACAGTGTCAAAGGCCTTGCATGAGTCCAGATAGGCCATGTCCACTGCCCTCCCTGATCCACCTCCTAGTCACCCAGTCAAAAATTCAATGAGGTTGGTCTGACAGCACTCCCTGGTGAAACCATGCTGCCTTGGGTCCTGTAGTCCATTGACAACCAGATGTTCCACCAATCTCTCCTTCAGTAGTGCTTCCATGATCTTTCCCACTACCGAGGTGAGGGCTGACTGGTCTGTAGTTCCCTGCTTCCTCTTTGTTCCCACTTTTGTATAAGGGACTACATCTGCTGTCCTCCAGTCTTTGGGTACCTCCCTGTTTCCAGTGATTGGCTGAACAGGATAGCCAGAGGTTCAGCCACCACCTCTCTTAGTTCTTTAAGGACCTAGGTGCACCCATCTGGCCCCATTGCTTTGTCAGCTCTTATTACTTCCAGTTCCTTCAGGGACCCTTTCTCGTGTAAAGGGACTTGTGTCCATTTCTGCACCATTCTCACCCTTGTACTCCTTCAGACCCATTACCCACCTCTCCTTAGTAAAGACTGAGCAGAAATACCTGTTCAATATGTCAGCTTTACTTTGTCATCCTCCACATGGCTCCCATCATCCCCTTCAGTCTCACTATCCCTCCCTTTGTCCTTCTTTTCACTTATGTACCTGTAAAAGGTTTGTCCCCTTTAACCACTGATTTTGCAATGTGTTCTTCTGTCTGAGCTTTGGCTTCCCTACTGACTTCCCTGCCTCCCTTTGTTTCTCCTGGTACTTCTCCCTATCCCCTTCTGCCTGTGTCTTTTGTATTGCCTGAATGCAATCTTTTGGCTTTCACTTTCTTTTACTACCTCTTTGGAAAACCATAATGGTCTCCTCTTTCTTTTCCTCTTGCTAACCTCGTAATGCATAATTCTGTTGTTCTTATAATCCCCATTTTAAATACTGCCCACTGTTCCTCAATCCCTGATTCCTGACCCATTCCCCTTAATGCCTCTTTCAAGCATCTCCCCTTTTTCCCAAAGTCTGCCCCCCTAAAATCCAGGATACGTGTTTTTGTTAGGTGGGTCAAGAAGTCCTTATCTGCCATCAAATTCTATGTTTCCATGTAATGTTATCTCACGTCAATTGAATTTATATGCAGTAGATTTCTTTGTATGTGTTTTGCACCAAGCACCTTTGACCCTGGGACCCTCCCAGCTTAAGGTAACATGTTACTGTTAAGCTTTTCTGAAACCATCTTCTGTTTTTTAAATGAGTATTTTAAACCAATGGGGATTTTTTCTGTTTTTTTTCTGCATGACATAGTTGTTAAAAGTATTTCTTTTTCTAAATAACTTTCTTTAAGCTTCTGATGAAGGACGTGTTGGTCTGAAAGCTATAGTACTCTGTTCTTGTTGTTACATCTATGTTGGTCCATAAAAAGGTATTAAATCATTTACTTCTGGATCTGTTCTTACAAGGACCAATACGGCAAACACTAAATCTAGATTTCTATATGGAAGATTGGGAATTCACCGCAGAATACGGCAGTTACATAACGTCAAGAAGAAATTGGCACAGCTAGACAATGACATTTATTTTCTAACCCAGTGCAAGAGGAGAAACATAATCCCTAAAGGTCTAACTATTTGGAATCCATTAAAAAACACAGACAATTCTATATATGGAGAACCACTCTGTAGTAGAACCTCTGAGAAATTGAGAAATCACAGGATTCAAATGTCATATGCCAAGAAAGTGGTTCTGAACAAAGACTTTGCTGGAGTTGTTACCACACTGGAGTGGATGTCTGGGGAACCTATTCAGGACAACTTGCGAGAGATACACATTAACTACCAAGGACCTAAAGAAAAGCCATGCTTATGAAAAATAGGAAATTGGATTCCCTTCAACATTCCATACTTCCTAACAACCATGAAGAACATAATGGAGTAACTGAACAACAACACCACACAGATGGGCACCCTTCAGTTGTTAATTTGTCCAACCACACACTGACTACTGGAGAACTAAATGTACTTTCAAAGGGCCTCACTTTCTGTCCAACAAAACCACTGGACAAAATACAGTTTTGTGGTGAACTGGAGGAATACTTCTGCAGATTGGGACTTAAAGAATTCTTTCATGGCAAGGAAGAAATCACTGGTAGCGAAGACATCACAATCAGTAATAATTTAATGGATGAGAAAAAGAAATCTGAGTGTTACCCCTCAAGTGGGCATAACAAAAAACTTGACAATTACATTCATTGTTTCTGCCAACAAGTCAGAGTTAGATCCTTACTAGGCAAAACAGACCCGTTATAACCTTTCTCCACTGGAACAGAGAGGAACACGGACACTGAAATCGAACCACAACATTGTCATCAAAAAAGCTGATAAAGGCTCTGCAGTGGTGATCTTAAACAGAGATGATTATATTAATGAAGCTAACAGACTGCTCACTGATCTTACCTATGACAGAGAACTGGAGAGTGATCCCACTACAAAATATAAAAAATATCTACATGACTTAATTGGAATTTTTCCAGATCATGTCCAAAATAACTTAACTGACCTTATCCATGCAGAACCCCGGCCAGGGGCATTCTACATGTTGCCTAAAATACATAAACCTGGCAATCCAGGAAGACCCATAGTCTCTGGTAATGGTATCCTGACTGAGGGGATCTCAGAGTTTGTAGAAACCATTTTGAAACCACTGGTTATGGAAAGAGACAGTAATATCCAGGACACTACACACTTTTTGCATGTACTTTCTGGTTATATGGACTTACCACCTGATACCATTTTAGTGACGATGGATGTAACATCCCTGTACACTAATATTCCACACATGGATGGCATTTCTGCCTGTCTTAAATACATACAGGAGAAAGGACCAGAAAAAAGCATCAACCCTTAAGTGTGGGGAAACTTATGGAAATCATTTTGACACATAACAATTTCAACTTCAATTGTAAACATTATGTTCAAACTATGGGAACAGCAATGGGCACCAAGATGGCTCCACAGTATGCTAACCTCTTTATGGCAGACTTGGAGGAAGAGGACTTTTTAAGGTACTGTCCCCACAATGCACTAGCTTATTTCAGTTACACTGATGATTTATTTATTATTTGGATGGAGGCATAGATGCATTAAAAGATTTGCATCAAGAACTTAATAACCTTCACCCTACCATAAAGCTTACGCTGGAGTATTCTACCACCAATGTTAATTTTCTGGACACCACGGTCACCATTCAAGATCGAACCTTACATACAAGTATTCATAGGAAGCCAACAGACAGACAGAGATACCTGCTCAAGAAAAGTAATCACCCTAACCACACAAAAAAAATCTGTGATGTATAGTCAAGCACTCCCATGTCTCCGTATTCGTTCAAATGAAGATGACAGAGATTCACATTTGGCTATGTTGAAAAACACCTTTACTAAGCATGGACACTCTTCCAGTGAAATTGACAGGACAACAGAATGTTCAACGCAAGTATCAAGACAACAACTACTTCAGCATAAAGAAAAGACAGCTACAGACAGAATACCCTTAGTAGTCACATATCATCCAGACCTTGACCTTCTGCATATGATTATTAAAGACCTTCACCTGATATTTAGTGAGGATGAGACCCCTAATTGTATTTTTATGGAACTACCACTACTATCTTTTAAACAACCACCAAATTTAGCCAGCCTGATTATTAGGAGCAAGCTTTCGGCAGAACAGAATGCCATGACATAAAATGGCACACGACCCGGCAATCAATGCACCTGTAAGACTTGTGAGCTCATTTCCACCTTGGACTGTGTGGTTACATCACAAAACAGATAATTCAAGGTACTTGGGAATTATACATGTACATCACAACATGTTGTTTATTTCATTCAGTGCAAGAGATGTCCACAAACGGGTTATGTTGGAGAGACAAGCCAACAGCTCTGCACTATGCTGAACTTGCACTGACATACTATTAAAACAAAGAAGACTGAAAAACCAGTGGGGCAACACTTCTTCCAGCCTGACCACTCAGTTTTGGATAAGTCAGTAATGGTCTTAAAAGGAAATCTCAAAAACACATAACAGAGATGAGCTTTTGAGATTAAACTTATTTTACATCTTAATATGGTAGCAGATGGGATGAACATAGATCTGGATTTCATGGGACGTTACAGATTTTAACATACACAGACCTCTTCTTCTTCAGACTGGCATACTATAGGACTTCATCATGTGTGGGGTGTGTGGGAGTGTGTGTGTGTGTGTGTGTGTGTGTGTGTGTGTGTGTGTGTGTGGGAGGTATGTGAATATAGCAAGTGTGTGGCTTGCTGTCACACTGAGGTAGGCTTCTATTTAGATACATGGAGTTACATTGTGTTATTACTCTTACTTCATCCACATAATGAATATTAATTCCTCCTTACTATTTACCTTCACTCGGGAGTGGGGCTGATTTCATGGCACCATATTCAGATTCCCTAGCCTGTTACTATACATACAGCAGGTTTATTATAGACTGTAAATATTTTTTGAACATATTAGGGTGTGAGATCTCATTTGCATGGGGGTCCTTGTCAGATCTATTTACATTAGGCTAATATTGTAGTGATTTGTGGAAATGTAGGTATGTTAGGACTCTTGTCTTACACACATACTTTATATTTACTTCTAGTTACCTTACCCTGGGGAGAATGGCAGTTTTATTTCATTGTGGTTCTATCCAGAATCCTTGGAGATGTTACTACGCAGATAGGAGTAAGGTTAAACAGTGCCACAGTTTTGCTCTGTAGATATTAAGATGCATGATCCTTTTAATTGGGATTTCATGACAAGTTGAATTCCTTTGGGGAACAATTGCAGTGACTGATGTGAATGAAGGTGTATTAGGAGTGTGTTTGTGTGTGTGTGTGTGTGTGTGTGTGTGTGTGTGTGTGTGTGTGTGTGTGTGTGTGTGTGTGTATCTCCTTAAAACTAGTTATCCCCCCCGCATTATGGGGATGTGAGGTGGGGTAGGGTGCACTGTGTGTGTGGAGAGGAGGAGAGAATTAAATTTTTATCTCTTATTCAGATTCCTTAGACACTTGCAGTACATCAAGTTGTTATACACTGAGAAATTATTGACATCAGTACATATCAGGCTGATTGGTCTTAATTCCTTAGTGGTCTCTGAAAAGAGTTTTTTGTTTGACACTAATACTGTCAATCTGTCAATTTATAAATATATTATCATGAATAAAGTCCTGTTACTACACTAGAGGCTTTTGAAGTTTATGGGGCATACTATCTTGCTGGAGAGTATAGCTAGGTAATGGGTCCAGCTTAGTTTTACACCTCATACAGTGTGTACTGATCTTTTTAAGACAGCTTTACTGGTAATCTCTTGTCTGTAATACATACATTGAAACTTCTTGGAGTCCTAAGACAATCTTAGTATGTCTTTAATCCGGGTGGGGGTTGTTTTTCAGTAATGGCATTGTTATACACATTGTGACACACATAGCTTGATTTAAGAGCCATCTGCCCAAGTAGTGTTATCTCATGTTAATTGAATTTATATGCAGTAAAATTCTTTGTATGTGTTTTGCACCAAGCACCATTGACCCTTGGACCCTCCCAGCTCAAGGTAACAAGGTACTTGTAAGCTTCTCTGACATAATCTTCTGTTTTTTAAATAAGCATCTTAAACCAATGGGATTTTTTCTGTTTTTTCTGCATGATCTAGTTGTTAAAGTATTTTTTTTTTAAGTAACTGTCATTACGCTTCTGATGAGGGACTTGGTCTGAAGGCTAGAGCACTCTGTTCTTGTTGTTACATCTATATTGGTCCAATAAAATGTATCAAATCATTTGCTTCTGGATCCCCTCTCTCTAAAGCATTCTTTAGAGCTGTAAACAATTATTTTTATATCTTGATGTTGAATCACAGTTCAGTTGAGCATAGTTAGTCTCTATTTAAAAGTTCTAACACCATTTTCTCATAATCTTCAGCATTAAAAATAACAATGTTGCCCCACTTGTCAGCGGGCTTTATTATAACAGAATCATTAGCTGGCAAATCTTCTAAAGGTTTCCTTTCTTTTTTTATGAAGGTTAAAGTGTCTGGGGGCAGCATGATTACTTAAAATTTCTCTCACTTGTTTGCTGACTGTTCTCTCAAAAGACTGTATAGCAGAGTTATATATATTAAGACAAAACATAGAGCCAACAGTAAGTTTAGCTTTCCTTAATTTAGGTATATGCTGGTTTGCATATATGATGCTATTATCTGGCAGTATCTCCTTGGAGGTCTAAAGGTCATGCTCATTCACATTTTCATTCAAGAGACTACTAAATGATTCTAAGTTTAAATACTCATTTTCAAAGTCATTGAACATATTTTCAGACAGTTCAGATGATAAATCCACAGGGTCAGATGGTAACTTAATGTCCATACATGTTGCTGCATTCAAAAGGTAATCCAAATCTTCACCTGGTGCAAAGCTCTCCTCTTCCCCAATGTGACCCATGTTTACGTCTATGTTCCTTTCTTTTGAAAAATAAAGTCTCAGTTTAATTTTCCTGAAGAATTTGTGTAAGTCTAATAATATTTGAAATTCATTCACTAATGGGGTAGGAATAAAGCTCAGACCTTGTTGCAAAATTCAGTGTTGTTAAGGGTTCAGTCAGAGAGATTAATTATCTGTAGTTTATGTCCTTCTTCCTCACTCTCAGTGAGAGTTCTACACCTCCTGTTTGCTCTTCCACCCCTCCTATTGCACCTTGTTTTTTGTCTCCTCTTCTGTTTTCTGTGTTCTCTGGTCTTTGTCTAAACAAAGGCTTAGAACCTCTTTTATTATTACTTCCTTTTGTGTTTCTCCCACTCTGACTTTTACTTCTGTCTTGAAAGTGCACTTTCGACCTGCCCCTGCTGAGGGAACAATTTCTAGCCCACTTAATTATTTTGCCACATTCATAATCATTATGGTCCAGCAAAAGTTTCCTAGTTTTATTCTCAATTATTTCATTCTCATATTTATTCAACTTAGCCTTTAACTTGGATTCTAACTCAAGAAACAGGGTATGCTCCCTGAAGCTTAAAACTTTAGTTTTAGCTTCCTTCAGTTCTTTCAACAGTCATCAATTCTTAAGTTATCATTTTTAATCAAGAATTGAATGAATACCTTTCAGCAATTACAGGCCACCTTAATCCACTCATCTTTAAATCTGTACTCCTCAATCCTGTTTGACAGGGTGATCATGACTCTAAATCCCCTCGGTGCAAGTTCTCATTTGATGTATTATTCTACAGTGGAGACATTATGTGCTAGATCAATTTCCTTTATAAGCAATTTTTCAAATATGGGAAATGCCACTTTGATGTTCTCAGACTCCCCAGCAGCAAATATCTCTCCTTCTTGTAAGCGTTCTCTGGCTTTTCTCCAATGTAGGTTAGAATTCTCAAAGTCCTCCCAGTCATAACCCAGATTTGGAGACACAGTCACTGATTCAGCTTGCTGCATGTTATGTCAAGTTCAGGTAAATGATACTTTCCTGAGTTCCAAGTTAAAAAATAATGCTAAACTGTGTATACTGACCCCGGTGTGATGCTTAATTTATGGAAGTTCCAATGGAAATATTGGCTTCCCAGCACTCACTGTCAGCAGCACAAAATAACCAAAATCACACTCAGTTCCAGGAAGTAGTGCTGCGATTGGCATCCCCCACAGATTGGTGCAGCAGCTGAAGGGTGGCCAGCCCCAAACAGAGCAATACAGAAACAAAAGTTGCTGTTGCACTTGGACCAATAAATTGCAATGCAAATCAGGAAAGTTACAAAAAGTGAAGATTTATTCCACAGCCTGACAGCAGTCACACAGTTACACACTATTACAGTTCCCAAACACTTCAAATCCAAATTAATCTTCATCAGGGGGGTGGAGCATTGAATGAGGACTTGTCCTATATAGCACACATTAACCAAATGTATTAAGTCAAAAGGTGCAATTCAAAAAATCGTGCATACAAAATTAAAGGCAATTCATGTGTCCCTTTCCAAACAGTACATCAGTGCATAATTCTTTAGCTATTCTGTGAACTGTCTGGTACAGTCCTCAGATGGCTTCATTCATTCCTTACTGGCAGGATGCAAAGAGTTGAGTTGGGGGTTTTCTCCTTGGCTTCTCTTCCCCTGCCTTGTGGGATACTGCAGGGCTCTGTGCTTCCCCCCATGTTATTCACAGTGTATATGCTGTCACTGGGGGAGATTATTCGGTGATACAGAGGGAGTTTTCACTGCTATGCAGATAATACTCAACTTTACATGTCTTTTGTGCCTGAACAAAACTATGTTGTCTCGGTCTTTAACTGCCTCTTTGAGATTCAGGACTGGATGAGTGCTAACTGGTTGAGACTGAATCCAGATAAGACTGAGGTATTTGTTGTGGATCCAGGGCATCATGTAGAGAGGATACCAACTGGACAGCCATCTGGATTATGGCTGAACAGCAACCAGCTGGTGACCTCTAACTGGGCGCGGAATCTGGGTGTTATGATTGATAGCAAGCTGATGCTTAATTCTCAGGTATCAGCCATTGTCAAGATCTCATTTTACCAACTGAGGAATATTGCCCAAAAAATCACCTGGGCACACCTGATGACCTTCCTACATTGGTCCATGCCTTTGTGACCATGCACCTTGATTACTGCTATGCTCTGTACCTAGGGCTACTGGGGGTGGACCTTTGCCATCCACAGTTGGTGCAGAATTTGGCTGCTAGGTTGTTGACTGGCTTATCAAGATCTTGACATACCACACCTGTGCTCTGTGGGCTGCACTGGCTGCCAGTACAGTGAAGGATCACCTTGAAGGTTGGATTACTGACCTATAAAGCCCTACACAGACAGGGACTGGGGTATCCACAAGATCTCCTTTGTCCCTACTGCCCCTCTCATCCTCTATGTTCCACTGATGAGGCATTGCTAGAGATTCCCAGGGTCCATTTAACAACTTCAGGTGTGAGATCATTTGCCTTTGCAGCTCTGACCCTGTGGAATTCTCTACCTCATCAGGTTAGGGATTGCCCGTCGATTGAGGCCCTTAAGTTTGCCTTGAATACGTATTTATTTTAACTAGCATTTTGTCATATCTAGTCCTGCTGTTTATATATGTTTCTGATGTCTGACTTACTAAATTTAAATATTTATGATCTGTGATCTTTACAAAATGCTAAGATCTTTTGGAATAGCATTTCATAAATAACATTTTGCTTGTTTGCTTTTGTGTGATAATCTTAATGCTTGCTTTTGTCTACATTTCATATATTGCTATTCATTACTCTTATATAAGAGAGATTGGTGATATAAACAGTAATGAATAGCAATATATGAAATGTAAAGATAAAAAGCAAGCATTAAGATTATGCACTGATGGAAGTAATGAAGAACAGTTTAAATGATGCTGTATTCTGTAAACAACAAAGGAGGTGTTCTATTAAGATGTAGCTCCATCTCGTGTTTGGAAAGGGACACATATAAATTGCATTTAATTTTGTATGCAAAGTTTTTTGAATTACACCTTTTGATTTAATACACCTGGTTAATGTGTGCTATAAAGGACAAGTCCTCACTTTAAGCTCCACTCCCTGAGGAAGACTCATATGGAGGCGAAGCACTGGGGAGCTGTAATAGTATGTAACTGTGTGACCGCTATCAGGTCATGGAATAAATCTTCTTGTAACTTTCCTGGCTTGCATTGCAGTTAATTGGTCTGAGTACAACAGCAACTTTTGTTTCTGTATTGCTGTGTTTGAGGCTGGCCGCCCTTCAGCTGCTACAACAATCCATGGGGGACGTCGAGCCCAGCACTACTTCCTGGAACTGAATACATGGCTCTGCATGGCACAGAATGAGTGATCAGTGCATCTGGCAGAGATTAAATGATAGGATGTGCCTTTCTGGGCACAAACACAGAGCACAATGAGATATAGACTACCTCAATCAGGCTTCCCAAGCACCATGCCTTCATAAAAAGGAAAGTCAGCACCCTACCACAGTAAAACAAGTCAGTGACTTACCAGCTGATCAGTTTTCTCCCTTATCTCTAGGATTTAGATCCTTGACACTGGCTACCCTGGTCTTCTATTATTAACATTGGTCCCTACCATAGGCTGCAGTCTACCACCAGCTAGGATTTTGTCCATGACTTTTGCACCACTGCAGCAGGAAATGACAAAAGTGCAGAAATAATCAGGATACCCCCTTCATGGTGAGTCCCCAAAAGACCAATGCTATCCCTAATCTCAGACTTTTGATGAGGCCCGAGCCCCAGGAGAAGACATACACCAGTGGGAGACAGGCCACCTGGAACCAGCAACCCTGTCACCATTCCTGGGCCCACCTGCCCCATCAAGACAGTTGAAGTCAGTGAAGTGTAATGGTGGTACTGTCTCTGAAACATGCTTACACGTACTCTAGACTGGGGTACTGACAGAATGGCTTTTTGTGAGCCAGACAATGGACAGGAAAACATTTCCTGGGATCCCTCCCAACCAGTGGCCAACTGCAGGTACATTGTTTTGGAACCCAGACATATTGTTATGTCTGAACACATCTTACAAACAGGAACATAGGATACCCCTTGCTAAAATTGGGAACATTTCTGAACATTGGTATTTCAGAGCCAGTAATAAGCCTATAAGTGCATTTTAATCACAGGCATTTTTACTTTATCTACAGGCCATGCATAGCTTCAATGTAACACTTCATTATTTTACATATTTGTGGATTATGTTAAACCTGTTCTGACAACTGGGCTACACTCTTATTATCTGAGAACCTTCCTTTGTGAACTGAGAGATAGCACATGATGGAATTGAAGGGAAGGATGGGTTATGCCTAATTACAGTTGTAAAATTGGGGTGCTACATGAAAGCTGTTGGGGAAGTTACTGTACACCACTTTTTATCTCCACACTAGCCATTCAGAAATACATTTTTGTAAATTATCTTCTCCTGCAAGAATGCAAAGTTTTTGGCCTTGCCATACTAGTAATGTAAATATTACTATATAGTGTAGTTTAAAGAGTGCAGTATTTTTCTAGAACACAGTGCACTTAACAATGGTTTAACCCTCACCTGCAAGGCATAGGGAAGTCAGGCAGAATACTCCTTTAAACAAAAAAACTGAGACACCTTATAGAAAGAAGTATGACTGTTGCAGTGAGACAGCAGAAATAGAAGTGCTTTGCTCTCAGAGCATATAAAAAAAACAGGCTAGACAGGAGACTCTTCTAAAACGGGCTTATTAAGGAAGCAATTTGTTTGTTTTTGAACATTGAAAAGGTCCGAAAGAATCACTAATGAGATGTACGGAGGTCTTTATTTATGATGAAGATAGGGACCAATTAAAGTTACAGATCACACAAGTCCAGGTGAAGCTTATCATAGAGAAACATTGACATGCTGTATGTTCTGCTCAATTGGTCAAGCTACTAAAAAAGAAGGAAAAACAACAATAAATGTTTGAAACATTATACATTCGGTGAGTGAGTCAATCAAACTAGTTACAGTGAATTCTCTTTTTAAAAGGCTTATTCTTTTCCTCTTTGGGTGAATAGCCCTGGATTTGAAATATCTTGTTGTCACATGGTGTCTCCACTAGAGATGCAGTGAAGTTTAAATTCGCTGGCAAAGTGAATGCAAAGTGGCCAACTTCGAGTTCGCAGATCATTACATGAAATTCCCATAAAGAAGTCAAAATTCGTCTTAATGTACTTGGCATTGGTCACTACGCATTCATTTCAAGTTGTAGTTGGAGAAGGCGAAGTTGGTAATGAACAGGATACTGGTCACATGTCTGACTGTCTCTGCAGTCTGCAGGTCACATGATTCAGGGAGAAACTTAAGTAGGCAGAAAGTGAGTCTTTTACTTTCACTTTCTCTTGTAGCAAGAGTTTTGCACATCACTGATCTGTTTAGAGCAGTTTTTGTGTGTGGGTTGTTGTCGACTGCAGAGTGCAAAACTTGCTTGATTTTGCTTCTTTCAGTATAAACATTTTTAGATTTAGGCCCAGATATTCAAAATATTGCACAGCTCACAAACCAATAGCATGGCAATAGCGCAGAAATAGTGAGGAGCTGAGATATTCAAAGGACCGGTAAGCATGCGCTAACCGCAATAGCGTGGGGCAAAATGATAATATATGCAAGGGGTAAAGTAAGGGGGCGGGAACCAGCATACACATGCTACAGAATATTCAGAGCCATAGCGCCGTGCTAGGACACATAGCATGACATGTAGCGTGGAGCTAGTTACCACCTATAAAAGGCTGGTCTTATTCCATGGCAAACCACAGAGGGGGAGGGACCACGCCAGGAAGTGGAATGACAGCAGTACCTACTGTAGCGTTGTTGCCACTGATGGCAGCAGTAGTGGAGGAGGAGGAGGAGGAGAGGGAGCAGGGCTAACATGGGCCACAATGCAGGCTAAGGAGACGTTATGCTGCACACAGATGGTACCAGCCCAGTGTCTCCTTCAAGACCCTGCAAGATGAGCACATCACTGGCTGGTACAGGATGAACAGGGGTATGTTGAGGCAGCTATGTGAACTCCAGCATGAGCAGCTGCATCTCAACACCAGATGCAGCCATGCCATGAGAGTCAAGGAGAAGGTGACAGCAGTGATGTGCTTCCTAGTCACATGGATGTTCCAATGACCAATGGGGGACACCATAGGGGTATCGCAATCTGCCGCCTCATGCCTCCTGACCCAGTTCCTCGATGCTTTCCTGCCACATGCTGTTGAGTTCATAGTATTCTCCTGCATGGCAGCAGAGCACAGAGAAACCATGCAGCAATTCCATCGAGTTGTGCACCTACCAGTGGCACTTGGTGCCATTGACTGCACCCATGTCACCATCCATGCACTATCTGGTGATGGCAGTGAGGTGTATGTCGGCAGGAAGGGTTACCACTCCATCAATTGCCAGGTGGTGTGAGATGCGACTGGGTGCATCAGCAATGTCTATATGAAGTTCCCCAGCAGTGCCTACTATGCCTTCATCTTGCACCAGTCCCAGCTGTACCAGGCCTTCGAGGGGGGCAAGATACCCAGTGGGCACCTAGTCAGTGAGTAGCAGCATGCAAGGCACACACACACACACACACACCAACCACAGCAGGGGTGGGGATAGTCAGGAGAAGGCAAGAAAGGGGCCTGGAATAGCAACACAGGTTGTGCAACACAGTAAAGAGCAGACAGCAGAAACAAGACTAACAAGTGTACATCTCTCAACAGGGGACAGCATCTATCCCCTGCGACTCTGGCTGCTGACACCAGTACCCCAGCTGGCCACAGTGGCTAATGAGTTGTACAATGAAGCACATGCCTCCACCAGAAACATCATAGAGAGGGTGTTTGGCATACTTAAGATGCGCTTCTGATGCCTAGACATGTCTGGTGGTGCCCTACAGTATAGGCCTCAGAAGGTATGCAGTATCATCCTAGCCTGTTGTATGCTGCACAACATGGTGATGAACCATGGGATACAGGCACCTGAACCTGAGCAACAGGAAGACAGTGACTCAGAACTAGATGTCAGGAGGATAGTGGAGCAACTCAAGAGGAGAGATCCTCAAATGGCCTACAGGACCCTGGAGCACAGGGCCGTGATCATCAGGACACTGTCACAGGCCAGAAGGTGAGTACACACAGCACATGAACAGGAAACAGTACAATGGAAAACAGTTTATTATGTACAGACAACCAGGACAATGCTGACAACCAACAAAACAAGTGCACAACACAGAGGTAGTGAATGCATACATGACGTCAGTGTGAAGTGTGGGTGTGCAGGACATGCATGTGTTGAGGATACACAGCCATGGCATAGTGACGTGGGTGATGCCTGACATGTGGAGGCAGTGTGGGAAGGGACATCATGGCTGTGCATGTAGGGTTACCAACTGTCCTGCGTTTCACAGGACAGTCCTGATTTGGACTACTGTGTCCTGCAACAAAACATGAAAAATACTACATGTCCTGACTTTATAGTAGAAAAAATATTTTCTAACTTTCCACTAAATGTTGCAGAAAACCATAATACCATAACTAAAATACATTAAAAGGATATGAAACCATAGAAGCAACCAAGAAACTACTATACTTAGCCTTAATTCTGATTATACAGAGAAAACAAATATGTTGCACTAGTCAAATTACGTAGTGTCCTGCGAAAAATCATGATTCAGTAAGAAACGTCCCACTTTGGGCTTCTTAAAAGGTGGTAACCCTATGTGCATGTGTGAACATGCCAGTGAAGGGGTGTGTGTGTGTGTGTGTGACAGTGTGAGCATGCATGCATGTGTGTACAACTGAGTGTCAACAGTGCTCATGTGCATTGCAGCCATGCCTATTGCTGGTGGCTACCACCACGCACAAGGCACACACCACATGTGTGGGACACAGAGCCAGGTTTGCTCTGAGCTGAGGAAACATTTGGGGAGAACCACGGTGAGGCTGGGAGGGTGGACTGCCTGTGCCCCCGCTGACCAGCAGAGCCAGACAGGGCAGGTGGTCACCCACAGCAATGCTGGGCACTGGCTGATGTGCCCAATGCAGTGGTGCTTGTGCCAATGCTCATTCTGCAGCTGCATGTGTCCCATCTGTGGGCCTCTGTATCACAGGTGCGCTGACACCCTTGCACAGCCTGCTGCTCTCCATGCACCCCATGCAGCACTGTGGTGAAGTCAACCACCACGGCCATGAGCCCTGCAAAGCCACAGTCAAGTGTGTCTACCATGTGGCCCATCCTGTCCTCAGCCCACTGTTCTGCCCATGCAAATCCCAGTGATGCTGCCTCCCACATCTGTGACAGCTCATGCCTGAGCTCCCACAGCAGGCCATGAAGGTCCATCTGGGCCTCCTGCTGGGATGTGAGGGCAGCCCAGAGCAGAGGGCAGGCCCCTGGGCCATCTGACTCCACGGTGGCAGCAACCTCAATGGCAGCCAGAGGTTGTGCCTGCTGCTCAACATGGTGGGGACACTGTGGCAGCAGTGGAATGTCCTGCTGCTGCAGGGCACCAGTGGTGTGCTGTGTCCCCTACAGGCCCTGATCCCTTCCCTGTGGAGGGCAATGGATGTCCAGTGGGGCCCCCATGGCCCCCACATGGCCCACCACCAGCTGAACAGGTCCATCCATGCTGGCATGGCTGTCACCCCCATGGCATCCATGATGTGGACTGTACCCTGCCCCACCATTGTGCCCCCATCCATGGGCAGGATGTAACCCTCCTCTGACACATCCGACCCCATGTCACTGGTGACTGTAAGCAGGTCACCTGGCCACCACTGAGATCCTCCACCTGGGCATCCTCCAGGGCTGCACTGTAGTCCAGGTCCCCACCAGCATTGAAGCCCCCCCCAGCAGGTGTACCCCATGTCCAACAGAGTGCCACACAAGGTGTGCAGCAGAGGGTCCATGACCAGCACCAAGTCTTGAAGTCAATGGCCAGATGTCCTTCTTCTCCTCCTCCTCCCCCTCCTCCATGGCCTCCGGTTCCATGGCAGTCATCCCAGCCTGGTTCTGGCATGCTGCAGACCCTGCACACACCTCTATGGAAAAAGACAGGACAGAGTCACTGACCGGTATGTGCACAGTGTGCCTCAACCACCACCAGTCTATGCACACCCTAGGATATGTGCCACATGCCACAGACATGCACACCACACAGAGCAGTTCCACAGACATAGACCGTAGCCACATGCACACATCCACACCATAGTGCACATGTCCTAGGCTGTCAGCTGAGGTAGCAGCCTTGCTGGGCAGTGGTTGCATGCAATCTCGCCCCATGTGTACAGTGTGCACAGCAGAGCATCCCCGTAGTGCACCCTAGGCACAATGGCAAAACCAACATCCAGCAACAGTGCAGTGACTTTGTGCAGGGTGCACACAAGCAGATGCTGACTTGTCCTAAGGTGTGTGAGTGGCATCTCACACCCTCCACCAATTACTCTGGCAATGGACACTGGCCAAATGGTGAATGCCACCACAGACATGAGTGGGTCCTCCTGCCGCTGTTGTGCAGAATGTTGGCCACCTCCAGTCTGCATTCTGTCTCACAGCCACTGTGCCTCCTCCTCTTTGGCTTGGTGCAGCAGGTCACTCTAGCGGTTGTGCACCACATCTGTTGTGAGGCCACGGCTGCCAACGGCATTCACCCCTGCCATCACCTCATCCCACGCCTGGTGCACCATCACATCTGTCACCTTGTGGCACCATATCACCTGCTGTCATTCCTTGACCCCATGCACCAGGGCCCTCAGCTCATCCTGGGAGAAGCAGTGTGCCCTGATGCACTCCTGATGTGCTGTGGTATCTATGGGAGATATGCAGAGGGACACGTGTCACATGATGTGGTGTGCCTGCATTGCATGGAACACGTGGAACACTATGTGCATGCCACTCCACATACCTGCACTGCCCAACCTGCACACACCGGCCCCCACATGAGCACTGCATGGCCCGTGTCCCCAGCAACAATTCCACTCAGGTGTTCCCTGATACAAGAGGCATCCCTACTGTCTCCACCAGGTATTGCACACTACCCCATCCATCCCACAGAGGACATGTGAAGTACACACAGGGCATGCACTGCACAACCAGACAGTACAGATGGTACGCATGCCACTGCAGGATACCAGGCCCAGACCCTACGGTGCTGTTGTTGCCACTTAGGGAACTACACTGTTTGGGGCCTATCACCCCTGGGCTGTGGCTGTGTATCACTGTCAGTGGGTCTGCAACCCCCATCCTGAGTGGTGTACGTGGTGTCATGACCCCCATGTTGGTGTAATATGGGTGAGGGGCATGCCTGCAGGCCAAGGTGTGCCCCCCCACCTGGTGACTAGCTACAACAGTGTGCAGGCATTCCACTCACATAGGTGGCTGCTGCTGGTGCACAGGCATGTCACACTGCCCAGTTGGCTGGCCAGCTGGACTGCTGGCCATGTACACCAATATGCTGCACCATGTCAGCCTGTGGGCCTCCAGTCATCCACCCTGTCCCCTGACTGTACCATTGCAGACTTCAGGTGCACAGTGTGTATGCCCCAGCCTGGTGATGCCCCACTGCCATACTGCCAGGCCTCAGGCTGATATACAGACCTGTCTCCTGCTGCTCTGCTTCCTGCGACATATCTCCTTCCAGAGTGCCTGTCTGTCTGTAGCATAGGATGTGTGCTGCAATCCCAAGACACCACACTACTGGAGCACTGTTTGCCCTTATATAGCCCAGTCGGGCTATCCAGCCTGTTAGGCATGCAAATGAGCAGTTAATGCAAGTTAAGTTGCAAGTTAATGATATGGTAATCATGCTGTTTGCACCTTGCATACACAAGTGGCCTCATTTTCATAGGCCAGTTGAATATGGGCCTGAATAGCACCAGGCAAACAGCTTAGCTAGGCAAACATTAGCTTGGGGCAATGTGTGGCCCAGTGCTATGCTGTTCCATTAGTGCAGCACTATGTGGCTTTGCATGATCTCCACGCAAGTGCCTGAGGCCCATGTGCCACACTAGCATCCCAGTTTAGTGCACCCCCAGCGCTGCACTGAGCCACCTAGTGCTGTGCACACCAAAATCTGGCCAATGGAAAATCATGTACACAAATGCTCACAGCCTGGGAAATAAGATCCCAGACCTGCAGGCAATAATGTCAGAGGCTAAACTGGACATAGTAGCAATTAGTGAGATGTGGTTTACCAGTAACCACACTTGGGAGACTTCAGTACCTGGCTATGTATTGTTCAGAAGAGACCGAGGTGCAAAAGGGGGAGGAGTGGCCCTGTATGTTAATGAAAATATCAAAGCTACAGAATTCAGAATACACATAAGGAGCCAGAAGAACTGTGGGTCACCCTGGAAACAGGAAATGGGACAGCCATAAGAACTGGGTTGTCTACAGGCCCCAGACCAGAGGAGGACATAGACACATTACTGTTAGAAGATATACAAAACATGACAGCTAAAGGGAGGTTCTGATAATGGGAGACTTCAACATGCCAGATACAGATTGGTCAATACCAGCAGGAACATCTGCCAGAACTAGACTCATAGTGGATTCCCTGCAGGGGAGGGCCTCAAACAACTGGTACAGCAACCCACAAGAGACAGGGCTATCCTAGATCTAGTACTGACTAACAAAGAAGGGATCACAGATCTCCAGGTAGAAGGTCACCTGGGGGCCAGTGACCATCACATGGTATGGTTCAATTTGGCTACTACATCTAAATCAACCCATTCCAAGGCAAAAATATGGGACTTCAGAGGAGCTGACTTTGATAAGGTGGCCAACAGAGTTAAGCTAGCCCTGGCAAAAAGAAACACAGGTGAGGGGTACAGGCAAAGTGGGCAAGCATTAAGGATGCAATACTTGAAGCAACATCCCATTGTGTTAGACAGAAAAGGAAGTGCAAAAGAAGAAGGAAACCACTTTGGTTCTCAAATACAGTAGCAGAAAAGGTCAGAGCCAAAGGCTGGCCTTCAGGAAATATAAAGAACACAGTGGGATGAAGATAGGGAGGCATACCAAACTGCCCTAAGGGAAGCAGGTAAGGCAGTAAGGCAGGCAAAGTCCCAAACTGAGGAAACACTAGCATGAACAGTAAAGAAGGTGACAAGACTTTCTATAGATACATTAGTGAAAGGAGAAAGTCCAGAGAATGTGCTAAGCTTAATGGAGAAAGGGAGCATGTGAGGAGGAGGACCCTGTAAAGGCATCTATCCTAAATAGATACTTTGCTCAGTATTTACTGAAGAGAAGGTAGGGCAGGGCCCACAGCTCAACATCATGGACACAGGGGAGGGAGGTGAGCACTACTCCTTCACAAAAGAAAGGATCCCACAAGAGCTTGCTAAGCTCAGGGTGGATAAGGCAATGGGACCTGATGGCATACATCCCAGGGTACTAGGAGCTAAAGGAGGAACTAGCAGAGCCATTAGCAGAATTGTTTAGTGAGTCTCTGAGCACAGGAGAGGTCCCAGAAGACTGGAGAAGGGCTCATGTGATCCCCTCCACAAGAGTGGTAGCAGGAGGAGGCGGAACTACAGACCGGTCAGTCTTACCTCAGTAGTGGGCAAGATTATGGAGGCACTCCTTAAGGAAAGGATAGTGCAACACCTGGAATCCATGAGGGCAGGATCCAAGACAGCATGGGTTTACAAAGGAAGGTCCTGTCAAACTAATCTCATAGATTTCTTTGACTGGGTAACCAGAGTGGTGGACCAAGGGGAGCAGTTGATGTCACCTACCTTGACTTCAGCAAAGCTTTGACACTGTTCCACATAGAAGATTGATAAATAAGCTGGGTAGGCTCGGGGTGGGTCAGAAGTTGGTCAACTGGGTGGCAAACTGGTTGACGGGCAGAAAACAGAGATGGTGGTAAATGGTATACAGTCAGAAGAGATGCAAGTCACAAGTGGGGTACCTCAGGGATCAGTCCTGGGGCCAGTTCTTCAACATCTTCATTAGTGACCTTGCAGATGGACTAGAGGGTAAGGCTTGTCTGTTTGCAGATGACACCAAGATCTGCAACAGAGTAGATGATCCAGATGGGGTGGGCAGAATGAGAAGAGATCTAGATAAACTAGCAGAATGGTCAGAAGAGTGGCAACTGGGATTTAATGCAAAGAAGTGCAAAATCATGCATATAGGGAAGAGAAATCCTGAAGCCACCTATAGACTGGGATGGGAGTTGCTAGCAGTCACAAAGGAAGAAAGAGACTTGGGCATCATCATCACTGATGACCTAAAATCATCAAGCAGACCTCTAAAGCAGTAGGTATGAGCTAGGGGGTGTTATGGTGTAGTAGTAGGGTATCACAAGTCGTAAGAGGGAGGTAATAATCCTCTGTACAAGACACTGGTTAGGCCCCATCTGAGTACTGCGTGCAGTATTGGAGGCCACACCTTCACAAGGACATTAACCAAATTGAGGCAGTCCAGAGAAGGGCAACAAAATGGTGCAGGGACTGCATCAGAAGACATATGAGGACAGATTAACGGAGCTCAATATGTATACCCTTGAGCAAAGGAGGGAGAGAGGTGATATGATCGAGGCATTCAAACACCTTAAGGGCATAAACAAGGTGAAAGAGTCTAACATGTTTAAATATAAGAAAAATAGCAGGACAAGAGGACACAGCATGAGATTAGAGGAGGCCGATTAAGGGGGAATGTGAGGAAAATCTTTTTCACAGAAAGGGTGGTGGATGCATGGAATGGCTTACCACAAGAAGTGGTGGCTATGAATACAGTGCAGGGCTTCAAACAGGCATGGGATAGGCATAAGGGAGCAATACAAATGACTATGAATAGATAGGCCACTGACAGAGCAAAGGCCGATGGCACATTTATAAGGTAGAAAAAGAAATGGGCAGACTGGATGGGCCTTGCGGTCCTTATCTGCCGTCAACTTCTATGTTTCTATGTTTCTATGTTTCTATGCTATGCAGATGCATGTCATTGCCACTACAGGGTCGCTGTGGGGTCATGCATGTGCACTGTGCTAACTTCTGGGTAGATCCACACTATGTCATGTGGGAGCACGGTGCTACAGCACACTTGGCTGGTGAGCACTGGGAGTGGCACAGGCTGTGTTCTCACACTTGTGGCAGGGTACCAGACACCATTGACCATGGCAGGGAGGCATAGGTAGTGTGCAGTGGTCCACAGGGACAGATGCTGAGGGGAGGTTGACAGTGCCAACCTCATACAACTGGTGCAGCAAAGGCACCGGCTCCTCTTTTGGGGGGTCAGGGAGGGTGACCTCCCACACCAGCAGGTGTGGGCCTCCATTGCCAGGAGGCTCAGTGAACACACAGGCATCACCCGTGATGCTGAGAAGTGTCAGGCATCAGTACACCGACATGCGCTGTTGGCAGAGGTAGCAGCTAAAGTGTTACAAGTGCATGGTGCATGAGGGCACTGTGCCAGTGCCAGGTAAGTGGCATTGCACATTGTTCACCACCGTCACATGCCTCTCAGGACTGCATGTGTGTGCGTGTGCCTGTGTGTGTGTGTGTGTGTGTATGCACAGGTGTGCTAACATGCATGGTGTTGGGGCACATGTGGCACAGGTCTGGTCCACACATGATGGACACCTATGGGGCATTCTGGTACAGGGTGTGGGGTGCACGGTTGACACTGTTCCCAGGTGGCACACATGGTGGTAGTGGATCCAGCATGGTGCATGCTGTGTCTGCGGAGGTGACACTGGTGTGGGTGGTGGATCAGGACATTGCTGATGGTGGGACCTGATACAGCACCATCCTGCAGCCTACTCCACTGTGGTGCAGGGGTGCCTACACAGCCATGTGTCTAGCCAGTCACAGTGCACCTGCATCTGGCACTGTCACACCACTACACCACTGTACTTACATGTCCTGTGTGCCTGGTGCACGCTCCATGGACCTTGATGCCCTCTGTGTGGGGGTGTATCCTGTGTTCAGCCATTGTCCCTGGGCTGCTCTGTGTGTGAAGTGTTGTGGGGGGTGGGTATGCATCTTGCTGTGGTGCTCGCGGTACATGCTGTGTGTTGCGTTAACGCTGCTGTTTCCTCTGTCCACTGTAGAGTGGATTGAACAGCCCAGGATGGCAGGAGAGGGCCAAGAGTTGTCCCAGGACAGGAAAAGTAGCAGCCTGAGGATGCCAGCCATGCCCTAGTGGGCGCAAAGAGAGCAGCCCTGAGGCAAGGGGCCTACTGAGTGAGTACATGTCTTGTTCATTAGTGCTGTCTCTCTGTGATATGTGGTTCCTTCTGTGGTCAGTCATTGACTGTGCTGGCAGCTTGGCTGGCACAAGCATCAGGACAGTGGTGTTGTGGCACTGTGCTGTGTTGTGTACCAGTGTTGCACACTGCTGCCAGTGTCTAGCTGTCAGACCACTGTGCCCTGTGGCTGGGGGGGGGTGCTGTGGGCCAGTGTCAGCATGCATGGCTATGAGGGTGCCAGATGGTGATAGGGGCTGTGGCGGCAAAGGATCGGAGGGGCACACATGAGGGTATTCAGGGCACTGTTTCCATGCTGTCCTTTGCCATGCACACATCTGCAGTGGGGTGGATTTCAGACCTCCTGCCCCCCCATTCCTATGCCTGTATGTAGCTGGTATTGCCTTGCTGTCCACAGGCTTCGCAGGCCATGTTCGGCTATTTGCTGACTGCGTGCATGTTGTGGTTTCAGGGCACCATGCACTGTGCCTTCTGGGGCCCATGTTTGGCAGCATCTGTTGGCCCATCCCTGCCACTGTCTGCACCCTGTGGGCCTGCATATGCTGTGGGTCTGTTCGGCCCTGACATGGGTTGGTCTTTGGCCAGCCACTGTGCCTTCATGGTGCTGCTCTGGTGCCCCTTTGGGTTGTTGTTGTTGTGCTCTGCATTCTGGTACATTGCCATCTGTCTATGGGCAGCCTGTCCTGACATGTGGGTGCCCTTGTGCATGTTTTTGTGTGGCCCATGCATACAGCCATCCTGTGGGCCACCTGTGTGTCTGCACTGTCTCACTGTGTGCAGTGCTGGGGTGGGTGGTGTCACCTGTGCCATGGTGCTGTCGGGACATGATTTCACCATGTCTATTGGATATTGGGATGGTGCCTGTGTCACCCAGGTCTGCCGTGTGGGCACCTTCCGGGTGTGCTTCCCATTGCGTTCCTCAGCACCACTTGGGCATGGCTATCAGGACATGCTGTACATCCCTGTATGGCCACCTGTGGCTGTAGTATGCCTCCTGGCCAGTGTCCCATCCTCACGTGCTCCCCCTTCCTCTTGCAGGTCCACTCTGATCTTCATTGTGGGTGACCAGAATAGATGAGTCAGATGGATCAGAGGACCTACTATGACACATTGTCTGGAAGCAGAGGATGTTAATTGAGCAGCAGGATGTCCTAATTTCAGAGACCAGGGTGGCGGCTGTTGTCCTGAAGACATGTCTGCCAGATCTGTCCAGCAATCAGCCATGATAGGCTACCCATTTCTGTTGGCTAGCCCCCCTTCTGTACTGCTGTTCATCCTTGCCCCCTTTTATGCTCCCCCTGCTTGTGTCCATGTCCCCTTTTCCCCATTCCCCTTGCTAACCTGTATATATTGTAAATATGTTGCTATGTTTCTCATGCTGCTGTTTCTGTTTTTTGATTTCTGCAGTTGTTTTCATTTACATGCGGGTCTTCATTGTGGTACTGTTCTGTTTTGGGGGGGTTGCATTTCACTTTGTTGCTCTGGCTGTCTTATGTTTGTAGTGGTTCACCCAGCTGATTTTGTGGTAGTGTTCACTTCTCAAGTTTGGGTGTGTTTGTTATATATTTTCTTCATTTACCATTTGCACATATCTGTGTACTGTTTGCATTGCTTTACTGTGCCTGTTTCTTTGCCATACCTTTGCTTATTATTACATTCCAGTTTCTACATTTAACTGTGTCCTGTGTCATTCTTGAATGCTGGGGTTTTCACCTCACATGCAGTGTTCCATGGTTTCCGCACATGGGTCCTGGTTATTACTTGCCATTCACATCCATGTGTGTCATTTACTGGGTCCTGCACTGCGATCTGCACCTGGAACCCTGCTCCAGGGTATATTTCCTATCTTTGTCCCAGGATCAGGTGGTCTCACCTCTGCACTGTGTTCTGCTGGGTGTTTGCACTGCCTGCCTGGGTGCTATATTCAGTGCTGTCTTATTTGCTATATTCATGCTCTTAATCCTGGGCAATGTTTGCCCTGCACTCCTGGCCCTGTTTGTCTGGCTTCGTTTGCTTGCTATATTCAGCTGATTTTGCAACAGGCTGCTCCTTTTGAATGTGGCTTGCTTTCCTTTTCTGGGCTACGTTTGCCTGCCGGACAGTGCTACCTTTGCCCAGTGGCTGGGTTTTGAATATCTGGCCCCTAGTTTGTTAATTAGTGTCAGAAGTTGAAGTTCATTTTACATTCTTTTTTTGGTTTAAATCTTTTTTTTCTGAGTGCTTTGCTTTTGGTAGAGCTGCTAGTACTTACTAAGAACCATACTAAGAACTGAAAGAAGCAAAAGGCTATTAGGACCATAGAGCTTCAAGGCTTGCATATAGAAATTTAAAAGCTGTCCTGATCTCATAAAGTAATCGAGTCTATTTTTGAAAGTGGTCTTATTGTTGCTAATAATAATTTCCAAGGGAAGAATGTTCCATGGATGGACAATTCTCTGAGAAAAGTAATAAGGGTGATCTAAATATGCTAGATGTTAACTGGAGTGCAGTTGCAGCAGCCGCTTCGAATAGTGGGGTTATTCTAGATGCCCTACAGGGGGCATGCCTTAGACAACTAGTATTGGAGCCCACTCTAGAGGGAGCAATCTTAGACCTGGTTCTCTCAAATGGAGATGAAGAGAGGATCACAGATGTAGAAGTGGGTAGCCATCTGGGAACTAGGACCATTGAACAGTATGGTTCACAATAAACACAGCAATAGAGTCAAACCATACAAAGGCAAAAGTGCTGGACTTTAGGAAGGCTGACTTTGCCAAAATGGGTGAGTGCCTAAGGAATGCACTAGCAAATGGGCAGGAAGGAGGGGTGGAAGAACAATGGGGAATAATAAAAACTGCCATCACAGAGGTAACAAGCCTTTGTGTGAAGCAAATAAACAAAACAAAATGATGTAAGAAACCACTATGGTTCTCAAAGGAAGTGGCAGCAAAGGTTCAAGAGAAAAAGAAAGCATTCAGGAAGTACAAGGAATCACAGAAGGAGCAGGACAGAGAACTGTATCAGTTAAAGCAAAAGGAAGCTGGGAAGGCAGTCAGAACAGCAAAGGCCCAAACCGAGGAAAAGATAGCCAACTCAGTTAAGAAGGGGGATAAAACCTTTTATAGGTACATCAGGGAGCAAAGGAAGACCAAGGGAGGGATAGTGAGGCTTAATAAAGGGAGGGAGGGTGGGCAGAGGGTGACTGTGAAAAGGCAGAGATGCTAAACAAATATTGTTGCTCAGTATTTACAAAGGAAGAGGGGAGGTACCTAAAACAAACAGTAGAAACACTCTGGATACGAAGTTGATACCAGCCCATTTACAGAAGAAATGGTTCTGAAAGAACTCTTAAAACTGAAGGTGGACAAAGCAATGGGGCCTGATGGGATTCATCCCAGAATTCTAAAAGAACTAAGGGTAGAACTAGTGACACCACTGACTACCCTTTTAACAAATCATGGGAGGATGGGGTGGTACCCGAGGACTGGAGGAGGGCAGATGTGATTCCCCTTCACAAAAGTGGGAGCAAAGCAGAAGCAGGAAACTACAGACCTGTAAGTTTAACCTCAGTGGTAGGGAAAATGATAGAATCACTTCTGAAGGAAAGAATTGTCGAGTATCTAGAGGCTAGAGGGGTACAGGACCCAAGGCAACATGGATTCACAGCAGGAAGGTCATGCCAGACAAATCTGATAGATTTCTTTGACTGGGTGACCAAAGTAGTAGATCAGGGAGGGGCTGTGGACATGGCCTACCTAGACTTTAGCAAGGCATCTGACACAGTCCCACACAAAAGATTAATATACAAGTTAGCCAGCCTGGGAGTGGGTCCCAAGATGACAGCCTGGGTAAAGAATTGGCTGGAGAATAGGACACAGAGAGTAATAGTAAATGGAGTCCACTCTGAAGAAAGGGGGGGTTACTAGTGGGGTACCGCAGGGTTCAGTATTAGGACCAGTCCTCTTCAATGTCTTTATAAGTGACATTGCAGAGGGACTGGAAGGAAAAGTATGTCTCTTTGCAGATGACACAAAGATCTGCAACAGAGTTGATCCACTAGGTGGGGTGGAAAGGATGAGAAGGGACTTGGCAAGGTTAGAAGAATAGTCAAGTGTATGGCAGCTTAGATTCAATGCTAAGGAGTGCAAGGTAATGCACCTGGGAAACAAAAACCCAGGGGAAGAGTACACAGTGTGGGGTGAGATACTAACAACAACAAAAATGGAAAGGGACCTGGGGGTAGTCATATCAGATGACCTAAAGGTGGGCAAGCAATGTGAGAGGGCAGCAAGGAGGGCTGGGCGGATACTGGGATGCATAGGGAGAGGCATCACCAGTAGAAAACAGGAAGTTATTATACCTCTGTACAGACAGCTGGTCAGACCCCATCTGGATTACTGCGTGTAGTTCTGGAGACCCAATGTCCGCAAAGACATAGACAGGATGGAAGCTTTCCAGAGGAGGGCAACTAAAATGGTGCAGGGTCTGCACCGGAAGACATATGAAGAGAGACTTAAGGAGCTGAATATGTATAGCCTCGAGGAAAGGAGGGAGAGGGGGGACATGATAGAAACTTTCAAGAACCTCAAGGGAATCAACAAAGTCCAAGAGGGTAGCATCTTTCAAAAGAGAGGTGTGCAAGAACAAGAGGCACAATTTGAAGATGGGGGCAGCTCAGAGGTAATTTAGGAAGTATTTTTCACAGAGAGGGTTGTAGATGCATGGAAAGGCCTTCCGGAGGAGGTTGTGGAGTCAAAAACAGTGGTGGAATTCAAGCATGCATGGGACAGTCATAAGGCAATTCTAGGGGGTGGGGGTAGGAAAAAGTAGGCTGCTGGTTAGCTAGGATCTGCAGCTTATCCATTAGGTAGGGAAATGGGCAGACTGGGTGGGCCAAGTGGTCCTTATCTGCCATCAAATTCTATGTTTCTATGTTTCTTTTCTTGGAATGACATTTGTTTCTAGTAAGTTGCAATGGGTGGCCTCTAGTAATAACTCGAATTTGCTTAAAATCTAGGCCACATTCAGCTAGTAAGTAAGGGTCATGAATGCTGTCCCAGACAAGTAGGAGATCACCTCTCAGTCTCCAATTCTCAAGCGACATCAAGTTAAATTGATCAAGTCTATCCTCATATGATGTGGTTTTGTTAGATATAATAGATTTAGTCACCCTTCTCTGGACCCTTTCAATTCTAACAATGTCCCTCCTTCTGGAAGGATTCCATAATTGTGAAACATAGTCAAAATAGGGTCTTACATATGCCTTGTATAGAGGTAGCAAGATGTCAGGTCTTTTCGATGTTATATTATGACGAATAGCCCACCAAGTTTTGTTTGCTTTACTAATTGTGTTTGTAATATGTGTATCAAAATCTAGATGAGAGTCAACCATAATCCCCAAGTCTCTTTCACTGTCTTTGCTTACTAAAGGGGTATTATAAAGATGGTATTTATTGTTAGGATTATGTTTTCCAAAATGTAGAACACTACATTTGGAAGTGTTAAAATGCAAATTCCATCTTATTGACCAGGCTTTGAACTGGCTTAGATCCTCTTGAATAACCATGTACTCTTCTGTGTTAGTACAGATGTTGGCAATTTTACAGTCATATGTCTATTTTGTGATGTTACTTTGGATGTTATTGGATAGGTCAGATTTGAAAATCTGAAAGATTACTGGAGCCAGAACAAATCCCTGTGCAACACCTCTTTCAAAATTTATCAAATAGATGTATGACCATCAATAATCATTCTCTGTTTCCTATCTGAAAATCAGTTTGCAATCCACTTATATATAAATGCTTGATGCTGTAAAGCTGTAGCTTTCGAATTAAAGCCCAGTGTGGAGCTGAATCAAATGCTTTTCTGAAATCTAAGAGGATAACATCACATGATTTACCTTTATCCAACTGTTTACTAACAAAATCATAGAAGCTCACTAGGTTTGTTGTACATGATTGACCTTTGAAAAACCTGTCCTGGGATTGTTCTAAACCTTGCACAACAGATGTCAGTTCATCTTTGATAATACGCTCCAGCAACTTACAAAATGGGGGTTAAACTGATCGGACGATAATTATCTGGTGAGCTCTTAGCCCCCTTCTTTAACAAAAGGAATCATATTCGCTTGTTTCCATTCAGTGGGGACAGTGCCTGTATTTAAACTTTTGTCAAGAAGAATTTTAAGGGGTACACTGAGGTGCTCTTTCATTATTAATATTAAGTTACCAGAGGTGCCATCAGGACCATCAGAAGAGCCTTTCTTTACTTCTTTTAGTTTATTTTTAATAATGTCTAGTGAGATGTCTATATTATAAGGCGACTGACTGTCTGGAACAGTATAATTGGTGATGGATTGTTGGCATGGCAGGAAAAGTGGTAGCCAGTGGGGGCCATGGATGCAGGGTGGCATTGTCCACCTAGTTATTTTAAACAGGGCCACTTTTGTGTCCTCAAGTGCAGAAGCAGTGGTCTTCCAGAATGAGCAGCAGCAGCTGGAGGAGCTACAGCAGCAGCCAGATGCACAGCAGCCAGAGGCGCAGCAGCTGGATGAGCAGCAGTAGCAAATGCAGCAGGCTGTTGCTCCTCCACCACCATCAGCAGCAGCACAGTAAGTGGCCAGCGGTGCCCCCACCACAACCTGTATCTGGCCCTGCCTGGAGCTCACTCATGTGGGAGTTCTTCACATGTCTCCCTGGGGACCCCACAGTTGTTCAGTACAAATTGTACCAAGTGCTTGTCCATCATGGGCCTAAGGGTGGGCACCTTGGCACAGGAGTTAGCATTTACTCCTGCAACTGCAGCCAAAGCATTTCATCCACCTGTGTGGTGGTGGTGGCACAGGGAAATACAGGCAGCAAAGGTGGAGGTTCTTGCAACTGCACCCAGAGAAAATGACCCACAGCGTCCTGTGGCTATGGTGGACCTGGCTGTGCTGTGGGTGGAGGTCAAGGCCATGCAAACAGTGGTAAAGGCAGCCATGAAGCATCTCTCTCATATCAAGGAGCAGAATGAGGAGATAATAGGATTGCTGCATAATATCAGTGGTGGTCAGCAACCACTCCCACAGGCCTCTTAAAAAATTATTTTGTATGTCAGTTTAAACCCCCCAAGCATCTCCTCTGTTTGTTTTTTTTCCCTAATTAATATTTTTGTTTTGATGCACACTAAGTATGTAATTTATGTTCAGGTAATGTTTTATTTTCAATTAGTATTATGTGTTACTTAAAGGGAACAGGAGCTGATTACTTATGTGCAGCTGTTTGAAATTTCTCTATTTTCATAAATTATATTCATTCTTGTAAAGCATCTTTATTTAATTGTGCCTGAATAAAAGCTGAAGCTGTCAGTTGTGTTTTGTGTTGTTTTCTTTGTATGGACAACATTCTGTGCAGTTCCTTTCATAGAACCAAAAATTGTGAGTTTTGACTATGTCACGTTATCATGATTTCAGAACCGTGGGCACTGTACTGATAAGTTCATGCTCACATATCTAAAACCATGAAGTGACATAGTCAAAACTCCAAATGCTTGGTTCCATGAAAGCAAATGCAAAGAATGTTGTCCATGGAAAGAAAACAACACAAAACACAACTAACAGCTTCAGCTTTTATTCAGGCACAGTTTAATATGGATCCTTAGAGGTATGAATACAATTTGTGAAAACAGAGACATTACAAGCAGCTGCACATAATAAATCAGTTCCTGTCCCCTTTAATTTACTTTATGTCATACATGACTGATGGCATGCAAAACGGTGTACACTGCATGCTATCTTTACAGGTGAAACTATTGTGCCATTATGCATGCTGCAATAAAAGTGTTTTAAAGATGGCTTTTGACCTGCACAATTGCAACTGTGCTGAAGGCACACATTGTCTGCACAGTTGGCAACCACGTGACTTATTATTACATAAAATTAAGTAATGATGAGTAAAAAAAAATTATTATTATTGTGGAAAGCATAATGGCATGGGGTGGTTGAACATTTTGGGGAGGTGGTGAATTTCATTTAACATTATGAGGGTAAAGAAGAATCAAGATCAAGAAAAATAATTTTAACAAAATTTCCCTCCCAAGAAATAAATATCTGATTTTATTTATTTTCTTAAGCCCTGTTTATTTTTATTACATACTAGTATGACAATTATGTTCAGTTCATGTTTTCTTTGTGATGTTAATTTTGTTAATCCTGTATTTGTTTAGCCTCAGAATGGTAAATCTGATTCCCCACCTCCCCCTAAGTCCCCCCACCAGGCCTTTATGTTTTCAGCAATAACAATTTTTAAGTTCATATTCATCATTGCTGTTTTTTATGTAGTAAGTCTTGTAGCTGCCAAATTTGCATACATGCTGGACACTGCGTGCTTGCCTATAATTAAATCTAGGTTCTCCAAATCGCCATCTGCAAGTCACTTGGGGCCCAATTCCAGAACAGTTACACATGTCGAAAAGTGACATGGCCACACAAAATGGCACAAGTAGCAATTTGCTCCATGCATTTTGATATCGGTGTTCTAGAAAACAGCCTGCAACATGTCGTAGGCTGCCTGCACTGAAATTGTTCTACACCACTGTGTACACCATAAACCCCCTGTGACATGGCACAAAGGGATTAATAGCAACAGTGCTGGCCAAGGTGATGAGAGGTGGTTTGTGCCAGTCACCGACTGGACACTGGTGTGGGGGGTGGGGTGGACTGGCACTGCCGGGTGGGGGTGGGGGCCATTGGACTACCAGGGATTGCAAGATTGTGGATATGTTTTGTAAGGCAGCTGGCATGGGGCTGGGGGGTGCATGTATAGCCCTGCAAGGCAGGGCACTTGTTTCGGTGAGATGGCATTGTGGCAGGGCTTTGCCTTCGAGGCTATGGGGGATGGGACCTGTGCCCTGTCAGAGGGCATTGCCATGCTAGTGGCACCCTGGTGTGGTGCACTTTCCCTTTGGCACACTGCCTGAGGTGTCACAAATTGCAGGATGTAGCTGCTGGGAACCTGTTCTGGAATCTGGCTCAGGGTTCCCAGCATATCAGCATATGTCACAACTTGCAAGAGCTGGTGAGTTGTGCCATATGTCTTGGAAATGGGCCCTTGTATTGCAGCATGCTTTGTGGCCTGACAGTTTCACCAGTAATAAAAGCACACAGTGTCCACCATTTTTATGAACATCAGTCATGTAAAAAAATAAATTAAATAACCATGAAAATACTTTTTCCTTTTCTGAACATGTAGTTAAAGCACCAGGGCAATATTCACAGTATCATAACACCAGTTAGCATGCCCTCCAATGATGTGCTATGTTGTCTTTGAATGTCACCGATTTTTTTTGTGAAAAGCCCAGATGAAAATTAACACCAGTCCAGAAATGCATTACAGCATGTTAAATGACATCATTGCATTGTGATGACACTTGCTGCTGCTGCTGGTGATTTTGGCCCTTTCTTTTCATTTCATGAAAAGTCCCAATGAAGAATAATCACATGAAAAACTATTCAGAAAAGCCACAAGTATTTCTCTTACACACTGCTAAAAGTGTGCACCTAGAGCCTGAACTCTGCATAGGTGTCCCAAGTGACAAAATGGCTTGCTGGCACCTGCTGCTGCTGCTGTTTAAATGTCATGAAAAGTCCTGATGAAAAATAATCACATGAAAAACTGTTCAGAAAAGTCACAAGTATTTCTTGACATATTGCTAAAAGCATACACCTAGAGCCAGAACTCTGCATAAGTGTCCCACTCCCAAGTGAGAAAATGGCTTGTTGGCGCCTGCTGCTGTTGTTGTCTGTCTTTTTCTGCTGCTGCTGATGTACAGTGTGTTGTTAAATGATGATAGCCACAGATGACCATGGGGTTGAACTATTATTTGATGTTCTGGGAAATTCTTCTCCTGCACTGACTGAAACATGCTGCGCTATGTGTGTGTATTCATACCAACACTAGCAAGTTAGTGTACGTGTCACTGTCATGTTTTTTCACAGACACTGCCACTTAATTTGTATTGAATCTTGTTGTTTGTTGTAAGCACTGAGCAGTCCGTCATATTGTTCCTTTGCAGGGAATCATCATCATACATATTGAATGTTTCCCCTTCACTGGTGTGTTGCCCATGGTCACATTCACATGCCATACATACGTGCCACCAGCTAATGTGGTACTGTAAAATTTATTTTTTTTCCCAGGGGGGGTACTGCTGTGAGTGAATGAATTATAAGCATTTCTCATTACTGTTCTTTTCTTTTAAGCTACAGCACACAGGTTCACAACCATAGTGATGAAACCATATTGCCACTACACATGTGTTCCACGTGTGTCTGATTGTTGACTTCAGCTATACGAACAATGTCAGTCAATGAAAGGTAAGTATTTTCTTTTGGGGGGGTTGTATAGGTCATTTGGAAAACAATTTTAATCAATATGTTTGTTTTCTTTCCAGGTCTTCAGTGTATCCAAACTGTTGTCCGTCTTCAGATGGGAACATACCGCCAGTCCACAATACCTTGATACTACCTGCAAACAGATGAAAAAACAATTATTCTGAGTTTATTTCAGTACCCCATTCAATATCAGTACCCCATGGAGATGTTCCTGTCTATTTTTTATATCTATCATCTGGCCTGTATGTCACCACTGTTAAATACTTTTCACTGGTGGAAAACAATGGAAACAGAAAAAAGAAAGGAAAGCAGCCCTTGCAATCCTCAATGCTGGAGTTGTATCCACTTGGAATTTTTTTTTCCGTGACTGCATCAGCAATCTCAATGGCACACTGTTTTACACTGCACCAGGATGGTCTGCGTCTCCTGCATTATTCAGCACCACCATCATCCTGCCTGGGTACAACCATAGATATGATTGTCCTGCTTGATATGGTGGACAAAAAACAGTTAAAGTTGTGTGATTCATGATCATGAAGATGAAGATCACGATTTGTCTCGTGACTCATGAATCTGTGATCGTGACATGACAATGAGTACAACGTTCGAAGAGAAATATGCACCACACTGGTACTCTCAACACTACTTGAACATTCACAGTCATCCTTCTCATGCCTGTGGCAAATCTCCGGTGTTAATTTGCAACTATTACCTACATGGCTACATGCTCTTTCTTAAGTACTGACTGGCAGATTTTATTTCAGACACGCACACAAATTTATTTCACACACCACCTACCCTAAGATCTTGTGATTTGTGATCATGACATGATCTGATTCAGTCATGATGAACTTCCCGGAACTGTATAATATTTGCCCCGAGATAATATCTACTGGATTAAATAGGCCCAGCTTCCTGTGAGGACAAAGATTCAAGTAGGGCATCCTATAGAATGTGAACACAAACAGAAGCATCGTACTAGACCAAGGATCTTGAGTTGCGTGACATGTTAACTGGGTGTGTCCCAGTCCTGACTCGTGATGAAACTGAAGATTTGAAAAAAAAAAACAGTGTTGGACCAAAAAAAGCTAAAGTTGTGTGATTCATGATCGTGAAGATGAAGAACGTGATTTGTCTCGTGAGTCATGGTCATGACATGACAATGAGTACTACATTCAAAGTGAAATGTGTACCACACTGGTACTCAGAACACTACTTGAATATTCAAAGTCATCCTCCTCATGCCTGTGGTAAACTTCTGGTTTTAATTTGCTGCTTTTACCTACATGGCTACTTGCTGTTACTTGAGGACTGGCTGGCAGATTTTATTTCAGACACACACATGGAATTTATTTTGCACTCCACCTACACTAAGGTTGACACTGTTGGCACTGCTGTTATCAACACAGATTTAGGGACCTTGCCTGGACCTAACCCTCTCTGACACAGTACTTTTTCCCTTCCCTTCAAGGATTTTTTCTCTTTTTATTTATTCCACATGATGTGATGGAATGCCCTGCCCACAGACCCAAAGCTGATACCTCACTGACTTATGTGGCTCATAAGCCACAGTCAGAAACACCTTTGTCTAACCACGTCTTTGTGGGCATTGTTTTAGATTACACAGAGTCACCAAGAAAATAAATACATTTCTTGTAAACAGTTATGTTTTCTAATTTTGTGGGTTGCTAACAAATTCAACTTGGATGCTGTCCTGTGGAGAACATGTTCCAAGTCCAACCACAGCCTCAATATGATCACCCACTATTTTTTCTTCAACATTTGAATCATTGGATGGTCCAGGCATAACTTCAACAGCATTGGAAACATGAGATTGTGATTGTGAGTCATCGTCAGGATCAGAATCATGTTCAACAACTGTGGGGATGGGATTGGGGGGGTGACATTAACTACACTCTGACTCATATCTTTGGACTCTACAATATTTTGGCAACCTGTTCACTTGTCATAGGTTGAATCTGGGGCAGTACTCATGCCATCACCAGCTTCACAACCACAGCATCTTCAATCATCATTGAAGCAACTGACTGTGCAGAGAAAAACACAGTCAGAGAAATCCCTTTAATGCCATCAACTATGCCCTTATGCTATGTACTACCACACACACACATGCCCATGGCCACTCTTGGCACTGGCAGCCGTGCCATGGCCAGAAACATCTTCGCATGCACGTCTCTTTGCAGGCATTTTTTGAGATTACACAGAAAATTAACAACTAGCTGAGATTATGAACTTTGGGGTGGATGGAAAGCCAAAAAACAACAACTGTGGTTTACAGATAGAGATTGGGCCATAAATAGATGCAGACACACAGACAGATGGAGATTGAACACCTGAGATGAAGCCGCATGGGCACAACACCTTAACCAGTGATCAAAAATCCAGAAATGAACAAATAATACTTTCTTTTGTGGGGGAGGGTGGACAACTGCAGTACCAGTCCAGTACCTAGATAGAATGAAGCAGTAAAAAATACCACAGACAGATAAGAGATTCAGATTGCTGCAATTATGGTGTGGTGCAATAAAATGTGTCTGACTTGATGACACACACACACACACTAAAGGTAATGTGCAGAAAATTTAACAGTTTAGTACACTACAACCAAATCTTTTAAACTGACTGAAAAAAGGCACAGCACCACAGCAGACAGCAAAACATTATATAAACTTACCACAGGTATTACTGTGTGTACATGAACACACTACTACTAACACACTAGCTACCCAATGGTAATAAGAAAGACTGCTTTTCTCACTGTGAATCTCCCTTCACCACAGATTTAACCCTCCCTAAAGCACACTTCTACAGTGTCTGTCAGTACACAGACTGAATGTTCTAAATTAACATTCAAAATGCACACAAAAACAATACAACACTTGATGATATAAGCACAAGAGGGTTTCCTACAATCTATGTACTAAATTTGGACCTAAATAATTGGATCAAAAGTGATTTTTAAAGCTTTTTCGATGGTTTGATTCTCAGAACTCTGAATGCAAACTGTCTCCAGCTTTTCACTACACACACTATGCAGAACTAGGCTGTGCAAGACACTATAGAGCCCATGTGACCTGCCATCGCATGAATCAATTCAAAATTTGTCTCACATAGCAATAAACAGGCAAAGCAAAGTGAAGTCCATTCAAATCAATGACACTTCGCATTAAGATTAAGGGAAAGGCTGTAATATGAGGCGAAGTATTACGAAGTCCATTAAAACAATACACTTCACGTTCCTCATAATGAAGGCAGAGTAATTCACTTCATGTTGTGGATCACTATGCTGATTAAGGAACAATACATGAAGAGCTCCGCATAGTGAAGCAGGGTCACTTAGCCCACCTTTAGTCTTCAACTGAGAGGCTCCTCATGAATACAGGGAACACATGGGCAGGTTCCAAGGAAAGCAACTTAATTTATTGTCATATTACTTTTAGTTAGTTGCCCTAGGGTTAAATGTCTAGAACTAAGTGCACCAAAATAAATGCACATAATAACAGCAATAATTTATTTTCCAGTCTAGACTAACTAACAAAAACAATCACACAGCTTACATTTCTGCCAAGGTACGTAGCTGATTTTACCTGCACTCACTTTCATGTTACTGACAAGGAATCCATATCCCTGGGGATGGCTAAAACTTACTTTCTCTCCCTCTCTGCACTGGAAACACCAGTCTACAACCAGACTAGTAGTATCCCAGATGCCTAAGTGCAGGTCCATTCTTTTTCTTTCAATCAGAATTCATCCTTCTGTCCCCTATGTCTGCCCAAAGGCACCCTACTGCCCCAACACTGACCTTTTCATGGACTTACCAGTTATGCTCCAACTTACACCAGATTCTATTTGGTGGGTTGCCAGCCATGTCAGTCATGTGAGAGCCTGCAGGGGGTGCCAGCATATAGCAGCCTGGCATTTTTTTCTAAGGTTTTCTCCCCTGAGTAAGGATGTGAGCACCAGCACATCACATTCAAATTCCACTCTACTGCATGCACTGCTGCTGTGCTGCTGCCCAGCTTCTGCTAGGTGGCAGTTCCTGCACTGGGAACTGGTGATCCCACTCCCAAAAGAAGAAGAGCTTCCAACAGGCATTCAATCCTTTCTCACCCTGCCAGCCCACTGAGTGATCTTGTCTGTTCCTGAACCTGAGTCACTGGCATGAGGGGCCAATTGCAAGTGATCACTTACTGGGCATGCTCTGGTGCATCCATTCATGAGGCAAACTACATGAGCTGTCCTTTGTCCCCAGCATTTATGCCCATGTCTAGCTGTCAAGATTACTCCTAGCCACACCACCACTCATAGTCCTTTCTCTAGACTACCACTGCAAAACTTTTATGGGACACTGCCATCTATCCAAAAAAATATATCCCCTCTATAATGGGAGCATATTGTATGAATGGACACTTAATGCCAATCCTAGAGTCTGAACACTTTAAGGGCAAATTTAGGTATGGTATCCTCACTGCTGAGGTCACCATAGCCCTTCATATTCCCTGCCTCCAAAAATATAACTGGCAGTATCCCCTACTCAGTCTATTTCCAGCAATTAAGTTGTCCAGATATTTACAGAAATGTTGTGATAATGCAAAGGAAATTTCTCTAGTGACCATACAGTGATTCTGAAGGCAGACAAAAATTACACTTGTGTTACCACAGGAATTTCAGGAAATATCCTGACATGTTGAAAGCTGCTACTGTAAGACCCTTACTTTACTTAAAGCAGTCCCATTCCCAGGGTCTAGAAAACAGATCTTCAACTTCCTTCATTGCTATGACCTACCAGATTGAAAGCCCTGAGGAGATCCCCGTGAGGGGTTTCCACTATGTCTTCTTCTCTTTCTGCTCTTCTCTGCTCCCTCCACTTGAAATTTACAATATAAAATAACACCAGCTGACCCCTGCCATTTAAAGGTGGGCCCCCATCCTGGGACTGAAGACTAAGCACTCAACTCTTTTAGGGCACACAGCACTGCAACCAGCACACCCACGTTTTTGGGGGTTACATAGAGTATTACTGTTTTCTGGGGATAGGAAAAAACAAGACTGTAGACCGAGGCAACAAGTGCAACCAGTATTTATAAAAGAACAATGGCCAACAGTAATGGTGCTAAATTGTGAAAAATGTACAGTGATGAATAGGATGGCTAACACATCATGGAAACTACTGATGATGAAGTAAAAAAAGGGATATTTTTCTTGGTCTACTGCAGTTTCCTGAGTAAAAACATTTGAGGTGCACTTGGCCAATACAAGTGTGAAATACTACAGCACACATTTGGATCATTATACAGTATTAGAAAAGAGTAAAAGCAATGATCAAAATGCTTCCTATCAGCATTTCTAAATGCATTCTAACAATTCCATACAGTTTGGTGATGTGTGAACAGTCCTGCCATGCAACATTTACGAATGTTATATAGTCTAAACACTCTGTACTGTACAAATATGTCAAAACTGTCTCGATACGGACCCTAGGAATGGCTGAAAATGGGTTAGTGTCTCAGTCCACTTACCTGGTTAAACAAAATAAAAAAATAAATAAAAAATCTTTGGAAGAGTGAGAGAGTTGTTGTACAGACTGGTACAGTGAATGAATGACAAGGCCAAGGAGCAAAGGCAGGGGTGCCGCAATATGATGCACAGGTCTGACAACAAATGAGAGATTACGCACCTTGAGGAATCTACTGTATCTGACCATTTGTGGAATTTCAGAATGAAACAAAGTATATTAAAGTTGCACTGATCGGACTTAAATTAGATACAGCTGTTTCTGTTAAGCTATTTATATTAGTTCTGTGGACATTTGAAGCCCCACTGAATCATGTTAATACAGTTAAATCTATTTCTGCACATAATTATTAGAGAAACAAAACTGGAGTACAGCAAAAATGCAAAATATGTTTAGCGTAAAGGAGTGATGCCAACCTAAAAACAAGATTCTGATTGACTGATTGCTGTTCATTTTCCACAGGAAATGACTGGTGATATGGGCAAAACATTCTGCCACTCTTAAACATTTAAACAAAATTAATATACAGATGGATCACAGTAGAAATCATGACCCCCATTCTTATACTTTGCTGATCAGTATGTGAACAGCTGGTATGAGGCCCTAAGACACAAAGTTCCAGATGGTCTCAAATTAAGCAATAATTGCACTACTAAAATGTTCTATGGGGCCATTGTCTTGCTCCCATATGGATTAACAATAAGGTTGAAAGCCAAAATGTTTAGCTCTACACAAGTTCTGGATATTGGTCATGTATGGTGGCAGTGAGCTACAGCTACTATATTACAGAACTGGTGTTTCTTGCCAAAATCAGGAATGAAATCCTTATTTCTTATAGATATTACTGCAAGTCCTGAAATAAACACATCAGTACCATGGAAATGGTACCATGATCAGCACGTAGAATTATGTATAGGTAACCATATACAACATAGACAATACTAGTTTGGCAACCATGCACAACCAGCCTGAGCTGCCCCAGAGGGGTTCTGATTACAACAGGCCTTAAAAGTAACATTTGAGAGGGTTGATATAATCAGAAGCCCAAGGTGGCATCTCAGGCTGGTTGGGCACATGGTTGGCCAACCAGTATTTTTTATTGTGTATCTTTTTTTTTGTTTTGTTTTTATTAAAAATTGAAGCAATTTCACTGCACACCTGTGACAGGCAAGGAATTTCAGTTCAAAACTTGATCTGATTGTTTTGCATGCAGCAGCGCTGTGAAAACACCAGCCTGCTTCAAGGATTTCTGGTCAGCTGGAACTGTGTTGTACTACAGAAAAGTACAATGGCATTCTATGACTTTTGAACTGTGTTACATAAAGGTTTTCGCCAGCATGAAAATCCATGCAGAACAAACCTTCACTATATACTATAAGGATATACTATATGCTTTGGGTCTGTGGTGCATGGATTTCCAACCTAACTAAAAAGTATTGTACCACAGGTCAAAGGTCATATAATGGTGTTGTACCCTTCTGTGGTACAATAGCTTTATAACTAGAATGTAAACACATTCCACCTTCCATTTTTTGCTTAGTTTCCGTCTCTGCACACACAGAACCTACCTGTGCCCCAAACAGAGGATATTTTATTTTTCATCGGTATAAAGAAACAGAAACCCACTCCACTCTTGATTTAGTAGTATTACTGAAAGAGGGTGGGGCCTTAACAGCTGGGAGTGTTTTTTTTATTTTTAACTGAGGAAAAACAAAAGAACTTTCTGTGCAGGACAGTACATAGACATAACTGTACTTTTTTACTTACTGTGCAGTTTCTCTTCTGTACTGTGTAAGTAATTCCAAAGCTAGTCCAAAAAGCAAGAATATAAACTAAACTTAAACATGCAGTTCTTCGCTCTCACTGTCTCTTTACTCTGCCTCTCCCTGTCCTCCCTTCCACCTGCATCTCACCCCACTCCGCTTGAGTCATTGCCTCTCCTCCAAATAGCCCCCATATCACCCCCCTCTCCTCCACAGCAACAGTGGAACTAAACATGTTGCCGTGGCCCAATTGGTCCCTGGGGGCCTCTATCCTCCCTCCCTCCTTCCATGCAGATTTGCCCGCTCTTCATATCCCCCTCCACAAGTACCCCAACCACACCTCAGGTACTGCAATACACCCCACTCGATGCCGGAGATCTCTAAAGCCGTTACGCCTACTAAGTCACTCCCTGGTCCTCCTCCTCATAGCTGGGGACATTGAATACAACCCAGGACCCACGGCCTCCAACTCTGCTCAACACCCCGCAACGGCCACGCCCCTCCCTAAAGGACTTAAGATTGTCCATCTCAATATATGCAGCATTGGATTGTCCATCTCAATATATGCAGCATTCTAAACAAAATTGCTGCCTTACAAGCCACTATCCTCACTCTCTACCCTGACATTGTAATAATCACTGAGTCCTGGCTAAAACCTCACAACCGGGATGCGAAATTCTCCATACCTGGGTTCACCCTTACCCGCCAGGATAGACAGGGCAGAAAGAAGGGTGGCGGCATGGCCATGTACATCTCCTCTGCTCTTAAATTTTCCTTTATCACCTTGCCAGCCCCCACACAACCTATAGATTCCCTCCTAGTCAAAATCTCACTAATTCACTCCGTTCCAATCTATATAGCTGGATCCTACTGCCCACCTGAAACCCCACTGAGTAGCATCCTCGACCATCTCGGCACCCTGAGGTCACTTACGGAGGGCGGTGAACTTCACTTACTTGGAGATTTCAATCTAAATTGGCTAGGCAAGGGAGACTCCAAATCTCGGCAACACATAATTGCCCTAAATTTGTCCCAGCAAATAGTGGAACCGACTTGCCTAAACCGTAAATCCAAGAAACATAATCTCCTGGATTGGGCGCTTACCACCCACCCCAATCGGATCATTCAAGCTGGCATACTCCCAGACTCCCTTAGTGACCACCATATGATCTACATGGTGCTAAAAATCTTCAGATCCTCTGCTCCCCCACCCCGGACACTTCTCAGTAGAGTTTATAAGTCCCTTGATCTGCTAGCGCTCCTATATGACCTTACCAGCATCGACTGGTCTTTCATCACAAAGGCCTCCTCCATTGATGATGCCTTGGAATTTTTCTCCTCAAATTTCCTCTCCATCTGGGACAGCCACGCTCCACTCAGGCGATCCCGTGTAAGAGGAACCCATTTGCCCTGGATAGCAACAAGCCTGATGCAATAACTACGAGCCAGAGACCGTGCCTGGAAATACTTCAAGGCCTCAGGTAGTCTTATGGCCCAGCACCACTACCGGTCTCTACGCAATGCCTGCACTAGGATCATAAGGCACGCCAAATCTAACTATTTCAAAAATGCTTTAAATAACAGTTCCGGTCACCCAACTCAATTCTGAAAGTCCATAAAATCCCTTCTCTCCCTGCTGGCCCAACCCCCTACCCCCTCACTTAACGTTGCAGGGAAAACTATCTCGGATCCGAGCATGGTAGCCTCCAAATACAGTTCTTACTTCTCCACTGCTGCATCATCCCTTCTCTCCTCCTTTCCATTTCCCCTTCCCCCACCCTCTACTCCCCTTACTGTACCCTCCTCTGCTTCTTTCTCCCTATGCCCTGTATCATCAGCAAAGGTGCTAAAACTACTGATGTCTCTCAACCCAGACAAAGGTAAATGTCCCTCTGGCCTCGACTCTAAAATGCTCCAGCTCTCCGCACCTGCCATAGCCCACCCGCTTACCCTGCTGTTCAATCTGTCATTTAAACTCGGTACAGTCCCCAAAAATTGGAAACAAGCCACAGTCATTCCACTGCCCAGAGGGGGGGACCTCTCCTCACCTTCCAACTACCGCCCTATATCCCTGCTCCCCATGCTGGCCAAACTTCAAGAATGTCTTGTCCTTTCCCAACTCCACCACTATCTTGAGTCGATAAACTTCTTAACCCCTTACCAGGCCGGGTTCAGGAAAAACCACCACCTCTCTCCTCCGGCTCACAGACTCTATTCTCACTGGTATGGATAAAGGGGATTTAACAGCTGCCATATTTATTGATCTGGCAAAAGCTTTTGACACCATCTCCCACCCCTTGTTGCTGGCTAAACTTGCTCTAGCTGGGCTGTCGGCAAATGCAAATAACTGGTTCCTCATTACCTGTCAAATAGGTCCCAATCTGTCCGCATTGGCTCGGCTTCATCCACCCTACTCCTAGTCACCAGCGGATTCCCCCAAGGGTCGGTTCTTCGACCCCTACTGTTCTCTATATTTCTCAATGACCTGCCAGCTGCCTGCCCAAATACGGCCATCCACATGTACATGGACGATACGGTGTTGTTCACCTCTGGTCCATCCTCTAGTGCGGTGGCAGCCTGTCTACAAAAGGATTTTGACTCTGTCCAACGTTGGCTTACCTCAAACCAACTAGTCCTAAACTCAAAAAAAAACTGTCTCCCTCACCTTTGGCTCCCGCCCAAACTCACGGGCTTACTGCGCCCACCCAAGTTCTACACGTTGACAGCTCCCACTGGAGACATGCACCTCCTATCGTTATCTCGGTGTCTAGCTAGATCAACACCTAAACTTCTCTGCACACATTGATGCTATGCTCAAAAAACTGAACCCTATGTTGGGTGCCCTCTACCGAAACAAACACTGCATACCCCTGCCAACCAGGCAAGAAATAGTCAAAAAAATGATCCTCCCTATATTTGACTATGGTGATATTATCTATGGTACGGCCCCTCAAATGTCCCTAGCAAGGCTAGACCCACTTTTCAACTCTTTCTGCTGCTTTTCGCTGGATCACCCTCCCAGCACCCACCACTGTGCCCTCTATCAATCTTTGAACATCACCTCATTACAGAACAGAAGATCACGCCACTGCACTAGAACCTTGGCAAAGTTCTGGTCAAATTCACTCCCATCCTACCTGTCTGCCTCTTTAACAGCCTTAACCCTACCATCCTATGCACTCCGTAACAGCGACGACAGGCTCCTCCATATCCCACATAGATCCACTCGGTCCAGACAGGCTGCTTTTAGCTATAGGCTACCCAAACTATGGAATTACTTGGCAACCGTTATTAGACACTCCTCCAGTACTCCCCAACTAAATGGCCTTCTCAATTCGCACTTCTCGTCCACCTGCTCCTGTTACCCCCCCAACTTCCCCCTCTCTCCTGCACCCACCCAGCGTATGAATCAAGTCTGGTCTCTCCACTGTTTTTGACCTGCTTCAATTGTAAAACATTGTATACTGTACAACATTCTGCCTTCCCTCAATCTGATCCGTTCGCATTATGTATGTTACCCACTGCTGTTATATTACTCCAAATGTATGATGTTTGCTGTCTTCCATTGTTCCACTGTATGTGTGATAAATTGTATCATGTTTCCAATGTACCCAAAAACGCCAGGGCGCATCTGGAATCGAGCGGTACTCTGCTCAGCATGCCTTCCTGGTAAATCTCTTAAATAAATAAATAAATAAATAAATATAGTATGCAAAAGTAGCATTTCAGAGGTTCTGATGACATCAGGGAATTCACAAGCTTTGTGTCATTGCCCTTTGATATCATCAGAGTCCTTAGATAGAAGCATAACCTTGTGCTTGGCAGTTAATGCATTTTTGTTCATGTGCTTCCATTGCAAAAGTTCTGACAAAATCATAGACCTTGATGGCGAACCTCAAGCAGTCTCTGTAGTCATTTTGCAAAATGGGTTGGAAATGTCTTGCTTCCTTGTTGGCTAAACCAATTCTAAGGCCCATATCTTAATTTTCCACAACAGCACCAGTTGAAAAATATTCAACAGTGTAATTTGGAATGTGTGCAGCTCGCATATACATGACTCACATGAGACACTTCACTCTTTCCTGATTGCCATCACAAACATGGCTGCCACCTTCACTCATATGCTGTATAACATAGATACATAGATAAATAGATACATAGACAGTGTCGGCAGATAAGGGCCTGTGGTCCACCCAGTCTGCCCATTTGAGCTTGTAAGTTCAGTTTATGTTTTCCTAGAATTCTGTTGCCCCTTACCCCTGATCTCCAGAATTCCTTTATGTCTATCCCATGCATTCTTAAATCCTGTGATTGTTTCAGCCCCCACCACTTCCTCTGGCAGGGTGTTCCACTTGTCCACCACCCGTTCTGTGAAGAAATTCTTCCTCATGTTTCCTCTGAATCGTCCTCCCTCCAACTTCATCCCATGCCTTCTAGTCCTGGAACATCTTTTTCACTTAAAATAGTGTATTCCTGCACCCTGTTCCTCCGTGTAAGATACTTGTATGTCTCTGTCATATCCCCTCTCTCCCTCCTCTCCTCCAGGGAGTACATGTTCAGTTCCTTCAACCTGTACTCATAGGACTTGTGATGCAATTCATGCACCATCTTTGTTGCCCTCCCATGAACCTTCTCTACCCTGTCTATGTCCTTACATAGGTAAGGTCTCCAGAACTGTACACAGTACTCCAGGTGGGGCCTCACTAGTGTCTTGTATAGTGGAATTATGATCTCCCTTTTCCTGCTGGTGATGCCCCTGCCTATGCATCCCAGCATCTTATTTGCTTTACCTGCTGCCTTGTCACACTGTTTCCCTACCTTGAGGTCATCAGAGATGATAACCCCAAGATCCCTTTCCTGCTTGGTGCATGCTATATCCTCACCCCCCAACTGATATATTGTGCCAGGGTTTTTGTGCCCCATATGCATTATCTTGCACTTCTTTGCATTGAATTTTAACTACCAAGCCCCTGACCATTCTTCAAGTTTCTGCAGGTCCCTTCTCATTCTGTCTACACCGTCTGGTGTGTCTACTCTGTTACAGAGCTTTGTGCCATCATGGAACAGTGAAATTCTGCCTTCTAGGTCCTGCACAATGTCACTGATGAAGATGTTGAATAGGACCGGTCCCAGCACTGATCCCTGTGGTACTCCACTGGTCACTCTTCCCTCTGGAGTGGAGTGACAGCCATTTACCACCACCCTTTGTGTCCTGCCACCCAGCCAGTTACCTACCCACCACACTACTGTCCTGCCCACACCCATATTCCCCAGTTTGTGTAATAGTCTTCTGTGTGGCACAGTGTCAAAGGCCTTGCTGAAGTCCAGATAGGTCATGTCCACTGCCCTTCCCTGATCCACCTCCCTAGTCACCCAGTCAAAAAAATTCAGTGAGGTTGGTCTGACATGAGCTCCCCCTGGTGAAACCATGCTGCCTTGGGTCCTGTAGTCCATTGACAACCAGATGTTCCACCAATCTCTTCTTCGGTAGTGCTTCCATGATCTTCCCCACTACCGAGGTGAAGCTGACTGGTCTGTAGTTCCCCGCTTCCTCTTTGTTCCCACTTTTGTATAAGGGGACTACATCTGCTGTCCTCCAGTCTTTGGGTACCTCCCCTGTTTCCAGTGATCAGCTAAGCAGGATAGCCAGAGGTTCAGCAACCACCTCTTTTAGTTCTTTGAGGATCCTGGGGTGCACCCCATCTGGCCCCATTGCTTAATCAACTCTCATTACTTCCAGTTCCTTCAGGACCCTTTCTCGTGAAAAGGGACTTGTGTCCATTTCTGCACCATTCTCACCCCTTGTACTCCCTTCAGACTCATTACCCTCCTCTTCCTCAGTAAAGACTGAGCAGAAATACCTGTTCAATATGTCAGCTTTACTGTTGTCATCCTCCACCGGCCCCATCTTCCCCTTCAGTCTCACTATCCCTCCCTTTGCCTTTCTTTTTTCACTTATGTACCTGTAAAGGGTTTTGTCCCCTCTACCCACTAATTTTGCAATGTGTTCTTCTGTCTGAGCTTTGGCTTCCCTTACTGACCTCCCAGCCTCCCTTTGCTTCTCCTGGTACTTCTCCCTATCCCCTTCTGCCTGTGTCTTTTTGTATTGCCTGAATGTAATCTTTTTGGCTTTCACTTTCTTTGCTACCTCTTTGGAAAACCATAATGGTTTCCTCTTCCTTTTCCTCTTGTTAGCCTGCTTAATACATAATTCTGTTGCTCTTGTAATCCCCATTTTAAATACTGCCCACTGTTCCTCAACCCCTTCAACAACCTTCAATTACTACAGGCCGGAAAAATAAAACTCCTTTTAACATAACAAAACAAATATTTGAATGTTTTTTCCACTGATGATCCCTTCCTTACCCACAAAACCAAATTCAAAAACCTTCAACTAAGCCCTAAAAATAAAACTCCCTTAAATTAAAACAAAACAAAATAAGTAAATAATAGAATGGTCTTTCCAGTCATCATCTCCTTACATACAATAACAAATTTAAAGAATCAAGTACTATTCAGAGTTTCCATTTCTGGTGTGCCTTTGATAACTATAAAAAGTCCCCCTCCTATCCTTACTAGTTTGCCAGGGAACAGTTTTTTTTCTTCCCCCATGACCAACAAAATTGAAGTTCTGTCTCTCCTAGAGGACTGTGAATGTATGCCAGTAGGATATTGCAGAATTTTGAATTTGTGCATTCCCTTTTATCATTCCATGTGGGTGTGGGAATGTGTATGTGTAAAGGGGGAGAAGAGGGAGCATTTTACTAATGAAATACTGTAGAATTTGAATTCTTCTATAACATGGGTTGGAAAAATGAGGCAATTAAATCTACTATTTAATCCATGGTTGCTACGAAGCTTCCTGAAGTATATCCCTGGGCACAGCTGGGACTCGTTAGCTGGTCAAGAAAAGTGAAGCAAAAAGGCAGCCATTGGAATTGGGAGACAGCAATATCCTCCAAGGCTGCCTACCTCAATGTGATACTCCCATCCCACTAACATTCTCAATCAGCCGTCATGGTTCACTATGCTTAAAAGGTCGAATAGCATCCAGTGCACTCAAAGTCTTATTTCTTTGGGGAAACTATAGCAGCACAGATGGGGAAATTCAGTGTCTCTCTCTCACCCTTACTCTTTGGTGTGTGTCTCCCTGCAAGGCATGGGGCACAGTATCTGCCAGTACATCATGGTGGGGGGGCACAATGTCTACCAGTACATCTTTGGTGGGGTTATCTCACTCAATTGTGCTACAGCAAGAGAAAGTGACAGTGACAGGGAGAGAGCGAGAGCAGGACATAAACATTTCAGCCAGGCACTCACCAGGGGAATGTTACTCTCACTGTCTGTATTGGCTGCAACCAAGATCCCCCTCACTCAAACAACTCTATCAGTGGAACTCCCCATAGTTTAAATAAACAGCACTTAGTGACTGCAACCAAGAACTGCATAAGCAAGTCTGTCATTCATTTAACTTGCCATTCTGTACATGAAGTTAGCAGCATCGTGATGTGGGGAGTTGGAGTGACAGAGAGTGACAGCCCATAGTTTAAATAAGCAACACTTAGTGACCACAACCAGGAATTCCCCGTAGTGTAAACCATTCTGTACATTAAATCAGCAGCACCCTGCTGCAGGGAGAGGGAGTGAGGGTGACAGTCAGAAGGTGACCGAGATTCCCCATCCTCCCTCAGAGGAGGTTCTTTGTTCAGTGTAAGTCCCTGTAAGCTGTGGGGAGAGAGAGTGGGAGAAGAGAGAGAGAGAGAGAGACACACACACACACACACACACACAGCAAGATGCTCAGCGCTATGATAGGGAGTCTTTGACAGGCTGTGTGCTTCCCCTTCCATGCGAGAGAAAGAGAAACAGAGAAAGAGAGCGCAGCATGGGCACTTTCCTCTTTGGCTGCAGGTCAGCTCCTTGGGAGACAGCTTGAGCCAATGCCATTAATGGGGAACCAAGGTGACAACCTACTGACAGCTGTGAAAGTATTTGGGTTCCACATGACATGTCCTGCTCTTGTGTCCAAATGTCCATAGTTGGCATTCCTATTAAAAGCTTGCCAATGAAGCTTTAAACCGATTGCTCAAAAGACTTGTTCCCTTCCTGGACAGATGCAGACCATCCTGACAGTATAGGCTGGTGTCCCTCCAGGTGGAACCCCAGTCCCCAATGAAGCCAAACCCCTGTGCTCCACACCACTTTTTCAACCATTCATTAAACTGCATGGTGCAAAGTACCCTTGCCTCATTCATGCCATTGACAGGCAGCACCTCTTAGAAGGATACTGTGTGTGCTACTTGTCTTAGGCCCTTCCCCAGTTCTACAAAGTCCTTCTGCACTGCTCTAATCTCATGTTGAGCCAAGTCATTTGTCCCTAGGTGGACAATGATGTCCAGCTCAGACTCCCGTGCAGCTGTTCTCATGATTCTGAGGATGCGCTTCCTGTCCCTCCAAGCCATGGCACCAGGCAGGCACCTTACTTCAGTTTTCCCTGCTCCCCCAGTTCTATCCCCCTAATAACTGAGTCCCCCACCAGGAGCTGCTTCCTTTCCTTGTGGTGTCCCCTGCCTCCTTCCTGTGGGCCTCCCTTGTGACAGGTGTCCTCAGCCTCCTTAATCTCCTCTGTGGGTGCATCCGTAGGGGAGCTGTGCTCCCCCAGAATGGTGTATGGATTGTGGAGTGGAACAACTGACTGGGTGTACCTCTGTTCCACCATCCTCACCCTCCCTGAGCCCACTGTGGTCCAACTGATGTGCTTTCTTTGCAACCTCTGAGGTAGTGGTGGTGGCTCTGGTGCTCCCTGGATGGGGGAGGTTCCCTTCCTATCATCCAGTCTGGCCTGGGGGAAGGTTCCCTTACTGCTGTCCAATGTGGCCTGAAGATGGGCAAATTCCTCCCTCAGGGCAGAGAGTTGTCTGCAAATAGGGCAGCATCTCAGCCTCCAGAAAGACTCCTGGAAGACTGCTGCCCCACAGTCATTACATTGCACTACTCCCCACATGATTATGTACTTTTTTGTGTGTGTGTGTGTGTGTTTGTTTGTGTGTGTGATTGGTTTGTTATGTAGAAATATATATATTATACAATGTGTATGCTTATATTTTCAGTGCTGTGTGCTAGAGAGGATATGACATTGATATGCACCTTGCACTCCTGAGGAAATGATGTCAGAACCCCAGGTATAAGGAACTATTACCAGGGTGGGTGGGGTGAGGGTGGGAAGGGGTTGGGCCTAAACTGTGCCCTCACAAAACAATCAGCTAAGAGCTCTGACCCACCGCTGTGATGAGTGCCTTCCTGTCAGCAAGATACCATACACAACAATTTGACAGAAAAAATTCCCTGCTAATCAAACAGAGAAAAATCCAGACATCCAAGTCAGACACAGGTAAACCTCCCCAGCCTCAAAACAGACTGGTGGTTTGTGCTCTGAAAGCAGTCAGCCCCAAAATAAGTCAGCTGTGCTTTAAACTCTTCCTGCACTGAAAATCTTATGAATTGTAACAAGACGGTCTTTTCCTGATAATTCTAAGTTCCTTATTTCACCTTTCAGTTAGAAGTAGCCTCCACCTTCAGAATATCTGCTACAACCAAAGACAATTGTAAGGTTCACCTCCCTCTGTTGTGAACACAACTCGCTTTCTTGCAAATCTTATGTTCAGGATTGCAGCTCCCAGCAAGAGGTAGTTTGACTTGAAAAATATTAGCTGTTCTGATGAGTTTGCTATAAAACACTTGCTTATAATACTATTGTTCTCAGGTCTATTACCAAAGCTATTGGCTGATAAGTAGCTATGATATAATCATTTCCTGAGAAAGTCTGGAATTTCCTTTTAAGGCACACAAAGATAAACACAAAAAACAGTTTACTGTCTGGGTCAAATACACAACCTGTACCTGCACTTATTTCAGGATTTGTGACAAATGTTTAGCCCAGGGTTTAAACTCTCCCTGCACTGAAAATCTTACGAATTGTAACAAGACTATCTTTTCCTGATAATTCTAAGTTCCTTATTTCACCTTTCAGTTAGAAGTAGCCTCCACCTGCAGAATATTTGCTACAAACCAAAGACAATTGTAAGGTTCACCTCCCTCTGTTGTGAGCACAACTCGCTTTCTTGCAAATCCTATGTTCAGGATTGCAGCTCGCAGCAAGAGGTAGTTTGATTTGAAAAATATATAGAGAGAAAGAGAGAGACACTGACAGCCAGGGCAAATTAATTCATATATTACGTGTTTTATGAACATAGAAATGTCAGAAAGTATTTCTGCACTCTATGTGTGGTATTTCTGTGTTCATAAAGTAAATAACATATGCATGAGTTGTGGCGACTGCTTTTTTTTTTTTCCATTTTGCTTTTTCTTTCCTCCTAGCTGTCGGTCGTCCAGAGTATCAGCCTGGTCACGGGCCGACGGCTTCCACCCTCCAGAATGGCCTCGAGCCCTCTGATACCCCATGGCTTACCCCCCACGGTGGGGCTATGGGATGCGGGGAACTAACACCCCGCAGACATGTGATAGGTCGGAGGACCGGCCTGGGGGGCTAATCAAAGCCGCAGCAGGCTTCATAGAGGGCGACTGCCAGCAGTCCATTTTCCACTTTTCTGGGAGGCTGGACGTAATGACGATGATGTCCTGTCCCCGCCTCCAAAGTGTCCTCGTGTGCCGGTAGCTATGCGACTCCCAGCCTCCACCGGGGGTCACTCATGCACCGAGCATCAACCCACCTTCCCCCCTGGAGAAGGAGAGCAGCCCATAGGGTGCTCTATCCTTCTCCCCCAGGCCGACCCTTCCAGTGACCCGAGTCCATTCCCGAACCCGGGTCACCGGCGTCGCAAGCGGAAATCCCACCGCTGTGCCAACGGGTCGGCTTCGTGGTGACTGCTTTTCAGCTCAACAGGATACAGGCAACTTTTCCATAGTTAAACAGCAAAAAAAAAAACACAGTTCATGATTTTTCTCTGGTTTGTAAACATAATCCATGTTATAAGTGCAATAACCCACTCCAGGGTATGGGGTTATAGACACTTAACCCATGCCACGTGTGCTGTGAGAACACTCGGTCTGTGACCTCCTACCTCACAAAGCACCAGAGGCATGGATTAAATATAGAATAATGTATGGGTGGGTGTTTATAACCAGAATTTTATACACACCCAAAGTGTGGGATGCTAGATAAACCCGAAGAGCAAAGCCCGAGTGTGTTTTAGAAGCATCCCACATCAAGGGTGCTTGTAAAGTTCTGATTCTCACACACACACACACACACACACACACACACACACACACTATTTTATTTAATTAATGACCAGCAGTTTTTATGCAGCAGTTTTGTGAGGTTTTCTACTGTTTTCTGGCTGAGTGTTTTGTCTGTCAGGAAGTCCATTCAGGTGGTTCAGAGTGGATATCTTAGCTTGTGCTAACGTCAGTATGAACAATATTGACAGGTGCTGATAACAACCTACTGCTTGCAATTGAAAATATCAACCAGGAGGTTGTAACAAGGAAAAGAATTACTGTTATCTGTGCATAAAGAATGCTGGCCATTAATTAAATCTCTATAACACCATATCCTGAGGTGGGTTATTGCTAACGTATTCCATGGTAAACAAACAAACCATGTATAGAATGTGTAGAAAGACAAATGATTGACCAGGGTAAAGCATCTGTGTAGGGACTATTTTACATTTTGTTAGCAATACTTGTCTTGTATGTTTTATGTTGTTTAACATTTTTAGTATTTTCATGTTTTAAAGTTGCCTATGGATCTATTTTTTTAACACAATAAGAAACTTCAAGGCATTTGTTGTGCTGATTTCACCATATTTCCAAGGGCAGAACATATTTAGCCGATGGCCTTGTGCCTTATTATGTCCTTGGGCATTTGGTAAGATCAACACAACCAATGCCCCATCTTGTCTTTAAGCAATAATGACTGAAGAGCAGGACATTTCCTAGAGATTATTGACCAGCTGGGGGGGAAGGGTGGCCTGAGGAGCGGCCAAGGGCCCCCCACCCAGCCGGTCACTAATGGAAAGGAAATAACCAGCTCTGAGGTCATTATTGGGATCATCAGTCTAACAGCAATAATGACATTTCAGGATTTTTTTTTTATTGTCTTTCTTCCGCTTCAGCGCCATGCACTATGTGCTTACTCATGGTATGGAAGGCTGCTGAATGGTCTGCTTTGCTCAGCTGCCATGTTCGGGGAGTTTTCTTCAGCATTTTTCTGTTTCAGTATGTTATTTTGGAACTTTTTATTTAGTAAAATGTTATTTTAAACTTTTACTGTACAATTTATTGGATGTAATCGTCAGTCAGTAACTGACATTTCAGTTGCATCAATATTCAGTAGAGGTATGTTAATTGGTAACAGACGTCTTCCATCATGAACTGAATACATCGGTGCTGTGACAATGGGAATTGAAGACATTGAGCTGGACATTCAAAAGGGTTGCGCAATGTGCAATAGGGTTGAGCCAGCGCAAGTCAGAAAATGCGCCATTCTGCAATATTCAGCAGGAGGCAGTTGCGCCACTGAAAACATGCTGAGCAACAGCGCAATGGTAATGAAGCATGCGCAACAGAAGGGGGTGGAACCATGCATAAAGTGTGCAGTTCAATGCTCAAAGACTTGTGCAATGCGTAACAGTGGAGCAGTCGGAAGTTGCACCATAGCGGAAATGAGCCAAAATAAAAAGGAGCAAGGAAGAGGTGCAAGAATGCTACAGGGAAGCCACATGAGGCAGGGAGTGAGACAGAGCAAGAGGGACAAAGAGGGCAGGCCAGGGAAACAAGAAGACAGAATAGGGGCATGGGAAGGTGTGTGGGGCCACAGTGAGCAGAGGCCAGTAGGTGTACCCGATGCAGTGGAGGTAGCAGTCAGGACAGTGGGGGGAACAAAGCAACAACAGCTGGGGGGCACAAGCCACGGACATGGACAGTGCCACCTTCCACATGGAAGCTGTAATGAGGGGGGTGAGAAGGCATGCTGCAGGGGGACGTGGCCGTGGAAGGGCCCATCAGTGGTACGTCCCCAACAGGCAGTACTGAGCCCACACCAGCTTTGAGCTGTACTCAGATGTCAAGATTGTGGGCCAATACTGCCCGAACAAGGCAATACTGAGGAGGCTCTGTGAGCTGTGCATTGATGTGATGCAGGCACCCACACGACGGAGTCATGCTCTGTCAGTGGAGACAAAGATAACAGCCTGCCTGTGCTTGCTCACCATGGGTACCTTCCAGAGACCAACAGGGGACACCACAGGCATAACACAGTTGGCCACATCACGCATCTTCACCCAGTTCCTTGGCGCACTGCTGCCACATGCTGCGGAGTACATCCATTTCCCCAGCACCGCGGCGGAGCACACAGCAAACATCCAGGAGTTCCACAGGGTAGCACGTATGCCTGGCATGCTAGGGGTGATAGACTGCACCCGTGTGGCTATTTGCACACCACCAGACCCCGACGGGGCTGCCTACATCAATCAGAAGGGATATGCCAGTGTCAACTGCCAGGTGGTGTCTGATGCCAGTGGGTGCATCATCAATGTCTGTGCCACGCACCTTGGGGGAGCACATGATTCCTTCATATGGTACCAGTCAGCACTGTGCCATCAATTTGAGAGTGGGGACATCCCCACAGGACATCTAGTGGGTGAGTATGCATGTAGAACTGACAAATCGTTGGCAAGGGGGGGTAAGCCACAGGTGCCATGGGTGTGGCACACAGGGTTAGGGGCAGTCTAAGCCTGAACAAGACACTAACCTCCACTATCTCCACACAGGTGACAGTGGATACCCACTCCGTCCCTGGCTGCTCACACCCTACCGGTGGCTCATCTCAGCAATGCTTCAATGAGGCACATGCTGCCACATGCAATAACATTGAGCGGGTGTTTGGGATGCTGAAGGCACATTTCCATTGTCTGGACACCTCTGGTGGTGCCCTACAGTATAGCCCCTCAAAGGCCTGTGCGATATTCCTGGCCTGTTGTATCCTGCACAACATGGCCAAAGACTGTGGGATAGCTGTACAGGTCAATGAGGGGGGACAGCGATGGGGACAACGATGATGCCAGTGACGATGGAGATGGGCAGCCCCCCTTGGACGATGGGACCCCTGACTGATCCGGCTGGCCCAGCTGCACCGGACACCATCACAGAGGAGCACTTCAGGCAACACAGATAAGTCATGGGGCCATGTGCAACCAACAGTGGCTAGGGCACAACCCACGTACCCATATGGAAACACACCAGGGGTGCATGAAGGCAAGGGAAGTGGCAGGGCACAGAAGCACACATGTACAACCAGGGAGGGGGTGAACAGTAACATGCCACATGGATGGACACACACACACACGCACACACAATAGGCACACAGTGCACAGGGGTCAGGTGCAAAACAGAGCCAGAACACAGACACTAGCAACACACATGTCCACAGGCCACCACATCCACTGACTGTCTATGTGCATGTGTCAGATGCTGGGCAACATCGCACTTTGGTGAACAGTACAATGCAGGCATCATCATGCACACGCACATGTGGACAGCAGTCAGGAGGGTGTGCAGGTAGGCCATGTGTCTGCGTGTAGGGCTGGGCACTCACAGGTGCACTGCCCACCAAAACACACAATGCACACAGGGCAGGACCAGACAGGGCCCACACTGGGAGACAGGTCAGTCTTGCGGCACAGTGCCATGTCCGCCTCGGATGCGTGGTCAGCCCCACTGAGACCCAGTGGCACTGGCAGGCTGAGCACGAGCCTCATAGGGTGGCACCGATGGTCCACCAGGGGTTCCACTGCGTGAACGTGACCGTGCCCGCACAGATGTCTGCAGCACACCGAACAAACCTGCACCAGGAGTGCTCAGGATGCCCACAGCTGAACCCGGTGTCGACAGGGTGGGTGTCGCATGACGCTGGGAATGGGGAGTGGATAGTGAACTGCGCGGTGTGAGTGACACATGGGCACCTGACTGTGTGCTCATTGTGGCCATGACAGCTACTAACGCCTGTGGTAGCCTGTCAATGGCAGTGGTCACATCCTCCCGCAAATGGTCAATCCATGACAGGATCGTATCGGTGTCCCTACTGTGTCACTCCTCGAACCACTCCAGAGCCACACACAATGCCTCCATGGACATTGCAAGCTGCATCTGCTGCTGTACTCATGCCTGCAGCAGGTGGGTGTGCTCATCAAAGAGGTCATCTGTCAACTCAGCAACCTGTCCCTCAGGGTATGGAAGGGCCTGATGTTCAGCACCCCTTGAGGGTGGGCGCTGCTCACCAGGACCAGGTATGGACAAGTCCACAGGCAGTGCACAGATGCCACCGCTGAACCCTGTACCCCCAGTCCCAGTGGGTGACTGCTGCTGCTGCCCCTCCGCCTGCTGAGCCCAAGGTATCAGCTGTTCCACCGCTGTGGCCGCAACAGTGCCACTGACCTGACCAGCCACCAGTGCTGCCCCACCGGTGCTGACAGGTGCAGCCTGGGACTGTGCTGACATGCTGGCACACACGTCGGAACCAGCCCAGTCCATGGGTGTGTGCTGGCCTGCTGTGTGTCCATTCTGTGACACACACATGTCACTGCCCATAATGGTCATTGCATCATCAATGGAGCAGGTCTGTGCCACAGCCACAGTGTGCTGGCATGCTTGGATGCCAGACCACTGAGACAAAGGAAGGGCCTCCCCCACACCTGTCTCAACGACATCAGTGTTGACAGCCAGGCGGACCCACTGTTGCAATGCACGCCGGCTACCTGCGGAGGTGGATGGTCCCTCCTCCAACTCCAGATGGCTGTCTGCAGTGGACAGGCCCTCCAGCGCTGACCCCTGCAGACATGCAGGATCTGTAATAGAAAGTAAGGACATGTTAGTGCATGTGATCTACCTCCCCCCCACAGACCATGACGTACCATGCAGTGATGGGCTACCACCTGTCTGGAAGCCACCTCCTGGAACGCCCTCAATGGCACTGTGCTGCATGCTTGCAGCGAGCCTGTCCTCTGCCAGAGTCAGCTGCACCACCTTCAGCTGGCCCCTGTCTGTTGCAGCACATGCCGCTCTGATGGCAGCCACCTTCTCCTTCACCCTCCTCCTGTCGGTACCCATCTTCTTCTTACACTCCTGCACAGAGTGCTGGTGGCTGCTGTGCAGGTTGAAGGCATGTGCCCAGGAGTGTAGCCAGAAATTTCCATTTTGTACACAGTCTCCAACAGTTACACCCCCCCCATTAAAAATGTACACATCCATTCCAAATGGCACCCCCTTCCAAACAAGTCAGATTGTTGTCAGATGATTCCTCTACTCTCTAAAGAGGTTATACATATATTGGACACGCTTCAGTGGCCTACACTAACCCAAATACTACAGGTTAGAATGATAATATTAAGAGAGTGGCTTATGGTTTGTGACAGGCACTCAACAAAACTGTACACAAATGTGTACAGTGAGTATGCCTGTCTACACCCTTGCATGTGCCACCCCTTCCCATGCAGCAGCATGGGCCTGAGGGGTGCCCCGCTGTCCATTGACCAGTGGCTTCTGATCCAGGTAGGCCTCGAAGAGTGCCTCCATCTCGGCCTTAGTAAAATTGGGCCTCCTTTTCCACCCACCATCGTCCTCCTCACCCAGTCCACGCTCGGTCATTATTCAGCCTGCATGAGTGACAGTGGTTACCTGTGACTGTGCAGTACAAAGCAAGTCCCTGACACCACAGTCCAGAACACCACACAGCATGCAACTCACCTATCAACTGCAGTAACTGAATATGGCCACTGCACAACAGTGTCACATTTTAATAGCACAATCCATGCAAATTAGGTGTGGAGCAACTTTAATGAGATGCAAATCGCGCTGCTGTGCCGTTGAATGGCTGATCGGATGATTTGCATATGACGGCTGAATATCGCACTGTTGCACTTTGCGCAATAGTGTTGAACATGCTGAGCCAATGGTGCAGTTCTGTGGCTGCGTAGTACTCCGCACTGCGCATGCCCAGGTAGCTTATGCAGGCGTCTGCCATGCTGATGATGTGCTGTGTGTGGTAGGCAATTCAGGGCATAGTCACCATTGTGCCAGTGGTGCTACGGCGAGGGTCACTACATGATGCTGTGGCACAACTGCGCAATAGTTCGCTATGGCAATGGCACACAGGTGACCAATCGCACTAGATGCATAGACGTTCGATGGCGCTGTGCGTGGCCTTGCGCCAGAGACCCATGACCCTGTGCCCGACCTTTGCCCCCTTGGCGCTATACGTCTGGCATGTTGCAGCTCTATCGTGCTGTTCGGTGACAGCGCGATAGGGAATGGTGGCACTGTACCGACAGCACAATAGGGAATGGTGGCGATGTATTGCGCAGCACTTTTCACGTGGGGTTGCCGCACTGCAGAGTGCCATATTTCCTACTAAAGCACTAGAGATGGCACACAGGAGAGCCCCTCAGTGGAGTGCCATTGAGCTGGCCAACCTTGTGGCCATTGTGGAGCCACACTATGGCCCACTCTTTGCTGAGGTGCCACTGGACAGGGCCAGGACCCAGGTCTGGCAAGAGGTGGCCAATGACCTGGAGGTGGCCACTGGCCACAGGAGGATGGCTGAGCAGTGCAGGCACTGGTATGGGGACCTGCAATGGAGGGAGCTGGAGCGACTGGCACATCTGCGGTCGCATGCCAGGAGGGGCGTGGTGCCTCGTCCAGGTGGGTGATACGTGTACACACCTGTATGGTCCATATGGGTAACACTGTCTTATGTGTCCAGCACATAGGGGAGGGATGGTCTAGGGTTAGCTGTGGCAGTGTTTACAGGGTGTGGGATGGATGGGTCTGGCTGGGTGGGTGGGTACACACATTGGGGCAGGGGGAATATGCTTTGGGTTTGTACTCATGTGTTTCTCTCCTTTTGTCTCCCACAGGTGTGGCAGAGTGGAGGAGGGCCACGGAGCAGTGGCAGAGGGTGGTGGATGCTGAACAGGAGCATGTCTGGGACCAACCCCAACACCAGCGACAACCCGATGAGGGTGAGTGCCATGACACCATGATTGCTACTGCATGCTGTGTGACAGGGTGGGGAGCAGGGCATGGCCACCATCTATGGACACCACTGTCATGCATGCGACATGAGACAGTCAGCACTGTCCAGTGGCACTGCATGTCTGGGAGTGCGTCAATGGTGGTCCATGCGTGCACTGGGCACATGGCTGTGGCACTGCTTACCCACCGCATAGCCATGTTACTGTATGGCCTTGGTTGTGCTGTGCTGGACATGGGTGGTGTGTGTGTGTGTGTGCAGTGGTACACATGGCTGTTGCTGCCTGGTTGGGCATGTCTTGTGCAATGGTCACTGTGGGTGGGTGCACACCATCACAGGAGCGTGGCACATGGCTGTATGCCATGCATGATGGGTGGGCTGCAGGGGGATGGACAGCCACACCCATTGACTCTGATCCCTTGTCCTAGGTGTATGGATACTCCTGAGGATTGAGCAGTCCATCCAGGATCTGGTTCGCATCGTGGCAGAATCCTTTGCCATCTTACAGGATCTCCATCGGCATGGGGTGAGGAGGAGGAGGCCACCTTGGGAACGGCCCCAAGCAGCGGAGGAGCAGGCTGGATGCCAGTGACCAAGCACAACCTCCCCCTTTGACCAACCCTCACACCCCGCCTTCCTTCTCCCATTTGTTCACCCCTGCCCCTTACCCACCCCCACCTTGTTCCTGTCCCTCCACCCCATGTTTGTATATATATGTATATAGTTGTTGTTATATTTTTTGAATATAGTAATTTTGATATGAATACTGTGGTGGTCTCTGATTTGCAGCTGGCTATAGGTGCTCAATTGCAGTGGTGTGCATGGCATCTGGAGTGGTTCAGTCATGGATATGTGTGTGTGTGCGTGGGGAAGTGTCTCTGGTGTGGGAGTGGCTATCAGTCAGTATCTGTGGTGTGTGTTGTTCTCTGTGCATTGCATTACTGTGTGCAGTGGTCCATGGTGCTTGCTCTGTGTCCATTGTGCCCCTGTCTACCAGTTCTTGGCCTGTGCAGCTGACACCCTTGCATGTCTGTGGCCTGCGAGGTCTGCTGCCTTGTCAGTGGTGGCTGTCCCTGCAGGTCATCCACTGTGACTGTCACAATGCTGGGTTGCCTCCTGTCACTGGTGTGGTGCATGTTTGCCTCGGGTGACACTGTGGCATCCCCAGTTGCTGTCCCACCTCCATGCTGTGGCTTGTGTGTGTTGCAGGGGCTGTGCACCACTGTCTGTGACTTGTGATCCAGGAATATGCTGGTGGCGTACAGGGCCACAGTTCATGCACAAGGTGGGTGTCACCCCTGTGCCATGGTGGACTGCAGGCTGTGTGTGCACAGTTTACATGGGCCCACACTGGAGGCTTGGTTGCCACAATACTGCATCCCTGTGTTGGTGTCCCCGAGGGTATGGGTGTGTGTTTGTCCCTGCACTGTGTTGCATCCAGTGTGCTGCATGCTTCCACGCAGCACTGTGGGTGTCTGTGCTGGCTGCTGTGGCTCGTGGTGGGTCATGCTGTGACACTTGTCTACTATGCAGGGTGCTGTATCAATGGCGGTGGTGTCAGGGGCACGCCCTTTCCTGTGTGGGGTACCTCTTGTGGCAACACATGTTCGGTCTCTCAGCTGTGCCTCAGGGGGATTGTGCATGTTGGCACTGTGTCTGCCATTGTTGCATTGCCGTGTGCTGCCACCCACAGCTGGGTGCTCATGGTGGGTCTGGCTTGTATGGTTCTGTGGTACACGAGGTTGCAGTGTGACAGTGGGGGTGGTATGCATGGGGATTCCTACAGTGATGGTCACTGCTCATGGGGGGTGTCTTGGGGTTACTGTGCAGGGTGTGCTGTGCACGGGGGGGGCTGCTGTGCCATGGGATGGTCCGCCCTCCTTGTGTGGCAGTCTCAGCTTGCTGGTGGGTGTGATGGGGCACCATGGCCCAGCTGTGCTTTGTTTGCTTGTCCCCATGGGCCAGTGGATATTCCATCCCTCCCCCAGTTGTGCTGTGCTTGGGGTGTGGGGGTGCATTGTCAGTTCTGCAGTGTGTTCCTGTGCCCATCTGTGGCATGGGTGATGGGCCCCTATCTACCTCCCTGGTTGTGCAGTTCCACTGCTCTGCTGCTGGGGGGCTCCCTGCTTGCACTGTGGCACCTCTGGGCTGCTCAGCTGGGCAGCCCTTGTTGCGCTATAGAGCATCGTATCTGCTCAGCTTCCCCTTCCTAGTTGGACTATGGTGCAAGTTGTGCGATATTCAGACGTTGGCTGTTTGCGCAATTTGGCTTGCTTCTTTTTTGAATATCACGTCTATTGCACATGGGCACAATGGACTTGTGCTTGCTTCTGCTATTGCGCACTTTTTGGGTTCAGTTTGAATATCCAGCCCATTATGTCTAGCCACTGGTCTACTTCTATACCAGCAAATGTGTCAAATTTTATTTCACGTACTACCATTTCCTATTATTCAGTTTTAGGATCATCGCTACCATTTGCCGATCACTGCATCTGTGACAGCTCAGTGAGGTGCTGTGTTTGACAGGAACTTTGACAACAAAATGGCCAGCACATGAACAGCTGTGTGGGTGCTGTGCCAATCATTTCTAAAAGATTTCAGACCGACACAGCAGCCAGTCAATGAGTTACATTAGCGCATGAACAATTAATTAGACTTATAATATTGCTTACAGAACCCCACGATATGGACACTCACCTTGATGGACTTGGTTACCAAAATGTTATTTTTATGTTCATTTGCAAAGCATGCAAACATATTGATATTGGTCTGAACTGTTGGGGGGGGGGTGGAGGCACAGCCCTCCTCCTCCTACCACAGTTTCAGAATAGCAAATCTTCTTCCTACTATAATTATGCCCATAGAAACATAGAAACATAGAATTTGATGGCAGATAAGGACTGCTTGGCCCACCCAGTCTGCCCATTTCCCTACCTACTGGATACCTGCAGATCCTAGTTAACCAGCAGCCTACTTCTTCCTACCCCCACCCCCCAGAACTGCCTTATGACTATCCCATGCATGCTTGAATTCCACCACTGATTTTGACTCCACAACCTTCCTCCGGAAGGCTGTTCCATGCATCCACAACCTCTCTGTGAAAAATACTTCCTTAAATTACCTCTGAGCCGCCCCCATCTTCAAATTGTGCCCCTTGTTCTTGCACACCTCTTTTTGAAAGATGCTACCTCTTGGACTTTGTTGATTCCCTTGAGGTACTTGAAAGTTTCTATCATGTCCCCCCTCTCCCTCCTTTCCTCGAGGCTATACATATTAAGCTCCTTAAGTCTCTCTTCATATGTCTTCCGGTGCAGACCCTGTACCATTTTAGTTGCCCTCCTCTGGACAGCTTCCATCCTGTCTGTGTCTTTGCAGAGACTGGGTCTCCAGAACTGCACACAGTACTCCAGATGGGGTCTCACCAGCTGTCTGTACAGAGGGATAATAACTTCCTGTTTTCTAGTGGTGATGCCTCTCCCTATGCATCCCAGTATCCCCCAGCCCTCCTTGCTGCCCTCTCACATTGCTTGCCCATCTTTAGGTCATCTGATATGACTACCCCCAGGTCCCTCTCCATTTTTGTTGTTGTTAGTATCTCACCCCCATTGTATACTCTTCCCTGGTTTTTGTTTCCAGGTGCATTACCTTGCACTTCTTAGCATTGAATCTAAGCTGCCATACATTTGACCATTCCTCTAACCTTGCCAAGTCCCTTCTCATCCTTTCCACCCACCCTGTGCATCAACTCTGTTGCAGATCTTAGTGTCATCTGCAAAGAGACATACTTTTCCTTCCAGTCCTTCTGCAATGTCACTTATAAAGACATTGAAGAGGACCGGTCCTAATACTGAACCCTGCTGTACCCCACTAGTAACCCTCCTTTCTTCTGAGTGGACTCCATTTACTATTACTCTCTGTGTCCTATTCTCCAGCCAATTCTTTACCCAGGCTGTCATCTTGGGACCCACTCCCAGGCTGGCTAACTTGTATGTTAATCTTTTGTGTGGGACTGTGTCAAATGCCTTGCTAAAGTCTAGGTAGGCCATGTCCACAGCCTCTCCCTGATCTTCTACTTTGGTCACCCAGTCAAAGAAATCTATCAGATTCATCTGGCATGACCTTCCTGCTGTGATTCCATGCTACCTAGGGTCCTGTGCCCCTCTGGCCTCTTGATACTCGACAATTCTTTCCTTTAGAAGTGATTCCATCATTTTCCCTATCACTGAGGTTAAACTAACAGGTCTATAGTTTCCTGCTTCTGCCTTGCTCCCACTTTTGTAAATGGGAATCACATCTGCCCTCCTCCAGTCCTCGGGTACCACCCCATCCTCCCATGATTTGTTAAAAAGGGTAGTCAGTGGTGTCACTAGTTCTACCCTTAGTTCTTTTAGAATTCTGGGATGAATCCCATCAGGCCCCATTGCTTTGTCAACCTTCAGTTTTAAAGTTCTTTCAGAGCCCTTTCTTCTGTAAATGGGCGGTATCAACTTCTGTATCAGCGTGTTACTACTGTTTGTTTTATGTACCTCCCCTCTTCCTTTGTAAATACTGAGCAAAAATATTTGTTTAGTATCTCTGCCTTTTCAAGTCTCCTCTGCCCACCCTCCTTCCCTTTATTAAGCCTCACTATCCTCCCTTGGTCTTCCTTCGCTCCCTGATGTACCTATAAAAGGTTTTATCCCCCTTCTTAACTGAGTTGGCTATCTTTTCCTCGGTTTGGGCCTTTGCTGTTCTGACTGCCTTCCCAGCCTCCTTTTGCTTTAACTGATACAGTTCTCTTTCCTGCTCCTTCTGTGATTCCTTGTACTTCCTGAATGCTTTCTTTTTCTCTTGAACCTTCACTGCCACTTCCTTTGAGAACCATAGTGGTTTCTTACATCGTCTTGTTTTGTTTATTTGCTTCACACAAAGGCTCGTTACCTCTGTGATGGCAGTTTTTATTATTCCCCATTGTTCTTCCACCCCTCCTTCCTGCCCATTTGCTAGTGCATTCCTGAGGCACTCACGCATTTTGGCAAAGTCAGCCCTCCTAAAGTCCAGTACTTTTGTCTTTGTATGGCTTGACTCTATTGCTGTGTTTATTGTGAACCATACTGTTCGATGGTCGCTAGTTCCCAGATGGCTACCCACTTCTACATCTGTAATCCTCTCTCCATCTCCATTTGAGAGAATCAAATCTAATATTGCTCCCTCTCGAGTGGGCTCCAGTACTAGTTGTCTAAGGCATGTCCCCTGTAGGGCATCTAGAATAATGCACTCTTCGAGTGGCAGCTGCAACTGCACTCCAGTTAACATCTGGCATATTCAGATCACCCATCAGCAATATCTCCCCTTTTCTGCCATTCTAAGTATACTTTCTATCATTTCCCTGTCCATTTCCTCCCCTGAGAAGAGGGTCTATGATACTAACCCTGTGTGTATTGTGGTGCCATTGCCTGTCTCAAATTTACCCAAGTGCTTCTTCTCCTCCCTGTTTGCCCTTTTGTTCTGTTGCTTTTATTCCTTCCTTATGTAAAGAACTACTCCTCCTCCTCTTTTACCCTCCCTATCCCTCCTGTAGACAGTGTATCCTGGTATGTTTATGTCCCAGTCATGGTTTGTGTGTACCATGTTTCTGTGACTGCCACGATATCCAGATGTTCCTCCTCCATCAAGGCCACTAATTCAGGAAGCTTGTTACCCAGACTACGGGCATTAGTACTCATTGCTCTCCATTTTTTGATGGCTTTACCTTCTGTTGCAGCATCCCCCACTGACTGTTCTACCTCAGTCTTTTTCTCATTTAGTACCCTGTTTTGTAGGGAGAGGCTGGGATTTTCCTGCTGCTTGTCAGTGCCTCCCTCTTTGACTAGTTTAAAAGCTTGCCAATGAAGCATTTAAACCGATTGCTCAAAAGACTTGTTCCCTTCCTGGACAGATGCAGACCATCCTGACAGTATAGGCTGGTGTCCCTCCAGGTGGAACCCCAGTCCCCAATGAAACCAAACCCCTGTGCTCCGCACCATTTTTTCAACCATTCATTAAACTGCATGGTGCCAGTTGCCCTCACCTTCCCCATGCTTTTGACAAGCAGCACCTCTGAGAAGGATACTGTGTGTGCTACTTGTCTTAGTTCCCTCCCCAACTCTGCAAAGTCCTCCTGCACTGCTCTAATCTCATGATGAGCCAAGTCATTTGTCCCTAGGTGGACAATTGCGTCCAGCTCGGAATCCCTTGCAGCTGTTCTCGTGATCCTGAGGATGCGCTTCCTGTCCCTCCAAGCCAAGGCACCAGGCAGGCACCTTACTTCATTCTTCCCAGCTTACCCCAGTTCTATACCCCTAATTACTGAGTCCCCCACCAGGAGCTGCTTCCTTTCCCTTTGATGCCCTCTGCCTCCTTTCTGTGGGCCTTCCTTGTGACAGATATCATCAGTCTTCTCTGCGGGTGCATCCATAGGGGAGCTATGCTCCCCCAGAATGATGTCTGGATTGTGGAGTGGAACAATTGACTGGGTGTGCCTATGTTCCACCCTCCTCACCCTCCCTGAGCCCACTGTGGTCCAACTGCTGTGCTTTCTTTGCAACCTCTGAGGTAGTGGTGGTGGCGCTAGTGCTCCCTGGATGGGGGAGGTTCCCTTTCTGCTGTCCAGTGTATCCTGGGGGAAGGTTTCCTTACTACTGTCCACTGCAGCCTGAAGACGGGCAACTTCCTCCCTCAGGGCAGATAGTTGTCTGCAAATAGGGCAGCATCTCAACCTCCAGAAAGACTCCCGGAAGACTGCTGCCCCACAGCCATTACATTGCACTACTCCCCACATGTTTATCTGGTGGTTTTGGTTTTTTGTTTTTTTTATTGTATTTGTGTGTGTGTGTGTGCACGCGTGCATGTGTGATTTGTTATATAGAAATATATACATATATATATTATACAACGTGTATGCTTATATTATCAGTGCAGTGTGCTAGAGAGGATATGACAGTGAAAATGCACCTTGCACTCAGGGAAATGATGTCAGAACCTCAGGTATAAAGGAACTATTTCAGGGGTGGGTGGGGTGAGGGGTGGGAAGGGGTTGGGCCTAAACTGTGTCCTCACAAAACAATCGACTAAAAGCTCTCACCCACCGCTGCGCTGAGTGCCTTCCTGTCAGCAACATACCCTACACAACAATTTGACAGAGAAAGTACCCTGCTAATCAAACAGAGAAAAATCCAGACATCCAAGTCAGACACAGGTAAACCTCTCCATTCTCCTGCTTTCTCCATCTCTTTTTTCTTTCAAGTCTTTGTCCAATCAGAAGGCTGGAAAATGCAAGCAGCAAGGTTTTCTTATGTAACTCCTAATTCCTGCTTGAAACCTGTCTCATGTTTTCATTCCACTACTCTGCTTTTACACTTGGGGACTGTGATGGATTAGCATACAAGGCAGCTTTTTCGGGAACACTCACAAAGAGAATACTCTGGACACCATTTTTAACTAAATGAAAACTGCTTTACTTTCAGTAACATATAGTACACAAAACTAAGAGCTGGGCTGGCCCAGTAGTGCTGAGAGTTGAGGCGCTGGATGCTACACCTCGCACTACGCTGGCTACCCAGGTTCAGGAATGAGCCCGGGCTGTCGGGGGTCAGCTGGGGAGCATCTGTAGACTGCTCTCCTCTCCCTGGGGTGGGTTGTGGGCTTGCACTGTGCTGCAGCAGCCCATGATGGAGATCAGGGGTTCCACAGTTGTGGTTCATCTAGTGGGAGGAGTATGGCAGACATTGGCATGTTGTGCACATATGTCATTTTACGTCCATACTCCTAAGGTGAAAAAAAAATGGCAGAAGATAGTGGTCAGTCGTGGCAGCTTGGTGGCCATGCCTCTGCACACCCTCAGACCTGTGTGGAATCATGTCTGGGTATTACATCCGGGCTCAGCAGCCGACATTGGGGGTCCCTGCCATGGATACTGTTTGTGCTAGCCCTGTACAAGTGATCTGCCATGGATCACATGGGATGCAGAGGATGGCAGCCAGATGATGGCAGACCGAGCTACAGGGGGAAACAATATTATGATAAAAACCAAAAAAAAGAAACTGAGAGCTTGTATTCAGCTTTATGAAAAGATTCTTTCAGTCCAAGCTCTGGTTGTCTCCCCATAACAGAAAATAAAGCCTCCACTCCCCCTTGTTCACCCTCCCCCATTATTGGTTTCAGGTTTGAATTGTTATCCCTCCCCCATGAGTTAGACAAAAAGTAGAGCATGCAATGCAGTGAGGTCATAAAGGTCCAATTTTAAAGCAATTGGGATTTAGTACAAATTTCCCTACAGCCCCAGGCAAAACCTGTGTTACAAGGTTGTGAAGGGCTTTATGGGTTAAAGGTGGATGACAGATATACACTCTGTCAAAGGCAATGTCAGTTTTTAGTATTTATTTTTGGTCTAATGGCATCAGGGTGCCTATAAAAGATTACATGCTTGCTGACTGTATTTTGGCTACTCATTCTGTCATTTTTATTAGTTCAGTCTTCTTATCCAATCAAAATGTGATTTTACTCAGTGCAAGCTTCTTACCTCATAGCTTGTCCACATTTCTACCCACCCAATGACTGTGGCATTCCTGAGGACAAGAGAACATGAATGTTAGCTGAGTGGCCGTGAACTGACGTGAACTCCTACATGCACAAGTTATGTATATTTCACATAATTCCAGCTTGAAGCCTGTCTCGTGCTTTTGATTTCGATGATCTTCTTTTACACTTGGTCACTGTGACAGGGTAGTAAACAGAGTAGTTTTTTTTGTGGTTAATACGTTTTATTGATTTGACTTATTAAGAAGATACAATGTTGAAAGAGTCGGATGCATTGCAAAGATCTTACAGACTGTTACATATGTCTGTAGAAGCAGAGAATGGAACATGCTGGCCAAATAGTAACAAACTGAATATACTAGCCAGGTAAGCAGTAGGATAATACTCTGTGCCTGGATGTACAACACCTATCCAGCTGGAGATTAACTTTGAAAATAAATAGAGTAGTTTTGAGGAAAACACTCACAAACAGAACATTCTTGAATGCTAACTGCTTTACTTTTGGTAACATGTAAAAAGTGAAGAGCTTGTATTCAGCATTAAAAACATGTTCCTACAGTTCAGTCTCAGGTTGTATCTGCGTAACAGAAAATAAAACCTCCTTTTCACCCTGGTTCACACTCCCATTTTTTTGGGATCAGATGTTACTTGTTAACCCTGCCTCTGAAAGATAGCCAACAAGTAGAGCATGTACTGCAGTGAGGTCCTAAAGGACTAACTTTAAAACAGGAGTGGTTTGGTACAACTCCCCCCAACCCCTATTAAATCATGTGCTGCCTGTGTTGCAGGGCTGTGAAGTGGTTTATGGGTGAAAGAAGCATGATGGACATGTACTCCATCACAGGCACATGTGATGGCTGCCTGTGAAGCAGGTATGGAGGCAGTGGTGATGACCTATAATAGGGCTGTCTCATCTGCCCTTGACTCTGTCATACCTGTCTGTGTACAACTCAGGTTTTCTCATGTGAAACCTCGAGATTTGATGAGAGCTCAAGATGATGAAGACTGAGGATTGAAGGGTGGATTATCATTGCTGGAGATCAAGGATTGAGGAGGACAGACTAGCTTTGACAGCTCACTCCAGTGAGTATCAAAGGGCAATCTCCCATAAGAAGGCACCTTTTCTGACCAGGGAGATTGCTGCAGGAGGAACTGACTGGCTCAAGTCTTCCAGATGGTTTATAGACTTCTTAATCCTGCCTGTCTCCAGCTGGTTAGAACTTGGTCAGACTTTACATACAAGGGACCCAATTCTAAAATGGTTACAGCCAATGCAAGGTTCTTGTATCAAACAGCAACCAGCAATGATGCAACTTGCACCATGCTTCATTTTTGTGGCATTCCCTATTCTGGTACATGGTCTGCACTGGACAGGCAAGCTGCTGTGCCAAATGGACACTGCGCCACCCTTGCAACCTTCATCTGGGTACACCAGGTCACAAGGGGGCTTGCACCATTGTGGGGCTACAATATCCCCTTATTTTGTATTCCAAAAGCCCTGGTGTGGCTGTCACAAGGGGCTCCACTTGAACCTGCCAGGAGCAGTCTAAGCCCCTTGTGTCAATGTGAGACACTGTGGGGGAGAGCTAAATGTGGGGTCCAAGGGGCAGGAAGGGGCACAGAGGGGCAGGGTGGGTTGGTGGGACAGCAGGGAAATAAGGGATTGCTTTGGGACCGGTGGGGTGCATGTGCCTCCATATATTATACATGGGCACCCCCACTTTCATCTAAAACAATCTCTCACATCCTGCTTTCACGCCAGCTCACCCTATGCCCATGCCCCCTGCTCCCTTACCCTCTCTGGCAAGAAGACACCCCCCTCACCACCACCTCCAATGCTGGCCCTTCCTCTGTTGCACCACTGAGGGAGGGAATCACATCCATGTGGCATGTACGACAGCTGCACCACTGGTTGGGTGCTGATCTTCAGTTGTGACAAACCCAGAGATTTTGGTGCCAGGATCCTGCTTTTTTGCAGAATCTGGAGCAGGGTCCTTGGCACACCCAGATATTGCTGCATCCCTGGAGTGTTGTGACTTGCATCACTCCAAGGGAGCCTTTCATAATCTGGCCCAAGATGTTTCCTCTGTTCTTCTCTGACAGAGGGTCCTTAATTTTGTCACGGTTCTCCCCAGATGGGGCAGATGTGTTCCTGCAGTAGATTGCTGGTCATCAACAGGAGACCTCCTCCTCCTCCTCCTCCTCCCTGGAGTGAATTTCAGACAGTATGGGTGGGAGAGTTGAGGGAGGTAATTTTTAACTGTCACCAACGTGCTGTGAACTGGACCTGGGCCCAACACATCTCCTAGTAGACTATGTTGAGTCCATTGCCCAGTGTTTGCTGAGATTGTTTGGTGTTCATTCTCTGAGGGGGTATTCCTTATCTACTTGAAGGAGGCATTGGTGAAGCCCCTTCTGAAGAAACCATCTCTCAAACCAGACTGCTCAGTAAATTTTAAACCAGTCTCAAATCTTCCCTATCTTGGCAAGGTTATTTAGAAAATCCTGGCATCATAGTCTGAGACATACCTCTCCACCTTTGACATCTATGAACTCTTCCAGTTGTGATTTATGCCAAGGCACAGTACAGAGACTGTGTTAGTCAGGGTGCTAAATGATCCCCTCAGGGCGAGAGATAGAGGTGAACAGTTCTGCTCAAGCTTTCTTCAGCATTTGACACTGTGAACCATTGGGTGTTAATGGATCACCTTAAGGAGCTTTGTGGCCTCACCGGTACTGTCATCAAATGGTTTAAAGGGGCACTGTCAGTTTTTCCCCTCAGTTTTCTTTTATTTTATAGTAGTGGCTTTCTATGCACATACCTGTGTAAATGCTTTTGTAGAATGCCCTCTCATAAAAGAAAACACAATCCATGTACCTATTTTTTATAAATTAGCATCCTTTCCATTACATTCATCCTGCATTTAAATTTCCTGGCCACCGGAAGCAGATTGGTGGCAAGAACATGCTGAGAACACGCGTCTACCAGAAGCGCTGTGCCGACATTCACATTTTAACATCCCCATCCCAACAACCATGTAATCCAGTGCATCAAGTTATTTTAAGGTGTTCCTGGTATTTGTAAAAAAAAAAAAAAACGAGCACTCATTCACCCGCAAAACAGTATTGGAATCTGGTGCCGAAATCCCATGCATGCGCAAAGGTGCCTGGAGGATAGATCCCGTGCATGCACAGAATTTTGGCACCAGATTCTAATACTGTTTTGTTACTGAATGAGTGCTCATTTTGTTTGTTACAAATACCAGGAGCACCACAAAATAACTTGATGCACTGGATTATGTGGTTGTTGGGATGGGGATGCTAAAATGTGAATGCCGGCACAGTGCTTCCGATAGACGTGCATTCTCAGTGCATTCTCACCACCAATCTACTTCCAGTGGGCAGAGAATTTAAATGCAGGATGAATGGAATGGAATGGATGCTAATCTATAAAAAAACTGATACACAGATTGTGTTTTCTTTTATGCAGGGCATTCTACAAAAGCATTTACACAGGTATGTGCCTAGAGAGCCACTACTATAAAATAAACGATAACTGAGGTCAAAAGCTGACGGTGCCCCTTTAAGTCCTTTGTCATGAATAGAATGCAGAGGATTACTGCAGGGACTTTTTCCTCTAGCCCAAAGCTCCCATCATGTGGAGTTCCTCATGATTTGATTCTTTCACCAGTTTTGTTAACAGAGCACATGCTGCCACTGTGTGACGTCTTTAGATGCCACAGCATTGGGTTTCACTGCTATGCAGACGATGCACAGCTGTGTCTGACATTTGTACCCAGGACACAGGATGTGGTTTCTGTGCTGAATTCCTGCCTGGTCAATGTCCAAGACTGAATGCACTCTAACTGTCTGAGATTTAATTCAGACAAGACAGAGGTGGCAGTGATTGAGCCTCGTCGTTAATGAGATGAAGAGATGGCTGTAGCAGTGCTGGGGTTAATGTTGGGTTCTGCTTCACTGGCCATCTCTTCTAAGGTAACAAATCTGTGCATGGTCTTGGATAGCAGTCTGATATTAAAGTCTCAGGTGTCTGCTGTGGTCCAGAATGTTTTTTGCCACTTGAGAAAAATCATGCAGATCAAGCATTTCATCCCGCTTGATGACGTTCCCACACTGGTACATGCTTTTGTGACCTCCAGAGTTGACTATTGTAATGCTCTGTACATACAAACATAGACTTTGATGGCAGATAAGGACAACTTGGCCCACCTAGTCTGCCCAGTTCCCTACCTACAGGATAAGATGCAGATCCTAGCTATACAACAACCTATTTCTTCCTACCTCCCACAAGAAGTGCCTTATGTCTGTCCCATGCATTCTTGAATTGTCTCACAGTTTTAGACCCCACAGCCTCATCAGGAAGGCTGTTCCATGCATCCACCACCCTATCTGTTAAAAAAAAATACTTCCTCACATTGCTCCTGAGCCTTCCCCCACTATCTTCAAATTGCATCCCCTTGTTCTTGCACATCTCTTTTTCTAAAAGATGCTACCCTCTTGGACTTTGTTGATTCCACTGAGCTACTTAAATGTTTCTATCATGTCCCCCCTTTCCTCAAGGGTATACATATTAAGTTCCTTTAGTCTCTCCTCATATGTCTTGTTTTGCAGATTTCTGCACCATTTTAGTTGCCCTCCTCTGGACTGCCTCCATCCTGTCTATATTCTTGCAGTGATGGAGTCTCCAGAACTGGACACAGTACTCCAGATGGGGTCTCAACAACTGTCTGTACGGAGGGATAACAACTTCCTGTTTTCTGCTGCTGATGCCTCTCCCTATACATCCCAATATCCCCCCAGCCCTCCTTAAGGTTATCTGACATGATTACCCTCTGTCCCTTTCCATTTTTGTTGTGGTTACTACACCCCATTGTGTAATCTTCTCCTGGGTTTTTGTTTCCCAGGTGCATTATTTTGCACTTCTTTGCATTGAATCCAAGCTGCCATACTTCTGACCATTCTTCCAACTTTGCAAGTCCCTTCTCATCCTTGCCACACCTCCTTGAGTTTCAACCCTGTTGTATATCTTTGTGTCATCTACAAAGAGGCATACTTTTCCTTCTAGTGCATCTGCAATGTCACTTATAAAGACATTAAAAAGGACTGGACCAGTACTGAACCCTGCGGTACCCCACTAGTAACCCCTCTTTCTTCAGAGTGGACTCCATTTACAATTATCTTCTGTGTCCTGTTGTCCAGCCAATGTTTTACCCAGGCTATAACCCTGGGACCCACTCCCAGGCTGGTTAATTTGATTACTAGTCATTTGTGTGGAACTGTGTCAAATGCCTTGCTAATGTCTAAGTAGGCCATGCCCACAGCCCCTCCCTGATCTACTACTTTGGTCACCCAGTCAATGAAATCAATCAGATTCATCTGAAATTACCTTCCCACTGTGAACCCATGCTGCCTTGGGTCCTGTAATCCACTGGCCTCTAGGTGCTCAACAACTCTTTCCTTCAGAAGTGATTCCATCACTTTCCCTACCACAGAGGTCAAACTGACAGGCCTGTAGTTTCCTGCCTCTGTCTTGCTCCCACTTTTGCGAAGGGGAATCACATGTGCTTTCATCCAGTCCTCAGGAACCACACCATCCTCCCATGATTTGTTAAAAAGGGTAGTCTCTGGTGTCACTAGTTCTCTCCTTAATTCTTTTAGAATTTTGAGGTGAATTCTGTCAGGCCCCATTGCTTTGTCCACCTTCAGTTTTAGGAGTTCTTTCAGAACCCTTTATCCTGTGAAAGGACTGGGATCAACCACCCTATCCAGAGTGCTTCTATTAATTGGATTAGGCACCTCCCCCTCAGGGTAAGTGGAAGTATCCTACATCACATGCAGCTAGTGCAGAATGAAGCAGCTAGGTTGATGTTGTGCCTAAATCCCTACATGGCCAGGACCCTAGTTACCTGTATGATATCCTGACCCCTTACTGCCTTTGCACTGCTGAGGAGGGGTTCCAAAGGACTGGCTAAAATCTTTTGGAACAGGGCTTTTGTAGCCCCAGCCCCATGGAACTCCTTTCTAGACCTTTGAGGGGTGCCCCAAAGTGGAGGCCTTTATGAGGGGTCTAAAATTTCACCTTTTTAAGAAGACTTTTCATTTTTACATTTCTCATGGTTGCTGACTGTCAATTTTATTGATTGTTTAATTATTTATTCTTTTTTATCTATTTAATTTGTTTTACTGTGAGTGTAGCGATTTGTCTTTTTGTAAAGCATTCTGAGCCTCCATGAATGGGCACTTAAAAAATAAAAGTTACTTACTTACACTGTCTGCTTTTAGTACATATTTTTGGTCCTAAGAGACAAGTGTGTCTATCAAAGACTACAGTGCTTTTTATAGAAAAGTGTATGTGTACTTCAGTATAACGAGGCACACCCAGTAAGGGCAGCGGTGTTCGGTATGTGGTGTGCAGTACGCAGTATGCAGTTTGTGGTGTGCCCTATGCGTTACACAGTACTTCTTAAGTAAATTCATTTACTAGTCATTTAATTGCAAGCAGCTGAAATGCACCAGGTGGCATTGTTTCAATGTAAATATGCCTGCTAATTATTGCTTTGACAGCAGGTGTCACCATTGCATTTGTCTCCCTAGCCCATAAAGTCCTGTAGATCGGGATAGGTAATGTGCCAAAAAAAAAAAAAGAGAGAAAAGAAATGAACTGTCTCCTTTATTAAAATTTAGTGTAAGAAATAATCCATCCTCTTAGACACAGTTTGAATGGTTCCCAGATAGTACGCAAGAAAAAGAAAATGAGAAGAGATGCTGGTAATCAAATATTGTTGTTTAATTCAATTAAAGGAGTTCTATCAGCTTTTTCTTAGTAATTTAATACTTATATAAATGTTCCTGTATGTGTATTTCACCACCCTTTTGTAGATGAAAATAAAAGACTTGCTAATGCCCTTCAGGAATGCAAACAGCAAACTCCATATCAAAAAATGTGAGTAAAATTAGAGGGTTACACTCCTCCATATAAATTACCATAAATTAATGTGTAAGCCATTAGATCACCAAATGTCCATTGACACATAATATAGGGGAGAAATTATCAGATTTATGTGTGCACTCAATGAACCTCAACACCAAATCCACACATATATGCATATAATAATATGTGTATCTTGTATAAATTAATCAATAACCATGCATCCAAAAAATGGTCATCTCAGTTTGCAAACAATAACAAACATTTCACAGAGTTTATAATACCACATACATGATTCCCAATCCATGTTCTTTTTAAACTCATGAGGTTTTTGAGTTTTTAACTTGAATATCCACATGGATTTGTTTTTCAGACAAGATGAATATTCCAAGTAAGGTTTAGTGGATGTATGCAATCTCCTGTCAATTTTGAAATGAAAAGTAATATGTAAGACTTCATTAGCTAGTTTACACATTTGAGGTTATCAGGTGTTTTAAATGATCTTTTATAAATCTTTTTTTTTATTTAGCTTTACTGTTCATTAACATTTTTTACCTCTGCTCAAAAAAAAACCTGAGTGAAAATTGTTAGGGACAAGGAGTGATGGACAGTAGGGTGAACTGTGATTTCACTTCGTTTCTAGATCCAGATGCATTTTAGTGTCAGAAATCTGGCTCTGTGAGGAACTGGTAAGAGGGTGGAAGTCAGTTTACTCAAGAATATGGATACTGAAAAGTGCTATGCACTAACATAGCTTGTAAACTCTGGCTTAACTAAAAATAACCCTTTTTCCACATCACAGATGTGTTTCAGCTCTTAGTCTGTACCCAGTAAATGCTGACGTCTATAGATAATGGATTACAAAACCATAGCCCCGGTCCATAGGTGACAAGAGTCACCTCATTATTACATTTGAACATACGAACACGCCAGCTGAAGATGGCCATTTGGTCTATCAAGTCTGCTCGTATTGCAGAGTCCACAGCTTGAGCTAATGTCCCTGTCCTCCTTCCCCACTCCTCCCATCCTCCCTACCCATGATTCTTATCTTCCCCCTTTGCCTATTCCAGCCTCTCTTAAAGCTGCTCACTATCTTTAATGAGATGACCTCTTCTGGCAGCACATTCCAAGTGTCCACCACCCTTTCTGTGAAGAACTGCTTCCTGACATCCCTCCTAAACCTCCCACCCTCCGGCTTAAGACTGTGCCCCCTCATGATATGGTGCCACTCAGCTTAAAGAGACTTTCCTTATCAACATTATTTACCCCTTTCAAGTACTTGAATGTCCCAATCATGCCCCCTCTCTCTCTCTCTCCTGTCTTCCAGGAAGTACATGTTCAGTGCCCTCAACCTCTCCTCATTTGCCTTGTCCTGCTGACCGGCTTTCATCTTTGTTGCCCTCCTCTGTACCTTCTCCAGCAGGTTAATGTCTTTTTGAGGTGTGGGCACCAGTACTGAACTCCATACTCTAGATGCTGCCTTACCAGTGACCTGTACAAGGGCAGTATAACCTCCTATCTCCTACTACTGATCCCCCTAGCTATGCATCCCAGCATCTTGTTTGTCTTTGCTACTGCTTTCTTGCACTGCATGGAGTGATTCAGGTCACTAATTATCATCAATCCAAGGTCATACTCCTCCTCTGATGCAGCTACTTGGACTCCACCCAGGTAATACTCTGCCCTGGGATTCTTGGCTGCAATATGCATAACTTTGCATTTCTTGGCATTAATGCCAAGCTGCCAGATCCTGGACCACCTCCCCAGCTTTTCCAGATCTTCCTGTAGGTCCCACATCCCTTCAGCTGTGTCTACTCTCCCACAGAGCTTGGTGTCATCTGTGAATAGGCACATTTTGCCTTTAATGCCATATCCAATGTCATTGATGAAGACATTGAACAACACTGGCCCCAGCACGGAGCCCTGTGGGAACCCCACTGGTTATGTCTCTGGTGCCAGATAACTCTCCCCCCACCACCACCCTCTGGGTTCTGTCCCTCAGCCAGTTTTCCACCCATCTGGCCATCTACTCACCAACTACAAGATCCAAAAACTTCCTGGTCAACCTTTTGTGGGGCACAGAGTCAAATGCCTTACTGAAATCAAGATAGAAGATTTCTACTGCTTGACCCCTGTCTAGTGTCTTAGTGACATAGTCAAAGAAGTCACTCAGATTTGTTTGACATGATCCCCTCCCATGAACCCATGCTGCCTTTCCTCTTGGAGACCATGCTCCTCTAGATATGCCACAAACCTTTTCTTTAGTATGGTCTCCATGAGCTTTCCCACAACGGAGGTCAAACTGACTGGTCTGTAATTCCCTGGATCATCCTTGGGACCACTTTGTCTCATTGTCCATAATGCTGTATTCTAGTAAATTGGACCTATTCAGAGATCAAACCCTATTTAGGTCTCATTGAAGAACTTCCTCATGGTAACCCCTCTTTCTTAAATGTAGTATAGATTTCACCAGCTTCTGCCTCAAAATATTCCAGACTGATACAATTAAACCTTAACCTCACCAACTCACCATAAAGGAATATTGGGCACTATGCACTATTGGGGCAGAGTGGCTACGTGTGTGTATCTGGGGTGCATAGTCACTCTATACCCACTATTTCCCCCTGCATGGCATGCACAAAGAGGGGATGCGCAGACCCACGGCACCCAGTTCCCCACATCTGTGGACAGATCCATGCTGGGTCATTCTGGGGGAATGCCAGTACTAAGCAGTATTCACTAACCCATGTAGTGCTGTCTGCATGGGTTCAGAGAGTGGTACAAGGTATGCCAGGGAGACCCTGCTGTAACCCACTACATGCCCCCATGGGCACAGGCCTGCAGTCACTGGGGGACTAGAACAGGGCACACCATGCTGCCCCTGACCACTGGACAGTAGGAGGCAGAAGGGGCAGCTGGACGGGTGAATGCCTGGAACTTCCAGGAGTGGTGGCACCAGAACTGGATGGTGCCGCATGGGTCCGGGTGCCTGCAATCAGCATGCACAGCCCTGGACCCATGCCACCCTATGTGTGGGATCCACTATGGGTCCCAGGGGGGCATCCCATTGTATGCTCATCAGAGATGATGACTCCTCCCCCCACCAACCTGCGGAGTCCTGAGTGCCAGGGGGAGGAGCCATGGACATGTGGTTGGCATTGGTGAATTCCAGTATGGGTGCACTTGCCCAAAGGGTCGCAGGCATGGTACATGACTTTTCTGCATACCCCCACCCACTTTATGCATAGGGCCCATTTTGAATGATGTATTGTACCTGGGGTGTGAACTGTGGTTCTGGAGTACTTTGCTGCCAGCTGTACTTTTTCTAAAGCATGTTTTCACCATCCTCTCCTCTGCGATGCCAATTAAAATAAGATCCAGAAAAGTAAATTTTGTTTTGTCACTGGTAGCAGTACTGGATCTACATATTTGCAAACTCACTTGTTGCAATCTTTTTTTTTATTTAAGTCCATGTGAGGCATTTTTGTACCATACAGCTGTGCAGTATGATTGTGCAAATTCTGGAATGGAGGGCTCAGTCCGGCACAACTGCTCCAATGGTTTTAATAGAAAAATATGAGTTCATTTTATGTCTGTGCATGTTTTTCTCTTCTGGCACAAATATAATATTATTATCTGGTGCTCCTTGAAAAATTGATCATATTGGCTGTTCATAGGGAAAAATACATGAAGTGACTGGCCTCTCAAAATGCTGAACTTAGTTATTATGACATTTACATTTACCCTTCCTACCAAAGTCCTTCTGTCAAGTATGAAGTGTTATGGTTCACAATGCAGAGGTAATAGCGAGCAACTGATCCCTTAGGGTAATCTATTACTGACACATGCAAGTAGTCAGTACTTTTGTACAAAGCAGGCATAGAGGTCTACAGTACTTCAGGTTGGCATGGTCACTCCACACAATGCCATTATTGCATGATGGGAGGCAATTTAGATGGAGGTGACACATATTTGGGATGTAATAAACCAAAAGTTGGTTTATACCACTATTTCCTGCAACCCAATATTGGTTTAGAGAGCAAGCAGGAAAAAGTGAGTGATGTGCCTATAAGGTGCACCACAAAGTCTATGGGGTTCAGTTACATGTTTTCAATGATGCCCAGACTAAACACCAAAACAAAGCATCTGCAGAGCTAAAATAACCACTATATACAGGCTACAGCCCTGAAGCTCCAGAGAAATGTAGAACTTGAGAACCACAAGACTATTGCTGTCACTAGCCACAGAAATGAAGTCTTTGAAGCTATCTGAGAGAATATCATAAATACTAGAGAAAGTATAATATGATTTTCACGGGCAGAACAAGACCAGTCATGAGGCAGCCAACAAAAATCTATGCTGCATAAAATCCAGAACTGCACCACACCTCACCTGTCCTATCTTTTGATACAATTTGGGGCTATTTTTCTTCGCGTATCAATTATTGTCTTAAATAAATAATTATTGAATTCAATTTTCTAACTTGTCATTTGTGTTTGTGTTCTAAATATAGATGAACATTTTATAATTGCACTAAGGCACTCTGAGGGAATCCATTGCACATGGTGTACTTCACTTGCTGGGCTGTAGACACATCACTTGTAGTGTCACACTTAACTACTGTATGCCCTTGGGTGTATGGTTATACATGTGCAGTGTAAACATTCTCATGTCTTTTTGCATAAAAAGATAAAGATATCTCCACTGCCCCCCCCAAAAAAATATGGGATAACAAAAACAAATTCTATTTGAACTGTACATTGTATAATTGAAAGCATTTGGAGGCTACTGTGATAACACATCTGAAAAGAAAAAAAAAAGACACTCCAGCTGCTAGATGATTTATTTGAAGGATTATTCTCCCCAGAGACATGGAGTGGCACCTGTAGGAGCACCATAATCCAGACCAACAGACTCTCTCACTCTGCAAACACCGCTGAATGGGTGTAAAATGTTGAGTCTGGTTTAATCCATCATAATAAGGAAAGACAATACTTCAGGGAAAGTATCTGACCAGGCAGAGCACAAAAGGGTTAAAGGAAACATGACATATATGTGAATGTGCATTGCATGTACAATTATTTATAGAAACTGTAGTCATTCCTTGCTTGGATTTATAATAAACTACTAGAATTCAGGTTTCCAAATGCATACCATATTCTGTATATATTTCTTTGTGTGGCAAAAAATAATCCTGTTCATGTCATTTCATGGGACAAGGGATGTGGAGGCATGGCTACTGTATGTCACCGCATGGATTGCCGAATTTTGGGCAGAAGATGATGACCCATCAGAGCAGTGTTTAGCATCATAAATCCTTATAATGACACAGTAAAAACCTTCTGCCCTCAGCTGGCCCATGAAGACCAGGCTCATTTCTTAACCCAGGTCAAGGGCATCACTGGTGGCAACACTACCACTGAGCTGAAATACCATTTGTTTGCAAGGATTCCATTATGTAATGAGTTTGGGTTACCAAAAGAAGTGCCTTATTGCGCATGCTGTCAATTTTATTATAGACTGTCAGCCAATGTACTGTAGATGAAAATCAAGTGACAGAGATCTCATTTCACAAACATACAAAGTTAGAAACCAGTTAATCTTTTTATTAATGTCTACAATAAGTAATACAGACATAATAAAACACAGACAACAAACAGCAGGCCCAATGCATATAGAAATGGCATACAAATAAAAGGTACATTCACAGTACATGTCAGCAAGCAGCACAAAAACAGATGCAGGAGATAATAACACATAATATATATCGGGAACAAAATAAAGCAACCACTCACATTAAAATGTGATGAAAAGTCAAGTGCATCTCATTACCTAGACAAAAAACGTCTTATGACTTACAAAATCAGGGACTAATTTATGTTTATACTTTTGCCACTTAAAATTGTGTTTAAAGAAATAATTGATGTAAAAAAGCATACTAACTTCTTTTATCGAGTATGCTCATAAAGGGATTAATCATGTGGTACAGCATGCGCCTGCCAAATATCCAGTAGTACAGACTCTTTTACTATGCCTGAGCTTAGAGGTGGGAGGCAGTTGTTTTTGTTAGATACTCTATAAATTCACCACTCACCACACAACTGACCCCAACTGACTTAATGGGTTTCTTTCTTTTCTTTCTTTTTTTTATATCATTTTAAGATATTTTAGTGGAGGTATTACAGTTGTCTGCCACTGTTAAAAGATAGTTAGAAAATGTTTTTCTACAGTATCGTCAGGATATAGTTAACATTTTACTTAATTTTTGCAGGACAATGCCACTCAAACCAGGAAAGTCCTGACAAAATCAGGACAGATAGTAACCCTACCTCCTACATGGAGAACATATCAATTTTGTCTAGCATTACACTTTCTAATATAAATGGCTTTAACAAGACAATTAACATAGCTCTTTATTCAGTACATATCTGGAAAAAAAAACAGTTATAAATTCCAAAAGAGGGAATCCAAAGCAGCACTGCATATACCGTACATTGTCTAACATAACATTGTAGCATTGTGTACGGACATCTTCTAAGAGTTCACTGCTGTTCTGTATGACTTTCAAAGGTAAGAATGTAACTTTTAGTTACTTCATTATTGAATGCTACAATGTCACAAAAAATGAAGTTTTTGATTGTCCAAGCAGCAATATGTAATTGTGTACGTTTCTTTTGAATAATGCACTAAAGGGCACACTAAACATCACAGTAAAAAAAAATAGCATTAAGTATCTTGTTAAGTTAATTTATTCTTCTAAAGGTAATGTGGGATAAAAATGATATTTTCACCATCTAGGAGCAGTAATAAAATGTGTATTAATGTGTCTTGTGTGTAGTGATACAGGAAACCTGGAACTGCTTTTCTTGATTTACAAGGTCCCTGTTTAGTCAATGTCCTGAAGAAACCATAATGTCAGTTGGGGGAGAGTGAGAGGTTATGAGGGAGGCCCACACCTTAATGGTGTGTGACCCTGTGCAAGTCCCTTTTGAGACACAACTGTGCTGCCTTTTGTTCAAGCCTCCTTTCCCTGCTCTCAATCCTGTGGGCATTTTCTTTGGCTGGAGAGTGTGCTTAATTAATTCCAACCAGTCTATAGGGAAATCACTCTCTGAGACTGCTTTTGTCAGGTTAGAAAAAAAAAAGTGACTTGGGAATCTCTAGAAAATATAATCTATAGGAAAAAAGTCAGAATCCCATATTCAAAGGCCAGAAAGTTAAGAAGTATGAGGCTGAAATGTAAATGAGATGTCTCTGACACCTCTGGGGTTAAACAGAGCACTTGATTATAGAGGTTAGTTAGACAAATTGGTATGATGTACAGCTGAGCTATTAGAGTAATGAGCTGTGAATGAGCATGGTACAGCCAACAGACGGAGATGGGTTTGATTCCCACAGTCTCCATGTGCATACTTTGTGGCTCTGAACAAGCCATGCATTTCTGTTCTAATATGCAATCATTCCTTGTTCCCCAGATCTACAGCATGGTAGCCTGATTATCAGGCTTGGTTATCAGGTGTACCTTGGTTACTCATGATGGAGTTGAGTGATGGGGGAGATGATAAGAGTGTTGGGGAGACAAAGAGGGGACATCTACAAAAAAAGTGAAAAAAATTAAAACCAAAAGTAACAATCATCTATTTTTTAAACTGAATAATATTTTCAGGCAGCAATTCATATAACCCTTTGTAGTTATTAGATGCTTTTATTTAGCATAAGCTAGTATATAGGCTCAACACAGATGTCTATTAAGAATGTATCATTGCCACTGCCCAAGAGACCCAAAGTGCAGTGTGGATGGCTGAGTGTAAAACCATGGGTAGTTTGGATCAGACATACTTTACAGGAAGTATGTTCCTACTGTCTGGTTGTCTGTCTGTCTGTCTGTACTGTATATACAACTGTCTATCTTTCTATCTGTATGTCTGTCTATATATATCTCATATCTCTTTATATTTATCTGTCTGTACATCTATCAGTCTGTCTGTCTGTCTACCTACCTACCTACCTACCTATCTATCTATCATTGTAAGGTATGAAATTTAATGGAATGTCAGAAAATTATCCAGCTCCTTTTGGTAGTAATATAAAACAATCTTAGGGTCACTGTTACAGAAATGTACTAAATTTATATATACACCAGAGCCACAGAATAACTTCTGTGAGTAAAACAGTTAATTTTATGTTCTCATTTTAACATAACATATATTCACAACCTTCTGTTCAAAACACATACTCTATGAATCAAATGTAAGACTTGTAACAGTGTTATTGCTGTAGCTTAGTTGAAAAAAAGCACAAAATGCTATTCTACTTTCTTACATTTTAACAGTAGTGGCCTGTTATTGTTCCCAATTTAGTGCAGACTTTTACCTGGCTCTAGAAATAATTTTATGCTGCTTAATTTTATGTTATGAAATAATTTTATGCGATAAAAAATTGCCATGCATAGGTTTTTACAATGTTATACGGACTTGGGTTTTATTTTAGATACTGATGTCTTCATTAAGCGTATTGTAATTAAGTATATATTTTTATATACTTTATTTAAATATTGAAACTTATTTAAATAATTTAATAGCGATTTTAATTATGATATCTGAATCTACATCAGTGACAGGTCTGCAGTATAGTCATGAACTGAAAGAGTCTGAATTCTGGCTGTTGCCTTCTTTAGTGTGTAACACAGAGCTCCTGTCTTATCTGTAGTCACTGGGCCAGATAGTCAGACTGCACGGGGCAGGAGCACAAGCCTGGGTGCAGTTCAACTGGGCTGCACTGGGGACAGGACCAGATGATATTCAATGGTGTTGTACCATGGCTCAGCACTATTGAATATGGCACAGAGGGTGCATGCACTGTGCCCACACAAGACACAGAAAGGGGGCACAGGGATGCACCTGCACAAGTGCAGTTGCGCTAGGTGCATCACCCATGATATTCAGCCTGGGGCATGCAAATGAAGCCAAAATGCATGCAAGGCACAAATGGGGTCATTTGCATATCATTATGGCCCAATTTGCATGCGATGCACTGCTCCCCAGTGAAGTGCACCTGACACCCTGCCAAGCTGCTGTCATCAGGGATCGACACCCTGGTGGGCTATTGCAGCCCTCCCCCAATCCCATATGCCTGATCATGGCATCTGTAATAATTACATTGATCCTTGGTGGTCTAGTGCCCCCCCCCGTATGCTTGATCGCAGGCCAACTTAAATGGTAATGAAATCCCTGTTGGTCTAGCAGTAACCCCCTTCCCCCGTATGCTCATTTGCAGGCTGTTGTGAAAATACTGAATCACCTGGTGGTCCAGTGGTACCCCACTCACCCACATAGGTCCACCGGCCATCTAGCATCCCCCCTGTCATCAGCGGGTGGCAGCGCCCCACCTGCATGCCACCTGTCTGCCCACCGAATGACAGCATACAGTATGATCTGTATGCCTATTGGTCCACAGTGTGGACCAATGGGCTCAGCAGACTATACTGTTGCACCATACAGTTACAGAAATGTATGAACGCGTCTCATTCACATATGGTCCAGGTAGTACAGTATGGTCTGTGAAGCCTATTGGTCCATGCTGGGGACCAATATGCATACAGATCATACTGTATACTGTCATTCATCAGGCAGCCAGGTGGCATGCGGTGGGGCGCTGCATCCCACTGATGATATAGGGGTGCTGGGTGGCTGGGGTACCTCTGTGGGTGGGTGGGGGGGGGTACCTCTGGACCACCGGCTAATATGGTATTTCCAGAACAGCCCATGAATGGACATACAGGGTGGTTACCACTAGACCACCAGGGATTTCATTACCATTTACGTTGGCCCACGATCAGGTATATGGGGGGGACCACTAGACCACCAGGGATCAATGTAATTATTACAGATGCCACAATCGGGCATATGGGGGGGACTGCTAGACCACCAGGGATGGATGTTATTATTACAGATGCCCATGATCAGGCATGTGGGGCAGGGGGGCCTCTAGACTACCAGGGGGTCAGGGTGCTTGTGGACGGTGTACCAGCTGGGTGGGTGGCCACTCAAGGCTGGTGGCTGTTGTGTTGCACCTTGCACTACAGCTGCCCACCTGTGGGTGGCCAGCATTTGAGCCTGTGATTTGTGGCTCACCTTTGAGCACCAGTGTGTGGCACATGTAGGGGTTGCACCAGCATATGTTTCGCTCATCCTGGGCTGAATATCGGGATGTGCTGCATAGGCATGGGCATGCTCCCTACATCTGCCACTCATGCATTACAAATTCGGCCCTGTTCATCGGGGGTTGTACTGCCACTTTACCCCTTTGAATATCGTGTCAGGGCACATTGGGGGGGGGTTGCGCATGGTGCACATTGTTATGCCAGGCACAACCTCTTTGAATATCCCATCCATTGTGTTCTATGGTAGTCTTGTGATACACCAGTCTGTACACTGCAGTGCCAAAACTCTTTAGATATTTCCTTATGTGTATGACTAGTGCCATTCTCAGAAAATAAAGAAAATAAAGGTTTGCGTATCCTGAAAACTACTGATTTGCCAATTTTCAATTCCCGAATATCCCCAGTTACTGCAGCGATTTAATAATCACATACAGTAGTGGGGGTGACATCTGGTATCTGGGAGGACCAGAGTGAACGTTTCTTTTTCTTATACTCAGGAAAATCCTTTGCTAGATGTGAGAGAAGTCTGGGAATTTATCTTTGGTTCCTCAGAGTCCATCATTCTGATGAGGGGGATTAATCCACTCCATTTATTTTGTCATATGAACATAAACATTGCAAGGCATCGGTTTGTTTATATAGAAACATACCTAGAAACAGAGAATTTGACGGCACATAAGGACTGCTTGGCCAACCCAGTCTTCCCATTTCCCTACCTAATGGATAAGCTGCAGATCCTAGTTAACCAGCAGCCTACTTCTTCCTACCCCCCAGAATTGCCTTATGACTGTCCCATGCATGCTTGAATTCCACCACTGTTTTTGACTCCACAACCTCCTCCGGAAGGCCGTCCATGCATCCACAACCCTCTCTGTGAAAAATGCTTCCTTAAATTACCTCTGAGCTGTCCCCCATCTTCAAATTGTGCCCTTGTTCTTGCACAGCTCTTTTTTGAAAGATGCTACCTCTTGGACTTTGTTGATTCCCTTGAGGTACTTGAAAGTTTCTATCATGCCCCTCCTCCTTTCCTCGAGGCTATACGTATTAAGCTCCTTAAGTCTCTCCTCATATGTCTTCCGGTGCAGATCCTGCACCATTTTAGTTACCCTCCTCTGGACAGCTTCCATTCTGTCTATGTCTTTGCGGAGATTGGGTCTCCAGAACTGCATGCAGTACACCAGATGGGGTGTCACCAGCTGTCTGTACAGAGGGATAATAACTTCTTGTTTTCTACTGGTGATGCCTCTCCCTATGCATCCCAGTATCCCCCCAGCCCTCCTTGCTGCCCTCTCACATTGCTTGCCCACCTTAAGGTCATCTGATATAATTACCCCCAGGTCCCTTTCAATTTTTGTTGTTGTTAGTATCTCACCCCCATTGTGTACTCTTCCCCTAGGTTTTTGTTTCCCAGGTGCATTATTTTTGCACGTCTTTGCATTGAATCCAAGCTGCCATACTTCTGACCATTCCTCCAGCTTTTCCAAGTCCCCTCTCATCCTTTCCATGCCTTCTTGTGTATCAACCCTGTTGCAGATCTTTGTGTCATCTGCCAAAAGGCATACTTTTCCTTCCAGTCCCTCTGCAATGTCACTTATAAAGACATTAGAATGGACTGGACCTAGTACTGAACCCTGCGGTACCCCACTAGTAACCCCTCTTTCTTCAGAGTGGACTCCATTTACAATTACCTTCTACGTCCAGTTGTCCAGCCAGTGTTTTACCCAGGCTACCACCCTGGGACCCACACCCAGGCTGGTTAATTTGATTATTAATCTCTTGTGTGGGACTGTGTCAAATGCCTTGCTAAAGTCTAAGTAGGGCATGACCACAACCCCTCCCTTGTCTTTGGTCACCTAGTGAAAGAAATCAATTTGATTCGTCTGACATGACCTTCCCGCTGTGAACACATTCTGCCTTGGGTGTTGTGTCCCACTGCCCTCTAGGTACTCAACAGTTCTTTCCTTCAGAAGTAATTCCATCACTTTCCCTACCACAGATGTCAAACTGACAGGTTTGTAGTTTCTTGCTCCCACTTTTGTGAAGGGGAATAACATCCACCTTCTTCCAGTCCTCAGGTACCACACCATCCTCCCATGATTTGTTAAAAAGTGTAGTCAGTGGTGTCACTAGTTATTCCCCTTAATTCTTTTAGGGTAGAAAGACTAAATGGGCAATCACGCAGGATAAATAAAGAAAACAAAATAATAAGCAGAAGCCAATGTTAGGCAGCTCTGCAAACGGACAAACTCGTTCAGGTTTATGATCTTGATCCCACTGTGGATTTAGAGACTGAGGGCCAGATATTCAAAACTTTACTCCAGGGCTAAATAAGCACTGCTTGGTGTGCTAAATTAGCCTGCAGCAAATAGCCCATTATATTCTAAAGGAATAGCCTGGTAATAAACCTGCTGAATATAGCACGCTAAGGAAGCCGGGCAAACTGGTCTGAGAATGCAGTGCCAAAACAGCCTGGGAATAAGACAGTACTGAATATAACAAATAAAACTGCACTGAATGTAGCACCCAGTCAGGCAGTGCAAACACCCACAGGAACACATTGCAGAGGTGAGCCTGCTATGCCCTGGAACACACGCAAAGAAGCACTGCCCTGAATGTGATCCCAAGAGCAGACAGCAGTGCAGAACCCAGAATATGACACACACCCAGCCATGTGAATGCCCAGTAACACCTGGTACCCATAACTGAAAACCAAAGAGCAGTACAAATCTATGGAAAAACCCAAGCACCCAAAAATGATAGAGGACACAGTAAACACAAGAATGTGTAATGTATAATGAAAAAGATGGAATAAAGGCAACAAGAATAACAGAATAGCAACAACAATATACACAACAAACATCAATGAAATTAACACAACTTCAACTACTACCACTACCTTGAGAACAACTACTGGTACTACCACTACTACTACAACAATGATTACTATGAATACTACAACTGCTACCACTACTACTACTACTACTACTACTACTACAGCTACTAATACTTCTACTGCTATGGCTACTACTATGACTGCTACTAATATGACTACTACTACTACAAACACTACTACTAAGACAAATACTACTACTACAACATAAACAACTATTATGAAATACTGCATATATGTACATACAAACACTATTAACAAATTGTCAATGGAAATGGAGGGAACGGGGAAGTAGGCACAAAAAAAAGAAAGGAAAAAAAGGCAGCAACAAGTTCAGCTGTCCGGAGGGGGGAATAAAGCAAACAAAGAAGGGAACAGTCCTATGACTGCATGGTGGATGGGTCTGGCAGCCATGTCTCCAGCACTGCAGCCACCGGCCGTGTCTCTGCAATGATGACTGCCTGCTGCGCAATGAGGGTCCTCTGCTGGTGGATGATGAGTCTTAGCAGGTCATCCCTCCCCTCTGACTCTTCAGGCCATGTGGCCCACAGTGAGCACCAATGTGGATCCACAGGATGGTACACTGACAGGGAAGTAAAATGCAACCCCCAGGTGGAAGCTCAGGGGTGGACAGCATGTCCCAACAACCATGCCCATGTGGTGACATAGTGCATAATGTACTGCACAACACGACACACACCAGTATGCTGAGGCATGATGACAGAGGAACCACCCACCAACCCAATGTATGTGGACAGGTGCGGAAGGCCACTGGCAACACAACACAACACAATGCACATGACACAGCCCAGTGGATCACATAGTGACACAGTGTAACCAGACAGCCAGTCCCCGAGGTGACAAGGACTGTGAGCCAGGGCATGACAAATACATGATATGACACACGTTGGGACATGTTGCCCAATGCAACGGAGCTATGAGAACCACAGCAGAGCACACCCACTACTGGAATGGCCGCAGCCACACCACAGTATGATGACATGCAGCCCATGCTGTAAATGAGCATGGCAGTTGGTGGTGCCAACACCCACAACAGCACACCCAAGGCAGCAATACATGATGTGGCCATGCATTGCATGGTCAACACCATGTAACAAAGGGGTACAGGCCATGGCCCACCACCAGCAGTACAGCAGTAGGCTAAGCACACATGCCAGGTACAGTGTTGCACGTGCTGGTACTGTATGGCAGGCCACAACCCCCCAGCAGGATGGAACAACACCATCTGCAAAAGCAAACCCATAGTACACAATGCCACTACAGTAGCCCAGCACCATCCCCCCCTGCATGACAGGTATACAAAGACTAGCCACTTCAAGGACATGGAAACACAAGCCAGTAGAGGATCATGGTGCCCCCCACTAAGCAATGCCCCATATGCACACATGATGGACACAGCAACACAGGCCTATACAACACCATGGCCCCATACAGCCTCCCTGCTTCTGGCAGGTCTGCAGGATGCCATCCACCCATCCAGACCCATTGTACACCATGCCACTACAGCGGCCAAGATACCACCATGTGTCACAAGGCAATGTACCAGGTACACAGCCATGTCCACTGCAGGAACAACACTGGCAGCCCATGCACAGGCCCCCCCACAGCACATGCCAGACAGTGTGTAGCAAACCATGGTACTTATGCAAGATGCCCTACTGTCCATCACTGCTCTCCTCTGCCTGCTGTGGCATGGCTCACACCCTAAGCCTGTTTCCATGGCCCCTGGCTCCCCATGCAGCCTGCTTGTCCTCATTGCCATCTACATTCCTCCCACTGTGCTCTGTAGGGGGAATATGGTACATCACTGTAAGTTCACTTTGAACTGCTATGGTTCGCTCCAGCAATGACCGTGTTACACAGGGTACCCCACACCATAGACCACCCCCCGCTACATGTGGCACATCACAGTGCAAGCACATGTGACCCCCCTGAAGTGTGCAGTCAGACTGTGGCACCTGTGTCATGCAGAACCCCAGACATAGACAGCTACAATGACCTGTTGTGTAGACATTGCACACACAGGTCATGGCGGCATGGCAATATTGTTGCAGAATGTGGCCACATGGAGTCAACCAGTGTCAGGACACACACAGCAGTGACATGCACATGTAATGGGACACATGCACATGCACATGCACAGACACACACCATAACACACAGACACAGATGCAGGCGAAGGCACACACACACACACACACACACACACACACACACACACACACACACACACACACATAGATGGCATACATGGCTGTGGCATTGCATGGCACCTACCTGGCATGGGCACAGTCCTATCACAGACCATGCACTTGTAGCACTAAAGCTGTTGTGGCAGGCTCTGCTGCATATCCACTTACAGGTGGCAGCATTTTTCACCATTCCTGGCTATCTCCGTCCATCAAGACAGGCAATGGGCAATGGATGCCCAGACCTATCTACGGGAAAGGTCCCCCTCCATCACCTCCCCAAACAGTCTCCTGTGCCACTGCTTCACCAGCTCAACAAGACTGGCTGTCTCCATATCCCCCCACCTCCTGTCCCTGTGGACAACAGCCCTCACTCTCCTACATGTTGACATTATGCTGATTGCTGTATTGGGCACCTCCCTAGAGCTACTGGCACACCCTGCACAGGTCTCTTTATAGCTAGCTAGCTGCATTGCTCTGCACTGCAGTGTGACTAGGCCATACTACTGAGATTGCTCTGCATTATTTGGAAGTGCACAAGCTGTGCATGTGCAACCCCATCGTAACACCTGCGAGACTGTAGTGCCAAATCGCATTTGTCCTGTAGCGCTGCACTATCTTGTTAGTGCTACACAAACAGGATGAGCAATCATCATGCATATGTGACCCCACTGTGACCCCCACATCAGGAGGCCATTGCCCATATGTGCTAAGACATCGCGCAAATGCCCTGTAGCGAGACTCTAACGCAATAGCGCAGTGCTACACACTGTCTGATTAGCACAGCGCTAAACAGTTGCCCGGCGCTAAATGTTGGTATATTCAAAGGACATATGTGAATTAGGTTATTTATGTATTCACAGGGCAAACTGACACATTGCCATATCATTACAGCCTGATCTACATGTCTAACAAGGTGGATTGCTCAGCTGTTCTATATAAGAGCAAACAGTGCTCCACCTGTGTAGCTGACAGGAACTGCAGTGCTGTTGCTGGAAGTGATTGCAAACATTGCTTGCAGGATGTCTCAGGAGCTACAACAGGGAACTGCAGGTTTGTACACAACTCAGAACATGCTACTGATATGAATGGCAATACATAGGACAGATGGGTGATAGCATGCATGGGCGATGTTAGGCCTGATGCTGTGCTGTCTGTGGGACTATGTGTACACTGCTCTCTAGGCTGCACAGATGCAGGACAGCAGCACAGGTCACACTGTAATAGTCTGAACCATATACAGTGGGCATGCCAATGGCCATGGTTGGGGTTTCTGTGACACCACACTGTGGGACATGGCTGTATGCACTCTGCCTACATGGATGGTGCATCGGGTTGGGTGCAGTTTTGGACAGTTGTGGGGCTACGGGTCTTTGCATCTCAGCGGTGCTGCAACATATGCAATACCGCTAAACTGTATGGAACATCGACCTGTCACCTGGCAGGGTAGGACCAACACAGCTGCTGGAGGGTGGCATGGACAACTGCATTGTGGGATGTCAGGGTGACATGCCTATATCACTGGTGTATGCCCAACAGGGTGAGCTGGGTGTGCTGCATGTACACAGTGGCAGTGCTGCTTGTGGAGGGTGGTCAGCAGCAGGAGTATGTATGTGACACAAGCGATGTGTTGAGCCATGAGCAAGGGCCACAACATCATGCACCATGCCCCATGTCCCCAGCACTGTGCGAATGTCAAACATGACAGCCACACAGCACACATGGGACACCTGTACTGTGCACAACCATGGCTATTATGTGCTGTGTAACACACACACACACACACACACACACACACACACACACACAGCCATTTGGCTGCATGGCATCCACTGAGCTCATCATTGCCCATGTGCAACCGGTGTGTCAGTGTTGCCTTCTGGTGCACATACATGGGCAAGGGTGTTGTCGCTACAGTACAATGTGACCATATCTGTACTGTGTGTTACACAGTGTGGCGATACAGTCCTGGCCTGAGGCACACAGAGCAGGTCATGGCCTGCCTGGTTAGTATGGTGCCATGTTAATCAGGTACAGTACCGGTTATGCGCACAATGTCAACCCCTATGACTAACTATTACCATTCCATTTGTCCCTTACAGGTGATGCTGCCAGGTAGGAACGTCTCCACGCCCACAAGTTAATGTGGGATGAGCTGAGGTCCCTGGTACATGCCTTCAAGGTGAGATAGCAGATGATGCAGCACAAATAGCCCACCAATGCTATCAGCAGGAAGATGTGGAATGAGATAGCAGCGGAGGTCAATACAGTGGGTGGCCTTGGTCACAGCACAGAGCCTGTGTGTAAGCACTGGAATGTCCTGCTGCAAAGGGCGAAGGAGGAGGCACAAAGGCTCAGGGAATGTCTGCGGATAGGTGGAGGGCCACGGACAATAGAGCAGCGTGACTGGGACCCCATCTTGGTGTTGGTTGCATCAACTCTGAGGCCACTGGAAGAGGAGGGGGTTGACGGTGGTGGATGTGAGACACAGCTGACACCCCCAGGGCAGGTTTGTATGTGCCATGACCACACCATTGACTGCATGACACCTATAGGGGGTATGTGTCACTATTCCACTGTACTGGCCCAGTGGCACTTGCCAGACACACCCATGGGGTAGTTGTTGTGCATTGGCAGTGCATGTGCATCACAGCAGTGCATGTGTTGGTAGTGCACACTGGTCACTGGTGTATGGATGAATATGTGCTGTGGGCCCTGGTTGGGGGTGTGTGAATGGGGGGCTGCATCCTCAGACAAACAGTCTGCATGGGGGGGTGCATGGGCTATCTGCAGGATCATCACTGTGGGGTGTTGCATGTCATGGTGGTGGCCTTGGAGTACATTGTTCAGTAGAGGGCACTGACACTGATCCATTTGCTTCACAGTGCAGAGTGGTCATCCAGCCATGGGACAAGAATGACATGGGCCTGCAGAAGAGGAGGATGATGATGCAACAGGTGGTGCCTTCAGCATCGGGCATGGGGGTCGCCTATGCACCAAATGTGGCTGCACAACAGTGAGTGGCATTGGGACATGGTACCCATCTGGCAGCAGCTAGCCTTGTTGCATGTGTTGCCTACCAGGATGATGGTGATGATGATGATGATGATGATGACCTGGAGGATGCACAGGTCAATGACCTCACAGCTGGCCCTGTGGTCACATTCACACTGATCAGCGACAATGGTTAGGGTGACTTCCAAATGGAGAAAGAGCTGCCAGCGGGAAGCCCTGTGGATGGGGGTGGTGAGATGGGACCCGTGGAGGGAAAAAAAAGGATGCAGGGTAAGCAGGAGGAACAGAGGGCCATGCCAAAATGTGCAGCAGCAGGACATAAGGCAGCCAGCAGTCCAGCATGCACCATTGGACATGCACTGCTGGCCAGAGGGTGCAGCACAGGCTTAGCAAAATACACAGCCTCCTTCCAGGCCACTGCAGCAGCAGCACTGACAGCATTAACAACAACACCAACATCTACATCAATGACATCAGCAACCCCTGTGACAAAAACAGCTGCCACCTCCACCACCCACAGGACAGGGCAGGGTGTCCCTCCCAGGCCCAGATGGCAAGAGTGCCCAGCCTATGCTCTAGGCCACACTGGAGTCCCACTACATGTCACAGCATGACCTGCATGACTTCCACAAACAGGTGAGGCATCTACTGGACCAGTTGCAGCAGATGACTGGGTCGGCCATGCTCCGTGCGGAGCAGTGGGCAGAGAAGTGCATGATGTGTATCCTAGCCACAGTTGGGCATGGCTTTGGTGACCTCACTGCTGCTGTGAGGGAGCATGGAGAGGTGATGCAGGCTGTAAACAGGGGTGGTCGACAGGGCTTGAACATTACACAAAGTAAGAGGTCCACAACCATACCCTGTAGTGTGTCCCATGCACGGGGTATGGGCACTGGGTCCACCACCTCCACATCCCAGTCCTCCACAGGCCAGGCATGGCATCATGGCCACCCACCCTCCAGATCTGGTGCTGCATCCCACCATGGTAGTAGGGATGCTACTGGCTGGTCATCCCCACAGTCCTCACCACCCATGTCTTTGGTTCCAAGCCCACTGACCACTGTGTCCTGCCTACAGGGGATGTGTCATGTGCGAGGTTGTAGGCACCAGCGATACAGTCTGCTGACATGCTACCTGTCCCATTGTGTCACACACACATGACCACTCACACACACACACACACACACACACACACACACACACACACACACACGGTCACTCACACACCAATGCACCCACTCGCACACAGGCACACACACCTCCCACACTACATATCCTGCCAATGCACACCCTCAGACCTAGCCCCCTGCACACTACACACCCTTCAGCCATCCACCCATGAGTGACATGCACAGCACACTACCCTCATACACATATACCACAAGTGCACAGTTACACTGTGTGGTACACCTGGGGTTTGCACTGTTGTCACTGTTCTGTACTGTTAATTGTTTGTCACACATATTAAAGGCACTAGTCTTGACATGTTGTTTGTCTATGTCAAGTTCACTCACCTTCCTATCTAGGCTAGTGTGTCCATGATGCTGCTCTGGTGCTCCAGGGCACTGTGGGCCATTTGAGGGTCTCTCCTCTTGAATTGCTGTACTGTCCCCTGGACCTCTGACTCTGTGTCACTGTCTGACTGTACCTCTGGTTCGGGCGCATGTATACCATGGTTCAATGCCATGTAATGCAGCTTACGACATGCTAAGAATATATGGCATACCTTCCAAGGGCTATACTGTAGGGCACCACCTGAATGGTCTAGGCAGTGGAACCACATCTTCAGCATTCCAAAGACCCTCTCTGTGATGTTCCTGGTGGCAGCATGAGCCTCATCATACCTCTCCTCAGTCAATCTGGTTGGCCGGGGTACTGGTGTGAGATGCCAGGGTCTCAGGAGATAGGCACTGTTCCCTAGGAACATATGTGTACATGTTAGCTGCACTGTCCTGCTGTCTGCCCATTTCACATGTATGTCACGTGTTTTGCTGTCCCATTGTCCCCTGCCACCCCTCAACCCTGTCTACAGTTGTTTGGCACTGTTACCCACTGTGGTGTTTGCATGTAGTGGCTCCAGATACTCACTGATAAGGTGCCCACTGGTTATCCTGCCCTCCTCAAAGGTCTGGCACAGCCTTGATTAGTGCCATATGAAGGCGTCATGGGCATTGCCAGCGTACTGTGCAAAGGCACTAAGGATGTGCTTTGTTTCATCGCACACCACCTGACAATTGATGGAGTGGAACCCCTTCCTGTTAACATATATGTCACTGCCATTGCCAGGCAGTACATGGATGGCAACATGGGTGCAGTCAATGGCACAAAGTACAGCTGGTAGGTGTGCAACTCAATGGAATTGCTGCATGGTTGATCTGCGATCAGCTGCTGGTCTGGGGAATACTTTGAATTCAGCAGCATGTGGCAGGAAAGCTTCTAGGAACTGGGTCAGAAGGAGCGAGGTGGAGGAATCCGATACCCCAATGGTGTCTCCCACTGGTGTTTGGAACATCAAGGTAGCTAGAAAGCACATCACTGCTGTCACCTTCTCCTCCACTGTCATGGCATGACTGTGTCCAGTGTTGGGCTGCAGCTGCTCATGCAGGAGTTCACATAAATGCCTCAACATGTACCTGTTCATCCTCTGCTGGCCAGTGATGTAGTCATCAGGCAGGGTCTCAAGGGAGACTCTGGGCCAGTACACCCTGTGTGCAGCATATCTGCTCCTTGGCCTGCGGTGTGAGCTATGGTGGGCCTGGTCCCTCTCCTCCTCCTGCAGTACTTCCTCCATCAGGTGCATTAGCACAGCAATGCTGAAAAATGCTATGTTTGCTTCCTACACTGGTCACACACCCTTATGTGGATTGCCCTGGGATAAGACCTACCTTTTATAGGAAGGAAGAAGCACAGCGCTATGTGTTGCACAGATTGTCCTTGGACCAGGCTATACCTTTGAAAATACACTTGCGCCTTTATGCTGGTTCCCATCCCTCACTTTGCCCCTTGCATACATTATGTGTTTGCGCTGGCACTAAGGCTTTGCACTGGTGCTATGTCTTGTTTTGAATATTGCGATCCTGGACTAACTGGTGCTATCCCAGTGCAACCTGTTTGAGCGCGGCGCAAATGTTTGAATATCCCAGCCTGACTGTGGGGTGGGGAATAAGGAGATGCTGGTTTGCAGATTAGTCCAAAAGAAAAATAAATAAATAACTCAACTGCTTTCTGTCACAGAGTGTGACATGAAGTCTGTGATGAAATTCAGAAACTACATAGCAACATGGAATTTGACGGCAGAAAAGGACCGCTTGGCCCACCAAGTCTGCCCATTTCCCTACCTGATGGATAAGCTGCAGATTCTAGTTAATCAAGAGCATACTTCCTCCTACCCCCCACTAGAATTGCCTTATGTCTGTCCCATGCATTCTTGAAATCTCCCACTGTTTCTGACTCCACAACCTCCTCAACCCTCTCTGTGAAAAAATACTTTCTAACATTACCTCTGAGCTGTCCCCCCTCTATCTTCAAATTGTTACCCCTTTTTCCTGCACATCTCTTCTTCTGAAAGATACTACCCTCTTGTACTTTGTTAATTCCCTTGAGATACTTTAAAGTTTCTATCATGCCCCCCTCTCCTTCCTTTCCTCAAGGGTATACATATTAAGCTGCTTTAGTCTCTCCTCGTATGTCTGCTGGTGCAGACCCTGCACCATTTTGGTTGCCCTCTTCTGAACAGCTTCCACTCTGTCTATGTCTTTGCAGAGACGGGGTCTCCAGAACTGCACACAGTACTCCAGATGAGGTCTCACTAACTGTCTGTACACAGGGATAACAACTTCCTGTTTTCTACTGTTGATGCCTCTCCCTATGTATCCCAGTATCCCCCCAGCCCTCCTTACTGCCTTCTCACATTGCTTGCCACCTTTAGGTCATCTGATACAGTATAATAACTCCTAGGTCTCTTTCGATTTTTGTTGTTGTTATTAACTCACCCCCCATTGTGTACTCTTCCCCTGAGTTTTTGTTTCCCAGATGCATTAACTTGCACTTCTTTGCATTGAATCTGAGCTGTCACATATTTGACCATTCCTCCAACCTTGCCAAGTCCCTTTTCATTCTTTCCACCCCACCTTGTGTATCAATCCTGTTGCAGATCTTTGTGTCATCTGCAAAGGGACATAGAAACATAGAATTTGATGGCAGATAAGGACCGCTTGGCCCAACCAGTCTGCCCATTTCACTACCTAATGGATAAGCTGCAGATCCTAGTTAACCAGCAGCCTACTTCTTTCTACCCCCACCCCCTAGAATTGCTTTATGGCTGTCCCATGCATGCTTGAATTCCACCACTGTTTTTGACTCCACAACCTCCTCCGGAAGGCCATTCCATGCATCCATAACCCTGTCTGTGAAAAAATACTTCCTTACATTACCTCTGAGCCACCCCCCCCATCTTCAAATTGTGCCCCCTTATTCTTGCACACCACTTTTTTTGAAAGATGCTACCCTTGGGGAGAGGTGGGGGGATGTGGGGGATGGAATGCATCCAGAACGAGTTATATTCAATGTCTGATGTTATTTCTTCTCCATTTGCTGTGCTGATGGATGTATTCTTGTAACCTAAAAAATTTTCAATAAAGTGTGAATGGCAAAAAAAAATGAAAGATGCTACCCTCTTGGACTTTGTTGATTCCCTTGAGGTACTTGAAAGATTCTTTTATGCCCCTCCTCTCCCTCCTTTCCCCGACTCTATATGTATTAAGCTCCTTTAGTCTCTCTTCATATCTCTTCCGGTGCTGACCCTGCACCATTTTAGTTGCCCTCCTCTGGACAGCTTCCATCTTGTCTATATCCTTGCAAAGACTGGATCTCCAGAACTGCGCACAGTACTCCAGATGGGGTCTCACCAGCTGCTGTACAAAGGGATAACAACTTCCTGTTTTCTACTGGTGATGCCTCTCCCTATGCATCCCAGTATCCCCCAGCCCTCCTTACTGCCCTCTCACATTGCTTGCTCACCTTTAAGTCATCTGATATGACTACCCCAAGGTCTCTTTCCATTTTTGTTGTTGTTAGTATCTCACCCCCCATTGTGTACTCTTCCCCTGGGTTTTTGTTTCCCTGGTACATTACCTTGCACTTCTTAGCATTAAATCTAAGCTGCCATACATTTGACCATTCCTCTAACCTTGCCAAGTCCCTTCTCATCCTTTCCACCGCACTTTGTGCATCAACTGTGTTGCAGATCTTTGTGTCATCTGCAAAGAGACATACTTTTCCTTCCAGTCCCTCTGCAATGTCACTTACAAAGACATTGAAGAGGACCGGTTATAATACTGAACCTGCGGCACCCCACTAGTAACCCACCTTTCTTCAGAGTGGACTCCATTTACTATTACCCTCTGTGTCCTATTCTCCATCCAATTCTTTACCCAGGCTATCATCTTGGGACCCACTCCCAGGCTAGCTTACTTGTATATTAATTTTTTGTGTGGGACTGAGTCAAATGCCTTGCTAAAGTCTAGGTAGGCCAAGTCCACAGCCCCTCCGTGATTTACTACTTTGGTCACCCAGTGAAAGAAATCTATTAGATTCATCTGGCATGACCTTCCCACTGTGAATCCATGCAGCCTTGGGTCCTGTGCCTCTCTGGCCTCTAGGTACTCAACAATTCTTTCCTTCAGAAGTGATTCCATCATTTTCCCTATCACTGACGTTAAACTAACAGGTCTGTAGTTTCCTGCTTCTGCACTGCTCCCACTTTTGAGAAGGGGAATCACATCTGCCCTCCTCCAGTCCTCAGGTACCACCCCATCCTACCATGACTTGTTAAAGAGGGTAGTCAGTGGTGTCACTAGTTCAACCCTTAGTTCTTTTAGAATTCTGGGATGAATCCCATCAGGCCCCATTGTTTTGTCCACCTTCAGTTTTAAGAGTTCTTTCAGAACCCTTTCTTCTGTGAAATGGCTGGTATCAACTTCTGTATTCAGAGTGTTTCTATTGTTTGTTTTAGGTACCTCCCCCTCTTCATTTGTAAATACTGAGCAAAAATATTTGTTTACTATCTCTGCCTTTTCACAGTCACCCTCTACCCACCTCCTCCCCTTTATTAAGCCTCACTATCCCTCCCTTAGTCTTCCTTCGCTCCCTGATGTACCTAAAAAAGGTTTTATCCCCCTTCTTAACTGAGTTGGCTATCTTTTCCTCAGTTCAGGCCTCTGCTGTTCTGACTGCCTTCCCAGATTCCTTTTCCTTTAACTGATACAATTCTCTGTCCTGCTCCTTCTGTGATTCCTTGTACTTTCTGAATGTTTTCTTTTTCTCTTGAACCTTCACTGCCACCTCCTTTGAGAACCACAGTGGTTTCTTACATCGTTTTGTTTTATTTGCTTCACACAAAGGCTTGTTACCTCTGTGATGGCAGTTTTTATTATTCCCCATTGTTCTTCCACCCCTCCTTCCTGCCCATTTGCTAGTGCATTCCTTAGGCACTCACCCATTTTGGCAAAGTCAGCCCTCCTGAAGTCCAGTACTTTTGCCTTTATATGGCTTTACTCTATTGCTGTGTTTATTGTGAACCATACTGTTCGATGGTCGCTAGTTCCCAGATGGCTACCCACTTCTACATCATGATCCTCTCTCCATCTCCATTTGAGAGGACCAGGTCTAAGATTGCTCCCTCTCAAGTGGGTTCCAATACTAGTTGTCTAAGGCATGCCCCCTGTAGGGCATCTAGAATAACCCCACTCTTAGAAGTGGCTTCTGAAACTACACTCCTGTTAACATCTGGCATATTCAGATCACTCATCAGAAATATCTCCCCTTTATCTGCCATTCTAAGTATACTTTATATCATTTCCTTATCCATTTCCTCCCCATGAGAGGGTGGTCTGTATACAACCCCTGTGCAGATTGTGGTGGCATTGCCTGCCTCCAAATTGACCCACAGTGCTTCTTCTCCTCCCTGTTTACCCTTTTGTTCTGTTGCTTTGATTCCTTCTCTTATGTAGAGAGCTACTCCTCCTCCTCCTCCTCCTCTTTTACCCTCCCAGTTCCTCCTGTAGATAGTGTATCCTGGTATGTTTACGTCCCAGTCATGGTTCTGTGTGTACCATGTTTCTGTGACTGCCACGATATCCAGATGTTCCTCCTCCATCAAGGCCATGAATTCAGGAAGCTGGTTACCCAGACTACGGGCTTTGGTACTGATTGCTCTCCATTTTTTGATGGATTTACCTTCTGTAGCAGCATCCCTCACTAACCTTTCTACCTTGGAATTTTTCTCATTTAGTACCCTGTTTTGTACCTTTCCTTCCAGGTGCTCTCCAATGTCACTTATAAAGACATTAAAGAGGACTGGTCCTAGTACCGAACCCTACGGTACCCTGCTAGTTACCCTCCTTTCTTCACTGAGAACTCTGTTTACTATTGCCCTTTGTGTCCTATTGTCCAGCCAGTTTTTTATCCAGGCTACCACCTTGGAACCCACTCCAAGGCTGGCCAACTTATATATTAATCTTTTGTGTGATACTGTGTCAAATGCCTTGCTAAAATCTAGGTAGGCCATATCCACAGCCCCTCCCTGGTCTACTACTTTGGTCACCATGTCAAAGAAATCTATTAGGTTCATCTGACATGATCTTCCTGCTGTGAAACCATGCTGTCTTGGGTCTTGTGCCCCACTGGCTTCTAAGTACTCAATGATTCTTTCCTTCAGAAGTGATTCCATCATTTTCCCTACCACTGAAGTCAAACTAACTGGGCTGTTGTTTCCTGCCTCTGTCCTACTCCCACTTTTGTGAAGTAGAATCACGTTTACCCTCCTCCAGTCCTCAGGTACCACCCCATCCTCTCACGATTTGTTAAAGAGAGTAGTCAGTGGTGTTATTAGTTCTACCCTTAGTTCCTTTAGAATTCTTGGGTGAATCCCATCAGGCCCCATTGCTTTGTCCACCCTCAGTTTGAAGAGTTCTTTCAAAACCCTTTCTTCTGTGAATGGACTGGTATCTACTCCCCTATTCAGAGTTTCTCCCTTGTTTGGTTTAGGTACCTCCCCCTCCTCTTCCATTGTTTATACTGAACAGAAATATTCATTCAGTAGCCCTGCTTTTTCACTGTCACCCTCTGCCCACATTACCTCCCCTTTATTAAGTCCCTGTATCCCTCCATTGGTCTTTCTTCACTCCCTAATATACCTATAAAAGGTTGTATCCCCTTCTTAACAGAGTTGGCTATCTTTTCCTCAATTTGTGCCTTTGCTATTCTGACTGCTTTCCCTGCTTCCTTCTGCTTTAACTGATAACGTTCTCTGTTCTGCTCCTTCTGTGTTTCCTTATATTTCCTGAATGCTATCCTTTTCTCCTTAACCATCTCTGCTGCCTCTTTTGAGAACCATAGTGTTTTTTTCCTTCATTTTGTTTTGTTGATTTGCTTCACACAAAGGCTTGTTACCTCTGCGATGGCTGTTTTAATTATTCCCCATTGTTTCTCCACCCCTTCTTCTTGCCCGTTTGCTAGTCCTTTTCTGAGGCACTCTCTCATTTTGCCAAAGTCAGCCTTCCTAAAGACCAGTACTCTTGTTTTTCTATGGCTTGACTCTATGGCTGTGTTTCTTGGGAACCACACTGTTTGGTGGTCACTTGTTCCCAGATTGCTACCCACTTCTAAATCTGAGATCCTTTCTCCTTCCCCATTTGAGAGTACCAGTTCTAAGATTGCTCCCTCCCGAGTGGGTTCCAACACTAGCTGTCTGAGGCATGCACCCTGTAGGGCATTAAGAATTACCCTGCTTTTGGATGTGCCTGCAGAAAAGGATCTTCAGTTAACATCTGGCATATTCGGGTCCCCCATCAACAATATCTCCCCTTTTTCTGCCATCTTAAGGATGCTTTCTATCATTTCCTTGTCCATTTCCTCCCCCTGAGATAGGGTTCTGTATACAACCCCCTTGCAGATTGTGGTGCTATTTAACACCTCCAGGGTGACCCATAGAGACTCTTCAACTTCCTGTTTACTCTTTAGTTCTGTTACTTTAATCCCTTCCCTTATATAGAGAGCTACTCCTCCTCCTCCTCTTTTACCCAACCTCTCCCTCCTGTAGATTGTGCATCCTGGCACGGTGACATCCCAGTCATGGTTCTCTGTGTACCATGTTTCAGTGACTGCCACAATATCCAGGCTTCCCTCTTTCATCAAGGTCACTAGTTTCCGGGAGCTTGTTGCACAGACTGCGGGCAATGGTACTCATCACCTTCCATTTATTTTTTATGGCCTTACCACTTTTAGCCCCATCCCTGTCCTTACTGCATAATTTGCTGATACTTTGGTGGATGAACTGTACTCCTCTGCGGTATCTTCAGCAAATGAATGTGTTACCAAAGTGAATATTTGCTTTATTTTATTTTTTTTTTATTTCATAGAATTAGTGTGATGCTAATTTGAACAGTCATAAAACTGGACAGTGAGTAAGGCACACTTGTCATAAGGATTTATATGTGCATTGTGTGCTGGGTGGGCTGGATTGGGTTGCACTAATAGCTTTTGTGTAAATGAATGTCTCTTTGCTGAGTGCTTGTCATACTGCATTTTACACAGGCATGCTAGAACAACTGTTCTGGGTCAAGCTATTCAGTTCATGACAGTTACAAAATGGACATCCAAACAGTACCCAAACTGGTAAATCACAAATCCATGGACCTGATTACACTGTGTACTAACTTAATGCTTGTTCTTTACCAACTTTTTAAATTCTGGTTAATTAACTCAGCTGTAAGTTCTTTTAGTTTTTTTTACACAGTTCTATCTTGCATTTGGCAAAGTCTAGCTTGATTTGCCATACTGTCTCTCTCTCTCTCTCTCACACACACACACACACACACACAAGCACACATTTCTCTGTCCTGCCAGATCTTTAAAGATGTACAATGAAAAGCAGTAAAAGGAATGCTGAACTTTTATCACATTATATGTCTCACATCTAGCTGTGGGATATACACCTGATGAACTAACAGCACAGACCATTACATGGAACTTGCACACTGGGACCCTAAAACACAGCAAAGCTTATAAAAAAACAAGGCATGGGATTTCAGGAGCACAAATTTCACTTTATTTACTTTTTTGATCAAATGGTAGGTGAATCAAGAAACCCTTGGACTGATTTCTAGTCACTCCACTAACCTTAGTCTGCTTTTATTGTAATCCTCTCATATACTATGGATGCTGTTATGCCATGTTTTTTTCATGAAAGTGATTAGATCAACTTGATTACAATCAAAACCAGGACTGTTGGTAATTTACAGCTCGTTATGCTAAATTCCAGGGAATAGTGCCTACCATTTATTGCCAAACAGTTAAATGAGGCAGGGCAATTATCCTGGGACAGCTTCATGCAGGACAAGCAAGCAAGGTTCATGGGTTTAAAGGTGAAAGGAATAAAAACTCTTAATTGTTTATTAAAGGACTAATGCATGACAGGGTGTGTGTCGTGCTGGGATAACGTCACGCCTTGGGTGGTTGGGCACGAGGTCACAGGCCGAGTGCATCCAACATGCAAGGCGTAGCGTTATCCCAGCACGACACACACCCTGGAGTGCATTATTCCTATTATACAATGGCTCTCCTGTAATAAAATACAAAGAAAAAAAGATGAAAATATGTTTAAAAGTATTTTTATATCTTTTTTACTGAGTAGGAACACATAGAGGAAAAATAGTCCTACGAGTTGCTTGTATGACTACCCCTCACACACACACACACACACACACACACACACGTCACATTTTGAGTTGCTTGTATGAGTACCCCTCCCACACATGCACACCTCACATTTTTAACCAGTTCTGCTGCTTGCTCTGCTACAGGGAGAAAGGTGTTTGATTTTTCATTTTATAGAACAGTCCTGTATGCTGATGAGTGAGCAACATAGTGAAAGTAAAGACGTTATACTCACTGCATCCCCCAAGCACAAAAGAATACAAAATGTGGAACGAAACGGCACACAAGAAAACTTGTTGTGAGTTACTGGTCTGTTGTAATTTTTTAAAATAAAGAAAAATGTTACCATGAAGCCATGCACGTGATCTGTTTCAGCGCTTCCCACTCACCTCGAACATAGACAGCGCATGTCCTTAAAAAAAAACAGACCAGTAAATGTGTGGTTCTCCCAGTACAGTTTGCTTCTCTTTGTACTGGGAGAAGAATACAAAATGTGGAACGAAATGGCACACAAGAAAACATGGTGTTGGGAGTTACTGGTCTGTTTTTTTGTTAAGGACATGCACTGTCTATGTTCGCGGCGAGCGGGGAGCGCTGAAACAGATCACGTGCATGGCTTCGTGTTAATGTTTTTCTTTATTTTAAAAAATTACAACTTTGGCAATTTGGTAGCATCTGACAGGGTTGTGGGTTTAATTGCAGTTGTTGCTGTTGTATGGGAGGGAGTTCTTTTAGGGTAATGTGCTCAGTGTTTTGGGGGTGGGTTCAGGTTTTCCAGGAGAGCGGCAAACCGGGATGGGTAAAGCTGCTGGTAGGGAGCGGAGAGATGTCATTTTTTTTTTTACATGCGGTCACTTGTGTAATGGGACTAGATCCATGGTGTTATGCCAGGATAACATCACGGGTCCAGTGCCATACTGACCAATCAGATCCCTATATTCTTTCTTGCCATTGTATAATAACAATTAATTCAATCATATGTCTTCCAACATACTAGTTAAACAGATGGGCCCCATCAACAGGATAATATTCTCCCCATTATTAATTTTAATATCAGAATGCATATAAATTTGCAATACTACACAAAGTAGAGAAAATTAGTGCAAAATAAGTCACATGTAATGCAGAGGGAAGGCATGGGAGAGGCGGAATATGTACAGTACCAGTGTGAAATACAACTAAAAGCAAGCCTTTGAGTGTGTTTCCTTTTTTAAGCCCATCTTGTGTAAATCTGTAACTTAATCATTTTTAAATTCATGTTAGTTATTTAGCCTATGCAGTCATATAACTCCTGGGTGAAATGGTAACATGAAACCAAAACGGCTATAAATACCAGTCAACATTTTTGTTTTACTCTTATATAGATGTTACGGTTGACTGCCAACCACTATTTATGGGCAAGCATTATTTATGTTGGATAAAAAAAAGGAGAAAGTTAACTGATTCTATTAAATTCTATGTCTCGATTTATTTATTTTTTGTTGTCTGAACTGATGGGATGTTATAGAAACAGAATCATATATAAGAAAGATGAAAAAAAAGCATAGGATATCACTGACACATTATGAATATGTGGAATGCCAAATGCAGAAGGATAGCAAAACAACATCATAAACCAAGCCTCAACATTAAAAAAATCATAATTATATGGGACTTCATGATTCACAGTGTGGACCCCCACCTGAGGCAAAACAAACATGCAGATGTGCAGGTTAAATGTTTCCCAGGAGCATCCTCTTGGAGGGACACTGAGCGAATAGCACACATAGTTAAAAAGGAAGAAGAGGGCTCAAACATCCTGGTCCACCTATGGACCAATTACTTTGCTAGCCGGTCAGTCGAGGAGGTTAAGGAGCACATTGTGCAGCTTGGTGAGAAATTGGTTTCATTTTTGTCCAGCATTGCATTCTCTGAGATTCTGCGTGTTTGGGAAAAGGGGAAGAACAGACAGAAAATCAGAGAGACAGAGAAAGAGATAAGTGAGCTCAATGTATGGCTCAAGGACTGGTACCACACAAAGGGGCACCATTTCATTGGAAACTGGGGCAACTTCTGGGAAAGGGAGTTTTTCAAATTTGACAGCCTCTACCTGACTAAAGAGGGAGTCAGTCAACTGGACCAGAAATTTGATGTCCACGTAGGACATTTAAACTAGCTGGAGGGGAGATGATGGTAGCTCAAGGAGAAGCACACGTAAAGACTGCTTTCACTCCATCTCCAACTAGCACCAAATCTACACACTCCGTGATAGCAAAAGCAGATAGCTGGGAACATAAAACCCTTTCTGACTCTGGCATTGACTATCACAATGGAAAGGGGGAACCGTAAACAGGGAAAACTACCAAGGGACAAATAATAAGATCAAGGGAGGCATGACAAACAAAGTAACACAGCAAGAGATGTCAGTACTATGCCTCAATGCATGCAGTCTGGCTAACAAGATGACTGACCTCAGTGCCACAATAGCTAAGGCAGGACTAGACTGAGTGGCCATCACTGAAACCTGATTAACTAATAATCATTGTTGGGAAGTGACTCTCCAGGGGTACAACTTGTTTAGGAGAGCTAGGACTAGGAAAAAGGGAGGGGGATAGCTTTTGATGTTAAGGATTTCATCAGTGCTACAGAAATGCAGTAGGTACTAGGGGCTACAGAGAATCTATGGATCACAATAGGAGCTGGAAGCCGGAAATCCATTCGGGTAGGAATAATCTACAGACCCCCAAATCAGGACGAAGCCAGGGATAAGGAAATCCTAGAAACCATCCTCCAGGTGTCAGGCAAAGGGGACATGGTCCTTGTGGGGGATTTCAATCTGCCAGACAGATTGGAATACCCACACAATGGCATCACAGAAGAGCAGGGAATTCCTAGTCACACTTCAGGAAGCATGCCTAAGTCAACTAGTGACATCACCTACATGGGGTAACATGGTTCTAGATCTGATATTCACAAATAGCGATAGGGCTATGGGTGTGAAAGCAGGGAACCACCTGGGCAACAGTGATCTTAACACATTGTGGTACAGGGTGAAAAGGACTGTAGACTCCACACACTCCACACTCCTTGACTTCAGGAGGGCAGACTTCACAAACATAAAGGCCTGCCTAAAGGACAATCTTAGTAACTCCACATAAGTGAGCGTTAACCCAATTAATCCTTTGAGAACTGAATATATGTGAACTTATATAGATTCTGGATGTATATATACGTCCACAGTCTTCAATGGAATAATGATAAATGTGTGCATTTTCCTGTAATTGGGTCTATTAAGATTTTATGAATTATTACATGTCTTTTATGGGTCAACCCCCCCCCCATAAACTATATATTGTTGAATTCCTAACTTATTATTCTTTTAATTTAGCAATACGTCGATAGTATGGAAATGATGTAATTGTCTCATGATGAAATCCAAGATGGACGCATGATACCCTTTAATACTATTAACTCAGTGACCAGAAACACTAGCAAATACTCGGAGGAAACTTCTAAATTTCAAAATATAGATTTAGCAGCAAAATCTATATTTAAAAAAAAAATGCAAGTATGACCATAAATGATACCTTTTCATGGATTGTTTGCATTTTATTCAAAGATGTGTATTGTGTCCAGTTTCGACCTGTCATGTACCACCTATTCCACTATGTTCTATACGTCACTAAATCCATGATGTAATGGTAAGAAATAGACAGAGATAATAGGGCACCATACCTCACTACCATGGCTGTGACCAATTCAGACCTGGGGTGTTCTACCTATGGCATTATGTGCTATATGTCACTACATCAATGTAGTAATGGCAGAAAATAGACAGCAATACTTGTCATGGTAGTTGAGGAGTAAAATAAGCTATAGAATGAGCAAATGACATAATGCCTTGGGTCACATGATCCAAAACAAGATGGCAACCACTTTTTAGTCATTTACAGTAACAAAATATACCTTTTCATTATTTACATGGATAAATACTTGTGAAATGTTGAATAGGTGTGATGTTTAACTATTTGTTATAGATATTGGTGCCTGGATATGATTTCTGAACTGGAATGTTGCACTGCACCACCAGTTTATCTCTGAAAGGGTACCTTACCTCACTACCCTGGTTGTGACAAATTAAGGCCTGGGGTGTACCACCTATGGCACTATGTGCTATATATCACTAAATCAATGTAGTAATGGCAGAAAAAAGGCAGTAATGCATGTCAGGGTAGTTGAGGAGTAAAATAAGCCATAGCATGGGCAAATGACTTAATACTTTGGGTCTCATGACCCAAAACAGGATGGCAGCCACTTTGTAGTCATTTACAATAACAAAACACGCCTTTTGCTTATTTCAGTGTATAAATACATGTGAAATGTTGAATAGGTGTGGCGTTTAGCCATTTTTTATAGCTACATGTGCCTGGATATCATTTTTGTTCTAAAATGTTACACTGCACCACCAGTTTATCCCAAATAGGGTACCATACCTCACTACCTCGGCTGTGACAGATTTAGGCTTGGGAGTACCACCTATGGCACTATGTGCTATATGTCACTAAATCAATGTAATAATGGCAGAAAACAGATAGCAATACTTGTCAGGGTAGTTGAGGAGAAAAATAAGCCATAACATGGGCAAATGACTTGATACCTTAGGTCACATGACCCAAAGCAGGATGGCATACACTTTTTAATTATTTACGGTAACAAAACACACCTTTTGCTTATTTTGTTGGATAAATACTTGTGAAATGTAGAATAGGTGTGATTTTTAGCTCTTTGTTATAGCTACATGAGCCTGGATATCATTTCTGAACTGGAATGTTATACTGTGCCACCAGTTTATCTCAATTAGGGTACCATACCTCACTACCCTGGCTGTGACAAATTCAGGCCTGTGGTGTGCCACCTATGGCACTATGTGCCATATGTCACTAAATCAATGTAGTAATGGCAGAAAACAAACAGAAATACTTGTCAGGGTAGTTGAGGAGTAAAATAAGTCATATCATGGGCAAATGACTTGATGCCTTGGGTCACATGACCCATAACAGGATGGCAGCCACTTTTTAGTCATTTACAGTAATAAAACACACCTTTTGCTTATTTCATTGGGTAAATACATGTGAAATGTTGAATAGGTGTGATGTTTAGCTGTTTGTTGAAGATACAGGTGCCTGGACTTCAGTTCTGATCTGGAATGTTATGCTGCACCACCAATTTATTTCAGATAGGGTACCATACCTCACTACCATGGCTGTGACCAACTCAGGCCTGGTTTGTACCACCTATTGCACTATGTGCTATTTGTAACTAAATCAACGTAGTACTGGCAGAAAATAGACAGAAATACTTGTCTGGGCAGCTGAGGAGTAAAATAAGCCACAGAATGGGCATATGACCAAAAAACAAGATGGTGGCCACTTTTTAGTCAATTACAGTAACAAAATATACCTTTCATTATTTACATGGATAAATACGTATGCAATGTTGAATAGGGGTGATGTTTAGCTGTTTGTTTTAGATACAGGTGCCTGGATATAATTTCTGATCTGGAATGTTACTCTGCACCACCAGTTTATCTCAATTAAGGTACCATACCACAATACCATGACTGTGACCAGTTCAGGCCTGGGGTGTACCACCTATGGCATTATGTGCTATATGTCACTAAGTCAATGTAGTAATGGCAGAAAATAGACAGCAATACGTGTCAGGGTAATTGAGGAGCAAAATAAGCCATAGAATGGGCAAATGACTTGATGCCTTGGGTCACATGACCCAAAACAAGATGGCAGACACATTTTAGTCATTTACAGTAACAAAACACACCTTTTGTTTATTTCCTTGAATAAATACATGTGAAATGTTGAATAGGTGTGCTGTTTAGCTGTCTGTTGTAGATAGAGGTGCCTGGATATAATTTCTGATCTAGAATGTTACACTGCACCACCAGTTTATGTCAAGTGGGGTACCATACCTTACTACCCTGGCTATGACAAATTCAGGACTGTGGTGTACCACCTAAGGCACTATGTGCTACATATCACTAAATCAATGTAGTAATGGCAGAAAACAGACAGATATACTTGTCAGGGTTGCTTATTTCGTTAGATAAATACATGTGAAATGTTGAATAGGTGTGATGATTAGCTGTTTGTCATAGATACAGGTGCCTGGATATGATTTCTGATATGGAATGTTATGCTGTACCACCAGTTTATCTCAAATAGGATACCATACCTCACTACCATGGCTGTGACCGATTCAAGCATGGGGTGTACCACCTATGGCACTATGTGTTATATGTCACTAAATCAATGCGGTAATGGTAGACAATAGACAGCAATACTTGTCAGGGTAGTTGAGGAATAATATAAGCCATAAATTTGGCAAATGACTTGAGGCCTTGGGTCACATGACCCAAAACAAGATGGCAGCCACTTTTTAGTCAATTACAGTAACAACACACACCTTTTGCTCATTTCGTTGGATAAATACATGTGAAATGTTGAACAGCTGTGGTGTCTAAACTGTTTTTCATAGATATCGGTGCCTGGATTTAATTTCTGATTTGGAATGTTACACTGCACACCCAGTTTATCTCAAATAGGGTACCATACCTCACTACCATGGCTGTGACCTATTCACGCCTGCAGTGTAACACCTATGGCACTATGTGTTATATGTCAGTAAATCAATGTAGTGATGGTAGAAAATAGACAGCAATACTCTGCACCACCAATTTATCTCAAGTTAAGGTACCATACCACAATACCATGACTGTGACCAGTTCAGGCCTGGTGTGTACCACCTATGACACTATGTGCTATATGTCACTAAATCAATGTAGTAATTTCAGAAAATAGATAGCAATACTTGTCAGGTTAGTTGAGGAGCAAAATAAGCCATAGAATGGGCAAACGACTTGATGCATTGGGTCACATGACCCAAAACAAGATGGCGACCACTTTTTAGTCATTTACAGTAACAAAACACACCTTTTGCTTATTTCCTTGAATAAATACATGTGAAATGTTGATTAGGTGTGATGTTTAGAAGTTTGTTATAGATACAGGTGCCTGGATGTAATTTGTTGTCTGGAACATTACAATGCACCCCCATTTTATCTCAGATAAGGTACATACCTCACTACCACGGCTGTGACCAGTTCAGGCCTGGGGCATACCATCTATTTCATTATGTTCTATATGTCACTAAATCCATGAAGTAATGGCGGGACATTGACATACTTGTCAGGGTAATTGAGGAGTAAAACAATGCATAGAATGGGTAACTGACTTGATGCCTTTGGTCACATGACCTAAAACAAGATGGCAGCCACTTTATATTCTTTTACAGTAACAAAACACACCTTTTGCTTATTTACGTTGATGAATACATGTAAAATGTTGAATGTGGTGATGTTTAGCTGTTTGTTAAGGATACAGGTGTCTGGATATTATTTCAGATGTGAAGAGTTACACTGCACCCCCAGTTTATCTCAAATAGTGTACCATACTTCACTAACACTGCTCTGACCAATTCAGGCCTGGGGGTGTGTCGCCTATAGCACTATGTGCTATATGTCACTAAATCAATGAGGAGATGGTAAGAAATAGACAGAAATACTTGTCAGGGTACTTGAGAAGTCAAATAAGCAATAGAATGAGCAAATGACTTGATGTCTTTGGTCACATGACACAAAACAAGATGGCCACGTTTTTAGTCATTTACAGTAAAAAAACATACCTTTTTCTTATTTACATAGATAAATATCTGTGAAGTGTTGAATAGGTGTTATGTTTAGCTGTTTGTTATAGATACCTTTGCCTGGATGTAATTTCTGATCTGGAACGTTACACTGCACCCCAATTTATGTCGAGTAGAGTACCATAATTTACTAAAATGGTTGTTACCAGTTCAGACCTACAGTGTACCACCTATGGCAGTATGTGCTATATGTCACTAAATCCATGAAGTAATAGCAGGAAATAGACAGAATACCTGTCAGGGTAGTTGAGGAGTAAAAAAAGCCACAGAATGGGCAAATGACTAGATGCCTTGGGCCATATGACCCAAAACAAGAATTGCAACCATGGTAACTGAAGTGCTGGAACACTAGCCTGTGGGTACAGACTTCTGGACATCTGGTAATTGACCCTATACCCCACTGGTACTCCGGCGCTGGATCTCTGGTGTTCTGATACTGGACATATGGACCTCCAGACATCAGACACTACATCTCCGGACCTCAGGCATTCAACTACTGAACACCATGCATTCTGTCATTGGGTCTGAGGCACTCTGTGACTGGACCTCAGACACTCCACCACTTGACCTAAAAGTGTAAGAAAACTTTGCAGAGCCTGGATGTGTCTGCACCCAAGCTGCATAGACTGGCTATTGTAACTTGGAATGGATTCCCCCCACAAATATTATGCCACAATCCCCAAAATACAGGCTGCAGGGCAATCTCACACAAGTTTATATGCAGCAGAAATCAGAAAATAATTTCAGGTACTCTGGCAGTGTCAATTAAAGTGGTGCCCTTTAAATCCTTCTGTTATACAGTCTTCAGGAAAGATGCTTCACCCACTGCTTTACACAATTTAAGAATCTACTGGAAAATATGGGGACACATGCATTAGGAGGAGCCCCCCCTCTCCCAAAATGCTCCTTAGCAGGGAAGGGCGAACACATAGTATAAAGAAAATGTAAGTTCAACAATGGAACTGTAAAGTCACAGAAGTGTCAGCTAAACAAGCTTGCTCACCATAATCACTAGGGGAAGCCGCTCTACTGACTCTGGAAACAATGATGTCTGTGATGGGGCAAGGCTGTTACAGCAGAAGGCCCTCTTCTGATCACCCTAGACTGTCCAATCTTGACCCCAGCATCAAGTTGTCTTAATTGGGGCAAGTTGCTACAGCCAAGGCCCTCTTTTGACCACCATAGATGGTCCACTCTTTTTTAACACAACCCAACTGACCAGCTTCCCATGAATGTCCCAGGTCCCTTTAACTTACAAAATGTAGAATTCCACAATGGAACATTGCATGGCCTCAATCGATGAAGGCCACCCCCCACACAGACCCCGGACGAATGGATCCTGTGCTTACACTTTCATCCATAATGACCCCTTCCCATGACAGTCCCACCTTATTGGCATCCACAAAAGGTAGGATTCCTTCATGTGACCTTGCACTGTCTCAAGTAATGTATGCCCCCCCCATCTCTGGTGCTGGATGTTACCCATTCATGCTGTAATAGTGCTTTACCTTATTATAGTGACCTGAAAGTTACACTTACATAATAGGCACTTGACAACTGCATATGTGAATGCAATTCTGGGCATCAGCTCACATGCACAGACAAGGAGAATAGCAGTGCATCATGTAAAACACTATGTGGTTATGATCAGATAACATCAGGATGCATTTTCACCACCCTTCAATGTGTGTTAATACATCCTGATGTTACCCGGTCATACCCGCATAGTGCTTTACCACCTGGCTGCAAATAAAATGGAGGCACTCCAACACAGGCTACAATCAAAATAGATGCTCTCCACCACCAGCTCCAAACAAAATGGAGGCGTACCTCCACCCTGCTGCAAACAAAATGGAGTCAAACCTCCACCTAGCTGTAAAAAAATAGATGTACAATGCCACCCAGCTGCAATATAAATGGAGGCTCAGCACCACCAGCTGCAAACAGGAGGCAAACCACCAATCGGGTGCAAACAAAGAGGAGGTAAACCATCACCTGGCTGTAATCAAAATGGAGGAACACATGCAAATAACAGCAAACAAGAAGGAGGTAAACAACCACCCTGAGTACAGCAGCCACTAGTCCTCCCTCCATGGCTGTGGTACAGCAATCATCTGCCCTCCCTTCCTAGACCAAGTACTGTATAACAGTCACCAACCACCTCTCCCGCAACTCAGGCACAACAGTAATCAGCCATCCTTCCTGGCCTGTGTATACTTCACCCACCCTCCTTCCCTGGCCCGAGTACAGAACCTCCACTGAGCTTCAAACAAATGGATGCACACAGTCACCTAGCTGCAAACAAAATGGAGGCTTACCAACTCCAGACTGGAAAAAACATGGAGGCACACTGCCACCTGTCTGCAAACTAAATGGAGGCACACCACCACCTGTCTGCAAACAAAATGCAGGAACACTGCCAAATAACTGCAAAGAAAAAGGAGGCAAACCATCACCTAGCCTGAGAATAGCAGCCACTAGTCCTCCCTCCCTGAATACGGTACAGCAATTACCTGTCCTCTCTTTCTGGACCATGTACTGTTTGAGAGTCACCAGCCACTCATCCCAGACCTGGGCACAACAATAATCAGCCAACTCTTCTTGGCCTGTGTACACATGTCACTGTCCCATCCTCCCCAGCCTGAGTACAACAATCACCAGTTCCCCTCCGACCCTGGTACAAGCATCAGCAGCCATTTTTTTCTTGGCTGATTACAGTAGACACTAGCCCTGCCTCTCCAGATATTTTACTACACTCGCCAGTACTCCATCCCCAACCGGGTACAGTAATCACCTGCCATCCCTGCCTGGACCAGGTACAACAGTCTCTTACCTCACTTCTGGCCCAGGCCAACTGCTGTTTTTGACAGAGGAGAACTTTGGTTTCAGAGCAAAAAACAGCAGTCTAGAACTACAGCTTGCTTACTGATAAATAACTTCTATCTCAGCAGGAGTCAGTACCTGTTTGGATTAAGCAAACAGATACTTTATTAAAAGAAGGGGTTCTCATTTAAGTAAAAAAAAGAAGAAAGTCACTGTGTGTTTCTCTGAGGAAGGGGGGCTGTATCAGCTTAATTTACTGAGTCAGGGGCAGAGGGTGAATCTGATTGGGGGTGTGACTTAGGAGCTTAGGAGTACAAAAGCAGGTATCTCCAATTACAGCTTCCTGTTGTTTTTGACAGTGGAGAACTTGGGTCTCAGAGCAAGAAACAGCAGTCTAGAACTACAGATTTTTTACTAGTTGCCCTCCTTCCCACCCTAAGCCAGGTCTACTTTTATAGCCACTGGAATTGACTGACAACAGGAACTTCCTGTTTGGCAGTAGGAAGGGAAGGACCACCGAGACACATTAGTTTCGTCAACCTCAAAGGAACCTAAAAAATAACTCTCCCCCCCCGGCTGCTGGAGGTCGGAATCCAAGCATGGAAGAAGGAGACTACTGAAGACTACAGGAAGTTCCTGTCCCAGAACAGGAAGGGCGAGAGTTGTAAGGGCACATAGGCAGTAGGGAAGTAAGTGTAAAAATACATAGAGGGAGGAGACAGTAAGCATTCAAAGCAACAGGAGAGGGGACACAAAATAAGTCAAGATGAGAGTGGTGCAGTGCAATGGCTGTGGGGCAGCAGTGTTCCAGGAGACATTCTGGAGGCTGCGATGCTGCCCTGTTTGCAGACACTTCTCTGGTCTGAGGGAGGGGGTTGCCCATCTCCAGACTGACCTGGCTAGGAATTTTGAAACCTCTTCCCCCACCCGGGGACCACCAAGGCCAACACTGTTACCTCAGAGGTCGCCAAGAAAGAGTAGCGGTTGGACCAAGGTGGGCTCAGGGAGGGAGAGGGTGGAGGAACAGAGGTGCATCCCTCCAGTTGTACCTCTCCACAGTTCATATGCTGTTCTGGCAAAGAGTGGTTCCTCTATGGAGACACCTGCTGTGGAGACCAAGGAGGATGCTGGGAACCTCCACAAAGGAGACCCACAGGAGGGTGACACGAGACCCCACAGGGGAAGGAAACAACTCCTGGTGGGGGACTAAATCATTAGGAAGGTAGAAGTGGGGGAGGAAGGGGATAGGGAGGTAAGGTGCCTGCCTGGTGCCATGGCTCCAAGGGACAGGAAGCGAATCCTCAGGATCGCAGGAGCAGCTGCACAAGGGAGGGAGCTGGATGTCATTTTCCACCTAGGGACAAATGACCTGGCTGTGAATGAGATTAAAGCGATGCAAGAGGAGTTTATGGAGTTGGGGAGGGGCCTTAGACAAGTAGCATGTATGGTAACCTTATCGGAAGTGCTGCCTGTCTATGGCAAGGATGATGATAGGGTATTCTGCACCATGGGATTCAATAAATGGTTGAAATACTGGTGTGTATCTCAGGGTTTTGGCTTCACTGGGGACTGGGGAACCACCTGGAGGGATGCAGGCTTATACAGGCACGATGGTCTGCATCTGTCCATGGGGAACCAGCATCCTAGGTGACATTTTTAAATGCTTCACTAGGAAGCATTTAAACTAGCAAAGGGGGGAGGCACTGAAAAGGAGCAGGAAAATCTGAGCCTCCCCCGACAAAACATAGAGAAGTAAGCACCAAGGTCGAGAAGTCAGTAGGGAGCAGGATAGGGGTAAATGCAGAAAAAGGCAGTAAGGACAGGGATGGGGCTAAAAGGGGTAAGGCCATAAAAAATACATGGAAGGTGATGAGTACCAATGCCTGCAGTCTGTGCAACAAGCTCCCTGAACTAGTGGTCTTGATGGAAGAGGGATGCCAGGATATTGTGGCAGTCACTGAAATGTGGTACACAGAGAACCATAACTGGGATGTCAACATACCAGGATACACAGACTACAGGAGGGAAAGGGTGAGTAAAAGAGGAGCAGGACTAGCTCTCTATATAAGGGAAGGAATTAAAGCAACAGAACTAAAGAATAAACAGGAAGCTGATGAGTCACTATGGGTCACCCTGGAGACAGGAAATGGCACCACAATCCACATGGGTGTTGTGTATAGGAGGAAATGGACAAGGAAATGATAGAAGGCATCCTTAAAATGGTAGAAAAAGGGGAGATATTGTTGATGGGGGACCTGAATATGCCAGATGTTAACTGGAGTACCTTTGTTGCAGGCACATCCTAGAGCAGGATCATTCTTGATGCCCTACAGGGGGCATGCCTAAGATAGCTAGTGTTGGAACCCATTCGGGAGGAAGCAATCTTAGACCTGGTACTCTCAACTGGGGAAGGAGAAAGGATCTCAGATTTAGAAGTGGGTAGCGATATGGGAACAAGTGACCACCAAACAGTGTGGTTCACAATAAACACAGCCATAGAGTCAAGCCATAGAAAAACAAGAGTATTGGACTTTAGGAAGGCTGACTTTGGGAAAATGAGAGAGTGCCTCAGAAAAGCACTAGCAAATGGGCAAGAAGGAGGGGTGCAGAAACAATGGGGAACAATCAAAACAGCCATCGCAGAGGCAACAAGCCTTTGTGTGAAGAAAATCAACAAAACAAAATGAAGGAAAAAACACTATGGTTCTCAAAAGAGGTGGCAGAGATGGTTAAGGAGAAAAGGATAGCATTCAAGAAATATTAGGAAACACAGAAGGAGCAGGACAGAGAACTTTATCAGTTAAAGCAGAAGGAGGCAGGGAAGGCAGTCAGAATAGCAAAGGCACAAACTGAGGAAACGATAGCCAACTCTGTTAAGAAGGGGGATAAAATCTTTTATATGTACATAAGGGAGTGAAGAAAGACCAATGGAGGGATACAGAGACTTAAAAAAGCTGAGGGAATGTGGGCAGAAGGTGACAGTGAAAAAGCATGGAAACTGACCAAATATTTCTGCTCAGTATTCACAATGGAAGAGGAGGTGGAGGTACCTAAACCAAGCAAGAGAGAAACTCTGAATAGAGGGGTTGATACCAGTCCATTCACAGAAGAAAGGGTTTTGAAAAACTCTTGAAACTGAGGGTAGACAAAGCAATGGGGCCTGATGGGATTCACCCAAGAATTCTAAAAGAACTAAGGGTAGAACTAGTAACACCACTGAGGGAGATGTGCAGAGAAGTACTGGAGTTGTAAGTAAGTGCTAAGTAAATGGAGAACAGGGCAGGGAGGCCAGTAGGAGAATCACCTGTGGCAAGTATATATGACCTTCAGGATGCATGTGATAGACAGCTTAAAGGTATGGGGATCCAGCAGGGATGAGAACCTTAGTGTATTTTGCATGCTATTCCAAAGGGAAGGGAAGGAGAAATTATTGGACACCTTACCATACTGGGACCTTATTCTTGGCACCTTGAAGGATACAAAGGAATGTGCTTCTTAGGCCATATGCTCCTGTTATGCATACAAAGAGAGCAGAGATATAACCTGGTAGCTTATTGGTTAAGACCCTGTAGAACCACAGGAGGGCATTTTTTTGCCTCCTCAATGTAAAAGATGGCCAGGTGAACTTTTGGTAGAGTAAGCAATGGTGGGTACGACTGGGCATATCCAAAATAAACTTCAAGGCACGGTGATTGAGGGTGTCTAATTTACATAATGCCTGATTTGAACAGTGGCTATAAAGAATGTCTGCATAATCGAGCAGAGAAATAAAAGTTGTAAGGACCAGTGTCTTTCTGGATTCTAATGTGAGGAGGTGTCTTATGCAATAAAAGATACCTAGACGTTGTCTTAGCATTTTTGATAGCTCATTGAGATGTACCGCAAAATTAAGCCAGTTATCCAACCAGACACCCAGGTACTTAAACTTATCCACTGTTTCCAGAGGTTCACCTAATAGGGTGTAAATCAGGAAGTTCAACGGTGGCCCCTGGGAATGAGTGGCAAGTGGAGATAAGATCATTGCTCTGTTTTTTTTTGTGTTAAGCAGTAGCTAGTGCTTTAGTAAATTGTGTTGGAGGGTGACAAAATCATGTTGCATCTTGTCATAAGTGATGTCCAGGGATGAGTTAATAGTGTAGAGAACTGTATCATCAGTGAATAGATGTAGGTAGCCTGAGCGTATGTGAGAGTTGACATGGTTTATGTATAAAACGAATAGGATGGGGCCCAGGATAGAGCCTTGTGGCACACCCCGAGGAAGGGTTTTGAGAGGAGACAGTTCCCCTTGAGCTTTAATCTGTTGCAGTCTGTTGGAGAGATAACATTCAAACCACTTTAGGGCAGTATTGTCTAGGTTGAAGCTGTTCAGTACGTTTAGCAGAAGGCTATGCTCCACGGTATCAAAGGCCTTACTAAGGTCCAGAAAGAGGGTATAGACGTGTTTTTTCATATCCAAAGCATTTTGCCAGTCATTGGAGACTTTGGTGAGGGCAGTTATAGTGCTGTGCTTGGGCTTAAAACCTGACTGGGCTGGGTACAGGAGGTTCTCGGATTCTAGATAATTCCTAAGTAGGTAATAGACAATTTTCTCCAGGATTTTTGACAGGGTAGGAAGCAGCGAAATAGGAAGGTAGTTGTTCAGGTCAGCTGGATCTCCAGACTTGAAAAGAGGAATGACATGTGCTGTTTTCCAAAGAGGAGGTAATTCACCCTGAATCAGGGAACTATTAAATAGGTGGGTTATTTGGGCAGTCAGATGGTTAAAGCCTGTTTTCAAAAAAAATCATTCTATAAGATCAGCACCGCCACACTTTTTTTGTTGCGAGATATATTAGAAGGTCCTCAACCTGTTTGAATGTAACTGGTTGAAAGTAGAAGGAGGAGTGTCTTGGGTTTGTGGCAATGTCAGAGGATAAGCCATCAGTGGCATTGCAGCAGACATTTAGCTTGCTGAGGGGTGAATCTTTGAAAGCAAGGCCTGCTGTGGCAAAATGATTGTTGAGTTGTTCAAGAATGTGAGCTCTGGTTGTGTAAGAAATATTACCTGCCACTATTCTAGTGGCAGGGGGGATGCTGGTGAGTGACCTTCAGCCTCTTTAAGAATGTTCCAAAAATTGGCAAAGCAATTTTTATTTTCTTCAAGGGCGGTCAGGAAATAACATGATAATTCTGCCCTTATTAACTTGGTGCAGGCATTCCTAGCAACCCGAAAGGCAAGTCAGTTGGCTTCTAACATTGTTTTCCTAGCTCTTTTCCACAGTACATCCCTGTCCCAGAGGGCTTTCTTCAAGGTAGGTGTGAACCAGTCCGGGGATCTTTTTCTTTTTTTGATCCTCTTAAGTGGAGGATGTTTATTTATCAGTCCCACTAGTAGGTTTTGGAAAATATTGAAAGCCTCAGTAACAGAGGGTGCCAGATAGAAATTCTGCCAGTTGATGTTACCAAGGTCTGTCAGGATGATGGTATGGCAGAAGTTGTTTAGGCTTCTTTTTAGCTTGAAGGTAGAAGTAGACAGACTGTTATGGGACCGGTGAATACAGGCAGTGGCACAGTGATCACTGAAGTCACTGTGAAAAACTTCTGCATGGGTGATGTTATGAGGCTTACTGACAAGTATAAGATATAGTAGGTTACTGTGGCTGGGGTTTTTCTTGTTTGGTTGGGTGTTCTCCTGAGTCATCTGGGTTAACCCATGTACATCGCAGAACTCTTTAATCTTGTTAGCTCAGGCATTATTCCAGTTCAGATTGAAATCTCCCATTATTATGCTTTCTAGGTTCACTTTATCCAGTATCAATCAATTAATCTTTCTTTATTGTTCAGAAAAGCTATTACAATTTACCAATTATAGTCACAAAGCTCGTTAGTACAGGTATTCCATAGTCATACAATTGTGGGCATTTGTAAAAATCTGAAAAATATAAAAACCTTTCATTTAACAATTTATTAAGTTTAATTTTAAAAGAATATTGTTAGCAAAAACTTTGCTACATTTTGTAGTACAGTTTTCTCAGGACAAGTGATTAGGTATTCAATAATCTCATCTGGTGGGAGGTTAATGTCACTAAGTATGGAACCCAACCATTTTCTTCTATTTTGTTCAAAAAGAGGACATACTAAGACAACATGTTTCAAATCATCCTTACAAGGTTTTTCACATTTACAGAAAGGAGGCATAACATTGCTTCTGTTTTGCCTTTATAGAATGAACTGAGCATTGTAACTTTCAGTTCTAAATCTCGAGTAAGCTCTCCTGATTTTTGGGCACGTTAAATGTGATAAATATGGCTCAAAACCCAAAAGACTTTTGAATCGTTTGTTGTCATTATGCAATTTAGACTGTGTCGATTTAGAAAATGTTTGATTTAAATCCAGATCTCGTATTCTGTGTTTAACTGTGGAAGCAATCTCATCTCAAGATTTTATATATATATATCATAAAGAATATGTCCCAAACCCAAGGGAAAAATAATTTTCCTAATTAACTGTGTGAGAGGATGTACAAAACCCAAATTTTCCATCTTAATTTCTTCCTCAAGATACTTTCTAGGAAATCGATAGTCCTGAAGTGAGAAAGTTTTCAGTAAAAACAAAATTTGTCTTTCCTTTATTAAGGAGCTCAGAGAATATTGACTGAGTTCCAATATAAGGATACAATTGGGGGTGCCTAGTGGTAGCATAAAAATATAACGGTATAATTTGTTAAGTAAGGTTTCTAATGGGTTAATATTAGTAAACCCCCATACTTCTCCTCTATATATTATACTAGTTTTAATTTTAGTATTAAGTACCCTTAGAATCCCTTTTATCAAGGTCTTCCCCATTTTGGCATGGAATATTTTGAAAGCATTCACAACCGACATTGTCTTATTTTTAGTGTATTCTATATGCTTGTTCCAATTTAGGTTGTAAGAAAAACGTACATCCAAATAATCATAAGTTTTTACTATCTCTAATTTCTCACCATTTAATTCAAATTTGGGTTCATATCTGGAAAAATTTCCAAAAATCAAGATTTTGGTTTTAAGTTTACATTAAGATTTCTCTCTCTGCAGAGGGCATCAAAACATTTTATTTTTCTCTTGAGTCCCAGTGCAGAGGTAGATAATAAAACCAAGTCATCTGCATATGCTAGGCTATCGATTCTACTTTCATTAATTTTTGGTGCATGAAACTCTGTGTTTTTAATTTCAAGTAGAATAGAGTTTATATATATATATATATATATATATATATATATATATAAAGAGAGTGGGCGCTAAAATACAACCTTGTTTAACTCCAATATTTGTCTGAAATGCCTCTGTAGTATGGCCGTATTGATTGTATTGAATCTTTGCCCATGTATATTCATGTAGTCTTATGATAATGTCTAAAAGTGTCTTCTCAAGTCCTAGTTTTTCCAATGTGGTCCAAAGAATTTTCCTACTAATACTGTCAAAGTCTGCTGAGAAGTCCACGAAACAACAATATAATTTTGATTTCCATATTGTTGTGTATTTCCATGCTAAATGGTGTAAGACATAGCAATGGTGGATTGTGGACCTATTTCCTCTAAATCCATCTTGGGCCTCGCCCAGGATTGAGTTCTCTTCTAACCATGTTAGTAATCTTCTGAGTATAATTTTTTAGAAGACTTTTTGAGACACATCTATAAGGCTAATGGGTCTATACATCCCCGGCTCCTTTACACTACCCTTTTTAAGATCGGGAATATAATACTACCAGCCCAACTCTTAGGGAATTTTAAATTCTGAACAAATCCATTACACAGTAAATAAAAGAATGGAGTCCACCAATCTTTAAATTACTTACAGGCATCTCCAATAGTTAGATTTTAAGAAATTAAGGGAGTTAAGAATTTCCAATTCTGTAATCACAAATGGCTTTGGAAAATGTGCTTCATATCTTATATTTATTTCCATTTCTTCTTCACCTTTGGAAAAATATAGCTCATGAAAATAGTCAATCCAAGTTTGTGGTGTAATATGACATTCTATTTTCTCTTGATATTTATTGTAGCCTTGTGCTACTATTTTCCAAAATTGTTTTCTATTTCTTTCAATAACCACTGATCTTAGTTTTTCCCATAGAAGAAAAGAGTTTGTATTTCTTTCTTCTTCTAAAACTTTCTTATAAATCTCCCATTCTTTCCTTAAATTCTGATAATCCATTTTATTTTTATTTGTATTCTTCCTATGTTGTCTTAATATTTTAGAAAAGCTGGCTTTTGCTTTTTTACATCTTTGATTGAACCATGACATGATTGAAACATGATTTAGATGTTCTTTTTTAACTGTATTATTTTTCCTACAGAAGGCACTCAGTTTTATTCGGGTATTTTTCCAGATGTCATAAATATCAGAGTTATAAAGGTTAACCTTATCTTGGGAGGAGATTGCAGTTATTTCTCCAGAATAGAGAATTTGCTGCAATTAATTTTGATAAATTGGGTTCCATCTAATTCTTTTTTCATTAATGATTTCCATGTATTCAACTGTATTCTCCGACATCTTGAGTTGTTCCTATAAAACTATTATCTATAGTAAGGGACAGGGAAGATGAGAGGATTCTGAACGCTCAATAATTTCCAGTTGATAAGTTATTTTTAATCCCTCCAAATTTGCCCATATCAAATCAGGAATAGGGATCCCAGAGGACCCTGAAGGTTAATTTTCCTGTACTGTCCCCATTAGTCCTTCCATTTAAGATACAAAATATTCTACTGGCAAGTGCTGTAAATAATTCTCTACCCCTATAATTAGATCTTTTTTTTCCAATGTTGATCTTGATGAGGACAGTCTATGGTTAATTACTTCCAAAGCGTCTGCTAAAGTTGAATATAAACTCTCTGAGATTCCTCCCTTAATTCTTGCATTAAAATCTCCCAGAATGAAAATGGGCCAATTTCCTTCTGTTCCACTAATATCATTTATTTGTTGTTTGAGATTCAAAACATAGGGATCCTCTATTTCTCTAGAATTGGGCCCTGGTGGAAACTAAACATTACACAATATTATTTTCTTAGAATCCTTAGAAAGTTCAAGGGCCAAAATATTATAGGTCTTATACGGTAGCTCTTTTATCTTCAAATTTAAACCAATTTTTACTAATAATATTAAGCCCCCCTTATATCTACCAAATGTCTTGTCTCTAATTGCTGGAAAAATATAAGGTGCATAGCCAGGAAGTCTAGGAGTTGCCTCTTTCATACACCAAGTCTCTTGGAGGCCAATTATATCAAATGTTTCCAGGAAACTAACTACCTCAGGGTCCATAATTTTCAAATGAAGACCTTCAATGTTCCATGACAAGATGGTTAGTTTCTTCTCTTTACTGCTATTCCCCAAGACAAGTGTATCAGACTCTGACTGTCATTCTGAGTCCAGGTTTATTAGAGTTTCAAAGCCATTTGGATCCCTCCAATTCTCAAATTCTATAAGGGGATAATCTGTATCCTTTTCAGATTTTCTGATGGATTCCTCCCCCATTTCTCTTCCCATCTCTTGTGGGTAAAAACATATATGCCCAATTTGTCTAAGCTTTCCGCCATATAAAAAAGTATTTTGGCCTTTTCTGGGTTTTTGAAAGTACAGTCTATTTGACTAGAACTGGATTCATTTTTATAAATTTTGATGTGATCTACCATAATCCTAGATATTTTAGATCCAGAAATTCTTGAAAGAAAGGAGAGCAGTTCATCTCTAATACTAAAATTAGAATCTTGCCTAACTGTCTCCCATCCAAATATTACCACTGTTCTACACAGCCAACTGTCGTTTTGTTTTTTCCCATATTTGTCAATTATTTCAGTTATCTTTGCTATTTCTCTTGCCTCATTCCTTTCCTTTCTTATCCTTTTGAAACTTGTTCTCAGGGAAGCCATTTCAGTGGAATTAGTAAGATTTTTAACTATCCTGGATCCACTAATATCAGATTTATTTTCTAGACTAGTAATTTTTGGGACTAGGAGAGGTAACTTAATTGCAATTCCTTTTTCCTCCAGAGACATTTTTTTTATCCATGATCTATTTGGCCATTTCCTCAATTTCACAATATAACAAAACTGTATCATAGAAGGCCATATTTGGTGGCCTCATAATAAAAATCTCTTCTTCACGATGATGGTATAATCTCCAACATATGTAACACTCTCTCTTTTAAATCCTCCCTCGTCTCTGTTATAGGTCTTAAAATTCCTGCTATTTCGATCAAATATTCCACTTCCCCTTCTATTAACGTAATCTGAGATTTTGTTGCCTGAGACAGATTAATCTTATTGTCTTTGTCCATTCTGCTTACTGATGTTAGCATCGTAGAGCTAGACACATCCTCATAAGTAAGATTAATCGTCACATTTGATTCTGCTTTGTTTGTTTTTTGCTTGGATTCTATTGTCTCCATTCCAACATTTCCATTATCTGTTTTTGGCACTATCAAGATTTTCCCTTTCTTTGCTCCCTTACTATTATATTCTGTAGACTTAACTTTCTTTTTGGTTGTTCTTTTCCCTTGCTTGCTTTTTCCATTTTTAAGTACTGTAGGAATCACCTTTTTAACTGTGTCTATTGTTTTGTCTGTTGTTTTAATTTGACAAAAACAAAAACAGTTTTTATTTAAGTCAAAAGGTGATGGCAATGAAACTTGAACCCCCCTGTTCTCCATTTTTTTAGTTTTAGGTGACAGATTCTTCTCACTTATAATCCCGTCTTGTATTCTTATGTCTTTATTAAGGTTTTGAATAAGCACCCGATTATGAAATATGTCTGCCCTGATATTAGTCAGTTCTTCTTCCAAAACTAAGATATTCTCCAGTACAATTATGTCTGCATGATATCTGTTTTTAATTGTTTCCAGCATTTGTTTTGACAGTGAAGAACTAGCTGTAAAATTTCTCCTATTATAAGAGTGTTCTTCCTCATGATTGGCAAAACCAATCTGAGGAGTATCCCTAATTTCCGAAATATTTAATTCAGGGCAGTGACTTTCTATAAGCATATTCACATTTTGTTTAACCATTTTTTAAGACCTTCTATAGTTGTACTTAATTCTTGAATAATCCCTTTCAATTCCATTTTACCTTTGTTCCTTTTATGTGATACGTCCAAATTAGAAGGATGCAAAGATGGTCCCTCAGACCTCAAATCAGTATTATTTTTTAAGGTAAGGTAGCTATCCATATTGGAAAAATTAAGAGAAGCATCAGAGGAAAGGGCTATAACCAAATGGTTTAAGCTATTGTTACTATTCCTTTCCCCACTTCCTTTCTGAGAAAGGGTTTCCCATTCCTAGTTGTTGAAGGAGATTTCTTCTGAATTATAAAAGTAGTTTTGGGAATGCTCATTGTACACCCTTTCTGGAGAAAGATAATCTTTTCCCAATTTGCTAACTCCATTTAGTTCTAATGAGGTAGACCATTTTTGGGTAGAAAGGTACCTTGGTCCTCCTTTCTTATCAGCACATACATCTGTTATTTTCAATTGTTTCTTACTTGTACTACTATCAGTATAATTTCTATCCTGAATTGCAGAGGTATTTTTTAAGTTGGATGTAAAATTCAATGATTTAGACTATGGACTGACTTTATTTTCCAATATAATGGATTTTCTCCTTCTATTATTGCCTTTAATTTTCTGATCTTTAAGGGCTAATTTTATTTTCAGGCCCAAAATACTGTCACTACCAATTGTTTCACTGGCTTCAATTCCAGTAGAAGTTGCCCCAGGGTCAAACTTCCCTTACCACTTCTAGTTTGTACCATAATGAAACAATAATGAAACAATACATTTCTTAACAATTTCAAATAAAATTCAAGTACAAATTCAAGTTCAAGTTCAGGTTCAATCTCCGTCAATGGAAGTCTATAATTTAATCAGTTCCAATAAATCAGTAATCTGAAAACATATTAATCTGATGAAAAATCCAAGCTCCAACTCCAGGATATACCAGCATGATTTAAAACAATTTGAAGCGTAGATCACAGAAGGGACTTTTGTGAATCTTTTATTCCTATTGTAATAAGTCACTGAAGGTAGTAAAAAAAAACCTTGTCAAGAATTAGAGCTTGGACTTGTAATGTCTTTGTATCCCCTTTAAACTGTGGCCATGGAATAATAAACCATGTATGAGAGGAGAATTCTTGTGCAGGGGCACCCCCTGTCCTTTTCTGCACTAAAAAGGGGTAAAAAAGAAAAACAAGCTAATAGGACAAATAGGTTGGTTGGATTATCAATGTTTAACACAGTTTTCAAAACAATTGTTCAGTGCATATCAATACATCAGATAAATGTATAGTTAGACCAAAGTTTTCAGTATATCTAACAGGGGAGATATTACCTCCTAGAAAGGCTTCACTGCTAGGTTAGAATAAATCCTATGTACTGACATATGCACTTAAAGTACTTAAAATTCTAACCCTGCAATAAATGACAAAGTTTAAAAAAGGAATACTCACTTTCCAACGATTTTCAGATGGTTAACTCAATACCCAAAAATTCTATTCCTTATAATTATTTGTAAAGAGATTCCAAAGTGTTCACCATCCACTCAAACAGCGTGCTCAGAACATTTAATCGATTTGAGATTTATTTTAAAGGAAAGCAGAGCCCTCTCAGCACTAATGCACAACTCTAACGTCCGTACACCAATTACGATTTTGTATATAAAATAAACAAAAGCAAATGCTATAACTTAAACTTAAGGTACAAATCTACACACAGCCATTAACTTCAATCTCCGTTGACTCAGTGACTGCACAATGCCATATATGCACAGTACGAAGCGTGACCGTTAACACCCAAATTGAATGAGTTCAATGAATACAATTCAATTAGGAGAACTGGTCAATTTACCTGCTCGCTCAAGTAATGGCTCATGTACATTAATTACCAAAGGCGAGACACTTGGTGTTTCCCTCCCTTAATTAACTGATCAACAGCAATTCAAAACCTCTTTACCAGTTAATAATTATTTGGTCAATTAGCAAGTGGTTTTAGAAATGTAAAATTAAATCCAAAAATAAGTATAAGGAAGGTTAATATAATTTCAAGTTAATTTAGCCCAATTAGGCTCAGTTAACTTCTTTGACTCATAGATAACAATATGCACAAGGCTTCTAAAGAACACCATGTACTTTTCTAACAAGGTTAGACATATAACTATCTTCTGTTTATAGCAATAAAACCATAAAATAAGTAGTTAAAATGGTATGGCTGAGTTTGTTGATATATGTCCCCAAAAACAAACAAATGAGCCATGCACGTACATACAATGTTAAATACTAAGTACAAAAATACAATAAAAAGCAAAAATATGAGGCAATCAAACAGTTTAAGTAAATATCGAGTCAGGATCTAGATACATCAAACCCAGACCAAAACCCCTGTGCTTTATGAGGATAAAGACCACTGACTAACCAAACAACCGGTAGTTGTATTAAGGGAGCAAACTAATATAAAAGAACAATAAACTATAAAATATATAATATAAATATTCAGTAGATGACTTAAAAAAGTTTTGGTCTTCCAACCTCCACAGTCTTCTCCATTATAAAAGTTATAAGTTGCAAAAGTTATTAGCGAGCATGACATGTACCAGACACTGATGGAATGGAGGGTCGTACAGATAAAATCTGAAGTTTATGTAGTTACTAAGCCTCCAGTACCTAAGTTTTGAAAATACAGAACTTACTGAAGATTCCAATCCTCTGCAGGACCGCTCCAACTGTCCCCTCCTCTGGCATGGCTCCCCACCTGGACTCCTAGTACCGGGGGAGAGAAAAAGGACTCCACAGATAAGCCTGTATGAATCTACAGCACAAGCTGGCCTGGAAAGGCACCAGAATTAAAGCACTGCCACCACTTCTTACTGTTCTACAATTCTGCAGACTCTCAATAAAAAAAAAAATTTAAGCTCTGCTAAGGCAATGGTGGCATACCTGCTATAGAGCAGTAGCAAGCATTTCTGGTGCTCCTGCTGGAGTCTTCCTCCTCAGCCTCTCTAGAGTACAGCTGCACAATCTGATACCATCAAGACGACCATCCTACCTGTTTACCTCACATACCTCACCAGCAGTTACCTCCAACTTATCCAGTATGGAGTGTAGGTGTTCTAGAATGCCAAGCATCACAGAGGGTGGCCTATAACAGGCAGATATTAAGAGGACTACTTCAGGTGAAATGGTTAATTTAAGGGCAAGGCATTCAAATTCCTTAGGAAGGGAGGTCTGAACAATGACTGAGACATTGTATTTGATCTTGGCATATATAGTGACTCCACCTCCCCTAGCAGGTCTGTCACATCTGAACAGGTTATATCCATGTATATTGACTGTTTTGTCAGGGATATGGCTCAAGAGCCATGTCTCTGAAATCATAACTGCGTCAGGTACTGTGTATAATACCCAAGCCTGGACTAAGTCAAATTTTTTTGGTAAGCTGCAAACATTCATGTGCAGGAAACTAAGGCCCTTAACTTGTGAGAGGTCCGATGGAGCTCCAAGCAGGAGTGGTGGCCAGGGTTAAGTTCAACATTCTCTGAGCAGAGTAGCAGAAATACTAGCAACTTCCTGAGACAGTTTATAATTGTTTTTAAGGCGGCTTTGTTTTGACGTTTGGTACTTGAAGCTTTGTGGGAAGTGTTGCTGGGGCGGTGAGGTGGTGGCAGAGATACAGAGCATAAAGTGCCACTCTAACTGTAAGGAGGAGTGGTATATGAATGTAGATAGAAGGACTGAGCTGGGGAAAGAGAGTGGAGTGCAGGAGGGAGTCAGTGCTCCTTGTGTGGATAGAAAATTTTGAGAAAATGATCTTTGGCAAAACATACTGCCCAGGTGAGTCCTGCTGGGGTGGATCACCCATTTTTCCTTTAAAGCTGTTATTTATTTTTTTTTTCAATTCAAACTTTATTAATACATTTTCCACAATAAAAGGCAGTTACAATGAGAATGAGATGTAAATACAACCACTTATGAAGACGTAACTGCCAACCCTCCCATCCTCCCCTTACAGCAGTAACAAATCCAAGTATCCTAAGTGCTAAGATCTTTACCTGAGAACCTGCAGAGCATTTTAGATTGTGACATGATTAAGACGCAGCCACTAAAATTAGAGAGTGAAGGGGATCCCATATTTTGGTATATGCTGCCAATCTGTTGTGAAGACTGGCAATTGCTTTTTCTGTACGCAGATTGGCAAGAATTTTGTTCACCCATTATTGAAAGGTTGGGGTGGACTTGTCTTTCCAATGACATAAAATAAGCTTCTTGACAGATAAGGCAATCATAGAAATATGAAACTTTCTTACTTTAACTCTGATAGAAGACAGGTTCCCTAAAAGGCAAATATCAGAAGTAAAATACTCCTGAAGGCCCAGTAAAGGATCCAGGGAAGTCTTGATTGAATCCCATAAAAGGGAAATTTTGGGACAGGACCAGAACATGTGAAGAAGTGTTCCTTCTTCCCACAAACACTTAGTACATATATTGGAGTTCAAGAGACCCCATTTCTTTAATTTTACCGGAGTGCAATACATGTTATGTAATATATCATATTGCATGAGACGCAATCTGTCTTGAGAAACATATTTATGACAGGATCTCCACAGGGATTGCCAATCCAGATGACACTGAGAAAGGATAGAATTCCAGAATCTTGTGGGTCCAAAAGAATCCCCATATCTTTTGTAAAACAAAACCTAACATAATTTAGATATAACACCTGAAGATCCAATGAGTGAAGAAACCTCAGGTATCAGGGCTGTGGCAGTCTGGGATGGAGGGGTATTACCAAAAACTATTGTAAGTAAGTGCCTTAACTGTATAACTTTGAAGTGAGAGGGAGCTGGAATAAGAAATGTTCTAATAATATCTCCTACTGACAACCATTGCCCCTCTTCATCCACTAAAGATAGTAATTTCCCATCCCCCAATTGGGACAACCATTTACAGGGATTCTGCTTCTTGTTAATAGTGAAAGATGGGGAATTCCAGATAGACTGAGCCAAGTCCAACTGAGGGGTATAGTGCAAAAATGAACAAAATTGTGCATATACCTTTAATGAGGTAACTACTGTAGGGCATTCCTCAACCGTACACACCTGGGAGAATTTAAGATAGAATGATGTTAGGGGGCCCAGATCCTTAGACCTAATTACATCCAATTCAATCCTAAGCTAAGCCGGCTGTTTTTTCTCCGGGCCGGGAGATACCCATCTCAAACATTTTGCTAAATGACTGGCCCAATAATATATAGCCAGATGGGGAATCTGCAAACCCCCCTCAAGCTTTGGAGCTGCCAATTTATAATAGGCCAATTGAGGGTATTTATTGGCCCAAATAAATCTAGTGAATATCCCATGTAACTTTTTAAACCAGAGTAGTAGGATAAAAGTATTAAGAAGAGATAAAGGGTAAAAAATTCTAGGGAATATATTCATCTTAATTATGTTGATCCGGCCCCATAGTGAAATGGGAAGTTTGGACCACCTATCAAGGTATGAATTATCAGGTGTGAGAGAGATTCAAGATTTTCCTTAAACCATGTTAGGGGGTTACGGGATAGTTTAATGCCCGAGTATTTAAATGACATGGGAGTCCAACATAGACCTGGGGACTAATGTCATTTTTGAAAACCTTATGGTTTAATGGAAAGAATAAGGATTTTCTAGCATTCAGTTTGTAAGTGGACAGGTCACTAAATCTTACTATTTCACTCAACAAAACTGGTACAGAAGATACCGGATGGGATAAATGTATCAGCAAGTCATCCACATATGAAGTGACCTTAATTTCATGATGCCCAACCCAAAATGCCTTGTATAGAGGCATTATTGAGAATATTTTGGATGAGAGGTTCCAGATATACATTAAATACCAGAGGAGATAAGAGGCAACCCTGTCTAGTCTCTGAATGGGGTGGAAAAGATTTGGAGAAGGTCCCATTCCCAGAGATCCTTGCTGTAGGGGTTTTATATAGTGCAGCAATCCAGGATATTAATACTGAGGGGAATTGGAAAGCTTCCATAACTCAGAACAAAAAATTCCAGTTCACATGATCAAATGCCTTCTTGGCATCCAGGGAAATCAGTCCTGCAGGGAACTCAGCATCCCTGGTAGCTGAGAAGACATGAGATAGGGTACGCAAGTGATCAGATGATGAGCGCCCTTTCATAAATCCTACCTGGTTCATACCTATTAGCTCAGGGAGAACTACAGTTAACCTATTGGCTAGTATCTTCAAAAGAATTGTAATGTCTTGGTTTAGAAGAGATATAGGTGTGTAGCTTTGAACAAGCTCAGGGTCTTTATCTGGTTTAAGGAGAAGAACAATCAAGGCCTCAAAGAGATGAGGGTCTGCCTCTGCCCGGGTTAAAATATATTGAAATAGGTGATAAAGTACTGGTAGTAAAAGATCCCGAAAAACTTTGTAAAATAGGGAGGAGAATCCATCAGGGCCTGGGGCTTTGTCTACGGGTAATCCACTGATAACCTCAGCAATTTCCTCCTGTGATATAGGGGTGACCAAAAAAACCCTTTGTTGCTCTGAATGGGAGGGCAGATGGGAATCCCTCAGATAATTCTCCGTACTCGCAGGACTGGGAGGATACTCCATGTCACTGTACAATCTTTCATAGTATAGGGCAAATTCTTGTACTATCTCGGTAGGAGATACTTTCAGAGACCCATCTGCCACTGCCCCAATTGAAGGGATGAATCTCACAGATTGTTGTTGCCTAATACGCAGTGCCAATAGGTGCCCTGCCTTCTCTCCCTGATCCGTGTAACTAGCCCTTGTATGAATAATAGCTAGTTCTGCTTTTTCCCAAAGTAACTCTAGATATCTGTCTTTCAACACTAGGAGCTTCCCCTTGTCTTCATCTGGGGCACTAGCAGAAATATTAATTTCAAGTGACCGAATTTGGGACAATAAAGATAATATTTCCTTCTCTTGTGCCCTTTTCTTACTCACCGCCATACTAATGAGGATCCCTCTCATGTAAGCCTTGAAGGCCCCCCACAAAATATCTGGATTTACATTGTCTAAAGGGTTAGATAAAAAAAGAACTCAATTTGCTCCCTTATGAGCTTGCAATATTTAGCATCTTTAAGAAGTTGTTCATTGAGTTTCCATCTGGTTTCCCTATTAGGTAAATTAAGGAATGCCAATTTGCATAACACCAGTGAATGATCGGAGACTGGGCCAGGTTGAATCAAGGAGGTCTTAACCCCGGGTAGGAAAACCTGAGAAATAAGAATGTAATCAATGCGGGACTGCGAGCAGTGCACCATTGACCTGAAAGTGAACTCCCTAGAATCAGGATATAAGACACGCCAGACATCACAGAGCCTGCACTGGTCCATTAAGTCCTTAAAAGCCTTCTGCCCCAGAGAGACCACTCCCGGTCCACTACCTGACCTGTCAAGATTAGAATCTACAACTTGATTGAAGTCGCCCCCCAAAATTATCCTGATGGGAAGCATTGGCAGAATAATAGCTATGAGTCTCATAAAAAATCCTGGATCATCCATATTAGGTCCATATATACTACCAAGTAAAAGCGGAACTGACCAGAGAGTGCCTTTAACTAGGATAAACCTGCCCTCAGGGTCTTTAATAACCTGTGCAGAGACAAAGGGAATGCCCCTATTAATAATAAGCATGACCCACAACTATTAGTAGAACCCTGAGCATCGAACTGTGACCCACCTGTTGCCTTTAACTGTAAAGCTTCAGCTACTAATAAATGGGATTCCTGTAGGAAAGTTATCTGAGAGCGTAATAAGCTTAAATGTTTGAGAACCTGATATTGTCTGGTTTTTTTCCTGATCCCCTTAACATTCCAAGTAGCAAAAGTCACCTCTTTGGCCATCTAATAATAGTTATTGGACTTAATATGCTCAGCCCTGCACTCAGGATACATAATACATGCAACCGTACTCCAAAAGTTACTGCTGTAAAGCTCTCTCTCTTACCCAACCCCCCCATAATTAGCCCATTCCCTTCCCCCGACTACCCCATTCCCCCTAACAAAACCCCAGATCCACCACCCCCAACCCAAGCTCCCACACTGCCACAGGCAACGTTTAGCACAGTACTGGGTCTTTTCCTCCATCTCCTGCCTCCCGATAATGCACCTCTGCTAGTGGTAGCACAACTTACATCCTGAAGTAAATATTTAAGAATGCAAACTATATTAACTACCCCCAAAAAACTAGAGAGTGGCCTTGGGCTTCCAATGCATGCGCACACATATGTGTTGACATGATAATGAAAGGGAAAGCAGAGTAAACTACCAAACTCATAAATGTGCTGGGTAACCTCAAGAACCTGAGTGAAAATTAGGGGTTACCTTGCCCCATGAAAAATCTTTGCACAAACCAGAACCAGATCAGGAAACTAATAAAGGGGGATAGCCCTTTCCTCAACCTGAGTGCAAAGATCAAGAAAAACATTGAGATCGTGAACCCAAAAGAAAGAAAAGTGAAAAAAACACTCTTCCCTGAAATTACCAGCCCTTAGTTACAAGAACTCACCTTGAGAAAATTTGCTGTCCTGAACTCGGGACTGGTGAGATGACTGAGGGAGATCCTCCTCGAATTAATAACAACACAACTATACATTACTCATGCATGATGCACCCTCTTGTGGCCACAATCCTATCCTGACAGGATAAATATGAGTTGCGGAGAAAGCCCAAGACCGCTCCGATTTCCAGCTAACTGTAATGTGAACGCTAGTCCTAGAATCAATAACACAAACTTCCCCTCTCCATGAAATTTACAAAACTGAATATACTGGGACATAAAGCTCTGTTCCTAATTAAGCCAACCCCGAGACCCCAAGTGTCTTTGCCCTGAGCAGGAGTTAACATTATGAAGTTAGGGCTTGAGAGGCTGTTAGCAGGTAGGCCATGCACTTATCAACCCAGTCCAAATGAGAAAATGAGAACTTCCAAATACAACTCATTGACGTTATCTCCTCAGAAAGGGAGAAAAATAACAGTTCCAATGGGCGACTCCAAGCAGCTCCTCAACACATGAACAGAGCCTCTCAGGGCTCTCGGAACAAGTCCGGTAGCATGGATTTAAGGCCCAACAGGGCAACTTCAGGCTCATCATAATTATACCAGGATCCGTTTACAAAAACTTGTAATCTGGTCGGGTATCACATCCTGAATTTCAGACCTGCGGCAATGATCTTAGATACAATGGGATGAAACGCTTTCCGCTTCAAACAAACTGATCCAGGGAAATCTTGTGCAATTCTCGGTTTTGTATTCTCTCAACGAACCTCTTGTAAAGCTCTCACTTTCTGCAAGAAATGCTGCTTTTCTAGGAAATTCAAAAAGCGGCAGATAATAGGACGGGGGAGGGGGGAGTATCCGGAGAAGGCTTTGGTCACAGAGACCTGTGAGCTCACTCTATAATGTATACTGGGCCGAAGGGAGAAGGGCCAGCAACCTGTTCCACCAGCTTCTGTGTGAATGCTACAGCGTGCTGGCCCTCTTCTCCCTCTGGTAGTCCTAGTATCACAACATTGTTTCTGCCACTACGGCCCTCCAAATCTTTGAGTTTGGCCTCTAGACGAGATAACTTCTGTTGCGTAAACACTAATTCAGGATCCAGATTCTCTAGCTTTTTCTCCATCAAGACTATTCGAGATGTATTATCAGAGACAGTTAACGAGACTTCATCCAGTTTTCTAGAGAGTTTTCAGGTCGATAGCCATTTCTTTCATTTCTTCACGAAAGGGTTTACACTCTTCTAAGAACCTATTATGAGTTAAAGGTTCTTGTTCCCCAACCTGATTCAAAGGATCAGGCTTATCTGGCCCACCCGAGGCCTGGTATTTCTTTGGGGCCTTTTCGGGAGTAGCGGGGGAGGGGTGTTTCTGCAGGGCTTTCTTCATATAAGCCTCCATCCACTAATCTAGCACACAAAACAGGCTCCCAAGATGTTTAGATAGTAGAAGAATTCAAAAGCAGAGGAAATGGAGAAATATAAACGTCTAAAAAAGACAATTTAATAATCAGGAGGCAGGAGCTTAACGGAGGAGCTTCTACTCAGCACTCTGCATCACGTGATCTCCTAAAGCTGTTATTTAGAAGCAGGATCTATCTGTAAATTATAATAGCTATTAGTGCAGCCATCAGACTGGGGGACTGCACAGAGTAAGAGCACAGGCTGTAAAGGAGCTGCCAAGACAGTGGTGCAGAAACCCTTTAAGGAATGTGTACCAGGACAGAGGAGCAGAGTCCCATTAAGGAGGGGGGTAGCCCCAGAGATGTGGCCCAATGGGAAGGGGTGGGGGGAGTCAGGCTCCACAGTAAGGGTATTTAATTAATTTAAGAGGAGGGTGAGAGTCAGGGGGCCAAAAAATTAAATTGCAATTAGTAGCAGCTAAAAAAGCTGAAAACGGCAAGAGGTTTTTGGTTTTTTTCTAAAGCCAGCAAAATCAGCTTGTCTAACATTGCCGCCTAGCAACAGATTTAAAAAAATCTAAAATGCTAGCTCAGTTCCGCGCACCCAGCAAGCCCAATTAGGCCAGTGAAATAGTTGAGGCAGCCAGTGGAGTCCGGGAAGCAGCCAGGGAAGAGCCCAATTGCAAATGCGGCTTTCAATCCATTGATAGTCTAGGGCTAGGAAGGGAAAATATCTCGTACCTGAAGCTCTGCTGGTCAGCTGTGTGTTGATCCATGGCCAGCAGTGATTCTTCAGGACCACAGAGCTTGAGAGCCCTCTGAGGGCTGAAATCTGCAGGAGAAAGTGAGAGGGACTCCAATTAATATACCGGGGCAGGCACACAGGGGTATCAGCATGGGCGGGCGCAGACTATGAGGACAAAGGAATTTGGGAGGGGTTGAGGCAGAGTAGTACAGGCAGCAATAATAAGTTAGAAGAGGTTGGTGGAACGGCGCCAACCGAATCCACAAACTGAGGAGGTGGAGGAGGGGGGGGGAGGAGGAGAACTGAGAGAGTTGGAAAGGATGTCTGAGAGCTAAAGATGGTGTGTGTGGGGGGGGTGCTGATGATGTTTCAGTAGGGGAAAAACTCTTAGCAGATTAATGCAGAAACTATGGAAGTGGCAGGGAGCCAGAGAGTAGACAGGGAAAAAAAGTGGCTAAGTCAGGGGACACAGTAGCAAATACAGGTCTGCCGCTAGGAGTAGAATCAATAAATATTCCTCATTTTGCCCTTTCAAATATTAGATAGTATGCACTAGCAAATTTAAGATGGCAGGGGACACAATAAAGTTTCTAAGTCTGCTGCTAGGCGAATAAACAATATAAATTCCTAAATTAGCTCATTTAGCGCTACATATTATGCACTAACAGTATGAAATGCTAACATATCACTGCCTTCCTTTGCCATAATACAGTTCAGTATAATTTCCAGGTACTAGGCTATCAGCAGTTCCAACAGGTAGGACTAGGTAGGTCTTAACAATTTAAAGATGAAATAGATGCTAGGTACAACTACGTAGTTCAGGCTGTTGAGAAATTTCAATTAGTAGCAGCTAGAAAAGCTGAAAATGGCAAGAGGCTTTTTGTTTTTTTCTAAAGCCAGCAAAATCAGCTTGTCTAGCATTGCCACTGAGCAAAAGGGTGCCAGGAGGTTAAGCATCAGCTTATCACTTTTTGCGCAGCTACTATCTTCTGATATTGCTCCCACAGCTGGCCATCTATGAACTCCAACATTTGTAAATGGAAGCAGCCTGGTTTCAAATCAAACCAATGTGTGGAAAATTCTGTCTGGCTTCCAAAATGGCTAAATTGTTACTCAGGTTAAACTGGGGTACATGATAAGGTACAGTACTCATCTTACTATAAGAGCCAGATACTTTAATGAGGATGCAGTGCTCAGTTGTGACATCTCTCAGCACCTATCATTACTAACCACAGTTGCAGAGCCTGTAGCTTAGTGCTTGCAGTGCAAGCACAATATTCTGGGGACCAGCATTCAATATGGTTGCTATGTCATAACAGCGATCGCGGAAAGGCAATCGCCATTTGGGTGAGTGTACATCGCCGAAAATCAATTTCAGCGATGTACACTTGCAACGCACAGCAAAAGGGTGTTAGAGACTTTGAATTTTTTTTTTATGCAAGGGGCTGTGCCCCCTGTACACACTCTAGTAAAGAATTCTCAACTCCAGGGGAATGCATGTCAGGGGGTGCAAAAGACAAAAAACATTCATGGACTTGCACAAAAAAACAAGCGCGCACCCAGAACCTAACCCGACACCCTCCCAAATCTAGCCTGCCAGCAACCCACCATGCCACACGGCCAGCTCAGCAGCCCACCACCGCACTACACCCCACAAACCCACCCTCCCCTTCCGCCTATCACACGGTGTGGTCTCCCCCCCTGTGCACATGTATATATAGTGACAGGATCGCCAGCCCCCTATCTGGTCACACTCTCTGCTCAGTAGGCCTGTGCACAGGAGCCATGATTGAGTTGCCATTTTTGAAAGTGCTCAATTGCGGTTGCCATCATCACAGGCTACCTTCAATACACAGTACATTAGTCACATTACAGCCAGGGGAGTGACCCTATTGATGTCTTCTGAGTATAGCAACGGAAGAAGGGTCAAGACATGTCATCCACATGTACTGGCCAACCATAGCACTATCTCAGGGCATCCATGGGTCTGTGTAGCCTTAAACAATGGGGTTAGACTGGTCAGAAAACTCAGACACTGCCATTTACAAATGCCAGGTAATCTGCACAACCACCAGAAACAGATATTAACAACATTTACGTGGCCATCCCACCGGTGTAATCAAGAAGCCAGAGATAGCACTTAATTGGGGTGCTCGATTATGAATACATTCCCTGTTGGCATGTTCTGTTATCAATGCAATGCCAAAGGTGGGGGTGTCAATGGTATTGTCATGGAACTACAGACAAAAGGGGGCCCTCAGCAATAACATATGGTTTACTCACACTCAACCAGCCCGTCATACATGCCAGCTAAACCTATGTCCCTGAATATAGGAAATGTCACTCCCAGCAGCCTGTAATAAGGCCAACAATGACCACAGAATCCAGGGCCAGACAGCAGTAAAGCCAGAAAATGCTACCCTAAACAACAATACATACACACCACTACAGCTTGAATACTGCACCTTGCAATTGAATGGTATTAACAAACACAGGGGGTCAGCAATGTCACACCTCACCAGGCCTGCAAGTATCATTATCCACCCCAATACCCAGAATAAAGTGTTGGGAACACTTGTGTGACTCCTGCTAGTAGTCACACTGCAGAGCGCTGTGGCTGCCCTCAACCCATGTCAGATTCCTGGAGATAACACTAGTCACTAGCGATTGCCCCCTACACTGTGGCCATGCTGTGGGCAATCAATAAGCAGCCATAGCTAGTGACCTCCTGGAGTCCCTACTGCAGAACCTCCCAGCAGCAATACCAACCCTTCCCTGCACCCAATAATCCTCAACCTGATGGCGTGGATGATGAAAGGCAAACACAACTAAGGAGGGGTACCTGCCTAGTGGGGTGGATCATCTTCTACAATTGAGAAGACAATCAACAAATAAGTCTTATCATAGACATTGGCAGATTTTCTACAGGTGGTGTACATCAAAGGCATGTGCCCGTCAGTGGCGGGACTTTCCCATATCCTAGATTTCATCATTGATATGTCTGTCAAAGGGCTCACCCACTGTTCTCTAGGAGTCCAGGATTTGGCTATTTCCACAAAGCAAGACTTCCTTCCAGGAGTTGGGTAGATAGGTAACCACCCAGATGTGGTCTGGCTACTGAGGGCAGTACCAATGACATCTCCCTGCTTCAGACCCACCTGCCCTCTGAGGCAACTTAGTCTGGTCCTGGACAATCTCCACAAGTCCCCTTGCTATCTCAGTATCCATATAGGAGGACCCTCAAGACAGTCTTCCTGATGGCTGTGTGCTCAACCAGAAAGGTGAGTGAGTTACAGATGCTGCCATGCTGAGAACCGTTCATCACATTCCACAATGACAGAGTATCCCTCAGAGTGGTCCCATCAGTCAGTCCAAAGGGGATATCACCATTCCTTATGAAACAATAATTTTGCCTTGCTCAGGGAACAAGGTCACCTAGATGCAGCTCATCATTCTCTTGACAAGGCCTCTTAGCAAAAGAAATGTCTGATCATGTCTAAAAGTTTCTGTACAATGGATAAGCTTTTTGTTCTTTTTCAGGAAAAAAGCAGGACAGATTGCATCTAAAGTAACTATAGCTAGGTGGATATAGGCACAGCACCGATTTTTCTGCTGCACTTCAGAGCAAAGTTCTGCGGCAGGGTTCTCATTTGCCGCAGAACTTCTGCGGCGGTGGAAGGTTATTTCTGAGGCAATTCTGTGGTAGAAAACTGTCACACTCTTCCCTTATTTTTAGACTTTTTTGTTTGTTTCTTCATATTTGACAGTTTCTTAGTAGAGTCAAGTGTTTATGTTGTGACATTTACCCTTAACATTCATCCTTTTCAAGTTTTATTTGAATTGAGTGTTCTTATTGGATTGAAAAAAAAACATATTTTATGCTTCATGAAAATCAAGATGAAAACATATGCCGAGTTGGCTACAGTTGCCCATATTTAATTTTTTAAAATACAGAGAGGGGGTTTTACTGAATCGGTTTTATGTTTTAACTGCTCGCTTCTGTTGTGGTGGTATGGGGTTTCAGTGTCTGGGGATCTGTGCTATTCCAGGTAAAATGTTTGCGATATAGATAGATAGATAGATAGATAGATAGATAGATAGATAGATAGATAGATATGTTTGTGTATGTTTGTGTATGTTTATATTCATATGTGTGGTATAATATATATATATACACACACACATATATAATGTCACTTTCTTTAAAACAGTCTTTATGATTTAACATCCTACATTTCAGGAATACAATAAATTTCTTTGGGATGAAAGCAGTATGGCTAACTCAGACTAATTTCTTTCTATACGTTTTAATATAGAAATGGAGAATGGCATAAAAGGAGGGAAACTGTACCTGTACCTGTAGTTTGATCATACACAAGAAATGTATTCAGCTGCTAATAAATCCTTTTCATAACTACATGTCTTCTTTGTTTTATTTGTATTGTGAAATTAAAGATGTCAGATTCACTGCATACCACCTTCTCGTATCTTTTTGAGTCATGACAACTCATGCATTGAACACCAGACAAGCCTTACACAGCAACAACATGGAATGGTTTTTTTGCTGTAATTCAACATCATCGAATCAGGAATATATTGCCATTTTATTGCTTCATCAGTAAAGTGGCTTCTGATTTACAGGCTCACAACATATCCACATCACAAAAAATAAATCTCAGAACAGAGCAAATATCATGTATACTTTAATATTATAAAAAAAAATTGATGATCTTCACTTTGTAATTTACTGCTGTAATGGGTCAAAACTTTAGTGTGCTGACTGCAGTTCAGATTTTTTATAAGGAGTCCTCTTTTTTGTGTGATCTGTATTCTTGCCAGTTTTAGATGTTGTGAGCATATAAACCAGGAGCACCTGTATTAGTGAAGCACTAAAATGGCAATATATTTCAGATTTGATCCTGATCTTTTTGTTTGCTGTAAATTGAGTGACCCAGCCCCAGAGAGACCTGCAGGGGAGTAGGTGGAGGCAATCATGCCCACTGGAAGCAAGCCCAGGAGTTTAATATTATTATTTTTAGAATTGTCAAATTCACTATGTACACAGCAGGGAGCTTGCCAGCAAAGATGGGATGTGTTTTCTTTTTCTCTCTTTTTTTTTTAAACTTTTTCCACCTGTTGGGGGGGGGGTCAAGCCAAGCAAGGAGGTAGTGTTTATTTATAATGTTCTGCCTGTAGTAGGCTCAAGCACCTTAGCGCTATTGTGGCTTCTGTAAAAATGTAAATCCTTTTTGTTACCTCCAATAGTGTAACCAAGCCCCAGAGATCAAGGGAGGGGATTACTTAAAGTTAACAATTGTCCCATGTTGCAAGTCTCTGCCCAGTGGGGCACTGTGATTTTTTAAAATAATTTAGCCCATGAGGGCATTATTATTAAATAATAATAATGATTATTATTAAATAATTAAATTTACATACCCAAATTGGCACACAACTAAAACTGGAACAGAACAAAATGGGAAGTCTGACAGGAGCCCTGGAGTCTTTACTTAAAATGTAAGTACTTTTTTTCCCACCAGTAGTGGAACCGAGCCCCGGAGATCTACAGAGGGCTTAACAGGAGTTAACTAATTCCAAGCTGAAGCAAAACCATATACCAGTTGTAATATGTGGTTCATAAGAAGGCATCCGAGGTTAGTGCTTTAAGAGGATTTCTGAATGGCGATCAACAAGCTGTTAGTTTGCACTGCCGCAGTGTATCCTGTGTGGTCTGAAGATCATGACAGTTGTTTCTTTTACCACAGGTAGGGTGGGAAAGGGCAAGCACCATTGCTTTGCTCAGGCAGTAGTTGCAAAATAAAGTTTGACATAAATCGGGGAAAAAATGGACAAACTATTCAATAAAGCAGTGCGAGGGAGTGGGAGGTGTTACAGAAGAAGGGCTGTAATGAGCTATGCTTAAGGGTTACTAAATCCCGACACACAAATGACCAACATTAATGATTCCGGCACCAATATCCTGACTGCAGAAAATACAGACAGCCAAATCCCAACAAAAGTTTACTGGCATTGACGGCAACAATACATAAAATAAATCACACTACAGCAATAAGTAAAATAAATCGCAATAAAGCATTCCGTACTGACTTAGGGACCACACACAGCTTGCTGCCACCCACCATGGGTACATTACATTAAATTAAATAAATAAGCCTTTTCAATTAAGACCCGACAACAGACAAGGTGTCAAAGTGATGTAGCAGAGCTGTCATATGGTAAGTCACAAGTAACTGTACACCTTTTTATGGACAATGCTAATTGTAAGTCTTATTTGGGGGCGGGGCAGAAATCGAAATTCAGCACCAGATAGCTTGCAGTAGTTGGGATAAGCATGATAGGCTTTGTCGGTAATTTTTAAAGCACCAGATCATTTCAATGCATTATTTGGATTTAATATGAAATGTTGCTTGTCAGTAAATTGTGTGGATTGATTACGAAATTAAGCAATTTACGTTGTGTACCTTGTGTTGTGATTTCATGTGTCAGGATACTGCTTGTCAGAGAGTTAGGCTGTCTCTCTACTGAGTCCTGGAAACCGGCCCTGAAACTAAAATGTTGTAATTGCCATGGAAGTGGTAATTACCGTCCTATTTACCCAGAGTTATAGTGGCAGTACAGCATCTCCAGAGCCTGAGGATGAGAGATTTGGACTGTCCCTTTCTAACGGATAGGCACCTCTTCGACCCCCCCCCCCCGACTCACTCACTCCGGCTGCTGCCCTGATTCCTTTTTTTTTTTTTTTTCCAATCAAGTGACAACTTTGTTTATTTAGTGAACCAGCCCCCACTTCAGTGCCCGAGGAATGTACAAGTGTGGAGTCCCTCATGCCGTCTCTTTTAGAAGGGTTCCATGTCAATTGCGCACAAAACTTTTAAGTGCGGTAATTTACAGCGTGGACATTTTAGCGTGATCATTTTTGTCATGCGCATTTTTCAGCTCTACTGTTTTCAGTGCAAAACAACACTTGAATTGCAGTGAACTGTAGTGTAGCATGGGCTTTTTCCAGCTCTCTCACTCATTCCCTAGTAGGTCCTGATTGCCTGCCATTCTCAGCAAGTTCACTCGTGATCAGTACCATACACATCAACAGGGACTGAGAGTGGGAGAAAGTCTAACCCCAAATTATAGCTGACACAGTTTATGTATTTGAAGAGATCAGTAGCCACAAGGGACGTTGTACACAGTGACTAGTGCTGTGATGTCAGCGTTCTCCCACTGCAGCTGTAGCAGTTTCGGTGCTTTACACACGTAGAGCTGCAGCGGGAGAGCCATGTCAGGGATTAATTTGGGTCGGGAACAACTGGACCTGTGTGTATGTATTTGAAGAGATCAGGAGCCACAAGTGACATTGTACACTGTGACTAGTGCCGTGATGTCAGAGTTCTCCCACTGCAGCTGTAGTGGTTTTGGTGCTTTTCACATGTAGAGCTGCAGCAGGAGATCCATGTCAGGGATTAATTTGGGAATGTGCTGAAGGTTGGGAACCACTGGATCTGTGTATAAGTAAGACTGGAATGGAGCCAACCCTTCCCCTTCCTGAACCACTTTTTGTTGTCGGGTCACGGGTAGTTGCCACTGTGGAAAGGGGAGCAAGTACAGTGAGACTGATGTATACCTGATAGTAAACAAGCAGAAAAAAAAAAACAGATTCATTTTGTCAATTATTTATATAAAACTGAAAAACTCTCTCTATAATGGCAGAAATTATTGAGACAAGGCAACATTCATCACAGACTATGACTAGAGCTGCCTTACAATACAACTATGCAATTTTCATATAACGCTTATGCAAATAGCTGGAATCACAGCTGTCAGCACTTAGCAACAACCCAGAAATCCCAAAAGAGAAATAACTGTATGATGCGTTATACCTTCAAATGGAAATCTAAATTCTAAAATGTTGAATATGTGTCCTCTCCGTTGCACTAACCCAGAAACATGCTGGTCCATGTAAACATGAGGTATGCTGCAGCGCTAGGCGATAAAATTGTTGTGCGCTGTATTATACTGTTAGCGATAATGGTTTTAGCTCACTTTGCTGTGCTGAGTTGTTTATGCCGTAATATTTGCACTAAATTGATGTGACACCTTTTAGAAGCTGCAGTGGCTTCACAGACCCAAGCTCACTCTCCAGTGCAAGCAGTTTCCCCCATGACTACTCCGGTATTACAAGCTGCACCACCCTTCATAACATGAAAACTGACTATCTGGGGCATTCTGTTTCACTTGGTAAATTCTCCCGAATGGGTCTCAGCCCAGGTTCTGCATACTGCTATTCTGCGGTCGGGCGCAATTTCCATGGTCGGCTGCAATTTCCTCAGTCGGCTGCAATTTCCGCGGTTAGCCATAAATTCCGCGGATATTTCTGCGGTTGGCTGCGGCCGCGGAATTGCGGAAAACCCGGGCCCTTGGATATGGGCAGCTATTATAGCAGCCTACCAAGTGGTGGGCTTAAACCCCCAATCAGGTGTTACAGCACATTGCACTATGGCAACGTCAGACTCTTGAGCAGAGAGATGGTGGGCAGAAGGCCAGGATATGAGGCCAGGACATAAGGCCTGACTACCCTCTTTAACAAATCATGGGAGGATGGGGTGGTACCCGAGGACTGGAGAAGGGCAGATGTGAGTCCCCTTCACAAAAGTGGGAGCAAGGCAGAAGCAGAAAACTACAGACCTGTTAGTTTAAGTTCAGTGGTAGGAGAAATAATGGAATCACTTCTGAAGGAAAGAATTGTTGAGTATCTAGAGGCTAGAGGGGCTCAGGACCCAAGGCAGCATGGATTCACAGTGGGGAAGGTCATGCCAGACAAATCTGATAGATTTCTGTGACTGGGTGACCAAAGTAGTAGATCAGGGAGGGGCTGTGGACATGGCCTACCTAGACTTTAGCAAGGCATTTGACACAGTCCCACACAAAAGATTAATATACAAGTTAGCCAGCCTGGGAGTGGGTCCCAAGATGATAGCCTGGGTAAAGAACTGGCTGGAGAATAGGACACACAGAGTAATACCAAATGGAGTCCCTCTGAAGAAAGGGGTTACTAGTGGGGTATCGCAGGGTTCAGTATTAGGACTGGTCCTCTTCAATGTCTTTATAAGCGACATTGCAGAAGGACTGGAAGGAAAAGTATGTCTCTTTGCAGATGACACAAAGATCTGCAACAGAGTTGATGCACAATGTGGGGTGGAAAGGATGAGAGGGACTTGGCAAGGTTAGAGGAATGGTCAAATGTATGGCAGCTTAGATTCAATGCTAAGAAGTGCAAGGTAATGCACCTGGGAAACAAAAACCCAGGGGAAGAGTACACAATGGGGGGTGAGATACTAACAACAAGAAAAATGGAAAGGGACCTGGGAGTAGTCATATCAGATGACCTAAAGGTGGGCAGGCAATGTGAGAAGGCGGCAAGGAGGGCTGGGAGGATACTGGGTGCATAGGCAGAGGCATCACCAGTAGAAAACGGGAAGTTATTATCCCTCTGTACAGACAGTTGGTGAGACCCCATCTGGAGTACTGCATGCAGTTCTGGAGACCCAATCTCTGCAAAGACATAGACAGAATGGAGGCTGTCCAGAGGAGGGCAACTAAAATGGTGCAGGGTCTGCACCGGAAGACATATGAAGAGAGACTTAAGGAACTGAATATGTATAGCCTCGAGGAAAGGAGGGAGAGGGGGGACATGATAGAAACTTTCAAGTACCTCAAGGGAATCAACAAAGTCCAAGAGGGTAGCATCTTCCAAAAAAAGAGGCGTGCAAGAACAACTGGGCACAATTTGAAGATAGAAGGGGGACGGCTCATAGGTAATTTAATGAAGTATTTTTTCACAGAGAGGGTTGTGGATGCATGGAATGGCCTTCCAGAGGAGGTTGTGGAGTCAAAAACAGTGGTGGAATTCAAGCATGCATGGGACAGTCATAAGGCAATTCTAGGGGTTGGGGGTAGGAAGAAGTAGGCTGCTGGTTAACTAGGATCTGCAGCTTATCCATTAGGTAGGGAAATGGGCAGACTGGGTGGACCAAGCGGTCCTTATCTGCCGTCAAAATCTAAGACTTCAAAACCTATCAAAACGAAGGACACTGAAGAGCAACAGCATACATTAAAAATCTGTCTGCTAAACTGCCATAATTTGTATAACTTACTTAACATTTCCAGCCTCATTCAGTAAACAGCTATGTCCCTCTGTGCTCTATTTCTCTCTCACTCTCTCTTTCTCACTTTCATAGTCTCTCAACACTCCTTTTATGCTGTTGCAAACTCCCACAATGCTACCATCTGCAAGACTGATGACAAGCAGGTCCTCCATCCTGCTGCTGCTCTTTCCATGCTGCAGCTGACTCCCATGACACTCCCAACTGCAACACTGTTAGTGGACTGGCCCTCCATGCTGCTGACTCTCACAATTCTCCTGACCATAAACCTGATGCCATATTGTTACTAAGTGCCATCCTGAATGCATGCTCAATGAAAGGCCAGCCATAGACACACCTCCTTTTATAAAAGCCCTCTGCACTATCATCTTGTCGTATAACTCTGGACACCTCCCACCTGTTCCCCATAAAAGTTTTCTCCATGTGTCCCTCACTGCACCACCTAAATTACCACCCTACCCTTCTATTGTCACCTCCTACTTCTTCTCCCCTTGTGAGTTTCAATCACCCACCTGTGGTACTCACTCCTCTCCTACATCTGTAACACCTTTCTCTAGGCCACATAGACACAAACCACATCTACACTTATAAATAACATAAAATGATGGCCTTCTCCATCCAGCCACCAATCTCCCCCTCTGGGAGTCTTGAACTCTGTCCGCATCAGTGCAGTTGCTTTGCAGTGAGCAGTGCTAACCATTTAGCCAAGTCTTCTCCTAGCATTTTAACTGTGACTAATCCTCTAGTCTCCATGAAATTACCAGCCCTATAGTAAACTCCTATGTATGGTAGCCTCTCTTTTGCCTATGTGAGGAAAAAGGCCACATAATAAGATATGCAGCCTACATCCTGGTTTTAAATTTAATTTGTGTCTTTCCTATTGACTGTCTCCTCCTTGTTACCCCCCGCCCCATCCCCGTGAGATTTGAATGTTGTCAGCCACTCAGGAATGTCCAGAAATAAGTGACATTTACCTCTAGGCCAACCATCCTCTAAGTAACTTACATTGTAAATAATCCTTTGACTCTCCGCAGTCAGCTCTTGACATCTCTGAAGTTGTAGACTGTAGCCAGTTCTATCCAGCACTGTACTATGTAGTTTAAAAAAAACACCCACTATCTCTACTTAGTGATTATTACCTCCACCATGTTAGCGGTATTCATCTTTATGAGTGCACTCCTTCCTTACTTGACCAAGTGCACTGTGCCGCTCTCATCACCACCCCCCTCACCCTTTCACCCCCAAGGTAGCCTGCAACTCCTTGCTTTCCAATTATGATCCATCAACCATCTCCCTCATGCACACCCCTTGGAACATAGCTCCCACTGCTCTTGTGTTTACTCTGATCTCCCCACAAAAATAAGCCATATAACTCTTATCGCTCACCCTTGCATTCCACCCATTCTGCCTCTATCTTTTGCATAGGCCCCTCACTCCAGTACCTCCCAAGACTACAACCAGAAAAGAGTTTGTCTTCCGTAGGCTTAACCTGAAGAAACGTATCGTGCTCCTCCTGCTCTGCTCAGGATATGTCAAAGTAAGCCCAGCCCCCCCCCATGCCCCAATGACCTCCCCATTAGATTTCGCAGCAGCCCCAGGGCTGAAAATAATGCTAGTCAACATCTGTAGCCCAGTGAAAAAAACTGAATCTAATCAAAGTATGGGTTTCCCACACCAACCCAGATATCCTAGTCATCACTGAAACCTGGATTAAAGCCAGCATCGCACATCAGCAGATCATGCTCCCCTTTTTTAACATGTTCAGATGGGACTAACTAACAAGGGTGGGGTGGGGTTGTCATTTATTTTGATGCCAAATACCCTGCCACTGAATACCTCTCTTTGTCCAAATGAAAGGAATTTGAATGCCGAGCCTTGAGACTCTCACTTCTGCCATCTGAAACATTTAACATCATTGGCTGTTACAGGCCATGAACAGGGAGAGTTGAACTCCTTTCCACACTAAGAAATATTATTGAATCCAACTCCAATAAATTCATCATCTTTAGTGATCTGAACTGGGATTGGCTGTCACCCAGAGCAAACATTGTAAAGGACATGTGTAACAAATTGGGAATCTCCCTATTCATTACAGGACCCACAAGAATCAACCTAAATAACAATGATAAGAGTACCATCCTAGATTTAATTCTTACAAATAGGTCCCACAAAATACAACATACAACTATCTTCCACAATGACCTTAGCAACTACAATATTGTAGTCTGCATAACATTTTAGGACAAGTGCCCCTCCTACGCCAAGTTCATCACAAAACATAGCTTCCACAAATACAACATGGAAGGCTACCTAGCCAACCTCAGGCGCATCCATTGGCAGCGCTTTTATCTGGCCAAGTCAACTGATGCAGCCGTTAATATCTTCAATTGTAACCTCACAACCCTAGCAAACAAGCATGCCCCATTGGTGAAATTCAGAGTAAAAAAGGCTTCCTTTCCTTGGTTCACACCTGATCTCAAGGCTGCCTTAAAGCACTAGGACAAATAATGGGCTACGGTAAGACAGACTAAGACTCCTGCTGACTGGGCATCACTCATAGAGTGTTGAAATGCATGTACAAAGCTTTTTTCTTTTTTTTTTTTTCAATTGTTTAACCAGGAGTGGCACACTAAGCTGAAAGCTTGTATATAGGTGCAACCTGGGAGCACAGAGAAGTTAAGTGATTTGCTCAGGGTCACACAGTATGCAAGTGGGGGCTGTGGGATTCAAACTCAGGTCTCCAGATATGCAACTCAGAGCCTTTGACCACTGCGCTATATGCCCCCCTAGTCAAAGCAACCAAATCTAAATATTATATGGATTCCCTAGATGCCACAAAAGGTAACTCTGCCAACATTTGGTGGACGCTTAAACTGTGGAGGAGCAAAGAATTCCCCCTTCCATCACACTCAAAATATCCAGTGATGACATCACTATTTGTGACAAAGGTACCATTTTAGAAAAGTTAAATACACACTTCTCTACAGCAGGTTTAGCATTTGTTTCTTCTCCAGCTGCCAGACTGATCAATAGCCCTACACCAGTAGATTCACCCTTGAACTCGAAAAATCACAACTCCCCCAGTGTCTGCCCCATCAGAGTTGATTTTATCAGTATGGGGGTGTGGGAGGGCATAGCCCCCCTGCATAAAATGTTGCAGTATCATATGTTGGGCCTCTATTGTATACCACTGTCACTGTAAAGGGGATCACAGTGGTTGGTATGTGGCAGATTTTGGAATCAATGAAATGTACTCGCTGTTATGTGAGTCACCATTAGATTTTTGCTATTATGACATGGAACTGTCCAACCTCATTGGGCTTGTAAGTGGGTGCAGTACCATCAGACAGGGGTGGTTGCTACCTACCCAGTCATATAACCTCTCTATTCCAGGGGTATCATTCTCTCAGTCCACACAAGAGAAAAGTCCCTTGACTGGAAGGGGGTATGGAGGCACAAAGTGACTGACATAATCTCCCAGCTGTGCATACCACTCCAACATTTTGTAAATACTATTATATAATGGCAAAGAAATTGTAAGAAGCTGATTGGCTATTGTCCTGTTGAGATAGTAATGCTATTACACAATAACATCACTGTATCTAAGAGAGAGAGATCACTGTCTTGCAAATGAAGTAGCACAAGCTTTATTTCATATAACAACCTTATTTACCAATATCGTGGGGACACAAATATTTGTCATGACTAAAACATTTCATAGTTAGGTAGTGAACAAGTGTCAGGACATCTCCTTTATAGTGTGGGAATGTCTCATTTATAGTATCAGTTTTACAGTTTTATTTTTTATGAGGAAACACACCACATATGAATGCACTGCATCATGGGCATGCATAGCCATAGTTGGTACTCCAAAAGTAAATCCAGTGTATATTAGGTGCCTAAATTAATGGGCCAAGTGTGATGTCCCTGTGTTTTAATCTGACAATTTATCACATCAAATACACCAAATTGTGATTGGCTCTGTACTAGAGTCATCATTAAACATGTAATAGTGATCATCTGTAATTCACAGTCACTGACTGGCTGGCAGTGAGGAAAATTAGTGCAGGTGCCTAGTAGGGACTATACATGGTTTAAGGGCATGCAGATTCAAATAAATTCTTTCATAAGCAATAAGGAGAACATATTGAAATTATGCAATGCTTTTTAAAGTGTTGAACATGTCATGTTTGTTAAAATGCTGTTTCAGAATCGTCTGTGTGTTATCACCTGTTGTATTGTTTATGCACATTAATATGGTGGCTTTTGAACTTAGTTTTTGAATTAGAAAGTGACATATTGGTATATTACAGATTAGTTTGGGTTCTAATATGTACACGGGCAGCAACATGCAGTTTGTTGTCAGTTGCTATGGCAATGTTAGGAGAGTATTTGTAAAGAGGCTAGGACCTATGTGTTTTGTGTGCAGATAGAACTGCTTCACTATGGTGCAGCTTCCATATAATCAGGCAACAAGTGGTATGCAAATGGAGATCGGGGGGCACTATGTATCATTGGAACTGAAAGAGACAGTTTTATAAATTGCCTAAGTTCTGCTTAAAACACTATGCTTCCACATAATCAGACAAAGAGTGGTATGGCAAACAGAGATTGGGTGGGGGGGGTGCAACTATGCAGAGCTGAGAATAGAAAGTGAAGTGAAAACACATCTTTTATTTGAAAGTAAAAGCAGTGTTCCAAACCCAGAAGTGAACCACAGTTGAGCATGGAGCAACAAAACAGTGTGTGTTTGGGGGCAGCACTGTGGTGAATGTTGAGGGCCACAATTACTCATGCTTCAATTCCACTGTGGAAGGACACTGTATAGGTATCCGTTCATGTGCTTCCAGAGACACTTTTCTCTCTGAAACACACACAAACAGAGGAGAAAAAAATGTAAATACCTCAACTGGGACTTAATCCCAGGCTGCCCAGAATACCATCCCTTCTCTTTCTCCTAGTCATAGCAATACATCAGCATGGTGATGTCACCATGTAGCCATAAAAAAACAGGCTTGCCTTGTAACTTAGGAAATGTCTAGTGCTGTTCTAATTAGTGCTTCTAGTGATTTTCCCTGTTTTCTGTGGTATGTTATTTTACTTCTTTGAAACAGTGAGGTTTGTTTTACTGAATTAGTTTTGTTACTATAGTTTAACTATAGTAATGTCATTTCTGTTGTTTGTTAGAAGTTAGGTTTAGTTTGTGTACCTGTAGTGTCTCACGTGTGTCCCCAAGTATGTGCCCTAGTCCAAAATTCCTGTAGTGTACTGTTTTTCTTTAAAACCAAAAAAGGAAAAACATTCTGGTGCCGTTGTTGTTTACTGCCTGCATAAAGTCTTGTAAAGTGTAATCTTGCATGGTTCATCTTAGTCCCTTAAATAATCCCTGTTGTGTATTGTTTTATGAAAAAAATAAAAAAAAATATTACTGGTGTTTTTGTTGTTCTGTCTAAAGTCTTGTAAAGTGTTGTGTAATCTTGTGTGTCTCCCCTGTGTTGATTAATCCTTTAATCCCAGTTGCGGATAGTTTTTGTTCAAAAAAAAAAAAAGAATTGGTGATGTTGCTGTTGTGTACTGTCTGTCTACGATAGTAAAGAGTTTTAAATTACTGTTCTGTGTTCTGAAATCTATGCATATGGTATAAGAAAATGCCCATAAGGAGACAATTTGCTAATGGAGTTTCTGGCAATGGCACTGCTGCCAAAAAGAGATTAGCTTCTGTGGTTTTGAAGGGTACCGTGACCACTCCTATTTGTGATGATGCAGGTTCATCACGGGCTGGTACTGCTGGTAGTATTAAGTGGTGGCATTAGCATGGCCAAATTTTTCTCCACAAAATATGTGACAAGAAGGCTGTTGAATGCTGCTGGTGCAGGCATTGCAGATGGTGTAGTCAGGGACAATAAGAGCATTGCAAGAACACCTGAAAAGGTTCCCTCTGGGAATGTGGTTGAAGCTGAGGCCTCAGAAATGGTTGATGTCCCGAAAAGTGTTCTACATGAGACTGAGTCACAGTGTTATGTTGCAGATCTATATGTTAGGGAATTGGGTGCTGTTGAGATGGAAATACAGGGTGATGAAAGTGAGAAGGAGGAGGACATATCTCAGGAGGTTAGCATCATTGGAGGGGATGGGGATGATGATATGGACCCTCCATGGGAACCAGAGAAAAACAAAACTAAGGGCCAGGGACAGGGCATCTGTAAAGGTCCCCCAACAAGTTCTCCAATTGTTGGCTCTGTTGAGCCAGTAGTAATAACAGAGGATGAGTCAACAGTTGCAACAGAGCAGAAATCATGCCCCAGAGCATCCATTTCTACCCCTCCAATAATGTCTCAGTACCCGGTCCACTGTCCTTATGTGAAAGCAAGGGGTACAAAAACCCTAGTTTGGGATTATTACATTCTTGACCTGAAAGATGAAACAGTGGCTAGCTGCTAGCTATGTCAAGCACATGTGCACTTTGAGAAAAAGGGTAGCTACCTCATCATTACTGGGCAACACACACACCTGAAGTCCAGGCATGTGCCATGCTGGATTCTGCACCAAAGGGAAGCTGATGCAGAGGGGCCTTCTCCTTTATCAACCTCATTCAGTAAGGCATCACAAACTATCATAGATACAGATTCAGGCAAAATTCTGAAGCAACCACAGAGGATTACTACAGGCATAAGGAGGAGGAGGAGGAAGACTTGATGGGATTTCCTAGCAGTGAGCAGAGCAGCAGTGGCGGTGTAAGTATTAGCAGCCAGAGTGAGTGAAACACATCAACCCCTCTCCCTAAAAGATCCAAAATCAGTTAATGGATTCATTCAGCATCTGTGAACCTCCTGAGTTCAAAGCTACTCCATCATCCATGCCGGAAGTATTCACAGCCAAGCTGTTTGGTGTCTCCAGCCAAAAACCCAAAATGCTGCAGCTACCACTGCATAGTGTGTTTAAGTGTCAAACCAAATACCCACAAAATCATGCTGTTGCATGTGAACTTAAAGCAGGATCTGTAGAAATGCTGACAATTGATATGTTGCCATTTTCTTTTGTGGAACATGCAAAGTTCTGCAGGTTGATGACACGTGCCTTTCCAAAATGGAAGATCCAGTCATGCACATATTTCTCCACCTGCGTTATTCTAGATCAGTATATGAATGTGACACACACACAGTGAGGCATGCCCTGTAACATTCCACATCACCATGCATCCATATTAGTATGGTTATGTGGACCAGTGGCCAAACAGCTAGAAGCTCTTATCTAAATATTACAGCCCATGGGCACAGGTACTGGGGATAGTATTTGACACTGGGATGGGGAAAAAACTGTATGATGCCCAACTGTGGTGGTAGCAAGATTCCAGGTATTTGCCAGCATGCCACTCTGGCAATGAGGAGTATAGCAGACTCACACACCGGTCAAAATTTTTTAGAATTGTTCCTGACTGAAACTAACGAGTGGCTGCACCCACTGCCCCTGAAACCCTGAAAGCAGGTTTCATAGCAAGCAATAATGGCTCAAATGTGGTAAAATGCACCACCAATGGTGTTTTTGTTTCAGGGTTCCTAGCATGGTACACTGCTTAATCTTGTAGCGTGGGAGTGTCTAGCATATCCTGAAATCAATGCAATGTTAACTGTAGCCTCCTGCATCTGTGCCCATTTTGTTTGCTTTGTAAAAGACCATGACCATCTTAGGCAGCAGCAGATCTGAAACAAGCTTCCTCAGCACCATCTCAAGCTGAACATTATCACAAGATGGAACATGAAACATAGAAACATAGAATTTGATGGCAGATAAGGACCACTTGGCCCACCTAGTCTTCCCATTTCCCTACCTAATGCATAGGCTGCAGATCCTAGTTAACCAACAGCCTACTTCCTCCTACCCCCCCCCCACTAGAATTGCCTTACTACTGTCCCATGCATTCTTGAATTCCTCCACTGTTTTTGACTCCACTACATCCTCAGGAAGGCTGTTCCATGCATCCACAACCCTCTCTGTGAAAGGCATGCCACTGTACGTGTTCAAGGGTTTACCTGTTTATGAGCAGAATAAAGCCATTTCATAATAGTCGGTGCTGCACACAAGATGTGATAGTTCAGGAGCATCCATTTCTCTGACAAGTGAGCAATGATGACTCATGGATGGCTTGATAATGATTCTGAGGCCATTTGAGCATGCCACTCAGGCAGTGGGTGGGGACACTTCCTGTAGCAGTCAGGCCATCCCACTGCTATGGGTGCTGAGGCAGACCTTGTTAAATGTACAGAAGGTGCTTGAGGCATGGGGAGAAAGTTCAAGCTGTGCATTAATGGAACACACGCTACAAATATTAGACTGCAATATCCTTATTTCAGGCATTTTGCATTCTACTGAATTTGGAATTGCCACAATGCTGGACCCACGATATAAAAGGGGCATGTCATTTATTATTGAAGGTGGGCAGGATTAAATACATCTAACTGATCAGCTCGTTAGACAGGTTCATGGGGCACAGAATTCATGGACAAAGTTCTACAAGCCACAACATGGAAATGATGACAGACTGGGTGTTGTTGCCACCTCAATTAAGTTGGCAGGGAAAACAGAGCTGTTCGCAGGAGGACTACTGACCCTAAATACACTTTAGGATGCTTTGTCACAGGTTAGAATTACATATGTGGAAGAAAAGTAGGAGCAGGCTGGTGAGTCGGTAAGATTGTGTGCAGCACAGTGCATGGTGGATGCATATTTGGCAGACACGAGGCTTCTGAAAATATTGGAAGAATTTTTCCAGTACTGGAATAGCACGGTGACTGAGTGGCCACCACTGAACTTCATAGCAATGAAATTTCTGAGCTCTCTGCCCTCTAGTGTAAATGTGGAGAGGGTATTTCATTTGATAGGGACCATTGTGCAGGACAGGCATACAAATCTATTGCCTAGAAATATTGGCATGCTAACATTTATTAAAATGAATGAAGGGCACATTCCACCTAGGACAAGCAAGCCTGTGTTTGCACCACATGATAATGGCAGTGGTGATAAGGGGGAGGCAGGACAGCAGGGTGGTTGCAGCAACTACACTCCATTGTGGTGATGAGGCACTCACGGAGAAAGCATTCCAAAGTGAGGACAACTCCAGTGTGAAAGCCTGCAAGGGCTGCTTCCTTGATGAGGAAGACGACGGTAGCAGTACATAAAAAAAAATGCTTTTAAATCTCTTCCTTCCTTCTTATAAGTTCAGTCATGTTCTTTATTATTGCATTTGTTTACCTTAACATTTTTACCAAGCTGTGCAGTGCTTCTGTACATTCCTATAAATACATCTGACCAGCCAACCAGCCTGTTTTTAGCTATCCTGCTAGTGAAACCAGTAATCCCACCAGCCTGCATTTAGCCTTCCTACCAGTGCTGCCAGTAATCCCACCAGTCAGCAAGCCTCCCTTTAATCATCCTGCCAGTACCACCAGTAATCCCACCAGCCTTCTTTTAGCCATTCTGCCAATGCTGCCAGTAATATCACCAGCTAGCCATCCAGCCTGTTTTTAGATATCCTGCCAGTGCCACTGGTTATGCCACCTGGACACAGCAAAGGCCCACAGTGTATGCTGTGATGCTAAGTTCATTTCATTTAAATCAACATTATTTGTTAGTCAGCCAAAAATGTCATCCTACATTTTTGTGAAAAATGTATTTCTGACATCCTATTTATCATCATGCTTTGTTTATTTTTACTTTGTGCAGATAGTGCCACAAGAGCTTTTCCAGCTAATATTGTAAATTTTTTGTCAACTTTCTTTATGCTCCTACACTGCCTTATCCAGACTCTCTCTCCAGGGGGTTGCTCAGCTTTGGCCATGATCCTGCCCACCTGAAGTCCTCCATTCCTCCTCTGGTAGCTACCTCTCTTCCACTACCTAATCACCCAACCTCCCAGCTCTGAGTCCCCCAAGGTGGGACCGCCTACTCCTCCTGGTGCTCTATCTATAATCTAGTAGAGCAACCAGACAGGGAAGAGAGCCAGAAGATGTGGATGGAGAGACCTGACACTGGGCATGGTTACCTATTCCCTGAACCCCCTTCACTTACCTGGAGGCAGGGCCATTTTCCTTTGTTCCACCACCTGGTGCAGCCATGCAATGGCATTGACACACAGAGGGAGCGAGCCCTCCCACAGACACCCACTTACACCAGACCCCATTGGCATGTCCCTGCCTCAGGTGTTTCACCCCCCAGTCTCCACCTGGAGCCACCACCAAGTGGGGAAATCCCCAGAGCCCACCCCAGGAGAAAAGAGCAGTCCTGTGGATGCTTGATCTTCTCCTTCCCCTGCCAACCCCTGATGACCCAGGCACGTTTCTGAACCCAGGTCAATGGCATGGTGCGAGGTGTGGCATTCAAGGAATCAACACTCAGCACCATCGGGCCGGCCCGCTAATGTTGTAATTAATGATTCATGTCATTAAAGATGGCTGCTAATGGCAGTTTTTTTTTAAATGTGTTCTACAGAGGATCCACCATATATTAGGATGGTACACATAAGTTTCTGCTCTGGTAAAGAACGGATAGCACTGTCCCAAGATTTCTGATTTTTTCTTGTGGTGTGTGGCACAAGCGTGGGTAATTTTAAACAGTTGAAAGCCATGTATGTTGTCTCAGAAATGAAATAAAATTACAAAGAAAATGATGATCTTAATATTTTTGGCAGAAAAATATTATTGCTGAAAAAAACTATATAGTTAGCCACTATATAGTTAGAAACATAAAGGCCAAAGGCTATATGACTCGTATCTTTCTATGATGTATTTTTATTTTCCTTTTGTCTCTCTCTCACTTTTTATAGCATAGCACAGCACTAGCCACTGACTATTCTGGCAGCATCACATGCTCACATGCTGCAGCATAATTTTGCCAGTAATGATATGGCCATCAATAATCTGATGGTAAGTAAAGTATGTGACATGATTTTTTCCTGTCCCTAATTCTTAATCTTATTTTTTTTTCTTTTTCACAGGTGAACAGTGACACAGTGGCCATGCCAAGTCACGCTAAATAATGTCTTTCTTTCTTTCTTTCTTTCTTTCTTTCTTTCTTTCTTTCTTTCTTTCTTTCTTTCTTTCTTTCTTCACAAGTGAAAGTTTCTCATCCATCTTTCACCAGGGAACCTTCATTCCATAGCAGGATCAGACCATTACCTATGTGACAGTAGGTATCCTTTTGGAAAGTTATTTTCTGTTCTAATTTTTTAATTAATGTTTTCCTTTCTTATGTCTACTGCAACCCAATATGGAGCATATTACAGTGTCTAAATAATTAGTGTTCAAATCAGGTCTGACAGTGATACAGTACATCATGCCAGCAAGATGAACAGCTTCTCATTCTACAGCACTGTATGTTGTATACACTCACGTTCACTGCTATTTCTCAATCATCATGCAAAGCAGTGATCTGGGCTTCCACTGACTCTGCAGCCTGATTTTGCAACTTTCAGTTTATTGTGCATATGTTAAATACCTGAAATGAGAGAAACAGGAGAAGACAACAGTTATCCTTCCCTATGGCTACTGTTTTATGATTTCAGAAGAAAACAAAAAGAAAAAAATACTTACCTTCCCATGCTACACAAGTGTGCAAAATCAAAAAATCCAAGAGCAAAATCCATGCAGCAGCAGCAGCACCAATGAATCACCCTGATAAATACCTGCAAGGAGAGAAACAATGGCAAAAGATGTTTGGAAAGATAATGGTTTCAACATCCCACACCCACAAATCCCCCCAAAAAGAAATCTAGATTTAGTAGTTGCCGTATTGGTCCTTGCAAGAATAGATCCAGAAGCAAATGATTTGATACCTTTTAATGGACCAACATAGATGTAACAACAATAACAAAGTGCTCTGGCTTTCGGACCAACCAGTCCTTCTTCAGAAGCTCATGGCAGTTGTTTAGAAAATACAATACTTATAACAGCTAGATAATGCAGAGAAAAACAGAAAAAATCCCCATTGGTTTAAAATACTCATTTAAAAAAACAGAAGATGATGTCAGAGAAGTTTAACAGACAATACTGCTCTCCGTCCGAATGAACTCTTGTTCAGATGTGCTTGGTGCAACACACATGCAAAGAATCCTACTGTACATAAATTTAATTGACATAAGATAACACTGCTGAAGCAAATAACTCCCAAATCAAGCCATGAGTGTCACAGTCAGTATAAGGATGTGATTACTGAAAGGCAACCCCACCCAGCTTAAAGACAAACTAAGATAGTTATAGGGCTCATGAAATTACAATGTATGCATTAAAGACAAGAATTACCAGTAAAGTTGTCTAAAAACATCAGTGCACACTGTGTGATGTAAAACATAGCTGGACATGCCACCCAGCTGTATTCTCAGCTAAATAAAAGGCCCAAGAAATTACAAAAACCTCAGGACGATATAAATGATAATTTAAATATAAATTGATAATATTAGTGTTAAAAACTCTAGTCGAGGAACCTCAAGGAATTCAGACCATGCAGCCTGATATGTACTGATGTCAATATATACTGAGAATGTAGCAACTTCATGTACCACAAGTGTCAAGGGAATCTGAAAAAGAGATACAAATGTAATTTATCTCTCCTGTTCATACAAACAATACAACCCTAACCCACCCACATCACAATAATGTGGGTGGGGGAGATATATGCTAAACGAGATGCTGCTCTCTCTCTCTCTCTCTCTCTCTCCTCCTCTTTTTCTCTCTCTCTCACACACACACACACACACACACACACACACACACACACACACTAATCTCTCCTAGTGAACCTATATAAACTTCAGTCACTGTAATAGTTCCTCAAAGGAATACAACTTGTCATGAAATCCTGAGTAAATTACTACAATATTAGCCTAATGTATAAAGATATGTGCAGGACCCCAAGCAAATGAGATCACACATCCCAATATGTACAGAGTTACAAAATTATATATAACAGTATAAGATAACACTCCTGTATGTACACTAGCAGGCTGGGTAATCTGAATATGGTGCAATGGAATCAATCCTCCCCACCCCCACCCCCACCCCCACAGGCAAAGATAAAAGTAAGGATAAATTCTTCATGTGTGTGAAATAAAAATAGTAACACATTATAACTCCATATAGCTAAATAGAGACTTACCTCAAAGTGACAGCAAGTCCCACATCTGTTATATCACATACCTCACAACACATACCCACACACATACATACACACACGCATCCACATCTCACACATGCTGAAGTCCTATAATATGTCAGTTTGAAGAAGAAAAGGTCTGTGGATGTTAGTTTCTGTAGTGTCCCATAAAGCCAATATCCAAGTTCATCCCATCTGCTACCATATTGAGATGTAAAATAAGTTTAATCTCAAAAGCTCGTCTCTGTTGTGTGTTTTTGAGATTTCCTTTTAAGACCATTACTGACATATCTGAGACTGAGTGGTCAGGCTGGGAGAAGTGATGCCCCACTGGTTTTTCAGTCTTCCTTGCTGTAATAGTATGTCTGTGTGAGTTCATCCTAGTGCGGAGCTGTTGGCGTGTCTCTCCTACATAACCTGTTTGTGGACATCTCTTGCACTGAATGAAATAAACAACATGTCGTGACATGCATGTATAACTCCCATGCACCTGGAATTGTCTGTTTTGTGATGTAACCACACAGTCTGAGGTAGAAATGAGCCCATAGTCTTGCAGGAGCGTCGATTGCAGGGTCGAGTGTGCCATTGTGTGACATGGTATTCTGTTCGTGAAAGTTTACTCCTAATAATTAAGCTGATAAATTTGGCGGTTGTTTAAAAGATAGTAGTGGAGTTCTTTAAAAATACAATTAAGGGTGTCATCCTCACTAAATATTGGGTGGAGATCTTTAGTAATCTTAACGCAGACGCTCAAGGTCTGGATGATATGTGACTACCAAGGGTATCCTTTCTGTAGCTGTCTTTTCTTTATATTGAAGTAGTTGTTGTCTTGGTACTTGCGTTGCCCATTCTGTTATCCTGTCAATTTCCCTGGAAGAGTGTCCCTGCTCCATAAAGGTGTTTTTCAGCATAGCCAAATGTGTATCTCTGTCGTCATCATTTGAACAAATACGTTGACAACGAAGTGCTTGACTGTATATGACAGATTTTTATGTATGGTTTGGGTGATTACTTTTCCTGTGCAGGTATCTCTGTCTGTCTGTTGGCTTCCTGTAAATACATGTATGTAAGGTTCCATCCTTAATGATGACTGTGGTGTCCAGAAAGTTAACCTTGGTGGTAGAGTACTCCAAGGTAAGCTTTATAGTAGGGTGGAGATTATTAAGTTTGTGATGAAAATCTTTGAGTGCATCTGTGCCTTCCGATCAGATGATAAACAAATCATCAATGTAACGGAAATAAGCCAGTGGTTTGTGGGGATACTGCCTTAAAAATCCTCCTCCAAGTCAGCCATAAAGAGATTAGCATACTGTGGAGCCATTTTGGTGCCCATTGCTGTTCCCATAGTTTGAACATAATGTTTACCATTGAAGTTGAAGTTGTTATGTGTCAAAATGAATTCCATAAGTTCCCCCACCACTCCAGGGTTGATGTTTTGGTCAGGTCCTTTCTCATGTATGTATTTAAGGCATGCTGCAATGCCATCTGTGTGTGGAATATTAGTGTAAAGGGATGTTACATCCATTGTCACTAAAATGGTATCAGGTGGTAAATCCTTATAACCAGAAAGTACACGCAACAAGTGTGTAGTGTCCTGGATATAACTGTCTCTTTCCATAACCAGCGGTTTCAAAATGGTCTCTATAAACCCTGAGATCCCCTCAGTCAAGGTACCATTACCAGAGACTATGGGTCTCCCTGGATTGCCAGGTTTATGTATTTTAGGCAGCATGTAGAATGTCCCTGGCTTTGGTTCAGCAGGAATGAGGTGAGCTAGTTTTTTTCGGACATGGTCAGGAAAAGTTTTAATTAAGTCACATAGTTCATCTTTATATCTTGTAGTGGGGTCACTCTCCAGTTCTCTGTAGTATGTAAGATCTGTTAGCTGTCTATTAGCGTCAGTAATATAATCCTCTCTGTTTAAAATCACCACTGCAGAACCTTTATCAGCTTTTTTGATGACAATGTTGTGGTTTGATTTCAGTGTCCCTATAGCTCTCCGTTCCAGTGGAGAGAGGTTATAATGGGTTTGTTTTTGCCTGGTAAGGATCTGACCACTGACTTGTTGGCGGAAACAATTAATATAATTGTCTAGTTTTTGTTACGCCCACTTGAGGGGTAAAATCAGATTCCTTTTCTTATCCATTACATTATTGCTGTTTGCACTGTCTTCACTACCAGTGATTTCTTCCTGCCATGAAAGAATTCTTTAAGTCTCAATCTACGGAAGTACTCTTCTAGTTCACCACAAACAGTATGTTATCCAGTGGTTTTGTTGGGCAGAAAGTGAGGCCCTTTGAAAGTACATTCAGTTCTCCAGTAGTCAGTGTGTGGTTGGACAAATTAACAACTGAAAGGTGCCCATCAGTATTGTGTTGTTGTTCAGTGACTCCATTATGTGCTTCATGGTTGTTAGGAAGTATGGTATGTTGAAGGGCATCTAATTTCCTATTTTTCACAAGCATGGCTTTTCTTAAGGTCCTTTGGTAGTTAATGTGTATCTCTCGCAAGATGTCTTGAATAGGTTCCCCAGACACCCTTTCCAGAGTGGTTACAATTTCAGCAAACTCTTTGTTAAGAACAACTTTTTGGGAACAGAACGGGCAACGCAAGTACCAAGACAACAACTACTTCAATATAAAGAAAAGACAGCTACAGAAAGGATACCCTTGGTAGTCACATATCATCCAGACCTTGAACATCTGCGTAAGATTATTAAAGATCTCCACCCAATATTTAGTGAGGATGACACCCTTAATTGTATTTTTAAGGAACTCCCACTACTATCTTTTAAACAACCTCAAAATTTATCCAGCTTAATTATTAGGAGCAAACTTTCACCGGAACAGAATACCATGTCACACAATGGCACACAACCCTGCAATCGACGCCCCTGCAAGACTTGTGGGCTCATTTCTACCTCAGACTGTGTGGTTACATCACAAAACAGACAATTCCAGGTGCATGGGAGTTATACATGCATGTCACGACATGTTGTTTATTTCATTCAGTGCAAGAGATGTCCCAAACAGGTTATGTAGGAGAGACACGCAACAGCTCCGCACTAGGATGAACTCACACAGATATACTATTACAGCAAGGAAGACTGAAAACCAGTGGGGCATCACTTCTCCCAGCCTGACCACTCAGTCTCAGATATGTCAGTAATGGTCTTAAAAGAAATCTCAAAAACACACAACAGAGACGAGCTTTTGAGATTAAACTTATTTTACATCTCAATATGGTAGCAGATGGAATGAACTTGGATATTGGCTTTATGGGACACTACAGAAACTAACATCCACAGACCTTTTCTTCTTCAAACTGACATATTATAGGACTTCAGCATGTGTGAGATGTGGATGCGTGTGTGTATGTATGTGTGTGGGTATGTGTTGTGAGGTATGTGATATAACAGATGTGGGACTTGCTGTCACTTTGAGGTAAGTCTCTAGCTATATGGAGGTATAATGTGTTACTATTTTTATTTCACACACATAAAGAATTTATCCTTACTTTTATCTTTGCCTGTGGGGGTGGGGTGGGGGGTGGGGAGGATTGATTCCATTGCACCATATTCAGATTACCCAGCCTGCTAGTGTACATACAGGAGTGTTATCTCATACTGTTATATATAATTTTGTAACTCTGTACATATTGGGATGTGTGATCTCATTTGCTTGGGGTCCTGCACATATCTTTTTACATTAGGCTAATATTGTAGTAATTTACTCAGGATTTCATGACAAGTTGTATTGCTTTGGGGAACTATTACAGTGACTGAAGTTTATATAGGTTCACTAGGAGAGAGATTGAGTGTGTGTGTGTGTGTGTGTGTGTGTTTGTGTGAGAGAGAGAGAGAGAGAAAAAAAGGAGGGGGGAGAGAGAGAGATAGAGAGAGAGGCAACATCTCGTTTAAGCTATGTATCTCCCCCACCCACATTATTGTGATGTGGGGTGGGTTAGGTTGTATTGTTTGTATGAACAGGAGGAGATAAATTACATTTTTATCTCTTTTCAGATTCCCTTGACACTTGTGGTACATGAAGTTGCTACATTCTCAGTATATATTGACATCAGTACATATCAGGCTGCATGGTCTGAATTCCTTGAGGTTCCTCGACTAGAGTTTTTTAACACTAATATTATCAATTTATATTTAAATTATCATTTATATAGTCCTGAGTTTTTGTAATTTCTTGGGCCTTTTATTTAGCTTGAGAATACAGCTGGGTGGCATGTCCAGCTATGTTTTACACATCACACAGTGTGCACTGATGTTTTTTTAGACAACTTTACTGGTAATTCTTGTCTTTAATGCATACATTGTAATTTCATGAGCCCTATAACTATCTTAGTTTGTCTTTAAGCTGGGTGGGGGTTGCCTTTCAGTGATCACATCCTTATACTGACTGTGACACTCATGGTTTGATTTGGGAGTTATCTGCTTCAGCAGTGTTATCTTATGTCAATTAAATTTATGCGCAGTAGGATTCTTTGCATGTGTGTTGCACCAAGCACATCTGAACCCAAGGTTCATTCGGACTGAGGGCAGTATTGTACTGTTAAACTTCTCTGACATCATCTTCTGGTTTTTTTTAAATGAGTATTTTAAACCAATGGGGATTTTTTTCTGTTTTTCTCGCATTATCTAGCTGTTATAAGTATTGTATTTTCTAAACAACTGCCATGAGCTTCTGAAGAAGGACTGGTTGGTCCGAAAGCTAGAGCACTTTGTTCTTGTTGTTACATCTATGTTGGTCCATTAAAAGGTATCAAATCATTTGCTTCTGGATCTATCCCCAAAAAGAAAGAAAGAAAAAATACTTACTTTTGCTGGTATGTCAGTAGCCACAACAGGTATCGGTGATCAGCAGCAGCACAGCATTTTTGAATGCTCAGAGCATTTTTCATTTCTGGGCATCAGGTTAATTTTACAGGATAAGATGACAATGAGCCTTTTTTCTCAGTTACTCTATCTCGTGCATTTTATGAGCAGCAGCAAATTTTTTTGACTTTTCAGAGCACTTTTCATTTCTGGGCATCAGGAGAATTTTACAGAACAAGACACTATGAGCCTTTCTTTCTCAGTCATTTTATCTCATTCATTTTGTGAGCAGTAAAAGCAACAGAACAGTATTTTTAACTTCTCTAAGCTTTTCTCATTTCTGGGTATCGGGGGAGTTTTACAGGACAAGACAACAATGAGTCTTTCACTTCTCAGCCACTTTATGTACTCTGGTGTGTGAAAAGCATGACGTAGCAGCCTGCACAATTTTTTAACACATTCGAGGACATTTCAGGGAAAAGAGAAGTTATATAAATTGTGATTCTGGCACATATTGTAACTGAGTAGAGCAACAGTAGTGTTGGGGCACTTTCCCACACACAACACAATACCATGTAGTGGCACCTCTAGCACATTGTGACACATTTATTCTGGTACTTGAGAAAATTTAGGAAAGAGATAGGCAGATGAAAGTTAGACAAGACATATAGGTAGGAACTTAGATTTAGGAAATATAACGTTTAAGATAGTAGAAAAGGAACAATAAAGCAAAGCAATACTTACAGATTATTAAGATAGAAATTTATTTGCTATTTGTACAGTGTGTTTTTACTTGGGGGCAACAAAGGACTATAAAGGTTGGCAGGAAGAAGATTGCAAAAACTATGAAGAGAATGAGGATAGGACAAATTATTTTGCTATTTTTACTTTTTCCTTTTTGGGGTAATGAAGAAGGACTACAAAACATGGAATGATTATACACTAAACACTATAGAGAGAAAGAGCATATGACAGATTTTCTTTTTTGAGGGGTAAGAAAGGACTGCAAAACTTGGGGACACTATAGAGTAAAGACTACAACGAGAAAGAAGATATGACAAATTTTGGAGTATTTTTAAAATGTTGGCTTTTTTTGGCTTTTTTCTTTTTGGGGGTTAACAAAGAACAACTACAAAATGTGAAAAAGACTATACACCAAAGACTATATAGGGAAACCATTTTGTTCCTATTTTTACACAGCCCCACCCCCACTTCTACCTGCACCACCATGGTGGAGCTCTTACATAATTGCCAGCACCTTCTCATGGTTTCCAAGAGTGACTTTAAAGAGCTACTGATGCCTCTAGGAGAACTTTGAAAAGCACAATATTTGGACACAATACAGCTTATATTTCTCATTAGCTCTGTTTTCCCACCTCCCTATAACTTATTACTGAGGTCATCTGAATGAAAACAGAATCTCTGTTCCTTTAGGGTTCATCAGATCCTATAGCTTCTACCCATCCTGATGCCATAATACTATGCTTGTGACACCACAGTTATTCCCATGGCAACCAACTGTGATTTCACAACAGAGCATTATGATTTCAAGTAAGGAATAAGCTGCAGGGTAGATGATCTTAAATGGATACAGATTCTGTTTTTTGGGAACTTTCTCAGTAATAAATAAAGGCTAGGAGAAATCTGTAGAAAGTAAATAAAATACAGGCTGAATTATGTCTAACTATTATGTTTTCCAAAGTTTTACTAGAGATGTCAGCAGCTCTATAATGTCCTGCTGGAATGCAATGAGCTGGTGGTGGAGGGCATCCACTTTCTGCCTCACTCAGGGCAGCTGTGTTGCTGTTGTTGCTAGTTGTGGTGTGAGCGGTGTTGCTGCTTCCAGAAAATTGTGAGGAGGAGGAGATGGAACAGGGAACTATGATTCTTCTGCCACCTGCTGATCCCCCCCATGGCACTTAAATGTTGAGTCTCAACACAGGTCTGTCTACTCACTGCCCACATGGGTGGACCACCATCCCCATACCAACTTATTCCTTAACCACAAAGCCTGGCCCCTCTCTCTGCCAAGTGGTGTAATAACAAGTAGGTCCTTTAACCGTCATGTCAGGGTGGCTATCTTTCTTCCTCTGGTAGGCCTGGTTGCTGCAAAGATTGCAAGTGATCACTTGGGTAATATGGATCACTTGTAAAGTAGAACCAGACAAGCAATGACCTTGGGTGAGGGTTGCATAGGTGGGCTGTTGCTGCTGCTGGACCAGCAGACTTTTCTGCAGGGGGAGAGGTGGTGGCTGCAATGGTGCTGCAACCATGGGGGAGGGCAAGGTTTCCTCTGTTGATTCTTCACCCTGAAGCTGGCACTGCTGCTGCTCCTCATCATGCTCCAGAACTGGTGGTGGGGGGGCACTCCTGTCCTCCTGTTGCTCAGGTGGTTGGGCTGCCAGAATCAGGTGTTTCCTAAAGGATTGTGCCCAATTCAGGCGGATGATCCAGGACATGCCATGGGTCCTGACACCATGACAGTCAGGAATACCAAATCCACACTCCATTAGGGAAAAGGTGGGGCACTTTCATAAAAAAAATGGAAAGGGGGAGAGAGAGAGAGATAGACAGCAAGCAAACAGTAAAGGGAAAAAGAGAGCAATAAATCATTATGAACAAAGATTTAGTTTTTATGAAAGGTTCTGAAACAAAGGAGGATTTAGAAATAACAGATTTTTTAACAGTTCTGTTGGGCTGTGTGGCTTTTTCTGAGTCCTGGCTGCTGCAAGCTCAGCTCACACTGTCTCACTAAAAGAAACAGAAAGCAACACATTTCCTGCCCTGGCAATACAAAATGTGACATTCATTAGATCTCTCATGTGACCAGAACATTTCTTTAGGGTAAACTTTGTCTTTCTAATGAAAGGTGAAGTTAAAACATGAAATTCAAATAGGAATTTAGTACAGGTGAATTTCCCATTGAACAGGAAAAATTCAGAAACTTATTCATGGAGGTGAATTTTGTGAATTCCCCTGTTGAGAACAACTCTGCAATGTCTCTACCTGTTAACCTCAACTGACAACATTATTTCTTTACATGCACAACGCACTTTTCTAGCATTCATGCTATATATTATTGGAGAACAGTAGCACCCCTGTATTTGGGTGGAGTGATAAGTTTAATGTTAAACTCTGATTTGTGCACCATAATAACATGGCCACCCCTAAACTGAGTAATCAGAAATTGGCATGTCCATACTATAGTTGGCTCCAAGGTCTCTAGAGACAATAAATGTGTTACTATTTGGTTCAGCAGTTTAACAGTTCTATAAGGATGAAAACCCCTAAAATATGTTTTCAATGCCCCTTTTCTTCACAAATAGCACAAAAATAGTTAAGATTTGAAACCAACAACTTTCAAGTTAGTTAGAGTTTGGCCCAAATGTGATTCCTTGATAGAAGGCTTTAATGAGAATTGCACATATTTTCTTAATTATTTAGAAAATAAAGTGTCATTTTCATGTATGAACAGTTCATTTTTAAACATTTGTTTTGTAGCAGGATTCTTGAAAAACTATATGCATGCCACTTCTGTGAAGTGGAAACCATGTTCTTGAGATAAGACCCCTGTTGGTGAGCCTTGGTAATCAAGAAAGTTGGGAAAATAAGACAAACCAATGTGTATCAAAAACAAGAAAATGTGTTGCTAATTAATCTGGATGTTTTGTGACTGATAGTAAGACTGTATTCAAACAATTGTTTAAAAATGAAATGCTGTTTAAAATATTTATGAATTAGACTGTTACAAGTCACAAAAACAAGCCTTGCGTTCATAAGCCATGAACTTACTTTTGTGACTCACACATCCACTTTTTTTAATTTATATTTTATGCTCCCCACCTTACTGCTTCACCCCCCCCCGGCTCATACCTGACACCGGAACACACTCCACCATGAGATTTCAACCCTGCAAGATAACCTCCTCATGATGGGGTCTTTCCATGGGATTATGAGTGCCAAGGTACCGTTGTGGTGGTTTTATGCAGAGCAGGTGGCTGAGCTAGGAGGTCTTGAGGTATGGGGCATTTTCTGTATGTAGGTTCCCTTGGAGTGATGCAGTGTGCAGTGATGCCATGACATCATCCCACATGCCTGCAGGGAGAATTTGGTTTCTGTCACCCCTCCACCCAATTACAGGATCTGGTGAGCCCTCCCCCAGCTCACTGCTAGGGGCCAGGCATGCACTGAGCACTGTGATCCTTCCACCTGAGGAGGACAGCAGTCCCTGGGACACTTATCCTCCTGCCCTTGGATAGCCCTCCAGAAGCCAGAGTTCACTCCTGAATCCAGGTTGCCAGCATCATGAGCAGTTGCACAACCACTGCACAGTGTGCTGGCACTTTGCACATCCAATTTTGTGAGTTTTAGTGGTCATGAAAAGTGGGAAAAAGAACAGGATGCTTTGTGCATCTAAAACAAGAAAAACAGTATGCACAAGTCTGAAACTTGTGTGGGCAACAGTGTATCATGTAAGGTTGATTCTTCAAAAGTAATGTTATTGAAAAAGCAATATTTTGAAGTTATTAATGAAATTATTTTATTTACTTATTTATTTGTTTGTTTATTTGTTTACTGGTTAAGTGCACTGATCCAATGCACCGTTTTCAGGCACAACCTGGGCCATGAAAATGGCACACATGAATACATCCAATACAATTTACATGATTTAAGAAGGTGCAGGTGTATACACATAACAGAAGGAATACTATAAGATGTTTTTACACAAGGCATACAAGAAGGTGCACAATACACTGGGAATGCAGGAGTACTTATGAGATACAAATATCATACAGTTCAGGTAATGCAGTTACAATAAAAACAGTGCAATGCCATAACAAGTAAAGAATAAGAGCAAAAGGAAGAGGATAAGGTGCAGGCAGTCAAATGGCACACTCTACCTGGGGAAAGGAAGGGTGAGGCTCAGTGATAAGGGTGAGGAGTTGCATTCTTAAGTTACCTGGATAAGCAGGAACATTTGGCTTCATATAGCATCAGGGCTTTGAGATGAGTTTTAAAGGTACAGTAAGGTGTGAATCCAGTGAGTGGAGGGATACAGGGAGATTATTCCACAGTGAGGGTGCCATGAAGGACAGGGCTTTGCTTCCCAGAATGGTGGAGATCCTGGGGATTTTCAACAGGGGGACCGAGGATTCCCTGACACAGCTGGGTGAAACTTTGCATTTACTGTAGGCAGTGATGAGTATGGTGGCAGTTTGCTGTCCCTAATGAAGTTATCAATGATGCAGACAAGGGCATTTGTTTTATTTTTTTTATTGCAAACTATAAAGACAAGCTTGTACAGACATGTCAGCAATGAATACAGACCCCCTAAATATACAGAAACATAGAAACATATAGAAACATAGAATTTGACGGAAGATAAGGACCACTTGGCACACCCAGTCTGCTCATTTCCCTACCTCCTGGATAAGCTTCAGATCCTAGTTAACCAGCAGCCTACTTCTTCCTACCCCCACCCCCTAGAATGGCCTTATGACTGTCCCATGCATGCTTGAATTCCACCACTGATTTTGACTCCACAACCTCCTCCGGAAGGCCGTTCCATGCATCCACAACCCTCTCTGTGAAAAAATACTTCCTTAAATTACCTCTGAGCCGCCCCCTCTATCTTCAAATTGTGCCCTCTTGTTCTTGCACACCTCTTTTTTTGAAAGATGCTACGCTCTTGGACTTTGTTGAGTCCCTTGAGGTACGTGAACGTTTCTATCATGTCCCCCCTCACCCTCCTTTCCTTGAGGCTATACATATTAACCTCCTTTCATCGCTCTTCATATGTCTTCCGGTGCAGACCCTGCACCATTTTAGTTGCCCTCCTTTGGACAGCTTCCATCCTGTCTATGTCTTTGTGGAGATTGGGTCTCCAGAACTGCACATAGTACTCCAGATGGGGTCTGACCAGCTGTCTGTACAGAGGGATAATAACTTCTTGTTTTCTACTGGTGATGCCTCTCCCTATGCATCCCAGTATCCCCCAGCCCTCCTTGCTGCCCTCTCACATTGCTTGCCCACCTTTAGGTCATCTGATATGACTACCCCAGGTCCCTTTCCATTTTGTTGTTGTTAGTATCTCACCCCCATTGTACTCTTCCCTGGGTTTTGTTTCCCAGGTGCATTACCTGCACTTCTTAGCATTGAATTTAAGCTGCCATACATTTGACCATTCCTCTAACCTTGCCAAGTCCCTCTCATCCTTTCCACGCACCCTGTGCATCAACTCTGTTGCAGATCTTTGTGTCATCTGCAAAGAGACATACTTTTCCTTCAGTCCTTCCACAATGTCGCTTATAAAGACATTGAAGAGGACCGTCCTAATACTGAACCCTGTGGTACCCACTAGTAACCTCCTTTCTTCTGAGTGGACTCCATTTACTATTACTCTCTGTGTCCTATTCTCCAGCCAATTCTTTACCCAGGCTGTCATCTTGGGACCCACTCCACGCTGGCTAACTTGTATGTTAATCTTTGTGTGGGACTGTCAAATGCCTTGAAAGTCTAGGTAGGCTATGTCCACAGCCCCTCCCTGATCTACTACTTTGGTCACCCAGTCAAAGAAATCTATCAGATTCATCTGGCATGACCTTCCCACTGTGAATCCATGCTGCCTAGGGTCCTGTGTCCCTCTGGCCTCTAGATACTCGACAATTCTTTCCTTCAGAAGTGATTCCATCATTTTCCCTATCACTGAGGTTAAACTAACAGGTCTGTAGTATTCTGCTTCTGCCTTGCTCCCACTTTTGTAAAGGGGAATACATCTGCCCTCCTCCAGTCCTCGGGTACCATCCCATCCTCCGAAGATTTGTTAAAAAGGGTAGTCAGTGGTGTCACTAGTTCTACCCTTAGTTCTTTTAGAATTCTGGGAAGAATCCCATCAGGCCCCATTGCTTTGTCCACCTTCAGTTTTAAGAGTTCTTTCAGAACCCTTTCTTCTGTAAATGGGCTGGTATCAACTTCTGTATCTAGAGTGTTTCTACTGTTTGTTTTAGGTACCTCCCCCTCTTCATTTGTAAATACTGAGCAAAAATATTTGTTTAGTATCTCTGCCTTTTCACAGTCTCCTCTGAACACCCTCCCTCCCTTTATTAAGCCTCACTATTCCTCCCTTGGTCTTCCTTCGCTCCTGATGTACCTATAAAAGGTTTTATCCCCTTCTTAACTGAGTTGGCTATCTTTTCCTCAGTTCAGGCCTTTGCTGTTCTGACTGCCTTCCCAGCCTCCTTTTGCTTTAACTGATACAGTTCTCTGTCCTGCTCCTTCTGGGATTCCTTGTACTTCCTGAATGCTTTCTTTTTCTCTTGAACCGTCACTGCCACTTCCTTCGAGAACCATAGTGGTTTCTTACATCGTTTTGTTTTGTTCATTTGCTTCACACAAAGGCTTGTTACCTCTGTGATGGCAGTTTTTATTATTCCCCATTGTTCTTCCACCCCTCCTTCCTGCCCATTTGCTAGTGCATTCCTTAGGCACTCACCCATTTTGGCAAAGTCAGCCCTCCTAAAGTCCAGTACTTTTGCCTTTGTATGGCTTGACTCTATTGCTGTGTTTATTGTGAACCATACTGTTCGATGGTCGCTAGTTCCCAGATGGCTACCCACTTCTACATCTGTGATCCTCTCTCCATCTCCATTTGAGAGAACCAGGTCTAAGATTGCTCCCTCTCGAAGTGGGCTCCAATACTAGTTGTCTAAGGCATGGCCCCTGTAGGGCATCTAGAATATCCCCACTCTTCGAAGCGGCTGCTGCAACTGCTCTCCAGTTAACATCTGGCATATTCAGATCACCCATCAGCAATATCTCCCCTTTTTCTGCCATTCTAAGTATACTTTCTATCATTTCCTTGTCCATTCCTCACCCTGAGAAGGGGGTCGGTATACAACCCTGTGTGGATTGTGGTGCCATTGCCTGTCTCCCAAATTTACCCACAGTGCTTCTTCTCCTCACTGTTTACCCTTTTGTTCTGTTGCTTTTATTCCTTCCCTTATGTAAAGAGCTACTCCTCCTCCTCCTCTTTTACCCTCCCTGCCCTCCTGTAGATAGTGTATCCTGGTATGTTTACGTCCCAGTCATGGTTTTGTGTGTACCATGTTTCTGTGACTGCCACGATATCCAGATGTTCCTCCTCCATCAAGGCCACTAATTCAGGAAGCTTGTTACCCAGACTACAGGCATTGGTACTCATTGCTCTCCATTTTTTGATGGCTTTACCTTCTGTTGCAGCATCCCCCACTGACCTTTCTACCTTAGTCTTTTTCTCATTTAGTATCCTGTTTTGTAGGGAGAGGTTGGGATTTTCCTGCTGCTTATCAGTGCCTCCCCCTTTGACTAGTTTAAAAGCTTTCCAATGAAGCATTTAAACCAATTGCTCAAAAGACTTGTTCCCTTCCTGGACAGATGCAGACCATCCTGCCAGTATAGGCTGGTGTCCTTCCAGGTGGAACCCCAGTCCCCAATGAAGCCAAACCCCTCTGCTCCACACCATTTTTTCAACCATTCATTAAACTGCATGGTGCTAATTACCCTCGCCTCCCCCATGCCATTGACAGGCAGCACCTCTGAGAAGGATACTGTGTGTGCTAGTTGTCTTAGGCCCCTCCCCAACTCTATAATGTCCTCCTGCACTGCTCTAATCTCATGATGAGCCAAGTCATTTGTCCCTAGGTGGACAATTATGTCCAGCTCAGACTCCCTTGCAGCTGTTCTCGTGATCCTGAGGATGCGCTTCCTGTCCCTCCAAGCCATGGCACCAGGCAGGCACCTTACTTTAGTTTTCCCAGCTCCCCCCAGTTCTATCCCCCTAATAATTGAGTCCCCACCAGGAGCTGCTTCCTTTCCTGTGGTGTCCTCTGCCTCCTTCCTGTGGGCCTCCTTGTGACAGTTGTCATCAGTCTTCTCTGGGTGCATCCATAAGGGAGCTATGCTCCCCAGAATGTGTATGGATTGTGGAGTGGAACAATTGACTGGGTGTGCCTCTGTTCCACCATCCTTACCCTCCCTGAGCCCACTGTGGTCCAACTGCTGTGCTTTCTTCACAACCTCTGAGGTAGTGGTGGTGGCGCTGGTGCTCCCTGGATGGGGGAGGTTCCCTTCCTACTGTCCAGTGTGGCCTGGGGAAAGGTTTCCTTACTACTGTCCAGTGTGGCCTGAAGACAGGCAACTTCCTCCCTCAGGGCAGAGAGATATCTGCAAATAGGGCAGCATCTCAGCCTCCAGAAAGACTCCCGGAAGACTTCTGCCCCACAGCCATTACATTGCACTACTCCCCACATGTTTATCTACTTATTTGGTTTGTTTTTGTGTGTGTGTGTGTGTGTCTCTGCACGTGTGTGATTGGTTTGTTATATAGAAATATATATATTATACAATGTGTATGCTTATATTGTCAGTGCAGTGTGCTAGAGAAGATATGACAGTGATATGCACCTTGCACTCTTGAGGAAATGATGTCAGAACCTCAGGTATAAAGGAACTATTTCCAGGGATGGGTGGGGTGAGGGGTGGGAAGGGGTTGAGGCCTTAACTGTGCCCTCACAAAACAATCAGCTAAAGCTCTCACCCACCACTGCAATGAGTGCCTTCCTATCAGCAAGATGCCCTACACAACAATTTGACAGAGAAAATACCCTGCTAATCAAACAGAGAAAAATCCAGACATCCAAGTCAGACACAGGTTAACTTCTCCTGCCCCAAAACAGCCTGGTGGTTTGTTAGCCACAAAAGAAAATCAAATATGCAGTTATTTCAGTCCTTCTGAAGATGCTGACAAGATAAGCAGTTTTGAAAACCCCCTTCCTGAATTAAAAAGCTTTTAGCTTTTAGCTTTAGCTGCTTGTTTTGTGAGGGCACAGTTAAGGCCCAACCCTTCCCACCCTCACCCCACCCATCCCTGAAATAGTTCCTTTATACCTGAGCTCAGCTAGTGGTCAAACAGGAATTCAGCGTGTTTGCCGTTCATTTGCATCACCAGGTAAGAAAATAGGTTTGTCTCCCCATACGATGCACAGGGGTAATGCCAAACTTCACCCAACAACTAACACACCAAAATCTGGCCAATGGAAAATCATGTACACAAATGCTCACAGCCTGGGAAATAAGATCCCAGACCTGCAGGCAATAATGTCAGAGGCTAAACTGGACATAGTAGCAATTAGTGAGACGTGGTTTACCAGTAACCACACTTGGGAGACTTCAGTACCTGTCTATGTATTGTTCAGAAGAGGCCGAGGTGCAAAAAGGGGGGGAGGAGTGGCCCTGTATGTTAATGAAAATATCAAAGCTACAGAATTCAGAATACACATAAGGAGCCAGAAGAACTGTGGGTCACCCTGGAAACAGGAAATGGGACAGCCATAAGAACTGGGGTTGTCTACAGGCCCCAGACCAGAGGGAGGACATAGACACATTACTGTTAGAAGATATACAAAACATGACAGCTAAAGGAGGTTCTGATAATGGGAGACTTCAACATGCCAGATACAGATTGGTCAATACCAGCAGGAACATCTGCCAGAACTAGACTCATAGTGGATTCCTGCAGAGGAGGGCCTCAAACAACTGGTACAGCAACCCACAAGAGACAGGGCTATCCTAGATCTAGTACTGACTAACAAAGAAGGGATCACAGATCTCAGGTAGAAGGTCACCTGGGTGCCAGTGACCATCACATGGTATGGTTCAATTTGGCTACTACATCTAAATCATCCCATTCCAAGGCAAAAATATGGGACTTCAGAGGAGCTGACTTTGATAAGATGGCCAACAGAGTTAAGCTAGCCCTGGCAAAAGAAACACAGGTGAGGAGGTACAGGCAAAGTGGGAGCATTAAGGATACAATACTTGAAGCAACATCCCATTGTGTTAGACAGAAAAGGAAGTGCAAAGAAGAAGGAAACCACTTTGGTTCTCAAATACAGTAGCAGAAAGGTCAGAGCCAAAAGGCTGGCCTTCAGGAAATATAAAGGAACACAGCAGGATGAAGATAGGAGGCATACCAAACTGCCCTAAGGGAAGCAGGTAGCAGTAAGGCAGGCAAAGTCCCAAACTGAGGAAACACTAGCACGAACAGTAAAAGAAGGTGACAAGACTTTCTATAGATACATTAGTGAAAGGAGAAAGTCCAGAGGGATATTGCTAAGCTTAATGGAGAAAAGGGAGCATGTGAGGAGGAGGACCCTGTAAAGGCATCTATCCTAAATAGATACTTTTGCTCAGTATTTACTGAAGAGAAGGTAGGGCAGGGCCCACAGCTCAGCATCATGGACACAGGGGAGGAGGTGAGCACTACTCCTTCACAAAGAAAGGTCCTACAAGAGCTTGCTAAGCTCAGGGTGGATAAGGCAATGGGACCTGATGGCATACATCCCAGGGTACTTAAGGAGCTAAAGGAGGAACTAGCAGAGCCATTAGCAGAATTGTTTAGTGAGTCTCTGAGCACAGGAGAGGTCCCAGAAGACTGGAGAAGGGCTCATGTGATCCCGCTCCACAAGAGTGGTAGCAGGGAGGAGATGGGGAACTACAGACCGGTCAGTCTTACCTCAGTAGTGGGCAAGATTATGGAGGCACTCCTTAAGGAAAGGATAGTGCAACACCTGGAATCCATGGGGGCACAGGATCCAAGACAGCATGGGTTTACAAAAGGAAGGTCCTGTCAAACTAATCTCATAGATTTCTTTGACTGGGTAACCAGAGTGGTGGACCAAGGGGGAGCAGTTGATGTCACCTACCTTGACTTCAGCAAAGCTTTTGACACTGTTCCACATAGAAGATTGATAAATAAGCTAGGTAGGCTCGGGGTGGGTCAGGCGTTGGTCAACTGGGTTGCAAACTGGTTGACTGGCAGAAAACAGAGTGGTGGTATAAATGGTATACAGTCAGAAGAGATGCAAGTCACAAGTGGGGTACCTCGGGGATCAGTCCTAGGGCCAGTCTATTCAACATCTTCATTAGTGACCTCGGGATGGACTAGAGGGTAATGATTTGTCTGTTTGCAGATGACACCAAGATCTGCAACAGAGTAGATGATCCAGATGGGGTGGGCAGAATGAGAAGAGATCTGGATAAACTAGCAAAATGGTCAGAAGAGTGGCAACTGGGTTTAATGCAAAGAAGTGCAAAATCATGCACATAGGAAGAGAAACCTGAAGCCACTTATAGGTTGGGAGGGAGTTGCTAGCAGTCACAAAGGAAGAAAGAGACTTGGGCATCATCATCACTGATGACCTAAAATCATCCGCAGACCTCTAAAGCAGTGGTAAGGCCAGGAGGGTGTTAAGGTGTATTAGTAGGGAGTATCACAAGTCATAAGAGGAGGTAATAATCCCTCTGTACAAGACATTGGTTAGGCCCCATCTGGAGTACTGCATGCAGTATTGGAGGCCACACCTTCACAAGGACATTAACCAAATTGAGGCAGTCCAGAAGGGCAACCAAATGGTGCAGGGACTGCATCAGAAGACATATGTGGACAGATTAACGGAGCTCAATATGTATACCCTTGAGCAAAGGAGGAGAGAGGTGATATGATCTAGACATTTAAACACCTTAAGAGCATAAACAAGGTGAAAGAGTCTAAAATGTTTAAATATAAGAAAAATAGCAGGACAAGAGGACACAGCATGAGATTAGATGGAGGCCGATTAAGGGGAATGTGAGAATTTTCTACAGAAAGGGTGGTAGATGCATGGAATAGCTTACCACAAGAAGTGGTGGCTATGAATACAGTGCAGGGGTTCAAATAGGCATGGGATAGGCATAAGGGAGCAATACAAATGACTATGAATAGATAGGTCACTGACAGAGCAAAGGCCGATGGCACATTTATAAGGTAGAAAAAGAAATGGGCAGACTGGATGGGCCTTGCGGTCCTTATCTGCCGTCAACTTCTATGTTTCTATGTTTCTATGTTTCTATGAAAACTTCTCTCAGATGTAAGCAAGAGAGAGAGATTAGTTGCAGATATCTAGTCCAATTTAGTATATCCCATGCAGCTTCTCAGTTGTTTCAAAGCACACCCAGTACACAACTTGGAAGAAGATGGACTTCTCATATAGAGAAGAAGATGGACTTCTCATATATATAGATACAACTTCCAATACAAATATAAGTTTATAAGAAAAACCTACATCACAAATACGTAGTATGCATAAATACAGTTCTAGATATGGTGTCATCAATGATTATATAAATAGTTAAATTAGGTGCACTTCCATCTTCATACCAAATACTGAGACCAAAAATTCACATATTCATAAATCAATTCAATTTCTATTGATTACCTCATTATATGTGCTACTGCTGAAGACTGTAACTGAGCTGCAAAAGGGACCGATATTAATTAATATTTATTCATTTGTTTTGCTGACATATAGTAAATTCTTTCCTTTCTAAGAATCCCTATCATATAGTTTAAACACATATTGGTATCTGGAGAAATACTATGTTTCCATCTCTGAAGAATGCATTTGTAAGCTGTAATTATGCTGATCCTAACCAGTTTTGCTTTGTGCTCTGACATACGAGCTAATGGTCCACCTTGGGCCATTAACATCCAAAATTATTGCTTTCTAAGCAAGAAACCAGTCACTCAAGAGAGTAGATCCAAAATACACATCCAAAACAAATTCAGGTGAGGGCAACCTATAAGCATATGTTCTAATGACCCAGAATTCCCACATCAGGGGCATTCATCTCTAATATTAGGATTAAAGAGGTTCAGCCTATGTGGTGTAAAAAAACCTCTATTAATAATATTAACATTAATTTGCTGTAACCTTGTGGACTATAGGCATGTCACCTTCACAACAATAGCCTTTTCCATGCTAAATCTGAAATAACCTTATTTGTTTTTTATTCCATCTAGTTTTTAGTTGATCCATATAGTCATTATTTTTTGGGAGCAGCCAATCACATATCAATGAAATAATTCTCTTTGAACTGGGAGAATTTATATACACCAAAATATCCTGTAGTTCCTTATCACCAGATTTCAATATGTTTTTATTTGTATAATCTCTTATCTGCAGGTAAGCATAAAGTTGATCGTTAGGAATCTGGAATTAATTTCTAATGGTCTCAAATTCTACACATATATTATTTTTGATAAACTGCCCCATTATTGACAGACGCTTCTTATGCCATTCCCTAAAAATGATATTCATTGAGGGGGGGAAATGTATTATACAATAATGGAGTATAAATTGAGCTCTTGGGAATAATGTTCTTAAATTTACATGCTAAGTACCATATAGAAATAGCTGAATAAGTAGTGCTTAATAATTTTTTACGTGCCACATTATTATGGCCATTAAATAAATGAAGTTTCATATCATAATATATTGAATGTCAATATTCTACTGAATTTACACTATCTGAACTATCTCCTAAAAACAACTGTATAGAGTAGCCAAATTAGGTGCCCAATAATAACTTTTAAAATTAGTTAGGGATAACCCACCTTCTGCTTTGTTAAAGCATAATTTTGACATTTTTAACTGTGGTTTCTTATCTTTCCACAAGAAGTTTTTGACTGATTCCTCTAGATGTTTAAAAAAAGGAATCTGGTACCAAAATAGAGATATTCTGGAACACAAACTTCAATTTTGGTAAGGCTGCCATTTTAATTGTATTCACCCTGCCTATTAATGTGATCAGCAATGATTGCCAGTATGTCACTTCCCTATCATTTTTTTCTTTTAATGGTAAAAAATTTAACACAGAAACATAGAAACATAGAAGTTGATGGCAGATAAGGACTGCAAGCCCATCCAGTCTGTCCATTTCTTTTTCTACCTTATAAATGTGCCATCAGCCTTTGCTCTGTCAGTGGCCTATCTATTCATACTCATCTGTATTGCTCCCTTATGCCTATCCCATGCCTGTTTGAAGGCCTGCACTGTATTCATAGCCACCACTTCCTGTGGTAGGCTGTTCCATGCATCTACCACCCTTTCTGTGAAAAAGAATTTCCTCACATTCCCCCTTAATTGGCCTACCACTAATCTCATGCTGTGTCCTCTTGTCCTGCTATTTTTCTTATATTTAAACATGTTAGACTCTTTCACCTTGTTAATGCCCTTAAGGTGTTTGAATGTTTCAATCATATCACCTCTCTCCCTCCTTTGCTCAAGGGTATACATATTGAGCTCCGTTAATCTGTCCTCATATGTCTTCTGATGCAGTCCATGCACCATTTTGGTTGCCCTTCTCTGGACTGCCTCAATTTGGTTAATGTCCTTGTGAAGGTGTGGCCTCCAGTACTGCACACAGTACTCCAGATGGGGCCTAACCAGTGTCTTGTAAAGAGGGATTATTACCTCCCTCTTACAACTTGTGATGCCCCTACTAATACACCTTAACATCCCCCTAGCCTTACCTACTGCTTTAGAGGTCTGCTTGGATGATGTCAGGTCATCAGTGATGATGATGCCCAAGTCTCTTTCTTCCTTTGTGACTGCCAGAAACTCCCCTCCCAACCTATAGGTGACTTCAGGGTTTCTGTTCCCTATGTGCATGATCTTGCACTTCTTTGCATTAAATCCCAGCTGCCACTCTTCTGATCATTTTGCTAGTTCATCCAGATCTTTTCTCATTCTGCCCACCCCATCTGGATCATCTACTCTGTTGCAGATCTTGGTTTCATCTGCAAACAGACAAGCCTTACCCTCTAGTCCATCTGCAATGTCGCTGATGAAGATATTGAAAAGCACTGGTCGCAGGACTGATCCCTAAGGTACCCCACTTGTGACTTGCATCTCTTCTGACTGTATACCATTTACCACCCTCTCGGTTTTCTGCCGTCAACCAGTTTGCCAGCCAGTTGACCAACTTCTGACCACCCAAGCCTACCCAGCTTATTTATCAATCTTCTATGTGGAACAGTGTGAAGCTTTGCTGAAGTCAAGGTAGGTGACATCAACTGCCCCCTCTTGGTCAACCACTCTGGTTACCCAGTCAAAGAAATCTATGAGATTAGTTTGACAGGACCTTCCTTTTGTAAACCCATGCTGTCTTGGACCCTGTGCCCCTATGGATTCCAGGTGTTGCACTTTCCTTTCCTTAAGGAGTGCCTCCATAATCTTGCCCACTGCTGAGGAAAAACTGACTGGTCTGTAGTTTCCTGCCTCCTCCCTGCTACCACTCTTGTGGAGTGGGATCATGGGAGCCCTTCTACAGTCTTCTGGGACCTCTCCTGTGCTCACATACTCACTAAACAGTTTTGCTAATGGCTCTGCTAGTTCCACCCTTAGCTCCTTAAGTACCCTGAGATGTATGCCATCAGGTCCCATTGCCTTGTCAACCCTGAGCTTATCAAGCTCTTGTAGGACCCTTTCTTTTGTGAAGGGAGTAGTGATCACCTCCCTCCCCCCTGTGTCCATGGTCCTGAACTGTGGGCCCTGCCGTACCTTCTCTTCAGTAAATACTGAGCAAAAGTATCTATTTAGGATAAATGCTTTTACAGGGTCCTCCTCCTCACATGCCCCCTTTTCTCCTTTGAGCTTAGCAACACCCCCTCTGGACTTTCTCCTTTCACTAATGTATCTATAGAAAGTCTTGTCACCTTCTTTTACTATTTATTTTAGTGTTTCCTCAGTTTGGGACTTTGCCTGCCTTACTGCCTTCCCTGCTTCCCTTAGGGCAGTTTGGTATGCCTCCCTGTCTTCATCCTGCTATGTTCCCTTATGTATCCTGAAGGCCAGCCGTTTGGCTCTGATCTTTTCTGCTACTGTATTTGAGAACCAAAGTGGTTTCCTCCTTCTTTTGCACTTCCTTTTATGTCTAACACAATGGGAATGTTGCTTCAAGTATTGCTTCCTTAATGCTTGTCCACTTTGCATGTACCCCTTCCCCTGTGTTTCTTTTTGCCAGGGCAAGCTTAACTTTGTTGGCCATCTTATCAAAGTCAGCTCCTCTGACTCCTCTGAAAAAGATTTTTCCCTTGCTGGTCAATTTGAATACCCAAGTAACTGAACACCTTGACTCTTCTAATAGTATACCCCTGGGGTACAATGCAAGGGTTACTATGCTGGGGAGATCCCGTTATTTCCCATTTAGCCCAGTTTTTAGTAAACACTGAGATCTTACTGAAAACCTCCAGTAACTGAGACAAAATTATAAATGACTGGTTCAAATCTAAAGAATACAGAATTGCATTGCCTGCATACAGTCCTACCCAGTGTTCAATCCCTGCTATTCTAATATCTTCATATCCCTTATGCTGCAATGTAGCCAAAGCCAGAGGTTCAACTGCGAGTGCAAAGATTAAGGGAGATACAGGACACCCTTGCCTTGTTCCTCGTTGAAGACAGAAACTTGGAGAAATGTTATTGTTAGATCTGATTCTCTCCAGAAAGCCTGAATACAGCACAAATATCCATATCCTAAATCCTGGACCAAACCCGAATCTGCCCAGGACTTCCATAATATATGGCTGCTCAATTTGACTGAAAGCTTTTTCAGCATCTAACATTAATAATGATAGAGCTTCCTCTTTACAATGACTAATAATGTTTAGTGTATGTCTTGTGTTTGTTTTCATTAATCTCCCTTTAATAAATCCATTTTGATCTGGGTGAATAATAGTAGGGAGTACTACCTCTAGCCTGGTGGTAAGAACCTTTGGCAATATCTTTGCATCTGCATTAATAAGTGATATACTGTAGGATGGTAAGATGTTGTTAACAAAGGGTCCTTATCTTTTTTTTGGGACTACAAAAATAAGTGCTACCCTAAATGATGTAGGCAATTGTTCTTTTGTATAAATATAATTAAACAGAATATATAAATGAGCCACCATGTCCTGTGCTAGGTGTTAGGGTCTAAATCCCTACCGTTTAAATCCTGACTGTCGAATTCCTGTTTTTTTCCTCAATATTAAAATTACAGACGAGCTATGAAGACCGAAAGTCAGAATCCCGACTTGCACAACAGCTCAATGTTATCAGCAGCAGGATCTCTTGATAGGAGACATAGTAAATAAATGGACTAGTTAAACACATACCAGTATAGCAGTATTTCTATTGCTCAGGATAGTTTAGTCTACTACGGAGGTCATGCCACCTGATGCACGCTAACTAACATACTAACATACTAAAATGCCAGCAGAATAGGCCTAACGGTCTTTCGAGTCTGCTCGATTGGTCAGCCCCTACCCTGGGTGCTGACCTTGCTGCCCCCCTCGCCTTCTCTGGCTTCTCCCTTCCCAGTTCCGGATATTCTTGCTGTGTTGGATTTTGCTTCCAGAACCCTTCCCCTGTACCTGTCCCAGCCCCTCTTGAACCCCTCCACAATCTCTGCCTCCACCAGCCCCCTAGGCAGTGCATTCCATGTTCCACCACCCTCTCAGTGAAGTAGCACCTCCTCCTTTCTCCCCTGAATCTTCCCCCCTCCAGCTTCCACCCATGCCCTCTAGTGGCCCCCTCCTCCTTCCTTCGAAGCACCCTGACTGTTCCTCCCCTATTTACCCTCTTCATGTACTTAAGACCTCTATCATGTCCCCCCAGTCCCTTCTCTCTTCCAATGTGTACATATTTAGCTCTTTGAGCCTCTCCTCATAGGTCCTGTCCCCCAAGCCCCAAATCATTTTGGTTGCCCTCCTCTGGACCCTCTCCAGGAGTTTAATGTCCCTCTTTAAGTGTGGCCTCCAAAACTGCATGCAGTACTCAAGGTGTGGCCTCACCAAGCAGTTATACAGAGGGAGCATCACTTCCCTCCTTCTGGAGGTGATCCCCCTAGCGATGCATCCCAGCATCCTGTTGGCCTTGGCTGCTGCCCTCCTACAAGTCTCAGAGTTGTTCATTTTGACATCCACCACCACCCCAGGTCCCTCTCAGCCATCGAGACTTGTGCATTTCCCCAAGGGTGTACACTTGGCCTGGGTTTCTGGCCCCAGGTGGGTACCTTGCATTTCCCTGCATTGAACCTCAGCTTCCACTTTCTAGACCATCTTTTCAGAGCCTCCAGGTCCCCGTAGAGACCACCCTCCCTCCTCCCCATCCACCACCGCCCCAGTTTTGAGTCATCTACAAAGAGACTCATCTCACTCCTGATTCCTGTCCTTATGTCAGAAGCGTAGGCATTGAACAGGAGGTGACCAGACTGATCCTGTGGGACCCCACTATGACCCTCTTTGGGGATGAGACTATCCGCCAACTCACGACCCTCGGTCCGGTCATGGAGCCAATTGCCTATCCATCTGATCATCTGGTTCCCCACCCATTTCTCCCAGCTTATCCAACAGGCCCATGTGAGGAACAGAGCCAAATGCCTTGCTGAAGTCTAGAAAGAGGACGTCCACTGGTCTACCAAGGTCCAAGGCACTCATCACCCAGTCATAGAACACAAGGTTTGTCTGACACGATTTCCCCGAGACGAATCCATGCTGTCCATCGTCCAGGCACCCTGACTTTTCCAGGTCCCCCCCTAGCCTCTCCTTGACAATGCCTCCATCTGCTTGCCCACCACCCGATGTCAGGCTGACAGGCTTGTAGTTCTCTGCCACCTCCTTGGTCCCCCCTTGTGATAGGCACCATGCACCACCTTCCAGTCCTGGAGCACCCACCCTGTCCTCAGAGAGATGGTGAAAGCTCCACTAGTTTCGCCAGAGATCCGCAAGTTCCTTCAGCACTCTGGGATGTAGTTTATCCGGCCCGGTGCTTTCTCCATCTTAAGGGAGCTGAGGCTCCTCACTCTCTCTGCTGTGATTTCCACCCAGTACCTCTTCTCCCTGCTTAGCCCTCCCTCCTGCCAGTGATGCCTCCCCTTTCCCCAGACCTGCCAGATCGGTGGGGCCCCCCTCTTCAGTATCTCTGTCTCCTCCCATGTAGTGCAGCCCGCATTTTCCTTGGTGAAACTGAGGTGAAGTACTCATTAGTACCTCAGCCTGCTCCCCGGGTCTTGTGCCCATCTCTCCTGATTTAATCCTGCTAATCTGCCCCTTCACCCTTCGTTTTCCCCAATGTATCTAAGAACCCTTGTTCCCTCTCCTGAATTTCCTGGCCAGGTTCTGCTCCTTCCTTGCCTTAGCCGCCCTCCCACCTTAGTGGCCCTTCTGCAATCAGCTCATACTCCCCTCGTCCCTTTCCTCCTTGAGCACTTGAATTGCCTATAGACTGCCTTCTTTCCTGCACCCCCTCCTGGACCTCCCTGGTCCACCAGCAGGGTTTTCGGCCCTACCACATTTTCGTCTTACTCTTGCACAGGTGCTGTTAGCATCTTGCACCCCTCTCCTGATGATTTCCCACCTACTATCAGTGTCCATGTCTGACCCAATCCCATCCAAATGCTCCTTAAGGATCCTTCCCATTTCCTTAAAATCCGTTCCCCTGAAGTCAATTACCTCCATCTTTGTGCAGCTTTCTAGCCCTCCTAAGTCCAGGCAGAACCAGACCATGGCATGGTCACTCCCCTCCAATGGGTCCCTTACCTCCAGGCCCCTAATCTGGTCACTGTCTGCAGGACCACATCCAGTACCTGTGCCTCCTGGTTGGTTCCCCCACCTGCTGAGTTAGGAACGCGTCTTGAAGACATCCAACAACCTCTGTTCCCTGGTCACAGAAGATGTCATAGTCTCCCAGTCTGTTTCTGGCATGTTAAGTCCCCAACACCACCACTCATTCCTCTGCCCGTGCAGTGTCTCCCAACATCTGCCACCAGACTCTCCTCCAGCTCCTCCACTTCAGAACCGAGGGGTCTATACACCCTCCTATTTTTACTCTCTTGCCCCCTTAGTTATCAAGGTGACCAAATGCTTCCACGGTTCCTCTGCCTCCTCTACTCCTCCTAAGCCAATACAGTTTTTGACTATCATTGCTACCCTCCTCCCTTCCCTCCCCTGTCCTTCCCAGAACATAGTATAACCCTCAGGTTCAGGTCCCAGTCATGTCCTGCAGTGGCCCAGGTCTCAGTGACCGCTGCCACATCTACTGCTCCCTCAGTTAGCATTGCCTGGAGCTCAGGTATTTTATTCCCAAGCTCCTGGCATTTAGCAGGACCACCTTCCACCCTTTCCCTATACTTCCATTTCCCTGCTCGTGTTCCCATGGGATTCTGTTTTCCCTGGTCTGCACTTTACCAGTCAGCCTTTTCCTGCAATCCTCCAGCTCCCCAGAGTGGAGACAGAGTCTCTTCTCGGCACCCCCATGACAGCCTTTTCCCATCCTCTCCCTTCACAAGTTTAAACCCCACTTTTCACCAATGAACCTCTCTATTTTCAACTTAAGATTCCTCCCTCCAAATTGAGATGGAGTTCATCTCAGCATACAGCTCCTTATCCCAGGTCTCCCCCAATCCCCATCAACCCATACCCTCTGGCCTCACACCACTCCCTGAGCCACTGGTTTATCTCCCTAATCTTCCTTTTGTGCTCCCCACTAGCCCTTGGCACCGGAAGGATTTCTGAGAAGGAAACTGTGCATCCTATGTCATGACAGACCCTGGCAAGCTCCCTGAATCTTGCCTGTATCTCTAGCTCGCTATTTCCCTCAATGTCATTTGTATCCAGGTGGACCAGTATATCCGGGGAACCCCCACAATCCTTTGCCAGCTGATATACCTCGTGCTTAGCCCTGTGCACCGTTAGTCCAGGGAAGCCAGGCTTCTCCCTCCCTATCCCATTTGATACCCCTGATCATAGATTCCCCCAACAGGAGCACTCTGACTGCTCCTTTTCCTCCATTTCCCCCCTTCCATGTCCCTCATCCTTTCTACTGGCCCATCCACCCAGCCGGCTCCTTGTTCCTCCCCCTATCTGGGTGCCACATGCCACCACCCCTACTTATTTATCCTGACCACCCCTCCCCTCCAATCCTATGCCTCTCCTCCTCCCTGAGTATCCTTCTGTACCTTGCTAACTCCCCCCTCACTGCTCGCAACTGGTCCTTCTCCCCCATCTTCTAAACTAGCCTGGCTCGTCCTCCCTTCCTTGCTGTCTCCATTTAGTCCCTCCTTGCTTGTTGTGCTCCCCTGGCCTAAACCCTCAGCTCCCTTTACTAAATCCTGCTTGTACTTCTGGTCCTTCTCCTTTACCTTTCCTCCCAACTGGTCCTTCTCATTGCGCTTTCCTCCCTCTTCCCCCTGCCCCTCCTGCTCTGATTCACTGCTCCCCCCATTTTCCTGCATTCCAGGTTCCCCCCTGTTCTTCCTGCTATCTGGCCCCTGCCTCCTGCCCCCCACTCCCTTCCATCTCTAACCACCCCTGCCGCGGCTACGTCACCCCCCTCATCCTCGAGCAGAAGAAGAATTGAAGCGGTTACTGAGTGTAAGATCTGATCCACCTCCCCGCCTTGCTTCCTTCTGTCCAGCCCTGGCCATCTGCCTACTTCCCTGAGAATGTTGTCCCTCTGTCCCTCCTTTGTGAGGGTCCCCAGTTACCTGCCTGCTTCCTTGGTAGTGTCCTTTTGGACCCCCTCTGCCAGGGTCCCTATGTGACCCCTGAGTATTCTCCTGCACTCCTTTCCCTATGCTGCTGCCCCCAGTGCTTGGTGTAACCCTGTGGGAGATCCCCTGCCCCCTTCCCCACCATACCTCCCCCTTCCCCAGCTGTCTCCTAATCCCCGCAACCTCCTCCCTAAGCTGTGCCAGCTGGTAGCACATCTGGCAACCACCAAACTTCCAAGCCCAGTCAAGTATCATGGCTGCTCCACCCCTGTGCACCCACCACCCTCCCAAAGATGCCGGCCCCTAATGCCATGTGGTTCCATCCCCTTCCAAGTAGATTTCCTTGGGTGAGCCACCAGGTTCCCCCAGTCCAAGATACACCCTACTGCCTAATCAGGTCACCCACTAATCTTAGATACAGTCCCACAGTACACGGTAACCCTGTTACTAGGTGCAGTACAACACAGTAAACTTATAAGGAAATGAACAACTCCTAAGCTCCTCTCTCCGGCCTTTAAATCCAACCCCCAGCGGCTAGAACTACATGAGCTGCACCTGCAGCCTTTTCCTCCAATTGCAGGGCAGGTGTTCACCTATAAATTAGCAGAACTCTGGGGAGGGAGGGTGGGTCTTGGGCAGACCCCGACTCAAGAGAAAGTGTATCAGCCCTGTGTCTCCTCTCCAAGCCCAGAGGCCAAATACCCAGGCCCAAGCAAATCCCACCAAAGAGGTTTTAAATCAGAAGAAATAGGCCTCCACCAGCGCAGCCTGTTACACAGTGAAACATCCAACAAATGACCCCACTTACAGCCACCAAATCAGTTTTCAAACTTCCAACAGCCCCCACAACAATACCCTGCTAGCCCCTTAGAAGTAAGAAAGCAAAGAAATAGCCTTCTGCCAAGTAAAATCTACAAGAACCCTGTAAAAACAACAAGCAGCAGCTACTGTCCTGGAACACAACTGATCCTGTCCCCTTCCAGTTCCTTCTGAGGAGACAAAGCAGCCAACACCACAAACCTGATTCAGCTCTGATGACGTGTTTACATATGTCTGCTAACCCGGCACCCTTTCATCTTTACACCTTGAAGTTCAATGTTTGGTACAGCAGCATTTCTAGTGAGAGCAGACAAGGTAAAGAAATCAGCTTACCTTTACAAACTTTTCACTGTATCCAAATCTATAACATTTTAAAGGCAATACTTTATTCAAAGCTTTAGAAGATTAAAAATGCTAAAAACATTATTATTAAGAAATCGGAACTTTCTCTCAATATCCCAGTCTCTTCATAGGTGTAAATTGTATGCAATGCCTCTAATATAGTCAATATTGCTCCGACTGCTCTTTTCCTTGACAACATTTCCAATTTTTGTTTTTCAGTCCAGGTAACATTTTTTCATTGGAGATTTAGGCATTCCCCTGTTAATTATTTCTATTGTGCTGTTGGTGACCATTTGCTTTTTATGTAATTCCACAACAAATAGATGTACCCCTATGTGAGCACTTCCAATTAATTCCCCCAGCCTCTGGTGCCAAGCCTCAACATTATTTTGGGTACAAGGGTACCTATGCACCAATTGGTCATGTACTCAAATCAAATCAAATCAAATTTTATTGATAGTGTGCTTTTCAAAATGATCAAAGTGCAGATACAATACAAGAAACAGCCAAAACAATAAATATAAATTTAAAAACAATTAAAAGACAATGGGTTGGCCTAATCAAAGGCTTGCTCAAATTAATTGCTTTTCAAAGATGCCTTGAATAGCTCTGTGGACTGGCACTCTTGGATCTGACGAGGTAGAGGGTTCCACAGGGTTAGGGCCATAAAAGAAAAGGCTCTGGCCTCAGATGATTGAAGACAAACCCTGGGAACCTCTAGCAATCCTTCATTGGCAGAGTGGAGTGAGCAAAGAGGGTGATAAGGTCGCAGGAGATTTTGCAAGTAGTCTGGTCCCTGACCATGTAGGTTCTTATAAGTCAGTCATGCGACCTTGAAGGTGATTCTCCATCACACTGGCAGCCAGTGCAGTTCGCGCAGTACAGGTGTGATATGGCAAGTTCTTGGTAGCCCCATCAACAACCTGGCAGCAGCGTTCTGCACCAGCAGCAAGTGATGGAGATCCACCCCTTGCAACCTTAGATATAGAGCATTATAGTAGTCAAGACGCGAGGAGACAAAGGTGTGGACTAATACAGGAAGGTCATCATGTGGAACTAGGTGTTTTATCCAGGCAATATTCCTCAGATGATAAAAGGAAGACTTGACAATGGCTGACACCTGTGCCTTCAGTGTCAGCTCGCCATCAAAGATTACACCCAGATTTCGCACCTGTTCAGGAGGTCTCAACTGGTTACCCCCTAACACAAGGCCGGAGGAAAACCCAGGAGTTAACTTCTCTGCACAGTGACCCAGGTCCACTACCAACACCTCAGTCTTGTCCAGATTACGTCTTAACCAGTTAGCACTCATCCAGCCCTGAATCTCAGTGAGGCAGTTGTTAAAGATCGGTAATGCATCATTTTGTTCGGGTACAAAGGACATATAGAGCTGAGTATCATCTGCATAGCAGTGAAAACTCAGCCCATAATGCCTTATAATGTCCCCCAACGGCAGCATATATACCATGAACAATATGGGGAAAGCAAAGAACCCTGTGGCACCCCACAGAACAGAGCAAAGGGAGCTGAGAAAAAAATTCCTGATACTACCCTCTGGGTAGTGCCCATGAGGAAAGACTGGAACCATCTGTGGACTGTCCCTGATAGTCCACAGAACAGCCGGAGGTGTTCTAGCAACATCCCATGGTCCACGGTATCAAATGCTGCAGAGAGATCAAGGAGAACCAAGACCGAACGGCTCCTCTGATCTCTCGCTATTAGGAGATCATTAAGTACCCTAACCAACGCCATCTCGGTACTATGCCTCTTCCTGAAACCAGACTGGAGAGGATCATAGACTTCATGGGTGGTAAGAAAGTCCTCACGCTGCAGTGCAACTACTTTCTCAATAACCTTGCCCAAAAAGGGCAGGTTAGAGATCGGTCTGTAGTTAGCAAGACAGTCTGGGTCGAGGGAAGGTTTCTTCAAAAGGGGTGTCACAGTAGCCTCTTTCAGAGACTCTGGAAAAACCCCTTGGTCCAAAGAGCACCAGACTATCTCAGCAAGGACTGGTCCGATCACATCCATACACCCCACAAGGAGATGTGTAGGACCAGGATCCATACTACAGTAAGTCGGTTGCAAGCCCTGGACAATCTTCATGATATCCAAGATCACTGACTGGTCAAAATCCATCCAGACAGACCGAGGGCCTGTAACCTCACATTGACCACCACTATGCTAATTTGGATGCAAACTGCAGATCTCTGACCTGATCGATGACACCTTATCATCAAAGAACTGAGCAAACTCATCACACTTGATTTGTGAAAAGGCTCACCGACCTCACAGACAGGCTGGATTGCACAATCTGTCCATGGACCAGAAGAACTGAGCTGGTCGATTTCCTGATGCAGCTATCTCCCTGGACAGGAACTTTGCCTTCTTACAGGAGATTTCTGATTGATAGTCCATATAATGGGCCATCAATCTAAGTCTGTCATCTTCCAGACTAGATTTCTGCCAGCAGCATTCAAACCTTCGCCCCATGTTCCTCAACTCCCTCAACATCCCATCAAACCAAGGGGACTGAGGATGGAGGGAGAGGGGGCGAACACAGACAGGAGCTATGGAATACAGAGCCTTCAGCACCATATTATTATAGTGCAGTACTAAGGCATCTGGATCCATGCACTCCATAGGCCGACTCGATAGGTCCAGCACCGTCATCAGACCCACAGGGGTAACTCCCCTCAAAGGACAGTACAGGAACATCTCCAGAGGGGTTGGTCTCAAAGGGGGGGCTGCAAAATTGAACCTTATGGAGTGATAGTCAGACCACCCAACTGGTTCTACCACTAATCCAGAGATCTCCATCCCCAGGGTGAATGCCATATCCAAGGAGTGACCCTGAATATGGGTAGCAGTGGTAACAAACTATGTGAAGCCCAATGAAATCATCAGTTGGAGGAAGTTTTGGCCAAAAAGTGAAAGTTTATCATTGACCCAGGCATTGAAGTCCCCCAGGACCAACCACCTGGAGGGCTCCAACACCAGGTCGACAATGAAGTCTGCAACTTTCTGCAGAAAAACTTTCTAGTCACCACGTGGACGGTAGATGAGAAGAATTCTGCTGCCCACACCTGCTCCCATGATACACTTGAAGGATCTGGGGGTCACCACTGGAACCTCCAAAAGGCCCAACTTCAATTTAAAACAAATAGCAACCCCCCTCTTCTATCCAATTGTGGATGATGTATCACCGAGTACCCGGCTGGAATAGCTGACTCCAGTATGGGACCAGCATTTCCATCCAGCCAGGTCTCAGTGATGCAAGCCAGGACAGATGACTCAACAAGATCAGCAATAATGGCTGTCTTGTTCTTTATAGACCTGGCATTGCATAACACTGAACGGGTTGGATGAGAGGCCGTGGAGGAGCAGGCCACTTGCCCACTATCAGTGGAACCCTTAGGTATGTGAACCAGGCATTGCAAACCCCTATCCTGGACCCATTTCACCCAAGGGTGTCTCCTAAACCTCATTACCCTTATTCATCCACTCTGCTCCTCCCCCCAAGGTGAGGAACCCCCCTCCATATCCTCCTCCCCTGTGCAATTCCCAAGGCATGGCACTGAGGATATACCTCTGGTTGCAATGGGGGGCAGTCAAAGGGGCACAGGTCCCTCAGCCTAGAGGGGGAGTAGCACCTGTCCAGAGAGGCTTGATCCCAACACATACAGCCCAATGTTTAAAAAAACAACAATACTATTTTTAAATTTAATTAAATCAAAAAACCTGAAACAGCCCCCTTCCCCTCTCACCTCTCACGTGACAGGGGAAAGTACTTAACAATTCATAAATATAACATTGTAAAGAAATATTAAAGTAATTAATGTCCAGGCTCAAGGTACTAGGCACACTATCACTGTGCCCAGACCTAGAGAGGCACTCTCACTGCCTTACAGGTTTTAAAAATAACAAAAAATCCAAATAAAAAATCCACTTCAATAAGAAAGATAATATATGCCCAGATTTAAGGTACTAGGCACAATCTCACTGTGCACGACCTAACAAGGCACTCTCAGTGCTACAGTTTAAATAAAATGTAAAAAACATCTGCCCGTGGTTTGCAAAGAAATGTCCAAATAAAGGGAATCCATCTTGATGATCCAGTAGCTCTCAGGGCCAGGAGAAAGCCTTGATAAATCCCTCTAGGTGGACAAATTTGGATCCACAGCTATTGCTAACGATTCTCCCCCTGGGAACACACTCCAGTGATCCCCAGGGAGAAATCTTAAGGGACACTGGGCTACACCTCCAACTTCTTGGCAGAATAAGATCAGGACCCCTGCACAGCTGCACACCACAAACAGTCAACCCCCAGGATCAAGGCCTACCCTTCAATCCCAAATAAAGAGCTATGTCTCAAAGTTACTGCAGTTTGCATCTAAACACACACTCGGACCATCACACAGGATATTCACAAAGTTAAATCCTCCATCCAGTGATAAATTCCGGTCAAGCATAGGAATCAATCACAATATCCATAACAATCCACTGGAAGTCCACCAAAAAAGAAATGAAGGGTCTGGATATCCTCTTCCAGCAGGATGTCATCCCTCAGAATCCCAGTGAAATATCCAGAATAGCTCCAAATATCACAGTTTCAAGAGCAATGTAAATACACACCGCCGACGCTAACTTGCAGTGATAACTTGGCAAAGCCTCATACCTACAGCTTTAAAAGTTCAATCCTTTGATGAGTAGCAGGGCAGGTCAGCAGGAAAATAGTACAGTTCCACACCGCCGATGCTAAGTTCCAGTGAATACCTGGCAGAGACGTAATCCTACGGCTTTAAAAATCCCTTAATGAATCAGCAGGGCAAGCCAGCAGAAATTCAATCAGCCCTACACATTGTCTATCGTGTCCATCCTCTCCCTCCTTTCCTCGAGGCTATACATATTAAGCTCCTTAAGTCTCTCTTCATATATCTTCCGGTGCAGACCATGCACCATTTTAGTTGCCCTCCTCTGGACAGCTTCCATCCTGTCTATGTCTTTGCGGAGATTGAGTCTCCAGAACTGCACGCAGTACTCCAGATGGGGTCTGACCAGCTGTCTGTACAGAGAGATAACTTCCTGTTTTCTACTGGTGATGCCTCTCCCTATGCATCACAGTATCCCCTAACCCTCCTTGCTGCCCTCTCACATTACTTGCCACCTTTAGGTCATCTGATATGACTACCCCAGGTCCCTTTCCATTTTGTTGTTGTTAGTATCTCACCCCCATTGTGTACTCTTCCCTGGGTTTTGTTTCCCAGGTGCATTACCTTGCACTTCTTAGCATTGAATCTAAGCTGCCATACATTTGACCATTCCTCTAACCTTGCCAAGTCCCTTCTCATCCTTTCTACCCCACCTTGTGCATCAACTCTGTTGCAGATCTTTGTGTCATCTGCAAAGAGACATACTTTTCCTTCCAGTCCCTCTGCAATGTCACTTATAAAGACATTGAAGAGGACCGGTCCTAATACTGAACCCTGCGGTACCCCACTAGTAACCCTCCTTTCTTCTGAGTGGACTCCATTTACTATTACTCTCTGTGTCCTATTCTCCGGCCAGTTCTTCACCCAGGCTGTCATCTTGGGACCCACTCCCACGCTAGCTAACTTGTATATTAATCTTTTGTATGAGACTGTGTCAAATGCCTTGTTAAAGTCTAGGTAGGCCATGTCCACAGCCCCTCCCTGATCTACTACTTTGGCCACCCAGTCAAAGAAATCTATCAGATTCATCTGGCATGACCTTCCCGCTGTGAATCCATGCTGCCTTGGGTCCTGTGCCCTTCTGGCCTCTAGATACTCGACAATTCTTTCCTTCAGAGTGATTCCATCATTTTCCCTACCACTGAGGTTAACTAACAGGTCTGTAGTTTCCTGCTTCTGCCTTGCTCCCACTTTTGTGAAGGGAATCACATCTGCCCTCCTCCAGTCCTCGGTACCATCCCATCCTCCATGATTTGTTAAAGAGGGTAGTCAGTGGTGTCACTAGTTCTATCCTTAGTTCTTTTAGAATTCTGGAATGAATCCCATCAGGCCCCATTGCTTTGTCCACCTTCAGTTTTAAGAGTTCTTTCAGAACCCTTTCTTCTGTAACTAGGGCTGGTATCAACTTCTGTATCCAGAGTGTTTCTACTGTTTGTTTTAGGTACGCCCCCTCTTCCTTTGTAAATACTGAGCAAAAATATTTGTTTAGTATCTCTGCCTTTTCACAGTAACCTCTGCCCACCCTCCCTCCCCTTTATTAAGCCTCACTATCCCTCCCTTGGTCTTCCTTTGCTCCCCGATGTACCTATAAAAGGTTTTATCCCCCTTCTTAACTGAGTTGGCTATCTTTTCCTCGGTTTGGGCCTTTGCTGTTCTGACTGCCTTCCCAGCTTCCTTTTGCTTTAACTGATACAGTTCTCTGTCCTGCTCCTTCTCTGATTCCTTGTACTTCCTGAATGCTTTCTTTTTCTTTTGAACCTTCACTGCCACTTTCTTTGAGAACCATAGTGGTTTCTTACATCATTTCGTTTTGTTTATTTGCTTCACACAAAGGCTTGTTACCTCTGTGATGGCAGTTTTTATCATTCCCCATTGTTCTTCCACCCCTCCTTCCTGCCCATTTGCTAGTGCATTCCTTAGGCACTCACCCATTTTGGTAATGTCAGCCCTCCTAAAGTCCAGTACTTTTGCCTTTGTATGACTTGACTCTATTGCTGTATTTATTGTGAACCATACTGTTCGATGGTCACTAGTTCCCAGATGGCTACCCACTTCTACATCTGTGATCCTCTCTTCATCGCCATTTGGAAATTTTTAATATGTGTACTGGAGGGGGTGAGTGGGCAGAGGTCTATAATAGGCCCCATTTTTTTTCTCCATCCATTATGTATTACCACCCCATATAGAATATATGGGGAAAAAGAGAAAAGAAGAGAAATAAAAACCAGCTAATTTTGCCTATGCTGTCCCCACACGATTTCCATCCTCCTGACTGCTAATACAAATATTTTAACTTTTTCCATTCTCCCCACCCACTAAAACGCCAAATCTAATACATAATGGGTGGAGAAAAAAAATAGGGGCCTATTATAGACCTCTGCCCACTCATCCCCTCCAGTACACATATTAAAAATGTCCATCCCCATTCTTAGGCTTAAGCCCAATTTGTTTAGTTATCTGAGTTTTTAATGACTTTCTGTGCTTCAACTGGATTACTGTGATTGTGCCATCAACCATTCAAAAAACAAATTCAGATGGGCTGGATGCAGAAATAAATATTTGGCCCCTTTTTCTTGAAGCACAGATTTTACATTATCAAAGGATTTCCGATGCTGAATTGTGTCCAAAGATAAACTGGGTAAAGCAGAGAACTTCACATTATCCCCTACTAGTCCTTTATTTATTCTTGCATATTTCAAAACCAGCTCTCTGTCTCTAAAGTAATGTGACTTAATGAACACCAGTCTCAGATGATTCAAGGAGCCTCCTGTTACAGCTGAAGTTTTTGCTCCAGCTCGATGCACCCGATCCAAGATGTTTTTTTTGTTCTGGGTATTGTAGGTTTAATATTTTAGTAACTATTTTCTCAAAGAAAGGCAATGGATCACCTGTGCCTTCTAACCCCTCTTGGATCCTAACCAGTTTCAAATTATTTCTATGTAAACGATCCTTCAAACTGTTCACTTTAAGTTTCAGCTCTTTGAGCTGCTTCAGACAAAGCTTAAATCCATTTTTACGGTCCCAATTTGATCTTCTAGTAGGCTAAACCTGTGCTCTGCCTCAGATGTTCATAAAGTAATATCTGACATTTTTTTTTATCCAGCATTGAGATAGCTTCCTTGATTTCTGATGAAGTATTTGATATTGGAGCCAACTCCAGTTTAATTCCATTCTGTATTTCTACTTTTATCAAATTGGCTAAATTTGAGCAGTTCACACCTTCATGTCTCCTTTGCTCCATACCTGAGGCCTGCCTGCTCACACACAGGACTGTTGGGGCTTCCTTTCCCCTTTTATCCCCAGATTGAATAGGCCCCTCCACATTTTCTGAGCTGAAAAATTACTAGAGCCTTGTACAACTTTTTCTGCCCATCTGATAATTCATTTAGAGATGTACTCACTGTACGCAATGCCCTGTTTTCTGCATTGAGCAAGCAGTCTGCTTGGACTTCGACATCCCGTTTGCTGTTTCCAACACTCCCAATCTGTGCTGCTGCCTTGTTCTCTGTTATCATTTATTCGCAAGAAGAATGCTGCGATGCATGCACCACCAGTAACATTGTTTGGAACTCTACAGGATTTACACCTGATTCACTGGTCTCCACCTCATCTGCGGTTTGGAAATTCACGTCTTTTGCATCGGGTTCAATCATTCCAATGTATGCAGTCTGCACATTCTGGTGAACTGCAGAGAACTTCCTCTGCATACTAAAACCTGGGATATCCTGAATAGGAGAGAGCAGAGGAATGATTACCGAATTAAAAGTAAGAAAGGCATTTAAAGTTTGTTGTTTCTGAGTTTGAGTCCTGGTGCGATTCTTGGCCGGGTATGACTCAATATTCAATTCTGTTGCTTCTCTACTGCTCAAAGCAGAGTTTTTTAGTTTTTTTTTCTTTCAAGCTTTTAATGTTTCCTCAAGACTCTGCCCTGTCTGCCCGGTTTGCTTTGACATGATGTACCCTCAAAGGGTAATCATTCCTTCTCCTTCCCCATCATAACATTCACATTTTTTAATTTTAAAGTTGGGGTTGCTCAAATTTTAACTTCAAACAGTATCTTTCTGTGGGGGTTCAGTTATCAACAAACCATGCATGAGAGGGCTAGAGATAGTGGTGTTCTCCCCGGCCACTCATGAAGCCATCTTGGTCTGCATGCTCCTCCCCCGTGACTTCCCACATACCCCAGCCAAGGGCTTAGTCATGTCAACCTTGTAATGGGAGCCATCCTAGCCACTGATATAAGTTGCAGTGGAGTATGGTAACAGGAGCACAAACCTACAGATACTGTTAAAGACATTGGTAAGTCTGGTACACAGAGAGGAGGAAACATGGGAGTAAATAGGGGAACAGTAATCTAATAGGGGAAGAAGGTTGCCTTGAGTTTGTTAGTTTATTCAGCATAATGAAGACAGCATGTTTTTGTGACTGGAAAACATGTGTTCTTCACTTACAAGCTTGTTTCTGTGAGACACAACTTTTGATTTTGTGACACTGTCTCAAAATGAGAAAAAATACAGATGGAACTGCAAGATGACATAAAAAGCAAGCTTCCGGTCTGGAGAAATGGGAAAAATGATGCAGATGCTTTGCTAGTAGCCTGCAGGACCACTTGGTTAGACCAATACAGGTCTTTTTCCATGCATGTGATGATGCTCATGTTTGGCGAGTGTCCAGCAGGCACAGCCATGAAGCAAGTTAGAGTTCTGGTTCAGTAAGCACTATTATACATATGCTTCATGAGTGACAGACCCACACATGAAACAAGCTACAGGTCTGGTGCAGAGCACATCACTATGTAGTTGCTTCATGAGTGCATGCAGGGCCATGCTTGTGCAACAGTCCTGGATGCCATGAGATGGAATGGTGCCCTTGGGGCCCTCAGGGGCTTGGAGCTTGGATTTTGTTGGCTGTTCCTGTGGCTACAGGAGCTGAAGCCCTTGTGCCTGGGTTTGCCTCATTCTTTGGGATTCCTTTTTCCTGCAGTGTTGTTAGAGGTCTTGATCAGGAGACCAATGCCATGGCCCTGAACCAACCACCAATTGGCATTGGTACATCCTAGTTAGGCATCCTGACTTGAAGAGGGGTTACACTAGCCATTACATGGTGTGGTGCCAGGATCAGCATCCTGTGGAGTTTGGACTGCTAAGCAGTAGCATAGGTGTTCACTCGGCTCCTCTAATGCTGTCAATTCTAAAAACATTATTGTACTGTATAACAGTTTATCAGCAGCCAGATCTCATCATGATTGTGGTCCCTGTTTCACCACTGAAGATACAACCTTGTTTATGCATTTATTAATAAACACACTCTACTATAAATTTCTAATTCATCACTGTATCCATATTCAGTGTGTTCTCCACAAAATACAGTGCAAGTTGCTGATAAAGCAAAATTCTTAATCTATATCATAATTGCTATATTTTCTCAAGGTTTTCCTTGTGTCTCAGAAACCTGTTTAATTAGTTAATCCTTAGCAGCTAGGCTGTATTTAACCAGGAAAACACTAGTTAAATACATATCTTTCAATGAAGAGTTAATGTGTGCATTTCACATTAAAATGCATTCCTTGTTACAGGTGACAACTTTACATGGCTAAACTGAATGCCATACCATCCTCTATTTTGTTTTTGAACTGCACACCCATGCCTATTCTAAGAGAAGGGAAAAAGTCCAGGGTACTAGCTTTTGCAATTCTTTAATGTGCCTAAAAATGCTTGGAGTGCTTTTAATTTAAAGTAACCAACTTAACATTGCATAAATTGATTCGTGTTTGGTAGATCTCACATGGAGTACTGTGTGCATTTCTGGAGGCTGCACCTTTGTAAAGACATTATAGAGATGGTTCAGAGAAGGATAACTAAGATGGTACAGGGCTTGCAACACAAGACTTATAAGGAGAGATTAAGGGACCTCAATATGTACTTACTGGATGAAAGGAGGGTAGTAGGGAACATGATAGAAACATTCAAGAACCTCAATAGTATAAACAAGGTGCAGGGTGGAGACATTTTCCAATACAGGATGAGCACGGGGGGATGAGGGGGCATGACATTAAATTGGAAGGTGGGAAATTAAGAGGGAACGTGAGGAAGTTCTTCTTCACACAGAGGATGGTGGACGAATGGAATGGTCTGCCTCAGGAGGTGGTGGGAGTGAACACTGTGGATGGATTCAAGCATGCTTGGGACAGGCTTGAGGGAACCACAGAGGTACAGTAGTGGATGAGTCAGAAGCAGTAATCCAGTTCAAGGGTTTATGGGCAGACTAGATGGGCCAGGCAGTTCTTATATGCTGACAATTTCTATGATTCTGTATATTGTTTTTTATACATATGTAAAAATAACTAACTTAGCATCACACAGATACATTAGTGTGGGGTACTGCAGATTATTTTTATACTTATATGAAATGACATCAGCCACCATGTGGTGGTCTGGTGGTTCCATGTCACCACAACAACAAGAAATTCGCCAACCATCACTACGGTGATGGCACAATGCCACCAATTGGCATTGTGCCTTCACTGAACAAAAAGTGTGTTTTTGCAGGGGCTTGCCTTTGCACCAGTATGTGGGGGCTCCTGCATCCCTCAAGACTTTGACAACCAACTCCCGAATTGGAATTGGTTTGGGGGAAGGGGCGAACTCCCCGCAGACAGCAGGGTTGGGAAACCAGCAGACCATCACAGTAAACTGTCAATTATTTTACTGTGATGGTCTTCACTGTGTTCCCATCGCTGTGGGAATTGTATCTCCAGGCTGACAGGGTCACCTAGCAACAGTGACTTAGACAGGCTCCTGGCCCTCTGCTGCCTGAGTCCAAGGTTTGCACTGAGGGAAAGGGGGAAAATAAGAAGAGATCCTGCATGTCAAAGCAAGTGGGACAATGTTGGGGGACCGTGTAACCTGTTATAAAAAAATGGCCAGAGATTTTCTGTTTTTTCTTTAGTTTGGACAACCCTTCCCCCTCAGTTACTGGGAGTCAGGTTGTTGTTTTGCAGCATTTTTCTTAATGTGGAAACTAGTCTACCAGTTATTAAAATGAAGCTCTTTAATCAATCATATGAATAGGGCAGTGTCACAGGAGTTGATACAGATGACCAAACCTAAATAAACAAATGGATAAGGGCACTAAAATTGCAGTTGACCCTTTTTCTTCATCCCACTCAGTGTTCACATGTAGTCAGTACTGCTTTGCCCCAAGTGTGTTACAGAGATGGGGGACAGGTTAGGCCTTTAACCATGTAAGGAAAAGAGGCAGCTCATTCCCACTAGTCCTGCCCTTATAAGAGGTTGGTCAAGGGTGGCACGGGGTTTGGGGTAGTTGATTAGGTGACTGAGTAACTGACAAATGGGGGAGGAATAGCAGAAGCCATGCTGCAGCTGCAAGGCCCTCCCACTCTGAGCTTGAATTGTTGGTTTTAACAACGTTATTAACATTATTTTGCTTTTGTGGAAATTCATTTTTGTCATTCCAGTTGTTGCAGTGTGAACATGCTCAGCAAAATGGTTGAAGCATCATCAGCAAAAGGTGACAGTAACCAGAGCTATTGAAACTCAGATGAGGGCCACGTATGCTAAAAAATACCATGCAAGGATGGATGCCTGTTTGAACCAGACCACTGCACCAAAACAGAACACCATGCCAAGGAACCAGAAGCAGCTAGAAAAGGAGCTGGCAGCCCTCCCAGCAAGATAACTAAAAATTACAAAAATAAGGTAAGACAAATTCAAGGATCACTGATTTGTCTGTTGATAAATTCAAAAAGATAGTGCTATTAGTGTTTGGCAGAGCTCCTTCAAAGGATCTGCATCTAGCTCAGCTCAATATCAGGGCCAAAAAATCCTCAGCCAAGAGAATGCCGAACCAGACATGGAAGTGGAAGTGGTATCCCAACATCCCACACTAGATCTTGCATGGGATAACCTAGTCCTATAACCCTCCATTCAAAACTAGTCACATCTCAGAAGGTCTCCAACCTCTGAAGAGAAGCTGGATAGGCTAATGGAGGTGGCCCTCATGGCATCAGTCTAGGCTCAGCAGCAGTGAGCAGGCTGGATCCAGGTGGCTCCAGTGTCAGGAGGTAGTGGGGAAGCACAAACAGCAGTAACTTCTGCCCGAGAGCATAATGTCAGTGTGGCACAGATAGTGGTCTCCCACCAAACTGACAAGGTCTGCCAACAGATTCACAGGCACAAACATGTAGATATGTTTTCCCTATTAAACAGTCTGAAAGTGCCAAAGAAAAGCAAATATACAAAAGTGAATCCTGACATAAAGGTCAGGGAAGAAAAGAGTTTCAACAGCTGTGTAGCAGGCTTTATACTACTCCCCAGTACTACAGAACATGTCAGACTGCCACAAAAAATGTGGACCTGTTTAATTATCTCAACAGTTTCATGTGTGTTGACAGGTGCAAAGGGATCTGGCTGGCTGGAATATGATGAGGAGTTGCAGCGCTGCATGCAGTATGATCCATCTAAGGATTGGAGCATCCTGAACATGGTCAAGATCATGTATGGGGGTAGGGTTTTCTTTACTGATAGTGGGTTACTGATAATGATATCCCACACATTGAGGTCTGAGCCCAAAGAGTCACTAAATGTTTACATTTTAATTAAGGGCACTGCAAAAGGAGCTCATGCAGGTTACAGCATGAGTGCTTTGTTTGTGGTCAGTGTTATCCCTTCAGCAGACCCCCACAAGATGGCTAGTAGCTCTTTCGGAGGAAGCAGTTCAGTTTAATTTAATTTTATTAGGCTTACCAAAAGGTTTTGTTAAGACATACAGAAAAAAATCACATAACTAACACAATTTAAAATACATAGGTTAGAAGATCTATGCAATAGTACTTGAATATTAGTGCTGATAAATACAAAAAATATTACAAATGGATTCAAAAGTATAAATAAACAGCCAGAGCCTAGACTATCTTATACTTACATTCAGAACTCAAAAATAATTTAAATAGGAGCATGTGTTTAAGTAATCAAAAAGCAGGGTATGAAAATATCAACTTTTCATCTATTAACCTTAATGTCACTGAGACAAAGGAGGCCAGAGCAAAATTAGCCACACCTTTATGCGAAGACATAAGCCATAGCAAGCTTTTGTAAAGTATCAAGTGATCTAGTGGCAGATCTAGGATTTCTTTGGGAAGAAAGCTACATAAACCTAGGGGGGCTTGGGATATAAAAAACTTAATTATAGTTTTCTTTTTTTTAACATTGTCCTTTTATCAGCACAAGGGAAACAGTACACAAGCATGACAATACACTAGCTCAATTTCTGTTTAGGAGCATCTATGCACCTCAAGAATGCCTATTTTAGGGGGGCGTGGCCAACTACAGACGAGAGGGCTGCCTCATCTCTTTGCTCTGTGGCTAAAGGGGAATAGACTCTGACAAAACTGGCATAGGAGAGTCCTACAGACATGGTTAGCAATGCTACAAGGGGGTAATTACTTTGTGCCCAAGAAAAGGGAGGAGTGAACCACAAACTGTATTACAAATGGCTCATTTACGCCCCAACATCAATCCTCCTGATAGCGAACCAGGCCTGACTCTCAGCATGGCCTGCAAAGCCATCTTGATGGGTGTCAGCTCTCGTACCGAGCAGATGTTCGCACAAATTCTGTCACAGATGGAGCAACTTACAACTGCTGCTAATGCAACTACCCAGGCGATAAAAGGGACTGAAGTTTGTTTATTTCATACTGAGCAGAGACTGGGGTCACAAGATGCAGCCATACATGATCTGTCGGTGAATACGCGGGAGCAAGCAAAACTGATTCATCTCCTTCAGGAGAAGGTCGATGACCTTGAAAACAGGAGCCGACGAAACAATCTTATATTCATAGGATTTCCAGAGGGGGCTGAGAAAAACAATGCAGTCTTATTCCTTCAGAAAACTCTTCCTACATTATTGGGCCTTCCAGAGGACTGCAAGCCCCAGACTGAGCATGCTCATTGCTCCCTTGCCCCTCCTCCTAAACTGGGCGAAAGGCCTAGGCTGCTACTGGTTAAATTTCTAGACTTCAGACAAAAAGAGGCAATCATGAGTGTGGCCAGGAAAATTGGTAATTCAGGATTACTCGAAGGAACTCTCAGATCACAGGAAGGAATATAGCTCGGCAAAGAAGATCCTTCATGCACATGGATACTCCTTCTCTTTGTGCTATCCAGCTACCATGTGGGTGATTCACAATGGAGTACCATTGTCATTTGCATCTTCTGAAAATCTGATGGACTTTTTAAGAGCCCAGCATCCAGAGGACTTTCAGGCGCAAGGGGCTTACATGGCTACGCAGATGATGGTGGACACAATGGCATTGGAAGATACTATGCAGACTACTACAGATACACCTACTGCTCTGCAGGTCCCTAACTTTGAGGCGGTCCTGATGCCTAGATCAAGGAAGCACCATCCCTCAGACTGGCATCCTAACTGTCAGCACCCCAGAACACGGACATCATCGGCCAGCCCCCGGCCAGATCAAAGGCATGGAGCCTGCCTGGGTATGGATCTGCAGACATACTTTACCCTGAACCCATATGCCCTGCTGCAAACAGACATCCCCGACCCAGAAGAAGATGCCATTGAGGGCATACCAGTGAAGCTGCTTAGTGACACTGCCAATATTGTAGGACAGACTAAATCCTGGTCAGATGTGGTGGCATCCCCCTTGAACCCACGAACGGGCCCCAATCATCTTTTGGCTCATACTGGGACTACTAGATCTTCTAAGAACATAGAAACTGATGCAGCATCTGCAAAGGCCAACTTGGACTCAGCTATCCGAAAACCTTTGGATAAGTGTTGGCTCTTAATTAAACTAAATGGGTAAGCTTTGCTTTCTCTAATAGTATACCCCCCGGTCCTTTATTTCTCTCCCCCTTCTTTTTATTACCTTTTTTTTTATCTTTTTTTTTCTCTCCCTCTCTTTTGGATATTCCCCTGATCCCTTTGTAAGTGGTCTTTTCAGGCACACAACAGATACCCAAACTAGCACAGCCCCTATGAGTTTAATCTACTCCTTCTCCCTCTGGCCACTAGACTGAGACTTTTGCTAATTGCAGAGTGAGGCAATGCTCTATAGGGCACCCCCCAGGGATGCACATGGTGGCCTTGTGGCGTATGCTGCTGGCCTGATCTCATGGGGTTTCCTTTTGGCCGTGTATAGGCCTGATGTAAATAGTTATGTTTGTTATATTTGGTGTTCGAATGTATTGTTACTATGCTATTTCTCACAAGGTATCAGGGCTTATGATAAGATTTTCTGTACAAGAAGATAATCAGGAGTCTTGTTTATGCTTTAAAAACCTTTCTTTATTCTACAGCATCACCCCTACGTTTCGCTTCTTTAAGCTTGATCACGGGGCTCTTTTTTATGTATGTCTGTTTCAAAACAATATGACAATGTGTTTTAAACCATAATTACTCTTTGCTTCAACAATTATAAATTTATCAATAAATTTAATGAGGCAAATATTACCTTATTCAATGTGTCTCTAAACACCACAAACTTGAATAATCATGATAAATTATTTCTTCCTCTAGACAAACAAATATTCATAATTTTATTTATGGTGAAAATACCATATTTAAACAGTATTACATTTCTTTCATTTCATAATATGGTAAACACCAAACCACACTTATAGAAATGTGCGTTTTTTGAAGTGCCTTATATGTGAGTTGTATTATTAATTAATTTTTAACATCTCGAAGCCCATTCACTTATACTGATGTTAAAACAAAATAACCAAGCCAAAAAATGTAACCACAGTGAATACACTTGAATACACAGTAGCAAGAGTTCCGGGTAGTGCTCACGTCACTCCCGCGGGAAACTCAAGCTGTTTAAGAGGAACAGCATTCTTGCAAAGCCTCACATAACACAAAGCAAGTTAGCGTCTGAACGCCATAACGGCTATAAACTTAGTCGCATTATTAAGCCATTAAAAGGATTTATTTGGCATCAGTAATTGTTATGGATGAACGCGAGAGGAATACAGCAAAGTTTTGAGTGAGTGAGTTTTAAATAAATCAGCACATTAAATGAAAATTTAACAAAAGGTTAAAAAGAGTAAACTGAAGGCACTGAATGTTATGTTTTTTCACAGAATGGTCTTAAACTCAGATCAATACAAAAAATTGAAAGACTAAGAGGCTTAAGAGACTTTCCAAGGTACGCTAGTCACAGGGGGGTTTTCAAGTGTATTCACTGTGGTTACGTTTTTTTGGCTTGGTTATTTTGTTTTAACGTCAGTATAAGTGAATGAGCCTTGAGATGTTAAAAAATTAATTAATAATACAACTCCACATATAAGGCACTTCAAACACTTTAACATTTCTATGTGGTTTGGTGTTTATCAGTATTATTAGAAAATGAAAAGAAATGTAATATTGTTTAAATATGGTATTTTCACCATAAATAAAATTATGAATATTTGTTTGTCTAGGAGGAAGAAATAGTTTTATCATGATTATTCAAGTTTGTGGTGTTTAGAGACACATTGAGTAAGGTAGATATTTGCCTCATTAAATTTATTGATAAATTTATAATTGTTGAAGCAAAGAGTAATTATGGTTTTAAAACACATTGTCATATTGTTTTGAAACAGACATACATAAAAAAGAGCCCTGTGATCAAGCTTAAAGAAGCGAAATGTAGGGGTGATGCTGTAGAATAAAGAAAGGTTTTTAAAGCATAAACAAGACTCCGGATTATCTTCTTGTACAGAAATTCATTGGACACCCTTTCGGAGCTGCAAACATTTATTACGAAGATATTATCATTTCCCAGATATCATTGTTGTAAAGATTTTGTTTTTTGGTGTAAACCAGGGGGTGGGTTTCACATATCTGGATGTTGATATTGTACATAAAAACTAGATAGAATTTGAAGACAGTTTTTTTATGGTCTCATTAAGTTGGCAGTATCTACTTGATTTATTCTGCAAAATGGAAGAAGGTTTAGCAGTATTAAGAGATATTGGAAGTAGCATACATAATACTCTACACTTTACCACATTCACGGAAGATGAAAGAAAGACACTTTTTGATGCTATGAGAGGGGGTAGAGATTTAAGTGTACAAATGGGGGAATCACCACGTAACATATTGCAAAAATTAGAGAATTTAAAATTTAGAGATACTCGTCTAGAATGGCATGGACTCACTTTAACACAATATTTAGAACATAACAGAATTCCAAGAGGTTTGAGGGTATCAGTAGAACCAAATATAGGAATTAATACAGTAAAACTACAAACTAAGTGGGACGGTATCAGAAATAGAGCGAGCTGTGACTTTATGTACGCGCTGATAGAAGCTATCATAGAAGAAAGGAATAATATAGTAGTTGAGGTACAGAAAAACCAGGATTTACTTAAAAATCAATTGATATTAGAAGAATACACACGCACTTTAGAAGAATTAAAAAATAAATTAAATGAGTATGAGAATAAATTAAAACAGCAAAAGATTAGGAAATTTATTAGGGATACCAATGATTACAAGGACAATAAGGTCTATGCATACAAACAATTTAGAAAACAAAGAATTGGTTATACTGGGGAAAGCGGTACAGATAGTGACAACAGTTACACAATAGAGTCATCAATAAGATCAGGAGAAGAACAAACCAGATTAGGGAGAGGGTGTTCCACCTAATGTCGTGGCAGAAGAAAGTGCAACACATAGATATGATCTTAGAACCACTAACATTAATCAGCAATATTTAAAATCACAAGGGGGGTTTCGTATGGGCAGAAGGGGAGGGGGAAGAGGAGGAGGCAGAGGTGGGCGAACAATAAGCACAACCAATCTAGACAGGAGATTCGTCAAAGAAATTCAGAAATAATTCCAGTCTTTAATCTTAGCAGAAGACAATTGAGTGAAGATGAAGTAAACATATTACGATTAGGACTAAGTTTTGCACCCACACAACCTGTAAATATATTTGATTTAATGGCTGACTTACAAGGATTTTTTAGAAATTTAAGATTAAAAAATTTATTTGGAGAGAAGAAAATGTGACAGCAAGTGAACAGCAAAAACTAAAACAAGCTCTAAATATCAAATCAAAGTTCAGCCCACCAATAGATAAAAATCATGGTATAGAATGCTTTTGCACAATAGTTGAAAAAGAAATTTTAGGATTATTCAAAGATAAAAGCTCATTGTGGCCTCCCTATCAAAATTTGTCTAAACAACAAAGGAAAGCGTTAGATCACTTAAGCAGAGACACAGAAATTATTATTAAACAAGCAGATAAAGGGGGTGGCATCATAATCCAGGATAGAGAACAATATAGAGCCATGTGCCTTAAACTATTAGATAACAAAATTAATTAGTCAGTATTAAAGGAAGATCCAACAGTACCCATTCAAAATAAACTGAGGGAATTACTAGCAGAATTTGTTGACCTAAATTGGCTACAAGAATGGGAAATGAGAATTTTGTTGATAGAATTCCCAAGAATACCCACATTTTATGCAATACCTAAAATTCATAAAAATATGTTAGACCCTCCAGGGAGACCGATTGTTTCAGGCATAGATTCAGTTTTGGATCCAGTATCGAAATATGTGAATTATTACTTGCAACCCATAATCGAACAAAGTTATTCCTATATACAGGATTCAACAGATTTAATTAAAAAATTAGAAATGGTGTTTAAAGAAACAAACATTGAAGATTTATTTTTAGTTACTTGGGACGTGAAGGATTTATATACTTCAATTCCACATAAAGAAGGAGTCATAAATATGGGAAAAACTTTGCAAAAAAGAGAAGGAAGGAAACTTCCTAGAACAACTATGTTACAAGAATTAGCTACATTCATTTTACAAAATAATTACTTTGAATTTGAAGGGAAATTTTATCAGCAAGAAAAAGGAACAGCTATGGGGAGCACAATGGCCCCGAGTTATGCAAATTCATACATGACCATTTTTGAAGAAGAAAACATCTTTAATGAAAAAAATATGTTTAGAAAATATATAAAATTTTGGAAAAGATTTATTGACGACATATTTTGCATCTGGACTGGAACAGAAAAAGATTTAAAGTCCTTTGATGAGTTATTAAATAACTTCGGCACTAATTTACAGTTCACCACGAATTACAGTGCAACAGCAATACCATTCCTAGACCTTGAAATTCAATTATCTAAAAACACGTTTAAAACAACACTTTATAGAAAAAGCACAGACAGAAATACATTATTGCATAATGCAAGTTTTCATGAAATGAAATTAAAAAACAGTATTCCATTCTCACAGCTAGTGAGAGTAAAACGTAATTGTAAGGAATTTAAAGAATATAAAGAACAAAAACAAGAAATGTTAGATAGATTCAAAGAAAGGGGTTACCCTAATAAAATTCTATTACAAGCAAATAATAGAATTGAAAAAATCACATGTGAACAGCTTTTGATTAAACAACAAAAACCAAAAAAGATAGACTAGTATTTGTCACAAAGTACAATCACAAAATGACACAAATCAGGTGAATTGTCAATAAACATTGGTATTTAGTAGCAATGGATAATCCTAATATAAGATCATTACAATTAAAACCCATTATAGTAGCGAAAAAAGTAAAAAAATTAAAAGACAAATTAGTACATTCACAATTCAAATGAGAGAATAAAAATAGAGCACAGTTTCTACTAGGCCCACTACAACCAGGGATGAATAGATGTGGCAAGTGTGCAGTGTGTAATAACACTAGTAAAAAATCCATTTTCAAACATCCACACTTTAATGAAGAATTCCAGATTAAAGAATACATTGACTGCAACACAGAAGGAGTGATTTATGTATTACAATGCCCCTGTGATAAACTATATGTGGGACAAACTAAAAGGGCATTAAAAGTTAGGATAGGGGAACATAAAAGTGATATTAGGAATAAAAATGAAAAATCACCAGTAGCAATACATTTTAGTGAGGCAGGACATACAGGAGCTTCCCTTAGGTTCTGGGGATTAGAGATAGTAAAACAGCCATTAAGGGGTGGAAATTATAAAAAATTATTAGACAAAGTTGAAATGAAATGGATTTTCAGTTTAAAAACATTGGACCCGATTATAGGGATGAATATAGAGCAGAATTGGCAAGCCTGCATTTAAGAAACAACAGTAGGTTTATATATAAAAAATTATATTCAAAAATAATTAGAAATCAGGGTTGGGGAATAGTCTTGCTGTAGAACATCTAATAAGTCCATTATACTAATAAAAATTAGTTGGGTATTGAAATGTTTAATGTTTAGTGTGCACAACTTTGGTGTGTCCCAAAATAAATAGAAAATGTTTGGTAGATAGAATTGTCCAATGTCAAGAAATCTTAGAGTACACAAACATAGTAAAAGAGATGCAATGTATTTATTTTGATATAAAGGGGTATCATAGGACAAATTTATAAATATGCATTCAAAGCTGGAAAATGTAAAAAGTTTAATATAGTTGATTTATTGTTTGTTTGGGGTTCTAAGGAATTGTATGGTAAAGTTATATTAGCAAACAAATAGTTAATATTTGTACACTGTAACCCTTCATTTAAATGAATTGGTTAATATATGATGTATTGGTTTTAAAAACGATGTAAATAACCAGTCGAACTTAATAGCAGCTTGAGCGAACCGCACACATGCCCAATTCGTAAGGGATGTGTACAGTTGCTGGCAGCTTTTATAATGCTTGAGAGTTCGGGTAGTGCTCACGTCACTCCCACGGGAAACTCAAGCTGTTTTAGAGGAACAGCGTTCTTGGAAAGCCTCACATAACACAAAGCAAGTTGGCGTCTGAACGCATAACGGCTATAAACTTAGTCGCATTATTAAGCCATTAAAAGGTTTATTTGGCATCAGTAATCGTTATGGACGAACGCGAGAGGAATACAGCAAAGTTTTGAGTGAGTGAGTTTTAAATAAATCAGCACATTAAATGAAAATTTAACAAAAGGTTAAAAAGAGTAAACTGAAGGCACTGAATGTTATGTTTTTTCACAGAATGGTCTTAAACTCAGAGCAATACAAAAAATTGAAAGACTAAGAGGCTTAAGACTTTCCAATGTACACTAGTCACAGGGGCGTTTTCAAGTGTATTCACTGTGGTTACGTTTTTTGGCTTGGTTATTTTGTTTTAACGTCAGTATAAGTGAATGAAGCCTTGAGATGTTAAAAAATTAATTAATAATACAACTCTACATATAAGGCACTTCAAAAACGTTAACATTTCTATGTGGTTTGGTGTTTATCAGTATTATTAGAAAATGAAAAAAAATGTAATATTGTTTAAATATGGTATTTTCACCATAAATAAAATTATGAATATTTGTTTGTCTAGGAGGAAGAAATAGTTTTATCATGATTATTCAAGTTTGTGGTGTTTAGAGACACATTGAATAAGGTAGATATTTGCCTCATTAAATTTATTGATAAATGTATAATTGTTGAAGCAAAGAGTAATTATGGTTTAAAACACATTGTCATATTGTTTTGAAACAGACATACATAAAAAAGAGCCCCGTGATCAAGCTTAAAGAAGCGAAACATAGGGGTGATGCTGTAGAATAAAGAAAGGTTTTTAAAGCATAAACAAGACTCCGGATTATCTTCTTGTACAGAAATTCATTGGACACCCTTTCGGAGCTGCAAACATTTATTACGAAGATATTATCATTTCCCAGATATCATTGTTGTAAAGCTTATGATAAGATTGCATGGACAGAATCTAGGTTGTTTGATCAGGGTATGGTGTCCTGGAAGGGGTTCTCCCCCCTCTCAGCCTTTTCTCTGTATCACATGTTTTTTTTTTATTTAGATCGGACATTACAAAATATCTAGACTATGGCTGCCTTAAATTTAGTTACCTGGAACATAAGGGGCCTTAATACCTCGATAAAGCGTTCGCAGGTATTGGGACACTTAAAAAGGCTGACAGTGGATGTTGCTCTACTCCAGGAGACCAAACTCCGGCAAGCAGAAAATGATAGCCTTAAAAGGGCATGGGTTGGGCTGGTTGTCTCCTCCTCTGCTACCATGCACAAAAGAGAAGTCGCTATTCTTGTGCATAAATCTTTATGCTGGACCTTGGTTAAATCCAAATGTGATAATTCTGGCAGATGGGTGGTGGCTTTATTTACTACACAGCAGGGACCCCTGGTGGTTGCTAACATGTATGGCCCTAATGAGGATACACCGGAACATTTTCATGCCTTGGCTCAGTCCCTCTCCTCCTTAGTGGGAGACTATACACTGGTAGTCCTGAGGGGTGATCTTAGTATACCCTTAGACCTAAAAGCTGACAGGAATGCTGACACCACAGATAGGCACCCCAAAACTAGGAGGCCATTGCAACAGCTGATGGCTGATATGAGGCTATGGGACGCCTGGAGGGTTCTGCATCCTCAAGACAAAGAATATACTTTTTTTTCCTCAGTCCACCAAACTTATTCCCGGTTAGATTATTGGCTCATATCCTCACTACAGCAAAGCATGGAATTTGACATTCAGATACATCCGATAATAGTATCGGATCATGCACCAGTTCGATTGCTGTTAATGTGGGGCTCAGAAACTAAACACTCTCGCTCCTGGAAGTTGGACCCTCTTTTATTGAGGGACCCAGACTTTCCTGCTTGGGTAGATGCACAGGTTCAGCTCTTTTTACAGAACAACCCTCCTGAGTTGACAGATTCAGCTTGTAGGTGGGAAGCTCTGAAAGCTACACTCCGAAGGCTATTATGGCCTATGCTGCCATCCGTAGCCAGCGGAGGGAACAGCAACTTCAAGAGTTCGAACATCGCCTGGCTGTACTGGAGGGCATTTGTAAGAAAACCCTCCCCCCTTTCTCATGGCTCCAGATCTTTCTTCCCTCATTTAGAAATGATACATCTCTGTGCGGACATCAACAGCATCTTCGATAGGAAGGCAGAATTGGCTATCCTTCACTCAAAACATAGGCACTGGGCGGGAGGCTAAAAAGGGGGGGGAAATCCTTGCATATAGACTATGTAAGCAGAGAGCGGAGAGTTATATTACTGGCTTTAGGGACCCAGGTAGAGTGCTACAGGTGTCACAGAAGAGTATAAACTCCATTATGGTGAATTTTTATAAGGAATTGTACACATCCTCTAGAATTATTGATCCCACAAGGATAAGGCAGTTTCTGGACCTCATCTCTGTCCTTAGGTTATCCCTGCAGCAGGCTCAGGTTTTGGAAGCCCCTATCACCCCAATAGAAGTGACCTTAGCCTTAAAGGCTCTGAACACCTGTAAAGCACCAGGAGGAGATGGGTTCCCCCCTGAGCTTTGGAACTTGGTAGCTCTGCAAATTTCCCTTCTTTTGGAGACCCTCTTCAATTCAGCAAAAAACAAGGGCTCCTTCCCTAGCTTGTTTAGAGAAGCAATCATTACCATCTTTCCTAAGAAAGGGGAAGACTCTACTAAGCTCTCTATCGGCCAATTTCACTATTAAATTCCAACAGCAAAATATTTGCAAAAATTATCGCCACTCAGCTCAGCCCTCTACTTACTTCCCTGGTTCATCCTTCCCAGGTGGGTTTTTTCCAGGAAGGTTTAGCAGGGACCATATCCGCTCTATGATCAACATTATGACCTTTGCACAAGTATGCACAACTCCTGCAGCAGCAGTGGCAATAGATTTCGAGAAGGCTTTTGACTGCCTTGAATGGGATTACCTGCTATAGGTACTCGAAGCCATGGGCTGTGGATCTCACTCTCAAGCCTGGATTGCTGCACTGTACAATCAGCCCTTGGCATGAGTTTCTACAAATACCTTCCTGTCAGCTCTCTTCTCTTTGGGATGGGACACCAGGCAGGGATGCCTTCTTTCCTCTACTTTTTATTTTAGCAGTAGAACCCTTAGCAATAGCCATTAGATCCTCTCCCACAATTGCAGGTATCTGCATTGGTGAAAAGGCATATACTTCTTTTTTATATGTGGTGACCTGTTGGTGCCTTTAGCTAACTCCCCAGCCTCCATTCCCCCTCTTCTTGATTTGTTGTCAGAATTTTCTATATGTTCTGGCCTAAAAATAAATCTTACCAAAACAGTAGTACTCCCATTAAATACCCACTGCATGGACTCTCTAGTTGATCGGTATGGGCTTCAATGGGTGGCTCACTCACTAGTATATTTGGGTATTAGACTACAGATGGACCTAGCTAAAATCTGGGAGATAAACCTAAAACCCTTGACAGCAGAGATCAGTACCGAATTGGATCGGTGGCGTAAATTGCACCTTACATTGGCTGGGAAAGTGTCAGCCAATAAAATGATCGTTGCCCCCAAGCTTCTTTATACTCTATCACATATCCCATTGGCACTTCTGGCAATGTGGGCAACAGTTATGGATAAATTAATTTCTAGCTTCTTGTGGGAAAAGGCCAAACCTAGATATAGTAGAAATAAACTACGTGCCCATTGGAAGCAAGGGGGTTGGAACCTCCCTTGGATAGAAGGATATAAATTAGCATATCTCATAACTCAGACTATGGCCTGGTTCCTCCTCCCGGGGGACAAGAAGCCACAGTGGGCCGAGATGGAATCAGCCATGGCCGGACCGGGGAGCCTGGCGATGCTGATATACTCCCCTTTACCTCAGCCTCTGCAGGAACACCCTACTATCTCAGCTTCTGTCTTGGCATGGCACTTAGCTCATAAGAAGCTTAAGGCTAACCCCTTCCCACTGGCAGAAATGCCAATTTGGCATAACAAGGCCCTCACAGTAGAGGGAAACCCCCTTTTTGGATGGAATGGGTAAATAAAGGGATATTTACTTTAGCTCAGGTACCAGACAATAGGGGACAAAATCTGAAGTCCTTTAGAGAATTAAATAATGAATATTTCTTGGGGAATAAGACCTTCTGGCAATATCTGCAATTATGTAGTGTGGTACAGACCTACATTAAAACTCACCCAGAGGTATGACAGAGCAACTCCACCCCCCTCTCTAGCTGGGTACTGGTGAAGAAAGGAATAGTTAGTCACATTTAATCAGCCCTTAGGCTACAGCTCCCCTCTGGGTCCAATAAAGCTAAGACTAAATGGGAAAAGGCACTTAACCAGCATATTTCAGAGGAGCAATGGTCACTATGTTGGAGGGCAGCTCACAAAAATCTCCCGGATGTGTGCAGCCAGCTAAAACAGCACAAAATTCGTTCTCATTGGTATCATACCCCCAGTATGCTTTGCCGTATGTGTCTGGCTGACACTGATCACTGTTGGAGATGTGGAGACCCGGGTGGGGACCTGACCCCTATCTCATGGAGCTGCCCCAAATTATCTACCTTCTGGATAGTGGTATCTAGCCTTGCTGAACAAATTTTGGGATTGCCAAAAGGGTTACCCCCCACACTTTGGATTCTGGGTCTGATACCTCTGGGTATAAAGCTCTCTAAGATGCAGATCCAATGGCTATCCATGTTCAGCCTGCAGGCCAAGGGGCTCATTTTAAGCTGCTGGAGGTCCATGGAGATTCCATCTATGTCTGAACTTTACAACTCTATGGCCCTCCTTGCCAGGTTAGACCATTTATCTCATATAGCTGATAATACACTCTCCAAATATCATCTCTGCTGGGGCCCCTATATGGCTTTTCTGTCCCCTAGAGCAGGGGTGGGGTGACTGCCAAAGGTTACCCTTAGATGATTTATCTCAAATTAATGCACGTGATTGACAATCCTGACCTCTGGTTATACCATGCAGCACTGGATCTTATGACCATAACTACCCTAAATAATTAATGTCTGATACCTTTGAACGTTTGTTTTTCTTGTCTTTTCTGTTTCTTTTTTTTGTTTCTCCTTTGTTTTGTGATTAAGTTTCAAAAATAGGAACAGGTTATCTTCCTGGTGAGATAGTGCCTCAACATGTAAGCACTGGAATACTTTATTTTTTCTGTTCATACCTGCTGGAAACATGTCCACAATGGTTATAAAGGACTATAGAGGCACACGCCTTTAACATCACCCTAAGCCGGAACATTACATATGGACATATGTGCCATTATCTATGCATAATGTAATATTGTAGATTTTATGTGCCATGTCTGTACCACTCTTGCATAGAGTTAATGGATGTTGTGTAGTGTATTGTTCGTAGTCCTGTTCCAATCGCTGTATGTAACTCTGTACAAATCATTGACTATAGCTCTGAAATATTAAGGTTTATTTTTTAACCGTGCATGCTCTAAAGCATTGTTTTTAGGATGAAAGGACATGATGGGCGGGATAAGGGTGGAACTGCATACTGTATATGGCATAGACTGGTGTGGTCCATTAAGAAGAACTGAAGACCCCTACACCTGTCAGTAATGGCAGCTATGGATCTATGGATTTTGATTTTAGAGTCTAGTCTGCAGTGGTGTCCAGGCAAAGTACAGAGTTGAGAGACTGGGAAGGATGAGGGAGCAGCAATGCTGAGCCTGGAATAAAACTCACAACCTGCAGGTCAGACCCTGTAAGCATCTTCACATTTTGTTACTGAAATATTGGATATAAACACTCGAAATGTAGGAAAATGAAGCTCACTGTTCTTAATAATGTGGGACAAGACAAAGACAAGCTCAGCAAACTGGAAGCCACTAACTTAACATCATTCTACCATTGATCACAGCCTTGACACTAGCCAGAAGTCCTAACAATGAAGTGATAATGACTCACGTTCAGTTTTTTGTGTCATCCCCCTCTAGAACTGCCAGATAAATTGCAGCTCTTAATGAGCTGGTAATCACACCAGGACATCTGGAACACTGAAGGAGATTAGCATGGTGACTACAGACTGCTAAAGTAGGAACTTTTTTAACTTCATTAACAGCCATAGAAAACATGAACTAGTCAAGATGGACAAATAGAGAGTTAGTTACACTAGCCCTGGTCAATTTGCACTAGGTCCTGGGCTAGTAAAACACGGTTGAAATCAATCCCTGACTTTAAGTCTTAAATTTTAAGTTTTATGTCTTTTAAAATCTTCACCAAATCTCTGCTGAGCCACAAAGTCCTGGAAAATAGGCTAACCAGCTGCATCCATCATGTAAACTGAGCACAGATACAGTCATTGGATTATGCTCCTTGGGCTTCTCAGGCCACTACATTCACTTGTTCATTCTGCTCACTCTGAGATCACTCAGGTCCCTTTGAGCTCCAGCTCAAGTCCCACTGCTCTGCTATCCTTCTCTGTCTCTGTCCTTTGAATGGGTCCTGGTCATGGTCCTGACTTCAGGTGTGGTCTTCAATGCACTGCACAGCCACACAGGGCCTCCAAACTGACAGTGTTAGGTGTGAATTGTGGAACATCAGTCTTCATGGAGGATGACATCGTCAGTTGTATTCCTTCATCTATCTCATCAATACTACTCATTTCAGAAGAAGCATGGTAAACCTAATGCAGGCAGGCTTGACAACTCCAATAAGGCTGGACCAGTTAAGGCCCTGGCTCAAGCAATATCCAGACCAAGAAGCATACATTCTGCTTGAGGAAGGCTTCAAAGTAGGTTTTAGGATCCTGTAAAAGGAACCTTGGCAGGGGTAAAAAGCCAAGAACCTAAAATCTACCAGGGAGAGGCCACAGGTGGTTCATGATAAGCTTCAAAAAGAGCTGAGCTTGGGGGTGGGTTGTGGTCCTTATTCCTTCTCACCCTTTCCTGGTCTGTGAGTTTCTACCACCAGTCTTGTCCACAGGAAAGCCCTGGTGAGAGTCACATTATCAATCTGCTTTCATACTCTAAGACAACTCTGTGAATGATCACATTGATCCATGCCACATAGTGGTTCAGTATACTGTACGTAATTCAACAGGGCAGCTGAGGCTGTGCATACAGCAGGTCTAGGGGCTCATATGGCTAAGGCACATATTAAGTCAGCATTTTGACTGCTGTTGGTTCACTCTGCTGACTAAGACTTATTGTGACTAAAGACTGATGGAAAATATTACATGGACCATTGCATGCTCAAGGGTTGTTTAGTGGCCTGAACAGTGTTTGAATGTTTCAGCACCTTCTTGCACTGGGAAACTGCTAAAGAAGCAAGGAGACAAGGGATTGTTCACTACCTGGATGACTTCTTGATCAAGGACCCATCGAATATCTGGTCTGTGGACAGATGCTGGTCAGCTTCTTACACCTGTTCCACAGCTTTGGATTCCCACTGGCCCCTGCTAAAGTTAAGCCTCCAAATGGGAGGACATTTTTACAGTGGATGGCTAAGGTGGAGTCTGGTGCCCAGAAGTCCAACCACCAATTATGGATGATGGTGGGCTTCAGGGAAGATCTTGAGGTGTGGTCAGACTTCATCTCACACTTTAATGGTGTCTCCTTGTGGCCTGTGACAGTTGACAGTCAGGAGCTGGAACTGTTTATGGATACATAACAAGGACTTGGTTTTGGGGCATACTTAAAGGGTGCAAGGTATACTGCTGAGTAGTCCTCAAGTTGGACAGATGCAGGACTCACAAAGCACGTTACCCTTCTGGAGTTTTTCTGAGATTGGTGGCACTTTGCCTCCAGTTGTAGGATAAATAGGTGATGTTTAATCAGTAATATTGGTGTGGTCCATACTATCAATGGCCAACTAGGGGCCAAGGGTCCATTGTTGACCTCATGAGGATCGTCATCCTCAAGTGCATGCATCTTAATATCCATTTTAAGGCTGCACATTTTTCTGACATTTAGAATGATATCACTGATGCTTTAACTCATTTACAGTCGCTAAAGTTCAGGGAGTTGGTTCCAGTAGCGAATGGTTCCATGTGACAAGGGCGAGCATAAAGTTGTAGGTCACCATTTCAGTGATTGCTGCTTTTTGCATTTGCTCTTTGTGCTGCACTGTTTTGCCATCACCATTTTTGTATTCATGATTTTGTGCTCACCCATTTCACTGGATACCATATAGAACCACGATCCACATCCAGTCCTGCCTTTTGCTGTAGAAGGCAGTGATCCTGACTCCTGGGACTGAATAAGTAACTTCATTGCCACCTCCCCTGGCATACAGCAGCATATCATAATTGGATGGAACAATATCACTCTGTTCAAGCAGAGGTGGGATGCCCTTATAGGTGACCAATTCCCAAAGATTAGTTGTGCATCTATATTATAGAAACTAAGTGACAGGAACTGATGCCTAGGTGATGGGACAGCAGATAGCAGGGTTGTCCTGATTCTCCCAGGTGTTGGGCATCACTGATGCTGCTTGAACTGTCAAGGTTCAGAAGATCCTTGAGGGCTGGAGCAAATGGATCCTGAAATGGGGCAATCAAAGGCACCTGATAAGACTGACAATACTTGGAAAAAGTGTGGGAGACCCTTCCATAAATCTGCTGGTCAAACCTATGGAGGGCTAGTTATTCAAGACTGTCTTTTTTGGCCTTCTGTTGGGCCTTTAAGATCTCATAGATGGTGCTGCAAACAAAGCATGAAGTGTCCATGGGTCTGACAGATGCATACGCGAAAGTGACACCAGATGGTGGAGGAAACTCTGCAGAATTAAGTACAATCCTCTAGTGGGTTGCTGTTGTACTGTGAAGGCTCCTGGGGGTCAGCATGGGATGTGAAGTCCAAGGTAGCAGTCATAGACTACATGGCCCTACACCTGCCAGATGGGTTGGCTTTCCTGTGGCATGCAAATGGCATCTCTGTAGTTACCTACAAGTTTAGGCATGTGCTAAGTTGTGGCTGAGTACAATGGCAGAGTATGGACAGTGAGTGGCAGTCCCTGTACATCTGTCTGTTCATAGCTCAATGGCCTTAACATCTTGACTGCTAAGAAAGAACTTTACCCCCCCCATTTAACTACTGCAGAACTGCTTAACTGTTTCCCCTGGTCTACCCATAGGCAGCAGATTTAAAATGGTATCAGCTTGAACTGTTTATTTATGCTGCCTGCACCACGGTGAAGTGTGCCAGTGTTTAAACAGCCCTGAATTCCTTCCTGAGACTAAATATCCTAGAGGTCTGTGAGTGAACATTGCTGTCCTGCATTAGATGGCCCAAGCATAGCTACAGACTGCATGTCATTCAAACATGTTATCAACATTATCATTTTTGCATTCACAGTTTATTCATTTATTTATTGAAAACATAGATTACCTTTGAGCACAAGTGCTTATTTACAAAGATTCCTCATCAAATGCATAGTCACAAAAAAATTATATATAGAATAATGGATGGGGAAGTGTGTGATATGAGAATGTAATGGTCACCTGAGGTGTGGGATGCTACATAAACCCCGAGGGGGAAGCCTAAGGGTTTATCAAAGCATCCCAGACTAAAGGCAACCATTAAATTTGAGTAGGACACTCTTTCCCATGTTTTATTTTTCATAATTGCTGGTCAACAAAATTTTTTTTGTCAAAGTGCATTTATTGCTGTGTCTCACACACATTCACACTGTCTCACACACACTCATACTCATACACACACACACACACACACACACACTCAATCTGTGTCTCTTTTTTGTAGATGCCTCTTTATTAAAAGTGACATTTGTTTATTTATTTTTTTACTTGCATACTTGTGAAGTTGGAGATTTAGATCACGGTCGCATTCAGGCTTACCTCAGGCACTTCGGAGCTGTTCCTGGTTCCCGCTGGTAGTAGTCATCCAGTGCAGGTTCTGAACTACAGGATCAACCAGATATTTTTGTTTTTGTTTGTCTGTAGATGTTAGGCTGCATCTTGGTTTTATTTTATTGAAAGAAAAACAGATGAGGCTCTTGGTTTGGCAGCTCCTCGGTACCCGTGTAAGGAGCTGCCATGTTTCTGAAACAGTTTACCCCGTCCATTAAGAGATCAACAGCCAATCAGAGGGTGGCTGTTTTTTGAGTGACTCGGTGAGCACTCACTGTTATATCCCATGGGTTATAAAGGCAAATTATAACTCAGTCAGCCTATGGTAAAAATTGTTGACCAGTTATTATAAGTGAATTAAGCAGTTCCAGAGGAAATGCAGTTGTCAGGCTCCAAGCACTTAAGATAGAACAATTACATACAGTTTTGACAAAAATTTATAGAGATTGTTGTGCAAAAAGTCACAAGTTATGTACAGTGAGAAACCAAATAACACTGTTTAATGGGTACAGTTGCACTGGACTGTAAAGGCAAACTGCAGATCTCTTAAACTGATTAAAATTGGGAAGATTCAGTAGTGTAGTAAGCGATTTGTTTAACCAGCTAGTGTCTGTGACAGTAAATGACTGCTTGCCCAGCTGAGTATGGTTGGAAGGAGGCTAAGGGGCATTCCTGTCCATGTTTCTGGTGTAATATTGGTTGGAGACAGTGCAGAAGCAATTTGTTAAAGCAGGAGGTGTTAGGCATAAGAGCCCCTTTTTGGTTAGAAAACATGTCGGGAGCTCTATTCTGCTGGGTAATGGCAGCCAGTTAGCAAGTGTGTAAAGGGTACAGCTATGAGTGGGGTTATCTGCAGCAGGTACAAATTGGCACACTTATAATAACATTCTACACATAGACATACAAGACATAAATACATACATAAACAAGGCATACATACAACCCCGGTCTATAGCACAGTTTTCAGAGATGATGAAGAATGAATTCAGCAATATCAATACACTATTTACAATAGCCAGATCACAACTTATCAATTATATTACAAAATTACACCTTTATTATTTTCATAGAGGACAATAATATTATGCTACAACACATTACCCAGATGTGGCCCTCTCCAGAGCCAAAAGCACTTCTAATTTTTCCCATCTATCTCTAAATCTAGGGTGTCAGTTTTTTGGGCTACAGTGGACATTGCCCTGCAGTCATTTTGCTATTACAGTAGAAAAAGGGAGCTCTTCTGGTTCCTAATGGACTAAATAAAATTAGAAATTTTGTTATGTTACTCCACTTTCTTTCAGCTAAGCAGTGTTTCAAAGCACTATTTTATGGTGTTGTATTGGTTGGAGACAGTGCAGAAGCAATTTGTTAAAGCAGGAGGTGTTAGGCATAAGAATCCCTTTTTTGGTTAGAAAACATGTCTGGAGCTTTATTCTGCTGGGTAATGGCAGTCAGTTAGTAAGTGTGTAAAGGGTACAGCTATAAGTGGGGTTATCTGCACCAGGTACAAATTGGCACACCTTATTACAGATTAGCTTCAATCTGCTTAGTGCCATGTCACAGGCAACTGGCCACAATAAGGTGTCTATCATTCCCAGTGAGATTCTTCCTGTTATGATACAAGGAATCAAACCTTTTGTTAACTATAGCCACCAAATTGCCAACATAGGATGTGAAAGATACTGTGACATTCTGCAACATTTTCTGCTTGGCTTATTTAGAATACCTACTTAATTCTATGCAAATGAAACCTCTGGCATGTTGAAGTGCTGTTGTTGTCAGTGCTGAATCCATTCCACCTGTGAGACTGAAGTTAGCTGTTAATTGTTCACCCTATGAACTTCCTTTCTCCCTCACTATCTCCAATGATACCTGACTGCTGCCTGAGTCTCTGCCTGGTCCTACCTCACCAATCAGCTGCAGTGGCAGAGCCAGTATATTTGGAGCTTTGAGTTACATAAGTAATATCAGCATAGTGCAGTTGTTTCTTTGAAGTGGCAGCTGACTCCAGTGGCTGTGTATGATGGCAGAGAATGGTGGGTGAGAGGCAGTCCCTGTTAATACATGTGCCTATCCATAGCTCCACAGCATTAACATCTTGCTTGATAAGAGAGAACATCCCCCCCCCCATTTTATGGTGCCTGAGTTTCAGAGAGTTGACTGTTGCAGACTGCTTTAACTGTTTTAGAGGGGGTATCCAGAGGAAGCAAATTTAAAGGGGAACTGCCAGCATTCCCAAATTAAAAACAGGTGATCTACAGGTCCCAGTTTTCTAAAACACACTAGCTGTAATTGTTTTAAATACCAGAGACTGCTGAAATCTTAAGCTTATCTGGCTGGTATTGCGACTTTCCACCAGCCATTATTCTCCCAGAGTGACCCGCGGCCAGCCTCTGATAATGGGACTGATAGGCTAAACCATGTGGGACTCTTATGTGACAGTGTACTGTTGTTGCTGTAAAATAGTAACAGATAAGACATGCATGATTATGCTTCTAAGGCTGATACTGATCAACTGAGGAAAGCGTAGGTATTTAAGACACTGACAGCTAGTGCGTTTTAGATAACTGGGACCTATAGGTCCTGTGTTTTTAACTGGGGACAGCTGACAATTCCCCTTTAACATGATACCATCTTGAACTATGTACTGTATATATCCTGGCTGCATGACTGTGAACTGTGCTGGTGTTAGAACAGCTCTGAATTCCCTGCCTGAGACTGAATATCCTGGGGGTCTATGAGTGAGCATTGTTGTCCTGCATTAGATGACATGAGTATTGCTACAGACTGCAAATGATTCAAACATTCTACCTACATTATCATTTTGCATTGTCTGTTATTTTCTGTATTTGCTTTGCTTATTTACAATACCTGTTTAATTCTGAGCAAATGAAATCCCTGGCATCTTGAACTGATGTTGTTGTCAGCACTGAATTCATTCCATGTGTGAAACTGAAGCTAGATGTTAATTATTTACCCTGTGAATTGCCTTTCTCCATCACTATTTCTAGTGATACCGAACCACTGCCTGAGTCTCAGCCTGGTCCAATCCTACCAACCTGCTGCAATGGCAGGGCTGCTGTAGGTGTGGATGTGGGTTATATAAGTAATACCAGCAAGATGCAGTAGTGTCTTTAAAGCAGTGACTGACTCCAGTGTCTGAGAATGACAGTCTGTCATAGTCAACTGGATCAAATGAGGCAGACAACGTTATTCTGTTTGTTAGGTGGTATAATAGAATTTGGTCATAAATTTAAATGTATTTGTAGAGAAAACTTGTGATATGAGGTTATGATTTAGTAGTTTAAATTATAGGTTATGCTAGTGGTATTTTACTTTGATAATTTGTGTTTTGTTTGGGAATACTACAAATGAAGAGAGTTAAGTCACTACGGGATGAACACGTTTGAGAATATTTGGAAGGAATACAAAGTGAATGATGGTACACTTGCAAATTTAAATTATAAGGGTATAATAAGGGATGTTATTCTCAGGTAGAATGGGTGGAATGGTTTTAATGAACAAGTTTAAATTTTATTGTCTCAACTGAATTGTGGTGTGGTTTCAAGACTGACATTAAATAGTGTAGAGTATCAGCAAATTACTTCTAACAGATTAGTAAAAAATCAGAAGTTAGAGCAGAAATTTAGTGCATGTCTGTTAATCTGCTTTTTATAATGTCTAGTTACATTCTTGTTAGCTGTGGCCCAGGAGACAGAATAATAGTCAGGATAGGAAAATGGATTATAAATGGTGCACTTGAATACAAGTGGTGTATTATCAAAATTTACTGAATCCTGTACAAAGGTTGACAGGCTGGGATCAGAAATTATTATATTAACTGAAATCTATATCGAAAATTAAGGATGCTGCCATGGCTTTAAATAACTGTTCCTTATTTCAAGCTGATTAGGGTGGAAAGAAGGGTGGGAGTTGTGCGATTTATGTTGACTATAATTTGGCTGACAGAAAAAATTGATGGCACAGGACATAGTTCAGAATAAAAGTTTATGCCATTTGTTTAACTGTTGGAGGGACAAAAAAAGTTAGTTGCTGAGGCTATGTATAGTCCCCCAAAATTTAGTGAGGGTGAGATTAACTAATTTACTTACTACGTAGCACAATTGATTTTTTTTATTTAATATACTTTATTACATTTTATAATAACATTATACACATAGACAAACAAGACATAAATACATACATAAACAAGGCATACATACAACCCCGGGCTATAAAATAGTTTTCATAGAGATAAAGAATGAATTCAGCAATATAAATACACTATTTACAATAGCCAGATCACAACTTATCAATTATATTACAAAATTACACCTTTATTATTTTCATAGAGGACAATAATATTACGCTACAACACCTTACCCAGATGTGGCCCTATCCAGAGCCAAAAGCACTTCTAATTTTTCCCATCTATCTCTAAATCTAGGGTGTCAATTTTTTGGGCTACAGTGGACATTGCCCTGCAGTCATTTTGCAATTACAGTAGAAAAAGGGAGCTCTTCTGATCCCTAATGGACTAAATAAAATTAGAAATTTTGTTATGTTACTCCACTTTCTTTTAGCTAAGCAGTGTTTCAATGCACTATTTTATGTGCTATGCTTCAATCTGGTTAGAACTGCCTTTCAAGAAAGATTCATAGCTCATAAACATGTTAGCAGAAACCCTGGGACTACAATGTCAAATGTCACAAAATTGAAAGTTTATGTAGTGAATCTGATGTTACAAGGCTCACTGAAAATAAGTTAGAGGGCCCCTAAACACACATCATTTAAGTTAGTTTTTTTTTTACAGTGAAGGTTTGAAATGGACTGTTCATATGTGCTTTTTCATCTTAAAACTTACCATGATGTTGAAATTTGTTGCCAAAGTACTGAAAAAGAGTTTGATTGTCTGTGCTGGTTATGTTCCTTCTTACTGAAAACTTAGGTCAGCTAAGCCAGCTGTTTTACAGGGAGTGTGCCTGTTTTACCTTTGGAAATCAATCATTTTACTGTGCCCGTGCTCACTATTCATCTTGTCTGAGGTAAAGGAATATATATTGGTATCCAACTTTACAAATCTGAGCAAACAGTATACAGCGTTAATCGATGTGAAGGGACACATTTGATTCTGACAAGACTGACAATTCTGATTCAGATGACACAAATCAGAGACTTACCTTGGATTGGTTAATATTTTTAATTAGAAATACCTAATCATTGCTTTATCTCTAATCTAGTGGTCATTGTTAATTTTATTTAGCAATGCAAAGGTATTCCCATCCTTCATATCATCTGTGATAGTCCCCCCATCATATTGTATAGCAACTCACTGACCTATGCTGTGTCACCAATTGTATATCTTTTTTTAATATGTCTTTGTACTCATCAGTTCTTAATTATATCATGTCATAATGTTTGTTGCATGTAAGTGGGAGGGGAGCTGTCCATGTGCACCCATTGTTATCATAATTCGATGGTACTTCATATTGGTTTATACTGGGCTGGTTTGGATATGGTTTCATCCTGTGTTGCAGTACAAGTAAGTGTGTTCATTTTCTTCTATTCTGGTGTGTGTGTGTGTGTGTGTGTGTGTGTGTGTGTGTGTGTGTGTGTTCATTCTGGGAGGGTGGTCCTGACTGTCTGTTCCTGTACTGTCACCTGAGTGACCACATGTGGATGTTCATGGACAGGGGTTGAAACTTGCACCAGCCCCACTAGCCAAATGCTGTTAGCTATTGTTTTAGATTGACAAGAAATCTTTGTAAGGATAAACAAGGGCATTGCAAGTTTTACTTTTACCACTTTGGACATCACACGCATGCTCAGAATCATGGGCCAAGTTTTCAAAGTGGTAAAAGTAAGACTTGCAATGTTCTTCATTATTCTAACAAAGATCCCCATGCTCAGAAGAGCAAACACTTGTTCAAAAAATTTGTGTTCACATTAAGAAGAGGCATCTGGAGGTGGAAGATGGGTCAAACAATAATGTAATGTGCTTGGTTTGAGCTAAAGTATATATTTTTAAAATTTAGGTAACAGATCTTACTGTTACTCATACTGGGGCACATGAATAGTTCATTAGGCCATAGATGTTTTTAGAGGCACACTGGTCACACTAGTTCAGTATAGCTGCTGAAAACTGACAGTGCTCCTTTAATGTGTGCACTGCTCATGCACTACATTGATAAAAGTCTCCAGAGAGCTGCAAAGTACAGTAAGCTGAAGCTGAATAGCAGCTAGAAACAAATCATTAGAAAATGTTTGTTAATTCATTGCAGTGAGCAGTGCACACATTAAGCACCTCATTGGAAAAATGGCAAACCAGTGAGTTGGGAGGACATTTTAATGTGACTTTTACTGTATGTTATACTGGAATATATATATATACTGATGAGTCCTGGTAGGATGAAACACGAGCCTATGTCATCTGTTAGCACCCTTTGCAAACTGTGTGAGAGGCCTTTCGGCACCATGCAATTCTGCTTAAAGTTGAACCAGCATAACATTCTGTGGTGATTTGCATATGCAGCCTGTGATGCTTTGCATTGTGTGGGCATGTGTGATTTTGTATTTTCATAAAACTTGGCTTCCCAGCCAAATGCCCTTTGGGGTAACCCTTGCCTCAGTGTTTGCGCACAGAGGTTCTTTGTCTTTTAAATAGTTTTTTTATGTTAATGGCTTTACCACAACATAACCCAGACAGACCATCTTAGGATAGCTGGTTCATTCCACTGGGGTGTCAAACAGATGAAGCACGCTGATGAGTCCTGGTAGGATGAAACACGTGTCTATGTCATCTGTTAGCACCCATTGCAAACTGTGTGAGAGGCCTTTCGGCACCATGCAATTCTGCTTAAGGTTGAACCAGCATAACATTCTGTGGTGATTTGCATATGCAGCCTGTGATGCTTTGCATTGTGTGGGCATGTGTGATTTTTATTTATATATATATATATATATATATATATATATATATATATATGCATATAGATCAGTTTCAGCCTTATGCCTGTCATTCTTGATTTAAATGAGGTGTCTACAGGCAACCCCCACCCCCACCCCCATCCAATGTCCCTTGGAGCCTGAAAAGAAGAAACAGTCCCTCAATATCTTTTTTTTAATCTGTAAAGCTGTGTGTAGACAGTGCACTGCTACTTTTTCAGACCACTCATCTGGCCTGATCCACTCTACCGCCCGCTGTGAACCCAGCCATCTTCAAAGATGTTACTTTTTCCCCAAGCTCCAGGCAGTATATGGGCCTGAGGAGTCCAAAGGGGCAGAGGCAGGGAACCAGCATTGGGCGTGTGGCGGAGCAGCTCTGGGAAGGTCATCACCTATCTGGGCTGGAGGGGATTTTCAGTGAGTTTGTCCCCAAGCTCCCTTCTCCCTCCAGATTGTGCTAAGTCCTGACATGATGGTGCATGGCAACCCTGCCCACATCTGCCATGCTCACCCATATATGTGGTCCGCATCCTGCAGCATCCCAGAACTCCACCTGGGGTTTCTGGGATTCAGGACAACCCCATCGCCCCCCCCAAGAGAGGAGAGCAGCCCATTGGATGCTCAATCATCTCCTTCCCTTGCCAACCCCAGTGCCCAAGCTTGCTCTAGAACTTGGGTCACTGATGTGGCATGAGGTGTGGCATCCAGTGCTTGAACCCTCAGTGCCACTGGGCTGGCATATGCACTGCTATGTTATACTGGAATATATATGCATATATGTGTATATGTATTAGTAAGTGTGTGGTGTGTGTGTGTATCACAATTAGCAAGTGCAGTTAAGTGGCTCAGTGGTTAGTGCAAAAATTGCCAGCCTACATTTCCCCACTATCTAGATTAATGTCAACCTTATGCATGTTATTGCTGATTTAAATGAGGTGTCTAGGGCAACCTCCCCACCCTCTGATGTCCCTCTGAGCCTGGAAAGAAGAACACAGTCCCTCAATGTCTTTCTTTAACCTGTAAAAAAAGGTCCATCACTGATGGAACCCAGCACCCTGTAATCAACCTCCCACTGAGTACCCAATACCTCACCCCCCCAGATGCCCCCACACACTGTCATTAACCTGAACAGATCCCAGTGTGAATATCCACTGTCCCATGGAAGACACGTCTTGCTTCTGGAACCGTCAACTGCTATATGAGAAATAAGGTAGGCAGCAAATGGTCATTATAAGGGGACAAATGTCTGACTGGGGCAAAATTACCAGCGGGGTCCCACAAGGCTCTGTACTGGGACCTATGCTATTTAATATCTTGATCTCCAGGATGCAAACCTCAAATGGAGTTTGGATTAACAAGTATGCTGATGTTAGCAAATTAGGAGGCATAGTAAATGACAAACAGTCTATCAGACCTTTACAAATAAATCTTGACAGACTGGCTAGTTGGGCAACAGAGAATAAAATGATGTTTAATGTTGCTAAATGCAAGGTTATGCACCTGGGCAAAAACAACACCATAGCTGTTTACACATTGAATAATATTCAGTTGCAGGTTGTAACATCTGAAAAAGACCTAGGTGTTATCATCACAAACAATTTGAAATTTGATACTCACATCAACAAGACTGTAAAAAAGTGCTATGGCATAATCGGATGTATTCTTAAACATATCAAGAATAGGAAACTTGAGGTCATCATTCCGCTGTACACCAGCCTAGTGAGATCACATATTGAATACTGTGCCCCCTTCTGTGCACCCACCTCACAAGGGGGGGGAAGTCATTGTAGAGAAAGTTCAGAGGAAAATTACTAGGAAAATCAACAGTATGATTAACATGTAGTATGAGGACAGACTTAAGATATTGGGACTATACTCCCTCGAATACAGAGCACTGAGGGGTGATCTACTGTATGTTTGGCATATAAGGCCTTTCAAGATCCATCCATGTTTGAAACTGCCTCGAGAAGCATGAATCAGCAAATAATACAAGATCGCACAAACGAAAACTTTATGTAAGTCTTCATAAAATGTTTAAAAGAAGTAATTACATCTCTCAAAGTTTGCCACCGATATGAAATTCCCTACCCTTGTCAGTTGTATCAAGTGAGAATATTGAACAATTCAAAATTAGACTGTATCAGTATATGGGTGATAAAAAATTATTTTTCCTCCATTACAGGACATAATGGTGGCGAGTTCAGTATGGGCCTTGCCCTCAAATTTGTATATACCTATGAACCTATAAGGTAAGTGCAGTTGAACACCTATTGAAATACATTGAACCACACTTATCTTATTTCTCACATAGCAGTCCCAACTTCCAGCACCAAGATGTGTCAACGACTGGAGAGTGGATCATCAAACTGGGACCTGTTAAGGTGAGTGAGGGTGTGTGGCAGAGTCTGGGGGTATGGGGTGGTGGGTGCTCAGTGGGAGGTCATGCTGGGAGGGTGGGAGTCACATCACCACCCAGTCTGCACTTTCAATTCCTTTCCAGTGTTAGGCCCCTTTCTCAAACTGAACTCTAGAGCCCCCCCACCCCATGCCTCCAGGATACCTCTGTGTCTATTGCAGTCCTTCTTAAAGCAGCAGTGCAACAAAAAAATGTTTTTCTAAAAAATCTAGTTTCAGCTACAATGAAAACAAATTAGAAAATTTTGCCACCAAATAAAATGGAAGATGGCTGGAATCTTTTATACTGGAAAAAGGGTTGGATCTAATTTTTTGCCCAGTTTCATTGAACCACTGCTCTAAATTCTGTGACCATTTTAACCCCTACACCCACTCTGGTAGGCTATTCCAAGCATCCACCACCCTCTCTGTGAAAAAAATATTCTCCTGTTTCCCTTGAGCCTTTCCCTCTCTAACTTCATGTTCTGTTCCATTGACTTGGAACATCTTTCACTTTGGAAGATACTTCCCTCCTGTACTCTAGTTACACCAGTGATGTATTTGTATGTCTCAATCATGTCCCCCCTTTCCTCCAGGGAATATATATTTAACTCCTTTAGTCTTTCCTCATATGTCTTTTCCTGCAGGTCCTGCGCCATTTTACTTGCACTCCACTGCACCGCCTCCATCCTGTCTATGTTTTTTCTCAGATGGGGCCCCCAGAACTGGATGCAGTATTCGAGGTGCAGTCTCACAAGTGTCTTATACAGGGGCAAGATGACCTCCCTCTTTCCACTCATGATACCCCTCCCTGTGCATCCAAGCAACTGGCTGAACTTTCCAGCCACCATATAGCACTGCTTACATTCTCTTAGGTCTTCTGAGATGGTAACTCCCAGGTCCCTTTCCTGATTTGCAACTGTCAGGACCTCCCCACCTAGTTCATACTTTGCCCGTGGGTTCTTGTGCCTTATGTGCATGATCCTGCACTTCTTTGCATGGAATCCCAGCTGCCATTCTTCAGACCATTTTTCCAGTTTTCTAAGGTCTTCTGCCATTCTTTCAACACCCCTTGGAGTGCCCACTATATTACATACCTTTGTGTCATCTGCAAAGAGGTGTACCTTCCCCTCCACTTCCTCTGAAATTTCCCCAATAAAGACACTGAAGATAATCGGCCCAAACACTGACCCCTGCATCACTCTACTTTTCACCTCTCTGTTTCCAGAGTACTCCCTATTTGCTACAACACTCTGACTCCAGTCATTCAGCCAGTTCTCCATCCACAGAATTGTTTTAGGATCCACCCCTAGGCTGTGTAGTTTGTTAATCAGCCTGATATAGGGGACAGTTTTGGAGGCCTTTCTGAAGTCCAGATAGGCTACATCCTCTGCATCTCCCAGTCCACTACATTAGTTACTAAGTCATGACATAGATTAGTACAATGAGTTAGTGCAAAAGACAGTGCTTATCCAAAATACAGTAAACTTTACTGTTAGATGTATAAGTAAATAAATACCATATATGGCTGTTTGTGTGTTGTGTGTGTGTGTGTGTGTGTGTGTGTGTGTGTGTGTGTGTGTGTGTGGCAATGCTCTGTGTGTGTGTAGACAGTGCACTGCTATGTTATACTGGAATATATATGCATATATGTGTATATGTATTAGTCAGTGTGTGTGTATAATAACAATTAGAAAGTGCAGTTATAGTAAGTGGCTCAGTGGTTAGTGCAAAAATTGATAGTCTACATTCCCCCGCTATCTATTTATTTATTAGCTTTTGGTAACCGGGTAAGTGCGCTAGGCAACAGACCTGCCTATTTTCAGGCACGACCCGGGAGAGCACAGGACATTGGTTACAATATGCAGAAATGCACAGATATAATATAGGTGTATAGGAGCAAAACAAGATATACATTGGGTAGCACAGTAATAGTTACATAAGGGTACATTTTAGGCATAGATCATAATAAGGGTGTAAAATAAAGCAATTAGGGTAACCATAGACAGCTGAGGACAGTAAAGACATCAAGGTTCATCTAGATCTGTTTCAGCGTTATACATGTCATCACTGATTTAAATGAGTTGTCTCATGGGAACCCCCCACCCTCCAATGTTCTTCAGAGCCTGAAAAGAAGAAAACGGTCCCTCAATGTCTTTTTTTCTTTTTTTTTTTAATCTATAAAAATGTGTGTAGACAGTGCACTGTTATGTTACACTGGAATACATATGCACTCTCCGCCGGAGCTCCTGCAGCAAACAGGCTCACCAATGGAGCCCTCCCCAGAGCAACAAAGCCATGAATGAACACATGTACTACCTGTGTTAGTCCAATGCTGCGCACTGCCCCACCCTTGTTCATCCTCTCTTTTATTTGGTTCAGGCGATCATGTGACAGATCACGTGACATCAGGCTAGATTTTTCTTAACACCCCACTTTCCTATTTGTTTCTTATAATGTGGGACCACCAGAAGTCACTAATGTTACCTCTCACTTTTTCTCCTTCCCCTACTTTCCTGCTTACTCTTTTGTAACATGCAGACCTAAAACCTGCCCCTGTCCTCCTCTGATTGTCTTCAGTACCCAACTCTCAGATGTATCCTCTCTGTCATCAGCTGGGATTTGAACCTTGTACCTTTAGCACCAGAGGCAGGGACTCTAACCTCTATGCTATCTGAAAGCCTCAATTACTACAGAGATTTTGCAACCCTTGAAACTTACACCATCCCCATTACACCTACCTGAAACACTAGGTTATAACCAAAACTGGTTTCAGTCATTGTGAGCCTTATCCCACCTCCCCCCAAATCCCTCTTGTCTTTTTCCACTTACATATCTAAAACAACACCTGCATGGTATAAGCCCTCACCTCCAGAGGCCTCCCTGAGCCCTATTTCTTTCTTCTTAATGTCCACTGCTCCTCCCCTCTAGAGAGAAGCAGACAGTCTGCAGATATACTGTGCTAACTAGTTGCCATTCAGACAGCATGAAAAATAGTTAATCTAAAAAATAAAATATGTAAAACTCACATCCCCAAATCCCTCTCTCCCAGCCATTTCCTTCCCTCCTCCCACCCTGCAATTACCTGCCTTGGCACTCCTGCCCCTCTTCCTGATACTCCTGAACTCCCCCCCTCTCACCCTCTCCTTCCCTGACTGAGCCACCTCTCCCCTTGAACTCATAACCTCCCTTATAGACTATCCCTGTTTGGTCCCTCTACCCTCACGCTAACCTTCAAGCCCACAAATTGCCCCAGGCTCATCCTCCAACCTCCTCCTCCTCTAGGAGACTCTATTTTCTTCCTCTCCCACTCCATCACCCTCTATTACCCCTGTGTTTTTACCAAGCACCTACCTGTCACTCCAGTCATATGCTCAAGATCCCAAAAACCTAAGTTTCTACCTTTCATCTCAAGGTTTACTAGGGCCCTTATCCTCCTCCTCCTCCTCCTCCTTTCTGAAACCATCCATCCTAACCCTGGCCCAAGCTCTCCCAAGACTTCTACCCCTCCACCTTTCACTAATAAAGAATAAAACATCAGCTTAGTCCACCTCAATATATAGAGTCTCCAGCTTAAAAAAGATGCCTTCCATGCTTGGGTAGCCATTAACAATTTTGATGTCATTGTGCTCTATGAAACCTGGCTTTACCATAAACTCTCCGATGGGGAAATTGAGCTCAGTGGTTACACCTCAGTAAGAAAAGACAGACAGGGAAAAAAAGGGGGTGGTTACATGTTCTATGTGTCCAACAAGTTCTCCTTTACAAAATACAATCCCAGTTTAGAGTTCTCCCTACTTGAAGCCCTCTTCTTCCACCTACTCTTATGTCCTAACAAAATCCTCACCCTTACCACTGCCTACCTCCTACCTGTAACTCTGCTCATTGATCTGGAGTCACTCCTATCCCTAAAACACTCAATCCCTCTTAATAGAGAGTGGGTTATCCTAGGGGATTTCAACATTAACTGGGACTCCAGCCAAGCCGACTGTGCCAAATCCTGTATTGCTGACCTCAGCCTTCTCCAGCTTATCACTTCTCCCACTAGACTGAGTTATAAGACTGGGACTCAAACACATATTGACTGTATCATCGTCACCAACCCCACACATATCACCAACTACGGAGTTCTGCCAGACTGTGTCAGTGATCACTGTGCCACCTATTGCCTATGGTCAGCTTATCTACCCAAATACCCCTTAAGTTCATCTTCACCAGAAGTTTGATTAACCACTGCATCAAGAATATAACTCATGATCTCAGTTTAGTCATCTGGTCATTCATGGCTTTGCCAGGTGACCGCAACTCTATCCTCAAAAAATTCTCTAGCATCCTTAATAGCATATGCGATAAACATGCCCCTCTCAAAAAGATTAGAGTTAGGGGTCAAGTTAACAAATTAGTCTCTCCCAATATTATTAAAATTATGAGGACAAGGGACAAACCCTGGGTTCGATACTCAATGCACAGAGACTCAGCCCATCTCTCCCTCTACAAGGCACTTTGAAAGAAGTACAAATCTGCCATCAGAAAAGCTAAAATCAACTTTTTCCATAATAAGCAACTTGGTGAATCATCAAGCCCCCATCAATTCTGGGGCACACTCTACTCACTGCTCGGTAAAAATAAAAATGCTGAACCCATTACACTGTTCCATGCTGGTAGACAGATGAACAACCTAACCGAAGTGGCAAATATCTTCAACTCCTTTTTCAGGGGACTCAAAAAATGTAACCCCCTCCTTTCCTCTGACTCCCTTTTTGACTTCCCTTCCACCCAGCTTCAACACTAGGTCCAAACCCATCCCCTAATTTCTACTTCAGGAACCTAAAACCCACAGACACCATTAAGCTTATCTGCAGAAAAAAAAAAACAAATCCAGCAAAGGGGTGGATGGAATCGACTATAAAGTCCTCAAATTGTCCATCAATTCCCTAGTGGTCCCCATTATCAATCTTCTTAACTGCTTTCTCTGTTCTGGCTGTTTCCCTAGCATCTGGAACACAAATACTGTTAAACCATTTTTCAAGTCAGGGTCCAGAAATGAAGTAGGGAACTACCGACCCATCTCCCTCCTAGCTCCCCTCTCCAAAATCATCAAAAAGGTTGCACACTTACAACTCACCACCTACCTTGACTCCTATAACCTATTCTCTGATGCCCAGCATGTTTTAAGATCTGGACACAGCAATGAAACTGCCCTGATCAAGTTCACTAGTGATATCCTCAAGGCAAATGACAAGGGCCAGTACACAGTGTTGGTTTTTGTGGACTTAACCAAGGCTTTTGATCTTCTAGATCATGACCTTCTCCTCATCACCCTTAAGGGCTTGCATCTCACAAAAAATGTCATTAATTGGATTGATAGCTACCTCTCTGGTAGATCTCATAAAACCACCATTGAAGGTCATTTCTCCACTGAATGTCTGATTAAATATGGGGTGCCCTGGGCTCAATTCAGGGCCCACTCCTGTTCTCGTTTGTCATCAATAACCTCCCTGCTATCTGCCAAGCCACTCAACTAGTCCTCTATGCTGATGAGATGGCTCTATACTGCAGCGACGTGAACCCTAACACTATGTTCTACAATCTGAAGTCTGATTTCAACACGTTGCATTCTTTGTTCTCTGGCAATGGGACGGGTTAATTCAGAGAATGCCAAGTTCATGATCTTCTCTAGCCCAAAGAAAGCCCCATTCTCCTGCCTAACACTCTTAGACAACTTAGGTCACCATATAGAACAAGTGTCTGAGTTGAAATACCCAAGTCTGTACCTCAACCCTCATCTCTCCTATAATATCCATATTAGTAACCTCATAAAGAAGATCCATGGGCTTGGTCTTCTTTCCTGGATTAGAAAGTTGCTTATTCCTGCATCCAGACTATGCCTCACCAGCTCCCTGCTCCTGCCTCTACTTGACTATGGCTCTATTGTCTACTCTCCTCCTAGCACTTCTCTCCTTTTCTCCAAACTCAGATCTACATATAACAATATTGCATGTTTCATCACCGGCTTTCCATGGAAGACTCACCACTGTACCCTCTACTCCTTGCTCAACTGGACCACCCTTAAAGGGAGGTACCATCTTAAAATGCTCTCTTTTTCTTCACAAGATTCACCTTAATTTGCTGCCATCCAGCATCAACTCCCTTTTCCCAATATCATCCCCAGGGTGCTGGACAAGAGAGGCCTCCTGTCAGGTTTTTGACACCCCTGTCTACTGTAAAAAGCATGCACAGAATTTAATCACCTACAAGTGCACAAAGTTGTACAACAAACTGTCCCCTGAAGTTCAGACCTGTAGATCCATTTGCTCTGTCAACTCCTCCCTCAAGGATCACTTTCCCAGATCATCCACATGTGCCTGCCCTGGTCGGCCACTCCCCTTGAACCCAGTAGGCACCCCCCAAACTCTAAACCCCCCCAACCCTCTACTTGTCCTTAGGTCCTTTCTCACCTTTTTCTCCATTTTCTCCCCACGCTCTGCCCCCCCTACCCACTCCTCCTGCTCCTCTGACTCCCTCTGCTGGCTGAGACCTCTCTAACTCCCCTAGTTCCACCCTCCAGTTATAGCTGCTCACCTCTCTTCTCCCCTTTTTTCAGTTTCCCCCAATTCACCCTTTCCACTTCTACCCCTCTCCCATGCCTGCCTCCTTGGGTCTAGCATGTTCTCTGCCAATAGTTTGTCACTCCCTGCCTTTTTTTCCAGCTGAACCTTGTCCTCCAACCTGTCTTAAATGCATCCTCGCCTTGAACTCCCCTTACCTCTAACCTTCTTTTTTTTTTTTAAATAGTATTTTATTAATTTTCAATTTAATACATTCACATCCACATGACACATACAGAAAAAAATAAACTGGACATACCTAACATACCTTAATACCAGAACAGTATTCTGATCTGTTTGCTACCACTCCAGTAATACATATCACGCTTTCCTCCACATGTTTAAATCTATTGTGATGAGTCAACAGCATATCAACTTTCCATATATTGAATTTACACTCAACAGAAATACATAACAATAATTCAAATAAATAAAAGAATAAATATATCAAAATTAGAGCACACTGGTGTATTTTCAGAAAAGCAATCTAATATTGTTGGTGCTGAGTGGGGGCTCTCATTGACCATTAACTTCATCTTGATGGTAGACTATTGCTGTTTGATAATGGTACATCTCTATATATCTATATACCTACATGTATATACATATATACTATATATCTAGATAAAAATATCTAGATAAAAATAGAAATAAAAATACAGGACACCCCAGATACGCTCTCAGTACCAGGTCCAAGGGAAAGGGAAGTATAAAGGAGGGGGAGTGAGGGCAAGTCCCTTTTTCAAGAGATCTATTGAACTGCCAATATCTTTATTATATTCTTGTTTTCTTTGTTTTCTTGATAATGAAAAAGGGGTAACCATCACCCCTTAAACCTTTCAAAGGTTATTCTGAGTGTAGCAGTCATCTTCTCCATTTCCAATATTTGCTGGGAAATCTCATACCATGAGTCTATTTTAGGAGACTTATCTGTAAGCCAATTTTTTGTTATTGTTTTAAGGGCTGCGGCAATCACAATATAATATAAATATAATTTTCTTTATTGGTTATTTTAAGATGGGGTGGTAGTCCAAATAGTAGATATTGTGGTTCCTAAGGGACATGGGTTTCCAGTAATTGATTAAGTATCTCAATTGTCTATTTCTAAAAGGGTGTTACTTCAGAGCAGGTCCAAAAAATATGGGCATATGTTCCCCTTTGTAATTTACACCTCCAGCATGTGTCTGAGGTGCCTGTATTAAAATGTTTAGTTATTACTGGGGTCCAAAAAAGTCTACAGACCACTTTCCATCTTAACTCTCACCACATATTTGAAGCTTTTGTTAAATGAATGTCTTCCCATACCCTTCTCCATTGTCCAGACTCAAGAGATATATCCAATTATTTATTCCAATTCTCTTTAATATGAGTCAATTGGTCCTCCTCTGAGTCCATTTCCAGCATGAAATTAGTCAGTTTAGATATAGTCCCTCTAAAAACCAGATTTGATGCTAGTCCCAAGATTAACTCCTGCAGAGGATTTACCTGGTCAGTAAACTGATGTCTACTACTTTCTAATAAATAATGTCGAAATTGGAAATATCTAAATAAATCTTGTGGAAATAGTTTAAATTCACTCTTTAGTTGTTGAAAGGATTGTATTTCTCCATTTTGGTACATTTGCTCTATCTTCCAGAGACCCTTCCTTTCCCAGACCCGCAACTCCATATCCATTTGAACTGGGAGGAAAGCTACACAAGCTCTGATTGGTGTTTGTAACCCTTTAATTAAGGGTATTTGCACTTTTCTACAACTGATTTTCCAAGTTTTTATGAGGATTAAAGTCTATGGATTGCCAGTATATATTTTATTAAAGCTCTCTGCGTCTAATCATATTAGATCTCCTATATATTGGAGGCTACGTGACATTTTCTCAATTTCCATCCAGATAGGCTGTGCCTCTTTTCTCAAAAAGGGTATTATAGCCTGTATCTGTGCTGCCCAATGATATCTGTGCAAATCAGGTAGACCCAGAACACCTTGTGTTTTAGGGAGCAATACAACTTTCCATTTTATTTGGGGGGGGGTCTTCCCTTCCCATAGAAATCTTACTAATAATTTCTTTAGGGATATCCAAAACAATTTTGGAAGTCTTACAGGTAAAGATGAAAATAAGAATAAAAACTGAGGTAATATATTCATGCAGATACACTCAAGCCTGCCTGACAAAGACAGTGGCAGCTGTTTCCACCTGCTACAATCAGTTTGTACAACCTTTAACAATTTCTCATATTTAAACTCATACCATTTTTTTATATTCCTAGGTATCCATATTCCCAGATATCTCATCCCAGAACTCACCCATTTAAAGTTCCCAATTGGAGAAAGAGGCTAAGTAGCTCCTGGTCCTATCAGAAAGACCTTCATTTTTTCTTCATTTATTTTAAATTCCACAATCTCTCCAAATCTCCTTATCATCTCCCTTAATGTAGAAAGTTTGTTAATTGGATCTGCTACATATAATAATGTATCGTCTGCATATAAGGATATTTTTATTTCCTCCCTTCCCGCCTGTATCCCCCTCACCTCTCTGGATTGTCTTATCAGCTCTGCTAATGGTTCCATACTCAAGGCAAAGAGGAGCGTGGACAGGGGACATCTCTGTCTAGTACCTTGTTGCATTTCGAAGGGTGTTGATATAGTTCCATTAACATAGAAACATAGAATCTGACAGCAAATAAGGACTGCTTGGCCCACCTAGTCTGCCCATTTTTCTACCTAACAGATAAGCTGCAGATCCTAATTAACCAACAGCTTACTTCCTCCTAACCCCACTAGGACTGCCTTAGGTCTATCCCATGCATTCTTGAATTCCCCCTCTGTTTTTAACTCCACGACCTCCTCAGGGAGGCCATTCCATGCATCCACAACCCTCTCTGTGAAAAAATACTTCCTCACATTACCTCTGAGCCGTCCCCCCTCTATCTTCAAATTGTGCCCCCTCGTTCTTGCACATTTTTTTTTCTGAAAGATGCCACCCTCTTGGACTTTGTTGATTCCCTTGAGGTACTTGAACATTTCTATCATGTCCCCTCTCTCCTCCTTTCCTCAAGGGTATACATATTAAGCTCCTTTAGTCTTTCTTCGTATGTCTTCTGGTGCAGACCCTGCACCATTTGTCCTCCTCCTCTGGACAGCCTCCACTCTGTCTATGTCTTTGCAGAGATGGGGTCTCCAGAACTGTACACAGTACTCCAGATGGGGTCTCACCAACTGTCTGTACAGAGGGATAACAACTTCCAGTTTTCTACTATTGATGTCTCTCCCTATGCATCCCAGTATCCCCAGCCTTCCTTACTGCCTTCTCACATTGCTTGCCAACCTTTAGGTTATCTGATATAATTACCCTCAGGTCCTTTCCATTTTTACTGTTGTCAGTATCTCACCCCCCATTGTGTACTCTTGCCCTGGGTTTTTGTTTCCCAGGTGCATTACCTTGCACTTCTTTGCATTGAATCTGAGCTGCCATATATTTGACCATTCCTCCAACTTTGCCAAGTTCCTTCTCATCCTTTCCACTCCATCTGGTGTATCAACCCTGTTGCAGATCTTGTGTCACCTGCAAAGAGACATACTTTTCCTTCCAGTTCCTCTGCAATGTCACTTATAAAGACATTAAAAAGACCGGTCCAAGTACTGAACCCTGCGGTACCCCACTAGTAACCCTTCTTTCTTCACTGTGGACTCCATTTACTACTACCCTTTGCGTCCTGTTGTCTAGCCAATTTTTTATCCAGGCTACCACCTTGGGACCCACTCCAAGGCTGGCTAACTTGCGTATTAATCTATTGTGTGGGACTGTATCAAATGCCTTGCTAAAATCTAGGTAAGCCATGTCCACAGCCCCTCCCTGGTCTACTACTTTGGTCACCCAGTCAAAGAAATCTATTAGATTCATCTAACACAACCTTCCCATCATGAATCCATGCTGCCTTGGGTCCTGTGCCCCACTGACCTCTAGGTACTCGACAATTCTTTCCTTCAGAAATGATTCCATCATTTTCCCTACCACTGAGGTCAAACTAACTGGTCTGTAGTTTTCTGCCTCTGTCCTGCTCCCACTTTTGTGCAGAGGAATCACATAAACCCTCCTCCAGTACTCAAGTACCACCCCATCCTCCCATGATTTGTTAAAGAGAGTAGTCAGCGGTGTCATTAGTTCTACCCTTAGTTCTTTTAGAGTTCTTGGGTGAATCCCATCAGGCCCCATTGCTTTGTCCACCTTCAATTTTATTAGTTCTTTCAGAACCCTTTCTTCTATAAATGGACTGGTATCAACCCTCGTCTTCAGAGTGTTTCTCTTGTTTGGTTTAGATACCTCCCCCTCCTCTGCCTTTGTGAATACTGAGCAGAAATATTTGTTCAGTATTCCTGCTTTTTCATTTTCACCCTCTACCCACATTCCCTCCCCTTTATTAAGCCTCAGTATCCCTCCTTTGGTCTTTCTTTGCTCCCTAATGTACCTATAAAAGGTCTTATCCCTTCTTAACAGAGTTGGCTATCCTTTCCTCGGTTTGGACCTTTGCTATTCTGACTGCCTTCCCAGCTTCTTTCTGCTTTAACTGATAAAGTTCTCTGTCCTTCTCCTTCTGTGTTTCCTTATATTTCCTGAATGCTGTCCTTTTCTCCTTAACCTTCCCTGCCACCTCTTTTGAGAACCATAGCATTTTTTTCCTTCATTGTGTTTTGTTGATTTGCTTTACACAAAGGCTTGTTGCCTCTGTGATGGTTGTTTTGATTACTCTCTATTGTTCCTCCACCCTTACGTCTTGCCTGTTTGCTAGTGCTTTTCTGAGGCACTGTCTCATTTTCCCAAAGTCAGCCCTCCTAAAGTCCAATACTCTTGCTTTTGTATGGCTTGACTGTATGGCTGTGTTTATCGTGAACCACACTGTTTGGTGGTCACTTGTTCCCAGATGGCTACCCACTTCTAAATCTGAGATTCTTTCTCCATCACCATTTGAAAGTACCAGGTCTAAGATTGCTCCCTCCCTAGTGGGTTCCAATACTAGCTGTCTGAGGCATGCCCCCTGTAGGGCATCAAGAATGACTCTGCTCTTGGATGTGCCTGCAGCAAAGGTGCTCCAGTTAACATCTGGCATATTCAGGTCCCCCATCAACAATATCTCCCCTTTTTCTGCCATTCTAAGGAAGCCTTCTATCATTTCCTTGTCCTTCCTTCCCTGAGATGGGGTCTGTATACAACCCCCATACGGATTGTGGTGCCATTTCCTGTCTCTAGGGTGACCCAGAGTGTCTTATCTGCTCCCTGTTTACTCTTCAGTTCTGTTGCTTTGATCTCTTCCTTTACATAAAGAGCTGCTCCTCTTCCTCTTTTACCCTCCCTGTCCCTCCTGTAGATTGTGTATCCTGGTATGTTGACATCCCAGTCATGGTTCTCTGTGTACCATGTTTCTGTGACTGCCACAATATCCAGGCAACCCTCTTTCATCAAGGCCACTAGATCAGGGAACTTGTTACACAGACTACAGGCATTGGTAATCATCACCCTCCACTTTTTGATGGCCTTACCCCTTTTAGCCACATTCCAGTCCTTACTGCCTCTGTCTTTTTTACATTTACTTCTATCCTGCTCCCTAATAACTTCTCTACCTTGGTATTTACCTTACTAATTACTGTTGTTTGAGGGAGGAGGCTGTGCTTTCCCTGCTCCTTATCAGTGCCTCCCCCCTTGGCTAGTTTAAATGCTTGTCAATGAACCATTTAAACCTCTCACCTAGGATCCTGGTTCCCCCCCGGACATATGCAGACCATCGCACCAGTATAGGTCTGCAACCCTCCAGGTGACTCCCCAGTCCCCAATGAAGCCAAAACCCTGAGCTCCACACCAGTTTTTCAACCATTCATTGAATTCCCTGGTGAGGAGTACCCTAGCATCACCCTTGCCATAGACAGGCTGCACCTCCGAGAAGGTTACTGTATACGCTACTTGTCTAAGGCCCTTCCCCAACTCTACAAACTCCTCTTGCACTGCTCTGATCCCATTCCTAGCCAGGTCATTTGTCCCTAGGTGGACAATGACATCCAGCTCCCTCCCTCGTGCAGCTGCTCCCATGATCCTGAGGATTCGCTTCCTGTCTCTCCAAGCTGTGGCACCAGGCAGGCACCTTACCTCCCTCTCCCCTTCCTCCCCTATTTCTACCCCCCTAATGATTGAGTCTCCCACCAGGAGTTGTTTCCTTCTCCTGTGGGGTCTCATGCCACCCTCCTGTGGGTCTCCTTTGTGAAGGTTCCCAGCATCCTCCTTGGTCTCCACTGCAGGTGCCTCCATAAAGGAACCACTATCCACCAGAAGAGTGAATGAATTGTGGAGAGGTACAGCTGGAGGGATGCAACTTTGACTAGTGCCCATGTAGTGTTATAAATATTTAATAATCATTTTTGCATATTTCCCCAAAACCAAATTTATGTATGACTTTCTCTAAATATTTCCAGTCTAGGTGATCAAATGCCTTTTCTGCATCTAAGGCTACAATTACATTTAATGTTTTGGGGGAATTTCTGAGCTGCCATCAGTGTATTCAAAAGAAGTCTGATATTATCTCCAATTTGCCTTCCAGGAATAAATCCTGTTTGGTCTGTGTGTACTAAAGATGCTATAATTTGTTGCATTCTTAAACTAATTATTTTTGCAAAAATCTTGGCATCCTGATTTAATAATGATATTGGGTGGTAACTGGAACATACTGTAAGATCTTTCTCTGGCTTAGCTATAACTGAGATTAGAGCCCCACTCCAAGAGTCTGGCAAGGCACTGTGTTTGTGTGCTGTATTACAAACGTTTGTAATGATTGGGGTTAGTTCTTTAATTAATCCTCTGTAAAATTCAATACCATAGCCATCAGGGCCTGCTGCTTTTCCTGCTTTAAAAGACCTGATTGCCCTTGTGACCTCGACTTCTGAGAAGGGGGCATCTAACATTTCTTTTTGTGTTTGGGATAATTTGGGTAACTCTAATTTCACTAGGAAACATTGAATTTTCTGTTCATGTTCTAATCCTCTTTCCTCTTTATATAATTGTGTATAGAACTTCACAAATTCATTTGCAATCTGTTGTGGTTGATGGGTCTTAGTTCCCGAGTGATCCACACTCTGAATCCCAGGTATATATCTATGTGCTGCCTGCTTCTTAAGCCTCAATGCCAATAGCCTCCCTGCATCTCCGTTGACATAGTATGTGTGTCTAGTGTATCTAAGGGAATTTTCTGTTTTCTTGAGCATATGCTCATCATATTGTTGTCTAAGTTTTTTAAGTTCTACCAACATTTTCTGATCCCTGCTTTGTTTGTGTTGTGTCTCTATTGTTTGAAGCTGTGTTAGTAGGTCTCTCATTTTCTTTTGGTGCACTTTATGTTTATGAGCTGTATAGGAGATAGTATGTTCCCTCAGGACTGCTTTCATTCCATCCCATATATATTCTAAATTGTGAATCTTTTTCTGTATTTTCATTCAGATAGTTTGTAATGGTTCCTTTAATTTGGTTTACATATACCTGATAATTTAATAATCCTGTGTTAAAGCGCCAAGAGCATTTCCTCTGTCACATCTCCAATTTTAGCAATGCTGTAAACATTGCATGGTCTGAAAAAATCACAGGGTGGATAGTTACATCTTGAAATCGATGAACAAAGTTTTCATGGGTGTAAAATTGGTCTAGTCTAGAATAAGAATTTGTCAAAGCTGAATAATATGTGTAGTCTCTCTTGTCAGGGTATAACATTCACCAGAAATCAACCAGGCTAGCTTCCAAACACAAATTCTTTAACAACTTAGAACATGCTCTCTGTTGTTTGGTGCCACCTGGGGATCAATCCAATGTATTATTTTCAGCACAATTCCAGTCTCCCATACATATTAGGTGACCTTCTGGCAGTTCTGATATCAATTTAAAAATATACATAAGAAATTATCCCGTGGGTGGTGCTGGGGCATAAATGGCTAGGATATGTATGAGAATCCCATTATATATTCCTGAGATCAGGACTACTGTGCTACTACCGGTGGCGAAAACTTTATTAACTTGTAATGGCATACCTCTCCTTATTAAGACTGCTACCCCGGTCTTCTTTTCTGTAGGGTAAGAGTCAGCATAACTCATACTCACCCAGGTCCATTTTAATTTAAAATGTTCACTAGCAGATAATCTAGTTTCTTGCAGAGAGGAATATCACATTTTTATCTACCAACATATTGCAAAATTCTCGCCCTCTTGACTACATTGTTAGTGCCCTTAACATTAACAGAGCTAATCTTTATAGATGTCATAATACAGTTTTATGGGTATATTTTCCAGTCCACTTTTGTCTGGTTTCTCTCCCCTTCCAGCTCTTCTGTAGTACATACACCAAGAGACAGACAAACAAAAATTGAAAAAAAAACTATTCTTTATCATGAAGAACACTCTTTCAAAAACACAGTTAACTAACCAACAAACTGCAGTTCTGCTCAAACTTGAGGGCTGCAGTATTTGAACAACAGATGTAAACTTGGAAGAACAGTAGTGGTGCCTGACTGCATGTGAATCAATAGCTGGCACACCAAACAGGTATCAGTGAATGCCTGGGTAGGGCTATCCTAGCACTGTTGGGAGATATCAACAATTTGGTGATGTGGGTTGGGTGGACTGGTCTTTAACAGGCTGTCTGAACCTTTCCAAAAGTTGTTGGTTTGACTTCCAAAAATGTATGCCACCCGGTGGTAGTAACAGGTATGGGTCTCCCGGGCAACTCTTCTTATATTAAGCCAGCCTGAATTTGTTATATAGTAGCTCTCACTTTGTTACACCAATAAAAGCACAGGGGATTTCCAGTTACCCTTTTTGTCTTTGTCAACCAATCAAACAAGAGAAGCACATATATAATAATTATATATATATATATATATATATATATATATATATATATATACAATAGGGTGGATCTAGGGCTCAAAATGGCATTTGTCCTCCCTTGCTGGAATCTTATCTCCTAATTACAACTTCTGGCTCTTATCAGCATTTTAAACTCAAGTAATCCGTAAGTATAAAGCAAAAATAAGCAGTGATAGTGGTTCTTATTCAGGTGTCAAGTCCTCCAAAAGTCAGTATTTCTGTTCAAAGTTAGGCTATGACAGTTCCATTTTGTAAAATACATGGGTGTGCACCTTCAGAATTAGGAGGACTATCAAGTAACTCAATGTACAATGCAAAGGAGATAACAAAACTGCCTGACTTAGGGCTTGTGGAAATTATTTACTGCATCAGTACAAATCGATTTGTAAACCCCTATAAAAAATTCTTGCTCTTTTATATCTAAGTATGGAGCAGCTGTGTTTACAAAGCTGAGGTAAAATGACACCAGCTCAGTTTGAAATTAGAAGGAAAAAAAGTTCTCCTGGATGAGGAGTGTGGTTCAATTACTTCATTGTCCCACAGTACAGCTTGCACAATCTCCCATTCCTAAATCATTCTGTCAGTTTCAGTATTTCTTACATATGTCTGAATATGCTGTGTAGCATGGTAGTTAATTTATTTATTTAAGAGATTTACCAGGAAAAAATGCTGAGCAGAGTACTGCTCGATTCCAGATGCGCCCTGGGGTAGGGAGCTTACACTGGTACAGTAGAACAGAACAAACCCAAAACAACAACACAACAACAACAGCAAGTTTTACATATTTTGTTTAGTGCAGCAATGGATGAGGTAGTCATAATATAGGTAGAGTAGTGCATATTCAATAGTATTTAGCAATATAAGGTGAAGACCGAAAAGGAAACCAGGCTGGTGATATAGATGGGAGGTAGGAAGTGAGATGGGGGTCAGCCGGGGGGGAACAGGAGCAGATGGAAGAGAAGTGCATTTTAAGAAGGAAATTCCATTGTGGAGTGCTTGTGGAGTGTTTAATAACGGCTGCCAGGGAGTTCCATAATTTGAGTGGCCTGTAGCTGAAAGTAGCCTGGCCAGACCGGGTGGATCTATATGGAATGTGCAGGAGCCTAGAGTCTATGTTTCTGAGAGCATAGGCCGGTGGAGAGAGGGCAGTTAGGGAGGATGACAGGTAGGATGGGAGTGTCTATGCCAAGAACTTGGCAGAGGTTCTAGCACAGTGAAGCAATCATTGGTTATGTAGCGAGGGGAGTCCCAAGGACTGGTAGAGGTCACAGTGATGGGTATTGGGAGGCTGGTCCAGAGAGAATCAGCAGAAGGAGTTGTAAAGGGGATCAAGCCTCGCTAAGGAGATTTGGGGGGTGGCACAGTAGACAACATCACCGTAATCCATAATCGGGAGGATCATTTTTTGAACTATTGCTTGCCTGGTTGGTAGAGGAATGCAATTCTTGTTCCGGTAAAGGGCTCCCAGCATGGGGTGCAATTTTTTGTGTAGACTGTCTATATGCGCCGAGAAGTCAAGGTACTGATCTAGCCAGATGCCAAGATAATGATATGATGTGCAGGTCTCTAGTGGAGTTCTGTCCAGAGTGTAGAATGTGGGTGGTGCAGTAAGCTGGGTTAGCTTGGCCCGAGATTCGAAGGTGAGGGAAACTGTTTTTTTAGAGTTCAAGAACAGTTGGTTTGAAAGGAACCAATGTTGGATGGAGTCAAAGTCCTTCTGTAGACAGGCTGTCATGGCGGTTGCAGATGGGCCAGAGGCAAACAGCACCGTATCGTCTGCATACATATGGATAGCTGATTGAGAGTAGGCATCAGGCAGGTCATTTAGAAAAATAGAAAACAGCAGTGGGCTAAGGACAGACCCTTGGGGGACTCCACAGGTGACAGGAAGTGAGGTGGATCTAGCTGAGCCTATGCAGACTGATTGAGACCTACCTAACAGGTATGAATGGAACCAGTCATTAGTGTTCACCGACAGACCTGCTTGGGCAAGTTTTGCCAGCAACAGGGGATAAGAGACCGTGTCAAAGGCTTTCTCTAGGTCTATGATTATTGCTGCCATAATTTCCCCTTTGTCAATGCCCGTAAGGATGGAGTTAGTGAGGCGAAGGAGGGAGGTGGTGGTGGAGTGATTTTTTCTGAAACCGGCTTGGTAGGGGTTAAAAAATGATATGGTATCTAGATGGTGGTGGAGCTGAGATAGTACAAGGTGCACTTGAATTTTGGCTAGGATGGGGAGCAGAGATATGGGACAGTAGTTGGATGGGGAGGAGATGTCACCTCCTTTGGGTAGGGGAATGACTGTGGCTTGTTTCCATGTTGTGGGGACTGCCCCGAGTTTAAAAGATAGGTTATAGAGCATGGTTAGATGGTGGGATATGGCTGGTGCTGAGAGTAGGAGCATTTTGGAATCAAGGCCCGATGGACACTTTCCTTTGGCTGGGTTAAGTTACTGCAGTAATTTTAGCTCCTGACCAGGTGAGACTGGGCGGAGCGAGAAGGGGGTCGGGCAGGATACTATAGGGGGCATAGTGGGCAGGGAATGGGGATGGGGTGGGAGGAGAGGAGAGGAGAGGAGGTAAGAAGTGGTGGAAAAATGTGAGTTAAACTCAGTGGCGATCAGACTGCGATCCATGATGATTCTTCCTTCCAGCTTGAGGGTGGGAGTTGGGGGGTTGGGTTGGTGGGGACAGGAGGGATTTTATAGACTTCCAAAACTGAGAAGGGTGAGCGAAGTTATTGTTGAATGCAGTTTTAAAGTAATTTGATTTAGCTTGATGTATGAGTCTTGTACAGGCAATTCTTAGTGATCAGTAGTGTTGCTGGCCATTTGAGTACCTGTGGCCTTGAAAGATTTCCAGGCATAGTCTCTGGCTCTTAGGTGTTCCAGGAGGTTAGTTGTTATCCATTGTAAGTGGGATCCTCTTACACGGGACCTCCTGAGTAGAGCATGGAGGTCCCAGATGGCAAGGAAGTTAGTAGAGAAATATTTTAGGGCCTCATCCATAGAGGTGGCCCTGGGGATGAAAGACCAGTCAGTGCTGGTGAGGTCGTTTAGGAGAGCTGTCAGATGAAGGGATTTATAAGCTCTGCAGTGTAGCGTGCGGGGTGGAGGGGCCATTTGGCGGAAGATTTTCCGCACCATATAAATCATGTGGTGGTCACTAAGGGAGTCTGGTAGAAGGCCAGCTATATAATAGTAATAATAAGAAGAAAATAATTTTTATAAATTTTACCAGGGGTTGAAAATAGGCTCTACCATTCGGAGAATCTGAGGTGTCTGTTTTGATAAGAACCAGCTAGGTCCAGTCTGACAGGAAATCCCTCCAGGAAACTGGTTCCCTAATAAAGGTTCCTCTCTTCAAGCTGGATTGCCTCCCATGTGATTTCACTGGTCTACCATGATGGCCACTCAATCTGGTTTTCTGGATTCAATCCATCTTGCCACGTCTGAGTGCAAAGGCAACAAAGCATCTTCCCCCTTTCCACGTGCTCATTTGGTACCTGGGGCTACTGCCCACAACAAATCCTGCATCTCTTTCTCAGATTTCTCCTCCTACATATCAGGTAGATTGATTTTAAGTTCTCCCAGATAAGGGAGCACAGTAGCTAAGGAATCAAAGAGTCTCACACCCTCCTGCATCTTGAATCCACAGTTTTGCTGGATATCTTAACTGTGCTTTGATATTTTTGTCTCGAAGCTGTTTAACTAGAAATATATATTTTTTTCCTTTTTGCCAGCATCACTGGGGGGAAGTCCTGGTCCACATAAACTTTGTTCCCATCTAAATTTAAATCTTGTTTCCCCCAAGCCGGTGTCAATTTTTTTTTCTTTTACAGCGTACTTGAGAAACTTTATTATAATGGACCGAGGTGGGGCTCCTGACTTTGATTTTGGTGCGATTTAGTGATGTGGATGCTTGATTTCCACTGTCATGTTCTCATCTAAATTTAACTCTGTTCTGAGCCAGCATTCCAAAAAACTCTCCATGCTATCCTACTCCACTCCTGGCACTCCAAAAACTCTGATATTGTTTTTTCATGCCCGTGCCCCAGCATCTTTTGCTCTGATGATCAACTCTCTCTCCCTTTTATGACGATACACAAGCGATTGGCTAAAAGCCATATGTTCATTTTGCAATGTCTCAATATGTGTTTCTATTGTTGTGGTATGTTTTTCTAACTTTTTTAGATCTGTTTGTATGCCTGTTATTTTAGAATAAATTCTTTGTAGCATTTGAATTATTGTGTGACTGTCTACTCTCGACATATCTGATGCTGACTCTGAACAAGAGTCTTGATCTTCATCCCCAGAGCAAGTCAACATGGAGGATTGGGATAGTGCAGGGCTTCGGCCTCAGTCTATAGCAAAGCCCCTTTCCATTGACTTGCCCAATGATTTCACTTTTTTTGTGCACACCTTGCTGCGTTCTGGTCCCCAAATAAGTTACAGTTGGTATTTGCTTCTCTTTTTTTGGTCAGATGGCTGTGGATTAGTTAGTGAATGTTGTCCGGGTGCCAGAATTCACCACCTAAGCAACCAACTGTGCCAGTGATGTCACCGAAAGTCATCTAACCTTCTATATATTAGCCTCCTCTCCCTTACCCACCGACTCCCCAGGTCCTACATGCATATCCTTACCCTGTTTCTTCTACTTACTTCATCTTTCACCCCTCACCTACAGTCCCACATCAATTTCACCCTTTCTTTACCCCAACCCCCTTCCCGGCTAGCCTTCTCAGGCTACATCCATGTATTTTCTACCTTCTACCTCTCCCACCACCCCCTGACCTACAGTCCCCCCGATTCCCCCATTTCTACCCCTTACTTCCTTCCATGCCAGTCCCCTTGGGCTCTATCCACATCTCTGCTTACTGCTTGTTGCTTTCTGCCTCCTATCCCACTGAACCCTTTCCTCCTACCTGTCTTCCTAGCACCTCTGCCCAGCACTTTCTCACCTCTCACCGATTTTATGCCTCATTGACTAAGATCTTTTTCTGTGCAATGACACCAGTATAGAAACTTGGCACTATTTGTGTACCTTAAGCACTGTTTCTATTCCTTATCCATTCTATTTTTACTTGTATAGTTGCTTCTTAATTGAAACCTTTCTACTCCTGTCTTGTTCACTGTCATCTCCCTGTAAATTTTATGTTACCGTAAGTGTTTGTGTTCTGACCCATATTATCTGATGAACCTTAACTAGACGTTTTGTGAAAATGAGCATTTTTGCTGTCATACCTTCCAGTTGTTACACGAGGTCCCTGCACCCTAATTGATACCCTCAGAGGTACACTGTGGACAGCTAATGCTTATGCATAGGTTACACTAATACCTAAGGCTAAAGGCATTTACCGTATAAGAGTAGATGCCAGGATATGAATGCATATTGTTGTAATCCACTTTGCTTGCTAATGCACACTTATTATACCATGTATTTTATGTTTATTTCTTACTTGTCAAATGCCAAGACACCTGTTCTTGAAGTAATTATAATATGCAAGGCAACATTGCCATCCTTTTGTGAGGTGCATCACTACACTTTGTTATGTAAGATTCTGTATAAGAACTTCTTTGTCCTAAAACTGATGACTTTACAGAATTGTATAATGTTATGTTGGACCGTGGAGCCACCTCTAATTTAGCCAATAGGGCTCATCTCTGTAACTAGAAATGTTTCTATCTTACAGTAACCATAGTAATTATCATAGATATATAATGTAATGCACAGGCTCTACACCTCGAAGACCTGAGAGATCCCAAGAGACTACAGAGAAACCTCGAGGTGTAGGGAACATTTAGCACTGGCTCCTGGTTCGTATTGGTAAGAACTGCTTAGCGCAACTGTGATTTATCCCTTTTATAGTAATAAACTTGTTTATTACTTAAATGCAACTTGTCTGTGATTACTTGCATTTCCAATATCATCAAGAATCTGAAGGTGAGGTTTAGACCTCTCAACAAATTGACGACCGTGTGCAGGCGATATTTGGTATTTGTAAGTTTTCACTTGTTGCTTAAACTTTTCCCTTCCCACGGGGACTGTAGGTGTACATTCCCGTATCACCTCTCCCATTTTTACAAAACCAGTCTGTAGTCACTTGCAAAGTCTGGCTGACTTTTTGGGTGTGGTCGATGCCGTCTCGACCCACTCCATAGCAGCTTTGAATTGCAAGCCAGCAACTTATTCAGTAGCCCGTCTGTGTTTAAAGTACTCGGGTTGTGGATCGATACGCAACACGCTGACTTTTTCACAGTTTGAATTTTCGTTCCTTCCCACACAATGGCCACAGTATCAGATATCTGCACAGAACTGAGACTCAATGTCTTTAACTTCTTTGCCTTCCATGGAGGATGGGCTGACTTTGCGTGGGACGCAAGTCAATCCGACAACCCTGTACTGGGGATTTCAACCCAGTACGCAGAGACGCGACAGTCAGCCAATAAGCGTCACACTAAAGGTTTGATGGTCGCCGCTCTCTACGCTGCTTTGGAAGCCTCCACAGTGAGGTTTCGCACTCTTGATCTGCAGATTGTATCTCTTAAGCAAGAGATGGGTTTACAGGAAACAGAATGTATTAGACTGCAGCAGAACTTGGAGTCTGAACTCCAAACTCTGCGAAATGAAAAGGATTCACTATTGCATCATTCAGCGCAGGCTGGCGAACAAGAAATGTGTACTTTGAAGCAAGAGTGTGAAAGTTTAAGACAGGATAAGAGTCAAGTTGTGCAAATGAATGATTTTTTTGAGTGCAGCGAATGCACAGTTGAGTGACAAAATGGGTGAGCTTCAGGACAAGATCAACCAGGTACGTAATGATTTAGAAGTAGCCTATAGGGACAATTGCTAATTGAGTGCCGCGTACCGAGTTTTGCAAAAACAGAAGCAGGATCAGGTTGATATGGATGTTGCAAGTGTGAATCATGATCAGTGTAGAGCTAAGATGGAAAAACTGCGCCATCAGCGAGAGGTTCTGGCTGGCCATGTTAAGGCAATGGGCGGCGTAGCCCCTGCCTTTCACTCGTCATCAGAAGGGGAGTTATCTGATGATGACGTCTCACAGTACAATGCCCAGTCATGCCCCTACTATGGCCCAGAATCCCCACCCAGCCATCCACAGCATGGTGGGTCCCCACCCCCGAGTCCCCAGGTCACAGGTCGACGACGTCATGACACTCATCATGGGACATGCCAACATGGCAGCGCCCATAATAGGGGGAGCAGGCTCAAGCCTGGTCCCAACGGTGCCTCCAGTAGCCGTTATTAGTGTGGAAGACAGGCAAGAGATAGAAACCATGATTGATAGAGCATTAGGTAATATCCCTCTTCCTGAAAGGAGCATGAAAGCTATTAAAAGTCAGATTCGACAAATTTTCCAAGAAGTTGGCACTCGGAAAGGTGATGTTCACACTGCAGCAGAAGCTGCAGCTCTCACAGCCTTGGATGGTGTGCAAGACGTGTTACCTTTGCCAGATCAACCACCTACTAATCCCCTACAAATGGCCTACTCTGTCCAGCAAATCCCTGACAGTATCGGTTGGATGAGCCCTTCCGACATCCTCAGCTGTCACTTGGAAAAGGAGCGTTCTAAATGTGAGATGCTCAGCCTCGCTGCAGAATATCAGGTCCAAATACTATGCCAGACCATCGATCCTGGTTTATGGGCCAAACTCCCTGAAGCAGTTCACCAGGATGGGAGCGCTACCTTTGACAAGGTTGCAGCTGAGCTCACTTCCGCTCATAGCCCAGGTGTAGTATGAGTGATGCTGGCATACCCCGTAAAGCAAAATGCAAAAGAAAGCCCAGCGACCTACCACCAGAGACTCTGGATGGCCTACTGAGCAGGAAAACACCTGGCACAAGAAGCTGCGGATGTAGATCTTAATGAATATAAGACATTGTTCCTTAGGAACAAGATCCCAGCAGTGAGAGAAAAGGCAAAGCCAACCACTTACCCAAATACAGATAGATTTGCTGACATTCTTCGGAAAACCAAGAGGATGTATCAACTGTACATCTATGATTTGGGTTCCGGTTCCAAGAAAGTAGCTGCCGTGGAACCCGCCTCCAGGACCACAACACACTATACAGTGGAAGGGCAAGCCTAACACCAACAGACCAAACATCCATCAGCCCCTCCAGCTGGTAACCAACAAAACCGCCAACAGGCCCAACAACAACAACAGCAGTGGAGTGGGAACCGGAATTGGCCTAAAAACAGGAGACATAAGGGCTGAGGGAAACCATTGCAGAGAATGGGTCCTTCATTTAGGGAGGTAGCTGAAGAAAATCGGAAATTCCGAGAGCTCCTGGGACAAGTGCACTCTGTAGCAGATGCTGTTCCTGCGCAGACCCTTGTGGCAGTACAACTGGTGGTCCACGCCACAACCGGCCATGGAGATACCGGAAGTACAAGCCCTCAGGCCTATACAAGCCTGAACCCAGAAGCTCCTCCCTATAGCGCATCAGTACAGCATTGTGAAACCATTCACGCAAGTCAGGCCCAACCTCTGCATGCCTCCGGCAATACGGATTGACAATTACAGGCCCCAGTCTGTATTGTAAACAAGCTGGTCTTGGATACAAACGGAAGGCCCTGCACTGACGCTGAGGTCGGGGGCCACCAACTAGTAGTCCTACTGGATACAGGTGCAACTGTATCTGTTCTACATGATGAACACCCGGACACGTCCCCTTGGTCTACCAGATGGAAGATCAATATGTCAGGAGTTGATGGTACTAGGCTGCCTGCAAACCATTCTCTACCCTTACCTGTAGAGCTAGGCCACCTGAAGGCCTCACATACTTTTCAACTGATGGCACTGCATGATCATCCTAATATCATAGGAATTGATTTCCTTGCAACACACGGCTGTGTGGTGGATCTAGCTAACATGCTACTGATACAGATTCAGGGTCAATACCATACCATCTTGATTCCTGACTCACATGCTGTCTCAACGATATCTATCAATGACAAAGAGTATGACGTCATAGATTTGTTTAAAGAATCATGAATTTTTTCCAAAACTCTTACCTATTCTGCAATAACATTTGGAAGCGTTGGCAGTTAACAAGCATGACTGTGGTATAATGCACACTGTCATTGAGGTGCCTGGACTGGCACATGGAAGGCAAAGGCAATACCCTTTTCCAACTGAGGCCTTGCCTTCCCTTAGAGAAATGATTAAGTCACTCCTTAAACAAGGAGTAATTAGGACTTGTGTTTCTACTGCCAACTCCCCAGTATGGCCCGTGAAGAAACCCACAGGCACCTGGAGACTTACTATTGACTACAGGAAACTGAATCAGGTCACTCCCAGTTGTTCCCCAACTGTTGCATCAGCACCAGATGTGCTCTGACTTCTAACACCTGATCAGAAATGGTTCAGTGCCCTGGACATTTCCAATTGTTTTTGGTCATTGCCTTTGGCCCTCAAGAGTCAATATAAGTTTGCCTTCATCTTTGAAGGATGACAGTACACATGGACTTGCTTGCCACAAGGATTCCATAACAGTCCATCCTTCTTCAATCTCCACATGATGGACACCCTACAGACTTTCTCTACCCCCCAATGTCTCTTACAGTATGTGGATGACCTGTTGCTGGCCACGGCCATGCAGGAACAACATTTGGAACTCTTGGATGAACTACTGACTCTCATCCAGAGAGCAGGCCTAAAATGTAACCAGGCAAAAGCACAATTTTGTCAGAAGGAAGTATTCTTTCTGGGTCTAAAAATAACTGACCAAGGTCGAAGCTCTACCTGGAAAAAGGTACAGGGATTACAAAACTTGCCATTGCCTACCAGTGTGGCAATTCTTCAAAGGTTTCTAGGTATGGTAAACTATTTGAGAGATTTCATTTGTGATTTTGCTCAGAAAGACGCTCATCTGTATGAATTACTCAAAAAGGATGTTCCATGGACTTGGGGTCTTGTTCACACCCAGGCTGTGACGTCATTGAAGCAGGCTTTGGCTTCTGTCCCAGCACTGGTTAACTGTGTATATATATATATATATATATATATATGTGTCAGAGTGTGTGTGTGTGTGTGTGTGCGTGTATCACAACAATTAGAAAGTGCAGTTAGGCGGCTCAGTGGTTAGTGCAAAAATTGCTAGTTTACACATTTCTCACTGCCCATAATACCATTATTTTCCAGCCATATTGGCTCTTGCTAGAGAGTGTTAATACTTAATAATTATTTTCAGGATTCTTAAAGATCAAATGAACATGAACCACATCCCCTATTACCTATTGGTAGTAACTATGACAGTATGTTCCCTAGATGTGCAGTAACTTTGTTTTGTCAAAGATAATGTTGTATTAAGTACCTTTCTGAGCCAATTTTTAGCAGCCGAGCAACACAGTTTGTTTACATTCCTGCAATCAGATTTTCAGATGCCTCCCTTGAGATGTCCCATAGTAGTGATGTCAAATTTCTCTCAGCACACTAATGGCAAACAGTAAGCTGTCAGTGTTTCTTCCTTGGCACACAGATAGATGGTGCTATAATACATCCCCTGTAACTGTGTTGTGCCATTGATTTATTTGACTAGTGCTGAAGAACAGCAATGGCACACAGCTTTTCGATGAGAGCAAAGCATTTGATCTTGTGTGTTTTCTTATTCCAGTCTTTCATTGCTGCTGTACTACAGTAAGGCAGGAGACAAGACTGTAAGTGTGTTACTCTGGGGGTATCTCTATATGTGCTATCAGTGTCTGTGGGACTATCAGACTATAAGCAAAATGCACTGCAGGACTTGTGTCCCCCAAAAGTACAGAATGTAACATAAATGCACAGCAAAGTGATAAGCACCCCCCCCCATTCCCCAAGCTTTACTGCGCTGCCTTTCAATGCGTAGTCTCATCTCAGAAGGCAGGGTTATGCCTCAGCACACCCGAGTTCAGCTAAACATATATTCTGAGTGTATGAGGAAAGCTGAACTCGGGGACATGCTAGTTCATATGAAACAAGGATTACAAGTGCTAAAGATTGAGGTCAGCAACTCCTGGCATAATACTAGGTACGTGTAAATGAGTATGAATCTTCCCAGGGCTAAATATCCCGAGAATGTCTATTTCAACACATAAGCATTTTTACATTTTAAGTGTATTAATCCCACATAGATTGTATGAAGAACATAATTGCTAACTGTAAACATTCACATATCATTGTTAGATATTTTTAACTTTAATGTTAATAGGCTTTGCATTGTAACCCACAAACCCAATAACCTACATAGATGCCCTACTGTTATAGCACTTCAACATGTTATAATTACTTCATGCTGTAGTACCTGAGAGTGAGTTTTCCAACCAGGGACTTGCTTTTTAATGTCATGGGGAGCCCATAGTAGTGAAGAGAAGAACTCAGAGCAAATCTCCGTCGGCAACTGTTACCTTCAAAGGGTATTGGCCATGCAGCCAAATTTGAAAGAAAATATAATTGCACACACCCAGTTCAGCAAAGCATCATGGGAAGGTTATACCAATTGACTTGAAGGAATTTACACAGGCCCAACTCTAAAACAAGAATTTGTCAATGCCAAATGTTGATTGCGTTGTTGTGTTGAGCTCGCTCACTGCCCCTCTGTCACTCCCTCAGTCTGTTTCTTCTGGTGCTGCAGGCTGCTGTTTTGTACTGGGCTCCTGCCTTCATTGGCACCTTGTGCTGTCACTAAGAAATCCGCAGCTGTCCCAACACAGATGCATTGAGGTGGCTCACTCCCCCTCTCTCACTCACTCATCCTGTTTCTCCTGGCGCTGTAGGATCCCCTTTTGTACTGGGCTCCTGCCTCTGTTGGTGGCTTTTTCTTGCCCACAAAGAAATCTGCAGCAGTCCCAACACAGGTCTGTTGAGCCTGCTGAGTTCCCCTCTCTCACTCACTCATTCATTTTCTGCTGGTGCTGCAGGCTGCCCTTTTGTACTGGGCTCCTGCCTGTGTTGGCACCTTTTTCTGCCCACAAAGAAATCCACAGCTGTCCCGACAGAGCTCCACTGAGGGTGCTCACTCCCTCTGTCTCACTCACTCATTCTGTTTCTCCAGGCGCTGCATCCTGCCCTTTTGTACAGGGCTCCTGGCTCTGTTGTCACCTTTTTCTACCCAAAAAAGAAATCTGCAGTAGTCCTGACAATGTTCCATTGAGCTTGCTCAGTCCCCTTCTCTGACTTGCTCATTCCATTTCTGGTGGCGTTGCAGGCTGCCCTTTTCTATCGGGCTCCTTCCTACGTTGCTGCCGTTTGAAGCAGTTACAATAGAGGTCCGTTGAACTCGCTCACTCTCCCTCTCTCACGCACTCATTCTGGTTTTCCTGCCACTGCAGGCTGCCATTTTGTACTGGGCCCCTGCGTGCATTGCTGCCTTTTTATGCCCACAAACAAATCTGCAGCAGTCCCAACAGAGCTTCGTTGAGCTCACTTACTCCTTCTCCCTCAATCATTCATTTTGTGTCTCCTGCCACTGCAGGCTGCCCTTTTTCTACTGGGCTCCTGCCTGCATTGGTGGCTTGTTCTGGCCAAAAATAAATATGAAGCAGTCTCAACACAGCCCCATTGAGCTCACTCACTCCCCCTCTCTCACTCACTCACTCACTCATTCTGTTTCTGCCTGCACTGCAAGCTGGCCTTTTGTACTGGGCTCCTGCCTGCGTTGCTGTATTTTCTGCCCATAAAAAAATCTGCAGCAGTCACAATGGAGCTCCCTTGAGCTCGCTCACTACCGCTCTGTCTCTCACTCATTCTGTTTCTCTTGGTGCTGCAGGATGCGCTTGTGTACGGGGCTGCTGGCTGTGGTGGCACCTTTGTCTGTCCACAAATAAATCTGCAGCTGTACCAAAAAAGCTCCATTGAGGTCTCTCAGTCTCCCTCTGTCACGTGTTCATTCTGTTTGTCCTGGCACTGCAAGCGGCCCTTTTGTACGGGGCTCCTGCCTGCATTGGTGCCTTTTTCTGCCAACAAAGAAATCTGCAGCAGTCCTGATAGAGCTCTGTTGAGTTCATTCAGTCCCCCTGTCTCACTCATTCATACTGTTTCTCCCACCGCTGCAGGCTGGTCTTTTCTACTGGGCCCCTGCCTGCATTGACACCTTTTTCTACCCACAAAGAAATCTGCAGCAGTCCTGACAGCACCCCGGTGAGTTTGCCTACTCCCCCTCCCTCACTCACTCTCTCGTTCTGTTTCTCCCAGTGCTGCAGGCTGCCCTTTTGTACTGGACTCTTGTGTTGGGGCCTTCTTCTGCCCACAAACAAATCTGGAGCAATCCCGACAGAGCTCAGTTGAGCTCAGTCACTCCCCGCTCTAACTCATTCCATCTTAATCTATCCCAAACAATGATGTCCCACAATGAGCGTGCTATTCTCCATCAGGAGTGCAAAAACATATTTTAGCCAGGATGTGAAAAATGACAATTGTACTGTTCATAAGGAGGTGTGAATGAATGCCACTGTTGAAAATGTGGCATGAAAATATTACAAATTTGTGAAGTTACAAGGGTGCATGGAAACAGTTGAACACACTCTTGTAACACAGTCATGTTATGGAGTTTTGTCACCACATTTCCAACATAGGGATTTTAGGACCTCTGCTCATGAACAGTGCCACTGTCATTTTCTTTATCTGTCCCAAACACTGATTTCCCACGGCGACCGCATTATTCTGTGCCACAACTCTGAAACCACATTTCACTCAGGATGTGAAAAATGACAGCTGTACTGCTTATAAGGAGGTGTGAAAAAAGTGCCATTGTTGGAAATGTGGCATGACAATATTACAAATCTGCAAAGTCACAAGGGTGTGTGGAAAGTGTGCAACGCAACTCATTTGATGGGCTATCATCACCAAATTTTTAACATAGGCATTTTAGGACCTCTGCTCATGAACAGTATCACTGTCATTTTATTACTCTGTCCCAAACAGTGATTTCCCTCAGCGATCGCTCTATTCTGCACTGGAACTGGGAAAACACATTTCAGCTAGGATGGGAAAAATGACAGTTGCACTGTTCATAAGTAGGTGTGGGAAAATGGCAATGTTGAAAATCTGGAGTGAAAATATTATACATTTGTGAAGTTATGAGAGTGCGTGCAAACTGCACAAACGCACGCTCGTAATACACTCATTTTATGGAGTATCATTACAAAATTTTCAACATAGCCATTGCAGTATCTCTACTCATGAACAGTGTCACTGTTATTTTCTTAATCTGTCCCGAACACTGATTTCTGACAGTGACCTCACTATTCTGCGCTGGAAGTGTGAAAAGCCATTTCCACCAGGATGTGAACAATGGCAGCTGTACTCTTCACAAGGAGGTGTGACAAAATGTCAGTGTTGAAAATCTGGTACCACAATATTGCAGTTCACAAAGTTACGAGCATGTGTAGCAACTGCTCAGCGCACGCTCATAAAACAGTCATTTTGGGGATTTTTTCCACCAAATTTGCAGCATAGGCTTTTTTGAGAGTCTGCCTCATGAACACTGGAACTGTTGTTTCGTTAATCAGCCCCCAAAGGTGATTCCGTGCAGTGACCACAAAATCACCTTTTGAGGTCAATTAGTGCAATGACAGTTCAAGCATTCATGAGGAGGGGTCCCAAAAACCCCATGTTGAAAATTTGGTGAAAAAAATCCCAAAAATGCCCGAGATATGCACTACAGTTGAAAAAAACCCTATTCATTGCGTTATACAGTTTACCGGCATTTCCTCAGTACGTGGTTGGCTTTCAAGAGTGCAGATGTGTTCCCTGTCCACTGAAGATCGTCGCGCTGGACTCCGGAGGTAAGTATGGGGTGAGGGGGTGTGGGGAGGCAGGGTGTGCAGTGGGTGGGTGTCAGTGGTGGTTGGGCAGCACAGAGGCTACAAGGGACCGTTTTCTGATTTTCGGGGGAAAAAAGCAAAAGACTTCACGGGACAGTTTTTTCTTTTACAGGGGCATGTGGCATGCTGGGGTGGGCTCCCAGCATGTTGCCAATTGCTTTCTTTTGGGGGGAAGCAATAGCTGACAGGGGATTGGGCACTCCCATCGGCACACAAAGGTGGGGGAGTCATTATGCCAATGGGGATTAGGCACCCCATCAGCAGGAATAACAGCATGGGGGGGGCACCAATGACTTTCTGTTGGTGGGGGCAGTAATAGCAGATGGGGATTGGGCACCCCATCAGCAGAAAATGAAAGCACGGGGGGTAACAGAATGCCAATGGGGAGTGGGCTCCACTGTCAGCAAAATGAATGAGGGCACGAAATAGCGGGGATTAGGGCCCCACGGCACATAAACACGGTGGGGGAGGTTATACTGTTTGTGAACACGGCGGCAACCTGCCGCCGTGTTCTCAAACAATATCAGGCTTGCTAGATCCGCCCTGCAATGACGGGTCGCTCCCTCATTGCAGCGGATGGCTGACACTGCAATGACAAGGCTGCCCCTGATTGCAGTGGCTGATTTGTCATGAGTTCATGTGAACATTCCAAACTTGTGTCACCAGCAGCCTGCAATGGCATTGAGGAAGCTGGGGAAGCCTTTGCATGCTGTGGGGGCATTGGCCACAACAGTGCCGTGCCTCCACAGCCTGCTTCTCAGCAAGCTGTGCCAATATGTTTCTTGTGCTGCGCTCAATCAACATAAAAAGTATATATATATTATAGCATTAATAGAAAAAATGGTAAAGCTGTAAAATAAAACATACATCACAATAACGTTTACAAAACCATTATAATTAATTACTGTAATATAGCATTATACCATTTCTGGGTACAGTTGATCAACAAAATGAAGTGTTATTTTGTTACACTATACAAGTGTAAATCACTGTTCTCATAAATATGACACATTTGTAATTTAATGATGATGCCCTATAGTACATGAAAAAATGTATACTAGCATTAACATCCTAAACACATTTTTGGCAGACAATGTTTAAATTGGTCAATGTGTCTAAATTGCACCCTACATTAAAACAAACTGATAAACACTGGGTGAAAAGTAAGTAGCATTGATACTGATAAAATAAAACCAATATTTCCACAGCACAGACTCTCATAAACATCATAAGATGTTTTCAGACTAGAATCTGTAAATTTGAAATCTCTACAGTAGTGTCCTCAGCATTTTTCCTATGTGCAGTACATGTTAAGGTGTTCTGATTATTGCATTAAAACACAATAGCTGTGCCTTTATTTCCAGATTTTTATTAATTTGCTGGTTTCTCAATTTTTTTTCTCGGGCAGATGTATCGAACATTTTGACTACATGGGTACTGGCAGTGGGCTTCTTGCAGCTGATGTGTTAAGCTGCAATGTTGTGAATTATTTTTCACAAGTGTCCATTTACTGGTATGACGGTAGTTGCTGGATCCGTATTTCTGTCATTGTCTGTCTTGGGGTGCTTTGATGTTCTGTTACTTTTGCTTTCATTATGGTTTTACAGTAGCACCACAGATTTCATGGTAACAAAAATAGCAATGTGTCTATTTTTCCATGTTGCAGTATTGTGTGGTGGACATGTATACTGTTGCTTTATTGCTGTATTGCCTTATTCGTGCTGAGATCATATTCCTGTCCTTGTCTTGGTGTCATTGCACCCCTACCACTCCCCACCCCACCATCCAGAATCATGGAAGTCTAATGTGTCTGGAATACTTGTTTAACAGTAGATCTAGATGCCAAATACACCGGTCTGCTAAAAGTGAAAATTCTCAATACTCTGGCAAGTAAATTTGCTGAATTGTAGCAAAAAAATGGGCACAAGTAACACTTTTTTATTTTTTTAGTTAATTTATTTAGATTTTGTTGACCGGGTAAGTGCACTAGACAAATCCTGCCTACTTCCAGGCACGACCCGGGCGAGGAGGATACAGATGAATGTCAACTGAGCTTGAACCAGATTAAGCTGTTGGTGGTATTTAGTGAATGATAGTACATGTCTCCAAAGTATTTGTAGTCACTGGCAGAATCTGTGTGTTACTGGCTCCTGTCGTATACGGGTGCTTTACAAAGAGCAGACATCGGTATTCCTGTTCAGTCATCACTTCCTTTGAGCTGGAATGTAGCGCAGAGGACAAGGTGCCTAACCACAAGCAATTTTGTCCTTTCAAACAGCAATTTGATTCCCGAACCCATCCATTCATAAGTTTTACTTATGTAATGATAACAACTGTTTGTAGTTCAGCAGAATTTCTACTGTGTATAACCTTTTCTACTTAATGTGTTACCCCCCTTACATCTATGATAACTGTGACACCTTTTCTGTCTATTTCTTAATTTATCCACTGAGCCCTTAAATTTGTAGATGTGCAGTATAATTATGTAGCAGCCAACTTTTTGCTATCTACAGTATATTTAGTGTCTACTGATTGCCCAAATTATATAATTATTAATAAATCATAGTTTATCTTTTCGGCATCCAGACTCTCCATCTCAATGATAGAGACATCAGCGTTCATCTAGATGGTATTAGCCGGGATAGTGAACCAGGACACCAGTATAGTTTCATGCCATTTGTATGGGCTACCTGTCTGAACAGATAAAGATTGACGTGCCCAAATTGAAAATTAATTTCTATGTTGTCTTTTTTTAAACTTGTTTTTTATTCTGGTTTTCCACAAGTTTCAGTACATCTTAAAATAGTCATCAAACTTAATTGTGTTTCTTTTTATGTACTGCAGTATTGTGTGGAGGAAATGTACACCATTGCTTTATTGCTTTATTCATGCCGAGATCCTATTCCTTTTTCAGGTGTCCTTCACTTTGTAAAGCTGCATCTAAAAAGCCACACAGTACTACTGTAATTGTCATAAAGCATGGCCAAGTATTTTCAAACTAGAATCAAGTCACAAGTTGCAGCAAAAGCCACTCCGATCAGATGGTGGCATAATTAATGTTTAGGCAACTCCCCTCATACAAGTGAATAGATTCCAATCCAGACCTCACTATCTGTCAACTACTGTCCTTAATGTGGAAGTTCTTGTCTTGGTGTCATTCGCCCCAACAACCCCCCCCCCCCACACACACACCACCACCTGGTATCATGGAAGTCTTACACGTCTGGAATACTTGTTTAACAGTATGGTTAGATGCCAAATACACCACTCTGCTACAAGTGAAAATCCTCTATTCTATGCATTTTGTGTACTGTACATCGAGTCACTACTGATTGCCCCAATTTTATAATTAATAGTAAATCATACTTTATCTTTTCGGCATCCAAATTCTCCATCACAATGCTAGATACATCAGTGCTCATCTGGATGGTACTAGCCAGGACAGGGAACCAAGACGCTGGTTTAGTTTCATTCCATTTGTATGGGCTACCTGTCTGAACATATACTGTATAGACTGATGGACACAAATTGAAAGTTACTTTTTATGTTTTTTAAAAACTTTGTTTTTATTCAGGTTTTCCACAGTGTTCAGCACATCATAAATTAGTCACCAAACTTTATTGTTAAATCTGAAAATGTGAAATGAAAAAGAAGATGCTGCTTCAGCTCGTGGTCTGTCTTAAACAAAGGCAACCATAATATTTAATTCATACACACAATATAAAATAACATTTTAATCAAGATTCTGTGCTACACAATAGTTATACTCCATGAATTATCTACACATAATGCAGCTGTCTCTGTAAAGAAAAAAATAATGAATAGATGTGTCTAAACATATTGTTAAACAAGTATTGCAAACACATTAGGCTTCGATGCCGGGCTGTGTGTGTGTGTGTGTGTGTGGGGGAGTTGTAGGAGCACAGTGACATCAAGACAAGGCAGGAATATACTGCTCTGCTACAAGTGAAAATTCTCAATACTCTGGCAAGTAAATCTGCTGAATTGCAGCCAAAAAACGGGCACGACTAACAAATAATAGTACATGTCTCCTAAGTATTTGTAGTCACAGGCAGAATCTGTGTGTTGCAGTCTCCTGTCATATAAGGGTGCTTTATCAACAGCAGACGTCAGTATTCCTACTCAATCATCATCAGTTGTCATGTAATAAGTCCTAGCACCACTTGCTTTGAGCTGGCAGTGTAGCACAGAGAACAAAATGCCTAACTGTGAGCAATTTGGTTCTTTCAAACAGCAGTTTGATTCCTGAACTAACCCATTCATAACTTTTACTTATGTAATGATAACACCTTGTTGCAGTCCAGCAGAATTTCTACTGTATATAGCATATTCGATTTCATTTGTTTCCCCTCTCTGATACCTCTGACAACTCTTTGACACCTCTTCTGTGTACTTCTCAATTTATCCACGGAGCCCTTAAATTCCTACATGTGCAGTATAATTTTATAGCAGCCAACTTTTTGCTATTTACAGTATATTTAGTCAATTTTATTTCTTGTGCTTCCATACGTAACCCTTGTGCTGACAACTGATTTAGACCATATATGATTTATGGACTGACATGCAGTATAAGTCTCTGCACAGCAAGCCTTAATGTTAAGCTAATGTTATTTGTTTTGTTTTCATTATTCTGAGCATCAATACAGTGCTATCTGCTTTTCAGCTATTGACACATTAGTAGTTGAAGGCTATACAAATGAATCATGATTAATAAACGATAAAGTGATTATAGTCTTTTTCAAGTGTTCTTTGCATTTTGTGTACTGTACATCAAGTCACAGAAACATAGAAATATAGAAACATAGAAGTTGGTGGCAGATAAGGACTGCAAGGCCCATCGAGTCTGCCCATTTCTTTTTCTACCTTATGAATGTGCCATAGGCCTTTGCTTTGTTAATGGCCTATCTATTCATACTCATCTGTATTGCTCCCTTATGCCTATCCCATGCCTGTTTGAAGTCCTGCACTGTATTCTTATCCACCACTTCCTGAGGTAGCCCGATCCATGCTTCCACCACCCTTTCTGTGAAAAATAATTTCCTCACATTACCCCTTAATTGAGCTCCCTCTAATCTCATACTGTGTCCTCTTGTCCTGCTATTTTTCTTATATTGAAACATGTTAGGCTCTTTCACCTTGTTAATGCCCTTAAGGTGTTTGAATGTTTCAATCATATCACCTCTATCCCTCCTTTTCTCTAGGGTATACATATTGAGTTCAGTTAACCTGTCCTCATGTGTTTTCTGGTGCAGTCCCTGCACCATTTTGGCTGCCCTTCTCTGGACTGCCTCAATTTGGTTAATATCCTTGTGAAGGTGTGACCTTTAGTACTGCACACAGTACTCCAGATGGGGCCTAACCAGTGTCTTGTAAAGAGGGATTATTACCTCCCTCTTCCAACTTGTGATACCACTACTAATACACCCCAACAGCCCTCTAGCCTTACCTATGCTTTAGTGGTCTGCTTGGATGATTTCAGGTCATTGGTGATCATGACACCCAAGACTCTTTCTTCCATTGTGACTTCCAGCAACTCCCCTCCCAGCCTATAGGTGGCTTCAGGGTTTCTCTTCCCTACGTGCATGATCTTTCACTTCTTTGCATTAAACCCCAGTTGCCACTCTTCTGACCATTTTGCTAGTTTATCCAGATCTCTTCTCATTCTGTCCATGCCATCTGGATCATCTACTCTGTTGCAGATCTTGGTGTCATCTGCAAACAGACAAACCTTACCCTCCAATCCATCTGCAATGTCACTGATGAAGATATTGAAGAGGACTGGCCCCAGGACTGATCCCTGAGGTACCCCACTTGTGACTTGCATCTCTTCTGACTGTATACCATTTATCACTACTCTCTGTTTTCTGCCTGTCAACCAGTTTTCCACCCAGTTGACCAATGTCTGACCCACCCCAAGCCTACCCAGCTTATTAATCAATCTTCTATGTGGAACAGTATCAAAAGCTTTGCTGAAGCCAAGGTAGTCAACATCAACTGCTCCCCCTTGGTCCACCACTCTGGTTACCCAGTAAAAGAAATCTACGAGATTAGTTTGATATGACCTTCCTTTTGTAAACCCATACCTTCTTGGATCCTGTGCTTCTATGGGTTCCCGATGTTGCACTACCCTTTCCTTAAGGAGTGTCTCCATAATATTGTCCAGTAATGAGGTATGACTGACTGGTCTGTAGTCCCCTGCCTCCTCCCTGCTACCACTCTTGTGGAGCTGGATCACAAGATCCCTTCTCCAATCTTCTGGGACCTCTCCTGTGCTCAGAGACTCACTAAACAGTTCTGATAATGGCTCTGCTAGTTCCACTCTTAGCTCCTTTAGTACCCTGGGATGTATGCCATCAGGTCCCATTGCCTTGTCCACCCTGAGCTTATTGAGCTCTTGTAGGACACTTTCTTTTGTGAAGGGACTAGTGCACACCTCCTTCCCCCCCTACTGATTGCTCCAATTATATAATTATTAATAAATCATACTTTATCTTTTTGTCATCCAAACTCTCCATCCCAGTGCTGAGACATCAGCATTCATCTAGATGGTGTTAGCCAGGATAGGGAACCAGGATGCTAGCATAGTTTCATGCTATTTGTATGGGATACCTGTCTGAAGAGATACTGTATAGATTGATGGGCCCGAATTGAAAGTTAATTTTTATGTTTTTTTTAAACTTAGTCTTTGTTCAGGTTCTCCATTGTCCAGTACATCATAAATTAATCACCAGACTTAACTGTTAAATGTGAAAATGTGAAATGTAAAAGAAGGTGCTGCTTCAGCTCGTGGTCTGTCTTAAACAAAGGCAATCATAATATTTAATTCATGCACACAATATAAAATATCAGTTAATAAACATTCTGGGCTGCACAATAGTTATACTCCATGAATTATCTACACATAGTGCAGCTGTCTCTGATAAGAGAAAATAAATGAATAGACTTGCTTTAAAATGGATTCTTTATCTATTCCCTAGCTGTAGTAGCACTTGAAAATACAGAACCTTGAAACACCACAAAATACCAACTATGTGCCATAGTTTTTTTTTCTGTTTTGGTTGTGGTAATTAATTATTTCAGTATTAACCATGATTCCAAGCACATACTGTACAGTGTAGTACTGTATATAGGTCACTCAAACAGACTAATACAGCTTTTTGTATTTTCTTTAAAAAATCAGCTGGATGACTGATGTAATTAGCCCTTGAATCACATCATTATTTGATATCATAATGGATTACTGTGTTGACTTGCTAACTGAAACTGAAATACAGCAATGCAGTTGTCTCTGATCCAAAAAAAATAAAATAATAGACGTGAATAGAAATGGATACTCTGTGTATTCTGTGGCTGTAGCATCACTTAAAAATACAGTACCTTTAAACACTTCAAAATACCAGCTCTATGCCATACTTTGTTATTATTTTTTTTTCTGTTTTGGTGGTAATTAATTATTGCAATACATACTGTATGCTATAGTATACAGGGCTCTGAAACGAATGATGCAGCTTTTTTTATTCTCTTAAAAAAAAGGTGCATGTTTCAGTTCTTGATGCTGATTAATTGAGGACATGTGGAAATGAACAAGCCAGAATGATTGCAGTGCAGGAAATATTTGCCTTCATTTGATTGTTGTAAAAAAAATGATTAAATATAAACAAGAAACAGTGGAAAAGAAGTGCATCTGTTGTATTTTTGCATCTTGTATTCTACAGCATTAAAGTAGCAGGTAAAGCAGAAAGAAATGTTAATGGCCAGTCCAAAACATTTCAACAGAGGTGCAATAAATTATATGCCCTTGCTCCCCAATCTCATGCCTTTGCTCCACAATAATATTATATTTATTTATTTATTTAGTTTTTGTTGACCGGGTAAGCGCACTAGACAAATCCTGCCTATTTTCAGGCACGACCCGGGGGAGGGGGATACAGATGAATGCCAACTGACTTTGAACCAGATTAAGCTGTTGGTGGTATTTATAGTGAATGAATATAGTGATATAGTAATATAATGAGTGCAGTTGTATTTCTGACACAGCATTTAAAGCAAATGTGCCAAGAACTTGTACATCATTAAATATTCCAAGAACTTTCAAGTTTTCTTTTTAAAATGAACAGATGAACAGGATGTGATGTTTTTTTTCTAAAAATGATCCCAATGCATCCCATATGTCATGATATATTTTGTTTTTAATTCACTGAGATAAAAACACTGCCATAGTACCATTCATTTTATTTATTTTATTCACTTTTGAAAAAGAACAGGTACAGTAGCAAACAATAGTGCTTCAGCCTCTCGGGACTATGCAATGTTATTTTATAGCAGTGACTTTGCCAGTAAAATCTGGTTATAAAGAAATAACTTAAGCAATACATTTACTGTACTGCAGTGGAGTTTCCGTGTCATTGATTTCTAAACAACAATCCAGTTGCTATGAATAAAAAAAACATAACATTCAGTCTAGCTGACACAGTCTCTTTTAGGTAATAATGCTCCCATCAGAGGCTGAAGCAATAGGCCCAGATTCGAGAATGTTGGCACAAGTCATTGCCAAATGTGACATGCACCAATCACCATTGCGACATGGACCCTGCATCCTATTTTAGAAGGGGCATGGTCCCCGCATCTAAGTCCTGCAACTTGCGACATACATCTAGGTATGCCCAACAGAGGGCAGACCTGGTGAGGAAGTCATAAGCCGCAACAACAATGCCGCAAGGTGCAAGTGCTCCCCATGCCAGAACCCCAGTGGACCACCACAGGGCAAGAGGCCCCCCCACCCACTGCCATGCCACTATGTGTCCCCAACACCAATCTCGTGTCGCTTGTGACTACAGTCCGATGCTGTTTATGTGGCACCTGGTAGTCTAGTGGCCCCCCACCCAGCTGTGCCAGTCCACTCAGCACCCCCAACCCAACTTCATTCAATGGGAGTGCTTACTGAATAGATGCTCTCAGAAATTAATTTCTGAGCACACCTATACAGTAAACATTCCTACTGGGGAATAATAAAAACTGCCATCACAGAGGTAACAAGCCTTTGTGTGAAGCAAATAAACAAAACAAAACGATGTAAGAAACCACTGTGGTTCTCAAAGGAAGTGGCAGTGAAGGTTCAAGAGAAAAAGAAAGCATTCAGGAAGTACAAGGAATCACAGAAGGAGCAGGACAGAGAACTGTATCAGTTAAAGCAAAAGGATGCTGGGAAGGCACTCAGAACAGCAAAGGCCCAAACCGAGGAAAAGATAGCCAACTCAGTTAAGAAGGGGGATAAAACCTTTTATAGGTACATCAGGTGGCGAAGGAAGACCAAGGGAGGGTTAGTGAGGCTTAATAAAGGGAGGAGGGTGGGCAGAGTGTGACTGTGAAAAGGCAGAGATACTAAACAAATATTTTTGCTCAGTATTTACAAAGGAAGAGGGGGAGGTACCTAAAACAAACAGCAGAAACACTCTAGATACAGAAGTTGATACCGGCCCATTTACAGAAGAAAGGGTTCTGAAAGAACTCTTAAAACTGAAGACGGACAAAGCAATGGGGCCTGATGGGATTCATCCCAGAATTCTAAAAGAACTAAGGGTAGAACTAGTGACACCACCGACTACCCTCTTTAACAAATCATGGGAGGATGGAGTGGTACCGAAGGACTGGAGAAGGGCAGATGTGATTCCCCTTCATGAAAGTGGGAGCAAGGCAGAAGCAGGAAACTACAGACTTGTTAGTTTAACCTCAGTGGTAGGGAAAATGATGGAATCACTTCTGAAGGAAAGAATTGTTGAGTACCTAGAGGCCAGAGGGGCACTGGACCCAAGGCAGCATGGATTCACAATGGGAAGGTCATGCCAGACAAATCTGATAGATTTCTTTGACTGGGTGACCAAGTAGTAGATCAGGGAGGGCTGTGGACATGGCCTACCTAGACTTTAACAAGGCATTTGACACAGTCCCACACAAAGATTAATATACAAGTTAGCCAGCCTGGGAGTGGGTCCCAAGATGACAGCCTGGGTAAAGAATTGGCTGGAGAATAGGACACAGAGAGTAATAGTAAATGGAGTCCACTCTGAAGAAATGGGGTTACTAGTGGGGTACCGCAGGGTTCAGTATTAGGACTGGTCCTCTTCAATGTCTTTATAGCTTACATTGCAGAGGGACTGAAGGAAAGTATGCCTCTTTGCAGATGACACAAAGATCTGCAAAAGAGTTGATGCACAAGGTGGGTGGAAAGGATGAGAAGGACTTGGCAAGGTTAGAGGAATGGTCAAATGTATGGCAGCTTAGATTCAATGCTAAGAAGTGCAAGGTAATGCACCTGGGAAACGAAAACCCAGGGAAGAGTACACAATGGGGGTGAGATACTAACAACAACCAAAATGGAAGGGACTTAGGGTAGTCATATCAGATGACCTAAAGGTGGGCAAGCAATGTGAGAGGGCAGCAAGGAGGGCTGGGGGGATACTGGGATGCATAGGGAGAGGCATCACCAGTACAAAACAGGAAGTTATTATCCCTCTGTACAGACAGTTGGTGAGACCCCATCTTGAGTACTGCGTGCAGTTCTGGAGACCCAATCTCTGCAAAGACAATGACAGGATGGAAGCTGTCCAGAGGAGGGCAACTAAAATGGTGCAGGGTCTGCACCGGAAGACATATGAAGAGAGACTTAAGGAGCTAAATATGTATAGCCTCGAGGAAAGGAGGGAGAGGGGGGACATGATAGAAACTTTCAAGTACCTCAAGGGAATCAACAAAGTCCAAGAGAGTAGCATCTTTCAAAAAAAGAGGTGTGCAAGAACAAGGGGGCACAATTTGAAGATAGAAGGGCGCGGCTCAGAGGTAACTTAAGGAAGTATTTTTTCACAGAGAGGGTTGTGGATGCATGGAACGACCTTCCGGAGGAGGTTGTGGAGTCAAAAACAGTGGTGGAATTCAAGCATGCATGGGACAGTCATAAGACAATTCTAGGGGGTGGGGGTAGGAAGAAGTAGGCTGCTGGTTAACTAGGATCTGCAGCTTATCCATTAGGTAGGGAAATGGGCAGACTGGGTGAGCCAAGCGGTCCTTATCTGCCGTCAAAATCTATGTTTCTATGTTTCAATGTTACTGATCTTAGTCAGTGGCTGGCCATGGAGGCGAGAGTTGGGCTGTGTCAGTCACTTGCTGGGGATGGTTGGGGGTGCTGGGTGGACTGGCACAGCTGGGTGGGGGTGGTGGGTGCCACTAGACTACCAGGGATGGTCTGGGGTATGGACAGCAATTGCAGCAGTGTCTCAAGGTCTGGGCACTGGTGGCAGGTTGACAGTGCTGCCCTGTGGGATATTTAGTGGTAGGGGGGGGTTCGGGGGCACGGGGTATGTGGGCAGCCCTGTGGAGCTTTCACTATTCAGGAGTTTGGGGGCAGGGGGTGTTGGCAGCCCTATGGGGCACCTACAGGAGTGTGCTGTGCATGGGGTGGAGGGCACATGTGGATTGCCTGCTGGGCAGCTGGCGGGTCTACAGAACCCTAGGGAGGGCATATGTAAGTTACACCAGCTAAATGCTGGTTTAACTTACATTGCTGGTTCTCCTTCGGGGGTTCTCGTAGAATCCTGACATTGGGGACTTTGTTGCTGTCCTTCTGGAATGGGGCACAACTGCTGCCATAAACCACCTAGCTCCATGTCACAGGGGGTTTATGGCACAACTACTGGCGTAACAGCTCTTCGGCGCAAGTGGCCTGTGACATGTCATAGACCACATTGTAGACTCGTGCATGTCGCAACTGCTGGAGTAAAGTTGCTTCTTGCACCATTCTACTTGGTGCAAGTGCTGTTACACCAGGTATGACATTTCTAGAATCAGGGCCATAGTGTTTGGGTACTGTGGCTGTGCATCTGTAACACTGAAGTAAATACAAAAACAATAGTTTACGTGACAGATTATATTACATAGAGATTAAACAAAGTCATGCATCAACACAGATATTCATTTTGTTTCTGAGTCAATATTGTACCACATATTGTAAGCCATTTCTCTTGAGACATTCATTTTAATGGTTGTTTTCTTGCCTTTTTTACTAATCTCGTATACTGTATAATGTATTTTTAATTTTACAATCCATAGTTTTTTTTTGATTATTCACCAGAAAACAATCATTAAGTTGGATAAGTCTCATCTCAATTGGCTTATGTGGTATAATATTCACTCAGAATCAAGATGAATGTCTGGGTTTATGTTTTACCTTGTTTAATCTTTATGTAATGTACTTGTCATGTCAAGCTTGTAATGTGTTTTTAGAGTTATTGCCCAATTTCTGTACTAATGGAAGTCTTTTAAATTGAAAAAATCAGTAAAAGATATCAATAATATAAAAATACAAAAATAAATAAATGGAATGCAATGGTGGCTGTTTCTGTGGTGATGAATGAACAACAGTGACATTATTGACTTTATGACTACTATACAGCTGCGAATGTGTCTTACATGAAATATACTGATTTTTATTTATTTATTTATTTAATTCATCAGAATGCAACCTTTGAGTCAAGGACTCATTTGCAAAGGATCCTCATCACAGATACAAAGGAGTACAACATTTTTACAGATAAATAGTTGGCAAGCATTTCATAATTATACAAAGTACAACAGATTATACACAAGTTTTACAAAGTGATAATGCTGGCATAGTGAGCCCTAGTTATACAGTAGGTTATACACACGTATGCACAAGTTATACAAAGTGATACTGACACAAAGTGATAGTGATTACTATCACAATCACAATAACTATAACTGTGGTGGTGGTGGTGGGGTTTCTAGTGTACCAAGCTCTGTCTAACCAAATACTTGCCTTATGTAAAGTCTGCAACTTCAGTGTAACTTAACAATGCAAAGCTAGGGCATTTTTGCCATTTCCATCTTTTATTTGCATTTTATTTTTTAATTAAACCCTGCTGCCTATCTAAATAAAAATGAACCATGCTTACACTGTTTTGACTGCATGCTATCATGAAGTAGTCAAACACTTCCCACACCACATCTATCACTTATCCATTAGTTGTACTCAATCTCACTGTGAAAGTACTTGGCTAGCAGCACTCTGAATGGCACTGTCAAGTGTTTTTGCATATGAATGTGCTCAGCCAAACTGAAGTGGTTGAAACCTCCTACTGGTTCCAGGTGGGACAACAAGAACTGCTGCTTAGGAACTAGGGCTGTGCAGCAGCTGAAAATCATTTTCTAAATGCCATGAATAACGGGATATCTGAATATTTGGAGCTGAATACCGAATAGTCCACTATTTGGCTGGTATTCTGTATTATGCCGTGGGGTTGTCAATGAGAAAAATAAGTCTTCTCTAACATCCTAATAATCTTTAAAATTAATATTAATGCCTGGTGTCTAGTGGTCCAACACCCACAGCCGATTGCCAATCCAAAATGAAGAATCCACCCCCCCACCACCGAGACACTCATCAATACCTCAGTCCCCAAATGTATCAAAATTAAAAAAATTCCCTCATTTCCCTGGTGTCTAGCAGACCCCCCACCCATGACCCTGAGCAGTTCACCAGCACAGTCCTCCCCTCACCTCCATGGCTGGCAGTGTGACTGAGCTTTCAATGAATAAGCATGTGCTTGTACAAGGGTTGTACTGGTGGCTTCAGGATGCTTCCTGTGCTGTTTCCAGTACCTTTGCATTTCTGTCTCCATTCTTACCCTCCTCAGGTCCTCAATATTATTTCAGTGCAAAAATGAGGTGGTCATTTTTTTTCTTTAGAAATATATATTTTGATATTTCAATAAAACTCTAAAATGAAAACATAAACTGTCAATTTCACATTTCCCCATTATCTGCCACTTATTGTGATAAGTTATAATGTCCATTGTACTTGTACAGCTAAAGCAGGTAGGGAAGGGCAGGCAGGTGAAGAACGTTTGAGTGATATGGGGAGGAAGCACATAGGAAAGGAGACTGGGGTGGGGGAAAGATGCTGGAAAGGGAGAACAAGAGCAGAGGGAGGGCAGACTGTAAAACATGGAAGGTCATGCTAACGAATGCCCGTAGCCTAGGAAATAAGGTTCCAGACCTGGAGGCCTTGTTGGCAGATGCAGACATTGACATACAGCAGCAGCAATAATAGAGATGTGGCACTCTGCTAATCATAGCTGGGAAGTCAGTGTACCAGGCTATAAACTGTTCAGGAGGGATAAGGAGTGTTAAAAGGGTTGGGGAGTGATCCTGTACATCAGAGATGGTATAAAGGCTACAGAAGTTCAGGCAAGACAGGGCGAGGCCAAGGTAATGTGGGTCACCCTGGAGACAGGTAATGGAACAGCAATATGAACTGGGGTGATCTACAGACCCCCAGCACAGAGGGAGGAAGAAGACAGCGGTGCATGAGCCAACCAGTGACACGTCAATTCTGAACCTGGTATGGACCAGTGGGAACAGAGTTGAGTCAATACAGATGAAAGGGCAGTTGGGGTCCTGTGCCCACAACATGGTGTGGTTCATCATGGAGACAATGAATCAACCGAGCCACACAGTGGCAAGAGTATTAGATCTCAGAAGAGCAGATTTCACTGAAATAGGGAGATGTATACAAGCAGCCCTGCATAAAGGATGAGTGATAGAGGGGGTGGAAGAACAATTGAAACAACTGAAAGGAGCCATAATGGAGATAACAAACCAATGTGTTAGGATAGTGGCCAAAGGGAGAAGAATAAGGAAACCATTATGGTTCTCAAAAGAGATGGGGGACAAAGTCAGGGCTAAAAGTTGAATTTCAGGAAACACAGTATAATGGAAGCCAAAGGGATGAGGACAGAGAGGTGTACCTTGAATGTCTAGGGAGCAGGGAATGATGTTAGGAGGTCAAAGGCACAGATAGAAGAGGGTTTAGCATGGTCTGTAAACAAAGAGGATAAGGCATTTAACTCATTGCCTCCACAGGCTCACTCTGAGATTACACCACTTGCCTCCTGAATCTCCTGTATACTTTTATCAGTGAATCCTGGGCCTTTCTAAGCAAAATCAAGCCATAGTCAGCATGTCACAAACAAATGCTAATAGCTCAATAACTGTACATGCTAGACACAAAGTATGAGTGGCAGAGTTATTCAGCACAAAATTGCCTTTCCAATGGTGGCATGCATGTAATAATAAGTAATTTTGTTTTTTTCTATGCTGGTCAAAAGAGCAAACTAAATATTTTTTTCACTAAAAAAGGGCAACATAAGCCATTTTTTGTTGGAAAATATGTAAAATATCAACACCAAATTAAGCATACAGACATTAGATGGTGTTTTAATATTACGTTTGTTAATAAAAGATATCTTTTTACTATAAAACGTAATTTTTCCCCATTTTAGTCAAGGTGCTTTGGTGAGATTTGAGGGATGAATCTCAACCACACACACCATATCATAAACAAATGCATATAACTCCAAAAGTATACATGATACACACAAAGTATCAGCATGAAAGTTGATGAGCACAAAAATGCCTTTCCAGTGGTGCTATGCAACCAGTTGTAATCAATGCGGTTTTTATTTTATACTGCTGAAGTGGCAAAAAAGTGAATTTTATTCAAGCTGCTTAGGTGAATCTTCATGGAAAACATGTCAGCCATACGCACCATACCATAAACAAATGTGAATAACTCCTAAAGTATACATGATATACACAAACTATCAGTGGCAAAGTTGTTCAGCACAAAATTACCTTCCCAATGGTTGTATGCAAATAATAATATGTAATTTTATTTTTTTTAAGCTGGTTGAAACAGTAAAAAAAATATTTTTTTCACTAAAACAGGCAACATAAGCCATACACACCATACCATAAACAAATGCAAATAACTCCTAAAGTATACATGATATGCACACAATATCAGTGACAAAATTGTTCAGCATAAAATTACCTTTCCAATGGTGCTATGCAGTCATATATATATATATATATATATAATATATATATATATATATATTATATTCTGTTACACTATATATTAAAATAAACAAGTGACTTCTCCAGACATTGCAAGGGCACACTGGGAGTCAGTAGCAGACTTCTGCAGTCATCCTCAGGACACACCAGTGTATTTTACTGATGACTACAGGTGTCTGCTAGGAGACAATGAGTTAATGGGTACAGTACATCAGTGAAAGAAGAAAAAACAGGGGGGATTGTGAGGCTCAAAGGGGAGAAGGGAGATTGTAAGGAGGGGGATCTGGGCAAGACTGAAGTACTGAACAAATACTTTTACTCAGTATTCCCTAAGGAGGGGGAGGGTCAATGACCACAATTGAGTTGCAGAGGCAATGGGTGGGGGGGGGAGAAGTGGACACCTGTCTAGCAGTGCGTCTGGCAGCCCTGTTCACAGAGTCACTCAACATGGGTGTCATTCCAGAGGACTGGAAGAGGGCACATGTAGTCGCACTGCACAAAAGCAGCAGTAGGGAGGAGTGGATAATCAAGAAGGGGTACAGAATAATGCACCTGGATAGAGGGAACCCTGCGAAGAGCTACAGGTTGGGTGGCAGGAGCTGAATCTCAACAAAGAGCAAAGGAACCTAGGGGTTATGATCTCTGATGACCTTACGATATCAAAGCAGTGCACAAAGCCAGCAGGGAGGGCCAGTGGCATGTGGTGCATCGGCAGGGTTATCACTAGTAGGAGATGGGAGGTGGTGATGCCATTGTATAAAACATTGGTAAGGCCTCACCTGGACTACTGTGTGCAGTTCTGGAGGCCACACCTCCATAGTGGAGGGATTTAAGCTTGCCTTTGACATGCACAAGGGAAGCTTGAGAGGGGTGTGAGTGATGAAAAGCCATTCATCACATAGGGTCAGTGACCACATACACTGTATAGAACCTATGGGCACACTGGATGGGCCTAGCAGTCCTTATCTGCTGACAAGTTCTGTGTTTCTACTTGCCCTACTATATTTTGGAAAGATGTCTCCACCTCCACCTTCTCCTGCTGTGCCTAGAAACATATATTATACTACGCCCAGGTCCCTTTCCTTTTTGATTGTTGTTAGTCCCCCCTCCCCCATTGTGTGCTGTTCCCCTGTGTTTTTTATTTTCCATGTGCATTACTTGGCACTTCTTTGCATTGAATCTAAGCTGCTATGCATTCCCCCCCTTGTGTCTCACCCCTCTTGCAGAGCCTTTCCTTACAATCCTTCCGCAATGTCACCAGCATTATAAAGACAGTCTCTGCATCCTGTTGTCCATCAAAAGTTTTACCCAGGTGACCACCATGGAGTCCACTCCAGAGCTGGCTAATTTCTTTACTAATCTTTGTGTATCTATAATTTTGACTTTCAGTGATGCAATTCATTGGGTGCTGAAACATCATGAATGTATGACATCATCATGGCCACTGATTGGCTCAGTGACTGCTTAGGAATGCTTAGTGGCTGCTTAGGAATGCAAATGATGCTGACCAACCAAATAAATATAATTGTGAGTATTCAATGTATGACTGGAAGACACCATTGTCACTGTATGAGCTAATCAGAGACACTTCTTTGTTCAGTGACACATTACAAGCATGGCACTAACTTCACCGTGACACCACCAATTTCATTGTTCAGGTTTGAATTACAACTGTGGTTTACTTTGCTTCATAGCAACATGACTAAAATTTGCAAAGCAGTATTGCCAGTTCTGACCAATTGTCAAAAGTCTGAAAAGACCTACAAGGAATGTGTAGCATTCCTGAACGAGACTGGAATCCATGTCACTGAACAAGCGCCAGCCAAGTGCCTAAAGCGGAATGGAAAACAATGCCCCAAGATGCAATCAAAGTTTGGAAGGTAAAGTATGCTGTATTTCGGCTTTGTATAAGTATAGTAATGTACCATAAAATCTTCTATACCAAAACATTTCATAACATGAGGATTGGAATAATTTATTTTCTGTTCCAGAGATGTATTGGAAGCAATTGAGCAATTGATGGATGTGGATGACAAAAGAAGTGCGCTGCAAATAAAATATATTTTGCTACATGACCTTTCTGTCAACATCTCCAAGTCATCTGTACACAGACTGTGAAGGTAGAATGGGTAGAAGTTTGGGAGAGCAAGGCATTGCACCACAAAGTTATTTGTGTGTTATTCTAATGTTTGTGTCTTGTTGCTTGCATAATCCAGTTTTGGATAGCTTTTGGTGATGGTTGGTGTCCTGACATGAATTATTAAGTTTGTACAACACACTAGGCTAATAAACAAAGTTACACACAGTGCTGAATGCATGTGCCACTTTGCTGCCAAGTTCAAGGACAGTGTGTTTCTGATGACTACTCCAGTTCTGTGTCTCTGTGTCTGTGTCTCTGTGTCTCTGTGTCTCTCTCTCTCAGTTTGTCTCTCTTTCTAATGTTTGTGTCTTTGTTTGGGGGGGATAGTTAGTGGGGCTAGTGTGGATGTGGGGAGAGAAAGAGAGACATACAGCATAGGCATACAGCTGGTGCCAAATTTCAACTGGAGGTAACACAGTAGTACTGAAGGCTAGTGCTTTTATGATTGATTTCATGAATGTTCAAATGTCTCAATTTTATGAACATACTCCTGGTTGCATATAACACCTGTAGAGCACATCAAATGATTGTTGGAGTACAGATATGAGTTCTTATTGCACAGTATGTCAATAAACAAAGATACATACATTGCTGTATGCATGAGTCACTTTGAAGACAAGTTTAAGGACAGTGATTTTCTGATGTCCGTTCCACCACCAGTTCTATGTGATAAGGGTGAATTCAGCATGATGAATACCCTTATCAGAACCCCACTGAATTTCGGCAATGTGGGGTCCCGGTGAGAGAAAATGTGGTGCAAAACCCTTTTTTTGTTTTAATTTGGGGGGCTATGCCCCCTACACCCCTCTAAATTAGGATTCTTAACTCCAGAGGAGTGCATTTTGGGGTGAGGTGCATCTCCAAATAAAAAAAAAAACACTGTCTTGGGCCGGCATGCAACAATAACTACCGGCGCCCTGTCCCAAACCCTGTATCCCTGACACCCCAAGCAGGCACCTAGCCCACCACACCATGATGCCAGCTCACTGGAACACCCATGGAACCACCCCTCACATACCCTCCTGTCCCATGTTCCTTGGGCTCGCTCCCACCCCCCATCCCTTGCACATATCATTCTGTTGCCTTTTCACAACCAACCTCATCTGGTCACCAACCCCACACCCCTGCCATCGGGGTACTAGCTGAAAGTGAGTCACCATATCAGTAGGCGCCCACTTACCAGTGTTCCATATGACGGTATACCCCACCCCATCCCTATCCCTATCTCTCTCTCTCTCTCTCTCTCTCTCTCTCTCTCTCTCTCTCTCTCTCTGTTTCTTTCTCTTTCTAGTGTGTTTCTTTTTTGGGGTAAATGAAAGAGATTGTGGAGGGGGGATACAGAGAGAAACATACAGAAGAAGCAAATGGACAGTCATGAAATGCTCAACAAGGTGACTCAGGCATACTATATGTACTTGATTTTATGAATGTACAAATGGCAAAATTAATTGAGTGTACTCTTGAATTGAAATTAACTATGGCACTGTGGTAATATGTACATTTATTTTGCTTCCTTGCTTGCATATAACAAATGTGGATCACATCAGGTGATGGTTTGCTGTCCAGAACTGAATTCTTACATACAGCATGTACTGCGCAGCATTTCAACAAAGATACATACACTGCTATATGCATGAGTTCAATCAATCAATCAATCAAAATCTTTATTTAATCAGACGATCATCATTGAACAAAATTCATTTTCAAGATGGACCTGGGTAGGCATCAAGATCAGTGTACGATACATTTACACATTTTTTATTTATTTTATTTTATTTAGCTTTTGTTGACCGGGTAAGTGCACTAGACAAATCCTGCCTATTTTCAGGCACGACCCGGGGGAGGGGGATACAGATGAATGCCAACTGACCTTGAACCAGATTAAGCTGTTGGTGGTATTTTTAGTGAATGAGGGAAATTTGGCCAGGACACCGGGGAAATTCCCCTACTCTTTTCGATAAGTGCCATGGGATCTTTAACATCCACCTGAACTACCACCAATCCAGGCAGATGGGACCTCAGTTTAACGTCTCATCCGAAAGACGGTACCTCAGAAATGCAGCACCCCTCTTATGCTGCATTACAGTGTCAGTACTGGGATATTAACCCAAGTGCCAGATGTGGGAACTGAACCCACAGCCCTCTGATCTCCTGGCCTCAGAGGCGAGTGTGCTACCTACTGAGCCACTGACACTGCTAATATGCTAATAATAAATAAAAATAAAAAATAAAAATTACACATAAGGGTTCACAGTGTTTACAGAATTCACATTGAATATATAAAAAGAAACAGTAACATAGAAAAAATGCAAGGCAAGTACAAAATAGTTATACAATGAATACAGAATATATACAGAAGAATCAGCACAAAAAGCAAAGTATAAATTCATACATATTTCGGTGTATGTCCGCAATATAACTCCAACAGGCAATAATAAGATAACAGCACAGGGTGAGGTGGGGGTGGGGGGTGTTACCATTAGGGCCCAAGTTGTGTGGAAAAAGTGGTGGAAAAAGTGAGGGAGGAATGAAGGAATGGCTGAGGGCAGTGAGGATGAGTAGTATTTAGGGGGAGAAGGGGCATAAGGTACAGATACAAGAATGCACTGTTTGGCACCTCATCGAATGCTACTACTGCCTAAAGTGAAGGTTAGGCAATCCAATGTGACAATGGGGGTCAAGAATGTAAGAATATCTTGTGCAGTAACAAGGAAAAGAAATAAGGAGAAAGAGAGGAGTGAGGAGAGGATTAAAAACAAATAGGTTAGGGTGTCTCCAGAGAAGCCAGACAGGATATAGTAGTGCACTACCTAAGAATAAGGAGATTAGGGATTATGAAAGCAATTACAAGATTCCTTATATGAATGAGCATATAGTGTTTTGAAGACAGCCAGGTTTGTGTGGATGATGAGTTTTCAAAGTCTTTTGCAGCTTGTTCCACAAAACAAGCAACACATACTTATGGCAGCCCTGCCAAAATGTAGTTTCACCTGGGCACTTTTTCAGAGAGATGTTGGAGTTACTTCTTAATGCATATTTTCCTACCAGACTTATCAGAAGGCAATTGAAAATGTACTGAGGTAGTTTTTTAGTAATAGCTCTATAAGTCCAAAGTGCAGCATTTCTATGACATCTGTATGGAAGGGATGACCATCCCACAGCCAGGTATAATGAACAGTGATGTATGGAGAAGGGGAGACCAGTAATGAACCTCAGGGCTCTATGGTAAAGTTTATCAAGCTTGGCTAACATCGCAGCAGGGCCCTGGCTATAAAGAAAGTCTGTGTAATCCAGCAGAGAAAGGAATGTAATTTGGATCAACCTCAGCCTGGCTTCTTTAATGAGAAGGTGATTGAGCTTGAAAAACAGACCAAGTCGCTGTCTTAGTTTTTTGCTTAGTTCCTCAATATGGTCAGTGAAAGATAGCCTATTGTGAATCCATACTCCTAAGTATTTGAATTTCATTACATATTCTAATTGTTCTCCTAGTATTGTAGTAATCTGTGGAATAGATCCAGAGGTAGCTGGGTTTGACGTTATGGGTAAAAGGCGAGAATAGCATTGCTTTCATTTTTTTTAGCATTTAAAAGCAGCTTTTGGTTTAGAAGCTGAAGCTGCAGCTGGTTGAAATCATATTGAAGGTCATAGTATGCAGCTTCAAGTGTTGGTCTGCTTATACATAACATTGTGCCATGTGCGAATAAGTGTATATTGGTCTGTTTTACGCTTATATCAATATTGTTGATATAAATTGCAAACAACAACGGTACTCTTTTCAGCAGAGGTTTAAGAGGTGAAAGTTCACCTTCTGCCTTTACCTGTTGTAGTCGGCCTGTCAGATATTTAGCAAACCATCTCAGGGGAAAGTTGGTCCAGGCCATTGCTCCTAAGGCATGAGAGAAGACTGTGGTCCACCATATCAAAAGCCTTGCTTAGGTCCACAAATACTGCACAAACAGAGTTTCTATCATCCAAATTATGCTGCCAATCATTGGTCACCTTGGCTAGGGCTGAGATTGTGCAGTGTTGTGCTATGAAGACTGATTGTAATGGGTTTAGCAAGCCTTTGGACTTTATGTGATTCCTGAGTTGAGTACTCACAATTTTGTCTTAACGGGTCATAATGTCGCATGCTTAATAGAGTACGACATTATGGCTAAGTGGCTACAGTGTAGTCCATAACCGCTACTGGTGCAATACTGTGTATACTGCTGTACGTGGTACTGCACCAGTAGTGCTTTCCCAGGCAGAGGATATGACCTTTGCTGGGAGTGGGTTCTGCTGGACAGCTGCCGTGGCTCACAGGAACTTCCTGTTTGGGAGCAGGAAGGGAGTGATCACAGAGGCACAAAAGACTCACCATCCTAGAAGGAAAAGAGTAGCTCTCCATCCCCCCAGCTGCTGGGGGTCTGCTCTGAGCAAGTAAAAAGGAGACTACTGAGGAATATAGGTATGTCCTGTCCCAGAACAAGAAGATCAAGAGCTTTAAAGGCTCAGAGGCAGTAGGAAAGTAGGGGTGAAAAAAGGGAAAAAGAAAAAAAATGGTATAAAATGAAAAAAAATAAATAAACAAAGAGAGGAAAGAGAAAGTATATAATACAACAGTTAAGGGGCCACAAACCAGACATGATGTGAGAGGTGCAATGCAGTAGCTGTGGAGCAGCAGTCTTCCAGGAGAAGCTCTGGAGGATGCGGTGTTTTTCCACAAGTAGGCACCTCTCTGGGCTGAGGGAGGAGGTTTCTCATTTCCAGGCTGAGTTGGTCAGGATTTGGGGGACCTCTTCTCCCACCCAGGGACCACAAGGGTCACTGCTGCTGCCTCAGAGGTTGCCAAAAAAGATGAGCAGTTGGACCACAGTGGGCTCAGGGAGGGTGATGATGGTGGAACAGAGGCACATCCCTCCAGTTGTACTGCACCACAATTCATATGCCATTCTGGCAGAGTGTGGTTCCTCTATGGAGGCACCCACAGTGGAGACCAAGGAGAATTCTGGGAACCTCCACAAAGGAGACCCACAGGAGGGTAGCATGAGATGCCCACAGTGGAAGGAAACAACTCCTGAGACTGGGTTTGATTCCCTGTCCCAGAAACTTTTACTTTTAGCACTTTTGTGCGCTCTCCGAGTTGGACCCCCCCCCGGAGTTGAGAATTTTTAGTGAGGGGGGTCTAAGCGGTGTAGTGCCCCATAACAGAGGGTGTGGGGGCAGAGCCCCCCACAGAAAAAAGACTTATGCCTCATGGCAGAAATCACACTGTATTGGCAGTGCGATTGTGCCATGTGACATAATGTCTTGCGACATTATAACCCTGTGCCAATTTTCTCCAGTAACTTGGATAGTATAGGGAGGAGAGAACTTGGCCTGTAATTGTTTAAGTCACAGGGATCACCAGATTTAAACAGTGGGATAACATGGTCTGTTTTCCAAATTGGTGGGAGGGCACCTAGAAATAAAGTTAGATTAAAGAGATGCATGACTGGTACAGCTAAAACTTGGTAGCCAATCTTTATGAAATATGGGTCAAGGTAATCTACTCCAGCACTTTTTTTTAGTAGCAAGCTGTAGTAACCTCTTTCAGGGTTGCTGGCTTGAGGGTGAAGGAGAGACTTGGGACAAGGATTTCATGGTTGTTTGTACCAAGTCTGGAGCATAAAGAACAAGCAGGAGAGTTGTCAAAGGCAGGCACTGCTGTTGCAAAGTGTTTTTTGAGAGCATTAAGGATGGCTGGTCTGTCAAAGATAGTGGAATTTCCAGAAATAAGTTTTATAGGTAGAGAATTTTGGAGGTGTGACCTGATAGATCTTTGATTGTCTTCCAAAATCTAGATGGGTTCTTAGAAGCAGAGTCAAGTTCAGAGCGGTAATAGACAGCCTTAGCTTCCTTGATCATCTTAGTGCAGGTATTCCATGCCCACCCATTTCTACCCTGCTAACACTGGAGTCCCACATCAGGAGTCCTAAAAAGACACCAGTCTTTTTTCAAGCTTGAATTTGAATGTTGATTTCTGGAGTGAATCCCTTTTGAACATAGCAGCCTTCAGCTCAAGTGTGAACCATGTGCAAGATTTATTCCTCACACTCGCTTTTACCAGTGGTGCATGCTTGTTTAGTACCTCTGTCACTGTTTCATAAAAGATGTCCTGAATAGCTGTCTTTGCTAAGTGAAAGTACTGCCAATGCAATGAGTCTCTTAGCTCAGTGATGAAAACAAGGGGGTCAAAATTGCATCTGCATTTCTTAAAGATAAACTTGGATGAAGGTGGGGGCATGGAGTTTGATCTAACACAGGCAATAAAGCAGTAATCGCTGATATCAGAGAAAAAAGTAGCAGCATGTGAGAATAAGTTGGGTTTACTTACTAGAATGATATCTAGCAATGTGATGTTGTTTGGGTTCTTTTTATTAGGATGTGTAGCTTCTCTGACAAGTTGTAACAACCCAAGGGAGTCACACAGCCATTTAAGTAGTGGTGCCGCATTGGAGAACCAGTCTAAATTGAGGCCCCTTAATATGATAGCTTGAGTGCCTGGATTCTAGAATATTACTTAAATGCTTTAGAAGCTGTAGTCCAGCAGAGGGGGGGCCTATAGCATCCTACCACATAAGGTGAGACAAAAGGAGTGATCTCCACTTTAAGAGACAGGCATTCAAATTCATTTGGGAAAGAGGCTGAGACTAGGATTGCGGTAGAACATTTGTCCTTGACATAGATAGCTACTAATCTGCCTCTGGCCTGTCTATCAGTTCTAAATATGGAATAGCTGGGAATGTTCACCTCATTATCAGGTGTGCCTGCTCTGAGCCATGACTCAGAAACCACCAGGACATCAGGTGAGGTGTGACATATTGAAGCCTGGATAAATGTTAACTTCTTTAACAGGCTGCAAGCATTGACATGCATAAAGCTTATGCCTTTGAGACTGGGCAGGTCAGATGGTGAGTTGATGGTTGTGGGAGGGCCAGGGTTAAGTTCAACATTGCCTGAGAACAATAATAAGTTGCCAAGTTCAAGGACAATTCATTTTGTGATGTTAGTTCCTGCCCCTCTATCTCTGTCTCTCTGTCTCTCCCCCTGTTTCTCTTTCTAATGTGTGTGTGTGTTTCTTGGTTGGTGGAGGGGATAGAGAGGATGGAGATAGTGGGGAAGGGGGGACATGCAGTAAAGCAGAAGCATACTGCCAGTGCTGAAATTCAACACAAGTTAACACAGGCATATGACTTCAAGTGCTTTTGTCATTGTTTTTATGAAACTTTGACCTCTTTGGTAGGACCTGCCCTATGATAACATAGGCAAACAAGGTTCTGTGTGTGGAGAGGGTCAGGCAGTGGACTTAAGAAGGAGAACGATTTAACAATGTTATTTTCTCCAATGAAACAATCTGTCAGCTGGAGAGCTGCACCATCATGGCATTTCATAAAAACGGTAGACAGGTGTGCAAGCCGAAGCCCAAGCACCCACTCAAAATGCATTTGTGGGGTGCCATATCCTGTTGTGGTCCAGGACCAATAATTATTTTTGAAGGTAAGAGGATCATAACTTGCAGGTGTGCTCTTGTTTGCTTGGGGTCTGGAATTTATTCAGTGCTTGACAAACCCAGATCCCTCTTTTCTTCACTTAAGTAGTCCAACACTTTCTCTTTATTTTGGTCAGTATACTGTAGGTTTACCCACCCTTTCCATTGGTGTTACTTGAATCACATCAGTATCAGCTGATAGGCAGATGAGAATGGCAGCTGGTAACATAACTCTCAATATTTCAACCACCAAATGTGGAACATTGGATGATAAAATGTGCAACAAACAGGCAAAATGTAGAACACTTCATGAAATCTCAAAGATAGAAGATCAGAATGCTGTAAAAATGTGTGTTTTCATGTTTACAAAGTTTTATTTTTATTGACTGACACCTCTATCACATTTATTGTTTTGATTTCTGCTTTAAAATGTCAGCATAACATGTGGGACAGCAAGCACTCAGTGTGGAATAGAATGCTTTTTTGAGGCAAAATGAGGAACTGTTCCTTATAATGAGGCGCAGTTGAGAGGTATGGCTGGTAATGGTACAGAATAACATCGTTTACTCAGCTTAGAATGTTCCGTAACTGTAGTTCATGAGTGACAGTCAGAGTCTGCCAGTGTGATCTATGTCAGAGAGCCCTGTGATCCTCAACCTAGTTTGGAATTTAAACTCCAGTTAATAGGAAAGTGGTGGAGACATTTTCAAGCAAGATTCCTACATTTTCACACAAGGGAGCTTGAAAGGGACTGCATGTTTTAGTGTAGCCAAGAGGCAATACTCTAAAAGTCCTGAAGGTTCAATGTTAGTAATGCTGCCTTTGAGAAATTACTGTGTGTTAATTTTCTGACAAATGACCAAGGGCAAAGGCACAGATACAGAGACTGTCTCATTAGGGAGCTGGCTGAGGTGTGTGTGGCCTACAGTATACTGTACATTCCAGAGCTAGGGGCATTACCAACCTATGCATTGTAGCAAAAGTAACTGGTATGCCATATGTGGGATACTGTAATATGTGGTGGTGGCCAGCTTGCCAACAGTGGTCTGTGGCTTACATAGGAAAGCACACAATGCTGACAATTCTATTAATGATGCAGCTATTACTGTCCTGTGTTTTCAGGAATTATGGATCATGTATTCTTTGAGAAGCACATTGTGAAGAAGGTGCTCGCACTATACATTGTGGACCAATGGTCAGATAGGCCACATCAGTTCTTCCAAGGTGTAGTACAATACAATACAGTAGTGTTGTACATCACCTCATTACTCATAACATGCAGTCATGCATAATTACTTAAAAAAATATCCACTGAGGCAACTTGCACATATAGAACATTGCAAAAAGTCTGCAAAGCATCTGAATAATAAGGAATTAAGAATAAAACTGTACATGTGGTGCTATAATTCCTCCAAATAGAAACATCGACTTTGACAGCAGATAAGGACCACTTGGTCCACCTAGTCTGCCCATTTCCCTGCCTACTGGATAAGCTGCAGATCCTAGTTAACCAACAAACTATTTCTTCCTACTGCCCATAAGAATTGCCTTATGTCTGTCCCATGCATTCTTGAAACCCCCCACTGTTTTTGACCCCATGACCTCCTCAGGAAGGCCATTTGATGTGTCCACCACACTCTATGTGAAAAAAAATACTTTCTCACATTGCCCCTGAGCTGCCCCTCCCTCAATCTTCGAATAGTGTCCCCTTTTTCTTGCAAATCTCTTTTTCTGAAAGATGCACCCTCTTTGACTTTGTTGATTCCCTTGAGGTACTTAAAAGTTTCCATCATGTCCCTCCTCTCCCTCATTTCCCTCCTTTCCTCAAGGGTATACATATTAAGCTCCTTTAGTCTCCATATGGCTTCTGTTGCAGACCCTACACCATTTTAGATGCCCTCCTCTGGACTGCCTCCATCCTGTCTATGTCCTTGCAGAGATGGGGTCTACAGAACTGTACGCAGCACTCCAGATGGGGTGTCACCAGATGTCTGTACAAAGGGATAACAACTTCCTGTTTTCTGCTGGTGATGCCTCTCCCTATACATTCCAGAATCCCCCCAGCCATCCCTACTGCCTTCTCACATTGGTTGTTAACCTTTAAGTCCTCTGATATGACTACCCCATGTCTCTTTCCATTTTTGTTGTTATTACTACCCCCCACTGTGTACTCTTCCCCTGGTCTTTGTTTCCCAGGCACATTACTTTGCACATTTTTGCATTGAATCTAAGCTTCCATATTCCTCCAACCTTGTCAAGTCCTTTCTCATCCTTTCCACACCCACATGTGTATCAACCCTGTTGCAGATCTTTGTGTCATCTGCAAAGAGGCATACTTTTCCTTCTAGTCCCTCTATAATGTCACTTATAAAGACATTGAACGGGACAGGACCCAGTACTGAACCTGGCTGTATCCCACTTGTAACCACTCTTTCTTTAGTGTAGACTCCATTTACTATTACCTTCTGTGTCCTCTAGTCCAGCCAATGTTTTACCCAGGCTACTACACTGGGACCCACTCCCAGGGTGCCTAACTTGTTTATTAATCTTTTGTGTGGGACTGTGTCAAATGCCTTGCTAAAGTCTTGGTAGACCATGTCCACAGCTCCTCCCTGGTCTACTACTTTGGTCACCCAGTCAAAGAAATCTATTAGATTAGTCTGACATGACCGTCCCACTGTGAATCCATGCTACCTTGGGTCCTGTGCCCCACTGGCCTCTAGGTACTCAACAGTTCTTTCCTTCAGAAGTGATTCCATTATTTTCCCTGCCACTGAGGTCAAACTGACAGGTCTGTAGTTTCCTGCTTCTGCCTTACTCCCACTTTTGTGAAGAGGAATCACATCCACCCTCCTCCAGTCCTCAGGTTCTACACAATCCTCTCATAATTTGTTAAAAAGGGCAGTCAGTGGTGTCACTAGTTCTCCCATTAGTTCTTTTAGAATTCTGGGGTGAATCCCGTCAGGCCGCATTGCATTGTCTACCTTCAGTTTTAAGAGTTCTTTTAGAACCCTTTCTTCTGTGAAAGGACTGGTATCAATCCCCCTATCCAGAGGGCTTCTATTATTTGGACAGGTACCTCCCCTTCCTATTCTTTTGTGAATAGTGAGCAGAAGTATTCGCTCAGTATCCCTGATTTTTCACTGTCCCTCTCCTCCCCTCCCACCTTCCCCTTTATTCAGCCTCACTATCCCTCCTTTTGTTTTTCTTCACTCCCTAATGTACCTATAAAAGGTTTTATCCCCCTTCTTAACTGAGTTGACTTTCTTTTCCTCAGTTTGGACCTTTGCTATTCTGACTGCCTTCTCAGCTTCCTTCTGCTTTAACTGGTATGGTTCTCTGTCCTGCTCCTTCTGTGTTTCCCTATACTTCCTGAATGCTATCTTTTTCTCCCTAACCTTCCCCGCCACCTCTTTTGAGAACCATAGTGTTTTTTCTTCTTTTTGATTTGTTTATCTGATTCACACAAAGGCTTGTTGCCTCTGTGATGGCAGTTTTGATGTATTCCCATTCTTGCTCCACCCCTCCTTCTTGCATGTTTTTTTTCACATTTAATATACTTTATTTACTCATCCAATAAAGCCACAAGGAGGACAACAGTTCACAATAACAAGAGCCAGTATGTAGGGCCTCATACATAAAGATACAGATTATGAGACTCCTAATTTTCTATTACTGGCACAAATCTTAGTAAGTAACAACTGTAGAGAAAAGGGGGGGAAAAAACACCCCCCTTCCCATTGCATCACTAAAGAAAAAGGAAGAAAGGTGTAAAAAACAGATCAGTGATGACCCAGGTAAGTACAGATTCTGTAGGTCTATGCGAGCAGCATTTGCAGGATGTTAGAGAGTAAGCAAGGTGTGTAGGGGAGCCCATACCTTCTGATAATATTTTTTTTTAAACTAGCCAAGAGGATGTCCACCTGTAGTGCAAATAGTACCTCATTTAACCATTCAGTTATTGAAGGAATATTCTGGTCTAGCCGGTGACATACTATCACTTTTTTGTCACATAAGGAGATCATGGCCATATATTTACGCTGATTTCCTATTATTGAATTACCATAATCCCCTAGTAAGCATATCTCTGATGTAAATACATCAGAGAGGCCTAGAAGGGGTTAAATTTATTTTTGATTGCTGACCAGAGTGAGAAGGCCTTGTTACAATTCCACAGGATATGAAGTAAGGTGCCAGTTGTTCCCTGCAGTGGGAACAGATGTCAGTGGGAAGTTTTCCCATCCAGTGGAGTTTGGCTGAGGTGTAGTACAAGTCATGTACTATACAGAACTGCAACAGCTGATATTTATCCCATTTAATATCCTTGTACAGTTGGGACCATATCTTGTTCCAGGGTCAGGTGGTAGCCACAGTGTGAGGTAGGATATAATCCAATCTGTAGCACAGCTGATCCTCCTTGTCTGCTAGAAAGTCATGTAGGTGGTGATAGAAGAACAAAATGATATGGGATAAGGGCAAAGAAGGCATAATGGGGAGAAGTGGGCCTACCTGGTATTGATCCCATTGACCTAGCCCAAAATGGTGAAGAAGCATGTGAGAAAGCTGGATATATTTGAAGCAGTATGAAGTGGGGAGACTGAATTTATACTGGGCAGCTATGAAGGACAGGAGCTTGTGGTCACACAGTAAATCACATACAGTAGGGTTCCTGCAGTAGGCCAAAAGGTGGGGCTTAACGACCTACCTCCAATCTTGAAATTAGGATTATGTACAATAGGTTGAGAGACATATACAAGGGAAACATTGGTGATATTACACATTTGGGAGTGTGCACTGAGTGTGGCCATAATGGGGGAGTTTCAGAGCTGCTTGGCGATATTCTTGAGAGGGACATAGATCAGGGACCTGAGGTCAATGTTATACGATTTACAAACAGATCATTCTATCTGTAACCATAAAAGACAGTACATCTCCAAATTTACCATAAAGGTTGGATTTAGCTATTGCCTGAGCACAGAACAATTTATGGATAGAGAATTTTGAAAACATTTGGGTAGCTGGAGACCTCCTTGTGATTTAGCATGTTGCAATTTGGAGAGCGCTGTCCTAGGAGATTTACCCTGCCAGATATAGTTAGAGATAACTGTGTATCTGTATAAACCAAGATCTTGGAAAGGAACAAAATATACATTTGAAGTGGATACAGTAGCTGTAGAAGAATATTCATTTTTACTGTGCTAATTCTCCCCCACAGAGAGAGAGGGAGTAAGGCCCAGTGGTTCAAATCCACTTTAATGTGGGTGAGCACCCCATCCAGATTGTATTGTTTTATTTTGCTACCAGACCGAGAAAGATAAATGCCCAAATATTTCATTCTGTCCTTTACCCACATTAGACCTAGATGTCAGATATCTGCATGAAATGTGAAAATGTTAAGGGGCATAATTTCCATTTTAGCAAGATTCAATTTGTAGTTAAGCAATTTTGCCAAATTCTTCAATAATATCAATAGTGGCTTTAAGAGAGGTGGAGGGATGTGTAATGTGAAGGAGGATATCATATGTGTAAACTGATAATTTATACTGAGCAGAGCCAAGAGTGATCCCAGAGATTTGAGGGGAGATATTAACTCGACTGATCAGGGGTTCTAGGTACAAACTAAATAGAAACAGAGATAATGGGCAGCCTTGTATAGTACCATGCTGGAGGGTGAAGCGATGTGATAATAGTCCATTACAAAGTATGCGGGCCCTGGGATGCGAGTACAGGACCTTGATCCATTGAATTACTTGGAGGGGGAATCAATATTTGGGTAGTAGGTGGAAGAGATAATCCCATGAAACCATATCAAATGCCTTCTCTCTGTCTGGGGATGCCAGCACTGCAGGGATGTCAGATTCCCCAGACGCAGAGATTAGGTGGGTTAACTTATGAAAGTGATCTGAGGAGAGCCTACCAGTCATGAAGCCAACGTGTTCCTGGCTTATAAGGCTGTGCCAGACTTTATTGAGACAGTTAGCCAATATTTTAGCAGGAATTTTGAGGTCTACATTTATCAAAGATATAGGTCTGTAGTTGGACACAGAAAGAGGATCTTTACCTGGCTTTGGGAGGAATACTATTGTAGCATCAGTTAAGGAGAGGTCTGTTAAGCTGTGGTTATAGATGTAATTGTACATATCTATTAATAGAGGTACTAGTTGTGCCTTGAAAACTTTATAAAAAATTAGCTAAATAGCCATCTGGGCCTGGAGCCTTATCTGACGGTAGTTGCTCTATAGTATATATGATTTCTGCAATCGTGAGGGGAGTTTGCAAGTAAAAGATATTTTTTTTCCAATTATTTAACCAGGAGGGATGTTGCTCTAACTGTGGGAGTGGAACGTCCTGTAGGAAATGTTTCAGAAGGTCCAGATCAAATGAACTAGTAGGATGGGAGTACAGTTCCTGATAGTAATCTTTAAAGCAAGATATTATATTTTGAGAAGAGCTAACTATACTACCATCCGATGCATGAAGGGAGGGCACAATTCTGTCAGTAGCTTGGGCTGGGAGGTGCAATGCTAACAGTTTACCGGCTTTATCTCCCTGATCGAAATAATGGAATTTGGATCTTAATATGAGATGTTCTGTTTTATCACTCAAAAGGATATTATACTGGGACCAGAGAATCTTCAGCTGGTTGAGCTCGTCCAAAGTGGGCTAAGGGGGAAGGGACAGTTTGAACTGCCTTATTCATTTAAGAAGATTAGTTGCAGTCTGGGTGGCAATCTTCTTTCGAATAGAGGCCAACCGAGCTATTTCTCCGCACATAGAGCACTTGAGTACACTCCACAGGAGATTGGTTTTGGGTACCGAAGGGGAATTCTCAGTTAGAAAGGTAGAGATAAAGGTATGAAGATGTGACACGAGCTTATCAGATTTTAACAACTGTTCACTGAGTCATCAGACCTTGTCTCTACTAACTGAAGGATCAAGCTGCCAATGTAAAAATACTGGATGACGATCTGAAATAACCTTAGCAAGATAGTTACAAGACAACACAGCCAGAAGGTGCCCAACTCCCAACAAAAAAAAAATTGAGTCTGGAAATAGAATTGTGGGATATGGAGTGGAAAGAATACTGTCTATCTGTGGGGTAGAATGCTCTCCAAAGATCTGTAAGACCTATAGAGTCCATAAACTCACAAAGAGCAATCCGGGCTGGTGACAGAGAGCAGCTTCCTAATCTGGTTCTGTCCAAAGAATTATAATACACTAAGTTACAGTCTCCTCCAATTAAGACTGGTAATGTGGCCCATGGGGCTATCTGCGTCATGATAGACATTAAGAATTAAGGGTCTTCAGGGGTTGGTCCATATACTGAACCTAATATGATTTCAGAGTGGCCAAGTAGGGAATTAATTATAAGATATCTATATTGTGGGTCTGTGACCTGATGTAAAGCATGAAGGGGATTTTATGGGCTATGAGTATGACCACTCCCCCTCTGCGGGAGACCGTACCCATACCCAAGGCTTGCCCTACCCAGGACCTCCGAAACTGAAGTATCTGGGAGGAGGGCAAGTGCGTTTCCTGAAGGAAGGCAATATCTATATTTAATTTGTGTACTTGTAGTAGTATTTTGGCTCTTTTGATGGGAGATTGGGCACCTTTACATTCCAGAAACACATTTTCAAAGCTAAAGCCATAACAAAAATGTCAGTATGAGTAGCTGCTTATAATTTTTAATAACCTCAGGATAGTTATCCAATAATCCAATAGAAGTATAGATAAAAGCTTTAGTGGTGCAAACCCACCCACTCCCCCCAAACATCCATAGCCCCAAGGCTATAACTAGGACATGTAGAAATTCATGGGCCCCCTAAAGGGCAGATATATGCTCCCAAATGTAAGTATGAAACCCCCACATCCCTAATTCTGCAGGCAAGTAGCTTTATGGAGCCAGAAACTCTATAATAACAGACAAAATGGCTAACCAACAGTGGCCCTTTATAGACCCTCCCTAACACACCATTTCCCCAATCCCTAATCTAAGAATAAGAACAAGAATAGTAACATCATTAACATACTTAACATATAAAGTCCCCTCCACTGATCCACCCCCCAATGTTCCTGTACCCACAATAGAATAAACAGTACACTCAGAAATAAACCCCGACCCTTGAAATGCCAATTAGTATAACTCTGGGAGCCAAAAGTGCGCCCGGTAATAATAGCTATCAGAGTTAGCTCAGAGTCCAATGGACATACAGAGGTAGCGGGACCCCCCCCACACACTACTTTGGTTCGTGATTCACCACCTGGAAGACAGCACACTCTGCTTACTACCTCCCGGCCTCACCCCTCAATATAGTGAGTCCCCTACAACTTTTTGTAATCATTAAGGCATTTAGTAAATTATAGATCAAAGCATTTTTCCAACTTGCCATCATCTACTGTCATGCAGGCCAAAAAAGAAAGAGAAGGAGAAAGAAGAAAAAACAAGAAGATAAAAGAAGGAGAAAAAGTGACAGGAGAAGGAAGGAAAAGCAATGACATTTCCTGTGTGGCATACAGATACAGTGTGCTCAGACCATTGTGACTAGTGATGACAAGTGTCCCCCATAAATCCTTTCCATGCTCTCCTTCTGCATCCTGAAGATCATAGTGCACAGCTAGACTATATGCAGTCTGGATACACAGTGTATTTGAAGAAAGGATGACTGCCTTCAGTACATAGCGGCCAGGGACTGATCCAGTTAAGACAAAGGAATAGCTTTATGGAATGTCAAGGATATGAATACCACAGGTCATGTCCATTTACAAACGAAAAGAAAATAGCCATCCATAATGATCGTACAGGAAGTAATGCACACGGCCGTGATGCATGAATAATCAGAGGAATTCCCCTAGCGGCCAAAGTCAGCGTGCGCTGAACAACTCTGGATACAGAGCGTGAAGTGTGGGAGTAGCCTGCTCAGTGGATTTATAGTTACACCAGGCACCCTGGTACAGAACAGAAAGACAAGAGGGGTAAACCACATTAAATTTTATTCCTGCTGCAATTAGCTTTGTCACCAGTGGGTGATATGCCGCTCTCCTTTTGTCGTGCAGCAACTGGGATATCCTGAGCAAAATATAACTTCTGGTACTCCCATAGTACTTCCTTAAGATCTCTGACCTTGGACAAGACATGAGTTTTATCCAGAAAATTTAGAAATTTAAGGAATAAAGGCCTAGGTGGGAGAATTTCCACAGGTTTGGGTCTTAGCTACTGGTGGGCTTGATCAATAATATAAGTGGTGTTGTTTGGTGATGGACCTGTGATTTTTGTAAGTAACTTTTGGAGGAATAGGATCGTCGTAGCTCCCTCTGCTTGCTCTGGAAGGCCGAAGATAATGATATTATTTTGGTGACTCCGGCCTTCCAGATCTTCCAATTTACTGTCCATTTTGGCTAGCTTCTGTCAAAGCAGAGCAATCTCCAAATCCACCTTGTCTCGCCATCTCTCTAGCAAGGAGGTTTTGGCAGCCACATCCGTAGTAGCTCTCATGGCATCGTTCAGGTCTCCATGCAGAGATTTTAGATCCTTGGTTAAGTCTTGCAGAGCAGTTTTGAAAGGTTGGAGCTCTTCTAAGAATTTTTGTCTGACAGTAGAATATGCTGAGTGGTGGCAGCTGTAGATTTGGCACAAGTAGGTTGTTGGCCTCTTGTCTTCATTGGTAATTTTTCGGGCATAGTGGTAGTGTGTGCAATGAAGGGGCCTTGCGCATTTCAGCCTCCATCACTGCTGAGCTGCTAGAAAGAGGTACAAATTCCTTTCTCTTTGGGTCTCTTGCTTAGAGATGCCTTCCCAATCACTGTAAAAGAGTAGATATGCTCTTTTAAGGGCTAGTATTAACTTTAATAAAACAAAAAAGAGAGGGTGGAGTGGGAGCTCTTCTGCAGCGCTGTTACCTCGGTGAGACCATCATGTGATGCCCCTCCTTCTTGTATGTTTGATAGTGCTTTTCTGAAGCATTCTCACATTTCAACAAAGTCAGCCCTCCTGAAGTCCATTACCCTCACTTTTGTATGGCTTGACTCTGCAACTGAGTTTATCATGAGCCACATTGTTTGGTGGTCACTTGTTCCCAGATAGCTACCCACTTCTAGATCTGAGATCCTCTCTGTCTCCATTTGAGAATACCAGATCTAAGATTGCTCCCTCCTGAGTGGGTTCCAACACTAGCTGTGTGAGGCATGCCCCCTGTAGGGCATCAAGAATGGACCTGCTCTTGTATGTGACTGTAGAAAAGGTACTCCAGTTAACATCTGGCATATTCCGGTCCCCCCTCAACAATATCTCCCATTTCTCTGCTATCCTAAGGATGCATTCTATAATTTCTTTGCCCATTTCCTCCTCCTGAGATGGGGGTCTGTATACAACCCCTGTGTGGATTATGGTGCCATTTTCAGTCTCCAGGGTGACCTGCAGTGCCTCCTCTCCTCCCTGTTTACCATTTTGTTCCATTGCTTCGATCCCTTCCCTTAAATAGAGAGCTACTTCTCCTCCTCTCCTACCCTCCCAGTCCCTCCTGTAGATTGTGTGCCCTGGTATGTTGACATCCCAGTCATGGTTCTCTGTGTACCATGTTTCTGTGACTGCCACAATATCCAGGCATCCCTCTTCCATAAAGGTCACCAGTTCAGGGAGCTTGTTACCTAGGCTGTGGGCATTGGTACTCATTGCCTTCAATTTTTGATGGCCTTACCCTTTTTTGACCCATCCCTGTCCTTACTGCCTTTGACTTTTTCTTCATTTACCCCTGCTCTTCTCCCTATTGACTTCTCTATCTTGGTGTTTACCTCACTAACTACCCTGTTTTTGTTTGGGGCGGGGCAAGGATTTTCCTGCTAATTCTCAGTGCCTCCCCCCTTTGCTACTTTAAATGCTTGCCAGTGAAGCATTTAAACCTATTACCTGGGATCCTGGTTCCCCTCCTGGACAGATGCAGACCATCATGCCAGTATAGGCCTGCAGTGCTCCAGGTGGACCCCCAGTCCCTGATGAAACCAAAACCTTGAGCTCTGCACCAGTTTTTCAACCACTGATTGAATTCCATGGTGCACAGCACCCTAGCATCACCGATGCCATAGACAGACAGCACCTCCGAGAATGTTAAAGTGCGTGCTACTTGTCTAAGTCCCATCCCCAACACCATGAACTCCTCCTGCACTGCTCTGATCCATTTCACACCCAGGTCATTTGTCCCTAGGTGGACAATGACATGCAGCTCCCTCCCCCATGCAGCTGCTCCCGTGATCCTGAAGATTCGCTCCCTGTCCCTCCAAGCCATGGCACCAGGCAGGCACCTTAACCTCCCTTTCACCTCCCTCACCCATTTCTACCCCGCTAACAATGGAGTCCCACATCAGGAGTTGTTTCCTTCCACTGTGGCATCTCATGCCACCCTCCTGTGGGTCTCCTTTGTGGAGGTTCCCAGAATCCTCCTTGGTCTCGGCTGTGGGTGCCTCCATAGAGGAACCGCACTCTGCCAGAATGGCATATGAATTGTGGTGCAGTACAACTGGAGGGATGTGCCTCTGTTCCACCACCCTCACCCTCCCTGAGCCCACTGTGGTCCAACTGCTCCTCTTTTTTGGCAACATCTAAGGCAGCAGCAGTGACCCTTGTGGTCCCTGGGTGGGAGAAGAGTTCCCCCAAATCCTGACCAACTCAGCCTGGAAATGAGAAACCTCCTCCCTCAGCCCAGAGAGGTACCTACTGATGGAAAAACACTGCATCCTCCAGAGCTTCTCCTGGAAGACTGCTGCTCCACAGCTACTGCACTGCACCTCTCACATCATGTCTTGTTTTTGGCCCCTTAACTGTTGTTTTATATACTTTCTCTTTCCTCTCTTTGTTTATTTATTTTTTTATTTTATATCACTTTTTTTTCTTTTTTCCTTTTTTCACCCCTACTTTCCTACTGCCTCTGAGCCTTTAAAGCTCTTGATCTTCCTGTTCTGGGACAGGACATTCCTATATTCCTCAGTAGTCTCCTTTTTACTTGTTCAAAGCAGACCCCCAGCAGCTGGGGGGATGGAGAGCTACTCTTTTCCTTCTAGGATGGTGAGTCTTTTGTGCCTCTGTGATCACTCCCTTCCTGCTCCCAAACAGGAAGTTCCTGTTGTCAGTCAAATCCTGTGCCTATAAAAGGGTGGGGGTGGAGGGAAGGGATGGAGGGCAATATAGGCCCAGTAGAATAGTAACGTTCTAACAGCACCTCCTTCCTCTTGCTGTTCTCTGCCAAAAGTTATCTGGGGCAGTTTATGAATCCAAATACCTGGCTTTCTTCTGCCTAAGCCACGCCCCCTAATTCACAGTTCCCTTCTTCACCTAGCTAACTGCACAGATAACAATTCCCTTCACCCAACTCAGACAAACATAATGACACTTTTTTTGTTTGTTTTTGTTTGTTTTTACCCTAAATTGCAGGTCCCAGTAGTAGAGTTCTAGTTATTTAGTCCCAGTAGAGTAGTAAAGTTCTAACAGCCACTCCTTGCTTTTGCTGTTCTCTGCCAAAAGTTATCTAGAGCAGTTTTTAAATCCAAGCATCTGGTTTTCTTTTGCCTAAGCCACTCCCCCTAATTCACAGTTTCCTTCTTCACCTAGCTAACTGCACAGATAACAACTCCCTTCACCAAACTCCACCAATGTTTTTCACCTGTCACTAATCTGCATTTCTTTTCTCTGAGACCAAGACAAGCCATGGCTACAACAAAGTCACTTCCAATCTCAACACTTTCTGTTCTTGCCAATGTTACATACTGTAATTGTGATAAACTTTGCAGTATTCTTGTGTCAATTTTGATGTAATGTTTAGTTTAATTTTGTGGCGTGATACTGCTATACTTCTTGTCATACTACACACCGTACAGTACATGTATAAGAACTGTGCTGTATGTACTGTGACTGGCTGTTAAATAACCCATGTTTACTGTGTAATGTACTGACACCACAACTCCCATTTCCCTCACAGATAATGACCCGAAGCATACAGTGGCCTGGAGATGTTTGCAGGAATGTGGAGTAAACTGGGTTAAAACACCAGCTGAGTAGGTAGTCAAATCATGATGCACAGTACTGCAAGAGTAGTAAAAGGCACTGTTAGAAAGGGTATGCTAAATGTCACAATCTGATTGGCTGTTAAGATTAGTATCACATTATAGTGCTCTCTGTTACACTGTCGTATACAGCCTGCTAACCCTGCAACATTATTTTGTCTAGTTTGGATTGCATACTCTGGCACTGCTGAATGTCTGTGGCAATGTACAGGTATTATAGTTTGCAATCAGCAATCTTGAACTGCTTGTGGGAAAACATTACTCAAGGTCATTGCTTAATGTTTATTTTGATAAATGAGAATATAATAAGAATATGATGGGCTTACAGTGGTATTGTGTAATATTTGTTACATTATGTTGGCTTATTGCAATATACTGATCATTAAGGGACTGTTACTTTCTGTGATAAAGTCTTTATACTTGTGAAGTGCTGTTCTGTGCTGTGATAGGAAGTACTGTACATTGGCTGACTCTTGCATACTGAATTCACTGAACATTAACACTATGTCTCATAATTTATTTCAGTGCACCGGTCTCCAGATCTCAATTCTATTGAGATGGTGTGGCACACCCTAAATCACCACCTCCGCCAGCATGCCAAGCTAAAATCCAAAGAAGCATCGATAACAACAATACACTATTACTGGCTGAACTGACTAACTAAAGGGGACTGCAACAAATATATCAATCACACCTGTAAAATTCTACTCAAGGTTATTGAAAACAATGGTGGGCCATCTGGAGAGAGAGATATTGGAGACTGATCAAAATCGAGTTATTGTTCACTTTTAGTGTAACCACTGTATGTCAGCAGACTGATGTAATGGCAACTAAGAAATCTTTTACTGTATATTAATGAAAAAAGATTGAATCACTTACAATTTATTTACTAATAAAAAAAAATTGAAATCTGCAGTACATTGTCTTTGTATAGGGAGCCCAGGTAAATGACTGCAGCATAGAAGCAAAAGGAGATAGTGCAGCAATGATATAGTCATTAAAAGCATACTTTTTTTTGGGGGGGTGCAGTGTTTTGAGGGATGTCTAATAGATGTTGCATAGGCAATCAGTGTCCCATGCTGGGCTGAATACAGTATGTCAAATAGATATAATGAATGAATCATTATGAGAAAAGTAAGAAATACCTTATTATTCAATTAAAACTGTGCAAGGGAGCTTGGATGGGACTGGGGAATAGGGAGACCACCTGGAAAGTTTACACAGGAGCTGGCATACCTGAAAACTCAGTAGGAGGTCCAGGGTGATAGAGTAATCTCAGTATTCAGCTTCAACATGATATATTAACTGTGGGTTTGCATCTTTCATTTAGTTACAGGGCAGATTTCACTAAATCATGAAGATAAAACCAAGTATTCTCAGAGTTCTTAAGGTGGCCATGTTCCCAACAAATGAGTACAACCTGGTAATTTCAAGATATCCTGTTTGTGCACATCCGACCCCGAAGGGAGCACACAAAAGGGCAGCACAGAGGGACACGGAAGCCACAGTGCTATACATGATGAATGAAAATTGATGGTACTTAAAAACAGTACCCCAATAACCAGTAGTAAAAATAAAGGGAACAGAAACACAAAACAGGAGTGTTATTTTAAAGTGTTGTTTTCCTCCACACAAAGTATAGCTACTGTAATAATTATAGCAGTGAAACATAGAAACATAGACTTTCACAGTAGATAAGGACCACTTGGCCCACCTAGTCTGCTCATTTCCTTACCTAATGCATAGGCTGCAGATCCTAGTTAGCCAACAGCCTACTTCTTCCTACCCCCCACAAGAATTGCATTATGTCTGTCCCATGCATTCTTGAATTCCCCCACTGTTTTTGACCCCATGACTTCCTCAGGAAGGCCATTCCATGTGTCCACCACTCTCTCTGTGAAAAAAATACTTCCTCACATTGCCCTTGAGCAATTCCCCTTCTATCTTCAAATTGTGTCTCCTTGTTCTTGCAGATCTCTTTTTCTGTATGATGCTACCCTCTTTGACTTTGTTGATTCCCTTGAGGTACTTGAAAGTTAATTTCATGGTGCGACACTGCTGTACCCCGTGCTATAAAAAAATACACATGGATTTGTCTCATGCTTACTAACAATAACTTTATGCTATTAAACCTGTGGGCAGTATTTGATGGAGGATGCTGGCTTCTGAATGGACAGATCACAGTTTCAGCTGGTGTTGCACTTTTGAAGTGAAGTTTATAGTATGGACTGAATGGGCCAGCAAGAAGGAAAGCATAAAAGAACTACAATAAGAACAGAGACTCGAGTTCTGTGCTAATTGCATGTGTTGCAAAAGTCAACCCTTTTGCTTATTGATTTACTTATGGTTTTCAAGGAGACTGCCGTTTTCCTTTTTCAGTTAGCCAAAAAGAGTGCACAGTACACATGGTGCTGGTGTAGCATCGGTTTTTCTTCCCTTTTTTATTTTTTTGTTAACAGAAACAAACACCTTCTCTTAGTGCACTGCTGGTTGTAATTTAGTTATGTGGGATGAGAAGCTAGGTAGGCAAACGCAAATGTCCATCATTGTTGGGTGGGGGTGGGGGAGTTGGGAAGGGATGTAAATAGGCAATTACAGTTGCGATAACTTTGTGTAAAAACACAAGTCACAGATTCAGTGATTTAAATCAAGGGACCAGGGACTGTGGGTTTTATTAATGTTTAATTTATTTAGTAATTTAATGTAATGTTAGGCTTATTTGTCTTTAACATTATTGTATTTTACAAGCATTAATATATGTAAGAGTGCTTGGAAGTGAATATAATAATAGAATAAATAAACCATCATTAAAACTATGCCTCTAGCAATAAGCCCCAGATATGGTGCTACAACACAGCAAGCATATAGTTTTATATGCTGTTGTTGTGAAAGAAAGTGCAGTACCAGTGCCGATGGAATGGTGGCAAATGGGGTTTCCAACCTGAGGCTCTGACACACTCCGCACATTTCTCATCATGGTAAACACAGCCCAGTATAGCACCACAGACAGAACACCACCACACCATACTATTAAGAGTCTTATCATGGCATTGTAGTTTGGTAGCAAGAGTTTAAAATAAATAAATTAGCTTTAAGAATGTGTATTTCCGAAAACCAAAATAAATAAATAAAATAAATAAATAAAATTAATATTAGCTTTATCAATTAAACCAATGGTTATCAATCATGGATAATGGGTTTAGGCTGTCTCCAACAATAGTTTACGGCAACCAGCTTCTTTGGAACAGAATCACAAGCAACTGCAAGTAATTTGGGGATCGGAAATTGGAAACAAAGCAGAGACCAGCAATGATCCCCTCATTGCTGTCTGTATCAATGTGTGTTACTTTTCTTGTTTTGTTGACATGCAGTTATTTTCCCCATTAAAGTGCTTGAACAACAAAAAAAAAACATTCACTTCATTCAATATATGAGCCTGTCAGTGACATTCAGACAAAGAACACTTTTTCACTGCTGTATACAACACAATCAGCCCACCAATCCATAAGAAAATGATAGTATACCATGCTTTCTTGAGGTCATACCAAAAATTAAAAAATAAGCCATAGCATTCTATACAATGAATAGCTACAGCAGCAACAGTAGCGAAAGGCTGAAGCAGTGTTTCTTGAAATCAAACTCCAGCCCTGAAACAGCTTCATGCAGTGCAGTATTTAATCAATTCATAGACGGGCAAAACTTGTTTTCATATTTGTTTCTAGGATCCCATGGGAGACTGATAAGCTATCATATGAGCAGGTGTTGTCAATGTGTTACAATGCTGTGAATATGTGTTCATTTACCTTATTCTGTAGCAGTACTGTTGCAGTCTTATTGCCACTGTAGCGAGCAGTGTTTACCCAGAGGATATTTCCTCAGTTAAATCTGAAGGGATTAGCATACTGTAAGTCTGGCATATAATTTTGTTTTATTTGTGATGTTTCTGTTGCTGCCAGACCACGGACTACAGAACATGGAGCACATACCATGGGGTTGCTGGATTGCTGTGTGCAGTATTTGTTTTATGTTTACATATTCTGAATTCTACCCCAATAAAGGGCCACTGCATGAGATTAGAGGGAGGCCGATTAAGAGGTAATGTGAGGGAGTTCTTTTTCACAGAAAGGGTGGTGGATGCATGGAACGGCCTACCTCAGGAAGTGGTGGATATGAATACAACGCAGGGCTTCAAACAGGCATGGAATAGGCATAAGGGAGCAATACAGATGAGTATGAATATATAGGCCATTGACAGAGCAAAGGCCGATGGTGCATTCATAAGGTAGAAAAAGAAATGGGCAGACTGGATGGGCCTTGCGGTCCTTATCTGCTGTCAACTTCTATGTTTCTATGTTTCTATGTACCATTCTCACGTGAAAATAAAAAATAGAGAAATAAGCATTAGCATTCTATAAAATGAATAGCTACTGCAGCAACAGTAGCGAAACGCTGAAGCAGTGTTTCTTGAAATCAAACTTCAGCCTTGAAACAGCTTCAGTTGGTGCAGTATTTATTCATTTGACAGACAGGCAAAACTTGTTATTAGTGATGTTGTTGCTGCTGCCAGACCCCAGACAATGGACCACAGAACACGTACTGCTGGATTTTTTTGTATTTATTTTATGTACTGTACATGTATTTTGAATTTTGGCTTTGTAGAACACAGGATGCTTAAAAATTCAGAGAGATCCACATACTGAGGTTGTGGAAAAATGTTATTCTTTTATTAATGCTGTTTTGTTTGCTACAGTAACAGAAAATGGACTGGTGGATATTATGTTATTCGTGTCATGTTCCTTAGTTTTACAGTTAATGTTCAGTGGTGGTGGTGGGGATGCTGCCAGACTGCAGAGCACAGACTGACCAAACCACAGACCACAGGACTGCTGGATTTCTGTTTACTTCTATTGTTTCAGTATATTTCTTTTTAAGTTGGGGTTAGTGTGGTTTATTCTATGGGGCCATTCTCCAACTGAGGGTGCAAACCTAGTGTCTCTGTTACTTTTCTTGTTTTGTGGAAATGCTATTATTGTCCCCATTTTCAATAAAACATACAAAAGGAAAAAATCACCTCATTCCATACATGACCCAGTCAGTGACATTCTGGCAAGGAACACGTTGTGACTGCTATGTACAACACAATCAGGACAGCTATCCATAATAAACAAAGATTGTGTACCATACTCTCATGAGGTCATACAACAAAAAAATTGAAAGTAAGCCTTAGCATTCTATGAAACGAATAGCTACAGCAGCAACAGTAATGAAAGGCAGAAGCAGTGTTTCTTGAAATCAAACTCCAGCCTTACAGCAGCTGTGTGCAGTGCAGTTCTTGTTCATTTGATAGAATGTTTGAAACTTGTTTTCATATTTGTTTCTGTGATACCGTGGGGAGACTGGTAGGCTATCATGGTGTTTCAATGCTGTGAATACTGAATGTGTTTGTTTACCTTATTCTGTAGCAGTACTGTTGCAGTCGTATTGCTACTTTGTAACATGGGGCTGAATAGTAGACAAAAATAGAGAGAGTAGATTGGTTGACAGCAAGTACGTGATGAGAATGGAGGGGCGATTAACCCAGCAGTAGAGCCGGCTCCTGCGCTACCAGAAGTGACAAAAATGTGAAGCGCTAACTGGGGAAGATCAACTCCTAGATAGAGCCTGCTGTAGCAGTTCTGCCACTGACCACAACAGAAGCACAAAGCGTGAGGTTGCAAAGCACCAGTAGAAGACATAGACAAGCACTATAGTTAGCGCAGCAGTAATGTAGAAAACAGCACAAGCACTGAGCTATGTATCCATTTGGCAGTGTACATGTGACAGGAGTAGTAGGAATTGCACAACATATACCACAGCGGGTGGATGACCGCATCTTAAAGAATGCCTTCCACCTGCACCATTTCACTAGCAACGGTCCTCTAACAGTTGCCTATCATGCAGCAGAAGAGGAAAGAAAACAGAGTGGTGAGGCTGAAAGTGAGCAGCAGCAGAGGAGCAACCAGTAGGTAGCCATGTGTGCAGCAGCCAATGACAGGAATTATGCAAATGACCCACGATGGCATGGGAACCCACACCAAAAATGGGTAAGGCATAGCAGAATAACTAAGTTTGTGGAGTTCTGGCTACCTCGATATCAATGAAACCACAAGTAAGTGTAACAATTCAGTGTGCAGTAAGAAAGAATGATGTTGCATTTGTAAGACACCAGTCAGCAGTACTGTAATAAATGTTGTTGCTACAAGGAAAGTACGTGTGAGGAATTATTGTACGAGGCACTCCATGTATTTCACTATAAGAAGGAGAGAGCTGTAAGATATTCAAAATATGCAGCATTTGCACCCATGTTACAAGTGCATTAATCCCCTCCAGCGTCAGGCTCTACCAGTGGATTAATGCCTGGGGGATGGTTGGAAGCACTCGGTCTTCGGCCTTGTGCACCAACCCCCCACCCAGGCATTAATCCACCAGTAGAGCCCTCCTCTAACAGGGATTAATGCTTACATAGCTAACAGTGTTTACCCAGAAGATATTTCCTCACTTAAATTTAAGGGGCTCTATATACTGTCAGTCTGGCATATACAGTAATTTTTTTTTTTATTACAGATGTTTCTGGTGCTGCCAGTCCACAGACAACAGACCAAGGACCACATACCTAGAGGCTACCAGATTTCTTTGTACCGTGTTTATTTTATGTCCCTTTATTTTGAGTTCTATCCCTAATAAAGTGCTACTGTACAATTCTCATGTGATCATAAAAAAACAGAAAAACAAGCATTAGCATTCTAGAAAAGGAATAGCTACTGCACCAACAGAAACTAATGGCTGAAGCAGTGTTTGTTGTAATCCTAACTCCACCCCTGAAACAGCTTCAGTTGATGCAGTATTTATTCATGTTATAGAATGGTAAAACTTATTACTGGTGTTTCTGTTGCTGCCAGACCACAGACTTCGGACAACAGAACACCCCATTAGCAGTAAAACAAAACATTCACCTCATTTTATACAGTACATAGAGCCTGTCAATGGCATTAGGCAAAGAACACATTTCCACTGTAGTTACAGTAGCATACCAATCCATAATAAAATGGGTACCATACTCTTAAAAGATCATAAAAAATGGGAATGAAAAATTGCTTTTAAGTTTGGGCATTGTGCGGCAGATGAAGGTTCGTCTTTGAAATTTAAAGTGATCCACATACTATAGGTGTGAAAAAATGTTATTCTTTTACATTAGTTTTTCAGCTAGCAGTATTTCACCCAGAGGATGATTCATCTTTGAAATCTGAAGGAATCTGAATTATGTCCATGTGGCATACTGCACTGCATAATGTTTTATGTAGTGGTGTTTCTGCTGTGTGGGGAGACCACAGAACACAGGCCAACCACATACCACAGAATGCTGTTTTATTTTATTTCATTTATTTTCATTATATTTTAGGCTGGGCTTGTGAGGCTTCAGTGGTAATAAATCAACGGGGGGGGCACATCCCAATGTCCGTTGATGGTGGGGGTGGGCTGTCGGACCACATGTCACAGACTGCAGCATTTCTTTTAATTTTCTGTTCATTTATTTTTAAGTCTTGCTTTGTGTGACATAAGTACTGTAGTAAGATCTACACTGGTGGTGGGGGCATCAGAATGTACAATGCTGGTGGTGGGAGGCAGGGGCTGGGGAGGGGCATTGGAAATCACAGTGGATCAGTTCCTTTTCTTAAAATTCTTGCTTTTATGAAATGAAGCTGGAAACCTGGAAAAAAATAATCTCCACTGACCAGTCCCAAACCCTGTGTATCAGCACCACAGGTAGCTACTCAAGCCAGAATGCTATAGGATGAGTCTCAAAGTGGTAGCCAAAACACAATCTCAAATTTTAAAGGCAATCACTGCTCCTTACAACATGGATCCAGCAAGCATGGGGTCATTTTGCTATTAAAGGAAGATACTGATCACATTACTGACTTTATTAGTGGACAGCATTACTTGGCAAGGTGCAGGGTTATTGCAATTGATGAAGACTACTGATCCCAATGAGCGAGCAATGTGCAATGTGATGCAGGAGAGGGTCTTTGCAGCAAAATATAATTAAACTTTAGAACTAATTACTATTTCAGGAATTACTATACCAAGGACTAATGATCCTTGCACAGCAAATGCACTTAGTCGTTCTGCTTGTTAATGCAAAACGCACTGCATATTATCGAGATTTATTGTTCCCGTTCACACAAAACTGCAATGAGCACAGTCATTGCCACGGGAGTGACTCACAGAATTCAATGTGGGCTGAAGAGACACCTGCTGGAAATTTAAAGAGTTGCAGGTGAGTTAAAAAAAATCACTATCACCACCGGACGCATTTTCATGGTTTAGCAGGGATAAAAGACTTTGCAAATTTAAGAAGCACATGCCATATACCACAAAGGCACCAATACCACCTATCGCTACCGATTAAGGCATGACACATTTAGAGGGTACAGCTTGAGCTAGAATAATAAAATACATCAGGCACAGAGTGGTTTTCTTTTTCACTCTCTCCTGTCCTCTTGCCTTTTTCTGACTATCCTTTTCATTTATATCAGGGTGTCCAACCTGATACTCATTCTCTTGTTATTTTCTTTCCTTTTTATTTTTCTAAAACAGCCTGAACAACAACCCCCATTTATGGACATACTGCTGTATTGAATTAAACAAAGCAGTATGCCTTGTAAATTATTGCCCTGGTTTTAAATTTTCTTGTGCTGCTATTTACAGATACTACTGGTTTGTTGTAATCAGTTTCCGATCAATGTGTGCACATTCGCACAATCGCAGGGCTGTACTGGCACATGCTCGCACTGTTGCACAGCTCTGTGTGCGCACGTTTATGCAGAAACCACAGTCCAAAAATTAAAAAAATATTACACTGCTGGTGGTGGTTAAAAAAAGTCTGGGCTGAGTAACATTGTGGAGAAGCCCTACAGGGTTCAAAGGAGCAGCTTTCGGCTAGTAAATTAAAGCGCAGCTTCAGCACTGGGGCCGGGAGCTTAAACATGCAAAGTAAATAAAGAAAAAGAAAGTACTCGCCCTGGTGAGCTGAATAAACCAAGAAAATTTCCTTTCTCTAGTAAGGGTGATTTATATAAATAAACAGAATGTGCCAATGAGAGGAAATGGGGTAAAACTGTCCTTCATTGCAGAGTCAGCTGAAAGTAAAAGTTTTAGCCGACAGCTGAAAGACTTCAGCAGGTCAGAATATTGCAAACATTTGTTTTAAAAGTAATGTGTATAATAACTGTCCAGAGATAAAGGGACATAAGAATATTGAGCATTTGGAGAACTGCCTTTTGTATTAGGTTGTTTGTTTTGCATAAACAATATTGGGCCAGATATTCAAAGCTTTGCACAGTTCACAAACAGTTTGCGCGGGATTAACATGGGTCTGCCATATTCATAAGGCCAACTAGCATGTGCAAACAGCAGTAGCACCGGGCAAAGCATAATGAAATGCAAGGGGCATAGTGAACATGAATAAAGGCGCTATGAGATATTCAGCTACTAGTGTTGTGCTAAGGTGTTTAGCGCGACTTAGCGTGACCCTTAGAATGGTACAATTTACCACCCAGGAAAAGCTGATCTTAACCCTGGGCAAACAGCTTTTCACATCATTGGTGCATTGTGCAGTGTTTATGTGGGATTTGCGTGGCTTGCATGACACTAACATAGGAGTATGACACTTAGAAAATGCCAGACATGGAGGACACATATTGCCCACTGATGGCACCACCATAATGCCAGCAGCTGCCACCAGTACAAGCCTAACACAGGCAGTAAGGGGTGATCTGACCCACTGGGGATAGCATGGTAGTGTGGCCATATAGCACACACCTGTAGACCATATGTCTGTGGTGTGTAACAGATGGCAGTACACACATGCAGCACTGTGGGCATGGTGGCCAATGAGGGGAGGGTGTATGGGTGGCCAGACCTCACCACAGCCCAGGTGTGGCCACAAGACTGGGACACATTACTCAGTGCACATGGGCCAGTAGTGGGATTATACCACCATCTGTGTGCCTTTCGGATCTTACATGCCCCCCAGCCACCTATCACACAACTGTACAGATGCCACAGCACACACTGTTGGCATTGTACATGACTCTGTGTGCATCCCATGCCACAGGTGCAGCATCTGTGGATCACACAACAGCATAATAGTACTGTTCACTGTCAGTAATTACCTGCAAGCTGGGCCTGTCACTGTGTACAGTGCAGTGGTCATTACTGCCCTACATACAATAGGCAGTTCTGTGTCCCTCACACTGCCAACCACCTTGCTACTGTAGTGTCTGCTGTTCACTGTAGCATGACCTACAGTGTGATGGTTGCATGCAGCACCACCACCATCTATGCCTATGCTGTGTTGACCCCTGGGATATGATATGCTATGGTATGTTGTACTGTTCACATGTCACCTGCAGCTATCATCATGCACTGCCTGACTGACCTACAGGTGGAGCTGCGGCTGGACCTGGCCAACCCCTGTACTTCCAGACTGACCTACATGTGGAGCTGTGGGACCCTGCCGTAACACTGGACAAACTGCATGCAAATCAGGGCATGATTAGAAGCTAATGTGGCTGTTTGCCCAGAGACTATCTAAGTACACTCATTTGCATGTCACTTTTGAATATGACAGAGTTTAGCACCGGGCTAATGTGTTTGCACTGGCCAAACTGCTGAGCTCCGTGCTAAAGCCATGCTAACGTGTTAGAGTGGCACTAACTGCTCGGGGAATATTTTACAGTTTTGATCAATGTTCTTTCACATCTGCTGCTGCCTGCAGCTGTACTGGGTCTACGTATTTGGTGGCACACACACTGGCCACCTGGTTCCTCCCTACCTATCCACACGTCACTGTGCACTGTGTTGTTGTTGTAGTTTGCACTTCCTGGTTGTTATATTCAGTGGTGTCAAATTCCAGGGCTACGGTTGCCCTGCACTCCCAGCCCAGTTTGCACGGCCTCTTTCCCATGCTATATTTGGAGGCTGTATGCCCCAGGCTATTCCTTTTGAATATAGCTTGCTTTGTGTTCTGGGCTACGTTTGCCTGCCAGGCAGTGTTATCTTAGCCCAGGGGCAAAGTTTTGAATCTTTGGCCTAATGTGTTATAAAAAGAGTTTTCAGACAGGCTAAATTAGAAGAGTGGCTTTGCCTTTACGTATAAAAACAGATAAGGAGTGTGCCCTTTTCTGACTATATCTCTAAAGGACAGAGCTCTTTCTGAGAAACATGGGATGAAATTAAAAATTACGTATTAGTTTAAATAGAAATATCAGTATAGTTACCCTGTTTGTGCAGTATCTGAGATAGGTCCTGCTATAGGGCTGGCAGTCCCTGAACTGCCAGGTTTTATGGTCATTGAGGAGAGTGATGTCATGAGTGGGAGGAGCAAAGATACTGCTTTGACTTCATAACCTAATAATTAAGCCTGTAGCACTGTTGTATGGCCTTTTTCTATAACAGGCATTTGTTTGGGTGACTCTAAGAATGCTAGCATGTTGCTAGATGTTTAAAAATGTGTATGTATGTATGTATATATATATATATATATATATATATATATATATATATATATATATATCTATATATCTATATCTATATCTATATATATATATATATATATATATATATATATATTTCAATGTCATTGTAATTGCCATTTTTGCTTAATTGGGTTATCACCTGACCTCTGAGGATACAAGATAGCAATATAAAACTGTTTCTCTAGGGGAACACGATAGATAGGAGGTCAGTAGGTTCTGACCAGGGTGAGAGAAGGAGCTCAGGAAGCAAGTGTGCAGATTTCACATTTTCTCAGAGAAAGGAGAGAACTCAGGAATTCGTTATGCTATGTTTTGTGAAAGAATCATATCCTGACATTTAAAAGGTGTGAAGGAATAACACCACTTATAATTCCTTTCTGAATATATTGAATTCATTTTTTTGTTTTTATTATAATAAAATGATAAATACAGAAGTATGCATTTTATGCATCTTATATGGTTGTATATCTGTTTATTGGAACCCACACTACCACAACTGGTGTCAGTAGTGGGATTTCTACCTCTGGGGTGTCAGAAGGTAGTCCAGAGGGGGTGTTGCACTGAAAATACCCTAGCAGATGCAACAACCAGAACAAATAGACCTGAGTACCTCACATTGGGCCAGGTCTGTAAGACAGAGGACTGGTGTACAGTTGTTGCCTGGGATCAAACCTGCCACCAGACAAAAAAAGATGGAAGAAGAAGCCACAGGAGTGGTTGGTAATCCGAAGAAGGAGAAGAACCAGATGACCCCAGCACTGGATGATCCTAACGAATTGTTGAAATGACTTTGTTTATGGAAAATCGAGATGGAGTGCTATCGAGAAGAGGACCAGAGGCAGAGGGATGAGGACCCAAGGATACAAGCGGAAGAATGACAGAGACAAGATGAAAAGTGGACACCAACCTTAAAAGCTATTCAGGACATGACACTGGGGCGGACAGAGAGATCTTTCCATGGAGACATAAAATTAACTAAATTAACAGAGGTTGATGATATTGAGGCCTATATGACAATCTTTGAGAGGGTGGCTCAAACCTGCAACTGGTACAAAGACCAATGGGTGATTCATTTGGTTCCATACCTCTCAGGATGGGCACAGTCAGTCTATAGTTTGCTAAGTGGAGCTGACAGTACCAACTATGACAGAGTCAAAGAAGGAATCTTATGTAGGTACCTGGTTTTCGCTCTCAGAAAATGTCCAGTTTGGATACCCAAAGGGAAACCTATGCTCGCTTGAAGGACTATTGTGGCAACTAGCTACAGCCCACCACCAAGACTGTAGACCAAACAATGGAACTAATAATAATTGAGCAGTTTATCTAGATACTACCCATGGATGTTCAATTATGGGTGAAAGAGCATAAACCTGAGATAGCCGAAGACACATCAGATTAGCAGAGGATTACCTGGCAGCACAAAGAACTGAAGCCAGAGGTATCCAGTGCAACCCATGACCATCCAGCACTCTGGTAAGACCACATTTTAATGCTTGTAATAACCAGAGACCATTTTATCAGAGGGAGAGAGGTGGGAGAAATCCCTATGTCAAGATAATATTCCATGGTTGTCTCGGAAAATTATATATAGTAAGGAACTACCCTAATAAGAGATCTGATTTTGTACATCTTGTCCTAGCAAATTTTGGGTATCTGACCTCTGTGGGTATTAGGGAACAACAGACTTTGGGCCTGCTGGACTCAGGGAGTATACAAACTTTGATTAGAGCTGATCTAGCCATGGATATGCCCAAGAGTGACTCAGATACTACCGTTCGGTGTGTGCATGGAGACATACATCGATACTCCCACATCATGTCTGAATATAACTATAAATAAAGAAAGCCATGCCATATAGGTAGGCCTTGTTCCATGACTTCCAGTGCCTGTAATCGTTGGGCAAGACTTTCCTCATTTTGATCTATTAATGCAACAACAGAAAATTTCCTCAGAGACTGTCATTGTGGTTACTAGGTCCTAGGCCAAAACACAGGTCTTACATGAAGTCTTTCCTTTTGGTGAAGATTATTTTGAGACAGTCAGCAAGGACAAAAAGTCCAGAAAGGCTAAATGAAAAGACAAAAGGGCTTGGAATGAAACCCATCAGACTACAGGTCAACTTGGGGTCCCAAGGACTCTAGTGCAAGACATTGTACATGAGCAAAAATGCAGTAAATCTTTGCAATCTTTATTTTTACAGGTGGAAAAGGTTGCACATCCTGGACAATCCTGATTTATTGTCAAAAATGACATACTGTATAGAGTTGTTGTAGATCCTGGCACGACTGAGGAGATTGAACTATTACAGTAGTAGTGCCTAGTAAATATAGGGAGAAAATAATGTACCTATCCCATGACATTCCCATGGCTGGCTATGAGGGCAGAGATGAGACAGTGCAACAAATTTTATCCTGGTTTAGCTGGCCAGGGGTCCACCAGGATGTTGCGGCCTATTGTAGGTCCTATCCACAGTGCAAATTGGTTGCTAAGGGAGGGAAGAAAGATTTGGTGCCAATACAACCTATTCCTTATGTAACTACCCCATTTGATAGGGTGGCAATGGATGTGGTAGGACATTACTAAAAAGTTCCTAGGAAATCAATATATCTTAGTCATTTGTGACTATACAACCGGGTACCCAGAAGCAATACCAATGAGGATGGTCACTGCCCCTCATAATGCAGAAGAACTAGCTAAAGTCTTCGGTAGGATGGGAATACCAAAAGTTATCCTGACTAACCATGGTAGTAATTTTTCCTCCATTATGTTGCAAGAATTGTACAAATTACTAGGGGTATCAGCTGTAAGAACCTACCTGCAACATCCCCAGACTGATGGGTTAGTGGAACATTTTAATAAAACAATGAAATGCTGTTACAAAAGTACGTACAGGAGGAAAGTCATGATTGGGATATGTTTTTGTCTCATTTGCTATTTGTTTATTGAGAGGTTACTAGGTCCCAGGCCAAAACACAGGTCTTACATGAAGTCTTTCCTTTTGGTGAAGATTATTTTGAGACAGTCAGCAAGGACAAAAAGTCCAGAAAGGCTAAATGAAAAGACAAAAGGGCTTGGAATGAAACCCATCAGACTACAGGTCAACTTGGGGTCCCAAGAACTCTAGTGCAAGACATTGTACATGAGCAAAAATGCAGTAAATCTTTACAATCTTTATTTTTACAAGTGGACAAGGTTGCACATCCTGGACAAACCTGATTTATTGTCAAAAATGACATACTGTATAGAGTTGTTGTAGGGCCTAGCACGACTAGGGAGATTGAACTATTACAGTAGTAGTGCCTAAGTAAATATAGGGAGAAAATAATGCACCTATCCATGACATTCCCATGGCTGGCTATGAGGGCAAAGATGAGACAGTGCAACAAATTTTATCCTGGTTTAGCTGGCCAGGGGTCCACCAGGATGTTATGTCTGTTGGTCCTATCCACAGTGCAAATTGGTTGCTAAGGGAGGAAGAAAGATTTGGTGCCAATACAACCTATTCCTTATGTAACTACCCCATTTGATAGGGTGGCAATGGATGTGGTAGGACATTACTAAAAAGTTCCTAGTGAAATCAATATATCTTAGTCATTTGTGACTATACAACCGGGTACCCAGAAGCAATACCAATGAGGATGGTCACTGCCCCTCATAATGCAGAAGAACTAGCTAAAGTCTTCAGTAGGATGGGAATACCAAAAGTTATCCTGACTAACCATGGTAGTAATTTTTCCTCCATTATGTTGCAAGAATTTTACAAATTACTAGGGGTATCAGCTGTAAGAACCTCCCTGCAACATCCCCAGACTGATGGGTTAGTGGAACATTTTAATAGAACAATGAAATGCTGTTACAAAAGTACGTACAGGAGGAAAGTCATGATTGGGATACATTTTTGTCTTATTTGCTATTTGCTTATTGAGAGGTGCCCCAGGCTATGACAGGGTAGTCCCCCTTTACCATGTTATATGGATGTAATCCCAGGGGTCCCTTAGATTTGGTCAAGGAGCATTGGGAACAAGGGTTTAATGTGGCTTGTAGAAACATAATAAAAGTACATGACTGCATTATGGAAAATGTTAAAAAAATATGTGACCATAGCACATCAGAATGTTGATCAGAGGCAACTTAAGCAGAAAGAACTATATGATATGGGCCTAAAACACAAACATTTTGTAACTGGGGAGAAGGTATTGTTATTGTGGCCATCAACCGAAAATAAGTTGTTCATGCATTGTCAAGGACCATATGTGGTCTTACACCAGGTAGGCACAGTAAATTATGCCATTAAAATGTCAAGGCATAGACCAGTCAAGAGAATTTACCATGCCAACCTGCTGAGAAAATGGGTGGAGAAACCAGAAACCCCGGTGTTGTATATCCAGACTGATCCTGGAAGAGCAGAGCTAGACATAGCATATGACAGGATTGATAAGTCCATTACAGAAACTAAAATGCATATCAACCCTGAACTGACCCTTGCACAGAGAATAGAGACTGATCACCTCTTAGAGTATTTCTTGCATACTTTCACAAAGAACCCAGGGAAAGCTAAGGAAGTAGTCCATGAGGTCAGGGTTACCCAAACCAAACCAATCTATCAAAAGCCATATAGACTACCAGAGAAGATTAGACCAGAGGTAGTGGCTGAGATAAAATGAATGGAACAAGCAGGGGTCATAGTTCCTTCCTGTAGCCCTTGGTCCTCTCCACTAGTACTAGTACAAAAAAAAAAGAAAGTGGCACCAGGTTATGCTTGGACTTTCTGAAGATCAATGAGGTATCAGAGTGTGATGGGTACCCAATGCCACGCATTGATGATCTCCTAGACCAGATTGGGTCTGCTAAATACATTAGCACCCTAGATTTAATGAAGCAGCATTGGCAAATTCCCTTAGCCCCAAAAACTCAAGAATTAACTGCTTTTCGTAACCCCATTTGGTTTATATCACTTCACCACAATGCCGTTTGGTTTGCATAGAGCAGGAGCTCCAGCTACATTCCGACAGTACATAGATTATGTGTTAAGACCTCACAGACATTACAGTGCTGCTTATTTGGATGATGTTGTCATCTATAGCACTGACTGGGAGACACACTTAATACACCTTGGTGCTGTGATTCAAAGTATCCAAGATGCAGGGCTTAACATTAATCTATTCAAATGTGTTCCAGCTAAAACAGAAACCCGGTACCTAGGTTTCATCACTGGACATGGGAAGATTAAACCAGGGATAGATAAAATTGATGCTGTGGCAAACAGTCCCATACATACTACAAAGCACAATGTCAGGTCCTTCCTTGGACTGGCAAGTTATTATAGATGCTTTATACCGAACTTCTCCACCATTGCTACCCCTCTCACTGATCTTACCAAAAACCAATTCCCAAATAAAGTAAAATGGAGTCCAGCCTGCAATGAGGCATTTGAATGGATTAAGGTTATTTTGTGCTCAGCCCCAGTGTTATGTAGCCCTGACTTCACTAAACCTTTTGAAATATAAACCGATTCTCTGACTCAGGCATGGGGCAGTGTTAACCCAGCATTGGCATGGAGAAGAGCAACCCATATTATATCTCAGCAGGAAACTGCATGAGAGAGAAATAAAATATTCAGTGGTAGAAAAATAATGTTTAGCCATCAAGTGGGTGGTAGAGGCCCTTAAATATTATCTATGGGGAAATCAGTTTACAGTGGTAACAGACCACAGCCTATTATGCTGGCTGAACTTGACAAAAGATAAAATTGCTTGCATTTTAAGGTAGTATTTGTCTTTAAAACCATATAAATTTACTGTGAGGCATAGAGCTGTTTCACAGCATTAGAATGCGGACTTTCTGTCACACTTTGGTGCTGATCAAGGTAGTGCAACTGTTCCAGAGATGGAAGACAGAATTACATGTGTAACCCAGTAAAGGCACAACCTTAGGGAAAAGAATGTATTACAAATGTTATTATATGATTCTTTTGTAGATACTGTTTATATATAAGGGTCCCTGAGGGGAACTTCTGTAGTGGGTGGATGGAAATTCCAACCCTTCCAAGGGTGAAGGGTCTTCTGGTATCAATGGTTAGTTGCATTCCCGTGTGGGGAGGAGTGTGCTAGAATACTAAAATACATCAGGCACAGAGTGGTTTTCTTTTTCACACTCTCCTGTCCTCTTGCCTTTTTCTGACTATCCTTTGCATTCATATCAGGGTGGCCAACCTGATATTCCATCTCTTTTCATTTTCTTTCACTTTTAATTTTTCTAAAAACAGCCTAAACAACAAACTCCCCAATTTGTTTGTGGAAGTATTGCTGTACTGAATTAAACAAGGCAGTATGCCTTGTAAATTATTGCCATGGTTTTAAGTTTCCTCATGCTGCTATTTACAGATGCTACTTGTTTGTTGTAATCAGTTTCTGATCAACGTGCACACATTCACACGGACAGAAGCCATTCGATGTATCGCCTGCACTGTTGCACAGCTCTGTGCACATTCATGCAGAAACCACAGTCCGAAAAGAAAGTTAGAAAAGAAAAAAGATTACACTGCTAGTGGTGGTTAAAATAGGTCTGGGCTGAGTAATGTTGTGGAGAAGCCCTCCTGGGTTCAAAGGAGCCACTCCAGGCTCGTGAATTAAAGTGCAGCTTCAGCGCTTGGATGTGGGGGGGTTAAACATGTGAAGTAAATAAAGAAAAGGAAAAGTACTCGCCGTGATGAGCTGATTAAGCCAAGAAAATTTCTGTTTTCTAGTAAGGGTGATTTATATAAATAAACAGAATGTGCCAATGAGAGGAAATGGGGTAAAACTGTCCCTCATTGCAGAGTCAGCTGAAAGTAAAAGTTTTAGCCGATGGCAGAAAGACTTCAGCCGGTCAGAAAATTGCAGACATTTGTTTTAAAAGTAATGTGTATAGATTACTGTCCAGAGATTAAGGGACATAATATTGAACATTTGGAGAACTGCCTTTTGTATTAGATTGCTTTGTTTTGCATAAAAGATATTGTGTTATAAAAAGAGTTTTTAGACAAGCTAAATTAGAAAAGTGGCTTTGCCTTTACATATATAAACAGTTAAGGAGTGCACCTTTTTCTGACTATATAAAAGGACAGAGCTCTTTCTGAGAAACATGGGATGAAATTAAAAGTGACATATTTGTTTAAATAGAAATATCAGTATAGTTACCCTGTTTGTGCAGTATCTGAGATAGGTCCTGCTATGGGGCTAGCAGCCCCTGAACTGCCAGGTTTTATTGTCATTGGGGAGACTGATGTCATGAGTGGGAGGAGCAAAGATACTGCTCTAACATCATAACCTAATAATCCTGTAGCACTGTTCTAAGTTATTTTTCTGTAATAGGTACTTATTTGGGTGACTCCTAAGAATGCTAGCATGTTGCTAGATGTTTAAAAATGTATATATATATATATATTTCAGTATTATTGTAATTGCCATTTTTGCTTAATTGGGTTATCACCTGACCTTTGAGATCACAAGTTGGCAATACAAAACTGTTTCTCTAGGGGAACAAAATAGATAGGTGGTCAGTAGATTCTGACCAGGGTGAGAAAAGGAGCTCAGGAAGTAAGTGTGCAGATTTCACACTTTCTCAGAGAAAGGAGAGCACTCAGGAATTCACTATGTTATGTTTTGTGAAAGAATCCTATCCTGATGTTTAAAAGGTGTAAAGGAATAACACCATTTATTGTTCCTTTCTGTATATATATTGAATTTATTTATTTTTTTATTATAATAAAATGATAAATGCAGATGTTTGCGTTTTTTATGCATCTTACATTGTTGTATGATCTGTTTATTGGAATCCACACTACCACAATGCTAACTCTTATCAGTACAACTACCACAGCAGCTGCCACTACCTATCCAGCCACTAAATAACTTGATGACAATCAACTTATCTGTAGCAGGCACTGTACATTAAATCATGGCAGGGTACCCATATGTTTGGCCACTGAGTGCATCAGCTGGAGGAATTGAAAGGCTGATTTACTACTAGGTTCCATTCAGGTGGAAAATACATCATGTGGAATAAGATGTCCATTCAGTGTAATATTCTCCACTGAGGAAAGATTCCAGTCCTTCCATGGACTGGTGGCAATCATCCTATTACTTTTCTTAAAATTGTGGTTCCTAATTAAAGGCTGGGCTGTGTCTCTAATAGGACATATTTTGAGAAATTTACAAAATTACTGGTTAACCTTAAAGGAAGTCCCAATGGGCATCTCTCTAAGAGACTGGGGCACATTACACAGCCTACAGTGTAGTAATGCCTTAATGTCAGTCCCCAGGGACTCACATAAGTCATCTCTAACCTCAACCAACTTGTGAGATATTCAGCGGATTCTTCTGGCTGTCAAAACCATTGTGAATATTTGCTAAGTTGTGCAGCCAAGTAATAAAATTCAAAATTAGGAAGCTGCAATCCCCCGCTAAATTTAGGGCCTGCCAGAGCACTATACGCTTTACATGAACACTTGACTGCCCAAAGAAAGTTAGCAGTCAAAGCATGTAATTTTTGAAACCACTTTATTAGGAGGACAATGTCCAACATCATAAGGGGATACAATAGGCAGGGCAACACGTTCATTTTTATGACATTAATGCAACCTTAGAGACAGAGGTAATTTAGTCCATCTACTAAGCTCACCATTTGCCACATCCAGCAAGTCTTGCATGTTTGCTTTCAAATAGACCGCTTTTGGTTTAGTGTTAACAATACCCAAATAAAAAACAATTGAATGTTAATCATGCAAAAAATTGGGGGGGAAGGCTTTAATAATAGCTGAACATGGAATTATACTGGTGGCAATAGCATGGAATGTCCATTCTGAGTTGAGGAGCTACTTACAACAATGGTCTGACAGATCATAAAAACAGGTAACCAAGTAGGCAAGGTCCAGAGGGTAACATTCATGAGATAAGTACAGGCAATTTGAGTAGTAAGTCACATTTAAGGAAAGAAAATGTATCAGTAAAGGCAGGCACATTGGTTACACTCCAGTAGGAGAGCCTTTAGTCCTTCCTTGAAGTCCTCCAAGGGAGGATCAGTCTTGGATGGTGGGTTTGAAGCTATTCCATAGGGACAGGGCAGTAGTGGCAAAGGATTTTGCCACATATTGGACCTCATCCTAAGTACTTCAAGGAGTGTACAGTTTGAGGATTGGATAGTCCTTCTCTGAGGCTTAACAATCAATACATCTTTCAGATTAGGAGGAGTAGTGGCTTTTGTTATTTAAATGCCAAGCTGAGCAGAGGGAATTATATTCTACTTTCTAGCATCTGCCAGTTTAGTAATTTTAGAATATTGCAATAGTGCTCCCTGGGAAAAGCCAGAGCTGCAAAACAACCAGTTCTGTGATTCAACATTTTGAGATTTTGCATTTCACTGATCAGGCATCATTGAGGGCCAGGACAACAGGAAATGTAGTGGTGTGCAGTTTACAATTGCTAGCTGGGACTTCTTTGTAAGGAAGTCATTGAGGTGGTAAAGGACAGCAATTCTTTGGAGCAGAGACTTTAACTCTTGTATATGGGGTTTTAGGTCACTCTTGGTCAAGATTTAACAAAAGCTTTTGATTTAGTCAACCATGAAATGCTTGTAAAAAAGATGTTTGACCTTGGCCTAGCACACAATGTATGTACAGTAAATGGTTTCAAGATTATTTGACCAACAGAAAGAAGAGGGTAAAACTAAGCAATTTCATATCTGCTCTTAGACCTTTTGGTAGACAAGTCCTACAAGGCTCCATATTGGAACCACTACTTTTCAGTATTTTTCTTAATAGACTTTCCTTGGTTTTCCAGGACTCTAGGGTCATCCTTTATGCTGACAATACAGTCCTGACAACAAGGGGCACATCTGTTCCTGGTCTTGTGAAGCCACTTCAAGTGGATTTTATTAGAGTGTAGTGTTGATTCATAGAAGTAAAAAAAATCAATGGTGTACTGCGGTCCTAAAAATAATTTGAAACATCAATCATTGGGAAATTCAATTGACCTCAGGAGAGGTTTTGGAGTAGGTACAGTTTTTTTTTTAAATGCCTCACAGTCTTTCTGGATAGCACATTATCATATGCCAAGCACATAGACCACATTGTAAGCAAACTTAATATAAGATTGGGTTTGTTGTACAGAAACAAAAAGACATTTTAATCAGACTACTCAGACTGACTGCCTAGAGTTTAGTATGTTCAGCTATTAACTGTGGACTACCTCTTTATGCTTCAGTGACTGCAGTGTGCTATCCAGATGGAGAGCAGTATGTTACTGAGTATGTAGAGTATGTAGATTGGTTTTGGATGTTAACACGGATGCCCTCCACCGTGATCTTTATGACCAGGTTGGATGACTGCCTTTAGATCTTCAGAAAAAACAATGTCCAGATGGGTGCTGCATAATATTTCAGATTTCAAATATAGTAATCATGGTGCTAGTTGACATCAATAATCAGAAGTTCTGAAGAAAACTAGTCACTCCAAAACAAGTTCACTGTTCAGCCTTTCTTAGTTTTGACATGGGCTCTCAGGTCTTGGCTCCAAATTTTAACCAATTGAATTTCTTCAGGGTTAGAGGGCCTGCGTAAAACTAAAATAAAATCATTCAATATAGTTGCAGACACACTATTTACTTAGAAAAATGGTACAGCATCTCTATTAATAACATTTATATAAACTGAGACTTAAGCATTTCAGGCATACCTCACATCCCTTGTATGGGTGTGTTTCACATTCCTTCTCATAAATTAATCAACAATGCAGGCACTATTTTTAAGAAACAAATGATATAATCAAAACATACTATTTAACAATCAACAAACAATATAAAAAACACATTTTGCTTTGATTATACTGTGCTTAAGGCTGAGTTGGCACTTTAATGTTAAACCCCAGTTTTTGCCCTTTGGATTTTTAGTTTTTGTTAGAAAATGTATTCAGTAAAAATGTTAGGATATTTAATCCTGGGTTTGATTCTTGCAGGTGCCATATTTAGCCAATCAGGACCTAGGAATAACTAAAACAATTTGGCCAGATACTACTCAAACCCATCTTTGTCAAGATGGGTATTTGTTTTTAAGTAGAAGAAATAAATTTACAAATTGCTGGAAGAAGTACATGCAAGCAGGCAATAAATTGAAGGGTTTGTTCCCAAGTTTTAATAAATTACCTGAAGGTTTTATGGATGCATGTTATTTGGTATTGATTCTGGGGAGTGATGTTGAATTGAATCCAGAACCCAATGTTCCAAATGAAATAACTGTTTTACATGACAATGCTTGTAGTATATCTAGAAAGTCTGATCTGCTAGCAGCTATTATAGATTCCCAGAATCCGTGTATACTGGGTCTAAGTGAAACCTGGCTTAATGAAAAAATTAGTACAACTGAAATGAGTGTGCCAGCATATCAGACTTTCAGACAAGATAGAAAAGGTAAAGGGGGTAATGTGTTTTGTTAAAAACACATTAGGGTATGTTGAAATAATGATGGCAGGAAGTGAGGATAATATTGATTACTTAGTTATCTCTGTTGTCCACCATAACTTAGTAGTAGCTGTGATCTATTCACCCCCCCAAAACAAATCTAAAAATTATAGAGGGAGTTTTAAATAAAATAGGGGGCTATATAAAAGATAAACCTATTGATTTGAAGGGGGATTTTAATTGTGACCGGGCTAATGTGAGAGGAAGACAATTAAAAGAAATTACAACTGAAATGGGACTTACACAATTGATTAACTCATCTACAAGGTATACTGATACTACAGAAAAGAGATCTCTACTAGACTTAATTTTTGTTTCCCAAACTCTTCAAATACAGGATTTGGGAATCTTGCCCCCTCATTTTAGTGATCACAATCCTGTTTGGACTGTTCTCACTACCCACCCTAGAGGAGGGTTTGGAGGACAGTTGAAACAAACTTGGGCTCGTGATGTGAGACATTTTTCAGAATTTCACTTCTTGAAAAGTATTAGATCAGAAAGATGGGAGAAGTGTTTATTAATGCCAGAACTGGATCTCAGTAATGAGTATTTTACCGATACCTTCCAAAAAATTTGTAACATCATGCCCCCAATATAACAAAGAAACATAGTGATTTGCCTAAATTCCCATGCATAACAGATAGACTGCAAAAGGCAATTAAAGTCAAAAATAAAATTTGGAAGAAAGCAAAAAAGACAAAAAAACTTGTGATTGGGAATTATTCAAAATTAAAAGAAATGAGTTTAGAAAATTAACAAAAAAGGCAAAAACATCTTATTACAGAAATAAATTAAATCATAATGTTAATCCTAAAAGATTTTGGATGATTATAAAAAAAAAATATCAAATCCTGGAGGGCATGGAGGACAAGTTAACTTAAATTTGAGGGTGAATGAAGGTACAACTGAAGATCCAGGGGAGGTATCTAACATCTTTAAAAATTATTTTGTTGATCTCCCTAATTTAGGGTTAATAGGAGATACACCAAATGTAATTAATATTGAAAGTGAAGAACATTTCCCAAACCAGCATCCCTCCTTTAGATTTAAAAAATTAACACAACAGAAAGTTATTAAAGAATTATCAAGAATAAATCCATACAAATCTGCAGGCTTAGATAATTTGGAGGGACGCTTTTTAAAAATAGCTGCTCCATATATAGCATGTACAATCTTAGCCATATTTAACTGGAGTCTACAGGAAGGACATTTTCCTACTTTATGGAAAACAGGGAATAAAGTACCTATTTACAAAGCAGGTGATAAAACATCTCCCAATAATTATTGTCCCATTGCTATTTTACCTATTCTATCCAAATGTTTGGAGAGACTGGTAAATCAGCAAATTGGAGTGTATTTGGAAAAATATGATTTATTAAAGCAATATCAGTCTGGTTTTCGTGAGGGTTTTTCAACTACATCAGCCTTGGTTGAGTTTAATGATTTGATATGTACATCTTTGAATAAAGGTAAGGACACAGCAGCAATTTATATTGATCTGTCAAAAGCATTTGACCTGGTGAACCACTCCATTTTATTCAAAAGGTTGGTGGGTCTGGGTTTATCTGGGGATCCACTGATATGGTTTATGTCATATTTAACTGACCGATCCCAGAAGGTACAGTTACAGTATCACCTTTCTAACCTCAGACTGTTAAAAGGGGGGTTCCACAGGGGGTCCATTTTAGGACCCTTGTTGTTTTTGATCTTTAACAATGAATTACCATCAGTGATTCAGCATACAGATATAAGGATGTATGCAGATGATACAGTTTCAGTGGCTTCTGGGTATAATTCAGTGGATCTCCAGAGAAACCTACAGACTGACTTTACCACAGTACAGGAGTGGTTCACCAGGTTACAATTAATAATGAATGTAAACAAAACTAAACTAATGTGTTTTGGCACTAATAGACAACAGGTGTTTACAGGTGTCCAAATTTTAACATTGAATCAAACTCCAATAGAACAAGTATCAAATTATTGTTATCTGGGAGTGAATATTGATTTAGCACTGACTTTTAAGGGGCATATAGAATCTATTATCACTAACACACATACAAAATTAGGAGCCTTGAAGAGAACACCTAGGTGTTTAAAATTGCAGGATAGGAAATTGATTGCAGAACAGCTCATATTTCCAGTACTTAAATATGGGGAGGTCATTTATAGGACTGCAACTAGACAACTTCTAAAGAAATTAGATAAATTACATTATAGGGTGGCAAGATATGTTCTACATTGTAATTTTATTACCCATAATTGTGATTTGTTAACTAGGTTAAATTGGTTATCCCTTGATTTGGAATACAAGAAAAGTTGGTCAATATTTATTTATAAATATAGGGCAATTCATTTAAATCATAATATAGCTATACTATTGGCAGATAAAGATTCTGCCCTTAGGAAACATTCAGCTAGGTTTTTGTACCAAAATGGAATTGATCCAGATAAGCGAAAAAATAAGTTTGGGGATAGAACATTAGCATCACAAGCATCAGTATGTTGGAATAAACTCCCCTCATTACAAGCTGAGAAAACTATCAAAACATTTCTTAAGGGGTTAAAGATGTGTTATGTTTATTCATGTGTATGTGTTTGATATTGATTTTTGTTGTCTTTTTGTTTTAAAAAAAATGTTTGTAACATAGGGATAGATTTTTGTGTACCTATTTATATTTTGTATTAAATTGTTTGTAGTTGGTTTGATCATGAGAAACTTAGAGAATTTGCACAGGACTGTCTTGAAAACTGGATTGTATTATCCAAATGACATGTATTATTCCTGCATAAAAATACATTTTTTACTACTACTTTTACTACTAATATCATCGCAACCATTCAAAGGATTTGCAGGAAAGTTTGCATGCACAATCTTGTGGGGCAGATCTGTTGACATTCTAATTTCTGTTTTGGTTAGCTGTTCAGATGCTGAGCTGTGGATAGTGACAAAATGTAAAAAATCACTGTTTTTTTTTTCTTTTTTTTTTTTTGCCATTGCCTTGCATCCAGACAGTTTGGAGATTTGGTCTGAAATTTTCAGGATAGAAAGGGATTGGCCCACAGATGTGCCTTTTGTTAGTTTGGTGAACAAATATTCATCCATTCTAAAGTTCTTCAGTTTTACAAATGTTTGTTCAGAGCATGCCCAATAAGCACTTCAAAATAGCTGTATGAAGTTTTAATATGGGGAGTACATTTTTTTACATTTTTCACATGCTGCCATTTTTGTCTTGCTTATTAAAAAAGTGCAAAATTCACAAAAATTGAGTTTTAGATATAGACCAACAGATGTTTCTTGTTCATCTGGAATCCATAAGGTGCGTTCCACCAATAAGTATTGGTAAAATGATGGCCCAATGTGTTTTTTTGTTTAATATTTTTTTTGTGACTCGTTTCCACTTTTATTCATATCTGTTGATACAAAAAAGGGCTTTTCTTGCTATATTTTTTGTCATCACCTTGAGCTCATGATTTGGACGTTTGGTTTGACATTTTCGTGCTAAAGTGGGCTTGGCCCTCAGATGTGTCTTTTTCTAGTTTGGTGAAAAAATATTAAACTCTTCCAAAGTTATTAAATTTTAAAAACTCTGCTCCTTAGCATGCTCAGTTAGCACTTAAACATAGCCATATGAATACTTGACTGCAGGTTATACATTTCCTTTGTATCTAGTGACACCCTCACCCTCCAATTGCCATCCCTGTTCTTACGTTATATACTTCCTGGTGTCTAGTAGCCCCCCATCCTCAAATGATCATCCCCCTTATTTTATATTTTCCTGGAGTCTAGTGATACCCCCCAATCCTTGTCCCCATAAATATTAAATATGACCCTCATGTCTAGTGGCACTCCCAGCCCTCAGATCACCATCCCCCTTATTATTGTATATTCCTTAGTGTCTAGTGGAAACCCCCTGTCCAAACACCGTCCTTGCTGAAATAAAGAAAACAGTCCCTCAACATCTATTTTTTCCCTTAAAACCTGTAAAAAAAGAAAATGGTCCTCTGCCAATCCAACCCGATCTCACATTCAGCACCCACCACACTGCATCCCTCATACCCCCTCACTCACAAGAACAGGTCCCAAGGTGAAGATTCAATCTTGCTGTTGGAAACATTGACCGCTATGTGAGAAAGTAAGGTAAGTGCAGTTCAATGCAATTGGGTTTTTAACTTTGGTCCATAACTTTTTGCATATTTTTTCACCAAATTTTCAACATGACCTTTCTGAGACCCCACCTCATGAACAATGTCAGCGGAATTACACAAATCTGGCCAGAAAGGTGATTTTTCAGTTGGTTGGTGAAACCACCTTTCAGTCAAGATTTGAAAATTGTCATTGTCCTTGTTCATGAGGAGAGGTCATAAGAAAGGAATGTTGAAAATTTGGGGTCAAAATACAATAAAATGGCAAAGTTATATGCATCTATTGACATTTACCTACGCTTTCTTGTAACTTTCATAATTAAAAAAAAATTACCCCAAATTTTCAACATAGCCATTTCTTTATACCACCTCAAGAAAGTGGCAGTTGTCATTTTTCAAATCTTCATCAAAATGTCTTTTCACGCCTCTGGCATGGGGTGACATTGTCATGGTGCAGAATGCCATTTCAGTGGGGATTTTAACATTTTTAGTACCAGGTTCATGAGGTGGGATACTAAGAAGGCTATGCTGGCAATTTGGTTACTGTTGTCCTACAAATGGAAGCACATGGCAAGCAATGTAAAGGGAAAGCAATCCTTCTTATTCTGCTCTCTCGTAAGGAACAATCTGATGTTAGGGGAAAGGGACCTCAAGTTAAAAGGGTACATGGGGATAAGCAGCAGCAGGAGAAGCAACTGCCAACCATTTCTTCACACCTACACCCCTGGCCCAATCCACTCCACCCAAGAAAATCTATAATAAGAACAGAAAGTCTCTTGTGTGGGATTTGTTTTCTCAGTCAATGAGGTCTTTGACAATTGACAGTGGGTTGTGTGCAACATATGCAAGTCATAAATAAGCAAAGTGGGGGGCAACACACCCTGGGATAACTGGTATGCATACCCATATACAAACTAAGCATTCCATTCACTGGGAGCAGCATATGTGGCTAGCATCAATGCCCACTTCTGACATTGTGCCTGAGCAGTCTGAAAGAGAGGGTCATGGTGATGTAACATTTAACCCTTTATTATGTTCCATCCCCAGCCATGCTGATACAAGTGGTAGCAGTCAGTGTGCTGAATTGGAGCCCTCCCTTCCCGTATAGAGAGTTTTTTTCAGCATGCCCCCACTGTTGGACAAGGCAGCCACAGCAGCAGCAAGAGCAGAACTGCTAAAGCCAGTACATCAGCCTACTCCACAATCTATCCCACTCACAAGTTTAAGCAACCAGATACTAAATCTGCCTTAACTAAGCACACCAAATACCACCGTAAACATCCTGTGTCAAAAGAGCTAAACATTACTGTTTCAAAGATGCTGACAACAGACCTGCTGCCACATTCTTTTACTGAGAAGCCTGAGTTTCTACAACTCATGGGAAAAGCTGCATCCAAATAGTGGTCTTTTTCCTTTCACTAATGTACCTGAAAAAGGTCTTGTCTCCTTTGTTTATTGCCTGGGCTATTTTTAACTTTGTTTGCACATTTGTGCTCCTGACTGCTTTCCCTGTCTCCCTCTGCTTTTCCTGATACAGTTCCCTGTTCTCCTCCCTCTGTGTTTCCTTGTCCTTCCTGAAATTCAAACTTTTCCCTCTTACTTTCTTGGCCACTTCCTTTGAGAACCATACTGTTTTTTTTCTTTCTTTTTGTTTTGCTGTGTTTCCTAACACAAAGGCTTGTTGCCTCTACTATGGCTCCCTTCAGGTTTCCCCACTGTTCCTCTACTCCCCCCTCCTTCTTTCTCTGATGCCTGGACATTCTTAAGTCATTTCACCATTTTTGTAAAGTCAGCCCATCTGAAATCCAGGACCCTTACTTTCATACGGTTTGTCTCCTCTACTGTTCTTATATTGAGCCACACCAAATCATGATCACTGGACACCAAATGGCTGCCCACGATTACATCTGTGAGTCTGTCCCCACTAGTGAGTAAAAGGTCCAACATTGCTTCCTCATGGATGGGCTCAACCACTAGTTGTCCTAGGCATGCCCCCTGCATGGCATCCAGGATGTCTCTGCTCCTGGATGTGGCTGCAAAATGGGTGCTCCAGTCAACATCAAGCAAGTTGAATTTTCCCATCAGTAACACTTCCCCTTTAGATCTTGTGTATGGCTTCCACTAGTATGCAGTCCATCTCTTCCACTTGTGCTGGAGGTCTGTAGATTACACCAGTGTGAATGGTGGTGACATTTCCTGTTTTCATGGTGACCCACAGAGCCGCCACCACTTCCTGCATTTCCTGTACCTCAGTTGCTTTGGTTCCTTCCCTAACCTAGATAACTACTCCTCTTCCCTTTTTGCCCACCCTGTCTTTCCTGAATGGAGTGTAACCTGGTATTGTTATATCCCAGTCATGGTTTTACATGTACTACAATCATGCTCAGTTACGGCTACAATGTCCATGTCCACCTCTGCATTATGGCCACTAGGTCCAGAATTTTGTTTCCCAGGCTGTGGGTATTCATGCACATGGCCTTCCAAGTTTTGCTGCCTCCCTTCTTAATAGCTCCTCTCCTATCCTCATTTCTTCCCTCTATTCCCTCCGATTTTTACTCCCATTCTTCCTTACCTCTGCCATTCTACCTATTTCAGTTTTAGGTATTTCTGGCTATTTCCCAACGTTAGGGTCCTCCTTATTAACTGCTTCATCCTGTTGGGGGGACAGCTAGATTCTCCCCACCTACTTTCTCCATCCCCCTTGGCTAGTTTAAATGTTTGCCAGTGAAGCATTTAAACTTCTCACTGATGATCCTGGCCCCCCCAAATAGATGCAGGTCATCCCACTTGTATAAACCTGCAACCCTCCAGGTGGGACCCCAGTTCCCAATGAAGCTGAATCCCTCTGCTTTGTACCAATCCTTCAGCCATGTACTGAATCTCATGGTGTGAAGTCCCCTGAGCTCCCCCTTGTCACAGGCTGGTAGGACCTCCAAAAACATTACATTGCATGACACCTGTCTAAGATCCTCCCCAACTTTCTGAACATTTCCTGCACTACCCTGACCTCATCACTAGCCAGGTCATTTGTCCCCAGGTGGACAATGACATCTGGCTCATCCTCCCATCCTTCTGCCCCAGCAAATCAGGATGCACTTTCCATCCCTCTAAGTCATGGTGCTGGATAGGCACTTGACCTTCCTCACTCCCACCCCCGGCCCCCAAGTCTACCCTTAATGATGGAGTCCCACACCAGGAGTTGCTTCCTCCTCCTCTGGGACCCTTGCCTCCCTTCCCAGGGTCTCCACCATGGAAGTCCCCTGCATCCCCTTGTCCACCACTGCAGGTGCCTCTATGGGACAGTCCTGCCCTGTCAGAATGGTGTAGGATTTGTGGAGTGGAGCCATAGGTGGGATGGGCCTCAGTCCAACCACCTGCACCCTCCCTAAGCTCCACATCTTCCAACTGCCCCTTCTTCTTATCATCCTCTGAGGCAGTGGGGGTGAACTTGGTGTTGCCTGGGTGAGGAAGGAGGCCTCCCAAAACCTAGACAACTAGGCCTGATGATGAGCAACCCCAACCCTCAACCTAGAGAGGTGCATGCAGATGTGGCAGCACCTCAGCCTCCAGATGGTCTCTCTAAAGACTGCTACCCCACAGCCATTTCACTGCACTACTCCCATCATGTCTTTTTCCTTCCTATCTGCCTTTGGTTTCTTGGCAGTGCTATATTTTTTGGGGGGGGGGTTAAAAACAAAATCAGTTTTGTAAAACTAACCCCTGTGATCACAGCCCTTGATAATCACAGTTTCCCACAAATCTCCTTTAGAAAAAGACTTGGAACCCTCTTACTGTACAGAAAATAAACCCCTTTCACAGAGTTCCAAAATCAATCACCAAAATTTATGGCTTGCACAAAGCTTCAGTATTGATCACTGCTTCTCACTAATACTCTGTTGCACCATTTCACCAGTAAACTCTGTAACCCTGTCTCATTACACTCACAGCCGTCCTTACAATGAATACTCCTATAGAAGAGTTTTGATACTTATCTGCTTGATCACTACCTCCTAATTGCTTCTTATGCTTGTTCTCCTGATGTAATGACCCTCTAATTTCCTTGTTTTGACTTGGTGCCCTACCGCTAGTTCTACTCATCCTGTGTGTTGTCTCGTCAAGTTTGTCCTCGATTCCATAGTTTTGAGTGGGCGGGAGGTAGGAGGAAGGACCCACAAAAGCTCTGCTCCCTGTTAACAGTGCCCCATCTGCTGTGCCCTGCTCCTGGTCTGTTGACTCATGTATGCTCTGCTCCCCCTGTGTGCTCCACTCCTGGTCCTGTGTTAGCTGTGTCTCCCTTAAGGTGTGTTTTCTCCCTGGTCCCCTTCCGGCTCCCAAACAAAAAACAATTTCCGGCATCCTCCGACTGCTCCAGTAGTTAGTGTTCTGGTTGTCTGCTGCCCTGCAATTTAAGCCCCTGTTCCAGTTTGAATTTTGATACCATTTTTCAACTGTGTCTCGGATTGGTTTCCATAGCTCAGTTCACTGTAAACTGTTCCCTGTTCCCTGTGCCCTGCTCCTGGTCGATTGACTCATATGATCTTGTGTGCTCTACTCCTGATCCTGTGTTTGCTCTGTCTCCCTTAAGGTGTGTTTTCTCCTTGGTTCCCTTCCTTGGTTTTACTGCTTGTTGGTTCCCAGACAAAAAAATCTCTGGTGTGCTCCAACCACTCCAACTATATTCTAATGTGTTGCATAACCATTTTTGTTAAACTGCTTATCAGCTAATGCTTTCATTTGTCATAGTACCAGAACTCCCATGAGAATCTTACTTTCTTCATCATTACAGCCAATTCAGATGAGTAATTATGAATAGCATGAAATGGTATGTTAGAGGTTGTGGCATGTGTTAGAAATAGGAAAAAGAAACATCAGTAGGTATGGGCAGCTGTTGAGTTCAAGGGGAACCTGCACTACTGAACTAATATGACAAACATTGATGATGATGATGAATTTATCAACAACTAGTTAGGTCAAACATCTTATCAGAATACATGATTGACACTGAATGACAAAAAAATGGGAGGGGTTATTACAAGTGTTTACAGTGATTCAGCTGTGAATGTGCATGGAAGTTCTAGTAGACCTGGGTTTGATTCTCACAGCCTCCACTTGCAAACTGTCTACCCCTGAGCAGCAAGATACTCAATCTCTCTGTGCTTCCAGGTCACACTTACGCAAACATAAGCCTAGTTCACAATAGACCCTACTTACCTGGTTGCTTAAACTAGAAATACATAATTAAATAATAGTAAAAACATGATTTTCTATCACTTCTAACTCTTGTCTGACCTCATCCAGAGGTGACAATGCTAGCCCCCCTCACACTGACAGCAGTTTCTAATGACTAGTTCCTTGATATCTACCTGATGACCTGTGATGACCCTTCTTTTTCATTGTCACAGTTTTACCACTGTACTGTAACTCTACAGACCATTATTAACCCACACCCCCTAACCCCACAAAGCATTCACTGTTCCAAATTCTGCAGATGACACCACACACTCCACAAAGGAAGTAATGACAAATAACACTGTCTACTGCAATGCTGCAGGTTAGTGACATGGACACGGTCCTCACAAGTAATGAATCATAAACATTTATGAAAAGGGTATGGGGCAGATGTGGCTATGCCACTTCTCAAAGTGGTATGTCTTTGGCAATGGAATTAGTAGCTCCCTTTTCCAGCAACTGGAGCTACAGATGGATAACCTGCACTGGATTGCAAAGTCATCAATTTTAACAGATGTCATCTGGTATTTTATGATGAGTTAAGGATTGTATAAAATGAGCTGACCTTCCAATGCCATCCCCTGCCTGGTCCCAATGATGCTGAGCTCCAGCCCTGTACCACTGGCATGATCCACCCTGATACCACAACCACCTTGCTCCATGGATTGCAATGGAGGTGTGTTTTACAATGTCTTATGTCATGATTTACACAGAGCCCCTTAGGAAATATTGGTACTTGTTCAGCATCAGGATGGGGGAGGGGATGAGCAACCACATTCATTCTCTATATCTGTCATGCTATTCAGCTCTGTTTTCACTCTGACCTGAAGAAGAGAGTATTATCTCTCAAAAGCTTGTCTCAGAAATAATTTTGTTAGTCCAATAAAAGGTATCACCGGCAACACGTGTTTTTTTTTCTCTGCATTATTGACTGGACTAACACAGCTAGCACATTTCTTCTTTTTTTCAGTATGTAAATGGAATTCTTAAACTCAGGATGACAACACTACATGCAGTGTTTCAGGGTACATGTTTTTTTTTATTATTTATGACAAATCATGTTGGAATTACAGAGGGCTTGCCTGGGCTTGGACCCCCAACCTCTGAAGTGAGCCCTGGTAGCTCAAGCCAATGCATCACTGCCATTGAGTCTTGAGTTATGATGGGAAGATAGGCTTTATTTATTTATTTCTTTTTCACCAGGAAAAGCATAGTGAGCAGGATTGCTCATTTCCAGATGCATCCTGGGGGGCAGGGGATCTGGATAATGACAAGAGTACATTAAAAGTAGACACAGTGTACAGAATCCAAAACAAAGTACAAGTTACAAAAACACAACACAATAAACATTTCAAATAACGCAAATACAAGTAGTATACAAGTGCAGAGTAAAAACTGTAGGCCTGAGCAAGTAAGTGGGTACAGGATCAGGCAATGAAAGCAAATAATTGTTGAGCATCAGCTTAATAGAGTTTGGGACTCCTGTATAGGTACAGTGAGATGGCATGGGATTAGGTTGAGGGGGAGTAAGCAGATGATGAAGGACAACTGCAAGAGGAGGAGGTGCGGGTGTGGAGGAGAGAGGAGAGACGAGATAGCACATAATGTGGGGGTAGTCTGGATAGAAGAAGGAAGGGAGTTCCAGAGGCTGGTGAAGCAGTGAAAGAAGGCAGCTTGGCCAATGGAGGTGACCCTGGTGCTGACAGACAGAGGATGTGGGTTAACATTACAAAGGGAGTACACAAAAGGGGAAGGTAGAGAAAGTGTAGAAGATAGGTAAGGGGGAGGGAATCGAACCAGAATTTGGCAATGAGGTTACAGAATGCAACAGTCATCTATTAGTAGGGAAGGGGAAGAAGAATGACTGGTACAGAGAGCAGTGATGAGTGCAAGGGGGACAGTCAAGAGCAAAACAGCAGAAAGCATGGAAGATGGTGTCTAGTCTGGCTAAGGAAGTTCTGGGAGCAGCACTACAGACTACGTCACTGTAGTCAAATATCAACAGGATCATTTTCTGGACAAGTGCCCAGCTGGCAGGTAAGGGGATGTGTCCATAGTTTCTGTATAAGGCACCAAGCTTCGGTGCATTGTTTTGAGGATAGCAGCCACATGCCAAGAAAAGCTGAGGTGTTGATCATGCCAAACCCTGATATACCTAAATGAGGTGACATCCTCGAGTGTAATCCCACTAAGAGTGTGAAACATGGAGAGGCCTGGAAGGTCTCTGCCTCATGCTACAGGTCATGGAGACTGTCTTCTTGGTGTTTAGGAATAGTTGATTTTTGCTGAGCCAGAGCTGAACATTGCTGAAGTCGAGCTGTAGTCAGGTCACCACATTGGTGGGGGAAGGGTCCAGAGCTATTCAAGACTGTGTCATCTGCATACCTGTAGATATAGAAGGAGATGCATACTGTTGAGAGATCATTTAGAAAAATAGAGAATAAAAGTGGGAAAAGGATAGATCCATTTGGAAATCCAATGAATATGGGGAGGAGAGGTATTGTGTCTCCATCCTTGACTGATTGAGTCCTGCCTACAAGGTAGAAATGGAACCAAGTGATGGTGCTTGTAGCCAATCCAGCTGAGGAGAGTTTAGCAAGAAGACGCTCATGTGAGATGGTGTCAAACCCCTTGGAAAGATCAATATAGATGGCAGAGGTTATGAGGCCCCTGTCCTTGGCAAAGTGGATGGAGTCTATAAGCCTTAACAGGGAGGTGGTGGAAGAGTAGAACTTCTTGAAGTCAGACTGAAGGGGGGTGAAAAAGAAGAGTCTATGAAGATAGAAAGCTCTTGCAATTTAACAAGAAAAGGAAGAAGGAAGATAGGCTGAAAGCTTCCAGGGGATGAAGGGTTAACCCCCATGAGAAGAGGGATGAAACTGGCATGTTTCCAATTATCCAGTACCAAGGTAATAGCAAAGGAGAGGTTGAAGAGAAAAGCAAAGAGAGAGGCTATAGTGGGAGCTTACAGGACGAGAAGTTTGGAATCAAGACCTTCAGGGCATGTCCCTTTATTTGGATTTAGAGAAAGCAAAGCTGTTAGGGAGTCCAAGGATGTCACCAGTGAGAACCAGAAGTGGGAAGAGGTGGAGCTTTTATCGGACTCTATGGGGGAGGGCTGGGATAGAAGACAGGAGGGCAGAGCCGCAGGTGGTAAACTAGGAATTGAACTTGGTTGTTGCTTCAAAGGGATATGTAAGGGTTGAGGGATCAACTTTGAGCAAAGGAATTGTGGGCTGGCTTCATGGGGAGAAGACGGTCTAAACCACTTTCCGGAATTTTGATGGGTGATTTATGTTGTGCTGGAAAGTGGCCTGGAAGTAGTCAGCTTTGGCCAGGCTTATAGCTTAGGTACAAGTGTTACAAAGGGAGAGATAGGCTTGGTAGTTAGCTGGTGCACTTATGGATTGTTGGGTCTTCTAGGCATTATTCCATGCAAGCAAACATGCCATCAGCTCACCAGTGATCCAAGGGAGATAGGAACCTCACACTCTGACTCGTCTAAGTGGGGCATAATGGTTCCAAACACCAAGGAATTTACATTTGAAAGCATCTTGGGCCTGTCAACGGAGGAAGCTGTGGGAATGGGGGACCAGTCTGTGTTAGCTAGGTCAGTAAATAAGGGGGTGAGGTTCAAGGATTTGTCAGAGCAGATTTGCAGAATTTTAAGGGGGGCTTTGGAACAATGGATATTAAGCACACAGTAAATCATGTGATGATCACGCAGTGAATCTGGTAAGATACCAGCTGCAATTAGTCAGTACAAATGGGGTTAGAGTCCAGTCTATGAAAGTATAGTTCTGTGAGGAGGAGGAGTTCATGCGAGTGGGCTCACTAATTAGCTGGGTGAAATTAAAGGCAGAGATAGCAGTGTGTGTTTTGGCATGTGTAGGAGAAAGACAGTTTTGGTTAAAATCCCCTAATATGTACAGTTCTGCAGTGGAGGTATGCGGAAGGATGGAGGTCAATAGTTCAGTAATAGTGTTGGGGGATGTACAGGGCAGCAATAAATACCTGCAATGAAAATGGGAAGGGAGCATGGAAGGGAGAGCTTTATCTGTAGGAGCTCATCAATAGATGGGCAGGAGGAGGCTAGGATAGGGATGTACTGGATAGAAGAGGCAATGTACATTGCAACACCCCCACCCCTACTGGGCCTGTCATGGCAGACTATTGAGTAACCAGGAACAGTGATACTTTCATCTGAGATTTTAGGGCTGAGACAAAATTCAGTCAGGGTGAGAACAGCAGGCTAGAGGGAACACACATGGGGTTGGAGTAGGGTGATTTTGGGGAGAAGGCTTATGATATTTAAATGGGCAAATGACAAGCCCCGAAGTAGGGGGGTGAGGTTTGGAGTGGAGAGGGAGGCTTCCTTGAGATTTGGGGTGGAAGGGCCCAGGTTTAGCTCAATATCACCAGCTGTTAATAGCAGGAGTATGATAAGCAAGTTAATGAGGACTGCTGGGTATTTGCATTGTGAGGAGCAATGAGCGGGTACTTGATATATATGTGAAAGGACGGGCAGGATCTTCAGCCTAAGTAGGCTGGCATAAAGGCATGGGGATGGGAGATGGGAAGCACAGTGGGTCCAGGCATAGTATGCCTGGGGGGAGGTATAGGGAGTAAGTGGACATAGCGCAGGCTATTGAAGAGAGGCAGAGGTCTTCCTGTAGGATGGTGGGTATGTAGATATGGAGAGGTGCTGGAAATGTGGAGGTGGGCAGTGAGGTTTGTGTTATGAGGAGGGTTAGGAGGTGAGTGATAATTATGATCATGGCTGAGGACATTAAACAGTGTCAGGCGATGAGGCAGTTTATATTAGGAAGTGTGTGGATTCACCAACAGGAAGGAGTGGTAAGGGAGAAGTGACAGGCAGTCACAGTTGTGAGTGGGCAAGGGATCTGTGTTACATGATAGGTGTGGCCAGAACATGAGGAGAAATAGGTATAATTGCATTGTCATAGTATCTCAAACAGCGACAGTCCAAATGCAGAGGGGCAGGATTGGGATGAACCATGTTTCAGGTATGGGGGGGGGAGGAATAGGTGGGAGGGGTGAACCAAGTGCTGGGAAAGAAGGGTGGAAAAGTGAGCTGACTGGTTATTCACAGTAGTGCAACCAGCATTTAATGAGCACCACCTTTGGGTGGGAGGGTGGTTGGGGCGGGGTGGGTAGTAAACACTCAGCAGTGCCGCACTCAGCATGGCACCACATGCCAGGGAGAGGAGAAGCAGGAGGATTCAGATATGTACCTGGGAGTGCAGGTTAGGAACCTTAGTGGGGGTTCGGTGAGGAGGGCCACAGGAGCTCAGCTTCCCTCAATGATTCTCCATTGGTCCAGCAGCACAGCAAATGGGGTTCAGTGTGCTGGAGGGAGAAATAAAAGGCAGAGGTGAGATTAGGCACTTGGGACAGGCAGGCTTGGAATATGTAACTTGAGCTATGGGGAGGGGGGAGGGAGTAAATGGAGGCAGCCTCTGGGCTAGAGTAAGCATGACCAGGATAATTTCCTAGGAGGCTAGGATCTAGACTTTTTAAGCTGACTCTAGACAGAACTGTGTGGGTACCCTGAATGCTATCTTAACACAAGTAACAGTATAATTTTGGCTGTAGATATCAGACCTTATTTAAGTGTTCTAAACTGGGCTTCTGACTACAGAATTCAGCACTTAAGTCACAATATAAATTCAACTGTAAATATCAGACAGTATTTAATTGTTCTATACTGGACAACCGACTGCAGAACTCAGTACATAGCGGCTATAAAATGGATTAAACACTACTTTGTGCTTTAAAACTTTAAGAACTGGTTTTGGTAAAATAACAATTCATGCTAGTGACCTGGGAACATAACTTAGTAACAAAAGATATAATCAGAATGAGCCCTCAAAGTAACTTATGCATAGGGCTACACAAGTTGGGAACAGCAGCAGAATTTAAAGCCCCGAGACAATTAGTACAGGTTGGCGAACTGAAATTCAGATACCACGTGGTCCACATCAAGCATGGCGCTGCATGCCAGAGAGAGGAGGAGAAGCAGGAGGATTCTAATATGTACCTGGGGGAGCAGGTTTGGAGTCCTAGCAGGGGTTAGGTGGGAAGGGCCACTGGAGCTCAGCCACCCTTAACGACCGTCCTTCAGTCCAGTAGTGAAACAAATGAGGTTTGGTGTGCTGGGGGAGCAGGTTCATAATCCTTGCAGGGTTAGGTGGAGAAGGCCACTGGAGCACAGCTGCCCTCAGCAACCCTCCATCAGTCCAGCAGTGCAGCAAATTGGGTTCAGTGTGCTGGGGTAGCAAGTTCGGAGTCCTAGCGGGAGTTAGGTGGGGAGGGCCATGAGAGCTCAGCTGCCCTCAATGACACTAACAGTAGTGCCTTCATGGGCCATCCTAACACACAGTCAAAAAGGTCATAAAGTGTAATTCCAACACTTACTGATGAAAATCACTGTGCTCGCTCAAGTTAGTATACTCATTGGTGATGCTGTCCTCCACCTGCTTCCTTTTGGGTCCAGAAGAGCCAGACTGCTGTTGTCCCTTCTTCTGGTCCCCATCCTGCATAATGACTACCCCACCCAGCACCTCCAGAACTTAGTGGGTCTCTTCTCTGCAGGTCAACCCACTTGTGCTCTATTTGGGGTGATGGTCTTGGAGATGCATTCCCCACCTGTGTTAAGGGTGGCCTTTATGGTGGCCCAGTACTGCTCCCTTTGTTTTAGAGGGAGTATCTCTGGCTCATAAAGTGCCTTAGCATGGGTGGTGACCTCCTTCACCAAAACAGCCACCTCCTTATGGGAGAAGTGAAGTGCCAGCTTTCTCCATGTGCTGGTGGAGGAGGTGGTGGCCTGCTCCTCAGGGTTCTGCTGCACTGGCATCTCTCCATGGCCCTTTAGCTGCTGACCCACCTCCTGCTGTTGGTCCTGCTCCTGCTTCCCCCACTGGTCCCCACCATTCTTCTGTTCTACCTATTCCTCCTGGTTCCTGCCCTAAGGATGCAGTGCTGTTGATACTGCTGCTGCCTCAGACATTTTAGGCAATTCAACAGACAAAAAAAAACTTCATAACTGAAAAGTAACTTTCATTTTGTTTACAGTAAGATGTCCGAGTCTTTGGACTCCCTGCCTGACACTGGTGGTGGTGACCTGGTCTATTTTCTCAAAACCGTGTGCTTGTCTTCTCTCTCTCTCTCTCTCTCTCTCTCTCTCTCTCTCTCTCTCTCTCTCTCTCTCTCTCTCTCTCTTTCTACCTCAGACTCTCTCTTAAACATGAAGAACAATAGAGATGTGCATTTTCCATGTGCCAATATGTGTGGGTTTTTTTGACTCAGTTTGCAGAAAGGTCTGCACTTCACATTGTGATACAGTTTACAAAGTGGGGAATTATTTTACCACAGAGAGATGCAATAGGAAAAATGCGAAGTGCAAAAAATGTCACTACAACCACAGGTTTTTTGACAATCATTCCACTACTTACCATGATGTGTGGAATACTGTAATCTGTGAACTGCACAATCAGAATTCCACCACGGTGAATGTGGCTGTGGCAGTTGGCTGTTGGCACTGAGCGTGTGGAATGCTTATGCATTAGTACGTCCGCAGTTATCCAAGTGTGCAAAAAGATTTTGGATTCTGTTCACATAGGTCAGAGCAAGCTGCACCAACCACAGCTTGCACTGATTGCTGGTATAACAGGGACCCTGTACTCGATTCACTGTCGAGAAGGGTCCCGGTGGCAAAGTCCCAAAACCTGCAGCAACTGTAGCCATGTGCCAAACAAATGGTGCATCAGGCAGGTTTGCCGCAAGCTGTGAGGTGGCTGTGCACCACTCTAGGATGTGTCTGATGGCTAGTAATCCCCAAGCACTGATCTCCATCTTAATAGAAAAAATCATGCCCCTGGTGGTCAAGCGGACCCACTCGGCCAATCCCATTTTAATAGAAACCCATATCCCTGGTGGTCTAGTGGAGCCCCCAGCCTGATCCCCTTTTCAATCAATCAATCAGTCAATCTTTATTTTACTAGGTGAAACACCATTTAGCAAGCTCATTTGCTAGGTGGACCTGGACAAATGTACATAAAAGTAAACAATATACAAAGGAAAAAGATGAGTGTGCAACCAAGGAATACAATGTAGAAGAGGACAGAAAACATAGTACAGTTTTAGGCAAGGTCTATACAGGCAAATATACAAGAGGCTAAGAAAAAAAATACTGTCAATATACATTATTATATAATATGTACATGAACAGTTCAGGAAAAGGGGTAGGAGGGGTGATAGGGAGAAAAAGGGAGAAGGAGTGATAAACAGGGAATCACAAGGCCTGGGGATGGATGTCCAACACTTATTTCACTGGCCTCATTGGGGGGGGGGCAGTAACAGGATTCTATAAAAGAATGAGGAAATAGCTTTTTTAAGGAGGAGGAGAAGGTTGTCGGGGCAGCCAGCTTCTGATTTTTTTGTAATTTGTTCCATAGGTGAGGGAGTACATAGCTTCTAGACACTTTACCAAAATGTGAATTAACTTTAGGAATGTATAAGGAGATAAATGAGAGGCTGCACAAGGAGTAATTGCCTACAGTGCATGGGGCAAGTAGTCAGAGATATACTGGGGAAACTTACGTATGATAGCTCTAAAAGTCCAAAAGGCAGCATTTCTTTGCCTTCTGAACTTGAGGGACGTCCAGCCTACTGCAGCATACAGAGAGCAGTGGTGGGTGAAGTATGGTAGACCAGAGATAAATCTCAAAGTTCGATAGAGTGAGTCAAGTTCAGAGAGTGCAGAGGCAGAACATTGGCCATAGTCGGCATAGTCCAATAAGGATGGAAAGGTGTTTTGGTGTAGTGGGATGGGAGATGCTTGATCCAGAAGAACAGGCCCAGTCTCTGCCCTAGCTTCTTTGATAGTTCCTCAATATGGTCAGAGAATATAGCCTTGTGGTCTATCCAAAGCCCCGGATATTTCAATTTTACCACATATTCAATAGGTTCTCCCAGAAGCGATAGAATCCACGGAGTTAAGCTATGTAGGGAAGGTTTTTGACCTATGACAGAAGGTGAGAAAAGTATGATCTTCTTTTTTTTTGCATTTAGAAGTAGATTTTGGCTCAATAAGTTTAACTGCAGATGATTAAAGTCCACCTGTCAGTCCATACAGTCCTGCTCCGGGTTAAGCCTAGCAATGGATATTACCATGTCATCGGCTAAGAGATGAATGTTGGCTGCTTTGATCCCAGAGTCAATGTTGTTAATATAAAGAGTAAAGAGCTATGGTCCTAAAATTGACTCTTGCAGCACACCTCTTTGGAGCAATCAGATTATACTGCTTTTCACTTGGGGGAAGTTACAGGGCTTATGTCCACATCTGTGTTTGCCGCTAGGGGAAAAGCAGACTTGTTTAATGAGCAGCAACCAATGATCACTCCTAATGGCTTTACTTCTGAGGCAGGAATAGACACTAGAATTACAACACCAAATATTGACCTTGCCTTTGTTCAATTTGAGAGGGCTACTCTAAAAGGCAGATGCCATTATTGAAACGGGGTATCATTAGAAGCATACCCGAAAGTAGGAAGATCACCTCAGGGGTTATGTGCTCTAAACACACAGGGCTATGGTACAGACAGACCATCCTTTGCATCTGATTTGAACAGGGGCTTACAGCTGGGTACCGATGCTTTGATTCAGGCTGTTATTAAGGACTATGTGGCCCAACAACCTACAATAGAGACTGATATTAAAAACAAAGAAGAAATAGTACTGCGCTATAAAAAGGATCACAGGTTTCACAAATTTGAACAGGAATCGAAGGGGACTATTGCAAGAGAAGAAAATAAGATAAAACAAAGAAAACTTTTGAAATTTGAATGGGATACGCAGGACTACCTTTTGGATCAAGTTTTCACCTGGAACAAGAAACCAAATACACCTAAAAGGCAAGGACATTATCATAGCAATAATGGGGGATCTAATAAGTGGAAAACAACATGGCCAAAATTCATATTACACAATAGAGGGACTTCCACTTCTTCATCCTATTACACCAGTACAAGTGACTCTGATAATGCTGAGGCTCCATCTTTGGAGGGCTATCAGGAGGGAACATCCGCAAGACCTATCACTCCTGTCCCCCCCCCACATTCCCAGTATTTCCAACAGAGAAGGACTGAACATAAAGTTCAATTCCAGGAGCCGAGGAATTAGAAGGCTGTCAATGTACAGGGAAACCAAAAAAACCAGGGAAACCAGGGACACCCTTCTCATCAGTACCAATTCAGGAACCCAAACAGATGTGGGGGCAATACCAAGACAGGAAGAGGAAATCGCAGAGGCAATCAGAGGGGCAGGTAGAACATACACCAGAAAACATAGTGATAAATATATCACAGGTAACTCTAACTGACGTTGATGTTCAAGTTTTACAGAAAGGCCTGACATTTGTACCAACTGTTAATATCAATCATGTTGAGGTTTATTTAAATATCAAATGCTTATCAAGAACTTTAAATCTAAAAGCATTTTTCCATACTGCAGAAATGGGTTATAACACTGCTGTTAGTTTGATTTCACAAAATGAAGACAGCACAGGTTCAGTAGCCGTGGATTTACCAGCTTGTGGGACAAGTTCCTCTTTGAAACCTCCTTCCATTTTTAATCCACCATTTACTGATGTGGTGAGAATTTTTGAAAGAGCACATTTGAGTGATGTGGAGGCTATGTGTAGAAATAATGATAGACCACGTTTTGTGAATTTATCTAATAGTGAAAGGACAGCAATATGGGCATTACAGAATAATCTACAAATAGATATTAAGCCTGCAGATAAGGAAGGGAATACAGAAATAATGGATACAGACAAGTATGTGAATGAAATTCAAAGACAGTTGGGGATCAGAATTTCTATAGAAAACTCAAAGGGGATCCTACTAGCGTATTTAAATCTGAGATTGATCGAATGCTTGACTCAGCAGTTTTAGAGGGAGTCATAGACCAAAAGGAGCATTCCTTTATGATAGTAACACATCCTATAAGGCCTACTTTTTACATACTCCCTAAAATACATAAAAACTTGGAGGATGCCCCTGGTTGACCTATAGCGGCAGGAACTGGTTCAATTACAGAACCATTGTCTTGGTTTGTTGATTTACACATCAAACAGTATGTACCTACTTTACTTTCTTATGTCAGGGATTCAGCTGACATATTGGGATTATTGGGAGAGATGCAGTTAGATCCAGATTCTTTCTGGTCTCTATGAATATAGGTTCATTGTACACTAATATACCTCACCACCAGGGGTTACTGGCACTTGGCCACTGGTTGGACCTTGATTTAACACTTGATGAGTGTAGAAAGAAGTTTATCTTGGAGTGTGCTGAGACTGTACATGTGAAAATGTGTTTTTGTTTCAGAGGAATTATCACCTCCAAACAAAAGGGACAGCTATAGGTGCTACATTTGCACCTAATTATGTTAATCTGTATTTGGGACTCTGGGAAAAATTAGTGGTCAATGACGCTCAGGTCAATCTTTTTTGCCATAGGATTGACCTGTGGTGACATTTTATTGATGACATCTTTTTAATTTGGAAATGCACAGTAGAAGAACTGAGGGAATTTGCCTCATATCAGGAAAATAGTAATTCCAATTTGAAATTTAGGTTTATGAGTAACAGCAATATGGTCACCTTTCTGGATTTTGAAATCAAGAGGGATGCTAATGATGGGATATAAACATCCCTCTTTAGAAAAGAAACAGACAGGAATTCCCTCTTATGTGCTTCCAGTTGCCATCCTAGACACATTACTAACAATATTCACAGAGCCCAACTGCTCAGGGCACAAAAGAATTGCAGTATGGATAGTGATTTCATGAAACACGGTGGAGAAATGTGTGCCAGGTTTTTGAATAGGGGTTACCCAATAGAACTGGTGGAAGATGCCATGCATGAGGTTTCCAGTCTCAGTCAAGATAAAGTTATGATCCCTAAAATCAAACATGAGGGGGACAACAACCAGATACATTTTGCCATAATATTCTGTAGACAGTCCAGTGCCCTTGGGGAGATTACCAAAACACATTGGCCACATTTATGTCTGGAACCACAGTTAAAAGAAGTAGGGAAGAACTTGCCACACATTGTTTATTGACATGGCAGAAATATTGGAGACATGATCACCAAAGCTATCAGCCCATCCCAAGAGTAAAGGGTAGTAAGAGTAGGCCCAATGGCACTTTCTCATGTGGAAACTGTAGCTATTGTGCCACAATTCTGAAAAGCACCACATCTGAATCAGTTAATGCCCCTAGAGTGTATACAGTAGGATCTTTTTTTAGTTGTACTACTGAGAATTTGGTATATTTGGCAACATGTGTTTGTGGTGCTTTCTATTTTGGTAAAACTACATGTCAGCTTAAGGTTAGAATTGATGAACATATGCGTAGTATGCTAAAAGAAGATGACTGGAGTGCTCTTGCTGCTCATTGTACTAAATACAAGAAACATTAATTTAAATTTTGTGGTACTGAATCAGTGAAGTTGGGACCTCGAGAGGGAAACATTAATGATGTCCTGCTAGATAAGGAAGCATATTGGATCTATACCCTGGGTGACGTACAACAACCTGGATTAAATTACAAACTTAATGTGATGCCTTTAATATGCTAAAGAAAAAATCTTACATTTTGCAGATGAAAAAGAAATGCTAAAAGTGGCAATTAGTGTTGAAATTCTATAACTCTATATTATTAATGTGGGATATTTAAATTGTTTTCCTTTTCTTTTTTCCCCTAGATGGCACTGTTCACATGTAACATCCAGTCTTTGAATAGGTTAAAACTACATAATACAAGAAAATTAATTTTGGCTAGTAAGCTAAAATAACTACCTGGTCCTAATAGTTAAAAGTAAAGTTAATGGACAAATAAACCAGGTAATGGTATGGATGTTTATATATTTTTATTCATCCTTTTTGAAAAGATACAGTGGTTCTGTATAGCTTCTGTGTATAGTTTTATTTGAAGATTGACCATTATGATCCCCTTTTATTACAGAAAGTCACATCCCTGGTGATCTAGTGGCCTCCCCATCCATGGTCTGCCCATAAAATCTACAGATATCTTTCCCTGGTGGTCTAGTGGACCCGCCCACCCTGGCAGTCAGTGCCCTACCACCCCATCCCCCCCATCCCAGAGCTGGTGCCTAGCACAACCCTCTGCTCTCCACAATGGGCAGGCACCGATTGAGCTGGCAGGGAGTGCTTACGGTATACTGTATGTATAAGCTGTCAATCAATGTGTGTGTACTGTATACAGCACATGCTCCTTGACAGCTCAGTCATTACCCAGCCCAGGTGGAGAGTGGAGGGCTATGCCAGGCACTGGCTCTGGAATGGGACAGGGGGTGCAGGGTGGTGGGTCACTGCCTATTGAGTTGGGGTGGTCCACTAGACTACAAGAGAAAAATATATTTACATTTTATGGGTAGATCAGGGATACAGAGGGAGCCAGCTATACCACCAAGAATGTGATTTTCTTTAATAAAGGGGGATTGGGTCTGGGAGGGGTTCCCCTATATCATCAGGGTCATGGTTGTTCTATTAAAATGGGGACTGGGGCTGGGAGGGACCGCTGGCCACCAGGGATGTGTTTTCTTTTTAATAAAAAGTGATCATGGCTGGGAGGGGTGCTAGTCACTAGGAACATATTTAATAAATAGGGGATTTGGACTAGGGCTCACTAGACCACCAGGGAAGTGATTTGTTTTTCATATTATGGGTGTGGGGGATGGGGGACCATAGCACATTGATGCAAGGTTCTCAACCCTTCCAGAGGATACATTTCTCAGTTCCCTTATACCAGCCATTTGGTCTAACCATACATAGAAATTCACCCTCTGGGAGGGTTTTATGAATCCCAAATTAGGGGATATGGCAGTCTGCATCTGCTGCAAGCACCCTTGTGCCATGTCACAACCAGTTTGTGCTGCAAGGATGGTGCAAGCCCCCTTTGGCACATGCAGCCTGCGTTTGACAGAGTCTTCATTTGTGAACTGCTCCAGGGTGTATTGCTTGGTATAAGCTGAACTTTGCACCATTCCCTGTGGCACAAGCACCTTGCACCATTCAGGGGGGCTTTGTGAATCAGGCCGTTTGACTTCAAGACAATTCATCCACAACTGCCCCTTCCCCCCATAAAAAAAGAAAGACATATTTTTAGTAGCATACAGATGACCCTCCTGAGTAATTTAATAACTTTTATTGTACCAAGAAAATATGTAGTATATGATAGGCTGCCAAACACAGGAGTTCATGAGAGACAGCGATGAGATACCTTCACAGTGAATCAGTGGCACAGTGAAGAAGGGTTGATAGACTGGTGTGCCACAGAAAACTTAACAAACGAGAGCAGAAGACACATGCGTGATACTGGTACCAATGAAAATTGTAGCCTATACATCTATAATCTGTGTTACATTTCTTGCCCCCTATGTCCTAACTCATATATATTTATTTATTTGATTGATTGATTGATTGATTGATTGATTGATTGAATCATTCATTCATTCATTCTTTGGTAAGAGGATAAGATCCACTAAGCACATGTGCTTGTTCTCAGCGCTGACCCTGGAGAACTTGGGAGTTTCATAAAGGTTCATAGAGGTAGTCTGAAGTTCATAAGCTACCAGAAGCCATATAAGAACTTGCCATGGACATAGGTTTTAACCAATGAACTCCCATTTTTTTATCGTCCATATGCTGATCCAATAGTAGTTTAAAGACCAAGACATTTTAAGCATTTGTTACCTCTGCAGGAAGCATATTCCACTATTTCACTACTCTTTAATTAAACCATTTGCCCCTTTTTGAGGTTTTATACTTGTGACTTGCTCAGATTCATACAGTATGGAGGTAGAAGCTGTGGTGGTATTCAAATCCATATCTGCTGGATGTCCCAAGCTCATTCACAGCTCATTACCATAACATCCTAAGTATACTGTCACACATATGATACCACTGTGTACACTTTTTGAGTTTGCAGTATTTTTTGGGGGGGGTTCATATTTTAATTATAAATTAAAGGGGCACTACTTTTCATCTGAGGTCAAAACAGGACACATTATTTTTAACTGAACTTTGCTTTACTGACCTCAGACTCTGACAGACATAGAGAAAGCACACACACACAGGAAACAAGCTATGGAAGTATGCTTTTAAGCTTTAGATATAACAGTGAAAACAGACGGTTCCTGATTTATGGCCACCAGCCACCTGCTGCCTCAGGGCAGTCACATTACACATCCCCTGGAGAAACAGTTTGCAGAAAGGATCAGGTTTGGGAAGTCAAAAAACTCAGTCTGTAGCCAGCCGAGATGGTGAGAGAAGGGTTGTGCTGGTTTCGGGTTAGGGATCAGATTGGGGGAGCTGGGTGGTTGGTTCATAGCTGACATGGTGGGGGAGTGGGGATCCACTAGATCACTGGGGTTATATTTTTACAATTTACCAGAGAAGGATCATGGAGGGGAAGGTACTACTTGTATGCTAGGGAAGTTTATAATAAAACAATACCAGGAGGGCAATGGGGGATCAGGGAGGGGTTGGGATCACTAGACTACCAGGGAATATTTTTCTCAATACCTGGAGGGCAATCAGCAATTGGGGAGTGTGGTATGACCACTTGACTATGAGGAAACATTTTTTTCTGAATACCGGGAGGGAGGGAGATCTGTGATCAGGGGGACCTCTAGACTACCAGGGAATATTTTTGAAATAATGGGACAGCAATCAGAAATTGGGGGAGGGCCCACTAGACTACTAGGGAAATATTTTCTCAGATGGGGCAGAATCAGTGAATGGGAGATAGGGGAGGGACTACTAGACCACCAGGAAATTTATACACAGTTGTGGAAATGTTGTTTCTGCAGGTGCCTGACTCCTTTTTCGTAAATTGAGAAAAGGGATTCTGTTTTATGACTCCTTTTTTGCAATTTGTGAAAAAAGATTGTGGCACATTAAAGAGGATTTTTTACCTGCCTGTGACATACAGTCACTATAATAATCATGTCCACAAGTCTACTGACACTTTAGGTTAATAGAAATTGTAATTCTATAATGTGTACATTGTTACAATTCATTATTACCTGTAATCTTCATGTTACATCTCTGCCAGTCATGAGAACCAGAAGTGATGATTCCGATGATCAGTATTGCTCCCAGACCCAGAAAGCTAGAATGCTTCGTTGTGTCTTGTTTTATATTTATGTTTGTTTCTGCTAAAATTTATTTATATTTGTTTATTTAACTTAGGTATTGTATGACTGCTTGATTTTTCAGAAAGAATTGATAAAAAAATTTGATGTTTGTTTATAGAGGCAGATCACAATTCAGTTTTACATTTTGATAATGATTTGATAGCATGATCATCTGACACATGGCAATAGTGAAATCCTTTTCTACGTTTATAACTTGCTTTACTCATTTTCTGATTCATTTTTAACTCAATTTTTTTTCCTGAAATGTTAAGTACATTCTTATGGTTTTTAAACAATTTTTTGACCAAGGTGAGAGGTTAACATAAGTGCCAAAATACTAACAGTTGTGCCATTTTCTTTTTCAATGGCAAGTCCCAGGATTTATTCACTCTTTAATTTGTATCAATTATCATGTTTGCTGAGATATGTTTCTTATAAAACAAGTGATTGTGGTACCCATCTACATATTAATTAAAGTTATGTTCGACATACTGAGCACAGGTCATTTACATGGGGATCACAAGTGTCTCAACAACAAGGGTAACAAGTAATGGTGACAGTTGCCATCCCTGATGGGTACTACATTTTAAGGTACATAGTAATCAGATACCTTTACTTCTCACTTGATAGTTCATGAACTACTGCTAGAAAAAAAACATAACTACTGAATCACAAATAAAGCACTATCAAATACCTGGAAAAGCTACTGCTATAGCTCCTGTTCACAGATGAAATTATGAGCGTCCTAAGAACTTCGGTATTAGATCTACATCACAGCTGAGATAGCTATAATTTAAAAAGGCAGAAGAAAACACAGCAGCTAATGAATACTTAGTTCTGTAAGTGTTTAAAGAAAAAGTAAAACCACCTTTATGTTCCTTATTTAACTGTCGGGTGAAAAGTGATCTCAGCAAATGACAGTACATCTGTTATCAACATCTTGTGGATTTTTCCTCTTGATTTCTGCCTTCCCTTTACATTTTGTTTCTCTCACTATCTGTAAGACAAAATGGTGGCAGCATGAAAAAGGATTTCCCACTTGCAATAAAGGATCCTTTTTTTGCACAGAACATCTAACTACTCCCCTTGACAGTAATGAGAAACTTTAAAATGTAATAACTTTTGAATGGATTAATATTTTGTCATCAAATCTTCAAAAGGCAATTCTGTGATCCAAGGCCAGTTTACCCTGAAATTTTCAGACCACAATTCCACACCATTTCTGTGCAGTAGTGTGATAAAGAATTTGACAAAACATGGTAATTTTCACATTGATTGACACTCTGTATCTCCCACATCTGACCAGAGAAATAAACTTGCCACATCAGGAAAACTTTAGTCCCTGATGGAGCGTGCAACATTTTATATGAATCATTTGAACTGTTTTGAAATTGTAAAAGTGCAACATTTTGAGTTTAACATAGAAGTGACCATTGAACCCTAACTATAGGGGCACAACCATACCCCTACAATATATTATACATATAAATTTGAAAAAAAATATTTATTGATGCAGAATGAACACAACCTTACCAGTAGCCCATAGCCTCAAAATGCAGTTATACTCAAGTCCATGCCTCATAGGCATATAGTGTTTACACACAGTTAGGGAACTAATTGGTTTGCAAATTATATAAAAGACAATATTCATACCTCTCTGAATGCCATGCATGATGAAAGAAAGACACCATCTATAAATTTATTTGCTCACAGACTGGGCTGGCCAACAGGAAATTAACAGAATAGGTATTTCAAGCACAGCAACACCAACTATCTAAGAAGTGAAAGAGAACAAGTAAAAGCCAACAGGGTCTTGCATCATTCATACTTGGGTTGCTATTTTACATTAGTGATGAAAGCTTACATAATAAGGGGGAAAAGTATTATCAGAGTGATGACTAGCCTCTCATAAGGGGTGTTTCCAGTGAATATCCCGCTATGCATTTAAAATTAGAATAGCAACAGGTTCACAAAGAATCTGTAGTTCTTTTCTAAACTAACTCATAGGAAAAAACAGGTACTCAAAAAATAAAACAATATTTATTAGATATACAGGGTAACTGTCCACTGTGTCCAGTCATGCTGGGGTGGTATTATGCCCCGTCACTGTGTGGTCAATGTTCAGTGGGTCAAATCTGTAGAAATAAGGTGGCACATGATTACTATCAGAACTAAAATACAAATCACCTTCATTGAACGAAAGGTCCTTGAAGAGGGTTTTTTTAATAAGTGGGTTGTGCAGGAGGAGGGACATGCAATATGTAGGCAGTGAATATGGCAGAACAGGCACTCTGGCACACTATTGGATTTTCACAAAAGCCAGCCTCATGATAAGGTGTTAGCACTACACCCAACCACCTCAGTGACCTTGCTTTGGGACTGATCCATTGAAAGGCACTAGGGAGGAGGGGGAGGATTCAGGGTCCCTACAAATGCTTTCCACTACAGTATGGGGGTGGACTATGACTACTCTGATCAAGTGCTGTGACACCAGGTGGAGGACTGGTGGCAGTGCAGCATGAGAGGCTAACAAGGGTTGGCTGACATGTGACATCATGTAGGTGTGCCTCCAGTCCATATGCACATTACAGGCACTGCACAATCAACTGTGTGGCTTACAGACAGACTGTATGAAACAGTGAAGGGAGAACAGACCTCCAGCTCCACTTCCTGACCGCAGCACAAGGGGGAATCTGTGGGAGTACAAAAGGCCCAAAGATATGTCTCTGATGGTTGGGGTGATGCTGGAGGTAGAGGGGGCATGTTGGAGGTGTGGGATCTGCTGCAGCAAACAGTGCTTCACTCTGCCAGCTGCATGCATTGTGGATTGATGTGATAAGTACTTTATAACATTGATCTGCAAATTATTCTGTCTTCCACTGATATATGAGGTAATCTGTTTTGTGGAACTTTTATTATGCATTTTAATACACAAATTCACAGGGCATACAAAAATCCAGCAGTTCTAAGTCAGAACTCTGCAAAAGTTGCCAAAACAATTTCCAAAGTGTTGTGGAAGCAAAATTCAGACTTTTGCAGAAATTACAGTGGCAGAAGTTTTTTTTTTTTTTGCACAGCTCTATGCCAAGTCAAACTCCCATCTGTTTCACCTCCTCCTCCTAGAACTGCTGCTACTGCTATCATTTTTATCAGGTATATCATCACAATTTGTATCTCTGTTCCCATGCACCATCAAATCACTTTGCACCTACTCCTCTGACTGTGTCACCCCATTACCCTCCACTCATTTCTTTTTTACAAAGACTGAAAGACTGTTCATGTTTAGGGCTGGGTGAAAAGTATCTTCTACCAGTGAAATTCTGGCAAAATTCTGATTTTGCTTCCATGAAACTTCAGAACATTTCTGGGAAAATTTCATGAAATTTCACCAGAATTGTAATTTTAATTATTTCTGTCTAATTTCAAACATATTGGCCTAAATTGTGGCTTATAATGATGTATGCAAAGTATCAGATCATTATCTCTACAGGCGATTGAGTTATATGCCTCCAAACATTTGAACATTTTAAAATTACATTTCACAGTTATGTAAACTGCAAAATGATAAGCCTGTCTAACTTTAAAACTAGAAAATGGAATATCACCAATTTTGTTAGGTTCATGGACCCTAAATATTAAGCTTTAAGATCACTCTCATGGCCCAACAGCAAAGCATCATGCTGCCATGCTGATGATCTGAGCTCAGCAGTGAGCCCAGAAACTCACAATGGGAGGCAGGCCATGGCAGAGACTACTGCCACTCAGCAGTGCATCTCAGATGGTGAGGGTTGGCAGTGGGTTCCACCAACACAGTGACCCCTCTGGCTGGGCTAGTGAGCTTTCTTCTGCCACAGAGAAAGTCATGGTTGTGCAAAGCTGAGAGGGGCACTGCCCATACCCGAGGAGATGGGAGGGAAAAAAGTTGGAGGAAAACTCAAGAGACAGCTGAATGATGGCTTTGTTCAACTCAATCAGGGTATATCCCTGTGACTAGGGTATATGCCTGATAGACAACCTGTCAGCTGGGAGAAAACCAATATGGAAAAAGTGTTAACTCTGATCTGTTGCTTAAAGGCTGGACAAGTTATAAGTAGCCAATAATTCAAAATAACACCAGTAATTAACATTGAATGTCATGAGCTTTTGTAAAATTGAGGAACATTGTGATAATTTTGTCAAAGCTGTGTCCATACATTTTGCTCACTCATACACTTGAGTTGCCATTGTAGAGGATGGTGAAGGTTGGGTAATGTGGCAATAATGTAGCATTCATTGGAGGTTCCATAGTAAAAGTATGGTGGTACCAAGTGTCAGGTCAATATCCTGAGTGAAGAACCATGAGGAATAGTCATGGACATCACTTTGAACTATTCTGAATTTTTGCAATATGCCAGATAAACACTAGAACTCACTGACTTAATGACATGTGCAAGCACATTCACGTACAACTCCCGAAACAGAGGTGGCCACTGGATGGATAAGCTGAGTCCCATATGGCTTAATAGTACCACACAATAAAGGAAAGAAAAGACCACGCATAGGCTTCTACATATGAAACAAACCACAATCTTGGTGGCCTGAGTCTAAGCAACTTTAATTAAGTAAAACTGTTGGGAGAAGCAGTCACCCACCACACCAAATGCTTTCAAGCAAATCGTTGTTCTTTCTCAAGGCATGCTGGGAGGCTGTACCAACATAATATAAACTCAATACCTTAATACATAGAAGTTAAAGATAAATGCACATGCAAAAACTATGTATTGTATATAAACAGCCACCTTATGTCATTCATCCACTGTAAAGTACAATGATGCAATGTCATAAGTTAATGAAAATATCATAAGTTAAAACTTAATACAATAAAAAACACTATGAAAAAGTACAGAGGGAGGAAGGGAAAGAGGAACAAATAGAGAAAACCACCATAAAGCATATAAGAATTCACATAACCATCACATGATAAATGTCAAAGAATCAATATCATCTTTTAAACTTCAGATATAAATATGTACAGTACATAATCAAGTAACAAATATAACCCACTTAAACACAGCCCCTAAATCACAGTACACTGCATCAGTACTACATTAAACCCCACCAGGCAGTCCACATAGAGCAAAACATACAAAGAATGCAAAATAAAAATACGTCCAGAAACCTCCATCATAGGGATAATACAGCCATTAAAGAAAATGGGTCAGTTGGAGTCTTTCATTCAAGCCATTACCATCAGTTGCTCCCAAAGTACATTGCCAGCAACTTTCATGCCTCAAGAGCACTCTGTTCAAACCCCACCCCTGCTAGGTAAAGAAACTATTTATGTTTCAGAGTTTGAAGAAAGTTTCTTTACCTAGTTGGGGTTGGAATTTGGACACAATGCTGTTGAAGCATGAACATTGCTGGCATTATACTTTGGGAGCAATGGGGGCAGCTTCAGGACTCAGGTGGAGGAGGAAAGAACTTCAGCAATATGAAGGAATGTGAACAATTTTTATTTGATTTTACCTTTTTTGTGGGATGCTCACCATGTACCAAAAACCAGGCTCTGGGCACTGGCACACTGTCAGCTGGCACACACTAGTTGCCCACTGCCCAGATCACATGCAACAGTACAGCTCAGAATGACATACACACAGGCTGCAACAGGACTCAAGAGGAAGGAACTGCATCAACATAGGGGAACATGAAGATTACGAGTTTCAGTTTGGAAATTGCCACAAAAAGAAACACACATTTGCCAGTGTTGAATGCTTGCCACTTGCATTTGCTGTTGTATGTACCAGGTCTTAACTGTACACATGTTTACTATGTATTTACTCTAGTTAGACCAGATGAGATGTAATATGTCATTTGCAATGGGATTCTGATTTTACACAGTTATATACTGTATTTACCCAGCATAGTAGAGGTGAGATCTCATATCTAATTTTTAGTGTGTTCCTGGTTTGATAATGTATTTTTCTATGCTAGATAATTGTAGGTGCAATTTCTCTTTTTCAGTGTGGTTCTGCTGTAGGTCCTGTTTTTACACAATTTTGCAATATGTTTACCCAGGATAACCCAGCTGAGATGCAATATCTCATTTTCAATCAGGTCCTGCTTTGACATGTGTTTATACCATGTTTACCCATGATATCACAGTTTAGATGCTATCTTGTTTTCAGTGGGATCTTCCTTTTCTCAGATGTTACTCTATATTTACCCAGGATAGCACAGCTGAGATGGAATATCTTGTTTACAGTGGAGCCCTGCTATTACCCATTTTTACAATGTATTTACCCAGGATAGCCCAACTGAAAGGCAGGTTACATTTTCAGTGGGGTCGAGCTATTACTATGTATTTTTCTCAGGACTGGGCAGCATAGATGCACACTTCAGTGGGGGTTGTGCTGTACTGGGGTTCTGCTTTTACACATTTTTACTAAATATTTACCCAATATAGACCAGACGATGTGCAATATCTCATTTTCAGTGGTGTGCTGCTTTTACACAGTTTTAGACTGTATTTACCCAAGGTAGGACAGCTCTAATGCAGTATATAAGTTTCAGTGGGCTCCTACATTTTGACCCCAAATTTCCAACAGTCTTTTAATGACCTGACATTTTGATCAAGATAGGTGGAATTTTTAAAATCCTATCTGAAAGGTGATTTCACAGTGTGACTGCGAAAACATGTTTCAGAAGGGATTTGAAAAATGATACTGTATATTCAGGACATGGGATAACAAGGGATATGATGAACATTAGTGGCCAAAATCTGAAAAAATAAAGTTCTGAGCAAATATTGAAACAACTCAGTCTTTCTTCATAATATAGTTTTTTTCTCACACTTTGACCCCAACTTTTCAACACAGTCTTTCATGACCCATCCTTCTGAAAATGACAGGGTGTCATTTATAAAATACTAGCTGAAATGTCATTTTGTGCCACAAGTGTGAAAAAACATTTTGGTCAAGATTTGAAAAATGACAGCTGTCATGTTGATGTGATGTGTGGAAAAATGTCCATGTTGAAAATTTGGGGCAAACATACTGAACATTACCAAAGTTACAAGCAAACATTTAAAAATATCACTGTACACTCATCACTTTGTTGCTTTTCAAATATGTTACCCCAAATTTTCAACATAGCCTTCTTATGACCCCACCTCTCTACAACCCCTGTGTGAAACTAAAATATAATGAATCTGCTATTTTATTCCATTTGGCCTGTCCTAAGTGAGCGTGGAGGAGAACTGTAAGAGGGCTTGAGCTGCTACAGTTGTTACCTAAAGAGATTATTTTTGCCTGGCTAGTACATCAAGGTTTAAAACTGCAGTAAAGAACTATCCAGAGATCTAAAAGGAGCTGTCTTAATGGTGAGAGCCTGTGCTGTTCTAAATGTAATCTCACTGGATTTATTTTTGAATAGTTATTATAGTTCACGGATCTGACTAACTTCTAAGAATACAGAACACTGAAGGAGTCACTCCCTGTGAGATAGGAGAGTGACCTTTCTGGAGACATTGTAGTATGCATATCTAACCAGGTTGCTGCTAGGGGACTGCCTCACAGAGTTGAAAACTCCCCCTTCCCCTAAAATTGGACTGATTGTAGGGTTTTTTTGACTGGGAGGGTTTGGGTGGAAGGGTCTGTACTAAAGAAATTGTTATTACTGTTTGGATTGGGTGAGTAAAGGGGTTTTAGGGGATCAGTGGTGGTGTGGAAGTTGTATGAATGTTTGGATGTGAGTGTGGTGGTGAGAATTTTGTTGGATATTTATGCATTTATTGTCAGAGTTATTGGCCCCGATTCTAGAAGGGTGGCGCAAGTCACTGCCAAATGCAACTTGCACCAACTGCATCTGCAACATTGACCCTACGCCCTATTCTAGTAGGGATAGGGTCATCGCAGCTAAGTCCTGTGACTTGTGACATGTGGCCAGGTACACCGAACTGCGGGCACACCTGGCGAGCATGTCACAAGTCACAACAGCAGAGCAGTGCGGTCAACCCCCCCACCTGTGCCCCAACCCCTAGTTGCTATCCGCAAATGTGGCATATACCTAGGTAGCCCTGGTTGTCTAGTGCTCCCCCATCACTGTCATACATATACATTCCTATTCCCTAGTAGTCTAGTGGCCCCCCTGAACTGTATAATAATAGTAAAGATCCTCATATCCCTGGAAGTCTAGCAGCTCCCCCAAACTGTATAATAATAGTAAAGACCCCTGTATCCCTGGTAGTTTAGCGGCCCCCCAATCAACATAAAATCCATACAGTACACCCATTCCCTGGTAGTCAAGTGGCCCCCCCACCCCACACCTAGCCATGCCAGCCCACCCAGCATCTCCCCACTCATCCTCAGCCAGCGACTGGCACAGCCCACCACCCACCACCATGGCCAGCCACCGAAGGAGTGTAGAATTAGTGCTACTGCAAAGATGCACTCAGAAATTAATTTCTGAGTGCATCTTTACAGTAAGCACTCCTATGGCACTCAGTAAGCAGCAGGATATGGGGATCTTTACTATTATTACACTTCATTGGGCCTTACACAGGTTGTTACCTCCACAACCTACATATCACACATTGGACCTGGTGTTCCTCCTGGGGATGGAGATATCTGACTTGGTGGTGGAACCAGTCAGATGATCTGACCATCACACCATAAGGTTCAGTTTTGCAGCTCTTGCCAATAAGTCTACCCCTATGGAAATGGTCTTGTACAGCCCTTTGCAAGGTGTGACCCCAGATTGCCTAATGGTGGAGCTGGATCTATTGGGTATGCCAAGGGAGAGCATGGATCCAGGGGATATGGTTCTTACCTATAATGTGCTGTAATGAAGGCCCTGGATTCTATAACTTCTGTTAGCATTCACCCCCTCACCCTGTGCTCAAGGTCCCCATGGTTTGATGGGACCTTGACAGAGCTGAGGAGAGTGGGACAAAGGTTAGAAAGGGCCTGGTGGAGATCGGGTCTGGAGGGAGACAGGCTTAGATTGATGGAACATTATATAATCTATCAATAAACAATCACCCCTAAGAAGGCAGAATTCCTGTCCAAGGAGCTTACCGCTGCACATAATTGACCTGCTCTGCTCTTCTGGACTGTGGACAGACTGTGCAATCCAGTTTGCCTTCAGTCTTGTCATGCTTTTTCACAAGGAAAGTGTGAAGAGTTTGCTTGATTTTTTGCAGATAAGGTTGCCGCCATCAGCTCTGAGATCGATCAGGCCCCCTCTATGGGGTGCTGCGGCAGTTGGTGGAAAGTCACAGATATCAGGTTTGTTTGGATGGATTTTAGCTAGCCAGAATTCACTGACATCATGAGAGTCATCCAGACTTTGCTGCCAACCAGTTGTAGTTTGGATCTGGGCTCCATGCAACTCCTTGTGGGTTGCATGGATGAGATCGACCCGATCCTTGCCAAGATAATCTGGAGTTCATTGGAGAGGGGGATCTTTTCTGATCCACAAAGGAGGTGGTCGTGCGACTGCTCCTGAAAAAAATCCTCCCTTGATCCTCACTGTCCAGATAACTACAGACTTGTCTCTAACCTGCCTTTTATGGGCAAGATTATTGAGAAGATGGATGCGCTGCGGGTGGATGACCATCTGATCATCCAAAATGTTTATGATTCTCTCCAATCTGGATATTGGAAGAGACACAGTACCAAGACGGCACTTGTCTGGATACTCAATGATCTTCTAATAGTGAGAGACTGGAGGACTCATTCTGTCTTGGTCCTCCTTAATCTCTCTATGGCATTTGGCATTGAGGATGATGGTGTGCTATTGGAGTACCTGCAGTTCATTTGTGGTCTGTCTGGCATGGTCGTCAGATGGCTTAGATCTTTCCTCGAGGGTAGAACTCAGAGAGTTGTCACTGGGATTTATTCCTCTGATGCCCTCCCTCTATTCTGTGAGGTGCCGCAGGTCTCCATTTTGTCACCCTTGTTGTTCACAGTGTATATGCTGCCATTGGGAGACATAGTTAGGCATTATGGTTTAAGTTTTCACTGATATGCAGATGATACTTAATTGTACCTGGCCTTTGTGCCTGGGCAGGGCAATGCAGTCTCAATATTTAATAACTGCCTCTTTGAGATCCAGGACTGGATGAGTGCCAGTTTGCTGAAGTTGAATCTGGATAAGACTGAGGTGTTGGTGGTGGACACAGATCATCGAGCGGTGGGTGTGTTAGCTGGACAGCCATCTGGACTTTGGCTCAGGGATGCTCAGCTGATCACCTCACATCAGATGCATAACCTAGGCATTATTCTTGATAAAGAGGTGACTCTGAAATCTCAGGTGTTGACTGTTGTCAAGACCTAGTTTTACCATCTGAGGAATATCACCCAGGTGAAACACCTGGGTCCTCCTGATGATCCTTCTACCCTGGTGCACACCCCCTGTGACCACCCGCCTTGACTACTGCAATGTCCTGTTCCTAGGGCTATGGGGGTTGATATCTGTTGCTTGCAGCTAGTGCAGAATGCGGTGGCCAGATTAGTGACTGGTACTTCTAGGACCAGTCACATTACATCTGTGCTCCGCGAACTGCACTGGCTGCCTGTACAATGGCAGATAAATCTCAAGATTGGCTTGCTGACCAATAAAGCCCTGCACAAGCAGGGACCCTGCTACCTGAAAGATCCCCTTTGCCCCTACTGTCCCTCTGGATCACTTCGCTCAACCGATGAGGGATTGCTAGAGATTTCCCAGGGTGCATTTGAAGACATTTGAGGCTCATTCTTTAACATATGCAGCCCCTACCTGAGGAATTCTCTACCTCATCGAGTGAGGGAGTGCTTGACCATTCAGAGTTTTAAGTCAGCCCTTGAGACACATTTATTTAAGATAGCTTTCCCCAACAGTCCCAGTTGACAAAATTTATATTGCTGCTGCTTTAGAGACTGGAATGTTTAATTTTATTTGTTGATTTTTTTGTAATAATTTGTCAGAAAAGACTTGTCTGCTCTTGTTGGAAGCTGAGAAACTTGCTATACTGCAGAGAACAAACTCGAACGCATTTGAGGAACTGGTAACTTGGTAAAACATAATATTGTAGGGGACTAGGAAGGTAAGCTACACTTTCTACAGAAAGTTTAATTACTTTTTTATTGGCATTAAGAATTGCAGGATTCCATTAAAGTGTAGTAATTTTATAACCAGAGGGGTTAAAAAACAACTGAACTTGCTTGATTTCTGTGCTAGACACATAGGATTTGGAAGGATATTTGTACAATATTTTAGAAGTGTCCTGCTGGCTGAACAATGAGTTTGTTTTTTATCCCTGGACTCAGTAGAGTGGTTTGGGTAGGAGCAGTGGTCTAGTACATTGTGGTGTTGGTTGACTTACTAAAAAGGGCAGTACTCACCAGGGTGGTGGATCAGTGGTGTATTTGATTGTTTCTAATAGTCACCAGTGGTTGTGGCATTTCCTTTATTGCCAAGGTTATGACATCACTTCCTCAGCAGGTCTTGGAGCAGAACTGTCATATTCTTAATTACCCAGCACAGTGCATACAGGGTAAGTTCACACACACACAAAAAAAATATATATATTATTCATTGTATATGATAAGGAAGAGGGACATGTGGGGAGTGGTGCAAAATTGCTGCCCCACTGGCTGTGGGGGCAGCAATTTTCCGGGAGACATTCTGGAACCTGTGTTGCTGCCCTATTTGCAGGTAACTGTCAGCTCTGAGGGAGGAGGTTGCCCACCTCCAGGCTGAACTGGCAAGGACTAAGGAGGCCTCCCCCACCCAAAGAGCACCAGTTCCACAACCACTGCCTCAGAGGTTGCCATGTGTGAAGAGCAGATGGACCACAGTAGGTTCAGGGAGGATGAGGGTGGTGTAACAGAGGCATAGCCCCCGAGTTGCACCTCTACACAAATCACATGTCAGCCCGGCAAATCAAGGTTTCTGTATGATGACACCCTCATTGGAGACCAAGAAAAATGCTGGGGACATCCACAAGGGAGACCCACAACACAGTGGCAAGGGACACCACAGGGGAAAGAAACAGCTTCTGATAGGGGACTCAGTTGTTAGGGGTGTAGACCTGGGGAAGGGAGAGGAGAGGGAAGTAAGGTGCCTGCCTGGTGCCATGGCTTGGAGGGACAGGAAGCGAATCCTCTGGATTGCAGAAGCAGCATCACAGGAGAGGAAACTAGATATCATTGTCCACCTCGGGACAAATGACCTAGCTAGGCATGAGATCAGTGCAGTGCAGGATGAATTTGTGGAGTTGGGGAGGGGCCTCAGACAGGTAGCAAGCACAGTAACCTTCTCAGAGGTGCTGATCAGTCTATGGCAGGGGTGAGGCTAGGGTACTGCACACCATGCAGTTTAATGAATGGTTGCAAAACTGGTGCAGAGCACAGGGCTTTGGCTTCATTGGGGACTGGGGGTCCAGCTGGAGAGATGAAGGTCTATACTGGCATGATGGTCTGCGTAGGTCCAGAAAGGGAAACACGTTTCTAGGTGACAGGTTTAAAGGCTTCCTTGGCAAGCTTTTAAAATAGCCAAGGGGGGAAGTGCTGATAGGAAACAGGAAAGTTCAAGCCTCCCCCCACAAAACATGGCAGGTAGTAGGGTAAACACTGAGGTACAGAACTTGACAGAGGGCAGGACGGGGCAAATGAAAAAATGGACAAGGGCAATAAGAGCAGGGATGGGGTAAAAAAGGATAAAGCCAACATTAAATTGAGGGCAATGAGTACCAATGCCCATAGTCTTGGAAACAAGCTTCCAGAGCTAGTAGCCCTGATGGAAGAGGAACACTTGGATATTGTGGCAGTCACAGAAACATAGTACACAGAGAACCATGACTGGGATGTCAACATACCAGGGTACACAATCTACAGAAGGGACAGGGAGGATAAAAGAGGAGGTAGAGTAGCTCTCTACATAAGGGAAGGGATCAAAGCTACAGAACTAAAAATTAAAGGGGGAGGACAAGAGGAACTCTGGGTCACCTTGGAGACAGGGAATAGCATCACAATCTGCACAGGGGCTGTATACAGACCCCCGTCTCAAGGGGAAGGAAATGGACAAGAAAATGATAGAGGGCATTCTCAAAATGGCTGAAAAAGGAGAGATACTGTTGATGAGGAACCTGAATATGCCAGATGTTAACTGGGTGACAAGGACTGCAGCCACATCCAAGAGCAGGGTCATTCTCGATGCCCTACAGGGAGCATGCCTTAGACAGCTAGTGGTGGAACCCACTCAGGAGGGAGCAATATTAGACCTGGTACTCTCAAATGAAGAGCGGATCACAAACTTAGAAGTCAGTAGACATATGGGAACAAGCGACCACTGCACAGTGTGCTTCACAATAAACACAACCATGGAGACAAGCCATACAAAGACAAGGATAATGGACTTTAGAAGGGCTGACTTTGGAAAATGGGTGAATACCTGAGGAATGCATTAACAAATGGCCAGAAAGCAGGGGTGGAAGAACAATGTAGAAAAATCAAAACTGCCATCATGGAGGCAACAAGCCTTTGTGTGAAACAAATAAAGAAAACAAAGCGGAATAAAGAACCACTATGGCTCTCAAAAGAGGTGTCAGGGAAGGTTAAGGAGAAGAAGGCTGCATTCAAAAAGTATAAGGAATCACAGACGGAGCACGACAGGGAACTGTATCAATTAAAGCAGAAAGAAGTGGGGAAGGCAGTCAGAAAAGCAAAGGCCCAAACTGAGGAAAAGATAGCCAACTAAGTTAAGAAGGGCAATAATACCTTTTGTAGCTACATTAGGGAGCATAGAAAGGTTAAGGGAGGAATAGTGAAGATTAATAAAGAAGAGGGGAGGTGGGCAGAGGGAGACATTGAAAAGGCAGATATACTGAATGAATACTTTTGCTCAGTATTCATAAAAGAAGAAGAGGAGGAGTTACCTAAACCAAACAGTAGAAGCACTCTGGATAATGGGGTTGAAACCAGTCCATTTACAGAAGAAAGAGTACTGAAAGAACTCCTAAAGCTCAAGGTGGACAAAGCAATGGGGCCTGAGGGGATTCACCCCAGAATCCTAAAAGAGCTAAGGGAGGACCTAGTGACACCACTAACCACACTTTTTAACAAATCATGGGAAGATGGGGTGGTACCTGAGGACTGGAGGAGGGCAGATGTGATTCTCCTTCACAAAAGTGGGAGCAAGGCAGAAGCAGGAAACTACAGGCCTGTTAGTTTGACCTCAGTGGTGGGGAAAATTATGGAATCACTTCTGAAAGAAAGAATTGTAGAGTACCTAGAGGCCAGTGGGGCACAGGACCCAAAGCAGCATGGATTCACAGGAGGAAGGTCATGTCAGATGAATCTAATCAATTTCTTTGACTGGGTGACCAAAGTAATAGACCAGGGAGCGGCTGTGGATTTGGCCTACCTAGACTTTAGCAAGGCATTTGACACAGTCCAGCACAAAAGATTAATAATCGTTAGCCAGCCTGGGAGTGGGTCCCAGGGTGGTAGCCTGGGTAGCAAACTGGCTGCACAACAGGACACAGAAGGTAATAGTGAATGGAACACATTCTGAAGAAAGGGGGTTACTAGTGGAGTACCTCAGGGCTCAGTACTGGGTCCAGTCCTCTTTAATGTCTTTATAGGTGACATTGCGGAGGGTCTGGAAGGAAAGGTATGCCTCTTTGCAGATGACACAAAGATCTGTAACAGAGTTGATACACAAGGGGGGGGTAGAAAGGATGAGAAGGGACTTGGCAAGGTTGGAGGAATGGTCAGACATGTAGCAACTTAGATTCAATGCAAAGAAGTGCAAAGTAATGCACCTGGGAAATAAAAATCCAGAAGAAGAGTATACAATAGCAGGGGAGGTACTAACGACAACAATAATGGAAAGGGATCTGAGTGTAGTCATATCAGATGACCTAAAGGTAGGTAAGCAATGTGAGAAGTTAGTAAGGAGAGCCAGGGGATACTGGGATGCATAAGGAGGGGCATCACAAGTAGAAAAAGGGAAGTGGTTATCCCTCTGTACAGACAGTTGGTGAGACGCCATCTGGAGTACTGCGTGCAGTTTTGGAGACCTCATCTACGCAAGGACATAGACAGGATGGAAGCAGTCCAGAGGAGGGAAACTAAAATGGTGCAGGGTCTACATCAGAAACCATATGAAGAGAGACTGAGAGAGCTTAATATATATATCCTTGATGAAAGGAGGGACGGGGGGACATGATAGAAACTTTTAAGTACCTCAAGCGAATCAACAAAGTCCAGGAGGGTAGCATCTTTCAGAAAAAGAGATGTGTAAGAACAAGGGGACACAATTTAAAGTTAGAGGGGGGACGGCTCAGGGGTAATGTGAGGAAATTCTTTTTCACAGAGAGAGTGGTGGACGCATGGAACCACCTTCCTGGAGAGGTTGTGGGGTCTAAAACAGTGGGGGAATTCAAACATGCATGGGACAGACATAAGGCAATTATAGTGGGGGGTGCAGGAAGTAGGCTGTTGGTTAACTAGAATCTGCAGCTTATCCAATAGGTAGGGAAATGGGCAGACTGGGTGGGCCAAGTGGTCCTCATCTGCCATCAAAGTCTATGTTTCTATATGTTGTTTTACTTATATGTGTTTTATTGGAATTTGTTCAGAGCTTTGATCCTGGGAAAGATGCTTTATAAATTAAGTTTATTATTATTACCTCATGAACAAGGGTGGAGACAATTTTCAACCCCCATCCAAAAAGTGATTTCACACAGTGACTGCAAAATCACCTTTCAGGATGGATTTGAAAAATGACAGCTGTCACATGCATGAGGTGCTATGAAACAAATTACTGTTAAAAATTTGGGGTCAAAATTCTGAAAATTACCCAAGTTACAAGCATACATTTAAAAACTTCAATGTACACTTATAATGTTGCTTTTTTAATGTTTTTACTCCAAATTTTCAACATAGTCTTCTTATGACTGCAAGTCACAAAGAAGGGTGGAGATAATTTTCAACCCCTGCTGCCTGAAAAGTGATTTCACAAGGTGACTGCAAAATCACCTTTCAGGATGGATTTGAAAAACGACAGCTATCGCATGCATGAGGTGGTATGAAAAAAATGACTGTTGAAAATTTGGGATCAGAATATGAAAATTATCAGTTACAAGTATGCATTGACAAATGTAAACACTCCTAGTTTTGTTTTTGTTTTTTTTATATTTTCACCCCAGTTTTTCAACACAGCATTATTATGACCCTACCTCATGAACAAAAGCAGAGAACATTTTCATATTCCATCTGAAAGGTGAGTTCATGCAACAACCACAAAAACCACCTTTTGTGATGGATTTGAATAATTTCAATGCTCTTGTTCATGTGGTGGTGTCCCAAAAGGTCCACGTTGAAAATGTGGGGAATAAAATATTAAAAAATAACATTGTTATGAGCACAAGTTCAAAATGGATTGAAATACACTGACTTGATGTCCTCAGTTCCTGGTTCAGCATTGAAGAGTGATGATGTGTCTCTGATCCAGGAAGGATTATGCACTGAACCACTAGTAGGTAAGTAAGGGTTGGGGGGATTGTGGGTTGGTGAATGCTGACTGCGAGGGTTGTGTGGGGGAAGGGTAACTGTGCGGTGACAGTGCCAACAACAGATATCAATGGACATTTGTCATTTTTACAGGGTGTATAAAAAATAGGGATGGTTTTCTTTATCTTAGGTACAGTACAGGTCACATTAAACTGTTCAACCAATGAGCTTGTTAGCATTGTTTTTTACAGTTGGTAATGCATTGGCAACTCATATTGCATTGTTTTACAATGCTCAACCAGCTCACAAGCAATGTTTGCACAATGTTTTTAAAGCTCAGTTGGAAAACATCTGTAGTCCAGTCACAATGAAATGAAAAGCTGCATTTCAACTCTTAAGAAACAATTTGCACAGGGCTTGGTGCTGGCAACACTTATGTAACTCAGTCAGAAATGCTAAAACAGTTCATTGGAGGAACAATTTAATGTGACTTGCACTGTAATGACACAAAGTATTGGACACCCTAGTGTAGCTTTAACCTTTACGGGCATGGGAAGTGATGGGGAGGTGGAAGGCATACTTGGAAGTGGGTGGATTTACAGTGTTTTAGAAAACAAAAATAAAAACAAAAACACCATGAGGTATGTTTTTTTTATTTCAGGTTTGAACCCTAGGGATTGGGCACCCCGGTGTCGCTGCTATGATTAGCATCACCAGAGATGTCCTCCACAGAGACACACAGTGAAAACAGAAAGGGTGGGGGGTAGTAGTCGGCACTGAGGATGGTCACCATTGTGTCAGAAAATTAATAAGGAAGGGGTAAGGAAGGGGAGATGGGAGGGATACTAGGCAGAGGGTTGGAGGGATTGTTTTTACATTCAGGAGGGAGAACACAGCAGGCTGATCATGACGATGATTAGCTGTGCTTGCTGGGCGGGGTTATGCAGATCAAAGGATACAGCCACCCTATGACCCAGGCAGCTCTTTTCACTAAACTTCACAAAATTTTTGCCCAGGAAGCCCAAACGAGTGTCATGATCAGCTTGACTGATGATTGATCTGACACTTTCGAGCCCCTTGCAGACTCCCTGCATTGGACTGATAGTAACACTCTTCTCAAAATTCACTATCATACCAATGTGTTCACTTTGTGGAAGTACAATGTCAAACATAAAGGTTTATTTTAAAACATTTTTTATGAGATGTCACTAGGTGCCAACTACCAGGGGCCTAGCACCAGCGCTGTTTATTGGCAAACACTTCCTGTCTTGCCCACTGCCCAGATCACACTAAGAAATGCTGCTTCAGAACTCAGGCAGAGGAAGAAATGGGTGAATGTTATTAAAACCGTCAATTCTACTCAAAGTTCTGTTTTTATTTCAAACATTATCAATGTCAGTTTTTTTTAAGACAATGAATACTGAAATGACTAAGTTTATATGGAAAAACGGACTAAAATTTCTTTAGCAAAGTTAAAACTGCCTAAATCTGAAGGGGGGCTTGGACTTCAAGACTGTCAGGTTCCAGACTAGTTTAGAAATCTGTTATCCCAATTTTCGTTTAGAAAATTGTAAAACACCATATTTGGATTTATATTTGGTTCTATACACGAGTTTATCCGAAGTTAAATATAAAGAGAGGCTACCTTTCCCTGTAAACACCTCTATGGTGTGCCAAAAAAAGTCCACAACAAAATGAAGCAGCACAAAGAACAGTTAGTTCTGGTACACCGCTAATCACAAATTACAATTTTAAAGCATCAGTATGGACCCCAGAAGTAAGGGTTTGGTATGAAAATGAGCTGACTCAGCTGATTCAGTGTTATGACAACAGTTTGTTTAAAACATTTGAGAAGCTACAGAAAAACGTTTGTATACCACATTCTCATCTTTTTAGATGCTTCCAACAGTGTGATTATGTTAAAAAATAGGTTGTTAATCACCTCACTGCTCTCACCTATTCAAAATTTGATGCTACCAAATTCATTGTCATCAACGCTGATTTCTAGAATGTATCATACCTGCACTACTTACAACAGTACAAAATTATTCTCTTTAAAAACTAGGTGGAAGTTAGACCTTGGAATATCCCTATCAGACAGTGAATGGAAGGTAATTATGTATTTGCTGTATTGTGCTTAATTTCATCTAAATTTCTGTAGATTATGTTACACAGAATTTATTATACTCCAAATAAACGTAATGAAATGAATCCTAATATTCTGGACAAGTGCCCTGCTTTGATGGGGTTCCCTTAATGCCAGTCTTGCACATATATTTTCGTCTTGCTCCAAACTACAAATACTTTGGAAATAAATTTTTGGGGTAATATCATCCGTACCGGGTAAACCCATTACTGAGAATAAAGAACTGATTTTACTTGATTTCTAATAAAGAGACCATTTTTTTTCCAATTGTTTAACCAGGTGAGACACACTAAGCTGAAAGCTTGTTTACAGGTGCAACCTGGGAGAACAGGGAAGTTAAGTGACTTGCTCAGGATCACACAGTATGCAAGTGGGGGCTGTGGGATTCAAACCCATGTCTCCAGATATGCAGCTCAGAGCTTTAAACCACTGCACTATACTGCCTCCCTGAGGCTTTTGTCAGCAGCACAAGTAAAACTGATTCAGCTTTGTGTAATAAACACAAACACATGTATTCTTTTACAATGGAAGAACATTAACCCTTCTATTGGAAGGTTATAGCCTGTAGTTCACGGGGGTGGTGCAACTGGCCTGACTCCCCCCTTTGGCCTATTTAAGGGCTGATCTTTCTTGTCAGCCAAAGGCTCTAACAGTTGGACTTCTCCCTTGGAGCTCACCGGGGGCTTGCCCACCCCCCCCCCTCGTGTTGCTGTGCTTTGGGGTCTGCTGGTTTGTGCTGGACTTCTGTTTTTGTGTTCTCCTGCTTTTGGTTCATGTTACCTGCCCCCAGCTACTGTATGCTTCCTACCTGCTCCTATACTTCTGCTTTCCTTGTTTCTTTTGGGCTTTCTAGTTTCTACCCCCTGTGTTTACATTGTTTATTTGTGCTTTAGGTTGTTTCCTTACCTTCAGTTTCTCTGTGCCTCTGCTCTCAGGCTGTATTTCCTCACCAGATTTTCCCAGCTCTCAGTCACTTGCATTTTCATTGCGTGCTTCAACTTCCACTGCTGTTCCTGCCTGCTATCTCTAGTGCTTTCCAGCCTAATCCTTTACACCTGGGCCAGGCTTCACCCTGCCGCTCCGTGTTACTCTGTGTTCTCCCAGCTCTGCTCTTACTCCACTCAGTGCTAGCTCATTTAATTCAGTATTGGAGTTCAGCATGCTCTGCTCACTATATTCAGTGTTTGCTAAGCCTAGTCCAACTGCTACATTGCTCTACTGATACATTCAGCTATTACACTGGCAGCCTGGTCTCCTCTCCAGCTGCAGACCTTTTAGCAATTTGTTTCTGGATTTAACTATTTTGAACCTCTCAGTCATTACTTTGCTTCCCCTGTTCCCATTGCTCTAGCAGCTTGCTATCCAATGGCTTGTCCTTCATTAGGACATTGCTAATATTACAGTTGCTGTTAGTCACATCATGCTCCCACTTCTACCAATCCTTACTTTTACCAAACCCACAGCGATCTGCTTCTGATGATAACCTAATCCAGCTTTCATGGCTGGCACATATTTAACTTATTTCATTAGCTGCTTTGTGTTGTGGTGTCAAGTTTGTGGCTTCTTTGTTTTTCATTACAGCTCACCTTTCCACATTTTGGACACATACCAACCATATCCATTACTCCTGAACCCAGGGCTAGCTCTGTGGCTGATGGTTTCTCTCTGCAACCCGAAGTCCGCATCCTGAGCATGCAAAGCTTAGAGCAGGGTCCTTCTCACCCTGCCCTTAGTTGGAAGGTCCTTGTTCTGGGTGGCCCTTCAGTCATCAACCATACCGACAGCACATCTCCATGTAGCATTTAAGACTTCAGCAGCGAAGGGGTGGCACTTTCACTGGAAGGGCCCCTTTAGCTGCCTAGTGGGTTTGGAGGCACCCTTTCATGCTTTTCTCCCTACTACCACCTCTGGTTCACCTGGTTTGTTCATAGATCAGTAGGCTGACTGAACTCCTCGGCAATCATTACTCTACTCCTCCCGCCTTGGTCAACTCTTATTGCAGAGTGTGCTTGCAACCCTCAACAGCATTCTCATTAGAGGGATAGAGTGAGAGTGTTCCCCAAATTTGCAATTCCCTAGGATTGGTCTACTAAATTGCAGTAGCACAGCTGTCACTAACCAAAACTGTCCCAAAGCCTGGAGGGAAAGTGACCTAGGCCTTGGATCCCCAGAAGTTTCCTCCACACAGGGGTTTTTTCCTCTCCCCCACGCCAATGGTCATAATACTAGAAAGGCATCCTTGTAGTCCCTTGGTCACTTAGGTAGGTTTCCTACTTAGGTAGGTTTCCGCTGTTGGATGGAGTTAGGTGGATGTCCCGTTAGTGTCCCATTTTCCCCTTTGGCTGTTCTCTCTCCCCTTAGGTAGCCAAGCCTCGACGCCTTACAGTCAGACCTACAAGTGGGTCACTATTCACCTGTCATTTCCTGCCTGTTTTACTCAAAGAATATGACCAACTGACCTATGCTACCAACTGAACCTATGCTACCACCCTACCTACGTAGAGGTCTTCATTGACCCATGCTACCAAATGAACCCATACTATCAACTGACCTCCATACAGGTCCTCAACCCCGATATGTGTTCACTGCCTTGTATGCTTTGCTTGACACTGTTTTGGGGCTTCTTCCTAAGGTACCTTTAGCTAAGGAAATCACTCCCATGGCACCTCAAGGGGTGGAACTAGAGTTCTTTGCCTTCATACCTCTACAGGGTGGTATATCTCATGGACAGAAAGGTGAACAGACAAAGTTTTTCTGCATTTCACAAACATGAAACCAGCTGCACAGGCACATTGAATTGGAATGCTATAGCCTGCAGTTCAAGGGGGTAGTGCAACTGGCCACACACCCCTTTTGGCCTATTTAAGGGCTGCTCTCCTCACTCCATGCAAGCATTTTTCCTTGTGCCTCCATCCACCCTTCCTTCTCCAATGGCATGCCTCTCTCTCTTCAGTGGACTTCTTCCTAATGTACCTTTAGCCAAGGGAATCAATCCCAATGTACCTCCCTCCCCTAGGGTTCTTTGCTTTCATCCTCCTGTAGGGTGGTATATCCCATGGATCGAGAGGCGAACAGCCAAAGTTTATCTATGCTACACAAGCACAAAACCAGTTGCACAGGCACACTGAACCTAAAATCTATGGGTAAACCTCATGGTCAATCTAATTAAACTGGAAAGAATACACTACAGTTACAAAATAACAACCGGAAGGATAGAACACTAGCTGGGACCCCCTTAGAAACATTATTGAAATATTCCAAAAAGCATGAAACAATGTTTTGAATGGATGATCTGTGAACCTATCTATGTGTGTAAATTGCATATGTTGGAAAGATTTTGTATGTGCCTATGAAACAATATGGATTGACAGCAGAACACAAGGACATGTCCAGAGACTATGCAGAGGCAAGTTCAAGACAAACATCAGGAAGTTTTATTTCACAGAGAGGGTGGTGGATGCCTGGAATGGCCTGCTCCCTGGGGTGGTCAAGACTAAAACTGTAGGTGCCTTCAAGCAAGCATGGGACAAATATAAGGGCATCATTACACAGACCAGGTAACAAGGAAGGGGGGTAGTTAACAGCAAACCATGGTTAGACTAGATAGACCTTGAGGTCTCCTACTGCCATCATATTCTATGTATCCATGATTGTGTAATGGTTTTCAATGCTTAACTTCTCTCTCCTAATTTATTAGAGTATATATGACCTATGTCTTTTACTTTCCTTTCTTTGCGTATATCTTATACTCAAAAATGGTCCTTTATGAAAAATAAAAAAAAAAAAAAGAGGAAGAAGTAACTGCTGCAAACAAGACTGCAACTTGTGTGAATGTAAAGAGTTTGAAACTGCCACAAAAAGAAACTTACATGAAGAATTATGTTTTTTTATGGGATACCACCAAGGTGTGGACTACCAGTGGCCAGACAGTGTCCTGCTGCCAGCTAGTACACACTTACTGCCCAGAAAAGTTGTTAAATAAGGGTATCCCTGCTCAAGAAAAAAAGAATAATGTTTCAGTCTTCTTCCAGTGGCTTCAGTCAAAATCTGTTTGTATTTATTTGCCCTGCTAGAATGTTAGTTCTGCAATGCAAAAATAAAATGTGTGCTCCACTGATGAGATTGGTCAACAAGTGGGCACTGGCAGCCTGCCACTTGATGCATCATTTGTCCGCTGCCCAGCCCCAAGCACATCCCGACTCCTCTAGAGTATAACTTCTCTCCTCTCCACTCTTTGGCAAGCCCTGGTCTGAGAAGCCTGCTGCTCTACAACACTGCTTCTCAACCTCCAGTGCCTTTTCATTTCTGCTTCCTCCTAAATGAAAACTTTAGGACTGGAGAAGAGCAACTCCATGGTCTATATAAGAACACATAACTTCAAACTGAGGGGTGAAACCTGCCGGACCTATAAAAGAAGTCAATGGTTTGCACAACATGTTGTAGCACCTTGGAATGCACTTCCAACCACAGTTGTAGAAAGTAAAACCATGGATGCATTTAAAAAGCAACTAGACCAGTTTATGGGCAAACAAAAAAAATGAATTTATCAGTAATCTAACTACAAATCCATCCTATGGGTGGTGAGGTCTCAATAGGCTTCTGCCTCCTTAGCCTGTAAAACTATAAAACTATGAAACTAAATATACCCCTTTAGCAGCTCCATTCTTGCAGGACTAGTGTATAGTATGTCAAACATAAGAAGATTTTCACTGTTTTTCAGAATTTCCTATTTTATCTAACTAGAAGTGAATCACAGCCCTGCCTGAGTTACCTAACAGCCCGGCTCCCATGGTCGAGGTGAGCCTAGCTCCAAAACAAGGTAATAATGATTCACAGTGGGCCCTAATTAACTGTTTCAGGTGCAAACTGTGGTTTGCAGTTTAACTGGTTTGTCCTGGTCACACCATTCAGACTAGGGCAAACCATTCAAACCAAAAGTCTACCTAGTTCCCTTAAAAGTCCATTACAGTCCAAAAGAATCAAACACCTGAAGTTTGGGATATTTAATTCTTTTATAGAACAGAGCTTGCAGCCCTAGTTTTAATATGCTCTGATCTTTTGATTGCTGGTCCCGCAGTCCTCTCGGGGCTAAGTATAATCACCAAGGACTGTACTTAGCCCTGGCAGAACAGTGGGATTGGCAAACATATTTTTGGAGCTTATGAAAGCTCTAACATGCACTGCAGGCTATTGAATATCCAAGTACTGCAGCATTGCTCTCACATCAGCTGCAGGGGTTTCTGGGATATATAGCTACAGAAAATGCCAACCTGGAAGTAAACAAAATTAGCCTAATACAATCTACTATATTACAATAAACAGTAAATAAAAAGAAATGTTTTTGTACACAAAGAGCAAGTTGGGACCAGTGGGGCTCTTAGTGCTGACTGTTCCCCTTTAATTGCAACAGATGCCACTGTGATGCCAGCAAGCATGTTGCAAGCTGTTTTCTCATTGGTTAAGAGCTCCTTTGTGACCAACATAAAGTGGAAATAAATGCTGATGACCCACCTAACATTGCAATAAACTATTCATTTCCAGTCAGACATGAAATTATATGCACTTCTTTGCAGAATGTTATTCTCATAGTCATCGTATAAATATATATTACATTCTACATGCCGTATATAATATATATCAAACTTTCCCTATGCATGGCACATCATGAGAAGAAAGCATACAGTAGGTTAAAGTTTCAGCAGTGGTAAGACCTTCAGAAAATGAGATTCCTTGCACTTATGCAGAGCTTTTTATCTCATTGCTGCCCAACTAAAGGGTGAGTCCTTCAGAGAGAGAATAGTACAGGATAATTATCCACCACTTTGTGCTCAGTAGCTGGATTTAAAAAAAAAAAACTTCAATTCAATTACCAGCTAGTGACCCATAAAATAGAACACTCTTTGAATCATTCCCATTTCTAAAATCTTAATACCAAGGAAGATACCTACAGCATACTAACATAGATTTAAGTATGCACCAAAAGATAGCCTATTACTGTAGAATAATTTTTCTCATTTCATTCCTGGAATTCAAAATAGATTTTATAATATCTGGATCATATCAAAATGTTATCCTGCCTTTTTGACCAGTTATACATGACTTCACGTCAATCTCAAAGTGGTACTAATGCAAATATCTTAGACCCCGGTACAAACCTCTTGCTAATATAGTAAGTTTAGAAATTGTGTTAATTTATTTAAAACTTTTCCACATCTTGAAATTCTAATTTAGGTACAACAGATGCAATATTTGACAAGAGGGACACAGGGGTGGATAACAGCACAGTAACAGGAATTGCATTTGTAAAATGATCTAGAGAGCATAGTTGAATTCCAGCCAAATTATTTGTATATTTGTACTCCAAGATCATTGTTTATTCCCCACATAGTGATCATACAGTAGATCATATAAGTCACACACACACACACACACACACACACACACACACACACACACACACACACACACACTCACACACACATTACAGCTTGCAGTGGTAGTGATTTATCAATGCTGCTAAACCCAGTGGTGTGTTCAGCTCCTGGAGAACATTCTGTACATTGCTACTAGCAGTGGCAGCTCATAGCCAAAAGGATCTTTATAAATGTTGCCACCAGCTGCAGTGACTTCCCTGTCTGACAGTTGTCTAAAAGGCCCCACACTGAAAATATATGGCTTGTTCCCAGCTGTCAGTACATGGCCTTTTTGGTTAAAAGACCACTCCAAAAATTACATTGGCAGCAGAAGGGACAGCAAAATAGAGTGTCTGCATCATTGTAAGCATCCGAGGGTGAGATGAAGATATTCCTGAAAGGGACTTCTAGGTGTGTATCAGACTACAGAAGATGACCATTTGTCTGGGGCCCTATCACTCTGGACCTCGGGGAAGGGAGAAGGGACCTCCCCTTGGAGTAGGATAGGCCACGGCAAAAGCCTAAGAGGAGATACCATTGAAGCAGACTACAAGGCAATGGCATCCAGAGGGGGACATAGAGAGAGAGAGAGGGATTTAAAAGAGCTGAGGAATAGTAGCTAACCCTCTTTCTCCTCCTTTCTTCAAATGCAGAACTAAGCAGCAGATCAAGCCCCCAGCTTCACACAGCAGGTAATGAACTGCACTGAAAGGGCTGGAGATGATCATGCTGGCCAGCTTTCTCTAACCAGCTGAATAAGGGAATTAGGCAGCTTAACTGTTGCCATTGCGTTTGAAGTTCTAGGAAGGAGGAGAAACTGGGAAGCAGACAAAACACTGCTGCCATCAAGCCCCTTCATTCTGTTGAGTGACGACAATAGAGACTTTGATTCCCTGAAGGAGTTCCTTTAGGGAAACAAACAGGACTACCCCGGTGTAGGGAAGTGCTCATTCAGGCATAGACATGCCAGAGATGCCTTTTAGTCCCTCATGAGATGGGGACATTATGATCAATGTATTTCCTACCCTCATGATAATACATTAACTAGTGATGCAAATAGAGGGGTTCCCTGGCCCCTTTATGCTGTGTTGGAGAGTTAGGTCAGGGGAGCATTGTTCAGTGGTTGGCTGTAGGTCAACCGCATTGCAGACCAGTAGATCTCCATCCCCTTCTCCTGGCCACATGACCATGCGACAAACCCTCAGTCCCCCCCCTCCTGCTCTCCTTTCTTTTCCTTTAATGGGATCAGCAGCAGTGAGGTCCACCTCCACTGGCATCCTGAAAGGCTAACACACTAAACTGAGGAACAGTACACATCCACGGATTCCCTCAGTCTCAAGTATCTTTCTACCCACGTCTCCCAGGGTGTACAGTAATATGGGCAAGTCAAACTGAGTGACTCAGTTTGAGTAATTACAGCAACAGCTAGTGTGAAACAATAACGATGGTAGTATACAGTGAGTGCTTCAGTGAGCTACACTTGCTGTGTTAGGTTATAGGGTTGTGTTTGTCAAGACAGTTTCCAGCTGGCCATTTGGTGAAGAGGCTTCAGTCACTGCCTGTGTATGTGGTAGACCTAGGTTTGGGTCCGTCTCTAGGGACTGATTTTTCTTTTTCAATATAAATTTATTTTTTTAAGTCTTGTTTCCCATTCCTTCCCGCCTGCAGATTGCCCATCCCCCATAGCCCCTCCCGAGTTTTCTCCATTCTTCTGTGTCCACCCCTACCCCCGGAATTGATTATGTTAATTATGGGTGGTGCGGGGGGGGGCTACACATTTAATGTATATTGTCCCCTAAGAGAAAGTAAGCGATTGTCACTGTTTGCAGTGGTCACTGCAATTGACATCAGAGTTTTTACTTTTGGCGATGTTGGGTTCGCTGTAGTTGTTGGCACTCTTTTTGAGTCGCTGTTATCACATACTGTAAAACTTTCTCCCAGCGGCTGCATCTCACTCCTCCTTTTTTCCCTTTGTTCTTCATTAGTCTCCCTCTTTTTGCATGCTGGGATTGCATGCTGCCACACGGGGAAGCCACATTGGGAAAGCTGCAGTCACACGCATGTGTGCTGCAGTGCTGATGTCAAGGCCGCCATCTTGGTCACAATGCCATGTCAGGAAGGGTGGAGGCCTCGCACAAGTGGGCAACAGCCTTGACATTATGGTCACTATCTTGGTCACCAAACAATAGTCGCTGGGAGAGTAAAGCAACATATCCCTCTATTCTTCTAAGTTTTATATGTCTCCAGCCCCCCTTCCAGCTAATCATTCTGTACTGCACATAAAGGGACTGACCATCTTACTGGACAAGCTTGATGTCGCAGAGGAAGGGGCAATGGGTGGTTAATTAAGGGACTAGCGGTTCAATTCCAGGCACAAGATAGGTGCAGAATGCATCAATCACCCACTACCAGAAAAAACAAGATGGCAACCTCCTCATGACAGTGCCATCTTGGGAAGGTCAAGTGACTATCCCCTGAATAGCGGCAGTAATGTTGGACTTTATTTTGAGCTTACAACCCCCACCATCTAGTCTTGGAAGAAGATAAAAAAAAACAGTTGGCTAGATCTTGGATGGCCATAGTGTATAGGGCCACATTTTTCCATTGCTCAAAGTGGCAGTCATCGTCCTCATCAGATGACCCTATTAAGGACTATACACCTTCCTCGAGCTGTGAGTCCCACTTGCAGCCACACAGGATGCCACAAAAAAAAATATTACAGAGGTGTTTTCCTGATGATGGCACCATATTGGTCTGGAAGCCATGCAGTTAAATCTGCAAAAGCAGTTAAATCTGGGGAAAGATTTGATTTTTTAAACAGTGCTGCACATTTATACATTTTGGAGCCCTAATATCTATTGGTGTTAGGCAGAGGGGAGTGTTAGCCCTATATGACATACTGAGGGGCAATATCACCATAGCGCTGTAGCTAATATAATAAACCATCTGCTATTGTGAGTTTTGTTAGTAGCCCAGGAGCCCTAATACAGTCGGCGCATGTCGGCTGAGGCAGCTGAGCACACCAGGAGGTCAAGAAAGTGAAGGAGTGAGTAATATTGAACCTAAAAATGTTGTGGTGCAGTGCATGTGAGATGTTTAAGAAAGAGGAAAATGAGGAGGTCTTTATTTGTAGCAAATGTAGCGAGATTAAGGAATTATAGGTCGAAACTATTGATCTAAAAAGAAGAATTAAGGTACAGTTAGAAATATCCCTATTGGAACAGCATATTGATGTTTGAGCTGAAGGGAATATACAAGACAGTATGAGGGAAACCAAGGAGGGGTCTGGAGAGGCGTTATTACCATGCATGGCAGATAAAAGTCCAGACAAATGGTCAGTGGTCCCCAAAAAAGGATCATATAAAAGAGGGAGACGGAATATTGGAGGGGTCTCAAACATCTTGACTCCTAACAGATTCCAGGCATTGACAAAAAATGAGGAAGGGGATGAAACTCAACAAGTAAATGCCGAGTTGGGCCTTCTGGCTGCAGATAATGTATGCACAAGCACACAGAATAAAGAGATACCAGTATGACCATGAGATACTGAAGTAGACTCATTTGAACTAATGAATGAAAGTGGAATTTACCAAAATATAGCACAGTGTCTACCATCACAATTTCAGGACCCAGCAAGCAATACTCCACGTGATATTTTATATATTGGTGATTCAATGTTAAGATATGCAGATAATGTGCTTTGCAAACAGCAAAATGAATATACAACAGTCAGTGTACTACCAGGAGCAGGTATGAGGGACATCAAGAACTTGCTGCCAGGTTTATTAGAGAACACCACTGCTCCATTTACAGTGTTGCACGTCAGAGTAAATGATGTGGGAAAAAGGAATACATTGAATATACAGAGAGATTTTGAAGTAGTGGGGGCTACACTTAGTGGGAGGCGGTGTGAGTTAATGATTTCAGGAATCTTGCCTATACCAAGGGCCAATGAGCAAACAAATCAGGCAATATACAGATTTAATGGATGGTTAAAGAGATGGGCTAATAGGGAAGGCTTTCTATATATAGATCACTGGCAAGAATTTCATAGTAGGCAGCTGTTTGCAAGGGACAGGTTACACCTTAATAAAATGGGAAAAAGCATATTAGCGCAACAACTAAAAAACAGTGTGAACCACCATTTAAACTCAAAAAGCAGGGGGATGTGGGGGATATAAAATCTGGGAAATGAGGGAATGGTAAGCAATCCAGGGTGGGGTCATGTAAACAAGAGGAATTTTATTTTACTCAATGCAAGGAGTCTAACAGAAAAATTTGATGAGTTACAATTAATCTTGCTGAATCAAAATATACATATTTGTGCAATAGTAGAAACATGGTGGCAACCCGAGGATACCTGGGATAGGCAAATCCAAGGGTATGTATTGTATAACAAAGATCGAGTACAATCTAGAGGTGGGAGGGTTGCTTTGTATATTGCTGAGGATATTACTACTGAAAGTATGGATACAACTAGATGGCAGGAAGCCGAGGCTATCTGGGTCAGGATAAGCCCACCCAGAGCAGCTAAAATCAATCTGGCAGTAATATACAGGCCACCATCCACGAGGTTAAAGGAGGATGAAATTATATTAAACCTGGTTAATCATTTAACAGTAGCAGGAAATGTAATATTAGCTGGTGATTTTAACCTCCCTGGCATAGATTGCTGTGACTGGAAGGCTAACACATCAGTTGAATCCAAATATTTAGAGGCTTTTAGTCTTGGAGGTCTTGAACAACATGTAACAGTTAATACAAGACAAAATCATATATTGGACCTAGTATTAAGCATCCTGGGTGATAACATTATAAACTGCAGGATATGTCCACCTTTGGGTTCAAGTGATCATGATGTGGTGGGTTTCCAGTATTCCAGTAGTCTAGGGGAAAATAAGGGTACTACTATAATACATAGATACAATGCTGACAATTTTATACAGATGGGTCAAGACTTGGCCACATGGGAATGGCAAATAGATTTTCAGAATCAGACAGTAGCACACATGTGGGATTCATTGACGGATAAGATAAACGGATTAATCACTAGATCTGTACCTATCAGAAACAAATATAACAAGGAAAGAAATCTATCTGCACCTTGGATGAACAAAACAGTTAAAAGTTTGATCAAAACCAAAACCAAAACTTAGCATATAGCAAAAAATATTAATACCAAGGAAGGATGGGAAGTATATAGAAATAATCTTAAAATTGCAAAAAAAGCTATAGCAACAGCAAAAAGAGATTAAGAGTATGTAATAGCATCAAAGGTTGGGGACAACTATAAGACCTTTTATGCATACATCAATAGTAAAAAAGGGAAAATTACTACAATAGGACCATTAAAAACTCAGAATGGTAGCCTTATAATTGATAATAAGGCTCTTGCAGAGGAATATAACGTATACTTGTCATCAGTTTATAATAAAAATTCTCAGACTTCTGCAAACAATGAGATAGTTAAACAGGGGAGACCACCTATAAGAATAGATCCCGTTGATGTCCTGACTAGGCTTAAGAAGCTAAATCAGAATAAGGCACAAGGACCAGACGGGATCCACCCAAGGGTGATAAAAGAAATGTCAGTATTTTTAGTGGGACCCATAACATACTTATATCAGGAAAGCATCGACACAGGTGAGGTACCAGAGGCCTGGAGACCAGCTGTGATTATACCCATACATAAAAAAGGTTGTAGACAGGAGGTTTCAAATTATAGGCCAACTAGTTTGACCTCCGTGCTTGGAAAGATCTTAGAGGGCATAATCAAAGATTATGTAGTTGAGTTTATTGACAGCACAGGCAAGATAGATAGGACTCAACATGGATTTACTAGAGGTAGATTGTGTCAGACTAACTTGTTGGAATTCTACAACAAAGTTAGTAAGGCCATAGATATGGGTGGATCGGTGGACGTGGTTTTCCTGGATTTTGCGAAAGCTTTCAATAAGGTCCAACACAGGCAGCTTGTTGAATCACTTAATGAGATTGGCTTATCATTTTGGTTACAACAATGGGTGAGGGATTGGCTTACTGGAAGAAGTCAAAAAGTTTGTGTCAAAGGAGAATTCTTTGGTTATGTTGGGGTAACCAGTGGCGTTCCCCCAGGGCTCAGTACTGGGCCGACATTTGTTTAATTTGTACATTTCATCGATGCAAGTAGAATCAGCTGTCTTTATGTCTAAATTTGCAGATGACACCAGAATTGGGGGTATAGTGAATAATTCAGAGGAGCAGGTAGTTCTACAAACTGCATTAAATAGAATGGACATGTGGGCTACCCAGAAGCAATCAATATTTAACATTGATAAGTGCAATGTTGTGCATTTTGGGAAAAATAATAACAGATTTCAGTATGCTCTAGGAGGGTCCATGTTGAAGGTAATCTGTGAAGAAAAAGATCTGTGGATTATGGTAAACCAGGATTTTAGCTTTAGGCTACAATGCAATACAGTGGTCAAAAAAGCTAGTGGCATAGCAAATTGCATAGCAAGACACAATAAAGGTAGGGATAGGCTGGTTGTGATGCCATTGTATAGTGCACTGGTGCGTCCCCATGTGGAGTATTGTGTCCAGTTTTGGGCCCCATATAAGAGGGGTGATGTTGAGATGGTGGAGAGAGTCCAGAGGAGAGTGAAAAAGAGCATCAAGGGGACAGAGGGTATGAATTATAAACAGAGACTACTTAATTTAAAATTATATCCCTTAGAGTATCGTAGATTGCGGGGTGTTATGTGTTTGATTTATAGGGCATTGACTGATGCAAATATGTGGGATCTCCTGGGCCTGATTAAAAGGGACCAAACATATGATACTAGGTCTCACAATTATCAATTGCTTAAGGATAGATATAATACAAATAGAAGGAAATATTGGTTAAATAATAGAGTGACAGAAGTGTGGAACAGCTTACCAGGAGAGATTGTGGAGAGTAGTACAATGCAGATATTCAAAACACAGCTGGACAAATATCTTTTGGAAAAAAATATAAATGGGTATAAGTAAAGCACGGCTTGTGAGCTCATGGACAAATTGTCTTTATGCTCTTTATGATCTATGTAATCTATGTAATCTATGCGCATTTCGGCCTATGGCTCCATATTGGTAAGAGTGTCGTACATGTGCAGAGTGCCAATGCCATCTTGGGGTGGTACTCTTAGATCTAAAGATCATCCCAAACTGGCAGCCATTTTGAGGGGTCTCCACAGTGTTTCCCCACACTGCTAGCTGTCCCAGATTCCACAGTCATACCTCTCAACTGTTCCACATTTTGAGAACAGTTCCTCATTTTACTTCACTAAAGCCATCTGTTCCACAGTGGAAGGCTTGTTTCACAGTTAATGTTTAGATTTTAAAGAAAAACTCATAGTATATAATGTGAAAAACATATTATTTAAGTAATAATGGGGGGAGATAGATGACTAAGGGGAAGCAGCAGCAGCAGTGCTCAGGTTACAGAGCCTGAACCCCCCTTATGATCAATTTGGGCACTCTTCACACACCAAAACCATGCAAGAAATGGCTAGCTAGGTACCTGGTTATGAGGGAATGGTAAGCAATCCAGGGTGGGGTCATGTACTTACCATACAGATGTATATTCCAACTTTTGCAAGAGAGCCTCCCAGTGCCTTAATTGACCCTCTAAAAGAGGAAACAAGCAGTTGGGCCTAGCGAGCTTACAGTACCTGGTTGCAAAAGAGTCCAAAGCAGAATTGAGGCTGGTAGTATAGCCTAGAGGTTAGAGTAATACACTGTGAATGAGTGAGACACATCCAGCAGACAGACCTGAGTTGTTTCTCACCACCTCCACTAGCATACAATATGACTCAAGCAAGTCACTTAACTTCCCAAGTGATCCTGGAATATCCCTGGACACAGATTAGGGAATGTGCTGTAAATGGCATCAGCACAGCAATTTTTGCAGGTTAGATGCCCAATCAAAAAAAAAAAAAAAAGAGTTACGAGGTTCATTTTTGTATACAGAGGTTACACATTGTATAGCATCTATCACCAAGTTGAGTATGTGCCCCTCTATTTGCCCATCAGGGTCCAGTGCTGCCCTTCAGATGGAGTGATTATTTTATGCATCATATGTCTTGCCTTAGAGACAGCAGATGCATCAAGTAAGGACAGAGCCATTCCAGGGTTGGTGCTTTGCCTCCCCACTTAGATTCAAACAGAATACAGAAGCAGGTGTCAACATGGGAATGGGAGTCAGTAAGGAATGGTAGAGAGCATAGATCACACGAAACCGGGGAAAGGGATTGGGGGATAGTGGCTGTGCTTGGGTGGTGGAGCCTGCACCCTTTTACAGTTGGAGTGAGCTCCCATTTAACAAGCCTTTCATAGTGAGGGGTGATAGTTGTCATAGAATGTCAAGATGCCCAGTCAATAGAAGAATTCATCAGCAAAGGTGGCTGCAGTCCTGGTTCCCAATGGCAGCAGATGTACAGTACCAGGGGAAAGGTAGAGCATAGTTGGAGGCATGTCTGGAAGGCAAGAAAGGGCCATAGACATCAGGGCCACCAAGAGAAGCCCCCTGAGAAGCAACAGGCAAAAGACAGAATTGCCCCCCCCCCCGCTAAGGTACCCAGGAATCCATGGCAGACAAGGCAGGGTCTGAGGCTTGGCAGTTTACTGACGAGCAGACTCGGATGATGGTCCATGTCATATTACCTTGATTATCGTGGCTGCGCTGGGCTGCTGTCGATAAGGGGAGCGTGCTGCATTTTAATTATTGTATTGTTTTTGGTTTTTAGTTAGTTTGTTGAGTTTAGGGTTGGGAATTATAGCTAGGGAGCTAAAGTGAGGAAGATTAGGAGCTAGTTTATTTTGGGGTGAGGGCTAAAGCCCGAGGTTCAATGTGGGGGAATAGCTCCTCCCACATCCCTAATAAAGGCTGACTTTCCACGGCAGTTTCCTGCTTAGTGCATTGCAAAACACTCCCCCTTCACAAATCTTGTAGTCCTGCATGGCTTGTGCAGCTGAGCCTTCTTTCATTTCTTCTCTCCTGCTCCTTGCACATTTTGTTGAGTCATTGTTTTGTCTCCCTCCCTCCCTTGTGGTGAGCTGTTACCCCATTGCCCACTGTTTCTCCCACCTCCTTCCCCATACCATGTTTTCGGCTTCTCTCCTGTGTAGCACTGGTTCATTGCACAGTTCCTCCCTTGTGAGCTCTGCTCCATGCAGAGCCACCACTCCTTTGCCATCAGTTCTTCCCCCATTCTCTGCGCTTGCTCATTCACTGTGCTCCCCACCTTGTGACATTCTTCCTTTACTTCATGCTTTCCTTGCTGGCTGTCCTTTCTGCCCATCCAGCCTGCTTTCCCTGTTCCCTGTCCTACCTGGAGTTCCTCCCCTTCCATCCATTTCCTCTGCATGTTCAGTCCTTCCCCTTTGCTCTTGTGTGCTACCTTGTCCTGTTTGCTGCTTCTGTGAGCACTTTGCGGGGCCTAGCTCTGCTGCTGTGGGGTTATTCAGTCACTTCCTTGTCTGTGGTGTATGTGGGGGAAATTCTGGCTGCTGCTAGTGTGGCTGCTTTCTGTGTAGAGCCCTGCTGGTGCATGTTATTTTCTGGCTGACAGACTGTATTGTCTCTCCCAATGTTTAGCATTGTCTGGTAGAGCTGTTGGGCATGCTGACTTCCTCATGTGACATGGCAGTTCTGCTTCCACACTGTCTTGGAGAATTTTTCAACTTAATGCACAAACCAAAACAAAATAAACTGTATTCCTCTCCTTCCTTCCCTCCCTCTGTCCTTTGGCTCCTCCTGCCCTCACCTTCCCTGTGTTGCTTCTCCCCTCCATGTTGCTTTGTGCCCCCCTCCCTCTGTTACCAGAAACCAGCTCTGAGATAATAAATTTGATTTTTGTATGTCTACAGTATTAGCCAAAGAAACAACCACACAAGCAGAAGTATTAATGAACATTTATTATACTTACACTAAGCATGTGACAGAAAATCACAAGGGACTTGGGTTTTTGCCAGTTTTAGGAGAATGTACAGTTTTTAAGAGCGAGAGAGATGGCTTATACAAGGTTATATATTACAGATAACATTTTGGTAGCAGATATAAAGGATATGATGTATTGACTATATATTACAAACAAGGTTATACAAGACATTTTCCATTGGATAATTACTTAGGAGACAGAATTACTAATGAGTATAATATGAGACAAATAATAATGCTCCTATCAGCATGAAGCTTAGACAAAGGAAATGCTGACAGGCCCAAACTACACATGGTATTACTTGCCTAAATGCAAGACAAAACAAAGGATTTCTCTCTGCCAGCTTAAACAAAGAGAAGTACTGACAGGCCTCTACTACATATGATAATATGAGAATATATAGTAGAAGTATATAAAAGTGTATACAGTAAAAAAAAAAAAGAAAACACACAGGATAAACAGGAAGGTAGACATACATGTGAGGAGTAGTGCAATGTACTGGCTGTGGGGCAGCAGTCTTCTGGGAGACTTTCTGGAGTCTGAGATGTTTCCCTATTTGCAGGCAACTCTCTGCCCTGAGAAAGGAGGTTGCCTGTTTTCAGGCCACACTGGACAGTAGTAAGGGCACCTCCCCCACCCTGGGAGCACCAGGACTAGCACTGCTACCTCAGAGACTGCCAAGAAAATGCTGCAGTTGGACCACAGTGGGCTCAGAGAGGGTGAGGGTGGTAGAACAGAGGCACACCCAGACAGTTGTACCACTCCACAATACATACAACATTCTGATGGACCACAGTTCCCCTATGGATGCACCCACAGAGGAGGCTAAGGAGGTTGCGGACAACTGTCAAAAGGGAGCTCCACAGGAAGGAGACAGAGGACACCACAGGAAAAGGAAGTAGCTCCTGGTGGGGGACTCAATTATTAAGGGGATAGAAGTGGGGGGATCAGGGAAAACTGATGTAAGGTGCCTGCCTGGCATCATGGCTTGGAGGGACATGAAGAGCATCCTCAGTATCATGAGAACAGCTGCACAGGAGACTGAGCTGGACATCATTGTCCACCCAGGGACAAATGGTTTGGCTCAACATGAGATTTGAGCAATGCAGGAGGAGTTTGTGGAATTGGGCAGGGGATTAAGGCAAGTAGCACACACAGTATCCTTCTCAGAGGTGCTGCCTCTCTATGGCAAGAGTGAGGCGAGGGTATTTTGCACCATGCAAATTCAATGAATGGTTGAAAAAATGGTGCAGAGCACAGGGGTTTGGCTTCACTGGGGACTGGCGTTCCACCTGGAGGGATATCAGCCTATACTGGCAGGATGGTCTGCATCTGTCCAGGAAGGAAACAAGTCTACTGGGTGATCGGTTTAAATGCTTTATTGGCAAGCTTTTAAACTAGTCAAGGGGAGAGGCACTGATAAGCAGCAGGAGATTCCCAGACTCCTCCTACAAAATTGGGTACTAAATGAGGTAAAGACCAAGGTAGAAAGGTCAGGAGGGAGCAGGACAGGGGTAAATGGAGAAAACAAAGTCAGTGAGGACAGGGATGGTGCTACAAGAGGTAAAGCCATCAAAAATTGGAGAGCAATGAGTACCACTGCCCGTAGTCTGGGTAACAAGTTTCCTGAATTAGTGGCCTTGATGGAGAAGGAAAATCTGGATGTTGTGGCAGTCACAGAAACATGGTACACACAGAACCATGACTAGGATGTAAACATACCAGGATACACCATCTACAGGAGGGACAAGGAGTGTAAAAGAGGAGGTGGAGTAGCTCTCTACATAATGGACGTCATCAAAGCAACAGAACAAAAGGGTAAATAGGGAGGAGAGGAAACACTGTGAGCCTATCAGGAGATAGGTAATGGCACCACAGTCCACACAGGGTTGTATACAGATCCCCATCTCAGGGGATGGAAATGGAGAGGAAATGATAGAAAGTATCCTTAGAATGGCAGAAAAAGGAGAGATATTGCTAAAGGGGGATCTGAATATGCCAGATGTTAACTGGAGTGCATTTGCAGCAGCCACCTCTAAGAGTGGGATCATTTTAGATGCCCTACAGGGGGCATGTCTTAGACAACTAGTATCAGAACCCACTTGAGAGGGAGCAATCTTAGACCTGGTACTTTCAAATGGAGATGGTGAGAGGATCACATATTTAGAAGTGGGTAGCCATCTGGGAACTAATGACCATAGAGCAGTATGGTTCACGATAAAAACAGCAGTAGAGTGAAGCCATACAAAGGCAAAGGTACTGGACTTCAGGAAGGTGGGCTTTGCCAAAATGTGTGAGTGCCTAAGGAATGCACTAGCAAATGGGCAGGAAGGAGCGGTGGAGGAACAATGGAGAATAATCAGAACTGCCATCACAGAGACAACAAGCCTTTGTGTGAACAAATAAACAAACAAGCGAAGTAAGAAACCACTATGGTTCTCAAAGGAGGTGGCAGAGAAGGTTAGGGATAAAAAGAGAGCATTCAGGAAATACAAGGAATCACAGAAGGAGCAGGACAGAGAATTGTATCAGTTAAAGCAAAAGGAAGCAAGAAAGGCTGTCAGAACAGCAAAGGCCCAAACCAAGGAAAAGGCTGCAAACTCAGTTAAGAAGGGGGATAAAATCTTTTATAGGTACATCAGGGAGCAAAGGAAGACCAAGGGAGGGATAGTGAGGCTTAATAAAGGTGAGGGGGGGGGAGAGGGTGACTGTGAAAAGGCAGAGATACTAAACAAATACTTTTGCTCAGTATTCATAGATGAAGAGGGGAGATATCTAAACCAAACAATAGAAACATGCTGGATACGGGGGTTGATACCAGCCCTTTCACAGAAGAAAGGGTTCTGAAGGAACTTTAAAAACTAAAGGTGGACAAAGCAGTGGGGCCTGATGGGATTCATCCTATAATTCTAAAAGTACTAAGTGCAGAACTAGTGACACCACTGACTACTCTCTTTAATAAATCATGGAAGGATGGAGTGGTACCTGTAGACTGGAGGAGGGCAGATGTTATTCCACTTCACAAAAGTGGGAGTAGGGCAGAAGCAGGAAACTACAGACCTGTTAGTTTAACCTCAGTGATTGGGAAAATGATGGAATCACTACTGAAGGAAAGACTTGTTGAGTACCTAGAGGCCAGAAGAGCACATTACCCAAGGCAGCATGGATTCACAGCAGGAAGGTCATGTCAGACAAATCTAATAGATTTATTTGACTGGGTGACCAAAGTAGTAGATCAGGGAGGGGCTGTAAACATGGCCTGCCTAGACTTTAGCAATGCATTTGACACAGTCCCACACAAAAGATTAATATACAAGTTGGTCAGCTGGGAGTGGGTCCCAAGATGGTAGCCTGGGTAAAAAATTGTAGAACAGGACACAGAGGGTAATAGTAAATGGAGCCCACTCTGAAGAAATGGGGGTTACTAGTGGGGTACCGCAAGGTTCAGTACTAGGACCGGTCCTCTTTAATGTCTTTATAAGCGACATTGCAGAGGGACTGGCAGGAAAAGTATGTCTCTTTGCAGATGACACAAAGATCTGCAACAGAGTTGATACACAAGGTGGGGTGGAAAGGATGAGAAGGGACTTGGCAAGGTTGGAAGAATGGTCAAATGTATGCCATCTTAGATTCAATGCTAAGAAGTGCAAAGTAATGCACCTGGGAAACAAAAACCCAGGGAAAGAGTACACAATGGGGGGTGAGATACTGACAACAACAAAAATGGAAGGGGACCTGGGGGTAGGCATACAGTAGTGTCACAGACATTGCCAGCCATTTCCAGATATTTTGCCTAATTTATAGTTTCTCTCTGCTGCCCCAACTACAGAAATGCAGAAAGCTGGATATTTCTTGAGAAATATCACAGAACATTTGGGAAATAGCTGGCAATACCTATGGCTACTACTGTATCTAAAAGTGAGCAAGCAATGTGAGAGGGCAGTAAGTAGGGCTGGTGGGATATTGGGATTCATAGGGAGCGACATCACCAGTAGAAAACAGGAAGTTATTATCCCTCTGTACAGACAGCTGGTGAGACCCCATCTGGGATACTGCATGCAGTTCTGGAGACCCAATCTCCACAAAGACATAGACAGGATGGAGGCAGTCCAGAAGACGTATCAAGAGAGACTTAAGAATCTTAATATGTATAGCCTCGAGGAGAGGGGGACATGATAGAAACTTTCAAATACCTCAAGGGAATAAACAAAGTCCAAGAGGGTACCATCATTCAGAAAAAGAGGTGTGCAAGAAAAAGGGGGCACAATTTGAAGCTAGAGGGGGGACAGCTCAGAGGTAATGTGAGGAAGTTTTTTTTCAAAGAGAGGGTTGTGGATGCATGGAACAGCCTTCTTGAGGAGTCAAAAACAGTGGTGGAATACAAGAATGCATGGCACAGACATAAGGCAATTCTAGGGGGTGGAGGCTGGAAGAAGTAGGCTGTTGGTTACCTAGGAGCTGCAGCTTATCCATTTGGTACAGAAATGGGCAGACTGGGTGGGCCAAGCAGTTCTTATCTACTGTCAAATTCTATGGTTCTATGTTTCTATGATCCCTCAGAGTCATCTTATTACTAAGTAGGTAGATTATAGATGGTATATAAATATATATAATATATATATATATATATATATATATATATATAAAGACAAACATAATCTAGGTAAATGCATTATAGTGAGGTCTAATTAGTTATGCAAGATAATATTTTATAAAGATGTAAACATTAGCATATATTAGCAGCAAAGCACATTTCTGGCACCCATGCTTATACAATGGGTGCCTAAATCTACATGTTAGTGCAAAATAGCATAATCACAGTATAATTGACCAGGAATACAGTGTAAGGTGTATGTGGAACAATGGGGGCATAAGCCGGGCGCAACACCTTGTTCTTCCCTTGTCCTGTGCTCCCCGTGTTTTCTTTTGGGCCTTTTGCTCCTCAGGCAATCATCCCATCTCCATCTCCATGCCCCGTCTCCCATCCAATCATGTGCTACCTCTAACCCTTGTCTGACACCTGCACTTCCTCAGTACCTCTTCCCGTCAGCCTGTCCTTGCAATCATCCTTTCCTAGCAGTTTCTGCCTACCAACTTTGCTGCTTATACCCTACTGACCCTTGGTCGCAGCAATTATGTATCCTGCTTAGCCTATTATTTTCATGTTACCTTGTTCTCCCCCTGCTACTTCCTGACCTTCCAGAATGCCTATCACCCACAACACTCATGCTCGCTCCCTCTTCTGCATCCCTTGTACCATTCTCTCAGTCCTGCTTCATTGGCACTCCTCCTGTAATTCATATTGTTTGACTTTATCCATCATGTGTAACTTCTGTATTTGTTTGCTTCTTCTTCCCCACTATGCCTATGGCTTGTCTTCTTAGGACCTTGCCTGTACTGGATCCTCTTTTGAGTTCCTACCCTACCACTATTCCAGTTGCTGTTTGGTCTCATGGTGCCCAGCCCATGGCTCCCCTGTTATTCCCATGGTGGGGGACTAGGGCGTCCTGCTGGGGCATTGTAACTCCAAGCAGTAGGCACATGCTTTATGTAAACTATATGATTTGCCCTGCCTTCTTGCCTCCATGGCTTTTGCTACCCTAGCATAATCCATTGCCCATGCAGCCTACCTGGCCTTCAATTGTCCATTGTATTCCATTACTGCACTGCATGATCCTCACTGGATTACACTATCTCCACCTTCACAGCACTTCAGGTACTCTTCCTCCTCCCATTCTCTAACTTCTTCTTACTACCATCCCCTTCATCCCATTTCTTTTGATCACCTACCATTTACTATGCAGCTGTCAGCTGGCCTTTTCTTACTCAGCCCATACCAGCTGTTTGACAGCCTCATTCCTAATGCTGCCTACTGAGGCATAGCAGTGCAGGTAGGCTTCCCTTGTCTACCAGGGATGGCAGCCTGTTTCCTCTGCATTCAGTCTCAACCAATTTATACCCAGCCGACTTCTGATAGTCTCTGTCCCTAACTCTGCCTGGTATGGCATCAAGTGTAGATTAGCTTGCTCCAACTACCAGGGATGGGATCCTGTGTCTTCAATCTACAGTCTCAGACAACTACATTCTCTACCTGATACCCGGTTGTCGCATTCCCTTTGGGAATGGGACCACTATGCCCCATGTACTTCCATTATCCTACCTCACATGACTATACCCCTCACTTCCATGGACTCGATGTACTTGTCCTCACCTTGGCCTCCTCATGTTCTGAATTTGAACCCAGCTATCTAGTGCAATCTCCACCTCTGCTTTGTCCATCAGACTCCTGGACCTCCCTGCTGCTTGTTTTCCACCTCCCCCCATGCTCCTGGGCATCGTCATCATGGCTTGCCTTCTCAATCTCTTCCAATCTGCAGATCTTTAGATTCAACCTGCTATCTCCCCCCATTGCTACTCTGGATGATTGGGTGTCCCTATTACATTGCTCAAAGACATGTATGCCTGCATTCCTCCTGGCTTCCTGCTGGATACATGCCATTTGCTCTCCTTCAAGGACCTGTGCCTGTGGTCTTCTGCAGTTTTCCCCTTAAGCTGCCCTCATCCCATCCAGATGTCTTCCATCAGTGATTCCCACGAAATTCCTTTTCAGCATTTCCTGTTCACCATCTCCTTCAGAGGTGGGAACCCTTTCCCCATCACTGCAACATTATGCTACCAACTGTTCCAGTTCACTATCCCCTTCAGAAGTGGGACCTTTGCACCTCAATTTTGCAGGACCTTGTACCTGGATTTGCTTCTTGGTTTGACATGGATCTCCCACTGAGGCCTGATTCAGCTTTCTGCATTCTATTCCAGTATGCTGTGGTGCTTGCCCCAGTCCTGTATCTTACCTACACCTGCCGATGTCTTTACTACTTGGCCTCAGCCGTCTTCATCTTCAGCTCCATCCTTCAGTCAGTGGACTTCTTCTTGGACTTTTGTCTCCATCCTGGGACTGCTGCTTTCCTCCTTGTCGCCCATGTGGCTCGGGGTCCTGCACGTTTGCTGTGTCTCTTTTTAGGCATTCTTACAACTATCGATATCCAGCATCCCTGCCTGATCAACTACTCCTACCCATTCATCTGTCTCATACTCCTACGTCAGCCATCATAACAGCTCCCTTCCAATGCTGTACGGAGTACCTGTTGTTCTCACCTGAGGAAACCTTCTTCCAGCAACAACCCTTGAACAGCATGTCCTATTGACTCTTACATCACCATAGAATCAACAATACTTCCCAATAACCTCCCCAGGACCCATTTCTGGAATCCCACTCAACTGGACTATAGAAAATATAATCTCTCAACCAACTCTGCAGCATACTAATCTATATCTATATGTTCTATTAATTCAATCAGTATGGGCATCACCGCATCCCATTTCTTTATAGGATCCAAGATTTAGTGGCATCTCCCTCATACCTATCTTCTTACCTAGAAATGTGACCCTAATTCCTTCTGACATGTACCAGCTCCATAATAAGCATCACTGTTAAAGATAACGGGAACTGCAGGATAACTTAAAGCAGTACTGGCATCATCTGTTATACCTTCTCCTCGTAGTCTTCTCCTAAAAGCACTGACTCTGTTAGACTATGTTATTCACCTTGTATTCCCTGAATAGCCATTGGATGTTCCTAAGACCTACTCCATCTACCATCTTAGAACACATATTGTTGGATATCTGGTGCCTAGCTGCCTTGCTAAAGTTACTCTATTCAAGTCACTGTTCCCTGGTCCCTAGATGTCACCATGATTCATAAAGTAATTTACATCTCTTCATCATGTTTCTCTAAATCATGCCCACTACCCGTCCAGCAGTTCTTCTAACTCATCCATTGTGATTTACCTCCCATAATCCCTCCAGCAACTACCATCACTGAGAGCAGGCTACCATTGATACCTCAATCTGCACATCCACAACTAATCTAGCTGTCTCACTATCCCAGTTATCATATGCCCCACAACAGTCTTGCATCTGACTAAGCATATTTAGCACCATTGTGTGCTATGTTTGCTCTCCACTTCCCTTTGCCACATCAGTCTGTAGACTTATTCAAAGGCCCATTCTCAGGCTCCTCTTAGCATTCTGACATTGGATGCTCTAGCACTGCAAAGCTGCAATGGCTACTTAAGCTCCTGCACAGGTAGTTAAGACACAGCAATGGCCATATCCACCATTTCCCACTAGCAGTCTTTCCTCAATATGAGCCAATGAAAATCTCATTATAGTAACAATAATTCTAGTCAACCCTTGAATTCATTGTACTGAACTTTCTAATTATTCCCCTAGATATCCAATTATCATCTGTACAACATATATCACCTTTCCTTCATTCATCTAAAATCTTACACGTTAACCCCTCCTACCCGGTACCTAAAGCTTATGACTGAATCCTTCATCATCTCCATAGATGCCTACATAGTGACATATCATACATTGCTGAACTCCAAGCCCTGAGACCCTAATCCGGATGTCAAACTCTCTACAAAGTCTGATAGATTACTTTAAGAATTTTATAACCCATCATACTTCCCACAGTTTAGAGTCTGGCAGCTCATTTAAGAAACCCATGCTCTTCATGCTTGCATTGACTTTGCAACTCCATTGAATATCAGCCAATATCACATTAGAATCCTGGACCATGTTCCTTCCAGAATGCATCATTCAACAGGATCCGAAGATGGGATGTCATCTCTACAAACAGTTCACCTTACTTAGAAATTAGAATATGGTTGTAGGATCATCTCCTCTTAATTTGCCTTGAGGATGGGTGGGTCAGTAGCCATGGGTCCTCAGACATTTCCTCCACCTGAGGGGTTTTCTTATCCTGTATGCTACTGGTCATACTCTCCATGAGTTGGAGGAGGTAATCTTTTTGGGCTTTCTATTCCCTACTCAGTACCTGGCTTTCCTACCAAGGGTGGGAATAGAGAAAAGCCAAAAAGTAAACTGCAGTTACATAGGCACTACTAACCTCATACTCTATTCAACAAGACATTGAATGGAGGGCTAAAGCCCAAGGTTCAATGTGGAGGAATAGCTCCTCCCACATCCCTAATAAAGGCCAGCCTACTAGGGCAGTTCCCCACTTAGAACATTGCCAGACGTCCTCCATTCACCCCTGCCTCCTACCTCTCTGGCACTCTATTCACCCTTGGTGCTGGGCTTTTTATTCCCTACTCAATACCCGGCTCACCTACCAAGGGTGGGAATAGAGAAAAGCAAAAAAGTAAACTACAGTCACATAAGCACTACTAACCCCATACTCTATTCACCACAACCTTGAATTATTTGGAGTTAGGCTAAGCTGTGAGGTGGTACCCTACTTGAATGAACCAGTGATGCAAACTGATAGCCTGGATAGCATTGGAGTTGGAATGGCAGAAGAAAGAGTGCCGGAGGTTTTGTCAGGTTGCCCTCGGCTAGATAGCAGTGTTGCATGGTTGCACGGTTTGCACTGTTGTGGATAAGTCCGGATGAAGTCCGAACTATCCATTGTTTACCTGACACAAAATGGCCGCCAAGGAAGTAATGACTTAAGGATTTGGAAATCTGTAGGCAGAAGTTAATGAGGTGTGCTGCTCACTCTCTGGTCAACTGGGAAAAGAATAAAATTGATCTGCTGTTACTGGAGTGGTGAGAGCACCCCATAGCGTGCTGCTGCCGTAGCCGCTAGGATTGGTTTGGCAGTAAAGTTCCGGTTGAACCAGAACTGGAGGTCACAGCATTCAGCAGTGTGGCTAATTTTGTTCCCATCAGAAGTGAAAGAGGTGGGGGGAAAATGCAGCACAGGGTCCAGAAAGTTTGTGTCAGCATAAAAATAACTTAACCACCAAAGGTACTGTTTGCAAAACCCTTTTAAAAATAATTTGAATAATTTCTCCAGAGCTCCAGAGCAGGATTAAGTACAATGTATTTTTGATTTCATTCCATTACTCCATCTGAACTAGTCAGTATTTCACTTTGGAACTGCGGTAAAGAACCACTATGAGATCCATAGTTATTCAGTATTGAGAGCCTGTACTGCTTTAAATGAGATCTCATTTTACCGAACCTTTTTTCCTGACTGGCTATGTTGGTTTGCAGTTGTGATTAACTGATTGACATTGAATTCATGGAATACTGTAAGGGTCACCCTCCAGTGAGAGAGGAGAGTGACCAAGTGGAGTGACTGTATTATAGGAATTAAATAGGTTTGCTGGACACTGCCTCACAGAATTGGACATTTCCTCCCCTAAATTTGAATTTATTGTAGATTTTATGGTTGAAGAGTTGGGTGGTGGGTGGACTAGGTATGTCGGGTGGTATTCTTAAACTGTTGGAGTGAGTATTTGAGTGAGTGAGTGAGTGAGTGAGTGAGTGAGTGAGTGAGATTTATTGAATCTGTTTTAATTGATTGTAGTGGTAGAATTTGTGATTTTTGGAGATGGGTTTTTTGACTCAGGTCCCAGAGATATGCTACTCCCCCACTATATTAAAAGCCTTGTGTCCCTTCTGTGACCCATCCCTTTAAGCCACAGTTGTCTGAAAGTGCAAGGGGTTTGGTATTATAAGGATGGGCATGGGGGGGAGACAAGAAGGTAGGTGCTGTTGGGGGGAGCAGATTTGAGCGGTGGGGACCAGGAGATGCCCTAGGTTGAGGAGACAATTGGAAGTGGGGTCCCCATGTCTTGTCTCCTTGCCCAGGGAACCCTCTGGACTATGAGGACAGGCAGCTGAGGGACCGACCTCAGCCTTTTGTCCTCTTTGGGTAGTGTTGTGTAATGCCTGGATGATGGTGGTGAACAAGACTGCTATAATAGTGGTGCTTATTGCATCCATTGACCTGGCATGCATCATGAAGACCTGGCTGGAGGATGCCTTGGGCCCTGTGCTAAGGCAACTGTCCCAGCTGGGTTTACCATGGTTTACTGCCCAAGGAAGGAATGCAGGTGTGTGGGGGTGGACATTTGTTTTAGGTCAGAGCTGGGCCTGGTGGTGCACCCTGTGGGGGACACCAGCTCTTTTGAGTGTGTGGTGGTGGTGTGTGAGGGGGTCCCAGAGTGGAGTTCAGGATTCTCCAGGTCTACCAGTGACCTGAGTGGGGATGGAGTTTCCTGCAGGAGATGTTGGCCTGTGTCACTGAAAGGGTGTTGGAGTCTCTGAGGTGGCTTATTCTTGGTGACTTCAACACCTGGGTGTGTGACAAGGCATCATCTGGGGCCAGAGACTTCCTGTTAAATATGGAGACACTGAGCCTCTCACTGATGACCCACTACTCTAGCCATGCATTTGATCTGGTGTTCTCCTTGGAGCTCGAAACTGACACTGTCAAGATTGATCCAGTTGCTTGGTCAGATCATTGCACCATTAGGTTCAGCTTTAGAGCCCTCTGAATGTCCCTTCCTCTGTGGAAATGGTTCAATTCTGCCCTTTGAAAGGTTTGCAGCCAGTGGTAATGATGGCAGAGCGGGACATTTCATCTGTGCTTGAGGCTTGCTCTGATGGCCCAGAGGTTGCTGCGGTGGCCTGTAATAGGGCCGTCACCAACTCTCTGGACCACCTAATGCCAATCTGTGTACACCCCCTGTTTTCTAGTCTTAGCTCATCATGGTTTGATGTGTAGCTGAGGATGTTGAAGTACAGGGGTGGTGTTTGGAGAGGTGTTGGAGGAAGAGCAGACCTATGGAGGACAGGCTGGTTCTGATTACTCATTACAATGAGTATCAGAATGCAATCATCCAGAAAAAGGCAGCTTTTATGTCTGGGATGATTGCAGTTGGGAATAATTGACTGGCTCAGATCTTCCGGGTTGTAGACAGTCTTTTACATCCTCCCTGTCTGGAACCCATCAGAGTAGTTTCAGCTCACAAGTGTGAGGAGTCTGCTTGGTTCTTCTCAGACAGAGTGTCCTCTGTGAGGGCTAGGATCTCTCCTAGTGAAATATCATCCTCTAACAGTGACAGCCTTTGGGTGGACGGATGCACTCGGTTGCCCTGGGGAGATTTTCAGCCTGTGATAATGGTGGAGGTCTTTGGGGTGATCTCTGGGCTTAGACCAATGTTCTGTGACCTTGACCCAGGCCAGAAGCATCTATTGGTTGGCTGCATCAAGATTCTGGGTCCGGTTTTTACTGAAATTGTAGTAAGTTCCTTGTTGGCTAGGGTTTTTCCAGAGTCACTTAAACAGGATCTGGTTAAACTCCTGTTGAAAAAAACATCATTGGACCCCAACGTTTTAATGAATTACTGGCCTATCTTGAACCTCCCCTTTTTGGGGAAGGTTATTGAGAAGGTGGTCATGGAACAGCCCAAGGGTCACCTCATGGACTTCCATATTTACAAACCTTTCCAGTCTGGATTTAGGGCATTGCATAGCATGGAGACCGCATTGGTTAGGTGCTAAATGAACTGCTCATGGTAAGGAATAGAGAAGAGTGAACAATTCTCGTTCTCCTCAATCTCTCTTCAGTGTTTGATACTTTGGACCATGTGGTGTTGTTGGACAGGCTGAAGTAGTATGTAGGACTCACCAGCAAGGCATCAGCTGATTTGAGTCCTTTCTCTGGGGCAGGATTCAGAGGGTGGTACTGGGGAATTATCCTTCAGCCCCAATGGACCTGCCCTATGGAGTTCCCCAAGGCACTGTCCTCTCCCCCACAGTGTGCACAGTGTACATGCTGCCCCTGGGTGTATTCATAAGGTGGTATGAGCTGAGTTTTCATTGCTATGCTGATGATACTTAGCTCTACCTGTCCTATGCACCCAGAAGATCGGACATGGTTGATGTGCTAAATGAATGCTTGGCCGAGATCTGGACCTGGACATCGTCAAACTAGCTGAGACTTAGCCTGGGGAAGACTGAGGTGCTGGTGGTTGAGCCAGATTGTGGGAGAGGAGCGGGGGCCTCTGGAGATAGGTTGGGGCTGTTTATTGGCCTAACTGAACTGGAGGCCTCTGTAAAGGTGAAACATTTGGGCATCATTCTGGATAACAAGCTGAAACTAGATGCTCAGGTGTCAGCCATTGTCTGAAATGGGTTTTACCATGTCTGGAACATCACCCAAATTAAGTCCATTATCACCCTCCCATGATGACCTGACCATGCTGGCACATGCTTTCGTCACCTCAAGGCATGATTACTGTAATGTACTCTACCTCAGGGTCAGAGGAGGTGTGCTGTGGCACATGCAGCTTTTGCAGAATGCTGCAGCCCGGTTGTTGACTGGACACTCGAGATTCAGTCATATTATACCAGTGCTGTGTGAACTGCATTGACTGCTGGTGCCCTGGCACATCACTTTTAAAGTAGGTCTTTTGACCTATAAGGCCCTACACAGTTTGGGTCCAGGCTATCTAAAGGAGCTCCTGCACCCCTGCAGCCCATCTTGTTCTCTCAGGTCAGCTGGAGAGGCCCACCTGGAGGTCGCTTGGGCAAGATTAAAATCTTCTGGGGACTGGGCGTTTGAAGTAGAAGCCCTGGTCCTCTGGAATTCATTGTTGGGGTGCCACTGGGAGGTGCCCTTTGTGTGTGTGGGGGGGGGTTATGTATATGGACAGTGGATTCTCCCATAGGGTGGCCACATCACAACAACAGGAGACAAAGAATCTCCCACCCAGGTATGCTATTCATACAATCATGGTGGAGTGGTCAAGCTTAGCCCTGGCTGGATCAGTACCTGGACAGAACAGCTGCCCACTTAGAAACATAGAAACATAGAATTTGATGGCAGATAAGGACTGCTTGGCCCACCTAGTCTGCCCTTTATCCTACCTAACAGATAAGCTGCAAATCCTAGTTAACCAAGAGCTTACTTCCTCCCACCCTCCACTAGGACTGCCTTATGCCTGTCCCATGCATTCTTGAATTCCCCCACTGTTCTTGACTCCACGACCTCCTCAGGGAGGCTGTTCCATGCATCCACAACCCTCTCAGTGAAAAAATACTTCCTCACATTACCTCTGAGCCGTCCCCCCTCTATCTTCAAATTGTGGAGGAGGGGTTCATAACAGGCATTCAGATTTTGTACTCAGACCCTCAAAATGGGTATGAGACAGGGGAATTTGAAGTCCATGCAGGACTGTCCAGAGGTGGTCTTGGACAAACGGAAGAGGAAAGACAACTGGGTGAGTGAGCAGTCCAGATGCCACTCCTCCCTTGCCCAACATGAGAGTACCTCCTACTAGGTCAGTTCTGAAGAAGGTCACAGGAGAATTCAGGATTATTAACCACTTACCCTACCCAGAGGGAGGATTCAGTAAATGACCACATTGGTCTGCGGTATATGGCGGTACAATATGACTCATTTGACAGGGTCATTAAAGGGTACATGCAGCAGGACCTCAGGGCCAGGATGGCCAAAGTGGACATTGAGGCTGTTCTTCTCCTTAGGGTGGGCATTGGCTATCCTGCACAAGCACATCACATGATGGGAGTTCTTCTTAGTGGTGGTGGCATTGTGTGTTTGGGGATCTAGGTAGAGGGACAGTAAGGTATAGTTCCCATCCAACAACATGGGCATTGTGCACTCCACTGAGGCCAGCTAGGGGCTAAGGTCCCCTTAAGAGACTAGATATGCATTTTATTTTAAAATATATGCTTCTGAATATGCAGTTTTGGGGTAGTCCATATATCCAGGTGGGTTTGCACACTAGTCAAGTGTGGTGGGTTGTCCCTCGGGGTGGTAGGACACCATCCTTCAGTGTTATTGTGGTTTTTCCTAAGTGAGGTGGTTCACTGACAGCACCAGGGCCTTTTAGGTATGGAGGGTCAGGGAAGGTGGGGGTGAGTCTCAGCGTATCCTGCAGGATAGGCGGTGCCCCACCATGCCAGTGATCTGGGCCCAAGTTCAGGCAACACTGCCTTTGGAATGCTGCAGTACATGAGAGGCAGGACATTTTATTTATTTAGCTTTTGTTGACCAGGTAGGTACACTAGACAAGCTGTATGCCTATTTTGAGGTATGACCTGGGAGAGTACAGAGAAAATACAGGTACAAACAAGGTACATAACAACAAGAGAGGCAATGTACATGGTTATAGGAGAGCAAGATGAACATAGATAGTCTACAGTAAACAACAGTAGGTAAAATATGCATATACATACAGAATAAATAGACTAAGACATTCAATGGCAATTACATTGTATGAGTGACCCTTTTACCAGGGCCACATAATTCATAAGCAGATAGCAAGCAATCACATACTTTTAATACAATGTTCCAGGTATGTGGGCATTCCAAAATTCAGAGCTGACACAGGTCACTCGAGCTTGGGGGGTATTGGGTCTTCTGATCAAGGATGTGTTCACCTCAAAGAAGGGGATCTTGGTGCAGTTAAGTTAGAGCAAGACTGACCAGAGTGACAGGTGTTACTTGGTGCCTGGTGAAGGCCTCACCTGGCTCCTCCTGGTAGTTCTCAGAGAGTGTAAGGACCTATATATCCACTTGTCGAAAGTGTGTCAGTCTTAAGGCATGAGATCGGCAAGCCGGTGATGGCCTAGCAGTTTTGACATATCTGGAGTAAGGCCATCCAACAAGTGGTGTTGGACACTGGGAGTTAGCAGCTAATCGTTGAGCTGCAGCCTGCAGTGTCACAGGTTTGATTCCCAGGAAGAGGTTGGATGTGCATCTGTCCAGGAGGAAGTGACACATACTGAGTACCAGAAAAGACATTTCTTTCAGATCAGAGCAGCAATGACAGCAAGAGACCAAAGATTGTCTGATGGAGAAATCCAAGCACTGGGCGAGGGAAGTCCCAGGCATTCCTGTGCTACATCTGCCCATACTTGCAGTAACTCTCTGTTGTCTCTTACAGGTTCCCTTGATGGTGTCAGGAATATGTGGATCTGTGGCCATTCCTTCATTTATTGGGCAGCTGTGAGAGCAGCCAACCAGCTGAGGGGGAGTAACCTAGATATATCTCCATGAACAGTGCCAATTCATTAGTTGGCCATGAAGGGCATGCACTGGATGGAGTGGCTCCTGAGGTTGGCAGAAGAGGCTTGCACACAGAGGAAACCAGATATCCTGTTGATCACCTTGTGGGTGAGGATGTGGGGTCTCAGAAAATAATAGATCTGCTAATATTGATGAAAGAGGATTTGCACTCCATAAATTGCTATTGGCCTCATACGGTTCTCATTTGGTTGCACCTGATTAAGCAAGAATGCTGGCAGCATGCGAGGTTCATTGGAGCTAGCAGTGCTGCATGTAATTGTGTTAATTACAAAATGAGAGCCATTATGGAATGCATAGAGGGAGCAGTTGTGAGACATAGGGTAGTTTGTTTCTCCCACCAGGGCCTGTATGTTGGGGTGGATGGGAATTTGCAAGACAGAGGAATAGACTTGATGGTGAGTTCCTTTAAGCAGGTCTTGGAGACACAGTTGGAGTGAGCATTTTGGGGGGTCAGCCTCCATCCATCCTGTGGTGGCTCGAGAAGATTGCAGACCAATGGTACAGGGGGGGAAAAGCTTCCAGTCATTATGAGGCTAGGGACTGCTGGACCCAGATGGGGGGAAGTTATGGTCCACACTCATCAGGATTATCCTGCAAGGACAAGGATGCAGGGTGGGAGCAGCCACAGGCTCCTTAACCACATGACCTCATCTCTCCTGGCAGTGTGTTCATGATCCAGGGGGCACATCCGCCATACAGGCACACACTAGATTTGGCCTTAGAATGGAGGGCAGGTACATGGGAGGCCTGAAGTGGCTGCATATCCTCCTGGCTATGCATACTGCTCCAAAAATGTGTGCACTTGTATTAATAATTGCATGGCTGCAGCCATTTCCTCCAAGACTGGTGTTTATGTGTGTTATTTGTGTTATTTCAGGGCAAGGGTATTGGAGGGCTGCCAGAATAACAGAGGAGCTGCAAAAGTATTGCAACAGCTGGCCATTTACCTGGTACCCTCATTCCCTGTACCTGGGAAAGGGAGAATGGGTCTCTTCTTGTGGTGGGATAGTCCCTGGCAACACGCTAAGAGGAGGTACCACAGAGGCAGTCAACAGGGCGGTGGCATTCAGAGGGAGGCAGAGAGAGAAAGAGGGGTTAAAAAGAGCAGAGGGCCAACAGCTCACCCTCTGTCTCCTCCTTTCTTTGTATCTCCACCTCCAAACCCTTTCAAAAGAAGGGTAGGGTGGTCAGGTTAGGTAGGGCCCCCTTTGGTCCAGTAGCAGTAACCGTGCTAGGGGTCAAGGAGTGAGTTTTACAGGTTTTCCCTCTAATGAAAGGTTTTTTCTGGGGTTTTTGCCTATTCCAAAGGGTCACAAAAACTTAAATAAAAAAAAAAGACAAAGAGCAGAGATGACATGAGATTAATAAAGAGAATGCAATTAAACTGTCACAGCCATGTGAGGTGGCTCAGAAGGATTGTAGTCTGATGGTACAGGGGGAAAAGGGGAGACAAGTCAAATTCTACCAAAGGGCTCTTCGCTTCAGGTCAGTATGAGGTCAGGGGACCACAGGACCCAGACCTGGATGGGGGGGGTGCAGTCCACCCTCATCAAGATTATACTTTAAGGACAGTGGCACCAGATGTGGGTGGCCACAGGCTTCTTTGCCACATGATCTCCTCACTCCTGGTGGTGGGATCCCTATCCAGGAGGTACACCAGCCATAAAAACACACATTAGGGTTAGCCAAGAAAGGACTGCAGGTGTGTGGGAGGTCTGAAGTGGCCAGGTATCCTTCCAGCTGTGCATGCTGCTCCAAAATTGTATGCACTGATATCAATAAATGCATTACTTTGGCCATTTCCTTCAAGACCAGTGTTTGTGTGTGTTGTGTTATTTCATGGAAAGGGAAGTGCAGGGCAACCAGAACAAATGCATGCTGGTGTCTTGCTGTTCCAACCAGTAACACAGTCCACTGATCATGTGGCTATACAAACAACATAACTGCTGCCCAGCAGACTCACTCTCACAAAAGGTAACATTAATCCCCATAAACTTCACAACAAAGCACTGAAGGTACTTACAGGCACCAAAGGAAGGAATTTGTGTTATGTAAATAAAATATATCTGACTGGCTTCATAATACCAGCTAAGAGGCTAAGAAAATGTAACTTGGCTAATCAAGAATATCTCCTCATGGCTAAGGCTGTATTATTTTCATGGTTAGCATGGATTTCACGGTTTCCATGAAATGTACCTAATGACATGAAATTCTTCGATTTCATGTAGGCATCTTTTTCTCCCTTTTCTTGTATTTTTTGGCTCTCCATATCTGGACTGCACGTGTGTTGGGGATCAGAACTTACTGCAATATTTTTTATTTCCATATTCACTGTATCTGATCTAGTCACAGTTATTGGATGCCTGAAAGCTGCCACAAGCAGCTGGAGCTGTTCTGCTATATGTGTTCTAGTAGCTGCCCCTGAATGCTGCTGCAACCAGGGAAGTGCAAGCGGAGGAGAAAAAGTTGTTCCCAATCCCCAATCCCCTGAATGCTGCCACAATTGGAAAGAGAAAAGCAAGTTGAGGAAAAAGAAATAAATGCGTGAGGCTGTGTTTCTAATTATTTTCCAAAAAAAGAAAAAATGAATCTCCTTCACAGGATGCAGGTTCATTCATTCAGGGGAGGGACAGACAGATAAAGAGATATGCCTCACTGAACTGAATGTCTTCTTGCAGAGGTAGACAGAAGACTGAAATAAGATTCACTGTATTAATTAATGTCATTAATAAATTGTTGAGTACAGCTGTGCAATGGACTGGAATGGAAAGGAAAAAGGGCAGGGGCAGTAGGTACTGGGACTGCATGCTGAATCATAGGCAGAATCACACAGCAACACAGCACTGGAAATATGTCTTTGGGTATGCCTGATTGGTACTGCATGTCTGTTTTATGACCATGCATGAGCCGTGAAATAAATTATATTGTACCATGCAAGAATCGTGAAATATGTAAGTTTTTACCATGGAAAAAATACAGCCTTACTCATATCTTATTAGGGTCTGAGAACTGAGAAATCAAGCTGAATGGTTTTGGCCCCCTAAAACGTTACGGTGAGATTTTCTTAATTATCCAACAGACATCTCTGAAGCACCATTTTCATTTCATCAAGAACTCAAGTACTTCTTTTTTTTCCCCAACTCAAATTTGATTCCCATGAAAATAGTCAGGGAATTTCCCTGATGTCATTGCCAAATTCCCCCCATTCAAAAAAAAAAAAAAACAAGAAAGGATAACACCAGCAGCTTAATCTTGTTCAATACTGATTGGGCCCCATCGGTATCCTGCCCTCCCCTGCAAAAAGGCTAAAAATAATCAAATTTGCCTAATCTTCCTTTCATGGTCAAGAAAAAATAAATAAAATAAAACAGAAAAATGAAAAACACATTCACTTAAAGTAAACAGCAAAAAAAAAATGCATGCAAAGTTAAATAACAGATATACCTGAAGATCAGGATCATGTTTACTAACCACTTCAGTGCCTGGGTGTCAGCTGTATCTATTTTTATTAAGTAAGCTATCTTTCAATTTTGAAAAACACCTAACATTTTATTTTCCGTTACACTGGCTGAACATCCAAACTTCATTATAAACACACACAATAGAGGATGAAGCCCCCACATTAAGACAAAGCCATCTGAGCTGTGCAGAATATAGTAATTTCTCAACAAAGCAGCTTCTAAGCACAAATGAACAGAGTCAAAACAAATTGTGGTACCCAGAGAAGGAGACGGAAGGAACAGCTTCACCATCACTGTCCAGGTTAATGATTCTGCTAGATGCAAAGTGATAAAAATCCATAAACTTTATTTTCATGGCAAATCAGCAGCAGGTCGCAGATGCCCCTCCCCATGAGACAGCTGAATGTTTTCTTGCATGAACAGCAGTTTCTCAAGGCTGGGGTGATATTAGACACTGCAGCTTTTAAGGACAGCAGTTTAAGTGACAGTGTATTAATATCTATACAATAATAATTTTAAGTGCAAAAAATATGTGCAACATTACAGTGATGCCTTAATAGATCTACTCCAAAATTGCTCTTGCTATCTATCGATCTATATATATATATATATATATATATATATATATATATATAGCAGCATGATAATTATAAAAAGAGGTATATATAATACCATAACCCTAAAACCACCATACAAACAGGTTAGCAAAAGAAAGTGAACATATATGTATCCTATACTAAAGAAAGAAAGATAAATTAGTTAATGTTCCTAAAAAGATCTTTGACTTCATCAGATATATAACTAAGATGCATTCCATAAGTTCACAAAGGCTTATAAAACTTCAAAGGAAAATTTCCTGTGGATTCAAAAGCATTGCACAATATTTGTAATAATATTATTACTAAGTCAAATCTAGAATAAAGAGCAAGCACAGTCTACACTATTTCTGATAACTAAAAGTAAGGAGACAACTGGAAAAAAAATAATTAAATCCTGGTGGCGCATATGATTTTAAAAGGTACTGCCAAAAAGCATCTCTCTGTTTTAGTTTTTTATCAAGATCTCCCCCTCTAACATGTCGATATACTCTTTCTATCATCTGAAATTCAAAGCAGTGTGCATTACCCTTCTGTTTTACATGTTCTGATAAGGCACTCATTTCATCCAAAAGTTAAATACTCCTACTGTGTCTACCTATTCTCATCTTAAATTATTGCACCCTTTTTCCTACAAAAAAGCTCTGACATTTCTTACAAAAAGCCAAATACACTATGTTCTGAGTGTTTAATATCCCAAAATGTCTCATGTTATACTGTTTTTTAGTTACTGGATGTGTAAACATGTTCCCTGATTTTATCAATTTACAGAAATTAAAATTGTTACAACAAAAAGTTTCATGCGGCAGGGAGGTGTTCTATCATTAGGAATTATCCCAGTATATACTGTACACTAGAGCATCTTTTAAATTTGCATTTCTTCTGTAGATTGCCTGAGGGAATTGTCCCATAACATGCTAGAGTTTTTTCTCAATGTTGAGAATATGCCAGTTCTTTCTAATAATATTAATTAAATAAACTTGAGTACTGAATGTAGTGATGAACTTCGGTGTTTAGGGGGTCATTTTATTTCCAGACATTCCTCCATTCTGAGTTGCTTCATTTTAATTTATATTTATAGTTTCATCCCGTGTGATCCTTGGTTTCAACAGGTCATCCCGTTCAGTTCTGTCTGTTCTCTCTTTGGCTTTTTGGATAGTGCTTTCGCTATAGCTTCTACTGTACTTCTGAAACATTGTGTCAGTTCTCTAGTGGTTGCCTCATAGTCACTTATAATGGAACAGTTTCTCTTCTCCCTATAAAACTGGCCAATTGGTACGTTTTCTGTTATGTGTGCAGGGTGACAACCTTGGAAATGGAGAATGGAGTTCTTATCTGTATTCTTTCAGTAAAGTTTGGTTTCTATACTGCCATCATCTTTTGGATGAGACGTTAGACCGAGGTCCCATATGCCTAGATTGGTTGTAGTTCAGGTGGATGTTAAAAATCCCATGGCACTTATCGAAAAGAGTAGGGGAATTTCCCTGGTGTCCTGGCCAAATTTCCTTCATTCACTAAAAATACCACCAACTGCTCGCATTCATCTGTATCACCCTCCCCCTGGGTCATGCCAGAAAATAGGCAGAATTTGTCTAGTGCACTTACCCAGTCAACAAAAGCTAAATAAATAAATAAATAAAATAATTTCCTTTTTTAATATGTAAATCTAGGTAGTTGATCACTTTTAAGTCTTCCATCATTTCAAACTTACGATTTTTATTAGTTGATTCCAGATATTCCACAAATTTGTAAATATCTGTTTCTGTTTCTGTTCCTGTCCAGATACCAAACAAGTCATTGATAAACCATTTGTAGAAATCAATCATATGCAAATATCAATTCTTGTTCCCATATATAAATTCTTCTTCTCAACATGCCATATATCTTATTGCAAAACTGTGGGCCATGATCACCCCATTGGCAGTCCCCTTGTGTTGTAAGTTCATGTGATGTTTGAACATGAATGTATTACATTCTAAAACATTTTCAGTTAATGTTATCAATGGTTTCACAAATGACTGTAAGGGGGATGTTCTTTGGTAAAGGGTATCACTAAGGCTTTCCAGTATCTCTATATTTGGAATGTTCGTGTACAATGAGCACACATCCATTGTGACTAACAGGGAGTCTTCATCCAAGTCAATTTCTTTGAGGTAATTTAAAAGACGAGTCGTGGCTCTCAAATATGACCTTGTGTTTTGTGTAACAATTTTAATATGGCTGTCGATGAATTGAAAGTTTAAAGTTTATGGATTTTTATTGTTTTGCCTCGAGCTGAATTATTAACCTGGACAGTGACAGTGAAGCTGAGCCTACCATCTGCTTCTGTGTGCAGAATATATCACCATTCAAGAAATACCAAGCATTCATCAGGGAGGCATATTGTAAAGCAGAGCATTATGCCTGGTGCACTTTGCCTGTACAAATATCAGTCTGCGGTAACACCACACAAAGTTCATATGTGCGGTGCACCTCTAATTCTGTGCTGCAAAGGACCCCCCTGAGCAAAGGGGACAGCAATCCCAAACAGCTTTGGGCCCTTGCTCCTGGGTGCCATATTCAGAAGCCTGCATGCCAATGACAACAAATTGCATTTGACATGCCACATAGGTCCTTGTGAAGTGAAAGTGAAAACACTTCACACTTAGTGAATTTAACTGCTATGTGCAGAACGTCTTATAAAAATATGCTTCCTGAAGTTTGTACTTCATGCATTCATGGAATACTAATTTCATATTTTATGTGGTAAAAACTATGCAAACTGCACTAATTCACCACTCTGTGACAGTGTTTTTAAGGTGAAGTTGCACATTTGCAAAGTAAACTTCACAAACTGAAGCATAGCACAAAGTGGCGACTTCAGAGATACTATGAAAAGTGCAAAGATGGGCATGTTGCACTAACTTCAATGGCAAAGTTGAAACTTTGCAAAGTTCTAGTGCTAAAAGGCTATTTGCAGTTATGTGGCCATTAGCAGTTCTGAACAAGGCCTCCATACATATGCATGCATGGAAGCGTTGTTCAAAGCTTCAGCAATTGCCCTCACCCTTGACTGCTCCTCACACAATAATGTACAAATCTTTTGCAATCTAGTGGCATCCCCCACCATCTCCGATCCCTTTGGAGAAAGTTAGATAACCCTAGTAGTGCAGTATTACCCCTCCCACCCCAGTCTTTATTGTAAAATGATGTCCTCCCTCCCTCGACAAATTTGTGGAAGCAGGATCCCCAAGGAACCGAGATGCTGCATCTTATCTGGATTATACTGGGAAAATAAACTGTGTAAAATTGCTGGCAATAGCTGCCCCCCAGCAGGCAGTGCAGACAGTGTGTTCTAGTCATAAGAGCACTGTTGGGCACCACAGATCACAGATTCAAACCCTGCTAAAGCCATATAATCACTCTGTGACACTAAGCAGGACACGTAGCCTCCCAGTGGTCCTGTTCACCCAGTTACATAAAGAGATACAAGCAGGACCTCACTGAAAATACAGTGTTGCATCTCTGCTGAATTATCCTTGCCAAAAACATTGTAACAATGGATAAAAGTATGACACCAATGGAAATGGGATGTATCCCAGATAGAGATGCAGGGAAATGTAATTTTTCTGGTGAAATTCCAGCAAAATCATGAATTTTGCCAGATGAAATATTTTACAAAATGCACGCATTCCACAAGATAGTTTGTGGGTGCAAAATGCCGAATTTTGTGGGCAAAATATGGAATTTCACCAGCAAAATGCAGAGTTTTGAACGTGAGTGGTGAAATTCCACCACTTTCGGGTGAAATTTCACATTTCACTGCCAGAATTTCACATTTCACACCCGCAAAATATTTTGTGAATTGCACAAATTTCACAAAATATTTAGCGTAATGATATTTGTGGATTTCACCCATCTCTAATCCGAGATGGCCTTTTCTGGGTGACTAAACTGTAAAAATAAGAAAAAAAGTAACCCCAAGCAGGCCATGGACACAATGTTGTCTACTATGCTGGGTGAATGGGAACCAGATGTTTGCTGGTTCAAACCCTGATAGAGCCAACTACTTAGTGTGACACTGAGCAAGTCACTTAACTTCCCACTGTTCCTGTCAATCCAGCTGCTGAAATTGGTAAAAGCAGGACCCCAGAGGAACTGTGATCTTGTATCTCAGCTTGCTATCCTGTCAACATAAATTATAACATAAAAAAAAACAAGAACAATGAACATTGCCTGCAGCTGCTATTCTTTCCTCATCCCCCTTGTGCTGGCAGTTAGTTCACGGGGTAGAGCAATGCTAGCAATAGGGAGATCACAGGTTCAAACCTTCCTAAAGCCAAATGCTCACCGGATGACCCTGATCTAGTCACTTAACCTCCCAGTGCTTCTGTTCACCCACTGAAAAAATTGATAGAAGCAGGACTCTAATTAAACATAGAAACATGGGAAATGCGGGCCCCAAAAGCCATGTTAAAGATCAGCTGGACTACTCTGGGTAAATGCTTACCTTCCCTCATGGACTAAGGATAACACTTTCAATACAAAACTTGCAAGCAGACATTGAGACATTGATCAATGCATGGTGTTTTTTTACTGTTTTTACTTTCTGTAGAGCTTGTTCAAGCTGCAGGTACAGTAGATATCCTGTCTTGCTTTCTGTCCTGTGTATTAGCATGTAGTTTTCTTAGCCTTTAGTTCTCTACATGAGTTGTCAGTACAATTTCCCTTCCTCCTGTGGTATTTTAAAATGGGGAGGCACAGAGATCATGGGCATCATGCTTTATTTGTTGTGGTACCTGTAGACGATGGAAAATTAACTGGATTTGGGGGATTGACAGACTTTATTTCAGACCTTGTTTGGCTTTACTGGTAGTGTGGGACAGGATGTGACAGACAGACTGCTGTATTACTTGGAATCTAGTGTTGCAGATTATAATTCATGAATGAAACTGTTTCATTTGCCACATTCTACTGTTTTCACTCTGTATAGTTGCAAACTTCCCCTTACAGTACACACTGGTTTTACACACTTTTTAAGTTTCAGCATGCACGTCTAACATCTTGCAATGAGTGACTTTTGAATGATGTGACACTGTCTGTCCAATGCAGAGTGCTCGGCAAGGGGCTTGACAGTATCACACCAATCATCAGCCAGGCTGATCATAATACTGTTTTTCCTGAAGTGGTCTGCACTTGAAAAGAAAAATCTGCACCAATCATGTGGCAGATTTTTCCTTTCACCTGCAGGTCACCGACCAGCAAACAGCTGTTTGTGTCCCAATCAGCCTGTCTGACATCTCCGACCCCCCCTTGCCACCACACTAGTCCCTTTCCTCTCCCACACTAGTCCCTTTCCTCTCCAGCCCCTTGCACCCCTGGCTGATACCTTATGCCCTGAAGGGCATAAAAAAATTTACAATAGTGCCACCAAAGCAGCAATTCTGGAAGGTGGGAGGAGGTGCTTTCCTCCCCTGCCTTCTTCACTTCCCACTGACTCCTTTTGCTCCTCTTCTCCCACCCATGTTGAGTAGGCCACAGCCTAAGCTCCATACAGGCCGGGAGTTTACAGTGCCCAAAGGCACTTTCACTTATGCACGATTGCACTAGCGTATCCCTCCCCCCGCTGACATTAGGGTGCTCAGTCCCTATGTCAGCATTTATCCCCTTCCCCCATTAATGTGGCACATTTGGAACCCATCCCAGTGTGCCAAAAAAATACCTCTTTGATGTTTCCAACACTGGGATGCCCACTCCCTGTGTCAGATGCACTGCCACCCCATGCTCCATTGTTCTCAGTTGACCTCAGTGTGCCCAATCCCCCGGGTTGGTATTGATCCCCCTAGTACTCTGGCACACTGGAAGCCCACCCCAGTGTGCCAAAATCAGTTTTATTAATATTCCATCTGTAAAAAAGAAAACAGTCCCACAAGGTGTTTTTTTAAACCTAAAAAAAAAAAAAAGAAAATGGTCCCTCGTAGTTCCCACCAGCCCCCCTCCCCCAACGCGCACACTCAATCTGCACACCCCACTTCCCTACACCTCCCCCTCACCCATACTTACCTCCAGAGTTTGGGAGCAGTGATCTTCTGTGCATCGGGAACACATCTGTACTCTTCAAAGACCAACCAGGAACTGAAGAAATGATGGTAAGCCTTATAATGGCAGTCAATGGGGGGGTCCACTTAGGTTGATATCTCAACCAATTTTTGGAGTTTTGGTCCCCAATTTTCAACATGGGGTTCTTGGGACCCCTCCTCAGGAACACTGTGAGCTAGCGTGGGATAAAATGAGGCATCAGACAAAATAGGCATATATAAATAAGTATTTGTTTCAAATACTGCGGACTGGAAGGCGGCAAAACAAGAAACATAAGTAATAATAATAACTTATTTACAGAGTTAGAATTCAGCTAGCTCTGATGGGGAGATACCAGTTACACAGACCCCCTATAGACTGACTAACCTCCTTACGGAGGCTCTTTTTATAGCAAAGAATAGTCATGTGGTACAAAAACTCCACCTTAATTATTTTAACTTTCAAACAAAACTAAAATATAAGATATGTTTTCTCCTGTTGAAGTCCTAAATCTATGTTCTCTTACTTATTCACAATATAAGCATAGGTTTAACATAATATAAATTGGAAAAATGCATTCGTTTATTCAGGTAAGCACTCTGAAGGACCGCCCTCTCAAACTGCAGCATAAAAGGCAAAGAGAGTTGGCCGGCCGGCCTTTAGATAAATCCAGCTGCTGTATGGGAAGGCAGCCTTAGAGCTAAGCATCCCTGCAGAGAAACAAAAACCTCCTCTCTAGCAACACCTCCGCTTGGGAAATGATAAGGCCCATAACACAATTAGGTAAGTATAGTTTTCCAGGGAGTGTTACATCTGTCAAATGTGGCATTGCTAGAATTGCAAATGCCAAAAAGTTCTTCGCGATAGTGCGAGCATTCGCGAGGTAAGAAAGAATTGCGGCTCGGCACTATCGCTACCTGGAACTCATTTGCATGTTTCACTTGTAACTCCTGACCAAAAACAAGTCTGTTATTCGTGACATTTATTACATCCACAAACACAAAGGATGTTTTACATGCTATTAATATTGACTCACTTTAAAATACATCTTAGCGTGGTGACACTTATTTTTAAACCTCAATGCTAGACCGAATGTGTAGCGGTCACTATTTTGTCAGGAGCCTGGAAAAAGAATCATTTTGAAAAGGGGGGACTTTTTCTTAGACTCAGGGGAATTATACCTATTTTGGACTTATGATTACCCTGCCATAATCCAGGTTACCAGAATTGATTTAAAATAAATAAAACACCCTGCTTTGTAGAAACTGGAGTACACAATTAAGGAAAAGAGGGGGACAAACATATAACGGATAAACAGACAAACAAGGTGGGTGGCCAGCCCAATGAACAACACATAACATATAGACAATGGGGACCATAACCAACATGTGCCTTCCAGTTTATCAGAGCAGCAGTATAATGAAAGAAAGGGGGGGGGGGGAACGAAGTACCTTCACAAACACCATCACTGTTATTTTGTTTCTCAGTCCTGAAAGGTGATTTCACTGTCGCTGCATAGAAACACCTTTTGGGACCAATTAATGAAATTACAGTGCCAGTGTTCATGCGGAGGGTTCCCAAAAAGTCCTTATTGCAAATTTGGTGAAAAAACACAGAAAAATGACTGCATTATAAGTGTTGGTTGTGCAGTTTCTATGCATGCTTGTAACTTCAGCAATTTTTAATATTTTCACTCCACATTTCCAACGTTCCAATTTTTCACACCCCCTTTTGAACAGTATAGCTGTCATTTTTTGTATCCTTCCCGAAATGTGTCTTTGCTCCTGTTGCACAGAATGGTATGGTCGCTGTGCGAAATCAACTTTCGGGCAGATTAACAAAGTCCCAGTGCCACTGTTCATGAGGGGAGGTCCCAAAAAGGCCAATCTGAAAATCTGATGAAAACATTTCAAAACATGACTACATTATGAGCGTGTATTGCACAGTTTCTACGCACACTCATAACTTTGCCACGTTTTCACATTTTCATTCCAGATTTTCAGCATTGCCTTTTCTTCACACGTCCTCATGGACAGTATAGCTGTCATTTTTCATATCCTGCCTGAAATGTGTTTTCGCACCTGTGTCATTGAATGGCACACTCGCTGTGCAAAATCACATTTTGGGATTGAGTAACAAAATGTTCCTGCCAGTGTTCATTATGTGGGGTCCCAAAAAGCCCATGTTAAAAATCTGGAGCAAAAATACCAAGAAATGCCCAGGGCATTAGGGTTTCCAACCTTTATGCCTACCTTGTACAGACTGACAGGCATCAGGAGTATGACTTGGGGTCATTGGCCATAATGCTCACCCCATTCCACCCCACCCCCATCCCAACCCTGCAGCCACTGATAGGCATCGAGGTGTGCCTTGGCATCTTTGATCCTAATGTTCACTCCATTCTCCTATACTGCACCCATCTCAGCTTTTTTCTTATGGAATTGGGTGAGCATAAGGGCTGAAATCTTCAAGGCACACTGCGACTCCTGTTGGTGTCTGCAGGGTGGGGTGAGTTGGAATGGTGTGAGTGTTGCAGCTGATGACCCAAAGGCACACCCTCAATGGCTATCAATCTCTGCAGGGTGGGGGTGGGTGTTGGTGTTACTTCAATACTTCACTGTCATTCCTATTGTGCATCTCTCTAACTGTTGTACTACCAATGCCAATGCCAATGCCAGCAAGCAAACAGTAGGCATTTACAAATGCTTGTTTTTCTAATGAAGTGAACTAGTGCTAGAAGAGCATAAGAAATTTATGTTGAGAGTGATGCCTTAAATGCAAGGCAGAGGAATATACACAGACAAATATGGGAGGCACGTACAACAGCAATACTAACAGCAAACATTTGGCATTGACAAATGCTTGTTTAACATACAAAATTGCACTGCCTGCATAGAGAGTGCAGAATCAAAACTCTGCTCAAACTTTAGGCCCCTCCCATATGGTTGAGAACTCTTCCTTTGGTGCTGCTATGCAAATGGGTGTAGGGGTCAAGTGATGAGCTCTCCAGTGTTCAGGTAACAAAAAGTGTTACTTTTAGCAACTTCTGTAATAAAGAGATACATGATGGGCACAAGAGTGATATGGAAAGCATTTTCACTCCTTTAGAGTGACTTCTGGATATTCACGAGTGGAGAAGCCTTGAGTGAGTATCCAGAGATCACTGTGCAGAATTGAAAATATTTTCCATATTACATCAGTGCACATCATGTATCCATTTTATACAATAGGGGCATGATAACTGGAGAAAACTCCGGTTATCACACCCTGGTGATGTCAGCAGAGTGTGATATTTCATTGTGGTGGTTTTATGCAGAAATAAAGAAAGGCATATCATCTCACCCCTGTTGTATAATCATGATTACTCGTTTCAACATTTACTGAAGATAAGTGCTACATTCACTCTGATTAATTTGGCTTGCTGATGTTAGTGATGATATTGGAGTAGATTGCAGGCAGTCAATCCAAATCAGTTCTGGCTGGGGCTCGTGTGTAGGTTTGAAAGTAGCCTTACAGTAAGCACTCAGACTTCAGACTTGATGCTAATTACTGAGCTCCATATCATCTGTGTAGATAAGCTAATCAGGCTAGCTAATAGCAGGGGAAGGGGTGGAGGAGTTTGCACCTTTGCAAGGGGTTGTGTTTCTGCACAAAATGCATTCTGCAGATCGAATTTAACAGAGGCACTGCCAAATGTCACAAGAATGTGTCATGGAAGTTAAAAAGGGGTATAAGCAAATGCCAATGTCATGATTATGGCCAGCAGCTGCCTTAGATCCTGTGCAGTGCGTTCCTCACTGTCAAGGAGGTAGTAGCTAGTTTAGTTGGGGTTGGGTTTTCACCATAGGGGTACATTCCCAGGGCAGAAGACTGTGTGGACTGTGGCAGAGTATAAAAAGCTTAATTTTTAAAATACTTTAAATTCAACCACTCTGTCCTAATGCAGATAAATATATTTCAATATGTATTTAGGCAAGGCATTCTTTATTTATAAAGCACCCAATCTGAACACTCTAAGTGTTGTACATACTTTACATGTAAAATTCTAAACAAAAGGTAATTCAAAAAATCCTTTAAAACACAATTAAATAAAAGCTTAGTAATACAAGGCACCGAATGTTAACAACTATAGTTAATGCCTGTTCAAACAAATAGGTTTTGTGAGAGGTCTAAACAGCTTCCACCATGTTGGTCATGTGAATATAGAAAGGTAAAGCATTCCATAAAACTGGAGCCACCACTCCAAATGTTCTTTCCCTCGAAAGTCTCAACTGAGAAAGAGGGACAACAAGCAGGATTGCATCAATGGAGTGAAGAGGGAGAACTGGGTAGTAGGGAACAAGGAGCTCTTTCAAGTAATCTGGTCCCAAACCACATTTTTGTTAGTCAGGTAAGTACACTAGTCAATGAAATGCCTATTTTCAGGCACAAATAGTGATCTGACTTATCAAATGTCAAGAACAAACTTTGCAATATTATTCATCGAGACATGTTTCCTGACAGAGCACTAGATATAGAATAATGCTCAGGCATGTGTGTGTTATGGGTATTTTTTACACACCAGAGATATGGAATCTTGACAGGTTTATGATGTCATTACACACCAGGGGTGTGTAAAAATACTTATAAACACACACACACATCATGTGTGTTACTTTCTATAATAACCGGCCCCATTTTATGTATAAATAATAATCAGCCATTTGTGCTGACAGCTAACAGTGCTGCTGAGATTTGAACTGGTTAACTGGCAATAAGAACATTTAAACAAGGCAAAGAAATAACTAGTAGATCTTAGTTTTTGAATGTGATCATTTGGTGTGGTATTTTCTTGTGTTAGTTTTCTGTTTCTTTGTTGCATGTCCTCATGGTTATATCACAAGTGTTGCTATGGAAACTGTGAGGTGCCCGCTGGGAATCTGCTGGGAAAATGAGGGACTTCTTTAAAAGTGCTGGTTTTTGGAAATGTTTCCTTTCTTTGTTTACAGTATCTGTTCCTTTTTTAATAGAAGTGACTTCTGGTCAGAAGCAGGGTCTACTTTGACAGGCACCAGAATGAGATTTGCGGTGAAGTTCCCGCTGAGTCCCTCATGTCTCAGAGCTCCTACTGTGGCTTGTGCTGTAAGTATCAACTATTTTCAGATGTGATTCAGTTATAGCACTCAAACTCCTGATTGAAATACCATAATAACCGGGTATGATGTCACATCCAGTTATTATGGCGTTTTACAACAACAGAAATTTGGTTGATATAGGGGCTCCCCAATTATTATATCCCTATACTGTACACACACACAGTCAGTTCTTCGGTCTCTTCCAGTGCCCCTAAAATCTGTCTTGTACACCAAATCTAGTGTTTGAGTGTTGTAGTTAGGCTGTACCTTTGCTACATAAGTAATGGCAGTCACATAATCCATGATGTCTCTCATTTTAATTAACAGAACATGATTCTTGGCATTTTCCATGGCCACTCCATAATTGTCTGTGGTTTCCATGAAAACACTATAGTTGTTTATTTATGCAAATGACAGACCCAAACACTAAAGCTTCACCACCACAATGTGCTTGAGCTCCCATTTGCCACAATGTGGGATTCTAAGGCTTGCTACTGAGCTCCAGTCTTCAAGATGGCAGCACAATGTGCCACCCCTGCTACTGGGCCAGTCTAACAATTTGTTTAAACACTGAAATCTGTGCTGACGTACATGTATAAAAATATATCAGATACATGGCTGGCTCATCACCTTGACTTCTTGTTGCACACTGATTCCAACCACCTCAAGCTCCACCCTAGTCTGGGTGTGCTTTACAGAAACAAGGCCAGTATCCTACTTCCTGCCCACGAGAGCTAGTCATGAAGATGATTCTCTGAGTCTTCGACTATGGTGACATAATCTGAAACACAGCTCCCAAAATCCACACTTGCCAGACTGGACCCACTTTCACTCATTCTGCCATTTTGCATTGGACTGCCTTACTCATACCAACCATTGCTCTCTATATTCCTCCCTCTACCTCCCTTCCCTGGGTGACAAGTACTTCACCCCCTGTGACTCCATCACCTGCAGATTCTGGCATGGCTTTGTCCCTCCCTTACCTGTCACCCTTCCTATCCTCTCTCCTCTTTTTTTTAACCTCTCTGGAACACTGCTTTCCATTCCCTCTCCCTCCCCTACAAGAAAACTTCCATCAGTCAAACTGCCTTCTCATATCATTTTCCTAAATCTGGTTCTCTCATCCCTGTCTATCCACTCATCTTTCTTCTCCTTTAAATCCCTTCTTCATGACTTTACTAGCCCCCCTCCTGCAATTGTACCTGACCCTGGTGTTACCCCTCTTCTTCTCCCTGTTGTTACCCAGTACCTGAATGTGAGAAATTTCCTACCTCCCCCCCCCAAGCTCCTCGACTGGATGGCTTTAAACTGCTCCCCATCAGGGATTCACTTCTAGTTAAGCTGTGCTCCTGTACATACCTTACTGCCTTGCCATAAATAACTCTCACACCTTCATGGGCTGGGTGGTATTTTCTGCTCAGTTCATGAGTAGACACCCAGTTCTATATTACACTTTCACCTGAATGCATTGTTTTACTTCTTTATGTTATAGTTGCCCTCAATATCTGCCTGTACATCATGACTGCACATCTTTTACATAATTTACTATTATTTTTAGTGTAATGTATTCATTTATTTTTTTCTTGTTACTATTGCAGCTTTAGTATGTTATCCTCATGTGTATATCATATATGGACAATAGGTCCCAGGGTTAGTGAGGGAAACTTGGGCAGACTGGATAGACCAACCATTGGTCTTTTTCTGCTATTGTTGTCTATCTCCTGTCCCCCCATCCCTTCCAGGGCACATCTAAAAATGAGCTGTTACCAGCTCATTATGTCTTTCCTTTGTAAAACTTTTAAAATACAGTAAATAAATCAGAAGAGAGGTAATCTGTTTGACACTTAATGGATCCATGACTGTTCATAACATTGACTATGATTAGGGCTGTAAATTTTCATGGCAAAATGCAATCAGTTTCAAGGCATATGCATGGGAAAAACATCAATTTCATGGCACTTCATGGGCAGCAGTGATCATGGACCCCACCCCCCACCCCACATAACCCAGTGCTGCTAAGCATTTTAAGCAATCCCTTAATTTCCTTTCACTGGTTATTTTTTTAAAGGAAACAGTCAGATCAGCATTCCTCATTTTGTGACTGTGACATGAAGAGTGAGAGACAGACAGAAGGACAGTCCACATAGAGAGAGTCCCCTCAACTCCACTGCCCATCATTCCTTCATTCACTTGAACTGCTCTCCACTGAAGCGTATGTTCCAATTAGCCCCCCCCCAATGTTATTTTCTTTTACATTTCCCCTGTCCAGAAACTGCCTGTGCGTGCTGGAATGGCTGATCCACCGCAATGCTGACAAAGCGAAGGGAAAAAAAAAACTCCTTGGGAGACTGTCATTCTCCTGCTTTCTCCCCCTTAGTCTCTAGTTCCACCCCCCATGGTGCAGCAGCAAGCAGATGAAATTGTGATCTCCATTCCAGTATGGAGAGGCATCGTGAGTATGTGTCAGTTTGCTTCAGATCACACAGGTAGCATTGCCTCTAGAAAAGTGGCACTGATGGCCCCTTGCAGACAGGTGATTATAGAAGGACAATAGGCAATGAAACACTAGTAATTAAAATCATGCTTGTTTGCTTCAAATCACATAGGTAGCTTTGCACCTAGAAAATTGGTGATTTTCATGATGGCTACGAATTTTACAGTATTGAATAAATGTGTAAATTTCATGGTAATCATCTTTCTTGTGTGTTCAAAAACTACCTCCATCAACTACTGCATGCTTGAATATTTGTTTTCCTTCTTAAATTATTTAATGGTTCTTTTGCTGAATGGTTTTGCAGTTGTTGATTGCCAGAAGTTGATGTTGATGGCTGCTTATTACATGCTCTGTCAGATACTTCAGCATCTTCACATTCTTCAGAAGCCGATATCCTTGACTGTTGCTGCTGCTGTTTATGCTGACACTGCTGTTACTGATCCTCTTAGTGGTGATGATCCTTTAGAACACTTTCTGTAGATGTATCCAGATTTTGTTGTATGAAATATATGTATCATAAGCATGTGCACGGACATGCATTATATGCATCATTATCTGGAATCAAATGCAATCAAATACTACTCTGTTATGCAAATATATTGACTTCTAGCACTATACTCCCTTTCACCCCCAAAAACAAAAAGACCAAATAATATTAACCGAAAAATATTGTAAGATATATGAAAACTGGTTGTGATGCAAGTAACAATGGTAATGGGACTGTGAAGGGCACATGTGCTGCTGTGCGCCACCCCTGCAATGCTTGCATTCAACTGGATTCAGAAAGTCAAGTCATGTGGTGGTGATATGGTTCTGGAAAGAGCAGTTGTGCACACTGTTTTTATTCCCACCACTGAACAGTTGCATATAGAGGTTTGTCTCTCATGAAGTGAGTAGCTGTGCACACATTTTTGAATTCCATTACTGACATGCAGGGACTCCCTGGTCAAGATACAGCAGGTCATCATGTTGGGGAATTATGCATAGAGTAAATTAATTTTTCTTTTGGTCTGCAGTGAATAGCAACATATTGCATGACATCAGTTAAATTTCACATTTTAATACAAATATTTTAAAATAACAGTTTAACATCATTACCTGTTTCTTCTTTGAATGTCACTTCTTGGATTAAAAAGTCACCATCTTCTTCAGGAACATCTCCACTTTGGATAACGTTCTGTGGTTGTGATGTTGGTTTGGTACCAAGAATCCTGTCCAGTTCTTCAAAAAAAGGAGATGTCACTCTCCATTTCCTGGATCTATTATTGTCTTTTGCTCTGTAGTACCTAACCTTTAGGTGTTTAATATTTTTCATGGGATTGTTTAGCTGTACTTTTATGCCCATGTGCAATTAAATGAACAGATACCTGTTCATATATCTATGTGTTCCTATGATAATTATTCTGCTCATCTTGAGCAGACTCCTTTGACCAACTATTAATCAATAACTTGGTGTCCTCCTCAAACCAACTAACAGCTCGATCTGTCATTTTTTTTTAATAAAGAACATTAATGCTTAAGCAAATCAAATAAAATCTGTTTGCTCTGTGGGTTTAAATTAGCCATGCTGTAACTCTGTAGCTCACTTCCTAATCTACTGGCCACAAAGGATCATGGAAGTTTCACAAGTGATGGGACACTGATGGGCAACAGCTATGCTGGGGAAACTGTACCAGTGTGACCAGATGGGTAAGTAAATATGTGTTAAGATTAAACCATTTTTAAAATCATGCTAAAAACTAGGTACCTAGCTGGGTTTTAACATGTTTTTTAACTATTTAAGTCACTCTGAAATGTGGTTGCAAACCATGTTGGTGGTTCTTAAAACATTTTAAATAGCTTAAAACTTTTTAAGAAGGCTAGTGCATACAAGGCTAAAACTGAATTTCCATCTAATGTATAATAATATAATAATAATAATTCTTCATTTATAGTGCGGCTTTCAAAACCAAGGCACATAACAATAAAATAGTTAAAACATATAAAACAAAACATCAGCACATTCAATAAATACATACATGTCAGCCAACATCTTCACTGAATGCTTTATTACACAAGAATGTTTTTAAGGCCTGCTTGAATCCCCCCACAGTTGTGCACTCCCTAATCCGATGGGGTACAGAATTCCAGAGGGTCGGGGCCACAAACATAAATGCTTGGGCTCCCACAGATATTAAAGTCACCCTCGGAATCTCTAGCAACCCCTCACTGGCCAAGCGGAGTGGTCGCTCAGGGTGATAAAGAATCAGGAGCTCTTTCTGGTAGTCATGGCCCAGACTGTGTCGGGCTTTATATGTCAGTAACCCAACTTTGAAAGAGATCTGTCACTGAACCAGCAGTCAGTGCAGTTCCTGCAGCACCGGTGTAATATGGGAAGATCTTGAAATACCCATCAACAACCGGGCTGCTGAGTTCTGCACCAGCTGCAAGTGATGGATATCAACCCCCGGTAGCCTAAAGTAAAGCGAGTTGCAGTAATCTAAGCTTGAGGTCACAAAGGCATGGATCAATGTAGGCAGGTCTACAGACGGAACAAGGTGCTTAATCCTGGTGATGTTTCTAAGATAGTATAAAGAAGACATAACAACGGCCGACACCTGCTCTCAAAGTGTCAGCCCCAAGTCTAACAACACCCCCAGGTCTCACACCTGTTCAGAGGCCTGAAGCTCAGCATCCCCTAGGAACAATCCCAGGGAACAGCCTGCCCCAGCCCCCCTATCTGGCGACCTGGATACAAAACCATCACCTCCATCTTCCCAGGGTTCAACTTCAACCAACTGGACATCATCCAGTCTTGGATTTCATCGAGGCAGTTATTAAATACTGAGATTGCTCCTTCCTTGTCAGGAGCAAAAGACAGGTAGAGTTGGACATCATCGGCATAGCAATGAAACCTCAGCCCATACCATCTTACAATATCTCCGAGGGGAAGCATATACACTGCAAACAGCATGGGGGACAATACTGAGCCCTGAGGGACCCCACAAGACAGTGGGATTGGGTCAGAGGAAAAAATGACACCACCCTCTGAGTTCTTCCTGTGAGGTACAATGTAAACCATCTGTAGACCAATCCAGAGAGTCCACAGATAAATCTCAGGTGCTCAAGCAGAACCCCATGGTCGATGGAGTCAAACGCTGATGACATATCTAAACGTACCAAAATGGATCATTTTCTCTGGTCTCTCTCCATCAGGAGATCATTGAGCACCCGAATCAGTGCAGTCTCAGTACTATGTCTCTTCCAGAAACCAGATTGGAGAGGTTCATAGATGTTATGGATGGTCAAATGGTTCTCCAGTTGTGCAGCCACTACTTTCTCAATCACCTTCCCCAAAAAGGGGAGGTTCAAGCTAGGCTTGTAGTTTACAAGAGAATCTGGGTTCAAAGAAGCTTTCTTCAACAATGGTGTCACCACCATCTCTTTTAAGGAACAGGGATAGACACTGGAGTCAAGGGGGCACCAGACTATCAGTTTCTTTCCACAGCCTTCTATGATTGTGGGAAGACACTGAAGTTCTGGGTTCTGGTTGTAAACCAAAACTTTTCAGAAAGTTTGATGGTTCCAATACTTTTTTTAAACTCAAACCCTGTTTTTCAATTGGGTTGAAAATAGAGTAGATGATATTGAAATACATGTCATGACATTGTGAACAAAACAAAAGCTATCCAATATAAGGTGAAGGAGAGGTGATCACATGTGACTTTGGCCTGACTATAGCTAGGGTTATCCAAGGAGGCAGTATAGCACAATTGTTTAAGGCTCTGAGCTGTAAACCTGGAGATCTTGGTTTGAATCCCACAGCCCCCACTTACATACTGTGTGACCTTGAGCAAGTCACTTAACTTCCTTGTGCTCCCAGGTCACACCTGGAAACAAGCTTCAGCTTAGTGTGCCACTCCTGGTTAAACAATTTCCCCTTTCCTTTCCCTTTAGGGTTATCTGTGGTTTCTCCTATTTGCTAAAGTCAGACACTTACAGGTGCTAACAGGACCTCCAGTTCACCCACCCATAAGTTAAACATTTTCCTGCTGCAGCTGCATTACATTTTCTGTGTACAAAAAAAAAGAAAAAGAAAAAAAAACTACATTTATTTATTCACTTGAAGATTATACGATCATCATCGGTTTATTTGTTGAAGGCTTTTGCCATCAGTTCTATAAAAAAAATTGTCCAGATTCAGCAGCACCTATTAAAGTGGAGAGTACTTCAACTATAAGGCAACAAAATAAGTAATGATGAAACTATAATTCAGTTCAATCTGTAATCAAAGTTAAACAGGCCTCAGTTTCTATATACTGTGTCATTTATGGAGTACGTACATTAACTATCACCAGAAAATTAAAGAGAGCTTCTTTACTGGTTCTGATTGCTGATCATTCTTCAGTAAAGTACCGTATGAATGAAAACATTAATTTACATTAGCTAAACGCAGCTACTTCCTGCTGCCACATTTAAATAAGTAACTCACAAGTTGCTATGTTTCAAACTTTGAATCATTAACAAAGTCAAGGTACTGCAGCTGCAGCACTTGGAATTGATGCACATATGTTCATAAGTGCGGTCAGTCATTAGACATGTACAGTAAATAAAAAAAATCACACCTCATTCTTTTGATGCTGTTTTATATTTAACACAATATCTCCTACTTTAAAATAAACTTCACTGTACTTGCTAATATTTATTCCACAGGTAAACATTCTCTTCCTACACACACATACTGTACACACAAACACACACACACACACACACACACACACACACATAAAAAACTCCATTAATGCTCCAGTTAGAGTTGATTCCACACCAACAAAAGTCTGGAAATTCAGTATTAGGGTTACCAACCCTACTGCCCCCATCTTCCGCAAACCAACAGGTGTTGGGGTGTGCCATGTGGTCGCTGGGCCTAACTCTCACCTCATTCTCCTATATGGTACCATCTCAGCTTTCTGACAAATGGAATGGGGTTAGAGTTAGGGCTGATGACCTCAAGGCACACTCCAATGCCTGTTGGTCTGTCAAGTGAGGTGGGTGGGAGGGTAGGGCTGGTAATCCTAACATCACATTTTAAGACTTTTGTTGGTGTGGAATAAACTCTAATGGATGCATTAATGGAGTTTTTTGCGATGGATTTGCCTTCTTTTTGAGAAAATGAAATGTTGCTCATATGGTATCCATAGGTGAGAGTGCAGGATGTCCGGGCCCTGTGCTCTCACCCACCCATCAGCGTAGAGGCATAGCACAGGAGGGGCCTGTGCTCCCAGTTTTGCATAATGAGATACATATTTCAGAGAATGGACTCTATGGGCCCTGCGCCTAAACCCACCCATAAGTGTAACAACATAGTGCTCGAGGGCATTTGCTTCCAGTATTTCTAGATGGTATCTATCGGTGCGAGCACAGGCCTTCTGAGCCCTATGCTCCCACCTATCTCTGGGCCATTTGCTCCCACCTACCTGTAAGTATACAAACATAGCACAGGAGGGCCCTGTGCTTTTAGTTTTGCATAATCATTTGCATAGGTAGGAACACCTATGCAAAAATGGGCCCTGCACTCCCACCCACCCATGAGTGTAGAGACATAGCTTAGGAGGGTCCAGTACTCCCAGTTTAGCGTAAATAATATGTATAGGTGGAGAGTGGGCCCTCTGGACCCTGCACTACCACCTATCCACAAGTACAGACACATAGCACAGGCCTAGCTGCATTTCAAGTAACCCTTGTAATACTTATTTGGCAAAATCTCAGTAACCATAGCAACTGTGGAAACAATTCCTTTGCAGTTGTATTCATGACCTAGCCACCTCCATGCATGGTTAGTAAGCTGTACTTCGTGAAAAATCCATATCTTGTACTGTGTTTGAGATACAGGAGCCTAAAGTTGCCACGGCAGCCACAATGTCATCCTATGGGAAAATTTGCAACTTTGGAGTGTAGTAACTCTGGAAACTATAAATGTCTGCACTGAACCAGCAAAAGGCACATCTGTTGGGCAAGGGTTTGTCACCCTGCAAATTTCAGCCCTAAAGTCCAAACCGTTTAGTTACAGTGAAGTACCACAGAAATAAGTTTTTGGGTCAAGTACTGTCACAAATGGCGACAGTGGTCATGAAAGGCTGTTGCAATTTGCAAAACAAAGCCACCACAGTGCTGCCAAAATCACAAAAGTGTCATGCTGTACTGTCACAAATTATGACAGTACAGACAGAAAAAATTTGGAAAACACATTTCTGGGCATTATTTTCACAATCTGATGTCAGGATCATGTTCCTAGGGCCCTGTTTAGGTAAACACAACAGTTGGTGTTTACCAAGGGGCATGCTATTTTGAATTAAAAAAAATTTTCACCACCACTAAATGAAAGCAAGATGGCCACTACACAACAGTACTGAGGGCATTTGCAACAGAAAAAGGTGCTTTTGCGACAGTACAACTTGCTGTCGCATGGCACGTATATTTTTTTCCCCATTGACTGTAATGGGAAACTTGAAATTTGAATAAGTTTTGAACAAATTAATATTTTTTCACCAAAGCATCAAAGAGCACATCAGTGACCCATTCCACATATTCCCTGACAATTTCAGACCAGACGGAAAAACTGTTTGATCTGTAGCCCTGAGCAAAGAAATTGCCCAAAAAGTGTTCTTTATTTTTTTATTTTTTGGTGCTCCACAGCTCCACAACTGCACATCTGACTGGAATACAACTTGCCAGATCCAGAGATCTTTGGCACCAGACCAAACATACAACATTTCAGGAAAATCAGTCAAACAGTAGCAAAGTTATTAATTTGCAAAATTTGGGGGTTTAACATAGATGTGGCCAGGCAACCCTAACTATACTGGCACTACCATGTCAGTATAATATGTACATTTTAGTTGGGTCCTCCCAACCCCTTAAAGTACAGATCTGCCCTATGGCCATCAGATGCATCCCCATGGTCGTATGCACCATGTTCTGGTTCTACCCTGTTACAATAAATCTTACCACCTGTTTCCTTGTCACTGCTCCACTTACCTGTCAACCTCACTGTTCCCAGAATTTTTGAAACACCTTATAAGAGGTTTCATAAACTCTAAGGGTCCTGGGGGCCCTGGAGTTGAGGAACAGTATTTCAGCTCCCCCAATCCAATCGTCCATAAGAACATCGTGATGGTGGTTTGCCAAACTTCTGCTCTTGGTGCGACTGTCTGGAATTTGTCCACTTACAGTCAGGAGAGGCAATCAGCAATCACATTGTTCACACCATCAATGTACTTGGCCCTGAAGGACATGTTGATGGTCAGGCCAAGCCACACCATCCTGCTCAACACCCTAATCACCCTCTCTGACTTCATCCTTTTCCTGTTCAGCACTTCTACCACTGCTCAATTATCACTCCAGAATGTGACCTGCCTGTTCCTGAGCTTCCATCCCCAAACTATCATTGCCACCCATATGGGAAACAGCTCCAGAAAAGTGATATCTTTCATCACCCCTTCCAGGGCCATGGTTCTGCAAACCACTGACCTTGTAAGTAACCCCTTGTGCCAATCCCCCCAGCCGCATCTGTATACAGCTGCAAATCTGTCTTGTATAGCCACTCATTCTGCCAGAACATCTGTCCATTGTATGCCTGTAGGAAATGCTCCCACACTGCCATATCCTCCCTGGTCCCTTTATTAAGGTCTATCCAGTGGTGAGGCTGTTTGGCCCCATGAGTTGCCCAGGCTAAACTCTGCATAAATGTGCACCCTGGGGCAATGTCTTTACAAGCAAAATTCAGGTGACCTATCAGCTGCTGCGCCTGTTGTAACTGCACCCTCCTGTGGGCCCTTACTGTCCTCAACAGCTGCCATAGTCTCAATACCTTTTGACCTGGCAAATGGTACAGCTCCTGGATTGTGTCCAGCTTTAGCCCTAGGAACTCTACGTTTGTCTGGACCCTTCTGTCTTGTCTTCTGCTAGTGGCACCACCAATTCCTGGCATAGCACCTTGAAGTCCTGAAGCATGGCTTCAGTTTCCTTTTCCCCTTCCCAATGAAAAGGAAATCATTTAGGTAGTGTACCACCATCTGATACCCATACCATGTCTGGAACACCCATTGCAGCCAGGTACTGAACATCTTGAATGTGGCACATGCTATAGCAGAGTATCCCATAGGCATGGCCTTGTCGAAATAACTGCCCCCCCCACCTGTAATCCTAATAAATCCCAATCCTCTGGCCTAGCTGGGAGCAGGCAAAATGCTGATTCTATATCCATCTTTGCTAGCCAGGCCCTCTGTTTAGATCTAATGAGCCACACCGGCTCCTCCAGGGTGGCGTATGTGACCCTGCTGTCTTCCTCCCCAGTAGAGTCACTGACTGAAACCCCCTCCAGGTAGGATACAGTAGGTGATATATTACCTGGTATTCCCCTGGCTGCTTTTTGGGCACAAGACCCAAAGTGGAAATCCTCAGGTTCGGCAACCGGGGATAGGCGAATGGGCCTTCCACCCTCCCTGCTGCCACCTCTTTCTGAATTTTGTGTGCCAGGGTTGTCTCCTTTCCTTGTATGGATTTGAGGTTCTTTGCCCTCCTCATTTTCCTACAACCCTGAAACTGTAAACTAAAACCATCCCGAAAACCTGTCTGCAATTTTTTGGCTGACCCCCAGTCTGGGTAGCCCCCCAACCACCTTTCCACTTCCTCTACTCTGATAGGTGTCCTAGCCAGCTGGAAACCCCGCCTGCTGGCCCATTAGTTGTCCTGATTTCATTTTTTATATGAATGTCCCCTCCCACCTGACCTCCTCCCTATGTTACACTCCCAACTGCTGCCCTCTAAAGGAGCCTTGATTTGATTCCAAAACGGCTGCTGGTATGTGTTATTCTGGCTACCAGACCCTTTTTCCCAGCTGTACCTGCACTTAGATGCTGGATGGTGCCCCCTCACTTCGAACATACATCCAGGAACTGGCAGTTCGGCCACAAACAGAAAGCACTGTTGTATCCCCTACAGGCCTTCGATGCTGCCCCCCATTTCTTGTCTCCCTCCTTCTTCTTTTCAGTGGGCCCATATAAATTTCAAGCCACAGGTCTATCGGTCTAGCATCCCATTTCACATCTCCAAAATGTGCCATTCTTTTCCTAAATTTCTCATCATATCTTAATCAACTGTGGCTTCCTTTTTTTATACATATTTTTTATTTATTTATTTTTTTATTTTAGTCTTGGGTAACCAGGTAAGACCCACTAGGCACAAGTGCCTGTTTTGACAGGTGACCTGGGAGCACCGGGCAGTTAAGTGACTTACTCAGAGTCACACAGTATGCAAGTGGAGGTTTTGAGAATCAAACTCAGGTCTGATCTGCTGGATGGATCAAGCTTGTTCACACCTCGTTCTTCTAACCTCTAGGCTATACTGTGGGAATAGGTCAACAGTGGGGTAGCAAGCTCCAGCTACTTCTCAATGACAATGACCATGAAATAAGTAAAATCCGTGGACCAACTGTCCCAGATTTTCCCTTTCCAAGACTTGTCCCCCTCTCCCTTTCCTAACAGGACCACAGCTGCCACTATGTCTGTCTTTCTTCTCAAAACTGTCCTTCTCCTCATATTCATCCATGTTGTCGACATTCACCAATGCAAAAGTGTTGATGCATTCCGCTTTCCATATCTTCTCTTTTATGGCTGTAGGCACTTGGTCTGCCAGCCACACCCTGGTGCCCTGATCTCCCTTCCCATCTTGGAGCTCCCTGGTGCCGCCCCACTCCCCCCTTCACCATCTGTCCAATTTATTTCCCCTAATGCCTTCTCCAGTTTCCCCAACCCATTATCCCCCCCATGCCTTTTAACATCTTTTGGACATATTCGTTGACACTACTCTCCAGCATTACCACCTGATTACCTGTTGTCCTTGTCTGTGGGGTGTTGGGCCCCGGAAGGGGCACTCCTGCTGGGCCAGGTATCAGGACCTGTGAGGTCTGTGGTGGTATTACTGGTTCTGGGAGATTAGGCAAGAACGCTGGTGTGGGAAGCTGTGGTACCAGTGCTGGCTCTGGCACTGGGTCCGGGGTTGACTCCAGGACAGGGTTACTTGGAGGTAGAACCTCAGGGGCTGTCAGCTGCAGTACAGGGACAACCGCCCTGGGCTCCTGTGAACCAGGCCCTTTTGGCACCCTCTTATTCCTCTCCTGAGTCCTTCCTTGCTTCCCCTTCTGCTTCGTGCTCTTCTCCCCTCCCCCTGGCTCCGCCACCTCCATCAACCGATTTGCCTTGTCTACCAGGTCATCACCCCCTGGCAGCAGTCTTCCTTGTTTGGCTTTGCCTTCTTTGGGCCATCCTTGTGCTCTGCAATATCTAGATGAGAAAAAAAACATCAGGACAGGTCACCATATATATATATTTTTTTTTTGATATCCATCCAGCCTACCCCCAAAGGTTGCTCCTATGCCACCCGTTGTCATACTCCCAGTGTCCCTGTGGGGCTTCTCCCCTTCCATTAACTGGATGGCTCCCCCCTTTTTCCTACCTCTCACCATGTGGTTGCCATTGCAATTCTGTACTGATCCGCCGGGGGGATGTCCTCCGAGTTCACCCCCCCATGGCCTGCTGGCCCCCATTACACTCCCAATCCTGTTTTTGCCTTTCTTGCTGCCCTGGGCCCTTATCTGATTTTTTCCCTTTTTTTGTGTGCCCTGGCCCCCCCCCCCCCCCCCCGTTCATGCCTCCAAGAGACCAGGGCAAACTCTGGTGCTCCTGGATACCCTCCTGTCACCTTGCTACAGGTAGGCCTGTACTACGTGGTGATGGTGCTTCTCCCTGGCCCTCGCTCCTGCCCCCTGTACCCATTCTGTCCAAATTACCTCCACAGTTTGAGAAAATTGCTCAAGCGGCCCACTCACCATGCTACTTGCTGGCCCTCACTTCCTTTCCTTGTGGCCTATCCCTTGTGGCGCATGCTTTTGGGCCTTCAAACACCCAGAGGGCACCAGACCTCCTTCCAGGCTAGCCGAGCTTCTCAGGTCCCAAAAATGCACCTTCCATGTTATTATTATTCTCCCCCTGCATTCCCCGAGGAGCCATCCATCCTCCTCTCCTGTATGTTCTTCTCGCATGGCTAGCCCCAAAACCATGTGGTGAGACCACAGAAACACAGTAGGCCCCCTGCCATCCCACCATTTGGCCTTGCTCTTTTGGCCAAAACTGCTCTTTCTGTTGTTTAATTGTCCCCTCTGCTTCTCCGTGAGGATCCTCCTCTTCATCCCTTTTTCCATCCCCCAGTTACCACCATGCTGCTTACTTTGTATGCCCCCTACTACATGGCGACTATATCAGCCGCCATCCCACGTGGTAGACTCAGGCCTCCTGGATTGTGTCTCAATTTTTTGCTGGATCCAAGCTCTTTCCCCTGACCCAAAAAGGGGCTACTACCTTCCCAGCTCCATTTACTGTGATTTTCCTTGCTTTCCCCATTTCCACCATGAAGACTGAATCAGGCCCCTAACATGTGCTATCCCATGCATCTCAGCTGCCCAAACCATCCTAGTCCATCCCCCCGCCTCATTGCTATACTATCCTCCTTTTTTCTGCCATTTACAAGCTATCAGCACTTATACCAGCTCCTTATTCCCTCCACTGACTCTTCAGCCCAAAGAGAACAACTGCCTTAAAGTGCACGATTTATTTTTTTGCATAGAAACATAGACTTTGAAGGCAGATAAGGAACACTTGGCCCATTCCAGTCTACCCATTTCCCTACCTAATGGATAAGCTGCAGATTCTAGTTAACCAACAGCCTACTTCCTGCCACCCCCACTACAATTGCCTTATGTCTTTCCCATGCATGTTTGAATTCCCTCACTGTTTTAGACCCAACAACCTCCCCAGGAAGGTGGTTCCAAGCATCCACCACTTTCTCCGTGAAAAAAAATTTCCTCACATTACCCCTGAGCCGTCCCCCCTCTATCTTTGAATTGTGCCCCCTTGTTCTTACACATCTCTTTTTCTGAAAGATGCTACCCTCCTGGACTTTGTTGATTCCGTTGAGGTACTTGAACGTTTCTACCATGTCCCCCCGTCACTCCTTTCATCAAGGGTATACATGTTAAGCTCTCTCAGTCTCTATTTATATGATTTCTGATGCAGACCTTGCACCATTTTAGTTGCCCTCCTCTGACTGCTTCCATCCTGTCTATGTCCTTGCATAGATGAGGTCTCCAAACTGCATACAGTACTCCAGATGGGGTCTCACCAACTGTCTGTACAGAGGGATAACCACTTCCCTTTTTCTACTTGTGATGCCCTTTCTTATGCATCCCAGTATCCCCTGGCTCTCCTTACTGACTTCTCAAATTGCTTACCAACCTTTAGATCATCTGATATGACTACTCCCAGGTCACGTTCCATTTTTGTTGTTAGTATCTCCCCTGCTATTGTGTACTCTTCTCCTGGGTTTTTGTTTCCCAGGTGCATTACTTTGCACTTCTTTGCATTGAATCTAAGTTGCCAAATGTCTGACCATTCCTCCAACCTTGCCAAGTCCCTTCTCATCCTTTCTATCCTCCCTTGGGTATCAACTCTGTTACAGATCGTTGTGTCATCTGCAAAGAGGCATACCTTTCTCTCCAGACCCTCTGCAATATCACCTATAAAGATGTTAAAGAGGACTGGACCCAGTACTGAGCCCTGAGGTACTCCACTAGTGACCCCCCTTTTCATTGGAATGTGTTCCATTCACTATTACCTTCTGTGTCCTGTTGTGCAGCCAGTTTGCTACCCAGGCTACCACCCTGGGACCCACTCTCAGGCTGGCTAACTTGATTATTAATCTTTTGTGCGGGACTGTGTCAAATGCCTTGCTAAGTCTTAGTAGACCATATCCACTGCCCTCCCTGGTCTATTACTTTGGTCACCCAGTCAAAGAAATCTATTAGATTTGTCTGACATGACCTTCCTGCTGTAAATCCATGCTGCTTTGGGTCCTGTGCCCTGTTGGCCTCTAGGTACTCAACAATTCTTTCTTTCAGAAGTGATTCCATCATTTTCCTACCACTGAGGTCAGACTTACAGGTCTGTAGTTTCCTGCTTCTGCCTTGCTCCCACTTTTGTGAAGGAGAATCACATCTGCCCTCCTCCAGTCTTCAGATACTACCCCATCCTCCCATGATTTGTTAAAAAGTGTGGTCAGTGGTGTCACTAGGTCCTACCTTAGTTCTCTTAGGATTCTGGGGTGAATCCCATCAGTCCCCATTGCTTTGCTCACCTTGAGTTTTAGGAGTTCTTTCAGGACTCTTTCTTCTGTAAATGGACTGGTGTCAACCCCGCTACCCAGAGTGTTTCTATTGTCTGGTTTAAGTAACTCCTTCTCTTCTTCTTTTGTGAATGCTGAGCAAAAGTATTCATTCAGTATCTCTGCCTTTTCACTGTCTCCCTCTGCCCACCTCCCCTCTCCCTTATTAATCTTCACTATTCCTCCCTTAACCTTTCTATGCTCCCTAATGTACCTATAAAAGGTTTTATCCCCCCTTCTTAACTGAATTGGATATTTTTTCCTCAGTTTGGGCTTTTGCTAGTCTGACTGTCTTCCCCACTTATTTCTGCTTTAATTGATACAGTTCCCTGTTGTGCTCCTTCTGTAATGCCTTATACTTTTTGAATGCAGCCTATTTCTCCTTAACCTTCCCTGCCACCTCTTTTAAGAACCATAGTGTTTTTTTACTCCGCTTCATTTTCTTTACCTGTTTCACATAAAGGCTTGTGCCTCTATGATGTCAGTTTTGATTTTTCTCCATTGTTCTTCCACCCCTCCTTTTTGGCCATTTGCTAGTGTATTCCTCAGGTATTCACCCATTTTGCCAAAGTCAGCCCTTCTAAAGTCTAGTATGCTTGTTTTTGTATGGCTTGTCTCCATGGTTGTGCTTATTGTGAAGCACACTGTGCAGTGGTCGCTTGTTTTCAGATGACTATAGACTTCTAAATGTGTGATCCTTTCTCCATTTGAGAGTACCAGGTCTAGTATTGCTCCCTCCTGAGTGGGTTCCACCACTAGCTATCTAAGGCCTGCCCCCTGCAGGACATCAAGAATAACCCTGCTCTTGGATGTGGCTGCTGTGCATGTCATCCAGTTAATATCTGGCATATTCAGGTCTCCCATTAACAGTATCTCCCCTTTTTCAGCCATTTTGAGAATGTCCTCTATCATTTTCTTGTCCATTTCCTCCCCTTGAGGTGGGGGTCTGTATACAACCCCTGTGTGGATTGTGATGTCATTTCCTCTCTCCAAGGTGACCCAGACTGCCTCTTGTCCTCCCTCTTTACTTTTTAGTTCTGTAGTTTTGATCCCTTCCCTTATGTATAGAGCTACTCCACCTCCTCTTTTCCCCTCCGTGTCCCTTCTGTAGACTGTGAACCCCGGTATGTTGACATCCCAATCATGGTTCTCCATGTACCATGTTTCTGTGACTGCCACAATATCCAATTGTTCATCTTCCATCAAGGCTACTAGCTCAGGAAGCTTGTTTCCCAGACTATGGGCATTGGTACTCATTGCCCTGCATTTCATTTTGGCTTTATCCTTTTTCCCCCATGCCTACTCTTATTGCCCTTGTCCATTTTCCATTTACCCCATCCTGCCCTCTGTTGAGCACTGTACCTCAGTGTTTACCTTACTACCCATCATGTTTTGTGGGATGAGGCTTGAAATTTCCTGCCTCTTATTAGCTCCTCCCCCCATGGCTAGTTTAAAAGCTTGCCAAGGAAGCATTTAAACCTGTCACTTAGGATCTTGGTTCCCTTCGTGGACAGATGCAGACCATCTTGCCAGTATAGACCTTCATCTCTCCATATGTACCCCCAGTCCCCAATGAAGCCAAAGCCCTGTGCTCTGCACCAGTTTTTGCAACCATTCATTAAACTACATGGTGTGCAGTGCCCTAGCCTTACCACTGCCATGGACTGGCAGCACCTCTGAGAAGGTAACTGTGCTTGCTACCTGTCTGAAGCCCCTCCCCAACTCCACAATTTCATTCTGCACTGCTCTGATCCCATGCCTAGCTAGGTCATTTGTCCCAAGGTGGACTATGATATCTAGTTCCCTCTCCTGTGATGCTGCTTCTGCAAGTCTGAGGATTCGCTTCTTTTCTCTAAGCCATGGCACCAGGCAGGCACCTTACTTCCCTCTCCTCTCTCTTCCCCAGGTCTACCCCTTTAGCAGTTGAGTCACCTATCAGAAGCTGTTTTCTTCCCCTGTGGTGTCCATTGCCACCCTTCTGTGGGTCTCCCTTGTGAGTGCCCTCAGCATTCTTCTTGGTCTCCAATGAAGGTGCCATCATAGAGTAACCTTGCTCTGCCAGACTGGCTGATGTTTTTTGTAGAGATACAACTAGGGGCTTTGCCTCTGTTCTACCACCTGCACCCTCCCAGAACCCACTGTGGTCCAACTGCTCTTCATGTTTGGCAGCCTCTGCAGCAGTGGTTGTGGCAGTGGTGCTCTTTGGGAGGGGGAGGCCTCCTTAGTCCTTGCCAGTTAAGCCTGGAGGTGGGCAACCTCCTCCCTTAGAGCTGACAGTTGCCTGCAAACAGGACAGCAATGCAGTTTCCAGAATGTCTCCTGGAAAACTGCTGCCCCACAGTCAGTGCATTGCACCACTCCCCACATGTCCCTCTTCCTTATAATATACAATATGTAATAAATATATGAATATTTTTTCTGCCTTTTGTGGTGCTTACTTACCTTTATGCACTGTGCTGGGTTATTAAGAATATGATAGTTCTGCCCCAAGACCTGTTGAGAGGTGATGTCAGAACATTGGCTATAAAGGAAATGTCACACCTGGGGGTGGGGAAGGGTGGGTGGGTAGTCCACAACCACTGGTGACTGTTAGAAACAATCAAATACACCACTGCTCCACCACCCTGGTGAGTACTGCCCTTTATAGTAATTCAACTAACCTCTAGTAACCGATTTGTCAACTATTTAAAAGTAATTTGATGCAAACTGTTACAGAATACTAGTAGACAATCCAGTTACCCAAAAAGAAAAATCAAATATGCAGTTATTTCAACCCTTCTGAAGTTGCTCACAAGATAAGCAGTTTTGAAAACTCCCTTCCTGATTTAAAAATGAAAATAAACACAAAGCAATACCAATGTAAGGAAAATTTCCCTCAAATGTAAGAGATTTGTTGCAGATTTATAGTCCAATATAGTACTTCCCATGCAGCTTTTCAGTTGTTTCAAAGCACACCCTGTTACACAGCTTGAAGAGATGGGCTTCTGTCTGAAACATGATCACACCAGTAGTTTATAGTAATTGATCAATGCTGGAATGTTCCACCCAAAACAATTGGCTATGATGCAAGGTCTCCCTGACTAGTGAAGACAATTTCCACCACCTGAGGCTCTGTCTGGCATCAAATTACAAACTGCAGCCTTTGCTATTAGAAGTACACAGCCACCACCAATAAATTATTTCAAAATATATTGATGCAAACCATCACGGAATACTAGTAGACAGTCCAGTTACCCAAAAAGGAAAATCAAATATGCAGTTATTTCAACCCTTCTGAAGTTGCTCACAAGATGAGTAGTTTTGAAAACCCCCTTCCTGATTTAAAAATGAAATAATTAAACACAAAGCAATACCAATGTAAGACTGTAAAGTAAGGAAAACTTCCCTCAGATGTAAGTAAGAGAGATTTGTTGCAGATTTCTAGTCCAATATAGTATATCCCATGCAGCTTCTCAGTTGTTTCAAAGCACACCCTGTTACACAACTTGAAGAGATGGGCTTCTGTCTGAAACAGGATCACTTCAGTAGTTTATAGCGCATCTCGTGGCTTAACTACCACTGCCAGCTTAGTCCACGCTCATCCTTTTCCCCTACCTCAATAACCAAAATGCCACCTCTAGTATTGCTGCTGCTCTGTACTTCCTGCAGGTAACCCCTTAAATCCCCAACTACCCAACTACACCTTCAGCTTTCTGCTGCTCCTTTATTAAAGCTTACTCCTTCCAAACTGCAAAAAACACAACCAAAATGCCACCACTAGTGCTGTTGTTGCTCTTCAAATCAGCGAAGGTGCACCTTACCTCTTTCCAGCAGCCTGTAGCTTTACTATCTTCACAAGTTTCCAACTCCTTCGCTGAGTCCCCTTAGGCGTCTCTTTTCTCACAGCTTTAAATTAACAATTTTTCTGTATCTTTAACTTCCTACTTCTTTTTTTTTTGTAACTCAAAATACCTCCCTAAGCAAAATGCCCACAGGCACTAAGCAATGTTAGCCAAACTGATGTGCATCCAGAGTAAAAACACTGTGGAGCAAATTTGTGAGCTCCCCTTGCTGTGCAGCTCCTTATAACTGCCCCCTTTGTCCCTGCCCCTGGGATCACCATAGCCACTCACATGTTGCCACCTCATTGTCCACCCATTCGCTGCCCACCTTATTGGTGACCTCAGCAGCTCCTCCCCTTTTGTGACCTCATGCCCTTCGCAACTCCTCCTCCCCCTCCCCTGAGACTCCACACTTCTTGGCTGGGCCATGGGACAATGGGGTCTGTCCCTTTAATTGGGCAACCCTCTTTATCCTGAAAATTTCAGACCACAGACTAAAGCCATTTCTGAGATCCAGGTGGACAAAGAAATGGCAAAAACACAGATGTTTCTGTTTTTTAAACACTCTGTATCTCTGAAACCACATAACAGATTTGCAGAACATTAGGCTTTTAATGAGACCAACACCCAGAGATTATGAACGCCAAATTTCATACAAATACAGTGAACAGTTCCAAAGCTGTTAAGGTTCAAGAATTTGGATTTAACATAGAAGTTACCTTTCACCCTAACTATAGTAGCACTACCGTGCCACTATAGTGTGTATATATATATATGGCAAGGGGTCATTATGTCACAAGACATAATGCTGCATGGCACTATCATGCTGCACAATTAATGTCTTGAGGCATCATGTCTTTGTCCTGTGGAGGCTGTGCCCCCACACCCCCATTATGGGGGGCTGCACCCCCTGGAACCTCCCCACTAAAGTTTCTCAACTCCGGGGGGGTCCAACTCGGGGAGCACACAGGTCCGGGTTTTGCCATAATGCCATATGCTATTAAGTGTATGACATTATGACCCGGTACAAGATAGATACTGTATATATGAAGACAGGTTGAAGGAACTGAACATGTACTCCCTGGAGGAGAGGAGGGAGGGAGGGGATATGATAGAGACATATAAGTATCTCACAGGGTGGAACAGGGTGCAGAAATACACTATTTTTAAGAGAAAAAGATGTTCCATGACTAGAGGGCATGGGATGAAGTTGGAGGGAGGATGATTCAGAGGAAACATGAGGAAGAATTTCTTCACAGAACGGGTGGTGGACAAATGGAACACCCTGCCAGAGGAAGTGGTGGCCACTGAAACAATCAACGGGATTTAAGAATGCATGGGATAGACATAAAGGAATTCTGGAGGTCAGGGGTAAGTGGCAACAGACTTCTAGGAAAACATAAACAGAACTTACAAGCTCAAATGGGCAGACTGGGTGGGCCATAGGCCCTTATCTGCCGACACTGTCTATGTATCTATATATATATATGTGTGTGTATATATATATATATATATATATATATATATATATATATGTGTGTGTGTGTGTATATATATATATTATTTTAGGGTGCAGTCGCACCCCTATATTCAAGATTACGAAGCCACTTTTATGTTAAACTTAAAAGGTTGCACGTTAATAACTTTGGACCTGTTCAACAGATTTGCATGAAATTTGGTATGTGAGGTGGGGCATAGTAGGTCTCTTGATTTTCCAAATTTCTTTTCTGTTGGACTTATGTTTCTTGCACAACAAAATGCTGAAAATGCACTTTTCACCAGTTATGTTGTCAGTTTTTTGGATTTTGTCCGTGGTGCTGCACGGCCATTGTGCGGCATGCCACTCTGCAACTTGGCATGTTTGAAAGAGCTTGGGGTAAGGAACATGCTGCTTTTTGTTTGGTGAAAAAATATTAGTCCATTCAGAAGTTATTAAACTTTTAGGTTCCCATTATAAGTCAATAGGAAAATTTATATGGTTATTTTGCAAAAGAAGAATGGGGTTTTGCCGATCTGGTCCCTTCTCACAATCAAATAATTTGCAGGCTCGTGATCAAAAAGTCTTTGATAGCGAGGAATTCTTTAATTGTGATGGCTGCCATCTTGCTTTCAGTTTACGGATGGAAATATACAAATATCTCAGCCTCGGGAGGACTTCTGAAGTAAAACTAAGATGGGTTTTGCTCAGGGGTCTTCCCTCTATTGAGCCATGCCTGTGGTTTCTTGTACATTGGTAAAAAAATAGAGTTTTTAAGTTTTTAATTCTTTGATCATGGCACGCTAATGATCTTTGATCACGAGCCTGCAAATTCTTTGATTGTGAGATTCTTTAACTACAATCTTTGATCGTGAGGGCGCGACTAGATGGCTAGATGAAAAAATTAATTTTCTCAGCTCAAGGGTGATTTATAAAGACAAAGTATGATATGTTTTGCTCAGAGAGATTTTTTCTGTCTAGTCATGGCTGTGATTTCATGTATTTTTGTGTAAAACATTAGTTTTAAAATGTTTTATTCTTTGATGGCGATCCTGCAAATTTTTTGGTTGCGAGCCTGCAAATTCTTTGATCGCGAGATTCTTTGACCACGATCTTTGATCGCAAGGCCTTGACTAGATGGCCAGATTAAAAATGAATTTTCTCAGCACAGGGGTGACTTATAAAGCCAAACTAGGATGGGTTTTGCTCAGGGGCTTCTTTCTATCAAGTCATGGCTGTAGTTTCATGTATTTTTTTGTAAAACTTGAATTTTACCATTTTTTATTCTTTGATTGTGAGCTTGCAAATTCTTTGATCATGAGCCTGCAAATTCTTTGCTCATGAGATTCTTTGACCATGATCTTTGATCGCGAAAGAGGGACTAGATGGCCAGATTTGGAGTGACCAGATAGCCCAATTTTACTGATTAAAAAAAATTAAGTATCTCAGAAATGGTTTGGTCTTTTAACTTGAAATTTGGAGGGTGTTGACAGGATGTCCGGTAGCTGTGAACTGCAGTGTTTATGTGTCAGAGAATACATTTTTTCTGAGATATTTCATGGTGCAGTTTACGTTTTTCGGACAGCGTTTTTGCATTGTCATAGTGGCTTGAAATTTATAGGGTAGCTAACCTTACTGCCATGGATGTACTTTTCAGTCATTAGTTGGGTGAAATGTAAACAGGTGTGGAATGCTGGCACGCCAATGAATGAAAATCTCAAACTTCCAAATGTTTTATCTTGGAAACAATTTGGTCTTTTAAATTGAAATTTGAAGTGTGTTGAGGGGATGTCCTGTACATGTGAATTATGGTATTTAGGTGTTGGTAAATTAATTTTCTGCAGAGATATTGCATGACATACTTTACATTTTGTGTATAGCGTTTTCCATCATGGTAATGGCTTCATATTTATAAGGTATCTAGCCTTACTGCCATGGAGCTAATTTTCAGTGGATAGATCACTGACATGCAAACAGGTGTGGAATTATGTCACTCTGATGAATGAAACTTTGTTTTGTTTCATGGTGGTAGGACCGTGGGCCCCAAAGGGCCCCACACTCCCACCCATATGCACTCCTACCAATACATATTATATTCAGTACTTGTACTGTTATGTTAGGCAGAAATTTGTAAGTTGGTGGGGCCCCGTGCGCCTACCAACTTGCGCAACTTTCTACTTTTCTATGCTGTCTCAAACAGTAAGGACATTCTATGCAAAAAACTTTGTTAATGCATCGTTTAGGGTTAAAACACAAAAAGTCAGGAAATGAGACCTTTAGGGAAGCCCCCTCCCCCATTGTGTACCTCCATCCTCCTGAGATTGACAGATGATGAGGTGTGTCATTAGGGTTGTGAGGCCTAAATGTCACCCCATTTTTCTTTGCTGTGGCTTGTGAATATGATTACACGTGGAATGGGGTGACAGTTAGGCCTCACAACCCTAATGACAGACCCCATCATATGTAAATCTTGGGAGGATGGGGGTACATGGGGGATAACCCTAAAGGTCTCATTTCCTGACTTTTTGTGCTTTAACCCTAAATGATGCATTAACAAAGTTTTTTTTCCATAGACTTATATATATATATATATATATATATATATATATATATATATTCTATGTTAAAAAAACTGTATTAATGCTTTCATTTAAGGTTAAAGAAAAAAGTCAGGAAATGAGACATTAGGGTTGAATCCCTAACCCCACCCCACATACCCCACCCCAGTCCTCCACAGACTGACAGATGCTGGGGTATGTCATTGGGGTCATGAGGCCCAGATCTAACCCCATTCCATGTATGAGCATGTTGACATGCTACAGTAAAGGAGAATGGGGTGAGATTTAGGCCTCATGACCCCAGTGACACACCCCGGCATCTATCAGTCTATGGAGGATCAGGGTGGAGTGTATGTGGGGGGTTAGGGGTTTTCTTTAACCCTAAAAGAAGCATTAATGCAGTTTTTTGCATAGAACATATATATATATATATATATATATATATATATATATATATATATATATATATATAGATGTATATGGAAGTTGCCACTGCAAAAAGCTAAGTATATGACTAAACTGGCAAACATCATTAATACATATAGCTTCACATTAGGTACAAAATAAGTTACTATATCCAGTAAGCAAAATGTAGCTCATATAAACAAAAAAGGGTTTTTCTCACCATGTAATAACTCAGGTAACATGAAATGTAGCTGCAGCAGTTGGCATATGATGTTGTAGGGCTACTGGCCTTTTCTCTTGCTCATACTAACATTTCTTATAAAAGTGCTGTCATTGCACCTGATCTGACAAGCATTTGTCAATGCCAAATGTTGTCTTGCTGGTATTGGCATTGGTAGTGCAGGAGTTAGAGACATGCATAATAGGAATGGCAGTGAAGTACTAAACTGACACCTACCCCACCCCCACCCCAACCTGCAGAAAGTGACAGACATTGAGGTGTGCTTTTGGGTCACTGGCCATAACATTCACACCATTTCACCTCTCCCTACCCTGCAGATACTGACAAGTGTCACGGTGTGCCATGGGTTCTTCAAGCCTTATGCTCAACACATTCCATAACAAAATATGCTGAGATGGGTGAAGTACAGGAGAATGTGGTGAACTTTGAGTCCAAAAACTCCAAGGCACTCCTCAATGCCTGTCAGTGGCTGCAGGTTGGGGGTGGGGGTAGAATGGAATGAGCACTACAGCTAATGATCCCAGGTCACACCCCTGATGCCTGTCAGTCTCTACAGGGTGGGGAGTTACAGTTGGAAACCCTAAAGCCCCGGGTGTTTGTTGGTATTTTCACTCCAAATTTTCAGCATGGGTTTTTTGTGACCCCCACCTCATGAACAGTGGCACTATTAGTTTGTTAGCAGAAAGGTGATTTTGCACAGTGACTGAACCATTTGGTGCCACAGGTGCAAAAACACCTTTAGGGCAGGATGTGAAAAATGAACGCTATATTGTTCATGAGGAGGTTTAAAAAAATGGCAATGTTGGAAATCTGGGGTGAAAATATGAGAAATTGGTGAAGTCATGAGCATGCGTAGAAACTAGGCAATGCATGCCCATAATGCAATTATTTTGGGGATTTTTTAACCACATTTTCAAAAATAGGCATTTTGGGACTTCCCCTGATGAACAGTGGCACTGTGATTTTGTTAATCTGTCCTGAAAGTTGATTTTCCATAGTGACCGCGCCATTGTGTGCCACGGTTGTGAAAACACATTTTGGGCAGGATGTGAAAAATGACAGCTGTACTGTTCATAAGTTGTGAAAAAATGGCAATGTTGAAAATCTGGAGGGAAAATATAAAAAAATTGTCAAAGTTAAGAGCGTGTATGGAAACTGCACAATGCACACTCTTAACACAGTCATTTTTTGGAATTTTTTCACCAGATTTTCAACATGGGCTTTTTGGGACCCCACCTCATAAACAGTGGCACTGTTGTTTCACTAATTGGTCCCAAAAGGTGATTCCATGCAGTGACTTCAAATTCACCTTTTGGGACAGAGTAATGAAATGACAGTGCATGTGTTCATGAGGTGGGGTACCAAGAACCCCATGTTGAAAATCTGGTACCTAAATTCCCAAAATGGCTGAGATAGCCACCTCAGTTGAAACTCCCCATTGTCTGCCATTATAAAGCTTCCGCATTTTGTTCAGTTCCCATTTCAATCAAATCAATCAATCAAACTTTTATTTATAAAAAGGCACTTTTCTCAAATCCAAAGCGCCTGCACAATATCATAAAACAATAAATAGACAGAATTTAAAACTATTATAAATCATTAAAAGCTATACTAAAAAGGTGGGTCTTCAAGGCTCCTTTAAAGCTCAGGACAGTTGGACTATTTCGCACCTGATGAGGTAGAGAATTCCACAGGGTCGGGGCCATAAAACTAAATGACCTAGCCCCTGAAGATTTCAAACGGACCCTGGGAATCTCCAGCAATCCCTCATCAGTGGATCGGAGAGGGTGGGAGGGACAGTAGGGGCAAAGGAGCTCTTTCAGGTAAGTTGGTCCCTGGTCATGTAGAGCTTTATAGGTCAGCAAACCGACCTTGAAGGTGATTCGCCAAAATACTGGCAGACAGTGCAGTCCACGGAGCACAGGCATTATATGGCTGGATCTAGAAGAACCAGTCAATAACCTGGCTGCCGCATTCTGCACTAGCTGCAGACGGCGAAGCTCAACCCCCGATAGCCCTAGGTACAGGGAGTTGCAATAGTCAAGGCAGGAGGTAACAAAGGCATGGATCAATGTTGGAAGATCTTCTGGAGGAACCAGGTGCTTCACCCTGGCGATATTCCTCAGATGGAAAAAGGAAGTTTTGACCACCGCTGACACCTGAGCTTTAAGCATCAAGTGGTCGTCAATTATTACACCAAGATTCTGCACCTGATCTGAGGTCGTCAGCAGAACGCCTGCAAGCCATAAGCCAGAGTGCGATCCAGCTGGCAGACCCACCTCACAGCGACTTTTGTCCACAACCAACACCTCAGTTTTCTCCGGGTTTAACCTCAACCAACTCCCATTCATCCAATCTTGGATTTCTGCAAGGCAGTTATTAAATACTGACAAGACAGCATCCTGGCCGGGCACAAAAGACAAATACAGCTGGGTGTCATCGGCATAGCAATGAAAACCCAGACTGTATCATCTTATAAACACTCCCAACAGTAGCATATACACCGCGAATAACATAGGCGCTAGAATAGAGCCCTGCGGTACCCCACAAGGCAGGGAGACTGATGCCGAGGAAAAAATTCCCGACACCACCCTCTGAGTCCTACCTTCGAGGTAAGATCTAAACCACCTGAGGACCATACCAGATAATCCACAGATGGACAGCCGACGCTCTAGCAGCACACCATGATCAACAGTGTCAAATGCTGCAGAGAGATCAAGAAGTACCAAGATAGAATGGGTCCTATGATCTCTCGCTATTAGGAGGTCATTTAGTACCCGAACAAGTGCTGTCTTGGTACTATGCCTTTTCCTCGTGGCAGTCACAGAAACATGGTACACACAAAACCATGACTGGGACGTAAACATACCAGGATACACTATCTACAGGAGGGACAGGGAGGGTAAAAGAGGGGGAGGAGTAGTTCTTTACATAAGGGAAGGAATAAAAGCAACAGAACAAAAGGGTAAACAGGGAGGAGAAGAAGCACTGTGGGTAAATTTGGAGACAGGCAATGGCACCACAATCCGCACAGGGTTTGTATACAGACCCCCTTCTCAGGGGGAGGAAGTGGACAAGGAAATGATAGAAAGTATACTTAGAATGGCAGAAAAAGGGGAGATATTGCTGATGGGTGATCTGAATATGCCAGATGTTAACTGGAGCGCAGTTGCAGCTGCCACTTCGAAGAGTGCAGTTATTCTAGATGCCCTACAGGGGGCATGCCTTAGACAACTAGTACTGGAGCCCACTCGAGAGGGAGCAATATTAGACTTGATACTCTCAAATGGAGATGGAGAGAGGATCACAGATGTAGAAGTGGGTAGCCATCTGGGAACTAGCGACCATCGAACAGTATGGTTCACAATAAACACAGCAATAGAATCAAGCCATACAAAGACAAAAGTACTGGACTTTAGGAGGGCTGACTTTGCCAAAATGGGTGAGTGCCTAAGGAATGCACTAGCAAATGGGCGGGAAGGAGGGGTGGAAGAACAATGGGGAATAATAAAAACTGCCATCACAGAGGTAACGAGCCTTTGTGTGAAGCAAATAAACAAAACAAGACGATGTAAGAAACCACTATGGTTCTCAAAGGAAGTGGCAGTGAAGGTTCAAGAGAAAAAGAAAGCATTCAGGAAGTACAAGGAATCGCAGCAGGAGCAGGACAGAGAACTGTATCAGTTAAAGCAAAAGGAGGCTGGGAAGGCAGTCAGAACAGCAAAGGCCCAAACTGAGGAAAAGATAGCCAACTCAGTTAAGAAGGGGAATAAAACCTTTTATAGGTACACCAGGGAGCAAAGGAAGACCAAGGAGGGATAGTGAGGGTTAATAAAGGGAGGGAGGGTGGGCAGAGGAGAATGTGAAAGGCAGAGATACTAAACAAATATTTTGCTCAGTATTTACAAAGGAAGAGGGGAGGTACATAAAACAAACAGTAGTAACACTCTGGATACAGAAGTTGATACCAGCCCATTTACAGAAGAAAGGGTCTGAAAGAACTCTTAAAACTGTAGGTGGACAAAGCAATGGGGCCTGATGGATTCATCCCAGAATTCTAAAAGAACTAAGGGTAGAACTAGTGACACCACTGACTACCCTCTTTAACAAATCATGGGAGGATGGGGTGGTACCGAGGACTGGAGGAGGGCAGATGGATCTCTCACAAAAGTGGGAGCAAGGCAGAAGCAGGAAACTATAGACCTGTTAGTTTAACCTCAGTGATGGGAAAAATGATGGAATCACTTCTAAAGGAAAGAATTGTCGTCAGATCTAGAGGCCAGAAGGGCACAGGACCCTAGGCAGCATGGATTCACAGCAGGAAGGTCATGCCAGACTTAATCTGATAGATTTCTTTGACTGGGTGACCAAAGTAGTAGATCAGGGAGGGGCTGTGGACATGGCCTACCTAGACTTTAGCAAGGCATTTGACACAGTCCACACAAAAGATTAATATAAAGTTAGCCAGCCTGGGAGTGGGTCCCAAGATGACAGCCTGGGTAAAGAATTGGCTGGAGAATAGGACACAGAGAGTAATAGTAAATGGAGTCCACTCAGAAGAAAGGAGGGTTACTAGCGGGTACGCAGGGTTCAAAGATTAGGACCAGTCCTCTTCAATGTCTTTATGTTTATATTGCAGAAGGACTGGAAGGAAAAGTATGTCTCTTTGCAGATGACACTAAGATCTGCAACAGAGTTGATGCACAGGGTGGGTGGAAAGGATGAGAAGGACTTGGCAAGGTTAGAGGAATGGTCAAATGTATGGCAGCTTAGATTCAATGCTAAGAAGTGCAAGGTAATGCACCTGGGAAACAAAAACCCAGGAGAAGAGTACACAATGGGGGGTGAGATACTAACAACAACAAAAATGGAAAGGGACCTGGGGGTAGTCATATCAGATGACCTAAAGGTGGACATGCAATGTGAGAAGGCAGCAAGGAGGGCTGGGGGGATACTGGGATGCATAGGGAGAGGCATCACCAGTAGAAAACAGGAAGTTATTATCCCTCTGTACAGACAGCTGGTGAGACCCCATCTGGAGTACTGTGTGCAGTTCTGAGACCCAATCTCCGCAAAGACATAGACAGGATGGAAGCTGTCCAGAGGAGGGCACTAAAATGGTGCAGGGTCTGCACCGGAGGACATATGAAGAGAGACTTAAGGAGCTTAATATGTATAGCCTCGAGGAAAGGAGGGAGAGGGGACATGATAGAAACTTTCAAGTACCTCAAGGGAATCAACAAAGTCCAAGAGGGTAGCATCTTTCAAAAAGAGGTGTGCAAGAACAAGAGGCACAATTTGAAGATAGAGGGGCGCTCAGAGGTAATTTAGAAGTATTTTTTCAGAGAGGGTTGTGGATGCATGGAATGGCCTTCGGAGGAGGTTGTGGAGTCAAAATCAGTGGTGGAATTCAAGCATGCATGGGATAGTCATAAGGCAATTCTGGGGGGTGGGGGTAGGAAGAAGTAGGCTGCTGGTTAACTAGGATCTTCAGCTTATCCAGTAGGTAGGGAAATGGGCAGACTGGGTGGGCCAAGCGGTCCTTATCTGCCGTCAAATTCTATGTTTCTATGTTTCTATGTTTCCTAAATCCAGATTGGAGAGCATCGTAGATATTGTTGTTGGTCAGATGATCCTCCAATTGCACTGCGACCATCTTCTCAATAACCTTACCCACAAAGGGTAGGTTAGAGACTGGTCTGTAATTTGCTAGACAATCTGGATCTAAGGAGGACTTCTTTAAAAGAGGCCTAACTATAGCCTCTTTAAGGGGATCTGGAAAGATCCTCCTCTCCAAAGACTTCCAGACTATCAAAGCCAGGACTAGGCTGATTTTATCCACACAATCCACTAAGAGGCGTGTGGGGCCAGGGTCCAAATCACAGCTGGTTGGTCACAGCGCTCGGATGACCATCACAATATCATCGATTTTGGGGAGGCTGAAGTCAGACCATGCAAACTGGGTGTTTGACATCTCCGGCCAACCATCACCACCCCATTGGAGAGGGAAGAGCGGACGTCTGATCTGATTTTGGCAACCTTATCTGCAAAGAAATGAGCAAACTCCTCACACAGTTCTGTGGGAAAGGCCCTCCCGGGCTGAAGACAGACTGGATTGCACAATCTGTCCACAGTCCAAAAGAGCTGGGCTGGTCTATTCTGTGCAGCCGCTATCTCCCTGGACAGGAACTCTGCCTTCTTACAAGAGATTGCGGATTGATAGGCCATATAATGGTCCATCAAACTAAGTCTGTCATCATCCAGACTGGACTTCCTCTCATGCCTCTCCAGCCTTCGTCCTACCCTCTTCAACTCCCTCATGGTCTCTTCAAACCATGGAGACCTGGGGCGAAGAGTGAGCGGACGAACACAAACAGGTGCAATAGAATCCAGGGCCCCCAGAACTGCCCTATTATAGGCCTGTACTAGGTCACCTGGATCCAAGCAATCTATTGGAAGGTCCGAAAGGTCCAGCACCACCATCAGGTCATCTGGGGACACACCCCTTAATGGGCGGTACCGGACCATCTCCGAAGGGGCTGACCTAATAGGGGCTGCCTCAAAATTGAAACTAATGGAGTGATGGTCAGACCATCCGAGTGGTTCCACCACCAAATCAGATATCCCCATCCTCAGAAGGAACACCAGATCCAATGAATGCCCACCAATATGGGTCGAGGAGGAAACAACCTGTGTGAAGCCCAGTGATAACATCAACTGGAGGAAGTCTTGACCAAAACATGAGAGTTCATCATCAACCCAGGCATTGAAGTCCCCCAGAACCAACCATCTGGGGGACCCCAATGTCAGGTCGACAATGAAATCTGCGACTTCCTGCAGGAAAACATTCCCATCACTTGGTGGACGGTATCCGAGAAGTATCCTGCACCCAACCCCTCACCTAAGACACACTCAAAGGATCTGGTGACTCCCACTGGTACCTCCACCAGGCCCAATTCTGATTTAAAACAAATGGCAATGCCCCCGCCCCTACGATCCTGTCTCAAGCGGTGTATCACCGGGTACCTGTCCGGAACCGCTGCGGCTAATACTGGCCCAGCATTTCCATCCAGCCAGGTCTCGGTGATGCATGCCAGGTCAGCTGACCCAACAAGATCAGCTATGATAGCCATCTTGTTTTTAATAGACCTAGCATTGCACAACACCGCTGGAGCAGGATGCTGATAACACGAACCCTTGGGTATGGGCACAAGACAGGGAGAACCCCTCTCCCGAGCCCATTTTGCCCCAGGGTGTCTCCTTGACCTCACAATCCCTATCCCTATCCGCGCGCTCCTTTCCATCCCCCCCAGGCCCAGCTCCGACCCTCCTCCTCCCCCTCACAATCCCCAGAGCCCTACACCTTCTATAGACTCCTGGCGACGGGGGGCAGGAGAAGGGACGAAGATCCCTGAGCCTGGAGGGGGAATAATAGCTGACTGTCCTATTTTCATTCCAACACATAATTAATAACACAACTAATTACAAAAAAAAAACACCGAATTATATAAATAACAAAATTTGAAATACAACACTCAAATAACAAAATATAAATATTATAATTAAACAAAACAAAATAAAATTATACTTAAATATAAGACTTCACATGTGTTCCCGCTCCACAGGAGATCACAGGATCAGCCCTCGGGAGATAAGAATGGGATAAGGGGGGTGTGGGGAGGTGGGGTACGCAAAGGGTGGGTATAGGTTTGGGAGGAGGTGCCATGGGATGACAAGGGACTGTTTTTTTAATGGGTAAAAAAAAAGGAACCAGACTTCAAGGGACTGTTTTCTTTATTTACAGGTAAAAGAATAATTTGGGGCACACTGGGGTTGGCTCCCAGCGTGCCATGAGTTTCGGGGAGACATGATGCCGATGGGATTGGGCACCCCTCTATGGAAAGAAAGTATGTTTGGGGGGGGGACATGATGCCGACAGGGATTGGGTACTCCTGATGGCAAACAAATTGAAATGGAGGGGTGACATGCAGACATGAGGATGGCGCATTCTCGATGTCAGCTTTGTGGGGATTGTGTGGTGGGTGGCAGGAGTCGCCATATTTATTAGACTGTTTCACCAGGAAAGGCATGTAATGGAGCCTTGTCATCCGATGCTTCAATGAGGAAATTGCACCTCACTGGAGTGGCAGATTTATTCCAACTCTGTGGCTGTCTTTGAAACTGCTATCATCGCTAGCATGCTTGCTAATTGGTGGCTTAGGGATGCACCCACTATACATTCCCTGCATTCATCAACACTGACACACCTCTTAATGTGCTACTACCGAAAGATATTGCTTGCGCACGTGCAAGACAACATAAAAAACAACTTGTCATTAGACACAAATGGTGACAGTGTCTTGCAGATATGGTGTATACTAGAACTAATGTACACAATGATAGACACCAAAGTTCTTCAAATTCTGTTCCCTCAAGTTGCTGTTTTGTATTCACCCAGCATTTCCCTTCCAGCTTCTGAGCTGTCATCATCCATAACAATCAATTTTTCAGAATCAGCAGATGACATACTTTTGTAGGGATATGAAAACATCACCTTATTAACTTTAGTGAATGCTAACAACCATACATTTTCTGACAGCAATCTATTTCTGGTATGTGTCAGAATATTGTAGTGAAAATGAAAAAAGCCAGACAAGCAGGCAAAATGTCATATATAAATATATATATATATATACATATATATATATATATATATATAAAATCCAATTTTTATTTTCAGAACAGAATCCTCTTGGTACATGCCCAGCACCCAGTACTGATGTCTATCAGAATATTGTCAGCTGCAATAAACATGTGTTAGGAAGAACACTTGTTGAAGGACACCTAACACATATAAAGGCTTTATATCATAGCTCCTGCCATAGTAACATTTTAAAGCTCCAGTATTTAAAATTACATGCATCAATGGGAATAAGTGGTTCTTGCAGGTAACAGTCTACCATGGCAAAAAGATAATGATCAGGAGAAGGATCAGAGTAACTTGGTATGGCAGCTACTGTATTTGCAAAAGGTTTTGCCACAGATTTAGCTTACTACTAGCAGTGGAACTGGGAGTTGTGAAAGAACTACTGCTTACATTTGATAATGTGTGCTGTCCTGTATCTGTTTGTGAAGATGGACCTGCATGTTGTGGAAATGAGAAGCTACTGTGTGTGCATGTGTCTGAGTCATCTGACTGTTGCATTTCATCAAACAACTGTAACTTGTAAAGCTCTACATCATCTCTTTTTGTAAGATGTATAACCATGAACCTGGGATCTAAGACAGTTGTTAAGTATGTAGTGTTTTGATTTAGTCATTACAACTAATTTGTTATCTCTTTGAAGTGCTCAGTCATTCTCTTTGCACGATTTTAAAAATCCTGTTGACATCTTCATCTTGTTTGTTCTACAGACCTGTCTTTTTCTATCAGTGGAGTCAGAATACTCAGAAGACATGTAATCAGCATTATAAGTGGGATAGCCTGACTCAGCATCACACATTCTGCAGATATGGCCCTTGTAGCTGTTTCAAAAGGAGCTAGGATGCAGAATACTGTCTCCATTAAGTCACTGAAGCACTGAAAGCATAATGCCATTACCAATAATGTAATTCAAGCAATATATTTGTACAGCTTGATTTTGTTGTAAAAAGCACAGCAGTATACAGAGAGCAGTGTATAAAGAGTTGAATTCCACCGAATGGAAACATTTTGCATCAATCTTCTGGTGAGTCAAACTGTATTTCTTTTGCAGTTTGGATAATATTTTTATAGCCTTGGTTGAATAATAAAAGTGAGTTAATTTTTTTTGCAAACAACAATCATATCGATCATAAGGAGGGAGTATTGTATAGTGACTAAGAGTACTGAACAGTAAAACCTGGAGACCTGGGTTTGAATCCCATCAGCTCCCACTTGCATACTGTGTGACCCTGAGTAAATCACTTTACTTCCTTGTGCTCCCAGGCCACACCTGGAAACAAGCTCTGGCTTTGTGGACCTTTCCTGGTTAAACAATTTTCCCTTTCCCTTTCCCTGTACCATCAATTTGTGTTTCATTGGCCAGGAACACTCTGAAAATTGAATGCAAGTTTAAGCCCCCCCCCCCGTGCTGGGCTGAATAGTTTGTTCATTTTATAGCCCCCCTTTTTTTCTTAAGGCCTTTTCTTTAGTCAGCTTGGGGAGGCAATGCCTTTTACTGCCTCCAGTGGGCAGAGCTCACCAGTGTATAAGCCCTGGTTTCCTGCTGAGCAAGAGAGATGTGGAGACTGCTGGCATAATAAGTGCAATGTGGTTGGGGGATGTGAAACTCCTCTGGCCCCCAGAGGTTCGGCTTGCAGTGTCAATGTGATATGGGGAGATTTCCAGGGGAGGACTGCTGGAGCTTGGTGGCTATTGGGGTTCGGGATCCATGCTTGGCTACAGCGTGAGAGGAAGCTGAGAAGAAGCAAGGTGGCTGGAACATCTTCTAGAAAGGCAAGTGGTCAAATACTCTAAAGTTTAGGAGTAAAGTCCAGACAGTGGTGCTGTTATGGTGGAGGCCGGGCCACAGCAGGGCTATTCAGAGGTGGCAGGTCCGGGTAGCCTTTCCCGGGTGACACGCTATCTAGAGGGCAAAAGCTGGAAAGGGGGTTGTGTCCTGGGATTCGCTTTAGGGTCTGCCATGCCTGTGACTGGGGCAGGCCCATTAGACCCATTAAGGAGTGCAGCCCTGGGGAACTGGCAAGTGATAAGGAGAGAACCATCATTTCAGGCTGGTTGGTGCAGTCCTTGATTTGTGTTTGGAAGCATTCCAGGAATGGTGGCTCCTCAAAGGTATCTGGCTGGAGGTACAAGTGAATTGGGAGCAGCTGTGGGAAGAATTAGGCTGCACTACTCTGGGATCCATTTAGGCCAGGCGGCCTGGAGGACTAAGGCACTCCCCTAGTGGAGGACATGGTCATCAACTGTATGGTAAAAGGTGGATTTGAGCTAAAACCTTTGTGCAGGGAAGCTATATGGTGGAACCAGTGGGTCTAAGTGTTTTAGACGTAGATAAAAATCTTCTAGCTGTGGCTGGTACCATAGCCCTTGTCTCCCTGCTGTTTATGCTAAGTCTCTCAGTCCTATGGAGCTGCTCCATTAACTTATTTTTATTGGGAAACAATAATTTCTGTCCAAAACTAAATGAATTTATTGTTCCTAAATTATGTTGTGCTGTTTGGTCAATGAATTAATACATGCACAATCATCTTTACATTCTTTTCCTCTAAAAGTAAGGTTCCAGCCTCCCCCACCCAGTGGACCAGTGAAAGCCACAGTGTTGGGATTCTGGACATCTGTTAAGAGGAGGCCTGAAGTTCATACTCCAGCTGTCAGATAAGACCTACTCCTTTTGTTCCAATTTAGTAAAAGGTGCCAGGAAGGAGTTTAATTCTGTGCCTGCCCTAGCTAAAACATCGGGATCCCTAGACAAAAAGATGAGTACAAAGAGGGGTTACAAATGTGGGGGCTCATCCAGGAATGTCTTCTTAGTGATTTGGAGAATCAATTGCACTGCTGGCTCTAGCGGAGAGAAGGATGGAAAGGGGTCAACTGCTGCAGCGAGGCCTGCTTTTGGTGGTACAGTTTGGTAGGCCACTGTGGTCTATGGCATCAATCTCCTGTGTACCTGTCACTTGCTGGTGCCCCCTGAGGAGATGCATTAGCATGAAACTGGTTGGGTGTTTTTTCTGTGTGTGGCTTCTCTTTTTATGCTCTGTCACTGTTATTATATGCTTAATAAAATATAATGATTTTATGGTCGGTGACAGTACCGTCTTTTGTTGTTTTTGCCACTCCTCGGTGAGAGGACTGGTCAGGTGTGGTGTAATACCATTTGTGATTGGCTCACTCAGTAAAGCAGCTGGAAAGGAGCGAGATGGAGGTGTAATTTTCTATGTGGTGGAGAGAGAGTGACACGCTTCAAGAAAAGTGCTAAGGAGAAAAGTGAAATGGCAGAGAAATTTCCAATAGAGGAGCCCCATGCTACCATGCCTGCCTCCTTGCTGGCTTGGTTGTGGAATTCGACAAGCAGGGGTGAAGTTGTGAAGAAATATGTTAGCTGCAGCTGTCTAGGAGAAGGGGTGGTGAAGCTGCCACTGTGTTCCATTTGTTCCAATGTCACAGTAGGGGGACTGTTTGAATGTCTACCATTTGGCTACCTGTGGCTCTATCCCGTGAGTACTTCTGCAGGTATGGCATCTCTAATCTCTCAAGGGAGTTTGGACTTGGAAGCAGAGGTGAAAAAAATGGTCCCTGATGAAGAGAAAGATGCAGTGGGCACCAGATGTGGTGGTGGAGGCAGTGGAAGATCTTGCTCTGGAAGGCGAGATGGGACATAGCAGTCTGCCCAGTCCCACCCTACCTGCCAATGACTATCCCATGGCAGAGGGAGAGGCAGATGACTCCAGTTGTTGGCTGGTGAACCCCCAGTGGGTCACCGGTGGGTTCACTGACTGACAAAAGTGCTTCCTTCAGTACAGTAAAGATGGAGGCTTTGTGTACCAGCACTCCAGGGTGTGCCCCAGAAGAAGAAGAAGAAGGAGGAGATGAGGTGGGCGTGTGGAAGGTACCTGCTACTGTGTCCATCAAAGGACAGTTCCAATAGTTTCAGTTGGCTGACCACGAGGTTTACCGAACCAGTCCTCAGCCATATCTGCAACCTGCCATTACACTGCCTGACACTTTCCCATGCCTGTCGGCACAAAGCAAGGCCTTAAGAGACAAGGTGGATGGCCTGCTTAAGCGTGATATTTCTAACATCCCCTATCATGCCGAGGAGTGTTTGGAGCCTGGGGCCTCCTGGCACACTAGTGCGAGGGACCTGCCCGAGTAGTCACAGGCTGAAAGTCTCTCAGTCTCATGGGGCTGTTCCATTAACTTATTTTTATTGGGATAAAATCATTTCTGTCCAAAAATAAGCGATTTTATCGTCCCTAAACTTTGAAGTGCAGTCTGGTCGATGAATTATTATATGCACAACCATCTTTACATTCTTTTCCTCTAAAAGTAAGCCCCCTTCCCCCAAACCCAGCTCAAAGGACCAGCAGAAGCCTTGTTGTTGGGATTCTGGACATCTGGTAAGAGGAAGCCTGAAGTTCATACTCCAGCTGTCAGGTAAGGCCCACCCCTTTTGTTCCAATTTTGTCAAAGGTGCCAGGAAGGGGTTTGGGTCTGTGCCCCCCTCCATCGCTATAACATCGAGACCCCTAGACAAAAAGATGAGGGCAAAAAGGGTTATACAAACAGTGTGCCAAGCAAAAAGTATGCCCATACCTTCCATCATATATTGCTTTCAAGGTGCTGACACCATTGTCACTTACCATAAAGCCACATTTTAAACCATGAGACTAAAACCAGTCATTAAGGAGTTCATTTAGTTCTTGCAAGATATTCGAAGCTGCATGTCTTTGTTCAAACTTCTTTATATGTAGCAGCACCATCATTTGGGATGTGTTTTTTTTGAAGCAGCACATGAAAAACTGACACAATGAGTGGTAAGGAAAAATGGGCCCAATTCTCAAAGCCCGCAGAAAGACGCTAGGGGCTTGCACCACAAAGAATGGTGCAATGTGCCCCTTGTGCCACAAGATGCACTGGGAGCAATTTTTAAATGCAGCCTGCATTAGCCACAAGCTGAGTGCATCAAAGGGGGTACATGCCATCCTTGTGGTATAAAATGGCCTGCAGCATGGTGCTAGGGGGCTTGCGGCAGACCCAGGTTGCCATATCCCCTAAGTCAGGATTCCCAAACCCTCCCAGAAGGCAAATTTCTAAGTACCATTAGACCAGCCAGGACTGGCCTAAGGGTTCTTAGAAGTGTGTCCTCTGGGATTGTTGATGAACCTGTGCCAATATACCATGGTCTCCCCCCAGCCCTAATCCCTGATTATAAACATCAGCATGTTATTGGTGGTCTAGCGGATCCCCCACCCCCAATCCCCCTTATATTAATATGAAGCCATCCCTGGTGGTGTAGTGGCTCATCTGCCCTGATCCTCCCATATTAACTAATATAGCACAGTCCCCGTGGTCTCACAGACCCCTCTCCCTATCCCTGAGCTATCCATATTAACATAAATATCCCTTTCTCTGGTGATCTGGTGGACCCCCTGCCCTTGTACCCTGGCAGGAAGTGCCCCACCACCCCACTTCCCCATCTCATCCCCAAGCCAGTGACCAGCACAGCCCTCCTCTCACCATCGTGGCTGGCCACTGACTGAGCTATCAATGCACACATACTGTATTCAGTATGCACTTACTGATTCACAGCTAAGTGAGTGAGCTGTCTTTCAAGGTGTGCGTACTGTATACAGTATGAACACATTGATTGCTCAGTCTGCAGAGAGCCATGCTGGTGAGAGCAGGGCTGTGCTGGTCACCAGCTTGGGATGGTAGGGGAGTGGGGTGGTGGGGCACTGCCTGCTAGGGTGGGGGAAGGGGTCCACTAGACCACAAGGGACAGGAATTGTTATAGTAATATGGATGGATCAGGGATAGGGAGGTGGGTCCGCAGACCACAGGGGATTGTGATATATTATTTAATATGGTAGATTGGGGTGGGGGGTGCTAGATCACCAGGGATGGCTTCATATTAATATAATGGGGATTGGGGCTGTGGGATCCACTAGACCACCAGGGATGGGCTTCATATTAAAAAAAGGTGATTGAGCTGGTGGGGTCTGCTAGCCACCAGGAACGTGATTAAATTTATACCAAGGGAATTGGGTTGGGCTGAGACTACTAGCAACCAGGGACCTCCTAGACTGGCGCACAGCCATCTCACAGCTTACAGCGCACTATCCATATGCACCATTTGTTTGGCACACAGCCACAGCTGCAGCAACCTGTGGGACTTTGCAACCGGTACCCTACCAGATACAGAATCAGGAACAGGGTTCCTGACACACCAACAATCGGCTTAAACCACCTATGGTGCAACTTGTGCTGAGTTTTGAGAATCTGGCTCATAGACTCTGTATTCTGACTGATGGTCCACATATCTTTCATGACATAAATAACCCCACCCTCTGCATTTTTATGTGTCAGCATCACTGTTGCTTTTAATGCCTGATAAATGTTTGATATTTAAACATACAGTAGGCAAGTACCTTTGATGATGAGGATTCTAATGAGGCTATGCAAGTTTTGTGATTTCCCTAAAATCCTCATTATCTACTAAAGAGTAAGGGAGAAGGGCTCCAGGTACCATTTCACCAATTTTATGATTAAGATGAAGATTCTTTAGATGACTTCTGTTAAAAATATTCTTTCTCCCAAATGTCTGAGACAATGTTAACTGCTTACAAAATGTCCCTGCTGGTTTATTAGAAACTGCAGAATCATTTACCAGATGGATGTTGGGATTGCAGAGTTACATATTCAGTGCCATCACTGCATGTGCAACTGGTGCCATGGTGTTGATGGTAATGGTGGTACTAGGGCTGGCAGTGTTTCTGTTCACATCAAGTTCACAAAATTCACTTGCCATTTCTACATCCTGATCCTTCTGACTGGTGGTCTGGGAGGTAGAGGACATGATTTTTGAATGATCAAGCAATACTGAATGTGTCTTCCAATGATGTTTGAGAGCTGTAGTGCTGAGACATGAATCAACTTTACCACAGCTTACTCTTTGTTTACAGAGAGTACAAATTGGTCTGCATGGATCAATTTTATTTAGAAAAATAATTCTATACTGCAGAAGTGACAGACTTAGTCTGAGTGCTAGAAAGATAACTGAAAACTGCTGTACCATGGGTTTTTCACCTGTATTATCAGAACCCGGGCCATCCATACTTTTATTACCCATGGTGCTATTAGAGTGGGCACTTGAGGGTTTTTCAGTTTGAGTCAATGTAGAAGTGGTAGATTCACTAGATTTGTCCTTGTCATTGCTATAATGTACAGATTTATTTGCAGATGCACTACCTGATTCTTTGTCAGTAGACTTGCTCATTTGCCTTGGCTGAAGTTCCACCCAATGAGAGTGCCGGCGTTAGTGCACCCGTTCATCAGGGTGCCAAGTTGGGATTTCATTGACACCTGTTTTTGCAGGGGGCTTTGCATCCTATGCCTCCTATGTGCAGGACTGTGCCCCCACCCCCTTTCTTAAGATTCTGACTCTGATGGGGGGGTGAACCTCAGGAAGGGGCCAAAAATCCCGAAATCAGTGCCCTGATGTGCCGGCGCACAAATGCCGGTGCTCTAATGGCTGGAAGGGCTTGGTTTGAGGGGCTGATACAGCCCCAGTCACAAAAGTGTCAGACTCAGACACAAAGTTACCTTTTAGGGTTGGGTCTGAGGAGACAAGGTAGGCAGGGAACATTTGAGCAGAATGAGTGGGCCAAGTGGTCCTTTTCTGATGACAAACTCTATGTTTCTATGTTACTGTCTGAGTCATTGTCATTGTCTGTTGCACCACTCTTATGGCTAGTGACAGGAATTTTTTTTTCATGAAGATTTTTTTTGGATTCTATATGTTATACAAACATATACAGTAGTGCAGACATCAATATCCACAAACAAAGTTCTAATACATACAGGAAATGTTCAAAGGAACTGAACATAGTGGGCATTGCCTCTGGTTGTATTTATACATAGATCATATACCAGCAGTTATTAGTTTCATATGTCATCTAGTCCATCAATATATGAGTTAAATGGAAAGCCATAGGACACTAGTGGAGACCTGGAATACTTTGTAATTTTGGAATGCATATCTAAGATCCATGCATGATCTTCCAATGGGCAGATAATACCATGAGGGTACCTCTTATAAGGTAAAGGTAATCAGTGCACAAAATTTGATAGTCTGCCTCAAGGGGCATAGGCTGGCCACTGGTCCTCTGAACAGTTAGTAAATTTTTTACTAACTGAGGGGTGGGAGGGAGCATCCCCCAGGATGTCATAGAATGAGCATTTCACAAAGGTACTATACATTCATAGTGTGAGGTTAGAAATAACTTCAAGAGTATGTCCCTCCCAGAATGGGATCTCATTATTATTACCACTCTCCAAAGGGGGGGGGGGCAATACAATACAGGGAAGAGTAAAGAAGGTTTAGATGAGAGAAGAGGGGTTGGCATAGTGGTGGCGGGGGGGGGGGGGATGAGAGACAAGCCATACAGCATGTACTAAGTTAGGAAGCATGGTGAGAAAGTCTCATGCTGATTGTTGTTATAAAGGTTGCACCTATAATAATATGATTACAGAGTCCTGTCTTTAAACTGAGAATGGGGATTCACTGCATCACCTTCACCATTCAGGCAGAAACACCAGGCCAAGGCACTCTTGGAGAGCAAGAAGGGACTGCAAATCGTTCTATATTGAGCAGGTTTCCCCACTGCAGAATGTGCTACTTCTTCATTTCTTGCAGACAGAGAGATCAAATTTTCCCATTCCTGTGAGCTTGGCGGCAGAGGATCTCACCAGTGTCTAAACAAGACCTGTTTGGCAACTGCCAGCAGATTACTCAGCCAGAAGAGCTGTGCAGAGAAAAATGAATGATTTGGCAGAAGAATACCCAGTAAAGCCAGGGTAGGGTCTGGGATTGGGTTTGATGGAGTCAAGTAACAACTATGGTGCCAAACTTGGTCCCAATATGAGTCTATGTGTGGGCAGGATCATAGAACATGAGTGAGGAAAGCCTGTGTGGAGTTGTATCTGCAACAGTTACTGCCTGACATTTAGCCCACTCTGTATAGCCACAGTGAAGTCCAGTAGGTCCTTTGCGGTATCTTGTATTGTAGCACTTTGGCACATAATTCACAGTTAGCAGTATATGCCATTGGCTATTCCTGGCTTCAGTCGTGGGGCAGTGTAATCATGCTAAGTTCTATCTCCCACCTATCCTTTGGGGCTAGGACCTGAGATGTTGGGAGCTCTTTTGTTCAAAAGTTCAGAAAACTCTCTGTCAGATGCTGTGTGGGTTTCTCTTGTAGTATCCAATTCTCCACTGGATCTGGCAGGAGGATAATGTGTTAAGGAGAATTTTTGATTTGTAAGAGGTCTCTTAGCAATAGAAATGTCTAAAAAAGAGTTCTGGGAAGAAATTATTCCTATTGCAGCTCCTCAAATAACTATAGACCCTCCGTATCATGGTGGTACAGGCCTCCTATTGTACGTAGCCCCCACTGTTGCCATAAGGACCAGTGTAAAAGCTGATCACCAGTGGGTTGCTCTGGGTCATTCCATAGGGGTGGCAGCCTGGAAACATTACAGGACCAGTTCAATATTCTTATATGTATTCTCCAGTTCAGTTATGACTGACGAAGGGTGATGCTTCCTGGTGGGGTTTCCAGTCCGACAGTACCAATGCTTGTGTACATGGTACCTTGGCCTGTCAAGCTCAATGGCCATCCATTTTGGAGGTTGGGTAAAAAGTTCCAGTCTGCAGCAGAGAATGGCCTGCCTGAGGACAACCCCTTTGTGTAGCAGTTTGAGGTTGGCGAGGTCCAATCATTCATATTTCAGTCGGTTTGACTTGGATTTTAATTTGGGTGCTTTATTGTCCCATATGAAATGGGGCATCTTGGAACTGACTTTCATAAAAAAGGAGCTTGGGAGTGGCACAGGGAGATTTGCTGAAATATACTGGAGTTTGGGAAGAGCTGCTACCTTAAGGACTTTTACTCTTCCCCACAAAGACAGATGAACATCATCAAATTCCTCAGGTTTGAGTTGCATTTAGCGAGCATAGTACAAGTGTTGGCCACCACAATGTCTTTTTTGTCATGCTGTAACTAAATGCCTAGACAAGAGATCCCTTCTGGCACCTATTTATATGGGAAGTCAATAAACAAACTGTGAGTGCATGAAACATTTAGAGGCATAACCTGAGATTTATCCCAGTTCAGTTTATACCCTGAATGGGCTCAGTATTCACAGATGACAGCACTTAAGGACCTCAGGGATGATGGGATGTTAGTCAGGAAGAGGTTACTGTCATCTTCAAACAAAATTAGTTTGGTGTTACACTGTCCCACCATTATACCTGGGAAACTGGGGCTTGCTCTTATTTTGGCTGCCAAGGGTTCTACCACAATAAGAAATAAAAACAGGATAAGAGGCACCCCTAACGAGTTCAATGCTTCAACGGGAATGCCGAGGAGTTGGTAAGGACTTAGGCTGTGGGGTCTCAGTAGAGGACTCAAATCAGTACAGTGAAGCATGGGGGGGTACCCAAATCACATCAGGACATCAAAACGGTAGGCCCACTCCATCCTGTCAAAAGACCTTCTCAGCATCCAGTGACAGGGTGGCAGTGGGGAGAGCATACCCCCTGACTTCCCATAACAGATCAATGGTTCTATGGATGTTTTCAGAGCCCAGACAACCAGGTACAAACCCAACTTGGTCTGAATGAATAAGGGTCCCTATAATGGGCTCCAGAAACTTGGTTATGACTTTTGCAAATAGTTTTGCATCAATATTGATAAAGGAAAAGGGTCTAAATTGGGAACACAAAATTCTATGCTTCCCTTCTTGAGCAGGAGAGTTATCATAGAAACATAGAAGTTGTCAGCAGATAAGGACCTCTTGGCCCACCCAGTCTGCCTTATTTTCCCTACGTACAGTGCCACAGCAAACCCTACTTGGTCTCTGGTTTGCACCTCCCTTTGCCTTTCTTCTTAGCTCCCCTTGTGTCTATCCAATGCTTTCTGGAATCCTGTAACCATTTTAGCCCCCACCACCTCTGCTTGGAGGCTGTTCCAAGTATCCACCACCCTTTCCATGAAGAGATACTTCCTCACATTTCCTCTCAGCCTCTCCCATCCATCTTCATAGTGTGATCCCTTGTCCTCAAGCTTCTCTTTCTCTGGAAAATGCTTCCTTCCTGTACTGTGTTTATACCTGTGAGGTATTTGAATGTTTCTATCATACCCCCTTCCCTCCTTTCCTCTAATGAGTACATATTTAATTCCTTAGACCTTTCTTCTCGTAGGGTTTCTGCTGCAGGCCCTGCACCATGTTGGTTGCCCTTCTATGGACCACCTCTACCCTGTCTATGTCCTTTCGGAAGTGGGGCCTCCAGAACTGGACACAGTACTTGAGGTGGGGGTCTCACTAGTGATCTATACAGGGGAATTATTACCTCCTTCTGTCTGCTGGTGATACCCCAGCCAATGCATCCAAGCATCCCACTAGCCTTTCTTACTGCCTTGTCACACTGTTTAGCTACTTTCAGGTCATTGGAAATGATTACCCCCAGGTCCCTTTCCTGTTTTGTGACTGCTAGTACTTCTCTTCCCAGTTGATATGTTGCCTTCAGGGTTTCTATGCCTGATTCAAGAATGAAGGTAGAGACCCCCTTTCCAAGGCCACATTGATCTCCCTAGTGAGTTTAGTGACACAAAGGTAGGACAAGGTTGCAAATAAATCTCTGGGAATCACATCCAGCCCAGGAGATTTGCCTTTGGACATGGAATGTTTTTATCCACTTTTTGTTCCAATATGGAAGCAAGCAGGGTCAAATCATCTTGAGGCATTATAAATGGAAGGTGGACATCTGAATAGAAAGCTTCAAACTGGTCCCAGTTGGGGGATACTTCCGAAGCATAAAGTTTAGAGTAGAATTTCTGAAATTCCTGATTTATTAGGACTGAGGAAGTGACTACTTGGCCTTGTGCAGTATGGATTAAGGGGATATATCTCTCAGTTTCCCCTAGTTCTCAGTCTATATGTCAAAAGTTCACTGGGTTGCTCTCCAGCTTCCCAGGATGTCTGGTTCAGCCAAAACAAAGCATACTCCATTTTTTGTTGCATAATAGCTTCCAGGGGGCTGGCCCGGTGGTGGTGAGGGTTGAGGCACTGGACGCCACACTTCATGCCATGCCAGCGACTAGGGCTTGGGAACGAACTTGGGTCATTGGGGGTCGGCAGCTGAGGAAGGGGATTGAGCCTCTGGAGGACTGCTGTCCCTTCCTGGGATGGGCACTGGGGCTTGTATCACTTACCAGCAGCCCCCTGATGGAGATTGGGAGCCCTATGTGAGCGTTGCCACTATTAGGGAGTGGAGCAGCAGTGGATATAAGCACATAGGTGCTCGGATGTCATTGCACATCCATGCAACACCAAGGAGAAACCCTGATGGACCAGTGGAGGCAAAGGAGACCCCAGGGACCATTGCTCACATCCCTCTGCTGGACCAACCCTTCACCGGATCTTCCAGTCTCTCCACCCAGTCCAGGACCATCCCTCAAATTCCAGAAAGGCTGGCAGGTAGGTAAGGTGGCCCTTCCCCGGGTGGTGATCCGGGGGGCTGGACAAGTCTGTGGTACTGGGAGTGAGACTTGTAGGAGGGTGGTTTCAGGTTGGGAGTAAAGACGGTGGTCGTGTGGGTACTCCAGAGAGATGCCCTGGTTCCACCAGTACAAAAATAGAACTTACAAAAAAAAATAGCTTCCAGGACATTTCAGGTCTCAGATATTTGGGGCTTAAGGGACTCTCCTTTCTGGACATTCCTGGATGCGATGTTCAAGTCTCTTAAGCTGTCCATCTAATCTCCTAGTCTCCTGGTCTTTTTCTTTGTATTTCCTGGAAGTGTACGCAGTGATGCTGCCCTGACAGCCTTCATTGCCTCCTATTGTGTGGTGGCTGATGTGTCAGGAGTCTCATTTAAAGAGAAGTACTGTTGTATGTCTTGAGACAGCCAAGTTATAGTCTTCTTTTTGAAGTAAAGTGGTGTTAATATGCCATGTGTATCTGGGGCCAATGGCTGTCCCCAAGCTAGTGAGAGTGACACTGGTGGATGATCTGGAATCAAAATTTTGTCCAGTGTCACCCCCCCCATGTTCTCTGGACTAATTCAGTAGATACCCACATAATGTCAATGGTGTCATGGATGCATGAGTAACATGTGAAGTTCTGAACCTAGGGGTGCAGCATCTGCCAAACATCCCTGAGACATGCTGCCTGAAATGACAGGTCAACATGAAGGTTCACCTGTGCCTTGCCCCTACTCCCTGGACCAGTCCAATCTAAAAGTTGATTGAGGGCTAAATTAAAGCCCCCTCTAAGGATACTATTGGAGGGACCATCCAGCAATTCCTGAAGGAGTTGATCAAAAAAACTCTGGTATGGGACACTGGGCACGTAAATACTACCCAGGATTATGGGCTCCCCTTGGTAGGTTCCTTCAGTTTTTAGGAATCTGCCTTCAGTATCTTTACTTTCTTTATGGAATCCTAATTGGAGTCCCGGGCAACTTATAATAGTTACTTCTCTTTGGCAGTGTTGCCTATTGTATACATTATTGCACTGTATGTAAACATAGGTGTTCCTCAAGGGTCCATTCTAGGTCCCCTCCTATTTACCATCTTTATCAACAAGATTTCTCTGCACACCCACTCATGCTTGTCCTTACTCTACACTGATGATATGGTACTTTATTACAATGCTAGGAACATAGCCAACATCAACCACACCCTCTCATTTGATTTTATGTCTATTCAGATCTGGCTGTCCAATAACAAGGTCATCCTTAACACTAGCAAAACCAAAGTTATGCTTTTTTAGCACATAAGCCAAGCTCAGAAACAACGCTAGCAAACTACAAATTCACTAAGCAAATGGCTCCTTGTTAGACTCAGTTAGCTCTTTTAAATACCTGAGTGTGTTGCTTAATGGATCCTTGAATTTTGATTGGCACATCTCTTCTACCTATAAGTCTGTGAATACCAGAATTAAGGTTGCCTATAGGACCAGCTATGCTCTCACCCCTTCTGTGAGATTGGCAGTTGCCTGGGGCATCCTTCTCCCAGCCCTCACCTATTGTGCTGCTACTTTCTTGGGCACCTCAAAAACCTCTCTATACAGGTGGGACACAACTTACAATAATATATGCTGGTACGCCACTGTCTCCTCCTATTGAAAGCACCATTGTCAGTTCAATGCTGACCTAAAATGGCCGTCCTCATCCACCCCGCGACTACTCTCTCTTGGATCTCTAATTAATAGCATTATTTGATCTCAAACCCCTGCAGCATTAGCCTTCCTCCTGACCTGTCAAACAACCTCTCATGGGCTAAGGTTGACTGACCAAACTCTACTGCATATACCTAGAGCTGAAACTGCCAAGGGCATCCATGCCTTCTCCAACATGGCTCCTTGCTGCTGGAATTCCATTCCTTTGATGGTCCAACTAGCCCCAAGTCATGACCTCTTTAAAAAACAATACCTGAAGCACTTTACCAAATTAGCCTTGTGTACATGCTTCAGTCCTCCTTAAATCCATCCTCTTGCCCTCTGCTGTCCTCCTCAACCTTATATATGTCCCATTAACCTGTCAACCTTCCTTTGCTCTCCTGCATCCATTTGCTACTGCTCTTCTTGTTGGTTCTTAATTAAGTTATGGCACTTATTACACTTATTTAATAATGTATCTCTGTAAACCTTGTGTGCCTTTCAGCCCAAGGCATTTCTGCTAAACTTGAACTGACTCTTTATTAACTGTCTTACGTCCTAAATTTAGAATTGTCTTGACCATTTTATTTATATGTATTGTTTCATGTTTATGTACTGTGTATCTGTCTTTTGTTATTTACCACCTGGCTGTAACCTCCCGGGTCGTGTCTGAAAACAGGCATTCCTATGTCTAGCAGACCTCACCCAGTAACCAAAAACAAATAAATGAATAAATAGTAGCCACACTTCTTGTATTGTATTTGTTTTCTCAATGTATCTGTAACCCCTCACCCTTTGTAACTGTACCAGCTGGATCAATCATCTTTCTGTATGCTTACTTTAGCCCTTAGCCCTAAAATATAAAATTGTCTTGGCAAGCTTTGTACTGTAACAACTGATAAACCACGTCAATGTTCCCATTGTTATGACTTTAACCCTGCCTTGTAATTTCCCGGGTTGTGCCTGAAAATAGGCAAATGTCTGCCTAGTGCACCTTACCTGGTCAACAAAAACTAAATAAATAAGCATTATGATAGACCAGACCCACCCAGCTGCATGTGAGCCTATGGACTTCAGGTGCAGATAGGTGCATCTCTTGGAGAAGTGCTGCATCACACTGCTTGTTTTTTAACTTTATCAGGACCTTCCCCAATTTATTGGGGCAATTTACATCTGTAGCATTCCATGCCCAATTTTTAAGATATGATTTTAAAACATTTTGAATTCCCTCACAAATGGTTGATGTAAGATACAACAGTGGCCTCTCACTAGGCTAATTTCAGTAGCTCCCCTCCCAATCTCTCCCCCCCAAAGCAAAATCAGCAGAAATTTCCTACTATAGATAAGGCTCAGTGCCACAAGCCTGGAAATCAGTCTGCGTAATTCCTCTTCACAAAGGCAGCGACCCTTCAGTGCCTGGTAATTATAGGACAATCTCCCTTCTCCCAGCCCTTGTCAAAATTCAAGAATCTCTTGTCCACACCAAGCTTACAGATTACCTCACAGCTACAAAACTCCTTCCCCCTACCAATCAGGATTCAGAAAGTAACACTCCACAATCTCTTCACTGCTGCATATCACCAATCACATCCATGCTGCATCTGACCAAGGCCATCTAACAGATGGAGTGTTTGCAGATCTGTCAAATGCCTTTGACTCTGTCTCTCACCCACTTCTCATGGCAAAACTCATGTCAGCAGGACTAGCCCCCATCACAGTCCAGTAGTTCCAATCTTATCTAATCAACAGGCTTCAGTCAGTCAGAATAGCTGACTGCATATCCTCCAACTCCAAATTCTCACTGGTGTGCCTCAGGGATCAGTTCTCAGCCCCGTCCTGTTTTGTTTATTCATAAATGACCTTCCCTCTTCCTGTACTAATTCCCACATACATATGTATGGAGATGACACTGTTCTCTTCACCTCTGGTCCTGTCTTACTTGATGTTCAAGCCATCCTCCAAAACGATTACCACAACATTCAGTTCTGGTTCAGGAGCAACCAACTGAAATTAAACACCTCTAAAACAATGTCTATGACATTCAGAATGGTACAAAAACTAAACAGAGCTCCCCCCTCCCCTCTCCTCATTGAATGGGACACCGCTGGACTAAGTCACAAAATATAAATACTCAGTGTTTGGCTGGCCACCCATTTGACTTTCTTGGACCATGTTGACGCAATCACCTCTAAATTACACCTCAAACTAGGTATGCTCTTCCGAAACAGAGATTTTCTCCCACTGCCTGTCAGATGTGAAACATTATCCAAAATGATTATTCTCATCTTTGATTATGCAGATGTGTTTTACAGTACTGCCCCAGCATCACCAGACTGGACACCCTCCTAAATGCATTCTGCCCCTTCATCGTAAACATCCCCCACAGAATGCACCACTGTTCCCTCTAGATCCCTCTAGGCTTAGCTCCACTTTCTTGATGCTACATCCACTCTCTCAATCTCATATTGAAATACTGGTTCAACTTGCTACCTTCCTGCCTATCAGAGTGCCTTTCCATGTTTTCCCACTCCCCACATGAGCTGAGGCACAAGGATGCAGGTTCCTTCACTCTGCCTCGACAATCTTCTTCAGCTGGTAAATCTGCCTTCTCCTATAAACTCCCCTGCCTGTGGCATAAACTGTCCCCTTCCATCAGAAACTCCCCCTTGCACTTTTCTATTAAACAGCAGCTTCACATACTACCATCCCCCTGTGTGCTCCTGTCAAGCAAATGTTACACCTACACCTCATAGCTAAGCACTCTGTGTTTTGTCAAGCAACAAATGTAATCATAGATGTACTTACAGATGTGTAAATCCTGTAAATACAGATGTACATACTGTTGTATAAATTATGCCAGATGTCTCTTGCTGTTGTAAACACCCATTACTGTTGTACTTCCCTTGATGTATGCCTAAACTAATCTGTATAACAGAATTTACAAGCTGTCTGTCTTTCTCAAAGTATATGTATACAGGTACCTGTTTCCCCCTCCCCGGGTCGCACCTGGAAATGAGACTAGGCTCGGTGTGCTTTTACAGTATCCAAATGATTAATTTTTTTATTATTATTCTTTGTTAACCAGCTAAGGCTCACTAGGCACTTGTGCCTGTTTTCAGGAGTGACAGGGGAGCACTGGGGTGGTTAAGTGACTTGCTCAGAGTCAAACAGTATGTAAGTGGAGGTTGTGGTAATCAAACCAAGGTCTTCCTTCTGGATGTACCAAGCTCATTCACAGTTCATTACTCTAACCTCTAGGCTATACTGCCAGCACCAATAAATAAATAAAAGAATTAAATGAAAACTGTCAGTCAAGTCTTTCCAGCTGAGTCAAACTGGGAGTCACTACTAATTAGTGACCTGGGTGGCTCTTACACCCTCACCAATACAGAACCTGAAATCAGTGACCAGAGAATTGCTGGCCAGCAGGTTCTACCTTCCCTCCCTCTACCGATAGGCAATAGCAGCCAGAACACATGTCAGTCAATCAATCAATCAATCAAATCTTTATTTATCCAGGTGATCACCATTGAGCAAGCTCATTTACAAGGTGGACCTGCTGTTGGCAGGGAAAATTGTACAGTTACATATACATATACATAATACAAAAGGAACAACATGTTTACAATACTGATAGGAGCAGAGTATTTACATTCCAAGTCACATGTACAAGAAAGATATACATAACACAACCCGAATGCAAATATATATATATATATATATATATATATACAGTTCCCACAGGAGCAGGATGTGAATGGATGTCATATACAAACCATAGAAGAAAAAAAGAAAGATTATTTATATTCCTGTCCAGCAGAAACACGTTACAGGCCTGGATGGAAATTCCTAAGCTATGGAGGTGCGCATAAGAGTGTGTAAGCCTTAGGTAAATGCAGCAGAAGAGGGGTGGTGAATAAGAGGGATGCAGAGGGTGCTAAGGGCAAGTGGGGCGGGGGGGGAGTAGTAGTGGCGAGGGCTGATTTGGGTAAGCAGCTGGGACTAGTGCTGAAGAAGAGAGGAACAATAGTCAAGCTGCTAGGAGCGGTAGAAGCAATTACAGATTTCAGCAAACGTTTTGTCATAGAGGGTATTAAAGAAGGCAGGACTGACAGGTGAGCTAAGTCTCAATGATTTTTGTGTCCTATTCCAGAGAGTAGGCAGGGCATTGCTTATGGCGGCCCTTCCAAGGCGAGTGTTGGCCCTTGAGACATGCAAAGAAATCAGTGATTGACTTCTTAAGGCATAGTTCCTAATAGGACTAAGGGGGAAGACAGTCAACAATGTATTGTGGGAGTTTGTTGGTGAGGGCTCGGAGTGTCCATAGGTCTGCATTTCTGTATCACCTGTTTTGAAGGGAGGGCCACCCTACGGCTGTGTGTAAAGAGCAGTGATGTGTGGAGTATGGGAGGCCAGTTATAAATCTCAGTGCTCTATGATATAATACATCCAGTTTTGCAAGATATGAGGCAGGGCAATGGCCATAAATGAAGTTGGCATAGTCAATTAAAGAAAGGAACATAGATTGGACTAGCTGTCTTTTTGCGTCTGTGGTCAAGAGGCATTTAATTCTGAAAAAAAGACCAAGCCTCTGCCTCAGTTTTTTCAGCAGTTCTTCTGTGTGTTCCACAAAAGAGAGTCTGTTGTCTAGCCAAATACCAAGGTATTTGAATTTAGTCACAAATTCAAGATTTTCTCCTAATAAAGTAGAGATTGATGGTAATGGACTAGTGACAGCAGAGTAAGCCCCTGGGCCTGATGGTGAGAAAAGAATGGCCTTGTTTTTTTTTACATTTAGTAGTAACTTTTTGCTAAGGAGCTGGTACTGCAGAATATTAAAGTCAGCTTGTAACTCAGCGCAGGCAGCTTCAGGAGATTGCCGGCTTAAGTAGAGCATCGTGTCATCAGCAAACAAGTGAATACTGGCATCTTTGATGCCTGCATCCAAGCTGTTGATATAAATGGCAAACAGTAATGGGTCCAGTATGGAGCCCTGGGGGACACCTCTTTTTATTGGTTTAAGTGGAAAAATCTCTCCATCAGCCTTAATTTGTTGCTGCCTATCATAAAGGTAGTCTTGGAACCATCCCAGTGTGGTTGAGCCAATGCCTATAGTTTTTAAGGTGGAGAGGAGCAGGCAGTGGTCTACAGTGTCGAACGCCTTACTGAGGTCCAGAAACACGGCACAAACACATTTTTTGTTGTCTAGGTCCCGTTGCCAATCATTAGTAACTTTAGTAACATGCATGAAATGTCCATTAGGCTCTAGTAGAGTAAGCAAATGTGGGCACTCACCTACATCTGGAGTGTGAATTGCAGGTCACAGCTCTTAGAGGGGGAGGTTCTGGTAAGTCTCAAAAGAGCTACGTTACATGTACTTTGTAGGTAGTCAAGCTACCAAGAAGGTAAGGTATTGTAATAAGGACTTAAGAAAATGTTGGGGGGAGCATCCCGCCAGTCCAAAAAGGAGAAAGGAATAGCTACATAAGGAGAGCATGTGATTGTGGCTGGTCCCCATGTCATATAAGGCATGCCACTCTCCCATATATGGTTCATCTCCCAACAGGTCCCCTTGTAAATGCTGCACCTCATTTTGGCACGTTTTACCTCTGCTGTTCACTAGACCAGTTGCAAACTGTGTTAATAGAAGAAAATAAACCCCCATAATTAGGTGTGAAGTAATCATAAGATGGGGGGTACTCTAGTTACTATAAGACAAACTGTGTAGCAACAGAGTAAGGTATATTAACCATCATTTAACTCCACCTACACCATCAAAACATGTGAACTCTTACATACAACTTTTAAAACATTATTTACAACTGAGCCACCTGCCATGTGCAGGGATAAAGGATATAACAAATGGCATTGAATGCTTCTGGTTAGCATCTCTGGAACTGCCAGTGAGCTGAATGTATAGTTGTACCCTACAGAATGGGCCTTGATTCTGTGTCCCTCAACATCCGATTTGAAGGAGTGGTGGTGGCTCTGGCATCAGATGCCCATTGTCAACCTGCCTTCCCCACAATATATCAGATCAATGATCCAAACAATGTCTATACAAAATGTGTTGGAGGGGGTTTCTGTTGGCAAACTTGTCCCCCTTAAGGTGATAGCACTCCCAGAAGTAGTATGCCCCACAGAGGATAGCAAGTAAAGAGGAAGGTGAATGGTAATGGTTATTTGCATCCGGAGCAGTCACTTGGGGGGGCAGTTGCAAAGTACAGTAGCACAGGCACTAAGTACATTCAGGATCAAGGATACTTTCATGGGTGTCTACAGAAGAAAGAAAAGAACCAGCCACTGTTTACTCAGGCAGTTCTTGAGACACAGTACTCACTGTGAGCATTTGTCCATCATACAGTGCTTCCTGATGCCATAGCTCCTTGTTGTAGAGTCCTTGGATCTACATCCCTACATGAAGTTGGTGCTCACTGTGGGTGGCCCCATTTTGCCCGACACCCCAACGGCGAAACACAGAAAATTACCATTACAGCGACAGTCACTGTAATGGTCCATTTCCATGTTTCACTTTCCCAACTGTTCTCCCCCCGGACCAACTCGAACTGGAGTTGAGAATCTTAAGTTTGGGGTGCTAGGGTGGGGGAAGTGGGGGGCACAGCCCCCCACAGAAAACACTGGGGGTTGAGCAGCACAAAACCTGCATCGGTATTGTGGCATCGCTATGTGGGTGGTTGACAGATTTACTGTCAACCAAACTTGGTGTTTCCACTCGCTGCTGATCCATAGGAGTACAGGGACTGAGGTGTTCCTGGAAATAGTGATCGGCATCTCCTGGGGTATTAAACAGCAGGACCTTGCTCTGAATAGTGACCTAGGATATAGGAGCGAGTAGAAGATGTTCCAGTTGTGCAGGCCTTGTTTTATTTTATCAAAGGCCTGCCGCCACTTCAGTACAGTCTAAGGGTAATCTGGGTGATTTTATTCCCTGCCATTTCTACTTGCTGTGGATCCCTGGCTGTCTTCAAGATGAGTTCCTTGTCAATAAAAAGAAGGAGCTTGAAGATTAGAAGTGGAGGGTGGTTGTTATTTGGTACAGAATGGGCACTTCGGATCCTGTGAGCCAGTTCTATCTCAAAAACCTACTCCTCTGGGTTCAGCTACAGCCAGACTGGATTGTTTCTCCTTAAGTATTTGCTTCAATGTGCTTACTCAGCTTAGTGTGGTGTTGTTGTAAGCATGGTGGAATACAAAGTCACACAACAGGCAAAGATAAGGTGTGTCAAAGTCCAAAATATATAAAGAGAGAAAATCAGGAACTTGAGTCCAGTAACAAAAGAAATCTTCATGTCTCTACTTCCCTTGTAGACCCTGTGGCTTAACTTCAACCAATACCTGAGTGTAATATCCTTCTTACATCTTTTCCGAAATATCTGTGTGAAATACTCAGCACACAATACACGTCCTCCTCCTTCACTGTCAGTACACCAACTGACTTGACTCTCCTCTTCTCACATAGTGGTGAGCCCTATTTATAGCCCTAGGGATTACATCACTCTCTGTGGATGAGTTTCCATTGGCCATGACATTACATAACGGGGGAGTTTCCATATTATCTCATGCCTTAACATGCAAGGGCTTCTTATTTTGCCCTTTTTTCCCCCAAATATGCTTTATTTTACAAGCAGCCCTAGTTACAACCTCTCTGAGGCTGTCACAACACTGTTTTAATTCTTTAAAATATTGGGGACACTACAGGACTGTATTTTCAGCACTACATGTACCATTCATCGGCCCTTTATTCTGGGCTTTTTTAAACTCTAGTGCACCATGCACATTTTACATATCTCCAAGATAGGAGATAGTTTCTAGTCCAATGTGCACAGCAAGGGGGTCTTTTGGAAAAAAGAAAAGCAAAGAAAATGCTAGGGTTTTGTCAGATTGGCCACCCTGACAAAGAAACAAGAAAAGAAAAAGAAGGAAAATGAGAGGATAGAAAAGGGTGAGAGAAATAACACAAGAGGGACAAGAACTGACACATATGACTCTTTATTCTTTATTTCCAGGATATGTATACTAATAACAGGTAGCACCCTGCTACAGTTGTGCTTATGTTACTTGCTGAATAAACTTTGTTGTGGCTATTCACCTTTCTGTGCCTCAGGAATACCACCCTGAAGGATGCCACAGGCAGGAACCATGGAGGAGGGTTTCACCCCTAGAGGTGCTGTGGGAAGGATTTTCTTAGGCTAAAGGTAGCTTAGGAAAAGCCTCTGAGGAGAGAGGTTAGCCACTGGAGGAGGAGGGGAGGATGGTGGGGCAAAGAAAAAACCTGAATGAAGCAGGAAGAAAGGGTTTAAATAGGTCAGGCAGAGGGGTGTGGCTCTTGCTTCAGCCATTGAACTATAGGCTTACAGCATTTCAATTCAATGTGCTTACTCAACTTAATGTGGTGTTGTGCTTATGCAACTTGCTGAATAAACTTTGTTGTAGTTGTTCACCTCTCTGTGCCTCAGGAATACCACCTTGTAGGGATGCCAAAGGCAGGAACACTGGAGGAGGATTCCACCTCTAGCGGTGCCACAGGAAGGATTCTCTTTGGCCAAAGGTAGCTTAGAAAAAGTCCCAAAAAGAGTATAGATTGGAAAGCATTGCAGAGGTAACGAGTTGATTAGAAGGCATTGCAAATGTAGTGAGTTGGTATTGAGATTTTAATATATACATGGTCATCAGAGATGAGGGTTGTGGTCAGAGATAACTAAAATGAGTAACAGTTTAAACATAGGTTGAATGAATTATAACGAGAGAACATGACTTCCCAAGGAGAAAGGGAATGGCAAAAGAGGGCCAACATCCATCTCCATCCAACAGTGGAAACTTATCTAAGGAAGCTAGCGAATATACTATGAACAACTGACTACATATTATGACCTTTAGTGCTGAGTAGAGGAAAAAAACCTTTTAAGAGTAGGAAACCTGTGGGGATCCAAGGACTAGGTAGCCTTCACTCCAGGCTAGAGGTGTTTTATTTAGTGATGGTTCTGCTGTTGCAAGTGGGAGGGGAAGAGCAACGACTGCTAAGGCACTCAGGTGGCCTACCGACTAAAACAGACCAGGTGAACCAGAGGTGGTCATGGGGAGAATAGCAAAGAGGGCACCGCCAAACATGATTAGGTCAGGTAAAGGAGTACTCTTGGATGTGATGGCCCCATCCTGCATAGCTGAAGTCCTAAATTCTACATCGAGAGGTGCCATCAATGGCAGAAATGGCTATAGCTCTTCCTGGAGTAAGGACATTCTCATTATGGGCCAGATGAGAAGAATCCCACCCCAAGGTTCACATGCTCAAGATGCAGACTTAGGTGCAGAGAGAGACCATTGGCTGCAGGGAAGCCCTGAGCCATAGAAAGTAATAGTCATGGCTGGCAAGCCTCCAATTTATGAAATCGAGCAGACAGATAACTATGAAGCAGTACATATGAGGTGGCCGGGTGAAGCCAGCGGCCATCGGTTAGATATTGATACTCGGTATGATTGTCTGAGATGAGTGATTGATATAATGGACTGATATGATTGGCTGATGAGATCAATGGATAGGAGTACTTAATATGATTAAGTGATATATGCAGAGCCAGCAAAAGCAAGCCAACCAGTTCCACTATGGAAGCCAGATTAATGGTGTCAGGGAAGGTAGGTGATCAAATAGCAAGAGGCTATGAAGCCATTAAGCAGTGAGAGGCAGTGATGCCAGAAATTGATTCAATGAGGTTTAGTAAATTGAATCAATAAGGTTTAGCAGTGATTGCTATGGTTGTAGCATAAATAGAGAATTGATATGGGTGGCATAAATGCCTTAAATGGCTTTAAGGCAGAGTTAAGTTATTCAAGTGTGGAACATTTGCAAGACGGTAATGGAATGGAATTAAAATTTTAAAATCCATGCAATGAATATTGTGCAAGCCATGTTGGCTACAAGGTTAATATATTTATTCATAGATAGCTGAGAAGCCATGTATACAAAGGAGCAGGTTTCATTAACTTAGATTAAAGCATGCTCCTGCTGTCTGGAGCTGCTATGCCCCATTGCCCCAATGTGACATCACAGTCTCCTGCCATGGGAATAACAGGGAAGCAAGCAGCAACTATAATGTTGGTAGGGTAAACCCCCCCAAAAAAAAATAATACAGCCAAGTGAAATTCTGAACTTTCAGAATGGTAGAAGTCAGATACAGGCTGCTGAGGGTTTGGTAAAAGTATGGTCAGAAATGGACTGCAAGGCCATTGGTAAAAATATGGTTTGTTAAAATTCTGAGGCAGTAGATAAGGAAGTAGGTTAGTGAGGAGGCAGGGCAAAGCCAGAAGCCTGGGAGCAGCAGGAGGCTATGCTGAAATAGCAACATATAAGCCAGGATAACACAAATACAGGGAGTGCAGGGAGCAAGCACTGAGTGAGTAAAAGCAGAGCTGCAGAACAGACACAGCATAACAGACAGCCAGTACTGAGAGAGGTAGGTGTAAACAATCAGGGTGATGAGCACAGGGACTGCATGGAAACAGAAATTGGAACAGAGAGCACAGAGGTAACAAGTATGGATAAAAGAGAGATTGTGCGGAACATAACAAAGCAAACAAGAGGCGCTAGAACTAAAAGCCCCAAAGCAAACAAAGCAAACACAAACACTGGAGCAGAAGGGAGAAACAAACTACTGAGAGAGAAGCAATACAGACTGCAGCCAGAAGCAAAATACTGACCCAGAAGCAAAAGTATACAAACCAAGCAGAGAGTCCAGCACAGCCAGCAGGTTCCAAACACAAGGAAGGCAGAGACGAACAATATGGAGGCAGGGGCCCAAGGAAGGCCCAGCGGTTCTATGTGATAATGCGAGTGCGAGCGGCGGCTTCGCGTAGTCTGCGACTTCACGGTGGTGAAAACAATTTCTCCACCCTGACATCCTCGGCGCGCAGGCGGTGCCAGGGATTTAAAAACTTTGCTTTCTGGGGCTGCGTCCTCACCCCACACCTCCCCATGGGGATTTGTCCTCCATGACCCCTACTTAAAGATTCTCAACTCCAGGGGGTTGCATATTGGGGGGGTGCAAAAGCAAAATAAATACAAGTTCTGGGCCGGGCGCAACAAAAACTCAATAGCGCCCAGACCCAGACCCAAACCCAGAACCCCACGCACCACAAGCTGAGGCCAATCCCCAATGCCACGGTGCAGCTCAGCAGCCAACCACAGCACCACCCCTACATTCCCTCTTCCCCCTCCTTCGCTGAGCTCGCTCCCACCCCCCACGCATGAGTGCATACATATAACAACATCCCATCACTAGGGTCGCCCACAACCCTACATCCGGTCACCCTCCCTGCTCCCTCACCTTTCGGGCTTTCACCCACATCGCGTTGCCATTTTGGATGGTGCCGACTTTCAGGCGCCAACCTCATGTGCTACCAGCTCAGCCCAGAGAGAGGATGGACTCAGTCTCTGGCCACAAAGAAAAAAGTTTCTGAATGAAGAAGGAAGGGTTTAAATAGGTCAAGTGGGGGTTGGGGTGGCTGTTGCTTCAGCAATTGAACTATAAGCTTATAGCCTTTCAAATGGAATATTGCCCTCGTGCCCCTATGGCAAATGCATGATGCACAAATTTTTTTCCTCCACCTTGACCTTTGAGTTCTTCAATAGTCTGCATAAACCATTCGATTTGGCATCCTGTGATCATAAGGTGTTGATCCCGGGCCATCTCATTGGTGGAGAGAGTATTGAGTTCTGCCTCCTTCTTAGCTACTCTGGTGGTCAAACTGATGAGATTGGCCTGCACATCCACATCAGTGGCCCTGATTGCTGCTATGTAGGATGCTAATTTATCTAGCCGAGCAGGTTGCTTGTCTGGGAGAGTTGCTTGAGGCCGATAGGTTGTGGTCGCCTTCTTAGCAGTGGGAAGCAATGGCATTGGTGAGGAAACGCTAAGCTTTTTTATACACTAAGTGGAGATTATGGTGCTTCTAACGCAGTTTTGTCACTCCACATTACCTAGGGCTCTCTGACATCATCCATTTGGAGCCCCATAGGCTGCTGCAATGAAGAGTTAGAGCTGGATGGGTACACAGATGGCCAGGAGCTAAAAGATTAAATGGCTATTTTAGGCAGGTGCTCACTTTCCTTACCTAGTCAAGAGATTTTAACAGCATGAATGGCATACCTATAGTGCCTCTACATGGGACACCAGCAGTGGCACAAGTTTCCTTAAAAGGTCCCCCTTTACCATGATTCATTGTGCCTCTTTTGGTATTTGTATTTTTATCAACTTCAATATTTAGGTTATGCTACCACCAGAATTACCATTAATACCAAGCCCTGGACCATCAGCACTAGATCCAGATGCTTGACCTGTGTTGTCAGCGATAATAACACTAATGATTGTAATGTGTACACAATTCCTGCATTAGAAAACAGTGTGGCTCAACTCACAAATTTGTTTTTGTCTTTATGACAGTGCGATGCAGTGCAAACTAGTAGAAGAAGCATAGATCAAGTTGGATCCCAGATTCATGGGCAAGGCAAAATTATATCAAGAATTTAAATTTGAAAGAAAAAACATATTGTTTTAATATTGCAGTTGTCTTTTTATATTTATATTATGTTTTAATATTTCTTTTATACAATATTTTAATATTCTTTTTTTTTTGCAACATACCATGCACTGAGTGCTGAGCAGTACACAGTCACACATTGGATAGTACTGGGTACAGTGCAGTCAAAGGGAGCACAGCACAGATGGCAAGTAGGAGTCACACATATTTTTAATTGAATAAGGGACTTTTCTCTCCCCACATCATTCCATTAGTTCTGGTATTTATTTAAAGATACCACACAATGAGTGCCAGGTGACATATTGTTACACACTGTGTACCATGCAGTCAAAGGGACCATAGAAGGAATGATTGCCAATACACCAGTCACAGATACTTCTAAATGAATAAGGAATTTTCTCCCTGAGTACCATCACCCAAAATATTTCTGGAATTTATTTAAGGATACCACATAATGCATGCCGAGCAGTACACAGTCACACACTTGTACAGTGCAGTCAGTGGGAGCACTGCACAGGCAGGTGACAAGTATGCTGCACAGGACTGACAGATATTTTTAAATGAATAAAGGATTTTCTCTCCTCCCCAAGTCCCATCACCCAAAATATTTCTGGAATTTATCTTCCCAGCCACCCAAAATATGGTCACACACTGGGTACAGTGCAGTCAAAGGGAGCAGAGCACAGACAGATGACAAGTACAGTACACCATGCAGGAATTACAGATACTTTTAAATGAATAAAGGATTTTTTCTTTCCCCCAATGTCCAGTCACCAAAAATATTTCTGGAATTTATTGATCTTCTGTGTCACTCTAAATATGTCTGTGATGCATTTAATGATACCATGCAAAGAGTGCTGGGCCACACACAGTCACACACATACTGGGTACAGTGCAGTCAAAGGGAGAGCAGCATAGCCATGTGGTACTCATGGATTCTTTAAAATAAGAGATTTTTCCTCCTCTCCTCTCCTTTCTTCTCCTCTCCTAGTGGTGTGTTCCTGTGGTTATGAAAAGTCACACTGCATTGTGGTCACTGGACCCCAGTGTTGCACTCTACTCTACTTCCCAGCATTTGACAGAATCAGAACAAGAGTGGCCTTCTCTTTAGTCAATTCCATGACCCACTGCACTGAAAAACATCTTGCAACTCATCCACCAGTGCCTGGCTTCCAGCACTGCTGGCTCCCAGGATTTGTGAATCCACATCCAGCATACATACATAGATACATAGACAGTGTCAGCAGATAAGGACCTATGGCCCACCCAGTCTGCCCATTTGAGCTTGTAAGTTCAGTTTATGTTTTCCTAGAAGTCTGTTGCCCCTTACCCCTGACCTCCAGAATTCCTTTATGTCTATCCCATGCATTCTTAAATCCCGTGATTGTTTCAGCCCCTGCCACTTTCTCTGACTGGGTGTTCCACTTGTCCACCACCCGTTCTGTGAAGAAATTCTTCCTCACGTTTCTTCTGAATCATCCTCCCTCCAACTTCATCCCATGCCCTCTAGTCCTGGAACATCTTTTTCACTTAAAAATAATGTATTCCTGCACCCTGTTCATCCCTGTAAGATACTTGTATGTCTCTATCATATCCCCTCTCTCCTTCCTCTCCTCCAGGGAGTACATGTTCAGTTCCTTCAACCTGTCCTCATAGGACTTGTGATGCAATCCATGCACCATCTTTGTTGCCCTCCTCTGAACCTTCTCTACCCTGTCTATGTCCTTACGTAGGTAAAGTCTCCAGAACTGTATACTGTACTCCAGGTGGGGCCTCACTAGTGACTTGTATAGTGGAATTATGACCTCCCTTTTCCTGCTGGTGATGCCCCTGCCTATGCATCCCAGCATCCTATCTGCTTTACCTGCTGCCTTGTCACACTGTTTCCCTACCTTGAGGTCATCAGAGATGATAATCCCAAGATCCCTTTCCTGCTTGGTGCATGCTATATCCTCACCCCCCAACTGATATATTGTACCAGGGTTTTTGTGTCCCATATGCATTATCTTGCACTTCTTTGCACTGAATTTCAACTGCCAAACCCCTGACCATTCTTCAAGTTTCTGCAGGTCCCTTCTCATTCTGTCTACACCCTCTGGTGTGTCTACTCTGTTACAGAGCTTTGTGTCATCAGCAAACAGTGTAATTCTGCCTTCTAGATCCTGCGCAATGTCACTGATAAAGATGTTGAATAGGACCGGTCCCAGCACTGATCCCTGTGGTACCCCACTGGTCACTCTTCCCTCTGTGGAGTGACAGCCATTTACCACCACCCTCTGTGTCGTGCCACCCAGCCAGTTACTTACCCACCACACTACTGTCCTGCCCACACCCATATTCCCCAGTCTGTGTAATAGTCTTCTATGTGGCACAGTGTCAAAGGCCTTGCTGAAGTCCAGATAGGCCATGTCCACTGCCCTCCCCTGATCCACCTCCCCAGTCACCCAGTCAAAAAATTTAATGAGGTTGGTCTGACATGACCTCCCCCTGGTGAAACCATGCTGCTTTGGGTCCTGTAGTTCATTGACAACCAGATGTTCCACCAATCTCTCCTTTAGTAGTGCTTCCATGATCTTCCCCACTACCGAGGTGAGGCTGACTGGTCTGTAGTTCCCCGCTTCCTCTTTGCTCTCACTCCCAGCATAGTCAAGTCAGGTCCCCCACAATTACCACCTTCACTTTGTCTGACTTTCTGATGTCTTTCCTTAATCCCCTGTCCTCAGCCTCCTGGTTTAGTGGTCCATACACCACTCCAACCTTGATCTTTTTATAACCTTCCATTGTCACTTGGACTCAAATTGCGGTTATTCTGTGTCCACTCCCAGAGTGGTGTTATCCATAATATTATCCATGCCTTCCACACCTTCCCTAATGTATAGTTTAACTCTCCTCCCCAGTTTACTTTTGCCTGTTCCTCCTGTAGATTGAGTAGCCTTGAACTTCAAGGTCCCTATCATAGTGTATGTAGCAATGATGATGTGTAAGGCAGGTACATACACATCAGACAGTACTTAGGGAACAGGATCTTGGCTTGTACTGTCCAATTCTATGTCAATCTCATACAATGCAGGGCCTAGCCATGTTACATCTTAGCTTGTCATGATGTCATGACTACTGTATACTACAGTGATACCGCTGCCATCAATGATGAGGGTGGGGTGCTGAGAGAGGCATTGGCAATAGAAATGTCCTTTAATTGCATAAGTTTCATCGCATTGTTGCCATATGACTGTAAAACACACCTCACCTTTCATAACTGCATTACAATATAACATTAGCAACCAAACTAATCCTGCATGCGAGAACACATTATATGTTCCAGTGTTCACACTGTGTATCTTATTATATTAATGTGCACACACAAACATCCATAGAAGGCATGAATAACCAAAGCTAAATACAGTTTCAGAAACTATTCAGGACAATAACCTACAATGCTACTGTACTCGACTGGTGAGGTGTAAGCTAGATGCACCTTGCACATAAATATGCTCCAAAGTCATCTGTTTGGGAAATGAATCACTAAAAAGTGCAGTACACGGTCTGCACTATGTTCATGGTACAACAAAACTATCATAAAATGTGTATGTGCCTGTGTGTCTCTGACTAAGTCACCACACTGTCTTGCCAGTGATATGTGAGATTTATACATTTACGTATAATAGGACTGAGTGGGTGGTGCTCCACATGTCCCATTAAGTGCAGCTTTGTATGTGTTTGTATCTAAACAATGTTGATGGGTGCCCATGCAGTTATTGACTTAGAGTAGTGATGCAGCCATGAGTGAGTATGAGTAGGCCTATTTGTGGGGGCAGTCAGTGTTGTTGCATGAGTCAGCGATATTGTTTGTGTGTGTGTGTGTGTGTGTGTGTGTGTGTGTGTATGTGTGTGTGTGTGTTCTGTAAGCAATAAGACATGACAGGGTGTGTGTTGTTTTATTTATGTTTCATTTTTTATTTATTATAACTTTTATTGACCGGGTAAGTGCCATGAGCCAAGGCCCATTTTCAGGCATGACCCAGTACCAGTGGTCAGGATGTTACAAGACAAAAATGTAAGCAGACAATAACAACAATACAACACTTTAACATCAATACATCAGCATCACTACAATTTCATCAGAAACACTTACATTGCACTTTACTCATATAATATTTTTTGTCTTTATTTAAAATCAGTATGACTATTGGTTTCAGAAAAAAACTATTGGCAAGCAATTCCAGAATTCAGTTGCCATAGCAGAAAAGACAAGTTCTCCAATTTTGATTTTCATTTTTGGAGCCACTAACTTAATAGCTGTAGACAATCTCAAGGACCTTTCCATTTCTCTAAGCTGATAATAAGAATATAAAGGGGAGTCAGTATTTTGTCTCAAGACATTATCCATTAGACAATTTAAATTATATATAGTGCTTAATGCAGGGGGAAGCCAATCTGTTTGTTGACACAACAAACAATAATGGGTTTGGTAAGATGCCTTGAGTACAAACCAACATACTGTATACTGTGGAATGTAGTAGTCAATAATGATAAATTAGATTTCATAAGCTTTGAGAAAAGAAAATAATTATAATTTATAGTTGCTAATAAAATACTTCTAGCAATGGCTGTCCTAGTCTGTAAGGTCAGACCATTTTGGAGTCTAAAGAGTACACCCAATTTCTGGTTTATCTGTTTGCAAGATTGTTTAATATGTTCAAAATAAGTTAAATTAGAATCCAGTATTATGCCCAAATACTTGAATTGTGTCACCTGTTCTAGTATTACACCTTTTGAATTGGACACAGTTAAAGATGGACTATTTATTACTTATGGCTTTGAGTCAAAAAGCATGCTCTTGGTTTTCCAACTATTTAATAATAAATGCTGATTCTTTAACCACAACTCCAAATCAAGGTAATCTTTGTTCAACTGTTGATTCAGAATCTCAGCAGAAGCAGAACTACTATGTAAAATAATATCATCTGCATACATCACTACACTTGCATTTTGCGTGCATAGAGGTATTTCATCCACAAATAGTGAGAACAAAAGTGGCCCCAGGATAGATGCCTGGGGGACACCCAGCTCCATCGTTTTACTAGTTGTTGTCATTCCCCCATATTTTACACATAATGGCCTATCAGTTAGATGACTTCTAAACCAGTCTCTGGGATACTTAGTTACCCCCAGGTTCTCCAGCCTCCCGAGCAGCAGGGAATGGCTAACCAGATTGAATGCCTTGGACAGGTCCATGAACACAGCACCAGTGAGCTTACCCCATCCATTGCTCCACTGATGTGGTCCATGAACCTGGCCATGACATTTACGGAAACCATGCTGCTCGGGAGACCAGAGACTGCCCAGCTCTAAGTTCTCTGTAAACTGCTAATTTACAGTTTTCTCTAGCAGCTTACCTAATGTAGGTAATGAAGAGATTGGTCTATAATTATCCATCTCGCTAAGACTACCACCTTTATATATAGGTGTAATTACTGTTTCCTTCCAAGCACTGTGAAATTCAACTGTAATTCATGCTAGATTAAATATTTTTTGTTAAGGGTCTGTAAATATGCAATGAGATCATGTTAAGACATTTTAGCTTCAAACAGTGTCTACGTGAACTTTTATTGATACAAATCTGTTTCAAAAGTTTTAATACTTGAGACACCTTTACTATATGGAAATAGAAAGGGGGATTTTGCATAGTGTCCTTTTTTACTTGACATTCTCGTATGCCAGCCACAGAATCAATCTCTTTAATAAGTTTTGTTGAGTCTGTAAACTTATTTAAAAAATTGTTAAATAATCTCTTATTCTAACACCATTGTGATGCATAGTATGTTCAGTTTGATTGACTACTAGATCTATTACCGATTTAATAGACTGCCAGAACTTTTGTGGGTTCCCTAAGCTCTTGTGTTGTAACTGATGGTATTCTGATTTTTGTTTCCTAAGTTTAACCTTACACTCATATCTCAATCTCTTGTAGTTATTTAAATCAACTTCCCTATTTGATAGATTATAGCAGTTCCAGGCATTATTACGCTTATTCATTAGAGCAAATAAATCAGGGGTAATCCATTTACTAATAGTACCTCTGATTCTGCATTTGATTTTTGGGAAATATTTATCTTGCAATCCATGTAGGGAACCAGAAAAATAATCAACTGCTGAGTCCACATCCATGATTGCATTCAAGAATGACTAATCTATGGACAATAGTTCTTCCAATAAACCCTCAGGTATTTCATTTGTAAATTTTCTAAATGTTTTAAATCTGGGTGGTAGTTTAACTTGTTTACAATTCCAGGTACAAAAAATACCCAGATGATCACTTACTACATCAGGTAGTGTGCCAGATTTTTTTTTTATCTTAAATGGGTTATTTGTAAGTAGCCAATACAAAATTGTGTGATTACCACTATTTAACCTTGCATGTGAGTTTATTAACTGGGATAACCCAACATTCATTATAATGGATTCCATTTCAGGATTGGCTGTGAGGTTCCAACCAATATTAAAATCCCCCATAACCATTATATCATCCCTATTGTGCAGAAAATCAAGATAAGTAAGAAAGAAAGTCATCTACCCCATGTCTGGCTGTTTTTGGAGGATTCTATACTGTGCAGAATTTTAATTTGTAACAACCACCCAAAGTGATCTCAAGTAGCAGCCATTCACAGTCAGAACTTGCATTATAAACTGAAGTTAATTCACCTAGTTGCAGATGTTCTTTATGATAGATTAAGATCCCCCCACCTTATTTTCTTTCCAGGTTGGTCTTTCATATACATCTTATATCCAACCATGGCATAAATATTGTCTTTATCATGAGGTTTAAGCCAAGTCTTTGTCAGGCTAAGTATATCTGGGTTGCTTGATAACAGCACATTCCAGCTGTATAGTGAGGCATGTGAGGTGTTTGTGCTAAGTACCTTCATCACCTGGGAAATGCTCTAATCAGACAACAACCCACACCCCAGAAGTGTCTTCCTGAACTTATAAAATGGGTCTCAAGAAAAAAAAATATAATGTGGAAGAAAAGTGAAATATATATACATTACAATTTTTTAAAGTGTGTTTTTATTTTTCATTTGCCAAAGTTGTCCCTATTGTATGAAGGGGTGGGTGTTTTTTAGTTGTTGTGGATGTGTACAAGTAAAGGTTGCTTACTATTACATTGTTTCCCTTTTGCCTTCAGTGCTCTCTCCCTCAATGATATGTTATCAGTGTTGTTGTTCCAGTTTGATTCGGTGCTGCCCCTTTTCCAAATTACCTATTATGAGTGTTGTTATTGTTATTTAACTGAGGTGAGCACAGTAGAAAGCCAGTGTTAGTGCACAATGGAACAGATCCATTTGTGAAAGCCACCCACAGCATTATAATTGGGTACTCTTGTCTGTGTGGCATAAAAAGTTGAGAAATCTCAAGTCTGCATTCTAATTAAAAATAGCAAATGTGCTGACACAGAGGAAGAAGTTGGAAGCTTTGGTAAAAAACAATATGCATATTCCTGCCATATTCAACATTAGCCCAACAAATATTTTCTGGTGGCTCAGTGAGTGATAGAGGTAGTGTGGCCAGCCAAGAGAGCAGAGCCAGTGAGGTCAGCTGGGAGTCTGGTAGAGCAGAGAAACTGAGGGCTTTCATATGGGTTAAAAAAACAACATATATACCTGTATATATTCATATTTTATATATATATATATAGGCATGAATACAGTGTTCGAGAGACTCATACCTACTGCACATTGACACCCTGTAACTTTTTGCTGAATTGTTAAAAGGTTCACATGACACACCTAATTTGTAGTCCCACATTAGGAGAGATATTAAACATAACATGTCCCAGTTTGGTTCTATTGTTCTCTTTCAGTTTTATCACAAACATCAATTTACCCCTTCAAATAGGGTTCCATTTTGTGACATTGCTTCCATTCCCAATTTAAGTATTTAAATACAGCCCTTTATTGTGCCTTAGATACCCAACTGTTGTTAATGTGTTATCTAATTACTTCATTTAAGCCTCCCCCAAGAACTCCCTGTACAGAAAAAAAGTTTTTGCTTTTTATTTTATCATTTTATACAGCTGTAACGTTCAATTCATGTAGTGTCCATCTAGTACCTCATTCTAAGCAGACTGTGCCTTTAATTTTCATGAACTGTGGTCCAAAAGCATTATTGTGTCTGGTGACCTTCTTTTTGTTACTGACATGCTGCCAAAACCTTGCAGTTTGTTCTAACTCATTTATTTAGAAAATTCCCTTTTTCCATGGCGTGTTATTTTTGTGTCCTTTTGTTACCCACGTTACTATTGGTTCCTCCACCAGCCCAGAATGTTCAGAACCAGAAATGCATGCTGACACCTTCAGTCATCACCCCATGGCTCTTTAAATCTGTGGACCTTGTGGGTCTGTATTCTTTGTACTGCCACCTTCATTCTGGACAAGACATGTTATCCTCCTGAAATTTGGAGTTATGCACATTACGGGTGCTACAGTGGGCTATTCTCTTTGCATCTCAGCTGCTCTTTTGTTCCCCGGTGTGTCAGATGTCTGCAGATTGTAAAGGTACACATTTGCTTTTTGGGAAACACAGAGACATGTAGTCGGACCTTGCCTCATGGTCCCAAGATGTTGAGCTCGGGGTATGAAGGGTGGGTTAGGGGCAGAGAGAGTTGATTATAAAGCATTTTAAAAGTTGAACAACTGCAGGTTTCCTAGATTAAATGGTTATACATATTTACCTATTCTATAGGCCATGTCTCTACATGGGGATCATTCTGTGTGGCCTGGTCCCTGTGGGGGGGGGTGCATTTTGTGTGATCCTATTCTCTATCAGGGGCACCTTTAATGTTACTGCTGCTAAACAGTTTGTTCTGTACTGAGCAAAAAAACTGCAGATTTGGGGAGTATATCAATTGGACCTGGTAAGTGTTGGGGCTCATTTTGTATTAGGCATCAGAACACCATATCTATAGTTTGGAGAGTTCTGTAATGAGAAATAAAATACATGTTGTATTGGGGAGTAAATGAATAGGACCTGGTCTCTGCAGGTGCTCAGTTTGTGTAGACCTGATCTCTTTAGGGGCTTGTATTGTGTTGGAGGGCATCAGAACACCAGAACTACTTTCAAACTACCTGCTTATCTGCTAAGCTTAAAAAGAAATCCTGGTTAATATCATATTTATTTTTGTAAAAACACTTCTGTAGAACAGAAAAACGGTCAGCACTCCAAACGTACTCACAGTACTTATTTATTTTATGTGCAAGTGCATCAAAGCCATTTAGCAGCAGAAAAGCAAATAACAGCAAATAACAGCAGCAGTAAATGAAGCGTTGGGTAATCCACACATTTCTCAGATCCACAGGAGTCTATAAGATGGCAACTTTAAAAAAAAAACATATTGCACCCACCGACTCAACAGTGAGCACCCAAACGTCAGCACAGAACCATTTACATTTCAGCAATATGTTTTGTGATCATTAGGTGTGCCATGTGCTGCATGTTAGGCCAAGAGTCTAGCATGGCACATTAAACAATTACTGAGATTCACTGCAACAGTAAAATGAGCCTAAAAGGGCACAAACACCAAAAATGGATGTAAAATGACTGTAATTGATGGTAACCGGGTTGCAGTCACCAAAAACATCAACCCTGTTCATTGTTTTTGTGCAGTTTTAGGCTCATTTGGCTGCTGTTGCAGTGTATCTCAGTAACTGGGCTATGTGCTACATGGTATGCTTTAAATGGCTTCCATGGCAGTACAAGTGAAGAAAAATACTATTTTTCCTTACTGGGATGATTGCTGTCAGTGACTGTTAAAGTGTTACTCTTTGTTCTATATTTTGATTTTTCATTCCATTTTTTTGTGCACTTTTAGGCACTTTGCTGTTGCAGTGAATCACAGTAATTGTTTGGTGTGCCATGTGCTGTATGATAGACTGAGGGCCTAGCATGGCATATCAAACAATTACTGACATTAACTACAATAGCTGAAGAAATCTAAAGTGCACCCTCTCCCAAAATGCACTGGTTGCCATTGCACCTGCAGGACCATGCTGTGGACACAGTGAGTGATGGTACCATGGAGGGGTCCATTTGACAACAGGAAGGGGCTGTGTCTTCAGTTGTGACTGTGATCTGTGGGATGGCATCATTAGTAACAGGGATTATTGTGTAAATCTGCACCATACAAGGGGACCATGCAAAATTACCTTGCACTCTGTGATTACAGGACTTCACCAGATTTCAGGTCCATGACTTTGCATTTGTATTGTGCCAACCTCAGAAAATCTCCTGGACACAAACCTTGTTTGCCCGTAACAGGGCTTTGTAATATGGACATCTGAGCAAATTTGGGTTTGTGCAGAAAAACTAGGCTTTGCACATGGGCAAGCTTTTGAAGATCTGGCCCCTGAAGTCAGTTTTTATTTTCATTTTCATTTCTTAAAACACATTTTAAGACTGAAGCAACCCACTCAAGGGCATAGTTCTATTAGTAGGAAGTAACCCACTCCAGGGTGTGCAGTTATAAGGGATTAATCAATACCCCAAGTGCATTGTGAAGCACGAGGCTGCTGGCTGAGTGTCCTCACAACACCCAGTGTTAGCAGTGGAACCAGTGAACCAGAGGAGTGGCTATCTCTGCAAAGCAGTGTGCAAAAGATGGAGATTAGTGTCCAAAAGGTGGATAAGCAGAAAAGGGCCAAAATTCAGCAGAAGGGCAGACAGCAAGGAGAACCAGGGATAAATGACAACCAAGGAAGGGGCTGGAGTAGAACAGTGAAGCAGTCTAGGGAGATCAAATCATGGAAAGCCATGTGTGCAAATGCCAGGAGCCTTAGCAACAAGATGGAAGATCTGGAGGCTGTCATGGTACAGTCAGACCTGGACATTGTGGCCATCACTGAAACCTGGTGTAATGATAACCATGACTGGGAGATGGCCATACCTGGCTACAACATATTCAGAAGAGACAGAGCAGGCAGGAAAGGAGGAGGAGTGGCACTGTATGTGAAAAATGACATAAGGGCCACAGAGATCCAGGAGGAACAAAATGGGGAGAGATACTGTGGGGTTAAGCTGGAAGGAAAATGGGGCCAGCCATCCGCACAGGTGTGGTCTGTAGACCACCAGCCCAGGAGGAAGAAACAGATAGGGAGCTGATGCTAGCCATCCAAAGGATGGCAGACAAGGAGTGAGGTAGTACTGGTTGGAGACTTCAATATTCCAGATGTGGACTGGAGCATCCCAGCAGCAGCATCAACTAGGAGCAGATTTATCCTGGACTCCTTCAAGGTGCCTTCCTCAAGCAACTGGTCATGGAACCAACTCGGCAGAAGGCAATACTGGACCTGTGCTCACCAAACAGGGACAGTGTGATGGGGGTAACAGTGGGGAGCACCTGGTAACAGTGACCACCAGTCATTGTGGTTTGAAATCACAGAAAGAGCAGACCAAACCACGAAAACACGTATCCTGGATTTTAGGGGGAGACTTTGGAAAATGGGAGATAGTTGAAAGAGGCATAAGGGGAATGGGACAGGAATCAGGAGTTGAGCAACAGTGGGCAGTATTTAAATGGGATTATAAGAACAACAGAATTATGCATTAAGCAGGTTAGCAAGATGAAAAGGAAGAGGAGACCATTATGGTTTTCCAAAGAGGTAGCAAAGAAAGTGAAAGCCAAAAAGATTGCATTCAGGCAATACAAAAAGACACAGGCAGAAGGGGATAGGGAGAAGTACCAGGAGAAACAAAGGGAGGCAGGAAGTCAGTAAGGGAAGCCAAAGCTCAGACAGAAGAACACATTGCAAAATCAGTGGGTAAAGAGGGACAAAACCTTTTACAGGTACATAAGTGAAAAAAAAAGACAAAGGAGGGATAGTGAGACAGAAGGGGAGGATGGGAGCCGTGGAGGATGACAACAGTAAAGCTGACATATTGAACAGGTATTTCTGCTCAGTATTTACTGAGGAAGAGGGGTAATGGGTCTGAAGGGGTACAAGGGGTGCGAATGGTGCAGAAATGGACACAAGTCCCTTTACACCAGAAAGGGTCCTGAAGGAACTGGAAGTAATAAGAGTTGATAAAGCAATGGAGCCAGATGGGTGCACCCAGGGTCCTTAAAGAACTAAAAGAGGTGGTGGCTGAACCTCTGCTATCCTGTTTAGCCAATCACAGAAACAGGGAGGTACCCAAAGACTGGAGGACAGCAGATGTAGTCCCCTTATACAAAAGTGGGAACAAAAGGAAGCAGGGAACTACAGACCAGTCAGCCTCACCTCGGTAGTGGGAAAGATCATGGAAGCACTACTGAAGGAGAGATTGGTGGAACATCTGGTTGTCAGTGGACTACAGGACCCAAGGCAGCATGGTTTCACCAAGGGGAGGTCATGTCAGACCAACCTCGTTGAATTTTTTGACTGGGTGACTAGGGAGGTGGATCAGGGGACGGCAGTGGACATGGCCTATCTGGACTTCAGCAAGGCCTTTGACACTGTGCCACATAGAAGACTATTACACAAACTGGGGAATATGGGTGTGGGCAGGACAGTGGTGTGGTGAGTGGGTAACTGGCTGGGTGGCAGGACACAGAGGGTGGTGGTAAATGGCTGTCACTCCACAGAGGGAAGAGTGACCAGTGGGGTACCACAGGGATCAGTGCTGGGACCGGTCCTATTTAACATCTTCATCAGTGACATTGCACAGGATCTAGAAGGCAGAATTTCACTGTTAGCTGATTCACAAAGCCTGTAACAGAGCAGAACACCAGAGGGTGTAGACAGAATGAGAAGGGACCTGCAGAAACTTGAAGAATGGTCAGGGGTTTGGCAGTTGAAATTCAATGCAAAGAAGTGCAAGATAATGCATATGGGGCACAAAAACCCTGGCACAATATATCAGTTGGGGGGTGAGGATATAGCATGCACCAAGCAGGAAAGGGATCTTGGGGTTGTCATCTCTGATGACCTCAAGGTAGGGAAACAGTGTGACAAGGCATCAGGTAAAGCAAATAGAATGCTGGGATGTATAGGCAGGGGCATCACCAGCAGGAAAAGGGAGGTCATAATTCCGCTATACAAGACACTAGTGAGGCCCCACCTGGAGTACAGTGTACAGTTCTGGAGACCATACCTACCAGTAAGGACATAGACAGGGTAGAGAAGGTTCAGAGGAGGGCAACAAAGATGGTGCATGGATTGCATCACATGTCCTATGAAGACAGGTTGAAGGAACTGAACATGTACTCCCTGGAGGAGAGGAGGGAGAGGATATGATAGAGACATACAAGTATCTTACAGGGAGGGACAGGTGCAGGAAAACACTATTTTAAACGAAAAAGATGTTCCAGGACTAAAGGGCATGGGATGAAGTTGGAGGGAGGACGATTCAGAGGAAACATGAAAGAATTTCTTCACAGAACGGGTGGTGGACCAGTGGAACACCCTGCCAGAGGAAGTGGTGGGGGCTGAAACAATCACGGGATTTAAGAATGCATGGGATAGACATAAAGGAATTCTGGAGGTCAGGGGTAAGGGGAAACAGACTTCTAGGAAAACAAACTGAACTTACAAGCTCAAATGGGCAGACTGGGTGGGCCATAGGCCCTTATCTGCTGACACTGCCTATGTATCTATGTATCTATGTATCTATGTTGCTTAATCCCCAATTACTGCAGACCCTGGAGTGGGCTATTACACTTATAACAGAGGGTGCACTACAAAACAAGGAGAAAGAAATATACTTGTTTTTTCTCCTTTTATAAAAGACAAGCAAATTACTGTATTCTGCTGCCTAAAACAATAGTCCCCAACAAAATGGCTGTTATGCACTTACAGATGTCAGAAGGAAAGTGTTGCTATGCTTTCTCTGGCATTTGTTGTGCATGATATGCCTTCTGAGACAGCACAGTAGCTCTGAAGTGCAAAATACGGAGTTGTCTTTTGTGGTACAGACACGGTATCTATACCTCCACTGGCTTAGCTGCTCTGTCTCTCTGTCTGTGATTACATTAATGCATGGCAAGCAATTAAACATTTTCCCCAGCAGTGCAGTCACACAGTCTACCAGACTGTATTCTACCAATTAAGAAATGGCAACTAATGGGACTCAGAGCTTGCAGGTCTTTCTGGAACTCTGTTTCTCTGTCCACCAGCATAAAGCTCACTTTCAGATCATGACATCATTGGGGGGGTCTCCCTCTCTTCATACTGTTCCATCTGACTTTATGCCACAACTATGGAATTTATCTGTCAATCTGGCTGTGCAACAGAAAAATGACCATGGGGACCACACACTTCACTCTGGGAACAAGCTTGGGTAAGAAGCAAGACTACAAACTTTAAACACTACAGCTACTGTTGCTGCACTGTCTGGGACTACATGGCAGGCCTCGGCTCTCACTCACTAAGCAGGGATAGTAATGGCTACTCCACAGACTGCAATTTTGCACTATAACAAGATCAGAACAGAAACACAGGCTGATCTCTCAGAGGGATAGTTCACCACTAACTGTCATATATTGTGGAGTAAGCAATGGTCACCTGATGGTTGTTTACCACTCACCTGCCTTTATCTACCCCATGTTATAAGTCACTAATACACTTTCAGTGTTTTGTCTTCAGCCTTGAATATCACAAGCAGCAAGGGCATGCATTAATCCCAAACATCCCCATTCATCTCATAAAGCTATAGTTGGTTTCCCTCTCTCTTATTGTAGGCTTGGGACCAGCTGGTATATGTAATAGACAGACCAGGTGAGATTCAATCCATACTACACTGTAACATAAAACATTTGTGAATATCTTAAGTTAATATAATGTTGTGACTACAGTACAATCTTCAAAATGTTCAAAAAATGTTATACCAAATATCCATAGTATGACAATCATTTTTTTGGTTGAACATTAGCATTAACTTTTGGTATGACTTAGTGAGATACTTGGTATGATACTGATACTACTGTTCTGGTGTCCATGTTACTCATGTGACTTCTTGTGTTGTGTCTGTGTTACTCGCGTGACGTCCTGTGTAGTCTGAGTTACTCATGTGACATCCTGTGGAAAAAACCCTTGTAAATAAAGTATAATTCACTTTCTAAAAATTAAGTGATTTCTGCCTTTTCCTATGAGGGTACTGTAGTTGTGCAAAAAAATAATGGGCTGGAAAATCAAGGACATGAATGTGGTAGCCAAACTTAAACATGTCCAGATTTGGGCATACTGTGATCAGTAAACATATTGTGGCATAATTACCAACAAGTTAAGTTTATGATAAAAAACTGAAAAGTTAGATATTATGCTACCTAAATAGATACCATAGACATAGTAATATCAAAAAATATATGTTTGATAATATGACAAATTTGCTGTCAAGGACACGATGTTACTCACATTACATTGCCCTTGTGGGAACTTTTAATCCCATTTTTTAGCACCTCTGAACTACAAGCTATCTTTATGTTGGGGACTGAAATACTACCACATGTACCCAATGTAAATATGATATGGTTATGACAATTGGCCCAAATAAATTTTGGAACCTGATTGTCACACGTTGTCTCTCGAGTAGCATATTCGTACCTATATATATACTGTATATATACATATATATATATATATATATTTTTTTTTTTTACCTGAAGAGTAGCTGGCACTTGTGGGTATGCATGATATCAGTGAAAGAAGAAGCCAACACATTGGAAGAATCAAGGCAACTAGCCATAAGATGAGTCAGTGGGTAGTGGCAGTAGCACTTGAACTGAGGATTACAAACCTGCAATGAAAGAAAGTGATTAAAAAGGTGAAATAGTCAGTTTTGGCTTAATTCTCATTGTCTATGAAAAGCTTCCTGTTTATTTAATGCTCTTTGTGAATGGGGTTGTTAGAAAATTATGAAAAATGTATAGATTTTGCTTGGGCAAGTAATGAGCCTTTATCTACCTAACATGGCTGCCAGAAAATGTTTTTTTTTTTAAATTTCAAGCAGGTATGGATATGTGGCTGCACTACATCCAGCTAGCCCCAAAAAGTGCCACTTTCAGGATTGTTGTCCTTTAAGGACACAGGTCCTGACCAATCAAGATGCAGAAACTCTCTATCTATTTTATAATGATTAATACAGAATGTGTTTTAGATAGGTATGCAGGAGACATATGTGTGTTAGCAAGTCACATGCACTATCATTTGTGACTGACATAATTACCATTGACTGGTGGAAACTAACAGAGTGAAGAGAAGCAGTACTTCTTCAGAAACGGCAAATGCAACATCCGTCAGAGAGAACAGGCAGAGAACACCAAGAAGAAGGAGCTACTGTTATAATTATACTTCACTCCTGGGACTAAAGAACTAGAACTCTACTACTGAGACCTTCAATTTAGGGTAAAAACAAAACAAACAAAAAAAGTTAGTGTGTTTGTCTCAGTTGGCTGAAGTGAATTGTTATCTGTGCAATTATCTAGGTGTTTGTCTAGTTGGCTGAAGTGAATTGTTATCTGTGCAATTATCTAGGTGTTTGTCTCAAGTGGCTGAAGGGAATTGTTAGCTGTGAAATTAACTTAAGTGTAGAAAGAGCTTTGAAATAGGGGGAGTGGCTTAGCTAGAAGGAAGCCAAGTTAAAGCCAGATTTACAAACTGCCCTAGATAGCTTCTGCCAGAGAACAGGCAGAGAACACCAAGAAGAAGGAGCTGCTGTTATAACTATACTTCTGTACTGGGACTATATTGCCCTGCATCCCTCCCTTCCACTCTAAGCCAGTTCTACTTTTATAGGCACAGGATTTGACTGACAACAGGAACTTCCTGTTTGGGAGCAGGAAGTGAGTGATCACAGAGCCACAAAAGACTCACCATCCTAGAAGGAAAAGAGTAGCTCTCTGCCCCCCCCCCAGCTGCTGTAGGTCTGACTCTGAGCAAGTAAGGAGACTACTGAGAAATTTAGGAACGTCTTGTCTCAGAACAGGAAGATCAGGAGCTTAAAGGGCACTGAGGTAGTAAGTAAGTAGGGAGAAAAATAAATAAAATAAACAGAGGAAAGAGTAAGTATTCCAAACAACAGTTAAGGGGCCAGAAATAAGACATGACAGGAGTGATGCAGTGCAGTGGCTGTGGAGCAGCAGTCTTTCGGGAGACATTATGGAGGATGTGGTGTTGTCTTTTCTGCAGACACCACTCTGGGCTGAGGGAGGAGGTTGCTCATCTCCAGGCTGTGTTGGCCAGGATTTGGGGAACCTCCTCTCCCACCCAGGGACCACCAGGGCCACTGCTGTTGCCTCACAGATTGCCAAGAAAGAGGAGCAGTTGGACCACAGTGGGCACAGGAAGGGTGAGAGTGGTGGAACAGAGGTGCATCCCTCTAGTTGTACCTCTCCACAATTCATATGCTGTTCTGGCAAAGTGTGGTTCCTCTATGGAGGCACCCACAATGGAGACCAAGAAGGATGCTGGGCACCTCCACAAAGGAGACCCAAAGGAGGGTGGCATTGGACTCCACAGGGGAAGAAAACAACTCCTGGTGGTGGACTCCATTGTTATGAGGGTAGAACTGGGGGAGGAAGGGGAACAGGAGGTAAGGTGCCTGCCTGGTGCCATGGCTTGGAGGGACAGGGAGCGAATCCTCAGGATCACTGGAGCAGCTACACGGGGGAGGGAGCTGGATGTCATTGTCCACCTAGGGACAAATGACTTGACTGAGAAAGAGATCAGAGCAGTGCAGGAAGAGTTTGTGGAGTTGGGGAGGGGCCTTAGACTAGTAATATACATGGTAACCTTCCCAGAGGTGCTGCCTGTCTATGGCATGGATGAGGCTAGGGTGCTCCACACCATGGGATTCAATCAGTGATTGAAAAACTGGTGCAGAGCTCAGGGATTTGGCTTCATTGGGGACTGGTGGTCCACCTGGAGTGATGCAGGCCTATACTGGTGTGATGGTCTGCTTCTTTCCAGGAGGGGAACCAGGATCCTAAGTGATAGGTTTAAATGCTTCATGTGCAAGCATTTAAACTAGCCAAGGGGGAGGCACTGGAAAGGAGCAGAGAAATCCTAGCCCCCTCAAAAAAAACTCAGGGTAGTAAGTGAGGTAAACACAAAGACAGAGATGTCGATAGGGAGAAGGGCAGGGGTAAATGGAGAAAATGACAAAGACAATAAGGACAGGGAAAGGGCAAAAAGGGGTAAGGCCATCAAGAAATGGAGGTTAATGAGTACCAATGCCCATAGTCTGGGCAACAAGCTCCCTGAACTTGTGACCTTGATGAAAGAGGGATGTCTGGATACAGTAGCAGTCACAGAAACATGGTGCACAGAGAACCATGACTGGGATGTTAACATACCAGGGTGCACAACCTACAGGAGAGACAGGGAGGGTAGAAGAGGGGGAGGAGTAGCTCTCTATGTAAGGGCAGGGATTGAAGCAATGGAGCAAAAGAGTGAGCAGGGAGGAGAGGAGGCACTGTGGGTCATCTTAGAGACTGGAAATGGCACCACAATCCGCACAGGGGTTGTATACAGACCCCAATGTCAGGGAAAGAAAATTTATTTTTTTAATTTGTTTATTTATTTATTTATATTTCGGATGACACCTTTGAGCTGAGGGCTCTTTTACAAAGGTTCCACTTCAAGGCAATAAGGACAATAAGGTACAAAACATAACACGATCATTACAATGGAACTTACAAAAAAAAAGACAAGTAAGGTTACAATAATAGCAGCCAAAAGCATTGTCAAAGAATTGTGTTTCAAGTTAATTATACAGTACAAGTCATAGGTGGCGCGGTGAAGCTTTGTTAGAAGTGGGTTAGTGGGAAAAGAGAAAGAAGAGTGGTGGTTGACAAGGAAATGGACAAGGATATGATAGAAGGCAACCTTAGGATGGCAGAGAAAGTGGAGATACTGTTGATAGGGGACCTGAATATGCCAGATGTTAACTGGAGCATCTTTTCTGCAGCCATATCCAAGAGGAGGGCCATTCTCGATGCCCTACAGGTGGTATGCCTCAGACTGCTAGTTTTGGAACCCACTCATGACAGAACAATCTTAGACCTCGTACTCTCAAATGGGGACAGTGAGAGGATCTCAGATCTAGAAGTGGGTAGCCATCTGGGAACAAGTGACCACCAAACAGTGTGGTTCATGATAAACTCAGCTACAGAGTCAAGCCATACAAAAGAGAGGGTACTGGACTTTAGGAGGGCTGACTTTGGCAAGATGGGAGAGTGCCTTAGAAAAGCACTAGAAAACAGGCTAGAAGGAGGGATGAGGCAACAATGGGGAAACATCAAAACTACCATCACAGAGGCAACAAGCTTTTGTGTGAAGCAAATAAACAGATCAAAAGGAAAGAAAAAGCCACTACGGTTCTCAAGAGAGGTGGCGGGGAAGGTTAGGGAGAAAAATATATCATTTAGGAAGCATAATGAAACACCGAAGGAGCAGGACAGAGAACTGTACCAGTTAAGGCAGAAGGAAGCAGGGAGGGAAGTCAGAATAGCAAAGGCCAACGTTGAGGAAAAAACAGCCAACTCAGTTAAGAAGGGGGATAAAACCTGTTATAGGTACATCAGGGAGCGTAGAAAGACAAAGGGAGGGATAGTGAGGCTGAATAGAAAGGACGGTGTGTGGGCAGAGAATGACAGTGAAAAAGCAGAGATACTGAACAAATACTTCTCCTCAGTATTCACAAAAGAGGAGGAGGAGGGGGAGGTGCCTAATCCAGTTAACAGAAGCACTCTGGATAGGGGGGTCAATCCCACTCCTTTTACAGAAAAAAAGATTCTGAAAAAAACTCCTAAAACTGAAGGTGGACAAAGCAATTGGGCCTGATGGAATTCACTGCAGAATTCTAAAAGAATTAAGGGGAGAACTAATGACACCACTGACTACACTTTTTAACAAATCATGGGAGGATGATGCAGTACCTGAGTACTGGAGGAAGGCAGATGTGATTCCCCTTCGAAAAGATGGGAGCAAGAGAGAGGCAGGATACTACAGACCTATCAGTTTGACCTCTGTGGTAGGGAAAGTGATGGAATCACTTCTGAATGAAAGAATTGTTAAGTACCTAGAGGAAAGTGGGGCACAGGACACAAGGCAGCATGGGTTCACAGCTGGAAGGTCATGTCAGACAAATCTAATTGATTTCTTTGACTGGGTGACCAAAGTAGTAGACCAGGGAGGGGCTGTGGACATGGCCTGCATAGACTTTAGCAAGGCATTTGACACAGTCCCACACTAAAGATTAACAATCAAATTAACCAGCCTTGGAGTGGGTCCCAGGGTGGTAGCCTGGGTAAAACACTGGCTGGACAACAGGACACAGAAGGTAATTGTACATGGAGTTCACTCTGAAGAAAGAGGGGTTACTAGTGGGGTACTGCAGGGTTCAGTTCTGAGTCCAGTCCTTTTTAATGTCTTTATAAGTGACATTGCAGAGGGAATAGAATGAAAAGTATGCCTCTTTGCAGATGATACAAAGATCTGCAAGAGGGTTGATACACAAGGAGGCATGGAAAGGATGAGAAGGGACTTGGCAAGGTTGGAAGAATGGTCTGAAGTATGGCAGCTTGAATTCAGTGCAAAGAAGTGCAAAATAATGCACCTGGGAGACAAAAACCCTTGGGAAGATTACACAATGAGGGGGAGTTAGTAACAACAACAAAATGGGAAGGGACCTGGGACTAATCATATCAGATGAACTTAAGGTTAGCAAGCATGTGAGAAGGCAGTAGGGAGGGCTGGGGGGATACTGGGATGTATGGGGAGAGGCATCACCAGTAGAAAACAAGAAGTTGTTATCCCTCTGTACAGACAGTTGGTGAGACCACATCTGGAGTACTGCATCCAGTTCTGGAGACCCCATCTCTGCAAGGACATAGACAGGATGGAGGCAGTCCAGAAGAAGGCAACTAAAATGGTGCAGGGCATGCAAGAGAAGCCATATGAGGAGGGACTAAAGGAGCTTAATATGTATATCCTTGAGGAAAGGAGGGAGAAGAGGGGACATGATAGAAACTTTTTAGTACTTCAGTGGAATCAACAAAGTCCAAGAGGGTAGCATCTTTCAGAAAAAGATATGTGCAAGAACAAGGAGACACAATTAGAAGATAGAGGGGGGACAGCTCAGGGGCAATGTGAGGGAGCATGTTTTCACAGAGAGGGTGGTAGATGCATGGAACAGCCTTCCTGAGGAGGTTGTGGGGTCTAAATCTGTGGGAGAATTCAAGAATGCATGGGACAGACATAAGGTAATTCTTGTGGGGGGTAGGAAGAAATAGGCTGTTTGTTAACTAGGATCTGCAGCTTATCCTGTAGGTAGGGAAATGTGCAGACTAGGTGGGTCAAGCTGTCCTTATCTGCCATCAAAGTCTATATGTTTCATCACTACACTACTGTTTGTGTAGAGCCGTTGGGATCTCTTGGTGTCTTGTTCTCATCTGCTCCATGACCCCTGTCAATGGAAAATATGAAAATGTTAATAACCAATATGTGGCACACAAACAACCTTTGATGAGGTGTGTGAAACAACACCATGCCATATCCTCCTGTGCACCATCCTTGTCCTGTACCTGTGACAGTGATGACAGACACGTACCATTAATAGCTAATGCACTACTATAGATGATAAGTGACTGATCAATGCAACAACATACCTATGAATGGCTGTCACTTGCAAATGCCAATATCGAAAAAGTTTTGCTGTAGTAGACTGTCAGGTGAAGCTATTATACATCAGAAAGACTGTATGATTATAATGGTCCTGTCTTTAATACAAACAGTATTTAGCCAGTCCATTCAACATTTAACAATATTCTGACTTCTTCTTTGAATGCAGTCTGTAGTGTATCACAAATCTACAAACAATATGTTGTAGTCTGTAGAATAGAAATGCATACATCATTAACATCATGTCCTGATGGGATAAAAAAAAAAGCTGTGTTGACATAACTGCCCAGGAGTCTTCCTTCCTGGGTACGGTCATATATTGCATTCACACAATGAAAGGATGCAGACTTCATCAGGTTGAAGGACTATTGATGAGCAGCTATAAGATAATCACAAAATAACTATTGACTCCCAACAACAATCATATGTTTTACAAATCCCAAATAGATACTGATGCCAGTGACAACATACATGTGTCATCCTGTCATCCCACCAGGCAAGTGCTTCCCAGCTGTGTGTGGGTACTATGCACTTCCATTATGTGACGGGGCAGCAATGTCACTAAGCTGTGGTATAAGAAATTGAAAAGTCTTTGTTATTATTCTGTGCTGCACCCAGAGCTTTACATGTGCACCAAACAAATCAACTGCCTTGCCTTTCCTTGCCTAAGAGGGAAGTTTGTCACCAATTTTTGAGAACTCATAATGTCTGGGGACAGTTATGTTAGTTTCTGAGTTGTATATCTTCATAGCCAAATAATCTATCTTTAGTAGCAGAGGATCTGTAATCCCCCAGCAGCTTACATACATCTTTGCAGGGGTATTGTGGATCCACAATATACATATAATATACATTTGCAATAATGTGAACAAAATATATAGCACTTATAATAATTTAATATTTGTACATACATCTCCTGTATGTTTACTGTTTCCTACTTGTTCATTCCATATTTTTGGCCTATGGCCAGTGATGTGCATTTATGACATTGAGCAACTGGGCCAGTGAATCACCAGCTGAGAAGAGGAGGACCAGGAGTCTTGTGTTCATCTACAAAGAAAAGTCTCATGAAGCCCTGGTTGTCTACTTTCCTATGAGAGATTCATGTTCTCAGCTCCATAAAATAGTCTGCTTTAGCCCTGTTATCCTCTAAAGACCGTGTTATAAGAGGCATGTTTTTAGCCACAGACAAAAGTCCTTCATGACTATCCTTCTCCTTAACAGGCTGCAGTGCTACATTATATCCCACCCAGGCATGCATACCTGTGTCAGTGGGCTGTATCATCCCAGGTGTACCAATCATCCAATTATTACCTGATTGTTTGTAGTCAGTACCCTCCATGCTGCTTCGCAGATCCTAGAGTCAATCGACTAACTAGAACATGCCTTTCCATGTCTTGGTCTTGATGCCAACAGAGCCCTGAAAAACTCTTAGAGTCCAGAACTGTGTCAGGAAGGGCAAAGGGCAGATGCACACACAAAAAACCTGTAGTCATCAATCATTCACTATCCACACCACACATGTAGCCCACACCCTCTTATCTCACCGACCACATTCACTGCTCACTGGTACGCAAATATGACTGCCTTGGTTAGGTGCTGCTGTACTGCAGATTCGTTTGTTTAGAGTGTGCATGTTTCCAGGCTGTGATGCATTGCAAGCTGAGGAACTTTGGGGATATGACATGGACAAGTGCATAATAATGACTATTATAACCATTGCTGGAAAGTCTTTGGAAATAGGTCATGGGCGGATCATGTATTATTTTTGTTCAGAGTTTCAGGGCCAATTTTGTAACATCAGATGCAAGCCCTGCTCCTACCAACCATTTAGCAGCAACATTTAGTAACAAAGTACTCCCTGCTTTTTGATAGAAAAATCAGCATTGACTTCAAAATGAATCAGTGCATCATTTGGTGATTATGTCTTACAGGTTAACTTAGATTCATAAAATGGTGCAGTGTTTATCTGAAACAATTATTTTATAGGTAAATGTGAAGCACAAACATGAAGGTTCAAGCCCAGAACTTCAGTCACCAGAGCCATCCCAGTGTTTAACACCAAATCATGCTTCCAAAGGAGACTTTGCTTGTGCTTTACATTTATCAATGAAATAATAGTTGCAACTTTACCCTTTACACTGTTTTGCAGATCTGTTCCTGTGGATGGTTTATGTGTCACACCTAGGTGCTTTCCTGTGCTCTCAGTCTCCTGTGTTGCTGCACAAGCAGTTTCCAATACAGTCTCACAGTAGTCTTAGCATTTGGCTTGCTTACATATGCTTCTAACAATCCAGCCTCTAATGTACACAAATACATTATTGCTGAAATTGTTCAGGAGCATCAAGTTATGATTAAACACTGTCTCATCCATGGTGTTTTTTCAAAGAGCTGTATGTTGGCAGTACTTGTGTCGTGGTCTTTATCAATCACAGGTATTTTAGTGGTGTCCAAGGATTGCTACATTTAACGCTGAACACCTGATCAGAACAGTATTTTGTAGTATGCACTTTAGAATTGTTACACGGTTGGATTATTACTCCAAACACCAGTGACAAAAGCAGTTGAACAGGAGCTCAAGGTGAAGTTGACCAAACTGTTAAGTGAGGAGGTACCTACTGTCATGATTAGCCATAATGGTGTCATACAAGCCAAGGAGTCTGGAAATGTAAATCGAGAACTTTTAATGGACATGCTTGTTGGTGACTCAATGACTTGCACTTTATTTTTTATTGTCATACTCTTTTGTGTTTTGCAGAGAAATATGTGGTTTGGCTCTCTTGACAAGTACTGTACAAATTGACGATTCACAGTATCAAACAGTTCACAGTATGCTTTTGTACCTTGTGTGTCTTGAAATCCAAGAATGCCAGTGATGAGCACAAACATCAGTGCCTTAGCCATTGATGAACCAAGTGTTTGAGTTGATGTTTTTGAGGTGGAAGACTAGGTTTGCTGGCAAAAAAGCATGTAGCTTTACCCAAACTCTTTTCTTCTAGCTATGCATGAAAGGACAGAGCAAGGAACAACATTATCATAGCAAGGAGAAACATTAAGGCTTCTTTTGGCTAAGCAGATTTACTGTGTGTTATTATTTTGTTTTGTGCTTACAGAATGTGCTTACAGGTTTTATTACAGTTTTTTGCTTACAGATTACTGCTTTATTGTTCTCTGATTCAAATAGTTTTTTTTTTTTTTTGCAGTGTATGTTTTCTGCTAAATTGTTACAGGGTGTGCCTACATGTTTGTTATTGTTTTATGCTTAGAGATTACTGCTTTACTTTCTCTGATTCAAATTGTTTCTCTGCAGGGTATATTTTCTGTTAAATTGTTACAGGTTGTGCCTACAGGTTTTTGTTACTTTGTTGTAGTTACAGGCTTTACAGTTTACCATTTTATTTTTCTCTGATTGAAAATGTTTTTATGTTTCTCTGATTCAAAGTGTTTTCTGCAAGGTATATTTTATGTTAAACTGTTGTGCAGGTTGTCTTGCTGAAAGGATGGAAAACACTCACCAGGGTGGTGGGTCAGAGCTGTAGCTGATTGTTTCTGGAGGGCATGGGCTTGGTCTCACCTACCCTTCCCCTCACCCCACCCACTCCAAGTACATCATTTCCATTATACCAGGAGTTCTGACATCACTTCCCCAAAAGGGCAAAGGACATACATCTGTCATAACCTTACTAGCCCACAGCCATGGTCTGTTAAACTCATTGCTTTTAGTTTAAAAAGCAAATAAAAAAGCATTTTGTATTGGTCTTTTTAGATAGATTGAATCATCCTTATTATTTGTTTTTATATTTATGAATTGGTTATAGCCTACTTTTTGTATTTTTGTTTTGTAAATCTTATTGGAAAATAAAAAAATGTATTAACATAAAAAAAAAAACTTAATAGCCCAGCACACTGCATAGGGGATAAATGCATGCACACACTCTCATACACTAACAAAAAATTAACAAACAAAAACAGGAAGGGAGAGAGACATGTGGGGAGTGGTGCAATGCACTGGTTGTGGGGTGGCAGTCTTCTGGGAGATGTTCTGAAGGCTGTAATGCTGACCTATTTGCAGGCATCTCTCTGGTCTGAGGAAGGAGGTTGCACATCTCCAGGCCAACCTGGCTAGGATTCAGGAAACCTCCTCCCCCAGTCATGGACCACCCGAGCCACTGCCGCTGCCTCAGAGGTTGCCAAGAAAGAGGAGTGGTTGTACCACATTAGGCTCATGGAGGGTGAGGGTGGTGGATCAGAGATGCATTCCTCCAGCTGTACCTCTCCACAATTTATATGCCATTCTAGCTGAGAATGGTTCCTCTATTGAGACACCTGCAGTAGAGAACAAGGAGGATGCTTAGAAGGTCCACAAAGGAGACCCAGAGGAGGGTGGCATGAGGCTTCACAGGGAAAGAAAACAACTCCTGGTGGGGGACTCAGTTGTTAGGAGGGTAGAACTGGGGGAGGGAGAGGAGAAGGAGGTAAGGAGCCTGCCCGGTGTCATGGCTGAGAGGGACAGGAAGTGAATCCTTAGGACCATGGAAGAAGCTGCATGGGAGTGGGAACTGGATATCATTGTCAATTGCAAGACAAATGACCTGGCTGGCAATAGGATCAGAGCAGTGCGGGAGAGATTTGTGGAGTTGGGGAGGAGCCTTAGACAAGCAGCACGCATGGTAACCTTTTTGGATGGCTGCATGTATATGGCATGGGTGAGACTGGGGTACTCTGAACCTTGGGAATCAATGAATGGTGGAAAAACTGCTGTGAAGCTCAGGGCTTTGGCTTCATTGGGGACTGGGGTCCACCAGGAGGGATGCAGGCCTATACTGGTGCACTGATCTGCATCAGTCCGTGTGGGAACCGGAATTCTATGTGATAGGTTTAAATGCTTCATTGGCAAGAATTTAAACTAGTCAAGAGGGGAGGCACTGAAAAGGAGCAGGGAAATCCCAGCCCCCCCCCCACAAAACAGGGTAGTTAGCAAGGTAAACACCAAGGTACAGAAGTCGAAAGGGAGCAGGACAGAGATAAATGTAGAAAGAGACAGTAAGGACAGTGAGATGGCTAAATGGGGAAAGGTCATAAAAAAAGGAGGGCGATGAGTACCAATGACCATAGCCCGAGTAACAAGCTCCCTGAACTAGTGGCCGTGATGGAACATAGATGCCTGGATATCAAGGCAGTCACAGAAACACGGTATACAGAGAACCATGACTGGGATGTCAACATACCAGGGTACACAATCTACAGAAGGGACATGGACAGTAAAAGAGGAGGAAGAGTAGCTCTCTACATAAGGTAAGAAATCAAATCAACAGAACTAAAGGGTAAACATGGAGGAGAGGAGGCACTGTTGGTCACCCTGGAGACAGGAAATGGCACCACAATCCACACCAGGGTAGTATACAGACCCCTGTCTCAAGGGGAGGGAATGGACAACGAAATGATGGAAGGCATCCTTAGAATGGTAGAAAAAGGGGAGCTATTGTTGATGGGGACCTGAATATGCCAGATGTTAACTGGAACACCTTTGCAGCAGACACATTCAAGAGCAGGATCATTCTCAATGTCCTACAGGAGGCATGCCTCAGACAACTAGTGTAGGAACCCACTTAGTAGGGAGCAATCTTAGACCTGGTACTCTCAAATGGGGATGTAGAAAGAATCTCAGATCTAGAAGTGGGTAGCCATCTGGGAACAAGCAACCACCAAACAGTATGGTTCACAGTAGACACAGCTTTACAGAAAAGCCATACAAAAGCAAGGGTACTGTACTTTAAGAGGGCTGACTTTGGCAAAATGGGAGATTGCATCAGAAAAGCACTAGCAAATGGGCAAGAAGAATAGGTTAAGAAACAATGGGGGAAAATCAAAACTGCCATCACAGAGGCAACAAGTCTTTCTGTGAAGCAAATAAACAAATCAAAATGAAAGAAAAAAACACTATGGTTCTCAAAAGAGGTGGAGGGGAAGGTTAAGAAGAAAAAGATAGCATTCAGGAAGTATAAGGAAACACAGAAGGAGCAGGACAGAGAACTGTACCAGTTAAAGCAGAAGAAATCAGGGAAGGCAGTCAGGACAGCAAATGCCCAAACCGAGGAAAAGATAGCCAGCTCAGTTAAGAAGGGGAATAAAACATTTTATAGGTACATTAGGGAGTGAAGAAACATCAAGGGTGGGATAGTGAAGCTTAATGAGGGGGAGGGTGGTGGGCAGGTGACAGACAAATAAGCACAGATACTGAAGCAATACTTCTGCTCAGTATTCACAAAAAAAGAGGAGAGGGAGGTACCTAAACCTATCAGTAGAAGCACTCTGGATAGGGAGGTCAATACCAGCACATTCACAGAAGAAAGTTTCCTGAAAAAACTCCTACAACTTAAAGTGGACAAGGCAATGGGGCCTGTCGGGAATCACCCCAGAATTCTCAATGAACTAAGAGGAGAATTAATGGCACCACTGACTACCCTTTTTAAAAAAATCATGGGAGGATGGTGTGGTACCTGAGGATTGGAGGATGGCAAATGTGATTCCCCTTCGCAAAAGTGGGAGCAAGGCAGAGACAGAAAAATACTGACCTGTTAGTTTCACCTCAGTGGTAAGGAAAATGATGGAATCACTTCTGAAAGAAAGAATTGTTGAGTACCTAGAGGCCAGTGGGGCACAAGACCCAAGGCAGCATGGATTCACAGTGGGAAGGTCATGTCAGATGCATCTCATTGATTTCTTTGACTGGTTGACCAAAGTAGTAGACCAGGGAGGGGTTGTGGACATGGCCTACTTAAAATTCAGCAAGGCATTTGACACAGTCCCACACAAAAGATTAACAATCAAATTAACCAGCCTGGGAGTGGGTCCCAGGGTGGTAACCTGGGTAAAACACTGGCTGGACAAAAGGACACAGAAGGTAATTGTAACGTGGAGTTCACTCTGAAGAAAGAGGGTTTACTAGTGGGGTACTGCAGGGTTCAGTTCTGAGTCCAGTCCTTTTTAATGTCTTTATAAGTGACATTGCAGAGGGAATAGAAGGAAAAGTATGCCTCTTTGCAGATGATACAAAGATCTGCAAGATGGTTGATACACAAGAAGGCATGGAAAGGATGAGAAGGGACATGGCAAGGTTGGAGGAATGGTTAAATGTATGGCAGCTTGGATTCAATGCAAAGAAGTACAAAGTAATGCACCTGGGAAACAAAAACCATGATAATGAGTACACAATGGTGGGGGGGGGGGGACTAACAAAAACAACAATGTAAAGGGACCTAGGGGTAGTCATATCAGATGACCTAAAGGTTGGCAAGCAATATGAGAAGGCAGTAGAGACTCCATCTGGAGTACTGCGTGCAGTTCTGGAGACCCCATCTCTGTAAGGACAAAAACAGGATGGAGGCAATCCAGAGGAGGGGCAACTAAAATGGTGCAGGTCTGCACCAGAAGCAATATGAAGAAAGACCAAAGGAGCTTAATATGTATATCCTTGAGGAAAGGAGGGAGAGGGGGGACATGATCGAAACTTTCAAGTACCTCAAGGGATTCAACAAAGTCCAAGAGGGTAGCATCTTTCAGAAAAAGAGATGTGCAAGAACAAGGTAGCACAGGTTTTTTTTTTTTTTTTTTGCTCAAAAGAAATTTTATAAAATTTCCACAAACAAAATAGACGTACAAACAGTACACAAACCCGGATATACCGGGAGCACAACCCAGAACTGATTGTGCAAACTATGTACATCCCCTATTTACAATCATACTGGAATGCCACCCCCCTTAAAAAAAACGAACCAATACAACGAAGTTTATCAGTTAACAATGTTAATTACACATTTCTTAATGGTCAACTCGTTTTACCCCCCAACATTCAGTCACAACATTTCCACTTCCCAAAATCCCGATTAGCGCAGTCCTTTCCGGTGGCCATCCAGCATGTCCCATAAGGAAAGAGAGAGAGAGAGTCCCGTTCCACAAAAACCCCATCAACCGCATGTGGTCTTCTATTATTAGGATATGTCCTAGTCTTACCAAAAATAAGCACCTAAATAGGTTATAATCTAACTTTACCTGCAGTATAGGGGATAAATCAAAAATAGAGAAGGAAAAGTCTTATCCCTTACGGCTCCACTCCCAAAATGCTACACAAGTTCTTAAAATTATTCCTCTACTAACTGTTATCCGACAGACAGATCTGTGTACTAGCACCTAAGTTTTGCTGGGAATAAACTATGTCTAATATTGCCCATCTTTTGTCATAAATCTCCCGCCTTCCCTCAGAGATTAGGTGTTTTTTAATCTTAGCCAAATCCCCCAACAAGTCCTTCACCCATTGTTTGTATGAATAAACCTGATCATCTTTCCAGTGTTTGACTATATATGCCTTAACTATTGACCCCATTAAGGAAAGATGAAATCTTGGTGTGATCCCCATAATCTGAGAGTAATCACCTAACACACAAACTTCTGGGGTCATATAGCCTGAATAATCCAACAAGGGATCCATACCTTGTCTAATCTCGCTCCATAGGGAAGATATTTGACAACAACTCCACATAATGTGTATCAAGTCCCCTACTTCTGTCCCACACCGAAAACATAGATCTGTCTGCCTCAAACCCCTAGAACATAACTTTGCAGGGGTGTGATAAATATTATGAACCACAAAAATCTGCATATTTCTATATTTGGGAATCACATTGTATCTGATGGCTTTCCAGATATAATCCCAATTTAGAGTGGCAGCCAGCACCTTGTCCCAGTAAAGAATAGGGGTAGGAGCACTAAGGTATCTGGAGTCCAAAAGAAGCTTGTACACTCGTGAGAGTGGGTTAGTTTTATGAAAAGCCTCCTTCAATTTTCCCCACGAGAGAAAACTATCTGCAAATTCCCCTCGTCCCCCCCGAGCTCCTGAATCAACTGTTTAAGCTGTATCTTTTGGAAATAGGACAGCTCGTTACATTGTAGTGGTAAGACTACTTTCCCCCCTTGTTGCATATCGCCCATGGTAAGACCCTCTAAATGGATGGCCCACTGCTGTCCAAGCACCCTACCCCCTATAAGCAGATTAGGGTTACCCAGAACAGGTTGATCCCTGGCCTTGAATTGACATCCTTTCTGTGTTGGGGTAAGAAAAGATCACCAAGCCTCTATGGATTTCCAGATAGGGTTCCCCATCCCTAATTTACCCAGTCCTTTTTTGGGCCCAACGTACAGTAACGACTCAGGAGAGTATCCCATGTTCTTTAATAATTTCCTCTCAATTTGTAGCCAAGCGGGTAAGTAGCGTCCCTCATCCAAACCTATTGTCCGTTGGGCCATCAAACCCAACTGACCCGCCACATAATAAGCCTGGAGATCAGGTAGTCTGACACCCCCCCTTCGCATATGGTCTGTTCAATACCCTGTACCTGATCCTAGTAGGTTTACAGTTCCACAAGAAATCTAACATCAGTTTTCTAATTAAATTAAACCACCTAATAGGGATAGTATAAGGGGCTAAATAGACCGGATATAACAATCTCGGCAGAACATTCATCTTAATGATACCTAACCGTGCCGTAAAATTCAAAGGTAGCTTGTTCCACCTCAGAATGTCCCCTGAAATCTCTGAAATAATTCCCCCCATATTGACCTCAGCTCCAGATTCTTGATTTGCTGTAATCCAAATTCCCAAATACTTTAGCTTGTCCTTATTCCACTGTACCCCCAGGGACGAGAAGTCCGCTTTAAAAACATGTGGGGCCAGGGGAAGAATTTGTGTTTTAGTAAGATTAAGCTTATAATTTGAGACCTTGGAAAACCACTCTATTAATTCTCTAACAATCTCAAAACTATTTGCCAGGTCTCATAAATGGAGCAATATATCGTCCGCAAAGACTGAAAGTTTTAAATCCAATCCTCCGATCTCAATCCCTTGAACCCCGACCTCCCTGTTAATAGATCTTAATAAGGGCTCTAAATAAATATTAAATAGTATCGGCGAAATAGGACGCCCTTGCCGAGTTCCATTCTTAAGTTGAAATTCCCTCGATAAATAGCCATTACATAAAATTCTAGCTGTGGGCGCCGCATATAAATTCTTAATACCTCTAATGAGTCCCCCAGGGAACCCCATTTTCTCCATTGTAGCAAAAAGAAATAAGTGTGAAACCCTATCGAATGCTTTTTCAGCATCAAGAGAGATCAGGGCTAAAGGAAACTGAGAGTCAGTGGCGGAGTTTAGTATATGATGCAATTTCCTAAGCGCATCTTTTGCTCCTCTCTCTGGCATAAAATCTATTTGTTCCTGACTGATTAAGCTTGGAGCTACAGTCAATATCCTATTCGCCAAAATCTTAGTAAGGATCTTAATATCCGGGTTAATTAAGGCTATAGGCATATAATTTCCAATTACATCCCTGGGCTTATCTGGTTTGGGTATTAGTGTAACATATGCCTGATATAAGGGAGAGTGGTGGATACCATCCCTCATTATGGTAAGAAAAAAATCCTTGAGTATAGGGAGTATAGTCTGAATGTGAGTTTGATAAAATTTAGCCATAAGACCATCAGGCCCTGGTGATTTGCCTAGAGGAAGGGACCGCACCACCTCAGTAATTTCTGAAGCACTAATGGGGGCATCAAGTTTCCTAGCAAGAACAGGGTCTAATGTCGGTAACTGAACTCCCTCTAGATAATTTTTAACCTCTTCCTCCCCACCAGATCACTGTGTTGGTAGATTTTTTCAAAAAATGAGGCAAATGCTTCTGCCATCTCCTGGGGGTCTGTCAATAACCTCCCTTCTTAAGTAATCGAGGAGACTGTCCTACTAGCCTCCCATTCTTTAATTCTAGCTGCCAGAAGACGTCCCGGAACATCACCCTGCAGGAGAAACTTAGCCTTAATCTTATTTAACCAGAATTCAGTCTTCCCATACCAGATCTCTGAGAGTTCCTCCTTAAGTTTTAAGTTCCAAATCCACATCTTCAGATGACCCTTCCTGTTCGACAAAGAATTTATTGCCCTCAAAAATTCCTCTTTAGCCTTCTTAATCCACTTCTCCTTGGCAGCAAACTTTAGCTGCCATAGAATATAGAAACTTACAAGTAGGCCAGGCTAACCTCTTATCAATCAGTGTAGGAAGTTGTACTCTAATAATTCCTGGAGGGCCCTCTAGCTCATCCCTTCTCCCTTATCCGAGAATAACCAATCCTGAAGCCTCCACCTATATGTTCTAGGCAGCAAGGCTTAGGTTCCCAACACAACTGAATAAGCGAATGATCTGAGAGAATTCTACCCTCAGTCAAAACTGCTCTAGTCTCCCCCAGAGCTTCTCTGTTTACTAAAAAAAAATCTATCCTAGAATGACTCTTATGAGCAGACAAGTAGAATGTCATTTTAGGGCCATTATTAGGAAAGAGCTTAAATGGGTCAGTCAGACATGCTGACTCCTGAAACTTAGCCAAAGCAAGCTGGGCCTTAGTCATCGGGCCTCCATGCGGAGGTATCCTATCCTCCTTGTTGTCTAGATATAAATTCCAGTCCCCAGCTAGTATAAGTGAGAGTGGGGGAAATGTAGCAATATTCTCTTCAATTGAGGCAAAGAAATCGGGTTCTGGAGGGGTTGGCCCATAAATGGAGGCCACCGCTGCTACCTTGCCATGAACGGAGCCCACAACATAGATTCCCCTACCATCCTGCCTGGTCAAAACCTGGGTCACCTCAAAAGGGCAAGATTTATTAATTAAAATCGCAACCCCCCTGATGCCCTCTCCTTACCCCCTCCATACACCTGACCCACCCAACGTTTCCTAAGACTACCTAACTCTTCAGGTAATAGGTGTGTCTCTTGGAGTGCGACGATGTGAGCCCCCTGCTGCTCAATATGCCGTAGAATAGTCAGTCTTTTTCGATGTCCCCTCAAGCCCTTAACGTTCCAAGAGATTATCTTATAAAGTGCCATCTAACTAACCGAAATTTAAACAAGATCCTAATATGAAGCCTTCCTGAGGTCTGCTCCTAAAATTTCCTGGTTGAGTACTCTCTCTCTTTCCATCCCAAAACCCTCCCACCCCCTCCAACCCCCGGTCCCTAGACCGATCTACTGCTTCTTGTTGAGTCATGGATGAACCCGTTCCTTGCCCCCCCTCAGCCCCAATCAAAACCACCTTACCCCAGAAACTGGCCCTTAAATCCCCCTTAGACCCAGCCAAACCAATCCCAACCTTTGAAAGGATAGTGCCCCCATATATCTCTCACATGCATAATATTCTAAAGAAAAAAAAAACAAAAAAAACTCTGCCAAGTCAATAAGGAGGCATCCTCTCCCCCTACATCAACTACAAAAATCAACTAGCTATGCTTCCTTTTAAGAACTCTAATGATCTATCATAATGTCCTCTTATAATGGATACTATGCCCAGACCCCTGGTCCAATTCGTTATCCCCCATAGTATCGTTTCTCCCAGTTCAATAACCAGTCGGCCCATTAGCCCTTAAATCATAAACAAAGGGGGGTAAACCCCCCTGACAACCTTTTATAGCCCCTTCCTTAAACATCCGTGAGGCTAAGGACTAACCCGTTGATCTAATAACTATAAAAGAACAAGTATTTATTAATGTCCCCCGCTCCCTTAATCTCAAATTAGAATCCAGGTCCTTAAAGTAAGTGTCCCAGTTCCGGCCAGAGATTGAATTAACAGCCTCCATGATAATAAGAACCCCCGTATCTTCCTCGAATCTTCCCCTCTGTAGAGACTAAATCTCCAATGTCAAACACATTCAGGTTAAAGATTTAAATAGTTCTGGAAGATCCACTCTCAGCCCCTCCAACGCTTCTCTGGCTGTTAAATATTTCTTTTCTCCAGATTGTAGTCGCACCATAAGAGTAGCAGGGTATAGGAGCCGAAACTTAATCCCTGCTAAATAAAGCTTCTTCTTAAGATCATTGTGCTCCTTTTGCTTTTCTCGAATACCCAGTGTTAAATCTTGAAAAAACCATAATGAGGCCCCATTCCACTGCAGAGGTTTTTTCTGCCTAGCAGCCAAGAGGACATGAGTTTTTTCCTTATAATTGAGAAATTTCATAATTATAACTCGGGGCCGGGCCCCCGGCAGTGGAATCTCCTGTAAAGCTTGATGGGCTCTTTCCAGATTATACCCTTCCCCAAAGGGCGAAGGGCCTAGCATTTTTAGCAACAACTCCTGGATAAAGGAGACGCAGTCTGGACCTTCAGCCCTTTCAGGGAGCCCCGCCAGAATAAGGTTGTTCCTCCGATTTCTAGCTTCTTGGTCTTCCTGTCTCTCCTCTAGTTTCTTTACTTTTTTCCGGAACATCCCTATCTCCTGCTCCATCAACGAGACTTTCCTCTCCTGTGAGGAGATCTGAACCTCCGTGTCACTCATTCTTTGAGCCAGTGAATGTAACGCTGGCTTTACCTCCGAGAAATCCACCACCAAGCCTTGCAATAAAGATTTGATTTCCTTAATGTCATCAGGGTGTACACCGGAGCTCCCCTCATTAGGCGAATCCTCACCCTGTTCTATGTTAGTGGGTGACTGAGGCTTAGGCCGTTTAGTTGCTGGGGCTTGCCCTGCCAGCAGTTCCACATGCTCGGCTTCCATCTTCAACTTGAACTCGGGCTAGGCCTGAGTGAGACTCCTCCGCAATACTCAATCTCGGCCACCTAATTAACCGCCGCGATCTCCACACAGCCAGACAGGGGGAGGATAAATGGTGTCAGCCAAGACTAAGAGCCACTCAATGGATGCTAACACCAGCACTGAGGTAGTTTAACTATATATTTTGTTGCTATGGGCCTCGGAGAAGCGCGGTACATGTCTTACCCGAGCGAGCTCATCACGTGACCCCCCAAGGTAGCACAGTTTGAAGATAGAGGGGGAATGGCTCAGGGGCAACGTGAGGAAGTATTTTTTTTATGGAAAGGTTGGTTGACGCATGGAACAGCCTTCCTGAGGAGGTTGTGGTGTCAAAAACTGTGGCTGAATTCAAGAATGCATGGAACAGACGTAAGACAATTCTGGGGAGGTAGGAGGAAGTAGGCTCTTGGTTAATAGGATCTGCAGCTTATAAAATAGGTAGGGAAATGGGCAGACTGGATGGGCCAAGCGGTCCTTATCTGCTGTCAAAGTCTATGTTTCTATAAGCTGCAATATACACTTTGGTTTTTTTCCTACAAAAATGTAAGTGTTCAGTCCTCATTGTTATTAACAACAGTAGAGTCTGTTTGATAGCTGCATTTGGTGGAGTTTTTGCAGATGTTTCCATTTGCTGGTTCCTGACCCTGGAATAACTTTTCTTGCATCATATAACTTGCATCAAAAAGCATAAGGTAGAAGGCTTGGTTTGCTGGCCAAGGCACCTAGCTTCACCTGAGCTCTTTCCTTCCAAGACTGCTTGAAAGGCAGAGTAGAGAACCTTGCCAAAGCAAGGGAAAAGGATTACGACTTCTTTTGGCTAAGCAGATTTACTGTGTGGTGTTGTTTTTATTTTTTACTTACAGGGATTGCTACTGTTTGTTGCTAACATTTCATTGCTTTATTTTTATCTGTAGCAAAGTGTTTCTTACAGCGTATATCTTCTCTGAAATTATTACAGGTGGTGCTTTACAGGTTTTACAGTTTTATCTAACATTAGGATAAGCCTTCAGGGTTACTGCATTTGTTGTTGACTGATTGTTTCTGCTCTTACCTCCTTGTTCTTTCATCCGTGGTTCTTCTTTTTCGGCAGGGAAGGGCCCAGCCACCCACCCCCATCCCCAACCACCCCACACTACACTCCTTTTATAGGGTACCACAGTTGTGACATTTCCTGTGGCAGAGCAGGAAGGGCGGATCAGGGAGCATCCACAAGGTGAGCTCATTTACAGGGCACTAGTAATTTAACTTGTTATAACAAGTTAAACAAAACAAAACACAATCAAACCATTACTTGCATTTTTTCCTTCTAATTACTCTGACTAGGTTATAAACCCAGCATCTTATCTGGAATGGATATCATTAACTGCAGGTACTGGAACAATTTTCAGAAAGACAGTCTTACAGGATTTAGGACACTGTCCTACATGCTGGGCCATTGGAGATCTTAGGGCTCAGCTCCGGCAGCATGGGCAGAGATTGCACGCCCAAATTTCATATTCAAGGGGAAATACATTATAAGAACCACCCACCATTTCCCCAGCATCCAACAGAAAACCCGACCGCAGAGGGTAGTTGGACCAGGAGGTTGGCAGGTGGTTAGAGGGGCAACCTGGTGCCCCATCACTCTCTGCTCTCCAACATATTACCTCAAAAACATATAAACACTACAAACAGGTATCTGCCTCTATCTCTGAAATCAAACAAAGAGGCAGAAGACACTGCAGAGCAGGAAACTCAGCACAGGAGCTAGCACAACAAAACTCACCCAAATCAGGAACCAAAACAAAAAGCAAACAGGAAATCCAAAAACTTCTGATCATAGGAGACTCCATGATTTGGGGTTGATACCCATCTCAGTCAGGGTAATGGTCAGATGTCTCCCAGGTACATCAGCATGGAGAGACACTGACCACATTGCTAAAATTGTTCACAAAGCAGGAGAAAACATTGATGTCCTGGTACACATAGGGACTAATGATCCTCCAGCTGGTCAGTTGTGGAGACCAAGGAGCACCTGACCAGGTTGGGTGACAAACTATCATCTATTTCATCCGGCATCTCCTTCTCTGAGATCCTGCCAGTCTGAAGAGGGGAGCAGATGGACGGAAGGTCAGAGAAGGGGAGATAGGGGAGCTAAACATGTGGCTCAAGGGCTGGTGCCAGGAAAAAGGACACAGATTTGTAGGGAACTGGCAACAGTTCTGGGAGCGAAAGTTCTTTAAATTTGATGGACTGCATCTGACTAAGGAGGGAGTCAGTGCATTGGGGCAGAAGTTTGACTTCTTTGCAGAATATTTAAACTAGCAAATGAGGAGAGGGGTGCAGCACATAGCCGAATGGGAAGAACACCCCTTCCCCCTCAGCTAGTGGTCAGACAGGGATTCAGCATGTTTGCAGTTCATTTGCATCACCAGGTAAGAAAAGGTTTGTCTCCCGTGCGATGCACAGGGTAATGCCAAACCTCACCCAACAACTAACACACGAAATCTGCCCAATGGAAAATCATGTACACAAATGCTCACAGCCTGGGAAATAAGATCCCAGACCTGCAGGCAATAATGTCAGAGGCTAAACTGGACATAGTAGCAATTAATGAGACGTGGTTTACCAGTAACCACACTTGGGAGACTTCAGTACCTGGCTATGTATTGTTCAGAAGAGACAGAGGTGCAAAAGGGGGAGGAGTGGCTCTGTATGTCAATGAAAATACCAAAGCTACAGAAATTCAGAATACACATAAGGAGCCAGAAGAACTGTGGGTCACCCTGGAAACAGGAAATGGGACAGCCATAAGAACTGGGGTTGTCTACAGGCCCCCAGACCAGGGGAGGACATAGACACATTACTGTTAGAAGATATACAAAACATGACAACTAAAGGGGAGGTTCTGATAATGGGAGACTTCAACATGCCGGATACAGATTGGTCAATACCAGCAGGAACATCTGCCAGAACTAGACACATAGTGGATTCCCTGCAGGGAAGGGCCTCAAACAACTGGTACAACAACCCACAAGAGACAGGGCTATCCTAAATCTAGTACTGACTAACAGGGAAGGGATCACAGATCTCCAGGTAGAAGGTCACCTGGGGGCCAGTGACCATCACATGGTATGGTTCAATTTGGCTACTATATCTAAATCATCCCATTCCAAGGCAAAAATATGGGACTTCAGAGGAGCTGACTTTGATAAGATGGCCAACAGAGTTAAGCTAGCCCTGGCAAAAAGAAACACAGGTGAGGGGGTACAGGCAAAGTGGGCAAGCATTAAGGATGCAATACTTGAAGCAACATCCCATTGTGTTAGACAGAAAAGGAAGTGCAAAGAAGAAGGAAACCACTTTGGTTCTCAAATACAGTAGCAGAAAAGGTCAGAGCCAAAGCTGGCCTTCAGGAAATATAAGGAACACAGCGGATGAAGATAGGGAGGCATACCAAACTGCCCTAAGGGAAGCAGGGAAGGCAGTAAGGCAGGAAAGTCCCAAACTGAGGAAACACTAGCACAAACAGTAAAGAAGGTGACAAGACTTTCTATAGAGACATTAGTGAAAGGAGAAAGTCCAGAGGGGGTATGCTAAGCTTAGTGGAGAAAGGGAGCATGTGAGGAGGAGGACCATGTAAAAGCATCTATCCTAAATAGATACTTTTGCTCAGTATTTACTGAAGAGAAGGTAGGGCAGGGCCCACAGCTCAGCACCATGGACACGGGGGAGGGAGGTGAGCACCACTCCTTCACAAAAGAAAGGGTCCTACAAGAGCTTGCTAAGCTCAGGGTGGACAAGGCAATGGGACCTGATGGCATACATCCCAGGGTACTTAAGGAGCTAAGGGTGGAACTAGCAGAGCCATTAGCAGAACTGTTTAGTGAGTCTCTGAGCACAGGAGAGGTCCCAGAAGACTGGAGAAGGGCTCATGTGATCCCGCTCCACAAGAGTGGTAGCAGGGAGGAGGCAGGGAACTACAGACCAGTCAGTCTTACCTCAGTAGTGGGCAAGATTATGGAGGCACTCCTTATGGAAAGGATAATGCAACACCTGGAATCCATAGGGGACAGGATCCAAGACAGCATGGGTTTACAAAGGAAGGTCCTGTCAAACTAATCTCATAGATTTCTTTGACTGGGTAACCAGAGTGGTGGACCAAGGGGGAGCAGTTGATGTGCCTACCTTGACTTCAGCAAAGCTTTTGACACTGTTCCACATAGAAGATTGATAAATAATCTGGGTAGGCTTGGGGTGGGTCAGAAGTTGGTCAACTGGGTGGCAAACTGGTTGTGACGGCAGAAAACAGAGAGTGGTGGTAAATGGTATACAGTCAGAAGAGATGCAAATCACAAGTGGGTACCTCAGGGATCAGTCCTGGGGCCAGTCCTCTTCAACATCTTCATTAGTGACCTTGCAGATGGACTAGAGGGTAAGGCTTGTCTGTTTGCAGATGACACCAAGATCTGCAACAGAGTAGATGATCCAGATTGGGTGGGCAGAATGAGAAGAGATCTGGATAAACTAGCAAAATGGTCAGAAGAGTGGCAACTGAGTTTAATGCAAAGAAGTGCAAGATCATGCACATAGGGAAGAAACCCTGAAGCCACCTATAGGCTGGGATGGGAGTTGCTAGCAGTCACAAAGGAAGAAAGAGACTTGGGCATCATCATCACTGATGACCTGAAATCATCCAAGCAGACCTCTAAAGCAGTAGGTAAGGCTGGGGTGTTAGGTTGTATTAGTAGGGGTATCACAAGTCGTAGAGGGAGGTAATAATCCCTCTTTACAAGACACTGGTTAGGCCCCATCTGGAGTACTATGTGCAGTATTGGAGGCCACACCTTCACAAGGACATTAACTAAAATTGAGGCAGTCAGAGAGGGCAGCAAAATGGTGCAGGGACTGCATCAGAAGACATATGAGGACAGATTAACAGAGCTCAATATGTATACCCTTGAGCAAAGGAGGGACGGAGGTAATATGATAGAGGCATTCAAACACCTTAAGGGCATTAACAAGGTGAAAGAGTCTAACATGTTTAGATATAAGAAAAATAGCAGGACAAGAGGACACAGCATGCGATTAGAGGGGGGCCGATTAAGGGGGAATGTGAGGAAATTCTTTTTCACAGAAAGGGTGGTGGATGCATGGAATGGCCTACCTCAAGAAGTAGTGGCTATGAATACAGTGCAGGGCTTCAAACAGGCATGGGATAGGCATAAGGGAGGAATACAAATAAGTATGAATAGATAGGCCACTGACAGAGCAAAGGCCAATGGCACATTTATAAGGTAGAAAAAGAAATGGGCAGACTGGATGGGCCTTGCAGTCCTTATCTGCCGTCAACTTCTATGTTTCTATGATGTAAACATAATTATTCTTTGATGGATGTAGAAAGCTTCATTTGTATTTATAAGCCTTCAAGCAACAGTCTGACCCATAAACTGCAGCTTGATTGGTGGAATGACCATTCATCGCTATTTCCAACACAGTTACATCTACTTCAGACAGCTAAATGACCACCTTTGGTATGAGCTGTGCTTGTACTTACTTGATAATCCAGTAGTCCGAAAAGTATTTAAGTGTTGCTTTCCAGTGTCCCAACAAGACAACAACCATGAAGACCAAGGATTTAAATGCAAGACAGTGATCATCTTAAATGTGTGCATCATTGCTAAATCTGAGATCAACAAATGCAGTTCCTTGTTCTCGCTGTACTTCGTTCTAAGTACTAACTGACATTGCATCAAGAATGACATTTTTTGTTCTGCCATGAATTTCCTTCTTTTAATTAATATGTAGTAGTAGTAGTAGTAAAAATTTTTATTCAATTGACAAGCAAAAGAATAGGAAACTCAACTGAGACATGCTCATTTCCAGTGAGGTCCTTAAGACATTCATATTAACATTTTCATATATAACATATCACAAAATAACTGTATAATGTAGCTAACACCTGATCTGAGAATTCAGCTACATGTGAGATATTTGACATTTACTTAGCATAATATAGTGTATGAACATAGATGTATCCTTATGTATTATAATAATCTACACATCTATAGTTTTTTTCTGTACATTTCAGTCATACCTACTTACTTTTGCAATGTATGTTCATGTAGTAGTTGCAGCCCTTTATCTCTGAAGTAGTTGTAAGCTTTTGGTGCATAGTGATGTAGTCTTGCGGCAAATAGCTTTGGAAGTGCTATGCCCGTGGTTCAATGTGGGGAATAGTTCCTTCCACAATCTCTTTATAAGCCCTACGCTAACCGCACCTCCCTTGCTTAGGGAGTATTTTTCATCCCTGAGCTCCATGCGTGGCTATGTGGCTGTGTGTTCTCTCTGTCTCCCCCTCCCTGCTGGTCTCATCCATCCCTCACATGTCTCCCCTCATTTTCCTGTCTTCTCCTTGTTTGTTGTTTACCTTTGTTTTGTTTTTTCTTCCCCTTCCCCTTTCCCCACTTGCCTCCATTTTCTGCTTGTATCTGGGTGCTCCCCTTTTGTTGTCTCTTTTGGGCTTTTCTACCCGCCATTTGTCGCCACCTCTGCACTGCTTGAATGCCTGCCCACATTGTCCCGGACGCCTCCAGCCATATTTTGTTGCTTTTTGATCCTATGCATCTGGGTCTTTTGCTTTTAGCCCTTCACTGGTGCCTCTTACACACCTCCCTGCACTTTCCATTCTCCTACCCCCCGACTCACTCCTGTCTCCCTCAGGAAGCCACCCACTTCCTGTTTGTTCCCCTTAGGCCACTGCTCTCTCCTTTCTGGTTCTCAGTTCCCCTTCAGACCTCCAGCGTGCTGTCTCTTCATGGCATTTCAGTCCCCCCTGTGCTTTTTTCTGATTCCTGGACTTAACACCTTTCATCCCATCAGCTGTCTGCCCATCCTCCTGTACACTGGCATTCCTGGCCATGGCTTCATTTCCAGGGGTTTTGATATCTCCGGTGAGATATGGACAGGTAGTCATGATGGCGGAGCTCATGGCTCCTTTCTGCCACTATCACTATTCCCCACATTGATCTGCAGGTGTATTGGACAGTGCAACATATGACAATGATGGAAACTGCACCATCCATGTGTACGGGCAAACTAAAGGGGCAGTACAGGTGGTGAGCACTACATAAGTCCACTATGGAGTATTTACAGAATGGGTGCGGGGGGGGGGGCTTTACGCAGCTACAATGTTGCCAAGCAGGAGTACTGAACAGCAGACATACTCTTGTGTCCTTTCACCAGATTTTAGCTACCCAATGTGTTCCTACTTCTCACCATTGCATTTCCAAACTGGGGTACCTGTATTTTGCTGCCAATTTTATGTTTCTAGACTTTTCCTTTTCTCTGACATGCACGTGTCTCTTTTTGACTCCAGCAGCTATGTTTGGCAATCAGTGATGCCTCTGCCCATGTCCCTACTTTTCTGTGGAGTTGTACATTTCATTGTTGGTTTACTACCCTGTGCCTGCATTACTTGGATGGAAGATTGCAGAAGCTTTCTTGCCCCTTGCTAATTTCCTCCGAACCACCACATGTCTGATTACTACCACCTCCTCTAGTCACCTTAACTCTATATTGCTCTGTTGTGTAGTTTATTTGTACCTAGTTATCCCTCACACGGCCACTTACGATCCCCAGGATGTTTCACCGGGGGGGGGGGTTCTCCCATTATACTGTCTCTGGGGTTGCTCCCACTTTACTGCCCCTGCTACTCCATCTTCAGCCACCTGCCAGGTATGACCATCTACTACAGATAGATCTTCCACTGCACACATTCCTGTTGTTTCCATGGCCAGCCTCTTCTTACTCCCTCTCATTCCCATTGTGTGTTCTCCACCTCATAATTTCCACTCCTTTCTACCATGTCTCTGCATCATTTCACATCCCGTTTATATGCTGTTCCTCATTTCCTTCCCTCTACATCTGCTTTCTGCCAGCTCATACCAGCAGTACTCCAGTCTCCATCCATAACTCACACCTTCTGAGGTGCTGAGCAAATGTAGGCTTCCCCTGTCCACCGGGGATGGGGGTCCATTTCAATCATTACATCCTATCACTCCCAGCCTGGTGTCCTCCTTCCCTAACTCTGCTGAATAGCATAAGGTGAAGGTTCGCTTGCTTCGGCGACCGGGGATAGGAGTAATATCTATCATCTATGGACTGTTACCACACCTTCTCTACCTCATACCAGTTACCACTTCCCTTTGGGAATGGAACTTCATCCTACTTTCCAATTCGACATTCTTCATCCCTAATTCTGCTGGATAGCATCGCATGAAGGTCAACTCACCCCAACTACCATAGATGGGAGCCATGCCTACAATATACCGAGTCATACCATGCCTTCTCTACCTTATACCAGTTGACACTTCCCCTTCAGGAACAGAGCTACCTCCTATTTACTGACTTGACATCTTCTGTCCCTAACTCTGCTTGGCAGCATTAAGTGCAGGTTAGCTTGCCCTACTACCAGGAATGGGAGCTATATCTCCAATCTACAATTTTTACCATACCTTCTCTACCTCATGTCAGTTGTTGCTTCCCATTAGGAATGGAACTCTTACACTCTTCATATCATCACCATTATACTTATGCAGTGCAGGTTGCCACTTCCCATCAGGAATGGGGCCTTTCCGCTCTGACTGTCTTCCATCTCTCAGCTCAGCCGGTGACTTCAACCAGTGGAACTAGAACCACATCAACTTGTTGACTCCATTCTGCCAATTGCTGCTTCCCATCACTCATAGGACCTTTCTGCTCTGAATGACTCCACTCACCATCCCGTTCTTCAATGGACCTTCATTTTCTAGCCCTTTTGACCCACTTTCCTTCAACATATGGATCATGCCGTGTGGTTTAGTCCAGGACAGGCATCATTCATCACCTTGGAAAATTGGACCTCCTTCATCTGGATCATTTTCACACTTCAGATTCTATTGCTCATGCGGAAGACCTATTCTTCAACCTCAGGATCATCGAACAATCAGCATCATCCATGGATCAAGGATGGATCATTGTATCTTCAAGCAGTTCACCAATCTTAAGTTAGCTATGGTTACTAGAATCTAGGTCCTTCTCCATTTAGTATGCCCAGAGAATGGGCAGATCTCCGGCCATGGGTTCTCAAAGGTTTCTTCCATCTGGGGGGTTTTCCTCTCCTGAGTGCAAGGAAGTCATACTCTCCATAAGTTGGAGGAGGTATCTTTATGGTCCTTCTTTTCCCTGCAAATTATTACCTACATACCTACTACTCAAGGGTGGGAATAGAGTTAAGCCACAAAAAGTACTACAAGTTACACAAGCACTATATAACCCATTGCTATTCCCCAAACATTGAATGGGAGGGCTATGGCCACGGTTCAATGTGGGGAATAGCTCCTCCCACAACCTCTTTATAAGCCCAATGCTACCCGCACCTCCCTTGCTTAGGGAGTGTTTTTCATCCACCACCATCTCCTCCTTCTATGGCGCTCTTCTCATCCTTGTTCCTGGGCCTTCTGTTCCCTACAAATTACTACATACATACCTACTACTCAAGGGTGGGAATAGAGTTAAGACGCAAAAGGTACTACAAGTTATACAAGCACTATATACCCCATTGCTATTCCCCAAACATTGAACTGTTGGTTAGAATATCATTTGTACTCCTATCAATTAGTTGCAAGGGGATGGCTATGACACAGTAGACATGCCAGTACTGTATGATGTTATTTATAATAATGATAGTTGTAGTACTATAAAACTATGATTGTCCAAGACCAAGTGCATGGCAGTGCAGCATTATTAGTTAATACACAAGTTCTGATGCCATTACATTTCGGTCAAGTTAGAAATCCACCATAACAGTGCAATAACACATGACAGGAGATGTGTTCTGCTAGAAGTTACTCACATAATTGTTTTTGTGAAGTATTGGGATGTTGGCCTCATATTTCATAGCACATTGAACACAGGCTCCAATACTCCATGATGCATATCCTCTTCTGTGCTGCTGCTTATGTGTAGCTTTGTCCACATTGACTGTTGTGGGCAACACACTAGTGATATAGTATAAACTATGAGTATAACAGACAATATGAAGTGGATTGGAAAAAATGGTATTCTCATTGGCTGGTTTATTACCCATATGAAAATACTGTAATTACCCATTGCAAAATTACATTTCTGCCTCATTACCTGCATTAAAATCATTACACTTATAACACCTCTAAGAATGTTCTGTTGTTTTCAAATGGCAGCAGTTTTTCCTCCACACTAAAAACCTGCAACGTGGCCTTAACAGTCTAAAACTTCCTTAAATTAAACAAAAAACATATTAAATAAATATTTCCTTCATCATGCCCTCATTATACTAATACACACACACAAATACAAAAATAAAGTACTGCTCAGTTTTATTTTACTGTGCTCCCTTGTTTACCATAAAAAAAACTCCTACTTACCAGGGAAATATCTTCTGCTTTCCCTGCCAAATATAAAATTGATGCCCCAGATTCTATTGAAAGTGTATAGTATGTGTAAAATATTGAATTCTTATAGTCCACTGTAAACATTTTATGCATGCTTGGTGGGTATTCTGCCAACAAAATATTCAGAATTGTTAATTCATGTATTAAAGTGACAGCATGGTAGCTGGCTCAAGATACAAAGCACATTTATTCCATCTGTTGAATGTGGAGGAAGACATAAAAAAAAACACTGGTCAAAGCCAGTACGGCTGCTCTGGGCAGTGAGAGTGAGTGAAAAGGAAGAGAAGTCAGAATTCTTGCTGCAACAGAGTCAGTCGTACACAAGATGGCAGGGGGGCAGAAACAGAAACACAGAAATTAATGGCACCCATCTTGGTAAAGTCTGCTGTCCTGAAATCCAGGACCCTCGCCTTTGTGTGTTTTGACTCTGCCACTATACTCAAGCTGAACCACAATGTGTGATGATCGCTGTATCCCAGGTGTCTGCCCACCCTGACTTCCTCAATTCTGTCCCCACTGGAGAGTACAAAGTCCAAAACTGCACCCTCCCTAGTGGTCTCTAGCCCTAGTTGCCTAAGGCCTGCCTCTTGCACAGAATAGAGGATATCCCTGCTCCTGACAGAGGCAGCAGCTGGGATGCTGCAATCCACATCTGGCAGGTTGAAATCATCTACCAGCGACACCTCCCCATTAGCTGCCATCGTGTGGATGGATTCACTAGAACCTTGTCCCTCTCCTCCCCCTGTACTGGAAGTCTTTTTATCATGCCTGTGCAAACAGCAGTGCCATTGCCTGTCTCAAGGGTGACCCACAGGACCTCCACCCCCACCTGCATTCCTTGTATCTCAGTCACTCTAATACCCTCCATGAAGTAAACAGCCACCATATTTTCTGGGTAAAATAAAGAAGAAGAAGAAGAAGAATCAGCATTTATATAACGCTTTTCATACATCCAAAGCACTTTTGCAAGCAATGCTAGACTGGTAGTGAAGTGACTGAATGTGTGTTGGCGGCCATATTGCACATCATCACCCACACATAGCCTGGATAATTGCATGAACCGGTTTATGGGAAGGGGAATGTTGGCCAGGACACTGGGAATGTTTCTTACTCTTTGCGAAGAGTACCCTGGATTCTTTTACTTCCACCTGGACACCCACCAGGACAACACCAGGATGGGTAGAAGGGACCTCGGTTTAACATCTCATCCGAAGGACGGCACACCCCAGCAGTAGAGCACCCCCCAATACTGCACTCGGATGCCAACGATTTTTAGGTGCAAGTCCAATCCCGGTGTGGGACGAGAACCCATGACCTTCTGGTCCAGAGGAGGATGTACTACCAGCTAAGCCATGCTGACAGTGTTCTCCCCAAGGAAACTATGTGAATAACCTGATGGTGGACTTACTATAGAACTCTTTAAAATGGAGATATTATGTTTTTAATAGTGCATGCTTATGTTTCAAGTACATACACAAAGTTTCTGTTAGAATGAGAACATTTGAATCTTAGAGCTCAGGGACAATGGTAACATGTACCAAAAGCCAGGGCACAATTTACATCCTGTCTGGAAATGGACAGAAGAAGAAAAGGATCTGAGTAATCAATCATAAGTGACCTGGAACATTCTGTGCACTGCAAGGGAGCAGTAGACAAAACAAATTGGATGCTGGTTTGCACAGCAAGTGAAATTACATCCAGGAAGGTAGAAGTCATTCTGCCACTGTGCAGGTAACTGGTAAGACTGCATCTGGAGTGCAGTGTCCAGTTTTGTTGTCCATTATCTAAAGAAGGTTATCAAGTTTCTCAGATGGTCCAGAGAATGGCAACCAAGATGATCCAGGCCAAGCAGGGCGACATCTAAGATGAGAAGCTCAGGGAGCTCAAGATGTACTCTCTGGAAGAAAGAAGGGAGAGGGGAAACATGATGGAGACCTTTAAGTACCTTAATGATATTAACAGGCTGAGCACTAAGGGTCTTTTCAGCCTTATCAGGAACAGGATCACTAGGGGGCAAAGCCTAAAGCAGGTGGGGGAAAGTTCAGGAGGGAGATTAGGAGGCACTTTTTTACCAAGATGGTGGTGGCCAAGTGGAATGAGCTGCCAGAGGAAGTATTATCCCTAAAAAAAGCAGACAGATTCAAGAGGTGGTGGAATAGAGAGAGGGGAAAAGTTGCAGGTAATAAAGGGAAGAGGGGGCAGTCCCCTTTGTAAATATATAGGGAGAAGCACAATCAAGCAGACTAGGTAGACCATAAGGACTTCATCTGCTGGCATGTTCATATGACCACACTTCCCCTCATCAGTGGGTCCAAACTGATACACCTACTCTACAAACAATAACTAAAGCTGAGAACATGAACTGTTCAAAACCTGCAACTGATTATGTCTTTACCCAGTAGATTCCTCTTTAGACCCACTTTTATTTTTTTGTTACACCAATATGTCCAGTTCAACCCATGTTTTAAACCCCCAGCACAGTCAGTGCTAAAGTTCAACAAATGTTCTGACTGCAAAGTATAGACAAGGAATACAAAGAAAGCTACAGCAGTGAGCTGGGGAACGCAGCAGTCAGAGAACACATCTGCATCATCGCAAGGACTCCTCACACTCTCCAAAGCTAGCAACTTCAAGAAAGTACAGGAACAAGACCACTAGGGAGCAAAGCCTAAAGCTGGTGGAGGGAAGGTTCAGGAGGGAGATGAGGAGGCACTTTTTTTACCAAGAGGATGGTGTTCAAGGGGAATTAGTGGCCAGAGGAAATGCTGTCTCTAAAAACAGTGGACAGCTTCAAGATGGGTGGAACAGGTAGAGGGGAAAAGTTGTGCATAGTAGGGGGGAGAGATGGCAGTCCCCTTTGTAAATATATAAGGAGATGCACAATCAAGAGATGCACAATCAAGTGACTAGGTAGACCATAAGGACTTCATCTGCTGGCATGTTCATATGACCACACTTCCCCTCATCAGTGGGTCCAAACTGATACACCTACTCTACAAAAAATAACTAAAGCTGAGAACGTGAACTGTTCAAAACCTGCAACTGATTATGTATTTACCCAGTAGGTTCCTCTTTAGACCCACTTTTATTTTTTTGTTACAACAGTATGTCCAGTTCAACCCACGTTTTAAAGCCCCAGCACAGTCAGTGCTAAAGATCAACAAATGTTTTGACTGCAACATATAGAAAAGGAATGTAAACAAAGTTACTGCAGTGAGCTGGGGAACACTGCAGTCAGAGAACAAAAATGCATCATTGCAAGGACCCCTCTCACTCTCCAGCACTAGCAACTTCAAGATAGTACTTTGTTTTTTATAACTGCACTTTTTTCTGAACTATGGTAAGAAAAAGTATTTATACTTATTTGTTGGGTGTGTCCTGCAGTAGGTTTTACCAGCACCATAACTGTACCAGTTAAATAACTGTATGCTTGCTCAGGACCCAAACAGTTGAAATTTCCTGCACTGACAAAGACAGTATTTACAGCCTTATCACCAACACCTCTGTAAACTCAATTTTGTTGGATTGTGATATGTTTTATTGAGCCAACAATACTGTACAAAAAGAAAATAGCACACAACGTTTGAGGCTACCTGGTTCTCCACAGGCACCTTACAAAATGATGAATGTGGCCACAAAAGCTTGGGTACTGTAACATCCAAGTACAATATCTATATTGCTCCAACAAAGCTGTGCAACTCGTGAGTTATAGTCATGTAAACCTACATGTGAAGATAAACTGTATATAATTACTAGTGACCCTATTTATCAGCCCGATTATCAGTACTGTCAAATGCTGTAATAACACAAAATCTGGTTATTATGATGTTTGACACCATAATAACCCCCGAAATCCAGTTATTATGACATTCTCAAAACAACTTTCACTTTCCTCCACGGTAGCGTGACCAAGTGGTGTTTGCTCTTGTAAACAATATGGTACAAAACATATAAAAGAGCAAGATTTAGTGCAAAAACCACGTCAGTTGTATTGGTTAAGATAACTTTTCTTGATTTCCTGTAAATGAAGCCGCTGAGTGTAGAGCCAGGAGAGCGAGTGATTCGGCGGCTTCAGAAGACTCCATGCAAGAATTAGGGAGCATTGCAATAGTAACTCTCACTAATGCTTGTGTCCAGTCTTCTGAAGCCGCTGAGTCACTCGCTCTCCTTGCTCTACACTTGGCGGCTTGTTTTACAGGAAACTATGAAAAGTAACCTTAACCAATACAACTGGCATGCTTTTTACACTACATATTATTCTTTTACTACATTTTCTGGCATATTCTTTATGAAAGTGAACACTGCTCAGTCATGCTTCACTAAAGGACCCTTCAAGTCACTCGCCCTCAGATCCACAGTCTACACTCTAAGTCCATGCACCGACAACTATAAAAAATAGACAAGTGTGTGTTTCTATGGATTTTTTTTTCACACTTTCAGTGTGTGATGACCTCAAAAACCTCTCGAGCTTCGCTCTTGAGGTTTATGGATTAACACATACCTCAGATGTGTAAAGAAATCCATAAAACACACTTGCCTATCCATTATTCTTTATATTATTAGTAAGGACTTTGCATCTCCCTTATAAGATACATTATAAAATCACTTATTCTTACTACTGTACTACACTGCTTTGGCCCACTTCTCCAGAGAAGAAGCCATCATATATTTCCCCATATACATACTGAATATTCTCTATGAAATACGTGAATTAGCCCACAGTTCCTGTAGACAAATTCATCATATATTTCCCCATACAACTACGTAGAAATGTGCCATATATCTACCCAATTACCCTTAACCATTTAATTAACCAACTACATACAATGTAATAACACATTAAGGTCTGACAAACATACTATGAAGCACCTTACTATCGCATGTAACAACCACTTTATCCACCTCACAACTTCTTATGAATATAGACCTTAAAAAGCAGCACAATTTACAGTACATACAAAACCACCCTGGCCAAAAAACCCTATCACTAAATGTTACTTCTTTTCAAGCACATATGAAGCATTTCCCAGTGTTGTCATAAGTAAAAGGTTTCAAAGAGTGTTTCTTAATAAATGGCAAGTGTGTTGTGCCAGTTTTCAGTTTCTCACCTTATCTACAGCACTGCTAAGATTTTAACAAAAATCAGTAAAAAACCTGTGAATCTTTACCCCTAAACCCTTCCAAAATCATCATACTCTAGACAGTAGATAGTGTAAAACAACAGCTGGGTAAAATAATGAAAGAAAAAGCTATGAATGGGACATTTTTATGTTGATTGCGCGCATGCGCAAGAAACATATTGCGTCGGTCATTTAGGCAGCCAGGTTGTGGGCATGCACTGTTGTGCCCAATGCCCCACAGCCTGCAAAGGCATGTCCCTGTCCCCCAATGCCATGGCACACTGCTGCTGACACTAGTTCAGCCAGCGTGCCACAACCTTCTAAAAAAGTAGCCACTGCTATCAGGGGCAACCTCGTCATTGCTGCGTCAGCCGTCTGCTGCAATGAGGGAGTGACACGTCATTGCAGGGCGGGATGTGACATCCCTGATATTGTTTGTGAACTTGGAGGTGGCTTACCGCCATGTTCACAAACAATATAACCCCCTCCCCCCTACCGAGTTTACTTGCCGACTCCCTGTCGGCATTCTGTAACCCCTCCACCGTTTTGTTCCTGCTGACAGGCGCAATCCCGTCGGCATAATGAACCCCCGGTCTTGTTCCTCGCCGACGGGTGTCCAATCCCCATCGGCATAATGAACACCCTCTTTTGTTCCTGCCAAGGGTGCCCAATCCCCATTGGCTACAAGGTCCCCAAAACCAAGCCTTGCTGGCACGCTGGGAGCTCACCCCAACATGCCAGATGCTCCTGTGAAGGGAAATACTGTCCCGCAATGTCTTTTGTTTTTTTGGTCCCTCAAAAAAGGAAACTGCCCCTTGGTGCTCGCCATGCCCCCCACCCACAATCTGCACCCACCCACTGCGCACCCTTCCTCCCTACACCCCCCTCACCCCATACTTACCTCCATAGCTCAGCGTGATGATCTTCTGTGGACCAGGAACATGTCTGCACTTTTCAAAGCCGACCGCGAACTGAGGAAATGCCGGTAAGCTGTATAATGTAATAAATAGGATTTTTTCAACTTTAGTGCATATCTCAGGCATTTTTGGGAATTTTTTCACTAAATTTTCAACATGGGGTTTTTGGGACCCCTCTTCATGAATTCTTGAACTGTCATGGCGTTAATTGGCCCAAAAGGTGGTTTCAAGGTCACAGTGTGGAATCACCCTTCGGGGCCGATTAATGAAATGACAGTGCCAGTGTTCATGAGGTGGGATCTCAAAAAGCCTATGTTGCAAATTTGGTGGAAAAATCCAAAAAATTACTGTTTTACGAGCGTGTGTTGTGCAATTGCTACGTACATTCATAAGTTTGAGAATTTACCACATTTTCAATCCAGATTTTCAACATTGACATTTTGTCTCACTTCCTTGTGAGCAGTATAGCTGTCATTGTTCATATCCTGGCTGAAATGTTTTTTCACACTTCCTGCGCAGAATAGCGCGGTTGCTGTGGGAAATCAGTGGTTAGGACAGATTAAGAAAATGACAGTGACACTGTTCATGAGTAGAGATCCTAAAATGCCTATGTTAAAAATTTGGTAATGATACTCCATAAAATGACTGTTACGAGCATGCGTTGTGCAGTTGTCACGCAAGCTCATAAGTTCGCAAATTTATAATATTTTCATTCCAGATTTTCAATATTGCCATTTTCCCAGACCTACTTATGAACAGTACAGCTGTCATTTATCCCATCCTGGCCAAAATGTGTTTTCACACTTCCAGCACAGAATAGAGCGGTCACTGTGGGAAATCACTGTTCGGGACAGATTAAGAAAATGACAATGACACTGTTCATGAGCAAACATCCTAAAATTCCTATGTTGAAAATTTGGTGATGATAGCCCATCAATTGATTGTGTTACAAGTGTGCGTTGCGCACTTTCCACACACCCTTGTAACTTCACAGATTTGTAACATTGTCACACCAGATTTTCAACAGTGCCATTTTTTCACACCTCCTTATGAGCAGTATAGCTGTCATTTTTCACATCCTGACCGAAATGTGTTTTCCCAGTTCCGGATTAGAATAACGTGGTCACTGTGGGAAATCAGTGTTCAGGACAGATTAAGAAAATGACAGTGGCACTGTTCATGAGCAGAGGTCCTAACATCCCAATGTTGAAAATTTGGTGACAAAACTCCGTAACATGACTGTGTTGCAAGCGTGCGTTGAACTGTTTCCACACACCCTTGTAACTTTGCAAATTTGTAATACTGTCATGCCACATTTTCAGCTGTGGCATTTTTTCATAACTCCTTATCAACACTACAGCTGTCATTTTTCACATCCTGGCTAAAATATGTTTTTGCACTCCTGCCAGACAGTAGCATGGTCACTCTAGGAAATCAGTGTTTGGGACAGATTAAGATCGACCGAGTGAGAGGGGGGAGTGACTGAGATCAACTGAGCTCTGTTGGGACTGGTGCAGATTTCTTTGTGTTCAGACAAAGGCCCCAACACAAGAGCTCAGTACAAAAGGGCAGCCTGCAGCACTGGGAGAAACAAAACGAGAGAACGAGTGAGGGAGGGGGAGTGAGCGAACTCACCGAAGCACTGTCAGGACTGCTGTGGATTTCTTTGTGGGAGGAAAAATGCATCAATACAGGTAGGGGCCCACTACAAAAGGCCAGCCTGTGGCAGTGGGACAAACAGTATGAGCGAGTGACACAAGTGGACTTAGTGAGCTCAACGGAGCTCTATCAGGACTGCTGGGATTTCTTTGTGGACAGAAAAAGGTGCCAATGCAGGCAGGAGCCCCGTACAAAAGAGCAGCTTGCAGCACCAGGACAAACAGAATGAGCTATGAGAGAGGGAGACTGAGTGACCTCAATGGAGCTCTGTCGGGACAGCTGCGGATTTCTTTGTGGACAGACATAGGTGCCAACGCAGCCATGAGACCCATACAAAAGCGCAGTCTGCAGCGCCAAGAGAAACAGAATGAGTGCGTGACAGAGCAGTAGTGAGCAAGCTCAACGGAGCTCTAGTGTGACTGCTGCAGATTTCTTTGTGGGCAGAAAATGCAGCAACGCAGGCAGGAGCCCAGTACAAAAGGTCAGCTTGCAGCGCCAGCACAAACAGAATGCGAGAGTGATAGAGGGTGAGTGAGTGAGCTCAGTGGAGCTGTGTCGGAACTGCTTCAGATTTCTTTCTGGCCAGAAAGAGCTGCCAGTGCAGGCAGGAACCCAGTACAAAAGGGCAGCCTGCAGCACCAGGAGACACAGAATGAGCAAGTGAGGGAGGGGGAGTCAGTGAGCTCAACGGGGCTCTGTTGGGACTGCTGCAGATTTGTTTGTGGGCAGAAAAAAGGCAGCAATGCATGCAGGGGCCCAGTACAAAAGGGCAGCCTGCAGTGGCAGGAAAACCAGAATAAGTGAGTGAGTGAGCTCAACAGAGCTGTATTGTAACTGCTGCAAATTTCTTTGTAGGCATAAGAAGGCAGCAACGCAGGCAGGAGCCCAGTAGAAAAGGGCAGCCTTCAGCACCGGCAGAACAGAATGAGCTAGTGAGAGAAGGGGAGTGATCGAGCTCAAGGGAGCTTTGTTGGGACTGCTGCAGATTTCTTTGTAGGCAGAAAAAGGTGCCAACAGAGGCAGGAGCCCAGTACAAAAGGGCAGCCTGCAGCACCAGGAGAACCAGAATGAGTGAGTGAGACAGGGGGGAGTGAGCGACCTCAACGAAGCTCTGTTGGGACAGCTGCAGATTTCTTCCTCAGTGGAACAAGGTGCCAATGCAGGCAGCAGCCCAGTACAAAAGAGCAGCCTGCAGCACTGGGACAAACAGACTGAGCCAGTGATAGAGGGCCCCTGAGCGAGCTCAACAGACCAATGCAACCAACATTCAGCATTGACAAATGCTTGTTTTATTATACCATGATATTCAGCAGCCATTAAAAACCTGTATTAAAAGTTATGTATATGCTTCCACAAGTATGACTCCCTTGTAGGAAGGGGGCCTGGATAGTGTCACATAAACACAGACCATACAGCCAATACACAAACCAAACCCAGCTTAATTTTTTTGCATTTAAAGGGACACTGTCTGTTTGAAATTGCTGTTTTTTTTTTTTTGTAGTTGAGTGGTGTCTAGCAGTCAGGACGTGTCTTCATGACGACTCATACTTGAATGTGTTTTTGTTCCATTGGGGTTGCCCCAGACTGATTTTTTTAATGTTTTGTCCATTTTTTGAAGGGGTCACATGAAAATCATGGCACAGCAGAGTTGTGTGCTTATCCCCATGGAGACAGCAAAACTTTCTTAAGTAAGTGGGACAAGCAGGCATGCTCTGGCAAGCCACAACATCCTCTTTACTCTGCACAGTCTGAAAGCCACGCTTCTGTCCATAGTTGAGTGACAGTGTTTTGATTCTCAATAATGGCAGGCAGTAGCTCTGTATCCAAGGAAAGACTGATAGAAATGGTTTGGTCTCAGGACCATCTTGTAAATAGGACTATGTCCTAATGATGTGTTATGTCACCTACTTTCCTGTCTAAAAATAAAGGTTTTTACTACTACTTGTTTTTATGCAGTTACACTCGGTCATAAATTGAAATTTGTTGCCTTTACTGTCAGCTACTGTTAGAGAAGACAGACCTTTGCTGAACTGACTGTGATTCAGTTAAAGGGGCTCATGTTTGTCTGACAGTATGTGATTTGAAACAGTCAGAGGATAAACTTGGAATTGTGACATACATAAACACCATATATCTTCAATTAGAAGCCATGGCTTTTATTCCACTTTTTCATTTTCAGCTGCAGCTTCTAATTGAGGACGGCTACTGTTCGAGAGCAGCTTTTATTGAAAGTCTCCACCAAACAAGCTTTTCTCTTGGATTTTACAACAGGTTTACACCATTAGCTGAAACTGTTATTAAAAGTTTGAAGTTAAAATAAAAGAGATAAAAGATATGGTACTTGTACATTGAATACTGAAGCTGTGGCATGTTACATCCACCCTCCTCCTGAGGAAGTGTTTCACCTTGTGTCCCAGTGGGTTTACATTTGGCATGGTCCTCCAAAAAGTTTGTATCCTCACTCCATTTGCTCACTGGTTAAAGAAACATGTGAATCATACAGGTACTGAGTATTAATGTTTTTTTAAAAGGGGACAGAGGGGTAGTCCAGGGGAGATCGAGATTACCGTACTTGCATTCTGCTTGTGGAATTTCTGCAGTGCTAGAAAAGAAAGTATAAAACTGACTCTGCCACAAATGCCGGTACATAAATAAACAAATGTTATTAATGCTTGTACTGCAGAGGAGAGGGGTTTAGTGAGGCAAATGGCAGCTCGGTTTTAAGCCACCACTAGATTGCTAGCCACGGTCTTTAAATGAGGGCAGCTTTTATTTAAAACTTTTACCATAGTTAATTTTTATTTCGTCTGGTATAAGATGTGATTTTAGGATGAACATCTTATAGTGTGCTGGTGGGGAGAAAAAACATAAAAATTGTCATCACCAATAACTTTACACCGGCAGATGTGGCAGTGAAGTAATACACTGTCCTTTGCAGCTGCCATTTGTTTCATTTTTTTTATGTTTTTTTTTCTTTTAATAACAACTGTTTTCCACCTAACAAACAGGCCCTCTGAGAGGAATTCCAGACTCTGAGAAAACGTCAGACTCTGGGGTCCTTATGCATCTGTGTACAGTATTATGCGGGACAGCCTGGGCCCCTCTTTGATGCTGGGCCAGAGGAATTTTCCCCGGTTCCCCCGCCCTCTCAAGGGCCCTGCTAACAACCCATTTGACACATTTTTATCACCTTTTATTTTGCATTAAATCAGATAGTTGTACTTTTCACATGAGATGACAGTAATTTTCTAAAGTTACAGTAATTGTTGGTAGCTGCAACTAAACGGGGGCACATTTTCACAGTGTACCAAAACACAGAAACATGGATAGATGGGAAGTGGCGGTGGATTAGGTTTTTCTAGGTCTACAACCACTGATCATTGTTTTTGATAGCTTACCTTTTTTCTGCAGACCCTAATAAAACATTGATGCATTCACCCCCCCCCACACACACACACATCATTCATCATGCTTATGACTCATTTTGCATGCTGTACAATTTTTTTTTATAAATCCATTAAGTGTGGGGATATCTTTTAAGAAGCTTACTATGATGCACACTGATTGCACCAAATAGTAATGATGTGAGATTTCACTAGTGATCTACTCAGGAGTAACACAGTCCCTCTTACTGCCAGTGCTACCTCAAACTATGCATACCAGAATCCTGATAACTCTTCAGATAGCTTTGTCACAATGGTTAGCCACCTTTATGCAGTTATGATAACTCTCTAGTCTCTTTCATGATTTATGTTTCTCAGAGTCATACTCCAATTTTGCAGTGCATGAATTGTTTTACACCTTTTGCAATGAAATTTACCTATTTCATACCCTTCAGCAGTCTTCTAACTTTCTCTGAGCACTGTTCCATTATTTTTTTTCTTCCCTCTTGGTGTGTCTGATATATTGCAGCTTTTTGTGTTCTACCGCCTCCTCAAAAGCACACCTTTGATGGCTGTATTTCTCTTCTATGACACTACGCTTTCCCATTAATCCATGAAAACTGTTCAGTACATATGTTTCTGCTTGACCTCTGCCACCCAATCTCCACCCCACCCTTTGACTTTTACTCACCTTTCAGTTACTCCCCTGTACTTCCATTTTTTGCCTACACACCTGAAAAATGCCCAGTGCCCTTTTTATTATTTACTGACATTTTATCTCTTCCTTTTGAGACTTTGTACTCCTTGTTGCTTTCCCTGCCTCCCTCTATTACCATGGAAACATCTCCATATCCTCCACCATATATTTCTTTCCTAAACCTTCTAAATGCTAGCTCTTTCGCCATTTATTCACAGACTCCTCTGTTTTGAACCACTATCGACAGATACGCGGCTCTCTAACCATGCAGAGTAAAAAAGATGCTACAGCTTGCCAGAGCATAGCCGCTCATCCTTCTTACTAAGGAAAGTGTTACTGTCTCTATGGGGATGAGCAGCATCTCAGCTGAGCTGTGATTTTTGGGTGATCCCTCCAAAAAACAGACAAAACATGAAGGATCAGTCTGGGGTCACCCCAATGGAAAACAAAAAACAGAATCAAGTATAAGTTGTCATTAAGACAAATCCTGGCTGCCAGACACCAGTCAGCTAAAACAATAAAAAACCATCAATTTCAAATAGGCAGTGTTCCTTTATGAATGACACAGCACTGTCTGGATCAGAGCTCAGTGATACCAATCTGAAACCGTGACACCTGACAGTTGTGAGAAATGGAGCCCATCAAGCTTCAGCACTGAGCGAGTGGGCCTGCCTGTACGGTAGTGCCGGCCACATCAGCTAGGGTGCAATGAATGAAACCTTAACCACCTCCCACCAGAGTTGCATTACCCAGGGACATAACTGGAAGCTCTGAGGCTAACAAGGACAATCTGCTGGACCAGCCGGAACTATTGCCGATCCGGAGCCCACTCCTCTCCATCCTCACCTTCCTGTTGGACTGTCAATGTAACTTCAGCAGCCACAGGTTCATGGAGGGAGTCCCCAGCTGGGAGCTCAGCACTGCTAGCGCAACACTTACAGATGGGGATGGCCAAGATGATGAAACTATTGCTGTAGAAGAGCACTGAAGATTTGGTTGACAAGTTGCATCTAAATTTCTGCAGCAGTAAATCCTCCTCAGACTGCTGTTTGTTCCCTTTTGAGGCAATGATGTGCAGGCAATGGTTAGTGACTTGGACACAACAGCAGTGCAAAAGAACTGGGCATGCATAGCAGTTGTGGAAGATAAAGTAGTGCCCCAGGAAGGGGGGGGGGTTCTGTTTCCCGCCGAAGGCAAGGGCTGTAGAAACACAACAGATTGGAACTCTGCCCCACCACTGTGGAAGCACACTGGAGCACTGTCTGGTCACGTACTTCCACTGTGCTGCTCTGAAAAAATACAGCAAAATGTCTGTGGAGCGCCACCCAGGCAGCTGTAGAAACCAGGGAGGGAGGGAGTATGAAGTAGGCCATAGATGCTTTAAAAATCATTCCTGCTGGCCCAGTGGCACTGAGGGTTGAGGCGCTAGACGCCACACCTCGCTCGCCGGCAACCCGGTTGAGAGACGGACTCGGTCGTCGGAGGTCGGCTGGGGGAAGGGAGGATTGAGAGTCCCAACGGATGCTCTCCTCCCTCAGGGGTGGATTCTCAACCCTGAGAATGCTGGTGGGAGCACCGGCGCTCAGGGGGGTTGTGGCTTGGTTCTCGGAGTCCGGGGAGGGGGGACATCGTTAGGCGCTTGAGGGAGGCATGCATCAGCACGTCGCCCCTCTAGGACATACGCCCTTGTGTGCTGGCGTCCCAGGGGTTGGGGGTAGTGGGCAGAAAAGCGGAAAAAAAAACAGTCTTCGGTGTCCCTAGATGAAGACTGCCCCATCCAGAGACCACCAAGGACAAACCCCGCTGTGCAGGAGAAGGAGAGGACAGGAAAAAATGGCACTCTAGGGGCAGATCCTGAAAGGGGGGACTATGTGGATATGTGCAGTCGGAAGGAGGGGGACACCGAGGGCAGGAAGGAGAATAAAGAAATAAAGCAAAAAAAAAAAACATTCCTATAGTTCTTAAAAGTGCATGTACTGAAACTAGGGAAGGGTGAACCTGTTCAGGGGACATCACGTTTTTTGACCCAGGCACTCTAGTGTGTATTTCCAGATGAACATACCTTTTGAATGTTAGAGTACTGTATTAATTTGCAGATGCATCACATACTTATTGCATTTTCATTAGAATAATTATTTAAAATTTTTAGTTGTGCTTTAGTGCTTTTACAGATGGATATGTACTGTAATACTTGATTTTACTTTTGTAGCTGGCCATTGTCATGCCCTACCTGATTGCGCTTTGGTATTCTCTGTTCCTCGTTTTACACTGGTCATTTGGGAAAATGGCCTATTTAGCTCATCTTGCCTTCCAGTATAATAAATAAAAATGAAATCAAATCAAATCTAATTAAATTGCAAGAAGGTACTCTGGGGAATATGCCATTGTAGAAATTATTCACTTCTTGTGTGGTTCAAGAAACTCAGCTATGCCTCAGCCACATTACGTGATGAATGGGCAAATCCCACAATGACCCATGTACTGTTTTGCCTTAATGCTTAAGTATCAGTATAGGTTATGAAGGAGGGGACCTTTATCCATAGTAATCAGAGATCATTCATCAAGTATTGCTCATCTTTATTGTTATATAATGTTGCATATCATAATGCATGTGTGTCACTCACTGATACATGTAACAGTATAATATATTTATTTATTTATTTATTTATTTATTTATACATCGGTTTACAACCTTTGAGCCAGAGGATCATTTCCAAAGGTACCTCGTCACAAAGAGGACAAACGCAGTACAACATATAGTTACAATATTGTGGTTACAGCATACATCTCTGAGGTTACAGTTTTGGTAGAACAGGCAGTTATAACTTAATTACAATTTAAGTGTTACAGGAATGGTAATCACAGTTTTATCAGTCAGTATAGGAGAGCCACTCAGAGAGCTTTGTCAGGGCATTTCGAACTAGATCACCTAGGGCAGAAACAGCTACGCATGCTAAAGAGCTGATTCCGGAGTGAGATTTTGAAACGGGAGATTGTACGGGTGTCAGTCATGGAGGTGTGGAGAGTGTTGTACCAGGAGGGAGCTCTGTAGCAGAAGGACCTTAGCCCATGTGTGGTCCTGAGCCTCAGGGACAAGGAGGGTGGCCTTAGAGGTGTTACGTATTGGACTAAGGGTTGTGCAAGGTGATAGAGGTTGTCAGGCCAGGTGGGATAGTCCAAGGAGGGTTTTTTTTGTAATGAGGCAGGTTTGGAATCTGAGCCGTCGTCCAGGTTAAGTAGCCTGGCCACATCATATAGTCCGTGAGGTATGTGTGAGCCTAGGGCACCCGTGATTAATCTACAGGCCTTATTCAAGGTGAGGCGAATTTTATTGAGGGCGGTGTGTCTGCAGCACCATACACAGGCAAGCCATAGTCTACAAGGGACAGTATTGATGAGGTGACTGCAAGTCAGAGGGGCATTGGGGGAGGCAGTGCTTGCTGGCGGTAAGGATGCCTAGCCGTGTTAGTAGCAGGCTAGATTATCTATGTGGTCATGGAATGTGAGTGCTGAGTCAAAGAAGACCCCAAGGTATTTGTACAGGCGGACTAGATCAAGAGGATGCTTGGAGCCAGGGAGGATGTGGGTGGGAAATTTCTGGATTTGTTTTGGGGATGGGCAAAGAGCATTGCTTTGTTTTTAGATTGAGTACAAGTCTGTGCTCTTGAACCAGGCTTGGCATCACCAAAGGCTTGTTGCAAGGAGTCTTGTAGGGAGTTGGGGTTTCCGTGGGTGGCGAAAATGACGCGCCATCTGCATACAGCAGGATTTTACCAGAACAGGCTTTGGGAGGGTGTTGAGATAGAGAGAAGAGAAGAGGACCAAGGATGGAGCCCTTGGGGACACCTGAGCGGGATAGGGCATGTATCGAGAGGGTCATATTAATTTTAACACGTTGGGAGTGGGCAGACAGATAGCTGGAGCACCAGGAGACTGGACCAGGGGCAAACCGAGCGCTGAGGGTTTCCACAGTAGGGGTGGGAGACCGTGTCAAAAGCCCTAGAGAGGTCAATAAACACTGCCTCGGGCGAGGTCGCCAGAGTCCAGGGAGGAATGAAGAAAATTTGAAAACTCAATTAGGGCTGTGCCGGGTACTGTGCCCTGCCCGAAACCATGTTGCTATGGCAGAGGATGTTGTATTGGTTATGTAATCCGTGATTTGGGTAGCCACCAGTTTTCTAGGGCTTTGGAGAGGGTGGGAGAATGGAGATGGGCCGGTAATTCCCAACAGATGACTTGTCACCTCCTTTGTGAATGGGTGTAACTGTGGCAATTTTCCATGCTGAGGGGAACTGCCCCAGGCAGAGGGACTGGAGAAGTCCCTCTGCCTGGGGCAGAAGGAATATGGAGTTCCTTGATGAGTGAGATCATTCCACAGGCTTTGAAAGAGGCCTTGGTAAGATCACTTTTGAAAAAGCCTTCCCTGGACCCAGATTGTCTCAACAACTTCAGGCTGGTGTTGAACCTCCAATTTTTATGGAAGGTTATTGAAAACATGGTGGCCATTCAGCCTCAGAGACACTTAACCTTTTCCTCTTCCTATGAACCATTCCAGTCTTGCTTCAAGGTGAGGCATAGCATGGAGGCCACCCTGATAAGCAGTGCAACAGGATTTTGTGGAGTAGGGAAGGGGCCTTAGACAAGTAGCACACACAGTAACTTTCTCAGAAATGCTACCTGTCTATGGCATGTATGAGGCAAGGGCACTTCACACCATGGGATTCAATGACTGGTTGAAAAGCTGGTGCAGAGCTCAGGGATTTGGCTTCATTGGGGACTGGGGCTCCACCTGGAGGGATGCATGCCTATACAGGCGCGATGGTCTGCATCTATCCTGGAGGGGAACCAGGATCCTAGGTGATAGGTTTAAATGCTTCAGTGGCAAGCATTTAATCCAGCCAAGGAGGAGGTACTGAAGAGGAGAAGGGAAATCCTAGCCCCCCCCCCAAAAAATCAGGGGAATTAGTGAGGTGAACACGAAAATAGAGCAGTTGATAGGGAGAAGGGCAGGGGTAAATGGAGAAAAAGAAAGGCAATAGGGACAGAGATGGGGCAAAAAGAAATAAAGCCATAAAATAATGGAGGGTAATGAGTACCAATGCCCATAGTCTAGGTAAATTGCTCCCTGAAATGGTGGCCTTGATGGAAGAGGGATGCCTGGATATTGTGGCAGTCACAGAAACATGGTACACAGAGGACCATGACTGGGATGTCAACATACCAGGGTACACAATCTACAGGAGGGACAGGGAGGTAAGAAGAGGAGGAGGAGGACTTGCTCTCAATGTAAGGGAAGGGATAAAAGCAACAGAACTAAAGGGTAAACATGGAGGACAGGAGGCACTGTGGGTCACCCTGGAGACTGGAAATGGCTCCACAATCCGCACAGGGGTTGTATAAAGACCCCCATCTGAGGGGGAGGAAATGGACAAGGAAATGATAGAAGGCATCCTTGGGATGACAGAGAAAGGGGAGATATTGCTGATGGGAGACCTGAATATGCCAGATGTTGACTGGAGCACCTTTGCTGCTGCCACATCCAAGAGCAGGGTCATTCTCAATGCCCTACAGGGGGCATGCCTCAGACAGCTAGTTTTGGAACCCACTCGGGGGAGAACAATCTTAGACCTGGTACTCTCAAATGGGGATGGAGAGAGGATCTCTGATCTTGAAGTGGGTAGCCATCTGGGAACAAGTAACCACCAAACAGTGTGATTCATCATAAACTTAGCTGTAGAGTCAAGCCACACAAAAGTGAAGGTACTGGACTTCAGGAGGGCTGATTTTGTCAAAATGGGAGAGTGCCTCAGAAATGCACTAGCAAACAGGTTAGAAGGAGGAGGGGTGGAGCAACAATGGGGAAACATCAAAACCGCCAGCACAGAGGCAAGAAGTTTTTGTGTGAAGCAAATAAACAAATCAAAATGAAAGAAAAAAACACTATGGTTCTCAAAAGAAGTAGCGGGGAAGGTAAGGGAAAAAAATATAGCATTCAGGAAATATAAGGAAACACAGAAGGAGCAGGACAGAGAAATGTACCAGTTAAAGCAGAAGGAAGCGGGTAAGGCAGTCAGAATAGCAAAGGCCCAAACCGAGGAAAAGATAGCCAACTCGATTAAGAAGGGGGATGAAACCTTTTATAGGTACATTAGGGAGCAAAGAAAGACTAAGGCATGGATACTGAGGTTGAACAAAGAGGAAGGTGGTTGGGCAGAGAGCAAAAGTGAAAAAGCAAGGATACTGAACAAATACTTCTGCTCAATATTCACAATGGAAAAGCAGGGGGAAATACCTAATCCGGTTAATAGAAGAACTCTGGATAGGGGGGTTGATATTAGTACTTTCACAGAAGAAAGGGTTCTGAAACAACTCTTAAAACTGAAGGTAGATAAAGCAATGGGGTCTGATGGGATTCACCCCAGAATTTTAAAAGAACTAAGGGAAGAACTAGTAACACCACTGACTACCCTTTTTAATAAATCTTGGGAGGATGGGGTGGTACCTGAGGACTGAATGAAGGGTGGATGTGATTCCCCTTCACAAAAGTGGGAGCAAGACAGAGGCAGGAAACTACAGACCTGTCAGTTTGACCTCAGTAGAAGGGAAAATGATGGATTCACTTCTGAAGGAAAGAATTGTTGAGTACCTAGAGGCCAGTGGGGCACAGGACCCAAGGCAGCATGGATTCGCAGCGGGAAGGCCATGTCAGACAAATCTTATTGATTTCTTTGACTGGGAGACCAAAGCAGTAGACCAGGGAGGGGCTGTGGACATGGCCTACCTAGACTTTTGCAAAGCATTTGACACAGAACCGCACAAAAGATTAATAAACAAATTAGCCAGCCTGGGAGTGGGTCCTAGGGTGATAGCCTGGGTAAAACACTGGTTGGACAACAGGACACAGTGGGTAATAGTAAATGGAGTCCACAGTGAAGAAAGGAGGGTTACTAGTGGGGTGCCACAGGGTTCAGTACTGGGGCTGGTCCTTTTTAATGTCTGTGTAAGTGACATTGCAGAGGGACTGTTAGGGAAAGTATCTTTCTTTGCAGCTGACATAAAGATCTGCAACAGGGTTGATACACAAGGTGTAGTGGAAAGGATAAAAGGGACTTGGCAAGGTTGGAGAATGGTCAAATGTATGGCAGCTTAGATTCAATGCAAAAAAGTGCAAAGTAATGCCCCTGGGAAACAAACCCCAGGGGAAGACTACACAATGGGGGGGGGTGAGTTACTGACAACAACAAAAATGGAAAGGGACCTAGGGGTAGTCATATCAGATGACCTTAAGGTGGGCCAGCAATGTCAGAAGGCAGTAAGGAGGGCTGAGGGGATACTGGGATTCATAGGGAGAGGCATCACCGGTAGAACACAGGAAGTTGTTGGCCCTCTGTACAGACAGTTGGTAGACCACATCTGGAGTACTGTGTACAGTCCTGGAGACCCCATCTCTGCAAAGACATAGACTGAGTGGAGGCTGTCCAGAGGAGGGCAACCAAAATGATGCATCAGAAGACATATGAAGAAAGACTAAAGGAACTAAAGATGTATAGCCTCGAGGAAAGGAGGGAGAGGGTGGACATGATAGAAACGTTCAAATACCTCTAGGGAATCAACAATGTCCAAAAGGGTAGCATCTTTCAGAAAAAGAGATGTGCTAAAACAAGCGGGCACAATTTGAGGATAGAGGGGGGGACGGCTCAAAGATAATGTGAGGAAGTTTTTCTTCACAGAGAGAGTTGTGGATACATGGAACAGCCTTCCCGAGGAGGTCATAGTGTCAAAAACAGTAGGGGAATTCAAGAATTCATGGGACAGACATAAGGCAATTCTAGTGGGGGGTAGGAGGAAGTAAGCGAGCTTATCCTCTAGGTAGGGAAATGGGCAGTCTAGGTGGGCCAAGCGGTCCTTATCTGCTGTCAAAGTCTATGTTTCTATGATAGGAGAGATCGTATCATCTAAGTCCTCCAAGACCTCTCCATGGCATTTGATACCGTGGATCATGAGGTGCTGCTTGACTGCTTGCGATTCTGGTATGGCCTATTTAGTATGGTCATCTGCTGGTTCAAGTCATACCTAACAGGCAGAGTGCAAAGGGTAATGATGGGGCTTGCCTAATCTGCCCCAAAATATCTGTGCTGTGGAGTTCCACAAGGTTCAGTCTTGTCACTCATATTGTTCACTGCGTACATGCTGCCAGTGGGGGATATCATCAGGCGATACAGACTGGGTTTTCACTGTAATGCAGATAATACCTGCTTTTATTTGTCCTGCACACCCGAGAACCAGGTTCTGGCTGCTGTGCTTTACAACTGCCTCAAGGAGATCCAGTTGTGGGGCTCAAAACTGACTCAGACTAAACCCAGACAAGACTGAGGTGCTGGTGGTGGATCCAGGTCATTGGGGGAGAAGGGGTACAGGGATACTCCCTGATCTAATATTAGGGGGTGTTCTCTTGTTCCCTCCAGATAGATGAGAGATTTGGATGTGGTCCTGGATGATGCACCGACCATAGAGGCCCAGGTGTCAGCCATTGTCAGGAGTGTTTTTTATCATCTACAGAATGATACCCAAATCCGATCCTTGATTCCCTCTGATGACCTGCCTACACTAGTACATGCCTTTGTCACCTCCAGACTGGACAACTGTAATGCCCTGTACCTAGGGTTATCTTGAGACAACCTCTGCAGACTGCAGCTGTTGCAGAATGCAGCTGCAAGATAATTGATGGGAGCAAGAAGATCTGAGCATATTACTCCCATCCTCTGTGAACTGCACTGGCTGCCGGTCGGGTGGAGGATTGTCTTTAAGGTAGGGCTACTGACCTACAAAATCCTACATGAGGGAGATCTCCTTGTCCCCTATCACCCCTCCCAGGCACTTCATTCTGCTGGGGTAGCCCTCCTTGAAGTTTCCAGGGTAAGGCTGTAGTGTTCTGGAGATATGGAGTTTTCAGTTGCCGCTCCCACCCTGTGGAACTCTGCCTAAAATTTTGAGGAGGGTTCCCTCAGTGGAAGCCTTTAAGAAGGCCCTCAAAACATATTTATTCCTGCTGGCCTTTTATGACTAACTACTGAATGGAAACATAGAAAGATAGAAACATATACTTTGACTGCAGATAAGGACCGCTTGGCCCACCTAGTCTGCCCATTTCCCTACCTACAGGATAAGCCCAGATCCTATTTAACTAACAGCCTATTTCTTCGTACCCCCCACAAGAACAGCCTTATGTCTGTCCCATATATTCTTGAATTCTCCCACAGTTTTAGACCCCACAACCTCCTCAGGAAGGCTGTTCCATGCATCCACTACCCTCTCTGTGAAAAATACTTCACATTGCCTCTGGAACCATCCCCATCTTTAAATTGTGTCCCCTTGTTCTTGCATGTCTCTTTTTCTGAAAGATGCTACCCTTTGAGCTCTGTTGATTCCACTGAGGTACTTAAACATTTCTATCATGCCCCCCCTCTCCCTCCTTTCCTCAAGGGTATACATATTAAGCTCTTTTAGTCTTTCCTCGTATGGCTTCTCTTGCAGACCCTGCACCATTCTAGTTGTCCTCCTCTAGACTGCCTCTATCCTGTCTATGTCCTTGCGAAGAGGGGGTCTCCAGAACTGGATGCAGTACTCCAGATGGGGTCTCACCAACTGTCTGTACAGAGGAATGACAACTTCCTGATTCCTGCTGGTGATGCCTCTCCCTATGCATCCCAGTATACCACCAGCTCTCCCTACTGCCTTCTCGCATTGCTTGCTAACCTTAAGGTCATCTGATATGATTATCTCCATGTCCCTTTCCTTTTTTGTTTGTGTTATTACCCCACCCCCATTGTGTAATCTTCCCTTGGGTTTTTGTTTCCCAGGTGCATTATTTTGAACTTCTTTGCATTGAATCCTAGCTGCCATACTTCCGACCATTCCTCCAACCTTGCCAAGTCCATTCTCATCCTTTTTCACACCTCCTTGTGTATCAACCCTGTTGCAGATCTTTGTGTCATATGCAAAGAGGCATACTTTTCCTTCCAGTCCCTCTGGAATGTCACTTATAAAAACATTGAGAGGGACTTGACCCAGTACTGAACCCTGCGGTACCCCACTAGTAACCCCTCTTTCTTCAGAGTGGACTTCATTTACAATTACCTTCTATGTCCTGTTGTCCAGCCAATGTTTTGCCCAGGCTACCACCCTGGGACCCACTCCCAGGCTGGTTAATTTGACTATTAATCTTTTGTGTGGGACTGTGTCAAATGCCTTGCTAAAGTCTATGCAGGCCATGTCCACAGCCCCTGCCTGGTCTACTACTTTGGTCACCCAGTCAAAGAAATCAATTAGATTCATCTGACATGACCTTACCGCTGTGAACCCATGCTGCCTTGTGTCCTGTGCCCCACTGGCCTCTAGGTACTCAACAATTCTTTCCTTCAGAAGTGATTCCATCACTTTGCCTACCACACAGGTCAAACTGACAGGTCTGTAGTTTCCTGCATCTGTCTTGGTCCCACTTTTGGGAAGGGGAATCACATCCGCCTTCCTCCAGTCCTCAGGTACCACACCATCCTCACATGATTTGTTAAAAAAGGTAGTCAGTGGTTTCACTAGTTCTTCCCTTAATTCTTTCAGGATTCTGGGGTGAACTCCATCAGGCCCCATTGCTTTGTCCACCTTCAGTTCCAGGAGTTCTTTTAGAACCCTTTCTTCTGTGAAAGGACTGGGATCGACCCCTCTATCCAGAGTGCTACTGTTAATTGGATTAGGCACCTACCCCTCCTCTTTTGTGAATACTGAGCAGAAATATTCGTTCAGTATCCCTGCTGTTTCACTGTCCCTGTCTGCTCACCCACCGTTCATTCTATTCAGCCTCACTATCCCTCCCTTTGTCTTTCTACACTCCCTGATGAACCTATAAATGGTTTTATCCCCCTTCTTAACCGAGTTGGCTATCCTTTCCTCAGTTTGGGCCTTTGCTATTCTGACTTCCCTCCCTGCTTCCTTCTGTCTTAACTGGTACAGCTCTCTGTCCTTCTCCTTCTGTGTTTCCTTATACTTTCTGAATGCTATCTTTTTCTCCCTGACTTTCCCTGACACCATAGTGGCTTTTTCTTTCATTTTGATTTATTTGCTTCACACAAAGGCTTGTTGCCTCTGTGATGGCAGTTTTGATGATTCCCCATTGTTGCTCCACCCCTCCTTCTAACCTGTTTGCTAGTGCATTTCTGAGGCACTCTCCCATCTTGCCAAAGTCAGCCCTCCTGAAGTCCAGTACCCTCGATTTTGTATGGCTTGACTTTGTAGCTGAGTTTAACCTGAACCACACTGTTTGATGGTCACTTGTTCCCAGATGACAACCCACTTCTAGATCTGAGATCCTCTCACTGTCCCCATTAGAGAGTATGAGGTCTAAGATTGCTCCCTCACGATTGGGTTCCGAAACTAGCTGTCAGAGGCATGCCACCTGTAGGGCATCGAGAATGACCCTGCTCTTGGATGTGGCTGCAGCAAGTGTGCTCCAGTTAACATCTGGCATATTCAGGTCTCCCATCAACAGTATCTCCCCTTTCTCTGCCATCCTAAGAATGCCTTCTATCATATCCTTGTCCATTTCCTCCCCCTGACCTGGGGGTCTGTATACAACCCCTGTGTGGATTGTGGTGCCACTTCCAGTCTCCAAGGTGACCTACAGTGCCTCCTCTCCTCCCTGCTGTAAAATCAAAAGGAACTGTTTGGAACTGCTATTATTGTATTTTGGTTGATTTTATACTTGTTTATTTTATTGTTGTTTGTACAGCACCCAGAGTCTGCAGAAATGAGCACTTAATAAATGATTTATCTATCTATCTATCTATCTATCTATCTATCTATCTATCTATCTATCTATCTATCTAATATGCATTATGAATGTATACAGTGACCTACTTCTAATGCGTGACTGCCGCCAGCTTGTTCATGTGACATATCATGCTACGAGTGATTATTAAACATTCATTAACCTTTTCAAAATGTTTAATGTACACTGAATCATTTTTCAGTTACATCTTCATCGTGTATGTCAGCAACTAGGACAGAAGCATACATGCAGTATACACATGATTAACATTAGGCATAAAACTTTATTTACATATTTGTATGCTGACATGATATGACAGAAGACAGTCAGCATACAGGTCAATGACATGAAACATAGAAACATAGACTTTGACGGCAGATAAGGGCCACTTGGCCCACCCAGTCTGCCCATTTCCCTACCTATTGGATAAGCTGCAGATTCTAGTTATCCAACAGCCTACTTCCTGCAACCCCCCTCAATATAATTGCCTTATGTCTGTCCCATGCAAGTTTGAATTCCCCCACTGTTTTAGACCCCACAACCTCTCCAGGAAGGCAGTTCCATGTGTCCACCACTCTCTCCATGAAAAAAAGTTCCTCACATTACCCTTGAGCCGCCCCCCTCTATCTTTAAATTGTGCCCCCTTGTTCTCACACATCCTTTTTTTCTGAAAAATGCTACCCTCCTGGACTTTGTTTGAAGTTTGAAGTTTATTGTTCTAGGAATTAATACCTTTGAGCCAAGGGTCTTTTACAAAGGTTCCACATCATTAAGTACAAAAACACAGTAGACAGTGTTACAAACAATCAGTAAGCCATTTAACAAGGCCACAACTTAAACAGTAACATGTATGTACAGAAAAGAAAAAGGAACTCAGAGGCAGTGTCAAGGGCAAGGAATAAGGATTGGAGAGCTTGAGAGGGAAGAGAGGGAGAAATAAGAAGTTTAGGAGCAGACAGAACCAGGTTAGTGGTACTCAGGTTGTCTTTGTCAAAGAGGGGACCATGGTGGTTGAGTGAAACAAATGTAAGAGCACTCAGTGGGATGAGACTTTAGTCAAAGCAGTCACAGGAGCTGGAGGCTGTGAGATGAGCGTAAAGTATGGATTTGAAAGCTCCCAATGTCATGGAGGATAGGGAGGGCAGGTTAAGGGCATTGTACCAGGTAGGGGCACGGTATGTAAAAGATCTTTGTCCCTGAGCAGTCCAGCATCTAGGAACAAGGAATGGTTGGTGGTCAGATCTTCTGGTGGTATGAGTGCCATTGTTCAGGCAGAGCAGGTCCCGGATACATGGAGGAGTGAGTCCCGAGATTGATTTTTTTGCCATCACGCAGGTGAGATACATGAGGCAATTGGAAAGATGCAACCAACCGGTTTCTGTGTAGAGGTCACAAGTGTGGGTCCATCTCTGTGCTCCAGTGAGGAGTTGACAGGTTTTGTTTAGTACTGTTGAGATGCGCTTTAGTGCAGTGATAGTAGCTGAGCCATAGACAATTAAACCATAGTTTATGATTGAGATGATGGAGCTTTGAATAGCAATCCTCAAGGCTGCTTGGTTGAAAAATTGACGGTTCCGGTACAAAATTCCAATGCGTTGGTGCACTGTTTTTGCAGTGTTATTGATATGGGCAGCAAAAGTAAGACATTCGTCAAAAGTGATACCAAGGTATTAGAAGGTGTTCAGTTGTTCTAGTGTATCTCCAAGAGAAGTTTTTATGATGAGTGGAGTATGCCTATTTCTGTTTTGATGACTGGCGAAAAGCATGACTTTTGTTTTTTTTTTATTTAGGACCAGTTTGTGCTCAAGGAACCACTTTTCAACACATGAGAAAGCAAGCTGCAAACTCTGTCGTAGTAGATATGGATCCTTATGGGAAGAGAGAATTACAGCAGCATCAGCAGAGAGTATTAATTTTTCAGGGCAGGATTTGGTAAAAAAAGTTTAGAAATAGGCTGAAGAGGAGAGGACCTAAAATTGAGCCCTGGGGGACACCAGAGAGGACTGGTTTGGAGTCAGAGAGAACCTCAGAGAATTTTACTGTTTGAGAACGTTGTGCCAGGTAACTTTTTACCCAGGCTCCAGGTCCCTCGGCTAGCCCAATGTTGTTGTTGTCCTCTTCCATACCCGAGAAAACGAAATTATGAGGGCGCTTCTAGCACACATAAATCCACAGACAGTCTTCTTTTATTCTCTCAAAACTTCCTTTTTATTATCTTAAAATGTGGCAATCCTCAACGTTTCACCAAGTGTCTTGGCTTTATCAAGAGATGCCTTCATAAAATCTGAATCCTGAAAGGAAAGGATTATGGCGTACTAGATGAACGAAGCAGGACGCGTGGAGAGAGAGATAGCTCCTCAACCCGTGGAAGGGAAAATATGAAAGTCAGGACATGTTGAAAAAGAAGCCTGAAAAAGATAAATTAAGAGGAGGCCCCACAAAAGAGGGCACACTTTGATGGTCAAAAATAATTATTGAGATTGTACAGGATCAGAAATTCATGCAAATGGTCAAGATAATATTATAGAATTCAACAGATTTTATGAAGGCATCTCTTGATAAAGCCAAGACACTTGGTGAAACGTTGAGGATTGCCACATTTTAAGATAATAAAAAGGAAGTTTTGAGAGAATAAAAGAAGACTGTCTGTGGATTTATGTGTGCTAGAAGCGCCCTCATAATTTTGTTTTCTCGGGTATGGGAGGAGACAACAACAGAGTACACACATAGGAGAGGCAGCTGTTCAACATGTAATATGGACATGTATCCATTTCCTGTGTAATTGTCTTTCTTGTCTACAAATAGCCCAATGTTGAGCAGAAGAGAGATTAGAAGGCTATGGTGAACAGTGTCAAAGGCCTTTGTGAGGTCTATGAAAACAGCATTGTTGATTCCCTTGAGGTTCTTAAAAAATTCTATCCTGTCCCCTTGTCCCTCCTTTCATCAAGGGTATACATATTAAGCTTTCTCTGTCTCTCTTCATATGGTTTCTGATGTAGACCCTACACCATTTTAGTTGCCGTTCTCTGGACTGCTTCCATCCTTTCTATATCTTTGCGTAGATGAGGTCTCCAAAACTGCACACAGTACTCCAGATGGGGTCTCACCAACTGTCTGTACAGAGAGATAACCACTTCCCTTTTTCTACTTGTGATGACCCTCCCTATGCATTCCAGTATTCCCCTGGCTGTCCTTACCGACTTCTCACATTGCTTACCCACCTTTAGGCCATCTGATATGACTACCCCCAGGTCCCTTTCCATTATTGTTGTTGCTAGTACCTCCTCTGCAATTGTGTACTCTTCTCCTGGATTTTATTTCCCAGGTGCATTACTTTGCACTTCTTTACATTGAATCTAAGTTGCCATATGTGCAATCATTCCTTCAACCTTCACAAGTCCCTTCTCATCCTTTCTATCCCCCCTTGTGTATCACCTCTGTTACAGATCTTTGTGTCATCTGCAAAGAGGCATACCTTTCCTTCCAGACCCTCTGCAATGTCACCTATAAAGACGTTAAAGAGGACTGGACCCAGTACTGAGCCCTGAGGTACTCCACTAGTACCCCCCCTTTCTTCGGAATGTGTTCCATTCACTTTTACCTTCTGTGTCCTGTTGTGCAGCCAGTTTGCTACCCAGGCTACCATCCGGGACCCACTCCCAGGCTGGTTAACTTGATTATTAATCTTTTGTGCAGGACTGTCAAATGCCTTGCTAAAGTCTAGGTAAGCCATATCCACAGCCCCTCCCTGGTCTATTACTTTGGTCACCCAGTCAAAGAAATTGATTAGATTCTTCTGACATGACCTTTCTGCTGTGAATCCATGCAGCTTTGGGTCCTGTGCCTCGCTGGCCTCCAGGTACTCAATAATACTTTCTTTCAGAAGTGATTCCATCATTTTCCCCACCACTGAGGTCAAACTAAGAGGTCTGTAGTTTTCTACTTCTGCCTTGCTCCCACTTTTATGAAAGGGAATCACATCTGCCCACCTCCAGTCCTCAGGTACCACCCCATTCTCTCATGATTTGTTAAAAAGTGTGGTCAATGGTGTCACTAGGTCCTCCCTTAGTTCTTTTATGATTCAGAGGTGAATCCCATCAGTCCACCTTGAATTTTAGGAGTTCTTTCAGGACTCTTTCTTCTTTAAATGGACTGGTGTCAACCCCAATACCCAGAGTGCTTCTATTGTTTGGTTTAGGTAATTCCTTATCTTCTTCTTTTGTGAATGCTGAGCAAAAGTATTCATTCAGTATCTCTGCCTTTTCACTGTCTCCCTCTGCCCTTCTCCCCTCTCCTTTATTAATCTTCACTATTCCTCCCTTAACCTTTGTATGCTCCCTAATGTACCTATAAAAGGTTTTATCCCCCTTCTTAACTGAGTTGGCCATATTTTCCTTGGTTTGAGTCTTTGCTTTTCTGACTGCCTTCCCCACTTCTTTCTGCTTTAATTGATACAGTTCCCTGTCATGCTCCTTCTGTGATTTCTTATACTGTTTGAATGCAGCCTTTTTCTCCTTAACCTTCCCTGATGCCTCTTTTGAGAACCATAGTGTTTTTTTATTCCACTTTGTTTTCTTTATTTGTTTCACACAAAGGCTCGTTGCCTCCTTGATGGTAGTTTTGATTTTTCTCCATTGTTCTTCTGCCCCTCCTTTCTGGCCATTTGCTAATGCATTCCTCAGGTATTCACCCATTATGCCAAAGTCAGCCCTTCTAAAGTCCAGTATCCTTGTCTTTTTATGGCTTGTCTCTATGGTTGTGTTTATTGTAAAGTACACTGTGCAGTGGTCGCTTGTTCCCAGATGTCTACTGACTTCTAAATTTGTGATCCTCTCTCTATTTCAGAGTACCAGGTCTAATATTGCTCCCTCCTGAGTGGATTTCATCACTAGCTGTCTAAGGCATGCCCCCTGTAGGGCATCGAGAATGACCCTGCTCTTGGATGTGGCTGCAGTCCATGTCGTCCAGTCAATATCTGGCATATTCAGGTCCCCCATCAACAGTATCTCCCCTTTTTCAGCCATTTTGAGAATGTCCTCTATCATTTTCTTGTCCATTTCCTCCCCTTGAGATGGGGGTCTGTATACAACCCCTGTGTGGATTGTGATGCCATGCCCTGTCTCCAAGGTGACCCAGAGTACCTCTTGTCCTCCCCCTTTACTTTTTAGTTCAGTAGCTTTGATCCTTTCCCTTATGTAGAGAGTTACTCCACCTCCACTTTTATCCTCTCTGTCCCTTCTGTAGATTGTGTACCCTGGTATGTTGACATCCCAGTCATGGTTCTCCATGTACCATGTTTCTGTGACTGCCACAATATCCATGTGTTCCTCTTCCATCAGGGCTACTAGCTCAAGAAGCTTGTTTCCCAGACTACGGGCATTGGTACTCATTGCCCTCCATTTAATGTTGGCTTTATCCTTTTTTACCCCATCCCTGCTCTTATTGCCATTGTCTATTTTTCCGTTTTGCCCTCTGTCAAGCTCTGTACCTCAGTGTTGATCCTACTACCTGCCATGTTTTATGGGGGGAGGCTTGAACTTTGAACAAATGCATTAGACAATGTAGCGGTTTATTTTCTTCATGCACCTACTGTTTTGCATCTTGGAGTCTCTGCTTGTCTTTGTTGCTATGGGAGGGCTTTAAGCCTGAGATTTGATGGGCATCACTCCCCCATTGATCTTAAAAGGTCACAACATCCTGGACCTCACCAGGATTCTTTTTTGTTGTGGCCAGAATCGCAGCCACTCCTGCCTGTGTTTCTCTCACCTCGTGTGTGCTTTGCAGCGCCTCCGGCTGCCGGCTATCTATCATTTTGTTTGCTCCTGCTGCTGGGGTTGTTCAGGTCTCCATCTCTATGGGCTCTCACAGGGGAATCAGTGCATCGGCTCTGTGATTTTGCCTGCTGTGGCTCTGTGTACTCCCCGGTGCTTCCAGGTGTACTTCAGCTACTACTCTGCCCCCATCCATGACTTTGCTCAATCCTGAGCTACCTCTCTGGACCCTGCCACCCCTCGTTCTGCCCACTGGTTCAGTCTCCTTGCGTTCGCAGCTTTTGCCAGTTTGTCTTCCCTGCAGCCCCTCCTGGCTGCTCCTTGCTGTCTTTTTCCCTTGCTCATTTGCCGTGCTGATGGCTTAGCTCTGGTGCCGCCCTGCCTTTTGCTGTCTGCACTTGAAACTTGGACTTGTTGTCTGGAGACCCTGAATGCCTTGTGAGTTTCTGCTGTACAGTTGGAATGCATTCTTTTTCAGGTACTTCTTCAACTATTTTTTTGATTCAGGCTCTAGTTACACAGTTCTGACCTGTCCTTCCTTACTTCATGTACCTGAGATCCCTCCTGCAGTCTAGGGCTGTTGGATCCTTGCTATCTGGGGAATTTGTGTGTTAGCCCTAGTATTTTCTGGTTTGCAGGATCTTTATAGCTGATGCCGAATAAATTAAAAAATAAATAAATAAATAAATAAATAAAAATGATTTTTAGGGGGTGAGGCTGCACTTTCCCTGCCTTCCCATGATGTACTGTTCCTCAAAGGATGTTTTCTCTCTCAATCTGCTACACTGCAGTCCAGCCTATGTCTGGGGGATTCTTGCTCTGTCATGCACATGTTCTCCAACTGACCAGCGGGTGGCACTGTCTTCCCATGACAGAATGGCTTCGGGCAATTCCTGTGTATTTTCAGTCTGGTTTCATAACCCTTTCCCATTCTAGCCTTCTGGGCTTCCCTCTCTCATCATATCTTGTTCATTCCTATTGCCTTCCTCATGCTAGTCTTCACAGCTTCATTCCAATCTTCCTTCCATGCCCTTCCTCCTCATTGCACCTCCTCCATTTTCTACACTTTTACCCTCCTCCCCATTGCACCATATCCAGCCACCTCGATATGGCCTGCGATCAAGACTTCTCTTTAGCATCCTTCTTTGCTCTCAATATTTCTTTTTGAGCATACCTATCATGAATCTTCTGCTGCTTACTCCGACTCACCCTAATGCAGTTCTCCTTCCATACTGCCTGGGTCCTATGTTGCCCTATGAACCTCCCTACCATCCTTCGTCCCGTCATGTTTCGATTTCCAGTACCTGCCTCCATGGCATCAATGCATCATCCTCATTTTCCTGTTCTGTACTCCATTTGTACTGCCCCGGCTGACTTTGTCAGGCCAGCACTCGACATTTCTGTTTGGCCCTCCTATCCTGAATGAGCAGCCACCTGTCCATGCTACATCGGGTGGTCATGCTGTCCTTGGGTCCTATGCTACCCCCTCAACCTTCCCCTCTTGTTCGCATATCCTCTGGTTCTGGATATGCCTTATTGGCCTCAGAGTATGCCTCTTTTCAAGGGGCCTCATTGCTTGCATCACTGGTTTGAATTCTGCTTAGCTTCGATCCATTATTGTACCTCATCTGTTTTCTAATCATACCTTCCTTGACCTAGCACCTTTTCTAGTACCAGCATTATGGCTTCTCTCCACTCTTAGCTTCACTCCTTCTCATGCATTGTCCAGTTTTGCTCACTCCTCATTATACCTTGTCCAGTTTTGTTCCTCGATTGCTCAACCTGAGTTGCCTCTTGTTTCAGATCTCCTTTCTTGGCCTCGGAGTCTCCATCCTTTCGAGGAACCAACTTCCTTTTGCTTCCTTCATACAAGTTCATTTTCAGGTTCCTTCCTGTCTCTTCTTCCATCCCATGCTGGACATTCAGGATCCCCTCTGCTCATGGCCTGCTATTGATATTTTTGGGGGGCATACCTACCATAAATCCTATGCCACCTATCATCCACGGCCATCATGCCACGTGTATTGAGCTTATACAGCAGTGTCGGTGGCTCAGTAGGTAGCACACTCGCCTCTGAAGCCGGGAGATCAGAGGGCTGTGGGTTCAGTTCCCACATCTGGCACTTGGGTTAATATCCCAGTACTGAGACTGTAGAGCAGCAAGAGAGGGGTGCTGCACTTCTGAGGTGCCATCTTTTGGATGAGACATTAAACCGAGGTCCCATCTGCCTGGATTGTTGGTAGTTCAGGTGGATGTTAAGGATCCCATGGCACTTATCGAAAAGAGTAGGGGTGTTTTTATTGACATAAAAAACATAAACAGCAACACTTTTAAGTAGGATAATCGATAGAACAAAACTTTTCCATAACATATAACATTACAAAATCAAAGAGATGTTCAAGCATTACATTGTAAACGCTACGAGAACACAAAAAATCATGAGAAGTAAACTATTAACAAATATCCAGTCCACTTTAACTCTTATTATTTGAACTTAATAAAGTGAAGAAAACCTTTCCACCATTTACGTAAAGTTCCTGGGGTCACTCTTGATGCATCCTGTGTATAAATTATTATAAGCTCCTGATGACTAACCTACTTACACAAGAGTAAGGCATTCTCTTTTGATAAAGGACCCATTGAACCTAAGCTTGCCATAAATAATATCTTAGACATCCCAAAAATAAGGATAATGTTTCTTCGTGAAATTCAGACAAATTCTTGGGATAACATCCTAGAATCAAAATTCATAAGACATATTACATAACCATTTAAATCCCCAAAGCTTTTCTAGGTATAACCATAAACCAGTCGCATATGAACATCTAAGAAAAAATGCTCCATCGATTCTTCTACATTAATACAATCCAAGTATGGGCACAATCTTTCCTGTAAAGCCTTGTACTTCGCATTTCCTCTGACATTCAGTTTCCCATAAAAGATCAGCCACTGCGTCTCCCATTGTTTTTGAGGCATCCTCTTACAGTTTAATTGAGCTAATACACTAGAATTTAAAGTCATAGGACAATTTTTAAATCCTGGTTCTGAGGGAAGAGTCAACGACATTAGAAAACGATAAAGCCCCTTCATGTTATTATTCAGAATTACCTGTTTCTGTGTTTTCCATTTGAACAATTTCTGCACCGTTGGCCTAAAATATGATGGAATATATAAGTAGCGATTCAGTTTAGGGGCCATAGTGTACCAATTCTTAAAGTATTTACCCATTGTTTTCAAGTTCCAAGACTCCACTGCCTCTAATTCTGCTTTTAGCCCTTCTTTAATTGAGTTTGATTAAAACAAAGCATGCACAAAAATTACTGGGTCTACCATTCCTAAACCACCCTTATTTTTCATTAAATACATATAGCTCCTTTTAACAGGATTTAAGCGATTTCCCCATAACATTTGAAAAAACACACTATATAATCTAGTCTCAAAAAACACAGGAAGCGGAAAAATCATCGCCACATACTGTATCGTTGGAAGAAGAAATTGCTTGATTACCTGAACCCTTTTTAATTTGGTCATTTTCCACTTTTTCCATCTATTAACCTTTCTCTCTATTTTAATAATGACATCTTCCCAATTTTCAACAGGCATGTTCTGGGAACCGAATAATATCCCTAATATTTTAAGAGGTTTACGGGAGATGTTAATACCCTCCTGACACACTTTCTCAGCACCAGTTGCTCCAATAAATAATCCCTTTGTTTTATTTAAATTTAGTTTTGCATTTGATACCTTTGCAAAGGCCTCAGATGCAGTCACAAAATGAATTACTGAGGCCCTATCTTCCAAATATACTACTAAATCATCAGCGTAGGCTTGTATCCTTAATTGCAAATCCCTCTGCCCATTCACTGTAACACCCTTCCAAATCTGTCTCGAAACTATCGTTTGTAAAAAGGGGTCTAGAGCGAAAATATAAAGAAGAGGGCTTAGAGGGCAACCCTGTCTAACTCCTGTAGTTAACTTAAAACCTTCCACCTTCTGATCTTTTAAATATGGAATTACTGTATAATTATCATATAATTTCTCAATTATTTTCACTAATTGCTTTGGAACCCCATAATGTTTAAGGGTAAGGAAAAGAAACGGCAAATAAACTCTATTGAAGGCTTTTTCTAAGTCAGCTGCTATTAAGCATCTAGTTAACCCTAACTCAGTAAAATACTCAGTTACATCTCGAATCAATATCAGAGCAGACTGGACTCTTCTATCTGGTAACCCACAATATTGAAAGGGTGAAATAACTCTTAGCTAAATTCTTCAGCCTATTATTTAAAATACCAGTAAAGATTTTATAATCAGAGTTTAAAAGAGTGATTGGTCTCCAGTTAGTAATGTTTGCTTATCTCCTGACTTAAATATATAAGTCAATAACCCTTCTGTAAATGAGGATAGATTGCAGCTTTATCTAAAAAATACCTAAATAAGATACACAGGCACTGACTAAGTTCGTCTGAAAAGATTTTATAAAAGTTATTGGAAATCCCATCTATTCCGGGGGAAATATTTAGTTTCAATAACCTAATGGAGCTTAAAATCTCTGTTTGAGTGATAGGTCCCCATACCTCCGATCTCCCAACTAGGTTAACTGGAACTAAAATATCTTTTAAATAGGTGGCCATAGCTGAATTGGGGATTGTCTCAAGAGGATTCAAAGAGGTAATGTTCTACAATCACTTCTCTTAGTTGGGCCGAGGATATAAATTACCATCTGAATCTTTGAGTACCTCCAATTTCATAGAATCTCTTACCTGTTTACACATTTCGAATGGATCCCCAATGGGTGATTTTTAATTTCATTAGTTAAAATGGCCTGCATGGTTTCCTCTATCATATTGAAACTCTTTCATTTTTCTTTAAGATTAGCAATTTGTTCTGAGTAATCCATCCTAGAAGAATAAGCTATAGTCATAAGCCTCTGTAATTGTTGCCTTAAACCTAAATAGTGCAGAATTTGTCATTCTTTGCTCTAACTCCTTGCAATTTAAACCATTTCCTTAAGTCTGATTTAGTCTCTAACCACCAATCTCCCAAATCTGAATATAAAAGGCTACTGATAACCTGGCTCTTAATAGGTATCTCACCCCAGCTTGTATATAAGGGAGTTCTAATGAGGAGTTATTGAGTTTCCATCTAACTAGCCTTTTTTCTTGCCTGTCTGAAAAGCTAAAAGAACTTAATAGAAAGGAATGGTCCAAGAATTCACTAGGAAATATTTTAAAAGATTCTATTGGCATATTAGGTGACACTAACATATGGTCTATTAGAGAAAATCTCTTCCCCTTTTTAAACGAAAACCTTCTCCAACCTGTAAAGCATTATGACAGTTCAAGAGTCCAGCACTTTTTATAATTTTGCTTAAAGCATTAGAGTCACAGTATGTTTTTATTTGTTATACTAGCATGGGTCGAAATGGGACAATTAAAGTCGCCCCCATAATACTCTAACTGTTGTTAATAAAAGGCTGTACCGATTTAAGACAATTAACTCTACCTGCTTTTTGTTTGGGGTTATAAATGTTGATAAACCTATAGCTTAGTCCTTGCCACTTCCCATCAATAATCAGGACCCTTCCTGGTATTAGGTCTATCAAATTGTGTAACTGGAAGTCATATGAATTAAACACTATTCCTATACCATCTGAGGAATCTTCCCCAAACGACCAAAATGAAGGGCCCCAAAACCAATCTCTTTTAAATGCCACCAACTGATCTATGGAATACATCCATGTCTCTTGTAAAAACAAACAGAAACAGGAAATTTATGTATATAATGAAAGAGGGCTTGTAAGCAACCATATTCAATAAGCTATGAACATTCAAAGAACCCCAAACCAACCTCATTAACCTTTTAAGTATTTAAATCATTGTTTTCCTCTTTTCTTTTTTTATCCTTGTAATTATCCATGATTTGTGACCTAGTTGAAAGTGAGGATTTTGAGAGTCTGAATCTTCAACCTCTATCTCAGTGTTACCCCAAGAGGAAAACAGAGCGCATATGAGTTACTGGTATCAATCTGTTCCACTGGGGGATTTTTGATAGTGAATTCCTTAAAGATCTTCTTTGGGGCAGTACAGTCACTGGTTTATCAACGGCAGCTGCCACCACCACCTCATCTGTGACCCCTCCGTATAACACACTGAGGGAAATCTGAGAGGTTAGGGGCACCATATTGTCTTAACTATCTTAACAATATCTGAGGATATCTCACGCTGATCCTCCCTACTTGGTGAGTTTAACTTTTTTGTTCAACACCTTGCCTTTTAAACCCCTTCTTTTCAATTTCTCTCTGCCTAGAGGAATTTCATCTGATTTGTTGCAAGGGAGGGCACGTATCCTGGAGAGTAGCTTTAACCATGGATTCTTGTGCTTTTTGAATAAAAACCTCAGAATTAGAACAAAAGGATTTTTAGGGCAGCCCAAGGACATAGTTTGAACACATGGCCTTTAGTTTGCATAAATCGCAACGATGAGTTGCTACAAAACATAGTTAAATGTCCTACCTCCCACAATTATCATGCCAACGGGCTCGATCACATACACTGAAAGGTGCGTTTGCCCAACACCTCTGTAACATGCACGGGGCTGCCCGCTGTAAAAACATACCCCTCTATCTTTTCCTAACAAAAAGGAGTTAGGTATATGTTCAATTCCAGCCTCTGTTTGCCTTAATTTAACTTTATACTTCCATCCTCCAGTCCAGAACCCCTCTATATCTAAAATAGGCTCTGGCTCACTTAGTACTTCACATTTTTTTTTTAACCAAAAGGTTATGTCTTCCACCCATACCCCTTCATTTTGGAACATAACTGTAACGAACTTAATCAGGGGTTTTGAGAGTGGTATAACAATAAAGGGTGTCCACATAGGAGAATACTTAACTTGTCCATACCTAACCCAGAACAACTCTAAAGCCTGTTGAGAACAAAAACTTATGTCATAATTGTCCTCCCTGAAATATTAATGAAAGCATAAACATCCTGAGGGTGAAATGCAGTGAGTCTTTCAACAAGGTTTTCCCACATAATGCCTATCCGGCCTAGTTTCTAACCCTCCTTTATACCTCAGCCTCACAGCATTGCCTAGGGGCTGCTTCCCTATGGAATTTGAGAAAGTTCAGATATCAAAGGCTTCTGTGAAGAGGGAGGGGGGGAGGTTGTACAGTGTCCTCATCTGTATTAATCCGAATGGGCTCCTGCAAGAGGATTTCCTCCCCTTTCTGCTGCTGGCCACCTGGAATCCACTCAGGAGAATGCTGAGATAAAGATAAGTTCGAGTCCCAAGCAGGATCAGGCTTCCATACACCAGCTACTGTCTGTTTCCACCCTGCTTCACTTAAAGCTTTATGAGGTGACCAAGAATCTTAGAACCTTCTTTATGTGAAAAAAGGGGTCTGCCATCTGTATATCAGCTTTAGACTTTTTGGTTCATTTTATCAGAAAAAAGAAATCTGTAGCCCACTTTGGGAACCGTCAGTCTTTTGATATGTAACAGCTGAGTCAGTTGCTGAAATCTCTTGACTCTGCTGTTTGAACACAAACCCACTACCTTGTTCAACTGTGCTGTTTTATTTTCACAAAAGTAGATGGCAATATATTCTGTGCAGATAAATCATTTATCTTCACTTCGTCACTTCCTTTGACATTATCAGAAACCGAAACCGGCAGTAAACACTCACTTTTAGCAGCAGAGATAATACCAGCCTGCACTGAATTCAGAGAGATTATTTATTCTTGGGAAATGGAGCTCAAGCCTTGCTGCTCTAAGCTCTCTTCCACAGAGCTGTTTACAATCTTGGGATCAACCTTAACTCTGCCTTTGTGCTCTTCATTACAATCAGGCTGACACCTGCTGCAGTCAGGGAGCTCAACACACCGCAGTGAAGCTTCATTAAACAAGGACAGAGCATTTTTTTTAACACCAGAGGCAAACTCTTTTGCTGGCAACTCTGTCCTACCAGAACTATAACTTAAATAAGACACAGTACCTTTTTTTTGCTCCATATTTTGCACCACTGTCCTGCAGTCTGTTTGCTGGGTTTTAATATCTTGGCTTTCTCTGTCAGCCTGCAGTTTTAAATTCATCTCGCTTCCCTTGGAGCTATCTGATGAAATTGGTTCTTCCATTTCTCCAGAAAACATTATCGCCGCATTATCTTGTTTCTGACCCACATTTAGTGGTTTAATAAGCGACTTTTCTGTAGAGGTTGCAGGTTCAAATACTGACAATACCTTTTCTCTTCCTGTTGTTGCAATTTCCAACTGTCCAGTTTCTTTCTTTGTTTTATCCAAAACCGATTGCTCCCAGCTCACAAAAGCATCCTGAAGCTCAATATCTGATTCAATTTCAGCCAAATCCATGGCTGGAGCCTCCACAACACCTGGAGCAAGAGTTGAGGCTAGCTCTCCTGCTCCACAGACTTCCTTCTCCTTCCCTTGTCCACTTGGAGTGGCCATCTTGGAAATGGCCTGTCCCCCTACTGGCTGCAATGCAGAAACATCAGCACAGCAGCATCAGAGTAGGGGGATTTCCCCGGTGTCCTGACAAATTTCCCTCATTCACTAAAAATGCCACCAACAGCTTAATGTGGTTCAAGGTCAGTTGGCATTCATCTGTATCCCCCTCCCCTGGGTCGTGCCTGAAAATAGACAGGATTTGTCTAGTGCACTTACCCGGTCAACAAAAACTAAATACATAAATAAAAAATAAACTCCAGTCATATTGAGTTCATAAATCCTGTCATCATTCCCTCAGCATTACCTCAAGGTTTATCTAGTTTTATTGCTTAATGACTTGTACTACCTGGGTTCTATGATACCCATTGACCTTCCTATCGTCCATCACATCCTTACATCAAGTTTCATCTATTTACATTGCTTACTTGAACATTCCTATCATTGAATCCTATGCTACCTCACCGACTACAACCTCAGGGTTTAATTATTCAAAGTCTACTTGTTCATATCGTATAATCAAGTATGCCTCTTCAACCTCAATTTCAGCTTACTCGCATTGCTCACTCAAGTCAGTCTGCATTGTCCTCGGTCTTCTCATCAGCACATCTGGAATCTCCTTATGCGCACATCTGGATACCCCTTGCTCCTCTGACTTCTACATGGAATTACTCCCTCTCATCATCAAGGAAAGTATTCATTGTTGCCTCATATTCCTTCTGCGATCTGCGTGCAGCCTCGTGATCCCTCTTCGATCTGTGCTCTCATTTGGGGAATTCCATATTTCATAATCATCCTCCCTTTTCGTATTCCTCTTGTTACTGAACCCATCTTTTAATGACATACTTCCTCAAATCAAACGTCATCATCAGCCCGGTGGGAAGGTGACCTAGGCTTGGATCCCCAGAGGTTTCCTCCTAAAAAGGGTTTTTTTCCTCTCCTCCATGCCAATGGTCATACTATTAGAATTAGTGCTTTCTTAGGTTAGTTAGTTAGGTTCCGCTGTTGGATGGAGGCAGATGTTGGGTCCGGATTTGCACTCTCTCATTAGGAAGTTAGCCCTTATCATCTTCTCAGAATTCATTCATTCATCATCCTCGCCTCTTTGATGCTCGACACCTTTAGGTATTCTTTTTGGGCTTCTTCCTAACCTACCTTTAGCCGATGCAATCATTCCTGGCACCTGTAGGAGGGAACCCTCCTCTAGGGTTCCTTGCATCGTACCCCTACAGGGTGATATATCTCATGGAGAGAGAGGCAGAAAGCCATAAAGCAGATCAAGTTACACAAGCATCATCTCATTATCTTATCCAGTTGCATAAGCACTTAGAATGGGAGGGCTTTAAGCCCGAGGTTTGATAGGGGGAGCAACAATGTCACTCCCTGATCGACCTTAAAAGGTCACAACATCCTGGACCCCATCAGGATTCTTTTTCATTGCCCACAGTCCACCCCTCCTCCTCCAGCGGCTCATCTCGCTTACCCATGGGCTTCTTCCTAACCTACCTTTAGCTGATGCAATTATTCCCGGCACATCTGGGGGAGACCCCTCTTCTAGGGCTCCTTGCGTTATACCCCTACAGGGTGGTATATCTCACAGATAGAGAGGAGGAAAGCCACAAAGCAAATCAAGTTACACAAGCATCATCTCATTATCTTATCCAGTTATGTAAGTACATCGACCCATAGCTTTATTAAAATTAGTATATGTTTCATTGAACTAGGGAATACAAGGACAGTAGCCTTGGTCTGTACTGACCTGCAAGTGTTACAGAAAACAGGTATTACAATGTATCCATGTCTGCTATTACTACAGTGTATCATTACTATTACTTAATGTTTACTAATTAGGAAACATTACATTACAATATATAAATAATTATTTCTAAGATGTGACTGTTACATACTTGGCATCAGATTTTCCATGGGTATATAACTTCTGCATTTTGTGAATTCAAGATTCGTTTTTGTGATCTTGAAGACACGATGAAGGTATTACTATGAAGCTGGATGGAAATAATAAAGGAACCTAATTGGCTGAGAGGTATTTGGAGCTGTGATTAAATCCCACCACAGAATCATGGTTTTGAAAACCTTCTAGTCACCTGCCTTCTCATTCTCCCTAAGTACATCACTTGCCCTTCTCAAAATGATTTTACCATGCCGCAGCCACAGTCACAGCGGACACGGAGACATCCGCGACAGCCATAGTGCTGACTGTCAGCATTGCTGTGTCAGGGATACCTCTGCCCCCAACACCCCCCTGGTCTCTAGGATTCCAACTCTGAGTTGTAGTTGGACTGGGGGGGAAGACACCCTGTGAGTCAGTCTCAGGAGCTGCACAGACCATCACAGCGGCATGTGGATTTTGCCTGATTCTTGTCGCTGTAATGGTCTTCAAAAGAGACCTAGGAATAATTATATCAGATGACATAAAGGTGGGCAAGCAATGTGAGAAGGCAGTAAGGATGGCTAGGGGGATACTGGGTTGCATAGGGAGAGGCATCAACAGAAGAAAATAGGTAGTTGTTATCCCTCTGTAAAGACAGTTGGTGAGACCCCATCTGGAGTACTGTGTGCAATTCTGGATACCTCATCTCCACAAAGACATAGACAGAGTGGAGGCTGTTCAGAGGAGGGAAACCAAAATGGAGCAGGGTCTGCACCTGGAGACATACGAGGAGAGACTAAAGCAGCTTAATATGTATACCCTTGAGGAAAGGAGGGTGAGGGGGGACATGATGGAAACTTTCAAGTATCTCAAGGGAATTAACAAAGTACAAGAGGGTAGCATCTTTCAGAAAAAGAGATGTACAAGAACAAGGGGGCACAATGTGAAGATAGAGGGAGTCGTCTCAGAGGTGATGTTAGAAAGTATTTTTTCACACAGAGGGTTGTGGATGTATGAAACAGCCTTTCTGAGGAGGTTGTGGAGTCAGAAACAGTGGGAGAATTCAAGAATGCCTGGGACAGACATAAGGCAATTCTAATGGGGGGGTAGGAGGAAGTAAGCTGTTGATTAACTAGATTCTGCTGCTTATCCATCAGGTAGGGAAATGGCATGCTAGGTAGACCAAGCGGTCCTTATCTGCCATCAAATTCTATGTTTTTGATGTTTTCTATATTTTGCAGTGGGGGAGTTGCTGCAGTAATGGTATACCACTCAAAACTGCCCTTATGTGCATGCTCATGTCAAACCAATGTGGGTGGGGGTGGGCAGCCTGACAGACTGCTGTCAAAAATATAAGTTAAACCCCATCCTACATACTTGTTCAAAAACTCAAAAAAAAGCTGCTCTATAAATGAGTCCCAAACAATCTGTGCAGTTCAAGAACACTGACAAGTGAGAAACAATAACTGCTATTGACAGCAACACGGAAACCCCTTAGCACATCTTTGCAGAGCATGTCTTTTTCTTCAAAAAAATTAAATAGAACCACTCTTCCTCACAGATTAGATTATGCTGATATATTATAAAACTGACTGCTGACAACAAGCTGCATCTTTTGATGCCACCCCGATTGTGACACCTCAATGACCGCTCATAGCCAAATATCAGTAGTCTGATGCCACTAGTGGCTCATGTCAGTACCTCAGACAATCACATCATATTGCCCCATATCGAACCCATCATTGTGACCTTTACCATGCCCTGTTCTTCCCACAACTTGCTAACAGATGCCTGGCTCACTGTGCTAAGCTAACTTCCAAACTTTGGCTTGGTATATTTCCTTCTTACCTCTCATGCTCCCCCCCCACCTTCCTCCCAGTCCCTCAGATCCTCCAACACTCGCACCCTGCTAGTCCCCCCATCATATCACCCTCATCTGCCAATGAGGCTTCTCTCATCGATTCCCCAAAATCTGTAACTCTCTCCCACCTCAAATATGACAATCCTCCTCCTCCCACTCCCTTGTCTCTGCCTTACATAACTATCTCTGCTAGCTGCTCCTGCTACAATCCTCCTTAACTTGTTTCCCTATGAGCCTGCTTCAGCTTCACACCCACCGCTTTCCTGAAAACCCTCACCCATATCCTCCTCTCAGCACCCCTTCCTTTCCACTTTACTCCTTCCCCCTGTTCCCAACTCTGTACACCAGTTTACCCTCACTACCCACTCGATGTTGCTTGGTCTAGGCCCCTGGCAATGTTCTCTGGATCCTGGAGGGGTCCAGAACCTAGGCAAACACCTTCCTCACCTCCTGCTCCACCCCATTCTTTCCTGAAAGCGCTGGGTCTCGACCGTCTTCTTTCCCGCCCTCCTCTCCCTTAGTCCTTCTAAAGCCTACTCCCCATCAATGCCTACTTCCCTCCTGTCAAGCTCTACCTCTGCCTTGTGCAGGCAGGGCCCACAACATACTGGAGGAGCCAGGCCCTGGCAGATCATTCTCTTCCCACTATCTTCCCTCCTGATGTGTTCTAACTCCCACTGCCTACGACCTGCTTTCCACCACTTCATGCTTGACTTCTGCCAGGTGCAAGCAGGGTCCCCAGCATTCTGGAGAGGTCAAGCCCTGGCAGACCCTTCACCTCCACTCCTTGCCTTCCCCTCCTTTAAATCCCCCCTTTCCAACCCCTATTCTCTGCCTATATGCCCCCCGCCCATCCACCCCCCTTCCTAGCTGTAGTTATTGGCTAACCCCTAATCTCTAATGCACTTATAGTCAAACTTGCACTTTTAATACACCTGGCAAATTTTATTCTATCTGTGTCTCTCCTCACAAGCATGCCCTAGTTCAACCTCCTTGTATTATATCCAGCCATTTTCTAACTACAAAGCTATGTCCCACCAAGTGTTTGACAAATATATTTGTGCTATTGTATCTATCTAGTTTAAGACTGTTATCATTGTATTCCAGCTAGTTCATACCTTTTAGCATTCCTCCTTTTCAGTACTTCTGTATTGCCTGCTCGCTTTTTTGAATGTATTCAAATTGTATATCTGTATTCTGTACCAAATCTCTGTATGCTATCCTCATGTTCCCCTTCCCCCTAGGTCTCACCAGGAGATTATCAACTTGTTGCTCAGCTTGTCTTCCTGGTGAAACATTTCAATAAATAAAAAATTAAAAATTTGTCTGTAGCTCATCATGGAGCTGATAAAATAAATAAATAAATAACATTTACTTACTCTAAATGAGAATTTGGAAGATAAACAGGAACACCATACTTAACAAATGTGGGGGGAGAGCTCAGGCCATCACAAGACCATCACACCTCCTGTCAGCTCCAACTGAAAGATCATCACCCGCTGATCACAACTCTCCAAGTACTAGTTTCTTAAAATATACTCCTAAAATACCCTAAACACTCATTTTTAAAAGGTTTTCAATGATTGATTTTATTTTTAATATATTAAACTTCTAGTCAAGTTCATAATAGCAAAAATATTCTCCAGGATGTGGTATATCACGGGATATCATCACTTCTCAGGTGCTTGAGACACTCAGCCTGTTGCCTCATGCCTCACAATGTACCCAAGGTGTGATGATGTCCTATGATATACCACACTCTATTGTGTATTATTGCTTAAAGAGCAACTGACACCATCTTTACAACCACCCTTTACAAACATGTCCACCCCCCCACACACAATTCACAGACTCATCACTCCAGATATCTGTACACAGACTAGTACACTGGGCAATAATAAAAGCAAAAAAGAAATAGACTGACAAAAGGAAAAATCTGACAACAAAACACCTTTCACTAAATTCCAGATCTTTTTGATGCGCTTCCTGCTTTCTTAATGACCCTTATCCAACTCACAGTACACAGCTCCAGCTCCATCACATCTGACTTCCTTAGTGTAATTCAGAACCTACAGGCATTAAATAAGTTCAGTGCTGGACAACATAAATTTACTAAGCAAAGATGAGAGTCGAGAGTCAGGTGGGGGGTAGAGGGGGAGCGTGTTTGTAAAGCACATGGAATCTCTGAGCTGCCATCCATGATACAGGTGCTGTCTTTAACTCCGAGTCTCAGCTAGCAGTTAAAATGTGGATATTTTTGTACTTTAGTTTTTAACTTTGTTCTCCTGACAGTACAGTGTATAAGGCATATGGACAGAATTGATGTGTGTGGGTGATGTGTGCCGCCTGATTGCCGGCACAGATAGGAATTCTGAAGAACAGAGATACTGAAACATTGGGACCACCATGAGGCATTAATTATAGCTGAATTTGCAATATAGTGAGGAGCTACTGTACAACTTCCTAACAGGCACAGTAGAGTAGCGCTCCAAATGGCTTCAGCAGCCTGGAGGCATGCTGACTCAGCATCCAGCAATCCTTGAGAAATGGATCATACCAAAAGGCATTATAAAATACAAGTTGTCAGCCTTGTTACAAAACCTGAAACACATATAATTTTTATAGCAATGATTTTTGAATGGCTGTTTTACTTTAGGCAACTATTGCACATGATCTTCAGTCCAGTTCAGTTTATTGACTGACAAGACAAAATTGTCATTACATAATATTGCACAAAACATTTTAGCATACACAAATATACATATAACATTCTACATTGTGAAAATCCATAGAGGTACATTTCCCAATAAATATACAGAGAAATTGAGGAGTACAATTAAATTGGTATTTCTACCAGAAAACTCATTCAGATGTTTATAATTAAACTATTGCACATCTCTACATCTAAGATTTAGTAACAAATAAAAGTGTCACCCTCATAGTAACCTATTGCTTATTTATAATATGTAGTTTCTTATGCTCTGTCTTTTTTACAGAACAATACAACACTTTCTAATACCGCAGTATATTTGGATTTCAGTAACGCATTCACTTGATATTTAAGTTTCATGTCTAACGTTGATAATACAGTACAGTACCCAAGTACATATTTCTTTATTGAAAATAAAGAGGACATAAAATCAATAGATGTAATAAGTTGTCTTCCCCAAGTTTGCACTTGCAAATTTGTGTAATATTTTTTATCATAGAACCCTCTCACACGATCTTTAAAACTTTGGAGAAACAGGTCCTATAAGCTTGCTGACAGGGAATACTAGTGTGTGGGGACCTGAGATGACATCATCAGTAGCTCTTCACTGACACAGGTTGTTTCGAACAGGTTGTGCAATCAGGGTTACAAAATAGCTCATAACTTTAAAATTAAGTAATATAGAAATCTAGTTTTTGGTATGAGATTTACTGGAAGTATGCTTATTCGCTTTCTGCAATGTTGCACTTTTTGTGTCAGAGGCTATTTAATTGTTCTGTGTCATGTGACAACCTCCACATTGTGATATTTAAATAACATTGATGACTATACAATCACTTCAGTCATTGGTCATAACTTGGATATATAACATTTAACAGACCCTGATGTTTCTGACAGTCAACAAATTGAGCCCGACATACCAACAGACCAAATACCAAAGATTCTGACATCCTGACTGCAAGAGCCTGAGAATAGCTATCAAACATCAGTCACAATCAAACCTAAACATTAAAAAAATGTGTATGAGGGGGGCTCCCCTCCGCTCCCCCCACTACTTAAAGATACATTCTCTAAGTGTGGTGTGACTTGGGAATGGTATGCATCTGTGGAAAATGCATACCATGGCTGCTGGGATTTAGTGTCGGGCTTCCCGATGTTGGTGTCACATAGCAGTCGGGCTACTAAACTTGGTATTCTGAGTGTCAGAATTCCAGGTTTCAGTCTTATAAAATGATACCCACAACTGTGATATCTGTGCATGCTCACTGACAGTTATGTGCTAGTATGTCTCAGAATCCTATGGCACTACACTACACTACAACAGTATAGTTTGTGAAGTTTACCATTACTTTTGTATTGAACTGTTTCTGTGACCACATTACTATGCATGTCATTTGACTCATATCAGTACACACCGCATGTGAGCTTGCAAGGTCACATACCTTCAATATTGTTATTCTTGAGATGTAGTATTGTGTTGTTACTGTTCAATTACTGTCTACTGCATTCCAGCTATTGTCAATGGCATAAACATTTCATAGTTTCACATTGTGCGGCGTTACACGAGAACAGAGTTGATATGGTGCCATGTTATAGACTGGCTCACCTGTGCAGTCAACACATATATCCACAAAGTATGTTGAACATAAGCACATCCTGTTTCCTTGGCTTTTGGATTTTTCCTTTTTTCAATAGCTTCCCTCTTCAAATCAAGCTAGTCACTTCTTTTGCAGTAGTTGTTCAGATGGGAATCTAAAATCATAGTACATTAGTTTATACCATGGTTTTCATTGGCGAAAGCACCACTTGCATGAGTACACAGCCAGTATGTGTCACAATGCACACCATACTGTACTGTCAGACAGTGCATGTACAGACAATCCATATCCCATGCATAACTGGTGACTTTTTTTTATTTTCTTTATACGCCTTACACTCCCGGGCATCCTTCAGGAGTGCCCACTCGGAATTCCCACTAACTCCCTGCCTGAACCCTCCACATCTCCCAGGATCCTCTCCCCCCACCCCGAACGACCACAGGCAGGCTTAATACCCAGAATCACCTCCAGGGCTGGTTCCACCCTCCCTCTGGTGGTTGACTCCTAAGTGTGAGGTGCCTTACCTGCTGTTGATGGGTCAGCCCATGGAGAGAGAGATCCGGGTGCATCTGGGCTGGCTTTGGGATGTGGGTGATTCCCCTGGGGCCACCGGTGGTGAAGGAGGCTTTTTTCCCTTTTTCATTCCCCCACAAGCATGACATGCAATGGCATTGGCATGCAGGCTGCCCCCATAGTTGCCTTCCATACTCATCCCCAGATTCTTGATCCCACGCATGTAGTACCCCTGGTCTCTACCAGAGGCCACTAATTCACTGGGAAACCCTTGGATCCCTCCCTGGGAGAGGAGAGCAGTCCTCCGGATGCTCGACCCAACTCCCTCCCCTGCCAATCCCCAGCACCCGGGCTAACATCTGAAACTGGGTCGCTGGTGCAGCATGAGGTGTGGCGTCCAGCACCCCAACCCTCAGTGCCACCAGGCCGGCTGCATAACTGGTGATTTGATATAATGTTTTGCAAGCCTTGTGCCAGATGCTGCTGGGTCCTGTACCCACTCTGCTGCTGCTGTACTGTTTATCAGAATAGGCACCATATGATAACCCTCTCTTGGTGTCAGTGGGAGTGGGACATAAACCAAGAACACCATCTGTGTCTAGGGGTAAAATGGCATACTTGTCAAAGTTCTCCCACAGTATTGGAGCATACATTACTCTTTCTCTCTGGAATTTAATTAATTCAAACCATATGTTAGGACAGTGATAAAAACACACTGCAAGACATTTAGGATTTGTCACTCTTTAGAGTAAAGTTCACTGTTTCACAGTTACATAACTCTGGGCTCCTCTGTCCACAAATTCTCTTCTGGTTGGCACATTTCAGATGGGTTTGATCCTGACTCCAGATCTCTGTCAAAACTTCTATGCTCCTATTGTTACTCAACAAACGTGCTAAGCAAGAGCAACTTGTAGTTTTTGGCTACTGGTGTATAGTGGGGATGTCGTGGTATTAACAGTGAGGGTTTGGCATCCATTGTGTAATAGTGACCATTTTCGGATACATTTCCACCTGCTATATTTCACCAACTTACTGTATAAGCCAGCTTACATCACTTTGGCTAAGTTCATTTACTTATGTTACCAACAAGGTTTAAGCAATATTGACTAATATACCACTGTGTTCGGTAGTACTATCAACTGTGTTCCCTGTATGCAGCGTTATTATGGAGATAGACAGTAGATGTATTCCAGTGGGCAATAAGGCAGGGGAACTCAGTGGTTTCCCAGGGCACTGTATCGAGGAGTTTAGTATGAACACAAGATCATCATTGCACAGGCCATGTTTGTGGCTGGAGACAGGATTTCATATACAGTAAGATGGATTACTCCATTATGCTATGCATGGGGACTATAGTATGACCAGATCCAAGGATGAGGTGTGACTCCAGTTCACTGATTAGTGGTGGTGAGGGTGAACACTCCAATAGTGATTGTGGCACTACCACCATTAGACTGATGGTTTTGAGTGACTGTCTGGCAAGGATATTATGGTCCATGATCAAATGAGGCTTGGACCTGGGATGGTTGTATGACAAAGGTGAGGTAGTTCTGCTTAGGCCTTTAGTTACATATGTAGATGATGAGATTTGAGGGATCTCAGCAAATTGATTTTTTTTCTCCTGAGTGTTACAGTAGGGATTATTTCTGTTTTTGATGGCAGCCTCACTATTATCTTACACGTCTCCTTTGAGACATGTACCATGGCAAGTGACTGGAAAAGATTTCTTTACTTACTAGTAGATTTTCAAGAGAATATCCTCGATACAGCCACACATTTGGACCTGTACAGTAAGTCAAAAGGGATGCCAGGACCACCTGGAAAACTTTATCCAGATGGGTCCGCTCATATTGATGCACATCAGCACCACCCATGTAACATGAGCATTTACATAGAGCACTTCCTCTGTTTCCCACCAGAGACAAGCTTGGAGCTGTACTATGCCAACAGGAACTGGAGACCAAAGCCCCTAATCAGCCCAACAAGAGTGATGGTGGTTCTGGACATAAGGAGACGATCAAGTGTATAGAAATGGTAATTTCTGCCAGGGTATGTCAGCCTGTAATGTGGTGGGGTGAGAGGGATAAGTGGGAGGGCAAGCTGTGTCTCTATGGAGGAGATTCTGTCAATGAGCTATTGTTACTGGCAGGTAATGACATTGACTGTAAAATGATCAACAATTGCTATAACAATATTTTCTCTATATTGGTACTGTAGAGTTTTACTTGCAAAAATATTGTTACAGAGTTTGTTACTGGCCACTATACTTCCCATGTGGTAGCATTCTTTTATTGCCTTTGTGGCTACTCGTGTTATAGCCGCACTGCGAAATCCCTGGAAGACAACTTTAAAACCTGTTCAAACTCAAAGACGTTTATTTATTTAACTGAATTTTCAAAAGCAGGAAAACCACATTTTGAAAACAGGATATTGAAATAAAATTGCTTGTGGCTACTCAGTCTGTTGCACTGAGTTAAAAAATACCCCCAAAACACAAGAAAGAACAACTACTACTATTGCTGTTTTCTTTACTATATTTATTTCACTGAATTTTCAGAATCAGTGAACAATAAGGGAAACATATGGTAATCAGAAAATTTAAAAAAGTGCCATTCTATCTAAAGTGAGAAGCCAGGTGAAGAGTCAGGTGAGTATAGAGGTAGCAATCAGTATGGCAACAATAAGGTCTTATAAGGTCTGTTGATGCTGTAGAGTTGGTGCACAAAAAGTAATTGCCATGGAGTGTCAAACAGCTATATAGTTTGAAACATAAAAACATAGAATTTGTCAGCAGAAAAGGACCACTCAACCAACCCAGTCTACCCAAATGGTCCCTGCCTAGTCTGTCTCTGCAGACCTTAACTGGTTGCCAATGACCCTCCTTCCTTCCTGCCTATTTACTAATATTCTGCTATGTCTGTCCCATGCATGCTTTATGCCTGCTACTGTTTTCACTTCAACCATTTTTTCTGGCAGGCTGTTCCTGGTGTCTACAACTGTTTTAGTGATGGAATACTTCCTCAAGTCCCTCTCAAACTCTCCCCCTTCAGCTTCATCACATTCACTCTGATTATGGTGGGCGGTCTCAATTTAAAGAAACTCCCCTCCTTCACCTTGTTTACACCTGTGAGGTACTTGTAGGTCTGTATTATGTCCCTTCTCAATCTCCTGTCTTCCAGAGTGTACATGCTGAGATCCCTTAGTTTCTCCTTCTAGGGCTTTTGCTGCAAACTCTGCACCATTTTAGTTGCCCTCCTCTTGACTGCATCCACCTTATCTTTCTGAGGTGTGGCTTCCAGAACTGGACACAATTCTCCAGGTGGTGTCTCACCAGTGAGTGATATAGTGGAAACCCCACCTCCATCCTCCTGCTAGAGATACATGGCCCTATGCATCCCAGCATGCACTTGGCCTACCCACTGCTTTGTCATACTGACATACTATTTTGAGGTAATCAGATATGATAACCCCAAGGTCCCTTTCCTGCCCCATCCTATACTCAGCTCTCAGAATCCTGTGCTCTATAGTAGATGCATGATTTTGCACTTTTGGCATTGAACCCCAGCTGCCATGCTCTTGACCACACCTTCAGTTTTCAAAGATCCATATACATCTTTTCCACCCCTTTCTTAATGTTTTAGTGTAATCATCAAAATGGCATAAGGTTTTCTTCAATGTCACTTAAGAAGTCTTTGAAGAAGAGTGATTCAAGTATTGAGCCCTGTGCCACTCCATACCCTCCCATCATGAGAGTGAGTGCTGTTAACCACCACCCTCTCTCACCTACCCATTAACCAGTTTCTAACCCAGTTCACCACTTTGGATCCCACCCCATACTGCTAAATTTCTTTATCAGTCTCCTGTGTGGCATTGTGTTGAAGGCCTTGCTCAAGTCCAAATAGGTCACATCCACTGCCCTCGCTTCACCTTTTTCCCTGGTCACCCAGTCAAAGAAATAAGTCAGATTCATCTGGCATGACCTACCCCATTGAATACATGATGCCTGTGGTTTTGTAACCCATTTAATTCAAGATACTCTACTAACCTTTATTTTAAAAGGTGTTCCATTAATTTCCCTACTACTGAAGTGAGTCTGCCTGGCCTAAATTTGGTTGCCTCCTCCCTCTAGCCACTATTATGTAGACTGACAATGTTTGCTCTCCTCCAGTCTTCTGGATCCACAGATGTTTCCAGAGAACTGTTGCATAAGGTAGCCAGTGGGGCAACTAGCAGCTCCCTGAGTTCGTTTGGTACCATTGGATGCATCCCGTCTGGTTCTATAGCCTTGGTCATTTTCAGAGTTGCAAATCTTTCAGGACTCTTTCATCTGAAAATGGACTGATGTCCACCTCTCTCCATTGTTCCTCCCACTGCCTGTGGGTCCATACCCCTTCCCCTACTAAGAAGACAGAGCATATGTACCTGTTCAGGATGTCTGCTTTTTCTTGGTCCTCTTCCACACAACACCCCCCCCCTGCCTTTCTTATTCTCATTATCCCTCCCCTTTCCTTCATCTTCTCACTTATGTACTGTACGTGAAGACAGTCTATCCCCTTTAGATACCCCATTGGTTATCCTTTCCTCTGTCTGTACCTTGACTCCTCTCGCTGCCTTTCCTGCTTCCTTCTATATTAATTGGTATATGTCCCATCTTCCTCCTTCTGCATTTCCTTATGTCTCCTGAATGCCACCAATTTTTTCCTTCCCCATCTTGGCCACTTCACTGGATAACTATATCAGTCTCCTTATCCTTCTGCTTTTACTCACTTCCCTCATGCAGAGGCTGGTTGCCTTAATTATGCCCTCCCTTATTTTTCCCCACTGTACCTCTACCCCCTCCATGGCAATCTCTCCTGTTGAGGCAGTTTCTGAGGCAATCTTTCATTTCCTAAAAGTCTGCCCTCCAAAAGACCAGGACCTTCTTCCTCATGTGGTTTGTCTCTTTTTGCATCTTAATGCTATCGTGCTGTACAGTGATCACTAGTACCTAAGGGACTGCCCATTGTGACATCTGCAGTGATGGTTTTTAGTATCTTCTTTAAGGATGTCCCCTTCATAAACCCATATATTTGGAACAATTCCCAAGCAATACAAGACACCAAAGTGGGAGGAAGACCAAGCAGCAGGGACAACAATGGAGTGAAGTGATCTGACTGAGCCCATTGACACTGACACAGAGCTCAAGCTGGGGTTCTGTGATGCTGCCAAAATGGCTCCTCCAATTAATAATTTTCACTGTAACCTCTCTGATGGGAACAATGGTAATGCTGGTACTAAATTTGAATTAGGGGTGCTTTCAATTGAAAAAAAAAAAACTTTTCAGTACCTCACAAAAATGAATATCATGGAAAGAAATGGCTTTGATAATATTGATTTTGCAGGTTTTATTCTTTGGCGATTGATTTGATTGCCTATTCCCTTAGTGTTTTGTTTAATTAGTCTTTGGTTACTTATGAGATATGCAAGATTTGGAAGCTGTTGACCATTCAAAACTGGAAAACACTCCTTGACCAAGAACTGTTGCCCATCTCCCTTTCAGCCCTACTATCCAAGGTCCTAGAGAGGATAATATTTGATCAGTTAGAAAAACAATTACAGTATATACTGGTACCATACTAACACTATTCCAGCACTACATTTGAGAGGATCACAGCACCCTTACCACTGTGCTGAAAGTACCAGATTTCTTTCCAGGGCCTTGGACAGTAGGGACACAGCCCATGCATTTTTATTAAACCTTTCAAAGGCTTTTGATTTGGTGCATGATGGTTGTCTGCTTTTAAAACTCCAGGCTCTTGGTTTGTCTAATGTGCTCTACGTAGATTTCAAAATTACCTATCAGATAGATAGCAATCAGTTCTACTTAATTCTTAAACTTCACTCTTTGTTAAAGTTGATATACATAGGTCAACCAAAGAGTTCTATCCTGGATCCAAATCTTTTCTTTTCTTTTTTTTTGTGTGAATGATCTGCCTAATATGTCACAAGCATTCCAAACACATATTATTATGCATGCAGATGATATAGTCTTGTATGGGAGTGGCCCATTAGTGGATGAGCTGACTAGGTGTGTTGTGAATTTTAAATTTGCCTACAAATTGCAGTGAACTTCACCATTAGGTGCTATGCATAGCATTAGCATAGTATGCACTATGCAATTTGCCTCATTAGTTGTAAATTTTACGATGCAAATTGATGTAATTCACACTTTAACATGAATTTTTGTCATAAATTGCATGATAAAATTTGCTGCAACTGTGTAGTGGATGCTCAGTGCAGCATTTCATGTAGTAAAATCCATGTAATTATGCAAACATAGAAACGTAGAAACATAGACTTTGATGGCAGATAAGGACAGCTTGGCCCACCTAGTCTGCCCATTTCCCTACCTAGAGGATAAGGTGCAGATCCTATTTAACCAACAGCCTATTTCTTCCTACCCCTCACAAAAATTGCCTTATGTCTGTCCCATGCGTTCTTGAATTCTCCCACAGTTTTAGACCCCACAACCTCCTCAGGAAGGCTGTTCCATGCGTCCACCACCCTCTTTGTGAAAACTACTTCCTCACATTGCCCTTGAGCCGTCCCACCTCTATCTTCAAATTGTGTCCCCTTGTTCTTGCATATCTCTTTTTCTGAAAGATGCTACCCTCTTGGACTTTGTTGATTCCACTGAGGTACTTAAATGTTTCTATCATGTCCCCCTCCCTTCTTTCCTCAAGGGTATACATATTAAGCTCCTTTAGTCTCTCCTCGTATGGCTTCTCTTGCAGACCCTGCACCATTTTAGTTGCCCTCCTCTGAACTGTCTCCATCCTGTCTATGTCCTTGTGGAGATGGGGTCTCCAGAACTGGACACAGTACTCCAGATGGGGTCTCACCAACTGTCTGAACAGGGGATAACAACTTCCTGTTTTCTGCAAATTGTAGCACTATGCTCCGTGTTCCATGAATTACAGATTTCTTTAACTTCCCATGCAGCTAAAGCTAACCAAATATTTACAATTTGTTTTTGATGTAGTCCAAAATTGCCTTTTAATTAAAAGTATTTAGTTAAACACATCAAAAGTGAAATACAGGCATTTTGGTTCAAAACAAAAGGTGAGATTTTTACACATTCCCTGTCCTGTAATGTATCTTCATAGGTGCAGGATTGCGAGATTTGACAATTTTATGTGCCTCAAATTACTGTATTATTGATAAGTCTGTTGCATTTGAAAATCACATACATAACCTTGTTAAAACAGTTCACATCTACCTCGACCAAGTCTATTATCTGAAAGGCTGTCTTTTAGCTTAGTCAGGAAAACACTAGCTCAGTCTTTATATTATGATTGTTAGATTATGGACTATCTTTGTATATTACAGCAAACACAAACTTTTTATATACAGTTAAAATCCTTAAGAACACTTTGTGTTTTACAATTTCAGGCACAAAATCTACACATCATTATGCATTGTTTGATAGCTTAGGTTCACTATCTTTTGGGTCTAGGTCCGATTGGTTTTTTTTTAATTACAGTAGTTTTAGAAGATTTTTTAAAAACACTGTTCAATTTTCATTTATGTCTGAAATGGATACAAATGCCAATTTATAGAGAATTGAGGAGTGGTTATGAACATGATGTTAGGCCAAAGGGTACAGAATGGTGGAAGGGTAGGGTAGAATCTCGGAGGAAAGTAGTCTATTCACTAGGGATAGACTGCACTTAAGTGAAGAGGGCAAGAAGGTGTTGAAACAGAGGATTAGAGAGTACATTGAGGTAGCTGAGAATTTAAGCTAGGAGTGGGGGGGTTGCAGGAGGAGAGTGGATGTGCAGAAGCCACAAGATGGGAAGTTACACAGGCTCACCCCCCCCCAAAACAGGAGCAAGGGACTGGGAGAAGGTGCTAAAGGGGAAGCTGGAAGGGCAGGGCATGGGGAGGGGTGAGGAAGGTGATGGAAGATGGTCACCTTAAAAGCTAGAAGCCTGGGGAATAAAATGATGGAGTTACAGACCCTCATGGTGGAGGGGGGTAGACATGGCAGCTATCATGGAAACATGGGTCACCAAATAACATTACTGGGACCTGGCTGTACCAGGGCACAGAATATTCTGCAGTGATAGGATAAGCGGGAGAGGGGGGTGGTGCTGTATATGAGGGAAGGACTGAAGTGTGTAAGGTAGGAGGGAGAGGAGGGCAGCACAGAATACTTATGGTTGCTAATCCAGGATTCTAAGAATAGGACTCTCCAGATGGGAGTGGTGTACAGGCCACCCTAACAGAAGGAGGAGTTGAACAGGAAAATAGCAGAACAGATTAAGAGGATATACAGGAATGGGAGTGTGGTGGTGTAGGGGACTTAAACCTATGAGGAGTAGAGTGGGGTACCCAAGCCACAAGCAATAGACAGGAACAAGTACTGCTAGATGCTTTTCAGGACAGCTTCCTGGAACAGAAGGTCAGTGAACCAACCAGGGAGAAGAACACCCTGGACTTTGTGCTGACTAGTGGGGATTATGTGAGGGATCTGAGAGTGGATGAAACACTGGCGTGGAGTGACCACCATTCAGTATGTCACATTAAAGATGGGTAAAGAGGGAGTAGTATCCAACACCAAGGTACTGGACTTCAGAAAGACTGACTTTGTGAAGATTGGGGAAGTAGCAAGAATGTTCCTAGCCAGAATCCAACCTAGTATGGACACTAATCAGAGATGGGAGCTCATAAAAATGGGGATAGTAGAGGCAACTGAATCCTGCAGCAGGGCTCAGAGTGAGAAGTCTAGGATGAAAAGGCCAAGCTGAATGAGCAGGGATGTTATGGAACTGGTAAGGAGGAAAAGAAAGGTCTTTAGGAGATACAAGAAAACAGGGAGGGGGGAGAACAGGGAAGAATACCTGAAAGTAGCAAGGGAGATGACCAGGGCAGTAAGAGCAGCAAAGGTGTCAAAGGAACTTAGTCTGATTCAAGGCATTAAGAAGGGAGAGAAGGACTTCTTTAACTATATCAGGTAAAAAAGGTGCTGCAAGGAACAGATAGTGAGGATTAGGACAGAAGGAAATGAGTGGAAAAGGGGTGAGAAAAGGCAGAAGCACTTAACGACTACTTCTGCTCGATATTTATTAAGGAGAAAGGGGGGAGATACCCAAGGGAGGAAAGGGTAGGAATGGGGGAAAGAGGTGACAGATGGTGTAATCCCAGAGAGTAGGGTGCTAGAGAGACTGAGGGTGCTGAGGGTGGACAAGGGACCAGGGCCAGATGGTATCCGCCCCAGTGTACTGAAAGAACTGTCAGAGGTTCTAACTGGCCCCTTGGCAGCCCTGTTCGGTGCCTCATCGGATGTGGAGTGTATACCTTAGGATTGGAGGATGGCTCATCTGGTACACCTCCATAAGAGTGGCTCCAAGGATGAACTGGGGAATTATAGGCCAGTGAACCTCACATCCATCATGGGGAAGCTGATGGAAAACATCCTGAAGAAGAGGCTGGTGGATCTACAGGATGCCAATTGGATGCAGGACAGCAGACAGCATGGCTTTGTCACTGTCAGGTCCTGCCAGACCAACCTGGTAGAATACTATGACTGGGTAACTAAACAGTTGGATGGGGGCTATGCAGTAGATGTCCTGTATCTGGACTTCAGCAAGACATTTGACTCTGTGCCACATGCAGGCTAGGTAGCAAGCTGAAAGGCACAGGGTTGAGTGCAAAGATGGTGGGATGGATAAGGAACTGCCTGAGTGGAAGGCAACAGGGAGTGGTGGTGAGTGGGGAGCTCTCATCCCCAGGGGAGGTGACAAGTGGAGTTCCACAGGGTTCAGTGCTAGGACCAGAGTTATTTGGGATATTCATTGCTGACATTTCGGTGGATATCAATAGCAACATCAGTCTGTTTGCTGATGACACCAAGATGGGAGTGGTGGTGGATGACCAAGGGATATGGCAGGGGTTGCAGGAGGACCTGACAAAACTGGAGACCTGGTCATACAACTGGCAACTGGGGTTCAATGCCAAAAAGCACAAGGTGATGCATTTTGGGGCAAAAAACCCAAAAAGGAGCTACCAGCTGGTTGAGTTAAAGCTTGCCGTGATGGAGGAATAAAAGGATCTGAGGGTAACCATAACGGGTTCAATGAACAACTCAGCACAGGTTCAATGAACAACTCAGCACAATCTAGGAAAGAGGCTGCAAAGGCCAATAAGATGTTGGGTTGTATTGCCAGGGGTACAACCTCAAGGAGGGGGGAGATTATTCTGCCATTGTATATATCACTGGTAAGACCACACCTGGTGTACTGCAAGCAGTACTGGTGACCATACGTGAAGAAAGACATTAAGTTGCTGGATGGGGTGCAATGCAGGGCAACAAAGATGATTCAGGGCATGAGGGATTTTACATATGAGACCAGACTGAGAGAACTGAACATGTACTCACTAGAGGAGAAGATGGACAGGGGATATATGATTGAAACCTTCAAGTACATGATTGGCATAAATAAGACTGGGAAGGAGGGGCTTTTCAAGGTGAGGGAAAGGAGGGATACTTGAGGTCATGCTATGAAACTGGAGAGGGTCGCTTCAGGAGGGAGATGAGAAGACACTTTTTTACGGAGAGGGTAGTGGCTAAGTGGAATGCATTGCCGATGCAAGTGGTATACAGCAGGACAGTGAACTGCTTCAAAAGGGGCTGGGACAGAGTAAGGGGAAGGTTAAGGGAGGGGGGAAGGAAGGGGCAGCTGCTGAGTAGGAGGGCTAGCTGCAAAATCGAGCAGACTTGATAGACCTTTGGGCCTTTATATGCTGGCAAATTTTGTATGTTTGTATGTTCGTACATGCTACTAAATTTTCTCAACCTCTGTATATTAGCTTCTTTTTTTTAGGATATCACTTGGTCAAAGATCTTTTACTTACCATCATATTAACTTATGGAATAACTTACCAAGAACTCTGCAAATTATTAATTCTCAGAATGTACTTATTCAGCATAGCTTTACTGGCTTATTTTTTGAACAAACGTGAGGAACAGGTGGAACCACTCACCAAATTACTTATCAAACTTTTGGAATTTCTCTTGAAATTTAATACCTTCACTTTCCTGAGGTATTATTACATACAGCAGAGAGGCCCAGTGAGGGGCAGGGGGGCACTTTTCCCCCCAGTCTGGCCAATCTATATATGGGGAAGTGGGAGAATGAGGTGATTAGGGATCCTGACACAAAGCTTTTTTTCCAAAATATTGATCTATATAAGCACTTTATTGATGATATGTTGATCATTTGGACTGGCACATTAGATAAATTCAACCTTTTTGTACAGTACTTACACAATAGTAACCCTAAGCTACACTTTACTTATGCAGCAAGTAGAGAACAGGTTAACTTTTTAGATCTGTGCATATTAAAATACAAAATCACAGGAGATCTCAGAACCAATATCTATAGGAAACAATATGAAAGGAACACTTTACTTCTTTGTACCAGCTGCCATCCACATCATGTTAAACAGAATAACCCTCAGGGACAGTTCCTACGCATCAGCAGAAACTGTAGTACTCTGATAAACTTTGACATGGCAGCATTAGACTTCATGCATAGATTTTCAGAAAGGGGGTACAACACTGTACTTCTGCACAACATATGGCAGGAAGTCAGACAAATACAGAGGGATCAAACGTGTCTAAGGAGACACCACAGACAACAAGATGCCACTAGGCCGAATTTTGTAACAACCTACTCAGTACATGGTAACTGAGTCTTACAGATCTTGAATAATAATTGGAATATACTAAGGGGTGACAATGGCCTATGAGACTACCATGACATCACATCCAGGATGTCATATAGAAGAGCTATGATCCTCAGGGACCAGTTAGTTCGTAAGACATGTCACGTAGACAAGAAACATGTGGCTTACTAATAGGTATGTAGGCTGTTTTAGGTGTCAAAAATGCACCTATTGCAATGTGATATCAGTTGGAAAGGATTTCACTAGCCCACTTGTGCACAGATCTCTTGATATTAGACAACCTGTGACATGCAACACTACATGAGTTATATACATTGCCCAGTGTACTTGTGGTGCTTTCTATGTAGGTAAAACTAAAACACAGTTTAAATCTAGAGTGGGTGAACACTGTAGGGCTATTAGGAACAAGGATATTACCTATGCCACAGCCCTGCATGTAATGCAGTCAGGGGAGGTAGATGCACTCAAATTCACCTTCAGAGGCATTTAAAAGGTGTGCCCCAAGCCAAGAAGTGGAGATTTTGATAATTTTATCCTCCACAGGGAGTGCTTTTGCATTTACACACTGAGGGTGTGAAGGCACCCAGGACTAAATTATAGATTTGATGTTACACCATATCTGAAGCACAAGTCAAAATAATTTTATAGCTAGATTATAGAATACATAAATGCTTATCGTATAGCATTTTCATCCAAGAGGGAGCAAATCATGCTGTAAATATTTTATTCTATGTATATATTATATGACTTTGTTCTGTGAGTACATTTGCACTTTTTCAATGTATATCTACTGCTCTTTCAGGTGATTTCTGCTCACATATATTGGGCCTTGATAGGACTGCATAGGAAGCCTTGCAACCAGAAATAAATACAGGATTGCATGGAATTCCTTGAAAGCAACAGATAATTCTTCTCTAGCTCCAAATGTTATAATTGTCCTGATTATTTTAATATACATAATTTGTATCTATATAAATTATGCCTTTTGTAAATAAGAAATATTTCTAAAAGAATATTCTTGTGTGTATTATTAGTATGATAATTAGGGATGTTTTCTGTCTTTATATGCACTTCCATTTTGTCCTCATTTGATGATGTCACTATCAGAATGTATTGATGATGTCATGTCTCTGTATACAAGGAAGTGGTTCTTTTACTACTACATGTCTTTTGATAAAGGAATTTGTTTTTAATTCTGAAACGTGACAAGGCATGTGAGTTGGAACTGTAATAACGTTTATTGCACATCTATCATTTGTGAGTAGTGTCTATATGGTGATGGTAAGTGCTGGACTGTTTTGAACTTGATAACTTTAAAAAACATTGCTGAATCAATTCATTCTGTAAATGTTTTTCATTAATGTCCTTATTCTTAATATTGTGCATTGTATATGTTACTCTGTTCTCTATTGTATTTTCTGTCCCATCCAGCCCCCCTTAAAAATGGGCATCTTATGACATTGGGGCTTACTCTGTCAACACATTTTAAATCAAAAAATAAAATTGCATTAGACCTTTATGACAGCAGGTCTTGGGTGATAGCATGGCTGAAGCCCACCTATCTATATGACACCAGGTGCACACAGTAGTGTTTAGTGAAAGTGGGGACAAAACTTCATATGGTGACAAAGCATATGTCAACTGCCGAGACTGACCAAAAACAAGCCACAGTATTGGCCATGCCATGGGGGCATACCAATGGACAGGACCAGGAAACTCCTTATCATGTACAGTATATGGCAAAAACAAGAAATGCAGAATGTCAACCATTTAAATGGCACTGATTAGAGACTGGAGTTCTCACCATTTGGGGGTAAAGTGAACATAATGCTGCAAGGACTTTTTGAAGTCATTTGTGCAGTCCAGTAGAAGTATATAGCCCAATGGAAATCTACAGAATGTAGGATGAGTTCTCCTGCATTCTGAGTGGAAGCAAAAACACAGAAAGGTGGGTAGCCTGGTTCACAGTGAACTCCAAAAATCACCTTAGGATGGAACTTATGATGGGTATATAATGAAAACTGATGATGGTGGGACATCAGGTATTAGGGTTCTGTAACTCAAACCTGCCTCTCAAGAAACCCTTTGAGCAGAGATTATTGTCACCAGAAAAGGCATTTTCTGGGGGAGGAACGGCATATGACAAGAGGCAGGTTATTTGTCTGGTGCCTGTGTAAGGAACTCCAGGCTCAAGTTATGGCCACTGACTGGTACCAGTCTATGAACCAGGGATGCAGATGGAGGAGCCCTTTCAGGTACCTGCAGGATACCTCCAACTGGGCCATGTCTTTCCTCCTGTTAGGCATGAAAGACCTAAGTGGCCAAAAGGTGAACTTTTATAAAAGAGTGTTGGAGGCCAAATTCAGTAGGGACAAGATGTAGCCCAAGATTTGCTACATTGGACACAAGAATGGGTCCAGGGTTCAAAATCCATACCGGAGACTGAAAAGTTTCCATTTCAAGGAGTCAGTGTATAAGGTAGTTGGCTTATGATCTGCCAGTAGGACATCAGAAACAGCCTCATAGACTCTAATTCAGGTACTTTTATGTCCTTGAGAGCTATACATGAGATGTAGGGACCAAATTTATTTGTGCATTCTCACAACAACAGATCCACTCATAGAGGGACTGGGACAGGTGGTACAACTGTAGTCTGCCAGAGTAAGTGGAACCACGTTTGTCTGGGTCGGAAGGAGGCCACCAGTATAATTTTAGCCCTGTCTGCATGAAGCTTGACCAACACCCACTGAATCAGAGGGAATAAAGAGGCATAAAGCAACCTCCCTTTCCAGGAAAGGGACAACTCTTCTTGTCACACAACTCCAGGCTCCGGAGTGAGCTATCCAAAACATAGATGGTTTGTGTTTTTTTTTAATAACTCAACTTTATCCAAGAAAAATAATATCCATCAAATTCCATTACAAAACTAAATTCCTTATAGAGTTCTATTGCAGTGCAATGTACATCTATAAGCAAACAACAAATATGCAATAGTCCTTAACAGTTTATGACATTGTGCCAAGTATAGAATTAAAAATATTTGAACCGTTTGAAACACAAACCAGTTTCTTAGAGTGTCAACTATATAAGTTAAATGAGAAGAAAACTTCATCCCAGTGTGCCATTAAAAAAAGGCGGGTGGAAAACCAAAAGGACAGAGGCAGGGGGAAATAAGGAGAAATAGAAAAATACCTACAGTATAGCATTCCAGCTGACCTCTGAAAACAGGGGGCAGACCTGAAAACAGAGGACATTTTCCCTGGAAGAGTTCATACTACTAAATAATAAGAAATGAAGGGGAGAACCTCCACCCATCTCCACTCGACTCCATGGTAGGCTTATGAATTGAAAAGGAGCAAGCCAGGGAAGTGAGTTGGATAATCCAGAGAATCAAAAGGTGACATTTTTATACATTACCCCATTTCAAATGAGGTCACAGCACCCAATCCCTGTTGACCCTCCACTCAGGGATGGTTTGTATTTTTTGGTAACATAAACAGCTCCTACTTGAGATGATCTCAGCAGATGAAGAGGGCTTCAGCCATGGGCCAGGATATTCAAAGCAGTTGCACATAGTGCAAGTGAGTTGTGTCAGTGCAAGTGCAGACCTGTGCCAAGGAAAGATATTCAGTGGGAGCCATTACACAGCACAATCCACAGTGCACCAATGCACAACTATAATGAATGCATGTGCAAGAGCAGGGGGCATGCCCATGAATATTTGGTGCAGTGCGATATTGAACCATGGAACCATGGTGAAAGTGCAGAGCAAAACCTGGATGCACGGAGCAGACTTCAGCCTATAAATACAGGGCATAAGCACACAGACAGCACTTGAGCCAGGCAAGAAGGAGAGAGAGAGAGAGAGAGAGAGAGGCAAGAGATGTTGGACAGACAGTCAAACAGACAGAGCAAGGGAGACAGAGCCAGTGAGAGACAGAGAGACTGTCACAGGCAGCCACAGGGGTAGAGGGACAGAGGTGGCAGTGAAGAGAGAGCCAGGGGGTGAGAGAGTGAGAGGGACAGGCAGGCACAGTGCTACGCAGTGCACCAGGGTGGCATACAGCCCACAGCAGCTGACTGCCCGGGGGAGAGGGGACATCAGGGGCCATGAATAGTGCACCCTCTCTAATGGAGGCCGTAATGAGAGGTGTGAGGGGGCAGAAGGAACAGCAACGTGGCAGTGGAAGGGCCCGTTGGTGGTACACCTAGAACAGGTGGTACTGTGCCCACACCACCTTTGAGAACTACACAGATACAGAGTTTGCAGGATGGTACCACCTGAATAGGGCCATTCCGAGGCAGCTCTGTGAGCTGTGCAGTGAGGAGATGCAGGCACCCACAAGACGGAGCCATGCAATGTCTGTGGAGACAAAAGTGACAGCTGCCATGTGCCTGCTCACCACAGGCACCTTCCAGAGACCAAAAGGGGACACCACAGGCATAACCCAATTGGCCACATCATGCCTTCTCACACAGTTCCTCAATGCTCTGCTTCCACATGCTTTGCAATACATCCACTTCCCCAGCACACAAGCAGAGCGTACAGCAGCCATGCAGGACTTCCACAGAGTGGCACGCATGTCTGGCATGCTTGGGGCCATTGACTGCACCCATTTGGGCACCCACACTCCACCTGGCCCTGGGGGTGTGGCCCATATGAATAGGAAGGTGTTCCCAAGTGTGAACTGCCAGGTGGTGCGTGATGCCAAGGGACGCATCACTAATGCCCATGCCACACACCTTGGGAGTGCACATGATGCATTCATCTCACACAGCTCTGTGCTGTGCCACAGGTTCGAGCATGAGGACAACCCCACAGGCCACCAAGTGGGTGAGTATGGCATAGGCAAGGGGTGCCAGGCAGAGCAGTCCATGGGATGGGGAGGGCAAGGTGGGTGTGCTGGCAAGGGTGACAGGGACAGGCAAGGGGCACAGCAAAGGAGGACACAGGGCTAACCATGTCATTATCCACACAGGAGACAGTGCCTATCCACTGAGGCCCTGGCTGCTCACCCCATCTGTGCCCATCTTCCCCAGCGGAGGAATGCTACAATGAGACACACGCCAGCACAGGAAACATAATTGAGAGTGTATTTGGGATGCTGAAGGCATGGTTTTGTTGCCTAGACAGGTTTGGCGGTACCCTACAGTACAGCCCCTCAAAAGTCTGTTGCCTATTCCTGGCCTGCTGCATACTGCACAACATGGCCATTGACCGTGGGATAGCTGTCAAGGCTGATGAGGGCAACAGTAGTGGGGATGATGAGAGCAATGGGCCAGATGGTGGTGGATAGCTCCCCCTTGTGCAGAGGGATCCCAGCTGCAAAGGATGGCACAGCAGCATTGAGACACCATAGCACAGGAGCACTATGGTGCATGCAGGTAGGTGGTGCCAAACCCATGCACTGGCCACAAACACAGGTAGAGCACATGGGCAGGGGTGAGCATGGCAATGGGCATGCACACACAGAGGTGTGGTGCAGGGGTAATGGAGTCAGTGGCACACATCCACACACAACTGCACTCAGCAACAAACAGCAGTACATACATGCACCCAGGTGATGGCTAGTGGTGGGGATCAGATGCATTGTACTGGTGCACAGCTGCAACTGGTGCAGAACTGCCTCATCATGCCCATGCCACATGGGCCAGCGGCTGGGCAGGCATGCACACAGGCAGCGTGCGGCAAGATACAGGCGCCACACCAGTAGTATGCACACACATACACACTGCCCATGCATGCACAGGGCAGCAGCTTCTGACTGAGGCCAGGGCAGCACACACATCAGGGCCACCTTGGCCGTGGGGGCAGCCATGTCTGGGCCGATCAGCAGGTACAGGCTGCTCATCGGCCACAGGGGGTGTTTGCAACAGCGCCCCAGGAGTTGTACTGTGGGACCACAATCGGGTCCACACAGGGGTGTGTAGGTGCCCAAACAGGCCCACCCCAGGCATGCCTGGGATGCCAACAGCAGAGACCGGCATCAATAGGGAGGGTGTCACCCTACGCCGGGATCGTGGGTTGGACAGTGCACTACATGGTGTCCATGGTGGCTGGCCACACCCTGTGGCAGCCAGCAGTGCAATGCCATCCATAATCTCATTGTCTATGCGATCCTGGGATGTGGTCATGTCCTCTTGCAAGCACTGTATAGCTGCCAGGAGCTGTGCAGTGCCCCTCTCAAATTGCTCAGCTGGCCTGGTGCACCTCAGCATGCAGTGCATGCTCCCCAGCGGCAAGCAGCACCTGTGGCTCCATGGAGGCCTGCAGCAAACAGGTGTACTCTGCCAAAGGGTCGGCACCCAGGGGAACCTGGGGATTGAGGCCTCTGACCTGGGGGTGGAACCTGTTGGTTGGTCCAATCATTACACCGTGAGGTTAAATTTTTGTGCCCCCCTTGGTAGGTCTGCCCCTGTGGAGATGGCCAGTTACCACCCTTTACGGTACATGCACCCTGAAGACCTGGTGGCGGTGATTGATCTCTCAGAGTTTCCTGATGCCAGCTCAGGTCCGGAGCTGTTGGTCCTGGCCTTTAATAAGGTTATGTCCATGGCCCTTGACCAGATTGCTCCTGTCCATGTTCATCCCCTTACACTTCACCCTCGGACCCCGTAGTTCAATGGGTCCTTGAGGGAGTGGCGGCGGTTGGGACGAAAGTTAGAGCATAGTTGGTGGAAATCTACCCTGGTGGCTGACCATCATAGTTTGGTGGAGCACTATCAGTCCTACCAATCAGCGATCTCCCACAAGAAGGCAGAGTTCCTGTCCAGGGAGATTGCTGTCACTCAGAACCGACCAGCTCAACTCTTCCATACTGTGGACAGGTTTTGCAAGCCAGCCTGTCTGCAGCTCCATTGAACTTTTTCACAAAAGGAGTGTGATGAACTTGCTCAATTCTCTACGAATAAGGTGGCTGACATCAGGTCAGAGATCCTCTTCACTCGCTCTATCGGTGATGCTGTTGGTCATTGCTTGGTCACTATACATTGTACTTTATGGAGTACCTTTGACCTGCTGGAGTTCGTGGATATTATGCAGATTGTCCAGGAGATGAACCCTATGTGCTGTGGTTTAGATCCTGTCCCAACTTCCCTGATTTGGGGTTGTTATGATATCATTGGCCCAGTTCTGGCTCAGATTGTCTGGTGCTTCTTGGAATCGGGTGAGTTTCCAAGCTCCCTGAAGGAGGTGGTGGTGACACCTCTTCTGAAGAAACCTTTGTTGGACCCAGACACTCTGGCTAACTACAGACCTATGTCGAACCTTCCCTTTATAAGAAAGGTTATTGAGAAAGTGGTGGCAACTCAACTGGATTTGACCATCCATAATGTCTACCAACCTATCCAGTCTGGTTTTCGTAAGAGGTATAGTACTGAGACTGCTCTGGTTTGGGTGCTCAATGATCTGATGGAAAGAGATCAGAGAAACTGTTCCATTTTGGTACTCCTAGATCTCTCTTCAGCCTTTGACACTGTAGACCATGGGGTGCTACTTGAGTGCCTGAGGTCCACCTGTGGCCTGACAAGTACAGTCCTTAGGTGTTTTACATCTTTCCTAACTGCTAGAACACAGAGAGTTGTGTCAGGGATTTTTTATTCTGACTCATTCCCTGTCATGTGGGGTTCCTCAGGGCTCAATGTTGTCCCCCATGTTGTTGGCAGAGTATATGCTACCCATCGGAGACACTGTAAGACAGTATGGGTTGAGGTTTCACTGCTATGCTGATGATACCCAACTCTACCTGTCTTTTGCTCCAGACCAGGTTAGTGCTCTCTCAGTATTTAATAACTGCCTCACTGAAATACAAAACTGAATCAATTCGAGCTGGTTAAAGTTGAATGCAGGAAAGACTGAGGTTATGGTTGTGGACCCGGGGTCACAGCATAGAGGTGTTGAAGATTGATCAGCCCTCTGGATTATTTCTGGGGAGCACACAGATCCTCACTTCTGAATGGGTGCGGAACCTGGGAGTGATGCTTGACAATGGACTGACCCTTTGTTATCAGGTGTCAGCAGTCGTTAAGTCTGCCTTTTATCATCTTAGGAACATTGCCAGGGTCAAACACCTTGTTCCATCTAGCGATCTGCCTGTGTTGGTCCACGCCTTTGTGACCTCGCTCCTTGACTATTGCAACTCCCTTTACTTTGGGCTTCCTGGGGTTGATATCCGCCACTTTCAGCTAGTGCAGAATGCTGCTGCTCAATTGTTGACAGAAGTGTCTCAGAGGTCACATATCAGCCCTGTGCTGCGCAATCTGCACTGGCTGCTGATTCAGTGGTGGATCACCTTTAAGGTAGGTTTATTGACCTACAAAGCCCTACATTGACTTGGTCCTGACTGCTTGAAAGACCTTTTGATTCCCTACACCCCCGTGCGACAGCTCTGCTCAGCTGACGAGGGGTTGCTGGAGACTCCAAGGGTTACTTTGAAATCTTCTGGACCAGAGCATTTATGTTTGTGGCCACTACCCTCTGGAATTCTCTGCCCGTCAGCTTGAGAATTCGTGACCATGGGTGGGGGGTTAAACAGGCATTAAAACTTTTTTGTGGAGTCAGGCTTTCCAGTGAATTATCATTATTTGATACTGTTGTTTTATTTAGTAACTGCAATAATTGTTATGGTAACATGTTTTAATATTGTAAAGCACCTTGATATTTGAAAGGCACTTAAAATTTAAAGATATTATTATTATTAACTTGGGCGGGGCACTGACCCTCCTGTCATGAATGACCATGCTGCACAGACCCCCACTCAGATGGACGCTGCACAGTATGGTCCCCATGGGGTAAGTCCCAACTAGCTGCCCTGTGGCTCCTGCTGCCTGTGCCACTGCCCATCTGGCCGCTGAATGCTGCCCAGCACCTGGGCGGCCATACCACCACCACTACATGGCACTGCTGTGGCAGTGCACACAGCAGCACCTGCATTGGTGGTGGGCAGCTGTCCCACTGCTGTCGGGCCACTGGGACACTGCCTGTGATGGTATTTGGTATGGGCCTCTCCCCCATAACACCACCTATGCTGTCTAGGATTATGGTCAGGTTATCATCGGTGTCAAACCCCTTTCCCGATCTGTGTCTCCATGCAGAGGACTCTGAGACTTGTATCCTGTAAAAACACATGCAGGGCCTCATTCGAACCCATGTCCAGGATATCCGGCTGGACAGTGGTGTGTACTGCAGCTGATCAGGCCCCAAGATGCCTGAGGAGGTGGATGGCTGGTCCTCCAGGGCTGGTCCTGCCTCCATGGTTGCTGCTGGTGCCCCATCCTCTGCATGCAGGTATGCTGGTGCTGAAAGAGAAAACAGATGTGTCAGTGTTGCAAGGCCCCCATTCCCTCCAGCACAGCCACTGCATGCTGTGCATGCCCGACATATGTACCATGCAGTGATGGGCTGCCACCCATCTGGAATCCTCCACCTGGCACACCCTTCACAGTGCTGCGATGCATGGTGGCTGCCACCAACTTCTCCTGTGCCGTGAGCTGTGGTGCATCAGCAGGCACCCATCTGGTGGCTTTCCGGGCTGCATGGATGGCCACCACCTACTCTTTGATGCACCGTTTATCAGTGCCCAACTTCTGGCAGCACTCCTGCACTCACCGCTGGTGGCTGCCCTGTTGGTTGACTCATGCCACTACCTCCTCCCAGGCCCCAGCCCTGGCCTGTGGTATGCCTGTGGCACCACTCAACACTGGCTGCCTGTCGAGGTAGGCCTCAAATGGGCCTCTGTCTCTGCCTTTGTGAAATTGGGCCTGCATTTGCTAGCAGGCCCACGCTCCTCACTCTCCTCATGTTCCAACATGTAGCTACCTGTGTCCATGAACAGACAGTGTGTCAGTGTTAGCAGCACCCTACTCCATCCCCCCTGCTGTGCTGACTGGGCTCAGTGTGCCCCAGCAGCATGTGCAACTTATCTCATGTGTTTGCAATACTGGTCCATGGCCTGTGCTGGACCGTGGCACTTTTACAGCAAAACACATGCAAATGAGCATTGGTGCAATGGTAATGACTTGCTAATATCCCCAGTGCATCAAGCATTGGCTGATGTGCTCATTAGCATGTGGCAGCTGAATATCAAGAATTTGCTCTGTGTGCAATGAGATTGCTCTGGAGCAAGTCTCAGGGCAATGCCCAAGCATGCACACTGCACAGGACCACAGTGCCCATGCACCTGTCGGTGTGCTCCTGCTTATGGCACACTGTGCGCCCACTGCACAATATGGACCATGTCGCATGGTGCACCATGCCTGCTATTGGCCACTGGTGCACTGTGCAGCAGCCGACCCCTGGTGTGACCCCCCTGACCCCTTGTCACTCACCCTGCCATGTGCCAGTCTGGCCATGCCCTTGTCGTACATCTCCAGCATTGTGCGATAGGCAGACACAGTGCACGTATCCTTGAAGTGTGCGTCTGGCACACGTTGTGCACACGTGTGTCTCTGGATGCCATTTTGCTTCCCCACATTGTGGTTGGCACTATGGCGCAGTGCGGTGTTCAGCAGGCAAGGAACTGGTCACTGGTAGAGCTTGAGAATCTGGTGGCATGCGTACAGCTACACACCCCATAGCTATTTGGCTAGGTGCCCCTGCAGCAGCCAAGGGCTGGTGTCTGGCAAGGGATTGCTGCCAGACTGCTGCAATGAACTTTGGTGGCTAGGACTGGGGGAGCAATGCCACCACAGGTACAGTAGTAGCCACAGACATTGCCAGCTATTTCCAGATATTTTGCAAAATTTCTAGAGTTTCTCTCTGCTGCCCCTACTGTAGAAATGGAGAAAGCATTAGATATACCTGGAAATATCACAGAAATTTCGGGAAATAGCTGGCAGTATCTGTGGCTGCTACTGGGGACCTTGTGCGATGGGACCCAGAGCACCTGCAAAGGCTGCAGGCATGCATCCAGTGAGGGGACATGCCATGGCCAGGTAAGTTTGCCCATTCTGTATGTGTGCCCTAGTGCTGTACCCTGGTGTTGGCTAGGCTGTCTGGCATGCCCAGCAGAGGGGTACACTGTCATCATGTGCATTGTGAGTGGCATTGCCAGCCACAGCTTGCATTGTGACACAGCCATGTGGGACATGTTGGGCAGGGGCACACCGTGTGCACAGGGCTGAGGGTGGTGGGCACATGCTGTGGATGATTTCTGATGTATACCTGTCTTTGTTCCATTCCCAGGACCTGAGGATCACCACTGTGTGAGGGCAGCAGGAGTGGTGGGAGAAGCACAGCAGGCCACAGTGGGCCACGGAGGTGGTGCGGGAGCAGGACCAGCACCAGCAGGGCTGCAGTGGGCAAGTAGGCACTGTTTTGGTTCTGCGCATTTTACAGGAGTGTCAGTGGAGGAGTGGGTGTGGACTTTGCCACCTGTGCTGTGTTTCGTGGCAACTGATTGTATAACTTTGTGTGGTGCATGCCACTGGGGAGCAGCCATTGCACATGTGTGCCAGCTGTTGGTGCAGTGGGTGCATACCCGGCTGACACTGGTGTTGCTGTGGTGCCGCTGGTGCACTGTGCCATTTGACTGTCTTTGTACAGTCGGGTGGCCAATGGGTGGCAGTGACCACCTCTGTGCACTGTCATGGCATGCTGAGTTGCTGGCAGGCGTTGGCCCACCTCCCTGTGGGTGGCCGGGGTAGCCACCCCAGGAATTTGTGTTCCCACTGCTCATTGCGCACAGTTGGTGGGCATGGTACCTTGGGACATTGCACTGATCACCTGTCCTGTCTCTTGTTATAGGTGTCCAGAGGAGGAGGCAGATGCCACTGTACTGCAGGCTGCTCCGCCAATTGATACTGATAACGTCCACCACCATAGAGGTGGTCATGCAGGTGTGCCGACTGTTGCTAGCAGACCAGAGGTGGAGAGGATGTCAAGAAGCAGCAGGGCATGTCTGCTGTTAGTTTATGCCCCAGCATTCCCCTGTTTCCCCTGCTGTACCTCCCCATCTGTCCCCCTTACCACTATACAGTCCCTGTTCCCTTTCCCCATCCCTCACTTTCCTACCCTTTCCCACCCTCTTGTTCATGTAAATAGTTTTCTTGTTAAATATATATTTTTTGACATACCTGCCTGTATCAGTGTATGCTTTGCAGGTGGTGTGAGGAGCCATGCTGCTGTGGTGCAGTGTATGTCCATGTGGTGTGCGTGTGTTGGTGCACATGTCATGCATTTGCAATTCCTGCTTTGTGCTGTGGTGTGTCCCACTGTGGCGGTGTCCTGACCCTTGGTCAGTGGCTGTGCCTTGGGGTGCCCATGGGGCAGCTGCCAGGGGTGTGTGGTGTGTCTGTGCTTTGCTGCATGGTCCTGGGTGTGGCTTGTTGGGGTCTGGGAGGGTGGCGGCACAGCCTGCGGCCTGGGAGGAACTCCATTGGTGGCCCTCCATTGGCCATTGCTGCCACCCGTTGCCTGCTATCTGTGCCACTGTTGTGTTCCAGGGTGGGGTGTCTGGGTGCCTGTGTGTGCCCTGCTGGTGGTGACCACCTGTGGCCTGACACTGTGCTTCCCTGTCACTGTCCCTGGGTCTGTTCCTGTGCCATTCCCCCCTTTGTTGCTTTGTTGCTCTGCTTCCACAGTTACCTGGAGCATCTTTTCCTGTGCCATGGTGCACCTTTGTTTGTGCCATGGCACATCTCTGCCATATTCAGCTGGGTTGCTCTGGCGCAGTTCAGCATGCACAACTTCTGAATATGGCACTCATTGCTCCATGGAGCATCAAATTTGTGCTGTGCTAGACTTGTGCAGGCCTTTGCAGCATTTCTGAATATCTGGCTCATGGTGTCATGAGATCACACTCATGCCACTGTGCACCTGATCTGCTGTGAAACTACGCAGTAAGTTCAGTGAGCCATGCAAAAATATGGCAATGAAGTACACTTATGTCATGTGCCTGGAGTCATTTTCATACCAACATAGCTTATCTGCAGAGGGGCAGGAGTGAGTACATCCTTGTTTGTTAAGGTAGTGCATAGCAGAAATGTTTTCTGTTTGTACCAGTGGAACTGTCTCTGAACAGGAGGGGTGAATGACTGGAGGCATAAAAGACAAACCTTCATCACAGGAATGTTGCTTTGGAAAACAGTCAAAGAGGGACCTCACACACCGGGCCTTGAGTGCACCCAGAATGGACTCCCACCCCATCTAAGAGGCATCTGTAGTGAAGTCTATCTACAGAGATGAGTGGAGATGTGGTGCTCCAGAAGTAGATGAGAGTGGTTTTGCCACTACAGCCCATGACAGGTGTCTATGACCAAATAGGGTTGTCCTGGGAATGCAAAGGTTGTGCCCACTGTACATGCAGCATTGGAAATGCACATATAGGGCAAGCAATGGGAACATTCACGAGGGCAGATGTGATGTGGCCCAGAAGGCAAAGCATGGACCTCATGGGTACCCTCATGCAAGAACCAACCAGCATTGCCTTGGCTATCAAGTGTCTACATCGAAGTCAGAAAAGGACTGCCCATGCCTACTGTATGTCATGAACATGATGATACCTATACAATGAAGACACTAAGAAAGGTTCAGAACTGATTTGGGTTCATTGACAGGACAGCTAGTTGGTAGAACAGATGGAAAGTCCAGTATAAAGTTGGTGATTCAGAATGTTTTCATTAATTCTGTTGAAGAAACCTTTTTTGTCATCTCTCTTCATAAACAGCATTTTATTTTCTGTGACATGGACAGCATGGAAGCCTGAAGAAGAGATTTGTAGGACTCCCCAGAGGCAGTTCTGGTGGAGTGAATCTGGGATGCTGGGGTAGATGCCAAAGTAGAACAGTTGGTATTTTCTATTTTCTGCTGGAAATTTCCCTTAGCCTTCTGGCAGTTTCTTCTTGCATCCAGATTAAAGACTTGACATATGGTGCAGTTCTTTATATCATGTGATAGGTACAGCATTCATCACCAAGCATGGAGTGCTGTCTCTAAATACAGTGGGACGGATTTTCAAAAGGTGACACAGGGCTTGCATCAAGCCCTTCATCAAACCCTTTTTCTTGACACAGCTGCACCAAACACCTTGGCACAGCTGCACCCTATTTTAGTAGGTTATGTACAGTTGCCACACTTTACCCAATTTATGGCAGCTTGCACCAGATAGCTGGTTTAAGCCCCATAAAAATGGTACCCAGGATTGCCACAAGCTGGACCAAAAAACTTTTATCTAACTTTTGGCAACTGGCATATGGGTTAGAATATCCTGATCACTAGCTGGGAGAACTCCATAAGCCCGGTGCACCATATGTTCAGCTCACCCAGAGTTTACAGTATTTAGGGATGTTTGAAAATGTATTCCAGTATCTTCATGCCACACTGACAGAAATGAATAAGTGGAGGCTTTATCTGGGAGACTAATAGTTTAGATGCAGTTGTTAGACAGTAAGTAAAATACAGAAATGGGAAAAAACAGCTGAAATTATAACAGGAATTTCCATGACCTGATGAAGGGTTGATCACAGGAGAAAAACTAAGGATATATGGTGTTGTAGAACATCATATGAGTGGCACCAGTGTATATCAACATGAGCATCCCCAGATAGGTAAGTGTCTCTGAGGCAATATGAGGCTGGAAGGAGGGAGGAAGACTCAAGGACAACTTGAGGAAGTATTTTTCACAGAGAGGGTGGTGGATGCATGAAACTGCCTTCCTGAGGAGGTTGTGGAGGCAAAAATGGTAGGGGAATTCAGGAATGCATGTGACAGGCAAAAGACAACACTAGTGGTAGGACGGAGGAGGTAGGCTGCAGATCAGGTAGTATCTGGAGTTTATACAGTAGGTTGGGAAATGGGCAGATTGGTGGGCCAGGCAATCCTAATCTGCCATCAAATTCTATGTTTCTGTGTTTCTAAGAGTGATCCAGATGCCAACAAGTTACCTTCCAAGGGTGTGGCTTTATGGTGAGAGATGCCCTCAAAGAGGATAAGCCACGGGGGGATAGGTGATGTGGCCAAGCTGAAAGCAGCTCAGCCATCAAACTCCATCTAAGACAAAACTAAAGCTAACCTATTCCTCCATAGCAGAGCACATTTCATAATTAAAAAGTAAGAGCCTGTAATAATGGATCTGGAAATTGATTGATGGTACTGTCCCCAAAAAGCACAAACTGTAACTTTCACCAACCAGCAAAGTGAGCCTGGACAGCAAAATGGTGAAGGACTGTCCAGAGTCTAAGAGTGTGTGAATCCTGTGAGAAATGTTAGAAATCAAGAGCTTCATGGGTGAAATTGCTTCAGGGCTGATCAGGTTTGAGAATGTCTTTAATTTGATAAAAAAAAAAACACAGATGATGTTAAAGAAATGCAAATTACAGAGTTGTAGGAGAGAGTCAAGAGGCTTGAAAACTGGTCAGCCCAATGGAGAGGCAGCTCAAAGCATTGAGTCAGAGTCAAGCTCTGTGGAAGAAACTCAAGGACCCAGAAATGCACAACTGCAGAGATAACATCCACATCTTCCGGATGTTGGAGAAAGTGGATGGCAGTGACATTACAGATTTTCCCTACAGGATGCTCCCTAAAGCTCTTAACTATTTCAGGGAAAGCCTGGAGGAGCTCTACATGGCTCATCAAATCCCCACCCAACTAAACCCAGCTCAAAAGTCAGTAAAACCAAAACGTCTCATTATGCAACTACTGAGGTATCAGGATCTTGAGCTTATATCAAACAACGCTTGGGCTCTTAAAGACATTTGTTGGGATGGGTTTCAAATCTCTTTTCAGCCAGAGTTCCCCATGAACATTATAGAGAGAAGTAAAGCTTTTGATGTTGTCTTGGATCTGGCAAGAGAGTGGCAGCTCAAATGTTCACTAGCCCCACCACTAATATTGCAGCTGAGCATTGAGGGGAAAAATGTAGTTTTGTCTGCCTGAGAAAGATCCGGGAGATCATTTTGTAGGATACAGTACCAGAGACCTAGAGATGGAATACAGCAGATGGAAGTGCCACTGAAAAAGCAGAGAAAATGGCAGCCTGGAGAGACTCCCAAGGAAAGGCAGAAATGGAAACGGAGCCTTCGACCAATGGTTTTTAGAAGACTGTGGACGTATATATACGTCCAGAATCTATATACGTTCACACATATTCAGTTCTCAAAGGGTTACAGTTACTGTATGCATTGATATTTTGGACTTACCTAACATGTTTTACAGAAGTGGGGGATTCTGGAGTTAAAACCGTTATCATTTCTCAAGGATGATGAACAATTGAACAGGTAATATATATATATTTTTTTTTTTTCAATTATTTAACCAGGTGAGACACACTAAGCTGAAAGCTTTTTTACAGGTGCAACCTGGGAGCACAAGGAAGTTAAGTGACTTGTTCAGGGTTACACAGTATGCAAGTGGGGGCTTTGGGATTCAAACCAAGGTCTCCAGATTTGCAGCTGAGAGCCTTAAACCACTGCACCATACTGCTTCCTTTTTAGTACGTAACCTGCATATGGTAAGGTTCAAGCCAACCTTGGAGTGTGACAACCAGCTGAATTTTACTTGCTACTCACCCAGAGTAATGGCCAGACATGTAAGGGGGGAATGTTTTGGCAGGCATATGCAGGAATTGATTGAGCTATGCCAAATGCCAGACACCAAAGAAAAGAAGCCTGTAAGCACCATCAGACAAGCAGACATAAGGAGCATGAAAATTTGCTTATGCATGTTAAACTAAATTATGACTGATGCAAGGCTGAGGTGGGGTTTGATGAACAAATAGAGTTCTTATTTTCATAACTTCTTGACTAGGATGGCAGGATAACAACAAAAGATGAACATGACAGAAGCACAGGAGAAGAGTTACAGTATGTGCTCCTGTGTTGGGAACAGGAGCAAAAAGTTACCATATTTCCATGCAGGAGTAACACAGGCTAAGGAATAACAAAGGGTAGGGGGTCATCAGTTTTGGGGAGGCTAACAAGCCCCAGACAATTTTCTTTTGAATTGTCAATTTAGCTTTCATACTTAGTTTGGTTCATACTTTGGTCAGATTAGGAGCAAAAGGCTAGAGACCATAACACTCATATCGTTCACCCATAATAATGAAGTTGCACACCGGACAGTATACATTTATCTAATTTAGTCTTGAATTCAGCCTTAGTTTTACTGGATTATCCATGGGCAATAATATTCTAGATCTGGTAATCACTAACAGAGCTTTAGACATCACTAATCTATCAGTAATGGCACCTTTATGTAGAAGTGACCACCATTCACTGTTTTTTTCAGTTTAGTAATGTGGAAGGTATCATCCTGTCAGCATACTTGAAGCAAAACTACTCATGGGGTAATTATGCCCAAATAAATTGCTCACTGGCGACATATGACTGGCATATCCTGTTCTCAGATTTATTTGTGAATGAATGTTGGGACTTATTGAAACTCATTCTCAAGGATCTGGAAAGTAAATTCATTCCATTAAAACAGACCCACAACAGTAAAGGTAGACTACCTCCTTGGCTGACCCTTAAGGTTAGAAGACAAACACAAACGAAGGAAAGAGCTTTCAGAAACCTTAAGAAAATGAAAAGTGATAAAGCAAGAGCAATTTATAAGGCTGAATTTAAACACACAAAAAATCTTATAAAAAGTGAAAGGATGATATTAGAATTCAAATTAGCCCATGTGAAAGATAACCAAAAAAGTTTCTTTGCATACATCAATGGGAACAGAACTAGGAAAATACTTTGGGACCACTCGTAGATAATGGGGTGGGACTAAGTGACCCAGAAATTAGGGCTGAAGCTTTTAATTAATGCTTTTTGTTCTGTCTTTAGCCCTAAATGTGAAGTGACAGTTAATAATTTCCCATATTCATCAGTCTTCAAGCCCTTATGCCACGATGAGGTAAATAAAGCCATCAAATCAATCAAGTCAAACACATCTCCAGTCCCGGACAATATTAATCCACAATTTCTGAAATAATTGGTTAATCCTTTGACAGTACCACTTACTATAATATCTTATTTAATAAATCACCAAATCAGACAATTGTACCAAACAGTTGGAAAAGACCTATTGTGGCCCCTATTCACAAACAAAATCTGGTCAGAGTCAACATGGCTGCTAAGCAGTAACATAAAACAAAGTTTTATTTTTTTAATTTCTTTTGTTACAGAAGTCCTTCAAACAATGTAATACTTTAATTGATATAGTCTGCTTTGGCTGGTTGTGTTGTTGAAGTGTGATGTGTTACATTTTAGGGGTGCAACCACAAAGCTATTTTGTCAGTTACACATAGTTGTAGGTACAACACCACCATGTTATCGATGTTTTGAAGGGCTAGACCTTTGATGGTACATCATGCTTGCATCAATGTGTGACTACAGTTATATTGTATATGGGGATAACAACAGCTTTACACCAGCAGTAACACAAACCTACTCCTTCAGACTCATTTGCAAATCTGCCTCCTTCAGTTCCCCATATGCAATATTACAATAGTCATACATCAATGTATGCATAATATACCATCAGAGGTAAAGCCCTGCAAAACATCGATAACCAGGTGGTGTTGCAGCTAAACCCATACATATTGGAACAATAGCTCTGAGGTTGGACCCATAAAATACATCTTATCACACTGTTCAGAGATGTTTCTGACACCCCTACCAGCTCTTCTGTTCTCAATCACTGCATCTGAAACACCCCTATCACCTGCCTGTAACAGTTCTATAAGCAGGGGTGTCACAAAATTCTGTGCCCAGGTTTCCAAGGGTTACCCTGCTTTTTGCATGTCTTGGCAATTTGACCTCCTTGCCCTTCCCCACATGGTCCTTATAGTAATAATACTAGGGTTTGTGGCTCTTTGAAGTCGTAAGTGCTCTGGCTGCAGCTGATAAACCAAACACAGCACTCCAGTGTTACAGGCATGAAGCATTTTATACATTAAGATTCTAGATTGGCTGTCTCCACCTGCTCTCTCTTGTGCTGTGTCACTGATGGCTGATCAACTGGATCAGATCACCCACCTAAATTATAGTGAGCTGTCCATGGGGGACCCCACGAAGCTACCCAAGGGGGACCTCACCTGCATCAAGAAGGATGAGCTCTGGGTATGGGTCACCTATTTCTTCTCAGATGCTGATGAGGAGATGATCAATGACAGGTTGACAACCCAGCCAATTGTAAATTTCAACAAGAAGACAGATGCATGGGGAAAATATTCAAAAGCATCACCAACACAGGCAGTTAGAATACCTCAAAAACAGCAAAAGATAAACTTTATAGAGACTTCCAATTCTCTAATGGCATGCTAGTCACACACCTGATCAAAAATGTCCTAAATTTATATATTTTGTATTTTTCCTATGCTTTCATGAATACCATATCGAAGTGGTCTCTGTTCAAAACTGCCAGGGGAAGTGAAGAACTACCCCAAGGAATCTGCTGAGTCCATTGAGCAGACAAGTCAGTGTCATTTGGACTGCTGATAAAATTACTCTTGGAAAGGCTAAGCTGGGGTTCCCTGCTGAGGATAACTGTGTGGGTTGATCAGTAGACTGAGCTTAAACATGGACACCTCTCCTGAGATCAATTATTCTGCCTGTTTCCATGTCCAGGCCCGGTTCTAAACTAGTGTGCAGGTATGGGGATAGACATCAGTACTTTCATGTAGGGGTTAACGTGTAGCCAAACACAGAAGTAATTGAGACCAGAATGGGAATTTCTTCTATGTTTGGCTGCACATAAACACAGGCAAAAGCAATCAGTTGTTCTGCATAGGTGGCACTCTCACTGGAGTGAAAAAAAAGTGTTTTCTCTGTAGGATAGCTGGATCACTCGTAATAGGCTGATTGATAACATCAGCAGTGTTTCTAAAATAAAACATGGCACATTGAGTCATGGTTTAATGCCTGGCAAAAAGTGGCATCTGCATGTTAGATTGTTCAGTGCAGTTGTGCATATCACTGTCAGGTAAACACGAGTGAAATTAGCCAAGAAGATTAGTTGAGATTTCCAGAAGATGAATCCCCCTTCTTCATGCATAGCCATCTATGGTATATATGTTAAAGTACTCTGTTTCATGAACACAAACATACACAATAAAAAAATAAAATTGGGACTGTTGCTTTTCTACAAAACTGGCTCACCCTGGCATGCCTTTGAAAGAGTCATCAATTGTCACTGTGGAACTCATTTTTTAAAAATTACCCTATCATTCTCTGATTCTAATGATTTTTTTTATTTTGTCAGTTTGTGTGTTTTAAAACAGGGGGCCCTATTCTCAAAAGGATGCGCATGGTGCAAAGTGACTTGCGCCCAACATAAATGATCCAAGTAGCACCTTGCGCCAATACTTGTGCCTTGCAAGATTCTCAGATGCAGCCTGCGACAATTTTCAGGTTGTTTGCACCAAAGGGACTTGTGTCATTATTGCACCACAAACTCACATGTGACATGGCACAAGGGGGTTTATGACAGCTGTAGTGCCCTATTCTCAAAGGGCAGCTGCCACCTCCCCTAATTTGGAATATTCAAACAACCCCCAGAGGACATCTGTCAAAGTACATTTACACCAGCTGTGAGCAGGTGCAACTGTACTTTGCAGTCCACCAGGTGTTGCCCCAATGTGCTGCAATTGTCCAATATAGCCCCCACCCCATGGTCACACATAAGTCCCACCATTTCTGATCTCCAATATCAGTAATATTGAAGCCCCTGTGGGTGATCAACCCCAAGCCCTGATCCTTGATATAAGTAATAATGAAACCCTTGTGGGCTAGCGGACCCCCCAGCCCCAAACCCCAAGCCCCAGTCACCAAAACATTTGGTTCCCCATTTTGAAAAATTGTGATCATTTATTTACGTGTGCAATATACTGCAGCCCTGATGGACTAGTTGTCCCCCACCCCCTACCCAAAGTGCCAGAACACCCTGCTCCCCCTGACCCATACCCACCTGGCAACTGGCACAGCCCACCTCTCACCACTGTGGCCAGCTACCAGCTGAGCTCTGTCGAAGGCCTTGCTGAAACCTAGGTAGGCCATATCCACCGTCCCTCCCTGATCTACCTCCCTGATCACCCAGCCAAAGAAAGCTATTCCTAACTGCATCAGACAAAATTATCTGAATCTCTCACTTTCATCATGTATTCAGCAACACCTTAGTACCAGATTTATCTAGTGTATTTTTTACTTAATAATCAAAACAAAACATGCTTGTCATAAATATGTGATCAGAATAAGACAAGTTGTACAAAAATCAGCTGTAACCCACACCACATTTAACAGACCTAAAGGAATGGCTGGTAACTTTTTTATTTTTAAATGCAATCTTTGTCATGCAAATAAAAATGGCTGCTGATAAGTCGACGTACTAACAAAAAAAAGGGTGCTTTATTTTCCTTGGAAAATATAATGCATCTTTCTCATAGCACACCTTATTGACAGCTTCTCTGTAGTCCACACGCCTCACCAAAAAACTGGAACTGATATTTAACATATGACTTACAGTTTTAGTACAGTCTCCTTTAAGATGAACAACTAGTACAGTTTTTTTTTTAAATAAACTGAGCCTCAAACTTGGCTGCATATTTCAGTAAATATAGAGTAAAAACTGGGGAAAGCAGGATCCCACTGAAAACAAGATAGCATATGAGCTGTGTTATCCTACCTAAATGCAATAAAAATGTGTCAAAATAGGGCACTATTGAAAATGAGATATTGCATCTCAGCTGGGTTATATTGAGCAAATATACTGCAAAGCTATGTAAAACACATAACCTTACAGCAGAACCCCACTGAAAGGAGCTGTTTCATCTAAAATTATCTGTACTAGAAACATACATTATAATACCAGGACCACACTAAAATTGAGATGTTGCATCTCTCCTCAACTATAACAGCTAAATGAGGTATAAAACTGTGTATATCAGGAGATCATTCCAAATGACATATTACATCACATCTAGTCTATCTCTTAGGTTAGTATATAATAAAATGTATACAAGCAGGACCTTGTACAACAGCAATGCAAGCCACAAATATTCAGCATTATACAATGGCAAGTTCTGATTGGTCAGTGTGTGCCTGAGACAGTGATACAGTGATGATATTACACAATAACATCACTGTGTGGATTTGTTGGAGGATTTTTTTTCAGAAACAAAGATATACTGCCTCACTAAAAATCTACTAAAAACATTTTTTTATTCTGTATAACCTCATGCCATTGAATAATTGCAATAAGGCACTCCAAGTGGTGTAGAGGCAAGTAATACATGATGAGTGGATTATCTCTGATGATAACGCCCAGGTGCCTTATGCACCTGGGCGTGTTTTATCAGGAGATAACCCACACCTCGGAGTGTAAGTTATTGGCTTATAAATGGGCCAAAGTATTTAAAAAAAGAAAAAAATGAAAAGTTAGAAATATAAAAATGGGATTTCAGTGGGTTAAATATTGAAAAAATAGTCCCATAGTCCCAGTATTAAAAGCTGTGTTTATTGCATGAGAAGGTTTTCTTCTTATTTTTGAGATTGGAAATAGAAAAACAGCCAAAACATACAATGTTTTTATTTTATTGTTTTTTTTTTTTTGTCTGTGGGAGTAGTGAGTGACAGTGAGTGGCCATTTAGTTAGAGTTACAACTGGATTAGCGAGTGTCGTAGCGAGTGTTTCTGATTTCGGGTAGAATTTCATGTTTTTGTGTGAGTTCAGCTGGATTAGCGAGTGTCCTAGCGAGTGTTTCTGACTTTGGGTAGAATTTGATGTTTTTGTGTGAGTTCAGGTCCAACTTTTTTTTTCTTTTACGTTTATCTCCTCTGGCTTCAGCGTTGGTTCACTATCATCGAGTGTGTGTGTATGTGACCGCGGTAGACAGGCATTTGAATGTGGAAAATGGAGATCGCTTTAACATTTGTGCAGTAAAGTGCAGCCCACATTTCTTTAGTTTAAGCACTGATTTCTTTTTTAGGAGGCAAGACTGCAAGGCATGGGGGAATGAAACGGGAAGCATGAACTATAAGTCGTCTGCATGGCTGCTTCCCGTTTCAGCGGTTTGCGCTTCCTGTTTCAGCGGTCGCGTCACTGAGGCAAATCCAAAACAAACGGAAAATGGACTGCAGTTTTAGTTTTCTGTGACTCTTTGAATTGTAACAATTTTCACTGTGAAGTCATAGATGGAGTATTACTGGTTCTGCTGTTGGTAGGGTGGCGGCAGGGGGGGAGGGAGCAGCCCATAGAAAATAGCAGGAAGCTTTACTCTATTACATTTTTGTTTGTAGTGGCCAGAGGTCAGTGATACGCTGCTGTTAAGGGGCTGCAGGGAGAAGATTAGTGCCGGTTGTGCATGATACATGCTGATAAGGACACGGCTCTGGAGGGCTATTTTCCAATCAGATATCTGTATTTTAAAAGCCCATTTTATAATGTGTAATAACATCACTCCTAGGGTGGTGGAAGCACTTGGCTTCGCCTCATGTTTCAACCCATCCCAGGAGTGACATTACTACATGATAACACACACCTTGTTGTGCTTTATTACTTAATTGACAAATGCTTGTTTTCATATCTGCTTTTGTGACTCTCAAATAGTATGTCTTGTTCCATGAAGTTGTCTAAAATGAGCAGGCTAGAGGTTCATGATTTCATGATTCTTCTAAAGTAAAAGGCTATTTCTGGAGGTACTTGGATGAGTTATGGAGATTTAACAAGAGGTTGTCAATTTGTTTTACCACCCTTTTGGCTCAGTAGAGTAATTTGCAATGCAATCTCCTTTGTTATGGCTTGCTGACTCTCTGATGAAAGTCAGTCAATGTGAGCAAAATGCATGTATACTAACTGTCAAAATTTGATTACCAGAAATGACATATGATTGACTGCTGGATATGATTTAATGCCCCACCCCTTCTGCTTCTGTGTGTACCAGAAATAATGCAGTGTTCCCACCCCTTCCACTTCCTGTGTGCACTGGAAATGACATAAGGTTCCTGCCCCTTCCACTCCCATATGCGCTGGATATGACGCAGACCCTCCCTTCCAGATTGTGATGCTGCTACTGTATGGGTGGAGCAACGGTTGACTTGTTTGGGCTTGCACAGGACATGTCCGAGGGGTTTAAAAGATGTGCTTCTGTGTTTTATGAATAAATAAATTGGTAAAACTTTTGATCAAGTGCACAATGTTTAAAATATGTTGTGTGATATTATCTATTTCTAAAATGGTGTTTTGCACATTTCAGTATGTTTCATATCAACATAGAATGCCTTTAGCTGTTGATCCCTTACAGTTTTCATATTTTCTTTTATTTTGTCACAGCCTGAATTGCTAATAGTGAATCAGTTATGCCCCTGCTTATTTTAATACCTTTTTAATAAATTGAGAGGTTCTTCAATAAATGGGGTAAAGCCTTTGATCAAATGCTGCCTTCACATAATTTAAAAGCTGTGCTTCTGTATTTTTTGAATAATATGGTAAACCTTTTGATCAAGTGCACAGCTGGCCATGTATATGTCACTGTGAGCATCCCATGCCACAGGTGCATCATCTGTGGATCACACAACTGCATAACAGTACTGTCCACTGTCAGTAATCGCCTGCAAGCTAGGCCTGTCACTGTGTACAGTGCAGTGGTCATCACTGCCCTGCATACCATAGGCATTGCTGTGTCCCTCACACTACTGGCCCCCCTTGCTACTGTAGTGTCTGATGTGCACTGTAGCATGACTTACAGTATGACGGTTGCATGCAGACCACCACCACCTGTGCCTATGCTGTGTTGTCCCCTGAGGTAAAATATGCTATGCTATGCTGCACTGTTCACATGTAGCCTGCAGCTATCATCATGCACTGCCTGACTGACCTACAGGTGGAGCTCTGGTCAGACCTCGCCAGCACCTGTACTTCCAGACTGACCTACAGGTAAAGCTGTGGGACCCTGCAGTAAAGCTAGGCAAACTGCATGAAAATCAGGGCATAATGGGATGCTAATGTGGTTCTCTACCCAGAGACTACCTAAGTAGGCTCATTTGCATGTCCCTTTTGAATATGGCAAAGTTTAGCACTGAGCAAACAGCTTAGCTCTGTGCTAATGCCATGCAAACGTGTTAGTTCTTCGCAAATGGTTCAAGGAATATTATACTGTTTTACACACTGTACTTTCCCATAGGCTGCTCCCTGCAGCTGTATTGGGTCCACGTATTTGCTGGAACACACACTGGCCACATAGGTCACCTCTACCTACCTTCACATCGCTGTGCACTGTGTTGATGTTGTGGTCTGCACTTCCTGGTTGTTATAGTCAGATCTCTCTTATTACAGGGCTACGTTTGCCCTGCACTCCCAGCCCAGTTTGCCCGGCCTCATTCTCATGCTATATTCAGAGGCTATCTGCCCGGGGCTATTCCTTTTGAATATAGCTTGCTTTGTGCTCCGGGCTAACTTTGCCTTCTGGGCAGTGTTAATTTAGCCCGGGAGCAAAGTTTTGAATATCTGGACCCTAGTCTCTTTGTGAGAATAACAACTGTGGGTGCTTAAGACAATGCTCAGACCTATTTGATCATTAGAGTGGTAACACACACACACACACACACACACACACACACACATAAGTATGTCTGAAATTTTGTGACCAACTGAATTATGAACATCTCAAATACATTTCAATAATCGTAGCTATGTGGCTGAATTTATTACAATCATAAGCAATAAAATGTTATGATGAGAGTAGCTCTTTAGTCAAACAGCAGGCATGGTTGTTAAAAAATGAATCTATAAAATGAACCCCTTCTGTAGAGGTTTTTAATGGTGCAAGCACACACACACACAAGCACACACACACACACACACACACACACTCTTAAGTATGTCTGAAATATTGTGATCAACTGAATTATGAGCATCTTAACTACCTTTCAATAAGTTTGAATTTGTGTTGTTATAACTTTTATAGCATTTCCATCTAAAATATAGTTCTGCACTGCTTCCAGTTAAAACTGTGTATAACAGTATTTTTGTAGTTTTCTTAAAAGCCTGACATTAGGTTTATTCAAGTCTATTTATATCTTAAATAATTAAGTTTCATAACACCACCTCCTACTGTTGCTTCCCATTTAAAACAAAGGCCCCATACATTGCAATGGGAGGAAGTTTGAATTATTTCATCTGTTTGTTTTACATAGTTTGTGCTTTAACATGTTAAATATTTGTTAGAAGTGTTGTATCGTATTATGGTTTTATTTCAGGTTTTAACTGTTTTAAAGCATTTCCATCTAAAATATAGTTCTGCTTCTACTGGCAAGACACTGTTTCCAGTTAAAAGTGTGTATAACAATATTTTTTTGGTTTTCTTAAAAGCCTGGAATTAGGTTTATTGAAATCTATTTGTATCTTAAATAATTAAGTTTCAGAACACCACCTCCTAATGTCACTTCCCATTTAAAACAAAGGCCCCATTCATTTCAATGGGAGGAAGTCTGAATTATTTCATGTGTTTGTTTTACATAGTTTGTGCTTTAAAATGTTAATTATGTGTTAGAAGTGTTGTATCATATAATAGTTTTATTTCAGGTTATATCTGTTTTAAAACATTTCCATCTAAAATATAGCTTGCTTCTATTCACCAAGACCCCTTCCCCCAAAGTATTTAAATGTAATAATTACTAATCATTGAGTCTTCTTGGCCATAATTGGTCTATGTTACACTGGTCCTCAGTTTCCACCCTGCTTGGGCATGCTCAGACCCCGTTTGTACCTCATAAAAAGCAGCGCATTTGCTCACAACAGTCTGTTTACAGCCAGAGCACTAGTGGTCGCAAAGACTTTTGAATAGTTTCAATTTCTTAAAAACTGTTGTGTCCTAGACTTTAAAATTGCTTAATTTTTTACAAAACAGTTTTTTCAGATTGGCTTTCATGATCTTGTTTTAGAATCAATGGGATCGCAAGGAGATGATGGTAAGTGCACTTTATTTTATTGTTTTTAATATTTTGTGTGGATTAAATGAAGCTTATGAAACTATAACCTAACATTTTATAATTAAGGTTTGCTGGCCTTGTCTATATCAAGCAATTGTCCTGTAGTGCCTCATACAGCTTCACACGGTATGTCAAATTAAGTTTATCAAAAAAATTTTAGCATTTGAATGTTATAATTGTGTGTATGGGCAATTTCATAGTTTTTTTTAATTTTTTTGTCAGCGCTGCATACATTTGAGGGTGATGTATAGTAATGTATTTAGTTTAAAATGTTTTGCTGATCATCATACAGAGAACCATGGTCTAATTTATAGATGTGTACAGGCCTAGTAATAAGATAAAGATGTTATGCTTTACCTTTTGTGCATTTATAACTATTACTGTTTACAGTAACTAGTGTTCTAAACCTGTAGTAAAATGGTATATTAATAGCCTGTACTTTGTAAAAAGATGTTTTAAATTTGGCAGCTAAAACATAAAAAAAACTGCTAAAGTCAGCTCTTTAACATCTAAAACTGTAAAAACAAATTGATTAACAGCAGTTTAGCAGCTTATTTTAGTGCCCTCTCTATTTAGCGTGGAGCGGGTTACAGTACTATTTAGAGCCCTATTGAATTAGTGCATCAGTTTCATGTCCAGTTACAGCACTATGTTTTCGGTAATATTAGTGTTCAGCTTATTTAAGCGCATTTGTCAGTTAAGCTAACATAGCAAAAATAAACTGAACACTAATATTTCCAGCTGTACAATAATTAGAGATAACTTATAAACTGGTTTTATTTCTGTAATAGAAATGTAGCAACCAGAACCTTCATCCAAAACTATAACACTAATTAGTGAGTAGAAAAAAGCAAGTATCTTGCAGTTAAAGTATCCTCATTTTTTGTACTACATTAACAGAATTGTTTGCAGTTTTTTACAGTGCAGATTAATACTGAGCGGTTGTGTTGAAGATTGTATATTAGCTGCTGTACTTTTCTCTTTTGTGAATTTAGTATGCTTCCTTGTAAGAAAAATTATACTATATAGCCATATAATATAAATTAAGAAGTTTTGGTGTGGCAATGTTTCTCTCCCCAACCCCCCCTTCCTATTGTTATAGTTTTAAATTCAGTGTGGCTTAATGCAACACGTTATTTAATAATCTGACATTTTGCATATTTTTATTTAGAATACCCATCAGCTAAAAAAAGATCAAAATACATGTAATGTAACTTGTATATAATCAGCATGTAAAATGACAGTGCAATTATAAATCAATATTCAGTACAGGGGCTATATATATTAATGTTTTTTATTTAATGTTTCCTATATGATATAGCTTTTAAGCCTCTAGATGCAGTATTTCCAAAACTTGCAAGAAGCCACCAGACACGTTCAAGGTTATACAGACAAAAAAAGAGTCTTCTTGACAACAACTGACCATCACTGCATTCAGTGTTTGCACCAACAAGAGCAAACAAAAGGGATGAGAACTGTGTGAAAATTTCTTCAGACCTACCCCCTGAGTCTTTAAGGACAGACCAACCACCCTCCACAAACAGAAGTGAAAAATGTCAACACAATTGCCGTATAGGTGTTGGGGGTAAGTGCTGTTGCAAACATAACAATAAACAAACACAAACACCTGTAGCATTAACCTGTGCCCCTGATGGTGTATCTGCAGAGTTGTTACACATTAAATCACCTGCTGTGTGTGTGAATAAAGCTGACCCTGTAATTGCCCCTGGAACTTTGACAACTCAAAAAGTGTCACCACATGAAAAAACTTGAGAGGTACCCTTGCATACACATATAGTTATAATTTAGACCATTTTTGCATACCTGTGGTGGTTTCTTCACATGTAGTGCTACCCCCTGATTGCAAACTAACATTTAACATTTTTTAAAAGACATTTAAGGGGGTCGGCCTCACTAAGACAAAGCCATCATAATATGAGATTAGATTTAAAACTGTAAATATACATTTTGGCTGTTGTTTATATAACAAAAATGGTGGGCACTAGAAAAGTAATTAAAACATTAGCTGGTAGTGGTGCAAACATTTCTACTATACAAAATGACTGCAACAAAATGATTGATAAAATTATACAAAGTGGGCAGGTCATCAGAAACACTAGGATTAATATAGTGAATCAGTATATTCAAATCAACGTTTATCGTTCCATTCTGCCATACCAACCAGGCTCAACGTGCTTTCCACACCAGGGCCCCCTGCTGCTAAACAACCTTCCCCCTGAAATTGCAGCTGAAAACAAGCTTGGCCCATTCAAACATAAACTCTGTCAGCAGCTCACTGACCTTAGCAGTTGTGACTGCTCTGCCTAGGCTTGGGGCTTTGTTTCACCTCTCCCTCCCCTTCTCTCCTCCCTTGCTACCCTCTCCACCTCTCTCCACCCGTCTATCCCCTCCTACTCTCCATCTCTCTCCCACCTCCCACCTACCATTCTACCCCCTCTCCCACTCCTCTCCTCCTGTCTCCTCCTCCTCCTCCTCCCTATCACCCTATCTCTTGTTGCTTCACCCCAGACCACCTAGCACTTATCTTTCTGTTCGTGCACTTATGACAATGTCAAATCCTTGACTGCCTACCATCCTTATCCTCACCCGTCCCCCTGTTATCCCCAACCCCTTGTTCCACTTATGTCACCCCTAGGATGGTCTTCATTTGTATCTGTGTCTTGCTATATATACACCCATATTGTTAATTGTGCATTGTTATTTGTCACTGACTGTTTGATACTGTGCTAGTCTATACACATGTACTGTCTTTTGCTACTAAGTTAACCTCCTGACCAGTATTGTATCTTACCACTGTTTGCTTCTATTTTAACCTCTTGACCTTGCATTGTATCTTGCCACTGTTTTGATGGCACCCATTGCTACCATAGAACCGTTGTAAAACAAACATTGGTTCAAAGGTATTTGTAATCCTAGTAATTAATAAATAAATAAATAAAGTATATTAGGTATAGAGTTAGAAAGGCTAAAAAATAGATTGGCTACCATAACAGGATGCAACATCAGGCACCCCTGTGAAAACACAGAGCATCCCCACATAGCCAAATGGTATCTTAGTCAGCCACACCATGCTGTGTGTGTGACTGTTGGGTGAGTTCACTATTTCAGCAGTCTCCTGAGTGCCAAAGTAGTGAATGTGAAATTGAGTGTTGTATGTGTGGAAAAATGTGTGTGGGGACAATGCAATCATTTTGATGTGAACACAGATCTGACAGAGAGTGAATACTGTATGAGTCCTGTACAAAATAGCACCCCAGAAGACATACAAATAGGAGGTAGTGCCACACACAGCCATGAAGAAGACATTTGTAGTCAGGAGGGCCAGCAGTTGATGAAATATGGTCTAGACGAACCTGTCTATTTAGAATTAATAAATGAATATGAAGTACCCAGAAATAATTTTAATGGTATTGTGTATTGCCAGTAGTTTCGCTTTGCCAGTCTAGACAGTATAACATCCAGAGATCAATACTATTTTGAAATCCAGCTGTGCAGCAGTTGTTGGACAGAATAAGGCCTACTTTGGATAGTAAAGATTTTGTACAGCTACACCTGGATTGTAATAGTCTGAATGACCCTGTGTTTTCATTATGTAGAACCCCCCAGGAGTTAAATGCTGATGAATGTTTACAGCATATAGCCAATTTATTAAACAGCAAGATGGAGGTGTGTACTAATGAGACTTTAATGTTGGTAGTCAGTGCTGTGAGAAATGTGTGCGGGGGAGTTTCCAGAGATGTTAGAAGTGTTTTATCTAGCCATATTGTCAAAAAGAAAGCAAGACATCTAATTAATTTAGTGAATCAAAATAATGCATTACGCTGCTCTGGGAGATTAGTGGCTTTGCTAAACGAGCAGCTGTTTTTTCAACAGATACTAGGAAAAGGTAGATATTTACAGAGCAGGGTAGGGTTGTCAAAACAAACAATAGTAGATTTGAACCATATACAGTACATCTATTTCAGGCAGAGCTAGATGTGACCATCTTTGTTTACCTTATTAACAAAGTTGGTACATGGCAGAGGTTTGTTGGATCTCCTAATACAAGGACAAATTCCATTTTCTTGCTGTTACATGAAAACCTTCATTATGGTATTAAAACTCTTAAAGGTTTTCTTGGGGCCAGAAGTGTGTGTGAGCATTGTCATGCCCTTTTTTGTGCACAAAGATTCACACACATGCCCTAACATGTACTAATCATGCAGATCATTTTGCTGTAGTAAAGTACAAAGTGAGGCAGTACAGTGCCCTGATTGTCATAAATACTGTAGCTTCTCAGCCTGCTACAGACAGCATAAACTGGCTTACACTGATTGTCATTTATCTATATTGTGCATATCATGCAGAAAACCTCAGAGTGAGCACCATATTTGTCTTTGGCCAAAGTGCCACAACTGTCTTACAGATGTACACCCTTTTGAAACTTACTTATGCTATATCCAGACCTTAAAGTCACCACCTTGTTCAGCCAGTTATATATTTTAAGATTGTTAATTTATGCAAGATGTCAGCCCTGGTGACTCTAGACATATGCAACATATTTGTCACTTATGGGATGTATGTCACCTGCTTCATGACTGGCCTGCCCACTGAGCTGTCAATGAATGAGCGCATTCCTGTATTCATTGACATCTCAGTGGAAGGGCCAGCCATAGAGGAGAGAGGAGGTCTGCACCAGTGTGCCCACTCTGGGACTTAGATGAGGTGGGAGTGGGGTGGTGGGACACCTGCTGGGTTGGGGGTCACTACACCAGAAGGGATGGGAATGATTAATGGGACTGGGGATCTGGGATGGGAAGGGCCAGTCGAACTTGCAACTTGCCATTATTTGCAAAAAAAACACTAGACCACCAGGCATTTTTTGGGTAAACAGTACTACTGATAGAGATGGGGGATTATTATTACTATACACTTTGGGTGAAAGGGTGGAGAGGAGGGACCACTAGACACCAGGGCATCAGGACATTTAAGCTGTGTGGGCACTGTCAGGTGGCAGGTGCTATTTATAAGGAAACTTTTTTTAAGTTGTGCCACCAGCCAGTGATCCAGTGGGGGGAAGGTACTAGCCTCCAAGAATAGGGATATGTTTGGTGTTTTCTTGTGGGGTGGGTGGGGAGGGACCACTAGCCAATAGGGATTACTGGGGATTAATTTGGTCACTGGGAACTTGGGGAGCTAATTAATAGGGGAAGCAGAATTTCTGTGAATGTTCAGAACTGGATTTTTGAACTTTCACAGAAGTGAAAATCTGACTTTCTCTTCAGTTCCGCTGGCAATTTTTTTTTTTCGCACACCCCTACTACCAGCAGTAATAGTACTGGTTATACAGTAATCATAATGTGAAATTACTGACTGTGGATTGAAAGAAAAAGAAGGCTTCAACCTTTTAAAAATTCTCCATTGATTGACAAATGCATAAACATTTTGATCATTTGTCATTAAGCTATCAGAATGCATCCTAACCACATCATTAAAGGCTGCACCTTTGCATCTATGATAAAGGAAAAATATACAATAATGGCCACAGGTCATAGATGTTATATTTTGAACCTGTTTTGGGTTAAAAAGTGATTCTGTTTCATTCTGCCAGAAAAACTTAATAATTGTTGGTGGAAAAAATGTGAAGTCTGGAGGAAAGTCATACAAGTCAAAAAACTCCCCAGTAGTATGCTCACGGAGATAAATAGCTAATCAGTGTTCATCAAGCATAGACTTGGGCTATGTATTAACTACTAAAACGGCTGGCACACAAGTTAGTCTCTCTGAAGGTACTTTATCACTTGCAACTCCCCAAAAAAACTACCTCTGGTAAAAGAGTCTGTTTGGATGAAAGGTGTCCAGTTGTTGAATGTTCATATTTAATATGTCAAACTTAACGTTTTGTCTTTGATAAAATTCTACCACATTATCAAAGACTGCATACACCAACATATTCACAGTAGTCAGTAGAGGATCAGCAAAATGCATTTCAGCTCTCAAATTGCCAGAGCAGATTAATGAATAATGGTCACCACAGCCTTGGTCAGGGCTTAGGTCAAAAGCAAATACAGTTGTCCCTCGCTATAACGAATCTCGTTATAATGAAACTTGTGTATAGCGAACCTGCTTCATGGCTCCTGGTAAAAGTAGTGCTTCCTATCGCGTGGTGTTTTTTGTTTTGTTTTGTTTTTTGCAGCTGGATCAAGTGATTCTCACTAAGCTACCACTAAGCTGCCAATCACTGCTGTTTACTCAATACCTGTAAGAGGAACACTTGCTGCTCATTTCTTTTCAAATTACAGTAGCACGGCATCACAGCATTACCTGTTAGCCTAACATTCTGATCAGCATGATGATCCCAGTGCTAGTCTCATAATTCAGTTAGTCTGGGTCACCACATTTCCCCATGTAGTCACTTCATTTAACTTTGGGGTGTTCACTCATCACTCAATGCTGCGGTTCTCCTTGGTCCACAGTTCTCATAAGGGCAGCGAATACCAATCAGTGCTGTGAGAAAGAAGCTGCAGCTGGCAGGTAATTGCGAAGTGGATCAAGCAGTACAGCTATGGTTTTGAGAGTCAGCTCACAACAAATGTTCCTCTGTTCGGTGCAATAGTTAAAAAAAGGCTGAAGCATTTGAAAAATAGATTCTCGGTGAGGAGTGTAACTTTAAATCCTCAACCAGATGACTTTGTCATTTCCAGAAGTGAAACGGAAATTTTTCAGTTTAAAAGAGCTGGGGAACAAAAATCAGCTTTATGATAGCCAGGTTAAAATGTTATCATTTTTTTAAATATAACAGCATAATTGCCTCATTGATAAATGCTTACTGTGTGGTAATATAAGATCAGTTAAAATAGGGTTTTACCGGAATAGCGAATCCTCGTTATTACGAACTATACCTGTGGCTCCAGAAGGGTTTGTTATAACGAGGGAGGACTGTAATGTGTACCTCTGACAAAAACCTACACGGTCTATCAGTAGTGGGCTGTCTTTTATATGTTTTCCACTACCATGAACCAGATTTATATATTCTCTGATGGCGTTACCATTTGTAGAGTTAGGTTACAGTGGTTTAGCAGGAACTTGTTCACCATCTACATACAGTGCTATAAAGTTCATGTTAAAATGTATAAAATTGAAAGGGTTATTACTGTACACACCCCGAAAGCATCATTATCAACAAAGTCTATCAGCAATAATTTTGGTATCTGCCCCAGAAACATATTATCTTGGTTAAGCACACAGCTGTCCCCAGATATACTAAAAACTTTCATGCTAACATGATAAAGATGGTATTTTGCATTAGCAGCCTGTAAAGCTTGAGCATACCTTAGAGAAATATAAGTGTTCTGTTTTCATGCAAAATGCATGCTACATGCTTAATTGTGCAATGTTTACATGCGGTTCACATCCACTAAGTGAACATAAGTGAACCAGGTCTATAAAACAAATCAGGTCCACATGCTGCAAGCTTGACATGTGCAGCAGGTAAGCTGGTGCAAACATCTAAAAATCACACTGGGTGCATATGTTGCATGCTTGACATGAGTGCAGTGGTTAAGCTGGTGTGAACAACATTTAAAATTCATATCAGGTTCATATGCTGCATGCTTGCCACATGTGCAGCAACTAAGCTGGCGTAAATCTCATCTGAAAAAACACATCAGTTTCTGTTTCTCATACTACTGCTAGAAATTAGAGCCATTAAGATATCCTTTTCTTTGATTTCCCATTAAATTATTTTAGTTATTTATTTATTTATGTTTTTAATGTAATCGGAATTGGAACCCTTTGAGTCAGAGACTCATTTACAAAGGCTCCACGTCATGTTACATAAGACAAGTAAACATACATTGGGAAGGTAGAGCAGTGGAAACATCCAGCAGTATAATATTCGTATACCAGAATACAAATGTTAGGTAGTACAAAGTGGATAATATACAGAGGTATAACTCCTATACAAGATAGTAGCTAAGTTCTAAGTAAGCAAGATACATTAGGTAAACTTAAATAGTTCTGATTCTTTTGTAAGTTGTTTAATGGCTTTTGATTTTTGTCATTAAATTGGCATTTATTTGTAAAGTATTGTTTGCTTTCTACATTAAATGCATAGGATATAGTCAGCCAACATACCACATTCCAGATGTGTGAAGAGGGACCTCTGTACTGTGAAGCCTGACCTTTTGTTTTGTGCCATGCCAACCACCTTATGCATATGTAGTGCTACAAATGTGTTTCTCCATGGCTGTTTTGGCTCACATACTTCCCCTTTGTCATTCTGTATGGAGCATATACACTATGGCCATGCTCAGCACTTTTTATGTTGAGTAGAGTCTTGAAAGCATGTACTATAGCTCACATTTTGTCACTGAAATGAGGGACATAGGCACTCAAAATGAGGGACAATGAGGGACACTAACCCTCAAGATGATCAGGACATATTCTGAAACATGGAGATACAGTACCTCTGAACACACTGGAAACCATTGTACTTCCTGGTACCAATATTAACACCTGAGAATGAATTTCTACCATAAATCAGGGATGACATATAGGTAGGGCAGAGGGGAGCAGTTGCCCCCCCCCACATTTGTTCCTAGGTTGTTCATATGGTGTGGCAATAATGGCATTAAATTTGGATTTAATCTTTTGCACAATAAGCGCCCCCTCCCCCCAGCCTGTGTGCTTTCACCCTTCAGGTGCACTCCTGGCTCGACTGTGTCTGACAATGTAACATAAAACCCTTTGTCAGCCATTCTTTTACCAATAATGTCTTCTCACAACCGATGTCATGCAAAACATGGGAGCACCCTTATAATGTCAAATTTCACAGATGTTTGGATTCTACCCAGCTGTTAAATTTTTATGGCCAACCTAACCATTTAACTAAAATAACTTTTTTCTTTCCTTGCCTTTTCTGTGACACTATTTTTTCAACCCTGTATACACGGTTTGCAGTATCTTTAACTTTTACCAATTCTTGCTCATAAAAAGTACCTCTTATTTCTTCACATCATAATCTTTTAATTTGTACACTGGTATAGGCTTAGGTATACATTCAGAAATAATGAACAGCTCACTTGTAAAGTTTTGCTCATAACCTTTATCAAATGTTTTCTTAACTCCAGAAAACCGTACATGATTACCCACATGAAATTTAAAAGGCCTTTTCACTTTGAGTGTAAGATCACCATACAGAAATTTCCAGACATCTAAAGAATTGGCAGCTGTCACTTCAGTAGGCCTCATTTTGATGGACTGGTGATAACTCTGATTATAAGCCATTGTTAAAGCTTGTAATGCATCTTTGTACCAATATATTTTAAATACTGTAAATATCTTTACATTTTTGCTTTCAATGTACGGTTAAATCTTTCCACAATACAAGCCTTGACATCATTTGATGTCATAAAATGATGTATGTTTTTGTTCTTTTAAAAATAATTTAAAATAAGTATTAAGAAATTCTGTCCCTTCATCTGTTTGTAATTTTTCAGGCTTTTGGCCCTCTCTGAATAACATTTTGAATGCCTCTGTCACATGTCTAACAATTTTTTTTTTTTAGCAATTTGGTCCATGCATATTTTGACAGGACATCAATAACTGTTAGACTAAAGTGAAAGCCATCATTGTGTTTGGAAATACTAGCCATATCTACCAAATCAGCCTTCCATTGTGTATCAATGTTGTTAACAACAACTCTGTTTCTAAGAAATCATTTCCTCACAGGTTTGTGCATAGTGTGGGCATCTTGTAAAGACAGCCGCTGTGATACCTGACCTGAGTAATTATTTTCCCCTGTTTTACAGCAGCACCATGTAGTCTCTGAATACCTCTTAAGCTACCAGGTGTATGAAGGTCACAATATTTTTTTTTCAATGATTTCTTAACCATGACTGCTGTTTAGTAAAACGGCAGGGACACAGGTGTTTTTTTCTGATGTGAACATTTTATTATGAAAGACCACACAATGTATACATCTAAATATATAACAACACAGAGCATGTGTTAGCCACTGTGATAAATTGATGCTATACCACATTATAAATATTACAATAAAAAAAAGGCAGACCCTGTTTTGCTGTGCAACAAGAAAATTGGATGTACATTTAATTACATTGCTAACATCTTCCTGTTTTTGACATTTTAAACTATAACAACACATATCAATATTGTAGGTCACAGCAACTGATACCCAGCCATGAGAAACCACATCCATTTTTTCAAATATTAGTGTCAGCACATTTTAAATACTTTCTAACACACGATTGTTTAGGCACATGATCATGTTCATTATTTCACACCAGCGTACATCTCTTTTAATGTCACTCATCAAAATCAGCATAAACTGAAGTTTTTCACAGTTTATGGGGTTACATAGAGTTTGAGCAGCATGGTCTGAAATTTACATGTATATCAAAGTCTGTAAAAGATTTTCTATTTTCTGCTTTTCAGACATTCTTCCGTGGCTTCCCCACATGTTACCCATCTTAATAACTCTCACCATGCAGCATTGTGTTCCTTGTCAGAATTCTCAATATCATACAAGTACATATAATATGGCACAGGGCTTCCTTTTTGTAGTGGACTTTTAAAATATGTTTTATGACTTCCTGATGAAACAGTTTCTTCAACAGCATTCCACAGTGTTACACTCAGTTGTACATACAGTTTGTCAAGTCACTTAGCAATACATGGCAACTCTTTAAATTCTGACAAAGTGTCATTTATCACTTGTATTGTATCAAAATAGGATACTGTGCACCCGAGTTTCCATGCTGTCGATTTGACTAGTAGTTTAATCTGTCATGGGTACAACCTCTCACAGACTTCAGGAGAAGAACTCTCCCAGTACCCCTCCTCTGGTTCATATATACAGCTATGTCTTATGTGCGAGGAGTGATCTGTGGTACATACCTCAGAGTTTATCTTCAAGTTATGAGCCATCACGTCTTGCTGTAGCTGTATTAGAATACCCTTTATCAGGTCCTACATGATATTTTTTTCAGGTGGCACTTGAATTGCTGCCATGGCCACATCAGACTTTTCATCAGGGCATTTTTCAATGGCTGGTACATCTGGTTCTTCCCGTTGTTCATACATATTAATGCACTCAGGATTATCATGCAGACTAACTCTCATGAATGATTTGATCAATTTAGACATACCAGAATCCTCCGGTGTAGCAGTAGCAAATGCTGCAGAACAAAATTGGCTAGATTAATCCATTTTGCTGCTTTCCTCAGGCAATCCATACTCACAGGAGCAGAAAATAAACCAGATAGATTATGGAGGCACAGTGGTACATTGTTGCATCAGCATGAAGTCTACTTTTAACTGCTCTGACACATCCTGGGCAGAGATGCAGTGAAGTTTAACTTCACTAGCGTAGTAGAGGGGAAGTGACCCACTCCGCCTCAACATATAGCTACATGACGTGCCCATTGAAATGCAATACTTTGCCACTGCACATCATAATGACTTTGCGTTTTGATGACTCCATGTTACTTTGCTTTATTTTCTTTTAAAGGTGGAGTGACTGAGCTTTGTAATAGCCCACAGATCACATGGCTCACAGTCTGCAAGTCACATGCTTCAGGAAGGAAGTTAATCATGCAAGAGAGTGAAAGACTTTCATTTTCACCTTCTCTAGTGTGGGAGAAAGAGCTGTGTTTGAGACGAGACATACAGTAGAAACATAGAATTTGATGACAGAGAAGGACTGCTTGGCCCACCTAGTCTGCCCATTTCCCTACCTAATGGATAAGCTGCAGATCCTACTGTAGTTAACCAACAGCCTACTAGAATTGCCTTATGTCTGTCCCATGCATTCTTGAATTCTCACACTGTTTTTGATTCCAGAGAGACAGGGAGATAGCAAAAAATATAAACCCTGCTTTGAGAGGAGAAACGGAGAGATAACAAAAAATATATACCCCATGTCTGAACTGGAGCACCTTCCAGGCTAGTGGTCCCTTCCCTGAAGCAGGAGGTAGTGGTACCATGGAAACACCACCTCCAGTGGCACCTATCAGTGCCCCCACACCAGTGCCACCACCTGCCATGGCCCCTGCACCAGTGGCTCAGCAGGAAGTGAGGGAGGAGCCACAGCAGTCATGGCCACAGCAGCAGGTTTCCCCACCCCAGCCCCAATTCAGCACAAGCAGCAGCCAGCAACAACATCTGTAGCACCCCCTGCCTGTGCCTGGTCCTCCTCACAGTTCATTAGTGTGGGAGTTCTTCACTATATTGCCTGAGGACACCAGTGTAGTGAAGTGCAATCTGTGTGGTGAGATGGTGCTCCATGGCCCCAGGGGATGTCATCTGGGCACAGGTGGTCAGCTCACCCACCTATACAGCCACTACTGTGTAGATTGGCAGGCCAAGCTTGCCGAACAGGGCAGGAATGCACTTGCTGGCCCTGATGGGCAATAGGTGGCAGCATGGCCTCCACCTGCACGTAGTGTCAAGTGGTGGCCAGCCATGGAGCAAGTGGCTGCTCCACAACCTGCAGGTGATGGTGGCAACTCTACATGAATACCTGACACACATGCTGATTTGGGCCTGATGTGGAGTGAGTTGGACTATGGGAGCCACTGGATCGACAATGTGGAGCAGCGGTTGGAGTGCATGGAGGTGCACCAATTCCAAATAATGGGGTGCTTCAACTGCTGCTCTCACACCTTAACACTGATAATTAGTTTTTGTTTGTCCTTCCACCTACCACCCTCTCTGTGAATAAATAGTTCCTGATGTTGCCCCTGATCCGTCTCCCCTCTGTCTTCACATTTTGCCTCCTTGTTCATGCACATCTCTTTTTCTGAAAGATGCTACCCTCTTGTATGTTGTTGATTCCCTTTCAGTACTTGATAGTTTCTATCATGCCCTCCCCCTTTTCCTTCCAGTTATACATATTAAGCTTTAGACTCCACAATATTTGGGAAACCAATTAAGTTGATGTCACAGGTTACAATTGGGACAATACTCATACTATCAGCAACTTCACTGCCACCAGTGGGGACAACAGCATCTCCAACCATGATTGAAGCTACTGATTGTGCTGTGAAAAATAATGTCAGAGAAATCACTTTACTTGCATCAAGCCATCAACTGTGCACTTCTGCTGCATAATACCATGCCCATGGGCACTTTTGCCACTTGCAGCAGTGCCATGGCCAGAAGCATCTTTGCATGCATGTCTCTTTGTAGGCATTTTTTGGAATTACACAGAAAATTCACAACAAATTGAGAGTTCTGAAATTTAGGGTGGATGGGAAGCCAAAAAACAACTGTGGCTGACAGATGTAGATTGGGCACTAAACAGATGCAAATGCACAGACGCAGATTACACACTATAAAGAGATGCAGCTGCACAGGCACAAAAACACCTTAACCAGTAGTCACACAAGTCCAAATCTGAAAAAATAAATTTTACCTTTTGTGGGTTGGATGGGAGGGGGGCCACAGCAATAGCAGTCCACTAGCAAGATAGAAGGAAGCAGTAAAAAAATACTGCAGATGGATAACCAATTCAGAGTACGGCGATTACTGTGTGGCACAATAAAATGTGTCTGACTTAATGGCATACACACACACACACTCACACACTACAGGTAATGCACAAAAAATTTAACAGTGCAGTACAGTATATAAACAAATATTTTAAACAGATTGAAAATACTCATTGCACCACAACAAATAGAACAGAATTATCAAAAATTACTTCAAGTATTTTTGTGTGTACAAAAACACATAGATACTAACACACACTACTAGTACAAAACAATTAGAAAGACTGCCTATCTCATGTGAATCTCACTCCACCACAGATATGTCCTACCTCCGAAGCACACTTCAACAGTGTCCGTCAGTACACAGGCTGAATATTCTAAATTAACATTCAAAATGCACACAAAAACAATTAACACTCAATGATCTAAGCACAGGAGGGTTTTCATCAGATGATGTACTACATTTGGAACAAAATAATTACATCAAAAGTGATTTTTTAAAGCTTTTTTGATGGTTTAATTGTCAGAGCTGTGATAGCAAACTGTCTCCAGCTTTCCACTACACACACTACGCAGAACTGAGGCTGTGCAAGATGATCTAGATCCCATGGGACCTACCATCCTATGAATCAATGCAAAAATTTACCTCAAATAGCAATAGACAGGCAAAGCAAAGTGAAGTCCATTAAAATCAATGGCAGTTCACGTTAAAATTAAAGGGAAGGCTGTGATACAAGGCAAAGTAATGCAAAGTCCATTGGAAACAATGCACTTCCTGTTCAAATTTATAGGTGAAGTAATTCGATTCATATTGTGGAGCACTAAATGGATTTGGGGATAATACCTGAGGAGGTCATGGAGTCAAGAACAGTGGGAGAATTCAAGAATGCATGGGACAGACAAAAGGCAGTCCTGGTAGGGGGTAGGAGAAAGTAAGCTGTTGGTTAACTAGGATCTGCAGCTTATCTGTTAGGTAGGAAAATGGGCAGACTAGGTGGGCCAAGCGGTCCTTATCTGCCATCAAATTCTATGTTTCTATGTTTCCTCCACATAGCAAAGTGGGAGCACTTCACCTACCTCTAGTCCTGGGCAAGCCCAAACAAGCCAAAATTTGCTCCACCCATAGCAGCACCACAATCTGGAAGGGAAGGGACTGCATCATATCCAGTGCACATGGGAGTGAAAGGAGGGTGGGGGCTGCATCATATCTGGCATACACAGGAGTGGAAGGAGCAGGAGCCTTATGTCATTTCCAGTGCACATGGGAAGAAGAAGGGGCTGGGACATTGCATCATTCCCAGTGTGCATGGAAGTGGAAGGAGGCAGGACATTACTTTGTATCTGGCAACCAATCATACGTAATTTTTGGCAATCAAATTTTGACAGTTAGTATACATGTATACTATGTGTGTGTGTGTGGGGGTGTGTGTGTCAGCTTGAAGGGTCACTGTTTACTTTTGATGCTCTTTTAAAAGGGACTTATGTTTCTCTTGGTGACATCTCCCACTGCACACCCATCTCAGAGATCAGATCTGTTGAATGCAAAGGGATTCTACTTCCTCCTAACAACAAACATCTTGGGGGAGTAGGAGAGGAAACACAGTTTAGTTAATATAGAAAAAAGGGACTTGATTTCATTCCTCATCTGCGTAACAAAAAAGGCATGCTGTGTTAGCAATTCAGGCCCCATTTTATGATGGCAGCAATACATCTGCATGGTTCCACCCATGAAGCCTTAAAAAGGCAGTAGAGCTTTTGCAGGAAATTATAGGCCTATCAGCCTTACTCCAGTTGTGTGCAAAATCATGGAGACGCTGTTATAAAATAGGACAGACATTGATGCCCGAACTTTGGATTACATTGACCGTGCCCACCATGGTTTTAAGACAGGTAGAGCCTGTACAACTAATCTTATAGCATTTTATAATAATGTCAGCTCTAGCCTTGATTGAGGTATGCCAGTTGATGTAGTTTTTCTTGATTTTAAAATGGCCTTTGACACTGTCCCTCACACTGAATTACTAAATAAACTGATTCACATTGGATTTGAGAAATATATTGTTCCATGGACTCAGGAATGGCTGTCTGACAGGACACAGCATGGCCGGGTGGTATGTAACATGCTTTTTGGAGAAGTATCTGTCAGGTCTCTGTTCTAGAACCCACCTTGTTTGGGATCTTTATAAGTGCTCTTAACACGAACGCCCAGAACAACATCTTAAAATTTATGGATGATATAAAAATTTGCTCAGAAGCAGACAGTGACGCTAAATATCAGTCTCTGATTAAAGATGTACATGCAATCAAGGCTTGAGCAATTTCTAACAATATGTAATTTAATGTGGACAAATGTACATTGCTCCGCCTAGGTAGAAAAAAAAAACAAAGAAGAAGAACTTACATTTTGAATGATTCTGCTGTCAAATCAGTCGACAATGAAACTGACCTTGGAGTAATCATAAACTCTGAATTCTCAGCTAGTAATCAGTGTGAGAAGACTACTCTAACTGCCAACAGAGTAATCAAGGCTATTTAAAAGGCTTTCATTTCCAGGGCTGATGCATGTATTAGTCCATTTTATAAAACTTATGCCAGGCCACATTTAGAATACACTGCATCTTTCTGGTCACCACACTTAGTTAAGGATATAAAACTATTGGATGGTATACAAAGAAGAGCCATTGGTCTAGTACCCAGACTACAAGGAATGACATATACAGATAGCTCTATGAACTTAATTTACATGAACTTCAAAAAAGAAGACAGATGGGGACATCTTCTGATGATGTTTAATGTCCTGCGTGATGATGAACTTACAAAGAAGTTTAATGTAACTCCATTAGCTACACGAACTAACCTGAGATCCCATAACAAGCAACTTCGAGTTCAGCATGTACTAACTAACAGAAGGGACACCTACTTCACTATTTGAGGCTATAAGTTATGCAATAACCTGCCTCAGTACTTGGTTAGCATCTCAGAATTTAACAAATTTAAGACATAACTAGACAAATTCCTATTTGAAACAGGGACTACTACACCCACATGGAGTCAGAGGTAGACACGATGGGCCTAATGCCTTCTTCTACCTTGTAAACAGAATAATAATGAGTAGCCACTTTCTGAGAGAAAAAAATAATATTTTTAAGGTGTTAAATAGCTTCTGCCAGAGAACAAGCAGAGCACCAGGAGGAAGGAGCTGCTGGTATAACTAAACTTCTCTACTGGGACAGAGAACTAGAACTCTTGTACTGGGACCTTCAATTTAGGGTAAAAAAAAGTTAGTGTGTTTGTCAGAGTTAGTTGAAGTGAATTGTTATCTGTGTTATCTGTGTAGTTATCTAGGTGCTTGTCACAGGTGGCTGAAGGGAATTATCTGTGAAATTAACTAAGTGTAGAAAGATTTGCAAAGTAGGTGCAGTGACTTAGCTAGTAGGAGCCAGGTTAAAACCAGATTTAAACACTGCTCTCGATAACTTCTGCCAGAAAACATGCAGAGCACCAGGAGAAAGGAGCTGCTGGTATAACTAAACTTCTCTACTGGGACCAAAAACTAGAACTCTTGTACTGGGACCTTCAATTTAGGGTAAAAAAAAAAGTTAGTGTGTTTGTCAGAGTTATTTGAAGTGAACTGTTATCTGTGTATCTGTTATCTGTGTAGTTGTCTAGGTGCCTGTCACAGGTGGCTGAAAGGAATTATCTTTGAAATTAACTACGTGTAGAAAGACTGTGTAAAAGTTGGGGGAGTGGCTTAGCTAGAAGGAGCCAGGTTGAATCCAGATTTAAACACTGCCCTAGATAACTTCTGCCAGAGAACAAGCAGAGCACCAGGAGGAAGGAGCTGCTGGTATAACTAAACTTCTCTACTGGAACTATATTGCCCTCCTTCCCTCCACCCCCTCTACCCCACTACCCTAAGGCAGTTCTACTTTTATTGGCACAGGATTTGACTGACAACAGGAACTTCCTGTTTGGGAGCAGGAAATGAGTGATTACAGAGCCACCAAAGACTCACCATCCTAAAAGGGCAAGAGTAGCTCTCCGTCCCCCCCCCCAGCTGCTGGAGGTCTGACTCTGAGCAAGTAAGGAGACTACTGAGAAATATAAGAATTTCTAGTCTCAGAACAAGAAGATCAGGAGCTAAAAGGGCACAGAGGCAGTACGTAAGTAGGGAGAGAAAAAAATAAACAAAGGAAAGAGTAAGTATTCCAAACAACAATTAGGGGGCCAGAAATAAGACATGATGGGAGTGGTGCAGTGCAGTGGCTGTGGAGTAGCAGTCTTCCAGGAGACATTCTGGAGGATGTAGTGTTGTCTGATCTGCAGGCACCACTCTGGGCTGAGGGAGGAGGTTGCTCATCTCCCGGCTGAGTTGGCCAGGATTTGTGGGACCTCCTCTCCCACCCAGGGACCACCAGGGTCACTGCTGTTGCTTCAGAGTTTGCAAAGAAAGAGGAGCGGTTGGACCACAGTGGGCTCAGGGAGGGCGAGGGTGGTGGAACAGAGGTGCATCCCTCCAATTGTACCTCTCCACAATTTCTATGCCATTCTGGAAAAGTGTGGTTCTTCTTTGGAGGCACCCACAGTGGAGACCAAGAAGGATGCTGGGAACCTCCACAAATAAGACCCACAGGAGTGTGGCATGGGATCTCACAGGAGAAGGAAACAACTCCTGGTGGGGGACTCCATTGTTGGGAAGGCAGAACTGGGGGAGGAAGGGGAGAGGGAGGTAAGGTGCCTGCCTGGAGCCATGGCTTGGAGGGACAGGGAGCAAATCCTCAGGATCACAGGAGCAGCTGCACAGGGGAGGGAGCTGGATGTCATTGTCCACCTAGGGACAAATGACCTGGCTAAGAAAGGGATCAAAGCAGTGCAAGAAGTGTTTGTGGAGATGGGGAGGGGCCTTAGACAAATAGCATGCATGATAACCTTCTAGGAGGTGCTGCCTGTCTAGGAACGGGTGAAGCTAGGGTGCACCACACCATGGGGATTCAATCAGTGGTTGAAAAACTGGTGCAGAGCTCGGGGATTTGGCTTCACTGGGGACTGAGGGATCACCTGGAGGAATGCAGGCCTATACTGGCATGGTGGTCTGCATCTGTCCAGGAGGGAAACCAGGATCCTAGCTGATAGGTTTAAATGCTTCATTGGCAAGCATTTAAACTAGTCAATGGGGAAGGCACTGGAGAGGAGCAGGGGAAATCCTAGCCCCCCCCCCAAAATCAGGGTACTAATTGAGGTAGACATCAACATAGAGATGTTGATAGGGAGACGTGCAGGGGTAAATGGAGAAAGTGACAAATGCAATAAGGACAGAGATGGGGCAAAAAGGGGTAAGACCATCAATAAATGGAGGGTAATGAGTACCAATGCCCATAGTCTGGGCAACAAGCTCCCTGAACTGGTGGCCTTGATGGAAGAGGGATGTATGGATATCATAGCAGTCACAGAAACATGGTACACAGAGAACCACAACTGGTATGTTAACATACCAGGGTACACAACCTACAGGAGAGACAGGGATGGGAGAAGAGGGGGCCAAGTAGCTCTGTATGTAAGGGAAGGGATAAAAGCAACTGAACAAAAGAGTAAATAGGTAGGAAAGGAGGCACTGTGGGTCACCTTAGAGACTGGAAATGGCACCACATTCTGCACAGGGGTTGTATACAGACCCCCATGTCAGGATTAGAGAATGGACAAAGATATGATAGAAGGCATACTTAGGATGGCAGAGAAAGGGGACATACTGTTGATGGGGGAGCTTAATATGCCAGATGTTAATTGGAGCACCTTTGCTGCAGTCACATTCAAAAGCAGGGTCATTCTCGATGCCCTTCAGGTGGCATGCCTCAGACAGCTAGTTTTGGAACCTACTCATGAGGGAGCAATCTTAGACCTTGTACTCTCAAATGAGGACAATGAGAGGATCTCAGATCTAGAAGTGGGTAGCCATTTGGGAACAAGTGACCACCAAACAGTGTGGCTCATGATAAACTCAGCTACAGAGTCAAGCCATACAAAAGTGAGGTTTCTGGACTTCAGGAGCCTGACTTTGGCAAGATGGGAGAGGGCCTTAGAAAAGCACTAACAAATAGGCTAGAAGGAGGGGTGGAGTAACAATGGGGAAACATTAAAACTGCCATCACAGAGGCAACATGCCTTTGTGTGAAGCAAATAAACAAGCAAAAATGAAAGAAAAAGCCACTATGGTTCTCAAAAGAGGTGGCGGTGAAGGTTAGTGCTGACTCCCCTTTAGCCAGTTTATGATCCAGTTTACCATCTTAGTCCCTGCTCCCACATAATGCAACTTATCCCCCAGCCATCCATGAGGCACTTAATTAAAGGCAAAGCCCTGATTTTTCTGTGATTCTGCAGCTGCAGAAGTCAGCGGAAGTAACCACGGATTTTATCTTCATCCACTGATTTTCTGCCAACTGCGGAAAACCGCAGACAACTGAAGAAATTATCACAACCATGGAAATTGGCATGACTGCTCCGCCAATGCAGAGCTGCACTCTGAGCACCACTCAGAGTGAGGAATTTACTACATCAGTTCTGTTGGCTTAGATCTTGTTTTGTTCATTTGTGGGAGAAGTCACTGCTGTGGAGCTGTATAACAATTTTAGGACCTGCTCTGCTACCCAGTCTGTACCCCCCTCCCCCATACACACTCAGAGGCAGGATTTTAAAAAATTATCAGTGCCCCTTAAGGGAAACTTTCACTTAGTCTGAAGACGCTTCCTGGTTGATGCAGTTGCTAGGTGTAAAACATACAGTCTCACCCCCCCCCCATGCCAGTGTTCAGGACTTATCTATTCAGTGTGCAGGCTATTAGGGAGGCAGAATAGCAGTGGTTTAAGGCTCTGAGCTGCAAATCTGGTGATATCCAGTAGACCAGACCTGGATTTGAATCCCACAGCTTTCAGTTACAAACTGTGTGACCCTGAGCAAGTCACTTAACTTCCCTGTGCTCCCAGGTTGCACCTGTAAAAATGCTTTCAGCTTAGTGTGCTAATCCTGGTTAAACACTACTATTATGGTGATAATAAATAGTAAAACAGAGTTCTGAGACCATTCCGAACCCCCCATCTCACCCTCACCTATACCGAGACAAACCCTGGAGCTGGTGCCATAGAGCTGTGGAGGTTCTAGCAGTCTTTTATATAATTGCCACTTGTAGCGGTTCTCTGGGCAGGAGGGCAGTGACATGTTTAGAATAATTCACCCGAGAGAGCACTATGCAAAAATGTAACTTACTAAACATGTCCCCAGCATGGCTTGAGCCTCACATAGCAACGTTGACTTCTAAGCAAATAAAAAATAATCTGTTCAAATAAAATTTTTTTTGTAATTTTCCACCAATAGTGGGTCTGAGAACCGCAGATCAAAATACTGGGGCTGACAGCCAGAGTTCCTCAAATTCCACCTTTTAGCCTGTTGATAAACTCATAAAAATAAATAAACCAGCATTCTGTTTTAGCCAAACAGAAATAAATAAATTGATTTAGTTTAAAAAAAGCAGCGCCTGCCTGTCCGGAGACCCACTGCAAGCCTGAACTCTTGCATTCAATCCTAGCCCCTCTCTGGTTCTCCAGTACAGGATCCCGTTCATGCCCAGAAAGAAATAAAAAGTGCTCCAAGCTGCATGCTGCCATTGCTAAGTCCAATACCAGACACTGGTTACCTATTGCAGATTAGGGTATCCTCAATGAAGAGGGTGCTGTACAGTGTAGTTCAGTGGGGAGATACAGCTTTGAGGTAAGAAGACTGCGCTAAGGATCTGAGCTATTCATATGCTGAGGGTCAGGGGAAAATACACTACTGCATCTGTAGATGAGGTCTGACCAGATTTAAATGTACAAAATGGCAAGTGTTTCTTTTTAAAAAAAATTCCAACTTAATACCACAAAAACTCTCCCCCAACCACCACAAAAAAATAAATGTTGAATGTAAAAAACATGGCAAGTTGTCTAGTTCATTACACAGTCAGTAACTATGCAAGGTGGTAAAATGCTTACTCTTTCTCATTATGGGGGGACTGCAGACTGACAAGCACAACTCATGGTGCTTGACAGTTAGCTTATTTACATGATGGGTGTTTTCTGATTTAAATATCGGAGACAGAAAAAAATCCCATTTGAATCGGAATGTGCCCATCTGTAAATGAGATGACTGTTGTGGGTTTCAGACACACTGAACTCATGCAAGAGAAACCAGAAGGAGAAACACCAGCATCAATGCAATTGGCATGGTTGGACAGTGTAGAAATGGTGTAAATAAACCATACACTCACCATGCATTCAAAATTACTACCAGGAGTGCTGATCTAAGCAGTTCTGGAGAGACATCAAGCAACAGTCTCCCAACCCACCCACCTCGAATTCCGAGTGTCAGATACAAATAAAAATAAAATAAAAATAAGAGATTCAGGGAATACGTAAATGTTTTTTTCTTGTCTGAGTTGTTCAGATCCTCAGCTTGATATGCTGCAGTGCGAGTCAATAGCAATGCAGAGAAGTGCTTGCCATGCAGTATGGATGGGATGAATAAGGATCTTGTGTAATTAGTATTTCTCTCTCTAATAAAGAATGTATGATTCATCTTTTTATTTTGAGTTTTTTTTCCTTGTGTATCAATCACTATCTATACGGTGGGGGCTCCTTCTTTCAGTGCACTGTTTTTGCACCCCTTCTCAGCAATGCAGATATTTCTATTTTATTTTTGCAATGCCAAGATAGCTCACTTTGCAAATGCAGTGTGAGAGAGAATAGTGAAGGTTCAACCCACCGTTAACGTAGTGCCCTGACTTTTGTGGATGTCATGCAATTGTAGAACATTACTGCATTGAAAATGTGATAAGTAAAAGGCTATATCAGGAAAAGAGAAGCAGTGTCATAGACTTTCCAGTACCCCCTTACTTAGATCAGCCTCTCCAACTGCCTTCGATTCATTTTTTTTAAAGTTTCTGCAGTTTGCATGGAAGATGTTAAATGAATGAACTCCCCCATCAGCAAGACTTTCTATTTTTTTACAGTTGACAACTCATTTTCCTAAATAAAGGGCCACCTGTTTTAGAGTAGATTGCGTATTTCTCCTGATGTGCCCTCATATAGGGAAACTCGTACAGCAATTCTGTTTTTCATCTGTCAGTAAAGCTGTCAACATCCAGTTCAAGGAGCTGAATTTACCTGCATTTTTTTTTCAAATCCACGTTGACGTCTTCTGGCTGTTTAATACACAGTTTTCCACTGACAGCAAGCTCCTCTTCAAAGATCTGCACCGGGAATAGATAAAGGCAAGGGAAAAAAAACACCATCTTCATTAATATAAGAAAAACAAACTGTTAACAGACAAACCCTTATTTGACCAATTCAAAATGTGCCAGATACTGTTTGATGTAAATGAAACCTCTCAACTGTTTCCTGGTTCTGTGTACTGAATTCAGCACTAAGTCAATCACATTGTATGTCACTTGACTGGCTGTGGTTCAGAGACCAATATTTTTTTTCTAGGCAGCAGAATTTATTTGTCAACATATACTGTAGTTTTTTTTTGGCAATAACATTTTTCTAGCAAAAATATTAATATACCCCTTTTTTATTTTTGTCTTTCATTCCTAAACTAATTTTTTTTTAAAGTTTCTTCTTCTCTGCTTTGCCTGCCAAGAAAAAAAATTAAGTATGGTTGCTTGCTGCAGTGTTACATTTACTATCAGAAGCATGTGGTAACACCAGCATCCACATCATAAATCTAGCATAAACATTAATGAGGTAGCCTCAGTGGAATTGATTTTTAAAAATTGCAAGTGGCAGCCATCTTTAATGAACTGAGTCATTAATTACCAAATTAGCTATAGCTGTAGAAGCTGTTTTAAAAATATCTGCGAAACTAAAATATACTGTGCATGAATGTAAGTGTATGTCAGAAATACATTTCTGCTAAAGAAACTATAACTTTTTTGTTGACTAACAAATACTTCTGCTTATTATATATCACAGAAAATTAATGCAGGATGGAGTCACTCTTTTTAACATTACCATGGGGAGGGCGGCTGTTCAATGCTCAGTCCTGCTACTGGAGGAAAACAAAAAGAATTTCAATTTTAACTAAGGCCTCCATGGTGCTGTGGGGCTCAAATATGCTCCTAGCTGGCACCCTTCCTGCAAGGGACTTCTTTACATAGTCCAAAGTACAAAGTTGTACAAAGTTCTTAGTAAAAAGCTATATAAAATAATTAAGACACCAGTAGAGCCTTGTATTGACCTGGAGATTGTAAATAGAGGCCCAGATATTCAAACTGTGCCCAAAAAGTGCGCAATAGCAGGAGCAAGTGCAAGTCTATTGCGCCCATGCGCATGAGACGCGATATTCAAAAATGGAGCAGGCCAAACTGCTCCTACAGCCGACGACTGAATATCGCACCACCTGTGCCATAACACAACTAGGGAGGCAAAGCTGAGCAGATCTGATGCACCATAGCGCAACTCAGGATGTTCAGCTGAGCAGTCTAGAGGCACCATAGCGCAACCAGGGATGCTCCCCAGCAGCAGAGCAATGTAACTGCACAACCAGGCAGGCAGTGGCCCACCACCCGTGCACAGATAGGCACAGGAACACACAGCAGAACAGACATTGTCCCCCCCCACACCCCATGCACTGCACAACTTGGAGAGGGCCGGAATAACCACTGGCAGATGAAGACAAGCAAACAACCCACAGCCGGGCCACGGTGTCCGAGCACACCTACCGGCAAGCTGTGACTGGCACACGAGAAGGACTGACCACCCCATGCCACACCATCCCCCCCAATGCAGAGCACACCCTGCACCGTGACCCCCAGACACCCCCCATGAGCAGTGACCACCACTGCAGGAAACCCCATGAATGCCACCACCCCCACTGTGACACTGCGACCCTGTGCATCACAGAACCATGCAAGCCAGCCCCACCATGAGCACCCATCAGCGGGTGGCAGCACACAGCAATGCAACAATGGCAGACACAGTGCCACTATGAACAGTCCCCCCCGAGGTACTGCTGAGAGACCAACCATGTGTTGGCACATGAGGTACCCCACATGGGACAGGGCGTGCCCTTGATACCACCACTAGTGGTACAGCACACTGCACAGTAGTCCAATGACACACCCCCGACCCACCACTGGCCACAACAGCCAGCATAGCCACCCTCAGTGGTGCGTGGAAGCATGCACCACACCAGATGCCACACAGTGTATGGACAGACACCCACCCATACCCAGGGGCACAACAACACAGGGACGGAGTGCTGGGGCAACCAAGCCCCCATTGTGGGCCCATGTAAACTGTGTACACACAACCTGAAGTTGTCCATGGCACTTGAGTGCCAGCCACCCTGCGCAGGCACTGTGTACCCATACACCACCATCAGTCGCCTGGAGCACAAGTCACAGACAGTGGGGCACATCCCCTGCAACACACACAAGGCACAGCATGGAGGTGGGACAACAATTGTGGTGCCCACAGTGCCACCTGAGCCAGGCATGCACCACACCAGTGACAGAAGGCAACCCAGCAACGTGATGGGTACAGTGGCTGCCCTGCAGGGACTGCCACCACTGACATGCCAGTGGACCATGCAGGTCACAGACATGCATGTGTGTCAGCTGCACAGGCCATGGAAGGGCCGATGGGTGTGCCATGGACACAGAGCATGCACCATGGACCACTGCACACAGTCATCCAGTGCACAGGGAACAACACACACACCACAGACACTGACTGATAGCTACCCCCACACCATAGTCACCTCCACAAGGACACACACACACACCCATGACCACACCACCCCTGACGCCATGCACACCACTGCAGCTGAGCACCTATAGCCCACTGCAGATCAGAGACCACAACAGTATTCATATCAAAATTAAATGTATTGAAAAAATATATAACAATCAACTAAATACAATAATACAAGAACTATATACAATATAACATAGGAACTATATACAAGGTTGGGGGGGCCACAGGCAAGGTGGGGGTGGGTAGAGGGCAGGGGTGGACAAATGGGACGGGGAAGGAGGGGTGTGAGGGTGGGTCCAGGGGGAAGGGGAACACTGGGAGCAATCCATCCCTAGTGAGAGTGCCTCTCCCTGCTCTGGCTCTTCCTGGCCCTGTACCTCCTCAGTACTCCAGTCTCATCTAAGCGTTGCAGGATGTCCAGCAATGCCTGTGCTACCACCAATATCTCCTGCAGTGCCTCCCGGATCTCACGAAGATGGTGGGTACATAGGACAAGGGAGCACAGTCAATATGTGTGAATGCACAACCCCTTAAAGCCCTTCCACTGTGCATGGCATACGGCCGTGGGACATACCATTGTGATGGTGTGTGACCACCCGCAGTGATCACGTCCACAGGACCTGCCCATCCAGGCACATACAGCCATGTGGAACGCAGCACATACCCACCAGCCAAGTCACGCACAGCACCACCATGGCCATTTAGTGACATGGCTATGTGGTGCAAAGGCAGTGGCACAACCATGTACCTGGTGCACGCATGGACCACCATTGACGCACTCCCAGACATGCATTGCCACTGGACAGTGTTGACTGTAACAAGTTGCGTACATGGCAGTGGTTTCGATGGATGATGGCCATGCCCCGCTGCCCACCCTGTCACACAGCATGCAATAGTAATCATGGATGTATGGCACTCACCCTCATTGGGCCGGTCAGGTTGGCGGTGATGGCCCTCGCACCGCCTGGCTGCACCATCTTCCTCCCACCTCCGCTCCTCCCTTGCAAGGCAGCATTCCTCCAGGCCTGTGGGGCAAACAAGGAGAGAGGAACATCAGTACAATCCCGAAGCAAAGTTCCCCTGCCCCCAGGTGTGTGCCCTCCCACCCAGCCTTAACCACCCACCCCACACCCTGTGAACACCACCACAGCCAACCCTTGACAGTCCCTCCCCAATGTGCTGGACACATATAACACTGTTACCCATAGGGACAAAGTGTGTTGATGGAACCCCTACCTGGCTGTGGCACCATGACACTCCTGGCACGTGCCTGCAGGCGTGCCAGTAGCTCCGGCTCCCTCCTCCGCAGGTCTCCATATCGATGCCTGCACTGCTCTGCACTCCACCCCCATCCAGTGGCCTCCTCCAGGGCAGTGGCTGCCTCATGCCACACCTGGGTCCTGGCCCTGTCCAGGGGTGCCTCCTCGAAGAGAGGCCCATGTTGTGGCTCCACAATGGCCACTAGATTTGCTAATTCAATCGCAGACCACTGGGCTTCCCTTCTGCATGCCATTCTCTCTCTCTTCTAGTTGGCAATATGGCACTCTGCAGCGCAGCTCCCCATGTGCAGATGCTGCGTGGTACAGCACTGCCATTCCCTATCATGCTGTTACCGAACAGTGCGATAGAGGTGCACCCATGCCTGACTCATGGCACCTAGGGGGCAAAGGTAGGGCACAGTGTCAAGGGTCTCTGGAGCATGGACACGCACAGTGCCATTGGAACACAATACATGTAGCACGATTGGCTGCCTGTGTGCCAGCGCCATAGCGGCCTACTGTGCAGTTGGCCCATTGCGCCTATGATGCCCCAGTGCCACAGCCCCTTGTTGTGACCATTGCTATAGCGCCACTGGCACAATGGTGGCCATGCCCTGCATTGCCTACTGTGCACAGCACATCATCAGCATGGCAGACGCCTGTGTCAGCAACCCGGGCATGTGCAGTGAGGTGTGTACTACGCATGTCACAGAACTGTGCCATTGGCTCAACACATTCAACACAATTGCACAAAGTGCAACAGCGCATTATTCAGCCGTCATATATATATATCATCTAATCAGCCATTCAATGGTGCAGCACTGCAATTTGCATCTACTTAAAGTTGCTCCTCATCTCATTTGCATGGGTTGCACTATAAAAGTGCGACATTGTGCTGCAGTGGCCATAGTCGGTTATTGCAGTCTATTGGTGAGTTGCATGCTGTTTGGGAGTGTGGACTGTGGATTTAGGGACATGCATGGGACTGCACAGTCACAGGTAACAACTGCCATTCTTACAGGCTACATAATGACCGAGCAGGTTGTTGGAGAGGAGGAACACAGTGGTGGGAGGAGGAGGAGGCCTAACTTTACAAAGGCCGAAACCAAGGCCTTGTTTGAGGCCTACCTGGATCAGGAGCCACTTCTCAGTGGACGGCGGGAACACCTCAAGCCCGTGCTGCTGCTGCATGGGAGGAGGTGACATGTGCTGTGAACCTGCATGGCAGCCACCAGACCTCTGTGCAGGAGTGTAAGAGAAAGATGGACACCGACAGGAGGAGGATAAAGGAGAAGGTGGCTGCCATCAGGGCAGCACGTGCTGCAACAGGTGGGGGACAGCCGCAGGTGGTACAGCTGACCCCACAGGAGGACAGGCTTGCTGGATGCATGCAGCGCAGTACCATTGAGGGCGTTCCGGGTGGTGGCTTCCAGACGGGTGGTGGCCCATCACTCCATGGTAAGTCATGGTCTGTCTATTGGGGGGCAGGGTAGGTCACATGCAGTAACATGACTTTGTTTTCCCTTACAGATCCTGAGCATCTGCATGGGTCAGTGGTGGTGGGCCTGTCCACTGAGGACAGTCAGCTGGAGTTGGAGTAGGGACCATCTACCTCCACAGGTATATGCGGAGCATTGCGACAGTGGGGCCGCCTGGCTGTCCACACTGATGTCATTGTAACAGGTGTGGAGGAAGCCCTTCCTGTGTCCCAGCATGCTGGCATCCACGGATGCCAGCATGCTGTGACTGTGGCTGCTGCAGAGTCCATCACCGGTGATGATGACACTACTGTCATGGGCAGTGACACGTGTGTGCCACAGGATGGCCACACAGCAGGGCAATTCGTGCCCATGGCTGTGAGTGGTGCTGCCGTGGAGGCCTGCGTGTCAGCACAGTCCCAGCCTGTGCCTGTCAGCACCAGTGGGGTGGCACTGGTGTCTATTCAGGACAGTGGGACTGTTGCGGCCACTGCAGCACCACCACTGAGCCCTGGGAAGCGACAGCTGGAGAGGCAGCATCAGCAGCTGCCTAATGGGCTTGGGGGTACAGGGTTCAGCGGCGACGTCTGTGCACTGCCTGTGGACATTCCTAGACCTGGTCCTGGTGCACATCACCCACCCTCAAGGGGTGCTGATCATCGGGGCTGTGCACACCCTGAGGGACAGGATGCCGAGGAGGCTGATGACCTCTTGGATGAACAATCCTGCCTACTGCAAGCATCGGTCCAGCAGCAGATGCGGCTTGTGACATCTGTGGATGCACTGTGTGTGGCTCTGGAGTGGGCAGAGGAGCGTTGCAGCAGGGACACCACACTGATCCTGGCAGGGATGGACCGTTTGTGGAAGGATGTGACCGCTGCCATTGACAGGCATGCACAGGCATTCACTGCTGTCATGGCCACAGTGGGCACACAGTCAGGTGCCCATACATCGCAGACACCACAAAGTGCACTATCCACCCCCGTTCCCAGTGTTGTGCGACTCCCACCCTGTCGACACCGGGTTCAGCTGTGGGCATCCCAAGCACTTCTGGCGCAGGCATGTTTGGTGTGCTGCAGACCCCTGCACGAACACAGTCATGTTCACACAGTGGAACCCCTGGGGGACCATCGGTGCCACCCCATGAGGCCAGTGGTCAGCCTGTCAGTGCTGGTGGGTCTTGTTGGGGTCGCCCACACATCCGTGGTGGCCAGGGCACTGTGTCGTGTAACTGACCTGTCTCCCAGCGTGGCTGCTGTCTGGTGCTGCCCTGTGTGCTTTGTGTGTTTCAGTGGGCAGTGCACTGGTGGGTACCCGGCTCTGCAGGTGGACACACAGTCCACCTGCACACCCTCATGGCTGCTGTCCACAGTTGTATGTGCATGATGATGCCTGCATTGCACTGTACACCAATGTGCAATGGTGCTCAGCATCTGACACATGCACATGGACAGGCAGTGGGCGTGGTGGCCTGTGGACATGTGTGTTGCTAGGGTTGGCATTCTGGGTCAGTGTGCCTCCTGCCCTCTGTGCACATTTGGTGCATTTTGTGTGTGTGTGTGTGTGTGTGTGTCCATCCACGTAGCATCTTAATCCTCACCCATCCCTGGTTGTGTGAGTGCTTCTGTGCCCTGCCACTTCCCTTGACAGCATGCACCCCTGGTGTGTGTCCATGCATGTTTGTGGGTTGTGCCTTAGCCACTGGTGGTTGCACATGGCCCCATGACTTATCTGCGTTGGCTGAAGTGCTCCTCCGTGATGGTGTCCTGGTGCAGCTGTGCCAGCTGGATCAGTCGGGGTTCCTATCGGCCAAGGGGGGGGCTGCCCATCACCATCGTCACCAGCGTCCCCATCGTCCCCATTGCTGTTCTCCTTTTGGACCTGTACGGCTATCCTACATTCATTGGCCATGTTGTGCAGGATGCAGCAGGCCAGGAATAGCCAGCAGGCCTTTGAGGGGCTGTACTGTAGGGCACTGCCAGAGGTGTCCAGGCAAAGGAAACATGTCTTCAGCATCCCGAACACCCGCTCGATGACATTACGTGTGGTGGCATGTGCCTCATTGTAGCATTGGTGCGATGGGGTCGCATGCTGCTGGTAGGGTGTAAGCAGCCAGGGACTGAGTGGGTATCCACTGTCACCTGTGTGTAGAGGGTGGAGGTTAGTGTGGTGATCAGCATCGCCCTACCCCAGGCCATGTAGGCCACTACCCATATCACCTCTGGCCATGCCCCCCCCAGGCCCTATGATTGTCCATGTGGTTTGCATACTCACCCACTAGGTGTCCAGTAGGGATGTCCCCACTCTCGAATCTGTGGCACAGTGCCGACTGGTGCCAGATGAATGAATCATGTGCTCCCCTAGGGTGTGTGGCATAGACATTGATTATGCACCCCCTGGCATTGCACACCACCTGGCAGTTGATGCTGGCACAGCTTTGCGATGATGTATATGGCCCCCTAGGCCAGGTGGGTGCGATGGCCACATGGGTGCAGTTGCCCCCAGCACATCAGGCATATGTGCTACCCTGTGAACTCCCAGGCGTTTGCTGTGCACTCCACCACTGTGCAGGGGAAATGGATGTACTTCACAGCATGTGGCAGCAGTGCACTGAGGAATTGGGTGAGGTGACATGATGTGACTGACTGGGTTATGCCTGTGGTGTCCCCAGTTGGTCTCTGGAAGGTACCCATGGTGAGCAAGCACATGCAGGCTGTTATTTTAGTCTCCACTGACAGGGCATGGCTCCATCATGTGGGTGCCTGCATCACATCATTGCACAGCTCACAGAGCCACCTCAGAATTGCCCTATTCAGGGGGTACTGCCCCACAATCTCAGTATCAGAGTACAGCTCAAAGCTGGTGTGGGCTTGGTACTGCCTGTTGGGGGCATACCGCTGACGGGACCTTCCATGGCCACACACCCCTGTCGCCCACCTTCTCACCCCCCTCATAACGGCCTCCATCTGGAAGGTGGCACTGGCCATGTCCCTGGCTTGTGTTCACCCCCCCTGGCAGCTGTTGCTGTATTCCCCCACTGTCCTGGCTGCTACTTCCCCTGCACCGGGAACACCTGCCTGTGCTGGCCTCTGTGCTGTGTGGCTCCCCACACCTTCCCTGTGCCTGGCTGTTCAGAGTACCCTTTCCCTGCCCTGCCCTGTTTGTGCCTCCTGCCCTGTCTGTCTGCCTATTCTTCTGACCTGCTGGCTTCCCTGTAGCGTTCTTGTGCCTCTCCCTTGCTCCTTTTTATTTTGGCTCATTTCCGCTATGGCACAACTTCCACTTGCTCCCCTATTGCACATGGTGCAAGTCGTTGAATATCGCACTGCACCATTTATGCATGGTTCCTCGCCTTTCAGTTGCACATGCCTTCATTATCATTGATCTGTTGCTCAGCATGATTTTAGGGGCGCAACTGCTTCCTGCTGAATATCGCAGAATGGCGCAATTTCTGACTTGTGCAGGTGCAACCCTATTGCACATGGCTCAACTCTTTTGAATATCTGGGCCAGAGTGTATTAGAGCAAATCTTATGTCCCCAGCAGGGATGGTGCCAGGTAGGAAGGGACAAGATTCTTTATTTTCAGCCTATAGTGGGTGGGACCCCCGAGAGCCATGGAGGCTTCCTTTAAAATTTAAATCCCAGCTCTGAAGCATAAGAAAATGATTATGTTTAGGGTGTGTGCATGCATGCTGAATTCCAGCAAAAAAAAATTCCATGTTGTTGCTGCACAAGGCCTAACTAGTATTCTAAGCAATGCAGTGTTAATATTATGTGGCATGCATGACTTGTCATGACTTTTAAGAGATATCTGAAGGTGGTGTACAGTGAATCTGACATCTTTAATTTCACAATAGAAATATAACAAAGAAGACACAAACTCAGTTGTGAAAAATATTTATTAACAGCTGAATACATTTCTTGTGTGTACTCAAACTACAGTTTCCCTCCTCTAATGTCCTTCTCAATTTCTATAATAAGAGCATATCACAAGCAGGTTGTTTAATATAGGCTCACTTTTCATCCCAAACACATTTATTGTTTTCCTGAAATGTAGGAAGTAAAGTCATAAACAATGTCTTAAAGAAAGTGACATTATGTATATATATATTTATATATATATCAGTATATATACATATATATATATATATATATATACTGTATATATATATATATATATATATATACTGTATATATATATATATATAAAACACACACTTGAATATATACATACACAAAAATAAAACAAAGTCTTAAAATAAAGAAAATAGCATGATAGCTTTTTGCCGCAGAATTGCCACAGAATTAGATTAGAAGGTCTGCGGCAAATGGGAACCTTACGGCAGAACTTTTCTGCAAAGTGCTGCAGAAAAATCAGGGCCCTGATTAAAGGCCTTGCTGAAATCAAAATACAGTACATCCACAGCATAGCCTTTATCCAGTTCCTTCATTACTCAGGTGTAGTACTCAGGTTGATCCAGCAGGATCTTCCTGAGACGAACCCATGCTGCTGACCATCCTGGAGTCCATTTTCCTCCAAAAAGGTCACCAGTCTCTCTTTCATGATTGTTTCCATATGTTTTCCCACTATGGATGTGAGGCTTACAGGTCTGTAATTGCCTGGTTCATCCCTTTGGCCACTCTTGTGGAGAGGTACCATGTGAGCCATCCTCCAATCCTGTGGTGCATATCCTGTGAGCAGGGAGGTATTGAACAGGTCTGCCAGCAGCCCCACCAATACCTCCACCAGCTATTTCAGCACCCTGGTGTGAATGCCATCTGGTCCTGGTGCTATATCCACCCTTAGTGCCTTTAGGCCCTCCAGCACCCTGCCCTCCATAATTGCCCCATCCATCACCCCTTCCCCCCTTGCCCTACTTCCCTGTCCCCTGAGGTAGCTGACCACCCTTCTCCTTCAAGAACACAGAACAGAAGTACTCATTTGGTGCTTCTGCCTGTTCCACCCCCTTCTCTATCCATCCCCCATCTTTCCTAACCCTCACTATCTGGTCCCTGAAGCTCCTTCTGTCCCATATGTATCTCTGAAGAAGTCCTTCTCCCCTTCTCTGATGCCCTGTGCCAGTTTCTGCTTCCTGAAAGTCTTAGCTGCTCTTACTAATCTGGTTACCTCCTTGGACTTCTTCACATACAATTCCCTGTCCTCTGACCTCCCAACCCTCTTGAACCTCCAAAAAATTGCTTTTTTCACCCTTACCCCTTCCAATGCCTTCTTATTTAGCCAGCTTCTTAGCCCTACTCTTTTTGCTCAGCTTCTTGGTACATGACTCAGTAGCCTCCATCAGCCCAAGTCTGATAACTTCCCACTTCTGATTTGCATCCATATCATATAAATATATGTGTATCCTCACCACACAACAGAGTCTGGGCTGTACTGGAACAGAAAGACCTACTGGGAGGAAGGTAAGAAAGCTTGTTGGTTGCTGGCCCACAGGTTGAAAAATATGGCTGCAGATACAAAGATTCCAGGCATTAGTAAAGGGGGGGATTAGAATAACTAGGCTAGAGGCAGTAAATGCAGAGTTCCAGAACTACTACAGGGATTTGTACTATTTTATGTTGAGGGGGGAGGAGAGCCACTGGAAGAGAATCCAGAAGTTCTTCAGTATGGTAAACCTGCTAATCTAGTCTACAATGAAAGTGAGCTCTTAGGTATACCCTCTAAGAAGAGGATCTCAGATCCACCAAAAGGGACATGCAGAGAGGCAAAGTCTGGGACCAAATGGGTTCCTGATTGAAATATATGGGGCAAACAGGGACTTGGTGAATCCACATTTAAAGGACACATTGCAGAAGGTGTGGAAGAGGGGGATTATTCTTCACACAGTACAGGAAGCCACTAGAACAGAGCTGTCTCAAAAAGGGAAGGATGCCTTCCAGTGCTCTAGCTATTATCTCATCTACATTTTGAATGTGAACTACAAAATTCTGGCCAAGGTTTCGGGAAATAGGCTTCACAGGGTGCTGCCACATTTAGTCCACCCACACCAAGTTGGGTTTGAGGCAGGGAGAGATTGAGCAGAGCACATTATGAGATTGATCAATTGACATTAGGGTGGTGGACACCTTGCTGGACTCTGCTGCAGCTATTGTACTGGAAATGGAAAATACATTCATCTCTGTTGAATAGCCTTATCTCTTTAAGGTCCTAGAGGAATTTGCATTTGGGGAAGGGTTTAAAACTTGTATTAGGTTCATGTAAGACCCACAAGTGGCAGTTCTAATGAATGGAAGGCTATCTCCCTTCAAATTAGGAAGCGGAACAAGGCAGGGGTGTCACCTCTCCCCAAGCCCCTTTGTACTGGTTATCTAGCTACTGAAAAAGTGATTAAAGGATAGTGAAGATATTCAAAGTGTGGGGGGATCTTCAAGTCCATGCTGTTTGCAGATAACATTTTACTGACCATAGCAAAGGTGGAGACCTCCTTTTCTGTCTTGGTAGGTATCTTGGCAGATTATGTACTGTATGCTGTCTGGTCTAAAGGACAATGAGAGCAAGACCAAGCTCCTATCCTTAAACAACCAGTGTGGATTTGTACCCAGAGGGGTGAATAATTTAATTTGGCTAAAGATATCTTCAGATACCTAAGGGTTCACATTTCGGTGTTAGCCCATGACATGCGCGACTGCGATTGAGAGAACAGCAAAATGGCAACTCAATCACGATGCATGTCATGGGGGCTACTGATGAGGTAGGGCAACCAGATGGCGGTGGGTTCGTGCATATAGTGACAGGATTTCACTACACATATGCATGCACATGGGGGTGGGAGTGAGCTCTCTCAGCGAGGGTTGGGAGGGTTTGTGAGGGGTGGTGCTGTAGGGACAAAACCCTTGATGGAAAAATTATGTTATTTTTATTATTAAAAATTTATTTTTTTTTAATTATTATTATTATTTTATTTTATTTTTATGTGGGACTAATTTTTGGTTAAGATTAATGTTGATTAAGTCTTAAAAAGAGTAAAATGGAGGAATGATGTCATTTAAAATGGAGACAATTTAGAGTTAAAAAAATGTTTTTTAGTAAAGTCTTTTTTTTTAATTGGAAGTTTTATAAGAAGGGCCTAGCCACATTTTAGGGAAGACACTTTTATTAGGATTTATGAGCGTTTGTATAAAAAAGCCTTAGCTAAAGATAGGTATTTATGACTACTATCAAGATAGGAGGTTATGTACCTAATACAGGCTAGCACCAAGGAAAAACATTGTCTTAGACTTTAAAATTCCTATTACGTATACAGAACTAAGAAGTTTTATTTATAGTTTAAAGATGCAATGCACTGCTACCATGAAGAGTGGACAGGTATTGGACAATAGTATGATAAATAAGCTTACTAAGTTTTATGGTTGCAAAATGAAGTGTTTAAAAGTTATAAATATACTTTATTTAATATCATTTTTTTTATTTTTAAACTAGACAAATTTAATATTTTGTGATAGCTCACATTTTAGGAAGTCTAACAATATAAATATTAAATCTGTAGTTTGTTGCTATAAAAAAGTACTGTCTAAAAGTTTATAGTAAATTAACTGTTTTGACAGTGATTGATGTCTTTAAGAAAAAAAACAAAGGAATTTGTGTGCTTTTATAAAAAGTAATGTTTTAAAAACTTTAAAAATTGATTTTTTTTTTTTTGCAAATTTTATATCATTTTACACCTTAGGCTACTAAGAGCAAAACTATTATTTTATTTTAAGAAGTTTCATTGAATTTATGATGTTATAAACTTAATGGTGTAATTTAAAAAGTATTTATACTACAGATGTCAAACTTTTTTTAGAATGTTTGTCTTAAGATAAAACACCTGAATATGTAAGTTTAATGTTTAAATTAAGTTAACTTATTGAGTCCAGTAAACGTCAAATGGTGTCGAATCATCCATTACAGAACCTGACCCAAAATGGCCACCAGGACTCAATGAGTTAAATAAGACTTTTATTTTAAAAAAAATTAAAGTAAATCAAGTTTGAGGAAAAGGGGAGTGTCTTAGGAGGCATGTCTGTATATCTTCATTTATCTTCTAAGATGCCCTACCTTTCTAGTGACTCAAACCAATTAAAATCTGGTGATGACATCACCAGAGCAGTTGTTATATTAGTAAATACTGCTGACCACTTTTTAGTCTGAGCTAACTATTGATGTAGAAAGACCTATGTTTGGTTAACTAAAAATGTTATGGCTTTGTACTGATGCTAGGCCCAAAAACTTTGGGTCATGCCTGTTTGGATTGCAGGGGTTAGCCCAGGAAGAACCAGAGCTCAGTGCTGATAAAGATACCTATAGGCAAAAAAATGCAAGGATATTTTTATTGTGCATAAAGCAAGGTCTGTGTTTATTTGCTGATCATTTTGACAAGTAATGTTGCCTGCTGAAGAACAGGCAGACTTACCTTTAACATTCACATAAGCTATACAGGATACTGAGCAAAAAGAGGTATATTGTCCTAAGGTTTTAAAAGCAGATGCAACATAAAAGAGTTAATAAGCAACAGTTGTTAAAACAGCTTGCTATTTATAAAAACAGGTCTTTAATTCCAGTATTGCAATGGACTGTGCAGATTAAATCTGTGTTTTACAAATTTAAAAAATGATTTTTAGCAAAAGCTTAACTTGCAGACTGTATCTATGCTAAAAAAAAGTTTTAGGGTTAAAGTTAGCTAACAATGAGACCTTTTCATTAAATGCCAGACTCAGCCAGAGTTTTAAATTAAAAAAGGAAAAAACACTCCTACAATCAGAAATATAAGTATTTCTTTTTAATTACTTTTACTAATTGTAATTATAAAAAGGGTCTGAAGAATAGTGCTTTCTCATTGGTTGTAAACATTCTATTAGCCCTATCTTAATCTTTGATTAACATACATGTACAGCCTGATCACATGCTGAACAAGGTTTATCACTATTTAGAAAACATTTTTATTATAATAGCAATAAGGCACTCCCAATGGTTATGTTAATGGTCAGTTAATCACCCTCTAGGGGCATGTAGCACTTGGCTATGCATCGTGCCACATTACACCCCCAGAGGGTGATTAACAGACCATTAACATAACTCCTGGACACACCTTATTGCTTAATTAATAGTTTTGGCAATTCAAGTTGGCTTATTTGGGAAAGTAAGAGGAAATCTACTTTTCACTACAAAATCTGGGTATATAGCTTAAAAGCTTTACATTAAAAATTTTTGCATAAATTAAAAAGTTAAACTTGAGTTTTATAAAGGTTGTACAAATCACTGATGTAATATGCTGTTGCCAGTTTTTATAAAAAAATACATTTTACATGCAATAAGTTTTAAAACAAGTTTTATACAGAAATAATCTAAGATGTTGATCTTATAAGTGTATATTTTTATGCATAAAGGTTATGTAAAATACTAAGTATAATACAAGTAGTATAGCTGTTACTGTTTATTATGCTAAGTATTGTTTATTTTTTACTTTGTTTATTTGCTAAAAATGTGTTTTATTAGTTGTTAATTTTTTAAAAAACAATTTTGTTAATGTTTACAAGATTAGGCTTGATATTTATGGTAATGAATAATATTTAAAACCATTGCATAGGCATAAACAAAATATTTCTTTTTTATATAACTAACGTGGGGTAAGCAGTGTCATTTACCATTATACTTAATTCTGAAAAGCATAAAATAATATCACATGTAAAAATGTATTATTTTGGATAATTTATAAAATAATTTTTAGTTAAGGCCTGAGGTAAATCTAAGTGCATTATTATAAAAAGTGATATTATAAGCCTTTGTTCCAACATCTTCAGGGGCTCGTCCAGGATATAATTGTTAGTAAATGACAATCCACACTTACAGTGTATAAAAAATAAATGTTGTTATTATTGTTAGTATTTGCAAGATTTCTAAATTGAAAAAATAATACTTTCTGTTTTGTTTTTCTAAGTCTAAAGTTACTCTAAACAAAAGAAAAGAAAAGCTAAAGTGTACAAGTAAACAGAATAACTTCACTAACAAACAGTAAAGCAACAAAAAAGGACTTTTAGAGCATCAGAAAAGAAAAAGAGACTGGCCCAGATATTCAAACTGCACCACAAAAATGCTCAATAGCAGGAGCAAGTGCAAATCCACTGTGCCCATGTGCAACACATGCGATATTCAAACACTGCACAGGTCAAGATGCACCTGCGGCACACGACTGAATATCACACCAACTGCGCCATAGTGCAACCAGGGATGTGCAGTGGCACAGGTCAGATGTGCAATAGCAAAACCAGGGATGCCTAGTGGAGCAGGGCAGCAGTGCAACAGCACAACCAGGGATGCGCACGGACAGGATGAAGGGGTCCAACACCTATGGTAGGGATGGGCAGAGGAGCACACAGCAGAACAGACATCAGCCTCCACTCCCCATGCACCGCAAAACCAGTGGAGAGCAGGAAGAACCACTGGCCCAGGGACACCAGCAAGAAACCCACTGCCATGGCATGGTGCACCAGCACACCTCCTTGCAAGCTGGGACCATCACAAATGGATGGCCATCCACACCATGCCACACCATCCCACCAATGCAGAGCACACCCTGCGCCATGATCCCCATACACCCTGCCCAGGAGTAGTGCCCAACAGTGCAGGACACCCCAAGGATGCCACCACCCCACTGTGACAATACAACCCTGTGCACCACAGAACCATGCAAGGCAGCCCCACCATGAGCACCCAACAGTGGGCAGCTGCAGACAGCGAAGCAATGTCTGCATACACAGTACCACCATGCACATCTCCCCCCCAGGTACAGCTGTGAGGTTGACCATGCATCGGCACATGAGGTACCACACACATGACAGAGCATGCCCAGGACCCCACCACCAGTGTTACAGCATCCTGCACACCCTCCCAAGGACACACCCCATCCCAGCATTGGCCACAACAGCCAGTGCAGACACCCACAGTGTTGCATGGAAGCATGCGCCACACAGGATGCAACACAGTGCACAGACAAACAGCCACCCATACCCAAGGGCACACCAACACAGGGACACAGTATTGGGTCAACCAAGCCCCCGGTGTGTGGCCATGGCAGCTGTGTACACATGGCCAGAACCCTTCCATGGCACAGGTGTGCCAGCAACCCTGTGCAGGCACCACGATGTTGTACGCAACCAGCATGCAGCTGGAGCACAAGTGACAGACAGTGGAGCACATCCCCTGCCACAGACACAAGTGACAGCATCAAGGTGGGACAACAACAGCGAAGGCAACAGTGCAACCTGAGGCAGATGTGCACCACACCAGTGACAGGAGGCAAGCCGGCATCAGCCTGGATACAGTGGTAGTCCAGCATGGGCAGCCACCACTGACATGCCAGTGGACTGTGCAGGTCACAGACATGGAAGGGTGGCAGCAGCACAGGCCATGGACGGTCTGCCAGGTGCGCCATGGACACAGCGCATGCACATGTACCACTGCACACAGTCATCCAGTGCACAGGGAACAAAACACAAACCACAGACAGTGACTGAGAGCTACACCCACACCAAACTTGCCTCCCCTATGGACACACACACACACACCCATGATAGCACCACCCTGACACCATGCACACCACTGCAGCTGAGCACCATTAGCCCGCTGCAAATCAGAGACCACCACAGTAGGCATAACTAAACAAATGTATTAGAAGTATCAACAAAACTATGTACATATTTACAGTAAAAAAAGGGTGAGGGCCACAAACTGGGTGGAGGTGTGTGAGGGGCAGGGGTGAATAAATAGGAGAGGGAAGGAGGGGTGTGAGGGTGGGTCCAGGGGGGTTGTCATAGTCCATGAGTGGACTGTCTTCAGTGGGAGCCCAGCTCCTATGGTGCCTCCTGCCATGTCTTCACCACACGCCATGCTGATCCACCCTCTCTAGTATGGCCAGAGAGGCCCTGGCCACCTGGAGAAGCTCCTGCAGTGCCCTCTCAATACTGACCATCCTCCTTCCACCTAGGACAAGGGAGCAGAGACAATAGGCATGAATGCACAGCCTCCAGCAGCCCACCCATTGTGCATGGCATACAGCCGTGGAACATGCCCCTGTGATGGTGTGTGACCACCCACAGTGATCATGTCCACAAGACCTTGCCCACCCAGACGCACACAGCCATGCGGACCGTTGCACATACCCACTGCCCAAGTCTGGCAAAGCACCACCATGGCTGTACAGTGACATGGCTTTGTGGTGCAAAGGCAGTGGCACAGCCATGTACCCAGTGCACGCATGGACCACCAGTGATGTACTCCCAGACATGCAGTGCCACTGGACAGTGCTGACTGTACTATGTGGCATGCATGGCAGTGGTGTCAATGGATGGTGGCCATGCCCCGCCGCCCACTCTGCTACACAGCATGCACAGAAAATCCTGAATGTAAGGCACTCACCATCATCAGGCTGGTCCTGGCACTGAGCAGGTATGGGTCCTCCAGCATCAGGACATGCCTCACGCCACTGCCTCTCCTCCCTCACACAGTGATGCTCCTCAGGGCCTAGGGTGAAAACATGGGGAGAGGAACATCAGTACAATCCAGTAGCAAGGGCCCCCCACCCTCCAGTGTGTGTGATCCCACACAGCCAAACCATTCTGCCCCCAACCCCTATACCACCAATGCCACTGCCCACACTGGACTGACTACCCCCTCTGTGGTGGACACATGCCCACCGTGATACCTGTATGGACGAAATCAGTGTATGGATGGGGCACCTACCTGGACTTGGAAAAGCGCCTCTCCTGGCTTGTGCCTGCAGGTGGGAAAGCCTGTCTGGGTCCCTCCACTGGAGGTCCCCATACCAGTGCCTGCACTGCCTCACTGTTCTCTGGAGCCCTGTCACCTCCTCCAGGGCAACTGCCACCTCCTCCCACATGGCACTCCAGGCCCTGTCCAGGGGTGCCTCACCAAAGAAAGCACCAGCATGGGGCTCAATTAACAAGGCAAGGTTAGCCAGTTCCACCTGGCCCCAGATAGGTGCCCATCTCTGTGCCATCCTTCCACTGAGTCAGAATCAAAATGGTGCTCCCTAGCGCACGTCCTCCACGTGCGGATGCTGTGGGGTACTGCACTGCCATTCCCCATCACGCTGTCACCAAATAGCATGATAGGGGTGCACCCATTCGAATGCATGGTGCCTAGGGGGCAAAGGTCAGGCACAGGGTCAAAGGTCCCCCATGCACGGACTGCCACAGCATGATTGGTACTCACCATGTGTAGCATGGTAGGGGACCTGTGTGGCACTTCCTATAGTGGTCTACCATGCTGTAGCACCACGGTGCCTTCAGCACCCCAGGGCAAGAATGCTATACATGTGAACAGCACACTAGCACCACTGGCACAATGGTGGACATGCCCTGCACTGCCTCCCATGCTCAGCATGTCAGCAGCGAGTCAGGCATTGGCATCGGCACCCCGGGCATGCGCCGTTCGGTGTCTACTGCGCACGTCACAGTGCTGCAACCCTGCCTGAGCACATTCAACACAATTGCACAAGGTGCAACATCGTGATATTCAGCTAGCAAATACAAATCAGCTCATCAGCAATTCCATGGTGCAGCTACTGCATTAGCATCCACTTAAAATTGAGCCTCACCTCATTTGCATGCTTTCTGCTATATAAATGTGACATTGGTCTGCAGAGGCCATAGTCTGGTATTGCAGTCTATTGTGGTGAGTTGCATGCTGTTTGCCAGTGTGGACTGTGGTGTGTGGAAGATGCATGGGACTGCACATTCAGAGGTAACACCTGTCATTCCCACAGGATCAATAATGACTGAACGTGAGGTGGAGGAGGAGGAGGAGGAGGAGGAGGAACAGAGATGTGGGAGACGGAGGAGGCCCAACTTCACCCAGGCAGAATCAGATGCCCTGTTTGAGACCTACCTTGACCAAAAACTACTGCTCAGCAGATGGCGGGGAACACCACAGGCCTGTGCTGTGGCATGGGATGAGGTGGCGTGTGCCATCAACCAGCATGGCAGCCACCAGTGGTCCATGCAGGAGTGCAAGAAGAAGGTGGGCATGGACAAGACAAGGATAAAAGATAAGGTGGCTGCCATTAGGGCAGCATGGGCTGTGACTGGTGGTTGAAAGCCAGGCATGCCACGCATGATGCCACAGGAAGAGTGGGTTGCTGGCAGCATGCAGTGTTGTGCCCTAGAGGGTGTTCCAGGTGGTGGCTTCCAGACAGGTGGCAGCCCATCACTGCATGGTAGGTCCTGATCTGTCACTGTGTGTGGGGGGGTGAGGGGAATGCCACAGGGTAGGGCAGAGACATTAATGCTACTGTGTTCCCTTACAGCTCCTGAATGTCTACCTGGGTCAGCGGTGGTGGGTTCATCCACTGAGGGTGATACCCTGGACACAGAGGAGTGCCCATCCACCTCCACAGGTGTCTGAGGGTCAAGACAACAGTGCACCCACCTGGCTTTCTGGACTGAAGTTGGTGGACCTGGTGAGGAGGAGGCCCTGCCCGTGTCCCAGCATGACAGCCTCCATGGATGCCAGCATTCTGAGACTTGGACTGGTGCCGGATCCGTCGGCGATGATGATGGAGCTCACGTCATGGACAGTGATACTTATGGGCCACAGGATAGCCCCACAGCAGGTAGCAGCATGGGCATAGCCATGGGTGGTTCTGCCATGGAGGCCTGCGTGACATCACAGTCCCAGCCTGTGCCTGTCTGCACCAGTGGGTCAGCACTGGTGTGTGTGTCCAGGACAGTGGGGATGTTGCGGGAACTGCGGCAGTACCACTGAGCCCTGGTGAGCAGCAGCCGGAGGGGCAGTGTCACCGGTCGGCCAATGGCAACGGAGGGACAGTGTCAGAGGGTGGCATCAGTGCACTGCATGTGGCCATTCCCCGGCATGGCTCTGGTGTGCAGCACCCATCATCAAGGGGTGATGCCCAGCAGGGCCAGGAACACCATGAAGGATGTCATGCCGATCTGGTGGATGACGTCTTTGATGAGCACAGCCAACTACTCCAGACTACCATGGATCAGCAGTCCCAGCTTATCAGGGAGGTGGACGGACTCAGTGCGGTTCTGTGCCAGGCAGAGGAGTGGCGCAGCAGAGACCATGCTCTGATCCTGGCAGAGATGGCATGGCAGCGGGAGGATGTGACCTCTGCCATTGACAGGCAGACACGTGCATTCACAGTTGTCATGGCCACATTGGGAACACAGTTTGTTGCCCATGCACCACAGATACCGCGCAGTGACATGTCCACCCCCCTGTTCCCAGCATCATGCAACACCCTCCATGTTGACACCAGGTTCAGCTGTGGGCATCCTGAGCACGCCCGATGCAGGCATGTTTGGTGAGCTGCAGACCCTTGCTCGAGCATGGTCGCATTCCTGCAGTGTCACCCCTGGGGGACCGTCGGTGCCACCCCATGAGGCCAATGGTCAGCCTGTCATGGCTGGCAGGTCTTAGCGGGGCTGCCCACGCATCTGTGGCGGCCATGGCACTGTGCCTCATGACTGACCTGTCTCCCACCATGGCTACTGTCTGACGCTGCTCTGTGTGCAGTGTGTTGTTCAATGTGCAATGCACAGGTGGGGTACCTGGCCCTGCACACACACACAGTCCATGTGCACACCCCCCTGGCTGCTGGCCACTGTGGCATGTGCATGATGATACCTGTGTTGCAAAGTCCGCCACTGTGCAATGGTGCCCAGCATCTGAGACATGCACAATGATGGGCACTGGGCGTGGTCATCTGTGGACCTGTATGTGGCTAGGGGTGGTGGTCGGGGTCGGCGTGCCTCCTACCCCTTGTGCATGTCTTGTGGTTGTGTGTGTGTGTGTGACCGCATGCCGTGTTAAGCCTTGCCCATCCCGGATGGCATGTGTGGTTCCACTTCAGCCAATTCCCTTTCCATCATGTGCCCCTGGGGTTTGTCCATGTGAGTTTGTGGGTTGTACCCCTGCCATTGGTGGTTGCACATGGCCCCATGACTTACCTGGGTTGGTTGAAGTGCTCCTCTGTGATGGTGTCCTGGTGCAGCTGTGACATCCGGATCAGTCGGGGATCCCTTCACCCAAGGGGGTTGCCCATCACCGTCTGCACTGGCATCCTCATTGTCCCCATTGCTGTCCCCCTCTTCAACCTCTAGAGCTATCCCACAGTCATTGATCATGTTATGCAGGATGCAACAGGCCAGGAATAGCCCACAGACCTTCGAGGGGCTGTACTGTAGGGCACCACCAGATGTGTCCAGGCAACAGAAATGTGCCTTCAGCATCCTGAACACCCACTCTATGACATTGCGTGTGGTGGCATGTGCCTCATTGTACCATTGCTGCGATGGGGTCACAGGCCACCAGTATGGTGTGAGCAGTCAGGGATGGTGTGGATAGCCACTGTCACCTGTGTGTAGAGGGTGGACATTAGTTTTGTGATCAGTGTCGCCCTGCCATGGGCTGTCCAGTCCAGTACCTATGGCACCTCTGACTATGCCCACCCCAAGATCCATGTCATCCTGGGTGATTTTCATACTCACCCACTAGGTGGCCAGTGGGGATGTTCCCACTCTTGAACCTGTGGCACAGTGCAGACTGGTGCCAAATGAAGGCATCATGTGCTCCCCCAGGGTGCATGGCATAGACATTGGTTATGCGCCCCCTAGCATCGCACACCACCTGGCAGTTGATGCTGGCATAGCCCTTCTGGTTGATGTATGCAGCACCTTCTGGGCTAGGTGGTGTGCAGATGGCCACATGGGTGCAGTCAATGGCCCCCAGCATGCCAGACATACGTGTTACCCTGTGGAATTCTTGTATGTGTGCTGTGCACTCCGCCGGTGTGCTGGGGAAATGGATGTACTCTACAGTATGTGGCAGCAGTGCACTGAGGAATTGTATGAGTAGGCATGATGTGGCCAACTGGATTATGCCTGTTGTGTCCCCTGTTGGTCTCTGCAAGGTGCCTGTGACAAGCAGGCACATTTGTCTCCACTGACAGAGTATGGCTCCATCATGTGGGTGCCTGAATCTCATCACTGCACAGCTCACAGAGCTGCCTCAGGATCACCTGGTTCAGGCGGTACTGGCCCACATTCTCTGTGTCACTGTAGTGCTCAAAGCTGGTGCAGGCTCACTACCGCCAGTTGGGGGCATACCACCAATGGGTCCTTCCATGGCCATGCCCCCCTGCTGCCTGCCTTCTCACACCCCTCATTACTGCCTCCATCTGAAAGGTAGCACTGGACATGTGCCTGGCTTGTGTTCCCCCCGGCAGCTGTTATCCCGTTTCCCCCTGCTGTCTTTGTGATACTCCCCCCTGCACTGGGTACACCTCCGAGCTTTGGCTGTCCTGCCCACTGCCACTGCCCCCAGTCCACTGTGGCACTTCCCCTGACTCTCCTGCACAGTGGCACAGGCTCCCCACTCCTATCCTGTTGCTCTTTGTTCCCAGATGTGCCCTCTCCTGTTCCTTTCCAGTCCCACTCACTGCTTCCCTCTCTTTTGTAGCTGTCACCTTGCTCCCTCCTCTGGCTTTCCTACAGCGTTCTTGCACCTCTCTCTTGTTCCTTTTTGTTTTGGATCATTTCTGCTATCACGCAACTTCCACTTGCTCCCCTATTGCGCATGGCACATGCTGCTGAATATCGTGCTGCACCATTTATTCATGGTTCTTCCCCCTATGGTTGTGCATGCATTCATTACCATTGCACTCTTGCGCATTGCAATTTAGGGGTGCAGCTGCCTCCCGCTGAATATTGCAGAATGGCACATTTTCAGACTTGCGCTGGTGCATCTCTGTTGTGCATGGTGCAACTCTTTTGAATATCTGGGCCACTGTGTTTAAATTTTAGTGTAAGACATTTTTGCTGTTTCATCAGTTTTTCAAAACAAAAACTTAATTGTTGTTGTTAAAGTCTGTAAGCACTATTGAATAGCCATGACTACACTAGCTGTAACTGCAAATAAGCTTAGCACTGAGAGAGTAATTTGTACCCCAGCATAGCTAACTTGTATTAAAAGTAGAAATAAAAAAAAAAACTACAGCTAAAAATAATGTTGGAGGATAAATGTTTTTGTGTGGTAGGTTTGCAGTCCTGGTAGATATTTTAAAAAGCTTCTACAATAGCATAAAAATGATCTTTCTAATAACTACTGTAACATAGTCAAGCTAAAGGTTAAAAATGCTGTCTTGCAAAGTGCACTAAACAATACCAAAAATTGTTTAAACTTAAAAACAAAAAATGTTAAACTAGCAGATGCTTATTCACAAGTTAACAAAAATGTGGTTAAATTAAGACAAAAGTATAAAAGTATACAAAGTAAAAGTCAAGTTAAAGAAAACATGAAAGCATTCAAAAGGTTAGATTGCTTAACTAATTCTAGTATATCATTGAGTGTGTCATCTAACTTAAAAAATAAATTGCCTCAGAGCAAAAATAGCACATGGGGTGACAAAACTTATGAAATGTAACAGTAAGTAACTACTAGCCTTGTTTCTATTGTAATACTAAAGATTTACAAAATGTACAATTTAAAAAAAATGAAAAATGATAAACAAGAGTTATACTAAAATGTTAATTGTAATGTTGATCTTTAAAGTTAATGAACAAAGAGAATTTGTTATATTTAAAATATTCAAAACCATGTAAAATTTTATTTTAAAAGTGTACATAGTTGTAATCATGTTTAATCATGTTAGTTCATGTAGTACTGTACACATATCTATGCAAAAAGTTATGTCTCCACTAATGTCATCTAGTGATGTCACATCTATGATGTCACATCCTATGATGTCACATGTAGTAATGTAATGTGCTAATGATATCATAAGTTATCACATGGTGACACAACTTTGTCTTTTATGTTTTGTTTTCCCTGCGATGCTTAAAACTATATACCCATATATAGTAAAATTAACTTTTAAATTGCAAATGCATTTTTGGGGTGCAATTTAATTCAAAAGGGGGGAATGTAGGGACAAAACTCTTGATGGAAAAATTATTTTATTTTTATTATCAAAACTTGATTTTTTTAATTACCATTATTTTTTTTATCTGATTTTTATATGGGACTAATTTCTGGTTAAGATTAATGTTGATTAAGTCTTAAAAAGAGTAAAATGGAGGAATGATGTAATTTAAAATGGAGACTATTTCAGAGTTGAAAAAATAATGTGTTCCAGTAAATTCTTCTTTTAAATTGGAAGTCCCATAAGAGGGACCTAGCTACATTCCAGGGAAGACAGTTTTATTAGGATTTATGGGTGTTAGTATAAAAAAGCCTTAGCTAAAGCTAGGTATCCATGACTACTATCAAGACAGGAGGTCATGTAACTAATATAGGTTAGCACCAAGGAAAAAAAATATCTTAGACTTTAAAAGTCCCATTACCCTGTATAGAAATAAGAAGTTTTATTCTTAGTTTAAAGATGCAATGTATTGCCACCATGGCAATTGGACAGTTATTGGACAATAGTATGATAAATAAGCTTACCGAGTTTTATGGTTGCAAAATGAAGCATTCAAAAGTTATAAATACAATTTATGTAATATAATTTTCCAATTTAAAAACTAGACAAATCTAGTATCTTGTGATAGCTCACATCTTAGGAAGTCTAACAATATAAATATTAAATATGTAGTTTGTTGCTATAAAAAAAATATCATCTAAAAGTTTATAGTAAATTAACTTTTCTGATAGTGATTGATGACTTTAAGAAAAAAACAAAGCATCTTCTGTGTCTCTAAAAAAGGTAATGTTTTAAAAACTTTAAAAATGGATTTTTCATGCAAATCTATATCATTCTGTAGCTTAGACTACTAAGAGTAAAACTAATTATTGTATTTTAAGATATTTTATTGAAATTATGAAGCTATAACCTTAATAGTGTAGTTTGAAAAGTATCCATACTACAGAAATCAAACTTTTTCTAAAATGTTTGGTTTAAGATAAAACACCTGCATATGTGTGTTTAATGTTCAGATTAAGTTAAATAAGGCTTTTGTTTAAAGAAACTAATTTTAAACTAAACCAAGTTTGAGAAAAAGGAGAGTGCCTTAGGAGGCATGTCTATATGTCATCATTTATCTTCTAAGACACCCTACCTTTCTAGTGACTCAAACTAATCAAAATCTGATGATGACATCAACAGAATAGTTTTTATATTAGTAAATACTGCTGACCACTCCTCAGTCTGAGCTAACTATCAATGTAGGAAGACCTATGTTAAGTTAACTAAAAATGTTATGGCTTTATACTGATGCTAGGCAAAAAAAATTGAGCCACACCTGTGTGGAATGCAGGTGTTAGCTTAGGAAGAGCCAGAGTTCAGTGCTGCTGAAGATACCCAGAGACAAAAAAATAAAAATGCAAGGACATTCTTATTATTTATAAAGCAAGGGCTGTGTTTATTTTTTATGCATTTTGACAAGTATTGTTGCTTGCTGAGGACCACATAGACTTACCTTTAAAACTCACACAAGCTATACAGTATGCTGAGCAAAGAGACTGTATATTGCCTAAGGTTTTAAAAGCAGATGCAACATAAAAGAATCAATAAGCAACAGTTGTTAAAACAGCTTGCTATTCACAAAAAAGTTATTTAAATCCAGTATTGCTATAGACTGTGCAGATCAAAGCTATATTCTACAAATCCAAAAACTGATTTTTAGCAACTGTTTTAACATTCAGAGTGTATTCATGCTAAAAAAAAGTTCCAGGGTCAAAGTCAGCAAACAAAGATACCTTGGGCTGAATTCACAAAAGAAAGTAGGGCAGAAAAAAACCTGCAAGTGTGCAAATATTGTGCAGCTGTGGGAAAACACACCTACATGCTCTGCAGGTAATTCACAAATCCCCCGCAGGTGCAGGAAAAATATTCTGTGGATGCGATAAAAACGCAGGTGCGGAGAATAAGTTGTGGTGAAAAATGTCATGATATGCATGCAGCATGCCCTGAAAAGGCTATCCACAGTCGCTGAAATTTTGCACCTGCTAGAAAAATGTTGTGCACATGCTGCACAAAAATGAATGAGGTGTAACAGACTCCTTGTAATAAAGGCTGCACATCAGCAATTAAATCAAGTAGGGGGTACTGTGCAGCAGAAAGCAGAAGAAAGACAGACCCCAGTAGAGGACAGAACAGCCAGCAGCAGCACACAAACCACTTGAATCCAGCAAAGAATATACTGTACACATCAGCAACATTGCCAAAGACAACAACAGAGGCACCACAGGCACAGGTAGAAAGAAACAGAGCACAGGGTGTACCAACACAGGCATGTCAGACAAACAAGTGAAGACAGAAATGCCCCTGGGTTATACTCCCTCCAGCTACTCGACATTTGTCTGCCAAGTGGCTGGCTTAAAGAGGCCCAGAGTCTAATTGGTGATTTCATCCGATCTAAAAAGAAGCCTAGACTTGCCTTTTACAAGCTCATGGCGCCCAAGTCGAAGGGTGGTTTACGGCTTCCATACATGTGTATGTATTATTGGGCCTGTAGTGCAGCCAAATACCTAAGGTGGATGGTTCCTAATCCCTCGGTTTATTTGTCCGCATGGCTCAAAATAGAGAGGGAAATGATCCATTCAGTTAATATAGCCCCTTCTGCATTATTATTCCTCAATATCGCCTCTATACCTAAAGAGTTAAAAGGCACCACAATTGGAATCTCTATGAGGATTCACTCACAGTTGTGCAGATTCCTAAAATATAAAAATTGGTTAGATGTGTAGCAGTTGATTTGGAACTCTTCTGCCTTTAAAATAGATAACAAAGTCTTATCCCCTAGTTGGTTACCTAGTTTAGGTGATGGTAGGGTTTACTCATTTCTTAAGAAGGATGGTGCCTGGTTATAAGCTGAAGATATCGTGGTGAAATTCAGGCTTAAGGAAAGTGACTATTTCAAAGTACTTCAGCTTTGACACCTCCTCATTAAAAAGTTTGGGGAGGGTACCCCTTTATCTTATAAATTCGCCTTCCTCTCTGAACTGGTCCCATTAGTTAACTCCCCACAGAGTATCTCCAAATTGTACAATATTTTGTATGATTGGTGTTTCCCTGTGCCGTTTGGCCCTACAGAGTTTTGGTCTGCCCTCTTCCCACACTTGGATAGGGACTGGACAACTATATGGAATAACTGCCATTGTTTTGTAACACAAGACAGGTTACGGTTAATGCAGTTTCACATTCTCCATAATCTCTACTACTATCCTCAGAAACTGGCTAAATGGGGAATAACTTCCTCGAATGTTTGTACTAGGTGTGCTCAAGCAGAAGGTTCCCTACTCCACGTTTCCTGGGAATTTCCTAAGATATCACCCCTTCGGGAGGCTATAAGCGACAAGGTTTACCCACTCCTTGGGCTGAGGGACTTGTTCATCCCCGAGGTTTGTATTTTCAGGGATTACTCGCCGATTTCTGTTAATAAGTGTAAGTTTCATATTGTTTTGATTTCTATGTCCGTTAAAAAACTGGTGCTCAAGTATTGGAGGAGTTCTGAGGTCGTCTCTTATTCTGAATGGCTAATTGAGCTATTATTTAATCTTTGAGTGGAGAAGACTATTGTGAGTATCAATAACAACAAGTCCAAATACAAACGGATCTGGGCCTCGCTTCATACGTTATATACCATCTAATTTTTAATACTCAATTTCTAATCTACCAGATGTCATGGACTGTCAGGCCTTTGGGACTGTGTGGGTGGGGGGTGCCGGGGGGAGGGGAATGGGGTCAGTCAACCTGTTTTGTTATATGCTTAACGCTATGGATGTTTTGACCCTGTCCATTGTATATTGTGAAACTTTCAATAAACTTTCAATAAAAAAAAATGCCCCTGGGTGCATGGGCATTGTATATCTGTCCTGAAAGGCATGGCCAGCATCAGGAAGCACCACAAGAGCCAAACATCCCAAGGAATCAACAGCACAACAGGGTAGGCAGGAGGAAATGACCAGCCTGACAGTTTAGGGTAAGAGTGTCATACAGGGATCTGACAGATGAACAATGCAGAGCAAGATATAGGCTACCCAAATCTGCAATAAATTACCTATGTGCATTACTACATGGCAATCTTGAAAGCAGGACAGCACAGAGTCATGCCATATCCGTGGATGTAAAGGTAACAGCAGCATTACGTATCCTGTGCACGGGAACATTCCAGACCCCAACAGGAGACACAGCAGGTATCAGCCAGGCATCTGTATCCAGATGTTTTGATGACTTCCTGAATGCCGTGATGCCACATGCAGGTCAATACATCCATTACCCCACACAGTGGCATGTGCAGTAGGTGATGATGGAGGGATTTTATGCCATTGCTGGATTCCCAAGGTTAATTGGAGCAACCAATTGCACACATATCGCCATAAAGGCACCCGCTGTCAATGCTGAGGCATACATCAACAGAAAGGGATTCCACTCCATAAATGTGCAGGTGGTGTGTGACAGCGAATGCAGAATCCTAGACATTTGTGCCCGATATCCTGGATCATGCCATGATTCCTATATGTTGAGACAGAGCACACTATGCCACATGTATGAACATGGTGACATCACACATGGCTGGCTACTGGGTAAGTAGTGACACAGTGAAACACAGCATAAGGTAAATTTCTACATGGTGACAACAATAGTGCAGACACCTGTGCGTCTAGGCTTCACCATGCCATGCACAGGATACATAGTGGAGATGTCAACATAGTGCATGGTGAGAAAACAAGTAAATGGACTGTGGCATCTGTGAATTAGGCTGACATGGACAATGGCAACCCCTTGCAAGGCTCCAATTGTATCAAGTACCACAACTTATATAAGTGGACTGTGTACATCCTGGATATGAACATATTAACATATGAATCTGCCAGCATGAACAGGCCAAGAGTTCTAACAAGTGTGCTCGACAGTGCCACTAGCACACCAAAAACGCATCTGCCCCCCCAAGTTGCCTCCCACTGACCTCCTCCATGTATCCTGTAATATGCCCTGTGAAAGCTAACCACTGCCCTGCATGAAACAGCCTCCCCTGGTAGTGTATTCCATATTCCAAGAACACACCCTGTGAAGTAATGCCTCATCACTATTCTAAACCCACCACCCTCCAACATGAGCACATGCCCTCTTGTCTCCCCCTCCACAACCTAAACAACACTTCTGTGACCACCCTGTTGAGCCCCTACAACTACATGATGGTGTCAATCATATCGTCCCACTCTCCCCCACCAGGATGTAAATGCCTAACCCATTCAGTCTGTTCCTGTAGGTCCTACATTTCAGCCATTTAATGATTTCTGTTGCCCTATGCTGCACCACCTCCACTAGCTTGAGATCCCTCCCAAAGTAAGGTTGTCAGTGCTGAATGCAATACTCCAAGTGTCAACCAACTAGTGACCTGTACAGTGCCATGAGCACACCCCAATGCCCAGATGAGATACCCTGTGCAATGCACCTCAGCATCTCAGTAGCCTTGGCTGATAACACCTTGCACTGGGCTGAGTTGCTCAGCTACCCCGCTACAAGCACCCCAAGGCCTCCCCATCACTGTTGACCCGTAACTGAACACCCACCAACCAACAGTCCCTCCCTCAGGTCTCTGTCCTACAGTGCAGAACCAGCCACTTGTTTACACTGAGTCCCAACCGCCACCTCAGTAACCACTCCTCCAGCATGGTCAGAGTGTACTGAAACCCCTGCCACCCTTCCTTGTCATCCACCACTGCTCCCATCTTAGTATCATCCATGAACAGACTGATCCTGCACTTTGCCCCATGACAGATATCATATATGACCAACCCAAACAACACCAAGTCTAGCACAGACAAATATGGTACCCCACCAGACATGTTCCTAGGGACTGTGAGCCCACAACACCACCACCCACTGCAGCCTCCCTAACAGTCAGTTCTTGATCCAGTCTGCCACCTTTGTCCGTATACCCTACATATGTATGCCAATGTTCCCCCCAGCCTTTTGTGACACTTAGAATTAAAGGTCTAGCTGAGGTCCAAATACAGGACATCCAACACATGGGCCTGATCCACTTCCAGCATTACTCAGTCATAGTACTCAGCTAGGCTGGTCTGGCGTGATGTTCCTGAGATGAACTCCTGATGCTGATTGTGTGGGAGTCCATTTCCCTACAGAAAGGGCACCAGATGCTCCATCAGGCTCGATTCAATAAATTCACCAACAATGGAAGTCAGTCTCATAGGTCTGCGGTTGCCATGTTCATCCCTTGGCCCACACATCTGGATGGGTACCACATGATCCTCTCACCAATCCTGTGTTGAGTTAATGTGGCAATTACTTTGTGTGATTAGTTAATGTGGTCCATACTGTGTGCCTGATTCATTATGGCTTAACAAACATGAAACACAGACTGGCCACCAAGCTGCTGTTACGACACCCGCCATGTGCTGCTGTACATGCCCTATTCAGTACCCACTGCATATCACCTGGACATACAAACACCGCCATCATAGTGTAGACACTCTAGGTGCAGTAGAAGGAGAGGGTACTAATGCATCATTAGTGTCTGCTCTGATGGGGGCAGTATCTGCTGTTCATAAAGTATGCAGTAGAAGTAGATCAGGAATATGAAACAAAACAATACTGGTAAGAAACACACCAGCAGCATGCATGTCAGTCCCACCAAGTACTGAGGCAGTTAAAACAACCATCAACACAAATGAAGTCTACCAAAGGTAAACATTCATAAAACATAACTGTTCATCATGAGATTGTATGATGCACATAGAGTTGACAGTGTCCATTTAAAACCACCATCCAAGGAACAATCTTGACAATGGGAAAAAACACCACAGGAGGGCACAGACTAATGAACTGAAAACTAAGATTGAGATAAATAGTCAGGAAGGTGTAACACATGACCATTAACTTAGGCATGTATGTGTGTGACATTTTGAACCTCACACACAGCAAGAGTGGAAACATAGTGGCAGTGAGTGTGTAGCCTACAAAAAAAGTCTAATAGTGTACACACACAGAACACATTGCAGGTACATAGACACACAGACAAATGTGAACATTTAACATGATGAAGGAAAAGGACAACGTTGACCAGCCAGTCTGCCCATGAGTCAACAGTACATAATAACACTCACCCTAACTGACCTGCTGCTTACAGTCACATACCTATCCCAAAATGTTCATCAGGTATATGCTACATGTCTGTTCATTCCCATAATGTGTGTACCACCATCACCACCCTTGCAGGGAGAGTATATCATGAATACATCATCCTTACTGTGCAAATATATGTCACCAATCTACCCCTGAATGTACCCCCTACCAATGACAAACCATGACCACGTTTCATGTACATCTCCTGTCTTTCAATTTGTAACACCCTGCACCATATATATTTTTTATTTATTTATTTATTGAAATAATCAGTTTTACAACCTTTGAGTCAGGGATTCGTTTACAAAGGTACCTCGTCATGGGGGGGGGAGACAACAATTAAGTGAGGTTTAGGACAGTGGTTACATACAGGTGAGATACATAAAATACACACATAGAGTTACAAGCATCGTTATATAAATACATACATTTGTTGAGTTACACGCATCATTATATAAACACCGTTGTTACAGTTGTTCAGTTGTACCAGTACCCAGTCATCAATGGGACCCAGAGGGCATAGGGCTATACGAGACAGGGTTATGGTCCACTACAGGCATTTACAGCATTGGCTGTCAATAATGTGTTGACGGAGGGCTGTATATACCCTATATGTTAATATTAAATAACAATCATGTCCCCCCTCCCACAACACTCTAACTGGGAATAGATGGTGAGAGCCTTACATGCCCCCTCATACCACTAGTGGTGTACCCCTGTGCTAATCACGTCACCTTTCTCTCAACTGATTCCATTCCGTATAGGTCCCTCTTGAGATTATGGTACCCGACTGGATACAGTACAGTAAAGGAAGTCACAGCTATGTCATGTACATTGTCATCACCATGTCTGCTGGAGATACCCCTTCCCGTGCAGCCAATCATTCTGCTGGACACAGATATTATCCCTCTGGGACCCCGCTGTTCACACAACCCTCCTGAGATTGAACACCATTCCCCATCAGTCTCTGTGCCCCATTGCTCAGCCATGTCTTGACCCATTGTACCACCCTTGGACACACCACCAGGCTCAACAACCTCTCTACTAGCCACCTATGAGGGACAGTGTTAAAGGGCATGTTGAGATACTGTCAGGCCATGTCCACTGCCACATCCATGTCCAGTGCTATAGTCACCCAATCAAGGAAATCCATGTAATTTGTATTACAGATGCTATAAATCAGTGGTGACTTGGAACCTGTGTTCAAATGGAGTCTAGATGTAACAATAACTGTTTAATAAGATGTGCCTCAATTACATCCACCACTGACGGTGTCAGGCCTAGTGGCCCCATTCAACAGCCTCCACTCTGCATCAACGCTAGTGGAAGGGACGAGAAATGCTCTACACTGGTCCATTGGTAATACACCTGTGTCAGGAAAACTGCTAAACATGTATGCCAGTGGTGCTGTCAGCAGTTACCTACATTCTCATACCATCCTGGGAGAGATGTAGAAACTCTGCCAACATTACCCCATCCATAATGAAACATGCCATCCCCTATAGTCCCCCATAACCTGCAAATGGACCGCTGCAAAAGGCACTCATCGCAGCGGTGGGTCAGAGCTTTTAGCTGATTGTTTCATGAGGGCACAGTTTAGGCCCAAACCCTACCCACCCCTCATGCTACCCACCCATGGAAATAGCTCCTTTGTACCTGGGGTTCTGACATCATTTCTCAAGAGGGCAAGGTGCATATCACTGTCATATCCTTTCTGGCACACTGCACTGACAATATAAGCATACACATTGTATACTATATATATTTCTATATAACAAACCAATCACACACACACACACACACAAAAATTATAGACAGGATGAACAAGAAGGTAGACAGACATGTGGGGAGTAGTACAATGTAATAGCTGTGGGGCAGCAGTCTTCCAGGAGTCTTTCTGGAGGCTGAGATGCTGCCCTATTTGCAGACAACTCTCTGCCCTGAGGGAGGAAGTTGCCCGTCTTCAGGCCACACTGGACAGTAGTAAGGGAACCTCCCCCATCCAGGGAGCACCAGAGCTACCACCACTATCTCAGAAGGTTGCAAAGAAAGCACAGCAGTTGGACCACAGTGGGCTCAGGGAGGGTGAGGGTGGTGGAACAGAGGCAAACCCAGTCAGTTGTTCCACTCCATAATCCATACACCATTCTGGGGGACCATAGTTCCTCTATGGATGTACCCGCAGAGTAGACTAAGGAGGTTGCGGACAAATGTCACAAGGGAGGCCCACAGGAAGGAGGCAGAGGACACCACAGGGAAAGGAAGCAGCTCCTGGTGAGGGACTCAATTATTAGGGGGATAGAACCGGGGGGAGCAGGGAAAACTGAAGTAAGGTGCCTGCCTGGTGCCATGGCTTGGAGGGACAGGAAGCGCATCCTTTTCATCATGAGAACAGCTACATGGGAGTCTGAGCTGGAAGTCTTTGTCCACCTAGGGACAAATGACGTGGCTTATCATGAGATTGGAGCAGTGCAGGAGGACTTTGTAGAGTTGGGGAGGGGCCTAAGATAAGTAGCACATACAGTATCCTTCTCACAGGTGCTGCCTGTCTGTGGCATGGGTGAGGTGAGGGTACTTTGCACCATGTGATTTAATGAATGGTTGAAGAAATGGTGTGGAACACAGGGATTTGGCTTCATTGGGGACTGGGGATCCACCTAGAGGGACACCAGCCTATAGTGGCAGGATGGTCTGCATTTGTCCAGGAAGGGAACAAGTCTTTTGGGCAATCAGTTTAAAGGCTTCATTGGAAAGCTTTTAAACTAGTCAAGGGGGGGAGGCACTGATAAGCATCAGGAAATTCCCAGCTTCCCCCTACAAAAGAGGGTTCTAAATGAGAAAAAGGCCAAGGTAGAAAGGACAGTAGGGATGCTGCTACAAAAGGTAAAGCCATCAAAAAATGGAGAGCAATGAGTACCAATGCCCATAGTCTGGGTAACAAGCTTCCTGAATTAGTGGCCTTGATAGAGGAGGAACATTTGGATATCATGGCAGTCACAGAAACATGGTACACAGAGAACCATGACTGGGACATAAACATACCAGGATACACTATCTACAGGAGGGACAGGGAGGGTAAAAGAGGAGGAGGAGTAGCTCTCTACATAAGGGATGGAATCAAAGCAACAGAACAAAAGGGTAAACAGGGAGGAGAAGAAGCACTGTGGGTCAACTTGGAGACAGGAAATGGCACCACAATCCGCACAGGGGTTGTATACAGACACCCCCTCTCAGGGGGAGGAAATGGACAAGGAAATGATAGAAAGTGTACTTAGAATGGCAGACAAAGGGGAGATATTGCTGACAGGTGATCTGAATATGCCAGATGTTAACTGGAGTGCAGTTGCAGCAGCCACTTCTAAGAGTGGGGTTATTCTAGATGTCCTACAGGGGGCATGCCTTAGACAACTAGTATTGGAACCCACTCGAGAGGGAGCAATCTTAGACCCGGTTCTCTCAAATGGAGATGGAGAGAGGATCACAGATGTAGATATGGGTAGCCATCTGGGAACTAGCAACTATCAAACAGTATGATTCACAATAAACACAGCTGTAGAGTCAAGCCATACAAAGGCAAAAGTACTGGACTTTAAGAGGGTTGACTTTGCCAAAATGGGTGAGTGCCTAAGGAATGCCCTAGCAAATGGGCAGGAAGGAGTGGTGGAAGAACAATGGGGAATAATAAAAACTGCCATCACAGAGGTAACAAGCCTTTGTGTGAAACAAATAAACAAAACAAAATGATGTAAGAAACCACTATGGTTCTCAAAGGAGGTGGCACTGAAGGTTCAAGCGAAAAAGAAAGCATTCAGGAGGTACAAGGAATCACAGAAGGAGCAGGACAGAGAATTGTATCAGATAAAGAAAAAGAAAGCTGGGAAGGCAGTCAGAACAGCAAAGGCCCAAACCGAGGAAAAGATAGCCAACTCAGTTAAGAAGGGGGATAAAATCTTTTATAGGTACATCAGGGAGTGTAGGAAGACCAAGGGAGGGATAGTGAGACTTAATAAAGGGAAGGGGGGCTGGGTAGAGGGTGACGGTGAAAAGGCAGAGATACTAAACAAATATTTTTGCTCAGTATTTACAAATGAAGAGGGGGAGGTACATATACCAAACAAGAGAAACACTCTGGATACAGAAGTTGATACCAGCCCATTTATAGAAGAAAGGGTTCTGAAAGAACTCTTAAAACTGAAGGTGGACAAAACAAGGGGGCCTGATGGGATTCATCCCAGAATTCTAAAAGAACTAAGGATAGAACTAGTGACACCACTGACTACCTTCTTTAACAAATCATGGGAGGATCGGGTGGTACCTGAGGACTGGAGGAGGGCAGATGTGGTTCCACTTCACAAAAGTGGGAGCACGGCAGAAGCGGAAAACTACAGACCTGTTAGTTTATCCTCAGTGATAAGGAAAATGATGGAATCACTTCTGAAGGAAAGAATTGTCAAGTACCTATAGACAAGAGGGGCACAGGACCCAAGGCAGCATGGATTCACAGTGGTAAGGTCATGCCAGACAAATCTAATAGATTTCTTTGACTGGGTGACCAAAGTAGTAGATCAGGGAGGGGCTGTGGACATGGCCTACCTAGACTTTGGCAAGGCATTTGACACAGTCCTACACAAAAGATTAATATACAAGTTAGCCAGCCTGGGAGTGGGTCCCAAGATGATAGCCTGGGTAAAGAATTGGCTGGAGAATAAGACACAGAGGGTAATAGTAAATGGAGTCCACTCTGAAGAAAGTGGAGTTACTAGTGGGGTACTGCAGGGTTCAGTATTAGGGACTGGTCCTCTTCAATGTCTTTATAAGATACATTGCAGAGGGACTGGAAGGAAAAATATGTCTCTTTGCAGATGACACTAAGATCTGCAACAGAGTTGATGCACAAGGTAGGGTGGAAAGGATGAGAAGGGACTTGGCAAGGTTAGAGGAATGGTCAAATGTATGGCAGCTTAGATTCAATGCTAAAAAGAACAAGGTAATGCACCTGGGAAACAAAAACCCAGGGGAAGAGTACACAATTGGGGGTGAGATACTAACAACAACAAAAATGGAAAGGGACCTGGGGGTATTCATGTCAGATGACCTAAAGGTGGGAAAGCAATGTGAGAGGGCAGTAAGGAGGGCTGGGGGGGATACTGGGATACATAGAGAAAGAAATCACCACAGAAAACAGGAAGTTGTTATCCCTCTGTACAAACAGCTGGTGAGACCCCATCTGGAGTATTGTGTGCAGTTCTGGAGAGCCAATCTCCGCAAAGACATAGAAGGATGGAAGCTGTCCAGAGGAGGGCAACTAAAATGGTGCAGGGTCTGCACTGGAAGACATACATGAAGAGAGACTTAAGGAGCTTAATATGTATAGCCTCGAGGAAAGGAGGGAGGGGGATGGATAGAAACTTTCAAGTACCTCAAGGGAATCAACAAAGTCCAAGAGGGTAGCATCTTTCAGAAAAAGAGGTGTGCAAGAACAAGGGGGCACAATTTAAAGAGAGAGGGCAGCTCAGAGGTAATGTAAGGAAGTATTTTTTCACAGAGAGGGTTGTGATGCATGGAATGGCCTTCTGGAGGAGGTTGTGGAGTCAAAAACAGTTGTGGAATTCAAGCATGCATGGGACAGTCATAAGGCAATTCTAGGGGGTGAGGGTAGGAAAAAGTAGGCTGCTGGTTAACTAGGATCTGCAGCTTATCCATTAGGTAGGGAAATGGGCAGACTGCGTGGGCCAACTGGTCCTTATCTGCCATCAAATTCTATGTTTCTAAGCTGCACAACTCCCTCACAGTGTGGCAACATGCATCAAGCAGTTGTCTAACTCCATCACTGACATCTCTAAATAATGAACATTATAGACATGTGTAATGATAATGATATGCAGTCTCCCACACCCTACCGTCAAACATACTGTCACAAGCCATGCCCTACTCTTTGTATCTGTCACTAATGTACCTGATGAATATAAGTACCACAGTAGCTCTCCCTGTGTGGCTGTATGTCCTCTGTGAGTACCCTCTGTCACCCGACAGCATTATCTGCTTCCCTGTGCAGTTCCAAACACATGTCCTTGTTGTTTCCCTTCTGTGTGTCCCTATACCTGCACAGATCCTACCCCCTCTCTCCCACATGCATGGACACTCCCTTTTTGAACCATATTGGGTCAGTTATGTCATCCTCTGCCTAGTCATCATATTCAAACACATGTTGCCACCAATATCTATACTGTAATGTCCTCTACAATAGCCCCCACCCACCTCACATGTCTTCAATTGACAGTAGAGTCTCAAAACATAATCACATAACACCATTGTTTACTATCCCTGGGCTTTGCTGTCATGTGCCATGACTCAACAGACATTCGCACACAGAAACACACCATACTGTGATTGCTCAATCCCAGGTGGCCATGAAGCATAACATCTGCAATCTGGTCTCAGTTCACAACTTAATAGGTTCACAGTTGCACACCTTCTGAATGTATACTAAACAAGCTATTTGAGCATGCACTGAGCAGGCCATACAACACGTCTCAGCTCGTGGCTGTGTCTGTGGCAGGAGACTCGTGTCTGCAGTCCACATCAGGTTGAGAGAAAGGACAATCCAGCAGAACCATCTCTGTATTACCATATCTGTGTGTGGCCTCTACAGTCCAGTATTCCACACCTCACCATGTTGGTGTTCTGGTGGGCTCCTAACTAACCCATTGTGAATGGATGTGCCATGCCAAATAGACTGTGTGCTCCACAATACCTCCATCTCCTTTTGCAGACCCTGTAAGTCTGTAGCCTCAGGTGCATGTTATCAAAAGACAAAAGCCTGGAGTATGCATACATTAGTTCCATGTGGCAGCATAGGCATGTAGGAATCTGAGCACAACATGCAACCACGCCATGCTGGTCCAAGCCAATGTCAGGCAGTCAACATCACAACCATGATGGTCACCTGTCAGACAGAGAGTCATAAAGTAACCCCCTGATAACCAGAGGATGCCCACTGTGTGATATCCCCAACCCCCTGGCAGGGATACACATCACCATAACACAGTAATCCACTGAGAGGTATTTCAGTAGTGAAACACGATACGAAAGGGAGCATCCCCTCAATGTGTATACCCCTGCACATGCCCAACATAACACACCCAATGAAGGACACAGCAGCACAGTTAACACACAGACACTTGTATAAGCCAAAAACAATATGTATTCAACAGACATGCACTGTAAACAGGAACATATGGCATTCAAAGTTCAAGGAGAAGATATAATGTGATCAAAGTCACGAATGACTACAAACAAACAATAAAATGAGATAGTATAAGTTAAACAACAGTAAAACACCAATAGAGCTCTGAAAAAACATCAAACCATTAATAATGCATAATAACAATATAAACATAAAACATATTGTATGGAACACACAATGCATTATCAAGAATGTCACTAAACATTATTATAACATGCACACTGTTCACCAATATTGTGTGACAGGTCACGCAGTTGTCCCATCAGTGTCCCCAAGTTTGTGATGATACCCTCAACTGCACTGCGCATCTCAGAGAGCTTGACACAACATCCACATGGTGTGCCTGTGGGCTGCATGATACTCCCCTGTGGCACTGAACTGACCCCGGTGTCCTGAGAAACAACAATATCATCAAGGTCAGGTGGCACCGACTCCACATGTGTCTCATCCCCTCCAATGGTGACCTCTGACTCCTTAGTCATGGTGTGTGTCTGGATGTCAGTGGCATCTTGGGTTGCTGTGTCCTGCTGGTCATCACCTGAGGTTGCATGGGAAGCATCTGGCCTCAGTCCCCATTGTGTGTCCTCCTTTACATCAATAGCAATGCGCAGGTGTGCAACCTCCTTGGCAGTGGCCTGTCCTGTCACCCCCTCCCAGCTGCCAGGTGATGCTGCACTGCTACAATACATCCAAGCTTCACATGGTCCTTTGTTGGAAGATTAGATTGGCCTGCATTGGAGAGTAAATAAATGTCAACTGTAGAAGTGGTACAGCGGTGTTAGGTCTGCCCATATAGAAATGTTGTCACTCAAGCACACAGTGTACAGGCCTGCACCACCAAACAGAACTGGCCATTAATGTTATCATATGCAGGTAATCAAGCACACTATGCATGTAAAACATACTAACATACTAACATACTGTTTGCCAGCAGATTAGGCCCTACGGTCTATATAGTCTGCTCAAACCTCAGATCCCTAGTTGGGTGCCGAGGCCCCACCCCGCCCCCATGATCCAGAAACCCCTATCATCCATCCCCACCCCTGGGACAGGCAATCATCTGATACATCCACTTTCTGTGTCTGTCCCACCCTATCTTGAAGCCCTCATTGTGGATCTCTGAACCAGCTCACCAGGCAGTGCATTCCAAGGGTCCACCACCTTCTCGGTGAAAACCTCCTCCTCTTTCCCCCCTCACCCTTCCACCTTCCAACTTCAAACCATGCCCTCTGGTGATACCTCCCTGCTTTAGTCTAAAGATCCCCTCCATGTTTACCCTATTTATTCCCTTGAGGTACTTGAAGACCTCAGTCATGTCCCCACTGTCTCTCCTCTCCTCCAATGAAAATAGGCAGAGCTCCTCAAGTCTGTCCTCATACGTCAAATCCCCTAGCCATCATATCATCTTAGTTGCCCTCCTTTGTACCCTCTCCAGGAGCTGTATGTCCATCTTCAAGTGTGGGCTCCAGTACTGTGCACAGTACTCAAGGTGTGGTCTAACCAGTCCATTGTACAGTGGCAGAATCACTTCCTTGCTCCTAGAGGTGATCCCCTTACGATGCATCCCAACATCCTGTTTGCCTTGCTAGCCGCTCTCCTGCACTGCTCAGAGCTATTCATACATGCATCCACTATGACCCCTAGGTCTTTTCCCTATTGAGGCCTCCAGCACTCCCTCCCAGGGTGTACCTGTGTTTAGGGTTTCCCAGCCAAGATGTAACACCTTGCACTCAGGTGATATTGAAATTTAATTTCCATGTGTGAGCCCAGCTTTCCAGGGTGTCCAGGTCCCTGCAGGGCCAACCTCCCTCTTCTCCCAACTACTGCTCCCATCTTGGAGTCATCACGGAGAGATTCATTTCACACCCTATACCCTCCCTGATGTCCGATATGTATGCATTAAACAGGATCGGACCCAGGACCGAGCCCTGCGGTACCCCACTACCAACCTCTCTAGGGTTCAAGAGCTCCCCACAGACCACTACTCTCTGGGTGCATCCAGCTAGCCAGTTTTCAATCCATCTGACCATCAAAGGGCCTACTCCTAACCCCATCAGTTTCTCCACCAGACCACTGTGGGTGACAGAGTCAAACGCCTTGCTGAAGTCCAAGAATAATACATCCACAGGCTTTCCCATGTCCAGTTCTGATGTTACCCATTTGTAGAACTCCACAAGATTGGTTTGACATGATCTACCTGGCACAAACCCATGTTGCCAACTATCCAGACCTCCCACCTCCTCCAAGTACACCCCCAGTCATTCCTTTAGTATACTATCCATTAATTTTCCCACCACCGAGGGTCAAACTGATGGGTCTATAGGTACCTGGTACTTCCCTCGACCCCCCTTTATGGATTAGCACCACATGTGCCTCTCGCCAATCCCTAGGTACCCTCCCTGTCTCAAGTGACCTGTTGAAGAGCTCCCACAGAGGTGCAGCCAGTATGTCCACCAATTCCCATAGTACTCTCGGATGAATGCCATCCGGCCCAGGAGATTTGTCTTTCTTTAGGGCCTTGAGGGCTAACCACACCCTTTTGGCAGAGATAGCATCATCTGTCCCCTCCACCTTACTGGCTTTTTTATCCTTATCCAGATGTGACACCCCCTGGGGTACCTCTTCCTCCCTCTTGCTCCATTTCTGTTGCTCCCCTGATCCCACTCACTGCCGCTTCTATCCCCATCATGCCTTGCTTTGTAGATATCCCATCCCCCTCCCTAGGGAACACAGAGGCAAAGTACTGCTAAATACTCTGCCTGGTCCTCGCCTTCTTCCACCCACCCTCCTTCTGATCTCAATCTGCTGAGACCGCCCTTAGTTTTTCTCCACTCCCCAATGTACCGGAAGAACCCCTTTTCCCCTCCATGTATCCCCTGTGCCAGCAGTTGCTCTTTACTGGACTTTGCTCCCCTCACCATCTGGGTGACTTTTCTAGATGCAAAATGGTACATTTCCTTATCCCTAACCTCTCTTGTTGTTTTATATTTTTTGTAGGCCTCCTTCTTTTCTATGACCTCTACCTGTACCTCACTGGACCACCAGCATGGTTTATGTGACCTAGCTCCCTTACGTTTCAACTTAGCGCAGATCCTGACTGCTTCATGAAGTCCCCGTTTTATGACCTCCCACCTCCTTTCCACACTTGTCATTGATGTAATCCCCTTCAAGCGATCCTTGAGAATATTTCCCATGCTCACAAAGTGTGCCCCCCTGAAGTCCACTGCCAGTGTCCTAGATCTGCCCCCATTCCCCCCATGCTTATTTGAAACCAGACAGTGTTGTGGTCGCTCCCAGTCAGGGGGTCCTCTACAACCAGGTCCCTTACCAGATCCCCATCTGCCAGAACCACGTTCAGGACATGCCACTCCCTTGTGGGCTCCATCACATGCTGTGTTAAGAACACATCCTGGAAGCCATCCAGCAGCCTCTGTTACTTGGCCACCTTAGAGGACATGGTTCCCCAGTTTGTACCTGGCATATTAAGGTCCCCCATCAACACCACTCCTTCCCCCCTTTTGGTCCACACTGGGCAATGATGTTGTCCAGCAAACCATCCTCTAGAACATCACTCATCCCAGGAGGCCTATATACTACACCCAGCTTGACCTTATCTCCTGCTGGGGATCGTAAGGTGACCCATAAGGCCTCCACTTTTCCCTCTGCCTCTTCTACCCTAGCAATTTCTATGTCATCTCTAATGAACATAGCCACTCCATCCCCTCTGCCCTCCTTTCTATCCTTCCTAAGCATAGTGTACCCCACACGTTTAGATCCCAGTCATGTTTTTTTTTTGGCCTACGTCTCCGTGACCGCCGCCACATCCACCCCCCCCCCAAACAGCATGGCCTGGAACTCCATGTGTGCTGTGTGTGTGCAGATGCTAGTTAACCTGTGACCAATGTGCATTGTCCCCACCAGCATGACAGGGACCATTGCGACATTGAACAGTAACACAGAAATCCATGGGCAGGATCCTCAAAACACATGTGCTTGGTGCATCTCAGCTGCCATGGCACAAGTGAGATGTGCCGTGCCCCAACTGTAGTATTCACAGAAGATGCGCTGTGGGATGATCTCAATGCAACACCTCTGTGAATATCACAGTAGCACCCAACCCGATATGCACTGGCATAACCCCTTGGTTAGGCTGGGAAAGCAATGGGGCACCACGTCCCATGATGTCCTGTGCCCAATGGTGACATTCACTGCCACAAACACGCCAATGTGGACATTAGGCATACAGGGTGCAATGGGCCTGTTTGCATGTCAGTATGTCCCCATTTGCATGTGATATGCAAGGATGTGCCCACCAGGATTCACCAGACACCCTGCAAGGGCTGTGGAACACACACAGAGACCCAATTTGTCAAGGTGAAGCCCACCATTCCCCTGTCCCGACTGCAGTCTGAATATGATCCACAAATTCTGTCTGGTGGTCCAGGGCTCCCCCCGCCCAAATCCACAATGTCACAGAACACAGCAAATATACCATTGCCCAAGTAGAAACACCCCCTGCTCACATCACTGGTAACATGGATGTCCATGGAGCAACATCACTTGAGGACTAGATGAAACCCCCAACACCACATGACAGCAACACTGATGGCTATGCTGAATCCTCTCTGGTGGTCCAGCACACCCTGACCCCACCACCCACTCAGGCACCCCTACCCCACCCCACAACCCTGTACCACCATATTCCCACCATTGGCAGACAGATCATCCCACCCGTATACCATCACGGCTGCCTGCCTACTGACCTGTCTGTGAATGACAGATACTTTACACCTGTCAGCCCATTGATGGACATCCTTGTGAATGACAGAGTAGAGTACACACTGCAAGCCCATTGGTTGACAGGATTCCCCAATGGGCTGCCAGGTGTACAGTAGCTGTCAGTCACAGACAGCTTAATCGGTGAATAGCCATGGTGTTATGTGTGTTGGTTGAGCAGCCCAACTATGGTAGGAACATGCTAGGATGGGGGCAGCAAGGTGGAGTATAGTTGCATGATTGGGTGAGGAGGTGTGGAGTCCAGTGGCCTACCAGGGGACTTTGGTATTGCTGCTGGCAGTGAATTGTGCAGGAGTGGGGAGGGTGGTCATGTACTATACTAGGGATGGTGATGCATTGACTCCCATGGCACTGTTGATGTGTTTGGGGGGGCGTGACTTGGGCAACAGTGAATTTCCAGGTACTGTAACCTTTGTGAGTTGGCTGGGGGTGATCAGTGGACCAACAGGCATACGTTGTGCATCAGACTTGGACTGCATTTGTGCCAGGGAAAGGTGGGGGGTGGGTACAACTTGATTACCATGGAATGTGGGTGAGTGTACAGGGTATGCACAGGGAGGGTGGCACAGTTGTGCACCAGAGATGCCTGGTGTTGTACTCTCATCATGGGACTATGGGCAGGGGGAGACACTGAACATCCAGGATAGGCTGACTGCTGAGCTGCTGTGGACAGTATGGGTAGGATTCACAAAGCGTTTTGGAACTAAGTCCCACTCCATAACCCCAGTTGTGCTTTGAAAGTGCCGCAGCTGCAGAGCTGCAAATCCACAGCTGAAGCACTTGTGGAGGGTGCTACGGTGCATCCCACTGGCCGTAGCAGCCTCCCACAGCTACAGTGCTCTCCCTGGCAATAGCACCCACAAGCTGCCGTAATCTGTGTAGCTGGTCATACTCTGGCTCCACCTTAGTGAATACCAACAGCTGCGGGTCACCTGTGGATTCGCAAGTGGCAACCCACTTGCACATGAGGTATACCCACAGATGTGGGACTTTCACGAGTTTTGTGAATCATGCCCAGTGTTTCAAGGGGTAGGATCCACGTAACTTGTGAATGTACTGCAGCTGTGGGTAAACATTGTGCACCAGTGTGTTGCCATTTGTGGATTTTCAGGTGACCCGCAGCTGCCGTTATTCACAAAGGTGGAGCTTGAGTACGACCGGCTCCATGGATTATGGCAGCAGTCGGGTGCTGTTGCCGGTGACAGCACTGCAAATGCGGGAAGCTGCTTTGGACAGTGTGAACCACCGTAACACCGTCCGCAACTGCTGCGGCTGTGAATCGGGTGCTCTACAGCTGTGGAGATTTCAGAGTGCCACTAGGGTTGCGGAGTGGGACTTAGTTCAAAACCACATTGTAAATCCCACCCAAGGTTACCACATCAGTAGACTGCACAATTTAATCATGATGATGTGGTCATTATCAAAAGATTTTACTACACTCCGATGATACTACATACACACAGATCAACACTGACCCTTCCCACATCAAGGAATATGTACAGGTGCATCATAACAAACATGCACACATGTATGGGTCCATGGGTCACATGAACATACAAAAGGATGCATTGCAGGAATGATGCAACACTGCACAGTATGTGACACATGGCATCAACACAGCCATTGAGCAGACATCACATCCTTTTAGGGTAAAGAAGTTATGTGCATGACATAACAAACCTGTGTAAATGATAATTGCACGGACCCTTGAATCAAGACACACACATAAATACACTTGGAAAGGCCAACAACATGCACAGTGAACACAGACTTACATGGTCCTCAGGTACTACAACCTGTAGTAGGATGTACACACCATGCAGAGGTGCAGTGTAAACATGGATATGTTGAGCATCATCAGAAAATGGATATGTTGAATATTATTCATGAATCAAAACACCAACAGCAACATTTTGCAGCTATACCTGTAATGGACACACATACAGTGTCTCCTGTCCAGTAGCACTATATGACAACAGTTTATAGATACACCTGTAACTGTATAGTATGGCATATAGCATCATTCATCCCCTATGAAGTGTATGCTCTGTATCACAGGTAATGCGTAGTATGCCACATCAGTTGACCATGTCCATTCCAAGGATACAACGCTCAATACCAAAGTATACCATCCGATGTACATGGCAGTACTGTATGGTATGCTACAGCATGTCGTAGCATGCTAGGGGACCCTACACACATTAGGGGTACTGTTAAACATCAAATGACATTGTGTATATATCCATGGTACACATCAGTATGTCATGCACATACATGCATACACGGCCTCCCCAACCATGGACACTGATGCAACAGACAGCATTACATACAGTATTGTATTCATGCGTATCTAAGCCACAATCCTGTCTTCACACATGCAAGCAACACATGTACAATGTATGAGCACACCTGCCGATAATCCTGTGAAAGTTTACAAGTCACAGAGAGCAGTGTTATCTAATCACACTATGTGAACATGATTGCACTGACACGGGCAATCATTACACATAATCTGCATGAGGTAAGATGGTCACAGAAACTTACAGGAGTCATTCCCTGCCATGTAGGGTGTTCTGATGGAACACAAAGTGTCACAAACAACAGTTGCATACAACAGTCCAACACAGAATACCAGGACCGTGCTGTCAGCATGGGGCTTTACTGGTTCAGGGTCATATTTGGGAAACATACAAACAACAACAGAACATATATTCATGGACAGGCTGTTGTGTGCACAGGGGTCATCCCTCAGGCTATTGCAGAACCAGAACGTATAGGTCATTTGGACTGATATATCATTCCACAGACATGCAAGGGATAAAACTGTAGAATGCTTCCCAATTCATAATAGAAGAGAATACTGAGGTGTACGTGCAGCTATGATAGGCTGCCTTCATGCTATGAACACAAGGGAACAGTACACAGATCTGCTTGTGACAACAATTACTGGACATGCCTGTTGTAACAGGGCTGCACAGGGGCGGCGTTAAACACCATGCCCATTGGGCCTTGGGTGTGCCAAGATCCAATGTTGTGATGGTACACCCCAGTGTCTCAGTGATATGATAACACACGGCAGTCTTAATCATGGTACAGCAATGCTGAAGGTAGTAAAACACAGTCAGTTGTGACATCTAGAAACACAGACTAACCATATTGAATATATTTCATGCAGACATGGCTGTACAGAGCATCAGATGACATCTGTAATGGAATATTTACAGACACTACTGTTCAGTATCCCTTCAGACATTGATGCCTGAATGTTACAATGGCATGTCATTACAGTTGTAAACCATTACTCACCCTGCTGCTCTGCTGCGTCTGGTGCTGATGCTGCAGATGCAGTTGGTGCATTGCTGCTACTCCCAGCTTGTCCTGTACATGTAATAGATAACTATCATTAGCACATGTTATACCCATGTATCAGTGTTCAAAATATCTGTCATGATGTCCTATTCCTTACACAGCACACAATACGCATCACAATACTGCGTTACTGGGATGAGACATATCAATACTGGCATTGTGCCTATTCTCCAACTGTATAAACCTTCCAGTACATATTCTCAATGTACACATGAGGCTGGGTAGAGTAATGTGACTGGATATAAGCACACCTGACCTCATGTCACTGTATTAGTGTATACATCTGTTGCTGTATGCATCACTGCTGCAGCCCATTTCATTATGACATGATCATTCCATTTAGCACATTGTCCCTCTGTCAATGTATCTATCCAATGATGTCCACTATCACATGACATTATATAGGCTATCCATCCATCTCACTGTCTGAGTGGCCATCGATCTATCCATGTGCTGTTTATCAGTGTGTATATATAAATGTATGTATGTATATATACATATATATATATATATGTATATACATATATATATTAGAGGCAAAAAACTCCATTTAATGCATCAGTTAGGGTTGTTCCACAGCAACAAAAGCAAGGAAATTCAACGTTAGGGTTGAAACCCCCTTTGCACCCCTCAAGCCCACCTCCCAACTGGAATCGGGGTGCGCATTGGGGTCATCGGCCCTAAGTGTCACCCCATCACATGTGGAAAGAAGCTGAGGAATAGGAGAATGGGGTGACAGTTAGGACCGATGATTCCCAATGCACACCCCGATTCCAGCTGGGTGGCTGAGGTGAGACAGGGGGTTTCAACCCTAACATCGAATTTCCTCGCTTGTCACTGTGGAACAACCCTAACTAATGCATTAAATGGAATTTTTGCCTGTAAATTTCTTCTTTTGAGAATGATAATGAGAAATAGTGAATGTAATGCAGTGGCGGGAGCGTGGGTGATGTCTTGTCACATTGTAACATTGTGCCCGCAAACGCAAATCGTAATGCGCATGGTGGCACAAAGTGAAACAGAAAGAGGAACAGTATTGTAGACAGAAATGTTAAAAACAACGGAAATGCAACCGCAAATGAAAACGCAAAGGGTAACGCACATGGTGGCGTAAACGTGAATGGTAAGTGAAATGGGTACGGAACCGCAAGCAGAAACGGTAATGGTAAGAGTAATGTAAGCACACAGGCTGGTTTTCCCCAAAAGCTGTATAAAGAAAGACAGTGAGTAGAAAGAATGTATGCAAAATAATGACTCTCGGAACACAAAAATCAGTAGTTGTAATAGTAAATTGCTTGTATCTCTGTAACCGTACTACATAGAAAAAAAATTTAAAAGTCATATGTATTATCACTTTCCTGGCTAGTTTTATACATAGCCCCCTATAATTTTTTGACAAAATTTCCTTATCTTGCACTATTTTCGAGTTACGGGCCCTCAAAGGTGCGGCGAATGCCGTAATGTTATCCTGTAGGAAAAAAACAGAAGTTCGGACTGCCATAACTTTTGTACAGTTTAATATTTTTTCAAGAAATCTTCAAAAGGCACATTGGGGACCCCGGCCGCACATTCTCTGAAGATTTTGGGCCGGTCGCACAAACTGTGCGACCTGTAAGCGCGACCGTAGAATTCCAGAAAAAGCATAAACGCATGTGCAGATCACGCTTAATAACTCCACAGCTGTGAATCTGACTGGTACAAAACTTGGTAGATCCCAAGGTGTATGGGTCTTGATTGTGTATTCCTAATTTTAGCCAAATCCGTCAAACGGTTGCAAAGTTATTAAGGTGCAAAATTTTGGGTTTAACATGTAAATGGCTCTCAACCCTAATCTATGGTAGCACTACTGTTACTATAATATATATGTATATATATATATATATACACATATATATAGATATATATATATATACACACACACACACACACACACACACATATATATATATATATATATATATATGAGTGTATATATATAATATATATATATATATATATATATATATATATATATATATATATATATATATATATATATACATGTTACAATAGCTATTCAGGCCTGCATGTATGTAGGTGTATGTATATCCGAGCCACATGGCATATCACTCATCATGAACTGAGGATCATAGATAGAGGAATATGATTGGCCGACAGCCCTTTGAAGCTGTGATGATATTGGGTTACATCATCACGGCTGCAGAAAAGTTCTGGTGCCTACTAGCCCCCTTGATCTCTACTGTCTGAGAACTATTTATTCAAAATATACTCCTACACCACCCAAAACACCATTCATAAAAGGTTTATATCCTGTTTATTTAAGTTTTGTCATTTAAAAAACATGAAACTCACTACACAATAGCAATAATTCACACCAGAGTGTGGTATATCATGGGTATTGTCACTACTTGGGTGGTTGGACACACTTGGCCTGCTGCCTCGTGCCCAACCACCCAAGGCATGATGATATTTCATGATATACCACACCCTGTCATGCCTAATTGCCAAAGTATATCATAGTCCATCAATACACATATCTAGTCACGCACCCTATGATGTATCCATTAGCACATTTATGGACATAAAGTATACACTTACAAAATACATAATACCAGCTGTCCATCCATGTATATTGTTAAATATACATTAAACAACAATACATCACATATGCCACAGGAACATTCATTTATGGATTGGGATGACTGTCACAGCACACACTGGTTAGGAGTGAAGGTCATATATGTTTAAACCAACAGAGGATATGACAGCTGCCATTCAATAATATACTATCCAAGACATATACAGTAACATTGAACAACATTAATGTACAGGTCACATGCCATGTATCATAACATTTGACATGTGTAATACATGTCATCGTATTAGTATACTCACCTGAAGCATCCTGTGCTGTGGCCCGTCCACCAGTAAGAGACAGTTGTGCTATGTTGGGGTCTTTGTGTCTCAAGTCGCTCCGGCAGCGTTTCAACTGCTTAACAGTTCTGGACACTCCTATATCCCCTTTCATTCTCCTAGCTGTCTTTCCCCAAACTCTGTCCCTGTCCTTTGGAGTGTAACCCCTGTTGCCAGGTGAGAGAAGCACACCCCTGTACTACCTCACCTGATCTAGGAGAAGTGCTGTCTCAGTATCAGAAAAGTTTGGGCTTCTAAGAAGCATCTTGTTGTCTATTGTTCTGTCAGGCACAGAGTGCTGCACAATTCAACAACAAATGTACAGGCCTACTGTTTTTGTGCACGTGCTATAGAAAAATAACACATGAAAATGCAAGTGCGTCATATTCAGCACATGTTGATGCACATGTGTGAAAATGTCCACTGCCACTATACTTTATTGCCCATGTGCTTTAAAAGGTATGTGATGGTATGATTAACATGGAATACCATGTGCTAACATTGCCCAATGTGTAAAACAATCTGTGAGTTTGCACTGTGTATCAGTAGCACTGGGTTAAGCAGACATGTCACATTATGTCCCATGGATTTGTCACATGCCAGACCATTGCAGACCTTAGTAGTCGACCTATGCCAGTGCCAATGCACACATGTGATTTGCAAATGTTACACATATGTCATTGGTCCACTGTAGAACCTAGTGCATACACATCATAGGCAATATATGTTGTAATGTGCAATGTAAATGATACCTCTGTCCTGCTGTTGTGCATGCAATACTGTTCCGTTGCTGATAACTATGCACTGCTGTGCTCTATCATAACTCCCTCAACAAGAACCATATGCCACATGTGCTCATTATATGCATCCCAATCACCCCTACAGACATGTGCGACTGTGGACAGACCACATGATTGTAATATGATGAGCATGTATATAGGGACACATACATAATAGGAATGTTCCTCTGCAGCATATGCACATATGGTACAATGTAGCCATAGGTATGCGTGTACATGTGCAATGTCCCAATGGCAGTGCCTGTACACATACATCCATCACAGTCATAACCATGTCCCAGAGACCTCCATATACACACAAATAGTTAAGTACCATATGTGACAGTGCACAAATGGGACATATGGTTGGGGCTCATTCTATATGGTGATGTGTGCAGAGATACCACCCAGCTAACAGCCATGGACATTATTTTGTGTGAAAGTAGAATAATATAAGTGGTACAATGGTTTCATGAATATACAGAGGTTATGGCTGTGTGACTTATCCGATGAATGAGTGCATGTGTTTGACTGTGTAACACTATGTGACATTGTATGTAACATGTGGCTCATCACGTGTTTTACATCCCCATAGGTGACAGTGGATGTCCTCTCAGGACATGGCTGATGACACCTATATATTCCCCACAGACACAGCAGGAAGAGAGATATGCCAGCCATTCAGCCACTAGATCAGTGATAGAAAGGACATCTGGAATACTGAAAATGCATTTCCGATGTCTTGATAAATCTGGAGGTACATTACAATATACACCTGTGAAGGCCCACAAAATGTTTTTGGCCTGTTGCATATTACACAATATAGCTATTCTGCACAATATGCCTATGCCTGATAACCCAAGTCCACAGATAGATGGGGACAATGGCAGACACCTACACATGCCTCTAACACCGTCTCCACCAACAGTGAGGCATGGTGCAGCTGCTTGTGCACGATGTGCCCATGCATGGTTGATACAGGACTGTTTCTAAACACACCTGGTCATACAGCATCATCATGTGTAATATGAACATGTGACACATGTGGTAATACCCACTGACCACACACAAGGACATGGGAATTTGAAATATACTGACACGCATGTCATGTTCGGATTGTTTATGTCGATGCCATGTACATGTCCTGAATGTTATATGATGGCTGTGTTGTGGCATAAACGTTGTCGGATAATCTGCATATCATTCACGTCTGTGTATTTCATGTGACAATAAATAGAAACATACACACCTGATATGTGTAATCGCTTCATCAGTCCTAGTGGCATTCATAGTCACTGTGAATCCCTCCTGTGTTGCCACTGTGTATATGTGTGGATGTGGCTGCCTCACATCTACACACACCTCTTTATACAGATGATACATATGCTGTACATATGTCCATCATTATAGTGTGGCATCTCTTAGAACATGGCAGCACTGTAGAGGCCTATGTTATCACATCACATGTACAGGACCATCTGAACAACAGTTGTATGATAGTTTTGAAGCCAGGGACACTGCAGATCAATACAGGAAACATATTTTCTTTAATAATTGTACACATATGCAGGATGGAGGTTGTATGCAGGTGCCATGCTTTGCATTTTGCATGTCTTACTGCTGTATTCACAGTGGACATGGCACTATACAGACATGTAATGTGACAGAGTAAGAGTGTGTACCGTTATAGTGACTGCAGTTCTATACAAATGACTATGATAACAAGCAGAGGGATTGGACACAGTACCTGACAGCACATTACAAACAGTTAACAGGCAGCCATGGTGTATATTTATTTATTTTATGTATTTAGTTTCTGTTGACTGAGTAAGTGCACTAGACAAATCCTGCCTATTTTCAGGCACAACCCGGGGGAGGGGGATACAGATGAATGCCAACTGACCTTGAACCTGATTAAGCTGTTGGTGGTATTTTTAGTGAATGAGGGAAATTTGGCCAGGACAACGGGGAAATATCCCTACTCTTTTCGATAAGTGCCATGGGATCTTTAACATCCACCTGAACTACCAACAATCCAGGCAGATGGGACCTCAGTTTAACGTCTCATCCAAAAGACAGCACCTCAGAAGTGCAGCACCCCTCTCATGTTGCACTACAGCGTCAGTACTGGGATATTAACCCAAGTGCCAGATGTGGGAACTGAACCCACAGCCCTCTGATCTCCCGGCATCAGAGGCAAGTGTGCTACCTGCTGAGCCACTGACAATATATAGGTCTTCAATTGTAACAACATCAATGCCATTCTGTGTCAATGCAATGCTAAGGGATCACACTTGTACATAGGTGACACTGTATAGATGTGAACAATAAATCCATCAGAAAGACAACTGTAGCTTTATAACACAAACAACATGGTACAATATCAACATGCTACTGTATGTGTGCAAATATTACTTTCTGGATGTCAACATGCATGTATCAATTTACAGTACACATGACAGCAGAACACCTTAGCATGAGCAACATACATGTAATAATAGTGCAGCCACTGTAGACAAGAGTGTACAGGACGGAGCTGTGAATCTTCCTGGTACCTGTGGACATGTGTTTGATTCCCACAACCTCCACTCTCTCACTGTGTGTCTCTGAGCAAGTCGCAGAACCAGCTCAAAGTCCACAGGTTGTCCCTGAACATAAGCACTTGTGCCTGTCAGACCTCACCCTGTTAAAACAAAACTGAATATATCAATATATAATGGATTGTACATGCATACATTAGTGTGATGGTTATCATGTGCGTTGTATGTTACAATACAGTACACATACAGTCCTATGAAGATAGCTAGACAGTACCCACATATCATAGTACCATGTTCTGTTTCAGTACAATACTGTACATTACACCAATAATGTTAATTGCAGATGTTTATTCATACATAACTGTGAAAAACATATGCATCATGAACAAATGATGACATACACAAAGGATACAGTATCATCATTATTGTAATTTAAATGTCCAAGGTTAAGGAAGCCACATTGACACATAGGGCTTGTGTGTATGTGTGTTCAAACACATACATAAATCAATGACATAATTAGGAGACAGGCAGGCATACATGTAATGACAGTCTGTACCGTAACAAAACCAAAATTCGTCCTACCACTGATATTCGTATAACTACCATACAGCTGTCCCTCCTACCATAGTGTGTCCCAAAAGGAGGCATACAGGGAGTGTTTAGCAGCACACTACACATGTGTTTCCGACAGATAATGTGACATGGATGTTATGGGAGTCCAGGCCAAGGGTAGTATCCCGACTTCGTTATACACTGGCACTAGGTAGATGACTCACAACAATGAATGCAATACTCAATTAACAACCAATCGTGGGATGCTCATGGGCATATGAGGCACTATGTTTTGGGAGGAGGCCATTATAAACACTCGATAATCCAGCTGTGCTAATAATGCCCACTGTGTTGTGTGTTTTTATGCACAGAGTATAGGCCACATAATGACATCTGCATGATTACAACATGATAATCATGATACTGTGTTTCATCTATATGCAGTCATCTGATATGATGATTGCAACACATTCTTACCTTCAGTACAGCACACGAACAATGTATTGTGCAACACCATTCATCCAGTGCAGTACAGGATCTGAGACAGCATGGATCCACATCATGATAATCAATCATGTCAGACTTCAGTAACATATGCATGTGACATGTAGAATTGGGTAGAGGATCAGGGTGGTGCTCTGGAATTGTCCTAACAGGGATACAGTACGGCCTGCAATACAACTCTTCACAGATTACATGTCAACATGCTGGGAAGTATGGGAATATGTCACAGGGTGGCACACAGGTTTAGGGTACTGGCTGAGTGATGGGAGACAGAGTGTTGTGTTAAATAGTGCCCAATGTGAGGTCCGTAGGATGACCACTGTTGTGCTACAGTAGTGAGGCAACACCTGTCCTATGTCTGAATATCTCACAAAGTGCATGTTCTGTGTGGAACAATGTTCCTCATTGCGGATGGCAGTATGATCTGCAATGGTGTGGATATTACCAGAAGTGTGGAAACAATGAGGAGGGTCACAGGTGTACTGGAGGTGTAGTCTAATATGTTGCATCTTGTATTGAATGCAAATAGGTGCTATTCCTTGCCTATGGTGTGCAATAACCCAGTGTAGGTTTACATGGGAGTGCAGTGAGAGAGGTAAACACCAAGATAGAGATGTTGATAGGGAGAAGGGCAGGGGTAAATGCAGAAAAGGACAAAGGAAATAAGGACTGGGATGTGGCCAAAAGGGGTAAGGCCATCAAGACAAGGAGGGTAATGAGTACCAATGACCATAGTCTGGCCCACAAACTCCCTGACATTGTGGCCTTGATGGAAGGTGGATGCCTGGACATCATAGCAACCACAGAAACAGGGTACACAGAGAACCATGACTGGGATGTTAACATACTAGGATACATGTCAGGGGTTTGGCAGTTGATATTCAATGCAAAGAAGTGCAAGATAATGCGTATGGGGCACAAAATCCCTGGCACAATATATCAGTTGGGGGGTGAGGATACAGCATGCACCAAGCAGGAAAGGGATCTTGGGGTTATCATCTTGGATGACCTCAAGGTAGGGAAACAGTGTGACAAGGCAGCAGGTAAAGCAAATAGGATGCTGGGGTGCATAGGCAGGGGCATCACTAGCAGGAAAAGGGAGGTCATAATTCCACTATACAAGACACTAGTGAGGCCCCACCTGTAGTACAGTGTACAGTTCTGGAGACCTTACCTACGTGAGGACATAGACAGGGTAGAGAAGGTTCAGAGGAGGGCAACAAAGATGGTACATGGATTGCATCACAAGTCCTATGAGGACAGGTTGAAGGAACTGAATATGTACTCCCTGGAGGAGAGGAGGGAGAGAGGGGATATGGTAGAGACATACAAGTATCTTACAGGGAGGAACAGGGTGCAGGAGTACACTATTTTTAAGTGAAAAAGATGTTCCAGGACTAGAGGACATGGGATGAAGTTGAAGGGAGGACGATTCAGAGGAAATGTGAGGAAGAATTTCTTCACAGAACGGGTGGTGGACAAGTGAACACCCTGCCAGAGGAAGAGGTGGGCTGAAACAATCAACGGGATTTAAGAATGCATGGGATAGACATAAAGGAATTCTGGAGGTCAGGGGTAAGGGGCAACATACTTCTAGGAAAACATAAACTGAACTTACAAGCTCAAATGGGCAGACTGGGTGGGCCATAGGCCCTTATGTGCTGACACTGTCTATGTATCTATGTACACAAACTACAGGACAGACAGGGAGTGTAGAAGAGGGGGAGGAGTGGCTCTCTATGTAAGGGAAGGGATAAAAGCAATGGAACAAAAGAGTAGACAGGGAGGAGAGGAGGCACTGTGGGTCACCTTAGAGACTGGAAATGGCACCACGATCCCCACAGGGTCTGGATACAGACCCCCATGTCAGGGAGAGGGAATGGACAAGGATATGATAGAAGGGAACCCTAGGATGGCAGAGAAAGGGGAGATATTGTTGATGGTTGACCTGAATATGCCAGATGTTAAATGGAGCACCTTTGCTGCAGCTACATCCAAGAGCAGAGCCATTCTCGCTGCTATACAGATGGCATGCCTCAGACAGCTATTTTGGAACCCACTCTTAAGGGAGCAATCTTAGCCCTTGTACTCTCAAATTGGGACAGTGAGAGGATTTCAGATCCGGAAGTGGTTAGACATCTGTGAACAATTGACCACCAAACAGTGTGGTTCACGATAAACCTAGCTATAGAGTCATGCCATACAAAGGTGAGGGAACTGGACATCAGAAGGGTTGACTTAGGCAAGTTGGAAGAGTGCCTTAGAAAAGCACTAGCAAACAGGCTAGAAGGAGGTGTGGAGCAACAGTGAGGAAACATCAATACTGCCATCACAAAGGCAACAAGCCGTTGTCTGCAGCAAATAATAAAATCTAAATGAAGTGAAAAGCCACTATGGTTCTCAAAAGTGGTGGTGGTGAAGGCTGGGGAGACAAATATAGCATTTGGGAAGTATAAGGAAGCACGAAAGGAGCAGGACAGAGAACTGTACCAGTTAAAGCGGATGGAAGCAGGAAGGGAAGTCAGAAAAGCCAATGCCCCAACTGAGGAAAAGATGGTCAACTCTGTTAAGAAGGGGGGTAAAACCTTTTATAAGTACATCAGGGAATGTAGACAAACAAAGGGAGGGATAGTGAGGTTGAATAGACATGATGGTGGGTGGGTGGGCAATGAGATATAGTGTGAAAGTAGGGATACTGAACGAATATTTCTGCTCAGTGTTCACAAAAGAGGAGGAGAGGGAGGTGCCTAATCCAATTAACAGTTGAACTCTGGATAGGGTGGGTCATAGAAACATAGAAGTTGACGGCAGAAAAGGACCGCAAGACCCATCCAGTCTGCCCATTTATTTTTCCACATTATGAATGTGCCATAGGCCTTTGCTCTGTCAATGACCTATCTATTCATACTCATCTGTATCGCTCCCTTCTCCCTAGCCCATGCCTGTTTGAAGCCCTGCATTGTATTCATATCCACCACTTCCTGAGGTAGGCCGTTCCATGCATCCACCACCCTTTCTGTGAAAAGAGCTTCCTCACATTACCCCTTAATTGGCCTCCCTCTAATCTCATGCTGTGTCCTCTTGTCCTGCTATTTTTTCTTATATTGAAACATGTTAGACTCTTTCACCTTGTTAATGCCCTTAAGTTGTTTGAATGTTTCAATCATATCACCTCTCCCTCCTTTGCTCTAGGGAATACATATTGAGTGCAGTTAATCTGTCCTCATATGTTTTCTGATGCTGTCCCTGCACCATTTTGGTTGCCCTTCTCTGGACTGCCTCATTTTGGTTAATGTCCTTGTGAATGTGTGGCCTCCAGTACTGCACACAGTACTCCAGATGGGGCCTAACCAGTGTCTTGTAAAGAGGGATTATTGCCTCCCACTTCCAACTTGTGATACCCATATTAATACACCCCAACATCCCTCTAGCCTTACCCACTGCTTTAGAGGTCTGCTTGGATGATTTCAGGTCATCGGTGATGATGACTTCCAAACCTCTTTCTTCCTTTGTGACTGCCAGTAAATCCCCTCCCAGCCTATAGGTGGCTTCAGGGTTTCTCTTCCCTATGTGCATGATCTTACACTTCTTTGCATTAAACCCCAGTAGCCACTCTTCTGACCATTTTGCTAGTTTATCCATCTCTCTTCTTATTCTATCCACACCATCTGGATCATCTAGTCTGTTGCAGATCTTGGTGTCATCTGCAAACAGGCAAATCTTACCCTCCAGTCCATCTGCAATGTCACTGATGAAGATATTGAAGAGGACTGACCCCAGGACTGATCCCTTAGGTACCCCAGTTGTGACTTGCATCTCTTCTGACTGCATACCGTTTACCACCATTCTCTGTTTTCTGCCCGTCTACCATTTTGCCACTCAGTTCACCAATGTCTGATCCACCCTGAGCCTACCCAGCTTATTAATCAATCTTCTATGTGGAACAGTATCAAAACTTTTGCTGAAGTCAAGGTAGGCAACATGAACTGTTCCCCTTGGTTAACCACTCTGGTTACCCAGTCAAAGAAATCTATGAGATTAGTTTGACAGAACATTCCTTTTGTAAACCCATGCTGTCTTGGATCTTGTGCTCCCATGGATTCCAGGTGTTGCACTATCCTTTCCTTAAGAAGTGTCTCCATAATCTTGCTCACTACTGAGGTAAGACTGACTGGTCTGTAGTCCCCTGCCTCCTCCCTGCTACCACTTTTGTGGAGCGGGATCACATGAGCCTGTCTCCATTCTTCTGGAACCTCTCCTTTGCTCAGACACTCACTAAACAGTTCTGATAGTAGCTCTGCTAGTTCCACCCTTAGCTCCTTTCGTACCCTGGGATGTATGCCATCAGGTCCCATTGCCTTGTCCACCCTGAGTGTATCGAGCTCTTGAAGGACCCTTTCTTTTGTGCAGGGACTAGTGCACACCTCCTTCCCCCCTGCATTTATGGCGCAGAGCTGCAGGCCCTGCCCTACCTTCTCTTTAGTAAATACTGATCTGAAGTATCTATTTAGGATAGATGTTTTTACATGGTCCCCTTTAATCTTAGCAATACCCCCTCTGTACCTTCTCCTTTCACTAATGTATCTATAGAAAGTCTTGTCACCTTTTTTTACTGTTTTTGCTAGTGTTTCCTCAGTTTGGGCATTTGCCTGCCTTACTGCCTTCCCTGCTTCACTTAGGGAAGTTTGGTATGCCTCCCTATCTTCATCCTGCTAAGTTCCCTTATATTTCCTTGAAGGCCAGCCTTTTGGCTCTGACCTGTTCTGCTACAGTGTTTGAGAACCAAAGTGGTTTCCTTCTTTTTGTGCACTTCCTTTTCTCACTAACACAATGGGATGTTGTTTCAAGTTTTGCCTCTTTAATGCTTGTGCACTTTGCCTGTACCCCCTCACCTGTATTTCTTTTTTCCAGGACTAGCTTAACTCTGATGGCCATCTTATCAAAGTCAGCTCCTCTGAAGTCCCATATTTTTTCTTTGGATTGTGATGATTTTGTTCTAGTGGCCAAATTGAACCATACCATGTGATGGTCACTGGCCCCCAGGTGACCTTCTACCTGGAGATCTATGATCCTTTCCCTGTTACTCAGTACTACATCTAGGATAGCCCAATCCTTTCACAAATGACAGGATTCTGAAAGAACTCCTAACACTGAAGGTGGCCAAAGAATCGGTCATGACAGATTTCACCCCAGATATCTAAATGAATTAAGTGGAGGAATAGTGACACCACTGACTACCCTTTTTAACAGATCATGGGAGGATGGTGTATGTGAGGACTGCAGGAGGGTGGATGTGATTCCCCTTCACATAAGTGGGAGCAAGACACAGGCAGGAAACTACAAACCTGTCGATGTGACCTCTGTGGTAGGGTAAGTGATGGATTCACTTCTGAAGGTAAATGTTATTAAGTACCTAGAGGCCAGTGGAGCACAGGACCCAAGGCAGCATGGGTTCACAGCAGGATGGTCATGTCAGACAATCAGGTTTATTGCATTGTCTGGGTGACCAAAGTAGTAGACCAGGGAGGTGCTGTGGACATGGCCTACCTAGACTGTAGCAAGGCATTTGACACAGTCCCGCACAAAAGATTAATATTCAACATAAGCAGCCTGGGAGTGGATCCCAGGGTGGTTGCCTAGGTAAAACATTGGCTGCCCAACAGGACACATAAGGTAATTGTAAATGGAGTCCACTCTGAAGAAAGAGTTGTTACTAGTGTGGTACCAGAGGGTTCATTACTGTGTCCAGTCCTTGTTAATGTCTGTATAAGTGACATTGCAGAGGGGCTGGAAGGAAAGGTATGCCTATTTGCAGATGATACAAAGAACAGCAACAGGGCTGATACACAAGGAGGCATGGAAGGGATAAAAAGGGACTTGGCAAGTTTGGAGAAATGGTCAGTACTATTGCAGATTGGATTCACTGCAAAGAGGTGCAAGATAATGCACTTGGGAAACATAAACACAGGGGAAGATTACACAATTTGGGGGGGTAGTAACAACAACAAATGTAGAAAGGGACCTGGGGGTGATCATATCAGATGACCTTAAGGTCAGCAAGCATTGTGTGAAGGCATTAGAGAGGGCTGTGGTGATACTGGAATGTATAGGGAGAGGCATCACCTGCTGAAAACAAGATGTTGTTATCCTTCTGTACAGACAGTTGGTGAGGCCGCATCTGGAGTACTGCATCCAGTTCTGGAGACACTGGGCAGGATTCACGAAGTGTTGTTGGACTAAGTCCCACTCCACCACCCCAGTTGTGTTTTAAAATCACCTCAGCTTGAACCCCTGATCCACAGATGCAGCAGTTGTGAAAGGTGTTACAGTGGTTCCCCCTGGCTGTAGCAGCCTCCTGCGGCTGTGGTGCTATCTCTGGCAATGGCATCTGCAGGCTGCCATGATCCATGGGGCCAGCCGTACTCCGGCTCCACCTTAGTGAATAACCGCAGCTGTGGGCGACCTGCAGATTCGCAAGTGGCAAATCACTAACGCTGAGGTTTGCCCTCAGCTGCAGCACCTTCCCCGATGTTCATGAATCCTGCCCCATAGCTCTGCAAGAATATAGACAGGATGGAGGCAGTCCAGGGGAGGGAAACCAAAATGGTGCAGGGTCTGCAAAAGAAGCCATACAAGGAGAGAATGAAGGTGCTTAATATGTATACCCTTGAGGAAATGAGGAAGAGGGGAACATGATAGAAACGTTCAAGTACCTCAGTGGAATCAACAAAGTCCAAGAGGGGTAGCATCTTTCAGAAAACAAGATGTGCAAGAACAAGGGCACACAACGTGAAGATAGAGGAGTGATGACTCGGGAGCAACGTGAGGAGGTAATTTTTCACAGAGAGGGTGGTGGACACATGGAACAGCTTTCCTGAGGAGGTTGGGGAGCCTACAACTGTTGGAGAATTCAGGAATGCATGGGACAGACATGAGGCAATTCATGGGGGGAGGTAGGAAGGAATAGGGTTTTGGTTAACTAGGATCTTCAGCTTATCCTGTGGGTAGGGAAATGGGCAGATTAGGTGGGCCAAGCAGTCCATATCTGCCGTCAATGTATATGTTTCTATGTTTTGATGTGGACATGTGCATAGTGTTGAGGGTGTTGAGGGTGTTGAGGGTGGACAGAGTCCGTATGGGATATTTCAGAGGTATGAAATGTGTCAGTCATCATCATTATCATATACCGTAATGACCCAGTGCACACACTGTTATCTTCAATGCATTCACTGTTGCAGATATCAGAGCATTTCATTTTGATTTTTTCCCTGGTGGTCTTCCCCTACCAGAACATTTCCTTTTAGCTGTCGGTTGTGACATTGATTGTTGTACCTGTGTTGTCCCACCCTTTGTGCTTACTTTTCTAGGTCTACCCCCTACGTGTCAGCTTCTGGACCTTTTCATGTATAACACATGTTTCCACCTGTTTCCTGCCACGTGTACTTGATGTTTGACCTTCCTTCTGAAATGGTTCTGTTCCACCTTCTGATGTCACCTGCTTGTCAATATTGTGTGTCTTGCATTTCCTCTTGCGTGGAACATTACCATTGTCCCCTTGTGTACTCACTGATGGCTGTGTTGGTGCCACTGTCTGGGGTACTCTCTGTTGTACATGCTTGTCATTGCTAGTGTCAAGCACGAGACCCCTCATTGTGAGCTACAGGCTGATTTACTGTTGGAATTTCTGCTGATGTACCTGTTGACTGATTTCTGTAAAATGTTATTGATGTATCTGTGCTGTGTCCTGTATCCGTGATTGTGCATGGTGCATCTTGTGTGGTCTCCATATGGTCCATGTGTTGTGTTTACGGTTTGTACCATGCTATCCATCCCTAAGTGGTCAGGTTCGGTGGTGTTTTTCTGATGCCTTGATGTGGCATGTGTACTACTGTCACCACATCCTGTGTCATGTGGCCTATTGTTTGGTGTTGCGGGAGTTATTTGGATACCATTTCCCACAATGCATTGTTGTCTCATAAGCATTTTCCTGATTTGCACCATTTCCTCAGACATACTAAGTACTACATTTGTTGCACATTGTAATGATTCTGTTTGCCTTTCAGTGGAGTTCTGTGTTCCTCTGAGTGTGTGTGTCAGTTCTCTGAAGGCCAAAACACTGTTCTGCATGATATTTGTTTGTTGTACTGTAGCGTCTACCATTGACTTCACTGCATCTGCCAGTGCTGACATGCTGCTTTCATGCGCATGTCCAGTAGCATTGACAGATGCAGCAACAGCCTGCATGGCATCTACCATTAGTTTGGATTGATGGACCATATGTCCATTTTGCTGTACCATGCTCTCATGCATGTCTTGCACTGTCACAGCCATCCGACCCTCCACATCAAGCATGGCCTGTCCATACTGTGCACGGTCAGACTGCACATCATCCACTCCCCTGGTCAGAGTGTGCTTCACTGTGTATGGATGATGGTGTACCTTCTGGGGTCTGATGGTCAACATGACTTGATGGTGTTTGGCCAGGTGACAGCTCTAATGAACTTGGTGCTAGGTCTGCAGGTATGTTCTTGACAGGACATCCATCATCATGGTCTGTTATGACATTATGGGCATCCTTTTACCTCACTATCCTGTTCTGTAGTTGTCATATTGGCGTGTTGATCATCTGCAGTGTTTGTTTGTGGCTGTTCTGCTGTACTTGGTTCAGTGATTTGGTTCACTGGCGGTCTTCCATATTCACCATGCCGTGTTGTTGATAACCTCTGTGTTGTCCTATGTGTTGTTCATTCTTGCATTTCATCCACTTGGGCTGTGAATGAACATAACAGCATTATTAGTAGTACCCCATACAGGTGAGCCATGGAACCCCTGTATTGGCATTCATGGTACAGGCATGCAGCAGAGCTATGGACATATGTTACACACTGATGTACCTAGACAAGATGTCATGACTGTCAATGCATGACTATATATTTTATAACATCCCAATAGATTTCCCTGTGTTCTCATTGGCTGAGATGACTCTGTTGTGGCCATTGGAGTGGGATACCTGTACCAATGCATACTTAAAGGTCCATGCAAGTGTGTTATGTCTCTTAATTCAGGTACCACATTATTCCTAATCACCATCACTATAATGACTACATCCTTTACAAATAGATGGTAGTCATAATGTAGGGCACCAACCTGATTGATCATGACTGTATGCAATACTTGTCATACATTTCATGTTGCGTCTGCATAAAAGCACCTCTTTACACACATACTGTACATTCATTTGGACAATCATCTACTATTCTGTCTCCATTGCTGTTGTACATTAGTTGTCCATGTACAATACATCTCCTGTCCCTACCAGTTTGCCTGAGGAATCCCTGCTCTGTACCTTTCAACAGCTATATGTCATGTTAATGCTCCCGTTGAGGCCTATATGTGTCTCGGTGTGTGTATACCACAGGAACTCTGCTGCAGATGGTATTAATGTATTCCGTGGTAACCTTCTGTGTGTGTGAATGTGTGTGTGTGTGAGAGTGTGTGTGTGTGTTTGGTGGAGGTGGTGGATGGCATTCCACATCTGCAATAAGGCTTAGTATACCTACAGTGAATAACATATGTACTGTATGAATCAGACAATGTAGTGACTGCAGACAAGGATGACTGTCATGGAAGTAACATGTGTGTATGGAATATTATACATTGTTGAGCTGCCTTTCTGTACAAGACACCTGTTGAGACACTCCAACGTCAGGTGTGTTTTCTAATATGTAACTCTTTGCCCTCTTTGTATGGGCACACAGGAACCTAAGGGGCATTGGTTCCACAGTACTGGGTGTACCACACAGTCAGGGGCATAATGAACTTGGCTTTGCACACTGCCTTACATTTATGTATTTATTGCACTGTTTCACCAGGAGGGCACACTGAATAACACTTTTGTCTTCTCACGGTGAAACTTGGGGAGAGGGATTACCTAGGGTTGTGATGGATGATCAGTTACAATAGTAAGTGGGTAGTACAAACAATACAACATTGTAAGATTGTGCAACAGTCAGAACACAAGGTATTGTACAATAATCAGTAGAGGAACATGAGGTAAATTACAATGCATGTCCAAAATCATACAAATGAACATATGAACATACAAAGCCCATTTAACCATTTATAGTGCATGATTGTCCCAGGAGCAGGCTTGAGATAGTACGCAAGTGCTGTTGGGGTTAAGAGGATGGGTTAAAGTTGTGCACACTGGTGACCCACAAGGGCAGGTAGAGAAGAGGGGGAAGGGGCAGGAACTGAATATGAGGGGAAGGGGTAGCCATTTCCTGATTTCCCCCTTCAGGATGTTGAGTGACCTGCCAGGAGGGAGGCCATGGTAGGAGGGCAGAAATTGGGGACAAGTATTAAGGTGTGTTAAAGCAGGAACAGCTGAGGGAAAGGTAATTGTGTAGGGCAGAGGCAAGGGAGTAGTTGGAGGAGGAGTGTCATATTTCAGAGGGGAGGTAATTCCAGATTTTAGTGGAACGATGGGTGGAGCCAGTCTGACTGATGAGGGTGGAGCAGCGAGGGACCATCAAGGTGCGGGTGTCATTTGATCTGAGTGTGTGGTTGGGGGAGGTGGAGTGAACAGAGAGGATGAGAGATAGGAGTGGAGCCCCCCGAACCATTATTTGGAGGTTAGCTTGGCACAGTGAATGATGTGCCTGTGAGATAGTGGGAGGAAGGAAGGTTAGAGAGCAATAGAATTCACAGTGGTGGGAGTGGGAAGGGGAGACTATAGCAAAGTGGCAGAAGGAGTTAGACAGAGTGTCCAGCTGTGTCAGGGAAGATTTGGGAGCAGCACCATAGACTATGTCACAGTAGTCAACATTGACTGTGGGTAATATACAGTTTGAACAACGCCCTGTTGCTCCTCCTTGCTTAATATTACACATATACAGATGTGGACATATTGTATTCTGACATTTGCATACATGGTATGCAGGTCACAACATACATCATGTACATATATAATGCTAGTGTCATCTTTTGAATGTGGTTATGTGGCATCGCTTGTAGTTACATGTCCCATGTGACCTACACATGTTGGTGATGTGTCTATGCTTTTATTCCCAGTTACCCGATTGCCATGTCGTACCCATACACTGGGAGTGTCCCTATTCATTGTCAAATGCCTTTCTATGCTGCTGATGTATTGTTCAAGGTGTGCTTGTGTTGAGATGCACATGCATTGTACATTGTACGACAAGGAGGGCTGGGGGGATACTGGGATGCATAGGGAGAGGCATCACCAGTAGAAAACAGGAAGTTATTATCCCTCTGTACAGACAGCTGGTGAGACCCCATCTGGAGTACTGTGTGCAGTTCTGGAGACCCAGTCTCCCCAAAGACATAGACAGGATGGAAGCTGTCCAGAGGAGGGCAACTAAAATGGTGCAGGGTCTGCAACGGAAGACATATGAAGAGAGACTTAAGGAGCTTAATATGTATAGCCTCGAGGAAAGGAGGGAGAGGGGACATGATAGAAACGTTCAAGTACCTCAAGGGAATCAACAAAGTCCAAGAGGGTAACATCTTTCAAAAAAAGAGGTGTGCAAGAACAAGAGGGCACAATTTGAAGATAGAGGGGTGTGGCTCAGAGGTAATTTAAGGAAGTATTTTTTCACAGAGAGGGTTGTGGATGCATGGAACGGCCTTCCAGAGGAGGTTGTGGAGTCAAAATCAGTGGTGGAATTCAAGCATGCATGGGACAGTCATAAGGCAATTCTGGGGGGTGGGGGTAAGAAGAAGTAGGCTGCTGGTTAACTAGGATCTGCAGCTTATCCACTAGGTAGGAAAATGGGCAGACTGGGTGGGCCGAGCGGTCGTTATCTGCCGTCAAATTCTATGTTTCTATGTACGGAGGCGTGCATGTCCTTTACTAGCCCTGTGATCCTTGCCATATCATTGCTGTGTATGGACCTGGATACATAGCGACACAGAGGTTGACAGCAGATAAGAACCGCAAGGCCCATCCAGTCTGCCCATTGTTTCTAACATCTGACTATGCCATAGACCTTTATCCTATCAATGGCCTGTATATTCATACCCATCTGTATGTCTCCCTGATGCCTATCCCATGCCTGTTTGATGCCCTGCACTGTATTCATATCCAACACCTGTAGAGGTGGGCCATTCGATAGATCCACCACCCTTTGTATGACACTGATCTTACTCACATTACCTCTTGCTCTACATCTGTCTGATCCCATGCTGTGTCCTCTTGTCATGCTATTTCTGTCATGTAGACATGTTACACTCTTTCACCTTATTAATGCCCTTATGATGTTTTAATATTTCAATCATTTCACCTCTCCCTCCTTTGCTCTACAGTATACATATTGAGCTCCATTTATATGTCCTTATATGTCTTCTGATGCAGTCCCGGCACCATTGTGGTGCCCCTACTCTGGACTTCCTACATATTGTTCATGTCCTTGTTCCAGTGCGTCCTCCACTACTGCATGCATTACTCCAGATGGGGCATGACCAGTGTCTTGTACAGAGTGAATATTACCCCCGTCCTATGACTTATGGTACACCAACTGATTCACCCGAACATCCCTCTAGACATACCTACTGCTCAAATGTTCTGACAGAATATTTTCAGGTCATCGGTGATGCCGACACCCGAGTCTTTTTCTTTCCTTGTGATTGGCAGCAAATCCACTCCCAACTCATATGTAGCTTCAGTGTTTAGCTGCCCTGTGCGCAAGATTATGTACTTCTTTACATTAAACATCAATTGCAACTCTTTTTCTGACAGTGTTTCCAGATCACTTCTCATTCTGTCCACCCCATGTGGATCATGGACTCTGTTGCACATCCTGGTGTAATCTTCAAACTGGCAATCCTAACCCCCAAGTCCATGTGCACTGTCACTGATGATGATATTGAGAAGGACTGGCCAAAGGACTGCTCCCTGGTGTACCCCACTTGTGACTTGCATCCCTTCTGATTGTGTACCATTTACCACCACTCTGTTTCCTGTCTGCCAAACAGTTTGACACACAGTAGACCAACCTCTGAGCCACCCTGAGCCTACGCAGATTGCTTATCAATCATCTAAGTGGTACAGTATGTGATGCCTTGCTGAACTCAAGGTAGGCGACATCAGGTGTGTCCCAATGGTCCACCACTCTGGTTACCCATTCACAGTGCTCACTGTGTTTCCTTTGTCAGGACCTTCCTGTTGTACACACATACTGTCTTGGACACAGTGATCCTATGGATTTCAGGAGTTGCACTATTGTTTCCTTAAGGAGTGCCTCCATGTTGTTGCCCACTATTGTGGTTAGACTTACTTGTCTGTAGTTCCATGCCTCCTCCGTGCTGCCACTCCTGTGCTGTGGGATCAAATAAGACCTTCCCCACTCTTCTGTGACCATTCTAGTGCTCAGAGACACACTGGTTGTCTGTTCATGGCATCCTGGCACATTATAAAATGTGGTGTTCTGTCAGTGTAACCATTAGTCACACATGCCTGTGTCCTGGCACTGTTGCCATTGTGCTAGTGCCTGCAGTGTGCTCTCTGTTACATCAGGTCTTTTCTATGACAATACTGTAACACTGAGTCAGACCCCTTGCTGTTCTCCACTGCCAACTTGCTTTATTGTGTGATATACAACATCCCTGACACATGCTTGCGCCTCGGCCTTGTTGCCATCTTGCTTGTGCCTGCAGCTTGCTCTCTGTTACATCAGGACTTTCCTATGTCCCTACTGTGTCACTGTGTCAGACCCCTTGCTCTTCTCCACTGACAAGTTGCATTCGTTGATGATATGCAACATTCCTGACACATGCCTGCGTCCTGGCCCTGTTGCCATCGTGCTTGTGACTGCAATGTGCTCTCTGTAACATCAGGTCTTTCCTATGTCCCTACTGTATCACTGTGTAAGACCCCTTGCTGTTCTCCACTGCCAAGTTGCATTCGTTGATGATTTGCAACACCCTGACACAGGCCTGCGTCCCGGACCTGTTGCCATCATGCTTGTGCCTGCAGTGTGCTCTCTGTTACATCAGGTCTTTCCTATGTCCCTACTGTGTTACTGTGTCAGCCCCATTGCTATTTTCCACTGCCAAGTTCCATTAGTTGATGATATGCAACATTCCTGACACATGGCTGCATCCTGGCCCTGCTGCCATCGTGCTTGTGACTGCAGTGTGCTCTCTGTTACATCAGGTCTTTCCTATGTCCCTACTGTATCACTGTGTAAGACCCCTTGCTGTTCTCCACTGCCAAGTTGCATCCGCAGATGATATGCAACACCCTGACACAGGCCTGCTTCCCGGACCTGTTGCCATTGTGCTTGTGCCTGCAGTGTGCTCTCTGTTACATCAGGTCTTTCCTATGTCCCTACTGTGTCACTGTGTCAGGCCCCTTGCTGTTCTCCACTGCCAAGTTACATTCGTTGATGATATGCAACATTCCTGACACATGCCAGCGTCCAGGCACAGTTGCCATCGTGCTTATGCCTGCAGTGTGCTCTATGTTACATTAGGTCTTTCCTATGTCCCTTCTGTGTCACTGTGTCAGGCCCCTTGCTGTTCTCCACTGCCTAGTTACATTCGTTGATGATATGCAACATTCCTGACACATGCCAGCGTCCAGGCACAGTTGCCATCGTGCTTATGCCTGCAGTGTGCTCTATGTTACATCAGGTCTTTCCTATGTCCCTTCTGTGTCACTGTGTCAGGCCCCTTGCTGCTCTCCACTGCCAAGTTGCTTTATTGTGTGATATGCAACATCCCTGACACATGCCTGTGTCCTGGCCCTGTTGCCATCGTGCTTGTGCCTGCAGTGTGCTCTCTGTTACGTCAGGTCTTTCCTATGTCCCTACTGTGTCACTGTGTCAGACCCCTTGTTCTTCTCCACTACAAAGTTGCTTTATTGTGTGATATGCAACATCTATGACACATGCCTGAGTCCCCGCCCTGTTGCCATTGTGCTTGTGCCTGCAGTGTGCTCTCTGTTAGATCAGGTCTTTCCTATGTCCCTACTGTGTCACTGCATCAGACCCCTTGCTCTTCTCCACTGCCAAGTTGCATTTGTTGATGATATGCAACATCCCCGACACATGCCTGTGTCCTGGCCCTGTTTCCATTGTGCTTGTGCCTGCCATGCGCTCTCTGTTACATCAGGTCTTTCCTATGTCCCTACTGTGTCACTGTGTCAGACCCCTTGCTGTACTCCACTGTCAAGTTGCATTCGTTGATGATATGCAACATCCCTTACATATGCCTGCATCCCGGCACTGTTGCCATCGTGCTTGTGCCTGCAATTGCTCTCTGTTACATCAGGTCTTTCCTATGTCCCTACTGTTCCACTGCATCAGACCCCTTGCTCTTCTCCACTGCCAAGTTGCATTCGTTGATGATAAGCAACATTCCTAACACACACCTGTGTCCTGACCCTGTTGCCATCGTGCTTGTGCCTGCAATGTGCTCTCTGTTATATCAGGTCTTTCCTATGTCAATACTGTGTCACTGTGTCAGACCCCTTGCTGTTCTCCACTGCCAACTTGCTTTATTGTGTGATATGCAGCATCCCTGACACATGCCTGCGTCCCGGCCCTGTTGCTATTGTGCTTGTGCCGGCAATGTGCTCTCTGTTACATCTGGTTTTTCCTATGTTCCTACTGTGTCACTGTGTCAGACCTTTTGCTGTTCTCCACTGCCAGGTTGCATTCATTGATGATATGCAACATCCATGACACAAGCCTGAGTCCCCGCCCTGTTGCCATTGTGCTTGTGCCTGCAGTGTGCTCTCTGTTACATCAGGTCTTTCCTATGTCCCTACTGTGTCACTGTGTCAGACCCCTTGCTGTTCTCCACTGCCAAGTTGCATTCGTTGATGATATGCAACACCCTGACACATGCCTGCGTCCCGGCCCTGTTGCTATCGTGCTTGTGCCTGCAGTGTGCTGTCTGTTACATCAGATATTTCCTATGTCCCTACTGTGTCACTGTGTCAGCCCCATTGCTGTTCTCCACTGCCAAGTTCCATTAGTTGATGATATGCAACATCCCTGACACATGCCTGCATCCCGGCCCTGTTGCTATCGTGCTTGTGCCTGCAGTGTGCTCTCTGTTATATCAGGTCTTTCCTATGTCCTTACTGTGTCACTGAGTTAGACCCCTTGCTCTTCTCCACTGCCAAGTTACATTCGTTGATGATATGCAACATCCCTGACACATGCCTGTGTCCTGGCCCTGCTGCCATCGTGCTTGTGCCTGCAGTGTGCTCTCTGTTACATCAGGTCTTTCCCATGTCACTACTGTGTCATTGCGTGAGACCCCTTGCTGTTCTCCAATGTCAAGTTGCTTTATTTTGTGATATGCAACATCCCTGACACATGCCTGTGTCCCGGCATTGTTGCCATCATGCTTGTGCCTACAATGTGCTCTCTGTTACATCAGGTCTTTCCTATATCCCTACTGTGTCACTGTGTCAGACCCCTTGCTGTACTCCACTGCCAAGTTCCATTCGTTGATGATATGCAACATCCCTGATACATGCCTGCATCCAGGCCCTGTTTCCATCATGCTTGTGCCTACAGTGTGCTCTCTCTTTCATCAGGTCTTTCCTATGTCCCTACTGTGTCACTGTGTCATACTCCTTGCTGTTCGCCACTGTCAAGTTGCATTCGTTGATGATATGCAACATCCCTGACACATGCCTGCGTCCCGGCCCTGTTGCTATTGTGCTTGTGCCGGCAATGTGCTCTCTGCTACATCTGGTTTTTCCTATGTTCATACTGTGTCACTGTGTCAGACCCTTTGCTGTTCTCCACTGCCAATTTACATTCATTGATAATATGCAACATCCCTGACACAGGCCTGCGGCCCGGCCCTGTTGCCATCGTGCTTGTGCCTGCAGTGCGCTCTCTGTTACATCAGGTCTTTCATATGTCCCTCCTGTGTCACTGTGTCAGCCCCATTGCTGTTCTCCACTGCCAGGTTCCATTAGTTGATGATATGCAACATCCCAGACACATGCTTGCGTCCCGGCCCTGTTGCCATCATGCTTGTGCCTGCAGTGCGCTCTCTGTTACATCAGGTCTTTCATATGTCCCTCCTGTGTCACTGTGTCAGCCCCATTGCTGTTCTCCACTGCCAAGTTGCATTCGTTAATGATATGCAACATCCCTGACTCATGCCTGCGTCCCCGCCCTGTTGCCATCGTGCTTGTGCCTGCAATGTGCTCTCTGTTACATCAGGTCTTTCCTTTGTCCCTACTCTGTCACTGTGTCACCCCCATTGCTGTTCACACATTAACAGTACCTTTGTCACCTGACCTGCATCATCCACCACAAACACTGTGTCCTGTGTTGAGGAACCATGTAGTCTGTGTTTGACAACTGCCTTTTTCATGTTGCGTGACATTGCGGCAATGGTACAGTGGCCTAGCAGACTATCGTATAGTCCCCTAGTGGTCGCTACATTGTGGTTTTGTGACACACATGCCCACATATGCTGGAAAATGACTGTGTTATTAACATACATTATTGTGGAAGTTGCAACAGTCAGCCTTATGTGGTCAGTGTCTGTTTTGACTTACAGGATCTCTGTATCTGCATCCATAAGGTGTCCACTTGTCCTATGCCGCTGATGGTCTCCTGCCGGATATGGGACACTGCCCTTTTCTCCAGGGATGTCAATGGTGTTTCATCGAGGGTCCTCCACCTGTTAAAGATTAAGAGTGTTATATTTAAGTCTACATATCCAGTTTACTTTCTCTACAGACAACTGTCAGGTTCTATTTTCTACAGACTTGTCCATTCTTATCTGTTTCTTACTCATGGCACATGTTGTATACCAGGTTGTAATGTTTGCTTCTACAGAGGCCTACTGTTAGGAATGGCTATGGTATCTTGACTGTGGGTGGGATTGGCCCTAAGCTTGTTGTGCTTCTTGTTGCCGGTTTGCACCTTGCCATGTGGCCCTATGTCACTACATGTGATTCATGCATTTTTCACTCTTTGATACACAATATTTTTAATTTTTTATTTTATTTATTTATTTGTTCTAGGATTACAAATACCTTTGAGCCAAGGCTCTTTTACGAAGGTTCCATGTCATTGGTACAAATGAGACAATCATAAGCAAAGAGAACAGTTAAAAAAAAACACAGTCTTGTAGATCAAAAAAGAACAATAAGGTGACACTTTGGGGAGGGGAAAGGGAAAGGAGAAGGGTGAAATCAGAGAGACTAAGTGGATGGGAGAAAAGGCGAGGTAGGTTGGGGGGACAGAGAGAGGCGGGGTGGAAGGCAGATAAGAATAGAGCTAGTGCAGCCGGGTGGCATTTGTCATGGGCCAGCAGGGGAGGTGAAGATAGAAGGGGGGGTGCTGGCAAAGTGCAGGAGTAGATGTGGATCCAGAAAGGGCATCTTCAACTATGGAACCAAAAGACATGTTTAGCCACAACAGTCACAGAGGTTGGAGGCAGTGAGTGTTAGGCAGAGACGAGCCTTAAAAGTGCTGAGCGATAGTGAGGATGAGATGTTGCTGGGAAGACCATTGTACCAACTAGTGGCCCGGTAAGCAAAGGATCTTTTGCCATGTGTTGTGCGGCAATGCGGGATTTGCAGAAGCTGAGGTTTCAATCTCCTGGTATGTCGGGTGTGGATTCTAGGTTGTATGAGAGCACAGACTCCAGGGGGGGCTAGGCCCAGCAAGATTTTCTTAGTAGTAATACAAGTTTGGTGTTTTATTCGATTGGCAAGATTCAACCATCCAGTTTGAGAATAGAGGTCACAGGTGTGAGTTAGGCATTGGGAGCCAGTGACAAGTCGACAGGCCTTGTTGAGGGCGGTGGATACACGTTTGAGTGTGGTGGTTGTAGCAGAGCCATAAATGATAATGCCATAATCGATGATGGATATGATAGAGCTCTGGACAGCAACAGCAAGGGCTTTGGGTGTCAGGTGTTTCCTATGATGGAATAGCAGGCCTAGCTGGGAGTTAGCGGCTTTGGTGACATGGTCGATGTGGGCAGTGTAGGAGAGGTGAGGGTCAAGGGTGATCCCGAGGTATTTAAAGTTTTTGACCTGTTCCAGTGTGGCACCTTGTCTGCTGATAACGGAGAGTTGGAAGTGCTTATGTTTATTTTGGGAGCTGCTGAAAATCATGGCCTTTGTTTTTTTTTTTTATTAAGGATCAGTTTGTGCTTTGTGAGCCAAATCTCAACCGAGGAGAAGCCGAGTTGGAGATTTTCTTGCAATTTATTCGGGTCCTGGTGTGTGGCAAGGATTACTGCATCATAGGCATACAGGGTGATATGTTCAGTGCAGGAGTCCAGTAGGGTGTTAAGGAACAGGCTGAAGTGTAGGGGGGCCCAGTATTGAACCCTGGGGGACTTCAGAGAGGACAGGTTTAGAATCAGAGTGCACATCTCCAATTTTTACATGCTGGGTGCGGTTTTCAAGATAGCTTTTGAACGAAGAGATTGAATCATTGGAGTGACCAGTATTTTTTAATTGGCTCAGCAGGAGGGAGTGGTGGACAGTATCGAAGGCTTTTTTCAGGTCGATGAAAACAGCACCAGTTAGTTGTCCATTGTCGAGGGAGCTGTGAATGGAACTGGTGAATTCGAGTAAGGCAGAGGATGTACTATGACTTTTTCTAAAGCCATGTTGCTGTTTACAGAGAATATTATAATTGTCCAGATGCTCGGTAAGTTGGTCCGCTACTATACGCTCCAGTGCCTTCGATAGGGGAGGCAGAATAGAGATAGGGCGGAAGTTCGCCATGGTCAGCCTTATCACCACTTTTGTGAATCAGGGTAACAGTGGCCATTTTCCATTTGTCTGGGAACTGGCTAGAGGAAAGAGAGAGATTAAAGATCTTGGTGAGGGGCCCAAGTACCTCGTCTAGCGTTAGGGCCAGTAGCTTGAGGTCAAGTGTGTCATTGCTTGTTCTAGATTTGCTGATGGCTTTGACAATGTAGTTTCGGACTTGATGTTTATTTAGTCCTTTAAAGTAGAAAGGTGGGTGACAGGCTTCGGGTGGAGGAGTTGGAGGGATGGGAGTTGACACATCTTGGAAGAAGTCAGAGGGGAGAACACTGCTAAGGTCAGTGAAAGCGATGTTAAAAGTGTTCGCAATAGTTTTAGAGTCAAGTGTAGCGTGGCCATTTATGTTGAGTATGTTCGGCGAAGATTTTGACTGCTTCCCAGTGACATCTTTAATGTTTTTCCAGAAATCCCTCCCATTTCCCCAGGAGTTAGTGAGGGCATTTTTATAGTAGTCAGATTTCTGTTGCCGAATGGACTTGGTGCAGTCATTTCGAGCCCGCTTATAATTCTGGATGTCGAATTGCTTACTGGAGTTTCTAGCCAGTTCCCAGAGGTGGTCCCTGGATTTAAGTTTTTTTAGGAGGTCTCCTGACAGCCAAGAGTTACTGAGCAATTTAACTTTACACTTTTTGAGGAGGGGAAATTTATTACAGGCTTCATTGAAAATGTGAATAAATTGCTCCAGTGCAGTATTAGTATCTATTGCCTTGAAGATGGAGGGCCAGTCCTGCAGACTGAGGTGCAATTTGAGGTGGGGTATCTGACCAAGGGGTAGGACTCTGCTGGTGATGAGTTTTGGAGGGGGCTTATAGAATTTGTTTGACCAGGTACAGCTGATGGGAGAGTGGTCACTGAGTGAGTCAGGGAGGACTGAGGTTTTCGTGATCTGGGAGGGGTGATTGGTTAGGATCCAGTCGAGTAGGGTGCAGGTCCCAGTTCTGTAGTTCTTTCTGGTTGCATAGTCAACCATTTGAATCAGGTTAGCTGATATAATGGAGTCCTTAAATGACCCACTTTCAGATGAGAGCCAATTAATGTTATAGTCACCAAGAAGGATGATTTCGGAGTCCGATGAATGGGATTTGACAAAGTCAAGGACAGCGGTCAGACCAGGTCCCTGTTCCTAAGGAGATATGTAAACAGTGACAACTGTGAGGATCTTATTGTGGGCACCTAATAGGAGTCTGATGGGAAGAATCTGAGCAGGTGTTGCTGGAAGACTGGAATCAATGGGGTGTCCTTGGAAAGTGTCTTTCACATATAAGGCACACCCTCCACCACTTTTGGACTTACAATTAACCCGGAAGACATTGTAACCAGGAAGGGTGATTGCCTGGTCAGGAATCTTTGGGGTGAGCCAAGTTTCAACTACTGACAGAATATCCTGGTTGTGTTGGGTGGTAAAGGCTTGCAGTGCATCAAGCTTAGGAAGTAGACTGCAGATGTTCAGGCACATGATTGAGAGAGAGTACCTGCTGGTTTGTTTTGGTTGGAGGTGTTTGGTCTGGGGTAAGAGTGAACAGTCCCTGATAGCAGAAGGAGGAGGAGCACAAGTTTCACGGAGCATAGGCAGAGTTCATTCAGAGACAGGTTGCGTTTCTTTTTTGAACAGTAGTATGCCAGATGATAATGTCAAAAATGCAATATTGGAATAGTTGTATACAGTGTGGCTAGATGTGCCCAAGGCTCACACATGAGCAGGGATAGATCAATTTCGGTGGTGTGCCTCCAGAGGAAATTTACATGCATTGTGTAATAATTCTCATTTTGTCCTTTTCTCCCTGACTATTGGTGATATACAGCTGCTGGGAACACGGCCTATTATGTTCATGCATATACTGTATTGCAGTGCATCTATACCGCAGGATGCATACTGCATGACATGTGAATCTGTATTATCTTTTGCATTGTTCTTTGGTGTTGCCTATTGTACATTTGTTAGGGTGTTTATGTGCCCTACTATGTTGCTGCAGGTGTACATATACATTGTTGCTGCGGGCGATCACTTTGGTGGGTGGACAGCATACACATATATTGTGACTCAGAAGACAACACTGACTCCTATGCCATCTACTGTATCTTTACTAGTTTCTATTCTGTGTGCCCCTTAATGTCCCACAGTGGTCCCTGTCCTTCCCTCAATGGCATATGGGTTGGGGGTGATATGGGGTTGTACTGTTGCATACCACATTGCATTACACACAGAATACATTGTTAATGCTCACCTGTTTTCTTGCCTTGACTGGTGCATGTTAGCAAGCTTCTGTTTGGATCGCCTTTTGATGTCATCATACCTTTTCTTGAGGGCATCAACAGTATGATTTGATGTACCCACGGCATTTATCTTTCGAGCCATCTTTTGCCATATTTTATTCTTGGAAGCCTTTGTGATTGATTTACTATACAGTGCATTATAGTTGGCATCTATCTCCTGTATGAGTACATCCATCTCTTGGTCTGTCTAGTTGGCTGCACATGGCCCTCGGCCACCTTCACCCTATGTGCGTTATGCACCTCCTTGTCTGCTACCTGCTGGTGGGATTGTTGTTCATGTTCCCCAGGGTAGTTCTGCTGCTGCTGCTGCTGTGGTTGTTGTTGTTGTTGTTGTTGTTGTCGTAGTAGTTGCTGGTGGTGTTGCAGCTGCTGGGCCTCTGGCAGTTGCTGCAAATGGTGGTCTTGGTGGTACTGCAGGTGCTGCTGGTATAGGTATTCAGGGTCTGTTGTGGTTCCTGCATTGCATAAATATGTGGATCATGTTGGCTGGTGCTCTGTGTATGCATGAGAGTTGGTTGGTGGTGCATACTGTATGGTGGCATGGTTGAGGATGTCACACCTTGGCTGTGGTACTCTGGCTGTTGATAATGCTGCTCCTGTGTGTACTGGGTGTGCTGCTGTTGCCACATGAGTGGTGGGCCCACCTGGCTGTATCTGCTCACTGTTGCTTGCTGTTGCACCTGCACTGCTTGTAGTGGGTTTGTCTGCCCCAGTGGTTGCTGTGTGGTTACCTGCTTGTACCCAGGGGGATGCTGTGATCCACTGTGTGGGATTTACTGCTGCCCACATTGCTGTGCTGTATGGGCTGCATAGTTTGCTTTTTCCTGAGGCTTCTGCTGCAGGGTTTGGCAAAACAGTTTCCCCCACTCTAACTGACCTATTTACACTGTTCACCTTTGCGGATGCGCACATGTGGAATTATAGCACGTGAGCGAATTCCGCATTTGCGGCATCATGTAATTCACTCACGTTTGCATTTTTCCACAGCTGTGGTATTTTTCTTGCTGAATATCACACAACTGCATTTTTGCAGTTGGCTGGGTCTTTTTTACCACACCTGTGCATTTTCAGCTTCCTTTTGTGAATCCTGCCATTTTCATTAAAAGTCAGACTTCTAAGTTAAAAAGAGAACACTCCTACAACCAAAAATAAAAGTATTCCTTTTTAATTACTTTTCACTAATTTTAATTAATAGACTTGGTAATTTAAATTGACTTATCTGGTAAAGTAAGAGGAAATCTACTTTAAACTATAAAATTTGGGTATATAACTTAAAAGCTTTAAATAAAAAAATACATAATTTAAAAAGTTAAACTTGAGTTTTATAAAAGTAGTACAAATCACTGATGTAATGAGTTGTTGCCAGTTCTCATAAAAATACATTTTATGTAATAATAATAATATAATAATAATAATCTTTATTTCTATGGTGCCTTTCAAAAGCCAAGGTGCATTACAAATTTTTAAAATACTGTATCAAACATTTCAAAGTCTTAAACATATATAAAACAACTAATACAGTTAAAATACAATGATTAAACACCAAAAGCTTGACACCACAAGTATGTTTTCAGGGCCTGTTTAAATCCCTCCATGGTTGCGCACTTCCATAAATGATGGGGTAGAGAATTCCAGAGGGTACGGGCTGAATTCATAAATGCACGGGCCCCTGAAGATTTCAAAGCCACCCTCTGGATCTCTAGCAACCCATCATCAGCTGAGTGGGGCAATCACCCAGGGCAGTAAGGGACCAGGAGCTCGTTCAGGTAGTCAGGGATCAGTCCATGTAGAGGTTTAAAAGTCAGAAGACCAACTTTAAAGGTAATCTGCCACTGTACTGGCAGCCAGTGCAGTCCACACAGCACCAGCAAAATATGACTGGAATACGAAGTTCCCTTCAGAAGCCAGGCTGCTGCATTCTGCACTAGCTGCAAGCAGTGGATTTCAACCCCAGGTAGCCCTAGGTAGAGGGAATTGCAATAGTCCAAGCACGAGGACACAAAGGCATAGACCAGCGTAGAAAGATCACCAGATGGAACAAGGTGCCTAATCCTGGAGATATTCTGCAGATGATAAAAAGAGGGCTTGATGATGGCAGACACCTACAAACACAGAGTCAGCCCTTCATCAATAATTTTCCCCAGGTTACGCACCCATTTGGAGGTCGGGAGTGATAAACCCTCAAGGTAAAGCCCGGAGGGTAAACCAACCACTGACCCCCCTATTCGGCACATCAAATCCACAACCAGCACCTCAGTCTTTTCCGAGTTCAACTTCAGCCAACTTGAGTCCATTCACTACTGGATTTCTATGAGGCAGTTATTAAAGACTGAGAGAGCTCCATCCTGGTCAAGTGGAAAAGAAAGGTAGAGCTGGGTATCGTCAGCATAGCAGTGAAACCTCAGGCCGTACCTTCTTACAATGTCTCCGGGGGCAGCATGTACATTGCAAACAACATGGGGGATAATACTGATCCCTGAGGAACCCCACATGACAGAGAAACTGGGTCCGAAGAATAAACCCCAGATACCACCCTCTGAGTTCTTCCTTTGAGGTAAGATATAAACCACCTGAGGACTACATCTGATAGTCCACAGATGAACCTCAGGCACTCAAGTAGGATCCCATGGTCCACAAAGTCAAACGCTGATGAGAGATCAAGAAAAAACAAGATTGAATGATTTTTCCAATCCCTAGCCATCAGGAGATCATTGAGCACCTGAACCAACGCTGTCTCAGTGCTATGCCTCTTTCGAACACCGGACTGGAGGGGTTCATAGATATCATGGATGGTCAAATGGTTCTCCAGCTGTATGGCCACTACTTTCTCAATCACCTTCCCTAAAAAGGGAAGGTTTGAGATAGGTCTGTAGTTGGCATGACAGACAGGGTCCAAAGAAACTTTCTTCAAGAGGGGTGTTACCACAGCCTCCTTCAGGAACTACGAAACTCACCTGTTTCCAAGGAGCATCAGACTATCCATCCAAGGACTGGACCAATACAATCAATACAACCCAAAATCAGGGAAGTTGGTCCTGGGTCCAAACTACAGCATGTAGGGTATGCATTCTGGACAATCCGCATGACATCTATGAACTCTGGTAAGTTGCAGGTACTCCAGGAAAGCTGAGGAGCAGCGGCCATGCACTGATCCAGAGCAACACCCAGAGTGTGCTGGATAGAGCACCGCCCTGATGTCATCCACCTTAGTTGCAACGAATTGAGCAAGTTCATCAATGCTACTTGTGAAAAGGCTTTTCAAACTTGTAGACAGACTGGGTTGAACTTGCACAGTCTGTCTACAGTGTGAAAAAGCTGAGCTGGTAGATTCTGAGCCACCGCAATCTCCCCAGACAGGAACTCTGCCTTCTTATGGGTGATTGCTGATTGACAGGCTTAATAATGTTCCTTCAAACTAAGGTGGTCAGCATCAAGGGAGGATCTCCACCAGCAATGCTGTAACTTTCGACCTAGTCACTGTATCTCCATTAAGGCCCCATCAAACCATGGTGACTGAGGGCAAAGGGAGAGAGGACGAACATGGACAGGAGCAACAACATCCAGGGCGACCAAAATAGCCATATTATAGGCTACCACGAGGCCCTCTTCATCATTGCTTGCCACTGGAAGGATCGATAGGTCAAGTACCAACACCAGGCCTTCAGCGCTAACATCTCATAAAAGGTGATACCTGACCATCTCCACAGGGGTAGGCCTATGGGGAGGGGGCATAAAAGAATATACTCCATGGTGTAGCGATCAGACCATCCAAGTGGTTCTATGCCCAGATCAGAAGCCTCGATCCCCAGGAGGAAGACTAAGTCTAGGGAGTGACTGTGTTTATGGGTAGCAGTGGTAGCTATCTATGTAAGGCCCAGCGATGACATCAACTGGAAGAAGTGCTGTCCAAACTGCAAGAATTTGTCATCAATCCAGGCATTGAAGTCACCCAGAACCATCAGGCTGGGTGACTCAAATGCCATGTCGATAACGAAGACCACCACTTCCTGAAGGAACAACTTTGCATCTCCTGATGAATGGTAAATGAGAGCGATCCTACAACCTACACCCGCTAGCATGGTACACTCGAATGACTCAGTCTCCTCAACTGGTACATTCATGAGGTTAAGTTTGGTCTGAAAACAGACCGCAACCCCCCCTCCCCACAATTCAATCTTGGGCGGTGAATCACCGAGTACCCAGCAGGAGTTAAAGCCTCCAAAATAGGGACAGAGTACTCGTCCAGCCAGGTCTCGGTGATGCAAGCCAGATCCACCATTTCTACAAGATCTACAATAACTGCAGTCTTGTTTTTAATGGACCTGGCATTGCATAAAACCACCTGGGTTGCATGAACCTCCAGGGCCACCTGAACCACCTGCCCACCAATATTGGTATTGCCCTTGGATTTATAAACCAGACATGGCGAACCACATTCTTGGTTCCATTTTTCCCCAGGGCATCTCCTGGATATCAGGACCCCGATGTGGTGGCCACACTCATTCACCCTCCATTGACCGCACCTCCCGCTCTCCTCCTTCTCCTCCCCTTACAAGTGATACCCAGTGCCCTACAGTGCTTGTATGTTGTAAAACTGCAATGAGGGAGGAATAAAGTGATGGAAGGCATGGAGAGGAGAGGGTGAACAGTGCACGACCATGAGAGCAGGCCTCTGGCACATTGTGGCAATCAGCTTATCAGATGGCTCTCACTGAACTAATGCAAAAAACAAATAAAAAGTAAAAAACAAAACAAAATAACACAAAAATACAACAAAATATAAACCCACACTTATGTCCTATCATGAAAATAAAACCCCTCAATTTACCCTCCCCTAACATAAAATACTAAATTCTAAACTATAAATAGCTCAGGGTCATGGGCTGGGGTAGGTCTATTTAAAACAAGTTTCAGTCACAAATAAATAGTAACACTCTGATATTGCAAATAAAGTCCAGGTGGAAGAAGCAAGTCAAATAAGAGAGTAAGTATCTTCAAACAAAAATCTTCAATTCCCCGGGCCCTCTCACAGCCTCGGGAAGTTAGCAGAGCACAGGCACTCTCACTGTCTGATCAAAGAAAAATGCTGAAATATAAATGCTTCCAGTCCCCAGGCCCTCTCATGCCCTGGGGGACCAGTAGAAAAATACAGGCACTTTTACTGTCTGCTGAATAACAATAAAGCAAGCAAAATAAAATAATTGGAAGTCTGACCATAGGCAGGTGGGCAGATAAATGGACAAAAAATATATTAGGCCAATCTGAGTTCTGCAGACTCAGAGGACTCCTACACTCAAGTTGATGTCTTCAGTGTAGCTCCAACACCATCTCCCACATAGTGGGGGAAGAATCCACAGATAATCCACAGAAACTCAAATTGGAGCAAAGTAACTTGGAATATTAAAGGAAAAAGGCGTGCACAGCACTCTCACTGCCCATACTCACAAGTTGCAGACGCCAGGAAGAGAGGCAGGTTGAACTTTCAGGAGCACAGTTTACAGCTAAGAAGAGTGGCCTAATGAACCCACAGGTAATCAAACTTAGCGCAGGATGCGAAAGATAATAAAGTTACTGCCAAGTCAATGAATTCCTTAAAAAATCTTCTTCAGCAACAGCTCCACGCTAATGTTACCCGTTCTGAATAATCCTTTTTAGTCAGTCCAATGGGGCCAGAGGCAAGTAAAGAGCTTGTAGAGTGCAATAACAGGAGAGGTAGATAGACACCCCCCAACTGCACCACCCAGAGCTAGCCACTTCCCTCATCCACCCACGACACATGGCTACAGCTACAGTACCCCAACAAACCAACCCCTTGGCTGATCCTCAAGGCAACTTAGAAAAAGCCCCAGTTCTTCTCCAGCTCCCCAGAGGCTAAACAAGGCAGCTCCCTATGGCACAGACGGATCCCTCACCCAGTGCAACTCTCCTGCAATAAACATTCCCCAAGGCTCACAAATTGGGACGACATCCTCACAGTTTGAGAATCCACCAGCAGGGTTCAGGTGCCACAAATCCCGACAACAGTCCCCGTTCTTCCTAGCCAAGTTCTTTAGCTTGTCAGCTACAGGCTACTAGTGGCAGGAGCTCACCGCCAGTCCAAGCAAGCTGTGGCCATGCTCCCCAATCCTCAAGATTTGAGCAGTGAGTTAAAATAACAGGAATACAACTACAACTACTAAAAATAAACAAAACATACTTATTGCTAATAAAGTAAAAATGAAAACAAAATAAACTAAAATAAAATTCCAACAGGAGCTTAATTTCTGCTTCCCAATGGCTGGCCCAGCGTGGCCACCATTTTTTTCATGCAATAAGTTTTAAAACAAGTTTTATATAGAAAAAATCTAATGTATTGATCTTATAAGTATATGTTTTTATGCTTAAAGGTTATGTTAAATACTAAGTATAATAAAAGTACTGTAACTGTTACCACTTACTATGCTAAGTATTGCTTATTTCTTTACATTTTTCTTTGCTAAAAAACTTTTTATTAGTTGCTAAATTTTCTAAAATAATTTTGTTAATGTTTACAAGATTAGGCTTGATATTTATGCTATTGAAAAATATTTAAAATCACTGTATAGGTGTAAATAAAATATCTATTTTTCATATAACTATACATGGGGTAAGCAGTGTCATTTGCCATTATACTTAAATCTGAAAAGCATAAAATAATATCACATGTAAAAATGTATTATTTAGGGTAATTTATAAAATAATTTTTAGTTAAGGCCTGAGGTAAATCTAAGTGCATTATTATAAAAAGTGATATTATAAGCCTTTGTTCCGACAGTGCCGTGGTGAGCTGCTGAGCTGGCCCTGTGGCATGGTCGGTGGGTGCACAGCTTGGGTGGACACAGTGCTGGGTTCGGGTCTGGGCTCAGGTACATTTTTGTTGCTCAAGTGGATAAATAAGAGCAACTCCAGACAGATGAAATAAGTGCTGTAATAGCAATTTATTTAAGCCAAAATAAGTACGGCCGTACTAATTTTTGCTTAAATAAATTGCTGTTACAGCACTTATTTCGTCTGTCTGGAGTTGCTCTTATTTATCCACTTGCTGAATTGTTCTGAGGTTTGCTACCTCCGTAAGAGCACCCTCCTCATTAGTGGTGTGCTGCTTTGCTTTTGTTTTGCTTTACATTTTTGTTGCACCCGGCCTGAATATTTTTTTTAATCTTTTGCACCCCTCCCTGACATGCACCCCTCTGGAGATGAGAATTCTTAAGTAGGGGGGTGTGGGGGTGCAGACCCCTGCATAAAACATTATAATTGTAAGTCCCAGGCACCATTTTACATTTTACCTGGGAGTCACATCACCAATATTGATTTTCGGCAGTGATTTTGCCTTTATCTGATCACCTTTCAGCAGTCACCGTTATGACATAAAACTCGTTTCAGTTATTTAGAATGAATGGCTGAAGAATAAAATGGGATCCCTGATTGATCCACTGAAAGTGGATGTTGCCAGGTGGAAAATGTTAAAACTCTCCCTATGGGGAAAGGTTCAGATACTGAATATAACTGTACTCCAAAGTCCCCTATATAGAAACATAGAGACTGGCAGTAGATAAGTGCAGTCTGGCCCTCCAGTCTGCCCATTTTCATTGTGATTGCTTATGCTGCAGCCCTTCCCCCTTTGTCTACAACACCGTGTCTTCCACCTCTTCCTCTTTTCTATGGTTCCTTTGTGCTTATCCCAGGCATTTTTGAATCTCACCTCTGTTTTTGCCCCCACTACCTGTACTGGAAGGTTGCTCGAGGCATCCACCAAATTTTTTGTGAAGAAGTACTTCCTCACATCTCCCCTGAATTTACCACCCTCTAGCTTCATATCATGACCCCTTACTCTAGAGTACCCTTTTCTCTGAAAAATACCTGCCTCCTGTACCTTATTCATCCCTAAGAGGTATTTAAAGGTCTCAATCATATCTAATCACTCCCTCTTTTCCTCCAGGGTGCACATATTGAGCTAATTTAGCCTTTCCTTGTAGAGTTTTCGATGCAGACCCTGCAACATCTTGGTAGTCCTCTTCTGGACCACCTTCCCTCTGTCTGTGTCTTTCCTGAGATGTGGTCCCCAGAACTAGACACAGTACTCCAGTTGAGGACTTACCAGTGACCTATATAGGGCCCTCTTCTCTCTTTCTGCTAGTGATACCCCTACCTTTGAAGCCTAGCATCCCACTAGCTCTTCTGATTGCCTTGTCACATAGTCTGGCCACTTTTATGCCATCTGACATGATTAGCCCCAGGTGCCTTTTCTGCTTGGTCACTGAAATTATTCCCTTCTCCCTATTTTGTACTCCACTCCAGGGTGTCTGTGGTCCAACTGCATCATTTTCACTTATTTGCAATAAACCCTAGCAGCCAAACCTTTGATCACTCCTCAAGCCATTTTAAATTTCTTACCATGTTTACATCCTCACCCCCAGAGTGTCCACTCTGCTGCAGATCTTGGTATAATCTGCAAAAAGGCAGACCTTTCTTTCCAGCTACCATGTTATGTCACTAATGAAGATGTTAAAGAGGATCATCTCCAGCACTAACCCCTGAGATACACCACTGGTCACTCTCCCCTCCTCACAGTGAACTACATTTACCACCACACTCTGCCTACTATCCCCTCACCAGTTTCTTACCCAGGTTACCACCTAATTGCTCATTCCAAAGCTACTCAACTTGTTTACCAGTCTCCTATATGGAATGGTATCTAAGGTCTTGCTGAACTCTAGAAAGGCCATGTCCACCACCCCACCTGATCTAACACCTTGGTTTCTCAGTCAAAAAAAAATCAATCAGATGTGTTTGGTATGACCTTCCCACTGTGAAAAGCATGCTACCTTGGATTCTGTTCTCAGATATCTCTCACTAAAGGTCTAACAATCCAATGGAAGTAGCTAAGGGGAGTCTTTAACCAGTTCCTCTGGGAAAGGGATAAAGTGATGTTCTCTGCCATGAGAAGGGTTCCCCCTGGTCAAAAGGTGGTTTTAGGTCCCCATGGATTCAGGATATTATGTGTCCTGTGTGATGCAGCAACTATGGAAATTCCTCATGGGCAAAACAAATGGGATCATTGCTAAGGTTGCTTCCTATAGAGGAGCACATATGGGGAGGGAAGCCCTTGGAAACAATTTTATGGACTACCAGGAGAATGTAGGACAGCTACCCATAGAAAGGTACCTGTGGGACACTTGACAGGAAGATAAGAAAAGACTGAAGGGTAATTTGGAGCTACCCATAGGGTTGTGGACTCTGTGGAGGCATCATCAGTTAAAAATGATTTGCACACTCTCCCAATGAAGAGAATAGGAAAGTACCTAGCTAGTAAAGATCTGCGACCTGTGTGATAAAACAACAGGGTGTTGGTTAATTCTACAAGTTTTGAGAACCAAGGTAAGGGAATGAAACATACCAGTACAAAAGTACTTCCAGATGACGCATCTCCTCCAGAAGAAGTTGGGGCAACACAATCTAACAGCAAGAGGCACCTGGAAGGACTAGTTGGGGGCAGCAGGGGTGGTGTGACACATGCCATGGGAGGCACAGGCTGGATAACATCTACAGAACACTTCTGAATGAGTGTTTTCCATGGCTGAAACTGATCCAGGGCAGATGGGAAAAGATGCTATGATATGGACTCACAAAGGAGAGGTGGAAGGTTTGTTGGGTTAAAGCCTATGGAGAATGTACAGATATAGCATGTTGGTTGATGCAGCTCAGAAATTTCCATGCATGGTATTGGATGCCTATGGCATTAAATAGCATGACTCTTATTAGTTCTTCAAATTGCTAGCAATGTGTGCAGGACAGTGGATACCTGCTGCATGTGCAGTGGTCATGCTGTAAACTGACTGCATGGTGAAATAACATTATGGAAATAATGGAGTAGGTTATGGGACAAGCTCTACCTAGAGATTAGACCGTGTTAGTGCTATGTCAGGGTCTGTGTGGGGAAAAATCCCCAGTAAAAACACAAGGAAGCCCATTGTAGTGAGCGGCGTGCACTGTTTGTGTAGGTCAGTGTTTTACCCAGCCTTATTTCACCGCATGCTGTTTGGCCTGCGGCATCTATTGCTGCGCTATTTTTATTTTAGGCAACATGACCCCCTGCCTGTCATTGGTGGTCAGGCTAATCACGATTTTGCCCAATGATGAGATCAGGAACCCCTTTTAGAATGTTAAAAATGTCTAAATGAAGGCAAAATAAGAAAATAGAAATAAATGAATTTAAGACTTTCAAGTTGCTTTGGGGGGCACTGGTGCTATAACTGGATCTAAATACCAACTTTTCCACCCATATAGACAGGATGCACAACAAACTTTGTCCAAAGCTTGCTGCGCTATACTGAAACAAATCATGTCTTCCTTTCCTGGTCTATCATAAGATCATATTTAATATCATGTTACCCGTGTTTGGCTGTGTAGATGTAGTCTACAGTTTTGCTCCGAAGTCAACACTTGCCAGGCTTGACCCCCTTTTTCATTCTTCTGCCCGTTTGCACTTAGTGCTACATCTCTCACCAATCACAGCTCTCCATATGCTAATCTGTCTTTCTCTCTCACTTGTGGCCTGCTATGTTTCACACTGTTCTTCCTTCATGCCCAAATACTGGCTTGCCACTATTCCCATTTACCTTTCCATCCTCCCTCGCCATGCCATCCCCTCCTTCAGTTCCCTCCATTCATCTTATGCACATTCCTTTCATATCCCTCACAGTAAATCTGAAGCAGGCCAGTCTGCTTTATCCATATTTCTACACTTTGTAATAGACCTGATCTCACCATCCATCTCTCTTCTTCCCTCCACTCTCTCAAACCACTCTTACTGAGACTTTTTAGAGTTCTTCCTCTTCTCTCCATATGACAATCAGCCTACTGTATGTCTGATTTACGCCCTCTGCTATTTTACTTGTTTTATCCCATTTTTGCCTACTCAAGTGTATACTGTAGCTTACAACTCAATGTACTCTGTAATCTGAATTTTACTCTGCATTGGTTCTATACATGTCTTGGCCAACATTGGCTGCATGATCCTTTAGCACTAAACCTGGCAACCCCAAAATCAATGTACATGCCCACTTTTTACATTGTTTCTGTCTTTCTCTGAAATTCATGACTTGTACTGCAATGTTATTGTAAATGTTCATGCTATTATAGTTGTCACTTTGTATTTGCTGTTTTGACCCTTGTTATATCACCTGTCTTGAGTCACACTTGGAAATGAGCCCCGGTTCAGTGTGCCTATCCTGGTCACCAAATGTTAAATTAAATAAATAAATCAATAGGCATACCATCCAAAAGCCATATCTCTGCAACCTAGTAGTGGATCTCCATTGAATTCTTCATCTGCCACACAGGTCAGGACTCAACCCTTAATGCTTTCCAGAGATAGAGCTTTCTGTTGCCACTATGAATAGGATCATCATTTGACTCAATGGTGTGACAACCCTGAGAATCAGCAACTGGTAGAACAGAAAGGGTCAAGACAGCACAGGACACTAGGAAATGACAGTGGAGCCCAGTGAGGGAGCATTCTGGGACACTGTGAAGAGCTCTGTAAAATGAACAATTGTTACTGCATCTGTTGGAAATAAGCTGATGCCATGACTATTGGGTCCCACTATAACCTTTCAGATTTCCACAGAGGGACCAGGACTATAAAAGGCAGACTCCATGCAGCAGACTGTGTACTGCAGGAGGAGATGCTGCTGGTCAGAACAGTGCTCCATGTGACAGTGGTAGGTCCACTGAATACACACTAACATAACATGCTATGGCACAAAAATACATTATTATCAGAAGTAATGTAAATTGTTGGTGTATTGTCTTGTATTTTATGGAGCTTTTGGAATTGACTAAATACATTATACCCATGAATGAAAGGCACAATGCCTTGTGGAAGGTATGAGAAAAATGTTAATAAAACAACACACTTTATATAAGGCACTTATTCATATTTAATGAAAAAAAAATGTTGATTCAAAAAGTTGCTCTTTAATCTGATTACAGACAGGAAACTATGAGATATGACCTTCTGAACAACAGGCTTGCAAAAGAAACTACTATGGAAAACTACAGATCAAAACAACAATGTCATGTTCCCGCTGGTAGAACCCTTTTTGGATTCTTAACATATTAAATTGAATGTTTCTACCTGTGCAGAGAAATGGATTGCTCATCCTAATGAAATACAAGGGCAGAAACAAACCCAGTATTAAAATAGGTAAATAGAATTGCACTGAAATGCTAGTTCTTAAGGTGGAGTAACGTTTAGAATAATTGTCTTCCAAGTAGTGGACCTGAGTTCAATCACTGGCCAAACAGCACATTTCTGAAATCATCTTTTGTGCAGATAAATACATTTGCATGTTTTTTTAATCTGCTTTACAAAAAAAAGGTTTTATGTCATCCATACACTACATTGTTGCATAAAAAATATGAACAAAATGAACTCTAGCTATAACTGATAACACTAGTTCTGAATGGACTGTCATCTCATACTGTGCATAGATACATATGATAATCGGAAAATAAATATAATAATAACCATCAGTTTGAAAAGCATGACTCTATATAATGGGATAGTGTGATCCTGTTTGTACTTGGGAATCCACATACAATTGGAAAAAGGTATATAGCTTGGCAAGGCAGAAGAGTGCACATGATATGATAGTGAAGCACTGAAGGGTGATTTATAAGTTGATTGAAACCACTGTAAGTACCTTTACTGATGTATATTTTATATTTATTGAGCAGAAAATCCTCTTTCCTGAAGAAGCCTGATGCAGATAAAGTGGTGTGCTCTTACTTGAGGCATTGTGGAAGGAATAATACAATACAAGAAAAGGTTTTTGAACTTACCTGTGGTGAATGGGTGTTTTATCTGGAGGGACATTGCATTTCTGTCCCTCCACAACCATTCTAATTTCTACAGAAGGAAACCTATGCCAAGGGCAACTGTACAGTGTATTGTAAGACTTCATTATTTACTGATAATTTTTTAGGGCTTACCTGAAACATTTGCACCTAAAACTGTTGGATGGACTTGCCATATGGGGTTGGAGCAGTGTACAATACTCCTATAATGGTTATATAACTGTAAATTGAATTCCCAGATATCTGTTTGGGAGTCTATCAAAATATGTACATGCTGGTTCTCAGTTGCCTTAATGCACATATAGTGGCAAATACACTGTTTCTACTTGGAACCCATTCCAGTATGCATGGATGCCTAGCTCACTTGTGCCTATAGATAAGTGGGGAGAAAAACTACCAGGCATTGTCAATTCAGATTTCAAGTTTAAAGATTATTTGGTTTCACAAATGTGTATTACATAATGTGTGACACATCTCATAACATACAAATAAAATTCTGGTATGAAACTGTACACGTATTCCTAATTAAAAAAAACCCACTTATAATCTAGATTTAATAATAAAATGCAATCAATCATGGGAAATATATATTACATAGACACACATTACATATCATCTTTCAGTTCTTAATAATCTATAGGCTGCAACTGAAAACCGAGCTACCCTATATAAAAGAGTCACAGTGTCTGTATCTAAGGGAAACTTTAATTTCTCTTTCTCATTTCCATTCTCAAATTTATTCAGATACTGGGACAATCGTTTATCTTTCAAAGTGCTTAAGTGTTTGCAGTCTAGTAGAATATGTGCAGTATTTCATTTTCCTGAGCATCCACTCTTAAATTCTGAACCCATTTTAAATAAGTTCCACCCCATAAGGCATGTAGCCAAAATTAAAATAGAATCTTAAGTTGTCAATGGTCTTGTAATGCATATTTTCCTCACATCTGAGTATATAATTTCTCTCTTATGAACTTTTTTTTAATTTCAATATGTTGAGAAATTAGTTGATAATGAAATTCTTTCTAAATCTTTTTGTTTAGCAATGGCTTGTATACATTCTATTACACTATTCAAATACATACTAAAATCTTGAACACTATCTATTTTACTAATAGGGGTTAGGCCTATTTTCCTTTATTTAGTATCCATCTGTTTAGACCATGTCCAATCCTTTAACATTAGATTCTTACCTACAGAGAGTATAAAACTTTCCTCCAGCAATCAAATAGGATAGAGTTTTCTTCCCTGTTATCACATAATTTTAAAAAGTAATGAATGGTTGTGTTTCTGTTCCTACAGCTAAAGGCAATATTCCTGTTTCAGCCCTCAAGAGTTCTGTCAGTACAAATTGTGGAAGATTTAGGGTTAGTCTAATAAATAGATTTTGTATGGGTTCCAGGAGTTTTACACCTTTTGGTACACCCCAAACTTCAGATCCATACAACACAGTTGAATTAACCTTTATGCTTTAAATACAGTATTAAGTAAAGCAGCTGCTGAATTATTAGAGGTGGTCGAAGTCCACAAACTTTGCTACAGGTAGTATTTTGTGTATAACCCAAATTTCACAAAATAATATGCAAGGTGAAGTGAATAACTTTGCATCTCAAAGTAACACAAAGTTTCCATTGTTCCCTATGGACTTCACATTACTTTGCCTTGTTTTTGGTGTTTAAGGTGAATTTTGCAGTGATTTGTGGGATGTAAGGCCACATGGGCCCTGTATTGTCTTGTACAGCCTCAGTTCAGTGCAGTGTGTCTAGTGGAAAGCTGGAAACAGTTTGGTCTCGGAGCTCTGAGAATGAAACCAGTTTAAAACAGTTAAAAATACATTTTTGTGACTAAATTTTGTCAACATATTTAGTACATCAATTGTAGTAAACTATTGTGTGTTTATATTATCAAGCATTTATTGATTTTGTGTGACTATTGAATGTTAATTTAGTACCTTCAGTCTCTGTACTGACAGACACTGTAGAAGTGTGCTTCAGGGGAGGGGCGGATCTGTGATGTAGAAGGGAGATTCACAGACCACAGTGAGAAAGGCAATCTTTCCAAGTGTTGTTGGCTAGTTTTTTAATATTTGTCTGTTCAGGTACACAGAGTAGTACTTATATTAATTTTTTATAAGTTTTTGCTGTTTGCTGGGCATTTTTTTCAGTCGGTTTAAAAGACTGCCTATGTTGTAGTTTGCTGAACAGTTAAGGTTTCTATGCCTGACCATTAATCTGTTTGCATGTTGTCAGTTCATATGCATTTTATTGCAGCTCCCACTAGCAGCACTCGGAATTTCTCAGCCTATCAGCAATATTTGTCCCTGCTTTGGTGTAGCTACTGGGGTCCCCCACAGCAAAGCTAGATATTGTTTTTTGGACCTTTGGATTTTTGAAGTCTGATTCAGATCTTGGTGTGCCTGTGTGGCTGCATCTCTTTTCTGTTTTTGCTTCCCATCCACCAAAAACTGTAGAAATATAAAGTTGCTGTTAATTTTTTATCTAATTTTAAAAAAATGCCCTTGAAGAGATGGTCCTGCAAAGCTGTTTCTTGCTGTGGCACTGCTGCCAAGAAGACTATTAGCAGTGGAAGTTGTTGTGATGATGAGGCAGGTTCATCAGGGGTACCAAGTCTAGCAGTGTTAAGAGTGGTTGTGGCCGTGGCCATGTTAGTACGCAGCAGAAGGCAAAGGTAGTAGTTGCTGTAAGTAAAGGGATTTCTCCGACTATGTTTTTCAAAGTGAAATCAGTCACTTCAATGCTAGTTGGTGATGCTGTTGTCCCTGCTGGTAGTGAAGTTAGTGATGGCATGGTTGATAACAGCATGAGTATTGCTACAAGTTCAACCCTGGCAAAGTTATCAGGTTGGAAAAATGTTGTTGAGTCCACAGACTTGAGTGAAGTTGATGTCCCACTCCCTACAGTAGTTGAACATGATTCTGATCATGACGATGACTCATAGTCGCATGTTTCTACTGATCTTGAGGTTAGGCCATCCAATTATTCAGATGTTGACAAAAAAATGTGCAGATGATCATATTGAGTCGGTGGCTGGAATATCTCCACAGGACAGCATCCAAAGTGAATTTGTTGATGAAGATTATGATGATGCTAGTGACCCCATTTGGGAACCAAACAAAAAGAAAATGAAGGTGGCAGTTTGCAAACAGTCTGTTAGTTAATCACCCCCTCCTTAAAGTTCTGATGTAGCTGTGTCTCTTGGTGATCCTGAAATAATAGACATAGACTGTGATGTTCAGTCAAAGTGCAAGTGTGCACAACACCAGAAATCATGCAGTACACCCCCATTTCATTGACACAAAAACTGTCATCCCATATGCAGCACCAGCAATGACGTGAAGAGTAGAGCATCCAAACCCATAGTTTGGGATTTTTTTGTACAAGATAAAAATGATGAAACAGTGGCAATCTGCCTGCTTTGCCAAGTGCTTGTGAAGCATGGTAAAAAGAGTAGTCATCTTGGCACCGGGAGCCTGAATACTCATCTCAAGAGCAGGTACATGGCACTGTGGACTCGGCACTAGAGGAGATCTGATGCCGTAGTGGGGCATTCACCCTCATCCACCTTAGTGAGCATGGTATCCCCTTCCTTGAGTGTAAGTAGCCATGTCAGTAACAGTTGTAAAATAACACTGGAGGATTGCTACAGGCACATGGAGGAGGAGGAGGAGAAGGATTTTGAATGTTCAAGTAGTGGTCAGAATAGCAGTGGTGGTCCATGTCATAATTCTACTACATCAACCCCTGTGCTTAAAACAGGTAAAATAACCACATTCATTGGCTTGCCACCTGTGCACCCACCATCACACATCAAAGACACCCAATCCATGGTAGTTCACAGAGGAGAGCCATTTGGCACACCACGTGCAAAACACCTAATAATGTAGCCCACGTTGCACAGCCTTTTTTCCCAGAACAGTAAATACCCACCAAATCATGTGGTTGCATGTAAACTCAATGCTTCCATAGCTGAAATTTTGGCAACTGACCATTTTCCCTTCTCTTTTGTGGAGAATGTGGGATTCAGGCGCTTTTTGGTACATGCATGTCCTAAATGGAAGAGTCCATCCAGGACATACTTTTCTATCCATGCTGTCCCGGAGTTATATAGGACTATGACAGAGTCTGTATGATATGCTCTTCAACATTCTGCATCACCTTACATTCACTTAAGCATGGATATGTGGTCAAGTGGCAAAATGATGGGTAGTTCATATCTATGTATTACTGTACATTGGGTGCAGCTACCTGAGGTTGTCTGTGATGGTAGGATGGGAAACCAGTGTAATAAGTCAGTCTGTTGTAGTAGCAACCTTAATGGCATTAGACAGCATGCCATGCTTGCAATGTATAGTGTAGCAAGGTTGGATGCAGATGAAAACATGCTACACCTGCTACTGAGAAATTGATGAGTTGCTGCACCCCCTGTCCCTAAAAGCTGGCTTCATAGCTAGTGATAATGGATCAAACATTGTTAAATGTATCATCAATGGTGGCTTTGTGAGGATTCCATGCATGGCCTACTGTTTAAATCTTGTGGTACAGGAGTTTCTGCAGTACCCTGAAATCAAGCAAATGCTGACTGTTGCACGCCTCATCTGTGCCCACTTTGCATGCTCTTGAAAGGCCCATGACCATCTTAGGCAGCTGCAGATTCAAAACAGCCTCCCTCAGCATGGCCTCAAGCTTGAAGTTGTCATGAGATGGAACTCAACACTTTACATGGCAGAGAGAGTGTATGAGCAGTACAAAGCCATCTCTGAGTACCTAGCTATGCACACTAACCGAGACAGTTCAGGGGCCTCAATGTCTATGATAACTGAACAATGGCAGCTCATGGACTCAGTAATATTAATTTTGAGGCCATTTGAACATGCCACACAGGAAGTGAGTAGTGACACTGCATCTGTTAGTCAAGCCATTCCACTGCTCTGAGTGCTGAAGATGACCTTGTTGAATCTGCAGCCTAGCTTTGAAGTGGCCAGAGATAGGTCAAGCTGTGCATTACTAAAACATGATTACAATATTAGACAGCAATCAACACATCTCCACTATTCAGCAACCTCTAGAATTTGGAATAGCCACAATGCTGGACCCACAATACAAACATGGCTTTGCATCCCTACCAGAATGAGGGCATGATCAGGTTCATAATCTGGCTGGTCTGATTGGTTCATGGGGCACAAAAGTCACATGCAAAGTCCTGCAAACCACAGCATAACAAGGCTGAAGGTCACTGTGGACTGAGTACATCCAGTAATGTGGCTGAGGGGCAAGGGGTGGTGTCAGCTGCACAGTTGGCCATTAATCCACTTTGGGGTACCTTGTCCCAAGTAAGAATTTGTAACCTAAATGAATCTTGTGAACAGGTAGATGACTCATCAGGAATGCATGCATCACAAGATCATAGTTGAGGCCTATTTGACAGAAAACAGGCATCTGACTATACTTGACAATCTTCTGGTGTACTGTAGTGGCAAAGTGAATGAATAGCCAGTTCTGACTTCAGTAGCACTGAAGTACCTGACCTGCCCACCCTTCAGTGTAAGTGTAGAGAGGGTATTTAGTTCTTCAGAGGCCATAGTGCAAGACCATCATACTAACCTATCACCTCCAAATGTCAGCATGCTGACATTTATAAAAATTAAAGAAGGTCACATAACAAGTAGGACAACTACATCTAAGTTTGTACCCAGTCATGCTGATGGCTGTGCTGATGATGTGGATGAAGCAGACAATCCAGGTGGCAGCATCAAGTGGTGTACCATTGAGGTTGATGATGCAGTCAAGGAAAAATAGTTTCCAAGTGGCTACAACTCCAGCCTTGATGACTGTGGGGGCTGCTTCTTCCTTCATGATGATGGGGAGGATGCTGGTGATAGGGCATAACAACAAAATTTGCATTCATGTACTTCTTCCGGTTACATGGAACTATCATCAGAGCCACTAATTTACATCAAATAAAATAATTAAAGTATTTTTTTGAGACTTGAAATTCTGGGAAATGTACCTGTGCCCAGACGCTGAACTCTCAGCCAGCCACAGCCACCCTGCTTCTTGAGAGTGAGAGAGATATTGTACCTGTCCCCAAGCTATGAACCCTCAGCCAGCCACAGCCACCTTGCTGCTTCAGAATGTGAGGGAGAGAGACACGTTGTACCTGCGCCCAAGCTATGAACCCTCAGAAAACCACAGCCACCCTGCTTCTTATCATTAATTTACAGTAAGTATGTACTAAGTCATGTACTATGGTTTTGACTTGAACTATGGTGTGAAGCCTTCCTTTACCATTTTAAAGATGCCACTGTCACCAAATACAGGCAACTCATTTTCATTTTGTTTTCACAGGTTACAGTGTACACTTGCAGGACTACAGTACTCTGATCACCTAAAGGATAACATCTACGGGTAAGTATCACTCTTATTTCCTCTTTCATTTTCAGGATCCATTGATGACTCTCTTAACTGTACTTTTTCTGCTTTCAGTAGCATTATCCCCCCTGACTACTTTGACTCTCCCTCTTACCCCTCCCCTTCTGTCTCCAGCATTCCTCCATTCTGTTTCAGAATTATCTCCACCCAAGAGGCCAAATCCTTTCTCTCCAAGGTCTTAGCTAAAGTGCGTCACAGTGGTGACTCCTTGGACCGTAAGCTTCTTTTCTGGCTATTGATGCAGTCCTTTCCTCATCACAGAAATCTTCAATCTTTCCCTTTGTCTTGGTCAGTTCTCCTCACTCTGGAAATCCGCCATTGTCATGCCTATTTTTAAAGGTGGTGATAGCACCCTTCCTGGAAATTACTGTCCCATTTCTATCTTGCCTCCACTTTCCAAAGCCCTTGCAAAAATAGTTGCTAAACAGGTCTCAGGCTACCTAACTAAACTCAGTCTACTTTGCCCTGAACAATATGGTTTCCAGAAGGGCCCAAGTACTATCTCTGCTCATCTGAAATACACCTCCTTCATTCACCAGTCTCTCGACAGGGGACACCTAGTTGGCTCTGTGTACATAGACCTGACTAAGGCATTCAATACTGCTAATCATTTCCTCCTCATTAGGTCCATCCTTTCTTTGGGAGTAGCTCAAGATGCCTCTTCCTAGTTTTACGACTACTTACGGAGCAGGTCCCAGCAAATCTGTATCAACAACTCTCTCCTCCAGCCTCCCTGTGAGTTCTGGGGTCCCCCAAGGCTCTATCCTTGGATCCCTACTTTTCAGCTTGTTCTTGAACTGTTTTCCCAAGGCCTGCTTTGGAAAATGTCTACTCTATGCTCATGATGCTTTTCTCTTCAGCAGTCATCATGACCGTACTCCTCTCCAGCATGCCCTCCAAAATTTATTCTCTGAAGCAGAAACCTGGTTCTCAGATGATAAACTTGTACTTAACTACAAGAAAACTAAGATCATCCCACCACCAGAATAAATATCATGATACCTCTCTGCAAATCTGCAACTTTCATACCTCATGCCTGGAACAAGTATACTCATTTAAATATCTCAGAATTACCCCTGACTCAGCCCTTACTTTCCATGAACACTTCCATCTACTTAGCTACTTAGCTCTGCTAGAAACACCAGAATCAGGCTCCTATACAACCACAGACCCTGTCTGCCCTCTGATGCACTTCATCTTGCTGTCTCTTCCTCCATCCTTTCCCTAGTGGACTATGGGATTACCATCTATGGTGCCACTGACCATACTGCCCTCCATAGGATTAAAGGGTTACTTACAAAGCCTGTTGTCTTGGCACGGGCTCTGCTAGGCACACCCATACTTATGACCTCTATAGTCTTTCAAATTGGTTGAATTTTGATGGCAGGCTAAAATATAAAACCTGGCTGCTTGCCAAAAAAATCTTATTAGGCCTTGCCTCCCTGGGCTCCTAAATCTCCTTCATTCTACCCCTTTGCATAGAGCCACTAGAAGCTCTTCCACAGCTTCCTTTCAGGTTCCCCACTGTAGGACCTCTCTTGGACAGCATGTGTTCCAGTATAGGGCCCCCCTTTGGCTAAACTGCCTCCCTGCTGCTACCTCAGTGGTATCCAAACTTCACCCATTCTAATATGTTCTTTGGGAACATATCATTTCCCCCTGTACCTGTGATTGTTTCTAACCTCTACCCCTCCCCACTCTATGTTCTTTGCAAATAAGGTGGATGACATCAGGGTGGGCTTGCGTCCAGCAATCTCTAAGGGTGATGTTGTGGAACAGTGTAAGTTCACAATGCCTAGTTCCTCTTGGAGTTCCTTTTGCCAACCGGAGGTCGTGGATATCATGAGGATCATCCATAGTGTGCGACCTACGAGCTATAGTTTAGACCCTGGACCAATCCCTCTAATTTTGGGTTGTCTTGAGATCATTGGCCCAGTTATGGTGCAGATAGTCTGGTGTTCCTTAGAGTCAGGTGAGTTTCCTAACTCCCTGAAAGAAGCAATGGTTACACCTCTACTGAAGAAAGTTACTTTGGACCCAGACTGTTTTTCAAACTACAGACCTATCTCTAACCTTCCCTTTTTGGGGAAGCTTATTGAGAAGGTAGTGGAAGCCCAATTGGAAGACCATTTAACCATCCCTAATATCTACAAATCCTTCCAGTCTGGTTTTCGTAAAAGACACAGCACCGAGACTGCGCTGGTTCGGGTGCCTAATGATTTTCTGAGGCGAGGGATCATAAGAGATGTTCTATTCTAGTTCTTCTTGATCTCTCGTCAGTCTTTGACACTGTTGATCACCTGGTGTTGTTAGCACGCCTGAGGCAAATATGTGGAATGTCAGGAATGGTTTTAAAATGGTTCACTTCATTCCTTACCGGGAGATCACAGAGAGCTGTGTCGGGGGTTCATTCCTCTGCCCCAACTTCTTTGTTGTGTGGGGTGCCTCAGGTTTCAGTGCTGTCACCCATGTTATTCGCAGTGCATATGCTGCCCCTCGGAGACATTATAAGATGGTATGGGCCGAGGTTTCACTGCTATGCAGATGACACCCAACTATACCTGTCTTTTGCGCGTGACCAGGATGGAGCTCTCTCAGTGTTTAATAACTGTCTGGAAGAAATCTGAGGGTGGATGGATTCTAGTTGGTTGAAGTTGAACTCAGAGAAGACAGAGGTATTGGTGGTGGACCATGGTGGTCAGATAATGAGGTCGAATGATGGCTCGCCCTCTGGAATTTTTCTTGACGGCATGTCACTTCTGACCTCTGAATGGGCGCGCAACCTGGGGATTGTCCTAGACAACAGGCTGACCTTCCAATCTCAAGTGTCAACCATTGTCTTGACTTCCTTTTATCATCTCAGGAATATTGCCAGGGTGCTTCACCTTGTTCTGTCTGACTCTTTGCCAACATTGGCGCACACCTTTGTGTCCTCATGGCTGGACTACTGCAGCACCCTTTACTTTATGCTTTCTGGGGTTGAAATCCATCACCTTTAGCTGGTGCAGAACACTTCAGCCAGGGTGTTGACTGGGACAAGGAGATCCAGTCATATTACCCCGGTACTGCGCAAACTGCACTGGCTTCTCATATGGTGACGGATCACCTTTAAAGTCATTTTATTGACTTTTAAAGCCCTTCACGATCAGGGTCCATCCTATCTGAAAGAACTTCTGGTGCCTTACTTCCCTGCCTGATCGGTACGGTCGGCTGACGAGGGGTTGTTAGAGATTCCAAGAGTGAGTTTAAAATCTTCTGGTAGCAGAGCTTTCTCTTATGCAGCTCCCACTCTTTGGAATTCTCTACCTCACCAGTTAAGGGAGTGCACCTCCCTGGAGGTATTTAAGAAAAATTTGGAAACCTAGCTGTGGCGGAGGGCCTTCTTAGATGATTAATTGATATTTGAGTATTAATATTATTTTTTGGATTATATGGATGATTTTATTGTTGGTTTTTAATATGTGATATTGCTATGTATTTATTGTATTTATCTGTTTTATGTGATATTATATATTGTGCATTTTGACATGTAAAGCGCCTTGATACTTTGAAAGGCGCTTTAAAAATAAAGTTATTAAAGTTATTATTTCCTTTTTGCTAGTAGTGTATATTCTCTCCCTGCCTCTCACCTCCTTTCTCCTCCCTTCCCTCCATTTCCTCTCACTTTTCCTCCTCTCTTCAGTATCCTCCCCAAACCTACTAGTCTGTCCTTGTCCTAGCTCTCACTAGTGCTATATTTCCTGAACTTATTTTGTTCCTTGCTTGTACCAATTACTTACATAATATAAAATGCATTTCAATATGCCAGGGTTTTAGAACGTGTTATCCTGGTCCTGAAAGCACGTGATGTAATGTAACTTAAGACAGTGGGCCAGTGCGTGTCACTCACTAAATGTGTTAATTTTTTTAAGGGCTTTACTAGTAGCTTGGTATTTTAAGCTGGATAGGGGGTTTACTAATAGTTAGAATTTTAAGTTGTATATAACAGAAGACAGGAACAGCCACACTGGGAATTGAATGTGGTTGTGCAATGGACTCTTGATCATTTCTTCTTCTTCATCTGTTTTCTTAACAATGAGGTACTGTCAACTGCTGTCAGTAGTATCTTCCAATTTGAAGACAGAAAACAGTTAGGATATGCTGAAGAACTGGAAAGAAGACAAAAAACATTAATGAAACTTGTTTTTCAATGATGCCCCCCTCAAATAAAATAAACAAATACTTACCTTACATGGCTTGACAGTTTTTGTACAGCCAAAGTCATCAACCAACAAAAATGTGCAGAACACAAGTGTGCTTACCACCTAAGGGAAAAAAAGTAATTAGAAATGATTCTACTTCAGTCAACCAAAGCAGTAACTCCCCACCCCCCAATACAAATTACATGTTACAGTATCACTTTAGGTGTCGGACTCATAACATATGTATGGCATGTGGATGTGATCATCATGCTCACCATGGTAAAGTGGAAACATTCCATATGTATTATGATGATTCCCTGAAAAGAAATAACATGACAGACTGCTTACAACATAGAACAGATTCAATAGAAATTAAATGGCTGTGTCTATGCAAAAAAAATAAAAAATTAAAGTGGGATGGACAATAACTGACCATTGTGGTATGAAGGCACACATGAAGGGCAGCATGTATCAGTGATGCAGCAGGTGTCAACACAGACAATGCTGTTACTTGGGACACTGCAACACATTTCTGGCCTTATTCTTCATCTGGACTTTTCATCAAATTAAAGCAGTGGGACAACAGCAGCAGCAGCAACTGGCACCACCAGGCAATGCTCTCACTTAGGACACTGTGATGCATTTCTGGCCTTATTCTTCATCTGGACTTTTCATGAAATGAAAACAGTGGGACATTCACAAGATAGGACATTTGGGGGGGGCATGGTAGATGATTTAATGGTACTGTCATTATTGCACTGCTGCTTTAACCAAATGAAAGGGAAAAAGTCATGATTCTAATCTAAAACACATCTTTCACAAATGTATCACACCGCCATTATGCTTCCTGAAATAGAAAGGCAGTTTCCAAGAATTCTTACTCACTTTCATTTATTTTTTAAATGTCATAGAGCTGCAAAATTATGGATGCTGCACACTTTCACTACAGGTGACACTTAGGCGATGTACCACCTGCTTCAATAAAAGTATACTGCAGCATGTGTTTCTGTACAGAGAATTCAAAGGAAATGAAAGCACACAGCATCAGAAAAGTTGGTGACCACAAGAAGTTTAGAAAATAAAATAAAGAGATTAATAAGAAAAAAAATGTTTCTATTGTGGAAACCATAATAGAGGGTGGAACATTAGGGGGAGTTGGGGGTTTATAATTATGAGCATCAAGAAATCCTTATTAATTTTATGAACATTTTTCAGGGGATTATTATTCACATCAGAACACTAATACCACATGCTAAATGATATATACTATAAGCCAGCAACATTCAGAAGATTGGAAATAATGGGAGGGAGGGGGAATTGCCACAGTAGGTGACTTTAGGGTATTTTGATTGTAGTTGTTGTGGGTATGTAGACTATAAAACTTTAACACCGTAAACAGTATCCAGAAAATAATACAGCCTGACAATGAAAGCATCAGTGCAAGAATTAGGTTACAATTTTGACGGATACCTTTTTATTCTATTTTATATTGCCACCTAATCTAATAACTTGTGTATATGAACGATACCCTTCTTTCAACAATTTAAGTACACAGCACTACATTTTTTTCAGAATCGGTAGTAATGCACGGAGTGCTCATTTTAATTGGCCCTGCACCAGGTTTGGATCAATATTCTCACATGCTTTTGGACAGTAACTATTTAAATACAGTTCTGTTGTGACTACAGTGAAGTTGCATGTAGCAGATAGTGCTACATGAAATAATGGAACAGTATCTGTTCAAAAACAGCTAGGAATACTGATGAAAACCAGGTCATAGTAACATTACAATGAGCACTACTTTTATTATTTCTCATTTTTAAAAATTGAGTAATGCAGAATAACATAAATTGTGGAAAGAATGGTACCATATGTATACACAAGTTATTAGATAAGGGCAATGTAAAATAGAATAAAACATTATCAGTCAAAATTGTAACTGCATGCTTGCACTGATGCTTTAGTTGTCATGCTATCATACTTTTTGGTTAGTGTTTAATGTGTGACATACATTTTCATAGTATACATACCTACAACAACTATAATCAAAATACCATAAAGTCACCTACCATGACAATCAACCAGCCACCATAATTTACTATATTATGAATGTGACCAGATTATACTGATATCTTGCTACACTATTCAGCATGCAGTATTAGTGTCAACATGTGAAGAATAATCCCCTGAAAAAATGTTCAGAAAAGTAACAAGTATTTTAGGGGTCGTTACTTAATTTATTTTATTTTTTATATGACTGAGGGTTGGCAAAATGGTGGACGCTGCATGCTTTCATTACAGGTGAAACTGTGGTACTGCAATGCATGCTGCAAAAAAAGTGTCTTGAAGTGGGCATTTTGGAGACACAATTTCAAATGAAATGAAAGCACGCAGTGTCTGCAAAGTTGGTGACCACATGACTTATTAAATAAAATAAAGTAAGGAGTAAGAACAAAAAAATTCTATTGCGGAAAGCAGAACTGGGTGAGGGGAGCATTTGGGGGAGTTGGGGAATTGGACTTTGCATTATGAGTGTCAAGAAACATAGGATTAATAAAATTAACAAAAGAAAAAAACATTAATTGAACATAAATCACATACTTAGTCTGTAATAAACAAAATATTGCTTAAGAAAAAAGGAAAAGCAGAAAAAGTTTTTTTGGGGGGAGATTTGGTTAAGTAATAATAATTATTTACTGGGCCTGTGGTGGCTGGGGCTGACCACCACTAAGAGTTCTTAACAAGATGATTATTTCAACATTCTGACCCTAGATCCTGTTCAGTTGCTGCACTGCACCTTCCACTACATTTTTGATGGCTTCCGCATCATACTAAAGCACAGACAGGTCAGCCTGTGTGGCAGGCTGTTCAGAGGGGGTCACACTTGTGGGCAGCTGCAGGAGCCACCACTTCTGCTGCCCTGACCATTTGTCCATGACACCGTGCAGGTGGATGGTATCCCTCTTCAGCAGCTTCAGCTGTAGGAGTGGCTGGTAACTCCTGCAGCTTTGCTTCCCACTCAGCATGGTGGTGCACTAAAAGGTGCGTTTGCTGACCACCCATGCCCAAGTGGCCACTCTTGCATGCCCGACATACAAGCATGTCAAACAATTTTCACTTTACAACTGCCTGGTCACCAAGGAGGCAGCTGAAAAATTGCCAAATGGGAGAGCTGCAGGGAGGACCAGACACAGACAGTGGGGGTTGGGGGCACCAGATAATGCCACCTGCTTTGCTGCAGTTGGTGGAGGGGCAACAAGCTGTTGCTGTTGCTGTGGTACCTGCTGCTGATCTTCTGGTTGCTATTTTTCCAGAGGTGTAGGGCTGCAACACTCATCACCCATGAAGAAGCAGCAGATACTTCTGCTGCTTTGGACACCACACAGCCACTTTCAGCATTGGGATATGCCTGTTATGGGAGCACTCAAGGTCAAAACAGTATTGTGGTTCAGGCAAAATGATCGCCCCAGGCTGCCACGCATTCAGGGACCCCGCTGCCCACCACTTTGGCCACCTCTCTCCATATTAACTAAAATTAAATGTAAATCAAAAGTAAAACAAAAAATACTAGTAGAACTACTAGTACTAAAACTGCAGAACAGAGAAGTAAGCACCCAGTCCAGAGCAGGTAAAAATATAAATATACAGTTTTATTAATGAAAATACTTGTGCAAAAATGTTGGCTAAGCACCAAAATGGTGACAGGGCCGGAAAATTACATCTTACATTTCTCCTGGCAAATGCCTCGCTTATCAGAGAGCTCTGAGGAAGCCTGACATTTGCCAGGTGAAACATAAGATGTCATTTTGCAGCCCAGTCACCATTTTGGTGCTTAGCCAACATTTTTGCACAAGTATTTTCATTAATAAAGCTGTATATTTATATTTTTACCTGCTCTGGACTGGGTGCTTAGATCTCTGTTCTGCTTAGTACTATTTGGTACAGCACCAATCCTAAATTCAATGCAGCTCTCATTTGTTTTTTAGTACTAAAACTACAGTAACTAAAACTAAGTAACAAAAATAAACATATTTTTTTAAATAAACTAAGCTTTCAAATCAACTCAAACTGGCTGCAAAATTTAAACAACACAATCAAAAAACTTTAATGGCTAAAAAACACTCAATATATAGACTTTGCTGCAAAAAAAGCACACCATCCACCAACACTGACTAAATATCTCCTTCTACAAGCGAAAGTGAAACTCGTTCAGTGTCTTCCTGCCTAATTAACTACCTCCCTGCCTCATGTGACCTGCAGACAGACATGTGATTTCTGGGCTGTTTCTCACCAGTTTTACCTCCTCAAACTGTAACTCAAAGTAAACTCAATGAGAACAACATGAAGTCCATTAAAGACAAATTTTGACCTTTTAATGAAAATTGTACGTAGTGCTAAGCAAATTCAAAGTTACTCACTTCAAGTTAACTTTGCAGGCAAATTTAAACTTTGCTGCATCTCTATTAATTATTTATGTATCATTTAGAAAACTTATTAATAGCCAAAACTAGTTGTCTGCCCCTTTTTATTTTCATCTATATGCGTTTTCCAAATATTTGTATTATGTAAAGTAATCCTCAAATAGGAATATTTATTAACCTCCTCCATCCATTTGTTTACAACATTCCAGTTATATCTTAAGCATTTTGGTTTATTTATAATTAAGATTTTAGATTTTTCTATATTGATTTTTTACTGTAATTCTTTTAGAACCGATATTACACGTTAAAGCTTTTTGCAGTTCACTTGCAGTTTTAAATATTATTATGGCATCATCTGCATATAAGATAATATTAAGTGACAGCTATTTTTGGGGGGCATCTATATCACATTTGTCCAATCTTTGTACAATCTGATCAATATATATGTTAAACAAAGAAGGTGCTAATAAGCACCCCACTTTATCTCCTTTGTCTGTTCTAAAGAGATCTGTCAACTTACCATCCAAAGAATAACAGATTTGAATATATGTATCCTTTATAATTTTTTGAATTAGAGAAAAAGGTTTACTATCAATTTCTATGCACTTAATATATTCTACAATATATTCCTATTGATATAATCACATGCTGTGGACATATCTATAAATATGACATACAGATTTTTTTTTTTATTTATCTTTGTTTTCCTAATAAGATGGTCCATTATAAAAAGACATTCAATGGTTGACTGCTTCTATCTAAACCCAAATTTGTGATTACTTCAAATTTTATTCTCTGCTATCCAATTTTTAAGTTAAAATAGTAAGAGGCGAGTAAATATTCTTGCAGAAATGTTCTGTAATGCAATAGTTCTATAGTTAGAAGGACTTTGTTTATTACCTTTTTTTGTATGTTGGTACTAATTCCACCACTTGCCCGGATTTTGATATATCAGTAGTTTTAATTACATATAAAAATAATTTATGAAAGATGCAGATCCACCAAGTTATATTATACTAAAGGAATTCTGCATGAATACAGTCTGATCCTGATGCTTTGTTCTTTTTTTTTTAGCAAGCATCACTTTTTCTTTCTGCTCCTTAGACATATTACACCCTATTAAAGGTTTATTTTTAATGAATTCAGTTATCTCTACAATATATTTAAAGTCTGCCTTATGATCATCCCCATATAGTTCTTCAAAATGTTTTATCAACTGTATTGTTGGTATATTAGCATCAACATTAGTGTTACATCTTTTATGTGCAAATTATATTAGCTTCAAAAATTCTTGTTTTTATTTTTGATAGCCTCTTGCAAAGAACAGCATAGATCTTTATTATGACCATTTTTGGTTTTTAATCAAAGTCCTATATACATTCCTTAATAGTAACAGACCTCTATTGTAGTTAGTATATACATTTTTTCTTACAGAGCTGAGTTAATTTATTTAAAAGCTTTTTTAATGTAAAACACTGCCTATCATACCATGGAGCTTTCCTTTAAAGATTGTTCATATAGTTGTAACATCTCATACCAGTTTGTATTTTTTGTTTCTTATAAATAATCAGGTTTTTGAATGAGTCAGTAGTATCCATATCAGGACATGACAGTATTAATTGCTTCAGCCTCATTACTTTTTTACTCTTCTGAAGGCTATTGTATTGAAGTACTGGGTCCAATCCTTTTTAATGTCTTCATCAGTGACATTGCATAGGGACAGGAAGGAAAAATATGCCTTTTTGCAGATGACACAAAGATCTGCAACAGGGTTGATACACAAGGAGGTGTGGAAAGGATGAAAAGGGACTTGGCAAGGTTGGAGGAATGGTCAGAAGTATGGCAGCTAGGATTCAATGCAAAGAAGTGCAAAATAATGCACCTGGGAAACAAGAACCCAGGGAAAGAATACACAATGGGTGGGGAGGTAGTGACAACAACAAAAAAGGAAAGGGACCGGGGGGTAATCATATCAGATGACCTTAAGGTTAGCAAGCAATGTCAGAAAGCAGCAGGGAGGGCTGGGGTATACTGGGATGTATAGGGAGATGCATCAGCAGAAGAAAACAGGAAGTTGTTATCCCTCTGTACAGACAGTTGGTGAGACCCCATCTGGAGTACTGTGTCCAGTTCTGGAGACCCCATCTCCACAAGGACATAGACAGGATAGAGGCAGTCCAGAGGAGGGCAACTAAAATGGTGCAGGGTCTGCAAGAGAAGCCGTATGAGGAGAGACTAAAGGAGCTTAATAAGTATACCCTTGAGGAAAGAAGGGAGAGGGAGGACATGATAGAAACTTTTAAGTACCTCAGTGGAATCAACAAAGTCCAAGAGGGTAGCATCTTTCAGAAAAAAGAGACGTGCAGGAACAAGGGGACACAATTTAAAGATAGAAGGAGGACGGTTCAGGGGCAATGTGAGGAAGTATTATTTTACAGAGATGGTAGTGGATGCATGGAACAGCCTTCCTGAGGAGGTTGTGGGGTCTAAAACTGTGGGAGAATTCAAGAATGCATGGGACAGTCATAAGGCAATTCTTGTGTGGGGTATGAAGAAATAGGCTGTTGGTTAACTAGGATCTGCGGCCTATCCTGTAGGTAGGGAAATAGGCAGACTATATGGTCCAAGTGGTCCTTATATGCCGTCAAAGTCTATGTTTCTATGCATTTTATATGGTATCAATGGATTACATTTAATCCATTTTTTTAAATACAAATGATATTCTGCCTCTCTTTCTGTTATCATATTATTTGTTAGTTTAAATTCATAATTCAAATTAACACTAAGTGCAATAGGAAAATGATCAGACATGTTTTCCTACAAAACTTCAAAGCCACCAATGTTAGAAAACAATGGAATGTCCACAATTGCCAAATTCAAAAATAACCCTCCACTTTTTGTATGAAATGTGTACTCCCAGAGTGAGATATTCAGAAATGCACCTGGCAGGGGTCCAAGCAGGGAGCAGCACAACTGGGATGCACCAGGGCATGGACTGGATGATATTCAATGGAGCTGTGTCATAGCTCAGCACCATTGAATATTGCAACCTGGCCTGCCGCAATACACATGGTGCAGTGGCACTGCACCAGTGCAAGTGGAAAGAGTGGAGCAGGGGGATGCGCCAGCACAAGTGTGGTTGCGCTAGGTGCAGGAGCCGTGATATTCAGAGGTGGATATGCAAATGGGGCTATAATGCATGCAAAGTGCAACTGGGGCCATTAGCATGTCATTATGACCCTATTTACATGCAGATGCACCAATCCTCTGTGACTTGTGCCTAGCGCCCTACCAGGCTGCAGCCGTTGGGCACCGGCACCCCCTGCACATCATGGCAAAGTGCCCCAATGCCTGATTGTGGGCATGAGCATATTTAAAAAACATCCAATATTCTTGGTGGTCCAGTGGACTGCTTCCATCCCGATCATGGGCATAAGAATATATATAAACATTTTAACTTATCCCTGGTGGTCCAGCAGTACAACCCTCCCCACCTGACCACTAAGCCCTGCCACCCTGCTCCCCCCGGTCAGCGTTGGACGGCAGCTCCCCGCCTGAAAGCCACCCAGCCGCCTGCTGACTGACTGCATACAGTACTGCTGTAGAGATGCAGTGAATTTAAATTCTGCCGGTGAAGTGAATGCGAAATGGGCACTTTGCATTGCAGCGGAGTGGGCAATGCAAAGTGCTCACTCCGCCTTGTCATTACCACTTCACGTTAAGGTGGAATGGCAATGCGAAGTAAGGCAAAGTCATTGTTTTTAATGGACTTCGCGTTCCTCATTATGATTCTAAGAGATCCACTTGGTGTTTCAGATTGGGCAGCCCCCCACACACACATCACACGGCTTACAGTACTGTAAGTCACCTGCTTTTTAGCTGGGCAGGAAGAAAGTGAGTCATACAAGCAGACACTTTTACCTTCTCCTGTGCAGATGGAGAGAGAGTAGTGTGTTTTGTGACTGCTGATACTTTTAGATGAGAGCGAGGAGGAGATTTAAACTTTGATTTAGACCCAACAGCTTTTTTAAAAGCTACATTTTTTGGTCTTTTCTGTACTCTTTTTACTTAATTTGTTCTTTCTGTAAGTTTTATTTTTCTTACCTTTATAAGTAGTTAGTTGTTTGTCTGTGTCTGTGTGTGCCGTGGCCCCTGGGGACTCACCTGGGGACTGGGGACCAGTACATCCATATGCTCAATCACCAGCAGTTGGAGTGGAAGGCTGCCACAGAACAGACCATGCCTGCACCTGCTGGCCATTCTGTGGCAGAGGGTGTAGCTGTGCATTGTGGCATCCATAAGAAGAGGAGGGCCACAGCAGCACCTGCTGCTCCACCAGCACCCCCATCCCCACCACCAGCAGGTCAGCCTGTAGAACATGTGGACTCCAGAGAACGGCAAGTAACACAGGCTGACTTGGCAATTATCTGGAGTGCTGCCAAGGAGAACAATGAGAGGGTGAGTGCTGTGGTGCAGCAGCTGGATCACATAGAGGGACATCAGTTGCAAATTATGTCCATGCTGGAACTGCTGCTAGATCACCATGGGATCCCACATTAGTTTTTTTTCCCTCACACCATGTGCCCCACCACACCTTTCTTGCTGTGTTATAAAATGTATTCCTCCACCATCCCTGACCCTTGTATGTAATTATGCCCTTTTTTGTTGTCTTCCGTATGCGTGACACTTTGTATTCTGAGCAGCGCAAGTATACTCTGCTAAACTGCATGTGTGCAGTCAGTCTTCTTTCCAGTCTGTGTATGTACTGCAGACACTGTCCAACTCCCTGACTTAAAAACAAACATTAGCGAGTACAATGGTGGGGTGGTGAAGCATGGTGAGATACTACAAAACAGATTTACAATACATCCAAGTAACTATTAAAAAAAATTAATGTTGTGATTCGTGACATGATCGTAAATCATGATTTGTGACTGCACTTGTGACCATGATGATGAAGAAACGTGAATGCCTATGGTTGTACTTCCCCAGGCCCCGATGAGCTGTAGCTTAAAACTCCCAGACTTAAAAACAACTATCAATGAGTACAATGGTGGGGTGGTGAATCCTGGAGAGATACTATAAAATAGGCTTACAATACATCCAAGTAACTAGAAAAAAAAATTAATGTTGTGATTCGTAACGTGAATGTTCATGAATCATGATTTGTGACCGCATTTGTGACGTGATAATGAAGAACATGATTTCTATCACGAGTGACTCGTGATGATGGTCCTGACTTAAAAACACATATTAATGAGTACAATCTTCATGCAGAATTAAGCACCACACCTGTCCAGTACTCTGAAGGGAAGCCAACGAAACAACTGTGACTTAAGTTACAGATGGAGATTGGGCCCTGAAGAGATGCAAATGCACAGACAGATTAAGATGGTGCTGTGCACTGAAGAGATGCAGACACAAAGGCACAACACCTAACCAGTGCTCACCATCAGAAATTCAAATCTGGAAAAGAATACCTTTGCTGGTTGGGGGGGTGTGGAGGGAGCAGTGTACTTTACTGCTGCAGTAACAGTCACTAGTACTAGTACCAATAAATACACCACAAAGAAGTACAAAAATCACACAGCTGCAGTGGATAGCAGCTTCACATTGCTGAAATTATTATGTGGCACAACAAAAGGTGTCTGATTTGATGACATGAGTCACACACATACTCACACACACACTAAGTAATGCATAGCAAATTGAAAACTTCAGTAATATAACCACATATTTTAAACAAACAAATTATGCACTGCTGCACCACAACAATCAGCAAAAAAATGGCAAGAAATATTGAAAATATTACTGTGTGTACATTAACATAGTTATACAAGAAAAATATCACCAAAACAGAAAGCACTGTCTTTTTCTCCAAGTTAATCTACCTACACCACAAATATGCCCCTTCCCCCAAAGTACACTTACTCTGTCCCTCAGTACACAGAGTGAATGTTGTACATTAACATTCAAAATCCATACACAGACAATAAACATTCAATGATATGAGCACAGGAGGGTTTCCTATAATCGATGAACTAATGTTACAGCAAAAAAAAATGACTCAAAAAGGCTTTTTATCAACTTTTTGAAGGTTTGAATTGCAGAGAGCTCTCAGAGCAGATTGTCTCATACAGCTTCCTACACACACTACCCCAAACTGAGGCTGTGCAGAACAATCTAGAACCCATGTGACCTGAAATCCCATGAATCACTGCAAAATTCGCCTTTGTAGCTTAAAAACAAGGCGAAGTGGAAGGCGGAGTAACGCAAAGTCATTGTTTTCAATGAACTTCGCGTTACCCATTATAATGCAAAGTACTCCGCTTCGCATAGCGGAGAACTCCTCGAATTCGCCTTCTCTCCAAGAATCACTTTGCAGAGTGAATTGGGGCCACTTTCCCCATCACTATATGGCTGTATGCCCATTGGTCCACAGCATGGGCCAATGGGCATGCAGACTACTATACTACACAGTCCAGATATGTGAATGGATCCATTCACATGTCTGGACCTTCAATGACATGAATTGCATGCCCATTGGCCCATGCTAGGGACCTCAATGGGCATACAGCTGTTCTGTATGCAGTCAGTCGGGTGGATGACTGGGCGTTTGTGGGTGGGGAGCTGCTCCCCGCCACTGACTGGGGGAGCGATGGCAGGGCTCAGTGGGTGGGTGGGGAGGGGTACTGCTGGACCACCAGGGTAAATCAGTATGTTTTAAATGTACTAATGTCCGTGATCAGGCTGAAAGTGGTCCACTGGACCACCAGGGATATTGGACGTGCTTTTTAATATATATATATATGCCCGCGATCAGGCTGGAAACGGTCCACTGGACCACCAGGGATATTGGACGTGATTCTAACTCTACTTAGGCCCACGATCAGGCATGGGGAGTGCGACACGACAGATCATGGTCCCGGAGCTCGGGTGACCACCCACAGCTTGCTGCTGCCGTGTTGCGCCCTGCAATATGGTAGTTCACCTGTGGGTGGCCAGCCCTTACTCCTATATCCTTTTGGCTTAACTTTGAGTGCCAGTGTGCGGCGCAAGTAGAGGTTGCACCAGCATATGCGCCGCACATCCCAGGCTGAATATCGGGATGTGCAGAATATGCATGGGTATGCCCCCCTGCACTTGTGCTGCATACATTACTGGTGCTCCCTGGAGCATTGGAATCCGTGTGGTGCAACATCCCCTTTTGAATATCATACCGGGGTGCAACCCCTTTGAATATCCCACCCCCTCTGTTTATCATTTTTGTTCTAGCAATTGAGTAAACATGAATTATTGGTGATGATTAAGTTCAGTAAAATGATAACTTTTTTTTATTAATCTTTGCATCCTTAAAATTTGTAAAAGGAATTTCTACATAATATCCCATTTCTTCTTTATAGGTAAACAATAAAGCTCATTTAAGCTTCCTATATGACATTTCAATCCCCCATGAGTACTGTATACTTGAATTTTGCATAATATCGTTGCTCATCTGAAAATAGTGAAAGTCCCTCTAGCTGATTTTCAAATTCTACAATATTCAGATATGAAGGAAAATAAACATTGACCAGGATCTGGTTTTCATTCTTTTCTGTTATAACATCTACAGCCAACCAGTTTGAATAATATGATTTATGACAGTTCCTTACAATCCATTTATTTTTTGTATCAATTAATACCATCAAACCTCCTTTATTGCATCCTTTTTTTATTAATCATTTTTCCTGGTAAAACAAATTTGTAATACCCTTGAAAGTCTATCTGTTATTTTTAATCTAACAAGTCTCTTGTGAGACAATTATATCATATGGTTTAATAAAAGTGTGCAGGAAACCAGCATCAGTTGTACCATTTACACCTGCAATATTCCAGTACAATATGTTTTACTTATTTTCTAAAGGAGATTTGATTGTATTCAATAATTCTCAGTTTGACATCTCTGTAGATAAGCTAATTGTTGAGGCATCAGTTGTCAGACAAGACAGCATTTCATACTTGTTATATAAAGGTGAGTCATCCTCACAATAACAGTCACATTTTCCTTCACTTATACAGTAGCTTGGTCCCATGATTTCTCCAAAATTATGCTATTGTTAATTCTTTTTCCTCTCTGTTTTCTTCCTCTTAATTTTTCATACTTTTGGGATCCTTTTAGTTCATACTCAATCATGACTCTTTTTAAGTATTTAACTATTGTTTGCAGCTGTTGATCACATTTTCCTATTTTCTCCTGTTGTTGTTGTTTCACTGATACTCTGTTACAAATGCTACCTCCAATTCTTGTTGTAACATCAAGATTGACTCCAATTTTACCCATTTCATGTTTTGTTTTTAGAATTTCTTGTTGGATAATATAATTTATTACCACCAGGCATACATATCCTTTATTTGGTGATGCTTTATATATGTAGACTGTTGACAGTTATTCTCAAGAAATTCAATTTTTTAACAAGCTTTTAATAATATTGTAGATTGCTAACTTCAATAAAAATGGTAGGTCCCTCTTTGTTTTTGGTATGCCTTTAAAATGAAGTGGAGGTAGTTTCTGATCCTATTCATGTGAATGCTTTTTTTCTTGTTTAAAGTTTACATTGGACTCGGTTTGCATAGTGGTAACTCCTTTCTATGTCCTGGCTTCATTTTCTAATATAGAATCCAGACTACATGGCATGGCCTCTTTGACTTTTTCTTTTATTTTACTTTGTTTACATTTATTTCCCCTTAGCTTTGCTGTATTTGTTGTGCTTCTGGCCTTATTTTTGAGCTCCAACATTTCTTTATATTCTCTGTCTGCAATGCCAGATGTAATCTGCTGAATAGTTTTCTGCTGTTCTCTTTCTTCCATAACTTTATTATTATTTTTTTTTTGCTATTTCTTTTTATCCCCTGCCCTGTCTACAGCACTGTCAACTGACCCATCCACTGGCACCACAAGCCCAGAGGTCACACCCACTGAGCTGTGGTTTACTCCGAGGCAGGAACAGAGTGGAAGTCGTAGCCAGCACCCTTAGCTACCCCCCCCAGTTCCATACCTTATGATCTCGTTGAGGTCTACTTCTGAGCCACAGGTGCCAGTGGTGAGAACCTTGCCTAGTTCTCCTGTCACTGTCATGCTGGGCCAGAGCATTTTTCAGGTGTACACCCCCTTAGAGCCATGACATGTGCTGATGCCACAGCATTACACTGGCATCCATCATGCTCCATCCCTTATGTGCTGCTCGGGCATGACGAATCTCCAGCACCACTAGAGGTTAGTCATGCACTGAGCTGTGGCTCCACCCACCCCCAGAAGAGATGAGCAGTCCTACAGATGCACAAGCCTCATCCCCCCCGGCCGGCCCTCTGACAATGCAAGCTCATTCCAGATCTCGGGTCACCAGTATCATGAGCAGTAATGCTACCGCTACACTGGTGGGCCAGCCCAAACATTATTCTTTTTATTGACAAGTAATTGCAATTGTTTGTTTTGTTCTTCTAACTCCTTTAGAATCCTCCCCACTGTTGGGTTAATACAGACAAACATCATTTTTATTTATGACAGTTGTTTACTAATTAATATATTGTTATAGCCAATAAGTTCTGATTAAGTTGAGTTACATTTTCCTCCAGTACTTATGTAGTTAAAAACTCTGTATGATTGTCCTCCCTCATTCTCTTTCAATTTGTGTCCACTGTTGCATTTTTTCTTTCACTGTAAAAGGTGTTAAAAATGATCAAAGTCAACAATATAATCTCCATTTTGATTTATATTATGATTATTATCATCACCATTCCCAATATTTCCTTGATATTCTGAACAACCCTTCCCCCAACCTTAGACTGTTGTTCTTTCTGAGGCAGAGTTTGTGTTTACAAAGCTTTGATTGTATTAAGGAGGTAGTTTTCTGATGAACTTTCTCAACACCTGATCAAACAATTGGGGGAGGACGTTCTAGGAGATGAGGTTCTATTAGATTACTCCTTTGATTGTTTTTGTTTGATCCATATAATCAGCTATTTTTATTTCTGCCATTAGTCTTGGTTTTGTGGTCTATTGTGACCATTTTTTAATTCCATAACTTCATTACTTCCTTTCATAGATTCATAGATTCATAGATGATTTACGAGTTCAGTAGGCAATATTACCTTTTATGAACTTGCCACCAACTATTATCGGTGGAAATTTACTGTTGCCGATGTATGTATCCAATCTGGTTTTAAAAATGTTGATTTTATTACTGTCCACAATGTCTTTAGGAAGAACATTCTATATATTGATGATCCTCTGAGTGTACCAGTGATTTCTTTTTTTTTTATTATTTATTTTGGCTACCTTTTCATTTCATATTATGTGATCTAGTATTTGTATGTGAGACATTTTTGGATAGACCTATACTTTCTAATGTTGCATCTTCTTTTGCAGCTTTATACATTAAGCACAAATCTCCCCTCATTCTACTGTATTCCATGGAGTAGAGACCTAATGTTTGTAATCTTGAGCTATAATCTAATTCACTTACAGATTTGATTTTTCCGAAGGCTTTGTACTGAACTTTTTCTATTAATTAATATCCCCTTACAAGTAGTGGAGCAACAACTGAGAAACAATATTCTAAGTGTGGTCTAACAAGACTGGAGTAAGAAGGGACAATCACCTTTTCATCTCTACTTTTGATGTTTCTTAGGATACAATCCAAAATTCTGTTCCCCTTTTTTATTGCATTCTTAGCAGCATCTCCAATGTAAAGTTATTAAAAACAGTAATACCATCATCATCATCATCAAATCTTTATTTATTCAGGCGAACATCAATGAGCAAGGCTCATTTACAAGATGGACCTGATAAGGTCAAGGTTCAATAGTTGATACACAACAGATACATCATACACTTATATAAGACAGTTATACATACAGGGGAAAATAACGTTTATAAACACAGTGATGTACAGTAAATTCACATGATAAAAAATGGTTACAGGAAAGTTGAGCTAATATTTTCAGTATGTACAGTATATACATATCCCAGTGGGGGGGCATGGCAGACACTCAACATAATGTAATACTAGTATGGTGAAGGTATTACTGGGTGCCATAAGATGGGGTGTCTGTCTGGAAGGAATATGCCATATATGGTTTGGAAGGGAGATTGTGAGATGACAATGCTAGCTCTAGTGGTAGCAATTGCATTTCTCTTTGAAGAAGACTGTACGATGCTGTTTAAAGGATGCAAATGGAATGATATTGGACAGTTTTAGGGATTTTTGTAGGGTGTTCCATGCTATAGCTAGAGAATAGCTGATTGCTGCCCTCCCTAGCCTGGTGTTGAATTTGGGCAATTTGAGCAGGATGATGGTGTTGCTTCTTAGGGCATAGGAGCTAGGAGAGGTCTGGGTGAAGTAGTCCAGGATATAGTTTGGAAATTTTTTTGACAACGCTCTGTAAATCCATAGTGCTGCATTTCTGTTCCTTCTGAGGTGAAGGGGAAACCCACCCAACTGCAGCATAAAGAAAGCAATGATGAGTATTAGATGGCAGATCAGTAATGAACCTTATTGCTCTATGATATAAGGTATCCAACTTGTGATGGTAGGAGATGGGGCAGTGACTATAAAGGAAGTCTGCATAGTCAACAACTGATAGAAAAATGGCCTGGACTAACCTCATCTTTGAGTCTCTGTTTAGGAAGGGTTTTAATCTATAGAGAAGGCCAAGCCTTTGCTAAGCTTTTAACAGTTCTTCTAAATGATGAGTGAAGTCAAGTCTGTTGTCAATCCACACACCTAGGTATTTGAAGTTTTCTACATACTCCAGATTTTCTCCAAGTATAGTGCATAGCTGGGGGAGAATGATTGGAGAGGATGTGCTGGTGGAGCTTTGATTTTGTGAACATCATTGCTTTAGTTTTCTTTGCATTTAACAGAAGCTTTTTCTCAAGTAGCTGATATTGTAGCAAGGAGAATTCTGTTTGTAGGATTTCACGAGCAGCTGCAGGTGAAGGGCTGCTGACATACAGAACAGTGTCATCAGCAAAGAGGTGTACAGAGGAATTGGTAAGAGTTGAATTAATGTTATTTATATAAATGGCAAAAAGGATAGGACCCAGAATAGAACCTTGGGGGACTCCTCTTGACAGTGGTTTAATGGGGATAGGTCACCTTCAGCTTTACCTGCTGTGACCTACGGTGAGATAACATCTGAACCACTTAAGGGAGGATGGATCTAGGCCAATGGAGTACAGGGATGAAAGTAGTATCTCGTGGTCCATAGTATCATGCTTTGCTCAGGTCCAGGAATACTGCACAGACATTATTCTTTTTATCTAATTCGGATTGCCAGTCATTTGTGACCTTGGTAGTGCAGTGATAGTGCTATGTTTGGCCCTGAATCCAGATTGAGCTGGGTTTAGGAGGTTAGCATTGTCAAGATACTCCTTAACTGATTACTCACTAATTTCTCCAGCATCTTGGATAGCACTGGTAGAATGGAAATGGGCCTGTAATTATTAAGATCCATAGGGTCCCCTGATTTTAGAAGGGGAACCATTTGGGCTGTCTTCCACAGTGTGGGAATAGAGCCAGAGTTTAGGGATAGGTTAAAGAGGTGTGTTAGGGGGACTGCAAGTACATGGCATGCAATCTTTAGAAAGTAGGGGTCTAGAGAGTCTACCCCTGTGCTTTTTTTGGTATCCAGTTGCCATAATAGATCCTGTACTTGTTTCAACAGTATAGATTTGAAGCTGAAGGAAGTGTCAACTCTCTGATCACCAGTGTAATGGGAGCTTAATTGTTCCCTCAGCAGGTTAGCTGGAGAGGTGTCAAAGGCAAGGCCAGCCGTTGTGAAGTGGTTATTGAAGGCATCCAGAATTTCCATTTTGCCAGTGAGAGGGTCATAACTGTTGTGTAATTGAGTTGGAAGGGGGGTGTTAGCATCCTGCCCCACCATACCCTTGATGGTGCCCCAAAACCTAGCAGGATTATGGTAGGAAGAGTCAAGTTTGGCCAAGTAGAAGGCAGCCTTTGCATCCTAACTTTCTTGGTGCATCTATTCCTGGCTTTCCTAAAGATCATCCAGTAATTTGCATTCTTGGTTTTTCTTGCCATTTTCCAGAGTTTGTCTCTCTCAGCAGTGCAGCTTTGAGGTCAGCTGTAAACCAACGACAGGATTTGTTTTTATTCGGATACTAGATTGGGGCATGGGTGTTAAGGGCATTTATTATGATGTTATTTAGCAACTGCTGAGCTTTTTCAACAGAATGGGCAAGATAAAACTCTTGCCAGTGTGGAGAGTAAGCTAGATCATGCAAATATCCTTCAGTATTGATGTTTTTCTTGGATCTCCTCATGAGGAATTTTGCAGGGCTTGTTGTTATGCTGGTGGATCTTACCCCTGCGATGGGGCAGTGATCACTTATATCACAGAGAAGCACTCCAGCGTGTGTGAATAGATGTGGTTTATTCACTAGCATGATATCAAGTGGTGTGCTGTTATTACTATTCCTTGCATTAATTCTTGTTGGTTCATTAATTAGCTGTGTGAACCCATATGTATCACAGAATGATACCAGAGGTGCAGCTGCCTGGGTAAGCCAGTTGAAATTCAGGTCACCTAGAATAATGACTTCTTCAGTGCTGGGTTTGAGCAGGTTCCCCAGATGGGATAAGAGCTTGTGTTCAGCAGAGGAGGGGGGGTCTGTAGCAACCAACTAGCTGAAAAACTGCTGTATTGGGGAGAGAGACTTTTAGGGATAGGCATTCAAACTCCTTGAGCATAGATGTTGCAGCAATACAGGATACAGCTATACCGGATTTTGCATATATGGCTACTCCACCTCCCCCTTGTTTGGCGATCAGCTCTGAATAGCTGGTAGTTAGATAGGTTAACATCCCTGTCTGCTGTGGTGGGTTTGAGCCATGTCTCAGATACCACAAGAAAGTCTGGCAAGGAATGGGCAACCCAGGCTTGTATCAGTGTGAGTTTTTTCAGCAGACTGCATACATTAATATGCAGAAAACTGAGGCCTTTAATTGAGGTTAGGTCTGATGGAGAGGTGATACATTCAGGGGGTCCAGGGTTGATTTCCACATTACCAATACAGAGTAATAGAAAGAGCAGGAGTTTAGTGAGGGCTGCCAGTGATAGGGAGAGGGGCTGTGTTTGGTCCTCCTTCTTTTATTCTGTTGCCACTCTTTGGGTGCTCCCTGTGGGTTTAAGAGATTGTGTCGAGACACCAAGTAGCAGTTTGGTGGTTAGGCTTAGGGGGGATCTGTATATCCAGCAGTGGAGCCTTGGTTGAAATACATGTGTGGTGGTATATGTCTCTTTATGGTGATCACACCACTGTAGTCGATGCAGCAATGGTAGAGCATATGTGAGGGTTTGAGCATCAGCCAAAGGGGATGATTCAAAGAGACTGGGTGGATGGATCACCCTAGTTTGTGTGACAGGGACATCTTCTTTGTGGAACCCCATGGCTGACAGTGAAAGGAGTATCAGAAGTAAACTCCCCATTATGAGAGAGATATTGGTAGTTAGCTATCGGGAGTAGTGAAGTTGCTGATTGGTTGGATCAGCAAGCCTAAATGCAGCCTGCCACACAGTGAATCAAACAAATGAGCCCACTTATAGCTACCAAAACAGGTTTCAAAATTCCAACAACCCCAAACAATACCCTGCTAGCCCCTTAGTAGTAAGAAAGAAAATAAATAACCTTCTACCAAGTAGAATCCACAAGAAACAATGTAAAACAACAATAAGCTATTGTACTGTAGATCTGATTATGTCCCCCTTCTAGTTCCTTTTGAGAAGCCAAAGCACTGAGTTCCAAACTCTGTGATTTCCCTTGTGCTGCTTTCAAAATTAAACAGTTCCAAACTCTGTGACTTCCCTTGTGCTGCTTTCAAAATCAGACAGTTCCAAACTCTGTGACTTCCCTTGTGCTGCTTTCAAAATCAGACAGTTCCAAACTCTGTGACTTCTCTTGTGCTGCTTTCAAAATCAGACAGTTCCAAACTCTGTGACTTCCCTTGTGCTGCTTTCAAAATCAGACAGTTCCAAACTCTGTGACTTCCCTTGTGCTGCTTTCAAAATCAGACAATTCCAAACTCTTGACTTCCCTTGTGCTGCTTTCAAAATCAGACAGTTCCAAACTCTGTGACTTCCCTTGTGCTGCCTTCAAAATCAGACAGTTCCAAACTCTGTGACTTCCTTGTGCTGCTTTCAAAATCAGACAGTTCCAAACTCTGTGACTTCCCTTGTGCTGCTTTCAAAATCAAACAGTTCCAAACTCTGTGACTTCCCTTGTGCTGCTTTCAAAATCAGACAGTTCCAAACTCTGTGACTTCCCTTGTGCCAAGGCATTTTTCATTATCTGTAGCTTGTAGGGTTATATTACTCATGTTATACTTATAACCAGGGTTGTTTTTTTTCCCAAATGCATCACTTTACATTTAGTCTCATTAAATAATAAATAGTTTTCAATTGACCATTTTTTGAGATGTGTTAAATTTTTTTGTAGTTCAAATGCAGAATTTGAATTTGTTATAAAACCTCCAAGTTTACAGCAATCGACATGTTTTGCCAACCAACAATAGTTATTCAAGGGTAACATAGAGAATATTAATATATTGAAAGGATCTTGCCTCAGGACAGAACCCTGAGGGACACCACTAGTAACTGGACCCCAAGGAGATAGATTAAAACCTTTTAATGAAACTTGCTGAGATTGATTTGTCAGCCAAGCATTTATCCAGTTTATAATAGATGGATGTATTTTTAAGATTTCCAATTGTTTGATAAGTATATTGTGCAACACTGATTTGAAAGCCTTTGAAAGATCCAAATAAATCACATTAATCGATAAGCCCTTATCTAGAGCTTCGCTGACAGGTTCAAAGAAGTTCAGAAGATTGGTTTGACATGATCTACCCTTGACAAGCCCATGTTATGTAATATCTATGTGCCTGTGATCTGCCAGCTGTTCAATTATTCTTTCCTTAAGAAGTATCTCTATTAATTTACAAAACACTGCAGTTAAGCTTATAGGTCTATAATTTGGGGATAAAGTTTTACTTCCACTTTTATATAAGGGGATCACAGTAGCCTTCTCCCATACTGGGATAGTAGTGCCAGTATTCTGTGAAGTATTGAATAAGACAGTCAATGGTCCAACTAAATGATTAGCTGTATTTTTTATAAATATTGGTGGGATATCATCTGGTCCTACTGAACTGTTAGGTTTTGTTATGTTAATAGCTTCCCTTATTTCTTCTGTGTTAAATTGTTTGATTTTGCTTACAGAATCTATGTTTAATAATAATGTTGATGATTTGGGCCTAGAGACACTGAGGAAATATTTATGTAGGTCAGTGGCCATTTCTATCTCATCAGTAGTGATACCATTTGTTGTATTTAATGGACCAATGGTTGGACTATTTTTTCTCATTGCCCTGATGTGATTAAAAAAGGATTTTTTATTATCTTTGACCAAAATAGCCAATTTTTCTTCAAGTTGTTTTTTGGAGTCTCTAACCACGCTCTTATTTTTATTTATTGATTATTTTATACAGTAACCAATTTGAAGCTGTGAAGTTTCTTTTGAAATTTTTATATAATTTTTTTTTTGTTCAAATTCCATTTTATATTAGAGGAGTCTGTTTATTTTTATTATATTTTTTCCTGGAAGGTACCCACAAATTTATGCAATGGTGTCATTTATTCTGGATCTTAAGCCATATACTGTTTAGATCACAATTAGCATGATCTTTGTTCCAGTTCCAATGCCTGAGGTATTAATTAATAGCTGTATTATTTGCTCTATAGAAGTCATTAATTAAAGTGCAGCCTTGAATTACTGCCTATTGTTTGACATTTAGTTTTATAAGAACCATATTATGGTCACTGATAGTGGATGTGCAATGTCTTCTTCAATGTTTGTTAAAAATAGATCTAGAATATTATTTTCTCTAGCTGGGATTTTGACTAATTGCTCCATATTGTTTATGGTTATTAGATCCAAAAATCTGGAACCAATAGATGAAGAACCCTTGCCAGATTCCCAGTCTATGTTAGGGAGATTAAAATCTCCGATAATAATGTAGTCTCTGTCTAATCCCATGGATTCAATTTTATTCATAAACATATTGTTCTCTTCATGGTTTAAGTTTGGGGCTCCATAACTAAGCCCAACAGTAATGTTTTGATTGTTTGGAATCAAGATTTTAGTCCAGATTAATTCAATATCATTGTCTTCAACTATTTCATTGTTTACTGGGCAACATTTAGGGTGTTATTTAGATACTGTCACTTCCTGTTGTGGAAGTTTTTCCAATGCCATTTTATAAATATAAATATGAATATGTTCCCACACAAAAATCTTACACAATGTAATATGTGAAAAACTCACAACTAGCTTTTAAGGATCCTATAATGTAAAGTTTCAAAATACCTTATATAAGGTTATCATCAAAGCCTTCCACCTGGAAGTAAACTGGAGAAATATAAATTAAGGTCAGTAAATGATTGAAGCCACATAAAAAAGTCAAAAAGTCCAAATACGGCCAGAAATGATGAAATAAACTTAAAGTTCTGTTCTCTGAAGTCATGTGGTATCAATTTGCACAAGAGACAGTCTGTAATTCTTCTTACCCCGCAGTTTCTTGCCAAAAAATGTAGTCCTTAAACGTGTTTATATGTACAGTATGCAACTGTCTTCTGAAGATCCAATCAAGATTGTAGAAGCAGTTTATATATACTGTGTTAATCTCCTTTCAATGTAGCAGTTCAGTTTGTTTACACAGGCAAAAATATCCAAACAGATTAAGGCTTCCATAAATATTCTTATATGCTTACAGCCTTATTCGAATAGGCTTAGCCATAATATAAATCTTAGAGCATCTGTCTTGTTTTTGCAATCTGGCAACTGGCTAACAACACTATCTCCAAACTTCTTTTAAATCCAGAGTTTAGTGAAGTTAAAATGCAGACACATATGGTAATACAGCTGAAGCAATACTGTGGCATTCTGTCAATAAAGTAGAAACCAAATGGCAGATCTCAGTTCATGCAATGGTGTCTGCCACCCACTTGTGGAAGGAGTCCATAGCTTCTAGGAGATTTGAGGTGATTGTAGGAGCCATTAAGGTGGAAGGCAAGAACCCCCAGATGAACTGCATGTGACTCAGTGCATAGGGGAAGGAGTTGCAGATTGAAATGCATCCCTGTCAGCCAAATCATCAAGGCAGAGTCACCAGGAAAAGGCTTGCCTAGTAGCTTGATGGTCCAATGAGGAGTATTACCTGGTACCAATGAAGTGGTAAAGGGGATCGGTATAATGATGAGGAATATCAGTGCTCCACTAATGCATTGTTGGCCCAGTTCTACAAGGAGAGGACCCCTTTAATTGGATAAAAAGCATTCAATTTTACTTTATCTAATAGCTCCTGAGCTAGAAGAAGGTATAAATGACTGTTATTCTTAAACAAAACAACTACTAGTATCTTTTAACCACGTACTAAAATAGTTTTTATGATATTTTATAATGCTTGAAATTATATTTTGAAAGCTGTAACAACTGAATTGTTAGGCATAGGAATGTAGGTTGTTTTTTAAAATGAAATATTTGAATCCAATTAACATACAGTACCTGTATATTTGGCTGCTTCTTACACAACATTAGTATTACTAACTATGGTCTAATGTTATGGAATGTGATTGTGGCTGTAAAAAGCTTTTTTCCACAGATAGCATCCCTGAAAAAGTTGATCATTTATATGAGACAAAAATACAACATAGATGTTAACACTCTAACATAGATGTGGTAAACTGTGACTATGTAAAAATCTCACTATTCAGAAATTGCCCAGAATTTTGTTTTATAATTATTACTGCCATTACTGACATTATCACTTTAAGAGCACATATTGGGCTGGATATTGAAACTGCACCCAAAAAGTGCGCAATAGCAGGAGCAAGCACAAGTCCATTGCACCCATGCTCAATAGACGCAATATTCAAAAAAGGAGCAAGCCAAATTACGCCAACAGCTAACGTCTGAATATCGCACAACCTGCACCTTAGAGCAACTAGGAAGGAGAAGCTGAGCAGATATGATGCACTATGGTGCAACAAGGGCTGCCCAGCTGAGCAGCCCAGAGGTGCCATAGCGCAAGCAGGGAGCCCCCCAGCAGCAGAGCAATGTAACTGCACAACCAGGGAGGTAGGTAGGGGCACACCACCCATGCCACAGATGGGCACAGGAACACACAGCAGAACTGACAATGAGCCCCCACACCCTAAGCACAGCACAACTGGGGGAGGGCTGAAATATCCACTGGCCCATGGGGACAAGCAAACAAAGCACAGCTGGGCCATGGTGCCCCAGCACACCCACCAGCAAGCTGAGACTGCCACACAAGGAGGGCGGACCACCCCATGCCACACCATCCACCCCAGTGCACAGCACACCCTGCACTGTGACCCCCAGACACCCCCCATGAGCAGTGACCACCACTGCAGGAAACCCCATGCATACCACCACCCCCACTGTAACACTGCAACCTCGTGTACCACAGAACCATACAAGCCAGCCACACCATGAGCACCCAGCAGTGGGTCGCAACACATGGCAATGCAACAATAGCAGACACAGTGCCAACATGTGCAATCTCCCTGAGGCACAGCTGAGAGACTGACCATGTGTCGGCACAAGAGGTACCCCACATGGGAAAGGGTGTGCCCCTGACACCACCACCATTGAGACAGCACCCCGCACAGTAGACAAGTGTCACAGCCCGACCCACCACTAACCACAGCAACCAGCACAGACACCCACAGTGGTGCATGGAAGCATGCTTCACACCGGATGCAACACAATGCAGGGGCAAACACATACCCATACCCACAGGGACAATAACACAGGGACGCAGTAGTGTGGCAACCAAGCCCCCAGTGTGGGCCCATGAAAATTGAGCACACACAGCTTGCAGTCCTCCATGGCACAGGGGTGACACCCACCCTGTGCATGCACTGAGGTCCTGTACACCACCATCATATGCCTGGAGCACAAATCACAGACAGTAGTGCACAGCCCCTGCAACACACACAAGCCACAGCATGGAGGTGGGACAGCAACTGTGGAGGCCATAGTGTCACCCGAGGCAAACATGCACCACACCAGTGACAGGAGGCAACCCAGCATTGTGACAGTCACAGTGGATGACCTGCAGGGACAGCCACCACTGACAAGGCAGCAGACCTTGCAGGCCACTGACATGCAAGGGTGTCAGCTGCACAGGCCAATGATGGGTTGACAGGGTCACAATGGACACAGAGCATGCACCATGGACTACTGCACACAGTAATGCAATGCACAGGGAACAACACACACACCACAGACACCGACTGATAGCCACTCCCACACCAGAGACACTTCCCCACGCACACACACACACATACCCATGACTGAACCACCTCAGATGCCATGCACACCACTGCAGCTGAGCACCTATAGCCAGCTGCAAATCAGAGACCACCACAGTATTCATATCAAAATATGTGTATTGTAAAATATAAAACACGACTATATACAGTGAACTATGTACAAATGGGGGGGAGGGACAGAAACAAGGTGGGGGTGGGTAAGGGGCAGGGGTGAACATATGGGAGAGGGAAGGTGGGGTGTAAGGGTTGGTCAAAGGGGGTAGTTGCAGGCAGGTCTTGCAGACATTATTGTCCAGCCTGGTCCTCCACTGCCTGGGGCTGTCACCTGGGCCACCTCCTCCTCCTGACCCCATGCCGCTGTATGTCCCTCAATATGGTCAGGGACTCCTGTGCCACCTGCAGCAGTTCCTGAACAGCCTGCTGGATCTGCAGGAGTATCCGTTCACCTAGGATGAGGGATCAGAGTCAATAGGTGTGACTGTCCATCCCCCTGCAGCCCACCCACTATGCATGGCATACAGCCATGTGCCACACTCCTGTGATGGTGTGCACCCACCCACAGTGACCATGTTCACAAGACATGTCCAACCATGCAGCAACAGCCATGTGTACCACTGCACACACACACACACACCACCCATGTCCAGCACAGCACAACCAAGGCTGTACAGTAACGTGACTCTGCAGTGTGCAGACAGTGCCACAGCTATGTGCCCAGTGTACGCAAGGACCACCATTGATGCATTCCCAGACATGCAGGGCCACTGGACAGTGCTGACTGTCACATGTTGCGTGCATGGCAGTGGTGCCCATGGATGGTGGCCATGCCCTGCTTCCCACCCTGTTACACAGCATGCAATAGTAATAATGGTGTCATGGCACTCACCCTCATTGGGACGTTGTGGTCATTGGTGTTGGTCCCCGACACACCTGTGTGCAGTGTCCTCCTCCCTCTGCTGCCACTCCACCATCCGCCGCCGCTCGGCCATGCCTGTGGGAGAAAAAAGGAGAGAAATACATCAGTACAAACCCAAAGCAATGTCTCCAGGCCCCAATGTGTGTGCCCACCCACCCAGCCAGACACACCCACCCCATACCCTGTAAACACCGCCACAGCCAACCCTAGACTATCCTGCCCCTATGTGCTGGACACATAAGACAGTGTTACCCATATGGATGATACAAGTGTGTAGATGTAACACCCACCTGGATGAGACACCATGCCCCTCCTGGCACGTGACTGCAGATGGGCAAGTAGCTCCGGCTCCCTCCTCCTAAGATCCCCGTAACGGTGCCTGCACTGCTTTGCTGTCCTCCTGCATCCAGTGGCCACCTCCAGATCAGTGGCCACCTCCTTCCAAACCTGGGTCCTGGCCCTGTCCAGTGCCTCTTCACCAAAGAGTGGGCCATAGTGTGGCTCCACAATGGCCACAATGTTGGCCAGCTCAAGGGCACTCCATTGAGGGGCTCTCCTGCATGCCATCTCCACCACTATAGTAGGCAATATGGCACTCTGCAGCATGGCACCCCACGTGGAACTGCTGCACAGTACAGCGCCGCCATTCCCTATCACGCTGTTACTGAACAGCGCGATAGAGGTGCAGCCATGCCGGATGTATAGCGCCAAGGGGGCAAAGATCGGGTACAGGGTCATGGGTCTCTGGTGCAAGGCCACGCACAGCGCCATCGGACGTCTATGCATTTAGCATGATTGGTTGCCTGGGCCAGCGCCACAGCGAACTATCGTGCAGTTGTGCCACAGTGCCATATAGTGACCCTTGCCATAGCGCCACTGGCACAATGGTGGCCATGCCTTGCATTGCCTACCACAAACACAGCACATCATCAGTGTGGCAGATTCCTGTGTAAGCTACCTGGGCATGCACAGTGAGGTGTACTATGCATGCCACAGAACTGCGCCATTGTCTCAGCATGTTCAACACAATTGCGCAAAGCGCAAAAGCGCGATATTCAGCTGTCATATGCTAATCATCCAATCAGCCATGCAATGGCGCAGCAGCACAATTTGCATCTCATTAAAGTTGCTCCTCATGTAATTTGCATGGATTGCACTATAAAACTGCGACACTGTTCTGCAGTGGCCATATTCAGTTATTGCAGTTTATTGGTGAGTTGCATGCTGTGTGGGGTTCTGGATTGTGGTATCAGGGACTTGCTTTGTACTGCACAGTCACAGGTAACCATTGTCATCCATACAGGCTGAATAATGACCGAGCGAGGTCTGGGTGAGGAGGACTATGATGGTGGGTGGAAGAAGAGGCACAATTTCACCAAGGCTGAGACAGAGGCACTCTTCGAGGCCTACCTCGATCAGGAGCCACTGCTCAGTGGATGGCGGGGCACCCCTCAGGCCCGTGCTGCTGCATGGGAGGGGGTGGCATGTGCCATAAACCTGCATGGCAGTCACCAGCCCATGCAGGAGTGTAAGAAGAAGATGGGTACCGACAGGAGGAGGGTGAAGGAGAAGGTGGCTGCCATCAGGGCGGCACATGCTGCAACAGGTGGGGGCCAGCCAGAGGTGGTGCAGCTGACACTGGCAGAGGACAGGCTCGCTGCAAGCATTCAGTGCAGTGCCATTGAAGGCATTCCAGGAGGTGGCTTCCAGACAGGTGGTAGCCCATCACTGCATGGTAAGTCATGGTCTGTCGGGGGGGAGGGTAGATCACATGCACTAACGTGACCTTACTTTCTGTTACAGATCCTGTGCATCTGCAGGGGTCAGCAGTGGAGGGCCTGTCCACTGTGGACAGTCATCTGGAGTCGGAGGAGGGACCATCCACCTCCACAGGTATCCATCGAGCATTGCAACAGTGTGTCCGCCTGGCTGTCCACTCTGATGTCGTTGAGACAGGTGTGGGGGAGGCCCTTCCTGTGTCTCAGTGTTCTGGCATCTAAGGATGCCAGCACTCTGTGGCTGTGGCTGTGGCTGTGGCACAGACCTGCACCAATGATGATGACATGACCGTTATGGGCAGTGACATGTGTGTGCCATGGAATGGACACACAGCAGGCCAGCTCACGCCCATGGACCTGGCTGGTTCCGATGTGTGTGCCAGCGTGTCAGCACAGTCCCAGGCTGTGCCTGTCAACACCAGTGGGGCAGCACCGGTGGCTGGTCAGGACAGTGGGACTGTTGCAGCCACAGCGGTGGAACAACTGATCTCTTGGGCACAGCAGGTGGAGGGGCAGCAGCAGCAGTCACCCACCGGGACTGGGGGTTCAGGGTTCAGTGGTTGCACCTGTGCACTGCCTGTGGACTTGCCCATACCTGGTCCTGGTGAGCAGCGCCCACCCTCAAGGGGAGCTGAACATCAGGCCCTTCCATATCCTGATGGACTGGATGCTGAGGTGGCAGACGACCTCTTTGACGAGCATACCCGCCAACTGCAGGCATCGGTACAGCAGCAGATGCTGCTTGCAACATCCGTGGAGGCACTGTGTGTGGCTCTGGAGTGGGTAGAGAAGCGACACAGCAGGGACACCGATAGGATCCTGTCACGGATTGACCATTTGCAGGAGGATGTGACCGCTGCCATTGACAGGCAAACACAGGCGTTGATCTCTGTCATAACCACAAAGGGCACACAGTCAGGTGCCCATGTGTTGCTCACACTGCACAGTTCGCTATACACTCCCCATTCCCAGTGTCGTGCGACACCCACCCTGTCGACACCAGGTTCAGCTGTGGGCATACCGAGCACTCCTGGTGCAGGTATGTTCGGTGTGCTGCAGACCCCTGTGCAGGCACAGTCACATTCACGCAGTGGAACCCCTGGTGGACCATCGGTGCCACCCCATGAGGCCCATGATCAGCCTGCCAGTGCTGCTGGGTCTTGGCGGGGCTGCCCATGCATCTGAGGTGGACGTGGCACTGTGCTGCAAGACTGACCTGTCTCCCAGCGTGGGCACTGTCTGGTGCTGCCCTGTGTGCATTGTGCATTTCAGTGGGCAGTGCACGGGTGGGTGCCCAGCCCTGCACGCAGACACACGGTGTACCTGCACACCCTCCCGACTGCTGTCCACAGGTACGTGTGCATGACGATGCCTGCATTGTGCTGTACACCACAGTGCGATGGTGCTCAGCATCTAAAACATGCACATAGACAGTCAGTGGACATGGTGGCCTGTGGACAAGTGTGTTGCTAGTGTTTGTGTTCTAGCTCTATTTTGCACCTGACCCCTGTGCACTTTGTGCCTATTGTGTGTGCGAGTGTGTGTGTCCATCCATGTGGCGTGTTACTGTTCACCCTTCCCTGGTTGTATGTGTGTGCTTCTGTGCCCTGCCACATTCCTTGCCAGCATGCACCCCTGGTGTGTTTCCATGTGTGTAGTGCCCTAGCCACTGGTTGCACATGGCACCATGACTTACCTGGGTTGGCTGAAGTGCTCCTTTGTGATGGTGTCCCAGTGCAGCTGTGCCAGCCGAATCAGTCAGGGGTCCCATCGGCCAAAGGGGGGCCTGCCCATCCCCATCATCACCGGCGTCACCGTCGTCCCCATCGCTGTCCCCCTCTTTGATCTGTATGGCTATCCCACAGTCTTTGGCCATGTTGTGCAGGAGGCAACAGGCCAGGAATATTCCACAGGCCTTTGAGGGGCTATACTGCAGGGCACCACCAGAGGTGTCCAGGCAACAGAAACGTGCCTTCAGCTTCCCAAACACCCGCTCAATGACATTGCGTGTGGTGGCATGTGCCTCATTGAAGCATTGCTGCGATGGGGTCGTGGGCCGCCGGTAGGGTGTGAGCAGCCAGGAATGGAGTGGGTATCCATTGTCACCTGTGTGGAGATAGTGGAGGTTAGTGTCTTGTTCAGGCTCAGACTGCCCCAAGCCCTGTGGGCCACACCCATGGCACCTCTAACTTACCCCCCTCTTGCCCACGATATGTAAGTTCTACATACATACATACATATTCACCCACTAGATGACCTGTGGGGATGTCCCCACTCTCGAATCGGTGGCACAGTGCCGACTGGTACCAGATGAAGGAATTGTGTGCTCCCCCAGGGTGCGTGGCACAGACATTGATGATGCGCCCACTGGCATCACACACCACCTGGCAGTTGACACTGACATGTCCCTTCTGATTCATGTAGGTGGCCCCATCGGGGCCAGGTGGTGTGCGTATGGCCACATGGGTGCAGTCTATCACCCCTAGCATGCCAGGCAATCGTGCTACCCTGTGGAACTCCTGTATGTTTGCTGTGCACTCCACTGCAGTGCTGGGGAAATGGATGTACTCTGCAGCATGTGGCAGCAGTGCACTGAGGAATTGGGTGAGGATGCATGACGTGGCCAACTGCGTTATGCCTTTGGTATCCCCTGTTGGTCTCTGAAAGGTCCCCGTGGTGAGCAGGCACATGCAGGCTGTTACCTTTGTCTCCACTGACAGAGCATGACTCCTTCGTGTGGGTGCCTGCATCACATAACTGCACAGCTCGCAAAGCTGCCTCAGTATTGCCCTGTTCAGGTGGTACCAGCCCACAATCTCAGCATCTGTGTACAGCTCAAAGCTGGTGCGGGCTTGGTACTGCCTGTTGGGGGCATTCCACCTATGGGCCCTTCCACAGCCACGTCCCCCTGCAGCATGCCTTCTCACCCCCTCATTACAGCATCCATGTGGAAGGTGGCACTGTCCATGTCCCTCGCTTGTGTCCCCCCCCAGCTGATGTTGCTTTGTTCCCTCCGCTGTCCTGACTGCTACCTCCCCTGCACCGGATACACCTACTGGCCTTTGCACTCTGTGGCCCCACACACCTTCCCTTGCCCCTCTTGTGTGGTGTGGTTTCCCTGGCCTGTCCTCTTTCTCCCTGTTTCCATGTGCCTGTCTCTGTCTCATGTGGCTTCCCTGTAGTGTTCTTGGGCCTCTTCCTTGCTCCTTTTTATTTTGGCTCATTTCCGCTATGGCGCTACTTCCGCCTGCTCCACTGTTGTGCATTGCGCAAGTCTTTGAATATCGCACTGCGCCCTTTATGCATTGTTCCACCCCTTTGGTTGCACATGCCTTCATTATCATTGCGCTGTTTCTCAGAATGTTTTCAGTGGCGCAACTACCTCCTGCTGAATATCACAGAATGGCGCATTTTCTGACTTGCGCTGGCGCAACCCTATTGCACATTGTGCAACCCTTTTGAATATCCAGCCCATTGTATTTAAATTGGTCAAAGACAGAGGGCAGAAACCTTGACAAAACAAACACATGCACAAAACATTGGGCCATCTCTCCACCCAGGACCTGTGTCACTCTGTTTGCTGTGGTTACTTTTATGTACTTTAATAGCGAACTTTAATAAATGCTAATTTGAACAATGATTTCAGTCTGCTTAGCACTGCATTTTGTCTGGAAAAGTTACCTCCTTTGAGTGCTTTCTTTTGTTTAACTTAAGATGTATAGACCCTAATATCCCAGTTCTCATGTCTCACTACAAGTCTATAAATTTTAATAGAACACACTGATAAAAATAACAGGACTTTAAAATGTAGCTAACCATTTTGGGCTGGAGTTTCAAAGGTTTGCCGCAAGCTACAACAATGGCAGCTTGCACCAACTGTCCCTGCATCCTGGATTCTGCACTCGATTCAGCATCAGACTGGGTCCCAGAGCCTGCATCCTGTAGCTTGTAGTATCAGTCAAACAGATGGCTCATCCACCAATAATGATCCAAGTCATGGGGCAGATGGCCAGCAGCTGCACCTGTGGAGGAAAGGGCCATGCCAGTGGTTGCCCTCCAAGCCCCAATCACCGATATGATATATAATGTAGCCCATTTGTGCTATCACCCCCCACACACACGCACACAAACACTGATCTGCCAGTAAGTTTCACATGTGAAGTACTTTAATGCCCTGGTGATCCAGTTGGCATCCCCCCACACCTCCAATCTCTAAACTATTTAAATATGTCAGCCCCCCAGTAATGATCCCAGATATCCTTATCAATGAAGCCCCTATGGGCTAATGGACCCCCCGCCCTGATCCCCAATCCGGGAACCCCAAAATATTTACAAGTCAGTTCCTTAAGAAAAATTCCCTAATCATTGTGTAACCCTGGTGATCTTGTGGCCCCCATCTCCCCACCCAGCAGTGCCAGACCACCCTGCTCCCTCCACTCATATCCAGCCAGTAGCTGCCACAGCCACCTCTTACCACTTTGGCCAGCTGCTGACTGAGCTCTTCTATGAGTGTGTACTGTAAATAGCATGTGCTCTGTGAATGACAGCAGCTGTCATTCACTGAGTGCATACTATTTACAGTACTCACTCATAAAAGAGTTCAGTCAGTGGCTGGCCACAGTGGTGAGAGGTGGGCTGTGCCAGTTGTTGGCTGGGTATGGGTAGGAGGGGAGTGGGTGGTCTGGCACTGCAAGATGGTGGGGTGGGGGGCCACTAGACCACCAGGGTTACAGAGATTAGGGAATATTTTTATTTTAGGAAAAGACTTGTAAATATTTTGGGGTTCATTGATCGGGGCTTCGGGGTCTGCTAACCCACAGGGGATTCAATGATAAAGGGTCACTTTCATGCCCATTGGTCATCACAGCCTGAAGTCTAGCGGAAAAGCTCTTTCAAATATCGTATTAGTTTCATTTTGTGCTGGAAGCATCCCAGAGATACAGATGACTGAGTCTGTTCAGTATTAATACTACATTAGAGTCATTTTTAAAATCTTGTGATGTCAGTGATGAACAAGCTGTGCTTAGGTCAGTGCAGTCAGGCATAGCTTGTTCATCAGTGACATCACTATGTTCTAAAAAATGGCTAAGATGTAGTATTAATACTGAACAGACTTGGTCATCTGTATCTCTGGAGTGCTTCCAGCTACAGATGAGCCCAATAACTCACTTGAAAGAGCTTTTCATGGGCTTTCAGACTGTGATGGCCACTGGATATTGGGGGTCAGGACTGGGGGGATAGTAGCCCACAAGGGATATTTATTAATATTATTGGGGATCTGGGCTAGGGGGCTGACATATTTAAATAGTTTGGGATCAGGGCTGGGGGTGCCAACTGATCACCAGACCTTTAAAGTACTTAAATGTTACTCTTACTGGCGGATCAGGGCTGGGTGGGGGCAACATAGTAGTACATGGTTGACAACCCTCCAAGAGGGTGTCTAAGTACTGTTACACCTGCTTTTTGATGATCTAATGGTACTTAGACCATTGCCCTCTGGGATGGTTCCTTGGATATGAATTTAGGGGATATGGCAGCCTGCATCTGCTGCAAGCCCCCTAGCCACAGCCATTTTTTGTGGCACAAGTCTGGCACAAATCCTCTTTGCTGAAAGCAGCCTGCATTTACCATAGGCTGCTTTGCTGAATAGCTCCCAGCCGCATCTTTGGATGCATGGTGCCAGTTGTGGCACAACTGTTTGCTGCAAGCACCTTGCATCTGACATAGGGTTTTGAAAATCAAGCCCTCATTCATTTTTGAGTGTGTCTATACAGTAAGCAATCAGAAGGTGCTCAGTCTGTAGCTGGCCATGGTGGTGAGAGAAGGGTTGTGCCAGTCACCAACTGGGGATTGGTCAAGGGGTGCAGGGTGAATTGGCACTGCTGGTTGGGGATGTGGGGGACCACTAGACTGCCAGAGAGTATAGGGTAATAATTATTCTAAAGGTTTGCAGCACTGGAGGGACCTGTGCTTTGGGGGGGCTGAGAGAGCTGCTTTGCGGGGCTGATAGTGGTGTGGGGTTCAGGGGCAAGATGTGTGTTGGCTGCCCTGCAAGGTATTTACAGATTAGAGGTTCTGTGGGCTGGGGGTGTGATATGCCCAGCTGGGCACCTCTGATATGGGGGATCAGTGGCTGAGGGGGTTGTGGGATGCCCTGTGGTGCAACAACTGGGGTGTTCTGGCCATGGGGGGGGTCCATATCATGGAGTGGGTGCAGTAGGTCTACAGAACCCCTGGAGGGCATATGTACAGTTACACCAGCTAAATGCTGGTGTAACATATGTTGCTGGTTCCCCTCCGGGTTTTTTTGTAGAATCCCGATATTGAGGTCTTTGTTGCTACCCTTGTAGATCAGGGTGCAACTGATGCCATAAACCCCCTAGCGCCATGTTGCAGGGAGTTTAGGGTGCAAATGCTGGTGTTACTGCACTTTGGCACAAGTGGCCTGCAGCATGTCACAGGCCGTATTGTAGAATCCCGCACGTCGCAACTGCTGGTGTAACTTGTTACTTGCACCATTCTTTTTGGCACAAGTGTGGTTACGCCAGGCATAACTCTTTTAGAATCTCCCCCATTATCTTTTGAAAGATCTACCTTTGGAACCATTGGGGCTAGAAACGTAATTTATTATTTAAGTGAAAGCTTGGAGTCCATTGTTAAGAACTAGCTCTGGGATGCTGTTTTTTCTGTGTCTATACTATTCTGTATGTAGCAATACTATTTGAAACTGCTTTTTCAGTATATTATCGATACATATTTTATTTGTTTTAACACAGTCGTATTCTATTCTTTGTACTGATAGACTGTATCAGTGCTATTTTTTAAGTATTAATGAATACAATTTCATGCCTGTTTTAAAAAAAAGTATTAAAAATATGTGTTTACATTTTCTGAGTTTTGGTAATACTTTACATTATTTACTAAGAAATTGTGTGCTTTACAACTTAATTTTCATTCTTTCTATGTCCTTATTCACAGTGTAAACATTTCACTCTCCCCTCTAGCACTCCCTATTCATGCAGGCTTTATCTACAAATTCATCAGAAGAAAATAATTGAAATGGGTGTTGGCTGATGGGAAAGATGCCCTTTGTGCCACAAGAGGGATGCGAAATGTTCCTGAGGAGCAGAACACTGAGTATGATGTCATGATTAAGTGACAAGTGGTGGATTAATCAAAGTCTTCTTCAGTAGCAAACCTATGGGTAATACTTGAAGTCAGCACTTGGGCCTCCCTCAAGAGGTGTGGAGGAAACTCCAGAATGAGCTGGCTGCTAGGACCCCACAGTAGACTGATGAAGAAGTTAGGTAGCCTGGGGTGGGCAACAAAGTGGAAAACTGGGTTAGCAATTGGTTGAGGGACAGGAAGCTGAGGGTAGAGTAAATGGGATAGAATCTCAGGAAAGGCCGGTGACCAGTGGGGTGCCTCAGGGATCAGTACTGGGGCCTGTCCTTTTAATGTCTACATCAGTGACATTGCTGAAGAGCAGGAGGGGGAGGTTTGCTTATTTGCAGATGATATCCAGATCTGCAACAGAGTAAATACTCCAGATGAGGGTTGAAAGAATGAGGAGGGATCTGGGAATGCTGGAAGAATGGTCCAAAGTATGCAAAATCATGCACCTATGGTGAAGAAAACCTGTGTAGACCACCAAATGGGGGGGGGATTTCTGACAGTCACCAGAGAAGAAAGGAACTTGGGGATAATCATCTTAGATGACCTAAAGGTGGTCAAACAGTGTAACAAAGCTGTGGGGAGGGTCAATGGGATGTTGGGGTGTATAGAATGGGGTATAACTAGCAGAATAAGGGAGGTTCTGATGCCACTGTACAAAATGCTGGTGAGGCCTTATCTAGAATGCAGTGTTCAGTTCTGGAGGCTATATGTTTGCAAATACATAAACAAAGTGGAGGCGGTCCAGAGAAGGGCAACCAAGATGGTGCAGGGCTTGCATCAGAAGACTTTGAGGACAGATTAAAAGACCTCAATATCTATACACTTGAGGAGAGGAGGGAATGGGGGATATAATAGAGTTCTTCAAGTATCTTAAAGGCTTGAACAAAGTGCAGGTGGGTGACATCTTTCAGTACAAGACTTGCATGAGGACAAGGGGTCATGATATGAGATTGGAGAGGGCAGGATAAGGGGAAATGTTAAGAAGTTTTTCTTCACAGAAAGGGTGGTAAGTGATTGGAATAAACTGCCCCAGGAGGTGGTGGGTACTAGCACAGTGGGGGGATTCAAACATGTATGGGATAGACATACGGGAACTCTAGATGTGGGGAAGAGAGGTGATAGCTAATGATCAAGTAGGTTCAGCAGCCACTAATGCATGCAGGGAAAATGGGCAGACTAGATTGGCCTAGCTATCCTTATCTGCCGTCAAATACAATGTTACTGTGTTACTGTGTTATGATGACTGCCCCTTTGGGTAGAGGCCAAGAAGACTGGTGCCTGCCGACACTGAGCATGTAAGGCAACGTGCAGAAAATCCTGGCTGCAGAAATTATTAAGGAATCTAAGAGCCCATGTGCTTCACCAATAGTGGTGGTCCAAGCAGACTGGCTTTAGTTACAAGTTTAGCAAAGGCTTCTGTACTCCCACCAGCTGCAAATACAAGCATGGATGCTTTTTCTTCAAGCTGCTTCTGCTGGTGCAGTGCTTGGTGGTAAGGAGGAGGTCTAATTTTAGAAAAGAAAATCAGGGGGTTAGGAACTACCCTCAATAGCAATATGGGTTAGTAGATTGACCCTGTGGTGCCAGTCATACAAGACCCTAGGCTTAGCCAGGGGTTGTGGGACTGATTCATAGTGGGGTTTTGCATTCCTTATCAAGGACACAGGACTGGGAGAGATGCTAAAAATATTACAATGTCAAAAGCTGCACCACAGGAGGTGTGGGGGAAACTCCAGAATGAGCTAACAGCTAGGAGAATAGCTGTTCCCTTCACTGAGAGGCCCAAGTGCTGACTTCAAGTATTACCCATAGGCTTGCTAATGAAGAAGACTTTGATTAATCCACCCCATGTCCCACCTTTCATGTGACTCAGTCAAGAACAACATCCCAGAGAAGCTCTCATCAGTGCACTATGTGACCTTCAGTAGTGAAATAAAAGTGTTGCATGCCTGTGGTGAAGGAGCCCTTATGGCTAAGATGGATATCAAATCAGCCATCCAGCTCCTTCCTGTCCACCCAGATGACTATAAGCTGCTGGGTGAGAAATTTAATGGGCTATACTGTTACAACAAATGTATGCCAATGGGATGTGCTATTGACTTGTATATGCCTATTTTGAACACTTCAGCTCAGTCCTCCATTCAATGGTTTCAGGTAGGTAAGGCAGGATATAGTGGTGCATTACCTGGACAATTTTCTCTTCATGAGTTCAGTGTGTAATTCATGCTGTCTTCACCTCTTGAAGACCTTTTGAGATGTGTGCAACAACTTTGGAGTTCCCCTCACTCACAACAAGATGGAAGGACCCTGGATGATGATCACATTCTTGGGCATCGAGATAGACTACCTCCACATGGACTTCTGTCTACTACTGAGAAGCTCTCCAAACTGTGAGGTGAAGTGACAGCTGTTGCATCCACTAAGAAAGTTATACACAGGCAGGTCCAGAGTGTGTCAGAACCTCTGAAATTTGCCTTCAGAGCTTTATTCATGGGTGGACATTTATCAGATGCCTAGCTGCCACCACCAGAGATGTCACCAGGACTTACCATTGCATCCAGATCACTAAGTTGTTATGGGAAGACCTACACCTCTGGGAGACATTTCTGGACCACTACAATGGAATCTCCTTAAGACAAAGCCAAGAGGTCAACAATTTGGACCTGGAGTTGTTCACCAGTGCATCAGGAGGGCATTATGTTCAACCTTTCTGGCAGGCACATGGTGAGCTGCTGCTTGGGCTCCTGGTTGGATGGAACATAGAAACATAGACGTTGATGACAGATAAGGACCGCAAGGTCCATCCAGTCTGCCCATTTCTTTTTCTACCTTATGAATGTGCCATAGGCCTTTGCTCTGTCAATGACCTATCTATCATACTCATCTGTATTGCTCCCTTATGACTATCCCATGCCTGTTTGAAGCCCTGCACTGTATTCATATCCACCAGTTCCTGAGGTAGGCTGTTCCATGTATCTACCACCCTTTCTGTGAAAAAGAAATTCCTCACATTACCCCTTAATTGGCCTCCCTCTAATCTCATGCTGTGTCCTCTTGGCCTGCTATTTTTCTTATATTGAAACATGCTAGACTCTTTTACCTTGTTAATGCCCTTAAGGTGTTTGAATGGTTCAGTCATATCACCTCTCTCCCTCCTTTGCTCTAGGGTATACATATTGAGTTCAGTTAATATGTCCTCATATGTTTTCTGATGCAGTCCCTGCACCATTTTATTTGCCCTTCTCTGGACTGCCTCAATTTGGTTAGTGTCCCTGTGAAGGCGTGGCCTCCAGTACTGCACGCAGTACTCCAGATGGGGCCTAACCAGTGTCTTGTAAAGAGGGATTATTACCTCCCTCTTCCGACTTGTGATACCCTTACTAATACACCCCAACATCCCTCTAGACTTACCTACTGCTTTAGAGGTCTGCTTGGATGATTTCAAATCATCGGTGATGATGACGCCCAAGTCTCTTTCTTCCCTTGTGACTGCCAGCAATTCCCCTCCTAGCCTATAGGTGGCTTCAGGGTTTCTCTTCCCTATGTGCATGATCTTGCACTTCTTTGCATTAAACCACTGCCACTCTTCTGAACATTTCACCAGTTTATCAGATCTCTTCTTATTCTGCCCACACCATCTGGATCATCTACTCTGTTGCAGATCTTGGTGTCATCTGCAAACAGAGATATCTTACCCTCCAGTCCATCTGCAATGTCACTGATGAAGATATTGAAGAGGACTGGCCTCAGGACTGATCCCTGAGGTACCCCACTTGTGACTTCCATCTCTTCTGACTGTATACCGTTTACCACTACTCTCTGTTTTCTGCCCATCAACCAGTTTGCCACCCAGTTGACCAACGTCTGACTCACCCCAAGCCTAACTAGCTTATTAATCAATCTTCTGTGTGGAACAGTATCGAAAGCTTTGCTGAAGTCAAGGTAGGCAACATCAACTGCTCCCCCTTGGTCCACCACTCTGGTTACCCAGTCAAAGAAATCTATGAGATTAGTTTGACAGGACCTTCCTTCTGTAAACCCATGCTGTCTTGGATCCTATGTCCCTATGGATTCCAGGTGTCGCACTATCCTTTCCTTAAGGAGTGTCTCCATAATCTTGCCCACTACTGAGATAAGACAGACTGGTCTGTAGTTCCCTGCCTCCTCCCTTCTACCACTCTTGTGGAGCAGGATCACATGAGCCCTTCTCCAATCTTCTGGGACCTCTCCTGTGCTCAGAGACTCACTAAACAGTTCTGATAATGGCTCTGCTAGTTCCACCCTTAGCTCCTTTAGTACCCTGGGATATATGCTATCTGGTCCCATTGCCTTGTCCACCCTGAGCTTATCGAGCTCTTGTAGGATCCTTTCTTTTGTGAAGGGACTAGTGCACACCTCCTTCCCCCCTGTATCCGTGGTGCTGAGCTGTGGGCCCTGCCCTACCTTCTCTTCAGTAAATACTGAGCAGAAGTATCTATTTAGGATAGATGCTTTTACATGGTCCTCCTCCTAACACACACCCTTATCCCCTTTGATATTAGCAATACGCCCTCTGGACTTTCTTCTTTCAGTAATGAATCTATAGAAAGTCTTGTCACCTTCTTTTACTAAGTTTGGGCCTTTGCCTGCCTTACTGCCTTCCCTGTTTCCCTTAGGGAAGTTTGGTATGACTCCCTATCTTCATCCTGCTGTGTTCCCTTTTATTTCCAGAAGGCCAGCCTTTTGGCTCTGACCTTTTCTGCTGCTGTGTTTGAGAACCAAAGTGGTTTTCTTCTTCTTTTGCACTTCCTTTTCTCACTTACACAATGGGATGTTGCTTCAAGTATTGCATCTTTAATGCTTGCCCAGTATGCCTGTACCCCCTCACCTGTATTTCTTTTTGCCATGGCTAACTTAACTCTGTTGGCCATCTTATCAAAGTCAGCTCCTCTGAAGTCCCATATTTTTGTCTTGGAATGGGATGATTTTCTTCTAGTGACCAAAGTGAACCATACCATGTGATGGTCATTGGAACAGGGGCAGATCAAAAATGTTACACCTCTGGAGTTCTTTCCAATAGTGGCGGTGTTAGACTTCTGGGAAGGCAGATTGAGGGATAAAATGATGGTGCTCCACTCAGACAACATTGGGGTAGTCAAAACCATAAACAGACAGACCACATCAATTGGACTGATAAGGGATCTGACAATGATATTTATGTTGCAATGCCTGCTAGCAAAACATTTCCTTCAGAGCAAAGCATACAGACAGGGTAACAACAGAATTACTGATGTTCTGTCTCACTTTCAGTGGCAGTGCTTCAGAACCCTCTCCCTGGAAGTGGAAGACTGTCGTTATCAATTGCCAATGAGGCTATGGAAGCTGGTGAGTGGAAAGAGTGGCACCTAATGTGCTTGTCTTTGGAGCCCAGCATTAGGCAGAGTTATGGTAGCTGGGTACAACAGTTCTTGGAATCCTGAGCCCAGGAAAGGTGGACACAAGCCTGGCTGGTTGCCAAGGACAAAATCAGGGCATACTGTATATCTTGAGGGTCAGGACTGCAGGCTTGTCTCACCATGCAGTTTTGCTACACCTGGCCACATTGTCTTGAATATCAAAGGAATCTGGGCTTAAGGATCTTGTGCACTCCTTTTCATTAAGTAAAATGCTAGAAGATTGGGTGCAGGGGGAAACAAGGTAACCAGATCCTAGGTGATTCCTGAGCCTAAAGGTGATTGACACCATTGGGGTATCTTTGCAACACATTGCTAACAGACCATACAAGATACAGCTGTTTTACATGGCTTCATTTTGACCTTTTGTGAAACAATCAGAGTGTCAAAAGTGGTAGCTAGGAATAAACAAAATTAGAGGAAGGCTGGCCTCATGGAGGATGATGCAGTGCTTCATGAGGACTGGTGATGCTGCAGGAATGCTGGTCAAAAATAGACCAATATGTCATTTGGATCCAGCTTACACCTCTGGTAGGGGTAGACTAGGACATCACCCACTTGGTGGGGATAGATAGAAAACACTCACTAGACAGGAATGCACTTTGTCTGGCACATGGATTCCTTTGCAGTCGTGAAATTCTAATTCTTTAGAGTGCTTAAGCTCACACTGATAGGGACTGGGCAGGAACCATCAGGCTTCAGTATCTTTTCCTTTCGTATTGGAGAATCAGCCAGGCAACAGCAACGAAAGCTCAAGAACTTGAAGTTCAGTTGCTGGGAAAGTGGGGCTCATAAACTTACAGAAAATATGTCAATCCCCACTTGCTGTACTAATTTTCTTCATTTTCTCTCTCAGAACAGCATGGTGACAAGTTCAAGTGAATTGCTGCCACTGAGGTACAGCTGAACCCCAAAGGAGGTTCATGAGCTGGGTCTTACACGTTACCTCATTTGCTGGGAAAGGTCCACCAAAAACGTGATGCCAAAGAGTGAGGGACAGTTTTTCATGGAGGGGGAATGGGGAAAAAAGTAACAGGGTGAGGCCATAGTAGATGAAACAATGGTGAGTTTGCAAGACACTTTTGCTACATCCAGACAAGTTGTGGAAGAGATCCTAGAAGTTTGTGCTGGGGGACCAGACCCCTGGATTGGAACCTGGCTGATGATGGGTAAGGAGCCTGGATCTTCTGAGTGTCATGTTGCAGTACAAGACTGCCAGAGTTGGCTCTGGAAGGGGAGGGCACATCACCAGGTTTGGCATGCCACTGACCCATGGCAGAGGAGGGAACAGTGATCACAAGTCCTTGCTGAACACAGGCAGTGGTGACTCGTCCCTCCTCCCTGAGGCCTTTAGGGTGATTCACCGCTCAACCCTCCTATGCACTGGTACAGAGAAAAGGGAACTTGAGGGAAATGACCCACTGACGGTGAGGGTTCTCCAGACTGGACTTCCTGTAGTGCATGACTCTATCACTGTAAACCTTTTGGAATGCTCAGTAAACAGAGCTGTGGCTATTTGACTCATGCTCTGGTATGTCACGGTGTCTGCATACAGATACATTGGGATGGCTAAACCAGCTGAAGGAGTCTTAGAGCCCCTATGCTTCACCAATAGTGATAGCCCAAAAGAATACTGGTGTCTTAAAAATTTGCATTGTTTATTGGTAAAGCAGAGGACAGTGCCTGACCAATACATTATGCCTTGGGTTCAAGGGACTTTGGTGAAGAGATGCAGAAAATGTTTACTACACCAGTGAAGCTGGGAGCATGGCCCTTCTTTCCTGACCGCTGTACTAACTTCACCAGACAACTTTTTTATTGTAGAATATGAACAGCCCAAAAGGGATAAAATTGCACCACCATCCACTGTGCTTAACATTCCCACAACTGAGATGGAGTAATCAAAACAGTGAACTTTTTAGTCTGTCTCATTCTATCTGTATAAATTTTAGGAGTGTGATTAAAAAGCAAAGAATGAGCCACCAATTAAAATGCATTGTTAATCAAGTCAGAGGGTGCAGAGTAGGGGTGTGCGAATATCTTAATTTGAATATTAGGATGAATATTCGTGTTCGGGATTCCAGATATTTGTTATTCGTTTTTCATTATTCGACCCCCCAGATAAGTGTTATTTTTAAAAAATACATTGTAACACTGTTAAACTCCACCACTTCCTTCCCTTTTGAAGTACTCAAGGCAATTCTGCAATGAACACACCCCAAAAGCCTTTCAGGGACCCAAAAAGGCAACAAACTACTGAACTGGTCAGTTGTCAGGTGACACGTGGTCATCATAGATTGAGCAAATACCACAGATGAGGTGACATCTTGTGTCTTGCCTATGGCTACTAAAATGGCACAGGTGTAAGTGCATTGCATGTCCACCCAGGAAGAGAGGAGAGCAAGATGTGTCACAACAGAGACCAATACAAGTACCTCACAGGGTGAAGACAAGGAACATAAGGGGAGTCTCTTTCAAATGAGAAAGAGCACAAGTACCAGGGGAAATGGTTGCAAGTGATGAAGCTGAAGGGGAAGTTCATCAAGACAGATGTGAGGAAATATTCACAGAAGGCATGGTACAATAGATGACTTAGAGGGACTGCAGTCATAAGTGATGGTGTTGAAAATACTGTGGGACTTCAAGCATGCATGAGATAGGCATATGGCTGGGGTGTATTTGAAAACAGGTAGTGAGGCAGCAGGGTTGCTTTAGGTTCCGCAAATGAGACTGATAAGGTAGGAATAGACAATCCGGGCTGACTGTGTGGGCCAACCAGTTCTTTTTCACTGGATATTTAGTAACCTAAAGTACACAATAGTAAGGTCAGTAAAACATGAAACATTTTTTGTATGTTTCTAGTTTAACAGTGGCCTCATGGTGGTTCTATATGAGTAGAGACTCAGTTACCCTTTTAATTAAATATTTCACATGATAGAAAAAAGAAAGGGTGAGTCAAGAAAATGTGACATTTCACTTTCGTAACATTAGGCAGATTGAGAGTTGTACTGTAGCACCAGTTTTATGTGAGCAGATCATATTTGTAGCCAATTAATGGTATGTTTAGCTTAAGGAACACTAACTGTTCAATGTGTTGAGGGTCCAGCTTGGAACAGTGTGGCTCAACAATATCACCAGCAATGATAAACATCTTCTAGGATGGCACACTTATAGGAGGGCAGCTTAGGTATTTTAAAGCAAGTTGTGCCAGGTGAGGAGAGGAGCTTATTTTCTGAACCCAGTATCCCAGTGGATCAACATCACATGGTTTAATTGATTCAGCAAAGTGGCCATTAAGTAAATGTTCCACAGAAAGAGGCTGAAACTGAGCGCTTCTGTTGCTGTTGACACAATGATGTGCTGAGTAATGCCAAGTCACAGTCTCTCTCTCCTCTAGACTGTCGCTATGCCACCTTGCCCCATCTTCACCAGTATCATCCAATTCCAAACCACCACATGCCTGTCTGTCTCCCTCAGAAACATGAACTAGTGCATGTTCCTCCTCTTCTGAGTGTCTAACTGCCTGCATGGCACTATTTAACTCTTCACTGAGCTGTTGCCTAAAATAGTGGATCACCCTGTGGATGCCCATGGCTGTATAAAGGATCTTGCATTTGGTAGCAAACACATGATTGCAGGTATCCATGACTGTGGTGGACCTTGCATCAAGTTCTGCATTGAGATGATTAACAAGGTCATCGATTAGATTAGATAGTATAGGAGCACAGAGGATAGTAGATGTGCTGGGGCTAATCTCATCTACTCTGTGGCAGAACTCAAGCTGTTAAAAGTACTGAGTCTCAAGTTGAGAGAAAGCCATTTTGTGCAGGAAAACACTATTTTTAAGCGAAAAAGATGTTTCAGGACTAGGGGGCATGGGATGAAGTTGGAGGGAGGACGATTCAGAGGAAACATGAGAAAGAATTTCTTCACAGAACGGGTGGTGGACAAGTGGAACACCCTGCCAGAGGAAGTGGTGGGGGCTGAAACAATCACGGGATTTAAGAATGCGTGGGATAGACATAAAGGAATTCTAGAGGTCAGAGGTAAGGGGAAATAGACTTCTAGGAAAACAAACTGAACTTACAAGCTCAAATGGGCAGACTAGGTGGGCCATAGGCCCTTATCTGCCGACACTGTCTATGTATCTATGTATCTATGTAGGTCAGTGACCTCTTGTGTACTGAGTGTGTTGTCAGCCAAAAACCATTGTAATGATCTTTTGAGAATATGTACAGTTAGGATAACCTGACTAAGTAAGACTGTGGAAGCACTTAGATCATGTATACTCCTCTCAAATGGCATAAGAACCTTCACCATGACCTCAAGAACTAACCAGTCATGATGCCCTAGGACCACTCCGATGTTTGCCTTCATAGACATTTCATGTAATGCCCACTTTTGCTCCAAAAGTTGTGAAAGCATCAGGTATAAAGAATTCCACCAAGTGCTAACATCTTGTATTGCATGATGTTTGGGCAGACCAATGCATTCCTGAACTTCTCTTAATTTGTTAGTGTCTTTTACAGAGTGATGGAAATGGCTGCAGATGGAATGGGCTGTGGATAAAATGTTGTTGGTCCTAGTACTGTTACAAAGTGCATGACTCAGCACTAAATTTAGTGTGTGTGCAAAGCAATGAATGCTCATAAAATGGTCATCATTGATGGCTTTCACCATGTTTGTGCCATTGTCAGTAATAAAAATGACAATGTTTAAATTGGTGTTAACACCAGTCCAAGATTGCAAGATGTCTTGCAGGAATGTAAGAATATTACAAACTCTGTGGTCTTCTTCCATGAGTCTGATGTTCAGCAAAGCAGACATAATGAGACTATCAGATTGTGTGTGGGGAGGGCAAGGGTGAGCCACAAGGTAATGCATCAGAAACTGCAGCAGGGTGTAGCCCACATCAGTGTGCAGTTAAGGAGAGATAGGCATGCAGGGAATTATTGCTAGTCTAGATATCTGATATGCAGTGAACAACACCACCAACAACCTTTGCATGCAGAGCAGCAACAGCAGATTGCATACCATAATACAGTCATGGCAATAGAGTTCGAGAAAATGTAGTATGAGATGTGCTCTGATAATATGGGTGCAGATAGTTGAGAAGCAGTCAGAAGCCAGTATCTTCCACAACTGTCATGGGCTGAAGATCCAATGCCATCATCTCAGCAGTTAGCTATGTGATTTCCTGTGCTGTTGGATGTGAGGCAAGATACTTTATTTGTGCATGTAGAGCATCCATTATTGGAAGTGCTACGGGAGACATCGATGTTGACCGGTTCAAAGTGCTGAAGACTGTCTCTGCCTTGTAGTAAAAGAGGAATCAGAAGTGACCACCAGAGTACAGGCCAGACTCTGGGTTGCTCTAAATCAGATCTGTTGTTGGTACCACCACCACTGCCAAATGTGAATGCCTATCCACTGGTGGGATTTAGTCTTGGTGAAACCTAAGGTCCCAATCCAGACCCAGATGGGCTTCGATACACTTGAGAGTGCTTAAGATTCAAGTGGTTCTGTAATGAAGTTGTATTAAAGTTAGAGAGTGATTTCCCTCGGCTTATAGTGGTGTTGCAAAAAGAACAGACTGACTTCCTTGTGTCCTCCTTTAACATAGTGAAATGCAGCCAGACAGCACTTTTAACACTGCGGTTACCAGTGATTCTGCTAGCATCACATCCCCCAGTTGTTTTTTTCAACAGATGTGCCTGTCTTGTCCTGATGTTCTTGCCCTGTGACCACTGCCCCGATGGTGCCATGCCAGTGCTGCCATCATTTAGCTGTCTTTCAGGCTGTGACAGAGCCTGCTGAAGAAACACTAGTGTTGCTTGTTTAGTCTTCTTAGAGAAAGGGGAACCCTTACCTTTACTGCTACTTCTACTACCATTGCTAGTAGTGCTACACCTAGAGGATGTTTTGCCAACCACCTTTTTTTTCTGCCCTCAAGGTACATAGCCTACTCTGCCTCATCTTCAAAGTCACTGACATGTGCCTCTGATGAAGAAGATGACCTGTCACTGGGTAAGTCATCATGTGAAGGGAAATACTCAGAACCAGATGATTGGTCATCCTCTGCAACATTTTCAGGAGTACTGAGAAGCTGAAGGCATAACTGTGTGAACTGTAGTGGTCAAACTGGTAATATGCACTGTGGCAGGGATACCAGACTGTGTTGATAGTGCAACAGTAGTGGCAGCAGTGGCAGGGTTCATAGTGTCAATAGTGACTGGAGTGACAGTCACAGTTGCATAGTAGTCATGCTGCCCATTGCTGTGGAAAAGGAAGACAGGGTCTCTATGGTGGTGGTGATGGTAACAACAGATGTGATGGTACTGCTGAGAGATGGGGCCACATTGGTGGTTGTGGTGGGAGTCGTGATGGTACTGGCGAGAGATGGGCACACATTGGTGGTTGCGCCAGGAGTCGAGAACAGTGTCCTTCTGCTTGTGCTTCTTGTATCACTTTGTCCTTTTCCAGCCACAATACTAATCTACTGTTGCTGGAAGACTTATGCTTGGAAAGGGTAAAGAATAATTTTTAGGGTTGAAGACAGGCTGTCTGTTGCTCAGGTTCAGTTTCAGCATCACCAACCTGTTCCTCCATTGTCGATTTGCTTGGGCTGGACCAAGTATGTTTTTTCCCACCTCTACCTGTCATTGTCTTTGTCTATGCCAGGACATTCAGCATCACCAACCTGTTCCTCCATTGTTGATTTGCTTGGGCAGGACCCAGTACATTTTTTCCCACCTCTACCTGTCATTGTCTTTGTCTATGCCAAGAGGACAGAAGGGGAAGGATCCAGATTAATTTCAATGTAGTGCAGTAACTGCTCATTGTTTTTGTTTGAAACCTAGTTTTGTGAACTTTAAGTGGTACTGTTATTTCTTTGCTTTCTTTACTTGGAATTGTTGTGAGGCTGTTGAAAATTTGAAACCTAGTTCAGTGTGCTTTTAGTGGTGCTGTTATTCCTTTCCTGTCTTTACTTGGAATTGTTTTTGGGCTGCTTAAAATTTAAAACCTAGTTTGGTGTGCCTTTAGTGGTGCTGTTATTCCTTTGCTGTCTTTAGTTGCTGCAAATGTTGTCTTGTCTGTCTTGCCCTGTAGTTTGGGGGAAGGGTGCTAAATGTCTGACCTCTGTCCTCAGCTAGGTGATAACTGGATGTGGGGCTAAGTCAGATTCGAGGTAGCAGGTTGATTTGTGGTTTCTCAGAAGAGGCCAGAAGGTGAAGGATCCAAATTCATTTCAGTGCAGTGCAGTAACTGTTCATTGTTGCATTTGTTTTAAACCTAGTTTTGTGTGTGTTTAGTGATGCTGTTATTTCTTTGCAGTCTTTACTTGGAATTGTTTTGGAGCTGCTGAAAATTTGAAACCTAGTTTGGTGTGCTTTTAGTGGTGCTGTTACTCCTTTGCTGTCTTTACTTGGAATTGTTTTGGGGCTGATGAAAATGTTAATCCTGGTTTGGTGTGCTTTTAGTGGTGCTGTTATTCCTTTACTGTCTTTACTTGGAATTGTTTTAAGGCTGTTGAACATTTGTAACCTAGTTTGGTGTGCTTTCAGTGGTGCTATTATTCCTTTGCTGTCTTTACTTGAAATTGTTTTGGGACTGCTGAAAATCTGAAACCTAGTTTGATGTGCTTTTAGTGGTGCTGTTATTCCTTTGTTGTCCTTACTTTCTTCAAATATTTGCCTATTTTCTCTCCCCCACCCCCATTCTTGATTAAATGCCCTGTTAAATCTGATTGACAGGAGCCAAGCATGGTGAATAGCAGGGGTTGTGGACTAGGAGGAGCCTAAGGGGGAGGAAGCCTGCTCTTGGCACAGCAAGTGTTTTTTACTCATTTTTTGTTGTTGTTTTCCTTCTTTAAAAAAAAAGTATCTGAGGATTGGTGGCAGGATTTTCAGGACAGTAAATTAATAAAGAGGGAACTAGATGGAGAACTTCAGTAACAGACAACTACTGGAATAGCAGTATAATATGGGGAGTGGTGCAATGCATTGGATGCAAGGCAGCTGTATTCAGACAGACCTTCTGGATGCTGAGGTGCTGCCTTATCTTCAGATTTCTCTCTGGACTGCAGGACAAGGTAGCTAGACTCAGAGTTGAAGTAAACTGGGTTCAAAGTACCTTTGCCCCTATCCAGAGATCACCCAGTCCAATGCCGCTGCCTCAAAGGATGCCAAGAATGAGGAGCACTTGGATGATAGTGGGCTCAGGGAGGATTAGGGTGGTCAGGCAGAGGTACATCCCAAATCCTATTCCACTCCAGAACTCATATGCCACACTGGGGACAACCAGAGGCACCCAGAGAAGTGGAATGGAAGGACGTGGAGGTCAACCAAGCAGGTGACCTCAGTGGTGAGAGCAGTGGTCCACAGAGGAGGAGGAAACAAGTCCTGATGGAGGCTCTATCATAAGAGGGATACAACTAGAAACATGTGAAGTGGAGGACAGGGAGGTGAGGTGCCTACCAGGTGCCATGGCATGGAGAGATGGGAGGAAGATCCTTGCATCGCTGGGAAGCCAAAATGGGAAGGAGAGCTGGATGTCATTATCCACCTAGGTACTAATGACCTGGCAAATGGGGAACCTAAGGAAGTTCAGGAAGAGTTTAGAAAATTAGGGAGACGTCTCAAGCAAGTAGCTACATCTGTCACCTTCTCGGAAGTACTACCTGTGAGAGGCATGGGGGAGCATATGGGCAAATTCTCCAGGAACTTTAACACATGGTTGAAGAACTGTTGCTGCAAGGAAGGGTTTGGATTCATTGGTGTCTGGGGATCCACCTTGGGGAATGAGGCTTTTTCAAGCTTGAAAGCCTGCATCCATCCTGGAGGGGAATCCAAGCACTCAATGATACATTTAAATGCCACATGGACAAGCATTTAAACTAGACAAGGGAGGGTGGCCTGCCAACAAGGAAGGTACCTAATTTTCCACCCCCCATAGCTAGCAGTGCAACCAGTGAACAGGAGGGGAGGATATCTCTAAAAAGCAGTGTGCAAAAGATGGAGATAGGCACCCAATGGGTGGATAAGCAGAAAGGGGGCAAAATTCAACAGAAGGACAGACAGCAGGGAGAAGCAGGGACTAAGAACAACCAGGGAAGGGGTTGGAGTAGAACAGCTAAACAGTCCAGGGAATTCACTTCATGTAAAGCCATGTGTACCAATGCCAGGAGCCTTAGCAAAAAGATGGAGGATCTGGAGGCTGGCATGGTGCAGTCACACCTGGACATTGTGGCCATCACAGAGACCTGGTGTAATGAAAACCACCACTGGGAGATGGCCATACCCGATACAACATATTCAATATATTCAGAAGAGACAGGGCAGGCAGAAGGGAGGAGGAGTGGCACTTTATGTGAAAGATGGCATAAAGGCCACAGAGATCCAGGAGGAACAAATTGGGGGAGAGATACGGTGGGTTAAGCTAGAAAGGAAAAGGGGGTCAGCCATCTGCACAGGGGAAGTTGACTAGACCAGGAGGAAGAGACAGATAGGGAATTAATGCTAGCCATCCAAAGGATGGCAGACAAGGGGAAGATGGTGCTGGTTAGAGATTTCAATATTCCAGATGTGGACTGGAATCTCCCAGCACAGCATCAACCAGGAGCAGATTTATCCTGGAGTCTCTTCAAGGTGCCTTCCTTAAGCAACTGGTCATAGAACCAACTAAGCGCAAGGCAATACTGGACCTCATGCTCACAAACAGAGACAGTGTGACAGGGGTAACAGCGGGGGAGCACCTGGGAAACAGTGACTGCCAATCACTATGGTTTGAAATCACAGAAGGAGCAGAACCAAACCAATGAAAAACATTTGTCCTGGACTTTAGGAGGGCAGACTTTTGGGAAAATGGGGACATGTTTGAAAGAGGTACTAATGGGATTGGGGAGGGAACTGGGGTGGAGGAACAGGTGGCAATATTTAAAATAGGGATTACAAGAGCAACAGAATTATGCATTAAGCAGGTTAGCAAAGGGAAAAGGAAGAGGAGGTCATTATGTTTTTTCACAGAGGTAGTGGAGAAAGTGAAAGCCAAAAAGATCACATTCAGACAATGCAAAAAGACACAGGCAGAAGGGGAAAGGGAGACATACCAGGAAAAGCAAAGGGAGGCAGGGAGGTCAGTAAGGGAAGCCAAAGCTCAGACAGAAGAGCGCATTGCAAAATCAGTGAGTAGAGGGGACATAACCTTTAACAGGTACATAAGTGAAAAAAGAAGGGCAAAGGGAGAGATAGTGAGACTGAAGGGGAAGACAGAGGCCCCTTGGAGGATGACAAAAGTAAAGCTGACATACTGAACAGATATTTCTGCTCAGTCTTTGCTGAGGAAAAGGAGGATAATGGGTGTGAAGGGAGTACAAGGGGTGGAAATGGTGCAGAAATGGACACAGGTCCCTTTACATGGGAAAGGGTCCTAAAGAAACAGAAGGAATAAGAGTCAATAATCAGAAACAGTGGGGGAATTCAAGAATGCATAGAGATAGACATAAAGCAATTCTAGTGGGAGTAGGAAGAAGTAGGCTGTTGGTTAACTAGGATCTGCAGCTTATCCAATAGGTAGAGAAATGGGCAGATTGGGTGGGCCAAGAGATCTGCCATCAAAGTCTATGTTTCTATGTTATGTTTCTATGATAAAGCAAAGGGGCCAGATGGGGTGCACCCCAGTGTCCTAAAGGAACTAAGAGAGGCAGTGGCTGAACCTCTGGCAATCCTGTTTAGCCAGTCACTGAAAACAGGGGAGGTACCCAAAGACTGGAGGACAACAGATGTATTCCTCTTATACAAAAGGGGGAACAAAGAGGAAGCCGGGAACTACAGACCAATCAGCTTTAACTCAGTAGTGGGGAAGATCATGGAAGCACTACTGAAGGAGAGACTGATATAACATCTGGTTACCAGTGGACTACAGGACCCAAGGCAGCATGTGTTCACCAGGTGGAGGTCATGCCAGACCAACTCATTGAATTTTATTACTGGTTGACAAGGGAGGTGGATCAGAGAAGGTCATTGGACATGGCCTCTCTGGACTTCAACAAGGCCTTTGACACTGTGCCACATAGAAGGCTATTAAACAAACTGGGGAATATGGGAGTGGATAGGACAGTAGTGCAGTGGGTGGGTAAATGGCTGGATGGCAGGACACAAAGGGTGGTGGTAAAAGGCTGTCACTCCACAGAGGAAATAGTGACCAGTGGGGTACCACAGGGATCAGTGCTGGGACCAGTCCTATTCAACATCTTCATCAGTGACATTGAACAGGATCTAGAAGGCAGAATTTCCCTGTTCACTGTTAGGATGGAGCTCTGTAACAGAGTGGACGCTCCAGAGGGTGTAGACAGAATGAGGAGGGACCTGCAGAAGCTTGAATAATGGTCAAGGATTTGGCAGTTGAAATTCAGTGCAAAATGCAAGATAATGCATATGGGGCACAAAAACCCCTGGAACAACATATCAGTTGGGGGATGAGGATATTGCATGCATGAAGAAAGAAAGGGACCTTGGGTTTATCATCTCTGATGACCTCAAGGTAGGGAAACAGTGCGACATGGCAGCAGGCAAAGCAAATAGGAAACTGAGATGCATAGGCAGGGGCATCACCAGCAGGAAAAGGGAGGTCATAATTCCACTATACAAGACACTAGTGAGGCCCCACCTGGAGTACAGTGTACAGTTCTAGAGACCTTACCTACATAAGGTTATAGACAGGGTAGAGAAGGTTCAGAGGAGAGCAACAAAGATGGTACAGAGATTGCATCACAAGTCCTATGAGGACAGGCTGAAAGAATTGAATATGTACTCCCTGGAGGAGAGGAGGGAGATAGGGGATATGATAGAGACATACAACTACCTTACAGGGAGGAACAGGGTGCAGGAATACACTATTTTCCAGTGAAAAAGATGTTCCAGCACTAGAGGGCATGGGATGAAGTTGGAGGGAGAGTGATTCAGAAGTAAAGTGAGGAAGAATTTCTTCACAGAAATGATAGTGGACAAGTGGAACACCTTGCCAGTGGAAGTAGTGGGGGCTAAAACAATCACCGGAATTAAGAATGTATGGGATAGACATAAGGGAATTCAGGAGATCAGGGGTAAGGAGCAACAGACTTCTAGAAAAATGTAAAGGGATCTTACAGAATCAAACGGGCAGACTGGGTGGGCCATAGGCCCTTTTCTGCCGACAGTGTCTATGTATCTATGCCTATATGTTCTAAACACTCTCAAGTACTTAACACTTCGTAAATGTACAAAAGTTCTGCTTTATTGTAACACCAAAAATTTGTTGCAAGCAAAACCTGCCACAGTATTGCTTTAATTTAGCAAAGAAAAAATATTGTAAGCAGCGCCTGCTGCAGCACTGCTTTATTTTTGCACAAAAAATTACTGCAAGCAGCATGCACGTATGGCTGGTGAGGGTGTGCGCACACTGCAAGCATCACTACCTAGTCCTAAACCATGTGGGGTGGGAGTGCAGTTAGCTGATTGCCCTCCAAGACTGCTGGCGGCTATTTACTTTTGTGAAACTCCAGTCCAACCTCAGATTACACCATAAATATTTCTTACAGAGACTTCTATGGCAGAACTACTGCAATTTACTATTTTTATTTGTAAATGCACACATGTTCTGCTGTATTTCAGGACAAAAAATGGTTGCAAGCAGCAGTACTGATTTTTTTCACACAGAAAAATTATTAAGCAGCACACACACAGAGCAGGTGAGGGTGTGCTCACACTGCAAGCATCACTATCTAGCCCGAACCATGGGGAGTGGGAGTGCAGTCGGACAACTGCCCTCAGAGACTATTGGTGGCTACTGCTTGACATGAAACCCCAGCTCAACCTCAGATTAAACCACGAGTATTTCTTACAGAGATTTGTAAGGCAGAACTACTACAATTCACATTTTTTAATTTGTAAATGCACACATGTTCTGCTGTATTTCAGGACAAAAACATTTTTGCAAGTGGCAAGACTGTTTTATTTTAGCACAGAAGAATTACTGCAAGCAGCACCCACGCAGGGCAGGTGGGGGGTATGAGCACACTGCAAGCGTTGCTACCTAACCGTAAACCATGCGGGGTGGGAATGCAATCAGCCGACTGCCCTCCAAGACTGCTGATGGTTACTGATTTTCATGAAACCCCAGCTCAACCTCAGATTACACCACAAATATTTCTTACAGAGATTTCCATGGCAGAACTACTGCAATTCATTTTTTTATTTGTAAATGCAGACAAGTTCTGCTGTATTTCAGTCCAAAAAAAATGATTGCAAGCAGCAGTACTGGTTTATTTGTGCAGAGAAAAATTTGTGCAAGCAGCACACATGCAGGGCACTCGAGGATGTGCGTACACTGCAAGCATCACTACCTAGCCCCAAACCATAGGAGGTGGTGAGTGCAGTTAGCTGACTCCTCTTAAAGGTTTTTAGCTAGATTACTACTGTGTTTTGTGAAACCTGAGTCTCCCCGCTCCAGAAATATGTATTATTTACACCACCTAATGAAAGACTTTTTTTTAAATCAGTACAGTACAGCAGTCAAGGTAGAAGTTAGAACTATTATAATTAAGTAAATACACTGAAGCCTATGTCTCTCTGCAGCTCCTCCTGGCAAAATAAGACAATTTCTACTACTAGGCAGTAAAGTCACATGCTACAGAACAAAAAAATATTTTGTGATGAAAATGTTAGTTTTTTGCAACTCCTATTCTCTGCTGACTCAGAGCTTTCTCTCCATTCTCCACTACGATCTCTGCACCAGTTACGAGAGGCTCCTGAAATGAAGGTATACTAGTTTCTCTGCAGCTCCTAGAAAAAAAAAATCAGTACATCAGATGATTTATCTATAAAAAAAACAGTGCTCTGGCTAGTACTAGGTACTAAAGACACACAGTACTGTTCCACGAGGTCCCTGCACCCTAATTGGTACCCTCAGAGGTACACCATAGACAGCTAGCACTTAAATATATGTTATACTAACATGTAGGGCTAAGGGCATCTACTGTACAAGAGTAGATATCAGGATATGAATGCATATTGTGTAATACACTTTGTTTGCTAATACATATATTCTTCTATGTGTTTTCTGTGTATTTCTTACTTGTAAGATGCCAAGGCATCTGTGTCCTTGAAATAATTATGATATGTAAGTCAGTATTGCCACCTTTTGGTGATGTGTACTACTACACTGAGTTATGTAAGACTCTGTATAAGAACTCTTTTGTTCACAAACTGATGACTATACAAAATTGTATAATGTTATCTTGGACCGTGGAGCCACCTTTAATTTAGTCAATAGGGCTCATCTCTGTAACTAGAAATGTTTCTGTCTTACAGTAACCATAGTAATTATCATAGATATATAATGTAATACACTAGTCTTGTACCTCGGAGATCCCAGGAGACACAAATAAACCTTGAGGTACAGAGAACACTTAGCACTGGCTCCCGGTTCGTATTGGTAAGAACTGCTTAGGGCAACTGTGATTTTATCCTTTTGGAAGTAATAAACTTGTTTATTACTCTTATGCAATGTGTCTGTGATTACTTGCATTCCCAATATTGCCAAGAACCTGAAAGTGAGGTTTAGACCTCCTGACAAATTGGCGACCATGTGCAGGTGATATTTGGTGTTTGTAAGTTTTCACTTGTCGCTAGAACTTTTCCCTTTCCCATAGGGACAGTAGGCGTACAATCCCGTATCACCTCTCCCATTTTAAACCAGTTTCTAGTCACTTGCAAAGTCTGGCTGTCATCTTTTTGGGTGTGGTCGATACTGACTCGACTCACTCCATTACAGCTTTGATTTGTAAGTCTACAACTTTTACAGTAGCCCGGCTGTGCATAAAGTGCTCCTGCTGTGGATCGATACACGGCATGATGCCTTTTTCACAGTATGATTTTTCATTCCTTCCCATAGAATGGCTACCGTATCAAATATCTGCACAGAACTGATACTCAATGTCTCGAACTTCCTTACCTCCCATGGAGGATGGCCTTACTTCACGCAGGACGCAAGTCAATCCGAAAACCCTGTACTGGGGATTTCAACCCTGTACACGGAGTTGAGACAATCAGCCAATAAGTGTCAAGCTAAAGGGTTGATGGTCGCCACTCTCTGTGCTGCTTTGGAATCCTCCGAAGCGAGGTTTCGAACCCTTGATCTGCAAATGTCATCTCTTAAGCAACAGATGGGTTTACAGGAAATGGAATGTGTTAGACTGCAGCAGAACTTGGAGTCTGAACTCCAAACTCTGTGGAATGAAAAGGATTCACTTTTGCATCATTCAGCTCAAGCTGGAGAACAGGAACTGTGTATGTTGAAGAAGGAGTGTGAAAGTTTGAGACAGGATAAGGGACAGGCATTGCAAATGAATGATTTGCTAAGTGTTGCATATGCTCAGTTGAGTGAGGAAATGGGAGAGCTCCAGGACGAGATAAACCAGGTACGTAATGACTTAGAAGTGGCTACTAGGGACAATCACTAACTGAGCGCCGCATATAGATTGTTGCAAAAGTAAGATGAGATTGATATGGATGCTGCAACTGTGAGTCATGCTGAATGTAATACCAAGATGGCGAAACTGTGCCATCAGCTGGAGGTTCTGGTTGGTCATGTTAAGGCAATGGGAGGCATAGGCCCTGCCTTACATACGTCATCTGAAGGGGAGTTATCAGATGATGACATCTCTCAATACAACGCCCAGTCACACCCCTACTGTGGGCCAGAGACCCCACCCAGCCATCCACAACATGGCTGGTCCCCACTCCATCTTCACCATGTCATACGTCATCGACTTCGTGATGCCCATCATGGGAGATGCCAATATGGTGGCTCCCATGATGGGGGGGAGCAGGCCCAGGTCTGGTCCCGACAGCACCACCGATAGCCATTACTAATGTGAGATAGAAACGATGATTGAAACTGCAATAGGCAATGTACCTCTTCCTGGGAGAAGTAAACGGGCCATTAAAACCCAGATTAGGCAGCTTCTGCAGGAGGCTGGCACTCAGGAGGGTATTGTCCACACTGTGGCTACAAATGGCCTACTCTGTTCAGCAAATAGCTGACAGTATCGGTCGGATGAATCCTTCCGACAACCTCAGATGTCACTTACAAAAGGTGCATTCTAAATGCGAGATGCTTAGCCTCGCTGCAGAATACCAGGTCCAAATACTACGCCAGACCATCGATCCTAGTTTGTGGGCCAAACTCCCCAATGCCATCTGCCAGGATGGGAACACCACCTTTGACGAGGTTGCAGCTGAGCTCATTTCTGCTCACAGCCCAGGTGTAGTAGGAGTGATGCTTGCATACCCTGTAAAACAGAATGCAAAGAAAAGTCCAGCGACTTACCACCAGAGACTTTGGATGGCCTACTGAGCAGGAAAGCACCTAGCACAATAAGCTGCAGTTGTAGATATTATTGAATAAGACCCTGTTCCTTAGGAACATGATTCCAGCAGTACAAGAAAAGGTAGAGTCAACCACCTACCCCAATACGGATAGGTTTGCCGACATCCTTCGGAAAACCGAGAGTTTACCAATTCTACATCCGTGATCTGGGCTCCAGTTCCAAGAAGGTAGCCTCTGTGGAGCCTGCTTCAGAGGCCACGATGCACTACACTGTGGAAGGGCAAGCCCAACACCAACAGGCACCTCCAGCTGATAACCAATACCCCCAACAGACCCATCACCAACAACCACATCAACAATAGCAGTGGGGTGGGAACCGGAATTGGCATAAGAATAAAAAGCATAAGGGTAAAGGGAAACCACAACAGCAAAGAACAGGCCCTTCATATAGGGAGATAGCCAAAGAGAATCGGAAATACCGAGAGCTCCTGGGACAGGTGGGCTCCGTATTGGATGCTGTTCTCGCACAGGCCCTTGCGGCAGTACAACCAGCGACCCAGACCCCAACAGGTCATGGGGATACTGGTGGTGCAGGCCTTCAGGCTCATGCAGGCCTGAACCCAGAAGCTCCTCCCTATATTGCATCAGTACAGCATAGTGAAGTGATTCACAAGAGTCAGACCAACTTCTCCATGCTCCCAGCAGTACAGATTGACAATTACAGGCCCCAGTCCGGATTGTAAACAAGCTAGTCTTGGATACAAACAGAAGGCCCTGCACCAAGGCTGAGGTCGGGGACCACCTACTAGTAGTCTTGCTAGATACAGGTTTAGCTGTATCTGTGTTACATGATGAACATCCAGACACATCTCCTTGGTCCACCGAACAGAGGACCAACATGTCAGGAGTTGATTGTATTAGGCTACCTGCATACCGTTCTCTACCACTACCGGTAGAGCTAGGCCATCTAAAGGCCTCACACACTTTCCAACTAATGGTAATGCATGATCATCCCAGTATCATAGGAATTGATTTCCTTGCACCACACGGCTGTGTGGTGGATCTAGCTAACATGCTACTGATGCAGATTCAGGGTCAGTATCATTCCATTTTGATTCCTGATTCACATGTTGTGGCAACCATATCTGCCAATGACAAGGAGTATGACATCATAGATTTGTTCAAAGCTCATGAACTTTTCCCAAAGCTTCTCAGCATTTTGCAATGACATTTGGAGGTGTTTGCAATTAACAAACATGACTGTGGCAGAATGCACACTGTCATTGAAGTGCAAGGCCCAGCACATGAGAGGCAAAGGCAATATCCTTTTCCAACTGAGGCCTTGCCTTCTCTTAGAGAAACAATCAAGTATCTCCTCAAGCAAGGAGTAATTAGAACTTGAGTTTCCACCACTAACTCCCCAGTGTGGCCCGCGAAAAAACCCACAAGCACCTGGAGACTTACTATTGACTACAGGAAACTGAATCAGGTCACCCCAGTTGTTCCCCAACTGTGGCATCAGCACCTGATGTGCTATGACTTTTGACCCCTGATCTGAAATGGTTCAATGCCCTGGACATTTCCAATGGTTTTTGGTCATTACCATTAGCCCTTAAGAGTCAATATAAGTTTGCTTTCACCTTTGAAGGAAGACAGTACTCTTGGACTTGCTTGCCGCAAGGATTCCATAATAGACTGTCCCTATTCCAGCTGCATATGATGGACGCCCTCGAGAGTTTCTCTACTCCCCAATGTCTCTTGCAATATGTGGATGACCTGTTGCTTGCAACAGCCACACAGGAACAACATCTGGATCTCTTGGACAAACTACTGACTCTCATCCAGAGATCAGGCTTGAAATGCAATCCAGCAAAAGTACAACTATGTCAGAAAGAAGTACTCTTTCTACGTCTGAAAATGACTGACCAAGGTCTAAGTCTTACCTGGAGGAAGGTACAGGGATTGCAGGACTTGCCATTTCCTACCAGCGTGGCAACTCTTTGAAGGGTTCTAGGTATGGTGAATTATAAAAGAGATTTTATTTGTGATTTTGCTCAGAAAGCTGCTCCTCTGTATGAGTTACTAAAGAAAGACATCCCATGGACTTGGGGCCCTATACACACCCAGGCTGTGATGTCACTGAAGCAGGCCTTGGTCTCTGCCCCAGCTCTGGTCAACCCCAATCCAGCACTACCATTCCATCTGGAATGTGCCACCTCTGACATTGTCATGTCAGCAGTGCTGGCCAAGAAGGTTAATGGCACCCTGAGATCCATTGCATATGCATCACAGCTCTTGACTCCAGTGGAACAGAAGTACAGCCTCTGTGAAAGGAACCTTCTGGCCACCTACTGCACTGTCAAGCACTTCCTGTATATCATTGGGTACTCCCCACTGATCATCAACACCAACCACACCCCAACTACCTTTCTGCTCTCAGACAGAGTGAAGGATGGATCAGTCTCCAAAACCAGACTGACACACTGGTCACTTCTTCTCCAGGATAGAGACATACAGGTAAACCCAACAAAATTCCATCTATGCTGGCTCATGGACTCCTTTTCCAAGGAGAACCCCATGACTGTACACTGCAGTCACCTGATCTTCCAGATCCAGGTCCTTTCCTCCCTGCCACACTGCAAATACGTGATAACACCTCTTTGTGTCAAGTCTTTACTGATGGTTCAGCATCCTATCATCAGGAAGAACAAATCACAGGGTTGGGTATTCTACTGATTTACCCTTATGGGAACACTGTCGAAATATCCAAGCGCTGCAGTGTAGCAGCATCACAATATGCAGAGATGGCAGCGGTGGCCTGTGCCCTTGAGTTCATCCAACATGGAACTGAGGATACCATTATTTTTACAGACTCTAACTGGGTTTGTTGTTCTCTTACAGAATTTCTTCCTTTCTGGCAGAAGAACTCCTCTCTCTCCTCTGATGGCAGCCCAGTGAAGTACAAGGAATTGGTAATATACGTACATTCACTGGCACAGAAATATGCACACAAACTCTATGTACATAAAGTTAAAGCTCATTCTCTCCGTGACCCCTACCATGCCTTCAATCATACAGCAGACACCCTCACCAAGGAAGGGGCCGAGGGGGCGACATCTGGATGATGGGCCATCCAGAGGCCAATACGGCCGTACAAATTGCAGCACTCAGGAAGAAACCTGAACCCTTCTCCCCCTTGGACCGCTCAGCAGCCCAACATGTTGATACTGAACTCAAAGAAGTGTTCAGATTCCCTGACAAGAAAATGGAAGAGAAACTTCCCACACACAACCCCTATCGAAGGCATGAAGGTAAGTTATACTTGTCACCAGATGACAAGCTCATTTGGTAGCAACCAGTGGATTCCACCACCAAGTTGTGGGTGTTCCCCAGACACCTGAGATCTGAATTCTTGCACCAAGTACATGATACACCCACTGGTGGACACCAGGGAGTGGAAAACACCCTGCAAAGGCTTAAGACCACCGCCTGGTGGCCTGGTGTTACCGAAGATGTTAAACAGTACATAGACAATTGTTTTGTTTGTGTGCAAAACAACCCCATCCCTACCAAACGAAATGCCAAACTCTTACCACAATGACACTCTGGCCTTTGGCATGCCATACAGATTGATTTTACTGGTCTCCTGACCAACACCAGCAGAAATAACAAGTATGCTCTTGTGGTAGCTCATCTCTTCTCTAAGCGGGTTGAAGCTTTCCCCACTAAGACATGCACTGCAAAAACCACTGCCAAAATCTTGGTGGAACAGATTTTCTCCAGGAGGGGCCTACCTCTCAAGGAAGACTCTGACAAAGGAATCAGTTTTACAGGTGAGTTGATGAAAGAATCACTTGAACTCCTTGGAGTTCAACAGAAGTTCCACCCCAAATCCTCAGGTCAAGCAGAAAGAGCCAACAGATGGATTAAGCAAATGCTTTCCGAATTCATTGAGGACAATCCCAAAACCTGGGATTCCCTACTGCCGTTACTCCTTATGGCAATTAGGTGTTCACCCTCAGCCACTACCCAGCTCACACCCTTTGAGGTGATGACTGGAAGACAGATGAGATTATCTGAACACCTGCTGTTTGACCTGCACACCCCCACTGCAGACCGTGTGTCTGTAGACCAATATGTGGAAAAACTCAGAAAAGACCTCATACACACACACTTGTATGCTGTCAACTGCATGGGCAAGGCCTAGCAACAATCCAAAATACAGTTTGACAAACACGCACAAGAAGTGGATTGGCAGGTTGGAGATCGGGTAATGGTACTCTGATTTGCACATCCTACCCACTCCTTCTCCAACAAGTGGGAAGGCCCATACCCCATCATCAACAAGCTCAGTCCAGCAGTCTATCAGTTTAGACTCCTGCATAACAATAAGTTGACTGACAAATGGTTACATGCAAACCAGCTGAAACTGTATAAAGGAGCTTAACTACTGTTCCTCACCCCATTGGGCAGAATAGTACTAACTTACTAATCTTTGATCTTCCTTTTCTGATTCAATGACAAGATGGCTATCTTGTTCCATTATCTCCTCATCTCAGGAGTTATCCCCTGAATCTAAAGCATGGTAACGAACCTCCTATGACACCGTGATCCTCCAGCACCTCCTCCAGAGGGAGTATCCATCAATATACCAGATATTTTTATTTTTTTATTTTATTTAAACAGCAGTTTGGAAAACCTTTGAGCCATAGGCTCGTTTACAAAGGTACCTTGTCACAGTAAGACAAACCAAAATACACAGTATAGCAGTACAACACATAAGTATAACAGTACAATTAAGACATAGATACAAACAAGCTGGTACAGGTAGGATGGATGCAAACAATACCAGAGTTATGTCATCCTTAGCAGCTTAGTAATAAGCTTTGTCATAAGTATTGAGTACGGCTTTGACTAGTGGCAGTTACAGCATCGGGTGTTAATAAGGTGGTTACGTAAGGAAGTTTTGAAGCACGATATAGTTGGAGCTTCGGAGATGGAGGGGGGCAGTGTGTTGAACAAGGAGGGGGCCCTAAAGCTGAAGGCTCTTTGGCCGTGAGAGGTCCTAGCTCTAGGGATAACAAGAGAGGTTTTCCCAGAGGTCCGAGTATGAACTAGTGGGACAGAGCGGCATATGGTGGTGGTTAATCCTGGTGAAGAAAGCCCAAGGAGGGTCTTTTTTGTAAGGGTACAGGTAAGATATTTGAGGCGCTCATCGAGATCAAGTACCAGCGCTTTAGCGTTACAGTAGACAGGTGTGTGTCATCCTAGGTGCTCCAGTAATTAACCTGCAGGCCTTATTCAGAGTAGTGTGAATTTTATGGAGTGTGGTCTGATCAGCAGCACCATACACCGGCAGTCCATAGTCCACTAGGGACAGGATAGAGGAGGTGATCATGAATCAAGACCTCGGGGAGGCAGTGTTTATACCGGTGTAAGATGCCCAATCGGATATTAGTGGCAGTGGCTAGGGCAGCGATGTGTCCATGGAAGGAGAGGGAGGGGTCAAAATGGATCCCTAGGTATTTATAGGAGCAAACTTGTTCGAGTGGGAATGAGGACCCAGAGTGAATGAGGAGTTTGAAGTTGCAGGACTTGTTTTGGGGATGAGTGAAGAACACGGTTTTGGTTTTTTTAAGATTTATCACCAATCTATGTTCCTTGAACCAGCCCTCGGCTTCAGTGAAGGACTTCTGCAGCGAGTCTTGGAGGGCAGTAGGGTTGCTGACTTGAGGCAAAGATGACTGCATCATCAGCGCTAATAGAATGTTTCCTGAGCAAGAGTGTGGAAGGGTGTTAAGGTAAGGGAGAATAGTAAGGGCCCAGAATGGAGCCCTGGGGAACCCCAGAAAAGATGGGACAGATGTCTGAGTAGGTCCCATTAATTTTTACACGCTGTGAGCGGTCAGACAGATAACTGGTGCACCAGGAGATAGGCCCAGCAGCAAAACCAGAGAGACAAGGGCATCAAGAAGGAGGGGGTGGGAGACAGTGTCAAAAGCTTTCAAGAGGTCAATGAAGACAGCACCAGCCAGAGAACCAGTGTCTAAGGAGGAGTGGAGAAAGTTGGAGAACTCTAGGAGGGCTGTGTTGGTACTGTGGCCCTGCCTGGAAGCCATGCTGCTCAGGACAAAGGACATTGTAGGTGGAGAGGTAGTCAGAGATTTGAGAGGCCACCACTTTTCCAAGGCCTTGGAGAGAGGAGAGAATGGAGATCGGTCGATAGTTACTGCCACAGTCCTATCACCACCATCTTTAAAGATAGGGGTGACAGTGGCGACTTTCCAGGCAGTTGGAACCTTCCCAGGCAAAGAGAGTGGTTGATGAGGCATGTGATCGGGTAAGGACTGTGTCTAAGACCAGCCGTAGGATACACGGATTCAGGTGTCACTGCCTGTACTATTAGTCTTGAGGGCAGTGATAAGGTGCGCCTAAGTTCTGGGCAGAAACACGGCGGAGGAGAAAATAAGGTGAGAAAGATTTACGGCAGGTGCTGGGGAGGAGGGTCAAAAAATTTGTAGGAGGATAGAGCTAAGGTCAGTGAATGAGGTGTTGAGGTGGTTGGCTATGAGGGCTGGGTCTGAGGAGATCACACCATTAATGTTGATCTGTAGGTGGAGGGAGTCTGCACTCCCATTTAACTGTTTAATGTTATCCCAGAAGGTTCTGGGATTCCCCATGAGGCAGTGGTGAGGACTGATAGTGCTCCAGACTTGGCCTTTCTGATGGCCCGAGTAGTTGTTTCGGGCGGGCAGTATAACTGCCTGTCATTGGGCCGTCCAGTCTCAATGGCACGGTGCCATGGTTGTCCCTATGTTTGAGCTGGTGGATCAAAGCTGGGGTATCCGGGGCATTCTTCCTTTTAACCATGGGTCAACACTGGGGCAAAGATATCACAGGCATTATTAAAAGTTTGGGTAAAGAAGGAGAGAGCTGTGTCGATGTCAGGAGTTGCCTGTATAGGAGACCAGTCAATTTGGGACAGAAGTTCCTTAAGTTTTATCAGTCCACCAGGTATTAGACGCCACTGGCATGTGGACTGTGCTATGGGTTTGGGGACTGAGGTTGACCAGTGGAACAGAATGGGGGAGTGATCGCTGAGAGAGTCTGGGAGGACTTGTACATTGGGGATCCGATTAGGGCGGTTGGTGAGTACCACATCAAGCAGGGTACTGGAGCCTCTCTTGGGGTTAGTCCTGGTAGGGTGGGTAACTAGTTGCGTTAGGTCTATTGCAGAAAAGGAGTCTCGGTAGAGGAGGAGGAGGGGCTGAGCCAGCTGACATTTAAGTCACCCACCAGAATTTGATCAGCGGAAGGAGGTAGAGAGGTAAGGTATTCTGTAGAGAGGCAATGGCCTACGTTTGGTCCCTGGGGGGCACGTATGCAGTAGTCAGATAAAGGGGTCCTTTTAAAGGGTCAGGGGTTAGTTTCAGCGTGAGCGCCTGGGCCCTGGAGTCAAGGATGATCGTCTGATCACTGTCCAGGAAGGTTCCGATGCTTACCTCACTGCCTCGGTTGTTGCTTCTGATAAATCTACCCTATAAATGGAGTGGCAAACCACATCGCAGGACAAATTCTCCCTGTGGCCAAACTCTCCAAAGGAACTTTACAGGGTTGGCCTAATGCTAAATTATCCCCAAATGGTTCTCTGTCCTTGTTACAAACTGCATTAAGACATTCTGGTTTGTACAACATTACTGCCTTAATTGATCCTTCGTACTGTAATTCTTTGTCTAAGGATTCTGCTTGAAAATATTGTGCTGTACACCACATGGCTTCCGCAGCCATGTACCTCTCTGTGTTACCACCCAAAGCATACCCCTGCTTCCCATAGTGGTCTAACAGCCACTGGCCTCACAGGTTCATTGATTAATAACTTACAGTTTATGCATATACCTGTTTTGTTTAACCTTACTCACTGGAATATGGAATAATTTGGTATGTGTCACAATACTAACACTTCAGCATTTTATAATTCTTTATTGCTTGATAGTTTAGCTGCATTTTAGATTTGTACTCAAGACCCTATTGCCGGGGTCCACTGTATCAAACATACAGGCAACTTCAGTAGAAAACCCACTCCTGATGATCTAACTCATAAACGTAAGACACGTGAAGTTGACAGTTCTGATGTCACAAGTGCAACAGGTACTGTCACAAGCCTCTTTGGTACAGCTATGTCTATTTGGAATAAAGCAGACATTGCTGCTATCAAAGCTCATTCTGCCAAGTTCTCCACTGGCTTGGGTAACAATATACTACCCCCTGTTATTTCATGGTGTGGATGGCCTTTGTCAGGAAGAAAGATACACTGTATACAACATGCACAACATTGCTAAGGCATTCACTGATTCAAGAGATAAGATCAACACACTCATACAACAAAACGATAAAGAAGCAGACAAACAATACATTGCTAGAGAAATACTTTGCTCTGCCTATGACTCATACATCATCACTACCATCAACAATCTCTTCTGTGATCTTGAATCTAGAAGGATCCCTGATATCATACATGATAGATGCATTTCCAAATGGTATTGCCCATGATGTAAAACCCCTGGCTGTATTGCTATGTGTATGCAACAAGCTTTAACCATTCCTTTTTCTACAGCTAGGAATTTGGGGTTTGTGACCAGACACCCTAATACTGGTCCTTGTTTTGCTGCTAAGAGATGTTCCATAACAGACACCATGTTTGTTTCTTTTACTGTCTCTTTACCACATTTTGATCCCACTACAGCTTTGTTCGACAAGCTTGCAGAGGTGCACTTTATCAGGCATTTGGATGAAGACATCTACAGAGAACACCTGGATCTACTGCCTCTACTGGTTTTCCATCCTTTCCTGGATGCCTGGGTGGCTCCGCACGTGGACTGCTGTGCAAAGAAGCAATACATTTACTTGTGCCAATGTGATGTATTTGATGTTATTCAACCTGTTTGTGGTTATTCTCCAGCTAGCATTGATTGGACTTTCACCATGGATGATGACATCACCCAGAATGGCACGGATTCCTTGGATTCAACTTTGGCTCCGGATAAGCTCTACCGATCATATCGTGAGGAGGTTCATCACCTGTCAACATGGATTTCGAAGACAGCCTACACCTGCCCGTTCCAGTTGCAAAAGTGGAGACTCCCCACTGTTCGCGCTCAGTATAATTCTGATGGGGAGTACTGTGTGGTAACTAACTTTAAAAGCTATACTTATGGATCTGTGTCATGTGTTATTGAGTATTCCCAATTTTTATTTTGTCCCCCACCAGAAGACTGTCATTGGACATACCTTCATAACCCCCATCCCCCTCATGGATGCAGACATCATTGATGGTAACCCCGATTATCTGCTCACACTGTCTGAATACTTACCATATTTTAATGTACACATAGACCCACTGACACTTACATTAAAATCACTTTTAGACAGAAAAGACACACACCTCATCCACATTAGCAGTAATATGACAAAGGCCAATGAAGCTGTATAGCGCAGTGGTCTAAGGCTCTGAGGTGCAAATCTGGTGACATCCAGCAGACCAGACCTGGGTTTGAATCCCACAGCTTCCATTTGCATACTGTGTGACCCTGAGCAAGTCACTTAACCTCCTTGTGCTCCCAGGTCGCTCCTGTAAAAAAGCTTTCAGCTTAGTGTGCTATACCTGGTTAAACAACTAAAGCTATCTCTCATTGATTAATGATGGTGACATGAATGACACATTGACTAACACCTGCTTGGAGATTACTTTTAAAGGTTTTGTTATTATACAATCATTTTTAATCTTTATTTTGATTATTATGCTCTGCTGCCTATGGCACACACTGTGCCAACACCGTGAGCTGCTTGAGTTCCTTTACAAAGCTTGCACATTGGGTTTGTAAATGACCACTGCTCTCTGGCCTTTCCCTAGATTTGCCTGTGTTGCCCTTGGAGGCTACAAGGGGGGGAATGATACATGAGGTCCCTGCACCCTAATTGGTACCCTCAGAGGTACACCATAGACAGCTAGCACTTAAATATATGTTATACTAACATATATGGCTAAGGGCATCTACCGTCAAGAGTAGATGTCAGGGTATGAATGCATATTGTTGTAATACACTTTGTTTGCTAATACATATATTCTTCTATGTATTTTCTGTGTATTTCTAACTTGTAAGATGCCAAGGCATCTGTGTCCTTGGAATAATTATGATATGTAAGTTGGCTTTGCCACCTTTTGGTGATTTGTACTACTACACTGAGTTATGTAAGACTCTGAATAAGAACTCTTTTGTTCACAAACTGATGACTATACAAAATTGTATAATATTATCTTGTACCATGGAGCCACCTCTAATTTAGCCAATAGGGCTCATCTCTGTATCTAGAAATGTTTCTATCTTACAGTAACCATAGTAATTATCATAGGTATATAATGTAATACACTGGTCTTGTAACTCAGAGATCCCAGAAGATACAAAGAAACCTCGAGGTATAGGGAACACTTAGCACTGGCTCCCGGTTCGTATTGGTAAGAACTGCTTAAGGCAACTGTGCTTTTATCCTTTTGGTTGTTTATTACTCTTGTGCAACATGTCTGTGATTACTTGCATTCCCAATAGTGCCAAGAACCTGAAAGTGAGGTTTAGACCTCCTGACAGTACAGAACAAAAACAATAAAGGTTTTGTGATGAAAATATTAGTTTTTGCAACTCCTAATCTCTGCTGACACAGAGCTCTCTCCAGTCTCCACTACAATTTCTCTCCGCTACACAGTAATGTCACTGTCACATGATCTAGCTTTGGCAAATACTTAGCACTGGCCAGCAAGTCCTGTGAGATCTTGAAATCCGATGGGAATGCCGAGTACCAAATATTATACAATGGCAAGAAAGAATCTTGAACTGTGATTGGTCAGTTTGGGGCTGGAACCATGGCGTTATCCCAGCATGACGCCACAGGTCTACTGTATTACTATAATATACATTGTTTGGCTGATTTCTTGGCTGATTTCTTGGCTGATTTGTTGGATCTTCTTTTAAGAAACAAAAATAGTTTTCCACACTAACAAAAAAATTATTTTCAATATTTTTTTATTTTATATATAACAACAACCCATTGTATAATAGGAATAATGCACTCCAGGGTGTGTGTCATTTGGGATAACACCACGCCTGGGGCATTGGGTGCACTCGGCCTGCAGCCTCACACCCAGCCCCCCCCAGGCATGGCGTTATCCCTGCATGACACACACCCTGCCGTGCATTATTCCTTTATCATCGAATAGCTGCTATATTCGGTATTGGCCTCCCAAATACTGTATTATTTGTGGTATTTGGGATTTAATATTCATTACTCACACACCCTTAGTGCAGAGCATGACACACACTAGGACAGGGTGGGGGCTTGTAGATAGGAGAAGTAGGGTGTGACTTCTATTGGGAAACTGGGCATCTTCTGATGGAAGTGGCAGGAAGTGTCACACACTGGGGCATAGAAAGACCAGCACATGAGACAGGCAGTATGTACAGCATGCAGGGAGAGGGAGAGACTTGCATATGGCAGGGTGCAGGGTTGTGCATAATGAGGCAGACTGGAGTGCAGTGATGTTTATGCTGTGGTAGGAGAGTTGTCAGTAGCTAGGAGAGAGTAGAGTGTGACTACTAAGACAGAGATGGGCTAGTTGACTGAAAGGGCAAGATTCAACATATTGTGGCAGGGTGGTAATCAATGCATAGGAGGGACAAGGGTGAGAACACTGGGGAAGAGTATGGTAGTAGATGGAAGAGGTAATAATGTACGTAATGAAGTAGTGTGGTGTTCAATTGATGGATGGGTATAGGATGGGGGTTAGTAGCTGGGAGTGGAATAATGTACAGATGATGCATAAAGAGGTAGGGAGGCTCTCAGAAGATAGTAGGTGATGAAAAAGGGAAAACTGTATGCATACTGAAGTAGAGGACATATTTAATCAGTAATATTGTGCCTGTATCCAAAACTGTAAAAAAGGATTCTCTGATAAAAAAAAATGGGTCACATAGTAAAAGAATGAACAGCCTGTAGTTAGACATGCTCAGGTTAGGATAATAGTGTGTTTTTCTCTATTTTTGTAGTTGAATTCCTGTGTTGTTGTTTTTTTGAGGTAATGCTATTGCTATCCTAAAGGTTCTGATTTGAATCAGAAACTATAAGAACTGGGACCACGTGATGCATGGTATCGGGTAGAAGCTCCACTGTATAGCTCCAACCTCCCGACTTGATAAAAGTGTTTTTTGGAGCATTTAACAAGCCTAAAACCCTATATTTTTAAGGTCTCCTGCCTTCCTAGCATCGAGTGTTCCTGCTGGGGGAATCTGAGAGAGAATGGAGGTTTATATGAAACAGGCACTGCAAAAACATACCCCGCCAGTTACTCCAGAAAGGCCCCAAAGAAATCAAGGGCCTTGAGTGGAACTGATAAGCCAGAGGTCACAAATCAGGGCACGGAGCAGGAGCCGCTCACGTTAAGCAGATTCTTAGAGGAATTCAAGCCCTTTCAGGAAGAAATAAAAGAAATGGCATCAGAGATGAAATCTCTATCTAGAAAGCTTGAAGAGATCTCAGTCTTAACTACGGATAATATCGCCAGTATCTCCTCTTTAGTGAAACAAGCAGAGAGGTTCGAGCCTGGGGTGGCTGTTATGCGGCAGAAACGTGCACGTTTTGAAGCTAAGCTGGAAGACCTTGAAGGTCGTAGTCATAGAAATAATATATTGATCCTGGGGCAACTGGAGGGAGAAGAGGGTCAGAATACCATAGCATTTGTCCAGAAGTTGGTGGAGAAGATTTCTGACCCCTCGCCCTTTGGGGCTAAATACATAATCGAGAGAGACCATAGATCCCTGAGGCCGAAGTCCCCCATGGAGCCATGCCTCGCCCTATAATATGCCGATTTTTGAATTACTTGGAGAGGCAGCATTTGTTGTCCAAAGTTAGAGAAATCCAGGAAGTGAGATGGGAACAAGTCAAACTCAGGCTGGTGCAGGACTTGCAGGGCTCTGTCCATCTGAAATGCAAAGCATTTCATCCAGTCATCTCTAAAATTATTGCTGCTGGTCTGAAGTTTCATATGGCATACCTGGCAAGGCTACAGGTTCAAGTAGCCGGTACCTGAGTTTCTTACAAGGATCCCGAGGCTGCAATTTCTGGTCTAAAGCTGTCCCTACCTGATCTTTTCAGGGATACTTGAGAGGCCTCTTGCCAGATCAAAGGAAGAGTTCTGGGTTGAAGATATCTGACTGCCGCTTGGAGGATTCGTCAGGGATGAATATACATAGTTGCTGAATTTCCATTCAAGCCTGTTTAGTGGGCTTAAGGGACACAATTTCTTTAAATATTTTCTGGACTTTATATGGTTGCATATGATTTAGCTTTATCTGGGATTCTGATCTCTTTTAAAATGACTGTTTAAGTTTATCTTTTCAGGCATTGGGGAGTGTAATTTTGTAATGTTTTGGTTAATACCTCCCTTGCAAGCATGCGAGGGGGATTTGGTCCAGTTAAGGCCTTTGGTGCATATCCCGTTGGGTTTTAATGTTCATCTTTCAGTGGGTTGCCTGGAGAGGCTCTTGGGGCATTCTCTCTACAGCACCTTACCATGCACTTTCATTCCTGTACCACCAGAGGGAGCTCGAACCTCTTTGTAATAGGGCCCAATGATTTCAATGGCCTGTGATGGGTGGTCTGCCCTGGTATAAGGGCACTATTATGAACGGGGCACTGTTGAATCCATTGGGGGGCGCGAAGTGATTCCTGTACGGGTGAGTCCCACACGGGAACTGGATATATTGCCTGTGGTCTGGTTTTAATAGCACTTATCGAGGTGCGTTCCTTTCAGCAGACAAGGTTGGAGGGTTGGTAACTCTCACTAGTCCTAGCACCCTAGTTCTATTATACAGTGTTACTCCCACTGGTCATCTGGAGTGAATCACCTGTGGACCTCATATATGGTTACTATTACTTAGGTCATTTACCTCCGGTTGTTTTCATGTAGGAGGGCTCAAAGACTTCTCTTCTCTTTTCTTTTTCTCAGGGTTTAGGGGGCAAATGTCGGGGGCTGGGGGAAGGAAATGGTAAGCTGTTGAACATTGTTGGTGACAGTTTGGGGGTGGGGAGGGTGGGCAGTAGGCAATAGTTTGGGTTTATTAATGCTAGTTTGTGATTGGGTGTTACTTGAAGGGGTGAAAGGGTTAGTTTGGGCAGGATTGGGGGGGTTTGGGGTGGAAGGATGGCACAGCAGTTTTAGTGGAACAGGGGTATGGGGATCATATTAGTAGTAGCTGTCAAAGGTTAACCTCGGGATTGTATTGTCAACAAAGATTGCTAGTAGTATTAACCTAGCTATTTGGAATGTGAAGGGGGTTAGGAGAAAACTTAAGCAATATCAGGTGCTTAAACACCTGAGCTTGCTCCGTGCGCAGATTACGTTTTTACAAGAATCTCACCTGCTAGATACTAAGGCACTACAACTCAGGAGACAACAAGTGGGGCAGATCTTTAATGCCTCAGGCTCAACCAGTAGTTGTGGTGTCATGATGCTGGTTAATAGAGATGTTCCATTTATTCCCACTCAGATTTTTGGGGATTCAGAGGGAAGGTATGTTCTAGTTCAGGGTATCCTTTGGGCCATGCTACTCTTGCTTGGAAGAATTTATGGACCAAATGCAGACGATCCCACCTTTTTAGCGAAATTGACTTCCACTATTCTCCCCTTAATCCCTATTCCCATTATAGTGGGGGAAGACTTTAATCTGGTTTTGGACCCTAACATAGACAGGTCTGGGAATGTGTCAAGGGGACTGTCCCCGGGACAAATAGCTTTCAAGGAATTACTGGATCAATGCAGACTGTGTGACGTATGGCGAGTTTTGCATCCCAATTCCAGTGAATTTACTTTTAGTTTGCCAGTACACGTCTCGCCTTCTGGTTTCTCATGAGCTCTTGCCGGGTGTGTCATCCACCTCAATTAAACCAGGCCCTGTATCTGATCATTCTCTGGTGTTATGTAATCTGGCTTTCTCTAATATTCCCAAGAAAGAAACCCGATGGAAACTAAATGAGCGGCTATTGAAGGAGGAGAAATACTGTCGTCTAGTGAAAGATCAGATTGATTTTTTTTTCTCTACCAACCCTTTAGAAAGTGCTACACCGCATATTATATGGGGAGCTTTTAAGGCTAATATTAGGGGTATTTTCATTAGTTTAGCTACAAAGAGGAAGAGAGCTCAGGAAGCAGAGTTATTATTATTATTGTCTCAAATTCGGGAACTAGAATCTAGACAGCCAAACAATATTTTCAAGGAGGAGAGGCAGAAATTATTAGTAGATAAAGATAGATATTTAGAATTATTAAGGGAGAAAGCAGACTTGGCTATCATTCGTACCAAAGCAAGTTTCATGGATCAAGAAGAAAAAGCAGGGCACCTGTTGACCTTACGTTTAAAACAGCAGGAGACTGCAAGTTTTATACCTCCTATTAGTGCACAAGCAGATGGTTCCTTGAAAGTATCCCCTTCAGAGATTGTGCAGGAATTGGCTACTTATTATGAGCAGCTATATAGGGACATGAATAGCCCTCCTCCCATAGATGATTTGGAAGAGTACCATAGGGATTCTAGCCTGCCTTCCTTGGCAAATTCCCCCCAAATTTTTATCCTCTCCTCTATCACAGGAGGAAATTTCAGCTGTTATAATGGCCCTGCCCTCAGATAAAGCTCCAGGACTGGATGTTGTTTTTCCTCTTTATTTTATAAAGTTTTCAGGGAGCAATTATCGCCTGTACCCCACCGGCTCTACCTTCACATTCTCTCCAGGGCTGCAGTAGACACTCACTTGTTTGAAGCCTTAATAGTCCTATTACCCAAACCAGACAAAGACCCTGAATTGGTTCAGAGTTACAGGCCAATATCCCTATTGAATCAGGATGTCAAAATTCTTTCAAAGATATTAGCGGATAGGCTAACCCTAGTTCTCCCAGATATGATTGGTATGTCCCAGGTTGGGTTTATGAGGGGACGTTCATCCTCAGACCATTTACGTACCCTCTCACATGTCTTCTCGGAGTCCAGGGACACCACCTTTCCCACGGGTTTGGTCTCCCTGGATGCTGAGAGGGCATTTGACTGGGTAAACTGCAATTACTTATTCCAAGTTCTCAGAGCTTTTGGGTTTCCTGCCATTTTTATAGGCTGGATAAGGGCTCTATATCGATCTCCCTCTGCAAGGATTTTAGGTAATGGGGCTTTTTCAAAATCTTTCTTGCTACATTCAGGTACAAGACAGGGTTGTCCCCTTCCCCCCATTATTTAATCTTAATTTAGAACCCCTTATTCAAAATATTCTTAATAACACAGGAATACAAGGTATTCCGATCCGTAATAATGTGGTGAAGATAACAGCATTTGCTGATGATCTCCTTCTTCATGTGGCTCACCCGGTAACTTCTATCCCAAATATGCTAAGTGAGATAGTCAAATTTAGCCGTTTTTTGAATTATAAGTTGAATGCAAACAAGACGTCATTTTTTCCCCTTAATCACAATGTTTTTAAGACAGACATTATCCCCTTGGGATTGTGTTGGTCTCCCTGTGTTATCAAATACTTGGGCATCAAGTTAACACGTAACACTTCCCTATGGTTTAAAGAAAACTTAGATCCTCTTTCTCAGATGATTGTGCAGGACCTAGAGAGATGGAATGAGCTTCCGATTTCACTACGAGGCCACATTAATATAATAAAGATGAATGTATTTCCCCGTATGTTTTATCCCCTGTCGCATCTCAACTCATTTGTTCCTGTATCCTGGTTTCAGAAAATGCATAAGCTTTTCACTAATTTTATATGGTCTAATAAACACTCCAGGCTGGGTTATCACAAATTAGCTACTGCCAAAAATGAAGGCGGGTTATGGATTCCTCATTTGGCAATTTATTACTGGGCTAGTCATCTCGCTGAGTACCTGAAATGGGTAAGGCCGTGTCCGGAAAATCTGAGACCAGCCTGGCTTAATATTGAATTAGACTATATTCAGGCTATGAACATGGATCCCTTGACCATGCTCTTTGTAAAAGTCTCCCTTTTACAGAATGTTAGTAAATGCCCCACTCTCATGACCTCATTGAAGGTTCACTCACAGCTGTGCTCATTGCTAAAATATAATCTGAGTACAGACCTGTCTCAGTCCATCTGGAATTCTCCGGTTTTCACCATAAATAAGCAGGTAATTTCTCATACATGGTTACCTAAGTTAGGTGAAGGGATAGCGTCCTCTTTATTGGATGGCTTGGGGGCTTGACTATCTGTAACTGAGATTCTCAGAAGGTACAACATTCCCGACTCTTAGTCATTTAGGGTTTGTCAATTGAAGCATTTGTTAATCACGGTGTTTGGTAAAGTCCCTCCCTGCCCATCAGTTTTTTCATTAGTACCTGAACTTTCTTCCCTTCTTGAATCCCCAGGGGTTATCTCTAAGATATATCAGGTATTGCATCTATGGTGGTTTGGGATTGGCAACGGTCCCACTAGTTTTTGGAATCCATTTTTCCTGCAGTCCACTTTCAATTGGTCGGCTCTCTGGATGTTTTGTCCCAAATATGTGTCCCAAGATAGATTACGTCTTATGCAATTGCATATTTTGCACAATATGTATTACATGCCAGTTAAACTGGCTAAATGGGGCCTTCTCGATATTGACAGGTGCACTAGATGCTCCCAGGAAGCTGGGATGTTTTTTCACATATTCTGGTCGTGTCCCAAGATAGCTTCATTATGGGATTTAAATTAAAACCCACCTGAACCCCTTATTGGGATTACAGGACTGTTTTACTCTGGATATTTGCCTTTTGGGAGATTTGTCTTCTATTAAGGTTAAGATTCGGAGATTTCACATTTCCATGATTGCATTCTCGGTCAAAAAAATTATTCTCAGGTATTGGAAAGACGGGAAATTTCCAACATATCAGGAATGGATACATGAAATCCTTGCTAATCTCCGCACGAAGAAGGCCATAGCAAGCCTTCAGAATAGGTTACATAAGTATAAGTCTATATGGGATCCCCTTCACACTTTAATTATTACCGCTAGGATTTAAAGTGTAATTGGTGCACATGCCATCATATTAAGTATGAGATCATCACGGTTAACCAGCTACTACAGTATTCGAGGGAACTGCTGTGCCGGGGGAGGGGAGTGGGGGGGTCGTGAGGCAGTGTTGGATTGTACTACAAACTGGCTGTTCATACTTGTTTCACTGCCTCCAGTATTGTGGAAATTTTGTGAATAAAGTGTGAATTGAAAAAAAAGGAAACTATGAGAACTATTCAAGATTCTGACTTGGATCCTGATCCTACAAATAATGGTCAGGAATTTTGGGGATCTGTCCATCCCAAACAAACAGTACAAATGCTGCCATATAATTTCCATTCTCTCTTACCAAATCTATTCATTACAAAGTGGTTCAAGTTGCACAGAACTGAAAAATACAATTTCAAAAGAGAAAATAATCATTTGTATTGAGACAATGTTTTTTAAGCTTTTAACAATTTAAAGTGGCATTACATTTGTACCTTTGTGAAAGATAAAATACACATCCAGGGCACTGTTCTCTGTGAACTTTGCTTTTATTATGACAGACAAGCAGGAGTCCCCTAATTTGTTGATGAAAGGCATGGTCTGCCTACACATAGCCCTAGTGTTCACTAAAGCTACAGTATATACAACTCTCTACATACAGTAGTGTAGGTTCTTCCCTAACATAGTTGGTAGGAGAGTGGTAGCTAGCGTGTTCTTGTGTCTCATTATATGATACCATGCCCAGTCTTAAATGTCCCATTACATGATACCATGCCTATCCTTAAGGGCCACAAAGGGTCATGAAGATCTTATGAGGATGCTTACAGTATAGCTGCAGAGGAGCAAGTATACATATTCAAATCCCACACAAGGATTTAAATAAGTTAGTGCCTTTAAACACGTTTGATTTGAAAACAATTCTCCATTCAATGTATGCATGCTTCTGGCAATCCATAGTCATTTTAGGCTTGGACACACTGGGACTGTTAAAACATTTTAAGAGTGCTGAAACAGTTTAAAATGTATTAACCCAGTTTTTAGACACACAGCATTCTTTGTTAAAACATTTTTAAAAAACATGCTTTAACACTACTGTGGACCTAGGTTTTAACAGTAACACTTTTTTTCATGAATGTGTCCACCAAGCATGTGTAGCCATGGGCTACCAGCTCCTGGATAACCTTTACCCTTTACTGTGATGCACATGGATTTCTAAACCAGGATGTGTACAGTGCCAAGGGTGTTTGAAGTAGCCACTGTCTTCACTCATTCACCTGAGGAGAAATCAATTTGACAGAAAACCATGTTGGATTCTTCAGCTAGCTGGTCACAGGAAGCAACGAAATTGGTCACTGAGTACTTGTCACAAGAGTCTGTTCTGGAGAAGTTAAACAATTTTACAAGAAATACAAACATTTATGAGATGATATCAGCACATCTAATGACTAGGGGGCATGATCGCAGTGCTAAACATTGCTGTGAGAAAATAAAACAATTAAAGGTCCGTTATCATAAGGCTAAAGATAGTAATAGGAAATTGGGGTTTGGGAGGGGTACTTGTCCATTTTATGACAAATTTGAACTTATTCTGGGCACCAGACCCATGTCTGTTCCTCCCATGGTAATACAGAGTGGTGATTTAATTGGCACCACCAACGACGATGTGGCACTGGAGGATGTTACTCATGAAGTGCTTTATGAAGTCGATAAGTTATTGCTGCTGTCCGACTGGTATTTTATAATTGAAGTCATTCCAGCACATGTTGTGTTTAGGAATTTGTTTGCTCATTATGCTGACTGTTGACAGAAACCAGATTTGTTCCCAAGTGAAGTAAAATCATAAATAAAACTTATTTTAGAGAAGCCATATTGTGTTCACTTTGTGTGGTATGCACTGTTTCCATTCTTATCAATTCAATGCTGCACTTCATATAATACTTTGTTGTAATTCCCACCCACCTCACAAATCACTCACTTTTATCAGCCGAATATTTCAATGTCTGTATGAATTTCTGCCTTAGGCAAACAGCGCACACACTTTTTAATCCAGTTTTCATTAAAGGCTTTTTTTTGTTTTGACTCAGACATTGGATCTAAAAAATGTGCCACAGTACATAGCAACTTCAGTCTTTGACAGCGGACTGCCAGTGTCAATCATGGTCACTGTGAGCCCACTTATTTACCTCAGAAGTTTACCATATGAGTGGAAATATGCAACCTGAAGTTTATTAAGAAGGTGGCTGAAGCAAAATCTATAAACAGAACCGGTAATCTGACCCGTTGAGCCGTTATGTTCTAAACTGTTACTGGAAAGGGTGGTGCACAATGAAAAAGGAGAGTTGGTGCTGTGAAGGCAAATGAAACATCAAAAAAAAGAAACAAAGCACTAGTGGGCATGGAGACACAAACAGTGGTTTACTAATACAAAGTGATTTATTTGGGGCAACACTCACCATGAGGCATTGGGTATTTCGGGGTGAGGGCTGCCACAAATAAATCACTTTGCATTAGCAAACCAATGTTTGAATCTTCGTGTCCACTAGTGCTGTGTTTCTATTTTTTGATGTTTTCAACTGTGACTCCACCACAGTCCTTGTAAGACAAATGTGAAATGTGGTTTAGGATATGGTTTCAAGAACCATGAAAAGAAACAAAATATATAAGTTGGCAAAAAACACAGTATAGGAACTGAGAATAACTGTAATATAATTATTACGCACTTTCAACTGTTAAGACAATACATTTTTGTGTCTTGGCTGTCAAACAGTTGGGAACACTAATCCACACTGACCACTCTTTTCAGCTGAAACTAAATATATACCAATGGAATGCTGGGAAGCTCAATACCAGCATAACACAGAGATTGTGTTTGGGGGAAAAAAAAAACAAATACAACATTCCAACTCTAGGGCATCATGCATGAGCAGGTCATGACACACAAGTCTGACTAGAAAATTCACATTCATATTGTTAGAATTTAAGTACTCCGAGCTTCTCCTTTTATTCTAACTGCAACACAATATGCACCAAATTGATATATAGCTACGTAAACTGCTAATTTCATGCTGTTCTGTACTTGTTATTGTACTTGAAACCTAGGTCACAGTGCAACAGAAGTACAGATTCACAAGTTAGGTTGTACAGAAAATGAAATTTGTTAATATAATGCTGTTTTTTTGTTTCTTGATACCTTATAATGTTCAGATACTCTAATTATCATTGCCCTCCTTTACACCAGAACCCCTTCAATCCAGCCTGCACAGACATTTCCCCTAGACTATCTGGAACTGTGACATTAGCACCCCACATTCAAATCTAGTGGTGGTGGAGGGGAGGATGAGACACAGACAATGTTTAATGAGTTGCTGTATACATGGGTCAACTCACACCCACAGTCATTCAACAGGGGGCAGTAGATCTTCTTGATGGAGTTCTCAGTAGAGGCTTGGCGAGAAGGATAATATTTCAGTATTCAAACATGTTAGCCATCATCCCAGATGTGTAAACTTGCCAATGCTCAGGGGTCTGAGTGTTTAACTTCCCTTAGCATTTTGGTAGAACAGAAATATTTTTTTTGTTTGTTTTTTTAATCATAAAATGTTTTCCTGGCAATGTTTTCTTTAGTTGTGGCAATGTTGATATCAGGAATATGTCCCTTAAAAAATGTAATTTTTTCACAATTATAAATTTCATTAGTGAATACCTGCCTGCTTAAATAACCCCTCTATTTTAGCAAGACATCCTCAGATGCAACATTATGCTATGATTGATCTGCCTACATAATGGCAACTGTATGGATTTTATTGTATTTTTGGCAGCACCGAAAGTTTGGATTATTAAAGTAGTTGTAATTACTGTAGAGTGTCCCGGGAAACATTAATTGCCTTTCCTGACCCAGAGAGACCAACACTGGAGCACCATTTGCCCTCCGTTCAGCAAACCACAGCTGTGTGGTGCATTAAGTATGTATTTTTTTTTATCGTCAGTCAAGTACAAAGTCTAACAGAGAGCTGATCTGCTACTGTCAGTTTCGTATACCACATTTAAATTGCCCGGTCTCTTTAAATATATTATAGTAATTCCTTCCCAGCTTTCTGGTAGTACACAATCTTTTGCTTAGTTTCAATTATGTTTCCATGCTGCATTGAGGGTGCATTAGAATAGCACATCTGAATAAACAAAAGTTAAGATTCAAGACCACCGGAAAGCTGCTGAGAGTGTAGCAGAAATATTCAGGAAGACCAGGTATTGAAAACTGATTATGTAAACGCGGAGCATGCACCAAAAGTCTTTGCTGTTGTTTTTATTTTTCCCAGTTGTTATGACAATGCACTTGTCAGGAAAACAAATACAGCCATCTACATAGTGCCACCTTTGTATTGTTCAGAAGTGGTAAGCAGCAGCAGTAATAAAGTAGTTTGTGTATGCTGTAATTTAAATCAATTGGTAGGCCATCTAACTACTGCTCTTTCTAGTCAAACTTGTTAATTGCACTCCTTCTAACAGGAACTGGACTTCAATCAGTCTCAGCATGTATGCCAGCATTTATGTCATCTGTCTCCCATTCTCACCTAAAAGTTATCAGGTGAACTTGATAGCAAATGTCACACTGGAAGTGTAGAAGTCACATTTCTAAAAAAATAAAATATAAGATATTAAATACTACTCACTAATTCATCTAAAAACAATATTTTTCTCAAGATTAAAAATATAATATACTATCATGTTTAAAAAAAAATGTTTAGATTCAGGCTTGCATGTTTACCAAAAGTAGGAAAGATGAGACTGATAAAACTCAACCCCTTATCTGCTGCTCAAAAGGCTTCCTGACAGTAATAAAAAAAGAAAAATCGTGGTAGCCCCTCTTTGGGTGTCTGTATCAATGGAAAAGGTTTAAATAATCTGTCACATCTACTCTGAATCAGTCTGACCACATGAGACTCAAAACTAATTGGACACCCTAAGGCAGGAGGCTGGTCTTATTACAATCTGAGTAACCCCCTGGGAGTTGATTTGAATCTGGAGGTCTCTGTAGTTTAGGTTGGGAGATTCATTGGAAAGTACTGATCTTAATGTGTCACTAATTAACATGCACGTATCCTGCCTATAGTTAATGCCTTAATGAATCATTAGATACCATTAAGCTTCCTATGCTCATTTACTACCTGCAGGAACCTAACCATTATGGCTCAATTTAGCCTTACAAAAAAAAAATTAGCTGAAGACACTGAGGTAAAACTTCTAAGTACCAAGTGTACTACAAAGTGCTATATGTTATGCACAACGTGCTGGCAGATATTTTACTTTTTGAGGGTGTTTAGATTGTCAAGTCTTACCCATGGTTGTAATGTTCACAGTGGCAATGAAGATCACAGAGGCTTTGCTTAAAATGGTACCGTGCTTACCCCCCCACCAAAAAAAAAATCTTCTACACAGAGAAGCAATGTTTCCATGTGCAAGCTCATAGTACAGGACATTACCCACAACAAGCATTACTTTTGGGACTTAGAATTGTTGCAGGGCTTTCCAGTCTTCTGTGTTACACTCCAGGGTGGTGTGGGAGCACAAAATGGCATGCTATAAAATGCACAGACTGGCAGATATTTTAGTTCTGGGTTTAATTATTTATTATCACCCATCTTTGTCTGTCTGTGCCTCCTTCCCCCATCCCCATATTCTCTAAAGATACAAGGTTAACAAATTTTGTAATCTTTCTGACAGAATATTCTCTATAAAGTTAATATGCCAAATATCAGGTTTTAAAATTAGCATAAAATAGAATATGAATGCCATTATAATGAATCAGTTATATAGATATGTGAAAGGGGCTAGTGGGTCATGTTATGTGGATAACTGGGATACTCCATCAGATTCAGTCCAGTTTTCTAGTGATGATGTGACTTGTAAAATTTATGAAGTGTGTATGTAGCTAACTATGATAAGTGTACACCCTGTGCCACACCTTACTCCCATTGAGGCTGATTAACCGACCATAATAAAAATGGAAAAAAAAAGAAATAGAAATCTCATTGACCAATAGTCTTCAGGTGACCGTACATTAAAATGTTTTATAAAATGGGCTTTAAAAATCACTTAACCTGATTGGCTACAACATCTTCTGACCCGTGTCCTTATCAGAAGATATTGTAGCCAACCAGCAGTACCCTCCGCTCCTGTGCAACACAACACCACAGAATCAGTGAGCTGTGCCAGCCGAAAACAGAAACACAGGCTGGTATAGCTCACAACGTGACATCTATGAGACTGAGCGCCGGTCTGCCCAACCCCACCTCTTTGATACCACGCAACACAACCAGTAAATAAAAACAGCAAAACATTTTAAAAAAAAGGCTTTTCCACATTTCCCATCAAAAGTCTCACCTCTCCTTCACAAAACTGTCACCAAAGTAATCACCACAGTGCATGCCAGCATGATGCACTTTGAAACAAATCCAAATGTAAAAACAGTCACTCCCAAGAAAAAGACTCCATTTTTTTTCTCACAATGCCACTGTGATATTAAAATAAAAGAAACTTGCAATTTGAGTCACAAATGGGAGCGTGATCTACAAAACCTGACTGTTTTACGTTCAGAAACCTGAACCACCAGAATCGCTGTTTACGGTGGCTCCTAAGGGACACGCTCGCTCCCAATCAGTCTCGATCGATCTTACACGCAACACACTTGCTCCCCATACTCCTGCTCATTCATGCTCTGACTGTTCTTTTAAAAAAACTAAAGAAAATAATTATTCTGTGTTTGTGCCACTGCCACAGTTTTTCTGAGTCCAAGTATGCAGGGGGGGAGACGGAGTAGTGACTCAGATACAGCAACCTCATCAGACAAGATCACAGATGTGGCAGCTGTCAGTATGAGTACAAGCTCAGTCTTAAAACCCAGTACTCTCACCATTTAACAGGAAAAAGAATACAAAAATGTCACAGGAGGATTTAAAGCAATCTAAATCAGTAAACACAGTGACAGCACTGTACTGCCAACTTAACTGTGACTTCATAGGGGGACTGCTTTTTACTACATGAGTTATTAAACCATTTTTTTATTTTTTGTATATATTTTTTTCCCAATAAATAATTACTTCAGGGCCCATTTTATAAATGCAATAACACACTCCAAGGTGTGGGTTATCTCCTGATAAGAACATGTCCAGGTGCATAAGGCACTTGGCGCAAGCGCCTCGTGCCTAACAACGCATCTGGGCATGCTCTTATCAGGAGATAACCCACACCTCATCTGTGTTATTGCTTGCTTATAAAAATAGCAAGAAAAAAACTAGAAATCTCATTGGCCAAAAGGCATCTGCTGATTGTGCATTCAATCTCTATATTTGCACAATCACCCTGGTACTATACCACATCACACAATGAGCAAATCAGTCCTCCTACAACAATAAATGTATTTCATTAATCCCCATGCAACCAGCACTGATCTTCCTCCACAAACATGGCTGCTATCTGTACAATGTAAACATCTTCAACTGGCTCCTATATATAAAACTACCTTAAATATAAAATTAATCAGATTACCTAAAATGTTGTTTATCAAATCATCACAATCACTAAACATGCATAAACAAATTAGAAACTAAATATTTAAACATGAGATGAAGTGTCAGTGCTTGTATGTGCTGGGACCAATTAAAAAAGGAAAAATCATGTTTTGTTTTTTTTGATTTGGTGCATTTCTATGCCTCCACCCCCACTCCCACCCTACAAAAACATCTTGGGACCATTTTATAAATAGATACATAATATATATATATATATATATATATATATATATATATATATATAAATGTGATGGCAGAAAGGACTGCCAGGCTCACCTAGTCTGCCCACTTGCCTAACTATCAGCAAGATAATGCCCTTCCCTCTCACCTACCCCATTCCCCCCACCCTCAGCAATCCCTTGTGTTTGTCCCATGCTTTTTTGAAACCTTCCACTGTTGTTTCTCCAATCATCTCCTCACGGAGCCTATTCCACTTACCCACCACCCTCTCTGTGAAATAGCACTTCCTAATGTTCCCCTTGTACTGTCCCCCCTCAATCTGTAACTCATGCCCCCTAGTCCTCTGATTCCTTTTCAGCTGGAAGATGTTACCCACTGGCACCTAGTTTATATCTTTTAGGTTATTGAAGGTCTCAATAATGTCCCCCCTTTACCTCCTCTGCCACAGGGAATACATGTTAAATTCCTCTAACCTTTCCTTATAGGACAGGTGGCTGAGCCCTTTAGCCATCTTTGTTGCCCTCCTCTGAACTCACTCCAGACTCCCCACATCATTTCTGAGATATGGCCTCCAGAACTGGACTCCATACTCCTAATGCAGCCTAACCAGATGGGTGTACAAGGGTACTATGACCTCCCTCCTCCTCCTACTGGTAATCCCCCTTCCAATGCAGCCCAGCATTCTGCTGCCTCTGGCCACTGCTATTTCACAGTGCTTTTCCACATTCAGGTCCCTTGATATAGTGATGCCTAGGTCCCTTTCCTGTTCTGTTACTTCCAGGTCTCGGCCCACTATACAGTATACCGCCATCTGTTTTTGTAACCAAAATGCATGATCTTACACTTGTCAGTGTTAAATCAAAGCTGCAACTTCCTTGACTGTGCCTTGAGCCTCCCCAGATCCCTCCACACTTTTCTAACCCTCCCTGAATGTTCACCCTATTGCAGACTTTAATATCATCCGCAAACAGACTCACACCCATTCAAGGCCCTCTGCAATGTCCCTTATGAATAGATCAAACAGTAGTGGTTCTAATAATGAACCCTGAGGGACCCTACTGGTGACCATGCCCTCCCCTGATGCCACACCATTTACAATGACTCTCTGTCTCCTGCTCCCCAGCCAGTTTCCCATCCATCAAACCACCTTCTACCCCAGACTCAAGCATGTCAGCTTGTACAGGAGTCTCATGTGTGGCACGGAGTCAAATGCCTTCTTAAAATCCAGGTAAGTGACATCTATCACTGTAGAAGGATTAAAAAATGGCTCAGAAGGGGGACATTCTGTTGGTGGAGACCGAAACCTCCCAGATATGGACTGGGGTATCCCATCGGCAAGGTTGGCTAGGAGTGTGGAGATTCTAAGGTCTCTACAGGGTGCCTTCCTGCAACAGCTGGTGAGGGAGCCCACAAGGGAGGAAGACTTACTTGATGTGGTCCTAACTAATGGAGATAGTATGGAGGGAGTGAAGTTCGGGTTAGCCTGGGAAATAGCGATAGCAGCAAAGTGGGCTTCAAGGTCAGAGCAGGGTATGAGGCTAGACAAACTACCACAAAGGTCTAAGATTTCAGTGGGGAGATTTCCCCAGGTTGAGAAGATATTCCAGGAGGAAATGAGGGGGTGGGAGGTGATGGAGGGAGAGACAGAAGAACTTTAGAAGAAGATCAAGGGAGGCTCTTTAAAGCAACAGATGAATATGTAAGGAGGGTGAGGAAGAACAAGAGAAGGTGGAGGCCACTGTGGTTCAGAAGGGAGGTGAGGGAGGCAATTGGGGAGAAGAAAATGGCTTTCAGGAAATACAAGAGGATGCAGGGTGGGAGGATAGGGAAACTTACAAAGAGAAGTGGAGGGTGACAGGGCAGAGGATTAGGAAGGCTAAAGCAGAAGCAGAGGAGAGAATTGCTAGGCAGGTGAAATGGGGGACAAGACTTTTTTTGGTACATAGGGGAAAGGAGGAAGGTATGGCAATGGATAGTAAGGATTAAGGAGGGGGACAGTAGGTGGAAGGAGAATTTGAGAAAGCAGAGGTGCTGAATGGATACTTCAGCTCGGTTTTACTCCACAGGGGGAGAGTGGGGAACCAGCGCTGATGGAAAAGAGGAAGGGGTGGCTCCTAGCCCAATCAGTGAAGAAGAAGTAAGAGAGGAATTAGGTAAGCTGAGGGTAGACAATGCCATGGGCCTGGATGGCCTACACCCTAGGGTGCTAAGGGAGTTAAGGGGGGGCACTTGCAGAACCATTGGCAGGGCTATTTAACTGGTCCCTGGATATGGGATCGCTACTGGAAGAAGGCAGACATGGTGCCAATCCAAAAGGGAGGCAGCAGGGATGAGGAGGGTAATTATTGACCGGTCAGTCTCACATCAGTGGTGGATAAAGTAATGAAGACAATTTTTAAGCAAAGGGTGGTCAGCTATGTGGAGGAAGAGGGGCTACAGGACATCTGGCAGCACGACTTCAGTCAGGGTCAGTCTTGTCAGACGAACCTGATCGAATTCTTTGATAAGGTGACAAGGGTGGGTGATCAGGGTGGGGCAGTGGATGTGCCCTACCTGGACTTCGGGAAGGCCTTCAACAGGATGCCCCATAAAATAGCTGGCATAGAAAGAATGCAGAGAAGGGCCACTAAAATGGTACATGGGATAAGGGGGCAGTCATATGAGGAGAGGTTGAATGAGCTGGATTTATATCCTCTGGAGACAAGAAGGGAGAGAGGGGACATGATTGAAACATTCAGGTATGTGAACAGGATCAATAAAGCTGGGGAGAGCCTGTTTACAGGGAAGGTAGATACAAGAACCAGGGATCATGGATCGAGATTGGAGGGGGGAAGGTTTAATGGAAACATTAGGAAATATTACTTCACAGAGAGAGTGGCTGAACCCTGGAATGGACTGCCAAAGGAGGTGGCAGGGGCCAGAACAGTGGAGGGTTTCAAAAGGGTCTGGGTCAAACACAAGGGATTGTCAGGTGAGGAGGGGGAATCTTGGAAGGGAGGGACATGGGGGGGTAAGGGCAGACTTGATGGGCCAGGAGGGTCCTTTTCTGCCAACACATGTCTATTAATCTATGAAAAAAATCATCCCCTTAATGAGAAAAAGATTATAAAAATAAACTTTTAACAATTTTCTTTTGGAATACTTTTTATAATAGCAATACGGCATGATCAGGGGTTAGATTAACAGTCAATCACCCCTATGGACAATATGGCACTCAGCTGTGCCTTGTGCCACATACACTCATAGTGAGTGATTAACAGAATGCTAATCTAACCCCTGGTAATGCCTTATTGCTTAAACAATATTTTGTGAGTTATTGTTATCTGAGCATGTAATCACTGAACCTTTCTATATATTTCAGAGGTTGAAAGCAATATCAACAATGATGTCTCTGGTCAGCAAATGATTGATGAGGCTGAGACACGATCAAGTCACAGTTCAATTCTGGAAGCAGAAGTTGAACATGATCAAGAGCAGCATTCAACGTCAGGACAAAACAAGACTGTAAAATGGTCTTCAAAGGAGCCACTCACCAATCTTAGAAAAAAGGAAAAAATGACAAGACTGCAAGAGATGATGGAGTTAGTATGTGAACCCACAAGATAACTTATACAAGAACAATTCGGCAAACTATTCGATTTTGAATGGGAGAGGGCAACTGCAGAATGTGAGATGATGGAAAGACTATGGAAGCAAGAGTTCAAACAGACAGCCCAACTAAAACAAACACTGATCCAGTTAGTTAAACATACAGCAAGCACATCACACGGCTTTCCTCCCCAGCAACCTCTATTACAACAGCAGATGCAACAAGGTCAGTCATTCCATGTGATGCAACAGCAACCTTACCAAACAAGGCACAACCCTGTTCCCCTGAATGTCTAACCAGCCTCTGCAACATTTTGCACCAAATGCCAGTCAGCATGCGTCATTTATGCAAACAACTCCAAAGAGAAGTTTGACAGATGAGCTGATGAGTGAATCATTTATGCGGACTGAATTATAGTGTGTGGGATGAAAAAGTTACTAAGTATTAGCTAGTTTGTATTGCATATTATTTAAACAAATAACAAATCTGATGAATATATTAAGGAAATTTAAAGTAAATTTCAAAAGTTCAGATTGTCACAATATTTTGTAGTAGTAATGCTGTTTTATAAAATTTTAAGTTATCCTATAGATAAATAGATGTATTTCTGAGAATTGTATATTAATAATTAACAACAAAAAGAAAGTAACAGTTCTATATACCTGTTCATATTAGCTATTGAATTTTCATTATCTATACATCGTTGTTATACAGTTTGTCATGTTGCAAACAGAACATTGTTTATATTTCATTTGAACATTAAGAACTAAATATGTGTTACCCATTTAAGCAACATAACTGTGAAATATAATCAAATGTATGAAAGTATTTAATTCTTGGTAGACTGAGTTATAAATAAATTGATGGTAATATAGCAGATACTGTCAATAAATCATTCAATTATTTGCATACAGCATTGGTTTCATTTCTCACTCATGCATGTCAAAGTACTCTGCAATAGCATCTCGAACACTGTTTGCATGTTTGCTCTGTGTTGCATTTCCACAATCTTCTACAGTGAGAGTATCTGATTCAAGTTGCAGGAACCCACTGACATCTGTTGAAATCCAGTCTGAGTCAAACAGTTCGATTTTACTCTTGCATATGTTGTGTAAAACACAGCAAGCCGAAATTACAGATGGTACATTTTGGATGGCAAAGTCCATAAGTTTCAGTAAGCAATGCCAGTGTGCTTTTAATCTCCTAAATGCACATTCAACTACCATCCTGGCCTTACAGGATAGTAGTTGAATTTTGCCCTACTTGGTACAGAAATGCCCGCATAGGGTTTTATCACAGAAGGAAAAAGAGGGTACAGTACGCCAGGTCTCCCAGAATTAGCTCTGGGATACTTGTGTCTCCAAACTTACATGCTGACTGGGGAACAGAGTGCCTTCCTGACCTCGATGAAACAGCAAGCTATTTTTGAAAATGTGTGCATCATGCACTTTCCCCAGCCAGCCAACATTTATATCAGTAAAACAATATTTACTGTCTACCAGTGCTTGCATTACTACAGAATAATAACATTTGCAATTACAGTATTCAACAGCATGATTTGGTGGGCAAATAATAGGGAAGAGTGTCCCATAGATGGCTCCTTCACAATTAGGAAAGCCTTAGTCTCTTTCAAATCCAACCATAATGTCTTCAATTTTGTGCATTTTAATTACTCTTAAAAGTAAGATTTTTACAATATCATGACATACTTCCAGCACAATTTGACCAGCTGTGGTTCATCCACAACCAAAAAGGCGACCCAGAGTTCTGTTCTCAATATTGGTGGCAAGGTGCCACAGTGCTATGGCCACTCTTTTGTCCACAGGTACTGCATCCCTCATCTGTGAATCACATTTATGAAAGTATGGTTCCAGTTCCCCACAAAGCACATGAAACATTGACCGCTTCATTCTGAAATTTGAGAGCCATTTCTGGTCTGACCAGGTCTTGAGCACAACATCTTCCTACCAAGAAGTGCTCTGCTCACAACTCCATATAGAACGGTAGATAGTGCCTGACACATATATATATATATATTTACATTTGCAGTAATCAGTGTTAATATCATCTCCAGCGATGCACTCAAATAAGTCAGTAATAGTGATGTTCTGAAATACATTGCCTTCCGTCTTCGTCATAATCTCTGGTACTTCTTACATTGATATTGATGTAAGGTTGCAGCCACCGCAAACATTATGCTGCTGTTAAAGTTGGCAGACATGTTTTTGTTGTTTTAAGCTCAATTTCTAATACAGTTTGTACAGGTCCTATAAGAAAAGGAGATGAGTGAATGAAAATATTGCTGTCCCTTGAAAACATAGTCATTGCAGACTTACTACTGTGTTGTCATTGTATAATTTGAACATGGAGATTCATGTTTCTTGATGGGCTGAGACTTATTTCCAGCCATAGTAGTAAGACAACACCACTAATGATTTAAACAAGTCCTTGACCAAACAAAGAAAAAATATGTTTAATTCATAGATTCACAGACATGTGATAGCTGAAAAGGACCTGCATGACCCATTGAGTTTGCCCATTCCCATGCACCTTCTCCTTATCCTAACCACTCCAATATTCCCCCCTCCTCCCCTCAACAATCCCTTATGTTTGTCCAAGGCCCTCTGGAAACCATCCTCTTTACTGGCACTCGCCCTCTCATCTGGCAGTCCATTCCAGGGTTCAACTACTCTCCATGTGAAGTAATACTTCCCAAGTTTTATGCTAAACCTTCTCCCCTCCAACCTCAATCCATGGCCCCTATTTTTTAATAGCTTGGTAGAAGACACCAGGAGAAAGGACTGCTGTGTGACTGGACTTCTCTGCTGGGACTAAAGAAGAAGAACTTTTGTACTTGGACCTTTAATTTAGGGTAAAAAAAAACCTAACAAACAAGACTAAAAAAAAGTGTGTGTTTGTCTGAGTTAACTGAACTGAATGGTTATCTGAACAGTTATCTAGGTGTAAATCTCAGGTGATTGAAAGGACTTAATACCTGTGAGGTTTAAATTACTTGTAGAAAGATCTAGTAAATAGGGGGAGTGGCTTAGCTAGAAGGAAGCTACATTTAAAGACTGCCTTAGAAAGATTCTGCTAATAGCTTGGCAGAAGACACCAGGAGAAAGGACTACTGTGTGACTGGACTTCTCAACTGGGACTATATTGCCCTCCTTCCCTCCTCTCCACCCTCCCATCCAATGCTAGTTATACTTTTATAGGCACAGGATTTGACTGACAACAGGAACTTTCTGTTTGGGAGCAGGAAGTGAGTGATCACAGAGCCACTAAAGACCCACCATCCTAGAAGGGCAAGATTAGCTCTTCAGCTGCCTCTAGCTGCTGGATGTCTGCCTTTCAGCAAGTAAGGGGTCTACTGAGAAATATAGGATATTTTTGTCTCAGAACAGGACAATCAGGAGCTTAAAGGGCACACAGGCAGAAAGTAAGGAGAGAGAGAAAAAAAACAGAGGAAAGAGTAAGGATTGCAAACAATTAAGGGGCCATAAATAAGACATGATTGGAGTGGTGCAGTGCAGTGGCTGTGGAGCAGCAGTCTTCCGGGAGATGTTCTGGAGGATGCGGTGTTGTCCCATCTGCAGGCACCTCTCTGGGCTGAGGGAGGAGGTTGCTCATCTCCAGGCTGAGTTGGCCAGGATTTGGGGACCTCTTCTTCCATCCAGGGACCACCAGTGCCACTGCCGTTGCCTCAGAGGTTGCCAAGAAAGGGGAGCGGTTGGATGACAGTGGGCTCAGGGAGGGTGAGAGTGGTGGAACAGAGGTGCATCCCTCCAGTTGTACCTCTCCACAATTCCTATGCCATTCTGGCAAAGTGTGGTTCCTCTATGGAGGCACCCGCAGTGGAGACCAAGGAGGATGCTGGGAACCTCCACAAAGGAGACTCAAAGGAGGGTGGCAGAGGACCCCATAGGTGAAGGAAACAACTCCTGGTGGGGGACTCCATTGTTAGGAAGGCCAGACTGGGGGAGGAAGGGGAGAGGGAGGTAAGGTGCCTGCCTGGTGCCATGGCTTGGAGGGACAGGGAGAAAATCCTCAGGATTGCCAGAGCAGCTGCACAGGGGAGGGAGCTGGATGTCATTGCACACCTAGGGACAAATGACCTGGCTAAGAAAGGGATTAGAGAAGTGCAGGAAGAGTTTGTGGAATTGGGGAGGGGCCTTAGTCAAGTAGCATGCACGGTAACCTTCTCGGAGGTGCTGCCCATCCATGGCATAGGAGAGGCTAGGGTGTTCCGCACCATGGGATTCAATCAATGGTTGAAAAAACTGGTGTGGAGCTCAGGGATTTGGCTTCATTGGGGAATGGGGGTCCACCTGGAGTGATGCAAGCCTATACTGGCATGATGGGCTGCATCTGTCCGGGATGGGAACCAGAATCCTAGGTGATAGGTTTAAATGCTTCATTGGCAAGCATTTAAACTAGCCAAGGGGGGATGCACTGGAAAGGAGAAGGGAAATCCTAGCCCTGCCAAAAAAATCACAGTAGTAAGTGCGGCAAACACCAACATAGAGGTGTCAATAGGGAGAAGGGCAGGGGTAAATGGAGAAAGTGACATAGGCAAGAAGGACAGGGATGGGGCAAAAGGGAGTAAGGCCATCAGGAAATGGAGGGTAATGAGTACCAATGCCCGTAGTCTGGGCAACAAGCTCCCTGAGCTGGTGGCCTTGATGGAAGAAGGATGCCTGGATATCGTAGCAGTCACAGAAACATGGTACACAGAGAACCATGACTGGGATGTTAACATACCAGGGTACATAGCTTACAGGAGAGACAGGCAGGGGAGAAGAGGGGGAGGAGTAGCTCTCTATGTAAAGGGAGGTATAAAAGCAACTTAACAAAAGAGTAAACAGGGAGGAGAGGAGGCACTGTGGGTCACCTTGGAGACTGGAAAGGGCACCACAATCTGCACAGGGGTTTTGTACAGACCCCCATGTCAGGGGGAGGGAATGGACAAGGATATGATAGAAGGCATTCTTAGAATGGCAGAGAAAGAGGAGATACATTGATGGGAGACCTGAATATGCCAGATGTTAACTGGAGCACATTTGCTGCAGCCACATCCAAGAGCATGGCCATTCTTGATGCCCTACAGGTGGCAGGCCTCAGACAGCTAGTTTCAGAAACCACTCGTGAGGGAGCAATCTTAGACCTCGTTCTCTCAAACGGGGGCAGTGAGAGGATCTCAGATCTAGAAGTGGGTTGCCATCTGAAAACAAGTGACCATTAAACAGTGTGGTTCACGTTAAACTCAGCTACAGAGTCAAGCCATACAAAAGTGAGGGTACTGACTTTAGGAGGGCTGACTTTGGCAAGATGGGAGAGTGCCTCAGAAAAGCACTAGCAAACAGGCTAGAAGGAGGTGTGGAGCAACAATGGGGAATCATCAAAACTGCCATCACAGTGGCAACAAGCCTTTGTGTGAAGCAAATAAACAAATCAAAAGGAATGAAAAAGCCACTATGGTTCTCAAAAGAGGTGGCTGTGAAAGTCAGGAAGAAAAAGATAGCATTCTGGAAGTATAAGGAAACAAAGAAGGAGCAGGACAGAGAGCTGTACCAGTTAAGGCAGAAGGAAGCAGGGATGGAAGTCCGAATAGCAAAGGCCCAAACTGAGGAAAAGATAGCCAACTCAGTTAAGAAGGGGGATAAAACCTTTTATAGGTACATCAGCGAATGTAGAAAGACAAAGGGAGGGATAGTGAGGCTGAATAGAATGAATGGTGGGTGGGCAGAGGGGGACAGTGAAAAGCAGGATACTGAATGAATATTTCTGCTCAGTATTCACAAAAGAGGAGGGGGAAGTGTCTAATCCAATTAACAGAAGCATTCTTGATAGGGGGGTCGATCCCAGTCCTTTCACAGAAGAAAGGGCTCTGCAAGAACTCCTAAAACTGAAGGTGGACAAAGCAATGGGTCCTGATGGAATTCACACCAGAATTCAAAAAGAATTAAGGGAGGAACTAGTGAAACCACTGGCTACTCTTTTTAAGAAATCACACAAGGATGGTGTGGTACCCGAGGACTGGAGGAAGGCAGATGTGATTCCCCTTCACAAAAGTGAGACCAAGACTGAGGCAGGAAACTACAGACCTGTCAGTGTGACCTCTGTGGTAGGGAAAGTGATAGAGTCACTTCTGAAGGAAAGAATAGTTGAGTACCTAGAGGCCAGTGGGGCACAGGACCCAAGGCAGCATGGGTTCACAGTGGGAAGGTCATGTCAGACGAACCTAATAGATTTCTTTGACTGGGTGACCAAAGTAGTTGACCAGGGAGGGGCTGTGGACATGGCCTTCCTAGACTTTAGCAAGGCATTTGACACAGTCCCACACAAAAGATTAATAGTCAAATTAACCAGCCTTTGAGTGGGTCCCAGGGTGGTAGCCTGGGTAAAACATTGGCTGCACAACAGGCCACAGAAGGTAATTGTAAATGGAGTCCACTCTGAAGAAAGAGGGATTACTAGTGGGGTACCGCAGGGTTCAGTATTGAGTCCAGTCCTTTTTAATGTCTTCATCAGTGACATTGCAGAGGGACTAGAAGGAAAAGTATGCCTTTTTGCAGATGATACGAAGATCTGCAACAGGGTTGATACACAAGGAAGCGTGGAAAGGATGAAAAGGGACTTGGCAAGGTTGGAGGAATGGTCATAAGTATGGCAGCTAGGATTCAATGCAAAGAAGTGCAAAATAATTTTATTTTATTTTATTTTTTTTTTTTATTTAGCTTTTGTTGACCAGGTAAGTGCACTAGACAAATCCTGCCTATTTTCAGGCACGACCTGGGGAAGGGGGGATACAGATGAATGCCAACTGACCTTGAACCAGATTAAGCTGTTGGTGGTATTTTTAGTGAATGAGGGAAATTTTACAGACACCGGGAAATTCCCCACTCTTTGATAAGTGCCATGGGATCTTTAACATCCACCTGAACTACCACCAATCCAGGCAGATGGGACCTCGGTTTAACGTCTCATCCGAAAGACGGCACCTCAGAAATGCAGTACACCCTCCCATGCTGCATTACAGTGTCAGTACTGGGATATTAATCCAAGTGCCAGATGTGGGAACTGAACCCACAGCCCTCTGATCTCCCAGCCTCAGAGGCGAGTGTGCTACCTACTGAGCCACTGACACTGCTAAATGCACCTGGGAAACAAGAACCCAGGGGAAGAATACACAATGGGTGGGGAGGTAGTAACAAAACCAAAAAAGGAAAGGGACCTGGGGGTAATCATATCAGATGACCTTAAGGTTGGCAAGCAATGTTAGAAGGCAGTAGGGAGGGCTAGGGTATACTGGGATGTATAGGGAGAGGCATCAGCAGCAGAAAACAAGAAGTTGTTATCCCTCTGTACAGACAGTTGGTGAGACCCCATCTGGAGTACTGCGTCCATTTCTGGAGACCCTATCTCCACAAGGACATAGACAGGATAGAGGCAGTCCAGAGGAGGGCAACTAAAATGGTGCAGGGTCTGCAAGAGAAGCCGTATGAGGAGAGACTAAAGGAGCTTAATATGTATACCCTTGAGGAAAGAAGGAGAGGGGGGACATGATAGAAACTTTTAAGTACCCCAGTGGAATCAACAAAGTCCAAGAGGGTAGCATCTTCTAGAAAAGAGACGGCAAGAACAAGGGGACACAATTTAAAGATAGAAGGGGGCAGTTCAGGGGCAATGTGAGGAAGTATTATTTCACAGAGAGGGTAGTGGATGCATGGAACAGCCTTCCTGAGGAGGTTGTGGGGTCTAAAACTGTGGGAGAATTCAAGAATTCATGGGACAGACATAAGGCAATTCTTGTGGGGGGTAGGAAGAAATAGGCTGTTGGTTAACTAGGATCTGCGGCCTATCCTGTAGGTAGGGAAATGGGCAGACTAGATGGGCCAAGCGGTCCTTATCTGCCGTCAAAGTCTATGTTTCTATGTAACCTTCACTACAAACAACTTCTCCCCTACTTTATTTATTCCCTTAACATACTTGAATGTTTCGATCATGTCCACTCTTGTATCTAGATGATACAAACCCAGCTTATTCATTTTCTCCTCATATAACTTTCCACTTAGCCTACATACAATTTTAGTGGCCCTTTTCTACACCCTTTCCATGCAATCTATGTCTTTTTGTAGATGAGGACCTCAGAACTGAACCCCATACTGCTGGTGTGGCCAAACCATGGATTTGTACATATTCAGAAACCACATATTTTCTATTTTCCATCACAAGCATTGCTGCTGCATCCACTGACATATTTACACATATAAGATCGCCATACACACATACAGCACTTTACAAAATCAAGTACTATACACATTTTCTTAAATATTTTTTTTAATATGATGACTTGCAGAAATCCCCATGCTATCCCTTCTACTTTGACAGCAAACGTCATAAAGAATATTGAGTTATTGTACATAGTATTAACATTCTGTGTGCATCTGGGAGTTTGTGTGGATGTTGGCGTACTAGTATTCGAAAAATACAGGCCTGATCCTTTTTTGTTTTTGTAGTAAAGTATCACATAATGTATTGTGAGCTAATAAAAACCAGGATATTTTTTAAATGCAGCAGCAAATCACAATATGCATTTTGGTTCCTTTCATGATAATTTTACATTTAAATGTTCAATAAATTTGCTAGTAATACCATTTCATATAAACAATTAAGCAATACGTAATGATCAAGGGGTTACTTTAACAGTGTGATAATCATCCCATATGGGTGTTATATGACACAAGGTATAGTCAGGTGTCATATATCTGCACAATGGTTAAAGTGACTGTTTATCTAACACCTTAGAGTGCCTTATTATAATAAAAAAGAAAATTCCAGAAAATTTACATTTATACTGTTTAAATTATGACATTCAAAGGGAGATTTTTTTAATAAATCAGTTCTTGAAACAACAGTTTAAAATTCATAGAATCATACAATGAGACAGCAGAAAATGTCTGCACAGCCCATCTAGTCTGCCACTCATTCCACTATCCCAGCATACCGCAATATAAGACCCCCCCACTTCCACTTAGCACCATGTGTATGTCTCAAGCTGTCTTGAATCCCTCAAAGGACTTTGAGATCACCACCTCCTCCTGAAGCCCACCCCAGTTCTTCACCACCCTATCTGTGAAAAACTGAACTCACACATTGATCCACAGGTGCCCCCCAGGAGTATCAGTCCATGCCCCCTTTGTTATGTTTCCTTCCTTCCTGTGGAATGACTACCCCATGCCTCCATTGTTCTTCCTTTTGATGTATTTAAAGATCTCAATCATGTTGAACCATACAAACAGAGATGCTGGTAGCTGGGGCTATATGCACTGGAAACCAGGAGGGAAAGGGATGACATGATCGAAACCTATAATGCATCAAAGGGATGAACAAGGGAATCATGGGGAAGTTATTCTAGAGGAGGGAAGGAAACATAACAAGTGGAGAATGGACTGAGACTTCCGGGGGGGGGGGGATTCAGAGGCAATGTGAGAGGCCAGTTTTATATCCAAAGGAGGTGGTGAACTCAGAGACCATAGAGGAATTCAAGACCACTTGGGACTGTCACATGGGGCTAAGGGGAATGGGGTTGCCTTAAGTTACGGTAGGCATGGATACTGGGGCAACAGGCAGACTAGATGGCACCTAAGGTCCTTTTCTGTCTTATGTTTATAAATGTAATAGAGTTTTATTTTTAGGGCCTAGTGGAAGGTTTTTAGGGAGTAAAGGTGACAGCCACATTTGTGATGGCAGTCAGGAATGGCTGATACTATTGATTTTATTTTGAAGAGACTACTGGACCTTCTTCCAGTGCTTTCATCATGGGATATCAGCACTGGGTTCCAAGCTCCTCAGCCAATCAGATTATTCTTTTTTTTATAGCCATATTATAATGAATTTTAGGTGACATGTCTTCGCCCACTCATCCAGCACTATCAGGACCATTTGCACGTCCGCCATGAATGGAGGACATGATAATGCTTGAACAAAACATAGTTCTTGTTTTAGTGCAAATTTCATGTGTGATAAATTAATGGATTTTAACTGCATATCCAAGGAAATGTGAGCTGAAATGCTATGTATTTTAACTGTCCACAGGTGGTGTCAGAGACTCAAAATGCAAAGCTGCAAAATCTGTTAACAGGGGTGCAGTTAGCAATTTAAAAATTGTGCACCAATTGATCTTTTTGGTTGCCACCCTCTAAAAAAAGGAAAAAAATGGTAAATCCCATGGGAATTCTTAATTAGTACCCTGTTGCAGTGCATGAGTAGTATATTTTGCATATTGCATTGGACACCCAGAGTGTGATAGCATGTTCTAACTATGCCCATCAAATACACACAAACTACACACCATATACAAGCAAGCAAACATTTGGCATTGACAAATATATGGTATATTATTAGTAAGGCACTACTAACAATTAAAGTTCCAAAAGTTTTGTCTATTTTCAATTAGTAACCCTCTAGTGTCATGTAGCATTTGGCTATACATTGAGCCACGTTACACCCTACAGAGTGAGAAACAGAGCAGTAACAGCACCTTGCCTCATTGCTTATAAGCTGTTACAGGTTACCAGTTTTAAAATTAACAAAAGCCTTTGGGTACAATCGGGCTCAGAGGAAATCCAGCCATGTGGACAGCAATACTTATTGACATGTACAACTGAGAATAATTTAAAGAGCAACTGACGCCTTCAACAGAACTTTCACAAATCATAATACTTAGACACAGTTCAACTTGTATTTCACATTAGTTCTATATGTCTCCTCCCCATTATTTATTATTGAGGACATTTGTATGAAAACTGGAGCTTTGCTCATAAAAATGTCATATATTCCAGTTTGCCTTCTCCCTTCCCGAAGTCATAATGCACTGTTTATGACATTAATCCCATGGCAACAGACTGTGATGTAATAACAGAGGATTGTGACGTGAAGTAGGGAGCAAGCTATAGAGGCAGATGAACAGTAAGGGATAAAGATAATGTATTCATGTAAATTTCCTCAGTAATAAATAAATGGGAGGAGAAATCTGTAGAATATATATGGAATGCAAGATGAATTATACCTAATTATTATGTTTTTCAAAGTTATCTTGGCGGCATCAGCAGCTTTTTAAGCTTAATGGTTCACCAACATTACAAGCATATTACTCATAAATGAACTAATGACAAACTAATACATTTACTGAGAACTCAAGTTATTTGTATAGCAATTGCCCACAATACAGTATTTCACTACAGGTAATCAGTTCTTACTACTATTCTCTATTCTGCACATACGCTGCTAAAATGAGTAGATACACACTTGAAATGCAACAGAAAAAAACAGTCAAATGAACAATCAGTTTAGCTCCACAATATGCACATAGTTCAAATAACCTTGATTGTGAAACAATATTCAACTATAAGCAAACAAAACTGTTTGGAGAGATTCGATTGTGGTTGCATCTATTTCTTATAATTGTTAATAATATTCAAGATGTGTAAGATGCAATGCACAGGGAATTTAGTTTTCACCACCTCACTTTATGTTCTGTATTTAGGCAAGTAACATTTATAAGTGGGTAGAAATCAAGCACAATTCAAGTAGACGCAGTGAAAGTGTATGGTTCAGACTGTCAGCATTAATGAAGTGTAGAAATTGCACAAATAGCTCAGTAACATAGCCCAATAAATTAAAGAACTACTCTATGACTGTCAGAAGCTAAAACAAGACTGGCAGGGAATTCTGCATGTGTACAGAGACTCATTATCTAACCACATGTCCAGTCAACTCATGATAGTGTGGCACTATGCTGAGCTGACAGAGGACCTCTTATCTCCCATCATTACATAAACTGGCTGCAGTGGGCTCTTGTCTATGCTACATTTTGAGGTGTTATAAAAACCAATATAGTAGTTTTCATCACATACTGGAATTTCACAGGATATAGACTACTGCAAGGTGATTGTCAGAGGGTGTGATCTCACTGCTGCTTTATTATGTACACATGATTGTGCTCACTGCATTAGAATGCCTGTTTTCTTGAATTGCTCACACAAAAGAAACACCCACCACAACACCTGTGACTACGGATGAGAAGTGGCAGTACCACACCCCGATACCACTGGGGACCTGCATAAACAGTTGTAGAAGACTGCAAACATTTTTAACAGTAGTTTGGAGTCAGTTTCAAAACAAAAATAATTTCTGGGAAGGGTGTAAACAGAAAAAGGAAAAAGAGTACAAATGATTTTTGAGGGCTGCATACAGCATGGTGGATTTCACTTTTATTCTCACAGGAAGCAACCCTTTATCTGAGCACTTAACACCCTTAGTAATCACCCCACCCACACCTATAAACCCTTTTCAGTGCAAGGAACTTCCCCTCAGTGCACTTCAGCAGGTTGCATGTAACAGAGCTATACCATCACCTTTGACTTGATGTGCTTGTTACAGATCTACAATGTACTTTATGCATACTTACTACTGCCCCTCTTTCATCCAATCACATAATATCTCCCACCAACCAGGAACCCCACAAGTAGTCAGTAATCCCCCCCCACACACACACACACACAATTTTGATGACTGACACTTCCCACTGATCACCTCCATGGCTGCAGCTGAGTGATTCAAGCAAGCATAATGAGCAGTATGTCATAGGTGTGGAAATCTTGGAAATGAGAGCTACACTAAAGAAAATGCTGCCAGACCCAATGCCAGTCAAAGGGATGACAACCGTTCCTGCTCACCTTTTCAGCCTAATATTCTGTACCAGCTGATCAATCCCTTGATGTGGTATATGACCACAGCAGACTAACAAAGTCACATCAATGAAATGTTTGTTTTTTTCAAATCTCTTAATAATGTAGATTGAATACATTATGGTGACTACAGTACATGGAGCAATCAGTTGGTATATTAGGTGTCAGCAAAAGTTTCACTTACAGCCACATGCCAATAAATCCTTGCAGCTACACAGTGCTGTGAAAGCCTGAGACCCAGAGGGCTTTATTACATTTGGGTTGAGAGGGGCACTTCAGTAGTGACTGTCCAGGGCCAGGTAATGTGTTTTCTCCCTCTCTACCTCCCTTTCCCAACTGCTGCTGCATGTACTTTACTGGCCCTGTGAGTGAATGAGTATGTCCCCTCTGAACTGAGTGAAACGTCCAGTAACAGACCTTTTGCACCCTGGGATTTATGCCACATGACGCAGTCATGGTACAAGTGCAGGGACTGGATTGGCAGTTGCTGTACCCAAGACTTGCAGTTCCTGGAGAACCTGCATAAATAAAAAATATCAAGATCATCTAACAGATATTCTTGATTTAATTATGTTTTTTTTTCTAAAGTGGTGCATGTATCAGTGCTTATATGAAATTACCATCTACACAGCTCAGCATCTGTGGAAAACACAGCATTTCAAAAAAAGATTATACTGGGAGGCCTGGTGAGTTGACACAGTAAGGGGATTGCTGACTTGATTGTAGCAGGCATGTGACTGATTGTAATCTAAAAAAATTGTACAAACCAGGAGAGCCTCCAGAAGGCTTCTCATGTCCATGGGAAAGTGTCAACAAAGTAAGCAGAAGCACTTCACTGCCAACTAGCAGTGCTCATGCTAGTTAGGACACAAGCTTCTACTAATGGACTATGCTTAAATTTATTAAATGGTAAGATGCCCGTTTACAATCAGATTCCTATATATTTTTCGACACATTTGGCAACAGGGTGCCACATAATGTTATTTGATTTACTGTGCCCATATTTTTGGAGACTCCTCCAGTGGATTTGCCTTCAATCCCCATGTTAGACATTGAATATCTAGGGGCTGGAAGACAGGTGAGAAATGGGGTCATGGAAGATAGCAATCAATACCTAATACCCAACCAATAAAATTTTACCATATAATTCTTGGTTCCTCTACGCGGTGCATCTCTCTCCAAAACACACACACACACACACACAGGAACACACACATTATGGCTCATTTCATACGTCCACCAGTAACAGCAGAAAACACATATAAAACATAATGAAATGTCATTTTGGCACTTGGGGGGGGTGTAAAAAAGTAAGATGTCTGCTTAGGACTTACACAAAACCGGCAACATAACAGACATTGCCTCAGTTTATATAGAATTGTTGCCAATAGAAACGCAACTTCTCGGATTACACTGAGGTGCACTGAGAATTGTGGGGCATGGTATAAATGCAAAGCATCACCGTAAGCAGCTGAATCAAACCATGCTATGAAATGGGTTTAAACACAGAATTTTACATTGTGTGTGATCGGATTAATGTGTTTTTAAACATGGCAGTGAATGTGTGTGTGTCTGAACTGCCATGCCACAAATAAAATGTTACAAAAAACAGATTACAACACGGGGAGCCAGTGTGTCCAAGCCCTTTGTGTTTTTCATGAAAATAAAAACTTTACATTTATAGCTTAAAAAGGGTGTATGGCACTTGCTCTGGAAGTCTCCATAATCTAGAGAATAAGGCATGAGGGGAATATTGCATACCTCAAGTCATATAGAGGTGATATAACATTGACTGTCAAAGGATGTAGACACCTGCAAAGATTAACTTTTGCCACCAATTGCTATCAGTGGAGATGAGGAATTTTCAAAACACTTCTGTGCCTTGCAGGTTGTAGGAGATTGCAGTTGAAGGAATGGCCCTTTTGCAATCATGAAGGGTAGAGGTGGTTTACTGATCTCCATCATTTGTGGTCTAAATGGCCAGAGATCATTTAATTGTGCAACATTCTCCCCTGTAATTCACTGGGGAGGGGGTGATAAAGAAGTCTCCAACTAAATTTTTGCATAAATTACTTTTTGTTTTCTTGTATGCATGCAGAAGCAAAACACATTGGTGCCACACCAGCAGTGTAAAGGCTGGGGAGGCGTGCACTGTAAGCAGCTAATGCACCTGAACCTGCAGGAGCTGTGTGAGTCAACACACAATCCTGGCAAGGCTATTGGTGATGTTGCTTTGCTGCCTAATGGGCAGAAACTTATCATGTAGTGAAGGACACAGCTGCATCTATCACAATGGGGCTGTATCTTTTCATATGGCATGGGGTCATAATGTCGCAAGACATGCCACAGCAATATACTGTGCTGCCAATGCAGTGCAATATATTGTAAGCAGCATATGTCTTTCTTTTGTGGGGGGCTCTATCGCCCTCACCCCCATTATGGTGTTGTGCCCCCAGAACCCCCCAACTAAAATAATGAACTCTGGAGGGGGGGTTAGCACTTAATTTTGCACAAAGTGTGAAAATTAAAAAAAATTCCTTGGATCTGGGACCTGGAATTGAAACTCAGTACAAAATGCACTGAACTCCCTCCCTTGCTGCCTGTGGCTCATCCCATTGAGCCACGGCAACTACTCACTGGCCCCACCTCCCAGCACAGGTCTCATCCCCTACCTGGGAAGAGTGAGAGGGTGCACTACCACGTGTATACCCTTTCATGGTTTTGCACCCTGTCGTTCTACCCTACTGCGTTGTTCCTGTTGCACGGTTTTAACATACGCTATTAAGCGTATGAGATACTGACCCAGTAGGTTTTCATATTACTGAAATCAGGCAGTGACACAGTGTCCCACTTCTTACTTGAACGGGAGGGGGGGCAAATGCTAGCAGGGAGACTCAGACTGCCCACTCCCACAGGTGTGAGCAGCCAGCAGGGATGTTCAAGAAGCTATGTTATTACCAGAAATACCTGAACTCACAAAAAGGGATATGGCAGAGGAAGGAGGATGGCAAAAGAAGGTAAATAAAGTTAGATAAAAGGCACAAGAGAGAAAAAGCAAGAAGAACGGGGGGAGGGGGCATTCAGAGACACATGGAACACCATGTAAACAAATGCACAGAGTCTGGGAAATAAAATCCCAGTCCTGATTATCATGATAATGGAGACTGACCTGGGCATAGTATCAAAAACTTAGACGTGGTTCACTGGGAGCCATGACTGAAAGGTAGCTGTACCAGGTTAAACTCTGTTCACGAGGGATAGAGATGGCAAAAATGTGGGCAGGGTGGCTTTCTACAGCAGGGAAGGTATAAGACCAACTGCAGTACAGGGCAGACAGGGGGAGGCCGAGGCACTGTGGGTCACCCTTGAGGCTGGCTACGGCACAGCAATACACAAGGGTGTGATCTACAGGCCTTCAGCACAGGGGGAGGAGGTGGAAGAAATTCACGGGAAGGCAGCAAAAGGGGAGATACTGCTGTTGGAAGATTTTAACATGCCTGATGTAAATTGGACCATCCCAGTGGCCACCTCAGGCAAGAGCCGATACATCCTGGAATACTTGCAGGGGGAAGACCTCAGGCAGTTAGTGCTAGAGCCCACCAGGAACACTGCAATTCTGGATCTATTACTGACCAATGGGGACAGAATCACAGATGTCTGGGTGGAAGGGCATCTAGGGTTCAACAACCACCATACAGTCTGGTTTAACATGTATTCAGGGTTGCAGTCAAGCCACACAAAGGCAAAGGTCTTGGATTTCAGGATGGCGGACTTCACTAGGGTGGGGATATGTATCAAAGTAGCCTTAGCAAGGAAGGAAGGAAGGAAGTTGGGGGGTGAGAAACAGTGAGCACATCTTAAAGGAGCCATAGAGGAGGTGGCAAGGCAGAGAAATAAGGGCAGGTGGAGGAAAAAAACACTATGGTTCTCACTGGATGTGGCAGAGAAAGTGAGCGCCAAAAAGTTAACTTTCAGAAAATACAAGGGAACATCGAGGCAGGAATATAGAGTGGTGTATTTAAATAGCCAGAGGGAAGAAGAGAAAGCAGTCAGAAGTGCAAAGGTGCAAAATGAAGAAAGAATAGCACACACAGTAAAGAAAGGGGCCAAGACATTCTATAGGTACATCAGTGAAAGAAGGAAGACCAGGGGTGGGATCGTAAGGATCAGAGAGGAAGGGTGTGTGTATGTGTGTGTGTGTGTGTGTGTGTGTGTGTGTGTGTGTGTGTGTGTGTGTGTGCACAGAGGTAGACCTACAAAAAGCTGAAATACTGAACAAATACTTCTGTTTAATATCCACAGAAGAAGGGGAGGGAAAGAGAGAGGGACCACAACTAGTTATGAGAACAAAATAGAGTAGGGAAGTGACTACCAGTCCTTTTATGGAAGACAGCCCTAGAGGAACTGACTAAATTGAAGGTGGACAAAGCAATGAGGCAAGATGGCAAACATTCTAGGATATAAAAGAAACTGCAGGGTGTACTGGCAGCACTGTTGTCGGCCCTGTTTAGTGAGTTGCTTGATAGAGAAGTGGTTCCAGAGGACTGGAGAAGGGTGCATGTAGTCCCTCTTCACAAAAGTAGATGCAAGGAGGAGGCTGGTAACTATGAACCATTTAGCCTCATGTCAGCAGTGGAAAAGATTATGGAACAGCTGCTTAAAAAAGGATTGTGGAATACTTGGAATCCAGTGGAGCACATGACCCTATGCAGCATGGGCTTACAACATGAAGGTCTTGTCAAAGGAATCTGATAGATTTATTTGACTGTCTGGCAAGGGTGGTGGATCAGGAAGGAGTGATGGATATCGCCTAGCTGGATTTCAGCAAGGGCTTCAACACCGTTCCACATAAAAGATTGGTAAATAAGCTGGAAGCCAGGGAGTGGGCCACAAGGTGGTAAACTGGGTTAGAAATTGGTTGACAGGCAGGAAACAGAGGGTGGTGTTTAATGGGTCCAATCTGAGGAGAGGGAGATGACCAGTGGTGTACCACATGGATCAGTCCTGGGCCCAGTCCTTTATAATATCTTCATCAGTGACATTGCTGAAGGGCTGGATTGCCTATTTGCAGATGACTCCAAGATATGCAACAGGGTAGACACTCCAACTGGGTGGAGAAAATGAGGAGGAATCTAGCAAATTTGGAGAAATGGTCTGAAGTGTAGAAACTAAGATTCAATGTGAAGAAGTGAAAAATCATGCACCTGGGGCACATAAACTCTGAGGAAATCTACAGGATGGGGAGGAGGTACTAATAATCATCAAGGAAGAAAGATATTTGGGAATAATCATCTCGGATGACCTAAAGGTGGCCAAACAATGTACTAAGGCTGTAGGGAGGGCCAGTGGGATGTTGGGGGTGAATATGGAGGAGTATTACTAGCAGAAGAAGGGAGGTGGTAATGCCACTGTACAGAACACTGGTTAGGCCTCATCTGGAGTACTCTGTACAATTCTGGAGGCCACATCTTTGCAAGGACATAGATAGAGTGGAGGCAGTTCAGTGAAGGGCAACTAAAATGGTGCAGGGCTTGCTCTGTGAGCCATTTGATGAGATATTAAAGGGTATTAGTATGTGTACACTAGAAGAGAGCAGAGAGTGAGGAGTTATGATAGAAACCTACAAGTTTCTTAAGGGCATTAAGAAGGTGCAAGTGGGAAACACCTTTCGGTATAGGAGATGTATAAGAATGAGGGGGTACAATATGAAGCTGAAGGGGGTGAAATAAAGGGGAATGTGACAAAGTTTTTCTTTACAGAAAGGGTCGTGGATGCATGGAATAGCCTTCCCAAGAGGTAGGTGGAGCAAACACAGTGGATGGATTCTAGGATGCATGGGATTGGCACAAGGGAACCCTACTAGTGGGTAAGAGAGGCTAAAGCCATGGATCACTTAGGATCAGTGGTCTCTGATACAGTTAGGGAAAACGGGCAGACTGGATGGGCCTAGTAGTCCTCATCTGCTGGCAAATTCTATATTTCTATGTTACCAAGACTTGTAGCTGATGGCAGATGCTTACTCCAGCAATTAGTATATTCTTCTTGTCATCCCACACAGCTTTCAAGTCATTCTGACTGTCAGGTGTTCAGTCCCACTGCTGGAAAAATTGAACTAACCCTACCTCCCCTGAATGATTTTCCAGTGGTTGGGTAACTCACCCTGCGGCCAGACAGCTCTGCCACCCCAACATGAAAGTCCTATGATTGGATACCCAAATTCACTACATGAGAAGTTAACAATTAATCCCAAATGTCTAGCACTTGGGTGTTCAACCCTGCCAGTGGAGAAGACCTAATCCCCACCCTATCCACAGCATGGGATACCACGGTGCCCACTTATGGTGCTGCTAACCAACACACACTGACATCAGTGTGCCCAATCCTGCGTTGATACCTTGTCATCCTTTGTTGTATTTAAAACCTGTATAAAAGAAAATGGCCCACTGACATATTCTGCTCCCCCAACCTTCCGATGCCTCCACCCATTCTCCTCTCCGTACCCACCACCTCACATCCCTCCTCTGCATCACTCACTTACCTACAGCATCTGGCCATCCTGTCATGACAGCCAAATGCTCTTCTTCTTCTTCTGACACTAACTACTAGCTTACTGGAAACAAGATACCTCTCGTTAATAGCTTTTTTAACCTTTACTCATAGCTTTGTTAACATTTTTACCCCACATTTTTTAAAATAGCTTTTTTTAACAAAGGAGTTACAATTTTTCAAATCCCCTCTGAAATATGTTTTCACACTTGCTCTGTGAAATCCACTTTCATACGGAATTTAAAAAATTCCACCTGTTTTGTACCGGAGGTAGGATTATTAAAACAGCATGCTGAAAATGTGGAGTCACAATATCAAAACACAGCAAAGTTGTGAAGCAACACTGAATTTTTCTGTTTATTCATAACTTTTTATGTTTGCAGATTTTGGCCCCAGATGTTCAAGGTATCCTTTAACATAGCCACATAGACATGATAGGTTCCATTTTTGAAATACATTATGAAAACAATAGTCACTCCACAATATCACCTTTTCTTTGAGATTTTAAAAAACTCGATCTTGATTATAAGGTGGAGTCATAAAAAGACTATGTTAGAAAGTTGAAGCCAAAATGTCACAGAACAATGAAGTTATGAAGGAACGTTGATTTTTTTTCAGAGTTTAAACATACAATAACTTTGAGATTTGTGCAGAATTTTGCAACAAATATTTGATATACCCTTTTGGTACCCCACTTCATGACATGACAGTGTAATTGTTCAAGTTTTCTCTGCCATATGTTTACACCATCACTCAGTGAAATCACCTTTTGGATAGGTAACCCTTAGGAAACTGCATGTGTATATATACTGTACATCCAGAATCTGTATACATGCAAACATACTCAGCACTCAAAGAGTTTAAAAAATTCCACCTGTCTTGATCATAATGTGGGTTCTTAATAACACTGTGTTGAAAACTTAGGATCAAAATGTGTGAAAAACAACTAAGTTATGAAGAAACATTACATTTCTCCAACATTTAACTGTAGTTTTATTTTTGCAGATTTTGGCTAAATTTTTCATATAGCCCTTGTTGTTACCCCACATTATGAACATAACAAATGCAATTTGTCAAATCCCCTCAAAGGCATATTTTTGTAGTCACTTCGCAAAGTCATCTTTCAGATAGGCTTCAAAAATTCCATCTTTCTTGATCTTAATGTAAAGTCTTAAAAAAGAGCTGGCTCAGTGGTGCTGAGGGTGGTGGCACTGGATGCCACACTTCGCTCAATGCTGGTGAACTGAGTTCAAGAATGGACTCAGGTCTCCAGGAGTCAGTGGGGGTGGAGAGGATTAATCTTAAAGAGGACTGCTCTTCTCTCCTAGGGAGGGTTGTTGGGGATTCCTTGCTTTGAAGCAGCTCCCAGTGGAGACTGGGGGCACTATAACAGTGGGGAACAGGAATGGGGGAGAGGTGATGGCACACGTCTGCGGGAGTGGTGGGGTGTATGCCCTCCATGCACTGACTTCATTGCATATCCGCGCCTTGGGAACTGAAAAGTGGAAAAACCCCAGCACCCAGAAAGGCTAAGGTGGGACACATGGACGGCAACCACACTCAATGCCAGATACTTTGAGCCAGTCCCTAGCCATCGCCTCCACCCCTGCCACCTATTAGATTGTAGATAGAGTGCTGGAGGAGTGGAGGCCCCACCTCAGGGAACTCAGAGCTGGGGGGTTATTCAGGTCAGTGAGTGTAGGAGGAGAGCTTCCTGGGTCTGGGGTTGGGTCAGAGGACCATGGGCAGAGCAGGAGAAAACTGGTGCAGTGTGTCTACGCTGGAGAGAGTTCTACAGGGCCGGAGATGAAGGGGGCGTAAATAAAGTTTATGAAAAAACAAAACAAAAAGTCTTAAAGAATATGTTGGAAATTTGGGTGTCAAATGTCAAAATGTCAAGAAAACAACAACAAAGTTATAAAGAAAACGTTAACTTGAAATGATGTTCTTCATTCTGACTCCCATTTTTTTCAGCTCTATAACCCTTTGCCAAAGTCCATGACTCAAAGGCTACTACCAGAAAAAAGTTTGCCTTCATCCTCAATATACTGTTTTGTAACTTGTAACAGCATGAATGCAAACATGTTCAGCAATGGCAAATGGTTTTATTTAAGTGCAACTGTCAGTACAGTACCTAATCATTATTGTGCTGCTGTAATAATTACATACTTAGAGTGATAAGTGGGAAGGTGACTGTGTTAATGGGTTGCCTGTCAATGTGAGAGGAGGGCAACCAAATCTGTGTATGGTCTGCAACAGAAGTCCTACAAGGAGAGACAAAAAGACCTAAATGTGTACACCCTGCAAGAGACAAGAGAAAGGGGATATGATAGAGATCTTTAAATATCTTACAAGGGTAAATTAGGTGCAAGAGGGAAGTATTTCTCAGAAAAAAGATGCTCAAGAGAAAGGGGTCATGAAAAGAAACTGGAGGGTGGTAGATGTGAGGAGAGATTTCTTCACAGAAAAAGTGGTGGATTACTGGAATAATCTTCCTGTGGAGTTGGTGGGGGCGAAAACAGTGGTGGGGTTCAAGAATGCATGAGTTAGGCCAAGGAAATCTTAGAGGAAGGGAAGTGGTGTGAATTGGCTGGAGATCAAGTAGGTGATACTATAGTCAGGGGAATATGGGCAGATTAGGTGGGCCAAGTGGGCCAAGTGGGCCTTATCTGCCAGGAAACCGTATGTTTTAAGTCTATGTTTCTATGTTAGATTGTGTTTATTCCTGTGGGGAAGGACCCTGGTCACATTCTATCAAATGGACCTCCATACTGTAGGTGGAGGCATGTCACCACTTTTTGTACCCCTTATATTAAAGGGTTGGCACACCCTATTAAATAGATTACAGTGATTCTGCACAGACAGCCTAAGTAAAGTGCAACTTTTAATTCCAATAGCAGGCAAATTGACACACAAGCATGGAGTACAGAAAAGCAATAAAAAATGGACTAACCATTCCATCTTTTTATACAACATGCAGATACCCATCTTATACCTTGAACTCAGGCAGCCTTCCCTCAAACTCCTAAGAGACTTTGCCAAGGCACCATCTATAGGGTTGGTCACACACCTCATAGGTTGGGGTGGTTACACAGCTATTAGTCTGAGCACATACAGCCCTGGGAGCACCTTCCTTTTTGTTATTCAGAAAGTGTAAATACTTCATCATACTTTTAATTTGGTCACTGCCTGCTCTTTAAAATAGGTATGACACTCAAAGCAGGATTGAGGCATATGTATGTAGTAATGTATCTATACATATGTGGGAAGGGAAGTGGATGTTGTACTGCAGCTGCCCTTATGTAGCTGTCATGTATATAAAGAAAAAGAAATCAGTCTACACTGCTTCCAGTTTGGCAACTTGCCTAAGTACCATCATCATCATCATTACAGACACTAGAATTTGGGGAACAATGGGGAGAAAAAAGAAGATGAAACTGCATCTTCATTTAAAGTTGTTCATACTGGGATAGCTTATTTACAGAAAGGGTGCATCTTTTTTGCAAGAGGGTCCCCAGGGGCACAAAGAGCTGAAGCAGTGATGCATATGTGACAACCGTACGTGGTACATTAAATGAATCAAATGGCCAATTATACAGAACGTTAAAAGGGTATAAACCTATTGATGTACAAAAAAACTCATTTAACAAATCACCTTTAATGTAGTGTAGGAGGATAGGTAATATTATAGGGATGTGCAGCTCATGTAATCATAATTGCTGTCAATTGTGCATGAAGCTTTGATGCAGGTGCTTGTGAAATTGTTTATTGCTGCTTGTGCAGGCTCTTTGATGGAAAGCCCCATTTAATCTTTGACATGCTGAACAGAGCACGAGCATGGGAAAAGATTCTAAGATGGTATAATTCTAGTTTCACACAGTCATTAATGCACACACACACACCGATGCACACATCCTGACTTCATTTCTTACACAGTGATAGAGTCCAGAGGATGGTGATGAAAGCTATACTAGCCAAACATGAAAGGTCATGTGAGGATATGCTGCAGAACCTGACCATCTATTTACTAGAGGTTAGAAGTGAAACAGGGAAGACAGAAACCTTCAGTTGCCTACATGGAATCAACAGGTAGACTCCTCAGAGCTGTTCACAAGAAACAGTAGTTTACTCACCTGGTAAAGATGATTGTCTGCCTGTATATCCATGATGCTCCAGCTCTTCCTGCTAGGGTTATGTTCACCTGGCAGATTGTGAGATGCACATGTGACCTAGGATCAAATTTTGACCCTTCTACCCAAGCCCCATTCATCTCCCATTGTCTTCAGTTAGATACTTCCCAAGCTAAGAGAAGTTAGACTGTAACCCTGAACAGACTCTGACACATGGTATCATGTTTAGCTTATACTACTACTCTTGCTTTATTACCATAAAGATACATACATTGACATTAAACTAGCATTCGATCAAAACAGTTTCCTTTGTCATACCTCATAATTGGGTCTTTGTTTCATGACCTTGTTGGGTGTCAAATTGGCTGCTCTGCCGGTTACTGAGTCAATATAGCACTGCATGAACAGCACATGAAAAACCGTGCATATAAAACCTCGAAAGGAACTACAGTGACAGGGGTATCTGAGAGTGCAGTAATAAGTGCTACCCCTGTCGCTGAAGTTTCATATTGAGTGTGAAGTATGCCACCTGTGCAGTACCTGGCCAAGCTGCTCCTGTGGTGGAGTGACTAGAGCATTGGCACCCCGTGATGTCAGGGACCTGGGGCTGTGGTTTGATTCTCCCCAAGTCCCTTTGTAATGCATTTTTTTGTTTTTAAAACACAATTTTCCTGCTCCCAACCTGTGCACCTTCTGCACATCCACATTCCCTCAGAGTAAGATACTTATATTTCGGGGGGTGCAGGGTGCTCTGCCCAACTAAAAAGCAAAGATATTTCTCCGGTGTGCACTTTTGTTTCCTGGTTGGCAAGTTGTGCCAATGTTATTTTGCTGCATGCTGATCTTGTGCACATTCTGGATTTGTGTGGTTTTGACTGCAACATTATGACTGCATGCCCTCTGCTTGTGTAGACCTGAAGTGCCATGGATATACAACCACACAATCATTTTCACCAAGTGAGTAAACTGCCACTCTGTAGTCTGTATGTCCATGGCACTCCAGCTCTTACTGCTAGGGTATGTAATAAGCGGTACCTCATCAGATGAGAGGGATAGGGCTAGCCAATTTGGGATCTGTAAAAGTTGTGGCTGCTAGCACCTTGGTATCGAATGCCACTTTGTTGGGGAGTGTAGCATCCAACCTATAATGTCTTGAAAAGGTTTGCATTGATGTCCATGTTACCATGGCACATATTTCTTGTGCCAAAGCACAGTTCCTTTCCACCAAGGATGTGGCCACCACTCTAGTAGAGTGTGCCTTTATTCACTCTGTTGGTGGTAGATTTTGGTGCTTATATGCCTCTTGAATTGTTTTTTTCATCATAAGACAATGTTTTTTTCTGCTGCTGCCATACCCTTCTTGTGGCCTTGTGCAATCATGAATAGCCTCTCTGTTTGTCTGAATGTTCTTGTTCTGTCTAGGTACATACGTAGCACCCTGAGGACATCCAGGGTGTGTAGAATATAGGCCATTATATAATTTCATTTATGGGAAAAGGTGGAATTATCTTCAGGAGGAATGAAGGGGCTGTCCTTGATGTTACCCTGTTTGGTGTGAAAGTTATGAATGGTTCTTTGTATGACAGAGGACTCAGTTCCCCTATTCTCTGTGCCGAGCATATTGCCACTAAGAATTTTGCTTTTAGTCCTAGTCAGTATATGTTGGCTACCATAACTGGCTAGAACAGTTGTTTGATGAGAGCACTGGGTACCAGTGTTAAGTCCCATGGGCCACTATTGGCTTTCCTGGTGGCCAGATATTGCTAGCAACATTTAAGAATATTAGTATGTCTGGATGGGTACCCAGGGTGGTGTCTCCTACGTGCTTTTGTGCTGCTCCTTTTGCTAATAGCTGCACCCTTAAAGATACAGAGGATGGGCTTTTTTCCAGATGCTGTTGTAAGTATAATAGAACATCTGCTACAGATGCTGTCTCTGGTTGTTTGTCTTGTTATTAGCACCATGTATTAAAAATTCAGCATTGTATACCATAAGTTTACGTTGTGAAGTTCCTTGATGGCAACACTGAGTTTATGACAGCCTCATCATAGCCTGCATTTAACAGTCCCTCCCTTTCATGAGCCAGGCTATAAGCTTTAGAATATGAGCGCTGGGATGTGCTACTGGCCCTTGAATCAGCATGTCCTCTCTGAAGGGCAGGTGCCACTTATTTGTTGCCATCACTACCACTGTAACAAACCATGCTTTCCTGTGCCACTATGGTCAGACCATTATTATTATTCTCCTGGACTGACAATCCTTTGTGAGTACCTGTGTGATTAATGGGAATGGAGAAGATGTTTTTATAGATTATGATGTACTTTGTTGAATATGTTTGTACTGTTTATATGTACACTGGTCAGCCATGAAAACGGGTCTTTGGTCCATTGACTTTCCAGTATAAATAAATAAAACAAAAACAAAATAAACAAAATAAAATGTAAGCGTAATCATGTATTCATTGAAGGGATATGGCATCTATTTCCATTGACTGCAGCTCCTTGAATCTTGAAAACAGCTTTTCTAACTAGATATTGATGCTCATCACCATCAGATCCATGGCTATGACTCCCCATCTTTTCTGTATTAGTTTGAATACTTAAGGATGACATTGCACTCCTCAGGGTGTATCTGCTGCCTGCTCAGCCAGCCCTCTGTAGTGTTCAGTTTCCATGCCAGATGAACCACTCTTAGATGGTTCAGGTTCTGTTGTGCCCAGTTCATAATCTGGTTGGTCTCCCTCTGCAGATCAACACTTTTGCTTCTCCCTGCTTTGTTATGTATGCTACCATTGCCCTGTTTTCTGACCTGATTAAGACATTTTTCTGCATGATGTGGGGCTTGAACAACTGCAAGGCATTTATCAGTGCCTTCATTTCCAGTATGTTGATGGACATCTTTCTCTCCAATCGGGTCCATCTCCCCCTGTGCAGCCTTTTACCCCAAGGATGCCCCCCATCCCCATAGATTGACATCAGTGTTGATTATGACATCATTTTTCAGTTCCAGAGGACTCCCTCTCACTAAGTTTGATAGGTTTGCCCACCTCTGCCATGAACTCCTAGTGACTTTGGTCAATATTACTTTGGACTGGAGGTTCTCTTCTAATGGCAAGTCGTACTGCAGTAGTAGCATCTGAAGGGGGTCATGTTCCACCTTGCACATGGTAGTAAGTCTATAAATGACCCTATGCATCTCAGGACATGGACGACTAGTGCTGCTGTAGTGACTGGTGTGTTAATAGCTTGCTTATCAGGTGTTTCAAGTTGTCTCTTCTCTTTTTGGATGGTCTTACTTTGCCCTCTGGAGTATCTGTCTCTGCCCCTGGGTGCTCTATCCTTTGTGTTGGTGTGAAGTGGCTTTTTTTGAAAGTTAATCACTCAGCCATGGTCCATCAGGGCCTTCATCACCTTTTTGTTATCATTTAGTGATTCCTTCTGTGACAATGTTCGTATTAGCCAGTTGTCCAAGTAGGGAACTATATTAATGCCTTGCTCTTTCAGAGTGGTTGTCACCACTATTGAAACCTTTGCAAATACTCTTTAGGCTGAGGCCAGGCCAAATGGTAGCATCTTGTATTGGAAGTGTTTCATAATAAGTTGAATCTCAGGTACTCTACAAAGGAGGGAAAGAACGGTATGTGGAGATATGCATCCTTTAGGTCTACTGATCTGAGGAAATCACTGTGTCTGATTTACCTTATTGTGGGTCTTACTGTTTCCATCTTAAAAGGTATCAAATCATTTGCTCCTGGATCTGGTTTTACAAGGACCAATACGGTAAATACTAAATCTTGTTTCCATCTTAAAATTCTTTGTTTGCATGTACTGGTTTAGGAATTTCAGGTCTAGTACCGGTCTGAGATCCCTGGTTTTCTTTGGAATTATAAACAAGACTGAATAAATTCATGTTTCTCTTTCTTCACTCAGGACTCTCTATATGGTTTGTGCTTCCAGCAGTGTGTCCAGAATCTCTGTGATCTGTTGAGCTGTCACCATTCTTTTTTACATGGGTGATATTATTACCCTGTTTCTTACTGTTTTTTTTTCCTTGAATTCTATTGGGCACCTCACTCAGGTTACTTCTCTTACTCATTTGTCCTTGGTTGTTTAGGGCCATGCCAGTTTAAATAGTTGGAGGAGGCCTCCCAATGAGGGATTTCAATTGTGGTGTGTCTATAAAAATCTTCTGCTACTGGTAATTTGTTGTAGTCCTTGTTGGGACTATTTAAAACTTCTGGGGCCAGATTCACAAAACGTTGCCTCAGAACAGACCTGATCTGTATGGTGCAAACTGGGTTTTGTGTTGAAGTGAAATTCACAGAAGCCCTGTTTGTGGCCACACACCTGGTTTGCACCATGGCAAAGTGTGAAGGAGACCACTCTGCAAATGAGGGAGAGGGGAAGTACATAGCATTGCAGTCCCATTCACAAACCATTTTCTTCATGCAAGGGTTCTTTGCAAAGTTCCCTTACATGGAGAAAATATCACCGAGCCAGACCTTGCAGTAAGTCTGTACAACACTAGTGGTTAGCAAAGGTACTGCAGCAGCCCCCCATCACTGATCATGAGCCCAGTAGAAATATTTAAGTTTCCTTGATGGTAGTGGTTCCCTGCTCGATTGCTGATTGTCATCCCCATAATAATAAAAATGATTTTCCTTGTGCGCTAATGGTCCCTTCCCTTCTCTGATCACCGATCACTGTCCCTTTCATAAATAAACAAAACACCCCTTGTGATCTAATGGTCACTCTCCTCTCCCAATTGCAGTCCCTGTAATAATAATGCAAATAATGTCTCTGGCGGGTAGTGGTCCCTCTCGTCCCCACTAGCTGATCATCTTCCCTTTCATAATAAAACGAATGTCCCTGGTGGTCCAGTGGTCCCTCCCCTTTCCTGAGTGCCATCCCTGTCATAATAAAACAAATGTCCCTGATGGTCTTGTGGTCCATCTCCTTCTCTACTCACAGATTGCCATCACTTTCATAATAAAAAAATCTCTCCCTGGTGGTCAAGTGGTCCCTCTCCTTCCCCGATCGCCAATCACCAGCCTGGTAAATATGAGTGAAGGTGCCCTGGTGGCAGTGGCTCCCCCCCCAATTACACACCTGAGTCAAGTGACAAAAGTTATCCTGGTTGCCAGTGGTTCCTCCCCCTGCCAATTGCCATCCCAAACATAGAAATAAAATGAATCAGTGCCCCCCCCCCAGTGGCTAGCATCTTGTCTCCCACCTGATCAGCCTCACAAGATATAAAAAATTGTTGTGACTAGCGGTCCCTCCCCCCACCTGTGCTCTCAACCAATATGGAAAAAAGTGTCCCTGGTGTCCAGTGTAACCCCCTCATCCAGATCCCCTAAATGGGAAAGTGTCCATTTCCCTGGTGATCTAGTGAACCCCCATCCTTATCCCTGATTCCTTGTAAAGAGACTCCTCTCTCTCCACCACAGTTTGCCAATGACTGAGCTCTCAATGAGTGCTTACTGTATACAATACTTGCTCATTGAAAGCACAGTCAATGGCCAGCCATGGGGGAGAGAGGAGGGCTGTTCTGGTTGCCAGCTCAGATGCATGATAGGGGGAAGTGGAGAGGTGGAACACTTCCTGCCAGGGTGGGGAGGTCCACTAGACCACCAGGGATGGGTTGATAGTCTGTTTACAGGGAATCAGAGATATGGATAAGAGTCTGCTAGACCACCAGGGAAATGGTCACTTTCTTATACAGTGGATCTGGAAGGGGGGGTTACACTGGACACCAGAGGTGCTTTTTTCCATGTTGGACAGGTGATCGGGTGGGGCGAGGGACCGCTAGCCACCAAGGAAACAATTTTTTATATCTAGCATTGGTGATTGAGTGGAGGACAGTCCACTAGCCACCAGGGAGAACTGCTTCACTTTATTTCTATGTGGGTGGTGTTGATCAGTGGGGGGGAGGGATCACTCAGCACCATGGTGACTTCTGTCACTCAACTCAGGCTGCCAATCAATGATCAGTGATCAGGGCAGACCACTACTACCAGGGCACCTTCACTTGTATTTATTTTGCAGGCGATCGGCAATTGGTGAAGGAGAGGGACCACTAGACTACCAGGGAGATTTGTTTTATTATGAAAGGGACAGCAATCGGTGAGCAGGGAAGTGGATGGGAGGGACCACTGGACCACCAGGCACATTTGTTTTATTATGAAAGGGACTGCAAGCAGGGAAGGGGAGGGACCACTAGACCACCAGGGAGCTTTTTTTTTTATCAATGGGCCAATGATTGGCAATGGAAGGGATCATTAGCAACCATGACTTGTTCATTTAATTATTTCTTGGATTGGTGACAGGCGATGGGTTGGGCATGCTCATGCCTGCTACAGCTTATATAAATGGGTCCATAATAGGAATGCAAATGGCCATATAGCAGTTTGCATGCCCAATGGGCTCATTTACTTGACTGCTTTGGTAAAAAGGAAATAGTGCATTTGCTCTATTCAGTCCGTTACTGATGTCACTACCTGACTCCAGTTCAACTTCAACAAAGTCCAGCTCTAGCTTAGCTGTCATCAGCTTTTCCTAAATGCCAAGAAGGCAGTCTCCATGATCTTTGGCACAAGGCAGAGACTCACTAGGCAAACCAACTTTCCCACCTTCCACATCCTAGATGGGACTGTATTAGAGGATTCCTCCTCGTTCAGGTACCTAGGAGTCTGGCTAGAATGGTACCTCAGTTTCTTTGCATATATAGATGCCATTCTGAAAAAATTGTGGCCAAAACTTGGTGCCCTAAGCAGAAACTGTAGCTGCAGTCTGCTTAAGGCCAGGCGTGAATTAGTACAGAAGATGATCCTAACAATATTTGACTACTGCGATATAGTCTACAGTGCCACCGCCCCCTCAAGTCCAGCCTAGCCAGAGTGAATACCCTCTTCATCTCCTTCTGCTGCTATGCCCTTGATGCTCTCTCCCTTACCCACCACCGTGACCTCAACCGCTCTCTGAATTTTCTTACCCTGACTAACAGGCGTGCACTCCATAGCACCAAATTAATCTCTAAATTTTGGCTCGGCTCTCTCCCCTCCTATATCTCCTCTTTATCCTCCTGTCCCCTTTCCAAATACTATTTAAGATCCTGTGACTCAAGGACCCTGGCTATCCCCCAATGTTCCACTACTTCTGGTCAAAATGCTTTCTCCTATCACCTGCCAAAATTATGGAACTCACTCCCCCTACTGGTTCGGCACTCCTGTTCTACAGATTCATTTGCAAATGTCTTACAAAACTACCTAATCACCAACTGTACCTGAAATTGACCTATATTGGAACCTTGCTCCTTGCTAACTGATCCTCTACAGCAGTTGATAGCAATAAATTACTCACTCCCTTGCTATGAACTACACCACTCTAGTACCACCTGCACTTTCCTGACCCCTGGCACCGTTGACCCCTAAATTGCCATCCTAGCCCACTTGAGTGTATGTATGAAATCACCTAAATTGAGTACTCTCTTGAGAACAGTTTCCCTCTATGTGTGCTTGTAACTAGCACATGTTCTGCTCCCTGTCTGACATGTTTTGATATGTTAAACACTGTGGCCCAGATATTCAAACTGTGCCAGGCTGTGGCGCAAGCCTGGGCGCAGAGCAACTTGGCTGCTCAGGGACGTGGACTGGGCAATATTCAACGGAGCTGCGCCATGGCTCAGCATCGTTAAATATCGTACTCTGGCCACCTGCAGTGCACATGGCACAGTGGCACTGTGCCAGCGTAAGTGGCCAGATTGGAGCAGGGGGATGTGCTAGCACAAGTTCCATTGTGCTAGGTGCAACAACCACAATATTCAAAAGTGCACATGCAAATGGGGCCATAATGTATGCAAGGTGCAAATGGGACCATTTGCATGTCATTATGGCCCCATTTGCATGCAGGTGTGCTAATCCTCGACGTGCTCTGCTGGCACCCCTGGGCGATGCAGTTGCCGGGACTGATGCCCCCGCAGTGTGTAAGTAATGTCTCTGACCGATCGCGGGCATCAGTAAAATAAATAAAGACTCCTATATCCCTGGTGGTCCAGTGGACCACTGTCAGCCTGATCACGGGCTTAAGTAAAATATTACTGATTCCTTTTGCCCTGGTAGTCCAGTGGACCACTGTCAGACCGATCACGGCACTAAGTAAAGTATTACTGATTTCTTTTGCCCTGGTGGTCCAGTGGACCGCTGTCAACCGGATCACAGGATTAAGTAAAATATTACTGATTCCCATATCCCTGGTGGTCCAGCGGACCCTGCTCCCCACCCGCCCACTGATCCCCATTGTCCTGCTCCCCCCTGGTCAGCGGTGGGTAGCAGCACCCCACCCACCTGCTGCCCCACCACCCGACAACCGACACCATCAGCAGGGTTGTCGCCATGGTCCACAGCGTGAGCCAATGGGTCTGCAGTTATGCGTACTACACATTCCAGATATGTGAATGGATCCATTCACATATCTGGAATGTGTAGTACGGTATGGGGCTGCACACCCATTGGCTCACGCCAGGACCAATGGGTGTACAGCTCTACCAACAGTGTCGTCGGCGGCAGCGGCAGCAGGTGGGTGGTGCTGCTGCCTGCCGCTGACTGGGAGGGAGAGAGGCAGTGGGGATCAGTGGGTGGGTGGGGAGGGGTTCTGCTGAATAAAACCTTTGACCTCTGCTTGCTCCTGCTACTCTTCTTCAAGGGGCCTCTTGGACATTCCAAGGGTTCAGCTCAAGACATCTGGTGATTGAGCTTTCAGTGTCTGTGGGCTGACCCTGTGGAACATGCTTCCACCTGCAGTCCGGGTGCCCCCCCTTGATTGGTGTTTTCAGGCAAAGACTAAAATCCCACCTTTTCAGTCTGGCATTTACAGAGTAGACTTGCGCCTGATCTGTTTTATTTTTATAGTTACTCCTAACAACTGGAACTCTAGACTCCAGTGTCATCTTTATGCCCACTCTTTCACATATGGTGTCATAGTGGGATAAGGTTTGATAATTCAGACTGAGAGATACTGACAAGTATCAGTGAAGGATTGGATGCTGGAAGGAGAGCTGACTAGTGGTGTTTACACTAGAACCATGGCAGCAAAGTCTGGCACATCCTTGTTACCCGGATTGGTGGATGTGAGGCGCAAAACGACCAAGATGGAGGAGGAGAAGGAAGGTGCCATTGGAGGAGAGCTGGCGGAAGACATCGTACAGGAAGAAGAGAAAATGGTGAGTCCACCTGTGGGTGACTCTCAGGAACTGTTACAATGGCTATGTATGCAGCAGATAGCTTTAGAAAAACAAAGAGATAGGGGCAATCAGCACAATGAGGCTAGGTGGGCGGACACCTTAAGACCCATCCAGGCCTTAGGAACAGGTCATCCTTCTGCACCAGTGGATGGCCCTAAGGATATTAAATTGACAAAACTTACAGAAACTGATGACTTAGAAACATTCATGACTACTTTTGAACGCATCGCCCGTGAATGTAATTGGCCCAGAGAACAATGGGTCATTAGACTTGCCCCATATTTGACCAGAAGAGCTCAGTTGGCTTATGGGCATATAGACAGTGGCATGAGTGACAACTACAATGCTGTAAAGGAGGCCATATTGAAACGTTATGATATATGCCTGGAAACCTACAGACAGTGATTCAGAGCTTTAAAATACCACTTCTAACACCATATGTGAAGGTGTGGGTATAAGGATGACACTGGAGTCTAGAATAACTCTAGCAATAAGTCTTTATTTGCAAAAATAATAAGCGAACTGAACGACCCCCCCAAAAAAAATAACAGAATAAAAATAAAATAATTCCAAATGACAAAATAACAACACACTAGAAAACAGCTAGTGTAATTCCATCAATGGGCTAGCAGAGCACTAGTCCCATCGAGATCTGATCACAGAATGATAAATGACTCCTTTTATACATACAAGTCATGTGATATTTGGAAGCTCCACCCCTTTTCTAGAAGCTAACTCTTAAACACAGCTAAATAAGCATTATATTTGTTTTTTACAACATAAATACCCTTTTAGGCTTAATTAAAATATCATATTGGTAACCACACAAAATAAAATCCTGCCTAGCGTTATAAAGTAACATTACATAACTATCTAGACCCGGCCCCTTATTTACAAACTATAAATAATGAAACAGAAAGGCTGGCTGGCTCTATAGGAAGAAAGGCAAAACAAACATGGCTTCTCCTAGAGCTACACCCTGGTTTGGTGAGCACTTTTAAACTTAGCTTTTCTCTTAAAACTTAATTTAACTTAATTTAACTTAATGTTATCAAGTATGCCTTTCTTTTAATGAAGAAACACACCAAAAAGAAAGCAGAAGAAATAAACATAACTGTAGAATATATGTCTGTGTTTTTAGACCCTTTAGTTGTATCAGCTTTAAGATTCAGAATTATAGAATTCATCTTTACTAGATAGAGCTTATAACACTGTTACACTTCTGTAATCTAGCATTACAGCTTTCATCAAACAAAATGAATAAATCCTCCTTCTGTGATTTAGTGCTTTCCACAGTTTTTACTTAAGGTTTTAAATAGTTTTTATTTAGAGCTTCCACCAGTTTTTATTTAGGGTTTTCACTACTTGAATGCAAGTAATTACTGCTTCCTTCTGTGGAAAGGGAAGAAAGAAAACATAAGTATCTGGAGTTATTTCCAGCAGGAACAGTGTCTCCAGAAGAAATCTCTAGCTGCTCGCTTCAGCAGCACAGCAAACCCAAGGTAATCCTTCTCGCTGGGGGGGGGGAGGGGTTACAAAACAAAACTAACACTGCTTCTACTTTATATTTTAAACAGTTCCCAAAGAGGCTGGAGAGCAAGAAAGGTGGAAATAAATGAATTTTATCAGGGCAACACATAAACTTTATGTATTTTAGTACGTTACACTGATATATGCATAGATGGCCAGTCTACACATATACCTTAAAGGGGCAGTGTACCTAAATACATAATGTCTTACAATAAAATAAGAGATATGCTGTTGCAACAGACTGATCTAACATATAAAACAATATAAAATAAGGCAAAAAAATATAGAAAAAAGGGGGTTAGAGAAAATAAATATGGATGCCCCTATAAAACAGATATTACCACACTCCTCCCTGCCTAAGAAGAAAACTGTTTTCATAGAATTACTGTTTTCTGTATACCCACACAGATCCCTCTACTTTGAGGGATGGAGCTTCAGCCCACCCTCTCCCAAAGCTCCACCCTGGGGTCCCTTTACATAAACTACAAAAAATTTACTTAACTCAAGTAGAGATTCCTATTGATCTCTACTCCTATACATTCTTCACCCTGGGGTCTGTGTAGGTTGATGAATCATGTCCAAAACGGGACATGAAATCTGCATTCAGATGTTTCTTACCAGAACGATGTTCTACAGAGAAACGATAAGGCTGAAGTGCAAGGTACCACCACATTATGTGGGGGTTCTTGTCATTCATCACATTAATCCAACAAAGGGGGTTATGATCCATTTTAATTTTAAATTTTCTCCCTCGTAAATAAAATTTTAAAGCTTCTATTGCCCAGTGAATAGCCAGACAATCTTTCTCTATAGTCGAATATTTGGACTCCCGTTCATTCAATTTGCGACTGATATATATAACAAGATGTTCTGCATCACCATCAATTTGAGAAAGGACAGCACCAATACCATTGTTGGAAGCATCTGTTTGTACAATAAAAGGATGAGAAAAATCAGGACTGTGCAGTACTGGATCCGAACAGAGTTTCACTTTTAAGGAACAAAAGGCTTCCTCACATTCTGCTGTGCAATGTACTTTGTCGGATTTTTTCCTTATGGGTTAGTTCTGTTAGTGGACTAGCAATTTCCAAGAAATTTGGGACAAATCTCCTATAATATTCTACAAGTCCTAAGAAGGCTGTGACATGCTTCTTCGTTTGGGGTCTTTTCACTATGTAGAATAGCTGATATTTTAGATGATTCAGGCTTTACCATCCCATTACCTATAATGAATCCTAAATATCTTGTTTCTTGCATAGCTAAAGAACACTTGACAGGATTGATAGTCAGACCCACTTTAGTTATAGCTGTAAGCACTTGTTGTAAATGCGTTAGATGGGCATCCCAAGATGGACTGAATATAATAACGTCATCTAGGTAGGCTGCAGCATAGGAAGTATGGGGCTGTAAAATCTGATCCATGCATCATTGGAATGTTGCCGGGCCCCATGAAGGCCAAAAGGCATAGTAATAAACTGTAATAGTCCAAGAGGAGTAGTGAATGCCATTTTTTCTTGTGATTCCTCATCCAAAGGTATTTGCCAATATCCTTTTGACAGATCCAAGGTGCTTATATATTGTGCTTGACCCAGTCTGTCAATGATGTCATCGATGCGAGGCATTGGAGATCCATCAAAGATGGATATGGCATTTAATTTGCAGAAATCAAGACAGACACGTATTCCTCCTTCTTTATTGTTTACTACCACCATACTGAAACTCCAAGGGCTTTTAGATGGTTTTATAATCCCCATTTGTTGCATTTTTATTATTTGTTGTATCACCTCCTCTCTTACACTCTCAGATAAATGATATGGTTTTTGTCGGATGGGATTTACCTGTGTTACTTCAGTATGGTGTTTTATCTCTTTTACCCTGCCAGGAGTGACTGTAAAGTAAGGTTGAAAAACTTTGAGTACTGTATCTATCTCTTCTCTTTGATCAGGATGTAGTGTAGAATTTATGTTAATGTCCTTAAATGACCCTTTACCATCCAGTTTTTCATAGGCCAACTCCATTTCATTCTCTTCACTTTCAGGTAGGACATACATACTAGGTTGACTTCTATCAAAACTTTTTGTTTCAATAAGTTAACATGATATATTTTATTTTTGTGTCTTTTATCTGGTAATGCTATCTCATAATTAACATTTCTCACAGGTTTTATTATGGTATATGGTCCTTGCCATTTCATTAATAACTTGTTGTCTAAACAGGGTAGTAAGAGCAAAACCCTTTCCCCTGGTTGAAAGGATTTATTACCTACTCCCTAGTCATACTTCTCTTTTTGGTAGTGTTGGTGTTTTAATGCCTGTTGATGTGCTGTATTCACATATCTAATCAGATTGCTTCTACGGTTAGTGATGTACTGTACTGCTGTTAAGGTTTTTGCCTCTGGTGGTTCATCTTCCCATGCCTCCCTCACTATATCTAACATACCTCTGGGTTTTTTTCCATACAACATCTCAAAAGGGGAAAATCCAGTAGAGGCCTGTGGTACCTCTCTATATGCAAACATTAGATATGGCAGATATTGATCCCAGTACTTTCCTTCCTCTTGCGTAAACTTCTTTAACATGTGTTTTAAAGTCTGATTGAATCTTTCCACCAAACCATCAGTTTGTGGATGATATGGTGATGTGCGTATAGCATGAATCCCTAATGCTTGGTATAGGCATTTTAATACTTAAGAACAGAAATTACTTCCCTGATCGGTAAGAATTTCCTTAGGAATGCCTACCCTGAAAAACATTTTTACCAGTTCATCTGATATTTTTTGTGCAGTTATGGTACGCATTGGTAGAGCTTCTGGATATTTCATACTGTAATCACAGATTACCAGAATAAAGCAATTCCCCTTTGTTGTTTTTGGTAATGGGCCTACTGTATCCATAGCTACATGAAGAAAAGGTTCAGTAACTAAAGGCAGAGGTTGTAGGGGTACCTTATCTTTTCTGGTAATAGGACACACTTTTTGGCAGTATTCACAAGGTTTACAGTACTCCTTCACTTGCTTATGGATACCTGGCCAGAAAAAATGATATAATAGTCTATTCAAAGTCCTGTCTGCCCCCCTGATGTCCTGCTAATGGTATATCATGTGCCATGTATAGTAAATGCTGTCTGTAGCTCTCTGGGACCGCTAACTGGGAAACTATCTCCCCAGTCTTAAGGTTAACCCATTCCCTATATAGTAACCCCGTTAGTAATACCATTTTTGGTCCTTCCCCAGCATCTTTCCCCACCTGTAGAAAAAAATGGTTTCAGAGATAGGTCATGCATTTGCTCAGTTCTAAAAGATTGTAAAGAAATATGTTTTCCACTATCACTATTCATCTTTTTGGTATCATCATTGTTAAGTTCCTTTTGTAAAAGCGTCCATCTATTCTTATCCAGTCTTCATGCTCTTCTGGACTTACGAGACTTTCCTGGCTCTGGACACAGTTCATCTTTGAATGGAAAGATCTCATTTAACTCCACAGTCTGCTTAGTCTGTGACCTGGTGGTAAAGGCTCCCAACTGTGTGGCCTCAGACAACAAGGTATAAAAACTAGGTAGGTCATGTACAATAATGACTAGCACAGGCAAATGGGGTACTATCCCGACTGGCATTTTCTGGAGAGATCCCTATATTTCAAGAATTAAGGTTTTCACTGGTTAAAAATGGGAATCCCCATGAATACAAGTGACTCCAGTTATGTCTTCAGGTTCTGTAGTGCAGGGTACTAAATTAGCCTTTATCAAAGTTTGTTGACTGCCAGAGTCTAGAAGACCAGCTACTGTTTGGCCGTTTACTGTGACTGATGATAAATACTGTCCCCAGTTGGCCAAAGCTAAATGTATAGGTGCAGTCTTTTTCTTAGGACAAAATCTGGCAATATGCCCTTTGCTTGACAGATGTGGCATACAATATCAGTATTATATGGTCTCTCAGGTCTTACTGGTCTTACACCCCAACTGTATTATTTGATGTAGAAGAAAAAGTCCTTACCATAGGAGCTGGTGTGTTGGTGGAAAAGTGTCCTTTTTGTCTATGGGGTCTTGCTGCCAAGTAATCTTCTGCCAGACTTACAGCTTTTGCAGCAGGCTCAAGTCGATGTTCTCTGACCCATACTTGTACATCTTGTGGTAGAATCCTCACAAATTGTTCTAATACGAGAGCCTCAAGCATCTGTTCCTTAGTATTAGTCCCTGGGCACAGCCATTTGGTACACAAGTCCTTCAATCACGTATATGCCTTCTGTGGGGTGTCAGTAAACCTCAAGCATGGCTTTGCCCTCTCTGCTGGCTTTCCCAGTCTGGAGTAGGGCCAGAGAGGATATAGAGGACAATTATTTTTTTTATTTTTTTAAAACACTATTTTTTTGAATATTTATTTATTTATTTGAATTTTGATGACCGGGTTGGCCAACTGAGACAACCAAGTCCCTTTTTCAGTGGAAGCCTGGGAAACAAAACTACTTGAAAACTACTTGAGAAGGTAGTAGAGGCATAGCTGTTGGAGTATTAGCAAAAATATCATTTACTGTCCCAAAAGCAACATGGTTTTCATAAAGGCCACAGTACTGTACCAGCCCTAGCCAAGGTTATGCCTAAAATAAGGACAGCTATGGATCTTGGCAAATTTTCTGGAGTGATCTTCATTTACCTCTCCAAGGCCTTTGATTTAGTGGATCATATCCTTCTGTGTGCTAAAATTCACTACTTCAGCTTGTCTTGCCCTGCCCTTGAATGGTTCTCCAACTACCTTGATGGAAGACAACAGCTTGTTAAGTATAACAGAGCTTTTATGGAACCTACTCCTGTTAACCTTGGGGTTCCTCATGGATCTTTCTTATGCCCCATTCTATTCTCCTTATTTGTCAATGACTTCCTGCTGATCCCCACTCATTGCAATACTACCCTATATGCTGATGACCTCATTCTCCTGTCAAGTTCAAGCAATATTAATGTCATAAATCTCCACTTACAATCTGACTTCCATAAACTACAAACCTTGCTCCTTGCAAACAAGCTTGTTCTAAACATAACATAACATAAGCTTGTTCTAAACATACCCTTTTTAACAAATCATGGGAGGATGGGGTGGTCCCCGAGGACTGGAGGAGGGTAGATGTGATTCCCCTTCACAAAAGTGGGAGCAAGGCAGAAGCAGGAAACTACAGACCTGTTAGTTTAACCTCAGTGATAGGGAAAATGATGGAATCACTTCTGAAGGAAAGAATTGTTGAGTATCTAGAGGCCAGAGGGGCACATGACCCTAGGCAGCATGGATTCACAGTGGGAAGGTCATGCCAGACGAATCTGATAGATTTATTTGACTGGGTGACCAAAGTAGTAGATCAGGGAGGGGCTGTGGACATGGCCTACCTAGACTTTAGCAAGGCATTTGACACAGTCCCACACAAAAGATTAATATACAAGTTAGCCAGCCTGAGAGTGGGTCCCAAGATGGCAGCCTGGTAAAGAATTGGCTGGAGAATAGGACACAGAGATAATAGTAAATGGAGTCCACCAGAAGAAAGGAGGGTTACTAGTGGGTACTGCAGGGTTCAGTATTAGGACTGGTCCTCTTCAATGTCTTTATGTTACATTGCAGAAGGACTGAAGGAAAAGTATGTCTCTTTGCAGATGACACAAAGATCTTCAACAGAGTTGATGCACAGGGTGGGGTGGAAAGGATGAGAAGGGACTTGGCAAGGTTAGAGGAATGGTCAAATGTATGGCAGCTAGATTCAATGCTAAGAAGTGCAAGGTAATGCACCTGGGAAACAAAACCCACGGGAAGAGTACACAATGGGGGTGAGATACTAACAACAACAAAAATGGAAAGGGACCTGGGGTAGTCATATCAGATGACCTAAGGTGGGCAAACAATGTGAGAGGGCAGCAAGGAGGGCTGGGGGGATACTGGGATGATAGGAGAGGCATCACCAGTAGAAAACAGGAGTTATTATCCCTCTGTACAGACAGCTGGTGAGACCCCATCTGGAGTACTGTGCGCAGTTCTGGAGACCCAATCTCCACAAAGACATAGACAGGATGGAAGCTGTCCAGAGGAGGGCAACTAAAATGGTGCAGGATCTGCACTGGAAGACATATGAAGAGAGACGAAAGGAGCTTAATATGTATAGCTTCGAGGAAAGGAGGGAGAGGGGGGACATGATAGAAATGTTCAAGTACCTCAAGGAATCAACAAAGTCCAAGAGGTAGCATCTTTCAAAAAGAGGGTGCAAGAACAAGAGGGCACAATTTGAAGATGGGGGCAGCTCGGAGGTAATTTAAGAGTATTTTTTCACAGAGGGTTGTGGATGAATGGAACGGCCTTCCGGAGGAGGTTGTGGAGTCAAAATCAGTGGTGGAATTCAAGCATGCATGGGACAGTCATAAGGCCATTCTAGGGGGTGGGGGTAGGAAAAAGTAGGCTGCTGGTTAACTAGGATCTGCAGCTTATCCAGTAGGTAGGGAAATGGGCAGACTGGGTGGGCCAAGCGGTCCTTATCTGCCGTCAAATTCTATGTTTCTATGTTTCTCTGTTTCATAAAAAAACACAGACTATGTTCTTTGGCTCAACTACTAAGCTTAAGTCACTTCACTACCAGTCTAGCATTGCTTGTAAAGTGCTTTGGGATACTGTGTATGAAAAGCGCTATATAAATCCTGATTCTTCTTCTTCTTCTTAAGCTTTGCACGGCCCCCTTGAAGATAATGAGTGTTGATGGGCCCCTTGTGGGCACAGCATGTTCCTTCAAATATCTGGACATCACTCTTTTCCCCCAATTAGAGCTCTCTCCACATATTCAAAATGTGTAAAGCAATAAATATCAAATTGTGCTTAGCCTATAGGGCCCAGGGGGTCCTTACAGTAGCTGCACACCTTGCCCTGGCAAAATGTGTATTACTTCCTATTCTCAGCTGCAGACTCATAACTTTTCCCATTGCCACAAAATCTAGCCTTGCAAAGTGGGACTTGGTTTATAATAATGTTTGCGCTTGACCTTGCTGTTCCTTGGCTCACCATTCACTGTGAACTATATGACAAACTTCACTGGGCTGTTTTATTAACAGGATAATCTATACTACAGTAGTAGCTCCAAATTTGTCAAGCAATTTTGTGAGAGTCCCTATTTATCCGTTACAAACTTTAGGGAAAAAAATTCACTAAAATTATTTTTGTTATACCTACAGAAAGAGGCCAGTTCCTATTACAGTACTTAAGTGCCATCTTGTAGATTTTCAGCTACACTATCAGATGAGATAACCCTCTCTGCATAGCAGTGAACACACTAACAAACAAAACAAAATCCTTAACTAAACGTTTCACAGTCCTCAATAGGGATTTAAAAAAATCCTTAATAATCATTTGACTAATTCAGTACTACTACTGTACCACTCCTCCTGCCCTCTCTAAACTCCTTATATCTAATCAACCCTCCTACCAACTCAGGTCTAATGACTTGCAGTCTCTTCTTGTTCCTTTTTTTTAAATTTAATTTTTTTATTGATTTATAAGGTAAAATTCTCATACATAGAAGCATAGGTTGTGAAGTATGAAAGATAATATAAAATGCTATCTACTCCTTCTCCCTCCACCCTGACCCACCCAATCCACCCCAGGAGTATGCCATTAGACAGTTAGTTCGAATGAAACAGTCCATTCAATACAAACACTCACAAAAGACAGGACATAAAGGAGCTAGGGAAGTCTAATACAGTTAATGCAAGTAAAGAGCACATCATTTGCCCAATTTTTTGTCAAAAAGTTTGAGTCTGCTATGGGAACTAGCAATCAAATGATCAGTCCTGAAGTACCAGGAAAGTTCAGTTAGCCATTCACTATAAGAGATGATGAGCTGGTCCATCCAGTGTTTGAGTAACATTTTCTTAAGCACCATTGAAATTAAAGCCATAGCATATCTTCTTTCTTTAACCCCAATACTGGAATAACAACCTAGGATATAAATTTCTGCTATAAACAGACCTTCTAGGCCAAGCAAAGGATCCATGTTGTCTTGAATTAGCTGCCACAATGGAGAGACCTTCTCGCATTGCCAGAAAATGTGTAGGATATTCCTTTCTGCATTGCTATACCTTGAACAAACAGGAGAGGGAAGATGGCCATTTCTAGACAATTTAACCAGAGTGTAGTACATGTTGCTTAGGATGTGGAATTGAGTGAGCCTGAGCTGATCCTGGGTATTATAAAGGTATAGGTCTTTCCAAATCTGAGACCACAAGGGAAGCATCTGGAAGAAGGGAGCTCCAGACCTTGGAGCCTAAGAGTGGTTCAGGATGGTCCATTACTAAAAGAGAAGAGTATAAAAAGAATGTGGCATGAGGCTTGGAGGCTAATTACTTTAATTGTTCTAAAATGGGACACAAAGCAGAGGGCTTGGAGGATGTGCTGAATAGCTGGCCTAATAGGTGCCTGAGCTGGATGATCTTGAAGATGTGCACTTAGTTTATGCTATATTTCAGCAGAATGTCTGGGGATGAGAGACAAGAGTCCTGAGAATACAGGTCATCAACTGTGGCTTCTCTTAATTGTGGTATCCAACTAGGGACAATGCTAGAACCCCCTATCTTGATATTAGGGTTTAAAAGTATATATTAAATCATGTCTTTCTGGGGAAAGATTTTGTGGAAGGAGCAAAACTGGGAGAATACTCTGACTTGAAGTGCCAGTCACTGATTGATGGAGTGTAACTGGGAGGGATTTCCATGAAAGGTGGAAAATGGTTGGGATAGTGAGATTATGAGACTGCAGAATCTGGTCCTCAATTTGTAACCAAGCAGGGGTATAATCCCATTCAGTGCTTGAGAGCCATCTGCCACATTTAGGAAAGTGACTAGCCCTGTAGTAGAGTAAACGGTTGGAGAGATGGAGGCCCCCCATATTCTTGGGGATGCTCAGCTTAAGGTAGGAATGTCAGGGGTGCTTTTTCAGCAGATGAAATTAGATATTAGAAAGTGTACCTGCTGAAAAAAAGAGAGGGAAAGCCAGAGATTCAACATATTAAGGGGATAAAAAAGCCTGGAGAGGACATTTATTTTTAAAATGTTAATTCTGCCCCAAAAAGATATCGGGAGGAACTCCCATCTCTGGAGATCCTGTTGAAGGTGAGTCACCAGATCTGTTAGGTTTAATTTTTGGATGAGAGAAGAATCAGTGGAAAGAAGTATCCTAGGTATCTTATTGACTTCGGGGACCATGTCATGCCTAATTGGAGAAAGGCAGCATTGTAGGTGTGGTGGTTAAGGGGAAAAATTTCCATTTTGTTAACGTTCGGTTTATAATTGGAGAGACTGCTGAACCTGGATATCACTTTAAGAGTATGGTCGAGGGAGACAGCAGGTTGCTCTAAATGGAAGAGGATGTTGTCTGCATATGCTGAAAGTGTTAAGATGGAGCTGTGTACATTAGTACCCTGTATTTGGGGTTTATTTTAATATATCTCAGAAGAGGCTCCAGGTACAAATTTAAGAGGAAAGGAGTCAGGGGGCAGCCCTCTCTGGTGCCAGTGAAGAGAGAAAAGCGAGAAGAGAAAACTCCATTGCAGAATATCTTAGCAGAGGGGGAAGAATATATTATTCTGATCCATTATAGGAAGGTCTGTGGAAACCCTATCTTCTGCAGAGTCAACCAGAGGAACTACCAGTCCACCTTGTTGAAAGTCTTCTCCACCTCTAATGAGATCAGGGCCATAGGAGAAGGGGAGGACTGAGCAGCTTGGAATATATGTTTCAGTTTCCTGAGGTGGTCTGCAAAGGATCATCCTGGAACATACCCTACCTGTTCTGGACTTAAGAGGTGCAACCATACCTTTCTAATATGCAAGGAAAGAATTTTAGTGAGGATCTTGATGTAATTGATGAGAGAGATAGGACAGTAACTAGTTAGGTTTGTGTGTGGTTTGTTGGGTTTGAGGAGAAGGACTATAGTGACTTCCAATAAGGAAGGGTCAAGTGAGGTGGCAGAAAACATGTATGTGTACAGTCTAAGTAACAAGGGAGAGAGTTCCTTGGAGAAAGACTTATAAAAGTTAGAAGGAAATCCATCCAGTCCTGGAGCCTTATACAGAGCTAGATCATTAATTGACTCTTCCACCTCCGTCAAGGAGATGGGAGTAGAAAGAAGGTCTTGATGATGAGTGAAAAGACAAGGAAGATCCACTAAGTCTAAGTAAATATATATTTCCTGTGGAGATGGAAGAGAGGGGTTCTTCCCATACAAGTTGCTGTAAAAGCCTTCAAACACTAGCGCTATGGATGGGCGTGTCTTGGACCCTGAAGCAATGGCTGCATGAGCTTTTTGCGCTGTCCTGACCTGGCACCTTTTATAGCCTTCATTGCTGGAATGCTGGACTGAAATTTTTAAATTTCTGCTGGGGAATTAAGTTTTACCCTAACGGAGGCTAGCGCTGCTGCTGAATTGCCTGGAAAGATGTTCGTAGTCTGATATTTAATTGTGAATAACTCGGAGGGGATGTGTGGAAGTAGACCATAAAGGCCTGAGCGCAGGGGAGTGGTAGTTCTGTCAAACGTCACCGACAGGCAGACGAGTAAAGCTGAGCTCGGGAAGAGCAGAGAAGAGATCCAAGCTGAAGAAATTACCGCTGAGATAGGTCTGAGAATCTAGACAAGTTAAAGCTGCTGGTTTAGAATTGAAGCCGCAGGAATCGCCGTGGGGGGACAGCCTACACAGCCTGCTATGCCCTCACGAGAGCTGATACCAGTCAACATCACAAAAATACTGGAAGTGCTCCTGGTTAGAGTGGATGATATAGGGGGCTATGGTGGCAAGGAATGTGGCTGATATAAGGAAACTGGCAGACCAACAAAATGTGCTGGATCAACATACAGAGGAGTTGGAGAGGCAGCATTTGTCTGTGTTAAAGAGACTTAAAGACCTTGAGGACAAGCTTGATAGATTGTGGCAAAGGGAAGAAGATCAAGAAAACAGAAGCAGGAGAAACAATATTCAGATACTAGGGGTACCGGAGGGGGCTGAGGGGCCAAACATAGAGAAATTCTTTAATGGCTGGCTCCTGAGACTGCTGGGCCAGAGGTGGAAGGAACCTGTGGGGATGGAGAGAGTGCATTGGATAGCGGGGAAGTCGGAGGGCACAAATGGGCCTAGAACAATTATTGCATACTTGTTGAAATGCTCGGTGAAGGAAAAGCTACTAAGGGTTGCCAGGGAGCTAGGAGAGCTTAATGGGAAGGGCAACACAATCTCATTTTACCAGGACTTTTCGCAGGAAGCAGCCCTGAGAAGGAAGGCATAAGGCCCACTGAAGAAAAATCTGGCTGCCAATTCTTTTCAATACAGGTTCAGAAGGCTGACTGCCTTACAGTTGTCTAAGGATGGCAGGTCTTTTGTGGCTGAATCAACTGGAGAAGCTGAGGCATGGATAAATGGCCAATGGCCAGGGCTACTGCTGAGATCTTCTCTCCCCAAACACCTCTAGACCCCAAAAGATAATGTGCTCAAGGGTCTGAAAAGAAAGGGAAATGTACCCCAGGAGGATGGGAATGCCACTCGGTCAGGCCTAGGCACAAAGGAGATCTCTCTGCCCTTGCCTACAGGATTGCAGATGGCAGATAAATGCCACAAGACCCCCCCTCCAGACCGTGGTAGTTATTTAAATAATGGGAATGAAACTAGGGGGTAGGAGGATTGGGCAACCACCCCTGCAATGGGATGTCTACGTCAGCGGGCCAGGAGCCCTCGGCAGTGTGCAATGAGCAATGTGGAGGCCTCTCCCCCAGTCAAATTCCTTAGAGCATATGCCGAGACCCAAGCCATGAATGCAGCACCAGAATTGGAGGTGGAGAAGCGGGAAGTGTCTCTGGAGTGCATGGAAGTGCTGAACTGGGCCACTGAGGCCGATACAGATGAGTAAGATGGTGCTGTGGAAGTGGGCTGTCTGAAGCCCTGGACTAAATCGTATGTGGAGGCACTTAACTCATCTATCGGAGGCTCCAATGCTATGCACAAGGGGCAATGGTCACCAGCCAGTGTGGAAGACTGAACAATCTGTTGGACATTCTGGACACATCATTCTGAGACCTTTTTCTTCTGTTTTCTGTGTTTGCTTCCAATGAGCAGGTTGATAAGGAGCGGAGTAGCACATGCAGATACACATTATCGCGCTGTTGCATTCCTTGTTTTCTCCCCCTTCTCTTCCCAAAGGGCATAAGGTAGTGATACTGGGGTAGTGGGGAATAGGTACCCCCCCGAACACACCCAAGTCGCTGTTTAGACTTTGGCATTCCATCCCTTACTACCCTTTAACTCCCCTGGTCTCTACTGTTAGAAATTCTTAAACCCTGGATGCTGGTGGGCCTAAAGAGTAGACACATAGAGACCTAGAGACTTGGGGGCAGTACATCCCCTGTTTTGATAGAGAGGCCTTAGCCGAGCAGTCAAACAGTTACGAGGAGGGGTTGGCTCCTGACGAGTGCCCCCCCAAAGCACTCCCTCACATTAGTCTTCCTCTCCCCAGCTTATTAAGGTTCTCGTGGGGTAGCGTTAGCCTCCTCTCCCCACCTCCTTTGCCCCCTCCTTCTCCCCACTCACCCCCCTTCCTTGCCTCTCCTCCTCCCTCCTTCCTTCCTTCCCCAGTAGATAGGCAAATGGGGCTACTCTTTCATTAGAGTAGTCTCCGTGCTTCTCTTGCCTGGTATCTCTGGATCTTGCTGAGTTATAGAGATCCCTGGGGCCAGGTTGGGACAGGTTACCAGTAATTGAGCATAACTTCTCCCTTGCTTTGGCTGGTGTTCGAAACAGTGTGGTGTGAAGCCCCCTTCTGTTGTGGGTGGCTTCTTTCACACATTTACTTCATCACCAGTAACTGTTGTGGTTTAGGAACCCTTAAGTCTCATAGTCTTAGACTTACAAATAAGTAATATTAAGTTTGTTATATTACTTGTTAAAACACTGTTTGTGTTTTTCTTTTTTTTAAATTATCTCCAACCAAGTGTGAACTACGTGGCTCCACATTTAGGTGTGAGGTGAACTATCATTGAACTATCCTCGTCACTGTCACCAGGGGGGCTCAGCTGTTGAGCAGGTATTTGTGCCTCTCATGAGCTCAGGGCTGGTGGGTCTGATATCCAGAGGAAAGTGTTGGGGTGAGTACCACACCAGGTTTAACTCTCTGTTTACACCCCGAAAGGATGGCAGCGTCTTGGACAGTGACGATGGGTCTTGGCTGGAGGTGCATCTCCTGGAATGTGAAGGGGCTTAACCACCCGGCTAAAAGAACCAAAGTTTTGCAGTTTCTGAATTCCAAAGGGACGGATGTGGCCCTGCTCCAGGAGATGCACCTTACCAGTCAGACCGTGCAGTGGCTGAAGAAACTATGGGTAGGGACAGTGATCTCCAGTTGTGCCACAACTAAGTCTAGGGGACTGGCCATCTTAGTAAGGAAATCTTTACCTTGGGTGGTGGAGGACAAGCGCTCGGATGCGCATGGACACTGGATAGCAGTCCAGGTATCATATCCGTGTGGTCGACTATTGCTGGCTAATGTTTATGGTCATAATGCCGATGTTGGGGAAATATACTGTGACCTCAGCCAAGCTATGTCGGACCTTTCGAATGGCTTCTCTGAAGTCCCCACTTTAATAGGAGGGGATCATAATTTAGTTCTGGACATCTTACTTGATAAATCTGTGCCCACCCCACTAACACATCCTAAGACTTTAACCAGTTTTACCAATCTGATGACAGAGTGGCGTCTTTGTGATACCTGGAGGAGGGCCAATCCACAGGGATGAGACTATTCATTTTATTCGTTGGTGCACCACATGCATAGCTAGATTTTTGGCTCACAAATTATGCTGCTGAGCTGGGGGTTATTGATGCTACAATAGGTAGCATTCTGATTTCAGACAATGAGCTGATTTCCATTTTGTACTCCCTGCTAGGACAGAGTGCCTCCTCTACAAGGTGGCGATGTAACCCTACCCTGTTGCAAGACAAAACATTTCACGCCTATATTAAAAAAGAGGCTGAAAGTTACTTTGCTCTGAATACCCTGGGAGAGACCATGGCCTCGATAGTATGGGAGGCATTCAAAGCGGTGCTACAAGGAAGAATCATATCTTTCTTGGCCGCTAAAAGCAAAGCTAGAACAAAGACCATTTCTATGCTCCAGGTAGAGCTGATGGCTCTGGAAAGAAAATTCAAAGAAAACCTCAAGACCCACTTAATTCCCCTCTTCTGTCTTCCATTACAGGTATAAAATATCAGCTCAGTACTCAGCTAAATGAGAAGGCAGCCTGGCAGCTAATTTGCACCAAGCATAAGTTCTGGGGGGGGGGGAGATAAGGGGGCAAGCTTTATAAGGTAAAATTCTCATATTATCTTCATAAACAGCAGGCAGCCTCTAGAATATTAACTCTGAGAAATCCTCAAGGCAGAGTAGTAGCTACTCCTAAGGCCATCAATGTGGTAATGCAGAACTATTACCAAGAACTCTATCATTCTAAGGCCCAAGTGTCGGAAGGAGAGCTCAGGGCATGGATGACCAAGTTGTATAATGGGGTCTCTCTCCCATGGCTCTCCCCGGAGCACAGGACAGCTCTGAATGCCCCAATCAAGGCGGAGGAATTGAGTTCTGCATTGTCCCAAATGGCTAAAGGAAAGGCCCCAGGCCCAGACGGTATGACAGTGGAGTTATATCAGCTGATACAAGTGGAAATTACTGCGCCTCTCCTGCAGGCTATGCAGGAAGCTCAGATGTCCTCAATTCTCCCTCCCTCTATGTGGGAGGCTCTAGTCACCTTAATTCCCAAAAATTCCTCGGATGTGCTGGACTGCGCCAACTTCCAGACTGTTTACCTCCTATCAGTAGACAACAAACTTTTAGCCAAAGTTCTGGCAAATAGGCTGTCTATGATGTTATCCATGGTGATACATCCCTCGCAAGCAGGTTTCTCTAAGGGGAAATCAGCAGCAGACAACCTCCGACTAGTCCTCAACTTAAAGTGGCTTGCCCTACGTTCAAACACTCCTATGGCAGCCATGGCCTTAGACTTCACTAAGGCTTTCGACTTGTTAGAGTGGGGATACTTGAAGGAAGTGTTTCCTCTTTATGGGTTTGGGCCGGGGTTCTGTTCTTGGGTCTCCACTTTATACCATCTGCCCACAGCGAAAATTGTAACTAATCAAGACGTATCTCAGCCCTTCTCTTTACAGAGGGGCACTAGACAAGGTTGTCCCCTTTCCCCTCTCCTGTTTATCTTGGCACTGGATCTCCTGATACAGAAGTTCCTGAGCACCCCTGATACTACTGGAATACCGGTAAAGGAGCAAAACTTCTTAGTTAATGCCTATTTGGATGATATACTGTTTACCCTGTCTAATCCAGGATGCTCCATCCTGGTAGATCTTCAGGTCCTGCTGGAGTTTGCCTCCCTTTTGGGACTGGTAATTAATCAAAAGAAGACAATTTTATCCCCCCTTAATGCAAGGTATAGTAGGGATTGCTTGTGGGACACAGATATTACCTGGGCACCACAGGGCTTCTCATATCTTGGGATTTACGTTCCCTTTGCTTGGAGGGATCTAGAGAAGGCTAACTTGTCCCCACTGATTGATGTTATCATGGCGGAGGTTCAGAGGTGGAGAAGATTGCAGCTCTCTCTAAAGGGGAAGATAGAGGCCATCCGGATGTTTATTTTTCCTAGGGTGGCATATCTCCTTAATAATATTCCCGTCCCTCTAATCCCTAGACCTTTCCAGCATCTGGATAGAATTATCTCCTCCTTTATATGGTAAGATAAAATGGCATGCTGGAGCCGAGCTAACCTGCGGGCGCACTGGACTAGGGGAGACTAGGACTCCAGTGGTTTTTAGGATATCATTTGGCCTTTTCTATGGCCCAGGCTACAAGCTGGTTTGCTGACCCCTTGTCCCTTCCCCCTCAATGGGTGCAATTAAAAACAGCCCTCCTACCCAACAATGATCTCTTCTCGCTGCTCTCTGACAAGAGGCTGACAGGCAGTATGCTCTCACCCATAATGTCAGAGACTTGTAGAGCATGGCGCAAGTGATGGCCCTCATGGGCACTCCAAAGAAAACATATCTCCCTCCTGTTAAGTATGCCCCTCTGTGGAATAATCAACTTATAAAGATAGATCACAGAACGATACACTGGAAGCAATGGGCCTCCAGAGACACACGTGTAGTGGGGGATCTCCTCCTCCCTGATGGGGTAACAGTTATGTCCTTTGAGCAGATGAGAGGAAACTATGGACTTGACACTTGAGACTTCTGGAGGAACCTCCAGATCTGGAGTGCAACTGCCTCTTTCTTGTCAGAGTCTGCGAAAGTAGAGAGATGGAAATGCTTGACTACCCTGCATGAACCCGGTAGGAAAAGGGGCTTGGTGGGAACTTTTTATAGGGTTATTATGGGGGCACAACCCAATAATGCACTGGCAAGTTGTGTGGCTTGGGAAACTGAACTTAAATGCCCTCTCTCTCTCAGTAACTTTGGGAGGATTGTTTGAAAGCTGCCCACCTGGCACATGAGGATGCCAAAAGCCAACTGATTCAGTCAAAAATCCTCCTCAGATGGTATAAGACACCGGCAGTGCTTCATAGATTAAAAATTATGAAACACAAGTGCTGGAGATGTGACACCTCTCCGGCTCACCTACTCCATATTTTGTGGGCATGTCCAGTAGTCCAGGGGTTCTGGGAACAGGTGCTGGAGGACTGCTCCAAGGTTCTGGGAAGACCTTTGTCAACTGCCCAAGTTACGTTGGTGCTGGGGTATGTCTCCTTTCTGGGTCATTTGTCAACACCCGCTAAGGCATGGTTGCTGTCATGGAAGCAAAAAGGGCAATTCTGAAAAGATGGCAACTATCTTCCCCCCCCCTGCAATCACCGAGTGGTGGGTGGCTATGATGTGGCTTGCTACTTTTGAAAAACTTTCTGCAATGGGGAAAGGACATCTCCCCAGATACTATAAGAAATGGGACTCATACCTACACTCTCATATCTGTTCGGTCCCACCCCCCCCTTTGCATAACCCGCTGATAGTTTAAATAATGACATCCCTCACACCCTACTGAGGTTTGTGTCTTTTATAAGTGCTGACTCTTAATTATGGAATGACCAAGGCTAAGGATAGTCTGAGGTTTTTCCCTCATAACACATAGTCTGCTATCAGTCTGGCTTATTTTGTATAGTCCAGTGTCACTAGGCGCAGACCCTCTCTGGGGAAGATTTAGTAAAAATGGGGTAAGGAGAAGGGACATGGAATATATGGTATGGAAGTGACCAGAATAGTGTAGGTACAAGGAACTCTGGGAGACCTCCCTCTCCGGTTGGATAATGATGCTACAGTTTTAGAGGCTGACTGTTTTATATATACGGATGGACTCAGTTTTGAGCTTGACAAATTGTACAGCCCTGTAAAGTGAGGACTGAATGTAAGAAGGTAATTGTACAGCCAATGATGTCAGAGATATATTATTCCTTGATGTAATACTGTAATGTGTAACCATGTTTGAGACATGGTACTTTGGCAGCAGGAGGCTGGCTGGGGATCCTCCGCAGTGGCTGGAAAATCTGAAAAAGTAATAAAATTTTATATGATAAAAAAAAAACCACTAGAGCTATGTCTTGAGGTGAGGTCTTGGTAGAGCCGTCTTGGGCATGAATCGAAGGGATCAATCTGGAACCTTCCGACTTGCACAAGCTCAAAGCCAGAAGCCTACCGGCTTTCTCATCTTGCTCAACATATTTAGTCTGTGTTTTAAGAATGGCATATTCCACCTTCTCCTTCATGAGGTCAGCATATTTATTTCTTACTGAGAGCAACTCCATCAATGTATTGAAAGAAGTAGATGGGGAATGAGTGAGTTCAGCTGACCTGATTTGTGTTAGGAGAGATAAAGCCTCTGCTTCCCTCTGCCTTTTCCTTCTAGAGGCAAGTTTGATAAACTCCCCCCGGAGAAAACATTTAAGTGCACACCAGACAAGATCCTCTCTGCTAACAGTACCTCTATTCAAGTCAGTGAAGGATTGTATGAGAGATTGTATTTCAGTGATGATGGATTTATCTTTTAAAAGCTGTGTATTCAGACTCCAAGTTGTGTCCTGCTGCAAGGTAGGGTCTGGGGAGAGAACAATCCAGGCTGTCAAGTGGTCCAATAAAACAATTGATTCTATCCCTGCTTGGCATAGGCCACTCAAAAGGAGAAGGCTGACTAGAATATAATCTAGTCTGGAACAAGACTGATGAATATTGGAATAACAGGAGTAGAGATGATGGGAAGGATTGCGGATATGCCATGGATCACACAGGCCGAGTAGGTCTGTAAAATCCCTTAATGTTCTTTGGGATGGAGAGGGGGGGTTTCAGCGAAAGATATGATCTATCAAGATCCTGTGTGGGGGGGGCAATGTTCCATTCCCCTCCCAGAATTAAAGATATGGGTAAGAGAGATGCTTATCTGTTGGCTATGTCCATTAGAAATGTGGGGTCACCTCCTACCTGACCATACAAGCATCCGAGAATGACTACTGTATGAAGAAGGGAACCCTTAACAAGAATGAATCTACCCTCAGGGTCAGAAATGGCAGATTCAGCTTGAAAGGGAATATTGCCCATTACTAGAATGGCCAATCTTCTACTCCAGGAAGAGTTACTGGAGGCAAAAACCTGAGAGATCCCTTGCCTACGCAGCCAGATGGTTTTCTTCATTAACAGGTGTGTCTCTTGCAAGAAAATGATGCCAGCCTTAAGTAAATCATAGTGTTTCAGGACCTGGTACCTCTTGGTGGGGTCCCGGATTCCCCTAACATTCCAGGTTATAAATTCAGTAGTCTGACTCATCATGTTTAGCAAACAAAGTAACCTGAAAAACCACTGTATCTGTTAACCAGATATAACCCATGGGGCACACTCCAAACCTCCCCTCCCACCCCACCTACTAACCAGACATAAGAGACACAGTTCCAAGATGTTTGAGGTGTATGAAAGGTGTAAGTACTATAACCATGGAAATAAAACCTCCCCCTATTGAAACCCCTAAAAACAGTTACAGACCACCTGGACTTAAGTACCATTCCCCCACCGCAACACCATCAAACATTGCCAGGGAACATGAATTCTTACAAGAAGCAGGCACAAAAAGTTGACAGTAATAGTCCAGTAAATAGTGTTCCCAATAGTTAAATCTACCCTAAACAGTAGTGAAATACCAGGAATGAAATACCAGTGAACCTCCTCACCCCTCCACTCGCATCTCTCCCTGAGCCTGATTGAGAAATGAAAAGGATAACCCTCCCAAAACCCTTAGTATACCCCAAAAATGAAAACCATGTACAAAATCCTCCCCATTAACCAATGATCTGAGCAACATACTATAAACAACTTGCAGGAGAGGGTAAAACCCCCTTTGCCTGTCTCCACTCACCTTTGAGGAGTAACAGAGAAAAGACAGGCCTAAATGGCCAATAGCCCAGGCGAGCAGAAGCAGGCACAGACCCCCAGTAAACAGGTGCATGATGTTACACATATTCACCAGCAAGCCTACCCAGAGTATTCCCCCCCCATAACTATCTCCAACCATTTGAACATTTAAAAAGCCATCCAGGAACATTCAATTTGTGTAGGCTACTTACCTCACCCTCTGGCAGCAGAATACTGGGACCATGGTTCCTGGGGGTAGTCCTGGGCTCCTATCACCCCTATGGTGATGCAGGCCACCATTCTCTAGCCAACACGAGCAGTGTGAGATGATGGACCCAACCCAATCAGGCTGAGGGCAGGACTGTGGAAAGGCCAGGGCCAGGGAAAATGAATTCAAGCACTGCAGTCACAGGTGGGAAGCAGTAATGTGTCTCCATTAAACAGAGCTACTGCCCTTCCCAATCAGGGTATAAATAGTGAACCCTGCAATTAAAGTAATGGGTCTGTGTGGAAAGGAATGAAGACCACCCCCAGACACTATTCACCTAGTGGAGTGGTCCAACAAAGGGGAACCAAAATAGAGCTGGACCGGTACACGCAAGCCGGGTCCCCTGGAAACAACCTCCCTGCTCAATGTACCGGTTAGATGGGGAACCAGTCAGCTGAGAAGCAAAGACACCTCCTAGGGAAATTGCAGGGATCCTAGGTCAGAGACCTAAATAGTGAAAAGCCTGGAGAGAGGCCGTGGCCTATCTATTCCTTCAGGCCCTGACTCCCACCCCTCTTAGGGACCTTCAGGACAGAAGGGAAAAACAAGGTAATTCAGATTATGCACTAAAACTCACCAAAACACAGGTAAATGCTTAAAACAACTGCATTGATCAGATGAATAAGTAAGAGTTCAGGTGGTGGTGAACAGGTCAGGTAGACGTTGAGTCAATTTCTTCCTCGCGGCTTTGGGGTTATCATAGGAAAGCCAGGCACCATTAATGTAGACTTGCAAGCATGCTGGGTAGGACATCCTGAATTATATCCTGGCAGCAATTATTTTGGAGACAATTGGATGGAAAGCAATATGTTTCTGCCTAGTCTCTAGCTGTAAGTCCTGGGTGAACTGCAGAGGTTTGCCTTCCCATAAGATGGCCTGAAGCTCGCAGGTCTTGGAGAGCACATGCTGTTTTTCAAGGTAACTCAGAAATTTTAAAATGATGGATCTTGGGTGGACTCCTTCAGGGGGTCGCAGCCTCAGTGACCTGTGTGCTCTCTCAATCTGGTAGCCTGGGTTGAAGGGAGGGGGCCCCACAACTTTATCCAACAGCTTTTGGATGAAGGAGATAACGTTGGGGCCTTCCCCAACTCTGGTAAACCAAAGATGAGTATATTATTCCTCCAACTCCTTCCTCGAGATCTTCAGTCTTGGCCTGAAACCTGGTCACTTGTTGCCTTAGCTTGATTAATTAGGGCTCAGTCCAGTCTTTCCTTTCTGCCAGAGAGACAGTTCTGGCATCCACATCCCTGATTTTGCACCCCAAGTCCCCCATGTCAGCTCGCAGGGACTTGAGCTTGGAAGAGATATCTGCCAGAGCTTTCCTGAAGGGAAGCAAATCCTGGAAAAAATGGTCTTCAGTGAGGGTACCAGCAGAGGAGGACTGAGTGGCTGAGCAAGCAGACTGAGTCCATTGAGCCTTGGATTTCTTCTGAGCTTTCTGAGGCAAGGTAGGATGCGTATGGTGTGGCCGGGCCTGCCACATGTTGGCATCCATCATGGCTCTAATATTGCCAATAGCAATGAAAAAAGACAGCAGGTAGAAGCAGTAGATAGGCAGGTATGTGATGCAGTTTGTTGGAGTTAAGATATATGAGTTTTAGCTAAGGATTAGGCAGGATGCAGGTGGGGAGGAGAGAGCTCCACTTGAAGGTTGCTACCAGTCTGCAGGCATCATGTGACTCCTACCTCTCCTTGTTCCTAAATCTCACACCTTGATGGTATTAGGTGATATGAGTGAGTTTTATTGAGCTACTCAATAAAACCACTAGAGGGACGAGTGAGTGGTGCAGTATAGTGAGAAATAAGTGAGAGCGACTATAGTAGTAAGCAGCAGTGAGCAGCACTCACTTGATGATGGTAAGAGGGGTAGTGCAGCCAAGCTGGTTGTCTTGCATTGTAGTTAGAGCTACCATGCCAGACAGCCATAGATCCAATGGAGCTAAAGGACTCGGGTTTGGGTCCTGGGGTAGGATAGGATTTTTGTGCGTCCTGGACTTTAATTTTTTTTTCTAAGTCCACCCCCCGAAGTTGAGAATCTGTTAGTTGGAGGGTGTAGGGCTCTTGTCCCCTCCAAAGGGGGCTGCATAAAAAAAATGTAATTTTTTGTTTTGGTAGTTGCATGTATCAACAGTCACTGTTTGCGGTGGTCGATCTGTTTTCATTCGCTGTCGTGACTTAGGGTGGTTGTTTAGTTGCTCTTATTGGTCTGAGACTAAAACAACTCACCCTTATCACATAAATCCCACTTTGACAAGTGACCAGACCTTTGCTGTTTGTGCCCCTAGATTCTGGAACTCCCTTCCAGTGCCAACTTGGTGTATTGCCACTCATCACATCTTTAAAAGAGCCTGATAGGAGCATCTAAAATCTGCCTCAATCTGCAACTGTCTCTAATATATAATAAGGACTTGGTGTACTATAGTCTTGCTTTAATTCTTGGCTCATGCCAGAACTAAGAGTATTGCCCCAAAGTTTTTGGAAATACAGTAGAAGCCACTTAACTGGGACATGGATAATCAGACATCCACTTCATTGGCACATCCTACCGGGCACCAATTAAGTGGCCATTCATTTCTATGATGTCAGCTTCTGTTTAAAGGGGACATGGTAGCCATTTAATTGGGATGATTCTGTCCCCCTGACCCTTTTTAGCTGTTCATTCTCACCCCAGCTAAACTGACTGACAAATCCATTCATTGGTGCATTCTCCAAGTGAGTGTTAAGTAGGTGAGCTTGTCACCTACTTAACACTTATCCCCAACTGAACCAAAGTCTCCTGTACAGCTCCTAGCACTTTAACAAAAACAAAGGTGTTAAACTGTGAGCTATCAACTGACAATAAGATAAAAAAGCAGATGATACAGTATCTCACCCCAAATACCTCTCAGTCCCTGCTCTCTTTCTCTCTCTGTCGCTCTCCATGCTCCTGAGTGCAGCAACTCACTCTCTCTGCATTCAAGAATGCCGCAGCTCTCTCTTTCTCCATCTTGCCCCCTCTCTTTCTGTGCTCATATGGTAGAATATTAATTATGTGAACATTTAAACACCAGAGCCAATATAAAATGAGAGAGGCAATCTAAAATAAGAGAGACACTGGCTACCATAATCAAAATCTTGTCGATGTATTGTAAGGGAGATTTTCCGACACCAGAGTCAATAGAAAGAGACATCCACTGTAGTGGAAGGAAGATTTTCTGTATCTCAACTACTGGAGCTGGTAGGTTCACTACAGATTACTGGCATCACTAATGATAGGGGAAGTAAGTGTTGGGAACAACAGAATATGCTAAAATGTGCCTTCTGTTAAATGAGATGTCCACTTAATGGGGACGAAAAGCTCGTCATGAGAGAGTCCACATTAAGTGGCTTCTACTTTACTCTGATACTTAAGCAATTACTGTCTACTGATTTCAATGTACCCAGTATTGCCCAAATGCCTATGTATGTTTCATTTGCCCTAATGCCTATGTATGCTTCACTTTTTGCCATAAGCATTCCTTATTGTACTATAGCCTTAAACTTTGTAGACATGCCTTCTAATTGTTGCCTGCATATCCTTTGTTTGTTATATTATTTTGCATATTTTTCCTTTGAAACCTCCCAGGTCATACCTGAAAATAGGCATTTTTGTCTAGTGTGCTAACTTGGTCAATAAAATCTAAATCAATACATACATGCTACATTATTAAGCTCTCATGTCATACAAGTAAGTTAAATTAGAAGGGTGACACTTACTTTGATTCAGGGGTACTCAGCTTTTACGCAATTCCTGTAGAGTTCTCACTGCATTTGTCACGAGTTTGTGGGGAAGACAGGAGCCACAACTTACTTTGTTTAATAGTTGCAGTTTTCTGCATTTAAGTCAAACATTTACTGGTAGAGAGTTTCACACCTGGGAAATCAAGTAGCTAATGAAGTGCATAGCCCCTAATGGTTTGGTTCTGAGGACTACCAACACCAAGACATTTACACTTCTTAAAGACTCTTGCTTATCTTTAAGAAGAAGTTCTTGCACTAAATTGTCTAGGACATCTCCATGTATACATCTGAGAAAGTACAGAATCTTGTGCAATTTATGCCTGTCAGACAGGAAGGCCCAGCCCAATTGACTATACAAGTTATATCTTTGTGTATCATATGGCTATTTTAATTGACTTGCACCATTCTGTTTTACAACACATCAAGTTGCACCCAGGACACCTTAAAATAACCTCCATTAATATCAGAAACCTGTTGTCAAAACAAACCCTGCTCTAGGCCTGGATCTCACAACACAAACCTGACCTCCTAGCCCTAACTGAAACCTGGCTCACCCCAAAATACCGTACTATGCCCTTACTATGGATGGGTATTCCATCTTCCACTGGGATAGGTTATCTAAAAGAGGAAGTGGCTGCCTAGTATATCTGAAGGACCACATAAAGGGACACATGCTAAACAAAGAAGAAGCTCCCAATGACATACAACCACTCTCCATAAAACTCTTGCTAGGGGAACAAAACAAATCACTAGTGGTAATTATAGCCTACCTACATCCTGGTAGACAGAACCAAGGGCTAACAACATTCTTTGATCATATCAGTAGGATAAATAAGCAATAGGAACACATTGTGCTAGGAGACTTCAATATCAATTGGTTGGCACAATAGACTGCCAAACAAAAGAATCTAATAAACAACCTCTATCTAACACAAATGGTCAAGGAAGCCACCAGAATAAACTATCGTACCAGGACCAGTACATTAATTGAGTGGGTACTCACAAGACACCTGGAAAGAATCATTGAAGCCATGTTACTACCAGAAACAATCAGTGACCATTCCCCTGTACTATATAAAAAGTCCAACAAAACCATGAAGCCTTGGCCTGATACCCTCAGAAGCAAAGTACTCCACAAAGGCCAGCAACCGTAGCTTAAGCTATACCTCTCACGACTTGACTGGCCTCCCCTTGATTCCCTCCAAGATCTGGGCCAGGCCACTAGACAATTTCATAGTCACCTTCACCAGAGCCTGTGATATCTTTGACCTGATATGGAAATGAAGAAATAAAGGGCAGAATAATGGTTGGATAACACAGTACCTTCTCAAACTTAAGCACACCAGGGTTCACCTATAGAATAGAGCCAAAGCACCAGGAAAGCTGACTGATCTCCAAAGTTTTAAGGCAGCCAGAAATAGAGGTACCAGAGAGATAAGGGCAGCTAAGGCAAGCTACTATAGGGAACTGCTTGGGAGTATAAGAGGAAATGGGAAAATGTTCTGGGCTACTTTCAAGGAAATAACTGGAAAAGATAGCTACATGCAATCCATTACATTGAATCACAATGGTGAATAATGAGCTTGTCATATATACTGTAAACTGTCATTGACAGTTCAGTCGGTGGGCAGCCATGGAGGAGAGAAAGAGGGCTGTGCTGCACACTGACCACTGGGACCTTCTGTGGTTGGGGGGGAGTGGGGTGGGATGCCATTATCGGATTGGTTGGGGAATTGGGGGGACCACTAAACTATGGAAAAGACATACATACAGTACAGGTGGGAGATCAGGACTGGGGAGGGGTGTGAGACACTATACTACAGAAAGGGGACATTATTTTATTATGTGTCAGCGATCGGGGACCAGGGAGGGAGAGGGACAATATACATACAGAAAGGGGGTTTCATTTATATTAAAAAAAACAAAGACAAGGTGCTGCGTCAGCATGTGGTCTAAAAGCAAAACAAAATGGTTATATTAAATGCACGCTGAAAATAGAAAATAGAGTTAAAAATCTACGTTTCGACCTTAGGTCTTCTTCAGGAAATATCTAAAAGAGAAAAAAAACAAGTTAGTGTCGTTTTCATTCATATTATGTCCACAATCAAGGACCTGGGGGGACAGGACACTATACATACAGAAGGGAGGTTTATTTATATTATGTTTGCAATCAGGGAAGGTGGAGGGGGGGGACCACTATACTATGGAAAACAATTACTTCTTTTATCTGGTGGGTTATGGAGCTAGCCGGAACTGGGGTAGGATGCAACAGAATGGACAAAACTATTTTATGTCATTGGAGCAGCAATCGAGTTGGGGTGGGCAACACTTTAGTAAGAGGGACTGCAACTGCGTTTGGTCATGGGCTGCTTGGGGGATACAATCACACACTAATAGCATGCAAAAGAGCCCATAATGGGCATGCAAATGGCCTATAGGGCCTGGCATGCCCAATGGGCTCATTTGCATGCCTACCTTAGTGAACAGCACTTTAGCGTCTGAGTGTTATTGGCTGCAGGGAAGTTTTCCTGGCTGGCTGTGGGGCAGCACTACCACCTATTCCACTGCTTTGTCTGGGTTATCTTTGCCCCCTGCCAGCCTCCATTCACAGTCGGATAGCTCACCGAGCTATCCGACTGTGAATAGCACAGTTGCCCATTAGTGCAGCAGGGAAGTGAAGAGCAAACTTCTGCACTCACTGTGTGCTCTCTTTGTTAATCCAGCTGTGATCCACAGTCCATATACAGACATATCAAACCTCTGTGCAGGTGCATCATCATGTTCTTTTTCACAAGAGATAAAATTCCTTCTCTCACAGGCCATAATTCTATCTGCTATGCTATTAACTGCTCTACAATTTGCAGAAAGTGTTAATCTGTCTTTTGTTATTGTTATCCCTCGGGTTATATGTGCCTTAGTCTCTGTAGCTTCATTTTGCTCAAAAAATGCCTTTAATTCCTAGTTTAGGTCCATTGTGCATCACTGTGGAGTTGTCTTTGTTAAGTTTCATTCCTAATTTTTCTATTAAGTCATTTAGTTTACTGAGAACATGGACCCCAGTGCGCACACATCAGTCCTGATCTCTGAGACAGGGTCACTGTACTTTTGTGGCAGCATTTGCACAACTGCCGCAGCATGAGTTATTCAGTTTATTTGACCATATATAGTTAATAGTTAACTAAAATGTGATGTGATGTCATCAATGATATCCAATTTTGAGCATGGAGGAGAGCATTAGAGTGGAAGGGATATAGACACAATGGAAAAATGACCAAGAGTTATGAACTTTGTTGCACTAAAGATGTTCTGCAACATGGGTAATTTCTGCAGGAAATTCCAGGCCTGAGGAATTGAAGAATTCCAGGACCTTAATTAAAGTCTGTTTGTATATCTTTTGCCCGGTTTAGGGTTTCATCCAGCATCCCAAGCTTGATGTTACTTGCACATTTTTGAAATCAGCAAGTGAGCATATTGATAATTTCCATTACACAGATCTGGAACAGTATAAGCCACAACATTGCTATCTGTGGCACTTAGCACATACCTTTCACAAGAGCAGTGGCCATTGTAATATTCACAACATCCTATTCAGTATCAAATCTTCAGAAATGTTACTACATCGTCCTATATTTTTGAGTTTATTAATAATAACTTAATATGGGACAAGGTCAAACACCATCCTAAGGATTTGTAGGATTATACCCACTGCCCAATTATTATTTAAACATTTACTTGATGGTTACTTACTTACGTACATACATACAAATTTGCCAGCAGATTAGGCCTAATGGTCTATCTCGTCTACCCGAGATGCAACTCACTTTTAAGTTTCTGCTGCTGCTCCACCTTCCTTCATGGATCCCATTTCCCCAGGCATCCCACCCAGAACACCCCAGCTGTTCACATCCCTCCCAACCTGTAATAATCCCCTGTACCTGTCCCATCCCTTCTTGAAACCTCCTACAGTTTCCATTGTCATCAGCTCCTCTGGGGGTGCATTCCAAGGTGCCACAACCCTATCTGTGAAGTAATGTCTCCTCACTTCCCCCTGTACCTCCCTCCTACTAGCTTTTGGCCGTGGCCCCTCATAGTACCTGACCCCTTTAATTTGAGCAGACCCTCCATGTCAATCTATTAATCCCCTTCAGATATTTGAAAGTCTCTATCATGTCTCCAATGTCCCTTCAGTCTTCCTGGGATTTCAGCTCCCTAAGTCTATTCTCATAAGGCAATTTCCCCAGATCACAGATCTTTCTTGCTCTTCTCTGGACTCGGTCTAGCAGAGTAACATCTTTCTTTCAGTGAGGATGCCAGAACTGCACACAGAATTCCCGGTGCAGCCTAACTAGCAAATTGTAGAGGCGGAGTATAACCTACCTTATCCTTGATATTATCCCTCTAGCAATACACCCAAGCATTTTGTTTGCTTTTTCAGCTGCTCTCCTACACTGCTTGGATTTGTCCATATTGGCATCAATTACCACCCCCAAATCAATTTCTTCATTGGAGACTGTCAGCTGTTCTTTCCCCAAGATGTAAATACCCAGGGTTCCTGACACCCAAATACAGAATGCTACACTTACAAGTGTTAAACCCCAGCTGCCAAGTGTGTGCCCAGCTTTCAAGCCACATCGAGTCTTCCTGTAGTGTTTCCCCTCCCTCCATGCTGTCCACCACTGCTCCCAGTTTGGAATCATCAGTGAACAGGCTCATTCTGCTCCTAACTCCCTCACAGATGTCTGCTGTGAAAGCGTTAAATAGGATAGGATCCAACACCTAACCCTAAGGGACCCCACTGATGACACTTTTGTGAGCTGAGGCCTCTCCACCTACTACCACCCTTGTGCTGCTGGTTGCTAAGTCAGTTTGCAATCCACGCTACCATTTTTTTCCCCACCCCTTGGTGTCTCAGTTTACATATCTGCCTTCCATGCAGGACTGAATCGAAAGCCTTGCTGAAGTCCAGATACAGGACATCAACCAGTCTTCCACCATCCAGGGCTTGTGTCACCCAGTCAAAGAATTCAACTAGGTTGGTTTAACATGATCTCCCTAAGAGGAACTCATGCTGGTTTTCATCTTGAAAATTGTTAGCATCCAGAAACTCTACCAACCTTTCCATTAAGATGGCCTCCATCATTTTCCCCACTGTGGATGACAGGCAGACTGGTCTGTTATTACCCTGCTCATTCTGTGGACCACTATTATGGAGTGGCACAATGTATGCTCTCCTCCAGTCCCAAGGAATACAGTCAGATTTGAGGGGGTATTTGAATAGTATTGTTAATGAAGGAGCCAGGACATCTGCAAATTCTTTCAGAACCTTGTGGTGGATATTGGCAGGGCCTGTTGCTTTATTAGTCTTTAACGACTTTAGAGTCTCCCTCACCCTCCCCACCTGGATCTTACCATCAGTGTGTGCCTCCCCATCCCAACTCCCCCCCCCTTGGAACAATTCATCCCTTTCCCTAGCAAAGACTGAACAGATGTACTCATTTAGCACTTCAGCCTGCTCCACTATCCCCTCCTCCCAACTTCCCTCCTTCCTAGCTTGTTTATCTGCCACTCCACCCTTCCTTCTCTCCCTGACATATCTGTGAAATTCCTTCTACCCCTCCCTGATCCCTTGCACTAACCAAAGCTCCTTAGTTGCCTTGGCTGTTCTAACCACCCTACTGACTTCTTTGGATATCCTGTGTTACTCTTCTCTGTCATTCTCCCTACAAGAATACTTGTACCTTTGAAAGGCCATCCTTTTTTCCCCTCACCATTTCCTGCACCTCCATGGTCCTCCAACAAGGTTTTCTAGCCCTAGCCACCTTATGGTGTGATCTTGGACAGGCCTTTGGGGCCCCCAGGAGGCCCAGCTTCATTATGAACATAAGAACATACGAAATTTGCCAGCAGATAAAGGCCTAGAGGTCTATCAAGTCTGCTCGAATGTGCAGCTAGCACCCCTTATTCTGCAGCTGCCCCTCCCTTCCACTCTTCCCCTTCATTAACCCTCCCCTTGTCCTGTCCCATCCTCGTTTGAAGCAGTCCACTGTTCTACTGCATACTACTTCTGCAGGTAACGATTCCACCCAGCCACCACCCTCTGTAAAAGTGTCTCCTCATCTCCTCCTGAACCTTCCTCGCTCCAGTCTCATATCATGACCCTGGTGGCCCTCCTCCTTACTGTGAACAGCCCTCTGTACCTGTCTTGTTTATTCCTTTCATGTATTTAAAGGTTTCAATCATGTCACCCTGTCTCTCCTCTCCTCCAGTGAGTACATGTTCAACTCCTTCAACCTCCTCTCGTATGATAAGTCCCCAGCCCCTTGATCATCTTTGTCGCTTCATGCGCACCCCTCCAGTAACTTAATGTCCCTCTTCAGATCACGGATGCCAGTACTGCACGCAATACTCCAGGTGTGGTCTAACTAATGACCTATACAGTGGCAGACTCACCTCCTCCCTCCTCGAGGATATACCCCTTGCAATACAACCCAGCATTTTGTTGGCCTTTGCAGCTGCCTTCCTACATTGTGCCGAGTTGTTCATTGACCCTGTAATGAGCACACCCAGATCCTTCTCCTCCTCTGTCTGGGCTAGCTGCACTCCCCCTAGCTGGTAACTCCTCCTTGGGTTCTTCATCCCAAAATGCAGCACCTTGCACTTTTTGGCATTAAACCCCAGTTGCCAGGTGTCTGACCAGGTTTCAAGCTTTGCCAGATCATCCTGCAACCCCTGCCATCCCCTAGGTCATCCACCACCGTGCCAACCTTGGTATCATCAGAAAACAGACTGATCTTGCTCTTGATGTCCCATGATATGTCTGCAATGAATATCCCAAACAACACTGGTCCCAACACGAGCCCTGTGGGACACCGCTCAGTCACTGCCCTTGGGTGTGAGGAGCCCCCACCCACCACCACCCTCTGTTGCCCTCCCTGCCAGTTTCCTACCCACCTCACCAGCTTTGCACCCACCCCTGTGCCTACTAACTTCCTTCCCAGCCTTCCATGTGGCACAGAGTCGAATGCCTTACTGAAGTCCAGATACAGGACATCCACTGCTTGGCCCCTGTCCAGTTGCCTAGTTACCCAGTCATAGAACTCAACCTGGTTGGTTTGGCAGGATCTGCCACATATGAAGCCATGCTGTCTGCTGTCCTGTAGTCCTTTGGCCTCTAGAAGGGCCACCAGCCTCTCCTTCAGGATAGTCTCCATTAGCTTACCTACGATGGATGTGAGGCTCACTGGTCTGTAGTTTCCCGGTTCATCCTTGGGGCCACTCTTGTGGAGGGGCACCACATGAGCCATCCTCCAGTCCTGAGGTACATACCCCGAATATAGTGAGGCATTAAATAGGTCTGCCAAAGGTCCTGCAATGACCTCTGCCAGCTCCTTCAGTACCCTGGGGTGGATGCCATCTGGGCCTGGCACCTTGTCCACCCTCAGTGCCTTCAAACCCTCTCGAACTCTGCCTCCATGATTTCCCATCTGTCACCACTTCCTCCCTGCTTCTGCCATTTCTCCCACCTTGGGTGTCACCCCTCTTCTCTTAGTAAATACTGAGCAGAAGTACTCATTTAGTCGTCCACCTTATCATACCCTGCTTCCACCCAACCCTCCTTCCTAATCCTTACTATGTGGTCCTTACAGCTCCTTTTCTCCCTGATGTACTTAAAGAAGTCCTTCTCCCCATTCTTAATGCCTTGTGCCAGCCTGAGTTCTGTAGATGCTTTGGCTCCCCTTACTGCCCTTGTCACCTCCTTCAATTCTGTCAAGTACTCCTCTCTGTCTCCCCCCCCTCCCTGTTTTCCTGTACTTCTTAAAGGCAGCTCTTTTCCTCCTTACCTTTTCCATGACCTCCTTGCTCAACCAGCTAGGTTTCTTAGCCCTATCTTTCTTGCTCTGGGCTTTGCAGCAGGTTTTGGTTGCCTCCACTATCCCCAGCTTTATGAGCTCCCACCTCTGGTTAGTATCCATACTAGATTGAATTCTGGCCAGGTACCCTTTTACCACTTCCCCCATCCTCCCAAAGTCAGCCCTCCTGAAGTCCAGCACTCTTGTGCCAGCTTCCCTCCTTCCTTGCCCATATCCAATGTGAGCCATATTGGTGATGGTCACTCCCTGACAGTGGTTCCTCCACTGTAAGTTCTCTCACAAAGTCCCCATTTGCCAGCACAATGTCAAGGGTATTCCCTAACCTGGTTGGTTCACTGACCATTTGCAGCAGGAAGCTGTCCTGGAAGGCATCCAGCAGTACCTGCTCCTTCTGTTCCTGGTTGTTGGGGTGCTCCAGTCTACTCCTGGCATGTTGAAGTCCCCACAATCACCACACTACCCTTCTGCAGGTCCTCCTGATCTGTCCCGCTAGTTCTCTGTCTAACTCCTCCATCTGAGATGGTGGCCTGTACACCACTCCCATTCTAAGAATCCTATTCTTGGAATCCTGGATTTGCACCAAAGTGACTCCGTACTACCCTCCTCCCCTTCCTCCCTTACACACTTCAGTCCTTCCTTCACATATAGTGCCTCCCCTCCTTTCCCAATCACCCTGTCCCTACAAAATAACCTGTACCCTGGTACAGACAGGTCCCAGTCATTATATTGGGTGGCCCATGTTTCCATGATGGCTGCAATGTACCTCTCCCTCTGCCATGAGAACCTGTAACTCTGCAGTTTTCCTCCCAAGGCTCCTAGCATTAAGGGTAACCACCTTCCACCCTTTTCCCCCTTCCCATCCTATACATACATAGACAGTGTCAGCAGATAAGGGCCTATGGCCCACCCAGTCTGCCCATTTGAGCTTGTAAGTTCAGTTTGTTTTCCTAGAAGTCTGTTGCCCCTTATCCCTCCAGAATTCCTTTATGTCTATCCCATGCATTCTTAAATCCTGTGATTGTTTCAGCCTCCACCACTTCCTCTGGCAGGGTGTTCCACATGTCCATCACCCGTTCTGGGAAGAAATTCTTTCTCATGTTTCCTCTGAATCGTCCTCCCTCCAACTTCATCCCATGCCCTCTAGTCCTGTAACATCTTATTCACTTAAAAATAGTGTTTTCCTGCACCCTGTTCCTCCCTGTAAGATACTTGTACGTCTCTATCATATCCCCTCTCTCCCTCCTCTCCTCCAGGGAGTACATGTTCAGTTCCTTCAACCTGTCTTCATAGGACTTGTGATGCAATCCATGCACCATCTTTGTTGCCCTCCTCTGAACCTTCTCTACCCTGTCTATGTCCTTACGTAGGTATGGTCTCCAGAACTGTACACTGTACTCCAGGTGGGGCCTCACTAGTGTCTTGTATAGCGGAATTATGACCTCCTTTTCCTGCTGGTGATGCCCTGCCTATACATCCCAGCATCCTATTTGCTTTACCTGCTGCCTTGTCACACTGTTTCCCTACCTTGAGGTCATCAGAGATGACAACCCCAAGATCCCTTTCCTGCTTGGTGCATGCTATATCCTCAGCCCCCAACTGATATATTGTGCCAGGGTTTTTGTGCCCCATATGCATTATGCCCTCCTTTCCTAGCATCACCAATAGCACTTGCCATTTGTCCTTTGTCACTGTTATGGGGGGTAAGCTCATATGATTTCCCAACCTGTGGTCTCTGCATATCTCTTCCCCAACTGCCACCCCCCACTCCTAGTTTAAATTCCCAACTTCCTCTATATACTCTTCCATCCTCTGTTTCAACACTTTCTTTCCCTCCTCACTCAAGTGTAGTCTGTCCTTGGCATAGAGACTACTGTCTTCCCAGGTCCCTCCCCACACCCCCAACAGCCCATACCCTTTAGCACAACACCAAGTTCTTAGCCATCCGTTAAATTCCTCTATTCTCAGCTTTCTTGTTGTGCTTGCCTTTGGCACCGGAAGTATCTCGGAAAAAGTTACTGATCTTCCTGCCCCCTCACATACTTGTGCTAGTTCCTCAAATCTCCTCTGGACTATATCTACTGTCTTGTCAGCCAGGTCATTTGTCCCAAGATGTATAATTAAATGAGGCTTGTCCCTACCCCTTGTAGCATATTTCAGATCAGACTGTCCCACCCTGTCCGCTGTCATTCCTGGCATGGCCTCCACCCAAATGCGACTATGCCTCTCCTCCTTGCTACCCCACCTAACTCCTCTTAGTATTGAGTTCCCCAGCACTAAGATTCCACCCCTTTTACTCCCTGCTTGCTTCCATTCATCTCCCTCTTTCATTTCCAGCTCCTCTTCATCTTCCTGCACATTATTTCCCCCTTTTACCCCTGTTACAATTCTCCCAGCAGAACTTCCCCCCGCTCCAGTTTGGTCCAGACATTTATCAATTACTCCTCCAATTTCATCATTTCCCTCCTCCACTTTCTTCCTCTCTAGCAGTGCACATCTGTTTTCTGAAGACCCTTCACAAATGCCCGCTCCCTCTCTCTTCATAGTAACCTGTTCTCTCCTTTCCACTCCATGACTTTTGCCATTTCTTCGCCTCCCCTCACAAGTCCCTATCCCCTCCTTCCATTTGTCTTTTGTCTCCTGACCTGGTTTCCCCGGCAATCGTTCTTCCTGGACTGGGCCCCTTTGTCTCTGCTTCCCTTCTTCTGACCCTCTCCTCACCACTGTTGGCTTAAATCACCCTCCCTCATCTCCCCTTCTTCCTCCCACCAGTATTGGGCTAAACCCACCCCCAATCTGCCTTGCCTGCCTTAGTTCCTCCTGCAGACCCTCAATCTCCTTTCTAAGTTTTTCTATGTGGTTGCACACTAAACATCCTCCCACACTCCAGGCAATGTTTAGAAAGATTGGTGTACGCAGTTGTTGCAGCCTACCACCCTACCCATTGCTGTCGTTGCCCACCAGCGACCCCGCACCCTTCCAGATGCAGGATACCAAACACTCCCCCAAGTCTCCCCTCTCCCCCCTCTATCAGTGCAAAGCATTCTTTATTTCCCTTACCCCCTTTGTTGCACACGTTTAGATATACTGAGCTACTGCTTTTCATATTCCTATCCTTCCTATCCACACTCAAAAAGAGACTTTAAGTAGCCATTGCCCAACCTTCTTCAAACTCCTACTCCTCCTTTTCCCAATGCAATATCAATGCGAAGAAGTAATAATGAAAGCTCCTAGCTTTGCATTTACTTCCCTTCCACTGAGAGAGCAGTCTCTTCTTCACTTGCTGCTGTTCCTTTCCTGGATGTCTGCTTTGGCTATGACAGGTGCAAATCCTTTGCCTGTTTGAGGAAGTGATGTCAGAACCCCTAGTATAAAGGAAATAATGTTTTAAAACAGAAGAAATAGGCCTCTACAAATGCAGCCTGCCACACACTGAACCAAACAAATAAGCCCACTTATAGCTACCAAAACAGGTTTCAAAATTCCAACAGCCCCAAACAATACCCTGCTAGCCCCTTAGTAGTAAGAAAGAAAAGAAATAGCATTCTACCAAGTAGAATCCATGAAAAACAGTGTAAAACAAGAAGCTACTGTACTGTAGATCTGATCCTGTCCCCCTTCTAGTTCCTTCTGAGAAGCCAAAGCACAGACTCCACACCTGATTCAGCTCTGCTTCCCTCAGCTTCATTATCTCCCACTGATTCTCTGTGCAGATCTCTGGACTGATTTTCCTTAAGTATACCCTGAGGGTGGCAGTCATCTCCCCGAAATATGCCCTCCTAAAGTCCACTACTGTGGTCTTGGTTTGTTTCCTCTCCTTCCCCAGGTCTAAGGCGAATCATGCTGCAGAGTGGTTGATCCCCGCCAGAAGGTCCTCCACTAACAAGTTCTTAACCTGGTCTCCATCTGCTCATACTAAGTCCTGGATGCTTCCCTCTCTGGTCAGCTCCCTCACCAGTTGAGTCAGGATTTCATCCTGGAGGGCATCCAGCAATCTTTGCTCTCTAGCAGATGCAGAACGCCATAAAATTAAACTTAATTTTAAAGTAAAGTACTTAAAATAATCTCAAGACAACTGTATTTTAGTGAAACTGTCATCTGAAGGAATACAGGTGAGCTTCATATCCCCCATCCCAACATTCGTGTTACAATTAATTTAATTTAAATTCTTTTCATTTATTTAATTGCTCTTCCAGGAAAAACATATTGAAATGGCAATAGTTAAATTCGAGATACATCCTGCAAAAAAGGGAAGGGGGACAGTACAGTAAAACTGCACTATTTACAGAATGATATGGTAATGCAAATAACCAATTCAGAGCATACTAATAATAATAAAACAATGTCAAATATAGTACACATGTAAGACATAATGAGCAAAACAACTAAGCAAGTAGTGATGAAATAATACTGTGTGCAGAAATATGTGCAGCTGAAGAATAAAAAACTGCAGCAGACCAACTGCAGAGCAACTTAGATTCAGCAAACCCTAAAAGGAGGTGGATGGAGAAAAATGTGTAATGGACAGACTGAAAATTAAAATTGATTTAGTAAACCCTAAAAGGAGATGGTACCTAGGTAGAAGTGAGAAAAGTGTGCCAGAGGCTACTTGCGTTTGGTTTCAAGTTGGGCCCACCAACTCTACCTAACTTTGATAATTTCACCAAAACCATATTTCAGGTCAGATTTGCAAGGTGCCATTTATGTGGCTGTGATAAACAAATATACAAAAATACAAATAAGCCAGCAGAAGAAGGCCATTTGTTCTATCAAGTCTGCTCATATTGTAGGGTCCAAACCTTGAGCTAATGTCCCTGCCCTCCCTCCCCACTCCTCCCATCATCTCTACCCATGATTCTTACCTTCCCCCTATGCCTATCCCAGCCCCTCTTAAAGCTGCCCACTGTCTTCAACGAGATGACGTCTTCAGGCAGCACATTCCAAGTGTCCACCACCCTCTCTGTGAAGAAGTACATCCTGACCTCCCTCCTAAAACTCCCACCCTCCAGCTTAAGACTGTGCCCCCTAGTGATATGTTTGCCACTCAGCTTATAGAGACTCTCCTTATCAACCTTATTTATCCCTTTCAAGTACTTGAATGTCCCAATCATGTCTCCTCTCTCTCTTCTGTCTTCCAGGGTGTACATGTTCAGTGCCCTCAACCTCTTCTCGTATGCCTTGCCGTGCTGACTGGCTATCATTCTTGTAGCCCTCCTCTGTACCTTTTCCAGCAAGTTAATGTCCTTTTTGAGATGTGGGCACCAGTACTGAACTCCATACTCTAGATGTGGCCTTACCAGTGACCTGAACAAGGGCAGTATAACCTCCTCTTTCCTACTACTGATCCCCCTAGCTATGCATCACAGCATCTTGTCTGCCTTTGCTGCTGCTGTCTTGCACTGTGTGGAGTGCTTCAGGTCACTAGTGATCATCACTCCCATGTTCTTCTCCTCCTCTGATGCAGATACTCGGACTCCACCCATGTAACACACTGTCCTGGGATTCTTGGCTCCAGTATGCATAACTTCACATTTCTTGGCATTGAAGCCAAGCTGCCAGATCTTGGATTACCTCCCCAGCTTTTCCAGATCTTTCTGAAGGTCCCGTATCCCTTCAGCTGTGTCCACTCTCTTACAGAGCTTGGTGTCATCTGTGAATAGGCACATTTTACCTTTAATGCCATCCCCAATGTCATTGATGAAGACATTGAACAACACCGGCTCTAGCATAGAGCCCTGGGGATCCCACTGGTTACCTCTCTGGTGCCAGATAACTCTCCCCTACCACCACCCTCTGGGTTCTGTCCCTCAGCCAGTTTTCCACCCAACTGACTGTCTTTTTCCCAACTCCAAGATCCACCAATTTCTTGATGAACCTTTTGTGGGGCACAGAGTCAACGGCCTTGCTGAAATCAAGATAAAAGATGTCTACTGCTTGGCCCCTGTCTACTGTCTTAGTGACACAGTCAAAGAAGTTAATCAGATTTGTTTGGCATGATCTCCCCCCATGACCCCATGCTGCCTCTCATCCTGTAGACCATGTCCCTCTAGATATTCCACCAACCTTTCCTTTAGTATGGTCTCCATGAGGTTGCCCACAATGGAGGTCAGACTGACTGGTCTGTAATTCCCTAGATCATCCTTGGGACCGCTTTTGTGTAGGGGCACTACATGTGCTGTTCTCCAGTCCTGTGGTGCCATGGCTGACTCTAGTGGACTATTAAATAGGTCTGCTAGTGGCCCTGCCAGCTACTCAGCCAGTTCCTTTTGTACCCTTGGATGTACTCTGTTCAGGCCTGGTGATTTGTCCACTTTCAGTGCCAGCAGACCCTGCCTCACTCAACCCTCCTCTATCACTATGTCTGTGTTCCCCCCCCCGCTCCTCTTGTTCCTCCTGAAGGCACTGGTCCGTCCTTCTCCCTGGTGAAGACAGAATAGAAGTATTCACTTAGCATCTCTGCTTTTCTGCCATTATCCACCACCCACTCCACACCTTTCTTAAGCCTAAAATTCCCTTCCTTCTTGTCCCTTTTCTCACTTATATAGTGAAAGAAAGCCTTTTCCCCCTTCTTAACTCCTTCAGTTATTTGAAACTCCTTCTGTGCCTTAGCTCACCGGACTTCCTTACTTGCCTCACTAGCCAACCTTAGGTAATTTTCCCAATCCACCTCCCTCTTGGTCTTCCATATATTGATACGGTGTGGTGAACTGGTTACCCTAAGCATTTGAGGGTTAAAATGTCTAAAATAGCCCACATTATGAGCAAAAAGAAGAAGAAGAAGAAACCACGTTGCCATTCACATATGGAGTAAATGCAGTTTTTTCTCCCCGTCTGAAGGTAGAGGAGTACATTGATAAAAAATAAAGGATCCTCAGTTTGTGACATTGAGGTTATGTGATGAGGAAGTGATAGGGCACCATGTGGGGGGGTAGGGCAGTATAAGTGCTAGAGTGGGTAAGGGATTTTTGTTTTGTAAAGAAGATTGGGTGAGTTGGAGTGATATACCAGTGTCTGTATAGGTCAACTGCTACCACTCCATTTAATGATTAGGCTCAAGGGGGTTTTCATCTGTGAGGTTGGCCATCTGCCACTTGTTTATATAAAGATTGGGTGGGCAGCAGAAGGAGAAACCATTGACAAGGTTGGGTACTCCTGCCAAGATAAGGGGGGCAAGAGGTAAAGATACTCATTGCTGGTTTGGGTGTCCACCACCATTCCATTTAAATACTGGATTAGGGAGGAGGACGATGACAGCAGGGTAGGGCACCCATTGCCAGTCACTTTAAACAGTGAGTTGTAGAGGGGATATTGACTGTGAAGTTCATCATCAACAGCCAGTCCATTTTAAAAATTGCGTGGGTGAGAGGGAAATGACTGACAGCAAGCTAGGGCACTGGTTGACAGGCTCTTTAAACATCTGGCAGGTGGGAAAGGGTATACTGCTGGTGGGGCATGGGTACCCTCACTCCATCAGTACATTTAAAGATAAGACAGGTGGGATGCTCCATATCACAGCTATGTGGGTACTATCCATTCAGATGTGAGCAGTCCAGATAGTCAGATCTAGCCATGAATGGGAACACATCAATTATACAAGTATAATGGATCATATAGTGCATGTTCACATATCACACTATCCATATCTTCAGATGCCCAAGTGTGTCAGAGAGTGCACTGTTTGCACAACCCTTCCTTCGATTCTGATACTACAGTTTACATATTTTGCTACTTTGAGGCACACTGGGGATACTGAGCAGCTTTTCCATGTTCACCATTATGAATCGCTTACATAATTTCAGCCAGCCTGTGCACGGAGCTATGATATCTCTAAATCTGGGTACAGTGGTCTGTCATGCAGGTACATTAGAGGTGGAGCACTCAATTTCACAGCCATGGGGAGGTTGGCTACATAAGCTTTTTAAATGTATAAAAATAGTATAAGAAGTCCTGTCCTGAGATTTGTGCAGCTAGAACTGCTCAGCTTTGCGTTGCAGTCCTCTTGACAAATCTCATGCTCAGTGTCTCTTACACAATAACAGACATCCCTCAGAGGGCCCATTAACCTTTTTTTTAATTATTTTTAGTCATAATCATTCCTGCATGGATGTACCCCTTATATGCCCTATATCACCTGCACTCCCCAGACCTTGTATCATTCCTGCCAGCTCCATGGTTTACCCCGCATTGTAGGGCTCCCTGGGGGGGGGGGCGAGGGGAAGAGACTTAGATCCACCATGTGTACTCCAAGCAGGAATGTGAACATCCTATGGACAGGTGGCATGAGAGTACTCTGCATCATTGTGTTGCAAGACTCTGGGATTTTCTCTGTTAGGTTTCCTTCTAGCTGGTCAGATGTGCCATGACATCTAGGAACAATGCCTGCCAAAACCTCCAGTCCCCATACTGCAGAGGTCCTCTGACCACTACTAGGAGTAAGCCTATTGTTGGGTACCTGCTGTCACTGGTAGTGGAGGAGGTGAGATGATGTCTGCTGGATGCTTAAAGTCACCCATCCCCCGTCTGGCTGTCTGATGAGTCAGGCTTTTTTCTGAACGTAGATTGTCAGCATCACAAGCGGCAGTGTAATTTCTACACTTGCAGGCTGGCTGCAAGGCTCAATTAACTTATGTTCTAAAATAGGTAAGAGAAATCAAGACCTTTGATTGATGAGATGTGATCACATGAATGAACAGCAGCACAGGTCAGAAACTTTTAACTTTCTGAACCACTTTACTCATTTTTTAAAATAAAAATCAGAGGAACCATTTAATAATCACATTAAGACACTCCAGGGTTTGCATTATTCTTGGATAATGGCACTTCTCTGCAGTGTAAGGCACTCAGCATTGCCTCATGCCTCCTTCCCCTAGGTGTGCAATTATTCCACAATAACACACACCCTGTCATGCCTTATTGATGAAAAATAGCAGCACATGCAAATAGATGTATCAATCGGGGACCCTTGACTGATTGCAACTGTTAATGTCACAGGCTGAAGCACTTGCAACTGTTAATGTCACAGGCTGGAGCACTTTTACCTGTGCAGTGGAGAGTACATACTGAGTTTGTTTTAATGTCAGGGAGACAGACATCAAAATGATACACATGCATATCCAGGGGGTAAGTATATAAGAAACTGGAATGCTTTACTCCTTCTGCCTCTTATTTGATTATTAGCAGAACTGGGAAATCTCAGAGTGAATATATGTGATAGCAGTTTTGCAGATGCTTGCTGTACTCAGGTCACCACTACAGGACAGTGGAAAACCCCAGTTTCTGGCATTCAAATCCAGCAACAAGGCAGCGTGATCAAAAGCAGACTATTTTCCATTGTGAATCCCTTCCTTATCAAAAGATGAACTGTATAGAGGCTCAGTGTTCATTAACTCTGGAGTGAATAAATGTCTTTCAAGCAGGATTAATGACAATCATTGTGATATTTACAGGGTGGCTTGTATGTTGGCATCTAAAGCTGCAGTAGAATTGAGAAACAAAACTTCAAACTTCAGAACTCAATCACTGATCTGTTGGTCTCTGCAGACCAGCAGGCCTTCAACACAGATTTAATGAAAGTCAAAGATTTGGCACTCATGATGACAGCAGCAGCTAGAGAACATTGTGGTCTGCTTTCACAACACACAAATGCTCTTCCTCTAGCAGTTCATTTTCAGAGGTTCTACCAGTGCCAAGGGCAAGCACAGACAGAAAGCAAAGAATAAGCAATGTTAATGAATGGTTAGGAGAATGGCACCTACTATGGGGTTTGGGCTAGTGGGAGGCTGGGGAACTACATGGGATAACAAAGACCTATTCATCAGGGACAGACTACACCTGAGTAAGGAGGGAACAGGTGTTCTAAAAGACAAGCTGGGGGAGTTCATTGTCAGTTAGTAGAATTTAAACTAGTGGGGGGTGGCTTAGATTTGCAGGATGAGCAGTAATCCATAGATTGGCAGGGCCGAAGCCTCTACCCCCAACCAGAAATCTAGAAGAGGAGGTGGATTCACAATTGGGTACATGTACAGGGAGTGGGAAGGCTGACTAGGATAGGCTGATAGGTTGGAAGGTGGTTTTGACAAATGTGAGAAGCCTGGGGAAACAGTTGCCCTAGTTACAGGCAATAATGGCTGGGGGGGGTGGATGTGGCAGCAGTCACCGAGATATGGGCCACACAGGACCATGAATGGGACTTTACAATCCCAGGGTACAAAACGTATTGGAGGGACAGGAATATTGGCAAGGGAGGGTGGCACTGTTTGTAAGGGGTGGGGACAGAATGCAGCAGGGAGACAGGTGAGGATGGGAATGTGGAGGTACAGTATTATGGGTCACCTTACAGGATGCTAAGGGCAGGATGGTCAATTTGGGGAAGTATATAGGCCGGCAATACAATTAGAGGAACTTAACAGGGAACTAGTGGAGAACCTAAAAATCCACTGTGGCAAGGGTAGGGGCAGGACAGTGTTGGTAGGGGATTCCAACATGCCAGGGATGGATTGGTGCACTGTGGCATCAGCGTTTGCAAAGGAACAATGGTTACTAGATGCATTCCAAGATGAGTTACTGTCTCAACTGGTGATGGAGCCAACAGAGAAGGAAGCATCTTGGACCTGGTTCTAGCAGATGGGGTCCAGGTAAAAGATGTCATAGTGGAGGACCTGCTAGCAGGGAGTGACCACTCCACCATATGGTTCTCCCTGGACTGCAGGTGGGGAAGAAGTCAGACAAATATGAAGGTTATGAATTTCAAGAGTGTGGATTTTGGGATGATGGCTGCCATTCTGGAAGGAAATATAGAGAAAATCAGTCTGGACATGAGCACTGAAAGTATGAGGGCAATATTAAAGTTGGGCCAGCTAGAGGCAACTAAAACATGCAGAATGGCCCGCTAAAAGAAAACCAAGTCTAGGAAACCCAGTTGGTGGACCAGGGAGGTGCATGAGAAAGTAAGGGAAAAATGACTGGCCTACTGTAAGTATAAGACAACCTGTATTGAGGAAGACAGGGAGGATTACCATGGTATTTCAAATGAGGTGAGCAGGGTGTTAAGAGCAGCCGAGACATCTAAAGAACTATGGCTTGCACAGGGGATTAGCGAGGGGGAGAAGAAAGTTTTTTAGATACATCAGGGAGATAAGGAAGAGTGGGGGGGCAGATCACAAGGTTAAAAAAGGTAGGAGGGTGGGCAGAGGGGGTAGCTGAGCAGGCTGCGGTACTCAATAAGTACTTCTGCTCAGTCTTTACAAGAGAAATGAATGAGCCAATTCCATGGAGGTGGGGGGGTAAGGCAGGGGTTGGGGATGGGGGTCAATAACAGATGGGGTGATCCAGGTGAGGAGGGTGTGGGAGGCTCTTAACTTCTTGAGTACTGACAAGGCCCCAGGCCCAAACAAATTCACCTGAGTCCTAAAGAACTGTCAGATGTCCTGGCAGCATCACTGACTGAATTTTTCAATTCCTCTCTCAAGTAGGGTAGGGTTCCACTGGTCTGGACGATGGCACATGTGGTGCCCCTCCATAACAGTGGACCTCAGGATGAGCTGGAAAATTACAGACCGGTCAGCCTGATGTCCATAGTGAGGAAACTTTTGGAGACCATCTTGAAGGAAAGGCTGGTGAAGTTCTTTGAAGTAGATGGACTTCAGGATGTCAGGCAACAGGGGTATGTCCAGGGGAGAGCTTGTCAAACCAACCTAGTTGAATTTGAATTTTTTGACTGGGTGACATGATCTCTGGATGGAGGACTACCAGTTGATGTCCAGTATTTGGACTTCAGCAAGGCATATGACTCAGTGCCACATGGGAGACTGTTACACAAACTGTGGAAATTGGGGGTGGGGCCATAGATGGTGAAGTGGATTGGAAACTGGCTGACCAACCGACGGCAGAGGGTTGTAGTAGGGGGAGCTTTTGGCACCCAAAAGGGTCATTGATGGGGTCCTACAGGGATCTGTGTTGGGTCCACTGTTAATCAATGCATTCATAGTAGAAATTGCAGTGGGAGTTTGGAGCAAAATGAGCCTGTTTACAGATGACTCCAAGCTAGAAGGTGTGTTGGATAGCGAGGCAGGGAGGAGGGTGCTCCAGGAAGACCTAGAGAGGCTTTAACAGTGGTCTCACTCTTGGCAGCTGGGGTTTAATGCTCTGAAGTGTAGTGTTTTGCATTTAGAGGATAGTAATTCATGGTACAACTACCATTTGGGGGGGGACAGCTAAAGGTCTCCAAGGAGGAAAAAGACCTGGGAGTGGTAATAGACAATATGAATCGCTCAGAACAATGCAGGAGAGAGACGCAAAGGCAAACAAAATGCTGGGGTACAGTGTTGAGGGCATAACTTTGAGGAGAAGGGAGGTTTTTCTATCATTGTATAATTCCTTAGTAAGGCTCCACTTGGAGAACTGTGTGAAGTTGGGTGTGCTTTCTTAAAGATGGACATCATGTTCTTGGAGAGAGTCCAGAGGAGGGCATGTAAGATGATCCATGGGATGGGGGGAAAGTCGTACAAGGAAAGACTTATGTAGCTAAGCATGTACTCCCTGGAAAACAGAAGGGACAGGGAGGACATGATAGAGACTTTTAAATATCTGAAGAGGATCAACATGGTGAACACTGAATGTTTGTCCATGTTGGTGGGGGGAAAGGCCACGAGGGGACATACAGTAGCCTAAATCTAGTAGGGGGAAGGTACAGAAAAGAACAGAGAAAACAATTCTTCACAGAGATGGTAGTAGTACCATGGAACTCGCTACCAGAGGAACTGATTTCAATGGATTCAGTGGGGAATTCAAGAGGGCATGGGACAGGTACATATGTAAGGTACAGATATGTAGAGAAGTGAATAGTAGGGGAACTCTGAGAGAGGCACCTGGGAGAGTGGGAAAGAAGGGGAGGGGCTGCAGCAGCAACTGAAATGTGAGCTGCATCATGAGCAGAAATGAGAGACCTTAAGGCCTAATCTGCTGGCATCTTCATATGTTCGTATGTATCAATGACACTTTTCTTTCATTTTACATGTATTTATTTATTTGCTTAATTTATTGTTATACTGCAGATAATGATGTTTCTTGCCAACTGACACATTGATGTTTTTGGTTAATAATATTCTTTTTCAAAGGCAAGTGCTTTGAGTAGCTTTGGGGTGGGTTGGTCAGGTTGTTGTTATATGCAGTCCAGTGGTTATGACTGATTATGTCTGCTACCTTGAAAAAAAATATTTATTTTTTTGTCTTCAGAATGAAACCAATGATGTCTGCTGAAGTATTAAGTAGTCTATTGTCTACAATGCAATGCATGTTTATGTAAACCCTAATGAATACTTACATCATCTGTAGTGTGGTTCTATGGTTCTCAAAAGAGGTGGCAGGGAAGGTTTGTGAGAAAAAGATAGCATTCAGGAAGTATAAGAAAACACAGAAGGAGCAGGACAGAGAACTGTACCAATTAAAGCAGAAGGAAGCAGGGAAGGCAGTCAGAATAGTAAAGTCCCAAACTGAGGAAAAAATAGCCAACTCAGTTAAGAAGGGGGATAAAACCTTTTATAGGTACATTAGAGAGCGAAGAAAGACCATGGGAGGGATAGTGAGGCTTAATAAAGGGGAGGGGGTGGGCAGAGGTGACAGTGAAAAAGAAGGGATGCTGAACAAATGCTTCTGCTCAGTATTCACCAAAGAAGAGGAGGGGAGGTACCTAAACCAATCAATAGAAGTAGTCTGGATAGGTGTGTCAATACCAGCCCATTCACAGAAAAAAGGTACTGAAATAACTTCTAAAAGTGAAAGTGGACAAGGCAATAGAGCCTGAAGGGGGTTACCCCTGAATTCTAAAAGCACTAAGGGGAGAACTAGTGACATCATTGACTACCTTTTTAAACAAATCATGGGAAGATGATGTGGTACCTGAGGACTGGAGGAGGGCAGATGTGATTCCTCTTCACAAAAGTGGGAGCAAGACAGAGTCAGGAAACTACAGACCTGTTAGTTTGACCTCAGTGGTAGGGAAAATGATGGAATCACTTCTGAAAAAAATAATTGAGTACCTAGAGGCCAGTGGGGCACAGGACCCAAGGCAGCATGGATTCACAGTGGGAAGGTCACATCAGATGAATCTCATAGATTTATTTGACTGGGTGACCAAAGTAGTAGACCAGGGAGGGGCTGTGGACATGGCCTATTTAAACTTTAGCAAGGCATGTACACAGTCCCACATAAAATATAAATTAACAAGTTAGCCAGCCTGGGAGTGGGTCCCAGGGTGGTAGACTGGGTAAAAAATTGGCTGAACAATAGGACACAGAAGGTAATAGTGAACAGAGTCCACTCTGAAGAAAGGGGGGTTACTAGTGGGGTACCACAGGGTTCAGTACTGGGAACAGTCCTCTTTAATGTTTTTATTAGTGACATTGTAGAGGGACTGGAAGGAAAAGTATGCCTCTTTGCAGAAGACACAAAGATCTGCAACAGAGCTGATACACAACAGGGAGGGTGGAAAGGATGACAAGGGACTTGGCAAGGTTGGAGGAATGGTCAAAAGTATGGCAGCTTAGATTCAGTGCAAAAAAAAATGCAAAGTAATGCACCTGGGAAACAAAAACCCAGGGGAAAAGTACTCAATGGGGGGAGGTACTAACAACATCAAAAAAAAAGGAAAGGGACCTGGGAGTAGTCATTTCAGAAGACCCAAAGGTAGGCAAGCAATGTGAGAAGGAATAAGGAGGGCTGGGGGGATACTGGGATGCAGAGGGAGAGGCATCACCAGCAGAAAACAGGAAGTGGTTATCCCTCTGTACAGGCAGTTGGTGAGACCCCATCTGGAGTACTGCATGCAGTTCGGGAGGCCCCATCTCTGCAAGGTCATAGACAGGGTGGAGGCAGTTCAGAGGAGGCAACTAAATTGGTGCAGGATCTGCACCAGAAGCCATACGAAGAGAGACTAAAGGAGCTTAATATGTATTCCCCGTAAGGAAAGAAGGAAGGGGGAAACATGATAGAAACTTTCAAGTACCTGAAGGAAATCAACAAAGTCGAAGAGGGTAGCATATTTCAGAAAAAGATGTGTGCAAGAACTAGGGGTCACAATTTGAAGACTGGGGGGGAGGCTCAGGGGCAATGTGAGGAAGTATTGCATCACAGAGAGGGTGGTGGACACATGGAACAGTCATCCTGAGGAGGTTGTGGGGCCAAAAACAGTGGGGGAATTCAAGAATGCATGGATAGACATATGGCAATTACAGTGGGTGGGTAGGAGGAAGTAGGCTGTTGGTTAACTAGGATCTGTAGTTTATCCAATAGGTAGGGAAAAGGGCAAAATGGGTAGGCCAAGCAGTCCTTATCTGCTATCAAAGTCTATGTTTTTATGTGTGTAGCTTAATAATAAATATATAATATTTATAACAAAACTTGTTTTACTGTCTTGTAGGTGCCAAATGTGTGATGTCATACATATCAAGGAACCTTTTTATACTTTGGCTGTAAACATATATGAGCCGTAATAATAAAAACAGTTTACTGCCACTCAAAGGAAAATATTGTTATTGAATGATCCAGTCCAGAATTAAAACAAACCTCTATGCATATGCCACTCCTTCTTAAAGATTCTTAAACTATTCAACACAAACTTCACTTTTTCTTCTATGCATTAATTAATCCTTTGTGAAGTTTCAGCTCATATCTGCAGTTACAGCCCCACTGTGTATGCAAACATTTTATTCATATCAATATGTCTCAATATGCCAATCTCATTTAAGAGTGCAAGATGATTCCTCATTTTTATTTATGTTTATTCATTTTACAAAGAAAGTAAATATATATGTATTCAAGACACTGTTAGCCTAAGCAAAAAGTCCAGAAGTCCTAGGTTACACAAATTAAATCAATATTCCCATCCACCTGTGGTGGCATTCTACTATATTATGTCCCTGTTTTTAAATTTATTTAGGACTATAGTTGGTCCTCAACCCTGGTTAAATAAACCTGACTACATAAAGATTTGATTGATTGATTGATGTTAGAGTAGTACTTTACATAGGAACATAGAGACATAGGGCCTGAATCTCAAATGGTTATGCCTGGTGTAACTTGACTTGTGTCAAAATAAATGGCTCAAGTAGCAAGTTATGCCAGCATTTGCGACATATGGTATTTGGCAAGGCAGCCTGTGACATGACACAGGCTGCTTGTGCCAAAGTGGACATACACCACCAATTATGCCCTAAACTCCCTTTAACATGGCACTAGGGGATTTACGGCAGCAGTTGCGCCCTATTCTGGAAGGGCAGAAACCAAGTCCCCCTAGGCACTATTCTCAAACAATCCCCAGAGGACATCCACCAAATTACAGTTATACCAACTTTTAGCTGATGTAAGTGTACTTCCGCCCTCCAGGGGTTGCGCAAATGTGCCGCCGGCCCATCCCTGATAAAATGTTACCTTCCCCCCAATACCCCGATCTCCAAATTATGATATGAAAAGCCCCACAGGGCTACATGTGCCCCTCTAGGCCCTGATCACCAGCCACCTGCAATTGGCACATCCTGTGAAATAAAATACCCTAACCTGTTATCCCTGGTAGGTTAGTGGCCCCTCACCCGGCAGTGCCAGACCACCCAGCACACCCACACCCCTACCCAGCCAGCAACTGGCACAGCCCACCTCTCACCACCGCAGCCTGCTGCTGACTGAGCTCCATCTGAGCACGTGCTGTATATAGTACAGACTCAATAAATGAATGACAGTTCATTTATTGAGTGTGTACTATATGCAGGTGTACATGCTCAAACAGAGCTCAGTTGGTGGCAGGCCTCGGTGGTGAGAAGAGGACTGTGCCATTTGCTGGCTGGGTAGTGGTGTGGGGGTGCAGGGTGGTCTGGCACTGCCCTGGGAGAGGGGGTAGGTGGCCACTAGCCTACCAGGAATAAAGGGTTAGGGTATTTTATTTCACAGGAAGTGCCAATAGTGGGTGGGTGGCGATCGGGGCCTGGAGGGGTACATGTAGCTCTGCGGGGCTTTACATATCGTAATTTGGGGATTGGGGCATTGGGGGGGCATACTTAGACCTGCTGGGCTTTAATTATCGCAATTTGAAGATTGGGACATTGGGGGGGCACACTTAGCCCTGCAGGGATTTAATTATCATAATTTGGGGTTTGGAGCATGAAGGGGCATACTTAGCCCTGTGGGGCTTTAATTATCATAATTTGGGGATTGGGGCATTGGGGGGAATACTTAGTCCTGTGGAGCTTTAATTATCACAATTTGGAGATCAGGGCATTGGGGGGCATACTTAGCCCTGCAGGGCTTTAATTAGTGAGTGTCAGTGGCTCAGTGGGTAGCACACTCACCTCTGAGGCTGGGAGATCAGAGGGCTGTGGGTTCAGTTCCCACATCTGGCACTTGGGTTAATATCCCAGTACTTACACTGCAGTGCAGCATGAGAGGGGTACTGCACTTCTGAGGTGCCGTCTTTCGGATGAGACGTTAAACTGAGGTCCCATCTGCCTGGATTGGTGGTAGTTCAGGTGGATGTTAAAGATCCCAAGGCACTTATCGAAAAGAGTAGGGGAATTTCCCCGGTGTCCTGGCCAAATTTCCCTCATTCACTAAAAAATACCACCAACAGCTTAATCTGGTTCAAGGTCAGTTGGCATTCATCTGTATCCCCCTCCCCCGGGTCGTGCCTGAAAATAGGCAGGATTTGTCTAGTGCACTTACCCGGTCAACAAAAGCGAAATAAATAAATAAATAAATAAAAATAAATTGCAATTTGGGGATTGGAGCATTGGGGGGCATAGTTAGCCCTGCAGGGCTTTAATTTTCACAATTTGGGGTTTGGGGCATGGGGAAGCACTTGAACCCTTCACATTCGGGGTTGCAGCTTACAACAAGTCCTTCAGGTATGCCCTTCATTTGGTGTACCTGTGGGATTGTCATATGTTACAAGACTTAGCCACAGAGACCCTGCCCCTTACAGAATCTGTCACAGGGTCCTTGTCACAACTGCACCCCTCGCATGTCACAACTTGCAACATGCATAAGGGTGCTTCTAGAATCAGGCCCATAGAGTGTATGGACAGGAGGGAACAATTGCCCATCTAGCCTGTTTGCTGCTGAGTTTAGCATTGGTTTTAAAAAAAACCCTCCCTCAGTAAGACTCTTGCCTGACCTAACTTTAAATATATTCAAGATACCACTGTCTACCACATCTTCTTGTAAGCTTTTCCAGTGTTGTATCACCCATTGATTAAACCAATCTCCTCTTTAGTGGTTTTAAAATTGTTACTATTCAGTTGATTCTTATAACTGCTTATTTCCCTCATAGGTGCCTTAAGCTATGAGTGAAAGCATTCCTTGAGGTCTTGATTGTGTATAGATTTGAAGACTGTTATCATATCACTATCAGACCCCGGCTCTAAGGCCATGTACCATTACTATGTCTGTTCTACACTGATTCAGTCTATCTGCCATATTGTACAATTGCTCACACTTGATTCCAGCCTATTTACTTGTACTTGGTTGATAGTACAGTATTTGTATTTCACTAACTTCATTCCATCAAAACTTGCTCATTGTATTTATGTTGCGTTGTAATCTCTATTACTGATATGGAACCTTTGTAACACAGTGCTCCCATATCTATGGGGATTCCTGTATTTTGCGGGGATTTATGTCGGAAAACGGGCTACGGGGAGGAAATCAGTTTATTACTCAATCCATTGTTGCCGGTGCTACGGGGAGAACAGAGGTACACTAAGATGGCCGTCCGAGACTCTCACAGAGAGTGAGAGAAAACTCTGATTGGTGCCTCCCAACCCCACACGCTGTGAACACACTGTGATCACACGCCCCTGAGACTCCTGGGAGCTGTGTGATCATGTGCTGGGAGGCATCCCTGATATGCTACGCAACTAGAGCCACGCGTGCCCTCATGGCTTGAGACTGCCGAGACAGTGCCCCCGATAGGCTAGCCACTGAGTCCCCCTCCTATAAAAATCCAGATCTGTGCCGTAGGTAACTGTGGGAAGTTTAATTTGGAGCTCAGCTGTACGAGACGGGAGTCGTCGAGAGAGAACGTGATCGATCTGGACATCATCATCCGACATCGGCGTTTTTTGTGAATAGAGTGCTGGCAGCAAGCAAGCAAAGGGGGAAATTCACTGCAGTGTATCCGGAGAGTCAGCGGGACCAACTGAGTTTTTCTTCCGGCATCCTGGTTCTGTTTCCAGCGTCAGGAGCAGTAGAGATTTACCAGTGTGTCGTGGGCACGGCGGTAGCAGTCTGATCATCACACACCAACTCTTCTGAGCAGGCAAAAACTTTATTGATCTGATGTCCAGTCCAGTGCACTTCAGTCTCGTAGCCTAAGACAGTTTCTGTTTCTGCTGCTTTTGCCAGAATGCAGGTATTGTTGTGCTAGGAGAAATAAGTCAGTAGGATGTGCAGGCTACAGAGCTTTTGCCAGAATGCAGATATTTTTAAAGTATAACAGGTTTTGCTCATTGTCATGTCAAATGTTACTATATACCTGCTTACTGACACAGACAAAGGTGGCTGGAGCATTTCAGACACTTTAGAGACTTTTTTCTTAACCCATCACATTTTAAGGGATAGTACAGTACTATTTATGTTTTGGAAGTGGAATTGCCACCCTAGACAGACAAATGCTACTGGCACAATTTCACATTCCACATACTCTCATTTTTAAAATTGCTGTTACTATTAGAGGTGAAAGACGGAATTGCTCTGTAACTGGAGTAAGCCCTGAATGATTCTAGTTGTGCATTCTGATCCACCAAAATTCCCACCTGAACTGTTGGACCCACTGAAATACTTGCTGGACCCACTTGAACCCCAGAATGTTGTCATGTCAGAATTCCTGTCTTGACTATTCTGGTGGTTGAGGTGGGAAAGCTGACAATGGCATTGTGGCTGTTATGGCAGGATGGTTCTGTGGGGCTTTGGTGGGATGGGTGGGCATTACACATAGTGCTAGTGGATACTGCAACTGGAATTGTTCCATTTCATATTCTGCTTCCATATTCATTGATCTGTTTTTTCCTCAAGATACTTTAGGGTTATATTTATTTATTTTATTTTTATTTTATTTATTTAGACATCAGTTTAACAACCTTTGAGCCAGAGGCTCATTTACAAAGGTACCTCGAAACATAGAGGACAACAGACATCGGAACAATAAACAACAGTTAATACAGATTCAAGCAAGTTACAATTGAGGGTTACAGTAGGCAAAATACATATGTTTAGAGGTGAGGACAGGAGGGACGGTAAGAGGGAGAAGGGATGGGGAGGAGAGGAAGGGAGGATGTTAAGGGGAGAAGGGAAGCAGGAGCGGGTGGGTGGGAGTGCTGCTCAGCGAGCATTGTCAAGACTTTTTTTTTTCCGCTTCTTCTTCTCAGCAGCAACACCTGTGCGAGTTGAGCAGGTGGTTTCTGAGGCTGAGTTTAAAGCTTGCTAATGTGGGAGAGTCAGAGATACTGGTAGGGAGTGAGTTATACCAGGTAGGTGCTCTGTAGGGGAATGCCCTTTGGCCTTGTGAGGTCCTAGCCCTTGGTATGAACAGAGCTGTTTTGGACGAGCTGCGGGTGTTCACCGCTGGTGCAGTACGGCGAATAGAGCCAGTTAGGCCAGTTGGAGATAGGCCATGCAGTGCTTTAAAGGTGAGCTGGCAGGTTTGATACATGAGCCGCTCATCCAGGTTGAGTAGGGTAGACAAAGCATACAGCTGACATGTATGCGTATGTCTAGGTGCACTGGTGATAAGTCTGCAGGCTTTGTTAAGTGTAAGGCAGACCTTGCTGAGCGCTGTCTGATCAGCTGACCCATAGACTGGGAGGCCATAGTCGATGAGAGATATGACAGAAGAGGTGACAGCCAGGTGGAGGGCATCCACAGGGAGACATTTTTGTGCCGGTAGAGGTACCGAGCCGCGTTGGCGGCAGTGTTCAAGGAGGAGATATGGTCATGGAAGGAGAGGGCAGGGTCAAAGACAATTCCCAGGTATTTATAGGATTGCACAGGTTCGATGGGGATTTTGAGGGTGGAAAGAACAGTGAGGGGAAATTTGCTGATCTTGTTTTGGGGGTGGGAGAAGAGCATTGTTTTTGTTTTCTTTAGGTTGATTATGAGTCGATGCTCAGAGAACCAGGTTTCGGCGGAATCAAAAGCAAGTTGGAGAGAACTCTGAAGCAGCGTAGGGTTACTGTCAGTGGCAAGGAGTACAGCATCGTCAGCATATAGCAGGATCTTGCCTGTGCAGGCACTGGGTAGCGAGTTGAGGAAAAGGGAGAAGAGTAGAGGTCCAAGAATAGAGCCCTGAGGGACTCCAGAGCGAATAGGGCAGGTGCTGGAGAGGTTACCACTAACTTTCACACATTGGGAGCGAGCTGAGAGATAGTTGCACGAGAGACTGGTCCAGGCAAGTCTGCGTGGTCCAGGGTAGTTAACAAGAGCGGGTACGTGATCAAATGCTTTAGACAGGTCAATGAATACCACCCAGCCAGGGCACCAGTGTCCAAGGTGGTGTGAGGAAGTTGGCAAACTCCAGGAGAGCCAGTATTGGTACTATGACCAGCTCTGAACCCATGTTGCTCAGGGAAAAGAACATTGTACTTTGAGAGGTAGTCGGAGACTTGAGTGGCAACAATTTTCTCTAGTGCTTTGGGGGGGGAGGATTGAGATGGGTCGGTAATTACCAGGCAGAGTCCTGTCGCCACCTTTGTGGACAGGAGTAACCGTAACAACCCTCCAGATAGTAGGAAATTGCCCGAGGCAAAGGGATTTGTTAAAGATGCATGTGATAGGGGCGAGGACCTGATCCAGGACCTGACGTAGGAGGCAGGGATCAAGGGAATCATTACCTATGGCGTTACCTTTAAGGGCCTTAAGGAGATATGGTCTAGTTTCTTGTAAGGTGACACAGCACAGGTGGAACAAGAGGCGTGGTGATGGAGGGGCGGAACTAGGGGTGGAGGACTAGTTACTAGGGAGTACTGAGCTAAGGTCGGTAAAGGAGTTATTGAGGTGGGTGGCAATGAGGGTAGGGTCAGTGGAGACAGTACCATTGATGTTAAGAAGCGTGGGAGAGGGGGACCAGGAGTGACCATTCAGCTGCTTGACATTGTCCCAGAAAGACCTAGGATTCCCCCAAGAGGAGGTAAGGGAGGCTTAGTAGTAATCTGCCTTTGCTTTACAGATAGCCCAGGTGCACTGGTTTCTAGCTGCAGCATAGGTCTGCCTGTCAGATGGTCGGCCAGAGGCAACAGCAAGGTGCCACAGATTATCCCGCTGCTTAAAAAGCCACCTCAGTGCAGGGGTGAGCCAAGGAGTATCTTACTTTGGACCTATGGGCAGTTATAGGAGTGAAGATGTCACAGGCAAAGTTGAAAATGTTGATAAAGAAGGACAGGGCCATGTCAACGTTAGTTGCGTTTATTAGTGGGGACCAGTCTGTGTGAGCAAGGTAATTCTTTAGGTCATTCAAACCCCCGGGTCTAAGCCGCCTTCGAGAGGTGGTTTTGACTGAGGGTGTGGGCTGAGAGGTTACCCAGTTGAAGAGAACAGGAGAGTGGTCACTAAGACAGTCAGGGAGGATTTGGATATTGTGGACCCGGCTTGGCCTGTTAGAAAGGACCACATCCAGAAGAATGCTAGTGCCCCATCTGGGGCTGATTCTAGTGGGCTGGGAGACTAGTTGGGTTATATCAATTGCAGCAAAGGCCTCGCGGGCGGAAGAGGCTGAGGGGCAAAGCCAATTAACGTTCAGGTCACCCACCAGAATTTGGTCAGAGGGGTTGGGTAGGGAGGTAATGTAGTCAATTAGTGGGCCCAGTGCCTGAGACTGGTTTTTGGGAGGTATGTAGGCCATAGTAAGTAAGATAGGCCCTCTAGAGGGGTCAGGAGATAGTTTGATTGTTAGTGCCTGGGCATGGTGGTCAAGGTCTGGGGGAGGGAGGGCTAGTCCCGTGAGTGGGTCCTTTAGGTAGATGGCACAACCTCCACCTCTCCTACCGACCCGGTCCAGCCGGTAGAGGGTGTAGCCAGGGAGAGAGACCAGGGAGTTAGGGGTGGAGTCAGACAGCAAGGCCCTAATAAAAATATGTCTAGTGTTTTACCTGTAGTCCTTGACTCTATGATATCACTAGTGGTGAAGTCAGGGGTCATGGATCTCTAGTGAAATATCAGACTGTCATATTTTTTATTAGGCCCATGCTATCTTTGATTTATGGAATAACAAACGTTTGTGCAGTGAAACATCTGGATTTGTTGCTATCATGTCTCAAGTTACCAACTTTTTTATTTTTGGTCAAATTTCAAAAAAGACTGTTATAATACATTGAAATGAATGCTCATTGTTGCTCATGGTGCTGGATATTAAAATGGGGGGGGGTGAAAATGGCACACAAGAAACTTCAAGTGCCTCCAGAGAACCCTTCAGAGTGCCTCCATAGTACAGTAGAATAGATATTCTGCATGTTTGGGTAGTGGACCATCATCCTCATAAACGTTTTCTAACCATGAATTACAGTGCAGACTGTGCTGGAATCGTTGCATTGTATTCAGATCTGTGCTGTTTGTGTGGTAGCATGAGGTGGTAAACTTATGAAATCAAACAACACTAACTTGCCAAGAACTCGAAAAGAAATACTAGTAACAGCATCTAAAAAAAGCATTAGTCTGTCAATATGATAAGAGAAAATGGAACGTGATTTGTTGAAGGTTTCAGACTTGTAGCTGCTCTGTTTTAATACATTGGCAATCAATGCTTAACATTTTTTATGGCTTGAAGTTCTGTGTCCACTGTTTTTTTTTTTAAAGCAGCAGAACACTTATTTAATGTCATTATTACTACTCTCTCTGTCGTGATTTCCACCTCTGCTACCTTGTCCCCCTGCTTTGCTTCCCCCCACCTGACAGTGATGCCCTCCCCCTCCCCAGACCCGCCCATCGGTGATACAAATCACACAGTAATACTCCCTCATGCTTTCCTGTTCTGACTTCCATCTAAGGAGCTTTTTTCACTGTAAATGGTATGGTTTGCTTTTGGTGGTTTAATTGGTTTATGTGGTCTAGCAGCACAATTGGTCTGATGTGATGTGTTTGCATTTTGATGGGTAATAATAAATAAATAAATAAGACTATTACAGATAGACTGATGGCTCCTTCTCTCTCTGAGCAGGCAGGCTGGCCAGCCATGTTGTATATCACTAAATTGCCTAAGCAGGTCAGTGATTTTACAGTTTCAACATAGCTTTCCCCCCACAAACAAACTTTGTGCTCACTGCGTCTATTCCCTGTTATGTTGTGGCTTGCTTTTGGCAGTTTCTTTAGTTTGTGGAATCTGGCTGTGCAATTGGATGTGATCTGTGTTCATGACCAGAACCGGTCTGGTTTCAGACTGGGCTAAATATACTAGGCAGGGATGCTGGTTTACTGTTTTCTCAGCTGGCACTTACTTTAGCAATTTTGCTGTCGGTGTGAAACTCTATGATAAGCTCAACCTCTTCTCACTTTGGTTTTCCTCCCACTATTATCAAACCCTACTACTGCATTTCAGGCATCTGCATCGTTATCTCTACATATCATGGAATCAGTAAGCTATGTGCAGCGTATGCTCAATTACTTTTCACCATGAAATAAGAAAGTAGTTTATACCTGTTTTTTATTTATGTTGGGTGATTCTAATGTGACTTACCTGACCTAGGGAGCCAAAAGTAGTAGTCCAAAGAGGTGGTGTACATGACCCTGTAAAATAAAAGATGGCAAAAGGGGTCACAAAGGATCCTCAGTTCTTAAGGGGGATCAAAGGGATGGAAGGAACAGGAGTAAAAATAAAATTATACTTATCTGATAAGTTGGGTGCCCTCGTTCCGTCAGACCTGTAGGGGGAAAAAAAAGAAAAGAGAAAATACGTTTGTTAGAAGAAAAACAATATAAGAAAGCAAAAAGCAGAGTAAAGGGAGTGTGGGTTGGGGAAGGGGGACTTGGAAAAACCCCTTTTTCCCCTGAGTGGTGGCTGAGTGGTCAGTAAATTACTTACATGAGTGGTTGACCTCCACATCAAGCTGGGTGACTTCGCAGCAGGGCCCTGAGGTGAATACAAAGAGACCCCCACTCCTTTTGAAATCAAATTAGTATGTTGACAATTCAGGCTGGAAAAATATGCTTAACATTACAATTTACCCTGGGGGTGATGGGGGGGGCAGGGTATCCTCACTCTGTTTTTTTTTTTATGCATGCCATATACAGTAGCACACCTCATTTAGAATCCCATTAATAATTTGTATATGAGCAAGGGTGAGCAGCTAATATTTCTGAATGAAGTATGGCTTTCTCATGATTGATTCAGCTAGCTCCCAACCAGTTACCTGCACATTGGCTGGGGTCCCAAACCATGATTAAGCATATTTTGGCCAGATACACCCTATGTAAAGATAATCCATTTGAGACTGATGCAGTTTAGAGTAGGGACCCAGCTAATGGGCAGTCTACCTCAATGTGGTAGCTGGGTGACTTCACAGCAGGGCCCTGAGGTGAGTACCAAGAGACCTCCACTCCTTTTGAAATCAAATTGGTAAGTTGCCAATTCAGGATGCAAAAATATCATGTTTTGGTAATAGCGTCACTGTGTAAGTGTGTTTAATAAGCACTGCAGCATTGTATTGAGCTGGGTCAATGGATGTCACTAAAATATTGTCGTGTCTGTCTAGTTTAGTCCATCATTTCATTTTCGTTCATTTGTTCATTCGTTTGTTCATCCTGGTTTCATCTGTTCAATTAATTCTGGTTGGATGCCATCCAGTGGCATACTATGCCATCATCTGCCTCCTGGGGATCCAGAGTTTGATCCTTAGCCTGGTGAGCATACAATCATGCTTTACACATGCTTAAGAAAAAATTCACTTCTTTCAAGATTATGAAACACACAACTGCCTTTTTTTTATGTATTTAACAGAACCAGCAGCACGGACAGAATTCCATTGGTTGATATGTCTTCCACAAGAGTAAGATCTGGATCTCCATCATTACCTTCCACCCCTGCAAAGAAAATGAGGTATCGTCAGAGCTACAGGAAAGACTGGGAACTTGAAGCAAAATTCAAAGGATGGCTCCAGAAAAGTGACAAAGGGGAAGAACATGCATTCTGCATGTAAGTATATATGCACAATTCTAAGATGCATTTGGGGGGTACAAAATGTGTGAGGTGGTGCACAGAAGTATTGGAGAACATGCACTGTTATTAAAATAGATGGCTAGTGTAAGCCAGGGGTGCTAACTAGTGTAAGACAGAGTGCTAACAGTGTAGTGATCAGTCAGGATTGATTTTGAGTGGGTGGAGGAGATTGTATTTTGTAAATTAAAAAAATAATCCTGTCTTTCTCTTTTTTTCTTTCTCTCTCTCTCTCTCTCTCTCTCTCTCTCTCTAGTCCTTGCAACAAACACATCAAGGTTGCCACTGGAGGGAAGAACGATCTCCGTGATCATGGTCAAGGAGAAAAACATAAGAAGCTGCTTACATTACTGTCGTCAAATGCAATGGTCAGCAAGTTTTTTGCACGTTCACTGGATGCTGATGTGGCATCAGCAGAATTGTTGTGGGCAAGGGCTGTGGCAGAGCATCACTTGCCATTTGCACTGGCAAACCACATGAGTGAGATGTTCCCAGTGATGTTCAAGGACTCAAAGATTGCAGAGAAGTTTGCCTGTAAGGAGAGCAAAACAAAATCCCTGTTGGTGAATGTAATTGGAGAAGCGCTCAAGCTATCTGTCGTTGAGCAAACAAGAAAAAAACATTTCAGTCTCCTCATCGATGAAAGCAATGATCAGACTCTAGCAAAGCAGCTGGCTCTACTTGCTCGCATCCTTGATGCCCAGGGACGGGTGAGGTCATGCTTTTACAAGCTGCTTGAAGTCCAGGGAACACCTTCTGCATCTGGAGTTACATTTGATGCAGGGACCTTGTACAATGCCATTACTGAAGAACTCTGAAAGGATGAAATCCCCCTAGAAAACATTGTGGGGTTTGGGTCTGATGGAGCCTATGTGATGATAGGGGAAAGAAATAGTGTTCTCTCCAGAGTGAAAAAGGAGCTGCCGTACATCTTCAATATTCATTGCATCTGCCGTGTTGCCCACCTCGTAGCAAATGATGCTTGCAAAGTGTTTCCTGATGAGGTACAGAGCCTACCTGTAGACATCTGGTACTATTTTAAGAAAAGTGCCAAGAGAATGCAAACTTTTCAGACCTTTCAGGACTTCACCAACACAAAACCACACAAACTTCTGAAACCGTGTCAGACCAGATGGCTCAGTCTGCACCAAGTGGCTGGGAGAATTGTGGAACAGTTTCAGGCTCTGAAGTCTTACTTTGAAAGTTCTAGTGAAAGAAGTGCAGCAGTTTTGGGAATCTGGACTGCTTTACGTTCCAGTCTAGTAAAGCTGTGCTTCATGTTCCTGGACTATGCATTACCACTCATTCTAGAGTTCAATCTTCTTTTCCAGCAGGAAAAACCAAATATTCACATTGTTCTCCGTGAGCTGGAGGTTCTGTACAAAAAACTGCCGTCAAAATTCCTAACCACTGCTACTATTCGAGAAGCTGCACAAGTTCAAGATATTGATGTCCTAAACGCAGACTACCACCTTCCTTTGGACCAAGTCGCTTTTGGAAAATCTGATTGCAAATCATTTGTACAGCAACTACAAGAGGAAGGGAAGAAGAAACAGTTATACAGTTTCTTTCATTGCAAAGGATTTCTGGATTGAGGCATGCCAGCAAGTGAAAGAAGAATGCCATTTGCGGACTACGATGGTGGCATCTATAAACATCTGGAGGCACTAAACCCAGAGAAACAACATGTCTCAAGTGCTAAATTAAAAGCTTTGGCAGACCGTTTCCCCAACATTATCGGAACCAATGATGAAGTCAGGGATCAACTTGATGATGAAATACTGGAATATGAAATGATGACCTTCCCAGAGGAAAAGATCACCTTGCCAATTGACGAGTATTGGCAGCACATCAGAAACCTGAAGAATCCCAGGAATCCAAGTGTCTTAAGGTTCCCCCTACTTGGCAGACTTACATCTGCACTGCTAATTCTGCTCCATGGAAATGCCGATGTGGAGCGCTTATTTAGTGATGTGAACCGTACCAAAACAAAGGACAGAAGCTGTATGAAAGGAAACACACTCAATGCACTGCTGCATGTTTCCTTCAATAAAACAGAAGAGGACTGCTTTAAATTTAAGCCAACAAAGACCATGCTGGAACACTGTAGGAGCAAGGACAAATATTAAAGGTGCACACATTTGCATCATGGATGGATCCTAAGTAACTTAAAGAAACTTTGCACATCACTCCTCAGGTGTTCATTTTACCCTGAGTAACTTTGACAATGTGACTCCTGGGTGCCCATTTTAAGACTTTATATGTATTCACATATATATGCCTGTGTTTATCTCTTTATACCACCTGTTCAGTATCAGTGCTTCCCTTCTACGTCAGTTCTTCCCCCACCATTGCTTATTTTCATGTTACTTGTAAATATCTTTTAGCTGTCATGTAATTATGTAATGTTTTAGGTCAGTTTTAATTCTTAAAGTAAATAAGAACACTGAAAACAGACAGAATATGTGTTGTAGTGATTTTATTTACCATCCTAGTGATGCCAATAGCAATAATAAATTGGCTTGGGCATACAGGAAAATCTACAGGAATTTCACCAAGGTTTTACAGGGAAAATACAGGAAAAATGAGGGTCTGCTACAGGAAAATGCTTTGGCCGATCTGGGAGCACTGGTAACAGGGCACTTGTGAACAAAGGTATCCACCAAAATGTTCAATACATACATATATAAATAAATAAATAAATATCACCTTGTAACTGCCTAATTTGTAATGAATACAAACCTAACGTTTTTAGACTTTCCTCATAACTTGCAAATTCAAAACCTTTTACAAGTTTGGTTGTACTACAGTACTTCGAATTCATTCCAAATGTTATATATCATCTTTACTTTTGGGTGCCCAGAATTGCCTACATTATTCAATGTGTGACCTCTCAAAAGTCGGATACATAGACATGATAACTTCCATAATCCTAGTAATAACATCTCTTCTAATATATCCAAGTGTTTTATTCCACTTGGTGATTGTCTCATTGCAATGTTTAGTATTCCTGAACCTATTAGTCACTGTAATACTGAGGTCCTTTTCTTTATCAGAGGCTTTGAGAATCTAGTCACCTCGTTTGAAAGTTGTTTTGGAGTTCTTGCCACCAAAGTGCGATGCTATGCATTTCTTTTAGTTGAATTTCAGTTGATTAAGTATTGACCATTTGTATAATTCATTTATCTTGACTTGGAATAAATTCACTTAATTGCTACTTTTAACACCATGTCCTATTTTTGTGTCATAAACAAATTTGCTGAGCCTGTTCCCTTTACTATATTCATGCTGGAAACATAGTTGTTAAATAGTGATGGCCCTAACATTGATCCCTGGGGAACACCACTGGTGACAGCTATTTTTTCTGAATCATGCCCTTTTACTCTTATACTCTGCAATCTATCCATCATACAGAAGTTTATCCTTTGTACTATTTCAGGTAACACTTTATTTTAAGTTTCCTAATTGCAATGTAATTACATGCAACAAGCATGTAACTACAGTGTAATTACCACTGTTATGAAGCCCACCAACACTTGAAAACCAACACCTAAGGTACTTTAAATAACTATTTTTTTTGTGTTGTAAATAGGTGGGATGGACAAGGGGTATGGAACATTTTAGCAGGTCTTCCTCATATTACTCCTGAAACAGAACCAGAGTTGTACTTTTGATTAGACTTTTACTGTTGACTTAGACTTAAATTTTATTTCTTCTTGTTTCCACTTATGTACATACAGTTTTGTATTATGCTACTATACTCAATGGGCCGTATATTCAAAAGGGTTGTGCAATGCGCAATAGGGTTGCACCAGCGCAAGTCAGAAAATGTGCCATTCTGCGATATTCAGCAGGAGGCAGTTGCACAACTGAAAACATGCTGAGCAACAGCAATGATAATGAAGGCAAGCGCAACCGAAGAGGGTGGAACCATGCATAAAGTGCACAGTGCAATGTTCAAAGACTTGCGCAATGCACAACAGTGGAGCAGGCGGAAGTTGTGCCATAGCAGAAATGAGCCAAAATAAAAACGAGCAAGGAAGAGGTGCAAGAATGCTACAGGAAGCTACATGAGGCAGGGAGAGAGACAGAGTAAGAGGGAGAAAGAGGGCAGGCCAGGGAAACAAGACAACAGAATAGGGGCAAGGGAAGGTGTGTGGGACCACAGAGAGCAGAGGCCAGTTGGTGTACCCGGTGCAGTGGAGGTAGCAGTCAGGACAGCGGGAGGAAAGCAACAACAGCTGGGGGGGACACAAGCTAGGGACATGGACAGTGCCACCTTCCACATGGAAGCTGTAATGAGGGGGGTGAGAAGGCATGCTGCAGGGGGACGTGGCCATGGAAGGGCCCATCAGCGGTACGCCCCCAACAGGCAGTACCGAGCCAGCACCAGCCTTGAGCTGTACACAGATGTCGAGATTGTGGGCTGGTACTGCCTGAACAGTGAAATACTGAGGTGGCTCTGTGAGCTGTGCAGTGATGTGATGCAGGTACCCACACGACGGAGTCATGCTCTGTCAGTGGAGACAAAGGTAACAGCCTGCGTGTGCTAGCTTGCCACGGGTACCTTCCAGAGACCAACAGGGGCACCACAGGCATAACACAGTCAGCCACGTCATGCATCCTCACCCAATTCTTCAGCACACTGCTGCCACATGCTGCGGAGTACATCCATTTCCCAAGCACTGCGGCAGAGCGCACAGCAAACATGCAGAAGTTCCACAGGGTAGGACGTATGCCTGGCATGCTAGGGGCGATAGACTGCACCCATGTGGCCATTTGCATGCCACCTGGCCCCAATGGGGCCACCTACATGAATTGGAAGGGATATGCTAGTGTCAAATGCCAGGTGGTGTTTGATGCCAGTGGGCACATCATCAATGTCTGTGCCACGCACCTTGGGGGAGCACATGATTCCTTCATCTGGTACCAGTTGGCACTGTGCCATCAATTCGAGAGTGGGGACATCCCCACAGGTCATCTAGTGGGTGAGTATGCATGTAGAACTGACAAATTGAGGGCAAGGGGGGGTAAGCCAGAGGTGCCATGGGTGTGGCACATGGGGTTTGGGGCAGTCTGAGCCTGAACAAGACACTAACCTCCACTATCTCCACACAGGTGACAGTGGATACCCACTCCGTCCCTGGCTGCTCACACCCTACCGGCAGCCCATGACCCTATCGCAGCAACGCTTCAATTAAGCACATGCCACCACACGCAACATCATTGAGTGGGTGTTTGGGATGCTGAAGGCGCATTTCCGTTGCCTGGACACCTCTGGCAGTGCCATACAGTATAGCCCCTCAAAGGCCGGTGGGATATTCCTGGCCTGTTGTATGCTGCACAACATGGCCAAAGACTGTGGAATAGCCATACAGGTCGAAGAGGGGGACAGCAATGGGGACGCCGGTGATGCCAGTGACAATGGGGATGGGCAGCCCCCCCTTGGACAACGGGACCCCCGACTGATCCGGCAGGCCCAGCTGCACTGGGACACCATCACAGAGGAGCACTTCAGCCAACACAGGTAAGTCATGGGGCCATGTGCAACCACCAGTGGCTAGGGCACAACCCTCGTACACACATGGAAACACACCGGGGTGCATGACGGCAAGGGAAGTGGCAGGGCACAGAAGCACACACATACAACCAGGGAGGGGTGAACAGTAACACGCCACATGGACGGACACACACACACGCACACACAATAGGCACAAAGTGCACAGGGGTCAGGTGCAAAACAGAGCTGGAACACAGACACTAGCAACACACATGTCCACAGGCCACCACATCCACTGACTGTCTATGTGCATGTGTCAGATGCTGGGCACCATAGCACTTTGGTGTACAGCGCAATGCAGGCATCATCATGCACATGCACCTGTGGACAGCAGTCAGGATGGTGTGCAGGTGGACCTTGTGTCTGCTTGTAGGGCTGGGCACCCACCGTTGCACTGCCCACCAAAACACACAATGCACACAGGGCTGCACCAGACAGTGCCCTCACTGGGAGACAGGTCAGTCTTGCGGCACAGTGCCACATCCACCTCGGATGCGTGGGCGGCCCCGCCGAGACCCAGCAGCAGTGGCAGGCTGAGCACGGGCCTCATGGGGTGGCACCGATGGTCCACCAGGGGTTTCACTGCGCAAACGCGGATTGTGCCCGCACAGGTGTCTACAGCACACTGAACATACCTGCACCAGGAGTGCTCGGATGCCCACAGCTGAACCCGCGTCGACAGGGTGGGTGTCGCACGACACCGGGAATGGGGAGTGGATAGCAAACTGCATGGTGTGAGCGACACATGGACACCTGACTGAGTGCCCATTGTGGCCAAGACAGCGACCAATGCCTGTGTTTGCCTGTCAATGGCAGCAGTCACATCCTCCCGCAACTGGTCAATCCATGACAGGATCCTATCGGTGTCCCTGCTGTGTCGCTCCTCGACCCTCTCCAGACCATACACAGTGCCTCCATGGACGTTGCAAGCCGCATCTGCTGCTGTACTGATGCCGGCAGCAGGTGGGTGTGCTCATCAAAGAGGTCATCTGCCACCTCGGCAACCTGTCCCTCAGGGAATGGAATGGCCTGATGTTCAGCACCCCTTGAGGGTGGGCGCTGCTCACCAGGACCAGGTATGGGCAAGTCCATAGGCAGTGCACAGGCACCACCGCTGAACCCTGTACCCCCCAGTCCCGGTGGGTGACTGCTGCTGCTGCCCCTCCACCTGCTGTGCCTAAGGGATCGGTTGTTCCGCTGCTGTGGACACAACAATGCTACTGACCTGACCAGCCACCGGTGCTGCCCCAGCGGTGCTGACAGGCGCAGCCTGGGACTGTGCTGACATGCTGGCACACACGTCGGAACCAGCCAGGTCCATGGGCGTGAGCTGGCCTGCAGTGTGTCCATTCTGTGACACACACATGTCACTGCCCATAATGGTCATTGCATCATCAATGGTGCAGGTCTGTGCCACAGCCACAGCCACAGCGTGCTGGCATTCTTGGACGCCAGACCGCTGAGACACAGGAAGGGCCTCCCCCACACCTGTCTCAACGACATCAGTGTTGACAGCCAGGTGGACCCACTGTTGCAATGCACATCGGCTACCTGCGGAGGTGGATGGTCCCTCCTCCAACTCCAGATGGCTGTCTGCAGTGGACAGGCCCTCCACCACTGACCCCCTACAGATGTGCAGGATCTGTAACAGAAAGTAAGGACACGTTAGTGCATGTGATCTACCCTCCCCCCCCGACAGACCATGATGTACCATGCAGTGATGGGCTACCACCTGTCTGGAATCCAGCTCCTGGAACACCCTCAATGGCACTGCGCTGCATGCTTGCAGTGAGCCTGTCCTCTGCCGGAGTCAGCTGCACCACCTCCAGCTGGCCCCTGCCTGTTGCAGCACGTGCCGCCCTGATGGCAGCCACCTTCTCCTTCACCCTCCTCCTGTCGGTACCCATCTTCTTCTTACACTCCTGCACAGAGAGCTGGTGGCTGCCATGCAGGTTGACGGCACGTGCCACCCCCTCCCATGCAGCAGCACAGGCCTGAGGGGTTCCCCGCCATCCACTGAGCAGTGGCTCCTGATCGATGTAGGCCTCGAAGAGTGCCTCCGTCTCAGCCTTAGTAAAATTGGGCCTCCTCTTCCGCCCACCATCATCCTCCTCACCCAGTCCTCGCTGGGTCATTTTTTAGCCTGTATGGGTGACAGTGGTTACCTGTGACTATGCAGTACAAAGCAAGTCCCTGAGATCACAGTCCAGAACACCACACAGCATGCAACTCACCTATAAACTGCAGTAACCGAATATGGCCACTGCAGAACAGTGTCGTATTTTTGTAGCGCAATCCATGCAAATTAGGTGTGGAGCAACTTTAATGAGATGCAAATTGCTCTGCTGCACCATTGAATGGCTGATCGGATGATTTGCATATGACAGCTGAATATCGCGCTTTTGTGCTTTGCACAATTGTGTTGAACGTGCTGAGCCAATGGCTCAGTTCTGTGGCTGCGTAGTACACCGCACTGCGCATGCCTAGGTAGCTTACGCAGGCGTCTGCCACGCTGATGACGTGCTGTGTGCGGTAAGCAATTCAGGGCACGGCCACCATTGTGCCAGTGGTGCTATGGCGAGGGTCACTACATGGCGCTGTGGCACAACTGCGCAATAGTTTGCTGTGGCGATGGCATACATGCAACCAATCGCGCTAAATGCATAGATGTCCAATGGCACTGTGCGTGGCCTTGTGCCAGAGACCCATGACCCTGTGCCTGACCTTTGCCCCCCTTGGCGCTATACATCTGGCATGGCTGCAGCTCCATCGCGCTGATCGGTGACAGCACGATAGGGAATGGTGGCGCTCTACCGACAGCGCGATAGGGAATGGCTGCAATGTACTGCGCTGCACTTCCACATGGGGTTGCCACGCTGTGGAGCGCCATATTGCCTACTATAGCATTAGAGATGGCATGCAGGAGAGTCCCTCAGTGGAGTGCCCTTGAGCTGGCCAACCTTGTGGCCATTGTGGAGCCACACTATGGCCCACTGTTTGCTGAGGGTGCCACTGGACAGGGCCGGGACCCAGGTCTGGCAAGAGGTGGCCACTGACCTGGAGGCAGCCACTGGCCACAGGAGGATGGCCAAGCAGTGCAGGCACCGGTATGGGGACCTGAGACGGAGGGAGTCGGAGCTACTGGCACCTCTGCGGTCGCGTGCCAGGAGGGGCATGGTACCTCATCCAGGTGGGTGATACATCTACGCACTTGTATGGTCCATATGGGTAACACAGTCATATGTGTCCAGCACATAGGGAAGGGATGGTCTAGGGTTGGCTGTGGTGGTGTTTACAGGGTATGGGATGGATGGGTCTGGCTGGGTGGGTGGGCACACACATTGGGGCAGGGGGGAATATGCTTTGGGTTTGTACTGATGTGTTTCTCTCCTTTTGTCTCCCACAGGTGTGGCTGAGCGGAGAAGGATTACAGAGCAGCAGCAGTGGGGGACACTGCACAAGGCATGTTGGGGACCAACCCCAATGCCAGCAACAACCGGATGAGGGTGAGTGCCATGACACCATGATTGCTATTGCATGCTGTGTGACAGGGTGGGAAGCAAGGCATGGCCACCATCCATGGACACCACTGCCATGCACATGACATGTGACAGTCAGCACTGTCCAGTGGCACTGCATGTCTGGGAGTGTATCAATGGTGGTCCATGCATGCACTGGGCACATGGCTGTGGCACTGCTTGCCCACCACATAGCCATGTTACTGTACAGCCTTGGTCTTGCTGTGCTGGACATGGGCGGTGTGTGTGTGCAGTGGTACACATGGCTGTTGCTGCCTGGTTGGGCATGTCTTGTGGACACGGTCACTGTGGGTGGGTGCAGACCATCACAGGAGCGTGGCACATGGCTGTATGCCATGCATAATGGGTGGGCTGCAGGGGGATGGACAGTCACACCCATTGACTCTGATCCCTTGTTGTAGGTGTGCGGATACGCCTGTGAATTGAGTGGTCCATCCAGGATCTTGTGTGGGTGGTGCAAGAGTCCCTTGCCATCCTGAGGGATCTTCATTGGCATGGGGTGAGGAGGAGGAGGTGACTCAGGGAACGGCCCTAGGCAGCAGAGGACCAGGCTGGCCGCCAGTGACCACAGACAACCTCCCCTCTTTGACCAACCCTCACACCCCGCCTTTCCTCTCCTATTTGTTCACCCCTGCCCCTTACCCATCCCCACCTTGTTCCTGTCCCTCCACCCCATGTTTGTACATATTTGTAAATAGTTGTTGTTGTTATATATTTTCTAATACAGTTATTTTGATATGAATACTGTGGTGATCTCTGATTTTCAGCTGGCTATAGGTGCTCAGTTGCAGTGGTGTGCATGGCATCTGGGGTGGTTCAGTCATGGGTATGTGTGTGTGCGTGGGGAAGTGTCTCTGGTGTGGGATTGGCTATGAGTCAGTATCTGTGGTGTGTGTGTTGTTCTCTGTGCATTGCATTACTGTGTGCAGTAGTCCATGGTGCCTGCTTTGTGTCCATTGTGCCCCTGTCATCCTGTCCTTGGCCTGTGCAGCTGACACCCTTGCATGTCCGTGGCCTGTGAGGTCTGCTGCCTTGTCAGTGGTGACTGTCCCTGCATGTCATCCACTGTGACCATCACAATGCTGGGTTGCCTCCTGTCACTGGTGTGGTGCATGTTTGCCTCGGGTGACACTGTGGCCTCTGCAGTTGCTGTCCCACCTCCATGCTGTGGCTTGTGTGTGTTGCAGGGGCTGTGCACCACCTTCTGTGACTTGTGATCCAGGCATATGCTGGTGGCGTACAGGGCCACAGTTCATGCACAGGGTGGGTGTCACCCCTGTGCCATGGTGGACTGCAGGCTGTGTGTGCACAGTTTACTTGGGCCCACACTGGGGGCTTGGTTGCCACACTACTGCGTCCCTGTGTTAGTGTCCCCGAGGGTATAGGTGTGTGTTTGCCCCGGCACTGTGTTGCATCCAGTGTGCTGCATGCTTCCACTCACCACTGTGGGTGTCTGTGCTGGCTGCTGTGGCTCATGGTGAGTCGCGCTGTGACACTTGTCTACTGTGCAGGGTGCTGTATCAATGGCAGTGGTGTCAGGGGCACGCCCTTTCCCGTGTGGGGTACTTCTTGTGGCGACACATGTTCAGTCTCTCAGCTGTGCCTCAGGGGGATTGTGCATGTTGGCACTGTGTCTGCCATTGTTGCATTGCCGTGTGTTGCCACCCACTGCTGGGTGCTCATGGTGGGTCTGGCTTGTATGGTTCTGTGGTACAAGAGGTTGCGGTGTGACAGTGAGGGGTGGTATGCATGGGGATTCCTGCAGTGGTGGTCACTGCTCATGGGGGGTGTCTTGGGGTCACGGTGCAGGGTGTGCTGTGCATGGGGGAGTTGCTGTGCCATGGGGTGGTCCGCCCTCCTTGTGTGGCAGTCTCAGCTTGCCGGTGGGTGTGATGGGGCACCATGGCCCAACTGTGCTTTGTTTGCTTGTCCCCATCAGCCAGTGGATATTCCATCCCTCCACCAGTTGTGCTGTGCTTGGGGTGTGGGGGTGCATTGTCAGTTCTGCAGTGTGTTCCTGTGCCCATCTGTGGCATGGGTGGTGGGCCCCTACCTACCTCCTTGGTTATGCAGTTACATTGCTCTGCTGCTGGGGGGCTCCCTGCTTGCGCTATGGTGCCTCTGGGCTGCTCAGCTGGGCAGCCCTTGTTGCGCCATAGCGCATCGTATCTGCCCAGCTTCCCCTTCCTAGTTGCGCTATGGGCCAAGTTGTGCGATATTCAGACTTTGGCTGTTGGCGCAATTTGGCTTGCTCCTTTTTTGAATATCACGTCTATTGCACATGGGCGCAATGGACTTGTGCTTGCTCCTGCTATTGCACACTTTTTGGGTGCAGTTTGAATATCCAGCCCATTAACTGTATAATAGAAATGAAAAAAAGACTTAGACTTTTAATTTCACTTTTCCCTGTTTCTACTTCTCTGAATACAGTTTTATTATTATGCTGCTATACCCAATAACTGTATAATAAAAATGAAAAAAAAAATAACTGTATGATACAAATAGCACTGAACTGTACACTATTTAAAAGTGTTTTTGTTTAAGTGCAACTTGGCTGGACATTAAAGAATCTTACCCAGATGAGAAGGAGGTAGGGGCGTGTGAAAAAAAAAAAAATCTGCCCTGGGAATTTCTCTGAAAGTGGGAATTTCACTTCCACGAAAGTTTAGAAATTATTTTTGCAACTTTCCTGGAAATTCTGCCTTTAAACTGTGAAATAAATATACAAACTGCGGGTTAATTTGTTATACTGTGGGAAAAATTATCTGTAGAATGGATCACTGCTAGTGGTCAGTTCTGAGGCTTTTTTTAATCGCAGTTTAATTCATTAATCCACCCCCCCCCACTGATAAGGTGTCCCAGTACATAAATATATAAAAAAAATCTCCAATCCTTCCCTCTGACCTCCTGGTGTCTAGTGCTCTCCATCCACCAATTGTGGGTCCCAAATAAAAAAATCCTTGATCCCTGGTGTCTAATTGCCCCCCCCCCACCTGGGGATCATGGCCCGTGGGTCCAGGTAAAGAAGAAACAAAAACTTCAGTCCTTCTCTGGTGTCTAGTGGACTCCCCACCCACCAATCATGGCCCTCAAACATTTTATTTCACTGGTTTCTAGCAGACCCACCTCCTTATCTTGAATTCCATTAATCCACAAAAAAACAGCCGGCAGTCCATTGACGCATCCGCCCCTATTCTCTGGTGTCTAGTGGACCCCCCCATATTTGATCCCTTATAAAGAAAAGTAATTCCAATTCCATGGTGTCTAGTGGAGCCCCCAACCCCCACCCTGACAGTTCATCTGCCGGGACCCCCGTCCCCCTCTCCCTGCCCCTGAGCAGGCCACCAGCACAGCCCTCCTCTCTCCTCCACTACCAGTGGCCCACTGAACTGTCAGTGAATGACCTCATGGTTGTACAAGCATGCACTCATTCACTGGCAGTTCATTAAAGATCAATGGCAACCATTTTATACATTGTTTAAAAAAGCCTATAGACATCTGCATTCAAGTCCCTGTGTTATGAGTAGTGTTTCCTGAAAAAGTCATGCTATTTGGTTTTGTGGTTTTCTTTAAATCAGCATTTAATAACCTGTTCTGCACTAACAGAAAACAGTCAGGCTGTTTCTATCCCTCTGACTGAGCCTAGGAGAGTGATGACATCATATTGGATTAGGGTACAGATTCAGCAGTGTAAGCACCTGCTTGACTGATGAACTGTTAATATTCCAATTAAAACAATCTGAGAGGTAATTGTTTGCTGTCCAGGGTTTTTACAAACCTAGTCTCTGGTGTTTGTTCAGATGAATTAGCTGAAAATCCACATTTTGTTTGTCTAAAGAGCTGATCATTTGAGTTTCAGTGTTGAATCAAAGTGGTATGCATTTGAGAAATCAGCTTATCTGTATCATAGCTGCTGCCAGTTCTTTCTCATTAAAACTCTGTTTTTTTTTCTAGCTATATAACACTGGGTTGTTTATTTAATGGATATAAAATAAGTCTAAAGTTTGTTAGTTCATACAAGTAGTTTGTCTTTTTAATGTAGTCTCAATAAATAGGTTCATGTAAGAACAATATTTTCCTCTCAGATTGACAGACAAGTACCTGCCACAATCTGCTATTTCAGGCACATGTGCAATATGAACTCACACATTTCAGTTATTTGATGGTTTATGAGTCAAAATAAAGAAATGAATTTATTGACTTGGTGGGATTCCAAAACAAGACAATACAAACAATGACTGGTAACCATGCATTACTCTCTATATGACATTGGAAAACATAATACTATATATTGTGCAAATTCTGAGCAGAGTTGAGGGATATAGTGGAAAAACACTGATTCAAAGGAATATATTGTTGATGGATGATTGTTTTACAGTAGTTCATCCAGATGGGGTTGATATTTTTACCAATATATTTTGAAACATGCATTCAATATCTGTTTCACTAAACTTTGTTTGTATATCTAATCACCATTGCTGTCCCTCCCCCAAATAAATACTGAGGTGTATGTATCCCCCGATCAGGTTTTAAATACATGCATACGCCCATTATTATTTTCATAATCTTTTATTCCCCTTCTGTAACAAGAGTTGCAAAGAAACTTGCAAAGTAACTAGTAATGAGTCATGTGCGGCCATAAGGCACATCCCTGTAGGCCTCCATATCACGTGCGAGTCGTTGAGCTGTGTGTCCTCCTTCAGCCATTTTCATCTGGGAAATGTGCACTTCTGCTACACTTCAGCCACATGGTGACTTTTCACTGCTCTGACACAGCCCTAGACTGAATATTGCCAACGGGAACCCAGTGGAGACAGCGCTGTTCAAACAGGAAAGTGCCAAGGCTCCTGTTGGCTGTAATTAGTTCTAACATGCTAATAAGCCTACCGAACATACAATACAGTACTCACAATTGCTCACTGACAGTCAGAGGGTAGCCAGCAAGGTTGGGAGCAGAGGGCTTTGCTGTTCAGCATCACGATTGCCATTGTTCATCCTGGGTGACTGAGGTAGGAGATGCAGGGAGGAGGGTCCTGAGCAGGCTGGTCAGGAGGCAGTGAGATGCACTTACAGGAGGCTCACTACACCACCAGAAATATTTAAGAGAGCTACAGGATGGGCAATTGGGGGAGAGGGACAACTAGACCACAAGGAATATTCAAGACAGCTACAGAATGGGTAACAGGGGGTGGGGGACCTCTAGACCTCCAGGATTTTTATTTTTTATAATTTTAATACATTCCTATCATATTCAGCACTCAACTGCAATGAATTTCCTTACCTTTTAAAAAGGACACATAATATCTGCTACATGTTACTTTGCATTGCCAATGTTTGCCTGTTATTGTCAGTTCCTTTTCCGGCAAGCAATACACAGCCACAGCGCCCTTCCCCATTATATGCCAAACAAACTTGGTGATACAGTAGCACACCGACCTTCAAACAATGTACTAGGCAGTCCCAGGTATCTTCTAAACCACCCTCATGCCCCGACTCCTGTATCAATCAATTTCAGATTTTGTTCTGCCCAATTCCAAACATCCTTGGTGTCCAGTATTTCACAGCCCTCCCTGCTTTACTTCAGTCATTCCTGTTTTTGAGTGGTACTCCCTACACACACTGCCAGATTCCAAGCATCTGTTTGTCTAGTGGTACCTCCACCTTATCTAATTTCAAGCATCCATCACATCCAGTAGTATCCATAACAAATACACTCTACACCATTCCAGGTATCTCTTCAATCTAGTTGCATTTGTCCAATGCCTTGCACCATGTTCAAGTATCCATGGCATTCACTGGTGCCACCCCCCATAACCTGTCCAATGACCAGGATTCCATGTCATCCAGTGGTACCCTTCTCTCTCACCAATGCTCCTTTTGAAGGTGGCTCACCTACACAGTCAGCCACCATCTGATTACACAAAGTCCTACAGGGATATACCAACATTTGTATATTGCTTTAGTCCTTGCAAGAATTATCATTTAAATAATTCAAGTGCTGCATCACTGTAATACTTGTGTTCTTTCAATGAGATTTCTTGTAAATACTATAGCAATATGCCCTCTGTAGGTATATCACTATAGCACCTTGCATGAGTAAGATGGTGGCTGGCTGAAGGCACTTGGATTTGACTTCTGGTGTCAGTCACTTAAGAGGGATGGGGGAACAGATATGCCACTGGAGATCTGATCCCATTCACCACATTCCTTTTTATTAAAATTCTGATGCTGGAGTGGTCTCCTGTATAAGATTAGGATTGTGGGTAAGAGCATACCACTGGGGGTTGGCTCCTGGTGGCCCCATTTTAGTAATTAGGTAGCTTGATGGGGCATGGGAGGTGAAAGAAGGAGGACGCCCATTTGTACTTAAAAAATTCAGTTGTATAATTTTGTTTTCAGGTTGAAGTTCAAAAAACACAGTTATCTTCATATAGCAGGATTCCACAGGCATTTCTTCACTTTTCTTTCAATGTGCAAATTCAAAGTTAATTTCAGTTACAGTCATTTGGCAACTAGAATGGTAACTCAGTCAAAGGTGTACTAGCAAAACACTTGCTACACACTGGCACAACTCAAACTTCTTTATAAGTAGATGTGGGCGAAGTCAACAAAATTCACTCTGCCAAAAATTTGGCAATACGCGTAGAGCAATTTATGAAATTTGGCAATTCACATAGCGGGGGAGGTCAACCTTGAAGTGTAGAGTTTCCACAGAAAACTACTAAAATTGATATCCCTGGTGTCTAGTGGTAGTGATCCCCTGCCTCCTCCCTGGCACGCTGCCCTGGTGTCCAGTGCCCCCCCTCGCCAATCTCACCACAACAACCATATAAAAAGATATTTTTTTTAATTAAATCCCTTCCCTGGTGTGAGACAGTGCCTCCCCTCCACCACAGATCACCGGCCACAATAAATCCACCCCCCCCAGCTGCTGGCACCTTGCCCTGGTGTCGAGTGGTCCTTGCGCTCCTGCTGATTGCTGCCTGGCTGGCACTCACATCCACAATACTGTCTTATTAAAAACAAAAAGTTTACTCCCTGGTGTCTAGTGGACCCCCTAGCCCCCCACCCTGCTCCCCCCCAACCCTGAACTAGGTGGGCCACTGGCTCAGACCTCCACTTACCTCCATGGCCGGCAGCCCGACTGAGTTCAGTGAATGAGCGCGTGCTTATACAAGCACGAGCTCATTCATTGACAGCTCATGGTCATTTCCTTCTGTTCTGCGGGGTGTAGAGTAGGGGAAGGGGTTGCTCCATTCACTGGTGGGGGCAGCAGAATGGGGGGAATGGCACTGTGATCCATTCCAGGATCCACAGCGCCGTTCCCCCACATCCCACCTCCCTGCAGGACACTGGATCAGCCCCCTATCCTTCTCTACACCCCAGAAAACAAAGGAAATGACCATGAGCTATCAATGAATGAGCTTGTGCTTGTACTAGCATGCACTCATTCATTTAGCTCAGTCAGCTGCCGGCCAAGGTGGTGAGTTGAGGACTGTGCCGGTGGCCCACTTGGGTCAAGGTTGGTGGGAGAACAGGGTAGGGGCACTACCTGACAGGGTGAGGGTCCACTAGACACCAGGGATTAAATTCAACTTTTTTTTTATAAGACAGTATTGTGGATGTGGGTGCCAGCTGAGTGGCAATCGGTGGTGCTGGAAGGAACCACTAGACAACATGGCAGGGTGCCAGGAGCAGTGGGGGTTGATTTATTATGGCCAGTGATCGGTGGTGGTGGTGGTTGGGAGCACTGTCTGACAAAAGGGAAGGCATTTCATTAAAAGGTTTTTTTTTTTATATATTGTGGGTTGTGGTGAGATTGGAGGGAGGGGGGCTGTGGACACCAGAGAGGGAAGTCAGGCTGCAGACTGAGGAGGGGGGTGTGTGAATTCTCCTTGCTTTGGGATTTATTAAGTGTAATTTGCATTTAAAACTCCAAAAAGCAAGGTGAATTTACAAATGGCAAATTCCAGGTAATTACGCAAAGTGCTCCTAGGAAGCAAATTTGGCAACTTCTCCATAAATTTGCCCGTGGAGAAAAACTTTGTTGCATCTCTGTTTATAAGGCAGCCAATCAAACCTCCTCCCCTTTAATAAGACAGACCTGGTAATTGGAGATGAAACTTCTCTCACTGCTGTCTCTGATGTGATCTCCTTCCAAACAAGCTGGCTTATCTACACCTGGGATGGAGTCACATGATCAGCCCAGTTTACTAATTATTCAAATATTTCAAACTTACACTACTTTTAAACACTGAGACAAATCCATTTTGGTGGCCATTTGCAATAATCAATCACCCTTCCTTTATTTACACATTTATAACTCTGCACATCATAATATTCTCCAGAAAAATATTAATGAGTTGGGTTCCACCCTCAGGCTAACCCTTAACTGGTGTCACCCTTCTTTTACAAACATATACTTCAAATACCTGCCAAATCATGCTTTATTAGAGGAGGCCAGGACCAGCAAAAAAACTCTTTTCTGAATCCTGAGGAACTGCAAGATCATTTTGAACAGCACACGTCAGACTTCACACAAAACCACTACAGAATGTGCACCTTAAACAGCCCATACCCCTGTTAATAGCACACCTAACACCTGCAAAGTAACACACACTGTACCTCATAATAATCACCCAAGAAACCAACACAAAATATAACACACACTTAATACCCAACTACTGACACATATCCCCCACCACATTCCCAGACTACTACCAGTACTTCATCTTCACAGGCAAGACTTGAACCACACACACCTAAACTACCACAACTACTAACCCTACACACAACATGCCCTACCACTACACCAGCTAGTCAGCACAGCTCCACAGTGGCAGATCTCTTCATTTCACAAACACCATTAACACATAACTAATGTGAGGCAGTGCAGTGTAGTGGTTAAGAGCATGGAGCTACAAACCTAGAGACCTGGGTTTGAATCCCCCTGCCTCACTTGCAGACTGTGTGACCCTGAGCAAGTCACTTAATTTCCTTGTGCTCCCAGGTCACACTTGGAAACAAGCCTCAGCTTAGTGTGCCTTTCCTGGTTAAACAATTTCTCTTTTCCTAATGCAGAACGAAGAACTAATACACAGATGCCACACATACAGATACCTTTAAATGCTTATGTGGGGGTCTTCACTGACCACCCCCCACCACCAATTAGGGGGACTTTGCTCCACACACACCCATACTAATATATACAAACTTCAGATTGCACTACCACTGAGCAAAGCAGCATTATTATACCATAGCATTATTTACCTTGCACTGATTTCCCATGCGCTGTTAGTAAAATACTATTATGCAGCTGCATGCATTCCTTACATGTTCATCCAGTAATCTTATTGGGACATGAGGAGGTCATTTACAGAACTAACTTATTCCTAAATGGTACAGTATCCAAACTGAACGTAGTCAAGATCCTACCAGTCCTCGGGCCTATGGAAAATAGCAGTGAACTATTAGGTATGCTAAATCTTGCTAAGAGTCTAAATTAAAGAGGAAGGGTCTTCATTCTATGGCAAGCTAGAGGGTATTTGTGAGCAAATAATGCTTGCATGCCCAGGACATGCTGTAACTCTGCTAGAAGGGAGGGAGTACTTGTTAGGAGAAAGGATAAGGCATTCAGAGTGGATTTAAATGGGCTGTGGGGCAGCTAGTACAGATGACCACAAGTGGCAGTAGTTTCATACATGTGCTTACATAAAGGAGATCAGCAGAGCTGAGCACCACAAGAATATTAGACTCCCTGGTAGAGCAATGGAACATAGGGCAACAGCGGTTCTCACTTGAATGCAGGTCATAGAAGCACAGTATTTTTCAGCAGAAAAGGACAGCTTAGCCCAATAAGTCTGCCCAGATGTTCCCTGTCTAATCTGTCTCTGCAGACCCTATCTGGTCTCCAGTGACCCTCCCCTTTCCCTGCCTATTTACTAATATTCCCCTATATCTATCCCATGCATGCGCTAAGCCCCTCACAGTTTTGCTTCCACCACTTTTGCTGACAGTTTGTTCCAGGTTGTAGGCTTCTGTCACCCTTTTAATAAGTAGTTATTCCTCACATCCCTCTTAAATGCCCCCCTCTCCAGCTTTATAACATGCCCCCCTACTCCTGGTGATCAAACTCATTTGAAAGAGACTCGCTTCCTGCACCATGATCACCCATGTGAGGTACTTGTGGATCTCTATCATGTCCCTTCTTGCTCGCCTCCCTTCCAGGGTGTGCGTGTTGAGATCCCTCAGTCTCTCCTCATAGAACAGCACAGCAGAACAGAAAATCTGGGCACCAGAACTCGGCTGCATAAACTTTTTATTTTAGTAACAAGTACTCACAAAACCATAAACAGCAGCAACAACACAGCAACAGTGAGGGTAGAAGCACCCCTGAGCAGTTTTGCTCTGGGCTTCTCCTCTGAAGAAGCTTAGAGCTTGACCAGTCAGGGGTGCTTCTGCCCTCAGTGCTGCTGTGTTGCTGCTGCTGTTTATGGTTTTGTGAGTACTTGTTACTAAAATAAAAAGTTTATTCAGCCGAGTTCTGGTGCTCAGGTTTGCTGTTCTGCTCTGCTGTTTGCTTCCTGGAGCACAGAAGTTTACTCGTGAAGCATTTGTCTGCTGGCATTTCTCCTCATAGAATGTCTCATGTAACCCCCAGCATCATTTTAGTTACCCTCCTATGTATTGCCTACACACTGTCCATGTCATTTTTGATGTGCAGCCTCTGAAACTAGGCACAGTACTCCAGGTGATCTCTCACCAGCAAGTGATACAGTGGCAACACCACCTCCCTTCTCCTGCTGTAGATCCCCTTTCCTATGCATCCCATCCCAGCATACCATTAATCTAACCCACTGCTGTTTCACACTGCCTTGCCACTTTGAGGCCATCAGTTATAATAAGCCCAAGGCCCATTGCTTGTTACTGACTATCACTATCTCACTCCCACATCCTATACTCTGGTCCTCAGTTTCTATACCCCAAGTGCACGATTTTGAGCTTTTTGGCATTGAAGGCCAATTAGCATGCTCTTGACTACTCTTCAAATTACCCAAGATCCCAGCACATTATATATACCCATTCTAAGTGTCCACCCTATTACAGATTTTGGTATAGTTTGCAAAAATGCATACCTTTCATCTGGCTCTCTTTTTAAGGGATGGTGTCACTCTGAAAATCACGGAGGATATCAGGAAACAATATGAGTTCCTTTAGTTTAGCTCAGAGAAAAAAGTGATGGGGGATGGGCAAAATAGTCATGTATGGATGTACTACAGAACTTAAATCACTCAGATTAGTTGGCAAAATAAAACAGGATACAGTGTTGATAACAGCTTTGCAAAACTAACATAGAAACAGAATTTGACAGCAGATAAGGACCGCTTGGCCCACCTGTTCTGCCCATTTCCCTACCTGATGGATAAACTGCAGATTCTAGTTAATCAACTGCTTACTTCCTCCTACCCTCCACTAGAATTGTCTTATGCCTGTCCCATGCATTCTTGAATTCTGCCACTATTGCTGACTCCACAACCTCCTCAGGAAGGTTGTTCCATGCATTCATAACCCTCTCTGTGAAAAAATACTTTCTAACATTACCTCTGCACCGTCCACCCTCTATCTTCAAATTGTGCCCCCTTGTTCTTGCACATCTCTTCTTCTGAAAGATACTAACCTCTTGAACTTTGTTAATTCCCTTGAGATAATTGAAAGTTTCACAAGTGAAATTGTGATGGCTTTACCTAGTGCAAGTTCATGAATTTTGAGAATATTTTGCCAATTAGTAATTCTCAGTATTTCCTTATAGATGTAAAATTTCTAAACAGAATTTCTATGACTTTGTTAGTTTCCTGGACTCATTGAAATTGGGTATGTCAGGGGTCAGGCTTAAACATAGGCTTTTAAAATACTCTTCTTTCAAATACCGATGAGTTTCATTGGACTGCCATCCTGACTTCTCTAACCACGCGGATGCCATTCATCAGAAATTCCATAGTAAACCTGAAACACTATATAGGAACAACGCATGCATCCTCCTCCCTGCTACTGTACTAGAGAGATCATTGTTAAAATGATCATCCTGATCTTTGACTACAATGACATTGTATAAAGTGCAGTACCCAACTCCACCCAGACCAGACTGCACCCCCTTGTTTACTCCTTCTGCCTAATTATCTTTGACTTCCCCCATCCCCTGCATTCACAACAGCTTCCTTTGCTTTTCTATTGGATTGCCCCCTCTTGTTGCCAGGTGACTCTCCAACTCAGTCTCTTTTATCTAAAACTTCTGGTATGTCTCTTTACCATTTTAAGCTTAGTTCCCCACTCACTTACCCCTCTTCTTCCTTTTATTCCATTTAAAACTCAGACACTCGTTCACTCTATCTTCCTTGCACTAAGTCATCAGTATGTCCAGCTGCATTCACCTATAGATTATCCAAATGTTGGTCTACTCTCCCCATTGTTATCTCTTCTGCCTTCACTTATCTAGCCCTACAAACCCTCCTCCGTGACTTCATGGCTCACTCTTGTAACTGCTTCTATCTCATACCAATCCACAAGGGCTCTCTGGTGGCACTTCCTTCACTATTCATTTTTTGTAATTTTTTTCTGTCATCATTGCCTCTTTGTATTGTATGATATAAATAAAAATGATAAACTCAATTGAATCTTCATTTAAAACATAGAAAAGAATATAATCTGGGAAGACATAGGCCCAAATATTCAGACTGCACCTGGCAGGGGCACAGCACAACTGGGATGCACCGGGGCCAGGACCAGGCAATATTCAATGGTGATGCACTATGGCGCAGCACCATTGAATATGGCAAGGTGAGCACATATACTCTGCTTGGCGTAGTGGCACTGCACCAGTGCAAGCCACAGACTGGGATCACTGGGATGAGCCAGTGCATGCACAGTTGCAATAGGTGCATCACCCACAATATTCAGCAGGGACGAATGCAAATGAGGCCATAAAATATGCAAGGTGCAACACAGCAGCCGCCAGCCATGAGTTGCCACCCACCAACCCAGAACATCATCCACAAGCACTCACAGATCCCTGGTAGTCCAGTGAACCCCCCCCCCGAGTCCCTGATTCCCCAATGACTGTAATGTCAGACAATCCCTGGTAGTCTCATGGCCCCCTCCCTCCTGTGTCCCGATCACCAGAATAAGACCGAGTTATATGTCCCTGGTGGTCTGTGGTCACCCACCCATTGCTGCAATCATGGTACAGCACCATGTCATATATCCCTGATGATCCAGTGGCACCCACCCATCCCACCACACAGCACCCATTACCCACCCCTGCTCCCCCGTCATGCGGAGGGTGGCTGCAACCTGCCCGCATACTGCCCGGCCACATGGGTAACCAGATACAATATGGGCTGTAAGCCCATTGGTCCCCACTGTGAACCAATGGGCTTACAGGGCGATATACTAGACAGTCCCAAATATGTGAATGAACATATTCAGGACTGTCTAGTACAACTATGCCCTACAGGCCCATTGGTTCACACTGTGGACCAATGAACTTACAGACCATACTGTTTCTGTCATTTGGTGGGTGGCCGGGCAGTATGCGGGGGGTTGCAGCCACTCAACAATGATGGGGGGAGCGGGGTGGGCAATGGGTGCTGTGTGGGTGGGAGTGGTGCTGGTGCCACTGGATCACCAGGGATATATGATATGGTGCTGTACCATGATCGCGGCAATGGATGGGGGGGTACCACTAGACCACCAGGGACATGGAACTCGGTCTTATTCTGGTGATCGGGGACACAGAAGGGAGGGGACAACTAGACTACCAGGGACTGCCTCACATTACAGTCATCGGGGAATCTGGGACTCGGGAGGGGTGTCCACTGGACTACCAGAGATATGTGAGTGCTTGTGGATGGTGTTCTGGGCAAGTTGCAGAACAGTGTACCACATCATAGCTCCTTGTAAAATGTACTTTGACCTCTTCCATCCCATTTTCTGTTAAAGAGAACCATTGCGCAAGACAATTGTTCAGATTATGTGGAACTTTTTAATCACCTTTCAGTTTTTCAGGAATTTGCTTAACTGTCTTTGCCAGGTAAAAACTCCACAAAGTTCTTAATTTCACAACTGATTTCTCTGCATTAAATGAACTGTGGCAGAGGAAGAACAATGTCATTTTTGCTCAGCACTACCCATGAGGTGGTCCATAAACTGAAAACTTTTCTCTGATTCATACATAAGAATAGAATAAATACAACTACAGTACTTCTTGAGTCCTATTATTTAAAGTTCCCTGCTTTTAAGGCTAATATGACTGCATTCATAAATGTATAGGGTGAGACATTTGCTGAGCTGCATCTCTTTCCAGGTTCTTGCAAAGGGCAAGATGACATCTCAGTGTGTTGTCCCCATTACTGCTAAGGTTACTCGATTTGATTTGTGGGTATATGAAGGGAGGTAAATTGCACTGTGGCTGTAATCAATGTCGGTTGACATTTACTAATAACCTACACAATTGATCAGATAAAGTTAGTGCAAAGGTTGAGCTGACATTGGCATCAGGATGAATGTGAAATCAGTAAACTGGCCTTCTTCTATTATGTTTAATGTGCACTGCATACTTTTTTCTACTGTACAAGGCTGTGGCTCCCTAAACCGTGAAATGCAATACTAATGAAATTAGATGGCATGAGGGCACCAGATTTGTTTTTTGCCCTAATTGCCTTTTTTTCACTAGCATCAGAAATGTTCATAACTTATTTTCTACACCAGTAGTACAGAATGCAGTGGCAAAAATGATATATCTCTATCCCCCTCCTGCTCCATGGCCACGCTATACCCCCATTTGAGTACTGATATTAATCCAAGCTTAACCGCCAGAATAGTACCCCTACCCTGTGTAAGACCTAATGCTATACTGCCTCAGGTCTCTGCATAGTCCTGCGGTAGCTGTTCAAAAGTGGTAGATGCAGATGCAACTGTTGCTTTGCAGAATCTGCAACCAGAATTTGTAGTAGAAATTGCATTTAGGATTCACCCCATCTTCAATAGGTGCATCTGCATCCAGAAGTGCATCCAGAATTGTATTCCAAAACTGCACACAAGCAGTCATTTGCATCCTGTATGGATTCTTTTAAAAAGTATTCCTCTGGTTTGGCTGTCTGAATAGTACTAGCTTACATGATTTCAGTGGTTAGGCTATTCTATATGTTGACCACTTTATTTGTGAAGTAAAGCTTTCTAATTAATCCCTATATCTGCCCCTGACATATGAGTTCATGGCATCTACTTGTGTTTGAAATCCCTATCTCTAATATCTGTGTAGGGTATACCTCGTCTTCTGCTTTTATTATTTGTAATGCAAAGATTACACCCCCACACCCTTCTCTTCTTGATCCTAAATCATTTTGAGTGTTGTAATTTTTCTGCATACTCCTTGACCCCTAAGATGCTAATTAGCTCAGTGATCCCCTTTGAAGCTCCAGTGGGAGTGAAATGCTGGGTCTGTTTTACCACTGCCTCCATCTCTTGTTTTTGTTTTCATCCTTTAAAGGAAAACTGCATGTTAAAATCAGGAAAATATAATTGTTACCATCCATTGTGTGTTCTTAGTTCATCCCAGCGTTATTTTTCAGCTCAGGCTGTGTGAGGTGTTTTTTCTAACTTTCTCTTGCTATGTTATGGCCCTTTGGGGCTGCCATTTACCTTTCTTTTATTGCTTCTTGGCCCAGATAGTCTTCCCAGAGTGCCCTCTGCTCTGAGGTCTAATAGCCCATGCATCTGATCAGTGTCTTGTTACAGTGTCTGAATTGTTTATAGTAGCCACAATATGAAAGAATATATGGAGCATTGGAATGGTTTATATGGTTTGCAAACATCATGGAACACAACTAACAAGTCAGTCTGCACCAACAATGCTAATTTACTGCCCCCCAGGCTTAGCAGAGGAGAGAGTTTATATCAGCTGCACTCACTGCTGCATGCAACCTGTATATAAACTGTTACTTTGCTTAGACTTGTGTTCTCCCTACCCCTTTTATTCAACATATTCTCTACCTTTGATTCAGTTGCTTGTGTCCTGTGTTGAAGATTCATGCTTGTACACCAATGTAATCCTTTTAAAGCAGTTGTCATCCACTGGCTAAGCAGCCTTCAGTATTTTTATGTTCATGTGATCTGCTCCAGAAGCCCTCTGCATGATTTCATCCTGTTTTGTTCTTAATACCAGCTTGTATCATTGCCTTCAACTTTAAATATTTAAAGAACAGCTTGTATATGTGGAATAAAAGGGTGAGGGAGAGCACGAGTCTGAGCAAAGTAACAGTTAATATACAGGTTACATGCAGTGGTGAGTGCTGCTGATACAGACACTGTAACAAGACACTGGTCAGATGCATGTGCTATTAGACCTCAGAGCAGAGGGCACTCTGGGGAGACTATCTGGGATAAGAAGCAATAAAAGAAAGGTAAATGGCAGCCCCCAAGGGCCATAAAATAGCAAGAGAAAGTTATAAAAAAACACCTCACACAGCCTGAGCTGAAAAATAACACTGGGATGAACTAAGAACACACAATGGATGGTAAAAAAATATATTTTCTTGATTTTAACGTTCAGTTTTCCTTTAACACACCAGGAAAAATGGGATTTTTATTTCAACAAAAAGCAAAGCAACAAAATGCAAACCATTGATTGCTGTTCTAAAAAGTTGAGTTTTGTGATTTCATCTGCTGAGAAATATTATAAGTTCTTCTTTGTATTTCATGCACTTTCTGTGCAAGTAAAAGTTTTAAACCACACTATTTCAGTTTCCAGGCATCTATGTGCTACAGTTACTTTGGATGGAAATGAGAAAGGAAAATGTGGGCGCACCGGGATTTGAACTCCGGACCTCTGATATGCCGTTCCAGCTCTCTAACCATTAAGCTACAGGCTCACTGGTTACAGCATCCGAAGAACTTCCTATTTCACAGTCACACATTCCTTTCTCTCTAGTGTTGCTTAATCTGCAACTAGAAATTACTTAGATTGTCTATTAGTATTGCAGCAGTTTAGATATGATGGAATGGAAGGTCGGAGCAATCCGATTCAAATCCCGGTGCACCCACATTTTCCTTTCTCATTTCCATCCTTGGTTTAAAAAACTATATACCTTGCAGGGGTTAAACTGCACTGAGAAGTAGTGGAATTTCTAAAACAGTTACTTTGGGAAATTTAATTAGCTCAGTTGCCCTTTACTGGCCCCTTTCAACCTCTTCAATGCCCTTTTTCTACTGCTTTCATCAGAACTGCAAGCAATGGTCTAAACATAGTTAACTTTGTATCACAAAAGCAAGGACACATAGAAACTTAGAATCTGTCAGCAGAAAAAGGCATCTTGGCCGGTTGTGTCTGCTCATTTCCTACCTAATTTTGGATGAAAGAGTCTGAACAGCTCTTCACTCTCTCTTCTCCCCTCCCATTCAAATGAAGTTTTTACCAAATCCTTGTATCTATCCTACCCATGTTTGAATTTACCCACTGATTCTGCACAGAACATCTCCTTTCGTATCTTAATCAACCCCTTCAAAACAATATCTAAGAAAAAGTACTTCCTGGTATCTCTCATGGATGTACTTTCTGTTTACTTCACAAAGCTGCCCCTGTTGTTTGTGTTCTTGCTCAGGCTGAACAATTCCCCGCTATCCATAGTAGTTACATCATATAAGTATTGGTAAGTTTCAAGTTTGTCCTCTTTCTCCCTTCTTGTCTTATGTGCTGACATTTTTAGATCTGCCAGCCTTTTTTTGTGCATTATTTTCTGCCATCCCTGATCATCTTGGATTTCCTTCTGTGCATTCCCTCCACTTTGTCCCTTTCCTCTAGGCCCTATGGGTGCAGTTACAGGACTCAAAGAAAAGGACACTAAGGATGGGGGTAGTGTACAGACCACCCGAACAAGTGGAGGACCTGGATAGAGAGTTAGCTGATCAGATTAGAAGGGTCTGTAGGAAGGGGAACATAGTGCTGGTGGGGGACTTCAATCTACCAGTGGTGGATTGGAGCACCCCAACCACCACGGGTGCAAGGGAGCAAGTCATATTAGAAGCAGTTCTGGACAGCTTACTGGTGCAGTTGGTCCATGAAAGGACTAGGGGAGGAAGAACTTTGGACCTGGTATTATCAAATAGAAGGCTGAAAGGGATCTGGAGGTGGAGGACCATCTGTCTGGGAGTGACCACCACATGGTGTGGTTCATGCTTAATATGGGAAGAGAAAAAGAGGGTATGGGAATCAGGGTGAATGCTTTCAAGGAGGCGGAAATTTAAATGATGGGGCAGATTGAGGGTAGGTACCTGGTAAGTATTCAGTTTAATAAGGTGCTTGTCAAAAGTGGGAGATTATTAAAACAGGACTGGTGGAGGCTACTGGGATGTGTGCAAAACACACACAGCAAGAAAGGCAGGGCAAAGAAGCCAATTTGGTTAACTCAGGAGGTGATGGAGTGGGTGAGGGCCAAGAGAAAAGCATTTCAGAGACTAAAGAAGTCAGGAGGGGAAGGAGAGAAGGAGGAGGAGTATACCAAGAGGTCTAGGGAGGTAAGCAGGCTGGACAGAGTGGCCAAGGCTTTGACAGCTAAGGCTGGCACAAGGTATCAAGGATGGTGAAAAGGGCTTCTTCAGATGCATTAGGAAGAGATGGAAGAACAAGGACCAGATTGTGAGGATTAAAAAGGATGGAGGGTAGAGAAGGAGGGGGATCAGGCAGAGGCACTAACTGAGTATTTCTGTTCTGTGTTCATGAAAGAAAAAGGGGGCAGATATCTTGGTGGAGGAGAAGGGCAGGTGGGGGGGGTGACTGATATAGTGATTACAGAAGCCAGGGTTCTGGAGGGGTTAAGGGCACTGAGGATGGACAAGGCACCGGGTCCGGATGGTATTCACTCTAAGTAGCTAAAAGAACTGGTGGCAATCCTGTCGGGACCACTGGTTGACTTATTCAGTACCTCCCTGAATACAGGATGTGTACCTGAAGACTGGAGGATGGCTCACATGGTACACATTCACAAAAGTGGTCCTAGAGATGAGCCAGGGAACTGCAGACCAGTGAGACTCACATCAATTGTGGGAAAATTCATAGAGACAATCCTGAAGGAGAGCATGGTAGCATTTTTGAAGGACAATGGACTCCAAGACATTCAGCAACATGAGTTTGTCTCTGGAAGATTGTGCAAGACAAACCTAATTGAGTACTACCACTGCGTGACCAGGGAACTGGACAAGGGCCATACAGTGGATGTCCTGTATTTGGATTTCAGCAAGGCCTATGATTCAGTGCCACATGGAAGGCTGTGGGAAAGCTGAAGGATACCAGAATGGGAACAAAAATAGTCAAATGGATCACCAGTTGGCTGAAGGGAAGGCAGCACAGGCTGGTAGTGGGGGGGAGCTCTCATCACCAAGGGATGTGATGAGGAGAGTGCCACAGGGAACAGTAGTGGGACTGGTGCTATTAGGGATATTCATAGAAGATATCTCACATAGAATCTGGAGTAAGATCAGTCTGTTTGCAGATGATATTAAAATGGGAGCTGTGGTAGATGATGTAGATGAGCGGAAAGGGCTTCAGGAAGACCTGACCAAATCATAGGAATAGTCGGAAACATGGCAGCTGTGGTTCAACACCAAGAAGTGCAATGTACTGCACTTTGGAACTAGAAACCAGGGGGAGGAGCTGTCAGCTCAGAGCAGTTCAGCTGGAAAGCACTGGGGAGGAGAAAGATCTCAGAGTTATTATGACAGGGAATATGAACAACTCATCACAGTGCAGGAAGTTGGCAGCAGAAGCCAACAAGATGCTGGGATCTATAGCAAGAGGTATCTCTTCCAGGAATAGGGAAGTGATCCTTCCCCCATTCAGGTCACTGGTCAGTCTGCACCTTGAATACTGTGTGCAGTACTGGTGCCCATTCCTTAAGAAAGACACCATATTATTAGAACTGGTACAATGCAGGGTGAAAAAGATGATCCAGGGTCTGGAGGGTATGTCCTATGAGGACAGGCTGGGTTAGCTGAACATATATTCACTGGAGGAGATTAGGGATGGGGGGATAGGATTGAAACTTTTAAATACTTAAAGGGGTTAACAAAACTGACACAGAGGGGATCCTCCAGATTAGAAGTGGGAGGGACACGAGAAGGCATAAATTGAGATTGGTGGAGGGAAGACTCAGTAAGGAAATCAGGAGACACTTTTTCACTGACTGGGTGGTGGATATGTGGAATGCCCTGCCTGAGGAGGTGGTAGCCTGTAGTATGGTGGGGGATTTTAAGTGGTGGTGGGACAGAGTGAGGGGAAGTGTAATTAAGAGGAGCGGGAGGGATGGCGGGGCAGCTGCAAGTTGAGGGGCTAGTTGCACAATCGAGCAGACTTGATAGACCATTAGGCCTGTTTCTGCTGGTGTTTTCATATGTTCATATGTTCGATCATATAGTATCCCAAAATTGCACACACTAGTCCAGGTGAGGACAATTCAGTAAGCAGTAGAAGCAGCAACTCCCATCTACTGCTGCAGATTCCCCTCTCTATGCACCCCAAAATCATGTTTGCCCTATCCACTGCTCCACTGCATAGTGCTGATATCTTTGTACTGACACTTATTACTCTCAAGTGTATTTCCTCAGTAGTGTTTTCCGCTACTGCCTCCTTACAGCTATATTCAGTGTTAGGATACCTCGCCCCATATGAATCACTTTGCACTTTTTGAGTTCAGTTTTAACTGCCATACATTTGACCAGCTTTCCAGTCTACCCAGATTTTCATTCATAATTTTTTCATCCTCATTACTATACACCCAGTCACAGATCTTAGTATTATCTATGAAATGGCATATCTTTCTGTGAATCCCTACCCTGATGTTACAGATAAAGATGCTAAAGAGGACTGATCTCAAGACTGATCCCTGAAGCACCATTCTAGTCATGCCCCTGGGTACTGTCACTTGAACAATTTCCTGCCCACCTAGTGATTTTCTCCCCTATGCCTTTATCCTGCATTTTACTAAGAAGCCATCTATGTAATGTAGGATTAGAGATGCAGCAAATTTAAATTTCACCAGCTACGCGGACTGACCAATATGAAAGGCTCACTTCACCTTGTAATTATTACTTCGCATTGTCATTCTGCCTTAACGCAAAGTAAGGCAAAGTGACAATATTATTGGCAGCTCCCCACACACACAGTCACCAGAATTAATGTGAATCCGCAAAATGCTACTGTTTTGTGTCCAGAAAATTCCCCAGTGCTGACAAAGTGAAGTGAGAGCATAACAAGAAATGCAAAGTCTCCCAGAATTATTGGTACACTCAGTCATGCGTGCAGTGGTCATACACAGTCACCAGAATTAATGTGCATCTCCAAAATACTACTGTCTTGTGTCCAGAAAATTCCCCAGTGCTGACAAAGTGAAATGAGAGTGTAACAAGAAATGTAAAGTCTCCCAGAATTAATGGTGCACTCAGTCATGCATGGAGTGATCTCACACAGTCACCAGAATTAATGTGCTTCCTCAAAATGCTACTGTCTTGTGTCCAGAAAATTCCCCAGTGCTGACAAAGTGAAATGAGAGCGTAACAAGAAAAGCAAAGTCTTCCAGAATTAATGGTGCACTGCAAACACAAAGACAGATTAAGATTGCACTGCACACTGAAGAGATGCAGATGCAAAGGCACAATAACACTTAACCAGTACTCACAAGTCTCAAATCCAAATCTGGAAAAAAATACCATTTGCCGGTTGGGAGTTGGGGGTAGTGCATGGCAATAACAGTCCACTACCAGTAAAGATACCACAAAGCAGTACAAAACAACTCATAAAGATGTGGTGGATAGCAGGTTCACATTTCTGCAGTTACTCTGTGGCACAATAAAAGGTGCCTGAAATAATGGCACGCGTCGCACACACACTCACATACACACTACAAGTAATGCGTAGCAAATTGAAAACCTTTAGTAATATAACCAGATGTTTTAAACAAACTGAAATTATACACAGCTGCACCACAATAATCAGCAAAAAATGCCAAGAATTGCTAAAAATATTACTGTGTGTACATTAACACAGTTATATAAGAAAAATATAACCAAAACTGAAAGACTGCCTTTTTCTCCCAGTTAATCTACTACACCACAGATACGCCCCTCCCCAAAAGCACACTTCACAGTACATAGACTGACTGTTCTAAATTAACATTCAAAATCACACACAAACAATAAACACATGATGACATGAGCACAGGAGGTTTTCCTACAATCGATGTACTAAATTTTGAGCAAAAATAAATTACTTAAAAAGACATTTTAACAGCTTTTAGAGGTTTTGAATTGCAGAGCTCTAGAAGCAAACTGTCTCCAGCTACGACTACATACACACTACCCAGAACTGAGGCTGTGCAGAACAGTCTAGAGCCCATGGGACCTGCAATCCCATGAATCACTGCAGAATTCACCTTGGAGCTCATTTACAAGGCGAACTGATGCGAAGTACATTGATTTCAATGTACTTTGCCTTAAAATTGGCGGAGAAGTGGTTTGGGGAAGGTGGAATAACAAAGTCATTAGTTTCAATGGACTTGGCGTTCCTCATTATGACACAAAGTACTCCACTTCATGTTGCGGATTGCTCCATGGATTCCACATTACTCCACGAATCACTTCACAGAACAAATTTTTACCCACTTCGCCCATCACTATGTAGGATGGAAATTAAGGTTTTACTGATGTCATGGTACAGCATGTCCACCATTTGTCCCTTTTTCACTGTCTTTGTCACCCAACTAAAGAAATCAATGAGGTTTCTCTGAGAGTACCACCCCTCCATCCCATGAATCCATGCAGTCTTTTGTCCTGCAGACAGTTTTGCTACCAGAGACTTTGTATTGTTTCCAGTACTGTGGTATCTAGCAGCTTATCCATAATAGTAGTAGTGGTATCTTTATTTGTAAGGCACTCTGCCTGTAATCTCTTGGCATGGTACATAACAGACTGTAACAGTCTAATTTACAAAATGGGAGGAAAAGCAGTATAAATATCCAGCTTTAAAAATTAGAAATCAGTAAATACACATCTGAATAATATCAATAAATAAATTAACAAATGAATACTTACATATGTACATACTTACATGCATGCATACATACATACATACATCCATAGAATAGATAAGAAGATAAAAAAGCAGCATGAACAGCTGAAAACAAAAATCACACAAGACCTCAACTGTCTTCAAAAGCCAGACAGAAAAAGTGGTTTTCAACCCCGTTTTAGAGGTCTTCATCAAGGGGACCTCCCTCAGTACTCAGGGTAGTGTGTTCCATATCTGACAGCTAGCCACCTCAGTCGCTCCCTCCTCTGAGGATTTAAGCTTGCCACTAGGGAATGCAAGGAGATAAACCTTGGTGGAATGGAGATGGTGTAAGGATTGATAAGAGTTCAGGAGTACCGACAAGTGGTAGGGGCCCCACCCATGAAGGGCCTTGTTGATTAGTATGTCACCTTTGAAGGTAAAATGACACTTTACTGGTGGTGTTACATGACATGTCCTTGGAAGGCCAGTCAACAGCCTGGGTGCTGTGTTCTGCACCAACTGCACCAGTTTCAAGCATCATAGGGTGCCTCTATTGACCCCAGGGTAACAGCATGTATCAGTATTGGCATGTCTTTGGGGGGATAAGGGACTTAATCCAGTTGATATTTCTAAAATGGTAAAAGCCACTCTGGACAACAGCTGACACTTGAACTTCAAATGTCAACCAATCATCTAGAATTAACTCCTCCACCCAGATTTTCACCTCAGCTGAGATCAAAAGCCTGGAAGACCCAAATCAGAGCAAAGTCAAATCATTGGTTACCTCCCAACCCCCTTTGTGACCTGGATCAATCACTCAATCACTAGTACCTCAGTCTTCTCCTGGCTAAGTCTCAGCCAGCTAAATGTCATCCAGTTCTGAATTTCAGCCAGGCACAAATTAAGCACCTCTACAGAGTCAGGCATCCTGGGTTTAAATGATATGTACAAATGGGTATCGTCAGCATAGCAATGAAAACCCAGACTGTAATGTCTGATGATCTTTCCAAGGGCCAGTATGTACATTACAAATAACATAAGTGAAAGAATCAACCCTTGGGAAACACTATGAAGCAGGGGCATTGCAGACGTCGAGATAGTACCCATCACCTCCCTGTGCATCCAGTACCTGAGGTAGGATTCAAACTGGCAGATGATAGTGCTACTGAATCCTCCACACTCCCTCAGACAGTCCACAAACAACCCATAGTCTAGAGTGTCAAATGCTGAGGAGAGATTGAGGAGAATCAGAATTGACTGTTCACTCTTATCCATCACCCTGATAAGGTCATTATGTACCCTAACTAACATTGCCTCAATGCTATGCCTAGATCTGAAAACAGACAGGAGGGCTCATAGATGTCAATGTCTATCAAGTGTGCCTCAAGCTGCAGCACCACAGCCTTCTCAAAAGCCTTACCTAGAAAGGATAGGTTAGAGTCGGGATGAGAAAGGGTAGGTTAGAGTCAGGATGATAATTTACCAGGATGTCTGGGTCTAATGATGTCTTTTTCAGAAGAAGGCTAATCACTGCATTGTTCAATGTTACTAGAAAGACCACTCCAATTAGGAATATCAAACAACCCCAAGAACACTGGACCCAGTAACTCTATAAAACTCACTAGAAGTAGTGTCAGACCTGGATCTAGTTCAAAAAATGTGGGACACAGCACCAAGATAATCTGATAAACTTCTTCCATTTTGACTGACCTAAACTTCCTCCAAGACAGCTGAGGGCACCTTAGAGGTTCAGGCTCAAGCCTGCTGGTTTCCAGCTGCTCACTTGGTGAGATCCCAGCCCAAGTAGAGGACAGTATATACAGATAGAATCAAGTGAACTCCTCACACTTTGTGGATCAACCTGCTGTAAATAGCTGAAGGCAGGTTGGGGTTTAATAATCTGTCTACAATATGGAAGGGTTGAGCCGGTTGATTCCCCCTAGCCATAATCTCCCTGGACAGGAATGTTGCCTTATTATGGGCATTTGCCCTTTGATATTCATTGTGATGAATCTTTAAAACCAGTTTGTTTTCCTGGGCACTGGATCCCCTCGAACAGCATTCTAACCTGTTTCCCCTAGCCTTCTACTCCCCAAGCTCCCTATCAAACCATAGGAAACCCAAGCATGAGACCATGATCATACATGAGTAGATGCTTTACAGACAAAGGCCTGGGGTCATACACGAGTGGGTGCTATGGAATCAACGGCCTTGGAGATTACTTTTTTATTGAGTACCACAAATTGCTGTGAGCCCATCTCATAAGTTGTCAACATCTCTAAGATGTCCATCACTGGCTGAAGTCCTTTCAGATGAAGCCCTCTTAAAAGTTGGTAATAAACCATCTCCACAGAGGGTGGACTACAAGGGAGGGGCCCCAAAGGAGAATTTCCTCATAGAGTGATGCAACCAACTGACCAGATCAATCCTGAGCTTCTTACCTTAAGCCCAAGGGAGAAACGCAAGTCTATGCCATGCCCGTGTTGGTAGGTCACAGAAGTAACTACATATGCAAGACCCATTGAGTCCATCAACTAGAGGATATCCTGCCTAAATTGCGAGAATTCATAGTCAACCAAGACATTAAAATCATTCAGAATAATCCATCTGGATTACTCCAACACCCTGTCTGGGATGAAGTCCATGATTTCAGGCAGGGACTCATCCTTGCACCTGGAGGCCGGTACACAAGGACAGTCCTGCAACTTGCACCTGAACTCCCATGCTCAGCTATGCATGTAAATCGCAAGATGTCCCCCACTGGATGCACAGAGAGATTCAACTTGGATTTAAAACAGATGACTATCCCTACATGAGCCCACTGTGGGTAGTTTATCACCCAGATTCTGGCTTGGACTGCCTCTTCCAAGAATGGACAGGCATCATCACGTATCCAGGTTTCCATGATGCAAGCCAGATCAACCAAGGAATTAGAAATGAAATGTGCCATAAAGGTAGTCTTTTTCCATATCAATCTCACATTGCAAATCACTGCCTGCATGAGATGAACCAAAGTAGCAGGCCTGAGAGCTACCTGCACATGCGGTCTGGTGGGAGCCCTTGGTATGAGAATTAACATGTCTGACCTTGTTCTTGGTCCCATTTCACCTCATATCATCTCATAGTCCTCACCAGCCTAGCAATGCCCTCAATTAACCCATCCAACATTTGACCGTCAACAAGTGTGTCTCCTTCCAATTCTTGGCTCCCTATACCAACAATACACAACCTTGGGTGGGGGGGGGTCCATGATAATAGATTTTAGACTAAGATCATCCCTGTTCCTGCTCTTGTGCAGGGGACCTTCCTTCACTGTCTTCCTATCTCTGGGTACTGTCCCTGTCTCCAGTAGGCTACTGAATGGTTCAGCAAGTGATTCAGTTAAGACCAGCCCTATCTCCATGTGCACATAGGAGTTTTGAATATCCATGTCCATATGTAGTGTATATCCATTTTTACTATGTTTAAGCCATCCAGTATCCTTTTTACTGGAAGGGATCAACATTAATATCTCCACCCCAGCCTGATGGTACAGTCAGGTATCAACCTCTTGCCCTCTGCTAAAAACACCAAAAAGAAATACTGTATCTCTTCAGGATGTCCACTTTACCTTTATCTTCCTCTTCCCACCCTGTCCCTGATTCAGCCTGACTATTCTTTCCCTTGTCTTCATGTTCTTTCTTACATTACAAAAGAAGGTCTCTGGGCAATAATATCAAGGTCACTCTGCATTGCCACTCCCCTGACTTTCCTTTCTATCCTTTCTACATCACTCCCAACTGAGGCTCCTACCAGGCACCAAACACTTGTATCCTTTTGCTCTCCTTCATACAACCCCTTCTGTCCCCTTAAACTGAAGTACCATATCACAAGTACTTTTCTGGTCCTCTCTTTTCCCTTGGATTCCAATCATAATTCAGCTGTCTACCACTCAGCAGATATGTGCCCTGGGATACTACTCATTCCAGCATCTGCCCTGGGGAGATTGGAGTGACTGAATTACATGGGGGTATAAAACTGTTTGCTGTTGTCACCTAATTGCTTCCCCTGACCTGGACCCCCCTTCTCCACCCTGCCAACTATGGTACGGTCTAGTCCCCAGTCCAAACACTAGGTGTCTGTTGAAGAATAGGAGTAGCTGCTGCCTACAACAGCGCCCACTTGTACCTGCTTCTAAGTATACTGCTTTCACTGTTACCAGCTCCTCAGTGAGCACTGCAATCATGCTGCACTCTGGCATCAACTCCATAGGACTTATTTGGAGATAACTGTTCATGAAGTATTGCAGCCTAACATACCCTCTCCCTCTTTTAACCTGTTCTCTCCTGGTTCTCCACATTTGTTTGCTTTGTTTATTTAAAATCTGGTAAATCCATGAGCCAAAGGCCCATTTTCTTGGTCGACCAGAGTCACATTCATACATAAATACAACTGTCAAACATGAATGTATTACAATCACAAGCACAAACTAATTAAGACATGTACATTGATTCCTAGAAAAGATGTACTTTTTCAGATTAGTTCTGAACTGATATATAGAACCATTGATACAGTCAAAAGTTTTTGATATAGAATTAAAAACAGGAAGATTATAGAACAAAGTCCTGTGCCCCATCGAGGTTTTCATTCTAGGTGTACCAAAATTTTGCTGTTCTGAAAGACGTGCCCCAGCTTTACTAGGATAGCCTCTAAAATAGAATAAAAGGATTATGGTACCTTTTTTGTAATCACTTTTTTGCAAATGTCCCCATTCGAAACTAAAATCTTAAATCAAGGGAAAGCCATCCTAATTTATTTAAAGGAACATAATGATGCATCCTAAAAGGCATCTGTGTGACAAAGTGAGCAATTTAATTCAGCCGTGTTTTGACCCTGCTCAGCAGACCCTCACATGCAGAGTGATAAAATAAAATCCCACCGTCTATAACTGGAATTAAGAAACTCTGATCAAGAAGCGATCTTGTATCTGGTAACAGAAGGGCGTTTAACATGTAGAGGGCTCCTAATCTCTGATGAATCACTTTAATTTTCTGTGTAATATGTGTCATAAGACATGCAATCATTTACAACTAGTCCCAAGTATTTAAAGGTATAATTTGCTCAATTACCCCACCACTAATCATGTGGAGGGTAAGAACAGGACCTCTCCCACTTTTCTTTTTACAACCATGAAAAAGCATTGATTTAGTCTTTTTCTCATTCAAAATTGTTTTTCTACTAATCAACCAGTGTTGGATGGATTCAAAATCAGAGGCTAGGTTACTTTGGACTGTGTTGAAAAAATCTCCGCTCGTGAGGACCACTGCTTCATCTGCATAAAGAAACATTTGGGAGGTAGTACAAATACAAGGTAAAGAATTCAGCAAGAGATTAAATAGCAAAGGACTCACAATTGACCCATGTGGAACACCCAGTATACAAAAGATGGAGAAGAACAAACGCCATTAATTCGTGTGACCTGAGTCTGCTGACCCCGATAATTCTGGCAGCAGCCAACTACATCTTTTGACATACCAACTTTTGAAAGGGAAATCAAAAGTAATCTGTGATCAACCAAAACAAAAATCCTTGGTGAGGTCCATGAACACCACAACTGTATAGTGGCTCTTATCTAAGGCCATATGGACCATATTAGTGAACCTCACCAAGGCAGTCGTAGTGTTATGTCCCAGTCTAAACCCATGTTGCACTGATGTCAATACCTCATATTTTTGCAAGTAATCAGACATTTGTTCAAAAACCACACACTCCAAAACTTTTGATAAAGGTGCCAATAAGTAAATGGGGTGGTCATTTTTCACATCTGCTGAATCACCTGTTTTGAAGATCGGGACAACTATAGCACCCTTTCAGAGAGCCAGAAAAGACTAGTTACAAAGTGATAAAATAAAAATATTTTTTAAAGGAAAACACAGAATGTCTGCAGTGATCCTCACAAGCTAATAGTCAACACTGTCTGTAGCCACTATTGGTTTGGGGTCTAGCTTTAAAAGATATTTCAAAACTTCATCCACTGTTAATAACCTAAAATAAAACATTTAGGATGCAATAAATCAGATTGAAAATCCTCTGGGACCATAGAAGGACTAACATCCTCAGAAAACTTTGGCATAATTTGACAAATCTGAAATATACCTATTAAACTCCGAAGTTATGGCTAATGGCTCATTTAATATACCTGTTGAAGTAATTACATTTTTCACAGCCTCCTGTCCTGCTATTTTAATTCTGTTTTTTACCCTTTGGCTGTAGCCTCTGCCTAGTATTCTCCTTTCCATACTGACCTGTTACCTTGGTTTGGGACCCTTTTGTCAGGGTACCCCAATTCAGATTTTTCTAGGAAAGTTTACTACTGTTGGAATCCATTCTTCAATTACCCCAACTACATGACTATTCCTCTGGTTCTGTCTTTACCCCCTTTCTCTCTGTTGTCCTTCTGTTATTTTAGCCTTTGTTGCCTACACACTTGACCCTGGATCCATGTCAACTAAAACAAAGTCACCTCGCCGTGATCACATAGAGCACGATCAAAATGCCATAAGGAAAAAACATGTAGGGCACACACAGCTTTGGTGGAAAAAGTGCACAAAACATTGACTAATCAAGCACCATTCTGCCATGGATCACTATTTCAGTGCACTTTGCAGGAAGTGTAGAGTTATTATTCCATCACCATGCCACCATGGACCACATGTCCGTGAAATTTGTGGTCGTACAGCTAAGGCACCTTGCTAGTTTGACACCACATGGCTTTGTCTTGCGGCATTTTCACTGTGCAGTATTGACTGTGATGAGTTGACTTTCCTTCAGTTGATGTGGAGATCTTGATCCACTGATGTTTCTGTCCTGCCAAGTGCTCTCCACTGCCTGTGGCCATGGCCTACCCTGAGCAGAATTACCTATGGAACTGCAAACCACCTGACATACTCCATGGCATTCACCTTTACAAGGACTTAACCATGCACAGAGAGAAGATTGCTTCTTATGACCTGCTTCTTACACACTCCTAAATCAGCCAAACATTGAAATTTGTTCTCTTGATATTGGCTGTGCACTGTCTGCCTGGCTTCAGCTTATGGTCCACAATTACCGCTAAATCCATTTCCTTGGCTGATCTGTCAATTATTGCAACATGCAGGTTTTATAGGTGACACTGATGTCTTATCCAAGGTGAAGTGTCTTATACTTCATTTCTCCAATTTCACATCCTATTCCTGCAGTGCATATTGGTCCTCTACAGTCCATCCCCTTCTATGTCATATCCACTCGTTTGACCAATTTAGTGTTGTCAGCAAACTTTAGTACTCATCTACTGATTACCTCTTTCAGATCATTGGCAAACATATCAAAAAAGCAATGTACCTGCACAGACTGAGTCCCTATGGTACTCTATTAAGTACAGCACGTCCTTCAACTCTGAATGTGACCCTGTGACCATTCACCACCACTTTATGCTTCCTATATTTTGTGCAGTTTGCTGTTGTCCACCTTCTGCATATTTTGTATATTGCACTTCATTTTCCATGTGTTATCCATGTAATAAAATGTTGAAAGCCTTGCTGTAGTCCAGATAGACAACATCCATCACATAAGCAAGCAGTTAGTCATGCACAAAGTAATGGAGGTGGTGCTGAGCAGGGCAGCCATCCATCACATAGCCTTTGCACCAGATCAAAGCTTAAAATAAGCACTAAAAAAAAAAGTTACTTTACTTTGGCTCTAAAAACAAAACCCAGTTGCAAATACATATACACGAAAGCAAGTAAACTGAGCAGATGAATGAATACCACTACTTTGGTGTAACTTTTGATGCATACTTAACTCCTAATGAGCATATAATTTCAATTATTAGTATGACAAATAAAAAGATTGGTGCCCTAAGATGCACCACAAAGTGTTTAAACATGTTGGCTAGGAAAATAATAGCAGAACAATTCATACTGTCCTCTCTTGCATATGGAAATTTAATATATTAAATTGCAAATAAAAAAAGTTGGACAAATTAGACGTTATATTTCAAAATAGCCAGGTTTGTGCTAAGATGTACAGTAATTACAACACACATCATTGTGTGCTACTATCCAGGGTAAACGGTTCAGGGGCAATGTGAGGAAGTATTATTTCACAGAGAGGGTAGTGGATGCATGGAACAGCCTTCCTGAGGAAGTTGTGGGGTCTAAAACTGTGGGAGAATTCAAGGATGCATGGGACAGACATAAGGCAATTCTTGTGGGGGGCAGGAAGATATAGGCTGTTGGTTAATTAGGATCTGCGGCCTATCCTGTAGGTAGGGAAATGGGCAGACTAGATGGGCCTAGCGGTCCTTATCTGCCATCAAAGTCTATGTTTCTATGTTTCTATGTAAACTGGCAAACACTAGCTGTATGAAGCCCAAAATCTTGCCAGAAACTTCTGCATAAGATTTCTATACATAATCCCAATCATTATGTCTCATGACTAGTTTTCAATAAAGATAAACATCCATAAAGATAAACATCAAGTTCATGAATTAACCAGATCAGTGCAAATAAACAAAATTTAGCCCTCCAAGACGCAAAACAACATTTTGTGAAAAAAACCTTATGTTTCCAGGCTGCATTATCCTGGAACAGCTTATCTTTTCCAGTAAATACTGTTTCACTACATAGACCATTTATTACTTCTTTGGAAAACTCTTTCCTTTTGTTTGCAATTGTTAGTAGTGCTTCTAGCTAAATGTATTTTTGTAGCCTGTGTAGTTAGTAAGCAGTCAACACATAAGCATTAATCACCGAGACAGGAGGCACTTCCAAGGAATTAATGCATGGTTGGAGTGCACAAGGCCAAAGGCCGAGTGCTTCCCACCACCCAACCACTCATTAATTCCTGGGAAATGCCTCCTGTCGAGGTGATTAGTACACTTGTAACAAGGCTTTCTAAATACGTCTTGCTAATAGTTTTGTTACAGGTGCTCTGTCAATATTACAACACAATTGTGTTTCTTTTTGTTTATCTTGATATGACAACATTTGTCTTTTACTATGACAAATGTTGTTTGTTGAACCATTCTTGTTTATATATTGTAGTTATTAATAAACTGCACATTTTTACAAAGCATTGTTGTTTCATTTCTTGAAGTGTTTATGACATACAACTGTTTTACTTCTGTTTTTCTAGTGGCAGAAAAATTTTTATTGCACTCGTTTGTATACTTGTAACCATTTTGTTTGCATTATTAGATATACGAACATATGAACATACGGAATTTGCCAGCAGATAAAGGCCTAGAGGTCTATCAAGTCTGCTTGAATGTGCAGCTAGCACCCCTTATTCTGCAGCTGCCCCTCCCTTCCACCCTTCCCCAGCATTGACCGACCCCTTGTCAGAAGGTCTAAACCTCACTTTCAGGTTCTTGGCAATATTGGGAATGCGAGTAATCACAGACACGTTGCATAAGAGTAATAAACTTGTTTATTACTACCAAAAGGATAAAATCACAGTTGCCCTAAGCAGTTCTTACCAAAATGAACTGGGAGCCAGTGCTAAGCATTCCCTATACCTCGAGGTTTCTTTGTGTCTCTTGGGATCTCCGAGGTACAAGATTAGTGTATGACATTATATACCTATGATAATTATTATGGTTACTGTAAGATAGAGATGAGTCCTATTGGCTAAATTAGAGGTGGCTCCATGGTCCAAGATAACATTATACAATTTTGTATAGTTATCAGTTTATGAACAAAAGAGTTCTTAAACAGAGTCTTACATAACTCAGTGTAATAGTACAAATCACCAAAAGGTGGCAATGCTGACTTACATATCATAATTATTCCAAGGACACAGGTGCCTTGGCATCTTACAAGTAAGAAATACACAGAAAATACATAGAAGAATATATGTATTAGCAAGCAAAGTGTATTACAACAATACGCATTTATATCCTGACATCTACTCTTGTACGGTAGATGCCTTTAGCCCTATATGTTAGTATAACATATACCTAAGTGCTAGCTGTCTACGGTGTACCTCTGAGGGTACCAATTAGGTTGGGGGACCTTGTGTAACACCCTTGTCCTGTCCCATCCCCTTTTGAAGCAGTCCACTATTCTACTGGATGCCACTTCTGCAGGTAACACATTCCACCCAGCCACCACCCTCTCTGTAAAAAAGTGTCTCCTCATCACCCTCCTGAACCTTCCTCCCTTCAGTCTCATATCATGGCCCCAGGTGTCCCTCCCCTGCCTTACTTTGAACAGCCCCTCTGTACCTGACTTGTTTATTCCTTTCATGTACTTAAAGTTTCAATCATGTTCCCCCGTCCCTCCTCTCCTCCAGTGAGTACATGTTCAACTCCCACAGCCTCCTCTCGTATGAAAAGTCCCCCAGCCCCTTGATCATCTTTGTTGCCCTGCGCTGCACCCCCTCCAGTAACTTAATGTCCCTCTTCAGATACGGGCACCAGTACTGCACACAATACTCCAGGTGCGGTCTGACTAATGACCGGTACAGTGGCAGAATCGTCTCCTCCCTTCTCGAGGATATACCCCTTGCAGTACAACCCAGCATTTTATTTGCCTTTGCAGCTGCCTTCCTACATTGTGCCGAGTTGTTCATTGACCCTGTAATGAGCACCCCCAGATCCTTCTCCTTTTCTGTCTGGGCTAGTGGCACTCCCCCCAGCTGGTAACTCCTCCTTGGGTTCTTCATCACAAAATGCAGCATCTTGCACTTTTTGGCATTAAACCCCAGTTGCCAGGTGTCTGACCAGGTTTCAAGCTTTGCCAGATCATCCTGCAACCCCTGCCATCCCTCTAGGTCTTTCACCATCACTCCTGCTTTGGTATCATCAGCAAACAGACTGATCTTTCTCTTGATGTCCAATGACATGTCTGCAATGAATATCTCAAACAACACTGGCCCCAACACCGATCCCTGTGGAACACCGCTCGTCACTACCCTTGGGTGTGAGGGCTCCCCACCCACCACCACCCTCTGTTGCCATTTCTGAAGCCAGTTTCCTACCCATCTCACCAGCTTTGCACCTGCCCCTGTGCCTACTAACTTACTTCGCAGTCTTCCATGTGGCACCAAGTCGAATGCCTTCCTGAAGTCCAGATACAGGACATCCACTGCATGGCCCCTGTCCAGTTGCCTAGTTACCCAGTCATAGAACTCCACCGGGTTGGTTTGGCAGGATCTGCCCTGTATGAAGCCATGCTGTCTGCTGTCCTGTAGTCCTTTGGCCTATAGGAGGGCCACCAGCCCCTCCTTCAGGATAGTCTCCATTAGCTTATCCACAATGGATGTGAGGCTCACTGGTCTGTAGTTTCCCGGTTCATCCTTGGGGCCACTCTTGTGGAGGGGCACCACATGAGCCATCCTCCTGTCCTGAGGTACACACCCCAAATGTAGTAAGGCATTAAATACTGTAGGTCTGCCAAAGGTCCTGCAAGGACCTCTGCCAGCTCCTTCAATATCCTGGGGAAGATGTCATCTGGGCCTGGCGCCTTATCCACCCTCAGTACCTTCAAACCCTCCCAAACTCTGCCTTCCATGATTTCCCCATCTGTCACCCCTTCCCCCCCTGTTTCTGCAATTTCTCCCCCCTTGGGTGTCACTCTCCTCTTCTCTTTAGTAAATACCGAGCAGAAGTACTCATTTAGTGCTTCTGCCTTGTCGCACTCTGCTTCCATCCAACCCCCCTCCTTCCTAATCCTTACTATGTGGTCCTTGCAGCTGCTTTTCTCCCTGATGTATCTAAAGAAGTCTTTCTCCCCTTCTTAATGCCTTGTGCCAGCCTGAGTTCCGTAGATGCCTTGGCTGCCCTTACTGCCCTTGTCACCTCCTTTGATTCCATCAAGTACTCCTCCCTGTCCTCCCCCTCTCTGTTTTCTTGTACTTCCTAAAGGCAGCTCTTTTCCTCCTTACCTTTTCCATGACCTCCTTGCTCAACCAGCTCGGTTTCTTAGCCCTAGTCTTCTTGCTCTGGGCCTGGCAGCAGGTGTTGTTTGCCTCCATTATCCCCAGCTTTATGAGCTCCCACCTCTGGTTAGTGTCCATACTAGATTGATTTCTGGCCAGGTACCCTTTTACCACTTCCCCCATCCTCCCAAAGTCGGCCATCCTGAAGTCCAGTACTCTTGTGCCAGATTCCACTCCTTCCTTGCCCATATCCATTGTGAGCCATACTGAGTGGTGTCACTCCCTGACAGCGGTTCCTCCACTGTAAGTTCTCTCACAAAGTCCCTGTTTGCCAGCACAAGGTCAAGGGTTCTCCCTAACCTGGTTGGTTCACTGACCATTTGCAGCAGGAAGTTGTCCTGGAAGGCATCCAACAGTACCTGCTCCCTTCTGTTCCTGGTTGTTGGGGTACTCCAATCCACTCCTGGCATGCTGAAGTCTCCCACAATCACCACACTACCCTTCTCATAGGTCCTCCTGATCTGTCCCACTAGTTACCTGTCTAACTCCTCCATCTGAGATGGCAGCCTGTACACCACTCCTGTTCGGAGAATCCTATTCTTGGAATCCTGGATTTGCATCCAAAGTGACTCCGTACTACCATCCTCCCCTTCCTCCCTTAGACACTTCAGTCCTACCTTCACATATAGTGCCACACATCCTACTTTCCCAATCACCCTGTCCCTACAAAATAACCTGTACCCTGGTACAGACAGGTCCCAGTCATTGTATTGGGTGGCCCATGTTTCTGTGATGGTTGCAATGTCCACCACTCCCTCTGCCATGAGCACCTGTAACTTTGCAGTTTTCCTCCCAAGGCTCCTAGCATTAAGGGAAACCACCTTCCACCACCCCCCCATCCTGCCCTCCTTTACTAGCTTCACCAATAGTACTTACCATTTGTCCTTTGTCACTGTTATGTGGGGTAAGCTCATATGGTTTCCCAACCTGTGGTCTCTGCATGTCTCTTGCACAATTGCCACCCCCCGCTCCTAGTTTAAATTCCCTACTTCCTCTATGTACTCCTCCATCCTCCATTTCGACACTTTCTTTCCCTCCTCACTCATGTGTAGTCTGTCCTTGGCATAGAGACTACTGTCCTCCCAGGTTCCTCCCCACCACCCCCACAACAGCCCATACCCTTTAGCACAACACCAGGTTCTTAGCCATCCATTAAATTCCTCTAGCCTCAGCTTTCTTGTTGTGCTTGCCTTAGGCACTGACAGTATCTCTGAAAAAGTTACTGATCTTCCTGCCCCCTCACATAATTGTCCTAGTTCCTCAAACCTCCTCTGGACTATACCTACTGTCTTGTCAGCCAGGTCGTTCGTCCCAAGATGTATAATTAAATGAGGCTTGTCCCTACCCCTTCTAGCATATTTCAGAACAGATTGTCTCACCCTTTCCGCTCTCATTCCTGGCATGGCTTCCACCCAAATGTGACTATGCCTCTCCCCCTTGCTGCTACCCCACCTGACTCCTCTTAGTATTAAGTCCCCCAGCACTAAGATTCCACCACTCTTACTCCCTGCTTGCTTCCATTCATCTCCCTCTCTCCTTTCCTGCTCCTCTTCTTCCTCCTGCACATTATTTCCCCCTTTTGCTCCAGTTGCAATTCTCCCAGCAGAACTTCCCCCCGCTCTGGTTTGGTCCAGGCATTTATCAATTACTCCTCTAATTTCATCGTTTCTCTCCTCCACCTTCTTCCTCTCTAGCAGTGCAAAACTATTTTCTGAAGACCCTTCACAAATGCCCGCTCCCTCTCTCTTCATAGTAATCTGTTCTCTCCTTTCTACTCCATGACTTTTGCCACTTCTTCGCCTCCCCTCACAAGTCCCTATCTCCTCCTTCCATTTGTCTTTTGTCTCCTGACCTGGTTTCCCCTGCAATTGTTCTTCCTGGCCTGGGCCCCCTTGTCCCTGCTTCCCTCCTTCTGACCCTCTCCTCATCACTGTTACCTTAAATTGCCCTCCCTCATCTCCCATTCTTCCTCCCTCCATTATTGGGCTAAACCCACCCCCAGTCTGCCCAGCCTGTCTTAGTTCCTCCTGCAGACCATCAATCTCCATTCCAAGTTTCTCTATGTGGTTGCACACTAAACATCCTCCCACACTCCAGGCAATTTTTAGAAAGATTGGTGTACGCAGTTGTTGCAGCCTACCACCCTACCCATTGCTGTCATTGCACACCAGCGACCCCGCACCCTTCCAGATGCAGGATACCAAATACTCCCCTAAGTCTCCCCTCTCCCCTATTGGTGCAAGACATTATTTTCTTAATTTCCCTTACCCCCTTTGTTGTACATGTTCAGATAGATTGAGCAACTGCTTTTTATATTCCTAACCTTCCTAGCCACACTCAAAAAGAGACTTTAAGTAGCTATTGCACAACCTTCTTCAAACTCCTACTCCTCTTTTCCACAATGCAATAACAATGCAAAGAAGTAACAATGAAAGCTCCTAGATTTGCAGTTACTTCCCTTCCACTGAGATAGCAGTCACCTCTTCACTCACTGCTGTTCCATTCCTGGATGTCTGCTTCTGCTATTACAGGTACATATCCTTTGCCCGTTTGAGGAAGTGAGGTCAGAACCCTGGTATAAAGGAAATAATGGACATAGGGTGGGTAGGGTGAGGGGTTGGTGGGTGGGACCAACCCAAGTCTTCCAAAAACAATCAGGCAGCCGAGGCCCCTGGTCAGACCATTAGCACCCTTTCCCCACTATGCACTAACCTTTCCAGCTAGTGAAGCCAGCAAAAATGAATCACAATTCTACTCAAAGTCCCCAAAATAGGTTTGCTACCAAAAGAAACAGGTCTCCAGTTCAAACAGCTTCACCAACAACACATCAAAATAGGCTTGAAATTAGAAGATATAGGTCTCTGATTAAAAGAAACCGACCCCATTAAACCACACCAAATAGGTTTTAAATCAGAAGAACTAGACCTCTACAAATGCAGCCTGCTACAGAGTGAAACCTCAAACAAATGAGCCCAATTATAGCCACCAAAACAGTTTTCAAAATTCCAACAGCCCCAAAGCAATACCCTGCTAGCCCCTTAGAAGCAGCAAGAAAGAAATAAATAACCTTCTACCTGGATATGCTGGTAATTTACATAGCAGTCGGCCATCATCAAGTCTGCACGATTATTTTTACAACAACAGTAAAACATGCTTAGGACTCATTTATTGCTAATTTCATTGCACAGTTATTTCTATATCATGCCTTTCCCACAGACAAACAGAGCTGTGTTGCACTTTGATCACTCAGAGTTCACAGTGGTGCTTCTGTGCCCGGCAATATTAAGTTGCAGGTCACTCCTACTGCACATTTACAGCAGCATTTCATGTGAGTGACCACATCAATAAAGGAGTTTTCGAATATATTTCATGTAATTTCTGTAAGGTTTTTTCTCTATCTTGCACTATGGGATGATCGCTTGATTTATATTGCTTCACTGTTGGTCTGCTACCTGGGAAGATTGTGAGGCTGCTCCCTTACTGCTGTATTTGTTTTGTCCCTGCCACGGTATGACTACTTCAGCATGTGGTATGTGGACTGCTTGGCTGGATGACAACTGCTGCCATGCATTTCTAAGAGACAAGTCTGTCTCATGGTTATTCTGAGGATAACGCCAGCGGGCATATCTAGGGAATTAATGCATGGCATTAATCATTCCATGTGATGTGTTTTGACCAATGATGTATGTTTCTGAGTGTCATTACATTAATGCCATATTACAAACTGTGTTGTAATCCATATAGTATCTTGTAACCTGCTCGTTTTTTTTTTTTCTATTGAAACAGATTTGTAACATACACAGTATGGGGTTGCAAACAATGATTTTCTTCTATAATGACATATTTTCCTGTATAAAAATAAAGATTTTATGTATGTATCTATCTATTGATCTATTTCTCTTTCTCTTTCTCTTTCTCTTTCTCTCTCTCTCTCTCTCTCTGTCTCTGTCTCTCCATCAATCTGTCTTGTCCATCTCACTTGTTACCTGCTTGAGGAAAGCAATACATGTGTGTGACAGGTATTACCTTTTGTGAAGCTATGTTCTGTATGCCTCATCTGTTTGACACCCCAGTGGAATGGACCAGCTACCCCTAAGGCAGTGTGCCTGGGATATATTGTGGTGAACCCATTAAAATAAAAAACTATTTAAAAGACAAAGAACCTCTGTGCGTAAACACTGAGGCAAGGGTTACCCCAAAGGGCATTTTGCTGGGAAGCCAAGTTTCAAGAAAATACAAAATCACACATGCCCCCATGCAAAGCATCATGGGCTGCATATCAAATCACCACAGAATGTTATGCTGGTCCAACTTTAAGCAGAAGTGCATGGTGCTGAAAGGCCTCACACAGTTTGCAAAGGTGCTAACAGAGACATAGACACATGTTTAGATCCTACCAGGACTCATCTAGTAGGGATCATACTGCTAGCAATTAGAGTCATTAATGTACCCTTTTCATAGATTTTCCATTAAAATTAGGCAAACTCATTAATTCTGATCCATTTTCCAAGTTGTTTAATGGCTTTTGACTTTTGTCATTAAATTGATCTTAATTTGTAAAATATTGTTTGCTTACTGTATTAAATGCCTAGAATATAGTCAACCAACATCCCCCATTCCAGTTATGCAAAGAGGAGCATCTGTAAAGAAATACAAAATCACACATACCCCCATAATGCAAAGCATCATTGTCTGTATATGCAAATCACCACAGAATATTATGCTGGTTCAACTTTAAGCAGATATGCATGGTGCCAAAAGGCCTCTCACACTGTTTGCAAAGGGTGCCAACAGAAAAACACAGACACATATTTCATCCTATCAGGACTCATCAGTGTGCCTCATCTGTATGACACCCCAGTGGAATGAACCAGCTACTGTAAGATGGTCTATCTGGTTATGTAGTGGTGAACCCAATAAAAACAAAAAACAAGCTAATTGACAAAGAACCTCAGTGCGCAAGCACTGAGGCAATGGTTACCCCAAAAGACATTGGCCGGGAAGCCAAGTTTCAAAGAAATACAAAATCACACATACCCTCATAATGCAGGGGCATCTGTGTTGTGAAGCCTGACATTTTTGTTCTGGGCCATGCAAATCCCCATATGCACATTTACTGTAGTGCTACAAATGTGTTTCTTCATGACTGTTATGGCTCACTTACTTTCCCTTTGTCATTCTGTATGGAGCATATAGACTATGCCCATGCTTGGCACTCTTTGTGCTAAGTAGGGTCTTGGAAGCATGCACCATGCCTCACATTTTGTCACTGAAATGAGGGACATGGACACTCAAAATGAAGGACAATGAAGGGCACTAACCCTCATGATGATCAGGTCACATCCTGAAACATGGAGATGCAGTACCTCAGAACACAGTGGAAACCATTGTATTCACTTTTACTGATGTTAGCCCCTGAGAATTAATTTCTACCCTAAATCAGGGGTGCCATTTAGGTAGGGCAGAGAGGAGCAGTTGCCCTCCCCAACACATTTATGCCTAGGTTGTTCTTATGCTGTGGCAATAATGGCATTACATTTTTATTTAATCTTTTGCACAATAAGTGCCCCCCTGTCCTGTGTTGTGCTCGAACTGCAGGTGTACTCCTGACTTGACTGTGTCTGTATTATGTTGTACACTCTCACCACCTATTTGTGGCAGCACCATCACATGTGACATGGAGGAGCTCTAACCAAGCAAGAGCACATGAGTCACATGAACAGGACACTATCTTTCCCACCACAGAGTAGACAGGCTGCACACTACAGCTTGGAGGAGTTTGTGAGCACTAAACTCTCAGTAGCAGTGCTGGGCAGCATAGTTTTGTTGGTCTACTCTTAGTCAGTCTCCATCTCCCTTGGTGGCAGAAGGGGCCAGGGGTGAGCTAGAAGCTAACTCAAGACTAGGCTACCTACTTACTCAACTGGGCTCATCTCACAAAAAAACATAGTGGGCAGCAAGCTAGATCTCTCAGCAGTAGTGACAGTGGTGTGGCTTGCCTTTGTAGGCCTTGATCAGTGCAGTGCAGCAGCAGCAGCAATGGCAGCAGCCAAACAAGAAGCAAGCAGTGCAGGCTGGGTGGGTTTGATTGGTGAGGTGACTTGGTCACAGACCACGTTGGGGACTTGGGATAGTCAGTTCTAGCATCCAGCTTCTGGCAGAAGGATGAAGGAGGAGTGGACTGAAAACTAGGCTGGTGGCATACTGGGCTAGGGTGCAGGTTCTGGCCAAATGGCTGGGTAGGTAAAAGTAAATAATTTTTTTTACAGAGGGATTAGCAGCTTCATGAGGGTATTGAATGGAATGCAGTTGGGAAAGAAATTGGGACAAAGTGTTTTTTGGGGTGGTTCAGAACTTCAGCAAGGAAAAAAAAATGATTAGTAACTGGGTGGGTTTCAGCCCAGATCTGATGCACTGCTCTGGGGTATAGACAGAAGAATCTTATACATTTTAATTTTTCCTGATTAGCATATCACTTTTCAGTCACAACAAATATGTTTTACTTTTTAAAGATGTTCCAGATATTGCAAAGCTTGCCACCTAGGTGCTAACTAGCACCTGGCTTTCACTGGTTGCTGGTTACCCTCTGCTGAAATCTGAAATGGAGTCCCTGCTATAAAGTCTAAATTTACAGGACATCCTCTGTGTGAGCAACATGTTTTCCATTAGGGATGGATGAGGGGCAGAGCAGTTTGCAGGGGTAAAATGAGGGCTGTCCCTTCCATTCAAGGACAGTAAAGTGGCATGGTATGCACAGACTATTAGAGACCCATTATAATCAGGCTTATGCCCCCCACCCAGTGAAGCTGACCTCCACATCCCCATGCTCAGACACTTTATGACATAGGGCAAGGGAGAGTGCAGGGGCAAGCCCCATTAAAAAGAATGAGTTTTTTATTACTATTTTATACAATATTGATGGAGAGTTGCAGATTAATGAAGGCCACCACTCAACTAACAATGGCCTTGTTTGTAGAACAAGGGCCTTCATTATTGTCCAGTTCACCATCATAATGTTTAAAGTAGCAATAACAAATAATTCCATTCATTTCAAGGGGTACTCTGACCCATGGAAATCATCTCTTAAAGGATCCTGCATCTTGTTCTCTAATACTCAGGTAAGAGATTCTTGACATATATATATATATATATATATATATATTAAGAAAATACAAATCACACATGCACCCACAATGCAGAGCACCATGGGCTGCATATGCAAATAACCACAGAATGTTATGCTGGTCCAACTTTAAGCAGAATTGCATGGTGCCGAAAGGCCTCTCACATAGTTTGCAAAGGATGCTAACAGAAGACATAGACACATGTTTCGTCCTACCCGGACTAATCAGTATGCCTCGTCTGTTTAACACCCCAGTGGAATGGACCAGCTACCCTTAAGGCAGTGTGCCTTGGATATATTGTGGTGAACCCATTAAAATAAAAACTATTTAAAGACAAAGAACCTCTGTCGCAAACCCTGAGGCAAGGGTTACCCCAAAGAGCATTTGGCTGGAAGCCAAATTTTAAGAAAATACAAAATCACACATGCCCCCACAATGCAGAGCATCATGGGCTGCATATGCAAATCACCACAGAATGTTATGCTGGTCCAACTTTAAGCAGAATTGCATGGTACCGAAAGGCCTCTCACACAGTTTGCAAAGGGTGCTAACAGAAGACATAGACACGTGTTTCATCCTACCAGGACTCATCAGTATGCCTCGTCTGTTTAACACCCCCAGTGGAATGGACCAGCTACCCTTAAGGCAGTGTGCCTTGGATATATTGTGGTGAACCCATTAAAATAAAAAACTATTTAAAAGACAAAAAACCACTGTGCACAAACCCTGAGGCAAGGGTTACCCCAAAGGGCATTTGGCTGGGAAGCCAAGTTTCAAGAAAATACAAAATCACACAAGCTCCCTCAATGCAGAGCATCATGGGCTGCATATGCAAATCACCACAGAATGTTATGCTGGTCCAATTTTAAGCAGAATTGCAATATATCCAAGGCATACTGCCGTAAGGGTAGCTGGTCCATTCCACTGGGGTATCAAACAGACGAGGCATACTGATGAGTCCTGGTAGGACGAAACATGTGTCTATGTCTTCTGTTAGCACCCTTTGCAAACTGTGTGAGAGGCCTTTCGCACCATGCAATTCTGCTTAAAGTTGGACCAGCATAACATTCTGTGGTGATTTGCATATGCAGCCCATGATGCTCTGCATTGTGGGGACATGTGTGATTTTGTATTTTCTTGAAACTTGGCTTCCCAGCCAAATGCCCTTTGGGGTAACCCTTGCCTCAGTGTTTGCGCACAGAGGTTCTTTGTCTTTTAAATAGTTTTTTATTTTAATGGGTTCACCACAATATATCCAAGGCACACTGCCTTAAGGGTAGCTGGTCCATTCCACTGGGTGTCAAACAGATGAGGCATACTGATGAATCCTGGTAGGATGAAACACGTGTCTATGTCTTCTGTTAGCACCCTTTGCAAACTGTGTGAGAGGCCTTTCGGCACCATGCAATTCTGCTTAAAGTTGGACCAGCATAACATTCTGTGGTGATTTGCATATGCAGCCCATGATGCTCTGCATTGTGGGGGCATGTGTGATTTTGTATTTTCTTAAAACTTGGCTTCCCAGCCAAATGCTCTTTGGGGTAACCCTTATCTCAGTGTTTACGCACAGAGGTTCTTTGTCTTTTAAATAGTTTTTTTATTTTAATGGGTTCACCACAATATATCCAAGGCACACTGCCTTAAGGGTAGCTGGTCCATTCCACTGGGGTGTCAAACAGATGAGGCATACTGATGAGTCCTGATAGGACGAAACATGTGTCTATGTCTTCTGTTAGCACCCTTTGCAAACTGTGTGAGATGCCTTTCGGCACCATGCAATTCTGCTTAAAGTTGGACCAGCATAACATTCTGTGGTGATTTGCATATGCAGCCCATGATGCTCTGCATCGTGGGGGCATGTGTGATTTTGTATTTTCTTGAAACTTGGCTTCCCAGCCAAATGCCCTTTGGGGTAACCCTTGCCTCAGTGTTTGCGCACAGAAGTTCTTTGTCTTTTAAATAGTTTTTTATTTTAATGGGTTCACCACAATATATCCAAGGCACACTGTCATAAGGGTAGCTGGTACATTCCACTGGGGTGTCAAACAGACAAGGCATACTGATGAGTCTTAGTAGGATCTAAACACGTGTTTTGTTTCCTGTTAACACCCTTTGCAAACTGTGTGAGAGGCCTTTCGGCACCATGCAATTCTGCTTAAAGTTGGACCAGCATAACTTTCTGTGGTGATTTACATATGTAGCCCATGATGCTCTGCATTGTGGGGGCATGTGTGATTTTGTATTTTCTTGAAACTTGGCTTCCCAGCCAAATGCCCTTTGGGGTAACCCTTGCCTCAGTGTTTGCACAGAGGTTCTTTGTCTTTTAAATAGTTTTTTATTTTAATGGGTTCACCACAATATATCCAAGGCACACTGCCTTAAGGGTAGCTGGTCCATTCCACTGGGGTGTCAAACAGACGAGGCATACTGATGAGTCCTGGTAGGACGAAACACATGTCTATGTCTTCTGTTAGCACCCTTTGCAAACTGTGTGAGAGGCCTTTCGGCATCATGCAACCTGCTAAAGTTGGACCAGTATAACATTCTGTGGTGATTTGCATATGCAGCCCATGATGCTCTGCATTGTGGGGCATGTGTAATTTTGTATTTTCTTAAAACTTGGCTTCCCAGCCAAATGCTCTTTGGGGTAACCCTTACCTCAGTGTTTGCGCACAGAGGTTCTTTGTCTCTTATATATATACATATATATGCACACACACACTTGGTAGGTTGTCTGTAGCAGCTTGGCCACAACCGCTACAGTGTGTGCGCATTGGGTGAAGAGGGACTGGCTGTATGGGTGTCGAGTTATTACTACTTTTGTGTTTGCCTCTTAAAGAGCTGCTCACAGTATTAGAAAAACTTTGAAAAAAGTAAGATTTCAGCTCCATCCTGTTTTCTTTAGTAATTCATATATTTTCAGTAATTAATTTCTCATTATCGTTATTACTGAAAACAGTTGCAGACTTCTATCTAACAGCTGTAGACTCTATCTACTCTGGCTGCCTTTCTACACAAGACATCACAATCTCCTGTTTATGACATCATAATTACCTCCACAGCAACATATTTTGATGGCATAAACAGAGTAATGATGTCAGAAGAGATGTTGCGAAATTTAATTTTGCCAGTGAAATGCTGGCAAAATCATTAATTATGCCCTGCAAAATATTTCACATAATTGTGTACTTCAAATGAAATCAAAACTTTATTTTTAAAAGGCACTTTCTCAAAACCAAAGCACCTGTACAATTTCATAAAAAATAAATAAACAGAATTTAAAACTATTATAGATCATTAAAAGCTATACCAAAAGGTGGATCTTCAAGGCTCCTTTAAAGCTTAGGACAGTCGGACTATTTCACAACTGTCGAGGTAGAGAATTCCACAGGGTCAGACCACAAAACTAAATGATCTAGTCCCTGAAGTTTCCAAACAGACCCTAGGAATCTCCAGCAATCCCTCATCAGTGGATCAGAGGTGGTGGGAGGGACAGTAGGGGCAAAGGAGCTTTCAAGTAAGAAGGTCCCTGGTCATGTTAGCTTATAGGTCAGCAAACTGACCTTGAAGGTGATTCACCCAAATACTGGCAGCCAGTGCAGTCTTCAGAGCACAGGCATTATATGGCTGGATCTAGAAGAGCCAGTCAATAACCTGGCCGCTGCATTCTGCACTAGCTGCAGATAGCGAAGCTCAACCCCCGCTATCCCTAGATACAGGGAGTTGCAATAGTCAAGGTGGGAGGTAACAAAGGCGTGGATCAACGTTGGAAGATCCTCTGGAGGAACCAGGTGCTTCACCCTGGTGAAATTCCTCAGATGGAAAAAGGAAGTTTTGACCACCACTGACACCTGAGCTTTAAGCGTCAAGTGGTCATCAATTATTAAGCCAAGATTCCGCACCTTATCTGAGGTCATCAGCAGAACACCCCCAAGCCATAAGTATGAGGGTGATCCCTCCGGCAAACCTGCCTCACAGTGACCTTTGTCCACAGCCAACACCTCAGTTTTCTTTGGGTTTAACCTCAACCAACTCCCATTCTTCCAATCTTGGATTTCTGCAAGGCAGTTATTAAATACCGACAAGGCAGCATCCTGGCCAGGCACAAAAGACATATACAGCTGGGTATCATTGGCATAGCAATGAAAACCCAGACTGTATTGTCTTATAATCGCCTCCTAATGGCAGTATATACACACAAATAACATAGGTGCTAGAATAGAGCCTTCTGGTACCCCACAGGATAGGGAGACTGATGTCAAGGAAAAATTCCGACACAACCCTCCAAGTCCTACCCTTGAGGTAAGATCTAAACCACCTGAGGACCATACTGGATAATCCACATGTGGATCGCAACACTCTAACAGCACACCATGATCAACAGTGTCAAATGCTGCTGAGAGATCAAGAAGTACCAAGATAGAATAGGTCGACGATCTCTCTCTATTAAGAGGTCATTTAGTACTTTAAACAAGTGATGTCTCGGTACTATGCCTTTCCTAAATCCAGATTGAGAGAATCATAGATATTGTTGTTGGTCAGATGATCCTCCAATTGCACTGCGACCACCTTCTCAATAACTTTACCCACAAAGAGTAGGTTAGAGACTGGTCTGTAATTTGCTAGGCAATCTGGGTCTAAGGAGGCTTCTTTAAAAGAGGTTTAACTATAGCCTCTTTAAGGGGATCTGGGAAGATCCCTCTCTCCAAAGACTTCCAGACTATCAAAGCCAGGACTAGGCCGATTTTATCCACACAATCCACTAAAAGGCGTGTGGGGCCAGGGTCCAAATCACAGCTGGTTAGTCACAACGCTCGGATGATCATCACAATATCATTAATTTTGGGGAGGCTGAAGTCAGACCATGCAAACTGGGTGTTCGACATCTCCTGCCGACCATCACCACTCCCATTGGAGAGGGAAGAACGGACGTCTGATCTGATTTTGGTAACCTTATCTGCAAAGAAGAGAGCAAACTCCTCACACCGGTCTGTGGAAAAGGCCCTTCTGGGCTGAAGACAGACTGGATTGCACAGTCTGTCCACAGTCCGAAAGAGCTGGGCTGGTCTATTCTGTGCAGCCGCTATCTCCCTGGACAGGAACTCTGCCTTCTTACAAGAGATTGCGGATTGATAGACTGTATAATGGTCCATCAAACTAAGTTTGTCATCATCCAGACCAGACTTCCGCCAATGCCTCTCCAGCCTTCATCCAACCCTCCTCAACTCCCTCATGGTCTCATCAAACCATGGAGACCTGGGGTGAAGAGTGAGAGGACGAACACGAACAGGTGCAGTAGAATCCAGGGCCCCTGGAACCACCCTATTATAGGCATGTACTAGGTCACCTGGATCCAAGCAATCTATCGGAAGGCCCGATAGGTCCAGCACCGCCATCAGGTCATCCGGGGACACACCCCTTAATGAGCGGTACCGGACCATCTCCGAAGGGGCTGATCTAATAGGGGCAGCCTCAAAATTGAACCTAATGGAGTGATGGTCAGACCATCCGAGTGGTTCCACCACCAAATCAGATATCCCCATCCCCAGAAGGAACACCAGGTCCAATGAGTGCCCTCCAATATGGGTCGAGGAGGAAACTACCTGTGTGAAGCCCAGTGATAACAGCAACTGGAGGAAGTCTTGAACAAAACGTGAGAGTTCATCATTGACCCAGGCATTGAAGTTCCCCAGAACCAACCATCTGGGGGACCCCAATGTCAGGTCGACAATGAAATCTGCAACTTTCTGCAGGAAAACATTCCTGTCACCAGGTGGATGGTATAAGAGAAGTATCCTGCACCCCACACCCTCACCTAGAACACACTCAAAGAATCTGGTGACTCCCACTGGTACCTCCACCAGACCCAATTCTGATTTAAAACAAATGGCAGCGTCCCTCCCCCTACGATCCTGCCTTGGGCAGTGTACACCGAGTACCCGGCCGGAACCGCTACAGCTGAAACTGGCCCAGCATTTCCATCCAGCCAGGTCTCAGTGATGCACGCCAGGTCAGCTGACCCAACAAGATCGGCTATAATGGCCATCTTGTTTTTAATAAACCTAGCATTGCACAACACCGCCCAAGTAGGATGAGCCTCAGACGATGATCGCCTTACCTGCTGATCTTGACCAGAACCCTTGGGTATGGGCACAAGACAGGGAGAACCCCTCTCCTGTGCCCATTTCACCCTAGGGCATCTCCTTGACCTCACTATCCCTATCCGCCTGCTCCTTTCCATCCCCCCAGGCCCAGCTCCAACCCTCCTCCTCCCCCTCACAATCCCTAGAGCCCTACAACTTCTATAGACTCTTGGTGACGGAGGGGACAGGAGAAAGGACAAAGATCCCTGAGCCTGGAGGGGGGAATAATAGCTGACTGTCCTATTTTCACTCCAACACATAATTAATAATACAACTAACTACAATAAACCCCACCGGTTTATATAAATAACAAAATTCTAAAACACAGCACTCAAATAACAAAATGTAAATACTACAAATAAAACAACAAAAAAAAAATTAAACCTAACAACATATTCTAAATAAAACTAAAACACAACACTCAAATATCAAAATATAAATACAACAATTATAAACAAAAACAAAACAGTTTTCCTAACAGTGTCAGAGCTTACATTCATTTGATCAGAAGCGCTTTATCCATCTACCCCTCCCAGAGTGCTCTCACCACTCACGAGGGAAGGAGCTTCTCCTGTACAAAACCCCCTATCATAAAAATTGGCTCAAAGTTTAAAATTCTCATAATCCTAAAGCCAATACCCTCGTTTACCCAGAGGAAACCTAGAAACAGGAGCTCAAGGTCTTTTTGATGTCCACACTTATGTGCTCTCATCACTTAGTATGGCCCAAAACTTTAGTCAGTCCCCTCTCACAAGACTGAACTAATAATGAATAAACTCAAGTTTAATCTTCCCAATTGTTTCCCAGAGTTATCATACACTAGCAGTAGCAGAAGTTCAAGTATACATCACCAGATCAATAGTCCACACCATGGTCCCATAAATCCAACTTCAATGCAAAGTCCTGCAGGCATCAAGCAGAAAGCACCAACTAAAAGTTCCAACTCAATTTCACTGGTAACTTTTCCGAAATTTACCTTGCATTGCAATTAGACAAAATTATGATGAAGCAGGCAGCAGCAGAGGTTGTTGTTCAGACTTTGTGTGACAGTGTGATATAGTATTGTGTGTTACACACATACTAGGGTATTTTGCATACAAATAATAGATTTATATTCTTTTTGCCATTCACTTTTTATTCATAATAGATTTATATTCTTTTATTTAGTACATCTGGTGTGTGGTTATCATTTCCTTTCTGTGAGTGTAGATTGATTGTCTGTGTGTGTGTGTGTGTGTGTGTGTGTGTGCGTGGGCATGTGTGTGTGTGTGTGCGCACGCATGCACGTGTGTGTGCATGCATGTATGTGTGTGTGTGACTCCCTCAATCTCTCCCTTTCTTTCTTTTTTTAGTTTTCTGTTAAAAAACCTTTTTGTTTAGGGATACTGGAGGAAAGTACAGTAAGGGGACTGGGAAAAGGCAGGACCTAGTGTTCACCTTGACAGGTGGGTCTTTATGTCTGAGGCCGTTTCAGCAGGGCATATTCCCCCACTCCCCAGCAGAAGCATGTACTCCCTACTCTCAGTAGGAGCATGTGGCCCCCACTCCCCAGCAGCAGCAGAACACAGTTGCCCCCCCAGCAGGAGCATGATGTGGCCCCAGGACATCAGCTGGAGGTGGCTTCCCCCACCACCAAAGAGTGTCATCTATGTGGTGTTTTTTATCACGACAAACACTGCAGATGACAGCGTGGTGATTTGTAATCTTTGTAGCAGATCTGTAAGAAGGAGGAAGAAAGAGGCACACCTGGAAATTGGTGGCCAAAGGAGCCATCTGCAGCACCATCACCCTGCAGAGTAGTTCCAAAAATAAGAAGAGGTACCAGTAGCAGGAGGCAGTGGGGGAGAGCAGATAGAAGGGAGAGGGGACCAGCAGGAGGATGGGGGTCACACCAGAAGACAGCAGCAGGAGGCAGCAGCAGCATCACCACACAGCCACTGCACTGCCATCATACTGGTGATGATGATGAGCCCACACAACCTGAAGCAGCCCCAGCCAGTCAGGTGACAGCCAGGAAGGCCTGATTGCTGTGCACAGAGAAGTGGGAACCCTGCAGTGGGAGTTTGAATAGTTCAGCCAGGAGGCCAGGGGGGAACATGAGGAAACTGAGGACCAACAGAAAGTGATGGAACTCCTGGCAGAGCTGTGTCATCAGGGTGGTGGTTTTGGCAGTGCAGAACCAAGGCATGGCACCACTGCAGTGTATGTTTTTGCAAGTGAGGCAGGCAGCAGCTAATGTTTTTCTTTTTTTTTATATCCTTGGTTGGTATCACTATTCCTCATCTCCACCCCCTAAAAATAAGAAAAAAACACAAAAAATATCCTCTTGTTTCTTTTTCTTGTCCAGTGGTTTTGTGCCTATGAAATGTTTATGCTCCCTCCCTACAGAGTTCAATTCTCTTCCTTGTTTAGTAATTTACTTTTCTCCTCTCATATGAATACTCTTGCCCTGACCTTGTATATCCCCCCCAGTGCGTTACTTTCAGTCCTGTACCCATAAACACTGTACCTTTCTTTTTATTCTGTATTACTCCTTCTTTATATATTTCATCCTCCTATCCACAAATGTCAAGTATTATAATTTGTTCCTAAGAACAACATTTTTTCCCCTAAGCTATGCGATGTTGTGGCACTTGTTGTGTCTTTGTGCAGCATCAGTCCAGGTACTTCCACAACAATCACAGAAACATAAGCACGTTTATTGTGAAGTTAAGCATAGATATGGTTTTATGCTTGACACAAATGTTAAATTGTGTCATTCCCCTCCAGTCATGATGATATTTTATAGTGCCCCACCACCACTAAGTCCAAAATGAGCACTTGTTCCATAGTTTAACACAGCCTCTTGACACCATGCTGTGCTGTGCAGGCCTGGAAAGACAAGAAATATAACAGGAAAAAGCAGGATGAAACTGAGTCATGAATCTCTCTCAGTTATGATGTTATATAGTGCCCACAACCACCCAGACAAAATAAATGCTGTTTTGTCCACAATTTACAAATGATTTCTGATGAATCATGTTGCTGCTAGCTGTTGTGCTGTGTAGAAAAGGCCTAAGAAGTCCAGAAATGTTACAACAGAAATGTTAAATAAAATTGAGACATAAATGTTGTTTCAGTCCAGACCATTTTATAGAGCCCAACCACCACCCAGACAAAATTTTTTTCTCCACCATTTACAAATGATTTCAGAATGATTCTTGTTGCCACTAGCAGCTGTGCTATGCAGAACAGGCCTTAGAAGTCAAAAATGTAATGTGACAAATATGTGAGAGACAAGAAACACAATTATTCTAGTAATTATGAAATAACCCGACATGGCAAGTGGTGGCCTTGGTGTGAGAGCCAGCTGAGAAAATTAATTCCTCCTACAAAATGCTGCTGTTAGACACACTTGTTTATTGTTTGTTTGTTTAACCAGGTATAGCACACTAAGCTGAAAGCTTTTTTACAGGAGTGACCTGGGAGCACAATGAGGTTAAGTGACTTGCTCAGGGTTACACAGTATGCAAGTGGAAGCTGTGGGATTCAAACCCAGGTCTGGAGTGCTGGATATTACCAGATTTGCAGCTCAGAGCCTTAGACCACTGCGCTATACTGCCCCCCGCTGCTGCCTCCTGCTGCTGGTTTCACAATTGAGATTAATCTATATAATATTAATTTGTCAATGCTGTCCTAGTTGGCTGTGGTGATGCTGTGACTGTAACCTGTACGGCGAAGAGGGACTGAGATTTTGGGTGCCTAGCTTACTGCCTGCTGCTCTAACTGGTTGCCAACTTTCCACAACAAGTAATGTTTTGTCTGATGTTGATGAATCATCCCAATTCCTCCCAGACATACTGCTTCTGCTGCTCACATAAGTATTTCTATGTAGTTCACTTTTCTGTGCAAGAGTGGTGTGGGTGGGTTGGTATTACAGCCTGTTGAGGTCCAATATGTTTGTACTGCTTTTCCATGTTTTTCCAGTTGGTGGAGGATTACTTCATTAACTAAAAGTAGTCGATGGACTGTTCTTAAAAAAACAGGCTTTCAAATAGAACATGCTGATTCCTTTAAATATTTAGGAATTACTCTGGATATAAATTTAGATTTTTCCCTACATATAAAATTGACCTGTCATCAGGTAAATAATAAATTGGGTGCTTTATTTAAATTAAAGGCCATGCTGACTTTGCCCACAAGGACTGCACTGGCAAAAGGTGTGCATTTGTCAAATTTGAAATACAATTCTTTTTTGTTTGTAAAATTAAAAAGGCTGATCTAGTTCTCTTGAACGTAGCCTATAACCCCATTTGCAGATTTGTTTTATTGTCCCCATTAATAATCCATAATTGTTCCCTTTCTGAAACTTTGGGTGACACCCACTTAAACTCACATATGAATTTAACTTGAATTGCTCAACAACAAATTTCTTCATTTAAAACAGATTCCCATTATTCACTCTGCTTAAATCCAAAAAGGATATAAGACCCCTATATCCAGTAGTAATGTCCTTTCTTTATTTGTTCCTAGAACCTCAACTGGTATGGGTGAGCGAGCACTGTCTGTGTATGCCACAAAAATGTGGAACTCCTTGCCTAATCATATTCTATATGATGCTAGCCATACTATATTTAAAGCATGTCTTAAGAATTACTATTGTATACAGTCTAAGTGTATAGTGTTTTGTGTAAACTGTATGGTGTATCTTGTATTACATGTAATAGTTAGTATTAGGTGCACTGTATATTTTATGTGTAATCTTGTTTGGTAACATCCTGGCTATTTTAGCCCTGGGTCATGTAATGAAAGGGCATTTGGCTCATTTCTTTTACCTGGAAAACAAAAGTTTAAATAAAAATAAAACATCTTGATGCCAGCTGAAGGAAGCTTCATCATGCTGGGATTCGGATGTTTGAATGAACCACATTTCCCAAAACCAAAGGTAAGTATTTAATTTCTCTTTGATGGGGAAGAGAGGTTACTGCAGTCCAGATGTTTGACTTTGGCAGTAACTGTGTTCTATATGCCTTTGTCAATATTCAGGAATTCTGATGCTTGTGCATGTGTTACTTCCCACTCCTGCTGCTGCTGGTCAGACATGGCACTTCATGTTGTAAGTCATAAGTCATAAGTCAATTCAAGCAGTGGGACTTACGTCCATAGTGCTTGCCATATTTTACTGTTAAAACATAGTAGTCTTATCATACAGATAGTTATCTAATCTAGACTTAAATATGTCCATATTAGAGCTACCCACCACATTTGCTGGTCAGCCGTTCCATGCTGACACCACCCTTACAGTGAACCAGTGTTTCCTTAAGTTAGTATTCCATTTAGGCAGATCGAGTTGCATACTATGTTTTCTAGCACTTGCCAACCTGTTCTATAGGACATTTTAAGATCTTCCTTAATGTAATACCGTGAGATATTCTAAACATCATACAGAGGTTTCCTTAATCTTCTATAGTGTAATGAATATACGTGGAGTTTAGTTAGTATCTCCTTATAGGACAGGTCTTTTAGTCCAGACACTGATCTTGTTGCTCTGTGCTGTGCACTCTCCATTCTCACAATATCTTCCCTATACTGGGGGAACCACAGCTGGACACAATACTCCAGGTGCGGTCTCACCAGGGCTCCATACAATGGCATGATAATATTCTCATGTCTGCTAGAAAAATGTCTCAAGATGCAATTTAAATTCTGTTTTGCTTTTTTAACCTGTTGTTTATAGTGTGAACTAAACTTTAAATCTGAAGTAATTTTAATACCCAAATATCTCTCTCTTCAGTTGTTGATACCAAAATGTTGTTCCCATCGCAATAAATATGTTTGCTGCTATTCTGATTCAAATGCATAATTTTGCATTTAGAGATGTTGAGTTCCAATTTACTGACTTTGGTCCACTCATAAATTTCGTTTATGGCCTGATGTAAAGAAAGTGCCTCGGTTATAGAAACATAGAAACATAGAATTTGACGGCAGATAAGGACCGCTTGGCCCACCCAGTCTGCCCATTTCCCTACCTACTGGATAAGCTGCAGATCCTAGTTAACCAGCAGCCTACTTCTTCCTACCCCAACCCCCTAGAATTGCCTTATGACTGTCCCATGCATGCTTGAATTCCACCACTGTTTTTGACTCCACAACCTCCTCTGGAAGGCTGTTCCATGCATCCACAACCCTCTCTGTGAAAAAATACTTCCATAAATTACCTCTGAGCCGCCCCTTCTATCTTCAAATTGTGCCCTCTTGTTCTTGCACACCTCTTTTTTTGAAAGATGCTACCCTCTTGGACTTTGTTGATTCCCTTGAGGTACTTGAAAGTTTCTATCATGTCCCCCCTCTCCCTCCTTTCCTCGAGGCTATACATATTAAGCTCCTTAAGTCTCACTTCATATGTCTTCCGGTGCAGACCCTGCACCATTTTAGTTGCCCTCCTCTGGACAGCTTCCATCCTGTCTATGTCTTTGCGGAGATTGGGTCTCCAGAACTGCACGCAGTACTCCAGATGTGGTCTCACCAGCTGTCTGTACAGAGGGATTTTGCCAAGGCTTTTGACATGCTACTCCATGAAGAATTAATACAAAGTCACAGTTGTATCCAGTCTACAATTGTCAGCAAACTTAGCAATCCATATATAAGAACTACTGAGTTGTCAAGATGAAATATAGACATTAAAAAGACAAGGACCCAATAACGAACCCTGAGGTACCCCGCTGGTGACTGAAGACCAATCTGACATCTTGCCTCTGACCACCACTCTCTGCCTCCTACCAGTCAACCATTTAGCTATCCATTTTATGATGTTACTGTAAATTCCTACCTTCATCAACATTTGTATTAATTCTTCATGGAGTAGCATGTCAAAAGCCTTGGCAAAATCCATGAAAACTACATCCACCAGTTTGCCATTATCCAGTTCTGTGTTGACATTTTCGTAAAAGGATAATAAGTTAGTTTGGCATGATCTAGACTTAATAAAACCATGTTGCACAGTTATTTGCTGTTATATGATCAACTATAATATCCTTTAGATAATGGGTAAATTCAAACTCGCTTCCTGATTGGTTCAAACAGCCTCATCCCCGGGCCCGTTATTTCTTAACAACGGCCTGCTCAGAAAAAGTGCCAATTCGGGATGCCCCATTACTAAAACTATCCTTGGGCACCCAGAATTTCAAAACTCGCCAGCTTCCGTTTTTGCCCCGCTCACTTAGCCACACTGATTTCCTTACACAGTCTCACAGCACAGTCCAAAAGAAATGTAGAATATCACTAAACGTTTTTTTCTGCTTCTTAATTACTTACATTTCTTTACTGAGCGCGGTAGCACTCCCTCTCAAAATACTTGTACAGCGACTTCCAGAGTAGCGCGGCACTATATGTCAGCTCAACAAAATAAAGAAATACTTATTTCCAAATACCTATAATCTGGGTAATACGAACTAAAATAAAGAGGACTCATCTGTTTGTCTCTCACCGAGGGACAAGCAAGACAGAAATCGAGCCAACAAGCTGAAGAAGCAGCTCTCCTGTTGCACTGTGTGTAAAAAGAAAGCAACAGCAGAAACTCATGGCACTCATAGAAACACGGCAGCGCCCTCCTGTGGCCATTCCAGTACTGCAGGGATTACTTTACCAGAACACTTACATTTTTGGTTTTTTTTATATAATTTTTATGTACAAATATTTATTATATAGTTTTTTAAAACATTACATCTATATCCCATTATCTAAGTGTAATAATACCCTCCAGGGTGGGCGTTATGGGATATAACGGACCTTCCAGGGGCTATAAGGCCCTCTGCCTGCAGCGTCGGGCCTCATTATGTCCCTGGGCAGTCCGTTATATCCCAATAATGCCCTCCCTATTGGGTATTATTACTTACTTAAAATACCCTCCATAACTTACCCAATAGTGATGTCATACTAATGGGCCTTGTTGTTGTTGTTGTTGTTGTTGTTGTTGTTGTTGTTGTAGAATGGTTCCAGTTCACAAGCCAGTCCCAGAATTAAGTATTTATTCATTTTAATGGGTTTGGGGTGGGACTTGTATCAGTCCTCAACCTGTGTTCTTTTTATCTTATTTCCAGGTACACAGTGCTTTCCGGGAATGATGATGCCTACTGCTGCTGGGCTTCATCATTATGTGCACCGCATGTTCCTTCTGTGGGAAATTTCAGAGTTTACATGTACCAAGTAAGATAAGTGTATGTATTTATGTATGCATGTATGTATGTATATGTTTGTGTGTGTGTGTGTGTGTGTATCTATGTATACATATAAAATATATATATCTATATGTGTGTGTGTGTGTGTGTATATATATATATATATATATATATATATGTAATAGATAATCCAATCTAGGGTGTGCGGTCATGCTCTGATATACGCATGCCTTGGTGTGCGTTGTGATGCACGAGGCCGTAGGAAGAGTGCGTTAAACCACCCAAGGCATGCGTATATCAGAGCATGACTGCACACTCTAGACTGGATTATCTATCTTATAAAATGGAAATAAATATTTTTGTGGGAAAGCAAAAAAGTAGTCCCTGTGTGGCATAAAAATTAAAAACAAAAAAAAAAAGGAAAAAGGTTTGTATTTGTTTTTATTTTGATGTAGTTAAATGGAGGGGAAAGAGTGGGGAACAGTGCAGGCAGACACTGAAAGCAAGTCCCTCAGTGTGAAGAAGGAAAGTAACTACATTTTGCTTATTTTTATTTGGATTTGTGTAAAAGAAGGACTGCATTTTGCCTTATTTTTATTTAGATTTGTGTAAAAGGAGGAGCGAGCTGAGGCTAGTGGCAAACAGGACTTTCAGTTTTATCACTGACGTGTAGCGTGACCGAGCGTGGTGAAAATGACACGTAATGTGCAGCCAAACAGTGAAAGTAAGTGACACTCTGTAGTAGAAAAGCAAAGAAACTCTGCATTTCAGGTTATTTAAATTTAAAACCATGTAAAGAAGCTGCCGTGAGAAGCAGTCGGAGAACTAGCGCAAACCAAGAGTGTTGGCAGCGTCAGAGACATAATGCAGGGCAGAGCGAATGTTGATCTAGCAACTGTTGCTAGAGGAACACTCACTCTGTCCTGCGTAACATCTCCGACGCTGCCAACACTCTCGGTTTGCACTAGTTCTCCAACTGCTTCACACGGCAGCTTTTTTACATGGTTTTAAATTTAAATAACCTGAAATGCAGAGTTTCTTTGCTTTTCTACTACAGAGTGTCACTTACTTTCACTGTTTAGCTGCACATTACGTGTCACTTTTCAACACGCCCGGTCACGCTACACGTCAGTGATAAAACTGAAAGTCCTATCTGCAACTCGCTTGAGCTGGCTACTTCCTTTACACAATTCTGAATAAAAATAAGATAAAATACAGTTACTTTCCTTCTTCACACTGAGGGACATGCTTTCAGTGTCTGGGTGGTTATTAGGTACTGTTATTGACCACACTCGGTCACGCTACAGGTCACTAATAAAAGTGAAAGTGGTCCCCACTCGTCTTCCTCCCTGTAAAGAGGGTGGCTTTATTGTAAGAATAGTAACTGAAAAGAAATAGGAATACAAAGCTCTTTTTTTTTTCTTGTCAGTGTTAGTTTGAACTTTGGCTTGTGGGTGACTATCTGTGGTAGATGTGGAATGATGTGAGTACTGGTGAGAAGGTTTGGAGGATAAAAAAGTAGTTCAGGCGTGCGGTCACGCTGGGAGGTGTCGGTCCTTGGAAATAATGTACGGTCATGTGATGCATTCTGTCCAATCATGTTAGTGGAATTTCTATGATTTTACCACCCCATTTTATAAATAGATATATACCAATGCCTTACCACCTGACATTACTGGTGATGCAACTATTGTCTCATTCAGATGCAAACTTCAGCAGCACCATATTACAACCAGCAACTGTGGCTGCTACCATTAACACCCTCTTTTAACTACAACCACCTACTTGCACTTTGGCTCACGTCAACACTACGTTGATGCATCCCAATATCAGCACTTCAGGTCACCACCCTACCTCACACCAGGTGCCTCCTTTACTCCTCCCAAACATGACACCCACTCCACTGCCTGTTGTCCCTCTAAGCCTGCTCCTCCTACTTTCCTCTATGTGTTTGCAACTCAGTACGGTGTCCTAACTTCAGACATGGGCAAACTATTATATTGCTTAAGCTGCTCAATTTGTGTGTACCTTATTATAACTCTGTCTGTACCAAATGTAATCCTATAATGCTGTACCTTATTGTCTTTGTAAATTGATGTGGAACCTGAAAATGAGCATCCGCCCACTGGTGTAATCTAAGATCTCAATAAAAATATATATATATATATATATATATATATATATATATATATATAATATATCTGCTTGCATTGCTAACACGGGGTATGCAGATGAATTAGTATTTGTTATGTTTCCTGATGTTGCTCCTGTTTAGGTTATTTTCTTCTGGTGAGTCGTCATCATCCCATATCTCTGAGATGCCTACATCCAGGGCCTTCAGGAGCTGGTGTGTGGAAGACAGAGAGGGTTGCTTGAACTGTGATGTAGGCCACTGGTTTCAATAATGATTAAACAATACATGCAGGGAGGAGGTTTATGTGGAAATGGTTGGTGATGACAGTGTTTAGCAATTATAGGTGGAGTGGGCCAATGTCTACTCATTTGAGGTGACAGAGCTGGGGTAAATAGGAATATTTAAAAAACAAACTGAGGGCAACAAATGCCCCCCCCCCACCCTGGGAGGGATCATCAATGTTTCTGTACAAGTGCTATGGCAGCACCTAATGTAATTACCCTTTTTGTGGGACCAGGATGTTGTTAAGCCTTTCTGTTATGATTATTTTGTAATTAATTACTACATCGTTAAAATGGCAGTCATTTACCATTTTACAAAATTTGTTCAACTGGTATTACCATTTGCACGAACATGCTACATTCATACTGTAGTTGTACTAAGAGGGCTCTTCAACATGTTGTGGATAGTAACTCTTCAACATGTTGTGGATAGTAAGTGAGAAAATATTTATTTTTCGCATGGTGCGTGGTCGTATCATGTGTCAGGATGGGACGGTTGTGGAATGTGCCCGTGTGGGCACTTTTAAAGATTATCAAGATAACATATCTTGCTTCTGGAGGGGTTAATCTAAATGAAAGTAAATGTGTATCTTGTTATTTTGGCAGAAACATTATCACTGTAATAATGCAAAACATTTATGATTATGGTAATTTGGCTGCTGCTTTAATATAGGTATATAAGAATGGATTACAGGTCCAGTCAGCTACTACAGCCATTTAAGAGCCTGCCACTGATTTGTGGTCAAGATTCCCATTTCTTATCTCCCATATATGCATCCAGCAATCTTTTAAAGGTTGTCAGGTTACCAGCACTCACCACCTCTAAGGGGAGTGCATTCCATACATTCACCACCTGCTGATTAAACCATCTCCCCCTTTTTGTGGTGTTATGCCTTTCTCCATGTAACTGCCAGGGCTGGGACCTAATTATTATCTGTGTCCTTTCCTTACAACAAAGTATAGCAGATTTCCAAGGTATATCATCCTTTAAAGCTTTATAAACATAGCAGAGGTCACCCCTTGTCCTATGATAGGTCATAGAACATAGTTACAATGCTCATAATCTATCTTGATAGTTTAGGCCATGTCCTCTCCTGATGTTTTTTGAGAACCATCACTGTATCTGCTATATCATCTTAACAGTTCCTAGCATTTAAGGGGTACTAAAAGGGGCCCCGTATTCAAGTATTGGTCTGACCAGTGACTTATACAGGGGTACCAGAACCTCATTTCTCTGACTTTTAATATTCCTGAGGATATTTCCTGTTATTCTGTTTCCTCTCTTTACTGCCTCTATGTTATGGTTATCAAAGCTTTGGGTGTTTGCTATTACTACCCTCAGATCTTTTCTTTATCTGTGCTGTAAATATGTTTGTTGTTAAAGCTATATTGAGCTAGCCTATTATCCCCAAATGCATCACTTTGCATTTATCCTCATTAAACTTTAGTTTGTGCTCTGTTGCCTATTTTTCCAAGTTGAGTAATTGTCTCTGAAGGTTTTGAATTGAGTTATTGTCATTAACCATGCTCCTATTTTGGTGTGATCTGCATACTTGCAGATCCATAACCCTTCAGACAGCTGCATAGAGGAAACCAAGATGTTAAATAGCAAAGGCCCCATAATTGACCCTTGGGGAACCCCGCTCGTACCTCTACCCCAGTCCGACAAACACCCTCATATTTGTACTCATTGTGCCCATGATATGCTAACAAGAGGAATAAATATTTGAGGAAACACTTAAATGCCTGTATTATTCCTGACAGGTTTATGCTGGATTTATTATATAACTCTAAAAATCTAGAAATACTCACAGATCTAGCTCTTTGTTTAATTATTATTACTAATATCTGGAAGAAAAGAATGCCTCTGTTGACACCCTGCCGTGCTAATGGCACAAGCATAACTCAACTCTCTATAATCACTTCTCAGGTTCTTGTATGATGTGGGATATGATGCTACTTTTTGTATCCCTTTGTTACCCTTGCCTGTAAAAATGGGAGGGGTAGTAATGCTCTGTATAAACTGCTGTACTATTTGCTAGCTGGAGAATATAAATATAACATACAGGTCTTATCAATCCATGTTTGGGTTCTACCTCTTTTAATTATGTGTTCAAATGTACCGTATTGTATGTGATAATATATGTTATGTGTGATGTATTTTAACTTTTTACCTTTTGAAATGGCAACAGCCGATCAATACATTATTACATAGATACATACATACTCTTTCTTTTCTAGCAACAAGCCATGAAGCTATTCATGCTAACAGATAGGTATTTACACCAACTTCCTGTAAGACTTTTAGCAAAGTCCCATGAGAGACAGTACCAAAAGCCTTGGTGTAATCTACATGTGGTAGACTACATCCCTGGTGTCTAGTGGACCCCCCCACTACTCCACCCCAGCAAGTAGATGCCCACCCCTGCACCCCCCAACATATCCTGACAATGAGTGGGCAACCAGCACAGCCCTCCACATGCCACCATGGCTGGCTGCTCCACTGAACAAACTGAATGAGCACATATGTATACACTCATGCAGTTCATTCAGTGGAGCAGCCAGCCATGGTGGTGTGTGGAGGGCTGTGCTGACCGCCCACCCATTGTCAGGATATGTTGGGGGTGCGGAGGCTGGGCATCTACCTGCTGGGGTGGTGTAGGGGTAGGGGCTCCACTAGTCACCAGGGATTTAGTCAACCACATCATGACAGGTTGGGGGGGACCTGCCATCACATTGTGGCTGGCTGCATTTACCATGCCAGGGGCCATAGTTCGGTTGGATGGGATCCTGGTTGGCACCTTACTTATTCATCCTGTGCATTGCCCATGGGGTTTGGATCTGCGACATCGTTCCATGCTGACATTATAGATGGCGATGATTAGCATGCTTTGTACTGTTCAGCGATATTCTGTCCATGATGTATTCGCCCAGTACCTTCAAAAACACAGGATAGAGGCCATCTGGTCCAACTGATTTGTATTTATTTAAATTCCTTAACTTAGCATTAACCTGCTCAACAGTTATTTCAGGCAGAGTAATCCAGTCTGTTATTTCTTAATCAATCAATCAAGTCTTTATTTAACCAGGCATTCATCATTGAGCTGAAGCTCATTTGCAAGATGGACCTGGGTGGAGCATGAATAAATATATATACAGGTCAACACAGATATTTACAAGGCAATACAGATAGATACTGTTTACAGAAAGGAAAAAAAGAAGCTCATATGTACATAGAAATATACAGGCATTGTACAGATTACAGGGTATTTACATACATCTAAGTGTCTATAGAAAGATAATGCAGGATATCTAAGCATGCTGGAGAAAGAAATGGAAGAACAATACTTAAAAAAATACACACCCGGTAGAGGTGGTGGTAGGGGGGAAGAGAGGGAGGTAGAGGGAGAAGGCTAGGAGAGATGGTGCACAGAGAGGAGTTGGTGGAATGGGAAGTGAAGGGATAGATGGAGGAAGAAGTATGTGAGGGCCCCAGCATCGACTGCTATGAAGTACAGGCATACAGGATGTCACAACCCAGGGGTAATGAGCTCCTTCTGAGGTTGGGGGGGAAAGGATTAGGGGATGGACTGGCCTAGTGTTGATGAAACAGGGGGACCGCAGCTAATATTGGGTCTAGGCAGGGCTATGTACCAGTGCAGACAGTGGTACTGGGTCTGAGTGGGTGAAGCGTTACATACTTCCCTGATTGTATGGAAATAAAGTGTCTTGAAGGCATTTATACCGATTAGAGTGCTTAATTTGAGTTTTTTTTGTAGATCGTTCCATAAGGTAGGTAGCACGAAGCTTATGGCTGCCCTGCTGAAGCAGGATTTTGTATTGGGTACTGTAAGTGTAATAGCTGAGTAACTTCTTAGCGCGGAATTCCCAGTTGTACTCAGGGGAAGACAGCAGGAGATATAGTGAGGCAGCGTATTAGAGATCGCTCTATAGGTCCAAAGAGAGGTGTTTCTGTGGCACCTGAACTTTAGAGATGTCACCCACTGCGCATAAGGTGCAGTGATGAGAGTTGAAGAAGTCCGTTATAAACCTCAGAGCTCGATGGTAGAGTGTGTCCAGTTCAGCCATGTAAGAGTTGGGGCACTGGCTGTAGAGGAAGTCAGCATAATCAACCAAGGATAAGAAAATGGATTGGGCCAGTTGTTTCTTAGCATCTTTGGTGAGAAATTGGTTGATTCTAAAAAACAAGCCAAGCCTTTGCCGGAGTTGTTTTAGCAGGTCCTCAACGCGTTCAATGAAGGAGAGTCTTTGATCTATTCAAACTCCCAGATACTTGAATTTTGTAACAAATTCTAGTTTTTCACCTAGAACTGTGGTAATTTGTGGAACTGTCCCACTGGACACAGGGTTAACTGTATGGATGAAAGAGGAGGGGGTCATCATTTTAGTTTTTTTGGCATTAAGGAGTAGCTGTTTTTGGAGGAGTTGGCATTGCAAAGGTTGAATTCTGACTGTAGATCATTGCAGGCAGGTTCAGGTGTTAGGCGACTCACATAGAACTGTATCATCTGCAAACAGATGAATGTTTGGCTTCTTTTATACAGTAGTCGATGTAATTGATATAGATTGCAAGAGTAAGGGCCCTAATATAGAACAGAATTACCCCTCTTTGTAGAGTTTTTAAGCGGGTCAGGTCTCCTTTGGCTTTAACTTGTTGAAGGTGCCCTGTAAGATAGTCAGTAAACCATCGCAGGGAGGATGGATCAACACCTATGGTTTGAAGGGAGGAGAGGAGCAGAATGTGGTCAACAGTGTCGAAGGCCTTGCTTAGATTGAGGAAAACAGCTGAAATAAAGTTTTTGCTCTCAAGATTGCGCTGCCAATCATTAGTAACTTTGACGATGGCTGAGATAGTGCAATGTTTAGCTCTGAATCCGGTCTGCATAGGGTTTAACAATTCCCTAGACTCAAGTGGAGTCCTCAGCTGTGCATTTACAATTTTCTCTAGGAGCTTGGACAGGACCTGAAGGAGAGAAATTTGCCTGTAGTTATTGAGATTGCCAGGGTCACCTGATTTGAACAGTGGTATGACATGTGCTGTCCTCCACATAGGTGGTAAGGTGCCCTGAGACAGGGATAAGTTAAAGAGGTGGGTGACGGGTATTGCTAGTACATGGTAGGCAATTTTTAGGAAGTAGGGTCCAGGGTGTTGCCCAGCACTTTTCTAGTATCCAACTGAAGCAAGAGGTCCTCTACCTCTTTCAGTGAGGCAGGTTGAAGCAAGAAGGGCGGTGAAGCTATCGGAGTTTCAGACAGTTGGCTGGCAGTCTGATAACAAAGTATGTTTGCAGAGGAGTTATCAAATGCCATGCCTGCAGTAGTAAAGTGGTCATTGAATGTGTCAAGTATATCAATCTTTTCAGTTATAGTCGAATTGCTGGAGGTAATCTTGGTCTGGAGTGAATTTCCTTGGAGGTGACCTAGCAGATCATTGACTGTGTTCAAAGCTTGATTGGCTCTTTAAGGCAGAAGTCAAGTTTGGGTTTGAAGAAGGTGGCCTTCAATTCTCTGATTGTTTTGGTACATAGATTTCGTAGTCTCCTGAACTGGTTCCAGTCCTCTACAGTGTTCAGTCTGCGTGCTTTTTTCCAGAGCTTATCTCTTTCTATTTAAATTAAGATCCAAAGCATATTGGATTTGACATACACTCATAAAATAATTGTTAAATGTATTGTCTATATCTTCTTCCTTATCTGTCACAAGATCCCCAACATTCAGATTTGTTATCTGTTCTGGGTTTTCCTTAAGCTACCAACATAGCTGTAGAAGTATTTACACCTATCTTTTTTGTTAGTTGCCAGACCCAGTTTGGCTTTAACTTTAACCCTTCTAATAGTCTTTTTGCATAAATTTGCAGCCTTCTTATATTTCTCCAGCCTTTCCTGAGTAGGATTTCTCTTTTATTCATCATAGGCCTTACCCTTTCTGTTGACTTAGTTTTGAATTTGCTTATTGAACCAGCTCGGTATTCTTTCCTTATTATTGTACTTTATTCTCTCAGGAACAAAGTTTTCAATGCAGGACTGTAATAGTGAATTTATCCTTTCCCAGGTGTCCTCCAGGGTTAATTTCTCGAGTTCCTCCCTCCAAGCAATGCTTGCAGCCTATTTAATTTTGGCATAATCAGCCTTAGCACAGTTTTTTTTTACTTTCGTTTTACCAGCATAGTTCCATTTTTCCTCAGTGATGACACATTTGACCATGTTGTGGTTGCTTTTACCTAAAGGCTGTTGTACTTCTACTCTTTTTATGGCTCCCTCCATATTGCACAATATTATGTGCAAAATATGGCTTCCCCTTGTATTTTCTGTCACTAGCTGCTCTAGCCTATTATTCATACATATGTCCATGAATTGATTCTCCATGTGATTTTTCCCACTTAAGGTTTCCCAACAAATATTAGGGAAATTGAAATCTCACAACAATATAGAATAACCTTGCATATTTGAGTATCGAATATATTCATGAATATCATATTCTGATTCTGCTAAATTTTGGGATCTATAACATAATCCCAGACTGATGGGATTATTATGTGTATTTAATCTGACCCATAGTTTTTCAACACTATCTAGTCAATACTGTTAGTATCTAAAACATGGGCATTCAAGTACATTGGTATTGAGCCCTAAACCTCCTCCAGTACTGTCCGATCAGGCTTTAAGAAAGAAATCAGGGTGGGGACTAAAGAACAGTTTAGGGCAAGGGTGATCAAATTAAACTAATTAACAGGCTAACAGCAGATAACACAACCATCACAGATCTAATGATAAATGTATAAAAATAATGTATAACACTATACAAAGCTTACAGTGGTTGGGGGGTCCAACTAGTAACTTCAGCCTTGTTCCACTTCTACTTTCATATCCTCCAGGAAGCAGCCCTCACAGTCTTCAAGACTGAAGTTGTCCGAGTGGAAATTTTGTCAGCATTGCTGCTTCATCTACCTCACTGCTGGGGAAGCCTTGCAGGAGTGACATCTTAATTGTCATCATCATCATCTCTGAGGCAGTTCATGTGGCAACACCATTGACATTAGTGTGTTATGTTGAATGTGCCTTTTGTTTGAATGTTAGCATGGACACATTCTTGAGAAAAGAAATTGGTCCTCCGGTAATGCACAATGGCCTCAGCTGAACTAAACACTCATTCCACACTGACACTGGAAGGTGGGCAGTTCAGGTATTTCACAGCAACTGATGTTAGTGCCGACCAATCAGTCACTTTGCTGCTCCAATACTGCAATGGCCCATCAGTAATGACAAGCTGCTTTGTGTCCCCCATGTAGGCCTCAACCATTCATTCTGCTGCCCTGAGTCTGGCTGCCTTATCTGTCTCTTCCTTCTTTTCTTCCATATCTTTCACTCCCACCTGATAGAGAACATCTCAAATGGGATTGCTTGCTGTTTCCTGCTGTACCTAGCCCATTTTCTCAGATTGGGTTGCCTTTGAGCTGCTGGTGGTGGTAGCCACACCCGTTTTTTGTGCAGTGTGTGTCTTATGTGCCTTTTTCATCTTTGTACCAGACACCCATTTAATTTTGCAATCACTGATGACCTCCTTCAATTATAGAAAGCAGGCCATGTTTGTAGAATGGATAAAGCATGGCAGTAATGGCAAATTCAACCAACTGTAAAATGCCAGAAATATGTGTATTGTTGTCCAGCATGTGTAGCATATGATCCATTAAATCACAACTACTATGATCCCCATTTGTTTCCATCTGGTGTCAGACATTCACCAGTGTATTCCTCAGTACATGTATGAGGGGTATGAATTGACTTATACAGGCAGTGTCCTCACTGCCTGTATGCTATATTTGAATGGATGGAGAATGTGTATTAGCCCATTCATTTGGTACCACTGCTCTATTGTTAGAGCAATGGATACACCAACACTGTCCCGGGTGGTGTGAGCCAGTAGGTATTCTAAAAAAACAGACAGCCTTATACTATTCATACAGCCGGTCAATCATGTACTGTGTGACGTTCAACCTGGCCAAAATATTAAGCTTCATATAGTGCTGAGGCAGAAGGTTATTGTACTGCAGCTCATGCAGATGGTCACAGGCATTTGCAGAATGGGTGAATTGCACACAGATGCTACAGGTGACAATCACAGTTTCCTTAATGTCTGCATGGTTTAGAAACTGCTGCACAATGAGATTAAGGCAACGTGCAAAGCAGGGCACACTGAAGAAAACACCATCGCCAATGCATTTCATTACATTGGAGCCATTGTCCCGGAATCCCCCCTTTTCCCTCACAAAAAGACAGAGACCATTGTTTGTTGTTGTGCTCAGACTGGCAATTAATGTATTTATATATCATAATTCCATGTTCCATTTCATCATCTTTTATTATTATATCTCTCACAATTTCATTTATTTTCATCCGTATATCCATCTCTGATCATCCCTCTTTCTTCCTCTTTTTCTCCCCTAGGTGAGAACCTGGGTGCCTTCTTCTTCTCCTTTTCTGTTAGGTAACAGTGAAAACCGAGACCGCTTTCCTCCTTCAGCTTCTTCCTCTTTCTGTCGTATTCCTTTTTCTTCCCCCCCTTCCCCACCCCCCTTTTTTCTGCCATCCACCCTTGGCAGTCCAATAACCATATTCTCACCTGCCCTCCACTTTGGCAGTCCAATAATCATATTATTACCTGCCATCCACCTTTGGCAGTCCAATAACTGTCCAACTGGACACATCTGTCATCCACCTTTTACAGCTATACCATACAGTACCTTTTTGACTGTCTTTCCCTCTTGCTCTATGTTGTAGTATGGGTGGGAGGGATCAAAACTCCAGCAAAAGTGGCTGAGCCACCTCTGTGTTGTCCATTATTTAACTTCACTTGCCCCTCCCCTTCCTGTTGCTGACCATTGTTCTATTCCCTGGCCCCTCCCCTTCCTCCCCCCTCCCTCCCCTTCTGAGCATACCATCTTGATGGAAAGGGTGCACCAGGAGAACCTGGTCTGCCCCTTAAAGGGCAAACACCATTGTCCCGGAGTCCCCCTTTTCCCTCACAAAAAGACAGAGACCATTGTTTGTTGTTGTGCTCAGATTGGCAATTAATGTATTTATATATCATAATTCCATGTTCCATTTCATCATCTTTTATTATTATATCTCTCACAATTTCATTTATTTTCATCCATATATCCATCTCTGATCATCCCTATTTCTTCCTCTTTTTCTCTCCCCAGGTAAGAACCTGGGTGCCTACTTCTTCTCCTTTTCTGTTAGGTAATGGTGAAAACCGAGACCACTTTCCTCCTTCAGCTTCTTCCTCTTCTCATCTTATTCCTTTTTCTTCCCCCCACTCCCCTCTTCCCCACTAGCCAGTCTCCAGCTTGCGTTGGATGACTGGCTTTCCTCAACATAGGGCATTGTTCCCCCTTAACCTTGGGGAAATCACTTTTCAAACCTTCTCTTCTCTCCATTTTTTCCACCCTTTTTTATTTAACCATTTTTTGCATGTCTCCTCCATGCTTCTATAAAACACATCGTTTCCATATTAAACATATCTATGGCCAGATCTGACAGGTGGACAGCATCTGACCTATAGAAATCTTCTACCCACTCTTCCACACCCTGCAATATTACTTGTCTTCCCATTTTTTTACCAGTGTCCCTACTCTTCTGTTCATCTTTTTTCTGGCCCTATCCACAGCTCTATGGCTGTGCTCCAGTCTCCAAACCCTCCCTGATATCATATCCGACCAGGCCAGGCATACCTTAGGCCACCACTGCTGTACTGTCTCTAAGTCCCTTTTATCTTCATATATGTGTCTACCCATGGCTTGCCCCCAAGGTCATTAACCCCTAAATGTATAATAATTAAGTCTGGAGTGGGTCACAGCTCCTTCAGCTCTTCAAGGTGGGGCAGCTGTGCCCATCTCATCCCTCGAATGCCGCCATACCAATTTACATTGTTTCACCTCCTGGTAGCTGCTTTCCCCAGCCTTTTCTGGCTCTACTTTCTGCCCAATAAATATAGGAGTGGCCTCAGATCCAGACTTCCGTGATCCTTCCTCTTCCTATAGAGTTTAAACAAAATAAATATCTTATTTATGATCTTATTTTCTCATCATCATATCATCTCTCCCTGCCCCCCGTGGCTCCATGTCTGTCACAAACATAGGCAATACGTTAGTCTCCACACTGCAGTGTTCGAATGTATCTTTTATAACTGTCCGACCACCAGCGCCTTCTCCAAATATTATTCACCGTCTCCCCTGCTGCCCACTGTGATGCAGCCCTATCCATAAGTGTGGAAGAAAATTAATCAGATCCTCCCCAGAATTGCATGCCCTCTTGAGCAATGCTATGACTTGATAACTTGGACTCTGCTTCCATCCCTATGCAGAAATATTCTCCCTGTCCAATTTCCACGCTCTGCGGTGAAAGCCCACAAAGCCTGCACTGGGCACACTGCGCCCTCTACATGTTTCTTTAGTGTTACCATGTAACCCTGTCCCTTTTGATCCATCTTTGACCTCTTAATCATGAACTGCATCTCTTTCATCCCCCAATGTATATCTTCCCATTCTAGTCCCCCTTCCCTGTCTTGCCTGCCATGGCCCACCACCTCACTCACTCTCATGGCCCCAGCGAACATTACCACATAAATCGTGTGAAATAACTGGGTCTCGGCCTTTGATCCGCATATTTCTGACAACACACCCCTCAGTTTCACTAGCCACTGTTCCCCTAGTGGTCTTCTATTATACACCGTCCCTTGTTTTAACCTACCCCATCCTTTCATCATTCTTCTAATGAACATTGATTTTGTTGGGTCCTGCCATCCTTTTAGACTGCAGATCACACTAATCCCTGCCAAGTAGACTCCCATTGTGGCATGGGCTGTTCCCTTCTGCCAGTGCTCTATGGTAAACTTCCCCAACTGTTCTTCTGTGAGCGGCCTACTTACCTCCATGTGGTGAGTTGCCCTGAATGTTTGAAACACTCGTCAGGCCCCATCGTAGGCCCTCAGAGTCCGTGGCACCCATGAACTGCTTGACAACATTTCTGCTCCTTCTTGCCAACATCCCATATGTTCATTGGTATGAGTGTTTTTTACTCCTCTGCTGTTGGAGCCAGCCTCCGGAAACGATCCAGCTGCAGACAGGAAAGGCTGTCAGACAGGGTATTGTGTATCCCCTTTATGTGTTTCGCTCTGAATTACATGTTCAACTGAAATGCCCTTAGTACCAGAAGTCGCAAAACTTGCATGGCTGTTTCTGACCTGGCTCCCTTGCTGTTCAAGATCTCTACCACTGCTCTATTGTCACACCAAAATGTTACTTTTTGATCCTGTAATTCTTCTCCCCAAACCAGGGTGCATGCCCAGATGGGCATGATGTCTAACATTGTTATGTCTTTTACCTCACTGTCCCTTACCCAATCTGAAGGCCATGGCTTTGCAAACCATCTGCCCCTCAGATAGTGTCCCCATGCCCAAGCCCCTGCTGCATCTGTGTAAAGATCGAGGTCTGTGTTATACACCCATTTCTCTTGCCAGAAAGAGCAGCCATTATATTCCCAAAGGAATTCCTCCCATACTTTGAAATCCTCCATGACTCCCTTTGTCATGTCTACCCAATGGTGTGGCCTGTTCACTCCGGCTGTGACCCTTGCTAGCCTTTTTGTGAAAGTCCTCCCTGGCAAAATAGCCCTGCACACGAAGTTCAGATATCCCAATACTTGTTGTACCTGTTTTAGTTGTACTCTTCTTCTACTGGTATGTATCTTAATCAGTTCCTTCAATTTTCCACTTTTTTGTCCAGCAACCAAAATATTTCCCCCGAAGCATCTATCTCAATGCCCAAAACTCTAACACCCTACTGGGCCCTTCTGTTTTTTCAGGTACTAGCGGGACCCCTAGTTCCTTACACAGCTGTTGGAAGCTGGCTAACATTATTTCTGTTTCTCTTTTTCCACTGCCTAAGAAAAGGAAATCATCCAAACAGTGAATCACTGTTTTATAACCAGTCCTTTCTTGAAACATCCACTGCAAACATATGCTGAAGACTTCGAATGTCACGCATGCTATAGAGCAACCCATGGGCATGGCTTTGTCGAAATAATACTGTCCCCCAATTTTAAACCCCAACAGATCCCAATCTAAATGGAAGTAATCTGAAAGCTGACTCTATGTCTGTCTTAGCCATCCATGCATCTGCAGTTGCCCAGATAATCCGGACTGCATCCTCCAGGGTGGAATATGTCACTTTACTATATTCCCCAACGATAAAATCGTTCACTGACTCACCTTCAGGAAAGGATAGGTGATGAATCATGCTATACTCCCCTTCCTGTTTTTTGGGGACCAAACCTAATGGGGAAATCCTCATATTCTGCAATGGGGGGTATCATATAGAAACATAGAATTTGACTGCAGATAAGGACCGCTTGGCATACCCAGTCTGCCCATTTCCCTACCTACTGGATAAGCTGCAGATCCTAGTTAACCAGCAGCCTACTTCTTCCTACCCCACCCCCTAGAATGGCCTTATGACTGTCCCATGCATGCTTGAATTCCATCACTGATTTTGACTCCACAACCTCCTCCGGAAGGCCATTCCATGCATCCACAACCCTCTCTGTGAAAAAATACTTCCTTAAATTACCTCTGAGCTGCCCCATCTCTATCTTCAAATTGTGCCATCTTGTTCTTTCACACCTCTTTTTTTGAAAGATGCTACCCTCTTGGACTTGTTGATTCCCTTGAGGTACTTGAACATTTCTATCATGTCCCCCTCTCCCTCCTTTCCTCGAGGCTATACATAATAGCTCCTTTCATCTCTCTTCATATGTCTTCGGTGCAGAGCCTGCACCATTTTGTGCCCTCCTCTGGACAGCTTCCATCCTGTCTATGTCTTTGTGGAGATTGGGTCTCCAGAACTGCACTGAGTACTCCAGATGGGGTCTCACCAGCTGTCTGTACAGAGGGATAATAACTTCCTGTTTTCTACTGGTGATGCCTCTCCCTATGCATCCAGTATCCCCAACCCTCCTGCTGCCCTCTCACATTGCTTGCCCACCTTCAGGTCATCTGACATGACTACCCCAGGACCCTTTCCATTTTGTTGTTGTTAGTATCTCACCCCCATTGTGTACTCTTCCCTGGGTTTTGTTTCCCAGGTGCATTACCTGCACTTCTTAGCATTGAATCTAAGCTGCCATACATTTGACCATTCCTCTAACCTTGCCAACTCCTTCTCATCCTTTCCACCCCACCCTGTGCATCAACTCTGTTGCAGATCTTTGTGTCATCTGCAAAGAGACATACTTTCCTTCCAGTCCCTCTGCAATGTACTTATAAAGACATTGAAGAGGACCAGTCTAATTCTGAACCCTGTGGTACCCACTAGTAACCCTCCTTTCTTCTGAATGGACTCCATTTACTATTACTCTCTGTGTCCTATTCTCATAAATTCTTTACCCAGGCTGTCATCTTGGGACACACTCCCAGGCTGGCTAACTTGTATATTAATCTTTGTGTGGGACTATGTCAAATGCCTTGCTAAAGTCTAGGTAGGCCATGTCCACAGCCCTCCTGATCTACTTCTTTGGTCACCCAGTCAAAGAAATCTATCAGATTCATCTGGCATGACCTTCCAGCTGTGAATCCATGCCTGGGGTCCTGTGCCCTCTGGCCTCTAGATACTCAACAATTCTTTCCTTCAGAGTGATTCCATCATTTTCCCTATCACTGAGGTTAAACTAACAGGTCTGTAGTTTCCTGCTTCTGCCTTGCTCCCACTTTTGTGAAGGGAATCACATCTGCCCTCCTCCAGTCCTCGGCTGAACCCATCAGCCCATTGCTTTGTCCACTTTCAGTTTTAAGAGTTCTTTCAGAACCCTTTCTTCTGTAAATGGGCTGGTATCAACTTCTGTATCCAGAGTGTTTCTACTGTTTGTTTTAGGTACCTCCCTCTTCATTTGTAAATACTGAGCAAAAATATTTGTTTAGTATCTCTGCCTTTTCACAGTCTCCCTCTGCCCCCTCCCTCCCCTTTATTAAGCCTCACTATCCCTCCCTTGGTCTTCCTTCGCTCCCTGATGTACCTATAAAAGGTTTTATCCCCCTTCTTAACTGAGTTGGCTATCTTTTCCTCGGTTTGGGCCTTTGCTGTTCTGACTGCCTTCCCAGCTTCCTTTTGCTTTAACTGATACAGTTCTCTGTCCTGCTCCTTCTGTGATTCCTTGTACTTCCTGAATGCTTTCTTTTCTCTTGAACCTTCACTGCCACTTCCTTTGAGAACCATAGTGGTTTCTTACATTGTTGGCCTTTGCAGCTGCCTTCCTACATTGTGCTGGAGTTGTTCATTGACAATGTAATAGGCACCCCAGATCCTTCTCCTCCTCTGTCTGGGCTAGCTGCACTCCTGCCAGCTGGTAACTCCTTCATGGGTTCTTCATCACAAAATGCAGTACCTTGCACTTTTTGGCATTAAACCCCAGTTGCCAGGTGTCTGACCAGGTTTCAAGCTTTGCCAGATCATCCTGCAACCCCTGCCATCCCCCTAGGTCTTCCACCACCGCTCCTACCTGGGTATCATCAGTGAACAGACTGATCTTGTGCTTGATGCCCAGTGATACCTCTGCAATGAATATCCCAAACAACACTGGTGCCAACACTGAGCCCTGTGGAACACCACTCGTCACTACCCTTGGGTGTGAGAACTCCCCACCCACCACCACCCTCTGTTGCCTTTCCTGAAGCCAGTTCCATACCCATCTTACCAGCTTTGCACCGCCCATGTGCCTTCTAACTTACTTCCCAGTCTTCCATGTAGTATCAAGTCGAATGCCTTACTGAGGTCCAGATACAGGACATCCACTGCATGGCCCCTGTCCAGTTGCCTAGTTACCCAGTCATAGAACTCCACCAGATTTTTTTGGCAGGATCTGCCATATATGAAGCCATGCTATCTGCTGTCCTGTAGTCCTCTGGCCTCTAGGAGGGCTACCAGCCTCTCCTTCAAGATAGTCTCCATTAGCTTATCCATGAGGGATGTGAGGCTCACCAGTCTGTAGTTCCCCGGTTTATCCTTGGGGCCACTCATGTGGAGGGGCACCACATGAGCCATCCTCCAGTCCTAAAGTACACACCCAGAGTGTAGTGAGGCATTAAATAGGTCTGCCACCGGTCCTGCAAGGACCTCTGCCAGCTCCTTCAGTACCCTGGGGTGGATGCCATCTGGGCCAGGTGCCTTATCCACCCTCAGTGCCTTCAAACCCTCCCAAACTTTGCCCTCCATGATTTCCCCATCTATCTCCTCCACCCATTTATGCTATTCCTCCCCCCTTGGGTGTCACCCCCCTCTTCTCCTTAGTAAATACAGAGCAGAAGTAATCATTTAGTGCTTCTGCCTTATCGCACCCTGCTTCCATCCAACCCCCAATCCTTCCTAATCCTTACTATGTGGTCCTTACAGCTCCGTTTCTCCCTGATGTACCTAAAGAAGCCCTTCTCCCCCTTCTTAATGCCTTGTGCCAGCCTGAGCTCTGTAGATGCCTTGGCTCCCCTTACTGCCCTTGTCACCTCCTTTGATTCCATCAAGTACTCCTCCCTGTCCTCCCCGCTCCCTGTTTTCTTGTATCTTCTAAAGGCAGCTTTTTTCCTCCTTACCTTTTCCATGACCTCCTTGTTCAACCAGCTTGGTTACTTAGCCCTAGCCTTCTTGCTCTGGGCTTTGCAGCAGGCTTTGTTTGTCTCTATTATCCCAACCTTTATGAGCTCCCACCTCTGGTTAGTGTCCATACTAGATTGAATTCTGGCCAGGTACCCTTTTACCACTTCCCCCATCCTCCCAAAGTTGGTCATCCTGAAGTCCAGCACTCTTGCGACAGATTCCACTCCTTCCTTGCCCATATCCAATGTGAGCCATACTGAGTGGTGGTCACTCCCCGACAGCGGTTCTTCCACTGTAGGTTCTCTCACAAAGTCCCCATTTGCCAGCACAAGGTCAAGGGTATTCCCTAACCTGGTTGGTTCACTGACCATTTGCAGCAGGAGCTGTCCTGGAAGGCATCCAACAGTACCTGCTCCCTTCTGTTCCTGGTTGTTGGGTTACTTCAGTCCACTCCTTGCATGTTGAAGTCCCCCACAATCACCACACTACCCTTCTTGTAGGTTCTCCTGATCTGTCTTGCTAGTTCCCTGTCTAACTCCTCCATCTGAGATGGCAGCCTGTACACCACTCCTGTTCGGAGAATCCTATTCTTGGAATCCTGGATTTGCATCCAAAGTGACTATGTACTACCCTCCTCCCCTTCCTCCCTTACACACTTCAGTCCTTCCTTCACATATAATGCCACCACCTCCTTTCCCAATCACCCTGTCCCTACAAAATAACCTGTACCCTGGTACAGACAGGTCCCAGTAATTCTATTGGGTGGCCCATGTTTCTGTGATGGTTGCAATGTCCACCTCTCCCTCTGCCATGAGCACCTGTAACTCTACAGTTTTCCTCCCAAGGCTCCTAGCATTAAAGGTAACCACCTTCCACCCTTCCCCCCTTCCCATCCTCCCCTCCTTTACTAGTATTACCAATAGTACTTGCCATTTGTCTTTTGTCACTTTTATTAGGATAATCTCATATGATTTCCCAACCTGTGGTCTCTGCATGTGTCTTGCCCACTTGCCACCCCCACTCCTGGTTTAAATTCCCAACTTCTTCTGTGTACTCCTCCATCCTCTGTTTCAACACTTTCTTTCCCTCCTCTCTCAAGTGTAGTATGTCCTTGGCATAGAGACTACTGTCCTCCCAGGTCCTTCTCCACCCCCCAACAGTCCATACCCTTTAGCATAACACCAGGTTCTTAGCCATCCATTAAATTCCTCTATTCTCAGCTTTCTTGTTGTGCTTGCCTTTGGCACTGGAAGTATCTCTGAAAAAGTTACTGATCTTCCTGCCCCCCTCACGTAATTGTTCTAGTTCTTTAATCCTCCTCTGGACTTTATCTACTGTCATGTCAGCCAGGTCGTTCGTCCCAAGATGTATAATTAAATGAAGCTTGTCCCTACTCCTTCTAGCATATTTCAGAACAGAGTGTCCCACTCTTTCAGCTGTCATTCCTGGCATGGCCTCCACCCAAATGTGACTATGCCTCTCCCCCTTGCTAACCCACCTGACCCCTCTTAGTATTGAGCCCTCCAGCACTAAGATTCCATCCCTCTTACTCCCTGCTTGCTTCCATTCATCTCCATCTCTCATTTCCAGCTCCTCTTCTTCCTCATGCACATTATTTCCCCCTTTTGCCCCCGTTGCAATTCTCCCAGCAGAGTTTGTGCCTCGCTAACTGTGATTAGTGACCCCAAAACAGGGAACTTGCCAAATTTGCTATATTAGAATACACAGTCAATAAGGAAATAATCCATCTGAGAGTGGCACAAAATGATTTGAGTGTGCCTATGCAAAACAGTTGTCTGTACTTGTATATACTGTAGGTGCACTAGCATATTCAAAGGTTTGGAGAGGTGGTAAATTAATCAATAAGGCATGATGGGGGGCATTATGGTGGGATAAATGCACACATTGGGTGGGTTGAAGCACAAGGTGAAGCCGAGTGCTTCCATCATCCGAGAAGGGCTGTTATCCCACCATAACACCCCCCGAATTGCTTTATTATGGTTATGAAATGGGTCCCTTCTAGTAAAGTTAATTAATTTATTTATTTTTAGTTTTGCTATTCATATTATATGAAACTTTTTTCTATTTCAAATACGGTTTTGTGAGACAAAATAGTCCTGACTTGAAGCAAGGTGGTGTTAATGCTGCATATAAGCAGCTGTTTAGCAAAGGGCAAAGGGAGGCCTGGCAGTGACTTCTCACAGTAGAACTAGCAGGACATCAGGAGAGAGTTGTTTCAGACTGGATCTCTAATTTAGTGTTCAACATTGGGGTGGAAAAGGTCGTGGACCACCCAGCCTGCTGGTCAGATTGGAGGGAGCAGTGGTTACCTGTAGGAAACAGAGCCATGCACTCTACAGCCTGCCTGTGTGTTTTTATTCTGATTGCTTAAAGTTTTTCTTATTTCTTTAATGGTCCATCTCACAGGTGGTGCACGAGACAGAGCTTATCAAGGTGAAGGGAAGTAACGCTCATGGTCAACAGATTTACAAAAAAAAAAAAAGTACCAGAGAGCTGCTCTTTAGATAAGGACTGCAGGATGCATGTGAGAGGGGAGATTGGAATTGCTGTTTGAAGATGTGCGGGGGACAAGCAGTTGGCAGGTGATCATATGGGTATTTGCCAGGTGCAGAGTCCATTTTATCAGGAGTTGCTTTCACCCGGGACATTGTGCTGGGATAACAACCCAAGTGAAAGACACTCTTGACCAATTAGGAGCCAAGATTCTTAGCACCCATTTCATGATAACCATTAGTGCTGTGCAATTTACCACCTCCCATACCTGGTCTTATGGCTTGTACACCTTTTCCCAATCAACCATTCCATATGTCTGACAGTTTTTTCTGGCATCTAGTGGTCCCCTCCCCCTCAATCGCCTATGCAATATGAATAACACTATTCTTTGACACCTAGTGGTACCCCTACCACCTGATTGTCCATCCCATATGAAGAATAGTATTGTCTGGCATACAGTGGTCACCTCACCCCATGATCACCCAACCAGTATGAATTATGCATTCACTGGTGTCTAGTGGTGCCTCCTGATACCTATACATTGCCTCATCATCATGTGCCTGGCATCCAGTGGCTCCTCCCCACACCAGGTAGGCAGTCAAATAACAACCCTAATGACCACATCTGGTGGCCGTCAGTGACCACTGTACACATATATAACTAGCTGCCAAGTATCCACAGCACAGAAGTAGTATTGCTCTGATGTGTTTCATGCATATTTCTTATACCATTTGGACATAGAAAATATTCATGTACGGTTAACTTCTGCCATATCTTTTGCACTCTTGGGCCCATTCGACCCAACTATGGGAAAAGCTGTCAGAACCCTCACCTTATTGCTACATCAGTGGTGACAGGTAAGCCTACCCAAAATGGGTGTTCAGTGAGCACCCATAGATGGCCTCTAAACACTAATTTTGAGTGAGTGTTACCTGTCCGCATGGATATGGCCATTAGGTGGATGTTCCAGTGCCCCTCTCAATAATTTGGGGCAAATTGGCCCAAGTGTGCTAGGATATGGACAGACATTTCCCTTACATGAATATTTTCTAACTCCGATTGATATGGGGATCTATACATGAAGCATATCCATAGTGATTATACTACTGCAGGATGGCTGCAGGTTACTTGGCAGCTGGTTTGGGGCTGTGCATGGTGGCTAGTGCTGGCCACTGAGATGGTCATTGGTGAAAAGTGGGGTTTTAACTTGTGAAGGGGGTGGGATGGGAGAAAAGGCTGTCAAGGGGGTGCCGATAAAGGAGGGACTCTGTCTCCACCCCCCTGGGGACCAGGAGGATTGCGGGAAAAGGCCAACTGGCAAAGTGCAGACCAGGAGAAAACAGAATCCCCATGGGAACACGAGCAGGGAAATGGAACTATAGGGAAAGGGTGGAAGGTAGTCCTGCTAAATGCCAGGAGCTTGGGCAATAAAATGCCTGGCTCCAGGCGATATTAACTGAGGGAGCAGTGGATGTGGCAGCGTCACTGAGACTTGGGCCACTGCACACATGACTGGGACCTGAACCTGGAGGGTTACACTATGTTCAGGAAGGACAGGGGAGGGAAGGGAGGAGGGTAGCAATGATAGTCAAAACTGCATTGGCATGGGGAGTAGAGAGCAGAGGGAACCATGAGGTGATTTGGGTCACCTTGATAACAGGGGCAAGAAGAGTAAAAATAGGAGTGGTGTTAGACCCCTACCTGGCGAGGAGCTGGAGGACAGTCTGGTGGCAGAAGTTAGGAGACACTGCAGACTGGGCAGAGGAAAGGTGGTGGTGTTAGGGAACTTAAACATGCCAGGAACAGACTGGGACACTATGACATCCTCTTGTGACCAGGGAACAGAGGTTGTTGGATGTCTTTCAAGACGCGTTCCTAACTCAGCAGGTGAGGGAACTGACCAGGGAGGCACGGTACTGGATGTGGTCCTGGCAGACAGTGACCAGATTGGGGGCCTGGAGGTAAGGGACCCGGTAGCGGGAGTGACCATGCCACGGTCTGGTTCTGCCTGGACCTAGGAGGGTAGAAGGCTTCACAAGACAGAGTAACTGACTTCAGGGGCAGATTTTAAGAAATGGGAAGGATCCTTAAGGAGAATTTGGATGGGATTGGTCAGACATGGATGCTGATAGTAGGTGTGAAATCATCAGGAGAGAGGTGCAGGATGCTACCAGCACCTGTGCAAGAGTAAGAGGCAATCGGTGGGGCCCAAAAACCCTGTTGGTGGACCAGTGAGGTCCAGGAGGTGGTGCAGGGGAAAGAAAGCAGCCTGTAAGAATTCAAGTGCTCAAGGTTGAAAGGGATCGAGGGAGTACGAGCTGATGGCTAGAAGGGCCACTAGAGTGGTGAGGCAGCTAAGGCAGGAAGGAGCAGAACCTGGCCAGGGAAATTAGGGAGAGGAAAAAGGGTTCTTTAGATACATTGGGGAAAGGCGAAGGGTGAAGGGCAGATTAGCAGGATTAAATCAGGAGAGATGGGCACAAGACCGGGGGAGCAGAGCTGAGTACTAAATGAGTACTTCACCCCAGTTTTCACCAGGGAAAATGGGATGCTGCATCATACATGGGAGGAGACAGAGATAATGAGGATGGGGGACCCTTACCGATCGGCAGGTCTGGGGAGAGGGGGGGCATCACTGGCAGGTGGGGGGAGGGCTAAGCAGGGAGAAGAGGTACCAGAAGTGGAAATCACAGCAAAGAGGGTGAGGGAAGCCCTCAGCTCCCTTAAGATGGAGAAAGCACCGGGGCCGGATAAATTACATCCTAGAGTGCTGAAGGAACTTGCAGATGTCCTGGCAAAACCCCTGGCAGAGCTTTTCACCATCTCTCTGAGGACAGGGTGGGTGCCCCAAGACTGGAAGGTGGCGCATGTAGTGCCTATCCACAAGGGGATCAAGGGGCTGGCAGGGAACTACAGGCCTGTCAGCCTGACATCGGTGGTGGGCAAGGTGATGGAGGGCATTGTCAAGGAGGAGGCTGGGGGACCTGGATAAGTCAGGGTGCCTGGACGATGAACAGCATGGATTCATCCCAGGAAATCGTGTCAGACAAACCTGGTGGAGTTCTATGACTGGGTGACAAGTGCCTTGGACCTGGGTAGACCAGTGGATGTCCTCTTTCTAGACTTCAGCAGGCATTTGACTCTGTTACTCACGTGGGCCTGTTGGATAAGCTAGGATAAATGGGGTGGGAAACCAGATGATCAGATGGATAGGCAATTGGCTCCAGGACCGGACCCAGAGGGTCGTAGTTGGTGAGGATAGTCTCCATCCCAAGGAGGGGTCATTAGTGGGGTCCCACAGGGATCAGTCCTTGGGCCCCTTCTGTTCCAGCATCTCGTATCTGACATAAGGACAGAAATCAGGAGTGAGATGAGTCTCTTTGCAGATGACTCGAAACTGGGGGCGGTGGTGGATGGGAGGAGGGAGGTGGCCTGCAGGGGACCTGGAGGCTCTGGAAAGATGGTCTAGAAAGTGGAAGCTGAGGTTCAATGCAGGGAAATGCAAGGTTACTCCACCTGAGGGCCAGAAACCCAGGCCAAGTGTACACCCTGGGAGTAAATACTACAAGTCTCAATGGCTGAGAGGGACCTGGGGGTGGTGGTGGATGTCAAGATGAACAACTCTGAGACTTGTAGGAGGCAGCAGCCAAGGCCAACAGGATGCTGGGATGCATCGCTGGGGATCACCTCCAGAAGGAGAAGTGATACTCCCTCTGTATAACTGCTTGGTGAGGCCGCACCTGGAGTACTCGTGCAGTTTGGAGGCCACACTAAGAGGGACATTAACCTCCTGGAGAGGGTCCAGAGGAGGGCAACCAAAATGATTTGGGGCTTGGGGACAGGACTATGAGCAGAGGCTCAAAGCTAATTATGTACACATTGGAAGAGAAGGGACCGGGGGACATGATAGAGGTCTTCAGGTACATGAAGAGGGTAAATAGGGAGGAACAGTCAGGGTGCTTCGAAGGAAGGAGGAAGGGGGCCACTAGAGGCATGGGTGGAAGCTGGAGGGAAGACTCAGGGAGAAAGGAGGAGGTGCTACTTCACTGAGAGGGGTGGTGGAGCCATGGAATGCACTGCCTAGGGGCTGGTGGAGGCAGAGACAGTGGAGGGGTTCAAGAGGGGTGGGACAGGTACAGGGGAAGGGTTCTGGAAGCAAAATCCAATGCAGCAAGAATATCCGGAACTGGGAAGGGAGAAGCCAGAGAAGGCGAGGGGGACAGCAAGGTCAGCACCCAGGGTGGGGGCTGACCAAACGAGCAGACACGAAAGACCGTTAGGCCTATTCTGCTGGCATTTTAGTATGTTAGTATGTCATACGGTGGTGTTATAAGGCTGCCCATCTGATGGGGTGATTGGCCACTGAATGCCAGAAAAACTGTTATGAGGTAAGGTATGGGCATTGAGTGGACCACTGCATGCAAGAAGATGCATTATTTCATATGGGTGAGGTGATGGGGGTTGAGGGACCACTGGACACCAGAGAATATTGTAATTTGCTCTGGATGGATAATTGTGGTGGTGAGAGGACCAGTAGGTGCTAAGAACTATTGTCAGACATACAGGATGGACAAATGGAGGGTGCAATCCAGGTCTGCTCCAGATCTGTTATGAAGTCTTAAGGGCATGCAAATGATGCAAATGACCTCATAGCACATTGTTGTGCTCTGGGGTAATTTGTATGTAGCTGTATGAATATTCCTGATTTCTACACAGGAACAATTACCATTTGAAGGGCCTAATCAGCTGTTTGCTCATGCAAGCCCCATATCTCTCTATTGGCCAAATATTTCAGGTGGCCAGTAGGAGGTTATGGTTTGCAGGATCAATTGGGATAGAGTCAGGCTCAGTTGGGATAATATATTAGCACATGCTATTAGCACTCAATATGTACTTCAGGCATGTTCTAATATAACAGCGGGGGCCAGATTCACAAAATTTTTCCAGGGTGCAAACCCAGTTTTCCCATTAAACTGGGTTTTTGCCTAGATAAATTATTCACAAAGCAGTTTGTCCAGGAAAACTGTATTTGCACCGTGGCAAAGTTGGGAGGGGGGCCTCAATCCGAATGAAGGGGAGAGGATCTGCATATCCCCGGAGTACCGTTCATAAAGGTTTTGCTCCATGCAAGGGCCATTTGCCAATGCCCTTGCATGGAGAAATTACAGCTGACAAAAACCAGGCAGTAATCTATGCAACCCTAGTGGCTTGCAGAGGTACTGTGGCCCCTCACCTCGCACCCCTGTCCTGATTGCCCACCCGATATGGTAAAAAAATTTGAAATTGTGTAGCAGTCCCACCTAGTGGTGGGCAAAGTGGTTAAAATTCACTCAGCAAAATGATTCATGGAGTAATGCAGAATCCGTGGAGTAATCCGCAATGTGAAGCGGAGTACTCCGTATCATAATAAGGAAAGCAAAGTCGATTGAAACCAATGACTTCACGTTATTCCACCTTCCCCAAACCACTTCTCCACCAATTTTAATGCAAAGTACATTGAAATCAACATACTTTGCATCACTTCACCTTAATTGAGCTCCAAGGTGAATTCTGCAGTGATTCATGGGATTGCAGGTCTCATGGGCTCTAGATTGTTTTGCACAGCCTCAGTTCTGGGTAGTGTGTGTGTAGTGGTAGCTGGAGACAGTTTACTCTCAGAACTCTCTGATTCAAAACCTCTAAAAGCCTACACGGAATGGACTGGGGTGGGTGGGCAACTGGCTTCATCGGGTCCCCCCCCCCACGAACACAACTACCTGGATTCCCGGGGTCGAGGCTCCGGCAGCTCCACAAAGCCGGGCGGACCTCCCCTGGACCTCCTGCCTGCTCTCAGAGCTCAAGACAGCAAGCGGAGGGAAGTTTAAGCTCCTCTGTTGATTTTCTTTGTTCAGTTTGGCGCTCAGAAGAGGACTCACGGGATTGGCTGCAAGGTTCGGTGGCGGCGACTCAGAGGGCTTAAAAGGCTGCCCAACTTCACTTCCACAGCCTACATGGAACGGACTGGGGCGGGTGGGTGACTGGCTTCATCGGACCCCCCCCCCCATGAATGCAACTACCTTGATTCCCGGGGTCGAGGTGCTGGCAGCTCCACAAAGCCAGGTGGACCACCCCTGGACCTTCTGCCTGCTCTCAGAGCTCAAGATAGCAAGCGGAGGGAAGTTTAAGCTCCTCTCTTGATTTTCTTTGTTCGGTCTGGCGCTCAGAGGAGGACTCATGTGATTGGCTGCAAGGGTCGGCGGCGGCGACTCGGAGGGCTTAAAAGGCTTCCCAACTTCACTTCCACAGCCTACACGGAATGGACTGGGGCGGGTGGGTGACTGGCTTCATCGGGTCCCCCCCCCCACAAACACAACTACCTGGATTCCCGGGGTTGAGGTGCTGGCAGCTCCACAAAGCCGGGCGGACCTCCCCTGGACCTTCTGCCTGCTCTCAGAGCTCAGGACAGCAAGCAGAGGGAAGTTTAAGCTCCTCTGTTGATTTTAATTTCCCACCCACCCGCCCTGTGGCAGTGGTGACCTAAATAGGCTGAAGTCGGATGAAGTCCTGCCCAGGCATTGACTCTCCCCAATCATATCCAGTTCTCGCTTCACAAGGAGGAGTTTCACTTCCACGTCATCAGCCCACTACTCCCCAAGCTGCGATCCTCTGCTATGGTAAACTGCTGAGGAACTCCCTGTCTCTCTCCCATCCTGCTGCTGCCAGGCACGTCGCAGGGGGAGTCCTGTTTCCCCTTGTGTCCGATCCTCTCAAACTAGTGCATAGACTGCCTCGAAGTACCATTCTCCTGCTGGACATTATTGCCTGACTTTGTGCTATAAATTCCTATGGCAACCTAAATAGTTTGAATCTCTCTGTCTCCTACCGACACTGTGCCTAAGGTCTTAACTTATCTTCTAGCCTTTGTTCGTTTTATTCCAGCTGCATCATAAATAATCCTGTGCCTTCTGTCTTAAACTGTCACTTAGCCAAAGGTCTTTAATAACGTTAGACTTAGGAAACTGTTGCATAAAACACAAGGTTCTGTAATTGTGTAGATTAACTGTTAGCCCATGTTATTGCAGTTTACATAACTAATAGGTTGAACTGTGTTGTAAGCTCTAATCCTTCATTCTACTGCTGCAAGCTAAGCTGTGGGCCACAGGATCTCCTGCACCCTAGCTGAGAACTAGACTCCTTGCCAGTAACAGACAGGGAACCTGCTACTTCTCTTCGTCCCTAAGGTACCCTTTAATCAGAGTAAGTCAGGGCTACCTGTTTTCTCTCTCTCCCTGCGGTGGGAACTGCATACTGTATCCCTGCCGGAGACACTGTGCCTGAGGTTTATATACCAATGTATTTGTGCCTTTTACTGAAGCACATTCTGGGAACCCGTTTCCTAAGGGCGTGAACTGCTCTTGTATAATGCATCAGGCTGGGACCCGAACTTGTTTCTGGAACTAGCTGTTGAAGTTCTGAATGTGTGAATAGATGTTAGGTTCTACTGCCTGTAAAGGATCCTTGGCCATTAGGCCTGGCACTTGCTAGCAAGGCAAGAAGCACTGCAAAGCCACATCATGCACCCTGGCAACTGGAACAAGGGTATTATCCTGGTTACAATCTACATTCTGGCTCAACTAGGGACTGATACCCTAGCCAGTAATGCCTACTGCCCCTACGATACCCGTGGGGGGTCGGGAGAGGATATGGCAAGGCACTTCTTATGCCTTCTCCAAGGTTTAACATCTTTCTCCTAGCGGCCCATGAATTCTCTAGGAAAGGGGTCCTCTACAGAGTCCTTCTCTGCACTAGGAGCCCCACCACATGTCAGGTTATGCTGGCTCTACCTCCGCCAACCCTCACTCTCCTTAGCTCACTAGCTGCCCTACTCCTACTGGCGGGGGACATCCAACCTAACCCAGGCCCTGGGACAACTAATGTCTCTATCTCCTCCCCCATGGATAAGGCTTGGGATGGAGCTAAGTGTCTGAGGCTGGTGCACATGAACATCTGCAGCCTGAGACCAAAGATCCCAGAGGTACAAGCATGGCTGGCAGTATACAAACCAGATTTACTAGCAGTCTCTGAGACCTGGCTAAAACCCCACATTCTGGATCACTAGGTAGCAATCTCTGGTTACATCCTCTTCAGAAAGGACAGACCCTCAAAAAGAGGGGGTGGAGTGCTTATATATGTTAAGGACACTATTACTTCCTCCTTAGTCAGGCTGCCCTGGACACGACCCAGGACTCTGAAGCAATCTTCTTATGGCTCACAATAGGAGGGGTTAAACACCTCACAATTGGCTGCGTATACAGCCCCCCAACCAATGCCCTCAGCTCTTTGGATACGCTCCTGAAGAGCCCTGTGGTGGACACTGCATCTGAGATTATCCTATTGGGTGACTTCAATTTAAACTGGGCACTAGAGACGAAGTCTGCCATAAACGGAGTTTTACACGACTCCCACCTCGCTCAAATTAACTCTCTACCAACCAGAATGAACCACAAATCAGGTAGACACTCTACAATAGATTGGGTCCTGACCTCATCCCCAAGTAATGTAAAGTTGGCTGGGATCCTGGCAGATGCCTTGAGTGACCACTCGCCGATATTTGCCATATGGAAGAATAATGGGATTAAAGTCCCGCCTACAACGATCACTACTAGGGACTACTCCAACTTCCATCCTGACCAGTTCATAGGCTACCTAAATGGCATTGACTGGAACCCCATAAGACACCTACCCAACCTGGAGGAAGCTGTAAAATATTTCCAAACCACCCTAACTGGAATCACCGACCTTGTAGCCCCTATGAAAACCCATAGGGTTAAGGGTAGCTGCTATAAGTGGATCTCACCCCACCTAAAAGCCCTGATGTCTACCCGGGACAAAGCCTGGAAAAAGTTCAGGAAAACAAAGTCTCCTGTGGTCTTAGCCAGCTACAGGGCCCTCAGAAACCAATGCAAACAGGCCATAAAGAAAGCTAAGAAAGAGTATATCACCAATCGCCAAAAAACTAACCTGAGAAACCCTAAGCTCTTCTGGTCACACATTAACGAACTCCTAAAAGGACATAATAAATCAACAACCGGCCCTATCCTGGTGAACAGGCAAGTACTTGATGAGGGGCCACTCATCGAAGAGGCCTTAAACGGTTACTTCACGAACCTGGATGCATACAAGGCGGGACCCATAGTTAACAGGAATGAGCCTAACGAGCACCTTCCCCGAGTACTAGACCGCCTACAGTTTCATCTGCGGCTGGTTAAGGTAAAGGAGGTTCTGCTCATCCTTAAATCCCTGCAGTTGAGAGGCACTGGAGGCCCTGACGGGATCCAGACAAGAATCCTTAAGGAGGGTGCCCCAGCACTAGCGAAACCACTAGCCTGGCTGATAAACTGGTCCATATTGGAGGGTCGGTCCCTGAGCCATGGGGAAGCAGGCTCTGGTGACTCCCATTCACAAGGAGGTCTACGAACCTAGAGGGATTCTAGGCCTATCTTCTTGCTGTGCGCTATAATGAAATACAAGAAAGAAGCTAGTCTACTCCCAACTACGCGAATACCTGGAAACACACCAGGTAATCTCCTCATCTCAGCACGGCTTCAGAGTTAAGCATGGGACAGATACTGCACTAACTAAATTCTTGGCAGAAATCCTGTGTAATAATGACTCAGGGGTCAGCACAGGCGCGGTCTTCATTGACCTCTCTAAAGCGTTTGACCTGGTAAACCACAGCCTCCTCTTACATAAAATGTGCTCTCTTGGCCTGGACACCCATGCACTAGGATGGTTTGCGAGTTACCTCACTGGCCATACCCAGAGGGTCAAGTGGAAGAACAATGTCTCTCAGATTGCACCACTCAAAGAAGGGGTACCACAGGGGTTTATACTCGGCCCCCTTCTCTTCACTCTGTTCATAAATGATCTGCACTTACACTGTGGGAGCAGCAGCATCATCCAATACGTGGACAATGCTGTCATTTACCGAGCCTCCCCTAATGTAAAAGAACTGGAGAATGCCCTTCAAGAGGACATCCTTCAGATGGAGAATTGGCTCACTTTGAACAAAATGGTATTAAACACCAGCAAAACTAAGGCGATGCTGTTAGGGCCCAGATCCCTGGGAACTGAGCGGTCGATGCTCCTTCAGCTGTAGTCCAGAGGGGGAGATAAACTCGAGGTGGTTACCTCCACTAAATACCTTGGTCTAACCCTTGACCAAGGCTTCACTCTAAAAAATCATGTTGACCAACTCACCAAAGCCATCCATGTGAAACTCGGTATCCTCTATAGAATAAAGGACCAAATAATCCCTGAAGCCAGGGTAGCCATAACAACTAGCGTCCTACTCCCCAAGCTCATCTACGCAGCCCCGGTTCTCCAAGGTGTGGCCTCTACGGAACTAGGCAGGCTCCAGACCTTATACAACAAGATTGTCCAATTTGCAACATTGTCCCACCCTAGGACTCACCACTGCGAGGCCCAAGCTAGGTTCAGGTGGCCGTCACTGGAAGCTCACCTCATCTACCTGACTCTCTGCCTTACATTTAAGCTACTGGGTCCCTCACCTCTCCCTAGCCTCAAAGGGCTAGTCAGGGTTAAATCCAATCAGAGGAGTCTCCGTACCTCAGGCCAAACTCTCCTCGTGGTTCCCAAAACAAGGACTAAACCTGGGTCTAGGTCCTTTGTGTTCACAACCCCTTCCAACTGGAACAACCTCCCACTGGAGGTACAGGAGGCAGGGTCTGGCCCCTGCTTCCAGTCTAAACTCAAAGCACACCTGCTTGACAGGAGTAATTGCCAATGCCTTAGGACCTGACCTTATGTCACTGCCCCTCCCTCATAGGAAGGTGAACTTTATTGTAACCACATACCTCCATCCCTCTAAGCCCCAAGGAAGGTATTTTGTTTCTTTGGCAACTACTAGCCTTTATTTCGTGCACTCCCTAGATCTGCTTGATATGTGTATGTGAAATGTTATGTCCCACTGACTGTATGTTCCCCCACCACCTATCTGATTGTAACCCTATGAAGTCTTTCACTGTCAAACACTATGGTATTTAACAATTGTGAACTGTTCTGCTTACCTGTATGTTATTTTTTAACCCCAGGTTTCCCCTGAAAAAGGGATCTGCTGGGCCTAGTGGGCCTACCCAGTCAACAAAATTCAATAAATAAATAAATAATAAAAATGCCTTTTTGAGTGATTTTTTTTTGCTCAAAGTTTAGTACATCAATTGTAGGAAACCGTTCTGTGCTTATATCACTGAGTGTTTATTGTTTGTGTGTAGATTTTGAATGTTAATTTAGAACAGTCAGTCTGTGTACTATGAAGTGTGATTTGGGGGAGTGGCATATCTGTGGTATAGAATAGATTGATTAACTGGGAGAAAAAGGCAGCCTCTGTTTTGGTTATATTTTTCTTGTATAACTGTGTTAATGTACCCAATAATATTTTCAGTAATTCTTAACTTTTTTGTTGATTGTTGTGGTGCAGCAGTGTATAATTTCAGTTTGTTTAAAACATTTGTTTGTATTGCTAAAGGTTTTCAATTTGTTATACATTACTTGTAGTGTGTGTGAGTGTGAGTGTGTGTGTGATGCATGCAGATACCTTCTATTGTGCCACAGAGTAATTGCAGCAGTGTGAACCTGCTATCCACCACACCTGCATTAATTGTCTGTACTGCTTTGTGGTATCTTTAGTGGTAGTGGATTGTTACTGCCATGCACTACCCCCCCAAAACCGGCAAAAGGTATTCTTTTCCAGATTTCGATTTGTGACTTGTGAGCACTGCTTAGGTGTTGTTATGCCTTTGCTCCTGCGTCTCTTGAGTGCACAGCACAATCTTAATTTGTCTGTGCATTTGCATTGCACCATTAATTCTGGGATACGTTGCATTTCTTGTTACACTCTCATTTCACTTCATCAGCACTGGGGAATTTTCTGGACACAAGACAGTAGCATTTTAGGGATGCACATTAATTTTGGTGATTGGGTGTGACCACTGCAAGCATGACTGAGAGCACCATTAATTCTGGGAGACTTTGCATTTCTTGTCACACTCTCATTTCACTTTGTCAGCATTGGGAAATTTTCTGAACACAAGACAGTAGCATTCTGGGGATACACATTAATTCTGGTGGTTGTGTGTGACCACTGCACATATGACTGAGTGCACTATTAATTCTGGGAGACTTTGCATTACTTGCTATGCTCTCACTTCACTTCGTCAGCACTGGGGAATTTTCTGGACTCAAGACAGTAGCATTTTGGGGATGCACATTAATTCTGGTGACTGTGTGTGACCATTGCATGCATGACTCAGTGTGCCATTAATTCTGGGAGACTTTGCATTTCTTGTTGTGCTCTCATTTCTCTTCGTCAGCACTGGGGAATTTTCTGGACACAAGACAGTAGCATTTTGGCAGTGCACATTAATTCTGGTGACTGTGTGTGTGGGGAGCTGCCAATATTGTTGTCACTTCACCTTACTTTGCATTAAGAAGGAATGACAACATGAAGTAATAATTACTAGGTGAAGTGAGCCTTTCATATTGGCCAGTCCACGTAGTGGAGTGACATTGTGAAGTGCCCACTTCACAGGCACTTCCGTGGTGAAATTTAAATTCACTGCATCTCTAGTCCCTCCCTGGTCCCCGATTACCCACCCAATATTGTGAAATCATTTTCCATAATGTAGTGTCCCTCCATGGTCCCTGATCACCCACCCAATATGATAAATACATTTTCTTTTTTTATCACATCTCTATTTTTCCACCTTACTACAGCAACTACCTGGAGGGGCATCCAGCCACCAGCCCTACCCACCGGGAGAGCACCAGGCTTACTCACATGATGGCAGCCCAGTTCAGCCATGGCCAGTCTGCTGGAGGGCCTCCCTCATACCTTGCCTAGCCAGATCGACCCCCGGGCCCCCCAGTGCGATTCCACGAGAGTCCTCCCGGCAAGGTAGGGAGCAGCTATCAAGCTGCATGGTCATGCCCAGCCATTTTCCACCTAATTTTGGATCCCACTGGAGCACAGACATGCAATGACATCGGGGCACAACATGTCGATGTCCGCCGTGCTACCCCCACTTATTCACCTACATGTAGTGCCTCCGGGCATCCCCAGAGGCTGCTACAGTGTGGTGAAATTCCCCAGCCCTCCCCAGGATCAGGAGAGCAGTCTATAGATGCTCAATCCTGATCCTCCCCTGCTAACCCACTGACGCCTGAGTCCGTTCCTGAACCCGAGTCGCCAGCGTGCTGCGAGATGTGGCATCCAGGGTCTCAATCCTCAGTACCACCGGGCCAGATAAATACATTTTCCATAGTGTAGCTGTCCATGCCTGGTCCCCCATCACCCACCTGATATAGTAAAAACATTTTCTATAGTATAGCCATCCTGTCCCAGTCACTGATCCCCTTCCTGGATAAAGAAGTACAGCCCCTGCTAGTTCAGGGTCCCTCCCCCCTCCCCAATCACTGACCTATATATATAAAATCACTGTTTCCACTGTGTAGTGTCCCCACTCCAGTCACTGATCCCCTTCCTGAATAAATAAATACAGTGCCTGGTAGCCCAGGGTCCCTCACCACTCCCCGATCACTGAATCATATATAAAATCACTGTTTCTTTAGTGTATTATCCTCCCCCAGTCACCAGTTGCCATCACCAAATACAGCAAACATTTCCCTGTACTTCTAGGGTCCTTCCCCCTACCCCCCAATGGTTGCGGTCCCATAACTGCAATACTTCTCCCTGGCAGTCTAGTTGACCCCAACCCCCCACCCTGACCAGTCTGCTCCACCACCCCACTCCCTCCCATACCAAGTCGCCTGTTGACCTAACACAGCCCTCCTCACACCACCACAGCTTTCTGTTGACTGAGTCCTCCTTGAGCATGTACTGAACACAGTACAACTCATTGACTGTCAAAGTCATGATCATGTATATGCTGAAGGTCAGGCGAGAGAGGGGAGATTTGAAGGACACCTTCAAGTTCCATGAAAAAGGTAAACCTTGAGGAAATATTTAGCATAAGTAGCAGATCAAGAACATAGGGGCACATGGGGAAACTGATTGGGGGGGATTCAAGAGGGAAGTGAGGATGTTTTATTTTACAGAAAGGATGGTGGAGCCATAGAACAGTCTGCCAGCTGATCTGATGTGGTGGGTGCCAAAACTGTCTATGGTTTCAGACATGGCTGGGACAGAGTGAAGGGCTTAGTGGATGCTCAAGGAGATAGCAGTAGGGTAGGTATCATATGGGTGGATAGTGTGGGTTAGAACCCTATATGAACAATAGGCACTTGGTTTGTTTGGATTTTGTTGGCAGACAGGATGGACAGTGGCCTTTTTCTGCTGCCATTTTCTATGTTTCTATGACTGTCAGGGTACTTATCAAAATTTACTGAGCACACTAAACTTCTTGGCCCATCTTTTTGTATTGAAGTTACAAATCAATTACTAACTGACCCAGGGGCGGAGTTTGCCAAGCAACATGGTGGCAGCATAATCACAGAGGTCTGATCCCAGGACTACCATTCTACTGCATCCTCCGTTATAATGCTGTGACTGGTTCTTAAAAAGGTACACCGGTGAAAGACCTCAACGGGATCTTCATGGGGATACCAAAATTACTGAAATATCTTCTGGTGCCAGCAAGAGAAATAAGGACACATTTTGGAAGTTCTTACCTTAAAGACAACCATTGAGTGCAGGGCCTTCATCCACTAGCTGGCAGTGTTATGCAGCTCACATCTGGTCAGGCTGACAGTTACCAGTACAGGGGAGATTCATCAGGAATTTTGGCCCTGCGAGGAGGCCACAGAATTGCCCTGGAGTTAGCCAACATCACAGAAAGGCTAAATAAAATATAAATATATATATTTTTTTTTTCAAATTGAACAAACGTTATTGAAGTACAAGAACATAACATCTCACAAAAAAAAGAGCAAGTCCTGGATATACAATGAAGACACAATACAGCAAGAACATGACCAGGAATATACAATTAATAGTACAACAAACAAAACAAAAAAAAAACAAGTAAAACCCTACTTCCCCCTCCCTCCACCCAAAACCCCCAGACCCCCCCTCCACATCCATCGAAGGATAACAGAGGAGCACAACAAAAGGACCATGACTAGAAAAACCAAACCCAGTCTGCCATAATACAGTGAGAAAAACCTACAAGAGGACCAAAAAGTATATTCAGAGCATCAAAAGGACCGATAGGGGCTCCAAGACCCTGTTATACTTAGATACGTTGCCAGCCATACTGGCAATGAGGCGGTCAGCCTGTAAAGCAAACAATATCTCCCTGCACCATTCAAGAAACTGGGGCATACACTGGTTCAACCAATGTCAGAGAATTATCTTTTTCACACATGCTAAAATCGAGGCCATCTGGGGTTTTTTGTTTCCAAGCAGGATGTGGGTATAGTCATCTAAAATATTAGCAACAGGAGTGAAGGCGTCAGACAGCCCCAACAGTGGATCTAGAAGAAAACTGATTGTTTTCCAAATGGGAATCACCTTTTCACAGAACCACAAAATATGAAGTAAAGTACCAGGCTCCTTATTACATCTGGTACAAGTGTCAACAGGTAATCTGCCCATTTTATGTAATTTAACTGTGGTGTAGTAGAGATTATGTAGTATGTTGAACTGGATAAAGAGGTATCTATCCCACTTTATAAATTTATACATATGCTTCCAGAGAAGTGACCAATTTCTAGGGGAGGAGGGACATGGAAGAGATTGATCCCAGCAATAAAACCTCGGACCCTCCTTGGAAACCAGAGATTCCTGTAACAGCCAGTAGTAATAGGACATATGATGAGAAGTGGGGGCCTTTTGAAGAATAGAAAAAAGTAGATTATCTAAAGGGCTGAGCCAAAGGCCACTACCAAAAAATTGTAGGAGCATGTGTGACAACTGAAAATAAGGAAAGCAAGTGGAGGTGGGCCAGTGGTACTTGGCACGTGCTTCTTGAAAGCATAACAGTTTTAGATTGATCGTAAGATCCACAACTGTGGAGACTCCCAGGTCAGGCCACAATGTCTTGGGGAGAGGATTACCAGCCATACAAAGGTTTGGGTTCCCAAAATGGGGTTGGGATGTATCTCTGTGTGGACAAATCCTATACAAGGAACAAAATTGCAGGTGGACCCACAGGGAAGCTGCCATGGGTGTATCCCATAGGGGCTGGGGGATGTTCTTCCTGGGGAGGTGTTTGACTGACCATATATTAAACCCAGAACACTCTCTATGTCTACCCAGTGTGGGACATGTGACATACAATAGTCAACCCCAGCTATTCCCAACCAGCTGGAAAGTTTAGTAAGATGGGAAGCCAAGTAATACACAAGGAAATTTGGAACTTGGAGCTCTCCATCCTATTTGTTGCGCATTAGCTTAGCTAAGGCTCAGCGGGCAGTCTTGCCCCACCATAGAAATGTGGAAATAATTCTATGAACTTGATTGAATCACAGTTGGGGAAGAGCAGAGTTATACATCTGAAGAAGATACAGCAATCTGGGTAGAATATCCATTTTGATGATGCTCAAGAGGCACCACATAGAGAGGGGTAATAAAGACCAACGGTCCAAATCCACTTTAATGTGTTGCACCAGTGAATCCAAGTTAAGGTGTCAGATTTTAAGGGGGGAGGTATTGAGATATATCCCCAAATATTTCAGCCATTTATGTTTCCAGAGGAGGCCAAGGTATATGATATTTGGGGAGTATGTCAAACAAATAATCCCATGGCACCCGATCGATAGCCTTTTCGGCATTCAGGGACAGTAGAGCTGCAGGAATGGGGAAATCTGTGGACACTGAAAAGAGATAAGACAGTTTCCTGAGATGGTCAGCTGAAAGCCTGCCTTTCATGAAGCCAGCCTGTTCCCTACCAAAAAGTGAGTCCCACACCAGCCCCAATCTACTGGCCAATACCTTTGCTAAAATGTTAATACCTACATTAATAAGTGATATTGGTCTGTAGTTGGAGACCAGTAGAGGGTCCCTGCCTGGGTTGGGGAGAACCACTATTGTAGCTACAGTAAGGGAGAAGTCAGATAGGTCATCCCTAAAAATATAATTATAGGTATCAAGGAGGATAGGTGCCAGTTGTCCTTTACAGGCTTTGTAAAAGTTAGTGGTAAACCCATCTGGTCTGGGGAATTTGTCTGAGACTGGGGAGTCGATGGCCTAGAAGACCTCAGCTAGAGACAGCAGAGCCTGTAGAATGGCTACCTGTGAGTCAGTGAGCTGAAGGAGTGATATATCCCCCAAGAAACTCTCCAAGTGGGTTGGGCAGAAGGGTGAAGAAGGCAGAGCATACAATTTCTGGTAAAAGGTTTTAAAGGAATAAACAATGTCTCGTGTGAGGTAAGGAGACTGTTAGATTCAGTTTGGATTGTGGAAAGAATCTTGTCCATTGCTTGAGACTGTAACTGGACAGCCAGCAGTTTCCCTGCCATTTCTCCTTGGTCAAAGTACCACACTTTGGACAGCAACAATAAATGCTCTGCCCTTTCCCCCAGTAAAGCATTATATTGAAAACAGAGACTTTCCAACTGCTCCCACTCCGATCGTGTAGTGTTCTGAGAGACCTTAATCTCCAGATCTCGGATGTGATTTAATAAAGAGGAAAGAGTGGCTGTGGTCTGTCTTTTCCATTTGGTTGATAACCTGATTAATTCCCTTATAAAAGCACACTTCCAGGGCACCCTAAAATATGTCAAGGGTGGGCATGGAATGAGAGTTATATTCCATAAAAGAGTCAACAAAAGACTGGAGGTGCCCCAGTAATTCCCCTGACTTAAGCAATTGATTGTTTAGGATCCACACCTTATCCCCGGTTAACGTGAGGGAAAGAGTTAACTGAAGAAGGGCAGGGTGGTGATCCGAGGTCACCTTAGCTGAATAATGGCACAAAAGGAACCCAGGAAGATATTCTACCCTTAGCAAAAAATAATCCCGTCTGGAGGAGGAGTTGTGTGGCAGCGAGTAAAAAGAGTATTCCCGGCTATCTGGGTTCAGTGTCCTCCATGGGTCCACCAACCCCACCAAGTCCATTAAGTCCTGGAGAGCTAGTTGGACAGGAGAAAGGGCCCATCAGGTCTTACCAGTCCTATCCATATCATTACACAGAACTAAATTCCAGTCTCCCTCAAGTACAATTGGGAGAGAAAACCAGGGAGCCAAGATAGCTGCTAGAGTGGAAAAAATTACAGGTCTTCAACAGCAGGGCCATAAACCGCCCTGAGAATCACTTCTAAGTGCCCAAGGAGAACCTGATGCATAATGTTGCAGCCACAGGGATCTGCCATCTCCTGTAGGAGACAAAAGGGGATTCTCCAAGCTATAAGCAAGGCCACCCCTTTCTTGACGGAGTCTGAACTGGATCCAAATGCCTGCACCACCCAGGACTACCTAAAAAAGAGAGCCTGATGATGGGATCAGGTGGGTTTCTTGCAGAAAGGCTACATCAACCTGCAGTTTGCTTAAGTGGAGCAAAATTTTGGCCCGCTCAGTGGGGACTGAGATCCTCTTAACATTCCAAATACAGAAATTATAGGCAGCCATGTCTAAGCATGAGATAGTGACTGGGTCTGGGACCTAGATGCAAAAGAACAGAGAATGGAAAATGACCTGAAACCTTAGAATAACTTAGTACTCCAGTGACCCTTCCCCACCTCCCATTCTAGCAACACAGTAATATAAAACAGATGCATAAATCAACAACCCTAGTAACCATGATCCCCCCACTCCTCACCCAAAGCAAATATGACCCCACCACCACACATCCCTCATACCCTCTCCGAGTAAAGCCAAAAAAAAGTACCCTTCCCACACTACTACAACCCCCATAACCAGAACATTTAATAGAAGCCAAAATGCCCCAACCACTGTAAGGTCCTCCAGAAGAAAGCGAACAATCCCCACCCCCCAATGATCTGGCTCGTAATGCCGCTTAAAGACCAGCACCACTCTACCAGCAGACCTCTCTCTCCCCACCCAGCCCACGATATATAATGCCCTCAATCAAACCTATAAAGATAATGTAACATTAACCAACAATACTATAGTGAAGCCTACATTTGAACCCTGTTAAAAAATGCTGTAGCTAATATTCCAGCAGTCTTAACAGTAGCTTCAATGGGGATAGCAAAAAAAGAAAAAGGGAAACTAGACAAAAAACAAAGTTTGATATGTGCAGCATTGTCGATATATTGCCTCCAGCAGTCAGGGACCTTGATATGACAGCACTAGTGATATTTCAAATAGAAGTCCTGTGTCTAAGCTATAAAGGAGATTCTGGATGGGTGCAGATGTGCCATCGACAGAACAGTAAAAGGAGGCAACTGAAAGTTCTCTCAGACAACAGACGCCATTTACTGACTGGTGAAAGAAGGGATTCAGCATGAAATAAAAGGTAACAGCAAACAGTGGAGTTTAAGATTTTGAGTTGCCAAGAAAGGTCCTGAGGTGCCATGTGCCACCAGAAGTCCAAAATTGAAAAGCCAAAGTGGATGTGTAGCAGGTCAAATACTGAGTCTGGAGTTCCGAATCAAGTGGCCCATTCAAGTACAGTTGTCCACCGAGGGCAATAAGCCATAATATCCTCTACGGCAAGGTCAAGCTTTGTAATTGGGCAACTGGATAAGGATATAAGCTGGGAAGCGAGAAGGGTGACCTGTTGAACTCACAAATAATCCATGAGTAGCCAGGAAGTCATTGAAGTGGGGTATATAGGTTCGCCTGGAGCTGAGTGCAAGCCACCAAAGAGATTAAATCAGTAAGCGAGGAGTATACAGGAAGCAAACAATAAGGCCAAATCAGGGAGCAATAGTCAAATTAAATTCAAGTAGTAATCACTTACTACAGCCATGAAACAGTCAGTTTAGGACAGAACTAGATCCTAGAAAGTCAAGGTAGTGTAAAACGGTGGCCACAAAATGTTAAAGTCCACACCAGAAGACATTCTCCCATAACAGAGAGTATAGGCTTGGAAAGGACAGTTCAGCCAGATTTGAATAAGTCAGGCAGAAGTAGCTGAAGGTCCTTTGAAGCTTGGACTGGATCTTCAAATGAACACCAGGTAACCTGAATGTGGACCTGCAGATGAGCTGGGTACAACATTCTAAATTTGATGCCCGCCAGGATGAGCTTAGATACGGCGGGATGAAACTCTGCCTTTTTTTTGCCTCACAGAAGTGGGAAGGTCCTGCGATATGCAGAGTTTGTTGCCCTCCCAGGTAATGGATTGGAGTTCTCATAACTTGGTCAATATGTGTTGCTTGTCAAGGAAAACCTGTAAGTGTTATGGGTAAAAATAATTCACAAGTCTCAGATTAAAACAAGATTGGGATTGGTTTACAGGACTCCATCTATAGAAAAGCAGGATAATGAGCTTCTTTTGGAAATCATTTCCAACTTAGATCCAGCAGATAATATTCTGTTAACAGGGGACTTTAACATGCCTAATATTGATTGGTTGAAATCAAAGGGTAAAACCATTGTGGAAATGAAATTCTTGGAAGTAATTGACCAAACTGGGGTAGAACAAAGAGTGCTATTACCAACAGAGGTCAAAACATCTTGGATTTGGTTCTGACTAATATGGGGAATAAAATAGACAATATCATAGTTGGAAGCCCTTTAGGTAATACTGATCACTGCACAGTGTTTTTTAAGATGATGGGGAACCTATTATTGACAGTAACACAGGTCTAACCCATAAACTTAATTTTAACAAAGCAAATTTTTAAAGATTAAAAGCAGAAATGGCTGCTTGGAACTGGGAAATGGAGTTTTTCAACCCAACAGTTGAAGTGATGTGGGAAATACTGAACACAAAAATCATGAGGAAAGTGCATAATTACATACCTAGTATGTGCAAAGATGAGAAAAAGAATGGTAATAAAGGATGGTTTAATTCTAGAATTTAAAAATTGGTAAAAAAGAAGGATACAATCTTTAAGTGAGTAAACAAACAAAATAACCAAGAAGGATGGCTGGTGTACAGGGAAAAGGTTAAGCAACTTAAGAAAGAAATAAAAAAAGGCTAAAGCTGATTACAAACTCACTCTAGCTGCAAGAATGAAGGACAATCACAAAGCTTTTTTACATACATAAATTTATTTTATTTATTTGTTTATTTATTTATTTAGGAGTTTAACCAGGCAGGCATACTGAGCGGCTAACCACTCATTTCCAGATGCAACCTGGGGGAAACAAGGGAGGGGAGCATGAGGGGAAAACAAACACACAAGTAATTTGTACAGTTGAGGAGGCACAATATGAAAGACTATACATGTTGGTAGCTAAGGCAGCCATGCAACTTAAGACTAGGCCGGCACAGAGACAAAGCATAGGAAAAGACATTGCATTGAATTTTTATTGACCGGGTAAGTGCACTAGACAAATCCTGCCTATTTTTAGGCACAACCTGTGAGAGGGGGATACAGATGAGTGCCAACTGACCCTGAACCAGATTAAGATGTTGGTGGTATTTTTCGTGAATGGGGGAAATTTGAACAGGGCACCGGGGAAATTCCCCTGCTCTTTTCGAGAAATGCCATGGGATCTTTAGCATCCACCTGAACTACCACCAGAACAGGCAGATGGGACCTCGGATTAACATCTCATCCAGAAGACAGCACCCCCCTCATGCTGCACTACAGTGTCAGTATTGGGATATTAACCCAAGTGCCTGGTGTGGGGATAGAACCCACAGCCTACTGATCTCCTGGCCTCAGAGGTGAGTGTGCTGCCTGCTGAGACAATGACACTAAATGGCAAAAAGAAGGTGCAAAATAATATTGGTCCCTATATTAACACACTAGGGGTACCAGTGACAGATACTAAGCAATTAGCAGATATGCAGAACTCATATTTTAGTTCAGTATTTAATGAAATTACTGTTTCAGAAAACAGGACTAAGCCATGCTCACAGTCAGGTCAAATATGTATAGATCCTGTAGAGGTACTAAGAAGATTGAAGGATATTAATATCAATAAATCCCCAGGATCAGACGGTATACACCCCAGAGTACTTAGTGAATTGGCAGACAGTCTAGCCCCGCCATTGACTTTTATATTTCAAAAGTCTTTGGATCAGGCTATAGTGGTGCAGGGTTGGAGAGATTCATTAGTGGTACCCTTATTAAAGAAAGGCCCTACTATGAAGCCTGAAAATTTTAGACCAGTTAGTCTAACCTCTATAGTGGGCAAGATATTTGAGGGCATTCTGAAAGAGCATATACTAACCTACATAACATTACATAATTTAACAGATGAAACCCAGCATGGCTTTACTAAAACAAGATTATGCCAGACAAATATGCTAACCTTTTATGAAAAAGCAAATAAGGCTTTAGACATGGAGAATGCAGTGGACATCGTATTCCTGGACTTTTCCAAGGCATTCAATAAAATACCACATAAGGAATTAATTGAGGTTTTGATTAGCATAAAATTACCAACTAACACAGTGAATTGGGTGGAGGCATGGTTGAGTAACAGGAGGCAGAGAGTTGTTATCAAAGGGGTGATGTCGGACTAGGAGAAAGTCATGAGTGGAGTCCCACAGGGGTCAGTGTTGGGCCCATGCTTATTTAATACGTATGTGTCATCAATTAAGTGCAGTTTCCCTAACATCTGAATGAGTAAATTTGCAGATGACTGCAGGATTGGGGGTATTGTAAACACACCAGGAGATTATCATAATATACAAAAAACCCTAGATATGCTAATACAGTGGAAGGTGCAGTTTAAACTGGGATTAAACTTAAACAAATGTGCAGTGATGAAACTTAGGACAAACAAATATCAACATTGATTACAATCTGGGAGGAAGCTTACTTCATAAGACAAAGGAAGAAAGAGATTTGGGGGTAAGAGTGACGAGCGACTTGAAATTTAGTGCACACTGTAGCCTGATTGTCAGGAAGGCAAACCAGGTATTAAACTGCATTTTTAGACACATTGGCAGCAGAGATAGTAAGGTGATTCAGTTCTGTACCAAGCACTGGTGAGGCTGCATCTTGAATATTGTGCACAGGTGTGGTCCCCATACAAGAAAGCTGATGTTAGAAGGTTGGAGGGGGTGCAGAGAAGGGCCACAAAAAGAATCACAGGCCATGAGAAACTAGCATATCAGGAGAGATTACACAAGCTGGGACTATTTACTTTACAATATAGTAGAATAAGAGGGGGTATGTGCATGATATATAAGGCACTCTAAGATGAACAATTAAGGGAGAATTTGGGAGTTAAAGTAAGGAAAACCTATCTGTACGAACCTATGAGCCATATGCTGCAATTGAAACAGGATAAATGGAACACCTTGAAAAGAAAAAAACTGGTTCAGTCAAAGGGTAATTCAGCTCTGGAACAAATTACCTAGTGAATTAGTACTGAGTAAAGTCATGGACTCATTTAAATTTGGTTTGGATACATTCTATAGGAACAATAATAATCCAATAGAAAATAGGCCAGGCAAGCATTAAGGACCCAAGTCTATGTAGCATGAAAAAACTTATGAAACCTATGAAATTGAGGAACTTTAGGATGATATGGTGATAAGGTGAGCCTTGTGGAGGTTCACGGGCAAAGTACCCGATGAGGTTGTTCCACAATGTAATGAAGGCCATTGGGCAATGGCCCCACCAAATTCTCTAACAATTTCTGCATGAAGAGAATGGGCATAGACGCTTCGGCATCTTCGGGTAGACCGAGGATAACTAAATTATTCAGCTGGCTCCTGCCTTCTAGGTCCTCCAGTTTTAATTCCATCTTATGTAGCCTCTATCTCGGGGAGGTCATCTAGGGAGCTGTGTAGTCACACCATTTTTCAAGTGATATAGATTGAGCTTCAACATCACTGATTCTCCAATTGATGGTTCCCATTTCTTGTTGAATGGAAGTAAGCTCAGCGGTAAGGCTTAATAAGGAGTCTTTGATTGGTTGAAGTTCAAGCAGAAACCGTTTCTCTGACAAGGGAGTTGCATCCAGGGTAATAGTAGTTCCTTGCCCAGCTGAGGCGTTGTGAGCCTTGGATTTTTTGCGGCCTCAACCGGTGTCTGTGGTGGGATATGGCTGAGCAGGCTGTGCCGCATCTCGGTTTCCATGTTGCAGCAAAGTTCTGAGGAAAATTACCACTGCACTGGTTTCCTAGGAATCGCCGCACTGGTTTCCTAGAAATATCTGGCAGGTAGATGAATATAATCCATTTGGTAGTAAGTAGGACAGTAGTGGAAATATAACAAAACTGAGTCGGGCGAATGGGAGCAAGGTGAAGGGGCAGCTAGTCTCAAGCAGGCATCACATGACCAACCGGGCTAAATAAAATATTGACTGACAGTGCACAACTTAAGGCTACAACTCCAAAATCAACATAGATCTGCAAGCCTTAAGTGTTTGAGTTAATGGAACTGAAAAGGAAGTCAATGCTGATGAGGAAATCATCCATTCTAATAAATGCCATCTCAAAGGACATCATTCCCAGATTCAATATCTACTTTACAAGGTTGATGATATGAAGATCAGGGCCCGATGGTATAATTTAAGGATAGTCAGGGTCCCAGAAGGGGCAGAACGTGGGGACATGCTTCTTTTCCTCACTACCTTTCTTCCACAACTATTACAATTACATAATTCTCCCAAACTACAACTGGAGAGGGCACACAGATCTTTGACTCCAAAACCAAGGGAGGGAGACAGACCTTGACCTATCTTGTACAGATTCTTGCAATATCCTGTTAAGGATCTACACATGAGGACTGCCAGAGAAAAAGGCACACTACACTGGTAGGGACATCGGACTCAACTATTTCAAGATTTTTCTCAGGATCTGCCCCACAAAAAAAGGGCATATGCAGGTGTCAAACAAGAATTGTACATTTTAAATATCTCAGCAGCATTGTGGTACCTTTCTATTCTCTGTATCAGTTATAATGGTGAATTTCTGATGTTTGGGAACCCAGAGAAAGTGGAGCAATTTCTGTCCAAAATTAAGCATGGACAGGGAAGCTGTCCACAGCCCCACAAACCACAGCTTGGGACAGCCTGACAGACTCCCTCATCAGCATGCATGGAAACCCATATGGACATTCAATCTAGCTATGTTCCAGATTCTACTACACTGAGCACCACAGAGGAATAGCAACCAGCACAGAGAAGTCACCAAAAGAAAATAACCAAGGACCCTGTCAGCCAAAGAGAGCTCAGGACCCGCCAGCAATCCAGGAACCTCCAGAGCCAACTTCTCTTTTTGGACATCAGCAGCACTTCCCCTTCGGACACCCCAATCAAATAGTCCAGCAGATTCAAGCCATTAAGGAAGCTCACCCCTACTAGCCTGGAAATGACTCCCAAAGGCATGAGTGCAGCAGGTACTGACAGACATCTGACAGAGACAGCCAGCAACTGGGGCCCAATTTGCCAGTCCTGAGCAGACTCCATTGAAGAAGACGCAGAGTTTCTGAATATCCCATTCAGAAGCAGCATGCAACCCCCAGTGCCAGATACAGATAAAGCACCTTGTTTGTTTTGTCTATGGGAAAACCAGTCTCTCCCTTTTGGATGTAATAGATGCTTCCCCGCACCATCAGTGGCCTGTGAAGTGATGACTTTGACATTAAAATTGACTAAACAACAGCAGAACACCAGATGGGTTTTCATTCAAGTTTCACTGTGTGATCTTCCCTACATGCCAAGCTTACTAAACACATGCGGTCTGAGAGGTTTCATTAGCTAGATCTTAAAATAGCTTCTCCTCTCACAGGCCACCAGCATTCACAGTCCCCTGGAGACTGCAGGTCATTTTCAAACTGATGGAGCTGGGTTTCAGCCTAGCCGAACCTTTCATCAACAACTACAACTCCAGGTTGATGGACTAGAGGACCATGCATTCAGTGAACTGACCCATAGCTCTGGTAAAGAGCTTCAAAAAGCAGTAGGAAGCACCCATATAGTCCTAATATTGTGCATAGTTCTACAGTAGAATGCAGTACTGTAGCTCCACAAATAGTTGCCTGGGGGTTCCAGAGGTTCCCAAGAGGGATAGATGGAGCATTTGTTTTAACATAAGCGTGGATTTATTAGCTGAATGGAGGGTGACTGGTGGAAGTACAGATCCTCCTAAGGACTCATCGGCAGCCTGCGATGCTTTGAATGCCACAATGAAATTAATTGTGCATCTGCAGAGCCCACAATGGGTTTTAAAAGAGAGTACTGCTTGGTTCTGTTTCCTTCCTGCATGGATTGCTGACTACACACAATGTGAAAGATACGGCAGCTGGAGCCCTAAGGAGCTGCTTCTCCTCCCCTCACATGTTGTTGCTGAAACAGCATATTCAGGGGTCGTAGGGCACTTTGGTCACACAGTGCTGATTTCATAGCCTGATGTGGGCATCACAATAGCTTTTAGCCCCCTGGGAGGTGAAACAGTTCTCTGTGCAGAAGCGGAGGAACCAATGGTACAAATAAACAACAGCCTTAGTGGTGGATAGCTCATATATGAGTCCATGGACAGCTTCCTAATTTGTTCACGTTGTATAAAAGTTCAGCCTAGTTTTTGTCAATCTGGGAATTGCTGCCCGTAGGTTGTTTTTGATGGAAATTAAATTACAAACTCATGGTTAAAAGCAAAAAGAACCACACTGCACAGAGGGTTATGGGGGAGGCATACATCCCCAATGTCAACATGTCAACAGCAGAGTCCCCTACAGTGACAACAGCACCATGTTGCTGTAGGGAACCCGCTGGCATCCGGCACCGTCTGTAGGGGTCCTGCCCCCCTCCGGCTCAGCTCCGACTCGGAGTTGAGAATCCTAAGTTGGGGGGGGATCCGGGGGGACGTAGCCCTCCATGTGGGAGGTTGAGGGGACAAAGACCCTGAAGAAAACACTTGTTGCTTCTTCAAACCAGCAGCTGACTGCAAAATGCAGTTGCCCTGCCAGTTTTGCTATCGGGTCATTCGACAAATATTTTGTCGATGACGTGTCGTGGATCCATGGGGGAAAATCTGATGGATAGAGGATAATGGTCTTTGTATTACAGCAGTAATGGCCACAGTTGGTAACCCCTCTGCAGGGGTATCATGCTGCAGAGTGGGCAGAGTAAACTCCTTGGCCTGCAAAACCCCATGATCTAGTGGCAATGAGAACCTTGGAGAGGGCTCCACATCCTTAACTGGAGAGCCACCCAAGGCAAACAAAGCTGGCCGGAGGGTAGAGGGGATCATACTGGTGAGATTGTTCATATTAGATCATTCCATCATGCCTAGTACCTAAGGACCCTAGTTTATGGGGAACTACAATAAAGAGCCCTCCACTAACTGCTCCCCTATGGATGTGCTCACAAAACTGCTAAGGAACAAGACTACAGGGAAAATGCCCCCCCCAATGGTCTGCCCCGGATTTTTAAGTTTAAGTCAAGGGTCACCACAGCAGAGAACACTGTAGAGGTACCTGGGATCCCCCTTACCTCTTCCCTCTTTAAAAGTAATTCTTTATCAAGAGCATACAGTGCAGGAGAGCTGTACCCAGTCTGTTCTCAGACCTGGCCATGCCACCCCCCACCCTCAAGCTCTGTAGGGCCATTGTCATGACTGCCGGAACATAAGTAGTCAGGTCATAGCTAGAGGACTACAGGTTATGAGGTTTTACACATGGTTACAGATTGTTGTATGTTTTTTACTATGTTATGCAGTATGATAAGTTGTTGTTCATTGGTGAAATAAACGTATATAGGGTGGTTCTATTTCATAATGGTGATCGCAGAATAGCGATCACCGTTTGGGCGAGTGTACATCATCAAAAATGAATTTCGGCAATGCACACTCGCAGTGAATGGCAAGAGGGTGCCCAAGAACTATGTTTTTTTTTTATGCTGGGGGCTGTGCCACCCACACCCCCCTACTAAAGGATTCTCAACTCCAGGGGGTGCATGTAAGGGGGGATACTTTAAAAAATACCATGCCATGCCGGACCCGAACCCTGCACCCTGCACCTCCCAACCAACCACCTTCCCCACCACGCTAGCAGACCAGCTCGGCAGCTGCCCACCACACCCCCTCCCACATATCTTCCTTCCCCTTCCTCCCCCCGCATGTGTGCATGTGCGTATATGCGAGTACTTCCCACTGCCCTTCCTCGCCCACCCAGGTATCCAGTCACTACCCTGCTAGGTAGCCCTGAACACAGGTGCCATAACTGAGTCACTGTTTTTGTAAGCGCTCAGTAGCGGTCGACTTGTTCACTGGATACCATATAGGGCATTACAGCTCTGCTTGACAGTTGTAAAAAGTGCAAAATGCACATGGGAATATGGCCACCCTCCAAAAGCAAAGAAGTATAGTGATTTGAACAGAAATACAGGGCTAACAAATAGAGTAGCAATAGCAGAGCAGGACCTTGAAGCATCGGGGACTAGATTAGGATGTCATAGGAAGGACCAGAGACAGTATACAAAGAGTGAGGTGAGAGGAACACAGGCTACAGGGGCAAACCGGACTATATGGTTGGGTACCTCAGGTGTGACAACTATCCAGATATACTACAACAAAGAAGAAATTAAAGATAATGGCTAACCCTACATGCCTTCAGGCCACATCATGGAATGAGAGGGGCCTCAACTCCTCTAGAAAATAAAAGAAGGTACTGTTACACCTGAAGAAACTTAGATCACAAATTGCCTTTTTACAGGGGACAAAACTAGTGGAGAAGGAAGCTAATAAGCTCAAGTGAGAGTGGGTGGAATGGCAAGTACACAGCATCTCTAAATCAGTGAAGAGATGGGTGTCAATCCTGGGCCACAAAAATCATCAATGGGAAATACTGAACACTAGCTCGGATGAGCAAGGAGCGTGGGTGGTGGTAAAACTGGCAACGCCCAAAGGCACGCTTATCCTTGGCAACACATATTCCCCTAATGAGGACAACCCGGAGTTCATGAATAGCCCATCCCAGATGATATTGAACATGGCTTTTGACAACCCAGATATAATCATGGAAGGGGATTTTAACCTGAGCTTGGATCACTTCCTGGACCTGTCCAAAGCTTGACCATAGCCCAATTCACACTCCCTACTGGTCCTAAAGAACCTGATGTCCCTGTACCAACTAACAGACATTTGGAGGGCACAACAACTGGCAGGGAGGGACGATACTTATTTTTCATCCACCAGGGATATGATTAGCAGAACAGACTTCTGACTAACATCTCCTGAGATAACCACAACTGTCCTAGATACCACCATCACCCCAGTTTATATTTCTGACCATGCTCCCATCACACCCACCTACCCAGTACAACCTTAGCAACCAAAGTCAGCACTATGGAGACTCGATCCCTTACTATTACAGGATCCAGCCTTCTGACAATGGGTAGAAATAGAATCATAACTTTTCTTCAGGGACAACCCACCGGGGTCAGCTACACCAGCAGGAATCTGGGAGGGGTACACAGCCACAGTGAGGGAGAAAATTATCAGTTATGCCTCGTATAGGAGGAAGTTAAGAAAAAAAGAAGAGAAGATGGAGAAGGCCTTGAAAGAGGAGGAAGCACTTTACAAAAGGGATCACAGGCATCTACTCAACCAAAATCTCATACAAGAGATTACAACCCTGAGAATTAAGCTTAACATTCTGGTCAACAGGAAAGCAGAACTCCAGCTGCAAAGGAACAAATTTAAATACTGGGCAATTGGGAAAAAAACAGCAAGCTCCTGGCCTTTTGCCTATGGAAACAACAGGCAGACAGACACATAGCCCAACTGACCGAACCTGTTGGTAAAAAATTCACCACCCCCAAGGACATAAACAGTATAATGGTGGCTTTTTATCAAATACACTTCACACATTAAGTGGGGCAACCAAGCTTTTGAAAACTTTGTAGAGATCATCCCCATACCTAAACTGCCAGATAGCCTAAGAGATTTCCTGGAGGTTGCCTTCACCCTGCAAGATCTTGAAGCAGCCGTCCAGGCTATGGCACCCATAAATTCCCAGGAAGCAATGGATACCTGGCAGACTATTGTAAGGTAGTGTCAGAATCCATCACAGCCCCGCTTTAAGCTATGTTAGAAAGGGACCATCTCTAAGAAAGTCTCCCCCCCATCCTTAGTGAAGCAATAACTGTACTCCCCAAAGGGGGAAAAGACCCTACCAGGCCGACAAACTACCAGCCTATTTCCCTAATAAATTCTGGCACCAAAATCCAGGCAAAAGTATAAGCCACTAGATTAGAACAGTTTCTTCCCTCCCTGGTGCACACATCCCAAGTAGGATTTGTGAAGGGCAGAACCAACACAGATCATATGAAAGCCCCCATTTCCCTGATTCAGACCACAGGCAATCTGCCCACCCTGGCGGCTGCTCTAGCAATCGATTTTGAAAAGGCATTACAAGACTTGGTGGAATGGGAATACTTGCATGCATTGCTGCACCAGGTTAATTTTGGCAAACATTTTTGTGGCTGGATTCAGACCCTCTACCAGACTCTGGCAGCAAAATGACTTATGAACAATGTTCTGTCACAATCTTTTCAACTTCATAGGGGAACCAGACAGAGATGGCCACTCTTGCTTCTCCTTTTTATGTTGGCTTGCTGCGCTTGTGCACAAGTCAACATCTTGCTGTAGTGCAGCTTTGGAGGCACGGCTGCTGTTGGGAAAATGCAGAGCACGCATCAGTAGGTGCATCCCTCATTCCCAAATCAGCCTGCATGCTGGCAGCCACACCATGCATGCTAATGTGGTGAGCACATCTAAGGAAAGGTCTGCTGCAATCAAAGCAAAGCTCGTCAGATGCAGCGGACCCTTCCTGCATGCTCGCCACATTAGCAACATGGCGGAAACCAACCCAAACTGCCGACTCGGGTGCCCAATCCCCAGCTGGCTTACTGTGGCCACACATTTACAACAGGGGAGCCCACTCCCCCATCAGCATACAGCACCCCCATTTCCTATATGCCGAGGCGGGTGCCCAATCCCCCTTGGTTCTTGCCTCCCCCCTACTGTCATTGTGTGCTGACGGGGTGCCCAATCCCTGTTGGCATAAATTAACCCCCCATTGTCTGCCGATGAGGGTGCACAATCCCCTGTTGGCTGCAGCAACCCCCCTGCCAAAACAGTTAGGTGGCATGCTGGGAGTCCACCCCAGCATGTCAAGTCCCCTGAAAAAAAAACTGTCCCTTGATGTTAGTTTTTTCCTCCTACAACTATAAAATGGTCCCTCATAGTCTCCTACCCCCACCGCACCCACCCTACACACCCCTGCCTCCCCACACCCCGTCACCCCTCACCCATACTTACCTCAGAGTCCGGCGTGACGATCTTCGGTAGACCGGGAACATGTCTACACTCTTCAAAGCTGACCGTGAACTGAGGAAATGCTGGTAAGCTGTATAATGGAATGAATAGGGTTTTTTCAACTTTGCTGCAAATCTCAGGCATTGGTTGGAATTTTGGCACCAGATTTTCAACATGAGGTTTTTGGGGCCCCTCCTCATGAATTCTATCACTGTCATGGCATTAATTGGCCTCAAAAGGTGATTCCGCAGTCACTGCGTGAAATCACCTTTTGGGACCCACTAACGAAATGACATTGCCAGTGTTCATGAGGTGGCTTCTCAAAAAGCCTATGTTCCAAATTTGGTGGAAAAAATCCAACAAATGCCTGTTTTAAGAGCGTGCATTGCGTAGTTGCTACACAGGCTCATAACTTCGCAAATCTGCAATATTTTAATGCCAGATTTTCAGCATTGCCATTTTTGTACACCTCCTTGTGAACAGTACAGCTGTCATTTTCCACATCCTGCCCGAAATGTGTTTCCACACTTCCAGTTCACAATAGCGCAGTCGCCGTGGGAAATCAGTGTTTGGGCCAGATTATGAAAATGACAGTGACACAGTTCATAAACAGAGGTCCTAAAATGCCTATGTTGAAAATTTGGTGATGATACTCCATAAAATGACTGTGTTACGAGTGTGCGTTGGCAGATTGCATGCACTCTCGTACCGTCGTGCATTTGTGATATCTTCACTCTGGATTTTCACCATTGCCATTTTTTCATACCTCTTCATGAACAGTACAGTCGTCATTTCACATATCCTGCTCAAAATGTGTTTTCGCACTTCCGGCGCAGAATAGCATGGTTGCTGTGTGAAATCACTTCTTGGGACACTTTGAGAAAATAACAGTGACACTGTACATGAGCAGAGGTGTTAAAATGCCTATGTTGAAAATTTGGTGCCGAACATCCATAAAATGGCAGTGTTGTAAGCATGCATTGCATATTTCCCACGCACTCTTGTAACTTCACAAATTTGCTATATTTACATGCCACATTTTCAACACTGGTGTTTTTTACACCTCCTTATGAACTGTACAGATGTCATTTTTCACATCCTGCCCAAAATGTTTTCCTGCACTGCACTACCAAACACCCAAAGGGACACCCCAATGCCTGTCAGTCTCTGCAGGGTAGGGGTGGGTTGGCATCAGCTCAGTACTTCACTGCCATGCCTATTATGCATCTCTCTAACTCCTGCACTACCAATGCCAATGCCAGCAAGACAACATTCGGCATTGACAAATGAGTGTTGTGATAGCGATGGAATCTCTGTCAATGGCTATAAGAGAACACCCCAACATACAGGGCCTGAGGGTGTGAAAGGCTAAATATAGTACCAAACTATAATCGAATGACTGTTTAATCCAGACAGAAGATATTGGAAAAGGTCTTCCTTATATACTGCAAACTCTGCAATACTTTGCTCAGCTGTCAGGACTACACATTAACATTAATAAATCAAAGATCCTTCCTCTAAATAACGTTGCAATGCCACCAGTGGTTCCTGAAGCATACCTCGCCTGCACATCAACAGGAATTAAATATCTGAGCATCTAGATCCCCAAAGCCTCCAAAGCTTGGTGTCAGTCAACCTGAACCCCCTTATAGGGACATTACAAGCAGAAATAGACAGGTGGACACATCTGAACCTGTCCTTAATGGGCAAAATATAGGATATAAAATGATGGCAGCCTCCAGGATTTATTACATCCTATCACACTTACCAGTAGACGTTCCATATTCTTGGTTTGATAAGCTCAACAAAATGATGAAATTTCTATGAGGAGCAGGAAAACCAAGATTTAGCTGAATGAAACTTACAACCCCTAAGGACAAAGGAGGGTGGAACCTGCCTAATTTCCTACTCTACACACTATCTAGCTCGATGTCCTTGTCAACACACATGTTAAGGGAAATAGATATGGAACTTCCAGCCTGGATTTAGATAGAAACCTCAATCCTGTGGGGAGCGCACCCTGCGATGTATCTCACCTCTCCACTCCCAAAACAATATTCCTCCTGGCTCACCATAAAAGCAGTGCATCAGGCTTACCAGAAGGTAGGGGTGTTGGCAAAAATGTGCACACATATGGGTATATTCACCCAATCTGATTAAGTTGCTGCCTTCAGGTAAACCACAACACACTTAACTAGGAGATATGGAAAGGTAGACATATTCACAGTATTAAAGACCTACTAACCCCAGATCTTCATACAATGAAGTCTTTTCAGGACTTACAGTTTATGTATGATATCCCTAAAGAGGATTTCTGGAAGTACCTCCAGATCGGAAGTTTTTACCTAGCTTGCACAAAGCTAAAATGCACATGTAAAGGAGGAAGAGAAACACAACACACATCCCCCAACCCTTACCCTTGTCTAACTGGCTCTAAAAACCAAATGGGCTACCAGGTTGACTATAAGGAAGGATCATACTAGAATCTCCAGGCCCATCTCAGGGGGCCAAATAAAGGTGGCAGAGAATGCAATCATGACCATACATGATGAGGAGTGTGTGGGATGCTGTAAAGACCCAAAAGTTCCACTCATACAAAAAAATCCTCCACCTCTGGTACCATACTCCCACTCTCCTAAAAAAAGATGGGTATTTTGCCAAAGCATCAATGCTGGAGATGTGACACAGATGGGGCAGACTTGTTGCACATCATCTGGGACTGCCACACCATGTGCCCTTTTTGGGAACAAGTGGAAAATGAATGTAAAAAGATATTAGGTGCTGATCTGCCAATCACACCAGCCTTGTTCCTTTTAGGCATTGCCCCACAGGAAATGAGGCCAGAGAAAATTCAGCTCCTTTGGCTCTTACAAGCCACAGTGGAAGCAGGAAGATTGCTGTTGGTACGATGGAGAACTCCCCAGCTGCCAGAACTGAGAGAATGGTATAAAGCAATGGAAGGTCTGGCATCAAACTCATGATTGCTATACTTTTCAATGCAAGATGTGGCCAAGTACCAGAACATATGGGGGCCATATTTGCTATTCCTGGTGGCCCAGGCCCCAAACCCACTTCCAACTTGGAAGAAAGACACATTGAAACCCCCATGAATGCTGGAGAAGAAATCTAGGGCTAAAGCTTCAAATGTCTCAACTCTTTCCTGCTGGTACCCTAGTTCTTGTGTCCTACCCCCCCCCATATAGGTCTCAGCAAGGTCACTACCATATCACTTCATATCAGACTGCCCTAGCTAAGCCCCAAGAGAAAATCGCACTCAAGGTTGGAATTGTAAGACAGACATTCATCCTATAAGACAAAAAATACTACCTATATACTTACAGAAATATCTCTTACACATATACGGTTTATGTTATTCAATTTATATTTAGCATGTAACAAATATAGCAGGCATGTGATAAATGGCGATATAGCCCACTATGTACTGTATAACTATATGTTTAACTGTGTCTTTGGATACTCAATAAAAATATTACCTGCAAACAAAATTACAAACCAACCTACATAGACTATAATTGGTGTGCACTGGGGGGGGGGGTGGAATTCAACATCTCCAAGTGCATTGTTATGCTTCTGGGAAGAAACAATAACCAGAGATAATACAATAAATACCATTCCAACATTACACTTATACATTTGAAACTTTCTCTTGGGTGCATTAGGACTGGAAAAGCTGCCACAAATATTTAGGGCTTTCAGACTTTGGCCCATGACCTTCCAACCTCTTTGATAAAAGCACTGCCACATGAGCTAGTACACTACTGTAACTCCACCAACTTAGTCTAAAAACGTTACAGATAGGCATACCAGGCCATACAAATACACTAAACCTAGATGATTCTAAAATATATGACAAAAATTATCTCCCTTGGAAAAAAAAAACAATTCTAGTGGTTTCAAATACAATTGAATAATTTGCATAAAGTTAAAGATCAGGTGTACACGTAAATATATAGTGTAATAAACACACACTATTCATCTATTACAATTTTGTGGAAAACAACTTTTTTTTTTAATTTAGGTTGCCTTTTTGAGATTTACTGACACATTTTGGCAAGCTTATCATTGAGGATTGAATAGAAAGCTATCATCAGGATTTTCTGATGACATAATGCATTTACTATGACATCATAGTGGTCACCATGACAACATACTGTAATGTCACAAACACAGCAGTTGTAAGGTCAGGTGGGGACAGTCAGATGTTGCTAAACAATTTTTTTATAAATAATGTACGATGGGGTTTTCAATGTATTATTTAAGTAGATTCTTTGTGCGGGATTTGAAAGGGTCAGATGCAGATGCAACTACATGCTGTGCCTATGATTGGTCGAATACTTCCTGGCAGCCCAGCAGCAGGTTTTAGAAGATGCATCCACTTGCAACACAATGTCATGATCAGAGGCAAAAATTTGGTGCTAATGCAATTACATCATTTTTGCTGCAACTGTATATTTTGTGGATGTGAAATTTAGATGCAATTGATTATCTACATGAATAACAGAGGAATAGATGGATATGAACACTGAAAAGCAACACAATAACTCAATAAACCATAGTATTCCCCTTTATCTGAACCTATGAATTATGGCTGTGTGAAATGTTGAAATTCCAACAGAAAAGAATTCTATGGAATATCAGAAGATTCCACAGAATTACATCAGTAGTGAAATTCTGACATTTTACATGCAAAACATTTTTTTGCAGATTAATATTCCACAGTTTATGTAAACTGTGGATTCTTTTTCTGCAATCCATTGAATAATATTCAGAAATGTACCTCATCTGTCAAACACTGTTCCTTGGTTTACACAAAAATGCTTTTCAGAATTCCACAGAATTTAACATGAAATTCTGAAAACATCTTTATAGGTGACATTGCAGAGGGTCTGGAGGGAAAGGTATGCCTCTTTTCAGATGACACAAAGATCTGTAACAGAGTTGATACACAAGGGGTGTAGAAAGGATAAGAAGGGACTTGGCAAGGTTGGAGGAATGGTCAGACATATGGTAACTTAGATTCAATGCAAAGAAGTGCAAAGTAATGCACCTGGGAAACAAAAACCCGGGAGAAGAGTACACAATAGCAGAGGAGGTACTAACAACAACAAAAATGGAACGGGATCTGGGAGTAGTCATATCAGATGATCTAAAGGTTGGTAAGAAATGTGAGAAGTCAGTAAGGAGAGCCAGGGGGATACTAGGATGCATAGGAAGGGGCATCACGAGTAGAAAAAGGGAAGTGGTTATCCCTCTGTACAGACAGTTGGTGAGACCCCATCTGGAGTACTGTGTGCAGTTTTGGAGATCTCATCTATGCAAGGACATAGACAGGATAGAAGCAGTCCAGAGGAGGGCAACTAAAATGGTGTAGGGTCTGCATCAGAAATCATATGAAGAGGGACTAAGAGAGCTTAATAGCATACCCTTGATGAAAGGAGGGATGGGGGGGGGGACATGATAGAAATGTTCAAGTACCTCAAAGGAATCAACAAAGTCCAGGAGGGTAGCATCTTTCAGAAAAAGAGATGTGTAAGAACAAGGGGCACAATTTAAAGACAGAGGGGGGACGGCTCAGGGGTAATGTGAGGAAATTTTTTTTTTTTACGGAGAGAGTGGTGGATGCATGGAACCACCTTCATGGGGACGTTGTTGGGTATAAAACACTGGGGGAATTCAAACATGCATGGGACAGACATAAGGCAATTGTAGTGAGGGGTAGCAGGAAGTAGGCTGTTGGTTAACTAGAATCTGCAGCTTATCCAGTAGGTAGAGAAATGGGCAGACTTGGTGGGCCAAGTGGTCCTTATCTGTCGTCAAAGTCTATGTTTTTATGTCTCTATGAAAAGCTTTTCAGAAGCAGATTTTCTATTCTACAACAATTGTTATAGTGGAATTCTGCATTGCACGCAGCCTTACTATGAACTTATGACTCTAACAATTTGAGCAGATGTCTGTTTTGAAAACTGTAGTGGCGTGACCCTTGCAGGATCTTTTAAAAATCTACCCCTACACTTTTAAGCAAATTTCTAACACATATTGGGCAAAAACTCATAACAGAGGCAATGAACAGCCATTTTGCAACAGCTGTATCAGCTTTTGACAGCACCACAGCCACTTCCTACCTAGTACAGCTCGTGACTCCAGACCATTCTCACAACACCTTCACTTTCCAGCTGGTCTCCTACAAACAAGTTCAGGATCTTCTACTGGGTTTGGAAGTCAAGAAAATCACAGGAACCGATAGACTCGAACTGGCCTACCTAAAAAACAGCATACAGACAGGTCACAACACCATTAATGCATCTCTTCAACTTGTCCCAAAGCAGCAGTGAACTACAAACAAGCTGAAAATTGGCCCACATCATCCGCCTTCACAAGTCGGGTGATGCATGTCTTCTAGGCAACTATAGACCAATCTCAATCCTGAAAATTCTTGCTAAGATGTTGGAAAAACTAGCAAATAACCAAATAAGAGAATTTCTTGAAAACATGAATACTTTGTCACTTCACCAGTCAGGATTTAGACCTAAACGTAATACCACAATTGCACTGGCAAAGGTCAGGAATGATTGGTTGTGTGCCGTAGATCATAAGCAAACTGTGGGTACCATCTTACTTGATCTAAACTCGCATCACTCACAAACTCGCAGTCGGTCACTCCTAAAGAAATTATCATAAATGGGGCACATTGTAATGACCCTAGGACCATCTCAAACAGTTTTAACAATCTTTTCTCTGATCTGTCACACTATACCTTGGCTTTGCAACCTAGTGGATTGCACTCCAATCTACCTACCATGCTACCATCAGACAACCATACTGCCCTATCATATGATACTCCTCCAGCACCACCATTCTGTTTCAAGGCTATATCAAGAGTGGAAGTTCTGAAATTACTGAGATCCATATCTGCCAATACCAGCTCTGGTTCTGACTCATTGGAACCTCGTCTTTTTAAGCTGGCTGCTCCACTCATTGCCTCTCCAATTGCCAGAATCTACACTTTATCCCTAATCCATAGCACTGTGCCGGACCTGTGGAAATCTGCAAGAGTAACGCCTGTCTTTAAAAAAGGTGACCAAGGGAGGTCACGTGATGCGCCGTATGGGCTAGACACGAGTTTCGGGTCTCCGCTCCTCCGAGTCTCAAAAATAAAGTTTTAGCCCCCAAATCACCTCAAATCGGCAGCGCAAGTGACGGGAAAGTGTACTGGAGTTGGAGGACAGCATTAGAAACCGGAGAAAGCGTGAGAGAGAATGGAAAGCTCCGATCAAGAATCGAAGCAAAAGCGTCCGCAGGAGCGACTCTCCAATGACGCCACAGGAAGAAATTCAGCCAGGCAAAATATATGACGATTTGGCCACTATAAAAGAAGCATTATTTAAACTGGTGGAAGATGTGGCCGAGTTTAAGCCTGTGCTTACACAATTAGTGAGATGAGTTACAGATGCAGAAGCCAGAGTCTCATCATTGGAGAGGAAACAAGAGAAATTGGGCCTAGCAGCCACAGAAAGTAAGAGAGCAATCACTAAGCTAGAAGATCGGCTGGATGATCTCGAGGGGAGGAGCAGACGAAACAACCTAGTGCTCTTAGGGCTTCCAGAGGGGGAAGAGGGCCCCAATGCTATTTCATTCATGCAGAAGTTATTAAACAAATCGGTGGGTCCCTCACCCAATGGCCCTGAATATGTAATCTAGAGGGCCCATCGTGCATTAAGAGCTAAGCCTCTGGCATCTCAGCCCCCACGACCAATGATCTTTAAGTTGCTAAATTACTTGGACCGTGAATTTATCCACGGGAATCTCGAAGCTTGCTCTATTCAATGGGAAGGCAAAAATTGTAGCTAGCCCAGACTTGACGTGGAAGGTCGTCAGGCCAGAATGAGCTTCAGACCAATTACCTCAAGCTGTGGGCACTGATTAGCCATTGGATGTTATATCCTGCTAAATTAGAAGTTTCCCTAAAAGAAGGGACTAAAAGATATGAATCTGCGGAAGAAGCGTTGCAGTCTCTGTCTGTCTCCTTGCCAGATTTGTTTAAAAAGGGGTGATGGCACATGATTTCCAGGAGTGTTTTCCAAGGAATCTGACATAAACCAGTGGACAACCACGTTCTTCATTTATTTGGCATGTACAGAGTGTGGATACGCATTCAGACTTTCGGACCGGTTCCTTATAGTGAATGGCCCCGTTTCATTTGCGATTTTGGACAACTGGACTTAATGATTGAGTCACTAAAGGAGTTATTTCTCCTAATTAAGTACTCTTATTTATGGGTACAGGGTTAAGGGTCCTGTGAGAGGAACTGCAAGCATTATTTAAGTATTATGTTGTGGCCAGAGCTCGGTGCACAAACTACTTTATTTTATACAGAACCTCCAGTTATTTTCTTTTCTTTTATTTTAGAAAGGCATCCTAAATACTAAGTCGGAGGGATATTATTAGCCAATAATGTTCTTTGAATAATAGTTGACTTCACAGTAAGAGTGCCCTATAAAGTTAAGGGGGACACTAAATTATATTTAACACGTTTTGTGTTTGGTGTTTATCTATTTTTTTAGACAACTCCCTTAGGGCCACGACAGATGATGTACATAATAACTGTTTGGTAATAGAACTAGTTTTGGGAATCCAGAACTGTTTATATGTTTTTGAAGGGTTCTGTTCTCGTTAAGGGTGAGACTCGGGGGGGAACCCAGCCCAATGGCGTGCTATGGACCCTAGTTGGAGGAGTGGGCTTAGGGCCAGGGGCCTACTCAGTTGTGAGCCATAGGATTTTTATTTCTCTGTTAAAGGGGAGGTTGTACTTTATGGGAGTTTTGGGGGGGGATATCAGCTGCCTGCATCTTGTACTAGGATAATGGGTCTCCAAGATGGCTAGTTCATTAAATATTCTCTCATGGAATGTGAAGCGGGGGCGAGATACCAGGAAAAGAAATGTAATTTTATTTCATCTGGCTAATTTGGACCCAGCCATAGTTTTCCTACAGGAAACTCATGTGACTTCAGATCGACTTCATTATTTTAAAAGGAAGTGGGTCAGCCAAGTATTTGGCACAGGGTTTTCAACGAGCAGTCGAGGGGTAGTAGTTTTAATAGCAAAGGGTGTTCCATTCATCTCAACTGACGTTATCTCTGACCAGGAAGGGAGGTTTGTGGTAGTTATAGGCAAATTAGGGGTTGTAGATATTGTTTTGGGTTCAATATATGGACCTAACATTGAAACATCTTCTTTTTTTACACAACTATATACTATTCTAGCACCCTTCAGGGACTTTTTTATTATCCTTTGGGGAGACTGGAATCTAGTTCAATCCACTAACTTAGACCGCTCAAGTGGCAGGTCTTTGAGACTCTCTCCAGCACAACGGGCCTTCTTAGAGTTCAAGGGAGATATGGGTCTAGAGGACCCATGGAGAATCCGTAATCCAGCCACGAGGGAGTTCACTTTTTTTCTCAATACACAGATCCTTTTCTAGGATAGACTACTTTTAATTAGCAAAAATTATTTGGCTGAGGTGGATGGGATGGTATTCTTGCCTAGGGTGATTTCCGACCATTCTTTAATTAAATTAGGACTTGCTCCTCTCTCATTCCAGCCAGATCCTATTGTGGTCCTTAAACAATAATTTGTTAGAGACCCCAAACTCTGTCTCATTTCAAACCTTTTTGGGAATTCAATAAAGGAGAATTGGGATCACTTGGCATGGTAGATGTGGTATGGGCTGCTTTAAAAGCGACATGGAGGGAATTATTAAGAATGGCATAGGTAAGAAAGCTAAAACTAGACATTTATTTAATAATTGCTTAAAAAAAATATTGCTGTTAGAGGCCATCGATGAATCAAATAGGACCCAGGAACAAGAGCATGAACTTGTTAATTTACGAAGTTGGTATGAAAACACCCTAAAGGATAAAGCAAACAAGCTAGTCTCCAAATCCAAAGCAGCATATAGAGGTAGGGGAAGTAAGTCAGGCAATTTGTTGGCGTGGCAACTAAAAAAGGTCAGAGGAAAGTGGATAGCTGCCTTGAAACACCCGTTTTGAATAACAGCAATCGTGGACCCTAAGGGTATTTTGGGGTTTTATGACTATTACAAGGACTTATATTCGAGTCAGCCACAGTCGGCCCATAGTGAGGCTAAAATGAGAGCTTTTCTAGATAAAATATCCTTCCCACAGGTACCCATATAGTCAAAACAACCCTTAGCAACCCCTTTTACATATGAGGAAGTACTACGACAATCAACTCATTAAAACTAGATAAAGCCCTGGACCAGGACGGCTTTACCCCCTCTTTTATAAGTCGTTTAAGGGTAAATTGATCCCCTCCTTTATCAACTCTATACCTATTGGCACGGCTATGGAGTAAGGGAGAATTCTTTATTCGAGGCAAGGATTATATTGTTACCTAAGCGGGTAAAACTCCAGACTCAGCAAGTAATTATAGACCCATTTCTTTGTTAAGCGTGGACATTAAGATATATGCCAAGATTCTGGCCAATGGCTAAAAGATATGTGGAATATTTTGCTGAGCCGAACAAGCTGGTTTAATCGCCAGGGCGATCCTCGGCAGATCATTTCAGAAAATTGTTTTATTTGATTTCAGCTGCAGAAGACCCGAGTAGAAGCCTCTCTAGTGTCATTAGATGCTGAGAAGGCCTTTGATAGGGTCAGTGGAGTTTCATGTTTATGACATTGACTAAATTTGGCTTCCTAAGAATTTATCCACTATGTTAGTATATTGTATAAGAATCCGTCACAAGGATCCAGTGTAATAATTTAATCTCAAATGCATTTCCCCTTTCGAGAGGCACTCGCCAGGGTTGCCCCTTGTCGCCATATTTATTTAATCTATATTTGGAGCCCCTGATAAGAGCCATTCATAGTGACCCATTAGTTCAGAGTATATGCCTAGGTAACTCGGAGTTCAAAACTTCCGCCTTGCGGATGACTTGTTGCTACATATTAGGAACAGCACTACCTCACTTCCCCGACTACTGTTGATAATCTCAGAATTCAGTGAATTTGCTGGCTATAAACTCAACAGAAGTAAAACAGTAGTTTATCCATTATCACCACACTTACATAAGGTGTGGTGTACTACATTAGGCTTGCAATGGCAGTCAGACTCTTTAACCTATTTGGGTATCCAGATATCTAAGGACCTGGAGAAATTACGTAGCTTAAACCTCAAGCCTTTAATAGGCGAGATTGGGAAGACCTGCAGAGGTGGAAGAATCTCCCCTTGACTTTCTCAGGTAGAGTTAATACAATCAAGATGATGGTTTTGCCTAAAATTTTTTATCCATTGAGGAACCTTAATATATATTTACCCAAAGTTTTTTTTGACCATCTTCACAAATCCTGTTCTGATTTTTTATGGAGAGGCAAACCCCCTCGGAGATCTTATATTAAGCTAACGTTGCCTCGCAGTGTGAGTGGCCTAAAGATCCCAGATTTTTATTCGTATTATTTAGCCACACATGCAGCCAATTTTGCGCTGTGGTTAGGACAGAATGACACCTTCTCATTTGGATTGGACTTGGACCGCAAGGCCGCAGATCTTGAGAATATAGATTTAGAATCTTGTCTATATTTGCTGTGGTCCAGAATACCTAAGCGTTTAAGGAATACTCCCTTGGGATGGAATGTGAGGGCAATGCATCAATTGTTTTCTAAGTTGCAAATCTCTCATGTGTATGATCTGTCCCAACCTATTTTAAGGAATCCCAATTTATTAGTGGACAATAAGCCCATAATTAGGTTTATACAGAACTACTCTGGGAAACCCCGTATTTCGTCTTTTTTTTCAGGCACCCTTTTTTCCTCTCTACCTGAATTGGTCGACAAGCTTAAAGTTCAATCGTCAGACCTTTTGCGATTTTTCCAGACTTATAAAAGCATAAGTTCCTTTATGTGCAAAGGGGCTGTGTCAGAAGCAGCCGGCCAATTAATTAAGATCTTGAATGGGAAGGCAGGGCTCGATAAGCCAGTCTCCAGAATATATAGGTATATTATTTCAGACCTGGGCCCCAAAAGATCATCTATTCCCATATATTGGGAAACCAATCTGGGTCTGGGTTGGTCTGAGGAAACTTGTGAAGGAATATGGAGGATTTATATTCTTGTGTCAAGCAAGATGAGGCTCGGAGATCAATTCAAGTTACTTCATAACTTATACTTATCGCAGCTAAGTTATACAGACTAAAAAATATGATTCCCGTTATGCCTGACTGTGGTGATCAATTAGCTACTATTTTACACAAGTTTTGGGAGTGTCCTAAGATAGCCAAATTTTGGCAAGAAGTTAAAGGTGGATATTACCATATTGCGATTTATCTTCCTTTTAGCATGGAAACTTGTGTACTTGGAAAATACCCCCGCACTTTATTAGGATCCCAAACATGCCAAATCGCCTTGGTGGCGTCGGTGACAAAATAATAATCTTACGTCACTGGCAAGGCAATTGGACTCCTTCTTGTAAAGTGGTGGGAAGAGTTTTGAGTGCTCTAAATGCAGAAAATCGGTAGCAACTTGCTATAATGCCTTAACTAAGTTTATAAAATGTTGGGATAACTTGACTGGCAAATTGAAATCGAAATATGGTTATTAGCCTGCTATCACTAGATATGGACCCACAATCAGTAAGCAATGTCTCAGCTTATTAATTCATCTACTATATTACTAACTTCCGGTCTGCATAGGCATATCTACCAATATGTCCTTAATCCCTCCTTTGTTATTTTTCCCGACCTACCTGCTTCACGTCAAACTGTAGATATAATCGTATACCCCCTCCCCTAGAGGTGGATTTTCTATTCTTAGTTAAGAACTGAGGACAACGACTCTCAGTTTCCTAACAATCATGTTAAGGTGTGGGCAGCTGATGGGAAAAAGGGGTGGGTGGGGGACTGGGGTTTCGTGTTCAGAGAGGGGGTTAGGGGTTTTTCTTTATCTTTTTTATTTTCTGTTTTAATTGGTTTAGTAGTTGTTATTTGGATGTTTTCCCTTTTGTATGAGAATGTCATTAAAATAAAGTGATTTGCAAAAAAAAGGTGACCAAAGGACATGGCCAATTACAGACCTATAGCAATTCTCTCTGTCCTTAGCAAGATCCTAGAGAAAATAGTTGCATCACAGACCATTGACTACCTTACATGCTACAATCTCCTCTCAGACACCCAGCATGGTTCCAGAAAAGGTCATAGCACCACCACCACAGCTCTTCTTCAACTAACTACTGATATTCTGTCCAACATGGATTCTGGAAAACTCACAGATGCCATCTTCATTGACCTCACTAAGGCTTTCAACCTTGTAGACCATCCCCTGCTTCTCTTCACTCTCCATAAATTCCATTTCTCTACCCCTGTTGTGGACTGGTTCTGTTGCTACCTGTCAAACAGGTCACAAGCTGTCAAATTTAACTCCTCTCTTTCCAACACATCTATTATCAACCTTGGGGTCCCCCAGGGCTCTATTCTTGGGCCCCTTCTGTTCTCTATTTTTATCAACAATGCAGCTGAGGCCCTGGAATCCTGCTCAGCTATTCTCTATGCTGATGACCTGATCATCTATACTAGATCTTCTAGTATTGCCTGCATAAACACATCACTTACTTCAGACTTCAGTAAGGTCTTAGACTGGCTACTAGACTGTAAGCTTGTACTAAATAAAAAGAAAATGAAAGCCATGCTCCTAGGTTCCGCACCGAAGATTAAGGTCTGTTCTAGTTTGCTGGAGGTTCTTCACCCAGGAGAATTTCTACTTGAAAATGTTACTTCCTTCAAGTACCTTGGGATCCTGCTGGACGAATCCCTGGATTTTAATCTTCACATTCAGTCCTCGTGCAAGTTTGAAACTCGAAACTGGGAGTAGCTTACAAAATGATCTACATGCTTACACCCTCAGCCAAATTAGCAATTGCGTGAGGTATTCTGCTCTCAACCCTTGCTTATGGGGCCCCTATTCTTACCTCTACCCATAAAACCTCCCTACTAAAATGGGACATAACTTATAACAATATATGCTGATGTGCCTCTTCGTCACCTCGACTCAAACATCACTGCCTTCTTTATAAGGATCTGAATTGGCTCTCACCCTCTGCCAGTAGACAATACCACCTTGGATCACTAATGAACTTGATCATCCGGGAAAAAAAAACATCCCAGCTGGAGGCGTTGCTGGTGCCTCAACCATCCTCCCATGGCCTGCGATCAGCTGACAAATCCTTGCTCTAAGTTTCCGAGATGTCGGATGATTAAAGGCACAGGAACCTTCCAATTCTCTGCTCCCAGGCTATGGAATGCTCTTCTACTCAACCTCCGGCTGTCTCAGTCTCACTTTGGATTTAAAAGTGAATATTGTCATTATCTATCCTTAGCTGATGTTTGTACATGCTTTGACCCAACCTGAAGCTCCAGAGACTTACCAGTAATGTCACCCCTGCTCTAATCCAGCTCCAAGACTGTCTCCTATTCCCCTTCCCATATTTGTCCTTCTCTTTGTAAATAACTTCTTGACTACTAGCTCTCTTCCTTCTCGAACCTTGTTGTTGACCATCCACTGTTGTTTTGCCAATTACCACCCCTGACCTTCCTTCTGTCAGTCTTTCGTGATATGTTTGAACATTCCTCACATTTCTCTCTATAAAACCTTACTATCTTATTAACCCTTTCACTCTATAGGTCAGGTCCATGGTTTCTGCACTTAATTATATATCTTACTGACATTATCTGTATAATGCTTGCCATTATTTTTTGTTGTTTCCACCCATTGTATTTTTGTAGCACTTCTGTATTGTTCCTCTATTTGTATTATTGTACCCATGTTGCTGTTGTTCAACTGTTCTCTTTTTGTTGTACTCTCCCTGGTCATGCCTGAAAACAGTCATTTTATGGCAAGTACACATACCCGGTTAACAAAAACTAAATAAATAAAATAAATAAATAAACAAGGCATTTGACACAGTTGATCATGCCGTACTATTGGGCAGTTTGCAACATATAGAGTTCTTCTTGTCAGTCCTGCTATGGGTATGAAACTACTTATCATGATGTCTTCAACAAGTCAAAGTTGAGGGCCTGCAATCAACAAGCACCTCAGTATTCAAATGAGTACCCCAGGGATCAGTACTAGGGCCACTCTTCTTCACAATATACACCAACAACCTGAGGCACAACTTAAAAAATGCAAAGCTACACTTCTCCACTGATGACACGGTGCTTTACACATCAGGTTCAATATGTCATCAATGCACTCAGATCTGCAGGCAGCTTTCAATGAGCTACAAAAGAACCTCTTCCAATCCAAACTGCTACTCAGTGCCAACAAAACCAAGGCAATGGAGTTTTCCTGTGTAAGATCGAAACAGATGGCTCACCTGCCATTCAACACATTGCTTGGAGAACAACTTGAAGTAGTCGCTATATGCAAACACCTAGGGATATGGATCGATAGCAAGTTATCCTTTGAGAAATATGTAGATGCAGTCTGCAAAAAAACTGAGAATAAGGCTTGGCTTCTACTACAGGAATCAACACTGCTTTTCTTCAGACATTAGAACGCGCCTTGTACAGGCAACTTTCATTCCCATCATAGACTATGTGGACATTATATATAGCTGTTGCACAGCCAATTGCCTAAACAAACTTGATATGTTGCATCACAGGGCATTGAGATTCATCACAATGCTACCATCACTAATGCACCACTGCAATCTGTATGTAGCAGTGGGGTGGACCTCTCTGGCTAAACAAAGGCTATATAACCTTTGCATGTGATCTCACAAGATGCTATCAAACAACCTACTAGGTTACCTACTAGATATCTACAAAAGGTCCATGTACTCTTGTACTTTAAGAAAGAGCAATATCTTCTTACTAGAAATACTCCCACATTCAATGCTGTATGGTGCATCTGTCATTAGCACGATCGTATAGGAGGCTGCCTGGAACAAGCTACAGAGCAGACTTAAAGAGCTAGTGTACTGCTTAAAATTAATAGTAATTTTCAGATGCAGTCAGCTATCACTTCCAGTATCTGAAGTATTTTTTTTTTATTTTCTGTTTGCTAATTATAAAATTGTCCACCTGGCAGTACTGGGGTGATGTGTGGAGCAGTAATCTTTCTGGAGGGAAAAAAAAGTCAGTTCTGTTCCTCCCACTACATCATCAGAACTGAGACCAAACACCTTGAGGCACCACAATCCTTGCAGCCCCAGCAGTAACTTGTACAAGCTACCAATCAAAATGCTGGAAATTGTGACATCACTAGTAACCAGGGAGAGCCAGTCCCTGCTGCTTCATGTGAAAGTGAAACCTAGCAGTAAGAAATGGTTCTCATTGGTTACTAGTGATGTCACAGTCATTGTGGTTTCAGTGTTGATGTAGTGGGAGGAACAGAACTGATTTTTTTTTCCTCCAGGCAGAGTGCTGCTCCACACATCACCCCAGTACTGTCAGATGGAAAATCTTCAAATTAGCAAACAGAAAAGAATAAATACTTGAGATATAAGAAGTGATGGCTGACTGTATCTGAAAGTTACAATTAACTGCAGGCAGTTTCCAAGTAGTACACTAGCTCTTTAAGCTTAGCTCCTTGGTTAGGAAAAATTCATTCAAGTCCCTCCTCAAAAGCAATTATCCTGAAGTCTGCTCATGTAAGTAAGATGTACTGGGTCAGGTATCAAATATCTCAGCCAAGTGGTATGCTACTATTAGGGCACTTAAACACAATACCAATTCACATAGCTCATTAACTAATACAGCTATAGTAAAGTGCCAACCAGCAAGTACTTTGCAAAAAATCTTACTAATTCTTAACATTAGCAAGTTGATTACTGTTATCACCAAATGTGCAATGATATTGTTGAACCAGCTCCTGCATACAATATCCTGCTATAACAGTGATCGAATATGGGTGATCGTCAAAACGGCAACTCATATTCAGCGCTACTATCATGGGCGACCCGCAAGGGTAGCGATGCACTGCTACCACGAGGGAAGGAGAGGGCAACCGGAAAGGGAGGATAGGGAGGCAAAGGGAAGAGGGTTATTGCTCTGAAGTGTGCCTGCTGCTGCCGAGCCAGCCATGTGGTGTGGTAGTGAGGGAGGCTAGCTCCAGTGCAGCGGGTATTGAGTTCGGGGCTGTGGAGCTCCATGACTTATGGCTGCTTGCAGGTGGTGTTGCTAAGGGGATTGCCACAGCTGTGGAGAGCTGCTATGGCCAGTGGGAGCAGCTGTAACCCCCTCCGCAACTGCTGCAGCTGTGAATCACATGCACCGCTGCTGCGGGCAATTACAGTCTACCACTGGGGTTGTGGAGTGGGACTTAGTTCCCAACCAGTTCATGAATCCTGCCCAAGATCTGCCTTAAGACAATGGGCTATAAAGCCCACATAGGTATCTTAGAAATGTTATTTATTAAGCTGAGGTATGCAGAATAGGAGAGCACTAGTTACACCAGGGGGGACCCTGCCATAACCACTGTATGCAGCTCACCTCATGCACAAGGCTGCCCCATCCCCATTACAGTAAAACACTCCCCCACCATGACACATGGCAGCCCTGGTCCCCATGTGCACAAGGCATAGCCCCCAGCCCCCTAACACATGACTGCCCCTGTCCCCGGTGCATCACATGAACTCCCCAACACACACAGGTGCCCCAGCACCCATTCACATTACAAGACACCCTCCTCCATGATCACACAGATATACCCCCAGCCATCCATATCCCAACTCCTGACCTGGTTTCCCTGCACACACATTGGTGACCAGTGGCCCCCCAAACCCATTCCCCAGCACAGGTGACACCCCACCTCAGTCCCTATACCATCCTGATGGTGTTACAGCTCATGACGGCCAGCAGCAAAGCCCTCCATACACCTCCTCAGCTGCTGGCTGTCCGAATGATGCTGAGAGCAGAACACCTATACACAGAGGCATGCTCCCAGCATCACTCAGATGGCTAGTGACTGAGGAGGTGTGCAGAGGGCTATGCTGATTCTCTTCCCAAGTCATTGTACCATTAAGATGATACAGAGACTGCGTGGGGTTTCTTTGGTGCCATGGGGGTGGGGTATGGGGGCCACTGGTCACCAATGGTTGTGTAGGGGAACCAGACTGGGAGTTGGGATATGGATGGCTGGAGGTACTTCTGTGTGAGCATCGGGGGGTTGTCCAATACAGCAATGGGTGTTGTGGCACTTGCGTGTGCTGTGGGGTTCATTTGATTCACCAGGGACCATAGCTACAATGTGTTGGGGTGTGGGAGGTTATTCTTTGGGCACACAGGGACTGCAATGTGTCAGAGATGGAGGGTTATGCCTTGGGCAAATGGGGACTGGTGGTGCAATGTGTCGGGGGTGGAGGATTGTGGATTGTGCACACAGGAACTGGAGCTGCACTGTCGGGGTGAGGGGTACTTCACGTCAGATAGGGATGGGTCATGAATATGTGTGTGTGGGGGGGGTTATGGCACCCTGATGGGGCCAGGGCATTGTTGTGTGGTGTGTGGGGGGGTCATTGAATTGGACTGCTGTACTCAGTGGCACAGCTGCATGGGTCTGGGTGCCTGCATGAGCTATTCACACATCTGTACCCGCACCTATGCATGCAAGGCATCTACTTCTTGACCTAGGATGGCCATCTGATTGGATGCCCACCTGGGTCCAGTATGCCACCCTCGGTTGCTCTGCAGAGTAGTGTGCACTGGGGTGGGGTAGGGCCGCTAACAAGTGCCATTTGGGTGCATATGATAGTGGATACCACACATCCTGGGCCTGTCCAAGGCTGCAGAATTACACAGACAGGATGTGTTCCTCTGGCATGTAATTCCAACCTGTTCGTACATAGGCACCTTCATGAATTTCACACATTTTGCAGAATGTTCTGCATATTTTGCAAAATCTATAAAGATGACGTCTGCTGTTTTCATTCTGCCTCACCAATGAGAGCAGAGTCATTTCTTAAACATGGCATGTAAACAAGGCAGCTGACTTTGAACATGAGCTCATTCTACAATCAGTCACAAATTATATGTATGCAAAGTTGATATATACAGTATATGTTCTACAGTTATTCATGACATTCAGATAACTTACTTGTTCATCCTTGTTAAAAGTTATTACAAATTTATGAATGTGCATAACACACTTTTTAGTTTAAAGTAAAAGAAATTACTATACAGACATCAATTTTTGGACATTAATTCAAACAGTTTCTTAGTTAAACTTGTTTAAGAGCTTTTGGTTTTGTGCCTTCCTTCAGAAACAGTGCAAATCTCAAATATAAATCCAAATATGTTGACATCAGGGTCTACTTTAAAAATGCAGTTTATGAAACAAATACATTTTTTTTAAATGATGCCCCTAACCATTTATTTCTGATCTTGGTATAAAAAGGGGAAAAAATTACATATGTTTATTATCCTCAATCATTCCTAAATCACAGTTATATAATTTTGTCTCACATTTATATAGTTATTATTTATATCTTACTTTCATAACATAGGTTTAGTGGGTATTAAACCTTAAGGAAATTATCATATTCCTCAGTTGGGTACAGTATCTCTTCTAAATACCATACATACATATGACCTAGTTTAATTTCTCATAGCAACAGACTGCATTTTGTTTTAGACAGTTGTTCTAGGTCTTCTTGATTTGCAGTTCCAAAAGTCTAATTTTTAATAGCTTACTATAGCTCTTCACTGTAACAATCCCATTAACAGAATAATCCCAAAGACTGTTAAACCTGAAGGAAAACAAAAGAGTTTTTTTATATTCAGATACCATGAAGTTTTAATTTTCTTTTCCAAAAACTTCATGTTTTCCTCATAGCACCTATAAGAAAGATTAGTTGGAAGAAGGCTTTGAACTGTAAGTCAGAAGGCAGTATAACACAGTGGTTTAAGGCCCTGAGCTGCAAACCTGAAGACCTTGGTTTGAATCCCACAGCCCCTACTTGCATACTGTGTGACCCTGGGCAATCACTTAACTTCCTTGTGCTCTCAGGTCACATCTGTAAACAAGTTTTCAGCTTAGTGTGTCTCTCCTGGTGAAACTAAATACATGAATAAATAAAAAAGTCATCAATAAAGAGATCTAAGTGCTGCTAAAGTAGATATTGGAACATGCATTGATTCTGAGCAAACAGCACATGCAGGGATTGCTTCTGGAAGTCCTTGCAAACTACAATAAAAAGGTAGACAACTATTTTGTAACATATCTGACATTTTTTAACTCTATATTTTGGATGCATACAGGGCTTATGGAATAGATTTGGCATTTCACACCTGGATTGCTGCCTTGACTGTGTTCCCTCCAAATTAAAAATAAAATCTTTTTAAGGCTCCCAGAGTTTTGAAGCTAGTGTTTCCTATTTGCTCATGGTCTTCCCAGTAAAACTTAATAGAGATTGTAAGACCAAGCTATTGATAAGTGCCAATCTTTCCCATCCCCTCTTTTTATCATAAAGTGTTTCCTATTTACTTCTGATTTTTTAAACAAACTACAGGGACCTTTAATTGTATAGTATTAATAACTATCTTATGTGAGGCAAATATCTCTTCTAGATGATATAATTTGCTCTGAAGGCAAGTAGGGGTCAGAGCAAACACCACATCATCAGCATATGACAGTAAAGGAACATGATATTTGCCTGTCTTAGGTATATAATATTCTTCTATCAACAAATGCTTTCAAATATAATTTATTATCACTGAACACATGCTGGAGCATCATCATATCACCTCTGTTGACATCAGATGTGGGTGGTCCAAGAACTAAGTTTGACATGGGACAATCAGAGCTGTATATCTCTGTGTCTCTCCAGCCTGAGCTGAAATGGCTGTGGTGAGTTTGTAAAGCTCTAGACAAGAAGTGCCACTGAGTGCCATCTCCAAGATGCCAGTGGTAATGCAACTGCGCAAGTGCAGCACCCGTTCATGCATAGTAGTGGTGAATGGCATTCTGCCATTCCCAAGATGGTGGTGCTGGTGGAAATGCAGGTGAGGTGTGCATGCGCACTTCTTGTCCCAGAATGCAGAAGTAACAGCCAAAATAGTGCAGCTGTTACTTCATAGTGATTGACTGTGGTGGAGTGTTCCAAGCTCTGTTGGACTTTCGGAAGGATACTTGCAAAAGTCCAATGGAAGTGTGCCACGGTCAGCTATTTTAGGACTGAAAGCAAAACGGCTGTAGTGTCCACCCACAGCTGTATAAAGGAAAGAACTTCACCAATATGTTTGAGCTTACATGTAGGGAATGGAGGAATAACATAAGCTTTATGCAATAGAACAGTTTAATTCTGGTATAGAAATCACAGAGTCACATAACAACAGTATCCCTCTTAAAAACAGTAGAACAGGTAAATAGCTGCTAGCAGGTATTTTTCCTGCTATACTTATTTAATTTAAAAGAGGATATTTTCTTTACTTCCCTCAAGTAAGCTGCAACAGGTTTAGGATATTCTTTCAATTGCCTATGGCAAGACACTAGGATAGATGGTTCTGACCCTCTTGCGACACACTGTGCAGTTCTTGGATTACCCATGTCTGATGTCATCGATAGTGATGTAAGAAAGCTGAGGCATGTGGTCAGTGCACCACTGCTTTAAGAAAGTAGGCAAATGCAGTTAGATGGCAATCTTACTACATGGAGACTGGCCAGTGAGAGGTAGCTCACACTCTTGTTGGCTACTAAAGGATTACTGATGCTTTTATGCTGTTAATGATATTCTTACAATTGCCATTATGCTGTTTTACAGTAAGCTTATGATTTTGAATGCTGCAGGGAATATGGTTCAGTAAAATGCATTTACTGGAGTGTAAACAAAAATGATACTTTTTAAATTATATAAACTTTGTTTATATTTTTAGAACCATTTTTATAGAAACATAGACCATGACAGCAGAAAAAGATCAGAGGTCCATGCAGTCTGCCCATATTACCTATAATCACTGGAACATTCCCTGGAACATATTGTTCCTCCAGGGTACTAACCATCCCTGTCCTATCCCCATTCTCCTCCCTGGTCTTGTCATCCCAGGTAACCACTATTCCCTTCATTCAATCCCATGCCTGCTTGAATCACCTTACTGCATTTGCAACTAGCATGTCAGATGGCAGACCGTTCCAAGGTTCCACCACCCTTTCTAAAAAGAAGTAATTAATCAGATCGCTCATGAACTTCCCTCCTGTTAATTTCCACTCATGGCCACTTGATCTCGAGTTGGTATTCAGGGTAACTAATTCCCCACAGTTTAGCTTGTTAATTCCTTTAAGGAACTTGATGATCTCTGTCATATCACCCCAATCCCTTCTGGTTTACAGTGAATACATATTTAACGCCTTGAGGTGCTACTCATAGGATCTGCCCTGCTGGCCCCAAATCATTTTTGTTACTCTGCACTGCACTGTTTCCAACCTATTCATGTCCTTTCTGAGGTAAGATCTCCAGAACTGGATGCAGCACTCCAGGTGAGGTCTCACCAGGGACAGGTATAGGGAAAGTATTATCTCTTTTCTTCTGCTATCAGTAGCCGTCCCAATACATCCCAACATCCTGTTATAGCCTTGCTATTGTCCTTGTTGCATTGGCTCATTTGTTTAATGGAATTACTTATGATAATTCCTAGATCCTGTTTTTCTTCTGTTGGGCTAAGTCTCACCCCATCTATCCAATACTATGTCTTGGGGTTTCTTTCTCTAAGTGCATTACCTTACATGTTTTGGCATTGAATTTCCATTGATGATATTGCATTCTCTGAGCGGCAAAAACATTGAAGCCTAAATGGGTTGATAGTGTTCCTTTAAAGACATCCATTCAGTATTGAAAGATATGAACAGTGCAAGCAAAATGACATTACACTGAGAGCGGGAGCCTGTGCTATCTCAGGTCAGTCCTATACAAAAAAACATAAAAAAAAGAGTGCACTTTCAAACCGCTCTTCAAAAAGACATCAGTGTAGCTGCCACACCATTATCACATTGAACAAAGAAACACTGACTGGAGATCCCTGTAAAAGTCCTAGAGCTGGACAAAGAGCTTCAGCATTGAGGCATCCTTTAGCTAGGCTCCTGTTATCTCGCTATCTTGGTATTTCTGGTACAGTATTTTACTGTTATTGTTTTGTATGACTTAATTGGCACTTTATCACTTTTCTCACATTTGGAGTTATTGCTGCCTTTGAATAAAGAAGGAATTTTGAATTGCAGTACTCATTCTTTATTATTCACAAGACTGCAGTGTGCATATACTGTATACAGTACGGCACACAGACAGATGAGAAAAATAAATGGCTTTAGAATTTTCAGAGCACCATTCTTCTGCACAACCATCTGCATTACTAAGGTAACTATAAACTTTTCAAAATATGCAGACTTCATGAATTAATTTGTGAAGTGAATTTAGGCAACTTTATACATCTCTGGTTATGAAATATGAGTATGACTGGTTCATATGTGATGACATATTATATTTCCATCTTTAATTATACATTAATGTCTGTTAGTCTTCCATATGAATCTAATATGCTTTGTGTAATCTATTTGCATTCATAAATTCTGCACAAGAACACTGCTATTTTTTTATAAATTAGTTAATTGTTTAAAGTGGTAGCCTTTGGCCAATTGCAACCTTTGAGGAAGTGTCCCCCTTGTGTGAAACATGTTAGATCAGTTATGACAGTTTGACAGTCCTACTGAATTGTCTACAACCAGATAGTCTATAAGATTTTTTTTTAAATGTTTCAAAAAATTACACACAAAGGATGAAATACTGTATAAATGTTTCAGCACTGGCATATTCATGCTGCATGGTATATCACCAGTAGAGGTTTTATGGTTGCTGGTTATTGTTTGAAAGACACATAGTAGGTGCTTTTACTGAGATTTGAACACAGGCAGATCCAAATACCATTTGGCTGTACTACCAACTGTGCCACCAAGGCAACTGGAAAAGTAGGAATCCCAGAAGCACTTCACTCATTCTCATATGCACAACAGCAGAACAGTATTATGAGGAGCCTACCCACTCACTTTCTTTCTTTCTTTCTTTCTTTCTTTCTTTCTTTCTTTCTTTCTTTCTTTCTTTCTTTCTTTCTTTCTTTCTTTCTTTCTTTCTCTCTTGTCTCTTTGTATTCCATTTACTTGCACACCACACCTATGAAAATGTAACTAATTTGTGCAGTACCTGCTTGTGCATTTGAGAAAGAGTAAGGTGCTTCTGGGTATGGATTTGTTGTTTCCAGATTCCTTGGTGATACAGCTATGCATGTATTTCTTTCTGTCATCTTTTTGGGATATATATATATATATATATGTATTCTTTGAAAAAAAAACAACTATGCTGATGCAACTATTAGTGTTCAAGTTAAGACAACAAAAGTAGGGAACTGTGGCATTAGGGTTTCCAACCATAACTCCCCACTCACACCGCACAAGCAGCAAAATAAAAAAAATAACATTAGGGTTTTGGGTCTTCAGAGTCAAGACAAATCAGTGGTGGTATTTCCCTTGGGGTTGTCAACCCTAGTGCTCACTCCTCACCCTTAGCCTGTAGCCTCTTGTCTGATGCATGCTCATAACTTTGCCAACTTTACATATTTTGACCCCAAATTTTGCACACAGCCTTCTTATGAACCCACCCTTTGAACAAGGGTGATGAAAATGTTCAAATCTTGCCCAAAGAGTGACCTTGCAAAGTGACCATAAAATCACCTTTCTGTCAACATTTGCATAATTTCACCATCCGTGTTCAAGAGATGAGGACCCAAAGGGATCTTGTTGAAAATTTGGGGTCAGAATATGTAAAAATGTCAATGTTATGAATCAAAGTTCAAATCTCATTGAAATACATTAAACCACACTTACCTGATTTTCTCATACTGCAGTCACCATTTCTAGCAGCAAGAAGTGTCATCAATCAGAGAGTGAATCTACACTGTGTGCATGTTCAGATGAATGAGTGTATGAGGGGGTTGTAGGGTAGTGGGTGCTGAGTGGGAGGTAAGGGTGAGGTGGGTGTCTGTGTGTGTGGGAGGATCAGATCATCAAGGGACTGTTTTCTCTTACAGATTAAAAAAAACATTGAGGGATGAATTTCTTTACTTCAGGGTACCATTCTGATACTGGGGATTGTGTAGCCCAGTGTTGGGCTAGTGTTTGTTGGAAACAGGGGTGCTCACAGTGGTGCCACCAGTCATGTAAAGGGAATTGGGCAGGCAAACTGGAAGAGAGGTGGGATGAAGTGATGCAGTACTGGGGATGAAGTGATGCAGCACTGTGAATGGACACCCCAGTCCACTTATAGTAATATTTTAAAATGGGAAGTAGGGCCAGTGACCTGTAGGGGATGGGGAGAAGGAAGTGGTACTGGGGTGGGCACTCTGGTCTGCTAAATAAATAAATAACTAAGATAGACAGACAGATAGATGATAAAGATAGATAGATAGATAGATAGATAGATAGATAGATAGATAGATAGACAGACAGACAGAAAAACAGAAAGAGAGGGGAGATGGAGATGGAGACAGAGAGAGCATGAGATCATTGGTCACTGCTTTAATTAAATCACCACTCTAGCTGTGAATTCAGAATTCAAGAAAGTCCCACTGTTCTCATACTGAATGGCTTATATTGCTAAGCTTGGTAGAAAAATATCATGGGACATATTCAGGGCAGTAAGGGCTTGTGGGAAATGTGGGATTGTGTGAGGTTGTTGGTGCTGAGTAGGTGGTCTGAGTGAGGTGTGTGTGGGGGGGTGTGAGATCGGTAAGGGACTTGTTTTTTTTTTGTATGTTAAAAAAAAACAATCAGGGAAGTTTTATGTTTTTTTCAAGGGACTTTGCCGACATAGGGGATTGACACCCAAGTGTCAGGTTACTGTTCAGTGGCACTGGAACTGGGCACCCCAGTGTCACCACATACATGGTTGTAATAGGGGTGGGTAACCTGGAGGGAAGGGACATCAAGAGACGTGGTACCAGGGCTGGGCATCCAAGTTCACTAACGTAATATAAAAAGTAAGTAAACACTGGGAATGTTGGGTGGACAAGCTGTAGGGGATGAGGGAGTAAGAAGTGTTACTGTGTATGATCTGGTTAGGAAATAGATAGATAGATAGATAGATAGATAGATAGATAGATAGATAGATAGAAAGAAAGAAAGAAAGAAAGAAAGAAAGAAAGAAAGAAAGAAAGAAAGAAAGAAAGAAAGAAAGACACATGGAAATATGATGGTAGACAAGGACTACAACGGTCCATTCAGTTTGTCCCTATCCCTCCCTAGTTAGCACTTCTCCTCCCTAGCTTTTACACCCCCATGATTCTCCACTAATCTTGTGGGTTTCATCATCTTTTTGTGCTTCCGGGAGCTTCTGTTTCCATTTTGTACTTATACCCATGTATTTGTCCCATGCTCTCTTGAACTCTTCTACTCTTTTCACCTCCACCACCCACTCCAACAGATCATTCCAGGGGCTCACCACTCTTTCAGTAAAGTAGTTTCCCATCCAATTACCTCTAAATTGCTCACCATCCTGCTATAAGCTGTACCCCCTGGTTTTCTAATTCTCTTTCCTCTTGAAGAGGCTCTCTTCCATCACCCTGTTTATCCACTTTAGGTATTTAAACATTTCTGTCATATTCCCACTCTCTCTTTCTCTTTGTCTCTAGGGAGTATAGGTCTAGCCCCTCCATCCCTTCCTCATATGTCTTCTGATGCATGCCATACACCATTCTGGTTGCTCATCTCTGGACCCTCTCTATCCTTTCCATGTCTCCTTTTTTTATATTGTCTCCAGAACTGCACCCCATACACAAGGTGTGGATGAACCATGGACTTGTATAATGGCATTATTACTTCCCTTCTCCTGCTTGTAATACTCCCCCCAATACAGGCCAGTATTCTGTTTGCTTTTCCTACTGCCTTGTTGCACTGGTTTGCTTGCTTTAAGTTGTCTGAAATTATAATCCCCAGATCCCTCTCCTCTCTGTTATCAATACCTCCTCCTGTCCCGGTGTGTAAATAGCTTTTGGGTTCTTGTGCCCAATATGCATTATTCTGCATTTTTTTGAATTAAAACTCAAGTGCCACCTCTTTGACCACCCCTCCAGCTTCCTTAGATCCTCTCATATATTCTCTACACCCCCAATGTTGTGTAGATAGATATAGACAGACAGACAGATAAACAAACAGACAAATAGAGACAGAGACAAAATGAGACAGAGTGAGACAGAGCCAGAGAGAGCAGGGAATCACTGGCTCATTACTTGAGCAGCAGCTGGCAGTACAACTCCAGCTGTGGCTTCAGCATTCAAGAAAGTCCTGCTGTTCTCATACATAGAATGTGGATGAAAGACTCCTCTCACTAAGCTGTGCACCCTGGATTTTCGGGGTGCCCAGAAAAGGTATTTCCAGGGCAATTTAAAAAAAACAAATGCAAGAATTTATGTAAATGGGTCCCAGTTACCTAGTTGCAGGTGTTTCTTTTTTGAAAATATATCATTTATGAATTTTCAGTGTTTGTGAGTTAAAAAATAAACAAGACGGTGGCCATCATGATTGGTAGTTTTTTCCACACCATTGGTATTTTTCCCCACAACAGTTTTTTTTTTGGGGGGGGGGATTTCTCAGTTATCTCAAAAATTCTTTTAACTCCCAAACTATATAATATTTTTCATGAAACTTTCAAAATGCACACCCTTGCATTGGTCCCTTCAATCCTGAAAATTTTATGAAAAAGTTCCACACCATCCAGGCTGTAAGTCAGAAAAAAAAATACCCAATGTTAAGTATAGGGAAACCAAACATGTTTTTTGTTTTCCTTTTTGGTGCTCCATATTTTAAAAACAAAACAAGTTGCCATCACAAAACTTTTCATGTCTTGAGACTCTGATTGCTTGAGAGAGCATTCCAAACATTGTGCTATTTCATCAAACAAAGCCAAAGTTATTGAGGTGCAAAAATTGGAGTTTAACATTAAATAGTCTACTCAACCCTAACTATTGGGGTGCTGCTGTGCCCCTATAAGATATATTCAGACTGCATTCATGTGAATTAAAATATAATTAAGCTGCACAGCACCAGGTTTTAAATTTATAAAAAGTATGATGCTTCTGGGTGGGAGTGCTAGGTTTCTAGTTGCCTTGGTGGTGCCGCTGGCTGCAGAGCAATATGGTAATATGCACAGTTTATGTTCAAATTCTAGCTAAACACATATTTATTTCTAGCTTCTATCTATTTGTATTTACTGTCTGCAGTGTGATAATAATGTAGCAGTAACTGGGAAGCCTTCCATGACAGTACTGTCTCTTTTTTTTTCTTTTCTGTCCACTGACATCTGTGATCATCCCTTCTCTGTTGATGGTCTTTGTTCATGACAGCTCCCTCTGTGGCTTGTCTTTGATTCATGAACAACATTGTATATGACTGATAAATAACAAACATGCATAAATACCCGGTAAGCCACAAAATCAAGAGAAACTAAAAGTAGTCAGTTCTTTTGCATTTTGGTAAATGAAAGAAAAATAGATGTGCTGATAAAAAAAAAAAATCAGGTAGCAGCAATGTTCATTCATGATCTGGTTTTGAATTAAGATACTAATCTAGTTTATTTTATGCTATGTCCTGTTATAGAATATATAATGGATGCTATCCTTGTTAAAATGTAAACATTGTACAATATGTATCACATTAGTACTATAGTTCTGTCATCCAGAAAACTTGGGCCATAGACTGTTAATTGTTAAAATGTTTCCAGTTTTCATGTTGACCTTAGTTTCAGGATAGCCATGTTATTACAGTATTACCATACATTTTTACAGTGATGTAGATAATTTAAGAATGTTTAAAGCATTTCCCCATCCCACCAAGTATAATGATAAGATTGAAAGATTCACCTATCAGGATTTATTTTATTTCAACGTAGCCTTTTTTTTCTACTTCATGCAGTACCATAATTTATTTCTGGACTTTATTGTAAGTTACAAATACTGTATCAAGAGTACATTATTTCAAAGAAAAGCAGTCCTTCAAAATATTTATTTATTTATTTGAAAAGTTTCACAAGGAAAGACATATTGAGCTAAAAATAGCTCATTTCCAGCTGTGTCCTGTGGGAGGGGGAAGGGATAAGTACAGTAGATTTTACAACAAAATAAATATAAAATATAACCGAATGTTAACTGTATTCTTTAAATCTATATTTAATCAGTGTTCCATGTTTAATGATAAATTATTTGATTCCATATGCCTGATGTTTATGGTAAAAGTTTCTATTGAATCTTTTCAGCATGCTCATAAATTGTGGCATTTCCAATAAATTTCTGAATCTTCTGGATACGGTATGATCAACCATTATTAACCATGGTTTATCCATGTTTGACCATGGTTTCACATGATAATACTCTAAGAGCATGGGATAGTAACCAAATCAGCTCAGTTTATTTGCATATATGGATGTGATGTTTACACATTAACTAATATAAATTGCAATTTTTGAAAGAAAAGAAGATTGACACAGGAAAATTAATTACTTTAACATGCAGAAATGTTAATTTCTGAACTGTTTGCTTCTGTGTGTGCACAATTTCATTAATGAATATTCTGTTAGTTATGAATAAGGAATTAATCTGTTATAAAAAGAAACATCAGCAGCTGTAGATGAGTACTACTTTAAAGAAATATCACATGTATGTGTGGATAAAATATATTTAATATAGAATTGAGGTGCATTGGATACAAACATTGAATTGACACAGTACCTATTTTACTGCCTGCACATAATTTGTACCAAGTTTACTCTTTCTCTGCCTGCCACTATTGATACTTGGTATAAATTGGACCAAAACTGCCTTCTTGCCTTGATCAGCTCTTCCTGTTAGCTGAGCAAAGCCCACTATGATCTTGGAGGACTGAGCCCCCAAGATCTTGTTTTAAGCTACTGTGTCCCAGAACCAGACAAACAACTGATTGGAACATTAGGCAGCTATAGACTGCAGTTTTAGGGTGAAGACATAAAATTTGTTTGCACATTTTAAAATGTCTGGGGCAAGATTGTGAGGCTTGTGAAATTGGAACTGAGCCACTGTTGCTACTTCTGATTTTGAGCATATATAAGCAGATGGCTATGGTAGAGCCAATGAGCACAGTGGAGGCAACACAGCAAAGGCTTCTGTTGTGTTTGCTGTGTCAGCTGGGTCAAATCAGAAGACTGCCACAGAACTTTGATCAGATAGGACACAGCTGTAAGTTTGACACCATTATTGGCAGTTTAAGTAACACACTGCAACAAGTGATAGAGGTACTTCTACAGACTTTCCTCGTCATACTCACCACAAGAACTTATTTTGAGGGAAATAACCAATAGGGAGTTATAAGTGCATATACTAGCTATTCTGTTTTCTGTGTCCTGTCTTTTCTCTAGCTGAGCATTAAGATGGTGAGCACTCATTTATTTCTATTGATAGGGGAAAGCGTTATTCAATGTGTGGGTTGTGAAATATATCAAATTCAGCTCTTATCAACATATACAGAGCAATACACTTCCAATAAATATACAACTTTTGTAACTGCATGAAAAGAATTTATGACCATGAAAGAAGAGGTTAGAAGGGCATTAGGAATTATAAAAATCGGATGCTTCTCAGAGACACTTGAGGCTGACAAGCTGTCAATTCAGAAATCTAACTTTCTCCACTATATAAATGTCAGAAAATGTGGAAGAGATGAAGTTGTAGATTTGGATGTGAACCCTTTATCATAAACTGCCCCTAATAAAGAGGTGACAGAAGAGGGAAGTTCATCAAGCAGTTTAACATGTATTGACAGGTGCTTGGTGACTCCTAATAAACATCTAAAAAGAGGTAGAAGTGCGCAGAATTATTCAGACATACAGTACTTGACACCTCTAATAGATCTGAAGTTCTACTTCTGGAACAAGAAATAAGTACCACTTCTGAAGCCAGTGAAAGAGATAGTACAGTAGAACAGAGACCTCATCCTTTGTCCTACCCAGAGCCCAGTTCCCCCCCAATAAATGTTTCACCACTCTCCAAATAGAGGGTGGTTATACAGAATTTAACAATTAATTTTAAAGATTCAAAAATCTGTCAGAAAGATAAATTAAGCACTATGGTTACTTGTTTCCCTGGTGCTAGGGGACACAATACTTCAGACAGACTTGAGGATATGTTAAAAGAATTATGTCCCAACCCCTCAGTCACTATCCACTTAGGTATCAATGATGTGGGGGAAAAAATGCCAGAACAGAAATTCTTTTCTATCTTTGAAAACCTGGGAAATAAATTGAAGGCTAGGGAATGCAAACAGATTATTTCTGAGATTCTCCTAGTAAACAAAACATTTATTTTTAAAAAGCTATTGATAGGCCATATAAATGAATATTTAAAGAAATGGTCAGAAAAAATATATATATATATTTTCAGCAGAACTAGGGAGCCAATTATGGGAACACATACCTTTCTGCAAATGATGGATTAAGTTTGAATAAACAGGGAGCAATTCTGTTGCCTAAAAGGATATACAGATGGCTCAATGATGTTTTAAACTAGATACTGGGGTGGGGGGACAATGTAAGGTGTCACAATTAGAGTAAATTGCTGCCCAGAAAAAGCTGAATCAATTTGCAAAAGAAATGACTAAAAAAAAACTAGAAATGACCACATAAGTGGGAAAACAGGGTGAAAAGGAAAACTTATAAAGGTAAGGAGCTTAAATAATAAACAAAAGATGAAATATAGCTTCTTGTCCAAACAGTTAACTCCAGAAAAGCTTTGATAGTACTGAAAATTGGTGGGAATGAAAACCAAGTGGGACACTTCAATAGCTAAGTATAAAGTTATAGGCAGGACAGAAAATGAAGAAAGGGAAGTGGACTGATATTATACAGTAAGACATCAATTAACTCAGTAGGCATCTTAGACAAAATAAAACAACATAATAATGATGCAGAATCCATCTGGATTAAAACTACTTCCCCTTCAGGTTCAGAACTACTTATAGGTTTAATCTGTAGAGCACTACATTTAAATGACCATGCCAGTCAAAATCTGTATAATAAAATTCAGGTGGCAAGTGAGAATTAGGACTCCTTTATTATAGCAGATTTTAATATGCCTGGCATCAACTGGGAGACAGATACCACTAATTCAAAGATTGATAAAATATTTCTGGATTTAATGAAGCAAAGTAATGTAACTCAAGCTGTTAGAGACCCTACACAGGATATAAATATGATAGTCCTTGTCCTGACAACAAAATATGTTCAAGTCTCAGAATATAAAGTTACATCACCATTAGGTAATAGTGACCACATAACGGTGGCATTCACTGTTACCTGACCTAGACTAAAGTTTCATGGAACTACAGAAATCTTATATAATAATTACCTGACCAAAGAAGCACTTCCTCTGTGCTTTTAGGGCATATTTGTACTTGTAACCCTCAATACATCTGGGATAGCCTTTTTAAAGGCTTTATTAGCGTTTTCTGTAACAATTACACTAAGACTTGATACTGGAAGTAGCGCGACTCGCACTTCCGGTTTTTGCCTCATAAAACATCCGCTCTAGCGAGTGAGCTTCAGTATATAACTGATTGACACAATAGCCCACCTCTGGAGAGACGTCCTGATTGATATACTTGTGTTATGCTTGTTAAGATAACTGTGTTTTAGTGCTTTATATACTATTACAGTACTACTGTGCTCTGGGGCATTCTCTCCTTTGCACCAGCTCGTTTTTGGTCTGCAAAGGATTGTGGGGTACTGGAGGTCATTTGTTTCCTGCCACCAGTCCTCCCCCTGATTACCTGACCAAAGAAGCATTTCCTCTGTGCTTTTAGGGCATATTTGTACTTGTAACCCTCACTACATCTGGGATAGCCTTTTTATAGGCTTTATTAACGTTTTTTGTAACAATTACACTAAGACATGATACCGGAAGTAGCTCGACTCGCACTTCCGGTTTTTGCCTCATAAAACATCTGCTCTAGCGAGCAAGCTTCAGTATATAACTGATTGATGCAATAGCCCACCTCTGGAGAGAGGTCCTGATTGATATACTTGTGTTATACTTGTTAAGATAACTGTGTTTTAGTGCTTTATATACTATTACAGTACTACTGTGCTCTGGGGTATTCTCTCCTTTGCACCAGCTCATTTTTGGTCTGCAAAGGATTGTGGGGTACTGGAGGTCATTTGTTTCCTGCCACCAGTCCTCCCCCCTGATTACCTGACCAAAGAAGCATTTCCTCTGTGCTTTTAGGGCATATTTGTACTTGTAACCCTCACTACATCTGGGATAGCCTTTTTAAAGGCTTTATTAATGTTTTTTGTAACAATTACACTAAGACATGATACCGGAAGTAGCTCGACTCGCACTTCCGGTTTTTGCCTCATAAAACATCCACTCTCGTGAGCGGGGCGGGCATTGAGGGTGCGGGACTGTGTGTTGAGATGCGCGCAGAGACACGCGCATCTCAGCGCATGTCTATCATGTCCATCGTGGACAAGGGGACATCAATGTAACATTGTGAAGTGTTTATAAGTTACATAAGGATTGCATAGCTTATTTCTTCTTGTACCTCTTTACCATCTGTAACAGAAAATGAAAAAAGGCTAACAAATACTGCACTACATGTAAAATGTATGCCCTTGGTAAACAAACAACCAACTACATATGTGAAAAATGTGTCTTAGTTAATGAATTACAGGATGAAATTGATAGACTGCAGCCTAAGGTGTCTGTAAAATCGGATATTAAAGCTCTGGAGGACTACATCGACCAGATGTCTATTTTGGTGGGGACTAACACTTCATCCACAAAATTAGTGGACGATGATATCATTCAGAAGTACCACTTAAATGTTACACATATCCCATTATTAGAACGTCCTACCATTACTTCGACCCCTTTAACTGCAGCTATATGTGGCCAACAGCTCAATGTTAATAAGACCAATTCTTGGGCTACAGTATCTCACTCTAAAATCAAGACAAATATTAAAACCTCACTTCCCCCTGCCCCATATGTAATTCCTACACATAATTCATTTGAACAGCTGTCACAATTGATCGATGAAACTATATCAGTCAGTCCTAAATTTGGCACTACTGTTAGAAATAATACATTACATACTAAACCTTCAAGCGACCAATACTTTGAGGCCCCCACACACTCTCTAACTACTCCTGAGAAAACAGCTGGTCATAAAGAAGTATTTATACTGGGGGATTCAATTACAAAATACATAGACCGTACGGTCTGTAACCCTGACAAGGAACACCGTACTTGTTCTAGCTATCAGGGGGCAAGGATTAATGACATTACAGCAATGCTCAATACAATTTTAAAACCAGCTGAAAAAAACCTTCTGGTAGTTATTCATGTGGGAACAAACGATATTTCCAAACAACCTCTGCAATGTATTAAACAGGACTTTGTCTCCTTGTGTAATTTACTGGTAGAAAAAGGTTGTGACATCTGTCTCTCTGAAATATTACCTGTTCCAAGGGCAAATGATTTCAGCACTTCAAAGATAAAATCCCTAAATGAATGGATGAGGAAATGGTGCCTCAGACAAAATATTCCTTGCCTGACACATTGGGAGGAATTTCATCTTAACCCATCCCTTTTTTGTTGGGACAGTTTACATCTTAGTAGACGGGGCAGTATTCTACTAGGATGAAAAATCGCTACTTTTATTCATTCCCATTTAAACTGACTGCTAAGGGGGAGTTTGGGACATTTACCAAAACTCTTAACACGGGAACTCAGTATTCTAGCCACAGCCATTTAAACATCCTATCTCTTAACGCTCGATGATTAAACATTGCTAAACATGCCGAGCTTGAACTTAAGGCTCATCTCCTTGATCTATCTCTAATAGCCATTACAGAAACCTGGGGTAATTCTTACAGAAATTGGTCATCTGAAATACCGGGTTATATACATTACTTTAAAAATAGACCTGACACTAAATCGGGAGGTGGGGTTAGTCTGTATGTTAGAGATAGCATCACTTCCTATCAGTCTTCAGTAGGTGTAGATTCTGAGAGTGCGTGGGTGAATATCCAACTTAAAGGCCTTCCAAAAATTTTAGTTGGAACCTGTTACTGCCCTCCCTCTTCAGATAACACCCAAAGTTCAAGGTTAATGGAAGATATTTCTCAGCTAGCCAACAATGGCCCTGTCCTAATTTTAGGCAACTTTAATCTACCAACCATTAACTGGGACACTTTAACGGGCTCTAATAATTATGACAATAATTTTCTCACAACCATTATTGACCTGGGACTGTATCAACTAGTCAAAGAACCTACCCGGGGTAGTAACATCCAGGACCTTGTTATAACAAGTCTAGACATCCCTGTGAATAATTTACAAATATCTGAACCTCTTGGCAATAGTGACCACATGTCAATATTCCTTACTATTCCATTATCTCAATGCCCAGTATTAAGTAAACAAACAATTAAATACTATGAATGAGCTGATTTTCAAAAGATAAATGATCATCTAAGCAATATTGATTGGATACACACCTTATCATCTCTTAACACTAATGAATCATACGTATAAAATAGTAAAGGTAAAATTCCACCATGGTTTAACTCATCTATTAAAAAACAAATTTCACGTAAACATAAGTTATTTTCACTACTAAAAAATTCCCCCATGAATACTAATAATGTACTATTAACTCAATACAGGGAATCAGTTAAAATTCTTAAAATAATATTGGAAGCCAAAAGAAACCTAGAATTCTATATTGCACACACTAAAAACACACACAAATCACTCTATGCCTATCTAAACAGTAAAAAGGGAAATAATAAAACAATTGGCCCCCTTAAAATAAACAATACAGTAATATCCTCTGACTTCATCACTGCCTCTACGTTAAACAACTTTTTTTATCAGTATTTACTCAGGACTCATCTCCACCCCCCTCTAACAATCTCCCATTAGGTAATATAAATTACAAGGTACTGCAGAATGACATTTATAAATTACTATTAGCTTTAAAAAAAAAAACACTAGTCCTGGCCCCGATGATATTTGTTCCAAATTCCTCTTGGGAGTTAAAGACACAATTACTCTACCACTTACAATTATCTTTAATAAATCTCTCCAAGAATCCATGGTTCCCTTTGACTGGTTAACGGCAATAGTAACTCCCATTTTTAAACAGGGCTCGCATTCAAAAGTTGATAACTACCATCCAATCAGTTTAACCTCAATTCCCTGTAAATTACTGGAAAAAGTAATCAAAATACTTCTAGAGAAAGAAATAGAATCTTTAAACATTACTGACATCACTCAACATGGATTTAGAACTGGTTTATCTTGCACTACAAATTTGTTGTCCTTCTATAATTCCATAAGCTTGAACCTCGACTTAAACATTCCTACTGATGTCATCTTATTAGATTATAGTAAAGCCTTCGACAAAGTATCACATGCTATTTTGATTAACAAACTTACACACTTAGGCTTTTCGGCAACACTAGTGTTATGGATAAAAAGCTGGCTGACTAATTGATCTCAGAGGGTCTGGGTCAATGGCATTATGTCAGACCTGGGTAGAGTGATGAGCAGTGTTCCCCAGGGCTCCATTCTGGGACCCACCCTGTTCAATATTTTCATTAGCGATATGAAGATCCACTCAACTAACAGTCTTATGAAGTTTGCAGATGATACTAAGCTAGGGGGTGCTGTTAACAATGTAGCCAATATACAGACAATATGAACTGATCTTGCATCAATTGAACACTGGGTTCTTACCAATAAAATGGACTTTAATGTGTCTAAATGTGCTGTTTTACAGATGGGGAAAAATAACCCTAAACAGGTATACACACTGAACAACATTAATATTAAGGCTTCCTGTCTTGAAAAAGATCTCGGGATCCTAGTAAATAATAAACTTACCCCATTTTCTCATTGCAACAGAATCGCTAATCAAGCCAATGCTCTTCTTGAAGGATTAACTGCACATTTGTTTCTAAAAACTGAACAGTGCATCATTACTTTGTACAGATCTCATGTTAGGCCCTACCTTGATTATGGCTCCCCTTTTTGGAGTCCTTACCTCACTAAGGATGTAGACAGAGTTGAGAGGATTCAGAGTAGAACTACAAACATTATTCCTCATTTAGCACATCTGGACTATGAGTCCAGACTACAAAAGATAGGTTTGCATTCCCTTAAATTGAGAAGAACAAGAGCGATTTACTACAACTTTTTAAGATTATTAAATCACCCATTTTGATGAGACAATGTGGCATATCATTCTCTTCCAGAAAAATCGGACCAAGGCTAAATAACAAACAACTGGATATCGTTAAATGTAACAGTAATAAAAAACAAAATTTTTTCTCTATAAGAACTCCCCGTTTATGGAATACTCTCCCACAAGACATTATTGATGCAACTACCGTTACGACTTTTAAAATAAAACTAGATAATTGGCTAACCAGATAGTATCACAACAATGATCCACACATGTGGAGGACAATCTTGATGGACCTCGGCTTTCTTTTGTCCTTTCAACCAAGTAACCAAGTAACCAAGTAAGGCCAACATGGAAGACATGAATGAGGCAATAACAAATATTAACTTGGAAAACTTATTTTAAGATTTAGGAGTAGTAGAAGCATGGCCTAAATTTAAACAACTTTTGTTGGATATATACAGTAAGTATATTCCTAAAGAGAAAAAAAATAATAAGAAAGGATGTAGATGAAAGTTACTCACCAAGAAAATTATGGACATCATTAACAAAAAGAAAATTATTTTTAAAAAATTCAAAACTTATTAAAAACAAGAAACTTGGGATGAATTGAAGTACCAACAAAAATTGACAGAACGATTAATAAATAATTGTAATTGACAATCTGCTTGCCATACTTAACAGAAGACTGGGTGTCACTGTACTTTGGCCAGCTCCATTCTGTCACTTATGCATTATGGCCTCCCTGTCTATGCAGCCGCCTATGACACAGTGCTAAGCAGAGTAAAGCTGATCTATAACAAAGTGTGCCAATCTGTATTTGGTGCAGATAACCACACTTACAGTTGTACCATTTATGCAGTCACTAACTGGCTTCTTTTACTCAGAAAAATAAACCTCCAAACCTGTTTGCTAGCCCAAAAAATGCTCCTGGGCCTAGCACCACCTGATTTAACAAACTGGCTGTTGCACTGTCTCCAACCAATACACCAGGAACATGGCCAGGAATGGCCCTAAGCCTCCTATCCAACATACTCAGTTGGGCAAGTGGTCATTTGTTTTCAGAGCTGCTAGCTGATTAAATGAACTGCATGAAACAGTTCTGAATCTCCCCAAGTTTGATCAATTTAAGAGATCTTTGTAATCTGCCTTCACCATGCAATATAGCTGTAACCATGAAACTATTTTATTCAGTTTCTCTCTGTACATAACCTGTAACTTTTTATATAATGATCTGTATGGATTTTTTTAGAACTGTATGTAATTGTGACCCATCAGCACAGCGGTTGGATTTCTGCTTGTGACGCCGGTGACCCAGATACAGGAATGGACCCAGAGCATCAGCAGGCCAGCTGGGGGGAGAAGGATGGAGCATTCAGAGGACTGCTCTCCTTCTGGAGGTTGAAGATACTGCAGCAACCAGCGCCTGAATGTTCTGTAGGTGGGGCAGATGCTGGATATCATTGCACGTCCCCTTCCCCTGGAAAAACCGCAAGCATGCCAGCCTCCAGATTGATGGCTTATCCCATTCTGCCATTCACTGCCACCTATGCCAGTCAGTGGGATCCTGCTTTTGTGGCCCAGACCCAAGGGGTAACCTGGGGCATGCCCACAATGGAGGAAGTTCTCGGCAGCCCCACCCAGGGGGGTAAGCCTGGGCATGGGGGCAGTGAACGGATGAGACCTGAGGTAAGGGAAGGCTGGACCAAAAATAATAATAAAAAAGAAAAGACTATGTAATTGTTATGTGTTAATTGCTTTGAGCCTTACTCAATTACACTTCCTCTGGAATTGCTATTTTACTTGTAATGCTTTTTGTAACTATGTATTTTTAACATGGTACCTTTGCAGGTGAACACTTCTGCTCAAAGATAATCTCTGAAGTTTTCAGCAAATAAATAAAACAAATCTAAAAGAAAGATGGAAAGGGCTCTACCAGAAAATTCAAAAGGTTCAGATTTCAAAAAAGTATACAGTTATATTAATTCACTGAAGAAAACTAAAACAGTTATTGGCACTCCAATTAAGGGACCTGATTAAAAGAGTTCCCCACTAGCAATGGCAAAGACTTTCAAAGATTATTTTAGCACTGTATTTGCTAGAACAGATAAGGCAATACCATATATATTGAATTTGCAGAAACAATTAATGACTGGGTAGTAACAGAAGAAAAAAATAACAGAAAAAATTAAAATGTTAAGAACAACCCCTGCCCTGAGACCAAACAAAATTACAGGAAAATGCTCAAATTAATTATGGAACAGGTCACAGAACCACATCACCTGCTTTTCCAAAGATCCTTAGAAACAAACAATGTAACATTACATTGGAGAACTGCACTGGTGGTGCCAATTTTTTAAAAAAGGGAATCAATCTGACCCAGTAAAGTACCGACCGATAAGCTTAGCAAGTATAACTGGGAAGATTCATGAATATTATCTTCAAAGATAAGCTTCTGCAGCATATAGATAACATAGGTAAAAGACATATGTCACAATATGGGTTTCTCAAGCAGAGATCAATGATAACCAGTTTTCTATGTTTCTGTGAAAATGTAAGCAATCATTTTTAAAACGGGTGCCCAGTTGATGTTATACTATTAGTCTTCAAAAAAAGTCTTTGACATGGCTTCCCATTTGGCATTCACTGCAAAGCTCAAACTCCTCAATGTTCCTAATCTTTAATCTTATGGATAATTATGCAATGACAAGAAAGAATCCTGGCTTCTGATTGGTCAGTTGGTCATCACAACAGGGATGTTATCCTGGCATAAAATCCCTGCTGCCGATGAGATTGATGTATCTTTTTTCTGCTTGATGATTGTTTGCATCTTCTCTTACAAAAAATATTTTTAAACACTAAAAAACCTTTTTTTTTCTGTATAAAACAATGAGCCATTGTATAATAGAAATAATTCCCTCCAGGGTAGGTGTTATTCTGGGATAACATCCCTTCTCAGGTGTTGGACGCCCTTGGCCAGTGGCCTCGGGACCAACCACCCAAGGTGGGATATTATCACAGCATAACACCCACCCTGTCAGGCATTATAACTGGCTGAGGGACCATACTGAGTGGATAATAATAAGTGGAATTATTTCCAGCTCTTGCCCAGTAATAAACAGGTTGCTCCAGGGCTCGGTGCTGTGGCTAGTTATTTTTAATGACTTTATTTCTGACATGGGTGAAAACATAGAAGGCTGGTGTCACAAATATATGGATGATACCAAACTGGGTGGAATCAGTAATAACTTGGAACAGTGTGCACAAATATAGACAGAGAGAGTGGAAAAGGATAGGGTTTTGGGTGGAAAAATGGGGCATGAACTTGTGATAAATTTGCAATGGTACATATCGGGAAAAGGTACAGAAGGTATTTTTACTCCTTGTAAGATACACCTATTAAACCAGTTAAATTTGAAACAGATTTAAGGAGTTTTACTAAGTGGAGACATGGGTGTCAGGGAACATTGTCCATCTGTTGTTGCAAAGGCAGACAGGGTTTGGTGGTCAATCAAAAAATCAAATAGAATTCGTAGTACCCAAATTGTAGCTCCACTATACACATATACATTCATCCCATACTAGATTATGGCTCCCAGTCGTTGGCACCTTTCAAACAGGAATTGATGAAGGTGATTGAAAGGATACTATGAAGGTACACACAAATATTTAAGGAAATATCTGACTTGCTTCACGAGGACAAACTTGGAGAATTAAAATTAATGCCACTATATATTAGAAGAATCAGAGGCAATTTGATGTTACTTTATGACATCTTACAAGATCAGTTTCTAATGACAGAATTACATTTAGGGCCAGATATTCAGACTACACTGGACAATGGCACAAGGGGTAGCGCAGAGCAAGCGAGATGCACCGGGGCCAGACAGGGGGGATATTCAAATGTGGTGCACCATGGCACATCACATTTGAATATAGCACAGAATGTGAATGGTGCATATACAATGCACTGGTGCAGTCCCCAGACAGGGAGGACTGGGAATGTTCCAGCACAACTGTAGTTGTACTGGGCACAGTTCCCATGATATTCAGACTTGGGCATGCAAATGGGGCCATAATGTATGCAAGGTGCAAATGAGGCCATTTACATGTCATTAAGGCCCCATTTGCATGAGCTGAGCACAGCAGCCTGGCAAAATGTGCCTGGCACCCTTCACAGCATGGGGTACAGACAGAGGGGACCTGGAGCAACCCCCAACCATGTAGCCGTGATCGAGGTAGTAATAGTAGTAAGCACTCCCTGGTAGTCTAGTGGAAACCCCCCACCCTCCTGCAACCTTGACCATGGGTAATAGTGACTAAAGTAATATCCCTGGTAGTCTAGTGGCAACCCTCTTCCCTCACTGTAGACTGATCACTGAAACTGACAACTGTCAATAGCCCTGGTGATCTAGTGGCATCCCCCAACCCCGATGCACCGATCACCATACTCAGTCAGCAAATACCACAGAACTAGTAACTAGCACTGTAAAACAAACAGCATTAGTATCACAATGTCTCTGTAATGAGCAGTGTTTGTTTGACAGTGGTGTGTGGTAGAAGTGTTATGCACAATAACCGATATTGGCATTCCTGTTGAGTGCGACTGTAAATGCAAGAAGGAACTGTGACTGGTATGTAAGCACAACAACAACAAATCAGTAACCGCTGCTGTGACATCAAATTATATATGCTAGTGCCCAACATAAGGAAGTGTAAGTTGGTTAGGATCTAGGTCCAGTGCCGAATGTCTTCTGCGCTCCACAATGCAGCTGCAGCTGTGGCAAACCTGAAGCTGAGTCCGGAGGGAAAAACATAGGCATTGTCACAACACAGTTGAGCAAATTAGGAAAAATGTCATAAGGAACAGTAGCACAATAACAACTACCGTCATTGCTACTGTACATGTCATTGAGGCAGTCCTCATTTGCCGGACGTATGCCCGCCTTCTCAGACCTGCATTTTCAGTCATTGGTGTAGGTTTCTAAGGTAGAGAAGCTGTTCACTGACCACTGGACATGTGTACATTTCAGGGTGGTTGTTCTTAGGCCAATCAAGATACTGGCACTACTGCTGCCAGCCTTGATGTGCTGTGAAAGGTGGGTGGCATACCAGTTTGTGAACTGTTTCCTATGCACATCACTGAACAATGTACAGCTTGTACAATGCCAGTTGCAACTGCAGGAATCACATTGCCACTTACCAATGCCCCCACAGTGCACAGAGATCTACCAATGGACCTTATGTCATTGTCCACGTCTTCCATCAGTAGAGTAGGACATCCATTTGGTATGATGGACAGAATCTAGCATGCTGGGATGCATAGGCAGGGGCATCACCAGCAGGAAAAGGGAGGTCATAATTCCACTATACAAGACACTAGTGAGGCCCCACCTGGAGTACAGTGTACAGTTTTGGAGACCTCACCTACGTAAGGACATAGACAGGGTAGAGAAGGTTTAGAGTAGGGCAACAAAGATGGTACATGGATTGCATCACAAGTGCTATGATGACAGGTTGAAGGAACTGAATATGTACTCCCTGGATGAGAGGAGGGAGAAAGGGGATATGATAAAGAAATACAGGTATTTTACAGGGAGGAACAGGGTGCAGGAATACACTATTTTTAAGCGAAAAAGATGTTCCAGGCCCAGAGGGCATGGGATGAAGTTGGAGGGAAGATAATTCAGAGGAAACATGAGGAAGATTTTCTTCACAGACTGGGTGGTGGACAAGTGAAACACCCTGCCAGAGGAAGTGGTGGGGGCCGAAACAATCATGGGATTAACAATCATGGGAGTTAAGAATGCATGGGATTGACATAAAGGAATTCTGGAGGTCAGGGGTAAGGGGCAACAGACTTCTAGGAAAACATAAGCTGAACTTACAAGCTTAAATGGGCAGACTGGGTGGGCCATAGGCCCTTATCTGCTGACACTGTCTATGTATCTATGTATCTTTGGCATGGTTTCTGGATCCAGGATACATCTCAATTTGGCCAGATAATCAAGCTTCCACAACTGCACAGTGCTGTCATTCATTATGTTCTTGTATGTGGACTCACAGAAACGCACTGCTTGCATGACCACATGGTGACAGGAATACCGCCCATTCTCAGAACGCGACTGGGTGCATAAACACATTGCTCAGTTGTTGTCTGCTGTGCTGGTAGTGCAGCAGCTGATGAGGCACACTCTTATGTTACAGATACTGCCATAAGCCATGAGATGCTGGCAGTCACACTGAGCACCTAGGAAGCTATGTCAACGGTTTGCAGGGCATGGACAACTCTTTTTACAGCTGTCCCGGGAGGGGTTGCCAGTCATCGCACCAGAGACAGGTTGACTCCAGCAGATATCAGCAGTACAGGGTACAGTATTAGCGGCATGCTGCAAAGCTATTGCTGTATTTGGCAGGCTTTGATGAACAGCTGAGCAGTAGGCAGCCAGTCAAGGGGCGTAATATTAGAGTAGCACGGGACTGTTCTGAGTTGGGGTACTGTGATACACAGCTGCTGTGGTCATTTATTGTTCTACAGAATTTCCCTGCTGGTCCAGTGGCAACCCCATCCCCCATCTACACAGGACCCCCAGCCCACCCAGCTCCCCCCATCATCGGCGGGTGGCTGCAACCCGCTCACATACTGCCCAGCTGTCTGTCAAACAACAGCTTACAGTATGTGCTGTAAGCCCACTGGTTCACAGTGTGAATCAATAAGCTTACAGCTCATACTGCAAGCTGTCATTCGACAGGCGGCTGGGCAGTATGTGGGTGGGTTGCAGCTGCCTGCCAATGATGGGGAGGGGCTAGGTGGGCTGGGGGTTCTGTGTGTGTGTGTGTGTGTGGGGTTATCACTGGAAAAAAAGGGATTTGTCGGTCACTGATTCACCGTAGATCGGGGATTCGGGTTGGGAGGTGGGATCCTCTGGACCACCAGGGATATTTATTTACTATATACAATGGCGATTGGAAGGTCGGGATTAGGGGGCCGGGGGGCACTAGACTACCAGGGCAGATGTTGGGTTTGGATCATTGTGATTGGTGATACGGTGGGGGGGGGGTTACCACTAAACTACCAAGGATTTTATTTTCATCACTAATACCCAAGATCGGGTACAGGAGGGAGGGGAAAATGAACTACCAGGGCAGGTTTGGGTGCTTGTGGATGGTGTTCTTGCTGGGCGGGTGGCCACCCACTGCTGGTGGCTGCTGTGTTGCACCCTGTAATACAGAAGCCCACCTGTGGGTGGCCAGCATTTGAGCCAGAATTTTCCGAATCAACATTGTGCCCTGGTATGCTGCACATCTGGGGTTGTGCCAGCAAATGCACAGCACATCCCAGGCTGAATATTGGGATGTGCCGCATATGCAAGGGTACACCCCCTTCAGATGCACTGCATACATTACCAATGTGTCCAGTGCATTGGGACTTGCACTGTGCAAGTCCACCTTTTGAATAGTGCAGCAGGGTGCATTGTGGGGTTGCACTGGTGCACTAGGTTGAGCCAGGTGCAACCGCTTTGAACAGCAAGCCCTTAGAATATAAACCTGATTATGGTGGGGCAAAGAGTCACCCTTCACAAATTAGAAGAAAGCCATTTAAAACACTGAACATAATATTCTGCTTTACATAAAGGGTGATAGGGATATGGAATGACTATTGCCTAGAAATGATTGTAAGTCTAACTAAGGAAACCTTCAAGCATAAATTAGGCAAATTTAAATAGTGGGCTTCAGTTCACCCGAGCTCTGATTGCTTGAGCCTCCTGCCAAGGTGGGCATCTATCAGACAACAGAGCCCGGTTACAAAAGGTGCCAGCCCAGCCTGCCTAGCTACCAGTTCATATCACTGTGCCCATAGAATGTTCAATTTGGTAAACTTTGGTAAACTGCCTATGTTTATTCTCGCTGAAACTTTCTGCTATGTATACTGTATGTATCTCACCTGTACTGTTCCACCCTGTCTTGCCTCACTATTTGTTGTTCCCCTCCCTGCGATGAGGTGCCTTTGTAAATGAGTCTTTGACTCAAAGGTTGTAAATCCGATTTATGAATGAAATTAAATAAGTTAAATAAATTTCAAAATGCCACCATTTTCTTCACTCACTAAGCGAGCTGTAAACCAGCAGCCAATTTCACCAGATCCCCTACACAAAGTCATGCACTCGCAAACCTGGCCACAACTCAACTGACATTTTCATTGAGAAAAATTTAAAAAAATGAACCATAGTACTTAATTGTAAGTGCCAGAACAGCCCTTGTTCTTAAAACACACTCTGCAGTATAAGTTGCCCCTGGTACATGTCCACCCCTTCCCATCACTGATCCTCTTGCCGATTCTCCCAATTTGTTCACTTATTAAATCATAGCTTTGCACAGTAGCCTAGCTGAAACCCAAACAGCAAAAAGCACAGAACTCCACCTGTTTTTTTTTTTTTTTTGCTCCCAGCTCAGTCGACCTTCCAGCTGTACTGGTCAGCTCCATAGTGTGCCTGCCCACCATTACCGCTCCTCAGTCCGATTCACCGATGCACTGCTCAGTTGCCCAGCTGTAAATGGACCATCAAAAGTTTGGGAAAACACAGAAATGTGCCTGATGGTTAACTGCTTCCCCTGAAAGAGCAGGACTCGGTTGTGCTGCATTTCAAATAGAGAGGTCACCCTCACTTTCACTCCTTAAAAAAAAATCAAAGCCCCCAATCTGTGCAGTCTGCTCCAGAAGTCTGCTTAACAAAAAATGTTTCCCTCATATACTTTTTCCTCTAAACACTCCTGTAAGCAAGAGAAAGAGAGATGCCTGAACAGAATCGACAGTAGCTGTAAAACCCCTTTTCTATATAGATTTTTTTAATTAAAAGCTACTGTTCGTCGTTCAGTGTAACACCATTCTGCCACATCCTATCTCTTGCTCTGCACTTCCTGGGTTTACAAGGCAGGTAATCGTATGCAACAGCTGCAAGTTCCAAGTGTAAAGAAAAAAAAAGACTCCAAGTAGGACAGACAACTGTTTTTTTCTTCTTTTTGTTTATTTTTTTCTTGCAGACTGCAGGGGAGAATAATTTAAATAGTCAGTCTCCTGTTACAGAGTGGGAGGTGGTGGTGGTGGTGGGGATAAGTACACCAGCATTTCTATCTAGGGGTGGCAATAGAAGATAGAATAGCACAGAAAAGAAGAGACTTCTTTACAAGCAAAAGACTTAAAATTAGTTCTTGCTATACTTTTTTAATTATGTCTTTATTTTTGTAAAACAAACTGCGTATAACTGCTACTGGTAGCCCATTTTCTAAGCACAATAATACCCTCCAGGTAAGGGGTGTGGGCACTACAGGACCTTCTAGGGGCTATAAGGCCCTCTGCCTGTGACATTATGCCTCATTATGCTCCTGGACAGTTTGGAGTGGCCCAATACCGCCCACCCTGGAGGGTATTATTGCTTGCATATAATGGAGCAGCAGAATACTATGTATTACTGCAGATATAGTGGGGAAGTAGAAATCATGTGCCTATGGCCTTCTACTGCTCTTAATCATACTCCTTTAGCATCTGTATTATCCATAGAATGTTACAGTTATTGAAAAAATTAAATTACTAAAGCAATGTAGAAATGTGTTTTAGGTTTCACAGAAGTTCTGAAATTAGCAACCATGGACAACTACAGAAAACCTTTGTAAATGTAAATAGTTCTCAGACTTCATTGGCACTGGTCATTCATGGACTGCTCTGGGCCATTAATCATCAGTGGCTGTCAATGAATACTCCTGATTAAAACCTTTTGGAAAAAAAATACATGAATTACTATGGTCGCTGACTATGTATCAGCATAATTTAACCCCATAAAATAATGTGCTAGAGGGCATGGGATGAAGATGGAGGGAGGACGATTCAGAGGAAACGTGAGGAAGAATTTCTTCACAGAATGGGTGGTGGACAAGTGGAACACCCTGCCAGAGGAAGTGGTGGGGGCTGAAACAATCATGGGATTTAAGAAGGCAAGGGATAGACATAAAGGAATTCTGGAGGTCGGAGTAAGGGACAACAGACGTCTAGGAAAACATAAACTGAACTTACAAGCTCAAATAGGCAGACTGGGTGGACCATAAGCCCTTATCTGCCGAAACTGTCTATGAATCTATGTAAAACAATGGTTTATCCGGGATCCTAGAAGTGGAGAGGATCAGTCTGAAAAACAACCAAGCTCTTCCAACTGCATTGGGAGGTTTTTTTTTCTATTAGAAACAGACTTTTTGGTTCAGGGAACTGAGCACAGTTTGCACTGATAGTCTAGATGTTTAAAACTTTGAGATTCAAACCAATGTCCATGTGAATAACTGTGAAAATCTTGCTAGATATGTAAGAGCACTAATCCCATTCAAATCAACTTCAAACTGATTAAGAGCCTTTTTAAGTTTTATCCCATGAGTATGCTACTTATAACCCCTAGAAATGTGTAATCTCTAAGTTTTTCTTTGTTAACACATTCTAAATCATGACATTGTACGCTAGTCAATCAACACTGTGTAATTCTGAACATTCTAGTTACTCATACAATCACAAGGAGATTAATCATGTAAATTGTTTTGAAATTCTAAAGTCCTGTGTTTAGTTTGCATGGTCCATTTTACATGCAGAGGTTTCACTAATCTAATTTTTTTCAAAGTAAAACATTTTGATTTTAAATTCAAGCTCCACTTTCATTAAAACATTACCTTTTTATGTTGGTGCGCTTGTGCAGCCAACAGCTTGAGGTAGTGGAGATTTGGAGGCTCGGTCACTGTTGAGCGAATGCAGGGCATGCACCAGTAGGTGTGTCCCTCATTCCCCAATCAGCCTGCATGCTAGCGCCATACCATTCGTGTGAGTACATCTAAGGAAAGGTCCGCTGCAATGCGAGCAAAGCTTATCACACACAGCGGACCATCCTATGTGCTTGCCCAGCATCAAACATAGCATCACAGTGGCCGCTAAACTGCCGAATTTGGAGGTTCCCAATCCCTTGGTTGGCTTACCCTGCCGATGGGGGAGCCCACTCCTCATTGGCATAATGTGTCCCCCTCTCCTTTTTTGGTTGCCGAGGGGGTGGCCAATCTCCCTCAGCTCATGCGCCCCCCCACTTTCATTGTTTGCTGATGGGGGTGCCCAATCCCCATCGGCATCTGTCCCCCACTCCCTATGTGCTGATGGGTGTGCCCAAGCCCCCATTGGCTACTGTACCCCCTAAATAAAAAACACCTGTAGAAAAAGAAAACCATCCGCAATGTTTTTTTTAACACTTGTAAACAGAAAACGGCCCCTCGTAGTCTCCCTACCAACCGCACCCAACCAATGCACACCCTGCCTCCCCACACACCCTTCACCCCATACTTACCTCCGGAGCCCAGCACAATAATCTTTGGTGGACCAGGAACACGTCTGCACTCTTCAAAGCCGACCTCAAACTGAGGAAATGCCAATAAGCTGTATAATGGAATAAATTGGGTTTTTTCAACTTTGATGCATATCTCAGGCATTTTTTGGAATTTTTGCACCAAAATTTTCAACATGGGGTTTTTGGGACCCCTCCTTATGAATTCTGTCACTGTTATGATGTTAATCTTTCCCGAAAGGTGATTTCACATTCACTGTGTGGAATCACCTTTTGGGACTGGTTAACGCAAGGACAGCAGCAGTGTTCTTGAGGTGGGCTCTCAAAAAGCCTATGTTGCAAATCTGGTGGAAGAAATAAAAAAAATGGCTGTTTTATGAATGTGCATTGTGCAGTTGTTATGCATGCTCGTAACTTCATGAATTTGCAATATTTTCACTCCAGATTTTTAACATTGTCATTTTTCTACACCTCCTTATGAACAGTACAGCTGTAATTTTTCACATCCTGGCCAAAATGTGTTTCTGCACTTCCGGCTCACAATAGCGCGGTCACTGTGGGAAATCTGTGTTCAAGGCAGATTATGAAAATGACAGTGACACTGTTCATGAGCAGAGGTCCTAAAATGCCTATGTTGAAAATCTGGTGACGATACTCCATAAAATGACTGTGTTAAGAGTGTGCGTTGCGCAGTTACTATGCACGCTCGTAACTCCGTAAATTCACAATATTTTCATGCCAAATATTCAACATTGTCATTTTTCTAAACCTCCTTGTGAACAGTACAGCTGTCACTTTTCACATCCTCGCCAAAATGTGTTTCCGCACTTCCTGCGCACAATTGCGCGGTCGCCGTGGGAAATCTGTGTTTGGGGCAGATTATGAAAATGACAGTGACACTGTTCATGAGCAGAGGTCCTAAAATGCCTATGTTGAACATTTGGTGATGATACTTCATAAAATGACTGTGTTACGAGCATGCGTTGAGCAGTTTGCACGCACGCTCGTAATGTGCATTGTAATATTTTCACTCTGGATTTTCACCACTGGCATTTTTCAATGCATCTTGATGAACAGTGCAGCTGTCATTTTACATATCCTGCCCAAAATGTGTTTTCACACATCCAGCTCAGAATAACGCAGTTGCTGTGCGAAATCCTTTTTGGGACAGTTTGAGGAAATAAAAGTCACACTGTACATGAGCAGAGGTGCTAAAATGCCTATGCTGAAAATTATAAAATATGCCGAACATCCATAAAATGACTGTGTTACAAGCGTGTGTTGTGCATTTCCCACACACCCTTGTAACTTCGCAAATTTGCAATCTTTACATTCCACATTTTCAACACTGCCATTTCTTTACACCTCCTTATGAATAGTACAGCTGTCATTTTTCACATCCTGCCCAAAATGTGTTTCCACACTGCACTACCAAAGCCAATGCCAGTGCGACAACATTCGGCATTGACAAATGCTTGTTTATGATATATGCAGTTCCTGAGTTTCTCATGGTTATAAGAATTTATTCCTCAGCCTTTTGTGGACCAGAACTCCTCAGCTTCACTTTGCAGTTCCCTCCTAAAAGAACTTGAGCATGCAGTCCTATAACCACACGAGAGAAAGTAACTGTGTATCTAACACAGGCCCAGATATTAAAAGGGTTGTGCATGGTGCAACAGTGTTGCGCCATGCATAACCCATTGTTGCACCATGTGATATTCAAAGGGAAAAGGCATGACAACCTGGGAGCGCAGGAGAGTGCATCAGTAATGGCAGGCACAGGTGGGGCGTGCTCATGCATAACCTGCACAGCCCGATATTCAGCCCAGGATGTGCAGAGCCATGCATGCGCATTCCTACTGGCGCCCACAAAGTTAAGGGCAAAAAAAGTGAACAAATGATGGCTACTCACAGGTGAGCTGCCACATTGCAGGGTGTAACACGGCAGCTGCCACCTGTGGGTGGCCACCTGAGTTCCTGCTGCACCTGGCGGTGCCCCCCCCATGCCCCATCGCAGGCATCTGTGTAAATAAACCCCCCCTCTAATATCCCTGGTGGTCCAGTGGACTGGGTGCTGCCCGATCGCGAGCATCTGGTTAAATAACCCCCCACATCCTATATCCCTGGTGATCCAGTGGACCGCTATATTCCCGATCGCAGGCATTTGTCTAAAAAAAAAATCTTCGGCTAATATCCCTGGTGGTTCAGTGGACCATTATGTGCCCGATCGTGGGCATCGGTATAATAAACCCCCCCGTCCAATATCCCTGGTGGTCCAGTGGACCGATCACTGCCCGATCATGGGCATCTGGTTAAATAAACCCCCCCCCGTCCTATATCCCTGGTGGTCTAGTGGACCGCTATGTTCCTGATCGTAGGCATTTGTCTAAAACAAATCCTCATCTAATATCCCTGGTGGTCCAGTGGACTGCACTCTACCCGATTGTGGGCAAATGTAAAACATAAAAAACGACCTATTAACCTGGTGATCTAGTGTACCCCCCTCCCCACCGGCCCACTGAGCCCCACCGCCCTGCTCCCCCCAGGTCAGTCTGCGGGCGGCTGCACCCCACCTGCCTGCTGCCCCGCCACCTGCCGACTGACAGCTCAGTAGGGCTGCACGCCCATTGGTTCACAGCATGAGCCAATGGGTGCGCAGCCCATACCGTACTTCACATTTCAGATATGTGAATGATTCATTCACATATCTGGACTGTGTAGTACGGTATGGGCTGCACGCCCATTGGCTCACGCTGTGAAACATAGAAACATAGAAACATAGACTTTGATGGCAGATAAGGACCACTTGGCCCACCCAGTCTGCCCATTTCCCTATCTACTGGATAAACTGCAGATTCTAGTTAACCAACAGCCTATTTCCTGCAACCCCCCACTATAATTGCCTTATGTCTGTCCCATGCATGTTTGAATTCTTCCACTGTTTTAGACCCCACAACCTCTCCAGGAAGGCGGTTCCATGCATCCACCACTCTCTCCGTGAAAAAGAATTTCCTTACATTACCCCTGAGCCGTCCCCCCTCTAACTTTAAATTGTGCCCCCTTGTTCTTACACATCTCTTTTTCTGAAAGATGCTAGCCTTCTGACTTTGTTGTTTCTTGAGGTACTTAAAAGTTTCTATCATGTCCCCCGTCCCTCCTTTTCATCAAGGGTATACATATTTAGCTCTCTCATCTCTCTTCATACGGTTTCTGATGTAGACCCTGCACCATTTTAGTTGCCCTCCTCTGACTGCTTCCATCCTGTCTATGTCCTTGCATAGATGAGGTCTCCAAAACTGCCCAGTACTCCAGATGGGGTCTCACCAACTGTCTGTATAGAGGGATAACCACTTCCTTTTTCTACTTGTGATGCCCTCCTATGCATCCCAGTATCCCCTGGCTTTCCCTACTGACTGCTCACATTGCATACCCACCTTTAGGTCATCTGATATGACTACACCCAGATCCCTTTCCATTATTGTTGTTGTTAGTACCTCCCTGTATTGTGTACTCTTCTCCTGTTTTTTATTTCCCAGGTGCATTACTTTGCACTTCTTTGCATTGAATCTAAGTTGCCATATGTCTGACCATTCCTCCAACCTTGCCAAGTCCCTTCTCATCCTTTCTACCCCCCCCTTGTGTATCAACTCTGTTACAGATCTTTGTGTCATCCGCAAAGAGGCATACCTTTCCTTCCAGACCCTCTGCAATGTCACCTATAAAGACGTTAAAGAGGACTGGACCCAGTACTGAGCCCTGAGGTACTCCACCCTTTCTTCAGAATGTGAACCAATGAGCGTGCAGCCCTACCGAGTTGTCAGTCGGCGGGCAGCGGGGTGGCAGGTGGGTGGGGTGCTGCCGCCCACCGGCTGACCAGGGAGGAGGCGGGATGGAGGGCTCAGTGGGCGGGTGGGAGGAACACTAGACCACCAGGGTAATAGGTAATTTTTTATGTTTTACAGATGCCCGCGATTAGGCAGAGTGCAGTCCACTGGACCACTAAGAGTATTGGGTGGAGAGGGTTTATTATATCGATGCCCGCGATCGGGCACATAGCGGTCCACTAGACCACCAGGGATATTAGACAAGGATTTTTAATTTAGACAAATTCCCATGATCAGGCTGCAGGGGGCATCAGTCCCCGATGGCTGCTGCCTGGCAGGGCACCAGGTGCAAGTCGTCGAGGATCGGCACACCTGCCTGCATGCTATTGAGGTTATAAATAGGAGCCATAATGACATGCAAATGGCCCCCATGTGCCCTGCTATAAAATTATGGCTCCATTTGCATGTCCCTTGAATATCGCAGGTGCTGTGAATGGCGCAGTGGCACTTGCGCTAGCACATCTCCATGCTCCACTCTGGCCATTTGTGCTGGCGCAGTGCTACTTCACCATGCACAGTGGGGGTGGCCAGGGTGCAAGATTCAAAGTTGCTGAGCCATAGCGCAGCTCCGCTGAATATCACCCAGGCCACACCCCTGCACATCCAAGTTGAGCTGCACCCAGGCTTGCGCCACAGCCTGGCGCAGTTTGAATATCCTGGCCACAGTATATAATATGCAACCTCACTACATCTAGGAGGCACAGAGTAGGACCCAAGTTCATAACTATCCTATCCTTAGGTAGCCCATGACATGCACAACTGTGATTGAGCAAACTGCAAAATGGTGACTCAATTGTGTCCCATGTCATGGGGGCTACTGATGCAGTAGGGTAACTGTATGGGGTGGGTTTGCACATGTAGTGACAGGATGTCACTATACATATGCACTCACAGGGAGTGTGAGAGCTAGCACACTCAGCAAAGGGCAGGAGGGGTTTTGAGGGGTGGTGCCATGGTGGGTTACTGAGCTGGCCCCGCGGCATGGTGGGTGGGTTCACTGCTTGGGTGGACAGGGTGCTGGGTTTGGGTATGGGTGCAGGTGTGTTTTTGTTGTGCCTGGCCTGAATTTTTTTTTTATGTTTTTCACACCCTGATGTGCACTCCTCTGGAGCTGAGAATCCTTAAGTAGGGGAGGGTGTGGAGTGTGAAGCCCCCCCATGGGGGGGTGGGGGGACATAGCCCTCTACATAAAATGTTAAAAATGTAAGTCCCCAGCACTGTTTTGCTGTGTGCCGTGGCGTCACAGCAACACAATTGATTTTTGGCGCTGTGACTTCGCCGTAATGGTGATCACCTTTTAGAGGTTGCTGTTATGACAGAACTCTATCCTTACACCATGCGCAATACCAGGTAGTTGCTGAAATTGGTGACTCTACTGGCTTAATCCTTAAGTGACTTTATTATGTTCAACCAGACATACAGAAAAAACTGAACTTTACATAACATTTTACATCAACTCTATGACAATCAAGGTACCAGAAAAGTACCTACCTATCATTATCCCCTTTCATAATTTGCCCAATGCCACATCTGGAAATAAGCCTCCCAGGGCACTGTTTTTTAAACAGATAAAATATGTTTAAATAAATACAATAAGTAATTAAATAAATAAATACATACATGATAATCTAGTATTATATCATGACATCATTCCTTGCTAATCAGGATAGTTTCTTTCTAAACATATCAGGTACTCCTAAAACCATAAGAGGGTATGTTATGCTAATAGTACCCTCATTCTGAAGTTCTATGTTCAGTCAGCATAATCCCTTTCTCAAACAGGGGGTTGTCAATTTTCCTTTCCATTTTGATTTAAAAATTGCCTCACAGTGGCTTTACTGCACTAAGAACATTGTCTGTGTCCCTTTCAAAGCAACACACTTGATTTTTAATTCAGGAAGTATTTTTAAACAAAAATGTTCAATGCGATCTATAGATAACAAGCATTAAATACCTAATGGGTAAGTTTATTTTTAAAATCTGCAATACTGGTTCCCCTGATTGCTTAGTTAAGTCACTCAAGATGAATGACAGGCAGCTACTGCAAAGATCCTAGGCAGCTAAACTTCTGTCTGTTTCTTTCTGGAAAACTTGTACTGAACAATGTTTGCATGCTCTCCCACTGCACATAATAGAAGCAGAAAGTCTTTGAACTTTTAAAAATAGATTAAAGTGTAAGCTACTGGATCACTTAAAAATGTAATTTCTTTAACCAAACCTTATTGTATATCTTTGTATGCTTTATGGATGGACATTGCATTCTGTATGTATGTATGTATTGCCCTTTTGCACATCCTTGTACACTGTGGCCCGGATATTCAGAAGGGTTGCGCATGGCGCAACACTGTTGCACCATGCACAACCCACTGATGCACCCAGCATGATATTCAAATGGATATTGTGCCTGGCACAAATCCTGATGTGCTGGAGTGCATCAGTAATGTATGTGGCACAGGTGGGGGGTGTGCCCATGCAGACTCCGCACATCCGATATTCAGCCCAGGATGTGCTGAGCCCATGCATGCGCAACCCCTACTTGTGCTGCACACAGGTGAGCCAAATAAAAAAGGAACAATGGCTGGCCACCCACAGGTGAGCTGTCATATTGCAGGGTGCAACATGGCAGCTGCCACCTGTGGGTGGCCACCTGAGCTCCTGCTGCACCTTTGTGGCGGCGCCTTCCCATGCCCGATCGTGGGCATAGTAGAAGAAGTTAAATATCCCATATCCCCGGTGGTTCAGCGGACCGCTTGCAGCCTTATCATGGGCATAAGATGAAAATTAAATTTGTCCAATATGCCTGGTGGTCCAGTGGACCGCTTGCAGCCTGATTGCGGGCATAAGATGAAAATTAAATTCCTCCAATATCCCTGGTGGTCCAGTGGACCGCTACCAGCACGATCGTGGGCATAAGATGAAAACTAAATTTGTTCAATATCCCTGATGGTCCAGTGGACCACTCACAGCCTGATCGGGGGTGTCAGTACAAAAGAATGCCACATCAAACCAACCATGGTGGTCTAGCAGTACCCCATCCCACCCACCCACTGAGCTTCACCACCCCCTCTCCCTGGTCAGTGGTGGCGGCGGCTCCCCACCCGTTGCCACCTGCCGCCCGCCAACTGACACCGCAGGCTTCATGCCCATTGGTCCACAGCGTGAGCCAATGGGCGTGCAGCCCATACTATATGACACAGTCCATTCACAATTCTGGACTGTGTCGTACGGTATGGACTGCATGCCCATTGGCTCACCCTGTGGACCAATGGGCATACAGCCTTACTGTATGGTATCAGTCGGCAGGTGATGGGGCGGCAAGCCAGTGGGGTGCTGCCACCCGCCACTGACCAGGGGGGACTGGGGTGGTGGGGCTCAGTGGGTGAGTGCGGAAGGGGGTGCCACTGACCACCAGGGTTAGTTTGATATGGCATTCTTTTGTACTGATGCCCACGATCGGGCTGCGAGTGGTCCACTGGACCATCAGGGATATAGGACAAATTTAATTTCACCTTATGCCCATGATCGGGTTGCAAGTGGTCCACTGGACCACCAGGGATATTGGACGATTCATTATTTCTACATATGCCCACGTTCGGTCAGTGGGGCACATTGTCGCTCTGTGCAGGGGGCATCGGTCCCCGATGGCTGCAGCCTGGCAGGGTGCCAGGTGCAAGTTGCCGGGGATTGATGCACCTACATGCAAATGGGGCCATAATGACATGCAAATGGCCCCATTCGCACCTTGCATGCATTATGGCTCCATTTGCATGTGCACTTTTGAATATCACGGTTGTTGCACCTAGTGCAATGGAACTTGCGCTAGCACATCCCACTGCTCCACTCTGGCCACTTGTGCTGGTGCAGTGCCACTGTGCCATGCGCACTGCTGGTGGCCAGGGTGCAATATTCAATGCTGCTGTGCCATTGTGCAGCTCCGTTGAATGTCACCCTGTCAACGCTCCACGCAGCCATGTTGTGCTGCACCCAGGCTTGCACCACAGCCTGGCACAGTCTGAATATCCGGGCCTGTATGTATTGCCATGGTTTTCCATGTCATCCCTGCAATTGTAGTTGTTGAATTATTGTTCAGAAGTTTTAAAATAGTATATGTAACCAATATCAAAAACATAATCTCATATTAAAAAAATGAGATATTTACTAAACCTTATAAAATGGGTTGAAAATTCCTTGCTTCCTGATAGGCTAAACATGTTTTGAGACCCATATCTTAATTCTCCACAGCTGCACAGGTTTGAACAAGTTTGGGCAGTGGGATTTAGAAGTTGGGTAGCTCACATGCAGAAATCATGAACTCTTAAGAAACCATGAGCCATTTCACTCATTCCGGATTTCCAGCACAAGCATGACTGCCACCTATACTCATATATAAAACTTTTGACTAGGTCCTATAAAAAAATGTCCATTAAATGAAACAAAACAGGTAAATAACTGTTCATTACACTCATGAACCCCTCCTTATGCAATTAAAACAAAATCAAGTACTGTCCAGAATTTATATTGCTGGTGTTTCTTTGATGACCATGAAAAACAACCCTCCTATCCTTACCAGTTTGCCAGAGAACTCTCTGCTCCTTACCCTGCAGCTGATGAAATTGAGATTCTGGTTCCCCATGAGGCCATTCTGTGTCTTTATGCATGTGTATACGGCAGTGGAATCCACCAGAAATCCTGAATACATGTATTCCATGTTACCATTCCATCTGTGTGTTGGAAGTGTTGGTGGTGGTGCAGGGAGCATTCTACTGCTGGAATATTGCAGGGTTCCTAATTCTTATATTTCATTGTGAACAAGCACACACTTTATTGACTGTATAGAATAACAGATGACTGACAGAAGAAAAACATCTTTGGAGGGATGATTTTACATTTTTAGCAGTATTTTATTATATTTTTGTGACATTAAAAAAATGTTAGTGTGTTTGTTTTCTAAAAGGTGCTATGTACACATTTTATAAGCACAATAAGACACAGCAGGGCCCTGGTTATGCTGGTTTTATCACACTTCCAATGGCTGAAGACACTTGGCCTATGGTCTCATGCATTACTGCGCCCCTAGGCATGTTGTAAACCAGCACAACAAATGCCTCTGAGTCTCGTCACTTACATATCTTTTACAGTAATTGATATTCTCAGTAGTTTACTACAGTTTAATGATCTATCTAGAAACAATTGAATTATACTGTCAAGTTGAGGCAGGATAGTGAGAAGACATTAGTAGATGCCTAAAAAAAATTAGGTAAGTAAATTGCATAAAGACTGGGTATGTGCTCGGGTCTACAACCAAACAACTAACCTTACCTTAATACATTCAAAAGTCCCAATATGAAAAATTGCTCTAAGGTAGAACATGCCTAGTTCACTACAATATCCTAGTTTTAACGTTACTGGTAAGATTAATTATTTTCTAATGAAAGCATTTAAAAAGTTTGCAACAGCATCAGCCATAGACATATTTATTGGGTGAAGCAAAATAAACAGTAAATCATAGAATTGGTTTAATCAGATTTTCAATTTGTTGCCTAAAATAATATTCTTTCCATGGCTTCTGATGGCAGTGAACAATTATACAATGGCAAGAACATTTCCAGGGCTCTGACTGGACAGTGGGTGCCTGAGACAGTGATGCTATTACACAATAACTTCACTGTATTGATTTGTTGGATGATTGTTTGGAGCTACTCTTTAAGAAACAGAGATATATTGCTACACTAAAAATCTACTAAAACTTTTTTAATGTTATTTTTATTTTGTATAACATTTAGTCATTGTATAATTGCAATAAGGCACTCCAAGGTGTGTGTTATTGAGTAATAACGTCACTCTTGGGGTGGTGGAAGCACTCGGCTTCGCCTCATGCTTCAACTCACCCCAGGAGTGACATTATTACACAATGACACACACCATGTCATGCCTTATTTCTTAATTATATGATAAGATCATTTCTTCAAAACCCCTTTTACAATGGAGTTAGAGGTCACATGATCAATTTTATTTTTTTGATTAAAATGATGCTCCAGTCTGGCAGTTTGGCAGCCCCTATCTCCTATCCAGTTTAAACATCCAGGGGTATTTCAACCCCAGGTTACATAGAGTGACACAATTTCTCAACCCAGCAACTGAGGATATGGAACTGTGACTGCACTCCCCTGTTTTCTTAACCCTCTTCTCGATCTTGATGCTCCCCTCCTTGGGAACACCCTACCCACAAGGCCCTTGATAGCCTTTCAACAAATATTTCTACAAACTGTATCAAACCGATACTGACCACATCTGATACACCACTTAAACACTACCACTTTAACCCATGCTTTGAGCCACTGCAGCAGTGCAAAACCTACCCATGCACTCCCCACTCACTAATCTACTCATACTAAGTGGCAAAAACCCAAAAGAACCAATGGCCGAAAACACCGCTCTCATACTCTAAAAAAACTCAAACTGCAGACGACTCATTTAATCTTGCTGCTCTTAATCCTATCCAGGAATATTCACCCCAACCCTGGTCCTAAGACCATGCGTACTAGCACAACGGGAAAGCAGAGCCATCTCACGATTGCCTCTATCAACATCTGCAGTTTCTCAGCCAAATTCAACTCACTGCAAGCGTAGGTGCCCAACACAACCACAATGTCAAATTTGTGGTTGAAACCCCCCAGAACACCTGACACTGACATCCAGCTAAATGGCAACAACTTCCTTAGACTTAGCAGAATTGGCAAGTGAGGAGGTGGCTGTGTCATTTATACTAAAGATCACCTGCAGGGCCAATCAGGCAGTAATATCCAAATCCTACCAGTCAAAATAATTATTGGAACACATGGGAAGGGTATTACACTAATCTCCACCTATATCCCACCCAAGGAACAGGCTTTGGGATTCAATGTGCTTCTTGAATACCTCTCTAACCACCACCTAAACTCCGAGGTTATTGTGGTGGGCAACCTTAATATAAACTGGCTGACTCCCTGATGCTGCATCCTACAGAGATGCTATTGCTGCCTTAAATATTTCCCAACTTGTTGAAACTCCGACGTGAATCAATTACCGTACTGGATCCAGTACCCTTTTGGACTGGCTATTGACTAATCGACCAGAACGAATCACCCACATGGTCGTTCTACCTGATTCTATAAGTGACCACTCCCCTGTCCTCTGTACATGGTCAAATAAGTCCCCAAAACTCCCAGCTAAAGAGGTAACCACCTGTGGCTTCATCTGATGAAGCCTGGCAGCATGCTAGGAGAAACGTTAGTTATTTAAATTTTGCCAGTTTTTGCGTTTGATGCTTTTATATCAACAAGACCGCACTTTCTAATAGTTTGTGTTCATGTGGTATTTGTTCCAAGTGTTTGTATGCAATGGGTGCTACTAGCCTATTTCAATATACTAAATAGACAACACCCTCTCCAATAGACAAACTGTTAGACAAACTGTTAGCACAGGCATCCCCCAAGGGTCTATATCAGGACCACTGCTCTTCAGTCTCTTTCTGAACAATCTCCCTAAAGTATGCCAAGACAAAATCCTGTTATATGTGGACAATGCCATCCTCTACACCAGCCATCCCAACCTCAACTCTCTTAAGCAAAACCTTCAGAGTAATTTCAATCTTGTTGAAGAATGGTTTACCAACATGCGGTTATTACTCAACTATAGGAAAACAAAAACAATGCTTTTCACCTCCTCACACAGTGGAAATAAATCTGACCACTTGTCTATCTGAAACAAACAAACTGAAATATCTCGAGATGGTGCACACCTTCAAGTACCTCAGTGTTACTCTGGAAAACACATTATTCTATTCACAACATGTCGACAATACCTCTGAGAATATCAATAGAAAAATTGGACAGCTAAATAGATACAGACGTTGCCTCACTACTAATGCTCTCAAACTTGCAATATTCAGCTCATTGCTTTCTATAATTAACTTTGGTCTCACTGTACTGTATGTTGCACAGCACCTGAGTCAACCCTAAAAAGAGTAGCCCTTGCCCTAAACTATCTCTTCCCTTGTTTTTCTACTTCTGATGTGGAGCCTTTGTAAATGAGTCTCTGACTCAAACGTTTGTAATTCCAATATCGTTAATAAATAAATGAATAAATAAACAAGTCCTGGAGGCTACTCCTTGGAGCTCCACTCCAAACCCACATGTGTGACCTTTACACTATCACTTGCTGATAGAACCTGGAACACCAAATACAATATCAGCTCTGCCTACTGGCCAAGAAAGCCACTCTAGGCCTATCCCTTCTGGAGTCCAGTCGATCCTATGTCTAACATCCACTAACAGGCTGACCAGAGGATCTTACAATACACAATACAAGTTCCTCTTCTGCTGCACAACTAAAGGTCAATGGTCCTTTGACTACCATGCCCCAAAGCTGCAAAACTCCATTCTGGGTGACCTCTATTCTGATCCAAAATAAGGACCTTTCAAATTAAAACTCTGCTCTCACCAGACTGATCAAAAGACTTTGCTCATGCTCCCAGTAAGTAAGATCCATGGCCTGACTGCCAAACCTACTGCCCCAGCACTTAACCCTATGGCCTACTACTAAGCACTCTATCCTTATGGCCTACTTCTGACCCCCTGCTTCCTTAACCAACTAACCAGCTCCCCACCACTCCACTCTTTTAGACCTTCCCACCTCCTGTCTCTCCACCCTATCCCCCCAATACATCCTATACCTCCCACCCTCTCTACCTCCATTGGCAATGGGAAGTTGGGTCTCTTCAGAATTCCCAGCCTTGAATCCCTTCTGTTCTCTATTCTCTATTCCTTATCTCCTTGTTACACCTAGCTACATGACTTCCCTAGCCTCTACTGTATCTGCCTCAACTCCACATATTTGTCAGGTATGAGTCAGTCCCCCTAAACTATTGCATATGAATTTATTACCCTAACCTGGAACCTCCTTGTCAGACCTTAGAAGCCTACTAATTGATTTGTATAACTGTTTTCTGTAACTGTTTATAACCTCCACTTTTCTAATTTTGGATATTGCTGTAAACCTGATTCACTGTATGTATCCTACTTGCTTGATTTTCTTTCTGACATGGAACCTTTGTAAATGAGCTTCTAGCTCAAAGGTTGTAATCTGAGACTTGAATAAATAAATAAATAAACACATAAATAAATAAATAAAAAGTCTATTTGTTGGGAGAAGATTGAATCTCACCAAGGTGGTTGCTCTCCTGTTTTCCGGGATTAGAGGTAGCATTAGATAGGCAACAATGAGATATTTTTGTTCAAACTAAACCATAATACAGCTCTTGAGTGACTAACTAGCCTCATATAAGCTTGATGAGCTCTCCTAAACAATTTTGGTTTTATTAGTTTAATTGATCAAGGCACTAGTAATATCATTTTAGAAATCAATCCAAAGGTGTTTTAAATTGGCATTGTCCAAGTAAAACTACAAAGGTCTTAATCATTCTGAAAAAGTGTGGAGATTGACCCACCCATTTTTTTCTTCTCTCAGACATTTATTTTTATTTATTTATTTGGTTTTTGGTAACTGGGTAAGTATGCTAGACAACAGTGTGCTTATTTTCGGGTAGCACCCCGGAGATTACATTTCACAAGCACAGTAACATAACAATTTACATAAACATTCCCATGAGGGCAGATTAGAGTACTAGGAATACAGTGTAACAATAGAATTACATTAACCATATTCTGCCAATTAAATATTGCAGGCAGTAGGGCAGTGCTGAGATTACGGTACAGTACTAGGAACACAGCGTGATGATAGAATTACGGTGCTGGGAATCACAGTAGACTACAGTACTAGGAACACAGTGTAACAATAGGATTACATTAAAGACAATTAAGTGTGGGATACAGGTGATTACACTGGTAGTTCAACTTTTACAATAATAATACATTAATAATAATACTTTATTTATAACGCACCATTCCAAAAATCAAGGTTCCTTTACAACAAGATAAAATGAAATAAAACAGGATGCAGTAAAACAGTTAAATTCAGGGTTTCATAAAAATTCAAGCTATAAATACCGTCATACAGAGTAGGCTCGATGGCACAAATGGGTCTTTAGGGCCTGTTTAAACCCCTCCATGGCCATGCATTCCCGAAGATGACGGGGTAGAGAATTCCAAAGGGCTGGTGCCACATACATAAATACATGGGCCCCCAAAGATTTTAAAGAAACCCTTGGAATCTCTAGCAACCCCTCATCAGCCAAGCAGAGAGGTCACCTGGGGCAGTACAGAACTATATTGCACTTGCAAATTCTATATTGCACTTTGTGCTCACAACAGAGGGAGGCGAACCTTACAATTGTCTTTGGTTTGTAGCAGATATTCTGCAGGCGGAGGCTACTTCTAACTGAAAGGTGAAATAAGGAACTTAGAATTGTCAGGAAAAGACAGTCTTTCAAGCAACAGAGGGAGGTGGATCTAGCTTTACATTTGTTACAATTCTTAAGATTTTCAGTGCAGAAAGAGTTTAAAGCACAGCTGACTTATTTTGGGGCTGACTGCTTTCAGAGCACAAACCACCAGGCTGTTTTGGGGCTGGGGAGGTTTACCTGTGTCTGACTTGGATGTCTGTATTTTCCTCTGTTTGATTAGCAGGGTATTTTCACTGTCAAATTGGTGTGTAGGGCATCTTGCTGACAGGAAGGCACTCATCGCAGCGGTGGGTCAGAGCTTTTAGCTGATTGTTTTGTGAGGGCACAGTTTAGGCCCAACCCCTTCCCATCTCTCACCCCACCCACCCCTGGAAACAGTTCCTTTATACCTGGGGTTCTGACATCATTTCCTCAAGAGTGCACCGTGCATATCACTGTCATATCCTCTGTAGCACACTGCACTGACAATATAAGCATACACATTGTATAATATATATATATTTCTATATAAAAAACCAATCACACACAGAAACACACACACAAAAAAGTAGATAAACATGTGGGGAGTAGTGCAATGTAATGGCTGTGGAGCAGCAGTCTTCCAGGAGACTTTCTGGAGGCTGAGATGCTGCCCTATTTGCAGACAACTCTCTGCCCTGAGGGAGGAAGTTGCCCGTCTTCAGGCCACACTCAACAGTAGTAAGGGAACCTTCCCCCAGGCCACACTGGCTGGTAGGAAGGGAACCTCCCCCATCCAGGGAGCACCAGAGCCACCAATACTACCTCAGAGGTTGTGAAGAAAGCACAGCAGTTGGACTACAGTGGGCTCAGGGAGGGTGAGGATGGTGGAACAGAGACACACCCAGTCAGTTGTTCCACTCCACAATCCATACACCATTCTGGGGGAGCATAGCTCCCCTATGGATGCACCCACAGAGGAGACTAAGGAGGCTGAGGACAACTGTCACAAGGGAGGCCCACAGGAAGGAGGCAGAGGACACCACAAGGAAAGGAAGCAGCTCCTGGTGGGGGACTCAATTATTAGGGGGATAGAACTGGTGGAGCACGGAAAACTGAAGTAAGGTGCCTGCCTGGTGCCATGGCTTGGAGGGACAGGAAGCGCATCTTCAGGATCATGAGAACAGCTGCACGGGAGGCTGAGCTGGATGTCATTGTCCACCTATGGACAAATGACTTGGCTCATCATGAAATTAGAGCAGTGCAGAAGGACTTTGTAGAATTGGGGAGGGGCCTAAGACAAGTAGCACACACAGTATCCTTCTCTGAGGTGCTTCCTGTCAATGGCATGAGTGAGGCGAGGGTACTTTGCACCATGCAGTTTAATGAATGGTTGAAAAAATGGTGTGGAGCACAGGGGTTTGGCTTCAATGGGGACTGGGTTTCCACCTGGAGGGACACCAGCCTATACTGGCAGGATAGTCTGCATCTGTCCATGAAGGGAACAAGTCTTTTGAGCAATCGGTTTAAATGCTTCATTGGCAAGCTTTTAAACTAGTCAAGGGAGAAGGCACTGATAAGCTGCAGGAAAATCCCAGCCTCTCCCTACAAAACAGGGTACTAAATGAGAAAAAGACAGAGGTAGAAAGGTCAGTGGGGGATGCTGCAAAAGAAGGTAAAGCCATAAAAAAATGGAGAACAATGAGTACCAATGCCCATAGTCTGAGTAACAAGCTTTCTGAATTAGTGGCCTTGATGGAGGAGGAACATCTGGATATCGTGGCAGTCACAGAAACATGGTACACACAAAACCATGACTGGGACATAAACATACCAGGATACACTATCTACAGGAGGGACAGGGAGGGTAAAAGAGGAGGAGGAGCAGCTCTTTACATAAGGGAAGGAATCAAAGCAACAGAACAAAAGGGAAAACAGGGAGGAGAAGAAGCACTGTGGCTTAATTTGGAGTCCGGCAATGGCACCACAATCTGCACAGGGGTTGTATACAGACACCCTTCTCAAGGGGGAGGAAATGGACAAGGAAATGATAGAAAGTATACTTAGAATGGCAGAAAAAGGGGAGATATTGCTGATGGGTGATCTGAATATGCCAGATGTTAACTGGAGTGCAATTGCAGCAGCCACTTCGAAGAGTGGGGTTATTCTAGATGCCCTACAGGGGGCATGGCTTAGACAACTAGTATTGGAGCCCACTCAAGAGGGAGCAATCTTTGACCTGATTCTCTCAAATGGAGATGAAGAGAGGATCACAGATGTAGAAGTGGGTAGCCATCTGGGAACTAGCGACCATCGAACAGTATGGTTCACAATAAACACAGCAATAGAGTCAACCATACAAAGGCAAAAGTACTGGACTTTAGGAGGGCTGACTTTTGCCAAAATGGGTGAGTGCCTAAGGAATGCACTAGCAAATGGGCAGGAAGGAGGGGTGGAAGAACAATGGGGAATAATAAAAACTGCCATCACAGAGGTAACAAGCCTTTGTGTGAAGCAAATAAACAAAATGAAACGATGTAAGAAACCACTATGGTTGTCAAAGGAAGTGGCAGTGAAGGTTCAAGAGAAAAAGAAAGCATTCAGGAAGTACAAGGAATCACAGAAGGAGCAGGACAGAGAACTGTATCAGTTAAAGCAAAAGGAAGCTGGGAAGGCAGTCAGAACAGCAAAGGCCCAAACCGAGGAAAAGATAGCCAACTCAGTTAAGAAGGGGGATAAAACCTTTTATAGGTACATCAGGGAGCGAAGGAAGACCAAGGGAGGGATAGTGAGGCTTAATAAAGGGAGGGAGGGTGAGCAGAGGGTGACTGTGAAAAGGCAGAGATACTAAACAAATATTTTTGCTCAGTATTTACAAAGGAAGAGGGGGAGGTACCTAAAACAAACAGTAGAAACACTCTGGATACAGAAGTTGATACCAGCCCATTTACAGAAGAAAGGGTTCTGAAAGAACTCTTAAAACTGAAGGTGGACAAAGCAATGGGGCCTGATGGGATTCATCCCAGAATTCTAAAAGAACTAAGGGTAGAACTAGTGACACCACTGACTACCCTGTTTAACAAATCATGGGAGGATGGGGTGGTACCCGAGGACTGGAGGAGGGAAGATGTGATTCCCCTTCACAAAAGTGGGAGTAAGGCAGAAGCAGGAAACTACAGACCTGTTAGTTTAACCTCAGTGGTAGGGAAAATGATGGAATCACTTCTGAAGGAAAGAATTGTTGAGTATCTAGAGGCCAGAGGGGCACAGGACCCAAGGCAGCATGGATTCACAGTGGGATGGTCATGCCAGACAAATCTGATAGATTTCTTTGACTGGGTGACCAAAGTAGTAGATCAGGGAGGGATGTGACATGGCCTACCTAGACTTTAGTAAGGCATTTGACACAGTCCCACACAAAAGATTAATATACAAGTTAGCCAGCCTGGGAGTGGGTCCCAAGATGACAGCCTGGGTAAAGAATTGGCTGGAGAATAGGACACAGAGAGTAATAGTAAATGGAGTCCACTCTGAAGAAAGGGGGGTTACTAGTGGGGTACCGCAGGGTTCAGTATTAGGACCGGTCCTCTTCAATGTCTTTATAAGTGACATTGCAGAGGGACTGGAAGGAAAAGTAAGTCTCTTTGCAGATGACACAAAGATCTGCAACAGAGTTGATGCACAAGGTGGGGTTGAAAGGATGAGAAGGGACTTGGCAAGGTTAGAGGAATGGTCAAATGTATGGCAGCTTAGATTCAATGCTAAGAAGTGCAAGGTAATGCACCTGGGAAACAAAAACCCTGGGGAAGAGTACACAATGGGGGGTGAGATACTAACAACAACAAAATGGAAAGGGACCTGGGGGTAGTCATATCAGATGACCTAAAGGTGGGCAAGCAATGTGAGAGGGCAAGGAGGGTTGGGGATACTGGGATGCATAGGGAGAGGCATCACCAGTAGAAAACAGGAAGTTATTATCTCTGTACATACAGCTGGTGAGACCCCATCTGAGTACTGCATGCAGTTCTGGAGACCCAATCTCCGCAAAGACATAGACAGGATGGAAGCTGTCCAGAGGAGGGCAACTAAAATGGTGCAAGGTCTGCACCGGAAGACATATGAAGAGAGACTTGAGGAGCTTAATATGTATAGCCTCGAGGACAGGAGGGAGGGGGGAAATGATAGAAACTTTCAAGTACCTCAAGGAATCAACAAAGTCCAAGAGGGTAGCATCTTTCAAAAAAAGAGGTGTGCAAGAACAAGGGGGCACAATTTGAAGATGGGGGGGTGGCTCAGAGATAATTTAAGGAAGTATTTTTTCACAGAGAGGGTTGTGGATGCATGGAACGGCCTTCCGGAGGAGGTTGTGGGGTCAAAAACAGTGATGGAATTCAAGCATGCATGAGACAGTCATAAGGCAATTCTCGGGAGTGGGGGTAGGAAGAAGTAGGCTGCTGGTTAACTAGGATCTGCAGCTTAGCCACTAGGTAGGGAAATGGGCAGACTGGGTGGGCCAAGTGGTCCTTATCTGCCATCAAATTCTATGTTTCTATGTTTCTATGTAGTGCGGGCCCAGTCCGTGTAGGGCTTTATAAGTCAGAAGTTCAACTTTAAAGGTGATCCGCCACTGCACCGGCAGCCAGTGCAGTTTGCGCAGCACCAGAGAGAGGTGACAAGTCCGGGGAGTTCCCATCAATAACCGGGCTGCAGCATTCTGTCACAGCTGCAAACAGCTGATATCAACCCCAGGTAGCCCTAGATAAAGGGAGTTGCAATAATTGAGGCATGAGATCACAAAGGCATGGACCAACGTAGGCAGATCACTGGACGGAACTAGGAGTTTAAGCCTGGAGATGTTCCTTAGGTGATAAAAGGAAGATTTGATGACTGCTGATGCCTGCAATTGCATTGCACACACAGCTATAAGAAGATGTCATAAAAGACAGTGGTGTACCTTGGGTTGGTTTAGGGTGGGTGCTCAGGGACACACAGGGAGTAACCATATTCCACCAATTAAATCTTTCAGGTAGTAGGGCAGTGCTGAAATTAAGTACAAAGGCTGGAGCTAACTTAATGCTCAATGGGTACTGTTGATTGTATGGTGATTCATTAGACATCATCTGCATAGATGCATAGGAGTTGAGGATTTGTTTTTGAAGCCTACAGTATATGTCAGGAGAAGGTACAGTGACTGAGCAGCCATATACCTTTGGGTATTGTGGTGGAGAAAACAGGTGTGTGAGCAAGAGATTGGAATTTGGTTGGCTAGGGGTCATGGGGGTTGGAAGCACTAGTAGTTCATAGATTGGATGAGGTGCTCTTTAAATGCCAATTTAAACAACATGGTGGAGATGGAGCCACAAATAGCTTGGAGGAAAGAGTTCCAGACTCTGGGAGCAAAGAATGAGAAAGATAGACTTCTAGGAAAACAAACTGAACTTACAAGCTCAAACGGGCAGACTAGGTGGGCCATAGTCCCTTATCTGCCGACACCGTCTATGTATCTATGTATGAAAGCCTGTTCTCCCATTTTAGTAGCATCCCTGGGTGTGGCAAGTTGGGTGGGATCTTGATATCTGAGGGAATAGGTAGCACTGGTACTAGAAGGGGGAGGAATGACAACAGCGAGAGAGGGGGACTGAAGTTGCTTAAGAATAAAGCAGCCTAGAGTGAAAAAGATCTCAATGCTGAGGGGGATAGCCACCCTAGAGAGTTGTAGAATGAGAAGTGGTGAGTGGGGCGAAGGCGTGAGAGGGCAGAGCAACAAACATTGTTATAGGTGATGTCTCACTTGTGCAAGGATCCCAAGGGGGCATTAGAGATGAGTAGAGACCCATATTGTAGGCGGAGGAGGAGTAAGCCCTGGGCGATAGTCTTTCGGGGGAGGTGTATAGGAGATGCTTCAGGCGATAGACCATTCCAATACAAGTGTTGGTGGCTTTGCATTGATTTGTGACATGGAAGTAGAAATCTAGTCCAGGATCAAGGGTGATGCCTATGTATTTAAATTCTTAGACTGAAGAGAGAGGGGAGCCGTTGCTGCATCTGACATCTAGAGGGAGAGGCAGGAAGCACCATGGTTCCAGAACCCAAATAGCATCACTTGGGATTTTGTGGCATTAAGGACCTGGTTGTTTGCCACTAGCCAGTTTTGCATGAGGGATAAGTGTTTGTTTAGCTGTGTGATGATGTGTTGGATGATTTGGATGCTGTAATAGAGGGTTATATCATCAGCCTACATTAAGATAGAGGAGGAGGAGGTGGGGACAGTTGGAAGCTGGTTGGTATAAATGGAGAAAAGTAGTGGGCTGAGGATCGGCCCCTGGGAGACAACCCAGGTGACAGTCAGTTCATGAGAGAAGGCTGCCCTGAATTTGACAAACTGTCTATGTTTGGACAGGTAATTTGTGAACCATGAGGTGGCATGGGGGGATAAGCCCATGGTATCTAAGGTATGAGTGAGAATGGAGTGGTCTATGAGTTCGAAGGACTTGGATAGGTCTATGAAGATGGCCCCCATGAGTAAGCACTGATCCATGGCAATTCTGACTTCATTGCAGAATATAATGAGGGCAGTTGACGTGCTGTGGCCCTTGCAGAAGCCATGTTGGCAGAAGCTGAGAAGTTAATAGGAGTGTAGATAGTAAGTTAGGAGGTGACTATTTTTTCAAGGATCTTGCCTATGAGGGGTAGTAGAGCAATGGAGCAATATTGGGATTTGTTATCTGAGATCCCTTTTTATGTTTTCTTGCACTTATGCGCAAGAAATATTATGTGGCAGCTTAGGAGAGAAGCAGGTTGTGGAGACGCGGCACTGTGGCAGCCAGTGGAGGCATAGCATTTGGGGGCTTGGTACTGGTGGACCAATGGAGGTACAGTGTGCTAAAGACACTGGCTTCCAAAAGTGCCACGAAGTTGTAACATTTTCACTGCAGCAATCGGGGCCACCTCATTATTGCAGCATCAGCCATTCCGCTTCAATGAGGGAGTGACCCATCATTGCAGGGCAGAACATTGCCTAGTGTAATATTGTTTGTGAATGTGGAGGCAAGCCGCTGCCATGTTCACAAAGAATATTCCACAGCCCCCAATGCCAAGGGGGTGCCGAATCCCCCTCGGCATCATGCACCCCCCAAAACAGTCTTTGTTTGCCAATGGGGGCCCCAATCCCCATAGGGTTCAGCCCCATCCCTTTCCAGTTTAATTTGCCAATGGTATGCCCACTCCCTGTCCTCATAATGTCCCTCCCCCAAAAACAGTTGCTTTGTGCCAAGGGGGTGCCCAATCTCCCTCGACTGTTGTGCCCCCCCTTCAATACGTGCAGATGGGGGTGCCCAATCTCCCATCGGCTACAGCCCCCCCAAAAAAAACAGTAAGGTGGCATGCTAGAAGCCCACCTGAGCATGCCAAATGTCCCAGTTAAAACAATTAAAATATCCTGCAATGTTTTTTGTTGTTATTGTTGTTTTTCAACCTGTAAATCAGAAAATGGTCCCTCGTTGAGTCCGGTGGCCTCACCCCCAACCTGTACCCACCCTCTGTGCACCCTGCCTCCCCACACCCCACCCATACTTACCTCCAGAGCCCAGCACGACAATCTTCGGTGGACCAGGAACACATCTGCACTCTTCAAAGCCAACCGCGAACTGAAGAAATGTTGGTAAGCTGTATAATGGCACAAATAGGGCTTTTTTAACTTTGATGCATATCTCAGGCATTTTTGTGAATCTTTGCACCAAATTTTCAACATGTGGTTATTGGGACGCCTCCTCATGAATTTAGCCACTGCCATGGCCTTATTCGGTCTGAAATGTAATTTTGTGGTCACTGTGCAGAATCACCTTTCGGGACTGATTGTGAAATGACAGTGCCAGTGTTCATGAGGTGGGCTCTCCAAAAGTCTATGTTGCAAATTTGGTGGAAAAAATCCAAGAAATGACCCTTTTACGAGTGTGCATTGTGCAGTTGCTACGCACGCTTGTAACTTCATGACTGCGTAATATTTTCACTCCAGATTTTCAACATTGCCCATTTTTCATTCCTACTTATGAACAGTACAGCTGCCATTTTTCACATCCTGGCCGAAATGTGTTTTTGCATTTTTGGCGCAGAATAGCACGGTCGCTGTGGGAAATCAGTGTTCGGGACACATTAAGAAAATCACAGTGACACTGTTCATGAGCAGAGGTCCTAAAATACTAATGTTTAAAATTTTGTGATGAAAGTCCTTAAAATGACTGTGTTACGAGCGTGCGTTGCGCAGTTTCCACACACACTTGTAACTTCGCAAATTTGTAATATTTTCACTCCAGATTTTCAACACTGACATTTTCCCACACCTCCTTATGGACAGTACAGGTGTCATTTTTCACATCCTGGCCAAAATGTGTTTTTGCACTTCCAGCACAGAATAGAGCAGGTACACACATACAGATACCTAGGCGTAACTTTTGACTCAGACCTCTCCTTCCACTCACACATAAACAACCTGTCGTCAGCCATCAATGCCCACTTAGGGCTTTTTTTCAGGCACAAAACCTGCTTACCCCCGAAGCCCTTAACCTGGCAGTCACTGCATCAGTCCTCCCTCTTGTGGACTATGGGCTAACCATCTACTCAGCTTCTGATCATACAGTACTGAACAAAGTCCAACTGGCCATAAATAAAGTGTGTAGACTCCTGTCTGGGGCAGATAAGTGTACCCACACCTGCACTCTGTACTCCATTACAAACCTTCTAGACCTGAATGAGAGAATATGTTACCAAACCTGTCTCTTTACAAAGAAAATTCACCTGGAGTTCTCCCTACTGGGTATCTGCCGCACTCCAATGTTCCCACACCATGGTAAATACTCGCTCCATCGGCAAACAGGTATGGATGATCCCTAGGTTCAGGACCTCACTAGCTCAAAGGTCCTTCTTCTTCAGAGCACCAACTTGGTACAATGAACTAGCCTCTGATATATCTTCCATCTCCAACCTAGGTCCTTTCAAAGTAGCACTCAAAGAATATATACTCGCTTCTCGATGATGCATATGTACCCTCTGATTAGGTTCTACCTTATGGCTACCTCACTGTCAATTCTCCAGACAATGCCTTTGTTGGGTTGCTTGCATTCATTTGTTATAGACTTTGACTTTGACAGCAGATAAGGACCACTTGGCCCACTCAGTCTGCCCATTTCCCTACCTATTGGATAAGCTGCAGATTCTAGTTAACCAACAGCCTACTTCCTTCTACCCCCACTATAATTGCCTTATGTCTGTCCCATGCATGTTTGAATTCCCCCACTGTTTTAGACCCCACAACCTCTCCAGGAAGGCAGTTCCATGAGTCCACCACTCACTCCGTGAAAAAGAATTTCCTCACATTATCCCTGAGCGGTCCCCCCTCTAACTTTAAATTGTGCCCCCTTGTTCTTACACATCTCTTTTTCTGAAAGATGCTACCCTCCTGGACTTTGTTGATTCCCTTGAGGTACTTAAAAATTTAACTGCGTTAGTCTTCCACTCCACTATAGTGCAGCCAGATCTAGCTAGTGACTCAACATATGATAGTAACAGATTGATAGCTGATAATGACAACTACCGAACTCTGCCTTACTATTCAAACTGCTGCTTTGAAACTTGACTGTATGTAACCATAATCATATACATCTGCTATAACCTTAATTTCATATGGGTAACCTTATTGTAATTCCATTTTGCTGTTACTATGAATTCTGATGTGGAGCCTTTGTAAATGAGTCCCTGACTCAAAGGTTGCAATCCTAAAGCTTGTTAAATAAATAAAATAAATAAATAAATAAATAAATAGCACGGTCGCTGTGGGAAATCAGTGTTTAGGACACATTAAGAAAATCACAGTGATACTGTTCATGAGTAGAGGTCCTAAAATGCCTATGTTGAAAATTTTTTGATGAAAGTCCATAAAATTGCTGTGTTACGAGCATGCGTTGTGCAGTTTCCACCCATGCTCGTAACTTTGCACATTTGTAATATTTCACTCCAGATTTTCAACATTGCCATTTCCCACACCTCCTTATGAACTGTACAGCTGTCATTTTTCACATGCTGGCCGGAATATGTTTTTGCACTTCTGGTGCAGAATAGCGTGGTCGCTGTGGAAAATCAATGTATGGACAATTAAGAAAATCACAGTGAAACTGTTCATGAGCAGAGGTCCTAAAATGCCTATGTTGAAAATTTGGTGATGAAAGTCCATAAAATGACTATGTTATGCACATGCGTTGCACAGTTTCCATGTATGCTTGGAAGTGCAAGCATTTTTAATATTCCCACTACAGATTTTCAACATTGCCATCTCTTCACACCTCCCTATAGATGGTACAGCTGTCTTTCTTCTCATCCTGCCCGATCTGTGTTTTCATACCTGTGGCGCAGAATGGCATGGTTGCTGTTGGAACTCAAAGTGTGGGACACATTGACAAAATCACACTGCCACTCTTGATGAGAAGAGGTCCCAAATGCTTTCATGAGGTGGGGTCAGAAAAAGGCCATGTTGAAAAATTATAGTGCAAATACCAACAAACGCCCGGGGCATGAGGGTTTCTAACCATAACGTCCCACCCTGTACAGACTGACAGGCATTGGAGTGTGCCTTTGGATTTCTGACTGTACTACTCATGCCATCCCACCCCCCCAGCCACTGACAGGCATTGAGGTGTACCTTGGACTCTTCAGCCCCAGACTTCACTCCATTTTCCTATGGTGCACCCATTTCAGTGTTTATCCTTATGGAATGGGGTGACTGTAAAGCCAAACACCCCCAAGGCACACCTCAACACATGTCAGTGTCTGCTGAATAGGGTGGGGTGACATGGCATGACCGTCATGGGCAATGACCCAAACACTTACCCCAATGCCTGTCCGTCTCTACAGGATGGAGGTGGGGTTGGCGTGAAGTTCAATGCTTCACTGCCTTTCCTATTCTGCATCGGTCTAACTCCTGTATTTCCATTGGTAATACCAGCAAGCAAACATTCGGCATTGACAAATGTTTCTTCAAGGACTGGGACAATCTTGGCTACTTTCCAGAGTGACGGGATAATGCCAGAGGAGAGGGATAGATTGTAGATGTGGGTGATGGGAATGGTGAGGTGCTAGGCTCCAACTTTTAGGCTCTTGGTCTCAACCCCATCGGGGCCAGGCATTGTATTTAGTGGAAGGGATTTAAGGAGATTCAGGACATTGCATCTAGAGACCACCTTTAGGTAGAAAAGTGGGTGGGTTGTGGGAGGGTGATGTTCAAGAATCGGGGGACAAAGGCAGGAAGTGAGAGGGATCGGTGAAGTGGGCACTGAAGGCATTGGCTATAGCGAATGGGTTGTTGCAAAGCACCAATAGAAGAGTATTATTTGTATTATTATTAACTTCTAGCCAAAATGAAATGAGTCTTAACTTTATTTGAGCATGTATATCAATTCTTATTAGCTAAGGGGCCAGTTATTCAAAAGTTTGCCAGTGTGCAAGACCTTGTTTGCACACACAAACCAGGCTTTGCACTGATGTCCCATATTCAAAAGCCTGGTTAGTGTGGACAAACAGGGTTTGCAACTGGGCAAATTTTGAAGGAGGGGGTGCAATGCAAATTGAGGGGTGGGGACCTGAATATTGGTGCAGTCCAATATTCAGAGTATTTGCAAGGTGCAAGAGTGCTTTGTGCAGTCCCCTTGTGTGGCGCAAATACAGCTGACCTAAACCACAGCTTACTCTCACACAACCCTAGCGGTTGGCAGAGAAAGTGCATTGGCCCCTTCTGACCCCCAACATAGTAGTCCCTAGTGTCTAGTGGTATCCGCCATCCCGAGCCCCTCTTTAATAAAGTGAAACTATTCCCTGGTGTCTACTGGGCTCCCTTCCCTTTCCCCATTCCCCTCTATAATAGTGAAACCATTCCCTCATGTCTAGTGCTCCCCTGTTCCTATACGTGATCCCCTGTATAATAAGGTGAAATCATTCTGTGCTGTTCAGAGAACCGTCACCCTACCTCCGATTCCCTGTATAATAACATAAAGCTATTCCCTGGTGTCTAGCGGACCCCCAGACTTTCACCCCTGCAGGTAGTGCCCTACCATCCTGCTCCCCCATCCCGATCCCGAGCCAGTGATGGACATAGCCCTTCACTCTGCACCATCACTGACTGCCAACTGATTTTGTCAATGAGCGCATACTGTGTAGTCAGCTGTTAGAGTACATGTTCTTTGACAGCTAAGTTAGCAACTGGCCATGGTGAAGAGTGGAGGGCTATGCCTGTCACTGTCTCAGGGTCTGGATGGGGATAGTGGGGTGGTGAGGCACTACCTGCTAGGATAGGGGTTTGGGGGGGTCTACTAGACACCAGGGAATTACTTTATGTTATTATACAGAAGATCGGGGATAGGAAGGGGGGTCCACTAGACACCAAAAAATAGTTTCACATTATTATACGATGACACAAAGATCTGCAACAGGGTTAATACACAAGGTGGGGTGGAAAGGATGCGAAGGGACTTGGCAAGATTGGAGGAATGGTCAAATATGTGGCAGTTTAGATTCAATGCTAAGAAGTGCAAAGTAATGCACCTGGGAAACAAAAACTCATGGAAAGAGTACACAATGGGGGTTGAGATACTAACAACAACAAAAATGGAAAGAGACCTGGGGGTAGTATTATCAGATGACCTAAAGGTGGGCAAGCAATGTGAGAAGACAGTAAGAAGGGCTGGGGTGATACTGGGATGCATGGAGCTTAATATGTATACCCCCGAGGAAAGGAGGGAGAGGAGGGACATGATAGAAACTTTCAAGTATCCCAAGGAAATCAACAAAGTCCAAGAGGGTAGCATCTTTCAGAAAAAGAGGTGTGCAAGAACAAGGGGACACAATTTGAAGATAGACGGGGGATGGCTCAGAGGTAATGTGAGGAAGTATTTTTTCATTGAGAGGGTTGTGGATACATGGAACTGCCTTCCTGAGGAGGTTGTGGAGTCAAAAACAGTGGGGGAATTTAAGAATGCATGGGACAGACATAAGACAATTCTAGGGGATGTGGTTAGGAGAAAGTAGGCTGTTAGTTAACTAGGATCTGCAGCTTATCCATTAAGTAGGGAAATGGGCAGACTGGGTGGGCCAAGCAGTCCTTATCTGCCATCAAATTATATGTTTCTATGTATACAGGGAATCAGGATGGGGGGAAACATTGCACACCAGGGAACTGTGTTTTTTTATTAGACAGGTGATCAGGATGGAGTGAGCCACTGGACACCAAGGAAATTGAGAGCTTGGATTGGGCATGGCATCGGGTGGAGGGAGGGACTGCTGAACACCTGAGAATAACTATTTAAACATCAAGAATTGGTACAGGTGGGGGGAGGGACCGCTTGACACCAGGGACTAATAATATATACATCAGGAATGGGTGTGGGTGGGGGGAAGGTCCGCTGGACATCAAGGACTAATTATTTAAACATCAGGCCTCCCAGGGTGAGGAGAGGGACCACTGGACAGCAGGGAAAGATTTATGTTAAAAATCAGGCCAGTGATTGGTATGGGGGACCACTAGCACTAGGAAAAGCTTTATTTTTAACATAGAGCCAGCAATAGGCAGGCAGGACCACTAGCACCAGGAAAAGCTTTATTTTTCACATAGAGCCAGCAATAGGCAGGCAGGACCACTAGCACCAGGGATAGCTGTCTGGGGCAGGACAATTGGAGGGCAGCGCCATGCAATCCAACCTCACTGCCCATGCAAATGAGCCCATAATGAGCATGCAAATTACCCCTTAGTGCCTTGCATGCCCAATGGGCTCATTTGTTTATTTTATGTATTTATTATACAGAAGATCCTTTAGGCAGGGCATATTTTCAAAGTGTCTAGGGTCATATACAACAGCTTAGCATCAAAAAAGTATTTAATATATTTACAGTTGAGGTTGGCAGAAGTACATCGCATGGATCTGTTTGAATATCAGAAATTTAGCATGGGCGCAGGTCATTGTGGCACGCTTTTTTGGGAGCCATGTCTGCACAGTGCTAAGAGGCTTAGTGCTGGGCCGACATGGCCCTATATTCAGTCAAATAGCATCAGTGCACTATTTCACTGAATATAGCATTTTCAGGCACCTCAACAAGTGCAAGACACAGTGAAAAATGTTTGTGCAGCGCTATGTGCCTCTTTGAGTATCGGGCCCCAGATCTCATTAGAGCAGTAGGAGTTGAGAGTGGTACTCCTAGCAATGCCTTATACCAACAATGGCATTTCTAAAATTTTGGGTCTAGAGTTTCCCAAACTTCTGAGCCATATTGTAGCATTGGATTTATTTTCATTTTGCCTACTGTAAGAGCCCCTGTAAACGTTAGGTTCTAGTGGGCTGATCCAGCTATCCAAGACAAGAAAATAAATGTATGTACAGATTGTACAGTGTGTCTCTTACAAGAGTTTCTTCTCAAGTCTTTTGTGTGCCAAAGCTGATCAGATAACTCAAATAACTTGAGAATGCACTCTTATAACCATAAGAGTTATTGCAGCTGCACATAAAACATACTGTATACACTTAGTAATTACACATTATATAACTTATAACCTATTTATCTTTGTAAATTTATTGGTACTGTACACATTGGGGGGGATATTCAGAAATGTGCCCAATGCTGGTGCAAGTTCAGCGCATTGCAAGTCAAATATGCCATGGCAAAATGGGAGCCATATTGAGAAGATGCACCCACTGAAATGCTCCAGCGCAAGTCGGCTGAATATGGCAAAGATACACCATGACCCAACCATAGATGCGCTGGCACAATCACGGATGTGCGGACCAGAGCTGAGCACAAACCCAGTGAGCAGGGCAAGAGCTACAGGCTGCAGGTACGCAGATACAAGGAAGCACAGAGTCAAGGAGCACAGGACCCCACCAGCAGGGAACACACGGGTTCACAGAAGCACTGAGCTGGAGGGAATACAGGGCACCAGGGGATGGTGCACGGACAGCTCCAGTCCACCAACTATGAAAGAAGTAACCATCCAAAAACCCTGCCACCACAGTCATGCCAAGGGCAGAGCCATACAACAGACACCCCCCAGGCAGGGCAGCAGGGTGCTGTGGGCATGGTACAGATGACGATGCAAACACAGATCAGGCAACCAGGGGCAAGCAAGGCACAGGCCACACAGGGCCACACAGGGCAATGGCCATAGTGGGTAGGGGCACTGCAGCACTGCCCACAGTGGATATGTGCAGCCTCACAAGGAAACAGCAGGTCAGGCAGACAGGTGCAAAAGGTACAGGAGCAGACAAAGGCCATCATGGGAAATATGACACAGGGCCATGCACAGGATGGGGACAAGGCCCACCCACCCAGTGAACACAGGGGCAATGGCCCAGGGGCACGGTGGAGGAACACCAGAGACATGGCAATGCACAGCAGAATAGATAACTACAGCATGGCTCCACACGCCACCTGCAAAGCAGACACCAACACAGGGATGTAGCAGAATAAAGCTATATAACAATAAAAGGAACTATACAAACAAATAACAGGGGCAGGGATGGGTGAGGGTGAGAGGAGGATGGGGACAGGAAATAGAGGCTATACAATGGGATGGGGATAGCAGGGAAACAGGGTAGTTGAGGGTAAAGGGGGCTATGTAAAGGTGGGGCCTATTAATTCCTCCTAGCCGCCAGCTCCAGCCCTTTCAATGGCCCCCTTCATTGCAGCCATTGCCCACAGCTGCTGCCACTGTATGAGCAGGATCCTCCTCTGAAACCCCAGCATCCGGTCAATGGCTGGGAACAGCCTCCATGCCCCACTCCACACTGCCATGCTGGGACCACCTAGGAGAAGGGACAGGTCAGGTAATCAGTGTCATGCCCCAAAGAACCCCGGCCCACCCACAGTATGCAGTGGACAGAAGGGGCACACACCACAGGAGGGACCACAATGGACACGTGCCTGGAGGGCCACACCAACCATCCACACAGCACACCACAATGGTGCAGACAGGCAGACACTGTAGCACAGTGTGCGCATGTGTGCACGAGCATGGGCACATGGCACAGAGTGACAGCACTGTCACAGCACACATGGTGGCAGCTGTGCGCATGCCCTCTCCACCAGCACAAGGCCACCAAAGTACATGCTACACTGGCATGCACAATGGACAGTGCGCCATCCATGGCTGTGCAGACACATGGCTGGAGAGACCATGGCCGGACACGGTCCACACTGTTAGACCACAGATACATGTAACAGCAATGTGACCAAGCCTACCTACCCTGTGCCATCAAGCCAGTGCTGCTCATTGTACCCTAATGGAGGCCTGCACCTATGCCGTGGCTGCCCAGGCCCACCTGCAGTCTTCTGGCCCTGTGGAAGGAAAGAAGAGAGGTGGACATGAGTACACATGCATGCATGGACAGCCCCCCGCCACCACACAGCCCACATGGAAAAGGGCATGTCCCTGTCTGTCCAGTGGCCCCCAAGCCTGCACCACTGCAACATGCACAGCAGCCATGCATGATACATAGCAACCACCAGGACTGTGACAAACCCTTGCAGCATACTGTGCTGCACGGCTGTACACCCACTACAGTAGAGTACCTGATCATGCCTGCCACATGCACAAACATACCTGGCTGTGGCACTGCCCCATGCTGCACTCATGCCTGCATCCTCCGCAGCCTCTCTGGTTCCCTCCTCCTTAGGTCCCCATACCTGTGGTGGCACTGCTCTGGGGTCCTGGACACCTCTGTCCACCCCCTATAGCCCTGGCCACCCGCTGCCACACCTCACTCCTTGGATGTTGGAGGAGCACAAGACCATAGAGCTGCCCCTCATATGACTGCACAAATGCCACAAGACTGATCACCTTCACATCTGACCAGTTGCTGGACCAGCTATCTCTCCCCTGTGCCATGTCTCCAATCATGACTAGTGATGCCAATGGAATTCAGTACCAAAACCACATGTGGGGCCACATGTGTACGATGTGAGATTACGAACAGCATGATGCAATCATGCATCATGGGGATGAACAGTCACAGTGCGGAGTGTGGGTGCATAGTGCAGTAACACACATGCTCACAACGCCACTGACCTGTGGGTGCACAAGGTCATGTACACGACCCCGGAGGGTGACCCCATGCGGTGTCATGCACTTGCCTACCATGTGCAGGAGGCTGCATCATGCACAGTGTACAGCTGCATGGTAGGAGGCAGTGCTATGAAGTGCAAGCATGCACAAAGGCACAGCATTGCACAAGGCATGTCAGTTGCATGATAGGCATGTAGTATGGTGTGCACACAGGCACACTCACCATGCAGACGCTGCACGTGCGCAACAGGGGTTGCTCCGGTACAAATAGAGTGTACCTGGCACATTTACATGATATTCAGCCGCTGTATGCAAATCACCTCATCAGCTAATGTGCGGTGCATTAAGGTTGCATTAGCACATCATTACCATTGTGCACAAGTTCATTTGCATGCCATGCACTATATAAGCACCAATGAACAGCACAGGTCACAGACCGGTATTGCAACCTGTTAAGTAAGTGGATGCAAACTCAGCAAAACAGAGGCCTAAAACAACACTGCTACAGGGGACTGCTGTGGGCCGAACTGACACTGACTCACTATGCTGTCCCTGTTCATAGGTACATACACATTGGGCAATGATGGAGAGGAGAAGCGTGGGCCTGCATGCAAACACAGACCCAACTTCACAAGAGAGGAGCAGAATGCCCCATTTGAGGCCTACCTGGACAGGGAGGACCTGCTCAATGGTGCAACGGGCACACCACAAGAGAGGTTGGCAGGGTGGGAGGAGGTGGCAAGGTATGTGAAAATGCATGGCAGGTACCAGCGCAGTGCACAGAAGTGCTGTAAGAATGTCGGCACTGACAAGAGGAGGATCAAGGAGAAGGTAGCAGCCATACGGGCATCCCACAGCATGACCGGCAGTGGGCCATCCACCGATCCAACACTGTTGGCCACAGAGGAGCTGGTGGCAGCCACCATCAGCCGCACAGCAGTGGAGGGTGTGCCTGGTGGCAGATTCCAGACAAGAGGCAACCCCTCAATGCATGATGAGTATGCACTCAACAGACATGTCTGGCAGTAGTGGGATGGGCATGCAGGTCTGCCTGCTACCGTGCTGCATGCCACATACATTGGTGGCTGCAACCATGCATGGCACCACGTTAGCAAGCGGCAACGGTGACATGCACACTGGCCAGAGGCACATTAATGATACAGCACCACTAACTCTCTGTTTCTTTCTTGCAGCACCATCACACCTCCGTGTGGAGGATGGAGTGGAGGAGGCCATGGATGCCAAACCTTCCACCTCCACTGGCATCCAGAGCAGGCAAAGACCACGGCTCAGCTGTGGGGAGCAGGCGGATGTTCTGGCCTGGGGTCAGATGATGCCCTGGCTGAGTTCTTGCAGGATGCCTGCCTACCAGTGCTATGCTCGGAGACTCAGCTGAAGGCTGGGTCTGGCTCCGATGATGACCTAATGCTGATCCTGGACAACGTAGGGGCTGTGGTGCCTGGCATGCCCCTGGGAGTATCACAGTCAACATCAGAGCCCAGTGCTGTGTCAGCTGCTGTGCAGCTGCCACCCATCCCCACTGGCGTGGTGGTGTGTGGCTCCACCACTGTGTCTGGCATGGGTGGAGGTGCTGTTGTGGCAGCAGTGGCACAGGGCACTGCCCAGCAGATGATAGGGCAGCAGCAGCAGGATGCAGGTATCACCAGGTAGCATGACTCAATGTCCACCGCTAATGCACTTGAGGACACTGTACCCCCAGTATGGGCCCATATGCAGTGTCCACCAGAGCGGGATGCTGGGCAGTGTGTCGTGTCACCCCCACAGCCCGGTGTCCAGCCCAGGAGGTGCAGGATGCCAAATGGCTGTCTGAGCACACCCGGTTGCTGCAGGCATCCATTGAGAACCAGGTGCTGCTTGCCACAGAGGTGTATGCACTGTGGGTAGAGGTGTGTCAGCTGGCCGAGCAGCAGGACAAGGGCACTGTGTGGCTCACTGATGAGCTCTGCCATATGTAGGAGGCCATGATTACATCAATGGACTGCATGACTGGTGCCATTGTGGCCGGGCTTGCATCGGTTGCAGTCACTGGGCTCGGCTGTGCACAGATGACCTCCCCTGCAGTGCTCTGTCCACCCTATGATCCCAGCATCTGGTGAGCTGTGTCAGTGGCTCAGCAGGTAGGACACTTGCCTCTTAGGCTGGGAGATCAGAAGGCTGTGGGTTCTATCCCAATACTGACACTGTATTGCAGCATGAGGGGGGTGCTGCACTCCTGAGGTGTCGTCTTTCGGATGAGATGTTAAACCTAGGTCCCATCTGCCTGTTCTGGTGGCAGTTCAGGTGGATGTTAAAGATCCCATGGTACTTCTCGAAAAGAGTAAGGGAAATTTTTATCAAGTATACAAAAACAAATACAACAAAATAAGATAAACAAATATAAACAACAAAACATAAGGCAAGAAAAATTAATGTCAAAGCAACAGTACACAGAAAAAAATAATGAAAGAGTAGGAAATGTTAACCTACCCAGTCCACATTCTTCCAAAGCAAAGTACCTATAGTGATCCCCAGAGTGCTGATTTCATAAGCATAGAGAGCATCCAATTCTTCCTGTATATGAAAAAAAACTTCCTGCAACTGTAAATGCTTGTTCTGTAACACTCTTAAGCACCGAGCCTCACAATATCTATTTAAGAGCAAATAGCACATACACAGTACTTTTGTGCAATTTGTGCCATGCCACTGGAATCTGTCCTAATACCAAGATGTTATAGGTAATAGAACCGAAAAGCAGTTCACCCCACTAATGTGCCAGAGCATACCAAAAGGATTTAGTATGGAAACGTTCAAAAAATAAATGCTGCATTGTCTCAAGCTGTCCCTGACAAGAGGACTCCTGACAGACTCTATCACATAACTGCTTATGCTTATGATTTACCGCACATTAAGTTTCTGATGTGCACACAACCAGACCACATCCCGCATCTTTTGCGGAATTCTAGGTTCTATTACACTCGCTAACAAGGAAAGCGTATCTATACAAGCAATAACTGAAAAAAGGGGATCCTCAAAATAGCAAGTAGAAACAATATTAGTATAAAAAGACTTCCGCTCATGTGCTACAAACCAACTGCGCTCTATTTTCCATAGTCTAATGTATTTCAACATGAAATGAACATACAAGGGTAACTGTTTATCCACAGGGTGCCATTTCCCCCGTCCCCAAGCTGTTAAAAAAGGGCGTCCCCACAGGGACATACACATATGACCTATGACATTTTGCTCTAGCAACAAAGGCCTAATCGAACTATAGAAGAAATTACCAAAAAATCTAACAATGGGATGTATCATACCGAGGCCACCAGCTTTCCAGGGTCTGTAGGTGTGCGCTCTCTTCACTGGGCTCAAACGGCTACCCCACAGCAGCTGAAAAAAAAGACTCAAAATTTTGGAATGCATATCAAATGGTAATGGAAAAATACGAGAAAGCAATTGAAAAAAGAGGAGCAATATAGGATTTTAACAAGAACACACGTTTTTTCCGTGTCATTTTCCAAGATTGCCATTTCTTTACTTTATGAAGTGCTTTATCATAAATCTCATCCCAATTATATTGTACTGAGTCTGGTGAACCAAAATACACACCAAGAAGTTTCAATTTTTTATCAACAAGCAGGATGTCAAAAAATTGAACACTAGAAGTCTGACCTAAAGGCAATAAAGAGCACTTAGAGATATTGATTTTAATACCAGTGCTAAGTTGTACCGAATGTAAAAAAACAAGTATATGTCTCCCCCCGAATCAACATCTGCGATAGGACAAATACAGTCATCCGCATAAGCCAATATTTTAGAGAAACGATAACCCTCTGAGGAGACAATAGCAAGAACATCTTTATCCAACTCAATAAACCACAGTAAGGAGTCCAAACCAAAGACAAACAACAGCGGACTCAGCAGGCAGCCCTGCCGGACTCCAGTCTGGTAAGGAACTGAGATACCCAAATGTCCATTAACCATGGGTGTTACTTTTGCTGAACTATAAAGGGTTTGAACTAAATTCAAAAAATGAGGAGGTATACCATAGTATGCTAGAGTAGCCCAGAGATAATCATGACGTAAGGCGTCAAAAGCTTTTTTCTGGTCTAAAGCTAACAAATAACCAGTCAGTTTGTTCTGTAGACCCTGATCTATCAATTCCCTAATAAAAATTAAATTCTGGGAGATATTTATGCCAGGAACTGCACATGTTTGTGTAGAAATTAACAATTTATTAGCAATTGCTGAGAGACGGTGATTTATAATATTGGCCAAAATGTTGAAGTCTGAGGTCAACAAACTCAGTGGTCTCCAGTTTTTCAGAATATCAGGGTCTCCTTTTTTTATGAATAAAAAACATTACCCTGTTTTCCATGCTAGAGGTAATCTTGTTTCTACCCAAACTGCTTGAAAAACAACAAGCAGCCAAGGTGCAAGAATATCCGCATACATTTTATAAAATTTATTTGGTAGGCCATCTATTCCTGGTTTGGTATGTGCTGACAAATGACCTATAGCCTGGTTAACTTCATCTATAGAAAGAGGGAATACTAGTGCAACCCCTAGAAGACTGTGGACGTATATATACATCCAGAATCTGTATACGTTCACACATATTCAGTTCTCAAAGGGTTAATGTCAAGTTCTGAAAGTGATGGGATTTCAATATGATGAAAAAAAGGAAAAAAGGAATCAGAATCAAGTTTACTAAAACTCTGTGTAACATATGTTTGAACTATGGTCCGAATACTTCTAGTATCATGAACTAATAATCCAGTTGAAGATTGTAAGGCAGTCATACACAAGGGTGACAATTCCTGATCAGAAAGATCAAAAGGGTTCACCTGCTCTCGGGTGCCAGAAACAACATACTTTTGTTGATATCTATATCTTTTTTCTCGTGAGTGAAGAAAAGCTAGCATTTTTGCTTTAATATCTAAAAACTCCTGGTGCTTACTACCCTGTGAAGAACACACCTGTGATAAAAAGGCCATATATCTAGCCCTATAACTCAGATAGGTAAGATACGAATTATGGGCTTTAGTCCGAGAAACCTGAAGAAAAAGAAACTTAAGGTCCTGTTTTGTGTCTTCCCACCAGTCCAGAGGACTATCATATAAAAGGACTATATCTGACCGCAGTGAAAAAAGAAATGCAGCTGCATGGAAAATGCCATATCCTGTAAAGGAGATGTATTCAATTTCCGATAGGCATGTCCCAACAAAAGTTTTTGATAATACCCATTAGTCAGTTTCAGAATTAAATGGTCAGATGTTTAATGGTAATGTGGAAATAGCAAAACAGGAAAGTCTCCTGTACAAAAAACAGAAATCTATCCTTGAAGAGATAGCACCTTTATGAAAGGTATTCTCTGGTGTAATAAATCATAAGAATCCATCAAATTATTAGTTTGTAAAACTTGCAACAAGACATTGGTGTCACAAAACATTTTTTGTCTTATGTCCCCAATCCCGATCAGCTAATCCACAATTAAAATCACCACCGCATAAAGCTAACTTAGAAGTATGTAATTATGGAGAAATGCGGTGAAACAGAGCTGATCTATTGGCTTTGGACTGTGGAGCATAAATATTTATAAGACGGTATGTACAATTAGAGACAACAATATCCATAAGCATAGCTCTACCAGGTAAAATGTCTAAGATTTGTAACACCTGAATGAAAATGCTAGAAAAAAACAAAATACCCAAACCATCACATACAGCTTCTCCTGGTGACCAGAAAGAAGCACCCCAATGACAATCCTGTCTTGCTTCTTTCATACACGCCAGGGAGCCCAATCTGGTATCCTGTAAAAGTATAATAGAACCAGAATATGCACTAAGACTGGCAAAAGTAAAACACCGCCTTGATAGAGATTTAATACTGTTTACATTAACAGTAATAAAGGAAATGGCGTCTGTCAGAAGAAAAGAAGCAAAAACCAAGGACTAACTAAAAAACATATCACTTCCTTTTTTTTTCCTTTTTTTCGGTTTGGGCTTTTCTTAACCTCTATATCTAGGACATGATCAGGAAGAGAGGAGGCAACCGAGGAGAAATCAGATTCCACCTCATCATCATCTCCCTCATGGTCCAGTAAAGGGGCAAAATGATTGGCAGTAAGAGTTAGATCAGTCTCAAGACATATGGGAGGAACCCCAGAACCAGTTTTGGTGGTCCTAGATCGGGTAACTCGTTGAAAGGGAATATCAGTCAGTACCCCTGGTGGAGGCATACAAGGGGCCTCCTGTGCACCGAAAGGCACATCAGCCTGAATAGTATCAGTAACAACCACAGGAGGTATGCCTTGGTCAGTAAACTGTGGAGGGGAAGGGGGAGCCAGAGCAGGACCTACAGCCACACCAGCAGTGGAAGGGGACATTGGAGCTGGAGCACTAGTATCCATGTCATCTAATTCTGGAGTCTGAATCATCTCCCCCTCAGCATGAATAGGAGAAGGGTGAGAAACAGGGACAGGTGCAGCAGGACGCAATAATAAATCCTGCATCTTTTGATGCTCTTGTGCATTAGCAACATAGACGTCTTGTTCAGCCCAAAGAGCAGGATCAGCCTGATTGTGAGAAGCCCATGAGCAAGAACAGAATGTGTGTCCCTGCTCATCACATAAATTATACTTCATTGGACGTCTACAATGAGCCCTTATGTGACCTAACTCCCCACAGAGCACACATTTCTGTTGATCACATACATTGATTAAATGTCCTAGTGCCCCACACTTATAACAAGCCCGTGGCTGCCCTGGATAAAAGAGAACACCCCTATCCCAACCCAGAAAAAAACAATTAGGCAGATGTTTAGTTAACCCATTCTGTAAATGTAAATCAATTAAATATCGCCAACCCCCCATCCAGAGATGTTCATCATCAAGAATAGGCTCAGGGGGACCTTTAACAGTACAATGCTGCTGTAACCAGTAGGTTATGTCAGCGACATTAACCCCCTCATTTCGAAATAGAGTTGTAATTTTCTCAGAACCTGGCTTTGTCAAAGGTATGGCCAAAAAAGGTTTCCACATAGGTGTATTTTTTAAAGCCTGATATTGTTTCCAAGATCTGTCCAATCCTGCTGGATGCTTAAAGCCGATGTCAAAAATAGAGTCCCCAGGCATAAGAATCAAAGCATAAATTTCATATGCATAAAATCACATACTGTTTTTCAACAATTCTCGACCAATGAAAAGTCTATTGGGCACATCATCCAGGGACCCTTGAAATTTCAAACGTACTGCATTACATCGAGCGGCAGGCTCATTTAAGAGACCAAAAGTAGCAGGAAAAAGTTTTTCAGAAATTTTTTCATGCCACACAGATGAGTCTTTCCCCTGTCCAAGCTCAGAGACTGGAGCAGTTGGCTGAGCTATAGAGCTGTCAGATAGGGCCTCGGGGGTTCAGAAGGGTGTAACAGATCACCATCTTCCAATTTCCTAATGTTTTCCATAAGATCTGGACTGGAAATAATGGGGGCAGGGGCTAAAACATCATTTGACACTTGTCCGGGGGAAGACCCAAGCCTACAGTAGAAGAGGAATGTATTCCCCTTCAGAAGCCACATTAGCGTCCCAAGTTTTCCCATCTGGGGATCTCACCCACCCCGCAGCCTCAAGGGCTGTAGCTACCCATGTGGCAGAAGCCTCAGTTTCTTTATTAGCAAAAAGCATATTTCCAGAAGGTGGGAGGTGTCAGTAACAGGCAGAGGGGGATTCTGCACTGTCGATGCACGAGTTGTATCCACAGGACCCCCAACAAGTCCCTTGTTTCCTTTAGGAGCCAAGCCAATAGTAAAGCGCCCCATATTCGGGCCATGAAGCAGTTCAGGGACGGCTACTGAATTAGACGAAGAAGCCAGGGTCTCTATAAGCAACTGCTGGGATGTGGAAGCAGTAAAATTGAGAGACTCACCCAGATCCAAAGAACAGTCTGACACGGAACATTAGGGTATTGAAACGGAAAGGCCATTCTCCAAAACAGCTGCAGATAGTGGTCCGATTACAGGGGACTGCGCGGCACCAGGCCGTACCTCTTCCTGTTCCCATCCATTAGGTAATACTGCACGATGCTGCTGCAACTCTTGCAGCAAGATGTTCCAAGTAGCAACTAACTGGCGCTCCACAGCATGGAGCTGACGATTAATTTCATCCACATTGCGAATTGGATGCACTTCACCCACCTCCAAGGAGACTTCGCATGGTGCTTCCAAAACAGGTACAGAAACCACTGCCATTGCAGCACTCATATCTGAGATAGGTTCCAAATCCATGCTGATCACACAGTCCAGTGGAAGCTGAGGAGGTGATCAGCTCCTCAGCCTCCCACACGTCTTGCCACGCAGCCGTCTGCAAGCACTCTGACGAGACTCCACAGCCTAGCAGCGCCCTCTCTCGGAAAGAGTAGGGGAATTTCCCTGGTGCCTGGCCAAATTTCCCCCTATTCACTAAAAATACCACCAACAAGCTTCATCTGGTTCAAGATCAGTTGGCATTCATCTGTATCCCCCTCTCCCAGGTCGTGCCTTAAAATAGGCAGGATTTGTCTAGTGCACTTACTCGGTCAACAAAAACTAAAAAAAAAAAACCCTCACAGCAGATGCCGGGCTCTGATGTTGGCATCCCAGACACCCCCGGTGCTAACCTGTTTAGCTGCCTCAACACCCCTGCAAGGACACGGTCACAGTCCAGGACGTCAACCCCTGGGGGTGTATCGTACACACCCCCTATGGCTGATACACAGCCTGCGGCAGCTGATCAGCCCCAGCACAGCCTCCCACATGACTGTGGTGGCCAAGGAACTGCACAGTTGGCCTGAAGTGTGTGCTACCCTGACCTACTGTCCACTGCTGCTGACTTGTGCACACGTGGGCGGTGGTGGTGCAGCATGCATGTGGTGGCACACAAGTGTGTTTTGGTACATGCCCCCATGTGTACTGTCCAGGCTGCTGGGATGTGTGGCATGGGTGTGATGAGGACAGGTCTGCGCTGGTTGTGCCTGTGCACCGGTGTCATGCTTCTGATCCATGCCATGTTCCTCAGCCTATGAGTGTGTGTGTGCGCATGCCTGTGCTCTGTGTGTGTGTGTGTGTGTGTGTGTGTGTATATATGTGTGTGTGTGTGTCTGCATGCCATTGCGTCCACCATTCCTGCAGTGTGCCCCATTCCCTGCATGCATCTCACTGTGCGCCTACAGGCCTGTGTGTTGTGTGCTGGTCTGTGTGTCCCATGCATGTGTGTCAGTACACTTACCTGAACTCTCCATAATGCTCCTGTGCAATTGTGTCACAATGTTGCCTGGCCTCCGCTGCCAGGCGGGGGTTCTGCCTCCTTGGTGGTGGTTTCCCACCACCCTTGGGCACATCATCACTGTCTTCCCCGCTGCTGTCACCCTCATCCACCTGGACAGCTATCCCACCATCAATAACCATGTTGTGTAGAATGCAGCAGGCCAGTAATAGGCCAGAGGCTTTCAATGGGCTGTATTGTAGGGCACTGCCTGACCTGTCTAGGCAATAGAATCACATTTTCAGCATGCCAAAGAAACGGTTGATGATACTGCACATGCTGGCATGTGCCTCATTGTATCTCTCCTCCATGGGAGATGACGGTCGGACAGTAGTGGGTGAACAGCCAGGGCCTGAGTGGATATGTACTGTCACCTGTGTGAGGAAAGACATAGTTAGCACAGCACTGTGTTGTGGTGACTGCCCTGTCCCTGTCACCCACTGCCCACTCCACCACGCCCACTCTGTCTGCCCTCCATCCTCCCACTGCCATGCCATGCAAGCCCCCTGGACCATACCCTACTCACCCACCAAGTGACCCATGGGGATGCATTCAAACCTCTGGCACAGCACAGAGCTGTGCCAGATGAACACATCATGTGCACTCCCAGGATGTGTGGCACAGATATTGATTATGTGCCCCTTGGCATTGCACACCAACTGGCAGTTGATTGATGGATATCCTTTTTTATTGATGTATAATGGCTCCTCAGGACCAGGTGGTGTGTGGCTGCCCATGTGGTTGCAGTCTATGGTCCCAATCATGCCTGGTATGTGTGCCACCCTGTGGAAGTCCTTCATGTTTGCTGTATGCTCTGCCTGTGTGCTGGGGAAACATATGCACACTGAAGTACATGGCAGCAGAGCGTTGAGGAATTGTGTGAGGAGGTAGGACCTGGCCAACTGGGTGATGCCCGTGGTATCCCCTGTTGGTCTTTGCAAGGTGCCTGTGGTGAGCAAGCACATCACAGCGGTCACCTTAGTCTCCTCTGACATGGCATGACTATGTCTGGTGAATACATGCATCTTCTCACTGGACAGCTCATACAGCCACCTCAGAATTGCCCTGTACAGGTGGTACTGGCCACTATCTCTGTGTCACTAAAGTTCTCAAATGTGATACGGGCATGGTACCACCTGTGTCGGGCATACCGCCGCCGGGCCCTTCGTCAGCCATTTTTGTGTTTCTCCTACCTCCTCACACCCCTCATTTCCACCTTCATCAGGAATGGTGAGCCAGTCATCGCTCTATGTGGGTTGGCACAGGGTTGCCCATCTGCTGTCTGTGTGTTTGAGCTAGGTTTTATAGGCTCAAGTCCTGCTGGTGCATCTTGTGGTTTGCTCTGGACTTGTGCCATGATTTCTAGTTGAATATACCATTGTGCCGCACATTCATGGGACTACCCCCTGCACTTGGGCTGCATACATTACCTTTGTGCCATGGCACAGTGGGACTTGCACTGAGCAGCTGTGGTTTATGAATATTGCTCTGTGGCGCAAGTCTGCAATTGCACTGGCACAATTCAGTTGCACCATGCACAACTGCTCTGAATATCCAGATCATTGTATTTTGCATATGTATCATATTTTGTATACTTAATATTGCATTTGTCAATGTCTTTATTACAATATTATCCCTTCTTTTTGGGGCCAGTATAGCACAGTGGTTTAAGACTCTGAACTGCAAACCTGGAGATCTGGGTTTGAATCCCACAGCCTTTCCCCCACATGCCGACTGTGTGATTCTGAGGAAGTTGCTTTAATTGTTGTGCTCCCAGGTCACACCTAAAAACAAACTTTGGCCTAGTGTGCCTCTTCTGGTTACCCCCTCCCCCCTTTGCACCCTCACGTCACACATGGAAAGGAGCTCTGATGCAATGTGCCTTAATCACCACATTTTAAATAAATACTGCTCCCCAGTCACCATTTGACAGAATCAGTGAAGGCCACACTGTATAAATGCAAGACAAGAAGGCTGACGTCTGGAAACTTAAAGGAGAATGGAACTGCAGGACATCGACTCATACTAGATAGAAAACTAGAAATAGAGATGAACATGATAGTGTGGGACCTGACTGAACAGGGTCACCATGAAGTAATAGTCAGACTTTCACAAATCTCAGATAACTTTTTTTCAACAAGTACCCAATTTAAAATATGACAAAAGATGCAAAAAGTTAAAAAATATTTAAAAAAATGGAGAAAAACTGTCTTGGGACAGTGTCAGAGCAGGGACACAATGGGCTTTGCTTTTTGAAATAAATAGATGAAACATAATTTAAACTTAGGGCAATTGCATCTAATGATACAGCCTTAACATTGATTTATGCTTTAGTATTAACTGCTCAGGCTATCAGACTGACATGTTCAATATGGGGGCTGCACAGACTGTATAAAAGCTTTAATACACAAAGAAAACTTCATTCCCCTTCTGAAGGGGCATGTCTTAGGGGACAAGGAACTATCTCTATTTTCAGCACATGGGTTTTGTTAAACAGTAACCATGAACCTTTTTTAGACAAATCCCCACCATTTCAATAAAATATACCTGCAGTGTTTTATTTCTAGAAGCTTTTTTCTCCATTCTTACTGCCAGCAATCAGCACCTTCGAATGCAGGGGGAGTAACTAGCTCAGCTAAGCAATAGTGTTGCAAAGGGTAACAATTCTATTGACTGGCATGGGGGAACTATAGTTCCCTTTACTTTTTGGTGCCAACAAATAGTGGGAGCCATACACGAATGGGCAGAAAGTACATGCCAAAGGTGCATATCCCACCCACATAGAACTGTGCCCATGGACAGATGCGAACATGCAAGTATGCACTAATGCCAGCCGCCTGTCCACAACCCCATTCCCCTGGCATGCGTGACTGTGTAGGGCAGATGGGGGCACAGTTATGGACCCAGGTGGGCAGCCAATCAGTTGCCCATCCTGGGTCCTACAGTGGATTCCTTGCGCAGGTAGGCATGGGTCTGAGTGAATGAGTAGCTAATGCAGGCACCTTGGCATGCATGGCAATGCCTCAATGTCCAGAAGTCTCCCCTGCCCAGTATACCCTGTGGTACATCCCTGCACACAGCTGAAGCCCCCAACCCCAGCAAAACACCCACCCTTTCCCATATGCCAGCTTATCTCACCAACACACAACCGAGACCTGGCCCCTGTCAGTTTAATGAGTACTACACCCTCCAAATGCACACATATGTGCCCCATCCCTGTTCAAGCTGAAACCCCCTGCACACATATGTGTCTCATCCCCATTTGTGTGTGTAACCCCCAGCCACACATCTGAGCCCCTGTCGCCATCTCTGTGCATAAACCCCACTGCCACAAATCAGAGCCCTGTCCCTGTAATTGTTGTAAACCTCCCCAACCAGAGCCCCATTGTGAAGGACAAATCCATGTACAACAAACCACCTGACCCCCAATACAAGCTCCCTAGCCCACTCATTGGTGGACAGTGGCACCCCACCCCTCTGGCACCAACAACACAACCCTTTTCCGCTGTACCTGCATGTTGGTGCCATGGCTACAGATAGCCAGCGGCACATCTCTAAGCACACCTCCTTGGCCACTGGCCATCTAACCAATGCTGGGAGCATGCTGCTATAATAGGCAGCATGCTCCCAGCATCAGTTTCATGGTCGGTGGCTGAGGAGGTGTACAGTGGGATGTGCCACTGGTCATCCATAGCTGTGGCACTAACATGCAGGTACGGGGGGGATGGGGGTGGTGTTGTCAGTGCCATGGGGGTGCCAATGTCCACAAGTAAGTGAGCTTGGGAACCAGGATTGGGGGTCGGGGGGTGTTAGGGTTTATTGTACATGGATGGGTCCTTCATGACAGGGCTCCAATTATGGGGGAGGTTTACAACAACTATGGGGATTGGGCTTTAATGTGGGGTGGAAGGGGTGAATGCCACCTGGGATCCACGTGACCCCCTCTGTGCGGCATTCCCATGTATCTATGCCTACGCACCCAGTTTCCATGGTACATTGGCATAGCGCATAGGGCCCAGTGCTTGTATTACCTCTTGTAGTGAAATATACTCTTTTCTGCATTTACTAAAGATTAGTGTTACATTTACTCTGAGTGATTGGTTTTGCTTAAGTCAGGGATAGATTGGTGTGTGGTTGAAGATAGTCAATCCAAATTTAGAAGGTAGGACAGGGCCCACAGCTCAGCACGATGGACACAGTGGGGAAGAATGTGTGCACTAGTCCCTCCACAAAAGAAAGGGTCCTACAAGAGCTCGATAAGCTCAAGGTGGACAAGGCAATGGGAACTGATGGCATAAATCCCATTGTACTAAAGGAGCTAAGGGTGGAACTAGCAGAGCCATTATCAGAACTGTCTAGTGAGTATCTGAGCACAGGAGAGGTCCCAGAAGACTGGAGAAGGGCTCATGTAATCTTGCTCCACAAGAGTGGTAGCAGGGAGGAGGCAGGGAACTACAGACCAATCAGTCTTACCTCAGTAGTGGGCAAGATTATGGAGACACTCCTTAAGGAAAGGATAGTGCAACACCTGGATTCTATAGGAGCACAGGATCCAAGACAGCATGGGTTTACAAATGGAATGTCCTGTCAAACTAATCTCATAGATTTCTTTCACTGGGTAACCAGAGTGGTGGACCAAGAGGGGAGCAGTTGATGTTGCCTACCTTGACTTCAGCAAGGCTTTCAATACTGTTCCACATAGAAGATTGATTAATAAGCTAGGTAGGTTCAGGGTGGGTCGGACATTGATCAGCTGGGTGGAAAACTGGTTGATGGGCAGAAAACAGATAGTGGTAGTAAACGGTATAAAGTCAGAAGAGATGCAAGTCACAAGTGAGGTACCTCAGGGGTCAGTCCTGGGCCAGTCCTCTTCAATATCTTCATTAGTGACATTGCAGATGGACTGGAGGGTAAGGTTTGTCTGTTTGCAGATGACACCAAGATCTGCAACAGAGTAGATGATCCAGATGGGGTGGGCAGAATGAGAAGAGATCTGGATAAACTAGCAAAATGGTCAAAAGAGTGGCAACTGGGGTTTAACGCTAAGAAGTGCAAGATCATGTGCATAGGGAAGAGAAACCCTGAAGCCACCTATAGACTGGGAGGGGAGTTGCTGGCCATCACAAGGGAAGAAAGGGACTTGGCGTCATCATCACTGATGACCTGAAATCATCCAAGCAGACCACTACAGCAGTAGGTAAGGCTAGAGGGATGTTGACGTGTATTAGTAGGGTTATCACAAGTCGGAAGAAGTAGGTAACAATCCCTCATTATAAGACACTGGTTAGGCCCCATCTGGAGTACTGCATGTACTGTAGTACTGGAGGCCACACCTTCACAAGGACATTAACCAAATTGAGGCAGTCCAGAGAAGGGCAATCACAATGGTACAGGGACTGCATCAGAAAACATATGAGGACAGATTTTCTGAGCTCAATATATATACCTTAGAGCAAAGGAGGGAGAGAGGGGATATGATCGAAACATTCAAACACCTTAAGGGCATTAACAAGGTGAAAGAGTCTAACATGTTTCAATGTAAGAAAATAGCAGGACAAGAGAACACAGCATGAGATTAGATGGACATCAATTAAGGGGTAATGTGAGGAATTTCTTTTTCACAGTAAGGGTGGTAGATGCAAGGAATGGCCTACCTCAGGAAGTGGTGGATATGAATATAGTGCAGGGCTTCAAACAGGCATGGGATAGGCATAAGGGAGCAATACAGATGAGTTTTAATAGATAGGCCATTGACAGAGCAAAGGCCAATGGCACATTCATAAGGTAGAAAAAGAAATGGGCAGACTAGATGGGCCTTGTGGTCCTTATCTGCCATTAACTTCTATGTACCTATGTTTCTAAATTAGTTCCAGATGGGGTTGTTTGCAGGTTTGAATGCAGCCTGGCAGGGAGCATTCAGACTGGGAATGTGGTAATTACATAGATTCATATCATCTGTGAAGGTACTCTAATCAGGCAATGAAGTAGCAATCCAGTGGGGTTGGGGGAAATTATCAAATTCAGATTTCATGGAATTTTTGTGAACTGCAAAATTTCATGAACATTTCAAAAATGATGTTACATTTTCTGAAATTTTTTTATTCATAACTTGGTTGGAGTTATAGCTAGAAATCTACAATTTGGCAGGCATATTGGTTGGAATGTTCCTTATGTGAGTATTGTGCTTCAAGACATTTCGAGGAGGGGCAGGAAAGTTGTAGGGGCTCAAATTATGGCAATTTATAATGTATGTGAGCACTTCTGAAAATATCTCTGTGCTTACAAGTTAGCAACCTTTGGGGCTAGATAATTTAAAATGTATGTGCATACTTTCTCGAAAATGTCATAGAAACTATAGAGAGGTAATTGGTTGTGTAAATTGTAAGTTACAGGAGTTCAGCCTTTCATAGTTTAATAATGTGTTTAATTGTGTGAAAATGTTCAAAACATCAATGTTTATAGCTCCACTGCTACTGCGGGTATACATTCAAGATTTGGCATGCATGCCAAAGTAAATATGTTCTGAAACTGAAGTAAGCTGCATAAATATGGTTTTATATTTATGCAGGACAAAATTTATTGCGGATACTTTAGAAATTACTAATTGGCAAAATGTGCTCAAAAATTCATGGACGTATGATATTTAACTTTCACAAAGTACTTATCACCACTGAATCATCTTACCTGCACTAGTATCATGGCCCTGCAATACCTTTCTTACACAACACTCCTGCATCTGTGATGCCCAATATCATCCTGTTGTGCAGTGTAGTCCCTTATGATAAAACTAACTAATAGTAATGAGGCATGCTGTACTGTCTCTCTCCAGTCCTGCAGGAACTGTTGCCTTTCTTGGTCATATCTCAGCCAATTTACAACTCCAAGAGCTTGAGTAACCTTACCAATCTTCATGTAAGTCTCTAAAGTTGAGTGATGCCAAAAAATTACATCTGACCTTTAATGCAGCTTGTTATAAGTGCTGGAATGCTACGGCAATGTCCAGAACAGGTTCCTTTGATCCCTGCAGTTGCCATTCTTCATTTGCTTTAGGGCCTGTTTCAGTACTCAAAAACTGCTTCTCTGTCCCTGCACTGCTAAATATGGCTGACAATAATTTCCTACCAGTATCTCCCAAACTAATCTCCCCCAACTGGAGGAACATACTAGACTTGCAAGGTGGCTGTCTTGAGAAATCTAGGACTAGATGACCACACAAAAGACAAAAAATTATTTTATGATAGTAACACTGTGCAAAAAACTGATCAAATCTGCTAATCATACTCCATGATAGTGAAACTGGTCTGAATTTCTTTTTGTCTGTCTGTTGACACCTCTGAAAGGGATGTAACCACTATTTACCAGGTTATTTCTTTAATAAATTATTTTCATCATTTATGTATCCTTTGTTTGGTTTAATGTTTTTGTTTCTGGTGCTATTTGGGCTTAGAAGCACAGGGTCATAATGTCGCAAGACATTATGCTGCAGCAATATAATGTGTTGCCAGTACAGTGCAATATATGGGGGGCAGTGTCCCACAAACCCCTCCCCAAATAAAATAAGTAACTCTGGGGCGGGGGGTTAACACTTAAATTCACAGAAAGTGTGAAAAATATAAAAAATCCATCCGTCTGGGACCAGGAACAGAAACCCGGTCCACAGACTCACTGCCTCCCTTGCTGCCTGTGGCTCATTCCATTGAGCCATGGCTGCTTGGTGGTCCCGCGTCCTAACAGTATTCTTTTCCTGTACCAGGAAGAGTGAGAGGGTGCAGTACCTCGCATACATCCTTTCATGGTTTTGCACCCTCTCACTCTTCCCTACAGCGCTGCTCCTTTTTTTTTTGAAAAGCAAATTCTTTATTGATTTTTCATTACAAAACAAAACCAATATTCTTGTACATACCAATCAGTCTACTTCGGATAAAACAAGATGACAACCAACCCCCTCCCCAGTCATCCTCTCCCCTCCCCCCCACCACTTCCCCCACTTTTAGATACCCCGGTGTGTCCCTACTTGTGTTATAGTGTATCTAATGAAACTATAGAAAATCATCTGGGGGATCCATAAGAGATAGGTGCTTAGTGCAGGTATAGGGTGTATATCTTGCCCCATTTTTTATCAAAAAGATGAAGCTTGTTACTTGTGCTTGCAATCAAATGTTCAATCCTAAGACAAAAGTGAGCGCATTCATCCATTCATTATATGATATTGACAACTGGTCTAGCCAGTGCTTGAGTACCAATTTCTTAACCACAATGGAGACCAGAGCCATATGGAATCTATGCTCTTTGACCCTTATATCCTTATAAATACCCAGCAGGCAGATCTCTACTGTAAAAGTTCTTCAAGGCCTAACAGAGGGTCCATTCTAGATTTAAGAGCTTGCCATAGAGGAGCCACTTTTTCTCAATACCAGAAAATGTGTACCAGATTTCCCTCCATCTTACCACACCTGGTACAAATAGAAGTAGGGAGATGCCCTATTTTAAATAGTTTAGTAGGGGTATAGTACATGTCATTTAGTATATGATACTGGATAAGTCAGAGTTTATCCTGGGTAATGTAAATATATAGATCTTTCCATACTTGAGTCCAATTGATAGTTAAGTCCAGTAGTAGAGAGTCCCACACCTTGAGGCCTGCTAGAGGTTCTGGTTGCTTGAGGACCAAGATACTAGCATAAATCAAGGAGATACAATGAGGTTGGGTAGAGAGGGTTTGAATCTGTGTTAGTAGCATATCCGATTTGGATAATTGAGGAGCAGTACCAAACAACTGACCTATTAAATGTCTTAGTTGAAAGACCTTGAAGATATGTATATGGGATATATTGTATTTCCTCAGGATGTCAGTAGAGGATAGAAGGTAGGTCTGGGAGTATAGACCAGTTACCTTTGTTTCTTTTAATTGAGGTAGCCAGCCTAAAGTAATACAAGTGCCGCCAATTTTAATGTTGGGGTTGGAAATGAGCGATTGGGCCATATCATGGGATGGAGAAATCTTAAAGAATGAACAATACTGGGAAAATATCTTTAGTGAGGTACCTGTCACCGAGAAGTGCAACTCCGGTGAAAGAGAATTCCCTGTAGAGAAAAATATAGTTGAGGCATTCAAGTTATGTGAGCGAAGGATTTGGTTTTCAATCTGATGCCAGGAGGGTATATACCTTTCATTGGTTGTGGTTAGCCACCTACCCATTCTTGACAAGTGACTGGCCCAATAATAGAAGAGGAAATTGGGTAAGTGCAGACCACCAAATTCCTTAGGAAGGCTCAGCTTGTGAAAGGAGCATCTGGGATGTTTATTAAACCAGATAAAATGGAAGATGATTGAGTGTATCCAATGGAAATAGGATTGAGGAAGCCAAATGTGTAAAAAATATTCAAGGGGTTAAAAATTCTGGGGAGAATATTCATTTTGACAATATTTATTCTACCCCAAAGGGACAGTGAAAGTAACTCCCATCTATGGAGATCTTGTTGAATAGAAGTCGCTAGATCCTCTGAGTTCAGTTTCTTGGTCTTTAAGGAGTCAGTGGCTAGGAAAATACCTAAGTATTTAATAGAATGCAGGGACCATTTCATGCCAGACCTTTCAAAGCAAGATCTATGGGTGAAATGGTTAAGGGGAAATATTTCAGTTTTAGATTGGTTAAGATTAAGTTGGTAAGTACACTCTAATTACTACTGTTAAAAGACTGATCACATCTATAATCAACTCTTCCCTCTCCCTTTTTTCTGCCCCTCCCCCATATCTGTCCCTTCCACATTCCTTTGACCCTGGTTCTAGCTCTAAATTCTCCATACCATATCATTATATATCTTTTTATATTAGGTTTTATTTGTGTTCAGTGCACCTGATATGTATATTTCTTTACTTATGTGAAAAATTGTGTCCTACCCAAAACTAGCTGTATCTTCTGTTCCAAACATATACTGTCAATGCTGCCTGCTGATACTTTGTATATACTGTATTATTGTATCTCACTTTATTTTTATTATTATTATTTTCTTATGTGTTGTATCCCATGTATATTGTCCCTTGTTCCTTGTTGACAAACCCAGGTCCACCTTGAAAATGAACTTGCTCAACGGTGATCGCCTGGTTAAATAAAGACTTTGATTGATTGAAGTTTGTAATTGGAAAACTGGCTAAATTGCACTATTGCCTGCAGGGTATTCTCTAAAGAAGATACTGAAGACTCAAGATAAAGAAGAATGTCATCTGCGTAGACGGACAGAGTTAAGAGTATGATTAAATATATTAATGCCCTTTATCTGAGGTGAAAGTTTGATACGATGAAGAAGGGGTTCCAAACATAAATTGAAGAGAAAGGGTGAGAGTGGACAGCCTTGTCTAGTGCCCTTGAAAAGGGGAAAAATGTAGAGAAAATCCTGTTACAATAGATTTTAGCAGAGGTAGAATAATCTATAGACTGGAGCCATTGAATAAAAAGAGAAGGGAAGCCCATTTTCTTTAATGTTACCCAAAGACACTCTAAATTGACTCTATCAAATGCTTTTTCAGCATCTAGTAAGACTAAGGTCATGGGGAATTTGGAAGACTGAGCAGTTTGGAAAATGTGGCTCAATTTTCTGAGGTGGTCCATGGAGGAACGTCCGGCTATGAAACCCACCTCTTTGGGGCTTAACAACTGATTCCATACTGATTTAATATGCCAGGAGAGAATTTTGGTTAATATTTTGATGTCATAATTCTTAAGAGAGATTGAGCAGTAACTAGAAGGTTGTGATTGTGGTTTATCTGGTTTAAGGAACAGAACTATAGTAGCCTCCAATAAGGATGGATCTAAAGAGTTTGCTGATAGCATATATTTATATAATCTGAGCAAAATTGGGGCTAAGTAAGCAGAAACAACTTTATAAAAGTTAGAGGGTAATTCATCCGGTCAGGGGGCTTTATCTAAAACTAAGTCTTTGATTGCAGCTTCCACTTCCATAAGAGTCAGGGGGTCGACAGGGAGGAGCATTGTTGTTCTGAAGGAAAAGGTAGGCTCAAAAACTCTAGGTATGCCTCTGTATCCGAAATGGATACTGTGTGAGATCTTTTACCATCTAGAGAATGGTAGAACATTTCAAAAACTTCAGTGATAGCTCAAGGGGTGTTCTTAGTGGTACTGTCTTGAGCCATAATGGAAAGGATTAACTGGGAAGACTCTAACTTGTGTAATCTTAAGGCTAGTAGCCTGCCTGCCTTCTCACCTTGATCAGTGTAGCGAGATTTAGTTTTGAAAAGAGTGTACTTCACCTTTTCCCCTGAGTCAAGTCCGCATATCTGTTCCTGAGGGATAGTAAGGCTTCAAGAGAGTCAGAGGAATTGGACGAGGAGAGGAAAAGTTCTGTCAATCTTATTTGGGCTAGAAGAGGGAGAGAGCCTCCTTCTTCCTACTTTTTTTCCAGTATGAAGCTACCTTGCTAAACTCACCCCTAAGATAGCATTTTAGGGCACCCCCATAACATATCCTTTTTCTGTACTGAACCTCTATTATCTTCCTTAAAGGATTGGTTAAGGGATTGTATTCTAGTGACTACAGAGTTGTCCTTTAACAGTTGTGTATTTAATTTCCAGATTGTATCCCTCTGACTGAGGGGATACAATATTAATAAAAACCATGCTACTGAATGATCGGATAAGACTATCGGTTCCAGACCCATTTGATATATACCTTTTAGGAGTGGGAGACTGAGTAAAATAGAATCCAGCCTGGACCATGATTGGTGTATTGAGAAAAATTATGAGAAAAGCTTATGGGAAGGGTTAAAAAATCTGCCCTGAATCAGTGTCCCAGTAGATCTGTGAGATTGTTCATTGCCATTTGAGATGGCAAAGGGGGCTTTAGATTTGAGTGTGATCTGTCTAAATCTTGAGTTGGAGGGATTTTACAATCCCCCCTTCAAAAAAATCAGAGGGGTGTGTAAAAGTGAGGCAATTGTGTTGGTCAGAACCATAAGAAAGGCAGGATCAACCCTTACTGGACCATAAACAGAACCCAGAATAGTTTCTTTGCCCATTAAAAGACCTTTATCCAGAATAAATCTGCTGTTGGCATCTAAAATAGAGGATTCTACTTGAAAGGGAATATTATGTTTGATCAATATTGCCACCCCCTCTACTCGGCGTGGAATTTCTGGCTGAAAAAACTTGTGAGATTCTTTGCCTGCGCAACCATAGGGCTTCAGTCACCAATAGGTGGGTTTCTTGTAGAAGGATAATTCCTGCATTAAGTAGAGTACAATGTTTAACACCTGAAGTCTTTTCATAGGATCCCGGACTCCACTGACATTCCACAATATTATTTTAACCATTACCATCGCCATTTATGGTATCTAGGACATAGTTATATCTTACTCTGATAGGAGAATTTATATAAACCTTAGGGCACACTCCAACCTCTCCCCCTCTCCCTGCAACAATTCCCATTCCCCAAATTCTGTAGTATAAACTCACCTTTATGATCCTGGTATAGATTCCCACCCCCTCTGACATGTTTGAAATCCTCTTAATTGAAAATCCTACCAGTGATGCAGTACTTGGTCTGTTAATTGAGTTCAAATCAAACATTTCTACCCCCTCCCACTCCCCAATCCTCCCCAGTAACTATATACATAGGACCGTATTACAAGCTCAGATTCCAGAAAAGAGTCAAAATTCCTACCACCCCCAGCTCCTGACTGCCTCCCATATGTTGCAAAATCTGTAATAGTAGAACAATTATAAAATGACCCAGAGCACAGATTTGCCCCAATAATTAGCAAAAATACTGAAACCCAAAACCTATAGATCTAAGGATGCATTGAGGAGCTGGACCCTCCCTTAACTGAAATGCTATGCAGCTTCGAAGAGCTTGCATAGATTTGTGTCTCCTCTCCCTCCCTCCCAACATCCACGTTCACTCAATTGATAAAGTCCTGCGAGCAAAGAGCTCCAAAATCAAAATTAGTCCCAGTGAACAAAACGTAGAGGACTTACCATATTAGTCCTTTATTCAAATATTTAAATGAAAAAAAGGGGGAAAAAACCTTCACTATAGTTCCAGGTCATACTTGATACCTCCAGACCCACTATGTTAGTGAGATAAGTAAGGCCCCATCTATCTTAGTTTTCTCAAGACATAGTCTCCTCTCCCCTCCCCACCCCATGTTTAACTGCAGGCATATTTCAGGAGACGGTACCGATCTTCCCACTACCAACAAAAACAGCAACAATATATTGTCAGCACATATTAATAGAAAAACAGGAAAGGGGAATTCTTATTTACAGTTCAGGTGGGTTATCTGTCCAGGAAGGTCTGTTGTCAGTTGGTAGTCTGCAGATACTTCAGGGGGAAGATTAAGAGATCTGAACCAGGCAGTGGTCTGATACTGAGTCCTGTCTGACAGAATGCAACCCTGTGCCATAAGTTACTTTTTCAAAGGAGTCGCTGCAGCTATCAACTCCCCCCCCCTGCAGTCATGTCCCTGTGTTTCCACATTAAGGGAAGGAATGACCTACCCAGACCATAACCAGGAGTTCTTATTCAGGTACAGATCAAAACATTTCACAAAACATTTGACTACCCTATTAATTACTGAACCAAAGGAGGAAAACCCTCCAGTAATAACCAAAACTTTTTAAATTAATATCAGCCAATTTTGAAACGTTCAGTAACTTGATTGCCAGATCCCTTGCTGCCTGGGTCTGTAACTTGCAGGAGAACCAGTTGCCATGATGGATACTTGCAGTTTAGCTGGGTAGATCATCTTAAATGAAATGCCAGCCGCTATTATTTTACTGACTATTGGATGAAATTTGTATGCTTTTGCCTTATTTCAAAAGGCAGGTCTTGTGTTTTTCTCAGCCTAGCACCTTCCCAGGTAATAGATTGCAATTCTTTAGCTTTAGAGATGACGTGCTGTTTTTCCACATGGCTCAAAAACTTGAGCATTATTGGGCGAGGGGGTGCTCCTGGTTGTGGTCTAGGCCTCAGTGACCTGTGCGCCCTCTCGATATGGCAGTTAGCGCTGAGCGGGGAGGGACCCATACTCTTCAGTAGCAGCTTTTGAACAAATGCCACTGTATTAGGATCCTCTTCTGTCTCCGGTAGCCCCAGAATCAGGATATTATTCCAGTGGCTTCTCCCCTCTAAATCTTCTGTTTTAAGTTGCATCTTCTGCACTTGTTGTCTAAGATGTATAATCTTGGGGACAATTTGTTCTTTCCATCTTTCTATGGAAGAAGTGCAGGCTTCCGAGTTCCCCATTTGTTTAGTGAGATCTGCCATATCACCCCGAATAGACTTGATTTCTGAAGAGATTTCTAAGAGACTCTCATGAAAGGAGAGAAGCTCCTGCAGAAAGTGATCCTCTGTAAGGGGGTTCAATTGGGTGGTCGCTATGGTGTTCTTGCCTGAGTGCCCGCTTTGGGCCTTCGTTTTTTTTGGCATTTTCTCCGGTGAGGGAGGAGGCATATGCTTGAGCTGGGCCTGCCTCATTTCAGCTTCCATCGCAGAGAAACGAACTCCGATGGCAATGCGATTTTCATCCAGATCAAGTGCTGAAGGCAGGTCCTTCTTGTAAGACAGTTGTTAGGAGCTGAAAAAAGGATTTCAATTATTTAATAGTTAGTGATGGCAGGGTTAGAGCGTGAGCCCCGAATCAGTGCTGCTACCAGGTCATCTGCATCATGTGACTCCCTACTGCACAGTTCCTCTTAAAAAGTTAAATTGTGCACTATAAAGTGTATTGAACCAGTAGGGGGCTTGGACAGGGTGGTGCTGTTCTTTCTTGACTGAGTATTGCTTTGTGACACAGCACACTTGTCAGTAGTGCAGACTTCCTTGTTCTTACTTATAACTTGACCAGCCACTGAGCAAAAGGTTTCAGAGTTGACACACACATCCCCTTTTTTTCATATTGTTTTCTCTCCTTGTTGGCAAATTGTATCTCAGGGATATACACAGTTCCCAGGTGTATACCATGATCAGGTTGAGCCCAGCCATCATTTAGTTGTCTACCAGATTTTTTTCCCACATTTTTTTCCTTGTACCTCCCCTGGTGGGGGCAGTCACTCTGCAAGCCTTATACAGCCACAGAATCCCCTGTGGCAGTAGCAAGCTCCCTGGCTCAGCTGCAGGGGTTGCTGTAGTGGTGGAACATAGCACCAACCCTCCTCAATCAAGATGAACTACAGATTGGCAGCTGTCTTGGCCATGGTCTGCCTCCCAATCTGACTTTCTGGGCTTGCTTCCAAACCCATGTAATCAGCATGGCAGTGTGATGCTCTGCTTTTGAGCCATGAGGGTTGCCTTAATGCCTAATGCTTAGGGTTAATTAACCTAACAAAACTGGTGGTATTCTGTCCATTAGTTTTAAAGTTATAGGGGCTTAACATTTTAAAGTTTACATAATTGTGAAATGTAATTTCAAATGTTCCAAATGTTTGGAAGCTTGTAACTCAGTCCCCATTAAAGATGGTGCTCTGAAATGTGATACACTTCTGTGTGGACATTAGCACAATCATCAATCCAGATGTTTGTGCAATGTGGAAGACTATTGTTTAAATTAGATGGAAATAACTGAAATCACAATTTTGACAACATTTCAGAAAATGTTTGTGGAAATTTTGCAAAATATTGCAGAAGAGAAATCAGAATTTCACCAGAATTTTGCTGGCAGAAGACACATTTTGCCCTGACCTACAGTGGAGGGATTTGAATTTGGGAAAAGATATACAGAGCTGGGGTTCTGAAATGACAGTGGGAGGTTAAGAACACTACAGGCTGTAGCACAACAAAAGAAAACAGGACAAGGTATCATCCTTCAACTTGAACAAGCTCTCCTAAAAATAAACAGTGCACAATAGAAGCATTTTCAACTTCTGGTCATGATGGCTGCCAGCTAGAAGTGCCTTCTCGCTCCGCTTACACCTCACATCAAAATCCCTCCTTTTGCAGTGCAGTTGCTACTGATTGATAGATACCCTGCTGCCTAAATGAACGGAACTTGGATTTGTGAAAGTAATCAGTTTGAGACCTGACAATTACACTGGGAAAGCCGGAAAAAGAGAAATGAAGCCGCAATGAGCTAAACACGTGCCCCCGCCTTCGCCAGAAAAAGAAATGCCGGCAAAACACTCTAAAGTGGGTAGCTTGGAAGAGGCACAATCTTCTACCTTGCTAACAGAGGCAACTTTCTTTAAGGGATTAGTGCCAATACAAGAATTCCTCCAAACTGTCATGGGCGAGTTAAGTACGATCAAAAGCACGATGGCACAGCTCTCAATCCGAACAGGAGACAATGAGGCCTGTATTTCCTCGCTAGGTGATTGGAGGGCCTAGCTTGATCCCAGAATTGCATCACTAAGACACCGGCTTCACAAAACAGAAGATAAACTAGATGATTTAGAAGGAAGGTTGAGACGCAATAATTTGATGATCTTCGGATTACCTGAGGGAAAGGAAGGCACCAACACCATTGCATTCATACAAAACCTGTGTGCCAGGGTGGCCAGGCCTTCTCCTAATGGCCCAGTCTACATTATAGAAAGAGCACACAGGGCGTTACAACCCACACCTCCACTTGGATCCCCTCCTTGGCCCCTGATATTTAGGCTACTGAATAATTTGGACAAGCAAGTAATTTTGGACAAAGTCAGAGAAACCAGGGAAGTCCTCTGGGAGGAAAAAAAATCTGAATCATGCAGGATTTACCACTCTTGGTAAGGCAGAAATGCACAGAAATGCACCCTATTGTTTCCAAGATCATCGCTGCAGGAATTTGTTTTCATATGCGTTATCCGGCAACTTTGCAAATTAATAAAGACGGGCAGTGGATCCCTTTTGACTCAGTAAGTACAGCAACATCTGAACTGAAAAAAATGTACTCGGATCTGTTTAAGTGAAGAAACAGGATAGTGTTTTGGAATGCAGCAGCTTAAATGGAAATGCAGTCATTTGGAGGAGGTTTACCTCATATATAGTAGAGAAACTCTCACATGGCAGAACTCAGAAGTCAGGATCAGAATGCCTTATAGGAGATGCCCCTTGTTCGTTGGGCTAAACATAAATATAACTCTTGAACTGAGTACAAGGACATAATCTTATAATTTTTTCCTTTTAGAGGAATATAGCAAATTTTGAAGCGATTAGTGAAGTAACTTGTGGTTAAACTATAATCACTTTCTATATTGTTCTGTGGAATAAGTAACAAAGCAATGGGGTATTTCTAACTTGAGGGGGGTGGGTGAAGGTAGGCAACTGACTGGTGGCTGAAAAAGATTGCAACTGAACAATTAATGGGTGGGCGATTGATAGGACTGGGGAAAACAGAGTTTTTTTGTTGGGTTGGGAATATGATAGGTTGGGGTATTGTTAGTAGTTTGTTACATAGGACACATTTTCTAAAAAGGAGTCTAGGTGTGCAGCTTTGTTTTTTTTAAGATTTCAAAGTTATGATGTTACCTACTGTGATTCCAAGCAATATATAACCTGGGTAAAACCATTTTGTTTATATTTACATAGGGCTTCCCCCCTGCATAGGGTACACCATTTTCTCTCTTTTATATAAATAAGACAATATGACTGTAAGGGTTATTTCTTGGAACATCAAGTGGACTCACAATAGAGTCAAAAGGTACCAAATCCTTAAACATCTCAAATCTTTACACTGTAATATAGCATTATTACAGGAAATGCACCTCTTAGAGCATGAAGGCAACCTTTTGAGGAGAAAACAAATAGGCCAAGTTTTTACTGCTGGTAACGCCACGACACAGAGAAGTGTAGCCATCCTTGTAACCAGAAACAAGCAGTTTAGAATGCAACAGTGCCAAGCTGACACATATGGAAGATTTATATTTATAACAGGGCTTTTAAATCATATCAAAGTGCTGATAGGCTCTATATATGGCCCCAGTATTGACTCACCAAAATTTTACATGGCTCTCTCAAATGCGCTGAGTTCTTTCACACGTATACCCATAATCTTAGCAGGAGACTGGAATCTAGTCTATTCTCAAGAATTAGATAAATCAATTTGTAGAAACTCTAACCTCTTACCAGCACAGAGAGCAGCTAGGGAATTTATGGCATCGTATAATCTTATTGACCCATGGAGATTAATAAATCCGAATGGGAGAGGATATACGTTCTATTCCCTGGTACATAATACCCTATCCCATATTGACTATTTTTTAGTAAATAGTAAAATTTTAGAAGGTCTTATGTGGTGTGGTATAACCCCAAGGACCATATCTGACCAGTCACCTATCTGGATGGAAGCCACTATTTCTACTCAAAATATGAAAATTACCACTTGGAAACTGAATATACAGTTACTTCAGGAGGATCAAATTGTGCTTTCCCTTAAAGAAACAATTGATAAGTTTCTGTTATATAACCAGGGTACCATATCAGATACTGATAAATTCTGGAGTGCTCTAAAATGTGTGGGTAGAGGTGAATGTATTCGGCTGTCCTCCATTAGGGAAAAAAGAGAGAGTCACACTCTGCCTCACTTCTAGCTCAAATAAAAACTCTAGAAAATTAGCAGTTAGACATGCATTCAGAAGACCACCTAGAAAAAATAACAAAAGTTAGAAACCAATATTCGGAACTACTAAAGGACCAGGTGCAATATGCTCTATTTAAAACCCATGCTAAATATGTTGAGCAAGGTGATAGAGCTAGCCACTTGTTAGCTTTTCGATTAAGAAAACAAGAAGAGTCAAGGATTGTAGTGGTGCTAAATTCTCTGAAAGACAATTCTATGCTCACCTCCCTAATGTCAATAGTTAAAGAGTTTGAGGACTACTATAGATCACTATACTCCCTTCAAGATTTTAATCCTCAAATATTAGATATTCAAGAGCATCTTAAAAATATTCCACTTATGACTCTCCCACAATTGCAAGTGGACATCCTTAAAAAGACCATAACTCTCCAGGAAGTGAAGGAGGGCATCGATTCATTACTAGATGATAAAGCCCTGGGCCCAGATGGCTTTCCACCCAGGTTTTAAAAAACACTCAAAGAACAACTTTCACCCATCCTACTTGATATGTTTAACTTTATTTGTGATTCCAGACTTTTGGATCCTTCTTTACTAGAAGCTCTCATAGTAGTACTCCCCAAACAAACAAATCTCCCCTTTCAGTCACTAATTATCGGCCAATTTTCTTAATGAATTATGATATAAAAATATTTGACAAAATATTGGCTAACAGATTTGCCAAGGTTTGGATCCCATTACTTAGACAGGAACAAGTGAGATTTGTGGCAGGCCATTCTTCAGCAGACCATATCAGAAAGTTATGCCATATTTTCTCTGCATCTAGAACAGCACCTTACCCAATGGCCTTGATATCATTAGTTGCAGAGAAAGCATTCAATAGGGTGAATTGGGCCTTTTTGTTTGAAGTCCTAAAAAAAATTGGCCTTCCATCTCTGTTTATTCAATGGATGCAAACTCTTTATTCATATCCAACTGCAGAAGTCTACTGTAATGGCCTTTTTTCTGATGCATTTCCTTTAAATTCCGGTACACGTCAAGGAGGCCCCTTGTCACCGTTAATTTTTAACCTATATCTTGAACCCCTATTATATCATCTGCAAAACTCTCCATTAGTAAAAGGAATTCAAATAGATGAATGGGACTTACATCTTTCTGTATATGCAGATGATATCCTGCTACATGTTACAAATCCAGAAACTTCACTGCCTGCGATAGTGGCCATAGTGGATTCCTTCAGAAGATTATCCAATTATAAACTGAATATAGATAAATCCACAGTTATGCCATTAAATTCCCTTACCTATCTAACACATTTGGTAGGTCTTCAGTTAAACTGGTCAACTCAAATTAGATATTTAGGACTCACAATAAGTCCTAATATGTCTCAGATTAAGAAATTGAATTTGAACACTCTATTAAGTGCTATAAAACAAGATTTAGAGAGATGGGCCCCTATTCATCTTTCCTTGCAAGGTAGAGTCAATGTAATCAAACTGAATGTACTTCCGAGAGTTTTCTATCCACTAAATATGCTTAACTTTTTTCTTCCACAGTCCTGGTTTCAGAAAATACAACAAACTATTTCTGCATTTCTTTGGAAAGAAAAAACACCAAGGAGGTCCTATAATAAACCGTGTGCAATTAAACTGAAAGGAGGCCTTAAGCTCCCCCACTTTTTTCATTATTATCTGGCGAGTCATATTGTTAAATTTGTCAGATGGTATCCTCCTAGTGATTCACTAGGTGATTCAAAGTATGTGTCAGTATAGTTACAAATTGAATGGCAGTTAATCAAACAAAACGGAATTTCTCCAATAAGTTTATTATATATTACTCCCAAAATTGTCCGGTCAATTTTATCTAACGAATTAATACATGTATCTTTAAAATTTCATGCCCAATTGTGTAAAGTTCTTAAATATAATAATATTAAAGTTATATCGCAACCTCTATATCTAAACCCAGACTTTACAATACATGGTCAATATTTAAAACCCATAAAAGGAACCACTAAAAATTGAAGTAAAAATCTCAGATCTACTAACCAATGGTAAACTCAAATCCTCACCAGATTTGCTTGTTTCCCTTCATTTTCCGCTGAATCAAACTTTCCGATGCTTCCAAATTTGACATCTGTTAATTACCAAGCTTGGAACAAACGTTTGGAATATAGACAAGTCAGATTTTATTAATTCGCTACTTATCCTAACATGGAGTCCACATGCTGTTTCCAAAGTAGCAGCAGAACTGTATCCAGCTATATTCCCGGAAATTCAAGGAATATCCCCATACTGGGCAAGTCAATTTCCAGATAAACAGATTAACTGGGACAAATTATGGCAAGCTGTATATTCTTATACTTTGAATGATAAATTCGGGCTTATTCAGTTTTATATACTTCAAAACATGTATTTCACCCAAGAAAAATTAGCCACATTAGGCATAAAACAGGAACCCATCTGTAATAGATGTGGTACTGGTATGGGTACTCTCCTTCATTTTTTCTGGGAATGTCCATTAGTAAAACCCCTATGGCAAAGAATTAAGAGTGATCTGGACCCCATTTTGGGCCTAGATTACTGCTTTGAACCTATTTGTGTATTGGGGGATTACTCTCAAATTGTGGTATCAGACAGAAGGCATGCTATCTCTTTAATGTCATATTCAGTAAAGAAGCTGGTGTTAAAACACTAGAAAGATTCCCAACTAATCTCGGAATGGCTTAATGACTTATTATTTATCCTGAGATTAGAAAAAACGATTGCAAGTCTTAGACATTGTACTAATAGTTTTAATAAAAAATGGGGCAAGTTTTACTCAACAATACCAGTTACTACATAAACTGTATAAAGGAATAAGAGAATGTATGTATAATGAATCCTACACTACACAATGGTAAAATGTGTAATTACAGAACTTAGTTTAAGTTAGAAGGGGAGAGGGAGGGAGGGTATTATAGTTTTGTAGTTTATTAGGTAAGTGTATAGTACTTAGATAGTGTAATAGTTGTTTTCTTTTTAAATTTTCTTTTCTTTTATTGGGCCGATGTAACCTCAAGGCCATATATAACATGGCATTGTAAAAGTCAATTTGCAAGACCTCATTTGTAACAGAATATTTTAAATTGAAAAATAAATATATTAAATTTCAAAAAAAAGAAGCATTTTCAATATCTCAATGTTTGCCTACATGTTTTGTTATTTATTTATTTATTGAATTCTTGGATTAAGACCTTTGAGCTTGATAGCTCATTTATAAAGGTTCCACTTAATTTGATACAGACATTATACAAATACAAGCAAGGGTACATATACAAATCAAATAAAGATACAAAGTTAACAAAAATCAAGAGACGAAACAGTGGGTACTTAAATCAAAGTATTATAACTGTACACTGTTGCAACTAGAATAAGATATTCTTCTAACAGCGGTTGTCAAAAGTGCTATACAAAAGCTACCAAGGGGCAAAATTGTCTGGTAGAGGTAGGAGAAGGGCCTTGCACAGAGGGAAGTTGGGTTCAGAAAGTTAGGGTGAGGGATAGAAGTTAGTTAGAGAGAGGATCTACCCAGAAGGTTACATGGGTAAAATGGTCAGGTTAGGAAAGAATCCACCCTTTAGGGTTTTGTTAGTGTAGGTTTGGAGTGTAGATAGAATTTGGGTGTATGGGTGTGAAGGGTGGGGTAAGATAATTATGAAGAGGAGCCACCAGCAGGTTTCATAGATATGGTTTTAGAGGTAGGGATGGTCTGAGTGGAAAAGGAGGTGAAATACTGAGAAGTTCAAATTATATTTGATAGAGGGGAATTCAGGGGAGGATGGGGGGGAGGTAAGTGCACTGTTTGTGGAAGTCTTGGGCATGTACCTAATGGCATTAGGTTTTAGTGTCACAATTTCATGTACTGAGTGCAGCCAGATGCGTCTGCAGTTTGGATTTAAAGGGGCCTAGTTTAGGTTCTGTAACCAGTTCAGTGCTGAATGAAACTCTTTTGCTTTGTTCTTGAGGAAGGGGAATTTTATTTAAAAAAGGACTCTGGATTTTTTTCCATTTTATCAATTTTACAATGTGCTCACCCAAGATAGGCTGAGATGTAACATGGAATTTTGGGCAGACTAGATGGGCTGATAGGCTTTTATATATGACATTTTCTAAGTTTCATGTCTCTAAACAGTGCCAACTACCAATCTGAGATACCAGAGTTCATTGAGGAGTTCTTTGGCAGGCAGTAGACAGACTATAAATTCCCTGTAACTGTATAGGATTCCTGCCCTTCCCACCCTGACCAGACATCAATAGACATTACTGGGCCTCCTGCTTCAGAATGCACCAATAAGTACCCTGCAACTCATGATGAGGTTGGAGTATGGAAACAACAGTGAAGGGGCAGGTGAAGGAAAAGACAAAAGGCTGAGATGTGTGTGATGGAGAGTAGGAAGCAAAACTGCTCCAGAAGTTGCTGCCATGGTTTCCCTTCTCAGGATCTTTCAGCAGCCCATAAGTGCTGTCTGTCTTGCCTACTCAAAACTGCTAGGAACCACTGTGAACTGGCTCTCCTTCAGAGGCTGGGCCACAAGAAATTAGCAAGGGCGATCTCCATCATGTCCCATTTTCATAGACTGCTACTGCCACTGTGGGTCATGAACCTCTGCCATCAAACTGGCAAAGATGACTGTCACCCCTGTGTCCAAACCACCAGACTACCCTCCTTATCCAGCTCCTCAGAATGCCCTGAAGCTGCAACACTCTTCACAAAATCAGCTGGGATGACTCTGCAAACTGTGAGTTAATATACTGATACTACTGTACTACCTTTTTGGTTGGCAGTTCCTGAGGACTTGGACTTATTACTATTCCTTACAATGCTAAGGGGCTCCTCAAGCCTTTGTGAACCCCTACATCTACCATAAAATTCAAGGCCAGAGGAAGACTATACCGCATACTGTGGGGGTTGAGTGGGTGTCCCTTAAATGGCATAAGACTATGGGCTGGGCTGTTACATCAAGACTGTGATAGAACTGTTGTGTTGCATTTGCAGCCTAGCAAATAGAATCTGCATCGAAGATTCCCCACCCGTGTATCTGCTACCTGCAATGAAGATTGTTATTTGTTTCCTGCAAGTTGATCTTCCACATTGTTTTAACATTATCCCTGGACTTTTCTTTATAGTTCCAGTGATTGCATGTTTTATAGTTGCCATTTGCAAGTTACACTTTTATTTGATTGAACTGTTAAAGGGTTTGTTAACAGTGGGCACTAAGCCCTATGGACTTCCTTGTCTCCCCCTTCCCCTCCCTCTCTGTGCAGGGGTGGAAAATGACTGTACGCTCACAAAGGCTAAGTGGTCTACTAGCTGTTGTATAATGTTATGTGTATGCACAACAGCTTTTGTGGTGATGTCAGGTGCCTAACATTTCTGTCACCCCTCTCACTACCACTGCCTTCTTCAGCCTTCTTGACTGCCATTTTTCTTTGCTCAGACTTGGACCCATTGATTAATCCACATATCACCCTAATGATGGTTTGGTGTGAGACTAGTCCTCTTTCTCTCTTCTTTGTGTCTTGAACCCTGCTACACCAGTCTATTCCTCTCCACTGCCTCCTCACCACTGCTTCCCACCCACATTGCTTTGCTCCACTGGGAGACTTGCTGCATTGACCAGCAGTATGGGTTCACTCACAGTCTCACTATAGATGGATATCCTGATGTCCCATCTATCTGATTTGATCACTGGGATTTCTGGGGTGCTAGTTGCATCATCAAAGGGCAAATATGAGGGGGAACAGGTGGCAGAAAGAGAGCAATGGAAGGTGAAGGAGAGTGATGCTGAGCATTGAATTGTAAGTCCTGTATTGTTACTCTGTAGGATCCATATGCAGTCAAAGAGAAGTTCTTTGGTGGCAAAGTGTCTAATTATGAAATTATCCTATTTAGTAAAAATGTTGTTTATATCTGGTTAGTCTCACCATGTTAAGTTTTCTCTGTAGTTACATGTACTCTAGCATTTTCACTAAACAAGATATGGAGTTTCCTTATGTACAGTCTCTTGAAGTAAGGGGTGTGAGATCTAAGTGGATCTGCCTATCTATTTTGTCCCAGGCCCCTAGCTACTGTCAACAGGACTATTATTATTGCTGTGAACTACTCTACCTCAAACCATGACATCTATAATTTTTTCTTCCTGGAATGTGAGGGGGTTGAATTCTCCTGTAATGAGGAAAAGGATCCTGACAAGGCTTAAAACTATGAAAGTGGCATTTGCTTCTTACAAGAAATCAAGTTGAACATGGTAGAGGTTGCCAAGCTCTGTATAGAGTGGGTGGGTACAGAAGCATGGAGTAGTGCTTCCTCTGCCAGGATGGGGATGTCAATACTAATTTATAAGCAGCTTTGATGGAAAATATCACTAACTAAACATGATAAGATGTGTAGGTGGGTGACAGTCAAGGTAGATACCCCGAAGGGCCTCCTGTTCCTCGTGAATGCTTATGGGCATAACCATGATTGTCCAGATATTTTCAGTTCCCTGGGTCACACTTTGTTGGCAATGGGTGATGTATCCAACCCCTCTTTTTAGGAGGGGACTTTAATGCCACTTTGGATGCCCTTCATGATAGGCACTCAGGCTAGCCAGAACCCCACGTGAAAACATTAGCAACCCTAAAACACACAGTTGGTATGTTATCTTTGACAGATATTTTTCACCTTCAGCATGCATCTGATCTAAATTTCTCTTTGTTTTTAGGCTACTTAAACTTTTCCAGTGAAATTTATTTCTGACTGACATCCCCCTCAGCCACACAGATGGTGGCCTCCTCTAGAATAACCCTGCTATATTTGATCATGATCCAGTAGAATAGGAAACATTATGATCCCCCCCCAACCAGATCTGCTACCTGGCATCTAGATTCATTCCTGCTATAGGACAAAGCTTTCACTACCTGCCTCAAAGAGGCAGTATTCTCCTTTTTAGGCTGAATGGCACTGGGGACACTAGTAAACCCATTGTCTGGGAAGCCTTTATGATTACTGTTCTGGACCAGATATGTGGTATGTGGTATGCTGCAGCTTGGAGGAAAAAATGGGAAGTGGAGCAGAAGGGTTGAAGGCAGTTTGCAGTGAAGAAGAAGGTTTGTAAGGAAGACTTTCTCATAAGTCCAAGACCACTGTTGCTCAGGGAAATAAGATAAAGATATTATCGACCATACATAGCATGGATTTAGGCAGGGGTATTCTTGTACAACCAATCCAGTATCCTTCTATGACTATATAAGTAAGGGACTTGATGCTGGAAAACCCATGGATGTAATATTGCTTGATTACAGCAGGGTCTTTGATAAGGTACCACATGACAAACTTATAGATAAAATGTTAGAATGGGATTTTCCCAGATACTGGTCAAATGGGTTATCTTTTGGTTGTCAAATAGATAGCAACAGGTTATAATAAATGGTATTCTGTCTGATGTGGGGAGTGTTACTAGTGGAGTTCCTCAGGGTTCGGTTATCAAAGGTAACCTGCTTTCAAAGTTTGCTGATGATACCAAGTAAGGGGGAGCAGTAAATCTAGTTACCAATAGGTCCATACTCAGCAATAATTTGAGAATTATCAAGAAATGGGCAACCTCTAATGGTATGATGCTTAATCCAGACAAATGCATAGTACTGCATTTTGGCAAAAATAACTCCTGTCAAACCTATTATCTAAATAATACCCCCCTGAGAATCTCAGTGAATGAATGGGACCTTGGCGTTATTGTCAATAATAAACTATCTTCATCTGACCAATGAATTAGGGTTGCTAAAACATCCAACGCATTGCTCAGTCGCATTAAATATACATTTGTTTCAAGAACTGAGGAATGTATTATTCCCCTCTATAGGACCCATGTAAGACCCTATTCCAATTATGGGTCTCCATTTTGGAACCCTTATCTGAAACAGGATATAGACAGGATTGAGAGAATTCAGAGGAGGGCAACTAAAATTGTACCCCCGATTAGCAAACAGTCACTATTAAATTAGATTACAGGAAAGAGGGCTCCATTCCCTTCCAACCAGGCAAACCAGAGGCGATATGATTTATATGTTTAAAATCCATAAATCCCAAGACCTAATGCAGCAGTGTGGCTTACAATTTTCCCAGAGAAAAATTGTTCCGTGACTCCATAATAAACAAATTGATGTGGCCAAGTATCAAACAAGCAAAAGACTAAATTACTTCACTGTCAGAGCCCCCAGATTATGTAATAGTTTTCCACAAGACCTGGTCGACAGTAACTCTTTAGATTCATTTAAAAAAGGTCTTGATCAGTGGTTACAGTCCATTAAGTTCAGGGAGTAAAAATTCCCACCTAAGTGGTGGAGGACAATCTCGATGGGCCCTGGCCTTCTTTTGTTCCCTAGTTTCAGATCAACCTGGAGATGTGGTATGCAATGATGCTGATGGGGGGAGCATGCATGTGTCCACATGAGCTCCCTCCAGGCATCTGCCCCATCTCTGCCCCTTTTCTACAGTGATGGCACGCTGCCCTCAGCCTCTCCTAGGGGCCAGTCTGGAACCAACCACTGACATCTCTCCTCCCCAGAGAAGGAGAGCAGTCCCTTGGATGCTGAATCCTTCTCCTCCCCTGCCAACAGCCGGCGGCTCATGTTCATTCACAAACATGGGTCGGCAGCGTAGCCCAAGGTAAGGCATCCAGCACCTCAGCCCTCAGTGCCTCTGGGCCGACATGCTTCTCCATTTTCTTAAAAACATTTCACAGTATTACAGGCCTGAAAACCAGTCCAGTGAAACTGAGGTTCTCCTGCTGAATTCTTCCTGTACACCTGCCTCCATATCTAAATGTGGTTTGCAATGGTCCCTTAAAGGTATAAAATACTTGAGGATTCGGGTTTACTCAGATCAGACACACATGGTATCAGACAACTTATCCCATATGCTCAAAAAACCAAAGGAAGATTGTGACAGATGGAAACCTCTGTAAATCTCGCTGGTCAAGAAGTTCTCTGAACTTAAAATGATTGCAGCCCTGAAAACGCTATGCTGCCTGGCACATTTGAAGGTAGACATTCCCACCATCTGAGTTTTGAAGATGACAAGTTACTAAGTTATTTTCTCTGGGAAAGGAAACCATTGCATTATAGCAGAATGAAGCTCAGAGTTCACTGGAATGAAGGCAGCAGAGGCCTGCTGTGGTTTTATGCCTATTATGTGGCATTTTGTGTTGCACATACACTGCAGTAGCTAATCCCCACTACATCCTCCCCCAAAATGGGTGGTTTGCAAAGGCTGCTTTCTGAGGCTCACCATTCTGTAATCTCATTCTCACCTCCAACCAAACTTCTGAGGGCTAGCCCCACTCTATACCCCTCTGTCATGTCATGGAACAGTTTTGGAACAAGGTTATGAACCGCTCTGGCTTCCAAGGAGTTAATCCCCCTTTGACACAACCTGCTAATATACGTTGATGGTCATACATAAAGAAGAGCAAAGTTGTGAAAATTTGCACTACAAATTAATTCACTGATTTAGTGCAATTTCACTTGCAAATGACAACATTTTGATATTTATGGGTAAAATTCTGCCATTCATGGGTGAAATTCCACTGTTCATGAGTGAAATTCTGCAATTTGCAGTTAGGAGAATTTTTATGCTTCTAGCACAAATTCATGAAATGCTCTGCAGAGGTGAATTTGGCGACTTCTCTAGTGAAATAAAACTTTGCAACATCTCTAGTCATTCGATACTGTGGAAAATAATTGGAGGTGCAGGGTATCGTTAGCCTGGAGAACCTTCTGCAGCCTGCCAGCACACATCTGTACTCTTTCAAAAACATTAAGACTTGCTACAAATTGCCCAGTAGTGATTTCTTGAAATATCTCCAGATTAGCAGTATATTAGACACCCTACTAAGGTGAATGTACACTCGGACCCCGCTCAATTGATCTCATCCTGTAAGATCATGCCTTGTATTGCGCAAAGGGAAAGCAGGAAAAATTTAAAAAACAATCCTTGAATCTCTCCCTGACCCCTCTGACAAAGCCAGACACAAATGGGAGCAAGCATTTGGCTTTACTATATTTGTGATCCAGTGGCCCCAGTCATTCTCCTTAGACCACAAAGCTAGTCCAGACACCAAAAGGCTGCTTATTCAGAATATCATGCACTACTGGTATCACACTTCCACCCAACTCAGATTATTCATTTTTATGGGCCATGGCACCTGCTGAATATGTTAGCATCCTTTCTAGGCTGAATGGCACTAGGGACACTAGTAAACCCATTGTCTGGGAAGACTTTATGATTACTGTCCAGGGCCACATATGTGGCATGCCACAGCTTGGAGGGAAAAATGGGAAGAGAAGCAGAAGGGTTGATGGCACAGTTTGCAGTGAAGGAGAAGCTTTGTAAGGAAGACTCTTCTTATAGGTCCAAGACCACTGTTGCTCAGGGAAATAAGATAAAGATATTATCGACCATACACAGCACGGATTTAGGCAGGGGTATTCTTGTACAACCAATCTAGTATCTTTTTACGACTATGTAAGTAAGGGACTTGATGCTGGAAAACCGATGGATGTAATCCTGCTGGATTATAGCAGGGCCTTTGATAAGGTACCACGTGACAAACTTATAGATAAAATGGTTAGAAAGAGATTTTTCCAGATTCTGGTCAAATGGGTTGCCTGTTGGATGTCAAATAGATAGCAACAGGTTAGAATAAATGGAATTCTGTCTGATGTGGGAGTGTTACCAGTGGGGTTCCTCAGGGTTCGGGACCGACCTTGTGTAATACATTTATTAGCAATATGCAGGTTATCGAAGGTAACTTGGTTTCAAAGTTTTCTGATGACTCCAAGTTAGGGGGAGCAGTAAATACAGTTACCAATAGGTCCATACTCAGCAATAATTTGAGAATTATTGAGAAATGGGCAACCTCTAATGGTATGATGCTTAATCCAGACAAATGCACAGTATTGCATTTTGGCAAAAATAACCCTTCAAACCTATGTTCTAAATAATACCCCCCTGAAAATCTAAGTGAATGAATGGTACCTTGGGGTTATTGTCAATAATAAACTGTCTTCATCTGACCAGTGCATTAGGGTTGCTAAAACATCCAATGCATTGCTCAGTCGCATTAAACGTACATTTGTTTCAAGAACTGAGGAATGTATTATTCCCCTTTATAGGACCCATGTAAGACCCTATTCCGATTATGGGTCTCCATTTTGGAACCCTTATCTGAATCAGGATATAGACAGGATTGAGAGGATTCAGAGGAGGACAACTAAAGTGGTCCCCCAATTAGCAAACAGTGACTATTATGTTAGATTACAGGAAACAGGGCTCCATTCCCTTCAAACCAGGTGAACTAGAGGCGACATGCTTTAAATGTTTAAAATCCATAAATCCCAAGACCTAATGCAGCAGTGTGGTTTACAATTTTCCCAGAGAAAAGTTGTTCAGTGACTCCATAATAAACAAATTGGTGTGGCCAAGTCTCAAACAAGCATAAGGCTAAATTACTTCACTGTCAGAGCCCCCAGATTATGGAATAGTTTGCCACAAGACCTGGTCGACAGTAACTCTTTAGATTCATTTAAAAAAGGTCTTGATCAGTAACATAGAAACATAGAATTTGACGGCAGATGAGGACCGCTTAGCCCACCCAGTCTGCCCATTTCCCTACCTGATAGATAAGCTTCAGATTCTAGTTAATCAATAGCTTACTTCCTCTTGTCCCCCACTAGAATTGCCTTATGCCTGTCCCATGCATTCTTGAATTCTCCCACTGTTCCTGACTCCACAACCTCCTCAGGAAGGCTGTTCCATGCATCCATAACTATCTCTGTGAAAAAATACTTTCTACCATTACATCTGAGCCGTGCCCCCTTGTTCTTGCACATGTCTTCTTCTGAAAGATACTACCCTCTTGTACCTTGTTAATTCCCTTGAGATACTTGAAAGTTTCTATCATGTCCTCCCTCTCCCTCCTTTCCTCAAGGGTATACATATTAAGCTGCTTTAGTCTCTCCTAGTATGTCTTCAGGCACCATTTTGATTGCCCTCCTCTTAACAGCCTCCACTCTGGCTATGTCTTTGTGGAGATGGGGTCTCCAGAATTGCATGCAGTACTCCAGATGGGGTCTCACTAACTATCTGTAGAGAGGGATAACAACTTCCTGTTTTCTACTGTTGATGCCTCTCCCTATGCATCCCAGTATCCCCCCAGCCTTCCTTATTGCCTTCTCACATTGCTTGCCCACCTTTAGGTCATCTGATATAATTACTCCTAGATCTCTTTCAATTTTTGGTTTTGTCATTAACTCACCCCCTGTTGTGTACTCTTCCCCTGGGTGTTTGTTTCCCAGCTGCATTTCCTTGCACTTCTTTGCATTGAATCTGAGTTGCCACGTATTTGATCATTCCTCCATCCTTGGCAAGTCCCTTTTCATTCTTTCTACCCCACCTTGTGTATCAACCCTCTTGCAGATCTTTGTGTCATCTGCAAAGAGGCATACCTTTCCTTCCAGGTGCTCTCCAATGTCACTTATAAACATATTAAAGAGGACCGGTCCCAGTACCGATCCCTGCAGTACCCGACTAGTTACCCTCCTCTCTTCACTGTGGACTCTGTTTACTATTACCTTTTGTGTCCTGTTGTCCAGACAGTTGTTTTATCCAGGCTACCACCTTGGGACCCACTGCAAGGCTGGCTAACTTGTATATTAATCTTTTGTGTGAGACTGTATCGAATGCCTTGCTAAAATCTAGGTAGGCCATATCCACAGCCCCTCCCTGGTCTACTACTTTGGTCACCCAGTCAAAGAAATCTATTAGGTTTGTCTGACATGACCTTCCTGCTGTGAAATCATGCTGCCTTGGGTCCTGTGCCCCACTGGCCTCTAGGCAGTCAACAATTCTTTCCTTCAGATGTGAGTCCATCATTTCCCCTACCACTGAAGTCAAACTAACTGGTCTGTAGTTTCTGTAGTGATTACAATCCACTAAATGCAGGAAGTAAAAATTCCCATCGAAGTGGTGGGGGACAATCTCGATGGGCCACGGCCTTCTTTTGTCCATAATAACCAAGTAAACCAAGTTAACCAAGTAAATGCAGTTAAATGTATTGGCCACTAGGAAAACCAAGCTTGCCACAATTATTTTTAAGCAGAAATACTTGGATGGGGGGGGGGGGCAGGTAAACCACTTTTTTACATACTTCCGAGGCAGAGGCAGCAATTTGAATAATATATTAATGGACTACAGGTCAGTACAGGTTCACTAAATGTTAAATCACATCTTATTGACAGGGTTATGAAAAAGTTTTATCAGGAACTGTATATGCTTAATGTCTTCTGGATATGCAAACATTTACATTTTCTTTGGCAAATGTCCTCACCCTTACTTAACTGTTGCCCAGGGAGACGTCCTGGTACTGTAGCTCTCCTAAAATCAGCAAAAATACAGTAAGCTATTCTCTCTCTCTGTCTCTCTCCCTCCCCTCAAGTCTCCTTGCAGTGATGGGCTGTTTATAGACTTCCAATAGCATATCCCAGACTTACCAATGCCTTTGTTATGTGAGGTTTTCTCTGAAGCACATCAACGCTCCCTTCCTCCCACTTCAAAGAGAGAGACTCTAATCACAATTCTCCCTATGGAGGGGAAGGACCTCTCTTCCCCAGTGAGCTGTAGGCCCATTTTGTTGATCAATGCAGATGCCAGAGTAATGGCAAAAGCTCTGGCATCTAGATTCGACTATTTGCTCTCTTTGCTGGCTCAACCCTCCCAGATGGGATCAGTCGAAAGATGTTTGAACTCTGTTCAGCACAGGACTCTTCTCTCTCTCTCATGCCAGTAACTAGAAAAAAAACACTCCCGCTGCCACAGTGGTCATAGACTTTGGAAAGGCTTTTGATTTGGTGGAGTGGGTGTACAAGCATGTGGCCCTGGAGAGAATGATTTTTTGCTCTTCATGGAGGGGATGGATCAAAATCCCTTACATGCAGCCAGTAGCTTTAATCTTAATTCTGTGCATTCTCCTTCCTTCCCTTTACACAGAGGCATTCACCAAGGATGCTCTCTTTCATCTATGCTATTTGTGTTGGTGACTGAGGTTTTGGCACTTTCCACAAGACTGTACCCTGCACTGAAGGGTATCAATGTGGTACAATTAGACTACCACACACTGCTATATGCGGATGATTGTTTGAGCTTGTTTAAAGACACCTGCTGGATTATTCCCATGCTTCTCCATTTTCTTTTTACATTAATTTATTTCTCCTAGGTTCCCCCCCAGATGGCACTCATCTGCAGCCACCCACCCACCCAGCCTCATACCCCGACTTCAGGCAGGCTATCCCCATCTTCCCCCATGGCTTCCATGGCAGGGCAATGAAGATCCCCCAACTCAACTCACCTCGAATAGGACCCAGCATCTGGGGAAGCGCCATTCAGAGTCGGTGCCTGCTGTGGGTTGTCGTTCACTCTGCTGCAACCTGAAACCATTTTCCCTAGTTTCAGATCACCCTGGAGATGTGGCATGCAATGATGCTGATGGGGGGTTCATACACATGTCTGCACACGCTCCCTCCAGCATCTGCCCCATCACCTTCCATTTTCTACAGTGACTGAACGCTGTCCCCCAGCCTCTCCTAGGGGCCAGTCTGGAACCAACAACTGACATCCCTCCTCCCTGGAGAAAGAGAGCAGTCCCTCGGATGCTGAATCTTTATTCTCCCCTGCCAACACTTGGTGGCTTATGCTTGTTCACAAACATGGGTCACCAGTGTAGCGTGAGGTAAGGCGTCCAGCACCTCAGCCCTCAGTGCCACCTGGCCGGTATGCTTCTCCATTTTCTAAAAACATTTCAAAGTATTACAGGCCTGAAAACCAGTCGAGTGAAATTGAGGTTCTCCTGCTGAATTCTTCCTGTACACCTGCCTCCATATCTAAATGTGGTTTGCAATGGTCCCCTAAAGGTATAAAATACTTGAGGATTCGGGTTTACCCAGATCAAGCAGGCATGGTATCAGACAACTTATCCCATACGCTCAAAAAAACAAAGGAAGATTGTGACAGATGGAAACCTCTTTACCTCTCCCTGATCAAGAAGTTGTCTGCACTTAAAATGATTGCAGCCCTGAAAACACTACACTGCCTGGCACATTTGAAGGTAGACATTCCCACCATCTGAGTTTCGAAGATGGACAAGTTAGTAAGACATTTTCTCTGGGAAAGGAAACCACTGCATTATAGCAGAATGAAGCTCAGAGTTCACTGGAACAAAGGCAGCTGAGGCCTGCTGTGGTTTTAGGCCTATTATGTGGCATTTTGTGCTGCACATACACTGCAGTGGCTAATCCCAACTACATCTTCCCCAAAATGGGTGGTTTGCAAAGGACTGCTTTCCGAGGCTCACTATTCTATAATCTCATTCTCACCTCCAACCAAACTTCTGAGGGCTAGCCCCACTCTATACGCCTCTGTCATGTCATGGAACAGTTTAGGAGCAAGGTTATGAATCTCTCTGACTTTCAAGGAGTTAAACCCCCTTTGACACAACCTGCTAATATACGTTGATGGTCATACATAAAGATGAGCAAAGTTGTGAAAATTAGTTCTGCAAATTAATTCACTGATTTAGTGCAATTTCACTCCCAAATGACAAAATCTTGCTATTTATGGGTAAAATTCTGCCATTCGTGTGCGAAATTCCACTGTACGTGGATGAAATTCTGCAATTCGCAGTTAGGTGAATTTTTATGCTTCTAGCACAAATTCATGAAATGCTCTGCAGAGGTGAATTCGGCGACTTCAACAGTGAAATAAAACTTTGCAACATCTCTAGTCATTCGATACTGTGGAAAATAATTGGAGGTGCAGGGTATCATTAGCCTGGAGGACCTTCTGCAGCCTGCCAGCACACATCAGTACTCTTTCAAAAACATTAAGATTTGCTACAAATTGCCCAGTAGTGATTTCTTGAAATATCTCTAGATTAGCAGTATATTAGACACCCTACTAAGGTGAATGTCCACTCAGACACTGCTCAATTGATCTCCTCCTGTAAGATCATACCTTGTATTGTACAGGGGGAAAGCAGGAAGAATTTAAAAAAACAATCCTTGAATCTCTCCCTGACCCCTCTGACAAAACCAGACACAAATGGGAGCAATCATTTGGCCTTACTATATCAGTGATCCAGTGGTCCCAGACCACAAAGCTAGTCCAGACACCAAATGGCTGCTTATTCAGAATATCATGCACTACTTTTATCACACTTCCAGCCAACTCAGATTACTCATTTTTATTGGCCATGACACCTGCCGGAGATGTCAGCAACCAGGGGCAAAACTTATCCATATCCTCTGATCTTGAAGCAAAATAGAGGATTTCTGGCATCAGCTTCATAAATGCTGGACCACTATCTTCAGATCCACCTATCACTTGTCTCCTTCTCTGTATTCACTTGGGATCCCCCCTATATTTTTTTTCCATTCCAAGCACTGTGCTAATTTGGCTTCTAACTGTTGGTTTGGAAGCCAAGAGGATGCTACTTCAAAGGACGAGTATGGCTGATGTTCCCTCTTGCTTTTAGTGTCTCTCAGCAGTTAGAAATCTGGTGAATATTGCCAGACTCTCTCACTTTGCCAGGAAAACCACTGCTGCCTAACAAATAATCTGGACCCCTTTTGTGGCCTTCCCCTACTCTGTGTCAGATAGTGTCATCCAGTCAATAAACTGCTTGCTTACTAGCCAAGTGACTGGTCCTCCAGGATAACCCCAACCCCCAACCTTGTCCCCCTTCCACACAGCATTCCAGGAATCTTGATTCGATCACCCAGCCATTCTCGACCCATACACAACTAGTTATACTTGTATTAATAACCTTACAGTATGTCTACTCCACTGCCTCTGCTGTAGTTATTTTGTACTTAGCCATATAAATTGCATCTTTGTAAATATGGAACTATACTTGTGCATGTGACTACTAGAGTTATTGTTGTAATAGGATGTATTTCATAAATTTACTAAAAATAATTAACTACAAAAAAATCTTGCTTGTTGGAACACTTTTACCCAGAGAATAAGTAGTCTGTGCCAGATTGAGCCTATGTGTTAGTATTATCAATTAAACAGTGAGCCAGGTTTGAAGGGTGTGTTTTGTACACCTGTTTGAGATTTCTGGTAGGTCATCTCATACCACTACCTATGGGAGATATTGAAGTGGTATAGTCATGTAAACTTACTGTTCCAAAGGGGTCCTCCCATTTATTGGAGAATATTTCTGTATATGTAATAAACGTTGAAGCTGATAGAGTTTAGTGTAACTGCTGGAGTTTAGCATAGTTGTTATGTTTTTAAATTATTTTTATTATCATAGAACAAACTGATCTTGATAGTCTGTTACTGTCTTTTAAACTTGTTTGTACCGATGCTGCTTCAGGTATTATGGTTTTTGCTCTATTGACACATTTTGACACTTAATGCCTGGTCATGCCTCTTAGTCTCCTCACCACTATTCTGTGATTACTATTTCTTTAAAACTGGGTGTAAAAATAGAGGAATATGAGTGTTCAGACTCCGTCCCCAGTAGAAGTCTCAAAGTGACACAAAAAGTCAGGTAATCCGGTCATCCACCCTCCAGGGGCTCTGACAATGTTCAGGTTCTTGGTTTTGTACTTTTGTGCTCTTGGTATAGTTTTCTGTTGTAGTTGCTGCTTTCCTTAATTTTTTCTTTTTACTTTCTGTTTATGCTCCCCCCCCCTTCACTCCGCTTCCTCAGGAGTTAGCTGTGGCGTATGTCCCTTGCCCCCTCTTGCCTGGTGCCTGCGGTAATCCCCCATGTAGCCTTGGTTTTCCCCCCAGTCAGGGATGAGGCAGAACCTGCACATCCTGAACATCTTCCTTTTGTCGGGGCACTGATCTGGGATAGGCAGGGGAGCCGTGGATCTGTGCCTGGGTGCTCCATCTCCCTGGAGTGCAGGGATCCATTTTCCTTGTTTCTGGGTGTGACATGCTCCCCCCGACATCAAGGCATGACTGCCGACGTTCGACAAACCTCCCCTTCCTCTATGTGGCTGGGCTCTTGGTGTAAGCCAAGAATCCACCTGGGGCCAGTCAAGCGCCAAGCCTCAGCCACCCTCCCTCCACAGAGAAGGTGAGCGGTCTCCTCGACGCTCAGCTTCCTGCCCCCGGCTGGCCCTCCAACTCTCTGTGCTCATTCATGAACCTGGGTCACCGGCATTATGAACAACAGTGCTACCAATGTGCTGATGGGCCGACGACTACCTTCCTTATTGTTCTTAGGTGGTTACTGTGCATAACCAGGCAGCAGCACCATTGTTTCCCTCATTCTAAAGTTTTGAGAGTTGTGCAGATTAAGAATAGGTTTTGAAACAAACATAAACATATAGAAATTGATGGCAGATAAGGATCGCTAGGCCCATCTAGTCTACCCATTTTTCTTGCCTACCGTAAAAGCTGCAGACCCTACTTGATCTCCGGCTTTACCTCCTTGTTCCTATTGCTAGGGTTCCCCTATGCTTGTCCCATGCATGCTTGAATCCCCCAACTGTGTTTGCTCCCACCACATCGGTTGGGATTCTATTCTATGCATCCACCACCCTTTCTTTGAAGAAATATTTCCTCATGCTACCCCTTATTCTACCCCCTTCCAACCTCATATCATGCCCCTTCATTCCTGGACATCTCCTTTTCTGAAAGATGCATCCCTCCAGTACCCTAGTTATGTATTTTTGATAGTTGAAGGTTTCTATCATATCTCCCCTCTCTCTTCTGTCCTACAGGGTATACCGTACATATTGAGGTCTCGCTGTCTCTCCTCCCACAGTATGACTTTTGGTGCAGCTCCTGCAACATCATTGTTGCCCTTCTTTGAACTGTCACCACCCAATCTGTGTCCTTATGGAGATGCAGCCTCCAGAACTGGATACTATATTCCAAATGAGGCCTCACCAATGACCTGTACAGTGGCATCACCACCTCCTTCCTTCTGCTGGTGTTGTGTCTCCCTATGCATCCCCGCATCCCAATGGCTCTACCGACAGCCATGGCACATTGTTTGGCCACATTTCGGTCATCATATATGATTACCTCCAAATCTGTTTCTTGTTTGGTAACCATCAGTTTCTCCCACCCACATCATGTAATCCTCCTCTGGGTTCTTGTGCCCCAAATGCATGATTTTGCACTTTTTAGCATTAAATCTCACCTGCCACACTCTGGACCATTCCTCCAGTTTACCTAGGTCCTTCCTCATTTTTTCCACCCCTCACAGAGTGTCCAACCTGTTGCAGATCGAAGTGTCATCTGCAAAGGGGCACACCCTTGCCTCCAGCCTCTCCACAATGTCACTTATGAAGACATTAAACAGAACTGGGCCCAGGAATGATCCCGGTAGCACCACACTTCTCACCCTCCTTTGCTCAGATTAAGCACTATTTATCACAACCCTCTGTCTTCTATTACTCAACCAGTTCCTACCTAGTTTACCACCTTGTGACCCATTCCCAGACTGCTCAGCTTGTTCACAAGTCTTTTATGTTTATTTATTTATTTATGACTTTGTTTACCAGGTATGTGCACTGATCCAAGGGTCCATTTTCAGGCACGGCCCGGGCCATTAAGGTGCAAGTGAAAGAACAATACATTGAGCTAGAGGTACATACATTAGGCAGGCAGAGGTAGTAAAAAAATTAATAAAAGCACAAGTAAGAGCATTAGACAGACCGCAGTACAAACACATTCATGAGATAACAATTGCAAGTAGCATTACACAACCTACTGAACAAGGAACAACATGAGATCCACCCCCCCACCCATGTCCCCCCCACTCACTTGTTTTATTAGCATACCTGATCCAAATGAAATGGCAAGGAGGAACAGGTCAGAAGAGGAGGGTCAAGCTGCAGCATTGGAGGAGAAAGCGGGGGTAGAGGCTACCTGGACAGACAGTTGCAATTGTCACGGGAGAAGAGCCAGGATTTGAAGGTGTGTTTAAAGGAGAGGTGTGTGCTAGAGGATCTGAGTGTAGAAGGAAGCCAATTTCATAGTGCAGGGGCAGCTACTGATATGGCATTTCCTCCCATCTTTGTTGAGGTTCTGGGAGTATCAAGGGGAGGGACAGCCAAGGACTGAAGATACCTTGGCATAGGTTGGTGCTTTCAGAGGGTGGGGGGGAGTAGGGCCACATCTAATAATGGAGTCTATGATGCAACCCAGGGTAAAATCAAAATGACCTTGCAATGAGAGCCAGTGTAGAGAGCAGTAGAGGTCACAGTGACAAGTGGAATAAGGGGCAGAAAGCTCAAAGCATCAAATACTGTTGTAGACAGATGACAGTCTAGATCAGAGGGCAGTAGTGACATGGGAGTAAATTGGGGAACAGTAATCCAAGATAGGGAGAAGGTTACCTTTGGCGATGGCCAAGCAGGCCTCAACAGTTAGGTAGGGTTTGATGCGATAGGCAGCACCAAGCTTTTGATTGATTCTATGGACAATGAGGTTAATGTGATAGGTGAAGGAGAGGGAGGGGTCCAGGGTAAGTGTATAATGAGAGAGAAATTAGCTTTAAGAATCCTAGCAAGGAATGGTTTAGACCCAAAAAGCAAGGCCTTGGTTTTCTTGGTGTTAACCAACATCAAGTTGTCAGTAAACCAGTCATGGGGAGCACAGTAGTTCTGGGTAAAAACAGAGGATATGTGAGGAAGGGAGTTGTTACTGTGGAATATAACAAGGTCACTGCTGTAAAGGAGGGATTCACAGGAGAGACAGTGGGAGGGGAAGAAGTTTACAAAAATCGAGAAGAGAAGGGGGCCAAGAATAGAGCATTGTAGTACCCCATTAGAGATTGACAGTGCAGAAGAAGTGGCAGAGCCTTTACACACTGACTGAGAGTGAAATGGTATCAAAGGCCTTACTGAAATACAGATTGGCCACATCCAACACTCCCCCCTCATCCACGACCTTAGTCACCCAGTCAAAGAAATCAATTAGATTTGTTTGACATGACCTTTCCACTGTGAGTCCATGCTGTCTCAGATCCTGTGCTTCACTGGCTTCAAGATGTTCCACAGTCCTTTGTTTAAGTAGTGATTACATAATCTTCCCCACTATTGAGGTGAGGCTGACTGGTCTATAGTTTCCAGGATCCTCCCTACTGCCACTTTTTTGAAGAGGAACTACATCTGCCCTCCTCCAGTCCTCCAGAACCACTCCTGTATCGAGTGACTGCCAGTGGTGGTGCCAGCACCTCCCGTAGCTCCCTTAATAATCCATGATGTATCCCATCCAGTTCCATTGCCTTGTCCACTGTCAGTTTTGTGAGCTCTTTAAGGATTCTCTCTTCTGTAAATGGACTGGTGACCATCTCCCTGCCATATTTGTTCATGTTGCCCTAATTGTGGTCCCTCACCTTCTTCTTCCATGAATACAGAACAAAAATATTTGTTTATAATTGATGCTTTTTTCAGGTCCTCTTCTACACACTCACTTTCTTCCCCTTTAAGCCTTACCATTCCACCCCTGGTTTTTCTCCTTTCACTAATGTACCTATAAAAAGTACGCTATTCTGTCCTCCTCGCACTGTGTTTCCTTGTATTTCCTGAAAGCCATCTTTTTCACCCTCAACCTTCCCAGCCTCTACCTTTGAGAACCATAGTGGCTTTTTATTGCCCTTGTTTACTTGCCTAGTTGAGAGGTTTGTCACCTCCACTATGGCTCCTTTCAGATGGGCCCACTGGTCCTCCACCCCCCCCCCCCATTATCCCTCCCTTTCCAGGGCATACTTGACACATATCCCTATCTTACTAAAGTCCACGCTCCTGAAATTCAGGACACTTGCCTTTGTGTGGCTTGACTCTGCCACTGTACTCATGCTAAACCACACTGTGCGATGATCACTAGATCCAAGGAATTTTCTCACTCTGACTTCATCAATTCTATCCCCATTGGTGAGTACCAGGACCAAAATTGCACCCTCCCCGGTGGGCTCTAGCACTAGCTGCCTGAGGCCTGCCCCTTTTACAGAGTACAGGATGTCCCTGCACATGGCTGAGGCAGCAGTCTGCCCATTTCCCTACCTACAAGATAAGCTGCAGATCCTAGTTAACCAACAGCCTATTTTCTCTTACCCCCAACAAGAATTGCCTTATGTCTGTCCCATGTATTCTTGAATTCTCCCACAGTTTTAGACCCCACAATCTCCTCAGGAAGGCTGTTCCATGCGTCCACCACCTTCTTTGTGAAAAAATACTTCCTCACATTGCCCCTGAACTATCCCCCCTCTATCTTTAAATTGTGTCCCCTTGTTCTTGCAAGTCTCTTTTTCTGAAAGATGCTACCCTCTTGGACTTTGTTGATTCCACTGATGTACTTAAAAGTTTCTACCATGTCCCCTCTCTCCCTCCTTTCCTCAAGAGTATACATATTAAGCTCTTTTAGAGTCTCCTCATATGGCTGCTCTTGCAGACTCTGCACCATTTTAGTTGCCCTCCTCTGGACTGCCTCTATACTGTCTATGTCATTGTGGAGATGGGTCTCCAGAACTGGATGCAGTACTCCAGATGGGGTCTCACCAACTGGCACCATTGCTTTGTCCACCTTCAGTTTTAGAAGTTCTTTCAGAACCCTTTCTTCTGTGAAAGGATTAGGATCGACCCCCCTATCAAGAGTGTTTCTGTTAATTGGATTAGGTACCTCCCCCTCCTCTTCTTTTGTGAATACTGAGCAGAAATATTCATTCAGTATTCCTGCTTTTTCACTGTCCCTCTCTGCCCACCCACCGTCCATTCAATTTAGTCTCACTATCCCTCCCTTTGTCTTTCTACGCTCCCTGATGTATCTATTAAATGTTTTATCCCCCTTCTTAAACAAGTTGGCTATCTTTTCCTCAGTTTAGGCCTTTGCTGTTCTGACTTCCCTCCCTGCTTCGTTCTGCCTTAGCTGGTAAAAATCTCTGTCCTGCTCCTTCTGTGTTTCCTTATACTCCCTGAATGCTATCTTTTTCTCTCTGACTTTCCCCGCTACCTCTTTTGAAAACCATAGTGGCTTTTTCTTTCATTTTGATTTATTTATTTTCTTCACACAAAGGCTTGTTGCCTCTGTGGTGGCAGTTTTGATGTTTCCCCATTGTTGTTCCACTCCTCCTTCTAGCCTGTTTGCTAGTGCTTTTCTAAGGCACTCTCCCATCTTGCCAAAGTCAGACCCCCTGAAGTCCAGTACTCTCACTTTTGTATGGCTTGACTCTGTAGCTGAGTTTATCGTGAACCACACTGTTTGATGGTCACTTGTTCCAAGATGGCAACCCACTTCTAGATCTGAGATCCTCTCACTGTTCCCATTTGAGAGTATGAGGTCCAAGATTGCTCCCTCATGAGTGGGTTCTGAAACTAGCTGTCTGAGGCATGCCACCTATAGGACATCGAGAATGTCCCTGCTCTTGGATGTGGCTGCATCAGATGTGCTTCAGTTAACATCTGGCATATTCAGGTCTCCCATCAACAGTATCTCCCCTTTCTCTGCCATCATAAGAATGCCTTCTATCATATCCTTGCCCATTCCTTCCTCCTGACATGGGGGTCTGTATACAACCCCTGTGCAGATTTTGGTGCCATTGCTAGTGTCTAAGGTGACCCACAGTGCCTCCTCTCCTCCCTGTTTACTCTTTTGTTCAGTTGCTTTTATCCCTTCCTTTACATAGAGAGCTAATCCTCCCCCTCTTCTCCCCTCCCTGCCTTTCCTGCAGGTTATATACCCTGGTATGTTAACATCCCAGTCATGGTTCTCTGTGTACCATGTTTCTGTGACTGCTGCAATACCCAGGCATCCCTGTTCCATCAAGGCCAGCAGTTCAGGGAGCTTGTTGCCCAGACTACGGGCATTGGTACTCATTACCCTCCATTTCCTGATGGCCTTACTCCTTTTTGCCCCATCCCTGTCCTTATTGCCTTTGTCACTTTCTCCATTTACCCCTGCCCTTCTCTGTATCGCATCTTTATCTTTGATTATGTAAGTTATTAGTTTCCCCAAATGTATTGGGTTCTCTTTCCCTTGAAATTGAGAAGTGTTCATTTTCCGCATGAAAGTTTTCTGCAAGAGCCTATCTGGAGTGTCAATGGGAGTGATCTCATTGTGTTATTGGTTGTATATCACAGGATTGGATTTTATGCAGCTGCCCTTTCTGCATGAGAAAGAGGTCTATTCAAGAATAGGCATTTTGGGCCAGGGAATAGAACATGTAGTCTCCCCTGTATGCAAGGACCTACACCTGTCCTCAAATCCTAGTTCTGAGCTGCCTTGGCTGTGCCTACATTTGTTGTTATGTTACTTTTGGATCTGTCCACATCTGGCTTCAATGTGCAGTTAATATCCCAGCTAAGGCACATATTTATTTGTCTCTTCTGTCTGTCTGGGTTCCATATACATGTACACCACATCCTTTATCTGTGCAGCACCAGGTTGTGCATTAGAGAAAGGGTAAGGTTTTCTTGGAGTCCTAGATTTCCATTTGCCTTAATGACACAGCTGGTACTGCAATGGAAAAGTATTCTAGGCAGTGTGGGTTGAAATCTCAGCTAAGACATAGAATACGACCCCCCCCCCCCACATGTGTGCTACTTTATGAGAACCAATATGTACAGAGGTGGCTGCCAAAAAAAAAAGATATTAGAGTACTCATGAACAACAGGCAGTTCCAGCTACTCAATCACCACTCAGTGAATAAATACAAAACAGCCCTACAAGAAAATGTACTACAAGCTAAACCACATATACACAAATGCAATAAAATTGGATTGTATAGGTGCCCTGGCACATGTTAAACAAAATGGCAATGAACATGTTTTTTATATTCAAATGACAGAGAGGCTGTATGACTCTGTGAGGAGTAGGAATCTGGATAACAGGTTGCTACAGAGATAGACTTTCTTTCAATATAAACTGAAATCATACATCCCTCCAGGTCTAAGTGAATCTTAACAACTCCCTCCCTATTTACCTTAGTGTTTTGCACATCCTCATCTGATGTATATGTAATATACATTTATTTGTGTGTAAGAATTCTAGCAATAATGTATTTATCCTTGGTTACACATGTTAGTCAGGGTACCTATCCTTCCCTTCCCCCCACTCCCTCTCACCCACCCCTTTGTCCTTCCCTTTTATTCCTTCCCTTGACCCTTTCCTATTATAGCATCATTAGTGTGCTTTGTTGAGCTTATAATTGCACATGTATGCATGTGTGTTTTAGCCTGTAGTACATTTTCTTGTGGGGTGTTTTGTATTTATTCACTGATTTCATCATGATCTTTGCATTGTCACTTTTTGTGTACTTTAGAAGGCACTGTTTTCCACCACCCTGTCAGCCTTGAGAAAGCACAAGTCCTGGGTGAAAACATTGGGCTGGTTTTGTGGGATGGGCATCCTGCAGCTTCACTGCTGGTTTTTAACAATAATAGCTTTTTATGCTAAAGCTATGAATCTATGTTATCCTTTCCCTGAGTAGTGACTGAGCAGCCATAATTGCCTGTTGTTCATGAGTACTTTATCTGAAACAGTTTTGAAGAAATCCTTAGCTCCTATGTTGAGGCATCAAGATTAATAAAATGGATAACCTCCCATCTCAGTAATAATTATTTCACTCTTATTTATTTCACTCTTATATTTCATTAAAATAGCAAGGTGTTGTAAGTTTAATATAAGAAGAGACTGCACATTTTCTGTAAAGAAATATTTATTGTAGCACTGCAATCTATATGATTAGAAACAGTCCCCAGTAATTATATAAAAAAAGCCACAGGTAGGTGTGCTAACTCAAATTTAATACAAACCCTTGGTAAGTGATGCTGTTATAAACCCCTCAAGCGTCGCTCACAAGAACTATGAAGCAGCACACAATTTGGCAGGGTGTAAAATTCTTGTGATGCACATCTAACAATGCATTACTCTATATGTAATAACTGGATATTTTATTCTGCATTAGTGAAGGTGGTTATAATTTGCCATTATAACCCAAATGTTATAATGGCTAACATGCGCCAGCTTCTCCGCTGCACAGCTCATGCTCCCTCAGCCACACGACAAACCCCTTCAGTGCCACGAATCTCTCTTTAAAATAAACTGAAACTGTTTTCAAGAACTGTGTCAGTCTTTTTTTTCCTCTGTAAACTCATGTCAACAAATAATAATTTCAGTCATCTGCTATTTAAAAGAGAATTCAAAAATTTCCTAATAAGCTCTAACTAAGACACCCTCTCTCTCAACCATAGAAACCGTGCTGACTTCTGAACTGTGCTCCTCATTTGCAAATCTCTCTGACAACAATATTTTGAAGCTGCACCAATCTCCTAGTAATCAGTATAAGTTCTAACTTGTTGGATATTTTTCAATATTTTAAACAACAGTTTTTAGCTCTAATTCATATTACCTAGCTGCGTTTGCGTACTCTATTCTGTGTTTTAAATTTGACTGCCGTTCTCAGTCTGTTCTGTTTTCTTGCTGGTCACTGTCCAGGTCAGTCGATAAGACCCTTGATTTTCCCCAAATAGAAAGGGTTATTCAGTTTTTGCACAAAATAAACTTTTTTCAAAGTATGTTCTTGTTATATTACACTATTTATTGTGTATATCTGTAAAAGTGAAAGTAAAAGTAAAACAGATAAAGAATTTTGTTATAACTACATTTCTGACCAGTGCAGTGACTGGCAAAAAACAGTGCCCAGCAATTACATAAAACAACACATGATGAGGAGTGTAAACTCAAATTTTATGTACACTCTTAGTGTGGGATGCTTTGATAACCCCGGGCTTCACCTTTGCAGTATACATATCATATCACACTTCAGGTGTGCATAAAATTCTCATTATGCACTCCTTCCTGTGCATTATTCTACATATAATATCTCAGACTGAAGCTAATCTAAGGAAAATCCTACATTAAGGGCCTTACTGAATTCAACAGGAGCAATATGAAAATCTTAATAACGCCCTGCAATGTGTGTGTTATTCTGGTTAATGTCCATTCTGTGATGGTTGAAGTCGCTTAGCTGCACCTCTTCAGTGGTGGATCCAGGAATTTACAGAAGGGGGGCACACTTGGCCTGAAAAAACAAAATTCTTTAGGGGGACAAGGCATAAAATAAGCAAGTTTGCATCACAATTTGCAATGTAAGAACCGGCATTTGTAAGTCAATTGTGGATTTGATCAGCTGTTATGGAAATCAATGTTGGAGGGCTGTGTTATTTACCTGCTGCCTGTCTGAATGACCAGCTCCCCCCCCCCCGGGATACAGGAAGCTGAAAGATATTGCACCAGGAAATGGACAGTACAGAGAGTGCCAGGAGAGAGAGAGAGCGCACCAAGAGCAGAGAGTGATGTCAGTCCTTTAGTGGCTGGCTGTTCATGTACTAATGCACACCCTGTTGCTGGGGCTCAGGAGAGGTGTTTGAGTCTCATGGGCATCAAGAGATGGCAGTGACATAGGAGGTGCCGACATTACATGGTGAGATCAAGAAATGCAAGTCAAGCTCAAAGGGTATGTAAATGGTTGGGCGGGAGCTAGCATGATGTAAATGGGGTGGGGGAGCCATGCACATGTTCCCTCTCACCATAAGCTGATTCAGCATACAAACTTTTTTGCCTGCGAATGGATTCTGGCTATCTGAATTGTTAAACCTGGAGCACGTTACAAATTATCTGGGGGCTCAGGCTTTTAAGCTCGTGCTGTTTGTAAGTTAATTGAATTGATAGAAAATATGTAGCTGTAGGGAACATTGTGTGCTCTGCTAGTCTGCAGTGATGGAGAAAGTCTCTTTGCCCTGCAGTGGTTTTGCATGATGGTTTCATTTTAAAACAAACATACAAAAACCTTTTACTGGTAAAACATGTGCCCTGCACTGATACAGACCCCTCATGTTTATTAACTGACTGCCCTTGCAAAAAGAAACAAGCATTTGTCAATGCCGAATGTTTGCTTGCTGGCATTGGCATTGGTAATGTAGAAGTTACAGAGCTGCATAATAGGAATGGCAGTGAAGTACTGAGCTGTTGCCAACCCCACCACCACCCTACAGAGAGTGACAGGCATTGGGGTGTGCCTTTGGGTCGTCAGGCATAACAGCCCAGGCCATTTCACCACACCCTACCCTGCAGACACTGACAAGTGTCACGGTGTGCCTTGGGGTCTTTGGCCCTTATGCGCACCCCATTCCATCAGGAAATACGGTGAGATGGATGCGATATATAGGAGAATGGGGTGAACTTTGGGGCTGAAGAGTCTAAGACATACCTTGATGCCTCTCACTGGCTGCAGGGTGTGGAATGGTATGAGCATTACAGACAAGAATCCCAAGTCACACCCCTGATGCCTGTCATTCTCTACAGGGTGGGGCGTTATGGTTGGAAACCCTAACACCTCAGGCATTTGTTGGTATTTTCACTCCAAATTTTCAACATGTTTTTTTTGTGACCCCCACCTCATGAACAGTGGCAATATCAGTTTGTTAGCTGAAAGCTGCTTATGCACAGCAACTACGGCATTTAGCACCACAGGTGCAAAAACACATTCAGAACAGGATGTGAAAAATGACAGCTGTACTGTTCATGGGGAGGTGTAAAAAATGGCAATGTTGCAAATCTGCAGTAAAAATATTTTAAAAAATGGTGAAGTCACGAGCGTGCATAGAAACTGTGCAACGCACACCCGTAATGTAATTAGTTTGGGGATTTTTTACAGAAGATTGTCAACACAGGCATTTTGGGACCTCTGATCATGAACAGTGTCACTGTGATTTTCTTTATTTGTCCCGAACAATGATTTCCCTCAGCGACCACGCATCTCTGCGCTGAAAGCGTGAAAACACATTTCGGCCATGTTGTGAAAAATGACAGCTGTACTGTTCATAAGGAAGTGTGGAAAAATGCCACTGGTGAAAATCTGTACTGAAAATATTACAAAGTCATGAACATACGAGGGTGCGTGGAAACTGCGCAATGCTCACTCGTAACATAGTCATTTTATGGACTTTTGTCCCCAAATTTTCAACACAGCCATTTTAAGACCTCTGCTCATGAACAGTGTAACTGTGATTTTCTTAATCTGTCCCAAACATTGCTTTCGCACACCGACTGCACCATTGTGCGCTACATGTGCAGAAACACATTTTGGGCAAAATGTGAAAAATGGTAACTGTACTATTCATAAGGAAGTGTAATAAAATGGCAATGTGGAAAATCTGGAGTGAAAATATAGAAAATTTGCAAACTTACGAGTGTGCGTAGGAACTACTCAACGCACTCGTAAAACAGTCATTTTTAGGAATGTTGTCACCAAATTTTCAAAATAGCCATTTTAAGACCTCAGCTCATGAACAGTGTCACTGTGATTTTCTTAATGCGTCTCATACATTGATTATCACACCGACTGCGCCATTGTGCACTACATGGGCGGAAATACATTTTGGGCAAGATGTGAAAAATGACAGCTATACTGCTCATAAGGAGGTGTGGTAAAATGGCAATGTTGAAAATATGGAGTAAAAATATTGAAAATTTGTGAACTTACGAGCGTGCATAGGAACTGCACAATGCACGCTCGTTAAACAGTCATTTTTAGGAATTTTTCCACCAAATTTTCAACATAGGCTTTTTGAGAGCCCACCTTATGAACAGTAGCAGTGTAATTTTGTTACTTGGTCCTGAAAGGTGATTTCACGCAGTGACTGTGAAATCACCCTTCGGGCCCAATTAATGCCATGACAGTGAGAGCATTCATGAGAAGGGGTCCCAGAAACCCCATGTTGAAAATTTAGTTCAAAAATTCCAAAAAAAAGCATAAGATATGCAGCAAAGTTGAAAAACCCTATCTATCCCATTATACAGCTTACTGGCATTCCTCAGTTCGCGGTCGGCTTTGAAGAGTGAAGACGTGTTCCTGGTCTACCGAAGACCGTCGCGCTGGAGTCCGTAGGTAAGTATGGGGGGGTGTGGGGAGGCAGGATGCACAGTGGGTGGGTGCAGGTGGGGGAAGAGACAGCGAGGGACCGTTTTTGAGATTCAGGTGTTTTTTTTTTAAATGAGGACGATGCGGGACATTTGCCATGCTGGGGTGGGATCCCAGCGTGGCACAAGGACAGCTGGTTGGGGGGGCGTGGAGCTGGTGGGGGACTGGGCACCCCTGTCAGTGATAGCATCTGTTGCCACACTGGGGTGGGCTCCCAGCGTGGCACCCTGTACTCTCAGGGGGGGATGACCAGTGGAGCTGATGGTAATTGGGCACCCCCGTCAGCTGTCTCGATGTGTAGCCACTATTGGGGTGGGCACCCAGCATGGCATATGGAACTCTGTTTTGGGGGGCCGCAGCACAGCCAACGAATTGGGCACCTCTGTCAGTTATACAGTGTGTGCGTGTGGGGGGCGAGCACTCAGTATACGTGCATCTGTGTGTGTGTGTGTGTGTGTGTGTGGTGTGTGTAGGGGGAGTGCACATGAGCAGGCGATATCTTATTGCTGCTCACTGAAGTGTAGCTCCCCCTTTCAACTGTACTCTGCTGCATTTTGGACTGCTGTCATGGACAGCTCCAGCAGGCATTGGAGAACTGCGGCTGCGCTTGCAAACACACTGACTGAATTGGAAGAGGGCTGCCACACCTCCGAAAATTCGGATGATGGCACTATGTTTCTTGCACACGCATGCAAGCAAACAAAAAATGAGAAAAAAAAACAGTTATCTCAAAACACTGTGTGATGCATTTGTTTTATTAATGCATAACAGATAAAATGAGTTATGATATAATATTGTTAAAAATAACCATTTTTGAAAATTGCTCTACAAAACCAACTGATTGCTAATCAGTCCTGATTTTCATTAGTGATGCCACTAAAAACTCTCCAGCAATAATTTCTGCCTTGGGGCTGGCATGGGGCATGCTCCCTTGGGAAATTTGGAAAATGTGATGTGATGCGTGACATGTGGCACTTCAGGCCCAATTTCAGGAGCAAGGTGTTGATTACCCCACCCCAATCTGCTAGTTCCTTTTCCATCACAGAGCAGCTACAATCTGTAATGTCAGCCTCACAGGGATATAGTTGGTACTGAGGGAGATGTCTGATTGTTCTGCTGCAACAACTAGGCACCTTCCTCAGTTTCACTCCCATCTCTGTGAGGTAACTTGTCACTGCACTGCAAATGTTTTTTAAAGCTTTTTGCTAAATAAAGTTCACCCCTTAAGTTCAGAGGAATAGAACATTTCAATTGGTTTGCATCTGCAGCAACCTCCCCAGATCAAGGCTGAAAATGTTGTATTGTCTAGCTCTCACTTCCAGGTCAAGAAGGAGGCAGTATAGTGCAGTGGGTTAAGGCTCGGAGCTGCAGATCTGGAGACCTGGGTTTAAATCTCTCAGCCACCTAGGTACATACTGTGTGATCCTGATCAAGTCACTTAATTTCCTTGGTGTCCCAGGTCACATCTGTAAACAAGCTTTGGCTTAGTGTGCTACTCCTGGTTAAACAATGTTCCCTTTCCCAACAAAAATTAAATCAATATATAATTGTACCTACCTCCTTGTGTCTGTCTTGGGTCATGCTTGAAAATAGGTATCCACTTAGATAAAGGTGTACTCTTCTTGGAAGAGAAAGAGGGTGGGAATGAAAGGAGGGGTGTAGTACTTTATGTGAGGGAAGGCATAAAACCAATGGAGATACAGGGAATACAGAGGGGAGTAGAGGGACAGTGGGTCATCCTAGCGGTGGAGAATGGAGACTCTATTTTCATTGGCATGATCTACAGACCTCCAGCACAGGGGGAGGTGTTTAATTAAACACTGGTGGAAGCTATTGGAAATATGGCAGAAAAAGGAGGAGGTGCTGATGCTGGGTGAATTCAGTCTGCCAGATGTAGACAGAAACCTACCAGCTGTGGCTTCTGCTAGAAGTAGGGGCATGCTTGACTCCCTACAGATGGCATTCCTAAGGCAACTAGTCAGTGAATTCACTCATGATGGGGTAATACTGGACCTGGTACTCACTAACAAGTACAGTGTTGCAGATCTCAAGGTAGGAGGCCACATGGGAATGATGAACACTGTACAGTGTGGTTCAATATAAGTATAGCTGTGGAACTGAGCCACACAAAGGTGAGGGTCCTGGACTTCAGGAGGGTAGTTTTTAAAAAGATGGATGAATGCCTTAGGGATGACTTGGCAAGGGGTGGTGACCTGGGTGAGGTGGAGGAATAGGGGATGAAGCTAAAAAGGGCCATAGCAAAGGCAATAAACCTCTGTGTCAAGCAAGTGAGCAAATGTAAGATGAAAAAAGAGACCACTCTTGTTCTCAAAAGAGCTGGCTGAAAAAGTAAAGACTAAAAGGGTAGTATTCAGAAGGTATAAGGAGATGCAGAGGGAGGAGGATAGAGAAGCATATCTGGGGAAACAGAGGGAAACAGGAAGAGCAGTAAGGAGCATGAAGATGCAAACTGAAGAGAAAATAGCACAGGCAATGATGAAGGGGGATAATACATTTCTTAGATATGTAAGCAAAAGGAAGAAGACTAGGTTTAGGACTTCAAGGTTAAGAAGGGAAGGGGCATTGTGCAGAGTGGAACCAGGAAAAAGCAGACATCCTAAACAAATACTTTTATTTAGTGTTTGCAGAAGAAGAAGAAGGGAAGGGGCCACAAAAAATTAACAGGAGCATTGGAGGGAAGGCGGGGGACACTTGTCCATTTTCAGTGAAGAGTGTCCTGAAGGGACTCGCTAATCTGAAAGTGGACAAATCAATGACCCAATAGGGTGCATCCAAGGGTATTGAGGGAGCTCAAGGAGGTACTGGCTGCACCTCTGATAGTTCTATTTAACAGCTCATTGGAAACAGAAGTGGTTCCAGGACACTGGAGGGCAGATGTAGTCCCACTTCACAGCAGTGGTAGCAGGGAAGAGGCAGACAGTTATAGGATAGTCAGCCTGACTTCGGTGGTGGGAATGTTAATGGAGTCAATGCTGAATGAAAGGATTGTGGAATAGCTTGAATCCAGTAAGTTACAAGACCCGAGGATGCATGGATTCAGGAGGAGAGGTCATGCCAAATGAATCTGATGGAGTTCTTTGACTGCATAACCAAGGAATTAGATAAGGGTGCTGCAGTGGACATGGCCTACCAAGACTTCAGTAAGGCTTTCAACATTGTTCCACATAGGAGTCTAGTAAGCAAGCTGATAGCTTAGAAGTGGGTACAAAGGTGGAAAACTGAATAAGAAATTGATTAGGAGATAGGCAATTGAGAGTAGTGGTAAAAGGAGTTCACTCAGAGGAAGGCAGGATAAGCAACGGGGTACCTCATGCATCAGTGCTGGAATCAGTCCTCTTTAATGTCTTTATAAGTGACATTGCAGAGGAGCTGGAAGGGAAGGTCTGACTCTTTGCAGATGACACTAAAATCTGCAAAAGTGTTGATACTCTAGGGGAAGTGGAATGATGAGCAGACACCTGAGAAAACTCGAGTAGTGGTCAAGGGTATGGCAGCTGGGTGTCAATGCAAAAAAAAACTGCAAAGTAATGCACTTGAGGCACAGAAACCCATGAAAGAGTACAAAATGGTAGGAGTGGTACTGACCACCATCAAGCAGGAAACAGATCTGAGGGTCATCATATTGAATGACCCAAAGGTGGCCATGCAGTGCAGCAAGGCATTTGGGAGGGCTAGTGGGATACAGGGGTGCATAGGAAAGGGTATCACCACCAGAAAGAAGGATATGGTAATGCCTCTATATAGATCACTAGTAAGAGCTCACCTAGTGTACTGTGTTCAGTTTTGGAGAGCACATCTCTGGAAGGACATAGAGTGGATGTGGTCCAGAAGAGGGTAACTAAAATGGTGCTGGGTCTGTACCAGAAGCCCTACAAGGGGAGACTTAAGGACCTAAACATGTACACCCTAGAAGAGAATAGAAAGTGGGGGGATATGATAGAGACCTTTAAATACCTCAAGGGGGTAAATAAGGTACAGGAGGGAGGTATTTTTATAGAAAAAGGCATTCAAGGACAAGAGGGTGTAACAAGAAGATGGAGGGGGTACATTCAGGAGAGATGTGATGAAGTACATCTTCACAGAAAGTGTGGTGGATTCCTAGAACAGCCTTCCAGCAGAGGTGGTGGGGTTCAAAAATGATGGGATAGGCATAAGGAAATATTTGGGAAGGGGGTGAATGGGGTAGATATCAAGTTGGATCTGTGGTGATACTATAGGCAGGAAAAAATGTACACACTAGGTGTACCAGCTGGTCCTAATCTGCTGCAAATTCTATGTTTCTGTGCTTCACTTATGCCTGTTAGCGCATTTAATAAGTCACCAAAAATTAATAATTAATTAATTAAATACGGCCAGAGCAATGCTTTTTATGTCTGGTTGTTTGGATCATCTGCGTCAAATTCCACACCCTCTCCCCACTCCAGATCCTTCAACAATGCATCCATTGGCATCTGGTAGCTGGTTAGATGTTTGCTGATTTCTTTTTCATATGTAAACATACAGGACTCTCATCCCAGGGTCATCTAATATATTTTTATTAATAAATAGGAAATAAAGCACAGCTGCTTGGAACAGTTTAAATGTCTGAAAACTGCTACCAAAGATTAGCCTGATTAACCACAGAGAATCATCAATTGGTGTGGCATTTAGAATTCCGATGCCATTTTTGTTAACTTTGACAAGAGCACAAGAGGTCATATGGGACTTGCCCATTTATTTATTTTAAGTTACAAGCTGACTGGTGGCTAGGCACAGTGTTACCTTGGGCAAGAAGAATTTTCCACCTGAAGTAGAAAATTCTTCTTACACAAGATATTGCTGTGTTGGGCAATAGAAAACCAAGATGTCCAATATGTTCCATTCTGTTCAGAACCTAAATACTGTCAGTGACAGTTTAAAGAAAAAATATCACATAAAATTTCAAAATAAAATCCTTTAATGTTCGCTTTCTTTTTTAATGTTATAATGTTTATTCAAGGAAAAAGAAGAACAAAATACAACAGGGTACATATAGGAACAGCCACAATAAAGCAACCATTAAATAATGTAATCCAGTGAAAATGTTCAGAGTGTCCACAGCAACTAATAATTACATCCAGGTTGCCAATTGTATCCATACTAGAAAAGAAAGAAGCAAATAGAAGTCTCAATATGCTATTTTCCATAACAAACTTAAAGGGTGTAATAAGAGTCCTGGCAAACGGTTGAACCAAGTAAAGGCAAACAAAATCTGAATTGAAGTTCCAGCCTCAGTCACTTTCATTATGTCACCTCAGTTATGACCCAAACTACCACACGTGATGCCAGTCTGTGGTAGGAGAACAATTAAACCCTCTTACAATCCAGTTTGTACCCATACTAAAATGTTATAACAAAACAAATCTGAACTTTAATGTTAGCTTTCATGTAGACGAACTTTTTATGCTATGAAAGGGTACTTACAAGAGACAGCAATGATTACAATAAATATAGAGTCAAGTCAATTCTAAAGAAAAGCAAACAAAGCATAAGAGCAGAAGAAAAAAATTAGAATTTAGACTTGCCTACAGGAAAGATGGGGGAAAAAGCGTCTATTCTTACATAAACAATAAGAAACAAGCCACAAAATCTAGTGGCCCTTTGGTTGTCAACTCAAATGAAATAACAGTACCTCAAGATATAGCAGAGGAATTTAATAAATACTTTTGTACAGTGTTCGACCATAAAAACAAAATGATAATACCACAAGTAATCAAATTGAGGACTTATCTAAGCTTACGAAAAAAAGAGATTCTAAGCAAACTAGAGAAAATTAATACTAAAAAATCTCCTGGCCCTGATAAGTTGCATCCAAGACTTCTAAAAGAAATCAGAGAATGGTTAGTGGAACCACTGCACAAAATTTTCAATTTGTCACTATTTTCACCGACCATCAGTTTGAGTGAAAATGAACGTGTCTCACTGTGGCTGCTGTAGGTAGTGCTTTTTGGACAGCACTTCGTAGATCACTCCTGTAATGGCTGCCTGGTTTCTAATAGAATATTTTTTTACATAGTTTGTATAAAACTACCGGTGGAGGAAAGGGTCTGGTTTTGTTTGTTTTAATGCAGTTGGACGACTGGGTGTATAGCCACATGTGAAAGTTGTGGTACAGGGTTCGCTGAGTTTATTGCAGTCGGGTTGAGCCAAAGCATGCAAGACAGGTCAGACTTCAGTTAAAAAGGAATATTTTAGGGTATTACAGAGAGATCTTGTCAGTCTGTGTGTGTGTGTGTGTGTGTGTGTGTGTGTGTGTGTGTGTGTATGTAGGGGGGGGTCTCATCGAACAGCATCTCCGAGATCATGGTTGTCTTTGTGGAATAGCTGACAGGAGTAGCATGGTACCTGCTGTTCTGTTCAGTCTGTAGAGGAGCATAAAAAAATTACCATTAGTAAATTATCTATTACTGATACTTAGAAAGGAGATGAACGGAGATGGTACTGATGGTGGAAGAATTTAATGATTATAACAATAATCACAGCAAGAGATTACAAGTGGTACATCCTTCATTCTTCATTCTTCAAACTAACAGTGTATAGTGGCTTGCTTATATAGTGGAAGACAATACTATGGTTGTCTATGATTGGTCCAAGACAAATATAAACATCAACTTACAAGGCAATTTTTCTTTTAGTACACGTATGACAAGGGAATTCTCCTTTTAGTTCTTGCATGAGCTAATCCTTACTTAGCACAAATGTATTGATAGTGTAAATTATACTACTATATAAGGATAATAATAATGGTCATTACCAGTTATTAAGATCTAGAAGGAAGAAATAGGTTTGCACTTAGGAATGTGCACTCAAGCACTTTGGTCTGTCCTAATAATAAACACTAAAAATAGTCTGAAGGGATAATTTGAACTCTCTCCCTGTATTTCTGTTTGTGCAGACACTTAAGACACCTGTTTTCTATTACTCACATGGTCAATACAAATATCAAAAGACACTTTAATATTACAAGTTGTTGCTCAGTTTTAACTAGTAACTTTTGCAAGTTTTAATATGATTTAGCTTCATAGTTCATTATTTGTTACACAAACACATTATGTGTTAGACCAAAATGAGGTTTAGGCTGAAATTATTGAGACACATTTCTTTATCCCCTATTACAAGCCCCCCTTTGGCCCAATAATTGCCTAATTATTATTTATGCAACAATGCAACTCCTCGGAGCATGTACATCTCACAATGTACTTCACATTATTCACAATCACTTGATCAATAAGTGTTGATTAAATCCACTCTCTGGCCCTTTTGTCACATTTGGGCATTCAGTTGGTGTTACAGTTAAGTATATGGCATTTGAGACTACAAAACGTAATGAGTTGCTTAAACTAGCATAGTTACAAACACTATTGTTACCACAAAGACAGTAGGACAGAGTTCACATATAAGCATTATTGTCCTTTGGTGTGGCTCTGTTTATAACAAGAAAAGCATTTTTTCTGTTTTTAGTCCATGTAGCTTTGCTGTGATACAGTCTTGAGCTTTGAGGTACAGCTGCTATACCAGCTGTTTAGTATGTCCATACACCAATTTAGAAAAGTTAGTGTTCATATTGCTGGCTGGCTGATTAGCAGACACACTGGACTGGTCAGGGGTGCATTAGATTGTGCATTGAGTAGCCACACACATTGGCATGGCATTTGTGTTGTGGAAGTTGATTACACCCTGGCACACGGATTAAACAGTCCATAAACAGTCCATAGTAAAGCAATAGGTTTGCATAAAGTATCAGCCATGTTTGGAATAAACAACAGTGAAGAAAATGGATGTCTTGCTTGAAGGTCAATTAAAGAAGAATCTTTTTGCTGAAGTTAGGGGATTGCCCCTACCCCAGACTTAACTCCACAGTAAGTAGAAACAATAAGCTTGATAGTAGAGTTTAAACTCACTGGACCTTTTCCAGTTGATTTAGAGTTGTACAAATAGATGTAATTTTGCTAAAACATTACACTTGCAGAGGTAATAATGACTTGATTTATGCAATAGAACTTATGTGGAACCAATTAGGAAACATAAGCATTTTTGCAATAGAACAATTTTAGTATTGAGCATAATGTATAAAAAGAATGAATATGTGGAAGTACATACACAACTCCCACTCCAGCTTAACTAATTCTTGAAGCATATGTTTTTGAAGAAGAATCAAATACACATTTTTTGGTATTTACCCCTATGGGGAGATAGCAATGTACCTTGCAACCTTTGTGGACATTACACTGGAAGGAAGGAAGGGTAGCTTACCCCCTCCCCCCGAGCTTCTACTGGCAGAAGATACAACTCAATTACTGTAATACAAGATTATTTCCAAAGGATAAAAGAAGCCAAGCATCCCAGGGTTTTCTTATCCTAAACATGACAAAATGTCAGCTGAGTTTATAAAAGAAGTTTTGCTTACAGTTAAATGTTGATTAACTATGTTTGCTGCAACACAAGAAGGTCAAAAGGTCACATAGTGTGCATACAAGGGTCGCTCAAACCCATTTATTTTTGTAGTGGCCTTGAACACTACTGATATTAAAAATATCTTAATGTTACATTGCACAGGAAATAAAAACAACTTTTAAACATTTTTTATCCAAGGACACTTGAATACCACATTTAAAAATATGCCAACATCATTTTTAATGAGAATCTTTTTGTCCTTCAGAAACTCTAGTGTCACTGATAACATTATTAATTATGCCAAACTGTGGTTTGTTTGGTTATGGTAGCAATTACAGAAGAACAAGTGGCTAGCTTTTGCTCTAGTCCACCCCACAGCATACTAAGAGTAGTTAGAATTAAACTCTTTAACATTAGAAGAGGCAAGGTCTTTGGGCATTAAGTTAGTATGACTTGCCAATACCTGACTTTTCACTCCTACATTTTAACTGCTCCTATACAGGAGTTAGCACACTACCAAGTGCTTGTTTTTAGATTTCAAAACATTTACATTTTACAAACGTGCTACAGAAGCTGTGACATAGTTTATATTGCAATTAATAAAAGAGAATTATCCCTATCTAAAAAAAACAAAGGTCTCCCTGTACCTTTACAAACCAACTTTAGTTATCAGTTTTTCTCTTGCAGGGATTTTGGCTCTTGACTTATTTACATTTCTAAACTATCTATTTCTGACCGTAGCTGGATTATTACATCTTTTTGCTGTTCATGCAGCTTTCTCTTTTTTTAAAAAATCTCATGTGTTATAGTATTGGCACTTTTAACTGGAAATGCCTCTACCCATTTTAAGAACATATCTATTACTACCTTTTATTTTTACTAACTTGCCTTCTACTTCTTTTTATCCCTGTCCGTCCCTCTCCATCCCCTGTGTTTCCTCTCTTTTCACCCATTTCTCTTTTTTAGCTCCTGGTGAAGAGGTAGTGGGTCTTTTTTCATCACTTTCTCTGTGATAAGCCTCATCATCCTCTCTCAAAGTATCTCTTGCTTTTGAATATTTTTTATCATAGCTATCTTCTTGCTTTTTATATCTTTCTGCCTCTTCCTTGTTTCCCATTTTTTCAGCGTATTCCCTTTTTAATCCATGTTTAGCACACTTGTTTTGCAGCTCTAAAGCATATTGTTCTTGCTGATACCTTGTGGTAGCAGACATAGGTCCGCCGGTGGCTGTCATTTCCCTTGTTTGCACGGGTGCACCTTAACCTTTATCACCCCTTCTTTTATCTTACTTAACTCTTGAATCTTCTCCATTGCATCCTGTAGTTCTGTATACAGTTGCCTGGTTTCACTAGCCTGCTCTTGTGACTGTTGGTCTAGCTTAATCTGCAGAAGGGCATGATCCCTATCTAACAGACACAAATCCCTTTGTGCTTTTATTAGCTGTGTCCTAAAATTAATACACTGCTGCTCTAACTCTTGGTGTTGATCTATTGGGATGCTATCTTTATACATCAATGTTAATTCTTCTAGTTGTTTAGCATTTTGATCCCTTTCATCCCTCATCTGGGCTACTTCTTTATTCTGTCGACACACAATAGTCTGATTATACTGCCACAGCCCTTGCAATGCATTTGCAAAGATTTCCTTTTCATTTTTTACTCCCTCATTACGAAGGGACACTTGCTGAGTAAAATACAATTGTGCCTGTTGATCATCAGGCACTGGTTCATATGCTTCCCCCTTTAGGTGTTTTCCTAGAAAATGACCTATCAATGTTTCCATACTCATTTTTCTTATCTTTTTCTTGCCTGCCTAGCCTTTACAGCCGGGTGCACCCATGCACTGGTGCCCTGGTCTGTCTAGCTATGTCTTATGGCTCCCCTGTGAGGTCTGGCTTGCAAGTCCCAGCACCTTCACTAACCTACTCTGCCCCTAGAGTTCCTACAGAGTTAAGCATTACTTTATATTTAAAACAATTTGAGAAGCATACAAAGCATACCTCACCTAATTAGGAAGTGGCTAACCCTGTCTGTGTGCACCATTGTCTCTAGCTTTAAGCCATTTGCAACACGTCTCCGAGCGTCATCACCTTCTTATTAGTGCTCCAAAGTGTACAGCACCAGCGATCCGAGTCTTTAAGGCACCAATTGTAGAGGAGCAAAAAAAAATTACCATTAGTAAATTATGTATTACTGATACTTAGAAAGGAGACGAACGGAGATGGTACTGATGGCGGAAGAATTTAATGGTTATAACAATAATCACAGCAAGAGATTACAAGTGGTACATCCTTCATTCTTCATTCTTCAAACTAACAGTGTATAGTGGCTTGCTTATATAGTGGAAGACAGTACTATGGTTGTCTATGATTGGTCCAAGACAAATATAAACATCAACTTACAAGGCAATTTTTCTTTAGTACATGTATGACAAGGCAATTCTCCTTTTAGTTCTTGCATGAGCTAATCCTTACTTAGCACAAATGTATTGATAGTGTAAATTATACTACTATATAAGGATAATAATACTGGTCATTACCAGTTATTAAGATCTAGAAGGAAGAAATAGGTTTGCACTTAGGAATGTGCACTCAAGCACTTTGGTCTGTCCTAATAATAAACTCTAAAAATAGTCTGAAGGGATAATTTGAACTCTCTCCCTGTATTTCTGTTTGTGCAGACACTTAAGACACCTGTTTTCTATTACTCACATGGTCAATACAAATATCAAAAGACACTTTAATATTACAAGTTGTTGCTCAGTTTTAACTTGTAACTTTTGCAAGTTTTAATATGATTTAGCTTCATAGTTCATTATTTGTTACACAAACACATTATGCGTTAGACCAAAATGAGGTTTAGGCTGAAATTATTGGGACACATTTCTTTATCCCCTATTACACAGTCACATTGGAGCTGAGGGCAGAGGGACAGCAGGGTGGCATGAATTGATTTTATGTGGTGCTGCAGTTTGGATGGCACAAGTAGTGCCCTTTGAATGGCTATGTCCTGATAAGGACACAGCTGAGAAAGGCTTTCAGCCAATCAAAAGTCTAGATATTTTTTGCCCATTTTAAAAAATGATATTTTTTATTTCCATGTTATTTCTACATTCTAAAGGAGTTTAGGTGTACATTTTAAGATTGTCATCTTATTTCTGTTAATGGAATCATAAATAATTTATGATTCCACTAACAACAATAAGAAATGAACATTTACAAAGTTACACTTTGCAGACTTACAATGCAGTGTCAGTGTCTCAGCAGGTTGCACTCTCACTTCTGAGGCCAGAAGATCAGAAGGTTGTGGGTTCTATCCCCAGACAGGCTATTGGTTTAAAACATAATACTGACACTGTAGTGCAGCATGGGGGGGGGGGGGGGGAGCTGCTGCACTCATGAGATGCCATCTTTCAGATGAAACATTAAACTGAGGTCTCATCTACCTGTTCTGGTGGTAGTTCAGGTGGATGTTAAAGATCCCATGGCACTATTCTAAAAGAGTAGGGGAATTTTTTATTAAATCTGCAAAATCAAATTATTCACAATTATGTTAGATTCACAAAACATTAAATATGAATCAAAGAGAAAAGGAAATCAAATAAGTATTTTAGCTATACTTCTTTCCATTCGCATTACTTTGGATATACAAAATAATAATGAAAAATAATGGAAAATGTCCCACTTCCCCCACTAAAAAAGTAGGAGAATTTTTTTATTTAAACTGTAATAAATCATAATACACACCCATTCTTGCAATCTGAAATAAAGCAAAGAAAAGAAAATGACACTTTAAAGCAAATACGTATTGCAGCATATTAACTCCTAACATATCTGAACGAGTGTTCCATAGGTCAGGTGAGCCAATCTCAATTCTTCCACCATTTCCTGTACCATTGAGACATACCTGTCTTTTTCTCTTGCATTTGAAAAGCATTTAGTGCTGAGTGTATACCCCAAACAAACTGATATGGAGTGACTATTTTATTTTGTAAATTCAGTTTGCACCTGTTTATCCAAATATAGTACTTAAAGAATATCAAAAAGATTCACATGGTGCCTGTGTCATATTTGTCCCATGCCTTAGGTAAAATGTCTAAAAAGAGTATATCTGAGTATAACATTAGAAAGGGGGTAGCATCCCATTTATCTAAAATAATCCCCCAGAAAGCTGTAGTATAAGGGCATTGAAAATACTGATGTTGCATGGTTTCTGGTACATTTGGGCAGGACTCTGTCCTTGGACAGAATCTTTCCTGCTGGTCCTCATGTTTAAGATTAAATTTAACATTTAGCTTGCCATGCAGACCAGAGTACATTCCACATGTATTTAGGTGTATGTGACATGGTCATCATGTTCCCAATGGAAGCCAACTCATGCAGTGGCCTGTCCCCAAAACTTGGTTGTTCAAAAAAATAAATAGACAATACTAAACTTTGTAATTCTCATCTCAACAACTGAAGAAGTTGTTGTTCCTGAATAACCCATAGCTTCAGTTTACCAATATGGTACTGAAAGTAAAGTGGTAGACCAACCATGGGCTTCTGTTTTGGTATAGCTTTGTCGGTTTCCCATGTGAGCAACAAAGGGTATAAATGGTGTAAACTTCAAATAACCCAAGGTTTAGTGAATTATTTAAAAAAGGTTTAATTTTTGTATACAAAAACATACAAAAAAGAGAAAATAATGCGGTTAACTATTCCGAAACCTCCTTTTTAAGTGGTAAATACATGATTCCCTTTTTTGTTAGGTTCAGTCTGCTCCCCCAAGTACTCTGGAAAGAAAACACTACAAAGGTCCATCTCTAGCTGTTTTGGGGAAGGAAGCATTAAACTAAGGTGAAGAAACATACTGAGTAAAAAGGTTCTAACTAAATACACTCTTTTCTGTTTCAACATTCTCCTAGCATTCCACTCACCCACTTTCTCTTTCACTTCTTTGATTAGCCTATCACAATTATAAAAAAACATATTCCCATGTCCAAACAAAAAACCTCCTAGTATTTTACACGGGGTTTCTAAAAGGGGAATACTCATGATTTCCTGAATTTCCCCTAGGTGTTTACCAATAGTCAATGCTCTACTTTTGTTGCAGTTTATTTGTGACCCTGTCCCTTTCATGAATTCCAACAGGATTTGTACTTTTTTCTCACAAGATGACACATCAGCTAATGTTAAACACAGATCATCTGTGTAAGCCACAGCCTTAATTTCAGCATCATCTGCAGATACCGAAAACCCCCATATACTGTTCTCCCCATACAGCCTTCTAATCAAAGGCTCTGGTGCAATAATATATAGGCAAGTGCTTAAGGGGCACCCTTATCTGACTCTGCTTCCAACCTTACAGTCCTTTCCCATCAAGCCATTTACATACGGTGCAACCACTGCTGCCATATAACAAAGCTTTTATTAAAATAATCAATATTTCTGGAAAACCCAGTTTCTCTAAACATTTCCATAAATAGGTATGGGACACCCTATCAAAGACCTTGGCCTGATCGAGACTTATTAAATAGCCCATGATCTTTTCTGATTCCCCTTTTTCCATTAGTTCTCCAATAATATGAGTCCATCTGAGATCTTCCTTCCTGGAATACTGCAGAATTGGGCCAGCTGTATAATGTCTTCTAAGACCACTGCTATCCTGTTATTAATTAATTTTGTAAAAAGTTTACTATCAACATTTAGCAAAGTAATTGGTCACCAATTCGACAGGAGTGTTTTATCCCCCCCTTAGTAATGTAATATCACTAAACCTTTATTCATACTGGCTGCTAAATGTTGTTGGAAAAAACAATGATTAAATACCTGTAATAATTCTATTTCAAGATCTTGAAATAACATTTTATACCGCTCATTAGGCAAACCATTATGTCCTGGTGCCTTCACTGTGTGTAAATTAATAATTACCCTCAATAATTCTGCCTCAGTGAAAGTACTTATAAGGGCCTTCTTTTTATGTTCTGGCAGCTGCACCAGATCTCCTGCTGCCAGCCACTCATCTATCCCCTCTTCTAATGTATCTTCATCATTTTGTAATAACTGCAAGATGAAATTATCCACCTCCCTTCTGATTTCCCTACCATCCCTTAGAATCATCCCATCTGGCTTAGTAATTTGAGTAATTTCTTTTTTCTTCCTTTGATTTGTACAGCTGTTAAAGGTGTTGGTTTGTGCCTGCTGCCCCTGCATCCCAAGCCTCTGTTTGATTTCTAGGGTCTTCATTCTATCATATTGGAATTGAATCATTTCCTTCTTCACTAGCTGTGTTTGATCTATAACCATTGCATCCCCTGCATTCTGTCTGGATTGTAATGAGTATAATAAACCCCTTAGATGACATATATTTATCTCTATTAATTTTACCATTAATCCTCCCCATCTCCTGAAAGTATTCCCTCAGATCTGCTTTACTATCTTCCCACCATTCTATTTTATTATCATATAAAAAATATACAGATTTACATGCTTCAATCATATGCTGAAAAACATCCCTAATGTGTGGGTTTTCTAAGAAGGAAAGATTCAGTTTCCAGTAACCTGGGCCCTTAGTCTTTTTTTTTATTCAAATTTTATTAAGATTCTCAATACAGAGAACAAATCATGACATTATTAACATAGAACGAACAATTCAGATACAAAATTGTGATGATTCATTCTCACCCTACCCTCCCCCTCCCCCTCAACCCACCCCATACCACCCAACATGGCATTATATGTTCTAAGCCAGAACTTCTGATGTAGTATTAACATACCTTAAACTTGCAATGAGTACTGGGTTTGTAATGGGCCCCAAATCCTATTAAACTTCTTCATTTTATTGTGAAGGCTTGCAATAGTCCTCTCCATTCTGAGATTATCCAGAAATCCCTGAAGCCATTCAACATAAGTTAGTTCATCAGAATCTTTCCAATGTCTAAGAACCACTTTCTTAACAGATAATGAAATTAATGCTATATAATATTTCCTATTCACCACTGAAATACAGAAATAGTCTCCCAAAAGACATATTTCAGGAGTGAACAAGTCAGGCACCCCTAAAAGAGGGTCAGCCCTTTGTTTAATAGCGGTCCAAAGTGGGGCAACTTTGGAACAGCTCCAGAAAATATGAAGAAGATCCTCTCTTTGCATTTGACATCTTGTACAGAGAGGAGAGGACACCAAACCTAATCTAGCCAATTTCTGCAGGGAATAATAAATGTTGTGCAGAATTTTAAATTGCATTAACCTGAATCTATCCTGTTGCAAGAATTTATGACAGTTTTGCCACAGAAGAGACCAGTCTAATTCCTTGCCCTGGAAAAGAGAAGACCAAAAAGTGACAGAGGCAAAATTATCAGGGTAGGCTCAAGTAAATAAAACACTGTATATCTTAGATACAGCATGAGGTGAACCAGCCAGCTCCATCAAGGTAGCTTGAATACTAATATTTGTAGCCGGAGGGAGAATCATACCTATTACCTTAATCAAGAAATGATGAAGCTGGAGAATCTTAAAAATATTTGTACCAGGTATCATAAACTTGTGCATAATTTCTGCAGAAGAGCACCATTGTCTATCGGGTGTGATAAACTCATCAAGGTGACAATCTCCTATCTGAGGAAGCCAACTAACTAAAAGGGGCTTGTTATCTAATTGAAAATTGGGATTACCTCTCATGGGTTGGGATAGATCCTTGAGATTCTCATACTTCAGAAATGCGCACAACTGAGAGTGAACCCTGATCGAGACTGCTATAGGGGAACTGCATAAAGATTCAGGAAGGGAACTGACTTTGGTATATAACAACGCAGTGGGGGAATAGCTATATTTTTTTTATGGAGGCTAACTCCACTTCTAACCAGATCGGAGTGTATGAAGCCTGGGCTGAAAGCTGTTCTGTGGTCAGCCACCAGAGATATTTATTGGCCTGACTGGCCCAATGGTACAGCCCAATATGAGGAAGCCTTAATCCTCCTTTTGCTTTAGGTGTGGCTAGTTTATGGAATGCCATTCTAGATTTCTTATCCCCCCATATAAAGGTAGAAATCATACTGTGCACTTTTTTGACCCAAGACAGAGGAAGCCAGACATTCAACAAGTTAAGGGGGTAAAACAGGTGGGGAAAAACGTTCATTTTAATTAAGTTAATCCTGCCCCAGAGAGAGAGGGGAAGTAAGGTCCACCTGTGGAGATCTTGCTTTATTTTGCGGACCAGGGCATCTAAATTTAACTGCCTAAGCCGGGCTATGTTCCGAGGGGTATTTAATAGAGTCAGACTTCCAAGCAAGCCCAAAACCAGTAATTTCTTGTTTATAAACCCTGTGATTGAGAGGGAAAACCACTGTTTTTCCTACATTAAGTTTGTAATTTGAAACCTTACTAAAATCATCTATTGTTTTGAGAATGGCAGGAATAGATGTAAGTGGATGTGTTATCTGCAACAGGAGGTCATCTGCATATGCTGCCACTTTGACAATCTGCCCACCTAGGGAGATGCCAGATATATCCTGGACACTTAGTAACTTTCAAATAAGAGGCTCTACATATATATTAAAGAGAAGGGGGGACAGGGGACTACCTTGTCTAGTTCCCACGTGCAATTTGAAGGGGCTAGAGATTACCCCATTACAAGAAATTCCAGCTGAGGGAAACATATATAGCGAGCTAACCCAGTTCCAAAATTTCATAGGGAAACCAAATACCTCCATTACTGCACATAGGTAATCCCAGTGGACCCTGTCAAAAGCCTTTTCAGCATCCAGTGAGAACAGGACCATTGGAAGAGTAGCATTCCTGGAGGCCAAGAAGACATGAGCCAGAGTCCTCAGATGATCCACCGAAGATCTCCCCTTATGAAACCTACCTGCTCTGCCCTGATTAAGGAAGGAAGGGCAACATTCATATGGTTGGCCAATAATCTGGCTAAAATTTTAATATCATGGTTGAGAAGGGAGATTGGCCTATAACTTGAGACCAAATCAGGTGGTTTATCTGGCTTGGGCAGCAGAACAGTCAAGGCCTCAAAAAGGGAGGGATCAGACACCTGTCCAGAAAGGAGAGATTGAAAAAGTGGTAAAAGGATGGGAATCAGTTGTTTAGAAAAATCTTTGTAAAAACTGGAGGTAAACCCATCTGGACCAGGGGATTTATCAGATGGAAGGGTTTTAATTACCCTTTCTATCTCATCCTCAGAGATGGGAGACTCCAATATATTCTGTTGAGACTTTGTGAGAGAGGGTAATTGTAACTCCCTCAGATATTCATAGAGTCCTTCCTCTGATGGAGGATTAACCATGGGGCCATATAGATCCCGGCAGTAACTGGTAAGCTCCTCAGCTATCTCTGAAGGTGAGACTTTAAGGGAATCATCTTTGGGAGAATGGACCGCCACAATAAATCTGGCAGATTCCTGTTGCTTAACACGTAACGCTAACATTCGACCAGCTTTTTCTCCCTGATCAGTATATGCTGCTTTTGTTTTCAAAATTGCAAATTCAGCTTGCTCCCCTAGCAAAGCAAGGTATACTTCCCTCAGTTTAACTAGGTCTTGTTTGAAAGACTCTGAGGAGGTTGGAGAGAGGATGGTCTCCATACCCCTGATCTGAGATAGGAGACAGGAAACCCAAGATTCTCTCTCTTTTTTCCTTCTCGATGTTAGGCCAATTATAATCCCTCTCAAATAAGCTTTAAGAGCCCCCCATTCCATATCGGGCCGCCCCATAGAATTATTATTGGTAGCAGTAAACTGCTCTATTTGGGATGCTATATATTGAACTGTTTTTGGCTCCTTCAGTATTTGATTATTCAACTTCCATCTGCTCCCTTTGTTTGGTAAGGATGATATGGATAATAAGCAAGTGACTACTGAATGGTCTGATGGCAGCCCTGTTACAATACCAGAATCTAAGACCTCAGGTAAGAGAGTTTGGAAAATTAAGATATAATCAATCCGTGAGGAGGTTCCATGCAACTGTGAAACAAAAGTATACTCCCTTATTTTAGGATGAAGCACTCACCACACATCACAGAGACCCACAGATTCCAGCAGGTCCCTGAAGACCCTTTGAGCTGGGGAGAGGCCCTGACGGGATTGACCCAACCTATCTAGAACCTGTTCAAAAACAAGGTTAAAGTCACCCCCTATGATCATAGGGATATCCAAAAATGGGGTTAGGGCTTCAATTATCTGAACAAAAAACCTAAGAGAATCTATGTTTGGGCCATAAACAGTTCCCAGGACAATATCCAGAGTATGCAATCTATCTTTTACAAATAAACCCCCCCTAAGGGATCAGAGACAATTTGGAGAGGTCTAAAAGGGACCGATCTATGCAGGTGGATCATAACCCCTCTACTCTGGGTAGCGCCTTCCACAGCAAAGATCTGCCCAACTTGTTGACATCTCATTTTGCTGGCTTCTCAGTTGAGCAAGTGTGTTTCCTGCAGAAACATGATTTCTGCTTTCAAGTTATTTAAGTGCTTCAGAATTTTATATTGTTTAGTTTTATGTCTCACCCCTTTAACATTCCAACTAATGAACTGAATATTCCTAGCCATCACCCTTGTCATCAATCAGAGACCTTTTAAAATGCTACCTGTACTCATATATGGCATCCTTACTACACCAGATATGATATGTGCTTGGCTTTCCTGACATTCCTCCTCCCCTACCATTTCTTTCCCCTGACCCAGTGACAACCCCCCAGTAAACCCCACCAAATAACCTCCAATAAACCCCAAACCCCTCCTCCACTCCCATCCCCATTTTACATAGTACATGATGATCGGTAACCGAAAAGTCCCCCCTCCAACCCCCTGCCCCGAATAAGAAAACCGATTCAATGCTACTCCTTTGTGCAAAAACATTTCACTTCCATTAATGAACAACGTTCTAAAACAACCTTGAAATATCCCCATTACATTTATATCATATACTCCCCTTAGTAAATTGAAAAAGTTGACTGGAAATAACCATTATGTTGAAATTGTACTCCCCTCTGAATATCCAGCAAGCCATATAGGAACAAATACAGTGGGACAAGGGGAGTTTAACACAAACACCACAATAGAAAATAACAAGCTCTGATGCCCTCTTGTGGCACTGCTTGAAAGCTAAAAATATCACAAGCATAGTATAAGCAAACAAATAAAACCACCTCTAAAAATAAAAACAAATTTATGCCCTTCCTCTATACTGTCAATGCCGCTTACCTTAGCTCCAGAAAGAAACTTAAACCCTCTTTAAAGCAAGGATAAGGAATGATCCTCCCAAAAAAGCTAAGTTGCAGATGTGTTATTTTCAATCAGCTGATTGGGGCATTCGGGCGTCTCACTACCTATCCCGGTCTATAATAGCGAGGACTCAACCAAATAAGTGAGCTTACCACATAAAAAGCTTGCGAGCGTTTGAAGGCAGAAAAAACTGTGGAAAGGCATGAAATTAATGTGTAAACCAGGACAAGACCTCATTTTTGAGCAACACCCCTTTTACAGCTCTGGCTGACCTAAACGTCCACCCATCACCACCTTACAATCGAAATGCAGAGAACTAAGGGGAGTAGCAGCTACAAATCTAAAAGATACAGTGGAACTTAACCGCTAATGTGAAACCCGAACATCCATTAACTGAGTTACAGTCTGGCTAGCCAAATGCGCACGCTTGCTCCTTGTTTCCATACCAGGAAGTAGGGCTAAGCTTACAATTAACAGATACATGCAGAGTCTGCAAAATGAAGATCAGTCCTAGGATTAACAGCTCAAGTAGGGAACAAAATGTTTCTCTTAGGTTATCGAGACTACACTCCATGGAACTTTAACCATGTGAATGAGTAACCAATCAGAGCAACTTGTTACTGGGCTGTCCCGAGAAACAATGCTGAGATCTGTAAGTTAAAAGGAAAATAGACAATTACACTAGATGACAGGGCAACATAACAAACTGTCCCAGTCTAAGTTTCAGGTGATTTTAAATAGGTCAGATAGTGCTTCTTTGAGCCCAGCTGTTGCCGACTCCACATCCTCGTAGGTCTCCCAGGAACCGTTTAGAAAAACTTGGAGCCTTGCAGGGAAATCCATTCTGAACTTGATGCCTGCGGCTATTAATTTAACAACCAATTTGTGAAACGTGGCTCGTTTCTGGTGCACAATGGCAAATCTTGTGCCACACTCAGCTTTTTGCCTTCCCATTGCAAATCATGCGTGTCTTTGGCTTTATAAAGAAAGTGCTGCCGCTCCTGAAAGTTCAGAAATCTGAATATAAATTACCTGGGTGGGCTCCATCAGGAGGGGGGGTCACAGTGCATGATGAGCTCTCTCTATAATGTATCCTGTTCCATAAGGAGAAGGACCTGCCACCTTTTCCACGAACTTCTTGGCAAACTTGATAGGATCAGAGCCCTCTTCTCTTTCAGGCAGGCCTATATTCACCACATTATTGCAGTGACTGCAACCCTCCAAATCCTCAACCTTATTTTCCATCTTTGCTAGTCGTTGCCTCACGGCTACCAGATCAAGCTCTGCTTTACTTTGTTTCCTCTCAACGGAGCATATGCGAGCTTCGTTGTCAGCTGTTTTCTTGGAGACATCCTCCAAAGCATTCGAAATGCCTTTTATCTCTCCTGCCATACTCTGCATTTTAGCCGTAAAAGGCTGAAACTCCTCTAAAAATCTGGAGAGGGTAAGGGGATCTGAATCAGAGCTCTCAGTAGTTGTAGACTGCGAGGACTGCAGGGAAGAGGCCCTGGCTTTCTTTGAGACCTTCTCCGGCATTGTTGGAGGAGTGTGTTTGATTCTGGTTTTCCTCATCTCTTCTTCCATTAACAGCTTGTCAGGAGAGTACCAGCAGTTTGAAAACTAAATATCACTTATTCGGTGGTAAACTTTGCAAAAAAAATTGAGTTTTTAAAGCATTTAAGCAGGCGAGAGGTCAGAACTCGCGGAGAAGAGTCTTACTCAGCACACCGCATCACGTGACTCCCACCTGGACCGTTAGTCTTGGCAGCAGTACTGGCCAGGGATACCATCAGCAGCCAGTGGTCTGAAGTAGCTACTGGGATGACCCTGGCCATCCTTATGTCTAATGCAGAAGTTATAAATCAATAGTCAATTCTAGTTGACAAGACTTCTCTAAAATATGCGTGTGGGCTCCCCATTTTTATTACTAAACACATCTATTAACTCTGTTTGATCTAAGACCTGATTTAAAAAAGCAGTGTCACAATACGTTTTGGACATAGTTCCACCTTTGTCCCCCTTGCTTCTGCTGATACTGAAATCTCCTCCTAACAAAGTCAGTCTTGCTGTATATAAATACAGCAAAATCACTTTCAAAAGAGCAATACGATCAGACTTAAATTGCGGCGCATAGACATTTATTAATCTAAACTCTACTTTATTGATGGTAACATCTAATAACAATGCCTTGCCTAGAGAAATATCCACCATGAGGGTCACTTTAATGTACAGATCTGAAAAATATATCCCCACTCCACAACAAGCTACATTCCCCATAGATTAGTAATTTTGCCCCCAAATCCAGCCTTCTGTTGTTACCCGGATATCCTCCAGGGAATGCAATCTAGTGTACTGAAAGAAAACAATATCATAGGAGTAGTTCAAAAACATATCAAAAGTAACCAGAGGTTTCTTCTCTGATTTAATACTATTATTGTTTAAACTGGCTATGAAAAGATCATATTGTTGAGATGCTGTGACATGAGTGTACAGGTGCTTTGGATTCTGGCACTTTTTCTTAACCCCATTCTCACTCCCACTTTTGTTTTATTTTTCTTATTATTATCCTTCTGAGGGATTTCTTTATACTACTTCATATCTGACAAGACATCCCTTTGTGAGGATGCCAGTGAAGTAGCCTCTGAATCTCCATCATCTTCAGATTGAGCATCTTGTAGGACATTATATTTGTTACCTAATGGAATACTTTCCATGGATTCCACCCCTTATGGTGTAGTTTTAGGGCCTTTCTCTTTGTGGAGTATTGTTTGAAAATTGATTGGTTTAGTAACAGGCCCCGGTGATGGGGATGGGGGTGGGGGTGGAGGCATTTCTGAGGGAGCCTGTGCTTGCTCCAATCTAAGCTCTAGATGAGGTATCACTCTCATTACAGTGTGTGGGGTGTCCAAGGTGGTGGAACTCTGTGGATCACCCCAATGGCAACTGGGTGGCCCCTGTGAAGCTCTACCTCCCTCAAAGTCAGCAGCTGCCCTAGCAGCTTTATGTATGTAGAGATCTTGGATCCCGTAGTCAGCATCTTCTGTATTATGGGATGCCCAAGGCCAGTCAGTGGAAGAGTGCCCCATTGTGTCACATAGATTACATTTTGGGGTATTTAACAATAATAATAATAAATTGTGTTTAATATAGCACCTTTCACAAGTCAAGGCACTGCACAATCAGATAAAATCAACAACTGCTGCAAATACAATAAATAGATAAAATCATAAAAGATCGGGGTAAGATTTGTCCTACAAAAAGGTCTTCAGTGCCTGCTTAAAGCACCCCACCATCCTGCACTCATGTAGCTGACGGAGCAGAGAATTCCAGAGGGTAGGGGCAACAAACGCAAAGGCACAAGCACCAGATGACTTTAAACTATCCCTCAGAATCTCCAGCAACCCCTCATCAGCCGAGCGGAGCTGTCACAAAGGGGTGTAGGGAACCAGGAGCTCTTTCAGGTAATCAGGACCCTGTCCGTGTAGGGCTTTGTAAGCTTATAAACCTACCTTAAAGGTGATCCACCACTGAACAGGCAGCCAGTGCAGATCATACAGCACATAGAAACATAGAAACATAGAATTTGACGGCAGGTAAGGACCGCTTGGCCCACCCAGTTTGCCCATTTCCCCTACCTGATGGATAAGCTGCAGATCCTAGTTAACCAGCAGCCTACTTCTTCCTACCCCCAACCCCTAGAATTGCCTTATGACTGTCCCATGCATGCTTGAATTCCACCACTGTTTGTGACTCCACAACCTCCTCTGGAAGGCCGTTCCATACATCCACCACCCTCTCTGTGAAAAAATACTTCCTTAAATTACCTCTGAGCCCGCCCCCTTCTATCTTCAAATTGTGCCCCCTTGTTCTTGCACACCTCTTTTTTTGAAAGATGCTACCCTCTTGGACTTTGTTGATTCCCTTGAGGTACTTGAAAGTTTCTATCATGTCCCCCCTCTCCCTCCTTTCCTCGAGGCTATACATATTAAGCTCCTTAAGTCTCTCTCATCGTCTTCGGTTGCAGACCCTGCACCATTTTAGTGCCCTCCTCTGACAGCTTCCATCCTGTCTATGTCTTTATGGAGATTGGGTCTCCAGAGCTGCACGCAGTACTCAGATGGGGTCTCACTAGCTGTCTGTACAGAGGATAATAACTTCCTGTTTTCTACTGGTGATGCCTCTCCCTATGCATCCCAATATCCCCCCAGCCCTCCTTGCTGCCCTCTCACATTGCTTGCCCACCTTTAGGTCATCTGATATGACTACCCCCAGGTCCCGTTCCATTTTTGTTGTTGTTAGTATCTCACCCCCATTGTGTACTCTTCCCTGGGTTTTGTTTCCCAGGTGCATTACCTGCACTTCTTAGCATTGAATCTAAGCTGCCATACATTTGACCATTCCTCTAACCTTGCCAAGTCCCTTCTCATCCTTTCCACCCCACCCTGTGCATCAACTCTATTGCAGATCTTTGTGTCATCTGCAAGAGACATACTTTTCCTTCTAGTCCCTCTGCAATGTCACTTATAAGGACATTGAAGAGGACTAGTCTAATACTGAACCCTGCGGTACCCACTACTAACCCCCTTTTTCAGAGTGGACTCCATTTACTATTACTCTCTGTGTCCTATTCTCCAGCCAATTCTTTACCCAGGCTGCCATCTTGGGACCCACTCCCAGGCTGGCTAACTTGTATATTAATCTTTGTGTGGGACTGTGTCAAATGCCTTGCAAAGTCTAGGTAGGCCATGTCCACAGCCCTCCCTGATCAACTACTTTGGTCACCCAGTCAAATAAATCTATCAGATTTGTCTGGCAAGACCTTCCCGCTGTGAATCCATGCTGCCTTGGGTCCTGTGCCCCTCTGGCCTCTAGATATTTAACAATTCTTTCCTTCAGAAGTGATTCCATCATTTTCCCTACCACTGAGGTTAAACTAACATGTCTGTAGTTTCCTGCTTCTGCCTTGCTCCCACTTTTGTGAAGGGGAATCACATCTGCCCTCCTCCAGTCCTCGGGTACCACCCCATCCTCCCATGATTTGTTAAAGAGGGTAGTCAGTGGTGTCACTAGTTCTACCCTTAGTTCTTTTAGAATTCTGGGATGAATCCATCAGGCCCCATTGCTTTGTCCACCTTCAGTTTTAAGAGTTCTTTCAGAACCCTTTCTTCTGTAAATGGGCTGATATCAACTTCTGTATCCAGAGTGTTTCTACTGTTTGTTTTAGGTACCTCCCTCTTCCTTTGTAAATACTGAGCAAAAATATTTGTTTAGTATCTCTGCCTTTTCACAGTACCTCTGCCCACCCTCCTCCCCTTTATTAAGCCTCACTATCCCTCCCTTGGTCTTCCTTCGCTCCCTGATGTACCTATAAAAGGTTTTATCCCCCTTCTTAACTGAGTTGGCTATCTTTTCCTCAGTTTGGGCCTTTGCTGATCTGACTGCCTTCCCAGCTTCCTTTTGCTTTAACTAATATAGTTCTCTGTCCTGTTCCTTCTGTGATTCCTTGTACTTCCTGAATGCTTTCTTTTTCTCTTGAATCTTCACTGCCACTTCCTTTGAGAACCATAGTGGTTTCTTACCTCGTTTCGTTTTGTTTATTTGCTTTACACAAAGGCTTGATACCTCTGTGATGGCAGTTTTTATTATTCCCATTGTTCTTCCACCCTCCTTCCTGCCATTTGCTAGTGCATTCCTTAGGCACTCACCCATTTTGACAAAGTCAGCCCTCCTAAAATCCAGTACCTTTGTCTTTGTATGGCTTGACTCTATTGCTGTGTTTATTGTGAACCATACTTTTTGATGGTTGCTAGTTCCCAGATGGCTACCCACTTCTACATCTGTGATCCTCTCTTCATCTCCATTTGAGAGAACCAGGTCTAAGATTGCTCCCTCTCGAGTGGGCTCCAATACTAGTTGTCTAAGCCATGCCCCTGTAGGGCATCTAGAATAACCCCACTCTTAGAGTGGCTGCTGCAACTGCACTCCAGTTAACATCTGGCATATTCAGATCACCATCAGCAATATCTTCCCTTTTCTACCATTCTAAGTATACTTTCTATCATTTTCTTGTCCATTTCCTCCCCTGAGAGGAGTCTGTATCTAACCCTGTGCGTGTTGTGGTGCCATTGCGGTCTCAAATTTACCCACAGTGCTTCTTCTCCTCCCTGTTTACCCTTTTGTTCTGTTGCTTTGATTCCTTACCTTATGTAAAGAGCTACTCCTCCTCCTCTTTTACCCTCCCTGTCCCTCCTGTAGATAGTGTATCCTGGTATGTTTACATCCAGTCATGGTTTTATGTGTACCATGTTTCTGTGACTGCCGATATCCAGATGTTCCTCCTCCATCAAGGCCACTAATTCAGGAGCTTGTTGCTCAGACTACGGGCATTGGTACTTATTGCTCTCCATTTTTGATGGCTTTACCTTCTGTTGCAGCATCCCCACTGACCTTTCTACCTTGGTCTTTTTCTCATTTAGTACCCTGTTTTGTGGGGAGGCTGGGATTTTCCTGCTGCTTATCAGTGCCTCCCTTGACTAGTTTAAAAGCTTGCTCAATGAAGCATTTAAACCGATTGCTCAAAAGACTTGTTCCTTCCTGGACAGATGCAGACCATCCTGCCAGTATAGGCTGGTGTCCCTCCAGGATGAAACCCCAGTCCCCAATGAAGCCAAACCCCTGTGCTCCACACCATTTTTTCAACCATTCATTAAAATGCATGGTGCAAAGTACCCTCGCCTCACTCATGCCATTGACAGGCAGCACCTCTGAGAAGGATACTGTGTGTGCTACTTGTCTTAGGCCCCTCCCCAATTCTACAAAGTCCTTCTGCACTGCTCTAATCTCATGATGAGCCAAGGGGTAATATGAGTTCTCTTGGATACCCCAGTCAACAAACGTGCTGCAGCATTCGGCACTAGCTGCAGGCAGCGGCTATCAACCTCAGAAAGCCCTACATAGAGGGAGTTGCAGTAGTCAAGGCGCGATGTCACAAATGCATGGACCAAGACAGGCAGGTCGCTGGATGGAACAAGATGCTTGATCCTAGCAATGTTCCTAAGATGGTAAAAGGCCAACTTGATTACTGCCGACACCTGATGTCGAAGGGTTAGAGCATCGTCAAGCACCACTCTCAGGTCACGTACCCGCTCAGAGGTAAGTATCTGTGCCCCCCCAGGACTTAACCAGAGGGGAGCCCAGTTCTCAACCCCTCTGTCCTATGACCTGGGTCCACTACCAAAACCTCAATCTTTCCTGGGTTCAACTTTAAACTGCTGGAACTCATCCAATCTCAGATTTCTACAAGGCAGCTGTTCAATACTGAGATAACACTAACCTGGTAGGGGGCAAAATACAGGTAGAGCTGGGTATCATCACCATAGCAGTGAAACCTCAGCCCATACTGTCTTATAATGTCTCTGAGGGGCAGCATATACACTGCGAATAACATGGGCGACAGCACCGAGCCCTGGGGTACCCCACAAGGCAGAGAGAAAGCCTCGGAAGAAAATATTCCCGAAACAACTCTCTGAGTTCTACCAGCGAGGAAAGATGTAAACCATCTGAGAACTGTCCCTGCCAGCCCAGAGATGAACCTCCAATGCTCGAGCAATACCCCATGATCTACAGTGTCAAAAGCTGATGACAAATCTAGAAGTACCAAGATGGAACGGTTTCTCTGATCTCTCGCCATCAGGAGATCGTTGAGCACCCGAACCAGAGCAGTCTCAGTACTATGCCTCTTAAAAACACGATTGGAAATGTTAGTATAAATTATGGATGGCTAAATGGTTTTCCAGTTGAGCCGCCACAACTTTCTCAATCACCTTCCCCACAATAGGAAGGTTAGAGATAGGCCTGTAGTTCGCTAGGTTCTCCAGGTCTAAAGAAGCTATCTTCAGGAGGGATATCACCACCCCCTCTTTCAGAGAGCTAGGAAACTCACCCGAATCCAAAGAGCACTGGACAATCTGGGCCAATGATGTCACTACAACCCAAAATCAGGGATGTAGGGCCTGGGTCTAAACTACAGCAAGTGGGATGCATCCCCTGGATAATCCTCATAATGTCCACAAACTCCAGCAGATTGAAGGTACTCCAGGAGACTCCAGGCTCTGTGACCAAGCACCGACCAACAGCATCCCCTATAGGGTGAAGCTGGCATCACTCCTGCCTGATGTCAGCCACCTTATTCGCAAAGAAATGAATGATCTCATCACACTCATTTTGTGAAAAAAATCAATGGAACTGCTGACAGACTGGGTTGCACAGCCTGTCAACAGTTCAGCAGAGTTGAGCATGTCAATTCCATGCAGCATCAATTTCCCTTGACAGGAATTCTGCCCTGTTATGGGAAATTTCTGTTTGATAGAGTTTGTAATGCTCTAATAAAATAAGGTGTTCGGCATCTAAGGCAGTCCTCCGCCAGCAATGCTCTAACCTATGCCCCTGCCTCTGCAACTCCCTCAGAGACCCATCAAACCATGGGGCTCAGGGGCAAAGAGGAAGGGTGTGAACTTGAACAGGAGCAATCAAATCAAGGGCTGAGGAAATGGTCCCATTTTAGGCCATAAACAACAGCTCAGGATCCATGCTGGTCTAACCAATCAGCAAGAGGTCATTCACTGCCATCAGGCCTTCAGGGACCACAAAACACAAAGGGCGATAACTGACCATCTCCACAGGGACTGACCTACCCGGGGGGGCAGAAAAATTTAACCCAGCGGTGTAGTGATTAGACCAACTGACAGGTTCCACCACCAAGTTGAAGGCCTAGATCCCCAGGAGAAAGACCAAATCAAGACAGTGACTACCTTTGTTAGTAGCTGAGGAAACAACCTGTGTGAAACCCAGGGATGTCATCACCTGGAGGAAGTGTTGAGCAAAAAATAGAGGATTCATCGTTGACCCAGGCATTGAAGTCACAGAAAACCATCAGTCTGGGTGACTCCAATGCCATGTCGGCAGCAAAGCCTGCTACATCCTGCAGGAACAGCTTCTCATCACCTGGTGGATGGTAGATGAGAGCTATCCTGCACCCCACACCAGCTACCACAGAACACTCAAATGAGATGGCCTCCTCAACTGGTACACCAGTTAGGGAAATTCAGTCTTGAAACAGACCACAACCCCCCCCCCGCAGTCCAATCTCAGGCGATGTTTAACTGAGTACCAGGAGGGGATAGCTGCCTCCAAAATAGGGGCAGCGTTCCCATCTAACCAGGTCTCAGTAATGCAAACCAGATCTGACATACCAACAAAATCTGCAATGAGAACAGTCTTGTTGCAGACAGATCTGGCATTGCATAACAGCGCCTGAGTAGGACGATGTTGACGAGCCATCCCAACTACTTGCCCTCCCAAAGAAGAGGTGCCCTTGGGATTGGGGACCAGAACAGGATCACAACATTCCCAGCCCCATTTCACCCCAGGGCATCTTCTGGTCCTAACCTCCCAAACGGGAGAGTGCCACTCGTTTGGGCTCTGCTGTCCGCAACCCTACGCCATCCCCCCGATCCCCCCCCATGAGCAATCCCCAGTGCTCGACAGTGGTGATAGATAAAAGCAGGTGGGGGGAGAGAATGGGCAGGGGGTGCAGAGACCGGAGGCCGAACAGCACAGGACGGGGGGGGGGGAGCAGGCACATTCCACCAAATTAATTACAAAAACAGTAGGGAAAGCACACAAAATCCCAACTTCCCAGATCCAAAACAGAGCTGCAAACAATTAAAATCCTAAAACCCCAAAACAATAATAAACTTAAACACTAATCCCCACCCACCAATGTACAATGTATTTGTACAATGATGCCCCACATGTCCCAGTTCGCTGCACTGAAAACACTTTATAGCATCACACTTTTTGCTGATATGCCTGGTCAATCCACATTTGTAGCAACACCTTGGCTGCCCGGGGTAGAAGATGAACCCCTTGTCCCGGCCTATATAAAAACAGTTAGGTAAATGCTTCAGATCATTCTCTTCTTGATGTAGCTTGAGTTTGATCCTCCACCTCCCATTCCAAAATCCTTCCCCTTAAAGAATGGGCTTGGGTGTACCCTGAATATCACATTGCTTCTCCAACCAATAAAGGCTGTCTTGAACATTCACACCTTCATTCCAAAAAAAGAACATTAATAATTTGGAATGACTGTTTCATCAGAGGGATAACCTGGAAAGGAATCCACAAAGGATTGGTTTTCAATGTCAAATGTTTAACCCAGAATCTTTCTAGTAGGGCAGCAGTGTTGAAACTGAGATTAAAAGTGTGCTCCCAAGGCACATGAATGAGAGTGTACACATCCGTGGGTGTAAATCCCAGTGAATGTTTAATTAACGTTTTTCCTACATAGTGCCTGCCCAGGGGTGACTCCAGCCCTCCCGAGTAGCTGAGTCAAATAGCATTTCTTTGTTTTGCTAGCCCTATCAAGTTCCAAAAGAGACTAGCATAGGTAGGAGCAGCTTGTAGGGTCTGATATAGAGTCTGTCCCTGTAGCTGACTCTTTGTCACCTGTATTTCCTTGTTCCTGTAATCTAGCAGCAGGTACAGAACCCTCATGTGTTGCCTCCCCCATTGTGACTGTGGTATCAGATCCAGCCACTTCATGAACATCTCCCAGTTGTGCATCATAGAAAACATCTTGTACAGTGTCTAAATGAGAAAAGGATACTGTACGTGTATCTTCCATAGAATCCGCCCAGTCCACCACATTTTCCTGCAGCAGTGCCTCAGGGGAGCTGGATTCTGTAAGCTTCTGACTGCTTTCCTGCTGTTCCTCAATGCGCACTCCCAATATTGGAACACTCGGTTCAGAGACCCACCTTCCTTCCTGGTCCTGAATCCACCCTGCACTTCTACGAGCTTGTTCTGGAGACCAGTTTTCATCATCTGCAGGCACTTGTGCAGCCAACTCCATTTGCTCTGGGTCTTGTCACACATCCGGTTTGCTGCTTCCTAAACTGAAAACAAAAATCTTTGTTGTCCTGGGTGTATAAGTACCTGGCAATCCTGCCAGACTTTTCTTCTTCTTTTTTTTTCTCCTCATCCAACTTGGATTTAGCCTCCCGGAACTCCTGCTCTGCTCGTAGCAATTGTTGCTGGCACAGGTAACACTTCTTTTTTAAAGCCTGCTGTAGTGTTTGTTCCACTTCCATGTACGCCATGTCCACATCAGTAGAAACTGCAGCTGGAATCTGCTCCGCATTTGTAGGTTGCTCTGTAATGTCCATTTCCATTTTATTTACTTATTTATTTAGCTTTTGTTGACCAGGTAAGTACACTAGATGAGACATTTGCCTATTTTCAGGTATGACCCGGGCGAGTACAATGAAATACAAGGTCATACAGAGGACAACGTGGTACAAGTTAGGCATTACACAGAATCAGGCAGAACCAGATAAACGTAACACAAGCAGTGGATATTTGCTCAGCACCATTGCTCTGGTGCTGCAGATGTCCTTCCTCTCCCACTGTCGGACCAACAGTGTAATTCTCAATGATAGGGCAGCAATTCATCTGCTGACAAACAGGGGAATTTTTATTGTGTACACAAACAAATCAAGAACATAGATTACATTTAAACATAGACATCAAACATACTCATGATCATAAGCAGAAGTATCATCAGATCTGTACAATATTATATACAGTTTTATACAGACATTCTGATACTGTAACAAAAAACTCTGTCTTCCAACCCATCACATTTATACAGTACAAATCACATTAAACTGTTCCACCAATGAGTTGCTTTAGCATTTTTGATTGAGTTTGCATAAGTGTTGCTAGATTCAATACAAAATCTTTCACAAACTGTTTCTTAAGAGCTGTATCTCAGCTTTGCATTGCATTGTGGCTGAGCTTAGAGTGTATGTCAACTGAGTAGCAAAAACATGTTATAAACATTGCTTTTGAACTGATTAAGTGATGGAAAACAATACAGTTTGAGTTGCCAGTGCATTGCCAACTGTAAAAAACAATGCTAAACCAACTCATTGGTGGAACAGTTTAATGTGACTTGTACTGTAGTAGTGTACCATATACCTTCCCTGTTACCACTAGAATACAATTATCTGGCTATAACTTCTCTTTCCTCAAGAGTCTCTAATTATGTATGTCTGGGTTGTATTCTTAGGTCAGTAAACTTATAGTGGTGGACAGTAGGACTTTTATTAACTAGGAATCATATTAGATACCCCTTTCCATCGTTTTTTTCACACTGCTGGTGGGAGTGTAGATTTATCATATAAATTCTGCTTGTGCAACTCTTTCTCTATTTGAGTTATTACCACCAGTGGAGGGGTGTATCTATCTGCTATATAGGCAGTATAGTGCAGAGGTTTAAGGCTCTGAGCTGCAAATCTGGTGCTATCCAGCAGACCAGACCTGGGTTTGAATCCCACAGATTCTACTTGCATACTGTGTGACCCTGAGCAAGTCACTTAACTTCCCTGTGCTCCCAGGTCACACCTGTAAAAAATCTTTCAGCTTAGTGTGCTAGTCCTGGTTAAACGACTAACAAAAAAAATATCACACATGTACATCTTATCTGCTATAGGAAAATCTTAATGTATGACAGGAATAGTCTCATTGTTCCCTTGTCAATGCTTTTCTTTTGCTCCACATGTCCTGTTATAATGTTGTCATATGTCAGTTTTGTCCGGAGCACATTATCCCATCTAGTAGCTAATAAAGTCTGGAACTGGGTGATGTATGTGTATTCCAGTAACAAATGCTGCACGATTTATTTCCACTGGCTGCATGCTTGTCTAGGACACATCCTTTCCTCCTGCCTCTTATGTTTAAAATTTCCCTTTACCCCTTAATGCCCATGGCAGCACAGCCATACCACAGCCCACATCCTCGGGGCTATTCTTTTATCAGTCAGGTAAGTTGCTTTCTTCCCATGATTACTGGGTCATATACTTATATCCTATAGGGCTAGTGAAAGCTTGGTCCTGTATAGTATTATAAAGGGTATGCCTGTTTGAGGCCATCACCTGGGAAACCGTCAGTTTCCATTGTTTGATATTACCAATCACTGGGAACACATATTCAGGATATATCACCACCTTCTTTAGTCCTTAATATGATGCCTGCCAAGTGTTCGGCAAAGGCTGCATCCATCTGGAGGCTAAAATGTTCCTGTCCTTTACTCTTGGGGCATTGTATTTGGAAATATTTGTGTGTAGAAAAAATACTGTAGAAATACCTCATTGGGTTAAGGAGACAGAGATCCCCATCCCTATGTGTCCGATACAAGACATTTCTTTAAATAGGATTCAGATGGCTTCCCCAGATCATTTAGAAAACTAAACTTAATAACTTCACATTAAATTGACTCAGAGGTGGATATAATGCGCCAAGATAAGTAAAAATTGGCATAAAAAAAGTTTTAACCAAAATCACCTGTTTTCTTTGTTTGCTGCCAAGTTACTTTCTCATTACACTTGTTTATTTTGTTTGTCCAATTTTCAGTTGCTGCATCTCCTTTTCCAAAGGTTACACCCAATATGGTAATGTTTTCATATGATGTCTCAATTCCTCATATTTCTCCTATTGGTGCAGCTTTTTTATGGGGCATCAGCAGACACACATCATCTGCGTATGTGATAATCTTGCCTATACTACCTTGCACTGGCAAATGAATACTGTCTATACTGTAATCATGTCCTGTTGGACCAGTTTCATCAAAGGGTCTACACAAAAAAACATATAATAATGGGCTAATAGGGCACCCCTGTCTGATTCCTCTATTGATGTTGATTAGTGGTCCTAGGTGTCCATTTACAAGAGGCCTTGCAGACGCAATTCTGTATAGCTGCATAAGCCATGTCACAAAGGAGTCACGTACCCCATATTTTTATAATACTTTTTGTAGATATAAATGTGACATTTTATCGAACACCTGATCCTGGTCCAAGCTTATTATGTACCCATTTATTTTCTTCTGTGCACCTAATCCTACCAGTTCTCTGGTTGTTAGGAGGTTGTCCTGTATGGACCTCCCTTGTACCATACATGTCTGCCCTGTGTCTATTAAGTATTGGGCTGTCTTCACCAATCTATTATTTAATATTTTCATTACTAATTTCATGTCTGTGTTTAGCGTGCTTAATGGCCTCCAATTTCAGAGGTCCTTTCTGTCCTGTTTTTTATATATTAGAATTTGGACGGACAGTCCTAACTGTGATGCAATATTACCATCTGCCAACATTCCATTAAATACCACTGTCAGGACTTCTGTCAGTTCTTGTATGAAGGTTTTATAAAACTCTAATGGCAGCCTATCTGGTCCAGGGATTATGCTATTTTTCAAAAATCTAATTACCCCTTCCACCTCTAGGGGTGTTATGGGTTCTATGAGCTGCTGCTGTATGTCAGCAAGTAGTTCTGGAAAATCTATTTTCTGGATAGCCCTCTCTAACAAATCTTCTGTTGCACTGGAGGCCTTGTATAAGGATATCATATGGCTCGCTACTGTGACCATTATTTCTTCCCTTGTGTGTACCTCTACCATTCTGGGTATACAAACTATCTATTGTTCTTTGTTCTTTTTTTTTCTTACAGCTCTCATACATATCTCCAAAACCTGTTTTCTCCAGGGTGGCTATTCAATGTTCATGTAACAGTGATGACGTCCTGGAATATTGGAGCTTCTCTATCTCTTCTTTTAATGCACGAATCTGGGAGGCATATGTGTGGTAACCATCATTGGCAAGGCTTGTTATTTTATAAAACTGTGCCCTGAAGATGAGGTATCCTTTGTACTGTCACATGTTTATGTTAACAAGCTATTTGTTGCACTAGTCTCCTTAATTCTCTTTTGGATTCCACCCTCCATCTACCAATATTATCATCTAAACAGGCTACAGATTTCCTGGCTTGTAGGAAATCTTGTATTTGTAACTGTGTGTCCTGTTTTTCCAGTAAGGTGGTGTTAAGTTTCCAATATTCTTTACCAGGGAGTGGTTGATTAGTCTTGCTGGCTTGTATCTGTACCATCAGGTGATCAAGTTTTCCACCAGAATGACATGCATTCTATTAACCTTGAGGGTTTTAGAGACAAATATGCCATCTATTCATATGGACAGTTTACTTTTGCAGAAGGTGTAACCTCCAGTAGGGTGAATGCTTCTATATACATCCCTAAGACCTGTATCTTAAATTGGAATTTAACAAATAACATAAACAAAGTTTAGGAGTGTGACACTGTTCCTAATGGGATAAGTGACCACCTTGCTTTTATTGTCTATGGAAGTTTAAAAGAAAAAACCCACCCCCTAGATTTATATTTTTTCAGAAGTTCACATTTACTATACCTGATAATTTGCTCAATGAGTTACATCGCATTGACTGTACATTTTTAAACTTAATTCCTGATGTCAATTCAGCTGTGGATTTTTCTCTAATATATTATTGGATTTACAGGAAAAAACATTTCCACTAAGAAATGTAGAGGTAGAGGGTTAAGTAACCACTGAATTACTCCGCATTCATTTAACCTAATGAAAATTAAGGATGTAGCTTGGATTAAGCATAAAAAATCCTAAATTGGTATTGACTTAATTGAATATTGTAGTTTAAGGAATAAATGTAAAATAAAATTGAGACAAAGTAAATCCAAGTACCATTTAAATAATCAAAGGTTTGAATTCAGAAACCCGAGGAAATTTTGGTCAGCAATTAAATCAATACTAGCTCCAAACATTACGAAAACGAATCGATGCATTTGAAATTAATGATAAAAAGGTTATTGATGCTCAGGAAATATCTGAGGCTTTTCTAAATAAGTTTGTTAATTTATCTAGATAAACTGCGTAGATTTTTCTGCTGAGTCTTCTAAACATACAACTTCTGATTCAACTGACTGTTTTAATCGCATTTTTTTATTTTAGGCTGGTTAAACTAATCCACATATTAAAGTTATTAAGAAAGTTACCTCTTAATAAAAGCTCTGAGGCTGATGGTTTTGAGCCAAGATTGTAAAGCTTAATAGCTCTATTCATTTATATCCCTCTAACTAAGGTGTTTAACCTATCCTTGATTACTTCAGAATTCCTTTCTTGTTGGAAACAAGCAATTCTAAAACCAAATTTTAAAGGGGGGGATTAAAACTAATTTGGATAGCTAATGACCCATCTCCCTTTTGCCCACTTTGGGTAAATTGTTGGAGAAAACTGTAAATGAGCAAGTTACTGACTACCTTGACTCAGCTGGTCTCCGGTCCCCTGAGCAGCATGGTTTTCGAAAACATCATGGGACAGAGACGGCCCTGACCAGGTTCACTGGCCACATCAGAGTTTCGATGGATAGGGAAGAACTTACTGGTGCTGTGTTTGTGGACTTGTCCAGGGCCTCTGACCTGGATGACTATTCCCTGCTGCTTGGGGGACTGGGACAGCTGGGGCTTGGGAAATCAGCATGTGACTGGGTTGGTAGTTATCTGAATGGTTCTATTTCACATCCAAGATTAATGGAAATGGGGGTACCCCAAGGATCTGTTCTGGGGCCCCTTTTATTTTCTTTGTATATTAATAAACTGCCCTCCCTGTTAACTAATTCACGCATATTAATGTATGCATACAATACAATTTTGTACTTCAACTCCTCATCAGTGGATTGTATAAACGTAGCCTTAAGCACAGATTTTTTGGTTCTAGACACATGGATGAGAGAGCATTGTCTGCTACTAACTAGTAACAAAACAAAATGTATGCTCTTTGGTATGAGACAGCACATTACTATGAGTGACCCTATCTTAATATTTGACTCAAATGGGATTGACTTACAACAAGCTTCCCAGTTCAAATATTTGGAAGTCACTCTAGACACTGGACTGTCCTATTCCTCCCATATAAACTTGATTTGTAGGAATATCAATCAATGATTGAGAGCTCTGTTTAGATTGCAAAATCTACTTACTGAACAGGCCTGACTTGCAGTTGTTAACAATGTCCTATTATCTATTCTGAATTACAGTTCTTTTTGGTTCCATGATTTAGCAAAATCAGATTTGATCCTATTAAGAACAACTTTTCATGCCATCTGTTGGTTTGCATTACAGAAACCTTTCCATACACATTATTGTATTTTATATCAGTTAACTGGTGGCTTCCTCTTTCCCTGAGTTGCATCTATAATCTTAACTGTTTGACTCATAATGTATTGTGAATAGGTCCCTCTTCCCCACTTTTCCTATTGTTAAATCAACAGAATTCAGTTAGAGCACTTCACTCTAATAATGCAACATCATTTGAGTTTCCAAGAATAAGAACTTGTGTTGCAGAGTGAGCTTATTCTGTTTCTGTGCCTTTTTATTGGAACAAGATATCCATGGAAATGCATCATTTACAGAACTATGTTAGTTTTAAAGCTTCCTGAAGAAATGTTATCTAGATTCTCTTAAATGTAACTGTTAGTGCACTGCAGGCTTGTGTTTGTACTGTATGTTTTATGTAATTGTATATTGTGTGTGACCTTACTGTTTGTAACATCTTGACTGTATTTTACGGTCCCGGGTCATGTTTGAAAATGGTCTTTGGCTCATATCACTTACCTGGTTAACAAAAGTTGAATTGAAAATCTTCTATAATTTTGTGAAGCATGTTCGTGCCGTGCTTGTTTATCTGTGCATGATCCTTTATCTGCTGAGGCACGCACACAGTTGAAATCTCCTGTCCAGATAAGGTGTTTAGTAGTTATCAAATATGGTTTGATTAGGTTGAACATAATAACCCTTCCTTTTTTTTTATCTGAGGAGCATATATGTTAATTACTCTCCAAACCAAACTCTTGTAAATAAAATCTAGCAATAATATTCTCCCTGGACATAAGTCAACCACTTCGGTTATTGTAAAATCGTAATTATTAAACAATATCCCCACACCTCCATGCCTATCTATGCCAAACGTATAAAAAGAGGGCCCCCAACACCATAACCTAGCAGCAGAAGCAATTTCTGTGTTAGAATGGAGCCTTGTATCCTGTAAGAGGCATAATTCCATAGTTTAGTCTCTAATAACAGAAAAGATTACTGCCTTCCTCCTATTATTCTTAATACTGTTAGAATTCAAGGTGGCAATTTTAAGTAAGTGTGGAATGGCCATTTAATGTCCAGGTAAAATAGAATAACTAGGACATTTATTTAGTAGTATGTTTGCCCAGCCTGCTTCTCCTCCTCGGTCTTGGTCCCAACTGCTTCTGTTTTTGTCTTGCTTCCTGGACTTTTAATGTCATAGAAACATAAACTTTGTTGGCAGATAAGGAATGCTTGGCCAACCTAGTCTGCCCATTTCCCTACCTATTGGATAAGCTGCAGATCCTAGTTAACCAAGAGCCTACTTCTTCCTACCCCCCACCAAAATTTCTTAATGTCTGTCTCACGCATTCTTGAATTCCCCCACCATTTTTGACCCCACAACCTCCTCAGGAAGTCTGTTCCATGCATCCACCACCCTCTCTGTGAAAAAATACTTCCTCACAATGCCCCTGAGCCGTCCCTCCTCTATCTTCAAATTGTGTCTCCTTGTTCTTGCACATCTCTTTTTTCTGAAAAATACTACCCTCTTGGACTTTGTTGATTCTCTTGAGGTACTTGAATGTTTCTATCATGTTCCCTCTCTCCCTCCTTTCCTCAAGGGTATACATATTAAGCTCCTTTAGTCTCTCTTCTGGTGCAGACACTGTACAATTTTACTTGTCCTCCTCTGGACTGCCTCCATCCTGTCTGTGTCCTTGTGGAGATGGGGTCTCCAGAATTGCATGCAGTACTCCAGATGGGGTCTCACCAACTGTCTGTACAGAGGGACAACAACTTCCTGTCTTCTAATGGTGATGCCTCTTCCTATACATCCCAGTATCCCCTCAGCAATCCTTACTGCCTTCTCACATTGCTTGCTTACCTTTAGGTCATCTGATATGACTACCTCAGGTACCTTTCCATGTGTGTTGTTGTTAATACACCTCCAACTGTGTACTCTTTCCCTGGGTTTTTGTTTCCCAGGTGCATTACTTTTCATTTCTTTGCATTAAATCTAAGCTGCCATACTTTAACCATTCCTCCAACCTTGCCAAGTCCCTTCTTATCCTCCCCCCGTGTGCCAACTCTGTTGCAGATCATTGTGTCATCTGCAAAGAGGCATACTTTTCCTTCCATTTCCCCTGCAATGCCACTTATAAAGACATGAAAAAGGACTGGAGCCATTACTGAACCCTTCAGTACCCCACTAGTAACCCCCCTTTCTTCAGAGTGGACTCCATTTACTATTACCCTATGTGTCCTGTTGTCCAGCCAATTTTTTACCCAGGCTGCCACCCAAGGACCCACTCCCTGGCTGGCTAACTTTTTTAGTATTCTTTTTTATGGGACTATGTCAAATGCCTTGCTAAAGTCTAGGTAGGCCATGTCCACAGCCCCTCCCTGGTCTACTTCTTTGGTCACCCAGTCAAAAAATCTATTAGATTAGTAAATTGTTCATTCTCTGACTCAGACGTCAAGCCTTGTTGGGATGAAAACGTAGAAGTTGTTTCAGAGTCATTATATTGGGCTGTATCCTGTGATTGTAAAACATCAATTTTGTTCCCCACAGGGATGTCACTCCTAGAAACAGTCATTTTGGATATTTTGGCTGCCAGATGATTTTTCTTAAGAGGCCTTTTTTTAGATGTTACAATTGTCATCTCAGAGGGGCATGAGTTCCATTTTCTCTGCTCTGTGTTATTGTTCTCCTGTATCCTGTTCTGTATCCTGCTGTACTGGTCCTTGGTTTATCTCTTGCTCCTTTCTGTTGCTTGTTTCATCAGTAGAAGCTACTGTATCAGCTGTTTGCTGCTGTGAATGTGGTGGAGGTGGTGGTGGTGGTGGTGGTGGTGGGTAATGCAGCAAGGCATTGCACAGAAACAGTGTTCTGGGGTTCCTTGTCAGCAGTTCTTTCCTGGTCCTGCACTTCTCTCACTTTCCTCTGTTTTTATATGCTTGTTTTCTGTGCATTTGTGAGAATCACATCCTAATCCACTCTATCCTGTCTATTGTGTGTGGCCAACTGACATGTATGGTATACATGTCCTGTTTCTTTACACATACTGCACTTGAGCTCATTTATGCATTGTGCACTGTGGTGTCCATATTCAAGGCATAAGTTGCATTTGATCCTGTCACATGCACTACTAAGGTGCATTAGAGACCCACATTTGAAGCATGTCTTTGGTTGACCTTGAATAAAACAATGGCCTCTGCCCTTTCCTAAGAAAAGTGAGCTGGGTAGATGCTGAATGCCATAGGCTAAGACTTTCAATTTCAGTTTGTATTTCCACCCCCCCCCCCCATAAATATATGTTCCTCATCCAAAATTGGTGTGGGCTGGCCTGTAATGTCACAACTCTGTGTAAGCCAGTGGGTTATATCATGGACATTTACTCCTTTGTTGCAGAATAGTATGGTTATTTGTTGTATTGTAGGCTTCGTCAATGGTATGGCCTTAAATGGTAGCCACAGAGCAGAATATTTTACTGTTTCATAAGTACTCCAAAACCTATCCAGGCCCATCTGTGTCTTAAAACTTACATCATAATTATTGTCCCCAGCTGCATGTATCAGGCCATATATTTCGTTGGAGAAAAATGTCATAGATTCTTTGATTAAAGTCCTTCCTACATAAATCCTGTCTAGATGTATGTCTAGTCCTCCTTGATAATGTAGGCAAACAGCATTCATTCTTTGGACTGGTAATATGTTTTAAAAGTTTTGTCCCTTTGCCTGAAACCAGCCCACACTTGTGATGCTCTCCTCCCAATTGTACCTCCTGGTTCATCCCGTCCCTCTATGTCCATTCTGTCCCCCCATGAAGTGCTAAGTAGAAACTGTTTCCCCATCTTTATTTTGTCTGGTAGGTCTAGCAGGTGTTTTAGACTGTTTCTGAACTGAGTGAGCCTGTGTGCCATGGACAACACACTCTGCATGCAAGTCTGTATCAAACTGTGCTGAAAATGGGACCATTCAGCATTTATTTCCTTTTGCCCAGTAATTTCTGTACTGGGTCCTTGGGGAGTTCCTGATATAAGGGCAGCATTTTCATCCACCACCCAAATGCCCGCTGTATCCATCTTCCACCATGCCTCAGTTAGCATTTTCTCCACTGACCAAAGTGTTTTTCCCACGGTTTGTTTTACTGGCTGGCTGTCTTGTCTTCCCGTGTGCACAGCACTAACAATGTTAACAATTGACCCATTGTCTAGGTAGAAGCCTTTACGAAGGGCCTCAAAACATATTTATTCCATCAAGCTTTTTATAGATGATGTTTTAGGTGGATTGCATTTTATGATGACTAGATAAAGCTATGCTCCCAGTTGTATCTTGATGTTTTAATCTTGTTGTTACTGTATTTTAAAAATATTTTGTATGAATTGTATGTTTACATTGTGCAGCACCCAGAGTCTACAGAGATGGGTGCTATGTAAATAAAATATCTATTTATTTATGTATGTATGTATGTATGTATGTATGTATCTATCTATCTATCTATCTATCTATCTATCTATCTATCTATCTATCTATCTATTTATCTATCTTGTAAATCACTTACTATGTTTGAAGCTGTTGCAGTTTGACAACTATCATCGCAGTGCTCTGCTTCCACTGACATGGGTGTTGGCTGCATGGGTGGGAGCTGCTTTTATGCAGCTGCATCAGAGTCATTAACTGTAACACTGCTGTTTGTGGTCTGTTCCAATATTCCTGTAGCTCTCTCCACCACAGTTCCTACCAGCACCATGACTTGTGCTACGGGTAGATTTGTTGCTTTTACATGTGCCTTGAGCAATCATTTCCATTGTACTGGGGTTAGCTGTTGCAGGAAAGCCTCCTCATCATGAGAATCCTCTGCCTCTAGGTTACCTTCCTTCATTGGGGTTTCTGATTCAGTGGACATCAGACCATTGTTCTTGATCTTCGTTGCTGGACTTTTGTGGGTGGAGATCAATCCCTCTGTAGGTACACTAGCCTCCTCCTCTCCAGGTGACCATCTGGCAGCCATGTCAAATATGAGAGCTGCAGCAGGTATTTCCCTGGTGTCCTGGCCAAATTTCCCCCATTTACTAAAAATACCACTGACAGCGTAATCTGGTTCAATGTCAGTTGGCATCCATATGTATCCCCCTTCCCTGGATCAAGGCTGAAAATAGGCAGAATTGTCTAGTCCTCTTTCCCAGTCAACAAAATGCTAAATACAAAAAAATAAATGCTAATTATAAATTTACCCCTCAGACTAATCAACAATGTAAAACTGAAGGATCTGTTTTTATTCAAATAGCAGCAACAGAGCAATTAAAGGGCGTTTTAGCCCATCTCTAAAACGTAACAGGTTGCTTCATAAAGGTTCACATCAAGGTAAATGACTCCCACATCTTTTAAAGATCAAATGAATATATTTAAGAAAAGCTTTTATTCACTTGAATTAATTTCACTGTGTCATGATTAGTGTTTCCTGAAAAAATCAGGCTGTTTGGTTTTGAGAATTTCTCTAAATCATCAACTATTCATATGCTCTGCAGTAACTGAAAACAGTGACAATTTTTCTGTCCTTATCCATGAGCGATGATATCATTCTTGTCTAGCCTGCTGCTTCAGCAATTAAGTCTCTTATTGACTGAAGAAGCTGTTGCAGTCCCCAGGCAAAGCAGTCTGCAGAGCTAATTGTTTTCACTCAAAGTTTGTTACTAACCCATCTGGTTTGTGTTATGCTAATCTAGCATTCTGTTCTCATAAAAAATGGAACATTTGAATTTCAGTGCTGAACTGTAGTGGTATCAATGAATGTCTGTGAGAAATTACCTTGTCTTTATTACAGCTGACAGTTCTTTTTCATGAAAACTCTGCAGTGCTTTCTGGTTATATAGCACAAGGTTGCATAATGGATATAAAATTAATTTACACTTTGTTAATTCATAGAAGCAGTGAGTCTTTGATGTAGCCTTCAAAAATAGGTCCATGTGAGAACAATTGTCTTATGTCAGACTGACAAACAGGTGTCTGCTACATTCAGCTTTTTCAGGAACATGTACTGTATGAACTCACACAATTTAGTTCTTTGATGTTTTCTGTGTGAAAATAGATCATGTATGTGTATAACTAGAAATACTATATGTCTTCTTGATGACCCTTTCCCTTGCCCCAGAAGCCCCATGTCTCCTGCTCCCATTTGAGGCTACTGTAACTTGCTGCTCACTGTGTTCTTCATACAGTCAGGGCTGCTGCACCTTGCTACCCCCTGCACAAAGAGCTGAGGCTGCTGCACCCTATTTCCCACTGTCTCCCACTCCCACAGTCAGGGCCAATGCACCCTGTTGCCCTCTGTTCCTGTCTCCACAGTTGGGGCTGCTGTGGTCTGCTAAGCCCTAGAGTCCCAGGCCCCCTGCTTTCACAGTTGGGACTGTTGCACAATGCTGCTTCAGGCCACCAGAGGTGGGGTATTTGTTGCACCTTCTATCCACTTCCATTGCCCCACCTGGGAAAGGCTGCTGCACCACAAGCACCCTGTACCACTGTCAGGGCTGCCATACCCTGATGCTCCCTTGTGTCCTGCCACACAGTCAAGGCATCTGCACCATGCTTTCCTCTGTCTCTGCCACTATATCTAAGGCTGCTGCACCCTGGGCATTTCTACACAGTCAAGGCTGTTGTGGTCTGCTGTGTCCTAGAGCCCCATGCTTCTACAGTTAGGGCTGCTGTTCCATGCTGCTACTTTCCATAAGACAAAGCAGGGGATGTGCTGTAACCTGTCTCCTGCCACCACAGTTGGGGAAGTTTCTCCTTGTTTCCCCACCACCACAGTCAGATCCTTTGCAGCTCCCTGCTGCTCATGTCTCTTGTCCAAAACAGATGTGTCTACAGTGCCCTGTCACACAGCTTGAGCTGCTATACCCTGATGCATCCCCTGTCTGTTTCCTGAACAGTCAGGGCTGCTGCACCCTGCTACCCTTTGTTCACCACCCCATAACAAAAGATGAAAGTATTTTTTCCTTTTTTCTTTTGAGCAGTTTAGGCAGTGTGCCAAAAGATCTGACTCTGGTGGCATGGAGGAGCATGGTGTAACAACCCTAACTGTGCAGGCAAGGGGCTGTATGGTGCAGCAGGTCACAATGGTGGCAGGGGACAGAGAACAGCATGGTGTAGAAGCCATGACTGTGGGGTAGAACACAGTGGGGCATCAGAGTACAGCAGCCCTGACTGTGAGATGCGGAACATGTGGTGCAGTGGCCCTGCCCATTTGGAGTGATGAAAGTGGGTAGCAGGGTGCAGAAAAAACTCCACCTTTGGTGGTCTGGGGCAGCATGCTACAAAAGCCTCAAAGTGGAGGCAGATGCCTTGGGACTCTAGAGCTTAGACGAACACAGCAGCCTTGTCTGTGGAGACAGAAACAGGGGGCAACAGTGTGCATTGGCTCTGACTGTGAGGGTGGGGGACAGAGGGAAGCAGGGTGCAGCAGCCTCAAAAGAGGGGCAGAAGACAGGGGCATCAGGATTCCATATAGTATTTCTAGTTTTACAACCTGCAGAGCGGGCCCAATGACCCCCGGCTTCCGGCACCCGAACCTCCGGACCAGGTCTGGTGCACAGTAATCTCTCCATGTGCACAGGGTCTGTCACACCCCAGGGAAGGTGCCTCTCATGTCTGGGGATGCAGGGCACACCCATCAGCCACCGAGATCACCCCACCATTTTCCTTCAATTTTTATTCCCCAGGGAGCCAAATGTGCAATGGCATTTTGCACATCCATAATGATGCCCACCGTGCTCCCCACTCCTTGCTGTGCATGCAACTGTAGTGTGGATCATGTCTGCCAGTTGCCACTACAGTGTGATTCAGTGCCCCTACCCTCTCCAGAGGGAGGAGAGCAGTTGAGAGAAGCTCAATCCTTCCTCTCCTCTGCCAGCCCCTGACCACCCGAGTCCGTTCCTGAACCCGGGTCACTGGTGTGGTGCGAGGTGTGGCATCCAGCACCTCAACTCTCAGTGCCACCAGGCCAGCTGTATTTACAAACATTTGATTTATTTTATATCTATTAAACAACCCTGTGTTATATAGCTAGAAAACAATGCAGACATTTTGATGACAATGAACTCACAGCTGTAATGCAGAGAAGGTATTTTCTCTAGACATTCATTCATACCACTACAGTTCAGCACTGAAACTCAAATGATCAACTATTTATGAGAAAAGAATGATTGATTTTAAGCTTATCTATTTAAACACAAACCAGATGGGGCAGTAGCAAACTCTCAGTGAAAACAATTAGCTCTACAGACTGCACTGACTGGGGAACTACAACAGCTTCTTCAATCAAACAGGGACTTAAATTGCTGAAACAGCAGCCTAGACATGAATGATGTCATCGCTCACTGAGATGGACAGAAAAATCTTCACTGTTTTCAGTTATTGCAGAACACATTAACAGATTTAACAAATGCTGATTTAAAGAAAACCACAATAACAAACAGCAGGATATTTTCAGAAAACACTAATCATCACACAGGGACTTGAATTCAAGCTTTTATTAAAAATATGGAAAAACTGGTGCATTTGATCTTTATCTTTAAATTGCCACTATAAGCTTAGACTCCACAAAACATTTAATTTTATTCCTTAATGTGGTCCCTTTCAAAAAGTTCACTATTGTTTTATGTAGTATGAGGGCTGCCTTTTGATTAATATTGCTATTTCTAATAGCAGGGTAAGTAAACACACTCACAAAGCTGAAACCTCATAGGCTAATTTGGTTTTTAATGACTTCAGTTGGATTCAGTAATATTTTTCATTATAATGATTTATAATAGTGTGCTAGCTTTGGTGCACCCTAGAAGTACTGTCAGTGTGATTTAAAACTTTTCGTAGTATTATAATTGATCAAGGGCAACAAAACCAGCACAGGGAGCAATACCTAACAATATTAATGTCTGTGTATCCCTATCTCCCATATTTAAATGGAATTAATATCATGCACACCTTTTTTGGAATAGGGGTTCTGAAAACAACAAAACATTGACACATATAGCATGAAATTGTGAGCAAGCTCTTTAGCAAGGAAATCATATCTTCAGCAAAACTCAAATTGCAGTTGATAACAGCACCTGTTTCACAATATTCAAAAATATGTTTATCTCAAGCCCTTCCATTCATTATTATTATGGCCATTTTATGGAAATTGAGTCAACTCTTTATCCCATAAAGTTAATCTGTTCCTGAAGTGTACTCCCTAGCTAGTGTAATGCCTTTATGTTGTTATAAATTTCTAATAACTGCCAGAAAAAAAGGTGCACAATCTATAACCTGTAAATAGAAGTTAGATATATTGTCCCGGTCCCTAGTTGGCAAACACTGTGCTTAAACATGTTTCTGTGAGATGACTGAAAAAACTCTCTCAGTTGAGCAAAAGATATAAGACCAATATTATTAAACGATATCAGCTATAATAATATTAATAAGTTTAATAGGTGCTATGCACAAGCTGGAGTAAGGTTTGCGACAAAGGCGGGTACCCTGCCCATGTAGATCTTCACCCATGGACAGGTGCACACAGGCCTGTATTCACTAACACCCACCACCTGTCCATGGCTCTGCCCCCCAGTATGCAGGACCATTTATTTATTTTTATTTTTTATTTATTTATTTAGCTTTTGTTGACCAGGTAAGTGCACTAGACAAATCCTGCCTATTTTCAGGCACGACCTGGGGGAGGGGGATACAGATGAATGCCTAACGACTTTGAACCAGATTAAGCTGTTGGTGGTATTTTTAGTGAATGAGGGAAATTTGGCCAGGACACCTGGGAAATTCCCCTACTCTTTTCGATAAGTGCCATGGGATCTTTAACATCCATCTGAACTACCACCAATCCAGGCAGATGGGACCTCGGTTTAACGTCTCATCTGAAAGACGGCACCTCAGAAGTGCAGCACCCCTCTCATGCTGCACTGCAGTGTCAGTACTGGGATATTAACCCAAGTGCCAGATGTGGGAACTGAACTCACAGCCCTCTGATCTCCCGGCCTCAGAGGCGAGTGTGCTACCTACTGAGCCACTGACACTGACCATGCAGGGCAGCTGAGGGTAGCATTGCAGACCCAGCTGGGAATCTAATAGGATGCACATCTTGGATCCCACAGTGGATACCTTATGTGGTTAGGCATGGGTCCGGGTGCGTGACTGGCACTTGAGCACACCTGGACCCATGAACCCATGCCTCATCCTCCACTGCTCCCCCTGACCTGGCCCATGGTTCACAGCACCCTTGCGGTACACATACAGACCCCCAGCAGTAGGTCCCCACCCCCATGCCACCCCTACCAGACTGTGGTACCCTGACCCCCTGGAGGTAAGAGACAACTCCCCTGACACACCAGTGCCCTGATATAGGAATCTCCCCACACCCCTGTGCCCCAATGTAGGTATACATATCAACCCTTTGCCCCATCCCTGAAACAGAACCCCCTCCATGGGAGCCCCAATGTGAGTGTCTATCTAGGTGTGGTACAGCTTCATATGTCTCTCCTGGTGATACTGATGCATGGGAATACCAACCAAACCCCCATGACCCCCCATACCGGTGCAACCTCAACCTACTCTGGTGGTCACTGTCCCCCCTGGCACTGACAACACCACCACCCCCATCTGCCATACCAGCCATTCAGTGCTGAGCACTGGACATCCAGCAGTGCATCCCACTTCACACCTCCATGGCTGCCAGTCATCCAAGAGATGCTGGGAGTAAGCCGTCCATATACTGATGGCATGCTCCCAGCATCACTTCAATGGCCAGAGGCCATGGAAGTTTGTGGAGGGTAGTGCCACCAGCTGTACCAGGCCACAGCACTGGCTGGTAGGTACAAGTATGGGGTAGGGGGTTGTCGATGATGTGGGGGGGGCACATGCCACCTAATTGTCATCCATTGCTATCTACAACAGGTGTCACCCAGTAGGAATACAGAGCTCACCCAATTGCTGCCTGATGCATCCTGAGGTAATGGATATGGGAGATACAGCATGGCAATGTGAATCCTGGCTAGCACCTACCACAGTGCACTACCAGTCCAGGGTCTAGGTAGGCCAGGCCATGCACACCCCTGTGGATCATGACTTGTGTGCATACTGGTATGTGTGTTATCTCATGGCTCAGTCACCAGGTTCGAGGTTCAGTTGAATGGGGTACCCCTTTGTGAAGGGGGGTTGCCATGTAAAGTACAGGAATAGGGCTGGCAGTAGGGGGAGTTGCATGTACCTAATGGGGCCAGGGCTGCCATGTGTCCGGGGGGTTGGGGGATTCAGACAACACGGGGTCATAATGTTACAAGACATTATGCCGCATGGCTAAATCACATCTGACTTGTGTCTTTATCCCATCATAACACACACTCTGTCATTCCTTATGGTCCAAACAATTACTGGCAGCAGAAACAAGTTTAACTCCTATAGACTAGGAATACCAGTGCACAGAGGCTTCAATCACAAAAACATGACCTCCTACATGTTTTATTTCAGCATTCACTAAAACCAGTAATCCCTGAAGGTTGAAATACATTGATCACCATTGGTGATGGGGGATGACTGGAGATCAGTCAAGTACTCTAAGTAGGTCCCAAACTATTGAGGGCTTTGGAATCCAGTTACATTACCATGAAGTCAACCTTCTACCTAAATTACAAGTTAATTTCCCTGCACACTCCTTATTTGTGGATGAAAAGGTGCATAAAGTATGAGTATTTATCAGCTTCTTAAAAACACTTTTTGCACTCATTAAACATGACATGGTCCAGAAATCCAATTTCAGTGCTATGTGCTGGGTCATTTTGTCTGATGGATTGGAGCTCTATTTACATTGACACAGCTCTCTGAGGAACACAAGACCATCAAGTGATTCTGTTTGTATCTATGACAAAACTCTTCATCATGTCTTATTTCATATGGGTTTTACGTTTTCTTATCAAGCTCAAACAACAGTCTGGAAACAATTAATAGAACTGTGAAAACTGAAAAAAAAAACCAAGGCTTGGAGTTGTCTTCAGGAATGAATTACAGTTGAACAAACTCAGGAAAAGGTGGGTAAATGATCCAGAAATATTGAATTCTGAAAGGAGATATGCACTTATACATGCTAAGTGCCTGGAATTAACTTCAAATCCAGCAAATTAAAAGGGAATAACACTACAACAGTCAGTAACGCCATTCAAGTAATGAGAAGCCTGAAGACATAATAACTGCCAATGGTTCCAATATTGATGAAGTTGTTAGAGATGAAACATACATTTCCTGATTTGCCCACTGCCTAAATCATGTTGTTTGGGGCTTCAGGAACAATCATCACAGCCTATCGAGAATATGTTATGACTTCAAAAGACATTTAGTCAACTCAGAAAGAATTCCAAGCACTTTGCTAGTCCCATGACTTTGCAATATCTGGCTCAAGCAGGAGCTGGCCATGTTCTGAAACATGATCTATGAGTCAGAACCTACTTCATCAAGGAAAACAATTAAAGAAAATGTAATGCCCTATGTAAGTAAATCCATTATTGCTGTCATCACTGTATTTTGGTGGTGGGAACGGCTGTTGTCATTGAGAGTTTAGTTCCTCTGCTTGTGCCTTTCCAAGAGGGAACACAAGAAGTATTCACCTACAGTGCTTGTTTCAGACGCATTCTCCTTCAAGTTCATTTTTGTATATGCACTATCTTCAAAAGCTTCTGATTTCATAACATCCTTTTGAAGTATGTATGCTACAAAAGTGTGTATGCCTTTATAAGTAATATTTTTCTTACTTGTCTCCTTTTTATGTTCGCTTGCATGCATGTGCAAGAAACATAGTGCCATCATCCGAGATTTTGGAGGTGTGTCACCTCCTCCTCCAATTCAGTCAGTGTGTGGGCAGGCGTGGCCCCTGTAAGCCAATGCATGCTGGAGCTGTCTATGACAAGCTCCAAAATGCAGTGGCATACAGTTGAAAGGGGGAGCTACGCTTGAGTGAGCAATGATAAGATATCGCCTGCTCATGCGCAGCTCCCCCTACACACACACACACACAGACACACACACATACAGAAACACACGCATACTGCGTGCTGCCCACCCCACACACACACGTATAGCAGACAGGGGTGCACAATCCCCCGTCGGCTTGCGCTGCACTCCCCCCCAAGCCTTCCACATGCCATGCTGGGTGCCCACCCCAGTGTGGCAACTGATAGAACAGCAAACGGGGGTGCCCAATCCCCCATCGGCTCCACTGTCCTCACCCCCCGAGTACTGGGTGCCATGCTGAGAGCCCACCCCAGCATGACAACTAATCATATGGCCAACGGGGGTGCCCAATCCCCTGTCGGCTCCACAGCCCCCCCAACCATCCTTCTGCCATGCTGGGAGCCCACCCCAGTGAGGCAAATGTCTCACATTGTCTTTTTTTTTTTTGTAACCTGAAAAATAAAAACGGTCCCACGGCATTTCTCCCAGCCCCCCTCCCACAACCTGCACCCACCCACTGTGCACCCTGCCTCCCCACACCCCCCTCACCCCATACTTACCTCCGGAGCTCAGCATGACGATCTTCAGTGGACCGGGAACACATCTGCACTCTTCAAAGCTGACTGCGAACTGAGGAAATGCCGGTAAGCTGTATAATGGGCTATATAGGGTTTTTTCAACTTTATTGCATATCTCAGGCATTTTTTGGAATATTTGCACCAAATTTTCAACATGGGGTTTTTGGGAACCCTTCTCATGAATGAGGTCACTGTCATGGCGTTATTCAGGCCGAAGGGTGATTTCATAGTCACTGCGCCAGTCACTGCATGAAATAACCTGTTGGGCCTGAAAACACCCATGTTTCAGTGACATGATTCATGAGAAGGAGTCCAAAAGCCTATGGTGAATTGTATAAAATCCAAAAATGACTGCTTCTGGCGTCGTTGCACAGTTCCATCGAGGCTCGTAAGTTTGTGAATTTTCAATATTTTCACTCCAGATTTTCAACATTGCCAATTTACCACACCTTCTTATGAGCAGTATAGCTATCATTTTTCACATCTCACCCAAAATGTGTTTCCGCCCATGTTGCGCACAATGGCGCAGTTGGTGTGTGAAATCAATGTATGGGACAAATTAAGAAAATCACAGTGACACTGTTCATGAGCAGAGTTCTTAAAGTGGCTATGTTGAAAATTTGGTGAAAAAATTCCTTAAAATGACTGTTTTACGAGTGTGCGTTGCGCAGTTCCTACGCATGCTCGTAAGTTCGCGAACTTTCAATATTTTCACTCCAGATTTTCAACATTGCCATTTTACCACACCTTCTTATGAGTAGTACAGCTTTCATTTTTCACATCTCACCCAAAACATGTTTCCGCCCATGTAGTGCACAATGGCGCAGTCGGTGTGCGAGATCAATGTACGGGACAAATTAAAATCACAGTGACACTGTTCATGAGCTGAGATCTTAAAATGGCTATGTTGAAAATTTGGTGAAAAAATTCCAAAACATGACTGTTTTACGAGTGTGTGCTGTACAGTTCCTATGCAAGCTCGTAAGTTTGTGAATTTTCAATATTTTCACTCCAGATTTTCAATACTGCCATTTTACCACACCTCCTTATGAGCAGTACAGCTGTCATTTTTCACATCTTGCCCAAAATGTGTTTCCGCCCATGTAGCGCACAGTGGCGTCGATGTGCAAAACCAATGTATGGGACACATTAAGAAAATCACAGTGAGACTGTTCATGAGCAGAGGTCTTAAAATGGCTTTGTTGAAAATTTGGTGAAAAATTCCTAAAATGACTGTTTCTGGTGCATTGCACAGTTCCTATACATGCTCATAAGTTTGCAAATTTAATATTTTCACTCCAGATTTTCAACATTGCCATTTTATTACACTTCCTTATGAACAGTACAGCTGCCATTTTTTCATATGTGCCTAAAATGTGTTTTAGCACATAGCACAATGGTGCTGTTGGTGTCTGAAGCAATGTTTAGGACAGATTAAGAAAATCACAGTTGCACTGTTCATGAGCAGAGGTCTTAAAATGGCTATATTGAAAATTTGGTGACAAAAGTCCATAAAATGACTGTGTTATGAGTGAGCAATGTGCAGTTTCTACGCACCCTCGTAAGTTCATGACTTTGTAATATTTTCAGTCCAGATTTTCACCAGTGGCATTTTTCCACACTTCCTTATCAACAGTACAGCTGTCATTTTTCACAACATGGCTGAAGAGTGTTTTCACACTTTCAGCGCAGAGATACGTGGTGGCAGTGGGAAATCATTGTTCGGCACAGATAAAGAAAATCACAGTGACACTGTTCATGATCGGAGGCACCAAAATGCCTGAGTTTAGTTATTTATTTATTTATAATGCAATCAGTTTACAACCTTTGAGCCAGGGGCTCATTTCCAAAGGTACCTCGTCAAACAAAGATAGGTGGTACAGATAATACAGGAGGCAGGGTACATACAATAGAAGAGCAGGTGAATAAACAGGCACACAGAAATGGTAACATGGCTAAAGGCACACACAGGTAGTGTAATGTACATAACAATCAGGTATTATCGACAACAGGCGGGGAATACATGGCTTAGGAGCATAATGGATTGTCATTGTTGGACGATAACAGCCAAACAGGACTACTATGTCAGGTTACAAGGGACATAGTGCATGATACTGGAATAGTACAGGTAAAACAATAATGCAGTCAAAACATGTCACATGATAGCAGATTACGAGGCGTGAGGGCGGGGAGGGGTATTACCGATGGGGTATGATCTGAAAGCAGAAACAGGGTGGAGTAAAGGTTAAGCAAGTAGTAACACCAGGAACGCTCAAGTCAGCAGAGATACTGTTGGCATTGGGTTAGTAACAGTAGCGTAAGTAGAGGTTAAGAAGAGAGAGAGCCCAGACTGCCGGAGGGCATTGTCAGTAAAGGGAGGATTGTGCATCCGTTAGGCACAGGCAACAGCGCTTGCTGAATAGCTCGCTTTTGAGGGCATTTTTGAAGGTGGAGATGGATGCGATTTCAGTGACGCCCACGGAAGAGTGTTGTACCAAGCAGGAGCTCTATAGCAGAAGGATCTCTGCCAAGAGAGTCCTAACACGAGGAACCAGGAAGGTGGCTTTGCAGGAAGTCCGGGTGCTGACTAGGGGCTGGGCAGGGGAGGAGGAGACAGCCCAGGAGGAGAGTCCTAGTAAGGTTTTTTTAGCGATGAGGCACGTTTGGTATAGCAGGCGTTCATCGAGGTCAAGTATTGAAGCAAGGTTGTAGAGTTGGCAGGTATGGGTGAGCCTGGGGGCCCCAGTGATTAGCCTGCAAGCCTTGTTTAGGAGGAGGCGGATTTTGTTGAGGGCCGTCATGCTGGCAGCACCATAGACAGGAAGCCCATAGTCCACCAGGGATAGAATGGAGGATGTAACTGCAAGCCGGAGGGCATCGGGGGGGAGACAATTTTTGTGGCGGTACAGGATACCAATTCGTATGTTGGCTACAGAAGCGAGTGAATCAATGTGGGTATGGTAGGAGAGTGCTGAGTCAAAAGAGATACCTAGATACTTATAGGAGTGGACTTGCTCCAGTAGGAGTTTAGAGCTGGAAAGGATACGGAGGGGGAAGTTGGAAGATTTGTTTTGGGGGTGGGCAAAGAGCATGGTTTTAGACTTTTTAAGATTTATGATCAGTCTATGCTCCTTAAGCCAGGCTTCAGCGCCGTCATAGGCCTTTTGTAGGGAAACCTGGAGGGAAGCGGGGTTGCGGTCAGTGGCAAAGAGGATGGTATCATCAGCGTAAAGAAGAACTTTCCCAGGGCACCCACTGGGCAGGGTGTTAAGGAAAAGAGAGAAGAGAAGGGGCCCCAGGATGGAGCCCTGAGGAACCCCAGAGAGGATCGCACATGGGTCTGAGAGTGACCCACCAATTTTGACACGTTGGGAGCGGGCGGAAAGGTAGCTGGAGCACCAAGCGAGTGGACCAGGGGCAAAACCGGCAAGATGGAGGGTATCCAGTAGAAGAGGGTGGGAGACCATGTCAAAGGCCTTTGATAGGTCAAGGAACACGGCCCTGGCCAGTGTGCCCGAATCCAAAGAGGAGTGAAGGAGGGAAGCGAATTCTATAAGGGCAGTACTAGTGCTGTGTCCTGCGTGGAAGCCGTGCTGTTCAGGGCAGAGAATGTTGTATTTGGTCAGGTATTCAGATATTTGTGCAGCTACTAGTCTTTCCAGTGCCTTGGAAAGGGGTGGGAGAATGGAGATCGGGCGATAGTTCCCAGCTAAGGACCTGTCTCCCCCTTTATGGATTGGAGTAACCGTGGCAGTTTTCCAAGAGGAGGGGAATTGTCCCAAGCAGAGGGATTTGTTAAGGAGGCAGGTGAGAGGGGTGAGGACTTGATCTAGGACCAACCGGAGAATTTTGTGATCCAGTGTGAGGTCACAGGGACTGTTGCCTTTTAGAGCACGGGTCAGGTGCTGTCTGGCTTCCTGGGTAGTAACCCTGTGAAGGAGGAAGCAAGGGTAGTGGAGGGCAGGGGAAGGATGGGAGGGATGTTGGTCAAAGAAGTTGCTGGGGAGGATAGGGCTGAGGTCTGTAAAGGCGGTGTTGAGGAGGTTTGCAATGACGGTGGGGTCTGTGGTGGAGGTTGTTGGTGGTAATCTGGGATGGGGGGAGGAGTTCCCATACAGTTGTTGATCTTGTCCCAGATGGTGCAGGTGCACCCAGGAGGCAGTGAGGTGGCCTGATAGTGGTCAGCTTTGGCCCTCCTGATAGCCCAGGTACACTTGTTCCATGCAGCATTGTAGGCCTGTCTGTCAGCTGGGCGCCTGGTTTCTATGTACGGTACCAAGGTTGTCCCTGTGTCTGAGCTGCTGCTGCGAGTGCAGGGTAATCAGGGCAGGTTAGGTCTTTTGGACGGACCGGTGAGAGGGAGCAAAGAGATTGCAGGCTTTATTAAGGTGGAGGTAAAGAAAAGCAAGACGGTATCTATATCAGGTGCATGGAGATCGGGGACCAATCTTGCTGTTCAAGCGAAAGCTTAAGGTTTTTTAGGCCATAGGGTCTGAAACGCCGACGGGGAACGCGCTGTGAAGTGGGTCGGGGCAGTGAGGCCGACCAGTGGAAGAGTACAGGGGAATGGTCACTGAGGGAGTCAGGGAGGACTTGGATGTCCAGGATTTTTGGGGGGTGGTTAGTGAGGATGGCATCAAGGAGGGTGCTGGTACCTCTCTTGGAGTTCACACGTGTGGGTTGGGAGACAAGTTGGGTTAGATCCAGAGCTGTGAAGGAGTCCCGAGTGGGGGAGGAGGAGGGACAAAGCCAGTTCACGTTGAGGTCTCCGACAATGATTTTGTCAGTGTTGTGGGGAAAGGTGGCAAGGTAGTCGGTGAAGGATAGTAGAGCTGGGTTTTTGAACCTGGGTGGTATGTAGGCAGAGGTGAGGTAAAGGGGGGATCTGGCGGGGTCCAGGGTAAGCTTAATGGTGAGGGCTTGGGCCCTTTGTCAGGACTGGTGCAGGGAGGGCGAGACAGGTGGGGGAGCTCCTGGTGTAGATAGGCAGCCTCCCCACGTTTGGTTACGCGATCCTCACGATAAAGGGTGTAGCCTGGGAGGGTAACAAGGGAGTTAGGGGTGGAATTGGATAGCCACGTTTCCACCAGTGCGATGATGTCAGGATTGTGCTGAGTGGCCCAACATTGGAGGGAGTCGAATTTTTTCAGGATGCTGCATATATTCATGGAGGCAATCATCAGTCCGGGACACCCTCCAGTAGAGGTGGTCCTGGTGGGTCCAGGGTTAGGGTGGATATTGCCAGATAGGAGGAGCAGGAGGACAACTATTCTGGCCAGGGCATGGCGGTATAGGTTAAGCCTGCGGTTAGGAGGAGTTGTGGGTGTGTCCATAGAGAAGCAGGGGATAGGTAGGGTTGACAATATGCTGTAAAAAATCCCCAACCTAATTATATTACGGGTATGCGTTGCACAGTTTCTATGTACGCTCGTGACTTCACCATTTTTTTAAATATTTTTACTGTAGATTTGCAACATTGCCATTTTTTACACCTCCCCATGAACAGTACAGCTGTCATTTTTTACGTCCTGTTCGGAATGTTTTTGCACCTGTGGTGCTAAATGCCGTAGTCGCTGTGCATAAGCAGATTTCAGCTAACAAACTGATATTCCCCTGTTCATGAGGTGGGGTCACAAAAAAAATGTTGAAAATTTGGAGTAAAATACCAATGAATGCCTGAGGTATTAGGGTTTCCAACCATAACACCCAACCCTGTAGAGAATGACAGGCATCAGGGTGTGACTTGGGATTCTTGCCTGTAATGCTCATACCATTCCACACCCTGCAGCCAGTGAGAGGCATTAGGTATGCCTTGGACTCTTCAGCCCAAAGTTCACCCCATTCTCTTATATCGCACCCATCTCACCGTATTTTCTAATGAAATGGGGTGCGCATAAGGGCCAAAGACCCTAAGGAACACCATGACACTTGTCAGTGTCTGCAGGGTGGGGTGTGGTGAAATGGTGTGGCCGTTATGCCTGACTACCCAAACGCACACCCCAATGCCTGTCGCTCTCTGCAGGGTGGTGGTGGGGTTGGCATCAGTTCAATACTTCACTGCCATTCCTATTACGCAGCTCTGTAACTTCTACACTACCACTGCCAATGCCAGCAAGCAAACATTCGGCATTGACAAATGCTTGTTATGTGTGGTTCCACTAAGTTACTATTTCACATTTTGTAGATCCTCAGTTTTGCACAACTTTGAGTTAAGAAAACAAAGGTTTTCATTGCATAGGGTAAAAACTATTTTACTGATTAAATGGAATGCCAAATTGAGACCCCTGTCAAAATTGTGCAGTGGGATATGAGCATGCACTGTGATATTTGGAGCCTGGTGTAAAATCCTTAAAGGATTGAATATATGTAGAAGTATCACTTGAATGTATAGATGGGCTCATGTACAATCAGGGACAGGAACTGCTTTTGAGTGTTTAAAGTACTTGCTTGTTTATATATTTAGCTGTAGTCTGCAGGTACAGCCAGATACATGATGATAGCCTCTTTATGTGGGCCACTTCCATGAAGTACTGTATGTTTATGCATACTAAATTGTTTTGCAAACTTGAAGATGGTTTTGCAAAGATATCAAATGCATGATTGACAGACAATGGAATGATAATTATTGCCACTGCATTATATATAGCACTTTAAAGTAAAAACATAGTATCTGTTTCCCACTTATTTCATTTCTGCTGGAATTAATAGTAATGTCTGGAATATTGTAATTATAAACTTTATAAATATTTATGGGGCATCAGTTTACATAAGTGGTTCATTAAAAAAAAGGATTGACTTTAGATTTCCATGTATGACTACTTTTATATTTTGCACCTTGTCGTTTGCCTGTCTTCACACTGCTTTCAGAAATACATAGAAGAGTGCTGTGAATATAACTTTAAATGCACACTAAGCAAGGTGTGCGAGGAATCCAGCAATTGGACCCTTAACAGTGTGCCACATTCAGGGACAAAAATTTTGGGTGAGTAAGTGGAAACATCCCATTAGTGTTCTGAGTATGTTTGCATACTGTTTGGGCTTAAATAATGATGACTTGCTGCATTTTGGACTACTGCCTCCCACATATCTATAATGGGTTCCTTGACAGTACAGTAGGTGGATAAGTGCTATGCTTATTTTATACTACATCTCCATGTGTATCTATACAGAAAGGAAGGTATGCCTCTTTGCAGGTGAATCTTGCATCTGCAAAAGGCAGGCACTCCAGAGGGGGTGGAGAGAATGTGTAGCGACCTGAGAAAACTGAAGGAGTGGTCAAGTGTATGGCAGTTGGGTTTCAATGCAAAAAAGTGCAAAATCACTCACCTAAGGTGCAAAAACCCAAAAGTAGATTATAAAATGTGGTAAGAGTTATTGATAGTCACTAAACAGGAAAGGGACCTTGGGGTATTCATATCAGACAACCTTGAGGTAGTGAGGCAATGCAAAAAGGCAGTAGGTCAGGCCAGCTGGATGCTGAGGTGCATAGGGAGGGGTATTACCATTACCAGCAAAAGGAGACACATGGTGTTACCACTGTATAGAGTGTTGGAGAGACCCCACATGGAGTACTGTGTTCATTTCTGCAGACCACATCTCAGGAATGACATAGACAGAGTAGAGACTGTTCCGAGGAGGGCACCTAAAATAGTGCAGGGGATGCATCAAAGCCCCATATGAGAAGAGACTGAGAAACTAAATATGTACACCCTGGATTAGAGGAGGGAGAGAGAGGACACGATAGGCACCTATAAATAACTTACAGGTGAGAATAAGGTACAGGAGAAGAGTATTTTTCAGAAGAGAAGGTGCAGAAGAGCAAGGGGTATGCAATGAAGTTGGAAGGTGTAAAATTTAGGAGTAGAGGTGTGCTGAAGTTTTAATTCGTCAGCAAAGTTGCCACAAAGTGGACGAAATTCACATTTGCAGAGTTTTGTGAAGATTTCCCTGCCAACAGCAACTTTAACTATGTTCAGATTGTGAAGTTTTCAATGTGAAGTGCAGAATTTCATCCAAGAAGTGTAGAATTTCGCACACGACCATGGAATTTAGTCTGTGAATGGTGAAATTCTGCTGTTCACGGAAAACATTCCGCCATTTGCTGGTGAAATTCCACACTTCGTTGACAAAACTTTGCACTTTGTGGCAAAACTTTGCATTTTGTGGATTGATCTGCACTCTGCAAATTATACTAAATTTGTAGATTAATTCATGGAGTGAATTTTACCAACTTCATCCATCTCTATTTAGGAGGGATGTGAGAAAGCACTTCTGCACTGTAAGAGAGGTGGGTGTCTGGAGCAGTCTTCCAGAAGATGTGGTGGGGGCAAAACAGTTGTGGGATTCAAGCATGCATGGGATAGGCACAGAGAAATCTTGGTAGGAAAGTGGGAGAAGAACAGCCAGAGATCAATGTAAGGTCTACAGTGACAGAATATGAAGGGTAACATGGGCAGACCGGGTTGGCCAAGGGATCCTTATCTGCCTACAAATTCAATGTTCCTATATAGGTGACTACAGTATTTATTCTGGACTACAGCCTTCTGCATATTTTTAGTGGATCCTTTGACAGTAGTTGGGTGAGTGAAGAACTTATTTTGGAGTACAGCCTCCTATGTTTCTATAATAAGCCTTTAGCAGTGGGTGGGTGAGTGTGATGCTTATTTTAGACTACAGCCCCACGCATATTTGTAACTGGTCCTTTTTACAATAGATAGGTAAGTGCTTAACTTATTTTGATCTATAGTCTCCTATGTTTCTATAATGGTCCTTTGACATTGGGTGAGTGAGTGTAATGCTTGCCTTGAACTAGAGTCTCCTGTGTATCTACAGTGAGTCTTTTGACAGTAAGTGGGTAAATGCAGTACATATTTTGGATTGCAGCTTCCTGCATATCTACAGTAGGTCCTTTTGACAGTAGATGGGTGAGAGCAATACTTATTTGGACTACAGCTCCTTGTGTATCTATACTGGACCTTTGACAGTAGGTGGATGAGTGCAAGGCTTACATTTGACTACAGTCTCCTGCACATAATATCTAGAGTTTAAGAGGTCCTTTGACAGTAGGTGGCTGAGAATGATGCTTCTCTTAGACTACAGTCTTCTGCCTATAATAATGGGTTTTTCGATAGCAGGTTGGAGAGTGCAGTACTTATTTTGGACTGCAGCCTACTGTGTATCTATAATGGGCATTTTGACAGTAGGTGGGTGAGTACAATGCTTATCTTTGACTACAGCCTCCTGGGCATATATAATGTATTTTTTCTTAATAGTAAGTGAGTGAGTGGGTGCAGTACTTATTTTTGAGTACAGCATCATGCATCATACATATCTGTAAAGTGCCCTTGAACACTAGATGTATGAATGCTGTACTTACATAAAAACTACAACCTCCTGAAAACCTGTAATGAGTTCTTTCACAGTAGATGAGTAAGTGCAGTACTTATTTTGGACTACAGTCTCCTGCATATCTATGATGGGTCCTTTGACAGTAGATGGATGCATGCAGGACTTATTTCGGACTACATCCTCCTGTGTATATTTAATGGGTCCTTCGACAGTAGGTGGGTGACTGCAGTGCTTATCGTTGACTGAAGACTACTGAATATTTACACTATAATGGGTCCTTTGACAGTAGATGGATGCGTGCAGGACTTATTTCGGACTACATCCTCCTGTGTATATTTAATGGGTCCTTTGACAGTAGATGGGTGAGTGCAGTGCTTATCGTTGACTGAAGACTGAATATTTACACTATAATGGGTCGTTTGACAGTAGGTAGATGAGTACATTGCTTATCTTTCACTACATTCTGCTGCTTATCTGTAATGGGTCCTCTGACAGTATGTGGGTGAGTAAAGTACTTATTTTGGACTACAGTCTCCTGTGTATCTATAATGAGTCTTTTGACAGTAGGTGTGTGAGGGTTGTACTTTTTTTTTGGACTACAGCTCCCTGTGCATCTATAATGGGTCCTCTGACTGTAAGAAATGACTACAGTACTTATTCTATACTACAGACTCCTGTTTATCTATAATGGGTCTTTTGACATTAGGTGTGTGAGTGCTGTAATGTACTTATTTTGGATTACAACACACCCTTTTTAAATAGGTGGGTGTGTGCAGCAGTTATATTGAACTACAACCTTCCATGTATCTATAATGGGTCCTTTGACAATAAGTTGATGAGTGCAAGGCTAATCTTCAAAGACAGGCTTCTCTGTATCTGCAGTGCAATAAAATGGAACCATTGATGGCTGGTGAGTGAAATGCTTCTCTTGGACTACAGGCTGCTGCATATCTTTAATAGGTCTTTTTTATAGGAAGCGAGTGAGTGCAATGCTTATCTTGGAATGCAGGTTTCTTTGTATCTACAGTACAGTAAAATGGAACCTTTGACAGTTGGTAAGTGCAGTGGTTATACTACGAATCATACTAGGAACATTAAGGAATTAGAGAGCCCAAAGGCTCATATGTACTTCTGTCATTACTGACAACATACGCAAAATCTGATAATGTAATATCCAACTGAGATTTAAACATATCCTTAGAGGTGCTAATGATTACATCAATTGGCAGCGCATTCCAATGCTTGATAACTCAAAAGTATAGAAATGTTTATGAGGCAAACAGTTGAATCTCCTGGGTTGTAACTCGAGGGGGTGACCTTTGCGATCATAAAAATCCTCTTTAAATTTAAACCCAAGACTAATTAGTAAATGGGGATCCTTCGTGATATCATATAGTAAGAGGAGATCACCTCTTAAGATGTCTGATGGACAGTGGCATCAGATTCAAGGACAGCAATCTAGAATTATACGAGGTATTACTCAACCCACGTACCAATTTAGTATAACCCCTTTGCACCCATTCAAGTAAAATAATATGCTGTTTTCTGTATGGAGACCAAAGCTGAGAGGAAAAATCCAAATGAGGGTGCACATAGGCTCTATAAAGAGGCATAAGAACATTTCTGTCCCTAGAATTAATATTCCTCTTAATGGACCAAATAATCCTATTTGCTCTAAGGATTTCCTCATTTATCTAAGCGTTAGGAAGAAAGTCCTCAAATACCAGGACACCTAAGTCCTTCTCTGTTTCAGTAGTGGTCAAAACGAAATTGGCCAATCTGTAGATATGGTGGAGATTACCATTACCAAAATGCATAATCCTACATTTTTTATGGTTTACAGTCATGCCACATGTATATCTTGTAATAATAGTCTCCTGCCTGTCTATAATGGATCATGTGACAGTAGGTGGGCTAGTGCAGTGCTTTTTGTGCTACAGACCTTGTGTATCTATAATAGGTCCATTAACAGTACAGTATGTGATTGAATGCAGTATTTATTCTGGACTACATCTTCCTGTGTTTCTATAATGGATATTTTGATATTAGGTGTGTAAGTGCTATATCTATTTTTGGACTGCAGAACCCAATGTTCCTATAATTGGCTTTTTGACAGTAGGTGGATGACAGAAGTACTTATTTTTTACCAAAGCTGCCTGTGTATCTAAGATGTACCTTTTGACAGGAGGTGGATGAGTGTAATGGTTATTTTAAACAACCCCATGCTTATCTATAATGGGTCCTCTGACAGTAGGAAAGTGAGCAAAGTACTTATTTTGGACTACATCCTCCTGAGTATCTATAATGGCTTTTTTGATAGTAGGTGGGTGAGTGCAATGCTTATTGTGGACTACATTCCTGTGTGAATACATATTGGGTACTTTGACAGTACAGTAAGTAGGTGACTGAAATATTTATTGCTGACTACAGCCTCCCGCATACTTATAATGGACCGTTTGACGGTGGTTAGTGTAATGCTTATGTTGGACTTCAGACCCCATGCATATCTGTAATGGGTCTTTGACAGTAGGTGGGTGAGTGCAATACTAATTTTGGACTACAGCCTCCTATGTGTCTATAATGGGTCCTTTGTCAGTGGTTGGGTGAAATGAGTGTGATTCTTATCTTGAAATGCAGCCTCCTATTTATCTATGTTATAGGAGGCATTCTAGTGTAGTGTTTAAGGGCACTGAGCTGCAAACTTGGAGACCTGGATTTGAATCCCATTTGTGCCAACTTGCACACTGTGTGACCCTGAGCAAGTCATTTAACTTCCTTTTGCTCCAAGGTTCTACCTGCAAACAAGCTCTATCTTAGTGTGCCTTTCCTGCTTAAACAATTTCCCCTTTCCTTCGACAGTGGGTGGCTGAGTTGAGTGTGATTCTTATCTTGGACTACAGACTCCTGTCAAACTATAATGGGTCATTTGACAGTGGTGTGTAAGAGCAATGCTTGTCTTGGACTGCATCCTCCTGTGAATCAATACTAAGTCCTTTGACAGAAGGTGAGTAATGCTTATATTTAACTACAGTCACCTACATATTTATAAGTTAATTGGTCCTTTGGCTGAAGGTGAGTGAGTGTAATGCTTACCTTGGATCACAGTTTCCTGCTTATAATAATGAGTCATTTGATAGTAGGCGAGTGAGTACAGCACTTGTGTTGCATTATAGCCTCTTGTGTATCTGCAGTAGGTTTTTTGGCAGTAGGTGGATGAGTGCAGTTCTTACCTTGCTCTACAGTCTCTTGTGCATCTATAATGTTTTTTGACAATAAGTGTGTGAGTGCAGTACTTATTTTGGACTGCAGCCTCATGTATATTTATTATAGATTCTTTGACAGTAGGTGGGCCAATGTAGTACTTATTTTGAACTAATGTACAACCTCCTCTATGTCTATAATGATTTCTTTCAAAATATATGGGTGAGAGCAGTACTTATTTTGGATGACAGGCTCCTGTGTATGTATACCGGTTTTGTTTGACAGTAGGTGGGTGGGTGAGTGCAATACTTATTCTGGACTACAGTTCCCAAAGTAGCTATAATGGGTCCTTTAACTGTAGGTGGGTGAGTGCAGTACTTATTTTTGACTACAGCCTTATGCATATCTAGAATGTGTCCTTTCTAAATAGGTGGGTGGGTGGGTGAGTGATGCACTTATGGTAGACTATGGCCTCCTGTGTACCTATAATGGGTCCTTTGAGAGTAGGTATGTGAGTACTGTACTGTACTTATTTCGGACTATAGCCTTCTGTATAAGGGTTCTTTGACAATACGTGTGTGAGTGCTGTACTTATTTTGGATTACAGTCTTCTGCATATCTAAAATGGGTCCTTTTTAAGTAGGTGGGCAAGTGATGCATGTATGTTGGTCTACAGCCTCTTATGTATTTATAATGGATCCTTTGACAGTAGATGTGTGAGTTCAGTACTTATTTTGACCTACAGCTGTATGCATATCTTTAATACATTTGTTTTAAGTTGGTGGGGGAGTGACACACTTATTTATTTATTATTTTAAGTTTGTGACCAGGAGAGGCACACTGAGCTGTGGGTCATTTCCAAATGTGACCCGGAGACAAGGGAAGGGGAATATGTGTACAGATGTAAACTGACATGCAGAACCAGATTAAGCTGTTTGTGGTGTTTTTAGTGAATGGGGAAATTTGGCCAGGACACTGGGGAAATTCCCCTACTCTGACAGTAGGGGTGCTGCCACTATGGAGGAAGGTGTACTGGAGAATCATTCTGCTGGTGTACCTGTGGCTGAGAAAGTCTCACAGCCCACAGGTCCAGCTCAGGAGACCACACTAGAGAACATGGGAGTATTGAATTCAGTGCATGAAACTACAAACCAATCTGCTGCATCTCAGGTACAGGAACAAGTACGACATGGACTTTTTGATTCTGATGAAAGCTGGTTAAATAATATTCTGCTGCAGAATAAGAAATTGCACTGTGCTGTCACTAAAAGCGCAATACTGAATACCGTGATGCCTGACACTTCTAATGTACAGGATTTGGATGTTTCTGACAAACTCTTGAAAGAAGCTGCTAAACTAATCTTGAAGCAAGAAGCAGCCGAGAGTGCTACAGTTCAGGGCGGTATGTCTAAGTCAAGCGATGTTGTCACTCCACGCGTATTCCAGGCACGAGTCACCATCGGTGTATGCTTCACAGTTGCAACGGCGAAATCCCCTGACAGGAGCAACAAATTCAGCTTTGTCTTCTCACATGTATTTATAATGGATAATGAACTCACTTCAGTGAGTAAAACGAATTGTATTCCTGATCTGCTACCTTGTGATATTGTTTCTTCACTGGGGTTGTGTAAGGGAAGGGAGGAAGACCTTACAGCACAGCCCGCTCGCAGATCCTCTCTGATGTCTTTGGAGTGCTCCCTGCTTGCTGCAGGTTGGAAGTGGGAAGTCACCAGGATTTGGATCCTGGATCTGGCCCATAGCCTGATTCTAGGGGACTCTTCTCCTCCCAGTACAGTTGTGCCTCAGATCGATAATTCTGCACCAGTCGCCCAAGTATCAGAACAGGAGTGTACTTCTGACAAGCAGAGAAGATTGTCTCAGTCTGTTTCTAGCCCTAAACACATTACAGAGTCCTCTGTTTCTGAAGAAGAAGCAGTAACATCCATTCAATGGGCTGAATCAGGGGAAGAGCGGCAAGGGGCTCCCAGAACCACTCCAACTTTTTAAGAGCATGCAGAAACTACTTGGGAGTCTTTTTGGAGGAAAGACCCCTTTACAGGATTCCCCCCCTTGCCGAGATGCAATGCAGTTCACCTAGAATACCTTGGGGGTTTGGAGGTAGCTCCTGATCATCTGTATATTGGTCATGACTTATTGAAGGGGTAATTTGTTTTTGGTTTCCAGTGGAAATCCATGCTTTAATTCATGTCTCAGGATCTGTTCTATATGATATAACTTTTACTTCCCCACAGGGTCTTGACCAATTTTTGACCAAATATGAAGCTTTCAAATACACAGAACTATGGTTACCATTTAAAGCAATACCCCTGACAAAACCTTCTATAAAAGAAATTACTGTTTTATTTTGTAATGAATCTGTTTCCATTCATGATATTGTTTATTGGTTGCAGAAACACTGTGATGTGTTGGAGAATCCAAGACCTATATTTGATGAAGAATGTCTTTGGAATGGGGGGTGGGTTATACAGGTCCATTTAAGACACAATAACCTACGCCCAGTACATCTTCCTAACAGTCTATTTTTGGGTAATGAGAGGGGTCATTGTTTCTACCCTGGCCAACCAAGAACTTGCTTTAGGTGTAGGGCATACACCCATTTGGGGTCAGCATGTGACAGAATCAAATGTAATTTATGCTTAGCATTTGGTCACCGTAGCTCTGACAGCACTGAGGATTTACATTGCAATTTATGTGATGATATTGGACATGCTGATAGAGCCTGTCCTTGGGCTACTCACAATAGAAACAATCATGTTAGCCAAGATTTCATTTTACAAGAAGCTCAGAAAAAAGAAATACAGAAAAGGAAACAGAAAACTAGTCATGCCCCTCCGGAGCATACAAATCCCCCATCTCCACCGCCACCCCCTTCGGGCCCTCCTAAAGCTGATGCTCAAATTCTGACTGTAGAAGTAGTTCCTACTTCCCCCTATAGTACCTCTTCAGACTACTAACCCTGTACTTTCTTCTTCAGTTTCTAAATCATATCTTGAGGCTAAGGACATTGAAATCCAAATGCCCTCCCCCCATGGCTAAGAGTAGCGCAAAAAAAACAGGTATGAAGCAAACAAAGCCCAGGTCTAAAGTTGCAAAAGCAAGCATCCCAGGGGATGAAGGTATTGTTTTATTGAATAAATTTGATATTCTAAGATCCACTACGATAGATTCAGAACAAGGAGGAGACTCGGAGGCTTCTTCCCTTGCTCCTTTCTCCTCTGAATCACAGCGGGAACAAATTGAGGAGGGAGTCAAAGGAGACCAGACTCCCAGGATTCATAGTAGAATTCATAGAAATTCTAAATTAAGGAAACCACCTTAAAGTATCTTGAATCCTATACCATTAGCCTTTCCCTGTTTAGTGGTAGCAACCATTAATGTGAATAGCATTCAGAATGCTAAACGTAGGTTGATAACACTGTCTGTGTTGAAAGATTTGAATTGTGATATATGTTTATTACAGGATACTAGACTAAACACACTTTCTTTAGTCCATTCAGCCCAACAATTGTGGTGTTGTGGCCCCTCATTTTTTTCATTTGGCACAGGGGTTTGTGAGGAAGTAGGTATATTGTTTAAAGGGGATGGGTTTAGGGTGTCACATTTAGTAGACATATTAGAGGGTAGAGCTCTCCTCATATATTTTACTTTTAAGGGATTTGGGTGGAGACTGATTAATATCTATGCCCCTTTTACAAAAAGGGAGCAAATTGATCTATATCAGAAGGTCAGCCCTTATTTATATTCAACAAAAATAGTGATATGGGTGGAGAGACTTTAATTCTGTACTTGATAGACATGATAGTGGATCAACTACAACAAACATGTTTTGTGATTCCAACTATCTTACTAAACTTATTCACAAGAGTAGTTTGCAAGATTCCTTTAGATGTGTACATAAAGTTGGGGGTCACACTTACTATAGAGGTACACTTTCTGCTAGAAATGATTTCATATTTACAAAAAAAAATATTAGTATCTCAAAAGCAGCCATTATTCCTTTAGAAACTTCAGACCATGCAGTCCTCCAGATTGTAATGGGAGGTGAATGTGGACCAAGATATGGTCAGGGATACTGGAAACTGAACGACACACTTTTGAAGAAACAGAAAGTAAAACACAAGATTATTGAATATCTTAAAGCACGAATGTCAGTTGCATGTTTAGTGGGTAACCTTAGTACATGGTGGGAGGAAACAAAAAGGGGTTTAAAAATGGTGTTTCAGACATATTCTTCTAAGATTAGGTTGAGTCAGTATAAAGAATATCCTAAACTCCATTTTTAATGTAATAAGCTCTATTCCATTATTAATATTCAACATATTGGGCTGACACCACAGATCCTTAATCTAAAAAAAGATATGCTGTTGTTACAATATTCTAGAGCTACAGCTATGCTAAATGATCATAGAATTTGCTCACCAGGGAAAATAGGGTTTGGAGAGGCATTTAAAGTCTGCTCGCACAGGCCTCCGAGAGATTTCTGGATTCTGTTAGGTTGCAGGATGGGACTATTGTATTGAATGGGCCAGCAATATTACAGGCTTTTACACAATATTTATCAGAAATGTACAGAATGACCCTTATCAATGTTTCACAAGTAACAACATTTTTGTCAGCTGTTCAGGTTTCAGATATAGCCAGTGACCTTTTAAGGAACCTTACTATACCTATTTCAAAGGCTGAGATTGGGGAGGTTATTAAACATCTTAAAAAATCCACAGCCCCAGGCATTGATGGCCTTTCTTCAGAATTTTATGTGGAATTTACTGAAATATTACAGACTATATTAATGACAGTGTTTAATACAGTTTTGGATACATTGCAGGTTGATATGCACTTTTGTGTAGCAATACAGATCTTGATTCATAAGAAAGGTGATAGAACAATTCTGGACAATTGGAGATCACTGAGTCTGTTAAATACTGACTATAAAATTTTATTGAAAATGTTACATTATCGCCTACTCAATATTGCTTCACTACTTATTATATCAACCCAAACGTGTTCGATTTTGGGACACTCGATCATGCACAATTTATTATTACTTCAGGAGATCATAGAAAGAGGGAAAGATGGTCAATCACAGGGATTTGTTATGTCCCTAGATCAGGAAAAAGCTTTTAACTGAGTACCACATCATTTCATCTCCTTAATATTAACACATTATGGTATTCCTGCTAGTTTTGTGAACTGGATCTCATTGCTGTATAAAAAATGCTAGGGCAATGCCCTTTGTCAATGGACATCTGGGTACTTATATTGATATATCAAGGGGGGTAAGACAAGGAGGTCCACTTAGTCCTCTAATATACATACTGTGTCTGGACCCACTGCTTCGTCTCATTCAACAGGATTCACGTATTGTTGGGATTCCTACACGGGGGGTGATTTATGTGTTCTTGTAGCTGATTACACTTCAGACATTCAAGCTCTTCATTGTATTGAAGTATTCTCTAGATTATCTGGAGCCTGTTTGAATATAGAGAAAAGTATTATTTACCCATTAAATAATTCAAGTGTTTCTCCTATGTCTTGGAAAGGTATCCAAGTGTCTTCTGACCCTTTTCAGTATTTAGGAATTTGGTTTGGATGGGAGGATAATAGTGTGTACATCTGGACAAAGAAAATAGAATTTGCAAAATCAAAGGTGAAAGCACGGAAAACTTGGAACCAGACAAAATAGAAAAGGTGGCGGTAATTAAAACCTTTTTTCTCCCAATATTCCTTTTTCTTAGTTATGTTTACCCTTTACCTAAATCTTTGGAAACTTCACTATTAGGATTAGTATTCCAGATATTATGGGGAAGCCACTTGAATCCCATTAAGTGAGAAATAATATATTTACCGGTAGCAAAAGGAGGTTTACATTTGATTAATCCGGTACTTTTTTCTATTGTAATTTTTTCATGTCAATTTAGTTGATTTTTCAAAGCCTAGTTTAGCTGTATGGTCTATATTTGCCAGTGAATGGTTAAGGTCTCTTTACAATATTTGGGAGGAACAAGGTGCCTTGAAAGCACAGGTTAAAACAGGCTGTTTTATTTTCAGACCTGCACTTGGTAAATTAAAAACCTGAAAGTTACAATTTAACATATTGTCCAAATTCACCACTAAAACACTTTATTCCCCAATCCATAATTCTATGAATCCACCATTTTTCTCCTTTAGGCAGATAGACCCTAGTTATACTAATATTATTTTGGATTCCCTTAAGGACCTCTATATTCCACCAAGAATATGGGATATTAGTTGGTTAAGTGCACATGGCCATCTATTTGTGAAAGGTAATGCAAAACATAAAAGAATGGAGGAACAGATGTGCCCCAGGACATCTTGTATTGCACAGGAGGAATCAATGTTTCATTTTTTTTATTCAATGTCCATACGTCAAAGCTATATGGGGTATAATAGCTACTAGGTGGAACAATATATACTGGAAGGAGATCTCTTATGTAGAAATAGTTGGTGGCTTTAGTTTTCAAAACTTGGGTATACATAAAGGAACAATACGAATAATTCTTGCATTTATAAAGTTTGTTTTATGGCAAATCAGATGGAAGTTTGTCCTACGGCAACTATATCAAGAACCCAAACAAAGTGTTATTATGGTAGAAAATGAACTCTTGAAACAATGTATGTCTGAAAAACAACATATATCCTCAGACTGTTGGGTCCTACGTTGGACAGAGGTACCATTCCTTAAGGACAAAATAGGGTAGTTTAACTGGGATAATTTTTTGTGTGATTTCTTGTTTCTGTTTTCTATGTATTTTGTTTCTTTGGAATGTAATGTACAGTTTTTCTTAATAAAAATTTCCCCTACTCTGCAGTAAGGGTTGCTCGACAGTGATGGAGGAACAGAAGTCTGAGGAGGAGATGGTAGGAGTAGGAGGTGCTGCTGCTACAGAACACTTACAGAAAATACTTCAATATTGTCCTTTTGAGGACACAAATGAGGAAACACCAGCTATGGATCTTTCAGTTTCACTGGAAGAAAGTACTGTGGTGGGGTGACATTCTTTCAGAATCCAGTCCAAAAATTACACGGGACATACCAATTGAAAGTTGACGACTACTGCGGGAGACGCACTTGAATAGCCCTTTACCTGATTGTCAGAAAATGAGTCAGGATCTGGAGGACAATTACTTTTTGGAACTAGAGGATAAGAAGTAGCAGCTTCAGGAGGTTATAGTTGCTCAAGACTGTCTTTTACAGGTACGGCATGATGGGTTTTTCCTGTAGAGCACTGAGGACAGTATTATGATTGAGGAAGGACCGGATATGGCTCAACATGAATATAGGCTGGAGGGACCTGTAAACCAGGATGTGTTTGGCATAGATATGCAGCAGACTGAGCAAATCTTTAAGGTAGTGGGGAATGAATGGCCCTGATGGTAATATTTTTACTTCTATTACTGAAAGGAACTGTGTTGTGGTGGTGGGGGAGTCCGAGTGTGACAATCATACAGTATGTAACGGCAATGCTAACTCTAGGCTAAAAGAATGCCAATGTGGTACAGGGATGAGTTCTGATGTACACAGGAGCCCAGTTGATACTGTAAGTGAAGGAGATTTGCTTACTAATGAAGGCACTCTGAATGTTCTTTGCAGGGGGCAGACAGTCTTGTATGTTGCAAATGACTCTGAGATGGATCCTTGTCACTTATTTGACCAAAATATTTCAGCTTCAGGCCTGCAGGCATTGTGTTATAGTTATTAAATTATAAATTAAAAATGAGACGAACGGGGACGAGACTGATGGCGGAAGAATTTAATGATTACAATAATAATTACAGCGAGAGGTTACGAAAGGTACATTCTTCAAAATAACAGTTTGTGCAGGCTTGCTTATATAGTGAAAGACAGCATAATCATTTTCTATGGTTTTCTATGATTGGTTTAAAGCAAGCACAAACATCAGCTTATAAGGTAATACTTTTTCTTTGGTATATGTATGAGCTCATCCTTGGTCAGCACAAGTATAGATGGTGTACATTCTATTATCATATATGGCTAGTAACAGCTGTCACCACCAGTAACCAAGGTTCAGGGGGAAGAAATAGATTTGGACTTAGGAATGTGCATACAAGCATTTTGGCCTGTCCATATAAGGGCAAACACTAGAGACAGTCAAGAGGGAAATTTGGACACTATCCTGTGTTCCTGCTTGCAGTCACGTAGGCCAAATGTTTGTTATTACTTACATCTACAATGTTATAAGGCACTTTAATATTGCAGCTGTGGCTCAGTCTCTCTATAGCTTTATGGGCTTTATGTGGCCTAGCTTTATAGGCCAATAATTGTTACACAGGCACATTATGTTTTAGACCAAAATAAGGTTAGGATGCAATAAAGGGACAAACTTATTTATCCCTTGTTAGAATCCCACCTTGGCCCTATATTGACTCATAATTTCTCATGCAGCAATGCTGCTCCTCGGAGCATGTACATTTCTCTGCGTACATTATGAATGGTATGTCTCAATCGACATAGGCCTATAATTAAAAAGAACACTAAGACCACTTGCAACACAAGTAAAGCTTTAAAAGAGAGGATCCCTAAGGGCCCTCTTGTGTAGCTATAAAGTAGGTGCTCATTATCACTTTCACTGAGCAATTCATTTACAGCTGCTTGGGCCTTATGGGCAGAATTTTGGATCTGTATTAAATGAGTATCTTTCCAGTTTAGAAGTGACTGCTCGTTAAGGGACAGAGGAGGTATAACAGCTCCAAATGATGGTGCATACTTGTTAATATCATACACCTGGTGTGGGATGTCCAATGTCACATTATATCTCTTATCCCCTGAGTTAGTAATAGGGTGCAACACTTTGTCACCAATATATACATTATGTTTGGGAGTGATACAAAAGTTTGGGTTATAAATGGTACATGTCTGCCCTTGATAGGTTAAGATGGGTATATTTGTGACTACACAGTATTGGTTAGTACCATTATAATTTACAACTACCTGTGGGGTGTACCACCGTTTTAACTGGACGGGGCACCAGGCAGTATTATTTTCGGCTTGGTCTATGGGAATTTCCTCACAGATTGGTTGCATTTGTGACATGACGTCACACTGGCATATCCATTGATTATTTATTTCTTCACAGCAATGTAAGTTTTGTGTCACCCAAGACCCATCATTGCTACGCACCAGGATCACTGGGGGCGAGACTCGATATGCATAATACTGACTTTGTAAATATCCTATGGAGTGTACCTTTACTATTTGGGAGTACACCTCCTTGTCGTACTCAACTTGAGGTAGTCTTACCATGAGGGACACCCTCATGGTGCAACTAAGAGTACTGTTGGGTCTAAATACTTGTGGTTTAACATACACTTTGGTTACTTTGCGGACCCACTACATGGGTGGGGCTCAAGCCTTAATGCAAAAGGTTATACACCTGCTGTCATTAACATTAAGACAATCTAGACAATACCACAACTTTAATTGTGCATCACAAATTCCACTATACAAGACACTAGTGAGGGCCCCACCTGGAGTACAGTGTACAGTTCTGGAGACCATACCTATGTAAGGACATAGACAGGGTAGAGAAGGTTCAGAGGAGGGCAACAAAGATGGTGCATGGATTGCATCACAAGTCCTATGAAGACAGGTTGAAGGAACTGAACATGTACTCCCTGGAGGAGAGGAGGAGAGGGGATATGATAGAGACATACAAGTATCTTACAGGGAGGAACAGGGTGCAGGAAAACACTATTTTAAGTGAAAAAGATGTTCCAGGACTAGGGCATGGGATGAAGTTGGAGGAGGACGATTCAGAAGAAACATGAGAAAGAATTTCTTCACAGAGCAGGTGGTGGACAAGTGGAACACCCTGCCAGAGGAAGTGGTGGGGGCTGAAACAATCACAGGATTTAAGAATGCATGGGATAGACATAAAGGAATTCTAGAGGTCAGGGGTAAGGGGCAACAGACTTCTAGGAAAACAAACTGAACTTACAAGCTCAAATGGGCAGACTGGGTGGGCCATAGGCCCTTATCTGCCGACACTATCTATGTATCTATGTATCTAAATTTGATTAGGTAATTGACTATTAGTAACCTCTTGTAACAGTTGACTAACTTGGGTTAGGACAGAAGATCCATAAGCACTACACACTATCACAGCGGTGGGTCAGAGCTCTTAGCTGATTGTTTTGTGAGGGCACAGTTTAGGCCCAACCCCTTCCCACCCCTCACCCCACCGACCCCTGGAAATAGTTCCTTTATACCTGGGGTTCTGACATCATTTCCTCAAGAGTGCAAGGTGCATATCAATGTCATATCCTCTCTAGCACACAGCACTGAAAATATACATACACATTGTATAATATATATATATTTCTATATAACAAACCAATCACACACACAAGCACACACACAAAAAAAAAGTATGTAGTCATGTGGGGGGTAGTGCAATGTAATGGCTGTGGGGCAGCAGTCTTCTGGGAGTCTTTCTGGAGGCTGAGATGCTACCCTATTTGCAGACAACTCTCTGCCCTGAGGGAGGAAGTTGCCTGTCTTCAGGCCACACTGGACAGCAGTAAGAGAACCTTCCCCAGGCCAGACTGGATGGTGGAAGGAACCCCCATCCAGGGAGCACCAGAGCCACCACCACTACCTCAGAGGTTGCAAAGAAAGCAAAGCAGTTGGACCACAGTGGGCTCAGGGAGGGTGAGGAGGGTGGAACAGAGGCACACCCAGTCAGTTGTTCCACTACACAATCCATACACCATTCTGGGGGAGCACATCCCCCTATGGATGCACCCATGGAGGAGATTAAGGAGGCTGAGGACACCTGCACAAGGGAGGCCCACAGGAAGAAGACAGAGGATGCCACAAGGAAAGGAAGCAGCTCTTGGTGGGGGACTCAATTATTAGGGGGATAGAACTGGGGGAGCACGGAAAACTGAAGAAAGGTGCCTGCCTGGTGCCATGGCTTGTAGGGACATGAAGCGCATCCTCAGGATCACGAGAACAGCTGCACGGGAGTCTGAGCTGGATGTCATTGTCCACCTAGGGACAAATGACTTGGCTCAGCATGAGATTAGAGCAATGCAGAAGGACTTTGTAGAATTGGGGAGGGGTCTAAGACAAGTAGCACACACAGTATCCTTCTCAGAGGTGCTGCCTGTAAATGGTATGAGTGAGGCAAAGGTACTTTGCACCATGCAGTTTAATGAGTGGTTGAAAAAATGTTGTGGAGCACAGGGGTTTGGCTTCATTGGGGACTGGGGTTCCACCTGGAGGGACACCAGCCTGTACTGGCAGGATGGTCTGCATCTGTCCATGAAGGGAACAAGTCTTTTGAGTGATTGGTTTAAATGCTTCATTGGCAAGCTTTTAAACTAGTCAAGGGGGGAGGCACTGATAAGCAGCAGGAAAATCCCAGCCTCTCCCTACAAAACAGGGTACTAAATGGGAAAAAGACCGAGGTTGAAAGGTCAGTGGGGGATGCTGCAACAGAAAGTAAAGCCATCAAAAAATGGAAAGCAGTGAGTACCAATGCACGTAGTCTGAGTAACAAGCTTCCTGAATTAGTGGCCTTGATGGAAGAGGAACATCTGGATATCGTGGCAGTCACAGAAACATGGTTCACACAAAACCATGACTGGGACGTAAACATACCAGGATACACTATCTACAGGAGACAGAGAGAGGGTAAAGAGGGAGGAGGAGAAGCTCTTTACATAAGGGAAGGAATCAAAGTAACAGAACAAAGAGAAAACAGGGAGGAGAAGAAGCACTGTGGGTAAATTTGGAGACGGGCAATGGCACACAATCCACTGAGGGTTGTATACAGAACCCTTCTCAGGGGAGAAATGGACAAGAAAATGATAGAAAGTATACTTAGTATAGCAAAAAGGGAGATATTGCTGATGGGTCATCTGAATATGCCAGATGTTAACTGGAGTGCAGTTGCCACAGCCACTTGAAAGAGTGGGGTTATTCTAGATGCCCTACAGGGGTCATGCCTTAGACAACTAGTATTGGAGCCCACTCGAGAGGGAGCAATCTTAGACCTGGTTCTCTCAAATGGGGATGAAGAGAGGATCACAGATTTAGAAGTGGGCAGCCATCTGGGAACTAGCGACCATCGAACAGTATGGTTCACAATAAACACAGCAATAGAGTCAAGCCATACAAAGGCAAAGGTACTGGACTTTAAGAGGGCTGACTTTGCCAAAATGGATAAGTGCCTAAGGAATGCACTAGCAAATGGGCAGGAACTTGGGGTGGAAGAACAATGGGGAATAATAAAAACTGCCATCACAGAGGCAACAAGCCTTTGTGTGAAGCAAATAAACAAAACTAAACGATGTAGGAAACCACTATGGTTCTCAAAGGAAATGGCAGTGAAGATTCAAGAGAAAAAGAAAGCTTTCAGGAAGTACAAGGAATCACAGAAGGAGCAGGACAGAGAACTGTATCAGTTAAAGCAAAAGGAGGCTGGAAAGGCAGTCAGAACAGCAAAGGCCCAAACCGAGGAAAGATAGCCAACTCAGTTAAGAAGGGATAAAACCTTTTATAGGTACATCAGGGTGAAGGAAGACCAAGGGAGGATAGTGAGACTTAATAAAGGGGGAGGGTGGGCAGAGGAGACTGTGAAAGGTAGAGATACTAAACAAATATTTTTGCTCAGTATTTACAAAGGAAGAGGGGGTACCTAGAACAAACAGTAGAAACACACTGGATACAGAAGTTGATACCAGCCCATTTACAGAAGAAAGGGTTCTGAAAGAATTCTTAAAACTGAAGGTGGACAAGCAATGGGGCCTGATGGGATTCATCCCAGAATTCTAAAAAGAACTAAGGGTAGAATTAGTGACACCACTGACTACCCTGTTTAACAAATCATGGGAGGATGGGTGGTACCCGTGGACTGGAGGAGGCAGATGTGATTCCCCTTCACAAAAGTGGGAGCAAGGCAGAAGCAGGAAACTACAGACCTGTTAGTTTAACCTCAGTGGTAGGGAAAATGATGGAATCACTTCTGAAGGAAAGAATTGTCGGTATCTAGAGGCCAGAGGGCACAGGACCCAGCAGCATGGATTCACAGCAGGAATGTCATGCCAGACAAATCTGATAGAATTTCTTTGACTAGGTAACAAAGTAGTAGATCAGGGAGGGCTGTGGATGTGGCCTACCTAGACTTTAGCAAGGCATTTGACACAGTCCACACAAAAGATTAATATACAAGTTAGCTAGCCTGGGAGTGGGTCCCAAGATGACAGCCTGGGTAAAAAATTGGCTGGAAAATAGGATACAGAGAGTAATAGTAAATGGAGTCCACTCTGATGAAAGGGGGGTTACTAGCGGGGTACCGCAGGGTTCAGTATTAGGACCAGTCCTCTTCAATGTCTTTATAAGCGACATTGCAGAGGGACTGGAAGGAAAAGTATGTCTCTTTGCAGATGACACAAAGATCTGCAACAGAGTTGATGCACAAGGTGGAGTGGAAAGGATGAAAAGGGACTTGGCGAGGATTAGAGGAATGGTCAAATGTATGGCAGCTTAGATTCAGTGCTAAGAAGTGCAAGGTAATGCACCTGGGAAACAAAAACCCAGGGGAAGAGTACACAATGGGGGGTGATATACTAACAACAACAAAAATGGAAAGGGACCTGGTGGTAGTCATATCAGATGACCTAAAGGTGGGCAAGCAATGTGAAAGGGCAGCAAGGAGGGCTGGGGGGATACTGGGATGCATAGGGAGAGGCATCACCAGCAGAAAACAAGAAGTTATTATCCCTTCGTACAGACAGCTGGTCAGACCCCATCTGGAGTACTGCGTGCAGTTCTGGAGACCCAGTCTTCGCAAAGACATAGACAGGATGGAAGCTGTCCAGAGGAGGGCAACTAAAATGGTGCAAGGTCTGCCCCGGAAGACATATGAAGAGAGACTAAAGGAGCTTAATATGTATAGCCTCGAGGAAAGGAGGGAGAGGGGGGACATGATAGAAACTTTCAAGTACCTCAAGGGAATCAACGAAGTCCAAGAGGGTAGCATCTTTCAAAAAAAGAGGTGTGCAAGAACAAGGGGGCACAATTTGAAGATAGAGGGGGTGGCTCAGAGGTAATTTAAGGAAGTATTTTTTCACAGAGAGGGTTATGGATGCATGGAACGGCCTTCCAGAGGAGGTTGTGGAGTCAAAAACAGTGGTGGAATTCAAGCATGCATGGGACAGTCATAAGGCAATTCTAGGGGATGGGGGTAGGAAGAAGTAGGCTGCTGGTTAACTAGGATCTGCAGCTTATCCAGTAGGCAGGGAAATGGGCAGACTGGGTAGGCCAAGCGGTCCTTATCTGCCGTCAAATTATGTGTTTCTTTAGCTTTATTTACGGTATTATTAAAAAACCTCTTCATTATGCTCAGCCACAACTTCATTGATTTTGTGCTCCACCTCCTTAAATGGGCAGGCAATATCATGTATATTATGTACAGATAAACGCTCCTCCATTGCTAAACCTTGTTGACCTAATGTTAGTGGTTGCAAGGCCTTTTCTCCTACATTAGTATTAAACTGGTCTTGGTAGCCCTTAATGGCCTCCAGGTCTGCCCTATTCCATATACTCATTCCTGATCCAAAGAGTCCAGCCAGGTCTCCCCACAGATCTCATTTTTCTCTTGTATTACTGCCCCCTTTACTGATAAGAGGGCCATAATACTCCCAGTTTTAGCATGGAAGGCGCTCAACATGTCAATTAACATAGTGGCATAAAACTTTGACACACTAGTGTCAGCACAACTACTGTTAACATTTATATTGCAACCAGAAAAATCTAGATTTATATGTACTCTACTATATTTTACATTATTCACAAGCACTTGATCAATAGGTGTTGATGTGAGTCCACTCTCTGGCCCCTTTGTCACAATTGGGCATTTGGTTGGTTTACAGTTAAACGTATGGCATCTGAAATTGCAAACCGTTATGAGTTGTTTGCACTAGCATAGTTACAAACACTACTGTTACCCCAAAGACAGTAGGATAGAGTTAACACATAGACACCATTGTCCTTTGGTGTGGCTTTGTTTATAACAAGAGACCCATTCCTTCATTCCCAGTCCATGTAGCTTTACTGTGATCCACTCTTGAGCTCTGAGGCACAGCTAGACCAGCTATTAAATATGTCCACACACCAATTTGTAGATATAAAAGTATGGTTATTTTTGGTCCAGGTGGCTTTCCATGCCCGCATCGTGTAGGTGTTTGTATCATCAGGGTCCCAGTTCCAGCTGATTAACAGTGTAATGGACTGTTCATACTCACACGTAACATTAGTCTGTTCCACATTAATGTGCAGGCTGAGGATTATAGAAAGTCTTATGGCTGCCACCAAGCCAGTGATAATGATGGCTTGGGTCTTCATGGCTATAAACATCAAATGCAGTATTTAATTTTTCAACCAGCTTTATTTGACACCTTTTTACACTGATCAACATGTACCCAGAATTATTTTTTCTTCCTCCGGCCCCCTTTTTGTCACTTACTTTAACCACATATACCGTACTCTCACCTAGTCGGTGACACACCTGGTACGGTCCTAACCTATTGGCATCTTTCCATGGATTTTTCTGCTCCCAATTCTGCACCATTACTACATCTTTCTCCTCTATAGGTAGCCCCCATCCTGCTACCGGCTGTCTACCTTGTTTATTTTGTTCAAGTAATTTTTCCTGTAACTTCTGTACCTTTCTTGTGGCATCCTGAAGCTCAATGTATAGACGCCTAGCTTTGCTAGCATGCTCTTGTGAATGTTGTTCTAACTTAATCTGTAGGAGGGCATTATTTCTTTCTAACCGACACAAATCCCCCTGTTCTTTTATTAACTGCATTTTAAGGTTAACACACTGTTGTTCTAATTCTTGATGTTGACCTATTGGGATGCTATCTTTATACTTTGAAGTTAATTCTTCTAGTTGTTGTTGCAATTTAGCATTTTGATCCCTTTCATCCCTCAACTGAGCCACTTCTTTATTTCAGTGACACACAACTTTTTGATTGTACTGCCACAGCCCTTGCAATGCATTTGCAAATATTTCTTTTTCATTTTTTACTCTCTCATTACGGAGGGACACTTGCTGAGTAAAATACAATTGTGCCTGTTGATCACCAGGCACCGGCTCATATGCTCCCCCAATTAGGTGTTTTCCTAAAAAATGACTTATTAATGTTTCCATACTCATTTTTCATCTTTTTGCCTGCCTAGTCTTACAGCCAGGCTCACCCGTGCGCTGGTGCCCCGGTCTGTCTGGCTATGTCTTATGGCTCCCTTGTGAGGTCTGGCTTGCAAGTCCCAGTACCTTCACTTACCTACTCTGTCCCATGAGTTCCTACAGAGTTAAGTATTATTTTCATTTTAAGCAATTTGAGAAGCATACATCACCTGATTGTCAAGTGGCTGTGACTGTCTGTGTGTACCTTCTCCCCTCGCTCCAAGCCAGCAGTACCACACCTCCAAGCATCATTATTCTGTTATGGGAGGCTCACAAACTAACCGACCCGCAGTTAGGTGACCTCCCGAACATACGGCACCAGCGATCCGAATCTCGGCACCAAATGTAGGCGTTGTGTTATAGATATTAAATTATAAATTAAAAATGAGACGAACGGAGATGAAACTGATGGCTGAAGAATTTAATGATTACAATAATAATCACAGCGAGAGGTTGCGAATGGTACATTCTTCAAAATAACAGAGTGTGCAGGCTTGCTTATATAGTGAAAGACAGCATAATCATTTTCTATTGTTTTCTACGATTGGTTTAAAGCAAGCACAAACATCAGCTTATAAGGTAATACTTTTTCTTTGGTATATGTATGAGCTCATCCTTGGTCAGCACAAGTATAGATGGTGTACATTCTATTATCATATATGGCTAGTAACAGCTGTCACCACCAGTAACCAAGGTTCAGGGGGAAGAAATAGATTTGGACTTAGGAATGTGCATACAAGCATTTTGGCCTGTCCATATAAGGGCAAACACTAGAGACAGTCAAGAGGAAATTTGGACACTATCCTGTGTTCCTGCTTGCAGTCACGTAGGCCAAATGTTTGTTATTACTTACATCTACAATGTTATAAGGCACTTTAATATTGCAGCTGTGACTCAGTCTCTCTATAGCTTTATGGGCTTTATGTGGCCTAGCTTTATAGGCCAACAATTGTTACACAGGCACATTATGTTTTAGACCAAAATAAGGTTAGGATGCAATAAAGGGACAAACTCCTTTATCCCTTGTTACAAGACCTAACCATTTCTAATACCTGGAACAGGCAGGATGGATTAGAAGCCCCCAGAAACATCAGCCTTGGATGTCAACAGGGCCTATTTCTGCTGATAAACTTAGACATATAGAAGGTGACTATGGGGATGGGAGACCATGACATCTGACAGCAGATTTGCAATTGCTTGATACTCCCTCCACTTCTCTCAAATAGGAGTAGGGGGTTGTAGGAGAGCAATTTCCTATTCCTAATCTTGAACCTGCTCTGGTATTGGGGCAAGAGAGGTTAGGGGTGTTATTGGAGACACTGGGGGAACCCCACTGAGGGCCACAGTCCCCACACTGTAAATGTCCATCTCCCTGTGTGAAGTGGGCTACAAGCTAAAGATGGACAAGAGAAGAATGGTATGGACCCTCCTTCTTTTGAAAACATATGCAGGGTTGTTTCATGCTCCACCTTCATCAGCAAAAAGATTTAATGCTGTATGCATCAAGTATAAGAGAAGCCTGGAGGTCTTCCCTGATAGGTCACATGTGGGGAAAACTTTGGTTAAACAAAGTTTATAGTTTCAGGCTAAAGAAGTTTATGCTCTGATTCATACAGCAGGTGATGCCAATTTTGATTTGAGCTTTAAAATAGCTGGCAATCTTGAAGCTTTTTGGTCCAGATATCAACAGGTACGATATACCCTATTTTGGGCACCATTTATGGTCATTCCCCTGACAGAACCAGCATTTTGGATCATTATGGTTCTCTTTTTAAGAATGAAGGAGCATGTATAAATGACATCTTGCACTGGTTAAAATCTAAATGTACTATCTTAGGTGGTTCTGATTCTATTATGGACGATGAAAAATTCTGGACAGGGGGATGGAAAATAAAGGTTCATTTACCATCCTTAAATGGTGACATTCATCACTTGCTCAGCTGCTTCTATCTTGGCTGGGATAGAGGATCTGTCTTCTACCCAGGGCAGCCTAAATCTTGATTTCATTGTGGGGCTTGGACCCACATTAGCAGTGCTTGTGACATGCTAAAATGCTCATTGTGTGGAGGCATAGGGCATACCAGTATGAGATGCCCAACTCCACTATGCTGTAACTTATGTGGTGATATAGGACATTCCTTTCAGGGTTGTACATGGGCAGCCCATAATTGGCTAGCAAATGAACAAGAAGCTCAGTAGGATATAGTGTCCTGGGAGCAAGAACAATATGACCATGTACTGGGGGTTGTTCCCCATGGGCAGTCTTTATCTGCAGTCATTTCAAACACTTCCCAAGGGAAAGATGCACCAATGCAGAAGGAAGATCTGGTAGACCTTTCAGTGGGTCCCATAAGGACAGGACAAACACCAAATCTAGAAGATGGCAGAATTCTCCAGGACTCTAGAGAAACTGAGATGCCACCTCCACCCCTCCAAAAGTGGAATCAGGTTCCACTTCAGAGAAGTTCTAGGAACAAGTCCTCTATAGAACATTCACTGGGGAAAAAGGATCAGCAAGCTAACATTTCCACAAGTAATCAATTTTTGGCCTTGGCGAAACCTAAGGCCTGGGGTGAGAGTGATGAGGAAACTGATACCTCATCAGTAAATCATCAGTGGCAACTGATACGGACATGGTTTCAACTGATTCTAGACCAAGTACTAAAAAGAAATGGAAGAAGAAAAAGTCTATTGAAGATTTGGATGGATGATAACAGGACAGGGGACTAGCTGGAGTCTCTGACTCTTCATGTTTTTAATTGCTTCCTTAAATGTGAATAACATCAAAAATGATAAGCAACGTCAGACTACTTTTTGTATCCTGAGGGTTTTTGCACATCATATTTATTTTTTGCAGGATTCTCAACTTTACACTGTACATCACATAAACAGCACATCCAGGGAATGGTTTGGAGGGCCTTCCTTTTGGTCAGTAGGGGAAGATCTTATGTCAGGTGAAGGAATACTTGTTAATACATCTGGTATTGTTAATAGACTCATGGATTTGGTTCCGGGGAGAGTATTACAGCGTGATATTTATCAACACGAATAATATTGTTTAATTACATTATATGCACAGCCATTGAAATCAGCCTGAATAGAGGTTCTTAAGATTATACAAACTTTTTTGTTTACTACTAAAACAATAATTTTTGGAGGGGATTTTAATTGTACAGTACAAATCACATTAAACTGTTTCTCCAATGAGTTGTTTTAGCGTTTCTGATTGAGTTGCCCTAGCTTTGCTTGAGCCAGTGCAAAGCCCTGGAAAAACTGTTTCTTAACAGTTAAAACTCAGTTTTGCATTGTGACTAGATTCCTGATGCAATTCAAATGAGCTGAAAAAACATTTTCCAAATGTTGCTCGTGAACTTGTTAAGCATTGAAAAGCAATGCAATATAGGTTGCAAATGCATTGCCAACTGTAAAAAGCAATGATAAACCAACTCATTGGTGAAACAGTTTATTGCTACTTGTACTGTATTTTAGGATTACGGATAAAACTGGGAAAACTAAGAAACTGTATACTGATTCTAATTTTTGAATAAAATAATTACGGAGCTTCCCTTAGAGATGCAGCAGATCGGGGTGGGGGTGGGGGGACAGCCTCCAGACCACACCTTTATAAAGGAAATCTGTCCTATAGAATTATTTTTTTTGTTTCTCAATGGATGCCAAATGGGGGAGTGCAAGTTACACCCATTGAAACCACTGATCATGGTGTGTTGGTTACTTCATTTGGAGCTGCATTCAATAAGCTTCTTAATGCATCATATGTGGTGATTGAATATTTCCCTTGTTGATAAACCTGATATTTGAATGGAAATAACTAGGTCTGATGGAAGCCAGATAATCCATTTTTTACCTTTATGATGACATAGTAAGCTGCTGAGTGGATACTAAATTGGAGATTAGAGCTCTCTTTCGAATTTGGGCAAAACATCAGCATACTACTAAATATTTTACATACCTAACTTTACAACATCCCTTACAGACTCTGAGATCCAGATCTTTTGAGATGGGCATAGATTATTGTATGTATCAAGCAAGAAATGTGTACTATGCAATATGATTTGAGCTAGCTCTTTGCTTGCTGAACAGAAAAATGGGACACAAGAAAAAAAATAACATGTTAATCCTTTTGATGGTTGTAAGGATGGAATTGATTCAAAATACATGTCTAGTCCAAGGAGATTGGATGGGTTCCTAACATTTCGTAATCTGGGAATGGCAAAGATTGTTGCACATTATACCACTGCTCTTTTTTCCAGTCTAGAGGGGGTTACAGAAGACACTAGACAGTTGTTTTCCACCTTTCCAGTACCAAATTTACCACAGAAACTCTGGGATAGTATGATTATTCCTATTATGGAAGAAGAAATCCGGGATGTTATAATGAGTAGTTCGGGGGGGTGGGTATCCCTAGGTCCAGATGGCCTCACGATCGAAATGTATAAAAAATTGATGAACACCATTTGTCCTTTTTTGGTAATGCTTTCTAATATCTTAGACACTAACAGAAAGTTATGAGGAGAAATTGCTGACAGTCATTAAATTTTTTTAATTTAAAAAAGGCGATGGAACAGATTTGCACAACTGGCATCCTATCAGCTTACTTAATGCTGACTGGAAATTTTTGTCTAAAGTCATAAGTAATCACATAAAGGATGCAAACCTATGCTATTCCAACCAGGTTTCCACAAGATAATTTATTATTACTGTGGGAAATATGTGTTGATCCTGGAGCTATGGGATGTCTTATAAGTTTAGACCAAGTTAAGGCATATGATGCGGTGTCTCATTAATTCTTATTTTTGAGCTAGGAACTATATGGTGTACCACTGAAATCTGTGGATTGGACTAGAGGACTGTATGTCAGCATTGCTACAAGACCAGTAGTAAATGGATTACCTGGGGCTGCTATACCTTTGGAAATGGGTGTGTGACAGGGATGCCCATTTAAGTCCCATTTTATATGATTTCTGTATTGATCCTTTGGTACAACAATTAGAAACTAGTAGTGTTATTCAACATGTGAGGAATACTTCTGGACAGATATTTCCATGTGTAATGGCATATGCTGATGATATATGTCTTATGGTGTCTGATGTAGAATCTGTAGATAGCGCTTTAAATATTATGTCAGCGTATGTGGCTTAAAACAGATGGGGTGAGTGGTAAGAAAGACACTGGAGGAATTCCAGTGGTACTTTTCCCCATTACAGTGCTGGGTGTTAAATTTGGTGAAGGAGATTTGGCATCCCTTAATTGGTCAGGGGTTCTTGATGCTGCAGACCAAAAAGTTGAATGGTGGAAAGGGTGGCTAATGATTAAAAAGAAAATGGTCTATTTAGTTAAAACCTTTATTATTCCCATCTTTGTATGTATCATTTATATTTTCCCATTACTGGTTAAAATGGAAGTAAAACTTTATAGTATATTTTTTTATTTATTGTGGGACAGTCATCTTAATCCCATTAATCGGAAGCCCTCTCTAGCCAGCAGCAAGCCTCAGGACGTGCCCCCCATCACCATCGCAGCAGACCCATAAGTTGGGGTCGTGAAGGCATTGAACCGGAAGCCCTCCCCAGCCAGCAGCAAGCCTCAGGACGCGCCCCCCCCCATCGCCATTGCAGCAGACCCATTAGGTACAACGCTCCGCTGCATTCGGAGCCTATGTTTTCAGTTTAGCACCAAAATAATTCAAAAAAGCCAGGACAAAGGAAAAGGACTGAGACAGCTGTAGCTTTAAGGACTCTACTTACTGATAGAATTATTAAAAGTCTTTAAAGTCATTTTACTGATCTTACAGTACTCTTGCAAGGCTTTAATTGCACGCATTTTACTGCATTTACCCAGCTTTAAAGTCATTTTACTGTTCTTACAGTACTCTTGCAAGGCTTTAATTACAAGCATTTTACTGCATGCACCCAGGCAAACAGCTCATTTTAAGCAATGCACTGTATAGAGAGTAGAGCTATTTCAGAGTACCGACAGTAGAGTTATTTCAAAAGCACTGCATGTAAATTTGGGCTACCTGCTATTCCAGCTCCTCCTCCCCCCCTCTCTCTCCACGGCTACTTAAACCCCTCTCTTTCTTTCCACATTCAGGGTCACAAGAGCATTTAATTGGAAGCCCTCCCCAGCCAGCAGCAAGCCTCTGGACATGCCCCCCCATCCCCATCGCAGCAGACCCATAAGGTACAACGCTCCGCTGCATTCGGAGCCTGTGTTTTGGCCCTGCCTGCGCTGTGTGCCGGCTCCCCACCACCCCCACCACCACCCTTGGTGAGCTCCTTGTTTTATACACTGTGTCACATGAACTCCAGAACCTATCAGTTCACTTTCCCATTTGCAGCGTATCAGCTGCTACCACTAGTGGCCGCTTTACCTCTAAGAAAACCTTTGTCAGTCTCTATCAATTATGCTACCTTTCCTGCCACTGATACTTCTCTCTCTTGCCCCTCTGGCATCCCTACCCCCAGTGATCCTCCCAATAAGGGAACCGCCCCTGATTGTGACCCCCTGCTTCATCCCCCAGTCCATCTTTACATACCCTCTCCAGCTACAAAACTGCCCTAAAGCACACAATTGGCACATTAGAGCCACCATCCTGCCCCCCTCTTTTAAGCTGGGTCATGACATTCTCCACACCCAAGTTCTCAGCTGTCCACCACCAGCAGCCTCAGCCCCCTTCCCTACCCCTAGGCACAAATACCTTTGGCACAGATGCAAACAGTTTCTCACACTGCTACTCCTCCTGGCTGGTGATATTGAGTTCAACCCTGGACCCACCACTCCAAGTGCTCACTCCCCGTTTACATTCTCAAAGGGTTTCAGGCTCCTGCACCTCAACATATGCAGCTTATTAAACAAATTAATTATGCTGCAGCAAATCACCCTATCCCATCACCCTGACATCCTGATCATATCTGAAACCTGGTTAAAGCCACATCACACAGATGCTGAAGTATTCATCCCTGACTACTCAATTATCTGACATGATCATCCAGGGAAAAAGAGAGGCAGAGGAGCAGCCATGTACATCTCCTCTAAGCTGCAGTTCACCTTAATTCAAATTCCCTCACTCCCAGCCCACATCGACTCTCTCCTAATCAAAGTGTCACTCCCGTGCTCCACCCCTGTGTATGTTGCAGGGACCTACTGCCCCCCCGGCACACCCCTACCTGACATCCTATCACACTGGACACGTTAAAGACATTAACCATGGGAGGCGAGCTTCACGCCATCTGTGATTTTAACCACAACTGGCTAGCCACAGATAAGGCCCACCTTAAGACAAAGATCAAGGCTCTAAATCTCACTCAGCTAATCGAACACCCCACCCGTCAAAACCACAAGACGCAAAACCACTCTCTCCTGGATTGGATCTTCTCCTCCCACCCCTACAGGATCCCACAAGTGGGCCTGCTCCCAGACTCCATAAGTGACCACCACATGATCTTCATGGTCAGAAAGGTGTTTAGGCCCTCTGCTCCCCCCCAAGACACTCCAGACAAGGACATACAATTCCCTGGACCTAGCATTGCTCATGCATGGCCTAGACCAAGTAGACTGGTATTTCATCCCAGCATCCACATCTACTGATGCGGCCATCGAAACTTTCAAGGCCAAATTTCTAAATGACTGGGACTACCACACCTCCCTGCACACAAAAAGGGTTAGAGATGCCTACCTTTCCTGGATCACCGCTGATATCATCAGTCAATGCCACTCCAGAGACCACACATGGAAAGTCCACAAGAAATTGGCCACCCAGGCAACTTTCCAAAACTACAGAACCCTCCATAACTCCAGTACCAAGCTGATTCACAACTCAAAAAAAAACTTTCCTATGGGCTTTCAACACAAACCTAAACCACCCGGCAAACTTTTGGAAATCATTCAAATCCATCTTCTCCTCCCCACCCACCTGCCACCACCGACACTGTCACAACAGGTACACTACCATCACCGATCCCAGAGAGGTAGAAACTGCTTTCAATACCTACTTCTCCAGCTGCATTTACTCACTCTTCTCCTCCCTCCAGCATCCACCCACCCCATGCCCCCCCACCAAAAGCACTCCCACTACCCATATAGTTTTGCTTTTCACCCTGTATCCCCAGACGAAGTACTCAACTCCCTCCGTTCCCCAAACCCTAACAAAGGAAAATGCCCCATGGCCCTAGATGCCAAGATGCTATTTCTGTCAGCCCCAGACATAGCTGCCCTGCTAGCCACACTATTCAACCTCTCCTTCTCACTAGGCGAATTACCATCCACATGGAAACTAGCTACCGTCATACCCTCCCAAAGGGGGTGACCCCTCCATCCCGGGAAACTATCGCCCCATCTCCCTACTCCCAATTTTGGCAAAAATACAGGAACATCTTGTCCTCGCCCAACTCTCTCCCTATCTGGACACCTCCTCCTTCTTCACCCCATACCAATCTGGTATATGCAAGTCTCACTCAACTACCACCTCTCTGCTAAGACTCACTGATGACATACTCACCAGCATGGACAAAGGCTACAACACCTCTGCCATCTTCATAGACTTAGCCAAGGCATTTGACACCATCTCCCATACACTGCTCCTGTCCAAACTAAAAGTAGCCGGTCTCACCAGTCCAGCCTCCACCTGGTTCCACAACTACCTGGTGGGTAGGCACCAGATTGTAAAAGTCGGATCACACATCTCCAACCCCCTACCAGTTACCACTGGCATCCCCCAAGGTTCAGTCTTGGGCCCACTGCTCTTCTCCATATTTTTAAATGACCTCCCATCAGCCTGTTGCTACTCATCCATCCAAAGGTATGTGGACGATACAGTGCTGTACCCCACGGGCCCCTCCACAAGTGAGGTGACAAACCTGATACAGGAGGATTTCAATGCTATCCAGGACTGGTTCCGGTCAAACCAACTATTCCTAAACCCAAAGCAAACCATGTCACTAACTTTCGGCTCACAGCAAACACTCTCCCGTCAAGCGCCGTGCCTCCCTTTCCAAACCCTAGATGGGAGCCCCCCAGAAGTTTGCACCACTTTCAGATACCTAGGTGTCTAGCTTGATCAGTACCTTGATTTTTCCACCCATATTGACTCCTTATGCAAGAAACGACTTCCTAAACTCATCACCCTATATAGGAACAAAAGCTGTCTCCCCCGTCCTGCCAGAAAAGCAATTGTTCAAATGATGATACTCCCTATACTTGACTATGGTGACATAGTCTATACTACTGCTCCCTCCTCCACCTTGGCCAGCCTTGACTCCCTTTATCACTCCTTCTGTTGCTTTATCCTGGACTGCCACAAACAACCCACCACTGCACCTTATAAGACTCCTTAGCCCTGCCGACCCTCCAAGACCGCAGACAAACCCATTGTGCTAGGTCCGCAGCCAAATTCTGGTCCCAAACCATTCCCCCCTACCTGGTTTCTGTCCTCTCCCCACAACCTCCCCTTGCCTACTCCCTCAGAAGCATGGACCCCTGGCTCCTCCATGTCCCTTTCATGCGTACATCCAAAGGGAAGACAGCCTTCAGATTTCATATCCCACAGCTATGGAATGCCTTGCCAGTAGATATAAGACACTCACCCAACCCCCGCCTCCTCAACCATCTACTCAGCACCCACTTTACCTCAAGATGCTCATGCTTTAGCTAGAGTCCACTATGTACAAGACTATTGTTGTTGTGATTCACTGTAACACTTCACCTCTAGCTGCTCATGCTTTAGCTAGTGTACACTATGTACTAGAACATTGTTGTTGAGATTCTCTTAACACAATCGCCTTGTATGCTCCCCCTCCCATGTTCCTGTATCTATCTGCTGATTGTCTGTATGGCAGGTGGACCCCTCACTGTGCTGTTAATCTACATGTACCTGTATTTGAAGTATTGTATTGGAACTTGTCCCCTAGGTTGCATCTGGAATCGAGCAATCACTGCTCAGTATGCCTTCCTGGTTAAACTTGTAAATTAATAAATAAATAGATAAATAAATAAATTAATTAATAGAGCAGTTACCTATAAACCACTAAAACTGGGTTGATTGAACATGGTAAATCTGGTGGTATTTTTTTCTCTATTTATATTTATAAGAATTTTTTACTGGTTATTCAGAAGCAGCAGAAACCTTGGGTGACTTTATTTTATGGGAGGTGTCATAGTCTTTTTGACAAATGGGAAGTGAACCAATGGGGGGTTTAAAGAATGTTCACCTTCATATTAAAGGTGAATTAGTTGCACATCTTAGCAAACTTAAAATCTGGAACATACAGGTATCAATGGTAATACAAACTAGTATGAAAGATTTTTTTTATAAAAAGGTCATTAAAGAACAGTTTGAAAATACTCCCTGCTTCAAGATTCAACATGCAGTGTCTGAGAAGACTTTAATAGATCAAATTGTGGCACCAAGATTACCACCAAAACTGTGGGATTTTGTATGATTGTGTTGTCATGAGAACTTGTTAGGAGTAACCATCATCACAAAGCTGTGGAGAAATGCTATTGTTTAAGGAAAGAATGTTCTGCACAGGAAAAACTATGCATCACTTGTTCTTAGATTGTCCCTGTATTATACATTTATGGCCAATGTTAGCTAAAATGTACAGGACATTGGTGTATGATGATATTCAAATGTAGTGGAGTAGATTTTATCCTGGAACATTATGACTTGTGTTTAACTGTATTAAATGTAGTATATGGCATGTTAGGTGCCTCTACAGTTTAAAGCAAAAAGTTGTTCCATTCAAGGGACTTTACAAAATGATATGTGCAAAAATTAAGGGGGGATTACAAAAAGACATAAATGTAATGGCTGATAAGGTTGCAGCTACATGGTGGTGGCACTTTACATGGTTAACACCTTAAAACACTGCTATATGGACTTGAGTGCTATAGATTCCATGATCAGTGATTCACAGCACAATAAACCAGTGGTTTTGCATATATTCATGTCCAGAGTGATGAGAGAAAACTAGCCTAATGATATGTGTATGATTAACGGCATTAGTTGCTGGTGGTTTGGGGTAGGTTTGATCAGTACTGGGTATAGCAGTTTGCCTTGCAATACTTCTACTGCATGTGGATCTCACATGTTTTATTTCTGTTTGATTTTCCAATACCAATTCCCCAAACCTTTGGGATTGGGAATGAGGCTTTCTATGACCTTTATGATTTAATATGTATTTCTTTGGTTTCAGGGTTGATATTTTGATTCCATTTCATTAATTTTAGAATGGGATGCATATCTTACTACTGTATAGGTTTGCTTTACAGTTTCTTTCTTGATTTTTGTTCACACTGTATTATGATTCTTTTAAGTGTTTGAATAAATAGTTCCCCTACTCTTATGGGTGGGGGTGGAGTTTTGAATAGTATGAAGTAATATGTCTTTCCTTTAAGTCATGAATTTTTGTGTTATATGTTATTTTATAGTAGAACATGAATTAATATTTCTAGTAGGAGGAATATGCATCAGTACATATTTGTTTTAATATTTTGCTTTTTGTTATACCTGTAATGTGTTATGATTTCTTTGAAGTTTTGAATAAAAAATTCCCCTACTCTTTGGTGGGGGGGCTCTTGGCAGTTTGGTTATCTGCCAATATGACTGACTGGAGGAGAAAGGATGGAAGTTGTGGAAACTGAGGGGCTTGCCCCCCCCGGTTTTGTCTATACACGAGGCTGTTTATGAGGAAATAGATTTGGAACACTTGTTTTCACCTACTACAGAGAGCAGACTGGACACAGAGAATGAAAATGGCATGGAGACACAGACTGGTTTAGAACAGAAGACACAACATACTATGGATACTCCTGAAGATGAGGAACTGTTGGCAGAACTGGAGATAAAGAAATGACAATTTTTAGACATTCTTACTGAAATGGAGAATACGATCCAGAAACAATGAATGCAAATAGAGAAAGGTTCAGAATGGCACAGTCAGACCAAAGGAGAACAGCAATGTAATGACAGTTCAGCCAAGATGTTAGAGTAACGAGCTATGAATGAGCGTGGTACATCCAGCAGACCAGACCTTGGTTTGATTCTCACAGCCTCCACTTGCATCCTGTGTGACTCTGAGCAAGTCATTTAACCACCCAGTGATCCCAAGTCACCCCTGAAAACAGGTACTTGTGCCTAGTAGGCCATATCCATTTACCAAAGACTAAAATAAAATAAATAAATACATATTTGGACAGCTGCAAGGGACAGTGGATGATGCAGGATCATCAAAGAATCTTACTGTGGAAACACCAACGCACTACATGAACTGCATACCTCTCAACCTCTCAGCACTGAAAATCATAGCACTGGCCTTCAAAAATCATAGCAAAGTGTCAGATTGTAGAGCACATTCTTATTTTAAGCAATATTATGTTTACAGATAGTGGACCCCATATAGTAAGTGATAATGAATGTTTCTATCAGCTTAGTCCAATGATTTAATAGTTTTTGTGTCCAGAAATAGCTCTAACATTATGATGAACATTGGTAAACTTGTGAGGAGCAAGGGTAAATTTGAGTGTGAAAATCATAGCACTATGCGGAATTCATAGCAGTTGATAGGTATGGTGAACAGTGAGCCACAGCCAAACTGTAGCTTAGCTAGAAGGAGCCAGGTTAAAGCCAGATTTAAACGCTGCCCTAGATAGCTTCTGCCAGAGAACAGACAGAACCCCAGGAGGAAGGAGATACTAGTATAACTAAAACGTCTGTACTGGGACTATATTGCCCTCCTTCCCTCCCCTCCAGCCCCACCCTAAACCAGTAATACTTTAATAGGCACAGGAATTAACTGACAACAGGAACTTCCTATTTGGGAACAGGAAGTGAGTGATCACTGAGCCACCAAAGACTCACCATCCTAGAAGGGCAAGAGTAGCTCTCCGCCCCAGCTGCTGGAGGTCTGATTCTGAGCAAGTAAGGAGACAGAGGCAGTAAGTAAGTAGGGAGAGAAAAAAAAGAAATAAACAAACAGAGGAAAGAGTAAGTATTCCAAACAACAGTTATGGGGCCAGAAAAAAGACATGATGGGAGTGGTGCAGTGCAGTGGCTGTGGAGCAGCAGTCTTCTGGGAGATGTTCTGGAGGATGCAGTGTTGTCCCATCTGCAGGCACCTCTTTGCATGGAGGGAGGAGGTTGTTCATCTCCAGGCTAAGTTGGCCAGGATTTTTGGGACCTCCTCTCCCACCCACCAAGGTCACTGCCGTTGCCTCAGAGGTTACCAAGAAAGAGGAGTGTTTGGACCACAGTGGGCTAAGGGAGGGTGAGGGTGGTGGAACAGAGGTGCATCCCTCCAGTTGTACCTCTCCACAATTTCTATGCCACTCTGGAAAAGTGTAGTTCCTCTATGGAGGCACCCACAGTGGAGACCAAGGAGGATGCTGGGAACCTCCACAAAGGAGACCCACAGGAGGGTGGCATAGGACCCCACAGGTGAAGAAAACTACTCCTGGTGGGGGACTTCATCTTTAAGAAGGTAGAACTGGGGAAGGAGGAGGAAAGGGAGGTAAGGTGCCTGCCTGGTGCCATGGCTTGGAGGGACAGGGAGCAAATCCTTAGGATCACAGGAGCAGCTGCACAGGGGAGGGAGCAGCTGGATGTCATTGTCAACCTAGGGACAAATGATCTGGCTAAGAAATGGATCAAAGTAGTGCAAGAAGCATTTGTGGAGATGGGGAGGAGCCTTAGACAAATAGCACACATGGTAACCTTCTCAGAGGTTCTGCATACCTGTTGCATGGGTGAGGCTAGGGTGCTCTACACCATGGGATTCAATCAGTGGTTGAAAAACTGGTGCAGAGCTCAGGGATTTGGCTTCATTGGGGACTGGTGGTCCACCTGGAGGGATGCAGGCCTATACTGGTGTGATGGTCTGCATATGTCCAGGAGGGGAACCAGGATCCTATGTGATAGGTTTAAATACTTCATTGGAAAGCATTTAAACTAGCCAAGGGGGGAGGTACTGGAAAGGATCAGGGAAATCCTAGCCCCCAAATAAATTAGGGTACTAAGTGAGGTAGACACCAACATAGAGATGTCGATATGGAGAAAAGGAGGGGCAAATGGAGAACGTGACAAATGCATTAAGGACAGGGATGGGGCAAAAAGGGGTAAAGCCATTAAGAAATGGAGGGTAATGAGTACCAACGCCTGTAGTTTGGGCAACAAGCTCCCTGGACTGGTGGCCTTGATGGAAGAGGGATGCCTGGATATCATAGCAGTCACAGAAACATGGTACACAGAGAACCATAACTGGGATGTTAACATACCAGGTACACAACCTACAGGAGAGACAGGGAGGGCAGAACGGGGAGGGTAGCTCTCTATGTAAGGGAAGGGATCAAAGCAACTGAACAAAAGAGTAAACAGGGAGGAGAGGAGGCACTGTGGGTCACCTTAGAGACTGGAAATGGCTCCACAATAAGCACAGGGGTTGTATACAGACCCCCATGTCAGGGGGAGGGAATGGACAAGGATATGCTAGAAGGCATACTTAGGATGGCAGAGAAAGGGGAGATACTGTTGATGGGGGACCTTAATATGCCAGATGTTAACTGGAGTACCTTTGCTGCAGCCACATCCAAAAGCAGGGCCATTCTTGATGCCCTTCAGGTGGCATGCCTCAGACAGCTAGTTTTGGAACCTACTCATGAGGGAGCAATGTTAGACCTCATACTCTTAAATGGAGACAGTGAGAGGTTCTCAGAACTATAAGTGGGTAGTCATTTGGGAACAAGTGACCACCAAACAGTGTGGTTCATGATAAACTCAGCTACAGAGTCAAGCCATACAAAAGTGAGGGTTCTGGACTTCAGGAGGGTTGACTTTGGCAAGATGGGAGAATGCCTTAAAAAAACACTAGCAAACAGGCTAGAAGGAGGAGTGGAGCAGCAATGAAGACATATCAAAACTGCCATCACAGAGGCAACAAGCCTTTGTGTGAAGCAAATAAACAAATACAAATGAAAGAAAAAGCCACCATGGTTCTCAAAAGAGGTGGTGGTGAAGGTTAGGGAGAAAAAGATAGCATTTAGGAAGTATAAGGAAACACAGAAGGAGCAGGACAGAGAACTGTATCAGTTAAGGCAGAAGGAAGCAGGGAGGGTAGTCAGAATAACAAAGATACAAACTGAGGAAAATATAGCTAACTAGGTTAAGAAGGGTGATACACCCTTTTATTGGTGTATCAGGGAGCATAGAAAGACAAAGGGAGGGATATCGATGCTGAATAGAATGGATGGTGGGTGGGCAGAGAGTGACAGTGAAAAAGGAGGAATACTGAATGAATACTTCTGTTCAGTATGTACAAAAGAGGAAGTGGGGGAAGTGCCTAATCCAATTAATAGAAGCACTTTGGGGAAGGGGGTCGATCCCAGTCCTTTCACTGAAGAAAGGGTTCTGAAAGAACTCCTAAAACTGAAGGTGGACAAAGCAATGGGGCCAGATGGAATTCACTCCAGAATTCTAAAAGAATTAAGCAGAGAACTAGTGACACCACTGACTACCCTTTTTAACAAATCATGGGAGGATGGTGTGGTACCTGAGGACTGGAAGAAGGCTGATGTGATTCCTTTCACAAAAGTGAGACCAAGACAGAGGCAGGAAACTACAGACCTGTCAGTTTGACCTCTGTGGCAGAAAAAGTGATGGAATCAGTTCTGAAGGAAAGAATTGCTGAGTACCTAGAGGCCAGTGGGGCACAGGACCCAAGGCAGCATGGGTTCACAGTGGGAAGGTCATGTCAGATGAATCTAATTGATTTCTTTGACTGGATGACCAAAGTACTAGACCAGAGAGGGGCTGTGGACATGGCCTACCTAGACTTTAGCAAGGCATTTGACACAGACCCACACAAAAAATTAGTAGTCAAATTAACCAGCCTGGGAGTGGGTCTCAGGGTGGGTAGCCTGAGAAAAACATTGGCTGAACAACAGGACACAGAAGGTAATTTAAAATAGAATCCACTCTGAAGAAATAGGGGTTACTAGTGGGGTACCGCAGGGTTCAGTACTGGGTCCAGTCCTTTTTAATGTCTTTATAAGTGACATTGCAAAGGGACTGGAAGGAAAAGAATGCCTCTTTGCAGATGACACAAAGATCTGCAACAGGGTTGCTACACAAGGAGCAGTGGAAAGGATGAGAAGGAACTTGGCATGGATGGAGGAATGGTCAGAAATATGGCAGCTTGGATTCAATGCAAAGATGTGTAAAGTAATGCACTTGGGAAACAAAAACCCAGGGGAAGATTACACAATGGGGGGGGGGGGAGATAGTAACAACAACAAAAATGGAAAGGGACCTAGGGGTAATCATATCAGATGACCTTAAGGTTGGCAAGCAATGTGAGAAGGTGGTGGGCAGGGCTGCAGGGATACTGGGATGTATAGGGAAAGGTATCGCCAGCAGAAATCAGAAGTAGTTATCCCCTGTACAGACAGTTGGTGAGACCCCATCTGGAGTACTGTGTCCAGTTCTAGAGACCCCATCTCCACAAGGACATAGACAGGATGGAGGCATTTCAGAGGAAGGCAACTAAAATGGTGCAGGGTCTGCAAGAGAAGTCATACGAGGAGAGACTAAAGGACCTTAATATGTATACCCATGAGGAAAGGAGGGAGAGGGGGGACATGATAGAAATGTTTAAGTACCTCAGTGGAATAAACAAAGTCCAAGAGGGTAGCATCTTTCAGAAAAAGGGATGTGCAAGAACAAGGGGGCACAATTTGAAGATAGAGGGGGGATGGCTTAGGGGCAATGTGAGGAAGTATTTTTTCACAGAGAGGGTGGTGGACACATGGAACAGCCTGCCTGAGGAGGCTGTGGGGTATAAAACTGTGGAAGAATTCATGAATGCATGGGACAGACATAAGGCAATTTTTGTGGTGGGTAGGAAGAAATAGGCTGTTGGTTAAATAGGATCTGCAGCTTATCCTTTAGGTGGGGGAAATGGGCAGACTAGGTGGGCCAAGCGGTCCTTATCTACCGTCAAAGTCTATGTTTCTATGTTCTATGTTTCTATGTTGATGTTGTAGATATCCTTGCTCGCTATGGTTAGTGGTTTATTGTGGATTAAGCATGTAATATTTTTTCTTCTTCTCCCTAGTAGCCTTGATTATTTTTTCTTTTGACACAAGGATGTGAGAACATGTATCTTGCTCTGGTTTATGGTTTTGTAGTGTTTAAAATAAATAATACAAATAAAAAATATGATTTAAAAAAAATTGCTGAGAATAACAGTTTTGTTTAAAAAATAAGAAGTTAAATATTTCTGATATTTTGGCTACATCAGCAGTGCGAAGTATTAGACACCCCTACAACTATTTTGGAGTCAGAGCAAATTTGGGCTAGGGGTAGAAGATCAGAGTCAAACTAAGACAAACTGACATGGGGATTATGTACCTACCAGGCAACGTTTTTTCTTGACAGCAACAGAAGCTCATTGTTTTATAAGGGGCAGCCTAAATCTTGTTTTAAATGTTGATCTAGAGGTCACCTGGAAAGTGCATGTGACAGCACTAAGTGTAGCCATAGTTTTGAATATGGGCACCTGGCTAATGAGTGTCAAAACACATTCAAATGTAATCTATCTGAAAGGAGGTGGCATTCATATGCCAAATGCCCATGGGCTTCCAACATAGAGGAGAAAGTCTTCCCCTTTGAGTCACCAGTCTCACAAGCTCAACAAAAAGGGGCAATGCAAGTCTCTGAAAAAAGGCTGGAATCGATGCAAAGCACCCCAGTTGAGTAAGAAAATTATCCTGGAGACCAGTTTGACAACATAGGAGAAGGGAATGCACTTGTTGCAATAAAAAAAGAAACAAACCTGGAAGTACAAAAGCAGGTAGAGAGTTTAGAAGCAGCTCCAACAGAAGCAGACAGCATGATTATAGCACCAGAGAAAAACAGACTCGAACTAAAGCAGATGCTCCCCCCCCAAGTGGATGATTTCAAACTTGCGAAGGGAAAAAAAGGATAAGGAAATGACCAAGAGATGAAGGGAAACCTATGAAAAAGGGAAAAAAATCTAAAATCCCAGCTGGCCTAGCATACAAAAACAGATTCAGTGCCCTATTAAAAAAAACTGGGGAGACCAGATGGTGAGGATTCAGGAGACTCTTCAGTAGCTTCATCCCAAAAGGATGCACTCTTTGATCAAAATGAATAAACTATAGACATACATGCTCAGGGAGTTGGCAGGAGAACTGAAGAGGAAGTTCTCTTATTGGTCACCAGTTTTTGTCATTTATTAACAAACATTTAAACTAAAACACAAGGGGGAGACCAGGCCTGTAAAGCCATCTCTTAATGCTTTACCATTACACAAGTTGAACATCCTATCACTTAATGCAAGGGCACTTAACAAAATTAAAATGGCAGAACTAGAGTTAAAGATTCATGAATTCATCATAGGATTGATTGCCATTACCAAAACATGGGGAAACTTAGACAAACAGTGGATAACAAACATTCCAGGGTTCAAACTTTACTGTAAAAATAGAGCTGGTGACCACAAAGGCGGAGGAGTAAGTCTTTATGTTTACCAATAACATCCCATCTTTCCAATCCTCCTTACCAACACAAACTGAAAGTATCTGGGTTTACTTGCAACCTATTGGTCATCCCCAGATTTTGGTTGGCACCTGCTATCGCCCCCCCTCCTCAGATATTGCATATCTTAAACAACTATCCTCAGAAATTACCCAAATAGCGGATAAGGGGTCAGTAATTATCCTAGGGGACTTCAATCTCCCAACTATAAACTGTGACACACTATCAGGAATCAGTCAGTATGATCTACAGCTAATTTCAACTATCACCGATCTTGGCTCACTCAATAGTTAGAGAACCTACATGTGGGAATAACATATTGAATCTAGTAATGACCAACATGGAGGCCTCCCTGTCTAACCTATGAGTTTTGGACCCATTGAGTAATAACGATCACATGACAATCCAATTTTCCATTCTCCTGGTTCATAAAAACTCTACAAATAACTGTATGATTAAACAATATGAGAAGGCAAATTTCTCAAAAATCAACAAGCATCTTATAGCTACACCATGGTACTCAATACTTTCATTACTTAACATTAATGATGCATGGAACATCTTTAAAGAAATTGTGCATGATTTAGAAAAACAACATGTGCCAGAAAGAAAGAAATACAACAATAAAGGCAAGGTTCCCACCTGGTATAACAATAAAATTAAAAAAACTCAGCATTCATAAACGTAAATTGTTCACATGTTTAAAAAAGTGTCAACCTGAACAATCAGAGGGAAAACTAATAGAATACAGGAAGGCAGTTAAGGATCTTAAAACATTAATTGTTCTATCTAAATGAACCTAGAATTCAGAATTGCTCATACTAAGGACTCATGCAAAAGTTTACATTCATATCTAAATAACAAAAAGGGAGATACCAAAAAAATAGGCCCATTAATTATAGCTAATACCACCATCCTCTCAGATAAGGTTACTGCAATTGAGTTTAATAAATACTTCTGCTCTGTTTTTGAACAAGACAACGAACCCTTAACATATGCCAATGTTAGTACATCACCTAGCTATACTATCACTATCTCTGATACCCTCAAACTCTTAAACACTTTGAAGTCAACAAGTCCAGGTCCCGACAACATAACCCCTAAATTTCCTCATGGGAACATACAATAATATCGCTATTCCACTCACCATTATTTTTAATAAATCCCTTAGTGAGTCTAATGTTCCCTCAGACTGGAAAACAGCTACCGTCATGCCAATCTTTAAAAAAGGGGTACACCACAAAGCTGAAAATTACAGACCTATCAGCCTTACTTCCATTCCATGTAAATTATTAGAAAAACATATTAAATACTTAATCGAAGAAGAAATGCTGGCATTAAACTTAAACAACGTTACGCAACACGGATTTAAATCTGGGCACTCTTGTACAACAAACTTGCTATCTTTTTATAACTCAGTCAGCATAAATCTCGACCTAAACATCCCAGTGGACGTTATTCTGCTTGACTATAGTAAAGCCTTCGATAAAGTCTCACATTTCATACTAATAAATAAATTAGTAGCTCTAGGTTTCTCTAATTGTATTGTGTCTTGGGTTAATTGCTTGCTTTATAGTAGAACCCAAACCATTAGGGTGAATGAGGAACTATCAGATGAAAGATTGGTGTCAAGTGGTGTCCCCCAGGGCTCGGTGTTGGGCCCCACTCTGTTCGGTATCTTCATTAGCAACCTTACCATCTCATCAAACAATATTTTGTCAAAGTTCGTGGACGATACTAAATTAGGAGGACCAGTTGATAATGAAATCAACAGGAGTATTCTTATAAACGATCTCAAAAAAACTGAATCATGGGTGACAACTAACAGAATGTCATTTAATGTATTTAAGTGTTTAGTGTTACATACAGGTAAAAAGAACCTCAAGCAAACATACCATCTTAACAACACAATACTTAGGGAATCCCTCACGGAAAAAGATCTGGGTATACTGGTTGACAACAAGTTGTCTTTTTCAAATCATTATAATAAGGTTGCTAATCATGCCAATGCCCTCTTACATAGAATTAATAATACTTTCATCCTTAAAACCGAGGAGTGCATTATGGCCTTGTATAAAACCCATGTCAGACCTCACTTAGACTATGGTACACCTTTATGGAGTCCCTATTTAGCCAAGGACATTACAAGAATTGAAAAAGTTCAAAGAAGGGCCGCAAAAATTATACCCCATCTTTCTCATTTGGATTATGAAACTAGGCTTCTTAAAACAAGGCTTTACTCACTCGAATTTAGAAGACTAAGGGGTGATCTCCTTCAGTTATTTAAAATCTTACAATCAGCTACATTAATGAGCCAATGTGAATTATCCTTTACATCCAGAAAAACTGTAGCTAGAATATACAACAAACAAATAGGAATCGACATAACAAGAACAAACAAAAGACAGCAGTTTTTTACTGTCAGAGCCACAAAAATTTGGAATGCCTTGCCACAGGAAATTGTTGACTGCCACAATATAAATATCTTTAAATTCAAACTTGATAAATGGCTTCTGGATAGAACATAATTCATCAATGATCCACATTGTGTGGAGGACATCCTCGATGGGCTTCAAACTTCTTTTGCCCAACTACCAAGTAACCAAGTAACTAGGTTGCAGAATAAGGTGAATTCATGAGACCAAACCCCTTTTAAACTTTAATGGCTATATTGAATACAGCAATAATCAATGTAAATAGCATTAAAGGGTATAGAAAGATTTTACCAGTAATGACTGGTCTGTCTGTACTAGATAGTCAGAGCATTTTAATGCAGGATACCTGACTCAAAACCAAATATGAAATCAATCAGGCTACCAGACTATGGACAAAAGGCCCATTGTTTTGGTCCATAGGCTGAACAGGTGCGATGGAGTGGAGGTACTCTTTAATGATAAAAAACTTAAAATGTCAAAACTAATTGAAATAATGCCAGGAAGAGATATGGCACTAGACATAACATACAGCACACAAAGGTTAAGAATAATAATATATGCACCACAAACAAATGCATCAAGAGCTAGTTTATTTAATGATATCCAGCCCTACCTACACACATCTAGAACAGTAATATGGGCAGAAGATTTTAACTGTGGAGCAGCAAGGGAAGACAGAGGCCTAAAATCACAAAAAAAACTGTATAGTGACACAAAGTTTAAACTATATTACAAAAACAGCAAAACTGAAAGATGCATTCATACTACATCCAGTTGGAGGAGAAATGTACTTTAGGGAATCCCTGTCAACAAGAATCGAGTATGTATTTGTCTCAGAACATTTAAACATAGCATCTATCCAGGTACAATGTTATGAATATGCAGACCACAGGTTGATATACTGTTCCTTAAAGTGGGGACAGACTCCACCCCATGGTAAAGGAATATGGCATATGGAAAACAGTAAACTAAATGTGGATATGCTGACAAAAAAGTGGAACAATTATGGGAAGCAAGATTATCAGTAATGTGCTTCTATGATAGGATAGGGACATGGTGGGAAGATAACAAAAAAGACATACCATAAGCAAGTTATTTAGTACTTATACAAGGAACAAAGCAAGAATAAAGTACATAAAGTACCTACAGCTGAGAAACCAGTTGTAAACCTTGATATCCAGAAGAGAAACAGATAAACTAGACTATAGTTCACAGATTAGTAACATGCAAAAACAGAAGAAAGATGTATTATATGATAGGGCACAGTCCCTACATCAGGAAATGAGATTTCTGACACAGTGCCAAAAGGAAACATTCGACAGATTCAAAGACTGCAGTATACGAACTGAAAAAAGATCAATACAAGCAATATACAAAACAGATGAACGCTTAATTTCCACTAAACAGGAATAATGGAAACTATTGATATTTATGTGAAAGAACAGTTTGGCAGCATCCCCAATATCCAAAACAATACTAATCTTTTGAGAAATCTAGATATTCCCAAATTGTCAAAACTGGAAATAAGCAAGTTAATTAATCCTATAACTACGTTAGAAGTTCTGAATAGTATAGGTAAGCTAAAAATTATAAAGCACCAGGGAAAGCTGGCCTGACTGCAGAGTTCTACAAAAAGTTCAAAGACCAACTGGCCCCACTCTTGCAGATCTCTACAATAGCTGTCTAGTGGGACAACTTAAAACATAACAGTCTGAGCTTTACTGATTCTGATTAATAAAAAAAGGTGATAAAACTGATCTAAGGAACTGAGGACCACTGTGTCTGCTAAATACAGACAACAAAATATTAGCTAAGATACTACAAGAGAGATAAAGTGCAGTGGCAGGAAAATTATTGAGCCCTTACCAGATATGAACAATTAAAAACAGAACAGTACAGGCAAACTTATTATGATGGAGGGAACTATTTACTAAAGGGAATCAGGGAAATCTACTGGGTTACCTTTTAAGTACTGAACAAGAAACAAACATTCGACAGGCTGTTCAAAGTATTGGAAAGTTATAAGATCCCTACTCAATTTGTGGACTGGATAACAAGTTTGTATTATGATGTTGATATAACCCCATATAAAAATGGATGGGTAGGAAGGAATGCTAACTTTAAAAAAGGTATGAGGCAAGGCTGTCCTCTCGGTCCCCTATTATATGTATTTGGGATAGCTCCTTTATTAAGAGTCATTCAAAATAATGAGAAAACTATTGGCATATATCTCAACACTTACACTCTGGCAGTTAAAGTAATTCAATCAATCAATCAAATCTTTATTTATTCAGGCGATCATTATTGAGCAGGGCTCATTTACAAGATGGAGCTGATAAGGTCAAGGTTCGAGTTGATACACAGCAATTACATCACATACTTATAAGACAGTTATACATACAGAAAAAAAATGATGTTTATAACACAATAATATATAGTGAATTCACATGTTGAAACTCGGTTAAGAGAAGGTTAAACTAATATCTACAATATGTACAGTACATATATATCCCAATGAGGGTCATGACAGTCACACACATAATGAGTACAAGGATGGTGAAGGGAATATTGGGTGCCATATACTGGGGGTCTGACTGGAAGGAATATGCCATATGTGATTGGAATATAGTTTTGTGGGATGACTATTCTATCTCTAGCGGTAGCAACTGCATTTCTCTGTGAAGAAGGCTGTACAGTGCTGCTTAAAGGATGTGAATGGAATGATAATGGACAGTTTTAGGGATTTTTGTAGGGTGTTCCATGCTATAGCTAGAGAATAGCTGATTGCTGCCCTCCCTATTTTGGTGTTGACTTTGGGCAATTTGAGCAGGATGATATTGTTGCTTCTTAGGGCATAGGAGCTAGGAGTGTTCTGGTTGAAGCAGTCCATGATATAGCTTAGGAGTTTTTTTGATAAAGCTCTGTAGAGCCACAGAGCTGCATTTCTGCTCCTCCTAACATGAAGGGAAACCCATCCAATTGCGTCATAGAGAGAACAATGGTGGGTATTATATGGCAGGTCTGTAATGAACCCTATTGCTCTATGATATAAGGTATCCAACTTTTTAAGGTAGGAAATGGGGCAGTGACTATAGAGGAAGTCTGCATATTCAATGACTGATAGAAAGATGGCCTGGACTAATCTCATCTTTGAGTCTCTGTTAAGGAAGGGTTTTAATCTATAGAGGAGGCCAAGCCTTAGGCAAAGCTTTTTTAACAGTTGTTCTAGATGCTGAGTGAAGTCAAGTCTGTTGTCAATCCACACACCTAGGTATTTTAAATTTTCAACATACTCCAGATTTTCTCCAAGTATAGTGCATAGCTGGGGGGAGATTGATTGAAGAGGATGTGTTGGTGGAGTTTTGAGTTGTGAACATCATTGCTTTGGTTTTCTTTGCATTTGCACTGATGTTGTAACAGGGAGAATTTCTGTTTGTAGGATTTCATGAGCAACTGCAGGCGAAGGGTTGCTGACATACAGAACAGTGTCATCAGCAAAGAGGTGTACTGAGGACTTGGTAAGGGTTGAATCAATTTTATTTATATAAATGGCAAAAAGGATAGGACCCAGAATAGAGCCTTGGGGGACTCCTCTTGACAGTGGTCTTAATGGGGGATAGGTCATCTTCAGCTTTTACCTGCTGTGATCTACAGGAGAGGTAGCATCTGAACCACTTAAGGGAGGATGGATCTAGGCCAATGGAGTGTAGGGATGAGAGTAGCAATTCATGGTTCACGGTGTCGAATGCTTTGCTCAGGTCCAGGAATACTGCACAGACATTGTTCTTTTTATCCAATTCGGTTTGCCAATCATTTGTGACCTTGGCTAATGCAGTGATAGTGCTGTGTTTGGCCCTGAATCCAGATTGAGCTGGATTTAATAGGTTAGTATTGTCCAGATATTCCTTAACTGAATACTCACTAATTTCTCCAGCATCTTGGATAACACAGGTAGAATGGAAATGGGCCTGTAGTTATTAAGATCCATAGCGTCCCCTAATTTTAGAAGGAGGACTACTTGGGCTGTCTTCCACAGTGTGGGAATAGAGCCAGAGGTTAGGGAAATGTTAAAGAGGTGTGTTAGGGGGACTGCAAGCAAATGGCATGCAATCTTTAGAAAGAAGGGGTCCAGAAGGTCTGCTCCTGCACTTTTTTTGGTATCCAGATGCCATAATAGATCCTCAACTTATTTCAACAGTATAGGTTTGAAGCTAAAGGAAGAGTCAACTCTTTGATCACCAATGTAGTGGGAGCTTAATTGGTCCCTTAATAGGTTAGCTGGGGAGGTGTCAAAGGCAAGGCCAGCTGTTGTGAAGTGGTTGTTGAATGCATCCAGGATTTCCATTTTGCCAGTAATGGGGTCATAGTTATTGTGTAATTGAGTTGGAAGGGGGTTGTTAGCATCCTGGCCCATCATACCCTTGATGGTGCCCCAAAATCTAGCAGGATTATGGTAGGAGGAGTTGAGCTTGGCCAGGTAGTAGGTAGCCTTTGCACCCCTGACTTTCCTGGTGCATTTATTCCTGGCTTTCCTAAAAATCATCCAGTCATTTGTATTCTTAGTTTTTCTTGCTACTTTCCAGAGTTTGTCTCTCTCCAGCAGTGCAGCTTTGAGGTCAGCTGAAAACCAGCAACAGGATTTGTTTTTTATTCGGATACTAGAGATTGGGGCATGGGTATTAAGGGCATTTATGATAATGCTATTTAGCACCTGCTGAGCTTTTTCTACAGAATGTGCAAGGTAGAACTTTTGCCAGTGTGGAGAGTAGGCTAGATCATGCAGATATCCTTCAATATTAATGTTTTTCTTGGATCTACTCATGAGGAATTTTGCAGGATTTGTTTTAATGCTGTTGGATCTTACCCCTGCGATGGGGCAGTGGTCATTTATGTTGCATAGGAGCACTCCAGCATGTGTGAATAGATGTGGTTTACTCACTAGCATGATATCAAGTAGTGTGCTGTTACTACTATTCTTTGTATTTAATCTTGTTGGTTCATTAATTAACTGTGTGAGCCCATAGGTGTCACAGAATGATACCAGAGGTGTAGCTGCCTGGGTGAGCCAGTTGAAATTCAGGTCCCCTAGGATAATGACTTCTTCAGTACTGGACTTGACCAGGTTTCCCAGGTGGGATAAGAGCTTGTGTTCAGCAGAGGGGTCTGTAGCATCAATTAATTGGAAAGCTGCTGTATTGGGGAGAGAGACTTTTAGGGATAGGCACTCAAATTCCTTGGGCATAGATGTTGCAGCAGTACAGGATACAACTATACCAGCTTTTGCATATATGGCTACTCCACCTCCCCTTGTTTGGCGATCAGCTCTGAATAGTTGATAGTTAGGTAGGTTAACTTCCCTGTCTATTGTGGTGGGCTTGAGCCATGTCTCAGTTATCACAAGAAAGTCTGGCAAGGTATGGGCAACCCAGGCTTGTAACAATGTAAAATTTTTCAACAGACTGCATACATTAATAAGGAAACTGAGGCCTTTAGTTGAGGTTAGGTCTGATGGAGAGGTGATACTTTCAAGAGGTCCAGGGTTGATTTCCACATTACCAATACAGAGCAATAGAAAGATCAGTAGTTTCATGAGGGCTGCCAGTGATAGGGAGAGGGGTCTGTCTTTGGTCCTCCTTCTTTTATTCTGTTGCCACTCTTATTTTTGGGTGCTCCCTGTGGATTTAAGGTAGAGTGTTGGGATACCAATTAGCAGTTTGACGACTAGACTTAGGGGGGATCTATATATCCAGCAGTGGGGCCTTGACTGAAACACATATGTGGTGATATGTGTATCTTTATGGTGATTGTACCACTGTAGTCGATGCAGCAATGGAAAGGCATATATGAGGGTTTGAGTGTCAGCCGAGGGGGATGTTCCAGAGAAACTGGGCTGGTTGACCACTCTAAATTGTATAATAGGGTCATCTTCTTTGTGGAACCCTATGGCTGATAGTGAAAGGAGTATCAGAAGTAAGCTCCCCATTCTGAAGGGGATATTGATAGTTGGCAGCGGGGAGTAGTGAAGTTGCTGATTTGCTGGATCAGCACGCTGGTGTGCTCTCTGTTGGTTTAGAGAAAAATGCTGGGGAGGGAAGAGATTTTGGCGGAAGATGCCTATAAATTAATGCACAAGAAGGGGGAAGGGTGGGTGGGAAAAACTTTTGCCTTTCCCGACTGCTCTAGCTGTCCTCGGCCTTGTGGTTCCCAAGTTCAGCAGGAGTCGCCGACCGCCCGCTGGTGGAGCGGCCCCAGCCAGCTGAGTGCTGTGGGATGAAGGATGCAGGCTGGAGAGAGACAGAGGAGGGTGCAGCAATTAATAAAGGGCAGTAGCAAGCATTTTCTGAACGTCACTGACCAAATCTGCACTACAAAAGGACTGGGGGGGGGTCCTGTGGCGCCTCAGTGTCTGGGCCACCTTACATATGCAGACAAGGAGCTGTAATTACATTAAAGAGCAGTAAAATGGCAGTTGCCTATGCAGGTGATGTGGTCATTGTAATTCATAGGAATGCAGAAAAAGAAGAGATTACATGAGTACTAGAACACATCACAGAAGCATCTGGATCTAAAATAAAATATAATAAAAGTGTTGGATGCTATATAAGAGAAGTAGACACTCACCTATAGACAGTATTGCAGGCATACCCATTCAAGACCAAAATATGAAAATATTGGGAAGAACTTACAGCACACAACAAGTGACAGAAAAAAGTTGGGAATACTGCTTATATACAGCAGGGAACAAAGTAAACCAATGGAAAAGCAAAAGAATCTCTAAAGTGAAATGTGTATTTTTAATTAAAAAATTGATTATACCTATATTTCTTTATGTTTTTCCAATACCCCAGGCATTAGAGACTAAACTACTCAGTGTATTTTCCAAGGATTCTGGGAGAGTAGGCTGAATCCGATAAAACAAAATACAACATAGATCTAAACAGGATGGTGGATGTGGAATGGTGAACCCAATAGCATTTTTTACAGCATAGTTATAAAATACAATATTGGCATCATTCTTCAGCCAAATGGAAAATTATGGACACCTAGTATTAGAGAATGGTAGAACCATATATGACAAAATTGCAGACAATAAACTAAAAACTCAGAAAAAACAAGAAGACACTCCAGAGTACATGATAGCGGGTATAAAGAAAATAAAGCTATGAAATCTTACAACACAAATAGTAACCATGTTAACCAGGAAACTCTTACATCAAGAATTACGAAAGCCACATTTTTATGACACATTAGAAATATCACAATGCCCTGTAGAGAACACAGAACAGAATAAAAAATACACACAGGTGATCTGTGTAATCAATTCATTTAATGATAAACAAAATACTATGGAAATATTGACCCATTTTCACAGGCAACCACAAACCAAATATAAAAAAAATAACATATATAGCATATATACAATTTGGCCATTCAGTACAATAAAACAACAGAAACTCATTTAAAACAGTTACATCGATACAGGTTTATTAGATGTGATTTCAAAACTGATACAAATTGGGTAAAAGACAATTCCACCATGAGACCAATAGGTAGAGAATTCCAGAAACTGACCACTCCATAATAGAATGAAGGCAGTATAGCACAGTATTTAGGGGCACTGTGCTGCAAACCTGGAGACCTGGGCTTGAATCTTATCAGCCCCCTCTTGCTTACTTTGTGACCCTGAGCAAGTCATTTAACTTCCTTGTGTTTCCAGGTAAGACCCAGAGACACACTCTGGCTTAGTGTGCCTTTCCTGGCTAAACAATTTCCTGTTTCCCCCTTTCTCTTTCCCTATGATACAATGAACCCTGGCCAATGCTACTTTTGTGGTGGTGTAATTTTAATGGTGCCTTCCCCATAGACCTAGTAACAATTAAGTCAGTTTTTGTTGCCTGTACAAATGTCCTCAAGTGATATGGAACCCTACCTTGCAATAATTTCCAAGCCCAACACCCCAGATAATACTGTATTCTCTTATTCAAATTAAGTTCAATAAAAAGAATGTGGTATTCCCTTACTCACATTTAACCAATTTGATGTTGAATAGTGTGAGCAGGAATGATGTTTAACCAGTAGATTAATTGCAAATCTCTGTTACATCCATCAGCTGTTTAACTCTAAGCAAGGCATTTTTGTTAGCTGCTTAGTACATTACGAATCCATACTCTATTGTAGAAATTATATATGTCAATCTAAATCTATTTTCTAGCTTCAAAGGTAAACTCAAATCTATTCTGGTACAGGACACAATGGCCCAGATATTCAAATGGATTTCACCATGCACAATAGGGTTGTTCCAGCGCAAGTCAGAAAATGCGCCATTCTGCGATATTCAGTGTGAGGCAGTTGTGCCCCCCTAATCACGCTGAGCAATAGTGCAATGATAATGAATGTATGTGCAACTGAAGGGGGAGGAACCATGCATAAATGGTGCAGTGCGATATTCAACAACATGTGCCATGCGCAATAAGGGAGCAAGTGGAAGTTGCGCGATAGTGGAAATGAGCCAAAAGAAAAAGGAACAAGGGAGAGGAGTAAGAGCACTACAGGGAAAGCACTTGAGGCTGAACCATAGCTGCACAAACAGGGCAGGAGGGACACACAGGCCAGGCCAGGGAAAGAGCACCCTGAAAAGGGAGGCACAGGAAAGGTGTGGGGAGCCACAGCCAGTGGAGAAGGGGGGTGCCACACAGCACAGAGGCCACCACATTTAGGTGTTCCCGTTACAGGGGAAATAGCAGCCAGGACAGCAGGGGGAACACAGAAACAGCTGCCAGGGGGGGTGAACACAAGCCAGGGACATCGCCAGTGCCACCATCCAGATGGAGGTAGTAATGAGGGGGAGTGAGAAGGTGGGCAGCAGGTGGCACGGCCGCGGAAGGGACCGTCGGTGGTATGCCCCCGACAGGCAATACCGAGCCCCCATCAGCTTCGAGCTGTACAGCGATACTGAGATCATGGGCCGGTACTGCCTAAATCAGGCAATTCTGAGGCAGCTCTGTGAGCTGTGCAGTGATGTGATGCAGGCACCCACACGACCGAGCCATGCTCTGTCAGTGGAGACTAAAGTGACAGCTTGCATGTGCTTGCTCACCACGGGTACCTTCCAGAGACCAAGATGGGACACCACAGGCATAACCCAGTTGGCCGCAACACGCCACCTCACCCAATTCTTCAGCGCACTGTTGCTACATGCTGTGGAGCACATCCATTTCCCCGGCAGATCGGCAGAGCTCACAGCAAACATACAGGAGTTCCACAGGGTAGAACATATGCCTGGCATGCTAGGGGCAATAGACTGCACCCATGTGGCTATGCGCACACCACCTGGTCTTGAGGGGGCCACATATATTAATCAGAAGGGCTATGTTAGCATCAACTGCCAGGTGGTATGCAATGCCAGGGGGTGCATAATCAATGTCTGTGCCACGCACCCTGGGGGAGCACATGATGCCTTCATCTGGCACCAGTCAGCATTGTGCCACAGATTACAGAGTGGGGACATCCCCACTGGCCACTTAGTGGGTGAGTATGCAAACCACATGGACAAACATAGGGCTTAGGAGGGGAATGGTCAAAGATGACATGGGTAGTAGCCTCCATGGCCCAGGGCAGGGTGATGCTGATCACCAAATTAGCCTCCACTCTCTACACACAGGTGACAGTGGATACCCACTCCGTCCCTGGCTGCTCACACCATACCGGAGGCCCCCGACCCCATTGCAGCAACGTTACAGTGAGGCACATGCCACCACATGTAGTCATCGAGCTGGTGTTCAGCATACTGAAGGCACATTTCTGTTGCCTGGACACCTCCGGTGTTGCCCTACAGTACAGCACCTCAAAGGCCTGCGGGCTATTCCTGGCCTGTTACATCCTGCACAACATGGCCAATGAATGTGAGATAACCGTACAGGTCGAAGAGGGGGACAGCAATGGGGACAATGAGGACGCCGGTGACAATGGTGATGGGCAGCCCCATCTTGGGCGATGGAACCCCTGACTGCTCCGGCTGGCACAGCTGCACCAGGACACCATCACGGAGGAGAACTTCAGCCAACCCAGGTAAGTCATGGGGCCATGTGCAACCACCAATGGCAAAGGTACAACCCACAAACACGCATGGACAGACACCAGGGGTGCATGCTGTCAAGGGAAGTGGCTGGACATGGAACCACACACACCGCCAGGAATGGGTGTGGTCTAACATGGCACGTGGTCTGAGACACACACACACATATACACGCATGTGCACACACACACACACACACACACACACACAACTCCCCAGACATGCACAAAGGGTAGGAGGCACGCCGACCCAGAACGCCACCCCTAGCCACACACTTGTCCACAGACCACCACAGCCACTGCCTGTCATTGTGCATGTGTCAGACGCTGGGCACCATTGCACAGTGGGATACAGCACAATGCAGGCATCATCATGCACACTCAACTGTGGACAGCAGCCGGGATGGTGTGCAGATGGACTGTGTGTGTGTGTGCGTGCAGGGCCAGGTACCCACCTGTGCATTGCCCGGTGAATGACACAATGCACACAGGGCAGCATCAGACAGTAGCTGCGCTGGGAGACAGGTCAGTCATGCATCATAGTGCCACGGCCACCACGGATGCATGGGTGGCCCCACCGAGACCAGCCAGCAGTGACAGGCTGACCACTGGTCTCATGGAGTGGCACTGACAGTCCCCCAAGGGTTCCGCTGTGTGAACATGACCATGCTCACGTAGGGGTCTGCAGCACACTGAACATGCCTGTGCCAGGCATGCTCGGGATGCCCACAGCTGAACCCGGTGTTGACAAGGATGGTGTCGCATGACGCTGGGAATGGGGGTGGGCATTGCACTGCATGGTGTCTGCGATGCATGGGAAAATAACTGTGTGCCCATTGTGGCCATGACAGCAGTGAATGCCTGTGTCTGCCTGTCAATGGCAGAGGCCACATCATCCCGCAACCAGTCCATCCCTGCCAGGAGCAGAGCGGTGTCTGCTGTGATGCTCTTCTGCCTGGTGCAGAGCCACACTCAGTGCATCTACCGCCGTCATAAGCCGCATCTGCTGATTGACTTATGCTTGCAGTATGCAGGTGTGCTCATCCAAGTGGTCATCTGCCTGATTTGCATGCTGTCCCTCAGGGTGATCATGGCCCTGTTGCTCATCACCCCTTGAAGGTGGGCACTGCACACAAGGGCCAGGTCTGGGCTTGTCCACAGGTGGCACACTGATGCCACCCCCTGACACTGTACCCCTATGGCCATTGGCCTACTGCTGATGCTGCCCCTCTAGCTGCCGCTCCCCAGGGCTCAGTGGTGCCACTGCAGTGGCTGCAACAGTCCCACTGTCCTGTACACACATCAGTGCTGCACCACTGGTGCTGACAGGCACAGGCTGGGACTGTGATGACTCGCAGGCCTCCACGGTGGCACCACCCACAGCCATGGCCACGATGTAACCTGCTGTGTGGCCATCCTGTGGCACACACATGTCACTGCCCATGACATTAGTGCCACCATCATCGGTGACAGATCCAGCAACAGCCCCAGTCTCAGCATGCTGGCATCCATGGACACTGGCATGCTGGGACACGGGCAGGGCCTCCTCTGCACCTGCTCCACCAACATCAGTCTGGACATCCAGGCGGGCCCACTGTCACCCTGACCCACGTATTCCTGTGGAGGTGGATTGGCCCTCCTCCATCTCCATGTGACTGGCCTCAGTGGATAATCCCACCACTGCTGACCCATGCAGATGCTCATGAGCTGTAAGGGAAAACAAAGTCATGTTACTGCATGTGACCTACCCTGTCCCCCCCAATAGACAGACCATGACCTACCATGCAGTGATGGGCTACCACCCATCTGGAATCCACCACCCGGAACACCCTCAATGGTGCAATGCTGCATGCTGCCAGCAACTCGCTCCTCCTGTGGGGTCAGGCGTAGCACCTCCAGCTGTCCCCCACCTGTCGCAGAACATGCTGCCCTGATGGCAGCCACCTTCTCCTTAATCCCCCACCTGTCTGTGCTCATCTTCTTCTTGCACTCCTGCACAGAGCACTGGAGGCTGTCATGCAGGTTTACAGCACATGTCACCTCCTCCCATGCAGCAGCACGGGCCTGTGGTGTTCCCTGGCATCCACTGAGAAGTGGCTCCTGGTCTAGGTAGGCCTCGAACAGGGCATCTGTCTCGGCCTTAGTGAAATTCAGCCTCCTTTTCCTCCCACAAATCTGGTCCTCTTCCTCCACCACACGCTCGGTCATGATTCATCCTGTGAGAATGACAGATGTTACCTGTGACTGTGCAATCCCATGCATGTCCCAAAATCTACAGTCCACACTCCCAAACAGCATGCAACTCACCGCAATAGACTGCAGTAACCGACTATGGCCAATGAAGCCCAATGTTGCACTTTTATAGTGCAACCTATGCAAATGAGGCGAGGCGCATCTTTAAGTGGATGCAAATGCAGTAACTGCACCACCGAATGGCTGATTAGCTGATTTGCATATGCTGGCTGAATATCGCGCTGTTGCACTTTGTGCAATTGTGTTGAACATGCTGAACCAAGGGCGCAGTTCTGTGACATGCACAGTACACACCTAACTGCACATGCCCGGGTTGATGACGCAGGCACCTGCTGTGCTGCTGACGTCTGTGCGCAGGAAGCAATGCAGGGCATGGCCACTATTGTGCCAGTGGTGCTACAGTGCTGTTCACCTATATGGCGCTGTGGCACTGGGGTGTCATAGGCACACTGGGGCAACAGCACGGTAGGCTTCTACAGTAGGTGGCACACAGGCACCCAATCACGCTACACACATTGGGTTCCAATCATGCTGTGGCTGTCCATGAGCCAGAGACCATTGAACCTGTGCCCGACCTTTGCCCCCTAGGTGCCATGCGTCAGGCATGGGTGCACCACTATCGCACTGTTCGGTGACAGCGCAATAGGGAATAGCAGCGCTATACCACGCAGCATCTGCGCAAGGCAGGACCACACTGCAGAGTGCCATTTTGACTGAACTGAGCAGCATAGATGGCACAGAGGCATGCTGTGCAGTGGAGCCAGATAGAGCTGGCAAACCTTGTGGCCATAGTGGAGCCACATGTTGGGCCTTTGTTTGGGGAGGCCCCCCTGGACAGGGCCAGGAGTCAAGTGTGGCAGGAAGTGGCCGACGCCCTGGAGGAGGCCACCAGTATGGGGTGGACGGCAGAGCAGTGCCTGCTGCCACCGATATGGGGACCTGAGGTGCAGGGACCTGGACCTGCTTGCCCACCTACAGGCATGTACCAGGAGGGGCACGGTGCCATGGCCAGGTAGGTGCAATATCCATACACTTTTATCATCCATATGGGTATCATGGTTGCATGTGTCCGGCACATGAGGGGGCTGTCCGGTGTTGGCCATGGTGGTGGTATCAGGGTGTGGGGTGGGTGAGTCTGGCTGTGTGGGATTGCACACACATGGGGGTTGGGGGACATTGCTACCGGATTGTACTGATGTTCTTCTCTCCATTTTTGCACCTTAGGGCCCGCAGAATGCCAGCAGGCCAGAGACCGGAGGTGCCACCTGGAGGAGCAGCAGGCCAAGAGGGATAATGGTGGTCAGCGGCTCATGGACCACCCTGATGATGGTGAGTGCCTTACATCCATGATTACTATTGCATGCTGTATAACTGGGCGGGTAGCGGGGCATGGCCACCATCCATTGACAACACTGCCATGCACGCAACTTGTTACAGTCAGCACTGTCCAGTGACACTGCATGTCTGGGAGTGCATCAATGGTGGTCCATGCATGCACCAGGCACATGGCTGTGGCACTGCCTTCACACTGCATAGCCAAGTCACTGTACGGCAATGGTGGAGCTGTGCAGGACATGGGCGGTGGGTGTGTGCAGTGGTCCACATGGCTGTGGCTGCCTGGGTAGGCAGGTCTTGTAGACACAGTCAATGTGGGTGGTCGCACACCATCACAGGGGTGTGGCACATGGCTGTATGCCATGCACAATGGGTGAGCTGCAGGGGGCTGGACAGTCACACTTACTGACTCTGCTCCCTCGTCCTAGGTGGACAGTGACTCCAGGCACAGAAGAGGAGTGTGAGGGAGCTGCTCCAGGTGGTGAGAACAACACTGGAGCTGTTACAGTGCATCCACTGCCACAGGGTGAGGAAGAGGAGGAGGAGCAGCAGACATAGGCACCATGTGGAGCAGGACCAGGGCACACACTGAGGACTCCATGCCCCTACTACCACCTTCCCCCTTTGACCCACTCTCACACTCCTTCTTCCTTCTCCCATATGTTCACCCCTGCCCCTTACCCACCTCCACCTTTTATGTGTCCCTCCCCCCCTTGTAAATAGTTTTTGTTACTTCTTTTAAATATAAGCATTTTGTTATGAAAACTGTGGTGGTCTCTGATTTGCAGCGAGCTACAGGTGCTCAGCTGCAGTGGTGTGCATGGCATCAGGGGTGGTTCACGCATATGTGTGTGTGTGTGTGTGTGTGTGTGTGTGTGTGCAGAGGTGAACCGCTTATGGCTTGGGCAGGAGGATCAGTCACTGTCTGTGGTTTGTGTGTTGTACTTTGTTCACTGGATGCCTGTGTGCAGTGGTCCATGGGGCCTGCACTGTGTGCATGGCACCCCTGTCAGACCATCCATGGCCTGTGCAGCTGACACCCTTGCATGTCTGTGATATGCATGGTCTGCTGGTGTGTCAGTGGTGGCTGTCCATGCTGGATTACAACTGTACCCGGCACAATGCCAGGTTGCCTTCCATCACCAGTATGGTGCACTTCTGCCTCAGTGGCACTGTGGCCTCCTCTGTTGTGTCCTCCCTCCATGCTGTCACTTGTGTCTGTTGCAGTGGATGTGCTCTAGTGTCTGTCACCTGTACTTCGGCAGCATGCTGGTGGTGTACAGCTTCATGGTGCCTGCACAGGGTGGCTGGCACACCTGTGCAATGTAGGGGTGCTGGCCATGTGTACACGTCAGCTGTGGCCATACGCCAGTGGCTTGGTTGACCCGCTACTGTGTCCCTGTGTTGGTGTGCCCTTGGGTATGGGTGGGTGTTTGTCCATGCACTGTGTTGCATCCTGTGTGGTGCATGCCTCCATGCTACACTCTGCATGTCTGTGCTGGCTGTTGTGGCCAGTGCTGTGACAGGATGTGTCCTTGGGAGGGAGTGCAGGGTGCTGTACCGCTAGAGGTGGGGTCCGGGGGCATGCCCTGTCACATGTGGGGTACCTCGTGTGCTGATGCATGGTTGGTCTCTCAGCTGTACCTCGGGGAGGACATGCAGGGTGGCACTGTGTATGCATCTGTTGCATCACTGTTTGCTGCCACCCACTGCAGGGTGCCCATGGTGGGGCTGCCTTGCATGGCTCCAAGGTGCACAGGGTTGCATTGTCACAGTCGGAGTGGTGGCATGCATGGGGTGTCCTGCACTGTTGGGTGCTACTCCTGGGCAGGGTATATAGGGATCATGGTGCAGGGTGTGCTCTGCATTTGTGGGATGGTGTGGTATGGGGTGGTCGACCATCCTTGTGTGCCGGTCACAGCTTGCCAGTGGGTGTGATGGGGCACCGTGGCCCGGCTGTGGGTTGGTTGCTGGTATCCATTGGCTGGTGGTTATTCCAGCACTCCCCCAGTTGTGCAGTGCATGGGGTGGGGGGGGAATAAATTTTCTGCTGTGTGTTCCTCTGCCCATCTGTGGCATGGGTGGTGGGCCCCTGCATCCCTGGTTTTGCTGTTGCATTGCTGTCCTGCTGCTGGGGGCATCCCTGGTTGCACTATGGTGCATCTGGATTGCTCAGCTGAACATCCCTTGTTGTGCTATGGTGCATCAGATATGCTCAGCTTCACCTCCCTAGTTGTGATATGGCGCAGGTGGTGTGATATTCAGTCATCAGCCATAGGCGCATCTTGGCCTGCGCAGTTTTTGAATATCGCGCTTCTTGCGCATGGGTGCAGTGAACTTGCGCTTGCTCCTGCTGTTGAGAACTTTTTGGGTGCAGTTTGAATATCTGGGCCCATATATTTTATTGATTACCATGATAAGATTGTCATATACCGGAATGTAAATTGTATGACATATTACTATGACAAATTAGGTCTAGGTACCCCGAAGGAATTAATCTGTTCCAGTATACAGTATAACCACCATCTGTTCTGTTCTATAGTGGGTAAAAAATCCCACTTTTACTTTCGGAGCAGAAAAATGCATGGATTTTTTTTGTTTACATTTAAGCAAAGTTTCTCACATGTGTACCACAATCGTACATTATCAAATCCTCTGTGGAGTTTGTTGATAAGAGAAACTGTGTTCTTATTTACTGGTAAATAACACAGCATTATCAGGATACATCAAGATGCTGCTTATCTTTTCAACAGCAAGATTGTTCAGGAATAAACTAAATCACAGGGACCCTATGATGCACCACCAAGGAATGCACAACTTTAAAAGGAGGACTGATGAATGTTTATCCTATGTTTTAACTGCTGAACACAGCCCACAAGATATTTGCAAAACCAACCCAAAACTAGTTTTAAAAACCCAGACATTCCAAATACTCTAACAATAATGTATGACTTGACAGAGTGCAATGATTTTGATAAATCAATAGACAAATAGAAAGAGACATAAATATATAAATATCTATATATTACTACAAGTTGTTCTGCATTATCCAAAGCCTCATGAATACAATTTGTAAGTATAGCTACTGCTGTAGTTGTACTATGATGCTTTCTAAAACCATATTGTTTGATGTTATACTTATCCAAATACTCAACAACTTGATCATGAATAACCCTTTCTATGCCTTTGGATAAAGGGTGACCGACAGATATAGATCTACAGTTGATAAGACCATCCAACACTTACAGAAATTATTTGAAGTGTCTTCATGCTGCGCACATTAAACAACCCATGTGATATGCATGCTGTAAGCATGATTTAAATGTTAAATTGGAACCAATTGCATGCATGTGGCATATGTGCAGCAAGCAAATGTGGAAAGCATGCTTTTTATGTTAAATTGGAACAGATTGAATGCATGTGGCATGCGTACAAAAAGCAAGTGGCCACTGATAACTGCACACATAAAAGTTAAGTGATTTGCTCAGGATCACACAGTATACCAATAGGGGTTGATGAGATTCAAACCCAGGTCTTCAGGTCTCCAAATCTTTTGGTCTGCAGTTCAATGTGTCTTTAACCACTAAGCTATACTGCCTCCATACATATGGCTCGCTTGTACTTCAATACAAATTTGCACACATCTGCATGCATGCCGCATGCTTATTGCCACTAATACACTTTTTAGTTTTCTTGTCCCTCCTCATCTCAGCTGCACAGCTGAACTGTAGCACACATATTCTACCAATAGAAACACATGTGGTTCTTCTAACCCTAATACACACACTTACCAACAAACTATTTAATTACTTTTGTTTGGTCTGTATTCTTACTATTTTCTCTCCATGGTTTTAAATGCTTCCACACAAGCAGACTTTAAAGAGCGCCTGACACAGATGAGATAACAATGAAAAAATGTAATATTCAGACATAACTGTAGCTTATATTTTGTATTTTATTCTGTAATTCTCAACCTTATTGCCTTATTCTAAGGGTATTTCCATCAATACAGTATCTCTGCTCTTTGAGCTCTGGCTGCTTGCCTAAACCTGACATCTAGTGTTGTGTGCAATGTGAAAATATCACTAGGTGAAATATTTCATGTCATTTCTCAATTTTGCAAAATTTTCCACCTGGCAAAATGCAATTTTGCCTGGGTTTTCGATTTTGCATAATTGTAAAATTTTGCATAATATGGTTTCAAAGAGCAATTTTGCCTATCCATGTTAAAATTTCGCCTCATGGGAAAACTTTCACAGGTGAAACTTGATTTTGTGGTAAACGTATGCTCCAGAGGTGAAATTTGCACAGCATTGTGGGCAAATAGGTTAAAAATCACCTGCAGGCTGTTTCCAGCACAGTCTATTACTTGTCGAGTTGGAGAGCAGTCTGTTGTGTTGCATCACAGTCAATAAACCCTTTTAAAACCTATGAAAAACTAGTTTTTGAGAGCAAATTGCTCCCAAATATACAGTTTGTTCTTAGTGCTGCTAGTAAACATGTTCTAATTTTGTGGATCTTTGCATAATACATAGTTTAATTAGTTTTTGAGTGTTGTCTGTATCTGTGAAGGAGTTGAGTGGTGGAGGGTAGATGTACAAAAGCAATACAGGCTGGTTTCCAGACTTTTACAAACAGAGTTCTCTAAAATTATGAGTGATTTACTGTTATTTCTTTTAAGCCTTCATATTTGTGTTGGTGTTCTACATATTTATATATTTTTTCTTATATCTTGACAAGCATTTTTTTCACCTTCCTTGAAAAGTACTACTTCTGAGAGTTCCTGCTCCTGTTACCCTGTGTTATATACCATTCTTCTGCTTTAGTTGTGATTGTGAATTACAAAGTTTTGAACACACAGTGCTGATCCCTTCTTTTTTTTTGGGGTGGGGGTGTAGTCTGTTCTACTTTCTGTTAACATTTCTGTGCCACATAAACTGAAAAGCAATAGTGCTATATTTTTTTTCTGTTAAAAGTGCTTTTAGTGGACTACTTCAACTGTCCAAATGCAGTTTCACTGATTTTGTGAATTTTTCCCTTGTATTTTATTGTTGGAGCTTGCCTCTGCATTGTGGTGTTCCTGTTCCACCTGAATTTGCTTACCCTTTCCCTGTTACAGCACTGTTTACTACCTGATCTGTCTAATCGAAAACATCTACATATTAATGTAGTAGTTGTCTGAGATTGCTGAGCCCATCCAGACTGTCATAGGCACCTTTGTTTATCAATGTTTTTTATATGGTGGCCTCTGTACTCTTACATAACAAAAAATTTTAGTATTAAGAACTAACACATTACAGTTCTTCAATTGCCCAGACACGGTCGATCTGTATTTAAAGTAGGTTACCTGTGCCCCTTTTCCCTGTATTACTAAATTCCTATTTGGTGAAAGAAAAAAGTTACCTTTTTATTTTCACTAGAATAGGCTACCATATACTGTCAGTATACACTGTACAGAGTGCTGCTACATGTCCTAACTTTAGTGTTTGGACTTGGAATCCAGTACTGCAGGTGTGTGAGGTGTTATTTATATTTATTTTTTTATACATTCTTTTTCTCCCTCCTGGTATTTCTTACGCTCTTGGTCCTACTCCTTCAGGCCTCTCAATGCTCTTTTTGCCATCCCCTAGATCTGCCCCTAGAGTGCCTCCTCTTCTTCCTCCTCCTACACAGTGGGGTCTTGTCTGGTGTGGCGGTCTGAGCAGAGGGGCTGTCATCCAGGACCGCGAGGGTGATTTTCCCCTTAACTTAGGCCACATTCCCTGGGGATGCTGGCGCTTGGGACTATGTCCCGAGAGGTAATGTGCTGACGCACAGACCTCTCATGCGCCGTGCGACGTCCCCCCTCCCCGACCCCTAAGTAGGAGTCGCCCGTCCCTGTCAGGAATCAGTGCTTCCACCGAATTCCTTTATGGGAATGACGGACGCTTGCGCGTCCCAGGTATCCCACCCCTGAGGGAGGAGAGCATCCGTTGGGACGCTCAATCCTGCCTCCCCCCTCTGCCAGCCCCTGGCTCCCCAGGTCCATTACCAAACCCGGGTCGCCGGCGTAGCACAAGGTGTGGCATCCAGCGCCTCAACCCTCAGCACCACCGGGCCGTGTGAGGTGTTATTAACACAGACAGTAACTTACTAATACAAACTTTCTTGATATACTGCCTGAGAAAGGCAAAACTTTGAAGAAGCATATAAAAATGCCTGCTTAGAGACGGTCCATTACAGGACAATGTGCCGGGGGGGGGGCAAGGCAGCTAAGAAGTCTGCTGAGGAGAGTACAACTTCAGTTCCACTTCCCCCAAAACACACGTATGTCTGCATCAGTGCCTTCTGTCACTGTGAACTCTGGTGCCATTGCAGGTACCAGCAAAGGAGTTGTTTGAAGTACTGGCATACCTGTGTTTCAGTTTTTTATGACCAGAACTGTTGCATCCATGCTGGTGGGGCATGATAATGAGAAGAAGGGAGACACAGACACCAGCACAGGGACAGTGAAGAAGGAGGAGGGTGATAATTCTGTCAGTGTGACTGTCCCTGTTCCTGCTGGAGTTGGTGGTGGTAATAGTGTTGAGCCAGACTCTGGTAATTCTGGAGATAAGGAAAGTCAGCCACCCCAAGGAAATGTTTTTAGATAAAGAAAAAGGTGCCATTCAAGAAGACAGTGTTAGGGAGGAGGAGGACAAGGGCATCATCAGCATTGGTGCTGATGATGATGACTGGGTAGATCCCTCATGGGATCCTGAGTTGAAGAAGATCAGGCATGATGTAGGCCATGTACATGCACAGCCTGTGAGTCAGGCTATCACCAAGCCTATCAGCAACACTCCTCCAAACAGTCAAGTCACCCCTCTCCCAAAACAACTAGTCTTATGGAAGTAATGAAAGCAGCCCAAAAAGCACAGACTTCAGTGCCTGTTTCTCAGTTCTCCCAGTCCCAGCAGCACGTTAAGTCCAGAGGTCAAAAATCCCTAGTTTAGGACTTTTACATGCTTGATCCAGTTGAAGAGACCACAGCAATATGTCAACTGTGTCAAGTATGTGTTAATCATGGAAAAAAGGAAAGCCACACAGACACCAGTGGCCAACACACCCACCTGACAAAACAAGCACCCACTGCACTGGCAGCAACACCAGAATGATGTCAGAGCTGTTGGTGGGATGTTCCTTGGCAAGTTAAATGTAACTGAGAGCAGTTCCATACAGCAGGAGGGGGAGGGCAGAGTGGGTTGATAGTCGTAGAGGAGGAGCAATTCTTTGCTCTCTTGAGTAGTTGGAATTGCAGTAGATGCACCACTTCCAGTCTATTGACTCAGAAAAGTACACCACCACACCCAAAATTAACCAAATGAACTGGTTTCATGTGGTCTGTACATCCCCAAGAGTCTACTGTTATCCCTAAAAGAACAACATTGGTGCTTCAAGTACTGTGTTCTGGTTGAACAGCTCCAGTGATGCAGCCCACACTAAAGACCATTCTTGAGTGGCACTCAAAGTACCCCGCCAGTCATGCTGCTGCATGTGAGTCAAATGCTGCCACCGCTGAAATGCAGACCATCAGTCTGTTGCTGTTCTTATTCATAGAGAATGCTGGGTTCGACAGGTTGAAGGCCCATGCATATTCCAAATGGCAGGTTCCATCGTGAACTGATTTCTCTAAGCACACCATGCCAGAGCTGTATGGTACAGTTGCTGATACCATAAGACATGCAATGAAGCATTCTTCATCAGAATATATCCATCTCAGCATGGTTATGTGGACTAGTGAACAAACAGCCACAAACTCATTTTTATGCATTACTGAACACTGGGCACAGGTACCTGGGGTGGTAGTAGTTGTTGGGTCTGGCAAAACCTACCTGAAGCAAAATTGTAGTGGTAGCAACATGACTGGAATTTGGCAGTATGCAACCATGAGTATGTGAAGTGTTACTGGTACTCACATGGGTGAGAACATGCTTAATGTTCTGCTGTATGAGTTTGATGAGTGGCTACACATACAGTCACTTACAGCAGGAATTATTGCACGCGATAATGGAGTTTGCCCTTTAAGGGGCAGACCAGGTTGTCCTGGTGCACCCTTTCCCTTTCCATCAAAATGGTGTGCTCAGAAGGGGAGTGGGGAAGGAAGGGGAAGGGCCAGGGCATAGAACAATGGCCAAGCCACAGGAAGGGGAAGGGCAAGTGGAGGTACATAATGGACAACACAGAGGTGGTTCAGCCACTTTTGCTGGAGTTTTGATTTAATTGGAACTGCAGCACATCAGATTGGCAACTAGAGAGGTTTGCGCGCTCGGATATTGCAGGTAAGAGAGCTTCCAAAAAAGGGAATGGTGATAAGAGTAAGATATACAGCTGAGTAATGATAAGATATAATGGTATGGATTACTTGTTCAAAAAAAAAGAGAAGAAAGAAAAATATATAAATCCTTATAGTAAAAGAAATCATCTTGGGAAGAGGAATAGTGTGTGGCTATGGGAGCATTTCATTGGGCATACTGAAAATTTATGTTTTCTTTAATTTTGTTGAAGAGAATGCATTTGGAGAGGTTGTTTAAAAAAAGGGATTTTTTACAGCTGTACTGAGGTAGTATGCTTTGTGTGGTGGTTGGCTGAAGCGATAGTTAATTTGAGGCAAGGTAAGCAGGGCTGGTGTGAGGCTGTGGGTTTTGGTAGTTGGACCAGGGTTTTCTGCAGCTGTGTAGTGGTAGTAGGCCTTGGGCAGAGTGAGAGGTGCATGGACACGCAGGAGTGAGGTAGATAGCTGGGCGTGTTGGCCTGGGAAGGAGTGAGGAGCTAAATGTGGCTGGAAAGAGCAGCATGAGAGGCTAGAAGCTGTTTGGCGCAAGGCCCGAGCTGGCCTACAGCAAGTACTGCTGGTAGATTACAAAGGGAAGTCTGAATTGGAAGTGCGGGGGGGAATGCTTGTTGAAGAAGGGGATCACTGGCATTGCTTATTTCGGTGAGTTGCATGACTCGAGGGGAGGCAGGCTTTGAGGCCTTGCAGGGCATGGTGCACGCAATGAGAATCCTGGTTGGGCCTGTAGCTGTTTGGACACTGGGGGCACCAGGGGGGTTTGTTTGCACTGGAGCTGCAGGGAATGTCAGGGGATCACTCACCCCAGTGCGGGGCCATGGCGCTCGATTGCCCTCACAGGGACCCAGTGAGCTGTACAGAGGAGCGCAGCATTGCTGGTCGCACACCGGCGACCGCGTGGTTTGCAGATGCTGAAGGGGGCTGACCAGTGGGACAACATCGGTCTTGCTGCCCCATGGCCCAATGGGCTAGCGCAGTGGTCTGAAAAGGATTTTCAGGGGTGTTTACTGGCTACATGCCAGTCGATCGAGGAGTAGGGGGCAAGGGCCTGAAGAAAGGCTGAGCAAGTGGGGGGCTTGATGAAGCAGACAGTTGGTGTGACGCCACACGCTGGGGGGGTCACGTGCATGTTGGAGGGCTGGGAAGACAAGGGGAGGCCTAGGAAAAGGCCAAGCAAAACAAAAAAAGGCCATGCGATGTGACGTCACACGCCGGGGGGGGCAGACCAGCAGGAAGCAGAGGCCCAAACTGGCCTGGCAGGACGACCTAGTGACAGGAGGCCTAGCTCCCCAGAGGCGGGACACCCGTGGTCAGCAAAGGAAGGGGAGGCCTGCCAGGTGGCCTAGCAAGGGGTGATGGGGAGTGACCAGAGGACTGGTGGAGTGGGTGGAGCAATGAAGAGGGTGAAAAAAAGGGTACAAAATGAAGGTCCAAAGAGGTTCTCGGCCATGGGAAAGATTGTGATCCTGGGGGGGTGCCAGAACTAAGGGGTAGCTGGCACCCAGCAACAAGGCTCAGGGACAATAATTAGCTGACGCCCAAGAAGTATAAGGGGACAGCAAAAGGCACATCCGTCACAGTTAGAGGCTGCCTATGGGGGAAGCAGGCCTGGCCTCTAAGGGACACTGCACCAGATTTCTGTTTTTAAATAATGTAATTTTCTTTTCTCTTCTCCAGTGTCTTTACAGATGACAAAAGCAGGGAACATGGCACCCAAGAAGAGCAGGCCTTTGAAGGAAGATGTCTACAGGGCGATAATGGAGCTGGCTGAAAAAGTCAATAGAATGTGGGAGTTGGTGGAAGGGGAGGAACCAGGGAGGTCTGAAGAGAAAAGGAAAGCAGGGAAGGGTAAAGAGGGCAGAGGGAAGTGGCCAGCTGAGAAGCCACGCAGCCCAACCAGGGCACAACCACAGATAGCGGGACCAGCCAAGGCAGCTAGTTCAGTACCTCTGCATCCAGGAGACCCGGCCTCATCAGTACCTCCCCAAGACCATGTGGTTGTTCCCCTAGTGGAGCCGAGACTGGATCCCCAGTGTACAGTTGTTTCTCCACAGCCACTGGTAGGCCAACCAACCCTCCACCCAGAGGGAATCGTGCTGGGGCACCAGGATGATAGCAGGCAGCAAGGAGTGGACAAGGCCACAGGTAATGCACCCAGCTCTGTTAGTGACAGCATCATGGAGTACATAGGTCAAATCGTTTCAGCAGTTGGCTCAGAGGGTTTGGGCCAGATGGAGTCAGCACTGGCCAAGATTAGGGTAGGAAAAGAGGTACTGAATGAGAAGGAAGAAGGACTTGAAAAGGAGGGAAAAAGGAACAAGGGAGATAGGAGCTCCAGGGATGAGAGTGGAAGAACACATTCCATTGACCACAAAGGAGAGAATATGGAAGGGAGAGTATGTGGATATTTTCACTTTAGTAAGCCAGGAAGCAGCTGTGAAATATGAGGAAAAAGAGAATATAGGAAAAAGTGAAATGGCAGCAGTGGTGGTGTTGTTAGGCAAGAAAGAGGAGGACAAATTCACTAAAGGGAAGACTTGGGAAGGGTGGTTTCTAGGTTTCACCACATTCTCAGACATAGTATTGGAAAGAAGGCCTGAGCTGGGCATCCCGCTCATCACATACTCCCTGATAATAAGGAGAGCAAAAGCAAAAGGGGGTGTTGGGTGGATATATTATGACAAATTATTTCGGCAAAGAATGGCGACATATGGGGATGTACGATGGGACACGAAACAACTAGACTTGTGGACAGATTATGTAACCAATCAGTTCACGCCAGAGGGAGAGTTTGGGAAAAAAGATACCATGCTACAAAGATGTTGCAGGGCCTTTTGCTCCTGGACACAATGCCGTTTTTGGCATACCTGTTCGAAATGTGGGGGATCACATCCGGCGAGCAGATGAAGGATGACATGGGTCCAAGGAACACAAGGATCTGGGGGGCAAGGGTCGGGTCAGCAGTTTTTTTGGGAAGGGTAGGAATATAAAGGCCAGATATGGAATAGAGGGGGGGAGGGGTAGGGGACATGCAAATTGAGGGAGTCAGAATCATTGACCAGCAAAGCCGGGCATCAACCAGAGGGGGTGACCTTGGCAGTGAAAAAGAAATGAGGACAAGTGAACAATTTAAAGTAGCTAGAACCCCCATCAGGATAGAGGCATTGAGGGAATGGTTAGATAGATACCCAAATAGGAAAATGGCAGAGATGATTAAAAAAGGTTTTCACACAGGTTTTTCACTGCAGTGTGAGGGCCCAAGACAGGCCAGAAAGGCGAACAATCTGGGTTCAGTGAGAGGGAGGGAAGAAATGTTACAACAAAAGATAGAGAAGGAGAAGGCAGCAGGGAGAATAGAGGGACCATAGTCAGAGAGGTCTGCATCACAGCCAATTGTTCTAGCTTGACCATTTCAGCATTGATCAAATACTATAAACTACTGGTGTGATCCTGTTTCAGACAGAAGTCCATCTTCTTCCAAGTTGTGTACTGGATGTGCTTTGAAACAACTGAGAAGCTGCATGGGATATACTATATTGGACTAGATACAGTATCTGTAACTAATCTCTCTCTCTTGCTTACATCTGAGAGAAGTTTTCCTTACTTTTACATCGGTATTGCTTTGTGTATAATTATTTTAGTTTTTAATTCAGGAAGGGGGTTTTCAAAACTGCTTAATTTGTCACCATCTTCAGAAGGGCTGAACTAACTGCATATTTGATTTTCCTTTGTGGCTAACAAACCACCAGGCTGTTTTGGGCCTGGAGAGGTTTACCTGTGTCTGACTTGGATGTCTGGATTTTTCTGTTTGATTAGCAGCGTATTTTCTCTGTCAAATTGTTGTGTAGGGTATCTTGCTGACAGGAAGGCTTTCATCGCAGCGGTGGTGAGAGCTTTTAGCTGATTGTTTTGTGAGGGCACAGTTTAGGCCCAACCCCTTCCCACCCCTTACCACACCCACCCCTAGAAATAGTTCCTTTATACCTGAGGTTCTGACATCATTTCCTCAAGAGTGCAAGGTGCATATCACTGTCATATCCTCTCTAGCACACTGCACTGACAATATAAGCATACACATTGTATAATATAAATATTTCTATATAACAAACCAATCACAGATGCACACACACGCACACACACACACACACACACACATTAAAACAAACAAAAAAAAAGTAGATAAACATGTGGGGAGTAGTGCAATGTAATGGCTGTGGGGAAGCAGTCTTCCGGGAGTCTTTCTGGAGGCTGAGATGCTGCCCTATTTGCAGACAACTCTCTGCCCTGAGGGAGGAAGTTGCCCATCTTCAGGCCACACTGGACAGTAGTAAGGAAACCTTCCCCCAGGCCACACTGGACAGTAGGAAGGGAACCTCCCCCATCCAGGGAGCACTAGCACCACCACCACTACCTCAGAGGTTGCGAAGAAAGCACAGCAGTTGGACCACAGTGGGCACAGGGAGGGTGAGGATGGTGGAACAGAGGCACACCCAGTCAATTGTTCCACTCCACAATCCATACACCATTCTGGGGGAGCATAGCTCCCCTATGGATGCACCTGCAGAGAAGACTGATGACAACTGTCACAAGGGAGACCCACAGGAAGGAGGCAGAGTACACCACAGGGAAAGGAAGCAGCTCCTGGTGGGGGACTCAATTATTAGGGGGATAGAATGGGGGAGGTGGGAAAACTGAAGTAAGGTGCCTGCCTGGTGCCATGGCTTGGAGGGACAGGAAGCACATCCTCAGGATCATGAGAACAGCTGCAAGGGAGTCTGAGCTGGACGTAATTGTCCACCTAGGGACAAATGACTTGGATCATCATGAGATTAGAGCAGTGCAGGAAGACATTGCAGAGTTGGGGAGGGGGCTAAGACAAGTAGCACACACAGTATCCTTCTCAGAGGTGCTGCCTGTCAATGGCATGGGGGAGGTGAGGGTAATTAGCACCACGCAGTTTAATGAATGGTTGAAAAAATGGTGTGGAGCACAGGGGTTTGGCTTCATTGGGGACTGGGGTTCCACCTGGAGGGACACCAGCCTATGCTGGCAGGATGGTCTGCATCTGTCCAGGAAGGAACAAATCTTTTGAGCAATCAGTTTAAATGCTTCATTGGCAAGCTTTTTAAACTAATCAAAGGGGAGGCACTGATAAGCAGCAGGAAAATCCCATCCTCTCCCTACTAAACAGGGTACTAAATGAGAAAAAGACCGAGGTAGAAAGGTCAGTGGGGGATGCTGCAACAGAAGGTAAAGCCATCAAAAAACGGAGAGCAATGAGTACCAATGCCCGTAGTCTGGGTAACAAGCTTCCTGAATTAGTGGCCTTGATGGAGGAGGAATGTCTGGATATCATGGCAGTCACAGAAACATGGTACACACAAAACCATGACTGGGACATAAACATACCAGGATACACTATCTACAGGAGGGACAGGGAGGGTAAAAGAGGAGGAGTAGCTCTTTACATAAGGGAAGAAATAAAAGCAACAGAACAAAAGGGTAAACAGGGAGGAGAAGAAGCACTGTGGGTAAATTTGGAGACAGGCAATGGCACCACAATCCGAACAGGGGTTGTATATAGACCCCCTTCTCAGGGGGAGGAAATGGACAAGAAAATGATAGAAAGTATACTTAGAATGGCAGAAAAAGGGGAGATATTGCCGATGAGTGATCTGAATATGCCAGATGTTAACTGGAGTGCAGTTTCAGCAGCCACTTCAAAGCAAGGGTGTAGACAGGCATACTCAATGTACACATTTGTGTACAGTTTTATTGCGTGCTTGTCACAAACCATATCCCTTTCTGTTAAAATTTTCATTCTAATCTGTAGTATTTGGGTTAGTGTAGGCCACTGAGGAGTGTCTTTGTTTAAACTTCTGTTGTTTAAGTGACAGATACATGTATAACCTCTTTAGAGATTAGAGGAATCATCTGACAACAACCTGACTTGCTTGGAAGGGGTGCCATTTGGAAAGGATGTATACATTTTTTAATGGGGGATGTAACTGTTGGAGATTGTGTACAAAATGGAAATTTCTGGCTACACTCCTGCTTCAAACAGTCGAGTTATTCTAGATGCCCTACAGGGGGCATGCCTTAGACAACTAATATTGGAGCCCACTCGAGAGGGAGCAATATTAGACCTGATTCTCTCAAATGGAGATGGAGAGGATCACAGATGTAGAAGTGGGTAGCCATCTTGGAACTAGCGACCATCGAACAGTATGGTTCACAATAAACACAGCAACAGAGTCAAGCCATACAAAGGCAAAAGTACTGGACTTAGGAGGGCTGACTTTGCCAAATGGGTGAGTGCCTAAGGAATGCACTAGCAAATGGGCAGGAAGGAGGGTGGAACAACAATGGGAATAATAAAACTGCCATCACAGAGGTAACGAGCCTTGTGTGAAGCAAATAAACAAAACAAATGATGTAAGAAACCACTATGTTCTCAAAGGAAGTGGCAGTGAAGGTTCAAGAGAAAGAAAGCATTCAGCAAGTACAAGGAATGCAGAAGGAGCAGGACAGAGAACTGTATCAGTTAAAGCAAAGGAGGTTGGGAAGGCAGTCAAGAACAGCAAAGGCTCAAACCCGAGGAAAAGATAGCCAACTCAGTTAAGAAGGGAATAAAACCTTTTATAGGTACATCAGGAGCGAAGGAAGACCAAGGGAGGGATAATGAGGTTAATAAAGGGAGGGAGGGTTGGCAGAGGAGACTGTGAAAGGCAGAGATACTAAACAAATATTTTTGCTCAGTATTTACAAATGAAGAGGGGAGTACATAAAACAAACAGTAGAAACACTCTGGATGCAGAAGTTGATACCAGCCCTTTTACAGAAGAAAGGTTCTGAAGAACTCTTAAAACTGAAGGTGGACAAAGCAATGGGGCCTGATGGGATTCATCCCAGAATTTAAAAGAACTAAGGGTAGAACTAGTGACACCACTGACTACCCTTTTAACAAATCATGAGAGGATGGGGTGGTACCTGAGGACTGGAGGAGGGCAGATGTGATTCCCTTCACAAAAAGTGGGAGCAGGGCAGAAGCAGGAAACTACAGACCTGTTAGTTTAACCTCAGTGATAGGGAAAATGATGGAATCACTTCTGAAGGAAAGAATTGTTGAGTATCTAGAGGCCAGAGGGGTACAGGACCCTAGGCAGCATGGATTCACAGCGGGAAGGTCATGCCAGATGAATCTGATAGATTTCTTTGACTGGGTGACCAAAGAAGTAGATCAGGAGGGCTGTGACATGGCCTACCTAGACTTTAGCAAGGCATTTGACATAGTCCCACACAAAAGATTAATATACAAGTTAGCCAGCCTGGGAGTGTGTCCCAAGATGACAGCCTGGGTAAAGAATTTGCTAGAGAATAGGACACAGAGAGTAATAGTAAATGGAGTCCATTCAGAAGAAAGGAGGGTTACTAGTGGGGTACCACAGGGTTCAGAATTAGGACTGGTCCTCTTCAATGTCTTTATAAGTGACATTGCAGAGGGACTGGAAGGAAAAGTATGTCTCTTTGCAGATGACACAAAGATCTGCAACAGAGTTGATGCACAGGGTGGGGTGGAAAGGATGAGAAGGAGCTTGGCAAGGTTAGAGGAATGGTCATATGTATGGCAGCTTAGATTCAATGCTAAGAAGTGCAAGGCAATGCACCTGGGAAACAAAAACCCAGGGGAAGAGTACACAATGGGGTGAGATACTAACAACAACAAAATGGAAAGGGTCCTGGGGTAGTCATGTCTGATGACCTGAAGGTGGGCAAGCAATGTGAGAGGGCAGCAAGGAGGGTTGGGGATACTGGGATGCATGGGAGGGCATCACCAGTAGAAAACAGGAAGTTATTATCCTCTGTACAGACAGCTGGTGAGACCCCATCTGGAGTACTGTGTGCAGTTCTGGAGACCCAATCTCCACAAAGACATAGACAGGATGGAAGCTGTCCAGAGGAGGGCAGCCAAAATGGTGCAGGCTCTGCACCGGAAGACATATGAAGAGAGATGAAAGGAGCTTAATATGTATAGCCTCGAGGAAAGGAGGGAGAGGGGGGACATGATAGAAATGTTCAAGTACCTCAAGGGAATCAACAAAGTCCAAGAGGGTAGCATCTTTCAAAAAAAGAGGTGTGAAAGAACAAGATGGCACAATTTGAAGATAGAGATGGGGCAGCTCAGAGGTAATTTAAGGAAGTATTTTTTCACAGAGAGGGTTGTGGATGCATGGAATGGCCTTCCGGAGGAGGTTGTGGAGTCAAAATCAGTGATGGAATTCAAGCATGCATGGGACAGTCATAAGGCCATTCTAGGGGTGGGGTAGGAAGAAGTAGGCTGCTGGTTAACTAGGATCTGCAGCTTATCCAGTGGGTAGGGAAATGGGCAGACTGGGTATGCCAAGCTGTCCTTATCTGCAGTCAAATTCTATGTTTCTATATGATACCCCCCATTGCAGAATATGAGGATTTCCCCATTAGGTTTGGTCCCCAAAAAACAGGAAGGGGAGTATAGCATGATTCATCACCTATCCTTTCCTGAAGGTGAGTCAGTGAACGATTTTATCGTTGGGGAATATAGTAAAGTGACATATTCCACCCTGGAGGATGCAGTCCGGATTATCTGGGCAACTGCAGATGCATGGATGGCTAAGACAGACATAGAGTCAGTTCAGATTACTTCCATTTAGATTGGGATCTGTTGGGGTTTAAAATTGGGGACAGTATTATTTACGACAAGCCATGCCCATGGGTTGCCTCTATAGCATGCGTGATATTCAAGTCTTCAGCATATGTTTGCAGTGGATGTTTCAAGAAAGGACTGGTTATAAAACAGTGATTCACTGTTTGGATGATTTCCTTTTCTTAGGCAGTGGAAAAAGAGAAACAGAAATAATGTTAGCCAGCTTCCAACAGCTGTGTAAGGAACTAGGGGTCCCGCTAGTACCTGAAAAAACAGAAGGGCCCAGTAGGGTGTTAGAGTTTCTGGGCATTGAGATAGATGCTTCGGGGGAAATATTTTGGTTGCTGGACAAAAAAGTGGAAAATTGAAGGAACTGATTAAGATACATACCAGTAGAAGAAGAGTACAACTAAAACAGGTACAACAAGTATTGGGATATCTGAACTTCGTGTGCAGGGCTATTTTGCCAGGGAGGACTTTCACAAAAGGCTAGCAAGGGTCACAGCTGAGTGAACAGGCCACACCATTGGGTGAACATGACAAAGGAGTCATGGAGGATTTCAAGTATGGGAGGAATTCCTTTGGGAATATAATGGCTGCTCTTTTCTGGCAAGAGAAATGGGTGTATAACACAGACCTCGATCTTTACACAGATGCAGCAAGGGCTTGAGCATGGGGACACTATCTGAGGGCAGATGGTTTGCAAAGCCATGGCCTTCAGATTGGGTAAGGGACAGTGAGGTAAAGACATAACAATGTTAGACATCATGCCCATCTGGGCATGCACCCTGGTTGGGGAGAAGAATTACAGGATCAAAAGTAACATTTTGGTGTGACAATAGAGCAGTGGTAGAGATCTTGAACAGCAAGGGAGCCAGGTCAGAAACAGCCATGCAAGTTTTAAGACTTCTGGTACTAAGGGCATTTCAGTTGAACATGTAATTCAGAGCAAACACATAAAGGGGATACAATACCCTGTCTGGACAGCCTTTCCTGTCTGCAGCGGATCGCTTCCGGAGGCTGGCTCCAACAGCAGAGGAGTAAAAACACTCATACCAATGAACATATGGGATGTTGGCAAGAAGGAGCAGAAATAATTGTTAAGAAGCAGTTCATGGTGCCACCGGACTCTGAGGGCCTGGCGATGGGGCCCTGACGAGTGTTTCAAACATTCAGGCAACTCACCACATGGAGGTAAGTAGGCGCTCACAGAAGAACAGTTGGGGAAGTTTACCATAGAGCACTGGCAGAAGGGAACAGCCCATGCCACAATGGGAGTCTACTTGGCAGGTGATTAGTGGATCTGCAGTCTAAAAGGATGGCAGGACCCAACAAAATCAATGTTCATTAGAAGAATGATGAAAGGATGGGGTAGGTTAAAACAAGGGACTGTGTATAATAGAAGACCACTAGGGAACAGTGGCTAGTGAAACTGAGGGGTGTGTTGTCAGAAATATGGGATCAAAGGCCGAGACCCAGTTATTTCACACGATTTATGTGGTAATGTTCGCTGGGGCCATGAGAGTGAGTGAGGTGGTGGGCCATGGCAGGCAAGACAGGAAGGGGGACTAGAATGGGAAGATATACATTGGGGGATGAAAGAGATGCAGTTCATGATTAAGAGGTCAAAGATGGATCCAAAGGGACAGGGTTACATGGTAACACTAAAGAAACATGTAGAGGGCGCAGTGTGCCCAGTGCAGGCTTTGAGGGCTTTCACCGCAGAGCGTGGAAATTGGACAGGGAGAATATTTCTGCATAGGGATGGAAGCAGAGTCACAAGTTATCAAGTCATAGCATTGCTCAAGAGGGGCATGCAATTCCTGGGGGAGGATCTGATTAATTTTTCTTCCCACTCCTTATGGATAGGGGCTGCATCACAGTGGGCAGCAGCAGGGGAGACGGTGAATAATATTTTGGAGAAGGGGCGCTGGTGGTCGGACAGTTATAAAAGATACATTCGAACACTGCAGTGTGGAGACTAACGTATTGCCTATGTTTGTGACAGACATGGAGCCACGGGGGGGGCAGGGGAGAGATGATATGATGATGAGAAAATAAGATCATAAATAAGATATTTATTTTGTTTAAACTCTATAGGAAGAGGAAGGATCACGGAAGTCTGGATCTGAGGCCACTCCTATATTTATTGGGCAGAAAGTAGAGCTAAGAAAAAGGCTGGGGGAAAGCAGCTTTACCAGGAGGTGAAACAATGTAAATTGGTATGGCGTGGCATTCGAGGGATGAGATGGGCACAGCTGCTCCCCACCTTGAAAGAGCTGAAGGAGCGGTGACCCACTCCAGACTTAATTATTATACATTTAGGGGTTAATGACCTTGGGGGCAAGCCATGGGTAGACACATATATGAAGATAAAAGGGACTTAGAGACAGTACAGCAGTGGTGGCCTAAGGTATGCCTGGCCTGGTCGGATATGATATCAGGGAGGGTTTGAGACTGAGCACAGCCAGAGAGCTGTGGATAGCCAGAAAAAGATGAACAGAAGAGTAGGACACTGAGTAAAAAATGGGAAGACAAGTAATATTGCAGGTGTGGAAGAGTGGGTAGAAGAGTTCTATAGGTCAGATGCTGTCCACCTGTCAGATCTGGCCATAGATATGTTTAATAGAAGCGATGTGTTTTATAGAAGCATGGAGGAGACATGCAAAAATGGTTAAATAAAAGGGTGGAAAAATGGAGAAGAGAAAGGTTTGAAAAGTGATTTCCAAGGTTAGGGAACAATGCCTAAGTTAGGAAACCAGTCATCCAACAAAGCTGGAGACTGGCTAGTGGGGAAAAGAGGGGAGTGGGGGAAGAAAAAGGAATAAGATGAGAAGAGGAAGAAGCTGAAGGAGAAAGTGGTCTCGGTTTTCACCATTTACCTAACAGAAAAGGAGAAGAAGTGGCACCCAGGTTCTTACCTGGGGAGAGAGAAAAGAGGAAGAAATAGGGATGATCAGAGATGGATATATGGATGAAAATAAATGAAATTGTGAGAGATATAATAATAAAAGATGATGAAATGGAACATGGAATTATGATATATAAATACATTAATTGCCAATCTGAGCACAACAACAAACAATGGTCTCTGTCTTTTTGTGAGGGAAAAGGGGGACTCCGGGACAATGGTGTTTGCCCTTTAAGGGGCAGACCAGGTTCTCCTGGTGCACCCTTTCCATCAAGATGGTATGCCTCAGAGGGGAGGGAGGGGGAGGAAGGGGAGGGGCCAGGAATAGAAACAATGGTCAGCAACAGGAAGGAGAGGCAAGTGAAGTTAAATAATGGACAACACAGGGTGGCTCAGCCACTTTTGCTTGAGTTTTGATCCTCCCACCCATACTACAACATAGAGCAAGAGGAAAGACAGTCAAAAGGTACTGTATGGTATAGCTGTAAAGGTGGATGACAGATGTGTCCAGTTGACAGTTATTGACTGAAAGGTGGATGGCAGTAATAATATGATTATTGGACTGCCAAAGTGGAGGCAGGTGAGAATATGGTTATTGGACTGCCAAGGGTGGATGGCAGAAAAAGGGGTGGGGAAGGGGGAAGAAAAGGAATACGACAGAAAGAGGAAGAAGCTGAAGGAGGAAAGCGGTCTCGGTTTTCACTGTTACCTAACAGAAAAGGAAGAAAAGAAGAAGGCACCCAGGTTCTCACCTAGGGGAGAAAAAGAGGAAGAAAGAGGATGATCAGAGATGGATATACGGATGAAAATAAATGAAATTGTAGAGATATAATAAAAGATGATGAAATGGAACATGGAATTATGATATATAAATACATTAATTGCCAGTCTGAGCACAACAACAAACAATGGTCTCTGTCTTTTGTGAGGGAAAAGGGGATTCAGGACAATGGCTCCAATGTAATGAAATGCATTGGCGATGGTGTTTTCTTCAGTGTGCCCTGCTTTGCACGTTGCCTTAATCTCATTGTGCAGCAGTTTCTAAACCATGCAGACATTAAGGAAACTGTGATTGTCACCTGTAGCATCTGTGTGCAATTCACCCATTCTGCAAATGCCCAGACCATCTGCAGAAGGAGGCTGCAGTACAATAACCTTCTGCCTCAGCACTATATGAAGCTTAATATTTTGGCCAGGTTGAACGTCACACAGTACATGATTGACCGGCTGTATGAATAGTATAAGGCTGTCTGTTTTTTTAGAATACCTACTGGCTCACACCACCCGGGACAGTGTTGGTGTATCCATTGCTCTAACAATAGAGCAGTGGTACCAAATGAATGGGCTAATACACATTCTCCATCCATTCAAACATGCTACACAGGCAGTGAGTGGGGACACTGCCTGTATAAGTCAATTCATACCCCTCATACATGTACTGAGGAATACACTGGTGAATGTCTGACACCAGATGGAAACAAATGGGGATCATAGTAGTTGTGATTTAATGGATCATATGCTACACATGCTGGACAACAATACACATATTTCTGGCATTTTACAGTTGGTTGAATTTGCCATTACTGCCATGCTTTATCCATTCTACAAACATGGCCTGCTTTCTATAATTGAAGGAGGTCATCAGTGATTGCAAAATTAAATGGGTGTCTGGTACAAAGATGAAAAAGGCACATAAGACACACACTGCACAAAAAACGGGTGTGGCTACCACCACCAGCAGCTCAAAGGCAACCCAATCTGAGAAAATGGGCTAGGTACAGCAGGAAACAGCAAGCAATCCCATTTGAGATGTTCTCTATCAGGTGGGAGTGAAAGATATGAAGAAAAGAAGGAAGAGACAGATAAGGCAGCCAGACTCAGGGCAGCAGAATGAATGGTTGAGGCCTACATGGGGACACAAAGCAGCTTGTCATTACTGATGGGCCATTGCAGTATTGGAGCAGCAAAGTGACTGATTGGTCGGCACTAACATCAGTTGCTGTGAAATACCTGAACTGCCCACCTTCCAGTGTCAGTGTGGAATGAGTGTTTAGTTCAGCTGGAGCCATTGTGCATTACCGGAGGACCAATTTCTTTTCTCAAGAATGTGTCCATGCTAACATTCAAACAAAAGGCACATTCAACATAACACACTAATGTCAATGGTGTTGCCACATGAACTGCCTCAGAGATGATGATGATGACAATTAAGATGTCACTCCTGCTAAGGCTTCCCCCAGCAGTGAGGTAGATGAAGCAGCAATGCTGACAAAATTTCCACCTGGTGACAACTTCAGTCTTGAAGACTGTGAGGGCTGCTTCCTGGAGGATATGAAAGTAGAAGTGGAACAAGGCTGAAGTTACTAGTTGGACCCCCCCCAACCACTGTAAGCTTTGTATAGTGTTATACATTATTTTTATACATTTATCATTAGATCTGTGATGGTTGTGTTATCTGCTGTTAGCCTGTTAATTAGTTTAATTTGATCACCCTTGCCCTAAACTGTTCTTTAGTCCCCACCCTGATTTCTTTCATAAAGCCTGATCGGACAGTACTGGAGGAGGTTTAGGGCTCTACAATGCAATGTACTTGAATGCCCATGTTTTAGATACTAACAGTATTGACTATGATAGTGTTGAAAAACTATGGGTCAGATTAAATACACATAATAATCCCATCAGTCTGGGATTATGTTATAGATCCCAAAATTTAGCAGAATCCGAGAATATGATATTCATGAATATATTCGATACTCAAATATGCAAGGTTATTCTATATTGTTGTGAGATTTCAATTTCCCTAATATTTGTTGGGAAACCTTAAGTGGGAAAAATCACATGGAGAATCAATTCATGGACATATGTATGAATAATAGGCTAGAGCAGCTAGTGACAGAAAATACAAGGGGAAGCCATATTTTGCACATAATATTGTGCAATATGGAGGGAGCCATAAAAAGAGTAGAAGTACAACAGCCTTTAGGTAAAAGCAACCACAACATGGTCAAATGTGTCATCACTGAGGAAAAATGGAACTATGCTGGTAAAACGAAAGTAAAAAAAAACTGTGCTAAGGCTGATTATGCCAAAATTAAACAGGCTTTGCAAGCATTGCTTGGAGGGAGGAACTCGAGAAATTAACCCTGGAGGACACCTGGGAAAGGATAAATTCACTATTACAGTCCTGCATTGAAAACTTTGTTCCTGAGAGAATAAAGTACAATAATAAGGAAAGAATACCGAGCTGGTTCAATAAGCAAATTCAAAACTAAGTCAACAGAAAGGGTAAGGCCTATGATGAATAAAAGAGAAACCTACTCAGGAAAGGCTGGAGAAATATAAGAAGGCTGCAAATTTATGCAAAAAGACTATTAGAAGGGTTAAAGTTAAAGCCAAACTGGGTCTGGCAACTAACAAAAAGATAGGTGTAAATACTTCTACAGCTATGTTGGTAGCTTAAGGAAAACCCAGAACAGATAACAAATCTGAATGTTGGGGATCTTGTGACAGATAAGGAAGAAGATATAGACAATACATTTAACAATTATTTTATGAGTGTATGTCAAATCCAATATGCTTTGGATCTTAATTTAAATAGAAAGAGATAAGCTCTGGAAAAAAGCACGCAGACTGAACACTGTAGAGGACTGGAACCAGTTCAGGAGACTACGAAATCTATGTACCAAAACAATCAGAGAATTGAAGGCCACCTTCTTCAAACCCAAACTTGACTCTGCCTTAAAGAGCCCAATCAAGCTCTGGAACACAGTCAATGATCTGCTAGGTCACCTCCAAGGAAATTCACTCCAGACCAAGATTACCTCCAGCAATTCGACTATAACTGAAAAGATTGATATACTTGACACATTCAATGACCACTTTACTACTGCAGGCATGGCATTTGATAACTCCTCTGCAAACATACTTTGTTATCAGACTGCCAGCCAACTGTCTGAAACTCCGATAGCTTCACCGCCCTTCTTGCTTCAACCTGCCTCACTGAAAGAGGTAGAGGACCTCTTGCTTCAGTTGGATACTAGAAAAAGTGCTGGGGCAAACACCCTTGACCCCTACTTCCTAAAAATTGCCTACCATGTACTAGCAATACCCGTCACCCACCTCTTTAACTTATCCCTGTCTCAGGGCACCTTACCACCTATGTGGAGGACAGCACATGTCATACCACTGTTCAAATCAGGTGACCCTGGCAATCTCAATAACTACAGGCAAATTTCTCTCCTTCAGGTCCTGTCCAAGCTCCTAGAGAAAATTGTAAATGCACAGCTGAGGACTCCACTTGAGTCTAGGGAATTGTTAAACCTATGCAGACCGGATTCAGAGCTAAACATTGCACTATCTCAGCCATCGTCAAGTTACTAATGATTGGCAGCGCCAATCTTGAGAGCAAAAACTTTATTTCAGCTGTTTTCTCAATCTAAGCAAGGCCTTCGACACTGTTGACCACATTCTGCTCCTCTCCTCCCTTCAAACCATAGGTGTTGATCCATCCTCCCTGCGATGGTTTACTGACTATCTTACAGGGCACCTTCAACAAGTTAAAGCCAAAGGAGACCTGACCCGCTTAAAAACTCTACAAAGAGGGGTACCCCAAGGTTCTATATTAGGGCCCTTACTCTTTGCAATCTATATCAATTACATCGACTACTGTATAAAAGAAGCCAACATTCATCTGTTTGCAGATGATACAGTTCTCTATGTGAGTCGCCCAACACCTGAACCTGCCTGCAATGATCTACAGTCAGAATTCAACCTTTTGCAATGCCAACTCCTCCAAAAACAGCTACTCCTTAATGCCAAAAAAACTAAAATGATGACCCCCTCCTCTTTCATCCATACAGTTAACCCTGTGTCCAGTGGGACAGTTCCACAAATTACCACAGTTCTAGGTGAAAACTAGAATTTGTTACAAAATTCAAGTATCTGGGAGTTTGAATAGATCAAAGACTCTCCTTCATTGAACGCGTTGAGGACCTGCTAAAACAACTCCGGCAAAGGCTTGGCTTGTTTTTTAGAATCAACCAATTTCTCACCAAAGATGCTAAGAAACAACTGGCCCAATCCATTTTCTTATCCTTGGTTGATTATGCTGACTTCCTCTACAGCCAGTGCCCCAACTCTTACATGGCTGAACTGGACACACTCTACCATCGAGCTCTGAGGTTTATAACGGGACTTCCCTTCAACTCTCATCACTGCACCTTATGCGGCAGTGGGGTGGACATCTCTAAAGTTCAGGTGCCACAGAAACACCTCTCTTTGGACCTATAGAGCGATCTCTAATACGCTGCCTCACTATATCTCCTGCTGTCTTCCCCTGAGTACAACTGGGAATTCCGCGCTAAGAAGTTACTCAGCTATTACACTTACAGTACCCAATACAAAATCCTGCTTCAGCAGGGCAGCCATAAGCTTCGTGCTACCTACCTTATGGAACGATCTACAAAAAAAACTCAAATTAAGCACTCTAATCGGTATAAATGCCTTCAAGACACTTTATTTCCATACAATCAGGGAAGTATGTAACGCTTCACCCACTCAGACCCAGTACCACTGTCTGCGCAATTTTATAGCCCTGCCCTAGACCCAATATTAGCTGCGGTCCCCTGTTTCATCAACACTAAGCCAGTCCATCCCCTAATCCTTTCCCCCAACCTCAGAAGGAGCTCATTACCCCTAGGTTGTGACATCCTGTATGCCTGTACTTCATAGCAGTCGATGCTGGGGCCCTCACATACTTCTTCCTCCATCTATCCCTTCACTTCCCATTCCACCAACTCCTCTCTGTGCACCATCTCTCCTAGCCTTCTCCTCTACCTCCTCTTCTTCCACCACCTCTACCGGTGTGTATTTTTTAAGTATTGTTCTTCCATTTCTTTCTCCAGCATGCTTAGATATCCTGCATTATCTTTCTATAGACACTTAGATGTATGTAAATACCTGTAATCTGTACAATGCCTGTATATTTCTATGTACATATGAGCTTTTTTTCCTTTCTGTAAACAGTATCTATCTGTATTGCCTTGTAAATATCTGTGTTGACCTGTATATATATTTATTCATGCTCCACCCAGGTCCATCTTGCAAATGAGCTTCAGCTCAATGATGAATGCCTGGTTAAATAAAGACTTGATTGATTGATTAAGAAATAACAGACTGGATTACTCTGCCTGAAATAACTGTTGAGCAGGTTAATGCTAAGTTAAGGAATTTAAATAAATACAAATCAGTTGGACCAGATGGCCTCTATCCTGTGTTTTTGAAGGTACTGGGCAATACATCATGGACAGAATATCGCTGAACAGTAAAAAGCATGCTAATCATCGCCATCTATAATGTCAGCATGGAACGATGTCGCAGATCCAAACCCCATGGGCAATGCACAGGATGAATAAGTAAGGTGCCAACCAGGATCCCATCCAACCGAACTATGGCCCCTGGCATGGTAAATGCAGCCAGCCACAATGTGATGGCAGGTCCCCCCCAACCTGTCATGATGTGGTAGACTAAATCCCTGGTGACTAGTGGAGCCCCTACCCTACACCACCCCAGCAGGTAGATGCCCAGCCTCCATACCCCAACATATCCTGACAATGGGTGGGCGGTCACAGCCCTCCACACCACCATGGCTGGCTGCTCCACTGAATGAACTGCATGGTGCATACATATGTGCTCATTCAGTTTGTTCAGTGGAGCAGCCAGCCATGGTGGCATGTGGAGGGCTGTGCTGGCTGCTCACTCATTGTCAGGATATGTTGGGGGTGCAGGGTGGGCATCTACTTGCTGGGGTGGAGAGTGGGGGTCCATAGACACCAGGGATGTAGTCTACACATGTAGATTACACCAAGGCTTTGGTACTGTCTCTCATGGACTTTGCTAAAAGTCTTACAGGAAGTTGGTGTAAATACCTATCTGTTAGCATGAATAGCTTCATGGCTTGTTGCTAGAAAAGAAAGAGTATGTATGTTCTATGTAATAATGTATTGATCGGCTGTTGCCATTTCAAAAGGTAAAAGTTAAAATACATCACACATAACATATATTATCACATACAATACGGTACATTTGAACACATAATTAAAAGAGGTAGAACCCAAACATGGATTGATAAGACCTGTATGTTATATTTATATTCTCCAGCTAGCAAATAGTACAGCAGTTTATACAGAGCATTACTACCCTCCCATTTTTACAGGCAAGGGTAACAAAGGGATACAAAAAGTAGCATCATATCCCACATCATACAAGAACCTGAGAAGTGATTATAGAGAGTGAGTTATGCTTGTGCCATTAGCACGGCAGGGTGTCAACAGAGGCATTCTTTTCTTCCAGATATTAGTAATAATAATTAAACAAAGAGCTAGATCTGTGAGTATTTCTAGATTTTTAGAGTTATATAATAAATCCAGCATAAACCTGTCAGGAATAATACAGGCATTTAAGTGTTTCCTCAAATATTTATTCCTCTTGTTAGCATATCATGGGCACAATGAGTACAAATATGAGGGTGTTTGTCGGACTGGGGTAGAGGTACGAGCGGGGTTCCCCAAGGGTCAATTATGGGGCCTTTGCTATTTAACATCTTGGTTTCCTCTATGCAGCTGTCTGAAGGGTTATGGATCTGCAAGTATGCAGATCACACCAAAATAGGAGCCATGGTTAATGACAATAACTCAATTCAAAACCTTCAGAGACAATTACTCAACTTGGAAAAATAGGCAACAGAGCACAAACTAAAGTTTAATGAGGATAAATGCAAAGTGATGCATTTCGGGGGGGGATAATAGGCTAGCTCAATATAGCTTTAACAACAAACATATTTACAGCACAGATAAAGAAAAAGATCTGAGGGTAGTAATAGCAAACACCCAAAGCTTTGATAACCATAACATAGAGGCAGTAAAGAGAGGAAACAGAATAACAGGAAATATCCTCAGGAATATTAAAAGTCAGAGAAATGAGGTTCTGGTACCCCTGTATAAGTCACTGGTCAGACCAATACTTGAATACGGGGCCCCTTTTAGTACCCTTAAATGCTAGGAACTGTTAAGATGATATAGCAGATACAGTGATGGTTCTCAAAAAACATCAGGAGAGGATATGGCCTAAACTATCAAGATAGATTATGAGCATTGTAACTATGTTCTATGACCTATCATAGGACAAGGGTGACCTCTGCTATGTTTATAAAGCTTTAAAGGATGATATACCTTGGAAATCTGCTATACTTTGTTGTAAGGAAAGGACACAGATAATAATTAGGTCCCAGCCCTGGCAGTTACATGGAGAAAGGCATAACACCACAAAAGGGAGATGGTTTAATCAGCAGGTGGTGAATGTATGGAATGCACTCTTAGAGGTGGTGAGTGCTGGTAACCTGACAACCTTTAAAAGATTGCTGGATGCATATATGGGAGATAAGAAATGGGAATCTTGACCACAAATCAGTGGCAGGCTCTTAAATGGCTGTAGTAGCTGACTGGACCTGTAATCCATTCTTATATACCTATATTAAAGCAGCAGCCAAATTACCATAATCATAAATGTTTTGCATTATTACAGTGATAATGTTTCACTGCCAAAAATAACAAGATACACATTTTACTTTTCATTTAGATTAACCCCCTCCAGAAGCAAGATATGTTATCTTGATAATCTTTAAAAGTGCCCACACGGGCACATTCCACACCCAGCCGTCCCATCCTGACACATGATACGACCACGCACACCATGCGAAAAATAAATATTTTCTGCCACTTACTATCCACAACATGTTGAAGAGTTACTATCCACAACATGTTGAAGAGCCCTCTTAGTACAACTACAGTATGAATGTAGCATGTTCGTGCAAATGGTAATACCAGTTGAACAAATTTTGTAAAATGGTAAATGACTGCCATTTTTAACGACGTGAGTAATTAATTACAAAATAATCATAACAGAAAGGCTTAACAACATCCTGGTCCCACAAAAAGGGTAATTACATTAGGTGCTGCCATAGCACTTGTACAGAAACATTGATGATCCCTCCCAGGGTGGGGGCATTTGTTGCCCTCAGTTTGTTTTTTAAATATTCCTATTTACCCCAGCTCTGTCACCTCAAATGAGTAGACATTGGCCCACTCCACCATAATTGCTAAACACTGTCATCACCAACCATTTCCACATAAACCTCCTCCTGCATGTATTGTTTAATCATTATTGAAACCAGTGGCCTACATCACAGTTCAAGCAACCCTCTCTGTCTTCCACACACCAGCTCCTGAAGGCCCTGGATGAGGCATCTCAGAGATATGGGATGATGACGACTCACCAGAAGAAAATAACCTAAACAGGAGCAACATCAGGAAACATAACAAATACTAATTCATCTGCATACCCTGTGTTAGTAATGCAAGCAGAATATATTATATATATATATATATATATATATATATATATATATATATTTTTTTTATTGAGATCTTAGATTACACCAGTGGGCGGATGCTCATTTTCAGGTTCCACATCAATTTACAAAGACAATAAGGTACAGCATTATAGGATTACATTTGGTACAGACAGAGTTATAATAAGGTACACACAAAATTGAGCAGCTTAAGCAATATAATAGTTTGCCCATGTCTGAAGTTAGGACACCGTACTGAGTTGCAAACACATAGAGGAAAGTAGGAGGAGCAGGCTTAGAGGGACAACAGGCAGTGGAGTGGGTGTCATGTTTGGGAGGAGTAAAGGAGGCACCTGGTGTGGAGGTAGGGTGGTGACCTGAAGTGCTGATATTGGGATGCATCAGCGTAGTGTTGGCGTGAGCCAAAGTGCAAGTAGGTGGTTGTAGTTAAAGAGGGTGTTAATGGTAGCAGCCACAGTTGCTGGTTGTAATATGGTGCTGCTGAAGTTTGCATCTGAATGAGACAATAGTTGCATCACCAGTAATGTCAGGTGGTAAGGCATTGGTATATATCTATTTATAAAATGGGGTGGTAAAATCATAGAAATTCCACTAACATGATTGGACAGAATGCATCACATGACCGTACATTATTTCCCAAGGACCGCACACCTCCCAGCGTGACCGCACGCCTGAACTACTTTTTATCCTCCAAAACCTTCTCACCAGTACTCACATCATTCCACATCTACCACAGATAGTCACCCACAAGCCAAAGTTCAAACTAACACTGACAAGAAAAAAAAAAGAGCTTTGTATTCCTATTTCTTTTCAGTTACTATTCTTACAATAAAGCCACCCTCTTTACAGGGAGGAAGACGAGTGGGGACCACTTTCACTTTTATTAGTGACCTGTAGCGTGACCGGTGTGGTCAATAACAGTACCTAATAACCACCCAGACACTGAAAGCATGTCCCTCAGTGTGAAGAAGGAAAGTAATCCAGAGTTTTATCTTTATTTCCTTTATTCAGAATTGTGTAAAGGAAGCAGCCAGCCCGCCGAAGTTGTAGATCAGTTTTGTCAATGATCTACGTGATTCCAGCCGCCAGTTGAAAGGACGCATCGTGTAAAATAACATGAAAGACACCTGCAGCAGAAAAGCAAAGAAGAATATTTAATTAAAACCATAAAGTTGTCGCAGAAAGCAGTTGAGAACTAGTGTGCAAACCCAGAGTGTTGGCAGCCGTCATAGTTACGCAGGACAGAGTGAGTGTTCCTCTAGCAAACAGTTGCTAGATCAACACCGCTCCTGCCCGCATTATGTCTCTGACGCTGCCAACACTCTTGGTTTGCGCTTAGTTCTCCCACTGCTTCTCACGGCAGCTTCTTTTACATGGTTTTAAATTTAAATAACCTGAAATGCAGAGTTTCTTTGCTTTTTACTACAGAGGTCACTTACTTTCACTGTTTGGCTGCACATTACGTGTCATTTTCACCACGCTCGGTCACGCTTACACGCCAGTGATAAAACTGAAAGTCCTGTTTGCCACTAGCCTCAGCTCGCTCCTCCTTTTACACAAATCTAAATAAAAATAAGGCAAAATGCAGTCCTTCTTTTACACAAATCCAAATAAAAATAAGCAAAATGTAGTTACTTTCCTTCTTCACACTGAGGGACTTGCTTTCAGTGTCTGCCTGCACTGTTCCCCACTCTTTCCCCTCCATTTAACTACATCAAAATAAAAACAAATACAAACCTTTTTCCTTTTTTTTTGTTTTTAATTTTTATGCCACACAGGGACTACTTTTTTGCTTTCCCACAAAAATATTTATTTCCATTTTATAAGATAGATAATCCAGTCTAGAGTGTGCAGTCATGCTCTGATATCGCATGCCTTGGGTGGTTTCAAGCACTTTCCCTCTGCCTCGTGCATCTGCTAACGCACACCAAGGCATGCGTATCAGAGCATGACCGCACACTCTAGATTGGATTATCTATTACATATATATATATATATATATATATACACACACACACACACACATATAGATATATATATTTTATATGTATACATAGATACACACACACACACACACACAAACATATACATACATACATGCATACATAAATACATACACTTATCTTACTTGGTACATGTAAACTCTGAAATTTCCCACAGAAGGAACATGCGGTGCACATAATGATGAAGCCCAGCAGCAGTAGGCATCATCATTCCCCGGAAAGCACTGTGTACCTGGAAATAAGATAAAAAGAACACAGGTTGAGGACTGATACAAGTCCCACCCCCCAAACCCATTAAAATGAATAAATACTTAATTCTGGGACTGGCTGTGTGAACTGGAACCATTCTACAACAACAACAACAACAACAACAACAACAACAACAACAAGGCCCATTAGTATGACATCACTATTGGGTAAGTTATGGAGGGTATTTTAAGTAAGTAATAATACCCAATAGGGAGGGCATTATTGGGATATAACGGACTGCCCAGGGACATAATGAGGCCCGACGCTGCAGGCAGAGGGCCTTATAGCCCCTGGAAGGTCCGTTATATCCCATAACGCCCACCCTGGAGGGTATTATTACACTTAGATAATGGGATATAGATGTAATGTTTTAAAAACTATATATAAATATTTGTACATAAAAATTATATAAAAAAAAACAAAAAATGTAAGTGTTCTGGTAAAGTAATCCCTGCAGTACTGGAATGGCCACAGGAGGCGCTGCCGTGTTTCTATAGTGAGCATGAGTTTCTGCTGTTGCTTTCTTTTACACACACAGTGCAACAGGAGAGCTGCTTCTTCAGCTTGTTGGCTCGATTTCTGTCTTGCTTGTCCCTCGGTGAGAGACAAACAGATGAGTCCTCTTTATTTTAGTTCGTATTACAGATTATAGGTATTTGGAAATAAGTATTTCTTTATTTTGTTGAGCTGACATATAGTGCAGCTACTCTGGAAGTCGCTGTACAAGTATTTTTGAGAGAGTGCTACCAGCTCAGTAAGAAATGTAAGTAATTAAGAAGCAGAAAAAAAAAGCGTTTAGTGATATTCTACATTTCTTTTGGACTGTGCTGTGAGACTGTGTAAGGAAATCAGTGTGTGGCTAAGTGAGCGGGCAAACGAAGCTGGCGAGTTTTTGAAATTCTGGGTGCCCAAGGATAGTTTTAGTAATGGGGCATCCCGATTGGCACTTTTTCTGAGCAGGCCGTTGTTAAGAAATAACGGGCCGGGGATGAGGCTGTTTGAACCAATCAGGAAGCGAGTTTGAATTTACCCATTATCTAAAGGATATTATAGTTGATCATATAACAGCAAATAACTGTGCAACATGGTTTTATTAAGTCTAGATCATGCCAAACTAACTTATTATCCTTTTACGAAAATGTCAACACAGAACTGGATAATGGCAAACTGGTGGATGTAGTTTTCATGGATTTTGCCAAGGCTTTTGACATGCTACTCCATGAAGAATTAATACAAATGTTGATGAAGGTAGGAATTTACAGTAACATCATAAAATGGATAGCTAAATGGTTGACTGGTAGGAGGCAGAGAGTGGTGGTCAGAGGCAAGATGTCAGATTGGTCTTCAGTCACCAGCGGGGTACCTCAGGGTTCGGTATTGGGTCCTTGTCTTTTTAATGTCTATATTTCATCTTGACAACTCAGTAGTTCTTATATATGGATTGCTAAGTTTGCTGACAATTGTAGACTGGATACAACTGTGACTTTGTATTAATTCTTCATGGAGTAGCATGTCAAAAGCCTTGGCAAAATCCTCTGTACAGACAGCTGGTGAGACCACATCTGGAGTACTGCGTGCAGTTCTGGAGACCCAATCTCCGCAAAGACATAGACAGGATGGAAGCTGTCCAGAGGAGGGCAACTAAAATGGTGCAGGGTCTGCACCGGAAGACATATGAAGTGAGACTTAAGGAGCTTAATATGTATAGCCTCGAGGAAAGGAGGGAGAGGGGGGACATGATAGAAACTTTCAAGTACCTCAAGGGAATCAACAAAGTCCAAGAGGGTAGCATCTTTCAAAAAAAGAGGTGTGCAAGAACAAGGGGGCACAATTTGAAGATAGAAGGGGGCAGCTCAGAGGTAATTTATGGAAGTATTTTTTCACAGAGAGGGTTGTGGATGCATGGAACAGCCTTCCAGAGGAGGTTGTGGAGTCAAAAACAGTGGTGGAATTCAAGCATGCATGGGACAGTCATAAGGCAATTCTAGGGGGTGGGGGTAGGAAGAAGTAGGCTGCTGGTTAACTAGGATCTGCAGCTTATCCAGTAGGTAGGGAAATGGGCAGACTGGGTGGGCCAAGCGGTCCTTATCTGCCGTCAAATTCTATGTTTCTATGTTTCTATAACCGAGGCACTTTCTTTACATCAGGCCATAAACGAAATTTATGAGTGGACCAAAGTCAGTAAATTGGAACTCAACATCTCTAAATGCAAAATTATGCATTTGAATCAGAATAGCAGCAAACATATTTATTGCGATGGGAACAACATTTTGGTATCAACAACTGAAGAGAGAGATATTTGGGTATTAAAATTACTTCAGATTTAAAGTTTAGTTCACACACTATAAACAACAGGTTAAAAAAGCAAAACAGAATTTAAATTGCATCTTGAGACATTTTCTAGCAGACATGAGAATATTATCATGCCATTGTATGGAGCCCTGGTGAGACCGCACCTGGAGTATTGTGTCCAGCTGTGGTTCCCCCAGTATAGGGAAGATATTGTGAGAATGGAGAGTGCACAGCACAGAGCAACAAGATCAGTGTCTGGACTAAAAGACCTGTCCTATAAGGAGATACTAACTAAACTCCACGTATATTCATTACACTATAGAAGATTAAGGGGGAAACCTCTGTATGATGTTTAGAATATCTCACGGTATTACATTAAGGGAAGATCTTAAAATGTCCTATAGAACAGGTTGGCAAGTGCTAGAAAACATAGTATGCAACTCGATCTGCCTAAATGGAATACTAACTTAAGGAAACACTGGTTCACTGTAAGGGTGGTGTCAGCATGGAACGGCTGACCAGCAAATGTGGTGGGTAGCTCTAATATGGACATATTTAAGTCTAGATTAGATAACTATCTGTATGATAAGACTACTATGTTTTAACAGTAAAATATGGCAAGCACTATGGACGTAAGTCCCACTGCTTGAATTGACTTATGACTTATGACTTACAACATGAAGTGCCATGTCTGACCAGCAGCAGCAGGAGTGGGAAGTAACACATGCACAAGCATCAGAATTCCTGAATATTGACAAAGGCATATAGAACACAGTTACTGCCAAAGTCAAACATCTGGACTGCAGTAACCTCACTTCCCCATCAAAGAGAAATTAAATACTTACCTTTGGTTTTGGGAAATGTGGTTCATTCAAACATCCGAATCCCAGCATGATGAAGCTTCCTTCAGCTGGCATCAAGATGTTTTATTTTTATTTAAACTTTTGTTTTCCAGGTAAAAGAAATGAGCCAAATGCCCTTTCTCATACATGACCCAGGGCTAAAATAGCCAGGATGTTACCAAACAAGATTACACATAAAAATATACAGTGCACCTAATACATAATACTATTACATGTAATACAAGATACACCATACAGTTTACACAAAACACTATACACTTAGACTGTATACAATAGTAATTCTTAAGACATGCTTTAAATATAGTATGGCTAGCATCCTTATGAATATGATTAGGCAAGGAGTTCCACATTTTTGTGGCATACACAGACAGTGCTCGCTCACCCATACCAGTTGAGGTTCTAGGAACAAATAAAGAAAGGACATTACTACTGGATCGTAGGGGTCTTATATCCTTTTTGGATTTAAGCAGAGTGAATAATGGGGAATCTGTTTTTAAATGAAGAAATTTGTTGGTTGAGCAATTCAAGTTAAATTCATATGTGAGTTTAAGTGGGTGTCACCCCAAAGTTTCAGAAAGGGAACAATTATGGATTATTAATGGGGACAATAAAACAAATCTGCAAATGGGGTTATAGGCTACGTTCAAGAGAACTAGATCAGCCTTTTTATTTTTACAAACAAAAAAGAATTGTATTTCAAATTTGACAAATGCACACCTTTTGCCAGTGCAGTCCTTGTGGGCAAAGTCAGCATGGCCTTTAATTTAAATAAAGCACCCAATTTATTATTTACCTGATGACAGGTCAATTTTATATGTAGGGAAAAATCTAAATTTATATCCAGAGTAATTCCTAAATATTTAAAGGAATCAGCATGTTCTATTTGAAAGCCTGTTTTTTTAAGAACAGTCCATCGACTACTTTTAGTTAATGAAGTAATCCTCCACCAACTGGAAAAACATGGAAAAGCAGTACAAACATATTGGACCTCAACAGGCTGTAATACCAACCCACCCCACACCACTCTTGCACAGAAAAAAGTGAACTACATAGAAATACTTATGTGAGCAGCAGAAGCAGTATGTCTGGGAGGAATTGGGATGATTCATCAACATCAGACAAAACATTACTTGTTGTGGAAAGTTGGCAACCAGTTAGAGCAGCAGGCAGTAAGCTAGGGCACCCCAAAATCTCAGTCCCTCTTCGCCGTACAGGTTACAGTCACAGCATCACCACAGCCAACTAGGACAGCATTGACAAATTAATATTATATAGATTAATCTCAATTGTGAAACCAGCAGCAGGAGGCAGCAGCGGGGGGCAGTATAGCGCAGTGGTCTAAGGCTCTGAGCTGCAAATCTGGTAATATCCAGCACTCCAGACCTGGGTTTGAATCCTACAGCTTCCACTTGCATACTTGTAACCCTGAGCAAGTCACTTAACCTCATTGTGCTCCCAGGTCACTCCTGTAAAAAAGCTTTCAGCTTAGTGTGCTATACCTGGTTAAACAAACAAACAATAAACAAGTGTGTCTAACAGCAGCATTTTGTAGGAGGAATTAATTTTCTCAGCTGGGCCCCACACCAAGGCCACCACTTGCCATGTCGGTTATTTCATAATTACTAGAATAATTGTGTTTCTTGTCTCTCACATATTTGTCACATTACATTTTTGGACTTCTAAGGCCTGTTCTGCATAGCACAGCTGCTAGTGGCAACAAGAATCATTCTGAAATCATTTGTAAATGGTGGAGAAAAAAAAATTTTGTCTGGGTGGTGGTTGGGCTCTATAAAATGGTCTGGACTGAAACAACATTTATGTCTCAATTTTATTTAACATTTCTGTTGTAACATTTCTGGACTTCTTAGGCCTTTTCTACACAGCACAACAGCTAGCAGCAACATGATTCATCCAGAAATCATTTGTAAATTGTGGACAAAACAGCATTTATTTTGTCTGGGTGGTTGTGGGGCACTATATAACATCATAACTGAGAGAGATTCATGACTCAGTTTCATCCTGCTTTTTTCCTGTTATATTTCTTGTCTTTCCAGGCCTGCACAGCACAGCATGGTGTCAAGAGGCTGTGTTAAACTATGGAACAAGTGCTCATTTTGGACTTAGTGGTGGTGGGGCACTATAAAATATCATCATGACTGGAGGGGGAATGACACCAATTTAACATTTGTGTCAAGCACAAAAACCATATCTATGCTTAACTTCACAATAAACGTGCTTATGTTTCTGTGATTGTTGTGGAAGTACCTGGACTGATGCTGCACAAAGACACAACAAGTGCCACAACATCGCATAGCTTAGGGGAAAAAATGTTGTTCTTAGGAACAAATTATAATACTTGACATTTGTGGATAGGAGGATGAAATATATAAAGAAGGAGTAATACAGAATAAAAAGAAAGGTACAGTGTTTATGGGTACAGGACTGAAAGTAACGCTTGAGGGGGATATACAAGGTCAGGGCAAGAGTATTCATATGAGAGGAGAAAAGTAAATTACTAAACAAGGAAGAGAATTGAACTCTGTAGGGAGGAGCATAAACATTTCATAGGCACAAAACCACTGGACAAGAAAAAGAAACAAGAGGATATTTTTGTGTTTTTTTTATTTTTAGGGGTGGAGATGAGGAATAGTGATACCAACCAAGGATATAAAAAAAGAAAAACATTAGCTGCTGCCTGCCTCACTTGCAAAAACATACACTGCAGTGGTGCCATGCCTTGGTTCTGCACTGCCAAAACCACCACCCTGATGACACAGCTCTGCCAGGAGTTCCATCACTCTGTTGGTCCTCGTTTCCTCATGTTCCCCTGGCCTCCTGGCTGAACTATTCAAACTCCCACTGCAGGGTTCCCACTTCTCTGTGCACAGCAATCAGGCCTTCCTGGCTGTCACCTGACTGGCTGGGGCTGCTTCAGGTTGTGTGGGCTCATCATCATCACCAGTATGATGGCAGTGCAGTGGCTGTGTGGTGATCATGCTGCTGCTGCCTCCTGCTGCTGTCTTCTGGTGTGACCCCCATCCTCCTGCTGGTCCCCTCTCCCTTCTATCTGCTCTCCCCCACTGCCTCCTGCTACTGGTACCTCTTCTTATTTTTGGAACTACTCTGCAGGGTGATGGTGCTGCAGATGGCTCCTTTGGCCACCAATTTCCAGGTGTGCCTCTTTCTTCCTCCTTCTTACAGATCTGCTACAAAGATTACAAATCCTACGCTGTCATCTGCAGTGTTTGTCGTGATAAAAAACACCACATAGATGACACTCTTTGGTGGTGGGGAAGCCACCCAGCTGATGTCCTGGGGCCACATCATGCTCCTGCTGGGGGGGCAACTGTGTTCTGCTGCTGCTGGGGAGTGGGGGCCACATGCTCCTACTGAGTAGTGGGAGTACATGCTTCTGCTGGGGAGTGGGGGAATATGCTCCTGCTGAAACGGCCTCAGACATAAAGACCCACCTGTCAAGGTGAACACTAGGTCCTGCCTTCTTCCCAGTCCCCCTTACTGTACTTTCCCCTCCAGTATCCCTAAACAAAAAGGTTTTTTAACAGAAAACTAAAAAAAGAAAGAAAGGGAGAGATTGAGGGAGTCACACACACACATACATGCATGCACACACACGTGCATGCGTGCGCACACACACACACACATGCCCACGCACACACACACACACACACACACACACAGACAATCAATCTACACTCACAGAAAGGAAATGATAACCACACACCAGATGTACTAAATAAAAGAATATAAATCTATTATGAATAAAAAGTGAATGGCAAAAAGAATATAAATCTATTATTTGTATGCAAAATACCCTAGTATGTGTGTAACACACAATACTATATCACACTGTCACACAAAGTCTGAACAACAACCTCTGCTGCTGCCTGCTTCATCATAATTTTGTCTAATTGCAATGCAAGGTAAAATTTACGGAAAAGTTACCAGTGAAATTGAGTTGGAACTTTTAGTTGGTGCTTTCTGCTTGATGCCTGCAGGACTTTGGCATTGAAGTTGGATTTATGTGGACCATGGTGTGGACTATTGATCTGGTGATGTATACTTGAACTTCTGCTACTGCTAGTGTATGATAACTCTGGGAAACAATTGGGAAGATTAAACTTGAGTTTATTCATTATTAGTTCAGTCTTGTGAGAGGGGACTGACTAAAGTTTTGGGCCATACTAAGTGATGAGAGCACATAAGTGTGGACATCAAAAAGACCTTGAGCTCCTGTTTCTAGGTTTCCTCTGGGTAAACGAGGGTATTGGCTTTAGGATTATGGGAATTTTAAACTTTGAGCCAATTTTTATGATAGGGGGTTTTGTACAGGGAGAAAGCTCCTTCCCTCGCAGTGGTGAGAGCACTCTGGGAGGGGGTAGATGGATAAAGCGTTTCTGATCAAATGAATGTGTAAGCTCTGACACACTGTTAGGAAAACTGTTTTGTTTTTGTTTATAATTGTTGTATTTATATTTTGATATTTGAGTGTTGTGTTTTTAGTTTTATTTAGAATATGTTGTTAGGGTTTAATTTTTTTTTGTTGTTGTTTTATTTGTAGTATTTACATTTTGTTATTTGAGTGCTGTGTTTTAGAATTTTGTTATTTATATAAACCGGTGGGGTTTATTGTAGTTAGTTGTATTATTAATTATGTGTTGGAGTGAAAATAGGACAGTCAGCTATTATTCCCCCCTCCAGGCTCAGGGATCTTTGTCCTTTCTCCTGTCCCCTCTCACCAAGAGTCTATAGAAGTTGTAGGGCTCTAGGGATTGTGAGGGGAGGAGGAGGTGAGCTGGGCCTGGGGGGATGGAAAGGAGCAGGCGGATAGGATAGTGAGGTCAAGGAGATGCCCTAGGGTGAAATGGGCACAGGAGAGGGTTCTCCTGTCTTGTGCCCATACCCAAGGGTTCTGGTCAAGATCAGCAGGTAAGGCGATCATCGCCTGAGGCTCATCCTACTTAGGCGGGGTTGTGCAATGCTAGGTTTATTAAAAACAAGATGGCCATTATAGCCGATCTTGTTGGGTCAGCTGACCTGGCGTGCATCACTGAGACCTGGCTGGATGGAAATGCTGGGCCAGTTTCAGCTGTAGCGGTTCCGGCCGGGTACTCGGTGATACACTGCCCAAGGCAGGATCGTAGGGGCAGGGACGTTGCCATTTGTTTTAAATCAGAATTGGGTCTGGTGGAGGTACCAGTGGGAGTCACCAGATTCTTTGAGTGTGTTCTAGGTGAGGGTGTGGGGTGCAGGATACTTCTCTTATACCATCCACCTGGTGACAGGAATGTTTTCCTGCAGAAAGTTGCAGATTTCATTGTCGACCTGACATTGGGGTCCCCCAGATGGTTGGTTCTGGGGAACTTCAATGCCTGGGTCAATGATGAACTCTCACGTTTTGTTCAAGACTTCCTCCAGTTGCTGTTATCACTGGGCTTCACACAGGTAGTTTCCTCCTCGACCCATATTGGAGGGCACTCATTGGACCTGGTGTTCCTTCTGGGGATGGGGATATCTGATTTGGTGGTGGAACCACTCGGATGGTCTGACCATCACTCCATTAGGTTCAATTTTGAGGCTGCCCCTATTAGATCAGCCCCTTCGGAGATGGTCCGGTACCGCTCATTAAGGGGTGTGTCCCCGGATGACCTGATGGCGGTGCTGGACCTATCGGGCCTTCCGATAGATTGCTTGGATCCAGGTGACCTAGTACATGCCTATAATAGGGTGGTTCCAGGGGCCCTGGATTCTACTGCACCTGTTCGTGTTCGTCCTCTCACTCTTCACCCCAGGTCTCCATGGTTTGATGAGACCATGAGGGAGTTGAGGAGGGTTGGATGAAGGCTGGAGAGGCATTGGCGGAAGTCTGGTCTGGATGATGACAAACTTAGTTTGATGGACCATTATACAGTCTATCAATCCGCAATCTCTTGTAAGAAGGCAGAGTTCCTGTCCAGGGAGATAGCGGCTGCACAGAATAGACCAGCCCAGCTCTTTCGGACTGTGGACAGACTGTGCAATCCAGTCTGTCTTCAGCCCAGAAGGGCCTTTTCCACAGACCGGTGTGAGGAGTTTGCTCTCTTCTTTGCAGATAAGGTTACCAAAATCAGATCAGACGTCCGTTCTTCCCTCTCCAATGGGAGTGGTGATGGTCGGCAGGAGATGTCGAACACCCAGTTTGCATGGTCTGACTTCAGCCTCCCCAAATTAATGATATTGTGATGATCATCCGAGCGTTGTGACTAACCAGCTGTGATTTGGACCCTGGCCCCACACGCCTTTTAGTGGATTGTGTGGATAAAATCGGCCTAGTCCTGGCTTTGATAGTCTGGAAGTCTTTGGAGAGAGGGATCTTCCCAGATCCCCTTAAAGAGGCTATAGTTAAACCTCTTTTAAAGAAGCCCTCCTTAGACCCAGATTGCCTAGCAAATTACAGACCAGTCTCTAACCTACTCTTTGTGGGTAAAGTTATTGAGAAGGTGGTCGCAGTGCAATTGGAGGATCATCTGACCAACAACAATATCTATGATTCTCTCCAATCTGGATTTAGGAAAAGGCATAGTACCGAGACATCACTTGTTCGAGTACTAAATGACCTCTTAATAGCGAGAGATCGTACGACCTATTCTATCTTGGTACTTCTTGATCTCTCAGCAGCATTTGACACTGTTGATCATGGTGTGCTGTTAGAGTGTCTGCGATCCACATGTGGATTATCCAGTATGGTCCTCAGGTGGTTTAGATCTTACCTCAAGGGTAGGACTTGGAGGGTTGTGTCGGGAATTTTTTCCTTGACATCAGTCTCCCTATCCTGTGGGGTACCGCAGGGCTCTATTCTAGCACCTATGTTATTTGCGGTGTATATACTGCCATTGGGAGCGATTATAAGACAATACAGTCTGGGTTTTCATTGCTATGCCAATGATACCCAGCTGTATATGTCTTTTGTGCCTGGCCAGGATGCTGCCTTGTCGGTATTTAATAACTGCCTTGCAGAAATCCAAGATTGGAAGAATGGGAGTTGGTTGAGGTTAAACCCAAAGAAAACTGAGGTGTTGGCTGTGGACAAAGGTCACTGTGAGGCAGGTTTGCGGAGGATCACCTCATACTTATGGCTTGGGGTGTTCTGCTGATGACCTCAGATAAGTCAAGGAATCTTGGCTTAATAATTGATGACCACTTGACGCTTAAAGCTCAGGTGTCAGTGGTGGTCAAAACTTCCTTTTTCCATCTGAGGAATTTCACCAGGGTGAAGCACCTGGTTCCTCAGAGGATCTTCAACGTTGATCACGCCTTTGTTACCTCCACCTTGACTATTGCAACTCCCTGTATCTAGGGATAGCGGGGGTTGAGCTTCGCTATCTGCAGCTAGTGCAGAATGCAGCGGCCAGGTTATTGACTGGCTCTTCTAGATCCAGCCATATAATGCCTGTGCTCTGAAGACTGCACTGGCTGCCAGTATTTGGGTGAATCACCTTCAAGGTCAGTTTGCTGACCTATAAAGCCCAACATGACCAGGGACCTTCTTACTTGAAAGAGCTCCTTTGCCCCTACTGTCCCTCCCACCACCTCTGATCCACTGATGAGGGATTGCTGGAGATTCCCAGGGTCTGTTTGGAAACTTCAGGGACTAGATCATTTAGTTTTGTGGCCCCGACCCTGTGGAATTCTCTACCTCGACAGTTGTGAAATAGTCCGACTGTCCTAAGCTTTAAAGGAGCCTTGAAGATCCACCTTTTTGGTATAGCTTTTAATGATCTATAATAGTTTTAAATTCTGTTTATTTATTTTTTTATGAAATTGTACAGGTGCTTTGGTTTTGAGAAAAGTGCCTTTTTAAAAATAAAGTTTTGATTTCATTTGAAGTACACAATTATGTGAAATATTTTGCAGGGCATAATTAATGATTTTGCCAGCATTTCACTGGCAAAATTAAATTTCGCAACATCTCTTCTGACATCATTACTCTGTTTATGCCATCAAAATATGTTGCTGTGGAGGTAATTATGATGTCATAAACAGGAGATTGTGATGTCTTGTGTAGAAAGGCAGCCAGAGTAGATAGAGTCTACAGCTGTTAGATGAAGTCCAACTGTTTTCAGTAATAACGATAATGAGAAATTAATTACTGAAAATATATGAATTACTAAAGAAAACAGGATGGAGCTGAAATCTTACTTTTCAAAGTTTTCTAATACTGTGAGCAGCTCTTTAGAGGCAAACACAAAAGTAGTAATAACTCGACACCCATACAGCCAGTCCTCTACACCAATGCACACACATCTGTTGCCAAGTGCTACAGACAACCTACCAAGTGTGTGTGTGCATATATATGTATATATATAAGAGACAAAGAACCTCTGTGCGCAAACACTGAGGTAAGGGTTACCCCAAAGAGCATTTGGCTGGGAAGCCAAGTTTTAAGAAAATACAAAATTACACATGCCCCCACAATGCAGAGCATCATGGGCTGCATATGCAAATCACCACAGAATGTTATGCTGGTCCAACTTTAAGCAGAATTGCATGATGCCGAAAGGCCTCTCACACAGTTTGCAAAGGGTGCTAACAGAAGACATAGACACGTGTTTCATCCTACCAGGACTCATCAGTATGCCTCGTCTGTTTGACACCCCAGTGGAATGGACCAGCTACCCTTAAGGCAGTGTGCCTTGGATATATTGTGGTGAACCCATTAAAATAAAAAACTATTTAAAAGACAAAGAACCTCTGTGCGCAAACACTGAGGCACGGGTTACCCCAAAGGGTATTTGGCTGGGAAGCCAAGTTTCAAGAAAATACAAAATCACACATGCCCCCACAATGCAGAGCATCATGGGCTACATATGTAAATCACCACAGAAAGTTATGCTGGTCCAACTTTAAGCAGAATTGCATGGTGCCGAAAGGCCTCTCACACAGTTTGCAAAGGGTGTTAACAGGAAACAAAGACACGTGTTTCGTCCTACTAAGACTCATCAGTATGCCTTGTCTGTTTGACACCCCAGTGGAATGTACCAGCTACCCTTATGACAGTGTGCCTTGGATATATTGTGGTGAACCCATTAAAATAAAAAACTATTTAAAAGACAAAGAACTTCTGTGCGCAAACACTGAGGCAAGGGTTACCCCAAAGGGCATTTGGTGGGAAGCCAAGTTTCAAGAAAATACAAAATCACACATGCCCCACGATGCAGAGCATCATGGGCCATATGCAAATCACCACAGAATGTTATGCTGGTCCAACTTTAAGCAGAATTGCATGGTGCGAAGGCATCTCACACAGTTGCAAAGGGTGCTAACAGAAGACATAGACACATGTTTCGTCCTATCAGGACTCATCAGTATGCCTCATCTGTTTGACACCCCAGTGGAATGGACCTAGCTACCCTTAAGGCAGTGTGCCTTGGATATATTATGGTGAACCCATTAAAATAAAAAACTATTTAAAAGACAAAGAACCTCTGTGCGTAAACACTGAGATAAGGGTTACCCCAAAGAGCATTTGGCTGGGAAGCCAAGTTTTAAGAAAATACAAAATCACACATGCCCCCACAATGCAGAGCATCATGGGCTGCATATGCAAATCACCACAGAATGTTATGCTGGTCCAACTTTAAGCAGAATTGCATGGTGCCGAAAGGCCTCTCACACAGTTTGCAAAGGGTGCTAACAGAAGACATAGACACGTGTTTCATCCTACCAGGATTCATCAGTATGCCTCATCTGTTTGACACCCCAGTGGAATGGACCAGCTACCCTTAAGGCAGTGTGCCTTGGATATATTGTGGTGAACCCATTAAAATAAAAAACTATTTAAAAGACAAAGAACCTCTGTGTGCAAACACTGAGGCAAGGGTTACCCCAAAGGGCATTTGGCTGGGAAGCCAAGTTTCAAGAAAATACAAAATCACACATGTCCCCACAATGCAGAGCATCATGGCTGCATATGAATCACCACAGAATGTTATGCTGGTCCAACTTTAAGCAGAATTGCATGGTGCGAAGGCCTCTCACACAGTTTGCAAAGGTGCTAACAGAAGACATAGCACATGTTTCGTCCTACCAGGACTCATCAGTATGCCTCGTCTGTTTGATACCCCAGTGGAATGGACCAGCTACCCTTACGGCAGTATGCCTTGGATATATTGCAATTCTGCTTAAAATTGGACCAGCATAACATTCTGTGGTGATTTGCATATGCAGCCCATGATGCTCTGCATTGAGGGAGCTTGTGTGATTTTGTATTTTCTTGAAACTTGGCTTCCCAGCCAAATGCCCTTTGGGGTAACCCTTGCCTCAGGGTTTGTGCACAGTGGTTTTTTGTCTTTTAAATAGTTTTTTATTTTAATGGGTTCACCACAATATATCCAAGGCACACTGCCTTAAGGGTAGCTGGTCCATTCCACTGGGGGTGTTAAACAGACGAGGCATACTGATGAGTCCTGGTAGGATGAAACACGTGTCTATGTCTTCTGTTAGCACCCTTGCAAACTGTGTGGAGAGGCCTTCGGTACCATGCAATTCTGCTTAAAGTTGGACCAGCATAACATTCTGTGGTGATTTGCATATGCAGCCCATGATGCTCTGCATTGTGGGGGCATGTGTGATTTTGTATTTTCTTAAAATTTGGCTTCCCAGCCAAATGCTCTTTGGGGTAACCCTTGCCTCAGGGTTTGCGACAGAGGTTCTTTGTCTTTTAAATAGTTTTTTATTTTAATGGGTTCACCACAATATATCCAAGGCACACTGCCTTAAGGGTAGCTGGTCCATTCCACTGGGGTGTTAAACAGACGAGGCATACTGATTAGTCCGGGTAGGACGAAACATGTGTCTATGTCTTCTGTTAGCATCCTTTGCAAACTATGTGAGAGGCCTTTCGGCACCATGCAATTCTGCTTAAAGTTGGACCAGCATAACATTCTGTGGTTATTTGCATATGCAGCCCATGGTGCTCTGCATTGTGGGTGCATGTGTGATTTTGTATTTTCTTAATATATATATATATATATATATATATGTCAAGAATCTCTTACCTGAGTATTAGAGAACAAGATGCAGGATCCTTTAAGAGATGATTTCCATGGGTCAGAGTACCCCTTGAAATGAATGGAATTATTTGTTATTGCTACTTTAAACATTATGATGGTGAACTGGACAATAATGAAGGCCCTTGTTCTACAAACAAGGCCATTGTTAGTTGAGTGGTGGCCTTCATTAATCTGCAACTCTCCATCAATATTGTATAAAATAGTAATAAAAAACTCATTCTTTTTAATGGGGCTTGCCCCTGCACTCTCCCTTGCCCTATGTCATAAAGTGTCTGAGCATGGGGATGTGGAGGTCAGCTTCACTGGGTGGGGGGCATAAGCCTGATTATAATGGGTCTCTAATAGTCTGTGCATACCATGCCACTTTACTGTCCTTGAATGGAAGGGACAGCCCTCATTTTACCCCTGCAAACTGCTCTGCCCCTCATCCATCCCTAATGGAAAACATGTTGCTCACACAGAGGATGTCCTGTAAATTTAGACTTTATAGCAGGGACTCCATTTCAGATTTCAGCAGAGGGTAACCAGCAACCAGTGAAAGCCAGGTGCTAGTTAGCACCTAGGTGGCAAGCTTTGCAATATCTGGAACATCTTTAAAAAGTAAAACATATTTGTTGTGACTGAAAAGTGATATGCTAATCAGGAAAAATTAAAATGTATAAGATTCTTCTGTCTATACCCCAGAGCAGTGCATCAGATCTGGGCTGAAACCCACCCAGTTACTAATCATTTTTTTTTCCTTGCTGAAGTTCTGAACCACCCCAAAAAACACTTTGTCCCAATTTCTTTCCCAACTGCATTCCATTCAATACCCTCATGAAGCTGCTAATCCCTCTGTAAAAAAAATTATTTACTTTTACCTACCCAGCCATTTGGCCAGAACCTGCACCCTAGCCCAGTATGCCACCAGCCTAGTTTTCAGTCCACTCCTCCTTCATCCTTCTGCCAGAAGCTGGATGCTAGAACTGACTATCCCAAGTCCCCAACGTGGTCTGTGACCAAGTCACCTCACCAATCAAACCCACCCAGCCTGCACTGCTTGCTTCTTGTTTGGCTGCTGCCATTGCTGCTGCTGCTGCACTGCACTGATCAAGGCCTACAAAGGCAAGCCACACCACTGTCACTACTGCTGAGAGATCTAGCTTGCTGCCCACTATGTTTTTTTGTGAGATGAGCCCAGTTGAGTAAGTAGGTAGCCTAGTCTTGAGTTAGCTTCTAGCTCACCCCTGGCCCCTTCTGCCACCAAGGGAGATGGAGACTGACTAAGAGTAGACCAACAAAACTATGCTGCCCAGCACTGCTACTGAGAGTTTAGTGCTCACAAACTCCTCCAAGCTGTAGTGTGCAGCCTGTCTACTCTGTGGTGGGAAAGATAGTGTCCTGTTCATGTGACTCATGTGCTCTTGCTTGGTTAGAGCTCCTCCATGTCACATGTGATGGTGCTGCCACAAATAGGTGGTGAGAGTGTACAACATAATACAGACACAGTCAAGTCAGGAGTACACCTGCAGTTCGAGCACAACACAGGACAGGGGGGCACTTATTGTGCAAAAGATTAAATAAAAATGTAATGCCATTATTGCCACAGCATAAGAACAACCTAGGCATAAATGTGTTGGGGAGGGCAACTGCTCCTCTCTGCCCTACCTAAATGGCACCCCTGATTTAGGGTAGAAATTAATTCTCAGGGGCTAACATCAGTAAAAGTGAATACAATGGTTTCCACTGTGTTCTGAGGTACTGCATCTCCATGTTTCAGGATGTGACCTGATCATCATGAGGGTTAGTGCCCTTCATTGTCCTTCATTTTGAGTGTCCATGTCCCTCATTTCAGTGACAAAATGTGAGGCATGGTGCATGCTTCCAAGACCCTACTTAGCACAAAGAGTGCCAAGCATGGGCATAGTCTATATGCTCCATACAGAATGACAAAGGGAAAGTAAGTGAGCCATAACAGTCATGAAGAAACACATTTGTAGCACTACAGTAAATGTGCATATGGGGATTTGCATGGCCCAGAACAAAAATGTCAGGCTTCACAACACAGATGCCCCTGCATTATGAGGGTATGTGTGATTTTGTATTTCTTTGAAACTTGGCTTCCCGGCCAATGTCTTTTGGGGTAACCATTGCCTCAGTGCTTGCGCACTGAGGTTCTTTGTCAATTAGCTTGTTTTTTGTTTTTATTGGGTTCACCACTACATAACCAGATAGACCATCTTACAGTAGCTGGTTCATTCCACTGGGGTGTCATACAGATGAGGCACACTGATGAGTCCTGATAGGATGAAATATGTGTCTGTGTTTTTCTGTTGGCACCCTTTGCAAACAGTGTGAGAGGCCTTTTGGCACCATGCATATCTGCTTAAAGTTGAACCAGCATAATATTCTGTGGTGATTTGCATATACAGACAATGATGCTTTGCATTATGGGGGTATGTGTGATTTTGTATTTCTTTACAGATGCTCCTCTTTGCATAACTGGAATGGGGGATGTTGGTTGACTATATTCTAGGCATTTAATACAGTAAGCAAACAATATTTTACAAATTAAGATCAATTTAATGACAAAAGTCAAAAGCCATTAAACAACTTGGAAAATGGATCAGAATTAATGAGTTTGCCTAATTTTAATGGAAAATCTATGAAAAGGGTACATTAATGACTCTAATTGCTAGCAGTAGTATGATAAATTGAAACTGATGTGTTTTTTAGATGAGATTTGCATTAACTTAGTTATTGCACACATTTCAAGCATGCAACATGTGAACCTGATGTGATTTTTAAATGATGTTTGCACCACCTTAACTGCTGCACTCATGTCAAGCATGCAACATGTGCACCTGATGTGATTTTTAGAAGGTGTTCACACCAGCTTACCTGCTGCACACATGCCAAGCTTGCATATTGTAAACCTTACATGCTTCTTAGACCTGGTTTCCATAGGTACACTTTCTGTATGTGAACCGCATGCAAACAGTGCACAATTAAGCATGTGGTATGCATTCTGCATGTACGCAGCACACTTATATTTCTGTAATAAGGGAATGATCCCTCTTTGTACACATGTACAATGTGAGTGTATTTACATAAAGATGGTACTTCTTGAAATGATAATGTGGAATTAAACAGTTTAATTATTGGCACTGCCAATTCATCCAGTGCAACGACCAAATGTTTTTTGTCTATCGAGTTAAGCCCCATTCAAGTCTTTGTCTTCAGTTTTTCAAATATTTCAAACAAGTCTGCACACTGATCTTTCTGAAACAGAAAGGAGGATAGACAGTGCTCAATGCTTCATCTCTCTTTAAGCAATTAGCAGCCCCTATTGTTGGCAGGGAGGCTGCTATCTTCACAACAGCTGCAGTAAACTAAAAAATTAAATGATCAGCTATAGCAATATAAGTATATCAGAACAAAGAACACTGTCAACAGTCATGGAATATTGTGAAGCTCTTGTTTCTTTACCAAGAAGTTCATTAGCAACACTCCTGAAATCACGTCCATTTCTTCAGTGTAGTGGTCTGTAAATTAGAATAATATTGAGATTTTTTTTGGTTGAACTGCTTCTTACACTTATTCCTTGATTGCTAATCTTCCGTAATACAGTGTAGAACAGGTTATATTTGATTTAAAATAATTATAGCTATATTTGCTTAAGTGATAATTGCGTTAAAATAAAATGGCGCTAAATGGCCAAAGTTGCATATTTTGAATGGGCATAAATTAGGAGCTAACTGCAAAGCGTGGAATTACATTTATGCAAATGCAACCGATTAGTACAATGCACTAAATATAACTTGCACAAGAATAAACAATTCTACAGTATTAGATTTCTCTGTTTTTATTCTAGATCTACTTCTCATTAGCTGTATCAGTGTAGGTATAACACATTTCTGGTCCATACCTCAATCTAAATTTTGTAGGAGGTGCAAATTCATCACTGAGTCTGATAAACTCCAATCTGAAAAAATCAAATGCTAGGTCAACAGAAGGAATGAAGTCAACATAGGACCAATCAAACTATGACAAGACTATGACAGACTTGCATGAATGTAGCCACAGCTTTAAAACCATAAATGCTATGGACTTCTGGTTCCGCCTCCATCACTTGAAGACATAGTAGACTTCAGATCCAACCCCTGGGAAGTTTAAATCTCCTTTAATCTTAGCCTGCTGTTAAATTTCACCCTTCCCCATCCACAGAACACAAAGGGATTGTACTGTATGGGAGATGGCACCAGAAAATCAGACTGAAAGAGACACTCCTGGAATAACTGAAACACTCAACATTGTCAGAGCCATGAGACACCAGGGTTCAGAGTAAGGGCTGTGCTCCACTGACCTTGAGTCATCAGTGTGACAGCAGTGAAGAAGAGACAGAGGAGGAGTTCACAATCACTTCCAAATGACTATTCAGAGAACTAAATAAAATTAATACCACAATGACAAAAATAGAGCAAACTGTGGCTGACACTACTAAAGGTTTAGTGGATGTGACCCAGCGTACATTAGATTTGGAAGCTAGGCTCATGGACACACTGATTACAGTCGACAAACAAAACTCAGCCATTAGATACTTGATGAAATGGGATCACAAGCTCATTGAGAAACTTGATGAACTAGAGCTCCGTTCCCATAGGGACAACCTGACAATGTACGGCCTTCCTAAAGATACAGAATAGGACCATATGGAAGACTTTATGGAGTTCTTTTTAAAGGAAATCTTGGGGCTCCCTGTTTACTTGGCACTCAACATAGTGACGGTGCATTGGGCTTTGGCAAAAAAAAAACATACTGTAGATCCTAAAGTGATCCACCGATCAGTGGTTTTGAAATTTCTGAATTATCAGACAAATCAACTGACCTTCCTGACTGCATAGGTGAAAAGGGAAGTGCCATTTGGGGACAGAAGGCTATATTTTGATCACAACTATACACCCCTAAAACAGTAAAAATGAAGGGTGCTGTTAGAAATCAAGAAACATCTTTCCACAAAAAGCATAAGAATGCACCTAAAAGCCCCATGCACACCTTACATTTTTCCTCCCAGATGGTCCAGTTTTCTTTCGGACATTGGTAGATGCTGAAAAAACTCTCCTGGGACTGGGAGTCCTGCAGGTCCTGCTGTCCCATCCAAGCCCCAACCCTGAGTACCTGATGGAACATGAGGTCTGGGTCGCAGTCATGGACCAGAGGAAGAAGTCTCAAGCAGGTATACCTTTGGTCTGAGGAAACTCCCAGAAGGACTCAAATCAAATGCCAAATTCTCTGACTCAAAAGGGAAACCAATGAGGAACTAAGAAATGAGTTATTTCCTTCCATTAGGGAATCGACCCCAAAAAACATTCTCTGCGATGTGGCAAATAGCTGGCTAGCCCACAAGGAGGAAGACACCATCTTGGGATTGACTTCGGAGGATGTGGAGGGCCACCAGTTTTCTCTATATAGAGCCTTTTTCAAGGGGACTGCATAAATAATTAATGAACTGTACTATCTGAAGATAGGTTAGGAGGCACCGGGTCAGGCTGGATTCATACCAAAAGGGGGGGAGGTTTGGGGTGGGCCAGAGCTACTGCCACAGGGTGACTTCTGCTATTTAAATTTGTTCTTGTTTATCTCCAATCTCATTTCCCTCCCACAGGTATCCTGGGATGGTTTCAAAGACATCAGACTCCTGCAGTGGTCCAGTGAGGTGAAGCCTGCAGGACATGGAACCGTAGCTATGGAATGGACCAAACAGTGAGGGTGAGGTAACAGATGGAATCTCCTACTTGGGACACCAGTGTTGGAAACATGCACACCTGAGAGCATTGGAACTAACCTCCTGAAGTTAATCATGAAGCATGGACAGGGTGCAGGACCAAGTAGCTGTGTCTCCTTGCAAAGGATTCAGGGCAGGTAAGTCTTTTCCTCCCTTTTGATCTGATAACTTGAGGACTGCAGCTTGAAAACAGCCTAAGGAGCAAGACGACAGTGGTTTTAGCTGGGAGAAAAGAAAGAGGGGGTGGGCCTGTATTGGGCTAGGGAACATGCCAGAAGGGGCAGCTCTGGTGAGACTTCCTCTAACGAGGGTTGCCTGAAATAGTGTCCATGATCACTCCCAGATTTCAGGCAGTGTGAGGAGGTGGTGGATAAAGAAGAAGGGAAAATGGGCAAACTGTATTGGGAGGGATGGACTCTCAAAATGGCCTAGGGATGGGGGAGGTGTTGGGGGAGAGGGCCTTATTATAGAATTTCGGAGGATGGCCTCAGGGTGGGTACAGTGTGGAAAAAATGCTGGACACTGAGCAGCACAGTTGAATTGGTAAAAATCAGAAAAGCCCTCTTGGAGACTAGTACTGATCCCCTGTGGAGTCCACCTCTCTCCTTAGGGGATATGGAGGATAGAGTTGGAGTCCCCCATGTCCATAATCTAGCACAGAGAAGCAAAGAGAAGGGTACATTAAAGACAAATTATTTTGCTTAATGTAACCTACTCACTCTCCCTAACAAGTGTTTCCAATAAAAAGGGAAGTGAATCTGGTGCTGTGGAGAAATGAAGAGAGATCAAGGGTGCCAATCTTCTGGGTCTGCCTCAGGGAAACACTAAAAATTGGATTCTGACATAGAGTGTGAGGCTGTATCCCTGGCCAGGGATATCCACTCCCAGCAGTGATCAAAAGTAAGTATGAAAGGCTCCCTGATTTTCAGGGGAGCTAGAAAACTGAGAAATTAAATTTGAGTTGGAAAGCCTAGCTGCAGGTGGGTGAGTGAGGGAGCGGGGGGAGGGCAGTGGGGACCAGCAGAGTCAACACCTCAAGAGGATGAGCAGTGGGTTGTTACTAATGGGACATAGGATTTAGGGAGGCTAAGGCCTCCTGGTGAGGGAAAAGACAGAAGGCTGAACACATTACAGTTTTTTCTTGATCTCTACCAGGGCCACTGGTGGGACAGGGAGGGAGAGGGCTTGAGTGGAGGACATTGAATTTTTGTTAATGGTGGACTGGAGAGTAGCGCAAGGCTTATGGGCAGAGAGCCTCACCCTAGGAGTCCTCAAACATTGGACGGGTCCTCAGGGTGGAAATTTAACCTTGGGAGTACACATTTTTTGTACATAGTTTTTGTGACATGTTTACTGTTCATCAGAATTGGGATGCTACTGACTACTGAAAAGCAGACTTTGTTGGAGATAGGATGGCTGCGGGTACAATAGTGACATACAATGTGAGGGGACTAAACAGCTCTATTAAAAGAATAAGGGTCTTAAATGAACTTAAGAGAGGCAGGGTGGAGATAGCTTTCTTATGAGAAACCCTCTTTATGACACAGGAGAGCAAAAATTAAAACGGGCATGGGTGGGGAAAGCATACTACGCCCCTTTCATGGAACAGCTGCACAGAAGAGGAGTCATGACACTGATGTATAAGGACTGTCCACTGGAAGTCTCTGACTCCAGGAAGGACACAGAAGGCAAATACTTAATAATAGGGGGGAAGTATAGATCAGTGCCGTGTATGCTATTAAACATCTACGCTCTCAATAATGACAAAGAAATCCACAATTTCTGAGAAAATTAGTATTAAAAGTGGCTCCTCCCCTCTGGATAAGCTTTTTATCATAGGTGGAGACTTCAATACCTTTCTCGATCCTTTGCTAAATCATTTGGGTCCCACCAATGGACACCGACCACAGGCGACCACAAGCCTAAATAAAATCACACAGGAGCTGGGCTGACAGGGATGTGGCACCACCTGAATCCCCGCATTGAGGATTATATCTACTGGTCAGTCCTAGACCAAAGATATCCTAGGACTGACCACATGTTCATTTTATCAGATTGGTTACATAAAGTGGAGAGGGCTTATATTAGCCTCAGAACCCTTTCAGACCACGACATGATGAGCCTGAGACTGTGGGTTACTCCAAGAATTGGTAACTCTAGCTGGAGACTGAATGTCTCCCTGCTTAGCCTAGAGGAGTTCAAAGGAATGATCAAAGAATGTCTGATGGAATATATTAGTTTGAATCCTGTGTAAGACACCTCACATGCCATGTGACGGGATGGATTCAAGGCGGCTACCATGAGGAAAATAATTAGTTTAGCTTCAGGCCTCAAGAAGGCTAGGATGAGAGAACAAGCCCAATTAGAGGACCAAATCTTTGACCTCTAGGCTAAGCACAAAATTGTGTTAGACCCCATGGTCCAGGCCCATCTAGATGAGCAGAAGTGAAAGCCCAATAAATTACTTGATGAAAAAAATCAAGGGGCAACTGAGATATCCCATGCAATGGTACTACAAAGTGAGTAATAGAGCAAGGAGACTTCCGGCTTGGCAGCTCCGAAGGGAAGCTGCATCTAAAACAATTCTCCAGATGAAACAGTCCAGAGATTCATAACCCTACACCACTGACTCCATTGGGATTGTGGAGGCATTCCAAGAGTTCTGTCACAGACTCTATCATCAAGAACTGGTTGAAAATCACAAGGAAAAATGGAATGTTTTCTTTGTAAAAGTTACTACAGACAAACTGTCTCAAGAGCAATTAGAATGCCTGGATACCCCTATATCCCAGTCAAAGATTATTCAGGGAATCACTGCTCTAAAGACAGGAAAGGCCCTCAGCCCAGATGGCTTTACAGTGGAATTCTATCATATCTTTAAAGAGGAACTGGTACCCCACTTGGGCTAGGTCTTCAGCTGGGTCTAGAAGGGGGAAGGAGTGCCTTCTACCAGGCAATATGTCTAAATTTCAATGATCCACAAACAATGTACAGACCCACCCATGTATGGTTTTTACAGACCAATCTCCCTACTAAATGTGGATCAAAAGTTATTTACTTCTATCTGGCCTACAGACTACAAACTTCCGTAGGCTCCCTGGTTCACCCAGGCCTAACGGGCTTTATCAATGGCCGACTGATTTACGATAATATCAGATGACTCCTCAACATTATATTGTTTGAGCAATCTTTCAGGGAGCCAGCTCTGGTCATTTTCATGGATGCTGAGAAGGCCTTTGATAGGGTGGACTGGAGGTTCCTCCAAAGAACTCTGGAAGAAATGGGATTCAGGCTTGCATTCCAAAAAAGCATATCTGCATTGTATGCCTCCCTTCAAGACACTGTCAGAGTCAATGGGTTTACAATAGATCAGATGCATTTATCTAGGGGAATGAGACAAGGCTGCCCCTTGCCTTCCTAATATTCATACTCTGTATTGAGCCTCTGGCAAAAGTGGTCTGGGAAAATAATGACATTAAGGGCATCTGGGTGGGAGACAGGACACACAAGATCTCCCTCTATTCAGTTGATTCGCTTTTTTCCTCATCTTCTGTCAGGCATCTCTTCCAGTCCTTCTGCAAGAATTAAACAGATATGGGCAAATTTCAGGCTATAAAATTAACCTTGATAAATATAAAGTGATAAATATTGTTGGCCCCTTCCAAGAGAGTGATACAGTTTCCCTTTCAAATGGGCTCCCAACAACACAGTTTGGTATCTAGGAGTCAGAATCTCCCCACGCTTACCCACCCTCTTAAAACTTAATTACAGAAAAGTATGGGCAAAAATACAGTTGGACCTGTCCCACTGAGAAATACTGTCCCTTTTTGTTGTAGATAGAATAGACATGAGTAAAATGAACATTCTCCCCAGATTTCTTTTCTTGTTTCAAGCCCTACCCATCCATATCCCTGAACATTTCTGGAAAAAAGTTAATAAATCCAAAATGACCTTCATTTGGAACAAGGGCAGGAACAGAGTCTGAAAGCACATACTAAAACTACTGCGCTAATGGGGGGAACTAGCCTTGCCAGACCCAAAGCTCTACTACATCTCAGCTCAGTTGGTGCCAGTAATTGCTTCGGTAAAACCAAGAGAAGATAGAGGTTGGCAAGAAATAGAGGCCAGCCACTCATGACTCATGCCCTTATATACGCCCCCACATACCCCTATTACTCATGAGGTCTGGAGAAGCCTTTCAAACCCATGGACAAGGCACACCGACTTCTCACATCAGTAGTGGGTGATCTGAACTTCACACCCCCACACACTGACATTGGCTTCGCTAGATGGAATAGATCCTCTCTAGTGTGGTTCCAGTCCCTGTTCCACAATAACAACATAGTCACATTTGGGGATCTTCAAAGGCAGTACACACTCCCAGGTAGGATTTCCATTGATTCCTCCAACTATGTCATTATTTACAGTTGGATCAAATAAACATGAGGGTGAATAAAGGTCTGACATCACTGGAGAATTTCCTATACTGGGCTGTCGGACATAAAGGGAGGATCAGACTAATAGCTGGAGCTTTCATGGTCCTTCAGGGGCAGATGACCAAACTCTGGAGGAACTAAGGGCTAAGTGGGAAAGTGAAGTGGCAGTCCCAATACTATGAGAGCCATGGAAGAAAAGGCCTGGGCAAGGGGTTGGAGGATGACTGCTTCCCCAGGCTGGAGGGAGTTGAAATGGAAATGCATGTCTAGGCTTTTCCATACCCCTACCATCACTAGACACTTCAAGAGGAGAAATTCAGACGTGTGTTGAAGAGGGGTGCAGACAGCTTGGTTCATACTACCACATATTCTGGGACTGCACCAAGATTTCCAATTTCTGGGCCCAAATACACAGGCAACTCAGTGAGCTCTGGGAGGCACAAATCCCTTTTTACTTTAACACCTTAGTTCTCAGGCTGAGGTTCAGTGGCATAGGCAATCATAGACAACAGACCCTCCTTTGGCTGCTCAGTCTAGCAGCACACAAAAAAAAACAGCCAGCCAGCTACAAGAGTCCTCCCTCTCCTTCACATCATGGATTTCAAGGGTAGTAAACATGGAAAGAATGGAAGGGCTGATGACTAAATTAAGATTAACTTCAGAAAAATACATAGAGTTGTGGAATGGGTGGGTGAGGCTGATCACTCCGCAGAGGCCCCTAGGAGACCTGGAATGAAAGTGAATGCCATTCAGAGGTTGAAGTGCTCATAGCCATCCTCTTGGTCTTTTTGGTCCAACAACATGGCTCCTTTTCTTTGCCTCCCCCCTTACCCACATTTGATTCATAAACAAACCTGTGTGCTGCACAATTATGGTCCAAAAAAGTCATTCTCTGTATCTATAGAGGTGGAGGATAATAAGGCACCCATGCAGATGTTTTTGTGTGTTTGTGTTCTTATTATCAGCTCCTGTTGAGTTGATAGTCTTGTTTCTATGATTAGATGTTGTTTTATGCCTTTTCCTAAACTAATTTAAACTAGATTAACTCTTTTACGCAAGTGCTTAGTATAAAGTAAAAAAAAAGCAGCACAGCAAGTATTATGCAATGTCACTGGGAAGATACCTATCCATATATACAAAAAGGAGCCATAGCTAAGGTTCATCTGCATTACCTTGTATGTTGATACAAATGTATGCTAATGGTTATACACTGTAGATGAAATGTTGAAGGAATCTAGATACTTGTCTGTGACAAGACATGGTGGTGATATTTTTCTGTTTGTTCGACCATCACAATAAAAACTACATTTTAAAATTACAAATTTTGCTTTTATAGGCCACATGAAATGCACTTAAATATAGCCATTTTTGAATGAAGTCACTTTCACAACCCTGGTTGCTCACTAGCTACTGTGAATTGACAAAACTGTGTAGTGACCTCATTGCAAATGTACAGGTGCCCCATTTCCACTCAAATTAAACATTACTACATTAATGTGACAAGCTGTAACATGTGCAGCAATAGTAACCCCATAAAATATGAAATGGCTAAGTACACCAACTGCAAGACTATAAAAATAGCTGATAAAATGCATAAATTAAAATAGGTCAATTCTAAAAATACCAGAGTTTCTGATCCCAGCTAGCTCTATGAACTCAGTAGTCTGGCATTCTGCTGAGCACTCCGTTGAGTGTTGCCACTGAGTGCTGCTTCTCAGGGACCAGCAAGCCTTCATAATAGTGAGTGCCCTCCCCATGAGTGACAATTGGTTGAGTTACAAAGTCACAGTTCAGGAAAACAGGCAGGATGTCAATGATTACTATGGCTGATTAGGTACAGCCAGTGGAAGATCAGCTTGTCTAGGACTACAGATGGACACAATAAAAAAACACTTCAGTTGCATGGTGTCTGATACCCTCCCAATAACAAACTACGGTTCCTGCCAAACACACTCACCACCAGTTCTGCTGCTGATTATTTATTTAGTGAGAGCTGTAATCAGAAAGACTAGCTAAATTATTTATGGTGTCCATTTATTCAATGAAGTGTTATATATGATTTTCCTACCTTATTGCTTTTATTGTAATGATGCCCAGAGCCTCTGGGGAAGGATGCACACAATTATAAATGCATCTACTACTACTATTTTGAGCTCACTCATTAAAGTATTCTTTGTACCTTTGCCATGTTTCTGAACTGTGGTGATATGAAAAGCTGGATACTGGTTCTCCCTCAGAGGATATGCTTTAGAAGAGAACACAGTCACGTGGGAGTGGTACATGCTGGATTTCCTTGTGTTTTTATTTTTGTTTAGATGCCCTGTTGTCTGTCCTTTTTTTTTGTAGTCCATCCCTCCTTTCCCAAAGGGAGCTCATCCCCACCTTCACATGATGCCTCCCCATGCCCAGACCTACCCCCCTGGGCAGGGCTGCCTAGTGGGTGCCTCTTCTCATGGTCCATTGAAGTGTGCCCTGGCTTAACCCCAGTGGTGGACACTGTTGGCAGTGGGGGGCGATTATGGAACAAGACAACATGCCTGGGGCTGGACTTTTTGTGAGTATGGCAGCACCTGGGGGTGGGGCCAAGCAGTGATGACCTGCGTCCACCCTGTCTCTCATATGTGATGGCACCAGCACAAATGGATCCTCCCAGCCACCGCCAGAGATCTGTGGTGTGCCAGACACTCTACCCCCCCCTCAGAGAAGGAGAGCAGTCTCTAGGATGCTCAATTCCTCTCCCCCCTGCCGGCCCTCAAACATCCTGAGTCTGTTTCTGAATCTGGGTCATTGTCATTGTAGATGGATGCCTTGCCTCTGTGTCAGCAGGCCAGACCATTGTCTGTCCTATAGCTGTGCTTAAATTCTGCTATTCACATTTACTCTGTGATGTAAAACATGGAACTGTATTTCACCATTTTAATGTGAAGCAATTTTGTATTTTGCAAACGTTTTTTAATATTCCATATTCTTTCTGTGAAAACTAATTTCATGTGTGCTTAGAGATAACATGGTTGCCTTTCAGTCCAAATCTACACACCATGTGATCCCCTACCCTCACCCCACAGGCACCTTGCAGTTTTACAAAAGTTGCAAGGCATTCAAGAGCAAAAACTCTGAAGCTACTGCAGGCAGTTTTGTTGTAGAAATCTGAACCCAAATCTTGCTCTAAAATTGATTGTTCTAGTATACTTTTACTTCAGTCTTGTAGTTGAATTGCCAGAAAAATGTTGAGTGTTTCTCTACTGCTAGATTTGGAGCTTTTTAGTGTGCTCTAGCAGGCTGTAGGTCCTGTAATTGGTAGGGGAGGATGGGACTGGAGATTGACAGTACAAGACCTTACACAGACTAGTATCAGCCAGCAGCCAGCCATAGAAAGTCACAAAACTAGACTTTGAAAAGACTTTAGTACAGCGGATTAATTTCCATTCATTTGTACAGGGTTGTTTGTGGGTGATAATTGCATTGCTAGGTAGCTGTAGGCAGCTGCTGCTTTTACTGCAGATGTGTGATGGTGAGTAGTTTCTGTTCACAGCCCTATAATAGCCAGGCATGAGAGAGGATTACAAATTGGCTGAGGCTTTGCAAGTATTTATTTGTATTTATTTTTTAATTCCTTGCAATTTAGTGTGCAAGAGAAGCATCTATTGTGTGTGCTGCCAATCTCTGTTGCAAGATAATTTATTTTCTATTGTGTTATTTATTAGTGCATATCAGGAGACATTGCAGAAAAGCAGTTCAAACCATGGACATGGTTGCAGGTGTGGTAATACACTGTTCAAAACTGCAGCAAATAGGAAAGAAATGGGTGCCACTGGGTTGTATAGTGCATCTGCTGATGCACAGGCCTCAGTACTTCAAATACTATCTCCACCACTAGTAGTACCAGTGATGTCATAGAAGGCTGGTAAAGGGTCATTGGTGGGAAACGTAGTGATGTTGAGATTTTTTTCCATGTTAAAGAACCAGCTGATAATGTAACAGCAATGCTGATGGGGCAATCCAAGGGTGATTCAGCTGAACCAGTCACAGGAGACAGTAGAATAGGAGTCTCAGCAGGAGATGTTAGTGGATGTAGTGGAGGATGGCAATGCACAGTAGGGGGTAGTACAGGTGGAGTAACCTCAGCTGGAGAAAGAGGAGAAATATTCTTAAGTAGAGGTACTGTAGGTGGAAGAACCACATGAGAAGACTATAGGGGTGTTTTACATAGTAGTAACCATGGTCATGCAGTGGCAGATGACATAATGGAAGATGAGGAGATGGAGGTGGAGTCTGATGAAAGCAGCAGTGATGTTGACTTTTCAGTGGTAGTAGACTGGGAGCCAGAGTACCATAGTCTACATGTAAGTAGCTGAAAAAGAGAAAGGTCACTTTTCCACGTGGACCAAAGGTGATTGAAGAAGAGGTGGATGACAAAGATGGGGAGGGTACTAGTCTAACAACACATGAAACTGGATCTAAAAGCAATGAAATGGGACTGTGCAGGGTAATTTTTTCTCAGAAGAGGCCAGAAGGGGAAGGAAACATATTCAATTCAGTGCTTTACAGTAACTGGTAATTGCTATTTTTCTTTTAAACTTAGATTGTGGGCTTTTAGTGACTCTATACTTTCTTTGTTGTCTTTACTTAGAATTGTTTTTGGGCTGTTGAAAATTTAAAACGTAGTGGTGGTGTATTTCTTTGCTGTATTTAATTGCTGCAAATTTAGTTTTGGCTTGTCTGACTTGCTCTGTAGTTTGGGTGAGGGGTGTTAATTGTCTGGCCTCTGACCTCAGCTACATAATAATTGGAGGTGGGGCTTAGTCAGAGTTGAGGTAGCAAGTGAGTTTTATTTTCTCAGAAGAAGCCAGAAGGGGAAGGAAACATATTCAATTCAGTGATTTACTGTAACTGGTAATTGCTATTTTTCTTTTAAACTTAGATTGTGGGCTTTTAATGACACTATACTTTCTTTGCTGTCTTTACTTAGAATTGTTTTTGGGCTGTTGAAAATTTAAAACGTAGTGGTGGTGTATTTCTTTGCTGTCTTTAATTGCTGCAAATTTTTGCGCCCCTCCCTCCCCTTTCCCCAATTCTTAATTATATGCCCCATTAAATCTGATTGACAGGAGCTAAACACATGGTATAGTAAGGGATGTGGAGTAGGAGGGACATATGAGTGAAGAAGCCCACCCTCAGCACGACAACTGTTTCGATTCTTTTATTTATTTCTTGGTTTATTTTCTTTTTTTAAAAAGAAAAGTATCTGAGGATCAGAGGCAGGATTTTTAGGACAGTAAATTAATAAAAAGGGAACTAGGAGAGCTTCAGTAGCAGACAAGTAGTGGAATAGCAGTATAATTGCAGTATAATGTGGGGAGTGGTGCAATGCAGTGGCTGTGGGGCAGCCATATTCAGGCAGACCTTTTGGACACTGAGGTGCTGCCCTATCTGCATGCATCTCTCTGGACTGTGGGATGAGGTAGCCAGACTCAGAGCAGAAGTAAACTGGGTCAGGAGTACCATCACCCCTATTCAGAGACCACCCAATCCAATGCAACTGCCTCAAAGGATGCCAAGAATGAGGAGCACTTGGATGACAGTGGGCTCAGGGAGGGTTAGAGCGGTCAGGCAGAGGCACATCCCAGAGCCCATTCCACTCAAGAACTCAGATGCCACACTGGCAAATGGGGACAAGCAAATAGAGGTACCCAGAGAAGTGGAAGGAAAGGATGTGGAGGTAAGCCAAGGAGGTGACCTCAGCAGGGAAAGCAGTGGACCCCAGAGGAGGAGAAAGTGGATCCTGGTGGGGGACTCCATCATAAGAGGGATCCAGCTAGGAGCGCAGGAGGGGGAGGACAGGGAGGTGAGGTACCTACAAGGTGCCACAGCATGGAGGGATGGAAGGAAGATCCTGGAGATCACTGGGAAGGCAAGATGGAAGGGTGAGCTGGATGTCATTATCCACCTAGGTACTAATGACCTGGCAAACAGGGAGCCAAAGGAAGTTCAGGAAGAGTTTAGGAAATTGGGGATGGGTCTCAAGCAAGTTAGCTACTTCTGTCACTTTCTCAGAAGTACTACATTCGAGAGGCCAGGGAAAGCATAGGGGTGCATGCACTAGGAACATTAACTCATGGTTGAAGAACTGGTGCTGTGAGGAAGGGTTTGGATTCATTGGTGACTGGGGACCCACCTGGAGGGATGGAGGTTTGTTCAAGCCTGACGGCCTGCATCCATCCTGGAGGGGAATCCAAGCACTCAATGATAAGTTTAAATGCTACATTGACAAGCATTTAAACTAGCAAAGGGGGGTGGCAGACCAGCAAGGAGGGTACCTACTTGCTCACCCCCTACAGCTAACAGTGGAACCAGTGAACCAGAGGAATGGCTATCTCTACAAAGCAGTGTGCAAAGATGGAGATTAACTAAGAGGTCGATAGAGCAAGGGCAAAATTCAGCAGAAGGGCAGACAGCAAGGAGAACCAGGGATAAAGGACAACCAAGGAAGGGCTGGAGTAGAACAGCGAAACAGTCTAGGGAGGTCAAATCATGGAAAGCTATGTGTGCAAATGCCAGGACCCTTAGCAACAAGATGGAAGATATGGAAGCTGTCATGGTGCAGTCAGACCTGGACATTGTGGGCATCACTGAAACCTGGTGTAATGATAACCACGACTGGGAGATGGCCATACCTGGCTATAACATATTCAGAAGAGACAGGGCAGGCAAGAAGGGAAGAGGAGTGGCACTGTATGTGAAAAATGACATAAGGGCCACAGAGGTCCAGGAGGAACAAAATGGTGGAGAGATACTGTGAGTTAAGCTGGAAAGGAAAATGGGGCCAGCCTTCTGCACAGGTGTGGTCTATAGACCACCAGCCCAGGAGGAAGAAACAGATAGGGAGCTGATGCTAGCCATCCAAAGGATGGCAGACAAGGGTGAGGTTGTACTGGTTGGAGACTTCAATATTCCAGATGTGGACTGGAGCATCCCAGCAGCAGCATCAACTAGGAACAGATTCATCCTGGACTCCCTTCAAAGTGCCTTCCTCAAGCAACTGGTCATGGAACCAACTCCGCAGAAGGCAATACTGGACCTTGTGCTCACAAACAGGGACCGTGTGATGGGGTAACAGTGGGGGAGCACCTGGGGAACAGTGACCACCAGTCATTGTGGTTCGAAATCACAGAAAGAGCAGAACCAAACCACACAAAAACATGTATCCTGGATTTTAGGAGGGCAGACTTTGGCAAAATGGGGAGATACCTGAAAGAGGCATTAAGGGGAATGGGGCAGGAATCAGGGGTTGAGGAACAGTGGGCAGTATTTTAAATGGGGATTACAAGAGCAAAAGAATTATGCATTAAGCAGGTTAGCAAGATGAAAAGGCAGAGGAGACCATTATGGTTTTCCAAAGAGATAGCAAAGAAAGTGAAAGCCAAAAAGATTGCATTCAGGCAATACAAAAAGACACAGGCAGAAGGGGATAGGGAGAAGTACCAAGAGAAGCAAAGGGAGGCAGGGAGGTCAGTAAGAGAAGCCAAAGCTCAGACAGAAGAACACATTGCAAAATCAGTGGATAGAGGGGACAAAACCTTTTACAGGTACATAAGTGAAAAAAGAAAGGCAAAGGAAGGGATAGTGAGACTGAAGGGGAAGGATGAGGGCCGCGTGGAGGATGACAACAGTAAAGCTGACATACTGAACAGGTATTTCTGCTCAGTTTTTACTGAGGAAGAGGAGGGTAATGGGTCTGAAGGGAGTAAAAGGGGTGAGAATGGTGCAGAAATGGACACAAGTCCCTTTATACGGGAAAGGGTCCTGAAGGAACTGGAAGTAATAAGAGTTGATAAAGCAATGGGGCCAGATGGGGTGCACCCCAGGGTCCTTAAAAAACTAAGACAGGTGGTGGCTGAACCTCTGGCTATCCTGTTTAGCCAATCACTGGAAACAGGGGAGGTACCCAAAGACTGGAGGATAGCAGATGTAGTCCCCTTATACAAAAGTGGGAACAAAGAGGAAGCGGGAAACTACAGACCAGTCAGCCTCATCTCGGTAGTGGGGAAGATCATGGAAGCACTACTAAAGGAGAGATTGGTGGAACATCTGGTTGTCAATGGACTACAGGACCCAAGGCAGCATGGTTTCACCAAGGGGATGCCATGTCAGACCAACCTCGTTTAATTTTTTGACTGGGTGACTAGGGAGGTGGATCAGGGGAGGGCAGTGGACATGGCCTATCTGGACTTCAGCAAGGCCTTTGACACTGTGCCACATAGAAGACTATTACACAAACTGGGGAATATGGGTGTGGGCAGGACAGTAGTGTGGTGGGTAGGTAACTGGCTGGGTGGCAGGACACAGAGGGTGGTGGTAAATGGCTGTCACTCCACAGAGGGAAGAGTGACCAGTGAGGTACCACAGGGATCAGTGCTGGGACCATTTCTATTCAACATCTTCATCAGTGACATTGCGCAGGACCTAGAAGGCAGAATTTCACTGTTCGCTGATGACACAAAGCTCTGTAACAGAGTAGACACACCAGAGGGTGTAGACAGAATGAGAAGGGACCTGCAGAAACTTGAAGAATGGTCAGGGGTTTGGCAGTTGAAATTCAATGCAAAGAAGTGCAAGATAATGCATATGGGGCACAAAAACCCTGGCACAATATATCAGTTGGGGGGTGAGGTTTAGCATGCACCAAGCAGGAAAGTAATCTTGGGGTTATCATCTCTGATTACCTCAAGATCGGGAAACAGTGTGACAAGGCAGCAGGTAAAGCAAATAGGATGCTGGGATGCATAGGCAGGGGCATCACCAGCAGCAGGAAAAGGGAGGTCAAAATTCCACTATACAAGACACTAGTGAGGCCCTACCTGGAGTACAGTGTATAGTTCTGGAGACCTTACCTATGTAAGGACATAGACAGGGTAGAGAAGGTTCAGAAGAGGGCAACAAAGATGGTGCATGGATTGCATCACAAGTCCTATGAGGACAGGTTGAAGGAACTGAACATGTACTCCCTGGAGGAGGGAGGGAAGGGATATGTTAGAGACATACAAGTATCTTACAGGGAGGAACAGGGTGCAGGAATACACTATTTTTAAGTGAAAAAGATGTTCCAGGACTAGGGGGCATGGGATGAAGTTGGAGGGAGGATGATTCAGAGGAAACATAAGGAAGAATTTCTTCACAGAACGGGTGGTGGACAAGTGGAGCACCCTGCCAGAAGAAGTGGTGGGGACTGAAACAATCACGGGATTTAAGAATGCATGGGATAGACATAAAGGAATTCTGGAGGTTAGGGATAAGTGGCAACAGACTTCTAGGAAAACATAAACTGAACTTACAAGCTCAAATGGGCAGAATGGGTGGGCCATAGGCCCTTATCTGCCAACATTGTCTATGTATCTATGTATCTAATTCAATGGGAAAGAAAAGAAACAGTTATAAGAGAGTTAAAGGATGAGGAGATATGACTACACATAAGGCTACAGAGGGTAGATGTAGAGGTAGAGGTCCAGTATCCCTTCCCATGGATAGACAAGAGCTAAGCAGAAACATCTTGAGCTTGGGGTTTCTGCATCACTGACAAAAGTGATAAAAGTGTGACAATATTTTAAATTTGCACGGCTTGAGTGAGCAAGGCCTATGTGGGACACTGGACAGCATGGCCACAATAGCATGTTGTTGAGGGATTCTGGTTGTGACCAGTCTGTGCTGAAAATGGTTTGATTTGTGCTACAGTACTTCTCTATAGTCAACACATGGGGATCAATTTTCAAAGAGTCCTTAGAGCGATCCAAGTTGCGTCACTCTAGGGCTGCAGCAAACTTTGGGTACATCAGGAATACTGCACCCTATTTTATAAAAGGAGGGGGTCCCTGTATCAAAATCCCAGAGGGGCCAAGGGCAGAAAGATCATGGGGGGTGAACTTTATGGATTGAATAGACTAAAATAATTTTATTAAGAACTTTTACTTCCTAAACACGTACTGAATATTTCTGCCAGTTAGAGAGTTTAAACTTTTTCCTTGTTCTATATATTCATGTGTAAAACATTGTTATTGGAATTATTATACTGTCATCATATTGTCTGGAGGAAAAGGGTGTCGTGTACTAAAAGGAAGAACACTCAGGGCATTGACTTTGAGTCAACTGACCACTCAAACTCTGGGGCAGGTGTCATGGCAGTGCCCACATGGAGCCAGGTCCATCTCTTCACAGACCATCTGTCTATCAACTGCCTGGCATATCACAATGCACCCCAGACAGGTGCCAAATCATCACCCAGCACTTTCTCCTCCCTTAGGTCACCTAGGGCACCCCCACTGTGCTCTGCCTGCCCCAGCCCACTCCTGGCAGCCCCCCCCCCACACTGGCATCATCATCCCGCATTGAAGCAGGACTCTTAGACCACCTTCTTGCTGGTTTAAGTGGATCCCCTTGCTGTATCTATGGCAGGGCTTACAAATCACAAAAAGGGGATTTTGCAGCCTTGCCATGGCACAGGCTCCCTTGCAATCTGGCATGCCCTAATTTCAGTTGCAAGGCTGGAACAGTGCCACTTTGGCACAATGATTCCCCTTTCGGATGCAGATAATGTTCAAAAATAGGGATGGTCACATCTTTTGATGAAAGGTGCCACTTGCATCACATATGTTTTACGAAGGTACCTTACGTCATACTCTAGGCTTTGAAAATTGGGGAAATGGACTTTACTAAGGTGAATGGGAAACAATCATCTCCAAAAGATTAATTTTATCTTTTAAGGTTAACATGTTTATCTCACACTGTCTCATCCTCTATTAAAGTATCTTTCTCTCTAAAAAAAAGGAAAAAAACTGAAAAATGAACACATTAAAACTGAGGAATCTGAACCCGCTGATTAACTAGTATTCCATGGTTTAAAATAGGGTATGGTTTTAATTAAAGATTAACTCGTGTGAAAAGCAGAGTGCCTCCTACCACCCAGCGGTGGCTTAATTTTAAAGTTAACCCATGCTATTGAGTGGGTTAATTCAGTTGTACCATGGCTATGCAAAACTGGTGCAAGAATCCTGCTGGTGGTTGAAAGGCCGCCAGAATCAACCACAGAGAGATGATAATGAGAGAGAGAGAGAGAGAGAGAGAGACAGACAGACAGAGAGAGAGGAGAGTGCAGGAATCCTTGTCCGATTGTATATTGTGTTGCTTTTCTGTATATGTGTGTCCCTCTCTCTCTCTGTCTCCTTCTCCCATACAGTTCTTGCTGCACAGAAAGTAACTGCATACACTCACCATGCAGTGCTGACTTCCACTTGATGTCTCCAATTGCCCAGATGTGGCCAGTTCCCTTTGTTGAGCAAGGCTGCCCCGTTCCTGCTGTACACTCACCATGAGGTGCAGACTTTACCTCACTCTCTTCCATTGCTGAGATGTGCCTGGTTCCCTTAGCTGAGAACTGCTCCCCCATTTTGGCCTTATGTGTGCTCCTGATTGCTACTGTATGCCCCCCAACATGCAGGAAGACATATGTGCTCACTCTGGACACCAACCATGGACTAATTCCAGCAATCATGGATTACTTTAGAATTAATCCATGGTCAGTTGATTTGTTTTAATGAATGAGAGGTAAGCGTTTTTGATAGCTATGGTACAAAACCATGTAATGCTATTGTAGCGCTATAAAGTGGCGAAGTTTAAAAGTGCATGTGGAATATTCTTCCATGGTTTTAATACAAAAACTGCATCAACACATGAACCATACAATGGCTTTCCACCAGTCTAAAATAGTGCAATATTGGTCAGCCCACCAGCACAGCAGCAGTTTGGTAATGAGTTCAAGTTGATGGAGTGTCAGCCAGTGGGAGAAGAATCAAGCATCCAAGGGACTGCTCTCCTAGTCCAGGGTGGAAGTGGCATGTTGCTTGGGGTTACACTACCCCCTAGCAGAGACTGGGGGACAAATGTGCTGAACAACAGAGGAGTAGCAGACGTACGATGTGTCATGCATGTGAATGTATGTAGCATTACCATTAATGTCATTGCATGCCATTCTTTTGGGCCGCAAACATGAGGAGGGAAACAAAGAAAATTGGAGAAACTCCCCTGGCTTGCACAGATGACTACTCTATGTCCCTTGCAGGCCCTACACTTGGTTACTTGGGTACAGTTGTGAATCCTTGAGAAGACGGGTCGAGGGTGCTCCCTGTTACCCCACTGCAGGGGGTAAGCTGAAGGAGCAAATACCAGATAAGTCCCAGAGGAAGCTGGGATGATGGGGTAGGGGGGCTGGCATGATGGAGGAGCCAACCAGGAAGGAAAAAAAACATTAACAAAAAAAAGTGCAATTTCTCAGCATAAACGAACAGTGGAATCACAGTACTGAATCTTACTAACAAATCCACTGGATGCTTTAGGAACACAATGGAATTACCCCAACTGGTACAAAATGCATTACAGAAATGGAATCGCCCTATGCTAGAATTCTATTGGCACAATCTTCATTCTACACAGCTCTAATAGTTTCATTAATATGATATTAATTGTTCACATTTTTCTAGACCTTCTCCCAGCTGAAAATATAATTTAATTTATGGTCAGTTGGAGTATCATACATAGACATTCTCCTTTCTGTACTCAGTAACATAATATATAGTAGATGGTCACACCTGAAAACAAGCTTTCAGCTTAGTGTGCCACTCCTGGTTAAACAATTGGAAATATTCTATTCCAATTGTTTAACCAGGTGAGACACACTAAGCTAAAAGCTTGTTTACAGGTGCAACCTGGGAGCACAGGGAAGTTAAATGACTTACTCAGGGTCACACAGTATGCAAGCAGGGGCTGTGGGATTCAAACCCAGGTCTTCAGATTTGCAGCTCAGAGCCTTAAACCACTGTGCTGTACTGCCTCCTTTACATATACAGTATATATATATATATATATATATATATATATATATATATATAAATACATTTACAGCAATCATAATTTTTTGTATTTGTATCCTGACATGCATTTGTTAAAAACAGGTTTACAAAGATGATTCCAGCCAGTAGGTTTTATGTTGGTTAACTTTTATAACAAACATGATACAAGGCTTGAATGAGTACATCATGTCTTATGTTATATTTACTTTCCAGGTCTATAAAATATAGCAATAGTAATTTAATTTTTAGTAAACTAAGTGAATAAAATAGTTACCAATAAAGAAAAATTAGCAGGGTCATTAGTATTCTGAGTAGTGAAATGTTCAAGAGTTTTTTGTTTATATTCCACATGCACTCTGCACATAGTGCATTATTTTCATGGGCAGTAGTTTCAGCAGCAGGAGTATTAAATAAATCTACCTCTCTGATATTAATGTGGAACAGATGTTAATCATAAAAATTCAATCATTCTCACAAAGTGCTACTAAACTCATTTCAGGAGATGATTTGCATTTAATTTCTAAATGATGCCAGTTGCAGGACTAATTTCTCTTTAAAATAATAAAAGAATTATAAGATTAATGATGCAGGAATGTTTGTTAGAAGGGTGGCGTAAAAACCCCTATACAGTATCTATATTTTTACTACAGATGATTCAGTCACTTCAGAGAAGAACATACTGTGGTTTGTGTTCTTCAACCTAATGCACATTTCTGTTACTGTCTCCATCTGTAAACTCTAAAGGGGACACCACCGTTTACTAGTGGTGGTGAAAGTGAAGCAGAACCACACAAGGAAACATCAGTACAGAGGGCACATGTCAAAACTTTGGACATGATCAAAAGGTAGAGCAAGTAGAATGTCCAAGGTCATATTTGTAGAGAAAGAAAATACCTGAATCAGCTGCAGACAGACATGGAAGAATGGAATTATACGTGTAAAAAATTTATTAGGATTGAATTCATGACAAATGGGACATTTTTCCTACATTAAGTAATGTAAACATGTATCATTTAACAAGCTTTGAGAGAACTGTTTGTGGGGGATAGCAGGGAATTTATATTGAATAATTGCAAGGAAATGCACATCCTTAGAACTAAAGGTTTTTATATATTCACATTTTATGACAAGGAAAGAAACACTAATCTGTGATAACTTGTTTCCAGGTGTGTCCTGGAGTTTGGGTTGAATGGACCTGTTTTATTGATGGGGGAATGCTGGCCATGTCGTCAAGAAAACTCCCTTAGTCTTCATCAATAAGTGCCATGGGATCTTTTACTTCCCTCTGGACAGTGACCAGAGATGGGCAAAGGGACCTTGGCTTAACATCTGATGTGGAGGATGGCACCTCAGTCAGACAGCACCCTATCATTCGACACTACAGTGTCAGTTATGGGTACTCCAAGTTCCTGGTGCGGGGATAAAAAGCACAGCCATCTGATTTTCTATCTCAAGAGGTGAGTGTGCTACCTACTGAGCCATTGATACTCAACAAGGGTAATCTTAGGGAGGGTTCCCCTACACTAAAAACAAAGACAAGAATGCCAGATAATACCTGACATTTAGAAAAATGGCTTTGAGAGCGGAAAAGAAAAACTCCTGATTCAAAAATACCGTAATTAAATAATTCAGGCAAGTATCTTCATTCACTCCAAGTACTTGCAGTAGAGGGGACAGAGATGTCAAAATATCAGTTGGGGAAAATGCTGTATGTTCATTTCACATAGTAGAAGATGCACCCCTGCAAAGAGAGAGAGAGAGAGAGAGAGAGAGAGAGACAGAGAGAGAGAGACAGAGAGAGAGAGAAAATACAGTATAATACTGAACTAATATCATCTTCTATAGAAGATGTTTAAAATAAGTTCTAATAGGTGCCAGGGTGGCATGGTTGGTAGCACATCTACCTCTTGGTCAAAAAATTATGTGTTCTAGTCCCATTCCAGTATTGGACTAGTACCATAAATGCAGGCACCTATGTGCAGTACTAAGGGATTGCTGCACCGTCAGTGTGTGCCCTCATTTTAGTGAGACTCTAAACTGAGGTCCAGTCATCCTTTTCTGGCAGTGGTTCAGGAGTATATTAAAATCCCATGGCACTTCTCAACAAGAGTAAGAGAATTTCCCCAGTATCTTGGCTAAATTTCCACCATGTATGGGAAGGTGATGAAGACTCAGATTTCTAATAGTAGTTTAAATCAAATTCATTTTTTCAAAACTACATTAATAAGTAATTATTACTAAGCCAAAAATGGCAAAGTGATCCTAGAATTAACAGGTTAATGTAGGGGAATAAAACATCTGCTACAACCATCATTGTCTTACTCTGTGTCCAAAACCAGTCATACCCAATATATCCTTGAATTCTTGAGTTCTTCAAACCACATACTGTATACAAACAGATAGATGCTAATCTCAATATTCAGTTGTATTACTCCTTTCATTCCAAAGGTCCCGTGTCTTTTAACAAGGTTGAAAATGTATTTCATATTATTTCTATAGTATAGTGGTACAAATGTTATTATTCATCATCTAGATAACCCAAAATAGACAAGTTTATTAACCAGACATTTCTTGTATAATGGACTCGAAAATGTGGGCTCATCTACTAAATGTTCCCTATAAAATTGCCAGCTGCAAAATGAGACAGTTTCAAAGAATCTGTGTTAGATGAGACAAAAAGATCCAATACTAAATGTCCAAACCAAATGAGAAAAATATCTTACCTGCACAGCTGCACCAGCCTGTTGTGGTGCAAGCTGAAATTGTCCAAACTGCTGAAATTAGTACTGAGTTCCCTTCACTGAAATTGAGTTCTCCTGAACTAAAGTTGAAGATTAATATTGTTATGCCATTTGGTAGTTTGATATAGGTTGGGGGTAACAGGATTTGCAGAAGAGACCCACTAATGCTGGCATACCCTGACTCATGACAGGTCACAGTGGAAGACCATTTAAAACTCATTTGAACAGGACAGTGAAGGTAGTAAACTACTGACTGTATATATGGGTAGCAAAGTAAAGAAGCACATCACCACTACAAACAGCATCAGGATCAAAATTGGCCAGGATACCAAAAGGAAAATATTTATAGTATTGTGCTGCAAACCACCAGATATTCATCAATCAATCAATCAGAATTTTATTTATATAGTGCCCCTTCCCGGAGGCTCCAAGTACTGTATAATGTCCATACACATGCACATATAAAAATAATACACACATAGGCCCAAATATACAAACTGCGACACAAAGTAGTGCAATAGCAGGAGCAGGCACAAGTGCATTGCGCCTAGGCGCAACACACATGATATTCAAACACAGCGCAGGCCAAGATGCACTTGAACAACACAACTGAATATTGCACCAACCACACCATGGCACAACCAGGGATGAGCAGTGGTGAAGGTCTGATGCGCAGTTGCACAACCAGGGATGCATAGTGGAGCAGGGTAGCAGCACATCAGCACAACCATGGATGTGCAGTGGAGCAGGGTAGCAGCACATTAGCACAACCAGGGATGTGCAGGGACAGAATAAAGGGGTGTACCACCCATGGAAGACATGGGCATAGGAGCACGCAGCAGACCAGACAACACCCCCCGCACCCCAAGAACTGCACAACCTGAGGTGAGCTGGAAGAACCACCAGCACATGGACACCAGCAACAATTCCACAGTCAGGGCATGGTGCCCCAGCACACCCCTGGCAAGCTGTGACCAGAACACAAGGAGGTCCGGCCACTCAGTGCTACACTATCCCACCAATGCAGAGCACACCCTGCACAGTGATCCCCAGACACCCTGCCCAGGATCAGCGCCCAACAGTGCATGACACCCTGTGCATGCCACCACCCCCACTGTGACAATGCAACCCTGTGCACCATGGAGCCATGCAAAGCAGCCCCACTGTAAGCACCCTTCAGTGGGTGGCAGCAGCCACCGATGCAACAACTGCAGACACAGTGCCACCCTGCACTGCCTCCCCAAAGCACAGTTGAGAGATCGACCCTGTGTCGGCACCCAAGGTACCCCGCATGTGACAGGGCCTGCCTGAGACCCCACCACCAGCAGTACAGCACCTCGTACACCCACTCAAGCACACACCCTGTCCCAGCACTGCCCCCAACAGCCAGCACAGATGCCCACAGTGGTGCATGGAAGCATGTGCCACACAGGATGCAACACAGGGCACAGGCAAACACCCACCCATACTCAAGGGCACCCCAACACAGGGACACAATAGCGGGGCAACAAACCCACTGGTGTGTGGCCACAGCAGCCGTGTACCCACAGCCAGCACCCCTCCATGGCACAGGTGTACCAGAAACCCTGCGCATGCACCATGAATCCATCCACCACCACCAGCATGTGGCTGGAGCACAACTGACAGACATTGGAGCACATTCCCTGCAACAGACACAAGTGACAGCATGGAGGGGGAACAACAACAGCAGATGCCACAGTTCCACCCGTGGCAGACATGCACCATACCGGTGACAGGAGGCAATCAGGCATTGCACCAGGTACAGGGGGTGGCCAGCATGGACAGCCACCACTGGCATGCCAGCAGACCATGCATAGCACAGACATGCAAGGGTGTCAGCTGAACAGGCCATGGACAGTCTGACAGGGGTGCCATGGACACAGTGAATGCACAGTGGACCACTGCACACAGGCATCCAATGCACAAAGAACAACACATATACCACAGACAGTGACCGAGTCCCCCACCCACACCATAGGCGGGTCCCTGCAGGACACACACACACGCCCATGCCTGCACCACCCAGATGCCATGCACACATCTGAAGCCAATAACCTGTAGCCCACTGCAAATCAGAGACCACCACAGCTGTCATAACAAAATGTATGTATTAAACATAGTCAACAATCAAACATATTTACAAATATATATAAGGGTAGGGGGAAAGGGCCACAAACCAGATGGGGGAAAGCATGGGGTGGGGTGAACAAATGGTAGTGGGAAGAAGGGGGTGTGAGGGTGGGTCCGGGGGTAAGTCAACTAGGGGGCATAGAGGGCCTATTGCATGCCCCACTCTCCACTCATGTGCCACCTCCGTCCACTGCGGTGCCGGACCCTGTCCTGCTTCATCCTCTGCAGTATTTCAAGAGACTACCTTGCAAGCTGCAGCAGCTCCTGCACTCCTCGCTCGATCACTGTCCAGCATTGTCCACCTAGGACAAGGGAGCAGAGTCAATACACGTGACTTTCCAGCCCCCTGCAGCCCACCCATTGTGCATGGCTTACAGCCCTGGGCCACGCCCCTGTGATGGTGTGCAACCACCCACAGTGACTACATCCACAAGACCTGCCTACCCAGGCACCCACAGTCATGTGGACCACGGCATACACCCACTGCCCATATCCCACACAGCACCGCCGTGGCCGTACAGTGACATGGCTATGCAGTGTGAAGGCAGTGGCACAGCCATGTACCCAGCACATGCATGGACCACCAGCAATGCCCACCCATACATGCAGTGCCACAGGACAGTGCTGAGTGTACCGTGTGGCGTGCACAGTGGTGGGGCCAAGTGCTGGTGGCCATGCCCTGCCGCCAACCCTGCAGCACAACATGCACAGACGTGATGGGAAAAAAGGCACTCACCTGCATCCAAACCAGCTGGGCACTGCTATCCCATGGACCCTCCACCATGTCCCTGCTGTGGAGCACCAGCCCTCTCCCACTCAGCTCTGGCTTCCCTTGCTCTACGTCGCTCCTACGGACCAAGAGTGAAAACATGGAGGGGGAACATCAGTACAAACCAGTAGCAAAGCCCCCCTCACTGGTGTGTATGTTCCCACACAGCCCAGCCATGCTGCAACCCCACCACCACCACCGCCCACAATGGATCGCCCCCGCCTCCCTGCGGGGAGGACACATGCACACCGCGATACCCGGACGGACGGACGCTGCTAGTGTATGGATGGAGCACCTAGCTGGCCGTGGCATGGCTCCTCACCGGGCGCATGCCTGTAGATGCCTCAGTCTATCTGGGTCCCTCTACCAGAGGTCCCCATACTGATGGTGACACTGCTCCCCGGTACAGGCAATTCCTGTGGCCTCCTCCATGCCCTCTGCTACCTCCTCCCACACAGCGCTGCGTGGTCTATTTAGTGGGTCCTGTCCAAACAGGGCCCCAGCATGGGGCTCAACAATAGCCACAGGATTGGCCAGCTTAACTGCACTTGACTGTTAGGCTCTCCTGCGTGACATCTCTCATGCACTACAGATAACAAAATAATACTCTGTGGCACACGTCCCCCACATGTATATGCTGCACGGTACAGTGCTGCCATTCCCCATCATTCTGTCACCAAACAGCATGATAGGGGTGTACCCATGTGGATGCATGGTGCCTAGGGGGAAAAGGTCGACCTCAGGGTCAAGGGTCTGTCACGCACGGACCTCCACAGCACTATTGGGACTCCCTGCATGTAGCACGGTAGGGTGCCTGTGTGATGCCCTGCAGTGGCCTACCGTGCTGTGGCTTTATGGTGCCTAAGGTGCACCAGGGCACAAGTGCCACATGCAAGAACAGTGCACTATCACCACTGGCACAATGGTGACCATGCCCTGCACTGCATCCCATGCGCAGCATGTCATCAGCGCAGCAGGCATCGGGGTTAGCACCCTGGGCATGTGCCGTGCAGTGCCTACTGCACACACCACAGAGCTGCGCCATTGCCTGAGCACGCTCAACAACATTGCGCAAGGCACAACAGTGTGATATTCAGCCAGCATATGCAAATCAGCTCATCAGCAATTTCATGGCTCAACCACTGCATTAACATCCACTTAAAGTTTTGTCTCTCCTCATTTGCATGCGCTATATAAATGCGACATGGGGCTGCAGAGGACATAGTTTGGTATTGCAGTCTATTGTGGTGGGTTGCATGCTGTTTGGATGTGTGAACTGTGGTGTGTGAGTGATGCATGGGACTGCACATTCAAAGGTAACACCTGTCATTCCCACAGGCTGTATAATGACCGAACGAGAGGAAGAGGAGGAACTGGGATGAGGTAGAAGGAGGAGGCCCAACTTTACCTGGGCTGAATCAGATGCCCTGTTCAAGGCTTATCTCAACAGGCAACCGCTGCTCAGTGGACAGCATGGAGTGCCACAGGCCTGTGCTCCGGCATGGAGTGAGGTTGCACATGCCGTGAGTATGGCAGCCACCAGCGGTCCATGCAGGAGTGTAAAAAGAAGGTTGGCATGGACAGAAAAAGGATAAAGGACAAGGTGGCTGCCATCAGGGCAGCACGTGCTGCCACCAGTGGTGGACAGCCAGATGTGCCATGCCTGATGCCACAGGAGGAGCGAGTGGCCAGCAGCATGCGGCATTGTGCCTTAGAGGGTGTTCCTGGTGGTGGCTTCCAGAGGGGTGGCAGCCCATCACTGCATGGTAGATCCTGTGCTGTCACTGTGTGGGTGGTGGGGGGCGAATGCCACAGGGTAGGGCGGAGACTATAACCCTACTGTGTTCCCTTACAGCTCCTGAGCATCTACATGGGTCAGCAGTGGTGGGTGTGTCCACCGAGGGTGATGCCCTGGACACAGAGGAACACCCATCCACCTTCACAGGTGCCCGAGGGACAGAACCACTGTATATCTGCCTGGCTGTCCGGACTGAAGATGGTGGTGTGGGTGCGGACGGGGCCTGCCTGTGTCCCAGCATGACAGTGCCCATGGACTCCAGCATGCTGGAACATGGACTAGTGCCAGATCTGGCACCAATGATGATGGATCACACGTCCTGGACAGTGATACGTGTGGGACTCAGGATGGTCCCACAGCAGGAAATGACATGGGTGTAGCTGTGGGTGGTGCTGCCGTGGAGGCCTGTGTGACATCACAGTCCCAGCCTGTGCCTGTATGCCCGAGTGGGGCAGAACTGGTGTGTGTCCAGGCCAGTGGGGCTATTGCAGCTGCTGTGGCAGCACCGGTGAGCCCTGGCGATCAGCAGCCAGAAGGGCAGTGCCAGCAGTCGGCCAATGGTGATGGGGGGACAGTGTTAGGGGCAGCGGCAGTGCACCACATGTGGAAGTGCCCCGGCATGGCTCTGGTGTGCAGCACCCATCGTCAAGAGTTGCTGCCCAGCAGGGCCAGGAACATCAAGAGGGACAGCATGCCGAACTGGTGGATGACCTCTTTGATGAGCACAGCCACCTACTCCAGGCTTCAGTGGATCAGCAATTGCGGCTTGTGACAGCGGTGGATGCACTCAGTGCGGTTCTGCACCAGGCAGAGGAACGGCGCAGCAGAGACCATGGCCTGCACCTGGCAGAGATGGCCTGGCAGCAGGAGGATGTGACCACTTCCATTGACAGGCAGACACATGCATTCACAGCTGTCATGGCCACATTGGGCACCCAGTTCTGTGCCCATGAGCCAGAGACACCACACAGTGCCATGTCCACCCCCCATTCCCAGCACTGTGTGACACCTTCCATGTTGACACCTCGTTCAGCTGTGGGGATACCGAGCCCACCTGGCGTGGGCATGTTCGGTGAGCTGCAGACCCCTGCGTGAACATGGTCGCGTTCCCACAGCATCACCCCTGGGGTACCGTTGGTGCCACCCCATGAGGCCAATGGTCAGCCTGGCATGGCTGGCAGGTCTCAGCGGTGTCGCCCTCACATCTGTGGTGGACGTGGCACTGTGCCACGTAACTGACCTGTCTCCCATCTTGGCCACTGTCTGCCGCTGCCCTGTGTGCAGTGTGGTGTGTATCATGTGATGCATGGGTGGGGTACCCAGCACTGCACACACATGGTCCCTGTGCACATCCTCCCAGCTGCTGACCACTGTGGCGTGTGCATGATGATGCCTGCGTTGTGCTGTCCACCAGTGTGCAATGGTGCCCAGTGTCTGAGGCACACAAAGTGATGGCCACTGGGTGTGGTCATTTGTGGATTTGTGTGGGGTTAGGGGTTGCATTCGGGGTTGGCGTGCCATCTACCCCTTGTGCATGTCTTGTGTGTGTGTGTGTGTGTGTGTGTGTGTGTGTGTGTGTGTGTGTGTTTGAGCACGTGTCATGTTTGGCCCTGCCCATCCCTGACAACATGTGTGGTTCCATGCTTAGACCCATTATCTTGCCGCCATCCACCCTGGGGTACGTCCATGCCTGTCTGTGGGCTGTGCCATTGCCATTGGTGGTTGCACATGGCCCCATGACCTACCTGTGTTGGCCAAAGTGCTCTTCTGTGATGGTGTCCTGGTGCAGCTGTGACATCCGGATCAAGCAGGGGTCCCTTCGCCCAGGGGGTGGCTGCCCATCACCGTCTGGACCGGTGTCCTCATTGTCCCCACTGCTGTCCCCCTCTTCAACCTCTATGGCTATCCCACAGTCATTGACCATGTTGTGCAGGATGCAGCAGGCCAGTAACAGCCCACAGGCCTTCGAGGGGCTGTACTGTAGGGCACCGCCAGACGTGTTCAGGCACTGGAAACGTGCTTTCAGCATCCCGAACACCTGCTCAATGACATTCTGTGTTGTGGCATGTGCCCCATTGTACCATAGCTGTGATGGAGTCAAGGGGCACAGGTATGGTGTGAGCAGCCAGGGATGGAGTGGGTAGCCACTGTCACCTGTGTGTAGAGGATGGACATTAGTAAGGTGGTCTGCATCACTTTGCCATGGGCCATCAAGGCCATTATCCATGGCACCTCTGACTATGCACCCCCCCACATCTGCTCATGTAGTCCTGCATGATGTGCATACTCACCCACTAGGTGGCCAGTGGGGATGTCCCCACTCTCAGACCTGTGACACAGTGTGGACTGGTGCCAGATGAAGGCATCATTTGCTCCCCCAGGATGTGTGGCACAAACATTGGTTATGCGTCCTCTGGCATCACACACCACCTGGCAGTTGATGCTGGCATACCCCTTCCGGTTTATGTTGGACACACCGACTGAGCCAGGTAGCGTGTGGATGGCCACATGGGTGCAGTCAATGGATCTGAGCATGCCAGGCATACGTGCTACCCTGTGGAACTCTTGTATGTGTGCTGTGCACTACACCTGTTTGCTGAGGAAATGGATGTATTCTGCAGCATGTGGCAGCAGTGCACTGAGGAATTGTGTGAGTAGGCATGACGCAGCCAACTGGGTTATGCCTGTTGTGTCCCCTGTTGGTCTCTGGAAGGTGCCTGTGGCAAGCAGGCACATGACAGCTGTCACCTTTGTCTCCACTGACAGAGCATGGCTCTGTTGTGCGGGTGCCTGCATCTCATCACTGCACAGCTCACACAACCACCTCAGGATCACCTGGTTCAGGTGGCACTGGCCCATAATCTCTGTTTCAGAGTAGTGTTCAAAGAGGGTGTGGGCTCGGTACCACCTGTTCAGTGCGTACTGCCAACAGGACCTTCCACGGCCATGCCCCCCTGCTGCCTGTCTTCTCACACCCTTCATTACCATCTCCATCTGGAAGGTGGCACTGGCCATGTCCCTGGCTGGTGTCCCCCTCCCGGAAGTTGTTATCCCATTCCTCCCGCTGTCCATTTGTGATGCTCCCCCTGCACAGACCAGGTACACTTCCGTCCTTTAGCTGTGGCTGTCCTGCCTACTGCGACTACCCTCAGTCCACTGTGGCACTTCCCTAGCACTCCTGCACAGTGGCAAAGGCTCTCCACTCCTTTTCTGTTCCTGATTAACTCCAGGTGTACCCTATGCTGTTCCTGCCCAGTCCTGCTCACTGCTACCCTCTGCCTTTGTCCTGTCACCTCGCTTCCACCTGTGGCTTCCCTGTAGTGTTCTTGCACCTCTCTCTTGTTCCTTTTTATTTTGGATAATTTCCACTGTCACGCAACTTCTGCTAGCTCCCTTATTTCGCATGGTGCATGCTGTTGAATATCGCACTGCGCTTGTTATTCATGGTTCGTCCCCCTACGGTTGTGCATGCATTCATTACTATTGTGCTCTTGAGCATTTCAAGTTACATGGCGCAGCTGCCTCCCACTGAATATCGCACAATAGCGCATTTCTGTACTTGCGTTGGTGCATCTCTGTTGCACATGGCATATCCCTTTTGAATATCCAGGCCATACAGTATATAGATTATTCATAAAACTTATTTCAGGGCACAAAAATAATCAGCTAAAAATTCTAATATTTCCAACATTAGTAGCAGTCATTAACCTTAAGATACTAGTTATATAACACTGACTCATGCTTAAATGATGAAATCATACGTGATACTGATTGGAGAAGTATTAGTTCTTGGTGGATTCAACCACCCGGGCATTAACTGGGTAAATTTGGCCACCACTAGGTCACAGGAAAATGAGTTCTTAAGTGTGTAGATAGATAGATAGATAGATAGATAGATAGATAGATAGATAGATAGATAGATAGATAGATAGATAGATAGACAGACAGACAGACAGATAGAGTGATATGTTATTGTTTGGCTGAATTGCCATTACAACATATTAAAAGTACAAACAAATACATTGAAAGTCAAAACAGAACAGAGCAATTACATGTTACAGTATAAAAAATGCATATAGTTATACATATTGGTACAAAGAGTGCTATTAACAATATCACTTATTGATAAAGAGCAGGTAGACCACAACCCCTATAGTGTGTTAAATAAAAGCCACACAACCAGTAATATTGCACTTGGTAAAATGCCAGTTGCAAGCATAACAGCGTTAATTAGATTAATAAATGTAGGATGTCTTAGAATATACTTTCTATCAAGCATGTAAACCAAGAGAAGATCCTGGTAATCTCTATTCCTGGTAACTAAAAGTGATAGATACATAGAAGGTGGTGGCAGAAGGGGACCACAAGGTCTGTCTAGTCTGACGAGGATTTGTAGTTTGCTACCCCATTCCCTGATTACTTGTTCAGGATAATGATGCCCTTATGCCAGTTCCATGCTCTCTTAAAGCCCCCGATTGTTTTGACCCCGACTGCCTCTGGGGGCAGGCTGTTCCAGTTGTCAACCACTCTCTCTGTGAAGAAAAACTTCCTGATGTTTGTCCTGAACTTGCCCCCTCATAGCCTCAGATCATGCCCTCACATTCTACTGCCTTCTTTGAAGTGAAGAAATTCATTTAAATGAACCTTGTTCTAGTAAGGGTATAAGAATGTGAATAACTTGAGCAGGACCCAGAGACCCAATGCTGATTCTCAGTTGGGATAGTGCATTAACAGAAGCTGGATACATACCATGTGATCCAGAAAATATACTGGAAGTCCCAAATCAAATTAATTGATATCATATCTGACTCAAAAAAGTATATGTCACCTAAATCTAGCTGATCATTAAAAATTACTGGGTTTATCAAAAGAAGGTAAGGCTTATTGTAGCAGGATCCTGGGCTTGATTCAGAATGCTCCGAAGTTTCTGCAAGATACCTGCATCAAACAGAATTGGAGAAAGGAGCACCTTGCACAACAACATGTGGTGTTCCAAATTCAGAAGGCCCCTTGTGCTGCACCAGGGACTGTGTTCACCAGACCAGCTTTGCACCAGGTCTGTGCCAAGCATATGGTTGTGCCAGGGTGCTATTGGGCTTGTGGCACATGCAAGCTGCCATAGCCCCAACTGGGCAATACAGGAAACCCTCCCAGAGGGCGCATGCTCTGGGGAAGTTAGATCAGCCAGATGCTGGTCTAACGATCTGTGCACTACACCCAGAGCCCTCCCTGGGCAGTGGGGAAACATGTGCAACCACCTACCTGCAGTCTTCCATGTCCCAACAACATCATTATAGTAGCATTGGCATTGTATATGTCAAGTTCACCAACCTGATAACCAAACACTATATAAGTAAATAACTATGTGATGTAGTGCCCCCAGCAGTCCCCCATTGTGCCCAGCATGCAGGCATCCCCAACACACTAGTACAACAGCAGTGCTTCTACAGCCCCATCAGGGTACTGATGCCACCCCTCCCATCAACTATCTGTGTCTCAGCAGCCCTCCCCTTGCACTGGCCCATCCCCCACAACCACCTCATCCTCCCTGTATATTTCCGTCCCTTGGTGCAGATGCCACCAGACTGCCCAGCAGTTTGCAGCATACCTCTCATGTGCCCTTTCTTTTTGCTGCATGGCCACATTTGCTGCAAGCTGTGGGACTTTGCTACCAGGATCATCCCCAATACTGAACTGGGTGCAGGATCCCTGATGCACCGGCAATTGGTGCAAGCTGCCGTTTGCTGAAGCTTGCACTAATCTTTCTGAATTAAGCTAACTGAGTTAACACTATACATTACTTCAGGCATTAAAGCCTATAAGTGGGAAGACACCATTGCTTTTGTCTAATTCTATTAGTCAGGAGGAATTTAGACAATGGGCAGGATTTTCAAAGCATGGCTCAGGGCTTATGACAAGCCCTGCACCATGGCACTTATGTTCTGGTTGGATGCCAAAACCCATTCGACACAACTGCAACTGATTTTGCAATCCCAGAAGCAGTTACGACAGTTTTCACTATTTATGGCAGCTTGCGCCAAATATCTGGTGCAAGCTCTATAAAATAGGCCCTGTGGATTGCCACATGCAAGACCATAAAACACTGGTCTAACATGTGGCAATCAGTGCATGGGATAGAAAATCTTGATTACTGGCCAAGAGAAGGCTGCAAGCCTCATGTACCATATGTTCAACACAGCTGGGACTTGCAGCATTCTCGCTGTTTTGAAAATCCTGCCCTAGGAGCCCAAAACCTGAACATCTTCAGTATTAAACAGCTGGTCTAAAATATATTTTGTTGTAAAATGCTCTTTAATAGAAATCTTTCAAAACATGTTCCTTATATTATTGTACCAAGGGCAGAATACAATGATATGATATAGATTTTCAATACACCATTTATTACACTCACATATCTCTGTTATGTGAATTTCAAATTTTTGTTAAACCTTTTTTCTAGCATTTTACTTAGTTGATATTCAAAATGATAACATGACACAATTATCCCTTCCACATGGTCCTTTATAAAAGTAAGATAAGGTTTTAGATAATGTTGTTTTGTATTATTAGTCAGCCAGGAGGAACATTTCAATTTATTGATTTTTTTCCAAGTCAATGGGGTCTATGCAGAAAAGCTTACATGGTGCATAAGGACAATGCATAAGCATGGCTACATCTGAATGCCACAAAGCAGTGTTCTATGCACCCCTGGTGGCATTTGCCATGGTCACACTAGTGCCCTGTGCACTGGATTCCCCATCTGGCTGTACAGAACAATGCCAGGTATGTGCTGGGGGGGGGGTGCCTTGAGCTGTGCACTATGCATTAAGGTGCAGAGTGCTGGTCAGGGCTACATGAGGGAGGATACTGCTGTAAATATTAATGCCCCCTGTCTACAGGTTGCCAGTGGGGCACTGTGCTGCTTAGGAGTGCAGGGGGGTTGCATTTGGGCAAATGCATGTGGTTTCAATCCAGTAGGGTATCATCCTTCCCAGGATCCCCCACCCATTTGCCCAAGGGATCCACAATGCGACCTGGGATGGGTATCATATTGGATGCCCACCTGTGTCCAGTGCTCCACCCCTGCATTGCCACATTCCTCAGCCATGTGGCTGCATGCCCAGTGGGGGCCAGAGGCATGGTGGCATAGCCAGTGTTCCTGAATGATAGCCTATGCATGCCCATCCATGGGTGTGGGGCAGTGCAGGTGAGTTACATGCATTCTGCGCATATTCATGAATAGGTCCCAATATGGTGAGCACGTTTTCATCTGGAATTATGTGAGCAGAGGCATTGATACTAGTTATAAGTACTTATCAAACAAACTCTTTTAGATAGTGACACATAGAAACATGTTTCTATGTTTCACTGTCTGAAAAAGTTTGTTTGATAAGTACTTATAACTAATATCAATTCCTCTACTCACGTAATTCAAGATGAAAACGTACCCATTAATTAATTTGTCTTCCTTAGCAGAATAAAATCATGGGTAAAAGAGTTTCTATCAGAAAGAGCAACTTTTTCTTGCAATGCCATATATGTCCTGGCTCCTCAAGTGGCCTCAATGCCTCTAGCATCTTTTCTTCCTCCCCTCTCTAGATTTTCATCTTCCGCTTGTCTTCCCTCTCCCCTACCTCTTCCTCTGCTCTGACAAAGTCTAATTCAGGCTGATTTTTTCCCTTCTACTATGGGTACACTTTGGTGAGTCTATTATGTAAATTTCACTGCATATGATTTCTTGAATACCTAACTGGTAATGTAATTCATTGTGTCACTAAGGTTCTCCTTTCTGCATAACATGTTTTTTCCTGTTCTTGTTAAATCACAAGTTATGTATCTGTTTCATTAATTAGTATGCTCACCCTTTGTGTTTGTACTTCTGTCTTGACATTGACCCTATATGTCTGTAACCCCCTTTGACTTGGAACCTTTGTAAAAGAGCCTTCAGTGCTCAAAGGTAGTAAACCAAAATGTGAAATAAATAAACAAACAAACAAATAACTAACTAACTAAATAAATAAATAATGTCAACCTTTCAGGTGGAAGGTTGGTGAGCATAATACAGTAAGCAATTCTGCAGATGTAATGAAAACTTCTATACAGGCAGCTCCTACCTCTGCCCTAACTAAGCAAGAATGAGCAGATATGGGAATGCCAAGAATCCTTTTACAAATACCATTTACAACTTTATCAGTTCTACCTATGTCATCATCACCCCATATTTTGTTAATGCACAAACATTATTGTGGAATTTTTTAAAGAGGGCTTTTAACATTGGATACACAGTCGTTCCAAAATATGCTATGTTGAGTCTAACAAGACTGTTAACTAGTGGCCTACCATCCTGTACTAAATTATTAATGTGCAAATTCCAAGAAAATGTTTTATGAATGGGGCTTCAAGATATTGGTATTACTTAACAGTCTCAAGAGTTTTCCCTTTAATATACCGTTGCATATTATTTTTTGTACTGCCACTGATTAAGCTTTAGATTTATCAAGGTTAATAAAGAGTTCAGCATTCTTACATAGTTCCAGCAATTTATCCAATTTTTTTTGTAAGCCACCCAGAATAAGCAAAATAATGGCAAGATTGGCTGCATATTCCAACACCAAAATTTCCAGCTGTGCAAACTTAGGTGAATGAAAAGTTGTGTGAGTTAATTGTAATAAAATATCATTAAGATACATATTAAAGAGAGATGGTGCAAAGATATAACCTTGTATTACACCATGACAAAATGAAAATTTTTTGGTTAAGTTGCCATTTTCAGTATTTTACTTTAGTCCAAGTATCCATATACTGGGCCAGATATTCAAAACTTTGCCCTGGGGCTAAATTAGCACTGCCTGGTGGGCAAAATTAGCCTGGAGCAAAAGGCAAGCTATATTCAAAAGGAATAGCCCGGTGCAAAACCAGCTGAAAATAGCAAGCAAAGGAAGCTGGACAAACAGGGCCACAAGTGCAGGGCAAAGAATAGCCCAGGAATAAGACAGCACTGAATATAGCAACAAGGAAGTGCACACTGCTACTGCAGTCCATTAGACCCTGGAGAAACCAGTGTTGCAGGTGAACATTGTGTCTGATTGCACAGAGATGTCTGACATCTACTGCAAACAGCAATGTAAGTCACATACTGCAGAACTGTGCTATGCTGAAGTGAGGTTTGCCTGGGGCTAACCAGACTGTACAGTGCTAACACATTAGCCCGGTGCAAACTGGTTAGCCCGGGGTGAATAGGAGCTATATTCAAAGCTCTCATGCAAATGAGCCTACTTAGGTAATCCGTGGGCAAACAGGTACATTTGCATCTCATTAAGTGCTGCGTAGCATATATTACCATGCAGTTTGCTCGGTGCTACTGCATGGAGCACAAAGCTCCCCCTGTTGGTCGGAATAGAAGTACAGTCCGGAAGCATCAGGAACTGTGTGCTGCCAGGCATAGTCGCTGCATACATACCTCACCACCCCTTGCCTCCTGAATCAGGGACAAGGCTTATAAAAAATCAGGGACAAAGGCCCAAATCCAGGGACACAGTTTCAAAATTGGTGATATCCACTCAGGAAGCAAGCAGAATAAAGGACCTGATGCATAATATACTTCCTGAAGAATAAGAAATCTGCAACTTTATTGGTTGACATGAGTTTATTCTACAATCCCACTGTTTAATCATGGGAACACAACTTGTAGGAGGGACAGAGTAAGTTTTTGAGGTGAAATCAGGGATGTCCCCGAACATCAGGGTCAGTTGAGAGGTATGCTGTTCTGTCACATAAACACATTTTTGTGAGGGACAGAGGAACATATGGAGGCTAATTCAGGGACCTCCCTGAAAAGAGGGACAGTCAGGAGGTATGAGTGCATACAACGCACCCAAGCATATGTGTGCCTGATACACACAAGTGACCCTGGTAGTCTAGTGGTCCCCCCAACACCCAGCATGAATCCTGACTCCATTCACATTAAAATAAAAAGTTCTTTCCCCGATAGTTTAGTGGTCTCCCCACCCCCAGCATGAATCTCAACTCCATTCACATTAAAATAAAATGTCCTTTCCCTTGTAGTCTAGTGGTCCCCCCAACCCCCAGCATGATCCAACCCCATTCACCGTAAAAAAAAGACTGTTCCCTGGTAGTCTAGTGGTCCCCTCACCCCCCAGCATGAATCCTGACCCCATTCACCATAAAAAAGACTGTTCCCTGGTAGCTAGTGGTCCCCCCACCTGTCAGTGACTCCCCCACTCAGCCCAAGATCAATCCATGAACAGAGCTGGTGACCAGCTCAGCCCTCCTCTCACCACCATGTCCAGCTGATGACTGAGATGTGAATGAGTGATAGTGCTCATTCATACCTCAGTCGGTGGCCAGCCATGGTGGTGAGAGGAGGACTGAACTGGTCACCGGCTCTGTTCGTGGATTGATCTTGGGCTGAGCTGGGGCATCACTGCTGGGTGGGGGGACCACTAGACTACCAGGGAACAGTCTGTTTTTCTACTGTGAATGGGGTCGGAGTCATGCTGGGGGTGGGGGTGCAACTAGACTACCAGGGAAAAGACTCTTTTTTTTACAGAGAATGGGGTTGGGATTCATGCTGGGGGGTTGGGGGACCACTAAACTACCAGGGGGATTACTGAATTACTGTAGCTACAGGGGTCCATGATGTGGGGGGAGCACTGCCGCATTACCACCAGCTTTTTTCAGTGGTATCTAGTACCACACTACAGATCATGCTAATGCCTGTAGCGCAGTGCTATAACTTTGAATATGCCATGCTGCTGGCTTTCATGGGTGCTCCCCTTATCCTGCCCCTTCATACCATTACCTGTTAGAGTTGGCGCTACCACACAGCACCAGTGCTAATAGGGCTTTTAAATATTGCAGCCTGGTGCAAATCCAGTGCTATTTCAGCACCACGGTTTTGTGCTAGGTGTAATGGTTTGAATATCTGGCCCATAAAGTCTTAATTAGTAGAACTACATCATGATCACTATCATTATCCAACATTTCACCCCACAGTTTACCTCTAATCAAGATATGAAAGGTAGAACTAAATTGAATGAAAATGGTAAACAATTTCTTTTTCCTTATCATTACATTTGTCTCAACAAGATGTGCAAGTATAAGACAATTATCAACTGTACTCTTGCCATTTCAAAAGTCAGCTTGGAGCTCAGGGAGTGCAGCTGAGGTTTCAATGGATTTTTGGAGATGACACAAAATGGCTCTTGCAAACAGTTTAGCCAAAATATCTAAGAGGCTAATAGGCCTATACAATTCAATCTGTTTTTGTCTCTTTTGTTTTGTAACTCAGTACAATATACTTACACTTCAAGAAGAGGGTACAAAACTGTGTCAGATACATTTATTAAAGAAAATGGTTAACTCCATACTCCACCATTTGGGACCCAATTTGAAAAAGTTAACAGGGATGTTATCCGGGCCAGGGGCTTATTGCATTTGGTTACCAATATAGTTTCCAAGACTTCTGTTTCCAGTATCCATTGAAAGATGGGAGAAACTGTGTCACCCCTTTCAACTAAGACAATATTACAAGATTCTTTTGGGTTATATAAAAGAGATAAAAAAATATTTAATCCACTTATGACGTTCAAAACAACAGATAATCTGAGTTTTATAATTTAATGTATCATTAGTTATCAGATGTCAACTGTTTTTGTCATTACCCTGACTGACCACAGTCAGCATTTTTCCAACCATCCATTTACATATATATCTTTCTTCTTTTTAATATAGGCTATTTGCTCATTCCTAAAGCTGGCCAAGTTTATTTTTATTTTCTCTTTTTGGATGTTTCTTAAAGAATTCAAGAATTGTTTTTAAATCTTTTTTTTAAGTTTACCACCATTATTAAACCATGTTTTAGAAACAGAAGAAGGCTTGCCCTTCATATGCTTAGTAATATTATTCTTAAAGACAGTTGTTGCATTTAGAAAAAGTTGATAGCATTCAAGAGGATACAGATTTCTGTGAGTGGCAACTTCCAGGACAGTTTTGAGTTCTGTATATTGCTTGGAGTGTACCGCAACCTGATTCAAGCAGCAGACCACATTTTATTATTAATTGTGATCCCTGGTGCTACCTCAGGTCTATACAGAATTACCTTAACAAAATGTGAAATAACGAAGGGGAAATTTTTCAGAAATTTTCATCTATTGATTTTGAAAAAGTAATTTGTTGACAAATTAAATAGTCAATAATAGATGCCATCTGACTAGAAAAATAAGTGAGGTTACCTGGATTGTCACCCTGAATTCTAAAGGCAAAGGCAAGTTTATTTAAAAAGATGCCCAATCCCAAAGGTTCTGGGCACCGCACAAAACTTTAGAGCATTTCATACCGTATAATCATATAAATTAAATATAAATAAATATAAATAATCAGAATTACACCCAAAAGCTTGCATAAATAGGAAGGTCTCCAGGCGAGCCTAAAGGCAATTATAGTGGGGGCCTCCCTAACTACAGCTGGCAAGGAGTTCCAAAGAGCGGGGGTGGCAACACTAAAAGCTCAGTCACCTGCAGATTTTAATCTCACTCTTGGAACATTTAGGAGGCCACCACTAGAAGAGTGGAGATCGCGGGTAGAGGAAGAAGGTTCCAGGAGAACTGACAGGTAACCAGGGGCCCTGTCCGTGTAGGGCCTTGTAGGTGAGAAAACCCACCTTGAAGAGCACTCTCCACCTGACAGGCAGCCAGTGCAATTCGTGCAACACAGGAGTAATATGGCAAAATTTACTTTGCCCAGACAAAAGCTGGGCAGCAGCATTTTGCAGTAGATGCAGTCTGCGAAGAGAGCCCCCAGAGACCCCGAGATAGAGGGCATTACAGTAGTCAAGCCTAGAAGTGACTAAGGCATGTATCAGGGTAGGGAGGTCCAGAGACGGAACAAGGGGCTTAATCCTGGCAATGTTTCTGAGATGGAAAAAACAGGAACGTACCATGGAAGATATCTGAACCTCTATGGACAAATTTCTGTCAAGAATCACACCAAGATTTCACATCCAAGGGGAGGCCATCAATGACGCAGCTCCTAGCACAAGTCCAGTTGCAGAGTCAGAGGCCATCCCATCACGAACTCTGTTTGACTCCACTACCAGTACCTCAGTCATTTCAGGGGACAGTTGTAACCAGCTGGAGGCCATCCAGTCACTAATCTCAGCCAGACAGATATTTAACACATCCACTGCATTTGATGTTCCTGGGGCAAAGGATAAGTATAGCTGAGTATCATCAGCATAGCAATGAAAACTCAGACCATACTTCCTAATGATCCCCCCCCAAGGGCAGCATGTATACTGCGAACAACATTGGGGCCAATATCAAACCCTGAGGGACTCCACACAAAAGGAGACAGGGTGTAGATGAGAAATTTCCCATCACAACCCACTGTCTCCTATTGGTGAGAAAAGACTCAAACCACTTGATGACAATACCGGTGAGTCCACATAACTCCCTCAGGCAAAAAAACAACACACAATGGTCCACAGTATCAAATGCTGATGAAAGATCGAGGAGAACAAGAATTGTCCTGTCCCCTTGGTCTCTGGCCCTGAGGAGGTCATTTTGCACCCGAACTAACGCAGTTTCAGTGCTACATCTGGCCCAAAAAGCTGACTGGAAAGGATCATACAACTCGTGAGTCATGAGGTGTTCCTCCAACTGAAGCGATACCACCTTCTTGACAATCTTCCCCAAAAATGGGAGATTGGAGATGGGACGGTAATTTGCCCTGACCTCCGGGTCCAAAGAAGATTTCTTTAAAAGGGATCTCACCAGAGCCTTCTTCAAGGCATCTGGAAAGACACCCTGACTCAAGGAACACCGGACAATCAGGGCAAACAGCGGGCCAACAGAGTCAATGCATCTCATTAAGAAATGCGTTGGCACTTGGTCCAGTTCACAAAAGGTATGCTTCAGATTGACTGCCACCTCAATAACCTCACGGACCTCCACTGGCCTAAACTCTCCCCATCTAGGCGGAGTGCACTCAGCACACAACTGGTGACCACTGTCAGCAATGGTATTGCTGGCTGAAGAAACCTCCTGCCGGATCAAAGACACCCTGTCTGAGAAAAACCGAGCAAAATCCTCACAATCCTCATTTGAGGAAACTCTTCCGGGCTAGAGACAGGCAGAACGGAGAAGTCTATCAACAGTCCAGAAAAGTGAGGCTGGTCAGTTTCTCCCAGCAGCAATCTCCCAAGACAAAAATTCTGTCTTCTTTCGGTTGATTGCCTCCTGATATGCACAATAATGCGCACGCAGGACCAGTTTGTCAGTCTCCAGGTGGGACTTCCTCCAGCAATGCTCTAATCTCCGACCCATCTTCTTCATTTCCCTAAGATCTCCATCATACCACTGAGACCTAATGTATGAAGTTCTGGGTCATACACGGATAGGTGCGAGGGAGTTGATGGTGTCAGATAACACCTTATTATAGGTGTCCACCCCAACATCAACAGCCCCGACACATGCACCACCTATACTAGATAAGTCAACTGCTGCCATAAAACCCTCAGGGATAATATCACGTAAAGGACGGCAGCGAATCATCTCAGCAGGGGAGAAACTTATGGCGGGAGCCCCAAGCATGAACTTCACCGTGCAATGATCAGACCAAAATACTTGATCAATCACAAGATCGACAGTCTCGATCCCCAGTGAGAACACCAGGTCCAATGTGTGGACATCCCGGTGAGTAGGTGCATCAACAAACTGCATCAGCCCTAACAAAGACATACTTTGCAAAAATTTGCCGGTGCACCTTTGAACTTTATCCTTGGCCCAGACATTGAAATCCCCCAGAAAAACACATCTGGGGGAATCCAACGTCTCGCCGGCAACAAACTTGATAAATTCCTGCAGGAAACCCCCCCCATCAGGCCAGGAGGGTGATAGATGAGGAGAATCCTGCAACCAATGCTGAGTCCTCCATGAATGAACACACACTCAAATGAACCTGGGGTTCACACTGGGCACACGGTGAAGGTCAAGTTAGATCTAAAGCAAATGGCTACACCACCACCACTGCGATTTTCTCTGGGGCAGTGCACAACAGTATATCCTGGGGGGACTGCAGCCTCTACAACAGGGCCAGCATCATCTCCCACCCAGGTCTCCGTAATGCAAGCCAGGTTGACCAATGAAACCAAGGCAGCAATAATTGCCGTCTTGTTTCTGATTGACCTGGCATTGCACAGCACTGCCATCAGAGATGTAGAGGGTGGTGCAGCCCCTCGGGTTACCTGACCACTCAGTCGGGTGGTCTCCCTGGAAATGGGCACCAACCACATCTGGCTTCGCCTAGATGCCCTAAATAATCCAGGGCATCTCATGGACCTAATCACCTCTATCCTTCCATCAACCCACTCCTGGTCAACCCACAGCCCACAAGCAGAGCAATCCCTTACAATCCCCACTTCCCTGCATCGCCTGATAGTACCAATAATCGTGAATATTAGCTGATGGTTTGTAATAAAATCTAAAAGATGGTCTGCATTCTTATTTATTTTCTTATTCATTCTGACTCTCCCCAGATTATTATTTATTTATTTATTGAAATGTTTTACCAGGAAGGCAAATTATCATGCAGTTTAATAAAAGGTTCCCTATCCATGCATTCTACTAATTATCAACTCTGGCATTAAAATCCCCCATAATTAATATTTCACAAAATGTGCCTTTTCCCGACACTAAAGTAATTTTGCAGACAAAACTGTCCAGGCATCAGGGTCAGAGAATATGCAGTTTTTAGGATGATGATAGCCATTAACCATAGCACAGGTGTCCTTTTAATACTTACTTTAACCATCAAGAAATTATTTGAACTATAGATAAGTAAAGGGTTTTTAATTAGCTCTGCTACACTCGCATTTAGAATGAGATCACTACCCATTCTACTCATATTTGTGTCTTTCCTAGCAGGCACACTAAACACATGAAATCATTCAGTTCTATACAATTTATTTTGGAAGGCCTAGATTCTTGCAACTGCAAGGCAATGAAATTACATCTTATGACACGTTTCTTAAAGCCTGGATCAGCAGACTTCATTTATTGACCTACTACATTCTAGGACAAGAAAAGTTCCACATCTTTTTTTAGTTTTCCCATTAATCTTTCCTTACCTGGTGCATTATCTTTCCTTGTTATGTGATTTGAGACACTATAGCATCAATTACTGTATTGTTTCAGCCTAGTACAGTAAAATGGCTGCTAGTCAATGCAATAAACCAGTTCTCACTAACATTTTTAATAGAAGCTGTTTTCCTTTCACCAGGTACATTCTGAGCAATTTGCTGCTTCATAACAATGCCAACAATTTAATCAACTCCTATTCTATTGTTTTGTATCACTATCCCAAGGGATTGGAGTTTTTTAACTGCAATTCCATAACCTTAGCCACCAGTTCCTGTAATCTCAAGACTACATAAAGATTCATTCATTCATTCATTCATTTACTAATTTATTTATTTATTTGTGTCTTTGTTACTGGTTAAGTGCACTAATCCAGAGGACCATTTTCAGTCATGACCCGGGCCACAGTGTGGCAAGCAATACAGAGCACACAGCAGCACATACAGGTAAATACAATCAATTCAGTAAATTCATACCTCAGGCACGAGGTGGTGTGGGAAAAAAATAAAGTAATAGTAGAATGGACATTACTTCTCCTGACCATCTCATTCTTTTGACTAAAGTTATGTCATTGTATTGTAAATCCATAACAATTAAGTTTTCAAAGAGGTTAGGAATAATATTCATTTTATCTTATAGCCTGCTTCATAGCTATTCTGCTTTATACCCAAAACAGAGACAAAATTATCATCCCAAGGGCCTCTATAAACTCCTAACCTGAGTAACCCCATCCTAGACCTGGCATTCATTAATATTTCTATTAATAATATTAATTGTTCAGTACATAATCTCCTAGGCAGTAGTGACCATAATTATATACTAATCACAGTGTGGGGGAAGAAGGTACATAAGCATATGGGTCAAACAACCATGTCCATTTGTGGAAAGACCAAATAGACTAAACTTAAAAAAAATAGCTTCCAAACTTGGATTGGTCAGGAGATCTGGAAGATACATCTAATACCAAATGGAAAAATTTCAGGAACAAATTACTGGAATTACAAATAACTTTTATTCCCTCATATAGGAAAAAATAAAATAAAATCAGTGCTTCACCAGTGACATGTATAGGTAAATTAAATCTAAGGAAGAGGCATTTGGTATATTAAAGCATGTGAGAGGGCAAGGAAAGATGTGGTAAAATGCAAACAAGCACTCGCATTATGCAATGAGACTATTCAGAAAAATAAATGTCACCTTCAAACAAAATTATCAATTGATGGGAGTTCAGTTAAGGAATTGTTTGCATACATGACCCCCCACAACAAAACTAAAACAGAAACAGTTATAGGTATATGATCCAGATGAAAAGGCCAATCAGTTCATTACTACTGCACATCATTCTTTGGTACCTTATGGGACAGATGCAAAGTCACAATACCTTTGGTATACCAGTACCCAATGGAAATACTCAAGAAAGATACTTTAACAATAATTGAAGAATGTTCTTACTTTATTTCAACATACTTAAATCTATGGAATTTGATAATTGACAGTACCTGTTAGGCTATCAAAGTGATTAGCTAAAGAATTGCACCAACATTAATAACCATATATAAAAGCTCTTTCACCTCTGGTATCATTCCTTCTCACTTGAAAACAGTGGTTGTCCCAGTTTATAAACAATCGTTGACCAATACTTAAAGAGGGACTATGGTCACAAATTACTGGCATCAATAAATTCAGAATATGGATCAACATAGCCCAAATTGCCCTCATGCCAAAATTGAGATCCCTAGGTTGCTTTGTTTAAAAGTTACAAATCATTTTACAACCCTAAATTCTCTGCCTGTTCAAAAAAGCCAGTTTCAGTGAAGAGGTGCAGATGATGTCATCTCCTGAACTCACAGTCTAGCCCACCTTGTCAGCAAGCTTACAGGATCTGCTTCTCCAAAGTTTAAAAACTATGTGCAAATTGTTTTTTTCCAGTAAAACAAGCAGCACCATTCAATAAACATTGCTTTAAACCTATGTGTGTTTGAGGTTCTGTAACCAAGTTGACAAATTCATATTTTTGTTTTTGGTGCTTTTTTGTTCTGGTCCTTTTCTCCTGGGTTGCTGAATGTTAAGTCACAGCTCTCTAATGTGAGATTTGCACACTGGATATCTCTGATGTGGAGAAAGGCTATGATCATTCACACCTATCATTCAAATGAGGTGATTTCTCAGGATGGCCCTCTAAAACAATTACTTCATCTCCCTGTAAATGGGGGTGGGAGAGGTAGTGCTGTTTTGAAACCTTACTAAGAGTTTCTGTGCAGTAACCAGCTCAATCCTTAATCAATCAATCAATATTTTATTCATCATCAAAGTATGAATGAATGGGATACTCAGTTGAGCAGAGCTCATTTTCTGTTTTCTCATTGGCTGTTACTTGAGCTACATTCAGGCTCATCTGCATTGTACTCCACATGACAATGATTGTTTTACCAGGGCTAACACTTTATTTATTTTTATTTAAGAGTTTAACCAGCCATGCGTACTGAGTGGAGCACCACTCGTTTCCAGACATGACCTGGGGGAGATGGGGGGATAGGGGAACATATGATGATTATTACATACAGTACAGATAATTACAATAGTGTACAAATGATTATTACATACAGTATAGATAATTACAATAGTGTATAGAATTTACAGCCAGAGGACTGAAGAACCGTTGACATAGTGGACTTCCACCCCAGCAGGATTTCACACATATAAAGCCCCTATTAAAACTTATTGTAAAGCAGACTCTGACAAACAGCAAGGCAGTTACCAACATTGCAACACTTGTAGCAATACAGCTTCTGAACAGGCACTGCAGAGTAGCATTTCACATGGTATCAGCAGCCGGGAAGCATGCTGACAGCATCCTGCAACTCTGCAAAATGACCCACACCAAAAAGGCATTAAAATACACATTTGTCAACTTTGTTACAAAACCTGAAACACATAGATTCTATAGCACTATTTTTAGAATGGTGCTGCTTGTTTTACTTGTGAAAACCACAGCAGAATGATTTTTTAACTTTGGAGAAACAGGTCCTATAAGCTTGCTGACAGGGAGAGCTAGAATGTGAGTTCAGGAGATGACATCATCAGCACCTCTTCACTGAAACTGGCCTTTTTGAACAGGTAGTGAAATGAGGGTTACAAAATAGCCCATAACTTTAAAATGAAGTAACACAGAAACCTAATGTTTGGTATGAGATTTATTGGGGATATGCTTATTCTAATTATGCCATGTAGCACTTTAGGCCAGAGTACCTCTTTAATATTTGGTTACTTGCATTTGCTGTATAGTTGTTGGGCAAAGCTAAACCAGCAAATACATTAGCAAATTAATTACATGAGATATAAAAGTGAAATGGTCATGATTGGGAAATGAAGAGGTTCACTTAAAATGTTATTCTTTTTTTAAGATTGTGTCCATGAATTTTCAAGCTAGTATTTTTACTATCCCAGGACCTGAACACAATGGATGCTATCAATTATTGCTATTGATGTACGGTATATGATAATTAATGACAAGAGACTCAGTAAAGATTTAAACCAACCTGAATTTCAAAAACACTCACAATATATGAGGGTCTGTTTTGAATTTATCAGAAGGAATTTACAACAACTACATGAGGGTACTTCTTTATGATCAGAACAATGAATCAGTGAAATATACTTGCACAGACATGGTGTCATCTGCAACATTTAACTCTTTCAAGGTTAGACTCTAAAATATAGATGATAGCCACTTATATGGAATTATTTGGTGAGATGGGGGGCAGTTATGACTGGTAACATCTACTCCCTATGTCCCTTCTACTACAGTATAAGCCATAGTATGAAATCAAAGGAATCAGGATAATTTCTAAGAAATTCAGTAATAAATAAACTGTGCTCTTGTTGGGGGATATTATTTCATATTAAAAGGGGAGATTAGTTTTATGAAAATGTTCTTTTGCAGAAAATTAGGCTATCAAAGAAACCACATAATGTTTAGTAGTCCCAGTGCCAGCAAGCAATCAAGAACCAGCCAAACAGTCCCAAACAGAATACATAAATTAGCAATTGGGAGGATGGGGTGTTATCTGAGGACTGGAGGAGGGTGGATATGATTCCTCTCACAAAAGTGGGAGCAGGACAGAGGCAGAAAACTACAGACCAGTTAGTTTGACCTCAGTGGTAAGGAAAATGATGGAATCACTTCTGAAGGAAAGAGTTGTTGAGTACCTAGAGGCCAGTGGGGCACAGGACCCAAGGCAGCATGGATCCACGATGGGAAGGTCATGCCAGACGAATCTAATAGATTTCTTTGACTGGGTGACCAAAGTAGTAGACCAGGGAGGGGCTGTGGACATGGCCTACCTAGAGTTTAGCAAGGCATTTGATACAGTCCCACACAAAAGGTTAATACACAAGTTAGCCAGCCTTGGAGTGGGTCCCAAGGTGGTAGTCTGGATAAAAAAATTGGCTAGGCAACAGGATGCAAAGGGTAGTAGTAAATGGAGTCCACAGTGAAGAAAGGAGGGCTACTAGCTGGGTGATGCAGGGTTCAGTACTGGGACCAGTCCTTTTTAATATCTTTATAAGTGACATTGCAGAGGAACTGGAAGGAAAAGCCTGTCTTATTTCAGAAGACACAAAGATCTGCAGCAGGGTTGATACACAAGATGGAGTGGAAAGGATGAGAAGGGACTTGGCAAGGTTGGAGGAATGGTCAAATGTATGGCAGCTCAGATTCAATGCAAAGAAGTGCAAGGTAATGCACCTGGTAAACAAAAAACCCAGGGTAATAGTACACAATGGGGGTGTGTGAGATACTGACAACTGTAAAAATGAAAAGGGGACCTGGGGGTAATTATATCAGATGACCTAAACGTGTCAAGCAATGTGAGAAGGCAGTAAGGAAGGCTGTGGGGATACTGGGATGCATAGGGAGAGGCATCAACAGTAGAAAACAGGAAGTTGTTATCCCTCTGTACAGACAGTTGGTGAGAACCGATCTGGAGTACTGTGTGCAGTTCTGAAGATACCATCTCTGCAAAGACATAGACAGAGTGGAGGCTGTCTAGAGGAGGGCAACCAAAATGGTGCAGGGTCTACACCAGAAGACATATGAAGAAAGACTAAAGGAGCTTAATATGTATACCCTTGAGGAAAGAAGGGAGATAGGGAACATGATTGAAACTTTCAAGTACCTCAAGGGAATCAACAAAGTCCAAGAGGGTAACATCTTTCAGGAAAAGAGATGTGCAAGAACAAGGGGGCATAATTTGAAGAGAGGGGGGGACGGCACAGAGGTAATACAAGGAAGTATTTTTCACAGAGTGGGTTGTGGATGCATGGAACAGCCTTCCTAAGACGTCGTGGAGTCATGAAAAGTGGGGGAATTCAAGAATACATGGGACAGACATAAGGCAGTCCTAGTGGGGGGAAGGATGAATTAAGCTGTTGGTTAACTAGGATGTGCAGTTTATCTGTTAGATAGGAAAATGCGCAGACTAAATGGGCCATGCGGTTCTTATCTGCCATCAAATTCTATGTTTCTGTGTTTCTATGTAAGAGCAATAATACAGTTACAGAGAGACCTCCAAAAACCCTAGAAAGAGTGTAAGACAGCAGAAGAGATAGCAGTGCTCAAACATAAGAAAGGGAGTATTGTTTGTAAAAGAGAAAATGGAGTAGTAGTTGAACATTCATCTACTATTGAGTTAGAAAATAGGGATGATAGGCACAGAACAGTAAACAAAGACTGACCACAGCTTTAGCAAGACTTCTTGCTACAGCACTGATCACAGCCTATATCAACAGATACAAATGAACATACCACAGGTCAGGAAATGAAGATGGAACTAGAAAGATAACCATGACAGTGCTCAAAATTCAAATACTTGAAATATGATCTTAATATTTTCTTGCAAGGTTACTGGGCTTTTAAATAAAACAGCCAATGAAGATTTTGTAAATGTCATTAATGTAAGTCTCTTACTCTTACAGGAGATGTGTTTACTCTAAAATATTTCCTTTAGATGAATTAGTGGCTAGTTCATGTCTGCAAATGGATCCACAAATTTTGGAAAGTTTCAGGAGGGCTAATCATTTTTTTCTGAAGATAACTTTAAATAGTTAATTAACTAAACACCTAAACAATAATCCAGATGTATCAAACCGTTTGCTTCTGGATCTAAACACTAATCCAGATATTGTTGAGGGCTCTGTAAAATTTTAACATAAAGAACTAATGTAAATTACTTGTATTCTCCCTTAAAATTGTTCAACTTATACAAACCAGAGCTGGAATCACCTACATAATAACATAATGGAAATGAAAGAGAACAAAAATGATACTGTGTTTTACTGGTACCAGGAGATTTCAAATCCAGAACTGGATATACACTAGTAGAAGTTGTATATCATTCAAACAACTCAGATGCCCTCTCAGTTCCAATTACAGTAGGATATTAAGAGACAAAGTGAAACATTATTCAGGACATATGTTTATTCATGGGAAGACCTTGGTTTGATTTATTTACAGTACGTAAGAGCAAATGGAGGAATCTAAACATGTATAACATATGGTAATGGGCAATTTTCAGTAATGGGTTATATTTTCCCAGCAAAGGATGCTGGTATATTACTTCAGATTTCCAGGTCTTACCCAACTCCAAAAGTGATTATTTTGCCTTAAAAGAACATTATTTCTCTTGACAACTTTGAGAATGACTAGATCATGCGTTGAAACAAAAATACTGGGGAGGGGGGAGTAAGTTCATTTACAACAACAAATTATTAGCAATATGGATCTTGCTGCCAATATTAGTAATCTATGGAAAACAACCCACAACTACAAGAAGCAAAGCCACTCATTTTGGAGGGCACAGATTCTAGGTAAATTCTTTTCAGAAGCAAGAAGAAATAAACAATCATATTGAACTGCTACTGTATAGAGTCTCAAAACTAGAGGGAACCAAAAATGAGTCAGAATAGTTTATTGTTTATTGCTGTAAAGAAACATGACAGTTAAAAACACTAAGAGCCTTGACAAGTAAGCCAAATCCACTGCTTGAGGAATTGCTACATACAATACAGAAAAGCTCAAAACAGATTATCCAAAGTTCTTGAGAAATAAAAATATGTTTATTTAATTTATTTTATTTATCGAATTCTAGGATAACACCTGTGAGCGGATTTTCTTTTGTACGTTCCACGTCAGTTGAACAGAAAATATCAGAGAACAACATTTTATACATATACAGAGGTGGTACTGTAAGTTACAAAAAGGTTCACACAAGAAGCCACTGCTGAAGCATTGTACAATGTATGCCTGCGTCCATGAGTTTGAACACCTTGGAGAAGATAGACACAGAGAAGGTAATAGACAAAGGTGACATAGTGGAGGAGTGGAGGGAGAGAGGAGGAGGGAGGGGTATGTCATGAGATATGGGGGGGTAGGCAGGGGCGGTGTGGGGATAAGTGAAGTGCTTAGGTGGGGAGGTGCTCTCTGATTCAAGAGGTGCATCTAAGTGCAGCAGGTGATTACTATGGTGCGGGGGTAAGAGGATGCAGTCACAGGTGTCCTTGATAATGAGGTGCTGATGAAGACTTTGCTTGTATGCACCAAAAGTTAGATGAAGCAGTCACAGTTGTCCTCGGCAATGAGGTGCTGATGAAGCTTACACTTGAAGGTACTAAAATCAATCGATCAATTAAAATCCTTATTTATTTAAATAAAAGAAATCTTTATTTAAGCAGGCGGGCACTGTTCAGCAAGCTCATTTTCAAGGTGGACCTGGGATAAACAATAGGTAACACAATTTAGGTGAGATCAACATACGATTTCAAGTATGTGTTCAACAATTACAATTTAGATGAGATCAATAGTTGCTACTCCGGAGATTGCAGGTGGTAGAGTGTTAATCCAGTGGGGTGCATGGTAAGAGAACGCATGTTGTGCCAGTGCAGTGCGGCATCTAGGTTCACTAAAGATTTGGCTGTTGGAGCTTCTGGTCAACCTAGCACTCGAGTGTCATGTGTGCAGATTCTGAACTCCTGGTGGCAGCAGATTTAGTGAGGCTTTTTGGCAAGTAGGCAGGTTTGGTATTTAATTCTGCTCTTCAGATGGAGGCAACCTGCCTGAGCATAGAGTTCACAGGTGTGCGTGAGTCTTGCAGCACCTGCAAAGAGGCAGCAGGCCTTATTTAGTGCCTAAGAGATGTTGTGGAGGGCAGTGTCCATTTATGATCCTTATATGGCCAGGCCATGATCGATGAGGGAGACAACTGAACTATTGATGGCCAGGTTCAGGGTTTTGTTTGTTAGGCTGTGTTTGTGATGATAGAGTATCCTGATTCTGGAATTGATGGCCTTTGTGGTATTGTTTATGTGCTGAGTGTAGGACTGGGTGGAGTCGATTGTGATACCCAGGTACTTAAAGTGCTGTGCGAGATCCAGTGTGTCGCCACTGTCATTCTTGACAGACAGGGGAAGGCTTTATGCTTACTAAGGGAGCTGGAGTAGATCATGTTCTATGTTTTTTTTTATAGTTGAGTACTAGTCTGTGTTCTTTAAACCAAGCTGTGGCAGAGGAGAATCCAAGCTGGAGGCCTGCTTGAAGGCGCTTGGGGTGAGGAATGCTGGTGAAAATGACTGTATTGTCAGCGTACAGGTGCATACGACTGGGGCAGGAGCCTTGGAATTTGCTTAGGAAAATGCTGAACATTAGGGGCCCCAGGATTTACCCTTGTGGGACCGCTGAGTGGACCAGCCTGCTATCAGAGATGATATCCCTAATCTTGACCTGCTGTGAGTGATGGCAGAAATAGCTGTTGAACCATTGAACTGTATCTGGAGAGAGTATGGCACAGGTTAGCTGCTCAGGGAGGAGCATATGATACACCATATCAAATGTTTTGATAGGTCAATAAATGCAGCCCTCACAAGGTGGTCTGGGTCTAAAGTTTGGTGGATGAAGCCCATAAATTCCAGCAAAGCCTTGATGGTGCTGGGCCCCACCTGGAACACATGCTGCTCTGGGTAAAGGAGTTGGTGCAGGCTCAGGTAATCCATAAGCTGATCTGCCACAATCTGTTCAAGCACTTTGGAAAGTGGTGGGAGTATGGAGTTCAGCCTGTAGCTGTATTTGCATGTATTGATAGAGTTTCAAATAACAGTGCTTACTAAGGACCGTGAAGCTTTTTTTGCTTATTGCAGGTAAAGACACATTTAATTTAAAGTCTCAAGCTAATGCTTAGCAGTCCTATGAAGGACTGGTGGAAATATTTTGTGAAAATATTTTATAATCTGTTCCAGGACACCTTAAACACAATTGTGAGTTGTATGCTACCCAATTTAATATACATAATCAGACATAGTTGGGCTAATATAAATAAAACTGCAATCAGGAGTTTTCTGGCATAACTACCCAAAGCCAAAGCTGCAGGAAAAGGCAAAGATAGAGATTAAGTATCTCTCACAAATATTAGAAACATAGAAATATAGAATTTGATGGCAGATAAGGAACGCTTGGCTGACCTAGTCTGCCCATTTCCCTACCTAATGGATAAGCTGCAGATGCTAGTTAACCAACAGTCTACTTCCTCCTACCCCCCACTAGAATTGCTTTATGTCTGTCCCATGCATTCTTGAATTCCCCCACTGTTCATGACTCCACGACCTCCTTAGGAAGGCTGTTACATGTATCCACAACCCTGTCTGTGAAGAAATACTTCCTCACGTTGCCTCTGAGCCGTTCCCCCCTCTATCTTCAAATTGTGCCCACTTTTTTTTGCACATCTCTTTTTCTGAAAGATGCTACCCTCTTGGATTTTGTTGATTCCCTTCAGGTATTTGAAAGTTTCTATCATGTTCCCCCTCTCCCTCCTTTCCTCGAGACTATACATCTTTAGTTCCTTTGATCTTTCTTCATATGTCTTCTGATGCAGACCCTGCATCATTTTGGTTGCCCTCCTCTGGACAGTCTCCACCCTGGCTATGTCTTTGCGGAGATGGGGTCTCCAGAACTGTACACAGTACTCCAGATGTGGTCTTACCAACTGTCTGTACAGAGTGCCAACAACTTATGCATCCCAGTATCCCCCCAGCCCTTCTTACTGCCTTCTCACATTGCTGGCACACCTTTAGGTCATCTGATATGACTACCCCCGGTCCCTTTCCATTTTTGTTGTTGTAAGTATCTCACCCCCCATTGTGTACTCTTACCCTGGGTTTTTGTTTCCCAGGTGCATTACTTTGCACTTCTTTGCATTGAATCTAAGCTGCCATACATTTGACCATTCCTCCAACCTTGCCAAGTCCCTTTTCATCCTTTCCACCTCACCTTGTGTATCAACCCTGTTGCAGAGCTTTGTGTCATTTGCAAAGAGACATACTTTCCCTTCCAGTCCCTCTGCAATGTCACTTATAAAGACATTAAAAAGGACCGGCCCCAGTACTGAACCATGCGGTACCCCCCTAGTAGCCCTCCCTTCTTCACTGTGGACTCCATTTACTATTACCCGCTGTGTCCTGTTGTCCAACTAGTGTTTTACCTAGGCTACCACTCTAGGACCCACTCCCTGGCTGGCTAATTTGTTTATTAATCTTTTGTGTGGGACTGTGTCAAATGCCTTGCTAAAGTCTAGGTAGGCCATGTCCACAGCCCCTCCCTGGTCTACTGCTTTGGTCACCCTGTCATCTGCCCTCCTCCAGTCCTCAGGTACCACCCCATCCTCCCATGATTTATTAAAAAGGGTAGTCAGTGGTGTTACTAGTTCATCCCTTAGTTCCTTTAAAATTCTGGGGTGAATCCCATCAGGCCCCATTACTTTATCCACCTTCAGTTTTAAGAGTTCTTTCTGAACCCTTTCTTCTGTGAAAGGACTAATATCAACCCTCCCTATCCAGAGTGCTTCTATTGACTGGATTAGGTATTTCCCCCTGCTTTTCCATTGTGAATACTGAGCAGAAGTAGTCATTCAGTATCCCTGCGTTTTCACTGTCACTCTCTGCCCAACTAACTTCCTCTTTGTTCAGCCTCAGTATCCCTGCCTTAGTCTTTATTTGCTCCCTAATGTACCTATAAAAGGTTTTATCCCTCTTCTTAACCAAGTTGGCTATCTTTTCCTTGGTTTGGGCCTTTGCTATTCTGACTGCCTTACCCACTTCCTTCTGCTTTAACTGGTACAGTTCTCTGTCCTGCTTCTTCTGTGTTTCCTTATACTTCCTGAAATCTATCTTTTTTTACCTTACCTTCCCCACCACTTCTTTTGAGAACCATAGTGTTTTTTTATTTAATTTTGATTTGTTTATTTGCTTCACACAAAGACTTGTTGCCTCTGTGATGGCGGTTTTGATGTTTCCCCATTGTTGCTCCACCCCACCTTCTTGCCTGTTTGCTAGTGCTTTTCTGAGACACTCTCCCATTTTGTCAAAATCAGCCCTCCTGAAGTCCAGTACCTTCACTGTTGTGTGGCTTGACTCTACAGCTAAGTTTATCATGAACCACACTGTTTGGTGGTTGCTTGTTCCCAGATGGCTACCCTCTTCAAGATCAGAGATCCTCTCTCCATCCGCATTTGAGAGTACCCAGTCTAAGATTGCTCTCTCCCAAGTGGGTTCCAAAAGTAGCTGTCTGAGACATGCCCCTGTAGGGCATCAAGAATGGCCCTGCTCTTGGATGTGGCTGCAGCAAAGGTGCTCCATTCAAAATCTGGCATATTCAGGTCCCCATCAGCAATATCTCCCCTTTCTCTGCCATCCCAAGGATGCCTTCTATCATTTCTTTGTCCATTCCCCCCCTGAGACGGGGGTCTCTATGCAACCCCTGTGCGGATTGTGGAGCCATTTCCAGTCTCAGGGTGACCCACAGTGCCTCCTCTTCTCTCTGTTTACCCTTTAGTTCTGTTGCATTTATCCCTTCTCTTACATAGAGAGCTACTCCTCCTCCTCCTCCTCCTCCTCCTCCTCCTCCTCCTCTTCTTCCCTCCCTGTCCATCCTGTAGATGGTGTACCCTGGTATGTTGACATCACAGTCATGGTTCTATGTGAATGGTGGGATCCAATAACCACAAACATTTTCAGTATAATCATTGATACAGGTCACTTCATAGAAGGGTGAAAAAGGAACCATCTGGTTCTAATACATTAGAAGGGGGACAAGCAAAGAACTTCTAGTTACCACCCTTTTAGACTAAAAGTTATACTTGATAAATGATATGTTTAACCAGGAGTAGCACACTAAGCTGAAGCTTGTTTCCTGCTGTGTCCTGGGAGCATAAGGAAGTTAAGTGACTTGCCTAGGATCATACAGTATGTGCCTAGGTGGCTGTGGGATTCAAACCCAGGTCTCCAGATCTGCAGCTCATAGCCTTAATCCACTGCACTATGCAGCTTCCTTAGTCATTTCTATTAAAGTACATACAGTCGTGGAATGATTGGCATAAAATACCAAGCGTGGGGCAAGATGGATTCTGTAAGAAATATAAATCAATGAATAATTATTTCATAATCCATTACTAGATGGGTAAGTATACAAGGAGGAAATTTTCCAGACTGTGGGCAACTTTTATTGATTGCAAAGCAGCCAACATTTCACAAATGGAGCTATTCTATGGAAATATCAGTAAGGGTAGGTTTAGATTGGATCATCATAGCTGTTCTGGTTGAATATCACATAAATTCTTGTGCAAAGATCTGTACTGGCCTAAACATTAAATGTTCAGACCCTTTTCTTTCTAACCAGAGAGTTCGGCAGGGACATATTTTTGGCCCCAACACTTCATTGTTTAGTTATTAAAGATGCACCATAGTAGAAAACCTGGAGGTAATCTATTTTCACTCACCAGAGGTTTCAGGTGTGGGAGTGCCAGCTTTGAATTATTCCAACAGTTTGGATATACAGCCCTTCTCCATAATCTGTTCACAGAGGAAACTCTTCTAATTGTCAACAATCTCAAGTGACTGGAAACTTATTATAAATTTAGAGAAATTGATTATTGGAATTAAAGAATCATCACAGTACTGGTATAAATAACATACAACTCTAGAGGATACTGGTGTTCATTTATTTGGCAAATTCTATTTACTGAAAATAATAGCTGGGTTAAAGCATTTATTACAGACCAGTAAGGGAAGAATTTTCATTAAAGGGAAGGTAAGCTATCTTAGCAATACAGAGGTAATGTCCACAAACAATATTTACAAGTTTGTATGGCCAAGATTAATTATCATGTTGTATGCAGGGTAAACGTTTGGGATAGGATGCTAAGGATAGATTGGTTTAAGTTTCAAAATAAATTTTTACTATCCACCATCCCAAACTGCAATAACCTTTTAAGAGCAGAGCCCGATACCTCCATATTAAAATGCACAGCAAACACAAGACTAGGATGTTATTGCCTGGAACTGATGATTATGGAAGAGAAATGGCTACAGATATATGCCTTAGAGTCCTTGAAGAAGTCCTACTGGATTAAGCTACAGAATTGCTCAGGATGAAGCTAAAGAATAACTATTTCTGTGGGTGGAATTTATAAAACAGACTCTGTATAGTAGTAGGTATTTCTTCTATACAACAACGAACTGAGGATCACCTGGTGAAATCCAGGCCAGTTTGGGGATACATACTTATTGTAGCTTAGCAAAACTAGACTATCTGACATACTGTACAGTATATATGAAACAAGCATTAGAATTTATAACAGCAAATAGGGTAACTATTCATTACCCATTGATAAAGTAGTCTATATCTTGAGAACCTTACATGGAGTTTCTGTCAAATCCTGAAATAAGAAGGCATGTTTAAGTTAAAAACTATCAAGTTCTATTCAGTTAACATTGAGGATTTGTATTAGAATCTACCTCCAAAAGAAAGACTATTTCCACAAAATTTAAGCCTCCCAATACAATCAGAAATTATTTAGTGGTATGTCCTTTCCCTGAACACATTAGAGCTATACATTTAGTAAGGCTGCTAAAGGATTGCAGCAGATGTCCATTTGTCTGGGGCACTCCCTCCCCAGCCTGAAGCCAGGCAGCTTAGGTTCCTTCTTCTGGGGTGGAGAGCAAACCCTGGAACCACATCAGGAGGAGGAACCACAGGTGCAGCCAGCAGGGTGATGGCCTTCTGTAGAAATGCAGAAAGAGGGGTTAAAAAGGATTAAAGCCAGTAGTTCCCCTTCTTTTCTTTCCCTCTTTGGATCACCAGGACACAGAAGGCTGAAGCTGAGCAGTCTCTACCAGCACTGTCCACCAAGGTAGGAAGGACAATTTTATTAGGGTACCTGCCCTGCTGAGAGAAGATTCAGTTTAGGTCAGTACTGGCTAATCTGCCACGGAGGGATAAAACAGCATTTGTGTGGGACCCTGCTTTGTTCATGAACAAAGATCAGGACCACTACAGTCAGTTAATAGGAGTCATGGTTGATTCATAGATTCATAGAAGTGTGATGGCAGAAAAGGACCAAAAAGGCCCCCTGAGTCTGCCTATTTGTTCAGCTATCTGCTTGGATCTGTACCTCCCCACCCTTAACACTCCCCTGTGGTTGTCACATGCCCTTTTGAATCCCTCCACTGTTTTTTCTCCAAAGACCACCTGCAGGAGTCTGTTCCACTTTTCCACCACTCTCTCTGTGAAATAGTATTTCCTAATGTTACCCCAGAACTGCCCCCCTTCCCCTGCATGCCATTGCTCCTTGTCCTCTGATTACCCTTTATTTGGAAGATGCTTTCCACAGGCACCCTGTTTATACCCTTAAGGTACTTGAATGTCTCGATCATGTCTGCCCTCTCCCTCCTCTGTTCCAGGGAGTAAATGTTCAGATCTCTCAACCTTTCTTCATAGGATAGGTGGCTTAACCCTTTTTCCATCTTTGTCGCTCTCCTCTGAACCTGCTCCAGCCTTCCCACATCCTTTTGAGGTATGTCCTCCAGAACTGGACTCCGTACTCCAAATGCAGTCTAACCAGATGGGTTTATAGGGTACTGTAACCTCTCTATTTCTACTGGTGATCCCCCTTCTGATGCATCCCAGCATTCTACTCCCCCTGGCCACTGCCCTTCTGCACTGCCTTTCCACCTTCAGGTCCCCTGATATAGTGATGCTCAGGCCCCTTTCTTGTTTCATTACCGCCAGATCTCTGCCCCCTGTACAGCACCCTGCCTGCCAATTCCTGTAGCCAAGATGATTGATTCTACACTTTTTTGTATTGAATGAAAGCTGAGACCTCTTTGACCATGCCTCAAGCCTCCCCAAATCTCTCTGCATTTTTTTTTACCCCTTCCTGTGTGTCCACCCTATTGCAGATTTTAATATCATCCACAAACAGACTCACACCTCCCTCAAGGCCCTCCACAATGTCTCCTACAAATATATTGAACAGTAGGGGCCCCAACACTGATCCCTGAGGGACCCTGCTTGTGATTCATCAAGCCACTTTTCTCCAGGTAGGTGGTGATACTGCCTTTTTTTAGTTTCTCCATTAACTTGCCTACCACTGACGTCAAGCTTACAGGCCTGTCATTTCCCACTTCCTCCCCCCTTATGTAGTGGGACCACATTTGCCTGCCTCCAGTCTTCCAGCACCACCCCAGCCTCCAGGGACGACTGATTGAGGAGTGCAGTCAATGGCACTACCAATATCTCCTTTAGTTCCCTTAACACCCTTGGGTGCACACCATGCAGCCCCATTGCCTTGTCCACCTTCATGCAGCCTAGTTCTCCAAAAATTTCCTCCACGGTGAAAGGCCTCATATCCACTTCACCCTCCCCTGCCATTTCTTTTCCTGCTCTGCTGACTTCATCTTCTTCGTCCCTATTGAACACTGAGCAAAAATAGTTGTTTAACAGGTCCACTTTCTCTCTGTCCCCTTGTAGCCTTAATGCTACAATGGGGGGGGGGGAGTGCTGGGAGTGTAATGATTAATTCATAGAGGCTGGTTGAAAAGGGGATTTCCTTTGTGGTATAAAGGGTGCAGTTAATTGAAACCAGCAGGCTCAAAAAAACAAAAATTGTTCTCTGATGTGTGCTGCAGGTGTCCACTGATCTTTGGGCTATTTGGTCTCTGTTTCTCATATATTTTTCAGTTTAGCATCTTGGGGCACATGCAATAGCTTGGACTTGCTGAGAACGTATTCCCCTAAGTGTTGTTGCTTCCAGTGTGTTTTATTTAATTATTATTGTAATTATTGCAGATACAATGTGTATATTAAAGGATACCTAAACAACATTTTGACAACAAACTATTGGAAAATCTGACCTCAAGCAGGACTAAAGGAAAGGCTGCTGAATTCATTAATGCTAAAACTACATATATATAAGTTACTTAAATGTGGTTCCAAAGCATTTGAAAAATGTAAAATCAGCCTTCCAATTTTGAAAAAACTGCCTTACCTGCTTCTAAAAATGGCCGCCAAATGTGTTAAGTGATGACAGCATCGGAGCCAAAGTCAGAGAGCTGTATGGCTCTCTATAGTGCTAACTGATTCTTTTTTTCTCTTGATATAGAATTGTTTCACCCAAACTGCAAAACCATGTGCATTATTTTGATCAATATGCATGTTAGGCTATGGTTCTGTTCATTTTGTTTACTTTAACATGTCGAAATTGTGTTTTAATCCAACAGACTTTCTCTTTAGCAAACCACAGTGCAGTACAAATCTTGAATAACCTGGTACGTCTAGTGGATTTGTCAGATCCACGATGCTACAATTGGGGATGCTGGGATGTGTGCATACTTAATATGCACTTTTAACATTTTATGAAGCCTTTATATGTTCTGCTATTATGCTTTTCCAGTATGTGTTTGACTGAAACTACAAATGTAATCCATAGTTTGAATGTAAACATTTATACAATCAATAAATCAGACTTCTTCAACAAAGTGAAATAAGCAGCAGCAGCAAGCAAGTACTTTACAATGGGGGGGGGGGTTACAGCCGCACCATTCACCACCCCATAAATCCACCACTTGTTTGTAGCAAAGTTCTTCTGTAATCCAATGCCAGAGTTCATACTTTCTTGGAAATCAAAAATATGCTTGTCTTGTCTTCTCTTCTTTATCCATGGGAAATAATAAGAAGAAGAATCAGTATTTATATAGTACTTTCATACACATTGTATCCCAAAGTGCTTTACAAACAATGCTAGACTGGTGGTGAAGTGACTGAATGTGTAGTGGCAGCCAAATCACACATTAAAACCCACACACTGCCTTGGACAATTGCATGAACTGGTTTTATGGGAAGGAGAATGTTGGCCAGGACAATAGGGTCAGGTAGTGATCATGGTGCTGGCAGCCTCACATCTTATTTCTCACAGTGATCTGTTCATATTTCTCCCCTTCTGTCTTCCCCCTTCCCTGAATACAGCAGTACCTTGCAGGAGTGGCCTTCTCAGTTCCCCTCTGGTATTCATTTCCCCACACCAAAAATAGATGAGCTCATCACCCTTGTGCATCATGAACGTAGGTAGAACAGTCCCCAGGTTTTTTGACGTATCAAAAATAAAGAAATATTTCCAGTAAGTCAGGCTGATAGCAGCAGGGAACAAGGGGAATTATAGGTTTTCCTATCCTTAAAAGAGTAGGCTACCTTTGATTAGGCACTATTAAATGATGGGTGTGCACATCATTATGCATGTCATTTAATAGTGCCTAGTCATAGATGGATTAAATCTTATATAGGTAGGAATGCCTATGTTTCCCCTTGTGCTCTGCTGCTATCAGGCTGGCTTACCAGAAAATCATGTTTATTATTAATATGTAAAAATGACATGAACAACTGTACTAAATGCATTCATGATGCAGAAGGGTAGTGAGCTCACCAGTTTTTGGTGTGAGGAGCAGAAGAGAAGAATGAATGCCAGACAGGGACTGAAGAGGCCATTTCAGCAGGGTACAGCTATATTCAGGTTATGGAAAGACAGAAAGGGGGATGTTTAGCAGATCACTGTGAGATCTGAAATGTAGGGCTGCCAGCACCATGATCACTACCTGACTGTGAATGAGAGCAGCCAGCGATGACAAATACTCAGTGGCAGGGCTGCACTTCAAGTGTTACTTGAATTCAGTGTAGGGAGATTACCCACAGGTGGGGGGTGTTGACATTTGTTAGAACAGTATTGAGGGAGCTGTGTATAGATCATTCAAGATTTAGAAGGGTGGTAGACAACCAGTTTGCATTGTGGAGTAGGGCACTAAAAAGTACTGGAGAAGATTTGTAGGGAACTGTCCTGTGGGGTTCTGCAGATCACAGGTAAAGGAGTAGACTGACACTGGAAGTCTGGTGAATTCACCCAAGGCATTAGTATGCATCTCCTGCTAATAATAATGTTATCCATAGTAAGTACAGCCCTTATGAGGGCATGAACAGCAGTTTTTCTGGCGAGTCCTGAGGCTTATTGCTTGGCCCTCCATGAAGATCCAGTTGTTGGTTAATGAGGCTGGACAAAAACACAACAGGGGAACTGTACATACTGCCTTCACTGTGCAGAAGGGTGGTGATCCACTCAATGTTTACTGTGGGAGTAGATGTCAAACATTGAAAAAGTGGACTTAAGTGTGATTTGGGAGGTATTTTTTTAACAGTGTCAGCTGATGATCCATATCGGTGTAGGTATGCACAACTCTCTGAGGTATACGATTACAGTCTGAGTTGTGATAATTCTCTTCATGAGACTGCAAGCTCATATGTAGCCCCAGGCAGTACTATGGACACAGCATGGATGGCTGGGTGTTCAACAGAAGCCAGGCTGGGGGCAGGGGGTTCACTTGGATAAAGAATACAAGAGAAGCTTTTTTTGTGGATCAACAAGAATGCATGAGCTTTGAAATTGGACTAGACCGGTACTTCGCTGCGTGACCCTGAGCAAGTCACCTAACCTCCTTGTGCTGCCAGGCCACATCTGTAAACAAGGTTTCAGCATAGTGTGTCTCTCCAGGTTTACAAAAAAAAAATCAGGGCATCACATAACCGCTAGATCATCAGGTATTTGGAGTGCTGTACTGTTCTGTAGTTTGCCAAAGAGAAAGTCAGCTACATTGCAAAACATTTTCAACAAGTTAAAGTAAAAAAAATGAACAAAATCATAGCCTATCATGTGTAATGATCAAAATAATCCATATGTTAACACATGGTGTTGATCATTCTGGTAAAACAATTCAAAACAAAGAGAGAAAGAAGAACGAGTTAGCCTAATAGGAATCTATATTGGTCTCTGGCTCCAATAATGTCATCATGACTCATCAATTAACAAAGCAGACATGTTAGGGAGAAGGCAAGGCTGTTTTTTTGTAAGTGGAAGGCTGATGTTTACAATTTTAAAAAGCTATGGAACTGCATTTTTTATTTACATAAATGCAGTTTTAGCATAAATGTAAACAGTTGCCTTTACATTACCTCACAATGAAGCCAGATTTTGGAACCTGCAGTTTTAAAAAACTGCTTGTTTAGGTATCATTTAAGTATATTGTGTGCTGTATTATTTGATGTCTCTGATGCCTTGTTATCTACTGCTAACCCTTGTATCGTATATTATGCTCTGTAGTGTTTGCTGAATCTAAGTTTTGCTTTTGTCATTGTTGACTTATGTGTATCTTTCCCAGGTCCACCTTGTAAATGAGTTCTTCTCAATGGTGTTTCACCTGGCAAAATAAAGATTGATTGATTGTTTGATTGATTGATTGATATTTCAGTTTGCAAATAAGAACAGAAGTACAATATATTCCTGGAGTCTTCTACCAAAAGTTGAATTGACATCAAACTGCCTTTTAATTAGTTTTTCATTTTCAGATTATCTAAAGTAGCAGTTTATGTTAAGCAAGTATTTGAGGTGGTGACCTCCAGAATTTGGTGTTTGTTATGTTGATAAGGAATCCCCTTTTCATCAGGGGTCACTGGTGCTGGCTTGGAAGGAGACTGTGGGAGATGGGGGGCTAATGGACACCAAATTAACAGACAAGTGCCAGTGATCCTAGAGTTGTCCCACTATTTTTCCCATCAAAGATACCTAAATCAGATTAATCCAACAAGCAAACAGATTGACCACAGAGAACACTAGCTCACCATAATGGATCAGGCAGTACAACTGTATGGTGATTGCCATGGGGGGCTGGAACAGTTAGGCATGTGAGGACATGTGGTTCCATAGGCCAAAGGGTGCTCAGGGAAGTACAGCATGACTTGGACCTCCTAACAGTCTGGAATGGGAATGCATTTGCCAGCAGTGTCTAGAGTTTAGCTCCATAGTCAGGGCCATTAATAATGTTACAGAACATCACAGGTGCACTACCAGAGTTGTGACTATGCACTGAACACTGTAGCAGGACTGGACTGGCAGGGTAACTTTGGGTACACCTGTCACAGCCTCTGTTCTCATTGCAGCTAGGGGCAATATGCAGCGATGCAGTCTACCTTTTTGCATACAGTGACAACACAGGGCTTCTTCTTGAGCAAAGTCTAAACTGACAGTAAAACATGGTTCATGTACATTAAGTTACAAAAAAAGTCAGCCATGGCACAGAAAGTAGGTTTTGGCTTATTTTTCTTGCATTTTAAAACCTAGATGAGATTATGAAAAAAAATAGCTTAAGAAGTTCCTTTAGTTGTGTGAACCCTAAAAGCTTTGTTCTTATGCAACGGGTTGGTGAAGCCAACTACCATGCACAATTTTCTGTTAGCAGAAGGAAAAGAAAAACTGGAAAAAATCCCAATGGTAATAGTATAAATAATTTCAGGGATTATCAGGCATAGGCAACCTGAGTAAGCACAGCAGTGACAACAACAGATCTCCCCCAGTAAATGGTGAATGGACAATACACCAGGCTTCTAAAGGGACCAGAAGACCCTTTCAGGTCCCCAGATGCTGGACCACAATGGGTTAGAGGTCATTCATGCACAAGGCTTCTCAGTGGTACAATACCCTTAACAAAGAAACACTTACAACTGCTACACATGGTCCCTTTAAAAGGCAACTCTGACTATTCCTCACCTTTACCACTCAATGTGACTGCCTCTCCTAAGTGACTGCCTCCTCATTTTACCCTAGTTGAAGGTGACCTGTTACCTCTCTTAGAGCTCCATTTTTTGTTATCAGTATCTCCCAATCTCATCCCTTACCCCCCCCAACACCACACTGCCTCACCCATCCCCTCCCCCTCTAATGGCACTTTCAGATATGGGGCCCTCCAACCCATCCACCTCGCACTTTTGCCACCTACCTGTACCTGCAGACATTGGCACTTTAGCCTGCCTACTTTTTCCTGACTCCTTCCTACCCTATACTAACTATATACTGTTCACCCTGAAACTTGTCTGAAGCTGTCTTATGTTGTCTCTCTCTCTCCTTTTCTGGCTGTATAATAAATGCTTAGACATCGTTGTGTTTTTAAGACTGTAACCATTGTTGAGCTTTGTATGTATGTTACCTTATATCCTTTGATGTGGAACCTTTATTAGAGGTTGTTTGGTGGTCTGGGGGGACATTTTGATTCTGAGTATGTTCAGCAGTATCTTTTGGAGAGAAGTTTGATACCCTACTAAGCATGTTCTGAACCAAAATTTCAAACCCTTATAACTTGTGGAATGATTAATATTTTTTCACTAAGCTAATGAAATGCATCTTTCTGGGGTAAGACTCTGGAGAATCAAAACCCTAATGGTTTTTCCTTTTGTTGCTTGGGGGGGGGGAGGAGAGTTAGGGTTGGACATCCTAACACTACATTTCCCTTCTTTTGTAGCATTAAGTTACCCTAACTGGTGCATTAATTAAGTTTTTTGGAAAGAAAATATATACACAGTGGCTGCAGACAATCCATACTTTATTTGGAAAGACTAACAGAGCATTTATTTGAAAACAAAACAAAATGGTAATATTAAATGCACACTGACTGTAGAAAATAGACTTAGAATTGACATTTTCATTTTTTGAATTTTGTGTTTGGGCTGTGACCAGTCCCCCCCCCCCCCAAATGGTTATCATCTGCAGTCTGTTTGTATTAGAAGAAGACAGGGGATGAACTCCATTTGAATTTCCTCCTGCTGCTGTTGTGACAGTAAGTTATTTTTCTTGAGAAACTTGGAACACTAAATCTGAAAGAGTAGAATCAGGTTTTGAAACCTACTGGAGAACCTGGGGATCCATTAGGTCATCAGAAGTACTGAGAATGGGATTTACTCACCTGGTAAAGGTGATTATCTGAGTACCCTTTATAGCACTCTGCAGTCAGAAACCAGTGGGTATACCTTGTCCATCCTATAGGTTGATGCATGATCCAATCAAATGAAGTGGGTGAGGATATACCTCTGTGCTCATCAGATTATCTCCAGTGTGATTCTTCCTTAGCTATATTGTGAAAAAATCAAGAAAAACAGAGGCATACAAGCTGGGAGAGGAGATACCCTATGAACAGAGTCACAAACATGCAACCTCTTTCTTGAATGATGTCCCCTCTGACTAGTGCCTGGTAGCCCGTTCTAAGGTGTAAGTTAGAATAGAGAACTTGATCATGTATTTTTCTGTACCCACACTCTTTATTGTGACTCCTTCCTTATGTATCATTGACAAATGTAGATGTTTCTTGGCAGCATAAAATTCCTATCTGCTATATGTTTTATATTTGTACACTTGTAAGCTGGAATTCATTGCCCCATGTTCTCTGATTGCATCCATTGTGATGCTAATGACCTTGTTAACCCAGTCAGAGAGGTAATGTGACGTCCCGGGTGGGGCTGCGGAGTACTATAAAGGGTACTCAGATAATCACCTTTAACAGGTGAGTAAATCCCATTATATTTCATACTCTTTATAGTACTCCGCAGTCAGAAACCAGTGGGACCTTAGTAGCAGTGCAGATATAAGAAGTTATTATTCTTGGGAGAGTGAAAGAAAGGCAGATTGCTACAATGTTATGTGTGTTGGGCCCCCACACAATTTCAGCCAATGTTGAGTGAAGACACACGTATAGAAGACCATGTGGCTGATGAATAAATGTGTAGTAGTGATACATTCCCCCCATTTGGCCAGGAAGTTGTGTGTCTGATCCATCTAGCAATGGTGTCTTTGGACTTTCTTGGACTTGGCTGCCTGTCCTACCCTCTGCCCTCTGATCAGTACGAGGAAGTCGTCTGTCAAGTGTATCTAGCTTGTCATGCTGAAGTATCACTAAGGTGATGGTCAACCTCTAGTGGGAGAGTTTGTAGGACATCTGAGGTGTCAGCTGTCATTATGAAAGTCGGTAGTATGACTTGGTCCCAGTGATATGTGGATACCACCATGGGGAAAGGGGTGCCATTCTTTGAATGGCCCTGTCACTAAGAAAACATTAGGAAGGGCTCCCTTTATGGGAAGGCCTGTTCTGGCCTATCCTACTAGTGAAGCAGAGTGCTACCAGGAAGGCTGTCTTGATTGTGCGCCAGTGTAAAGATTCCTGTTGGATAGTCTGGTATTGTAGGGCATCTGGTACTATGTTGAGTTGCCCCTTGATTCCCTTATTCTGACCGTTGGTGATGGTAATGTTACTGCCTTAAGCGACCTGATTGTGTCCGAGCATGAGCTGGTGTGACCTATTCCTGGCAGCAGACGCTTATAAACAAGATTGCTGATGCCTGAATCTGGGGTGCGTCAAGGCTTAGGCCTTTGTTTGCCCCTTCGATTGTAGGGTCCAGAATTGGGGTAACCCTGTCAGTGATGATGAAGCTTCCATTTCCTTGCCCATTTGTAGGAAAATGTGCCATTGTATGTGGTAAGTTTTAATAGTAGCTGTCCCTGGATTGTAATGGTTGATGCACCACTGTGAACTGATAAGTTAGGTATCACAATCTTTTCCCTTCCATATGTATGCTTTCAGGTTCCGGTTGGATGGGTTTGGAGAAAAAGTAGGACCCTGGTACAGGAGATCCAGCTGGTGAGATAATGGCCTTGGTGGCTTCTGTGCCTTGCCTAACTAAGTGAGTAACATGGCCTTCTGTGTCAATAGGGGGTCCACCATGGCTACGGTTGTCTCTGAGCGGTGTGTTTTGTGGAGTGTCTTGTCATTGGAATGTGGGAAAATACATTGTTTTCTGAGTCTCCGCCGGGGCTGAGCATTTTTTCACCTCCAGTGCCTCAGGTTTAGAAGGCATGGGGTGGAGATTAGGTAGTTACGTGTACCAGTGTGGTGTTATGAGGTCCAATTGGAACAAGGCCCAATTGGCCTGTAGGCCTGTGGGGAGTGTGTTGGTTGATTCTCCACTGGTGATAGTTGATGGTGACTCTGCTCAGCCAGTTTGTTTCAGATGGATTATAGGCTCCGTTCTGCCCAGAGAAGGGTTGTAGGGATAGTTTTATTGAGGGTTTGCTTCTGGTGCCTCCTGGCTTGTTTAGGCAGGTGAGTGTAACTCAGTTATCCTACTGGGCTAGTACCGCTTTTATTGGTGATGAGGGATCTCATATCCCCTATGTGTTGGTGAGGGGCTGTGGGAGATCCTCATCCCATGCTGTGTTCCCCATTCTGTCTATGGGGTAGTCTGCAGCTTGGAGGGGTCGCTGCTGGAGGGACCTCCTTCAAGTCGTGAGTGCCTGGGCTTAATTTTTTCATTGGTTAGGGGTTGCTACAGGAGGAACCCCAGCCTTGATGATGCTCAGTGATGGGAGGCAGGCGTTGTTGGTTCAGAAACTGCTACTGGACAGGTAATCTGTCCCATTCAGATTATTTTGTTTACTTTGCAGGCCCTGTTGCTGCAGTCTAAAGATATTGTGGTTGTATTGAGCCACAAGTACCCTGAGTACATTTGAGCTGCTGCTACAAGATTAATTGATTGCATGTAGTTCATTGATTATATGGGGCTATGTTATCCACCATGCTGTGGTCATCCAGGTATGGAATGACATGTACCCGTCGTTTCATATGGTGCCATAATAGGATTGCCAGAGTCTTGGTAAACACTCGGTATGCTACTGCCAGGTCAGACAGTAGGCAGGTGTACTGAAGGTGCTGTCAATCAATGCAGAACCTGAGTTATCAGTGGGATGTGAAGGTAGGCATTGTCGAGGCTCACCGAGGTCAGTAGACCCCCGACTGTATTAATGATAGTTCCTCTTTGAATGTTTGGTGTAAATCACTAGCCAGTTTAAGTACAGCACTTGAGATCCAGTGTGGACTGCATCCAGTCAATCACTTGTGCCCCCTGCCTGTATGGATTCCCCCTCTGTAGTGCCTTTCAAGACAATAATGTATTGGCAGAGTGGTTCGTAATCTCTGGGAAACTTGTCATAGCCGTTGTGAAGACAAGAGCAATTTGTCCCCCTGTTCGGGTATGGCAGTGTCCCTAGTAGGTGGTCTTAGTGGTAATTTACCTGAAAAAGCAGGGCATATCTTGTCCCTATAGGTGAGATAGTGGAGCCCTATGAATGGAGGGTGATGAAACAACATCATAATTTCCCTAGGGCAAGGCATGTAAAGAGATGATACCTCAGGTGATGAGGACTGATTGCACTCCATTCCTTTGATTGAAGGGTAGGACTGGGATGACAAGCATTGATCCCTGAGACAAGGAAAAAGCAGTCAATGTGATATATGGGGAAGACCTGTAATCTCCAGTGTGGAGAAAGGATCATGCATGAGCCGGTGTACCGCTCGGGTGGTGTCTTGTCCCATCCCGCCAGATTCGTGTTTCGGTTATGGGCTGGCTCTGATTGAAAAAACATCTTAGGTCCCCCCCTCCTCCCCAGGCAAGGCAAGGTGCTGAGCATGTGGGATCCTGTGATGGGAGCAGTGATCTCACTGGCTGTATAGCCAACGACCAAGCAGTGGGAATTTTGACTAGTGTGGGAAAAGAGAATAGTGCAAAACATGAGGTGTAGACTGGCCCCAGGGGGCCTGGCAGTGCTGACAGGTAAGCCTGTTGAGGCCAGGACAGATGAAGGTCACCCGTGACAATATTTGCCTGCGAGATGTGCCAATTACTAAGTGAGGGGCTGAGTAAGTCTCTCAGAGCATCAATGCTGCTCCACCTGGGTCTTAATAGTCCAATTGGACAGTGAGATGGGGGGCTGAAAGCGGTGGCAGTTTACGTGCCACCTGCCCACATTATTCTGTATGTTACCTAGTGTTGGTTCAAATTAGAACCAACACTGTTCACTTGGGAGCTTAAGCAACAGGTTGGTAGAAAAGAGGCCAGGAGTTATATTTTGTTTTAAACTGAAATATTTGAATAGTTTGTTAGTGAAATTAGTTCTATGTGTTAAAAATTATTACCTTGAATTTGAACTGATACTTGGGCTGTGATATTGTAGGTTTGGGGATAGATGTTTGGTAGGGAAAATTAGAAGGTAATTTAAATGTGTTGTTTGCCTGGTGTTTGGAGGAGGGGACATTAGCTGCAATTAACTTGTCTTTAAACAGGAATTACTGTGGCTTTCATTGTTCACTTGGGAGCTTAAGCAACAGGTTGGTAGAAAAGAGGCCAGGAGTTATATTTTGTTTTAAACTGAAATATTTGAATAGTTTGTTAGTGAAATTAGTTCTATGTGTTAAAAATTATTACCTTGAATTTGAACTGATACTTGGGCTGTGATATTGTAGGTTTGGGGATAGATGTTTGGCAGGGAAAATTAGAAGGTAATTTAAATGTGTTGTTTGCCTGGTGTTTGGAGGAGAGGACATTAGCTGCAATTAACTTGTCTTTAAACAGGAATTACTGTGGCTTCATTGTTCACTTGGGAGCTTAAGCAACAGGTTGGTAGAAAAGAGGCCAGGAGTTATATTTTGTTTTAAACTGAAATATTTGAATAGTTTGTTAGTGAAATTAGTTCTATGTGTTAAAATTATTACCTTGAATTTGAACTGATACTTGGGCTGTGATATTGTAGGTTTGGGGATAGATGTTTGCAGGGAAAATTAGAAGGTAATTTAAATGTGTTGTTTGCCTGGTGTTTGGAGGAGGGACATTAGCTGCAATTAACTTGTCTTTAAACAGGAATTACTGTGGCTTCAGTTGTTCACTAGGAGCTTAAGCAACAGGTTGGTAGAAAAGAGGCCAGGAGTTATATTTTGTTTTAAACTGAAATATTTGAATAGTTTGTTAGTGAAATTAGTTCTATGTGTTAAAAATTATTACCTTGAATTTGAACTGATACTTGGGCTGTGATATTGTAGGTTTGGGGATAGATGTTTGGTAGGGAAAATTAGAAGGTAATTTAAATGTGTTGTTTGCCTGGTGTTTGGAGGAGGGGACATTAGCTGCAATTAACTTGTCTTTAAACAGGAATTACTGTGGCTTTCATTGTTCACTTGGGAGCTTAAGCAACAGGTTGGTAGAAAAGAGGTCAGGAGTTATATTTTGTTTTAAACTGAAATATTTGAATAGTTTGTTAGTGAAATTAGTTCTATGTGTTAAAATTATTACCTTGAATTTGAACTGATACTTGGGCTGTGATATTGTAGGTTTGGGGATAGATGTTTGCAGGAAAATTAGAAGGTAATTTAAATGTGTTGTTTGCCTGGTGTTTGGAGGAGGGACATTAGCTGCAATTAACTTGTCTTTAAACAGGAATTACTGTGGCTTACTGTTCATTTGGGAGCTTAGCAACAGGTTGGTAGAAAAGAGGCCAGGAGTTATATTTTGTTTTAAACTGAAATATTTGAATAGTTTGTTAGTGAAATTAGTTCTATGTGTTAAAATTATTACCTTGAATTTGAACTGATACTTGGGCTGTGATATTGTAGGTTTGGGGATAGATGTTTGGCAGGAAAATTAGAAGGTAATTTAAATGTGTTGTTTGCCTGGTGTTTGGAGGAGGGACATTAGCTGCAATTAACTTGTCTTTAAACAGGAATTACTGTGGCTTTCATTGTTCACTTGGGAGCTTAAGCAACAGGTTGGTAGAAAAGAGGCCAGGAGTTATATTTTGTTTTAAACTGAAATATTTGAATAGTTTGTTAGTGAAATTAGTTCTATGTGTTAAAATTATTACCTTGAATTTGAACTGATACTTGGGCAGTGATATTGTAGGTTTGGGATAGATGTTTGGAAGGAAAATTAGAAGGTAATTTAAATGTGTTGTTTGCCTGGTGTTTGGAGGAAGGACTTTAGCTGCAATTAACTTGTCTTTAAACAGGAATTACTGTGGCTTTCATTGTTCACTTGGGAGCTTAAGCAACAGGTTGGTAGAAAAGAGGCCAGGAGTTATATTTTGTTTTAAACTGAAATATTTGAATATTTTGTTAGTGAAATTAGTTCTATGTGTTAAAAAATTATTACCTTGAATTTGAACTGATACTTGGGCTGTGATATTGTAGGTTTGGGGATAGATGTTTGGCGGAGAATTAGAAGGTAATTTAAATGTGTTGTTTGCCTGGTGTTTGGAGGAGGGACATTAGCTGCAATTAACTTGTCTTTAAACAGGAATTACTGTGGCTTTCATTGTTCACTTGGGAGCTACAACAGGTTGGTAGAAAAGAGGCCAGGGTTATATTTTGTTTTAAACTGAAATATTTGAATAGTTTGTTAGTGAAATTAGTTCTATGTGTTAAAAATTATTACCTTGAATTTGAACTGATACTTGGGCTGTGATATTGTAGGTTTGGGGATAGATGTTTGGCAGGGAAAATTAGAAGGTAATTTAAATGTGTTGTTTGCCTGGTGTTTGGAGGAGGGACATTAGCTGCAATTAACTTGTCTTTAAACAGGAATTACTGTGGCTTTCTATTGTTCACTAGGGAGCTTAAGCAACAGGTTGGTAGAAAAGAGGCCAGGAGTTATATTTTGTTTTAAACTGAAATATTTGAATAGTTTGTTAGTGAAATTAGTTCTATGTGTTAAAAATTATTACCTTGAATTTGAACTGATACTTGGGCTGTGATATTGTAGGTTTGGGATAGATGTTTGGCAGGGAAAATTAGAAGGTAATTTAAATGTGTTGTTTGCCTGGTGTTTGGAGAGGAGGACATCAGCTGTAATTAACTTGTCTTTAAACAGGAATTACTGTGGCTTTCATTGTTCACTTGGGAGCTTAAGCAACAGGTTGGTAGAAAAGAGGCCAGGAGTTATATTTTGTTTTAAACTGAAATATTTGAATAGTTTGTTAGTGAAATTAGTTCTATGTGTTAAAATTATTACCTTGAATTTGAACTGATACTTGGGCTGTGATATTGTAGGTTTGGGGATAGATGTTTGGTAGGGAAAATTAGAAGGTAATTTAAATGTGTTGTTTGCCTGGTGTTTGGAGGAGGGACATTAGCTGCAATTAACTTGTCTTTAAACAGGAATTACTGTGGCTTCATTGTTCACTTGGGAGCTTAAGCAACAGGTTGGTAGAAAAGAGGCCAGGAGTTATATTTTGTTTTAAACTGAAATATTTGAATAGTTTGTTAGTGAAATTAGTTCTATGTGTTAAAATTATTACCTTGAATTTGAACTGATACTTGGGCTGTGATATTGTAGGTTTGGGGATAGATGTTTGGCAGGGAAAATTAGAAGGTAATTTAAATGTGTTGTTTGCCTGGTGTTTGGAGGAGGGGACATTAGCTGCAATTAACTTGTCTTTAAACAGGAATTACTGTGGCTTTCATTGTTCACTTGGGAGTTTAAGCAACAGGTTGGTAGAAAAGAGGCCAGGAGTTATATTTTGTTTTAAACTGAAATATTTGAATAGTTTGTTAGTGAAATTAGTTCTATGTGTTAAAAATTATTACCTTGAATTTGAACTGATACTTGGGCTGTGATATTGTAGGTTTGGGGATAGATGTTTGGCAGGAAAATTAGAAGGTAATTTAAATGTGTTGTTTGCCTGGTGTTTGGAGTGAGGGACATTAGCTGCAATTAACTTGTCTTTAAACAGGAATTACTGTGGCTTTCATTGTTCAATTTGGGAGCTTAAGCAACAGGTTGGTAGAAAAGAGGCCAGGAGTTATATTTTGTTTTAAACTGAAATATTTGAATAGTTTGTTAGTGAAATTAGTTCTATGTGTTAAAAATTATTACCTTGAATTTGAACTGATACTTGGGCTGTGATATTGTAGGTTTGGGGATAGATGTTTGGAAGGGAAAATTAGAAGGTAATTTAAATGTGTTGTTTGCCTGGTGTTTGGAGGAAGGGACTTTAGCTGCAATTAACTTTTCTTTAAACAGGAATTACTGTGGCTTTCATTGTTCACTTGGGAGCTTAAGCAACAGGTTGGTAGAAAAGAGGCCAGGAGTTATATTTTGTTTTAAACTGAAATATTTGAATAGTTTGTTAGTGAAATTAGTTCTATGTGTTAAAATTATTACCTTGAATTTGAACTGATACTTGGGCGATATTGTAGGTTTAGGGATAGATGTTTGGCAGGAGAATTAGAAGGTAATTTAAATGTGTTGTTTGCCTGGTGTTTGGAGGAGGGACATTAGCTGCAATTAACTTGTCTTTAAACAGGAATTACTGTGGCTTTCATTGTTCACTTGGGAGCTTAGCAACAGGTTGGTAGAAAAGAGGCCAGGAGTTATATTTTGTTTTAAACTGAAATATTTGAATAGTTTGTTAGTGAAATTAGTTCTATGTGTTAAAAATTATTACCTTGAATTTGAACTGATACTTGGGCTGTGATATTGTAGGTTTGGGGATAGATGTTTGGCAGGGAAAATTAGAAGGTAATTTAAATGTGTTGTTTGCCTGGTGTTTGGAGGAGGGGACATTAGCTGCAATTAACTTGTCTTTAAACAGGAATTACTGTGGCTTTCATTGTTCACTAGGGAGCTTAAGCAACAGGTTGGTAGAAAAGAGGCCAGGAGTTATATTTTGTTTTAAACTGAAATATTTGAATAGTTTGTTAGTGAAATTAGTTCTATGTGTTAAAAATTATTACCTTGAATTTGAACTGATACTTGGGCTGTGATATTGTAGGTTTGGGGATAGATGTTTGGCAGGGAAAATTAGAAGGTAATTTAAATGTGTTGTTTGCCTGGTGTTTGGAGGAGGGGACATTAGCTGTAATTAACTTGTCTTTAAACAGGAATTACTGTGGCTTTCAATGTTCACTTGGGAGCTTAAGCAACAGGTTGGTAGAAAAGAGGCCAGGAGTTATATTTTGTTTTAAGCTGAAATATTTGAATAGTTTGTTAGTGAAATTAGTTCTATGTGTTAAAAATTATTACCTTGAATTTGAACTGATACTTGGGCTGTGATATTGTAGGTTTGGGGATAGATGTTTGGTAGGGAAAATTAGAAGGTAATTTAAATGTGTTGTTTGCCTGGTGTTTGGAGGAGGGGACATTAGCTGCAATTAACTTGTCTTTAAACAGGAATTACTGTGGCTTTCATTGTTCACTTGGGAGCTTAAGCAACAGGTTGGTAGAAAAGAGGCCAGGAGTTATATTTTGTTTTAAACTGAAATATTTGAATAGTTTGTTAGTGAAATTAGTTCTATGTGTTAAAAATTATTACCTTGAATTTGAACTGATACTTGGGCTATGATATTGTAGGTTTGGAGATAGATGTTTGGCAGGGAAAATTAGAAGGTAATTTAAATGTGTTGTTTGCCTGGTGTTTGGAGGAGGGGACATTAGCTGCAATTAACTTGTCTTTAAACAGGAATTACTGTGGCTTTCATTGTTCACTTGGGAGCTTAAGCAACAGGTTGGTAGAAAAGAGGCCAGGAGTTATATTTTGTTTTAAACTGAAATATTTGAATAGTTTGTTAGTGAAATTAGTTCTATGTGTTAAAAATTATTACCTTGAATTTGAACTGATACTTGGGCTGTGATATTGTAGGTTTGGGGATAGATGTTTGGCAGGGAAAATTAGAAGGTAATTTAAATGTGTTGTTTGCCTGGTGTTTCTTAAATACTGAAAAGCCACTGGGGTTGGTATTGAAGGGCTGAGTATTTGTTTGGGACTGAAATTTGAAGCAACAGGAGTTGGTGGGCCTGTGACATCATACGGTACCTGGAGTCTGCTTACACACACTGTTATGGGACTGAACACATACTGGACTGTATGTGTTTGTGAGACTTGGGAACTTTGTTGGTGGGGTTGAAATTGGTTTGTAAATAACTGCAGTCAGTATAGAGAGAAATTGTACTCCAGGGAAAGGGACTGAGAAAGGGGTGTGCTATTATAAACAGAGGGGATAATCAGGGTGGCCATATTCCACCATGGCAGACATCTTCGAAGGGTTGTAGGCTGCACAGGCTGTGGGATGGCAATAATTCTAAATTGGGCCTGGAGAGGGAGGCTGCCCACTCTGTAGACAGCTATCTTGTATTAGGAGTGAGGTATATTGGTTAAGGAGTAAGCTGTGGGAGCTGGGGGTGTCCAAGGATAAGGGTGTGGATATGGGCAGCAGAAGGGTGGGGCTGAGGGAGGCTGGGGCAACGCCTGAAATTACAGGACATTATGCTACAGCAAGCAGAAGGGGGATATTAGGGACAGAGGACCCCTAGATAGGGAAGTTGATGCTAAGGGGAAAGCGACTGGTGAAAATTCTGAATTCAAGGAGACTGGAGGGGAAGAGTCAGGAGGGCTGTTATGTGGAAGCCTAAAACAGCAGACTGTGGGAAGGGAGCTCCTAAGGTGAACAGTGCAAGAGAGGAAGAAGAGGGTCAGTTTAGAGATGCAGTCAGGGGAAACTCGGTTACTTGATGGAGGCTGACATAGAGTGTCACAATAAATTTGAGATACTAAGCATCCTAGAGGGTGAGGAAGGGTTGTGGAAATGAGGAAACTTATACAGAGGCCGGGGAGGGCGATACCCATAGGGCATCACAGAACAGCTATGGAAAGGATAGACATAGTCCCAGAGGGAGAAGGGAAACATATATGTTAAGCAAATGGGGAGATGCAACATATTCCAGACATGAGGGAGGAGAGCATGATTGGAGAGGAACTGGGAGACAAGGAGGTGGGAGAGGAGCCCCCCTTCAGCAGGAAGGTCAGTACCAAGGATGGGGCCCTAGCTAAAGGGGACCCACAGAGAGCCTCTGGAGACAGGGGTACTATTACAAGGGGGATGAGGGTGCAGGGGAAGGGGAAACCATCAGGGCCAGGATAAATGGTTCAGATAAGAGAGGGTTAAAGGGGACACCTATTCAGAGGGGGTTTGAGTTAAGTGGGCAAAATAGCAAGGGAGGCAGAAAGGGGAGGGTGACAAGGGGGTCTCTAATAAGGCAGGAAGACTCCCATGAAATTGCAATCATGAATAAAGTGGGGGGGGGGCTGAGAGGGCATAGTGGAGGTAACCATAAGGATGATGGCGGTGTTAAGGTTCTGTTACTGGGAGACTCGATGATTAAGGGTATCCATTGGGAGGGACAGGGGGATGGATGCCATAGCCAGGTGAAGGTAGTGAGTATCTCTGGGCTGACAGTGCACAGAGCAAAGTTCATGGTATGAAATGGTTAGGATTGTGGAGGAAACCGATTTCTGGGCATTTGGGAACTAATGATCTAGAGGAAATAGCATTATGGAAATCCAAGCAAGGTTCCAAGAACTTGCCAGAGTCTGTCGATAATGGATGCAACATTTCTTTTGAGATATTGCAGTACCAAAGGCCTCGATGGAGAAAAAATGAAGACTACAGAGGTTAATGAATGGCTCAGGAAGTGGGGTGAAGAGAATGGGTTGGGGGTGAAGGAACTGGAATGGAGTTTGGGAGGATAAGGGACTATATGCCAAGGACAGGTTTCATCTTGCCCCATTAGGGAAGGAAGTCCTTAAACAGGGATGGCTGACTACATACAAGAAAGGTGGGGTTTAAACTTGTAAGGGGGAGGGGATAAGGGAGGGCTGACCAAGCCTCCCGTCCAGATGAGGGGAGTAGCCTCTGCCCAAGGGGGAGGGGGAATCAGACTGGAGGTGGAGGTTTCAGGAGGAGCAGGGGAGGATGAAGTATAAGGAATCTGGGTGGGGTTCGACAAAAGGATCAGGGATAAGGGTGGGGTTAGTGTTAGTAAATGCCAGGAGCTTGGGAAACAAGTTGCCAGAGTTCCAGGCCATGCTGTTCGGGTGGATGTGGCGGCAGTCACGGAAACGTAATAACAAAACCATGACTGGGACCTAAACGCACGGGGTACACTATGCTTAGGAAGGATATAAAGGAGGGCAGAGGGTGGAGTGGCTATGTTCATTAGAGATGACATAGAAATTGCTATGGTAGAAGAGGCAGAGGGAAATGTGGAGGCCTTATGGGTCACTCCACGATCCCCAGCAGGAGATAAGGTCAAGCTGGGAGTAGCATAGGCCCCCGGGATGAGTGATGTTCTAGAGGATGGTTTGCTGGACAACATCATTGCCCAGTGTGGTCCAAAAGGGGAAGGAGTGGAAGTTGATGGGGACCTTAATATGCCAGGTACTAACTTGGGAACCATGTCCTCTAAGGTGGCCAAGGAGCAGAGGCTGCTGGATGGCTTCCAGGATGTGTTCTTAACACAGCATGTGATGGAGCCACAAGGGAGGGCATGTCCTGGATGTGGTTCTGGCAGATGGGGATCTGGTAAGGGACATGGTTGTACAGGACCCCTGACTGGGAGTGACCACAATACTGTCTGGTTTCAAATAAGCATTGGGGATGGGTGAGATCTAGGACACTGGCAGTGGACTTCAGGGGGCAGACTTTATGGGCATGGGAAATATTCTCAAGGATCACTTGAAGGGATTACCTCAACAAGTGTGGAAAGGAGATGGGAGGTCATAAAACGGGACTTCATGAGGCAGTCAGGATCTGCGCTAGTTGAAACGTAGGGAGCAAGGTCACATAAACCATGCTGGTGGTCCAGTGAGGTCCAGGTAGCAGTCAGAGAAAAGAAGGCGGCTTACAAAAATATAAAACAACAAGAGGGATAGGAATAAGGAAATGTACCAGCTTGCATCTAGAAAAGTCACCCATATGGTGAGGGGAGCAAAGTCCAGTAAAGAGCAACGGCTGGCACAGGGGATACATGGAGGGAAAAGGGTTCTTCCGCACATTGGGGAGTGGAGAAAACTAAGGGCCATCTCAGCAGATTGAGATCAGAAGGAGGTTGGTGGAAGAGGCGAGGACCAGGCAGAGGTATTTAACCAGTACTTTGCCTCTGTGTTCACTAGGGAGGGGATGGATATCTACAAAGCAAGGCACAAAGGGATAGAAGCGCAGGGAGTGGGATCAGGGAGCAGCAGAAATGGAGCAAAGGGAGGGAAAGGTACCCAGGGTGTCACATCTGGATAAGGATAAAAAGACCAGTAAGGTGGGAGGGGACGGATGATGCCATCCCCACCAAAGGGTGTGGTTTGCCCTCAAGGCCCCTAAAGAAAGACAAATCTCCTGGATGATGGCATCCATCCGAGAGTACCATGGGAATTCATGGACATATGGCTGCACTCTGGCGGAGCTTTTCAACAGGTCACTGAGACAGGGAGGGTACCTAGGGATTGGCGAGAGGCACATGTGGTACCAAATCCATGTAAGGGGGTCGAAGGAAGTACCAGAAAACTATAGACCCATCAGTTTAACCTCGGTGGTGGGAAATTAATGGAGAGTATACTAAAGGAATGATTGGGGTTTACTTGGAGGAGGTGGGAGGTCTGGATAGTGGCATCATGGGTTTGTGCCAGGTAGATCATGTCAAACCAACCTTGTGGAGTTCTATGAATGGGTAACATCAGAACTGGACAGGGTAAGCCTGTGGATGTATTATTCTTGGACTTCAGCAAGGCGTTTGACTCTGTCCCCACAATGGTCTGGTGGAGAAACTGGATGGGTTAGGGAGTAGGCCCTTTGATGGTCAGATGGATTGAAAACTGGATAGCTGGATGCACTCAGAGAGTAGTGGTCTATGGGGAGCTCTCGAACCCTACAGAGGTTGGTAGTAGGTACCACAGGCTCGGTCCTGGGTCCAATCCTGTTTAATGCATACATATCAGACATCAGGGATGGTATAGGTGTGAAATGAGTCTCTTCACGGATGACTCCAAGATGGGAGCAGTAGTTGAGGGAGAAGAGGGAGGTTGGCCCTGCAAGGGACCTGGACACCCTGGAAAGCTGGGCTCACATGGAAATTAATTTCAATATCACCAAGTGCAAGGTGTTGCATCTTGGTCGGGAAACCCTAAACACAGGTACACCCTGGGAGGAGGTGCTGAAGCCCCAACAGGGAAAAGACTTAGGGGTCATGGTGGATACATGTATGAATAACACTGAGCAGTGCAGGAGAGCAGCTAGCAAGGCAAACAGGATGTTGGGATGCATCGTAAGGGGATCACCTCTAGGAGCAAGGAAGTGATTCTGCCACTGTACAATGGACTGGTTAGACCACACCTTGAGTACTGTGTACAGTACTGGAGACCACACTGAAGAGGGACATACAGCCCTGGAGAGGGTACAGAGGAGGCAACAAAGATGATACGAGGGCTACGGATTTGACTTACGAGGACAGACTTGAGGAGCTCTGCCTGTTTTCATTGGAGGAGAGGAGAGACAGGGGGACATGATTGAGGTCTCAAGTACCTCAAGGAATAAATAGGGTAAACATGGAGGGATCTTAGACTAAAGCAGGGAGGCATCACCAGAGGGCATGGTTTGAAGTTGGAAGGTGGAAGGGTGAGGGGGAAAAGAGGAGGAGTTTTTTCACTGAGAGGGTGGTGGACCCTTGGAATGCTCTGCCTGGTAAGCTGGTTCAGAGATCCACAGTGGAGAGCTTTAAGAGAGGGTGGGACAGACACAGAAAGTGGATGTATCAGATGATGGCCTGTCCCGGGGGGGGTGGGGATGGATGATAGGGGTTTCTGGAGCACAAGGGATGGGAGGGTCTTGGCACCCAACTAAGGATCTAGGTTCGAGCAGACTTGATAGACCATAAGGCCTAATCTGCTGGCAAATAGTATATTAGTATGTTAGTATCCAAGCCCAGGGCTCCCGAATTGGAGCACTGGACCTTAAGGCACTGTGTTGTTTTGCGTCCCTGCTCAGGATCCTTCCTGATTAGGTCAGTGTCCCCAGTGTGATATTGAGTGGCCTTGTTGGGCAGGATTTTCAGAATGGGAAAAGCTGCAGTAAAAATAGGGCATCCAGGCCAGATGGCAATGAAATGTTTCCTGGGTATGCCAGTGCCCCCAGTTTGAAGTAGAGTGACCTTGTTGGCTGGATTTTCTGGCTGGCATCTAGGGCCCACCCCCTTTGTGGGGTAAGGATACCAACTGAGCACCTCGTGTCATCCTCTTCTATCATCTTGAAGGTAACCCCGCATTCTTTGCTATGTCAAATAGGGCCCCTGCAGTCTGGCAGGCCACATTGTAGATAAAACAATTCAAAAAGGTCAAAATCAGTATGGCAGAGGTACTCCTGTGACTCTGAGAGCTGCATAGATATTTTGTGCCTTTTTACCTAGGGATAAACCCAGGCAAGATGGTGGTGAGCAGATCCAGCGAGAATTGATGAAATTTGGGTTGCCTGTATAGGGAATTGTGCCATCACCTAAGATGGTGTTGAAATCTCGCAGAAGCATCCATGAGACTTGAGGGACTGTTGTTTGGCAGTGCCTTGAGTCTCGTTAGATTCGCAGGTGCTGCTGGGGCTTGTGCACTGAGGAAGGAATGCAGCAGTATGGCTGTGCAGTGTCTTGTGGGGCCACACTATGATTTATGGCCCCCCCAAGACAAAGGCTTTGCAAGTTTCACACCATGGACCTCCACGGACATCTGGAGAGAGAGTGGAGGATCACTTCCACTTGTAGAGCTGACCAGTTGGGTCACTGAGTGATGTAGGGGCAGGTAAGTCCTTTGCCCTGCACAGTGTTGTTCAGGAAAAGTATGTGGCTGGAGTGAGGTCATGGCATTTACAGGCTGGGAGGTCGCTGCAGGAGGGAGCTCCTATCGTAGAAAATGGCCACTAGAGCCCTGTGTGGTTCCAGGGTTGGTATGAGGGAGCGATGGTTGCTACAGGAGGGGTCCAGGCTCATGTTGTGGAGTTTTTTTGATTTGGTGGCTCTAGGTTGGATGCTTGTGGATTCCTTGTCTCATTGCCACAGAATTTAAAAAGGCAAGCATGGATTGATTTTTGATGCAGCTGCAGGCTGCTATTCTGCAGAGTGGGGAGTCCAGTTGGTGAGGGTGTGGGTCACTCTACTGGAGGGGGACCTCACCCTGTGTGCTTTGTCCAGGGAATTGAATCCAGGGAGTTGGCTAAAGCCTAAACTGTGGGATGGATCCCAAGTCCTGAATTGCACATATGGGAATGGCAGATGCTGTGGGTTCAGGGCCTGCAATAAGAGGGGGTACCCATCTCCTGTATAGCGCTGTGCAGAGTAGTTCAGCACACTCTGCTTTAAACTTTTGGTCTAATAGCCTGACGCTGCTGAAATCTTCGGGCTGCTAGTTACCCAAAGCAAGAATAGACGCTTATTGAAATAGTGTTGCATGCAGTTAACTATATGCTGAGCTATGCTGGCTACCAGGCTGTTTTGTTAGTTGAATGAAGTAAAGAAAAAATGTACCTGTAATACAGAGAAGTTGTTGAAGAACTGCAAATTGTTGGGAGCAGTTAGGAACATGACCAACCTATCTTGATGAACGAAGTAAACTGGAGATAATCTGATGAGCACAGAGGTATGTCCTCGCCCACTTCATTTGATTGAATTGTGCATCAACCGATAGGATGGACGAGGAATACTCACTGGTTTCTGACTGCGGAGTACTATAAAGGGTACAGAATATAATTGCATGTACTTGTTCTGTAGGAGGAGTCAGAGTTCTGTGGCCTAAAAGATTCAAGTCTAGTGGCAACCCTTGGGGTGATCAGTTATGCTGCTTTTGTGCAAGGGAAACTTGTGCTCTTTGTTCTGTTTGATCAACTTAATCTGGGTGATCACGTGCAGCCTAATGGCAACTTCAATATGAATGACTTGTTTCAATACAAAGTTTGCTTTTCCATTCATTAAGACAATGGAAGCCTGCATGGCCCTCTTCCCCAACAAAGGCTAAATTTGATGCTGTCACATGCTCCACTTAAGTTATTTTTAGAGTAACATCAATAATAAGCTTTAGGTTGTCCCGCATAGAAAAGAACAGCTTTATCTCTCCCTTAAAATAATCTATTGGGAAGATGTTGAAAAGACTAGTGAATTTTCCCAGTGTCCTGAAAAATATCCCACATTCAATAAGCAAACACCACTAGCAGCTAATCTGGTTCATTATGTCAGTTTGAATCTGTACTCGATGAGGTGAAAATAGGCAGAGTTGCCAGATCCTCCATTGCTGGTTAAAAATGCATACATGCATAAATAAATAGATAAATAAATAAACAAACAAAAACATAAATCAATTAATTAATGAGCACATGAATTAAACATCTGCATGACTCCCTGCAACTACTTGAGCATAAGTGGGATAGTGGTTGATAGGGTGTATCAGTTCTCTGAGTGGATTTCAGTGAGGATGTGAATACCTTGAAGTGGTAAAAGGGTTAATCAAACTAAAAGTTCAAGGAAAACAAGGAGAGCTCCTGCTTGTGGAAACAGGTCAATCATAGTCAGCTATTTTCTTTCTTGAGCTCTGACAACACTTTTTAACAGCTTATAGTGACTTTTGTCTGTTTTTAAGTGCATGCTTCCTTACAAAGAGGAGAAGAGTGCCCATTTTTTGTGTTACTCAATTTCTAAGATACAGTGCAATGCAGAACAATACAATAAAGTACAGTATGGTACAATACAACACAATACAATAAAATACAATACAATACAACACAATACAAAAAAATACAATATAATACAATAAAATGGAAAGAAGCTGGAGGTTAATTCTATCAGGTCTGTCCATATTCACATATGTTGAGTATAATTTGCAGTTCTCTATTTTTCAGGAATTTGACTAGCCCCTGCTTAAAAATAGCAACATCATCCGCATGAACCAGATCTGATGGTGTGGCTGCGGGTCATTTTCCAAGGTATAATCACTGAGGCAAACACTTAGCTTGGGTGCATAAAAAGCACCTAGATAGCATGTATCATTTTATTTTTCTTAAAATGATAAAATTAATAGAAAATAAAAAGTCAGGTATTACTTCATACACTTTGAAAAAGACCAATCCGATTCCCAACAATGGCTCCTTCAGTGGTTTCTTGCTTTACATAGGTACAATACAGTCTCTAGATTGTAGAATAGCTATAATCTATATACCTCTGTATTCACTCTCACTGTACCAGTTGACCTCTCCATAGCACTCTCCAGGCTTAACTGCCTAATGTCCATGAGAGGGGGATATTTATATCCCTGGTAGGGGTTGGTGAAAAAAATCTTCTGCGGGCGGAATTTCAATGAAAGTCTCACTTTTTACTTCTGCAAAAGTTTGGAAATTGATTTCCGAACTTTTGAGGAACTTCTGCCCATGATTGCTGCTCTTTTGATCATCAAATTGCCCCCCAAAAAGCCCTGGTGGCTAGTGTAGTGGTTCTTCCCTCACCCGCCCCATATGTAAAAAATTATCCTTAGGTGGCTAGTGGTCTCTCCCCTTCACCCGGTAACCCATCTGCCACAAAAATTTACATTACCACTCCCCCTCCAGCATCCCTATATTCACTGTCTTGCTAAAAAAAAAATCTCTGGTGGTCTAGTGTTTTTTTTTTCATTTAAACCCCTCCTGATCACAAGCCCCAAATCCCATTCCCATCCCTGGTGATCCAGTACCCCTCCCAGCCTCCCCAGCAGCCAGTGTCCCACGACTCCGCTCCTACCCCATCATAAAACCCAGCAGCAGTGGATCAACATAGTTCTTCTCTTCCTCCATGGGAGTTGTTCATCTGACAGTTGTCAACAAATGAGCAGTATGCTCATTCATTGACAGCTCAATCGGTGAGCCGGCCGTGGAGGAGAGAGAGGAGGGCTGTGCCTATCCACTGCTGCTGGGGTTTATGATGGGGTGGGAGCTGGGTCGTGGGACACTAGCTGCTGGGGAGGCTGGGTGGGGGGCACTAGATCACCAGGGATTTGGGACTGGGACTCGGGAATCAGGAGGGTGTTTAAATATAAAAAAAAAACTAGACCACCATGACTTTTTTTTTAACAGGGCAGTGCAGTGGAGATAGGAATGGGGGGGGGTTACTGTACATTTCGTGGCAGGCGGATTACCAGGTGGAGGGAAGGGACCCCTAGCAACCAGAGATAATTGTTTACATGTGGGACAGGTGGGGGGAGAGACCACTAACCACCAGGGCTATTTTTCTTCATTTCCAGGTGAAATTTCACCTGGTAACTTTCACGGAAGTTTTCTGCTCCACCACAGGCAGAAGTTTGGAAACTTTCTTGGAAGTCCCTTAATTTCCGAGGAAGTTCCACGGAGTGGAAAACAGCAGTTTCACCCACCTCTAATCCCTGGGTCTTAGTCACATGACTTAGACCCTTAACATTAAAAGCCTGTTTCCTTTTCTATGGTAAAGGTTTGGACACTACAAAGAGTCCTCGGAGTTATAATCCCTTCTACCTTCTCTATTATAACATCAACCTCTCACTATACTAAAGTGTAGTTGGTAATATTTAGAGCAATACAGTATTTATTTATTTATTTATTGAATTGTTTCACCAGGAAAGATATACTGAGCAACTTAATACTCATCTCATGGTACATCCTGGGGGAATAGGGGGAGGGATGTACAGAGTGAGAGTTTAGCTACATTCATAAAAGATGGAGAATACATTCATACAGTTGCAATACAGGTTCATACCAGTTGGGTACATAATAACAGATGCAACAGTTACAGAATTGGCAGTACATAGCAGCAACATACAATAGAGTTGGTACATGGACCAAGCATAGGATGCAAGGTTGACAATTGCATACACACAGGCAGTTAACTAATGATGCAGACGCAGCAGGGTAGGTATAATGGATCCTGTCACCCTTTTTCAGTGCTAGTCTCTATGGGGTAGCATAAGTGCAGGAGAGGCAGAGGGGGGGACAGGGAGGCAGGTATGCAGGGGTTGTCAGAAGCAGGTACAGGTGGGCGTAAGGTAATTGTGCAAAGCAGAGGTAAGGGAATATAGGGAGGAGGAGTGGTGGATTTGTGGGGTTAGTGCATTCCACATTTTAGGCAAGTGGTAGGAGAATGCTTTTTGGCCAGAGGCAGTAGTTCTGCAGGGAACTGAGAGGGTACGAGTGTCAGCCTGGGATCTCATGGAATAGAGGGAGTGGGTAGGGGTGCCAATAGAAGAGGAGATATATGAGGGGAGAAATCCAAGTCAGAATTTGGAGATGAGCTTATCACCATGTAGCGCATGCCAGGAGTGGAGGGGAAGGAGGTTGAGAGAGCGGTAGAGATCACAATGATGGGTGCGGGGAGGGGCATCAAGAGCAAAGCAACAGAAAGAATTGAAGAGAGAGAGAGAGTCCAGACTGGATAGGTGGGACTGTGAGGCAGCATCATAGACTATGTCGCAGTAGTCGAAAATTGGCATGATCATCTTCTGTACCAGCTCATGCCTGGTGGTGAGCGGGATGCAGCTGCGGTTTCTGTAAAGAGCCATGAGCTTGGGCCTTAATTTTTTCAGAACAGCATCGATGTGTACAAAGAAGTCAATGTGTCTGTCCAGCCAGATGCCAAGATACCTAAAGGAGGAGGAGTTCTCAAGAGCAGTCCCATCAAAGGTGTGAAAGGTAGCCTATCAAGTCTCTGCCTTGTGTCAAAGGACATGGAGACTGTCTTCTTGGTATTTAGAAAAAGTTGATGAGAACTAAACCAGAGTAGGATTTTAGTGAAGTCAAACTGTAGCCTGGTAGTGACATCAGCAAAGATATTGCCAGTGTTTTACAGTACTGTATCATCCGCATACTTGTGGATGCTGGATGCAGTGCAAACCAGGGGGAGGTCATTTAAAAAGATGGAGAACAGGATGGGGCCTAGCACTGAGCCTTGGAAGACTCCAGTGGTTATAGGCAGAGAGAAAGAGATAGCATTAGCTATTCTTATTGATTGCGACCTGCCAGACAGGTAGGCACTGAACCATCCTGTAGCAGAAGGGGATAGTCCAGCAGGTGTAAGTCTGTGAAGGAGGAGATGGTGAGAGACAGTATCAAAGGTTTTGGCCTGGTCTACAAAGAAGGCTGAGGTAATGTGCCCTTTTTCAAAGCCTGAGGAGATGGTGTCAGTTAACCTTAGAAGCGAGGTGGTGGCAGAGTGGGAATTCCTGAAGCCAGACTGGAAGGGGGGGAAAAAAGCGGAATGAGAGAGAAACAAGGAAAGTTGGTTGAGGGATATGTGTTCTTGTAATTTAGCTAAGGTTGGCAGTAGATTGATAGGACGATAGTTCCCAGGAGAGGAGGGGTCACACCATTTATGGAGGGGGAGGACAACAGCATGTTTCCAGACAGAGGGCACAGTGGCAGTCTCAAAGGAGAGGTTTAGTAGCAGGGAGAGTGGGAAGTCTATGGCAGGAGCAGAATGGTAGAGGATCCTAGGGTTGAGATCATCAGGCGATGAGCCTTTGGTAGAGTTGAGTGCAAGGACAGCTTGAAGGATAGTGTCAGGAGAGACAGGAGAGAAGGAGAACAGGAGGGGGTATAGGGTTTCAGAGGGGGACGGGCTGCAGAGCGTGGGGAGGGAGGGAAAGGATGTGGGGTAACAAAGGGCAAGAGGAATAGCAGAGGGGTATAATAGTGTCAGGGGAGGGGAAGGGGGTCACCGGGGCAGGGAATGGGCTTGGGAGGGTGCTTAGCAGAGAAAAGGCACAGGTGGCGAAGTGGGAGTTGAAGCATTCCATGATGGCGATAGGTTCAGAGAGAACAGAGTGATTGTGCCTGAGGATGGGAGGCGACGGGGTAAAGGATGGGGAGAAGAGGGAGTGAATGGCCTTCCAGAATTTAGAAGGGTTGTTTGTATTATTTTAGAAATTTGACTTGAGATACTCTGCTTTGGCAAGATGGATTGCTTTGGTGCAGTCGTTTTGAAGTTCACGGTAACGTTGGTGATCACCAGGGCAGTCTGAGACTTTGGCTTTATGCCACACTAGGTCATGAGCATGGTGGCAGGCCAGGAGCTAAGGAGTGACCATGGGGAGGTGCCTGTCATGGGCCCTCATTTTTTTGGGGGGGGCACGGAAGTTCCAAACTTGGAGAAGAAGAAGGCAAGGGACTTGTCAGCTGAGGCTGCAGTGATAAGGGGGGTCCAGTCAGCTTGTGCGAGGTCATTGAGCAAGGATTGCAGGTCTAGTGATGCGAAAGGTCTAGTGAGAATAGTTTTAGCTGGGAGTTAAGGCCTATGTATTTTCCACACTACAGAGGTCATATGGTTTTCGCTGATTGAGTCTGGTAGTAGCCCAAGGCCGCTACTCAATGAGGATGGAAGCTGAGGACCAGATCCAGCAGGGAGTGGTTTAATGTTTTAATGTGTAGATGTGTGGGTTCCATAATCAGCTGCTGGAGGTTTAGGGCTTTGATAGTGGAACGGAAATTTGCTAACGATGGGGTGAGCCAGTTTAGATTTAGGTCACCCAGGATGAATAGTTCCCCTCCGCTGGCAAGTGAGGAGAGCTTGGAGACCAAGTCAGTGACGTTGGAATGTGGCTGGCCAGGGCGACAGTAAACTCCAGTGATGAAGACACTAATCAGGCCATTAATTATCTAGCAACCCTGAGGTAGCTACCTTGGTTACTGTAAGACTGACAGTTAACAATCAGACTGTCCTATAAAACAGGGACAGTAGAGTGCGGTCAATCCCTAAGAAATCCCCTTCAGTCTAAAGCCTGGACAACAGAAGCAGCACTGCCGTGGACAGTACTGAAACAGACATTTCTATATACTCCAGTAAGTCTGTTTTCTGTGTTATATTCATGTTATTTCTTTACCAAAATTGAGGACACAAGGACACAATATTGTGTGTACAACTAAATAACATTGTTCTTGTTTCTAGGTATATCATGTCTTTTATCTCTGAAACCTAGAACTAGTTTCATACTAACAGCATTATTTCTGGGCAGGCTGATATTATGCCTGTCTCCCCTGTGTTTTACAGCTCTGCCTAAGCGAGTAGGACTGGAGTGCTTTCAGTTATGCAGGAGCGGTGGCTTGAAATTGCAAACACTCACGTTTTGCTTTTAGCGGTCACTTCTGTCTGGCAATTTTCATTCATTATTTCTTTACAAAAGAAAAAGCCTGCTTGGTTCACCAGAGCACTTCTCCCACTGAGAGCAACCTCCTCTGGCTTTCTGAGGTGAGTAAAAGTATGAATTATAGCTCCTTTTTGCCTGAGTTGCCTGCAGCGCGAACCGGAAAGTGAAAACACTTCACCTTTCCTTTCAGGCGGGTGGCTGACATTTCTGCACGCCGTGCCGCCTCTCCTCTCATCTGTGCCCTGTCTGAGATACCTGAAGAAATTCAGCGCTTCATCTCTTGGTACAAAAAGTGCAGTTACCGAGAGGCAAAAGGAAGGTTTTTAGAAGTTAGGCACACCAACTACTCTAAACACTATATACATTTCTACAGTTTTACTTGGTCAGCTGCAAAATCATATCGCGCCTGCCCCCAAGTAAACACAGCGACTCAGATCAAATTCTGTTATTAACCTTTCCGCATTTATTAACAAGATACATATATTTCACTCCTTTCTGGCTCCTATGTATACCAGGATAATCACTTTCACTTCAACAAAACATTTTATTATTAGTTCTATGCAGTTCATTCTCTTCACTCCATTTTTCTTTTGGAGTTAAGGGGGGGGGGTCAAATACCAGGGCACCCTTCCATGACAGAAGTCATTCTGTCAGATACCTCCCCACTTAAGAGGACAACCATCCAATGGTTGTCCGACAGTATTTTACCATACCAACCCACACGAGGGTATAGTGGAACTCCAGCCCACCCTCACTGTATAGCTCCACTCCAGGGCCCCTTACTTTTTTTTTTGCAATTCAAACTTTATTGAGTTTGATACAATACCAAAGAGAAGATCCAATAAACACAGAGGTGATTAGAACAGTAGCAAAATACAGAGCTGAGATCAACTCTTCCCTCCCCCCTTCCCCCTCCCCTCCCTCCTTTCCTTCACACAGAAGTAGCATTTAGAGGAGTCAGCAGGTAAGAGGCAAATCCTATTAAACCTGCAAGGAGTACAGCTTCAACATGGGGCCCCATGTCTTCTGGAATTTTTGAGACCGGGTCCCTTACTTCATGTTAGTAAGGATGCAAAACATCTCAAACCCTACCCATTCATTAACTCTAGGGCTGTTATCATTGAGTTAAACATAGCAACCTCTATATTTAACCGTACTATCTAAAAAGAACCTTTAGACATATTTCTGTACCCCCTTTTCATAAGCACACATACGATCATCACCATAGTATTCCAGTATACATTACATTTTCTGTACACTCTTTCCATAAGCACACATACTGTTATCACCATGGTATTCCTGTGCACACTGTTATAGTACCCATTTATATCAGTCTCTGTACCAATGGTGGTATGACATAAACCTCATCATTAAAACTTTAGAAGAGAAAACAAAAACATAGACATAGATCAAAAGGGTAAATAGATCAAAATAGAAAAGAGAAAATGTCCAAAAGTGGCCAACTCACTGGACGCTGGAAAATATTTGAAAAAATGGCAAAGAGAGAATGCTGCAGCATAGAAGGAAAATCACAGAACAACCAAAAAAACCCAATTTTTTCATAGGTAAACATTTGGTACATTTCAGATCAGTCCACCTTTCCACCTTCCTGGAAGTTGATGGAGCTATGGACTGTGGCCCTTTCAGCATTTTTATCCACCTTCCCACCTTTCTGGAAGTGGATGGAGCTATGGCCCACCCTCATCCATAAGCTCCACCCCAGGGTCCCTTAAATCAGATACAGCTCATACAAGTTATCAGTTCAAACTTCCCTTTTTATCTGTTTTTACCCTGGGGCTGGTTTGTCATAGTCTGTCTGTACATTCATACTATTTGTCTGAGTAATCCTTTCATGTACTCATTCTTCCCCCTACCAGGACTGAGACATATACGCTGGATCATCACTGTTTTCTCTTTACTCCTGTGACTACTACTACTGCTGTTCCCAGGTACATAAATAGTAGAATATTTCTCTATTAATGATACTCTGTTTCTTCCTGAGATGACTCAAGTTAATCTCAGCCCTATAACTTTCCATCCATGCCTGCACTTAGTGTGCTTTCCCTATCATGTGTTTCCTACCATGCATCGATTCCTCCCCCTTTTCCATGGTTGCCATCCTTTGCAGCCCTCCCATTTGTGGGTTTCACCTCCCATGCATCTAGCAGCTACATTTTGGCTAACACACCTTCTTTCTAAGTATTCAGCAACTTCACGGTACATCCCTGGCCAAAAGAATGCTGAGGTGAGTGCTTTTAAGACTTTCTCAGATTGTAGAGGTTCGGAATGCATCGCACACACATTTTCTATGGTCACCTCTCTATAGGATCTTGGTACTATGATCCTTGCACATAACTTTTTTGTCTGTGGGTGAGGTTTAGTGTGCTAGAGGGTCCTCTGTTTGTTTTCTACTCAGCACAAAGGTTTTATTCCTTGTGTATCTTGTGCAGCCCTACCTTCCTCCTGATGTTTCAGGGATGCCTGTAATTTCATAATGTCTGGGTCTCCCACCTGTAACCTCCCCCATGCTACACTGGAATTATAACATTCTAGTGGTGGTTTATTACAAACGTCATTGACAGGTACATGAGTCTCTTCAGTTTTTTCTGTGTTGCTTGGAGGCTCCCTCTTCACCCCTGAGTGTTTATAAACAGTCTTACCTGGGGACTTTCGTGACTTTATCTCTCCAATCTCCTCCAACCAGTACATACCTGGGAACATGGGTAAAATTGGTAAGACTGACATGAAGCACATCACCAGGGCTTCCTCGGGTTCCAACTTCTCAGGCCCTTTCCCTCTCAGTACCACCCTGGCTTTCTTGCTCCTGCTCCTCAACTCGAGGCATCTCCCCTTGGTCTCTTTCATTTGACATGCTGCATCCATCCAATGGTCATATAACCAGCATATCAAGTTCCTCTGATCCTGTGGTATGTCGCCCAAGCTACCGTCACCACTCATCCTCTGATCTGACAGTGCCTTATCCAGGACACTGTTTCCACTCGTCCTCTGATCTGACAGTGCCTCATCCAGGCCACTGTTTCCATCCTGGGTCCATCTCCTTCAATCTGGCAATGTCTCATCCAGGACATTGCTTCCATCCTTGGTCTTCCTTCTGGTTCCTCTGAATTCCAGCCCCGATAAAGGGATCTCCCCTGTCTGGGCTCTGGACTGCACTCCAGTGGCACCTTCCTCCTCCTTAAGTTCCGTTGTATCCACAGATTCTGTCATGTGTGCCATCTTAAGTGTTTGTCCCAATAGTCTGGACACCAGGACTGGTGTCAAATACTGTTCTCTCCATTTCAGCCGTAGCTAACCAGTACCCAATCCCACTGCTGACACCAACTGTGGCTGGGGGTCATTTTCCAAGGTAAAATCACTGAGGCAAACACTTAGCTTGGGTGCATAAAAAGTGCCTAGATAGCACTTATCATTTTTATTTTTCTTAAAATTATAAAATTAACAGACAATAAAGTCAGGTATTACTTCATACACTTTGGGAAAGACCAATCTGATTCCCAACAATGGCTCCTTCAGTGGTTTCTTGCTTTACATAGGTTCAGTACAGTCTTTAGACTGTGTAAAATAGCTATAACCTCCATACCTCTGTATTCATTCTCACTGTACCTGTTGACCTCTTCATCGCACTCTCCAGGATCAACTGCCTAATGTCCAGGAGAGGGGGATATTTATATCCCTGGGTATGACATGTCACATGACTTAAACCCTTAACATTAAAAGCCTGTTTCCTTTTCTATGGTAAAGGTTTGGACACTACAAAGAGTCATCGGTGTTATAATCCCTTCTACTTTCTTTCTTATAACACCAACTTCCCACTATAGTAAAGTGTAGTTGGTAATATTTAAAACAATATCAGGCCATTAATTGCCTAGTAACCTTGAGGTAGCTACCTTGGTTACTGTAAGATTGACAGTTAACAATCACACTGTCCTATAAATCAGGGACAGTAGAGTGCGTTGAGTCCCTAGGAAATTTCCTCCAGTCTAAAGCCTGCATAACAGAAGCAGCACTGTTGTGGACAGTACTGAAACAAACATTTCTATATATTCCAGTAAGTCTGTTTTCTGTGTTGTATTCATGTTATTTCTTTATCAAAATTGAGGACACAAGGACACAATATTGTTTGTACAACTAAATAACATTTTTCTTGTTTCTAGGTATAACGTCTTTTATCTCTGAAACCTAGAATTAATTTTATTCTAACAGCGTTATTTCTGGGCAGGCTGATATTATGCCCTGCTCCGCTGAGTTTTACAGCTCTGCCTAATTGAGTAGGACTGGAGTGCTTTAAGTTATGCAGGAGCAGAGGCTTGAAATTGCAAAAATTCCCATTTTGCTTTTAGCCGTTTCTTCCGTCAGGCTGTTTTTATTCATTATTTCTTTACAAAAGAAAAAGTCTGCTTGGCTCACTGGAGCACTTCTCGCACTGGGTGCAACCTCCTCTGGCTTTCTGAGGTGGGTAGAGGTACAAATTATAGCTCCTTTTTGCCTGAGTTGCCTGCAGCGCGACTCGAAAAGTGAAAGCACTTCACTGCCCCTTTCAGGCGGGTGGCTGATATTTCTGCATGCCGTGCTGCCACTTCTCTCATCTGTGCCCTGTTTGGGATACCTGAACAAAAGCAGTACTTTGTCTCTTGGTACAAAAGGAGTAGTTACTGAGAGGCAAAAGAAAGGTTTTTGGGAGTTGGGCACACCAACTTCTCTATACACTGTATACATTTCTACAGTTTTACTTGGGCAACTGCAAAATCATATTGCGCCTGCCCCCGAGTAAACACAGCAGCTCAGATCAACTTCTGTTATTAACCTTTCAGCATTTATTAACAAGATAAATATATTTCATTCCTTCCTGACTCCTACATATACTAGGATAATCACTTTCACTACAACAAACATTTTATTATTAGCTCTATACAGTTCATTCTTTTCACTCCATTTTTCTTTTGGAGTTAACGTGGGGTCAAATACCAGAACACCCTTTCATCACAGAGGTCACTCTGTCACAGATGGAAAGGCAAGGCAGTTTTATTGATTAGGCCCCCATCCCTGATGACTCTTGGTGCCATACAAAAAAAAAAACATTTCAAGAAAATCAAGAAATCAAAACATCAACTGAAATAATAGGGAAAAAAAAAACTTTACTGTCAATTAATAAGGTTATCGGTTTAGTCAGACCCAAATTAAAAAGATACATTTTTAATAAAAAATTAAAATTGTTGATTGACTGGGCTCAAAGGATGTCAGGAGAGAGATTGTTCCAAATCAGTGAGGTGGCAACACTAATAGGCCTGATCCCCAGAAGATTTCATCAGCAGTGTGGCACTACTGGGATGCCCACATCAGAAGACTGGAGGGGGCAGACAGGACTACATTCAGATGGAAGATCTTTCAAGTAGGTAAGCTGTTCCATAACATGACCACTCTTTCACTGAAGATGTGCTTTCTAATATCCAATCTGAGTCTTATGACTTTGCATTTATACCTTCCTTTTTATCCACAGACCCTTAACCCCTCAGGAATTATTTTGCTGTTTATAATTTTAAACATGATTATGATGTCCACTCTCAGGCTTCTAAATTCAATGCTATATAGACCCAGAGAATTGCTTCCCCTCATTCTTTCTATCATATTATTAAGTACAACATGATGTTTATTAAAATGATGCTTAGAGAGTACTGAAAACTAACTGCTCACTTTGCTGGGTTGATGTAATTTTGAATAAACCATGCTTCTACTGCCTAACCAAGAATGGGGAACAGTGTAACTTAAATGCAATTGCAGAGAGATGTGTACAGTACATTGAAAACGCCAGTCTTTACTCACTGTGTGACCTGGTTCATTTCACATAATCATCACTTGCTAAGCCTCATTTTTCTGTGTAACTAACTCCATGATCCATCCTTAACCTCCTTCATTTACTCAATGAGCATGCCTACAGTAGAGATTTTGCACAGTATTAATTGTCCGGTGAAGTTTATTTTTGTTTTATTAGGAAAATACCTTTGAGCAAAGCTACCCATCGTCAAAGGTTTCTCGTCAGAATACATGAAAACAAGATACATAGAAACATAGAAGTTGACGGCAGATAAGGACAGCAAGGCCCATCCAGTCTGCCCATTTCTTTTTCTACCTTATGAATGTGCCATCAGCCTTTGCTCTGTCAATGGCCTAACTATTCATACTCATCTGTATTGCTCCCTTATGACTATCCCATGCCTGTTTGAAGCCCTGCACTGTGTTCTTATCCACCACTTCCTGAGGTAGGCCATGCCATGCATCCACCACCCTTTCTGTGAAAAAGAACTTCCTCATATTACCCCTTAATTGGCCTCCCTCTAATCTAATGCTGTGTCCCCTTGTCCCGCTATTTTTCTTATATTGAACCATGTTAGACTCTTTCACCTTGTTAATGCCCTTAAGGTGTTTGAATGTTTCGAACATATCACCTCTCTCCCTCCTTTGCTCCAGGGTATACATATTGAGCTCTGCTAATCTGTCCTCATATTTTTTCTGATGCAATCCCTGCACCATTGTGCTTGCCCTTCACTGGCTGCCTCAGTTTGGTTAATGTCCTTGTGAAGGTGTGGCCTCCAGTACTGCATGCAATACTCCAGATGGGGCCTAAATAGTGTCTGGTAAAGAGGGATTATTACCTCCCTCTTATGACTTGTGATACCCCTACTAATGCACCCCAACATCCACCTAGCTTACCTACTGCTTTAGTGGTCTGCTTGGATGATTTCAGGTCACCTGTGATGATGATGCCCAAGTTTCTTTCTTCTCTTGTGACTGCCAGCAACTCCCCTCCCAGCCTATAGGTGGCTTCAGGTTTTCTCTTCCCTAGGTGCATGATCTTGCATTTCTTTGCATTAAACCCCAGAGGCCACTCTTCTGACCATTTTGCCAGCTTATCCAGATTTCTTCTTATTCTGTCCACCCCATCTGGATCATCTGTTGCAGACCTTGGTGTCATCTGCAAACAGACAAACCTTACCCTTCAGTCCATCTGCAATATCACTGATGAACATATTGAAGAGGACTGGCCCTAGGACTGATCCCTGAGGTACCCCACTTGTGACTTGCATCTCTCGTGACTGTATACCATTTACCACCACTCTCTGTTTTCTGCCAGTCAACCAGTTTGCCACCCAGTTAAACAACTTCTTACCCACCCCTAGCCTACCCAGCTTATTAATCATTCTTCTATGTGGAACAGTATTGAAAGCTTTGCTGAAGTCAAGGTAGGTGACATCAACTGCTCCCCCTTGGTCTACCACGCTGGTTACCCAGTCAAAGAAATCGATGAGATTAGTTTGACAGAACCTTTCTGTTGTAAACCCATGCTGTCTTGGATCCTGTGCTCCTATGGATTCCATGTGTTGCCTATCTTTTCCTTAAGGAGTGCCTCCATAATCATGCCCACTTCTGAGGTAAGACTGACTGGTCTATAGTTCCCTGCCTCCTCCCTGCTACCAGTCTTGTGAAGCGAGATCACATGAGCCCTTCTCCAGTTTTCTGAGACCTCTCCTGTGATCAGAGACTCACTAAACAGTTCTGATAACGGCTTCTCTAGTTCCACCCTTAGTACCCTGGGATGTATGCCATCAGGTCCCATTGCCTTGTCCACCCTGAGCTTAGCGAGGTCTTGTGAAGGGACTAGTGCACACCTCCCTCCCCCTGTATCCATGGTGCTGAGCTGTGGGCCTTGCCCTACCTTCTCTTCAGTAAATGCAGAGCTGAAGTATCTATTTAGGATAGATGCTTTTGTATTTCTTGAAGGCCAGCCTTTTGGCTATGACCTTTTCTGCTACTGTTTTTGAGAACCAAAGTGGTTTCCTTCTTCTTTTGCACTTTCTGTTCTCTCTAACACACTGGGATGTTGCTTCAAGTATTGCATCCTTAATGCTTGCCCACTTTGCCTGTACCCCCTTACCTGTATTTCTTTTTGCCAGGGCTATCTTAACCCTGTTGCCATCTTATCGAAGTCAGCTCCTCTGAAGTCCCATATGTTTGCCTTGGAATGAGATGATTTAGTTCTAGTGGCCAAATTGAACCATACCATGTGATGGTCACTGGTCCACAGTTGACCTTCTACCTGGAGATCTGTGATCCATTCCCTGTTAGTCAGTACTAGATCTAGGATAGCTCTGTTTCTTGTGGGTTGCTGTACTAGCTGTTTGAGGCCCTCCCCCTGCAGGGAATCCACTATGTGTCTAGTTCTGGCAGATGTTCCTGGAGGTATTGATCAATCTGTATCTGGCATGTTGATGTCTCCCATTATCAGAACTTCCCCTTTAGCTGTCATGTTTTGTATACCTTCTAACAGTAATGTGTCTATGTCCTCCCCCTGATCTGGAGACCTGTAGACAACCCCAGTCCGTATGGCTGTCCCATTTCCTGTTTCCAGGGTGACCCATAGTTCTTCTTGCTCCTTATGTGTATTCTGAATTTCTGTAGCTTTGATATTTTCATTGATATAAAGGGTCACTCCACCCCCCACCTTTTTTGCACCTCAGTCTATTCTGAACAGTACATAGCCAGGTACTGAAGTCTCCCAAGTGTGGTTACTGGTAAACCATGTCTCACTAATGTCTACTATGTCCAGTTTAGCCTGTGTCATTATTGCCTGCAGGTCTGGGATCTTGATTCCCAGACTGAGAGCATTTGTGTATATGATTTTCCATTGGCCAGATTTCAGTGTGTTAGTTGTTGGGCGAGGTCTGGCATTTCCCCTGTGTGTAACAAGTAATATTGTAAGTACAGGTAAGGGACATTGTGTTACACACATGTTGTTTGCGATAGAATTCCAGTTTTGCAGTAGTTCTCTGAGGTTGCATTCGATTGTTACTGTACTTGTACATATAAGGATTTATTTAAATCAGAAATTATGTTTGTATGTCTGTATTAATTATGGTATGTACAGGTGCCTTGGTTGAAGAAAGGTGCCTTTTACAAATAAATTATGATTGATTGATACGTATGTTAATATTTATATTGTGCACTTTACCTTGTACTACTCCTAGATGCTTCGTATACTGTATTATTGTACTCCCTTTCCATCCACTGGGCCACACCTGAAAACAAGCCACTACTCAGTGGGCCTCTCCTGGTTACAAATTTTCAAATTAATAGATACATCACATTTGAAATGTCTTAGTCGATTTATTTGTCCTTGGATCCCCTCTGGGAAGGAAACTCTCCACAACTGCTCATTGTTTGGATGCTCGTTGGCAACAGTTTATTTACACACCTTATATTTACATATCAATTAGACAGTGGTCATTTACAGTTCCAGCTGAAACATATTCTTAAACAGTTCATTCTTTATATCCTCTGATCTTCCTTTCTGGTACTCCTCTTTCTTCTGTTTTTTTCCTTCGGGTCTGGACACCAAAATCCGACCCCTCATACCATCACCAGTACCAGGTACCAGCGTACCAGGAACTCCTCTCTCCTAGGTCCAGACACTAAGATCTGACCCCTAGTCTCTACCTTCCTCTTTAAAATCCACGCCTGGGTGCCGTCTGACCCCAGCCCATTCTGTCCTGCCTCACTCCCCCACTTCTGTCCACCCCCCCTTCTTCCATATCTTGCTCCCCCTTCCTCCACCCACCTCTCCCCCAGCTCCCATTGCAGGGCACTTGTTGCCCCTGGGCTCTGTCAGCCCACCTCCTTTCTGCACCACCACAGCTACCCACCCACTGTCAGGGCACCTTAACAACTGTTCCTATCGCTCCCTTACGGCACCTCTCTGAGCCTCCCCCTATCTTACTTCTGCCCTGCTATTCACAGGGAGGGTGGGAAATATTTTCCTAGCAAAAAAGGTTGCCCAACAGGCAGCACTGCCTTTTAAACCCTTCAGCTCCCTCCCCATGTCAAGACCCGTTCCAACCCCTCCCACCTGCCAATCAATCCCATTGTCCCTGTACCTGTGTCGTATGACACCTGTGTTTCCTTCCCTTGTTGCCACTAAGCTCCGCCCCTTCTCCTCTTCCTTTCTCATTCCCATCAGGGCCCCCTGACAATTCAGGTTGCCCATTAGTGGCAACCCTATTTGTTCTTGGATCCTCTCTGGGAATGAAACTCTCCACAACTGCTTTTTGTTGAATACTCGTTAGCAACAGTTTATTTACACCAATTATATTTACATATCAAACAGTGGTCATTTACAGTTTCAGTTCAAATACATTCTTAAACAGTTCATTCTTTATATCCTCTGATCTTCCTTCCTGGTCTTCCTCATTCTTCTGCTTCTTTCCTTCAGAGTCCGGACACCAAAATCCGACCCCCCAATACCATCACCAGTACCAGGTAACAACTTACCAGGAACTCCTCTCTCCTAGATCAGGACACTAAGATCCAACCCCTAGTCTCTACCTACCCCCTCCCCCTCTAAAATCCATGCCTGGGTGCCATCTGATCCCAGCCCATATTGTCCTGCCCCATCCCCCCTTCTGTCTACCCTCCTCTTCTTCCATATCTTGCCCCCCTCTTCTTCCACTGACCCATCTCCAGCCTGCTGTTGGAAGATGGTATCCCCCTTGTCGGCTTGTGGGCTAATATCTGGGACCCCTCCTCTCCATCTCGTCCACTAGGTCTATTAACGGCCTTAGGAACAAACACATGCTGAATTCTGTTTGGTGGACCCCATCTGACCTGTATACTTTGGGAACCTCAAAAGAAATCTCCCTGTGTTGTATATTCACCTCTCCCATTTCAATCACTACCCTGGACCCCTTCCTGTTGAGCCACTTCCTTCCCTTCTCCACTGATCTAATCTCCCTGACTTGCCTCCACACCCCTCTGGGAAGTGATTTCGGATCAGCTGATCACCACCCCCAGCTTCTGCTCTTTCAACCTTTCTAGATCCACTGATATGGCCTGCACCAATGCCTCCATGGGGTTTTGCCCAGATCATTCCCCTCCACATGTATGATTGTCATGTCTGGCCTGCTCCACTGGACACTGAGTTCTTTCAACAGCGGCATCAGCTGGGCCCATCTCATTCCCCGAAGCCCTTTCCAATGCACTCTTGTATACTCCAGCTCCATCCATAGCTGCGTTGCTCAACTGGTGGATGCTGCAAACTTCTCAGTGCAATAAATGAAGGAGTGCTCCACAATCCAGATGTGCCTCTGCATCCCTCCTGCTTGGAAAAAGGGAAAACACGATACCCATTAGCAACATTATCTCACACACTTCCTGTAGCATTTGGACTGCCACTGCCCCACCTGCTTCACCACTTCTGTACTCTCACCCCTCTCTGCAGCCTCTGAAGCTGCTCCTGTCTGGAATGAGTGGGAGGGTGAAACTGTCTGGGTCCTCCCCTACAAACCTTATGGCCTTCTTCAAGACCCCTCCCGCCTGGAAACCCATCTCTGGGATCCCGTCCCCATGCTGAAACCAAGCACCCCCACCTTCCCCCCGTGTTTTCTTGGACTCTTCCAACTCCTTGACGGTGTACACCTCTCTTGGCATCTGCCTCTGCAGCACCAACGACACCCCTTTTCCCAGCTGATTGGTTTTTGACCTGCCCAAACACACTATTCTTGTGTGCTGCCCGAAACTGATGACCCCCACCTGGAACAGCCCAGCCTCCATTGCTGATGTGCATACATGCTGTAAGGCTCCTAAGACCCTCACCAGCAGTAGCCCCAATATGGACCTCCTCCTGTCGCACCTCCCCCACTTGTCCCTTATGCCAGCCTAGGAGCATCTGTCTGACTGGCCTCCCTGCAGTTGCATCTGGCCACCCCTTATCTTTGCAGGCCCAGCTGAACCTCATCAGCTGTACCCCCATCGTGGTGTGGGCCATGCCTTCCCCTCATCTCCTTACCATATAATGCCTCACCTGGTCCTCTGTGGCTGGCTCTGCCCTGTCTGGTAACACATCAAGAGGTCAACTAAATAACGTCACCCCGTCAGAAGGGTGATGGAATAATGGCACTGACAATTTGGGCAACATGGACTTGCACCCTTCCCAGAGTTATGTCCCCACCCCGTAGTAGGAATCTATAGTAAGGGGGGTGTAGAGCAAAGCCCCCACAAGCGGGTGTGAGGGAGAACTCAGCATAAAAACACTTTACAAATGTCGTCACCCTGGGGGTTAGGCATCCTTCTGATGAGTCACTGTTTTTTGTTCGCCCATATGACATGGAACCACCCTGTCTACACCCTCACTATCCTGGAACTCCTGAAAAGCTGCCTATGCCATTTCATATGCCCACAGCATGAAGACTGACAGAGAGTTCCGGTACAGCCATCTGGATTGCTGTTCCTAATCTCTCACAACTGGTTCAGAACCTTATTCCTGTATACCACTGCTCACGGAGTCCACTCCCGAAACCTGTTTAACTGCAAGCAGGAAAGAATGTCAATAATGTCATTCTGAATGCCCTCAATGTGTTGTGCTTTAAATGATAAGTTCAGTTGTAGGCCCAACAAAACCAACTGCCGCATCACCCTGCCCACTGTGGCTGTAACCCCACCCTGCCTGTTGATTACATCCATCACCCCTTTGTTATCACGTCAAAACATTCTGTGCTTTCTCCTCATACTGTCACCCCAAACCTTCAATGCCATGAAGGTGGGGAAGCTCTATAAAAATGTGATGTCCTTTAGTAAACCCGCCTCTCCCCATGTGCTAGTCCAGGCTTCCAAAGTCCATTCTCCTTTGAAATATGCTTCCATCCCAAAGGTCCCCGATGCAATGGTGTATACCTCCAGGTCTGTGTTATAAGCCCATTCCTCCTGCCAGAATGTGACCCCATTGTACTCCTCCAAGAACTTGGTCCATACCCCCAAATCCTCCTGCACCCCCCCAGTGATTTCCTCCCAGTGCTGTGGCATCTTCACCTTCCCTCTTGTCCTTGCTAGCCTCCTGGTGAAAGCTCTACCTGGGCTTATGGCCTTACAGGCAAAAATAAGGTGCCCCAGCAGCTGTTGAACCCACACTAGCTTCACCCTCCTCCTCCCACTCACCAGTTACAGAAACCCCCTGAACCGGGTCACTTTGTCCCCTGGAAGGCAGAAACACTCGTGCACTGTATAGATTTTTGTTCCTAGAAATTCCAACTTGTGCGCAGGGCTCTCTATCTTACTTTTAGCAAAAGGGAAACCTATGGCTCCACACATTTCTTTGAAAGCCGCTAACAACCTGTCTGCCTCTGCTCTGTCACTCACAATGATCAAGAAATCATCTAAGCAGTGTGCCACCCACCTGTGTCCATATCTCTTCCTGAACACTCATTGAACCCATAAGCTGAACACCTCAAATGTTGTGCATGCCACCAAACATCCCATTGGCATAGCCTTGTCAAAGTATATCTCCCCGACGAACTGGAATCCAAAGAGATTGCAATCCTCGGGTCTCACCAGCAATTGTCAAAAGTCTTTGCTAATCATACCCCCCCAGACCGCCCTGATCATAAGCACTGCCTGGTCCAATGAGGTGTATGATACCACCCATGGGAGCATGACAATATGCTCCCGACAATACACTCCCTGATATCTTGCTCCCAACAATACATCCCTGAGTCATTTTGCTCCTTTATTTACCCACTTCCGACAATAGGCTCCCTGTGTGAATTTCAGCAGTGAACTAATTCTGCAGCACAAACGACCGCATTATTATTAATAATTCTGCAGCTTTAAACTAAATTAAATGCTCCCTGTGTGTTAAATCGAACAAATTCTGCAGCACAACTCAGTTTAAACGAAATTAATTTCTGCATTTCTTAAAATGGAAAAAACAGCAGCAGTTAACGAAAGCAGCATACAAAATTATTTGCCAGTAGTGGCAGTGAACAAATTCTGCAGCAGTTACACGATTTCTGAATTTCTAGCATAATTTGAAATTATTTGCCAGTGGTGAAGATATGATGAAGTGGTGACTTACCTTTTTAGCGAAGGTGGATTGGGAATGCTTCAAAATCTTTATTCAGTCCAATATTAAAATCAGGCTAACATTAATTCAATACTAATTAAATAAATGAGTATTGCTTATACAGTGATTAGTTAATTGATTGCACTGTAGCTTACTCTATTAATCAATTATAGTGCTTTGGTCTGCAAGGCATGGTCAGAGGATTTTTTCAGCGGGAGCAGGAGTGAGTTTGAGTAGGAATGAGTTACAAAGGGGGAGAGTTTGACAGGAGCGAGTTGTCGGGAACGATTATGTAGGGAGCATATTCATCAGAATACCTTCATTCACCGAGGCCCTGTCTGGGTACGATATATGGTGGATGAGTCAAAACTCCCCTGGACCCTTCTTTGGTACCACACCCAATGACGATATCCAGAACATGGGGCAGGGTGGGCCGCTTAAAGAGCCCTCTACCCTCCCCACCTGCAGTTCCCGCCGAATCTTCTTCCAATCTATTTCCTACCTCCCCTTTGTTGATCCCAAGATTTGCGCCTTCATCTCTGTCTGTATGCCCCTGAAGCCTAAAGGGAAACTGCACCTAAACCCTTGCCACAGAAAAATGGCCTTTCCTGCTTCCGGATACCCCTGAGTCCAATCTTCTATCACTTCCAGGACTATTAGGGTGTGAGTCGGGGTGAAGCCTCAACACCCTTCCCCTTGCCCCCTTTCAATTATACCCATAGTTGAACCTGTATCCACCTCTTTCGTGGCCTCCCCTACCCCTCCAATTTCCACCCACCATCCTCATGAAAGGGCTGGACCTGGCCATGCCCCCCTGTCTGGCTAGCTCAGTCCCCCCTCTGCCCTGCAATTTTCCACCAGATGTTAGCCCGCACACTGCGAGCACACATGCCGGAATTTACAATTCGCCCAGGTGCAGGAGGCCCTATTAAAGTCCCAACAGCTCTTAACTGCCATGGCCAACATACTCTTCCTGGTCTGTTCCCATGCAGGCCCATTTTCTGCACCTGACAGGGTTCGCACCCACAACTCTGAGTGGGTACAGTCCCACCTGAGGTCCCCTTTAGCTGCCATACGCTTCCTGAATGCCTCATCATATTTCAACCAATCATATCCCAGTTTTGCCTTATATGCATCTCTAATGATGGATATGTACGTCAAAAGGGGGAGCACCAACTCTGGTTGTTTCTCCAGCACCAATGTGCTGTGTATCAAGAAACCCGCCTGCCAAGTATCTATGTTTTTCCATTGTACTTGGCCTCCTCTTCCTTATGTCCCACTACTGCCAGGGCCACCACCATCTCCAACTTCCCTACTGACTCTTTTTGCTCATACTTCTTAACCATGTCCTCATCTACCAAACCAAAGATGTCCATACATTCCCCCTTCTATATCTTCTCCTTAATGGAAGAAGGAATGTGGTCCCCCAGATTAAAACCCGGTGGTCCTTTATACAGTTTCTTCCTAACTTTTTGGCCCTTCTAGGGTCCCGAGCCATCTTTGCCCCCCACTTTTATCACCCATATCACCTTCCCCATTTTCTCCAACCCCTTATCCCCCATATCTCTCAAAAGACCTTCCAGGTACTCCTTTAAACCCTCTTCATTTCCCAAATTCACGTTACACTTACCCCCTGTGTGACCTGGCCCTGATGGTGCCAGCTTGCTGGGGGGGTGATGGGACGGGGTCCACTCTGCGTGGCCTCTTTCTTCCTTTACCCCATTGCCTCCTCCTCCTCCTCCTCCCACTGTAGACCAGTCTCGATGAGTTCTGTTATATTTTTCCATCAATTTGGAGGCCTCCTCAATCAATTTTGCAGTGGTGACCGGAGCTTTCTTCGGTGCCATCTTCCCTGCTGTGAACACATAATGACGCTAAATGAGTCCTTTGTCCCTTTTAACTGGGCTTCTCTCCCCCCGGCACATGCCCACCCAATGCCAAGTTTTCCCCCTTTCATGGGTACCCTCACCCCCACCTCCATCCCCAACCCCCCACCAGCCACTGGGTGCTCCGGGACCATATCTGCCCCAGGCACTATCTCCCGGCCTCTCCAGGTAGCTCCCAATTATCGCTCCTTTCTGGTGCATGCTGGTGGTGTCTACCCCTGGGCATCCTTATGCCCCAATGCACCCACTTTACGCACTGCACTTGTGCTTTGTGCCCCACCTCGGCACCAACCATATAGATCTCGTCCTTGGCAATTGCACCCTAACTTTACTAATCTCTTTTGCTTTTATTTATTTACATTCTTTCATTCCTTACTTTCCGAAATCCTTTGCCCCTGCCACGCAAATTACTCTGCCCATCACATCTGGGCCTTCTCACCATACTTGCCCCAGCCCTACTGTACTGCTGGTGTCCCAGGCCCCAGTCGCCATTTCGCCTGCCCCGCGTGGCTGCCCCCGCCTCTGATAGTGTCCTTCTCTACCCCCTCAGCCCACTCCTGTGTGGGTGAAAAAACCTGCAGCAAACAAAAAAAAAACATGCCTGCCTCCCTGGCCATGTTCTTTCTTTGTTCTCTCCCTTGTGTGGCACTGCTGTCCCCCTTCCCCAGAAATACGTATTCCCCTGTCATGGGGTCAAACAGCAGGCAAGTCCACTCTGTGCCCTGGTCCCCATCCCCACCCTTTTAGCTGAACAGCTGTGCAAATGTACTTCTCTGCTCAGTTGCTCCCCCTGCCATGCGGCCCTGCCTTGTCGGCCATTGTCCAAACACCCCCACATCACCACGTGGCCTTTGTCGAAATCTCTTGCCTCATGCACCCTCCATTCTTATTATTTTCTTTTCATTTTTTTTTTTGTGTTGAAAATCAGGAACTGCTGTATGTACCATGCCCATTCTCAGCTCATTACTCCAGCCTCTAGCCCATGCCACCAGCCTCCACCAGCAACTACCAAAAAAAACCCACCCCAGGTCACTGCAGGCCAGCGTCTATCCACAGGCCACAAACCCCACCACACCTTACAGCCTCTCCACCGCCGCACCACCCAACACCAATTCTACCTCCCATTAGGGAATGCTGCTGGCCTTTTCATTGGCCTGGCACCACTGCAGCCATCCCGCATTGCTCCAATGCCACCAGTACTGGTTCCTGCTGTCCTGAGAGTGGCCCTCTTCCAAACTACTTTGCCACCTTCACAGCACCCAATGTCCACCATCCGTGAGCCACTCTCCCTCCAGAACAGGCCCACTTCAAATCAACTTTCCTAACCCCTGGTAGCGGACACCTGCAAGAGGTACCATGCATCTCCCGAAGCTGCATCTGAATGCCAGGCACTTCCCCCATCATCTTATGCCCTTTCAGGAAACATTTCCAACACTTGCCCTGTGCTTTCAACAAATGACCACCACTTCTTGACTTGGAAAACCTCAGCAACTAAGCAAACAATATTTTGCCCACATGGGCCACAGGTCCCATACTTACCTGTGGGCCCTTCTCTTACCTTACAAGCATGGCTCAAAACTTGCCAATGAAGTGCAGTGAGGTCAAAATTTTCCGAGCAAAAGAGGTCGCCCAACAGGCAGTACTGCTTTTTAAACCCTTCAGGACCCCCCTTTGTCAGGACCCCTCACACCTGCCAATCAATCCGATTGTTCCTGTACCTGTGTCATATGACACCTGTGCTTCCACCTCTTGGCATCACTAAGCTCCACACCCCCTTTCTCCCTTTCCTCCCTCATTCCCATCAGGGCCCCCTTAAAAATTCAGGTTGCCCATTAGTGGCAACCCTATTTGTGCTAGGTTAAGTAGTAGTTTCTTAAAGTATTCACAGGCCTGTAATAGAAAGAGCATTGGCCGAGTGAGGATTTTCAAAAAGGGTTTACCACACTGTACTTGTTCATGCTTCTAGTATTGTACTGATTCTCAACAAATTGAAAAGATCTTGCAATGTTTATTTGAGCATTGGCTAGTAGGGCCTTTTTGCCCATAAAGCAGGTCTAGTACTGAGCTTTTAGTTGCAGTGGGAGTCACTTGGTTAGTTGGTACAGTTGACAGCTGTGTCTGTCTCTGCTTACTCACAATACAAGTTTGCAGCTTTTAAGTGCAGTATCTTGATGGTCCAGCACATTGGCATAGGTAGATGAACAGATTATTAGTTCATAGTCTCTAACAGACAGTATGGAACTGCATAGTGTAAGTTGATTGGCTTCTTGAGTAAAATGATGTCAGTTTCAATACAGAACCCCCAGTCTTTGACTTATCTTCTTTATCAGTTGGTCCACATGGGGAACAAATGCCAGGGTGCTGTTCGGGTAAATTCCTAGGTATTTGAAGGTGTTCACTCGCTCAAGGTTCATTCCATTTTTATCAGTGATAGCGAGTGGGGAGTGGGGAGGCATTGTTGATTTTAATGTTGCTTCCAAAGAGCAAGCCTTTTTTTCTTTATGTTGGCTCGCGCATGCGCAGCCAACATATTGCGGTAGTAGCAGATTTGGAGGCACGGTCACTGTTGGGCGAATGCAGGGCACACATCAGTAGGTGCGTCCTTCATTCCCCAATAAGTCTGCATGCTGGTGCCACACCAGGCATACATAATGTGGTGGGCACATCTAAGGAAAGGTCCGCTGCATTGCGAGTAAAGCTTGTCATATGCAGCGGACCTCCCGACGTGCTTTCCCTGGTCAGAAAAAAAAATTAACATGGCGTCACACTGCCTGCCATAATTCTGACTTTGGAGGTGCCCAATCCACCTGTTGGCATGCCCTGCCCCAATGTATGTGCCGACGGGAGAGCCCACTCCCTGTTGGCATAATGCACCCCCCATTTGTTTTGTGCCCATGGGGTACCCAATCCCCCTCGGCTCTTGCCCCCCCACTCTCGTTGTGTGTTAACGAGGGTGCCCAATCCCCTGTTGGCCACAGCATCCCCGCAAAACACTGGGTGGCACACTGGAGCCCACCCCAGTGTGCCAAACCCTGAAAATAAAAACCATCCCACACTTTTTTTTTTTTGTAACCTATAAAAAAAGAAAACGGTCCCTCGCAGTCTCCCTGCCACCTCCAACAACCCGTGCCCACCCTCTGCACACCCTGCCTCCCCACACACCCCTCACCCTATACTTACCTCCAGAGTCTGGTGCGATTATCTTCAGTGGACCGGGAACATGTCTGCACTCTTCAAAGCCGACCGCGAACTGAAGAAATTTAGGTAAGCTGTATAATGGCATAAATGGTTTTTTTTCAACTTTGGTGCATATCTCTGGCACTGTTTGGAATTTTTGCACCATATTTTCAATGTGGGGTTATTGGGACCCCTCCTCATGAATTCAGTCATTGTCATGGCATTGTTCAGTGCCAAAAGGTGATTTTGCGGTCACCGTGTGGAATCACCTTTCGGGTCCGAGTAATGAAACGGCAGTGCCACTGTTCATGAGGTGGGGCTCTCAAAAAGCCTATGTTGCAAATTTGGTGGAAAAAATTCCCCAAATGTCTGTTTTACATGTGTGCATTGCACTGTTTCCACGCTCGCTCATAACTTCATGAGTTTGTAATATTTTCACTTCAGATTTTCAAAACTGGCATTTTTCCACACCTCCTACAGTTATCATTTTACATATCCTAGCCGAAATGTGATTTTGCACATCTGGGGCAGAATAGAGCGGTCGCTGTATGAAATCAGTTTTTGGGACAGTTTGAGGAAATGACAGTGACATTGTTCATTAGCAGAGGTCCTAAAATTCCTATGTTGAAAATTTGGTGCCAAAAGTCCATAAAATGACTGTGTTACAAGTGTGCATTGGGCAGTTTCCACGCACCCTTGTAACTTTGCAAATTTGCAATATTTCCATGCCAGATTTTCAACACTGGCATTTTTTCACACCTTCTTATGCTCAGTACAGCTGTCATTTTAAACATCCAGCCCAAAATGTGTTTCCGCAACTGTGGCGCACAATGACATGTTCGCTGTGGGAAATCAACTTTTGGGACAGATTAACAAAACCACAGTGCCACTGTTCATGAGGGGAGGTCTCAAAATTCCTATGCTAAAAATGTGGCTAACAAACTCCCAAAACTAATTGGGTTACAGAAGTGTGTTGTGCAGTTTCTATGCATGCTCATGACTTCACCTATTTTTCATATTTTCACTCCAGATTTTCAACTTTGCCATTTTTTAGGCCTCCTCATGAAAAATACAGTTGCCATTTTCCACATCCTGCCCAAAATATGTTCTCGTCTCTGTGTCACCAAATGGCATAGCTGCTGTGAAAAACCACCTTTCAACTAATAAACTGATTGTGCCGCTTTTCATGAGGTAGGCTCACAAAAAGCCCATGCTGAAAATTTGTAGTGAAAATACCAACACACACCTACGGTGTTAGGTTTTCCAACTGTAGCACCCCACCCTGTAGAGACTGACAAGCTTTGGGGTGTGACTTGGGATCATCAGCTGTAATGCTCATGCCATGCCACCCCCCCCCACCCTGCAGCCAGTGACAGCCATTGTGGTGTGCCTTGCACTGTTCAGCCACAAAGTTCACCCCATTATTCTATACTGCACCCACCTCAACGTATTTCCTGAAGGAAAGGGGTATGTATAATACCCAAAAATCCCAAAAGCACACCACGAAACGTATCAGTGTCCACAGGATAGGGTGAGGTACAATGGCATGAGCAAGACGACCCAAAGGCACACCCCAATGCTTGTTGGTCTCTACAGAGTGGGGTTGGTGTCACTTCAGTACTTCACTGCCATTCCTATTATGTGTCTCTAACTCCAGCACTACCAATGCCAATGCCAGCGAGACAACATTCAGCATTGACAAATGCTTGTTTATTTTGCAGTTGACTAGCATTTTACTTTGGGTGAACAACTCCTCAAGGTCCCTGAAGTACTGCTACAGTATAGTGGAGGGATTGTACAGTAAGTGAGAATGCTTTGTGTAGACAACTGCATCATCTTCATAAAATATTCGTATTCTGGCATGCATCTGTCAGGCTGTTTGTGAAAAGGATAAATAATAGAGGGCCCACAACTGAGACTTCCAGCACTCCAGCAGAGACAGTGTTGAGTCAAAAGTTGCTGCCCTCGATTTTCTCTTTTTGTTTCTGTTTGGTCAAGTAGTCCTTAAATCAGCATATGGTGTTTATTTATTTGATTTATTTGAAAAACGATGACTGGGAAAGGCATACTGAGCCAAGGCTAACTTCCATGTGTGAACTGGAGGATAGAGAACAAGAGAAGACAGAAATGCAATACATGTAGCACATCGTCACAAGTACAACAAACATTTGTCAGTGCCGATTGTTTGCTTGCTGGTATTGGCATAAGTAGTGCAGGAGTTAGAAAGATGCATAATAGGAATGGCAATGAAGTATTAAACTAATGCCAATCCCTACCCCCACCCTGTGAAGACTGGCAGGTGTATGGGGGTGTGCCTTTGGGTCATCAGCCATAACGCTCATGCCATTCTACCTCACTCCACCCTGCAGACACCGACAGGTATTGCAGTGTGCCTTGGGGTCTTCAGCCCTTACACTCACCCCATCCCATAAGAAAATATGCTGAGATGAGTGCAGTAGAGGAGAATGTGGTGAATATTAGGGCCAAAGACCTCAAGGCACACCTCAATGCCTGTCACTGGCTGCAGGGTGTGGGTAGGGGTGGAATAGCATGAGCATTACGGCTGATGACCCCAAGTCACACCCCCGACACCTGTCTGTCTCTACAGGGTGGGGCGTTAGGGTTGGAAACCCTAACACCCTGGGTGTTAGTTGGTATTTTCACTCCAAATTTTCAACATGAGCTTTTTGGGACCCCACCTCATGATCAGTGGCACTATCATTTCATTACTGAATTCCAAAAGGTGATTTTGCACAGCAACTGTGATGATCAGCACCACAGGTGTGATAGCACATTTTGGGCAGGATGTGAAAAATGACAGCTATACTGTTCATGAGGAGGTGTGATAAAATGACAATGTTGAAAATCTGGAGTGAAAATATGAAAAACTGGGTAAGTTACAAGCGTGCATAGAAACTGTGCAATGCACACTCATAATGCAGTCATTTTTTTGAATTGTTTCACCAAGTTTGCAACATGGGTTTTTTGGGACCTCACCTCATGAACAGTGGCACTGTTATTTCATTAATCAGTCCCAAAAGGTGAATCATCACAGCAACCACAAAATCACCTTTTGGGACCAAGTAACCAAATGACAGTGGCAATGTTCATGAGGTGGGGTCCCAAGAACCCCATGTTGAAAATTTGGTGCCCAAATTCCTAAAAATGGCTGAGATATTAACCTAAGTTGAACCCCTCCATTGACTCCCATTATACAGCTTACCATCATTTCTTCAGTTTGCCAGTTGGCTTTGAAGACTGCAGACATGTCCCAGTCTATAGAGGATTGCTGCTCCCAACCTCTGGAGGTAAGCATTGGGTGCAGGGGGCTGCGGGCAGGTGGGTCCGCAGAGGAGGATGGGGTGGGGAGGGAATGGGGAGACTATGAGGACCATTTTCTTTTTTACAGGGGAAAAATAAGACTTTGGGGACAGTTTTCTTTATTTGACAGATTACCAAAAATATTTAGACACGCTGGGGTGGGCTCCTAGTGTGCCACTATAGTGTGTGTGTGTGTGTGTGTGTGTGTGTGTGTATGTGTGTGTGTGTGTGTGTTTGTGTGGGGGGGCATGCCATCATGGGGATTGGGTACTCCAGTCTCAGTACTTGAAATATTTGGGCTGGTGGTGGGGTCATCTGACACTGACAGTGGGCATCCTGCTGTTGGAAACATCAATAAAAAATTATTTTGGCACACTGTGGTGGGCTCCCAGTATGTCACATTAATGGGCAGAGGGGAGATACATGCCACACAGGGATTGGACACCCTGATGTCAGCTTTCTAGGGAGTGTGTGTGGTGGGTGGCAGGAGCTGCCAATGTGGAAAGCTGTGCCATAGCTCATTTATTTATTTATTGATATGGTTCACTAGGAAAGGTACACCAAAAAAATGAGGTGCTCAGTGGCAGGAGCCAACAAGAACCGTAACTCCAGCCATGTGCATTACTGTGTACAGTAATGTGCATGGCCAGAGTCTTGTCAGCTTCTGCCAACAGAGAGAAGGTATGTCTGTGTGCCTGGTTGCAAGGGAGGGGGAAGGTCCTGCTGCAATAAGGAAACTGTCCCTCATTGCAGCAGCAGATTTCTTTCAAGTGTGGTCCTCTCTCTCTCAAACTGTTGTCATAGACAGCTTACTGATTCATTGATGCCTGAGGGACAAGCCCCATAAAGGGTCAACTTGTAACCATCCCTGACTGGAGTGGCACTTTTCTTTCAAGTGAAGACCGCTTCTCTCAAACTGCTGTTATAGACAGCTCACAGATTCATTGGTGCCTGAGGAACAAGCCCCATAAAGTTTCAACTTGTAACCATCCCTGACTGGAGTGGCACTTTTCTTTCAAGTGAAGACCGCTTCTCTCAAACTGCTGTTATAGACAGCTCACCAATTCATTGGTGCCTGAGGGACAAGCCCCATAAAGCTTCAACTGCATTGGGCAGAAACTCACACATCTTTAAAATGTTGTACTGTCCCAAGATGTTTCTTGTGCATGCATGGCATGCATGCATGCAAGCAAATATTAAAATGGGTGCAAATCACTGGTACATAAGTAAAGTGCAGTCACAGTATAACAGGCACATTTTTACAGGTCTGTGTACATATGTGTGTAGGCTGCACCTGGGATGCTGTGCCTTACAAAACAAGTATTCAGTTACGTAAAAATTGGCCAGTACTGGCTACTCACGGAATTCTCCAGTTTGGTCACACCTTGTGTATATGTTTGTTGGAAGGATTCCACAGAAGACTAATTTCTTTCAAGAGTAAAGTGCTTAATTTTATTTGTGGTGCACAAAAGTGAAATCTTCATGCCCCCTCCACTCACACATTCCAAATGCCTCCTAGTGCGTTTCATGCCATGTAGAACTTAATCATAGGGTGGCAAGTACTCCACCTAATACATAATATATAGAACCCTGTTTAAAGTGACAGTGCTTAAAATATAAATTGTGTTAAAAAGCTTTCTATAAGAAGCATCGACACACTTTAAAATAATGACCAGTCTAAACATACAATACACATAAACACAGCATTACTATATAATACAATAAATATATGCAGTTGATCCTACTTATTCTCTCATTATTTTTTGTTACCACTTTGGAAAGTCCACTTACAGTGTCCATTATCAAACATGGTTTCCCACTTGGATCAACTATAGTGTTCAATTTCCAGTTTCTCAATGAGGACCTAAAAAGAAATAAATATAAATCATTATACAGAAAAACATTTATAGGGATCAATCAGAAAAAAAAAACCATTACCGAAACCACTTTTAGATCTGTTTCAGTGTAACAACTATTGTACAGTGCCATAGGTGTGGCAGGCACTTATATCCAAAGGCTACTTGGGGGAGAGAAAATTTGTTCCCAAGGTATTTATTTATTTATGAGGTCTAGGAATTACAACCCTTTTAGTCAGGGACTCATTTACAAAGGATCCAAGTCCAACAGTAAGATGTAAAACAGAATTCAACAAACAGTACATTACTTATAGCAAACAGATACAATAAACAGGCTAGGAAGTGCACACGAGTAGAAATTCAATATATATACATATTGCACAAGAAGGGTGAACAAAAGTCTGCCCACAGGGCCTCATCAAAAGGGCAGAGGAAGTAAGCAGAGAAAGGAGGGAAGGATGGAGGGGAGTAAGAGGGATTATGGGCAGTCACAGCTGGAGATGGACAAGATGTGGTTGCTCAGATCTTTTTTGAAAGTCCCCAGTCTTGGTATGGAGAGCAGATGAACTGGGATTGAGTTCATCCAGAGGGGGGCCCTATATTGAAATGACCTTTGGCCAGCATTGGATTTGAAGAAGGGGATGTGGTAGGCAGCAATTTCAGAGTGTCTGGTAATGCACATCTGCAGCCCTGGTTGAAGAACCTATAGACCACTGGGGGGGGGGTAGGCTCATTTGGATCTTTTTGGGCCAGCAGGCACGTTTGGTATAGTATTTGCCTTTGGAAATGTAACCACGCTGATCATTGGTAGAGGTCACATGTGTGTAGTAGCTGGTCGCTGCCTGTGACTAGTCAGCAGGCTTTATTTAAGGCATGTTTGACTTTGAACAGGACAGTATCTGAGGTTGAACCATTTGTTACTATGTCATAGTTAACCAAGGATGAGATTGAGCTAGAAATAGCTAGTCAGAGAGCATCAGGGGGCAGCAGGAAAGGAGGCCAGTTCTGGAGTTAACTGCAGAGCAGGTAGATGTGATATGGTCATGGAAGGTGAGAGCCGAGTCAAGGGTGATGCCTAGATATTTAAAGCTGGGGACGGGTTCCAGGCTGGGTCCTTGAGAACTGAGTATAGAGAGGACAGCAGAGTTGAATTTATGTTGGGGTGGGAAAATAGCACTACCTTAGTTTTTTTATAGTTAAGGATAAGCTTATGAATGGCAAACCAGGATTCAGCTTCCATGAAGGAACCCTGTAATGCCAGCTTGAGCTGAGTTGTGTCTGGATGCCAACTGAAAAACACTGCATCATCTGCATAGAGGAGGAGATGTCTGGAGCAGGCCTTGGGTAGGGAGTTTAGGTACAGCGAGAAAAGGAGAGGGCCAAGGATGGAACCTTGGAGGACACCCGATTGAACAAGACAGTTGGTGGATAGAGTGCTATTTATCTTCACTTGCTGGGTATGTCTGTGCAGATAGTGAGAGAACAAGGCAGTGGCCTCCTGGGATATGCCAGCAGAGAGGAGGGAATGAACTAAGAGAGAGACTTGACCATGTCAAAGGCCTTGGAGAGATCTATGTAAACAGATCCAACCAAGGCCCCCTGGTTGAGGGCATCATGGATATAGGAGTTATACTCCAGGAGGGCAGTGGTTGTACTATGTCCCTTCCTGAAACCATGCTGTTTGTTGGCAAAGTAGGTGATGTGAGACCAAGTATTCAGGGAGTTGGTCAGCAACAATTTTTTCTAATGCTTTAGAGAGGGGAGGGAGGATAGAGATAGGTCTATAGTTACTGTGTGAGGTACAATTGCTACTTTTATGAACAGGTGTAACGACCACCATTTTCCACTGGGAAAGGAACTGCCCAAGACATAGAGACATATTGAGGATCTTGGTTAAGGGGGTTAGCACTGCATCAAGAGCCAAGGTGAGCAGCTTTATGTCTAAGGAGTCAACACTCTGTCTTGTTTTATCAATGAACTTGGAGAGATAGGGGTGGGCAGTGCTAGGGGAGATTTTCTTAAAGCGAAAAGGTGGGACCCTGAGGGGAGGGGAGGGAACAGACCAGAGAGGCAGAGAAGAAGTCAGGGGAGGACTGAGCTGAGCTCAGTAAAGCAGCATTAAAAGCTTTGGCAATCTTGTCAGGGTCTTGGGTTGGAGCCCCATCTACTATCAGCAGGAAGGTGGGGGGGGGAGGACTTAATACTAAGCTTCTTAATATTCTCCCCAAACTTTTTCCCATTTCCCCAGGTAGTGGTAAGTCTGGACTGATAATAGACAGCATTAGCTTGGCATATGGCCCAGGTGCAGGAGTTGGGGGCAGCACGGTATCATTGATGATCAACAGGGTGGCCGGGCTGCATGGCATGGCACCACAGATTATCATGGGCTGCCATTTGGTCAAGCAAGGACTGATTTACCCAGGGTGAGGAGTGATTTTTAATGATCTGCTTTACGAAAGAGGCAAAGGTGTCACAGGCAGCTTGGAAGTAGGTTATGAAGAAAGACAGTGTGGCATCCACTGAGATATGGTAATTTAGGAGTTTAGGTGGTGACTGCAGAAATGCTCTAGGGAGCCTTTCTTCAGCAGGCAGTCCCTAGAGATCCATGTTGAAGGATATTTTCAGCTGTTGGACCAGTGGCAGGTGACAGGGGAGTGATCACTGAGCAAATCAGACAGGACCCGGACATCCTGGATATGCTCAGGATGGTTTGTGAAGATGAGATCGATGTGGGTACTGGTGCCTCTGCTGCAGTTAACCCTGGTGGGAGAGGGAACCACCTGAGATAGATGTTGGGTGGCAGCTGCATTTCTGATATAGAACATCTGGGGGGCAAGCCAATGTGTTGCAATCACCAAGTGAAATAACTTCTGAGATTTTAAGGAGCTGGGCAATGATGTTAAGGATGGAGGTGAAAGCTTTCTTCTGATTAGGGGGAGGTATGTAGACAGACATCAGGTAAAGAGATTTGCTAGAGTTGCCACAGCAACCTTAAAGTAAAGAGTCTGGGCACCAGTACTGGTAGGAGCTGTAGGGATTACAATAACTTGCAATGAGTCCTGGAGGTATATTGCATATCCACCACCCCTTCTTCACAGTCTATCAGATCTGAACAATGTGTAGCCCTGCATAGCAATGGCAGGCTCTGGAGTGCTTTGCTGTAGCCACATTTCAACTACTGCTAGACCATCAGGGTTTTGGAAGCAAACCGAGGCTTGGAGTAGGGTGAATTTCTTTAACAGGCTACAAATGTTGATGATGGCCAGCAGCAGGCCTTTAGACTGTTTAGATTTGGAAAGCGGGGCAGACATGGAGCCAGGATTGGGGTGTATATTACCAGAGAGGGGCAGGAGAATGAGAGTGATCCTAGACAAGATACACTTCTGGAATGTCTTATAAGCACGCTGCAGGGGCCTCACGAGTAGGCAGTGTTGTTTGATAACAATGTGAGATCAGGCAAAGCCCAAAACTTCAGGGCCACAGAGGAGCATCAAACGGTATGAGATTACTGCAGTGGGGTATGTGGGGGCATCCGAGAGACAGAAGGAGTGGGACATTGTGATGGAAAGGTGGGGATGGAGATGATGGCTGGTAGAAGAAACCAGCAGGGTAGTGGGGGTGGAGAGGTGGGGAAGGGCTATCAGATGATGCATGAGGTGGGACCGGTTGGGTATTTGGGGGGGGGGAGGTGCAGGGGAGATACATGGAGAGGAGAAGAAACACCGAGGGGGGTAAAACCAAGAGATACATTACCTGATAGCAAGTGGAGAGATCAGTAATAGGGGAGCAATATAGTTCTATATATACATGCAGTGATTGAGATTTGGAGCAGATAGTTAGTGGCTACTAGCAGCAGGTGCTGAAAACCTGCCTATGGAAAAGTGGTCTGATTGGTTCCTGTGCATCACTTGTCTCACTCTATATAACACCGAGATCACCAAGGGTTTTGGTGGGGGTGGCAGGGCCTACTTCTCCATGAGAGCTGGAGATCAACAGGGCTTGCCCATGCCGAGATCGTACCTGACTTGCAGTGTGTGGGGTCCATTCTAGTGAGGGAAGCTCAAGGGAGGGTATCTGACCCTCATGACCTGCACCCACGAGGGGATCTTATGCTGTGAAAGAGACAGAGGAGACAAATTTAGTAAGGTAGGTGGAGTGGCAGCGGGACTCAGAGAATGGGGGGGGTTGGGCTTCAGACAGTTGGAGCTTGTTTCAAGTAACTACCACACCTTACAAGGAACAGGATTAAGTATTTAAATTGCTAATACAGCAAGGGCCTTCAGGCTTACAAGGTGAAATATCCTTTAGGTAAACTTAATGAAACAGGTACAAAATGACTTAAAAATGCATAGAAATGTAATCCAATTCTAAATGGAAACACTGAAAATAGTAGGAATTTGATGTGATAATGCTGCAGTGGAGACAGCTAAACTAGGAATTCAAGCAGCAATGGCCTTCAGGCTTTATAGGGTAAAAAATATCCTTAAAGCAAACTTAATGAGACAGGTACAAATGACTTAAAATGAATAGAAATGTACTCTAATTCTAAATGGAGACACAGAAAATAGTCAGAATTTGATGCAGTAATGCTGCAGTGGAGACAGCTATACAAACTAGGAATTCAAACTGGAATTTGGTGCCAAAAAACTGTCTCCATGCATTTTAAATGTGTAGCAGGCAATTCTTACAACAAGCATAGGAATAGACAGTCTAGGCTATGATTGAGGGAATAATACTGTGCAAAAATCTATTTTCACTTGTGTGAAGGCAGAAAATTCTGAAGGCTAAGACTGCAAATGTCCTCCTCTTTCTCCATGTGAGCTGGAGAGCAACAAGAATTGCCCACTCCAAGATCATACTTGACTTGCAGTGTGTGGGGTCCATTCTAGTGAGGGAAGCTCAAGGGAGGTTATCCAACCCTCACAACGTGCACCCACGAGGGGAGCTTGTGCTGACTTGCAGTGTGTGGGGTTCATTCCAGTGAGGGAAGCACAAGGGTGGGTATCTGACCCTCACGGCCTAAATCAATAATACTACATACCTGTAGTGTTATACAGTACTATCACAGCAGTATTTAACAGTACTTATTTCTCAAGTGATGCACCTATATTTGATTGGGAGAGGTGGATTTTGTTTATCAGGATACATTTTTTGTAATTAAGTTACTCTTTTCTTCATTTTTTAAGAAATGGTTTGATTTCTATTCTTTCATTCAATCCTGGTTTTTCTGCACCACCCATAGAGAAAATCTAATATTGTTCCCTTTTCAACAAAACATTATTATAGTCACCACCCCTGGGGTTCCTAATTGGTTTCTCTATGCCAACAAATTAAATTATGTGATCTTTATCATTCCCTGCCTTACTCATGTGTACAGCCAATGCATTTTTGGGGTCTTTATTTCCTATTGCTCTTAAATGTCCCCTATACATTCCTTTAATTTTTTTGGTCTTACCAACATAAAAGCTTACACGTGAGCAAATTTCCTTATATATTACACCTTCTGTTGCACTGGTTATGAAACCTCTCACCGTTACCTCCTGATTTGTATTCAGGTTTAAAAATGTCTTGCCATTTCTCACCACTGCACAAAATTTACAATATTCACATCTGTGGCATCCATCCTGCCTATTTGGAAGCCAATTTCTAAGATTATCACTTTTTGATTGGAATGAATGGACTAATGTATCCCTCAGGCTTTTCAGCTTCTTGTGTACCATTCTGGGCTCTATGTTTGTTAACTCTGTTAAACCTGCATCTAGTTCCTCCATATGCCAGTGTTTTCTGATTATTGCTCCGATTTCACTAAATTGTGCACTATGTGTGTTTACAAAGTTTATTCAAAGGTCACCATTCTCACTGTTCTTGTTTTTCTGCTGCATGACCTCTGATCTCTGCAGTTTGTCAGCTTCTTCCCTGGCCTTACATACAATGTTTTTGGGGTAACCTCTTTCATATAGTCTCATTTCCAAATCAGTCACCCTTTCATTGTATGTCTCTTGTTCACTGCAGTTTCATTTAACCCGTATGAACTGGCCTTTAGGGATCCCTACTTTGGTGTGAAAAGGATGACTATCTCTGGCCTGGAGGAGTGTATTCTGATCCATTTTCTTTCGATACAACTCAGTTTTTTTTCTATACAAATCAACATTTTTACAGGTGCAAAGAAATACAACAGCAAAGCTCAGCATGATAAAAACAACACAATTACACGTGACAATAAGTTAATAACATCAACAATAAGTTAATACCAGCAAGGTGCACTATGATGATAGTGAAAATTTCTGAACTTGATAAGAGACCAGGTTATGGGGATACCAAACAAATCCAGCAGTGGGGAAAAAGTGCAGCAGCAGTGAAGCCAGGGGGCATAGCATGGAGATCCTGGCAGAGGCCCTGACATATGGACAGTTGAAGCTCCAAGTTGGGAGGGCGTTCAGGAGAAAGGGGAGCAGACGCAGGTGGGGGGAGGAGTTTATAATGGTGCCTGGGGGTTCCAAAGGAGGAACAGAGGTGGAGAGAGGAGGGTAGCTGGTTCCAGCATGTGGAAATTCAGTAGGAGAAGGCAGCTTGCCCCACAGAGGAATTGGGGTGAGGAATGAAGAAAGTGCAATGGTCCCTGGAGAAGAGGGAACAAGAGGCAGGGGGAATTGGAGATATGACTGATGAGAGGTAGGCAAGAAGGTAACCAAACCAGTATTGGATGTAAAGGAAGTACAGTGAGCCTTTTGATGTGATGGTACCAGTAGGATGGATAAGGAGGAAAAAGAGGACAGTGGTTGAGTGCGAGGGGGGAGTCAGTGGCAAAGTCACAAAAAGCATAACAGAAGGTGTCCAGTCTGTGAAGGGAACTGTTGAGGGCAGTGCCATAGACCATTTCTGTATAGTTGAAGACAGGGGATAACATTTTGGTGGCAAGCTTCTTGTGGACATGTAGAGATAAGCAGCTTGTCTTGCAGTAAAAGGCATAGAGATTTAGGTAGAGTTTTGTATGGATGGCATCAATGTGGGCTGAGAAGTCAAGTTTACTGTTAAGTCACACACCAAGGTACTTGAAGGCATGCACGGCTTGAAGTGGGGAGCCATCCAATGTGGTGAAAGACTGGAGAGTCAGGAGTCTGGACAGTTTCTGACTGGTACCAAAGGTCATGGACAATGGTTGTTTTGTGTTGTCCCTGAGTTCATTAGACTGGAATCAGCACAGAACATTGAGGAAGTCCTGCTGGAACAGGTCTTCCACAGCAAGGGTAGAGGTACTGGAGGTAAAGGTGACTGTGTCATCAGAATTCATGTGAACATGTGAGCTGGCACAGGCAGAAGATAGGATGTTGAGAAAAATAGAGAAAAGGATTGGACACAGAATGTATCCCTGAGGGATCCTGGCCAACATAGGAAGAGGCAGTGACAGGATGCTTCCAACCTGTACTTACTGCACACAGCCCATGAGGTATGAATGGAACAAATCAACTGCAGGAGCTGAGAAGCCAGTAGAACTCAACTTGTCCAGGAGGAGTGGATGGGACATTGAGTTAAAGACTTTGACCAGATCAATGAAAATGGCAAGCTGTGATGTGCTCCTGATCCATCCATGATATCTAGTTACAGACCCAAGTGGAGTATTTTATTCAGTAAGAAATTGTGACTAAGATGGTCAAAGGCCTTTATTAACTCTATAATGTTTGTCCCACCACTATCCAGGTCCCATATATGTGGACAGTGAACTCAATCAGTGCAGTCAGTATGCTATGTGATTTCCTAAAACTGTTCTGCTGACTACACTGGACACTATATTTTTCTAGGAGTGGACAGGGGAGGAGGGGCAGGAAAGAGACTGGCCTGTAGTTTGAGACATTTTTCTGGTCTCCACTCTTATAAAAACCGGTTGCATGATCAATCTTCCAGGCCTTGGGGAACTGAAAGAAGTTTAACAGTTTCGTTATAGAATGTGCTAGCTTAAATACAACTTTCACAAGCTTCATACCAAGGTTATTTGCTTCAATTCTAGTTTTGTTCAACACTTCTTTAACATATTTAATACTTCATTGTTAGTAATTTGTGTAAAATAAAATTTAGGTTTATCTGCAGCTGCTATTGTGTCTGCCCACAAGCTCTTGGGATCATTTGACCCATATCTTGCACAGTATATGAACTCAGGTTTGTGAATACTTAATTGAAACAGTTGGCCATGGTTATTTGAATCACTACTTTACCCCACCAATTTTTAGCATCAGTGGTGAACCTTTTCCTGCTTCCCCAGGATATCTTTTGTGTTATTCCAGAACCTTCTAGGATCTGCCCAGTTTTATTTTTTTGGTTTTTGCAGAAAACTTTTCACTTCATAAATAAGTTTTACACGTTTCAAATGTTCATGAATTTTTGAATGTGTGCTTTTTATTTAGTTTCTCTCGACAAATCCCAGAATTTGTATCTTTAGACACATAGAAACATAGAATTTGCAGGCAGATAAGGACCACTTAGCCCACCTAGTCTGCCCATTTTCCCCTGCCTATAGTATCACCACAGATCCTACTTGATCTCTGGCCTATTCACCCACTCCATTCCCTTTCCCTGTGATTTCCTTATGCCTATCCCAATGATTCTTGAACCTCACCACAGTTGTTGCCTCCACCAACTCCATTGTAAGACTGTTCCTGGAATCCTCCACTCTTTCTGTGAAGTGCTTCTTCTCATGTCTATTGAAGCTACCCCTTCCAGCTTCTTATCATGCCCCTTGTCCTTGAGCATCTTTTTATAGGGCTTCCGATGCAGACTCGGCACTATTTTAGTTGCCCTCCTCTGGACTGCATCCACTCTGTCTATGTCCTCCTGGAGATGTGGGCTCTGGAACTGGAAACAATACTCTATGTGGTGCTTACTAACAATCTATACAGAGGCAATGCCACCTCCCTCTTTCTGCTGATGATACCCCTCCCTATACACTCCAGAATCCCACTAGCCCTCTCAGCTGCTAAGTCACACTGCTTAGCCACCTTTAGATCATCCAGTATGATCATGCCCAGGTCTCCATCCTGCTTGGTGGTTGTCTGTAACACACCTCCCATTTTATACTCTGCTCTTGGGTTTCTGTGCCCCAACTGCATTACTTTGTACTTTTTTACATTGAAACCCAGCTGCTATACCTTTCACCACTCCTCAAGTTTTTTCAGGTCTCTGCTCATCCTTTCCACACCCCCTGGAGTGTCAACCCTATCACAGCTTTTGGTGTCACCTGTAGAAAGACAGGCCTTCTCTTCCTTCTCCTCTGAATGTCACTTATAAATATATTAAAGAGGACCACTCCCAGGACAGATGCTGAAGGCACATCTCTGGTCACCCTCCCTTCCTTGAAGAAAGCTCTTTTTACCACCACCGTCTGTCACCTATCCCATAACCAATTTCTTACCCAGTTTACCACCTTTGAACTCACTCCTAAGCTACCCAGCTTGCTAGCCTCATATGTGTAATGGTGTTGAAAGCCTTATTGAAATCTAGGGGAAAGGAAGAAATTGTTTAACCAGGAAAGGCACACTAAGCCAGATTTTGTTTCCAGGAGTGACCTGGGAGCACAAGGAAGTTAAGTGACTTGCTCAGGGTCACACAGTATGCATGTGGGAGCGGATGGGATTCAAATCCAGGTCTCCAGGTTTGCAGCTCAGTGCTCTTTATCACCGCTCTGTACTGCCTCCTGCAGGACTATTTCTGCATCTGGTATGAAGAAGATTTCATAATATCCTTAGCTCTGAAGACAGCTAGTTTTGTCACCCCTTACCTGCTACTTTCTTATAGGAGCAGAGAAACTACAGGCATTGCTAAATTATGTGACAAAGACATCTAATGCTGAATATGCATCTAGGATTACATCCAGGTAACTCCAATTAATTTGCTCCATGGATTTTCTGGGCTCTGTGATTCCATTTTTAATTAGTACTCAGTTATGGACCTGTTGAGGGGTTGCTTTACATGTCTAACTGCCCATTGACAGAGTACTAAGCAGTGATCATCACTCAGGCAGTCAGGGACTTCCTCAACTTCTTTTATTCTGTCAGCATGTGTGACAAGGATCTGGTCTAATATAATTCTTCTCCCTGCTTTATAGTTAGTCTTTTGCATCCTGCGACCATTTGCCTCAGAAAGAGGCTTTAAATTCTGTCCTTTAGCCTTTTGTTAGTGCTGGAGCATCAGTGAATATTAATGTTCCCTAGCATAATTCATTGCAGGCCCTGACTAATTTGTTTACAACAGAGACAAAACAATTCAATTAACTTTTCTTGATTTCCTGGGGGTGCAGTATGTAGATAGTCATGATCACCGATATCTGTTACCTTTTCCCACAACTTTTTTAAGGGCAAAGCATTCACAATCTTCTTTTTTATCCTGTAATTTAGCTATTGTTGCAATGAGGTCTGACCTTATGTAGACCTAGCACCCTCCTCCTTTTCTTTTACAATCTTCTCTGCATGACTCAAAACCTGGCAGGGCTATTTCTGCATCTGATATTTGTGGTGACAGCCATGAGTCTGTTACTGTGATTATATCAGGATTTCTAGTTAGCACCCATGCATTAAAGTGGTCAGATTTGGGCATGAGATGTCTCATATTTAAGGATACAATTTTGAAGGCCCTCTGATTTTTCTTTCTGGTGTTTCATATGTGGGACCTGAGTTAGGTGTGTATTTCCTAATATCATGAGGAGACAGATTATTAATCTTCTACCTGGTACACTTTTTTAGGCTTGGTTTTCTATACCCTGTTAGGTTCATGGAAATTAAATATCTTACACTTGTACAGTCCAGGAGTGTGTAACTCTCTTCGTGGTTCACCATTAGATTCAGCCATCCCCTGGAGTCATTCATATTTACATGTGGTGGGCCACAGGCCTGTCAGTGCAGTGGTAGCACTACTGCTTATGATATCAGTGACCTGGTTTTGGAAGCCAGCCCGACTTGTCAGGGTCAGTGGAGGGGGGAAGATTGAGTACCCCTTAGGACGTTCTCCTCCTCCTCTGGGGTAGGAGGGTGGGCAGCTCCAATGCATGACTGCCACCTGGGCACCCACAGATGGCAGTACTCCCAGGATTGACTCAGTAGGAGGGGAGACACTGGCACAAGGCATACACCACCCTTACCGTGTGCTTGCATTATTGCCCAAGGCCAAGTTCTTGAGGGAGGGGAGGAATCAGAAACATGAGCAGGCAGGAGAAGTGTGAGGGACAGACTCTTCACAGGCCATGCACCATGATGATGTGGCAACCTCCCTGAGAACCAGATCCTGGTCTGTAGCAGTTGGGGGGGGCTGCTGCACCCCACCTTGTGGGGCAAGCCAGGGGGGCAGATATGGGAGAAGCTGGTAGGTCCACTAGAAGTTGAGCGACAGGACTGGAGTGTTGGTCCAGGTGGAGGTAGTGCCTGCCTGCCTGCCTGAGGAGAGAGAGAAAAAAATACATGAAGTGGGCTTCTGCTACTGTTGTGCCAACCAGTGAGTGAGAAACCTGTTTGAATACCCCTTTATTTTTTTACATAGTCTGTTACCTCATTAACACTCTCTGCATTTTTAAGATGCTTTGGTTTAGGACATTTAAGAATTGGAACACCCATAGGATTAGGTACATTTTTTGAGAGATTTTAGTTTTCTAGCTATTGGACTCTAAGTAGAGTTCATTCAGATAGGGTGAGGAAACTAGCTAGTGATCTATCACTTCGTAGAGTTCATCCAGATAGTGTGAGTCAACAGGCTAGTATACAAACATTTTGTAGAGTTCACCACATAGAGCGATACAAGTGACTACTAATCTGAAGCTTAGTAGAGTTCATTCATATAGGGTAGTATGACCATAGTACCACACTATTTAAAATAGCTAGCACTCAGGGAAAGAAAGAACTGGCCACAACAATGATCAACACTTCAAAGGTAAGACGCAGGAGCAAAACAATCTGTTTCAAACACACACAAGGTAACCACAACAGAGAATTTGCTCCACATATTTTCTAAACTCTGTGATTTTATTTTTTATTAGTACTCAGTTATAGACCTGCTGAAGGGGCTGCTTTACATGTTTAACTGCTCATTTACAGTGTACCAGTGTATGGTCACTCAGGCAGTAAGGGAGTATCACAGCTTCTGTTATCCAGTCAGCATGTGTGTCCCTCATCCACTCTCTTACAGAGTCCTTGTCCCTGTTTTATAATTAGTCCTTGTGCATTCTGTGACCGTTTGATTCAGGAAAAGGCTTGAAATCCTATACTTTAGTGTGTTGTAAGTGACAGAGCACCAATTGATGCTGATGTCACCTAACATGATTTTTTCCAGGTTCTGACTAATTTGTGTACAATACAGACTTAAAGGATACTAACCCCTTTTTTGATTTCCTGGTGGTATGCAGTTAGTCAAGGTTACCAGATTTGTGTTACCTTGCCCATAATTATCTTAAGGGCCATGCATTCACAGTTTTCTTTTTTATGGCTGTATGGGTGGAGCCATGTTGACGTATTGCTATGATGTAGTTGAGAGAAGGGACAGTGGAAGCACATGACCAGATACCTACACTGTGACTTCCACAGTGGAACTGAAGCACATGCACATGCGGTCCTCACCATTCACCACAGTGCTGCCCCCCCACACACACACACTGTTTTGTTACTCCTCACTTACTTCAGGTTCACTTTCAGGTTCTGAGTGCTGCTTGTCCACTACACTGTATATGGAAAGGGGATTTAAGGGTGGTGTAGTAGAGCACGTTATCTGGGTGAGGACCAATATGCACAGTACACTAGAAAATCCTAAACATGATTAAAGTAAAGACAACTTTAATGCTGTGATATTCAACTTAGCATTCTCATCACTTCATCCCATCTGGCAAAGAAATAAAAGGGACAGCTGTTAACAGTTGCAGTAGAATGTTGGAAATTACTGGGCACAGAGTAAAAAAAGGTTGCTTTTCGGTGAGCACCCATTGTGTGTTAGCTGCAGTAGGATCAGACTGCAGGGTTGATCACTCTCTGGGTACATTGAAACAGTAACTGCAGTTAGTAGTTAGGGAGAGTACTCAATGAGAGTCTGATGAAAAACACATCTGTTACTGGGAAGAAAAGCTCCCAGTGAATACATAAGCAAGCACAGTTATCCTGAACACTGATCGCCATGAAGAGGAAGGGTTACCAAGTCCATCGGAGATCCCTTTTACCTGGTGAGGTAACAGATAGTAACACAAGTAAAAGTTATCTATTGTAGTTGTATTTTATAGTTATACAAGTAAAAGTTATCTATTGTAGATGTGTTTTATTTTGTTCACTTACTATGTCATTAGACATGGCAACAAACTGCCAACTTATTCTGATGAATAAAAATGAGTGACACAGTAAATTTGAGTCAACTAACAGGATTTTTGCCCAGTATTTTTCATTGTGTTCTTGTATCAAATGGTTCCTTGAGCGTGGAGCCCACTGGTCACTCCAACCACTGCCCCGGACCTACCACCTTGATCAAACCTTTGTATCCTCCTCTCATATCATTCATGAATGTATGCTATTGCAACGACTGATGGCAGTGCTTCTAAAATCAACTTATTATGCCTCTGCAACAATATTCATGCTCTCTGTAAACATAGAGCAGTGACCAATAATCAATCTAACTGAAGAACATAAAATGTGATGTAGCATCAAGTATCAAGCCTGTATCTATGAAGTGGTGGGGGTTGTGAGAGAGGGGGCAAGGTGAGCTGTGTGTTCTATGCATTGGGCTACCTGATTTGTTTGTGGGGGGAGTTCCAAGAATGGGTGAATTGAAATGAGACAGCACCCACTACACATGCCTGTTGAAACAGAGCACCAGTATTTGTGTTAATTTCATAATTAAACATATTACAGACTCTACTTAACATATACTGACAGCATTATATCACAAAGGGATTGAGTGTCATATATGAGTGGAATCCATGTCCATTTTTATATAATAGTCTCTGTTATAAAGTTGGGTGGGGGCATGATCAAATTAGTGCAGTCACAATTTTTTTTACTGCTGAAGCTGATAATAATAGTACCAGGCCACCATGAATATAAATTGCACTAGTTTGATTTCACCCCCAGCCAACTTTATAACAGAAACTAATATGTAAAGATAGCTGTACTCCAATCAATCGATCATCTTTATTTTACCAGTCGAAACAACATTGAGACAGACTCATTTACAAGCTGGACCTGGGTAGGTCAGAGCAATAACACATAAGCTAAATGTTGCTATAATTTATTTATTTTATTTAGTTTTTGTTGACCAGTTAAGTGCGCTAGCCATAGCAATGACTATTTTCAGGCATGGCACGGGAGGGTACAGTACAAACAAGCAGGCGCACATTGCAATTCAAAGTTTTGACATAATTGATTGTTGAGAAAAGTATAGACATAGCAAACAACACTATAAACAGAGCAAGTAAACAGTAGTGAGGTAAATAGTGTAAACAGTACGTACATACAAGCAGGCATATATTGCAATACAACATTTTGACATAATTCATAGTAGAATACAGAGCAAGTTAGCCATAGTGAACCATACTATAACAGAGCAAGTGGACAGTAGGTGAGATAATAGTGTAAAATACATACTAGAACAGTGAATACAATACATTTTAATAGCTAAGGATTAATACACGTTGTACTATTAGTTACAATAATATTCTTGTAAGATTAACTAGGGTGGTAGGGGAGGGAAAGGGGGGGTGGAAATCATAGGCCAGATAAGAGGTTTAGGAAGGGGCCTGTGGAAGGGGAGATGATGGAAAAGTGCTATACATTTAAGAGCACTACAGTAGTGGCAGGAGAGCAAGGGGGGATGTATGGGCTAGGGGGGTTCAAAGCAGGCACATTTGTAGGAAGTGGTAAGATGGTTACGTAAGCCTATCTTAAAAGAGGCATGGGATGGTGATTGGCATAAAGCTAGTGGTAGGGAGTTCCAATATAGGGGAGCACGGCAGGTGAAAGCTGTGGCATCTTTGGAGGAATGATGTCTGGGGATGAAATCAGGCACTTTGTCAGCAGACCTTAAGCCATAGTGGGATGTCAAGTTAAGGAAGAATCCTGCCAGGGATTTGGGTATTTGTGAGTGGACAGTATTGTCAATAACAAAGCCATAAGCATAAAGTCTTAGCTCTGAAGGAGGAAGCCATCCCAGATCAGAATATAGGAGACAGTGGTGTTTTAGTCGGTGTGAGGAGGATGCATGGAGGCAGATATTGTTGTATGTGACATCCCATTTTCTGAGACTGGACTTGGACACAGAGGTAAAGGTGGCCACACCATAGGTTAACGAATGTAGGAGTATACGGTGGGCAATGGCTAGCCAGGCTTAAGGGGCGAGCATATATCTGGTTCAGTAGGCTATCCCAAGTTTGGCATTGACCCACTTGCAGGTCTGTTGGATGTGGGGATTGAAGTTAGTGATGGGTCTAGTGTGATGCCCAGATATTTGAATGAGTTCACCACCCCAAGGGTAGAACCATTCGATGAGTAGACTTTAGAGTTAGGTTGGAAGTTTTAAGTTTGGCATTAGAACCAAATAGCATTGCCTGGGTTTTGGACTCATTAGGGACCAGTTTGTGACTAGTTAGCCATCGTTGGATTAGTTAATGTCAAAAGAGAGATTTTGATTGATTACTTCAATGCTTTTACCACTGGAGTATAGAACAATGTCACCAGCATATAATAAGGAGTCAGTCCTAGGGAGGTTTGTGGTAATGCTACTGATGAAGATAGAGAAAAGCAGAGGCCCAAGGATGGATACTTGTGGAACTCCAATGTTAACAGTGGCCTTGTCTGAGAGGGTGGAGTAATATTTCACAATTTGAGTCCTATCAGAGAGGTAGCAGCCTAACCACCTCACAACGTTGTCAGAGAAACCAAGTGTTCTAAATGAGGCTAAGAGGATGTAGTGGTCGCAAGGTCAATTGCCTTGGTCATATCAATGAAAATGGCCCCAGTGAGAAGGCCAGAGTCCATAGCCACAAGGGTATCTGATGTAAATTTAAGAATGGCGGTAGTGGTGCTATGGCCTTTGCGAAAACCATGCTGGGCCGGGGTAAAATGGTCATATTTCTGGAGAAAGTCAGTTGTTTGGGCAGACACCAGTTTCTCCAGAATTTTACTGAGAACTGCTAGAATGGCTATGGGCCTGTAATTTAAGAGATTGTTGCGATCTCCTTTTTTGAAAACAGGGGTAATCCTGGCTACCTTCCAAATATCTGGTATATAGTTCTGGGACAGGGACAGTGTGAAAATTTTGGCTAGGGGAGCAGCAATGTAGGGTGCAGATAGACTTAGGAGCTTGGCCTTTAATTTATCCATGCCTACTGGGGTGTAATCTGAGATTTTACTTAGTAATCTGAACACCTCATGCCTAGAGACAGCCGTAAAAAAGAATTGAGGACCACTGCCATAAGGCAAGGTGGATAAGTTCGACTGGGCAGGGAAAGACGAGGTGTAGTTGGATAGGTCAGAGAATTTATCATTGAAGAAATTGGCAATGGTACAGGGATTGTTGCAGTGGACACCATTTAGTGACATGTCATTGGGGGTGGATGCCAGATTCAAGCCAAGAAAGAACTTGATATGGGACCAGAACTTTTTTGAGTCGCCATAGGAGTTTGTTAATAGATCCTTGCAGTAGTAACTTTTGGCCTTTTTGATGTCCTTTTTGCAGGAGTTGCACAGGGCTCTGTAGGTATTTAGGTCAGAGGATAGCCCTGATTTCTTGTATGGAAACCAACTTTTATCTCTATGTTTTTACTTAGAGAGAAGGTCAAACGTTAGCCAGCGGGTTTGCCTGTTTTCTACCCGATGAGTAACTAGTTTGCAGTGCTTATCCTGCACCATGAGAAAGTGTGTCGTGAATAGGTGAAGGGAAGTTTGAGCATCATTTGATAATAGAAGAGAGGACCAATCAGTTGCAGTGATGTCACGTAGAAAAAGTTGTGGGTCGAAGTTAGCATAGTTACAGAAAGTGATGAGGCGAGGTTTCGATAGAGTGGGCTCGCTTTTACCCCAGATACAATAGATATGGGAGTGGTCGGTGATGGTATCAGGTAGTACGCCAGAGGCAATGATGTTTTCAGGGTGGTTGGTCATAATCCAGTCCAGTAGTGTGGTTGTGTTAGAATGTGGAGTTGTTCTGGTGGGATCACATATAAGTTGGTGCAAGTTAAGACTTTGCAGTCTGAACAGCAATGTGGATTGTGTGTTCCCCAGCCAATTTAGGTTAAGGTCACTTAGTATAAGGACCTCTTGTTTACCAGTAAGGTAAGAGATTTGACCCAGCAATTCATCCAGACCCCTTTGACTGTTTGACGGGGGGTGGTGGTTATAGGCACATGCAATATGTAGTTTCTTGGACCTCAGGTTAAGAAGAGTATGAAGTACCTCACAGTGGGCTAGATTAGATGATTTGATGGCAGTGAGATATAGATGGCCTTTAAAGTAGACAGCAGTACCACACCCTTTCTTGGGGGCAGGTCTGTCGAGTCTCAATAGGTTATAGGATGGAAGGGAGCACAGAGAGTCAGGAATGGAAGGACTTAGCCAGGTTTCAGTCAGGCATATGATGTCAGGCTTGTATAGGGAGGTCCAGGATTCAAGCTTGATAAGATTGTGTGTGAGACTCCTAATATTATGGTGTACTACAATCAGACCTTTAGCAGTGCTAGTCAAGTCATGTGTGGCTTGTGTTGGTGTTGGATTTATTTGAACATCCCCAGAGAGCAGGATAGCAAGTAGGAGGAGGTACAAGAGCTTCCAGTGCATAAAAGAATATGGGCTCCGTGTACACAGGTGACAATTTTTAGAGGCAAAAGTAACTAGGTGGAGCCAGACTTTGTTAAGTAGAGCTGGGGTGAGGTCACAATGAGGGAAAGTCAGCAGCAGCAGAAGATGTGAGAAAAGATAGTCATTAGGCAGGTATTTAGGGACTATAAAAATAGTTTGATTTACAGAGAGCATGGATAGGTGAATCAGTGGCAATAATGACGCTAGAATGAATAGTATCAAATGCTGGTACATTTACGGTTTCCTTAAAGATTGAAAGAGGTCAAAAATATACTTGGAGTTAGTCTGGAGAACATTTGGGGGGACTGTTGTTAATAGTAGTCCTGGGTTAGCAAGGGGGTTGTTGTCAGAGGGACAGGGTACCTAAAAAGTAGACCAAGCAAGACTAAGTGATCACCAGCAGGTAAGCCTAGTCAGGGACTGGGTAGTAATGGGATAAGATAGTTTAACCAGTGTGATCAGGGTTAAGACAACAGAAAAATGTGAGAGAGGAGCTGAAATCAGAGTGAGAAGACTAGGAGGGTGGTTTACTCAAACAGCTCATGGAAAAATCAGTGGCAAGGAGTGGTTAGTGTAGGGGGTGGAGAGCAGCAATAGAGTAATGTAGAGAGGATTAGATTATGCAGAGCCAGAAGTGACAGTACAGTAAGATCCTAGGGTTAAGGAGGGGATTGAATGTTAGAAGAAGCAGATAAGAAAGGGCCAATGGGGATGATGTATAGAAGCAAAGCAGAAAAGGGCCAATGAGGAGAGCGGAGGTGAAATGGGGGGTCAAAGTGTGTTTAAAGGAGGGCAGGGTGGGGTGGGGGGCAGGAGAAAATACAACTTAGGAAACCCGAGGAACCGCCGCGCTGAAAGCCAAAATCTGCAGTTTGGGAGCTGAGAAAATGGTACTCCAATTGGCAGACAGTTCTCGGCTGTTGGACCAATGAGCTCCTATCAGCAGGGGCACCGCACCAATCAGCCGTTAGTAGCCTAGGAGCTGAAAGAGCGCTTAGTACCTGGGCTTGAGTCCATGCTGGGGGACCAGGGAGGGCTGTCAAGAAGCTGGTGTTTCATCGGGCGGCGCGCGGCGGCGCAAGGAAGACCGCCTGAGGAGTGGGGCACCACTCTGGCAGAGTAGTCTCTAGGGGGGCAAAGGAGACAGCAAGTTAAAACAGAGTTTAGGACAAATATCTAGGGGTGCTGATGGCAGGCCATCATCAGAGGGTGGGAGTGACCAGGATAGAACAAAAGAAAGTGTCTATGGAGAGACAGTGGAGGGTTTTATAGGAATAAAGTGCAAATTACTTAGAGTGAGCCGAGAGCTGAGAGGGGTAGGGAAATTTGAGCAGAGTTTCACAGAAGAGGGCAAGAATAGATGTGTTACACTACAGTCAGGCTGGTAGCAGCAGCAAAGTAGATTTATAATTTAGAGTGGAGGAAAGAGAGCTTTAGAAAAGGAGGACATTTCAGAAAAAAAAGAAATAGTGCGGAAGAAAAGGCAGGAGCAGGAGAAGGTGATACAAACAGATCAGGCTAGCAGTTTAGAAGCAATCACTTTAGTAAGATAGGATATCAATAAACTCTGTTTTACAGACAGTAAGTTATAGCTTAACCACAATTGTTGTACAGTAAAAAGCCTCCAAAGCACATAAAAATAAAAATACAACTTAGGAAACCCAAGAAACCACCATGCTGAAAGCCAAAATCTGCAGTTTGGGAGCTGAGAAAACGGCGCTCCAATCAGCAGACAGTTCTCGGCTGGCAGACCAGTCAGCTCCTATCAGCAGGGGCACCACACCAATCAGCCGTTAGTAGCCTTGGAACGGAAAGAGTGCTTAGTACCTGGGCTTGAGTCCATGCTGTGGGATCAGGAGGGCAGGCGAAGAAGCTGGTGTTTCATCGGGTGGTGGCCCGTGCGGCAGCCATGAAGCTCCACCTTGAGGAGTGGGGCTCCACTCGGGAGGAGAAGTCCTGGGCTTCAGTCTGTGCTGGGGGACCAGGAGGGTTGCCGAAGAAACTGGTGTTTTGTCAAGCGGTGGCTGGTGCTATGGCGTGAAGCTCCACCTTGAGGAGTGGGGCACCGCTCGGGTGGAGAATTCCTGGGCTTGAGTCTGTGTTGTGGGTCTGGAGGGTGGCCAAAGAAGCTGGTGTTTCATTGGGCGGTGGCCTGTGTGGCAGCCATTAAGCTCCACCTTGAGGAGTGGGGCGCCACTCAGAAGGAGAAGTCCTCGGCTTGAGTCCATGCTGGGGGACCAGAAGGGTGGCCAAAGAAGCTGGTGTTTCATCAGGTAGCCACGGGTGCAGAGGCCATGAAGCTCTGCCTTGAGGAGTGGGGCGCTGCTTGGGTGGAGAAGTCCTGGGCTTGAGTCCATGCTGGGGGACCAGGAGGGTGGCCGAAGAAGCTGGTGTTTTGTTGGGCGGTGGCCGTGAAGCTTCACCTTGAGGAGTGGGGCATCTCAGGCAGAGAAGTCCTGGGCTTGATTCCGTGCTGGGGGACTAGGAGGGCGGCCAAAGAAGCAGGTGTTTCATTGGGTGGAGGCCAGTGCGGCGGCCGTGAAGCTCCGCCTTGAAGACGGGGGTGCCGCTCGGGTGGAGAAGTCTTGATACAATGAGACAATAGTCCGTGTAGAACAAATATGAGCTAGGCATAAAATAACAGTGCATGCAATATGGCTAACAGTACAGTAGACCTCAAAAACTCATTTGATAGGGCATGAACAAAAAATATTTACAGTATAATAAAAATCAGTATTTACAATATAAACAATACCTGCCCAGTCACACCAAGACTTCTGGGATAGAGAGGGGAGGGCTGTGTGTCAGGTAAGGGGAAGTCAAGGTGGGAGGTGTGAAGGGTAGGACAAGGTGAGGGCTAAGATGTCAGAGATTGGGGGAAGTCAAGGGAAGGAGGTAGTAAAGGAAGGACAATAAGGTGTTTAAGAAGAGGAGGGTACTGAGTTGGCAATGGGGTGAACAAAGGAAGACTAGCAGTGCACGACATGTTGAAGATGTTCAAGGGGAGGACAATGTACAAGTAGTATACAGGGTTCAAGATACAGGGCCCGGCTAGTTAAGGCAGTCACAGGATTCACTGAATTTACGAAAGGACAGAGCCTTAAAGAAGGCCCAGTTTACTGATATTGCAAGGTTTGGAACCTTTTGCATGTTGTTCTATATCACTGGAAGGGTATGGCTGATAGCTGCTGCTCCAAAGCACGTCCTGATCTAAGGGACAACCAGGGAAATCAGGGAAAGACTTCTCAGTGCGTAACAGCCAGTGGGAGAGATGGGCAGGCAGTTGAAATGTATTGTGGAAGTTTGTTGATTATATCCCTATAGGTCCAAAAAACTGCATTCCTATGGTGTCTGAAACTAAGTGAAGACTAACCAACTATGGCGTAAAGAGAGCAGTGATCAGTACGATATGACGCCTCTGTGATAAATCTGATCGCCCGATGATATAGTGTGTCTAATTTAGACAAGGCAGAACTGGGGCCTTGCCCATAGATAAAATCTGCCTAATCCATGAGTGGCTGGAATGTAGTTTGGACTAGCCTAACCCTTGCTTCTTGTGGAAGCAGGTTCTTAATCCTGAAGAAAAGACCAAGGCTCTGTTTCAATTTCTTTGCAAGTGTCTCCATGCAAGTGTCTCCATGTGTTTCACAAATGAAAGTGTATGGTCAATCCACAGGCCCAAGTACTTGAATTTAGTCACAAGTTCAAGAGGCTCGCATAGTATGGTGGTGACCTGCAGGGCCATGGCAGATTTACACATCTTAGGTGCAAGAACAAAGGGTGAAAACAACATTGCCTTGTTTTTTTTGGCATTGAGTAATAACTTCAAGTGCAGAAGATTTTTCTACAGGGTGTTGAATTTGTCTTGTAGGCATGCACATGTTGACTCTGGGGTGGGCCTCATTATGTAGAGGACCATGTCATCAGCAAAGAGATGTATATTGGCCAAATTGACCCCAGTGCCAATATTGTTGATATAAATTGTGAACAATAGTGGGCCTAAAATGGATCCTTGATGGACACCCCCTTAAAATGGGTTCTAGAGGGGGAAAGATCACCACCAGCCTTTACACTCTGGTGGCGATGCATTAGATAATCTGTGAACCACCAGCCCGGTGGCACTGAGGGTTGAGGCGCTGGACACCACACCTCGCGCCACACTGGTGACCTGGGTTTGGATGCAAGCCTGGGCTGCCAGGGGTCGGTACAGGAGGGATAGGATGGAGCATCTGGAGGACTGCTCTCCTATCTCTGGGAGGGATCCAGGGTGCCATCTCTCTGTAGCAGCCCCTGGTGATGACAGAGGTGTAGCAAGGAGGGCCGAGTACAACAGAAGTCAGCTACATGCCTAGACATCATTGCAAGCCGTCACTCTGCAAGGAGGAAAATTGAAAATTGGGCTCCGATCAGGCGGTATGAGTTTCGGACCCCCACTGCCCGACCCGAATGGTGCCTCCTCATCTGGATCCTGCTCTGGTGGGTTGAGCTGGATAGCTCCTCACCACCCCACCATGGGGGGTAATCCATGGGGGTAATGGGGAGGATGATCTGATGTCAGGTGTCAGTGCTAGGGGGTCGGTCGGGAAGTCAATGCTGACCAGAGCCCCGGGGAGAAAATATGAAAAAAAAAAAAGATAATCTGTGACCCAAGTCACAGCCAACCGGTCTAACTGAAGATTACTGAGAGTAGAGAGGAGCAATGCATGGTCAACTGTGTCAAACGCTTTGCTCAAGTCTAGAAACAAAGCACAGACATGCTGTTTCTCATCCAAGGCTGTTAGCCAATCGTTGGATACTTTGGCAAGTGCTGAAATTGTACTGTGATGAGGCCTATACCTTGACTGTATTCAATTAAGAAGGTTATTACTCTTGAGGAAGCACATGAGCTGTGTGTTAATAACTTTCCCCGGCAACTTGGATAGAATAGGGTGCAGGGAAATAGGACAGTAGTTATTTAAATCGTTCTGGTCCCCAGACTTGAACAATGGCATGATGTGCGCCATTTTCCTGATCACGGGGAGGACACCTGAGGCAAGGACAGGTTGAATAGGTGCGTAATGGGAGGAGATAAGGCATGATAACCTACTTTTAGGTAGTTTGGATCAATCTGGTCAGCACCCATGCTTTTTCTTATATCCAGATCCAAGAATAAGTCTTCCACATTTTTTTGCTGACACCGGAACGAATGAAAAGAGTACATTGTGTGTGGTAGAAACTGGAAATAGTCAAGCTGCATTCTGACTGCACAGGTGAGTGTGAAGAGCATTGGCAGGGAAAGTATGAAATGCCAACTCCACTGTGGTGAATTGATCATTAAGGAGATCAAGTATCTTAAGCATCTTATGCTTATCGGTATGGACAACCCCATCAGAGAAGACTTTGAATGGGAGTGAACTGGCAAGGCTGAGTCCATCCAAATCTTTAAGCATACTTCTTAATTTAGAAGCACATTTGGAGGAGGATTCAAGCTCATTACAAAAATATCTAGTCTTTTTTGCTCTGACTAGTTTGGTGCTATGATTTCTAGCCACCCTGAATGCTGCACAATCATCTGGGTGTTTGTTTTTTCTTTCCCTTTTCCACAGAGCATCTCTGTTTTGTAGGGTCACCTTAAGCTCATTGGTGAACCATGGGCAGGGCCTTTCCCTCGTGTGGGTTTTAACTAGTGGAACATGCTTATTAATGGTATTGAGTAAAATGCTATGAGAAGCCTCATATGACAAATCCACAGTGGGGGCTAAGTAGAACTTTTGCCAGTTGGCATGCTGCAGGTCCAAAAGGAATGCATTAGAATCAAAGTTCCTGTGGCTTCATTTGAAAACATATGTAGAGATAGATACATGTATAGCGGGGGTCCACTCCTTACACATGCGATGAAGCAGTGACCACTGAGATCATTAAAGAAAACTCCAGAATGGGTGTATAGATGGGGTTTGTTTACAAATATTAGGTCTAGCATTGTGCTACAAGCTAGATTCTTGATGTTTGGATGGGTGACTTCTGAGGTAAGTTGAGTGATCCCAAAGGCATTGCAAATATCTTTTAACACTTTGGGAGAACCAGACAGCCAATCAAGATTGAAGCTGCCCAGGAGGGAGACCTCTGGAGTCAGCTGGATTAGCAAATCATTTAAATGTTCCATAACCTTTAACCCAGCAGATGGGGACCTATAACAACCAATATTAGATGGGGACATAGATTGAGAAAGCTGGATCTTTAAGATCAGGCACTCAAATTCCTTGGAGAATAAGGTGGTGTCCACCACTGAGGCACTGAATTTATCCTGCACGTAGATAGCTACCCCACCTCCCCTAGAATGCCTATCTGCACAAAATATATTTTAGTCAGGAATGTTGATGGAGTGGTCCTGGGTGGATGCTGTCAGCCAGGATTCTGTTACCACCAAAACATCAGACTTGGCAAAGTAAATCTAAGCCTGAATGGCATCAAACTTTTTCAATAGGCTGCAGGTATTAATGTGCAGGAAGCTCATCCCTTTCAGTTGAGGGAGATCTGAAGGTGCTGAGATTGAATGGAGGGACCCTGGGTTAAGTTCAATATTGCCAGCGCATATTAGTAACAACAGGAGCATTTTTATTAAGGCATTTAATGGAAGTTTAAAAGGATGTGCGTTGCTCCTTCTGTGACGAGAGTTGGAGGCTGGTTGGAACTTAGTACAGCATAGGTCCCTGGGGCCCAGTAAGGCATGAAGTAGTACCCTGACCACAATAGGGTTTGTGCCAGAAAGTATGGATGGCAATGAGATTGTGCTGACATGGCACATAATTGGTGAGGGCAAAGTACCATGTCACTTGAAGAAGGCAGGAATGACAGTGGAGTCCATGTATAAATGAAGGACATAATGATAAGGCAAAGGGCAGAGAGATTACGAATTATCGTGGAAGGGATGGGCTATAAGATGCGAAGAAGCATTTGGTTTGAGAAGGGAAGGAGAAAACCTACTGCACACACGATAACTAAAGTGTAAGACTTCATGTTGGAAGGGAGAGTTCTATTCTACAGGACCAGAAAAACCAATGCTTGTCAGTAGCAGAAGGAGCTAGACTACTTGTTAAGCTCTAGTATGATACTAAACCGAGTTGCTTGTGATGACGTGCAAGAGCTATAATACTAAGTTGTGGAAATGTAAACTCTTAATTGGCACTGTTAGTTGGCAGAGTGGTAAATAGAAGGTGTGTGAGCAGGTATTAGCTCCCTTAAGAGCTAGACCCCAAGGCTGTAGACCCAATGCTGTAGGTATGAAGGACCCAGAACTAGAAGTGTTGGGGGAGAGCAGTGGGAAGAGGATTGCAACCCTCCTTGAGTTGTTGCCTTCTAGTGGTTTTGCAGTATAATTTACAAATGAGGAACGTAGATACTTAAAAAAAAAAACTCCATTCGTTTATGACACTAGATCCCTTTGCAACATAACAATGTCAGTATATATTAATATATCAGACTGCTTTTAGTACTGACTGTAGTCTGTTTTTGTTTAAGTTGTCTTTACTCATATCTAGACTGGTTAATTATCACAGCCATCCCCTTCTCCCAAACAGAAGGAAAAGGTAACAAACCACACACGTTCACGTTCATTACAATATTCTCATCATTTTTTGCAAATCAAACAATATAGTACCCATCATCAATTTACAGATGTTTTCTCTTAATACTACACCCAAATGCATTGGCCGAGCATCTTGGATTATCAGGTATTTATAGAGATAAGGTGCTCTTACACAGTCACTAACAGTTTAGGCTTTATTATGCACAAGCATGTACTGCGGTGAAAATCTGTCTGTTCCTTTCCCTTTTTGGATAATACTAACATTTGGGTGAGTCTGTTGCCAATAGTTTATGTATCTAGATTATTTAGCTAATCTATTTTCTGTATCTATACCTAACAGTGAGTAGTGTAGTGTACTGCATATTCATTGATGGGAGTGCATTAGCATGATTTTCTGATCCCAATGACTGCATACTTCCTGCACAAATTATGCAGGCATTCACATATATACTCACACACTCACACAACCAATCAGAAATGATATGCCAAATGCCTAATACCTTCAGTTTCAATTGTTGGCATTGCTAATTTCAGATTTATTATTTTTTTAGTAATCATTCTGAATTCTCTGTATATTTGACACCAAGCACCTGTCAAACTTTATGTAGTACAGTGTCACTTTGAATCTCATTATCTTTAGACATGCAGTTCAGTACATACTTGTTTCTGAATAAAAAGACAATATTGATGTGAAGCATTTCTCAACATTTCATATTCTCTCTTTTATTTTTTGTAGATGGTGTTTTCTCTCATGATATAATTTTCCAGAGCCCTTGGAATATTGGTAATTCAATATCACTCCTGCTTCTATATAAAATACAATTTATTGTCAAAAGGTAGTCTTCAGCATACATTGCTAATTTGAAAGGTTCTTTAATTTATGTCAGTTATCAAAATGAAATTCATTTATCACAATTTTAATAGCACAGCCAATACCTTGTTCATACTCTGAGTTTTCTTTATCTGAAAACTGTTTGCATATTACTAAAAAGTTTGAAGATCAATTCCACAACTGCATCTTCTGTCTGAATGAAAGAATCACACTAGGTGCTTATACAGCACCAGGTTTAAACACTAGATTTGAGACTGCCACATATCTTTGCAGTCTGGTAAATGGTTATTGATTGGTTGATCCATGAGATGGAAGGGTTGTGGATGGTCATAGCAATGAGAATTAAAACATCTCCTCACTCTTTTCAGCTCTTTTAAAATGTATCTAAACTACTTCTCCCACCCTGCCCTGCTTCCTCACTATAGAAGAAGCTGGACATGAGAAATGGGTTCTTTGTAGCTACAGAGTTATCGTATGTAACTATGAGGTAGCTAATCCTCTGTCTGCCTCATTCCTTTTTGTAGACTGTCTCTTTCTGTTCCCTTTCTCGCTGGTAGATTGATTATGTATATGCTATGTATAAATTGTACCACATAATAACATTTGTTTTTTCTGATTTTCCCTTGTAATATCCTGCATTATCTGTAAAGAATCCATTTAGAATGGAAGCCTAACTTTTCTGAAGTTGTCATCTCCACATCTCATGCAGCTTATGTCTGGAAATTTGCATAACCATTCCTCACAGGTTCAGAACAGATGATGCCATGAAATAGAAAAATTGCATGGGTTTCCACATATCTTTTGTGGAAATAACCATCTGACATTAATAACCAGTAGTTATGATGAAGTGGACTGAATTTTGCCCTAACACAAGCCATCAAAAAAAATGTTTTTTAGGGCTGCGGGAGCAGAGATCAGCAGTTATGACAACACAAGTACTTAGTATAGCACAGTGAAAGCACGTGACTGGACCACTAGTCAATGAGCTTCCACAGTGCTGTGGCTCAGTTTTCAGTGGTGTGTTCATGCAGCACTTCTCTGCTGGCTGCATAAACACATCCACTGTGGGGGAACTTTTTTCTTCTTCCAAAAGAGTTGACATGACGGCTGCCATGTACAAGATAGCAGTTTTGAAGCAGACTGCACATGCATAAAGTAAAATTGAGTTCACTCTGTTTTTCCCTTCTGATCTAACAAAAAATATTGAAAAATTATTTGCTACTGCATTTTTGCTTGACTTCTTTTTAAGGAAAAAGTGCACATTAGTAAGTGTTCTTTGAGCTCTTGCTATGTATTTGTTCCATGGCTGAAACATACTGTAGAAACATAGCAACATAGACTTCTACGGCAGATAAGGACCACTTGGCCCACCTAGTCTGCCCATTTCCCTACCTACAGGATAAGCTGCAGATCCTAGTTAACCAACAGCCTATTCCTTGCTATCCCCCACAAGAATTGCCTTATGTCTGTCCCATGTATTCTTGAATTCTCCCACAGTTTTAGACCCCACAACCTCCTCAGGAAGGCTATTCCATGCATCCACTACTCTCTGTGTGAAAAAAATACTTCCTCACATTGCACCTGAACCGCCCCCCCATCTTTAAATTGTGTCCCCATGTGCTTGCATGTCTCTTTTTCTGAAAGATGCTACCCTCTTGGACTTTGTTGATTCCACTGAGGTACTTAAACGTTTCTATCATGTCCCCCCTCTCCCTCCTTTCCTCAAGGGTATACATATTAAGCTCTTTTACTCTCTCCTCATATGGCTTCTCTTGCACAGCCTGCACCATTCTATTTGCCCTCCTCTGGACTTCCTCTATCCTGTCTATGTTCTTGCAGAGAAGGGGTCCCAGATATTCAAAAGAGTTGAGCCATGCGCAATAGAGTTGTGCCTGCACAAGTCCAAAATTGCTCCATTCTGTGACATTCAGCAGGAGGCAGTTGTGCCCCAAAATCATGCTGAGCAACAGCGCAATGATAATGAAGGCATGCGCAACCGAAGGGGGAGGAACCATGCATAAATGGGGCAGTGTGATATTCAAAGACTTGTGCAATGCACTACAGTGGAGCAAGTGGAAGTTCCACCATAGTGGAAATGAGCCAAAATATAAAAGAGCAAGGAATAGGCACAAGAACGCTACAGGGAAGCCACATGAGGCAGAGGCAGACAGACAGGGCAGGTGGCATGAACAGGGCAGGCCAGGGAAAGGCCACAGTGAACAGCCAGGCACAGGGAAGGTTTGGGGAGCCACACAGCACAGAGGCCAGCACAGGGAGGTGTACCAGGTGCAGGGGAGGTAGCAGCCAGGACAGCAGGGGGAATACAGTAACAGCTGCTGGGGGGGGTGAACACAAACCAGGGACATGGCCAGTGCCACCTTCCACATGGAGGCCGTAATGAGGGGGGTGAGAAGGCAGGCGGCAGGGAGGCATGGCCATGGAAGGGCCCATCGGCGGTATGCCCCAAACAGGCAGTACCGAGCCTGCACCAGCTTTGAGCTGTACACAGATACTGAGATTGTGGGCCAGTACCGCCTGAACAGGGCAATTCTGAGGCAGCTCTGTGAGCTGTACAGTGATATGATGCATGCACCCACACGATGGAGCCATGCCCTGTCAGTGGAGACCAAGGTAACAGCCTGCATGTGCTTGCTCACCACAGGTACCTTCCAGAGACCAACTGGGGACACCACAGGCATAACTCAGTTGGCCACATCATGCCACCTCACCCAGTTCCTCAGTGCACTGCTGCCACATGCTGAGGAGTATATCCATTTCCCCAGCACAGCGGCAGAGCGCACAGCAAACATACAGGAGATCCACAGGGTAGCATGTATGCCTGGCATGCTAGGGGCAATAGACTGCACCCATGTGGCCATCTGCACACCACCTGGCCCCGAGGGGCGCGCCGCCGTCAAAGGGCTATGCCAGCATCAACTGCCAGGTGGTGTGCCGATGCCAGGGGCGTATCATCAATGTCTGTGCCACGCACCCTGGGGGTACCAATTTATCTCGCCATCTGGCACCAATCAACACTGTGCCACAGATTTGAGAGTGGGGACATCCCCACTGACCACCTACTCGGTGTCTATGCAAACCACATGGACAAATATAGGGCCTGGGGGGGCATGGCCAGAGGTGGCATGGGTAGTGGCCTACATGGCCCGGGTCAGGGCGATGCTGATCACCAAACTAACCTCCACCATCTACACACAGGTGACAGTAGATACCCACTTTGTCCATGGCTGCTCTAACCCTACCAGCGGCCCGTGACCCCATCGCCTTAAGCGCTACAATGAGAACTGCTTATGCGTAATGTCATGTGAGCAGGTGTTTAGGATGCTGAAAGCACGTTTCCATTGCCTGGACACCTCTGGCAGTGCCCTTAAGTACAGCCCCTCAAAGACCTGTGGGATGTTCCTGGCCTGTTGCATCCTGCACAACATGGCCAACGAATGTGGGATAGCCATACAGGTCGAAGAGGGGGACAGCGATGGGGACACCAGTGACGATGGTGATGGGCAGCCCCCCTTGGCCGATGGGACCCCCAACTGCTCTGGCTGGCACATCTGCACCAGGACACCATCATGGAGGAGCACTTCAGCCAACCCAGTAAGTCATGGGGCCATGCGCAACCACCAGTGGCCAAGGCACAACCCACAAACATGCAGGGACCCACACTGGGGGTGCATGCCGCCAAGGGAAGTGGGAGGGCAAAGAGGCACACACACAGCCAGGGATGGGTGAGGATTAACATGCCATGCTGAAGGACACACACACATGCACACACACAATGCAACAAACATGCACTGAAGGCAGAAGGCACACTGACCCAGAACGCACACCCTAGCAACACACATGTCCACAGGCTACCATGCCCACTGCCTGTCCATGTGCGTGTGTCAGATGCTGAGCACCATTGCACATTGGTGTACAGCACAATGCAGGCATCATCATGCACATGCAACTGTGGACAGCAGCTGGGAGGGTGTGCAGGTGGACTGTGTGTCTGCGTGTAGGGCCGCATACCCACCGGTGCACTGCCCACTGACACACACAATGTACACAGGGCAGCACCAGACAGTAGCCGCACTGGGAGACAGGTCAGTCCTGCGACACAGTGCCATGGCCACCACAGATGCGTGGGTGGCCCCGCTGAGACCCACCAGCACTGGCAGGCTGACCACTGGCCTCATGGGGTGGCACCAGTGGTCCCCAAGGGGTTCCAATGTGTGAACGCGACCATGCCCGCACAGGGGTCTGCAGCACACCAAACATGCCTGCACCAGGAGTGCTCGGGATGACCACAGCTGAACCCGGCGTTGACAGGGTGGGAGTCGTACGACACTGGGAACGGGGGTGGATAGTGCACTGCGTGGTGTCCATGATGCATGAGCACCTGACTGTGTGCCCATTGTGGCCATGACAGCAATGAAAGCTTGTGCATCCCTCTCAATGCCAGCGGTCACATCCTCCCGCAAATGGTCCATCTGTGCCATCATCATTTTGCAATCCCTGCTGTGACGCTCCCTCTGCCCACTCCAGAGACACATCCAGTGCATCCACGGATGTCGCAAGCCGCATCTGCTGCTGGACCAATGCTCGCTGTAGGCGGGTGTGCTCTTCCAAGAGGTTATCAGCCTCCTTGGCATCCTGTCCCTCAGGGTGTGCAAGATCCTGATGTTCAGCACCCCTTGAGGGTGGGTGCTGTGCACCAGGACCAGGTCTGGACATGTCCACAGGCGGTGCACAGATGCCGCCGCTGAACCCTGTACCCCCAAGCCTAGTGGGTGACTGCTGATGCTGACCCTCAAGCTGCCACACCCCAGGGCTCAGTGATGCCACCGCAGTGGCTGCAACAGTCCCACTGTTCTGAACAGACACCAGTACTGCCCCACTGGTGCTGACAGGCACAGCCTGGGACTGTGCTGACACGCAGGCCTCCATGGCAGCACCACCCACAGCCATGGGCACAAATTGCCCTGCTGTGTGTCCATCCTGTGGCACACATGTGTAACTGCCCAAGATGGTCATGTCATCATCACTGGTGCCAGACTCTGCCCCAGCCACAGCCACAGTGTGCTGGCATCTGTGGACACCAGCACGCTGGGACACAGGCAGGGCTTCCTCCACACCTGTCTCAACAACATCAGTGTGGACAGTCAGGTGGCCCCACTGTCGTACTGATCCACAAATACCTGTGGAGGTGGATGGTCCCACCTCCGACTCCATCCAACTGTCCACAGACCCATGCAGACCCACCACCGCTGACTCATGCAGACACTCAAGATCTGTAAGGGAAAGCAAAGTCACGTTACTGCGTGTGACCTACCCTGCCCCCCCAGACAGACCATGACTTACCATGCAGTGATGGGCCACCACCCGTCTGGAAGCCACCACCCAGAACACCCTCAATGGCACTTTGGTGCATGCTTTCAGCAAGCTTGTCCTCCGCTGGGGTGAGCTGTACCACCTCCGGCTGTCCCCACCTGTTGTGGCACACGCTGCCCTGATGGCAGCCACCTTCTCCTTTACCCTCCTCCTGTCTGTGCTCATCTTCTAGTTACACTCCTGCACAGAGTGTTGGTGGCTACCATGCAGGTTCATGGCACGTGCCACCTCCTCCCATGCAGCAGCACGGGCCTGAGGGGTGCCCCGCCGTCCACTGAACAGTGGCTTCTGATCCAGGTAGGCCTCGAAAAGGGCCTCGGTTTCGGCCTTAGTAAAATTTGGCCTCCTCCTCCTCCTCCCACCACTGTCGTCCTCCTCTCCAACAACATGCTCGGTCATTATGTAGCCTTTAAGAATGGCAGTTTTTACCTGTGACTGTGCAGTCCCAAGCATGTTCCTGAATCCACAGTCCACACTCCCAAACAGCATGCAACTCACCAATAAACTGCAATAACCGACTATGGCCACTGCAGCACATTGTCGCACCTTTATAGCGCAATCCATTCAAATGAGATGAGAAGCAACTTTAGTTAGGTGCAAATTGCAGTGCTGCGCCATTGAATGGCTGATTGGATGATTTGCATATGATGGCTGAATATCGCACTGTTGCGCTTTGTGCAATTGTGTTAAATGTGCTGAGCCAATGGCTCAGTTCTGTGGCATGCGTAGTACACCTCACTGCGCATGCCCGGGTTGCTGATGCAGGTGTCTGCTGCACTGATGACGTGCTGTGTGTGGTAGGCAATGCAGGGCACGGCCACCATTGTGCCAGTGGCACTATAGCCAAGGTCACTACATGGCACTGTGGCACTGGGCCTTCATGGGTGCAATGGCCCAACTGCCCTGTAGTCCACTGTGGCACTGGCACACAGGCAGCCAATCGTGCTACATGCATTGTCATCCAATGGCGCTGTGCATGGCCTTGCACCAGAGACCCCCGACCCTGTGCCCAACCTTTGCCCCCTTGGATCCATGCATCAGGCATAGGTTCACCTCTATCGCGCTGTTTGGTAACAGCGTGATAGGGAATGGCAGCACTGTACTGTGCAGCATCTGCATGTGGGGAGCTGCACTGCAGAGCACCATATTGCCTACTATAGCTGTTGGAATGGCGCGTAGATGAGCTGCTCCATGGATGGCCATTGAGTTGGCCAATCTGGTGGCCATAGTTGAGCCAAACCACGGGCCTCTCTTTGGGGAGGCCCCCCTGGACAGGGCAAGGACCCAGGTGTGGCAGGAGGTGGCCACTGCCCTGGATGAGGCAACAGGCCGGGGGCGTTCGGCTGAGCAGTGCAGGCACCGATATGGTGACTTGCACAGGAGGGAGCCGGAGCTACTGGCCTGACTGCGGTCACATGCCAGGAGGGGCATGGTACCACGTCCAGGTAGGGGTTTCGTCAACACACTTTTATCGTCCATATTAGTCACAGTGTTGTATGTGTCCAGCACATAGGGGAGGGACCTATGGGATTGGCCGTGGCAGTGTTCTAGCGTGTGGGGTGGGTGGGTCTGGGTGGGTGGGAAAGCACACACCTTGGGGCAGGGGACTTTGCTTCAGGAATGTACTGATGTTCTTCTCTCCTTTTTTCCCACAGGCCCAGAAGAAATATGCAGGGCGCAGGTAGAGTGGGCGGAGGGTGTTGAAACTGCTGCCAGGCGGGCCGAGGACCAGCAACACCCACCTGACTGGCCCGATGAGGGTGAGTGCCAGACCTCCATGATTGGTAGTGCATGCTGTGTGACAGGGTGGGCAGTGGGGCATGGCCACCATTCATTGACATCACTGCCATGCACACCAATTGTTACAGTCAACACTGTCCAGTGGCAATGCATGTCTGGGTGTGCGTCACTGGTGGTCCATGCGTGCACCAGGTGCATGGCTGTGCCACTGCCTTTGCACCACATAGCCATGTCACTAAATGGCCATGGTGGTGCTGTGCATGACTTGGCCAGTGGGTGGGTGTGTGCAGCGTTCCACATGGCTGCATGCACCTGGGTGGGCAGGTCCTGTGGACGTGATCACTGCTGGTGGTCACACACCATCACAGTGGTATGTCCATTCAAACCTATTGACTGTGCTCCCTTATCCTAGGTACGAGACATCTCAGGGAAATACGGGACACCATGAGGGAGCTCCTGAATCTGGCCTGCAAGTCGGTGGAGATCCTAAGGAGGCTGGACGAGATGGGGTGTGCTGCGGCGACACAGAGCCAGGCAGACCCAGAGCCAGGAATGGCAGTTCATTTAACATTCCCTTGGTCCCCGACTTCCCCTACCCCCCTGGACCCACCCTCACACCAGTCCTATCCCATCCCATTTGTCCACCCCTTCCTCCGGCCCACCCCCACCTTGTTTGTGTTCCCCACCCCAAGCTTGTAAATAGTTTTTATTATTGTACATAGTTCAGTTTTATATTTTTACAATACATTTGACTTTTATATGAATACCGTGGTGGTCTCTGATTTGCAGCGGGCTATAGGTGCTCAGCTGCAGTGGTGTGCATGGCATCAGGGGCGGTGCAGTCATGGGCATGTGTGTGTGTCCGTGTGGAGGTGACTATGGTGTGGGGGTAGATATCAGTCAGTGTCTGTGTTGTGTGTGTTGTGTGTGTTGTTTCCTGCGCACTGGATGACTGTGTGCAGTGGTCCATGGCACGTGCTCTGTGTCCATGGTGCACCCATCGGCCCATCCATGGCCTGTGCAGCCAACACACATGCCTGTCTGTGAGCTGCATGGTCTGCTGGCATGTCAGTGGTGGCATTCCCTGCAGGGCAGACACTGTACTCGTCACTTTGCTGGGTTGCCCATGTCACTGGTGTGGTGCATGCCTGGCTCAGGTGGCACTGTTGGCAACATGGTCATTGTCCCACCTCCATGCTGTGGCTTGTGAGTGTTGCAGGGGATGTGCCCCACTGTCTGTGTCTTGTGCTCCGGGTCACTACTGGAGGTGTATGGGTCCACAGTGCCTGCACAGGGTGGCTGGCACTTCAGTGCCATGGTGGTCTGTGGGTTGTGTGTACCCGGCATACATGGGCCCACAATGGGGCTTGGTTGCCCCACCACTGCGTCCCTGTGTTGTTGTGCCCTTGGGTATGGGTGGGTGTCTGTCCAGACCCTATGTTGCATCTGGTGTGGTGCATGCTTCCATTCACCACTGTGGGTGTCTGTGCTGGCCTTTGTGGCCAGAGGTGGGCCGGGGTGTGTCACTGGAATATTGTGCAGAGCACTGTACCACTGGTAGTTGTGTGAAGGACATGACCGTCCCATATGGGGTACCTCTTGTGCCAATGCATGGTCGGTCTCTCAGCAGTACCTTGGGGGACTGTGCGTGGTGGCACTGTGTCTGCCATTGTTGCATTGCCAGGAGCTGCAACCTGGTGATGGGTGCTCGTGGTGGGGCTGGCTTTCATGGTTCTGTAGTGCACAGGGTTGTATTAATACAGTGGGGTGGTGGCATGCATGGGGTTTCCTGAAGAGGTGGTCACTGCTCATAGGGGGTTGTCTGGGGGTCATGGTGCAGGGTGTGCTGTGCACTGGGGGGGATGGTGTGGCACAGGGTGGTCTGCCCTCCTTGTGTGCCAGTCACAGCTTGCCGGTAGGTGTAATGGGGCACCATGGCCAGGCTGTGGGTTGGTTGCTTGTCTCCATGGACCAGTGGTTATTCCATCCCTCCCCCAGTTGTGCTGTGCTTGGGGTGTGGGGGGACAATGTCTGTTCTGCTGTGTGTTCCTGTGCCCCTCTGTGGCATGGGTAGTGGGCCCCTACCTCCCTGATAGTGCAGTTACATTGCTCTGCAGCTAGGGGGCTCCCTGGTTGCACTATGGCGCCTCTGGACTGCTCAGCTGAACATCCCTTGTTGTGCTATGGTGCATCAGATCTGCTCAGCTTCCCCTCCCTAGTTGTGCTATGGTGCAGGTGGTGCGATATTCAATCGTTGGCTGTAGGCACAATTTGGCCTGCTCCTTTTTTGAATATCGCATCTCTTGCACATGGGCGCAATAGACTTGCGCTTGCTCCTGCTATTGCACATTTTTGGATGCAGTTTGAATATCTGGGCCGGGGTCTCCAGAACTGGGCGCAGTACTCCAGATGGGGTCTCACCAACTGTCTGTACAGAGGGATAACAACTTCCTGTTTTCTGCTGGTGAAGCCTCTCCCTATGCATCCCAGTATACCCCTAGCTCTCCCTACTGCCTTCTCACATTGCTTGCTAACCTTAATGTCATCTGATATGATTACCCCCAGGTCCCTATTCTTTTTTGTTGTTGTTACTACCCCCCAAATGTGTAATCTTCTCCTGGGTTTTTGTTTCCCCGGTGCATTATTTTGCCCTTCTTTGCACTGAATCCAAGCTGCCATACTTCTGACCATTCCTCCAACCTTGCCAAGTCCCTTCTCATCCTTTCCATGCCTCCTTGCGTATCATCCCTGTTGTAGATCTTTGTGTCATCTGCAAAGAGGCATACTTGTCCTTCCAGTACCTCTGCAATATCACTTACATAGATATAGACATTAAAAAGGACTGGACCTAGTACTGAACCCTGCAGTATCCCACTAGTAACCCCTCTTTCTTCAAAGTGGACTCCATTTACAATTACTTTCTGTGTCCTGTTGTCCAGCCAATGTTTTACCCAGGCTACCACCCTGGGACCCACTCCCAAGCTGGTTAATTTGACTATTACTCTTTTGTGTGGGACTGTGTCAAATGCCTTGCTAAAGTCTAGGTAGGCCATGTCCACAGCCCCTCCCTGGTCTACTACTTTGGTGACCCTGTCAAAGAAATCAATTAGATTTGTCTGACATGACCTTCCCACTGTGAAACCATGCTGCTTAGGTCCTGTGCCCCACTGGCCTCTAGGTACTCAACAATTGTTTCCTTCAAAAGTGATTCTATCACTTTCCCTGCCACAGAGGTCAAACTGACTGGTCGGTAGTTTCCTGCCTCTGTCTTGGTCCCACTTTTGTGAAGGGGAATCACATCTGCCTTCCTCCAATCTTCGGGTACCACACCATCCTCCCATGATTTGTTAAAAAGGGTAGTCAGTGGTTTCACTAGTACTCCCCTTAATTATTTTAGAATTCTGGGGTGAATTCCATCAGGCCCCATTGCTTTGTCCACCTTCAGTTTTAGGAGTTCTTTCAGAACCCTTTCTTCTGTGAAAGGACTGGGATCGACCCCCCCCCATCCAGCATGTTTCTGTTAATTGGACTTGGCACCCCCCTCCTCTTTTGTGAATACTGAGCAGAAATATTCATTCAGTATCCTTGCTTTTTCACTATCCCCCTCTGCCCACCCACCTTTCATTGTATTCAGCCTCACTATCCCTCCCTTTGTCTTTCTATGCTCCCTGATGTACCTATAAAAGGTTTTATCCCGCTTCTTAACCGAGTTGGCTATCCTTTCCTCAGTTTGGGCCTTTGCTAGTCTGACTTCCTTCCCTGCTTCCTTCTGCATTAACTGGTACAGATCTCTGTCCTTCTCCTTCTGTGTTTCCTTATACTTCCTGAATGCTATCTTTTTCTCCCTGACTTTCCCTGCCACCTCTTTTGAGAACCATAGTGGCTTTTTCTTTCATTTTGGTTTATTTGCTTCACACAAAGGCTTGTTGCCTCTGTGATGGCAGCTTTGATGATTCCTCATTGTTGCTTCACCCCTCCTTCTAGCCTGTTTGCTAGTCCTTTTCTGAGACACTCTCCCATCTTGCCAAAGTCAGCCCTCCTGAAGTCCAGTACCCTCACTATTGTATGGCTTGTCTCTAGCTGAGTTTAACGTGAACCACACTGTTTGATGGTCACTTGTTCCCAGATGGCAACCCACTTCTAGATCAGAAATCCTCTCACTGTCCTCATTTGAGAGTACGAGGTCTAAGATTGCTCTCTCATGAGTGGGTTCCGAAACTAGCTGTCTGAGGCATGCCACCTGTAGGGCATCAAGAATGGCCCTGCTCTTTGATGTGGCTGCAGCAAGTGTGCTCCAGTTAACATCTGGCATGTTCAGGTCTCCCATCAATAGTATCGCCCCTTTCTCTGCCATCCTAAGAATACCTTCTATTATATCCTTGTCCATTCCCTCCCCTTGACCTGGGGGTCTGTATAGAACCCCTGTGCAGATTGTGGTGCAACTTCTAGTCTCCAAGGTGACCCACAGTGCCTCCTCTCCTCCCTGTTTACTCTTTTGTTCATTTGATTTTATCCCTTCCTTTACACAGAGAGCTATTCTTCCCCCTCTTCTCCCCTCCCTGTCTCTCCTGTAGGTTACGTACCCTGGTATGTTAACATCCCAGTCATAGTTCTCTGTGTACCATGTTTCTGTGACTGCTATGATATCCAGACATCCCTCTTCCATCAAGGCCACCATTTCAGGGAGCTTGTTGCCCAGGCTACAGGCATTGGTACTCATCATTCTCCATTTCCTGATGGCCTTACTCCTTTTTGCCCCATCCCTGTCCTTCTTGCATTTGTCACTTTCTCCATTTACCCATGCTTTTCTCCCTATCAACATCTCTATGTTGGTGTTTACTGCACTTACTACCGTGACTTTTTTTGGGGGGCTAGGATTTCCCTGCTCCTTTCCAATGCCCCCTCCTTGGCTAGTTTAAATACTTGCCAATGAAGCGTTTAACCCTATCACCTAGGATCCTAGTTCCCCTCCTGGACAGATGCAGCCCATCATGCCAGTATAAGCTTGCATCACTCCAGGTGGACTGCCAGTCCCCAGTGAAGCCAAATCCCTGAGCTCTGCACCAGTTTTTCAACCACTGATTGAATCCCATGGTGTGGAGCACCCTAGTCTCTTGTACACCACAGACAGGCAGCACCTCCGAGAAGGTTACTGTGCATGCTGCTTGTCTAAGGCCCCTCCCCAATTCCACAAACTCTTCCTGCACTGCTCTGATCCCTTTCTTAGCCAGGTCATTTGTCCCTTGGTGGACAATGACATCCAGCTCCCTCCCCTGTGCAGCTGCTCTGGCAATCCTGAGGATTCGCTCCCTGTCCCTCCAAACCATGGCACCAGGCAGGCACCTTACCTCCCTCTCCCCTTACTCCCCCAGTTCTACCTTACTAACAATGGAGTCCCCACCAGGAGTTGTTTCTTTCCCCTGTGGGGTCCCATGCCACCCTCCTGTGGGTCTCCTTTGTGGAGGTTCCCAGCATCCTCCTTGGTCTCCACTGTGGGGGCCTCCATAGATGAACCACACTTTGCCAGAATGGCATAGGAATTGTGGAGGGGTACAACTGGAGGGACGTGTCTCTGTTTCACCACCCTCACACTCCCTGAGCTCACTGTGGTCCAACTGCTCCTCTCTCTTCACAACCTCTGAGGCAATGACAGTGGCCCTGGTGGTCCCTGGATAGAAGAGGAGGTCCCACAAATCCTGGCCAACTCAGCCTGGAGATGAGCAACCTCCCCCTTTAGCCCTGAGAGTTGCCTGCAGATGGGACAACATCACATCCTCCAGAATGTCTCCCAGAAGATTGCTGCTCCACAGCCACTGCACTGCACCACTCCAATCATGTCTTATTTCTGGCCCCTTCACTATTGTTTGGAATCCTTACTCTTTCCTTTGTTTTTTCCCCCTTCTCTCTCTACTTGCTTACTGCCTCTGTGCCCTTTAAGCTCATGATTGTCCTGTTCTGAGAGAAGAAGATCCTATATTTCTCAGAAGATCCCTTTCTTGCTTAGAGGCAGACCACCAGCAGCTAGAGGGGTCCAGAGAGCTACTCTTGCCCTTCTAGGATGGTGCGTCTTTGGTGGCTCTGTGATCACTCACTTCCTGCTCCCAAACAGGAAGTTCCTGTTGTCAATCAAGTTCTGTGCCTATAAAAGTAGAACTAGCTTTTGGTGGGAGGGTGGAGGGGAGGGAAGGTGGGCAATATAGTTTTTTTTAGATGAGTTCTACTTCTTTAGTCCCTGTAGAGAAGTCCAGGCACACAGCACTCCTTCTTTCTGGTGTCCTCTGCCAAGTCTCTGACAGAATCTTTCTAAGGCAGTGTTTAAATCTAGTTTCCTTCTAGCTAAGCCACTCCCCCTACTTACTAAATCTTTCTACAAGTAATTTAAACTGCACAGCAATCAAGCCCCTTCAGCCACATGAGATTTACACCTAGATAACTGTTCAGATAATCACTTTACCTGAGACAAACTATTTTTTTTGTTTGTTTGTTTTTTACCCTAAATTAAAGGTCTCAGTAGAAGAGTTCTACTTCTTTATTCCCAGTAGAGAAGTCCAGTCACACAGCACTCCTTCCTTCTGGTGTCCTCTGCCAAGCCCCTGCATGGGCAAAAACTATTTTAAGAATATGATACCCATTACTACAAAAGTTTTAATGACACATGATAACTCATTCTGATTCTGAGTATGTTAGTTCACTTGCCACAAGAACGAGACTGTACACAGATTCAGCCACTAAATGTATCATGTTCTATCTTTTCTGACTTTTTACAAATCACTGCGACAGAACTTTATCATGCCTCACCTACTCTAAATCCCTGTCCCTTTTTCCCAAAGTGCTTTCAGTCTGTAGACTTAAAACAACAAAAACAGAAAATATCAGCACCAGATGTAGTATAAAACTATCAGAAGTTTATTAAATACAATTCCAAGTGATGTGGTAAAAAAAAAAGTGCACCTCCCTACCAATTTTGCCTAACAAGGCTTTATCGAGGGATACGTTTGGATCATTTTGTAATGCATCTGGTGCTGGTATTTTCTGTTTTTCTTGATTTTCCATTTTACCTGGCACAGAGATTGGCAGTGAGCAACTTCCTTTTGCTCGCTTTGTTTACATTTTTCTGCCAGCTCACTCCACGGTACATATAAGGACTTTCATTGATTTTCTATATTTTTTTTGGTGTGGTAATTTGCTGCTTTTGAATCAAACTGAGGAGTTGTAATGTAGGGTGGTCCACTCCTGCATCCTATTGTGGGATAGGAGAAAATTTAAATCCAAGTGAAAGAAAGAGCTTTTTCAATGCCAAGAATGGCAAAAAACTGTAGTGATTCTTTATTTAAAATGGCACACTGGATTTCAGATGGAATTAGCATCAAAGCAGGGAGTGATTTACAGGACCTGCTTTTCAAAGAACTAGGTGATGAGGGGATTAAAACAGGTATCCCTTGAAAAAGCCTTGTTATGCGAAACCGGATAGGAGGTGCACGTTTGTTTTTACCACACTACTTGGAATTGTATGTAATAAACGTTGGATTCTTTTGTACTGCATCTGGTGCCAATATGTTCTGTGTGGGCTGATTTTCTGTTACACCAGGAACAGAGATTAACAGTGGAGAAGATCTGTTTTGCTTGCTTAGACTTAAAACAACATTTGTATCTCCGTCAACTTCAGGGGTGGAATTGGCTAACCTTGTCATCCATTTCAACTTACAGTATTTCTTTCATATACATCCCTTTGTTGAAGGTAGTGAATTAACAACAGTTTGAAAAAGGGAGAAATTAGAGCACTATTACAAGTTATATAAGGAACTATAGTATGCTAAGGTGCTTACAATAACTGTGCCATACCTTGCTAGCTGGCCACCTTGGCAACAACCATAATGCTTTTGATTTTGTTTTTTACAGCCAGGGTTAAAGATTGGTGGTGAAACATGATAAAAAGGCTGTGTATTATCAGCTGACTGTCATGATCTCTTTGATGCCTATGCGTAGCATGTTTTTTTAACTTATCTTTGCTCTGTTGGGACTATTTTTTATCTAAATAGCTCCAATGAATTTGCAGTATTATCAATAAAAGCTAAACATTAAGTTTGCAATCCACAAGGAGGTTATGTGGAGTTGAAGAGGGTTTTACAGACTATTGCCATCCTTGATTTGATGCCTGACTGATTGCCTGTCATCTAATTTCCTTTAATCTATTCATTCCCAATAAACATCAATAAATAATGAGGGGGTAGTTCTTCACTGAGAGAGTGGCGGGTCCTTGGAATAGGCTGCCAGAATGGGTGGTGGGGTAGATTTGATGAGCAAATTCAAGAGGGCATGGGACAACTACAATGTACTAAATAAAATTAACAATGGCATGCAATAAAGGGAGTAAGATAAACCAGACAGAGTGGGGGTAATGGGCAGACAAGATGGACCAAAATGACTTTTCTGCTGGCAAATGTTCATGTTTCTATGTAAATCACTTCCCATGGCAACTCCAGCCTTGGTCTCACCTGCTCTGTCACCTCCCTGCCACAGCAACTTCAAATCTTTCTTTATTTTGTTTAAAACACCAGCTACACAACTATGCACTGCACGGGTCCATGTGGACTAACTTTGTGCATACCAGGGCAAAACCATGGAGAGATAAAGTATACATGTATCAGTGAGAATTCAATACTTTTGTCCATTCAGTTTTCAAAGCCAGGTGAAAGCTAGGAGTTCACCTCTCATCCAACAAATTATTGACGGCTTTCAGCATATGAAGATAATCCTAGTTTTTGCTAGCAGACTAACGTCTAAAAAGGAGCAAGATGGAGTGTACAGACAGAACAAGCACACAAGTTGTTTAAAGTATCAGTGCAATGAAAAAGTTTTTCTAAAAAGCTAATTTTCTGCTATGGTAATGAAAAATATTGGCAAAACTATTGATTTGGGTTTTCTGGATGCTTCCTATGCTGTGTACGGTATATTTGCATTTTTGTCTGTATTATCACCCTTCTCAGGTCCTCAATATTATTTTAATGCAAAAGTTAAGGTGGCCATCTTTTTCTCTTGAGAAATAATTATTTTAAACTTTCATAAAATTCTTAAATGATAGAAATTGAAAATTTCACCACCAAAGTAAACTGGAAGACATCTAGCATGGATTAGGAAGAAAAACAGGTGGGGTCAAATTTTAGCCCATCTTTGTTGCACTGCTGCTTTAAATGCTCCTTCCTCTGCCACAGGAGGAAGGAGACCTGTCTGCCTAATGGCCCTAACCCTTTTTGTTTTCTTTCTTTTCAGCTGCTGTAAAATCCAAACATTCAGAAAACTCAGAAGATGGATGCAAGGAGAGAGCTGATCCTGACCCTACTGCTTCTAGACAGACGTTCTTGTAAAGTGAGAAACACCACCAGAAACTTTAGAAGACCAAGGCATATCAGGCCCACATCCATGCCTTTCTTCATGCCATAAATCCAAATGATCCAGCCTACCTCCCTTTGGCTGACCTTGCCCCTCCCCCTGGCATTGGCATAACAATTGACCTCCCATCTACCCATGATTCTGTTCAAGAAGGAAAAGATGCCTATTTAAGTACAGTGGTGGTAGAACCACCACAATCTACTATACTGATTAACTGGAAAACTAATAACCTTTATGGACAGAAACTTCCAGTAGCCCATCTTACTAAATAAACTTTCAAAGGCTGGCCCAACACCTGTATTTGCTCCAATTGAACTTTATGTATATGCCAAGTTACCCCACAACATACAAGTTTCTGCAACCTTACAGCAATGATTAATAAGGCAAGGCAAGTCATATTTTATTTTTTAGGTGCCCAATCCCAGAAGCTCTGGTGCTGTATAATTAAAATACATCAGAAGACAGTTAAAATACAATAATTAAAATACTAAACAAATCTATTAAGCATATTTTTTTTTGTAATTCAAAGTTTATTAAAAGTTTAACACACAATACACCATAATCACATAATGCAGAAAAGTATGAATATATCCTTTCAGCAAAACCATAAACATAAACCTAAGCCCCTTTCCTTTCCCCCATACCCCCCATCACCAACTCCAATACATCAAGAAAAGAAAGAAAACACCCCAAAGAAAACCCCTTCTACAGTATCCCACCCCCCCCACCACCTCCTCCCCTTCCCAGGTTTGCTTCTCCAGAGCAGTGGCTCATTCATACCCTTACCCTAGGGGATCTATTACATTATTTTGTTTGAAGAGAATAAAGAGTTAGTAGCGGGGCCCAGATTTTATTAAACTTACCCATTTTGTTCAGCAGACTGGCTGTCATTTTTTCCACTCTAAGATTAGCCAGGAGCTCCTTCAACCATTCAGCATATAGTATTTCTTCGCTATCTTTCCAGAGTCTAAGTACTAATTTTTTTAACCGACATAGACATTAAAGCCATGTGATATTTACGTGTGGTTATTGGGATTTCAGAATAATCTCCTAAGAGGCAAATTCTTGCTGAAAACAAATCATTGAGCCCTAGCAGGGGATCTCCTTTTTGTTTAATTTGTGACCATAGGGAGGCTATCTTGGGACAGAGCCAGAAAATGTGCAAAAAGTTGCCCTCCCCATAGGCATACCTTATACAGCTGGCAGAAGAAACAATATCAAGTTTAACCATTTTTTGGGGAGTATAGTATAAATTGTGCAAAATTTGGAACTGCATGAGTCGGAGCCTGTCCTGCATGATAAATCTGTGACACCCTTGCCAAAGTGTCTCCCAGTTAATGGGTATGTCAGAAAGGAGCTCCTTCCAGTAGTCTGATGGTCCAAAGGGTTTGTGATAAATCCAATCATATAAAACATTACAAATCTTCGAAACGGTATGAGGAAGACCTGCCATTTGAACTAGATTCACCCTAAAAGGAGGGCATTTGGATGGCTGGGCCATCATCCCTTTGACCTTCACAAGTATGTGCCGCAGTTGGAAGATTTTAAAAATATTAGAGGTCGGAACTCCCAGCTTGTCTAAAATTTCTGGTGATGAAAATCATTCCCCTTTTGTCTCATTCCAAAAGTATATAAGTCTGACCTCCTTGGCCTGTGGGAGCCATGATGGAGAGAGAACCCTCCCATCTATCTTAATATTGGGGTTGCCTATCAACAGTTGCTCCAGATCTAAACAGTGGTTGTATGTTATAAAACTACAAAATTGGGAGTGTACCCTCACAGATGTTGCAATGGGTGTCAAACAGAGCTGCTTTGGGAGATTCTTGGGCTTCACAAAAAGTAGTCTATTAAGCATATTTAAAAACAGACCACCCAAAATGAGAAGCCTGACCTAGCAGCATATAGATGGGGCCATTCTTTCAGAGAATCTAGGAAATGATACCTAAAAAACAGTGTCTGGGAATGCCTGGCTGAATAAAAAGGTCGTGAGGAGGGCTTTGAATACCTCAACTGAAGGGGTCTCCCTTACTGATGGAGAAAACAAATTCCACATGCTTGTTTTAATTTGTTTATTTATTGATTGTTGTGTCTTGTTTCAGTTGTTATGTAACATCTTGACTGATTTCAAGGTCCCAGGTCACACATGGCGCATGGGCTGGCAGTATATCCTAGAGGTTGGAGTAATGAGCTGTGAATGAGCTTGGTACATCCAGCAGATCTGGGTTTGATTCCCACAACCTTCATTGCTTACTATGTGACTCTGAGTAAGTAATTTAACCTCCCCAGTACTCCCAGGTCACCACTGAAAACAGGTACTTGTGCCTAGTGGGACTTACCGGTTACCAAAGGCTACAAAAAATAAAAAAGAAAAGAAACAGGAAAAAGGGCCTTTGGCTCATAGTGTTTACTGGGTAAACAAAAGTTTAAAATAAAAATTACTGCAAACCACTGTAATATTCGAGACACTATGTATTTTTGACAAGAATTTTTCAGTCTTTGATAAGATTGCAGTCATCCACTCTGTGTGCTATCTTGAGGGCAGAATCTATTGAGAATGGATTAATCTGCATTCTTTGTTGGTGTTTCATCCTTGCCTTGACTCCTGGGTTGCCTCATATACTGACTATTGTGCCAAAAGGGACTATCGCTATCTCTCAGATGTGATGTGTTTGATATAACTGTGCCAGTTTGTGGTTACTCGACTAATACTATGGACTGGTCATTAGAGTTTCCTAATGAATCTCATGATAATACCACTGTCTTTGCAACTCCTTCTGTGGATCAAGCCAGTGGTCGTACAGATCAAGATCACCCAAGCCTCAGTACCTCTAGCCGTGCTTCCAGGAATGCATCTCAAGACAACATCCACTTTCACACCAGCCAAATGACAAATAACTCCATCACCTGACCTATCAAGCTTGCGAAGTGGCATCTTTCTCAAGTTCATGTGACCTACAACACTTATGGACAATACTGTGTTGTGCAAACTACAAGACCTTTTTCTATGGACCCCTGATGTATGACATTCCCATGCCGAACTTTTGCTCTGTGTCCCATGAGTGCTCTATCCTTGGCCATATGGTTATCACCCCAGTTCCCACCCCAGAACATGATTACACAGACAGTGTCCCTGACTATCTGTATGCTATAGTACATTATACAATGACAAGGAAATTTTCTACTCTTTGATTTGTCAGTGGATGCCTGGGACAGTGATGATATTATATAATAACATCTCCGTATGAAGACCAGGCACACACATGACCGCATATCAGATTCAAAAATCATACCTCTTCTTCACAAGTTACCACTGCTATGGACCGTCACCATAAACAACTTCAACCCACCCCTCCAAACAAAGTTACCACCCCACAAATTCTAGCCACAACAAATACTGCCTGCAACAATACTAAACAGAAAGCACTTTTAAATAAAGCGCACTCAAGTATTTTCTCTTATATGCTGGACACACTAAGTAGCTTCAGTCGCTACCAACGGATTCTTCACTCCCGCCTTCTTAACTCGCTGCTGCACATTTGCCATTGTCCTGCAGTGTTCTCCCGGTACAGATGAGAAAAGCCACATAATGTATGGGGAAAACCTAAATTACGGCTTCTGCTATAAAAAACATGCAATCTGCTGGCTTCTCCTGCTTCTGCTGTACTCACCGCTGAAAAGTAAATGAAGCCATGACACCTCAGTTCCATCAGCACAATTATGAAATTTAGAGACTGACCGTGTGTCTCACAACCGCCAACAGGCTCTAAACCCAGAAAAACGAACTAATTAAACCATAAAAATAAAAACTCAGACAAATGTCAGCTGCATCCCATTTTCACCGGGGGAAGAATGGGGAGTGAGGTTCAAAATACCATAAGCAAATGAAAGTGTGAGCAGTGTCATACTGGGCAAAGCACACTGCTTCAGCTAAGAGCTCCATCTAGTGGCAGGAACACATATTGTACTTTTTTCTTAAAACATACTCCTCCACCCAGAAAAAATGTAATAAAATTGCATAAAAATCTTTATTTTTTAATTTTTTTTCTTTATAATTAACAACTGAGTCATTGCATAATAGCAATTAGGCACTCCAGGGTGTGTGTTATCATGTAATAATGTCACTCTTGGGGTGGTGGAAGCACTCAGCTTCGCTTTGTGCTTCAACGCACCCCAGGAGTGACATTACTATGCAATCACAAATGCCCTGTCATGCCTCATTGCTTAAGTATTTACCAGTATTTAATGTGCATATCAATCCCCTCACCCTGAGTCTTAATCCTTATTTAGAGAGAAAGGATACACATTTGGTTCACATAAACAACAATGTTACAAAGGCAGACAACTCTTTCAGTGCTCTATTCCACTACGGTGATCTCAGCACTGCTTTGTCTAATACTTGGTTAGAACTGACATTCAAAGGTTTTGTTGTCATTTAAGTATTTTTAATCATTTTTCTAATCATAACCTTGTTCTGCTTAAGAAAGACTCTAAAGCAGCATCGTGCTCAATTAAAGTTTTTGTATGAACCTCATTCAACAAAGTAACTTACCCAACTACCCTATTAGTGTTGCCTCTTTATTCTGGAAACAAAAAGGGTGATATGTAGACCTGCCTGCCTTGTCATCCCTCATGTAGACCAACTTTTCCTATCATAACAGAGAGAAAGCAAAACACTGTTTGCTAGTGTAGCTAGAATGTACTGACAGAACTAATGTGCTTCTGAGAGTTACTGTATTAGCTAGATAATGCATGTTGTGGTCTAGTATACCATCTACTGACAAACCTTATAATATCAGTCTAATAACCCATTTGTGGTCGTAATGTACCACCTATGGTATGAAGGTGTGATGCTGTGATCAGCAAAATTATAAGAATCATCCTATTGTTTTACGAGGTTAGTCAGCATAATAATGTATCCTGTGCAAATGCAACATCTTACAGCCTTGGGTGTGAGATGCCCAATGTATTCACCAATAAGAAGCCAAACACAAGAATGTAAATGTACATGACTCCATTGCACCAGTAATGGGACTTTGTTATCTCCAGTTGGAGAAGTTAAGTGCATGACTCAGCCCTTGGGAATCTCAGAAGCCTTATGCTTCTACACCAGGTGTATGTTTGTTCTGCTTTCCAGTTGATAAGACTTCTTATCTAGACTGTCCTCTGTATAGTGTCAGGGTAATAAACTCTTATTCTGCATATTTGTATTCTGCATGATGTTTTACCATCTGGTCAGATGCTGCTGACTCTACACAGATGATATGGTACTGTTTACCTCTGGCTCTTTTGCCCTTGGCCTTATGAAGTAGCTGCAACTGGACCTTGACAACATCCTGCTCTGATCTGAGAAAACCAGCTATTCCTCAATGCAAAGAAAATAGTCTCTATGACTTTTTCTACCAGGCATAGGCTTGCTAGAGTCTTCTCCTTGCTTCCTTTCATACTCTTGATGGTTCAGCTATTGAAGATGCCTCCTGCTTCAAGTGCCTCAGGGTCTGACTGGATTGCCACCTATATTCTTTTATTCACGTGGATGCTATCCACATGGAACTCAACCCCAAACTTGGAACACTTTGTAGAAATAAGAGAAGCATCCCAAGTCCTGTATGCAGAGAAATCCTGACTAAGATGAATCCTCCATTTTTAACTATGGAGACAATTTCTTAAAGTGCTGCTCTGAAGTCCACTTTAGCTAGACTGGACCCTCCCTTTCACTCCTTCTGTTGATTTTTCCTTAGCAAAGTCCTGCATACTCACCACTGTTCTTTGTATACCTTTCCCTCTCCTTTCTCTACACCAGGCACCTTACCTACTGTGCATCCTTTATATCAGAATTTTGTTTTGGCTCCCTCCCCTCATATATTGCTTCTTTCCTCTCTTTACCCCCTTCTGCCTCTTACTCTCTTCACAATACTTGCTTTCGCTCTTATGGTCCCCCACCAATGACATTTACTGCTGGTCAAGTTGCCTTCTCATTCCACCTCCCTAAATTGTGAGGCTCTCCTCACCCCCTCCATTCATTCTGCTCCTTCCCTTCTTACTCTGAAATCTCTCCTTCATGATTTCTCTAGTCACACTATAGTTGCTTCTGATATTGGGGTAAACTTCTGTCATGTACCTTCCACCCCACACTGACAATATCAGAGTCCCTCTCCCCCAGTTCATCAGTCACTGCTCCCTGCTCCTAATATTATTTTTTTGTTGCTGCTTATGTTCTTTTGCCTGTTCTGCAATGTACTGTATGGTGTTAATTGCATGGCAATGTTACTCTTGAAGCATTTCTTGTAATGTGTGTATTTTGTTATACTTATTTCCATATTATTATATTATTTTTGTACATTGTACTTTGTATCTGCTTTGTTCTCAGCTCTTCTCCCTCCCCCCGTGACACATCTAGAAACTAGTTGATACCAGCTCAGTATGATTTTACTGGTAAAACTTTTGAAATAAACAAACACATAAATGACAAATAAATCCTTACTTCACTGTGTGAAATCTCTGGTTTTATACAGTAATTCTTTTTTACTGACGTTGATTTCAATTGGGATCTAAATGTGTTAAGTTTCCACCTGTCCCTATTGGACTGTGTATTAGTTTCATAAAAAAGTAAATACAAGAAATACTGTAGCAGAATGTTAGCACAATTGCTTAACCTCATTTTGGTTGACTTTTAATTAAATCAAAGGGCACTTAACAATGTTGAATGAAAATATATTTCTACAACATACAAACTTGAGCTTCCTGTTCATCTTGTTTGTATAATATGTCTGTGTTACCACAGATGAAATTGGGAGCACTTACTGTATCAAGGTGGTTACATAATTATGTACCATGTGATTCAAAACAGCTCCCAAACAGCATAATGCAACATCCTCAGTATTTCTGGCATTTCCCCCAGTGAATACTTGCCATGACAACCCAATCATCCTTTATAGGACTGACATTTTCATCCTAGTAGTTTCTTAGGCAGATTATGTTGGTATTTTTGTTCAAAATTACTTGGCAGGACAATATTTGCTCCAACCCGCTAATAATGTGGGTATTTCTATTAGTATGTAAAGACACTTGTAGCGAGAAGGCTTGAACCATGGAAGAATTTGTTGCAAGATAATGTAGAGACTTGCTGGAATGTAAAACTCGTTGAACTAGAAAAAATAGTAAAACATATAGAAACACAATCTTGCAAGGTTGTGCATCCCTAGTGTTGCATGGCAGTCCATAAGAGGTAAAAGATAACCCAGAAGATGAGAGTTTCCCTTATTGTGTCAAAAATACCAAAACATAAGGGGTGCTGATCAGTGATCATACAAATCTGTATCCTAGTTGCATTAAAGAAGACTATTGCATGCCAGCCTATTTCTTCATTGATTCCATATCATGGATGCAACATGCCATATCTGTTGATGCAGTAAGCTTCTAATTTGTAAATGCTTTTTATCTATGTATCCTTCTCATTTTGGAGTGTGACTCTTTCTGTGCTGCAAATTCTAATGCAGGGATGGGATGGAATGGGTTGATGATATAATGATATGTGACAGGTGAATTTAAATTCCTTCTTCTAATACAGTTTCAGTGCTCAGAGTTTTATTTTTAAGTGTCTAATAGTTTTACATATACAGTATATTTGCATCCTTAGCTTTTGCTGTAATAGTTTTGGTTTCTGTTGTGATTACTTCCCTCTACTGAATGCCAACTTCACCTTTTATTTTTGCATCTCCTTTTAGTGATGAGTGTCTTTAATTCCTTTGTTCTCTGCACTCACTGCTTCCTCATACTGTCAATTCTGCTTGTATGCCTATTGCTGGGGCTATCCTATTTTGAGCATACAAGCAGAATGGCATACAAGCGATTGTGGTTTAGAAAAAAAATTACTGCATTACCGCTGAAAATGGCAAATCACAACAGTTCATATAGAAAACCCAAATGCACAGTATATGAGTTCAAGCTTTTTAATTACACAGTAAAACAATTTAAATTACAGCACAGTACTGAAATGACACACTTTTACACACGCTTTTAAAAGCAGCAGCATTAAATTAATATAAATCAATGTAAGCAGCATCAGCACACAAAGCGTATTAAGTGTAACAAGCAAATTGTAGTAATGTTTACAGCAAAGCAAAGCATGCATCACAGTTTTTGTAGGTCAGTCATCCTCCGGCAGTCCTAAGTCAGTATGTGGACCTGTAGCACCCTCTGAATAAGCCATGCATCAGTGGGCAGCTTCTTTATACCCTTACTGGCCAAACTGTCTATATGTTTCTCAAATATGTAAAACCATGAAAAGTTATTTTGTTCTTTTACCTCGACAAATCTCTTGATTTTTCTTAGCATCCCCCATACCTCAGCACTTGTTGACTGATTTTCAGGCTCCTCGTCATCGTCTTCCAATTTGGATTTCAGTTGAGACAAAATCTGTATGCAGATTTCGGCCTCTGCCACCTCCCCCATAGTCTGCTTCTATTGGTCTATGATCACGTAAGTTTCAAACTCCACCTACTGCATGCTGATTGGTGCAATGACAGGCTCCTCAATTGACAGTTCAGCATCTTTATAAATTCCCGCTTTAATGAAGCAATTTTTTATGGTTTTGGCCTTTACCTCTATCCATGCTGAGTAAAGGAAATGAATAGCATCTAGGATTGTTATTGTGCGTGACATGTCATGGAATAGCTGGCCAGACCCATCAACCTCTGTAAGCAGTTTTCTGATGATTTGCTTTCTGTAGTGTAGCTTTAAGTTGTGGATTACTCCTTGGTCCATGGGTTGAATTAGTGCTGTACAGTAAGAGGGAGAAAAATTAAATTAATGTGTGACAACTGTATTGTCTTGTGTGCTGGGTAGTTATCAACAGTGATGGCAATTTTTCATCTACAATATCTCATTTTCTTGTTTAATTCACAAAGCCATTCATGAATGATATCCACCATCATCCAAGCTTTGCCATTGTTTCAGTACTGCACTGGTAGGGCTTCAATGTTTATGCCTTTAAAACATTTGGCTTATGAGATTTAGTGACAACAAGCAGAGGGTTTTTTCAGTTCCAGTACTGTTAGCTCGAATCATTATGGAAACACATTTCTTTTCTTTCTTGTGGCCAGCTGGAGTTTTGTTTCTGAATGAAAGTGTACCATCAGGGGTTGCACAGAAAAAAGGGCTGTTTTGTCCTTGTTGAAGATGTCAGCTGGGGCATATTCACATAGGATAGTGGGCAGAACATTTTGAACCCACTCCTAGGCTGCTGTGGTGTCATTTGTGGCCTTCCTCCCATGAATTCTCCAATAGCAGATGTTATTTCACTCTTTCCAATGGGAGATCCAGCCAGCCATAGGTTTGAAATGGACCCCCAGTGAGTCAGACAATGCCTTTGCCTTTTCCATTAAAAGATTACCAGACAGAGGCACTCCTCAATCTCTCACTGATGTGAACCATCAAAGGAGTGCCTCCTCTACCATGGGGTCCTTCCCATTGCTCTTTCTTTTTCGGTTCACATTGCCACAGCTGCTCTATTCATGGAGGATTTTCTCATGGTTTTGCAAGAAATAACCAACAGAGGAAATGTCAACTCTGAATTCAGATGCCAAGTCCTTTCGTGAGACCCCAGGAATGGCTGCCTTTTCTATCAGGTTGACTTTTTTAGAAAGGGACAGAACATTGCGCTTTACTGCCTCTATTGTTCTGATTGCTAGGCTGCTTTGCTGTGCTGACACCACAGCTGTTACCTTTTAAATGATTTTTAGCAGGTGATTAAGCTGCTAATTAAGGGATTAACAAAACCGTGATGTGTCACAGCCAGCAAAGGCAAAGAAAATTAACTATACTGGCAGCAGTTTAACAACTTAAAATAGGCATACAACTGAAAACTGAGTGGCATATAAGTGGGTCGTTTAACATTAAAGCTATGAATAAAGAATTGTGACCAAGTGAAAAATGGCATACAAATGGGAAAGGCATACAACCAAATGGCATACAAGTGGAATTGACTGTACTTAATTTTGTACTTTACAATATTTGGCCACATAGCAATGCATTTGCAATAGCCCTAGGCACTCTTGACCATATGCAATGGTGCATTATATTTTTGGGGGTATATTACACTCTGAGATAGATATGTTGTTATTTAACATACTACTTACATGTTTTTACCAATCTCTTGAGTGCACTGGTATTTTTTTTTGTGGATGCCCTTTGTAGTTTCAAACTTGTCCTTTTGTGTTTTCATAGCTTTATATCTATCTATATCTGTATATATACATGACGTAGTTGCTTGGATATAGCAACAATTTTTGTTCAGTGTTTTCTTTTTTTATAATTATTTACAATTCTGATTTGTTTGTCATATTACTGTGCTCCATTGGACCTCTTGTCTGATTTTGTATTCACTGAGTAGATTTTGTGTTTCTACATAGACACCCACTATTTTTCTCCCTCCCAGTTGGCAAGTTTTCTTCCCTTATCTTATATTCGATGCTCTGATCTATAAGTAGTTGCTTGCATCCAGTTTTTCCCTCTTTTTGTTCCGTATTAGCTATTTATTTCCTTTTATTGTCTTTCCATACCCCTGGTCTATGTCACCCCTTCTATAATCCTCCTCATACTCTCGCCCTTTTTCCCCTTTGTTCCTCCCTGATTTCTTTTTAATGATCTCCTTTACTTTTGTTTTCTATAGAACACCACTTTAGCTCTTTATTCTTGTAGACTCCATTCATTTTTCACTTGGGGGGTAGGCACAGGCAAAAAGACAATTAAATCATAAAATGTACTTTTAAAATTTGCTTTCAATATTATTTCTCCGTAGCCTTATTCTATCTGCCCTCCTCTTTAAGATTCTCCTTTTTATGGCTGCATAGCTAAAACATATGCATGACATAGTGCTATGACTTAGGAACGTAGGACTGTGGAAGCATGTGGCCAGATACCTACAGTGTGTCCTTCCACCACTGGAGGTTAAACATATACAGTCAGTGCTGTTTCTTGGTTTCCCCAATGCCCCTTCCCTCCATAGGTGCACTACTTTGTTGTTGCACATCACTTCTAATTCACTTCCAGTTCACCACTGCAGCAGAAAAAAAAGGAAAAAAAGATAGATCCGTGTCTGCCCCATTCCCATCCCCTTATGCAATTTAATGATCATATGCAAAACTATCATGAAGTTCTGTAAGCTTTTACTATGTTGAATCATGGAGCAGAGAGATGCCAAGTAGCTACCTAATCCTCTCCCAGCCCTGTAGCTGATTCATTTCTGAGAGTTGTCACAGTGACAGAACAGCGGTTACATGATACTTGGTTTAGAAGTACCTGAACATGAGTCAAATCCACAAGTCTGTTGGTTTTGTAGACACTCACCAGACTAGAAATTGGCAGCATCTCTGGCCAGTGGCTGTCTCTGTGTAAAATGGCCAGAGTAGCTGCCCAGCATCCTTTGCTTTGTGGCCTGTGTGATCCAGATCACAGTGCAGAAGACCACTAGTAGGAGACTGAATTTAGGGAAAGGTATGCCTCTTCTAGGACACACCCACTGCCACCAGGACCCAATCCAATAACCTCTGCTTGCAAGATGGAGGGAATGGTGGTGTCCAGAAGGGCTGATTATAAAAGATTCATTCTGGGTCCAGTGATGATTGTCATAGGGAGGGTGCAGAATGAAGGTTGAGGCAGCCCTCTTGACCTCCACTGCTGCAGGACAGTGATTATGCAAAGTCAATAACTTTGACTTTGTGAATCACATTGTGAATTTTCAGTATTTCCAAAGAAATTCACATTTTAACTTTGCATGAAACATCACCTTTTTTTGCCAGTGGTAAGTTTTACTGGGAGATTTAGAAAGAGGTTTCTTGTAAACAGAACAGAGGACATGTGATACAGCCAAGCACATACAGTATACAAAGTGTAATTCCTTGTTTCTTTGTATTTCTTGAAAGTATAGTGTTGAGGTTAAATCTGCTCCTCAGAGCTGTATAAATCTAAGTGTTTGGAGGGCTTTTAACCAGCAATTTTTGGAGCTATATCTTTCTAAATCTTAATGTTTATTTTCTGAACATTCTATTGATTTGTAGACTGTTTATTTTTTCTCTCCTTTTAAACTTGTAGGGTTCTCTCATTTTTGCAGGTTTTTCATTGATTGTTTTGCCTTGGCCTGTTCTCCTCATCTTTGCTGAATATATGTTCTGTCTAATATATATATATATATATATATATATACACACACACACATACACACACATATATATAATGTAAAAAATGGTAAAGGTAATTAGGAGGAGGATAAAGAGGTATCATCCTGCCACAGCCAGCCCCCTTACAGATTTACTGTCCTACAGTTACATACCAGCTGATGTAGAAGGCAGGGGTAACCATACTTAGATGCACAGGGCAGGATGGTCAAGTGAGGGAGTCTGAGCCTGAGACAGTACACAATCACCAGCTCTCACTGTGACAGGGTTGTTTAAGATACTGTCCCATTTGTTATGCAGAGAGACTTAAAAACAATGATCTATTTTTCTGTCTTCTACTCTGTCACTTGTCTATCACTTGTTTGTCTGATTGCATAATCAAATTTTCCTTGTGACACCTTGGAACTGGCCACTCTGATGGTTCCACTATTGCCCCTGTAATCTCCTTTCCTTCACTTGCTGTTTCTATACTTTATGTCTCCCATTGCTTCTCTGTGGTTAAAAAAATGTGAATCTTTATATAAAAACTGGATCACTTGGTTTGCAAATATATATAGATATATTGTATTGTTGAAAAGAATTAAAAAAAGCTGTTTTGGGTTTGTTGGAATAGAGAGCAGGCTGGAACATAGGATTTGACCTTGAAAATCCCTTTGACCTTCCACAAGCTTGTTTGCAGAACTGTCAGCAGGAAAGCCAGCTCTAGATTGAATGCCTCAATTGGTTGCACCTGATGAAGACTGGATATACTGGTCACAGAAAAGAAACTGACAATGTTTGGTACATTGTGTGAGAACAGGAGCTACAGCTTAAGAAGAACAGGATGCAGAATGTTATTGCCAGTTGAAAATATCTTATAAAACAGAGCAATGTTTGTTTAGATAGAGAAAAATAGAGAGAGAGAGAGAGAGAGAGAGAGAATGGCTTTGTTTTGTTTGAACTGCCTGCATAAAAGCAATCCTGCACAAGTTTATTTTTTTTTTATTAGGTTTATTGTTATTGATAGTAAGATGCTACTTGTCAACTTTATGACTCTCCTAGTTTGCCTATGCTTCCAGACCTATGCCTCAACAACAGCGGGTGTCAAACAAAGTGGGATTTATGCTGTGCATACTCTAAGTCAGGTGTATTGTGTTTGGGTACTAGACCTCTTACTAGGGAAGCATAGAAGAAAGGTATGGAGCCTGCAAAAGCAAGCCCATGAATTATTACTAGAAGAATGGCAGACAAACTAGAAGCAGAAACAGAAGTGCAAACTGAGACTGCATAGCTGGAAGGAATGATGGAAGAAGAAGAGCAAGCAGTGACAGTACCTGAAATCTTGCCTGCCTTATTCAAATGATGGGCTATACAACAAAGAGAGATAGAGAGGGAGATAAAAAAGAGATGCAGCAACAGGAGCAGCAGAGAAGAGATGCAGTGGCATGAGCAGCAGTGAAATGAAGAGCTGCAGCAACAGGAGCAGAAAAGAAAAGAAGAGATGTATCAATGGCTGGATGCCTTAAAAGCTGTCAGAGTTGGAAGATCTGGTACAGGTCCAGCAGGTCAACAAAACACAAACTAAAAAGATAGTAAACTTACAAATTTGTGTACCTCGGATGATACTAAAGCATACCTGACAACTTTTGAGAGGGTTGCTGGAATCTGCCAATGGTCAAAACAGCAATGGCAATCAGGCTGGCACCTTACCTGATAGGTAAAACCCAACTTGCCTAAAGCAATAAGGACACTGCACAGTCAGAAAACTATGACCTAGTAAAAAGGGATATCCTTAAGAGATATGACATCCCAGGAGAGACCTGCAGGCAGAGATTCTAGTCTCTGAAGAACAACTTAGTCAACAATCCTTGAGAAGCCTTCACCCGACTCAGAGATTTTTTCATTAAATGGTTACAACCAGAGGGCAAAACAGTCCCACAGATCTTTGACATATTTGCAATGGAACAATTCCTCAACATCATTCCCACATATGTGCAGCTCTTGGAAAAAGAACACTAACCAGAAAGAGGGGAAAAGGCCATATTTTAGCTGAGGACTATCAGATGGCCGGACAGACACCACAGCAGTGAAATAACAGTCAAGGAATGGTAAGATACTCTTTTTCCTGATTTAACTCCAGGTAAGATAAGAACTCTGATAGAGGTAAAAAATCTGTACCCAAAGAATGTATTTGCTGTAAGTGCAATAAGCCAGTCCATTTTGCAAGAAACGGTCATAAAAATAAGGAGGATAAAATTGGAGCAAATTTGGCTTTTGCAGATTGAGGCATGTATTTATCAGATGTCAAGGTGGGAGATCACTCTCCGTGAAGGGACTTATTGATTTTGGAAGCTGACAGACCCTGGTGCATGCTGAAGTTCTGAGAAAAGGCTGTCCAAAATGACCAGGTACTGGAGTCATCTGCATCCATGAGGACACTCAGCACTGTCCCACTACCCAATTGACTTTGATGGGGTGTTACAACAAATGAAAGTGGGGAAGTACCTAAGTTACCTGTGCCTGTGATAATTGGAAATGACTTTTCAAGATTTGTTAATTTAATCACAGAGGGAGTAAATCCTGCTGTGTCATCAGCGGTGATAACAAGAGCACAGGCAAAGAAAATCTAAGATGCTGGGGACTCTTTTCCTTATGGTTCCTTGGATTCAAACTTGTCTGAGCCCAACTCCAAGATCCGGAAGCCCAGGAAAGAAAGAAGATGTCTAAAAAAACAGTGGCAACAACAGACTGATTCGAACATATGAACATATGAAATTGCCAACAGATACAGGCCATTTGGCCTATCTAGTCTGCTCCAGTGTGCAGCATTTCAGTCCATTAGACTGCAGCTGCTCCCCCCATATGCCCTCTTCCATCTCACACCCCCTCCAGGTTTGTACCCTCCTCTTGAATCTGTCGCATCCCCTCTTGAATCCCCAAACACTCTGCAATGATACAACCTCTTCTGGCAGAGTGTTCCACTCTGCCACCACCCTTTCTGTGAAATAGTGCCTCCTCCATTCCCTCTTGAACCTGCCCCCTTCCAACTTTATAGAGTGTTCCCAGGATTTGCTTCCACCCTTCAGATCGAACATATACCTAGTGTCTATTCTGTTCAAACCCTTCAGGTACTTGAAGGTCTCAATCATATCCCTCTCTCTCTTCTTTCCTCCAGAGTGTACATTTTGAACTCTTTCAGTCTTTCCTGATATGATATGTCCTCCAACCCCAGGATCATTTCTGTTGCCCTGTGCTGTACCCCCTCCAGTAGTTTGATGTCCCCTTCAAGTAGGGATGCCAGAATTGCATACAGTACTCTAGGTGCGGTATCACCAGGGATCTGTACAGTGGAAGATGACCTCCCCACTCCTAGAAGTAATCCCCTTGCTATGCACCCTAGCACCCTGTTTGCCTTCATTGCTACCTTCATGCACTGAGCGGAGTGGTTCATCTCCCCAGTTACCAACACTTCCAGATCCTTCTCCTCCTTGGATTTTGTTAATGAGACACCCTCCAGCCAGTAATTGTGCCCTGGGTTCTTGCCTCTTAAATGTATCACTTTGCACTTCTTGGCATTGAAACCATACTGCCAAGTGTGAGACCATTCCTCCAGTTTTTTCAAATCCTCCTGAAGTACTTGTGCTCCCTCCCCCCATGTACCTCAGCACAAATATATGTGTCATCTGTGAAGAGATTGATCTTGCTCTTAATCCCTACTGCAATGTCAGCTATGAAAATGTTAAACGGAACCTGTCCCAGCACTGAGCCCTGTGGTGCACCACTTGTTGAGGATATACTATTGCCACCTTGGGATAATGTCTATGCAGGAGAATAGGCAGCATGACTCAGAGTTCGGTGGACAACTAAAGTCCCTCAAGCTAGAGACAGAGTGGCCCCTAACCTGACTCACTTTGGTGGGCCCTAGCTACCAGCTTTCTACCACTTATGACCAGCAACTCGAACCTGGGGTGTCATGGTGAAGACTTGGGGTTGGTGAAGGTCAGTGAAGATGGATGCAGGTGATGCTGGGCTTCCTGGGGACCCTTCCTGGGTTGAAGAAGAGGCACTGGATGAACCCTAGATGAGGTGTGTGCAGGAGCCCCTGGAGTTCAACAAGGATTTCTGTACCTTGGGGAATGCACAACCACAAAGGAGTGATAAGAACTCTTCTGCTGGAGGCTGCTGCATAAAAGGTTCACTGGGTCTGTTTTCTGGCCAAATAAACTGATTTACCACACTGGGGGCCCTGATTAGACAGCAAATTTATGCAGAAAACTGACTGAGGCTGCTACTGGAGATCTTCTGGAGGGAGTTACACCAAAGGGACTTAGGGGATTCGCTTCATCCTCCTAACAGGGAAGCCGACATCCATTGCCTTACTGTCCTTCACCCTCCCTGGTCAAACTCTCTCTCTTCTGTCTCCAGCCTGTGCAGAGTCTCCTCTAGGCTGGGGCAGTCCTGGTTACATGCCAGGGGATTAGCTCCTTCATCCAGAGGTCAGCCTCCTGAGTCTGGGTCAGTGGCTAAAAAAAAAGTCTCCAAATTTGAATCTACCCTGACGACAGGGTTTGGCTGAGAGGGCTCAGCCTGGCTTCCTTCTCCACTGCTGGGACAGGAATGTGGCCCAACTGGACTGGCCTTGGTTGACTAGGTGTCAGTCTTGAGCAGTGGGAAGTGAGGACAAAGGAAGGAAAAAGTGGTTTTCTTTTAAAAGTCTGAATTTAGACTGCTAGGACTGACTGCTGGAGAGGGTTCTTGTCTGTGTTTCAGAGGGTCCCCTAACCTTTTCAAGGGTTTCCCATTAAGCTGCCAGGGTCCCCATAACTGTCTGACCCCTCATGTCTCTGAGGATCCCCTATTTTCTGTGATGCCCCAAATTCCACTATTTTCTGTGGTGCCCCCAATTTCCCTGGGGCACTACACATGTGCTTCCCTTCAATCCCTGGGCACTCACCCCAAGTTCAGAGAGGTATTGAACAGGTCCAACAATGGCCCAGCCAGTACCTCTTCCAACTCTGTCAGCACCCTGGGGTGGACTCCGTCTGGGCCAGGTGCCTTGTCCACCTTCAAGGACTTAAGGCCCTCCCTCAATCTTTCCACTGTTATTTCGCATCTGTGGTTGCTTCTACCCCACCCTCTCCCACCTTGCACTTCTTCTCAGGTATGGGCCCATCCCTCTCCTTGGTGAAGACTGAACAGAAGTATTCATTAAGTACTTCTGGCTGCTCAGTCCCCTTTTCTACCTCCTACTTCCCCTCCTGATTCTAACAATTTGATCCTTGCTCTTCCTCTTCTCTCTGATATATTTGAAGAAATCCTTTTCAAATCCTTTGATCCCCTGCACTAACCTCCATTCCCTAGCCACCTTTGCTGCCCTTACCACTCTGCTCACTTCTCTGGATTTCTTCACATATTCTTCTTTGTCTTCTGCCCTGTTGGATCGCTTGTATGTCCAAAATGCATTTCTCTTTTCCATCACCTTCTCCACTACCCCTCTACTCATCTAACTAGGTTTCTTGGTCCTGGCTTTCTTGATCTGGCTCATGACACAAGTTTTAGTAGCTTAAAACATTCCTGTCTTGATGACTGCCAATTTCTGTTCTGTGTCCATTTCTGGGTGGATGCTTGCCATATGACTTTCCAGTATGTTTCCCATATTGCCAAAGTCCGCCCTTTTGAAGTCCAGGACCCTAGCTTTTGTAGTGGCTACTTCCTTACCTATGTTGATTGAAAACCACACTGTGCAGTGGTCACTGCTTGCCAGAGGTTCCTCCACGCTTACATCCCTGACCTGTTCCCCATCTTCCAGTACCAGGTCTAGTATATTCCCCTTCCTCACTGGCTCTATTACCCTCTGGGTAAAGAAGCCATCCTGGAATGCTTCCAGGACCATCTGCACCCTGGTGCAATTGGTTGCTGGGATGCTCCAATCCATCCCTGGTAGATTAAAGTCCCTCACCACCACTGTGCTCCCTTTGCCACTATGGATCCTTATATGCTCCCCCAGTTCCCTGTCAATGTCCTTCTTCTGGACTGGAGGTCTATAAACAACCCCCAGACAGATCTTGGTCCCTTTCTGGCTGTGTAGTTGCAGCCAGATTACTTCCAACCTGCCCTCCTCCCCTTATTCCCTATTACATCTGATCCCTTCCCTTACATAAATGGCAACACCCCAGCCTTCCCTTTATCTCTATCCCTCCAGAAAAGTTTGTACCCAGGAATGGTTATGTCCCAGTCATGATGCTTGGTTGCCATGTCTCAGTAATGGCAGCTATGTCCACCTCTCCCTCTGTCATCAATGCCTGCAACTCTGCCATCTTATTCCCTCGTCTCCTAGCATTTAACAAAACCATTCTCCATGCTGCACCTATCCTTTCTACTTCCTTACCCTTCACTCCAACCCCTATTTCACCTAAGATCTTATCTATTCCTGTGGTTGGGGGAGGTCCAAAGGACCCACTCTCCTGGTTATTTCCAGCTCCAATGCCTCCCCCCTACTTAGTTTAAATGATACCTCTTGTTAATGAAATCTCCCATCTTCTGCTCCAGCTCCTGTGAGCCGGCCCTGCTGAGGTGTAACCTATCCCCTGCATAAAGATCTGTGTTATCCCATGTGCTACCTCAGCCCCCTAACAATCTATACACCTTGGTCCCACACCATTCAGTCAGCCACTTGTTGAAGTCACTGATTCTTCTCTTCCTGTCTGTACTGGCCCTTGGCACTGGAAGAACTTCTGAGAAGATTACCATTGTTCCCTCTTTGTGGCATAGTTTTCCCACTTTTCTGAAGCTGTCTTCCACCTCCTCTATCCTTCTCCCTTCCAGATCATTCATTCCCAGGTGCACCACAATGTGTAGCTTCTCCTCCACCTTACCCACATATCTGCCCATATATTGCCCCGCTCTACTCCCTGTCATGCCTGGCATGCACTCGACCCAGATGTTACTTTTTCTGGCACCCCAGCTCCCCCACTTTATACCCTTAACTATATAATCCCCTATAATTATGACTCTCTGATGCTTTTCCTGCTCACCCTCTTGTTGCCCTCCACTCCCCCATCCCCCAACTTGGGAGGCCTTCTCATCCCCTGTCTTGGCCCCCTTGCCTCCCCTAATCTTTGCCCTGTCCTCTCCCCCCTAACAACTATGACCGGGCTACTGACCTCCACCTCTGAACTATTTTCTGTCTGTGGAGCCCCCCTTTGAACTGCCTTGTTGCTCAATCCATCATGCTACCACCTCCTTTACTATTACTTCCCCATGACTTTCCTGAAATGTGGCCCTCCCCCAATTAGACTCCCCTCCTCTCAATATTCTTAGCCTTCCCTGGACCTCCTGCCACGTCTCCCTTCCTCCTGTCTCCTTGCTCCTTCTCTCCCTCTGGAAAGTCTGCATCACTATCACCTCGCTGCCCCCCCCTTGCCAATGTGTCTTCTTGGTGTACTGCCTACTGCCTCCATGCTGTATACCTTTTCCCCTGTAGTGTCCTCTCCCTGCTCTTTCACTGTAGCTTCCTTCCTCTCTGCTACCTGGCCTTCTGAACTAGCCAACACTGAGTATGTGTTTGCAGTGCAAATCTCCTTTCCTTGAATGAGTCCAGTCCCCCTTCCCACAGGCCGATTTCTTTGCACTAATCCAGTCTTAGTCATGATCTTGTGCCTGGCCCTCCTCCAGTCATCACTTCCTTCTTTTGACTGTGCCCATTTATGTGGCCCTCCTGTTGTCCCATCAAGTTATACCTTATTTTTGCCTTTTTTGAGCTTTTTTGGATGCCTCATTAGTTTCCCCTCCTGGCTGTGTTCCCCCATTCTGTCTCCTCCATGCCTCCAGTTCCCTCCTCAACCACCCTATTTCCTGTCTGAACTGGCCCACCTGCCAAGCCATTCACAGGAATATAGCTGCTCTACATCCTTGGCAACAAACAACCCTTTCCATCTCCCACACTATATGACTGCCACTACACATCCTCTCCTCCCTTATCCTGGTCCTAACCCACTCCAATGAACCCTTCCCCCACCTTGAACTTCCCATATCTGTACATGAAATATGTGGCCCTCCCAGTTAGGCTCTTCCCTGTCTATCAGCATGGCTTGCTGCCTGCTGTCCTCCCTGTTGACACCATGCAGACGCTACTCAAGATGCTACAGTCCTGCTTCATGACACTCAATCTTTGGGTCAATCAAGCTTCGAGGCCACTTGGTCACCTTTGAAATATAAATGGATCCCATCCCTGCTATTGGTTGGTCCAAGTAATGTGAACACCTATCCCCCTCCTGTGTATTTCCCAACCTCTCCCTCACTCACTTAAATGTCCCCTTCCTCCCAGCCAAGACAAAATAATTTGTTTTAAATCACACAGCACACATTGCAATCTCATTAAATGCTACCTGCATCATAAAAGAAAAGAAACAGCACAGAGAAAGTACTTATCATCTAGCTCCAGCTGCCTGCCTCCATCTGCAGAGTTTCACCTCCAACTGAAAGCCTGATGGACCTAAGGGGTGGATATATGCAAATGCTGAATCTAAACTGATAACTGATTGTGATTTTGTTTTTGAGCAGATTAACAATGTTTTTCTCTGAGGTTATTTTAAGCAGCTGAGGGTGAAACAAAAACAGGGTGCACCAATGTTTAAAAAGCACAATTGGCTAAAGTACAGCATTTGGGTTAATCCTCAGATGCAGGAAGAGATAGAATAATTGGTCATACCAAAGAAGTATAGATCTGAGTTGTTACAGATCACACATGATAGTCCTATAGTTGGTCACCTGGGTAGGGACCACATCCTTACCAGACTGTTGCATGGATTCTACTTGCCTCAGAATTATGTGGATTTACCTACCTGTTACAATTCTTGAGCTGAATGTCTGAAAGAAGCCCCAGTAACTAAAAAAGAAAAGATGCCCCTTGTGGCCCTACCCTTGATAGATGTGCCTTTTAAGAAAATTGCAATGGATGTGGATGGTCCCTTAGACAAAGTAAAAAGGGTATTTAATAAATTTTGGTAGTATGTGGCTATGCTACTCAATACCCAGAGGCAATTACAGTGCATAGTATCACAGCTATAAAAGTGGCAGCAAAGCTTGCCAACATTTTCAGCATGGTGAGCATACCTAAACAGATTACTATTGATCAAGGTATTAAATTTAGTGCTGCATTACTGAAGGAGCTGTACTGACTACTAGGTATCATTGCCATATAAACGTCCACTTATCGCCTTCAGACAGACAGTCTTGTTTAGCATTTTAATCAAACCCTAAAACACATGTTAAAAGGTTTATGAAAGGTGAAGAGAAAGATCAGAACCACTATTTACCTTACCTGCTTTCACTTACAGGGAAATGCCGCAAGCATCAACATGATTTTCACCCTTTGAAATGTTGTTTGTTAGATAACCTAGAGGGCCACTAGATGTAATAAAAGTAACATGGGAAGATAACGCCACTCGGAAAGAATCCATTTCATCTTATAAGTATGTGCGCACTGAGGAAGAAACAGGCAAAATATGCTGAAATTGTCCACAGTAACCAGGAAGAGGCCCCAAAACAGCAGAAGATGTATTATAATAATAATAATAATAAATGTTATTTCTAAAGTGCCTTTCCAGTTTCAAGCCACTGTACAAACATTATAAAACACAAATAAAACACAGATAAAAACTTCAGTCTCAGAACGATACATCACAATCGATGATCTATGGGGTAAAAGAAAAAGTGTTTGAGGCAGGTGAAAAGGTCTTCTTAAACAGCATGTACTTACTTTTTGTTTTGATTCCTTATTTGGACGCATAATCCGTCCTGTTTCACTGTACTGCATGTGAACTCACCACGAACTGCATGTTGAAAAAGAAAATTAATACAAATTAAATTACTCTCCGGAAAAAGCAGAGGATACCTGAGAGAGGCATGCTGTGGTTTCTGGCTTGCGTATGACATCAGTAAATGAAGCGATGTGTAACCAGAAGTCATTATCCACCATTCTGTTTCACTGGAGAATGTGGAGTACAGTCCTCATTGCAAAGTAAATTACCCACTGTGATCTCGCACTTCATAATTCTTTTATCTGTGTCAGCGATTGTTAGTGCCATGCCATGCCCCACTTATTTTTGTTGCATTTAATTAACCTGCCTCTTCTTTCTGGCCTCACTAGGGATCTCGGGGAAATCTTCAGCACCACTGCTGAAAGCGGTGCTCAACAGCCGCCACGCTGACTCCTCAGTCTCTACTTTGCTCACCTCCCTGGAACTCTGCCTCGAATCCTGCAACCAGATACTAGCGCCAAACTCTGTATGAGCTCCATACTCTGCGGCTGCTTTCTGATTGGTGCAGTGCTGCTGCCAGTGGTCCGTGACTGGACAGGACAGCTCTTGCTCTCCAGTTATTGGTGCGCCCACAGACTGTTGCCTAAACTGCCTCCTGGAGTTCTTGTGCTACTCGGGGCTCTTTAGAGAACTGTTGTTTTTTTCTCCCACCCCCACCACCCCCTCCCAGGCCTCCTTTAAATACACTGTCGCCCCTTCCACCTAGGGCTGTCTCACCTATTAGAAGCAGCACTCACAAGCTCATCCAATCCTACTTGTCTTTGCTGATTCTCCTAACTTGCTGCTATTTTTATTTTTTTTACTTCCAACGGCGTCCTCTCTCAGACAAACTGTGTCTCCCTCCTAATCTTTGCCATGGCTGCCTTAAACCTGCATCCCACATTGTTATTACTGGTGATGATTGTACTGCACTGTCCCACCTCTCATGAAATTATCACCCTTCATTTTCTCTGCCAACTAATACCAGCCTCTGCTCCCCACTACACACTGGGTATGACCACGAAGATCCATTATAATAACTCAATGCCATTCTGCTCCCCGTTATGGCACACTTGCTACCTTCTGAAGCATCAAGGGTCTAGACCTCTGGGAAACATACATGTATTAGAAGCTCTCTTCAATAAGGCAGGTCAACCCCACTACCACAGCACCAAGATGCGCAGACACATTTCAAACAAACAAGCCTTCAAAATTCTTCAAACCTCTCTCTCTTGAGATTTCTCTTAATGCTACTGCTCCTCTCCAGAAATGTTCACCTTAACCCAGGTCTACCTGGTCCATCTGCCTACCCCCAGAACAGGAAGGCAGGATCTCTCACTTTGGCGTCAATCAACATCTGCAGCCTTCTCAGTAAACTCAATAACCTCCAAACCTGGATTCAACAACACAATCCTGACATCCTCTCTGTTGTTGAAACATGGCTAAACCCAAAGATCCCTGACACAGCAGTTGCAATTTCCGGATACTCAATCTTCAGGCAGGACAGGATCTCTAACCGGGGAGGTGGCTGTGCCATGTACCTGAGGGATACTCTCATAGGACATGCTATCCCTCTTTCTAGCCCAGAATCCCCATCTCAGGTCCTCAATAGCAAAGTTCTCCTTGGGGCCCATAACAAAAACATTACTGTAGTCTCCATCTACATTCCCCCAAAGGACCTGGCTAGTGGCTTCAACAATGTCATAGAATGTCTTAAGGGGCTACGCCATAACTCAGAGACCATAATCCTGGGAGATTTTAACATCAACTGGCTTGCACCAGAGGCCTGCACCTACAAGAAAACAGTCACGGCACAACACCTCACACAGCTTGTCCCCACTCCTACCAGGTGCAACTACAGGACAGGGACCTACATCCTCATTGACTGGATACTGTCCAACAGCCCTGAAAGAATAACTAAGGTGTCTGTTCTCCCTGACACCTTAAGTGATCACTCATCCGTTATCTGATCTTGGGCTAACAACTTCACCAAGCCCCCTCCTAAACTAATACACTCAAGCAGGGGCACTTACAGCTTCTAAAATCCCATCTCAGACAGCTTGACTGGTCAAAAATGGACTCACTCAAGGACGTAAACAATGCCTTAGAATGGTTCATCAGCTGCTTCACTGGGGCCTGTGACATCCATGCACCACTAAAAAAAATTAAGGTCAAAGGTAGGTCTAACCCATGCATAAACACCGAGCCTATTACATGGCTGAAGAAAAGCGACCACCTCTGGCACTGTGCTCGAGCCACAGCTGCTCAAGCGGACATTCAAAAATATAAAAATGCACGAAATAGCCGCACCCGAGCTATTCAGATGGCTAAAAGCAAATACTTTAGGGAGGCACTCTCCAGCTCCTGGGGTGATGGGAAAAAATTCTGGAACAACCTGAAGGACCTCGCAGGCAACGATACTAAGACACCACACACCATGCTCAACATTGATGGCACACCAACACTGGACCTAGTTACCATCTCCAATACGGTCATCAATGCATTCTCCAACCTGAGCAGTGTCCTTCCTACTGACTTTTTCAACATTCCCACCACCAATCCCATCTATGCTGCAACATCCCAAACACACTCAGCTCCGCAGTTCTTCAAAGAGATCCCATTGCATTTAGCCAGAACCTATGTCTGCAAAGCAATCAGCAAAACTGGCTATAGTGATGACTCACTCGACCTGAAGCTGCTGGCACTAGTCCTAGATGAGATCCTTGAACCCCTGGCAAAGATCTTTAACTTATCCCTAAGACTGAGTCAATTCCCTCGAAAAAGGCTACCATCACACCTGTGCTTAAAAATGGTGACAAGGCACTGCACACCAATTACAGGCCCATCTCCATCCTTCCCCCATTATCCAAAGCTCTGGAATGAATAGTCTCCGACCAGCTTGTAGCGTTCCTAGACAAATATAATACCCAGTGCCCGGAGCAGCACGGCTTCCATAAAGGGCATAGTACCACAACGGCACTATTGGAATGCACCGGTTTCATCCGTGATGCTCTGGACCAAGGTCTCTGTTGAGGGTGATATTCATTGACCTGACAAAGGCCTTTGATACAGTCAATCACCCACTCTTACTCAGGCAACTGACTGCTCTTGGGCCCTCCAATGATGCACTGCCCTGGTTTGCTAGCTACCTAGGGGAAAGGGTACAATGTCTTAGGATTGCTGGAGTCACCTCGGATTAAAAACCAGTCCTCTCAGGTGTCCCTCAGGGGTCTATACTGGGACCATTACTCTTTTCTCTCTTCCTCAACAGTCTCCCTGTCATCTTCCAACAGAGAATACTACTCTACGTGGATGATGCAGTCCTGTTTTCTAGCAACCGAGATTTTAATCTACTTGAGAGTCAACTGCAAAGTGATTTCAAGCTTGTTGAAGAATGGTTCAGCTCACACAAACTTGTCATGAATTATAACAAAACTAAGGTCATGTCATTCTGCAATGCACTGAGCAAGTATAAACCTCTGTCCCTCACCAATAAGAGCCAAGGAGGGGCTTCACTTGACCAAGTTCACGAGTTCAAATACCTCGGCATCACTCTGAACAGCTCACTCTCTTACTCGCAGCATACTGGTAATATAGCTAAGTCTGCCAACATACAACTTGGCCTGCTCCACAAGTACAAACACTGCATGACTTCTGATGCCCTTAGGCTGGCCATCTAAAGCTCTGTCACCTCCATCATCTACTACGATCTAGTCATCTATGGCTCTGCCTCCCCTACTGCCCTTCAGAGGATTTCTATGACACTTCACAAGGTTTGTAGACTTCTTATGGGGGCTGCCCACCTAATGCACACCTGTCACCTGTATGCCCAGGCTGGATGGCTACCACTCCTCAATAGAATACAATACCAGACCTGTCTGATAACCAAAAAAGTTCTCCTCAGACTCATGCCATTAGGAGTGGCTAAACTCCTTACTGCCAACAGCAGCACCCAGCCAACATGCAGTGCTCAATATCAGACCTTCCAGGTCCCCTGGTGCCAGACCTCTTTGGGTCAGAGGTCTTTCATGTACAGGGCTTTGCAGTGGTTCAATAACCTTAACAAAGAAACACTTGCAACTATGACTCTAAGAGCCTTTAAAAGGCAACTACGACTATTCCTCGCCTCTCCCACACAATGTGACTGCCTCTCCTAAAACATGGTCATCACCCCCTACCCTAGTTAAAGGGGATTCTGTAACCTGCCATTTCAGCCTTGCACTATTGGCACAAGCCTCCTCCCTCTCACCCTTTGCTCCACCTTCACTCACCCATCCCCTATCAACTGGCACTCTCACTATTGGGCCCTCCAGCCCCTCTCCACACTCTTTGCACCCAGGACTACCCTCTGACAATGGCTCCATACCTGTTGACTTCTTTCTGACTCCCTCCTACCACATATACTGTTTCTCCATGAATTCTGTTAGAAGCTAGTTTGTTGTCTCGCTGCACTTTAAACTGAATTAACTATGTTTAAGTTATCTATATGTTAAGATTGTATCCATTGTTTACCTTTGTATGTATGTTACCCCTCATCCTCTGACATGGAACCTTTGTAAATGAGTAGTTCCTGCTCAAAGGTACTTGTAATCCTAGGGTTTAATAAATAAAATAAAAATAAAATGCTGCTTCTTTTCTAATTTCATTTGTGGAGTGTTATGCGCACATTGCAGACTGCATCACTTCATGGCTATGCAAGTCTAGTGCTGATGATCAGTGTTGTCTGTAATGGTTCCTGCTCCCACCTCACGCATTGTGTTAGTACTGTAAGCTCCATGTGATAGAGCTGCATGACGCTGTGTCCATATCCAGTAAACTAGATGAACATGCCGCAGATGAACAGGCGATGTTGTAGTGGAACTGTAATATTATCATTATGTTACAGTAACTTCAGTCCCTGTATGTTTATGTCCTCCACTGTTGCATCTTAGCAGTGTTGCTGAGTGATGTAGAGGTGTGACCACTATGTTCCTACACAGCATTTGTTGTGTACTGTCCATATGCATGCCTGACTTGTACTGGTCAGACCATCTGCAGCTGTAGTGTTGTGTGTCACTGACAGTGTACCTTTCCATAGCTAATGCACACTAACAAAGAGCACTGTGGTTCTGGAAAGTGAGTGCCACTATTGGTACTGGTGCCTTTAGATATGTGCAGCTAGTAACCTACTTATTATGAGGTTCTGCTTTGCTATTTTTCCACATTGCTGATCTTGTTGTTCCTTGTGGTGCTAACTGGCTGCTGTCTACATATATATCAGCTATATTTGTCCCTGTGAATAGTGATATATTTCATGACTTCAGTGCATCTGTCAGGTCTGTTACTTTATGTGTGTGTGTGATGTTACCCACTGTGGACTGTTTAGCATATGCTTCTATGTGTGCTCATGTGTGTATGTGTTTGTGTGCATGTGTTTGTTGTGCATTGAGTGTGTCTGTGTGTGTGTGTGGGTCTGTGTGTGGGGGTGCCTTGTGCATGCGTGTCTGTGTGTCCGTTTCTGTGTTTGTGTGCTTGTTATTGTCATGTGAGGTGTGTATGTACTGCCATTTGGGTGCTGGTAATTGGTCCGTGTAACTGTATTGTGTTGTGACCTTTCCTGTTTCTGCTTTATTGTAGTACTGTTTCGATAATGTCATTGAAGGATGATGACTCCTCTGAGGATGACAGTGTTTCCACAGATGACAGTGCCCATCTAACCTCTGAAGTGGAGGACAGTGATCCTGACAGTGATGGCTCAAATAACAGTTCCCATGTCGTGGAGGAGTTTGACCCCCATGAAATACGTCCATACTGTTCTGAACCACTGGCTCGAAGGGTTGTTGATGTGCCTGCAAGCCAAGAAGATGCAGACGAACATGCAGACAGAGTTGGCAATAATGACTGGTAAGACATTTTGTCACTCATCCTCAGTGGCATGTCCTTCATTACTTGGCACTTATGTAATGTCAACATGTACTGTTTATTTTTTATTTATTTATTTAGTTTTTGTTGACCGGGTAAGTGCACTAGACAAATTCTGCCTATTTTCTGGCATGACCCGGGGGAAGGGGATACAGATGAATGCCAACTGACCTTGAACCAGATTAAGCTGTTGGTGGTATTTTTTGTGAATGGAGGAAATTTGGCCATTTGCACCGGGGAAATTCCCCTGCTCTTTTCGATAAGTGCCATGGGATCTTTTTTTTTTTTTTTTTGCAAATAACTATATTTTATAACAAACAACAGTACAATACATACAGTGGCGTGAAAAAGTATTTGCCCCCTTCCTGATTTTCTCTATTATTGCATATTTGTCACACTGGATGTTTTCAGGTCTTTAGACAAAATATAATATTAGATAAAGGGAACCTGAGTGGACAAATAACACTTTTTTTTTTTACTTATTTCATTTATTTAATGAAAAAAGTTAACCAACACCAACTGGCACTGTGTGAAAAGTAATTACCCCCTAGTTAAATCAGCCCAATTAAAAGGATAATTAGAGTCAGCTGATTGAACACAGCCAGGCTTGATTACAGCCAGCCCTGCTCAATATAAACCTCACTTATTTTGGCCCTTACCATCAGAGTCACATTGCCAGCACAAAGATTCAACAAGCACATTATGCCATGATCAAAGGAAGTTCCTGAAAAGATCAGAAAACATTTTGTTGCCCTCTATCAGTCTGGAAAGGGTTACAAAGCTATTTCTAAGGCTCTGGGACTCCATCGAACCACAGTGAGAGCCATAATCTCCAAATGGAGAACACTTGGAACAGTAGTGACCCTTCCCAGGAGGGGCGGCCTGCCAAAATTACTCCAAGGGCGAGTGTAAAATCATCCAAGAAGTCTCAAAGGATCCTAAACAACATCCAAAGAACTGCAGGCTTCTCTTGCCTCAGCTAAGGTCAGTGTTCATGACTCCACAATCAGAAAGAGACTGGGCAAAATGGGCTTCATGTGAGAGTAGCAAGACGGAAACCACTGCTAACTAAGAAGAACATAAATGCTCGTCTCTCATTTGCCAAGAAGCACCTGGATGATCCACAAGCCTTTGGGAAAATGTTCTATGGACAGATGAGTCCAAAGTGGAACTTTTTGGACAACAGATCCCATAATGTCTCAGTAAAGCAAACACAGCATTCCACAGTAAGAACACCATACCAACAGTCAAACATGGTGGTGGTAGTGTGATGGTGTGGGACGCTTTGCTGCCTAAGGACCTGGATGACTTGCCATAATTAAAGGAACCATGAATTTGCTCTGTACCAGAAAATTCTTAAGAAGAATGTCCAGTCATCCTTCCGTCAGCTGAAGCTGAAGCGAGTTGGTCATGCAGCAAGACAATGATCCAAAACACAAAAAGCAAGTCCACATCAGAATGGCTAAAAAGAAGTAAAATTAAAGTTTTATAGTGGCCTAGTCAAAGTCCAGACTTAAACCCAATAGAGATGCTGTGGTAGGACCTAAAACGAGCAGTTCATGCTCGAAAACCTACCAAATGTTACTGAATTAAAGCAGTTCTTGAGGAAGAGTGGGTTAAAATTCCTCCACAGTGATGTGAAAGACTGATATTGAATTATAGGAAGTGTTTGGTTGCAGTCATTGCAGCTAAATGTGTGCGTAACCAGTTATTAAGTGTAAGGGGCAATTACTTTTTCACACAGTGCCAATTGGTGTTGGTTAACTTTTTTTCATTAAATAAGTGAAATAAAAAAAAAAACAAGTGTTATTTGTTCACTCAGGTTCCCTTTATCTAATATTACATACTGTCTAAAGACCTGAAAACATCCAGTGTGACAAATATGCAATAATAGAGAAAATCATGAAGGGGGCAAATCCTTTTTCACGCCACTGTAACCACCATCCAAAGGACAGTAGCCCCTTACAAGTTTCCATACTGTGGATTATTATAAGTCGCAACACATCGAGAAAAACAAAGGGTACCCTCCGACCCTCCCAACCCGACCCACCACTCCATCCCCCAACCCGCAGGCAGCATTCCTTATAGAACAGGAGAAAGGAAAGGAGAACCTGATAGTATAGACCAGAGTACATTCAGAACCTGTACAATAGATAACCAAAACAGTTCTAAATTAAGTAGACCAAGAAAAATCATTCGACCTGAATGTCTCATGAGGGGGAGAGAGAGAATACCTTCTTATCCAAATTCGTTCCAGATATAGATATAGGAGAGAGGAAAATTTATTACAAATGTCGGGATAAATTATGTACCCAAAGGAGGGGAGGGATCCTACCCCTCTAATAACCATATTTAACCTTCAAACACCTCGAAAAATTACCCCAGTACTTGTTAAATTTTTTATTTGAATTGAAAAAATTTGTTACAGTCCTCTCTGCATTTAGAGCGCCTAGAAACTCATCCCACCATTCTTTATAGGAGGGAGATCTGTCAGTATGCCAGTAATGGAGAAAGAGAAGCTTCGTCACCAGAGCCACCAGGGCCACTTGGTACTTCTGAGCTACCATAGGTATGTGGGAAAACTTACCAAAAATACATACATCGGCATTAAAATAATCCGAGATGTTAGCATAGGGGCCTATCCACAGCTTCACTAACTCCCAGAGTTTAGCTGCCTGAGGACATTCCCATAATTTGTGATAGGTAGTACCAACAGGGCAGCCACACATCTTGCACTCTGGGGAGCTGAGGCTGTATATTTGGGAGAGTTTAGCCGGGGAGAGATAGAGATTATGCAGAAGGTTAAATTGAAGACCCCTTAATCTATCTTGTTTGACATATACATATAAGTCCGACCAAACCTTACGCCAGTCTTCCTCAGTCCAACCCAACGAAAGGTTCGCCTCCCAGTAATAGGGTATTGGGGAGATGTTAATATCCCTTTTGGCTATAATTGCTTTATATAATTTAGAGACTAATTTACCAGATAACGCCAAGTCCCTCATTTTCCTTAGAAGCTCCCCAGCTTCATCAGATCCTTTGCTGCCCTTTAGGAGAGAACTGATACATCTATGGATCTGGTACAACCATAATCGATCGTGGGGTTCCACCTTAAGCCCCTCCACCAACACAGAGGCCGAAATAACTGAGCCTTCTGAAGTGAAATCAACTATCTTTGGTTTGAGGGGGAGGTTGCCTACGCGTCTCTTTATCGACTGATTCCCGACCAAAAGGTTAGGATTCTTTAAAAGGGGCTGCATTAAATCCTTTGCATATGGGATACTCAAAAACGAGTAGAGCTGGTGAAGGGCCTTTATGTCCCACCCCACCAGGGAGTCTCTCACTTTGGCAGGAACCTTGGACCATGGAATATACAGACAAGCTTCAAGGTCTAGATTAACACTACGTGCTAATGACCAATCGAGCTTAAGCCCCTCCGAAGCTATTCCCCCGCCTGCCACCCATAAGGCCACCCTGGCAACATGGCTAGCCAGATAGTAAATATAGAAATCTGGGAGTTGTAGGCCCCCTACCGTCCTTGAGCAGGTGAGCTTCCTATAGGCCCTACAAGGGGGTTTCCCCTTCCATAAAAAATCCGTACAATATTTATAAATCGGGTTAAAGAAGGACCTGGGAAGGTATAAGTTGAGGTTATAAATGGGGTAAAAAATTTTTGGTAGGATCATCATCTTGATTGTATTAATTCTCCCCCAAAAGGATAACGGATGCTTAGACCACCTTTCCAGGTTCTCCTTAATAGATTTAAATAAAGGTTTAAAATTTAAGTCTACCAAGTCAGTTAAATACTTTGAAATTTGAATTCCTAAGTATTGCAAAGACTTAGGCTGCCATTGTAGGCCCAAGGATGCACACCAACTTTGTTGCAGGAAGGGGGAAAGCGGGTGAACCACAGTTTTGCTTTTGTTCAAATTATATCCCGAAATTTTACTAAAATCTGAAATAATTTGAAACAAACGGGGAAACGTTTTCCGAGTGTTACGGTGATGCAAGAGTATATCATCAGCAAAGGCTGATAGCTTATACTCAGACTTCCCTATGCAAATTCCTTGAACTTGTTTATCATTATTAATGGCCCTGATTAAGGGTTCTAAATACAAATTAAACAGGTAGGGGAAAGGGACATCCCTGACGTGTGCCTCGCAATAAGGGAAAAACAGCTGAAATCAAATTGTTGCATTGAATCCTCGCTGAGGGACATGTGTAAAGGACCCGAATATAATCCAAAAATTTCTCTGGGAAACCAAAATTGGATAATACCTGAAACATGAAATTCCACTCCACCCTATCAAAAGCTTTCTCTGCGTCTAAAGACACCAGAGATGCTTCCATATCTGGACACGAGGATGCAGAAATTAAATAAAATAATTTTCTAAAGTGGTCCCCTGACGAACGACCCGCCACGAAACCAACCTATTCCGACTCACTAGGTCTAGCCACTGAGGATTTGATACTGGTGGCCAAAATCTTGCATAGATTTTAATATCAATATTCAATAGTGAGATTGGCCTGTAGTTGCCAACCAGATCTAATGGTTTACCCGGTTTAGGTAGTAAAATAATTTCTACGAAAAGAGATGGGTCTTTATCCCATGTTCCTGCCAAAAGGCAAAAGAGTTGCTGCAGTAGCGGTACCAAAAGATCTTTGAATGACTTAAAGAAAAGGGCTGTAAAGCCATCCGGTTCCGGGGCCTTATCTAACTTTAGAGCATCAATAGCTTCGACAATCTCTTTTTGAGAGAAGGGAGCCACTAGCCTCTGACTACTCTCTTCCGAGAGTGAAGGGAAAGGAACACTTCCCAAAAACTCCCTTATCTTAGTGTTCCTGTCCGAAGAAAAGGGCATATTAGAATATAAATTTTTATAAAAGTCAAAAAAGATACCTAATATGCCCTCTGGGTCAGAGACTGTATTGTTAGTCTCCGGGTGTCTCAGCCCTGCCACACTCTTAGCTGTTGCATGTTGTTTCAACTGCCACGCCAAAATTTTGCCAGCTTTGCTACCTTGCCCTATGTATAAAGCCTTCAATCTAGAGGCTCGATTCTCAACCCCTTCCTGTAACGTACCTATGTACCATGCCCTGAGCGTAGCTAATTCTTGATCATGACCCATAGATCTCGCATCTTCTCCCATAAGCTCCAAAGCTTTAATCCTCTCTAAACAATTGGATAAAAGGAGCGTCGTTTTCTTTTTGCGAACTGATGCAAGTCTAATTAACTCACCTCTCCATATGGCCTTCAAGGCCAACCATGTCTGGTCCACCGCACTGATAGAGCCCCAATTAGATGTAATTGCAAAGGACATAAAGGAATGAAAATGACCTAACAATTGGGGATCCTTTAATAAAGAATCGTTTAAGGACCATGAATAAGATCTAGGAGGAGCAGACAATGGATGGCATCGTAAACCAATGGGTGAGTGATCTGAGATTACCCAACTCTCTATAGTAACTTCATAGATAAAAGAAAGAACCTGGTAGCTAATCAGGAAAAAATCAATCCGAGAATAGCTTCTATGAACAGGAGAGTAGAAAGTAAACTCTTTGGCAGTGGGATTAATCATTCTCCAAGGGTCAATTAGGCCCAAGGAGGAGGTAAACTCGGCCAACGCCCTCTGGGACAGAGACAGGCAAGCAGCTCTGCACCATGAGCGATCGATACGGTTGGACTGTACCTGATTCCAGTCCCCTCCTAAGATAATGGGACTATCTGCAAGGGGAGCGATTAACACAGCCAGCTGGGTGAAGAAAGAGGGCGACTCTTGATTTGGGCAATAAATAGACCCCAGTACTAAGTTAACTCCCCCCAACTTCCTTGAGACTATAACATATCTACCATTAGGGTCAGAGAGAACCTCTGAGGGAAAAAAGGGGATTCCTTTAGCCACCAAAATGGCTACCCCCCTTTTGCTAGAGGAGATCCCTGCCCCAAAAACCTGACCTACCCACCTTTTCTTAAAGTGATGGAGCTGCTCCTGGAGCATATGAGTTTCTTGAAGAAAAACTATTGACGGATCCAGATGTGCCAAATGATTTAAAATAACATATTTTTTATTATTATCCTTCCCCCCTTTTATATTCCAGGAAATGATGTTCAGGTTGCTAACCATAAAGTAGTTCAACAAAGAAATATAGGACCATTTGGAAGCTGCCTGCACCCACCCTAATACCCCCCAAATACCCAAACCTTAAAAAAGAAAAACCATTAGAAACTTCCCTAACCATAACCCAACCATCCCTAAGCACCAACCACCCGGCCCACGGCCGACTCCAGAACCACCGGACCATGACGTGCTCTGAAGTACGAGACCCTCCCCCCCCATGGCCAAGTAAGATTAGGCATCACATTCCCAAAAACTCGAACAAGAATTATATAAAACCCTTGACTCAGGTATTGCCCCCTAAATATGCAATAAGCGGTAACCTTTAAAAAAAGCAATATATCTACCCCGTAATGCAATTTACACTTGTAAATAGTAAGTATCAGAATAGATCCCATTAAGGGGTGAGACAAGCTGGCAACCACTCATGATACGCCTGAAGGGTATCCTAAAAATACAGAAAATAAACATGAGGGACCCAGAAACTTCATACAGCAGTTCCTAAAGGAGAAACATTAGGAGTCCCCTCTAAATACCCAGCTAACATGTTACCAAGTCATTATACCAAAGCAAACATTACCCATACATCAGGTCCCCAGACAAAGACGTATCTCATGTTAAAACTTGCTTTAAAATAAATAACCTCCGGAAATCCTGGATATTGAATGAAAAAGAAAAAAACTGGGGACATGAAGCAAATCATGCATAATTACATCGGTTGCCAGCACTATCTAGTGGCTACAAAGCAGATTATTAGAGCTACCCCTCTTCCCAATCATAACATCCCTTCGTGTATAGTAAACACTTTTCCCTGTTCATTGAGAAATTAAATGTCCTTAGGAAAGGTCCAGATACAGAAACATCAAGTGGAACTCTAACACACTAAAGTGAAAGCAGTCCATCTAAAGTCTTTGAGAGCAGAAAATAAAAAAATAATGTCCCGACTGCAGATCTATTCACCCTTTTGGAAATAAATCAGGCATCATCTTGTTAAGGTGTTTGTAGCATCCTCCGGCATATCGAATCACTTTGGGCCATCCTTGAACGAGATCTCCAGCCTAGCCGGGTATAGCATGCGGTGTTTGACTCCTGCGGCCCACAGCTTCGATGTAATGGATCGGAAGTTGGCCCTTGCCAGGCGTACTTTTAGAGTTAAATCAGGAACCACCCGGAGCTTCTTGCCCTCCCATAAAATTGCAGGTAATTTCCTCGCCTCCTTCAAAATGTGCTCCCAATCGAGAAAATTGAGGAGCTTGAAGATTAGAGGCCTGGGAGGGTCCGTTGAGGGTGGTTTTGCCCTTAAGGCCCGATGGCCCCTTTCGATGATGTATTCTGGCCCATTAGGCGCGGGCCAGACTGTTTTCTTTAAAAACTTTTGCAGGAAAAGAATTGTATTCGGGCCCTCCTCTCCCTCTGGAAGCCCTAAGAGAACCAAATTGTTACGACAATTCCTTCCTTCCTTCAAGATCGTCGAGACGATCCTCCAATTTAGCCACCACTCTCTTATACTCGATCATGGCTGGGCCAAGTTTGTCAGTGCTTCTTTCCAGCGACGAAATTCGGGCTTCAGCGTCAGTGACTCTTCGAGCAAGCTGCGTCAGTGCAGGTTTGAATTCAGCTACATCCTCTATCAATTTAAAGAGGGCTTCTTTTATTGTTGAGAGTTTGCCGTAAACCTGAGTAGGGGTTAGTTCATCCTGAGGGTCTGCTGGGGATGAACTGCGCCGAGGCCGCTTCGCCTCAAGCTCCTGCGACGTTTCTTCCATCTCATGCCCGACAGCCGAAAGGGGTTAATTAAAGTAGACCGCTGCTGTTAAAATGGATTTGGTTTAACAAATTACGTTAGAATGTGAAAAAAAACGGAGATTATAACACCGGAGTGGGGAGAGTCCCGAAGCAGCTGCTATTCCTCCAGGCGCATCACGTGACTCTAGTGCCATGGGATCTTTAACATCCACCTGAACAGGCAGATGGGACCTCGGTTTAACATCTCATCCGAAAGATGGCACCTCAGGAGTGCAGCACCCCCCTTATGCTGCACTACAGTGTCAGTATTGGGATATTAACCCAAGTGCCTGGTGTGGGGATAGAACCCACAGCCGACTGATCTCCCGGCCTCAGAGGCGAGTGTGCTACCTGCTGAGCCACTGACACTGACTGTTCCTATGCGTTACCTATTTAATATGTAATAAAGTCTGCCATGGACATCCTATTCATGCACCCACTGTTTCTGTAAGCTACCAAAGAAGCATAGAAAGCTGAACATGGTTCAGTTTGACCATGAAGTGTGAATGAATTGCATGATCTACAGCTTGAAGTACAGGCCTTGGCCTTTTTCCACACTCCTACCATCCTCCCTACCCATGTTCCTTACCTTCCCCCTATGGCAAAATATCTTATTGATTCCCAATAATGAGATGATGTCCTGTACCACCAGATTGCCAGTGTGCACCACAGTATCTGTTAAGCTGTTATTCCTGATTCCCCTACTAAATGTTGTACACTACATGTAATGACTGTGCAACATTGCAATCACCCACCTAATGTCCAAGTAATGTGCCATCTCTCTGTCTTCTGTGTTCTGTGTACTCTAGCTGCACTGCCTCCAACCTGTCCTGTTATGCCTTACCCTGTGACCCCGCTACCATCTTTGCAGCCTGTCAGTTTTGTGTCTGTGGATTGAATCTCAGTGGTATGTGCTTACCCTGTGTCTTTCCATAGATTTAGTGCCTTGTTACCCTATGAATATTTGATCATAAGCCCTCAAGATGCTCATCCGCCAATCAGAATAGAGCCACTGCATTGTATGTTTCTCCATATCAGATGGTGAATAATGGCCACTGTTCAACTCATAAAGGCATTGGTAATTTAGCAGAGGCCATAATATGTTTTATTTAAACATGTGGAACATAACAAAATGCATTGTGAAATTGCCCCAATCAAAATTAATGAATCAGTCATGCAAATGCTGCACAAAAATTATTGTTCGGAGATGGTTGAGGCTCACATGCATTTGAATGTGGGTACATTGACATTTTCAGTGGATTCCCACTTATGGGTCATGGAGACCATAACAGTTTAATAGCTTATCTGGAACAACAACACACAAATTGTATCGAGATACCTGGTTGGTGAGTGAGGTGATGTTTCTTCATGCTCAACACAACATTTGACCTTAAAGCAAGGATCCATTTTTTTATTTTTTGGTGGCTGTGGTATGTGTGTTGTCATCAGTTATAGCACTGTAATTCTGTGTCCGTACTTTTATACTCATCAGACAGCAATGACACTAAAACCATAGGTCATATATGATCTGCCGAACTGTGTCATCCAGTACAATTTTGAGTCATGTAATATGATACATTTCACAATCATGTACAGAATTCCATCATGATGATCATGGCCTGTCGACCGCTGATGTTGTGATGGGGATGGGGATGTTGTGGTGCTGGTAGGAGTTGCCGCTACGCATCTCTCCTATCCGGAGCAGTGGGGTTGCATCCTTTGACCATTGTCTGTGTCCTGCTGGAGACAAAGTAGCAGCAGTATGCGAATGTGTGGGCATAAGGGGCTGTCACTAGGCCTGATGAGTGCATCCGCACCTCCACGCACATGCATCTGTAGTCCTGTGGCCCTGGTGAATGTGGTGAAAAGGTAGGCTAAAATCAACAGACATGCATGAGGATGCCCAATCCTCTGTAGGCACCCTTCCGTGGGTGGGCATAAGGTAATCCCTGGTAATTCCATGTGTCAGACCTGGGTGAGGGGGCTGGTGTTGCTGAAGGGTTCATGTTAGAAAGGAAAGGAAAGGAATGTGACATGATAAAAAAATAAAATCCTCCATTCTAGAAGCTAACTTTTTGTTATCACTACTAAAACCAAAAAAAACAGATGAGAATTGTGTAATAGCAATATACCATCACAGTGAATGGTTATACGGACGGATTTACCACTTGCTGTGCTATTAACTCAGTGTGCTGTGCCTTGTGACAGAAGCACTACAGGCATGGTAAATCAAGCAGTACAGACAGTTCTTGTCATGGTATATTACTGTCATCTGATGGCTAAACAGTAGAGGGCACTACTTCACTGTGCAGTTAGCTGAATTTCACAGTAACTATACATGTACCAGTGCCTCCTGTTTATCCATGTTTACTGTCATCATATGCTTGGAATTAGCAGTTGTGCCGTACTGAACTTTAAAGTGTTATGTGCACTGTGTGTGGTCACAGTTTGTGATGCATACCCAATGTTTGTAACATAACACATACACACAATTAATTTTCATTCACCTTTCATACTGAAACCTGAGAAGAAATTGCTTGCAATGATTTACATACATATGTATTGTGGTACTTGGTGACACACTGCCAGGATGTCTTTATTGACATCTGTACCTTTGCTATTCACCTTTCTAGGTGCACCTGTGGAAACTGTGTTGCCATGATGGATGGCATCTCAAGTACCTGCTGCAGAGAGTCTGAGAAATTCCAACAGAAGATTGACATCTATAATAATGAATGAGATGGACAACATGTCTCCTGTATCATCAGCCATCCTGGATTCCATCGAGTATGCCTTGACAGATGGGTACTTGAAACGGCGTATTATCAGTTTCGACAGCAGTACCCCAAAGAAGAAGACACCTTGCACTTTCAGCATGAGTAAGTACAACAATTTCAGTATGAGAACTGTAATTGCCTGCTCAGTCTTTAATCATCATGTTAGCAACTATCAAAATGTGTCATGGGCTGGTACAATGGCGCAGAGGGATGAGGCACTGGTGCCTTATCCCACAGTACACCAGGGATCCTGGTCCGTGAATGGACTCTGTGAGCAGTGGGGTGGGTAGGGGAAGGAATGGATTGAGTATCCGGATTAGTGCTCTCCTCTTCTGGGGTTTCTTGGGTGGGAAGCCATGCTCTGTATTGTCCCCAACCCGGTGCAGACCAGGGGGTATAACAAGAAGCGGCACACAACAGGGGACCCGAACAGCATGAAAATGGAAGACTGTGCAGGCGCAGATGATCCTGTTCTGTTACTCCTCACACACTCTAGATCCATGTGCCCTGTACAGCCACATAACCATTCCCCAGCAACACCCACCATCATCACTATCCTTAATGCACAAATGTGCACAGCAACCACACCACATGTCTAGTAGCTGGTTTCCGGTGGTGATGAGGTTTCATGCCATGTACGGCACAACGCTTACCATGCTCAGCACACGTACATACAAGACCTGTACACTTCTTGTTGGTGACCACTGGCTGTCATGCATAATGACTGACATGTGGTGTGGTGTGCTGTGGTACTGTATTACCCATGGAAGGGAGTGTTCTGTGGTACTTCTTTGCATGTGTGCGTGCATCCACATACGTACTTCTACCATGTGACAACCATCAAATGGAAATTAGCAAATAGTACTCAATAGATTCAGCAGCACCATTTGACTAACTACCATAGTCCTGTTCTGCACCCTTTCATTTATCAATATTTTGGTACGTGAAGGTTATGTCATTGTGCCACTGTTGGTGGTGTTCCCTGCAGTAACGCTGATGGCGCAAAGTCCATTGGTGGCATGGAGAGTGTACATCACCAAAAATAATGTTGCAGTGATTCATTATCGCAGTGAGGACAGAAATTGTGTCTGTGCAGCGGTTGGATTTCCGATACTGATGCTGGTGACCCTGGTTCTTGAAGGGATCCAGGTCACTGGAGGGCCGTCCAGGGGAGAAGGATGGAGTGTCCTATGGGCAGCTCTCCTTGTCTGAAGGGAGGTTGGGTATATATTGTGGAGCGTGACGGACCACTGGCGGAGGCCTGGGGATGCCGTAGCTACCGCCAAATAACAGCACCAAGAGGGCTGCGCAGACACAGGACATCATTGCACGTCCCAGCCCGTAGTAAAAAAAAATAGGGGATAAAACTCCCTCTGTCTCCCGCCTCCTTGAAAAACCTGCCTCCAGCTTCAATTAGCCTCCCAACTGGCTCTCCCCAGTTAGACACAAGGATCACTGCTCCTTGCCTGTGCTGCATCCCCACCCTCTGATAGGTAATTCGGGGGTTTGATGTGGTGAAGCAGAGCAGGTAAGTGGAAGGTATACAAAGGCACCGTGACCAGGTGGATCATCATCATTGAGACAAACATGGCAAAAAAGAATAATTGAAAAAAAAATTGTGTCTGCAACCTACAGGTGTAACTTTCAATGTTTATTGCTGTGCTTCCCTCATCCACCTACTTCTTTAATTTTAATACCTGGTGGTACAGAGTATTCAGTTGATGGGTTTCACAGATGCATGTGGGGCATGCATGTCATGAGCATGACATACACGCATCGATTACTGTCAGCTTTTAGCTCCTACCAGCACAACATTGCACATGCCACACTGAAACTGTCATTTTTGATATGTAGGAATTCCATGTGACATCTTACTAGTTGTGGCCAAAGTTTTAATATACAATATGCATAACATGTTGTTTCACATCTGTTTAATTTTTCTTCATTTTTGTTCTTGTAACCTTTTGACAATTGTCACTGGAACCGCACAATACATCTGTTACCTTACTACATCTTTTTCAGCAGTACAGTTACAGTAAGATGACATGTTGTTAACAGATGAGTCTGTGGAGCACAGGGAACTTAAGTGAGTTGCATCATATCAACATGGCGCTTTATCTGGCTCAAATTCTCAACATAATTGAACTCTAACTAAAGCAAACATAACAAGTTACACTATAGTAGAATGCCATTATACAGTTTTGTGTCACATGCGAACAAAACAGTATAGATTGCCATACGTACACTGCTTACCTGCTTCTAAAATCAGTCACATGTCATGTCACTTTACTTGATATGTGCTTCAAGTGTACTTCGCTTTACTGAATGGCAACATTATTGAACAGCACAGTGCATTTACATAGAAACATAGAATTTGATGGCAGATAAGGACCGCTTTGGCCCACCCAGTCTGCCCATTTCCATACCTACTGGATAAGCTGCAGATTCTAGTTAACCAGCAGCCTACTTCTTCCAACTCCCACCCCCTAGAATGGCCTTATGACTGTCCCATGCATGCTTTCTCCTGAAAGTCTAAACAGTGGACACAAACATACATCAAGTGAATATTTTCATGGCTTTACACACCAAACACATAAAGTGCTGAACTATACCCTGCAGCATACAACAACACAGAACAGGTACTGCAGTGCTACTAAAAAAACAACATAAATTTGGAGAACAATGAGACGCACACACTATTAACAACATTATGAATGGACATGGAAGTCGGGCAACATTGCTTTGGTCTGTCACAGTAGAGGCACATGTAATGGGTGACACAGTGTGTCACATTTGTACATGTAGGTACTCAGTGTGCAAATCATGTCATCATGAATAATGCATGCAATACATAACTATACATCTGTTCATTGATGATCAGTGGAATGTGTGTTTTTATCCCCTTTTATTTTCTTTGGTTGGGTGAAGGAGAATGAAAGTCAGCATTGCTAAACTTGGTCATGAAGGTTCACTACCAGCATAGTAACAGTATATTTTCTGTACTTTACCTTTCAGCCATTTCAGATACGTCGCCTATCAACAATTGGTGAGGTGCTGCTATGGATGGCTGGGATGTCACAACCGTGTTCCCTTACCATCATATGCTGTTAGCAAGATTCGTTCAATGTTCCCTGAGGACAACATCATCTACACCGGCCTTCAGTTTGCATAATGTTGTTCTTCTGAACTCTGTTTAGGTAGTGTTCTTAAAGCAACTGACAAACTGCTCGACGGCATTGGCTTTATTTGGGTGTTCCATTGTTGAACAGAGGTGCGCTGGTACTGATGTCCTTATGTCAGCAGTTGATGTTTCCAGTGCAGCTGGGGAATTGAAGTAACAGTCCAGTAGTCTCTTTTTCAACATGTTGACAAAATCTGCAATTGAGAACAGTGGTGGTGAATATCTGAACAGTAATGTTGTATGTAATGTGTTTAGACCTCTTGATTCAAGTCACAACTTATGTATTTTTAATTATGACTCCTTGGCATGTTTCTCAGTTGCCATGAGCACCACACTTCTGGTATATTTCTACTGTTCCTCTTTCAGTTATTATTGTGTTTAAAATGTACTGTTCTACAGATTGTTAACACTGTCTGCGTAACCTTGTATTTCACCACTTGTAGCATAATGTGGACAGTTCCACATGTCACATAACATTACTGTCCAATTACAAGTCATGAAACAGCAGATTTCAAGTATCCATGTCTGTTCTGTACTGCACACTGTTTCATGGCTTTCCTTCTCACAACTAGTATCAGGAACTTTGATACAACAAGCGTTTTTTTGGTAAGAGGATATATCACGTGTAAACATCACAAGTGGTCTGCTGCAACATGACACAACAACTTCAGAGTCGGAAAAGCAGGACCCCACATAGGCCCATGCAGCACTGTTTTGTGCAGTCATCAAACAAAGGATGCGGAAGCGCATTGCATTGCCTTCAATGGTATCACTATTTTCCTATATATTTGTACCCTTTAGACCGGTGATTTTATTCCACCAAAGCAATCGATCGACTAATGTGCACAGAATTAGTGGAGTGATTGCTTTGATTGAGTAACATACCAGCTATGAAAGCCATAAAATTGAATGAAAATAGTGTCACAATATAAATCAATGTTGTGCGCTCAAGCAGCACTCGAGTAATCCAATAACAAAACATGGCTGCAAGGGCTGACGTTGGGGTGTGTTACTTGTACCGTGAAGTCTGTGTTTTGTAGGTCAGCTGACCAATTGTGATGTTTATGCAGGATAAATCTTCTTGTAGGAAACTGCTTTTTAAGCAATACTTTTACAATACAGTACTTCTGGTAAGGTAAGACATAAAACGGTCTTGGTGACATAGGTACTAGAAAAGCTTGTCTTGAAGCATTTCTTGGAGCAATTCAGTGTAGGATTCTGAGAACCATACCTTCATGTCATGCATTTGAACAGGCCATGTTGTTCTGTAGACAATCATGACCTGATTGACCCTGCAAAGCAACAATCACTACTAATACAGCCAAAGGCACACCGTATGCAATCTATGACCACCCAGCACAGGTTGACATTCAGCCACTGTCACTGCTGAAAGGTATTGCCGAAAATGGATTCACAGCACAGAAACTCGACATAGTTATCCATGTCACTGTAGTCATGACATCACCTCCACACATTACCTGGTGCTGTCACAACAGAACTTACCACCACCCAGAACACCATGTTCAGTGCCGCATCAAGTGATGGCAACCAGATGCAGATGCAGACTGAGGTGTACATCACAGCAAGCACTACTTTATATATTATGTGATGAATTTATCACACCACCATCATTCAGTGCTTTCTATATGCAGTTCTGCACGCTCACTGGGAGCTCACTAAGTGGGTGTACGCATGGCTGACAGATTGAACGGCTCACCACTTTGATGGTTGCTGCCCTTGTATTCATGGGGTGGTGGCGCACTGCTGGGTATGCGTGTTGAGGTGACATCACAGTACATGGTATAATGCTTTTATAAATCTGACCTGTGACAAGAGTTACCATTTGTGTGCAGTTTTTCAATTGTTCATGGATGCTGTAATGGACCATGTCTCTATGGCTTTGTTTGTCAGGCATGGTCACCATCGTGGTCACTTGCACTGTTTCCTCACTCATCAATGGACTTGTGAAAGACTGTCCGAGTACTCACTCTGTGCCATACGGTGCACTTCTGGACTGGTATTGCAGCATGTTCTGTGTGATGTCTGCAAACAGTACTGCAATGTGACACATTGTGTTTGCCACAGTCACCATAAAGCTTTGACAGTGTTGCATTTGAAAAAAAAAAGTCCTGGTGTTCAAAACTTACCATACGTAGGCCTCACCGTGTCCTTCTGCACAGAGTATCCCCCTTTTTTGAATTTAAGGAATCAAATGGAGTGCTTTGGCCTTCCATCCACAGTGACTGCCTGCATGCACTCACTATTCTTATTGAAATGCATTGTGGATAGAATCAACCTGTTGATGTCAGAAAGAATATGTGTTGGCATGTGCTGAAATATAGGAAATAGACAGTTTACTTCAGTCTCAACTGTTTACTTCTCTGTGTGGCACCTTAATCCCTCATAGCCACCCAGTCCTGACACCACAGTAAGGTGTCCGTGTAATGCTGTCTTACAACTCAGTATAAAATGTGGTGTGCCAATCATGCTTCCTGATTTATTGGATATACATGAAATGTGACTCATGCACAGGCAATAAAAAGTTAAGCATACCAAGACAGCATTTCACAAAGCAATGGGGAGCATTTACAACCGCTCCTACTGCAACAGCGGATGTCACAGAAATGTGTCTGTTACCATATCCCTGCCTGTCTGCAGTTCCCTGTCAGCAGCTGTGAGTCTCCCCAATGGAGTCTATCATCTGCTCCATGAATGATAGGGTAAAGTGTAGTTCCTCTCCCTCTCGTTTCCCAAATGTAAAAAAATGCAACAAAACAGTTATCTGTGTCTCACACTCTGTCTCTCTGTTGTGCATAGATGAGAACACTTAGGTGTGTCACACTCTCTCTGTTGTGCAAATTGCAGCTCAGTGAAGTAACATAGCTGAGCAGTTCTACACAACCATTTTTTGTGCAAAAGTTGTTCCTTTCTTTTCCTCTGAATCAACCGCCCTCTACCTGCATCGTGTGCACCCTTTCTCGTCTTCTGTATCTTTTTTTTAAAAAGTCCCATCTTCTGTCTCTCTGTCCATCCCCTTACATACCCATTAATCTGTTCAGTCCTCAACTGAGTACAGCCAAGTACACTATAAACTTAAGTTAATTTCACAGTACCTACCTTTACTGAATCGATTAGGAGGCCTGTAATTACCCTACTCCTCTGTATCACCCCCTTCCCGGTTTGGAGTCACCACATGTGCCCTCCTTTAATCCTGTGATGCCTCCCCTGTGTCCCTGGACCAACTAAATAGAGCTCACATGAGATGTGCCACATATTACTGCTCACTGTGTACGCATTCCCATGTTTGAAAAGCATGTAGCTTAGGCGTGTAGTGTAACATGAGGCTGTGAAAGGCCTCGAGAGATGACGTCTGATACAGGCTGGACAGTCTTTTCACATCCTTCAGTAGGATTCTTGTGTTTAGGATACCTTCAAACTTAATTGCTGCTTTGCTATCTGCAAGAGTCATGCAAAAGTGTAAGAAACAAGTGGAGTATACCATGAACAGCAGGTTCGTGCAATGCATGGTGATGCTGTTCCCCCGTCTGCTCGATGACTTACCCCCCTTAGTAGCATTGTCAACAAGTATGACATCAAAAGTCTTTGTAGTGTAAAACATATCAGCCTTGTAAAATTGAAATTGGAACCCGGATCGAAAAACGCACTGACTTCCTGGTACTGAAACACACCCCTATGTTGGACTACGCAGCCCCGTTTTGTGATGTCATAAAACAAAGGCTGCATGAGCACCCCCCATGTACTTGTATTGTGCCTTTATTTTGTAACTATGTTATACCATTTGGTGTTGGGATTTTATACCATCAAATCGATCTATTGAATCATAGGGTCTCTATTAGTCGACTGATCGCTTTGATTGAATAAAATGCCAACACCAAAGGGTGTAACATAGTTACAAAATAGTGACCCAATACAACTCCATGTGGTGCACTCATGCAGCTTTTGTTTTCTGACATCACAAAACAGTGATGCGTGGGCCGACGTAGCGGCGTGTTTTCAGGACCAGGAAGTTGGTTCATTTTTCGAGCCTGGTGCCAATTTCTATTTTAATAGGTACAAGTCTTTCACACTACAAAGACTTTTGATGCCATACTTGGTGATAATTCTACTGAGGGGGTAAGTCATTGAGGAGACTGGGGCAGGCAGCTACCCCTAACCTGCTTTTTCACATGACACAGCATACAAATAGGAACCTCCGAGCCAACCACTCACACATCCCCATTTATAGACCAGCACTACCAGTAAGGTGTTCACCATCCATGATATGTACTGAAGATCAAGGCAAATTATTAAGTTACTGCCAATGCCTTCTCCCAGGCCTACTCTGACCAGCCTCTCCATTACCTCACTATGCATATGTGCTCCTCTCCCTTTCCTTTTACCCATGACATACCAGATCCAACCTTTGAACCTCTTTCAGATCCCCTATTGCAGTATCTGCCAACCTGTACTACATCCTGGAATAGGCAAATGTCAACACCCTCACAGATGAAACTTTCCTTTTACCACTAAGGCTGGAGGTACATTGCTGACCTTTGATGGCAGATGACAGAACGGAAAGTCATTAATGACAGCAAGGTGAAACATCGGTGTATGGTTGATTGCGGTGCGATCACTACAGCTTGCTAATCCATGGGTGTATTTCACTGACTGTCGTTTAGGCGTGTGAACAGAAACTGTTTAATTCAGTGGTGTTTGGCAGTGGTATGACGCCAACCAGTGTTGTGATGCATATCCCCATAATTTCTTAACATCGGTTGCATATGCACGAGAACATCTGCACATGCGTTACTGTGTATGAAATTTGTCATGGGCGAAATTGTGGCTCTATGCATGGGCATCCACTTGTCCACAAACACATTCTGCACTGGCTTCATGGAGAGTGCACATAACATAGATTGCAAAAACAACCCTGTTACCCAGGCAATTCATGTCAGTTTATATTCCACGTTTTGGTATTCCTGTCCAGGACCTATGAACAGTGCAATGAAAGCACCGTGAGCAACTAAGACAAATTAAATATCAATGAAGAAACAATGTGAAATGGACTGTGATGGGTATTCACAGCTTCCTTACATTGTGTTAACCATTCCTTCTCACATCCTGTGCCTGTGAGTGGCTCATGTGCGCATCTTGTGTACATGTCATTCAGAAGATTGTCATGCACATTCAGTATGTGGTGTATTAATGACTGCCACTTGGCACCAATCAACTCCCCATTGGCTTGTTCTGTTGAAACAGCTGACCAATAGAGATGGTTAACTGCGGATTGCTTCCATAGGTCTACATTGAAACACTCCTTTTGAGTGGATACTGTGTCAATTTTTTTGGCTACTTCTGCAGGACAATAGAAAAACTCGGTAACAGTGACATACCACTGACATTGTGACTGCATGGATTAGGAGTACTGTGTTGGCATAATAATCGAGAAACTGTACCTTTGGCAACATGCCAAATGTTAAAGAAATGAGATGTTGTGGTTAGGTTCTCCCGAATCCATTTCTCATTTTGTCGATGCCTGTCAGTGATCATTGCATCAATGTTCAGGCCATTTTCATCTTTCAAAAATGCTACCACCCTCTTCAGCCCCTCGTGCTCGCACCATGTACTATTTTTAACTTCGTTACTCTAAAGGATACAAGAAAACGTAAGATGGTGGTGCAACTCTGTTGCCCATGCTATAAACAGTACAAATATTGTACATTTGGAAGCAGACAACAAAGCTATTTGGGCACGTCAACACTGATGAATGTGTCAGCTTCAAACCATATTATGCAGCTGGACCTCCATCACCCAAACATTCCTTAAAGAGCCCTCTTGCCTTGGCAGTGCCACATTCTGAGAAGCACAGTTTTTGGACCGGACACCATGTGTGCTGCTATGTAAATAAAGTACCTCCCCATTTGCATCTGGAATAGTACCTCCAGCAATATGATGTCATGCACCCCAACGACCGACTTCAGCGTGCGAAAAACAGGATCCCAGTTTGGCTGACTCAGAACTGTTCTGTCATGTCAAAAAACAACAGTGGCATGAGCACGCACCATTCATCTCTATGGGGATGGTCTTCTAAAACATATGTGTACCCTTCAATGGTTTAATTTAACTGTACACAATACAGCGATCAACTAATATGGTCCCTGTTAGTAGATCGATAGGTCTGATATAGTAAAATGACAGCACCAAAGGGTATAAATATGTTGTGAATGTACCAGCCACATGGAAATGAATGGTGCGCGCTCACACATCCTTCATTTATGGATCGCACAAAACAGATGTGCATGTGCCGACATGGCTTCCTTTTTTTTCACATGGGGACATCATTATTTTTTTGATCCAGTGAGGAATAAAGCCTGGTGGAGAGTAGCAGCCCAGAAAGTACCAACCTGTGGTTTCACATGGAGCCAGTTAGTGATTGTCTTACCTGAACCACAGATACAGTTTAACATGGCTAGCGCACCTTGGCAGTGCAGTCACATCACTGTATTTTATGTTCATATGGTTTATTTAAATGTACTTTGGTGCCATGTTAACCGTAACAACTGCTTCTGAACCTCAAACATGCACCAATTTCTGGTAACTGAGTAACATCACTTCCTCCGCCAACAGTCCATCCATGACAACTGAAATATGCAACAGCACTGTGTAGTACAACTATACTGCTTAAATTGAATAGGCATTGAGATGACATACCTGCACCACTTGAAGATCTACAACTTTTCTAATTCACTGCTCTATTACCTTAAAGGCACCATATTTGGCACAGTGGCTGGGGCTATCTGAACATCCATCATTGGCCAGTGCCAACCCACCATCCATATTTTTCAGTCTTGATATCATCTGCTTTTGATAATGCTTCCATGTTGTTAACACAGTTGGCTCCAGGTACAAATGTTGATGTTTGAAGTAGGTGCCCTTGGCAATGGTTGCTACATTCAGAAAGTGGAATAACTTCATTATCTTGCTGGGCAATTGTCCAGAGAATAGTACTGAGGCAGACTTCAACATGCTACCTGCTGGCATATGCCTAATACATGGCTGGCTGCACCACTGGTCATCATATCCACAGTCATAACAGACCTGTGTCACTGTAATTGTGGTTCCACACCTGTTTGTTATCTTCCCCCTTGAAGGAGCAAGGCACCATGGACACATTGCAAACAACTGTAACAATTGAAAGTGGTACACAATGTACTTTGGCTCATTGAACTGCAGCAGAACATCAGTAGCTGATTTTTGCTCACTGTGGAAAAACAAAACAGCACAGTCACTCAAGTGCATGACATTGCCATGTTCATAATGATGAAGTTTTGATAGTAGGTATTGATCTTACTTATAGATGTTCCAAACAAGGTGTTCCTTATGAATATGTCTGCTCACACTTGCATCAGGACCACACACAAAACTTTTATGGCCTATGTATTGCGGCTTGTGACACCCAATATCACCTGCCTGACATAAGCAGTTGGACAACACAGGTTCTGTGTTACCCAGTGTAACACAATGCTCAGAGGAGTACATGATGAAATGCAGGTGAAGTGTGGGTCCTGTCATGCGCCTGACATAGGTAGACAAAGTTGTGGTGTGCTCCAGATGCAGCGACACGCAGTGATGTATATAATGACATACTGATGGAACATAACTGCAACATGGACTGTAAAATTAAGTAATGTTATGTAATAAGTACAGTCACGTGGTTTTCACACATCAACACTACTTCATGGCTTACTTTCATTTAGCAAACATTGTAAGTGGCAGCTTTAGCATAATCACTACACAGTGTCATTACTGGACCCTTTTCCTGTGCGTAACAAGGAATGTCACACAGGTCCGGACAAATCAGGATGCCTACATTCTGATGCCCATTTCATAAAACTAGTAATCTGGATAGAAAAGAAAAATTGTTAATGGCAAACAACTTCGGGGAAGGTGATGTATCACATATATTCAGGTGACAAAGTAGGAAGCTGCTCTTTAAACAGCATGTTTGCACCCCACATGTTGTGCCCCCCCAAGCCTAATTGATGACCTATGTCCTCAGTACCGCCATTCCCAAATGTGGCATAAATACTCCTTCGGTTTTAAAAGATGCATCCCTTACAAAACAGAAATACGCAGCCTGGTCCAAAAAAAGACCAATGTCCCAATCCTGACACAATCCCCCACATCGGCCCACACTGTCAAGTTTGGTGATGTCAGAAAAGGAATGCGGCATGAGCGCACACCATTTACTTCAATGGGACCAATATGTAAGTAATAAGACAGGGTAAGGTGTGCATGAAACACATTTTACCGCATGGCCAGGGGTGTAATAAGGCATGAGGCCTTTGTCGAGTGCCTTTAGCACCTGGCATGCTGTAAAATGTGTTCCATGCACACACCTGGAATGTCTTATTGCACTTATAAAATGGTTGCAGTACTAGGGTCCGAGAAGCAGTCCTTATTCAGCAACTGCCATCCGTACAGAGGATTAAAAAAAAAAGTTTTGGTTGTGTTGGTTTAGCGTACCCATTTTATAATTTGTAATACTTTAATACCCTTTGGTGTTGCGATTTTATTCAATAAACATGATAGATGGAATAATAGGTTCCTTATTAATGGGACAGTCACTGTCACTGAATAAAATCCCAACACCAAACAGTATAAAACTTGTATAAAAAATCAGTGCAATCAAAGTAAATGGTGCATGATCACGCATCCTTTGTTTTGTGACATCACAAAAAAGCCGGGCTGCGTGGGCCGATGTATGGCCGTGTTTTCCGGACCAGGAAGTGGTTCTTTTTTTGTCACCCACTGCATATTCCAGTTCTACAAGGGACTGTATTTGGAAACAGGAAGACTTTTAATGCCACATTTGGGAACAGCGCTACTGAAGATGTAAGTCATGGATTAGGCTGCATCAGTGAGCCACCATGAACCTGATGTTTAACAATATCATGCAGAACTGCTTCTAAACTGTGACACAAACCTCAACATAATTTCATCATCAGCAGTGTCTGTGTCACTGTCATCTGAACTGCTATCATTGGGTTGGTATTCCGGGTCTCCATTATCCATGTTATTGTCTGACTCTGTATCACTGTCGTTATAACCACTGCTGTTTACTTGTTGATTTTTGTGTCCCATGATGTCCACCAGGCTTCCACCAATGAGACTGCACATAACAGCCTTATCCTCCATGTAAGTTTTCACTTGGACACCTTCTGAGTAAACGTTAAAAATACATTGTGAATAACCGACATGGTTACATGTCACAATAAAGTGTTACACAGCAGACTGTCATGTTTTGTTCCTTGTCTTATCTGTCAACATTGCTTCAACATGATGTATGTTGTCATTATTTTTGTTAACAATTGCTGATTTCAGCGCTCTGCAGATCACCAACACAGTAGGTACCCTGGAAGCATGGCACATGTAACCAACACAGTGATATTGTTAAGTGGAACACAGTGTACCGGGTATTGGTAACATGCCTACTATGTTGTTAACAAGGAATCACAGCAATGTCATGTACTATTGACATGAGATAGGAAAACAAGGCCACACACAGTGCAAATAAGAAGTACATGCCCTGTCAATTATTGTGCCATGATCCAGCTTTATATCCTATCCCTACGCACCCCTTCAAGACCCATTATATGGCAGCTCGATAAGTGACCTTTACAATGGTGGTGTGATAAAAATTTGCAATGTATTCCCATACAAGTTGAAAGTTATTTGCATAATGCAATTGCATTTCTGCATGCTACTGAGAAAAAGCCCAAGTTATCGCTACTAAAAAGAAAGCACCACACTGCTCAACACAGCACTGTTTTGTGATGTGATATCAGAATCACCCACATATGTGTCACTGGGGCATGGTCATGCAGCCTTTGTTTTGTGGCAGCACAAAACATGTCTGCCAGGGGCAATGTTTTTTTGCACTGGGAAGTCGGTCTGTGTTTCACGAGTATGCAGAAATCCACTTGGACAGAGGAACTAACTTTTAACTGCAATGGAATTAAGTTGTACAATTTCATCAAACCACCACTGTGAAGATCACTCATCAACAACGATGGGTGTGGACCCATACAGGAAAGGAGCTGTGGAACAGCAATCAGTAATTCATATGTAGCTATTCTATAATGCAACAAATAAGGGTATTTCATTTGTGGTGGACTTGAAGCATCATCATTTCCTTTCACGTACAACAGCAGGTGAAACCACTGATTTGGGTATTATTGAAAAAGTGAGCTGTTGCTGTGCACTCAGGTGAGTGCAAGGTCATGTACTTGCTGTAACAATCCAAAAGAACTGAGTCCAACATACATCTAACACAGACCATAGTTTGGTGATATGATTTATAAATGATATAAATGCATGCTCTGATTAACTGAGCAACATAGTACTGGAAAGGTATGACTGAGTTAAGCAGTAAGGCACAACAGGGTGTGAGTTACTGGGTGCTTACTCATGCCGTGTGTGGTGTGTCAAGAGGTGCAGCTGAGTGACTTAACCACACAATAACTGTGTTTATCACAGTAACTGCTACACTGTAGTGCATTAGAATGCCTTCTTGTGATTATAGAATGGACACATTTGTGAAATACATGTAAAACATGTGTTTAATTATGTTTATATAAATGAAATTTCTCAGCCATGGGTAATGCAGTATGTACCCATGGTCTTGACATGTTTTCACAAATGAGGTTTTAGGATTTTCACACACCATGTTATGATCATAGTGTCACAGTGCTGCACAAGGTAGACATGAGGGACAAAGGGCCGATAAACATTGACACTGGGAAGGATTACTGGGCCTGGTTCTGAGCAGTAGACATAGGGTCCATTTCGCTCAATACATGGAGAGGACAATTAACATGGAGGTATACCCACTTTACCATGACATGTTATGAAATTAAAAAGAGTACGATTGCTCTGAACATCAGCTTGCATTTTAACAGCGGAACAGTGGATGTATGCCACTGCCTGGGCATAGAGTGGAAGCTAAAATACAAAGATACTGCTGTTATATTTTTGGTCAGTACTCCCATGAGACGATGATATGCAAGGACAAATATAGAACAATACACAACAGTATGGCTGTGAGGGGGATCATACCGATCCAGTAACAGAATAAAGAGTTAAAAGACAAGTCCAGCAACAGGTAGTAGTGCACAGTGGCTTCAAACAACAATTTTACAAAGGAAAAAGGGGAAAACTAATGACACGACTATGATGATGTAGGGTACCTGATGAGTACATATGGACATAGAAACATAAGAATGTGCCACCAGAAACAGACCATCCGGTCTATGTAAATATGCCCCAGTGTGCTGCTCGCACCGCTTATTTGCAGCTGACCCACCCCCCTCATATTTGTCATCCCACTGCCACCCCACACCTCCACCACCCTCACTCTCCCCTGTTACCTGTCCCATTCCCTTTTGAAACTGTTCAGAGTTGTACATGATACCATCCAGTCTGGTAGGGTGTTCCATTCTGATACCACACTGTCTGTCTGTCAAATAGTGTCTGCTCATTTCCTTACTAAATCTTCAAACCTCTATTGTTAGCGTGTGCCCCCTGGTGACCCGTCCCATCCTTATTCATTCTCATCAGATACTTGAATGTCTGTATCATGTCACCCCTGTCCCTTCTGTCCTCCAGGGTCTACATATTTAGGTCTCTCAGCATGCTGTCATAGTCTGTGCCTTCCATCCCACATATCATCTTTGTTGCCCTCCTGTGCACCACCGCCAGCAGCCTGATATGATGCTTTAGGTATGGCCTCCAAAGCTGCACACAATACTTTAATTGCGGCTTTATCTGGCACCTGGACAGGGGCAGAATAATTTATCTTCACCTGGGCAAAGAAACCCTCGCTATGCACCCCAGCATTTCGTTAGTTTTTGCAGCCACAGTACTGCACTGGGCAGTGTTGTCCATCGTCCCTGTTATCATTACCCCTAGGCCCTTGTCCTCCACACACACACACAGTATTCTGTCTGCGGTGTTCTTCACCACAAAGTGGATAACCTTACAGTTCTTTGCATTGAACCATGGCTGACACCTCTGTGACCACTCCTGTAGCTTGATTCTGACATCCTGCAGCTGCTTCTATCTCTACTCTCCATTCACCAATATTGTGATTTTGCTGCCATCAGTGAACAGACTGATCTTGCTCACAACACCATGTGCAATGTCTGATATGAAGAGGCTGAAAAATACTGGCCCCAACACACAGCCAAAGTCTGCCACCACTGAAGTTTACTACCTCACTAACTGATATCTGTGGCTACACACACATCGTGATATTAAACAACATGGTTTGGTGACCACTGTTGGCTAGTGTGTCCTCCACCTTTATTTCTTACTGCCTCCTCAATCAACAACACAAGATCTAAAGTGTTCTTTAGCCCACTAGGTACACTAACTAACTGTGTCAGGATACACTCCTTCATTTTGTCCATGAGCACTTTCTCCATAGCAGTGGAGGTGACTAGAATGTTCCAGTAAAACCACAGCAAGATTAAATCCCACACGATGACCAGTGGTTGTGATTCACATTCACAAAAGTGGGATCAATGCACAAAATAGTTAAGCAGTAAGCCACGATGGGGTGTTGGTTATCGGGAGATTTACCATGGCTGCAGTGGTTTGACCATGAGGCACAGCCCAGTGGGTAAATCCTTGACAGCCGTGGTAAATCACCCGATAAGCAACATCCTCCGAGGGGTAACTCTTGCCTCAGTGTTTGCGCACAGAGGTTCTTTGTCTTTTAAATAGTTTTTTATTTTAATGGGTTCACTGCAACATAATCCAGACAGACCATCTTAGAGTAGCTGGTTCATTCTACTGGGGTGTCAAACAGATGAGGCATACTGATGAGTTCTGGTAGGATGAAACACGTGTCTATGTCATCTGTTAGCACCCTTTGCTAACTGTGTGAGAGACCTTTCGGCACCATGCAATTCTGCTTAAAGTTGAACCAGTATAACATTCTGTGGTGATTTGCATATGCAGCCCATGATGCTTTGCATTGTGTGGGCATGTGTGATTTTGTATTTTCTTGAAACTTGGCTTCCAAGCCAAATGCCCTTTGTGGTAACCCTTGCCTCGGTGTTTGAGCACAGAGGTCCTTTATCTTTTAAATAGTTTTTTATTTTAATGGGTTCACCACAACATAACCCAGACAGACCATCTTTGGGTAGCTGGTTCATTCCACTGAGGTGTCAAACAGATGAGGCATACTGATGAATCCTGGTAGGACGAAACACGTGTCTATGTCATATGTTAGCACCCTTTGCAAACTGTGTGAGAGGCCTTTTGGCACCATGCAATCCTGCTTAAAGTTGAACCAGCATAACATTCTGTGATGATTTGCATATGCAGCCCATGATGCTTTGCATTGTGTAGGCATGTGTGATTTTGTATTTTCTTGAAACTTGGCTTCCCAGCCAAATGCCCTTTGGGGTAACCCTTGCCTCAGTGTTTGCGCACAGAGGTTCTTTATCCTCCGAGTGGATTATTGTGATCATACCAAGGTTAATGTTGCACTATAATTATGATTATAACATCGACATAAGTGAACAGCTAATGAAATAGTCAGACTGGCAGTTCAACAGCAGTGTAAAACCTATGATAATCAGTGGCTGATAAGCAAATACTAATGGTGATCTACATCATAATGATGTGCTTCACAGGAATAAATTCAATAAAAATAAAATCAAAAAGGAAACTCTTTAAAAGTTGTATTTTATTATAGTAAAAAATGAACATTGGTATAATCTCAATAAGACACTCTGAGAATGTGGGTTATCGGGGAATTTACCACAGCTTACGAGGATTTACCCACTCGGCTGCACCTTGTGCCCAAAGCACTCCAGCTATGTCAAATCACCAGATAACCCACAGACCCTCGGGGCTTATTGCTTAAATAAATTGTAGTGAATATGTGCAAGGGGAGTAAATAAAGGTTAGTTGACCCATAAGCTGTGGAATACTACATTGACTGTTTCAATTTGAAGTGAAACAGTGCTTCACACATACCTTTACTACACTGTGACACCTTCAAACGGCACTGGACACCACGTGTCATGGTCTCACTCCTTGAATTCTGCAGTTCATCAGTTAGATGACTGATATGTGTAAGCTCTGGAGAACAACCTTCCATTGTGGACAGAGACATGCAATCATTTGTCATACAAGATGTATCAAGGTAAATGATGCATCACATTGACTGGATGAAGTATCATGTGGATCTGGACTCAACATAGAGTCAACACCATTCAGCTCCATACCAGAGTCTACCTCATTCACCTCCATCAGAAAGTCCACTGTGCTGACTTCCATCGCATTGCTGAATGCCAGTAACATTCTACTCAGCTCAGAAAGATCCTGATGATAGAGTCATTGAAATGAACATTTATATTTCTTTTCCTATCAACAGTAGTACTGCAATGTATTATCAAAATGGTACACGCTACCACTATATGACTGCTGCTGTCTGTTGCAATACCTGATACAGACCGCTGACGTGTGTCACACTAACAAATGTTGCAAGTATAACTTGCTACCATGTATTGCGACAGTTGGTATTCAGTAGAGCAGCATGTGACTGGTTGTCAGCTGCTTGCAAAAAGGTAGACATTGTCCACCACTTGTGCCATGCATCATGATTAGACATGGGTACAGTAGCTTCATGGAATAATTGGAACAGTATTCATAAATGTTTCTTGAAAGGTACCAAGTTTTTGATTCACAAAACATACACAGCAGAGAGTCTTAAAACAGCACTGAGCTCCAGCATCCATCTTGAACACAGCGGACTGTGCTGTGTTCTGCCAGCTGACAAGGAGTTAGTGGACTGGTTTGGAGTTGCAGAATGAGCATTCTGCAACTCCAAACTGGAAGCATTCCATGGTGGCAATCCTGTAGCTTGTTTTTAGAGCTACTGCAAAACAGCTGCAGACTCTCCCACTGTAGTCATAAAAAAGAAGAGAGTGTTTCCGGTCCAGTGGTGCCGAAGGTTGAGCCACTGGACACCACCCCTCACGCCATGCCGGTGACCTGGGTTCAGGAGCGGACTTGGGTCATTTGGGGTCTGGCAGGGGAGGTAAGGATTGAGCATCACAGTTCTCATTCCTCAGGGTGGGGGGTTTGTGCTGTGAGCAGCAGCACAGCTAGAGTGGCTTGCCTGTGACCAGTATGCTTGGCTGCCTCTGTGGGGGGGTGGAGACAGCTGCTGTGCCCATTGTATGGTGCGTGGGCACAAGGAGAGAAAAATGGAGGAAAATACCGGGACCCAGCAGGACCCAGGATGGCCCCGATGGGGCCAGAATATGTATCCCCACGGAGGGGGGCATAGCCCCAGATGTGACTGCAGCAGTAGAAAAACAATATTGTGATAAAAAAAGAGACAGTGTAAGAATCTGCCTTGATTTTAGGAAACTCAGTAACGTGTCAATCTTTGACAACTATCCTATGCCCAGGATAGATGATTTGGAGGAAAGACTGGGAAGTGCCAAGGACATTAGTATCCACATTCTCACCAAGTTTTACCAGTAAATTCTTCTAGCAAAGGAATTTAGAGACAAAACTGCCTTTTCCACTCTAGTTGATTTTATCAGTTCGCTACCATGTTGTTTGGTTTACATGGTGCTACCACTGCATTACAGCAGTACATGGATGTGATTCTAGGCACTCACACTGGTTATTGTGCTGCTTACCTGGATGATGTTGTGGTGTACAGTCCAGACTGGAAAAGCCAGCTGGAACACTTATGAGCAGTTATCTAATTTATCAAAAATGAAGATCTGACAATTAGTCCTACCACATGTTCATTAGGCATTCAGAAAACCAGATATTTGGGGTCATATTTTTGGAAATGGAGACGTAAAGACAGAGATTTACAAGACAGAAGCTGTTGCATACCTACTGGGTCATAATGTTGCACACTTAGTAGCGTACAACATTATGGCTAAACCTCAACATTGGTGTAGTTTTCAGCAAGTGGTGCAATACCATGAATACTGCTGTATGCGGTATTGTACTACTCGAAACATCCCAGGCAAAGGATAAGACCTCTGCTGGGATGGGGTTCCACTGAGAAGCTGCTGTGGCTTAATGGACTGAGCAACTGCAGCGAGGAACCCAGGTCCCAGAAACTTTTATTTTTTTGAACAGTTTGTGAGGTTCCCGAGTTATACCTCCCCGAAGTTGAGAACCTTGATTGGGGGGGTTCAGTGGGTGCAGCTCCCTGTAATGGGGGTGCAGGGGGCTGAGCACCCACAAAAAAAAGAGTTATGCTGCATGGCAGAAATCATGCTGTATTGGCAACGTGATTTTGCCATGCGGCATAATGTCTTGCGACATTATGACCTAGTGCCATTGCTAACAGTCCTGTTCCTAAAGCAATGAAACATGTCATGTTATTCTTAGATCTGGCTGGTTAATACAAGAGATTTGTTCCCAACATTGCCTGGTTAACTACTTCCCTCACTTAAATCATGGAAAAACAGTACCTGAATAAAGTGAAATGGTCCCCAGAGTGTGATGAAGCTTTTTGGGCCATCAAGGCTGCATTATGTCCTGGCTTACTGAAACAATTTCTGTTACAGACTGACGCATGAGAGGTAGGCCTAGGTGCAGCCCTGAGTCAGAATATAAACATGAAGGAACATCCCATTCTGTATATCAGTAGGAAGCTGCATGGCATGTAAAAAGTACTCCACTATTGAAAAAGAATGTCTTGCTGTGAACCAGGAAATAGAGTCCCTTAAGTTTTATTTGCTAGAAGCTGACTTTGTGTTTATAACAGATCATAGTTCTGTCCCTTTGCTTAATCAAATGAAGGATACAAATCCCAGAATCATAAGATAGCACCGGGAACTACAACCATTTATAACTAAATGGCCATAAATTCAAAGAGATGCACAAATTCAAAATAGAGAATATAAGTGCTGATTTTCCATCAAGATGTGATTCAAGAATTGAGAATTCAGAAGATTGAAAAAATGTGTGTGCTTAAATGGAATGTTTGCCGTAATGGGTGTCATGAAAAAAAGGATACCACATATGCAAAGAGCTGTAAATGCTGTGGAGTGATGCTAAGGAGGGTAGGGTGACCGGATGTGGTGGGGTGGGCAACTGTAGCAACAGGATGTCACTATATGCAAAAGCACCAGGGAGGAGCAAGCGTGGCCTGGGAGGGGGCAGAGGGGATATAGGGGGTTGTGCTGCAGTCGGCTGCCGAGCTGGGCAGAAATGTCAGGGGATGGCCTCCACATATGGTGCGTGGGGTACCGGGTTCAGGTCTGGGTCCAGGCACTACTGCATTTTTGTTGTGCCTGGCCTGAAACTTGTGTTTTTTTTGCATTTGCCCCCCCGACATGCACCCCCCCCGGAGTTGAGAATCCTTTAGTTGGAGGGTGCGGGGGATGAAGCCCCCTGCACGGGGGGGTGGGGGGCACATCCCCCTACAGAAAGCAGAAGAACCAAGTCCCTGGCACCATTCCTCCATGTATTGAGGATGTCGGGGTGGCGAAATTGTTTTCTCTGCCCTGACGTCACGATAACGTGGGTCGCCGTTCAGCGCTTTACCATTATCATGTAGAACCGAAACTAGGATACCTTGGTTTGCAAATGTATATAGTTATATTGTTGAAAAGAATTTCAGAAAGCTGTCTGGGGTTTGTTAGAAAAGATAGCAAGTTTAAACATAGGGGGTTGACCTTGAGAAACGTTTTGACCTTTCACATGCTTGTTTGCAGAGCTGTTAGCAGAAAAACAGCTATATCCAAAATGTCTGAATTGGTGCACCTGTTAAAGACTAGGGGCCAGATTCTCAAAGGCATAGGAATGATCAAACGCATTTGTGTCCAATGAGAATGATACAAACAGCAACTTGCGTCAAAACCTGAGGCAATTTTGATTCTCAAAAGCACTTTGCAGCATTGCCATGTGGCCCTGCATCAAAGAGCCTTGTGCCACACTTATGGTCACACTACATATGAGTTGCACATTGTTGCTATAAGGACACTAAAAGTCATTTTCTTCAACTCAAGATTTTACGCCATTGGTACTGCACCCCAGCTGTCCTGTTTTCCTGTGGCCTCCTGGGGCACTGTCAATGCTAGTACTGCCAGAAGCCTGAAGCCCATTTATTGCATATTTTATGGTCCTGCCCTCTACACCAGCCATTCTGGTCCCAGGTATCCATGGATTGCTCCAAGGTGGTGGGCTCGGTGGTATCTTTAGCAGACCCAAAGCTCCTGCTGGGAGACACCTCTTCTCTAGTCACCTTTTCTGCTCCTCATTGGGACAGGCTGTTACTGGCCCTTTTAGAGGCTAAACGTCTCCTGCTTATGCACTGGCATCAAGTGGCCTTGCCCTCTCGGAAGGCATGGCATGTAGCCCTTGTTCACTTATCCTTGTTTGAATGCCTCTCTTATGCTCACATGGGACAGCTTGATGGATATATGGTCGAGTGGGATGCCTATCTGCATTCATCCTTATGCAAGATCCCCCCTTCCCCACTGTAATCCTCCCATATGAACTTTTGGCACCCTTTCTTTCATAGGTGTATCTTTTTTCCTCCCTTTTCCTCTTTCAGTTTTCCAAGGGAAAATCACTTTATTGCCAATTTTTGGTGATTTTATTGCTCTGTTTATATGTAGCAGAGAACATATGTTTGATGTATGTTACAGCTTTGTCCACTTTAAGTATGGTCACTGTGGATGTTTCCTTCTGCTGTCGTTGTTTCAAAATTCAATAAAATTATTCTATGATTAAAAAAAAAAAAAAGACGGCCTCAAGGAAAGAGGCTTCCCAGGTATCAAGCATATGCTGGCACAACCAGTGTCCCTGTGTGGGATCTGCAGCACCAGAGGGTGTGGTGTTGTGCAGCACCCTGCAGATATGTATCCAATAATGTGTTTTTTCACCCAACAGGTGACAGTGGTTATCTGCAGATGCCATGAGTTATGACCCCAGTGCGCCATCCACAGAGCAAGGTGGAGGAGAGGTACAATTAGGCTCTGGCATCCACACAATCCTTAATTGAGTGAACCTTTGGAATTCTAAAGTCGCACTTCAGGTGTCTTGACCACTCAGGTGGGACCCTGCAATATAGCCAAGAGATGGCCTGCAAGATCTTTGTGGCCTGCTGTATGTTACACAATCTTGCCCTGAGCCAGTGTGTGTCACTGCCAGAAATGGACGCTGCCCAGGAGGAGGAGGGTGTCAATGAGGACATACAGGAGGCACACATGGGACAGCCACAAAGTTGTGATCCAGTCAGTCATGCAGGACAACTCACCAGACAGGACCTCATCCAACATACCACTTCACCTGAGGGTCACCATCACCCAACAGGTGGCACCAGCATCATTAAGAAATGTCCATGGTGTGCTTTAACATACACTAATGTGGCTGTCTGAAGCAGTGGGGCCATGTGACACAAGGTGGAAGAAGGGCTGCCTGGTCCCACTCACCAGCCAGGGGAGCACTTTTTGCCAGCCAGTGTTCATTGCTGGTGAGTGGTACCTGGTGTACACATGAAGCTGCAGAGGTGCGGACAACATGGATGGAGTAGAAACACATTCCACGTGGTGAGTAGGGAGTGAACCAAGGGGCAAACGGGTGGATTAGGAGAGCAGGCATGGCCAGAACTTCCATCAATGAGAGGCATTTGTTGTGAACCATGCCACATAGAGGCTGGCATTGGCATGATTGGGACGCCACATCATTAGAAGTACTGGGGTACAGAGCAGTGTATAAGAACTCCATGAATGCCTTGCAGACAGGGGTACATAAGGCAAATAGCAAGGAAGTGATGGTCATGGTACTGTTGACACCTAGGCTTGCCAGGTCCCATTGGCGTGGGTGTGTGTGTATGGCTAAGAAACAATACACATGGTGGCAGCACCTAGTCATACAGAGGGGGGGTGGTGGTGGGAGGTGGAAGGTATAGTGATGTGCAGTAGGACTGCCACACAGCACAAGACTAAGCTGCCTGTGTAACAGTATGCGACACTGACATATGTGCTGGTCATATGACAATAGCAAGACATAGAAAAATGTAAGCATATGCCACAGAAACCACATCTCCAGCATCAAATGATGCATGTGTGGAGGATAGTTGCACAATGCATTAAACAGTGCCACTAATCACTGTTGCAGTGTCTTAAATGATGCAGTTGCGGCATGCATGTGACCACATCACATGCAAATGCGTAAATGATGTCCTCAAGCATCTGGCGATTCACCGCAAGAGAACACATGATGCCACACTACATATGAGCTAGAAACAGGGCCAGGGGTATTCACAAAGTACCTCTAAGGGTACAAGCAACAGATATGGCCAACATAAGTGGTAGAGCACCCAATTTCATGCCGGAGGAAGCTGCTCAACTAGTCAGCCTAGTTCAGCAGTGAGGGAGAATCCGGCTGCCACCTGGGTCCTGAAGGCACTCCCCCACTGACAGAGATAGGATGTGAAGGCAGATAGAGGCACAGCTGCATAAGGTATCTGGGGTGTTGAGAACCCCTATGCAATTAAAGCAGAGGTGGCAGGATATGGCCAGATGTGACCCAGCAATACTTTGACGACTGTGGGACATCACCATAGCAGTCGATGTGGCCATGAAGACTGGCCAGCATCCTGCAGAAGGTAAGCTGAACCACCCAACTGATAGGCAGAAGGCATGATAGTGTTAAAATGTTGCTTGTTTTGTACCCACCAAACATGACTCATGTGTCCCACAACATGTCCCCACAGGATGGAACAGAGCAAGAGAAGGAGTGTCTGCCAGGGGTACTGATTGGGACACGGCAGACACAGAAGACCAGGCACCAGCCATGAACCAGGATGGGCAAGATAAGTGGAATGTGTGACATAGACCCATTAGCAGATGTAGGATAAGGCAAACACTCTCGTCCTCAAACAAGGCACTATTCATGCCAGGCATACATGTGTGCCCTTGTGAATCTTGGGGTGTCAGAACACCACAGTGCAACAACATGAAACAAATGCCTCACATGCCACACTGCACCATGGTGGGCCCAGTAAGAAGAAGCATAGCAACAGAGCCATGTACCACGTGTGGCCAGCACAGGAGGTGCACCACCCTGGCAGCCAATACCATGTCATGGCCATGTGTGGCAGCAGTGGTGTCGAAGACCAGGGAAGGGGGTTATGTCAAGGGCAACCACAGACTTTGGCAGCATACCATGCTATGGATGCTACATGACTACCTGGAAAGAGACCCCTCCATGGGAGTCTCATGCACTTGGGTGTGTCCCAGTGTTGCCCCCCCAATCACAAACAACACTGACTGTGTCATGGGCGGCCACAAAGTATGACTGGGGGAGAACACTTGTCATCTTTTGTGGAATGTGCATACTGCAACATGGTGGTGACCTCATACATGTTTCACATAGTTGGCACCCCACGGGCCTGGAGAGACCCCAAGCCCTGTGCGTGGGAGTGTACTACACATTATACACCATACTTGTTCCTCCATGACTATGCAGGGCAGGTGATGGCTCTGGGGATTATGTGATGGGAGGTACTATTTCCAGCAGGGCATACAGTGGTATGCACAGAGCCCCTACCTGTCCATACATCGTCCAGCCCCGTACAGCAGGCCACTGTCCCGCCCATAGCCCCCACATGCCATGGGCATGATGGCCTACACTAACATATCCACCAACAGTAGGTGACCACGGGTATCGATCTTGTAATATGTGCATTCACAGTGCCTGTGCTAGTCTGTGACACCATGTGGCTGGGAAGGGAGTCATGGGCCTGCTAGCTGCTGGTGTTGTGGCACGTTTGCAGTGTCACTGTTGTCACATGATGCAGCTTGCATCAAAGTCAGGCTGCACTGAGTGGAACACTACTGCCCAAAGGCCTATGGGGTACAACAGTATGCACGGCTGTTCATGTCCTGCTCATGCATGGCATGACTCACACAGCATTCTTACTGGTGTGGCTCATGATCCCTGAGACAGGTCTTTGTGTTGCAACATGCTGATCATGTGCAGCGTGCATGGTCAACCAACACTGCCTTTTGGGACTATATGTAAGGTGAAACTGTGACATGTGATGAATGATAGCAGTTGCTCCATCATATATCTGTCCAGAGCTGGTTACGGGGGTGTAGTGTGGCAACCCTGTGTGTGAGGTACAGGGAGGATGCTGGGCCCCTGTATGTCCTGCAGCATCACAGTAATACAATGTGTCTCTGGGTGCAGACATGCAGGGTGATTAATGTGGTAGTGAGTTGCACCACATGTACTACCCACCATTATTGAGGACAAACCATGACAACACCTGACACACAGTTCATGTAAGGAGTGCAGAACAAAACAGTGATGTGCCACCCACTGTGCCGAATGTCACTGCCATGGCCATGGCTGTGACCCGAATGACCGCAACACCAATAAGACAGGATGGGCACACTATACAGCGCACCTGGAATTTCCTTCACTGACTGTGATGCATGTGTGCTCCACAGCCTCCCATGAGCATTTTGCCAGGCCGATTGTATTATCCCTAAAGTGTGGAGTTGGACGGGGGTCTGGGGTTGAGGCTCAGTCATGGTGGGATCAAATGCATGGTGAGGAGGATGAATATTGTAATGGGCATGTCCATGGTAGACTGGAGGGATCTGTGTCAAGGGTCCACTACACAGAGCACACAGGACATGGCCATCCACCATAGAACAGAGCTGTTGGGATTGTCTGCACATGGCCATAGGGTCCCTGCCACAGGTTGCATCACCTGTCCCAATTGGTCTGAAGTGGAATATTCACTGTTGGGGTATGTGTGCATTGCCAGGCTGTGTGCATCCTCTCTGGTAGTTCCATGGCAGGCCAGAACCATATGCAACTGGCATATCCATAGGGTATGGACCCAATGCTGGGATAGCGACCATCCATAGTGTCATAGTGGTGGTTGCCCAATACAGACAGTGAACCTGTGCTGTGGCGGTGGGGTGGGTGTGGTTATGGGCTGTCATCACAGCGAGACCTTGATGATGTATTCTATTCTGGCTGGATAAACCACACAAATCATCACATCCACTGTGACACCACATAACCATGGAAGTGTCATATTTGGGTTGTACAGGCAGTGTTAGACAACCCATCATGTTTCTTTGCCTTTCCTTGTCTTGCTGTCTGCACTGCCTGGACACAATGCATGCTGTAACCCTGCATGCCCCCCTAGGAGAGGTGGTCACCCGCTGCACATAGCCACACCACTGGCCATGCAGTCACGGGGCACAAATTCAGGTGGATGGCCACGTCTTGTGTGCACAGCAGCACTGTATGCTGCACCCCAGCCTGAACCACCACCCAGGCAGAAGCCAGAGTCTCATCCAACCCACACTGTAGGCAGACGTGGCCCCAGACTTGCAGCATGGTGTGAATGTCTTTGCCAGCTTCCAATGTGTGTTCTGCCTGAGTCATGGAGGATGGAACCGCATGGGTTCCCCAACCACTCGGTGGCTATGGCACCACTGGAGGATGCTAGGTATCAAAAACCCGGATCCAATGTGCCTGTGCACAATGTGTGCATACATGGGGAAGTCCCATGCTGCCATCGTCAACCCATCCCTTTATACAGATGGTGCACATGCACATGTGCCTCCCTAATCTGTGAGCTGCACCCTGATGCATACACCATATGCTGCATAGATCACTGATGGCACCCTATCACACACACATCTGTATCCATGATGTGTGGGCACTGTGGCATGTGCAAGGCTGCTATTGCCAGTTACACCCATGCCATGTTTGTTCAACCATGCCAAAACACCCATTCCTCCACACTGTAGTGGCCCGTAGGCTGCACTGGCCAGCTGTGCAGCCTGGGGATGGCCATTGGGGTTGCAGCCAATGGTAGCATCCACCCGCTGACTGCAGGTTCACATCATAGTCACATGTCCGTTGGTCAGTCACACTCATGGGATCTGATATTCGTAACCTCACCACAACTAGAGTGATGGTGAGGGATGCATGCATGGAACAGATAGACGGGTGACAAATGAAAATGTGGGTAATGAAAGGGTTTGAATCTTCTGAGACTTAATTATAGAAGGCAAACACTGGATATGGAAGTGGTCTCCACAACGAAGAAGAGCAACCATCTGGGAACCACAATGGAGGCAGGAAAAGCAGGGTCCAGGATTCTACAGGCAACAAAGGAGGTGGAGGGGATGTGACTGCAAGGGCAGTTAGAAGGGTGTAGGCTTTAGTGGTGGGGAAGACTAACAGAACAATCAAGTAGGCAGAAAGGGTGCTTTTAGGTACATAAGGGAATGAAAGAAATCTAAAGCAGGGATACTCAGGTTAAAAGAGGAAGTAGTGGACCCTGTGGAGGAGGACCGCAGGAAGTGGATGTGCTTGCTAAATACCTCTGCTCAGTTTTCACTGAGGAGGAAAGAGTTAAAAGGCCAGAACTGGGTGGGAGGGGCAGTAGAGGTAGGTAAATGGACATCGTACCCTTTTTGGTAGATTGAGTCTTAAAGGAGTTAAAGAACCTGAGGATAGACAAGGCTATGGGATCAGATGGAGTGCACCCCAGAGTATTGGTGGAGCTTAGGGAGGAGCTGGCTGCACCACTAATAGAACTAGTTACACTGTCACTGGACACAGGGGAGGTGACTAGAAAGGGTAAAAATGGTCCCACTCCACAAGGGTGAAGATGGGGAAGAGACTGGAAACTACAGGCCAGTTAGCCTGATGTCAGTGGTGGGCAAGGTGATGCAGTGGTTGTTGAAGGAATCAATAGTGGGATACCTTGAAGAGTGCAGCCTGCTATGCCCAGTGAATCATGGTCTTCTGAGATAGCAGATCCTGCCAGACAAACTTAATTGAGTTTTAAAGTAGGTGACTAGGGTGGTAGACCAGGGAGGGGTGGTGGATATGTTCTATCTGGTCATCAGGAAGGCCTTCAACACTGTCCCTCACTGGAGATTGATAAACAAGCTGAGCAGTCTGGGGTGGGTCTGGAACTATCAACATGGGTCAAGGATTGGCCAATTTGCAGAAGACAGAGGGTGGTGGTAAATGGAGTACACTCAGGTGAGGAAATCGTGATGAGCGTGGTGTCACAGGGATCGGTGTTGGGAACAGTCTTTTTCAATGTTTCCATCGGAGATAATGCAGAAGGGCTTGGGTGATAGGCCTGCTTACTTACAGATGATAAAATATGCAGCAGGATGAAAAAAATGGGTGGGGGTGGAAGGATGAGGAGTGACATTAAGAAACTAGAGGAGTGGTCTAGAATTCAGCAAATCGGGTCCAAAGTTACAAAATGCAAGATTATGCACATAGTCAACAGGAACCCAGGAGCAACTTACAAGCTGGGAGGTATAATTCTAGCAGTTGGCAACACATGATCTAAAGGTGGATAGGCAATGTGAAATGGCAGTGGGTAAGGCTAGCAGAATGCTCGGCTGCATACGAGGGGATTATTACCAGTGGGAGGAGGGAGGACATTGTGCCCCTATACAGAACATTGCTTCGGCCTCATCTTGAGTTATGCATTCAGTGTTGTGGGCCACACATGAGGAAATATATGAACCAGGTGAGATGGTGCAAAGGAGGGCTACTAAAATGGTGTAGGAGATGCAGGAGTTGAACTGTGAAGAGAGACTTAGAGAACTATATATGTATTTACTAGACTTAAGAAGGGAAAGGGGGACATGATAGAGAGTGTCAAATATCTCAAAGGTATAAAAAGGGTACAAGAGGGGGTGTTTCCTAAGGTGGAGTTTTTAAGGTACAAGGGGTAACTGCATGATGCTACAGGGGGGACGGCTTAGGGGGAACATGAGGAAGTTCTTCATGGAGTGGTTGGTGGATAATTGGAATAGCCTGCTGGAATAGGTGGTAGGGGCTGATATAATCACAGGTCTTAAGAACATGTGGAACAGACACAGAGTTATACGGTAATGATGGGGGGGCAGTATGGGAGTTATGAAAGGGACTATTCAGAAGGGATGGATGGATGGATGGATGGATAGGGCAGAGTAGGTGGACCATGAGGTCCTTATTTGCTGGCAACCTTTATGTGTCTATGCACCATGCAGCCTGTGCCACTCCTCAGCATTTGCATCTGTGTCTCAGGCATCAGGGGTAGAGATGCAGCAAAATTTTATTCTGTCAGTGAAATTATGGCAAAATCACCAATTTCACCTAGTGAAACATTTCACATAATTATGGCCTTTCGGTGAAATTTTGCTGCCAAATTTTGCCTGTGTATATAAGGCAAAATTAGGTGAAATTGGGCTTTTCGCTATGTTGGTGGTCACATGGTGAAGTCTAAACAGGCAGGAAGTGAGTGGTTCATTTCATGTGCTATACATCTCGAGGAAGCAGGCAGCATTTATACTCCCTGTGACTGCAGAGTACACTTTTACACCTAAATTACTTAATTTGTGCTATTTTATTCTAACTTTTTCTTGTTTGTCTTTGTCATAGTTCATATTTTAGTACCTGGTGAGTGTGTGTGTGTATGTTTGTGGGTGATTGTGTCTGTGTGTGTGATTCCTCCACCCTCCACCCCCCGGCTCTCACTGAGTCTCTATTGCTGTTTCTTTTTTTTGTTGTTTGCTTGAATTGGTGGTGTTTGTGGATTGTGGACATAATGTAGAACAGTGGAAACAGTGAGGCAACTGTATGCATGTTTCAGCTAACCATCACAAATGAAATGCCACAGCAGGAGGCTTTTGGCTCCAGCACCAACACCCAGCAGCAAACTGTGCCCCTTCCCCAGCTGCAGAAGGATACTGGTTCTCCACCCAGGCAGCAGGAGTCCATGCCCCCTTCCGAGCAGCTGGAGGAGTCAGTACCTGGGGCATTATCTGTGGATCTCCCCCCCCATGGCCCCATCACATCATCCCTGAAGTTCTCCTGTCTGGAATATTTTTCTGCCTAATATCAGTTGGTGACCCAGTGGTCACCTGCAATCTATGCAGGCAGGAAGTGCGTTGAGGAAAGTGTGGATCCTACTTTGGGACAATGGACCAGCATAGCCACATGGTCCACCACCACCCGCTTCAATGGGACCTCAAATTGTGGGAGGTGGCAGTATCATCAAGTGCAGCTGTCGGGAGCAATGCAGGTGTAAGCACTGAAATGGGTAAGCAGGAGGGAGACATGGCTGGACCAGTTAAACGTCCTCGCTGTGCTTGCCGTACGAGAATACAGCAGCAGCCAGTAACATCAAGACCCCTCCAGGGCCATCCCTCTCCAAAGTCAGCAGCACAGGCAGCCCCCATCCTGCCAGCAGTGCCAGTGACACATGTGAACTTATCAGCTGTCCTGTCTGAAGTCCAGCATCTCCGACAGGAGATAAATGATTTCAAACAGAAATTTAATGATGCCCGGGAGGAGATTTCTAAATTGCAGTGTGATGTTGACAAAATCATGCACATCCTGTCTGAACTCCATGGCAGCCCCACTGCCACTTAATGTGGCAGCACAAATTAATTTGTCTTTTTTTGTTTTCATTTTTCTATCTTCCATTCTGTTGTTTGTATGTTCCCCTATAAAAAAAAAAGCTAAACTGTCCTCTTTAATCTACATCCATTCCTTAAGTCCTCTTGTTTCTTTATTTTGTATGTAAAATAATTTTATTGACCATTGCTGTTGTGTTTGTTGCTATCTTATGCTCCCTATAGAATTCAGTCCCTTTTCTTGTTATTTATTTATTTCAATTCTAGGATTACAATTACCTTTGAGCCCAGGGCTCTTTTACAAAGGTTCCACGTCAAGACATAGGCATTACATGACAATGTACAAAATTGTTACACAAATAAGGGTAAAGGATAACAAATTAATTTCGAACAGACAGGGAGAGGGTAAAGTGGAAAGAAGAGGACAATAGTGGGGTGGTAGAAAGAAATAGGAGGGGCAAGAGGGAGGTAGGAAAATGAGAAGAGAGGAGAGATGGGGGGTAGGTAATGATAAGGAGGGGGTGGGGTGGAGCTGCCAGGAAGGTGGCATTGTCAGGTGCTGTAGAGCGTGTGGAGCAGAGGCCAAACTAGGGCAAGTGTGTTGTGTAAGGAGCTAGATATAGGAAAGAGCGGTAGCGAAGTGGAGTTGCATAGACATTATCCATGACAGTCACAGATGCTGGAAGTGACCAGGGTGTTACAGAGCCTGGATTTGAAGGCTCCTAGCTCAGTGGTATTGATAGTATCATTGGCAAGACCATTAAACCAAATGGGTGCCCTGTAGGCGAATGAACGCTGGCCAATGGCTGTGCAGCAGTGAGGGATATGGAAAAGTTGTGGCTTTGATCCCCTGGTAATTCTAGAGCTGGTTTTCATTTGAAGGAGTGAACAGACCCCGGGAGGGGCAGTTCCCAACTGTATTTTCTTAGCAACCATGCAGGTTTGGTACTGGATTCTATTATCAAGTTGAAGCCAGTTAGCTTGTGAGTAGAGGTCACAGGTGTGTGTGAGCCATTCGGCCCCAGTGATGAGTCAGCAGGCCTTGTCAAGGGTGGTAGTAGTCCTTCTGAGTGCAGTGGTAGTTCTCCCCACTCACTGTTGTATTACCCTTGTCCTCCTGATCCTGCCTGTCATTTGTTATGCTTATTCTATACCATGTCCGTGTACTCTTCCCCTAATAAACACATTATTCCCTTATTATTTGAGGTGTATGTTACTTCTTCAAGCTGGTTACACCTACAGGATTCCTTTTAACAACATAATGATGTGTAATGCAGTTACATTCCCTATATATTGAGTTTGCAAATGAATTGCTGGCTCCTGCCGAAGGTTTTTGGCCATCTGGGCCTTGTGCACAGACTAGTGCATATTTTTTTGGAATTCAAATACCTTGTGTAAGTTGCTGCAACTCAAAGTTAGATGTACTCACCACAGCACATATCCATAAAGTGCCCATATTTTATTCGATTCTCTAGTGTGGCAGTAAACAATGTAAAAAGTGCTTCCATATAAACTGTTGAAATGTTCGCTCCCAAGGCCACCATTATTCTTAACATATACTGCAAGTACGTGTGCCTTGAGGGAGGGCTTTTATCTTAGTTACATGGGAGCATTTTTTTCATTGTTTGCATGCCACACTGTAATAAAGAAAGAGCACTTTATGGATATGTGCTTGTGATGATTACTTCTTATTTTGAGTCCCAGCAACTCACATAAGGCATTTGAATTCAGAAAATACAGACTCTGTGCACAGGGCCCTAATGGCCCACAGCCTTCTAGTGGTGCCGGCCTTTACTTTGCAAACTCCATATATGGGGAATGCTACTGAATTGTTGGTACGTGTTATATTCTGTTAAAGTTAGGTAGAAGGCATCACTTGCTCTCTAACGTGTTTCCTCCTCCTATCCACAAATGTCAAGTATTGTGCCTATTAAAAAACTGTTTCACAATGCTTTGTGATGTTGCATCACATATTGTTGTGTGCAACATTATGAAGATGCAACACATCTGGTGCCGGCACTGACAACATGCCCCAGAAGGCCAGAATTCCTGAAATATTTCCAAGAAATCTTATAGTTAATTCAGACATAAATCATGTGTCAGACATGCTGTTATATGTCGCACGCCTTCCAACTGGACAAAACATGTTGTTTGGCTCATTGTTTACCGATGGTTTAAGGCCTACTCATGATGTTGGCACTGCCTAACATGGCCCAGAAGTCCAGAAATGTTTCTCAAAAAATGTTACAGTACATCCAGACAGTAATCATATGTCAGACATGCAGTTACATTGTTCACATCCACCATCAGGACCCAAATCTGTTGTTTTCTACACTGTTTCAAATGGTTTCCAGGCCTAACCGTGGTGGTGCTACTGCCTAACATGCACCACAAGTCCAGAAATGTTTCCCAAAAAATGTTACAGTAAATTCAGACCCTGCACGGTCAAGGGGTGCAGGATAGAGGTAGTTGGGTGCAGAAGGTGCCCTGGGATTTGACAGGGCTTAGAGATAGGCCAGATGTGTTTAATTCCTGTCCCCAGGGTTCCCATGAGACTGAGTGGGCAGGTAGCTAAAAGGGCTGCACTGTCCACAAATCCCCTGAGAGTGGTGCTGTGCAATGCCTGGTCGATCAGGAATAAGACAGCAGTTATTGCAGATTTGATTTCCTTGGATGATCTGGCTTGCATTATGGAGACCTGGTTGGGAGATGATGCTGGCCCAGTGTTAGAGACCACCGTCCCCTCCGGGTACTCCTGTTGTGCACTGTCCCAGAGTGGACCGCAGGGTGAGTGGAGTGGCTATCTGTTTTAGAGCTGAGCTAGGCTTTACCGTGCACTCATTGAGAATGCTGGGTTCTTTTGAATGTGTGGCCATCCTTAGGGGTCCAGGCGAGGGTTGCAGGATTCTCCTGATTTACTGCCCACCAGAGATGGCAGGAGAGTTACTGTAAGAAGTAGGTGACTTTGTCACTGGTGAAACATTGGAGTCCTCCAGGTGTTTGGTCCTGGGGGACTTCAGTGTTTGGACTGATGACGAGTCATCTAGGTTGGGTTATCACTTCCTCCAGATGATGACATATCTGGGCCTGTTGCAAGTAGTTACTACCGTGACCCATCAGGGCAACCACATGTTGATCCTGGTCTTCTCGCTGGGGCTTGAGACTGAGAATCTGAGGACTGATCTGGTCATCTGGTCTGATCATTTCATGGTGGAGTTCTCGCTCAGGGCACCCCCCCCCCGGATTCTCTCCCCCTGCAGAGATGGTAAGCTACCGCCCTTTAAGGGGTTTGACCTCAGAGGGTTTTCTGGTGGAAGTAGCCCTATCTAGTGTGGACAGTGCATGCAAGGTGGTATGGGAGAAGCAGTTGCCGACCATAATAGGTCGATGACTGAGGCGCTCGACTCCCTTGCACCAGTCAGTGTACGACCCATATCTTCTCACCTGAGGTCTCTGTGGTTTGATGGGGAGCTCAAGGTGTTGAAGATCAAGGGTCGGAGGTTGGAGTGCTGCTGATGGAGGACCATGCTGGAGATGAACAAACTGGCCCTGCATACACACTATAGTGTGTACCAAGGGGCAATCAACCGTAAGGAGGCAGCGTTCCTGTCAAGGGAGATTGCTGCTGGGAAGAACCGACCAGTTATGCTTTTTTGGATGGTGGACAGGCTTTTACATCCGGCCTGTCTACAGCCGAAAAAAGCCGTTTCTGAGGCTTTGTGTAATGAGTTTGCTCGGTTCTTCTTGGACACAGTGCCTGCCATCATGCAGGGAATTTCACCAGTGAGCCATGTTATGGCCAACAGTGGTCACCTGGATCATCAACAAGGCACTCCGTCTGGTTGGAGGGAGTTTAAACCAGTGGAGGTGGCTGATGTCATCAAGGTGGCCTTGAAGCTGAAGCACACATATTGTGAGCTGGACCTGGTGCCTACTCATTTCTTAATGGGATGTGTCGACACTGTTGGCCCGGTATTCGCCTTGATTGTCCAGTACTCCTTGCTGGAGGGGGTCTTTCCAGATGTCTTGAAGGAGGCACTGGTGAGATCCCTTCTGAAAAAGCCATCATTGGACCCTGACATCAAGGCAAATTACCAACCGGTCACTCCAGTTGGGTTTTCACACAGGATATTCTACAGAAACCACATTAATTCGGGTGCAGAATGATCTCCTCAGGGCGCGGGACTGAGGAGAGAGGACAATTCTTGTTCTCTTCGATCTTTCCTCAGCATTTGACACGGTGGACCATCTTGTGTTACTTGACCACCTGGGGGACTTTTTTGACTCACCATCACTGTCATCAGCTGGTTTGAGTCCTTTTTGACAAACAAAAGACAAAGGATGGTGATAGGGAATTTCTCCTCCTCCCCTAGCCTTCTGTCTTGTGGAATACCCCAGGGTTTGATCTTTTTGCTGATGTTGTTTGCCATGTATATACTACCCCTGGGTGAGATCATTAGGAAGTACAGCTTGGGGTTTAATTCTTATGCTGATGATACTCAGCTGTACTTATCCTTTGCCCTGGGATGTCAAATGTGGTGGAAGTATTAAACAACTGTCTTGCCGAGATCAATGACTGGATGGCCTCTAGCTGATTGCGACTGAACCCCGATAAGATAGATGGTGATGGAGTCAAACAGGAGGCGTGATAGGTTGGCCTGTGGTGCAAATACTGGATTAGGTGTAAGCTCTGTCCCATTGATGGCCTCCTCCAGGGTGCCTGATCTTGGCATGGTTCTCGACAGTGGTCTGACAATGGAACATCAAGTGTCGTCTGTTGTCAAGGTGAGTTTTTTCCATCTAAGAAACATTGCCAGAATCAAACACCTGGTTCCACCCCTGGACTTTCCCACTTTGGTGCATGCTTTTGTAACATCTATGCTTGACTACTGTAATGCGCTCTACCTCAGGGTCTCTGGAGGCACCCTCCATCAACTGCAGCTGGTGCAGAATGCAGCTGACAGGCTGTTCACTGAACAGTTGAACTACTATCACATAACCCTGGTGCTGAGTGAACTGCACTGGCTGCCAGTTCAGTGGAGGGTGCTCTTCAAGGCGGGCTTGCTCACCTTTAAGGCCCTATATGGACTGGGTCTTTGCTACCTGGTGGACCTTCTTACACCCACTGCCCCAGCCCACTCCCTTCAATACTCCATGAGGGGCCTCCTGGTGATTCCCAGGACAAGGTTAAAAACTGCCAGTGACAGAGCCTTTAGTGTCACTGGCCCTGTCCTGTGGAATTCGCTTCCATTATTCATAAAGAAGACCCCCTCTGTGGAGGTATTCAAAGCCCACCTAAAATACCATCTGTTTAGCCACGCATTCCATGATACTCGACGAGAACTCAAATTATCAGCCCTTTTTTAGTAAATAGGGCTATTATGTATTTGTTGATCTAGCCTATATGATGTATGTAATTATTTAAAAAAAATGTATTATATGATCTAGTGATGTTTTAAATTTTTGTATTGTTTGTACGGCACCCAGAGCCTCTGGGATTGGGCACCTGAAAAATAAAATTTGTCTTACCTAAATCAGGTGTCAGACATGCTGTTATATCTCACATGCCTTCCATCTGGACCAAAACATGTTGTTTGGCCCACTGTTTACAATAGTTTAAGGCCTAATCATGGTGCTGCCACTGCCCAACGTGGCACAGAAGTCCAGAAATTGTTTCAAAAACATGTTACAGTACATTCAGATAAAAATCAGGTGTCAGTCATGCAGTTACATGGTTCACATCCACCATCAGTACCCAAATCTGCTGTTTTCTGCACCATCCCCACCCAGGGACCACACAGGCCACCGCCAGTACCTCAGAGGTTGCCAAGAAAGAGGAGTGGTTGGACCATGGTGAGCTCAGGGAGGGTGAGTGTGGTGGAACAGAGGTGCATCCCTCCAGTTGTGCTGCTCCACAATTCATTCGCCACTCTGGCAGAGCATGGTTCCTCTATGGAGGCACCCACAGTGGAAACCAAGGAGGATGCTGGGAACCTCCTCAAAGGAGACCCACAGGAGGGTGGCATAGGACTGCACAGGGGAAGGAAATAACTCCTGGTGAGGGACTCAATTGTTAGTGGGGGTAGAACTGGGGAGGGAGGGGAAAGGTAGGTAAGGTGCCTGCCTGCTTGGCACCATGGCTTGGAAGGACAAGAAACGAATCCTCAGGATCATGGAAGCAGCTGCAAAGGGGAGGGTGCTGGATGTCATTATCCATCTAGGGATGAATGACCTGGCTGAGAATGGGATCAGAGCAGTGCAACAGGAGTTTGTGGAGTTGGGGAGGGGCCTTAGACAAGTAGCACACATGGTAACTTTCTTGGAAGTGCTACCTGTCTATGGCATGAATGAGGCTGGGGTACTCCACACCATGGGATTCAATGATTGCTTGAAAAACTGGAGCAGAGCTCAGAGATTTGGCTTCATTGGGGACTGGGGCTCCACCTGAAGGGATGCAGGCCTATAGAGGTGCAATGGTCTGCATCTATCCAGAAGGGGGACCAGGGTCCTAGGTGATAGGTTTAAATGCTTCATTGGCAAGCATTTAAACTAGCCAAGGGGGGGAGACACTGAAAAGGAGAAGGAAAATCCTAGCCTATCCCAAAAAATCAGGGTAATTAGTGAGGCAAACACCAAGATAGAGCAGTCGATGGGGGAAGGGCAGGGGTAAATACAGAAAAAGACAAAGACAGTAAGGACAGGGATGGGGCAAAAAGAAATAAAGCCATAAAAAATGGAAGGTAATGAGTATCTATGCCCATAGTCTAGGTAAAAAACTTCCCGAAATGGTGGCCTTGATGGAAGAGGGAAGCCTGGATATCGTGCCAGTCACAGAAACATGGTACACAGAGAACCATGACTAGGATGTCAAAATACCAGGGTACACAATCTACAGGAGGGACAGTGAGGAGTGAGGGAAGAAGATGTGGAGAAGTAGCTCTCTATGTCAGGGAAAGGATCAATGCAACAGAACTAAAGGGTAAACAGGGAGGAGAGGAGGCACTGTGGGTCACCCTGGAGACTGTAAATGGCTCCACAATCCGCACGGGGGTTGTATACTGACCCCCTTCTGAGGGGGAAGAAATGGACAAGGAAATGATAGAAGGCATCCTTGGGGTGGCAGAGAAAGGGGAGATATTGCTGATGGGGGACCTGAATATGCCAGATGTTAACTGGAGCACCTTTGCTGTAGCCTCATCCAAGAGCACAGCCATTCTTGATGCCCTACAGGGGGCATGCCTCAGACATCTAGTTTTGGAACCCACTCAGGAGGGAGCAGTCTTAGACCTGGTACTCTCAAATGGGGACAGAGAGAGGATCTCTGATCTTGAAGTGGGTAGCCATCTGGGAACAAGAAACCACCAAACAATGTGGTTCATGATAAATTTAGCAGTAGAGTCAAGCCACACAAAAGTAAAGGTACTGGACTTCAGGAGGGCTGATTTTGTTAAAATGGGAGAGTGCCTGAGAAAAGCACTAGCAAACAGGCAAGAAGGTGGGGTGGAGCAACAATGGGGAAACATCAAAACCGCCATCACAGAGGCAACAAGTCTTTGTGTGAAGCAGATAAACAAATCAAAATGAAAGAAAAAAACACTATAGTTCTCAAAAGAAGTGGTGGGGAAGGTAAGGGAGAAAAAGATAGCATTCAGGAAGTACAATGAAACACAGAAGGAGCAGGACAGAGAACTGTAGCAGTTAAAGCAGAAGGAAGCAGGGGAGGCAGTCAGAATAGCAAAGGCCCAAGCTGAGGAAAAGATAGCCAACTCGGTTAAGAAGGGGGATATAGCCTTTTATACTGTATGGACATTAGGGAGCACAGAAAGACTAAGGCAGGGATACTGAGGCTGAATAAAGAGGAAGGTGGTTGGGCAGAGAGTGACAGTGAAAAAGCAGGGATAGTGAACGAATATATCTGCTCAGTATTCAGAGTGGAAAAGCAGGGGGAGATACCTAATCCAGTCAATAGAAGCACTCTGGATGGGGGGGTTGATATTAATCCTTTCACAGAAGAAAAGGTTTTGAAAGAACTCTTAAAACTGAGGATGGATAAAGCAATGGGACCTGATGGGATTCACTCCAGAATTGTAAAACAACTAAGGGAAGAACTAGGAACACAACTGGCTACCCTTTTTAATAAATCATGGGAGAATGGTGTGGTACCTGAAGACTGGAGGAGGGTGGATGTGATTCCCCTTCACAAAAGTGGGAGCAAGACAGAGGCAGGAAACTACAGACCTGTCAGTTTGACCTCAGTGGTAGGGAAATGATGGAATCACTTCTGAAGGACAGAATTGTTGAGCACTTAGAGGCCAGTGGAGCACAAGACCCAAGGCAGCATGGATTCACAGTGGGAAGGTCATGTCAGACAAATCTAATTGATTTCTTTGACTGGGTGACCAAAGTAGTAGACCAGGGAGGGGCTGTGGACATGGCCTACCTAGACTTTAGCAAGGCATTTGACACAGTCCAACATAAAAGATTGTTAAACAAATTAGCCAGCCTGGGAGTGGGTCCCAGGATGGTAGCCTGGGTAAAACACTGTCTGGACAACAGGACACAGCGGGTAATAGTAAATGGAATCCTCAGTGAAGAAAGGAGGGTTACTAGTGGGGTAACACAGGGTTCAGTACTAGCGCCGGTCCTTTTAAATGTATTTATAAGTGACATTGCAGAGGGACTAGAAGGGAAAGTATGTCTCTTTGCAGATGACACAAAGATCTGCAACAGGGTTGATATGCAAGGTGGGGTGGAAAGGATGAAAAGGATGAAAAGGGACTTGGCAAGTTTGGAGGAATGGTCAAATGTATGGCAGCTTAGATTCAACACATATAAGTGCAAAATAATACACCTGGGAAGCAAAACCCAGGGGAAGAGTACACAATGGGGGGGGTGAGATACTGAAAACAACAAAAATGGAAAGGGACCTGGGGTAGTCATATCAGATGACCTAAAAGTGGGCCAGCAATGTGAGAAGGCAGTAAGAAGGGCTGGGGGATACTGGGATGCATAGGGAGAGGCATCACCAGTAGAAAACAGGAAGTTGTTGGCTCTCTGTTCAGACAGTTGGTAAGACCACAGCTGGAGTAGTGTGTACAGTTCTAGAGACCCCATCTCCACAAAGACATAGACAAGGTGGAGGCTGTCCAGAGGAGGGCAACCAAAATGGTACAGGGTCTGCACCAGAAGACATATGAAGAAAGACTAAAGGAGCTTAAGATGTATAGCCTCAAAGAAAGGCGGGAGAGGGGGGATATGATAGAAACTTTCAAATACCTCAAGAGAATCAACAAAGTCCAAGAGGGTAGCATCTTTCAGAAAAAGAGATGTGCAAGAACAAGGGGGCACAATTTGAAGATAGAGAGGGGACTGCTCAGAGGTAATGTGAAGAAGTACTTCTTCACAGAGAGGGTTGTGGATGCATGGAACAGCCTTCCTGAGGAGGTTGTAGAGTCAAAAACAGTGGGGGAATTTAAGAATGCATGGGACAGACATAAGGCAATTCTAGTGGGGGGTAGGAGGAAGTAGGCAGTTGGTTAAATAGGATCTGCAGCTTATCCGTTCGGTAAGGAAATGGGCAGACTAGGTGGGCCAAGTGGTCCTTATCTGCCATTAAATTCTATGTTTCTATGTTTCAATGTTTCTATTTAAAATGGTTTTCAGGCCTAACCATGGTGGTGCCACAGCCTAACATGCCACACAAGTCCAGAAATGTTTCCCAAAAAATGTTACAGTACATTCAGACAGAAATCAGGTATCAGACATGTAGTTACATGGTTCACATCCACCATCAGGATATAAATCTGCTGTTTTTGGCACCGTTTCTAATGGTTTTCAGGCCTAATCATTGTTGTGCCACTGCCTAACATGCCCCACAAGTCCAGAAATGTTTCCCAAAAAATGGTACAGTAAATTCAGACCTAAATCAGGTGTCAGACATGCTGTTATATGTTGCACACCTTTCACTTGGACCAAAACATGTTGTTTGGCCCACTGTTTACCAATGGTTTAAGGCCTAGTCATGGTGTTGCTACTGCCTAACATGGCCCAGAAGTCCAGAAATGTTTCCAAAAAATGTTACAGTACATTCAGACAGAAATCAGGTGTCAGACATGCAGTTACATGTTTCACATCCACCATAAGGACCCACATCTGCTGTTTTCTGCACTGTTTCAAATGATTTTCATGCCTAACCGTGGTGGTGCCACTGCCTAACATGCCCCCATAACTAGTAGGGTCAGGTAGTAAACAGCAGTGGTGTAACAGGTAGGAAAGGATTAATATGGTAAGCAAATTAAATAGAAAAACAGGAACTTTACAATGCAGAGACTTGATCACAATTTTAATTTCTGTGAGCAATTCAACAATGCAGTGCACAATAGGGACAAGTCAAGTGGTCAATGTACATGAATACTTCCAATAAAAAAAATAAAGCACAAAGGTGATTATGCAAAGGGAAACAGGAACAGAACTACTCAGAATGAGTAACTGTTCAGATAAAGTTTCCCCTAAAAAGGGTCAATATGTAAGAAAAATAAAACAAATAAGTAGCACAACAACAAAAATATTAAGTCTTAAAAGAAATTAAAGAAACTCACTCACAACTTGTGAGAAATCTGTTAAATATTAGGAACTAGACTGCTCTGCTTTCACATACACACACACACACCACACGGTCGACCCTCCCCCACTCAACTCCCTCACAGACAGAGTACAGAGAAAACTGAAAACACTACCTAAATTTAACTAAGTATTATCCAAAGATACCAAAACAAGAAAAGGTGCAGTAGCAGCACTAGGAACTAAATTGAGATTTTGGGAGCAATTAGCTCTCAAAAATCACACATAAATAGGTTTTTGAAGGGTTTATTGGCTGTGATGCACCACACTGAACTGGTCTCTGACTCAACAGACAATATACTTACAGGAAACAGCCTGCACATAGTTCAGCTATTTTCCCATAATGCATTGCAATTTTACTAGCAAAATTGAAAAACACTGGTGAAATTCAGCGTAATTTGGTGAAATTTTGCCTTACGCAAAAGTGAAATTGGCGAGATTGGGTGAAATTTCGTATTACGTGAAAACAAAATCAGAGGCAAAATTATGTTTCACATAAGAGAAAAATTTTGCATAATGCAGAAATTAACCAAAATATTTCACTAGGTGAAATTTTCCAGTTTTGCACATCCCTAATCGGGGGCACTGACATATGTTTCTTTTCCATGACCGAGGTGACGGACAGCATGGAGAGGAGACACACACACACACACACACACACACACACACACACACACACAGTGACAGCCAAGGTACAGGGTGCTAATACATGCCATGCAGTGCCAGAAGCACCTTGGTGCCCCCACCTACACTGACAGGCCATGACACTGGACCAATCAAGCCCACCAGGTCCCCTTAGACAGTGAAGAGGATGCTCAGCAGGAACAGGTCTGGGACATGCCTAAGGATCCAGCTAGACATGTACCCTCACAGCCGTCCCAATCCACCCAAGAGGACAAGGGGTGGAAGACAAATGAGATGATGTCAGCCAGGTGGACACTGCCAATCAGCAGGATGAGGCACACGAGGAGTGCACTGGCAGGGATGATAATGTGGACATGCCAGCCAACATGTCCAATTCTGAGGCAGGTGAGTGGGCTGTCAAGGATGATGTCGTTGCAAGGTCTGGACACTCAGTTTGGGCAATGGACATTGGTCAGGACACACAAGCCCACATGCCCTCCTGGGAGCAGGCTGAAAGGGTGGTGGGCAAAATAAGGAACATTCTTGCAGACCTGGCATGCCTGTAGGGTTCACTGCATGCGTTTTATGCTGCCACTTCAGGATTGCCAGTAGGTGAGATTATATTCTGTGGCAACCTTGCATGTGCTGGACATTGGGTAACAGGTCATTATGCATATTGTTTCACAGGGTGTTTATTTTCTGCATGTTGTCCTCCTCTAATGTGTAGCAGGGTTACAGTATTCACCACAAGACCCTTTTCGTTTTCCTGTGCTCTAAAGACTGTTGCAACAGCGTTTCAATCTTTTTCCTTTCTGTCCCTTTCTTTATGTTCCCCGTAGGCAGGTAGGCCACCTGCCTAACATTCTTGCTGTCCCTTTATTGTGGTCTCGTCCTTGGTATACTGTGAATCACTACAAAAATCCTCCCGATCATGCGCACGATCACCTTCATGAACGTGCGCATGATCGCCTTCATGAACGGGCGCACATCACTTCACAAATGTACGAAAATGCCAATAAGCAAGGCGGAAAGTAAAAAGCATTTTTTGCATTTCAGAAGTCATTAGTTTGTGCCCTTATTCAATGAGAAGCCTAAAAAGGGTGTTTTAAATGTTCCTGTAGCCCTCAGGAAGTTTGTATAAACCTTGGGACAAACAATGTGTATGGGCTGAGTTACAATGCCCTGATACCTCTATCTGTTCCCCTAAGTTGGTTTTTTAGCGCAGATATGGTTTGTTGAGCATTGTAAAGGGCTAGAAACCATGTAGACCTTGTCCAAAAACTGTTTGTCAGACCCATTTTCAAATATTGAGCTGTTATAGAATGCCTTCCCCCCCTTTATTTTTCTAATGTTTGCAAGCTCCTGTAGTAATCCTAACCCCTTTTTATTTCTCTCTAAACAATCTCCCTCAATGTGCCTGTATTATAGGAAAGGCAAAATACCTGCTTTTGTAGCATTACCACACAGTGCTGGCTGATGGTCTGACTCTAGTGGAACACTGCTGCTCTATAGAGCTGGCCGGCCCTTCCTCTTCCATTATTATAGGCAGGCTTCAAGGGGAGGTACCTGGCTATGATTGACAGGAGGTGATTAATCCTTGAAATATTAGTTAGCCACTGATAAAATGGCTTTTGAATACTTTGAAACAGTCTGTGTAATGTCTGGTAATGTCTAATAATGTTTGGATTGAGAATATGGCAATGGATGTGGAAATATAAAATAGTTATGGGAATACTGGGTTAATAGGGGAGGGGAAATCCTAATCACATGATAGCCCAGCACTATAAAGGGCTGACTATTTTCTAAGATCAGTTAGTTCATTTTGGGCTCAGCAGGGCACTGTGCCTTTTATCCTTCTGATCCTTTCCAGCTTCAATTGCTCAGCTATGCAGTTTAGTATATTATGTTTATATGCCTCGATCTAGTCGCTTTGTTTTCTTTTCTTTTATAAGATGTACAGTACGCTTAAAGTTGAGATTAATTAGTGTGGAGATCACTGAATAAAGACGTCTGATTTTATACTCCAACTGGTGTTGCCTTGTATATCTCCTGTTACATAATGGAATAGTTGTTCATGTGTTTATGACCTGTTTATGCAGTTGATACTGCCTAATGCTGTTTCCACATCTGTTATTTGTTGCTGTCCCCTCTTATGTCCCCCTGTTGTTTCTGCTAGCCAGATGTTTCCAGTAAAGTTGTCATTCTCTGCTTACCTCTTTGTCACTGTGTTTTTTGTGCATGGTGTGTCTATGGCATCTCCACAGGGGCTTTTGCAGTGCACTCTTGGCCTGTAGGCCACTGTGCCCTTACCCACATACACTGTCAACTCACTGCTGCTATGTGCTGCATGGGCATTGGCATCATTGGGGCACATTTGACCCAATGTAGGTGGGGACAGCATGTGGCTCTGTGTCCTCCATAGCACACTGCATGACCTGCCCCACGGGTGGCCCCCTGGGTCTGCCCTTATGGCATGCTGTAGCCCCATCATTATGTGTGACGTGCAATCAACACAGGTGTATCCACCATCTACACTGTTGTTCTTCATGGCTGTGTGTGTGGCGGTGTGTATGGGTCAGTGCACACAGCTGCATTGCAGACATCCTCTGTACTGCTTGTCAGTGATGCCTGTCACTCTGTTGCATGACCATTTCCACACCCTCTATAATGGCCCAGAGATGCATTCCTTCAGGTGTCCAAGTCACAGTGACAGGGGTTGAGACCCACCTCATTATGGCCCTGTTCATTAGGTGCCCTTCACTGGGCAGTGTGCTTGTGCATTCTACTGCAGGTAACGTGCCCCCTTGCATGGTGTGCAAGTGTTTCCCCAGGGAACGAAGCAATCCTTTCACCACTGTGGCCCTGCCCATGGCAAGTATCACTTACTTAATGCCTGGTTGACTGTGTGACCTCTCTGTGCAATCCATTGTGTCCCTCCTATCTGTCACTGTTCCTGTCCCCACCCCCCTCCCCTATTATACCTCACTCCTTTCTATGCACAGTGCAGCCAAGTGTTGTCTGACCAGCCTGTTGATGAATGAACAACATCCATGTGTGGCTTTACATGATTTAATAGAAGGCCATGTGCTCTGCAATTTTCCATTTAACACACTCTGTTGGATAGACTGTTGTTTGACATGATCTTTAGACTTGACATACCTTGAATGCACATTTCCCATACACATTAACCAATACATTTATAAAACATGTTCCCCAAACCAATGTTCAATCCACAGGCATGGTTGCCATGTGCCTACCTGTTGCACCCTTCCAGTATACAGAGTATTAACTCTCCCCTCCCCAATGGGTCCCACTGCATGTGCTTGTGGCCCACATAATGGAAAGTGTCACTGGGTGTTGGCGTGGCTGTGCTGGGTCCTGCCCATACTCTGGTGGGCAGACATGGGCTGCTGTGCTTTTCTGTTTGTGCCTATGTGCCTGGTTTCCCTCGTGTCAGCCACCCCAGTGGCACTGTCATGAACATCTGTGTTGGGATCCTGCATGGCCATGTGACATCACTTATGGACCCATTTTTTGGGGTGGGTGACTATGGGTGAGGCTGTTTGCAAATCACCCATGGCCTGATTAACTCCTTGGAGGCAGTATAGTGCAGAGGTTTAGGGCTCTGAACTGCAAACCTGGAGACCTGGATTTGAATCCCACAGCCCCCACTTGCATACTGTGTGACCCTGAGCAAGTTACTTAACTTCCTTATGCTCGCAGCTTGCACATGGAAACAAGCTTCTGCTTAGTGTGCCTTTCCTGATTAAACAATTTCCCCCTTTTCTCCTTCCTTCCTCTGGCCCCTCCACAGGCTCCTGTCTGCTGGCAGGTTGGTGGCATCCATTTGCAGTGGGATCATGTTACTGCACTGGGCGTACTCCTGGGTACATCGTGTAGGTGGTGGTAGTACTGCCTGATGTTCCAGTAGACCCAAACACATCGTGAACTGTAACATCAACATGGGTGGCAGTGTCTGACATCTGTGTGCCATGTCTGTCTAGAGACATTTTGTGTGGGTACATGCTGGTGTGTGTTTTGGCAATCAGTGGTAGTGTGGCATGTGACTGCTGGGTGCAGGATGAACCATTCTGCAGGGGTTGGGCTTTTTGATTGTGTGTGGCACCCCCATGTAGTGTGGTGGACCACTCTGCATCCTCTAGTGCCAGCACTAAAGTGGACAGGGCCTCAGTCTGCCTGTGCTGCAGCACTGCTGACCGCTCCATTACACCGGTGCAGTGATCCAGGGCCTCCATCTGCCCCAGAGCACAAGTCCAAAGGCCATGCAGGACCAACATGATGTCAGACTGCACTACATTTGTGTCTCATGTGCCTGCCTGTATGGCACTGATTATGCCTGACAGGTGTTCACCCAGGCATTGATGTTGTTCCTCCAGGCACCTCTGTAGTGCAGCAAGCTCCTGTTTCTGCCCCTCCTGTCTCACCACCACAGATTCACAATAAATGCCCAGGTATGCAGGTGGTGTGTCCTTCTGTTGGAGGCTTCTGGCAGCCTCCTCCAAGTGGGCCTCCAAATCAGACACAGTTGGTGGACTTAGTTCTTAGGCGATATTGTCTTGTACAGTAGGGGTGCACTCTATGTCCACAGCATATGCTGCAACATCTGCCAGATCCACTGTTCCTGATATCTTTCTGGGCCCATCTTCAGTACTGTTAGCTGCTCCATGTGGTGTCTGCTCCTCCTCCTCCCCATACTCAGCCATCAAGCGGGTGGTACTGGCCATGCTTCTGACCTCCTGACTGTCCACATCCTCTTGGCTGGCATGCTGGGTGCCTCTACCACCTTTAACACTGGTTTCTATGTCACCATGCACTTCTGTGGTCTTTGTGGGGGGAAAAGATCTCTTAAGTTGCTGCTTCCATAGTTCTCTTTACCCATCTGTCTGCTGTTTCTCCATGTACAATTCAGTGGGCTACCAATGCCCAGCACCATTGCAACTCTGTCCACCAAGGTCACAATGGACTGGTGCTGCATTGTCTGTCCTCTGTCTGCCCATGTAGATGGCCATTGCTGAAATACACCATTCCCATCTATTCTTACCCATCACCTGCCATGTGCCCTTACAGGATCATGGGATTACTACAACTACTCCCCAAATACAATTATCATTGACAGTGGTGTGTTCTAGATGTTACATCTTTTGGTCATGGTAGTGGCAGAACACTCATTTTGGCCTTCCTCAAACAGTGTTGAGTGGGATGTAACTCAATTTTTCATGCCTGACTTCCCTGTACACAGGACAGCCACTCTGAAGAAGCCAGAAGGGGAAGGAAGGAAACATATTCAATTCAGTGCTTTAGAGTAACTGGTAATTGCTATTTTTCTTTTAAACTTAGATTGTGGGCTTTTAGTGACACTATACTTTCTTTGTTGTCTTTACTTATAATTGTTTTTGGGCTGTTGAAAATTTAAAACATAGTGGTGGTGTAATTCTGTGCTGTCTTTAATTGCTGCAAATTTTGCCCCCCTCCCTCCCCTTCCCCCAACTCTTAATTATATGCCCTGTTAAATCTGATTGACAGGAGCTAAAAACAGGGTATAGTAAGGGGTGTGAAGTAGGAGGGGCATAAGGGGGAAGAAGCCCACCCTCAGCATGACAAGTGTTTTGACTCATTTATTTATTTATTGGTTTCTTTTTCTTTAAAAAAAAAAAATTATCTGAGGATCAGTGGCAGGATTTTTAGTACAGTAAATTAATAAAAAGGGAACTAGGAGAGCTTCAGTAGCAGACAAGTAGTGGAATTGCAGTATAATGTGGGGAGTGGTGCAATGCAGTGGCTGTGGGGCAGCCATATTCAGGCAGACCTTCTGGACACTGAGGTGCTGCCCTATCTGCATGCATCTCTCTGGACTGCGGGATGAGGTAGCCAGACTCAGAGCGGAAGTAAACTGGGTCAGGAGTACCATCACCCCTATCCAGGGACCACCCAGTCCAATGCAACTGCCTCAAAGGATGCCGAGAACGAGGAGCACTTGTATGACAGTGGGCTCAGAGAGGATTACAGCAGTCAGGCAGAGGCACATCCCAGATCCTATTCCACTCAAGAACTCATATGCCACACTGGCAAATGAGGACAACCAAATAGAGGTACCCAGAGAAGTGGAAGGAAAGGATGTGGATGTTAGCCAAGAAGGTGACCTCAGCAGGGAAAGCAGTGTACCCCAGAGGAGGAGGAAGTGAATCCTGGTGGGGGACTCCATCATAAGAGGGATCCAGCTAGGAACCCAGGAGGGGGAGGACAGGGAGGTGAGGTGCCTACCAGGTGCCACGGCATGAAGGGATGGAAGGAAGATCCTGGGGATCACTGGGAAGGCAAGATGGGAGGGTGAGCTGGATGTCATTATCCACCTAGGTACTAATGACCTGGAAAATGGGGAGCCAAAGGAAGTTCAGGAAGAGTTTAGGAAACTGGGGAGGGTCTCAAGCAAGTAGCTACTTCTGTCACTTTCTCAAGTACTACCTGTGAGAGGCAAGGAGAACATAGGGTGTATGCACCAGGAACTTTAACTTATGGTTGAAGAACTGGTGCTGAGGAAGGGTTTGATTCATTGGTGACTGGGGACCCACCTGGAGGGATGGAGGTTTGTTCAAGCCTGACGGCCTGCATCCATCCTGGAGGGGAATCCAAGCACTCAATGATAGGATTAAATGCTACATTGACAAGCATTTAAACTAGCAAAGGGGGGTGGCAGGCCAGCAAGGAGGGTACCTACTTGCTCACCCCACAGCTAGCAGTGAAACCAGTGAACCAGAGGAGTGGCTATCTCTGCAAAGCAGTGTGCAAAAGATGGAGATTAGTGCCCAAGAGGTGGATAAGCAGAAAGGGCAACATTCAGCAGAAGGGCAGACAGCAAGGAGAACCAGGGATAAATGACAACCAAGGAAGGGGCTGGAGTAGAACAGTGAAACAGTCTAGGGAGGTCAAATCATGGAAAGCCATGTGTGCAAATGCCAGGAGCCTTAGCAAAAGAGATGGAAGATCTGAGGCTGTCATGGTACAGTCAGACCTGGACATTGTGGCCATCACTGAAACCTGGTGTAATGATAACCACGACTGGGAGATGGCCATACCTGGCTACAACATATTCAGAAGAGACAGAGCAGGCAGGAAGGGAGGAGGAGTGGCACTGTATGTGAAAAATGACATAAGGGCCACAGAGATCCAGGAGGAACAAAATGGGGAGAAATACTGTGGGTTAAGCTGGAAAGGAAAATGGGGCCAGCCATCCGCACAGGTGTGGTCTATAGACCACCAGCCCAGGAGGAAGAAACAGATAGGGAGCTGATGCTAGCCATCCAAAGGATGGCAGACAAGGGTGAGGTAGTACTGGTTGGAGACTTCAATATTCCAGACGTGGACTGGAGCATCCCAGCAGCAGCATCAACTAGGAGCAGATTTATCCTGGACTCTTTCAGGTGCCTTCCTCAAGCAACTGGTCATGGAACCAACTCAGCAGAAGGCAATACTGGACCTTGTGCTCACAAACAGGGACAGTGTGATGGGGGTAACAGTGGGGTGCACCTGGGAAACAGTGACACAGTCATTGTGGTTTGAAATCACAGAAAGAGCAGAACCAAACCACACAAAAACACGTATCCTGGATTTAGGGGCCAGACTTTGGGAAAATGGGGAGATACTTGAAAGAGGCATTAAGGGAATGGGACAGGAATCAGGGGTTGAGGAACAGTGGGGTATTTTAAATGGGATTACAAGAACAACAGAATTATGCATTAAGCAGGTTAGCAAGAGGAAAAGGAAGAGGAGACCATTATGGTTTTCCAAAGAGGTAGCAAAGAAAGTGAAAGCCAAAAAGATTGCATTCAGGCAATACAAAAAGACACAGGCAGAAAGTGATAGGGAGAAGTACCAGGAGAAGCAAAGGGAGGCAGGGAGGTCAGTAAGGGAAGCAAAAGCTCAGACAGAAGAACACATTGCAAAATCAGTGGGTAGAGGGGACAAAACTTTTTACAGATACATAAGTGAAAAAAGAAAGACAAAGGGAGGGATAGTGAGACTGAAGGGGGAGGATGGGGGCTGCGTGAAGGATGACAACAGTAAAGCTGACATATTGAACAGGTATTTCTGCTCAGTCTTTACTGAGGAAGAGGAGGGTAATGGGTCTGAAGGGAGTACAAGGGGTGAGAATGGTGCAGAAATGGACACAAGTCCCTTTACATGAGAAAGGGTCCTGAAGGAACTGGAAGTAATAAGAGTTGATAAAGCAATGGGGCCAGATGGGGTGCACCCCAGGGTCCTTAAAGAACTAAGAGAGGTGGTGGCTGAACCTCTGGCTATCCTGCTTAGCCAATCACTGGAAACAGGGGAGGTACCCAAAGACTGGAGGACAGCAGATGTAGTCCCCTTATACAAAAGTGGGAACAAAGAGGAAGCGGGGAACTACAGACCAGTCAGCCTCACCTCGGTAGTGGGGAAGATCATGGAAGCACTACTGAAGGAGAGAGTGGTGGAACATCTGGTTGTCAATGGACTATAGGACCCAAGGCAGCATGGTTTCACCAGGGGAGGTCATGTCAGACCAACCTCATTGAATTTTTGACTGGGTGACTAGGGAGGTGGATCAAGGGAGGGCAGTGGACATGGCCTATCTGGACTTCAGCAAGGCCTTTGACACTGTGCCCATAGAAGACTATTACACAAACTGGGGAATATGGGTGTGGGCAGGACAGTAGTGTGGTGGGTAGGTAACTGGCTGGGTGGCAGGACACAGAGGGTGGTGTAAATGGCTGTCACTCCACAGAGGGAAGAGTGACCAGTGGGGTACCACAGGGATCAGTGCTGGGACCAGTCCTATTCAACATCTTCATCAGTGACATTATGGAGACCTAGAAGGCAGAATTTCACTGTTCGCTGATGACATAAAGCTCTGTAACAGAGTAGACACACCAGAGGTGTAGACAGAATGAGAAGCGACCTGCAGAAACTTGAAGAATGGTCAAGAGTTTGGCAGTTGAAATTCAATGCAAAAGTGCAAGATAATGCATATGGGGCACAAAACCCTGGCACAATATATCAGTTGGGGGGTGAGGATATAGCATGCACCAAGCAGGAAAGGGATCTTGGGGTTGTCATCTCCGATGACCTCAAGGTAGGAAAACAGTGTGACAAGGCAGCAGGTAAAGCAAATAGGATGCTGGGATGTATAGGCAGGGGCATCACCAGAAGGAAAAGGGAGGTCATAATTCCGCTATACAAGACACTAGTGAGGCCCCACCTGGAGTACAGTGTACAGTTCTGGAGACCATACCTACGTAAGGACATAGACAGGGTAGAGAACGTTCAGAGGAGGGCAACAAAGATGGTGCATGGATTGCATCACAAGTCCTATGAAGACAGGTTGAAGGAACTGAACATGTACTCCCTGGAGGAGAGGAGGGAGAGAGGGGATATGATAGAGACATACAAGTATCTTACAGGGAGGAACAGGGTGCAGGAAAACACTATTTTTAAGCGAAAAAGATGTTCCAGGACTAGAGGGCATGGGATGAAGTTGGAGGGAGGATGATTCAGAGAAAACATGAGAAAGAATTTCTTCACAGAACAGGTGGTGGACAAGTGGAACACCCTGCCAGAGGAAGTGGTGGGGGCTGAAACAATCACGGGATTTAAGAATGCATGGGATAGACATAAAGGAATTCTGGAGGTCAGGGGTAAGGGGCAACAGACTTCTAGGAAAACAAACTGAACTTACAAGCTCAAATGGGCAGACTGGGTGGGCCATAGGCCCTTATCTGCCGACACTGTCTATGTATCTGTGTATCTATGTATCTGTCAGCCATGTGGAGTGACACTGTCCTTGCATGCGGCATAACCATGATACTGTTGGTCTGACCTGCATGTCCATTTGGTACAGTGTTTCACAGTGCCACTGTGCAGCAGGACATTTGCCTGCAATGGGAGGGACGTAGCCACTGGTACACCACAGTGCAGCACCTGACCAGAGGCCCCTGGACCTCCCAGGGCATGTCACATTACCACACCAAATGGCCCTCCTCTGAGGTACCTCACAAAGCTGCCCTTTCTATGGCCACTTGCACCACATCCTCTGTTGCACACTACTACATGCCTGGGGAACAGACCCACTTAGGATGGTACACACACACACACACACACACACGCACACATCAGCATCAGGGCACTGTGGCTTCCCTGGCTGCTGATTGGTTCTGAGGGTGGCCATTAATAAATGCCCTACCATCCCTGTGGTACTGATGGTGTATGGCAATGCCTGTAGGCCATGCAGTTATTGGCTCCCAGTGGGGTCAACAGTGTCCTTTCCCTCATGTGTGGACACATGAGCACTGGCATGCATGTATCTTTCCATGCAGGCTACATTTGGACTCTTCCCTTTCTGCACAGAGCAGTGCCATTCACTGAGCCCTCCTGACATTCTCCCCAGTCCTCCATGTATCACCAACATCCACCCGTATGTGTGGTGTGGCCATTCACCATACTGTATATTCCCCATGTTCAGTCTGTGCTGCACTGCATGTTGCAGTGCTGCATGTCTCACAGTCTTCTTTACTACACATTGGCAACAAGGGCCCATGTCATGATGAATGGCCACATGTCCCAACACTTTGCACTCCATGTCCCCCACCAGCCCTGCAGCATCTGCACAGCTGTATCACAGTAGCAGGCACATAGAATACACATGACTGTGTGTTACTTGAGATTCAGAGACACAGGCCTGATTGTGCCTGGCAATGTGCAACATGCCCCTTGTGCATGTCACTTGTGAAACTGGCCGCAACCCTCCCAAGTCATAACGATAGGTCATAATACCAATTTCTTATTATGGGGACTTAGCTAGGCCTTTAGCTCCATGTCACAACATTTGAATAATTATATAAATAGTTATAAGACTGACTCAAATCTTATTTTATATCTATTGTATATAAGTTCTAGATAACTGGAAAAATGGTTTTGTCACATCCAGATGTGATATGTAGAAAAAATAGATTTTTCCCTGTACAATTTTTCTAACTGCTAATAATTTGCATAGATATAAAACTTTGTAAACAAAATGAAAGGCAATGTAAACATGAAGCAACAAAGGCTTCAGGAAATTAAACAAAACAAAATAAACATTCCAGAAAATAAGCAAAACAACAAATAAATAAGCAAAGTTCAACACAATGAATAGTATTAGCTTTATACAATGCCTTCAGCATTGCTTTTGCATATAGCATAACTTTCTTGCATAAGAACTTGCAAACTCTTTATTTTAGTGTTTGGGATTTTTCTTCTGTATAAGACTTATTTCAATACTTTATTGCATGCAAAAATGTTCATATCTTTTTAGAATGAGCTTAAGCTTAACCATGTACCCAACATTTGCATTAAAAAAAAAAATCAGTTTACTATGCCACCTCCCTAACTAAGCCAAATCAGAATATTATAAAAAATAATTAAAATAATACTCAACCATTTGGTTAGCTGTGGGGTCTGGATTCTTTCTTAATTTCAGTATGTTGGTGAAAATCTTTGTTTTTCATGGATTGCAAAGGTCTTTTAGTAATTGGACTTTGTGTCTGTTTCTGTTTTTACTCTTGTTTACACTTGAACCCTGGACTTTGGATCCATTTGTTGTCAGTACAGCACTGCAGGCTTGCTTTTTGGCTGATGGACATCACTAGGCAGTTGTTGTCCTCATTTTGGTTTTGGCAGGATCTTCAAAACTTTACTTCAGTCAAAATGTCCATTACACAAACAGAATCTTTAATGCACCAGAATTTGAAAGATTCTGCTGTGAAAAATTCTTTCTTTTTTCCTCGTGGCTAGCCTTGTTGCAGTTTTTGCTTCCTTCCAGTCTCAAACCTCAGGCTCTGGATCTCAGCATCTCTGGTATGAACTGAGCAATAAAGCCTTGGTTCTGTACTAGTCCAGACATCACCTGGCAGGTGTGGCTCTTGGCTTAAAGCTTTTACAGGGGTTTCAAAACAATAAAATAAACAACCTTGGCAGGTCCACAGGCAAAGATCTTCACAGCATGGTGTATAGGCAAGAACTGATGCATTTCTTTCAGAGCTTAGTTTTATTTTCTCTGGCCAGAGCATGATCCTGACACATTTCCTGCAAAATTTACTAACTTTGATTGGATCATGCAACTGATGTAAGGGTGGGTCATTTATCCTTTCCAAGGAATGCCCCTTTCTCAAAGCTTAGTTTTAAAGTGTTAAATGACTTTTCTTTATAACTTCTGTATGGTTCTGTAACAAAATGATGCAGATGTTATAGAAACAGTTTTGAATTCCATTCATTGAAAGCTGTCTTTTGATACACATTTTGGGTCTTTGAGACAAGTATTTCCTAAGATAAGTTAATAAGGAATAAAACTTAATTTTTCATCAAAAATCTTTCAACATGAAATAATACTTTCATTCCCTATGTCTACAACTTTAGAACAAGATAACTTTTTCCAGAAAACTCTTTGGGACACAAACTCATAAGACAGAAAATACTTTTCAGCATTAGTTTCTTTGATCTTGAGCTGGACGTGTGGTCCATAACTCATTTCTTGACAGCTCCTTCTCCAAGAGATGTTAAAGCAGAATTTTTGGAAATGGCATAACATCTGCCTTTTACTAGACAAATACACAACAGTTATATTTTTGAATGTCTCATGCTGTGCCCTTTCAGGAGAATATCAACATTAATAGGTTATCTCTGGCAGTATTAGCATAAAACACTTTGTTGAATTGATCCTTTCCCAGAACTCCTGCATTAAAAAAAACTTTAGGTCTTTAGAAGGTAAGAATACAAGCTTTCAAATGCTGTTTTGGTCATCTCTGTGGGAATTTTAATTTTGATGCAGTGAACAAAAAGTCACATTCAGTATTTGCAATTCATTAAGTCTTTTTCTTAGCTGTCTTGTTTCTTGAGCGGTGAAGCACATTTTATCACTGCTTGTCTAGGAAACTCTGACACCTTTGCCCTCTGTGGCTGCTTACAAATGTGAGGCATCCTCTTCCACAACTGGCAGAACTGCAGAGTGTCTTATATACTACATTCTAAAGCAGCTTAGCCCAAGGTATCTTTTAGATTTAGAGATTACATATCTCCTTAAGTTTCACTCAAGCAGAATGAAGTGGAAAGAAGTTTTTTTTTCCTTGCAGACAATCTTCCTTCTTGCTTTAGAGAACTTATGTAGATAGCAACTATAACCAGTTGTCTCTGTATTACACCCCAATTACCCTAATTAATAATTAAGTATTTATAAAGAATATAGAATAATAATTAAATTAATTCAAAATAATAACATTATAATAACATATTTTATAACTAAGTTTTATTCCTACACAAATCTACAGCTAGCACACCCTGTGGGACAGTTGCTCTTGTGGTGTGGTATTGCTGCATCCTGCAGACACACACACACACACACACACACACACCTGTTTAAACCCCTTGGACATATTGGCAGGGGATTCCCCCTTACACACCTTTTATTGGTGTGTTGCACGTACTTGTACTGCTCTGCAGCCTAAGAGTGTCCAGGTCTATATCCCCTCTGATGGTGTAAGTGCTAAGATGTGCAGCTACTCTTTCTCCCTGGCTCATGAGCCATTCCTGGCTGCCACCTGCACCAGTGGACTGGGCACTCCTTTGATTCTTTGCAAGCTTTTCTTTGCACCATCACCTTATGTCATTACATCTATTCTGGAGCTCCCTGAGAGAGCGTCTCTGTGATGCCTCTGCATTAATCTTGGTGGCCACCACCTCCCAGTCTCTCTTACTGTGGTCACAAAGGTCTTTCTCACCACCTTTGGATAGTAGTACATCTGCCTGTGCATCAACTTCATCAATGAGGTTGTCTGTCTCCTCAGGACTGAAGTTCCTCTTTCTTCTTTCCATCCCAGTCACCTCCTATGTCATGTCTTGGCTGCTTCCTGCACCTGTCTCTTGCACCATTCCCTTTGAGGCACTCTACTTTGTTTCTGTACATTGCATGCTTTTATAGGACACAGTCCTCAACTTGTGGCATTTCAAGAAAGTTTGTTGCAAGTCATGATTTTTCTAGAATACTGTGCATTTCACATGACACAGTGTTTTTGAATGCCTTTTGCATCATGGTGCATTCTGCACCATTCTTAGGCACCTTTGAGAACCAGACTCTGGCTGTACTGGTCACAGGCAACAAATTGTCAAAGTTTGCTACATTTTGTGAAAACAGGAGATATACAATAGCTTAAAGAGAACATGATATAGGATTTAATTGCCAAGTGAAAACATCTTATAAAAGAGAGCAATGTTTCTTCAGAGAGAGAGAGATTGAAATTTAGATTTAGATATACTCTCAGATGAAGGACTTTTTGTTTGAACTGCCTTTATAAGAGCTATCCTGCACAATTTTAATTGTATTGTTATTGATAATAATAAAATGCTTTTGAAAATGTTATGACTTCTCCTAGTTTGGCTATGCTTCTTGACCTATGCCTTGACAACACTCCCCTCACAGCAGCAGGAGGAGTAGCAGCAGTAGCAGCAGGTCAATGCAGTGGCTGTCACTGTACCCCCTGCTGTGACCTAGAATGATCACCTGAACCATTTGTCAGTGGAACTTGTGTAACCCCTCCTGCCCCCCCATGTTTCTGTTTTTTATCAGGAGCTGCTGAAGTCCCTAGTGTTGGATTTTTTAAGACTGGACCCAATTGACAACAGTGTGGCCATTTGCAATCTGTTTGCAACACTCATCTGCTACAGCTGAAACAGTGCACATCTTGTTTCCAGTGGTCAGTATATCCAGCTTAGGGTCAGTCACAATGGCAGCCATGGCTGGAACATTTCACATCTTGGTACCAGTAGTCAGCATATCTACCTTAGGGTCAGTCACAATGCAGAATGGGCAGCCAGCCTGGTGTCACTGAGGGTTGAGGGGCTGGACACCACACCTCTCACCACATCGGCAACCCGGGTTCGGGAATGAGTCCGAGTCATTGGGGGTTGGTATGGCAGGACTAGGATTGAGCATCTGCCAACAGCTGTACTAGTCCTAGGGTGGTTTGGGGAAGCACAATCCACTGTGGTGGCCCCTGGGAATGCCCAGAGGCACTGCAGACACAGGTGATAGCAGAGAAGGAGTGCAGCAGATGTCTGCACAATAGTGCATGGATGTCACTACACATCTGCACTCCATCAGGAGACCTACTGGAGGAAAAATGGCTGGGTGTTACTGAAGCAGCTTGATGGCACACTGTGATGCCAGGAGGACTGTTCTAGAATCACGCTGGGGGGTCCGGGGCTGGCTCAGCTAGGAAGGGCAGGGGGGAGCTCCCAGTGAGTCAGCAATGGCCATACCAGACCCACCATCATGTGAGTGAGCCTGCTGCTCTCCCATCAGGCAGGGCCAGAGGCTAGATGCTCCCACAGGTAAGTCACTGCAGCAGGCGTATAAACAGTGACTTGAAAAAAAAAAACCAAAAAAACAATGCAGAATGGGTTAGCCATTACAATGTAGCTCAGGAGAAGGAAGCAGTGGTGTTGGTCCTATTCCTGTTTGCCCTATTCCAGAGGTCCAAGTGTGTAAAAGGGGTAAACAGACCCTTAAACCTGTCTGTAGTGAAAACAAGAGTGGTACATTAGGGAATCAAGCTGCTTGGGCTGTTGGGGTACCTGGATTAGGAGTAGGTTGTCCTAGCAATGTTGAAGTGTCTGCAGCAGAGTGAAAGACGGAAGTGTTGACCTCTCCAAACATGTCATCTATGGAGGACAAAATGGAAACTTTACTAGCAAACCAAATAAACTTCATGGCCAACCAGGTAACCACCCTGGCTGGATTGTCAGTACTCCATGACAATAGATTACCCACTGCCCAAAAGATAAAGCCAACTCCATCATCATAGATTACCCACTGCCCAACAGATAAAGCCAACTCCATCACTGCTGCTTTACTGCTGTTATAATTCCTAACTGTAAAGCATTGTAGTGGTACTTCTGCCCCATCCTGCTTTGCTATGTCATTCTAAGCCATTTCTGTTCAATTGTAAAGCAGTTTGTGAAGAATACAATGTGCATGAAAGATACTGTATATAAAAACAGTGCTTAGTTGTTAAACTTTGGCATACCACCACTCCCTCCTCCACAGCATCTTTTATGCTGTAAACATTAGTTGCCAGTGTGTGGTAAATGTACAATACATTAAATTCTCAATTTCCTGCATTTTAACCCATTGCTGCTTAATTGTAAAGCAGTTTGTGAAGGATACAGTGTAGATGAAAGGCACTCGCACACCCATCACCTCTTGTAAAGCACTGTAGTGGACAGTGTGTGTGAAATGCATAATGATGTAAATATTTTTTCCACAGCATTATTGTGATGCACCTTAGTGTCTAGAAATCCTAAATGTATTCAGTTCTCACATCTCGTAATTTTTCTACAAGGCCCCAAAATAAGATGGGCTCTCAGAATTTATCTGCTGCTGATGTGTGAGTCTCTTCCTACAGCACCTCTTGGTAAGCACCTTAGTGGGCAATGTATGTGTGAAAAGCACACTACATTGAATTCTCAGTTCCCTGTATTTTTTCCATAGCATGATTCTCCTTAGTGCCCAAAAATTCTCAGTCTGGGAATTTTTGCACAAGGCTCCAAAGTGAGATGGACTCACAGAATTTGATTAGCTGCTGCTGTTGCTGTGCTATGTGACTCTCCCACAACTAGGGCCAAGAAAAAGTTGCAAATTCTGCTTTTGCAGAAGTTTTGCAAAATTTCAAAACATTCAAGGAATTTTCCACTCTTTTGTCTGTGGTGAAATTTGAAACTTCCAAATATTTACTGCAAATTTTCACCTAGTACCATGGTAGTTATTCACTAACAATGGAACTATAGCCACGAACTGTGGAATTAAAGTTTCTTGCCATTTATTTCATAGGGTCATTTATTTTTCTTGAAATTGCAATATAATTATGTAAGTTTTTCTTTCCACCAGCAATGTATGGCCATGTTTGTTTTCCTTTAGATGGTATTGTAAATTTTAAGATCACAGAGTGCTATTATTGTACTGTCAATAAATCATTCTTTTTTTTTTGTTTTGTCTTGGTTTTTTTTTTTTCTGCTGCTCCTGGATTTATTTTGAGTTCCTTCTTTTGAATTCCACAGAACCCAAGAATTGGAGGATGTGGCCAACCATGGGCGAGATGGCAGCCTAGAAGATTTGTTCTGCAGCTAAAGGGGGATATTCAGCTTATATCCGGCACTAGAGATCAACTTTTTTGTGTCTCTTAACTACATAAGGAAGGGGAAATCTCGGGATAACATTGGACTGGAAAATAACCTAAAACAATGTGTGCACTCCGTTTGTGCCCTCTGAAGCTAACTCTTGCATCCCGAGCTAGGCCTGACTCACAAATGGCCTGCAACGCTGCAACCACGGCGGAGAGCTCCCAAACTGAACAGATGTTTTTTTAATTGATGTCCAAAATGGAGCAACTTACCACAGCTGCTAATGCAACTACTCAGGCCCTAAAAGGCATTGAAGTCCACCTATTTCACATGGAGTGGAAACAGAACTCACAAGAGGCAGCCATACATGAACTATCAGCGAATCTACAGGAGCAATCTAAACTGATTCACCTCCTCCAAGCAAAGGTTGACGACCTCGAAAACAGAAGTAGGTGAAATAATCTCAGGCTTGTGGGGTTTTCAGAGGGGGCAGAACAAAATAATTCAGCTATGTTTTTACAGCAGATGCTTCCTAAACTCCTAGGTCTATCAGAGGAGTTCAAGACCCAGATTGAGTGCACTCATCGCAACCTAGCCCCACCGCCCATGCCAGGTGAAAGGTCTAGGCCACCGCTAGCCAAATTCTTGGATTTCAGACAAAAGGAGCTTATAGTGAAGATGGCTAGGACAATGGGCAATCTAGTCTGGCAAGGACATAAAATACACATTTTTCAGGATTACTCAAGAGAACTTTCTGATCGCTGGAGAGAGTATGGCCCAGCAAGGAAGATTCTACAAGCACATGGCTACTCATATTCCTTACGCTACCCAGTCACCATGAGGGTAATTCATAAAGGAGCACCCATACTGTTTGCTTCACCTGAAACCTCCAGGATTTTTTAAGAGCCCAACATCCAGAGGGCTTCCGGGAGCAAGGACTTTACCTGACTGGGCAGACAGGCAAAAAGCAGGTGGAAATGGAGGAATCCTCATAGGCTGAGCTCGACACACCAGTCACCTCACAGATACAGAATTTTGAAGCTGTCCTTCCTCCTAGGTCTCGGAAGCAATACCCCATGGCCAGGCACTCTAAACGTCAGCATCCCAAAATGTGGGCAGCTTCAACCAGCCCCCAGCCTGACTGCAATCATCAATCGCATTCATCTATGGATTTAAGAGTGTATTTCATGCCCAATCCTTATGCACCATTTCAGGTAGATAACTCAGATCTCCAAGGAGAGAGCAGTGGGGATATCACGCTACCACCAGAGAAGGATCAGGCCATGAATGCAGGACAGTCTAAGACTTGGGCAGAAGTAGTGGAGCCCCCTTTGAGCCCCACTTCCTTCTTGACTCCTAAGGATGATGTTCAATCCCTAGGGAATAAGGTTGTTGAACCTGCTTGGCCATCAACCTACGTGGACAATGCTACATGACAGACTTTAGATAAGAGCTGATATTCTATCTCACTGCCTTCTCAGTCCTGTCTCTGCAGGTGCACCTGAACTAGGCAATCTAGATCTCCTTCCCCCATAGATACTGAATACCTTTTATTTTCTTTACAGTTTCTTTCCCTCCCCGCCCCCTTTCCCCTTCTGATTTTATGTAAATGTATACCTGCTCTGCCTTCCCCTCCCTCTTTCTCTATACCTATTAAAAAGTCAAACAAGGTGGTTCATAAGATGCCAGGTGGGTACCCCCCTTTTGTCTGTTTGGTTACAAGATTTCTCTCCTTGCCCCCTTGCATAGTTGCGGGCCAGAGCCTGTTTTGTACACTGCCAGAGCAGGCTTTACCCTCTCTCTTACCCCCCCGGCATCCACATGGAGGCCTTGTAGCTTATGCTATTGGCTTTAGACCAGGATGTATTTTCCAGGTAGAGTGTGGACTTGTTGTAAATAGTTCTATTGTTTTTGTTTGTTTTTTGATATTTGTTGTACTGTACTGCCCTTCACAATGTAATAGGATACGAGAGTATGTTGCAGGGAAGGAGCCCAAGCTGCAAGACTGCCACAGTTTACCCTGGCAGGGATGTCTCCCCTCCTCAGCCTTGCTAGAAGAATATATTCGTATGTTTAAAATAGTACTGTTTCAGATAGTGGATAATGGCAGACATTAATCTAGTTGCCTGGAACGCGAGGGGCCTTAACACCCCAGTGAAACGTTCACAGGTATTGTGAAAATTAAGTAGGCTGTGGTCAGATGTCACTCTTCTCCAGGAGACAAAACTAAGGCAAGCAGAACACAATGGCCTGAAATGGGCATGGGTGGGACAGATTATCTCATCATCTGCCCCTACACATACGTAAGGGGTCTTCATCTTGGTGCATAAAGTCCTACATTGGTCTCTGACAACCTCCTAAAGGGACAAGACAGGCAGATGGGTGATGACACTCGTCACTACCCAACAAGGGCCCTTACTGGTGGCCAATGTCTATGGCCCCAATGAGGATCTCCCATATTGCTATCAAGACCTGACACAGTCCCTTTCTTCCCTTGTGGGAGACCAAACTCCAGTGGTCCTGGGTGGAGATTTTAATGTCCCTTTAGACCCAGTTATAGATAGGGATTCCAATACCCCAGACAAACACCCTAGAACTAGGAGGGCAATGCAGCAACTTGTCTCTGATATAGGGCCACAAGATGTCTGGAGAACACTTCACCCGAAGGACAGAGAGTATACCTTCTTCTGTCCAGTGCACGGCACCTTCTCCCGTATTGACTACTGGTTAGTTTCCCCCTTTCAGAGACAAGTAGTTCTTGATACACACAAATTTTCGCAATAGTTATATCAGATCCTGCCCCGGTCAGACTTCTGCTGACATGTGGCCCAAAAGTGGGTCCTTTTCACACTTGGAGGCTTAACCTCCTCTTATTGAGGGATCCAGACTTCCCAGGATGGCTGACTACCCAAGTCAAGCTTTATCTGCAGGATAACCCCCACTTACCTGACAGATCCGGCCAACCTATGGGAAACCCTGAAAGTAACTATCAGAGGAGATATTATGGCCTATGCTTCAACCTGGAACAATGCCTAGTGGTTTTAGAAAATGCTGCCGAGCATTCCCCCCACACACATAACCCTAAAATCTCCCCCAATTACCTAGAAATTACTGCATACGCATTCGATCAGACATCAATTGTTTATTGGAAAGGAAGGCTGAGCTGGTGGACCTCCACTTAAAACATAAATTCTGGGTGGGAGGCGAAAAAGGGAGGAAGGTCCTGGCATATAGGCTTTGCAAGCAGAGGGCAGAAAGCTATATATCTAGCCTGAGAGACTCAGAAGGAGTAACGCAGATGACTCAGGAGGGTATAAACTCCTGCATGGTAGATTTTTATAGAAATTTGTATACCTCTTTCAGAAGCCTGGATCCTATCACTATTAGCCAGTTTCTAGATAAATTCCCTATCCCTAGACTATCCCCACTACAGGCAGAAGCCTTGGAAGCCCCCCTCACTTCCTCCGAAGTGATAGCAGCCATACAAGCTTTAAACAAGGGCAAAACCCCAGGAAGTGATGGCTACCTCCCCAAATTAAGGAACATTGTAGTCCCACTAGTCGCCCACATATTAGCGTCTCTTTTTAAAACAGCGAGAATGATTGGCTGTTTCCTGAATACGCTCAGAGAAACTATTAATGAAACAAACTAACCCCTCCATCTATCAGCCCATATCTTTAATCAATTCTGACAGTAAAATATTCACCAAAATAATGGCAATCTGTTTAAACCCTCTTCTCACCTCCCTGATCCATCCCTCGCAGGTGGGCTTTGTGCTGGGGAGATACAGCAGAGACCATATTTGTACCATGATTAATATCATAAGCTCAACCCAGACTGCCTCAACCCCTGCTGCAACAATCACAATAGGCTTTGAGAAAGCCTTCGACTCCCTTGAATGGGACTACTTGTTCCAGGTCCTAGGTGCCATGGGGTTTGGCCCACATTTCCTAGCCTGGCTGGCTGCACTTTACTATTGCCCTAGGGCATGGGTCCTTACAAATACCACCCTATCTGGGCCCTTCCCCATGGGGTGGGGCACTAGACAGGGATGCCCTCTTCCCCCCCTATTGTTTATTATAGAACTAGAACCCCTTGCAATAGCCCTAAGATCTTCTCCTGAAATTGGGGGTGTACAAATTGGCGACGATGCCTGTAACACTCTCTTATACGCGGATTACTTGCTGGTCCCCCTAGCAGATGTCCCGGCTTCTATCCCCACTTTACTGAATTTATTGGCGGAGTTTGCTGAAATATCTAGTTTAAAGATAAATTGCTCCAAAATGGAGGTTTTACCTTTAAACTCCCAGTGCACCAAATCCCTAGTAGAACCATATGTGTTACAGTGGGTGTCACAAATGATAACGTACCTGAGTGTTAAGCTTCCTATAGACTTAGCTAGAGTGTGAGAAATTAATCTAGTGCCACTCCTTACAGCTCCTTGCGGATCTTAGAACTGAAATGGATAGATGGAGCAAACGTCACCTCACTCTGGCAGGGAAAATCTCTGCCATTAAAATGATTATTGCACCTAACTTGCTCTATGTAATCTTGCACATTCCCATGGCACTCCCTGCTTCTTGGATTTCACACATAGATAAGATGTTTTCTAGCTTCCTGTGAGAAAGGACTAGACCCAGGTATAGCAAAAATAAATTATGAGCCCACTGGACACAAGGGGGCTGGAACCTCCCCTGGATTGAAGGGTATAAGCTAGCATACCTCACAGCACAGACCTTGATATGGTTCCTACAGTACCAGAAAGGGATAATACCCCACAATGGGTGGAGTTGGAAAGGACAAGAGCTGGAGTTCGGAGTTTATCGACCGTACTATATTCTCCCATCCCTCAATCCCTAAAAGAGCATCTACTATATCAGCCTCAATCTCATCGAGGCATCTAGTTCATAAAAAACTTAAAGCTAACCCTCATCCCCTGTTAGAAATGCCTCTGTGTCAGAACACGGCCATCAAGATAGAGGGGAAAACAACATTTCATTGGAAAGAATGGGCAGACTGGGGGATCCTTAAACTAGCTCATATACTGGAGGAAGGGGGAACCAATCTGAAACCCTTCAGGGACCTGGATGCTGAATTCCACTTCGGAAAAAAATCCTTCACGCAATACCTACAGCTGCACAGCTCAGTTCAGGCCTACATAAAACAATATCATAATGTGCGATATTCTAATCCCATTCCTCTCCTTAGCTGGTTAGAGGTAAAAAAAGGAATAGTCAGTCATATTTACTCTGCTCTGCGGGGCAGGATCTCTTCGGGGTCTAATTTGGCCAAAGCTAAATGGGAGAAGGCTCTTGGGCTAAGCATCTCGGAAAAACAATGGCTGACTTGCTGGAAGGTAGCCCATAAGTACCTCCCAGATGGCCGTAGTCAGCTGATACTACATAAAATTCTTTCCAGCTGGTATTACACCCCCAGCATGCTTCATCAAATGGCAGTAGCCACTAACAGCAACTACTGGAGGTGCAATGCTCTGGGGGGGGGGAGACTTAGCCCATATCTTATGGTACTGCCCTAAACTAAGACCCTTCTGGACAGCTGTCTCCAGCCTAGCCACACAGATCTTGGGGACTTCTATTGGCATGGCTCCGGAGATTTGGATCCTTGGTCTTCTTCCACTGCACCTGTGGATCTCGAAGAAGAAAGCCCGGTGACTCTCAATTTTTAGTCTCCAAGCCAAGCAGCTTATTTTAAGCCACTGGAGAATGGCCAAGATCCCATCTTTAACTGAGCTATATAGCTCTACAGAACATATTGCCTTCTTACATCATATGTCTCATGTAATAGACAATAAAATCCCTCAATATCATCTGTGTTGGGACTCTTATATGGCATATCTCTCCACACGTGCTGGGATAGGATGATATTGTAGCTCCCTGGGACTCATCTCAGGCACAATAACGATGGATGATTTATGTACTGCAGGCTTGGGCACCTTACCTGCGAGCTGTATTTTGCACTCTCCTACTGTAAACTATTTCTATATATATGCGAAGGAAGTAGTTACATTGCTCAATAAGAAACTAAATATACTTCATATCTTGTGAGAAGTTTTGTAACATAATTAACACACCCCTCAACACAGCAACTCTTTATATAGTACTGTGTCCCGGGGCAGGAATATACTACTAGACATTACATTGCATAGTAGACGCTATAGCATTATACTCAGATGATATAAGTAGACAAAATGTCTCCTTTTTTTTCTTTTTTTTTTCTTTATTTTAACCCTTAAAGGTATATAGTTTTAAGAGACAGACTTCTGTACATCATGTGTGTATCCTTATCTGGAATATAACTGTGTCAGACATATCATCTGATTTCTCATAACCTAATTATTAATTTTGTCTATATTGTTGCCCTGTAGTATGCTTGTTTTTTTTTTTTTTTTTGACTATGTTCTCTGTGGCAATCTCACTGTATATGATGGAATACCTCAATAAAAAGTATTAACTGAAAAAAAGAACCGAAGAATTGCCTGCATTTTCCATTCTGTCATAGTGAGATAAATTCCATGGTTCAGCACTGTAATTCTGCAGAAAACTCTAATGATTATACGTGCAGTTCTGCAGTCACATGGGATTATGAGGGATGTATCAGGTGATAGCACACTGTTTTTGTTCTGTGCATAGCTTCTCACTTATGAAGAGATTGTCGAAGAGGAAAGGGCTCTGTTCATTCTGCTGCACAGTTACACCATCTTTGACTCAGAACCTGCAGTTTTCTTGCTGATTGCAAGGAAAAAAGAGCTAGTATCTGTACGTTCAGTGCTGAAGCAAACATATTGCTGCAGTTTTGAATATCTTGGAATGACTATTGTGTAATAGTCTTACTGTATTCTCTGTAGTACTGTGTTGTTTCTTATTATGTTATTTAGAGAAGAAAACAAACCATGGTGGGCAAGGGAAAGTGTGGAGGATATGAAAAAAGTCCTGTTGTTGCTGGATCTTTGATGGTGCTACTGGGTGCAGCACAGTCAGTGGCACTCAGTTTTCCACTGGTAGTGCAGTTCCAGCAGTGCCCCATGCTGTGCCAGTGTCAGCTGGAGCTGGCAGCAAAGCTGCTAGTTTCTTTGGGTTGCAGCATAGTAATCCCACAGCAAGTGTTGTTCAGCATGCAGAACTGGCAAGAAAAACTGCCATGGATTTCTCTGCAATACTATGTCAGTCTCAGGAGTCTCAGGAAGAGAAACAGTCACAAGAGTCTCAGGAGCTGTCTCAAGAGCAGTTAGGGACTAAGAGCAATGAGATTGTGCATCCAGTGGCAGTCAGTATCAGTAAGGATGATGTTAAGGGGGCCCAACACCATTAGGTATCCTGGAAGAGGAGGGAGAGAAGGAGCTGGAACACAGTGTGCATGAGATGGAGGACGAGAAGGAAGAATATACTCAGTCTGAACATCCTGCTACTGTCTAGGTGGAAGAGAAGGGTAGTGAGGAAGAAGAGGTGTGGGATAATCAGCATTTAGTGTCAGTGTCAGAAATGTCTGAGTCAAACATCAGTGATGATAGCGATGAGGGAGGGAATGATGACCCAGTATTTGACCCTATTTGACATCCTCTCCAAGCACCCATTAAAAAAGTGTTGTCACAGATAAAGAGAATCAGTCCTTTTTATTCCACCCCCTTATAAAGAGCAATCTGATGTTAGGGGAACGGGACCTCAAGGTAAAAGGATACATGAGGATGAGTAGCACCAGAAGCAGCAACAGGCAACCATTGCGTCCGCCCCTCTGCCCCTGGCCCCGTCTACTCCACCCAAGAAAATCTGGCATGTCAGCCGAAAGTCCCTTCTGTGGGATTTTTTCTCAGTGGATGAGGCTGACAACAGTGTGGCTGTCTGCAATATATGCAACTGAAAAATTAGCAGAGTTAAAGCAGGAACACGCTATGGGGCAACTGGTATTTATAGCCATATGCAAACAAACCATTCTATTTACTGGGCACAGCATAAGCAGTTGGCATCAATGTCCACTTCTGATGTCGTACATGAACAGTGTGAAAGAAAGGGTAATGGCAATATAACATTTAACCCTTTACTGTGTTCCTGCCCTAAGCATGCAGACATAAGTGGCAGTAGTCAGTGTGTTGTATCGGAGTCCCCACTTCCGTACAGTGATTTTTTCCCACCGTGTCTTCACTGTCAGACAAGGCAGCCACAGCAGAAAGAGCAGAATTGCTAAAGCCAGTGCATAAACCTATTCCACAGTCCATCATACTCCCAGCCTTAAACAACCAGATATTAAATCTGCCTTTACCAAGCACACCAAATGGCATATGTGTGGACGTTTTTTATATGCACGGCAGTAAGATCAGGGCTAGATAGAAGTTGGGGTGCACTATGCCACCACTGCACTAAGGATATATCAGGGATTGTTGGGGATTGCCATTGGCCTGCCACAGCAGGGGCAACACAGAGGTGGACACGGGCACCAAAACTGTACTGGGACACAGCCTTATGGTGGCAACCTGCCACATGCCTCAGCCTTGTGGTGGTTGCCCCTTTTCTGCCCAGGTCCTCAGCTTGGTGTTCTTTGGGGGCACCTAGGCTACCCCCTGCACACTTGTCCATGGCTGTGTCCTGGACTTGTGCCACAGCCTCTGACTGCATCAATCATTCTGATGCAGGCCACATATTGTGGATATTCCAGTAGGTTTGGCACAAGTCACCAACCTTCTGGAATAGCAGATGTTGTGTTTGCCACAGCTGTGTCTGACACAGCCACCTTCTTTGCTGCAAATTGTATCCGATGCTGGTGGCTTCTAGAATCAGGCCGCCTTTGTCAAAAGAGCTAAACACTGCTGTTGCAAAGATGTTGACAACAAACCTGTTGCCACATTCTTTTGTTGAGAAGCCTGGCTTTCTACAACTCATTGAAAAAGCTTCTTCCACAGACAAAGCGCCATGTTGCACCTATTTCTCCACCAAGGCTGCTCCAACCCTTTACAATGACCTTGATTGCATTGTGTCCCATGCAGTGTCCCATTCTTCAGTATCTAGCATCCCCCTAACCACAGATATCTGGACTAGCAGCACATCATATGCTATCAGTTTTATGTGCATTACTGAACACTGGGCCTATTTCCCTAGGGTTTATGCCTTGCAGTCATGCTCATCATCTATTTGCCCTCTGAGAAATGCCAGTACTAGTGGTGGTCCTCATCAGCATGCCACAATGAGCACTTGGAGCATACATTGCTCACATAACTCTGCCAGAATACATGCCTGACTCATTGAAGCCATTACATCCTGACTGAAAGCACATGGCTTCAACGCTGGCTTCATTGCAAGTGACAATGCATGGAATGTTTTGAAAGCAATTAGTGATGGCAGTTTTTATCATGTCCCATGTTTTGCACATGTTCTCAACTTGATTGTGAAGGTCTTTCTTGATCATGAAGCAGTCAGTAGCATGTGGACTATCAGCCACAAAATCTGCAGTCATTTCAGTTGCATCTCACTGGCAAGATCGGAGCTCAGGAATCCACAGAAGGCCAAGGAGTTCCACAAAACCATCTAAAGATCACTGTAGTAACATGCTGAAACTCAACACTATAAATGCTTGACAGGATATCTGAGCAGTATAAGTTGATCAATAACTATGTTATGCAGATGCGTGATTGTGAAACACAGATAGCCATGTCATTGAGTCCATCACAATGGATGTTTATGGATAGTGTCACCCAAATCCTCCAACCATTTGAACAGGCTACACAAGTTGTTAGCTCTGAAATGCATGCCTAAACCAGATTATACCACTGCTGCATGTACTCTGCCAGACACTGATCAATGCCGGGGAGCAATTTGTATTGTCAGCAGACTTTGTGCGAGTAAAGCTGGCTGACCAGATCATGCAGCTGTTTGATGATGATCCTAGGGTGATTCACATAACACAAAAACACAGAAAGGCTGCACTCAGTCTGGTGGTGCTCCAAATGAAATGGAATTCACACAGTCAAAGAAGGACACTAATCAACCATTTCAAGAAATACTCTTGGCTCCAAATTTCCAAAAGCGATATTTATTCCAAATAGCAGAAGTCTGCATGCTTGATGCATTTCAGACAGCTGTAGCAACTATTTGCACCTTGTAAAACTTGAAACTTTTTACTCCCCTTGACTCAATACAGATTTTGACTTAATATATTTTTTAAAGAAAAAGAAATACATTTTCCAGCACAAATTATGAACCTGCTTTGTAATATTTATATAGGACTAGTATTTAACTTTTGATATGTGTATTATTGTTACTTATATATTTGCTTGGGTGTTCTTGAATTATTTTTAAAGGGACACTGTCAATCCCCTTAGGTCTCAAAGTGTCCCTAGTTTAAAAAACATATTTTATGATTGCCAAAATTCTGGAAAGATTTTTGATGTAGCTGGTAGTTTGATTCTGACTCTTATTTTCATTAAAAAAGTAAAAACAGACTGTCCAACATACTGGTGTTATCACACCAAAACAGGTAAGAACAGGACCATGATTGTAAACAAAAACAAGAGTGTTTAAAAATATACATTGCCATGCATTTCAGTTCTACTAAGAAAGGCTACAGACAAAACAAACAGCAACATCAATGAATTTTAGAAAGAGATTAAGCAATCATAAAATGTGGGGTTTCTACTAGAAATAATATGATGACAAACAGGTTGACAGTGTCTCTTTAATGTTTTCTCCCCCCCCCACCAATTCCCTTCCCTCTTCAGGTTTCCTCCTTCTTATTTGTGGTTATTTTCTACTTATTCTCCTTATCATGTGATGTTGTTGCACCTATAAGAAACATTAGTGAAGAATTACGTCGTTATGACATCACATATTTGTCTTTGTACTATTTAATTGTCTGTAATGTCTGTTTGCACCAGCTTCTGATAAAGGACCACTGTCCAAAATGCATCAAGCGTGCAGATTTTTTTGTTTTGTGAAATAAATATCACGTTTGGAAATTTGGAGCCAAGTGTATTTCTTGAAATGGTTGGTGAGTGCTGTGATGTTATAGGAATTTAATATACTTATTAGATAGTCCCTAAGGTAAATGTAAGAAGCTGATGATTTGTAGACAGCCCCTAGAGTGGGGGGTGTTATGGGAAGTTTGCTTGGCTGGAGCGGTGTGTTTAACATGACTGCACAATAAAGATGAGTAAAAACTCATGCTGGTTTCATGATTATTAACAAGTAAAACATGGTGTCAGAAGTGGATATCAAAACCTGAAAAGATGGAAAAGAACATAAAAAAGAACTCTAGAAGAAGACTATCTGTTGAAAAAACTGAGAGAGAAAAAAAATGGATAAACTAAATCCTCCATCAGTTATGCAGTTGTCTGGAAATGTAGCTGAAAATTGGAAGAGATTTAAACAAAGGTTTAACATTTATTTAACTGCTAGTGGCGCTGAAAGCAAAAATGGCAAAACAAAGGCCTCGATCTTTCTACATGTAGTCGGGGAAGATGTGTTAGACGTTTACAACAGTTTCCAGTTCAATGATGGCAAAAACATGGATCTTGATGTAATTATGAAAAAATTTGAAGAGTACTTTGTACTGAAATGAAACGTAACCTACAAGAGATATAATTTTTTCACATGAGACAAGAAAAAGTGTGATAGCTTTGATCAGTATTTAACAGTTACATTCGCTCTGCAAAATGTGCCAGTTTGGAGATCTGAAAGAATCATTGATTAAGGACAGAATTATATGCGGAATCACAGACAACGGGCTCAGAAAAGACTGCTTAGAGAGCAAGATTTAACTTTGGACAAAGCTATAAACACGTGTAGAGCTGCTGAAACTACCAAATCACAGGATAAAGAGCTGAACAAAGAAAACGAAGGTGCTGTGTATTCACTAAAGAAGCTTGCAATAAACAAGAAATATTTTTAGAAAACAAAGCAGCAGAAGGAGCAGCAGCCTAATCGGAAAACATGTGGGAGATGTGGAAATAACCATAACCCCAAAGCTTGTCCTGACTATGGGAAGTCCTGCAGTAAGTGTGACAAATACAACCATTTTGCTAAATGCTGCAAAATGAAAAGTGAACAAAATAAAGTTCACACTGTCGAAGAAGATGAGCCCGAAGAGTTCTTTATAGATTCTGTAGAGCTGTGTGTTTCTGAAAAAAAGGAATGGATTGTACCTTTAAGTGTGAATGAGACTATCACACCATTCAAGCTTGACACAGGAGCACAGGTGAGCCTGATTTCCTTGCAAGACTATGAAACTCTGCATGTAAAATCTAAAATTCATCCAGCCAAGATAAAAGTAACTGGTTAAATAGGAGAGAATATTCCAGTAAAAGGGAGCTGCATGGTATCTCTGAAGCACAAAGGCCAGCAGTTCAAGATGTCTCTGTTAATTGTAGAGAAGGATGTGCAACAAATTCTAGCCATAAGTGCCTGTGAGAAACTCAATATAGTGAGAAAAGTGTTTGTCATGACATCACAAGCTGAAGCTAAATGTGAATCATTATTTACAGAGTACAGCAAAGTGTTCAGAGGTCTAGGATGTTTGCCTGGGGAGCACAAAATAAACATAGATGACCAGGTGCCACCCGTAATACACCCTTGCAGGAAAGTGCCATTCACACTGAGGGACAAACTGAAGGAAGAGCTGAACCACATGGAAGCCACATGTGTAATCAAGAGAATTGATGAACCTATAGACTGGGTGAGTTCTTTAGTCATAGTTGAGAAGAAAAATGGCCAGCTCAGAATATGTCTTGACCTGAGACTTAAACAGAGCTATAAAAAGGGAACATTTCAAGTTACCTTGCAGAGAAGAGATAATGTCACAGTTTGTTGGTGCTAAATGGTTCAGCAAACTGGATGCTTCTTCTGGATTTTGGCAAATGAAGATAGATAAGGCTAGTTCAAAGTTATGCATGTTTAATACTCCAGAAGGAAGATACAGATTTCTTTGTCTGCCGCATGGGATACTGTCCACTCCAGAACTTTACCATAAAAGAATTCATATGATTTCTGAGCACATTCCAGGTGTTGAAACTACATCATTGTGTGGGGTTCATTGTGTGGGGTTCCACAAAAGATGAACATGACTTCAGATTGAGACAAGTGCTGGATCTGACAAGAAAAGCAAATCTTAAATTCAACAAAGAAAAATGTGAGTTTTGTGTAAAAGCACTGACTTTTGTGGGTGATATTGTTACAGATCAGGGCATTAAACCTGACCCTAAGAAGACATCTGTGATAGTGAAAGTGCAAAAGCCCAGCTACAAAGATGATGTCAGAAGGTTCTTAGGAATGATTCATTACCTAGGGAAGTTTATTCCTCAACTTTCAGCATGATCAGCCCCACTCAGATGGCTGTTGGAGCAGAAAAATGAATGGATGTGGTCACATGAACAGGAGCAAAGCTGGAAAGATCTGAAGAAGGCTATTATAGAAGAACCAGTGTTAAGATTCTATGATCTTGCTAAAGAAACAAGAATATCAGCTGATGCTTCACAGTTTGGCTTGAGCTCAGTACTTCTGCAAAATTATGAAGGAATCTGGCAACCTGTAGCATATGCTTCTAAAGCCTTGATGAGCGCCAAAACAAGGTATGCCCAAATAGAAAAAGAGTTACTAGCAATAACTTATGCTTGTGAGCGATTTCATCAGTATGTGTATGGTCAGGCATTCACAGTGGAAACAGACCACAAGCCTCTAGTAGCTATAATGGTCAAGTCTCTAAATGACTGTCCAAATGAGAATACAGAGAATGCTAATTAGATTACAAAAGTCCAATGTTCAGTTGATCTATAGTCCTGGAAAGTACATGTATGCTGCAGACACACTTTCACATGCTGTAGACAAGAGTGGAAGCCTCAAAAGTCAAATAGAGAAATAAAGGCATATGTTGACATGATTGTGACCTCTCTTCCTGTGTCCAATGAGAGACAAGAGCAGATCAGAAAAGAAACAGAGGCAGATGAAACAATGAGAATCCTGAGAAATACCATATTAAAGGGTTGGTCAAAGGAGAAAAGTGCATGTCTGTTGTCTATTCATGATTTTTTGACCTGTAGAAGTGACATATCTGTTGTCAATGACATTATTTTCAAAGGTAACAAATTTGTTATGCCAGTAAAACTTGGAAAAAAAATGCTACGCAAAATACATGATGGGCACTTAGGAGAAGAAAAACACAAGAGAAGAGCCAGAGAAGTAATGTATTGGTGGAGAATGAATCAAGATATTGCCCAGATAACTGCAACCTGTGAATTGTGTTTCACGTACAGACCAAAGCAGCCAAGCCAGCCATTATGTCCTCATCCAGTGCCAGGCAGACCATATCAGAAAGTAGGTGCCGACTTGTTTGATTGTAATGGGAAAACCCATACAGTTGTAACAGATTATTTCTCAAATTATCCAGAGGTAGCAACAGTGCCTGCAACTACCAGTAAAGCTGTAATCACCTGCATGAAGTCAATCTTTGCAAGATGTGGTGTTCCAAATGAAGTGTTCACTGATAATGGTCCACAGTTTTCCAGTGCTGAGTTCAAACATTTCACCTATGAATGGGAATTCATACACAGTACTTCTAGTCCCAATTTTCTAAGATCAAATGGACCGGCAGAGAGCTCAGTAAAAACTGAAAAATCTCATGAAGAAAACACATGATGGAAAAGAAGATTTTTACAAAAGCCTACTGATCTACAGAAGTGCATCATTACAGAATGAGCTTTCTCCAGTGCAAATGCTTATAGGAAGGAGGATCAGGACAAATCTGCCAATATATGAAGAGCTACTGAAGACTCATGACTCAGAACAGGTGAAACAAAGCAAAGGAAAACAAAAGGAAAAGCAAAAACAGTTACATGACAGAGAGCAAGAAAAGTATCTGATTTAAGGCCTGGAGATCAAGTGCGCCTTAGAGACTATGAAAAAGGAATGTGGCTGCAAATGGGCACTGAACAAGCACAAATTGCACCAAGGTCATATCAGATTGAAACAGAAAGAGGAGCAGAGGTGAGGCCGAATCATGTAGATTTAAGACTTCTGCCAAAGGTTGAAGATGCCAATTTGACTGAAGTTGACTTACCAACTTTCACAGCAGTCAGTCAAGACAACAGCGAAGAGATTAATAGCAAGGATGATTCGGAGCAGTGTGCATCCACTGAAAAGTCACCAGGGAAGGAAGCAAGACCCAAAAGAGAAATTTGACGTCCAGAGAGACTGATTGAAACTTGTTAGATAAGTAGAGTGGAGTGAGTGGTAAAGACTCACTAGAGAGTGAAGTAATAGTGACCTCTCCTCTCAAGATTAGGTTTAGTTTAATTAGAAACCTCAGTCTGTAAGAAGTTAAAATAATAATGGTAATAATTCAGCCAAGTTACTGTAAGCCAATAATTCAGTTTGAAAATAATATAGCACTTTTCTTTAAGTGAGGAAGATGTGATGTTATAAGAATTTAACATACTTATTAGATGATCCCTAAGGTAAATGTCAGAAGCTGATGATTTGTAGACAGCCCCTAGAGTGGGGGGTGTTATGGGAAGTTTGCTTGTCTGGAGCAGTTTGTTTAAGAAGGCTGCACAACAAAGATGAGTAAGAACTCATGCTGGTTTCATGATTATTAACAAGTAATACAAGTGCCCTTCTTTGACTGTGTGAGATTCACATAACTCCTCTGAGACATACATCCTGACAAACTTGCTGGATCCACGGTACACGCATGGCATGATGGCACTTCTTCCAGATGAAAAGTCTAAGCTGGACCACTATATTTAGATCCTTTGTGGCAAAATGCAAAATTGGATGATGGTAACTCATGCAGAGAAAAGGCCAGAATTGAGATCTGGAGAAAACCTGAAGGAACAGCCCCTCTGAAAGTATGCTCTTCATCCTCCTCTTGTACTATGTCTGCTCCTGCCCCCTCAACCTCACATAGCCATGGCAAAAGCCCTCTCTTGTCCATGCTGCAGAAGGTTGGTGTTTCAACACACCAACCAGATGAGGGCAAGACACAAGTTCAGCTGGCTGACACCCATATTTTTAAGTTATACCTGGATGACCCAGAACAGCTGAGCATTGATGATGAGCCATTAGAGCACTAGTGAGTAAACTTGAAATCTGGCCTGCTCTCACAGCTCTGGCCATTGAGCATTTAACCTGCTTCTGTGCCAGTAATAGCTCAGAAAAACTCAAATTACTGTTTTTTTTTTTTTTTAGCAATGATAGCGTTTGGTGTGCTTGTGGACCGCTACCATTGCCATTATTGTTGCAGTTGCTGTTTTGGGTGGGCACTGTTTTTGACAATGCCATTTTGCATTCACGATTTTGGACCGCATTGTTGTTTGTTCTCAATCTTCACCTAGTGCTTTCCAACTCCTCTCTGCTCATCTCTTTCTCTTTCTCTTTCTCTCTCCTGTTAATTTGGGCAGTGTGGAGAGCTGTTCCATCTCAGTTCCATCTCTTCTCTCTCTCTCTCCTACACTTGCCAGCAGCACAGCAAGCCATCCCTGTCATCTACTTAAAGACAGATGGGAAGCATTGTATGTTTTACTAAGCCATCTGGAATAGTTGTAGGGAAGTTGATACACAAGGGTGGGGGTGGAAAGGATGAGAAGGGACTTGACAAGGTTGGAGGAATGGTCAGAAGTATGTCAGCTTGGATTCAATGCAAAGAAGTGCAAAGCAATGTACATGGGAAACAAAAACCCACAAGAAGAGTACACAATGGGGGGTAGTGACAACAACAAAAATGGAAAGGGACCTGGGAGTAATCACACCAGATGACCTAAAGGTTTGTGAGAAGGCAGTAGGGATGGCTGGAGGATACTGAGATGTATAGGGACGGCCATCACTAGTTGGACAGGAAGTTGTTATCCCTTTGTACAGACAGTTAGTGAGACCCCATCTGGAGTACTGTATCCAGTTCTGGAGACCTCATCTCCACAAGGACATACACAGGATGGAGGCAGTCCAGAGGAGGGCAAATAAAATGATGCAGGGTCTGCAACAGAAGCCATATGAAGAGAGACTAAAGCAGATTAATATGTATACCCTCGAGGAGAGGAGGAAGAGGGGAGCCATGATAGAAACTTTTAAGTACCTTAAGGGAATCAACAAAGTCCAAGAGTGTAGCATCTTTCAGAAAAAGAGATGTGCTAGAACAAGGGGACATAATTTGAAGATAAAGGGGGGACAGCTCAGGGGCAATGTGAGGAAGTATTTTTTCACAGAGTGGGTGGTGGATGCATGGAATGGCCTTCTTGAGGAGGTCGTGGGTTCAAAAACAGTGGGGGAATTCAAGAATGCATGGGACAGACATAAAGCAATTCTTATGAGGGGTAGGAAGAAATAGCTGTTGGTTAACTAGGATCTGCAACTTGTCTGGTAAGCCGGGAGGTGGGCAGACTGGGTGGGACAAGTGGTCCTTGTCTGCCGTCAAAGTCTCGGTTTCTATGTTTCTATAGCTCTGTATGGTTAAAGCTGGACTGTTCTCTGAGCACTCCTTGCTCTTGTTTACACCACTGTGATTGGTTGACCATCGATGGCACTCTTATATTCCTTTAATGGAATAAGTGTGTCCCAGGGGATGGAGAGTGGGAAATGTTTTGCTTTGGGTGGAGGGTTGGGGGATTAGTAGTTGGTTTGTCGTGTTTTTTTTCCTTCAAACTCCTCATTGTTCTATTTATTTACTACCTATTAATAACATTGTTCTAGTTTCAATTACTGTTCATTAGTGCATTTCATGTTATTCAGTAAAGTATATTAAATTACAAAAAAAGCCACCCCTGTTCTGTCTCTTTCTTTCTCTGTCTGTCTCTCTCCTTCCTCTCTTAATCATTGTATCTGCGGGGTGGACTGCAGTGGTGTAGTGATTTATTTGTTTTGCTGTAGTAAGGCTGTTGGGAACCAAGTGCTGGTATACAAGTCATTAATCAATAGTCAGGTGACTGTTTTTAACCAATGATATTTGTGCTTTTGGCTCATCATTGTCAGACCATTCTATAATGTAACTTAATAGTAATATATGTCTGCAGCTCGGCAGAACAAAGACGCATGTCAACATGAGTGAGCGTGACACATTTGTCCTGAACTGCTGCTACATACGTTAAAACAAAAGTTGGAGAATAAGTTTTGATTCCTGATTCACATTATGTATCCCCAGATTATCAACACTTGCACTGTTTGAACACAGCAGTATTTTAAAATTTCCCAATTGGCCACTGTTTAGGCCCCCATCCCGAAAATAAAAAAGAGAAATACCAAGAATATGTGGGCAGACGTTGTTTTCTGTTTTTTTCTGTTTGTTTATCTCTGTTTCTGCAACTTGTTTAATTAAAAAAAAAAAACAGCAGTATTTCTAAGTGACACAGTTGGCCACTGCTTAAGCCCTCCCGTCCCAAAAGAAAAAAGAAATACCCCCAAAATTAGGCAAACATTGTTATTTGTCCTTTACTTTTTGTTCTTCTATGTTTCTGCAACTTTTTTCCATAAAATCAGCAATATTTCTAACTGTCTCCTTGATCATTGCTTATGCTCCCATCCACAAAAGAAACAAGATAAAAAAATGTGTGGACATTGTTATTTGTCCTTTACTGTTCCTCTTTCTTGCTACTATTTTCTTTAAAAAAATAGCATTTGCATGGCTCTACATTCCCTACTTGCTCACTGTTTAGCCCCCCAAAAAAGAAAAGAACCCCCACATTAAATTTGATCAGCCATTGTTATCTGTCCTGCATCCATCTGCTACTGTTGGATTTTAAAAAAAAAGCATGCGGTGTAATAAAGTCCACTCCTCAGTTGCCCGATGTGTGAGTTGAGGCTCCCCACTCCAAAAGACACAAGAAATCCTCCCCCAAATAATTGGTCTGATATTGTTTCACACCCTTTATCTTTTCTCTTTCTTTATGCCATTGTGTTGTGTTAAAAAAAATTACTTGCTGTAAACTCCACCGTTGTCAATCCATAGTTTGCCCCCCACCACAATAAGTATCACCTCCCAAATTTTCATAGTAATACAGATGAGCTGACTGAGTAAAAACAGTGACATGTATAGTCTTTGCTTATTACAAGACTGATCAATCCACTATGACAAACAATAACCACAGAGGCACCCACAAAATCAGTCAGTATCACCTCCCTTCCTACATTTCCTACCAATATTATTCAGCGGTGAGTGCATGGCCTGTGACTTGTACTACATAAATAGATAGTCATGGGATTTTCTAGGACTGACAAATGTACAATGGGAAATAATAACCATAGAGGCATCAACAGAATCTGTCAATATCACTTCCACTCCAAAAATGTGAGAACAACAGTGTCACTGGCAGTAGGGCAATGTGTGGCATAGCTTTATTTATTTATTTATTTATTTATTTTGTGTAACTGGATGGGCCCACTGGAACCATTACAGTCCCTTTTTGAGGGGTGACTCAGAGTTAATTACAGGTAAGGATACAGAAGACATTTACAGAGTACAGAAAGTAATTGTTTACAATACAACATGCAGCAGTTAAGGACATTGTTAATACATTCCAGACAATTGTGCATTTTTACAATAGGGTAACAGAAGTAGGTGGTGGTAGTTACAGTGCTGAATAAATCTGCATGTATGCAAAGACCCAGTCCCTAGCTTGGATTCCCATTGTTTCAGGGCAGTGTTCCAGTGTTAGTGCTAGCAAGTGCATATGCTCCTGAAAGAAACTTGATAAGATATTTATATGTACTCACAGTGTGGTCAATAGTGACAGTAGCAGGGCACATTGGTGGAAACTGGAAATTCAACAGAAATAAAACTTGTGGAGAACTACAACAGAGGCACCACACTGTCAAACAGAATCTGCCAATGTGGCTTGATGTTATCACATCATGATAGTGCATGACTTGAGTAATGTGATGTGTGTTGTACTCATTCATACAAAAGTGATGGAAGAATTGATAAATCCTATTGCTCAGCTATGGGTTTGGATGAATTACAGCACCATACCACAGAGGTCATTTACTACTATGGTACTCTGACTGTGATAGTATCCTCTTCAACATTTCACATCTCCTTCTACCATCACACAGGTTAGTAGGAATATTTTTTTTTGTTTACAGTTGATTCCTAACTGTTCTTATTAGTGTGGTGACATCAGGCAATGCTTATTATGCTATCCATTCCCTAGTCACCACAGTCTCTCCACTGCTGGAGCTGGAGTGCTGGGTAATCTGCTTTCTTGCCTTCTCCATTCCCTCTCTGACCTGCTCCCCACTTCCCTCTGTCTCTCCCCTCCCATCTTGTGACTCTGCCTTGAAGGACAACAGCAAATGTATTTTCCTGCTTCCTCCTGTCCCTGTCAGTCTCCATCCTGACCCTGTTTTCTGTCTTTCTCCTGCTTATGACCCCAGCCATTGCAACCTAAGGTACTAGGGACTACTATGCCAGCAGTCAGTCACAATAGAGCTGCAGCAGTACTGCATTCTTCCCCAAGAGGCACTGCTCACTTTGTTGTACTGTTGCAGGAGATACCTCCTTTCATTGCAGCACTCCATTCTGTTATATTGTTTTATATGCTTGGTCACCACACTGAGTCTATGTGTGTTATGTTGCCCATGTATCTGCAATGTGATATTTTGTAATGTGATTCCTGCTGCTGCCTGCTTCCCCCTTTCCTTGTCCCCCACCAGGACGTGAGCTGTAGCTCAGTGTGCCTTTTCCTGTTGCAAACTTAATAAGTAAATAAATTCACATGTGTGCTTCATGCAGCACTCTGTTCAGTGGATGATCTGTAATTATTCTGCCCAATGTGTCCAATACCCCATTGGTTCTGCTGTGCTTGACTGGGTAGTAATGCTCAGTCTACTGTAGAACCGTGGTCAGGAAATCACTGTGTTCATTTGCTGGAGGGCTGTTCTCTGCATGTAGACATGGTATTATGATTATCCTTTGTATGGTCTACCAAGTGGTCCTTTGGAGGGGGTGTGACTGAAGTGAGAGTTTAGCACTGTGTACACAACAGCTGACAGTCTGTGTTCTGTAAAGTGGAGAATCTGTGCAAATGGGATTTCTGGCCCTTCAGATCCTTACATCTTGACCCAAGAGCTTGGTATCTTGAGGTTATATGGTTTTACAATGAAGGACCCAGAGGATGGTAAAACTTTGTTAGATGCTGTTGCCTCCTTGTTTCATTCCAAGTTGCAAGTTCAGATTGAGGTGGGTGATATAGTTCAAGTCTATCATTCTGGGGATGTGTTTGGTTTGGACTGTATTCAGATTTATTGTGTAAACCATAGCATTGCAAAATATTTGTGGAATAATGGTCATTTACTTGAAAAATTCAACATCATTTTAATATACAGTATGTAAATATGAAAGAGTCCTTTAGCTCTGCAGGCCCAGCTCCTCAAGATTATGGACCTTTCTCTCTTGGCATTTTTTGTCATAAGAAAACTCGAGAGGAAACTGGTGCTAAATTAATGAGATAAGTATGTTCATTTCTTGCAAATTATCTTCAAATTTCACTGGGATTTAGGGGAATAATAAAAGCCAAGAGAAGGGTGGCTCATGACGCTTCCCAGGTTGATGTGGTTTTCAAATCTAGATTAATCACAGAGAAAGTTTTGGAGAAATGTCATATTCTAGACAATTTAGGTACTTATGTAGTTAAGAGTTCTATATGTGCCTCCAGTGCCGTATCTCATCCTCAGATTAATCAAGGACTGGATCCAGTGCCCTGTGCGGTTGCCAGTTGCCAATAGATTCCAAATACTTGCAGGTTATCAATGACTCACAGCTAAATATTCTACTCTACCCCTCTGCAAATATTCTCTGTAGTCCTATGGTTGATGAATCTCTGAATCATTTACTTTCCTGGAATATCACGGGTCTTGGTTCTAAATGGACCAATCAAGAATGGTTAGAGTTTGTATCTGCTTATGTGATATTGAATTTCCTGGAGACTTGACACTTACAAGAACATGAGGCTCATATCAATAATTTCAGTCTTTCAGGTTCCAGCAAAAAAAAAAAAAAAAAGACCATAAGTTAAGTAGGGCATCAGGAGGTCTCACTTGTTATGTAAGCAATAATACCCGACAGGGTGGGCATTATTGGGAAATAGCGGACCACCCAGGGGCGTAAGGAGGCCCGACGCCGCAGGCGGAGGCCATAGCCTGGAAGGTCCGATATCTAATGCCCACCCTGAAGAGTGATATATGGCTTATAAAAGGCCATGTAACTACATTTTTGTGAAATGTGAAAATAAAGAGGAGATGAATGTGAAAACTGTTCAAAACACTGTTGAAACAGTGTTCATTGACAAAGTAGTGCACCAGCTGTTCTAGGTGCTGTTACTCCTCCCTGCAGTGCTGTTCTGATTTTCTGAACACCCCCCCACACACACACACACACAGGCAGATTAAGTGAATGCTGCTGCCTTTTCATACTAATTTGTGGTATGGGTAGAGGTTGTTTCTGCAGCTTGTGGAAAAGTTGGACTTGTTAAGCAATGAGTAATGGAAAGGGAATGGAGAGCAGCAGGCGAATGAGTTTTCACCGAAGCGGTAATGTCTATCTTGTTCTTTTAAAAATGCCACGTACTAGATGAAGCTGATGCGAATGTCGGCTTCGGGAGCATGGATTGTGATAACAGCGGTCAGGAGACTGGTGTCATTGTGTGTTTTCAGTCTTCTGATCGCAAAATGACAGGACTGCAGTTTTTCTTTTTGTTTATTTAGTGCGTGCAGTTGACGGAAAGTGGGGAGGGGGAATAGTTGTCTCTCGCTTAGCGAGAGAAAAAAATGGCGGGGATTTTAAAATTCTTAGCTGCCTTCAGCCAATGAGGAAGTAGGCTGGGCAGCAGGGTACATTGTAAAGCGGATTTTGGTGGCACTTGTTTTTAGCTGGGCATCTATTGAGAAATAAATGCCCAGCTTGGAGGCAGTGTCAGCCAATCAGAGGTGAGAATTCCTTCTTGCCGTTTTATAAGTTAAGATTAACAATCAGTTTTGTGCTCAGTTGGTTAATACTACAGATTTTTGTAAAGTTCTTTTTTTCAGGGCATTCAGTTTTGATTTTTTTGCTTTTAAATTTATATATTCCTCCTCCTTCCTTTAAGTTTGCTATTAATAATCCATGGGCTGTTCTAGGGGACCTTTTAAAGGAATTATATCTGAAATGTATGAATACGCCCATTTTTATTGTGGGATATTTTAATGCAAGGAGAGTGATGTTTGTCTTTTGGACGATTTAGCTGTATGGTCAGTATATAATGTACAGACTCTGCTGGGCAGAAACACTGTATGCAGCCACCTAATCTGTGTTGCATCACTTGATTCTTTACCTGAGGACATGCCTGTCAGGCCCATAACAGATACGTTTCTACTGTATCAAAAAACAATTGCTTCTAAATTATGATCCTTTTTCCAGATCTGTATATTGGGTTTTGTCTACTGCTGCTGCCATGGTGATTTTACCCTCCTCTGTGCATGGAGTATGGCATGGACATTTCAGGAAGGTAAATAAAATACATCATAGCAATTACTTGTATTTTTCCACAGGTAAGGTGATCATTACAATGGGCAGCTGTCAGATAATGGCTATGCTACCTGAGTCTGGAAGTAGAGCTGGTGTTAACTTCATGTGCACATTTTGGGGGCTTTTGTGGAAACAGTTTAAGAGGGATATGAGTATTGGGGATGTATTATTTCTTCACTGAGAGGGTGTTGGATGCCAGTAGAAGTCCTTCAGTGTGGGTACTGTTGCCACCTGTCTAGTTTTAGACAGGGAAATTTGGTTCTTAGCGTCCTTATCAGGTCATCAGTTTTATTTCTCTGAAACGTAGTCTGATTTTTTACTCATGTTCAGGGATGGATCATCATAACGCTTACAAATGATTGTGTCCGATCATTTAATGTTTTGACTGCATGTCCAGGGTACAGTGAAGTTATTCTGATCAGACCTTTACTTGTAAAGTCAGTCAGTTTTAGAAGTGTTAAGTGTAGCTGTTAAGAGTAGCAGTATATTCACCTAACCTTTTCCACTCTGAATTTTAGATATGGTCTGCTAATTACTGTTGCAATAGGAAACAGTTTTTATACCTTTTGGCATTCTGTCATGTTTGCATGTTTTGCTCAATGTGATATAGGTGCATAGGTTCATAGATCTGTTCAAGTATATTGACGTTAGCCATAATGACTTGACACATAGAAGTGGTATGAAAATTTGGATGTACCCATATGTTTATCCATTTCTTTCTTAAACTGACTATTGTGCTTCCCACCACAACTTCAGGCAGCATGTTACACATACTAACCACATGTTGACTGAACCAAGATTTTCTTTTATTAATTTTAACTATTTCCCCCTTGAGTTGCAAATGAGATCTTGTAACTTTCCCTGAATTGTTAATATGCAACCCTGTTACCATCCATAATTGTTCTCTTTAGAATGCCCTGTATGCACAGCACAAGTCTCCCCTTATTTTTCTGTATTGAGTTCAATTCTAGAGCCTGTAGTCTTTCACTATACTTTGTGTCTCTAATACTTCTGATTTTTTAGTTACTTTACGTTGTATGTGTTCTATTATTTTATTGTTACATTTATTGCACAATGGTACTACAGGGGCACAGTATTCTAGGTGGGGTTGAACAAGTGATGTGACATGTCATAAGCATATTTGCCAATTATGTACTATTTATTGCCGTCGCTACTGCAGTTATTCCTTCTCACATGTGTCCTCAGCTTCCCCTGCTCTCATTTGTCATAGTACATGTACATCAGCAACACTACTGACACAATTACAGGCCTTTCAGGTGAATTACATAGAATGGTGATTCTGATGTTGTTGCATGTCCTATAAATATAAAAAGCAACAGCAGTGCCAGAGCCTGCCTGTTTTCACATAGTATATTGAACACAATGCAGACATGAGGGAACTATGAACATTAGGTAATGAATTTATCAAACATAACTTAAGCAACATCAGAATACATGACTGATATGGAAAAGGAAAAGAGAGGCTGTGTAAAGTAAGAACAACAGTGAGCGGTGCACCACCAGCCTGCTGCATCCTGCAGAGAGCAGACCTGGTTGTGATTGCCACAACCTTCACTTAAGCACTATGGGACCCTGTCAAGTAATGAAACCTACCCTCCCTGTGCTTCTTGGTTATCCTTGTAAATGGGCCTTGTGTCCAGTGGGCCTTATCTGCTTATCAACAAATAACACCAAATAAAATATGAAACACAATCAAAAAGAAAGAAATAACACATAACAGTACAGAAATATTTGCCAGTTATGTAATTTAGATAGCAAAAAGGAGGGGACACAGATCAAAATGGTCAAAGACAGATCAAAAGGGGAAGATACAGGGAGTGGTGCAGTGCACAGGGTGTAGGGCAACAGTGTTCACAAGGACATTCTGGGTAGTGCGGTGCTGCCCCATATGCAAGTACCTCTCTGGGCTGAGGGCTGAGTTGGCCAGTCTCCAGGCTGAGTTGGCAGGAGTACCGGAGACCTTCATCCCCGTCCAGAGGCCACCATGTCACCAGCCAATCCCTCAATGGCTGCACAGGCAGAGGGCTGGATGGACTATCGGTGGCTCAGGAAGGTTCGAGGTGGTCAGAGACACATCCTCCATCCGGTCCCTCTTAAGAACTTGTACACTGTTCTGGAGGAGTGGGAGAGTTCTGCAAGGGAACCTGAGGCTGTGACAAGGGAGGAGGTGAAGGTCCTCCAGGAGGAAGACCCAGTAGAGGGGTGGAAGAGGACCCCATGGGAAGAAGAAGTTACTCTTGTTGGTGGCTCAATTGTCTGGGGAATGAATCTGGGCACAGATAGCAGAGAGGAAAGGGAGGTTAAGTGGCTCCCAGGAGGCACAGCTCAGATGGAGGGGGAGCAGATCCAGAGGATCAGTGGCAAGGAGAGGAGGGTCTGGAGGCCATTGTCCACCTCAGAACAAAAGACATATCCAAGGACAAGGCAATCGTGGAGCAGGTGCAGGAGGACTTCAGAGAGCTGGGATGGTGCCTGAGGAAGGTAGCAAGTTCCATGTCATTTTTGGAGGTGCCGATGATCCAAAACAAGGGGGAAGATTTGAATGTCCTTATCAGAAGTGTCAACACATGGTAGAAGGGCTGGTGTAGTGAGAAGGGATATGGCTTTATTGGGGACTGAGGACTCACCTGGAATTATATGGACCTGTACTCAGTTGGTGGGCTGCATCTGTCCAGGAAAGAAAAGCGGTCCCAAATGAATGGTTTAATTGCTTTCCTGCTGAGCATTTAAACTAGCCAAGGGGGAAGGGCAACAGGTGCAGGTGGGCTCTACCAGCCCACCCCCACAAGATAGACAAGCAAGTAATGAGAAACAAGAAGGCAAGATGCTGGCAGTAACACCTGAATCAGACACAAAGGGAAAGACAGAAGAAGGAAGGCAGCAGGAAAAGGAAATTTGAGTGGAGGAAAAGAAGCAGGGGAGCAAAGGCAGGAGTAAAGGGCAGATAAGCAACAAAACATGGAAGGCCATGGTTACTGATGCTTGCAGCCTAGGGAATAAAATTCCAGAACTGGAGGTACTGCTAGTAGAAGCAGACCTCGACATAGCAGCAATAACAGATACTTGGTACACCGTAAATCATGACTGGGACATTAATGTACTGGGGTATGCTCTGTTCAGAAGGGATAGGAGCAGTAAAAAAGGGGGGGGGGCAGGTGGCCATGTATGTCAGAGAGGGTATAAAGGCAGCGGAGGTACTGGGAACAGGGGGAGGCCGATACACTGTGTGTTACCCTTGAGACAGGTGATGGCACAGCAGTCTGCACAGGGGTGATTTAAATGCCTCCAGCACAGAGAGAGAAGGTGAATAGGGAGCTAGTGGATGAAATGCACAAGATGGCAGCAATAGACGAAGTACAGTACAAGTCTCATTAAACTGTTCCTCCAACTCACTGGTTTTGCATTTTTCAATGAGTTGCTTAATGTGTGCAATTTTCACTGCAATGAATTAATAAAGGTTTCCTAATGGTATGATTCTAGCTGATATTCAGTTTCAGCTTATTTCGCAGCTCTCTGGAAGCTTTTATCAATGCAGTACAACACATTAAGAAACCCATAAAAAACTGAACCACTGAATTGGAACCCATTTCACCACTGCAGTGTTCAGTTCAGTACAACTTGATTAATATGTCATTCTACCCAATCCCATGAAGAAGCTCTGTCCAAGTTTGAGCCAATAGCTATCCTGCATTCAGATTGAAAACTCCACCCCCGCTGCCATGTTGTTTTCCCCACTTCTGAGGACTCCACTCACTGCTGTTTTTTTTTCATTCAATTAAACATATTACATGTTTTTTTGCCCTTTTATTCATTTATCCCCCAAAATGCCACTATGTGTGGCTCCACTGACTGTTTGCATTTGTTTACCTGCTGCAAGATTGCTCTGCACAAAAGCTGACCGTTAGTGCAGTAACGCAGTTCATGTTATTCAATAGTTGTCATGCTAATGGTTAACTTTTGTGCAATTAGCACTATACTGTAGCAGCTGAAGAAAACTGCTATCATTTGCTGTATTCAGGACAAAAAGTAAAATAAAATGAGGAAAAAACATACTGTACAAGGTACAAAATGGTATTGGAATTCATTTTGTCCAATATAAAATGACAAGTACTCTACAGTACGTATGAATTGGATTAGGCAGATTTTGGGCCATTTATAAACTGAATGCCAGTAACTACTGCACTACAAATGCATTTGAAAATGCATGTTATTGATGCACATGTGACCCAGGATCAAATTTCATGGTATATCAAGGTCCTAGGACCCCTGCTTTCCAGTTTGATTCTTCCATAGCTGAAATAAATGGTTAATCATAACAACCCCTAACATTGAACCACAGGACAGAGAAAACAAACTACCTTTTTGCTGAAATCAGTTACATGATTTCTTCACCTATTGGTACAATACTAATTCTCAGTCACCTAATGTGACTGACAGGCACCAACACATGCATGGCTAATGAATATCTGTATGTACATGGCAGCATTCTTAGCTGAAATTGCCTAGAAGGACCTATTCTGCCAATGTTCTGCGTAAAGGAGATTTCAGTTCTACACTGGGCACTCTGATGGGAGGGCTGTGGAGTGCCATGGATATAAACTAACACAATCACCTTTACTGGGTGAGCAAACACCCATTGTGTTGTGTTTATATCCATGGCACTCCAGACATTGCATCATGGGTTGCATAAACAGCAATAATTATCCCATCAAGGAGGGTCACAGTGGTCAGTGTGGGGACTGGTAGAACATGTTACTGACAAAATTTTGCTCTCAAATGTGGCTCTTTGCCTGTACAATGTCTCAAGTCTATACTGTCTTGCAAACGTGGGTATTGAAGTCTATGTTGCTGCTCTGCAAAGGTATTCAGTTGAAGCACTGCCTCTTTCTGCCCAGGAGGTGGCTACTGCCCTAGTGGAATGGGCCTTTATGCCTTCTGGTGGAGTGAGGCATCTTCTCTTGTACGCCTGATGAAAGGTCCTTTTTAAACATCCTGCAATTGTGGATTTGGAAGTGGCCATGCCTTGTTTATGGCCTTGTATGACAACAAACAGTCTCTCACATTTATGTATTACTTGGATTTGTGAAATATATTGTGCCAGTGTATTTTTCATATCTAGATGGTGGGGAGATCAGGTGCCCCTCTGTTGTGTCTCCCCATAGTGAGTTTGAAGCTCAATAATTTGATCCCTATGGAAATTTGAAGCAATCTTTGGTCAGAAAGCTGGTACTGCTTTTAGAGATACCCCTTCTGGGGTGAAAACAGTATAAGGAATTGGTGATGACCTGGCATTATTGGGATGTGAAGGTATGCATCCTTAAGGTCAATGGAGGTTGCCTACCTGAACACTCTTTAGAGTGGATCTGAGGGTCTCTGTTTTGAATCTCTGAGTGGCAATGAACTCATTCAGGAATTTTAAGTCCAGGATGGGTCATAGGTCCCCATTCTTTTTGGGAACCAGAAAGATTATGGTGTAGACCCACATACCTCGTTCCTCATCTGGCACCACTTGAATGGCCTTGTTTCAAAGTAGTTCCAAAGTAGTTAAGTCTGACAAACTCAGTGACTCTAGGTCTGCTTGAATCCACATTTTCGTCTGACCTGCTCCATGATCTGTATGTTGGCTTTTCAACAACCTCTTTGAATGACAAAGAAGCATGCAGACAAAAGGATTTCACATCCTGCATATGCACAGGCACAGTTCATCACCTGCAGGAATTCTAACACATTCTGTGACTCTGGACCTCAGCTGTTGATAATTTCTTTTGGCTTATGACTTAACCACCAGGTATCTACAAGATGCTGAAATCCTTTCTCCTACAAATTCTCCTTATGCTGCTTCTGCTCTCAGGAAATGTTCACCCCAACCCAGGACCACCTGGGCAGCCAGCAGTGGCACCAAGCAGAAGGACAGGGACACTCACCATGGCATCCATCAATGCCTGCAGCATCCTCAACAAACTTGACTCCCTCCAAACATGGATCCTACAGCACAACCCTGATGTCCTCTCAGTTGTGGGAACATGGCTAAACCCTAAAATCCCCGATACCTCAGTCTCTATCCCTGGCTACTGCATTTTCAGGCAAGACAGGATTGCTAAACGGGGCGGGGGCTGCACCATCTATCTTAAGGATACCCTTATGGGTCACATCATCCCATCCCCCATCCTGAGCATCTCCTCTCAGGTCCTCACAATCAAAATCCTCCTTGGTGCACATAACAAGGAACTCGCTGTCATCTCGGTTTACCTACCCCCAAGAGACCAGGCTGCTGGCTTCCATAGCATCATGGAATATCTAAGGGTCCAGCAACATAATTCTGAAACTATAATCATGGGTGATTTTAACATTAACTGGCTCTCCGCTGAGGCCGCTACCTATAAGGATGCAGCCGCGGCGCATCACCTCGCTCAACTGGTCAATGTCCCCACTAGGTGTAACTATAGCACAGGCTCCCTTACGCTTCTAGACTGGATTCTATCTAACCACCCTGAATGCATCTCCAATGTTTCTGTACTCCCGGATACGATAAGTGACCACTCACCTGTCATCTGTTCCTGGTCAAACAAATACCACAAGCCCCCTCCCAAGCTTATCTATGCCAGGGTTATCAAACAAGGGCACCTCCAGCTGTTAAAATCCCATCTAACCAGGCTGAACTGGGCAGTGCTTGACTCCCTCAATGACACCAACAAAGCTCTGGACCTATTTATCAAATGTTTCAACGAAGCCTGTGACATCTATGCACCAGTGAAAAAGATGAAGGTCAAAGGACAGACCAACCCCTGGGTTACTACTGACCTTTTAACTCTGCTCAAGCACAAAGACCACCTCTGGCATTGTGCTCCGATGCAAGTAAACATACAATTATACAAAGCAGCCAGAAATGATTTCACTCGAAGAATACGGAATGCTAAGCGCAGCTATTACAAAGAGGCTCTGACCAACTCTTGGGGCCAGGGAAACAAATTCTGGAACAACATGAAAGAACTCACAGGCAAGGATCCTAAAGCACCACCCACTATGCTCAACCTTCATGGCACTCCTACACTCGACCTAGGTATCATCACCAGCACTTTTAATAATGCATTTACAAACCTGGACAGTGACCTTCCACCAAATTTTTTCAACGACCTCCCCTCCAGCTCCTCCCAAGTTACCCCCCAACTAGAACGTACAACCCCAAAGTTTTTTTTTAAGGAGGTCCCACCACAAGTAGCTAGAAAATACATTCAAAAGGCCATTGGCAAACAAGGGTACAGTGGTGACTCCCTTGACCTGAAACTGCTGGCACAAGTCCTCGACGAAATCTTAGAACCACTTACAAAGATCTTTAATCTCTCGCTTAGTTTGGGCCATTTCCCCTCTCTCTGGAAGAAAGCCACTGTCACACCAGTTCACAAAAGCGGAAATAGGACACTGCACATCAATTACAGACCTATCTCACTCCTCCCCCCACTATCCAAAGCGCTGGAGAGAATAGTGTCGGACCAACTAGCTGAATTCCTGGATAAGTACAATGTACAGTGCCCAGAGCAGCATGGCTTCAGAAAAGGGCACAGCACCACCACTGCACTACTGGAATTTACAACCTTCATCCATGCCATGCTTGACAAAGGAATTGTGGAGGGGCAGTATTTATAGACCTTACCAAGGCATTCAACACAGTTAACCACCCCCTACTGCTCAAGCAACTGTCCTCCATTGGGATCTCCAGCGATGCCCTTCCATGGTTCACCAGCTACCTTGATAATCGGATCACGTGTAAGGATTGAGGGATCTCTTGGATGAGAAACCGGTCAGCTCGGAGTCCCCAGGGGTCTATTCTGGGCCCTCAACTCTTCTCCCTCTTCATCAACAATCTCCCCAGTGCCTGCCACCAAAAAATATTACTATACGAAGACGATGCAGTCCTGTTTTCCAGCCACCATGACATTACAGTCCTTGAATCCCAGCTGCAGCTCGACATCAATCGCATTGAAGACTGGTTCAATTCACATAAACTTGTCCTGAACCACAGCGAGACTAAAGCCATGTCCTTCTGTAACCGACAGAGCAGGCACAACTCTCTGTCCCTCACCATCAAGAACCACGCTGGGAACCCACTCAAACATGTCAAGGAGTTCAAGTACCTTGGTATTACCCTGGATAGTACCCTCTCCTACACTCGGCATATTGACACTGTTGCCAAGACCGCCAATATAAGGATTGGACTACTACACAAACACAAGCACTGTATGCCTGTGGATGCCCTTAAACTAGCCATCTACAGCTCTGTCACCTCTATCATTGACTACGGCCTTGCCATCTATGGCTCTGCTCCAACAAGTGCCCTCCGCAGGATCTCAGTTGCTCTCAACAAAGCCTGTAGACTACTGACAGGTGCAGCCTGACTAACTCACACCTGTGACCTCTATGCACAGGACAGCTGGCTACCCCTATGCAGCAGAATACAATACCAGACCTGCTTACTTACCAAAAAGGTTCTCCTTGGTCTCATGCCACCTGGTGTTAGCTCACTCCTTATAGATACATAGATACATAGATACATAGACAGTGTCGGCAGATAAGGGCCTATGGCCCACCCAGTCTGCCCATTTGAGCTTGTAAGTTCAGTCTGTTTTCCTAGAAGTCTGTTGCCCCTTACCCCTGACCTCCAGAATTCCTTTATGTCTATCCCATGCATTCTTAAATCCCGTGATTGTTTCAGCCCCACCACTTCCTCTGGCAGGGTGTTCCACTTGTCCACCACCCGTTCTGTGAAGAAATTCTTTCTCATGTTTCCTCTGAATTGTCCTCCTCAACTTCATCCCATGCCCTCTAGTCCTGGAACATCTTTTTCGCTTAAAAATAGTGTTTTCCTGCACCCTGTTTCTCCCTGTAAGATACTTGTATGTCTCTATCATATCCCCTCTCTCCCTCCTCTCCTCCAGGGAGTACATGATCAGTTCCTTCAGCCTGTCTTCATAGGACTTGTGATGCAATCCATGCACCATCTTTGTTGCCCTCCTCTGAACCTTCTCTACCCTGTCTATGTCCTTACGTAGGTATGGTCTCCAGAACTGTACACTGTACTCCAGGTGGGGCCTCACTAGTGTCTTGTATGGCGGAATTATGACCTCCCTTTTCCTGCTGGTGATGCCCCTGCCTATACATCCCAGCATCCTATTTGCTTTACCTGCTGCCTTGTCACACTGTTTCCCTACCTTGAGGTCATCAGAGATGACAACCACAAGATCCCTTTCCTGCTTGGTGCATGCTATATCCTCACCCCCCAACTGATATATTGTGCCAGGGTTTTTGTGCCCCATATGCATTATCTTGCACTTCTTTGCATTGAATTTCAACTGCCAAACCCCTGATCATTCTTCAAGTTTCTGCAGGTCGTTTCTCATTCTGTCTACACCCTCTGGTGTGTCTACTCTGTTACAGAGCCTTGTGTCATCAGCGAACAGTGAAGTTCTGCCTTCTAGGTCTTGTGCAATGTCACTGATGAAGATGTTGAATAGGACCGGACCCAGCACTGATCCCTGTGGTACCCCACTGGTCACTCTTCCCTCTGTGGAGTGACAGCCATTTACCACCACCCTCTGTGTCCTGCCACCTAGCCAGTTACCTACCCACCACACTACTGTCCTGCCCACACCCATATTTCCCAGTTTGTGTAATAGTCTTCTGTGTGGTACAGTGTCAAAGGCCTTGCTGAAGTCCAGATAGGCCATGTCCACTGCCCTCCCTTGATCCACCTCCCTAGTCACCCAGTCAAAACATTCAACGAGGTTGGTCTGACATGACCTCCCCCTGGTGAAACCATGCTGCCTTGGGTCCTGTGGTCCATTGACAACCAGATGTTCCACCAATCTCTCCTTCAGTAGTGCTTCCATGATCTTCCCACTACCGAGGTGAGGCTGACTGGTCTGTAGTTCCTGCTTCCTCTTTGTTCCCACTTTTTGTATAAGGGGACTACATCTGCTGTCCTCAGTCTTTGGGTACCTCCTGTTTCCAGTGATCGAGCTAAACAGGATGGCCAGAGTTTCAGCCACCACCTCTCTTAGTTCTTTAAGGACCTGGGGTGCACCTCATCTTGCCCCATTGCTTTATCAACTCTTAGCCTTCCAGTTCCTTCAGGACCCTTTCTCGTGTAAAGGGACTTGTGTCCATTCTGCCCATTCTCACCCTTGTACTCCCTTCAGACCCATTACCCTCCTCCTCTTCAGTAAAGACTCAGGCAGAAATACCTGTTCAATATGTCAGCTTTACTGTTGTCATCCTCCATGCAGCCCCATCCTCCCCCTTCAGTCTCACTATCCCTCCCTTTGTCTTTCTTTTTTCACTTATGTACCTGTAAAAGGTTTTGTCCCTTCTACCCACTGATTTTGCAATGTGTTCTTCTGTCTGAGCTTTGGCTTCCCTTACTGACCTCCCTGCCTCCCTTTGCTTCTCCTGGTACTTCTCCCTATCCCTTCTGCCTGTGTCTTTTTGTATTGCCTGAATGCAATCTTTTTGGCTTTCACTTTCTTTGCTACCTCTTTGGAAAACCATAATGGTCTCCTCTTCCTTTTCCTCTTGCTAACCTGCTTAATGCATAATTCTGTTGTTCTTGTAATCCCCATTTTAAATACTGCCCACTGTTCCTCAACCCCTGATTCCTGTCCCATTCCCCTTAATGCCTCTTTCAAGTATCTCCCCATTTTCCCAAAGTCTGCCCCCCTAAAATCCAGGATACATGTTTTTGTGTGGGTTGGTTCTGCTCTTTCTGTGATTTCAAACCACAATAACTGGTGGTCACTGTTTCCCAGGTGCTCCCCCACTGTTACCCCCATCACACTGTCCCTGTTTGTGAGCACAAGGTCCAGTATTGCCTTCTGCCGAGTTGGTTCTATGACCAGTTGCTTGAGGAAGGCACCCTGAAGGGAGTCCAGGATAAATCTGCTCCTAGTTGATGCTGCTGCTGGGATGCTCCATTCCACGTCTGGAATATTGAAGTCTCCAACCAGTACTACCTTACCCTTGTCTGCCATCCTTTGGATGGCTAGCATCAGCTTCCTATCTGTTTCTTCCTCCTGGGCTGGTGGTCTATAGACCACACCTGTGCTGATGGCTGTCCCCATTTTCCTTTCCAGCTTAACCCACAGTATCTCTCCCCATTTGTTCCTCCTGGATCTGTGTGGCCTTATGTCATTTTCACATACAGTGCCACTCTTCCTCCCTTCCTGCCTGCTCTGTCTCTTCTGAATATGTTGTAGCCAGGTATGGCCATCTCCCAGTCGTGGTTATCATTACACCAGGTTTCAGTGATGGCCACAATGTCCAGAGTCTGACTGTACCATGACAGCCTCAGATCTTCCATCTTGTTGCTAAGGCTCCTGGCATTTGCACACATGGCTCCATGATTTGACCTCCTAGATTGTTTCACTGTTCTACTCCAGCCCTTCCTTGGTTGTCATTTATCCCTGGTTCTCCTGCTGTCTGCCCTTCTGCTGGGTGTGCCCTTTTCTGCTTATCCACCTCTTGGGCACTAATCTCCATCTTTTGCACTGCTTTGCAGAGATAGCCACTCCTCTGGTTCACTGGTTCCACTGCTAGCTGTGGGGGTGAGCAAGTAGGTACCCTCCTTGCTGGCCTGCCACCCCTTTGCTAGTTTAAATGCTTGTCAATGTAGCATTTAAACTTATCATTGAGTGCTTGGATTCCCCTCCAGGATGGATGCAGATCATCAGGCTTGAACAAACCTCCATCCCTCCAGGTGGGTCCCCAGTCACCAATGAATCCAAGCCCTTCCTCACAGCACCAGTTCTTCAACCATGAGTTAAAGTTCCTGGTGCATGCACTCCTATGCTCTCCCTTGCCTCTCACAGGTAGTACCTATAGTGGCACTCAACAAACACGTGGTGCCCAATCTCTAACCTTTCAGGTTCCCAGATGTTGTACCTCCATGGGTCAGCGGTCCTTTATCTATAGAGCTGCTCAATGGTTCAATTCCCTCACTAAAGAATCACTTTCCTGTACTACACTTGGACCCTTCAAAAGGAATCTTAAACTTTACCTCACCTCTACCACTCAATGTGACTGCTTTGTTGAACAGAGATCTCTCTAAACACCTCCCAGCTCACTCGTGTCTCACAGCCCGCCCTTTCCCAATCTCATTCCCTCTGACACTGGGCCTTCCTTGTGACTCCTTTACTGCTTCACATCTCCACTGGTACAAGACATTTTCCACTACCATTGGACAGTGGCCCATTAGCCTGCCAACTTCCTCTCCCGGTCGCATGCCTGCAAAACTAACTGCCTATGGTGCCCTCTTTCTCTTATTGTTACAGCAACGACTGCCTACTCAAGCTGCTCATTTATGAATATTATCTCAAGTATGTTATAACTGAGTATCTTTATTTTTCTTTTAGTTGTTTTGGTTGTTTATTGTGCATTCTTTTACTACCTCTGTATGTATGTTGACCCTCATCCTTTGACGTGGAACCTTTGTAAACGAGCAGTTTCTGCTCAAAGGTATTTGTAATCCGAGAATTTAATAAATAAATAAAATAGTTCCAGTAAAATGTCTTATATCTGGTGAGTAGATGCTCTTTTCTTTGTGATAGGAGAAAGAATGAGTCTGTGTCTGTCCGGCTTGTGTGTAAACTCTATAGCATAACTCTTGGAAACTACTTCTAGGACCCACTTGTCTGAGGTGGTATGATGCCATTGGTCTTAAAACAGGGTTAGTCTTTGCCCCACCGGTGGGGAATGATGTTCCTGAAGTGGTGTTGGTGTGACTGCCAGACTGCAGTCACTGCTGCTTTGCTCTTCCTCCCCTGCCTCTACCTCCAAACCTGGGGTTCTTTCCCTGAAGGAGGAGGAATTGTTGTTCTGAAAGCAGGGCCAGAAGTTATTGTTGTATCCTCTGTTGCAAAAGGAATTATTGCCATTGTTGTAGCCCTGTTTTCTGTTTTGCTGAAATGTATTGTTTCCCTGAAATCTGCGTCAGCTGGAGGGCAGGTAGGTCATTCTATTCCTGTCTTTGACCAAATCCTTTCTTTCCTCTTTTTGTTTAAGCAATTCATGGAGGCCTTCTCTGAACATGTGCATTCCTTTTAATGGCAGATTTTGCAACAGGGATTTTGACTCATTATCTGACTCCCAAAGTTTGAGCCAGAGTGCTCTCCTGGCTCTGTTGGTTAGGGCCAATGCTCTGGCCTCGTGTTTGAGTGTGTCCATCGCCATGCCCCCAAATACTTAGTTGTGTCTATTGTGCATTCCAACAGTTCAAAGTCTCTGGATTTGGGATCTGCCCTCTCCAGTAGCTCTTCCAGCCACTGGATCTGAGCTGTAGTAGCATAGATGACCATTATGGCTGCTGCTCTTGCTGAGAGTCCTGTGATTTCAAACAGTTTCTTAAGCATATCCTCAGCCTTCTTGTTGCTGGGATCTTTCAGGGAAATTGTACCCCAGGGCAGCATTGTCTTTTAGGTGAGGGCTGCAATCTGTGGGTCAATGGTTGGGGTGGTGCACTAAAGTTTCTCCTTGTCCTCTTGAACAGGATACATCCTGTCCATATTTCTCTTTTCTGACAATTGTTCCAGCTTTAGGGACTCCCGTTCCTTAATAAAGATGTCATCTATAGCTGGACAGATTGGGAATGAGTCTTTGACTGTTTGCTTTTACTGGATCATTGAATCCAGCTTTGACTTGGGCTTTGTGGGTTGTAGCTTGAATCCAATTGGGACTTGATGGCCTTCATGAGACCTGGGACCAGGTCAAAAGACCAATGTTTTGAGGTCAGAGATCGAGTGAATTGTGTAACCTCCATCTCTTCCTTGTCCAATTCTACTTTCTTATCATCATCTGAAATCACTCTTTCCCTATTTTCACCCACTGACATCTACTCAGAGTTGCCGCTGGGGTTGGTAGGGCCCCCTTCCTGGACATCATAGGGCTGAGGGGTGTTGGGTTCTGGCTGTGGGCTTGGCCCAGTGGGAGAAGCTGGTCTTGACTTGGTTAGAAATTCTAGTTTCTCCATTACCTTGAGCATGAAATTTTGTTGACTCTCCATCATGGCTACTGTGGCCTACTGTGTTTAGAGAAGCAATGCCCCCAGATTATTCATCCAATTGGAACCACTAGTGCCAGGGTTGTTGTTTGCCTTTGATGGGGACCATTCTATAAACAATTCCTCCTCTTATGCAGGCATGTGGGGCATTGAGGCCCCGTGTTGTTGGGCATCAGGGCGGCAACACAAGACATGCACTTCTTTGCCTTCACCATCTAGAATAGATGAGAAAAAGAGAGAATTATAGCAAGTGGAATAATTGTATCTGATTATCCAGTTTGGATAGTAGCACTTTATGGAACTATCTGACTAGAGTAAGAACAATATTGATTGCCAAATATAATAATTGTCACTGCATGAAAAGGAACAGTGCTCCTCAGGAGCAATAACCATATCCCCCAAATCAAACAGGACATTTTGACATGCACTATTTCAATTGGGGATTGAACATTTCTAATACTTGGAAACAATCATTGTAGTGGAGCTTCAGGATGGCTGCTTTTTCTGTGCTGCCACATATGCCCTTTGTCCAGCCTTTGTATGTGCAACAGAAACCTAAGATCTCTGACTAGTGTGGTCTGCACATGTGCAGCGACCATGGTACAAAATGGTGGCCTCTGAAGCCCAAGGAGCCACCTCTAAGATGGCAGCCATGAGGCGCATACATGTTTGAAACCAGGTAGCAGCCCTAGTCACCCAAAATGGCCACTAACAACTGGAAGGCCTAGAATAGCTATGTGGCTCCTGGGAGGCCTTGAATGGCCATTCAGCTCCATGGTACATCAGGGCAATTCCTCCTCTTTCTACCCCATGGTTATTTCCTCTAGAATTATTTTTATTCAGATCCCTTTTAATACTGTTTTTCCTCCTTCAGTTATGGGCTCATTTTTCCACAATGCTAGTACTGCCCAACAGATACTGGTGTAGAGTAGGCCCTAGGTGATGTCCTCTTGGCCACTAGTAGTAGGAGCCAGAAGGATTAGCCACAAGGGTGTACACCAGGGATTGTTCAGCTGCTAAGTAGGGGCTGGTGATCCCAGAGAAATGGAATGGGACTGTTGTGGCTGTACACTATCCCGCTTGTGGGGGATAGGGATAGTGGCAAGGAGTCATGGCGCCATGCGGTCCCCACTCAGGAGGGGGGAGCCACCGCAGGAAGATCAGGTGCACCCAATTCAAAAAATAAGACTGCACCTGAGGTGCAGAAAGAGGCACAGTCATGGATTGAAGTGGATAAACTTTAACTTAAAACCTTTAGCCGTAGTAAAAACTTGCTCAGAGATAGTGCTGAAACTAAACTGTTTGGAAGCCCGAGTATTCCTCTCAAGTATTCCCTCTCTTAATGAAAGTCACAGAAGATACAAAAAAGGGAATTTTAGGCCATATACCATAAAAAGGGGGAAGCACTGCTGATGTCTATTACTGCAAACATAAGCAGCTTACTTACAAAAAACAAACAGTTGCTATATGAAAGAAACTACTACTGGCTGTGCTTTAACCCCAAGGGAAGTAGCAGACTGTTTCTTTTAAGATTCAATATAAAAATACAATTAATCAAAATTATTTATCTGATTAATAACAATTAATTAAAGTCTGCTGTTGGCACAACTGTAGCAGCCGGATAATTGCAGATCCTAGTATGCATTAAACAATAGTTCTAGCAGTATATAAATGAATTAGCTGTGATTCCAGGCAACTAAGGCCTGCCTTCAATTTTGATTGTTTGAAGGAACTCCTGATGTGCTGCAGCCTTCTCAGATGCACATAAAGAACAGGAGAGCAGGAGGGCAGGGGCTCCTGGGACCTAGGTATACTGTGAAATACTTTGAAATTTGATCCTGGGTTACATGTGCATCAATAGCCTATCAGATAGGTTATAACCCATGATGTAATGTCTGGAATGCCACAGATATGAACACAACACAATGCATTGCATGAACACTGGATGGGAGCTGAAGGGAGTTTACAGTGACTGAAAGTTCATTGCATGTGGATCACATGTGAGTTGATGATTAGTTGAAAAAGAGTTTGTGTTTTAATCATTTAGAATTGTCAATGCATTGTCAGCACAAAACAAGTATTTGTCAATGCTGAATGTTTACTTGCTGTCATTAGCATTGAAAGTGCAGGAGTTAGACAGATGAATAATAGGAGTGGCAGTGAAGTATTGAACTAATGCCAACCCCACCCTGCTGAGACAGACAGGCATTGGGGTGTGCCTTTGGGTCATCACCCATAACACTCATGCCATTTCACCTCACCCTACCCTGCAGACACCGACAAGTGTTGGTTTGTGCCTTGGGATGTTTGGGCTTTACACTCACCATTTTCCATAAGGAAATATGCTGAAATGGGTGCAGTATAGGAGAATGGGGTGAACTTTGGGGCCAAAGAGTCCAAGACACACCTTGATGACTGTCACTGGCTGCAAGGTGGGGGTGGGATGGAATGGCATGAACATTACTGTAGACAATCCCAAGTCACACCCCTGATGCCTGTCAGTCCCCGCTGGTGTTTCTTGATATTTTCCCACCAGGTTTTCAATATGGGCTTTTTGTGACCTCACCTCATGAACAGTGACACTATCAGTTTGTTAGCTGGAAAGTGAGTTTGTACAGTGAATGTGCCATTTGGAGCACAGATGTGAAAACACATCTCATACAGGATGTGAAAAATGACTGCTATACTGTTCATGAGGAGGTGTAAAAATGGTAATGTTGAAAAGTTTGAGTGAAAATATAAAAAAATTAGTGGTCACGAGAGTGCGTAGAAACTGTACAATACACACCTGTAATGCAATTATTTTGGGAATTTTTTACACCAAATTTTCAACATAGGCATTTTGGGAACTCTGATCATGAACAGTGGCACTGTGATTTTGTTAGTGCGTCCCGAACATTGATTTCCCACAGTGATTGCACCATTGTGTCCCACATGTGCAAAAACACATTTTGGTTAGGATGTGAAAAATGACAGCTGTACTGTTCATAAGGAGGTGTGAAAAAATGTCAATGTTGAAAATCTATAGTGAAAATATAAAAAATTATCAAAATTATGAACGTGCGTGGAAACTACACAATGCACTCTCGTAACACAGTCATTTTTTTGAATTTATTCACCAAATTTGCAACATTGACTTTTTGGGAGCTCTTCTCATAAACAGTGGCACTGCCATTTCATTAATAGGTCCCTAGAAGTGATTACACGCAGTGACCACAAAATCATCTTTAGGGACCGAATAATGAAATGACAATGACAGTGTTTGTGAGGTGGGGTCCCAAGAGCCCCATGTTGAAAATTTGGACCAAAACTCCCCAAAATGGCTGAGATATCAACCTAAATTGATCCCCCACATGCAGTGCCATTATAGGACTTACCATTATTTCTTCAGTTTGCGGTCAGTTTTTGAAGAGTGCAGAAGTGTTCCCAGTCCACTGAGGATCACTGCTCCTGACCTCCGCAGGTAAGTATGGGTGAGGGATAGTGTAGGGAGGTGTGGTATGCATAGGGAGGGTGCGGGTTGGGGGAGGAGGTTGTGGGTCCATTTTCTGTTTTACAGGTGCACTATGGATTTTGGCACACTGTGGTGGGCTCCCAGAGTACAAAAGTACTGGGGAATCAATACCAACCCAGGGATTGGGCACCCTGAGGTCAAAGGATATGGGGGGTGCATCTGACACCAGGAGTGAGCATCCTGGTATCAGAAAGACCACAGCAGGTTTTGGCATACTAGCGTGGGCTCCTAGTATGCCACATTACAGGATGAAGGGGATACAGGCTGACACGGGAATTAAGCACCATGATGTCGGCAGGCAGGGAGGTCCTCCAGCATGATCAGATCGCAATTATAGTAAAAGTGCCTTTAGGCACTGACTACCTCCAGCCCATGTGGAGCTTAGGCTGTGGCCTGCTCCACATGGCTGGGAGAACTTTTGGGCCAGAAACAGTGGGACATAGAGGAGGCAGGTGATGAAAATCCCTCCTCCAACCTTTCAGGCAGAGACTGGTGGGGTGGAGAGGTGGAGACATTAAAACCCAAACAGCTGTTTGCTCTCCTGCCACTGCTCTGCTGCAATGTTGATTGAAATGGTTCACCATGAAAGGCACATACTGAGGGCACATCATCTATGCCACTGCATGACGAGCTTGTCTCTGAGTGCAGTGGCACATTTCTTTCAAGTTGGTGACACTTTGCATAATACTCATGTCAGCGCTACTATGCTGGTTAATTGGGGAATGAGGGATGCACCTTTTAAAATGTGCCCTACATTTTCCAACACTGACTCACCTCTGCATTTCTCATACTACCACAATATGCTGTTTGCACATATGCAAGCCAACATAAAAAATGGGAAGAAGAAATACAGAAATAACACAAAACACAAGTTGAACTGTGTCTACATGCTATGCTTTATTGCAGTTCTTCTGTAAGTGTCAACAGCTCTTTAACTGCTCCATAACAGCATAAAAAAACACTCCACCCTTATAACAGGTAATGATGTGCTCCATGAAATGTGCTGCAGAGGAACAATGGCTTTAACAATCCTGGTCTGTTGCCCATTTAAGGGAAATGTTCTTGTTCTGAAAGTCCTTGAAACATGAAAATATAAAACTGTTATAACTGGGAGAAATTTGGGGATTAGGGTTACTGGCCAGGGGCAGAACATAAAACATAAATAAATCAGTAGAGTATCATCTTCTGAGAGTATTTTCTCCTGTCTGAAGTGTCACACTCACTACAAGAGTGTGCCATAGACTGAATCCTGCTTTCCCCTTCCCTAATCTCAAAGTCAGAGAAAAGCACTTACAAGTAAAGCATGGCAGAAAATGGCTGGATTTTAGTAACCATCTCTTGGATCGGTTTAGCCTCTGTACCACACCAAGGTGGCCAGCCCCACAGAGGACCACTCACGTAATACAGCCATACAATCCAAATCACCTTTTAGAATCATTCCTAAGTTATGAAATGGGTATAAAAAAATCCAGAAACCTAATGGGCTACTCCTTCAAAATCACAATATGTCACTCCAGGGTGTGCTCTGTGCTGCAATAATGGCATTTTTCAGGCAGAGGAAGCACTCTGCTTTTTGGCCTCATACTTCAACTCACTCAAGGCAGGCCATTATCACAGAACAAAGTACACAGTTATGGCTTATAGAAACTTACTAGATTTAAATATTCCTGATAGAAATAATAACAACAGAGGAACCATAAAACCAGAGACAAATAGCAATCAAAATGGTATAAGAAATTCTCCCACATTAAGATGGTATGCAAAAATGGCAATGTTGAAAATCTGGAGAGAAAATATAAAAAATTGGCAAAGTTACGAGCGTGCATAGAAACTGTGCAATGCACACTGATATTGCAGTCATTTTTTGGAATTTTTTCACCAAATTTGCAACATGGATTTTTGAGACCTCTCCTTATGAACACTGTTACTGTGATTTTCTTAATCTGTCCCAAACACTGATTTCCCACAGCGATCGTGCCATTGTACGCCAGATGTGTGAAAACACATTTTGGGTAGGATGTGAAAAATAACAGCCGCACTGCTCATAAGGAGGTGTGGAAAAATGGCAATGTTGAAAATCTGGAGAGAAAATATTAAAAATGCTCTAAGTTATGAGTATGCATGGGAACTGCGCAATGCACACTCATAAAACAGTCATTCTTTAGGAATTTTCTCACCAAATTTGCAACATAGGCTTTTTGGGACCCCACCTCATGAACAGTAATACTGTCATTTTGTTAATCATTCCCAAAAAGTGATTCTACACAGTGACCGTAAAATCACCTATTGGGACCGAATAATGAAATGACAGTGACTGAGTTCATGAGATAGGGTCCCAAGAACCCCATATTGAAAATTTAGAGCCAAAAGTCACACAAATGGCCAGGACATCCACCTAAGTTGAAACCCTCCATTGATGCCATTATACAGCTTACCGTATTTTTCTTCAGTTTGAGGTCAGCTTTTGAAGAGTTCAGATGTCTCCTGCTCCAATGAAGATCATTGCGTTGGGCTCTGGAGTTATGCATAGGGTGATGGGGGGATGCGGGGAGATGTGGTTCACAGAGGGTGGATGCAGGATAGGGGAGGGGGGTCGTCATGCACTGGACGGACCATTTTCTGTTTTACAGGTGGAAAAAACAGCAGAACATAGCGGGAAAGTTTTTTTTTTACAGGTTTGCCAAATACATTTGGGCACACTGGAGTGGGTTCCCAGTGTGTCACCTGTGTTTTTTTTGGCAGAGGGGAATGACCCTGACAGGGACTGAGCACCCTGTTGGCAAAGAAAGCTTGTCTGTGTTGGTGGGGGCATGATGCCAAGGGGGATTGGGCACCCCCTCAGCAGACAAATAAAACAAAGGGGACATTGTGCCAAAGGGGATAGGGCACCCCTGTTGACAAATGAACTGGGGAGAGGGCTTGCCAACTGGGGTATTGGGCACCCTCAATGTTGGCTTTCTCATGACCAACAGCACTCCCGGCACACACAGCTGCCAATGTTTGCAAAATGCATAACATTTTTTTGTCTGTTTCTTTTTTTTTAAATTTACCAACAAAAACGTGCTTGCTCATATATACTCCCAGTCATATTTTTTGATTTGTCCCTTATTCCAAGCACACCATCTAGACAAATAACTTTTGGTGTTTGTGGCAAAACCAAAGATCTCTGACAGGTGCATGGAGTAACAGTGTGCCCAACAGAGGATCCGGAAAGAGTGCTGAGTCTCATTTCCCACACCAGTCCACCCATCCCCCTCCAGCTGTGCGATGTGGCATGTGCACGAGCATGCAGGAAAATGGCATGGGTACAAGCAGAGTTTGAACAAAGATTGATTTAAAAATAATATTATATACAAGACTCATCGAAAGTGGGACACTGAAGAAACACATTGTGGTGGATATCAGAAGCACTGATGGATCATAGGCAGCATGACTTTGGTAAGGTAAGTAGCAGTAGGAGGACAGGGCAAATGATGACAGTACCCCTCAGTCTGCTGCATGCTGTGGTGTGCCAGGTCTATCGGTGGCTATGCCCTGCAATGATGGGGCACTCCTTCATTGCGGCAGTACATTTCTTACAAGTTGGTGGCATGCTTCTCAACTGCTGTCATAGACAGGATGTTCATTCATTGGTGCCACAGAGACAAGCCCAAAAAAACAGCGGCGACATTGGCCACAACACTGCCACACTTCCATAACCTGCTACTCCAGCAAGCTACCACAAAATGCCTCTTGTGCATGCGTGCAAGCAAACATAAAAATAATGAAAGAGCAGTGAGTTGGAGGAACAGTTTAATGTGACTTGTACTGTACTGCTGCTGGGCGATTTCAATATGCCAGACGTGAATTAAACCATCACAGAAGCTGCTTCAACTAGGAGCAGCAACATCTTGGATTCCCTACAGGGGGGAGGCTTCAGGCAGCTAGTACTTGATCCCATCAGAGACAGGGCAATTCTGGACCTACTCCTTAAAAATGGTGACAGAATCACAGACTTTCAGTTAGAAGGTCAACTGGGGTCCAGTGGCCACCACATAGTGTAGTTTAGCATGAGGACAAGGACACAGTCAAGTCACAAAAAGGCAAGGAGGGCAGAATTAAGAAGATGGGGAGGTGTGGCACTGGCAGTGAGGAAAGAAGGGGGGTTGAGGCACAGTGGGAACACCTGAAAGAGCCATAGAGGAGGTGACCACCCAAGGCACCAGGTTGATAAACAAAGACAAGAGAAGGAGGAAACCACTATGGTTCTCAAAAGATGTGGCAGACAAAGTAGGGACTAAAAAGTTGGATTTCAGGAAATACTGTATAAGGGGTCTCAAAAGGAACAGGACATGGAGGTGTACCTAAAGTGTCTAAAGGAAGCAGGGAAGGCTGTTAGGAGTGCAAAGGTGCAAACTGAGGAAAAATTAGCACAGACGGTGAAGAAGGGGTACAAGACGTTCTATAGGTGCATCAGTGAAAGAAGGAAAGCCAGGGGGATTTTAAGGCTCTGAGGGGATACAGGGGAATGCAAGGGGGTAGACCTGGAAAAGGTGGAAATACTGAACAAATACTTCTGTTCTGTATTCACTGAAGAGAGGGAGGGTCAGGGATCACAGTTGGGTAACAGATATGAAGGGAGGTGGGGAGCTAAACACAAGTCCATTCACAGTGGAGAAAGTCCAAGGATATTGAGAGAGCTGCAAAGAGAGCTAGCAGTGCTTTTGGCAGCCATTTTCACTGAATCACTCAACACAGGAATGGTTCCAGAGGATTGGAGGAAGGCACATCTAGTCCCTCTTCACAAAAGTGGTAGCAGGGAGGAGGCAGGGAACTACAGGCCAGTCAGCCTTACCTCAGTAGTGGGTATAATCATGGAGGCACTGCTTAAAGAAAGAATTGTGGCATACTTGGAATTCAATGGTGCCTAGGATCCAAGGCAACATGAATTCACAGCAGGGAGGTCGTGTCAGATGAATCTGATAGATTTTTTTGACATGGTGATGAGAGAGGTAAATCAGGGGGAGCAGTGGACATCACCCACCTCAATTTCAGCAAGGCCTTCTACATTGTCCCATATTAAAGGCTGGTTAACAAGATGGGTAGTCTGGTCATGGGACACAAGCTGGTAAAATGGGTTAGGAACTGGTTAACAGACAGGAGGTAGAGGGTGGTGGTAAATGGGTTCCAGTCTGGGGAAAGGGGGGTGACCAGAGGGGTACTTCAGGGATCAGTGCTTGAGCCAGTCCTGTGTAATGTCTTCATTAGTGACATTGTGGAAGGGCTGGAAGGAAAGGTCTGCCTGTTTGCAGATGATACCAAGATCTACAACAGAGTAGATACTCCAGACAGGTGGAGAAAATGAGAAGAGACATGGGGAAGCTTGAACAATTGTCCAAGGTGTGGGAACTGAGGTTCAGTTCAAAGAAGTGCAAAATAATGCACCTGGGATGAGGGAACCCTAGTGACAGCTACAGGATGGGGGGGAGTTGCTGATGATCACCACAGAAGAAAGATATCTGTGGTTATCATTTCAGATGACCTAAAGATGTCTAAGCAGGGTACAAAGGCTGCAGGGAGGACCAGTGGCATGCTGGGTTGCAAAGGTAGAAGTATCATTAACAGAAGGTGGGAGGTGGTGAAGTCATTGTATAAAACACTACTGAGGCCTCACCTAGAGTAATGTGTGCAGTTCTGGAGGCCGCACCTTCATTAGGATCTTGACAGGGTGGAAGTGGTCCAGAGAAGGGTGACAAAGATGGTACAGGGCTTGCAACAGGAACAAATATTAGGAGAGATTAAAGGACCTCAATACCACATGGTGGAAGCTATCCAGAAAAGGGCAACAAAGATGGCACAGGGCTTGCACCAGAAAACATATGAGGAGACATTACTCGCTGGAGGAGAGGAGGGATTGGGGTGACATGATAGAAACATAAGTACCTTAAGGACATAAACAAGGTGGGGGTGACATATTCCAATATAGAAGGAGTACAAGAACAAGGGGGGCATGACATGAAATTGGAAGGTGGCAGGTTAAGGGGAAATGTGGTGAAGGTTTTCTTTGTGGAAAGGGTGGTGGACACATGGAATAGTCTGCCACTGGTGGTTGTGGGTGAAACCACAGTGGAGGCATGTAAACATGCCTGGAACAGGCATAGGGGAACTTTAGAGGTGGAAAGGAGTGCTGAAAAGCTGTTAACCAGGTAGGGTCAGAGGCCATAAACAAGTGTAGGGTTTACGGACAGACTAGATAGGCCTGGTGGTCCCTATCTGCTGACAATTTCTGTTTCTATGTAAATGATTTACAATTCTTTTTTCCATCTTCTCTGACATGACAAATCATAGCATTTGTGGAGTACAGGTACACTGATGTCATTAGAAGGTGGTGTATCCAGGGGCAGGATTTGTGGTGCAGTTTATTATTTTCCTGCTTTCACATCATCCAGAGGTGGCAACTCTGAACATGGGTATTGTGGGCAGGACAAAATGGTGGTTGGTTTCAAATATGTCATGCACTGCAGAGACATCTGAGGTGGCAGAATAGGCAAGGGAAACAGTGAGCAGACCTGGTGGGCCATGTTGTCCCTATCTGCTCACCAATTCTATGTTTTCCTGTGTGTCTTTGTGAAACTTTCTCTTTATGATTTTCTTTTCAGGTCTGTCTCAAAGGCTATATGGATGCTGTCAATTCTGCAATCCTGATGTAATCCTCCAACGCTATGCCTTCATGGTGTATCCATCACAAGTGCCAAGGTAAGTACTGTTCTTTGTTACATTTTGTATTAACCTAATCCGAAAGGTCATTTGATGGGAATGGGATACGTGTAAATTTAGAATCATGTTAAGGCAGATGTGGGTGTGTGTATGTGTGCTGCAGATCAATTGTGGTGTTAGATTAGGCAGTGAGAAGATGGGCATGTTTGGTGGGCCATGCGGTTCCTCTCTGCTCACCAATTTCATGTTTCCCTGTGTGTTTGTGGAACAGTTTCTGTGTATGATTTTCTTTTCAGGTCTGTCTGTAACTGTATATGAATACTGCTGATGCTGATATCCTGAAGTAATCTGCCAGCCATGCGTCCTCATTGTGTGTCTATCACACGTGCCAAGTTAAGTACCGTTCTTTGTTACACTTTGCTATTGAGCTTTTCTGAAAGTTCATGAAGTACTGTATGAGAAAAGGATAGGTGTAAATTAAGACTGTCATCAAGGAAGGTGTGTTCAGGGGTGCTGCCGCAGACCACTTGTGGTGGAAGATTAGGCAGTGAGAAGATGGGCAGACTTGGTGGACCAGCCTACCATGTGATCTCCCCTCAGCTCACTAATTCCATGTTTCCCTGTGTGTTTGTGGAAGTGTTCCTGAATTATTTTCTTTTCAGATTTGTCTGTAGTTGTATATGGATGCTGCTGATGCTGAGATCCTAATATAATCCACCAGCCCTGTGCCTTCATGTTGTGTTCATCACAAGTGCCAAGGTAAGTAGTATGTTGAACTATAGTTTATTATTAACCTTCTTCAAGCACTATTTTCATTAACTTAGTCATGTGCCTTTCATTGCAGTAGTACCATTGTGGCATAAGCGACAGCGGAGGTGTGTGTGTGTGTAAGTGTGCATATTGTTGTCATATTACTAAAATAATTCTTGTTATTTCCGATCTGTGCAGGCCTGCTGTTTTCAAAGCAGATGCTGATTTTGCCAAAGGTCATCCAGTGTCTTGTTTCTCTTGGTCCAAACCAAGGGGGTTTCAGTGCTACACAACCAAAGCACTGAACCATAAAGACATTTGACATAATCTTGCTGCTGCCACTGATGTTCCATGCCATCATGCCAGCTCCTCTGACCATGTTATATTGCTGTGACCATGAATCAAACTAGAAAAGGAATTTGCATAGCATTATGTCCACAGTAAATTGTTTCATTATTTGAAGAACGGTTATCCTCTGTATGCTGCTTTACTTGCAATGACAGATATGTCATGGGGCTCCATTTTTGCACTGTTGGACAGCAACCCTTAAAAATGACTTGAGTATGTGTAAGCTTGTATTTGATGGATAAAGGAATGTCACGTTTAGCCTATGAGAATTTGTAATGTGGGCCTGTCAGTCATGCATCACATGTAGCGGAATGTGATGTTTTCATTTGTGTATGATCTGAATCCAACAAATAAAAGTAAAGCAATAATCTGCCCAAACACCACCAAGTAAAAAAAACAATTGTGTGACAATAGAACATTACTGCCCATTACAAATAATCCCCATAGGACAACAATATAAAATGATGCATGTGCTGCTGCTGGTCCCTGCCACACTTATCTACTGCTAGTTTTTTCTCTTCAGCATCAGCTACTATTTGGAAAGCTTGGGAATCCTAACTGTGCAGCCAGACAAGCCTTTTCACCTTTGGCTTTGTTTTTATGGAACATGGCACAAGACTGATCTTGAATGCCTTTTATAAACTTGATCTGGCTGGTACAGCTATGTGCCAAGTCGGGGGGATACTGGACTGAAGCTGATCTTGTAACTGGCCTCCAAATAGTACGACACAAGAGAACTCCAGCTCCAGCTACCTATACAATTTTAACTTCTGTTGTATCTTTTTTTCACAGCAAGCTTTTCCTGAGGATTTCAGGGTTTGGACTGCACCCACAAATTGTGAACTGTGAGATAGACACTTGAAACCTCTGATAGCCTTTGAGGACTTTCTGGCCAAGTAGAGTTCCTTGACCTGGGCAATCTAGCAGACTTTGACTGGTAACTTCCCTCAAGTGGAGATTTGAGAGCCTATTTTAGAGAACACTGATGCCACCTGAATGCATCTGAACTGTGCCTGAATTCACAGGTTTTGTTAACCTCTGTGCACCTATATTTTATAAGTAACATTTCTACAGTGCTACAGGTCCTTTTGTTTCCTTTTCATCTTCTGGACTGAGTAGATACAAGGGATTTTGTCTGAGTAATTTTGGTGTTAGAAATCTTTATTGTATAAACATGTACAGACATGTTTTGCTTACAGAATTGCTGACTAAGTATAGTTAGTCTAATTATCATATAGGGAAATAGATAATTTGTATTATCTCAGTGGCAATCATTCTTAAAATGCTACCTATCTGTTTGTATAGACATTTACAGTATTACATCAGGAATTATTTTTACTAGAAGTGGTTATGGGGTGAACAAAAAAAGACAAAAAAAAAAGGTAGTGTTTTTATGGAGGTCTTGATAGTAACTACATCTACCCCCTGGAGGGGAAAATTTATTTTTCATATGCCGAGGAGCTTAAAACCAAAGTTATGGCAGGGCCTGTGCCTCAAACTTTGGCAACAAATGATATGAAAAATAAAGCATTACACAGGGAAGACAAAGGCATTTCCTCACAGAAAAACATTACTACACATATACTCAAGGAGAGCAAAAACAATGGTGACTGAGAGGGGTCATTGGTTACAGCTTCACTCTACAAATTGGCTTATCAAACTGATAACAGTAATTAGAAGATTAAAACAAAGGGGAAAATGAAAAACAAGCAGCAATAAAGAGGGTGATATATAGAAGAAGAAATCAAAAAAAATTATTTTACACCAGTTTTACACAAATCTCATATTGAACAATTGGAAAACAAGCTTGCTGAAATTACTTCTGTAATCATTCGAAAGGAGGCAAACACTAAGATAGAAATACAGCATGATATTTCTAGGTCAGAAACTGGTGTAACAAAATTAGATTTTTTAGCCCACTGGACATCTCATGGGAACCATCTATATTCTTAGATGACCCTTCAGAAAAATCTCTCTTGGCATGTTCTTCTAATATAGTATTTAACAGATTGGACAAGGAAGCAGAAAAAATACATCAGGAACAGGAATTTTTATTACAGTTTCAGGCTACTTTGTCCAATAATATGATCAAAGCCTTGGCTCATCCAGTCATGGCAAACATAATACTACTGGAGGCCCTTAATGACCTCAAATAAAGAATATAGAACCTTGCCAAGAAAGTTCAAGACCAGACATAGATATACATGAAACTAGTGCAACTGATGTAAAAAAGAATGATGACCAAAAATCTGAGGACTGCAAACTGTCCTTCTCGACTCTAATAATTCCAGAAACTCCCATAAATAAGAGAAATAAAGGAAAAAAAAGTTCAGAGGAAAAAAAAAAAGAAAAAGAAAGCAGGGGCTAAATCGAGATCCAAAAATAAAAATGATACCAATTTCCAACAAGCCTTAAAAAAACATTCATGTTAGCCCTACAGTTATTATCAATAAAAAGACAATCAAGGTTGTGAAAAGCAGTGAAACGTGGGCATTACAAATAATAAAAACACCACTAAAACTGAGCCCACTGCTCCAAACACAAGTAGGGGCAAAACTGAAGGGGCTATCACAGCTATACATCTCTTTTAGCACCTGGAAGGCTGTTTGCCTGTACAGGACTCCAGTCAGAACATAGTTAAAGACAATGCCCCCCCAAAGAAACTGAAATAATAAAATTCACAGGACATGAAGATGTCCTCATACTAGAGGGAATGTTTCTGAAATCACAAGAAACCACAAGGTCACTAGCAGAGCTAATTTTTTACCTCATGAAAGCAGAACTTCATCTGTGCCTGACTAGGGAAGACATTGAAGCTATATTGCAATATACACAGGATTCTACATCCCTGGTTTACATTATGATTGGACATATGGAATTGACTAAATCAATGTGGGCCAAACAACAGTATCTCAATTGACTGGGCCTGGAGATTTCAACCCCAGTCTCTTGGACTACAATCATTAATAACAAAAATCCCCTGGAAATCTTGGAATATAAGAAAGTTTGCAAAGTATTGGTAAAACTAAAGTGGAACTTTGATTACTCTGAACAAATTAATAATTCACAATCATCCCAAGTAATCTCTATATTTAGTATAGATCTTTTATTGGGGGAAAATGAACACACTCTTGCATCTTTCACTTTAGTCCTAATGGCAGGCATAATGGAAATGGAAATGCCAGCACAAGATGTACAATACATTGAGTGTGCACAGTTACAGATGGGTGGAAGTCAAATTGACATTGCTATAAAAACAAGTACCCTTTTTCATTAGCTACTAGATAATGCATATAAACTTGGTAAAGGTAACATTATGATGGTTGGCATGCATCAATCAATCAATCAATCAATCAAATGTTATTTTACCAGAAATAACACCATTGAGCAAGCTCATTTATAAGGTGGTCCTGGAAGGACATGACAGGGTAGAAGAGCATTTCAATATGTACAGAATTTAATAACAATGACAGTTGACTATTTTTTTTAATTTATTTATTGAAATGTTTCACCAGGAGGGGACACTGTACAACAAGTTGCTCATCTCACGGTGCTACCTGGGGGAGGGGTTACATAGGGTTGTGAAGGATGATCAGTTACAATAGTATGTGGGTAGTACAAACAATACAACATTTTAAGATTGTGCAACAGTTGGAACACAAGGTATTGTACAATAAACAGTAGTGGAACATTGGGTAAATTACAATGCATGTCCAAAATCATACAAAAGAACATATGAACGTACAAAACAGTAATAATGCTATAGAACCATTTATAGTGCATGATTGTACCAGGAGCAGGCTCGAGGCAGTACACAAGTGCTGTTGGAGTAAAAAGGATAGGGTTAGGTTGTGCACACTGGTGACCCAGAAGGGCAGTTATAGAAGAGAGGGGGGAGAGGCAAGAACTGTATATGAGGAGAAGAGGTAGCCATTTCTTGATTTTCCCCCTTCAGGATGTTGAGAACCCTTCTGGGGGAGTCATGGTAGGATGAAAGAAACTGGGGACAGGTATTAAGGTGGGTTAAAGCAGGAACAGCTGAGGGAAAGGTAATTGTGTATGGCAGAGGTAAGGGAGTAATTGGAGGAGGAGTGTCGTATTTCAGGGGGGAGGGAATTTCAGATTTTAGGTAAACGATGGGTGAAACCGGTCTAACCAATGAGGGTGGAGTGGTGAAGGACCGTCAGAGTATGGGCATCATTTGATCTGAGAGAGTGGGTGGGGGGAGGTGGAGTGGACAGAGAGGATGAGAAACAGGAGGGGGGGCCCCCGAACCAGAATTTGGAGGTTAGGTTGGCACAATGAGAGATGCGTCTGTGAGATAGTGGAAGGAAGGTTAGAGGGTGATAGAGTTCACAGTCATGGCAGCAGGAAGGGGAGTCGATAGCAAAGTGGCAGAAGGAGTTAAAGAGAGTGTCCAACTTAGTCAGGGAAGATTTGGGAGCAGCACCATACACTACGTCGCAGTAGTCAAAGATGGGGAGTATCATCTTCTGGACAATTTTGCACCTCGCAGTCAGTGGGATGCAACTACTATTCCTGTACAGAGGACCAAGCTTGGGGCACAGTTTCTTCAGGATAGCATCAATATACACAGAGAAGTTGAGGTGCTGGTCAAGCCAGACTCCCAGATATTGAAATGAGGAGGTGTCTTCCAAGATGGTCCCATCAAGGGTGTGGAAGGTGGGTAGGGCCAGGAGCCTACAGAGTCTCTGCCAGGTGCAAAAGGTCATTGAGGCTGTCTTCTTGGGGTTTAGAAAAAGCTGGTGAGAAACAAACCGGAGCTGAACTTGAATGAAGACATGCTGTAAGCTGTTTTGCACAGCAGTAGGATTTTTGGCGTAACTGTACAAAACAGTATCATCAGCGTACATGTTGATATAAGAGGATGAGCAGCCTATGGGAAGATCATTAAGGAAAATGGAGAAGAGTAGGGGACCAAGCACTGAGCCCTGAGGGACACCAGTGTTGATGGGGAGTAGTCTAGGTCTAGGTAAAATGACAACAGAAGGCAGGATATTTCCACAAGGGAACAGTATTTCAATACATGCAATATTAAGTACCATAGAACAAAGGAAAAGGAAAACAGGATATGTATCATCAACTGCTATGAAGGGTGATGCAACACAATGCAACCTACAGTAATGTTTGGGTGCCGATTATATGTAACAGTTGCAATCCTCCTGCAAGCAGTGGTTCAACGGGGATTTAAAGGTCTGAGGGCTAATAATTTTAGTAAGTTTCAAAGATTTCTGTAGGGTATTCCATATGGTTGGGAGGGCATGGCTGACTGCTGCTTTGCCATAGCAGTATCTGATTCTAGGCATATCTAACAGTAAGCAGGAATAACTCCTCAATGAGTCAGAACCGATGAATGCTTAAAGAGTTCTGAGATGTAGGATGAGAGTTTGTTTGTGATAGCTGTATATAACCATAGTGTGGCATTTTTTAGCCTTCTGGAGTGGAGTGAGGACCAACCAAGCTGGGCATAGAGAGAACAATGGTGAATTCTAAAAGGGGTGTTAGTGAAAAACTTTAGTGCACTCTGAGAAAGTGTGTCGAATTTGGTAAGAGCTGCTTTGGGACAAAGGCTATAAAGAAAGTCAATACAGTCAATGAGGGGAAGGAAAGTGGTTTGGATCAGTCTTAATTTAGCTTTGTAGGTGAGTAGCTTCCGAATTCTAAAGAATAGGCCAAGCCTTCATTTTAATGTTTTAGATGATTCTTCAATATGGGCTATAGCAGATAAATGGCAATCAAGCCAAAAATCCAGATATTTAAGTTTGTCCACTATCTCGAGCATCTCAACAAGGATGTTCATTATGTGATGTGCTGGGCCAGTAGTAGTAGCTGATACAATGAGAACATGAGGAAAAAGAAGCATGCCTTTTGTTTTTTCACATTTAGCAACAATTTCAGATGATAGAGGTTGTGGTGAAGCAGGTTGAAGTCCTATTGTAGATCTGTGCAGGTAAGCTCAAGGGACTGTCTAGTGATGTATAATACTGTATCACTGGCAAAGAGATGGATGTTTGCTGTACTGAGGTTAGAATCAATGTGATTTATATAAATTACAAATAATAAAGACCCCAAGATGGATCTCTGAGGTACACCTCTTGGCAGGTTTTTAAGAGGGGAGAAGTCATCTTGTGCTTTCACTTATTGCTGTCTGCCTGTTAAGTAACATGAGATCCATTGCAAAGTGATGGTGTCTAGGCCAACGTCTTTTAATTTATGAAGTAGTGTTTGATGGTCCATAGAATCAAATGCCTTACTTAAGTCAAAGAAGACTGTGCTGATATGTTTTTTTGGCATCGAGCGCGGTTTGCCAGTCATTAGTCACTTTGGCCAGAGTGGAAAAAATGCTGTGATTTGACCTGAAACTGGATTATAGGGAATTAAGAATGTTAGAGGTGTCCAAATAAATATTGTCTTAATTGCATGTTTACTAACTTTTCTAATCATTTAGATAAGACGAGTAACAGGGATATATTCCTGTAGTTATTAAGGCTGCAAGGCTCACCAGATTTAAAAAGGGGAGTTAAGTGTGCTATTTTCCAGGAAAATGGAAGTACCCCTTGTGTAAAGGACAGGTTAAATAGATGGGTGATAGGTGCTGTTAGATAGCGGTGTCCTAGTTTACAGGAATAGGGATTCAAGCTGATAAGCACTGGCACTTTTGTAAGTCTCAAGGGAGTTCTAGAAGGTCCTCAACCTGTTTGAATGTGATCAGGCTGAAGCTAAATTTTGGAGATTGTTCATTGTCCGGATGGCTAGCTGCTGGGGGAACAGTTGGTAAGGGCTGAATGGGAAAATTGTTTGCTGGAGATGCGTCGAAGGCAAGCTCTACTGTGGCAAAGTGATTATTTAGCTGCTCAAGTATATGGTGCTTGTCTGTAAAAGTGTCACCACATGAGATAATTTTGGTAGGCAGAGATGGAGGTGAACTGCGCCCTTCAATTTCCCTCAGGATTTGCCAAAATTTAGCAGTACTATTTTTTGTGGAGTCTAGTGCCTTTTGGAAGTACTCCGCTTAAGTGGCCCTTACAAGTTTTGTGCATTGGTTCCTAGCTGCTCTAAGTGTTAACCAGTCAGAATCTAACTTGGTTTTTCAGGCCTTTTTCCACAAGGTATCTCTGGAATGAAATGTGATTTTTAATATTCGAGTGAAGCAGGGGCAGGTCCTTCTCCTGGTTTTAACTTTTGTTAGTGGAACATGATTGTTGATTACATTCAGTATGCTATTAAGGAAGAGGTTACAAGCCTCTGAGATTGCAGTGGCAAGGTAAAAAATCCTGCCATCTTATATGGCTCAGTTCAGTCATGAAGTCAGCACAATTAAAATTCTGGATATTCCTTTTATAAATGAACCTAGAAGCAGAAATGGGCTTAGGTGTGGCCTTTACACATGCAATGACCCTGTAGTCATGGATGTCATTATTGAACACACTGATATGCAATATTTTGTGGAGTATATTTACAAGAATTAGGTCTAGGATGGTTCTCTTTGCTGGATTTTTGCTATTGGGGTGAGTGTACTCAGTGACAATCTGCATAAGGCCATATGTGTCATACAGTACCAGTCAAGGTCAAGATCACCTATGATGATAGTTTCCAAGCTATGGGCATCCAAGACAGTATAGAGATGGGGTAACAGTTCGAGTTCCCCCGCAGGAGGTCACTAACACCCTGTAATAATTATGGACTCATTTGAGGATAGGGAGACCTTTAGGGTGAGACATTTTTAACTCTCCAGTTGAGGTAGTTGAGTCAGTTATAGTTGGCGTGTGTTTATCAAGGACATAGATTGCAACCCCTCCCCCCTGGTAGGCTGGTCAGTCCTGAAGACTGTGTATGAGGGGATAGTTGCTTCATGGATCAAAAAGGAGCTTCTCAACCATGTTTCTGATATCACTAAGCCATCTAGTTTCATATGACAAGCCCATGCCTGTAGCAAGTTTTTGAGTAGGCTACATGCATGTGACAGAAAATTGACTAGACCTTGTCTTAAATGACTCTTTAGTTTCATCTAAAGAAGATTTGAATTCAAAACCTAAACCTAACTTATATGGAACATAGCAGGTTGAGGCGGCTAGATGGGGGGCCCTGATTGGAAAGTTTTTTTTACAAGATTTTGACTTAATTCACTTTCAAGAAGCTTGGTCTTGAGAAATGGTTAATAGTAGCTTTGAACTGGTTTTCTCACCAGCTATTAAAGAAAAGAAAAGTGGGTGGACTAAGGGGGAGGCTTGGCCCTTTACATCACAATCAGGAATGGAATAAAAATGCTTGAACATAATTATGTTAATCATAACTATATAATGAGTGCCCTTAAATGACATATGCATCATAGTTAATGTATACATCCCTCCAAGGTACCAAGCACTTGGGAACAAAAATATATGAGCAGGTTTGAGTTATGATATTGAGTCACTTTTAAGTAATTTCTGGAAAACACAATCTTAATAGCGTGTGATTTCAATTCTAGAATAGCAGATTATGACAGTTTGGATGCTCCAAGAGAACAAACTGACATGGGTAGCCTAGAAATGAGAAAAAGATCTGATTAAAATAAATTTGAACAGGCAAAGGAATTCATAAAATTTGTTGAAAACAATACAGTTACTTGCTTATTTTAAACAGTAGATTGAAGGGAGACAATATGGGTAATATTGCTTATTTTACTGGTAAATGACAAAGTGCAACAGATTATCTATTGTGTAATCCGGAGGGTCACTTTTTGTTTAGTAACCTTTCAACTGAAATTAAACAAGAAAGTTACCATGCCCCACTATGTTTATATGTCTTAACAAATGATACAGGCAAAAGCGAGAATGCCATGAGTCGTCCTCTTGAAGCAAAGGCAGTAAGTGGCAGAAGAAAGGTTTTATATACAGACAGGGTACGGGATGCTGTTATTGACATATTAAGTGATTCATGTCTCAGTAAATTTAGAGTGCCTCACCTAATTTACTGCTGCCACATCAAGCAGCCTTACAGCTGGACAATATATATGAAGATGTAAGACAGAAAATATACACTGATCAAAAGAAACCTATCCAGGAACAAACCTGGTTTGATGATGCCTGCTTAAAGGCCAGATTAGAACTTAGAAAAAAAAATCAAAAGAGTTAAAAGAAATCCTAATGGTGAGAACGTGCACAGGTTAAAAATACTAGGAACTTGTAAAAATCTTTCCTAATTCATATAAAAAAAAGGGTTTTCATTTACAAACAATGGGCTAACATGTGCCGGGTTATTCAGGATGGAGATTCTAAAAATGTTTGGAACCTTGCAGCAAAAGGGACTAGTGAATTTCAGCCTTCACTTTCAGTTTATATCCCCAAAGAACCCTGGATAGAGTATTAAAAAAAAATTGTGGGAAAGATACACAGATAGACAACTCATTCATTCTTCACTGGTTACACACTGAAGCTTACTCCCCTTTAGTTTTCACACTAACAGAAATAGAGTCAGCTACCTGAGAACCATTGTGCCCATTCATAACAAGCATTTGTCAATGCCGAATGTTTGCTTGCTGGCAATAGCATTGGAAGTGCAGGATTTAGACAGATGCAGAATAGGAATGGCAGTGAAGTATTGAACTGACGAGCAGCCCATGAAGATGGAAAGGCATTAGGGTGTGCCTTTGGGTCATCACCCATAATGCTCACATCATTTCACCTCACCCTACCTGCAGACACTGACAAGTGTTGAGGTGTGCCTTGGGGTGTTCATGCTTTACACTCACCCAACTTCATAAGAAAAACCCTGAAATGGGTGCAGTATAGCAGAATGGGGTGAACTTTGGGTCTGAAGAGTCCAAAGCATACCTCGATGTCTGTCAGTGGCTGCAAGGTGGGGGTGGGGGTGGAATGGCATGAGCATTACTGTCAACAGTCGCAAGTCACACCCCTGATGCCTGTCAGTCCCTACAGGGTAGGGCGTTCTGGTCAGAAACCCTAGTGCCCTGGGTGTTTCTTGGTATTTTCACTACAAGTTATCAACATGGGCTTTTTGTGAGCTGACCGCATGAACAGTGACACTATCAGTTAGTTAGCCGAAAGGTGATTTTGCACAGTGATTGCACTATTTGGTGCCACAGGTGCAAAAACACTTTTCAGACAGGATGTGCAGAATGGCAGCTGTACTGTTCATGGGGAGCTGTAAAAAATGGTAATGTTGAAAATCTGGAGTGAAAATACAGAATATTTGGTGAAGTCACTACTGTCATAGCCAGTGTGCTCCTTCATTGGTGACACACAGATGCGCCCCAAAAATCTGTGCTGGTATTGACCACAACAGTGCCGCATGTCCACAACCTACTTCTCCAGCAAGCTGCCACAACATGTTTCTTGGGCATGCATGCAAGCAAACACAAAAAGGAAACCTATAAAACAATCAGAAATATCAATGAATTTTAAAGAAATAAACACAGAATTTGATGGCAGATAAAGACCGCTTGGGCACACAGTCTACCCATTTTCTTCCTGACTATACTGTCACCACAGACCCTACTTGATCTGCCCCCCCCCCCGCTTCCTACTAAGATTCCCTTGTGCCTATCCTATGTGTGCTTGAAGTCCACCACTGTTTTTGCCCCCACATTCTCCACTGGAAGACTGTTCCAGGCATCCACTACTCTTTCAGTAAAGAAGTACTTCATCACATCTCTCTTGAATTTACCCCCCCCTTTCAGCTCCATTACACATCCCCTTGTTCTCGTGAGTCTTTTCCTCTGAAAAACACTCCCCTGTTTCTATCTAACAGGTACATGTCCATGAAGTAGAGGTGGAGGTACTGCTTTCAGGAACTGACTACAGAGGTGATGGAACTTCAGGGCAAGGGGGGCTGCAGCCAGGTCACTTTTTTGGTCCTGAAGGAGACTGCCATTTCAGATGCTGCAGTGATTCAGTGAATTTATAGCAAGGAAGCAAACTTGACAAGTTGTATGTCTCAAGTGTGTAGCAGAGTGGGGTGTGGCAGGGCAGAGATTGAAAGTTACAAGTGCCCCTTTGAACCCTGCCACACATAAAACAAAAGAGGTCCCTTGGTGTCTCCAAAGAAGCCAAGTGTTAAAGTGCCTGCTGCTGGCCTTGCTATTAAGCAGCTCCAGAGTTCCCAAAATGGGGATCATTTCCTTGGGAGTAAAGTCATTAACATAATGAGTCTACCTCCAACACCCGTATCTCTTAAATTTATTAAGCCCAGTTCACACTTGTTTACTTTTGGGGACTTGTTTGATGTATCCTCATTTATGATCTTAGATTATCTCGCTGGTGCCTCAACATCTGCTGCAAAGCTAGCTTTTATCACTTCAAAAAAAAAAGCATTTGTCAATGCTGAATGTTTCATTGCATGGTGCATGTGGTAGGGTTGTATTGTGTTAGGTAAATCCCAACATAAGGTTGAGAATGGAAAAGACAAGAAGGTTGATTGATACCAGTAGACTTGCTTAAAGGGGAACAGTCAGCAAAAAGGGCCCCATACTCATGTGTGAGGCTGAACCAATTGTACATTTTGTGTGTAAAACAATGTCATTTATGTACTGTTTAGTGTACTGTAGCCACAGATGACTCTGGGATTTGTAGTAACAGCAGATGCCAAGCTAGAAGTAAACACAATTATGCCAATACAATCTACTATGCTACACTAAATTTTAATTAAACCAAAATGTTTGTACACAAAGTCCAAATTGGGAGCAGACACTACAGTTGCATGGGGGGAGGGGCTTTTTCACAGAATATTCCCCTTTTAGAGTCTATTCAAGAATTCTTCAGAAAGATGGTGGCAAAAGAAGGGTGACCCTGAAGTTTGCGTTGGAACCCCCACCTGGAAAAGTGAGCCACAGACCTTATCTCATAGGATAAATGACTGCTTGTCTTGAAATTATGGTCACAATAATAACACAATAAAATAAGGTCAGAAGGGGCTGTAGGTCCCACCATGTGGACACATCACTCCATTGGAAAGCAAGGATAACTAATGCTTTTCAAACATGTTTTACTGTGTAAGGATAGCGTAGGAGTTCAAGTATGTTGCAGTGATGATTTCTATGCAGTGTAGGAGCTGAAGAATAACAGAGTGATGATTACTATTACAGTAATCATCACTCTGTTATTCTTGAGCTCCTCACCTTGCTTCGGGCCTACTAGGCCCAGTCCCAGTTTCAAAGGCAAGTTCCTGATTCCAGCTACAACATAAAATTACTGGTTTCAGTTCCTAAAGCATGAGGCACTGTGGGAGAAACAGTAATCCAGTGGCCATTAGGTGCAAGTGAACCATAGGTGCCGGAAGATGGTAAAAATTGAGGGGGCGGAGGCTCAGAGGGGCACTTGTGAGTGTAAAAAGGGCACTTTCTAGACACTAGTTTTTGCCATACAAAAATACAATCAATCATGTACACACATCATAACGTTAAGAATGCAGTCCCATATAGGAATATTTATGCAATGACATACGAAGGTGCCAGCAAAAATAGACCACCCAGTCTAAGTCTGCTCAAGTGTGCAGCTATATTAAGAAAGCAGCTGTCGACCCATTCCCTCCAATAGCTCCACATGATGTTTGAACCACACATTCCTTAATATGTTACAGTGGTTGACAAGGTGAAACAGAGAGATGTCATAGAAATGTACATCACCAGTCGCAAGCATGCAGTCTTCACACCAATGAGTTAGGAGTTTTTGGTTCCACTAACTTCAGGATAGAAGTTAGCAGTTAAGCCCAACCACCAGCAACAAGGTAAACTCCTGAGGCCGGGGAAATAATGACACAGAGCCATTATGTTTACACAGCTTATTTATTAATGAATCACAGTGTACATTGTAAAGTGTATTTACTAATGAATCATAGTATACAATGACAATAAACAATATTGTACAACGATATGGGTATAAAAACAGATTTTTACAGCAAAGTCTGGATGGATGGAGGAGTGGGATACATTTGGAAATGGGCCACTGTTCCTAAGAATTCAATAGAGGAAAGACTTCTGCTCATTCATTCCTGTACTGTTGCTACTGCATACCACAGACTCACCCGACCAACCAATTTACCATCACATTTATACTTCTGCCATGAATTAATCCTTGATGCTCTGGTCACCACTTCAGGCTGGTAAGCCTGTGCAAGCCTCCACCAGGCCCTGGGGGCCAGCAATTCATCCCATGAACGCTCTGGTCACCACTTCAGGCTGGTAAGCCTGTACAAGCCTCCACCAAGCCCTGGTAGCCACCAAATCATCCCATGAATGCTCTGGTCACCACTTCAGGCTGGTAAGCCTGTGAAAGCCTCCACCAGGCCCTGGTGGCCACCAAAATCAACCAATTTACCATCACATCTATACTTCTGTCATGAATTAATCCTTGATGCTCTGGTCACCACTTCAGGCTGGTAAGCCTGTGCAAGCCTCCATCAAGCCCTGGTGGCCACCAAATCATCCCATGAATGCTCTGGTCACCACTTCAGGCTGGTAAGCCTGTGCAAGCCTCCATCAGGCCCTGGTGGCCACCAAATTATCCCACGAATGCTCTGGTCACCACTTCAGGCTGGTAAGCCTGTGTAAGCTTCCACCAGGCCCTGGTGGCCACCAAATCATCCCACGAATGCTCTGGTCACCACTTCAGGCTGGTAAGCCTGTGCAAGCCTCCACCAGGCCCTGGTGGCCACCAAATCATCCCACAAATGCTCTGGTCACCACTTCAGGCTGGTAAGCCTGTGCAAGCCTCCCCCAGGCCCTGGTGGCCACCAAATCATCCCACGAATGCTCTGGTCACCACTTCAGGCTGGTAAGCCTGTGCAAGCCTCCACAGGCCCTGGTGGCCACCAAAATCAACTAATTTACGATCACATCTATACTTCTGCCATGAATTAATCCTTGATGCTCTGGTGACCACTTCAGGCTGGGAAGCCTTGCAAGCCTCCACAGGCCCTGGCGGCCACCAAAATCAACCAATTTACCATCACATCTATACTTCTGCCATGAATTAATCCTTGATGCTCTGGTCACCACTTCAGGCTGGTAAGCCTGTGCAAGCCTCCACCGGGCCTGGTGGCCACCAAAATCAACCAATTTACCATCACAGCTGTACTTCTGCCATGAATTAATCCTTGATACTCTGGTCACCACTTCAGGCTGGTAAGCCTGTGCAAGCCTCCACCAAGTCCTGGTGGCCACCAAATCATCCCATGAATGCTCTGGTCACCACTTCAGGCTGGTAAGCCTGTGCAAGCCTCCACCAAGCCCTGGTGGCCACCAAATCATCCCATAATGCTCTGGTCACCACTTCAGGCTGGTAAGCCTGTGCAAGCCTCCACCAAGCCCTGGTGGCCACCGCAACCAAGCAACAAATTTACCATCATATGAATTTCTGCCTAAAGTATAGAATTTCTGTATCAGATTTTTCCGAAAAAGTTAAATCGTCTCTCATTTTGTTGCACAAACTCCTGAACAATTTGTGTCTGATCCAAGTTGTCTGTTCTCTCTTTGTGAATGTTCAACAGCATTAGGTGATTGTACCTCTTCTCTGTCATGGTGCTTCTTAAGTAAGACTTTATCCTCCTCTGTGTTGAAAAAGATCTCTCCCCAGTTGCTGTACTCATTGGGACGAGGAGGTAAATTTGAATGAGCTTCACTACTTCTGAATATAGTATCTGCTGCTGGCAGTCTTTTCCCACTAAGGCATCAATAATGGTGTTGATTGAAGTTACTGCCCTCACCTCTGGCAAAACCTGCAGCACAAGTCCTGGGAGCAAGTTCGGTTGTGCATTCAGAATGTCAGTGTCCAAGTCCTTATCTCCATACAACTGTGTGATCTGAGGAGGAACTGAAAACGTCTTTACATTGGCTGCTTGAAGCAACGAATTCTCCATGGATGACAGCAAAGTGTAGAATTCTTGATCAAAATGTCAGTCTAGTTCAACAAGACAAGCATCAATGGCTTCATAGTACATCTGTCGATACCAGTCCTTAGCAGATTCGGGATGGTGATGCGGTGCACTATCATGTTGCAGCCTTGCTGGCACATAGTGCTGTCTGGGAAGTTTTGGCTCCTTAACTTTTTTCAGTAGTCGTGCTCTCTCTTTGATGTCTTCTTAGACCTGGTCAAAGTCATCGCACTGGCTTTGTAAATTCTTCTTCAGGGAGTTTATGCTCATCATTGTAGTTTCTGCTGTCAGTGTTTTTCTTTGCAGGATTGAACCCACTTGTTCTGATACGCTGAATATATTGTACAATACAACCTGTCCAAAATAGGTCAGAAACTTTTTCATCACTGACAACAGGCCTTTGACCTTAGTTCGTACATCTGTAGCTTTGTCTCGTTTCAGCTCCTCTAAGGTTTCATAGAGTGTTCGATAGTTTTTGAGAACTGACTTGATGCTCTTTGTTCTTGCTGTCCATCTTGTTGGACAAAGTAAGTGCAGGCCTTCTATCATGTAAGGGTCCTCGCTGTCATTTACTGCAATATTTTCATAAAGAGCCAGCCTCTGTGGTGATCCCCGAATCACCACACTTAAATTCTGGACAAAGCTGAGGGCATCATCAATGGCATCACTTGTTTTGCCACAGTGTTGCAACACCAGGTCCAAGGAATGATTTGCACAATGGACATTCAATGCTAGTGGATTTTCTCACTTAATTCTTGTTGCAGTTCCAGAAATGCATCCACTCATATTTGCCGCTCCATCATACGCCTGTCCACTCAAGTTGTTGATTTGTAAATTACATCTTACTAGAACATCCTTAATGGAACTGGTGATGGATTCTGCATCAGTCTTTGCCATTTCATACATCCCAATAAAATCTTCATGTATAACAAAATGGGGCAGGGAAACCCATCGTATACATATTGTCATCTGTTCATGTTGGCTAATATCCCGTGATTCATCTGCGATGATTGCATATAGCTTTGATTCATTGCGTATCTCTTCCAGAAGGTTCCTCAGCAGCTGATGTGCCATGATTTCCATGACTTCATTCACAATATCTGAACTCTGATATTTCCCTTCCTGGATCCATCTCTGTAGTTCTGGCATGTCAACTGCCCTACTCAGCATTTCCTGCCTCAGGTTGCTTTCATCTTCTTCATGGCCACGAATTGCTAGTCCTTGCCGAACTAGAAGCTGTATTGCATTTACTTGTTTCAGGAACAGGTCTCTGTTTCTCACCTGTTCCTCTGCAAGATGCTGGCTGAGCTGAGCACCAACATTCATCCTTGTGTTGTTGAATGCAGTATACTTCTTAACAGCTTCATGGTGGAATAATGAAGTCTGATGTTCTTGAATTTGTCAATTGCTTTCTTCCAATCACTAAATCCTGCTGAAATGAAGGTAGTTTCACCACGACTGCCTGTGATTAGTTTTCTTTCCACTGCTGCCCGACAGTAGTAACAGAACACACATCCTTTTGAAACACAGTATGTTAGCCAGTTGAAAGATGAAAACCACTGTGTTTGACAAGTTCTTGTTTCAGTTCTTCCATTGGTTCACAGAATGACTTGTTTGATGGAAGTGTCTATAACACTGCTTGGTTGAAAAACACTGTTAATATTGTGGCAACAAACAGAAGAGCAGGAGGGGAGAGACAAAGAGACAGCAGATTCAGACATGGTTGGTTCAGACATGGTTGGTTCAACTGCAGTTACCCAGATTTTCTCAGAACAGGAGGGGAGAGACAAAGAGACAGCAGATTCAGGCACTGGGTCAACTGCTGTGAGCTGGGTATTCTCAGAGACATGCACGATGTTGCCATCACTATTACTGTTCATGAGGAACAGCTCTGCAGCTCTGTTTTCTGTATCAGAGACAGAGCAAGCCTTACCATCCAGGGGCACTGGAATAGCAGCTGCAGGAAAATCAGGCAAGGAACATGTTAGTTCTGGCACTGATGCGGCATTTGAAACCAACATGGCTACATTTGACTCTATCGATGCCATTGGCAGTGAAGCTGTATGCACAGTTACATTGTCACTTACAATACCGGTATAGCTGACAGCTGCAGTGCTTGTGGCAGTGTCAGTGGTATTATTCTTGGCAGCGATGTCCCTTGCATGCTCTGAAGCTGTTGGTATCTGGGCACTCCCAAACCAGTAATTTAGTTTTCTTGGCGTCCTGGCAGCAATATCAGCCAGTTGTTTCTCCATCTGTCATTTTCGTCTGTCAGACCGTGGCATATTTGAATGCAATGAGTCCATGCAGAATCTGAGAAAAAATTGTGTATACAGTTTAGTGAACCCATCCAATTACCAACTTCTGATAAGGCACTGCAGCATGAACATTAAGCACGCTAGCAGTAAAATTTCTATGGCAAAAAACATTTTTTATATCTTGCCCTTCCTCACCCCCCCCCAGTCTTTGTCAATAGTTAATATTAATCCTCAACTACTGGGGCTGCTTTAGATATTCTTGGCTAGTGATCCATGCATCAAAATGGTTGTGTACTGCAACTGCCCAACTGTTACAATGGCAGGGCTTTTGTCATGTCATGTCCATGATTCAGTATTGTGAAATGTGCCTCCTCCTCCCATATGTCACATATCAGCCAACCTCTGTCAGCAGCTGCAACTCACAGAATTTTCAAATGCCCCCCAACTTCCCCAACTCTTCCTTCTCTGAAATGCTTACTCCCCTTGCTACAGGGTCATCAATTCCCTATCACTGCCTAGCTCTTCTACCAAGGGTGAGGAGAGAGAAAGGCCAAAGTTCAGTGCACGCAAGCACTATACGCTATTCACCCTACATTTAAATGTTTTAATATGAGAATCACATCAAACCTCAGTTTTTTTTTTATATAAACGGCACCCACAGGAAGAACTTTGACATAGTGGTACTGCTTTTTAACAATGCTCCCAATACCACTCAGTGGTTTCTCACACAAGTCATGCAGAGTGCCAACTTCATTTACCACCCCTGAACACATCAGTGCCATACTCCAGTCCAACATGCAAGGCATATTCCATGCCGCTGTCTGCCAGTGCCACCACAAACAAGTGCCGCACTACGTAAACAACAACATGAATCATTAATCATTCTAAACACTCTTACAGCCACCTCCTTCATACCCAGCTCACTTTACACATTTGTACATCACCACTTTTTAATGCAAATAATGCTCCCTAGATTTGAGATGTCAGTCCTGGCAATCCAAGCAATTAGAACAATTAAACACTTACTTGCACAATCTTAGTAAATGCTATGCTTTAAGTTTTTAACTGGATTATTTTAAACAGTTTCAGCGATGTACATATTTGTACATATCTGTACATAAACTGGCAGTATTATTATAAGCTGTGTCAGCCAGCGTGAACCGTTTATTGTCCGTTTTGATGGCACACCTCAAAATAGGTCTTCAGCCTAGTGTGGCTGATCTGTTAACGAAAGCAAAAAACCAAAAATGGTGCTAGAATGAAAATGCTATATTGATCTGTCAAACCTAGTGCTCCCAGATGCCAGATCTACAGGAATGGCTGTATTTAGAGAAATAGACCAGTCAACAGTGGGAATAGTTATGACTGACTTGCATGTTATACAGCAAACTAAACCAGAACTCATGTTCCACAAGAAATAGGGTTAAAAACATACTGATTGTGCAGTTTTCTGTGAAATATGCATCCAACTCTTCCCCCCACAGGACACACCATAAAACAAACTGCTGTCATCTCATTTTTGTATAAATGAATACAAATGGCACCCATGCTCTGTATTTCATGTTCAGCACATCATTGACCACTAAAGGATTTAAGTTGTTTATTTTGAGCTAGATTCAGAAGTAAATGGTGTGATACCTTTTATTGGACCAACACAGATGTTACGAAAACAGTGTTTATGCTTTCAGACCATTACGCTTTGACTATTTTGGTGACGTCTACCTTCAAAAAGAGATTTTGCTCAAGAGACTGTCATGTTAAAATTTATAAATAAATAAATGAATAAACCATTCTTTGTCTTTAGTCTTTCACTAACTTGCTTATTTTTCCCTAGGTCTTCTTCACCCTGTTTAAACCTCTCTTGGGATCCCTTACTCCTCCCTCCTTCTCACACTGTTAAGTGTTATGACAGTGTGGGACAGGGCACAATTATGTATTTATCTTTTGTTTTTTTCCAATTCTTTGTTCATACTGATTGCTGCTTTCCAGTACACCATGCCACTCTGTATAATGTATGTCACTCTGTATAGGCATTCAGCAGAAGGTAACTGAGGTTATTACAGCCCTGTGCCCAAGTCCGCTGCTAGCTTCTTGAAGTGCCTGCATAGCTTTTCCCCCACTGATCTGATGTATATCCCCAAAGTTCAAACCCATTTACATGCAGTGGAAATCAGGAAAGTGTAAGTTTTATTTACTGCAGTTTTTTCTCCTACTAAAAAATAACACATTGCACACCATGGTACAATAAATAATTCAGTCTGTCACTATAGATGGGATAGTGGATGGGAATTGGGAGACTATGCATAACCAGTGTATCGTGGCACTGAGGGGTTCTGATTCCATGTGACCTTGAGAGTGATGCTTGAGGAGCCCATGGGAATTAGATCCCTGAGGTGGCACAACATACTGGTTGTGCATAGAGTTGCCCATCCGCTATTCAATATAGTGTATGGGCATCCATGCCTATTTCTGACACTGCAATTTGTTTCAGTGAACTGCTTGTTTTTGGGTGGGGGCACTTGAGGGGTGGTGGTAGGCCCAAAATTATTAACAATGTGATGCTGATGTCTCTGCAAGTTCAAGTTAAAAAAAATACAACACACCTTTCAGCTTAATTGGATGGGGAAAATCAAGTTAAACCAGTATTTTTGCCACTTATAATTTATTTCTCAGTTGTATTTAAGGCATGTAAATTGCACACACAACAGTCACAATAACACACCAGGATCTTTGCAAAATTTCTCCAAGTGGTACTGCTGCAGCAAAGACACCGAAGTGGCCAAACGCCCGATGCAGAGTAGTAAAACAACAACAAGTCAATTTAGTCACAGAGTAAACATAGAAACAGAGGTTGATGGCAGATAATGACCACAAGGCCCATCCAGTGACAGACTGAATTACTTATTGTACCATGGTGTGCAGTCGCTTGGAAAATAAATTTGCTACAATGCCACACCACACACCACTAGCCATGCCACACCACACACCACTAGCCATGCCACACCACAGTATGAAATACTGCAGATGTTCAGCAAGACAGATACGGGACACAAAGAAAATGTTTGACAGGGGGGTGCATACAGTTATTGCAAAAGCCCTGGCTGCCATGTCTCATCACCATCACTGCCCCACATTGCCAGCCAGACCCAAAGTAAGAGTTTAAAGCCTCCACCCCCCCAGCTTCGCAGCTCCCCTGTGTAGGGGAGACTAAATAATCATAAAGGACAGAAGGTACATGACAAATATTTGGCAGCTGGGAACAGGGACATGTCCTTGTAAAAGATGACATCTAGTAACCCTGGCAGAGGCCCATACAATCACTGGCAAAGCCTGCCCCCCCCACACATAGTCATTGGCAAAGTCCTGGCAGCCCTGTCTCACCACCATCATCCACATTGCCAGCCACAATGAGCACCTGTGCCAGACCCGAAGTAAATGCGTTTAAAGCCTCCACCCCCCAGCTTCAGCTCCCCTGGGTAGGGGAGAGTAAAATAATAATCAAAGGTCAGAAGGTACATAAATATTTGGCATTTGGGAAAGGGGAAAGAGGACATCTGGTAACCCTTGCAGCCTAGCAGGAGGCCTATGCAGTCATAGGCAAATCCCCTCCTCCAGTCAGCTGCCCCCAGTCAGCAGAACTACTCCCACCACTTGGCTCCATATTAACCATATGTGAAACATCCACCCAATTAACTTTTACTACTGCAACCTTGGTTTCACACGCATCTTTCAGTATGGGAATAGCACTAATGAAAAGTCGTACTAGGGCACAGAGTGATAATATGAATGCCTCACTCACTTTTTCAAACAAGCACACCAATTGCTGTAGAGAACCATTTAATTTCTTAGACATCTATAATGTGTTCAAGCAGTATAGTGAATTTCTTACATAAACTATCAGATTTAAATTGTTTTACAAAATCATGACTGATAATTATAGACTGGCTATATGGTGATAAACAGCACAATGTATGTACACTCAATACAACCTCAGATAGGCTGGTACAGCTGAAGTATACAGTAGCTTTTTATTGAAAGAGTGAATGTTTGAATGAACACCAGGGAAATCACCTTTCATTTCAGTAAATTGCTGTGCCACTAATACTTTTAAAATGTTTATGAAAAACAAACTGTCACTTGGTCTTAACTTACTGTTACTTGCCTTTCAGTTACATCATAATTCTGTGCTTGTTATATCAGTCATTTATACAACTAACTAGTTGAGATGATACAAATGATTAATGCCACTTCACAGATAAGCAGCAGGAGTAGAACAGCATCAGAACAGTAAAAGCCAGAATTATCTGTATAATGCAGTACTTTAAATGCTTAGTGACAACCACTAAAAGTGGTCTAAATGAGCCTTTGGACCCAAATTGTCAAATCCCCATCTTTCTTCTCTCTCCCCCCCCCATTAGCAAAGCCCTGTTCTCCCCCACCCCATTGGCTAAGTCCTGTTCTCCTTCTCCCCCCCCAACCAGGCACACACAAAACAGTGATCCTGAACCACTACCACATCCCATCCCATCATAGGTAAGAAGAGTTAACCCCTGAAAAGTACATGGATAATGGTCTAGGTCTTCTGTCTGGTTAGTTCTTTCCTCCGAGTCCTGGGCTGCCTGGCTGGCTACAGTACACGGCAGGGCACCTCCTTATCCCGCAGCAGCTGGGCTGGTGGCAATTGGCAAAGCTCCCTCCCGGCTCCGGCGACTCCTCGCGATGCTCTGTAGTTGGCTTCTGCTGCTGGAGGGGGATGGCTATCAATTCCGGATTCCTTCCACCCGACACACAGGAACACAGTCAGACATGACCAGAACAGCTCTTTCGCAGGAGAGGTATGATTCTCCGACACTCGACTACTCAACCAACGGACTCCGCTCTTCCTCAGTCTCTACTCTACTGCAGCACCTGAGCACCAAAGTAATGGACTGAATGGACAAAACTGCTGGCATTTAAACAGTCTGCCCATTACTAGCCACGCCTGCTTTCCTTACAAACGGACCTGATTGAGGAAGGCAGCATCTATAATTGCATTTATTTCTCAATCAGGTCCACTGTGTGCGCATCATCAATTTGACCCCACCTCCTCTGAAAAAGCTTAGCAGGGATTCATGAGGTTTGCACTGAGTTTTGGGTGTGGATTAAGAGAAGACAGTCTCAGGCGGCTTACATTTCAGCAGCTGGGTGGGAAGGAAAGCCCATTTGTAAAACAAAAGAAGGCAAGTAGGCAACTGTCGGTCTGTCGCAAACACAAAGGAATTGCTGACATGCCAGCCAGCCAGCTCCTGCTACCCCCCACCACATCAGCATGAGTGTGCCTGCAGGCAGTACAGACAGGACTGTATAGGGAGCTGAGAACATTCAGTCTGTGTGTGCAGGCAGGCTGTGCAGCATGTAGGGGCAATCTTCTGGTGCACTAAAAAAGTGGAGGGGCAGCCGCCCCTCCCACCCCCCCCCCCCGTTTCCGGCGCCTATGAAGTGAACTCATTCGCTTCCTTCCATGTTGGGTGATGGAGAAATAGACACAGCTTAATTTATTCTTGTCAGATTGAGATGACATTGTATTTCAAAGAATCAGAAACAATATCACAGAACACTTCTTAAAGGGGAATGGATTTCAGACACAGGAAAACACAGAAATTTCACAGGACACATCAATCACACAACAGATTTGGACTATTAATGGAGGAGTTAATGATAACAAGGTCCTCATAACAGGCATAGGTGGAGGGTGAAATTTTAAATATTCACAGTCTAAATTAATTCACTTTTTTCATAAGCTGATACATACTTGAAAGCACTCTTTCATTTCATTAAGGGGAAAAATATTATCCATGTAAGCATTAAGCCACGACAAAGGATGGTTCTACATTAATTCCCCAGTAAAACTGTCATTTTGAGTGGCTTAATGCACTTGTAACATGGCTAGCATTTCCACAGATAAGTATATTTATTATTTGTAAAATAATTCTAATGACAGGGGAACCAAAATATTTAATGGATAAAATAGAGGGAACAATTATCAAACATAAATATCAGTTAAGAAATAATAGGGAATTGACTTATAGGTCAAAAGTTATAAACTCTTTTACTCGAATAACATTCAAGACAGTATATGCCTCAAATTGCTATTTGATAAATTCTATTAAAAAGAATCCAGGATATAAACCTTCCCTGTTTATGACATATTTAACAGAGCAACTGAAAGTTAGATGCATGTGCAATGGATGAAAAGTAAAACAGAGTTCTGGGAATGTAAATTAATCCTAATACTTGTATGTTATATGTTTGTGAGATTGTGAAAGTACTTTTTTCTATAATTTAGTAATTGTTTGCCAATGTTGTATATGTATTTTTGTACTTTATGTGATTTTTAAACTGAAATATAACTGGCAAGAGCATATTGAAAAAGGCTTCAGCCTAAAGATGTGAAAGAAAGATCTGTATCCTAGATAAAAATACATCCTTTTACTACTACTACTACTACTAATGCATACTTGTAATGCAAAAAGGCACACACACACAGTTATTATATTTCTTTTTATGTGACTTGTCTTACATATACTGTGGGTGTAGGGAGGCATTACTTTACAAAGTATCATATTAGTCAATGTAAAGCTAATATGTACAGAATTAGTAGGGAATTAATGCATGTTTGCTCCTTGGTCATCAGCTGTTGCTATTGCTCCAATGAAAAGTGCTTATTTCTTAAAGCTGCAAGTAGAGTTTTTCAGCAAACCTTAACAGATATACAAAACAATGTGGCTACTAAGTAGTAGATTAACTTGACTGGCTGTACAATGCCTGTTTGACAACTAAGTTGTCGACTGCCGTGACAGAGATGGATTTATGTCTACCGCAACTTGTGGTTGACATAAATCAGACTTGAGACCCTGGACATTTTTTCATCATGGGGCTTCACCACCTGAACGCCCAATCTCTAGGATTCTAAATCCGAGTTGGAGTTGGATCGGGGGGGAGGTGCTGGACAGGGGGAGAGAGAGTGCAGGGGCATCAGGCTATCTATTACAGTGAAAATGTTGATGTTGTCAGCATCAATGTTTTCACTGTAACAGTGTTGCTGTCCTGGGTGCATATCAATTTGGCTCATGGTATGCACATATAAATTGATTAATGGGTCACTAACAGGGAAGCAGGAATGTATTCCATGAGAAAATCCTGAAGTAGAAACTAGCAGCAACATTGATGGACCTACTTCTTGATAGCATTACATTTTTTATTTTATAATTTCTGTGCCCATAATAACCTAACCGTGATGTGCATTATCTTTTCAGTGGAATCCTGCTTCTCCCCAGTTTGACAGCAGAGGGGAATTCTGAGAGGTCAGATGACTTGCATGAGCCCACAGTGAGCCAGTGATAGTAGATATGGTAGGGTATGAAACTGTGGGGATGCATTTTCCAAAGATTTCTAGTATGGCAATGTGTAAATTGATCCAGAATTGGCATAAATATCTTACTCTTGTTTTTATACAAGGGACAGAAACACTGGTTACTTGCATATATCAAATGGCTAAGCAGTAAGTCACTCAGTAGGCAGATGTGAAGATTTGTTTATATTGATTAATGTTAAAACAGACCCAGGGCAATATATGAAAACAGTCTGCTGCATGCAGACATGTATTGTACTGCACTAACTGTGCTTTGTATAGGTGAGTGAAGGTCAGTTAGTGCAGCCTTTTCCATAGTTCAAGTGGCAATAAGTGCAGTACTAAGATGGTAGTGCATAAGCCCTACTGAACACCATTCATGTGCATATACAATTTATGCAAGCTAAAGTCACCTAACAAAAACAACTAGATCAGGCATGTAGGCTTCCATTTTTAGTCTAATTAAAAAACTTTCAGAGCGGAGCTTGAGCGGAGTTTTTTTCATATTCTTGCTTACAGTTTCACTTGATAGCCTCTGATTGCTGGCTCCTACTTCAAGGGCCTCTTTGTAGCTTCTGGACTGACCTCAGTGGCCTGTTGGCTCTCTTCCCCAGCTCAGTGCAAAGATCACTTACTGCATGTCAATAGTGCTGTTGTACAGTGACTCACAAAGTGCATGGAATGTATGTTGCAGGAGGAAAGACTGCTGCAGTACAACCCTGGCTGGTCTCCAGTCACTGTCAGAGATTACCAGAGATGGTGTGCACTTTTGATACTCTGGTGGGGGAACCCTTCTCATCCCTGCTACTGACCTCTTTAAAGTGGTTCCATGTGAATACAGTGAATCAAGTACAGCGAGTGCGTTATTGGCGAGGTTTTCACAGCAAAGCCCATTTCGGTGATTGATAAATCCAGCAAGTGACTATTCAGTGCACATCTTGCAAGTATTCCTACATTGGGATATTACTGGGCTATGGTCTGGTATTGCAGGGGACCTTATGCCCCCCTGTACCCTTAAGGGGGCTGCACCTCCGAACCCACTCTATTTCTAAAAAAGCATCCTCCGAGGTGCACCTGGACCTTAGAAGTGGGCTATAAACCTGGAGTCATTGAAACTGTCTTTGCTGTAATGAAGTGATTGCTATTACTGCAGTCACTATAATAGCATCGCTGTAACTGACTCGCTGACCTTTTTTCACTGTATTCATGTGCTACCCTGTAAAGCTGTTTCCAAAACTGTGAAGCATACTTTCAAGTGAATCCTGTGCTGGGGTCAGAGGCAACAGGCATTTGGCTCAGTAATGGACACCATGCTCTGAGTCTGGGGCAGCAAGATACTTTCTGCAGCAGGTGCAGCCGAATCCATCGAGGATCAGATAATGAAGATCTATCATATTGCCCCTATGATACATATGTCAATAAAATAATGCAGACTGTTTAAATTAGTAATGAGTTGTGGCTCTGACTAGTGTTAAAACACTATAAAATTAATGGTGCTGCCCTAATATTGCCAATCAAAGGGCTCGCCTCAGATGCAGTCATATAGTGACAAGAGTGGGTTAGCAGCACCTTCAGTTTTACAGTTTTTTTTAACGCTAGTCAACTTAGAGTCACAACTCATTACTATATTTAAATAGCAGTCTGCTTTAGTATCTGTTTCATAGGTAACCATATCTGTTTTCTATTTTAATTGTAACCCCCTTGGGTTAGGGTTACCACATGTCCCTATTTTCACAGGACAGGGCAGTCCTGATTTTGGGCAGCTGTGTCCTGCAAAAAAACATGAAAAATGCTACATGTCCTGACTTTATAGTAATAAAAATATTTTATGTATTTATAATTTTCCACTAAATGTTGCATAAAACTATCATACCTTAACTAAAGTACTTTAAAATGATAAGAAACGACAGAAGCAACTAAGAAACAACAATACTTAGCCTTAATTCTGATTTTGTAGAGAAACCAAGTCTATTGTATTGGTTGAGTTACCTACTGTCCTGCGAAAAATCATATTTCAGTAAGAAATGTCCCACTTTGGGCTTCTTTAAAGGAAAACTACACCCAAAACTTGAAAAAAATATATGCTGTGCAGAGTGTTTTAATTTGTATGTGAAGTTCTAGTGTTTCCTTCCCTCTGACTGGTATTAGGAGTTTTTCCTAAATTAGCCTGCTAGCTTTAGGGTAGTTTATGACCCTGGAGATCTCCATATCAAATAGCTTTATTGCATTTCTTTGTCCTACAATGCACCTTGTTTCATGTGATGGTGATGTAGCAGACCCATAAATCCAGCAGAAAGCATTGCATTACAATCAGTTCACAACAATAGAGATGGCTAAATTTTAAAATCTGTAGAATTCGGCTTGGTGACCACTCTCATCCTAAAGGTTTTACTGTCCTGAAAAACTTTGCTGCTGGTAATTTTTGTGCAGCTTGTAAAGCTTCCAAGATATTTAGTTTGTTTGGCATGTGTGTGCTGAATGTTGGGTCTCTCTTACATCACAATCATGTGAGACAAGAAGCAGTGTGAGAACAAAAAATACAATTACACTATCAGGTATGAAGATCTCCAGGGGTCGAAAAACTAGTATAAAACTAGCAGGCTAATTTGGGAAAAACTCCTAATACCAGTCAGAGGGAAGGAAACACTAGAACTTCACATACACATTAAAACACTCTGCACAACATATATTTTTTCAAGTTTTGGGTGTAGTTTTCCTTTAAAGGTGGTAATCCTACCTTGGATAGGTGCATTATAGTTCTGTGATGGAAGCTAAGCTGGTTCAGTGGTGTGTTTCTACAGCCAAACTGCAACCCCCCCATCCCCATACCTTTCTAGATAGCAGGCGCAGATGGTGTTTTAGGTACAGCAGACTGTAGCAGGTGATGGATGGTCCTCTTTGTCTGTCTGGTCTGGTGTGGTCATCATAGAAAGACTGATGGTGGATGGGACTGAGACTAGTAGTAAATAAACTGGCAAGTGTTTGGGACAATGGGAGCCAGAGGCATTGGTGTCGAGGAGGGAGTTGGGCTGTGGAGGTCATGGTGTGTGACATACAGTAGGACTGTGGCAGCGCTGTGCATTGGACCCTATTTCTTTATCGTATCTCTGCTCTTTTGTTTTACTTACAGTACAACAGAAGAGAAGTGATAAGATTACCAGGATATTGATTCCTCTGTCTGTAAATATATCTTAATAAGATATTTGCAGATGGAGAAGCTACTGAGTTCAAAGAGGCTGCTAGGCTGCTGAGCTTCATTTAGAAGGTGTGAAGTTCCAGTGTGGGGATGGTTTCTGGTGCCAGTGATTCTAGGAGTTGCACTGAAGTGTGAGACTTCAGTATGTAAATCAATGAGGAAGTAGCACAGCACCAGCTTCATTGAAGATGAGTCCCTCCCCCTCCCCAAGGTGTCAAGCTCAGCTGTGATTTAAAAAAAATGAAAAACTGACCAGGCCTGGGTGAAAAAAAAAACTTTGGGACAGGGGCCCGGCAGGAGGGGTGTTGCCACAGATTAAACAGAGACTGTAGCACTGGGGCAGACACAACGACTGAGTACCTGGTCATCACATTCAACTGCCACTCAGTATCCGCTTTGTCTCTGGCAAAAATGCCTTGGTTTGCTCTTTGTTGCCACTCACTCCAGTTGGCTGTTATGTAAGGCACTGCTCCAGTGACCACCTGGGGAAGGAAAACACAATTGTGCATGAGGATCACAGTGCCAGGATGATTACACTGCGGGCGAGAACACTTAGTAAAAGGTGCAAGTTAATGCACCTGGGAAACAAAAACCCAGGGCAAGAGCACAAAATGGGGGGTGAGATACTGACAACAGTAAAAATGGAAAGGGACCTGGAGGTAATTATATCAGATGACCTAAAGGTGGACAAGTAATGTGAGAAGGCAGTAAGGAAGGCTGGGGGGATACTGGGATGCATAGGGAGATGCATCGATAGTAGAAAACAGGAAGTTGTTATCCCTCTGTACAGACAGTTGGTGAGATCCCATCTGGAGTACTGTGTGCAGTTCTGGAGACCCCATCTCCGCAAAGACGTAGACAGAGTGGAGGCTGTCCAGAGGAGGGCAACCAAAATGGTGCAGGGTCTGCACCAGAAGACATACGAAGAAAGACTAAAGGAGTTTAATATGTATACCCTTGAGGAAAGGAGAGAGAGAGAGAGAGGGACATGATAGAAACTTTCAAGTACCTCAAGGGAATCAACAAAGTCCAAGAGGGTGGCATCTTTCAGAAAAAGAGATGTGCAAGAACAAGGGGGCACAATTTGAAGATAGAGGGGGATCGGCTCAGAGGTAATGTGAGGAAGTATTTTTTCACAGAGAGGGTTGTGGATGCATGGAACAGCCTCCCTGAGGAGGTCGTGGAGTCAAGAACAGTGGGGGAATTCAAGAATGCATGGGACAGACATAAGGCAGTCCTAGTGGGGGGTAGGAGGAAGTAAGCTGTTGGTTAATTAGGATCTGCAGCTTACCTGTTAGGTAGGAAAATGGGCAGACTAGGTGGGCCAAGCCATCCTTATCTGCCATCAAATTTTATGTTTCTATGTTTCTATGTGGTGGGGCTGAGGATCAGAAGGGCACTTATTAGGGCAGAAAGGCAACATTTTCTAAACCAGTTTTTGCCATATAGAAATACAATAAATGTACATTCATGATGAAGAGCATAATAGTTTTCCACCTGACATACAGTTTACTTAGACAGAAAACTAAAGTAACCTGTCATTCAAGAAAAAAATTGCCCTTTTTTAGTCTTAGCTATTTAACTTTTCTTAATCTGCTTGAGGTTGGAGGGGCATGACTGATTGCATTCATTTCTTTGTATTAATGTTAACATGTTGGAGGGATCATTAAATATTAACAATGCAGAATCTTTTTCTTTAATTAAATTTCCAATAAAAATAATTCTATAATGTGATTTATTACACTATGTTCAGTTACTGTATCTGTTAAGATTCTAGAAGGTGTGGCTTACAACCCTTTTTCACTGAAATGCTCAGACCTTCTTTGCAGGCATCTCATCAAAAGAACTCCAGAAGACACTAATAACGGTTTAAGAAACAAAGTAACAACACTTATATAATGATAGAAATGTCATTTTTTGGTTATACTTTATGGAAGAACAAAGCTTCAGCTGTCAAGAGCAGCCTCTTTATATAGACCCAAAATTGGGAGCACAAATAAGTCTCCACCTATAACAGTCAAGACACTTCCAGGTCACTGCACATCACTATAAAGGAATAATGAAGTATTTTCCTTTGTATTAACAAAAGAAAATTAATAAATAAATAAAAAATTCTCAGTGAATATCCCAGATTTTATTTTCAGAAGCCCATTTGTGCCCCCCTTCATGATTTAAAACAGCAACAAGTTTTTATATCACACTACGAGCAGTTACTACAAACATTCACTACCAAAGCATTTTTCTTTCCATTTTATTTTAGTCCTAAAGCAAAAGATGCAGTTCTAAATTTTTAAAAGATTCTGCTCCCTTTTCACAGCTACTATAATAAAACTGTATACTGACCATTCTGCTGTGGTTCTTTGCTGTTTACTATCACAAATATGTGAAATCACCATTCTGGCACATCCTCTATATGGCTCCTGAGTAACCTCAAGAGAAGAAACATTTTTTTATTTGCTGGTGGTAAACATATTTATCAATTTTAGTTTTTAAAAAAGATTTAAAAACTGTGTCAAACTGTCTGAGGGAAATAAAATGCACTGACTTTGAATGCATGGAATGACTGCACCAAAACTATCTGGCAAACGAAATCTGCCTATTTCAAGAGCGCTCTTACTAACTCCTGGGGCAACGGAACAGACTTCTGGAACAACATAAAAGAAGTCACTGGGAAGCAGTCTAAATCCCCCCATCAATGCTCTACATAAATGGTTATACTACACTTGACCCAAAAATCATTGCTGACACATTCAATACTGCCTTCACCAATCTCAGTTCTGTACTTCCCTCTGATTTTTCAAAGAGGAATACACCTCAATGTCCCCAATCTCCTCTGCCTCCACTAGCCACCCTCCCTTCTACTTTAAATTGTTCAAGATGTACTGGGTCCGCAGCTATGTTACCAAAGCCATTAGCAAGTCCAGATCCAGCAATGACTCACCCGACCTCAAACTTCTATCTCTCACCCTAGAAGAAGTTCTCAGGCCACTGACCAGGATTTTTAACCTCTCCCTCAGTCTCAGCCAGTTCCCGGACAAATAGAAAACTGCCACTGGAACCCCTATACACAAAAGTGGTATCAAAACTTCCCATGAAAATTTTTGTCCAATCTCCATCCTACCTCCACTCTCCAAGTCCTGGAATGTATTGTGGCAGGCCAGCTTACTGAATTCCTAGACAAGTACAACATCCTGTGCAGACAGCAACACAGTTTTGGAAAGGTTCATAGTACTTCCATGGCACTATTTGAATTTACCAGCACCATCCAACACTCACTGGACAACAGTCAACAAAGAACTACTTTCATCGATTTAACAAAGGCCTTTGATACCGTTAACCTCCTGCTTGTCCAGCTCCGGATCGCGGGGATCTCACCCAATTCCATGAACTGGTTCAAAAGCTACCTAGACAACCAGTCCCAAAGAGTGAAAATAGCTGATATGTACTCTGATGTCAGACCAGTCTGCTCAGGTGTTCCACAAGGTTCAATACTGGGCCCCCTCCTCTTTAGCCTATTCTTGAACACATTGCCGGATTCCTGTCCAGAACAAATCATACTTTACGCAGACGGTGCAGTTATCCTAGCCTCCCACCATGATCCAATACAACTGCAAGGAAACCTCCAGCAGGGCTTCACATCAGTCGAAAACTGGTTCTTAAAGCACAAACTGATACTAAACCAGAAAAAAACCAAAAACATGATTTTCAGTAGCTCCAACAACAAAAATAAACAGTATCACCTCTCCATGAATACCAAACAAGGAGTCACTCTTGAACAAGTCCATACCTTCAAATACCTTGGCATCACCCTTGACTCCAAACTCTCCTATGCTGCCCATATTAATAATGTTGTGAAAGTGGCAAACACTGGGTTGGGTCTACTATTACATCACAGGAAACATCTAACCCTTGAAGTCTTGTCTGTCACCATCCAGAGCTGCATTGTGAGTGTTATTAACTATGGACTCATTGTTTATGGCTCCGCCACTGCCTCTTCACTCAAACATGTTGCTACCTCTCTCAATAAAGCCTATCGACTCATCACTGGAGCCCACCATCTCATCCATACTTGAGATCTCTACACCTTAATTGGATGGCTGCAACTCAACAACTGAATAAAGTATCAAACCTGCATCACAGCAAAGAAAATAATGATGGGAAATGCTCCCCCTGGGGTCTGCTCCCTCCTCTAACCCAGAATTAACAACTGCAACACCAGGAGCTCAAAACCCCAATTCCTGCAAATCCCCTGCTGACGCACAGCCCAAGGCCAAAGGTCATTTGCATACAGGGCACCTAGCTGACTAAATAGTCACACTAGTGACATCTCTGCCTCACCAACGCTGGGTGCTTTCAAGACTAAGATTTGCCTCTTCCTTGCAGCCTCAAGCACCTGTGATTGTCCTGCTTAAGCAATATTCCCATCACTGCTGCCCTTAGTCTCGGCTGCCCATTGTTGATCTCACACCAAGCACTTCATCATTTCAGTGCCCAGCATTTGCACTTACCCATGTTCTGTCCAGACAAAGCTCCATAGGCTGCCATACTCTGTCCTACCCCCCCATGACTTCTCCTCCCTTCATCCCCTTTCCTTTGTTGTATACACCTCCTCGGGTTTTATGTAATGTCCTTGTAATTACTATGTTATGACTATTGATGTTACTGATTGTTTTACACTGTAATTTTAAAGCCTGTATGCCTATTCTTACTGACATGGAACCTTTTTAAAAGATCCTTGGCTCAAAGGTACTTTGTAATCCTAGACTCAAATAAATAAATAAAAATAAATAAAAATAAAAGGGATGGAGTATGCTTTCTTTTGAGGTGCAGTGCTGCCTGGTTAGTGGTCTGTTACTCGAGTTCTCTACACCCTTATTGGTACCCCCAGAGGAACACCATAGACAGCTAATGTTTAGGCATATGTTATACTAACATATAGGGCTAAGGGCATCTACCATACAAGAGTAGATGTCAGGATATGTATGCATATTATTGTTATACACTTTGCTTTCCAATACATATATATTTTCTATGTATTTTCTATGTATTTCTCACTTACAAGATGTTAGGACATCTATGTCCTTGTAATGATTATGATATAAAGTTGGCATTGCCACCTTTTGCTGATTTGTACTACTACACTGATTTGTGTAAGAACTGTACTATTTTGTTTCACAAAGTGATGACTACTACAAAACTGTATAATGTTATCTTGGACCGTGGAACCACCTCTAATTTAGCCAATAGGGCTCATCTCTCTAACTAGAAATGTTTCTATCTTACAGTAACCATAGTAATTACCATAGGTATATAATGTGAGACACTGAGTGTTATACCTCGGAGACCCCAAGAGACACGAAGAAATCTTGAGGTATAGGGAACACTTAGCATTGGCTCCCAGTTTGTATTGGCAAGAACTGCTTAAGGCAACTGTGATTTATCATTTTGGAAGTAATAAATAAGTTTATTACTCTTATGCAATGTGTCTGTGATTCCTTGCATTCTCAATATTGCCAAGAACCTGAAAGTGAGGTATAGTCCTCCTGACAGTTGGTGACCACATGCAGGTAATATTTGGTGTTTGTGAGATTTCACTTGTTGCTTAAAACTTTTCCCTTCCCAACGGGGACAGTAGGTGTGCATTTCTGTATCACTTGTTCTGTTTTCAGAACACTTTGTAGTCACTTACAAAGTCTGGCTGCTTTGTTTTGGGTGTGGTCGATGCCGACTTGACCCACTCCACAGCAGCTTTGAATTGCAAGCCTATGAAGTATACAGTAGCCCGACTGTGTGTAAAGTGTTCCTGCTGTGGATCAATACACAGCACAGTGCCATTTTCACAGTTTGATTTTTTGTTCCCTCCCACACAATGGCCACTGTATCAAATATCTGCACAGTACTGAGACTCAATGTCTCAGACTTCCTTGCCTCCCATGGAGGATGCGCTGACTTCACGTGTGATGCAAGTCAATCTGAAAACCCTATACTGGGGATATCAAACCAGTACTGTGAGACAAGACAAACAAACAGCCATTATGCATCATGCCAAAGGGCTGCTGTTCGTGGCTCTCTATGCTGCTCTGGCAGTCTCCGAAACGAGGTTTCAAACCCTTGACCTGCAGATTTTGTCTCTTAAGCAAGAGATGAGTTTACAGGAAACAGAACGTGTTAGACTGCAGCAGAATTTGGCATCTTAACTTCAAACCCTGTGCAATGAAAAAGATTCACTTTTGCATCATTCTGCACAGGCTGGAGAGCAAGAAATTTGTATGTTGATGCAGGAGTGTGAAAGTTTGAGACAGGATAAGGGGCAGGCATTGAATATGAATGACTTGTTAAGTAGAGTGAATGAACAGTTGAGTGAGAATATGGGAGAGCTACAGGATAAGACAAATCAGGTACGTAATGACTTAGAAGTTCCTACTAGGGACAATCGCGAATTGAGCGCCATGCATAGAGTGTTGCAGAAACAAATGCAAGAAGAGGTTGATGTGAATAATGCAAATGTGAGTCATGCAGAATGTGAATCCAAGATAGTGAAACTGAGCCATCAGCGAGAGGTTCTGGCTTGACATGTTAAGGCAATGAGAGGTGTAGCCCCTGCCTTACACACAACATCTGAAGGAGAGGTCTCAGATGATGACATCTCTCAGTACAATGCTCAGTCACACCCCTACTATGGCCCAGAAACCCCACCCAGCCATCCACAACATGGCGGGTCCCCACTCCACCCGCACTTTGAAATACATCGTCGATGTCATGATGCACATCATGGGTGATGCCAACATGGCAGCCCCCATGATAGGGGGAAGCAGGCCCAGGTCTGGTCCCAACAGCACCACCGGTGGCTGTTATTAATGTGGAAGACAGGCAGGAAATAGAAACAATGATTGAGAATGCAATAGGTAACATGCTTATCTCTGAGAGAAATAAGCGAGCCTTAAAACCCAGATTAGGCAGTTTCTGCAAGAGGCTGGTACTCAGGAAGGCATGGTTCGTACTGTGGCTGAGGCTGTAGTCTGGGCAGCCCTAGATGGTGCCTGAGGCAACTTACCCTAGCCTGATCAGCCCAATAATACCCTACAAATGTCCTACTCTGTTCAGCAAATAGCTGATTGCATTGGTCCGGTGAACCCATCCAACAACCTCAGCTGCCACTTGGAAAAGGTGCATTCCAAATGTGAGATGCTTAGCCTCACTGCAGACTATCAGGTCCAAATACTACACCAAACCATTGAGCCTGTATTGTGGGACAAACTCCCCGATGCAATATGTGAGGCCAGCAATACCATCTTTGAGGAGGTTACAGCTGAACTCATTTCTACACATAGCTCAGGTGTAGTAGAAGTGATGCTTGCATACCCTGTGAAACACAATGCAAAGGAAAGTCCAGTGACTTACCACCAGAGATTCTGGATGGCCTACCAAGCAGGAAAACAACTTGCACAAGAAGCTGCAGATGTAGGTCTTATTGAATATAAGACCCTGTTCCTTAAGAACATGATCCCTGCAGTGAGAGAGAAGGTAGAATCGACCACCTATCCCACCACGGAAAGGTTTGCCAACATCATTCAGAAAACAGAGAGTTTATCAACTCTACATCCATGATCTGGGCTCCAGTTCCAAGAAAGTAGCTGCCGTGGAGCTTGTTCAAGAGGCCCCGATGCACTACATGGTGGAAGGGAAAGCCCAACACAAACAGACACTCCCCGAGGACAACCAACACCCCAGAAGGTCCAACAGCAACAACAACCACAACAGCAACAGCAGCAATGGGGTGGGAACCAGAACTATCACAAAAACAAGAAGCACAAAAATCATAAGGGTAAACAACAACAGCAACAACAAAGACCAGGCCCTTCATATAGGGAGATAGCCAAAGATAATTGGAAATTTAGAGGACTCCTGGGGCAAGTGCACTCTGTAGTGGATGCTGTTCCTTTTCAGTCCCTTACAGCCATACAACCAGGAACCCAGGCCCCAATGGGCCATAGCGATACCGGAAGTACAGGCTCTTAGGCCCATACAGGCCTGAGCCCAGAAGTAACTCCCTATATAGCATCAGTGCAGCATGTTGAAGTGGTTCAAAGGAGCCAGGCCTAACCTTTTCATGCTTCCTCCAGCACAGATTGACAATTACAGGCCCCAGTCCAGATTGTAAACAAGCTGATCTTGGATACAAACAGAAGGCCTTGCACTGAGGCCAAGATTGGGGGCAGCCTACTTACAGTGTTATTGGATACAGGTGTGGCTATGTCTGTATTACATGATGACCACCCAGATACATCTCCTTGGTCCACTGGATGGAAGACCAACATGTCAGGAGTAGATGGTACTAGGTTACCTGCATACCACTCTCTACCTTTACCTGTAGAGTTGGGCCACCTGAAGGCCTCACACACCTTAAAACTGATGGTATTGCATGATCATCCTAGTATCATTAGAATTGACTTCCTTGCACCACACGGCTGTGTGGTGGACTTAGCTAACATGCTACTGATACAGATTCAGGGCCAATATCATACTATCTTTTTTTTTATATACTTTCTTTTTACACCCCCTTCTCACCCCGGTGCTTCCTCCCCTTCGCGAGTCTCCTACGGCCTTGTGCGTCCCTGCTCATCTGTCGGCATCGGGTGCAGTCATCCCCCCACGCTGCCTTGGTTTGACCCTCAGGTGGGTAAGAGGCGGGGGCCCCCCCTTCCACCTCCCTGAGCGAATGTATTTTGTCAGGAATATGTCATCCGTGCCGGCAAGGGCCTTGGGATCAGGGCCTGAAGCTCCATCTACAGGGAGCACCAGAGGGTATTTTTCCTTTTTCGCCCTTCCCCGTAGGACGTCTGTGCGCTAGGAGAGCCTAGGAGCGATGCACATCAGAGCGTGCTAATGCTCTGGCTCCCAGCAGATGTCCTCCCTCCCTGCTACATGCAGTCCTCGCTGCACCACCACCTGTGGTCACCCAGGTGGCGGTATCGCAGCGGGACCCACATCCCACCCCACCCGGAAGAGGAGGAGAGCAGACTCGGGGCGCTCGATCCTCCTCCCCCCGGCCAGCCTTCCAGTTCCTCAAGTCCGTTCCTGAACCTGGGTCGCTGGTGCCATGAGCGGTAACCCTACCGCTGCACTGGTGGGCTGGCCCAATATCATGCTATCTTGATCCCTGATTCACACGTTGTGGTAACAATATCTGCCAACAACAAGGAGTATGATGACATAGATTTGTTCATGAACCATGAGCTTTTCCCAAAGCTTCTTCCCATCCTACAAAGACATTTGGAAGCATTTGCTATCAACAAGCATGACTGTGGCAGAATGCACACTGTCATCGAAGTGCCAGGCCCAGCACATGAGAGGCAAAGGCAATATCCTTTTCCATTTGAGGCCTTGCCTTCTCTTAGGGAAACAATAAAATCTCTCATCAACTAAGGGGTAATCAGAACATGTGTTTCTACTGCCAACTCCCCAGTGTGACCTGTATAAAAACCTACAGGTGCCTGGAGACTTGTTATTGACTACAGGAAACTGAATCAGATCACCACCAGGTGTGCTCCAACTGTGGCCTCCGCACCTGATGTGCTACGACTCTTGACCCCTGACCTAAAATGGTTCAGTACCCTGGATATTTCCAATGGTTTCTGGTCACTGCCATTGGCCCCTAAAATTCAATATAAGTTTGCCTTCACCTTTGAAGGTAGACAGTACATGTGGACCTGCTTACCACAGGGATTCCATAACAGCCCGTTCCTGTTCCATCTGTATATGATGGACGCCCTTGAGGGTTTCTCTACTCCCCAGTGTCTCTTGCAGTACATAGATGACCTGCTGTTGGGAATAGCCACATAGGAATAACACTTGGATCTCTTGGATGAACTACTGACTCTCATCCAGAGAGCAGGCCTCAAATCTAATCCAGCAAAAGCACAACTATGTCAGAAAGAGGTGCTTTTTCTGGGCCTGAGAATAACTGACCAAGGCCATAGACATACCTGGAAGGAGATACAAGGATTGCAAGACTTGCCGTTGTCTACCAGCATGACAACTTTTAGAAGGATTCTAGGTATGATGAACTATTCCAGAGATTTTATTTGTGATTTTTATCAGAAGGCTGCTCCTCTGTATGAACTACTAAAGAAGGACATTCCCTGGACTTGGGGTCCCATGCACACCCCCAGGCTGTGACGTCACTGAAGCATGCCTTGGCCTCGGCTCCAGCTCTGGTCAACCCCAATCCAGCACTACCATTCCATCTGGAATGTGCCACCTCTGACATTGTCATGTCAGCAGTGCTGGCCCAGAAGGTTCATGATACTCTGAGACCCATTGCATATGCATCACAGCTCTTGACTCCAATGGAACAGAAGTACAGCCTTTGTGAAAGGAACCTTCTGGCCACCTACTGGACTGTCAAACACTTTCTGTATACCATTGGGTACTCCTCACTGATTAGTAACACCAACCATACCCCAACTACCTTTCTGCAATCAGACAGAGTAAAGGATGTGTCAGTCTCTAATACCAGACTGGCACACTGGTCACTTCTTCTCCAAGACAGAGACATACAGGTACACCAAAACAAAATTCCATCCATGCTGGAACATGGACTCCTTTTCCAAGGAGAACCCAATGACTATACACTGCAACCACCTGGTCTTCCAGATCCAGGTCCTTTCCTCCCTGCCATGCCACAAATATTGGAGAGCACCTCCTTGTGTCATATTTTCACAGATGGTTTAGCTTTCTACTATCAGGGAGAACAAATTGCAGGGATGGGTATCTTGGTGCTTTACCCCTATGGTAACACTGTTAAAATCTCTAAATGTTGTAGTTTAGCATCATCGCAGTATGCAGAGAAGGCAGTGGTGGGCCGTGCCTCGAGTTCATCCAGCATGGAACCAAGGATAGCATCATTTTTATAGACTCTAACTGGTTTGTTTTTCTCTTACAGTATTTCTTCTCTTCTGGCAGAAGAACTGCTTCTTCTCTTCTGATGGCAGCCCGGTGAAGTACAAAGAACTGGTAGTTTACATACACTCACTAGCACAAAAGTTTGCACACAAAGTCTATGTACACAAAGTTAAGGCTCATTCTCCACATGACCCCTAACATGCCTTCAATGACACAGCAGACACCCTTGCCAAGGAAGGGGCCGGGGGGGCACTTGGATGATGGATCATCCAGAGGCCAGTGTGGCTGTGCACATCGCAGCAATCAGGAAGAAACCTGAACCTTTTCCCCCATTGGACCTTTAAACAGCCCAACATGTTGATACTGAGCTCAGAGAAGTGTTCAGATTCCTTCACAAGGATACCAAAGAAAAACTTCCCACACACAACCCCTACCAGAGGCATGAAGGTAAGTCACACTGGTCACCAGATGGCAAGCTCATCTGGTACCAACCAGATGATTCCACCACCAAGTTGTGGTTGGTCCCCAGACACCTTAGGTCCAAATTCTTGCACAAAGTGCATGATACACCCATTGGTGGACACCTGGGAGTGGAAAACACCCTCCAGAGGCTTAAGATCACTGCCTGGTGGCCTGGTGTCACCAAAGATGTTAAACAGTACATCGATAACTGCCTTGTTTGTGTGCAAAACAATCCCATTCCCACTAAACGAAATGCCAAACTTCTACCACAGACACTATGGCCCTTGACATGCCATACAGATTGATTTTATTGGCCCCCTGACCAATACCAGCAGAAACAACAAGTATGCTTTTATGGTAACTGATCTCTTCTCCAAGTGAGTTGAAGCATTCCCCACTAAGCCATGTACTGCTAAAACCACCGCCAAAATCCAGAGGAAGAAACACATTTTGCCCAGGTTGGGGCCTTCCTCTTAAGGTAGACTCTGACATAGGAACCAGTTTTACAGGTGAGTTAATGAAAGAATCCTTTGAGCTCCTTGGAGTTCAACAGAAGTTCCACATACCTTACCACCCCCAATCTTCAGGCCAAGTAGAGATAGCCAACAGACGAATTAAGCAAATGCTTTCCAAATTCATCGGGGACAATCCCAAAACCTGTGATTCCCTATTGCCGTTAATCCTTATGGAAATCGGGGGCACACCCCCAGCCACCACCCACTTGACACCCTTTGAGGTGATGACTGGAAGACAGATGAGATTATCTGAACATCTGTTGTTTGACATGCACACCCTAACTGTTGACCGAGTGTCCATAGACCAATATGTGAAAAAACTCAGAAAAGACCTCATACACACACACTTGTATGCTGCCAATTGCATGGGCAAGGCCCATCAACAGTCCAAGATACAGTTTGACAAACACGCAAAAGACGTTCATTGGCAGGTTGCAGATCAGGTAATAGTCCTCTGATTTGCACATCCCACACACTCCTTCTCCAATAAGTGGGAAGGCCCTTATCTCATTGTCAACAAGCTCAGTCTGGCAGTCTATCAAGTTAGACTCCTGTATAACAATAAAACTGACTGACAAATGGTTACATGCAAACCAAATGAAACTGTTTAAAGGAGCATAATTACTTTTTCTTACCCCATTGGGTGGAATAGCACTAACCTACTAATGTTTGATTTTGCTTTTTAGATATACTGACAAGATGGCTATCTTGTTTCATTTTCTCCTCATCTCAGGAGTTATCCCCTGCATCCAAGGCATGATTCAGAACCTCCTACCTCACCTTGATCATCCAGCATCTGCTCCAGAGGGAGTATCCATCAAAATACCCGATAGTTTGATTACTGTTCGGGAAGGTTCTGATGCTTACCTCACTGCCTCGGTTGTTGCTCCTGATAAATCTATCATACAAATTGAGTGACAAATCATATCGCAAGGACAAATTGTCCCTGTGGCCAAACTCTCCAAAGGAACTTTTCAGGGTTGGCCTAATGCTATATTATCCCCAAATGGTTCTCAGTGCTTGTTACAAACTGTTCTTACACATTCTGGTTTATGCAATATCACTGCTCTAATTGATCCCTCATATTGTAATTCTTTGTCTAAGGACTCTGCTCAAAAATGTTGTGTGGTACACAACATGGCCTCTGCTGCCATGTACCTTTCTGTGTTACCACCCACTGACAAACAGCATTTGGAATGTCCAAAGCACACCCCTGGTTCTCGTAGTGGTCTAACAGCCACTGCACTACCTAGTACACTGATTAACAATTTACAATTTATACATATACCTGTGTTGTTTAATTTGACTTACTGGAATATGAAAGAATTTGGTATGTGTCACAATACTAACACTTCAGCATTTTATAGTACGTTATTGCTTGATAGTCTAGCAGCATTTCAGATTCTTACTCAAGACCCTATTGCCAGGGTACATACCACTGAGCATAGAGGCAACTTCAGGAAAAAAACAAATCCTGATGATCAAAGTCATTAACGTAATACACGTGAAGTTGACAGTTCTGATGTCACTGGTGTGACAGGCACTGTCACAGGTCTCTTTGGTACAGCTATGTCTATCTGGAATAAAGCAGATATTGCTGCTATAAAATTTAATTCTGCCAAATTTCAGACTGGTTTGGTGAATAATATACTACCCCCATTATTGCATGGTGTGGATGGCCTTAGGAAGAAAGATACACTGTTTACAAGATGCACAACGTTGCTAAGGCATTTACTGATTCTAAAGATAAGATTAATGCACTCATTGCACAGATCAACAAAGAAGCAGATCTGCGATATTTTGCCCATGAGATTTTATGCTCAGCCTATGGCTCGTAAATTATCACTACCATCGATAATCTCTTCCATGATCTAGAATCTGGAAGAATACCTGATATCATATATGACAGACGTATTTCCAAATGGCATATTCCATGATGTAAAACCCTTGGCTGTATTGCTATGTGTATGCAACAATCTCTAACTATTCTTCTTTCTACAGCTAGGAATTTGGGTTTTGTGACCAGACACCCTAATACTGATCCCAGTTTTACGTCTAAGAAATGTTCTATCAAAGATACAAAGTTTGTTTCTTTTACTGCTCCTTTACCACGCTTTGATCCCACTACAGCTTTATTCTATAAGCTGGCTTCTGTTCACTTCATTGGGCACCTTGATGATGACATCTACAGAGAACATCTGGACTTGCCTCCTCTACTGGTCTTTCATCCTTTCCTGGACACCTGGGTCACTCCACACACAGACTGCTGTGCAAAGAAACAATATATTTACTTGTGTCGATGTGATGTATTTGATGTTATTAAACCTGTATGTGGTTATTCTCCCGACAGTATTGATTGGTCCTTTTCCATAGATGATGACATCAGCATGAACAACACTGCCTTTCCAGACTCAACATTGGCTCCAGATAAACTTTACCAATCTTATTGAGAGAAGGTTCATCACCTGTCAACATGGATTTCAAGGACGACCTACACCTGCCCGGTACAGTTGCAAAAATGGAGACTCTCCACTGTTAAAATGCAGTACCATTCTGATGGGGAGTACTGCATGGTAACTATCTATAAGTCCTATACTTATGGAACTGAGATGTGTTATTGATAACCCTAACTTTTGCTTTGTTCCCCACCAGAAGGCTGTTATTGGACATACCGTTAGTACACCCTTACCCCTTATGGATACAGACATCATTGATGGTAACCCCAATTATCTGCTCTCCCTTTCTGAATAGTTACCATACTTTAGTGTACACATAGATCCACTGTCACTTACATTAAAATCACTTTTAGAGAGAAAAGACGCTCACCTCATCCACATCAGCAATAATATTACTAAGGCTAATGAAGCTACCCTTTCATTGATTAATGATGGTGATATGAATGGTGGATTGACTAACACATGGATAGAGATTACTTTTAAAGGTTTTGTTATTATCCAAGCATTTTTGATCTTGTTCTTGGTTATTATGCTATGCTCTGTATGGTGCACACTGCGCCAACACCGTGAGCAGCTGGAGTTTCTTTACAAAGCTAACGCGACAGGTTTGTAAATGACCCCTGCTCTTTTACCTTTCCCTATTTTTGCCTGTGTTGCCCTTGGAGGCAACATGGGGGGGAATGTTACACAAGGTACCTGCACCCTTATTGGTACCCCCAGAGGCACACCATAGACAGCTAGTACTTTGACATATGTTATACTAACATATAGGGCTAAGGGCATTTACTGTACAAGTGTAGATGACAGGATATGTATGCATATTATTGTTATACACTTTGCTTTCCAATACATATATATTTTCTATGTATTTTCTACGTATTTATCACTTACAAGATGTTAGGACATCTGTGTCCTTGTAATGATGATGATATATAAGTCGGCATTGCCACCTTTTGGTGATTTGTACTACTACACTGATTTGTGTAAGGACTGTAATAACTGTACTCTTTTGTTTCACAAAGTGATGACTACTACAAAATTGTATAATATTATCTTGGGCCATGGAGCCACCTCTAATTTAGCCAATAGGGCTTATCTCTGTAACTAGAAATGATTCTATCTTACAGTAACCATAGTAATTATCATAGGTATATAATGTGAGACACTGATTCTTATACCTCGGAGACCTCAAGAGACATGAAGAAACCTTGAGGTATAGGGAATGCTTAGCATTGGCTCACAATTCGTATTGGGAAGAACTGCTTAAGGAAACTGTGATTTATCCTTTTGGTAGTAATAAACAAGTTTACTACTCTTAGGCAACATTTCTGTGATTCCAAGCATTCCCAGTATTGCCAAGAACCCGAGAGTGAGGTTTAGACCTCCTGACATTTCAGAAGGACTAGTAACTTCAATTTTTGACCAGGGACTTGTAAAGGGTTAGGATTATGTCCTCTTTTGTGCTGGTCACCCCCATTTACTGTACTTTACCATTTGTCCAGCCTTCTTGGCAGCAAGTATGCACTGCTAATTATGTATTAGCTACTTGTCTTGCTTGCTTTGACAAATGTAATACAATAAAAGCAGAATAAATGGTTGTTTCAAAAACATAAAATGGAGAAAAAGGGCATGCAGCAGTCGAGATGTGAAAGTAAGGCAGGCACAAACGATAGTTTACAAATATTTAACCTGCTTATATTGTGCCCTTCCCCAAGGTCACACAATAAGTTTGGGTTGTAGGATTAGAACCTGTGTCTCCAGGTACATAGAACCACTAGGCTGCAGTGATTGCTTGGGTCCCCTAAATAACATCACAGTGAGTGAGTGGTGGATGATACAAATACATATATATATATATATATTTATTTTTATTTTATTTAGTTTTTGTAGACCGGGTAAGTGCACTAGACAAATCCTGCCTATTTTCAGGCACGACCCGGGGGAGGGGAATACAGATGAATGCCGACTGACCTTGAACCAGATTAAGCTGTTGGTGGTATTTTTTAGTGAATGAGGGAAATTTGGCCAGGGCACCGGGGAAATTCCCCTACTCTTTTCGGTAAGTGCCATGGGATCTTTAACATCCACCTGAACTACCACCAATCCAGGCAGATGGGACCTCGGTTTAATGTCTCATCCAAAAGACGGCACCTCAGAAGTGCAGCACCCCTCTCATGCTGCACTACAGTGTCAGTACTGGGATATTAACCCAAGTGCCAGATGTGGGAACTGAACCCACAGCCCTCTGATCTCCTGGCCTCAGAGGCGAGTGTGCTACCTACTGAGCCACTGACACTGCAATATACACTGCACTATATATATACACCTGTATATAAATACACAAACACAAACACACACACATGTATATACAAACACACACACACACACAGCTCCATACATATATGCATACACTCACACACAGAACTACAGTACATACACAGATGCACACATGCATATACAGCAACACATGCCTAGGTACACAAATGCAGCAAACATAAGTATATACTGTACAGAAGCACACACACACACACACACACACACACACACACCACCTTTTTCTCTTTCCTTAGCATTAAACTGCTGTCTGCAGATGAACCCACACTCTAACATTCTCCTAGAATAGTAGTGGCGGAGGAGAGTACAGCATCATGTCTCCCAATGGCAACCACAGAGTGGACAGTATGAGCACTGGCTGCATTAGTGTGAATGAAAAGAGTGACAGTCTGCCAAAAACTCCTTGCCATCTATGTTGTTCTGGTTTTAGGCATGGGGTTGTTCCTGGTAGTGATTATGCTGTAATTTAAAGCACACTGCATTTTTGCCTGGGGGGATTACCACTAGTCACCATGGAAAACAGCTCAGGACTGGAAGAGTGAGGGTGTTATTGCTGGACTCTGAGGATAATGTCATAACACCAGAAGCTGTAAGAGGATTTTCACTAGACACCAGGTAAAATAGCAGTGGAAGAGCACTTCTAGTTTTTCAGTGTCATCCCTGCTCTTGATCACTTTCAAAGCACTCCCTAGTGTCTACCTTCCTCTCTCCATGTGTTTCTAAGCAGTCCTGTTGTCCCATGGGCTTTGCACCCTCCTCATCCCATCCTTGTCCAAGCCATTCCTGTTGTCCAGTGGCACCATGTCTTTGCAGTCCCTGCTGCCCAGTGGCATCTGTCATCAATGGCATACATTGCTCTACCTCCTCCCTCTCCAGGCGTGCACCTAATCCCAGACTTAACCATTCACATCTCTGACTTTACTGCTACTATGTTACAAAGTGGCATGTTGTTGGAGGATCTTGTGACTGAACTATCCAGGATTTTTAGGGAGGGTTCCCCAGGTTGTGGACTGGGGACAGGAGGAGGGGCAGCAAGTTTTGAATATGGATTTAAGGTGACTAGGAAGGTGGTGACTAGGAAGTGGGAGGAATGAAAGAGATTGTGTTGGCTCCTAGCAGAGTGATAGAAACCAATCAGAAATTGTTTTTAATTACTGGGAAGACAGTGATGGGTGGTGGAGGGGGGCTTGGAGATGACTGGTTTGGGAAGAAGTAGTAATGGAGTTATCCTAAGTCACCTAAGTAGGAACAGTGGGCTTTGTCAAATAGTTGCTGAGCCAAAATATAAATAAGAGGCAGTGGTGTCTAATGGTTAGTGCACCAGCTTGGGAACTGGGAGATCACAAGTTCAAACCCTGCATAGCCAATTAATCTGTATGTGCAACCTTGAGCAACTCACTTAACCTCTTATTGCTCCAGTCTACAGCTGTAGAAATGGGTTAAAGCAGGAAATAGGATACTGCATCTCAGCTACTGTTGGCTATCCTGGATAAATAATTTGTAAATAAAAATACCATAAATAAATGATTCATAATTCAATCCCAAGAATTCCGGGCCCCATTATTCAAAGTATTTGGAAAATGATACTAGGGATGTGCACACTCCTAGTATACAATTGATTTGGCACCTTCAGTTGAAAAAATAAAAAATACAATGTGCACACACACTTTTTTGATGAGCAAGTCAGTGCTTCATTACTTGACTCAAGAGACATGATAAGAATGAAAATGTTTTGACAGTACATTTGTATTATCCCCTTACTGCTCTTCATACATCTATATGTTAACAAATCAACTTTTGGGGTGCATCCTGTCCCTGGTCAAAACAGCCCAACTTGATGTAAATGACTTGCTACTGACAGCTCCAAAGACTTGCTCTGGGCATGCTGGTGGTAAATAAGCTGCTGTGCCACACTTGAATCTTGCCCCGTCTGACAAATGTATGTTGATTTGGGAGATAGTTAAAAAAATGTAAAAGCACTGCATTTTTTTATAGTACTACTAAGGAGGCAATATAATTTTTACCAGACGTACTAGTCCTTTGGCCTGGCATCTGGCAGATCTTAGTGTTACTATGCACTGGCCACAAGCCCATACCCCGACTGACCTCACCTGCTGGCTCCCTGGCCGATAAACAGAAAAAAAAGATCACAATCATTGGATCATGTTCACAGCACTGTTTAGTCCTGCATACTATATATTTTGAGCATTTTTAGCCAAAGTCTACTGCAGCAAAGACTGCATTTAAATAATGTTGAGAAGTGTTCTCGGTTTATTCCCAGTCTCTCACCAGCACAGAGAAAGTGTTTGTTTCAACAAGATAGCTTTTTAGAATGTTCTGCATGGAGTTCCTGACCTTAAACAATATGCATCACCTTTCCAGCAGTACTGCCCACCCCCATGGTGGATGTGATGCTCGGAGGTCAACCGCCACCTGTGAGAAAAAAAATTAAACAGGCACTTGGCTTCGTTGACCACCTCCTTACCCGATTACCAAAAACAAACAAAAAATAAAAATAAATATACTTATTTGGGGGTTGTTGGCAAATGGGCTGGCAATAGCAGTGTAGTGAGAGCAGCAGCAGCAGCAGGCAGGCAAGCAACTACAGAAGCAGAGACAGCGGAGTCCTCTTTGGTTCAGGGTTTTTCTCTTCTTCTAGACTGATGACCGATCAGCTGTTCTGTAACCGCGCTGTCCATGTCCAACTGACTTGGTGACCCAGTATTTTTTAAGGGCAATTGACAAACACAAGGAGCCAAGGATGCTACGTACTGCACCAACAACCACAGTCCCTCTCACATACATGGACTTGAGTGGACTGGACTTTCGATTGGAATGACAGAAACTGGGCAAGCAAGCAATGGAGATGGGTAGATCATGCAGAAGGACAGCGAGTCACCAATCAGCAGAGCACATTTGCAACAAAGTAACTGGTCAGGTCAGACAAGTTAGACAACCACAACAATCAACTGAACCCCAACAAAGCCAAGTTAGCAGGAGTTAGTCAGGATAAATGGGATGTTTGTGGCAGTGCTTAGTACCTTTATTCCTCTCTGACCCTTGTCTTGTTAGCCTGGCTTGTCAGTGTCATTTGGAACTTTAAATTTGGCAGGAACCACAGGCAGGCATGGCTTCATGGCCAGATGCAGTCTATTCTGTCAAACTTTAATCCCTGATCTGTGCCATTCAGTAACAGACCGGGCAAGCCCATTAGCATTACAGGAGTGACAGGCCCAGTAGCGGAGGAAAAAGAGAAGCATCGGTTTTGAGAGCAACAGAGCATCCCACCTAAAAATAAGGGACCAGCTGGCTGCAACAATCAGAGACCGCCCAGTATTGCAGCATCAGAGTCTTGTCTGCATGGAAACTATTCAGGCCCAAAGGCAAGGTGGATGACTGACACTGCAATGATGAGGTGCCCCCTGATTGCAGTGGCCAAATATTTTCAAATTGGTGGCATGCTTGCAAACTGGTGTCACCACCAGCATGTGCTTGCATTGGTGACACACAGCCAAGCACACAAATACAGCGGTAGCATTGACCACAACAATGCCACACCTCCACAACCCACTTCTCTCCTAAGCTGCTGCAACATGTTTCTTGTGCATGCGCATAAGCAAACATAAAAAAGGATCATTCTATGAGCCCTCTAGCTTCCGTCCAATCAGTCTCCTGGATATCAGCTCAAAGATCTTTGCTAAGTTATTATTAGGAAAACTGCAAACATAGATCACTACTAATAGCCCTATATCATATGTCAGGCTGGGTTCAGGAAGGAGCATTCAATTACAGACAATATCTTTTGTTTTGTACATTTGATTGAAAAATACATAGGGTAAGGAAAATGAGATGATTTGCATTATTTGTAGATTTTACCTCTGCTTTCGACTCTGGTAGCAGAGAAATCATCTGAAAAACATTAATTAATGGAGGTATTAGTATTAACTTCTAATCCTTATTTACTTACTTTACTCAAACATTTGCACTGCCATAAGATATGATAATAAAGGTAATATATCAGTTTTTCAATACCAACAAGGGGGTTAAACAGGAATGTATATTAGCTCACTTGTTATTCAATATTTATATACTGTAGATTCTTTATTACTCTTAAAAAATTCCTACCAATTGGATCCCTCATTAATTAATAACAGACTATGCCATTCACTGGCTTATGCTGATGATGTAGTTTTATTTGCCTTAACTTCTAAAGGTCTGCAAAAAAGATTGGTATTTTTCATCAAAAAGCTCAAGCCCCTGATCTAAAAATCAATCTAAAGAAAACCAAAATGTTGGTATTTGACAAAAAATAGCCTGCTAAATTCTATCTGAATAAGGAACTGGTTGAGAGATCTCTAGAATATATATACTTGGGAATCAAGGTTACACTGAACTGTAAAAGGTCGTGCCATTTAAGAGGTCAATGTCTTAAAGCCAAACACATGGGAAAGGCTCTCTTAAAGTTCAACTACAAATACGGAGGTAATACTGTAGCACCTGCACTTAAAGTCAGTGAAGCAAAAATTAATGCTATACTTCTTTGTGGGGCTGAAGTATTGGGGAAGGGAAAGTATTAGCTGACTTAGAAGGTCCCTCATTGTTTTTTTTTATAAAGCACTTTTATAGGTACCTTCTTCCGTGGTAGCTACCATAGTTAAATCTAAATTGCGTAGATTACCAGTTTCCTCATTTGTGGAACTTAGGCTTGCCATATACAAGCTAAGACTGATTAATAACACCAAGAACCATCTCCCCTTGGGATGTTTAAAGGAAAAGATTAAGTAGTTAAATAAACACATTAACATTCCATGGATAAAAACTCTTTTTGGAATCCTATCTAAAACAAATCTCATGCATTTTTCCTCAGATTTTTTAAGGAACATTGGTATTTCCATCCAGTTTAAATCAGTAATTAAAAAAATATATATTTCATTTACTGTAGCTCAGAAAATGGACATGGACTCTATTAAAAAACTGAAATAAGCAATCTGGTTTAGAGAAAACAAAACTGATTATTGTATTGAAGACTATCTTCTCCCAATTTTGCCCCATCAAGAAAATGGATCATATGGGCTAGGTTCGATTTGATTACATCCAAACATTCTTTTTTCAACAAACTTCTAAGGAACAATTAGGTATGTTTCATTTATTGCCAGTGCAACAAGGGGTTTAGGGAAACTGTTGATCATGTAATTGTTCAATGTCCCCAATATAATTATTTATGAAATAAACTGTTGAAAGATTTTCTGATAAAATATGCTAATGTAAATTACGATGCTGTTTTTGACTTGCTCCATCCAATGACAACTGATGATGCTGAACTCCTTGCAAAATGTGCTGCAGCTGTAGTCTCTTCAAGGAAAAGAGAAAACTTCAAGCTGCATAAATGTCATAAGGCAATTTCTACTGCTAGTTAGGTATTCTAAGATTACAACACTGTAATAGATAAGAAGGTCCGTCTTTCTAGTATATATTTTAAAATCATTGTTGCATGTTTTTATCTATTTATTAAGGTCTAACTGAATTGTAATGTCCTAACATTCTGTACTGGATGAACATTAAATCTTAAAACTTGAAACCTACTGCTACATCATAAAAGTTGTACAACTCTCCATTTATTACATTTTCAATTTCCTTCCATAATTCATCCCATAGGTCCCCACCAGTCTAATCATGTCCACCTGTACTGCACTGCCAAACTTCCATCCATGTGCCACCCCCAAGTCCTTCTAACTTCAGCTCAACTCATCATCCTTGGTGTCAAAATCAAGAGCCCCTTCAAGTGGACACTGTTAGGTACATGATCCAAAAGTACTGTAAAGTTTGAAAGAGTTCAGTTTGTAAAAGGAAACTGAAGCTGAAAAAAAGGACAGTCAGACAATATGTTCATTAAACCTTTGTCAACCTTCACACCTGGTAAAAAGACCCATGAGAATTAGTGATGCGCGAAGTGGCCTCAATTCGCTCCATGAAGTGATTCGCAGAGTGAAGGAGAATTCACGGAGTGCTCAGCAATGTGAAGCGGAGTACTTCTCGTTATAATGGGTAACACAAAGTCCTTTGAAAACAATGACTTTGCGTTACTCTGCCTTCCACTTCAACTCACTTTGCCATATTTTTAAGCTCCAACAGCAAATTTTGCAGTGATTCGTGGGATTTGAGGTCACATGGGCTCTAGATCGTTCTACACAGCCACAGTTTGCAGTAGTGTGTGTAGGAAGCTGTACGAGGCAATCTGCTGTGAGAACTCTCTGTGATTCAAACCTTCAAAAAGCTGTTAAAAAGGCCTTTTTGAGTCTTTTTTTGCTGAAACTTTAGTTCATCAATTATAAGAAACCCTCCTGTGCTCATATAATCAAGTGTTTATTGTTTGTGTTTGGATTTTGAATGTTAATATACAACATTCAGTCTGTGTACTGAGAGACAGTGGAAGTCTGCTTTGGGTGGGCATGTCTGTGGTGTAGTTAGATTAACTTGGAAAAAAGATCGTGCTTTCTGTTTTGGTGATATTTTTCTTGTATAACTGTGTTAATGTACACACAGTAATATTTTCAATATTTCTTGCCATTTTTTTGCTTATTGTTGTGGTGCAGCAGTGCATAATTTTAGTTTCTTTAAAATATGTGGTTATATTACTGAAGTTTTCAATTTGCTATGCATTACTTAATGTGTGTGTGTGAGCATGTGTGTGACACGTCATCAAATCAGACACCTTTTATTGTGTCACTTAATAATTTCAGCAATGTGAAGCTGCTACTGCAGCTGTCTGGTTTTTGTACTTCTTTGTGGTATCTTTACTGGTACTAGTACTAGTGACTGTTACTGCAGCAGTACAGCACACTGCCCACCCGGCCCGCCCCAACTGGCAAAGATATTCTTTTCCAGGTCTGAATTTCTGATGGTGAGCACTGGTTAGGTGTTGTGCCTTTGTGTCTGTATCTCTTCAGTGCACAGCACAATCTTAATCTGTCTGTGCATTTGCATCTCTTCAGGGCCAGTCTCCATCTGTAACTTTAGTCACAGTTGTTTGGCTTCCCATCAGAGTACTGGATAGGTGTGGTGCTTAATTCTGCATGAACATTGTACTCATTAATATGCGTTTTTAAGACAGGACCATCATCACAAGTCACTCATGATGCAAATCACGTTCTTCATTATCATGGTCACAAATGCAGTCACAAATCATGATTCACGATCATTCACATTACGAATCAAACACATTAATTTTCTTCTAGTTATTTGGATGTATTGCAAGCCTGTTTTGTAGTATCTCTCCAGACTTCACCACCCTACCATTATACTCAATGATACATGTTTTTAAGTCTGGGAGTTTTAAGCTACAGATCATCAGGGCCTGGGGAAGTAGAGCCATAGGCATTCATGTTTATTCATCATCACAGTCACAAATGCAGTTACAAATCATGATTTATGATCACGTCACAAATCACAACATTAATTTTTTTTACTAGTTGCTTGGATGTATTCTAAGCCCATTTTGTAGTATCTCTCCATGCTTCACCACCCCACCACTGTACTCATTAATGTTTGTTCTTAAGTCAGGGAGTTGGACTGTGTCTGCAATACATACACAGATTGGAAAGAAGACTGACTACACACTTGCAGTTTAGCACAGTATACTTGCACTGCTCAGAATATAAAGTGTCACTCATACAGAAGACAACAAAAAAGGGCATAATTACATACAAGGGTCAGGGTGGTGGAGGAATACATTTTATAACACAGTAAGGAATGTGTGGGGGGGGCACATGGTGTGAGGAAAAAAAAACTAATGTGGGATCCCATGGTGATTCAACAGCAGTTCCAGCATGGACATAATTTGCAACTGATATCCCTCTGTGTGATCCAACTGCTGATCCACAGCACTCACCCTCTCATTTTTCTCCTCGACAGCACTCCAGAGAACTGCCAAGTCTGCCTGTGTTACACACAGTTCTCTGGGGTCCACACATTCTACAGGCTGACATGCTGGTGGTGATGGTGGGTGTGCTGGTGGAGCAGAAGGTGCTGCTGTGGCCCTCATCTTCTTAGGGATGCCACAATGCATAGCTGCATCCTCTGCCACAGAATGGCCAGCAGGTGCAGGCCTGGTCTATTCTGTGGCAGCCTGCCACTCCAACTGCTGGTGATTGAGCATATGGGTGTGCTGTTCCCCCAGTCCCCAGGTGAGCCCCCAGGGGCCATGGCACACCTCCACCTCACATAGGCGGCACTTGGCCACACTGCTGCCCCCCCCACACAGTCAAAAAACTGCCAAACAATGGAGGTGCGGGGAGAACCAGGCACAGGCAGGGGATGGCCAGATGAACTGGCAGCCTGCTGGTCATGATGCTGAACAGGGATGGGATCCACACCTGGGCCCGGGAGAACTGGCACATCCTGCTACTGAGAACATGGTGCTGGACTTGGTTGTGGTGGTAGTGGTTCAACTGCCTCAGGGTCAGAACAGGAGGCATTTATGGTCCTGCTTTGGGGGGGCACTCACAAGTTTTGAGCGGTCCAACAGGAATGGGTGCCCATGCCTTCCACATATGCACATAGTACAACGCTTACCACTTCCATGCTCTCTCAAAGCTGCCCCCACCCCAGACATTCTCTCACCCTGGTCTATCTCTTCTACTGAGCCCCCTCAGTCCAAGCAATCACTGCTCACACTGTCACACAACACACACACACACACACACACACACACACACAGTCACAAAGACACAAACAACTAACTACTTATTAAGGTAAGAAAAATAAAATTTACAGAAAGAACAAATTAAGTAAAAAAGAATATAGAAAAGACAAAAAAATGTAGCTTTTAAAAAAGCTGTTGTGTCTAAATGAAAGTTTAAATCTCCTCCTCACTCTGATCTAAAAGTATCTGCAGTCACAAAACATACTACTCTCTCTCCATCTGCACTGGAGAAAGTAAAAGTGTCTGCTTGTATGACTCACTTTCTTCCTGCCTAGCTAAAGAGCATGTGACTTACAGTACTGTAAGCCATGTGATGTATGATGGTGCTGCCAAATCTGAAACACCAAGTGGATCACTTAGAATCATAATGAGGAACGCAAAGTCCATTAAAAACAACGACTTCACCTTACTTCGCATTGCCATTCCACCTTAACACGGAGTGGTAATGACAAGGCAGAGTGAGCACTTTGCTTTGCCCACTCCGTGTAATGGAGTGGCAACGCAGAGTGCCCACTTCATGTTCACTTCACCGGCGGAATTTAAATTCACTGCATCTCTAGTAAACATCAACATTTTTATGGGAAACAAGAAGAAGTACTGATCACAACAGAAAGAACTATAAACAGTCAAATACAAACCAAAACTATATACATGTGAAACACCCAAAACAATTATTTTGAAAAACAGTTCTCCAACACTCACTGATGCCCAGCAGCTGGCCTCTCGTGTGGCCTTCCTTTGGCTGAAACTTTTTTAAGGAGTCATAAAATACAGTGCTGAGTGGCAGTGTTTTGCACCTGACCAGCCTACAGTACCAACACTTTTTTTGAAGTAGTTAATGTCCACACGAATGGCCTGGATGTTATGCTGTGGCTGTTGGTGGCACTTGCTCATCCAGACCTGGTGATGCAGGTGGCACTGGCACTGTATGCATCTGTGTGGTGCTAGGTATTGGTAGGTCCTGGGCCTGGTGGTCTTGTTCCTTTGCTGCCAACTTCTCCATTTCATTCTGGAGATGTGCCAATCTGTTTTTGGCCCTTTTACTGCTATTCAATTGTGACAGTGTGGTACTGTTTTCTGTAGTACAGAAATAAATACGTAGTTTGAACAGAATGAACTGTGAAAATGTCAATCAGCAGTAATAGTAGTATAGTAGTCTGTCCAGTTTAACATTACTGAACCCTGACCATCTGCTGAGACATGGTTTACAGCCTTGCTTAGTCTCCTTGGTCCCTGTTGTACATGTATCATCCCCAACCATGTCCCACAGAGGAACTATGAAGCCCATGAGTATGTGAAAACTGAGATTTAACCAATGTTTCAGCACCACATATTCCACGAGGCTGTCTCCTCACAGCACCTCAACCACTGTCTTTGTAAAGTGAAAGTGTCAACCATCCACTGAAAGGGTCCCCTCAGTTACATTCATGTACCCTTGTTTTGTGTCCCCCCTACACCTACTTAGTTCTTAACATTTTACCACCATGCTTATCCCTTTCTGGTAGGGGAATTGTGTCTGTAAAGTGCATGTTGCTCACACAGAGCACTAACACTCCTTTCCAGCCTGAGGTGACTACGAGTTTAGTGGCCTGACCTAACCTTCATACAATATTCATGGATGAGTGGACCCAGTGACTCATTTAGGGTAGTAAAAGTTCAGCATGACTCGGTGTTGCTAAATTTTTCAGACAGAAGAAGGCTATGAGGCCAAGGCTATGAGGCCATTGTGACAGTCTCCTACTATAAAGTGGGCATATTATTCCTTTAGAAACTTATCCAGCTCTAGTTTGAATCTGTCAAATGTTGTAATCATGACTAAGTCCTGGACAGTTTATTCCATAGCTTTATTATCCTTATTGTATAGTAATTGTCCCTTTTTTTAGTATAAGCCCTGGCTACTTCTAATTAGAAGCTATGGGATCTGAGATTTGGTATTCTGTCCTGATATTCTATACCACACAGTGCAGCAAGGTCATGATCCTTTATGATTTTATACAGAGGCAGCAAATCCCCCCAATTCTTCTTTCTTCAAGACTACATATCCAGCTCTCTCAGTCTCATGTCATATGGCATGTTCCTGAGTCTTGGGATCATCCTAGTTACTCTCCTAGTGACACTCTCTATTAGTTTAATATCTCTCTATAGGTAAGGACACCAGAAAGGGAACCCATAATCAGGATGGGACCTTATATAAGTTCTGTACAAGATAGTCAAGCAATGCTCATTTCTGGAGACAAATGCTCTTTCTACACAGCCCACAAGTCTATTTGCAGTCTGAGTGACACTTTTTCATGGTTGGATGGATCAAAGTTCTTATTCAGAATTATTTCAAAGTCACGTTCATTTTGTACATGTTGTAATGCAATCCCATTTAAAGAATGTGACCTTTTTGGATTATTTCTACCCAGGCTGAGGACGGTACATTTGTCAGAGTTAAAACTTGTCTTATTAGAGTTTGCCTATGTTTCAATAATTGACAGATCACTGACCAGGCATTGATATTTCTCCTCAGTATTTACCTCTCCTCTTATTTTTGTGTCATCAGCAAATTTGGACACATTGCCTTCTACATCTTTGGAACCCCACTGGAAACCCATCCCTCCTCTGATAGGTGTCCCTTTATTCTAATGCACTGGGTTCTGTTGGAGAGCCAGTTCTTTACCCATCTTACAAACACTGATTTAACCCTGGTGCTGTGTATTTTGTTCACTTATTCATAGTGTGGCACTTTGTCAACTGCCTTACCCAAATCCTGAAAGATCACATCTACAGTAGACTTGTCTAGACTACTGTTAACTTTATTGTAGAAGGATTTTAGGTTGGTTGTACACTATCTTCTTTGATACAACCATTTTGTGTAGAGTCTCTAATGCCTTCCAGTATTACTTTTTGTTCTAGATCTAACTTTATTATTCTTATCTCTATCCTTCCTGTTATTATAAAAAGAGTGTAATTAAGGATTTCTTGTGTCCAGGAATTGAACTGACAGTATTTCAGAAAAAACAGATGTCACATCTATATTAAGCTAATATGTTGCCAATGTCTATAGAGTCCCTTTTTATATCCTCAGTATTGAAGTGACCAATATCTTTGGTTCCTACATGCACTATGATATGTGGTTTATTACCTGCATCTTTAAAATGTTATCAGAAATCTGGGTTTATTTATTTAGCTTTTGTTTACCGGGTAAGTACACTAGACAAGTGTTATGCCTATTTTCAGGAACGACTCGGGAGAGTACAGACAGTGATACAGAAATAGGGCAGGGAAACAAATGCAAGTATATCACACAGCGTTACAAAAAGTGCAGAGAACAAATGAAAGTACATCATGGCGGCGTAACAATAGGTAGAAGTAAATGCAAGTACATCACACAGTGTTACAGGATAGAGCAGAGAACAGTGCTCGTTCAACATGACAGCATAACAACATAAAGGGATGATTTTATTCATTTTACAGGGGAGCAGAAGTCAATAAGGCAGCCTATAACATCATAGTAAGATATTTGCTATCCTAGTTCCTCTAAAGGTACTGCAAGTGAGATATGATTTGTCCAGATTTCATATATGTCTGTCATATTTCAGGATAGAGTCCCTCAGTACATAATGTTTGCCATGACTTAGCCTAATCTTGGGCAGTGTTATTGCGATTCATAGGCTCTTCTGTGTCAGCAACATCTGACTGTGTTTCATTATTTAAACTGGTCATAGTATCAAAGTGATTAAAGGTGGGAAATTGAAAGGGTTCTCAGCCTGTTTTTTTTATTTTTTTTGGTTTCTGTTATTACCAGCTACCTGGGTCCATGGACTATTTTCCCATTCCTCTTTGTCTGTGGTACTTGTTTCAACATCAGCCATTGCCTTATCATTGCTGAGTTCTGCTTGGGGTTGGATCTGATTTTGCATATTTGATTCCACCTGCATGGCTTGCCTTCTTTTAATTTGTCTGTTGCTGACAATGGCCCACTCCTCTATGTTGCTATTGTCTGTTCCAACAAGGTCATCCCATTTCTTTTCATGTCTGACATTACCTAAAACGCCACTGGTAGGGGGTCTCATTTGTGGTCTGCATTTCCCGTTCAACCACAATGGCAGTATGTTTATTAAGGATAATGCTGCAGGAGAGACTACCCACTTGCATCTCTAATTGTAATACTTGTAGCATTAGGTTTCTATTTCTGATACATTGAATGCATGTGCATGCATCAAAATCAGAACCAGGAGTAAGGCTAAATTTATTATAGACAACATATGCCACACCTATTTCTCTACAAGTCAGAGTTACAGTTCCCTTGTCAAAGTTCTTTTTATCAACTTAAATGAATAATGCTAATATTATAGGCATAAAAGCAATGTACCTGCCAGCCATCCAGCCATCCCCGGTGGACATGGCAGACACTTGCAGACACACTTGTCTCTGCATGCGCTTGCCCGCACATACTTTTGCCACTCACAGAGTGGTGAGATTTTATAGCCCAGTCTCCCTGAAGTCTCACAGGAATTGGTACCTTCAGTCAGGATTGTTAAACACCACCAAAATCATTAAAAAAGAATAAAAATGCTGGGACTTTATTCCCAAACCAGGGTTTTCTGCAAATAAGCAGTTTAAAATTGGTTAGAAAGGTTGTATTTGCCCCCTAACACTTCTGTAGTTCCCAACAAGCCAGGCAGAGACACACATCCCAGGGCTACTTGGTTCACTAATCAATGTGCTGAACTGTTAGGCAAATATCCATTGTCTGCCATTCATTTGCCTTTTGTAGGCAACAACATGTATTGCCCTGCTCACACACACAGATTCTGGATTAAAAAACACTGAAAACAATTTGAGGGGCATGCAAGTGCAACTACAGGAGTTTCAAAACACGTATAATAAGCTGTGCATTGTTTTTATTTTATTTTGTTTTAGAATATCGGATTTACTGACTTTTGAGTCAAGGACTCGTTTACAAAAGCACCTCGTCATGAAGTACAAAGACAGACAGTGTTACATAGTTCAATACACAGTACTAGTTACAGGTTACAGGTTTCAAGTAATAGGTTTCCAGAAATAGTTATAAGGTTTCAACAGGTGTTACAGGAGGACAATGCCTCAGTGATACATGACTAGAATACAGTTACATGACTGAAGGAGGCTATACAGGAGGACAATGCCTTAGTGGTACATGAATAGCAAAACATTTAAGCAGTATACAGTGAAATATAGTCCCTGGTCAGTAGAGCTGTGAGAATAATGGTGCAATACAATGTATTGCCTGGTGACAACAGCAGGAAGGGATGCAAGCATTAGGCCTTGAGGGGGCTGTAGTATTTGTGCAGGGGGGGAACTTGTGAAGTGGCATAAGTGCAGAAAAGCAGTCTGAGGGACCTTGTCATGATCCTAAGTAAATTATGTATCTCTCCTCTTGTGTGGACCCCAAAACTGGACTTTGGACACTGTTTTGTAGTCATGACATGTTGTCTGTATCCTGACTGCTGACAAAGATACATAGTGAGATTTGTTATAATTGGACCCAACCTCATTCCTCTATTGGTCTTGTATTGAAAACCACACTGTAGTGTGTGATCATTGCACAAGTATCCTCCTCCCACATTATTTCTGGCCTCAATAAAAAAAAACAAAAAAAACGTATGACTGTAATATGTTATGCAATCACAGATATCCCCCTTACCCATTGTTTTGTTCCATACCATGTTCCCCAATTCCCTCTTTTCCTCTTTCTGCCACTCCCAAACAGAACCAGAGGATGATAACATGACTACAGCACATTTTCAGTGAAGCAGGCCTAGCTGTGCCCAAACAATAGCTGGCACCATCAGGACATGCACCTCATGCATCTCAGTGTCACCCCAAACTGAAAGGCACTGAACAGTGTCAGATAGAGAGAGGCAGTCTAAAGCCCCCCAGCCTGTAATAGACACCTTGGGAGGAATTACCCCCGACATCCTTACCCCTGACAATTTTAAGGACCATCTGCTAATCTCCCTCCTTTGTTGGAAAGTGGCACAATGACCCATACATTGCTGCAGTTGGAACATCATGACTGCAAGTGGTAGGGCCAAGAATGTAAGTCCCCCCCCCCACTCAGCTTCATTTTTTGTTCTTTTCTCATACACATTTCTCATCTGTTCTGTGGAGACCCCTCCACACCCAGGTTGCCATCCATTTTGTTTCATACCAGATAATCTGGATTTTAGGGACCTTATGCAAATATGCAGTCACCAATTTTATCTTAAATGCAGTCTGTTTTTTTAAATGATGTTAAGTGCTCAGCTGGCGTACTCTAGTTAAAACTTACTATATGAAATCATTCACTATTTTGGCTACATGTCAAGGATTGCTAGCAACTTCTGAATGATGTCACAGACCTTTGTTTCTAAACCCAGTCAGTATGGGAGGGAGGTGTAAAGTATGGACTTTATGATCATTGGCAGTTAATTAATCAGCTTAATCTTTTCATGTCTGCAACAGTTCTAATGAGAAACAGTTTATAGACCTTCATATGTTCATGTGTTATTTTTGGTTTGTCCTATACAGTCCAAGACCTTTAGATGGGATACCTTGGTGGATTATCGGCTGACCCTTTTATGTGGCCATCTCCCATAAGGGAAACACTTATTTTTGGCAGTGTCAGTTCATTTTTGGATCTCGGGGAACAGTACACTTATTTTTGGCAGTGTCAAACTCATTCAGGGAACTTGGGGAACAGTTCTGTATTGTACTGTTACTGGTAGGCTGTAATTGCCGAATTTAACCAGTAGATGGTGGATTTGCTTCATATTTTGGGCCAGATTCTAGAAAAGTTATGCTTGGTGTAACAGCACTTGCGCCAAGTAGAATGGAAAAAGTAGCAATTTACGCCAGCAGTTGCGAATTGAGCTATTCTACAAAGTGGCCTGTGACATGCCATAGGCCGCTTGCGCTGAACAGCAGTTACGCCGGCAGTTGCACCATAAACCCCCTGCAACATGGAGCTAGGGAGTTTATGGCAGCAGTTGCGCCCCATTCCAGAAGGGCAGCAGCAGCAAATACCCCAATGTCGGGATTCTACAAGAACCCCTGGAGGAGAATCGGCATTGTAAGTTAAACCTGCAATTAGCTGGTGTAACTTACATACGGCTTATGAGGGTTCTGTAGAACCCAGTCCATGTGCTCTCCCATACCCTGACCACCACCGTTGTTGCCCCAATGGGCACCGCACAGAACCAGATCTAGACTTGGAGGTACAATCTTGCCCCTTCCCTCTACTGTACATGCCCCGTACCATAAGTGACCCACAGGGCTGACCACCCCCTGCCCCTGACTTCATGTGCAATACTTGCCCCACAGGACTGTCCACACCCCTAACCCCCTGAATCCTCTGTTGTAAAATGCCCGCAAGGCTAACTGTCATCCCCAGTACCCGACCCGAGATCGCCTGCTACCGTCGGCAAAATCCTGCCCTGGTAGTCTATTGGCCCCACCCAGCTGTGCCAGCTCACCACACCCCACTCATCCCCAGCTGGTGGCTGGCGGCCCACCTCTCACCACCATGGCCAGCCGTCGACGAGTGTTCAGTATGAGCGTGTACTGTAAATACACATTCAGAAATTAATATCTGAGTGTGTCTTTTCAGTACCCACTATACTGAACCCAGTCGGTGGCTGGTCATGGTGGTGAGAAGTGGGCTGTGCCAGTCGCTGGCTGGAAGGCAGTGGGCGGGGTGCTGGGTGGGCTGGCATGGCTGGGTGGCCTTTGCAGTGGGTGACTTGGGGATTGGGGCACAGGTGGGGGATGACAGGGCCACCCATTGGGCATTTTACACAGGGGGTTCTAGGGAGCTGGGAATAAAGTGAATTTATGGGCATATCTATGGGGGTTTCTAGGACCACTTGGTGTGGCCAGCCCTGCGGGCTCATATTTGAGGTTTCAGGGGCCAGTTGGTGTGACCAGCCCTGTGGGGCACTTATATGCGGATTCAGGGGCCAGTTGGTGTGCCCAGCCCTGCGTGGCACATACTGGAGACTTGGGGGGCAGGGGATGTGGGCCACCTTGCAGGGCAGCTATTGTTGCTTGCTGGGTAGGGGGGGTGCACTTGCAACCTGCAGCACCTGGCTGTGACATGCTGGCCAGGTAAGCCCTCTGTGCAGCGCACCTAGCCACATGTCACAAGTCACAGGACTTTGCTGCGGAGACCCTGCTCCTTCCATAATAGGGTGCTGGGGCAATGTCGCAGTTGCGGGTGGCACAAGTTGCATTCAGTGGCAACTTGTGCCACCCTTCTAGAATCGGACCCTTTGTTTTTATACTTGGTGCAGTGCTTAGAGTTATGTGCTACACTGTGACTGTTGAACTTTTAAAAGTCCAAACTTTATTTATGTTTAGTTTAAAACTGTGGGAGGTGGGTACTGTTAAGGTAATTTTTTGCAGTAAGACTCAGAGCTTTACTCAGTATTGCTCTACTCGACAACTGGTGCAGGTGATTTGAAAAAGTCTGTGATTTCACTGCTTCATCTCCTGCAGCAACTGACAGCAGATTACTGACTCCACATCTAGCAGCTTGTCCCAGAAAGCTATATGACCCTTCTTCTGGTACCACTGCATCACTCACTGAAGCCCAGACAGTACATCTGCAGTGGACACAACAACTTCATCGCCTCTCGAGTCTTCGTTTTCTGCTTCACCATCATCTGTCTCTGTACACAGATGAGCAGCAGCAACCACATCAGCATCGGATAGGTCTCCTTCCATTGGCTCTTGAGCATCCATCTCCATAAAGGCTGTAAATAAAGCATTTTGATGTGATATGCCCCCATTTTGTTAAACTCATTATTTAGTTTGTATTGCCTTCCTCACTACATTGAGTAGTCCTCAGCAAATAATGCTTTTGTCATACTACCTGAACATCCTGAACCTGTGGGGGAACTTATGGAATTCATTTTGACACATAACAACTTCAACTTCAATGGTAAACATTATGTTCAAACTATGGGAACAGCAATGGGCACCAAAATGGCTCCACAGTATGCTAATCTCTTTATGGCTGACTTGGAGGAGGATTTTTTAAGGCAGTATCCCCACAAACCACTGGCTTATTTCCGTTACATTGATGATTTGTTTATCATCTGGACGGAAGGCACAGATGCACTCAAAGATTTTCATCACAAACTTAATAATCTCCACCCTACTATAAAGCTTACCTTGAGTACTCTACCACCAAGGTTAACTTTCTGGACACCACAGTCATCATTAGGATGGAACCTTACATAATGTATTTACAGGAAGCCAACAGACAGACAGAGATACCTGCACAGGAAAAGTAATCACCCAAACCATACAAAAATCTGTCATATACAGTCAAGCACTTCGTTGTCAACTATTTGTTCAAATGAGGATGACAGAGATACACATTTGGCTATGTTGAAAAACACCTTTATGGAGCAGGGACACTCTTCCAGGAAATTGACAGGATAACAGAAGGGCAACGCAAGTACCAAGACAACAACTACTTCAATATAAAGAAAAGACAGCTACAGAAAGGATACCTTGGTAGTCACATATCATCAGACCTTGAGCGTCTGGTAAGATTATTAAAGATCTCCACCCAATATTTAGTGAGGATGACACCCTTAATTGTATTTTTAAGGAACTCCCACTACTATCTTTTAAACAACCGCCAAATTTATCCAGCCTAATTATTAGGAGCAAACTTTCACCGGAACAGAATACCATGTCACACAATGGCACATGACCCTGCAATCGACGCCCCTGCAAGACTTGTGGGCTCATTTCTACCTCAGACTGTGTGGTTACATCACAAAACAGACAATTCCAGGTGCATGGGAGTTATACATGCATGTCACGACATGTTGTTTATTTCATTCAGTGCAAGAGATGTCCACAAACAGGTTATGTAGGAGAGACACGCCAACAGCTCCGCACTAGGATGAACTCACACAGACATACTATTACAGCAAGGAAGACTGAAAACCAGTGGGCATCACTTCTCCCAGCCTGGCCACTCAGTCTCAGATATGTCAGTAATGGTCTTAAAAGGAAATCTCAAAACACACAACAGAGACGAGCTTTTGAGATTAAACTTATTTTACATCTCAATATGGTAGCAGATGGGATGAACTTGGATATTGGCTTTATGGGACACTACAGAAACTAACATCCACAGACCTTTTCTTCTTCAAACTGACATATTATAGGACTTCAGCATGTGTGAGATGTGGATGCGTGTGTGTATGTATGTGTGTGGGTATGTGTTGTGAGGTATGTACAGATGTGGGACTTCTGTCACTTTGAGGTAAGTCTCTATTTAGCTATATGGAGTTATAATGTGTTACTATTTTTATTTCACACACATAAAGAATTTCTCCTTACTTTTTATCTTTGCCTGTGGGGGTGGGGGGTGGGGGTGGGGGAGGATTGATTCCATTGCACCATATTCAGATTACCCAGCCTGCTAGTGTACATACAGGAGTGTTATCTTATACTGTTATATATAATTTTGTAACTCTGTACATATTGGGATGTGTGATCTCATTTGCTTGGGGGTCCTGCACATATCTTTTTACATTAGGCTAATATTGTAGTAATTTACTCAGGATTTCATGACAAGTTGTATTCCTTTGGGGAACTATTACAGTGACTGAAGTTTATATAGGTTCACTAGGAGAGAGATTGAGTGTGTGTGTGTGTGTGTGTGTGTGTGTGTGTGTGTGAGAGAGAGAGAGAGAGAAAAAGGAGGGGGAGAGAGAGAGAGAGAGAGAGACAACATCTCGTTTAAGCTATGTATCTCCCCCACCCACATTATTGTGATGTGGGGTGGGTTAGGTTGTATTGTTTGTATGAACAGGAGGAGATAAATTACATTTTTATCTCTTTTTCAGATTCCCTTGACACTTGTGGTACATGAAGTTGCTACATTCTCAGTATATATTGACATCAGTACATATCAGGCTGCATGGTCTGAATTCCTTGAGGTTCCTCGACTAGAGTTTTTTAACACTAATATTATCAATTTATATTTAAATTATCATTTATATAGTCCTGAGGTTTTGTAATTTCTTGGGCCTTTTATTTAGCTTGAGAATAGCTGGGTGGCATGTCCAGCTATGTTTTACACATCACACAGTGTGCACTGATGTTTTTAGACAACTTTACTGGTAATTCTTGTCTTTAATGCATACATTGTAATTTCATGAGCCCTATAACTATCTTAGTTTGTCTTTAAGCTAGGTGGGGTTGCCTTTCAGTAATCACATCCTTATACTGACTGTGACACTCATGGCTTGATTTGGGAGTTATTTGCTTCAGCAGTGTTATCTTATGTCAATTAAATTTATGTGCAGTAGGATTCTTTTATGTGTGTTGCACTCACACATCTGAACCCAAGGTTCATTCGACTGAGGGCAGTATTGTACTGTTAAACTTCTCTGACATCATCTTCTGGTTTTTTTAAATGAGTATTTTAAACCAATGGGGATTTTTTTCTGTTTTTCTCTGCATTATCTAGCTGTTATAAGTATTGTATTTTCTAAACAACTGCCACGAGCTTCTGAAGAAGGACTGGTTGGTCCGAAAGCTAGAGCACTTTGTTCTTGTTGTTACATCTATGTTGGTCCATTAAAAGGTATCAAATCATTTGCTTCTGGATCTACCTGAACATCCATAAGGATATTTGTTTCTTCACCATTACATCCAGTTCAGATGAATTATGAATGGCACTGAATGGTGTGTCAGAGGTTGTAGCATGTGGACATACAAAAAGAAACAGCAGTAGGCAGCTGCTGAGTTCAAGGGAAGACAATGCACTATTGCATACCTCTCAACTGTACCACATTACGAGGAACGTTCCTTATTTTACTTCAAAAAAGCTCCCTGTTCCACATTGTGAGGACTTGTCCCACATTCCGTGTTAACATTTGAAATCAAAAATATATAGTAAATAATGGAAAAAATATATTATTCAATTAATAACAGACTTTTTGAACATAAATGCAAACATTTTAACAGTGTTCTGAGCTTCTTGGGTAAAGATTTGATTAAGTGTTCCACATTTTGCTCATTTGTTCCACATTTTGAGAGGCAATGTTCCACATTTGGGGAACAAAAGGTTGAGAGGTATGCACTATTGATATAGTACCACAAACATTGATAATGATGAATTTATTAATAATTGATCAGGTCAAACATTATCAAAATACCTGACTGACATTGAATGACAAGAAAATAGGAGGGGGTAAATGTGGTTACAGTGACTGAACTGTGAATGTGCTTAGTACAGCCAGCAGACCTGGGTTTGATTCCCACAGCTTCCACTTGCAAACTGTGCCCATGAGTAAGATACTCAACCTCTATGTGCTCCCAGGTCTTACTTGTAAAGGAGCCTAGTGCACAATGGCCCTTACTTGCCCGGTTGCCTGAGAATAGAAATACATAATTAACAATAGTACAAATATGATTTCCTCTCAGTTTTAACGTCTTGTCTAACCTCACCCAATGGTGGCAATGTTACCCCCTTACACTGACAGCAGCTTCTTGTGACTAGTTACTTGATATCTGCATAACAGCCTGGGATTGCCCTTCTTTTTCGTGGTATCAGGTGAATATAACAATGGAATAATGTCACAAGGAAAATCGCGAAGGGAAAACAGTGTGTGGCAAGACAGCTAAAGGGTACAAAATAGCACAAGGAATATATTGTGAGGTAGCGGTAGCACTACCCCTCTAACTGTTGGATGGGAGGGAGGAATGCAGAGGATAATATCTTTACTGGATGGCAGCTCTCCAAGCAGCTGCCATGGCTCAGAGGGTAGAACCACAGGCAGTAGAGGGCAACGGAGCATCTGTGAACTGGGAATTGATTTCCAGTCCCGGATTACTTGTATGCCTTTATCTTTTTGTTGTAGTTGAGTTTTCAAATGTTTTGAAAATTCTCCTCCCACCCAGGTTTCTCCCCATCCCAGAGTTGCCTCCTCACTGAGGTAGTTATATTAATATAGGGGGACTTGGAGGCACAACACTTCATAATGGAGGGTGTCTTTGTTTTCAGTTTAGCTGTTTTTAGTGCTCAGTGTTTTTACTGAGCACTACATTTGCTTTTGCTGTATTTACAGCGTGGTATTAGACTGCGCTGTTTATGTCAGCCTTATATTTACCCTGTGCTATTTTTGATTTTTACAGTTTAACCACTGTGCCATAACTCAATAGGCCATGATCATCCCACAGCCCCCCCAGCCCACTGGCCTTCACTGTTCCAAATTCTGCTAACACCACACAGTTCATTAAGGGAGTAATGAAAACACTGCCTTCTGCAGTGCTGCATTTTAGTGACACAGACATGGCCCTCAGAAGTAATAAATCACCAACATTCACAAAAAGGTATTTGTTGCACCCTGTCCCCTGCCTGTTGAGTCAATGGGCTCTGTGGTGCAGTAGGGCACAGTGGTGGCAGGGGATAGAGACAGCATGGTGCAGAAACCTTGACTGTGGGGCAGGATACAGGTTGGCATCAGGGTTTAGCAGCCCTGACAAGGGCATAGGGTGCACATTGTGCAGCTGCCCAGCCCATATAGGGCAATGGAAGTGCATAGCAGGGTTCAGAAGCCCCAGCTGTGGAGGCAGGGACATGAGACTCTAGGGTGCAGCACTGCACAGCAGTCCTGACTGTGGAGACAGGAACAAGGGGCAATATGGGTGCCATGGCCCTGACTGTGGAGGTGGGGACAAAGGTTAGCAGGGTGCAGCAGCCCTGAATTTTCAGGCAAGAGATAGGGGTGGCATCATGATACAGCAGCCCAAACTGTGGGACATAGTGCAGCAGCCATGCCTGTTTGGGACAAGAGATGTGGGCAGCAGTGTGTAACAAAGGATCTGACTCTGGTGGCAGGGGGGACAGCAGGGAGCAACTGCCTCAACTGTGGAGGCATGTAACATGGTGCAGCAAATGCCCTGAATCTTGTGGCAACTTGGTGCATCAGCACAAACTGCAGAAGCATGGGATTCTAGGGGATAGCAAGCCACAACAACCCCAGCTGTTAGAAAGGAACTTGGAGCAGCAGCCCTGTCTGTGGTGACAGGGGGATATAGGACAGCATGGTGCAGAAGCCTCAATTGTGGGGCATGACACAGGGGGAATCAGGGTACAGCAGCCCTGACTGTGTAATGGGGTACATGTGGTGCAGCAGCCCTGCCCATTTGAGACAATGTAAGTGGGTAGCAGAGTGCAGCAATAGTCCCACCTCAGGTGGATAGGGCAGCATGGTGCAACAGCCCCCGCTGTGGAGGCAGAGAACCTGACACTCTAGGGCTTAGCACAGCATAGCAGCCCTGACTGTGAAGACAGTAACAGAGGGCAACAAGTGCAGCATTCCTAACTGTGAGGGTGGGGGAGAGAGGGCAGCAGGGTACAGCAACCTCAACTGTTTGGGCAGGGGATGGCAGGGTGCAGCAGCCCTGATTCTTTAGGCAGGGGATGGAGGCAGCAGGATGCAGCAGCCTAGAATGTGGAGCAGAAGGCAGGGGGCTTGTGGGACTGTAGCTGCCTCAACTGTGGGGCAAAGACATGGTGCAGCTGGATGCTATATACTGTTTCTAGTTATACACATACATGATGTATTTTCACACAGAAACCACCAAAGAACTGAAATGAGTGGATTCAGACAGTACATGTGCTATAAATATTGTAGCACTGTGTGACAGACCCATTTGTCAATCTGACATGAAAAAAAAATGTCGCAGCGGTTGGATTTCCACTTGTGATGCCAGTGACCCGGGTTTGGGAATAAGCTCAGGTCACTGGAGGGCCGGCGGGGGGGGAGGCAGCTTCAGCATCCCATGACTGCTTGCTGTCTTCAGGGAGGGAATGGGCAGTGACCACTGGTAGAGGCCAGGGGTAGATCAACACGTCAGGATCATTGGGGTGGTGCATGACAGATGTCAGCTCTTGCCTTGATGTCTGGATGTCACGCACCTTAAGAAAGCCAGAAAAATTACTCGCTGGCCACTGGATGATGGCTCTCTGTTTCCTGAGGGCCTCCAGCACCTTCCCAAGGCCCCCTGTTCCTCAGCAGCATCCCTGGGCCCTAGAAGTATGTGCTGGGGTCACGCCTCTCCCCCCGGTGCCTTCTCCCTTGGAGAAGGGGGACCCACCCAAGGAAGGGATATGCTGGGATATCCTGGGGGTTGGCTGCAATATGAGGATCAGAGGAGGGCTAGTTAAGGACAGTAGGGGCTGGAGGGGAACTTGGTAGAGCCCGAAGGAGTGGTGGACCAGCGAGCACGGGGGCAGAAAAATAGATCACACAAAAAAAAAAAAAAAAAATGTTCATACATGAATGTATTTATGCAGGCTACATAAAAGACAAACTGTTTCTGTGAAGGAAAAAAAATTAGATTTATTTTATATTGTCAAAACAGTCCTGTGTTATATACTGTGGTTAGAAGAAAAATCTGAGTTTTGATTAGAAAGAACTAAGAGCTGTGATACATGCAAGCTGATGTCTCGCAGAGAAAGATTTCCACTACTTCAATTCAGCATTGAAACTCAAATGATTAGCTTTTTTAAAGGAAGAAGATTTTAGATTTGAAGCTGATCTAGCTAAACACAAACCACAGACTGGGTTTGTAAAAAACCTGGAGAGCTTAGCAAACAATTAACTCTAATGAGTGCTGCTCCGATTGGGAATCTGAAACAGCAAGCTACTCCAAAATAATGTGATCACTCTCTATGGTTGACTGAGAGGACAGCAATAACTCCACTGTTTTTAGCCACTGTAGAGCACGTTGACAAATGCTGATTTAAAGAAAACCACAAAGCCAAACAGCATGACATTTTCAGGAAACACTAACCATGACACAAGGTCTTGAATTTCAGCTTTTCAAGCTTTTATTAAATATATGTAAAAACTGTTGCACATGGTCTTTAAAGCAGACAGTTCCTGACTCACAACCAACAGCCACCTGCTGCCCTGTGATGGCCACATTACACATCCCCTAGAGAGACGTTCTGCAGAAACGATCTCGTCTGAGGGATTTAAAGGATTTTTTCATTATGAGTGTGACTAAAACATATACCTTAACATGTACTTATCATTTAAATTGACAGTACTCTGACCATCCATTGGTAAATGTTTCTGTTCTCAGTTGCAGTACCCAATAAAAGATAAGATTTTTTTTTTTTGCTTTTATGTGAATCTTATGCTAAGAGCTTATGTCAAACTCTTCATGGTTTCCAAGGCTATGTTTCACGACAATGGTCACTTCATCAGGCTCACAGTGTTTCAATATCTAACAAATAATACATAAAAAAGAGCTTTAGAACTGAATCAATACACGAAAACAGAAGCTACCTTCTAGTCACTATATAGCTTAGGACTCATCATTCAATTAATTATACTACAAAATAATAAATGCTCAAGTCTCAAGAATCTTGTTAGATATATTCTTGATAACATGTTGTACTATTGCATTCTGAGACTATTATAAGTACATCACAAATAACCAGTGAGACTATTTTAAGTACATCACAGATAACCAGTGTCAACCAGAAAAATCAGTCAACTCAAGTTTCACTTCACCACATTTAACCCTGTAGAATTTGGCTTGTTATAGTTATCATACCACAAGCTTAAATATAAAACGTTTTCACAAATATATAATATGTTTGGATAAGTACACTTCTCTGTAGTTTAATCATTTCTTACTTTTCATCAGAGTTGCAGTAATCATGTGGGGTTTTGAAAAAAGTAAATACTTGAACCTGTTCAAAATACTTACAGGGAGAATATTTTCTTTTGGAAACGTTATATACAGAGTAGTCTTTATGATATGAACTGGCAATAGAACAGACCTTAATAGGTTCAGTGTCTACATCAATTCCAGAAACCAGAACCTTACATTTACTATGATGTCTGATGACACCAAAACACCATTTTTAGGACTACACACAACACTATATAGAAAAGAAACTGACACGAATTCTACACTGCTATATAACAGCTTTCCTGACCCAAAATTGAAATAGAGTATTCCTAAATCTCAGATAATTAGGGCCAGAAGGAACTGTAGTGAGACAAAAGAATTTGAAAAAGTAGCCAATGAGATAGGACAATGTCAAGGGGGTATAGCCAACATCTGGTTGTAGGAGTCATTAGGAAAATTACCAACACAACATGGGAAGAACACCTTGTAGAAGGTTTCAAGAGAACAGTGGAAGATAGAATAGTATTGCCTAGTGGGAGGGTGAAGAATATTGTTTAAAGGAATTAGAATATCATACTGGCAGGCAGGTACAAACACAAGCAATTGGTTCAATATTGCTCCACTTATTGCTTCAAAAAGCAACCCCTCATTATGAGACAGACTTGTATGCACTAGACATGTGAGACTTGAAAAGAACAGAAAAAAACAATATCTACTAGGGCCACTAAAGGATGGCTCATTTCCCTGTGGCAGATGTTACCGATGTGGGAACATGAGTAAAAAAAAAAAAAATGACATGTTTAAACATCTATGGAACAACAAGAAATTCAACATAAGACAACATGTCACCTGTGTTACAGACCATGTGGTTTACATCCTGAGATGTCCCTGTGATAAACTGTATGTGGGGAAAATCACAAGAGAATTAAAAACCTGAATAAGCAAAGACAAAAGAGACATCTATCTGAATGACCTACTATCCTCAACGGCTAGACATTTCAACTTATTAGGACACTCGGTTACAGCACTAGGGTTTTGGAGATTGGAAAATGTGTCTGAGCCTACTGCTCCTGGAGTAATATGGGATGATATACTTCAAAAAAAAGAGGTCTTCTGGAATTTTATGTTGGACACTCTAAACCCCAGATATGGACTAAATGAACAGTGTAATTGGTCCTTATATTATTGCTGATTCTGGTGTGGGTTTCACTTAGATGGGCAAATATATTTATGTTTGTGTGAAATTAGGTGTGTTTATCCACCAGCCTTTGCCATCACCTTCACCTGAAGTCATTTTCAACAAGAAACACTTCATATTGGGTTATAAATAATATATTTAGATTCTTAAATTCAACACAAGTGCCAGAACATCATCAATGTATCATAATAAATGTCTTTTTAGTAAAAAAATTATTTGTGGATTCACCACAGGCAGGGGGTGAACCGCTGAAGGAGAACTCAGCTAACACTGAGGCACTGCAGCAGTACATATTTCCTCAGTGCTAATCTACTGAGCCTCCAGCCATACTGGTGTGATTAAGCTACAATGCTTGCAGTGGCATTGGAGATGTCACATGGTGATGTTATTGCCCCCTGCAAACTGATAATATTTAAACCATGCTGGTAGAGACAACGGTGGATCACACTACACAGGTGATCTGCCAAGAGGTCTTTGCAGAGGTCTGACCAAATAGGTAGGAACTTTCCCTTCGCTTTTCACAGAAAAAAGAGTGACTCTAAATTCTTCTTCTTAACTTATGGTTAGAGCATGAATGACATGCTACAACATGCTTTCCGATTTCTGTTTCACTTAGACAAATCTCAAGTGGAAAAAGGGAACCACATGAGCTATTTTGAAAGATTGTGTAAGGTAAAACTCTGTTCTATTACCTGTAGAAATATGTAATTAAAAAAGTGGGGAGGGGGAGGGGGCGGCACCTTTCTCTCTTGTCTACCAAATAATAAGATGTAGTAATAATGGTGTTTTTTATTATTTCCAGAATTTACCAAACCCTGAGAGAAGAGGTTATGGACAGTACATGTTCAGCTTGAAAAAATATATGGCAAAAACATGAAAGGTACAACTAATTTCTTTTAAGCACAGATAACGAAGCTAGTATTTACAATATTGTTATTGTCAAACTGGGACTTTTTTTGATAAAATAAGGATTTTTTAGAAAGATGAATTACCACTGTGGGTTAGTTTTAAAAGGTTTATAGTGATTATAAGTTTAGTATCCGATAGGCGCTTGGCTACAGTTTGCTTCATATGATTACTGCAACGCTGATGAAAAGTAAGGAGCAGTTAAACTACAGAGAAATGTACTTATCCAAACACATTGTATATAGGAAGAAGGTTTTTTATATTTAAGTTTGTGGTATGATGACTATAACAAGTGGAAATTCTACAGGGCTGAAAGTGGTGAAGTGAAACTAGAGTTGACTGCTTTTTCTGGCTGACGCTGGCTATTTGCGATGCACTTAAAATAGTCTCAGAATGCAACAGTGCAACATGTTATCAAGAATATATATATACTGTATATAACAAGATTCTTGTGAGACTTGAACATTTATTATTTTTTTAGGATAATTAATTGAATGATGAGTTCCAAGTCATATAGTGACTAGAAGGAAGCTTCTGTTTCCATGTATTGATTCAGTACTAAAGGTCTTTTTTCTGTATTATTTGTTATACATTGAAACACTGTGGGCCTGATGAAGTGGCCATTGCCATGAAACATAGCTTTGGATAGTGTTTCATACACTGAAAATACGTTTTTTGGTTTTTTTTATTTTCGTCTTTATCCTCCTTCCTACCTGTTGTGCCCCCTCCTTCCGTCCGCTCATGTCCCCCGTTACCTACCTTAGGGATCTGCCCCTAGAGTGCCCCTCCTCCTCTTCCTCACACAGTGGGGTCTGTCACATAGATGGTCTGGGTGGACTTAGGGTGGACTTCATCTAGGGCTGCCGGAGGGTTTTTTCTGTTTTTTCTCCCCTTACGTCCCCACTCCCCTAGAACGCCAGCGCTTGGGACGATGTCCTGAGTGCGTAGCTGGCACGCAGACCCTCATGCGCTGCAACGTCCTCCCCGGCCCGATGAGCAACCGCCGCCCATCCCTTCCCAATGCCAGTGCTTCCACTGGCTACGGAAGGGATGCAGAGCGCAATGCGCTCTTGGTAACCCACCCCTGAGGGAGGAGAGCATCCATTGGGACGCTCGATCCTCCCTCTTCCCGCTGACCCCCAGCCACCTGAGTCCGTTCCCAAACCCGGGCCGCCGGCATAGCGTGAGGTGTGGCGTCCAGCGCCTCAACCCTCAGCGCCACTGGGCCGGCGTTGAAAATACGTTTTTGAAGACATTTATTCTTTGGCGTTTGTCTTAATTTTATTACACAAATAGATTCTGCTTGTCACTGAACTATGACCCAAGGACTCTGAGAACATTTGAGCTCATTCAGAGCAGGGGCATCCTGAACAAATATTCTACGAAACTCTTCATGGTAATATAAAACTTATTTCATCTTTTTATACAAAGAATGACAAATGCAAGTACAATGTTGTACAAGTAAGATGCTTAACTTATTATACATTGACAGTCAATGTATATTTCTTACGAATTCCACTTTTATACCAACATGACCAGATCCTGCACCCCTTCAAGTATGACCCACAAGTCCAGTTAACAGCTTCTCATGGACTCCATGGGTATTCCCACCAACTTCTTCTCTGAAGGCTCACCCCCTCCTCCCCACAGACAGCATGGTCCTCATTAATGTTTATGGCAGGTCACCAAAATGAGTGGTAAGTGACACACCAATGTGAAGCTATTTTCAAGCATGGTGAGGGCAGTGACATCCATAACGTGATGCACTGCTGCACAACTTCATGCAACATGTACCCTGCCTATACCAGTTCAGTTGCACCAAGATAAAGTACACGAACAAGATGGAGTCCTCTGTGGAGGGATCATTCATGCCACTCATTAATGCCACAGTGTGTCCCTCTTCAGCAGAGAGGGAAACCCACAGGCACATACAGCACTCCACACCTGCAGAGGAATTTTCAGGATTAGGCCTTTATTTACCCAGTACTTACACTCTGTGTACTGTTTTTACAGATGAGGTAAACAGAGACCAGTCAGTACTGCAAAATTCAAAATAACAGCTTCATAAATCAATTTTGACAGGGAACAGTAGGTAGGAGTTGGGATCTGGGAGGAATAAAAATGAGTCACTTGACTTACTTGGGAAGTGAACGCAGTGACTGTAAAGCGATGGATGCAAGATTGGAATTGGGTGGGCACTTGATGTTAGGATGGTGCCTTTATGGTTTATAACACAGCAACTGAGCACCCAGTGCCAGAAAAAAAATCAACAAAATGAGACTTTATTTTCATTCCACAATCAAGAATAGAGATGGATGAAGTGGCTCTAATTCGCTCCATGAAGTGATTCACGGGGTGAAGGCAAATTCGCGGAGTGCTCTGCAACGCGAAGGGGAGTACTTCATGTTATAATGGGTAATGCAAAGTCCGTTGAAAACAATGACTTCACATTACTTTGCCTTTCCAAACCACTACTCCACCAATTCTTAAGGTGAAGTACATTGAAAACAACGTACTTCGCCTCACTTCGCCTTGTTTTTAAACTTCAAAGGTGAATTTTGCAGTGATTCAAGGGATTTCAGGTCACATGGGCTCTAGATTGTTCTGCACAGCCTCAGTTCAGGGTAGTGTGTGTAGGAAGCTATAGGAGACAGTCTGCTCTGAGAGCTCTTTGTGATTTAAACCATCTAAAAGCTGTTAAAAAAGCCTTTTTGAGTCTTTTTTTTGCTGAAACTTTAGTTCATCGATTGTAGGAAACCCTCCGGTGCTCATATTATCGAGCGTTTATTGTTTGTGCGTGTGAATTTTGAATGTTAATATAAACATTCAGTCTGTGTACTGATAGACAGTGGAAGTGTGCTTTGGGGAGTGAGCGTATCTGTGGTGTAGGTAGATTAACTTGGAGAAAAAGACAATTCTTACTGTTTTGGTGATATTTTTCTTGTATGACTGTGTTAATGTACACACAGTAATATTTTCAATAATTCTTGCCATTTTTTGCTGATTGTTGTGTGCAGCAATGCATAATTTTAGTGTGTTTAAAACATATGGTTATATTACTGACGTTTTCAATTTGCTACGCATTTCTTAGTGTGTGTGTGACACGTATCATCAAATCAGATGCGTTTTATTGTGTCTCATAATTTCAGCAGTGTGAACCTGCTATCCACTGCATCTGTATGTTTTCTCTACTTCTTTGTGGTATCTTTGCTGGTACTAGTATTAGTGACTGTTACTGCAGCAGTGCGGTACACTGCCTCCCCCTGCACCCACCACAACTGGCAAAGGTATTCTTTTCCAGATTTGAATTTCTGATGGTAAGCACTGGTTAGGTGTTGTGCCTTTGCCTCTGCATCTCTTCAGCGCACAGCACAATCTTAATCTGTTTGTGCATTTGCATCTCTTTAGGGTGCAATCTCCATCTGTAACTTAAGTCACAGTTGTTTCTTTGGCTTCCCTTCAGAGTACTGAACAGGTGTGGTGCATAATTCTGCATGAATATTGTACTCATTAATATGCATTTTTATGTCAGGACCATTAACATGAGTCACTTGTGATACAAATTACGTTCTTCATCATCACGGTCACAAATGCAGTCACAAATCACAATTCACGATCATGTCACAAATCACATTAATTCTTTTACTAGTTACTTTGATGTATTGTAAGCCTGTTTTGTAGTATCTCTCCAGACTTCACCACCCCACCATTGTACTCATTAATACGTGTTTTTAAGTTGGGGAGTTTTGTGCTACAGCTCATTGGTGAAGTACAGCCATAGGCATTCACATTCCCAATACAGTTCCATATTGGTCATCTCACACCGTCAACATCGAATCACATTCTGCATCCTCACAGTCACAAATGCAGTCACAAATCATGATTCACATTCACGTCACAAATCACAGCATTCATTTTTTTACTAGTTACTTGGATATATTGTAAGCCTGTTTTGTAGTATCTCTACAGGCTTCACCACCCCATCACTGTACTCATTAATAAGAGTTTTTAAATTGGGGAGTTTTATGAAACAGGCTCAGCTCATCAGGGAAGTACAGCCATAGGCATTCGCTTTCCTTCCTGTACAGCATATGAGTTACAGTACTGTAAGTAGTGGTGGGTGAAGTGGCCCCAATTCACTCCACGAAGTGATTCACGCAGTAACGCAGAATCTGTGGAGTACTCCACAATGTGAAGTGCAGTACTCCGCTTCATAATGAGGAATGCAAAGCCCATTAAAACCAATGACTTTGTATTATTCCGCCTTCTCCAAATCACTTCTCCACCAATTTTAAGGTGAAGTACATTGAAATCAATGTAATTCACCTCACTTCGCCTTATAATTGAGCTCCAAATGAACTCTGCAGTAATTCATGGGATTGCAGGTCACATGGGCTCTAGACTGTTCTGCACAGCCTCAGTTCTGGCCTGGGTAGTGTGTGTGTGTAGTGGCAGCTGGAGACAGTTTGCCCTCAGAGCTCTGCAATTCAAAACCTCTAAAAGCTGTTTAAAATGCCTTTTTGAGTACTTTTTTTTTTTGCTCAAAATTTAGTACTTTGATTGTAGGAAACCCTTCTGTGCTCATATCATCAAGTGTTTATTGTTGTGTGTGGATTTTGAATGTTAATTTAGAACAGTCAGTCTGTGTACTGTCAAGTGTGCTTTGGGGGAGGGCATATTTGTGGTGTAGGTACATTAACTGGGAGAAAAAGGCAGTCTTTCTGTTTCGGTTATATTTTTCTTGTATAACTGTGTTAATGTACACACAGTAATATTTACAGTAATTCTTGACTTTTTTTGCTGATTGTTGTGGTGCAGCAGTGTATAATTTGTCTGTTCAAAACATTTGTTATATTACTAAAGGTTTTCAATTTACTACACATTACTTGTAGTGTGCATGTGAATGTGTGTGTGATGTGTGCCATTAAATTAGACACCTTTAATTGTGACACAGAATAATTGCAGCATTGTGAACCTGCTATCCACCACACTTGGATGAATTTTTTATACTGCTTTGTGGTATCTTTCCTGGTAGTGGATTGTTACTGCCATGCATTAATCCCCCAATTGGCAAAATGTATTCCTTTCCAGATTTGGATTTGTGACTTGTGTGAACTAGTTAGGTGTTGTTGTGCCTTTTTGTATGCATCCCTTGAGTGTGCAGAGCAATCTTTGTCTGTGTGTTTGCAGTGCACTATTAATTCTGGGAGACTGCATTTCTTGTTATGCTCTCATTTCACTTTGTCAGCACTGGGGAATTGTCTGGACACAAGACAGTAGCATTTCATCAGCACTGGGGAATTTTCTGGACACAAGACAGTAGCATTATAGGGATGCACGTTAATTCTGGTGACTCTGTGTGTGACCACTGCACACATGACTGAGTGACTATTAATTCTGAGAGACTTTTCATTTCTTGTTACACTCTCATTTCACTTTGTCAGCACTGGGGAGTTTTCTAGACACAAGACAGTAGCACTTTGGGGATGCGCATTAATTTTGGTGACTGTGTGGATGCGGTGCTGCCAATATTGTTGTCACTCCACCTTACTTCACGTTTAAAGCAGAATGACAATGTGAAGTAATGATAACAAGGCGAAGTGAGCCTTTCCTATGGGGCACACTGCGTAGCGAAGTGCCAACACGAATTGGCCACTTCGCATTCACTTCGTAGGTGGATTTTAAATTCACTGCATCTCTAATCAAGATATACCACTACTTGCTATTGTTTATATACAGTACATATATTGTGCAATGTGTGTATGTATGTATGTATGTATGTATAGATAGATAGATAGATAGATAGATATTTCATTTCTAAAAGTGCCAGTTTCCAGGGATTATGGGTGCTTTACAACAAACACACAACAATATAATAATATGCAATAATGTACAATTATGTACTTAGCAATTCAACTGGCAGTGACATTGAATTACTCTACCTATCATTAAAACAGACCACTAGTCAGTCATTAAAAGTCAATACTATATATATATATATATATATATATATATATATATATGTGTGTGTGTGTGTGTGTGTGTGTATAGTATATATCTATGGTGTGTATGAATTTGAAAAAAAAATACTGCTGCTTAATGCCCCCATCCTGATCAATATCCCATAGCCTCCAAATACAACTAGGACCAAGCCAGTGCCATAGGCATATAGTAGTAGTAGTAAAATCTTTATTTTTATACAGGTAGTTGGAATACACACTGTTACGCCCAAAAGAACATGTTTTCAAGGTTGACCTGTTAAAGTTTCATTTAGGAATAAGTGATAGAACAGGTATATCAAGTATTACAAATATACAACAACTACTAACATTGTTTGTCGGTCAATGCAAAGAGTGAGCAAACACAGTAAAAAAAATATGCTATACATACTTAACAAGCTACATCATGTACATACTATACATACATAACAAGTTACAAAATGTACATACTACTAGATTCTGGTAGCAAAGTGCAGCTTTGTGTCTTTTTGGTGTATGATTCAGGCTGTCCAGGTTATTTTACACATTTTACACATTGACACCAGATTGTTGTTTCTACTTTAAGACTATTCAGAAAATACCTTGGGGTTTTTCCCATTTGTTTGTCTTGGACATTCATTGCAAGGCAGTATTTACTGGTTAGATAGACAAAAGTCATTTTGTCAAATATGTTTCGATTACCAGGGGAAGATTACACAATGGGGCAGAGGTAGTAACAACAACAAAAATGGAAAGGGACCTGGGAGTAATCATATCAGATGACCTTAAGGTTAGCAAGCAATGTAAGAAGGCAGTAGGGAGGGCTGGGGGGATACTGGGATGTATAGGGAAAGGCATCACCAGCAGAAAACAGGAAGTTGTTATCCCTCTGTACAGACAGTTGGTGAGACCCCATCAGGAGTAGTGCATCCAGTTCTGGAGACCCCATCTCTTCAAGGTCATAGACCAGATGGAGGCAGTCCAGAGGAGGGCAACTAAAATGGTGCAGGGTCTGCAAGAGAAGCCATATGACCAAGGACCGCATAGGGGAAGGAAACAACTCCTGGTGGGGGAATTAATTGTTAGGGGGGTGGAACTGGGAGAGGGAGGGGAAAGGGAGGTAAGGTGCCTGCCTGGCACCAAGACATGGAGTGACAGGAAATGAATCCTCAGGATTCTGGGAGCAGTGGCAAAGAGGAGGGAGCTGGATGTCATTATCCACCTAGGGACAAAATACCTGGCTGAGAATGGAATCAGAGCAGTGCAACAGGAGTTTGTGGAGTTGGGGAGGGGCCTTAGACAAGTAGCACACACGGTAACTTTCTCAGAAGTTCTATTTGTCTATGGCATGGATGAGGCTAGGGCACTCCACACTATGGGATTCAATGACTGGTTGAAAAGCTGGTGCAGAGCTTAGGGATTTGGCTTCACTGGGGACTGGGACTCCATGTGGAGAGATGCAGGTCTATACAGGCATGATGGTTTGCATCTATCCTGGAGTGGAACCAGGATACTAGGTGATGGGTTAAAATGCTTCAGTGGCAAGCATTTAAACTAGCCAAGGGGGGGGGCACTGAAGAAGAGAAGGGAAATCCTAGCCCCCCAATAAAATCAAGGTAATTAGTGAGGTAAATACCAAAATAGAGCAGTTGATAGGGAGAAGGGCAGGTGTAAATGGAGAAAAAGACAAAGGCAGTAAGGACAGGGATGGGGCAAAAAGAAATAAAGCCATAAAAAAATGGAAGGTAATAAGTACCAATGCCTGTACTCTAGGTAAAAAGCTCCCTGAAATGGTGGCCTTGATGGAAGCGGTATGCCTGGATATTGTGGCAGTCACAGAAACATGGTAGACAGAGAACCATGACTAGGATGTCAACATACTAGGGTACACAGGAGGGACAGGGAGGGAAGAAGAGGAGGAGGAGTAGCTATCTATGTAAGGGAAGGGATAAAAACAACAGAACTAAAGGGTAAACAGGAGGAGAGGAGGCACTGTGGGTCACCGTGGAGACTGGAAATGGCTCCACAATCTGCACAGGGGTTGTATACAGACCTGCATCTCAGGGGGAGGAAATGGACAAGGAAATGATAGAAAGCATCCTTGGGATGGCAAAGAAAGGGGAGATATTGCAGATGGGGGACCTGAATATGCCAGATGTTGACTGAAGCACCTTTGCTAAAGCCACATCCAAGAGCAGGGCCATTCTCTATGCCCTACAGAAGGCATGTCTCAGATAGCTAATTTTGGAACCCACTCGGGAGAGAACAATCTTAGACCTTGTACTCTCAAATGGGGATGGAGAGAGGATCTCTGATCTTGAAGTGGGTAGCCATCTGGGAACAAGTGACCACCAAACAGTGTGGTTCACGATAAACTTAGCTGTAGAGTCAAGCCACATAAAAGTGAAGGTACTGGACTTCTGGAGGGCTGATTTTGTCAAAATGGGAGAGTGCCTCAGAAAAAGACTAGCAAACAGGCAAGAAGGTGGGGTGGAGCAACAATGGGGAAACATCAAAACTGACATCACAAAGGCATCAAGTCTTTGTGTGAAACAAATAAATTAAAGTGAAAGAAAAAAACACTATGGTTCTCAAAAAAAGTGGCAGGGAAGGTAAGGGAAAAAAGATAGCATTTAGGAAGTATAAGAAAACACAGAAGGAGCAAGACAGAGAACTGTACCAGTTAAAGCAGAAGGAAGCTGGTAAGGCAATCAGAATAGCAAAGGCCCAAACTGAGGAAAAGATTGCCAACTCAGTTAAGAAGTAGGATAAAAGCTTTTATAGGTACATTAGGGAGCAATAAAAGACTAAGGCAGGGATACCGAGGCTGAACAAAGAGGAAGGTGGTTGAGCAGAGAGTGACAGTGAAAAAGCAGGAATACTGAAGGAACACTTCTGCTCAGTATTCAAAATGGAAAAGCAGGGGGGAAATACCTAATCTGGTCAATAGAAGCACTCTGGATGAGGGGTTGATATTAGTCCTTTCACAGAAGAAAGGGTTCTTAAAGAAGAACTCTTAAAACTGAAGATAAAGCAATGGGGCCTGTTGGGATTCACTCCAGAATTTTAAAAGAACTAAGGGAAGAATTAGTAACACCACTGACTACCCTTTTTAATAAATCATGGGAGGGTGTGGTGGTACCTGAGGACTGGAGGAGGGCAGATGTGATTCCCCTTAACAAAAGTGGGAGCAAGACAGAGGCAAGATACAACAGACCTGTCAGTTTGACCTCAGTGGTAGGGAAAGTGAGGGAATCACTTCTGAAGGAAAGAATAGTTGAGTACCTAGAGGCCAGTGGGGCACAGGACACAAGGCAGCATGGATTCACAGCGGGAAGGTCATGTCAGACAAATCTAATTGATTTCTTTGACTGGGTGACCAAAGCAGTAGAACAGGGAGGGGCTGTGGACATGGCCTACCTAGACTTTAGCAAGGCATTTGACACAGTCCCACAAAAAAGATTAATAAACAAATTAGCCAGCCTGAGAGTGAGTCCTAGGGTGGTGGCCTGGGTGAAACACTGGTTGGACAACAGGACACATCGGGTAATAGCAAATGGAGTCCACAGTGAAGAAAGGAAGGTTTCTAGTGGGGTACAACATGGTTGGCAGGGATACCGAGGCTGAACAAAGAGGAAGGTGGTTGAGCAGAGAGTGACAGTGAAAAAGCAGGAATACTGAAGGAACACTTCTGCTCAGTATTCAAAATGGAAAAGCAGGGGGGAAATACCTAATCTGGTCAATAGAAGCACTCTGGATGAGGGGTTGATATTAGTCCTTTCACAGAAGAAAGGGTTCTTAAAAGAAACTCTTAAAACTGAAGATAAAGCAATGGGGCCTGTTGGGATTCACTCCAGAATTTTAAAAGAACTAAGGGAAGAATTAGTAACACCACTGACTACCCTTTTTAATAAATCATGGGAGGTGTGGTGGTACCTGAGGACTGGAGGAGGGCAGATGTGATTCCCCTTAACAAAAGTGGGAGCAAGACAGAGGCAAGATACTACAGACCTGTCAGTTTGACCTCAGTGGTAGGGAAAGTGGGAATCACTCTGAAGGAAAGAATTGTTGAGTACCTAGAGGCCAGTGGGGCACAGGACACAAGGCAGCATGGATTCACAGCAGGAAGGTCATGTCAGACAAATCTAATTGATTTCTTTGACTGGGTGACCAAAGCAGTAGAACAGGGAGGGGCTGTGGACATGGCCTACCTAGACTTTAGCAAGGCATTTGACACAGTCCCACAAAAAAGATTAATAAACAAATTAGCCAGCCTGAGAGTGAGTCCTAGGGTGGTGGCCTGGGTGAAACACTGGTTGGACAACAGGACACATCGGGTAATAGCAAATGGAGTCCACAGTGAAGAAAGGAAGGTTTTTAGTGGGGTACAACATGGTTCAGTACTGGGGCCGGTCCTTTTTAATGACTTTATAAGTGACATTGCAGAGCGACTGGAAGGGAAAGTAAGTCTCTTTGCAGATGACACAAATATCTGCAACAGGGTTGATACACAAGGTAGGGTGAAAAGGATGAAAAGGGACTTGGCAAGGTTGGAGGAATGGTCAAATGTATGGCAGCTTAGATTCAATGCAAAGAAGTGCAAAGTAATGCACCTGGGAAACAAAAACCCAGGGGGAAGAGTAAACAATGGAGGGTGAGATACTGACAACAACAAAAATGGAAAGGGACCTGGGGGTAGTCATCTCAGATGACCTAAAGGTGGGCCAGCAATGTGTGACGGCAGTAAGGAGGGCTGGGGGGATACTGGGATGCATAGGGAGAGGCATCACCAGTAGAAAACAGGAAGTTGTTGGCCCTCTGTACAGACAGTTGGTAAGACCACATCTGGAGTACTGTGTACAGTTCTGGAGACCCCATCTCCACAAAGACATAGAATGGGTGGAGGCTGCATAGAGGAGGGCAACCAAAAATGATGCAGGGTCTGCACCAGAAGACATATGAAGAAAGACTAAAGGAATTAAAGATGTATAGCCTCGAGGAAAGGAGGGAGAAGGGTGACATGATAGAAACTTTCAAATACCTCAAGGGAATCAACAAAGTCCAAGACGGTAGTATCTTTCAGAAAAGAAATGTGCAAAACAAGGGCACAATTTGAAGTTAGAGGGTGGCTCAGAGGTAATGTGAGAGAGTGTTTCTTCACAGAGAGGTTGTGGATACATGGAGCAGCCTTCCTAAGGAGGTCGTAGAGTCAAAAACAGTGGTGGAATTCAAGAATGCATGGGACAGACATAAGGCAATTCTAGTGGGGGGTAGGAGAAAGTAGGCTGTTGGTTAACTAGATCTGCAGCGTATCTGTTAGGTAGGGAAATGGGCAAACTAGGTGGGCCAAGCGGTCCCTATCTGCCGTCAGAATCGATGTTTCTATGTTTATACCCTTGAGGAATGGAGGGGGGAGCATGATAGAAACATTTAAGTACCTCAGGGAATCAACAAAGTCCAAGATGGTAGCATCTTTCAGAAAAGGAGATGTGCAAAAACTAGGGTCACAATTTAAAGTGAGAGAGGGGGAACGGATCAGGGGCAATGTGAGGAAGTATTTTTTCACAGAGAGGGTGGTGGATGTATGTAACAGCCTTTCTGAGGAGGTTGTGGGGTCAAAAACTGTGGGAGACTTCAAGAATGCATGGGACAGACATAAAGCAATTCTTGTGGGGGGGTAGGAAGGAATAGGCTGTTGGTTAACTAGGCTCTGCAGCTTATCCTGTAAGTAGGGAAATGAGCAGACTAGGTTGGCCAAGCGGTCCTTATCTGCTATCAAAGTCTATGTTCCTATGTTTCTAGGTTCTTACTCACAGTTAGAGAACTAATTGGTTAATCAGTTATGCACAAGACAACTTTCATACCTTTCTGTGTACCAGGCATGAAGAAAGAATGAGACCATGTATATATGTTTTTGCACACAGAATGGGGGCCCATCAGGAAATAAATAGAACAGAGGAGACATTTCTGTTACACCAACTGCTTAACAAGTGAAAGAGAATGATTGAAAGCCAACAGTGTCTTCATACTTGGGTTGCCTCATTAAATTACTGATGAAAGAATAGAAAGTAAGGAGGAGATCTATTACTGGGGTAATGAAGAGTCTCGCATAAGGGGGCTTCCAGTGAAGATACAGTTGTACCTGTAAAATTAGAATAGTAACAGGTTCACAAAGGAACTGCAGCTCTTTAGAAAACTAACTGGTAGGAAAAACAAGGTACTCTAAACTTAAAACAACACTTATCTGATACACAGGGTAACTGTAAACAGGTACTGCTGTGGTAGAACTGCCTTCTGCCAGTCAAATTACCTTGATGGAGGAATGCCTTTCCTATCTTCTTCTTTTTCATACTGAAATCTGTTGCATAACAGTATCTTCCTATACTATACCTTTTTCTGCCCCTGGTGTATGTTGGCCACTTACGTCAGTCTTTTCTATCTCTCACTCAGCTTTTCCCTACTACTTTTATTTCTAATTTCCATATTTACATCCCTCATCAAGAACTCCCCAAAATAATGTACCATGCTAAGACCAGCTGGCAAGAATGAAATAAGGTGCATTTATGGCATGGCAAATATACAAAGTGCCTTTAAGTATATAAGGTGCTGGTTCAATAAAGTGCATTATGTGCCATATTATAAGTTTGAAATGCTGCAGTGCTTAATTAAGTTAATGCTTACGCCATTCTTATGTTCATGATTTAGGAATGTTTAGAAATGTTCAAAATGGCAGCTAAATGTAATATAACATCCACTCTGATAGGTGGAATATGAGTATAACAGAGCAGCATTATGTCTCCCTTGTTTAAATTATTGTGCTGACGATTCGTTGTTCTGCAGAATGTTGTGCCGAAGAAATCCTGCATTGAAGCAGAAACTGTTTGAACAGAGCAGCAAATTTTAACTTTCACTTTTGCTGCCACTTGGTATCTGTGTAAATAATTACTGATGCCCCTGTATTATTAGGACACCCGGCTGCTGGCTTTGTGTAAAATATGCTGTAGAATTGTGCCTGCTAGCCATGGAGGAGTCCATGGCATGTGTACAGCCAGTGCAGGCTGCTAGAGAGGCAGGATTCCTTGAGTATGCAGTGTGCTCTGAAAGGCAAGAGCTTGAAAATAAAAAAGGACTATGCTGCCCCAAAGCAGACTGGCTAGTTAATGATTATCTAGCAGTCTGCCACTCTGCTACAACATAGAAATCAACTGATTTAAAGGGACAGGAATGTCCCTATGTATGGAAATGCTTTACAGATAGAGTAGCCCTCAGAATAAGGAGAGGGCTGCAAGATAAACTAAACACAATAAAGAAATTAAACAATTTAAAGAATAAAGAGACATTGCAGGCCTCTAAAGGAGCCCCATTATATATAGAGCTCTGAGATATAAATTAAAGAGTTAGTGTTCATGATATAACAATACAGCACATGTATAAATTAAATAAATGTTGGCACTGTTTGCTTATATAGAAAATAAGGTGCTGACCTGTTAGCAAGACCTCAGGAAGGGGATTTCCTACAGAGGGACTTCCCATACTTAAAACCTCATTATGCTAAAAAATCTAAATCCATGCTATTGGGATCCAAACCCTTCCTATCTAAGGTCGCCAAGGCTAGGTCCACCATCTCAGTAGTCTCACTGGATGACACTGTACTTGAAAATGTACCAACTTTCAAATATCTGGGAGTTATTGTGGACCTGTCCTACTCCTTTTCCGATCATATCTTCTCTGTTATCCACCGTATTAACCAAAAACTTGGTGGGGCTTATCAAATAAAGTCACTCCTGACAAGGGAAGCCCATTTAGACATTGCCCAAGGGAACCTACTACCCTTGATTGTTTACTGCACCTCTATTTATTCACACACATCCTGAGCCTTGTATATGTGCTTCTGCTCCACGTACAACAACATATGTCATTTCACTCTCGCGGCACCATATTCCACTCACCACTGCCACCTCTGTCAGACTCTTAGCAGGCTGCCATTGCACTGCAGATTTAATTATGATCTTGGCTGCCTGTGGGACAGCACCATCAGGCATGGTGAAGCCTTCTCTTTTACATCTCTCTTCAAGACCAGAACTCCCCCGAGGTGTCTGCGTGCATCCTCAGCCCCCCCCCGATATCCCTAAAGTCTCATTGACTATGGGTAGCAGAGTATTATCTGTAGTTGCTCCTACTCTGTGGAACAGAATCCCCACACCTATCCACTCTCAGGACTCCCATGCCACTTTCAAGACACATCTCAAATCCTGTCTGCTTGATGAGGCCACATGCAATTGATAGCTTGGATACCCCCCATGCATACTTTTCAGATTTTCCCTTCTTGGGCTGGTTTGTCCTCCCATGCCCTCTCTCATTTCTTTGGACTCCTGTTTTACATCTATCACTACCTGCTTCTTGGGCTCTCCCACCTGGTTATTGTCTTGTTTTTTTTTGTTTTTGTTTTTTACATCATGCATTAATTTGCACTGGTCACTTATCCTTAATAAATAATTGTATAATAATTGTTGCCATCATGATGTACTGAATGTTTTTTTCAGCTTATCATTAATTTTACTTTCCTATGTCACTTTTTCTGTTCACCAATGATGCCTGAATATCCACTTTTTTCACCAATGATGTCTGTATATCGACATGGCTTGTGCTCATTTTATAACTTGTCACTATGTCTGTAACTGCTGCCTGTGTGGCCCAGATCATGTTAGAATATGGTCCCCTGGATCAGTGTACTTACCTGGTTACCAAAGACTTAAATAAATAAATAAAATAAATGTAATACAGAAGGGATTTCCCTATTAAGGGACCATTCTAGAACTAATTGGACTTTCCCATTAGTGGGAGGGCTATATAAGCCCTCCTCAAAAACCGAGAGTCAGATTAGCTGCATAGCCAGTCTCACTTACCTGGAGTAAGGTAAGCAGAAAGACCCGTGCCTGGACAGGAATTTTTCTCTAACAGCAGTAAGGCTGATGAATTGTTTTGAGATACCTGATGTATTGTAAGGTGAAATAGCCTTGAGCTACTGTTAATTTTCTTGTTCTGTTTCAACTGTTTTATTTCTATTCATTTATTTTTTTCTACTTTTGTATAAAATAAAACAAACTGTGGGTGTGTTGTACCCTATCACTGTGTCCAGTGTTATCTTTATACCCACGTACCTGTGACAAATGCATGGTCAGCGTCCATTCCTGTCAAATCTGTACAAATACAGTTAGAATGTGATTATTATGAGGACTAAAATACCAATCATCTTTGTCAGGCAGGAGGTCCTTGTAGAGGAAGGGATACAGAACATGTTGGCAGTGAATAAGACAGAACAAGCACTTTGATAAACCACTGAATTTTCACAAAAGGCAGCCCTGTGGTATGGTAAGCACAACAGCCCACCACATCAGTGTTCCTGCTTTGTAATCAGTTGATTGAAGGACAGTGGTGGAGGAGGTGGGAGGGATCATGGCACCTACAAACCCTCTCTACTACTGTACAGGGGGCATTGGGGGGCTGTTGCAACTCTGCTCTCCTGTCATGATGCCAGGTGCAGACCTAGTGGCAATGCAGCATAAGATGCTACCAAGGGCCATCTGGCATGTGACTTACATAGATATGCCTCCAGTCCATCCACACATTACATGCATTGATGTCATGTGTAGCATAACACATAGGTGTAGAACAAACTGTAGGAAAAACATAGTGCCAGGGCAGGATTAAGCTGCCAGTAATAAAAAGCACTGCACCACCAACAATGTGGCTTATGGAAAAATTGTGCACAACTATGGAGGGAAATGAACTTGGCAATGTATTCAGTGGAACTTTTATTATGCAGTTTAGCACATACATTTGCACTGCATACAACAATCCCATAGTTCTAAGTTAGAATTACATGAAAGTTGCAAAAATGATTTCTGAACTTTCGTGGAAATTAAATTTTGACTTTCATGGGAATTCTGCTGGTGGAAGTTTTTTTTTTCTGCACAGCTCTGCCAATGACACCATCTGTTCTGATAGAAACATAGAAACATAGATTTTGATGGCAAATAAGGACTACCTGGCACACACAGTCTGCCCAGTTCCCTACCTACTTAACTCCTAATCCTAAATGATTAGCATCTTACTCTTTCTAGCCTACCACTAGGGTTGCATTCTTGAACTCATCAATCATTTTAGCCGGTATGACCTCTGCTGGGAAGCTGTTCCATGCATCCACCACCATTTCTGTAAAAAATGCTTACACAAATTTCCGGAGTCTCCCCTCCTCTAGCCTCATATTGTGACCCCTTGTTCTTGCACATCTCTTTTTTTGAAAGATGCTCCTCTCCTGGACCATGTTTATTCCTCTGAGGTACTTGAATGTCTCTATCATATCCCCCCCCTTTCCTCCAGAGTATACATATTAAGGTCTTTCAGTCTTTCCTCATCTGTTTTCTGGTGCAATCCTTTCATGATTTTTGTTGCCCTTCTCTGGACTGCCTCTATTCCATCAGTATCCTTCCAGAGATGTGGTCTCCAGAACTGAACACAGTATTCCAGATGTGGCCTAACCAACTGTCTGTACAGTGGCATCACCACATCCTGTTTTCTAATGGTGATGCCCCTCCGTTTGCTTCCCAGCATCCCTCCAGCCCTTCCCACCTACTTTTCACTTTGCATGGCCACCTTCAGGTCATCTGTTATGTTTACCCCAGATCACTTTCTAGTTTTGTTGTTGTTAGTATCCCCCTCCCCAATTTGTATTACTCTCCAGGATTCTTGTGGCTCAAGTGCATGACTTTGCACTTTTTTACATTGAATTTAAGCTGCCACTCTCTTGACCACTTCTCCAATTTGCCTAGGTCTCTTCTCATTTTTGTCACTCCATCAGAGTGTCTACCCTATTGCTAATCTTGGTGTCATGCACGAATAGGCACACCTTCCCTTCCAGCCCATCTGCAGTGTCACTAATGAAGATATTGAAGAGGACTGGCCCCAGAACTGAACCCTGTGGCACCCCATTGATCACATCCCTCTCCTGGGATTGTACTCCATTCACAACCATCCTCTGTCCTGTTGCTCAGCCAATTTTGGACTCAGTTTACCACCTTGGAGCCTTCTCCTACACTGTGCAATTTGTTTACTAGCTTCCTGTGTGGGATGATGTCAAATGCCTTGTTAAAATCTTGGTAGGCCATGCCCACCGCCCCTCCCTGATCTACCACATTGGTTACCCAATCAAAGAAATCTATTCGATTTGTTTGACAAGATCTCCCTGATGTGAATCCTTCTTGCCTTGGATATTGTGCCCCACTAGCCTCCAGATATGCCACAGTCCTTTCCTTTAACATGGATTCCATGATTTCCCCTACCACTGAGGTCAATCTGACTGGCCTGTAATTTCCAGCCTCTACCTTGCACCCACTTTTGTGTAGTGGTATTGCATTCACCCTCCTCCATTCCACTGACACCACTCGCTCTTCCAGTGATTTGTTAAATAGGGCTGTCAGTGGTGCCCCTATTACCTCCCTGAGTTCATTCAGTAACCTGGGAGGCATCCCATCTGGTCCCATTGCCTTGTCCACTTTTAGTTTAGAGAGATCCTTTAGGACTCTCTCCTTTGTAAATGGACTGGTGTCCACCTCCAACCTGTCCATATCCCCCTCCCCGTATTTTTCTACCCCTTAATTTTTTTCCCTCCCCTTCCCCTTCTGATGAAATCTAGTGGCCAGAAATTCTGAATGTTTTCTCATGAAATGATAATGCCTGTTTGGGAGTCAGATTCAGATCATGACTTTTAAGTATCCCAGTGTATCTTACTAGCAAAGGTGATTTTTTTTTATTTTTTCCTTTTTGGCTGTGAGCAGGTGGGGTAGAAAGAATGTCTTTCTAACCATTTTTATGTTTGCTTGCACACATCTTCAAGAAACATAGTGCCATCATCCGAGATTTTGGAGGTGTGTCACCCCCTCTTCCAATTCAGTCAGTGTGTTGGCAGGCACGGTCCCTGTAAGCCAATGCATGCTGGAGCTGTCTATGACAAGCTCCAAAATGCAGTGGCATACAGTTGAAAGGGGGAGCTATGCTTCAGTGAGCAGTGATAAGATATCGCCTGCTCATGCGCAAATCCCCCTACACACACACACACACACACACACACACACACACACGCACGCATATTGCATGCTGCCCCCCCACGCACACACTCTATAGCCGACGGGGGTGCCCAATCCCCCATCGGCTGTGCTGCGCTCCTCCCCCAAAGCCTCCCAAATGCCACGCTGGGTGCCCACCCCAGCGTGGCAACTAAATGTATAGCCAACAGGGGTGCCCAATCCCCATCGGCTTCACTGTCTCTCCCCCCACGCTATCACCAATGGGGTGCCGAATCCCCATCAGCTTCACTCTTCCCCCCCGAGTACAAGGTGCCACGCTGGAGCCCACCCCAGCGTGGCAAGTGATGCTATGGCTGACGGGGTGCCCAATCCCCATTGGCTGAACGTTGCCCCCAACCGTCCTTGTGCCATGCTGGGAGCCCACCCCAGTGTGGCAAACATCCGCATATCGTCAATGAAAAAAAACCTGTAAGAAAAACGGTCCCCGTAGTCTCCCTGGCCCCCTCCACAACCTGCACCCACCCACTGCGCACCCTGCCTCCCCACACCCCCCTCACCCCATACTTACCTCTGGACCTCGGTGCAATGATCTTCAGTGGACCAGGAACACGTCTGCACTCTTCAAAGCCGACCGCGAACTGAGGAAATGCCGGTAAGCTGTATAATGGGGTAGATAGGGTTTTTTCAACTTTGTTGCATATCTCAGGCATTTTTTGGAATTTTTGCACCAAATTTTCAACATGGAGTTTTTGGGACCCCTTCTCATGAATGATGTTACCGTCATGGCGTTATTCAGGCCTGAAGGGTGATTTCGCAGTCACTGCACAGTCATAGTGCGAAATCACCTTCTGGGACTGATTAATGAAATGACACTGCCAGTGTTCATAAGGTGGGCTCTCAAGAAGCCTATTTTGAAAATTGGTGGAAAAATTCAAAAAGATTGTTTTGATGAGCTATGCTAGCAGTTCCTACGCATCGCTACAAGTTCGCCAATTTTCAATATTTTCACTCCAGATTTTCAACATTGCCATTTGCCACACCTTCTTATAGGTAGTATGGCTGTCATTTTTCACATCTCACCCAAAACATGTTTCCGCCATATAGCGCACAATGGCGCAGTCGGTGCAGCAAACCAATGTACGGGACAAATTAAGAAAACCACAGTGACACTGTTCATGAGCAGAGGTCTTAAAATGGCTATGTTGAAAATTTGGTGAAAAAATTCCTAAAAATGACTGCTTTACGAGCGCGCGTTGCGCAGGTCCTATGCATGCTCATAAGTTTGCAAATTTAATATTTTCACTCCAGATTTTCAACATTGCCATTTTATTACACTTCCTTATGAACAGTACAGCTGCCATTTTTATATGCCACCCAAAATGTGTTTTCGCACATGTAGCGCACAATGGTGCTGTTGGTGTGCGTAAGCAATGTTTGGGACAGATTAAGAAAATCACAGTTACACTGTTCATGAGCAGAGGTCTTAAAATGGCTATGTTGAAAATTTGGTGACAAAAGTCCATAAAATGACTGTGTTACGAGTGAGCATTGTGCAGTTTCCACGCACCCTCGTAAGTTCATGACTTTGTAATATTTTAAGTCCAGATTTTCACCAGTGGCATTTTTCCACACTGCCTTATTTACAGTACAGCTGTCATTTTTCACAACATGGCCGAAGTGTGTTTTCACACTTTCAGCACAGAGATGTGTGGTCGCTGTGGGAAATCATTGTTTGGGACAGATAAAGAAAATCACAGTGACACTGTTCATGATTGGAGGCACCAAAATGCCTGAGTTGACAATCTGCTGTAAAAAAATCCCCAACCTGATTATATTACGGGTGTACGTTGCACAGTTTCTGTGTACGCTCGTGACTTCACCATTTTTTTAAATATTTTTACTGCAGATTTGCAACATTGCCATTTTTTACACCTCCCCATGAACAGTACAGCTGTCATTTTTTACATCCTGTTCGGAATGTTTTTGCACCTGTGGTGCTAAATGCTGTAGTCGCTGTGCATAAGCAGCTTTTGGCTAAGAAACTGATATTCCCCCTGTTCATGAGTTGGGGTCACAAAAAAAACAAGTTGAACATTTGGAGTGAAAATACCAACGAATGCCTGAGGTATTAGAGTTTCCAACCATAATGCCCAACCATGTACAGAATGACAGGCATCAGGGGTGTGACTTGGGATTCTTGCCTGTAATGCTCATACCATTCCACACCCTGCAGCCAGTGAGAGACATCGAGGTATGCCTTGGACTCTTCGGCCCCAAAGTTCACCCTATTCTCCTATATCGCACCCATCTCACTGTATTTCCTAATGGAACGGGGTGTGCATAAGGGCCAAAGACCCCAAGGAACACTGTGACACTTGCCAGTGTCTGCAGGGTGGGGTGTACTGAAATGGCGTGGCTGTTATGCCTGACGACCCAAAGGCACACCCCAATGCTTGCCACTCTCTGCAGGGTTGTGGTGGGGTTGGCTTCAGTTCAATACTTCACTGCCATTCCTATTACGCAGCTCTGTAACTTCTACACTACCACTGCCAATGCCAGCAAGCAAATATTCGGCATTGACAAATGCTTGTTTGGTCCTGTTTCTCTCTTTTCAGGTATGTACCACTCTGGTGATGAAATCATGTTGCTGCATGAGTCCAGCCTGGATCTGCTTAATTAGTATGCTAAGAAATTAGAAAAACAGTCAGATGGCCAAACAAATACTGGATGATGGGTGTTTAGCAGTATGACTGTGAGTGGAAGGAGTGGGGTGGAAAGCATGCCTTTCAAAAAATATTTTGTTCCTGTTTCTCTCTTTTCAGGTACTGTATTTATTTATTTATTTATTGAAAATGTTTCACCAGAAAAGGCACACTGAGCAAAAAGATGCTCGTCTCACGGTGTGATCTAGAGGGAGGGGTTACAGAGGAGGCAGGTATACATACAATAGTTGAGTTTAGCAGTAGTGCAATACAGATAAAGTACATGGTTTGGACGGATTACATTTGAACTTGTTACATAAGGAGAGCAGTACAGAACAGTGATCATCAATGACCGGGTATACATACATTATCACTCTGATGATGGAATCCTGTTTCTGCATAGGCGTAGCCTGGATCTGCCTAATTAGTTGATATGCTAAGATATAAGAAGAGCAGTTTGAGCCCCAAACAAATACCAAATGATGGACATTGACCAATGTGTCCCATCAGGCAAGGTAAGTACAGTAAAGGTATTTAATTTTTATTTCTTGTCTATTTTTTTTTAGTTATTGGATGTTATTCATAATGTGTAAACAAAAGACTAAAAGTAGCTCCCTCAGTTTAATTATGTGCACTATACCCTGTAGCTCAAAAAGCAGTCAGTATCACAACATACTGCACTCTGTGGAGAAGTGGTAAGTACCAAAAAAGCACAACATGAAACAGTCTTACCAGGAAACTTGGTGATTTAATTTCAAAGTGCAGTATTCAAGAAGGTTTCAGTTGTCAGAGTGTTAGATGGCTTGATACATCATCATCAAAAGACAAGTAACAACATGAGGGCTATAACTTGATTGGACAGGTACAGAGCTACAGTATGGTCATACAAATAATGCTTGGCTAAGCAAGAGTTGACTCAAGGATTCCTACTAAAAAAATCAAAGCTCCAAAATAACAAAACCAGAGCTCTCTATCCACATTTACTAGAGCTGACCCGTATCTCACTGGTTGCAGTGGAGAAGGTGGAGGAAAGGAAGGAGTTTGGAGCATGGGGATGCAATATTGACTGTATTTATGATCAGGTAAAGAAGATGGTTTTGGCTTTGGTTGCTGGAGGAGGAGTCATTTATGAAAGGATAGAAAGAGACCTGTGAATACAAGAAAAACATTATTTATGCTCTACTACACTTCCTGTCATGTTGCACCTGCAAAAGCAAAGAAAAAATGTAAAAGAAAAAATAATTTTTTGAAAAGATACTTACTGTTACTTACTGCAGATGGACTAGAGGGTAAGGCTTGTTTGTTTGCAGATGACACCAAGATCTGCAACAGAGTAGATGATCCAGATGGGGTGGGCAGAATGAGAAGAGATCTGGATAAACTAGCAGAATGGTCAGAAGAGTGGCAACTGGGATTTAATGCAAAGAAGTGCAAAATCATGCACATAGGAAGAGAAACCTGAAGCCACTTATAGGCTGGGAGGAGTTGCTAGCAGTCACAAAGGAAGAAAGAGACTTGGGCATCATCATCACTGATGACCTAAAATCATCAAGCAGACCTCTAAAGCAGTAGGTAAGGCTAGGGGTGTTAGGGTGTATTAGGGGGGAGTATCACAAGTCGTAAGAGGAGTAATAATCCCTCTGTACAAGACATTAGGTTAGGCCCCATCTGGAGTACTGCGTGCAGTATTGAGCCACACCTTCACAAGGACATAACCAAATTGAGGCAGTCCAGAGAAGGGCAACCAAAATGGTGCAGGGACTGCATCAGAAGACATATGAGGACAGATTAACGGAGCTCAATATGTATACCCTTGAGCAAAGGTGGGAGAGAGGTGATATGATCGAGGCATTCAAACACCTTAAGGGCATAAACAAGGTGAAAGAGTCTAACATGTTTAAATATAAGAAAAATAGCAGGACAAGAGGACACAGCATGAGATTAGAGGGAGGCCGATTAAGGGGGAATGTGAGGAAATTCTTTTTCACAGAAAGGGTGGTAGATGCATGGAATGGCTTACCACAAGAAGTGGTGGCTATGAATACAGTGCAGGGCTTCAAACAGGCATGGGATAGGCATAAGGGAGCAATACAAATGACTATGAATAGATAGGTCACTGACAGAGCAAAGGCCAATGGCACATTTATAAGGTAGAAAAAGAAATGGGCAGACTAGATGGGCCTTGCGGTCCTTATCTGCCGTCAACTTCTATGTTTCTATGTTGTTACATTGGTGATGGCCATGCTGTGAAATGATACTAAGGTACTAGACAGTGGAGGCAGAAGAGGAAAAGTCTTGGTTGCTGTAGAAGGAGGCAGCAGGACAGGAGACCTCTGACAACAAGTTAAGATTATTTAGACTTTACTTAAAAGTGCAATGAAAAATGATGTCCAAAAAAAGTTAGTTTCCGCTACAGTTAAAAAAAATATATTAGCATATCAGTCAAATGTATTTGTCTAGGTTACTCCCATACTGTGCACCATGGAACTCTTTTTTGGTTTTTCTGTCCTAACTCTTGCCAGGTCTACAATGCAATTTCTATAGAAAATGTGGCGGCCATCTTTTTCTTGAGGAAAAACTCAGTTAAAACATTTATGATCACTGTTGACCCCTTTTATCAAACAGTTAACAGGCCACTTTCAAACTCCATAATAACTGGAAAACCAGTTAATATGGCATTCTCAAAACTTTTTGTTTCACTCTTGCTTCAGTTCCATTTAATGTGCTCCCTCAGTAGCTATTAATCTGTGTGTGTGTTGGTGGGCTAAACTGATCAGGAAACAGCAGCTCCATAACTCCGATTGTCATTTAGCAAGTGACCATACTGCTGATTTGTTTACCTTTTTATTTATTTTTTTTTATCTGGTTGATCCCGGCTTTACAACCTGATTTCAAATGCTCCTGCTTGTTGGTGTGAGAAACACCAACTGTGATCCAGAAACATCTGTTGTTGACTAAGTGGTTTTCCACTGTGAGTATTAAAGAGAAACAAATAAAAAGATAGAAGGAGAGCAAATATGTGTGTGGGTGTCTGTATGTGGATGTGTGTGTGTGTGTGTGTGTGTGTGTGTGTGTGTGTGTGTGACAGATGATGATCCAGATGATCCAGATGGGGTGGGCAGAGTTAGAAGAGATCTGAATAAACTGACAAAATGGTTGAAAGGGTAGCAATGGGGTTTAACACAAAGAAGTGGAAGAGCATGCATATAGGGAAGAGAAACTCTGAAGTCACCTATAGGTTGGGAGGGGAGCTGCTGGCAATCACAAGGGAAGAAAGAGACTTAGGCATCATCATCACAGATGACCTGAAATCATCCAAGCAGACCACTAAAGCTGTAGGTAAGGCTAGAGGGATGTTGGGGTATATTAGTAGGGGTATCACAAGTTGTAAGAGGGCAGTAATAATCCCTCTTTACAAGACACTGGTTAGGCCACATTTGGAATACTGCATGCAGTACTGGAGGCCACACCTGCACAAGGGCATTAACAAAATGGAGGCAGACCAGAGAAGGGCAACCAAAATGGTGCAGGAACTGCTTCAGAAAACATATGAAGACAAATTAACAGAGCTCAATATGTATACCCTAGAGCAAAGGAAGGAGAGAGGTGATATGATCAAAACATTCAAACACTTTAAGGGCATTAACAAGGTAAAATAGTCTAACATGTTTCAATATAAGAAAAATAGCAGGACAAGAGGACACATCATGAGATTAGAGTGACTACAATTAAGGGGGAATGTGAGGATGTTCTTTTTCACAGAAAGGGTGGTGGATGCATGGAATGGCCTACCTCAGGAAGTGGGGGATATGAATATAGTGCAAGGCTTCAAACAGGCATGGGACTGGCATAAGGGAGCAACAAAGATGAGAATGAAAAGATATGCCATTGTCAGAGTATAGGCCTATGCCACATTCAAAAGGTAGACAAAATGGGCAGACTGGATGGGCCTTTTGGTCCTTATCTTCCATCAGCTTCTATGTTTCTATGAACTGTGCAAGGGGAAGTATGGATCACAGCAGAAACTGCTTTGGACACTGTCGTGGTCCTACACGCCTTACACCAGTAATTATAGAAAAATAAACAAAGATGACTGTGTGTCTATGAAGTTTTTTGTTACACACCCTTGGTGTATGATGACCTAATATACCTCTTGAGCTTCGCTCTCAAGGATTATGTGTCATCACACACCTTGAATGTGTAAAAAAACTTCATAACACAGTTGCCTATGCATTATTCTCTATATAAAATACTCAAATTTTAGTGGAATTAGGAAATTGTGCCACCAAATTTAATTGGAAGATGCCTGGAATTGTTCATAGTGAAAATAAAAAGTGGAGCCAAATTGTTGCACAATTTCGTTGCACTTCTGCTTTTAGTAGCCATTGTGAATGACCACACAGTATACAATATGTTTTGTTTGACTCCAACATCAGTCTTATTATACATGTCATCAGGAAGAAGATGAATTCTTTAGCCTCATTTGGCCACCGTGGTGGCAGTATGATATATCTGTTGTCCACTCCAGTCTTACTATACCTGTCATGTGTGAAGAACAGAGATTAATTATGTAGCCTCAAATGGCCACAATTGTGTCCTCATGGTATATGTATTGTCTGCTTCTAGTATTGCTATACCTGTTACCTGCGAAGAAAAATATGAATTATTTAGCCTCTGTTGGCCATGGTGGCCAACATAGGCAAATAATTCATATTTTCTTTCAGAAAGTCATGTGACCACCATGGTGGTGGTCACATGGAAAATCTGTTGTCCAGTCTCAGTCTTACTACACTTGTCATCTATGAAGAAAAATTATAAATCATTTAGCCTCAGTTGGCTACTTTATCATTGTGTACTGTGAAAGAAAAACCTAAAATAAAAAATGCAAAAAAAGAAAAGACCATGTAATGATATTTCCCATTAAATTGCTGAGGATCATGCCACATACTGGCATGATGGTGCCACAGAGAGGGGTGGCAGAAGAAGAAGCCAAATAAGTCTGTGTCTTGAGAGTTGTCTGGCTTTGTGACTGGCTTACCAGTCATCCCAGTGAATGGCCAAACCTGCAATGAGATGGAGACACAATTTAAGAAACTATTTTTAATTATTTGCAAGCAATATGATAGAAGCTCTTCCTGTGCAAAGATGGAATCACCAACGTTAGTGAGGGTGAGAATTGTGAACAACAGTGAAAGAAACTTAACAACACAGCAGACGAAGAAAAGCCATGCTAGACTTCATGTCTTGCTGCCTTGATGGGCTGGCTGTATGGATGTCCAGCTTTAGGGCTGTATGTCTGTCTGTAAGTCTGCCTGACAATGGCAATTATGCTGGATTAAGATTCCAGGTTTCTCAGTCTGGATGCATGTGGTGGAGGTGGTGGTGGCCCATGTTGTTTATGGATGTGGTGGACACAAGTAGACCAGAGAAGGAAAAGGCAGTGTCTTCATTGCTGCAGGAATCATGATCTTCATGGCTGGCAGTAGCATTTTTGCTTGATTAAGAGTTTAGTTTTTTCAGTCTGGATGCATGCTATGGAGGTGGTAGTGGCCCAAAGTTTTGTTGACAAACTTGGAATTCAACTATAGTGTTTAATGATTTTCTAGTTTGCCTGTAGGATGGTGGCAGGTAATTGGATGGATGCAGGAAAGAACAGCACAACTTGGGTAAAAATAAAATGACAATAGGAAAAAAACTGAATCCTAAAGAAATGGAATTAACTGATGAGTAGGAAAGGATGGACAGGATACATATTTTTTTATGCTTCATCCTCATTAAGGAAGCTGCCCACGCACTCTTTAAGACTACAGTTGTCCCCACTTGGGTATTCTTTCTCCATCTGTGCTTCATCAACTTCAGAAGGAGGTAATTTACCAGTGCCAACAACCTTATGCTCTTCGTCTTCACCACTACTGCCACTTTCATGTGGTAGGAATACTGACATGAATGTGTTGCATGGAATGTGCACCACACTCTTTTTAGTAAATGTTATGGTGCTAACATATTCAGTAGACAGATTTGTATGCCTGTCCAGCACAGTGGCCCCTGCTGAAAAGAATACCTGCTCCACACTGACACTCGAGAGTGAACAGTTCAGTTGATTGCTACTGAGGTCAGTGCTGGCTAATCAATGACCTAGCTACTCCAGTACAGCAAGGGATCTTTTGTGATGGTAAGGTGCCTGGTGTCCACCAAATATGCATCCACCATGGATTGCGCTGCCCCAATCCTGATGCGTCACCTGCCTCCTCCTTTTCCTCTTCTTCCCCCCATGTATTCAATTCCCACTTGGGACAAAACATCCTAAAGTGGATTTCTTGTTATTTTTTTCTTTTACCTTCAAGTTGTATCAGCCTATTTACCATGTGAGGTGCTAGCAAAACCTAGTCTCTGTTGACGTTCATGTTGTGCCTTAGATATCTGTGACTTTAACATCTGTGCCCAATGTACCCATCTTATTTGAAGATCAGTTAAATGTTGGACCTGTTCATGCCCACCTTCAAGTACTTATGACAGGCCATGTTTATAATGTGGATCCAGCATGGTGACAATCACAAAATCTAGGCACTAACAAAGAAGGCCATTCAGCAAAAACTCAACTGCAGAAACAAAGATAAAGACATATCTCTTGATAAAGTATTTAATTGACATGTTGAATATTGAGACAGGGTTCTGGTCCTGATGTTCCATCATTATGCTGGCTGAACTGGAGTTATGAAATAAATTGTACTTTATACAGCAAGGGTGGTACCTCCAGCAGATTTTTATGTGTGGCATGCACAAGGTCATTTGTGTCTGCAGACCCAAAATCTGCAGAATGATGAATGCTTGGAATATGTGTATTGCAGTCCAAGATGTGAAGCATGTGTTCCAGTAAGCAGTATGGCATGGCTTCCAATATCACCTTCTGCCTCCAGCACCTGAGGTACATTCAAAAGCATCTGTCAAAACCTGTTGAAGTGGGATGGTCTGATACAGGTGGTGTCCTCACTCACTGCCTATGTCCCATATTTGGCCTTAGAATCATGATCAGGCCACCATTTAGTTATAATTAATCTGTTGTCGGAGAGGGGTACCCCAGCACTGTTACAGCTTGTGTGCAGCAGCAGATATTCAGAGATGGCTTTGTATTGCTTCTACCAGTGTTTGATCATGTACATTGTAAAGTTCCTATGGTGATGACTTCCAGCTGCATATGGCACTGAGGCAGTTTGTTATGATCTATAGATGCCTGGAATTGTCACAGGCTTTTCTGGAATGGGCCAAATTGGCACAGATTCAATGGGCCACAGTCAACATGGACTTGCTATCAGGATATGCTAGAAACTCCTTCACTTCTAGATTAAGTCAGTTCACCAGGCATAGGAAGCTCAGAATCCCCCCCCATCACTGATGCATTTCTCTACATTTAAACCATTATCACTTACAATGAAAGCCGCAGTCAGTGAATGAGGGTGCAGCCTACTCATTAGTCACAGGCAGGAGCCATTTTAGCATTTTCTGACCCATGTGTGATCCAGTTACACTCTTTGTTGCCAGTGTGACATTCTGGTGATTTTCAGAGTGTTTTTACCACCACAGTTGGGCTTAGTGCAATTGTTCCCCTTGCTAGAGACAAATATGACCCCCAGTATCTGTGCCCAGTGTGCTGTAATGCACAGCTAGGACTTACCAGCTGTTTGGCAACAAATATTCATTTTCACAAATATTTATGATGATGCTGAATGCAGTAAGTCATGGATTACCATGCATGACACCGTCCTATAAAGTTCATGACTGGCACATGTGGAGAAATTTGTTTGTGAGCGAATCTGACATTGGTGACAGTCATGGAACAACAACTTTATAAGTCCCACATTCTCCATGATAGAGAATGTTAATAGATCAACTGCCAGCATTTCAGCTGTTGCTACATTCAGTTGATGTGCAATAGTATTTGGATTGATGCTCAAACATGCTAAGCAGCAAAGTTTGGACCGTTCTTGGTGTTGGGCTACCCAACAGCTGGACTTGGTGTTGTGGCATTGCTGGTGGGATATTTGACTCCTCAGGACTTATGGGTGCTACTCAAATGAAAGCAGTGATTTTGTGAGTTTTCTGCGATGGGGTTGTTGTGGTTTGGTGCCTCTGGGTGGTACTACTCAATCCACTACTGCTGCTATGGCCACTACTAGATAGTCCCTCAGACTCCCCCAATCTCTGCAGCAGTCCTCCTTAGTCAACCCTTCTTCCATTGATACTATTTCCCTGCAACTTCTGGATATACTGGCAAATTATGATGATAAGGGAAAGGGACCCACTGCACCAGTTTCTTTTTGGTGTTGAGTCCTGCGTAATAGGTGCCTGGACATAAGGTGTGTGCTACCAACCAGTGCCTCTGTGGCTGCCCTTTTTTCCCCCACTAACTTGCAAGAGATGCATCTGACAGACAGAAACTGCTTCATTAGCTGGGTCCAGTATAAAAAAAATCCCAAACTATGGATTTGGTACCCCTTGATTTTACATGGTGGTGGGATTGGGAGAGGAGAGGAATGGAAAAGAATGCTTTTTGGATGCTTTACACACTTTAACATTGGGTGACTGACAGTGTAATAGGCTCATCACTAGTAAGAGGAACAACTTTAGTTTTATTGGGCGAGCTTTGGTAGTAGTATACCACAGTGGTGGGCAAACTCTCACATTCTCAGCAGCACCACCCTTCATCTTTTACTTTTCCAAGTCCCATAGGGGATCCAAATCATCATCCCCAACACCGCTGGTATCCTCCTCCTCCTCCTGAGCTCTGTTTTTTCATCGTCTTCACTTTTTCCGAGCTCTCTCTCCCTCTCATCATCCAACATTGGAGTCAAATGTTTAAATTTAGTCATTTCTGACTGTGCAACTGTCAGATCTCCCTCCTCAGGCTCTGACTCATGTTCAAGCTTCACACTATCATTTGGAAATGGGTACCCAGTGAATATGTCACACAGATTATAGAGTAGGTATAATCTGCAAGGCAAAAATAGCATAAGGCAAAACAGCTACAGGGATAGCATAATGCAAGTACATTACTACCATCCCTGAAGCTGATATCACTTGGGATGAAGATGATAAGACACCCCCTGATTGCTGCCACGCTAAGCAGCTGCTGTGGTACAGAGGTTAGAGCAATGAGCAGCAAAAGGCAGCAGAACATATGGATGACCAGGATTCAACTCCCAGTCCCATGACTTTTGTTATTTTTTCCCTCCCTTCTCCCAACTTTTGTTTTTAATGTGTCCACCCCCATCTTGCACTTTTGCCCCAACCCCAGTTGTTGTGGCCAGTTATACACAAAGCCTGGACTATGGCCGCTTAGTTGGGTCTGTCTACATAGACGTAACAGAAGCTTTTGACATGGTTAACCATGAACTCCTTGTCGAATCCCTCTCACATTTGGGCATCTCACATGATGCATCCTCCTGGTTCCTCAACTACTTTAGGGGGAGATCACAACAGGTAAAAATCCATTACCCCCTCTCCACCAGCTTACCAGTCTGCTTAGGGATCCCACAGGACTCTATTCAGGGCCCAATCCTATTCGGCCTCTTCTTCAGTACCCTTCCCCTTGCTTGCCCAGGTCAGATATTACTCTATGCATATGATGCCATTATCTTCTTTAGCCATTCTGATCCCTTCCCCACAACAATGTGATCTCCAAAGGCTCTTCTCTGATACAGAATCCTGGTTCTCCCACCACAAACTCAACTTAATCTACAAAAAGACAAAAGTCATGTTGTTTGCTAACACTCACAACAAAAGCAAAGGCCCACCTCTAATCGTACTAAATAGCCATAACCAACCACTGGAACAGGTTAATTGTTTTAAGTACCTGGGTATTACTCTGGACACCACCCTCTCATTTCATGAGCATATTAACCTGGTTTGTAAGACAGTGAACACCAGGATTGGTTTACTTTATAGACACAGGTACTGCATGAAACCTGATGCTCTGCGGTTGGCCATCACTAATTCAGTTCTGTCCATAGTTGATTATGGCATTATAGTCTATGCCTCTGCAGCTGATACCACTCTTGGCCATATTAGGGTCACACTTAACAAAGCCTGCCAACTGGTTACTGGTGATGATCGACTCACTCACATCTGTGACTTGTACAAGCAAGCATACTGGCTAAATTTTGAGGGATGGCATGCTTACCAAATCTGCCTGCTAGCCAGAAAGATAGCCTTGGGTCTCGCTGCTCCTAGTACCCTACATCTCCTAACCCCTGCCCCTACCACCAGGTATACCAGAAGTTCCTCCAATGCCACCGTTCTGGTCCTTTTCTGTAGAACTTCCCTAGGTCAGAAAGTATTCATGTACAGGGCCCCACGATGGTTAAATGGGCTGCCACCAGAGGTTTCCACTATAGTTAAATTAGGCCCTTTCAAACTCTATCTCAGGTAGCTCCTCCTTGACCTAGGCAGTTGCGACTGTTCCTAGCCTCTCCTCTTCTTCCTCCTACCTTCCAAACCTCTCTCCTAATTTCTAATATTGCTCAGTGACAAGGTCAAGCCTGACTGCCTCGTAAACTTTACCTCACATTTGATTGTTTCAATCAGCATGTTACTCTGCCTATTGTATCTAGCTGGATTCATATACTATGTGTAATTTAACCCTATGTATGTAGTGTCTTTTACTCTATCGTAAACTCATGCACTCTTTGATGTGGAGCCTTTGTAAAGGAGTCTCTGACTCAAAGGTTTGTAATTCCAATATTTCAAATAAATAAATAAAATAAATAAAAGTTCCTTGCACTCCCAAACACAAATACAACCATCACCTGAGGTTTCACCCTGTCCCCAAGTTGCCTCCCCCTAAACACAGTTATTTCTAGTTTGGGAGTTCCAGTTTTGTTGGCATTATTTGTAGTGGTCAACCTTATTGCAGATGCGCTATATTGTCCATCGACAGTTTGCTTGCGCAGCTTTTCACTACGCTATTATTCATTCAGCCTTTTCACGTAGTGCCTTGGAAATAAAAAAAAACTATCATCAAGATCTGGCCCAGCACCACCACCACGAGTAAGTAAGTAAAGTTTATTGTTCGATGACAAGTCTTTACAATTTATCAAGCATAAACACATAAAACTACAAATGGACATTATGTCATAAATAAGGAATAGCGCCAAGCACTTCACCAATATCAATAGATTTTTGGGATGCTACAGTGAAGTAAAGTTAATTGCATACAGCAGTAAATTAATTGCATTTGCCACTAAAATGGTTAAATTATGGCATGAATATAATAGTGACGTGGAATGAAAATATTGCAATCCGATTCCATTGTGGATGTTAATATAATTATTCGCTGTCAATGTGGGAAGGCTACACTCATAAAGTATATGTACTGTGCCAATACTTTGAGCTTTTGACTATTTCCTTCATAAACTATTAAATAGCAAGCTTGCCATAGTTCACCATAGACTGGAGGTATCCCAGATTACCAAACCGCATCTTGCCAAAAAAAGCCTTAAAATTCCAGACTTGCAGATTAATCACAGGTACATTGACCTCAGCCCAAATACAAGCTAGACTCTATGAGCCATAGAAGCTTCCTTTAAGTCTATTTGCAATCCTCTGGTGAAAAAATCCTACTCAGAGGTGCTCATATTAAGGCTATTGAGTAATCAAGTACAGGATTTTACTCGGGTCCTTCAAAGCATAGTTCACTATATAAATAAGATTATCACCAAAAAAGTTATTTGGGTACAAGTGCATAACCTTCTTCATGTGAGAAAACTTTAAATAAACTCCACAGTAGTACTTCTACTTTTAAAACTTAATCAAATTATTTCAGCCATATTCACTAATTAATAGCTTTGATTATTAAGAGTTATAAATTTAACTACCTGCTGTTAAGCGGCATCCCTTTTTAGGGTCGCTTATTGTGCTCAGTTTATGGGAAAAACAAATAAAGCATTTTAGTTATTCTGTGCCTCTAAAATTGGACTATAAAACCTATACAAAGTAAAAATATCCTGAAAACAGTTATGACATACTTCAAAGTTGGCTACCATCTATTCCATACATTTAGCACAAAATATTAAAGAATAAAAATAAAAATTAAGTTCAACGAAGCAAAGTTGTGGATTCATTATATTCAGGAGTCAATTCATTTTTCAGATGAGCATTCAAATTATCTCTGAAGTCCATATATCAATATAAAGACTAAAAGGCTCTGCTTCATGTTCAGGAGTCCATTAGATTATTTAACTGAGGCAAATGATTTTATTTAGTCTAAACATACAGGAGAAGATCATGCTGACAACAACTGCTAGATTCAAAGTTCGTGGATAACAGAACCAGAGCAGCCAAATTACACCTGATAAATATTTTTCGCATCAAGCACATAAGGAGGAATATAATAATTGGCTTCATACCTAGGAGTCCTCATTCAGCGACTCATCTGTATTAAAGAGTCCTGCTTGGTAAAATAAAACACTTTGATGCTAAACTGTTAAAAGTGAATTCTGTCCAAAATAATGAGGTACACACCTTTATGGATTTCTAAATTGCCTCACAGTGGCATATACACTACTGCACTTTGGAGAGATAGAGGAGGAGTCATTTGAGTCTGTAAAAAGACTTCCTGGTTGCTCATTACAACACCAGAAAGAAATTTACTGTATGTGTGATTCACATGAGAAAACTCAGGGGCCTTAATTGGCTGAACTCTCATAGCTCAGTTGGTTAAGAGCTAAAGCACAGATTGCTGATACATGAGTTCAAATCCCAGTCAGAGTCACACTTTTCCTTTCATTTCTACAATTGGATTTTTAAATCTGCCTCGTAGTAGCATATTCTACACTTGGAAGAGATGGGGAGAAGTTATTTGAGTCTGTTAAAAGACTTTCTGGTTGTTCACTGCAACACCAGAAAGGAATGTATGTGTGATTCACCTGGGAAAACTCAGTGGCCTTAATTGGCTGAATTCTCATAGCTCAGTTGGTTAAGAGCTAAAGCATGGATTGCTGATACCTGGGTTCGAGTCTCGGTGAAAGCCACACTTTTCCTTTCATTTCTATAACTGTATACACCTTAGGAATTCAAACTCCAAAAATCAAAGAGAAAGCACCCTTGGGGGGGGGCTTTATCTCTAATTCAGACTCCACCAGTTGCTCTAAAAGCGCCATTGTGAGACCCACCAAAAGGTCGCTGCATGTAGAAATAGTAGAAAAATGTACCTGTTGGAAAAAGCATCACAAATCAACCTCCAATTGTAGCTAAAACAGCATCAGAATAACAGCTAGTGTATCACCTGTTTAGCAGCTCAGGGCAATGCTTTCAGGAGTCCTGCTTAAGGCTTCCATTCAAAATGCAGTGCTTAATGCTATAGACTGGGGTGGAATCCTTCAGGGCAAAAAACAAATATGACAGAATTCAAACTCCATAAAAAGCATCAGCATTTGAGCAGAGTTTACCCACTGATAGAATTCCACACACAGTAAGGTGATGACAGAACTTAGGGCAATTATCGCTGCAGTTATCACAGCACAAGAGGAGCACACCAAAGATATCCATAGTTTAAAACAATATCAAGGCATTTTATCCAGTTCTTTAAGTTCATTTATTAGACTGGGTAATGAATCACCAACCAAAACACAATGTACCTCACTGGGGAAGTTACCCCACATTCAGCCTCCACTTGTCACTGATACAGCATCTTTGTGCACATTAGTAAGGAGAGGACACCAGGGATAAAACATAGATGAGGTAGACTCCTTTCTTCTTTTAACCAGGAGCTGCTTTAAGAAATTCATCAGATTTCCCCTGCTCCAAGCCTCAGTTGTATTCCATTCTTCAGATTCAGGAGCTATATTTTTCTGAACACCTGTGGAAACAGACAAAAAAGCAATAATGCTCCACTGAGCATAGTAAGTTTGGTAAAAGTTGTTGAAACCCCAAACCCTAGGCAACAACAACATACTTGTTCAAAATATAGCTTGGGCATTTCAGCACAAAAGTGCTTCTGGGTGCTTTGTCATCATTCTTTCTCAGGATCTCTCTCCAGAAGATCAAGTTCAAACTAATACTTTAATTCCATCTCCTCTTCCAGCTTGCTATTCCATCAAATGCCATCCATTTTTGGAAAACTGAAAAAACAGCAGAACGCACCAAAGGCAGAGCACTCTCCTTCAGCTTTAATATTTCCATATTTTAAGGTATTAAGTGGAAGAACATTTTAGCATTTTAACTCAACAAATTCAATTGAAACATTACAAATGCTAAAAAACCTGTCGTAATTCATGTTCTGTTACTGGAGATGAGAACTTCAGTATTGGAAACCTCAATAAATCAAACAGGGCTCAGAAATGAAATAAATTATGGCACTGCTTACTAAAATATCTATAAAAAGATGAGCTAAAAACTTTAAAAATCTTAAACTCTTAAAAACACTAGGACACTCATTTGGTGTGGTGCAGTGGGGAGCAGCAGTGTGGCCATCTAGCTGCTCCACCCTGTCCACCACCACAAGGAGTCATGGGGACACCAGCAATCTCCTTGACTACTGTACCTCAGCCTGAGATTTTGTGTCCTCCTGGACTGCTCCTGAGGTCACCAACTCCATCAGCCCTGGCCAGCATGGATGCCACAGATGTGGCAGAGAAAAATTTGACCACATTAATTCCATCACAACTGTCACTAACTACTTCTTTACTATTACTACTACCGGTCCCAGAGCCCACAGAAAATGATGTTACAAACACAGATTGCTTTTTAGCTGTAACACCTTTTTGCCCCACAGACCATCTACACTTTTCTGCCAACCCCCTGGGTACCTCTCCATTTAACAGAATGCCTCTTCCTACTCATTATATATATTTAGATTTATAATATTGTGAAGAAAAAAGTAAAGAAATTATCGAGTACACTTAAACAGCAGCAGGTGACAACACCTCCCTTGAGGGATTAGCAGTGTGATCTCAGCAAAACAGTTTACTGAACTAATAGTAGCCACCATTTGAACTTGCTTTTGGTGCAGTTCTCTAATAGATTTTTCATTACTGAGTTGTGTTATATATACCGAATAATGTATTTTAGCATTTTATGGTTTTAATTGCTGTTATTGTACAACACGCTGATACTCTGTAAAAAGCAACAAATAAATAAAGGTTATTATTATTATTATTATTACAGTAAAACCACCCAATTTTATTTTTGTTTGTTTATTTTTAACATTACAGGGATTAACAAGCCACACGTGACAGAAGTAATTAGCAAGTTAATGTGACAGAAACACTTTCACTTTAAGGACTAAACTATTAAACTAAAACTAATACAGAAAGAGACTTGACAAACTACTTCTCTTAACCACACCAAACTAAACTGTAAAAATAAAATTAGAAATCTCAGACCACTGCCAAAAATAATTAACAAGAAAGATAGAGGAAAACAAATATGAGATATATATTTCACACAGACTAGTGCTCACAGTAAAAAAAAGCTTTGAGCTGCCATACTAACTGAAACACCTCCTCTCCCCCTCAACAGAATTTTACTTTAGACAAAACAAACCCACTTACAAACAGACAACACAAATAAAGCACTAGTTGCTCTAGAACTGTTTTTATTTGGTTTTAAAAGGCTCAGTTTTTAGATTGAGTTTAAAGATTGTTTTGCACAGATAAATAAGGACAGACTTCTCTCCAACTCTCTCTTCAGAAGACTGCAGTAATCGCAGCTGCTGCATGGCATACAATGCAACTCATTTCAGTAACATGTGAACTCCAGTCCCAAAGTACATTGCAAATTTTGCTTGTGGGCCTCACTGTGATTGCAAATTTAACACATCTGTTATTTGCAAAGTTAACGCTATACTGCAAATCTACACTTTCCAAAGTGGATTAATGCTTAGCCCTATGCACTAACAGAGATGTGCCAATGAGCTGCATATCTGAGGTGCATAGTCAACTTTAAGTGTGAATACCATGCAGCAGGGGTCCCACAGACCCCTGGACACATTCACCAAGTGCGCGTAAGGCACTTTCGCACCTGGCACCCAAGCCTCCCGAGGAACACTGCACTGGGGGCATGTTGGGGCATGCCTGCACTTTTCAGCATTCACAGAGCCATGTAGTGCCAGGCTCAGGGGGCACCGGGTACACCAGCAGAGACCAGGTATAGCCCAGTACATGGTCCTGTGTTGTTCAGCCACCAGGTGTGGCAGTACCATGATTCAGACATCCGTGCTGCCCCAGCCCACTATGATACAGGGGAGAAATGGGGAAGCATCTCAGGGGTTCCATGTCAAATGAATGAGGTTTTTTGAGTGATAACAAAATGAGTGACTACACAAAATCAAAAGTCAAAACAGCGACTACAAATAAATGCAACTACTGAAATAGTGACTTCCCCCCATATACATGTATATTATAGGCAACATCACAAAGATACTCAAGGCATGTATGAATGCCATACTCCCCCACAACCTGCATTAGCCACTCAATTAGATCGCAATACCACCTCCTCCAACTTCTGAAGCATCAAAAGCATACGAATATTAAGTGCACAATCTGCATCAGCAGCATACCTGCTTGCCGCATTTAGGCACTGTTGCACTCTCTTCCATAGGTGCACCCTTGTCATGTAGGGGGCTCCACCCCCTGCATCCCCCAAACCCCTCCAAATCTTTAGGATTCTTACACCATGCCACACATGGACACAGGGGGTAGGCTAAATCAGTGATCACCAAAAAGACACATCGCTATTTCTGTTCTATCGCTATTAATGTATAGTTGCTCAAATGTATCTCACTCATTTGGAATCACTCATATTCCATCACTCTTATTCCATCACTCATTTGTCATGCCACCCAGCTGGGCTGAGTGCCCGGCAGTTGTCCTTAAGAAACTGTCTTATGCAACTGGCTCCTATCCTGTGTCCCTGCCGCATTGGTGCAAGGGATCCACTGAGTGACCCGATGCGGGCATCCGATTGGACACCCACCTGGGTTCACAACTCTGCCCCTGACTGCCCGCATGATCTTGCATGCCAAGGGAACATGGCCACAGACACTTTTCCCACTGGTGCATGTGGTCATGCATGCAGCACACTCTGCACCTGCCCGGGACTGTGTAGGTATGTAGGCTGGATATGTTCCTCAGGCACATATAACCCACCTGTTAGTGCATAGCTCACATTGTAAACTGTGATAAACTTGTGAATTAATTTGTGAAGCCAGTTTTTCCAACTTCGCACTCCAGTGACTTTTAGTAATGGCTGTTTCCAACAATTTATGGATCGAAAAGCACTTTGCGATGATATCTGATCCACTTGAAAATACAAACTCTTTGAATTCAAAATTTATTGATCTTTCTTTGTGTGACTCTATTCTATCAGTTACTGGTCTTACTTCTCCATTTAAACATATTTATTTTGTAGTTTGGCTAACTTTTAATCTTAGATTGATTAGTAACACTGAGGTCTCAAAATTGATGAATCAGTTACCTGATAAGCAACGTGATTGTGATTATGGCAGGGATACTCATTTTATTGTCTCTCCTTATATCCTTTTTTTAATTTATATTTAATTTCTCAACAGTTCCTTTTATGCAGTAATATTCAAAATCCTTTGCAGGTAAGGGATTTCTTACAGACATAACAAATTGAGCCACCCCATACATAATTGTTTCTTCATTTGATTTCATCAGATAGATACATTTGTCTATGCTTGATTGATTGACTTTTGTGCTGGGGGCATTATCCATTTTAAACTGTTCTTTCAATAACTTTGGACAGTCAAATAACATACAGTACGTACCACAGAAATTGACTTACCAGTATTACATGTGCAAAATACATTTGGTTTTGTCTTAATTTTCCGTACAATACATAGCACATTTTCAGTTACTATATCAAATCTAAGCTTATAAAGTATAATTCTATGGTCTCTTTTTCTCAAAAAATTAAAACATTTTTACTTATCAAAATGTTTTTAGTTTGTAAATATATACCATGCTTATTGATATTACACAATGTTTCAACATCACCTTGGACAGAAATATTTTGTATCCTTTGGATCACATTCAGTACTTATATAAATGGATTTTTATTAGCTCCTATTGGCCAGATGTCTTCAAAATCTGATTTTTTGATAACATTATTTAACTTTTGAAATTCATTTTCTGTATATTTTCCAAATTGCAGAGTTTTCAGCATATCATACCAACAATGTTTTAGCAGCCTGTTACTATCCATAGTTATAATACATCCCCATATTTTAACAATGTTTATAATAATTCTTATCTCTAATGTAAACATTCAAGAATACAAGCTAAGAAAGGCAGTGGGGCAATTTCTAGGCCCATTTAAAGCATACATTTTTTGTTTTAGTTGTTTAACCAAGAATAGCACACTAAGCTGAAAGCTTTTTTACAGGTGTGACCTGGGAGCACAGGGAAGTTAAGTGACTTGCTCAGGGTCACACAGTATGCAAGTGGAAGCTGTGGTATTCCAACCCAGGTCTGGTCTGCTGGATGTCACCAGATTTGTAGCTCAGAGCCTTAAACCAGTGCACTATACTGCCTCTATCCAATAAATACTGTACGTTTTGTATTACTTCAATATTACAGGACGTTACACTTGTTCCCCGAATTTCATTACAATATAAGCTCTGAATAATAGTTTCAGCTTCAAATGTAGTTTTTATTACCTGAATGAATTATTGGAAGATTGATATGCAAAATTATTTATAGCCTGAGTTGTTCTATAAGCATTTTCCATAACAACAGTAACATGTGGTTTGCATGACAAATTTATATTGAGAAGTACTCCAAGGTATCTGTATTCCCTTACTTCTTATAACTCTGACCCAATAATTAGCCATTTGTTTAACTTATTTGATTTACTCCCGAACATAATAATTCTAGTTTTGACAATATTTAACTCCAATCGAATCTGTTTTAGTTTTAATATAATAGAAGTGAGCCCTCTTCTCAGACATAGAGGTGTTTGCAAAAAAACTATTGCATCATCTGTATATAACATAATTCTTGCCTCATCATTATTTTTTGAAGGAGGAAACATTTCACTAAGGATTCTATATACCGATTAAATAACTGAGGGTCTAAAAGACATCTCTGCTTGAAATCATATTTGATGTTTATATATTCAGTTAGAGTGCCATCTCTAGAATATCTCACACAATCATTCATGCTTGAATGCAGCATTAACAAAGTATGGCCTGATGATCTAGTTTTAACTCCTGTAATAAATCCACATCAATTCTCTGTTAACAGAATGAAATGCCACATTGATATCAATATAATTTCCTTCTTTAACCAAGCACATAAGTTTCCACAAGGAAATTCAGTGCAAACATCAAATCAAGCATACTATGACATTTTCTAAAACCACAATGAAATGTTGAAATTATTGATTTCTCTTCAACTCACTGCTCTAATATATCTAGAATGAATTTTCAAGTTTCAAATTTAGTTTTCAAATTTCAAGTTTATTGTAGAAAAGTTCCATTGAGCAAGCTCATTCACAAGGAGATCCTTTTACACAATAGCAGTAATAATAATAGTTATACATGGTGTAAGGTACAAACAATGGCAGGTAAGTGAGAAGTAAATAACAAACAGGTATAGATAAATAAAAGGGTACAAATAATGCAAAGAGAGGCAAAGGTCACTAAAATTAGTTAATAGTGTTTGGGTATAGACTTAAGCAGAATGAGGCACTCTCGGACTGAAGGGATGACATTGGTAGATGATTAGGAGGGCAGAATAGTCACAAAAGAGAGGGATGGAGAGGAGGAGAGAACACAAAGAGGTGGAGGACTGGGGTAGCTAGAAGGTCAACTAATGTGGTGGAGGAAGGAAAGGAAGGGAGCAGAGAGGTGGGAGGGAATGAAGGAGGTGTGAGGGCTGCACCCTCTGACTGTTGCAATCGACTGTGAGAAGCCTTGTAGTGAGTAATTTGAAGATGCTTATATTGACCAGGCCAGTGAGTTTGACAAACTGCTCAAATGCAGTTCCAGGCCACAGGGAGGAAGTACAAAATGGCTCCTCTACCAAAAGAGGTTTAAGTTCTAGGGATATCCAGGAGGAGATAGTCTGATTTCCTGAGGGAGTAAGTGCAATGTGAAATGCTGAGTAGAGATGATATGTAAGTCAGAAATTTGTTGTGTAGCACTTTGAGAGTCAAGGTGCCCAGGTGGAGCAGTCTTCTGGTGACAAGGGATGTCATTCTGGTGAGAGAGTATAAGTCGCAGTGATGAGTCCTTGGGGGAGCATTTGTAATACAGAGAAGGACACAATGGAAGAGGACATCAAGCCTGCACAGGTTGGTCACTCATATGATATTACATATGATGTCCCCATAGTCAAGGAGCAGGAGGAAAGTTGTCTGGATGAGTCCAAGTCTAACCTCTGTAGGGAAGAGCTCCTTGTGTCTGAAAAAGAAACCTAAATTGACTTTAGTTTGGCAGAGAGGCAGTCAATGTGTGCATTGAAGGAAAGTTTACTGTCAATCCAAACTCATACACTTTTGAATTTTTCAACAGTTTCTAGAGGTTCACCTAGGGATGTTGTTATCCTAGTAGAGTCAGTGTTGGTTCCGCCTGTGGGGTGACTGTTGTGGCAGAAGAACATTGTCTTGTTTTTTTTTTCACATTTAGTAGGAGTTTGGAACTGGTGAGGTTATGTTTAAGCTGCAGGAAGTCTGATTGGTGTTTTTTGCAGACTTCAGTGAGAGTAGGCTTGGATGAGTAAAGTACTGTGTTATCTGCAAAAAAGTGGAGTTTGGAGTTATTGATATTAGCATTGAGGTTATTGATGTAGACAGAGAAGAAGATAGGGCCAAGGATGGACCCTTGAGGGATGCCTCCAGTTATGGAAAGAGGGTTGTATAGCAGACTGTCCACTTTAACTTGTTGTACATTCCAGTAAGGTAGCTAGAGAGCCAGCAGAGAGTGGAGGTGGCAGCACCAAGATTGGAGAGGCTAAGTAGAGATAGGTTATGGTCAACTGTATTGAATGCTTTGCTTATGTAAAGGAAAACCACAACAGTAACTTGTTTAGAATCCCAATCAGAGAACCAATCATTGGTGACATTACCAAGGGCAGATATAGTGCTGTGGTTGCTTCTAAATCCTGATTGAGCAGGATTGAGAAGACAGTGTGCTTCAATGTGGTCTTCCAGCTGGTGAAAAACAAGCTTTCCCAGAATTGTGGAGAGCATGGGAGGATGGAAATAGGTCTATAGTTGTTGAGATCATTGGGTCACCAGATTTAAATAGTGACAGAAAATGGGCTGATTTCCAGCAGGATAGGACAGTGGCTGTCAAGACAGATAAGTTAAAGATGTGGAGGATGGGTGTGGTAAGATAGTAGTGACCAATTTTAAGAAAGAAGTGGTCGATCCCATTATAACCACAGCTTTTTCTGTTGTCAAGACTGAGGAGGAGGTCTTCAACTTGTTTGTATGTGATGGGAAGTAGCTGGAAGGGGTGCAGAGGGGGGCTATGGAAGAGCCAGTGGTGTGCAGTGGAGGGTGGGGATGTGTTGCATAGGGGAAGGAGTCGAAGGCAAGCCAAGCAGTGGCAAAATGGGAGTTTATTCTCTCCAGAATGGTGTAACGATCATCGAGAGCAATTCCATTGTCCATGATCTTTGGAGGCACAGAGGGGGCTGCTTTTCTCCTTTCTATAGTTTTTAGGGTGCACCAGGTATTGACTGAATTCCCCTTGGCCTGTTTGAGAGAGCTGATGTAATAATTGAATTTGGTAGTGCAGATAAGTTTGACACAGGTATTTCTTGCAGCTCTGAAAGCCTGCCATTTAGAGTGGGATTTAGTCCACCTGGCTTGTGCGCACAGTTTATCATGGGCAGCAAGTGCAGCTCTCAGGACAGGGGTGAACCAGTGGTGGGAGTGTTTGCGAGCTTTGATTCTGATAAGGGGGGCATGCTTGTCAGCAAGGCATAGGAGATGGGAATTGAGGGTCGATATGACCTCGTCCACAGATTTGGCAAGGTAAAGGTGATCCCAGTTGATCATTTTGAGGTAATTTAGGTAGTGGCAATAATCAAACTTACGGAAGCTATGCTTGATTATATATTTGGTGGAGGAGGGGCATCTCACAAAGGCTGTGGTGCAGACTACTATGCCGTGGTCACTCAGGTCATTATGTAACACTGCAATATGCTGAATTTTATGTGGGTGAATAGGCAGGATGATATCAAGGATGGAGCTGCTGTTGTAGTTTTTAAGATTTTTCCTTGTGAGTTCTGAGATAAGTTGGGAAAAGCCAAGTTCATTGCAGGGTTCCTTTAAGGAGTTGGATTTAGGTGCTAACCAGTCAAGGTTAAGGTCACCAAGTACAATGGTCTCAGTGCTCCCAGGGGTGAGCAGAAATTTGAGAGTGCTGATGACAGTATTGCCACTGGAGGGGGACCTGTAGGATCTGATAATATGTAGGGTTTCAGAGGATGGAAGATGGAGTTTTAGAGACACATATTCACATTCCTTAGGGATAGGGGAAGTCTGAACATCAGTTGCTGTGAATTTGTCTTTGTAATAGATGACCACACCACCCCCTCTTGTGGGCCTGTTTGTGTGGTTCAGGTTGTAGCCAGGGATGGCTATTGCTTGGTCTGCAATGGAGTGCTTAAGCCAAGATTTTGTTATGACAATGAGGTCAGGGTTGGTGCTAGCTGCCCATACTTGCAGGTGGTTAATTTTGTTGATCAGGCAATGTGCATTTATAAGCATTAGCTTAAGGCCAGGGGCAGAGGCAAAGTCTAGGGTGGAAGAGAGAGGGCTATGTGGTCCAGGGTTTACTTCCACATTCCCTGAGCATATGAGGATCAGAAGAATGAGTTTCATGAGGTGATGTCTAGCCATGGCAAGCATCTTATGGTGATGGGTGCATCTCCTATGACACCATTGTTTAGGTGTTTGCAAGGGGAAGGGATAGATATGGAAGGGACAAGTCACAAGAATGAGAGAAAGGGCACAGATGGATGTTGGAAAAGTGTTAATAATGAAAAAATGGGCATAGTAATTTATGGTACAGTGGTCGACCAAGGTTGAGGTGTCACCACAAGAGGGTGAGATCAGTGCAGCATTCATCAGTGGGGTAGGGTGGTAGCTGGGGTTGCTATTCATGGCAAGGACAAAAGGCAGGGGGCTGAGGAATTGCCATCCCTAATGGGACATGAGGTCAGGACAATGAGAATAAGTATGTGTGCAACCATGTCTGTGAATGCAGGTATACAGTAAGGAAGACGAGATTAGGAAATGCCTGTTGTAAGGGATAGATGGTTTTATATCAGGAATAAGTCAAAGGTCTCTTTAAGAGGGAAGCTTACAGCTGGCTTGGATATTATGGGTGGAGCTATTGAGTATTTAATAGAGGTCGGGGCAGGGGTGGGTAGTTGGGACGAAAAATCTCCCTTTGGGGACACACACTGGTGGCAGAGCAGTGCGGGCTGAAATTAATTTATCTGGCTCCTAAGTGAGCTAAACAAGACAGGTTCCACATGGAAATTATGAGCTGCAGCTCAGAGAGGCAGAGTGGGATCTGTGCCCTGAATTATATTAGTGCTGCAGCTCAACATCAGAGTGGGATCTGCTGGTTAAGTTTAGGTTGGAGCAGGACAAACTCATTGGAAGGGTCGAATTATTGTCTTTTCAAGTTAGTTGGGAAGTGAGCAGAAATTGAGCTTTGGGACAAGCTGGCTACTACTGTCTTAAATCTGACTTAAATCTAGATACGAGCAAAGAAACAGAGTTTAAACTAAGAAGGCAATCTTAGCAGCTTAGCTGACTTGCATAGAGTCACAGAGACCATGCTAGTTCTTGGCAGCAAACAAAAGAGAAAAGGCACCAAGTTCAAAAGCTGGAAGCTTGTGGGGGATGGATGCCGAGTCCATTGATGGAGTACCTTAGTTCCCTGCTTCAGAGGTGGGGAGCAACTCCTGTGATGACGATCGTGGTCGGACGAATGACTGAATGGTTGAACACTGGCTGAAAGACAAAGAAGAGGGGATTAGCAGGAAAAGGGAGATGTCTGGCAGAAAAGGCAGGGAAAATCTGAGGGAGGAGAAAAGAGTGATGGGATAGTTGATGGAACAGTAGGAGGGGGGAGAAAATTGAAGGAGTGAGAGAAAAGAAGATGGTGATAGTGTTCAGTTTGGAGAGGGGAAGATGAGGAGAAATTTAGAAAGCCCAGCAGCATTAAGTATACAAACTCATTGCTAGAAGACTCCCCTGCAAACAGTAATATGCCTGCACTAACAGAACTTTAACCCCATGTAAGAAATTCACAGCACAGTACAATGTCCCACAGAATGAAAGGCAGAATGTCACAGAAGCAACACTAATAGCAATAAAAAGGTGAAGTTAAATTTAAACTAGCACTAAATAACTGAACACTAGTGACTACAGCTGCAATCAGATGTAAGCAGCCAAAAAAAATCTCCTTTGGGGACATACATTGGTGGCAGAGCAGCGCGGGCTGAAATTAATTTATCTGGCTCCTAAGTGAGCTAAACAAGGCAGTTTCCACATGGAAATTATGAGGTACAGCTCAAAGAAGCGGAGTGGGATCTGTGCTCTGAATTATATTAGTGTTGCATCTCAAAATCAGAGCGGGATCTGTTGGTTGAGTTTAGGCTGGAGCAGGACAAACTCACTGGGAGGGTCGAATTAATGTCTTTTCAAGTTAGTCAGGAGGTGAGCAGAAATGGGGTTTTGGGACAGGCTGGCTACCACTGGCTTAAATCTGAATTAAATCCAGCCACAGGCAATGAAACAGAGTTTAATCTAGGAAGGCAAATCTTAGCAAGCTTAGCTGTCTTGCACAGGGTCTCAGAGATGACGCAGCATCTTAGGCAGCAAATGAAAGAAAAAGGTGCCACGTTCAAATGCTGGAAGCCTGTGGGGGGGGGGAAGGGCCCAAGTCCATTGATGGAGTAGCTTGATTCCTTGCTTCAGGGGTGGGGAGCAGCTCTTGTGGTAACAATCATGGGTGGATGAAAGCCCGAGAGATTGAGCACTGGCTTGGTTCCTTGCTTCAGGGGTGGGGAGCAGCTCCTGCGCGGATGATTGAGGGCGGACATGGGAGGACAGATCTTGCATATTTTTTTTGTATTATTGGTAGAAGTGTTTTTTGATGTGTAACAGCTAGGACCACAACACTCACCCTTTGTGAAATGTGGCACTATTATATGTCTATTCCAGTGTTTTGAGAGTTTAATTTTGTTATTAATTATTGTAAGGATGGTAACTAATAAGTTTGACCAACACTCAAGATTATGCTGAAAGATTTCTACAGGAAGGTCATCTATGTGAGCAGTCTTATTTTGCCTTTGTGCTATTATAGCATCATGAACTTCACTAGTCAATATTGATGGCCAGTCATTCAAGTTTGCCCTAGGGATTGCAGACTACTATATTTTTTTACATTCATGATAAAACAAAACTTCTACCTTATATGCAGTCTTAACATGTTTAACCCAGTCATTGGCTGATAGTGTACTATATATATTATGTTTTCTATTTTCTTCACAGCATCAGTATGCAACTAAAGACAAAAATTATTGCATTTTGTTTGGAAATAGTTCATCTTGTAAACTAGACTATAAAGACTGCCTGCATGTTTTCTTTTTATCAACAATCATTTTCTGGATTTAAACTTTAGGTTTTTCAATGTTAGTTTTACAGTAATGGTTTCATTTTTTTAGCAAAAGCCTACCCACTTTTTTAATCTGTTTCTTTAACTGTTTACATTCTTCACCATAGCATGGTTTCAAAGCCAGAACTTGATATTTCCCTGGGGTTCTATCTTCAGGGGTCAGTTGTGATGCAACATTTTCTATCAATTCTGAGAACTCATTTATTAAGTTAATTTTATAATTACCCCTTGCTTCAGTTATCACTAATGAAACTGTATTCAAAAAATCATTTGATTCACTGAAGATTATTTGCAGTGGTTTTAAAATGCTTTTAACATATTTTATTTGCTCAACATGAGAATAATCAGTCCGTAGTGCAAGTAAAGTGCAGGACCTTTCATTTATCATACCCAGATGCTGTTTTACTGCCTATCTTATTTGATGGTTTCACAGAAAATTCCTCAGACATTTTCAGACTAGCTAGCGGAATCTTAGGTGACTGTTGAGGTGATTCAGGAAACAACTACATCATTTTCTTCAAGGTCCTGGCAGCTCAGTGCATGTAGAGTACTTCAGATTATGACAGTCAAAAATCAGTCTTTGCTTCAGTTTTTTTGATAGTGTCCTTTATTAATTAAATTATTCCTGTAAAACACTATGAGTGAATAAAATGAAGTTAGGCTTGGTCTGTTTAAGTCTAAGCTTCGTACCCTACTGGCATCTACCAGTGGTTGTGACTGTGGGACCTAGATCTCCTGCCTACCCTTCCTTTCCCCCATACCACTTTAACCTACCTTATGTCTCTGTGGCATACCACCCTCTCCATGTCACCCCCTCCTGCCATCCATGCCAGTTCTCCTTCTGCCCCTGGCCTCCTCCGGCCTGACTCTTACCCTACCTTCCACTGAATCACCTGCCCTTAGTTCATGCTGTCAACCTGTGTTTCTCCCCCTGCTGCTCCTTCCCCTCCTCCTCTATGCATGGCTTATTTTCCCCCAATTAGGTGCTTAGCACTTTCTACTGCCTTGCATTTGGAAGCCATACTGTCTTGCACTTAGAAAAGAGAACTGCTTGTGTAACATGTTCTGATTTGACAGTGCTACTGCAACTGGAACAATTTGTAACTGATGTGTGTACTTCAATGTATAAAATGTATACTGCATATATTTCATACCCCTCCCCCTAACTCACCATCTATACTAACCCCACTGTATATTTTATTTACCTGACTTTTACCATAAATTTTAATTTTTACCAAGTGTTTCAATCTACTCTAAATGTTTTAATTCCTAGACTTTTTATAGTGTATGTAATGTCTCACATGAAACCTCTGTAAATGAGCCTTGGACTCAAAGGTATATCCAAAATCTAATAAATAAATAAATATCGAGCAATTTCCCTAAGCTAATCACAAACACTTTGTGCTCAGTATCACTTTTCCAACCCCCACTTCACAGAAAAACCCAACCGCCTGACAGGCTGTTAATATGAATATGTTTGTTTCCTTTGTTCTCTTACAGCCCTGAATGAATCCCCCACTACATCCTCCTTATTTCAAAGTGTTGCCCCATAAAATCACTGATTAATCCGTGAAAGTAACTAAATATTTATCTATAATCATGACTTGTTAAAATTAAGTAGGCAAAGATCCTCAGAGAATTGAAAGTAAATGAGTTGTTGCCAATTCATAATCTTATGTTCAGTAGTGTGTGTGTGTGTGTGTGTGTGTGTGTGTGTGTGTGTGTGTGTGTGTGTGTGTGTGTGTGTGCGGGTGTGTGTGTGTATACTAAGCTACCATGACATTGAGGAAAATGTTGTCATTGTTGTCTGAATGACATTGACACTCACCCAAGATTCCACTAGCTGGTCTAAAAATGTCTGTGGGATTTCTGTGAAACCATCAATTAGTAGAGCACTAAAATAGTATCTGTACATGACAAATGACAGTTTCATAATTCCATATGTAATAAATAAGGCTTCGTTGTCCTCATGGAAAAGAAGTAAAGTTCATAATATGTTTATAATATATCTACAGTTAATCTTTAAATGTTTTACTGAGTTTGTTACATTTTCTGCATAGGCATTCCACATAATTGTTCCCCGTATACGATACACATGTTGGAGTTTGGTTCATGTTTTATAACTCAGATTCCTTGTTGTTTCTTTGTATTCTAAGTCTAAATTACACAGCACAGGAAAATTATCATTATCCATACGTTATATACATGTACTAGAGATACTTGACTTTATTTTTTGCCTGTGCATTTATAAGATAGAGGTCTAACAAGCATTCCCCTTTGACAGTGGGGAATTTTACCTCTCTTTTCCAGTCTCCTTTAAGTCTGTCATTCAAAACTCTAGATCCATGCTTTGCTGCACACATCAGAAAATATTTACTTTTCATATTTAATAATTTATCTCTAGATTGCCTAATAGGAATACTAATACTATGATCTATACACCATTCAGATGTTTCCTCACTCTCCTGTCCAACTCTAGCATTAAAGTCTCCTGTTACAAAAGTTATTCAATTTGGGGAAAAAACTTCAAATCTTCTTATCACTCTCTATGTCACTGAGATTCTTTAAAAAAAAAAAAACACCAAGTGAAATTATTAGTGGAACATAAATATACTAAAAAGAGCCAGAGGGTCCATCAGATACAACGAAATATGTACAGTTTATTGTAAATTATAAATACTTGCTTCCAGGCAATTTAATATTTAAAGAGCAGCTGAGGCCTTTGAAACCCCTTTGGAATATATAATGCAGTATTTAGACATAATTCAACATGTATTCTATATATCTTCTATAGCATTCTCTTTCCATTACAGTGCAGCTCCCTTAAATGCATACCTTTGGGACCACCCAAAAGCATACATTTAAGGGGGCTATGGATTTATCCAATCTTATATTTTTTTTATATATGTACATTATCCTCCTAGTCCCCTAGCAGCCCCCACCTGATCACCCCCCCAGACCTGTCACCCGGCTGCTGCAGGACTTACCTTTACTATTGTCCTCTGCCACAGGACCATCTCTGTGTCCAGCCAACTATGTGGAGCCTGCGGGCGGGGGGGGGGCAATCTTCTTCCTGAAGCCAAGTGTGTTTTCCATCTATTTTCTCCTTGTCCTTCTCCCCCTTTGCTAGGGTGTGACGTGTTAGTGTCCATACGTGAAGGTGTATGCACACTGTGGAGTCTTGCTGCACCCTCCCCTTTGTTGTCATCCTTGACCTGTTCTGCCCTCATGCCTCCAGCTGGAGGCAGTCATTCGGTGAGACTGCCAAGCCACCATCCCCAGGAGAGGAGAGCTGTCCTCTGGTTGCTCAATCCTTTCCCTCCCCGGCTGACTCCCAGCAACCTGCTCACACCAGGAATACAGGTCACCAGCATGGCAGGTGTTAAGGTGCCAATGTTTCAGCCTTCCACACCATTAGGCTAGCCCAGTATTGTATTTTTTTAATGGTAAGTGCAACTTGCAGAATGTGCCCTTGGGTTGGTTAGAGACAAGTAATGCCAGTAGCACTTAAATACCTCTTTGATGGGATAAAGTTATTTGTGCCATGCTGTTGCATTCTTTGATCTGATTCCTGTGTGACAGAAGGTACTTCTTTGTTTCTGGAAAGTGCTTTGCAACATTCTGTGACTTTTTTTATTTCTGTTTAAGGGATGGTGCTGCTGTGATTCTGGTAAACTGCATCTGTGACATTCTTCTAGGTTCTTTGCTTTGAAATCAGTGTGAGAGAGAGGGTGCTTTGGTTACTTGTGTTTCATGATTAAAAGGCTGAATTAGGTGATCAACACCTCAGTTTAAACAGGGCAGCCCATTAACAGACAATATTCCTTCAATCGCCCCATCTCTGTTCTTCCTATCTTTGCCAAACTGCAAGAATGCATCGTGCTCTACCAGCTCTCTCTCTTCCTTAACTCTTCTTCCTTTTTCACCCTTTTCCAATCAGGCTTCCAGGAGCACCACTCCACTGCTACCTCCCTTCTCAGACTCGCCAATTCTATCCAATCCGAATGGACCAGGGTCTCATCACCTTTGCCATTTTTTTGACCAGGCCAAAGCTTTTGACATTGTCTCCCAACCCTCCTCCTTATCAAACTCTCTGCTGCAGGGCTCTCAGCCACTGCCACTAACATGTTCAAATCTTACCTTGAGGATAGGTTGTAGTCAGTCAGAACTGGGGACACACTTTCCTCCTCCCAATCAACACTGGGTCCCTCAAGGCTCTGTCTTTGGTCCTCTATTATTCTACATTTTTCTAAATGATCTCTTCTCAGTCGGCTCATCTGCTATCCATTCTCATGGCACTGTCCTGTACAGTGACAGCCCCTTCCCCTCTGATGTGGAGTCCATACTTCAGCTACACTTTGACAAAGTTCAGCTCTGGCTATGCTCAAACCAAGTGTTCCTGAATGCCAAAAAGACTGCCTCCATGTTGTTTGTCACAAGGCAGAGACTCTCTAGGCTTCACTCCCTCCCTTTTTTCTACACTCTGGAAAGGACTGCATTGGAGGACGTTACCTCATTCAGGAACCTCGGGGTTTGACTTGACAATCACATTGACTTCTCTGATCATGTGTTTTCTTTCTATAAAAAGCTGCTCACAAAACTCGGTGCCCTATATAGGAACCATGGATGCATCACATTGCTGGCCTGCTGTGCAGTTCGATAGAGAATAATCTTTCTAATTATAAACTATGGTGATGTGGTCTACAGGGCTGCCTCCAAAACTTCCTTAGACAGATTAGAAACTATTTTCCACTCTTTCTATTGCTGTGCTCTTGATTGCCCTCCTCATATTGTACTCACCACTGTTCTTTGTATCAATCTCTAGATCTCCCTTTTCTTGAGGAGAGACACCTAGCCCACTGCACCAGTTTCCTTGTTAAAGTGGGTTTCGGCTCCCTTCCCTCCTACCACTCATCCTCTCTCTCCCTGCTCCTTATTACTCTGTGTCTTCTAGGAGTATCGATCCTCACACCCTTGCTATCCCCTCAGATCTACCTCTGCTGGCCAAGCAGCATTCTCCCATCATATCCCCAAATTCTGGAATGCCCTTCTATTAACCATCAGAAATGCTCCTTCCCCATGCCCGCTCATCCTTACTTTACAACTACATCTCCCTTAGGTGTTCCTGCTCCTTACATACCTCTTGCTTTTCCCACTTTCCTTTTTACCCTCCGATCACCCTATTTTCCTTATGCCCTGTGCCTTGTACCTTATTGTAACTTAAAGACCTTGTACAGAGAGTCAAGTTTGTATCTGTTACTTGAAAAGCACTTGTATTTCTGTAACTGCTATTTCAGCCTGCACTGGCATGCATCACAGTAGCTCATGATATGGGCATCGGCAATTGGGCACCTACAACAATGGAGACCCAATCCTTGGTGCATGTCATCAGGGCTACAGTAGGGTAGGACGGTTGTATGGGAGGTCAGCAGATTTAGTGATGGGATGTCACTATACATACATGCACAGGGGGGAGAAGTATGCACAGCTAGGGGTGGAAGGGGATGTGAGAGGTGGTGCCATGGTGAGTTGCCAAGCAAATTCTGTGGCATGGTGGGTGGGTTGGGGGCATTGGTGGGAAGGGTACTGGTTTTGGGTCTGGTGTGTTTTAGAATTGAGAATCCTTAATTAGGGGGGTGCAGTGAGCATAGCTCCCCACATAAAATATTAAAAAAAGTAAGTCCACAGTGCCTTTTTGTTGTGTGCCAGTGTGTCAGAGTGCCAAAATAAATATTTGCCAATTTGACTTCGAGATAATGGTGATCGCCTTTAGACTTTTGCTGTTATCACATGAACCCTCCATCATACTTTGATTTTACTTCTCAGCTCTATTGTTTTGTCCCCAACCCCTCCCCCAAACATATTTGGAAATGAACATTCCCTGCACAGTATGTCTTCTTGGTGGAACTTTTAAATAAATGAATAAATAAATAAATAAAGGACTACATTGTAAGGCAGCTACAGGCAGTGTCAGTAAAAATGTATCAGTCAGTTTAGACTTGAAATGCAAAACTGAGGGGAACAAAATATGCATTTCAAAAGGATTCTTTTTGCATTTCACATGTCTGTTTTACATAGGAAGTATGGGGGGGAAATTGTGACTTGGAAGTTCTATGCATTTATGCGCGCTATGCATTTATGAGGTATGCAATTTAGTGGGATGCACTTTATTACTGAAGAAATTTTGTCTGTTGCTATGGGAATAATTGTGATGTCACAAGCAGGGGATTATGGCATCAGGTTGAGAAGAAGCAATAAGAGTTGATGACCCTTAAAGGAACAGCTATCCTGTTTTCAAGCATATGACCACAGTAATAAATAATGGGGATAAGAACTACAGAGTTAATGATAAATGTAAGCTAATTTGTGTCCATATTTTGAGTTCTTCTCAAGATGTCAGTAGCTCTGTAAAGATGTGCTTATAAGAATTGATAATCAACCTTTCAATCTACCAAATTAAGAATATTTATGTGCTGGTTCGATGCCAAGCTGTAAAACCTTTATAGACATCATTACAATTTTTGCCTATCCATGTCTCCTGAAGTACTAATTTATTATATCCACGGATCCAGTTAACCCAATCATTAGCTTTTAGTACTCAATCCATCATTGTTCCAGCTCAAAATTGAAACTGTACCATTTGGTTTATCACATTCATTAATCAGTTATATACTGGAGTCAGAAATACTGATGGCACTGTTTATGCTTATTGTGTTCTCTGCTACACTTCCCTCTGTACAGGACACTTCCATAGCTAAAGTGTTTTCCTCGCTGAAGACAATATTGCTATTCACTTGTTCGCTACTTTGCCTTCCCCCCATTATAAACATTTTACTTACATTCTCTCCTATCAAACTGTTCTCCTGCTTTACTAGTTTCATGACAGCATTTGTATATGGTTGTCAAGCGTTAGACAAATTTTCAGTTCTAGGATTGTCATTTTTACATATCACATTATTCCTATGAAGAGAGCCTAAAGGAGCTTAATATGTATAGCCTCAAGGAAAGAAGGAAGAGGGGGGAAATGATAGAAACTTTCAAGTACCTCAAGAGAATCAACAAAGTCCAAGAGGGTAGCATCTTTCAAAAAAAGAGGTGTGCAAGAACAAGGGGACACAATTTGAAGATAGAGGGTGGGCAGCTCAGAGGTAATGTAAGGAAGTATTTTTTTCACAGAGAGGGTTGTGGATGCATGGAACGACCTTCCGGAAGAGGTTGTGGAGTCAAAAACAGTGGTTGAATTCAAGCATGCATGGGACAGTCATAAGGCAATTCTAGGGGGTGGGGGTATAAAGAAGTAGGCTGCTGGTAAACTAGGAGCTGCAGCTTATCCATTAGGTAGGGAAATGGGCAGACTGGGTGGGCCAAGCGGTCTTTATCTGCCATCAAATTCTATGTTTCTATGTTTACCAATTGATCCTAGCCCAGCATAATAATTGAGCCCATGGTAAAATCAGTTTCTGAAAAACTGTTATTAGAACTAAGTTAAATAGGACTTCTTATAATGATTTCCAATAGCAATTGCCCCTCTCCCCACACTGCTTTTTTTACCAACTCCTCCCATAGCTTCCCAGTAGGTATAACATATTATTGGTATATTTTACAATTTCCAGCACCTCACAATTATTAGGGTGCTTATCAACTGAGTTTAATGGTTTTGGATCAATTAACTCTGACCTGCGTAAAGCTTAACCACTTATGGCCTGTATATTAATTAATGTTTTTTTTTATATTCAAAGTTACACGTTGCTCATTAGTAACAGGTTCTTCTAGTTTTTTTTTATTTCTTTTAGTAATGGATTTAAAGATGAAAATACATATCTCTTATTAACGGGGAAGATGTCATCCATGGGTTAAATAGTTTTTAATGGCTTTTATATACCCCCTTAATTCTATATAGCTTCCAGGGGATTGCAGATTTTGTTTTTACTTCTGCAACTATAGCAGACATGCTGCTTTTTAAGTCTTATTTCTTTGGCTTTAAGTTTTGTAATTTACTTGTAACACATTTATTTGGTTGTGTCATTGCCATTGTAACCAATTAAATATTTAATTCAGTAAAGTATCACAAAGTCATAAAGTGCAAAATGGAAAGAAATATGTTATGTCTAAGTTTGTATGTTTCAAGTAATAAACACAGTTTCAATTAGTAGAAAAATTCTACTTCAAGCTTTACTGAGTCATAGTATTTATGCAAAATGTAAGTGCACATTACAACCACTAGATTGCTAGAATAAAAGAGTTTTTCTTTTTGTTAGTTGCTTGCCCATGTTTTCCTTCTTTTTGGATTTTACCACTGTGTGGTTACTGCAGTCTATGCCATCTCCTGTTCATCTTTGCTCTTTCACAAACAGATATATCCAGGAACCAATATGTGCCACCCTCACGATTTAGCAAAACACACTATAAAAAAATGCATGTAACATATTAAATTAAAACAAACCAATCACTCATATATATTAACTATGTATACAGTGTGTTGCAAAATAAGTTTATGTAGTCTAACAGTGCCTCAATAGTGTATAGAAATATATTAGATACAAACACAGATACTTACATAGTGCATGAGTCATGCTAAAAATAGACATGATAAATGGTTCAGCTTCAGCTTAATCTCTGTGATATACACAGAAGTAAGTCTAGTTTAAATTAACCACAGAACTTTTGCAGTTAGACTTTAACTGTAAGTTACACATGCTAAGAGAAAAGGCCAACTATTTAACATTGCCATGAGATTCCAATTGAAAAAGAGAACTTTAGAGCAAAATGGCTCTAAAAAGAAAAAGGCAGTTATTCAAGGTGCTTATTTTCCTTTCTGCTGCATGGAGCTGTACCAAGCAGGATTTGCTCTGCTCTGTGGATTCATTATCAGCATTCCTGAACACATATATATCAAAATGGTACTTTTAACAGATCACTATTGACATCATACTGCACAATCAACAAATCAGCTTGTCAAAAACAATGGCACCAGTTTCAAATGTAAACATGTATAAAAAGTAAGTGACACCATAACATTTCTAAAATTTCTAAAACACAGCATACTGGGTCTGAGAGGGGTAAAATAGTATAGATAAGTGTTATTGTAAATTGTAAGACATTACTGGGGTCATGGGTTTATGGTAAACTATTTTCATTCAAGTTTCAATGCTCAAATCACACACTAAAATAATTTTCAGCTTAGAAGTATAGAAATATGGAAACAGCAATATTTCCTTGGACATATATGTAAACACTTCAAACACAGAAATATGTGTGGAATTTTGCTCATCAAAACAACATTTCCTTCTTATATATTTTGCTCTCTGTTAATCTCTAGAGCTTTCCAATGCAAATCACTATATTCCAGACTTCCTAAATTTAGATTTAGATATTTAACTTTAATTCTTGTAGCTTTTTTGCTGATTTACAGACTTTGCAGTTCAGAGCAGAGAGGAATTCATGCTGATGCTCCTGTTGTGCTGACACTCCGATATGCTCACAGCTAGCACAAGAAAACAAGGGAACCATTGTTTTAAAACTTAAACTTTTCACCCTCTGGCTCTTGAAGCTACTTCTGCTATTCTTTCATCTGCTTCTAGAACTTTCTCTGCCTCACCATATTCAGCAAGGTTGTTCACTCTGTATTCAGCATTCAGTGTTTACTAATGTTGTTCAGCCCACTTCACCAAGTCTCTTCACTGCATCTCCTTATGCTCCCAGAAATACTAGGGTTCTGGATTCCACATGAATTTCCTTGAGTAAACTTGAACCTCTGGCTCCACCCTCCAATCTATGTACAAACAAATGAAGACTCCAAGTGTGGATATCATTTCAGACTCAGATAAAAGTCATTGTGAGAAACAGAAAAAAAAAATATCAGCTTACTAGAGTTAAAATGCAGTAATGTATTCTGTTGTTTAACTAGTCAGGTCCTCCACTACATTTCTAGCTTAGCTCTGATCTGCCATCTTTGATAGGTATGCAAATGAGATTGTGTGTGGAGTCTTGGTGGATCAGTGGGGGAGGCATCAAGGGAGACCAAAAGAGGTAGAAGAGATTGAAAAATGGGTATAACATGGAGAAACTAGGGGGGAGAAGATGAGAGACTATAAAGTTGATTTACACTTACTCTAGCAATATAGGGAAAGAGATACAGTAGAGGAGCTGCAGTCCAAAGCATGCTCAAAGAGCTTCAACAGCCTCCCCTCTATGAAACCTGGGCTATACAATTTACACCTGGGATATCTCAAAGTTATTTCTATGTCATAACGGTAATTGCTGAACCACGATCATCGTTAGGGTGAGTTTACATCATCGAAAAGCAACATGGTGATATTTACTCCCAGCGAGGAGCGAAACAAGATGGTCGAAAAACAAAGTTTTGCCCCCTGCAGCCCCCCCCTTACTAGAGATTGTCAACTCCAGTGAGGTGCATGTCAGGGAGGGGGAGATATTAGTAAAATAAAAAAATAAAAATTCCCATCTGTGGAACACACAAAATGTGTACCTATCCCCAGCCCCGAACCCTGCACCTATTGCACTATAGCCAGCCACCCTCACCACAATACCACATGGCCAGCTCAGCAGCACCATACAGCAGTACCTCCCATATACTTGCTGCCTTATCCATGCCCATCCTGTATAGTCACTCTTCTTCCCTCACTACCCGATATCCTTGCCCTTCTTCTGTCATTTCCCTTTCAGGGTAGCTTATATAATGGGCACTGACTTTGAGTTGCTCATATCTGAGTCACTCAATTTTAGTCACCCATATCAACTGATACCCTCAAAGCCAGGCAACGTCCTGTTTAGGAGTGACTGGGAAGGAGCTGTGTTGGAGAGTGCCTGTATCCTGTATGTCAGGGATTCATTCCAGGTGGTTGAAGATAAAGCAAAGAGGAGCTGTGACACTGTGGCCATAGCTCTTTGATGATGGAGTAGAAGCCAGAGGGTAGTGGTGGTCTGCAGACCACTAAGTCAGACAACTGAAAAAGACAAGGCCATGTGAGGAAATAAGGAAAGCATCTGACTTTTATAGCATTGTCAAGATGGGAAACTGTGATTTCCCAGATGGAAAGTTGGAATAACCCAGCAGCAACCAGTGGAAAGAGTCAGGATTTTGCTGAGGCCATGCAGGATGGCTTCCTCAGCCAATGAGTTCAGAAGGTAACATGAGAAGGACCATTCCTTGACCTTGCATTGTCCAACCAGAACATTATTAGTAACATAAATACAGAACAGCTACTGGGGCACATGACCTTAATAGGGTGAGATTTAATAAGTCCCTGGATGAACAGAGGCCAGATTCACAGGTGATGGTCTCCGGCATCAGAAGGGTCAACTTCAATGATTAAGGGATGCACATCAACACAGTTTTGAGGGAACAGAGGAAGTTTCAGGTGAGGAAAGCATACAGGAATTATACAAAGAAACTTTGAGGAAAACAAGGCAAAGCATTAGCTATATCTGAAAGAATGAAAACATAGGAGGCCAATTTGGTTCAACAGTAAGGTGTGGGTTGCTGCCAGGGCAAGGACTACAACATTTAGAACATATAGAAGGGACCAGACAGAGGGGAACAGAAAGGAGTATGAGAATCAGATTAAAATGACCAAACAACTGATCAAGAAGGCCTAAGTGCACACTGGGCTGATAATAGCAGTGCGGCTAAAATACAACAACAAAACATTCTTTCACAACATGAGCAAAAAAAATTATATCATGGGTGATTCAGAAAAATGATAGGGGAGCCACAATGCAGAATGACACAAAGGAGGCAAACGTCTTGAATGATTTTTTTAGCTTGGCCTTCACAAGTAAGCAGGGGACCATGACCAGAGAATGGGTTTAAGTTTAGTCAGGCACTGGAGAAGCAGTTGGGGTGACAGTAGTTAGTATGACTAGAGTTCTAAAAGGGATTCAGTGCATGAATGCTAGCAAATCAATGAGGCTATAGGTTTGTATTTCTGGGTACTAAAAGTGGGGGCACAGGATCTTAAAGAGCCACTGATGCACCAGTCATTGGGGCGTATGCACTATCACACATCTGCAGATGTGCAGAACACACCTGGCCTGTGTAAGTGTATATGTCCCATACATGTGCATACTATGGCCATGCAGCATGCAGGTATGGTGTGTAGAGGTATGTGTATGCTACCTGCACATAGTTTTCTGGCAGCAGTACTACACATGGGCTGAAGGGCATGTCCACATAACAGCATTCACATGCTACACTGGCATGAATGCACAATGCTCATTCTATGGCTCAGGTGCATGAGGCCAATAGCGCAGCACTATGACAAGTGGAAAGCAGCCATAAACTGCAGACAAACAGGCCCATCATGCAGGGCATGAAGTGTGCAGGATGAATCTCATGGACTGTAAAGACCTTAGAAAGAGGTCATAATGAAGCACTACTGCTGAAGACCTGTAGTGCCACAGATGACTGCAAATGCTAGTTGATAGTGGAATCAGTGTGAGATAGCTATGAATGCAGCATGTGGACGGATGTACATTAGCAACTGATGCACCCGCACACAGGTGGACCTTCCACACCTAGCACAGTAGAAACACAGCATGCACACACTACGTCTCACATCCCCCAAGCCACCTACCCCATAGCAATATCCATGCCCACCAACAATCACATTCATGGGCACAGCAGTCACGGCTAGCAGCATGCACCTGCTGACCACAATAATGACATGGAAATGGGACATATGCAGTGAGCAAATGTTTAATAACCATGCCACAGCGACTGTAACTATGCTGACTTCACATTATCAAACCTGTCACCTGACAGGACACAAGAACACATGCAGTTAAACAGCTGTACTTTATAATTACCATGGGAGACCATTGGGGGCTATATAGTCATTCTGAGGCACTGACAGCCTGCTAATCAGTGTCATACTCCTGGGAGTCCTAACTCAATGACATTGGCATTGTCACTGTTTAGCACCTCTCCTCAACAACTAGGCAATGTTGTAGTCCTAGATTGACCTTGGAATAAGAGGAACACAGGAGACAGTCATGATCATGAGTGGAATTTACATGTGTTGTGGCTGCTACACATAGTGGACTCACAGGCCCTTACTTTTCCTGTCCCCACCAACCCACCCACACTGCATGTACTTTAAATAGGTCAGTCAGAGACCAGTAGACCCCTAGGTCAACTTCATAATATGCATCCTACATAATCACCTGGCAGGACAGCCAGTATTGGACATGCAGTTCCCACCTTGCATATTGGGCCACCATCTAAGTCATCACACCATCAGGATGTTCTAGTTGCACTAGGACAATACGGTCTGACCTTTCACTGTAGTCCTGCAGAAACAAAACAAATTGTACATCATCAGTTACACAGTACACAGCACTCATGACATGCATGCACCATTGCTCCTTACCCATTGCATACATACCTCCACTGGCTCTTTCACCTGCAATATCAGGCCTCTGTCCTTTGTCTCCTAATAGCAAGCTTCAAAACCCTCTGGATGTTTCAAGGGTACACCCTCACTCCCACACAAAGCCTGCTGTTGCTGAAATCTTCACCATGACAGTAGCCAGCCTGGAATGGTTCGCTGATGCCAGTGCATGGCACATCACCCCACATGTATGCTTGGTGCATGCCTTGGGATGTCCATGCTGAAACCATGTAAGCCTTAGGGGTGTGGAACAGCACAGACTGGTTTGAAGCACACAATGCTGTGCAGCCAGAAAATGAGAGATTATGGAGTATAGAGAATGTACATTGGGCTATTAATGTTTTCCTGTTGGATAGTGAGAGGGTGCACAAATAGGCATTGAGAGCAAGGCTACATCCATGTGTATTCCATCCACTGTTGAACATAAACACCCTGTGGGGCACAATCTTTGTTGAGCACTTCTGTCTGAACCATGCCACAATTGCATGGCTGTGTGACATGGTCCAGCTCCATGTGGCACCGAGAATATTATGGTCAAAGATGATGTCCATAGAGATGAAAGTGCTGTGTGCACTGGCGTACAATGCAGCCCAGTTATTCCAGATGGTGGCAGGGGATTTCATGGGTATCAGCCAGTCTTTTGCGTTCAGGGCACTGCATCAGGACACCAATGCCCTGGTCCTATATATGCATGACTATGTATCATTCCCCACAGCAGATGCTGAGCTACAGTCCACCAAGGAGGTATTCTATGCCATGCATGGCATGCCTAATGTACTGGGTATCATGGACTGCAACCATGTGGTGATGCTGTTCCCATCTGTAGGTGAAGTGGACTACCAGCACCACAAGGGCTACCACTGTATAAAATGCCAGATAGTTTGTGGTGCATTGGGTCTCATCACTAAATGTGTTCCAAATACTCTGGATCCTGTTATGACGCCTCCAGCTTTGAAAACTCATGAGTTGGTGCCCACTTTGGTGCACATGGTGCCAGGTATGGATGACTGATAGGCAGGTATATGTGCTCCACACATATGTCTAGCTGTGTATACAGAGACCACGTGATGTACTTTTCCCATAGTTCTTCCACTGTATAGGTGATAGCGGTGATCCACTATGGCCATAACTAAAGATACCCTACCTGGAGGAACACAGCACAGAGGAGGAGGCATACAATGGGGACACATCAATTTGCAGGGATCATTCCTCACCACAACAATGCGCACTTGGCTATGACCTCTAGCATCTATTGTCTCCTAAATAATTTGTTCCTTATTCAGTCCCCTGGAGTTTTTTTGTATTATATTTATGCTGGGGGCAAATTGCCAGGGGCCAATTTGTTCAGGGCTGTGGTTTATGCTGTAGCTCACAGGATGGAGCAATGTGTCACAGAGTTATTTGTATTTATTTATTTGAGATTTGGTAACTGGGTAAGTCCACTGAGACAATTACAGTCCTTTTTTCAGAGTTGACAATGGCTAGAAACAAGCAAATATAGAATGGTACAATGAAACAAACAAATACAGTTCTGACAGAATTAAGCAGATATACATAGTAAGGATTACAAAAACGGGCATGTAATAAAAGGAGGTGCAGAAAAAGCATTATCCATTAAATATAACAAGGTAGAATAAAGATTAATACAATCTTCACTTTGTACAAAGATGCAAGGCTTATACAGTTTAGTTCTCGGGAAACAGTCCCAAAGCTGAAAGGAATAATGGGATAGGGGGCAATTAACAAATGGCACAGCAAGATAAGGAGCAGGGAGAGAGAGAGAGAAGAGGGAAGGAAGGTTCAGGGGAGGGAAGGAGGAGGAGGAGGAGTGGGAAGAGGGCCAATGGTTCAGGGGTAGAAAAGGAAGAGAGAGGAGTAAGGCAGAGTGAGACTAGATAAGGCATTAGCAGAAGCAGGAGCAAGATACAGAGCCAGAGAGAGAGAGGCAAGCAAATTGAATTGGAACTTTGGGGGGAGAGGAGCTGGATAGGACAGAGGAAGGCAGGGAGTTGCAGTCAGATATTGCTGCAAAGGCGAAAGACTTACAGGCAATAGCTAGATGCTAATGAGGCTTTATGAGAAGGGGGAGTGAATTAGATCTAAGGGCACAAGGAGCTTGTCTTAGTCATATGGGCTCACTTAGACAGGGAGGTGTGAATTTGTGGAGAAGTTTATGCATGAAACACAAGGAGGAGTACTTGAGTTTGGATTCATAGGGCAACCAACGCAGAGAGGACAATATATCACAGTAGTGATGAGGGGCATTAACCCCCCATGGCAAACCTACCGACTCTGTGATAAGCCTGGGAGAGGAGAGACAGGGTAGAGGAATTAGTAGAGAGCAAGAAGGGAGGAAAGGAAGAAGGGATGAAGACGTAATCTTGAGGCAGGACACCTCAGAGAGAAAGGGATGGATGCGATAGAGGAGGCTAAGCTTCTAGTTCAAAGATCTAGTGACATTTGAGACATGTACATTAAGGGAGAGCAAGGAGTCCAAGATAATTCCCAAGTATTGAAAGGACTGGACAGACTCAAGGGTATATCACTGAGAGATCTAATGCTAAGAGGGGAGTGAGTATGCAAGGAGGAGGGAAGGTGAGTGAATAGCATGCTTTTAGTTTTTTTTGTATTAAGAACAAGATGATTGCTCCTGAACCAGCCCTTGAGGGAAGCAAAGTCAGAGGCAAGTTCTTGATTAAGCAGAGCAATATTAGGGGAGGAGTGATAGATTATGGCATCGTCAACATACAGGTGTACAATGGCCCCTCCACAGACATTGGGTAAGTCATTAATGAATAGCGAGAACAACACTGGTCCCTAACTGGAGTCCTGCAGTACCCCATGAGTTATGGATCTAAGATCAGAGACTGAGTCAGCCCACTTGACTTTTTGAGAGTGGCAGGATAGATAGCTTTGGACCCCATTCAGTGTGCCGGAGTCCATACCAAGAGCATGAAGTTTATGGAGCAGAATACCATGATTCACCAGGTCGAACACATTTGCAAGGTTGACAAAGATGGCACCAGTAGCATAACCATGGTCCATTGCCTGGAATATGTCAGATGTCACTTTTAATATGGGAGTAGGCTCCTATAATTCCTTTTAAAACCATGATGATATGGAGATATAAGGTTATGGAGTTCCAGGTAGTTCTGAAGGAGGTTGCAAATGATTTGCACTTGAATTTTAGCAAAGGGGCAGAGAATGGATATAGGGTCTAAAGTTTTTGACAATAGTGTTGAGTCCTCCCTTATGTACAGGAATGACTACAGCCACATTCTATTTGTCTGGTACAATACTAGTTAAGAATTACTGGTTAAATAAGTCACAGACAGGGCGAGCAAGGGCTGGAGTACCCAGCTTGAGGAATTTGGGCTCAAGGGAGTCATGGCCAGAAGAGCTCTCAGCTTTCAAATTGTCAAGAATTCTCTGGACTTCTTTGAGGGAGGCAAGTTTTAAGTGGAAAGCAGGTCAGGATTCAGGAGTACTTCGAGAGGGTGGTGAAGAAGGGGTGTATGATGAGTTACTGAAGAGCAAAGTGTATATTTGGAGGTCAGTAAAAATGTTCATTAAATCCAAAGGTGATGGACACAAGGTCAGCAAGGGTTGTACCATTGGCAGAGATGGAGCTCGGGGCTTCAGCAGCCTTCCCTTTGATCAAAGAATTAACCTGTCTCCAAAATTCCTTAGGGTTGGAGAGGTGCTCAGTTTGTAAGGATTTGTAATGGTGGCAATTGGCTTTTTGGAGTGAATATTTGCACTTGCTCTGATATTGCCTATAGATGTGCCAGTCAGAGGATAGACCACTTTTCTTATAGGTCTGCCAAGCCTTGTCATGATGGAACATAAGTGACCTAATTTCCTTGGTGAGCCAGGGACCCTTGATCCCCTTGGCCCTACATTTTTTTCAGACTGGCCTGGATATCGACAATTCTAGTGAAGGCAGAAATTAAGAAATCCAGGCTTAATTTATATGAGGAAGAGTCTTACTAAGGCACCAATCAGTGTTGTTGATGGAGGAGATGAAGCTGCTTACATCAAACTTGGACATGTCCCAAACCAGGGAGATCTTGGAAGGGGGATTAGGACAATTATGCCTGCAAACACAAATGTGGGGAAATGGTTGCTAATACAGTCTGAGAGGACAGCCACTGCTTTGATCTTTTGAGGACAGCTAATGACCATCCAGTCCAATAGGGTGTGTTGTCCAGACTTGGTATGTGTAGGATCCTGAATGAGTTGTACATGGTTTGAATCAGCGAGTGTCATAAGCACTTTGTCACCATCGGGGTAAGGCCAGTTAATGTTGAAGCCACCGCAGAGTATAAGGTCATGATGGGGAAGATTGAATAGGGAGGTTAGGAAGGGAAGGACTCCTGGGGAAGCCTTATTGGGAGGCAGATATGCACATCCAATGATAAGTTTCTTGACATTTCCGAGGGTTAGGGAGATGAATATGGATTCCACAAGGGGGGGCCGAGTCAGGCACAAAGAGTTCGACAGCATTCAGATCAGATTGTGAGTAGATAAGAACCTAACCACCTCTTTTTCCCCACCCTATCCTTTCGGAAGCAGTTAAAACCCGGCAATGCCACTTCATGCTGCTTAATTGCCATACTGAGCTAAGATTCTGAAATACATAAGATGTCGGTAGTCATCTGTGAGGTCCATGCCTCAAGATCAGCCATATTCAGGTGGAGACTATGAATATTCATATGTTCAATTTTTAGTCCTTTACATGGGGGTTGTGTAGTAGAAAGGGATGTGTGGGTTGAGGAAGGGCAATGGGGCCCAGGATTAAACTCAGTATCACCGGCACAGGCCAGAAGGAGGAGAATAGATAGAGGGACCCAAGCCGAGGCACAGGATGAAAGCAGTTTTTGGATAGTAGTATTAAAAGGTATAGATAGACGTTTGCAGAGCCAGATCCTGAGGAGCACAGTGTCAGGTTTAGGGAGATAAGGGATATATAAAAGCGCACAAGAGGTGTCTGGCCAAATGTGACGGGGGGGGTTGCTATCATGAGGCTGGTAACCTAGGGGCACAGCAATAAACTGGTCAGTGCAGAGGAAAAGAAGAAGACAGGACAACAGTCCTAGCCAACTTAGGCTACCCATGAGAGTGCCAAAATAGATTATGCTGGAGGATAATCTGGGTTTGCCAGAGAATTGACAAGCCCTTAAGGGTACAATAGAGGGAAACCTCAGATAACCAAGATAGTAACTAGATAGTGGTGGTGGTGCAAAAATGGAACAGCAGGGCTTAGGGGTCAGAGAGAGAAGGTAAGGAGGGAAGATAGAAGCCTAGTGGCAGGGCAGTCAAAAGCAGGGAACAGCAGGGCTGAGAGGGGAGAAAAGAGATGACAAAGGAAAAAGGTTGATATAAGGTTAGCAGGGCTAAGGGATAAAGTGAGATGAAAGAGGAATAAGGTTGGCAGTAGGTCAGAGAACAAATCAAAAGTAGCTGTCAGTAGCTTTTAGGTTTTGTATCAAATTTAAAGCAGCTAATGGAGAATGAAGGGGCAGATCTTAGAGTGTATTTAATAGAAGCCGGGGTTAGGGAGGCGACCGGGTTTGGGAATGGTGGGCAGGACTAAATATAATTTTCATAACAGAATAGTGTCAGGGAAAGTCAAAAAAAGCCAAAGAGCTGTGGAAGAAAGGGGTCACCAATCAGAGCAGAAGCCATAAGGCAGTGGCCAATGGAATGAGAGCTCTGCAGTGCTTCATACAATTGGAGCCCCAGGAGTGTTCCTGGTATTGGAGGCGGGCTTACCCAGGCATGGAGTGTTTGCAGTGGGCAGAGGGAGGAGCACAGCGGGCTGGCTTCTCCAGTCATGGCCGCCAGAGTTTGAGAGCTTTTCACCCAGTAAAGGGCTCCTGAAAGAAGAGTGTAGAGCTAGAGGTTAGGTTAAATAAGGGAATACAGGACAAAAGCTTGTCCAAAAGTGTAAATTGGGAGGTGGGGGAGAAGGACAAAGAGTACAATAGAGGAAGACTCAAACGAGCAGGGGGAGTGGGCAGCCAGACAGCAAGGTGGCAAGCTGTTTTGGTATGGTGCCAAAAACAGACTTGGAGATTGAATGGTGTTGATGAGATTCCAGTAGGTGGCATGGCTGAGCTGCAGCATGGCTTTTCCTCTGGTTCTTCTGCCTCTTCTGTCTTGAATTTTTTTCTACTGCAGGATGTTCTGTCTGTGCACCCAGGACATTGCTCCATTTCTTTTTATCATGTGTAGATGGTTTCCAGTAACTTTGCAGGCTCTGCTCACATTTGTGCCCTGTTACTGACATTACCTCCCTAGCTTGGAGACCTGCGTCTGACAAGATCTGTACTGAGGTGGCACGGATACTGTGGTTGGTATATCTTGTTGAAAGGTTTGCTTCTTTACTTATTAGTGCCATTAGTGAGCCTAAATAATTTTCCCCTTAGGCTCATTCGAGTACCATGTCTGCTGACTATCTAGGAATGCCTGGGTGAGTCTTCTAGGATGCATATACAGGGTTTTGGCGTCTGCTGGGATTTTTTATATGTACTTCATGTACAGTTTGACTGGACAGTTTTCATTCTCAGGCTCCTCAAATATACTGCCTCTGGTGTTTTCTTTGTTTGATTCCCTGGGCTGGTTGTGATTTTTTGAATGCTGATTGTGTTATAGGCTTAGGTATCTGCAGCCATTTTCATCCAGCTTCCCTTCAAATGATTTGGGTGTCAGCTCGCGTAACCCCTCCCTGCCATGCCGGGCCAAGTGGATTTGTATTTCAAACCACAGTCTTTTCAGTAAGCCTGGCACGGTATTTGACATAGCATCAGATTTGCAGATTTTTTTTAGGTCTGCCACGTTAATTGCAGGGTGGTGGGTAGCCTTGTCTTTGTTTGCTTTTTGATATTTTTTTAAAAATATTGATGAAACCATTGTTGGCAGGATGGAAAATGGGGTCGCTTATGATGTTGAAGCTGCATGCTACTGTGCTGCTGTTAACATGACGATTGAGGCCAGCACAGATCGCATAGTAGCCAGAGATGGAGTACTCGGTCCCAGTACTCGTATGCACCTCAGCATAGAACTGCCTCATTAAGCTACAGAGATTTTCGGCAGTTTCAGTTTTGAAGTCTACAGACAGACCCTGCCTCGATGCCCAGTCAGTGAACACTCCCAAAGCCCAAACAGTGTTTTTTTTTTTGTTTTAGCCTCATTCCTATCACTTTCTATCATAGCCAGCTCCTGTTCACTCATGGATATATGCCAGCTTGACTCGAGGGACTCACTTCGTTTATCTCTTCATTTTTTCTTGGCAGCTGACAGTGATTCTGATGATGAGAACAGCTCGTTGAGACTCTCTTCAGTCACTGCATCAAAGAATACTGGTATGTTGTCTGACATTGTCAGTTTTTTTACTTGAGTTTCGGGGGACATGGAGAAGAAAATGGCACCTTTTGACTGCTGTCAGAAACTTAACATTTGAACAGTTGAAGGATTGCCGTGATGAGGACAAAACACTGGCACCTTTTATTGGCTGGGGTCTTTTGCCAGATAGATCAGGGGTGTTGGGGAGTTCTCAGCCAATCAGGATACTAGGTTTGTGATGCCCATTTTCTAATCATTAATAACTGCAACTAGAAAAGGTGGGTTTAAGTTAGTGCAGTATTCATTCCACATGTATTTAAAAAAAAGGCTACAGAAACAATACTTACTGGTTCACAAAGTACACACAATAAACAGGAGAACATCAAAATGTGAATTGCATTACGTGAGACATGCAAATATTTTTACTTAGTCTTGCAGAATTAGTGCAAAACATGCACAAGGTTAAATATTATCAACATTCATTGAACTTGAATGAATGACCATGCACATTTTGAAACAACCTGGGAAATAAAACTTATAACTAATTTATAGCTAATAACATTATGTGTGTCTGACACTCTTACACAATTTCTGATGATTCCTAAGAAACATAGAAACATAGAAGTTGATGGCAGATAGAAACATAGAAACATAGCAGTTGACTGCAGATAAGGATCGCAAGGCCCATCGAGTCTGCCCAGTTCTTTTTCTACCTTGTGAATGTGCCATTGGCCTTTGCTCTGTCAATGGTCTATCTATTCATACTCGTCTGTATTGCTCCCTTATGCCTATCCCATACCTGTTTGAAGTCCTGCACTGTATTTATACACACCACTTCCTGTGGTAGGCCATTCCATGCATCTACCACCCTTTAAGTGAAAAAAACATTTCTCACATTACCCCTTAATCGGCCTCCCTCAAATCTCATGCTGTGTCCTCTTGTCCTGCTGTTTTTTTTATTTTGAAGCAAGTTAGACTCTTTCACCTTGTTTTTTTTTTTTGGTGTTATTTTCGGAGCTCCGGCTACCCCCCCGCACTCCACCGTTCCCCCGGTGCCATTCCCGGACATGAGACCCCCTCCCTTCCGCACCCCGCTACTTACCTTTCGCGGCAGGGTGGTGAGGACGACTCGACCCACCACAAGCGGATCCATGCCAGGGGCGTCCTCCAGGAATGGCACCAGGGAGCAGCGTCGTAGCAGGGCCCCATTTTTCTTATTTTCTCCCCTCCCCAATGGGCCATGGCATTTACTGCAATGACACCAGCGACTGATGCGACTGGTAGCGTCAGCCCGTCGCCTCCCTAGTCTTGCGGCTCATGCTGTTGATCCCCAGCCTCCGCTAGGAGTCAGACAAGCACCGCCGACTAAATCCCCCACCCGGAGATGGAGAGCAGTCTTCCAGATGCTCAATCCATCTCCGCCCCGTCGACCTCCGGCAACCTGTGCCCATTCCCGAACATGGGTCGCTGGCGTGGCATGAGGTGTGGCGTCCAGCGCCTCAACCCTCAGCGCCACCGGGCCGACCTCTTTCACCTTGTTAATGCTTTTAAGATGTTTGAATGTTTCAGTCATATCACCTCTCTCCCTCCTTTGCTCTAGGGTATACATATTGAGCTCAGTTAATCTGTCCTCATATGTTTTCTGATGCAGTCCCTGTACCATTTTGGTTGTCCTTCTCTGGACTGCCTCAATTTGGTTGATGTCCTTGTAAAAAGGTTTGGCCTCCATACTGCACGCAGTACTCCAGATGGGGCCTAACCAGTGTCCTGTAAAGAGGGATTATTACCTCCCTCATCCGACTTTTGATACCCCTACTAATACACCCCAACATCCCTCTAGCCTTATCTACAGCTTTAGTGGTCTGCTTGGATGATTTCAGGTCATCGGTGATGATGACGCCCAAGTCTCTTTCTTCCCTTGAGACTGCCAGCAACTCCACTCCCAGCCTATAGGTGGCTTCATGGTTTCTCTTAACTATGTGCTTGATCTTGCACTTCTTTGCATTAAACCCCAGTTGCCACTCTTCCAACCATTTTGCTACTTTATCCAAATCTCTTTGCATTTTGCCCACCCCATCTGGATCATTTTATTTTATTTTATTTAGTTTTTTGTTTCTGTTGACCGGGTACGTGCACTAGACAAATCCTGCCTATTTTCAGGCACGACCTGTGGGAAGGGGATACAGATGAATGCCAACTGACCTTGAACCAGATTATGCTGTTGGTGGTATTTTTAGTAAACGAGGGAAATTTGGCCAGGAAACTGGAGAAATTCCCTTACTCTTTTTGATAAGTGCCATGGGATCTTTAACATCCACCTGAACTACCGCCAGAACAGGCAGATGGTACCTCAGTTTAATGTCTCATCCGAAAGATGGCACCTCAGTAGTGAAGCACCCCTCTCATGCTGCACTACAGTGTCAGTACTGGGATATTAACCCAAGTGCCAGATGTGGGAACTGAACCCACAGCCCTCTGATCTCCTGGCCTCAGAGATGAGTGTTCTAACTATTGAACCACTGACACTGCTGTTCTTCTCTTCTCTGTTGCAGATCTTGGTGTCATCTGCAAACAAACAAACCTTACCCTCCAGTCCATTTTCAATGTCACTGATGAAGATATTGAAGAGGACTGGCCCCAGGACTGATCCCTGAGGTACCCCACTTGTGACTCACATCTCTTCTGACTGTATACCATTTACCCCCACTCTCTGTTTTCTGCCCGACAACCAGTTTGGCACCCAGATGACCAATGTCTGACCCACCCCAAGCCTACCCAGCTTATTAATCATTCTTCTATGTAGAACAGTATTGAAAGCTTTGCTGAAGTCAAGGTAGGCAACACAACTGCTCTCCCTTGCTCCACCACTCTGGTTACCCAGTCAAAGAAATCTATGAGACTAGTTTGACAGGACCTTCCCTTTGTAAACCCATGCTGTCTTGGATCCTGTGCTCCTATGGATTCCAGATGTTGCACTATCCTTTCCTTAAAGAGTGTCTCCATAATCTTGCCCACTACTGAGGTGAAACTGACTGGTCTGTAGTTCTTTGCCTCCTCCCTGTTACCACTCTTGTGGAGTGGGATCACATGAGCCCTTCTCCAGTCTTCTGGGACCTCTCCTGTGCACAGAGACTCACTAAACAGTTCTGATAATGGCTCTACTAGCTCCACCCTTAGCTCATTTAGTACCCTGGGATGTATGCCATCAGGTCCCATTGCTTTGTCCACCCTGAGCTTATCAAGCTCTTGTAGGACCCTTTCTTTTGTGAAGGGACTCATGCACACCTCCCACCTCCCCCCCCCCGTGTCCATAGTGCTGAGCTGTGGGCCCTGCCCTACGTTCTCTTCAGTAAATACTCAGCAAAAGTATCTATTTAGGATAGATGCTTTTACATGGTCCTCCTCCTCACATGCCCCCTTATCCCCTTTGATCTTAGCAATACCCTCTTCTGGACTTTCTCCTTTCACTAATGTATCTATAGAAAGTCTTGTCACCTTCTTTTACTGTTCATGCTAGTGTTTCCTTGGTTTGGGCTTTTGCCTGCCTTACTGTCTTCCCTGCTTCCCTTAAGAAAGTTTGGTATGCCTCCCTCTCTTCATCCTGCTGCCGTTCCCTTATATTTCCTGAAGTCCAGCCTTTTGACTCTGATCTTTTCTGCTACTATGTTTGAGAACCAAAGTGGTTTCCTTCTTCTTTTGCACTTCCTTTTCTCACTAACACAATGGGATGTTGCTTCAAGTATTACATTTTTAATGCTTGCCCACTTTGCCTGTACCCCCCTCACCTGTATTTCTTTTTGCAGGGCTAGCTTAACTCTGTTGGCCATCTTATCAAAGTCGACTCCTCTGAAGTCCCATATTTTTGCCTTGGATTGGGATGATTTTGTTCTAGAGGTCAAACTGAACCATACCATGTGATGGTTACTGGCACACAGGTGACTTTCTACCTGGAGATCTGTGATCCTTTCCCTGTTAGTCAGTACTAGATCTAAGATAGCCCTGTCTCTTGTGGGCTGTTGTACCAGTTGTTTGAGGCCTTCCCCCTGCAGGGAATCCATCATGTGTCTAGTTCTGGCAGATGTTCCTGCTGGTATTGACCAATCTGTATCTGGCATGTTGAAGTCTTCCATTATGAGAACCTCATCTTTAGCTGTCATGTTTTGTATATCTTCTAATAGTAACATGTCTATGTCCTCCCCCTGGTCTGGAGTCCTGTACACAACCCCAGTTCATATGGCTATCCCATTTCCTGTTTCAGGGATGACCCACAGTTCTTCTGGCTCCTCATGTGTATTCTGAATTTCTGTAGCTTTGATATTTTCATTGACATAAAGGGCTACTCCACACCAACCCTTTTTGCACCTTGGTCTCTTCTGAACAGTACATAGCCAGGTACTGAAGTCTCCCAAGTGTGGTAACAGTACTGGTAAACCATGTCTCGCTAATGGCTACTATGTCCAGTTTAGCCTTTATCATTATTGCCTGCAGGTCTGGGATCTTGTTTCCAAGACTGCAAGCATTTTGTGTACATGATTTTCCATTGGTCAGATTTCGGTGTGTTAGTGGTTGGGTGAGGTCCGGAGTTTCCCCTGTGTGTCGTATGGGGAGCCGGACCATTTTCTTTACCTGGTGATGCAAATGAACTACAAACATGCTGAACTCCTGTAAGATAAGGACTGCAAGGCCCATCCAGTCTGCCCATTAAGCATATGTAGGCATACATAGCTTGGTCTTTCTGTCAGATGAGTTCATTCAATTTATCTGACATAGGACTTAAAAAGAGTTAAGCATTGTTGCACTCTTCTTAATGCAAGAAATTGCAAAACAAATATATGTAATAACCCCTCTTGTCTCACTCATCTGGGCTGCCCTCGGGGTTCTCAACATACTTCCTAAAGGGGGAAGGGCCTGAGTCCTGGTCGGATCACCAATGGTGACTTGGTGCCTTCACCTGGTGCAATGGTATGGCCTCCTGTGGACAAGACAGGTTACCACCACCCAGGAACAATGATATATCCCCTTAGTGACTGACCCCTCTGGCACAGTTAGATCAACACTCCCACCCCACAATAACGATAACAAAGCACAAAGCACAAACACTTATGTAAGATGGCAAACAATAATCCCTCTTTATTAAAAATGATCTAAGACAGAGGAGGTGAGGGCTTCTCCCTTGAGCCTCCACATAATCATGCACACAACCCAGTATGAACTCTCCCCCTCTTCCCTGGGTGCATCTAGAACTATCCCAGATGGTGGGTACCTCACCGTTCTCAGTTGCAGACCTGCAGCCTCTCATTAGAGCTTTTGCAGAGCAACACAGGTTCAAGAAAAATCAGTCTGTCATTGGGATGGGGCTCTTCCCCAACACTCCTAGTTGATGCTAACAAAGAATCCCCAGAGCTGCTGCTTGGGGTACTCACGGCTACCCCAGGAGGATGATGGTCTCCCTGATTCAAGGATATGCATGGAGGATGGAGGAGGCACTGTTCTTTACCTGCCTGGACTTTCCAGCTTCGCCTGATGGCCTTTGTATTCAGTATTCACCAGACAGGCCTGTTCATCCTGCTAGCTCTCTGATCTCTACTGCAGCAGCAGATTCACACTGAAGACATGGGACAGATCAACTTCCCCTCGGCTAGACCTAGACTAGTGGCCTCTCAGCTTCCAGGACACTCCCCTGACTGGAATTCAAGGGCCCCTGCATGGAGCCATCCTTGAAGCCCGAGGCTTACTTTAACTGTCCCTTCCAGGCCAGCCAGTTAGCCCCAGTCCCCTCAGGGGAACCTCCTCTTTCCTTCTCTCCAGCAGCTCAGCCTTTCTCCTCCTCTTCTTTTCCATGGGGGGAAGGGTAGCCAGAGAGTCTTCCTCCCAACAGGCAGCCTGTCTCCTCTCTTGTTTTTTGGAGGGGGAAGGGGTAGCCAAAGAGTCTACATCCCAGCAGGCAGCCTTTGTAGCTGCCTTTTCTTTTGGTCCCAGCAGGTAAGCCCATTTTGGGGGGCTTACACACTCCCCTGGCTGGAAACCTGGCATCTCGACAAGCCCCTTTCACCCTTTAACCGATAACAAGTAGCATGTGCTTTTCTAGCTAGACACCTGGTTCCTAACCAGCACCAACAATAATCATATTTACAGCTAGGCTTGTATCAGGTCCAGCCACAACAATGGACTACATACAGGTAAGAGTGGGTGTGCACCTACTCTTACCCAAGGCCTCTCTAGGGCAACAAAATGGGGGATGGAGAACAGGAACCAGTGACTTGTGGATGGCATGGATGGGCAGATTTGTGGACTCACCCAGGGTGTTGTATGTGAGCTTTATAGTTGGCCATTGAGGTTGGCCCAATTGTCTGGCAGGGTATCGTCGAGCACTGGAACCAATTCACTGATGGAGGGTTTTTCCTTTGGCTCATAATCTACCATCTCCCCCTGGGGCTGACCCAGTATATTTATGCTATCTGGGGTTAGATCAGAAACAGGGGTGGGAGCTATAGCTGCATCTAACTCACTGTCTGGTGGAGGAGGTCATGCCAGGTCACTTTATTGACTACCCAAAACACTACCTAGATTAGGCCCCATCACAGGAACAGTGGGACTGGCCTCTGGGATGAAAGGCTGGGCCTCAGAGTTCAAGAATAATGCACGAACTGGGTAGCTGGTACTCATGGAAGGGGCAGAGTTTCGGCAGGACCACTCCTACTAGGGGGAGGGAACGTCCAAATTCATCCCCCACTAAGAGGAGGCAGAATGCTCCTCTTCACTTTCAGCACTGGAATGGCCTCCTTGGCCCTCCTTGGGGCCACACAGTGTCAGTGTCAGCACCCTCAGGGGTGTAGCCAAGAGGGGAGGAAAGGGACTGCCCTCTCTGCTTATTCTTCCCCCGGGTTATGGGCCATCTTGCTACTGGTGGGTTGTGACCCAAGGCAGGGTTTGGCATGATCTCCCCTATTGGGAGCAAATGATTTCGGTGCACCGTTTTCTCAAGCCCACGATCCTGCTCCTGCTTTATACAATACACTGGCAGGCTAGACAGTTCTCCACCATGAGGTAAGTGTCTGGGGCCCACCGACCCTGCATCTTATGCTTCCCCTGGAGTCTCAGATTATGCAGCAGGACCCTATTCCCCACCCCAGCTCTTGACTGCGTACTCTGGTGTCACACGTTTTGTTCCCCCTGACAACTATGTGCCACCACTTCGGAGGCTAGCTTGTATGCTGCCTGCAGCTATTCCCTCAGCTGGCTGGTATACTCAAGGAATGACTTATGGGAGGTCCCATCAGCAGATACCCCAAAGCAAAGGTCCACTGGCAGCTGGGCCTCACTACCAAACATGAGGTAAAAGGGGGAGCACTGGGTCACATCATTTTTTGTACAGTTGTACACGTGCACCAACTGACCAACCTTTTGACTCCAGTTCACTTTGTCCATGGGGTCCAGGGTGCCCAACATGTTCAGCAATGTCCTGTTGAAATGTTCGGGCTGTGGATTCCCTGTAGATGGTAGAGGGTGGCATGGGATTTCTATATGCCATAGGATGACAGAAACTCCCTCACCAAATGGCTCTTATAATCCCGGCCCTGGTCAGAGTGGATTCTTTTGGGGAGGCTGTAATGCTGGACGTACTGCTGCAAGACATTTACCACAGTGCTCACCTTCTGGTCTTTTGTGGAGACTGCCTGTGCATACCGGGTGTAGTGATCCATGATGATCAGTATGTTAGCAGTGTTTTTTCTGTCTGGTTCCAAGGACAGAAAATCCATGCACACCAACTCCAGGGGCCCACTGGTGCTGATGCTGATCAGAGTAGCGGACCATCTGGGCAAAGTCTTCCACTGGATGGACCGCAGGCAGCTCTTGCACTGGCTCTCCACGCCAGCTTTCATTCTGGTCCTATAGAACCTAGCCCTACACGCATCTACGGTGTGGTCATAGCCCACGTAGGGACTTGAGGACAGCCCCACATTATACTGTGGGCAATACCAACTGCTGCTTAGATCGGCCTGGATGGTTCTTGTCCTGCACTGCATGCAGCAGCAGTCCATCCCACAGAACCAGCTTGTCCCACTCCCTTAGCATGTGGTGGGCATCAGGGTGACTGTTCTGCATCTGTCTAGGGGATTTACCCTCCATGATAGCCCAAAGAATGTCTCATATGCCAGGGTCCAATGCCTGCTCATGGTGCAGGTCAGCCTTACTAGGCTGAGTCAGGGATGAGAGATTAAGAGAGGCATGTGAAATTTAGATTAGCAGGATGGATAGCTTTGGATGGGCTCCCACTACCTCTATGCTCCAGGTGGCACATGTGGTGGTATCAGGAGGGGGCCCTACCTGTGAGCAGAGCATTTGAACCAGGGCCAGTCCAACCTGGACTTGGGGAGTTGAGGTGTCACCATGTGGGCATTGGGATAAGGCATCCACATTCACATTGGCTTGTCCACTCCAATACTCCAGACTTAAATTGTAGGTGGAAAGGGCTGAAAGCCATCGGTGCCCCATTGCATCCAACTTCACCGTGATAGTGACGTACATCAGAAGATTGTCATCAGTGCGAGTAGTGAATGGGATCCCATACAGATACTCATGGAACTTCTCCATCACTGCCCATTTCAGTGCCAGGAATTCCAGTTTATGAACTAGGTAATTCCTCTCAGAGGAGGTTAGGCCATGGCTAGCAAAAGACAAAGGGAAAATTCCCTCAGGATGCTCCTGATACAGAATGGTGCCCAAACCACTTAAACTGTTGACTGTGTGGAGGATATAGGGCTTCTGGGGTCAGCAAAAGCAAGGACAGGGGCCTCTCCCAGCCTCCGGATAATCTCCTTGAAAGCAGCCTCACATTCCAGAGTCCATCAGTCCCCAGTAGGTTCCCCAATGCGTAAGTACCCCTTAGAGGGGTGTACCCCCTTCTTTTGGTTCACTGGAGGGTAGAATTGCATCAGGTCATTCAGAGGATGTACCACCAAGGAGTAATCCTTCACAAACCAATAATAGTAGCCACAAAACCCCAAGAAGGACTGCAAGGCTTGCAAGTGGGTTGGCTGGGGCCATGAGTGGAGGGCCTCCACTTTAGCTGGGTCAGTCTGCACACCTTCGACCAAGACGATGTGCCCAACATACTTAACCACAGGCTGACAGAACTGACATTTGTCAATGGAGACCTTTAAGCCAAACTCCTCCAGCCAATCCAGAACCTTCATTAACCGGGCTTCATGTTCCTCCAATGTCTGCCCAAAGATAATGAGGTAATCCAGGTAGACTATGACCTTAAGCAGGTTCATGTCTCCCACGGCACTCTCCATCAAATGGAAGATGGCCGGGGCTCTGGATATGCCCTGGGGCATAAGCTTGACTTGGTAGAAACCCAGCAGGCAGATAAAAGCAGTCTTCTCTTTGTCCTCCTTGGCCATGGGTATTTGGTAGTACCTGCTCTGGAGATCTAACACAGAGAACCACTTGCTCCCTGACAAGCTGTCCAGCACATCCTCCACTAGGGGCACTGTGCATTGGTCTGGGATAGTCCTCTTATTTAGCAAGCGGTAGTCGATGCACATCCTCACCGCTCCACTCTTCTTCTGGGCCACCACAATGGGGGAAGCATATGGGCTCTTGGACTCCGTGATGACCCTGGTGTTCAGTAACCCTAGCAGGTGTTTCTGAACATCTTCCACATCACTGGGGGCTAACCTCAATGACCATTCTCTGAAAGGAAAGTCATCTTTCAGATTGATACGGTGTTCTTCTCCAGTGACACAGCCCATGTTCCACTCATGTAAGGAGAAAACTCGCTGATGCTTTGCCAACTTACGGCTTAGGCTCCGCCTATAACTGTTGGATACAGGGGAGCTTCCAAAGTCGAACAGGGATGGGTCTGTTTCCTCCCCTGTATCTTCCCCAGGGATGACGGACATGGCTACATCTCACCAAAAAATAGTGGCCAACACATAACCCCTCTAGATGTTCACTGGCCTTTTGGACTTGTTCCGAACCCTCTTGATAACTCATCATGCACTGGAACTGTCCGAGTGGGGCAGCACTCCTCTCTGTAGCAACAGCCCATGCAGCAGGCTACCTGTTGGTGAGACATCTAGTATGAAAGCAGTCCCTTGGGAGGATTGGTCAAACCGAGCGATGCCCATCACGGGGCATTCAGCACTGGTGGGGAGGGTTAACTCTCCCTAGCCACCTGGTGGACTATCATGATCCTGTCTCCATTGGCCCCACTTGGGTCGCTCTTCACCTCCAGCCCCAACCGTTTCATGGTGGCTTTATTGGAGGGGTTGGTAGCTCATCTATCCCACCCCAGTCACAGTACATCTGGGCCAACCACTCGAACATATTGGCATTGGTCTCAATAAACACTGGAGTGTCAGACATGCTCTTCAGCTCAGGGCAGACTAAAGCGAGGGCCTCTATAGTGGGTGGGGTCTACTTCCCCCTTGCCAGGAAGGAAATGCTGACCACACAATACCCATCATATGGGTAATCTGTGGTATCTATATCCCATAGGGACAATCCTGACAGGGGTAGGAGAGGTAGATATTTTAAGTGTTGGTCATAAAAAAGCTGGTGTATGATGGTGACCTGGACCTGCTATCCAGTAAAGCGAAACAGGTCACTCCTTCTACCATGACTTCAGTGTCTGCTTGAGGACCGATCAGACCCCCTCGGCACACCATATTGGAGGGTACTTGGGGGTCTGTCCAATGGGTGGAGCAATGCCATTTCGGGGGCACAGGTCACTCCATTACCAGTCTTTTGAAGTTTCCCTGCTCCCTTCATTTCTTTGCCACCAGCTGTGGATTCTCTTCCCTGCAGCAACCCCGCCAAGTATGGCCATCCTGCCCAAACTTGAAGCAGAACCATCCCTCTTAGGGCCCCATGGACCGTTGAGACCCAAGCTTGGGGACAGCATAGTTTGGGGGCAGTTGCTGAATGACAGACGATGTCATGCTGGGGAAAGGGAGGGATTCTATGGCCAGCTACATGGTCTGTACCATGTCCTTCACATCCTGGACCTCCTGCAAAACTGCCCCCAAGTTGGCAAACCTGCCAGTTCAGCTCAGTCAGAAGTTGGGGCTGCACAGCAGCACTGGTGTCTGTGAGCACTGGCAGCAGTGCTCCCACCTTCTGTTGGGCTTCCTTCTCCTTTACATCATTCAACAACTGCTTTAATGAGGGGGGAATCACCTTTCCGGTCCCACAGCCTGAGGGTGACCACAATCAATCTGGAGTGCACTGCCCCCCTGCAGGATCTGTTCAAGTTGCATCTGTGCCATCACTGATGGCGAGTTGTGCCCAGCCTCAGTGAGCTTACACACCATGATCTCCACCCTAATAATATACTGGGGCACTTCTCACCTGTACTTTGCATGGTGCCCCACAGCTGGCCCAGCACAGCCTTCCTCTTCTCAACCACCACAAAAGTGCTCTGCAGGATGTTCAGGTAGTTGTGTGGAGTGCAATTTGGCTGGCTGGCCCATGAGGACTGTATCACATCCAGCACCGTGCCACAAAGCCTTTCCAAGGTTCCCTTGCATTTATCTTCCTCAGAACGCACCCAGACCTGAATCATCTGGGTGGCCTGACTGCTCCAGAAGTGGAAGTCATCCTCCCCAGCCCCAGAGAAGGTACACAGACACTTATACTGCTCATGGGCCAGCACCAGATAGAGGGTAAACCTGCCTGGCAGTGTAATTGGGAGCTTCCCACCTCCCAGGAGCAGGCCCTGAGATCTTGCAGGGACTTCCCTTCCTCCTTAAGCCACGACTCCAAGAGGGTTTCAAAGCCCTTCCACTCATCAGTCAGGGGACCAGAGGGGCCCAGCTCTCCTGAGGGCAGGTTGCTGGCCATCCCTTTTTTCAATAAGACCAAGGTCTCTTGGGATGTATCCGGGGTCACATTGGGGGGTACTTCCACAAGGCCCAGGTCCTTTCCTGTCTCCACTTTTATGTCCCTGCACCCCTTAATCTGGTCTGTCACCACTCTCTGAATCTTTAACACTCTGTAGTTGGGCAGAGTCCTCCCTAAGATATGTAGGATAGCCTCTTTATTCCACCCCACTGCCACACTGTTCACTAGCAGCATCCTGTGGGGGTTAAAACCCTCAATGTCACACCTGTCCTCTATATTTTGGAAAGCCATTTTCCTGGTCTCCACCCAAGGGAAAGAATCACCCATCAAATCAACCCCAAACTAAAAAAACAAAAATGGAAACAGAACAAAATAAGGGGGGGGTACCAAAAAGTCAACTGTATGTCTTTTTCAGGACAAAAGGGCAGTCTCTGGGCCAAAAGAGATCTCAGTGGTGCCTCCACTTGTAACAGCCCCTCTTGTCTCACTCACCTGGGCTGCCCCAGAGCCCTTGGGGTCCTCAACATACTTCCCCAAGGGGGACAGGCCTGATTCCTGGCCGGATCACCAATGGTAACTTGGTACCTCCACCTGGGGCACTGGTACAGCTGCCTGTGGGCAGGACAGGATACCACCACCCAGGAATAATGACATATCCCCCTTAGTGACTGATCCCTCTGGCACAGTTAGATCAACGCTCCCACCCTGCAATAATGATAACAAAGCACAAACACTTATGTAAGATGGCAAACCATAATCCCTCTTCATTTAAAATGATCTAAGACAGAGGAGGTGAGGGCTATTCCCGCAAGCCTCCATAAAATCAGGCTTACAACCCAGTATGAGCTCTCCCCCCTCCCCTGTGTGCACCCAGAACAATCCCAGATGGTGAGTACCTCACCGTTCTCAGTTGCAGGCCTGCAGTCTCTCACTGGGGCCCTTGCAGAGCAACACAAGTTCAAGGAAAATCAGTGTGTCATTGGGGGTGCGGCTCTTCCCCAACCCTCCTAGCTGATGCAAACAAAGATTCCCCAGAGCTGCAGCTCGGGTTACTCACAGCTTCCCCAGGAGGATGATGGTCTTCCTCATTCAAGGATATACATGGAGGGGTGGAGAAGGCACTGTTGTTCACCTGCCTGGCCTTTCCAACTTCACCCAAGGGCCTTTGTAAACAGTATTAACCAGGCAGGCCTGTTTGTCATTCTATCTTTCTGACATCTACTGCAGCAGCAGATTCACACTGAAGATGCAGGGTGGATCAGCTTCCCCTCAGCCAGACCTGAGCTAGTGGCCACTCAGCTTCCAGGGCTCTCCCCTGGCTAGAATTTAAAGGCCCCTGCATGGAGCAGTCCCCAAAGCCCGAGGCTCCTTTAACTGTCCCTTCCAGTCCAGTCAGTTAGCCCCAGTCCCCTCAGGGAAACCTCCTCTCTCCTTCTGTCCAGCAGCTGAGCCTTTCTCCTCCTCTGCTTTCGTCTGGGAGGGGGAAGGGTAGCCAGAGAGTCTCCCTCCCAGCAGGCAGCCTTTGTAGCTGTCTTTTCTCTTGGTCCCAGCAGGTAAGCCCATTTTGGGGGGATTACATATAGTTAAAACATATCAGAGTAACGGCCTTCTCCATCGATAATAGGGCAGTACCTTTTTAGAACTGCCTTTAATGGACTTTGATCCACAGCTCGAGTGTCAGACTGGACTGGTATTAGTGATATGTGAAGATCACAAAACTCCCTTTGCAAATTAATTTGTAAAGTAAGGCAACTTTGCTAAGTTAATTCTCATTATGAAGTGTTACTTTGCAAAGAGGTAACAATTTTGCAGAGTGGGTGAAGCGGAACTTCACTAGCAAAACTCTCTGCATACTGCTAATTTGCATAGTGGGAACAACTTCAAAAAATGAGTGAAATGGAGTTCCATTGCAAAATTTGCTGAACAGAAACACTGAATTGAGGTTATAAGCATATCTTGTGACCCCTTTCCAAGTCAGATCACATGGTACGGTGAAATGAAAGTGAATGTATTCATGTCTGTGTTCAGTGCAGTCCTTTGAGTCTGTGAAAGATGAGGTTTGTCCTCTGATATTCCCTGCGAATAATATTGATTTATCTAAAAAAGAATCCTTTTTCAGTAAAGCACTTTGATATATTTAGTCGAAAGACAGAGCTGGGAAGCTCTGTGGAGTTCTTATTTGTTTAGAGTTGTCTGTGTTTTGAAGGTTTTGAGACTTGTAAATTTAGTCACATACACTGCTGCTGTGAGATTCTGAGAAGCAGGGAATGAAAATTTTCTCCAGCATGGCTGCCAGGAATGTGATGGACAGCATTGTGCTTTCAGTATTTGATTTCATACTCTACTTGTGTGTGTTTAGGCAATATTTCTCTATATGTTGCTGCTTTTGTTATTTATTGCAGTAGGAAGATTACATATACAGTACTTTTCTGGTCTATATTATTATCATTATTGTTATTTTTTTCCCTTATTCTTATTTTTCAGAACACAGCTCATATAAGTATGTTCTGAAAAGAAGATGAACGGGCAAAGGTGTTGTTTCCAGTCATGGATATGGTGGGAAAGGAGGAGGTCAAGGTCAAAGCTGGGTAGGGGCAAAGTGGATATGGCAACCATGGGAGGAACTGTAGTGTCTCAAACAGTATAAACAAAAAAAGAAAATGCACTCCAAAGATAGGAAGACCCATGGAACCAATTGTGAATAATAATAGTGACTATTATTCACAATTGGTTCCATGGGTCTTCCTACCTTTGGAGTGCATTTGCTTTTTTGTTTATACTGTTTGAAAGCCTTCCAAACTCTGGATGTGCACCCTTCCCCAATTCCCAGTGAGCTCAGTGTAAATTGTTTTTTTCTGAAGAAACTGTAGTGGTTGTTAAAATGAGGAAAGTAGCAACAGGTGGGATAGTATTGTCATGAAGAATAGAAAAAGCTACTATTTCTACGGAGAAAATTAACTTAGGTAACATAAATGCTACTAGTTCCAAGCTTTTGTCAGCAACAGATGCAATAAATCTATTGCTTGAGGGAGGCAACATTGGTAGCAAGGGCCAGACATCATGATTAAATAAAATAAAAACTTGAAGTCTGGCAGAGTCAGAGGGGATAGGTGCTGCTGGTACAGGACACAGGCAGCTAAAAGGAAAGGTTATGGATACAGCTCTGAAACATAGAAACATAGAATTTGACGGCAGATAAGCACCGCTTGGCCCACCCAGTCTGTCCATTTCCCTACCTGTTCGTTAGCTGCAGATCCTAGTTAACCAGCAGCCTACTTCTTCCTACTCCCAACCCCTAGAATTGCCTTATGACTGTCCCATGCATGCTTGAATTCCACCACTGTTTTTGACTACACAACCTCCTCTGGAAGGCTGCTCCATACATCCACAACCCGCTCTGTGAAAAAATACTTCCTTAAATTACCTCTGAGCCGCCCCCCTTCTATCTTCAAATTGTGCCCCCTTGTTCTTGCACACCTCTTTTTTTGAAAGATGCTACCCTCTTGGACTTTGTTGATTCCCTTGAGGTACTTGAAAGTTTCTATCATTCCCCCCTCTCCCTCCTTTCCTCGAGGCTATACATATTAAGCTCCTTAAGTCTCTCTTCATATGTCTTCCGTTGCAGACCCTGCACCATTTTAGTTGCCCTCCTCTGGACAGCTTCCATCCTGTCTATGTCTTTGTGGAGATTGGGTCTCCAGAACTGCACGCAGTACTCCAGATGTGGTCTCACCAGCTGTCTGTACAGAGGGATAATAATTTCTTGTTTTCTACTGGTGATGCCTCTCTATGCATCCCAGTATCCCCACCCTCCTTGCTGCCCTCTCACATTGCTTGCCCACCTTTAGGTCATCTGATATGACTACCCCAGGTCCCTTTCCATTTTGTTGTTGTTAGTATCTCACCCCCCATTGTGTACTCTTCCCCTGGGTTTTTGTTTCCCAGGTGCATTACCTTGCACTTCTTAGCATTGAATCTAAGCTGCCATACATTTGACCATTCCTCTAACCTTGCAAGTCCCTTCTCATCCTTTCCACCCCACCTTGTGCATCAACTCTGTTGCAGATCTTTGTGTCATCTGCAAAGAGACATACTTTTCCTTCCAGTCCCTCTGCAATGTTGCTTATAAAGACATTGAAGAGGACCGGTCTAATACTGAACCCTGTGGTACCCCTGCTAACCCCCTTTTTTCAAGTGGACTCCATTTACTTACTCTCTGTGTCCTATTCTCTAGCCAATTCTTTACCCAGGCTGTCATCTTGGGACCCACTCCCAGGCTGGCTAACTTGTATATTAATCTTTTGTGTGGGACTGTGTCAAATGCCTTGCTAAAGTCTAGGTAGGCCATGTCCACAGCCCCTCCCTGATCAACTACTTTGGTCACCCAGTCAAAGAAATCTATCAGATTTGTCTGGCATGACCTTCCCACTGTGAATCCATGCTGCCTTGGGTTCTGTGCCCCTCTGGCCTCTAGATACTTAACAATTCTTTCCTTCAGAAGTGATTCCATCATTTTCCCTACCACTGAGGTTAAACTAACAGGTCTGTAGTTTCCTGCTTTTGCCTTGCTCCCACTTTTGTGAAGGGGAATCACATCTGCCCTCCTCCAGTCCTCAGGTACCACCCCATCTTCCCATGATTTGTTAAAGAGGGTAGTCAGTGGTGTCACTAGTTCTACCCTTAGTTATTTTAGAATTCTGGGATGAATACCATCATGCCCCATTGCTTTGTCCACCTTCAGTTTTAAGAGCTCTTTCAGAACCCTTTCTTCTGTAAATGAGCTGGTATCAACTGGTGCCAGTTGCAGAGAAGGTAGTCGAGGAAAGGGATAGATGAGGAGGAGGAGAAAAGAGCAGGTTATGGAACCAGTGGGTAACATTTATGGAGAGGAAGATGATAATTATGATGAAGATGAAGATCCACTGTGGGAGCCAGAGAGGAAGAAGAGAAAGGGTGGTGGTGCTGTAAGTGTTGCTGATGGTTCCATATCATAATAGCGATCAAATAACAGTGATTGCTATTATGGCGAGTGTATATTGCCAAAAAGTAAATTGGCGATATACACTTCCAGGCAACTCGATATCCAGAACACTAAAAAGTGTTTTTTGTGGAGGTTGGGGGGGCTTTTGCCCCACACACCCCTGAAATTAGATTCTAAACGGGGGGGGTGCATGTTGGGGAGGGGGCAAAATCCAGATGTAGGGAAAAAATTAAGTCCCACTGCCACAGGACCTGGTACCTGCTGTGCCACAGCTAGCCACCCACACCATCACACTACACAGCTAGCTCAGTGGCAGCAGGCACACCAGTCCCCTAAAACTCCTTCCCTGTCACTTTCCTTCTCTTTGCTATCCCCCCCTTCCAGTCGCCCTTCCCTACGATCACTTTTGCATAGGGTCGCTACCCTTGCAGGGTAGCCCATGAGGAGAAAGCCCTGAATATGAGTCGCCATTTTCATGGTTTCACATATTCAGTCGTTGTCCTCACTGGATACCATTGCTGATAGTGGTGATGACAATACCCCAGACAGTTGAAAATGTCTGCCTCTCATGATGGTGGTAAAAGTTCTGTTATACAGGCCCCTCCTTTATTTATTTATTTGTTTATTTATTTATTTATTGATTGATTGATTTTATTTATTTAAAATTTGGAATTAACCTTTGAGCATAGGCTCATTTACAAAGGTTCCATGTCAAATGACAATTAAACAGACAAAGTACAAAACAGGTATAGGATAACAACAATACGGAATTAAAATTACAACTCTAGATAATTGTTACAACACGTGAACTCCATCCGGCAACAGATAGGACTAACATTAATGAACTGTGGAGAGACAAGAGAGAGAGAGAGACCCCCTAAGGAGGGGATAAAAATAAAGAGCAATGGTCAAATGGTGAAGAGAGGAGCCTCTTCCCGGGGGGGTGGTAAATATCAGCATCAGGTCAGAGGCTTTGTCGACAGCATGGGGCAGGGGCTGGGCCTGCTACGGGGGGGAGTGGCAGGTTGGCCAAAGAATAAGTGGGAGAAGGTGGGAGAGGGCAGGTGAGCCATGGGAGAGAGGGAATTGGAGGAGAGAAAGTGGAGTAGAGCAGGGGAGGGGTGTGGGAGTGACAGGGGTGGGAGCCAGAGCAGTGGTAGAGGGAAACTGAAGAACAGCCCTGGGTCAACTCAAAGGGCAGCTCATTGAACTAGACTGTTGTTCAAGTCCAAAATAGAAAGGAATCCACCTCCAACCAATGTTCTCTTGCATCATGTGAAGCCCAGACTGTCTAAATCACTTGTATCTGCTCTTTATGTTCTAGATTATGAGAATAAGATCGTGGCCATATGCCACCTGTGCCTGGTGAGGTTAGGCATGGTAAGAATGGAAGTCACATTAGGACTGGTGAGCAATGCACTCACCTTAAACAAGATCCCTATCAATGTGACTTGCTCATCGAAAATCAACAACACTTGGTGGGGATGATTTACCAACGAGAGTCATCACTGCCTCTATTTAGAAAAAAACATTCCAAGTTACCACATGGGGTTGCAAAGGAAGTTAGTATTGATGAAAAGTAGGAACTTAGGGAGGAGGAGGAAGAGAAGGAGAAGGAGGAGATTGTATTAGCTAGCAGTGGCCTCACTAGAAGTAGCAATCAGGCATGAGTAGCACCCTGACAACCCACCTTCCCAATCAAGAAGCATAACGTACTGTTTGAAAAAAAATACAAAAGATTTTCTGCACTAACTGAGTCACAGTTCCCCACATTATGGCTATCTCAGTTTCAAGAAAGAGTCACCAGCCCAACACACCAAAACAAGTGCAGCCCTCATGCATAAAATATCAGATTGCCATGCTAAATATCCCTTAAATCTTCTGGTAGCTCAGGAGATGAATGCTGCAATTGCACAAATGTTGATGATAGAGATGCTGCTGTACTCCTTTATCAGACATGAAGGGTTCCATAAGCTGATGTAGAGGGTCTGTCTCAAATGACAGGTGCCTAGAAGATCATATTTTTGGGTCATGCTGTGCTAGTACTGCATAAAATAGTCGGAAGTGCATTATGCCACATTTTACAGCATTCAGCTTCTACCTAAATACATACTGTAGATTTATGTATTGATACATGGACTTGCTGACCGACCGTGGGAACTCATTAAGTTGTATTATGACACACTGAGCTTAAGTGCCTTGGATAATCTTTGACACAGGCAGCAAGTGCCTTGGATAGTTTGTGACACAGGCAACAAGTGATGGGAATCAAACTGTACAAGCAGCACCAACCCTGGGATTCAAAAACATGCTGCACTGGCAAAGAAAAACATAATGCGGAAACACAGTGCAGAGAAAATTTTGCCGGTAGTTCTGCAGGAGACTGGCTATTGGTTACACTGACAATCACTGAATGTGGCTTCATTTTGAGTGAAAATGACTTTAATATGTTGAATTGGTGCTGGCCCAGTGGTGTTGAAGGCTGAGGCACTGGACACCTTATCTCGTGCCACACCGGCGACTAGTGTTCAGGAACAAAAATGGGCCACTAGGGGTTGGCAGGGGAGGAGATGGATTTGAACATCTGAGGGGCTGCTCTCCTTCTCTGGGGAGGGGGGGCAACACTGGTTGGTCCCTGACTGTCCTCTAGCAGAGGCTGAGGGGCAGCGCACTGATGCTGCAGAAAGAGGGGCAGAGATGGGGCAGATGCCTGGGGGAGCACGTGTGTGATCCTTCCATTGGCGTCATTGCACACCTCATCTCCAGGGGGCTGAAAAAGTGAAAAATTACTCTGATCAGGCAGCATGAGCTTCTGACCTCCACGGCCTGACCCCGAATGGCACCTCCTCATCTGGATCCATTCTGGTGAGTACAGCTAAGGAGGGTAGCCTCCTCACCACCTCGCCATGGGGAGTAAGCCATGGGTGAATTGAGGAATTGGCCTGATGTCCAGTGTGTGGGCCGAGAGGTCGTCGGGATGTTTCAGACAACTGGAGCCAAGGGAGCAGAAATAATAAGCAAAAAAAAATTATAATAATATGTTGAAGTGTATGAATGCTGCTTTGCTTTACTTCTAGGCACATTGGCTCAATTTTGTTGTTCATGAATTTTTGAATCAAGAAGACCTGAAGGCACTTCCTACTGTTTGTTACCATATATGTTCTGATTTTTATCTGGGAAGGTCCATTATCATCTCAGACAGCTGCAAATCTAAAACCAAATGTCTGCTCTGGCTGAAGGCTGAAGTTGCCACAAATGGAACTCCACTCTTCATATGATAGAGCATTTGTATAAGCAGTAAAAAAACCTGTGTGAATGGTTGCTGGTACACAGTTGTTGGGACAGTGGAGGAGTGTCAATGACTCAATACAGAGTAGTGGTGACTGATAGATGGCATTTTTAGGGCTGCAGAGGGCGAAGCCCTGCAGATCTTTTGCTACATAAAAGCACTACTGCATTCCTTGCAAACAAACAACATGATGAAGTGACAAATGTCACCTTCGTGGTCACATCCCTGGAATACTCCTTGCTCTTTTACACAGCTGCAGTGGGTGGAGCATGGCACTGTCCACTATGACTAAGAAGGCCACCAAAGTTTTTTGTGCATGACACGGTGAACAGTGCCATGGGGAATGGTACAATATCTCTGCATTTTTTGTCAAGTTTCTGCAAACAACAGTTATAAACTTGAATATCCACCCAAGAAGCAGAAAATGGAGGCATGCACCGACAAGTAAAGTGATCTTTCCCTTTTTGTTACTCATGTTATGGTATCACTATAAGCTTGCATTACAGTATGAGAGGAGAGCAGCAGTTTCTTCTCTTGTCTGTCTGTGGCTGATGCTCTGAGCACCCTCCAATCATGGAGAAAAGACACCCTCACAATGCTGGTACCTGGCAGCTCACTTATCAGTCTGACATGGCAGTGAGTAGTGCTACCTCCCCCAAAGCAGCAGAAATTTGTTGCATCCTAGTACAAGAGGACAGGAGCACTTTTCTTTCTGTATGTCTCTGTGCCTGCCGGTCTGAGCCCCCCCCCCCAAGTTCTTGCTGTCGGTGTCACCAAAAAGTCCTAACTGCAGTGCCACTCCCTTCCAGCATGACTGCATCAATGACACCAGGTACAGGCGGCAGTCACAGGCAGGGAGCCATTGGAGACTCAGATAAGAACTCTGTTTGAATCATTAGAGAGCCATGTAAGTATTCAAGGTGCCTGTTGCTCCTGACTGCTGTTAGAACAACACTGATATCTCAGGGAATAATAAAAAAAAAGAGAAATAGAATGTTAAACACATGAGAGGCAAGAACTACAGTGATGTTTCAGAGACTCACTGGAATATAAAAAAAATAGGATATTAAATACTGTATGTAGGAGACAAAAGCCACATTGATGCCTCAAGAAGTCACTGAAAAAACAAAACAGAAATGTAAAGTTAAATATGAGAAATACAACAGTCACACTGACATTATTGAATTATTGAAAAAGCAAAATGGAAACAGTATGTTTGACTTCCAGCTCCCTCATCGGAGCTCTGTGTAGTGTTTGACATTTCTCTCTGTAGTATAAAGAGTAAATATTTTGCATCTGCATGCATAATACAGACGTTTACCACCTTCAGTCCTCTGTATTGTATACAGTCATGCACACACATTGGATTGGGCTTGACAGGGTGCAGTTTAAAATTCACTGTTTCATTGATGTGGGAAAAGTGTTCGAAACTGCTTTGAACATAGCCTCTGCAAGATGGCACATATTGTGTTCAAGTCTTACCTGCCCTCCCAACTTTCACTGTTTAGAAGTTACATCCACTCCTTGGAATGCTTTCGGCTTCTGTTATCTGCAATTTCCAAAATAAGATGATGGCCAGTTGAATAATTAAAAGTCATTTGCTCATTCCACTTATTATTTGCAAAAATGATGAAAATCTTGGGCTGGCTGAAATGTGTTTTCGGAGAGTAAGAAACTGTTAGACCACTGATTCCACTACAAGGAAAGAACACTGCTTAAATGCGTAACAGATTTTTCAGGATGTCCGTTATAGCATGTGCAGAGGATTGACACTTAAATAAGTTGTTTTATTCTCGTGTTTCATTGCTTTCCTGTTTGCACTTTATGCAATACAGTACAGTAGGGTATACTAAAAAAGCATGAAGAATGATTCTGCCCTAAGTTCTTTTCTGTGTTGTTGGCCTTTTTACATTTGGTTAGTGACCTGAAAATTTGCTCTGAGTAGACATTTCATCGAGAGAAGTAAAATCAAGTTCATCAGACTTTGTCAGTGGCAGAATCTTTACCTCTTGTAATATTTATTATAAATCATAGTTTTATATTGATCTGAGGAGCTGTGTAATACATCATATGTGTAGAAAATAGCAGGGTTCTTATAACTCCAACAATAACTCCAACATAACATGTTTCCAGAACATCAATTTGAGCCTCCAGCACATCACTACTGTCAAAACTAAGTTAGTGGAGGGAAGCACAAGGCTTAGTAGACATACCTGGCTATGGTGCCTGCTTTCAGAGAGGTCCCTGCTTTAAAGACAAAACATTTCTTTGATCCGTCCTGAAGTTTGCATTTTTGTTACATAAGTGAGGATTTAGATCATAAAACTATGTCAGGCATTGGTGTCACAGTTAAGTTCTCCTTAAGAAAGGATTTTTGTCACTGTGTTACATATTGTGATAACTTCTAGAGCTAATGCACTTTTGTAAGATGTGATCTTGATTTTGATCTCTCCTCATTTTTTTTCTATGCACTGTCCCTGATTTGTTGGGTATGGAATTTGTATGCATGGAATTTGTATGCATGTGGTACAGTTGGTCTGCTGGAGTGTTGACATTGTACCTGCATACTGCAGAATAGTTGGATCTCATTAATGAGAAGAGAATGGCCACTGGGGATTGAGTTAAAGTGATGGGGGAGACCTACACAAATTCAATTATTCAGTCATCAGCAATAGGGGTACTCCAGCAGGTGTCCCTTAGATGGGTCTCATGCAGCCATCAGTATTTGCAGAGAATCCTTATCTACAGCCTGCTGTCTGCAGATTTCTGTACATTCAAGAGACTTTGATAAGTACTAAGGTACCAGAGCTTGGACACTGCTTCAGACAGACCATCAGCTCAGCTTGTGATACAGCTGTAAAGAATACAACACTGTATTATTTGGATCCTAAAATCATATTTTCTACCTAGTGTTAAGACCCTATATTAATCTGCTATGGTAGTGACACCTTCAATAACATTTGCTTAAAAAATGAAGCCAGACAGCTACTGGAAGCATCACATTACTATATATGTTTCTCTTTTCCTCAGTATTAATTAGGAAAGGAATTTTTCACGAAAACAGATCTTTGCCCCTTACATTTCATCTACTGCTGCAGATTGTCTATAACAGGATTATGTTTACCTAGATATATGATATATATGTATGTTCTTACTTTCTCTCATATTTTTATTACTAAGGATTTCTGCATTAATACAGGACCTTTGACCTCTTAACTTAATCTGTTTCTGCTGGTACAGTAGTGCATAAGCATTGATTCCTATGTTGCGTTGTTTTGCCCTTCCAGTGACTGAATTAGTCATTTGAAGTGTTTGTTTATTTAATTAATAATTTATCACCAGTATCAATCAATCAAATCTGTTTATTGATTGGCAAGTTATACCATTACAATATCAATATTAGAGTTCAATAAAATATCAAAGTACAATAAAAAAGAAAATAAAAATTAAAAATATGAACACATAGTAATTATTAATGTCATTTTAAGTAGTTTAAAACAGTATTTCATTACAGATAACAGTGCATGTTTTCCTATCATTGATTTAATTGATACATTTGTGCAATTATGCAGTATTATTCTAGAACATGTAGTTTCCTCCTGTCTGTGATTTTACAAAAGGAAATCACATTCTCCAATACGTATGCTATATTGGCTCTTAATAAATATGTTGCCATTTAATTCAGTTCCAGTTTAAAAGTGGATAGTATGTCTCCCAAACATTTATCCCTTATCTTATTGTACAATGGGCACTGTATTAAAATATGAGTTATATCATCTTCTGTGGTTTGGCATTTGAAGTTACTCCCCCCAGACTGTTTGCATAAAGTTTTCATTCTTTGGCTTTAGAAGTATTCAAACCTATACCTAGTAAATATTTTTTTCTTCTGTTTGGATCTTTTAAAATATTTAAATAGTTTTCAAAACTTAAATATCTTTTTAATTATTTGACAACCATTTGCTGATTTTATATTACTTGCTTAACTCTATGTCCCTTTGTATATATGTATCTCTTAACCTTTCTTTTATTTTTATGTAAATCTCTCTTAATGGTCTAGTGTGAATATCTACAATGTAATTTAATAAACCATGTGGTTTAATAATTGTTTCCATTATCTGCATACTTGGAAATATTTCATGTTGGATAGCATACTTAATAGACGCGCGTCTATGCTTTTGTGTGGGAGTCTATTCTCAGCCATTTTATACACATATAGCCAGAACATTACCATTCTTTCTTCTGTGTCTCCTTGTAATACTATTTGTCCTGTCTCCATCCATACCAGTACAGGAAGTGTGCCTTTTGGAAGTACTAGAAGATGTTTGCAATATGTGTTTACCATAGGTTCTAGTGTTTCCCTCAGTTCTATGCCCCACACTTCCACTCCATATAATACTTGATTTCTTATGTTTGTGTTAATAAGTTTGATACAGCCTTTTGTTGATCCACCCCAACTTTATTTGCAAAGCCTATAACTGCAGATGGACATTTTTTGACTTTAATTTCCATTTCCTTTTTTATGTTTTCCCCATTTAGATTAGCTAGTAAACTTTATTCCCAAATAGCAATAGTTTTTTACAGTTTCCAATTCTTTATTGTCATACTTTATTTTGTAATTACCCATTGTTCTTTTGCTGTTTCCACATATCATTTACTTTGTTTTATCATAATTAATTTCTAGTTCCATGTTTTCCATTTCTTTTTGAAGTTTATAAAAGCTTCTTTTAATACCCAAGAAGCTGGTCGAAAGGAGGACAAAGTCATCTGCATAAGCATGGTAGGGGCAGCACCTGGGGCCCACTTTAGGCACTGAAAGTCCTGGGTCATAAAGTTTATTTATTTATGGAATTTTGGTAACCGGGTAGGCTCTCTGAGACAAGACAGCCCCTTTTTCAGGGATGACCATGGAAGTACAGTACATTAATAGTGCAAACATTAATACAAGAAATTTGACAAGGAGGAGTAAAACAATAAAAATGGACAATATTTCCATTCAGCAATGCAAAAATGAGTAATGTAAAGAACAGTAAACAAAACCATACATATAGACATCATTTGCAGTTTTTTTTCAGTCAGAGATAAAGAGATACAGGGAGTGGAAAGTTTTGTTAGGAGAGGCATGGTAGGAGTAAACAGGAAAACAGCAATTGGGAATCAATGGAAGCAAGAGCAGGGTGAGGCAGTTAAGTGAGATAACAGAGAGCTTTGAAACTGAGTGTGTGAGGAGCAGGCTAGTATAGAAGGAAGCAGATAATTGCAGCAGGACACAGCCAAGAAAGCAAACTGTCTTCAAGCCACAGAGAGTCATAAGTTCGGCACTGATTGGTGAGAAAAGGACGTGGATCTGTGGGCACATTGGGGGAGACAACGCTGAACAATACTAGCAAGGCATGGAGAAGTAAAGCAATGGACAACCTTGTGTATAAAACTTAGAGAGGCACAACATAATTTTGATTCATAGGGTAGCCAACCCAGGGCTGATAGGACATCACAGTGATGGATCCAAGCATTGGTCCTTACAGCAAACCTGCCAACTGTATGGTAGGCATGTGATAGGCAAGAAAGTATGGATGCGGTAGTAGAAAGGAGTTATTTATTTATTTATTCATTCATTCATTTGACTTTCAGATTAACACCTTTGAGCCAGTGGCTCTTTCACATAGATTCCACTTCGAGAAGAAACACAGGCAATATGCAGTACGAGTAAACAATAAGGCAATAAACAGTACAAGTAAACAAGAACAGGCAATAAACAGTACAAGTAAACAAGAACAGGCAATATACAGTACAAGTAAACAATAGTAAGCGATTGTTATATACAACATGGAGGCAAAGGAGGTCAAAATTAACTCAATAAGGCAAACATCTAATATATTTACAGGTAGGTGTGGCAGAATGAGCCAATGGGTGCAAGGTTAGTGAAAAGTAGATATTAGTAAAGGTATAGCCATGGGGGGTTCAGCTAGAAGGCCTTGCCAAGAAAACAGGGCAGTGGGAGGATGAGGCATGAAGCCTCAACTGAAGGTACATGCCAGGAGCAGTACAAGACAGCAAGGGTAGAGTGCTTAGCCAGGAAGGCTTAGTAGGGTTTGCAGGGGATAAGTTACAATACAAATTAGCAGAAGGTTTGCAGGGGTAAATAAGAAAACAAATTACTGTAGTGGAGGGCAGTTGGGGTATGCGGGAGAAGAGGAGGTGAGCCAAGTTAGCTTTTAGCTGAATTGTAGTAGGGGGAAAAGGGTTTTATCAGGGTGGTGGGGGGATGTGGGTAGGAAGGAGGAATAGTAGGAGAAGTAGAGACAGAGGAATGAGTACGGCTGGAGGGAAGGGGTACGAGGTGATGGGAAGGGGAGGGAAAGGGGGTTATTGAAAGTGGCCTGGTGGTAGGAGGGGTCATCTGATTAGGTGAAACAGTCACAGGAGGAAAGGGCAACAAGGTAGTCATGGAGCTTTCATTTAAAAGGGCTAAGTGTGGCAGAGTTTGCAACCTCACTAGGATGGGAATTAAACCATTTTTTAGCTCTGAATGCAAAAGACCACTGTCCTTGAGATGTGCAACAATGGTGAACTAGTAGGGTGGAAGCATCTGAGCTTCTGGTGTGGTGGATATTACCAGATGAGCTGAGGAGATTCTGCACTCTAGGGGGCAGCAAACCAAGGAAGCCTTCTTTACAACAAGGCAGATGTAATAGGAAATTCAACCCTGCAAGTGTAACCAATCAGCCTGGTCATAGAGATCACAAGTGTGTGTCCATGGTGCAGCCTCTAGGAGAAGTCAGCAGGCCATATTCAAAGCTTTAGATATAAGCCTTAGTGCAGAGTCTGAACTGGCTCCATAAATCACTAGTCCATAATCAATTATTGAGACAGTAGAGCTTTGAATTGCTAGCTTAAGAGCTTGATCGGTTAAGCAGTGCTTATGTTTATAGAGGAGACATAAGCGGGTATTCACTGATTTAGCAACAAGTTCAATATGGTTAGTAAAGGATAGGGTAGAATCCAGAGTGACCCCAAGGTACTTAAAATATTCTGTCTGTTCCAAGACAAATCCAGAGTGGTTCCTGACTATCGGCGGTTTGGCTTAATGCTTGCTGTGCGAGCCGTGGAAGAGCATAGATTTTTTTTTTTTATAATTAAGCACCAGCTTCATCCCAGTAAACTAATCCTCAGCCTCCAAGAAGCTTTCCTGTAACTGGCTCTCCAGCCTGGAGTGGTCAGAGTTTTTTGTGAAGATTACCGCATCATCTGCACATAGTAGAATGTTTTCCTAGCAGCAGGCGGGGAGCTTGTTAAGAAAAATGCTGAAGAGCAACAGCCCCAGGGTTGACCCTTGTGGAACACCAGAGTGAACAGGAAGCTTGGATGACAGGGTGCCATCTATTTTCACCTGTTGTGTGTGGCTGGAGAGGTAGCTGCTGAACCAACCTAGGATGTTAGTTGACAGACCTAGTTCAGTTAGTTGTTTGAGCAGTAGAGGGTGATTGACTGTGTCAAATGCCTTGGAGAAATCAATATAGTTGGCACCAATGAGATGACCATTGTCCAAGGCCTGCTGGATATAGCTCGTGAATTCCAGAAGAGAATAGGTGGTGTTGTGACCTTTCCTAGAACCATGCTGGTGTGGACATTGAAGATCATACTTCTCCAGGAACTCCCCCAGCTGGTTGGTGACAATTCATTCAAGTGTTTGGATAGCAGACACAGAAAGGAGATGGGCCTATAGTTGCCACACTGAGCTTTGTCGCCAATCTTAAGTATAGGGGTCACCTGGGCAATCTGCCATTCACATGGGAACAGGAAGAGTATGAGGGACTTGTTGATGATCTTTGTAAGGGGTAGTTCTCCAGTGTGAAGACAATGAGTTTTAGGTCATGCGTGTCTCTGCTTGACCTGGTCTTACTGAGAACTTTAGTTAGATATTTTTTGGCTTCAAGTTCAGTCATAGTCCTAAAATAGAAATGAGGGTGTGCCAAAGCTGTGCCTTGCTGACCACTGGCAGTGTAACCAGTGGAAGCATCAAAAAAGTTTGGAGATAGAACATGGCTGAGGTCAGTAGAAGCAGAAAAGAAAGTGTTAGCAATTACTGTGGGATCAAGTGTTACTGTATCATCTAGATTTAGCATTGGGGCAGTTTCGGAGTCTTTCCTTGTGATGTCCTTGTGGTTGCTCCAGAATTTCCTACCATGCTTCCATGTGTTGGTAATGATGTGTCTGTAATAGAGAGCTTTTCCTGAGTGGATGGCCCTAGTGCAGGCATTTCTGGTGGTTTTGTACATCTGTATATCTGCTTCATTGGCCGTCACCCTTGCCTGATGCCACAGTTGGTCCCGAGATTTCAACTGCTGCAGGAGATCATAAGTTATCCATGGCTTGTCAACTCCCCAGACCTTCTGTTTTTTGAAGGGGACGTGCATGTCACAGGCTGAATTAAAACTTGTGATGAACTCCAGGGCACAGTCAACATCAGCAATGTGGAGTATATCTTTAACCAATCTTGCAGTTGCAGATGGTTGCTGAATGGCTCGAGGTGCCCACGGATGAGAACCCAGCTATTGATGGTTTTAGGTGGTGGTTTAATTAATTTGTTGGTCCATAGACACAAAACTGGAGAATGGTCACTTATAGTGTCAGGGAGTACCTCTGTGTGTGAGATATGGTCAGGGTGGTTAGTTAGAACCCAGTCCAGTAGGGTGCTGGTCCCAGTCCTGTAGTTTATCCTAGTGGGTGACTGGATCATTTGCATGAAATTGGAAGCAGTCAGAGCATCCTTGTAGGTGCTTGCGGTAGGTGACAGCCAATTTACATTGAAGTTATCAAGTAATATGACCTCAGAGTTGTGTTTGAGGTTGTGGATGCAGTTTAGACTAGAGTTGAGTCCACTTGTCATCAGTTTAGGGGGTATGCAGACTGACACTATGGTTAGGGCTTTGTTGTGTGCTCTGAGGAGAAGCTTGATGGCAAGGAATTGAATATCAGCATTAGTGTTAGGTGGAGTCAGAGTATGCCCCACAAGGGTCTCTTTCAAGCAAATGGCACAGCCTCCCCCTCTTTTAGTAAGCCTATCCAGCCAGAAGATGGTGTATCCTGGAATAGCAATAGCATTATCTGGAATGAGGGGGGACAGCCATCTCCCCAGCATAGAGATTATATCTGGGGTATATTGCATGACCCAGGTCATACTGTAAGTGCATCAGGTTTCTTGGGAAGGCTGCAGATATTAATGCTTTCCATGGAGAGAGCCCCAGGTCTGTGTTTGTTATTGATGGTGTCACGAGGTGGACCTAGGTTTAGCTGGATATTCCCAGAGATAAGGAGAAGGAGGAGTAGCAGGCATTTTAGTAACTGGGTGAGGGACTTTGTATGGAGCAATAACACCCTTTTACCCACATGGGATCCAGGCTTATTCTGATGAGCAGATAGAACACTGCAGGTGAGTAGTGGGATACAATAGAGATTGTGAGTACATTTCAGTGGTCTCCAGTGCATTTCATGGGTGGCAGAGATGGCTCTGTGATTGGTTTTGAAGCAGATCCCTGTTCCATAGCTATTCCAGTAGTGTTTATTGGGGTGGGGGGTATAAGACACTGGTGGACTCTCACTGATGTCTAGAAGGAGTTTCAGTAAGGGCAAGATGAGTATTAGAGGTAAATTGAAAAGGGTTACCATTGTACTAGTCTAATAGAGGTTAGCACTGGGATGGAATGGCCTAGGATGGACAGCTTATTGCGTTTGCAGCTAGTCCAGTGAGGTGCAGCCGGGTGACAAAAAGAAAAAATATATAGCTGGAACAGTGTGGAGGGACAGCTGAGCACTGGGGCCATGTCCCAGGGAGGGTGGTCAAATCGCTTGTGGTTAGAGGTCAGAGTAGCTGATTCTGCAGATATGCATCTTTAGCACTGAGTTTATGAGAGGAGAGCTAAGAGTAATACTATTGAAACACTGGGTAGCTCAGCTGGGAGGCTGCATGTGAGCAAGATATTGGGGACTAATGGGGGGGGTGGGTGCAGCAAGATGGCACTTGGGCATATTTAATAGAGGCCGGGGAAGGTGAGCAGCACAAATAATAATAGTAAAACTATAAAGATTAGGAGCCAAGAAGCAGCAAAGGCCATGGCTTGAAGAGTGCACCAATCAGGGAGCTTGATTTGACAGCCGAGGGTCCAGATTCAGGCACAGGGATTTCAACCATGTCTAGGTGATCCCTGGCATATATGAGGACACCACCTTCCCTTTTTGACAGACGGTCCTTCATGAAACATTTATAGCCAGGGAGAGCAACCTCATGTTGTTTGAGGCGAGGTTTCAGGCAGGTCTCAGAGATGCCCAGGATGTCTGGTGTGTATTGATTGAGCCAGGATTCTAATTCAGGCATCTTAGGTCTGAGACTACATATGTTTAAGTGAGAAATTTTTAGCTGTTTCGGCAACAGACGTGATGACATCGGGGGGGGGGGCAGATGAAGGTATGGCTGGTCCAGGATTTGACTCAACATCACCTGCAAGAGTTAATAGCAGAAGAAGAAGAAGTAGTAGGAATGGCCTGATTGATGAGGTAAGTAGCTGCTTCATATTTTTAGCAAAAAGTAAGGACATTCGCAGCCTTCTGGTGAACCAACTACTAAGGTATACCACTCCATGTTTTGGCAGGCAAGGGACAGTGAGAAACACCGACAGGGGATCAAGAGCAAGTCAGTTTGGAGGGACCACCTCACCGTGCATTGGAGGGTGAGTTAGGGACATAGCTATGAAATAGTCAGGTAAATACAGATTCAGTAGGCAGGATGGAATGCACAGTACTGCAAACTTGGCCATGCTATTCTGACTTGCAGGTTCAAATCACAGCACTGAACATTTGTTATCCCCTTATGACAAAGGTAAATGTCAGGAGAGTGGGAGTATATTTGCACAGACTAGAAGCAGTGGTGGTATAGGCAGCAAGGGAGGACAAGGTACAGGGGATAGTTTACTCCTAATTGGCTGGAGGCCAACGATGGGCTGGAACCAATGACAGAGCTGATTGGGTTTAGGGGCAGAGCACTAGTGTATTTAATTAAGGCAGGGGTGGGTGGGGGAAGGAAATTCTTACTAACTGAGGACTTCCCTGAGATCCCGAGATCACAGCTTATGGCCGGGAGACAGGTCTCAGCGCCAGAGCAGGGCTGGTGACTGATTCAGCTTATGGCCATTGCAAGTAGTGTAATTCAGCAAACGAGCTTGCATTTCAGTTATTCAGTTTCAAAAATTAATTCAGCAAATGAGCTTGCATTTGTGATCCTGTGATTGAAGTCAATAAAATTAAGAGCAGCAGATTTAAATTTGGTACCTGAGAAGTTGCCAAAAGTCCATAGGAAGCTGCAGTGAGTAGCAACCAATAGGGGGCCAAATTCAACTTCAGGAAATCCAATGAAACCCTTGAATTTAAGCCAAGGAGCTGTACCTTCCTCTGAAGTCTGGTGGGAAGTGTGGTTGTGAGACTGCTTGGCTAGCTTCAGACCAAGCAGGGGCTCTGAGCCATGAGCAGCCCCGAGAGGATGGTTCAACCTACAGAGAGAAGATAAAGTAAATGGTCAGTGATAAAAACAATATAATTGCAGGCTACATTTCAATCAGTGGAAGTACTCACAAGTTCAACAATAGCATTGAGAGGAGATAGAGAGAAATTGGAGTGAAGGGAGCAAAACTAGGGAGCAGATAGCAGCTGGGGCTTCGGGGGGCAGGGTCTTGGTCTGGCGCCAGGGGCGTTTAGACAAGACAAAGAAGGGAGGAAAGGGAGTTGGCAGCTTGAGGGCCAGAAAGAGAGATAGAAGTTTTAGCTGGGGGGCAGGGAAGAATTAATTAAAGCAGAGGGGTTGGAGTGACTGGCAACAAGGATGGAGCAAGGGAAAGCCCTTTCAGTAATTAAACAAACCTAAAATAAATCAAGCAGTCTACACTAACAGCTCAGCTCAGGCAAGGGAAAAGCCTTTTCAGTGGTTAAAATAAGCTTAAAATAAATCAACCAATCTAAGCTAACAGTTTGGCTCTGCCACTGTTACAAGAATACAATTATTACAATAGAATTAGGCAACTTTCAGGATTAAAATAAGCCTAAAATAAATCAAGGAGACTAAGCTAACAGTTCGGCTCAGGCATAGTCATAGGAATAAAATTGATACAATTAATTAAAGCAACTAGGTAGAGTCAGGTACAGGTAGAGTTAGCAAAAACTAAAAACGGATCAATTATTAGTACCTGAGGACTGCTCTGAAACCCCGAGATCACAGCTTATGGCCAAGAGACAGGTCTTGGCAGCAGAACAGGGCTGGTGGCTGTTTCAGCTTGTGGCCTACGCAAGCAGAGTAATTCAGCAAATGAGTTTGCATTTCATTTATTCAGTTTCAAAAACTAATGCAGCAAACGAGTTTGCATTTGAGATCCTGTGATTGAAGTCAATAAAATTAAGAGCAGCGGATTTAAATTCGGTACCTGAGAAGCCACCGAAAGTCCATAGGAAGCTGCAGTGAGTAGCAACCAATAGGAAGCCAAATTCAACTCCAGGAAAGCCAATGAAACCCTTGACTTTCAAGCCAAGGAGCCAAATCTTCCTCCAAAGTTAGGTGGGTGGTCTGGTAGGGAGAACACTTGGCTGGCTTCAAACCAAGTCTGGGTGCTGAAACATTGGCAGCCCCGAGAGGGAAGTTCAACTTTCCTCTGAAGTATGGTGGGTGGTCTGGTAGGGAGAGCACTCACCTGGCTTCAGACCAAGCCAGGGTGCTGAGCCACAGGCTGCCCCAAGAGGGCGGTTCAGCCTAGACTCTGTTTGATGAAAAGGTTAAATAATATAGATGAAAGCACACAACCTTGCTTTACACCTCTGTTAGTTGAGAAATTTTGGACTTTTATTACCATTTTTACTACAACTGACACATGTCTTATTATTGTGATACAATGTCATTATAATGTTAATCAGGGCTTCTTCTATCTTATACCTATGAGTGTTACCCAGTGCTTATTCCTATTGACCCTGTGAAATGTGCACTTAAGGTCCATGAAAGCACAAAACAATTTTTGTTTCTTAACTTTATTATATTGGTGCATTCTGTGTACCTGTGTAAAGCAAGTGTAGTATGATCAGGTATAAATCTGATTTGTGCTTCATCAATTATTTTATTTTCCTTGACCCATTCTAATATTCTATTATTAATGATTCTTGTGAATATTTTTTGGGTATGATCAATCATGCTGATTGGCTTGCAACTACTGGGATTGTTCTTTTCTCCTTTTTTATATAATGGGATTATTGTGTTTTCCAGCAATGAACTTGGGGTTTTACCTGTTTCCATTATATTCTTGAATACCCTATATAGGCAAGTGGACCAAATTTCTGTTCCATTTTTAAAAATGTCCATTAGAACCCCATCTGGTCCTGTGGCTTTTCTTCTAGGGAATGCATTTATGGCCATGTCAGTTTCTTCACTGGATATTTCCTTTTTCATCAGAATCCATTCAATTATTTCTGTGGTATTTATTTATTCTGCTTCAAGGAACATATTTTTTAAATAATTTACCCAAGTGCCTGGTTCTATGTGGTTTTCCACTTCATCTGAATAATTATTGAACCCTTTCAATACCGTTCTCCAAAATGTGTTATTGTCTTTTTCTAATACAGGTTTTTTTTTTTTCAAATTGCTTTCAGTCTTTGTTTCTATGTGTTTCCTTGTTTTCTTTTATGGTATTATTATATTCTTTCCTAACTTTATTTAGGATGCTTTTATTTTCCTTGCTAGGGTTTTGTTTGGTCACTCTTAATTGGTTAGTCAACTTTCTTTTTGCTTTCTGACATGTTCTATCATACCAACAGGATCTATTTTTAACAGGGATAGTTTTTTTTTAATAATTATATTTTCTACTCTACTTAGAATTATTTCTAGATTTTGTAAGCACATCTCATCTGTATTATCCTCTGATATGGCTCTAACATTTTTCAATTATCCAGTTTTCCTCCAAGTTTTCCTTTAAGTGCTTATTGTTTATCAATCCCCATTGAATTCATTTTTTTCCTGCTGATCCTGTCTAGCTCGTTTTTTAATTCTTTATTATTATTTGTGTTGATCTTGATTCTAATTTCCATCGGGGAATGTGCACTTTCTGCTTTTTTCCCCATTATGATGTTCAGACAAAAAGGGATCATGTTATGTGAAACCCATGCAAGATCTATTATAGATGCCCAATTATGTCCAATAAATGTATAGTTTCCTCCTAAATCATCTGGTAATCTTCCATTTACCGGTAGGAATTTCCAGTTCGACATTATGTTGCACAGTCTAGTTCCTTTTTCATTAGTTTTCATATCCTGTGGTTTTCTGAGATACCTCAGAAAAATATTATCCTTTACTATTTCTGCTATCTCCCCCTGCTATCTCCAGGTGCGGCCCCACCCTCACATTAAAGTCCCCCTCAATTATTATTTTACTATTAAGGTTTATATTTATATCTTCTTCAAGAATCCTCAGGAGGACATCAAATATATTTTCTGCATTTTCGTTTTAATCTTTTGGCGGAAAATAAATGTTCAGAAGCACAAGCTCATTGTTCTTTTCAGTTATCCTAATTCCCAGAATATTTTCATCATTTACCTCCATTTTCATTGTGCTGACCCCATTTCTGTTTTTATGTAAAGTAAAAATATCCACAATATTTCTGCTGAAATTCTTTTTTTTTTACTGGCAGGTGTATAATATGATGTATATGTGTCAACGTCTGTATTTTCATTTAGCCAGGTCTCTTGCAGACAAACTATTTCAAATGTATTTATATATTCCATAAACTCAAGATCACACAATTTTTCTATTAAACTCAATACATTCCATGTTAATATGTTATTGTCATTTCCTTTATATCTGTCTATTCCTTTTTTTCATTTATTTGATAAGGTCTTGTTTCCTTCAATGACTGTCAGTCTACCAGCATGTCCTCCAATGGAGCAAACCAACTGGAAGTCTGAATCCAGTTTATCCATGTTTCTGATTTCTCTGTCTTATACCCCTCATTTCTCAGAGGTGAATCTTCAAAAATATGAAACCTTAGTTGATCTAATGTATGAGCTTTCCTTACTATCTCTGTATACAGATACTTATTATTTATCCATATTGTAATTTGGACATTTTGTTCCCATCAGATTCCTTTGTCTTGTGCGTTACTCAAATGTTTCATTTTCAGTGTGTTTTGCAGTAATTCCCCCACCTTCATTTTCAAGTTTTGTCTTGTTTCTTTTGGGAAGTAGTTTAGTCCAAAGATGGACAATGTTTACTTATTTTCTTTTCTAATGGTTCATTCATTGCATTATAGTATTCAGGAACTAGTAAGTTTAAACAAGTTACCTTCCCCATTTCTGTCCCCTGGTTCTATATCTTTTCCCTTACATTTTCTTTGGCTTTTTACGTGACAAACTGATCTGACACCAGTAGTATCAGTTCTATGTTATGTACTGGCCCGCACATGCTTATATGCTGTTGTATGTTTAAGTTCAATTCTAATATTGCATTTAAAAAATTGTTCAACATCGCATTCAGTTTTTTCTCATCTTCATCTGGCAGGATCAATTCTTTATATAATGTTAGTGCAAAATCTGTTCCCACTGTTTTCTTTATAAAATGTGAAATGTACAGTATTCTGGTTTTTCTGACTCATTTTTTTCATCTCTATTTCCCTTTTTTTGAGTCCATATTTCCTTCTGAGTTGTCATTGGCCTTTGTGGGTGGGTATTGTCTTAAATTTGATTTTTCCTCTGAAGATTTGATTATTTCTGTAGTTTCCATCTTACTTTTTACATTTCCTTCTTTTAGTTCTCTCTTTTCCCCCGTCTTTGTGTATGTCTTGCCTATAACTTCTTTATTTCTGGATTTAGCTGCTTTTGATTGTCATAGTTTGAATTTTATTTTATTTTTTCCCTTTTCCCTTTATTATTCTCATTACCAGATGCCCTAGTTATAATTAGGAATGGCAAACAAGTGAAATGCAGAAACTATATAACATATAAACTGACATGTTTAGACTTGATTTTTAACTAGCATTCTCTTATACTTTGGCTTTTTTTTAATGTTCACATTTATTTTAAACAAAACTAATGTTTTATTTTAAAATGGGAGACAACATATTTTGAAAACTGTTTCAAAGTAGAATCTAAGATCTGAACAGTATCACTATTTTTATTTTGTACCTTGTTTATCATGTACTTATGGTTAGATGCCATGCTTCTATTGTTGTTGTGATTAATCTTGTAGGTCTACTGACTTCCACTTGTACTAATTTGTATTTGTTTTTTGCCCATATTATGCATTCTCCATTGTACCCTTCCCCAGGTTCAAACACCTGGAAATAAGCCTTTGGCCAGTGTGATTTTCTCCGTCACCAAGTACTAAATAAATACATACATACATAATTATAATTAGATACATTAATTTTGTTTATTTATTACTGCCATTGATTTTTCTATGCAGTGTAAGGGGAAACCAAAAAAAAAAAGGTTATAAAAATAATCTGATCATGCTGAGTGATTGCACTGGAAGTCATAATCATCTGGACATCACTATAATTTCAATGGATCAAATTGCAAAGCAACATCCCATACAATAGAACATTAGATACAGGCATGCAACGGATGAAGTCCAATAGATAAACATCCTAATTTCATGCAGATGCCCTAGTTATAATAAGGAATGGTGAACAAGTGAAATGCAGAAAATATATAACATATAAACAGACATGTGTAGACTTGATTTTTAACTAGCATGCTCTGATACTTTAGCATTTTTTTAATGTTCAATTTTTTTTAAACAAAACTAATGTTTATTTTATATGTTATACTTGAACCCACTGTTATCTTCTGAGATCTAGGATTTTTACCATAGCATAGTAATTTTCCTACTGCTTGTAACACTATGTATGTTGTATCTCTGTTTTTAATATTTTACTGTGTAACACAATATCTTATATCTCTGTTTAAAATAATGTATTATGTCCTTTTATGTCACTGTGTTATTTTGTACTGTCCTTGTGCCCCCAGATGCATCCGTAATTGAACAGTTGTCTGCTCAGCATGCCTTCCTGATAAAACTTTTAAATAAATAAATCATTTTAAAATGGGAGACAACATATTTAGAAATCAGTTCAAAGTAAAATCTAAGATACGAACAGAAATTCATCATTTTATGGTGGGAAATTGGAGAATATGCAGTGTGAACCATATAAATAGGAACACAATAACACACATTCAAGCAACACATAAATATTTTAAATGCTAGAACAGTTGATATTTTCTAATTTATCTACACCACAGATTCATATATCACCTCATTTCTATACAGTGGCATGGGGTCATAATGTTGCACGGCAGAATGCCGTGCAGCACAATCGCATTGCACGATTTCTTTTTATTTATTGTTCTTTGGGGAGCTCTGCACCTCCTACACCCCATTATGGGGGGCTGTGCCCCACAGACCCCCCCACTAAAGATTCCAAATCTGGGGGGTCCAACTTGGAGAGCACACAGCTCCAGGTTTCACCATAATGCCGTACTCTATTAAGGGTACGACATTATGACCCAGTGCGCTATACAGTGAGGCATATTTACTCAAAAAAGCTACCTTAAATGAAATGAACCATTAATTCAAATGAAGACTTGCTTGGCAGTTTTTATCATTTCAGCTTATTCTGTTAGATCACTCCAAGAGATGCTGACTGTTAATTTTTTTATCACAAAACAACTAGTGAATGCTTGTGCTCATTTATTGTGGAGGTGTGTGACACACCATATTCATAAAATATAAAACATTGAATTTTTAAGCTGCAAACTGAACTGTATATATTGCTTAGTAAGGTGTATATCTATTCTGTTTTGGTAAATATTGCAGCACATTTGGACATAATAAATAAAGGGAAAGGGGACATTGTTTAACCAGGAGTAACACACTAAGCCAAAGCTTGTTTCCAGATGAGACCTATGAGCACAAGGAAGTTAAGTGCCCCCAAGCTAGGCACTCGGGACAATCAAGCAACAGAAGCAACACAAGCAGCTCACCTGAGGAGCTGAGGAAGCTGAATTTCCAGCGTGATAACGTTCAAGGCAGCTCCCCCCCCAAGCTAGGCACTCGGGACAATCAAGCAACAGAAGCAACACAAGCAGCTCACCTGAGGAGCTGAGGAAGCCAAATTTCCAGCCTGATAACTTTCGAGGTAAAGAGAGCCTCTTCTCTTCGTCTGGACGCCTGCAGGGGGTGCTACCTGATGAACACTTATATTTTATGAACTTTTTCCCTGTTCACCACTGGGTGGGCTTGTTATTTGCTTCTCTTTGTGCTACTAATGCTGAAGTGTAAAGCTAGGACTCACTGGTTTCCTAGAGTTGCCTTGCTGATTACACCTTAAAGCCAGATATACCAAGCAGCTAATATAGATCAGACTTGTTTAATATGGTGGTATTGGAGCTAATTGCTGATTACACCTTAAAGCCAGATATACCAAGCAGCTAATATAGAGCAGACTTGTTTAATATGGTGGTATTGGAGCTAAATGTGCTTGTAACTGAAGGTATTAGGATAGCTGGGTCCTAGTGTGACCTCATTTTGGAATAGCCCTGTTTGCTTTGAGTGGAGCTCCTTTGTGAAAGTCACAACATATTCTCCCACTGCATAGTAATGAAAGGCTTTGTTTTCTCCACTACATAGGCAGCTCCCCCAAGCTAGGCACTCGGGACAATCAAGCAACAGAAGCAACACAAGCAGCTCACCTGAGGAGCTGAGGAAGCTGAATTTACAGCCTGATAACCTTCGAGGTAAAGAGAGCCTCTTCTCTTTGTATGGATGCCTGCAGGGGGGTGCTAGCCCGATGGCGCTTTGCGCTGTCTGCCCCACCCACCCCAACCACCCTCCCACCCAGGGGCAGCTGTCAATTTAAGGATCCACCCGTGACATCACATCTGGTGACATCAAGTCCTGTTGCCCAGAACCTATCTCCCCACTTTCCTATTTGCAGGTTATACCTGCTGGCCACTAGAGGGACCTATGCTCCCTCGCTACTTCCTACTCCTACCTGTACAACACTACTTCCCTGGGATCTTGCTCACCACAATGTATTGGCCCTGCCTCATGCTCTGCCTGTGCCTATCCCCACTAGCAGTGCACTTACCCACTTACCCATCTGCTACTCTGCACTGTGTCCTGGCACCTCTCCCTCCCCTTGCTCCTGAACCTGCTCTCCTGCCCCTTGGGACCTCTGTGTGTCTCGGTCCTCCCCCCTCACCCTAGCTTTCTCGTCACCTCAGGCACATCTGGGTGTCTTCTTATTCTTGCCTTCCCTTCCTGTACCACCCTGCCCACCCCCTGCCCCCTTAGCCTCCCCTCCCCCCCTCATGTCAGTCATAGGAAAACCTCTCACCATCTCTCAGCCAGGGTGTTAGTCATGCTACTCCTGTCAGGAACATTCATCCAAACCCTGGCCCGGTTCCCAGGAGCTCCCGACTCACACCACAGGCCTATACATGGTCTCCATGAATATCTGTAGCCTCCTAAAAGTTTGACTCACTACAATGCCTGGTCCATCAATTAACCCTGATGTCATCACTCTGGTTGAGACTTGGCTGTGAAATCCTCCCTGACTCCTAGTCTCCCTTCCTGGTTTCACCCACTTCCGGTCCGACCGTGTTGGAAGCAGGCGGCGGCTGCGCTATTTATGTCAAGGAATCTCTGCCCGTCACTAGCCCTGCCTGCTCCCATCCTTGACTCCAGGGCCCAGGCGCTTACACTGAAACTAACCCCTGACCCTTTAACGGGACCCCTTTATCTGACTACTGCATACGTGCCCCCCAGGGACCAAATGCAGGCCATTGCCTCTCTTACAGAATACCTTACCTCACTACCTCCTTCCGCTGATCAAATTCTGGTGGGTGACTTAAATGTCAACTGGCTCAGCCCCTGCTCCTCCTCTACCCGAGACTCCTTTTCTGCAATAGACCTAATGCAACTAGTTACCCACCCTACCAGGACTAACCCCAAGAGAGGCTCCAGTACCCTGCTTGATGTGGTACTCACCAACCGCCCTAATTGGATCCCCAATGTACAAGTCCTCCCAGACTCTCTCAGTGATCACTCCCCATTCTATTCCACTGGCCATCCTCAGTCCCCAAACCCATAGCACAGTCCACATGCCGCGGGCGCTTAATACCTGGTGGACTGATAAACTTAAGGAACTTCTGTCCCAAATTGACTGGTCTCCTATACAGGCAACTCCTGACATTGACACAGCTCTCTCCTTCTTTACCCAAACTTTTAATAATGCCTGTGATATCTTTGCCCCAATGTTGACCCGCCATTCTAAAAGGCAGAATGCCCCCTTGGTAACCCCAGCTTTGATCTACCAACTCAAACATAGGGACAACCTATGGCACTGTGCCATTGAGACTGGCTGGCCCAATGACAGGTGGTTATATGCTGCTGCCTGAAACAAGTGCACTCGGGCCATCAGAAAGGCCAAGTCTGAGCACTATCAGTCCTCACTCACTGCCTCATGGGGGAACCCCAGAACCTTCTGGGATAACATTAAACAGTTAAATGGGAGTGCACACTCCCCCCACCCACCCAGATCAACATTAATGGTGTGATCTCCTCAGACCCAGCCCTCATAGCCAACCACCTCAACACCTCATTCACTGACCTTAGCCCTATCCTCCCTACAAATTTTTGACCTCCTCCCCAGCACCTGCTATAAATCTTTCTCGCCTTATTTTCTCCTCCACCGTGTTTCTGCCCAAGAACTTAAGCCGCACCTTGTCACTGCCCTCAAGAGTAATAGTACAGGCAGTGACACCCTGAATCCATGTATCCTACGGCTGGTCTTAGACACAGTCCTTACCCGATCACATGCCTCATCAACCACTCTCTTTGCCTGGGAAGGTTCCAACTGCCTGAAAGTCACCACTGTCACCCCTATCTTTAAAGGTGGTGATAGGACTGTGGCTGGAAACTATCGACCAATCTCCATTCTCTCTCCTCTCTCCAAGGCCTTGGAAAAAGTGGTGGCCTCTCAAATCTCTGACTACCTCTCCACCTACAATGTCCTATGTCCTGAGCAGCATGGCTTCCGAGCAGGCCACAGTACCAACACAGCCCTCCTAGAGTTCTCCAACTTTCTCCACTCCTTCTTAGACACTGGTTCTCTGGCTGATGCGGTCTTCATTGACCTCTCTAAAGCTTTGGACACTGTCTCCCAACCCCTCCTTCTTGATGCCCTTAGTCTCTCTTGTTTTGCTGCTGGGCCTATCTCCTGGTGCACCAGTTATCTGTCTGACCGCTCACAGCATGTAAAATTAATGGGACCTACTCAGACATCTGTCCCATCTTTTCTGGGTTCCCAGGGCTCCATTCTGGGCCCTTACTATTCTCCCTTTACCTTAACACCCTTCCACGCTCTTGCTCAGGAACATTCTATTGTATGCTGATGATGCAGTCATCTTTGCCTCAAGTCATAACCCTATTGCCCTCCAGGACTCGCTGCAGAAGTCCTCGCTGAAGCCGAGGGCTGGTTCAAGGAACATAGATTGGTGATAAATCTTAAAAACAAAAACCATGTTCTTCACTCATCCTCAAAACAAGTCCTGCAACTCAAAACTCCTCATTCACTCTGGGTCCTCTTTCCCACTCGAACAAGTTTGCTCTATAAATACCTAGGGATCCATTTTGACCCTCCTCTCCTTCCATGGACACATCGCTGCCTTAGCCACTGCCACTAATATCCGATTGGGCATCTTACATCGGTATAAACACCTGCCTCCCGAGGCTCTTCGACTGCAGTCACCTCCTCTATCCTGTCCCTAGTGGACTATGGACTGCCGGTGTATGGTGCTGCTGATCAGACCGCACTCCATAAAATTCGCACTACTCTGAATAAGGCCTGCAGGTTAATTACTGGGGCACCTAGGCTGACACACACCTGTCTACTGTACACTAAAGTGCTGGTACTTGATCTTGACAAGCACCTCAAATATCTGACCTGTACCCTTACAAAAAAGACCCTCCTTGGGCTATCCCTGCCAGGATTGACCACCACCATATGCCGCTCTGTCCCACTAGTTCATACTCGGACCTCTGGGAAAACTTCTCTTGTTATTCCTAGAGCTAGGACCTCTCACGGCCAAAGAGCCTTCAGCTTTAGGGCCCCCTCCTGGTTCAACACACTGCCCCCCTCCATCTCTGAAGCTCCAACTATATCGTGCTTCAAAACTTCCTTACGTAACCATCTTATTAACACCCGATGCTGCAATTACCATTAGTCAAAGTCAGACTAATACTTATGACAAAGCTTACTACTAAGCTGCTAAGGACAACATAACTCTGGTATTGTTTGCATCAATCCTACCTGTACCAGCTTGTTTGTATCTATGTCTTAAGTTACTGTTATACTTATGTGTTGTACTGCTATACTGTGTATTTTTGTCTTACTGTGACAAGGTACCTTTGTAAATGAGCCTATGGCTCAAAGGTTTTCCAAACTGCTGTTAAAATAAAATAAAAAAATAAAATAAAAAGTGACTTGCTCAGAATCACACAGTATTCACCTAGGCAGCTGTAGGATTCAAACCTAGGTCACCAAATCTACAGCTTAGATCCTTAACCCACTGTGCTAAACTATCTCCTAAATAAGATTTACTAATTATCACTATCATCTACATTTGACCATGATTTGCACAAAAGCATGACAAGAAAAAAGGGATTATTTGGAAAAGTAATATAGACAACTTTTCTGCACTTTATGATTGTTTGCAGCAATTCTGAGTATATTGTATGTGTCTTTTGCTTTTTCTTCAGCATATACAATTTAGTCTCTGAGATCTTTATGAATATTGATATGTGTTTTTTGCATGCAGTTTCACACTTATTCTTCTGTCAGTGCAGTTGAAAGTCAAATAATTAATACGGAATATTGCTTCCCTTTATGTGATAATATCTGATTATCACTGGGACAAACTCATCCAGAGGTGTACCACTCAGCCATCACACAAGTTAGATCCCTCACCGGCACTAGGGTAGGTGAGCACATACAATAACAGTACCACCTACAGTAAAGCCACAATTTAGGTGCCAATTTCTTTTTTGTGGGGGTCTCTGCTCCCCACATCCCCCAACATGGGGGATCTTCCCCCTGTACCCCCATAATTAGGATTCTCACTGCAAGGTGGAGTGAATCCTGGGGAAAGTTAAAAAGTTCTGGGCAATTACGGCTCCATTTAAAAAAAAAAGTTGAAGTCCTGTGCTGGGCAAAAATGGTGGGAGACCAGGATTAGAACCCATGCCTCCACCACTGCTGGCTGAGCTGTTCTATGCCCCAGCCCTCCACACCACAGGAGCAGCTTGGCCAGCTTCCTGGCTCCTGGCACTTTTGTCCTGTCTACAGGACCTCATACAATGACCAGGGGAGCTCTTACAGCATATGCTGTAAATCCCTAGTCTCTGTCCATGTGAATGCTTGCCAGACTATTGCTGTATAATGTGGCACTATTCTGGTAGCGCTCAAATGATGGGGTACCTCACCCTCCCATCCATACACTTCATTCTCTATGACTAGCAGAGGTAGGTAGCTGCATACTACCCTTTGTTTTTTTAATTATAGTTTTTTCTATCTCCTCAGTCCAGCCCTCCACACCACAGGAGCAGCTTGGCCAGCTTCCTGGCTCCTGGCCCTTTTGTCCTGTCTACAGGACCTCATACAATGACCAGGGGAGCTCTTACAGCATGTGTTGTAAATCCCTAGTCTCTGTCCATGTGAATGCTTGCCAGACTAGTGCTGTATAATGTGGCACTATTCTGGTAGCGCTCAAATGATGGGGTACCTCACCCTCCCATCCATACACTTCATTCTCTATGACTAGCAGAGGTAGGTAGCTGCATACTACCCCAACACTGACAAGGACTCAGTAGGTGGGCCATCTCTACCTCAAGTCTGACAGGTGGGAACAGCCTATCAACTGCATCCCACAGAAAAAAACTTCCCACATTTCAAAGGCTGATGCTTAAGCAGCATAAACATCCATGTAGACTAGCTGCTGTCATACCTGCCACATTGCTAACAACACCATCAATAATTATTGATTTGTAGGGAATACCTTCTCCTTCTCCTGAACTCTGTAGTGCAGGTATGTATTGTATAAAGGGGCAACCATCGACACATATGGCTATTTTTCCCTTATCTGTGCTATGAATAACTTTCCTTCACTGTTGTCATACAGATTCTTTTATAGTCAATAATGTGTATATGCATATCTTTCTGCAAGTAGCCCCCATGTCTAACATAGTATAGTACTATGAAAAATATACATAGTAACAGTATTAAAAACTAAGTCATTTTTTAAACCCTGCTGTATCAAGGAACTCCCAACCATAAGATAATTCCAGCCATTGTTTTGTAATATAAACCAGTTCTCCATTTCAGTTAAAAAATGTGCTGTTCAGGAAAGATAACTGTCTTATAGTTGTCCTCTACTGTTAATATGGGGTTGAACTCTTTATTAGGAGTGAATTTTAGGGCTTCATTAACTTCAGTGATTTAATTGCTGCCTGTATCAACTAAATAATTCTAGCCGCCCATGAGAGTGATTGGAAACTTATCTGTCTGTGTCAGCAAGCACAGAAGTAAGATTAAGCATTTAGGCTTGAAATGTTTATTGACTGATAGCAACAGAAGAAAAAAAAACAGCTTGAATAGCTAGCAATATTTCATGCATATAATTCATTTAATTGGCTCTAAATACATTTTCTTCTTTTATAATAAAGCACTATAATGGGATTGTATAAAGCTTTTTCTTCAAGCCATGTCATTTGTGTCACTGTGTTTGCATTGATTCACTAGTTTGTTCCATCACCCATATCATTATTTGCCAAAGGTGATCATTATCATAAAGCCCCATATCTTATCAGTTAAACAGTGCTCATTCTGACTATACATAATCTTAGGGCAGCTGATTGCCTGCTTGCATGTAAACATATGGATAGACTTTAGCAAACAATCTGGTTGAATAGCTTAGAAATGAACTGATTAGTCCCATCCATGTAACTGTGAGAGTGTTCAGTGATCAATACAGCTACCTGCATTTGCAGATGAAAGGAAAGGAAAGGAAAAACATAATTCGATTTGCTATAGTGCCTTTCTTTTTTTTTTTTTTAAAAGAAATAAACTACCCAAAGCACTTTTCTATCCTGGATTGGGAAGCAAGGGAATATTGCTCAGGTTTTTTGAAGACAGTGAGATTTAAACAAACCAGATGCAGGTTGGGGAGAGATTAAAAAGAGATGAAGCACAGAGAGGCTAAGTGAGGTACTCGGGGCCACACAATGAGAAATTGCAGTTGTGGGATTTAAACATAGGCCTTTAAGTTCATAACTCTGCACTTTAATCACTATGTTACAGTGCCTCCATTGAAACATATCTGTTACTTTTCTACTGATTTCATTCTTACCATTTTCCAAAGAGGGTAACTCACTTATGCTGTTATCCTACAATACTGGCCACTTATTCAGACTCCTGGACCTTACACTTGGCATTGAATTACAATACCACCTCATTGTGGCTATTCCTGTTCATCAATGAATGAAACTGATACAGCATTTAGTCCAATGTGTCCATTCTACAGGCAGAATAATAGTGTAATTAAGCAAAGTGCAAGTACAGTAATAGTAGTAGAGGGGTAGTTCATGTAAGAAGTTTCTCAACTTAAGAGCTTAGAGCCAAAGTGTCTATATAAGTAATCAGAAAAAAGTAAAAGAGGAAAATATGAAAGTTAAAAGTGCTGCTAAACTCTATGGAGAAGTTTTGTCATCTTCAAGTCTGTTATTTTGATATACAGTAGTCCAGTATAAGGACTAATAAATGTACATTACATTAGTACTGGTCATTCCAAAATTGCTTTGTGAATTTATAATTACTGCTATCTGTCCGAGCAGCCTTCTGTTTCTCCGACCAACCCAACACCATCACCCACCATCTCCGGTAATTACTGGCTCTGATGTGTTCCCCACTGAAATTAATTCCCTAATGGTTGGGCCCAATAGGAGAGGGCCATTCTCAGTTTCTCATGGAGTCCACATCCAGATGATGGTACCCCCCATTATGTAGTGTTGGGGCCTATGTGGGTTAAAGAGTCATCCTGTTGCTTGTAGCTTTTTCCTCCATTTTCTCCCATTAGCTGGCAGCATCCAATAGTGTATAACTTGTGCATATAGAGGCACTCAAACAAGCATCAATGCTGGATCTGGCCAAATATTTCTGCGGCAACCTGCTCTGCACCTCCTGGTTACCAGCAGGAGGTGACTGCTAAGCAGGACTCCATGTCCCTCCACTCCAAGTCAAAATAGTACCTCAGATAGTCAAACATCTGTCCCCAAGCCAATCCCAGAATGATCACAGTCTGCTCCCGAATACCAGTCACCAAACCACCAAGCCAGCTTGAACTTATACTTTCTTACTGCTGTATTAACATGGGCTAGACTAACTGCCGCTAAATGGTTAGACACAGCAATAAATAACTTTATTAAATATGTGTATTCAACATGAAGTGCATTTCCAGTAATGAGTTTGGGCAGACAGAAGCAACTCAAACAAGATCTCAGCTGCCTTGTGATACTTGAAATGAGATTGGTGACAAATCATGATGTAGAGTGATGACTTTTTTTTTACAGCAGTGTAGCATATCCAGAAGTCCAGTCTTGGAAGTATTACTGATTGTTTAAAAGTTAAAATAGTTTCATATGCTAAATTATAATGTAGGGAGTGAAATCAACCTCCTAAGTTAATGTCAAAATTTATCTTGCTGTTCTGAACTATAACTACTGCCAAAGTAATTTCAGTGCTGATTTAGGACTTCGATTAATACAGTGTTGTAAAAATAAACAAAGACATGTGTCTATCTGGTCACACTGCATGTGTAAACACAACACCAGCTCTCATTTTTGGAGCCCTGCCTCCTATCTGCAGGAACAGGAAGAGTGAGTGTAGTCCCTGAACTTAGCACAGGGAACTACAACTCAATTGGGGGACAGTGTTTTTGTGCAGTAAACTTGTACAACATCTATACTGATTGTGCCTGCTCCACGAATGAGTGGAGGACACATTATTTGGCAGTTTTTTGGCAATTTTGTAAAAGTTCAGGACTATTGACCTTTTCTACAACATCCAGGTCATCTCCTGGCATATCTACAAGCCCTGCTGCAAGCAGGGTGCATGTGGCATGTGCATGAAGATGCATGCAAAGACACGCATGTCTGCGTGTGTTTTATGTGTTTGCCGAGTTTGCAGAGTCACTGAGGTAAGACTGAATGAACCTTTGCACGTCAAGCTGAACTCACTGTTCTAAATTAGAACTTGTAGGTTGAATTACATGGATATTACAACAATAAGATCCTGCAGCAGATATAAACGCTGTTGTGTAGTAAACCATATGGAATTCCATTATTTGCATTGTAAGGAACTTACTTAATAAGGAATATATAAATATTTTGGTTTTGTTAATGGAAATCATTACAACTACTGATGGGAGAACAGGAATTAATTGTGCCTCTTGAAGTATGTATGACATCTCTACCAAGATACCTCGGGACAGCCTGTTTATTTGCAGACAGTACAAAGATGATATGAATTGGCTAAAGCAATAGCCCTATTTAATCAAAGACTTATTGAACTGGAACAAAGACAGAAATATATGGCTGATTGTTTCAATGCAAGACATTAGTCCAATTCTGAAGGTTATACAGACATTATGGCATGCAAAATATTGTCTTAAATACTGCTTTACCCAACCAACACTGTACCACAGCACTACCTTCCAGGGAACAAAACAGTTGTGCACAAATCCCCTCCACTAAAAAAGAAATAGAGAAGATGAGACACCATATGATAGTGAGGACCAGTGGTACCAAGTACAAAGCTTTAAGAAACCTAATAAAAGGGGAGGAAAGCTTCTCAGTCTAATATAACTCTCCAGAATCACCTCAATCCCCTTACTCAGGAGACACTTAATGAGGCTACAGCCATTACCCTAGTAAATGAGCCATTAGAAACCCAGGGACTAGGTATGCTAAATCTGAATATTAACAATATAGACAAACAGACTGCTGGAAATACCTCACTACACAAAAATTTGATATTACTTGAATCAAACCCCATTACATCTGTATTAAACCCAATTGAATCACCTGACTCTCAATCTCACTTACTTATGGATAACATGGAAACAGACAATACTTACCATAGTAACTCACAGATTTTTCTTCTGGGTGACTCATTGGTAAAAAAATTGGATAGGGCTATTTGCTACATAGACAAGGAGAATAGGACCTTGTCTTGTTTTAGGGGTGCTACAATAGCTAATGTAACAAAAATGACAGGAACTATTTTGAAAGACGAAACTAACAAACAACTTGTTATCATTCATGCTGGTGCAAATAATGTTTTCCATCAAACAATAAAACAAATTAAAAAGAAATATGTTGATCTAATAAATAAATTAACTGAGTTGGGATGTGATTTTGCATTGTCTGAGATCTTACCTATCCCCAGAGCTACTTACCAAAAAGAATGTAAGATCAAGAGCATTAATCAAATTGAATAAGCTTTATTTAGCACACCAAGAGGAGGAACAATATTCCAAAAAAGTTAGTAGATTATGGATACAATAGTGATCAATAACAGAGACAAGAATGAGACCAAATGGTGTATGATTTACATAAAATCTTACATTTTATCCCCCTCCACCACTACCCCCAGATCCCCTTCCCTTCCCTCCACCAGAGGATACCCAGAAGAATAGAACAAATTGGAATAATCTGAACTGCCGGGGAAAAGGAGACACCTTTATTATAAAAGAAATGCTCAGATTGTCAGTAGATCCTGGAGGGGTTCCTAAATATTTTGGTAATGTGATAGTCAGCCTACCATACTGACAATAAGGTGCTCAGCTTGCAGGGAAAATAATATCTTCTTGTGCCACTCAAGATATTGAGGTATCCCTTTATCAAGCCAGTATTGCAGGATAACTTTCTTTGCACATATGGAAATTAAGGCCATATGTGGTCTCTGATTCCCAGCCATGACAGTAGTATAGTCCCCCAAAATGTATATTTCAGGGAGGAAAGCATTAGACAGTCCCAAGAAGGGATCTAGATGGGTTCAAATAGAGTTCCAAAAAGGGGCCACTCTCTCACAGGACTATTTTTTTTTTCAGTTGTTTAACCAGGAGTAGCACACTAAGCTGAAAGCTTTTTTACAGGTGCGACCTGGAAGCACAGGGAAGTTAAGTGACTTGCTCAGGGTCACACAGTATGCAAGTGGAAGCTGTGGGATTCAAACCAAGGTCTGGTCTGCTGGATGTCACCAGATTTGCAGCTCAGAGCCTTAAACCACTGCGCTATACTGTCTTCCTGCTATAGATCAAGAGCATTAATAACTGGATAAGACAATGGTGCATGAAACAAGCAATAGGATGTATTACACACTGGGAAGAATTTGCTACTACTGATAATCTATATAGTCCTGATGGTTTTCATTTAAACAATAATGGAAGAAAGCTCCTGTTACAACATATAAACACTTACATCAATACTCATTTAAAGTAGACCAGAGGGGGGAAAGAAGATTTAATTTCATGAAAACTAAGTAAAAATAAAACTATATTCACTACATTAGGCATATAGAATAATCAACAAAATTAAACCTCAAGAAACACACACAAAAAAAAATGGTGAACCCCAAAGCCTCACTATGAGTACAAACTGCAATAAGTCTAATAATCTATCTGAAAATAGCCCCAATTAATTAAAAATACTCTTAGGCAATACCAGAAGTTTGACAAATAAAATGGAAGAACTAAAATACATACTTGCTTCACATAATATTGATATATGTAGGGTAACAGAAACATGGTTCACAGACAATGATTGGAGTACCAATATTATAGGATATACAACACTGCTAAAAAACAGAAAGATTAAAAAAGGTGGAGGCATTGCTCTATATATTAATGAGAGACTAAAAGGATACTAGATATGCATCCAAGATAACTGCACCAAAATCTTATGGGCAAAAGTCCATATGTCCAATAAATCTATAATACTTGGCCTAGGTTATAGATCCTCTAATCTAATGACTGAGGATAATCATCTTTTCATTGATGAAATTGAAAAAATGGAGATCAATGAAGACTTCATACTTATGGGAGATTTTAACTTCCCTTATATAAACTGGCAAACCCAAGGGCGAATGGACAAATTGAAAAAAGATTTGTAGATGTTATTCTCCAACACGATTTGGAACAAATTATTACTGTTGCAACTAGAGAGGATAATATTCTTGATCTCTTATTCACTAATATTAAGAATGTAGATACATCACCACTAACATTGCCACCAGTCTGTGACATTGACCACAATATGATTATCTTAAAATTAAAAGTGACTACTAATGGATCCAAAGGCATCACAAAGATTAAAGATTATCAGAAAGCTGGTTATGTAAGTATAAAAAAGTATCTGTCCGGCTGGAAATGGAAAGAAGATCTTTTAGGTCTAAACCTGGATCAATTATGGACCACAATAAATAACAAATTAAATTACTGCATAGAGAAATGGGTTCCTGAATGAGCTAAGTACAACAAAAATAAACACAGGATACCTGTATGGTGGACTAAGGAGATAGAAAAAACTATAATTAAAAAAACAAACATACCGTAAGTATAGCAAAACCAAAAAAGCTATATATTGGGAAAGATTTAAAACTTTAGAAAGAAAATCTAAGAGATTAATAAAAACTGCCAAGCAAAGGCTAGAAACTCAACTTGTTGAAAAAACAAAAGATAACAAGAAATGCTTCTATAATTACATTGGTTCAATAAAAGGAAGTCAAAATGGCATAGACCCATTACAAATTGACAATCAAATAATTAATGATGAATCTACTATGGCAACAGAACTGAATTCATATTTTGGAACTGTATTTTCACCTAAAGAACTTATCAGTATTGATAAAACATCTAACAATGAAGCACCAATTGTCTTTACTGAACAAAATATTATAAATGCAATTAGCCTAATTAAAAATAATTCCTCTCCAGGTCCTGATGGAATTGCACCAAATTTTTTGAAATAACTAACTAAAGAACTATCAGGATCCTTAACAGCCTTGTTTAATACATCCTTGTACGAAGGTGCAACACTGCAGTCTTGGAGGCTGGCAAATATTCCCATATTTAAGGGAAGAAGTAAACTTGTGGTAAATAATTATAGGCCCATTAGCCTGATAGCTATAATTTGTAAGTTACTTGAAAGACTCATACAGTACAAAATAGTTGCATATATAAAATATAGGGGCAGTGTTGATATTTCACAACATGGTCTTATCCCTGGTAGATCATGCCTAACGAACCTGATAAATTTATTTGATCCTGTAAGTGACGCTTTAGATAATAGCCTGCCAGTTGATATTGTCTTCTTAGATTTTGCTAAGGCATTTGACTCGTTATCTCATAAAATTCTTATTGAAGAACTTGTCCATATGAATTTGAATCTAAACATTATAAAATGGGTTGCTTCTTGGTTACATAATAGAAGACAAAGTGTCATTATAAGGAGCATGAGTCAAATGGCTAGAGGTTGCCAGCGGTGTGCCACAGGGCTCTGTGTTGGGCCCACTTTTGTTTAATATACTTGTTACAAGTATGCAGACAACAAGTGGAGTCTGGATAAACAAGTATGCTGATGACTGCAAGCTTGGGTGCATTGTTAACAATTCACAAGCTGTGACAAATCTCCAACTTAATCTAGATAAACTACTGTATGCGAGGGGGCAGTAAAAAATAATATGAAATTCGACAAGGCTAAATGCAAAGTCATGCATATGGGCAAAAATAAACAAAGCAAGTTATACAGTGAATAATATCCAACTCACAGTTACACGTGAAGAAAAAGACTTGGGTGTTATTATAACTGATAATATGACATTTGACACCCACACAAATAAAACTGTAAAAAAATCTTATTCTGTACTTGGATGTATTAATAGGCACATCAAGAGTAGGAAACCAGAGAATATCCTTCTATTGTACTCTAGCCTTGTACAACCTCATTTGGAGTACTGTGCCCCCTTTTGCTCCCCTTGTTCAGTAAATGGACTGTCAATTATGGAAAAAGTGCAACGTAGAGCTACCAGAAGAACAGATGGAATGATAAACAAATCATATCCAGATAGGTTAAGAGCACTTAGTTTATATTCCCTCTAATATAGATCAATCAGAGGTGATTTAATATATATTTTTAATGCTTTTCATAATAATGTTATGTTAGATAACATCTGTCTAGAAAAACAGCCATCAAGGTTCACTACTAGATCACACAGATTTCAATTAAAAGCCTCTATATTTAAAACTACTAGGAAATAAATGTTTTTTTTTTTACCCAGAGGGCTTCTCCAATATGGAATACACTTCCAGAAAATATTGTTATGAGTAATAACCTAAAACAGTTTAAACAAAAATTAGATCTCTATATGGGGGATAAGAAATATTCCTTCCACCACTAGGGCCCATTCCCCTAGAGGTGGCATGTTCATTATGGGTCTCAGCCCTCTGAACTCATATATAACTATGAAACTACATAGTGACAAGCTCTCTATTTGTGTCCCGCATTTTGTGTGACTGTACTGTATTTTATTGCATTATTCAGAGCACCATCTGGCATAAATAACTGCAGCATACTGGAGCTGGGGGGGGGGCAGGAAAAAGGACACATTGTAAAGTACTGCTGCCCCAAGACACATCTGTCACCAAGCTCCAGCAGAAAAAGGCAGAGTGTAGCCCTGAGAGAGGAAAGTGAGAGGCCTAGTCCAACTAGAAAATTAAAAGACACAGATAGCAATCTTTTTCCTCCTGGAGCCCATGTCCCATTGATCCCTGCCTCCATAGATGTGGTGCATATCAATGGAAGGAGCCACCAATCCCAGAAACAAATAGGTATTCTTGCATTCAGGAGTGAGGCTGGTGCAGCTTTAAATACCCCCCACATTGCAGGTTAATGTTTACTTTAGTCCCCCTTCCCAACATGCCCTCTCAGCACCCACCACTGCACATCCACCTCAAAAAAAAATAACAGTGGCACTGGAGGGGGTGCCCAATCCCCCAATACAGAAATCCACATTTTTTATTATTTTTTCTCCATAAAACAAAAAAAGCCCATCAATGTTTTTGGTGCCATTACATTGCCCTCACCCAACCCTCCCTCTCAGCACCCACCACCCCACACCACCCCAAGCCCTTACTTACCAATCGGGGGTCCAACACTGCAATCATCTCTGGACTGCAGATGTGTCTTCATGATTTAAAGCTGGACCATGAGCAGAAGAAACATGTATGTGGATTAATGTAGTTCAGTGGGGTTTTGAACTTAGTGCCATAACTTGGGCATTTTTGCATATTTTTTGCCCACATTTTCATTGTGCATTATTTTAGGACCCTACCTCTAGAACAATTGCACTGTCATTAGGTAGATCTGTACATAAAGGGGATTTTGCAGACCCTGCACAAAATCATCTTTTGGGAAGGAGTTGAACATTTTTTCTGCTTTTGTTCACGAGGTGGGGTCATATGAAGGCTATGTTTCAAATTTGGTATAAAAATATTAAAAAACTGCAAAGTTATGCACCTACATTGAATTTTGTGAATGCAGGCTCGTAACTTTTGTACTTTTCTATATTTTTACCCCAAATTTACAACAGAGCCATATCTTTACATTACCTCATGAATGTGACAGCTGTCATTTTTCAAATCATGCCCAAAATGTTTTTTTTTACATCCTGCAAGGTGATTTTGCGGTCCCTGCACAAAATCACCTATTGGGAAGGAGTTGAAAATGTTCTCTACCTTTGTTTATGAGGTGACGCCATAAGAAGGTATGTTGAAAATTGATGTAAAAATGTTGGAAAACAATACAGTTATAAGCCTACATTGAATTTTGCAAACACAGGCTCATAACTTTACTAATTTTCTATATTTTTAACCCAAATTTACAACATAGCAATATCTTTACATCACATCATGATTGTGACAGCTGTCATTTTTCAACTCCTACCCAAAAATGCGTTTCTGCATCCTGCAAGTTGATTTCACAGTCCCTGCACAGAATCACCCTTACGCCAGAAGTTGAACATTATTTCTGCCCTTCTTCATGAGGCTACATCATAACAAGGCTATGTTGAAAATTCTGTATAAAAACATTACAAAACAAACTTTCAATATTTTTACCCAAATATCCTCAACTGCGGCCCTACTGGCTCTGGCCAGACTGTGCTATGATTGTCAGAGCATACAACACAGAAACTGAGTGGAAACACTTCCAGCATAAGTTAGGATCATCCTGGTGCTGAGGAAGTCCCAACTGAATGTTCAGCAGCAGCTGCTTAAGAAAACTGGTGAATCCATCAGTTGTGTCTTCATGGAGCATATTCTGCAGGTGCTTGACTGTGATAGTTACTTTCTGGCTTCCTGTAATTATCAGAATTAAGGATAAAAAGATTATAGACCCTAGATACAAATGGGGCAGTCATCCATTACTGACATTACCAAGTTAATAACTTGATTGTTCTCTTTATTTGGAGAGTACATAGGGCATAACTCCTTAAAAGCCAGTTTTATAAACATGCCTCTCATCAGGCCACTGCTGGTGCTGGCAGTGGTGGCAGGTCATCTGAGGCATCAACCTCATTATCTACAAAAAACTAAAGGAAAAGTCAAGTTCAGTCCTTTGGGGGCAGTAATATTATAGGAGGGGTTGGAAGAATATACAGAAAAGGAAGTAGAGGCAAATGGATATGTTGGGTTGTGGGTTATGGAACGGATGGTTTACACGTATTTTTCACCCAACAAACACTATGGTATTAACAATGAGCCACTGCTGTACTGGAGCTCAAGAGTTTCCAATCAGCCAGCACTGGCTTTCCTCACCATTAAGCACCGGACCTGCCCACCCAGCTCAGTGTTTATGTGGAGCAGGTGTTTAGTGCAGCATGGGCTATCATTACTGACCAACCCATCATCACAGAATGACAGTATGCTTATCTTAATTAAAATGAATTCTATCCTATTTATGAAAAAATAGAATGTCTGATGGTGATGAAAAAGAGGGAGTATTTGGTAAAGAGGTGGATGAGTTGGTCATGGAGAAAGAATTTACACCCCAAGATAGCTCCTTATTGTGAGATGGGGAGGATGGCTACATCATTCAGAATGATTAGGATGTAATGATTTTACAAATGAAACAATACATGCACACTGTACATAATAGCAGCAGATTGTCACTGCAGCATGCACAATAATTGCTTGCAGTGTTCTGTATATATAGAAATAATTTAGAAAACACTGTGTTACTGCACCAGTTATGGTTCCAATTAAAGCATCAAAAGCAGGGAAATGTGGCTTTAGGGATTCCAGCTCTAACTCCCCACACCACTCCCCAAGCAGGAAAAGGAAAAAACATTATGATTTTTACTGTCCTGACTCTTGACGAATCAGGGGTGGGGTCATACAGGGGTTTTAAACTCTAACGCTCATGCTATTGTGATACAGTCTTCAAACCTATAGGCCTGTGCCTCCCCACCGATTGCCAAGTACAACAATCTGCAGGCCCTGCCTGCAGAAAATGCATCATATCTCACCTTATTTGGCCAAGAATGGGGTAAGCGTTAGGGCTGAGAACCCCAAGGAAGACCCTACCCCTAAGTTGCCAACAGTCAGAAAAGTGAAAACGGTAATGCTTTTTTTCTTTTCGCCCTGCTTGAGGATTCTGGGAGAGGAGCAAGCTTTGGAAACCCTAATGCCACATTTCTCTACTTTTGTCACTTTAATCTGAATCCTAACTGATGCATAACATTTTCTGCAAAAAATGTCCTTGGGTCATTTCATGAAAAGGAGGAATAGTACTAATGAACATTGAAAATTAATGTGTAAATGTTAAGAAAAGTAAAAGTAGCTACTGCACTTTAAATGATTGTTTATACACATGGTCCTAACGAGATAAATAACATTTCCAAAACCCTAGCTGCATTCATTTTTTTAAATAACTCTGCTCTATATGCCACTGATTTTCCTCCAGCAATTGTGACACGCATAGCAGTGCGTGTTGGAGTGCTCATAAGCAGCCTTTTGTGGCATGTTTTTTTAAATGATTTTTTATTAAATATTACTTCTGGTGTTCCTTGTTTAACCATGTACCCTATCTACATGTCTAGCAACACTGCTGCATTTACAGTATATAAATATTTCAAGATACTGTGGCACACGGAACATATGGTGTCCAATTTGGGACTGCACAATTATTGTGCACCTCACAAAACATTGCTTGCAGTAGAATGTTATCTCATTTGCTACACCTACCAATGTGTTACAGGCCATGTACCACCTTTATCTCCCCCCCCTTTGAAAGAAGTGTGATCTTTGTTCCATTTTATCTTTGGTGTCTCCTACATCGGGTGTATCTGTGCCATGGAGGGGACTGAACAGGCAGCAAACAAAAAGAGTGCTGCAGTTTATGTCGTTCTGAGTGGATGACTTCCAGATCCCACATAAAAATCACTTAATCCCAAGACTTCCTTCCATTAACAATGAGAGTGCCATGAAGACCTCTTCTGTGTCCACAGCAAGCAATCCTGTTTGGTGTGCTACACGTAAGTCCACCCTACACTGCCTAATGCTATGCTATCTACTGATATGGGACAGCGGCACTCTGAGTGGTTGCACATTGCGGCGGTCCCAATATAGCCTCTGTTTACATTGTGTTAATGTTGAAAAATGTCATTTCAAATGTTCAGTTTGTTATTTTTTTTTTATTTTAGCCTACATTGACCATGCTATTTACTGGGTCATGCTATGACATTAAAGGTGCCATTCTCGTTAATGTTCCGTTACTGTTCAATTGGTGTTCTGCTTCTGAACACCCAATTTTCAACACTCCCTCCTCCCTCACTCACTCCTGTGCACCAAACTACATCAGGACCCTCTAACACTGAGCAGGCTATGAGGCTGTTGCCCCCCACTCAGACTGTGAAGTGTGCCTACTTCAGCCATAACAGATTCTGATCTTCATGCTGTGGGGTGCTAAGTCCATATGCTGTGGGGTGCTAAGTAACCTTGGTCAGTTTGAATTTTTTGCTTCATATGTTATAGCTGACTGCAATTTTTTCAAAATTAAATTGTTTAGTAAGCTGTCAAAACATTTGGACTTGGTGATGCCATTGGTGGATCATGCATTGAAGCAGCCAAGTGGATTGTGAGCTCTGTTTGGGTCTGGTGCAGGTAGGCTACAATTAAACTTTAACTTTAAATGGCTTGTTGGCATTGCAGATAACTGAGGATTTTTTATCCTAACTTCAAGGGGGTGGGAGTTATGCAATTTTCAATTAAGTGTGTGGCCATGTGATTGATATGGTTGTGGGCTAGCCCATGCTGTTGAACCTGACTGTTTTGTGTTTGTTGGCCAGGTAGAGCATAGGGATAGCGATAGCGATATGGTGCAGAGCGAAGTCGTGGGGCTTTTGTTCACCTAAGGGTCAGTTTGGCACACCAACCTTTTTTTGGTGGTGTGGACAAACACACTGGGACTTGATTTGCTGTTGAGATGTGCTATATTGAGTTTGTTTTAACCTTCCATGTTTCCTTAGTCTTGTGTGTGGTGGCTAGACAAATGCACATGAAGAGATTGGATGGGGGGAGGGAGGTTCACATACTGTGTTTACATGACTTTTTAAAAAAGGTGGTACTGTTCCAGGTGATTCATCATACAGTGTATTTGTTCAGCCAGGGTAGTCATTGTGCAAAGACTGCTTTTGTTCTGGGTGGCGCGGCTGGACAAATGCACGTGGCAAGATGCATTGCCTGGAGGCCGTAAATGCTGAAATGCTGTTTAATTTGTGTTGGCTGTGCATTGTTTGGAGGGGGATTGACATTCTGTGATTATGTGACTCTTTAAGAAAGGTGGTGGTGAGGCTTAAGGCTACTAGAAGATGGCCACTTAATTCAGGAGTGCTGTGGATCTTAAGCCATTATCAATCTAAAATAAGCGAAAGGGGCTACAAGTCAATTTTTAGTTCTCCAGCGCAATATCCCAGTACTGCAAGCTATCCATAGACACCAAACTCGAGGCAAACATATACGGCATGGTGACAAGGTTCGATCCTCCTTTTTGTCCCCAATCTCATGACCGCATAGCGAGTCCACCAGCTGTTACCATGGACATTCAATCGGTCAAGCCAGATGCTGGCAACTAGCCTCAGTAGGCTGGATAACATAACTGTGGCTACCATCAATATGACAGTGACTCTGCAGCAGTTTGATGCCATATTTGCACAGACTGAGAGGTCCGTCGCTGCCCACAATGCTGCCATCCAAGATTTGAGCTACTACGCGTGAACAGGCCCACCTGCTCCAGGCTATGCATGACAGAGTGGAAGACTTTGGAAAACGGGAGCTGCCACAACAACGTGTGGTTCCTAGGTTTTCCTGAATGTGTGGAGTGAGGCAATGTGGGGTACTTTCTTAGAGTGGAGTTGCCCAAAATCCTTAAGTTACTAGAAGGGGCAAGCACACCACACTCTCCAGCTCTGGTCACAGCTGGGGGAAAGGCCCCGGCCCATCTTGGCAAAATTCTTGAACTTTGTGGAAAAAAAAACACCTGCAGAACAGGGTGAGGGAGTGAAACAACCTGCCTTGGAATGGCCATAAAATCTTGATATTCTAGGACTACTCCAGGGAACTGGCTGCAAAAGAGAAGGAGTATACTGAGGCCAAGAATTTGCTGCATATGTTAAATGTTCCCTTCTCCATCTGATATCCATCCTCCATGAGTCTGATGCACCTGGACTCCCCTCTGATGTTTGCTACTCCTGAGGCCCTTATGGACTTCATTCAGAGGACTTGGCCCCAGGATCTGTGGGAAAAGACCCACGAATAAGGTTTAAACAATTGGACCTCTGCCAGCCAATGGGTAAACCCTAAGGGAGATAACACTCCAGATCGTGACATGCAGGATGTTTCTACCCTTTTCCCAGGTAGTCCTCCTCCTCCTCGGGACAACAATCAGAACCATGACAGTCCATGGTCATGGCCATCCAAGGCCAAGAAATGGCCACAGCTGCAGAGGGATTCAAATAGGGAGTACCCGCTAGAGAGAGGCGATTATGCAGCAGAGGAGAGGAGGGAATCTGTCGCAGCAAGAAACGTGGAGCCTGACATCAGTAGCCCTTACTTCTCAGACAACAGATATGCTGCCTTGGTTAATATAGTGGATGGGGATGAGGACTGTATGGATCTGTTAGCAGAGTCTTTGTGCCCAGACACCCCTGTTTTTTCATGGGCAGCCAATGATCCTACAGAAAATGCTGAGGCAATGCCTGATCTGTTAGCCCACGAGGAGCAAAGCGACCCACTATAGTCGCAGGACCACAGCATGAAGTTAACTGCTGTGGCACACATCATCAACCCAGCTGCTGTCAGACCCTAACTATCTCTGTTGTACTTGGCCTATGTCAGATAAGTGCTTGTCTTCTTTTCCTTTTTATCTAGCCTCATTGCTTTGGGGTAGTAGGTGGGATCGGTTGGTGCTGCGATTGCTGCCATGATGCTCATGCAGGAGGCCAGTATCCTTGGGTTCTCCTAGCCATCCACTCCTACCACCACTCAGGTGAAGTTTCGTGTGTCTGCTCCTTGGAGCCCGAGACTGGAAAAGGAGAGAGAAAGCACTGGACCTTCGGGTCCCATACGTTAACGGCTGCTGAACTAACATTTATGTCTATGGCTGCAGCCACAGGTTCTAGTTTGCCACAATGGTGTTTTAAGTTGTTTATATAATAATTGGCACATTGGGGTGGGGGGGCTCGAGGTGGAACCATAATGGGTGTGGGGGACTGTAAAGGGCCTGTGGCCCACTAAATGTGTTGCAGGCAGATGTTGGTGGCCCTGCACATGCTTGGGGATGGGAGGGGACTGATGTTGCTTGAGGAATGAGATGCTGATCAATACTTGCACTCTGTTCACTTAAGGAGCTGCCGCTTGCAGTGATGCCTCCCCCCCACCTTACATTCTTACATCCCTTCTCTTAGTTTACTGCTGGGAGTAACTTGCTGTATCACAATAAGTGGCTCTGAGAAGAGTAGTGCAAGACTGGAGAGGGGAGAATCAGATTCTTGCCTGAGAACCAGAACCCCTTTGTAGTTACAGCTCATGCCTCAAGGGCAGGAGGGGATGAGCCTCCCCACGGTTGCCATTCATGAGATAACAGGCAGGAAAGGGATAAATTGCTACCAGGGGTTAGTGTGCTGTGTGGGGGTAGATAGGACCACAACTAGTAGGTGCCCTGCTCCCCCTTTTTTGCTCAGGTTCCAGTTCATGATGGCACCACCTTTCCCGGCTGTAGGTTGCAGCTGCTGAGCTTAAGATGCTCAGCTTGTAGGGGGTCTCAGAGGTGACATTAAGGTGCTTGCCACTTGGTAGGGACCGCCTGGTCTGATAGGCCACTGTGTGGCTTTCTTCTGTACCTTCTCTTATCTTCCCATGCCTTCCCCTTCCCTTTCCCTGCTGTTTGTAGTTGCCCATGATAGCAATACACTTGTGCACAGTTTTGACATGTCTGCAACATACTTTTGCTGCTATGTAGGGGCTTCTGATTAGAGAGGATGGGTCTCCTCACATATCCCCCCCCCATATACTGGTTAGTCCCAGTGTACTGATCAGGGATGGCTCAAGGTGCAGTGACTGGATTTCTCGCTGTCAGCCCTATTAAGTTAGAGGTTAACCCTAGGCCTAATTGGATAGCCTTCAACTACCAGGACCCCATGGGGGGCCTGGCTTGCCATGTGGCCCATAATGGAGGCAGCTAATGTCATAGCTCATACTCCCAAATATTGTTCAATTATGCTTATTGTATATAGTTTTTTCTGTATAAAAAAAATTCCTGTATATTTTATTGTTGATGCGTCTCAAATTTGTGGTGAATTGTTTAGACAGAATGGCAATGCACTTGTTTTAAGAATCCTATGGTATGTTTGTACTAGAATGGGTTGGCTGGTACCCCCTTCAGGCAGGATAGACAGTAGGTGCATGGGCAAGCATGATCTCTGGGTGGGAAATTTATCAGTCCTCACACCCCTCTTACATTTGAACATACTATTGGAACACATGATAACCTCAGCACTAGATTATAGCTGACCTTATGAGCCATACATGGAATGTAAGAGTGCTGAACAGTCCCCTTAAGAGTAAAAAAGTCAGTCCTCTCCCACCTAAAAAGGCATAAATCTCAAACTGCCTTTCTACAAGAGACCAAGCTTACCAGAATGACCACAGATTTCTGGTCAGGGACTGGGTGGGGCAGGAGATACAGTCCAGCGCACAGTCTAGCAAATGTGGGATTGTTATACTACACACATTGTTTAAGTGACAACTGTGTTCTCAATTGGCTAACCCTTCCGTGAGGTGGATTATGGGGTATGGGATACCCCACAGGGGAAGATTCTTCTCTGCAACATATATGGGCCTAACCAAGACAGCCCCACCATCTTTCATGAGCTATCAAGTGCCCTTAGTACCCTTGCCCCTAAGGGCTGCCCCATTTTGAAGGGAGGCGACTTAAATCTTACCCTGGTTCCTGCAGTGGACAGGAATGCCCTTAGCAAGTAGTCTCATGTGTGGGGAGTTGGGGTGATAAGTCAACTTATGACAGACATGGGACTCACTGATATTGGGCGTACTTTTCACCAATGTGAACGTAATTATATGTTTCAGTTTGGGGTGCACGGCTCCCCAACTAGGATTGACTACTGGCTCATGTCCCCGGACTTGACCCAAGCTGCCCTATCCATCACCACCATGCCTATCATAATCTCTGACCACGTGCCAATTCATTTTTTTTTCACATGGGGCCCCATGCTGCAGACATCCTCCAACTGGAAGATAGATTCCCTTCTGCTTAGGGACCTGGACTTTCTCACATGGGCAAGGGAAGAAACCGCATTGTTTGTCCAGAAAAATAGCATTGAGGACGCAAGTGCAGGGGTAACATGGGAGGTCTTTACGGCCAGCATGTGGGGCAAAATCATGGGTTACTCCTGTAGATGTCAGAGGGAGAGGGATCATCAATTCATGCACTAGAAGCAGCTCTGAAGACTGCGGAGGACCACTACAAATCACAACAGTTACCATTCCTAAAATCCCAGCAGATCAGTAGGAAAGCAGAAGTGGCTATCCTGAGGCTGAGGCACAGATACTGGGAGGAAGGGGATAAAGGGGGCCAGGTCCTGCTCAGCTCAGGAAATAAATGGTAGATAGACACATTGCAGGGGGAGGTACACTCTAGCCCACAATAAGTGAACAATATGATGGCCTACCTTTACGCCACACTGTATAAGACATAAGAACAGAAGAAAAACATTGTCAGATGGGGACCCTGTGATCCATCTAGTCTGCCCTAGAAACTACTCCCTTTCCTATGCAGCCTTCATCCTAACTTGTCCTTTATGTCTGTCCCATGCAAGTTGGAACTCCCTGATTGTCTTTGGTGCTACCGCTTACTGGAGCAGGCTGTTCCATGGGTCTATCACTCTCTCTGTGCAGAAGTACTTCCTGAGGTTGCTTTGGAACCTTCCTCCTACCAGTCTCATACCACGCCTTCTTGTGCGTGATGCCATGTTCTGCTGAAATTGATTGCCTGTCTGAGCTGCGATAAATCCCCTCATGTACTTAAATGTTTCAATCATGTCCCCTCTGTTTCTTCTCTGTTCAAGGGAGTATAGATTCACCTCCCAGAGTCTTGCTTCATATGACCTGTGATGCAGTCCATGCACTATCCTAGTAGCCCTTCTCTGCACCATTTCCAAATGGTCAATGACCTTCTTGAGGTGAGGTCTCCCAAACTGAACACAGTACTCCAAGTGTGGCCTCACCAAGGACCTGCAGGGGGTATGATGACCTCCCTCTTTCTACTAGAAATACCTCTACCTATACATACAAGGATGCTACCAACTTTCTGTGTTTTCTCACATTGTTTTCCTACCTTTAAATCATCAATGAATGGGTCCCCTGCTATTCAGCATCTACTTCAATGCCCTGCCTAAATCCTGCACTGGCAACCTTCTCCTCTTCGCGGATGACTCTGTTCTTTATGCCACACATCCTGATCCTCTCTTTCTCCAGCGTACCTTACAAAACTCCTTCTCTCAGATTGAACACTGGTTTGCTGAACACAGATTGGTGGTCAACATTAAAAAAACTAAGATGATGCTCTATGCCCATCACCAAAATAGATCAAAGGATTTCCCCCTTGAAATACTCTCCACCTATCTCATCCCACTGGAACAGGTCCAAAAGTATAAGTGTCTAGGTATTACATTTGACTCTTCCCTTTCATTCCACGAACATATAAAAATCCTCACCTCCACCACCAACAACTGCACTGGTCTACTTTACAGACATAAAGACTGCCAGCCACCTGAAGCACTTCGCCTAGCCATTACCTCCTCAGTCTTATCACTGGTGGACTATGGCCTCACAATCTATGCTGCCGCCGACCCCACAGTGCTTCATCAAATACAAGTAGTCATCAATAAGGCCTGCCGGCTCCTCTCAGGTGCCAACAGAAATGCAAATACCTGCACCCTATACACGCTGACCAATATCCTCTCCCTTGAGGAAAGACTATAATACCAGACCTGTCTCTTCACCCAAAAAATCCACCTGCGTTTAACCCCAATAGGTTTCTTGGCTTCTCTTCATGCAGGCACCATCTCAGCATCCACATGGGCTGCCCAAAAACTAACTGGAAGGTGCCTATGGTCAGGACCACCCTGGCCCAGCAATCCTCCCACCTTAGGGCTCCATCCTGGTACAATGTCCTCCCACCGGCTGTCACATCAATCACCAATCTAGGTCCTTTTAAAGCTGCCTTAAGGGCCCATTACCTCTCCTCACATCAATGCCAGTGTAACTGGTAACCTGTGGATCCTGCACCACACTGCCAGGCCATGTACCTGCCTTTGTCCAGTCAGTGGACAGCCCTCACTATTTCTAGCCTACAGGCTCCTCACCTCCATTGGTTACCACATAATTGCACTGGACTATGAATGCATTGTATTATGTATAAGACAAGGCCTCCCTGAGGCAGCTTACTATCAACTCATATCATGCATTGCTTTAGCTACTAATTGTATAGGTCTTAACTTCTCATTAGGTAAATATGTTGATAGCTCTGCCCTGTTTTAGCTACCAAATGTATAGGCATTAACCCGTGCTATTGTATTTATACTCTGTAAGATTGCTCGCCCACATTTATTCTTTGTATGTACTGTATGAATGTCTATGTTTTATTATGACGTGGAGCCTTTGAAAATGAGTATATGACTCAAAGGGTTGTAATTCCAATTTCCTAAATAAATAAGTGATGATTATGCCGAGAGCTCACTCCGTTTGTGTCTCATCTAGTTGATGTCCTCCCAGTGTGTACCTTTTTCCAGGGTTCCTCTTTCCCAGGTGGATTACTCTTTTTGGTGTTAAATTGTAACTGCCAGTCCCTGGACCAATTCTCTAGCCTTCTAAGGTCAGCTTCCATGTTGTCTGCTTATTCCCTTGTGTTCACTCTGTTGCAGAGTTTTGTATCATCTGCGAACAGCAAACCTTCCCTGTTAGTCCATGCACAATGTCTGCTATAAATATAATAAATATAATCAGTCCCAGTACCATTCCCTGTGGGACGTCACTGGCCACCCTATCCTGCTTTGACAATGATCCATTAAGTAGCACTTTCTGGGTTCTATAATTCAGCCAGTTACTGATCCAGCTGACCATCTTCTGGCCAACTCCCATATGTTCCAGCTAGTTGGTTAGTCTTCTGTGAGGAATGGTGTCAAAGGCCTTGCTGAAATCTAGGTATACAACATCCACCGCCCCTCCCTGATCCAATGTTCTGGTGACCTAGACAAAGAAGTCAATCAAGTTGGTTTGACAAGAGCATCCTGCTGTGAAGCCATGTTGCTTTGGGTCCATTTTTCCAGTATCTGTTAGGTACACCACTATCCTCTCTTTTGGTAGTGACTCCATCATTTTCCTCACAACTGAGGTTGAACTGACAGGGAGGTAATTTTCTGCCTCTTCCTTGTTTCTTCTCTTGTGTAAGGGCCCAATGGTTGCCTGTTTCCAGTCCTGAGGTATTTTCCCACTGTCTAGTGACTTGTTGAAGAGCTCTGCCAGCAGTGCAGCCAGTTCGTCTCAGAGCTCCTTTAATATCCTACGGTGTGTGTCATCCAGTCCCATGGCTTTTTCCACTTTCAGTTTATTAAGCTCTTTTAGGACCCTCTCCCTTGTGTAGGGGCTAGAATCTGCTCCCCGAGTATCTTCCTTTGTCCTGCTCAGCGTGGGACCTTTGCCACTGTCTTCTATGGCGAAGACAGAGCAAAATAACTAATTTAGCACTTCTGCCTTGTCCTTGTCACTCTCTACCATCTTACCTTCCTTGGTTGCTAGTCGGACTTTTCCTCCCTTAGTTTTTTTTTCTCTTATATATCTATAGAAGGTTTGTTCTTCCTTCTTAACACCCTGTGCTATTTTCTTTTCTGTCTGTGCTTTTGCCCTTCTAACAGCTTTTTCTGCCTCCTTTAATTTGTTCTTGTATTCTTCCATGTTTTCTTTGCTTGAATTGTGCAAAAGCCTTTTTTTCCCTTTGATTTTGGATGCTACTTCATGAGAGAACCAGAGAGGTATTTTCCGTTTTTTGGGCTTACTGATCTGCTTAGTGCATACAGTTGTTACTGTATGCAAAGCAGCCTTCAGAGTATTCCAGCAGTCCTGTACATCTCCTGTGATTCCTCCTTCTAACATGGATGTGATCATAGTTCTCATTTTTGTTCAATCTTATGTACACTATAAAGGGCTTACATACCCCAGTGGCAGCCATGGCCGTGGATTTCTAGAAAGCCTTTGATTCTCTGGAGTGGGACAACCTTCACGCAGTCCTCACACACCTGGGTTTTGTTGACTGGTTCAGGGCATATGTCAAGTCCATGTATTATACCCCCACAGTCCAAGTAGCTACCATCTGGACTACCTCTGCAGCTTTTCCACTGGAGAAGGGCACCTGACAGGGTTACCCCATCTCCCCATTGCTTTTCATCCTTCCTGTCAAGCCTTTGACCTCTGCCATTCATCTCCATCCACTAATAAAGGGCATTGAGATAGGGTCAAGAAGTTATAAAACCCTTATGTACACAGATGACCTGCTTATCCTCTTGGCAGATGTACCACAGTCCCCCCTCCCTCCGCTGTTATCCCTCCTGAGAGGCTTTGTGGATATCTCTAGATTTAAGTTGAACCAGTCCAAAACTGAACTAATTCCCATGAACCCCCACTGTACATCTGAGATAACCACCAACCATGTCCTTGTGTCTGCTAGTGATGGCCTCACCTACCTGTGTATCAGACTGTCCTCACAGATTGAACAAATGTTGGAGTTGAACCTGGAACCCCACCCTGCAAGCACCCAAAACTGAATTTGGAAGATGGAATCAGTTGTCTCCTACCCTGACTGGGAAGATAGCAGCTGCTAAAATGGTGACCGCACCCAAAATTTCCTACTTGTGTTCACACATCCCTCTCCACCTACCCCAAAAATGGTTGCAAAAAATAGATAGCTAGGTGGGTGACTTTCTCTGGAAGTGGAAAAAATTCTCAGTTCAGCCACAATAAACTCCGAGCACATTGGAGGCAGGGGGGATGGAATCTTTCTCGGTTCAAGGGTTATAAGTTAACCTTCCATGCTGCTCAAATCAGGCATTGGTTCAATCCCTGCTCAATGAGATCACTGCAATGGGTTCACATGAAGCAGCATGTGGGGATAGCCACAGCCATTCTCTACATTTCCAGCAGAAAGGCCCTAAATCAACACCTGACCATAGCCTTGGCAGGAAGTGGCTGGTATAAAGTACACTGTAGATTAGGGAACAGCCCAATCCCATTGGTTCATACCCCAATCTGGAATAACCCACGGGTGCATATAGACAATTGCTCAATTCACTGGGCACAGTGGGCATCCAATGGGATCCACTTCATGGGAGACGTACTAGAGGGTGACACAGGTAGGGTTGCCACTTTTTAATCCCTGCAGCATGAATGGAACCTTCCCATTAAGGACCACTGGAGGTACCTACAGCTCAGAGAGACTGTTAAATCCCTACTGGTGCCTGGAGATCATGTTAAACACCACAGTGAACTTACTGCTTGGGTGAAGGTCCCCAAGGGACTGGCGGGCAAAATATATGGCCAGCTATGAGACACCCTTCAGAGCCAGTCTGTGGAGTCCACACATAAATGGAAAAGGTTTCTGGGTTGCAGTATCCCTGATGCCCAGTGGACCCAGGCTTGGCACAGTGCACACAATCTCATTAGAGATGCTTGAAGTTGCCTTATCCAGAACAAGATTCTGCACTCATGGTATAGGACGCCTGTGGTACTGCATGTGGCTGGAGTTCTGCACCACAATAGATGTTGGAGCTGCTCCACCCCAGGCGGTGACTTATATCATATTCTGTGGTCCTGTCCCAAGCTGGTATCCTTCCGGAGGCAGATTTGTAGGCTGAGTGCAGAGGCGCTGAGGACCAACATCCCCCTATCACCCTCACTACTACTGTTAGGCATTTAGCCATAAGAGCTGAAGCTGTCTGACCCAGCATTTAGGTGGCTTACTATACTAGCCCTACAAGCCAAGAGAACTATTCTGTATAATTGGCATAGTACCACTATCCTGTGTCTGGGGGGGATCATCACCTCTCTCACTGGGTTGATCACCTGGACAGACTATCCAATTCCAAGGTAGACCAAATGGAGCACTCCACCTCCTGTTGGAGACCATACATGGCTTATGTTAACTCCCAGACCAGGATAGGATAGGAAATCACAACTGGTGTGACCAAGTTGCTATCAGATAATAGGTGGTTTCCTACTCCTTGCACCCTTAAATCTCCCCTCACTCCCCCTTTCCTGTTGATAGGAGCTTGGTTACCCTACTGTAACTTGGCCTGGGCAGCTTTGTATCCTCCCAATCCGGGGCAGACAGAATGTTTTAGCTGATCAGGACTCTGGTACTGCCTTTGTATATGCTGTGATTCCCCTATTGTCTTTCAGAGCCCAGTACTGCCTCAGATTGCCATGTCTGTGGATCCAGCCATTCTGACTTCTGATTGAGGCCATGTTTATAGAGATGCAGCAAAGTTTTACTATGCTTGCAGAGCTAATGCGAAGTGTCCAACTTCGCATCCACAGATCAGTATGCAAAGTTTCCATTAAAAGGTCGAAATTTACCTTTTAATGGACTTCACGTTCTACAACTGTGAATTAACTTCAAGTTACATTTTGAGAAAGTGAAGTTTGTGAGAAACAGCCCACAGATCACGTCTGACTGTCTGCAGGTCACCTGATGCAGGCAGGATGTGAACCCAGCACCACCCCTTGCTGTTCTGCCACCTTTCTGGATGCACTAAATAAATTATGGAATCCCGAAATTCAGTATCCCAAACCCCAGTAGCTCTGGTTCAGGATAGTGAATCTCAAGATCCCAACAGGGACTTATGGTCAATGTGGGGGCTTCACCCCCCACACCCACTGTAACTAATATAACCAACTCTGAGGGGGAGCGGACCATGGAGTTGGCAAAAAAACAGTCATGTGGGTGAAATGATAGGGGGTAGAAAAGGTGTCCAAACTAGGAACAGAACCTGGCACAGTAAGGGAGTGCTGGTTGAGCTGCCACTCACCCAGTCCTCCATGCCATGGGAACAGCTCAGCCAGCACCCACTTCCTGTGTGGACACAAGATTTTGCATGGCAAAACTTCATCAGAAGTTGAATTTCATCTTGCAAAATCTTTCACAAGGTATTTCACCTGGCAAAATAGAATTTCGCCAGGCGAAACCTTGTCAGGCTTCAATCTCTTCTGGATACTGAAGCAGGGCTCATGAGCGCTGGAATCCTGAACTTCAGTATCCTAAAAGGATACAGATGCACTGTGTCCACACAGACTTTCAGCCTTTAAATGCTCTGGTTTGCATACTTTGCATGTGACATCTGTGCCCTACAAAGAAGAACGGCAACAGATCAATTGCAAACATTTCTGATACAGCAGCATTGAGTTCAGGTGCAACTGCATGATTTGGTGGGTATCAACACTTTGAGGAGGAAGTAATTTATTAACAGACTGTTTATTACACACAAAGCCAACTTCACTTTCTTTTTCTATGGTTTCCAACCGGGGTCACTAGCATCATCATCATAATCTTCATACGCATCCACAAATTCAGATTGGATGCTGTCCTGTGGTGAACGTATTCCAACCACAGCCGTAGTATGATCATCCACAATTTTTTCATCAACATTTGAATCTTTGATGGCACAGGCATAACCTTAACATCACTAGAAAAATGAGATTGTGAGCCATCATCATGATCAGAATCATGTTCAACTACTGTGGGGATGGGGAGTGTGACATCAACTAAACTCTGAATCACATATTCGGACTCCACAACATTTTGGCAAAATTACAAGTTTGCATGGGTTGAACTTGGAGCAATACTTATACTGTCACTAACTTCACTACCACCACCATCAGCAGGGACAACAGCATCTCCAACCATCATTAAAGTGACTGATTGCTCTGTGAAAAACATAGTTGAAGAAATACCTTTACTTGTATCAACTATTCTCTTCTGCTGTGTAATACAATAGCCACAGCTATGGCCACTCTTGGCACTGGTAGTAGTACCATGGCCAAAAACATCTTTGCATGCACGTCTTTTCACGGGCATCTTTTGGGATAACACAGACAATTAATAACAAATTTAGATTTAGGCACTTTTGAGAGGATGGGAAGCCAAAAAAACAAGTGTGACTTACAGATGGAGATTGGATCCAAAAGAGATGCAGTGGCATAGACAGATGGAGGTTGTGCACTAAAGAGATGTAGCTGCACAGGCACAACATCATCTTAACCATTGGTGAGCAATCCAAAACTGGAAAAATAATAGCTTCTTTTGCCGGGGGTGGAGGGGGTGAGGTACAGCAATACCTAGATAGAAGCAGTAAAAAATAACTCAGATGCCGGCCCGGTGGCACTGAGGGTTGAGGCACTGGATGCCACACCTCACACCATACCAGTGACCCGGGTTCAGAAATGAGCCTGGGCTGCTGGAGGTTGGTGGGGGAGGGAGAGAGGACTGAGCATTTGGAGGACTGCTCTCCTCTCTCAGGGGAATGGGACTAATTGTACAACCCACTGACTGCCCTCTAGCGGTGGCTGGAGGGCAGTATGGGTCAGGAGGCTCAGAAGCTAACATGCTTATGTCAGAGGGGAGGGAAGGAGAAATACAGAAAAAGGCCAGGGCTCCATGGACACATGATGGCCCAACCACTACGGCGAAGACTGCCCTCTGCCACCAAATTTGTCGTACCAGTTGGTGGGGGACTGCTGGCACCCCATCACCTGGCCCTATAAAGAATAAAAAAAATAAAAAAGAAAATAACGCAGACGGATGAAGGTAATGGGCAGAAAATTTTACAGTTCAGCAAACTGCAACCCAGTCTTTTAAACAGACTGAAAAAATGCAAAGCACCACAGCAAACAGCAACAAATGATCAAAACTTACTAGAAGTATTATTGTGTGTACATGAACACACAAATACTAAGACAGTAGCCAACAACAGTTGTAAAGACTGCCTTTCTCATTGAGAATCTCCCTTCACTACAGATACACTCCTCTTCCGAAGCACACTTCTACAGTGTCTGTCAGTACAGAGACTGAATGTACTAAGTTAATATTCAATATGCACGCAAAATCAATAAACATTCAATGATATAAACACATGAGGATTTCCTACAATCGATGTACTAAATTTTGACAGAATATTTTGTAGCAAAAATGAGAGCAAACTGTCTACAGCTTTCTACTACACATGCACTATGCTGAACTGAGGCTGTGCAACACAATCTAGAGCCCATGTGACCTGCCATCCCATGAATCATGGCAAAATTCATCTTAAAGAGCAATAACAATGGTGAAGTTAATGCAAAGTCCACTGAAATCAGTAGAACTTCACATTAAAATTAAAGGTGAAGTTATTCACTTTGCATTGCAGAGTATTTCATGAATTTCACATTATATGCAAAATTCTCCACATAGCAAAGTTTAGGAACTTCACCCACCACTACATGTTCAGATTTTCCTGGTGGGATATTGTACAGAGTTTCCCTCCTGTCAACTAAGGTATCCTTAAATAGTAGCAGCACACAATTTCACTTGTTACACATGTTAATGCTCTTCAGTTTAGTTAAGGTTTGGTTAGTTTTATCCTAGTATAACAGATGCTAGCCCCCTTCTAGGTTTAGTAGACCAGGGGGAGGGGGGAGCTAAATACTTGCTACATATCTGTAATTAGTTGCTGTATTCCACTATTGAATAGTTCCATTCTAGTGATACTAGTCCACTTTCTCCCCCTGTCTAAGGTGCTGGTAATACCTGTTAAATGTTATTTCTACATACCCATGTCCGAAGTTCATATGATATGTATGTAATGTTCCTGTTGTAGGTACATCCCTCATATGCACTCTGTAATGTGATTTCAAGATAATAATAAAAATCATTAACGACAAGAAAGGCAGTGGTTCCAGGCAATGCATCTTCTAGTGTATTTGTTCAGCTATGGGTGGTCATTGTGCACATGGTCCTTCCTTTGTTCTGGCTGATGGTTCTGGACAAATTCATGTGGTACGATGCATCACCTGGAGGCCTTAAATGCTGAAATGCTGCTCAATTTGTGTTGGTTGTGCATTGTTTGGGGGGAAGGGGTTCACATACTGTGTTCAGGTGACTTTTTAAAAAAGGTGGTAATGGCAGGTGATGCATAGTGCAGTGTATTTGTTCAGCCAGGGGCAGCCATTGTGCAGACTGATTTTGTTCTGGGTGGGTGGCTGGACAAAAGATAATGGCAAAATGCATTGCCTGGAGGCCTTAAATGCTGAAATGCTGTTTAACTGGTGTTGGCTGTGCATTGTTTGGGAGGAGTTCACATACTGTATTTAGGTGACTTTTTATAAAAGGTGGTAGATCCAGGTGATGCATCGTACAGTGTATTTGTTCAGCCAGGGGTGGTCATTGTGGACATGGTCCATCCTTTGTTCTGGCTGGAGGTGCTGGACAAACAAACATGGCAAGATGCATAACCTGGAGGCCTTAAATGCTGAAATGCTGTTTAATTTGTGTTGGCTGTGCATTGTTTTTGGGGGGTGACATACTGTGATTAGGTGACTTTTTAAAAAAGGTGGTGGTTCCAGTAGATGCATCATCCAGTGTTTTTGTTCAACTAGAGGCGACCACTGTGTGCATGGTCCTGCTTTTGTTCTGGGTGGGGTGGCTGGACAAATGCACAAAGATAGAAGCATCATCTAGAAGACGTGAAAAAAATTTTGGTGCAACCATTTTGTCTGCAAGAAGGTGGCATCGTGCAACCATTTTGTCTCAAGGAAGGTGGCAGTATGCAACCATTTTGTTTGCTTATAAGTGGTGGTGTGCAACCATTTTGTGTGCAAGGAAGGTGATGGTGTGCAGCCAATTTGCTTGCTTGCAAGTGGCAGCATACAACCATTTTTTCTGCAAGGATGGTGGCGGTGTGCAACCATTTTATTTGCTTGCTGGTGGCAGTGTGCAATTTTGTCTACAAGAAAGGCAACAGCATGCAACCATTTTGTTTGCTTGCAAGTGGTGGTGTGCAGCCATTTTGTCTGCAAGGAAGGTGGCAGCATGCAGCCATTTTTTCTGCAAGCAAGGTGACTACCTGACTGCCCACATCACTCAGACTTGTTAATGTGTTTTTTTGGAGGGGGGTCAAATAAATACATGACTGAGACCATTTCTCTGCAGTACTTGGTGTGTGTCTCAGTTTGTTTGGTTGGAACGGGGGAACAGTACAATACAGCATAAAACAATATGACAAAATGACAACATTGAAATTGAAACAGATTTTTTTGGGTTGGTGGAATTGCATCTTGGAAAACTTAGAAATGGTCATATATGTATTTTATTTTTATTTATTGGGAACTCAGAATTACAAACTTTGAGCTAAGTGCTTGTTTACAAAGGATCCTCGTCAACACTTAAGGAGGTGCATTTTGTTGCAACAGTGTAATTGGGTGGGTTCAGTTCTCACATCTGGCACTTGGGTTAATATCCCAGCACTGACACTGTAGTGCAGCATGAGAGGGGTGATGCACTTCTGAGGCACCGTCTTTTGGATGAGACATTAAACCGAGGTCTCATCTGCCTGGATTGGTGGTAGTTCAGGTGGATGTTAAAGATCCCATGGCACTTATCGAAAAAGAGTAGGGAAATTTCCCCAGTGTCCTGGCCAAATTTCCCTCATTCACTAACAATACCACCAACAGCTTAATCTGGTTCAAGGTCAGTTGGCATTTATCTGTATCCCCCTCCTCCAGGTCATGCCTGAAAATAGGCAGGCTTTGTCTAGTGCACTTACCCGGTCAACAAAAACTAAATAAAAATAAATAAATAAATAAAATAAATAATTACAGCAGACAAATTGACACTGGGGTTGTATTACCAACATAGTGGGGATACTTCCGATCAGCTGAAATGCATTAGCCCGACTGGCAATATCCCAACCCCAGGCTCCAGAAACATGGTTGCCTGACATTGGGATTTCGGCCCCACCCCACGGAGTGAGAATCCTTAAGTATGGGGGTTGTGGGCAGAGCCCCAATTGGTGGGTGGGAGAAGCCCCCAGAATCACTCCCTGGAGGCAAAATCCCGATGTCAGACAAATGTGTTTTGGGCCCCCGGGGTCGGGATAATGATGGTCAAGCCAATGCATTTCAGCTGATCATAGTATATCCACATGGAGTTTACATAGGAAGCGGTAGAAAATACATTTACTGTTTACACAAGTCAAGACATGAATGAAGCAGCTGGTAGCATTGTTAATTTCCAAGTGGAGCTACACAATGTGCAGCCATCTGAGAGAAGTTAATTGCAGAGAGACAAGTTTGGGTTTGGCAAGTGCAGGTAGGTGGGGAGGAGTGGGAGGGGGAGGAAGAGGTCAGGAAAATGGGTTAGAGGTAGTGTGGGTGTATTGGACAGAGGGCAGATGGAGGGAAGGAGTAGGGGCAGAGGAAGTGGACAGGGGACTGGGCAGGAGATAGTGTGGGTGAACTGGACAAAGGGCAGGTGGAGGAGGGTAGTGAAGGGGTAATGGACAAAGGAAAAGTTGGGGGGAGTTGGTAGGGAGGGGGGAGAGAGGTGGGGGGAGAGGAGTAAGTGCAACCCAGCCAGAGCAAGTGGGCTGTTGAGTGGTGTGCCAGATGCTGGGATTACATTTGACACAGGCAGCAGCCTGGAGGAGAGATGGACTTAGAGAGTTTGAATTTGAAGTGCCCTAGGCATTAAAGGCTGGTGATTGTGCTTGGAAGCTCATTTATTTATTTATTTATGTATTTATTGAAATTTTGGATAACACCTTTGAGAACAAACTCATTTCATAGGTTCCACATCAGACAAACAATACATATTGGACAAGTATGAGATGGAGAACAATCAAAACAAGGAATTACACAAGACATTACAAGAGTGTATAACTAGAGAAGTTCCAATACATGTGGCATTATACAATGTATGCCAAGGTGCATATTTGATTAAAACCTGGAATTCAAAGGGTCATATTATGGGGGTGGGGTCTTATGAAACAACAGGAAAATGAGAACAGACTCAGCCTAATATCTAATAATCAACAAGGTAAGGGATGGCATCAGCCCAGGAGCCTTGTCAGAGGTGAGAATGTATGGGACAAAGCATTTTAAAGTGAGCAAGGAACTCAGGAGATACAACGGAAGAAGCGGGATAGAGGGAAAGCTATAAAGGGGTGAGGGGAAAGAGTGGAAGGGATCAAGAGAAAATGTGAAATGAGAATGATTAGCAACTTAGAGCCGTTATTTACATGTTGAGAACAGTTATGCATAAGGTCAGGATAGCATAAGATTACAATAAGTGCTGGTCACAAGAAGGAAGGTTATTGGAAGCAGTCACAACTGGCATCAGCAACTAGCTGTTGCTTAAGTTTAACCTTGAAGAAGCCCAAGGAGGATGCTAAAGTGATGTCATGATGCAGCGAGTTGATCCATACCGGGACACGGTAGGCAAAGGACCTTTGTCCCAGAGAAGTGCAACAGCGGGGTATATTAAAAATCTGGCTAGTAGAGCTTCTGGTACAACAACGGCTGATAGTCAGAGTAATAAGCTTTAGCACTCCTGGGGGCATTTTGCCTAAGCATACTTTTTTGGACAGTAAACATGTTTGGTACATGAGTCTACCTTTGAATTGGAGCCCGTTAGCCTGAACGTACATGTCGCAGGTATGGGACAGATAGACTGAGCCTGTAGAGATCCGGCATGCTTTCTTGAGTGGAACTATGATGCGGTGAAGATTTGTTTCAGTAGCTGATCCATAGATTGGTAAGACATAATCAATAAGTGAGACAAGAGAGCTTTGACTGGCCAGATTAAGAGCCTCTGGGGTCAAACACTGGTTATTCCTATAAAGTAGCCCAATGTGGGTGTTAACAGCCTTAGCAATGTTATCAATGTGATAGGCATAGGTCATCGTACTATCAATAGTAATCCCCAGAGTTGAACTAGCTCCAGGGGAGACCCCTCTTCATTGGTGATAGAAAGAGGGTCCGTTCTGTGCCTATTCTGGGAGCTGGAGAACAGCATAGTTTTAGTTTTGTTGTAATTCATAACTAACTTGTGCTTATGGAACTATTTTTCTATGACTACGAAATTACTCTGTAGCCTGGATTCAAGAACCTTAGGGTATGGATCACTGGTAAACAGGACAGCATCATCAGCATATAAAAGGATGTGACCCTGACAGGAGTAAGGAATGTTTTTGAGGAAAATGCTAAATAAAAGAGGGCCCAAGATGGACCCTTGAGGAACTCCAGATAGAACAGATCTGCTATCTGAGAAGGTGTTACCAATCTTCACCTGCTGTGTAAGGTTATGAGGGTAACTTTCAAACCAGGCTACAATGCCATGAGCTAGGCCAATAGTGGTAAGCTGTTTGACCAGGAGGGCATGATTCACGTGTTGAAAGATTTGGTTAAATCAATGAAATCAGCACTGACCAGGGGTCCTTGATCTAAGGAGTGGTGAATAAAGTATGTGAACTCCAGAAAGGTGGTAGTGGTACTATGACCATTTCTGAACCCATGTTGTTGTGGTCATTGTAGCTGATATTTTTCTAAGTATTCAACCAGTTGGTCAGCCACTATACGCTCAAGAACTTTTGAGAGTGGGGGAAGGATAGAGACAGGCCTGTAGTTCCCAGTAATTGTACAATCCCCAGACTTATGAACTGGTGTCACTGTGGCAGATTTCCATTTCTGAGGGAATTGAGAGTAACTGAGTGACATGTTAATAATATGTGTTAGAGGTGATAGAATGTCATCCAGCGTAAGGGCTACAAACTTAAGATCCAGGGTGTCACCACTAAATCTTGATTTCCCTAATACCTTGAATAGGTAATTCCTGGCTTCATGGGCTAAGAGGGTTTTGAAGTAGAAAGGAGGATGAGAAAAGTGCTGATTCTCTTTCCCAGAGTAGTCACTTGTGAGGGGGTGAGAGAAGTAGTCAGGTGGTAGGACACCACTCAGGTCCGTGAAGGCATTATTAAAAGTGTTAGCAATAAGTTTGGGATTGAGTGAGGGGACACCATCAATGGTAAGCATGGTAGGGGCAGATCTGATGTCTCTCCAGTGGCTTCTATAAGGTTAATTCAAAATTTTCTGCCATCATTCCAGGTCCGAGACAGCACTTCCTTATAATATTGATTTTTAGCTGCACGAATAGCCCTCATGCAGTTGTTTCTAGTCCTTTGTACCTCTGAATGTCGGCCTGGTTACACAGGGACCTAGACCTGTGCTATTGATGTTCTCTGACATTCAGAAGCTCAAGGAGGTCCAGAGAAAACCAGGGATTACAGCAGCCTTTGATTTTATGCTTTTTATGTGGGGGGGGCGTGCCAATCACATATAGCGTTGAACTGAAGAATGAATTGGTTGAGGGCAATGTCAATGTTGTTAGTTGTGTAAATCATTGACCAGTCCTGATTACAACAGTCAGCTTTTAGTGGTTCAAGATGCCCATGGATGAGTACCCTGGTGGTAATTGTTCTAGCAGGTGGTTTAGAGAATTTGTTTGCCCAATGAAACAAGACTGGGGAGTGGTCACTGAAGGCATCTGGGAGTACGGTTGTGTCCAATATATCATCAGAGCGGTTAGAGAGCACCCAGTCCAATGAGGTACCTGTCACAGTTTTATAGTTCATTCTAGTGGGGGACTCGACTAGCAGGGTGAGGTGAACTGCTGAAACTGCATCTTTGAAAAGGGTTGTGTCAGGAGAGAACCAATTGATACTGAAATATCCTAACATGATCATTTCTGAATTAAGACTCAGAGAGCCAAAACACTCCAGAAGTGAATCAAAGCAGAAGTCCGTCTTTCTGGAAGGAATATAGATTGAAAACACAGTAGAGGATTTATTGTGTGCACCTAGAAGCACTTTTATGGCAAGGGCTTGCATATGGTCATCAGTTTTGGGCAAAGTTAGGGCAAGACCTTGAAGGTTGTTCTGGAGATGGATCGCACAACTGCCCCCACACTTGAAGAGATGATCCTGTCTAAAGACTGTGTAGCCTGGGATGGAAATTGAAGCATCTGCTACTTTTGGAGAAAGCCATGTTTCTACGACTGAGAGGATGTCTGGGTTATGTTGTAAGATCCATGCATTCAGTATGCCCATTTATTTATTTATTTATTGAATACAATCGGAATTAATACCTTTGAGTCAGAGACTCCTTTACAAAGGCTCCACATCATAGAAAACAATACAGAGCATACAGTGTACAGACATCACAGTATAAATATCAGTGTGGGAAATATCACACCTTACGAATGATATATGGTAAAGTACAACAGGTGGATGTAGTACAGGATAATTGCAACAGTCATAGACAATGCAGTACAGTGGCAAAATACAATAAATGCAGTAACTACAGGGACAATCATATAGTACAGTAGTTGTTGTAGAGAAGTATTTATGACTGGAATGTGCAAGCAGCACAGTCCAGTGACTGTCAGCTAGTCTGAGGCCTGGGTAAGACTGAAACCAGGGACAGGCACTCTAGAAGCAGGATCAAGTGGGTCAATTGTCATGGCAGTTTTAGGTCATGGGTAGGTCAGATACAGTCACAGATAAAGTCACGCAAGATATTGCTACGGAGAAGGGATTTGAACTGTCCCAGGGTAGGAGCCAGAAGGACTGGTATGGGCAGTGAGTTTAGCCATTTGGGGGCACAGTATCTGAAAGTTCTTTGCCTCATGGAGGTTTTGCAGCGGGGAACCTTGTAGGACGATTTCTCAGTGTGATGTGTGCATCTGGTGCTGTTGGGGGGGGATCAGCATCACAAGAGCAGAGGGCATGAGGCCAGTCATGATTTTCTTGGCAAGGAGACAGGTCTGGTACTTTAGGCGATCATCGAAATTAAGCCAGTTTGTACTGGTATACAGCGTACAGGTGCGCATAAGCCGGTCACATCCTGTGGCCAGTCTACAGGCTTTATTCAGGGAAACCCTAATTTTGTTGAGGGAGGTTTTGTTGGCAGCACCATAAAAGATAATCCCATAATCAATGAGTTACAGGACAGAGGAGAAGATGGCTAGCTGTAAGGCTTCAGGGGGGAGACAGTGTTTGTAGTGGTGCAGCAGACCAATGCACACATTTAAAGCCATATTAAGTCAGCGGATATGTTCATGGTAGGTTAGACCTGAGTCTAGGGTAACCCCTAAATATTTAAAGGTAGAAACTTGTTCCAGGGTCTCATTATGGGAGTTATGGATGAGCTGGGGGTGGTTACTGAACTCGATTTGGGCATGGATAAACAGCATGGTCTTTTTTTTTTTTTATAGCTTAGAACAAGCCTATGGTCAGTAAACCAGGATTTGGCCTCATTAAATGACTCTTGGAGGGCTACTTGGAGGGAGGTAGGGTTGGTGTGGGTGCTGACTAAAACTGCATCATCTGAGTATAGAAGGAGACTCCCAAAACAGGCCTTGGGCAGGGAGTTAAGGAATAGAGTGAAAAGTAGGGGGCCAAGGATTGACCATTAGGGGACCCCAGATGTAACTCTGAATGGGGATGATAAGGTATGCCCTAGTATGACTCTCTGGGTTCTGTCAGACAGGTAGTTTGAGAACCAAGTGGTGGTATCCTGTGAGAAACCTATTTGGGTTAGCAAGGTTAGGAGAAGTGGGTGGTGGATGGTGTCAAATGCTTTGAAAAGATCTATATAGACAGCACCAGCAATCTGGCCTGCTTCCAGGGTCACTTGGATAGTGTTGGTATATTCCAAAAGTGCAGTTGTAGTGCTATGGTTTTTTCAGAAATCATGCTGTTCAAGGCAGAGGAGATTGTGTTGAACAAGGTAGTCTGTGACGTGGGTGGTAACTATCTTTTCAAGAACCTTAGAGAGAGGGGATAGAATTGAGATGGGCTGATAATTACTAGGCACAGTTCGGTCACCACTCTTCAGGAGAGGAGTGATGAGGGCAGTTTTCTACATGGAAAGGAATTGACCTAGGGCAAGGGAGTGGTTTAGCAGGGCAGTGAGGGGGTAGAGTACTTCAGGGAGAGTGAGTCTTAGTATTTTAAGATTGAGATTGTCACTGCTGAACCGGGATTTGCTGAGTGCCTTTAGCAGAAGGGGAGCAGCATCACACTGGGAGATGACCTTGAAGTGAAAAGGGGGTACTTGGGTGGGTGTCGATGTTATGGTGGGGGTGGGTGCAAAAAAGATTGCAGGGAGCAGGCAGCTGAGGTCTGAGAAAGAGGAGTTCAGTGCATTTGCTATTGTGTCAGGGTCTGTGGAGATACCACCATTTACCAGTATCAGGGAGGGGAGGCATTACAGATTTTGCCACCAAGATCTTTGAGGGAGTCCCAGAAATTGCTCCCCTTCCTCCAGGAGGTGGAGAGGGCTGCTCTGTAGTATTCTGCCTTTGTCTGTCAGACCTGCCAGGTGCAGCAGTTCCTGGCCTCAAAGTAGCATTGCCTATCAGCGGGCATCCCAGTCTCCAAGGCTATGTGCCAGAGATTGTCTCGGTGGCCCATGAGGTTCAGAAGGGACTGGGACATCCAAGGGATGTCAGCTCCTTTAATGACTCATTTGCAGAAGGGTGTAAAAAGGTCACAGGCAGAATTGAAGGAATTGATAAAATACTCCAGGGCTGAATCAATATGACGTGAGGCAGCAATGGGAGACCAGTCCCAGCGATGAGGTGGCATTTCAAAGATTGTAGCTTACCTGGCCTGAGTTTTTGCTGAAAGCTAACTTTAGGAGGGGCCTTTGTAGCCAAGTAAGACCAGTGCCAGAGTACTGGTGAGTGGTCACTCAGTGCATCATGTAATACAGAGACCAGGGAGAATTTGTGACTGTGATTAGTAAGAATTAGGTCGGTGAGGGTCAAGATACCTGTTCTCGGGTTGTGTCATGTGGTAGTGTGCACTAATGAGATAGACTGAGGGCGGCTGCAACATCCCTATATGGTGTGGCAGTATTCACTAACCAATTAATGTTAAAATCAGCCAGGGCAATAATTTCTGCCTTATCTGGGTGTTGCTGGAGGTGGGCGAGAACTGACTGGAAAGCACTTTTTTGATTCCTGGGTGGGATGTAGATAGAGGAGATTAAAGGAGGTGCCCTGGAAGGAGCAACATTAACTTGGAGGGAGAGGACCTGGGCACCATGGTCAAGAGCTGGAGAAAGCAGAGTGAGACCTTGGAGGGTGTCACAGAGGTAAATTGCACTTCCTCCCCCTTTTTTGGCTAGTCTGTCAGCTCGAAATATTGTGTACCCTGGCAGAGCTACTGCATAGTCAAGAGTGCAGCCATTTAGCCAGGTTTCTACCACAGAGATAATGTCTGGTCACTGTTGATCATCCCACCCTTGTAGATTATCAAATTTGTTTAGCAAACTGCAGATGTTGAAGGAGGCAATACAGAGTTCCTCGGGTGCAGTCTGATTAGTTGGAGGCAAGAGGGTAGAACCAGAGTTAGGGTGGATGTTTCTAGAGATCAGGAGGAGTAGCATTAATACCCATAGGGAGGCGAGCCTCAGATTTGTTAACGCCCCAGAGCATGTTTGGGTAGTACAAGTGGGAAGCAGCACACAGACAGAGGTGGGCATATCCCTTAGGAAGGGAGAGGTGAAACAAGGCAGTGACCAGTGGGAGGTAAGGCCTAGAACACAGTAGCCAGAGATGGGTTAGGGGAGTCCTGTGGGTCAAGGTAGAGGAGGGGATGTGTGTCCAGGGCAGGAGTGCCAGGTCCCCTGAAAAAGACTCTGGGGTGCAAAGACAGAGCCCTGGTAAGCAGCAGCATGGAGGGGTATCTACCATGATAATGGTGTATAGTAAGAGAAAAGGTAGGGGGTGATAGATAATGTTGGTGATGGAGAGAGTGGTCATGGTAAGGCTTAGTAGTGCAGGATCTTGGAGGGGTGACAAGGATAAAGGAGATAATGCAGAGGGTAATTTTGTACTCACCCAGTAGCACAGTAGAAAGGTCATGGACTCTGGTGCCAAATGTACAGGGTTTAAGTCTGACATGGGCAACCTTGGCTATGTAAGCAGCAAGTTGGTATTTTAGTAGACTATGGAGTCAGAGGCTTTAAAAGCTGAGAATAAATTCACCAATTTGTTGGCTTAGTGGCAGAGCTGCTGACCCTGGTGTCAAGACCACAGGGTTTGAGTCCTGCAATGGGATGGGACATAAGTATTTTATGGAGACAAAAGGCTTTAAACCTTTAAAACAGAGAGAAAAAGTAGTCTGACTTGTTGGCTCAGTGATAGGGCTGCTGACTTTGGAACAAAGGTACAGAGTCTGAGACCTGCAAGGGACAGTAGCAAATTATGGGAAGAAGAGGATATAGTGGTAGGAAGGTGGCAAGGTGTAGAGATTGGGAGAGAAACTAGAGTGGTGAGAGAAAGGCAGACAACAGGGACTAGGAGGGGACTGTAGTGACTCCTAGTAGACAGATAATGATATTAGTGCAAACAGGAAGTGGAGGAGAAGAGATGAGGGGACTGGATGGAGTGGTGAGGTGACAGAAAGGGCACTGAAGTGACCCCTTGTGGTCAGAAATTATAAGCTGCAAATGTGAAAGTGGACACTGACCTGTATGAAGCAATAAAGGTGGATGGGGCAGTCTGCGCACAGCACCAACAGGGTAATTCCCCAAGTACACTGGAAGGAGGGAGGCTTTATCTCTTATGGCTCTCTGGAGACTCCTGATGCAAGCACCTCAGCTGGGCAGTGTTCTGAGAGGAGGAGGTAGCATATATTAAGTGAGGCAATTGTAAGTAACCCAATAGATGACTGTGGTTTGCCATAAGTTGTGGAGGCCAGAGTTGGGGAGAATATAGCCAGAGAGCTGCAGCAACAGTAAGGCCAGTCCACACAGATATTCTTTTAATTGCTTGTTGCAGAGTTTGTGAAGCTTCCTCTGAGTTAAGCACATTTAGCCAGGTGGAGCCATTATCAAAAAGGCACACCTCCCCAGGACTGATCCCCTGAAATGAACAGCTAAGGCATGCCTGGAGATGCTTCTTGTGGCATGTTCACCTAGGGCAGGTCTGAATAACGCCTGCAGGGAGACAGGTGCCAGTCCCAGTAGGGCCTTCTTTCCTAGAAAGCAGGTCTGGAGCTTTATTCTATCTTGGAGGGGGAGACACTTTGTCCTTACGTAGATCCCACAGGTGTGTGCAATGCGATCCACATCCAGGACAAATCTGCACGCTTTATTGAGGGTAAAGTGGACTTTGTGTAGGCTAGTGTCCATGGCAGCACCATAAACCATGTTGCCATAGTCCAGGATTGAGAGGATGGTGCCACTGACCGCTCAGAGCCTGGCTTCAGGGGTGAGGCAGAAGCAAAGTCTGTAGAATGTCCCCAACTTCCTGTTTGCAGCCTTAGTGATATTACTTAAGTGTTCATCGATAAAGAGGGACTTATCGATTGTGACCCCCAGGTACCGGAAAAAGTGAACCTGTTTGAGGGTGGAGTCCATATTGAGCGCTATTTTAAACAGTGTGGTGGATTTCCTCTTCTAGTGACTGGTAAAGAGCATTGTCTTAGTCTTTTTACTATTGAGTACTAGAAGGCTGGTGTTAAACCATTCCTGTAGCAGGCTGAAGTTCCACTGTAGGTTCCTGGTCAGCGTGTCTTGGCAGGAGCCTCTAACAAATAGTAATGTGTCATCATCATTCATCAGGACTTTGGCAAAGGGGAACACAGCTGGAAGGTCATTTACGAAGAGGCTAAAGAGGAGGGGGCTCAGTATGGACCCTTGTAGGACCCGACCATGACTTTCCTGCCCTCTGAGATGGTACTATTAATCTTTACCTTCTGTGAGCACTCAGACAGGTAGCTAGAGAGCCACCCAACCATGCCTGAGGACAACCTAATGCAGGTTAACCTGTGGAGCAGCAACTCATGATCCACAAGGTTAAATGCCTTGGATAGGTCGATATAGATTGCTCCAGCTAGTTACAGTGAATTGCATCTCTTTGGCTTGTGTCATTTAGAAAATGAGTCTATTGGGAAGCTTGGTCTGGTTGTCAGAGATTTATTAGAACAAATTTTAAGTATAGATGCTGTAACTCAAAATGCCCTAACAGTCCAGAGACAGGGCAATATCTTTGAAACAGATCAAGTTATAAATACAGGTCAGAAGTCCGAGTTTGCTTGCAAAAATAATGCAAAATACCTCATTATTTGATAGGATGGGGCTGCACTTTATTGCCTATGATCAGGATATGGGTGCAAATGTATCTATTTCATCTCAACTGGAACAGAATCTTAAACATAATATACATAGATACATAGATACATAGACAGTGTCGGCAGATAAGGGCCTATGGCCCAACCAGTCTGCCCATTTAAGTCTGTAAGTTCAGTTTATGTTTTCCAGGAAGTCTGTTGCCCCTTTCCCCTGACCTCCAGAATTCCTTTATGTCTATCCCATGCATTCTTAAATCCCGTGATTGTTTCAGCCCCACCACTTCCTCTGGCAGGGTGTTCCACTTGTCCACCACCCGTTCTGTGAAGAAATTCTTCCTCACGTTTCCTCTGAATCGTCCTCCTCCAACTTCATCCCATGCCCTCTAGTCCTGGAACATCTTTTTCGCTTAAAAATAGTGCATTCCTGCACCCTGTTCCTCCCTGTAAGATACTTGTATGTCTCTATCATATCACCTCTCTCCCTCCTCTCCTCCAGGGAGTACATGTTCAGTGCCTTCAACCTGTCCTCATAGGACTTGTGATGCAATCCATGCACCATCTTTGTTGCCCTCCTGATGACAGGATGATTTTCAATGTAACAGTTTCAAATCGATTTGATATACTGGGAGTAACAAATGACTGACTACAGACCCACTCCCTTGCTAGTAAGAATGATGATGCCTAAGGAATCGAGAACTTAATGCTAACATCTTGGAACATTGCTGGTTTGGTAACAAAATTTATAGATAGTGACTGTATTAATTTCTTAAAACAAGATCATATAATATGTTTTCAAGAACTTGGCATCAGCCAACAAATGATGTTGCATTAAATGGCTATTTGACCTATCAAGTCTCTGACCTTAAGCATTCTAGATTTGACTGACCCTCTGGTGGTCTAGTTACTTGGTTTAGAATCATGGATTTTATAACTGTAGAGCTTATATCTGCTAATTCTTTCTCACAGGCCTTTTTTGTAAACTTAGCTCTTTGAAACTCTGCCTAATTAATGTTTATATACCACCTAGTAATTCAAAGTCTTATAGAAGCAGCTTATGGGAGGAGTTAGATGATGTTATTCACAGAGCCTGGGCAACAACAGCATGTGAGAAAATTCTACTCTGCAGGGATTTTAATGCCAGGATAGGCACCCTTGATGGTTTTTCCAATGACGAAATTCAAAATTGGCACTTCCAGAATGCCTATAAATATCCTAGAAGTACATTAGATCAAAGGACTAATGCTAGAGCTCTCAAATTATTGGAGATCTTAGCACCATATAATTTGATACTTCTCAATGGGAGGCTCAAAGGGGACACCTTAGGTAATTATACACATTATAACAAACAAGGTCCTTCTGTGATTAACTATGTTTTTTGGAATGATGGTATGGATATATGGGAAACTTGCTGTATCCCTACTAGGTCAGATAGTGAACATTTCCCCCTAATATTAAGTTCAAGAAAATTAGTACAAGAACCCATAGTGCCTGGCTATAACATAGAAATAAGAAACAATGTTAAAATTAGATGGAACCAACGTAGCTCATTTGAGTTAGCCCCCTTGATGCGGAGGTTCTTCATTGATAAGGAATATGTCAAATGGAACTTATCTAAATGGTCTGAAGAGCTGATGCAATGTTTTAAGGAAATTAGGGAACTGCTCTCAACTGTTTTTAAACAACGGCCTGAAGGGGGATATACATTGTTAGATAAGGAATGCCATCTGGCCAAAAAAATGTTAAACCAAATAATTAGAAGAATCAGGTCATTGAGAGATAATAAAGAGTATAGGCTATTTAATCAAACAAGAGCAACATATAAAAAGTTATTAAAGGAAAAACAATGTAGATTTCAACAAGTCCAACGGAATAAAATGTTGAACGCTAAAAATTGTAACAACCAATGTACATTTTGGCAGCTGGTGGCCCAAGGAACAAACAACTCTAAACTTGGTATAGATTCACATATCCCCCTTGAATCCATGCAAAAATATTATTCAGACACCTTTTTTGATTCAAGTCAGGACAATGACTCTTCAAAGACAGGGACTGTTACAATTTATGCAACATTCTGCAATCAGCAGGATGTATGCATAGCTATTATTTCCATGAAGAAGCATGCCTTGCAAGCTGCCCCAGGACCAGATCAGATACCATCAGAAGTTTTTCTGGACTTCCCTCTTATTTGGGCTGCTATATTAATGTCATTTTATAACTCTCTAGTCAGGCAATTGAAATTTCCCATTTCTTGGAAGGGAGCCATCATAATTTCCGTATATAAAAAAGGTTACAGGTCAGACCCCAAAATGTACCGACCAATTTCATTATTAGATAGCTGCTGCAAGATTTTTTCCAAAATAGTTTTAGTCAAATTAATGGAGGAAATTAATGCACTGTGGGGTTTGTCGGAATTCAAAGCTGGATTTCGAGCAAATTTTAGTACAGTAGATAATTGTTTTATATTATTACATTTGTATGAAAATATGTTAGTTTACATAGGCAGAAAGTGTATTTAGTGTTTATTGACTTTAGCTCTGCTTTTGATTTTGTGTCACAAAGCATATTATGGAAAAAAACGAGGGAGTGAGGTATTTCCAAAGAAATAACTCCAATTATAAGTGAGTTATATCATAATACTTGGGCACCGGTTAAAATAGGAACTACTTGTCAACTCTCTGCAAGGTTTCCCACTAATTGTGAGGTAAGGCAAGGATGTGTCCTAGCCCCCACTTTGTTTTGCATTTATATAAATAATTTATTAATAGAGCTAGATGATTCTTTAATTGATTCCCCAAAAATTTTGCACAGAGCATGCCCAGTATTGGCATATGCTGATGACCTCATTCTATTAACCCTCACTAAGAAGGGATTACAGAATAAACTAGAAATACTAGAGGACTATGCAGGCAGACATAATTTAAATATTAACATGAACAAAAGTCAAATTATGATATTAGGTTCTAACAAACTACTAAAACATGGAAAATAGGTAATGAAAGACTTAGTATGGTTACATTTTACCCCATTTAGTTCTGCTCTATATGCACGATCAATCAATCAATCAATCAAAGTCTTTATTTAACCAGATGATCACTGTTGAGCAAGCTCATTTTCAAGGTGGACCTGGGTTTGTTAACAAGGAACAAGGGACAATATACATGGGATGCAACACACAAGAAAATAGTAATAATACAAATAAAGTGAGATACAATAATACGGTATATATAAAGTATCAGCAGGTAGCATTGACAATAGTATGTGTTTGGAAAAGAATATACAGTTAGTTTTGGGTAGGACAAAATTTTTAATAAAAGTAAAGAAATATACATATCAGGTGCACCAAACACAAATAAAACCAAATATAAAAAGATATATAGTGATACGGTATGGAGAATTTAGAGCTGGAACCAGGGTCAAAGGAATGTGGGAGGGACAGATATGGGGATAAAAAAAGGGGAGAGGGAAGAGTCGATTATAGATGTGATCAGTCTTTTAACAGTAGTAATTAGAGTGTGCTTGGACTTATAGGAGTCACTATTTAGGGTAGACAGGCACAGGACTCCTTATTATGATGTAGATATAGAGATTTAAAAGATGCTAGGCTGATGGGGTGAGTTAATTTCAAAGTGTTTTGCAGCTTGTTCCACAGTTGAGGGAACACAAAGCTGATGGCTGCTCTGCCAATGCAGTTGGCTTTGTAAACATAAAGGTAGATATATGAGGTGCTTCTCAGGGCATACTTCCCCAGAGTGCACAAAGGTAAACAGACAGAGATATACTGAGGCAGTTTATTTGAGATAACTTTGTATGTCCAAACCGCAGCATTTTTTTGCCATCTGTAAGCAAGTGTTGACCATCCCACTGCCGTTTACAATGCACAGTGGTGGGTTGAGTATGGAAGACCCATGATGAATCTTATGGCTCTGTGATAAAGCATATCGAGTTTGGCTAGAGTACCTGCAGGTCCCTGACTATATAGAAAGTTTGCGTAATCCAATAGGGGAAGAAAGGTAGTTTGAACCAGTTTCAATTTAGCGTCTCTTGTGAGATTATTAACCCTAAAGAACAGACCAAGTCTTTGTCTAAGTTTCTTTGCCAGTTCTTCTAAGTCATCTGTGAAAGTAAGTCTATGGTCTAACCAGACCCCCAGGTACTTGAACTTTGGTATGTAGTCCAATTGCTCACCTAGAATGGTAGTGATCTGCAGGAGTGTCCTAGCAATTGCAGGATTTATTGCATTTTGAAGGGGCGAGAGGGACATCGGTTTGGAATTTTTTGCATTTAAGAGCAATTTCTGGTATATAAGCTGATGTTGCAGCAGACTAAATTCATTTTGAAGGGCTTTACAGGCTGCTTCAGGTGAGGGACTACTAGCATAGAGTACTGTATCATCCGTGAATAGGTGTATTTGTGCTTCTTTAATGGGGGCATCTACGTTGTTAATATAAATGGTGAAGAGCAAGGGACCAAGAAAGGAACCTTGCAGTATACCTTTCAATAGGGGTCTTGGTGGAAAAACTTCCCCTTCTGCCTTTACTTGTTAAAGTCATCCTGAGAGGTAGTTGGAGAACCATTTAAGGGATAGGGAATCCAAACCAATGTTCCGGAGGGACGACAGAAGCAGTCTGTGATCAACAGTATTGAACGCCTTGCTTAGGTCCAAGAAAACTGCACAGGCAGGGTTTTTTTTTTTGTCTAATTCAAGCTGCCAGTCATTTGTCACCTTGACTAGAGCAGAGATTGTAATGTGCTGTGCTCTAAAACTGGATTGTAATGGGTTGAGCAATTTTTCTGATTCCAGGTAGTTCCAAAGCTGGGAGTTCACTATTTTCTCCAGCATCTGTGACAGGATTGGAAGTAAGGAGATTGGCCTGTAGTTACTGAGGTCACTAGGATCTCCTGACTTGAACAAAGGGACCACAAGTGCATTTTTCCAAATGGGCGGTAGTTCACCCTGGGACAAGGATAAGTTGAAGAGATGAGTAATTGGGACTGCGAGGCCACGGTAGCCGACCTTTAAGAAGAACGGGTCAATGAGGTCAGCCCCAGCACTTTTCCTGGTGTCCAGCTGAAGGAGAAGATCTTTGACTTCTTTCAGGGAAGGGGCTACAGAGATAAGGATGGACTGGAGATGGGTTTTTCTTGTGTATCCAATCTAAATTTTTGGCGGAGGATATTCACGGGAGAGGAGTCAAAGGCTAGCCCTGCAGAGGCAAAATGAATTTTGAGAATAACGAGGATAGACAGTCTGTCGGACATGACAGTATTATCGATTAATAATTTAGTAGGTAGGAAATTTACAGTGGTGTGACCTTCAATGTCTTTGATAGTCCTCCAGAATTTGGAGGCATTTCTTGAGGAGCTTTACAGCTGAGAGCGGTAGAAATTTGCTTTGGCTTCTCTGAGCATTTTGGTGCAGAGGTTCCTCACCCTCCAGAAAGAATTCCAGTCATTTATTAAATTAGTTTTCCTAGCAGTTCTCCAGAGTACATCCCTACTCCGCAAAGCATCTTTCAGGTCTTCTGTAAACCACCGACAGGATTTGTTTCTGGCACAAACTTTTACTATGGGAGCATACTTGTTGAGAACCCCTAGCACAATTTCTGAAAAAATGTCATAACCCATAGTCATGGACTTGGCTAGATAGAAGTCCTGCCATTGCATGGAGTCTCTTAGGTCTGATATATACCCATGGAGATTAAAGTTGCATATGCACCTTTTAAAGAAGAATTTTGGTACAGTTGTGGATTTAAGAGTGGATCTTACACACGCAATGAAGCAATGGTCACTAATATCAGAAAAAGAGATGCCAGCATGGGAGAATAAATGGGGTTTGTTAACTAAAATGATATCCAAGAGAGTACTGTTATTAGGGTTGAGCTTGTTAGGACGATTAGATTAGTTTATTAGCTGTGACAACCCAAGGGAATCACAGAACATTTTAAGTGGGGTGGATGCACTGGAGAGCCAGTCTAAGTTGAAGTCCCCTAGTATGATACACTCTGTAGATGGTGAACCCAGGGTGTTTTTGAGATGTTTTAACAACTGTAGTCCAGCTGATGGGGGTCTGTAGCATCCTATTATACATAATGAGACACCGGTGGCAATTTTAGTCTTTAATGACAAGCTTTCATATTCTTTTGGGATAGAGTTTGAGTCAATTATGGAGGCAGGGAATTTATCCTTGATGTAAATAACTACCCCACCACCTCTGGTTTGCCTGTCGGCTCTGAACAAAGAGTAGGAGGGGATGTTAACTTCGTTGTTACAGGTTGCCAGTCAGAGCCAGGACTCTGTAATCAACAGAACATCTGGAGCAGTATGACATACCCAGGCCTGAACAGAAGTGATTTTTTAAAATAGGCTACATACATTAACATGCAATAATGTAAGTCCCTTGAGGCTTTGTAGCTCTGCTGGGGATTCCATGGTTGCCAGAGGGCCTGGATTAAGCTCAACATTTCCTGAGCATAGTAAAAGCAGGAACAAGAGTTTCCTGCAGAGTCCTAGGAGAAGTGTGGGTGGCTGGGTCTTCTTTCGGTTATATGATTTGTCTGCGGCAGTATAGGGAGTTCTGAGGCTACTTCCCTGTTTTCCTGATGCTGCATACAATAATACCCTGACTGAGAGAGTCAATGGAGTAGGGGGCAGTATGCAGAAGGTGGTGTAGCCCTGTGGGCAGGGTCTAGGAGAGTTCCTGTATGCCGGTGCAGGTGAAGGTCCAGCAGCGGGCTAGGGGAAGTTATAGCACATACAAGTTCTTCTACTTGATAGGAAAAGTCCCGGTCGGACAATGTAAAAAGAGAGCCATTCTCCACTCTAGGAGTTATTTTTTGATTCACGTTCAGGTCCAATGCTTGTAAGATGAGCAGAGACAAGCATAGAAGCAGGTAATATGCCCTCATTATGAGACTATCACCCAATGGGCACTACAAGTGCGGGTAAGAGAAGGGATTCTCAATGGAGGAGAATTTTGTATTCCCTGCAGAATACTACTATAGGCAGTGGAGCCTGAAGCAGTAATCCTTAAGTACAGCTCCTAGTCAGGCTAATAAGAAAAGAGTTCACCTGACTATAGAGTAGCACTAGGGGCAGAGGGGCTTTGAAGCAAATTTCTTAGCTACTACTCTGGAGCAGACTAAGTACTAGAAAGATCACCTGACCTAAATCAACTGCCTTAGCAAGACAGGTTATGCTAGTGAGCAATAAGCAAACCTAAAGTACCAAAATGGTATGCCTCAGCATGACAGAATGAGATAAAGCTGCTAGAAGGCTTAGTTGCAAAAAGGAGATGGGAGGAATTGCAGTTGTTGACAGTAAGTAACCAATAAATTGAAACATCAGATAGGAATGGGCGGAGACTGTGTGCATTTATAGGAGGCCTGGGGGGGTGGGATAAAAAATCAAGGGGAAGTTTGCAGAGCTAGCACTGAATCAGTGCACATAAATCTGGAGAGAAATTGCAGTGGAGGGAATGGTAAGTTACTTTACACAAGCCGAGCAGAACAGGCTAAATTAAAATATATAAATTAGCAGCCGAGTACAGGGATGCAGACTTACATTAAGCCACACGTCTCGGGTGCTCCTGTCTCAGGTGAGTGAGACCAGCCAATCAGGGAGCTCTACACAGGCATGGAGCCAATAGCACTACCCTGAGAAGGCACTGAAATTGAAAACAGCAAATTGCAAGTGATGATCCAGTTCAGCGTTCACACAGCCCAGAGAAATCGTTGCAATTTTTCAAGTGACGTACCTTATCTATCTCTTTGGGGGTGGGTGGATCAGGCTTCTTGCACCATAGAGGTGCTATGACTGGATCGTGACCACTGCTCATGGGGGCAAGTGGCACCTTATCTATCTCTTTGGGGGTGGGTGGATCAGGCTCCTTGCACCATAGAGGTGCTATGGCTAGATCATGACCACTGCCCATGGGGGCAAGATAGCAAACGGACCAAACACATGGATGCCCTTGTCCTCAAGCTTAAACAAACAGCCAATTCTCTGAAGTCATTCAACCATAAGTATGGCAGAAATTCTATCAAACCACTGATCACAGCACTAAAAGCTAAATATTATGAACAGGCTCTATATCAGTCCAAGATCTGAGGATTTTCTAATATCAATAAAATAGAAATTCCTCTTAACAAACTCATTAGAAAGTTCATAGACCTGAATAACTGTATTCCTGAAGCATTAGCTAGGATGGAGGTAGGACTAGTCAGGCCATCAGCCTTCACTCAGATAAGAATCATAAACTATTGGCTAAAACTGTTGTCATTAGATCCAAGTAGACTGCAAGTCCTGGCATTAAAAGAAAAAGAAACATGGACTGAAATTGGATGCAAAAAATCAAAATGGCTGACCAATTTGTTCTCTATTCTGGAGAAATCTGGACTTACCTTTGTTAGAGAGTATGTGGCAAAAAAAAAATCAATAAGTCTCAAATATAAAACCTAGGTAACAAAAAAATTCATGACTCAAGCCAAGAAGTGAGACCTGGACATTATTATAAATCTCACGTTTGTTCCTTGGTTAAGACAGCATGATGTCAATTTTAGCTACAGGGATTATCTGGATGTACTAATATAAAACAGAGACAGCTATTTGCTAAGTTTAGAATGGAACAATTCCCCAGTAAGATACTGCTTGCCAGATATGGAAAGGATAGAGGACATGGTTCTGTTCACTGTGCCTGTACTAACACAACAATGTAAGACATTTTCCATGCCATTTTTGTGTGCCCATGGTACAATGTGGCTAGAGAGAACTGGTTGAACCTGCTGATACTTGGCATTGCAACTTTAAATCAAAATCTTTTATTAAATACATTGTTTACCACAAGCGACGAACATATAATATATAATATGATAAAGTATCTGGAAGCAATCACAAAAATAAGAATGAGGCATGTGGGTCCCAATTAAATTCTCAAATTAGTTATATGAGAAAGTTGCTTGTATACTTGAAATATGGTTGTGAACAACAATAAAAGCATGCATTGTTTTTAATATTTCCTTGTATTATGAACAATAGTCCAAGAATTAATGAGTTGTTTTAATAATATTTGTATTTATTAATGTTTAACATATGCACAATGTTAAAATGTTATATGTTTTTATATTTTTGTAATGGTCTTTTGATCAAACAAATAAAATTCATTCATTCATTCCAGCTAGTTGTCCCTAGTCTAGTGCCTCATGGACATGGTCTGTGAATTCAATGAGGGCTGTGTTGGTACTGTGCCACTTGCAGGACCCATGTTGCTGCAGGGTAGGGAGGTTGTATTTATGTGGGTGGGCAGACAGCTGGTCTGCAATGATTTTTTCCAGCACTTTGGAGAGAGGAGACAGGATGGCAATGGGTCTGTAACCGGACACAAGTGAATTATCCCCTTTTTTAGAACCAGAGTGACCAGGGCAGTTTTCCAGGTAGATGAGAAGGCTGATATCCCAAGTGACATATTAAAAAGCTTAATGATAGGTAAGACCACTTCAGGGAAGGCAATTGAGATAAGTTTCATATCAATTCTGTCCCCACCCATCTTTGTTTTACCCAGCACTCTTGCAAGGTATTTAGCAGTCTCCTTGGTGGTCACCTGATGAAAGTAGAATTCTGGGCTTGTGTTAGGAAGGGGGGGGCAGGTGTTCACAGCTCAGTGTTTTCTCCTCATGAGCAGTTGTTTTAGGTGGTATAACTACACTGTAGTCAGTAAATACTGTATTTAGGCAATGTATGTTGTGAAATGGTTGTAGTATTATAATGATTAGATGCTGAGAAGTACACTGGTACTGTGTCCACTGTTGCACGTGTCACACTGTTTGATGTCCACTGTTAAATGCACCACACTGAGTTGCTTTTATCTCAAGTTTCTGTTAGACAGTTACCTCACTACATGGTTACTTTTTCAACTTTTGGTCAGAGTATTCAGAAAATCTTATCAGAGTTATTCTACTGTAGGTTTGAAAAATATGACCCCATGTCACATTTTGGTAACCCTTTCTCATGAACAGATATCATTACTTTTTGAGGTGATAGAATTGTATTCTCATTCATGCAGGTCCCTTCAAAACATGTGTGAAGAAATCCATCTGGCTAGGGAAGCACAGGACCCAATGGGTCCTGCACTTCCACGCCTCCAGAAAAGCAATCTACGTGTGTGGTTGAAATTGTTTTTTGAGGGGCTGACTTCAAAGAAAAAATGTATTAAGTGTCCCTCCTAACTGCCAGTGGTTGACTGTATATGGGCAAAGATGTGTTTTCATTTTTTTACTCATATGCAAATATGTTTTTGTTGGTTTGCTCTGAAATTTGCTATGTTTGTAGTGCAAGACAAAGATGCATCTTTGTGGCATTGTTGATGATGATTGAACTTTCATTGTGGATTTGGCACCATGGTAAAGACTGGTGGGTAATTTGGGGGTGCAGTGCATACAGGGGATTATGCGTTAGTGTTCTAGTGCTCATTGACACCTTTTATTGATATATGCATTCTCCCTTAACTCCTATCATTGATGGACTTACGGCTTGATAAGTTGCAACATTATCCTGGGGAAATTTTCATTTTTAACATTTATGTTTTTTTTATATGTCTATTTTCAGTTGGCATTTCCTAGGGACCTTACTTTTGATACATTAATTATCCCTTAACTCCAAAGACTGGCAGAGTTACAGCTTATTGAAGTTACAGTGTTATTCCATGGAAATTGCAATTTATATTAATCTTTATGTTTTTTATATGTGTGTTTTCAGTTGGTATTCCTTAGGGACTTTGTCTTGTAGTACTCACTGTGACATTCTTTGTGATATATATCTTCTCCCTTAACTCTAAAGACTGGCAGAGTTACAGCTTGTTAAAGTTGAAATGTTACTCTATAGGAATTTAAAGCAACAGTACTAGATAAAAAATTAATCTTTTGCAACAGTTTGTTTCCTTTGCTCTGCTGAGCAATTACCTGGTGATTTTTCTTGTTTTCATTCTACTATGACTCCATAATTTGCTCTATTTTTCTTTGTTTTTGTTTACATTTCTCCCACCTGCATTGTTGAATTGGAACCCTCTGCTGCCAACTGCACATGTACATGACTCACAGCACTACACAGGGACAGCGGGAATGTGCAGCACAGGGTCCCACAGAAGTAGACACAAGACATGATGAGACAGGAGGAAGGAGTTTGGCTGCAAATTAGGCAGCAGCCATATTTACTGTGGATCCAAAACAATGGAAATACATTTTAAATATCTAAAACTCTAAAGATGACTAGAAAAAAAATTACAGATATGGAAACCAGAACTATAGTTGCATGTTTCCAACCAAAAAGCAGAACTTTTTTGGTAATCATGTCTTTATTATCTAATACTGCTGCTTCAAATGTTTTAGTAGGCCAATTATCGGCCTATTGCTATCCTCTCTGTGCTCAGTAAAATCCATGAAAAACTAGTGGCAAGGCAAACTATAGAGTATCTCCTGAAACACAACCTCCTCTACGGCTCCCAAAATGGATTTTGAAAAGGCCATAGTACTTCTACTGCCCTTCTGAAATTAACCAATGACATTTACACAGCCATGGACTCCAGTCTTTTGACAGGTACCACTTTCATTGATCTCACCAAGGCCTTTGAACTGGTTGATCACACCTTTCTCCTTACAAAGCTTACCTCCCTTGGTTTTTCAGCTGAATCAGAGAACTGGTTCCATAGCTATCTATCCAATCGACAGCAGGCTGTTGCTTTTAACTCAGCCCTGTCAAACCTATCATCCATACATGTTGGTGTCCCACAGGGATCCATACTTGGCCCACTACTCTTCTCGATCTTCATAAACAACCTCCCATCATGAGTGTCTACTTGCTCTACCTTGCTCTATGCAGACGACTTTGTACTCTGCCATAGTGCTAGCAATGTATCAGACATTAATAACTCACTATCTTTAGAGTTCCAGAACATACAATCCTGGCTAACTGCAAATCGCCTTGTTCTTAATGAAATGAAAACTCAGACTGTGCTCTTTGGCTCTCCAGCTAAATTAAAAGTAAATCGGAACTCCTTCAAAATATCCTGTTCTGACAATTCCCTGTTAGTCAACACCAGGTCATTTAGATACCTTGGTATTCTTTTTGATGAATCCTTGGACTTTGATCTCCACATCACTACAACTTGTAAATCAGTCAGTGCCAAAACTGGAGGAGCCTACCGCACTAACTATGCCCTTACCCCATCAGTTAGGCTTGCCATGGCACAAGACCTTCTGCTCCCATCTTTGGCTTATGGCTCTGTCACCTATCTAGGTGCAACTAAGACCTCCCTGCATACATGGGGTACTACATATAATAACATTTGCTGTTTTGCTTCTGCCTCTCCTCGGCTCAAACATCATTTTCAGCTCTATGCTGACCTAGATTGGCCTAGTCCTGTGGCCCATCACCTCTTATCTTATGGCACCTTAATTGATGGAACTATAAGAGCTGGCCTCCCTCAATCCCTTGCCTTGCTACTGCATCCTCAAACCCCTTCCTACTGTCTCTGTTCAGTTGACCAGACCCCTCTTTACATTCCTTGATGTAGGACCACAATGGGGTACATGAGCTTTCTCCCATGCTGCCCCTAAATATTGGAATACTATCCCTCAAGCTGTTCATCTTGCCCCTACACATACAGGCTTTAAGAAGCTTCACCATCAACACGTACTTACAGTAAGTCCTTGTACCTGTTTCCAGCCACCATAAACCCATCCCCTGCTCTGCTTGCCCTTTTTCTGCTTCCACCCTACCTGTATACACCCCAAACTACCCTCTTCTCCTCTACCCCCTTCCCTCTTCCTCCCCCATACTGTTGCGTATCGGACTTGCGAATTGGAATTTACTGCTCACTGTTTCATGATAATGACGTATACAAATCTCTTAACCTGTGTTGCACTTATCTCATTCTTTTGAATGATCTTGATATCCATGTTTTGACTACCTACTTTGCTTGACCATGTATTTTATAGTCTTACAAGTGTTTGTGATGTTCTTTACTCTCCTGGCTAACTCTGTATTGTGTGGCTTATGTGTGCTGCGTCACACTGATGTTGTTGTTTTGTATTTCACTTGTATCCTCCCAGGTCATACCTGAAAATAGGCATTCCTATGCCTAATGTACCCACCCAGTCAACAAAAGCAAATAAATAAATAAATAAATTTTGTGGTTTTTTTTTTAATATGGCCCCTATATTTTGGAGAGAATGGAGATATACAAGCAATAAGACATGATGTGGTGTGGGTTATCTCCTGATAAGAGCATGCCCAGGTGCGTTGTTAGGTACAAGGTGCTTGCGCCAAGTGCCTTATGCACCTGGGCGTGCCCGTACCAGGAGATAACCCACACCTCGGAGTGTCTTTCTGTGCTTATAAAATGGGCCCACAAGTAAAGAAGTTAATTTAAAAAAATTAAAAAGTGTACATAAAAAGGGGGCTTGAAAAAGTATAAAATAGGATTATATCAGTAGAAAAGATAAAAAACAGTCCAATTTTATGGAAGGCACGTGTGTGTATGTGTCTCTAGGTAGTACCCACTGACTGTGTGGGCTGTAGCCCCCAAGTATTGAAAAGCATGTTTTTTTTTTCTATTATTTTGAAGGACCGTATCCAATAATGAACTTATAGAGCAAAACAGCAGGTTTAAAATGCCAGAAGAGAATCAGTGCATCTGCCGTCTTTCCCGAGTCTCTGATACATGAACAAAACATCCTCCCTTCTCCGACTTCACTGTCCTCTAAAAGTGAGCTGCAACAACTGAGAAAATCATAGAAAACACTGCAGCACATTAATGTTATACCAAACTCTTGGGATCTTTCCTTTGAAATATGCGAACTCGGAAACAGTAGTGTACAGTGGCTGCTGAGAGACACGGAAGCTCCCAGTCAGCCAGCCCATTTTTGAAAGAAAATTACTGTAGTGGAGTTTGGTATTATAGTAATGTGCTGCAGTGTTTTCTACTATTTCCTGGGTTGTTGTATCTCACTTTTAAAAGACAATGAAGTCGGAGGAGGGAGACTGTTTTTTTTTTCTGTATAGGAGACCTGGAGAGGACGGCAGATGTCCCGATTCTGATGCGGCATTTTATACCTGCTGCCTTGCTTGGTAAGTTGCGGTCAGGTTTAAATAATAGCAGAGGTTAAAATACAGAAGATTTTCTAGTGTTATGTGAGGAATTACATTTGTGCCTGTAGTGGCACAGCTTTTACATGTGAGCAGTCAGTGCCACTAGACTGGAAGTGTCCTTTCCCTGCTATGAGCTGTGCGAGGCTGTGTTTTTGTTAGCGGCTGGCACAGCTCACAGATTTTTTGCTGTAATGGGGTTCGGGAGAGGAGGGTAGTGCCGGTTGGCTACAATATCTTCTAGTTAGGACACGGCTCAGAAGATGTTGTAGTCATTCAGGTCAGGGGAATTTTAAAGCCCATTTTATAATATGTGTTAGTGCCATAGTACTCATTGAGACCTTTTTTTTTAATAAATGAATTTTCACCCAACTCCAAAGACTGATGGAGTTACAGCTTGTTAAATTTGCAATGCCATCCTATGGTAACTTTAATTTTTTACTGTTTAGGGGCCAAATATTCAAAACTTTGCACTGGGCAAAAAACATTTGCGCAGGTTTAGCATGGGATTAGCACAGGTCTGCTATATGCAAAAGGCCAAATACAGTGGGCAAACTGCATTAGCGCCAAGCAAAACCATAATGTATGCAAGGGGCAAACTGACATGAATACAGGCGCAATGCTATATTCAGTGACTAGCATCGTGCTAAGTGGTTTTGCGTGACTTAGCACAACACTTAGCGCAGTGCACATTACCACCCAGGAAAAGCTTGTCTTAACCCTGGGCAATCAGCTTTGCGCGACACTATGGCTTTGTGCGGTGTTTGCGTGAGTTTTGCACAACCCTAACACATAAATATGACACATAGACAAAGCCAAACATAGAGGAAGCATGCTGCTAACTGATGGCATCACAATAATGCCACCATCTGCCACCAGTCCCAGCCATGCCAGGCAATAAGTGGTGACCCTGCTGCCAGTGGACAGCATGGCAGTGTGGCTATACAGCACACACCTGTGGACCACACTTCTGTGGACACCAACAGATGCCAGCACACACATGTAGCACTGTGGGCATGGAGGACATTGAGGGGAGAGTGTATGGGTGGCCAGGCTGTGCCACAGACCAGGTGTGGCCAAAAGGCTGGGACACATCATGCAGTGCACATGGGCCAGTATTGGGAATACCCCAACACCAGTGTGCCTTTTGGATAATATATGCTCCCCTGGCCACATACCACACAGCACACAAAGCCGGACATGTACATGTCACTGTGAGCATCCCATGCCAGAGGTGCAGCATCTGTGGGTCACACAACAGCGTAACAGTAATGTCCACTGTCAGTAAACACCTGCAAGTTGGGCCTCTCACTGTGTACAGTGCAGTCATAATCACTGCCCTACATACCATATGCATTGCTGAGTCCACACACTACTGGCCCCCTTGCTACTGTAGTGTCTGCTGTGCACTGCAGCATGACCCACAGTGTGACAGTTGCATGCAGCACCACCACCATCTGTGCCAATGCTGTGTTGTCCCAGTACAGCTGCAGGCAGCAGCGCATGTGGAAGTAGTGTTCAATACTGTAAAATATTCCCCAAGCTGTTTGTGCAGTGCTAACATGTTTGCGCGGGTTTAGTGCAGAGCTAAACAGTTAGCCCAATGCAGACTGCATGCAAATCAGGGCATAATGAGATGCTAATCTGGATGTTTGCCCACAGACTACCTAAGTAGGCTCATTTGCATGTCACTTTTGAATATGGCAAAGTTTAGCATCGGACAAACGTGTTTGTAGCGGGCTAACGGTTTAGGCCTGCACTAAACCCACGCAAACGTGTTAGCGCTGCTCAAACAGTTCGGGGAATACTTAGCAGTTTTGTACACTGTACTTTCACATATGCTGCTGCCTGCAGCTGTACTGGGTCCACACATTAGCTGGCACACACATTGATCAGATAGTTCACCTCTACCTACCTTCACATCGTTGTGCACTGTGTTGCTGTTGTGGTTTGCACTTCCTGGTTGCATAATCAAAGCTGTCTTATTCCAGGGCTAAGTTTGCCCTGCACTCCCAGCCCAGTTTTCCCGGCATTATTCCCATGCTATATTCAGAAGCTGTTTGCCCTGGGCTATTCCTTTTGAATATAGCTTGATTTGTGCTCTGGGCTAAGTTTGCCTGTCGGGCAGTGCTAATTTAGCCCTGGGGCAAAGTTTTGAATATCTTGCCCTATATATTTTATATGGCCCCTGAATTTTTGGGAGGGTATTATGTATTAGTATTGTAGTATGCAGGGAGACCTTTCTTTTGATAGACAGATTGTTTCTTAACTACAGTCATTGACAGAGTTATTTCTTGTTAAATTTCCACTGTGCAATAAAACTAAGTCCAAATTCTTTTTTCATATGAACCAGTTCTGTTTTGTGAGATTGTGTTGTTCTCATGAAAGAGAATTGTTCATACAAATCAAGAATCGTAAAAAAAAAAAGTCTAAAATCATGTTTCATATCAACCAATTCTCTTTAGTGAAATTGTATCATTCTTACGAAATAGGATTGCTTTATACGAAACAAGAATATGAAAGAAACTAAATCCAAATTCTTGTTTCATATGAACTGATCCTGTTTCATGGGATTGTGTCAGTTTCACAAAACAGGATTGGTTCATTTGAAACAAGAATGTGAGAAAAAAGACTAAGTCCTGAAAGTGAAAAATAAACTAAGTCCAAATAATTTTTTTACATGAAGCAATTCTCTTTCGTGAGACTGTGTCATTCTCATGAAAGAGGATTGCTTCAGACAAAACAAGAATGTGAATAAACTAAGTCCAAATTCTTGTTTTGTATGACCATATTCTTGTTTTATATGGCCCTATTCTTGTTTTGTGAGCCCATACGAAACAAGAAAATCTTCTCATGAAAAATTATTTTTAAAATGTTTTACAAACACATTTCTGGGTCCTTGCTCCAAAAGCTAACTGCAGAATCTAGCTAATGGGTTCCCATTTAGCAAGATACATATGCTGGTGACTCTGCAGAAAATGATTTTTATGGGTTTTCAAACTTTTTTTTTAAATAATGGAAACAAGATGACTGCCATATGAAAGAAGATTTTTTTTTTCATAGAACAGGATTATACCCTCACGAAACAGAGCCCTGTGTTATATGGCAAAATTCTTGTTTCATATGAAACAGCTGTCCAAAAGAATGTACTAAGCATGGACAGAACCAAAATTTCAAATTCTTATAACACTAGAAAATATTAATACATTTTTTTCACCAAACCAATGAAAGGCACCATACTGGAGCAAGCCATTTCTACCCTCAAACTTTTAGACTAAACTTCCAAACCATCTGAGACTAGGTGATGACAAAAAAAACAGCAAAAGACCCTTGAGTTTTTTTCACTATCCAGATCTCAGAATCCTCAAATCCAACTGGAACAAATCTTGGCACATCAAAAAACCCTGCCCATGACACTGTACTTGCAAACATTTGTGCAATTCCATTGAACAGGGTGAAGCTATTAAAGTGCAAAGTTAGGGGGTTAGCATTAAACAGCCTACTCAGCCCTAACTATTGTAGTGCTACAGCACCACTTTAATATTGTGACCTCACTGTTATGTCTATTCTCAATTTCTGTTTCATTTTGTGTGTACCACTTTTCTTTTTCTTGTTCAACTTAAGTTGCCAGAATTAATGATGTGATATGTCTCATTCTCAGATTTTCCCTTGGAAAAAGTTACACCAGCAGCATATTGTTGATGTGCTATTTCTGTATTTCTCTTTGAATGATAATACAATGGATAGCCAGGTTCACAACCATAATACAGGACTAATGCTGCCTTAGAGCATGCTGCATCCTTACCAGCAATCTCCTCCTTGACAACTGCTCTTCTGCCAGAGATGCTCGAACCACTGCAATGGCTCCTCTTGCCACCCTCTCTCCCAGCTCCCACCAGTATGAATGCCACAAATGCTGCAGAGACAAATTCAGTCACACTAATGCCACCATTACTGGTGCAAACTACTCCTTTACTACTGCTGGCCTGGATCCCATAGAAGATGCTGCTGCAAACATATTTTTTTTTTGCTGCAACACACACTTGCACATAAAACCTTCTTCCTTCTTTGCCATCTCCCCAGCACATCTCCATTTAGTAGAGTACCTTTTCCCAGTCATTTTATACATTTGTGTTTATAATATTACGAGTGGAAAAATTAAAGAAACCATGTAGTACAATAACAAGTTACAGCTGACAACACCTCCACTGAGGGATTAGTGGTGTGATCCAAACAAAATAGTTTATTGAGTTAAATGTAGCTACAGCAAAACACCCCAAAAATATTGTTTTTTTTAATGAGGGGATTAATAAGGCACACTCAATAGGGTAATTAACAAATTAATGTAAGTGACAGAACACTCTTAGAAACACAGAATTTGACGGCAGATAAAGACCGCTTGGCCCACCCAGTCTGCCCATTTCCTACCTAATGGATAAGCTGCAGATCCTAGTTAACCAGCAGCCTACTTCTTCCTACCCTCTCCCCCTCTTACTTTAAGAACTAAACTAAAAAACTAAAACTGATATATACAGTGGAGTTAGCCATGAAGAAGCACAGTAACTTGCAGTAATGACATGTCCCAAAATCCTGCATGACAAAAGAAATTAATTGCCATCGACTTACAAAGGCACCTGCAGTAAACTGCAGCATTCTGAGATATTCTGCAGTATTTCTGCATTGCATCCTGGCTGTCACATCTGTAACTAAAGAAATAAAATGAGAAATTACAGACCACAGACAAAAATAATTAACAAGAAAGACCAATAAAAACAAATATGAGATGTCTGCTGTACACGGACTAGTGTTCACAGTCAAAAAGTCCCTGCCCTCCCTCCCTGCAGTTGGAAACCTCCTACAACTCCCCAGACTGTGAGCTCCAGATGGAGTGTTGCCAGCACCTCAGTGAGTCTTCATGGGTTCAGTGGCTCTCCGGGCCTTTCCCTGTCCTCCCTCCCTGTTGCTGGAAACCCCCTATAACTCCCCAGATTCTGAGCTACAGACAGAGTGCAGCTAGCACCTGAGCAGGTCTTCGTGGGCTCAGGGGATCTCCTGGCCTTTCCCTGTCCTCCATCCCTGCAGATGGAAACCTGCTACAACTCCCCAGACTGGAGCTCCAGATGGAGCACAGCCAGCAGCTCAATGGGTCTTTGAGGGGTCAGTGGATCTCTAGACCTTTCTCTGTCCTCCATCCCTGTTGCTGGAAACCCCCCCCCCTACAACTCCCCAGACTCAAAGCTCAAGGTGGAACACAGTCAGCACCTCAATGGGTCTTCTTGGGCTCAGTGGATCTCTGGGCCTTTCCCTACCCTCCCTCCCTGCAGCTGGGAAACCAACTACAACTCCCCAGGTATGACAGCCTTACCTGAGCTCCTTCCATTCATTCTGGGGAACATGGACTGGCATCATCTTCCCCTTTAAGTGAGCACCACTTGGTCCAGCTTAGTGTCAGCATAGAGGGACTGACTGGATATTGTTAAATGCTTCTAGTAATTTTTCAGTTAATTTTCATGGTAGTGCTGGGCTTTTCATGTCTGTAGTAGTTGTAGGTGATTTCCTGAGTTTTCTACTCTTTTACCTCAAGTTAAGCAAGCTGCTCTGACAGAAACTGGTAGCCCCTTCACTGTACTGCCTGTGCATGTCCATTTACTTTGCCTGAGCTACAGCAGCATTAGTGCTGTTACTGTGTTGTTTATCAGGCAGTCTACAGGAGGAATCTATTTTAGATAACACTACTTAGCAGGTAGTATGCAGCAGGAATCCATTTAGATATCTCTGGCTTCAGTCTGTTATAGCCTAGTGTGTGTTCTAGTCCCCTTAATTCCATTTCAAGGGAGACATCTGACATGCTGTCTGGGCTGCCTTGCTAAGCCTCCCCCCCAAGCCTACTGACCCACCTCCTGCATACTAATTGCTTCCCTAACCCTGTACATCTCTCCACAGACTTGGGGCTCCAGACAGAGCACAGCCAGCAACTCAACTAGTCTTTGTGGGCTCAGTGGATCTCCATGCCTTTCTCTGCCCTCTTTCCCTACAGCTGGAAACCCCCTACAACTCTTCAGGTACAACAGCTGTATCTCAGCTCCTTCCATTTAGAATGGAGAATGGTGTCACGTGTAGCTCTATCCACCCAGGAGTGGTCCTCTTCTTATTCTTGCCACAACCTATCAACCCATTTCCACACCCCTATCTCACCTGCTCAAGTGGACTTACCCACCCCACCCCCAAAGTAACATATTGGGGTTTCCTTCCTGCCCCTCCCCCATGGTAGTGTCTCTTCTTAAACATTTGCTGAGGCTGCCCTCCCTGCACCCACACTTCCTGGGTCTGTATTCTATCTCTCTCTCCCTGTTTTCACCATTATACCACTTTACTGCTGAATCCTTTCTCTTTCATTGGCGACTGTTGTCACCCGAGGGAGGCTGTGGGATTTGAACTCGGTCAACCTCCACTCTCCTCTGCAAGAATCCAGAGCCCTAACCACTTGACCACTACTACCAAAAGGTGCTACTGGTGACTCATAGTTATAGCACACACAATGAAGCTTGTCTTGCTCCCACAACAGACAGCCTCTCTCTTAGGTTTGCTATTGGAGACTGACTTTTGTGCTTCAGTACTTGCCTCTGATCAAGAAAACCTATCCTCCTTCACCCACCTCCTATGTAGGCCTGTCATATCTCCCTCCAAGGAGGATCAATGGGAACTAACTCCCCTGGACCCCATCCTCTTTGCTGCTCCTCCTTGGAGTCTTCCTGCACTCCCTCTCTCTGTCACCCTTCTGATGGCCCCACCCATAGTGCTTCCTCTTTTCCCTGCTACATTTGGCAGGTGATGTGGAAAACCCAGGCCTACAAATATCCCCATCACCCTCTCCAACCATGCAGGGCCTAGCTTCTTCAGGGTAAAAGTCACACACCTAAACATATACAGCCTCCTGGCCAAATTCTCCGAACTCGAAGCTTGGGTGTCCATCTATAAGCCATATGTCATCGGTGATATAGAAACTTGTCTTAAATCAACTATGCCATATACCACCTGCCAGGCTTCATCATGCCATGTAGAGACAGACCTGGTAAAAAGAAGGGTGGTGGCATGGCACTGTACTTCCAGGAACTTCTCTCAGCCACCACTGTTCACAGCTCAGACTCTTCATCCCCCTGTGAGTTGCTCATCAGGGAAATGACCCTGGGATCAACAGGAAAGATCCATGTAGGGTGCTGCTACAACCCTCCCTTGGGGGCATCCCCAGCCTAACAAACCACCTGTCTGGATCACAGGGATACTATCATGCTTAGTGATTTCAACCTTAGCTGGTTAAGTACCCTGGAATCTGACTACTCCAACATTCTAAAGCATTTCAACCTCAAGTAAACCATCACCTTCCACACTAGGCACAACCGCCACATGCAGAATCACTCTTTTTTACTAGACTGGGTGGTGATGAACAGAAGGATATGGTACTCCAAGCAGGGACCTTATCAGACTCAATTAATGACCACTCCCCCACATACATGATTTGGTCCTCCAAAACAAAGCACCCCCCCCACCAAGTACCTGTCCTTCCGGAACTTCAACTGCAATGACACCTTCAGCGTGCTCATGGATGACCAGGTGGTGAACTGGAATACTTTTCCCTCCCTCACAGATGTGGCCTCAGCAGTTGTTTGTTTTTTTTCACAGATGCCCTCCTTCAGATCCAGGACCTGTATTTTCCATTTACTACCCGCAGAGTGAGAGGTGGTTGCTCCTTGGATCTTCAAAGAGCTACTTGCCCTTATGAAAGAGACAGATTGAAAAAGGTCTGCTTTTAAAGCTTCCCCTTCCACTCGCTTTGGAATGACTATAGGCATTTGCATAATAAATGCAAACAAACCACCAAGTCCATGAAAAAGACATTATATCATAAGTTGCAAAGGAAGAACCTCAAAACCTCTCATCACTTTTGGGCCACCACTGGCTTTTTGCTAAACCTGCAAATGCACAACCCCGTCACAAACCTTAACTCCCCCTCAGGACTTTTAGCTGATCCCCTGAGATCACCCATGCCTTCAACACAAAATTTACTGACCTCTCTGCCCACCTAAGCAAGCTAACTACCCACCACCCACACAGCCCAGGTGACCAGACAAAGCACCCCCTCCCACACTGGTACCTCCCACCTCCTTTCTACTTCAGAGCCATTTCTCGCAGGAATACCTTCACACTTCTCATGATCCTCACTAGTCAAGGGAGCCCTGGTAGTGATGGACTCTACCCCTCATTTCTTAAGTTCATTGCCCCCTCCATTTTCAAATCCCTCACCTTTATCTTTAAGTTGGCCTTGGCCACATCAACCATGACAGCCTCCTGGAAGAACACCAAGGTCATACCAATCTTTAAGGTTGGTGACCCCCTATTCCCTGACAGCTATAGGCCTGTCTCTGTCCTCCCTTACCGGAGCAAACTCCTGGAAAAAAGTGTTCACCACCAGCTCTCTGAACTTATAGGTAAACACAACCTCCTGTTCCCTCAACAACATGGGTTCTGGAAACACCACAGCACCACCTTAGCCTTGGCCCACTTTATCAATCACACCCTCCGGAACATGGATTCAGGGAATGCCACTGGTGCTGTATTTGTGGACCTGACAAGGCCTTTGAACTCGTCAACCATACCATTCTCAATGCTAAGCTCCTACACCTTGGCTCCTCATCTGAAATATCACTGTGGTTCAGGAGCTATCTGTTGGGCAGATCTCAATTTGTTAACATTGGTACAGCCTCCTCTCTGGCCATGTCTGTCTCCACTGGTGTCCCCATGGTTCCATCCTGGGCCCCCTGCTGTTTTTTCTCTTTATAAACTCCATTCCTGCCAACAGTCTTTCCTGTGAGGCCCTCCTGTATGCTGATAATCTGGTTTTATATCACAGTGACAAATCCCTAACAAATCTATCCAACAAACTTACCCAAAATTATGGGGCAGCCCACAAACAGTTTTTTTCTAACAGGCTCTTAGTCGATGAGAAAAAAATGAAGGCACTGCTATTAGGATCCAAACCATACTTATCTAATATCTCCAAATCCTAGTCCTCCCTCACAGTTCTTACACCTGAAGGCCCCCTTCCCCACAGAATGTCCATTACTTTAAATACCTGGGCGTAACTGTTATGTTCACGGAGCACATTAACAACACAGCAAATAGGGTCAAAGAGAAACTAGGAGCTGGTTTTATACTCAAGCCCTACCTGACTATTGAGGCATGCCTAGCCATTGCCCAAGGCAACCTTCTCCCCCTTATTAGATTACTGTTCCCCGATTTACTCCCATGTTTCCTTCTCTCTGTCCACTAGACTTTGCACAGTCTATAACAATATCTTTAAGTTTGTTCTCCTGTCACCCTACTCCACACATTGATGAACCTTATACCAGTCACTAGGGTGGCCCCCACTACAAGGTTGGCAGGTTTATGCACTTGACTGTATCATTGACAATGCCAATAAAGATGGCAAAATGTCACCGTACTTATCCCATATCAAACATCAAGTCATTCCCAGGTGTCCACAGTCCTCTGCTGGAAGTCGCTACAATCTCCACCATTCATAGAAACATAGTCTGCCTAGTCTGCCCATCTCCCTACCTACAGGACAAGCTGCAGATCCTAGTTAACCAACAGCCCATTTCCTCCTACCCCCCACAAAAATTGCCTTATGTCTGTCCCAGTATTCTTAAATTCTCCCACAGTTTTAGACCCCACAACCTCCACAGGAAGGCTGTTCCATGCACCCACCACCCTCTCTGTGAACAAATACTTCCTCACATTGCCCTTGAACCACCCCCCCATCTTTAAATTATGTCCTCTTGTTCTTGCACATCTCTTTTTCTGAAAGATGCTACCCTCTTGGACTTTGTTGATTCAACTGAGGCACTTAAAAGTTTCTAACACATCCCCCCTCTCCTTCCTTTCCTCAAGGGTATACATATTATGCTTCTTTAGTCTCCCTTCAAGTAGCTTCCCTTGCAAACCCTGCACCATTTTAGTTGCCCTCCTCTGGACTGCCTCTATCCTGTCTATGTCCTTGCTGAGATGGGGTCTCCAGACTGGACGCAGTACACCAGATGGGGTTTCACCAACTGCTGTACAGAGGGATAACAACTTCCTGTTTTCTGCTGGTGATGCCTCTCCCTATATATCCCAGTATACCCCCAGCCCTCCCTACTGCCTTCTTACATTGCTTGCTAACCTTCAGGTCATCTGATATGATTATCCCCATGTCCCTTTCCATTTGTGTTGTTGTTACTACCTCCCCCCATTGTGTAATCTTCCCCTGGGTTTTTGTTTCCCAGGTGCATTATTTTGCACTTGTTTGCACTGAATCCAAGCTGCCATACTTCTGACCATTTGTCCAACCTTGCCAAGTCTCTTCTCATCCTTTCCATGCCTCCTTGTGTATCAACCCTGTTGCAGATCTTTGTATCATCTGCAAAGAGGAATACTTTTCCTTCTAGTCCCTCTGCAATGTCACTTATAAAGACATTAAAAAGGACTGGACCCAGTACTAAACCCTGCGGCACCCCACTAGTAACCCCTCTTTCTTCAGAGTGGACTCTATTTATGATTACCTTCTGTGCCCTTTTATCCAGCCAATGTTTTAGCCAGGCTACCACCCTGGGACCCACTCCCAGGCTGGTTAATTTGACTATTAATCTTTTGTGTGGGACTGTGTCAAATGTCTTGCTAAAGTCTAGGTAGGCCATGTCCACAGTCACTCCCTGGTCACTACTTTGGTCACCCAGTCAAAGAAATCAATTAGATTCATATGACATGACCTTCACACTGTAAGCCTATGCTGCTCTGGGTCCAGAGTCCCACTGTCCTCTAGGTACTCAATAATTGTTTCCTTCAGAAGTGATCCCATCACTTTCCCTACCACAGAGGTCAAACTGACAGGGCTGTAGTTTCCTGCCTCTGTCTTGGTCACACTTTTGTGAAGGGGAATCACATCGGCCTTCCTCCAGTCCTCAGGTACCACACCATCCTCTCATGATTTGTTAAAAAGGGTAGTCAGTGGCTTCACTAGTTCTCCCCTTAATTCTTTTAGAATTCTGTGGTGAATTCCATCAGGCCCCATTGCTTTGTCCACCTTCAGTTTCAGGAGTTCTTTCAGAACCCTATCTTCTGTGAAAGGACTGAGATCAACCCCCCTATCAAGAGGGGATTAGGCACCTCCCCCTCCTCCTCTTTTGTGAATACTGAGCAGAAATATTCATTCAGTAGCCCTGTTTTTTCACTGTCCCTCTCTGTCCACCCACCGTCCACTCTGCTCAGCCTCACTATCCCTCCCTTTGTCTTTCTACGCTCCCTGATGTACCTATAAAAGGTTTTATGCCCCTTCTTAACTGAGTTGGCTATCTTTTCCTCAGTTTGGGCCATTGCTATTCTGACTTCCCTCCCTGCTTCCTTCTGCCTTAACTGGTACAGCTTTCTGTCCTGCTCCTTCTGTGTTTCCTTACACTTCCTAAATGCAATCTTTTTCTCCCTGACTTTCCCCACCACCTCCTTTGAGAACTATAGTGGCTTTTTCTTTCATTTTGAGTTGTTTTTTTGCTTCACACAAAGGCTTGTTGCCTCTGTGATGGCAGTTCTGATGTTTCCCCATTGCTGCTCCACTCCTCCTTCTAGCCTGTTCACTAGTGCTTTTCTAAGGCACTCTCCCATCTTGCCAAATTCAGCCCTCCTGAAGTCCAGTACCCTCACTTTTTTATGGCTTGACTCTGTAGCTGAGTTCATCCTGAACCACACTGTTTGATGGTCACTTGCTCCCAGATGGTGACATGCATCTAGATCTGAGATCCTATCACTGTTCCCATTTGAGAATATGAGGTCTAAGATTGCTCCCTCATGAGTGGGTTCTGAAACTAGCTGTCTGAGGCATGCCACTTGTGGGGCATTCAGTATGGTCCTGCTCTTGGATGTGGCTGCAGCAAATGAGCTCCAGTTAACATCTGGCATATTCAGGTGTCCCATCAACAGTATCTCCCCTTTCTCTGCCACACTAAGAATGCCATCTATCATATTCTTGTCCATTATCTCCCCTTGGCATGGGGGTCTATATACAACCCCTGTGCGGATTGTAGTGCCATTTCCAGTCTCTAAGGTGACCCACAGTGCCTCTTCTCCTCCATGTTTACTCTTTTGTTCAGTTGCTTTTATCCCTTCCTTTACATAGAGAGCTACTCCTCCCCCTCTTCTCCCCCTCCTGTCTCTCCTGTAGGTTGTGTACCCTGGTATGTTAACAACCCAGTCATGGTTCTCTGTGTACCAGGTTTCTGTGACTACTACGATATCCAGGCATCCCTCTTCCATCAAGGTCACCAGTTCAGGGAACTTGTTGCTCATTCAGGGAAGCAAAGCTCTGTCGTTCGCTGGCCCCTCACTGTTGAATAAACTCTGTGCTTCCCTCCACTCACTTGATTTACACTCCACCTTCAAAACTCATCTCAAAGCCTGGCTGCTGTCCAAAGTCAAATGTTCCTCCTATCCTAGGTAACTTTAGGATACAGGTTCACAGCCTAACTACTGAGCCCCAACCTGTTCCTTTCCCCTGGTAAGGTGTACCTCACAACTGTTACACATTACTCTCATTCTTTTTGTACTTGCTCCTTATTTGCTAGTCATTGCATTATTTTTTTTATAGCTGCATTCCCTGGATTATATATTTGTATCACTTTGCATTTCCAAAGTAATATTTGTACCTACTAGTATGCCTTGTATACATAGTATTTTATCATTTTCTTTTCCCTGGTATGTGCATACTCCTGACCCTTCTTAAAGCACATCAGTTGTATGTATCAATATGTGCAGCCTTCTTAAATCATGTAAACTGTATTTTATTTATTCATATGTGACATCTTCATAGCCCGTGTCATGCACGAAAATGTTCCACTGGATCAGTGAACTTACCCAGTAAACAAATAGATAAAATAAATAAAGTCCCTATCTTTGGGATGCCTTGCTGACAGAAACACCTCCCCTTTCAATTGCAGTTCTTCAATATTGACAAACAAAGAACTGTTTCAAACTAAAGAATCAGTAAAAATGGAAAAAGACAACACAAATCTACCAGCACAAAGCCCTGTAGAACTATGTTAGAGTGGATTGGTTTCAAAAAGATCCATTTTTTAATTGATCTTAAAGTTTTGTTTGCTCCCTTCAGAAGATTGCATGCACCACAACCTACACATGGCATACAACTTGTTTCAGTAGATAGAGGCAAATGAAGATGTTGGTTTACGGGCTATGGAAAGGATGGTTGACACATATCTTTCACCTACCAATCAACGTGATGCTAAGATGAGCCACTTCTGTACTGGAGTTCAAGGGTTTCCAATCAAAGAACATTGGCATTTGTCACCATTAAGTACCTAACCTGCCTCCCAGGTTAGTGTGGAGTGTGTGTTCCCTGCAGCAGAGGCACACATTGCTGATTAGCTGCCCAGCGAATTACCAAGGAATGGCAGTATGCCCACTTTCACTGTAATGAATTTTCTCTGCAGTACTCATTGTTGACTGTTATGAACTGACTGGCATTTATTCTGAGTAAAACATTTAGAGTCCTGCTCTTTGCAGCATGTATCTACAGTATTTGTAAACAGTTATAATAGTCAAGGTGTGTTTTCTTTCATGTTTCATACACCTCTCATAGTTATAGTTTACTGACTTTTATCTTCCTATCATGCAGGCACACACACCTTCTCACTCTCTTCATTGTACGATAATGGCATAAAGTGCCTGTGAGGCAATATTGTCCAATAAAGGTTCAGCTGCCTCATTATTGCCCATAGAATATGTCAAAAACCTACAATCAGCAAACTTCAATTTCCCAATATTACCACTGTTATCATCTCAGTCAAGAAATTGATCAAGATAAAGAAGCAGTGTGAAACATGCACTGTGTTTTACAATCAGTCATTGAGACAATCAGATACTTTTAAAATATTTGGCCAGTTATTGTTACGAACTGCCATCTGTTCCCAACACCTGTTTGGAAAGTGTAAGTGCATGTCACATAAGTTTGCTTGTCCTGTGGAGAAACTATGCAGTATTTACTATTTTCTATCAAACAGGAATGTGATTCACTGTTCAAACTGTATATTTTTAAACAAAGTTTAAAAGTGTATTGGGTGTTATCTGTCATGTTTTGCACATCTTATATTTACTCTACAGTTTATCACTCTGTTCTCTCTCTATGGTAATACACCCCCCACTCTAACTGTCTAATAATAACACAAAGTGTATATGAGGCAAATAGTCAAATCACTGTACTTTGAACTGCCTCATTCCTGGTAGAAAAAAAGTAAGATGCAATTTCCAAATTTCCAATTACCAGTTTCTATGTCCTTAGTTAAGAAGCATACAGTTTTCTGAGGACACCTCACATACCGTTAATTTTGTAATTTATTCTGTCACATCAATCAGTGCCAGTGATGTGATCTTGCTGTCAGTATATATCAGTATGTAATAATCAATACGTCAATGTACTGTTCAAACATTAATAGCCTTTCATAATATTTTCTCCCAATTGGCCTCTATGTCATTCTCAATATACTGTACTCTAAATATTATGTATGTTCGACCATGCACACCTGAACGCAAGAGGAAAAAACACAGTCCTGTAAAGTCAGCTTTACTTATTATGTTATTGTGTGCACTAGCAGCTGTCAATGCTACCATCCCCACCATCACCACTGGTGTGTTCCACACCACCACCAAAGAATGACCAGAATGTGTAAACATGGTGCAGTACACTAAAAAGCAAACCTCTCAAACTATAGAAAATTATCACCTGCCGAAGACATTATTGTTATGTGAAAAAAGGATATTATGATTCTGAAAGACACAATCATCAAGAAATCCATACACCTGACAAAAGTGATGATGATGATGATGATGATGTTCATGATGTATTCATCCAGGTACCAGAAGAGAATCTTCGCCTAGAAACATTCAAACATAGAATGTGTTGGCAGAAAAGAATAGCTTGGCCCACCCAGTTTGCAGAGATGTTCACTGTCTAGTATTTATTCACAGACTCTAACTGGTCTGCAACGACTCCCCCCAGCAGCCGATTTTCCAATATACCCTTCTGTCCATCCCACATGTGCTTGAAACCCACAACTGTTTTACCCTCCACCACTTCTGCTGGCAGTCTGTTTCATGTATTTACCATGGTTTCAGTGAACAGATATTAAATCACATCTCTCTTAAAGTCTTCCACCCCTCCAGCTTCATTGCATGCCCCCTTGTCCTGGTGCTCTTTCTCTTTTTATAGAGACTCCCCTCCCTTACTCTGTTTGCCCCTGTGAGGTACTTGTTGTTCTTGATCATGTCACCTTTTGCTCTCCTCTCTTCCAGGCTGCACACACTGAGATTCATCAATATTTTCTCATAGGGCATCCCATGCAACCCCTGTAGCATTTTAGTTTTATTCCTCTGAACTTTTCTTCAGCCTGACAATGTCCTTTCTTAGGTGCAGCCTCCAAAACTGGACATAGTACTCCAGGTAGAATCTCACCACAGAGTGATACAGTGGTAACATCCCCTCCATCTTCCTGCTGTAGATACCCCTCCCTATGCATATCAGCATCCTGATAGCCCTACCCACTGCTTTGTCACATTACCCTGCCATTTTGAGGCCATCATATATGGTAACCCCAAGGTCCTGTTCCTGTTTTGTGACTAACAGTGCCTCCCTCATCCTGTACTTGAGTAAACCTTGGGTTTCTATGCCTGAAATGTATGATTTTGTACTTTTTGGCATTGTACCCCAAACTACCATGTTCTTGATTACTCTTCAACTGTCCCACAATCCCTGTACATTCTGTCCATCCCCTCCTTAGTGTCCAATCTACTGCAGATTTTAGTATAATTCGTAAAAAGGCATACCCTTCCTTTCAGTTCTTCTGCAGTGTCACTTACGAAGATATTAAAGAGAATATCTAGCAGCACTGAGCCCTGTGGCACTCTGCTGGTCACTTTTCCCATCACTGCAATGCATACAATTAACCATCACCCTCTATTGCTAATCCGGTTAATGAGTTTCTAATCCAGTTCACCACTTTGGATCCCACCACTAGGCTGTTCAATTTCTTTTTCAGCCTACTGTGCAGCAGACTGTTGAAATCCTTGTCAAAGTCCAGACAGGCTAGGTCCTGATCTAGTTCCCTGGTTACCCAATCAAAGAAATCTATTAGATTAAATTGGCACCACCCCCCTTGTGAATCCATGCTGTTAGTGGTCCTGCAGCCCATTGGATTCAAGATACTCTGCAGTTCTTTCCTTTAGCAGGGTTTCCATTAATTTCACCATCACTGAGGTAAGACTGACTGGCCTATTTTTATTGGCCTCCACCCTGTTATTGCTGTTCTATAGAGGAATCACATCAGCTCTTCTCCAGTCCTACATAACTGTGCCTGTGTCCAATGACCTGTTGAACATAGATACATTGATACATAGATACATAGACAGTGTCAGCAGATAAGGGCCTATGGCCCACCCAGTCTGCCCATTTGAGCTTGTAAGTTCAGTTTAAGATTTTCTAGAAGTCTGTTGCCCCTTACCCCTGACCTCCAGAATTCCTTTATGTCTATCCCATGCATTCTTAAATCCTGTGATTGTTTCAGCCCCCACCACTTCCTCTGGCAGGGTGTTCCACTTGTCCACCACCTGTTCTGTGAAGCAATTCTTCCTCATGTTTCCTCTGAATCGTCCTCCTTACGACTTCATCCCATGCCTTCTAGTCCTGGAACATCTTTTTCGCTTAAAAATAGTGTATTCCTGCACCCTGTTCCTCCCTGTAAGATACTTGCATGTCTCTATCATATCCCCTCTCTCCCTCCTCTCCTCCAGGGAGTACATGTTCAGTTCCTTCAACCTGTCTTCATAGGACTTGTGATGCAATCCATGCACCATCTTTGTTGACCTCCTCTGAACCTTCTCTACCCTGTCTATGTCCTTACGTAGGTGTGGTCTCCAGAACTGTACATTGTACTCCAGGTGGGGCCTCACTAGTGTCTTGTATAGTGGAATTATGACCTCCTTTTTCCTGCTGGTGATGCCCCTGCCTATGCATCCCAACATCCTATTTGCTTTACCTGCTGCCTTGTCACACTGTTTCCCTACATTGAGGTCATCAGAGATGATAACCCCAATATCTCTTTCCTGCTTGGTGCATGCTATATCCTCACCCCCCAACTGATATATTGTGCCAGGGTTTTTGTGCCCCATATGCATTATTTTGCACTTCTTTGCATTGAATTTCAACTGCCCAACCCCTGACCATTCTTCAAGTTTCTGCAGGTCCCTTCTCATTCTGTCTACATCCTCAGGTGTGTGTACTCTGTTACAGAGCTTTGTGTCATCAGCAAACAGTGAAATTCTGCTTTCTAGGTCCTGCACAATGTCACTGATGAAAATGTTGAATAGGACGAGTCCCAGCACTGATCCCTGTGGTACCCCACTGGTCACTCTTCCCTCTGTGGAGTGACAGCCATTTACCACCACCCTCTGTGTCCTGCCACCCAGCCAGTTACCTACCCACCACACTACTGTCCTGCCCACACCCATATTCCCAGTTTGTGTAATAGTCTTCTATGTGGCACAGTGTCAAAGGCCTTGCCGAAGTCCAGATAGACCATGTCCACTGCCCTCCCCTGATCCACCTCCCTAGTCACCCAGTCAAAAAATTCAATGAGGTTGGTCTGACATGACCTCCCCCTGGCGAAACCATGCTGCCTTGGGTCCTGTAGTCCATTGACAACCAGATGTTCCACCAATCTCTCCTTCAGTAGTGCTTCCATGATCTTCCCCACTACCAAGGTGAGGCTGACTGGTCTGTAGTTCCCTGCTTCCTCTTTGTTCCCACTTTTGTATAAGGGACTACATCTGCAGTCCTCCAGTCTTTGGGTACCTCCCCTGTTTCCAGTGATCGGCTATACAAGATAGTCAGAGGTTCAGCCACCACCTCTCTTAGTTCTTTAAGGACCCTGGGGTGCACCCCATCTGGCCCCATTGCTTTATCAACTCTTATTACTTCCAGTTCCTTCATGACCCTTTCTCGTGAAAGGGACTTGTGTCCATTCTGCACCATTCTCACCTTTGTACTCCTTCAGACCCATTACCCTCCTCTTCCTCAGTAAAAACTGAGCAGAAATACCTGTTCAATATGTCAGCTTTACTGTTGTCATCCTCCACGTGGCCCATCCTCCCCTTCAGTCTCACTATCCTCCCTTTGCCTTTCTTTTTCACTTATGTACCTGTAAAAGGTTTTGTCCCTCTACCCACTGATTTTGCAATGTGTTCTTCTGTCTGAGTTTGGCTTCCCTAACTGACCTCCCTGCCTCCTTTGCTTCTCCTGGTACTTCTCCTATCCCTTCTGCCTGTGTCTTTTGTATTGCCTGAATGCAATCTTTTGGCTTTCACTTTCTTTGCTACCTCTTTGGAAACCATAATGGTCTCCTCTTCCTTTTTCTCTTGCTAACCTGCTTAATGCATAATTCTGTTGTTCTTGCAATCCTCAATTTAAATACTGCCCACTGTTCCTCAACCCCTGATTCCTGTCCCATTCCTCTTAATGCCTCCATCAAGTATCTCCCCACTTTCCCAAAGTCTGCCCCCCTAAAATCCAGGTTACGTGTTTTTGTGTGGTTTGGTTCTGCTACTCTTTCTGTGATTTCAAACCACAATGACTGGTGAGTCACTGTTTCCCAGGTGCTCCCCCATTGTTACCCCATCACACTGTCCCTGTTTGTGAGCACAGGGTCCAGTATTGCCTTCTGCTGGAGTTGGTTCCATGACCAGTTGCTTGAGGATGGCACCCTGAAGGGAGTCCAGGATAAATCTGCTCCTAGTTGATGCTGCTGCTGGGATGCTCCAGCCCACGTCTGGAATATTGAAGTCTCCAACCAGTACTACCTCACCCTTGTCTGCCATCCTTTGGATGGCTAGCATCAGCTTCCTATCTGTTTCTTCCTCCTGGGCTGGTGGTCTATAGACCACACCTCTGCGGATGACTGTCCTCATTTTCCTTTCCAGCTTAACCCACAGTATCTCTCCCCCATTGTGTTCCTCCTGGATCTCTGTGGCCCTTATGTCATTTTTCACATACAGTGCCACTCCTCCTCCCTTCCTGCCTGCTCTGTCTCTTCTGAATATGATGTAGCCAGGTATGGCCATCTCCCAGTTGTGGTTATCATTACACCAGGTTTCAGTGATGGCCACAATGTCCAGGTCTGACTGCACCATGACAGCCTCCAGATCTTCCATCTTGTTGCTAAGGCTCCTGGCATTTGCACACATGGCTTTCCATGATTTGACCTCCCTAGACTGTTTCACTGTTCTACTCCAGCCCCTTCCTTGGTTGTCCTTTATCCCTGGTTCTCCTTGCTGTCTGCCCTTCTGCCAAATTTTGCCCCTTTTCTGCCTATCCACCTCTTGGGCGCTAATCTCCATCTTTTGCACACTGCTTTGTAGAGATAGCCACTCATCTGGTTCACTGGTTCCACTGCTAGCTGTGGGGGGTAAGCAAGTATGTACCCTCCTTGCTGGCCTGCCACCCCCTGCTTAGTTTAAATGCTTGTCAATGTAGTATTTAAACTTATCATTGAGTGCTTGGATTCCCCTTCAGGATGGATGCAGACCATCAGGCTTGAACAAACCTCCATCCCTCCAGGTGAGTCCCCAGTCACCAATGAATCCAAACCCTTCCTCGCAGCACTAGTTCTTCAACCATGAGTTAAAGTTCCTAGTGCATGCACTCCTATGCTCTCCCTTGCCTCTCTCAGGAAGTACTTTTGAAAAAGTGACAGAAGTAGCTACTTGCTTGAGACTCCTCCCCAATTTCCTAAACTCTTCCTGAACTTCCTTTGGCTCCCCATTTGCCAGGTCATTATTACCTAGGTGGATAATGACATCCAGTTCACCCTCCTGTCTTGCCTTCCCAGTGATCCCCAGGATCTTCCTTCCATCCCTCCATGCTGTGGCACCTGGTAGGCACCTCACCTCCCTGTCCTCCCCCTCCTGTGTTCCTACCTGGATCCCTCTTATGATGGATCTCCCACCAGGATTCACTTCCTCCTCCTCTGGGGTACACTGCTTTCCCCGCTGAGGTCACCTCCTTCGCTAACCTCCACATCCTTTCCTTCCACTTCTCTGGGTACCTCTATTTCATTGTCCCCATTTGCCAGTGTGGCATATGAGTTCTTGAGTGGAATAGGATCAGGGATGTGCCTCTGCCTGACGCTCTAATCCTCCCTGAGCCCACTGTCATCCAAGTGCTCCTCGTTCTCGGCATTCTTTGAGGCAGTTGCATTTGACTGGGTCGTCTCTGGATAGGGGTGATGGTACTCCTGACCCAGTTTACTTCCACTCTGAGTCTGACTACCTCATCCCGCAGTCCAGAGAGATGCATGCAGATAGGGCAGCACCTCAGTGTCCAGAAGGTCTGCCTGAATATAGCTGCCCCACAGCCACTGCATTGCACCACTCCTCACATTATACTGCAATTATACTGCTATTCCACTACTTGTCTGCTACTGAAGCTCTCCTAGTTCCCTTTTTATTAATTTACTGTCCTAAAAATCCCACCACTGATCCTCAGATAATTGTCTTTAAAAAAAAAAGAAAATAAACCAATAAATAAATAAATGAGTCAAAACACTTGTCGTGCTGAGGGTGGGCTTCTTCCCCCTTATGCCCCTCCTACTTCACATCCCTTACTATACCCTGTGTTTAGCTCCTGTCAATCAGATTTAACAGGACATATAATTAAGAGTTGGGGGAAGGGGGAGGTAGCAATTAAAGACAGCACAGAAATACATCACCACTACGTTTTAAATTTTCAAAAGCCCAAAAACAATTCTAAGTAAAGACAACAAAGAAAGTACAGTGTCACTAAAAGCCCGCAATCTGAGTTTAAAAGAAAAATAGCAATTACCAGTTACTCTAAAGCACTGAATTGAATATGTTTCCTTCCTTCCCCTTCTGGCTTCTTCTGAGAAAATAAAACTCACTTGCTACCTCAACTCTGACTAAGCCCCACCTCCAGTTATCATGTAGCTGAGGTCAGAGGCCAGAGAATTAACACCCCTCACCCAAACTACAGGGCAGTCAGACAAGCCAAGATAAAATTTGCAGCAATTAAAGACAGCACAGAAATACACCACCACTATGTTTTAAATTAAACCAGACTAACATAATTATTTTTGCTTTCCCAATTATCAGAGGATACTTATGTGTGTGTGGGGGGGGGGAGGAATCTCCCCCATCTATTTCCCAGAAACTGTATTTTTCTTTAAACACTTCGTACCTATGAATCACATTGCATTTACTTCCATTTAATTCAGTTGTGAAGGAGTTAAACAGGCGATTGCAACATGAATAAAGAAACCCTTTCTTTTTTAATTTTTCTTGTATCAGGCTGTGTAAACTCAGCAATTGTAAAAGCAGGTTTCATACCGCCCTCCCAATTGCTTTGGAACTTCGGACAGTAAAGTCTGAGTCTGACAGTTAAACATAAAGGTGCTGGTGGAGGGGACAGCACTCCTCCAGGAATAGCCTGATTCAAATTGATCCAAGGTTCAAGTCAGAATATGGTAAAATTATTCAAACCAAAATATCACATAGTACTATTATCAAAATCATCAATGTCATCATGAAGTTATTGTTACTGTAAAACACACATAAACAATAAGGACTATAAGTACTTCACCCTCTCTCTCTTTCTCACCCTCACTCTCTCTGTCCTAACGTTGATGTTTTTTTCAGTAACTGACAAACTGTTATAAGCTTTTAAACCATGCAGTGCTTTGACCTTGAACACTGTACTTGCTATTCAGACAACAAAAATCCCACTTCAAATTCTTATAACACACAGCATTTGTAAAGCACAACTTAAATAATGTGCAGCTCATAGCATTTCTCTCTCTCTCTCTCTCTCTCAGCAGTACTGCATTTTTATAAATCATAAAAAGAATACACTCTAAAGCTAGCAGGTTTTCCCTAGAATCAGACTGTTACACAGCAGGCTATGACATAACACTTAGCTGTACTGTATATGTGGTATTTATTTATTTTATTTAGTTTTTGTTGACCGGGTAAGTGCACTAGAAAAATCCTGCCTATTTTCAGACACAACCCGGGGGAGGGGGAAACAGATGAATGCCAACTGACCTTGAACCAGATTAAGCTGTTGGTGGTATTTTTTTAGTGAATGAGGGAAATTTGGCCAGGACACCAGGGAAATTCCCCTACTCTTTTCGATAAGTGCCATGGGATCTTTAACATCTACCTGAACTACCACCAATCCAGGCAGATGGGATCTCAGTTTAACGTCTCATCTGAAATACATCACCTCAGAAGTGCGCACCTCTCTCATGCTGCACTACAGTGTCAATACTGGGATATTAACCCAAGTGCCAGATGTGGGAACTGAACCCACAGCCCTCTGAACTCCTGGCCTCAGCGTGTGGTGGAAAGAAAAATAGAAGTAGAAGCTTCCTTTTTCCCCTGGTTATTTAGAGTATGAAAGGAGACACAGGATGGCTGTCCATCCCATGAACAGATAAAGTTAGATAAGGTGAAAGGGTATGTGGCATGCTGTAATTCCATTTCTATACACCTAACATTTGTAAATGATGAACGCCACTGCTGGAAGAGGGTATTGTCATGCACAGTCCCAAAACTGCTGTATCATAGCTGTAGTCAGTGCTTTATAAGGTGGGTTTCTAAAAGGGGTTTGTTCAACTTCCTTTCTACTTTGTACTGGCTGGTTGAAGACTTCTCCCCTTTCAAGGCAGACACTTTTGGCTTGGACCTACACCCCTGATCTTTGCAGTGGACCTGGTACACCTAGTTGATCTGCTGCCAGATTTTATCTATGGAGTCAGCCATTGGGATGACTCATTCCTCTCTGTTATGGATAGTCTGCAGTAGGTCCTGTATTAGCTGCACTTATTACCATTGCACTTATTAATTGTTCTCACAAATGACATACCTGTGCAACACTGATTGTAACAACTGCCTTAATTAATTGTATGCTATGTTGATCTTTGTAACTTGAATGTAAAATGTCTCATCCCTTCTGTACCCCTTCCCCCAGGTTACACCGGGAGATGAGCAACCAGTTGCTCAGTGTGCCCACCTGGTGAAACATTTCAATAAATAAATAAATTGGCAAACATTTGAATTCTAGTGAATCTTGCTGGCTGACCTCATCTGTCAACTCCAAGAGGGATAGCCCCCAAGGTAGGTTCTAAGGTCTGTTTGAGAACCCTGACCTGGTCGGTTGCCACTAAGCTTAACATCTGGCAGTGCTGCTGCACTTTCTCCGTATGATAGGTCAGATTATTGGATGACCTCCCCCACCCTGTTGCTGATGAGGTGGGGCTGAAGGAGCAGTTTGTATAGGACACCTAAGTGCTGCAGCTTACAACTTCTGTATCTACCTAGTACATTCAGAATGATCAATGCTCTGAGACCACTCAGCATTCTCATACTTCAGTGTCTCATTCACTCTAGACAATAGAGAGTACACCTTTAAAGCCTGTTGTATTTCATTCTTTAAAGCAGGCACTTTAGTTTGCAAAGTTTGACAAGCAGCAAACAAGGCAGCAACTATCAAATCCTTACTATACAACCAGGGCATTATTCAAATGACCTGTAGCCTCCTGTGCCTGGCACAGAATTGTTGGTCCATCCATAAAGATAGTGCATTTTGCATAGAAGTTGTTTGATGCTCCACAGCTAGCGTGAAGTCAGCCAGTCCAGCTTGAGAGGTAGACAGTTTATGACATCTGTAATAAGCTCATTATTTGTCACCATTTTGGTGGGATTTCCTTCAAATTACACAGTAGTGCAGAAGATCAAGGTCTTAATGCTTCACCAAGCTCTCCAAGTCAAACAGGTGTCCATACTGTCAGTGGTGGCACCACTGACCATCTGCAAACTGTGTTAGAGGTGAAGACTATCAACACCTATCATTACTGTATCTCACTACTTGTGCGTCTATTGTGTTGATTCTGTCCAAAACCATGTCCTTGCCACAGTTGCCATTTTGTTGGCAGATTCTAGATGAGCATGCTGAAACACAGCACAAGTTCAAAGATGTCATAGGTAATAAACAATCTATTACTACCAGACAGAATAAACAGGAGATATTTGCTGGGAGTATCAGAATCCACTTCTGCACAACTGTTCTTCATTTCTAATCAGCTTGGCAAAGCTTGCATTTTGCATATATACTGTACAAACATTTTCTTATCACTAAATAAGTTATGTTACCAAATCAGGCAAAATACATGATCTCATTGGTAGGTAAAGTTTGATGTTTCTCTTATGCTCCACCTTGCAGGCTGAGCCCATTGACCACAGCAAGCTGGTATGGGCCAGTTTAGGCTGTAAAATGATAGAATAAGGTTATTAGAAGGCAAAACTAACAAAGGAGCCAGAATATCAGAAGCTGACTGTGGTGAAAAAGTCACAGCAATACATTCTAGGACAAGCAGAGAATAGACTGTGTGTGTGTGTGTGTGTGTGTGTGTGTGTGTGTGTGTGTGTGTGTGTGTGTGTGAACAATACTGTTCACAGACAGTGCACTGCTATATTATGCTGGAAATAATAATACCTTATGCAGCAGTATATGTAAATCAAAAAGAGTCAGGTGGCATAGTGGTTAGCACAGCTTTTAGGTGACACAATCAGGTGGTCTACAACCTCTTGAATACCACCTTTTCTTGCTTCACCACCTTGGCTTCTTCATTACAGAGCCATAACAGTCTCTTTTCTTCTGGTTTTACTCACTTCCTCAAACAGAGGTTGGCTGTTTTAATTATGCCCTCCTTTATTTTTCCCCACTGTGCCTCTACTCTTCCATGGCAATCTCTCCCAATAAGGCATTTTCTATATCAGTCACTCATTTCTTTAACTCTGTACCCCCCCTCATAGATCAGGACCCTCATCTTTCAGCTGCCTCTCTTCCTGTCTTTATGTTAAACCACACAGTAAACTGATGATCACCAGTACCCAAGGGACACCACTGTGATGTCTGCAATGCATTCCCTGATTATAAGCACTAGGTCCAGCACTGCCTTGTTTCTAGTGTTTTCTTTGACTAGCTGTCTGAGAAAAAGTCCCTTGTAAAGAGTCAAGGATGACCCTGTTCCTTGCTGAAGACTCCACTCCACTCTACATCTGGCAGATTGAAGTCACCAACTAGCTTCACCTCCCCTATACTTGCCATTTTGACCATGGCTTCCCCTACTACCTTATCCAACTCATCTTCCAGTGCTGGAAGTCTGTATACTACCCTGGTATATACAGTGGCCTCAAAGTCTGTCTCCTGGATGATCACAGCATCTCCAAGTACCCCTGTACCTCTGTGGCCTTGATTCCCTCCCTCACATACTGCATAGTACAACCCATTCTTCCTCCTCCCTGACCTGTTCATCCAGAACATAGAGGGTTTTTTTTTTCAAAACTGTACACAATTGTTCTATCTTAAGTGTTTTGAACCAGACAACTGCATTTTCTCTGGATCTGCCTATTGTACTTGTATTTTTTTATGACTATGTGTTTGACAAGAAACCTTTTGTAAATGAGCACTTGTGCTCAAAGGTAATCTCCTAAATTTTCAATAAATAAATAACTCGAGTAACCTAGCCATGTAACTGTCATGGTGCTCTGTGCACAATGACTCTTTTATGGTCACTAAATCCAGGCAATTCTCTACCATAATTGTGTCCAGGTCTGAAATTTTGTTTCCAAGACTCTGGTCATTGGTGCACTTTACTCTGCACACCTTACTCCCCCCACCTGCTTTCCTGCTCCCCCTTCCTGCCTGTGATATTCCTTGAAGCTCTCCCTAACCCAGCACTTCGCTTTTTACTTTCACATTCACTGTCTCTTTCAATGCTTTACACTTGCTTACTTGATTTCTACCCCCTTCCTCTGTCTTCTCCCCCATCCTTGCTTTCTTGTACCAGAGTGCTGTAGGAGTTGACTCCTGTCTGGACCTTCCTCCCTGATGCTATAACTTTGGGTGTGGGCAATTTTGCCTACCTTGGTTTTATAGCCTCCACAGATAGTTTAAGTGGTCTTACAAGTAGTGTTTAAACCTCCCACTAAAAATTGTGTTTCCTTCCTGGAAGGTTGCAGGTGTCTCCCTTATAAAAGCCCCTATTCTCCCAGGCTGGCTTCCAGTCTCAATGTCGCTAAAGCCCTCCTCCATGCACCATGCCTTCAACCAGTTGGTAAATGACCTGGTGTAGAAAACCCTTGCATATTCCAACTGTACACAAGTAACACTTCGGCAAAAGCCACCATGTGTGCAACCTGCACGAGCCCCCCCCCAGTTCCCTGAAATTACCATGCTCTACTCCCAGCCTGTCCCTTGTCAAGTCACCTGCAGCTGTGTGGACCCTAATAGCATCTTTAACACAAAACAGGTAGTGTGAGAGATTCAACACATGCCGTCAATGGAAAAAAACATCTTGATAGAGAATGAGACCCACTCACCATTGTACCTTTAAGATACTTTATTCTAACTTAACCTTATACCAAAATGGCATGCAATACACAGAATAGGTTAATGTCTCATGGCCTTGAACCTGTGACCACTTCTCCAGGTCACAATATGTCTAAAAAGCATAACTAAAAAACTACTGAAGGTAATTAATTACATAAAACTGTATACAAATAACTATATATAACACCTCCTTTCTCCATTTCCATTTTTAATAATAGTTTAAACCACTTATTTCATATTAAATTATTTTAACCTACTGCTCTCAAAATCTTGCCACTAAACATGTTCAGTACTTGCTCTATTTATCATGCATATTGTATTTTCATACATAAACCCCAAACCAATATATACAACTAATCCTCTTACAGTAAAAGTCTATTATTTCCACCACTTGTGCTACTCTTACTCTCAGACATTTTATATATGGACACTAACCCTTGTAGTCTCTATATATGATTGACTTCTGTGTGAATTCACTGAAAGAAAACATTTACAAAATCTTAGTTCTTTTCAACTACAGTATTTAAACTGGTGCAAAGAATTCACCTTTAAAAAACAAAATATCATATGTCTACTATTTTAATAGATTCACTTAGCTTCCTTTCCATAGTGAGTTCTATGTTTATTCAAATGCACTGTGTCTTAAATTCATACATACACATAAAGTCACCAACAGAAAAAGGCCCAAAGGTCTATCAAGTCTGTCCAATTGTGCAGCTTGCAGTTTAATACTCATGCAGCTGCCCCCCCAACCATTCCCCTCCCATCATCCCCTCTCCCTTCACATTCCCCCTTCTGTTCTTGTCTATACTTACTCTGACCCAGACTCTATTCTATCCCCACTTAAAACTGTCCACTGCCTTCTGCCTTCTGCTTGATCAACTCCCCTGTCAGTGCATTCCACCCAGCCACCACTCTCTCTGTAAAGTAGTGTCTCCTCATCTCCCTCCTGAGTTTCCCCTTCCAACTTTAGACTCAGTCCCCACATGATACTTCCTCCCTTTATACAGAACGATCATCCTGCTCTCACATTGTTTATGTCTTTTAAGTATTTAAAGGTCTCTATCTTGTCCCCTCTCTCCCCTTTCCCTTCTGTCCTCTAGGGAGTACACGTTGAGCTCTCTGAATCTTTCCTTATATGGTTTCTCCCCTAGCCCCATAATCATCTTTGTCACCCTACACTGCACCCCTTCCAACAATCTCAAGTCCTTTTTTAAGTAAGGGAACCATTACTGCACACAGTACTCCAAGTGCAGCCTCACTAGTGTTCTATACAAGGGCAGGATGACCTCCTCTTTCCTGGAGGTGATACCTCTGGCAATGCACCCCAGCATCAGAATGGGCCTTGCTGCCACCCTTCTGCACTGTGCTGATACCTTCATGTCCCCTGTGACTAGTACCCCTAGGTCCTTCTCCTCCTCCTCTGAAGTTGAAAGCTGCACTCCCCCCAGCCAATAGCTGGTCCCTGGATTTCTTGCTCTGAGGTGCATGACCTTGCATTTCTTAGAGAAAAACCCCAGCTACCACACAGCTAGCCAGTGCTCGAGTTTAACTAGATCCTCCCCGGGTGCTTGCCTCCCTTCCTCACTGTCTGCTTTTCCACATATCTTTGTGTCATTGGCAAACACGCTGATCTCACTCTTGACCCCTTCTGCAATATCTCCTATAAAGACATTGAATAACACAGGGCCTAGCACTGAGCTCTGAGGTACTCCACTAGTTACTGGTCTTGGCTTGGATGTCTCCCCCCTACAACTATCCTCTGCTGTCTGCTCTGAAGCCAGCTGTTATCTCAGCCCACTAGTTTCTTCCCAGCTCCCAAGTTCCTCCACTTCCCCAATAATCTTCCACGTGGGACAGAGTTAAAAGTTTTGCCAAAGTCCAGATACAGACCATCAACAGCATAGCTCTCATCAACTGCTCTTGTGACCCAATCAAAGAAGTTAGCTGTATTAGTCTGGAATCATCTTCTTGAGACAAACCCATGGTGTCTCTAATCCTGGAATCCATTACTATCCAGGAAGGTTATCAACCTCTCATTCAGAATGGTCTCCATCAGCTTCCCTACTATAGAAGTCAAGCTTACCAGTATGTAAATGCCTGTTTTGACCTGGGCCCACTCTTGTGGAGGGGCACCACATTAGCCATTCTCCAATCCCTATGCACACTCCCTGTCTCCAAGGATGTGCTAAATAAGTTAGCCAGAGGGCTTGCCAATACCTCTGCCAGCTCCTTCAAGAGTCTTGGATCTCACCTTCAGGTCCCAGTGCCTTGTCCGCCCACAAGGTTTTATGGCCTTTTAGAACCCTATCTTCCTGGATGACCCCATCCATTATCTCTCCCCCCTGCCCCTCTCTCCTTTCCATTGTGGTATTGGCCCCTCCTTTTCTTTTGTGAACACTGAGCAGGAGTGCTCATTGAGTGCCTCCGCCAGATCTTTCCCCTTTTCTGCCCATCCCTCCCTCTTGATTCTGACAGTCTCATTCCTACAACTCCTCCTCTCCCTTATGTACTTGAAGAAATCCTTATCCTTCTCTCTGATCCTCCTGAGCCAATCTCAGCTCCCTTCCTGCTTTAGCTGCTCTGGCAGCCCTACTCACTTCCCTAGATTTCTTTGTGTACACCTCCTTGTCTTCCTCTCACCCAGACTTCTTATACCTGATGAAGGCCACACTCCATTATCTCACCTTTTCTGCCACTACCTTGCTGAGCCAGATAGTTTGTTTTTTTTTACCTGGACCACTTACTCGGAGACTTAGCACATGTTTTTGAGGCCTCTGTCTGACCCTTCTTAATTATGTACCATTTCTGTTCAGCTTCCATCCTTGGGCAAATTCCAGCAAGATGCCTCCAGAGGATGCTGCTTTATCCTGGCAAAATTTACCTTCTTGAAGTCTACCACTCTCATCCTGGTCTTAGCTGACTCCCTACCTGTGTTGAGGGAGAACCACACTGAGCAGTGGTCACTTCCTGCTAGTGGGTCCTGTACAACCACATCCTGGACTTAGTTCCCATTTGCTAACACAATGTCCATTATGTTCCCCCTCTTTTGAGGGCTCTGACACTCCCTGCTCTAGGTAGCTTTCTTGGATTGCATCAAGCAAAACTTGTTCCATGGCATTTGTGGTAGTCATGGTCCGACAGTCAATCTCAGGTAGGTTGAAGTCACCCACTATTACCATACTCCCTCTGCTGCTGACCTTTGTGATTTGCTCCCCCAACTCCCTGTCATTCTCCTTGTTTTGTGAGGGAGGTCTGTACCCCACCCCCATCCAAATCTTCTTACATTTGGAGTTTTGGAACGGTACCCATATGGTTTCTGGCTTCCTCTCTTTCCCCTCCTCCCTGGTACATAGTATCCCTGTCCTCCTCCTTTCCCCCCTCCCTGTCTTTGCAGTAAACCTTGTTTCCAGGGATCATGAGATCCCAGTCGTGGTATTGGGTGGCCCAGGTTTCCATGATGGTTGCAATATCTTCCTCCCCTATAGCCATCAATGCATGGAATTCTGCTACCTTGTTTGGCAAGCTTCTTGCATTCAAGGATACTACAGTCCACCATGTGCCTTGGCCCTGCTCTCCCCAACCTTCTCCCCTACTTGTGTTCCTTGTTAGATTCCCCTCCCTCCCCTCCTCCCTGTCTGGAGGTGGACCTTCCATCTCCCCTGACTGGTGACTCCTCTTTGCAGTCCCCCATGATATAGCACTCTGCAAACCAGAGCCATTGTGTACATAATATGTTCTCATTCCTTGTTGCATTCCTTCTGTTTTACCATTTTCCAGTTGTAGATATCACACCAGTATATGGCTGATCAATTTTCTATCTTGGCTTTTTTGTTTATTGTAAATCATTTTTGTTCAGTTTTAATTTCTTTTTCAGTTCAGAGAATGTGTAAATGCCTTGGTTGGAAATCTTGTAGTACAATGCACCTGGAGAAATAAAGTTCACAAATATGTTTAATTATATGTAACACAATTCAAACATATATCAATTAAGGTCACTATATATAGCCCTTTAAACTTCTGCTCATGTTTTGAGCTCCAAATCATATTTCTCAGATAACCCGCTTCCTTAATATGTGACATAACCATAAGACTACTAGGAGCTCTTTTCATTTTTGTGCAGTACAATAATGCACACAGCTGGCAGAGATACTGTGGCATTTTCCTGTCCATAACATTTCCTGAAAGAAACATTTGCTCGCCGTAAAATTTTGTTCATGACTAGTTTTGTTTCTGTAACTGTACACACCACCAAGAATCACAACTCTAGTAATGCTAATTGAATTTTTTTTTCAAAATAACATTGAACTGCTTTAACAGAAATAAGTGTGTAGCATATGTCAAAGGAGAAAGCATTTACAGCACCTACTTATAGTTACAGCAAGCTACAGAGTTCTTTTTTTCTTTTGATTAAAAAAAGTAATAGGCACTGTATTTTAGAATGTGCTGATACCTCCTGGAGAACTTTTCAAAACATAACATATGGCCATGTTAGATTTTATATTTCACATGAACTCTGTATTTTCATTTTTGCCTGTGCACATGCCCAAAGCAAACATATTGATAATGTCCAACAGTGCAGGGAATGGGAGGTGTGTGCTGGAAGCAGCCAATGCAGTTGAGCCTGCAGGCAGTCTATATGTTGATGTTAATGAGCTGACTAAACTTCTCACATTTGAAAGAATGCAGCCACACCAATCACAGTACACCTGAATCCTTTTCTGTGCCCTTAGTCAATGCATCAATATCGCGCTCCCCTCCCACTATGCCAAGTTTTGGTAATGTGACCAGCACTGGCTCCTCAACCCTGCCATCATGACTATCCTCACTCTTGCCCCAATCCAACATTAAATATATGACCAGCAGCAAGTGCTCATTCAACACAGCAACCAATTATATGCCTCTTTCCCACCCAATACTGCTCTGAAACCATTACTGATGGCTGGGCTCCTTCAGCCTTGCAACCTGGATCCCATCCTCCTACCTGACCTACTCTTTAAATATCACCAGCAGTGGGTGTCTAGTCTTGCTGCGGGTACCTATCCCCCTCTTGTCTGACCCAGCATTTGTTCCCCCAAGTTCAACACTGGGGTGCTGACCCCTAATGCCATCAACCAGGTACCATAAAAGCAGGAAACCATCTCTCATCATCTTCCATCCCTCATATTTTAATTTCCCTTTAAAACAAATGCCCCCCCAACATTGTCTGCTTCCCCACAATCTTCCAGCTTCAATCACTTACCTCACCCCCCTAACACACACATCACTGGTGCTGGGCAAATTTAAGAAAACCTCTTTCACACACTTTTTGCAAAATTGTGCCATTTTTGTCTAATTCTGCATAATTTCATGAACTGAGCACAGTATTCTGTATTATGTAGCTTTTTGCTTTAAAAGTGCAAAACTGCACAATTATTCAAATTAAAGTTTATAAAAATGCACACTTTTGAAAGTTTATGCTCATCATGTGGCGTTATTTGCTGAAATTGCACACTTGTAAGAACTCCCATTTTTTAAAATATTCAGTTTGGGGAAAAAATATTGTTATTTGCTGAACGTTAGCAGTTTTAAGAACTCACATTTTTAAAACTGTGCAGTTTGGAGGTAAAGGGCATCATTTGCTGAATAAAAATATTTTTAAGAACTCCAATTTGGAAACATTTGCAATTTGGAGAAATAATTGGCAATTTCAGAAAGTAAGGGATGTGAAATTAGACTAGATTTTAATGCAATTTCACTGAAATTGCAATGCAAAATCAGTTGTTTTGCAAGGGAACTAGAAATCTTTCCCAGTATGACCCATTCCCCTTCCCCAATACCCCCTTCTTACTGATTGGGTTGTGCTCCAATGACCAGCACATCCTGCTGCTTCCAGCATAGATACTGGGAACTGAGTGAAAGGTAATAAGTTCAATCAATTGCGTTTTGAACTACTACTCATAACTTTGTCATTTTTTAAGATTTTCTCACCAAATTTTCAACATAGCTTTTTGGGGAACTCTCCCATGAACAATATAAGTGAAATTATTCAACTACCCCCCCCAAAAAAAAACACATATTTTCACAGTCATTCAATTAAATTACTGTACCTTTAGGACAGAATTTACAAATTCCACTTGTCTTGCTCATAAGGTGGGTCATAAAAAACTATGTTGAAAATGTTGGATCAAAATGTCAAAGACCAAATAAGTTATGAGGAAATACTGAATTTTTTCAATGTTTACTTATAACATTTTGATTTGTTTCAGATTTTTGCCTCAAAAGGATCTGTGGGTGCTAGTGGATGATAAGGGGAACAACCCATAGTAGTGTAGAAAAGTGGCAGTGAAAGCTAATAAGATGCTGGGTTGCACAGCTAGGGATGTTATGTCCAGAAAAGGGGAGGTTATTCTGCCACTGTACAATGCACTGGTGAGGCCACACCTGGAGTATTGTGTCCAGTTCTGGTGACCCTGACTTAATGGCACTGCTGGACAGAGTCCAGAGAAGGGCAACCAAAATGGTTCAGGGAATGGAGGCAGTGACGTATGAGGACTGGCTCAGAAAACTGAACTTTACACACATTGGAAGACAGAAGAAACGGGAGGGGGGCATGATATAGACTTTTAAAAACCTGAAGAGATTCAATAAGGGGAATGTTGATGAGCTTTTCTAACTAAAGGAAGGGGGGGAATCACAAGAGGCAATAGTTTAAAGATCTCAGGGCAAACCTCAGAGGGGAGGCAAGAAGGCATTTTTTCACTGAGAGAGTTGTGGTTCCCTGGAATGCATTGTCTACAGAGTTAGTGACACTGAAAACAGTAGAAGGGTTGGGACAGGCATAGGGGCAGGGTTAAGGTAAGGGAAAGGGCAAACACCACTATGGACCAGAAGGAGGAGAAAACTACTGGGGAGGGAAGTGCAGTCACTGTGTACAAACAGTGAACTGTATTGAGTAGGTGCGAAAGTGACCAATGGGTCTAATCAGCCAGCAACTACGTATGTATGTATGTATGTATGCCCGTAAATGTTCAGAATATCCCTCTTGTTACCTCACATCATGAAAATGACAGGTGCCATTTTTCATTCCTCTGATATGTTTTCAGAGTTGCTCCATGAAATAATCTTTCAGATAGGATTTACAAAATTTCACCAGTCATGATCATAAGATGGGGCAATGAAAGACAATGTTTAAAATTTTGGGACAAAATATCAATAAACAATGAAGTTATGAGAAAACATTGATGTTTTTTTCAATGTTTACTCCTAGCTTTGTGATTTTTGTAGATTTTGTCCACAAATATGCAACATACTGTTGCCCTTTTGTTATCCCACCAGATCAACATGACAGGTATATTTTTTCAAATCCCTTCTGAAATATCTGTTCACAGCTGCTCTGTGAAAAACACTTTCAGACAGGATTTAAATAATTCCATCAGTCTTGATCATAAGATGGAGTCATAAAAAGACTGTTGAAAATTTTGGTCAAAATGTAAAAAACAGACAATGGAGTTATAAAGAAACTCCACCCTGCTTGATTTCACCAGCTATATTCATAAGGCAATTGACACTGGTCACCTACTGGGTGCAGTGTTCATTGATTTGACCAAGGCATTTGACACTGTGAACCACCAGCTCCACTCACTCTCCTCTCTTGGACTATCTAATGATGTAACCAAATGGTATGAAAGCTACCTCTCGGTAAGGAGCCAAGAAGTCAAAATCGTTGTCCATCTCTCTCTTTCTCTCTCTGTCTCAGTCTGTCTCAGTCTCTCTCTTTCTGTCTCTCTCTCTCTCTCTCTCTCTCTCTCTCTCTCTCAAGTGCCCTTCCTGTCTGCTCTGGTGTACCCCAGGGTCCCATACTTGGCCCTCTACTTTTCAGCCTTTTCATCAATACTCTTCCTGCAGCTTGCAATAATAACTTAACACTCCATGCCGATGATGCAGTCCTCCTTTCCTTCAATACTGACCCTGTCTCGCTCTCCAAGGTGCTACAGACAAACTTCAGCGTAGATGAAACCTGGCTTCTCCAACATAAGCTGTTGATGAATTACGAAAAAAACAAAGTCCATGCTGTTACAAAGCTCTCACAGCAAATACAGATCCATAAACTTCACCATACATATTGAACTTGAACAGTCACTTGAGCAAATGCAGTACTTTAAATACCGTGGTATTACCCTTGATTGCATGATGTCTTTCAGCTTGCATGTTGAACACATCTGAAAATCAGTCAACTCAAGAATTGGGGTCCTCTACCGCCACCGTCACTGTCTTACCAAAGAAGCTATGTGCACAGTCATAACTGCTTCAGTTCTACCCATCATTGATTACAGGCTTGTCTTCTACAGGGCTACCATTGATACCACCCTAAAATGGGTTAAGACAGCCCCTTAACAAGTGCTGTAGACTTCTCACTGGTGCAGGGAAGCATATGCATACCTGTGATCTCAACAAGCAATCCAAATGGCTCAATCTAAATAGTAGACTTGCCTACCAGATCTGCCTACTGGCTAAGAAAATTTGTCTTAACCTCACACCCCCTGCAACTCATGCCTTAATGTTGCCCGCAGTGACTGAACATTTTACATGCAGTTCCCTCAAATCAATGTTTATCATTCCATTCTTTCATACCAACCAGCCTCAACTTGCTTTCCACACCAGGGCCCCCTGCTGCTAAACAACCTTCTCCCTGAAATTGCAGTTGAAAACAAGCTTGGCCCATTCAAACGTAAACTCCAGCAGCACCTCACTGACCTCAGCTGTTGTGACTGCTCTGCCTAGGCTTGCGGCTTTGTTTCGCCTCTCCCCCCTCTTCTTTCCTTCCTTGCTACCCTCCCCACTTCACTCCACCCCTCCATCCCCTGCTACTCCCCATCTATCTCCCACCCCCACCTACCATTCTACCCCCTCTCACCTCCCACCTACAATTCCTTCCCCTCTCCTCTCCTCTCCTCCTGTCTCCCCCTTCCTATCACCCTGTCTCTTGTTGCTCCATCCCCAGACTACCTAGCACTTATCTTTCTGTTCTTGCACTTACGACAATGTAAAATCCTTAACTGCCTATCCCCCTTTTCCACACCCTTCCCCTTTTCCCCACCCTTGCTCCACTTATGTCACCACAGGATGGTTTTCATTTGTATTGATGTCTTGCTATGCATACACACACCCATATTGTTAATTGTGCATTGTTATTTGCCACTGACTGTTTACTACTATGCTAGTCTATACACATGCACTGTCTTTTGCTACTAAGTTAATCTCTTGACCTGTATTGTATCTTACCACTGCTTGCTTCTATGTTAACCTCCTGACCTTGTATAGTATCTTAGCACTGTTTTTCTTGCACCCATTGCTGATGCAGAAGCTTTGTAAAAGAACCATTGGTTCAAAGGTATTTGTAATCCTACTAATAAATAAATAAAATAAATAAAAAAATAAATGTTATATTTCTTTGTGTTTATTCATAACTTTATTATTTTTGCACCTTTTGGCTCAGCGTTTTCAACATATCACTTGGGTTACCCCTCTCATGAACTTAACAGGTATAATTTTTCAAATTCTCTCCAAAAATTAAAAGTAGGATCCCATTGCAAACATGACATTTAAAAATGTGTGAATGCAGGACTCCACTGAAAATGAGATACTGCTGTTGTTCTAACTTGTAACAGCATGCAAGCAAACATGTTTCACATTGACAGATGCCTGTTTCTCATTTTTTATTTTTTACTGAGATCCCATGCATGAAAATGGGACATTCGTCCTTTATGTGTTCTTTAGCTCCTACAGTTTCTACAGTATCCAACTTGATTTTGTAATACTTTGCTTGGGACATCACAGTTATTCACATGGAAAGAGACAGTCATGTTACATCACAAGGTTATGATATCACCATGGGGAACGAAGCTGCATGGATAGATGAAATCTAGTTGTAAACATTCTGTTTATGTCAACATCTTTTCTGTAATAAATAATGAGGGGGACAAATCTAGAGAAGACATATGAAACATGCCAAAACCATAAAGTTTGACAAGGAACTATGGCAGACTAGGTAGTCCACTGGTCTATGAAATACAAGCTGTACAGTAGCCAAATTGTTATGTCATCTTTATCCATGAGAAAGAGAGAGAGAGCGAGAGAGAGAGAGCACTGACAGATAGAAACATAGAAACATAGAAGTTGACGGCAGATAAGGACCGCAAGGCCCATCCAGTTTGCCCATTTCTTTTTCTACCTTATAAATGTGCCATCGGCCTTTGCTCTGTCAGTGACCTATCTATTCATAGTCATTTGTATTGCTCCCTTATGCCTATCCCATGCCTGTTTGAAGCCCTGCACTGTATTCATAGCCACCACTTCTTGTGGTGCATTCCATGCATCTACCACCCTTTCTGTGAAAAGAATTCCTCACATTTCCCCTTAATCGGCCTCCCTCTAATCTCATGCTGTGTCCTCTTGTCCTGCTATTTTTCTTATATTTAAACATGTTAGACTCTTTCACCTTGTTTATGCCCTTAAGGTGTTTAAATGTCTCGATCATATCACCTCTCCCTCCTTTGCTCAAGGGTATACATATTGAGCTCCGTTAATCTGTCCTCCATATGTCTTCTGATGCAGTCCCTGCACCATTTGGTTGCCCTTCTCTGGACTGCCTCAATTTAGTTAATGTCCTTGTGAAAGTGTGGCCTCCAATACTGCACGCAGTACTCCAGATGGGGCCTAACCAATGTCTTGTACAGAGGATTATTACCTCCCTCTCACGACTTGTGATACCCTACTAATACACCCTAACACCCCCTAGCCTTACCTACTGCTTTAGAGGTCTGCTTGGATGATTTTAGGTCATCAGTGATGATGATGCCCAAGTCTCTTTCTTCCTTTGTGACTGCTAGCAACTCCTCCAGCCTATAAGTGGCTTCAGGGTTTCTCTTCCTATGTGCATGATTTTGCACTTCTTTGCATTAAATCCCAGTTGCCACACTTCTGACCATTCTGCTAGTTTATCCAGATCTCTTCTCATTCTGCCCACCCCATCTGGATCATCTACTCTGTTGCAGATCTTGGTGTCATCTGCAAACAGACAAGCCTTACCCTCTAGTCCATCTGCGAGGTCACTAATGAAGATGTTGAATAGGACTGGCCCCAGGACTGATCCCTGAGGTACCCACTTGTGACTTGCATCTCTTCTGACTGTATACCATTTACCACCACTCTCTGTTTCTGCCAGTCAACCAGTTTGCCACCCAGTTGACCAACTTCTGACCCACCCGAGCCTACCTAGCTTATTTATCAATCTTCTATGTGGAACAGTGTCAAAGCTTTGCTGAAGTCAAGGTAGGCGACATCAACTACTCCCCTTGGTCCACCACTCTGGTTACCAGTCAAAGAAATCTATGAGATTAGTTTGACAGGACCTTCCTTTGTAAACCCATGCTGTCTTGGATCCTGTGCCCTATGATTCCGGTGTTGCACTATCCTTTCCTTAAGGAGTGCCTCATAATCTTGCCCACTACTGAGGTAAGACTGACCGGTCTGTAGTTCCCGCCTCCTCCTGCTACCACTCTTGTGGAGTAGGATCACATGAGCCCTTCTCCAGTCTTCTGGGACCTCTCCTGTGCTCAGAGACTCACTAAACAATTCTGTAATGGCTGCTGGTTCCTCCTTTAGCTCCTTAAGTACCCTGGGATGTATGCCATCAGGTCCCATTGCCTTATCCACCTGAGCTTAGCAAGCTCTTGTGGGACCCTTTCTTTTGTGAAGGAGTAGTGCTCACCTCCCTCCCCCTGTGTCCATGATGCTGAGCTGTGGCCCTGCCTTCTCTTCAGTAAATACTGAGCAAAAGTATCTATTTAGGATAGATGCCTTTACAGGGTCCTCCTCCTCATGCTCCCTTTTCTCCATTAAACATAATACCCCTCTGGACTTTCTCCTTTCACTAATGTATCTATAAAGATCTTGTCACCTTCTTTTACTGTTCGTGCTAGTGTTTCCTCAGTTTGGGACTTTCTGCCTTACTGCCTTACCTGCTTCCCTTAGGGCAGTTTGGTATGCCTCCTATCTTCATCCCGCTGTGTTCCCTTATATTTTCTGAAGGCCAGCCTTTTGGCTCTGACCTTTTCTGCTACTGTATTTGAGAACCAAAGTGGTTTCTTCTTCTTTGCACTTCCTTTTCTGTCTAACACAATGGGATGTTGCTTCAAGTATTGTATCCTTAATGCTTGCCCACTTTGCCTGTACCTCCTCACCTGTGTTTCTTTTTGCCAGGCTAGCTTAACTCTGTTGGCCATCTTATCAAAGTCAGCTCCTCTGAAGTCCCATATTTTGCCTTGGAATGGGATGATTTAGATGTGTAGCCAAATTGAACCATACCATGTGATAGTCACTGGCCCCAGGTGACCTTCTACCTGGAGATCTGTGATCCTTCTTTGTTAGTCAGTACTAGATCTAGGATAGCCCTGTCTCTTGTGGGTTGCTGCATCCAGTTGTTTGAGGCCTCCCCTGCAGGGAATCCACTATGAGTCTAGTTCTGGCAGATGTTCCTGCTGGTATTGACCAATCTGTATCTGGCATGTTGAAGTCTCCCATTATCAGAACCTCCCTTTAGCTGTCATGTTTTGTATATCTTCTAACAGTAATGTGTCTATGTCTCCCTCTGGTCTGGGGGCCTGTAGACAACCCCAGTTCTTATGGCTGTCCCATTTCCTGTTTCCAGGGTGACCCACAGTTCTTCTGGCTCCTTTGTGTATTCTGAATTTCTGTAGCTTTGATATTTTCATTAACATAGAAGCCACCCCCCCCTTTTTGCACCTCGGTCTCTTCTGAACAATACATAGCCAGGTATTGAAGTCTCCCAAGTGTGGTTACTGGTAAACCACGTCTCACTAATTGCTACTATGTCCAGTTTAGCCTCTGACATTATTGCCTGCAGGTCTGGGATCTTATTTCCCAGGCTGTGAGCATTTGTGTACATGATTTTCCATTGGCCAGATTTTGGTGTGTTAGTTGTTGGGTGAAGTTTGGCATTACCCCTGTGCGTCATTATGGGGAGACAAACCTTTTTTCTTACCTGGTGATGCAAATGAATGGCAAACACGCTGAATTCCTGTTTGACCACTAGCTGAGGGGAGGTGTTCTTCCCATTCGACATATGGGTGCTGCACCTCTCCCCATTTGCTAGTTTAAATATTCTGCAAAGACGTCAAACTTCTGCCCCAATGCACTGACTCCTCTTTAGTCAGATGCAGTCCATCAAATTTAAAGAATTCGCCTCCCAGAACTGTTGCCAGTTCCTACAAATCTGTGTCCTTTTCCTGGCACCAGTCCTTGAGCCACGTGTTTAGCTCCCCTATCTCCCTTCTGACCTTCCGTCCATCTGCTCCCTTCTCCCAGACTGGCAGGATCTCAGAGAAGGAGATGCCGACTAAATAGATGATAGTTTGTCACCCAGTCTAGTCAGGTGTTCTTGGTCTCCACAACTGACCGGCTGGCGAGATCATTAGTCTCTATGTGTACTAGGACATCAATGTTTTCTCCTGCTTTGTGAACAATTTTAGTCAATGGTCAGTGTCTCTCCATGCTGATGTACCTGGGAGACATCTGACCATCACCCTGGCTGGAGATGGGTATCAACTCCCCGAATCATGGAGTCTCCTATGATCAGAAGTTTTTGGATTTCCTTTGTGCTTGTTTAGTTTTGGTTCCTGATTTGGGTGAGTATTGTTGTGTCTAGCTCTGTGCGCAGTGTCCTGCTCTGCAGTGTCTTCTGCCTCTTTATTTGATTTCAGAGATAGAGGCAGATACCTGTTTGTAGTGTTTATATGGTTTTGGAGGTAATGTGTTGGAGAGCAGAGAGTGATGGGGCACCTGATTTGCTCTCCTAACCACTGCCAACCTCCTGGACCAACTACTCTCTCTGTGGTCGAGGTTTTCTGCTGGATGCTGGGGAAATGGCGGGTGGTTCTTATAATGTATTTCCTCTTCAATATGAAATTTGAGGCATGCAATCTCTACCCATGCTGCCCGGAGCTGAGACCTAAGATCTCCAAAGGCCCAGCATGTAGGACAGTGTCCTAAATCCTGTAAGACTGTCCTTCTGAAAATTGTTCCACAGTACCTGCAGTTAATGACAGATGACGTAGATAGAGAGATAGATAGATATTTTATTTATATTGCACCCATCTCCATAGCCTTTGGGTACTGCACAATGTAAACTTACAATTTATACAAAATATTTTAAAAATACAGTAACAACAAGATTAAAACATCAATAAGATACAACTGGGAGCATAGACTTATATATCCATCGTAAAGTGCAATCCACTTAAAACATCATCAATAAAAAGCTTGATGGAATAAATATATTTTGGGACCCTTCTTAAAGGCTTCTGCCGAGGAGGACCTCCCTTAGATAGCCAGGTAGGGAGTTCCACAGGGTAGGTGCAGCTGCTGCAAACACCCTGTCCCCTGAATGCTACATCCTAACACTGGCAACTCCAAGATGGCCATCCCCGGCAGAATGGAAGGCCCGGGCTGGATGGTAAGGGACAAATAGTTCTTGCAGGTAGACTGGACCCCTTTCATGTAGGGTCTTACAGGTCAATAGCCCTATCCTGAAGACAACTCTCCACAGGACCAGCAGCCAGTGCAGTTCGCGGAGCACCGGGGTGATATGTTCACATCTTTTCACCTCCATCAATAATCTCGCCACCATGTTCTGCACCAGCTGAAGTCTGCGGAGGTTGCCTCCAGATAATCCTAGGTACAGGGCATTGCAGAAGTCCAACCTGGAAGTGACGAAAGCATGCACCAGTGTGGGCAGGTCATCAGGCAGGATCAGGGCTTGAATTTAGGCAATATTCCCGAGATGATAAAACCCACTTCTCACTACGGCCAACACCAGTGCATCAAGTGTCAGGCCACTGTTCAGTGGATGTAAAAGTCTGTCCACTGTGCAGAAGAGTTCAGCTGGTCTGTTTCTTGCTGTAGCAATCTCCCTAGACAGAAACTCAGCCTTTTTATGGGAGATTGCCAATTCATCCCCCCACCAGGCCAGATCTCCTCCAGCACCTCTCTAACCTCCACCTCCAGTCTTTAAACCTTGGAGATCCTCATCATACCAGGGAGATCTCCAACAAGTAGACAGGGGTCGGACACGCAAGGGTGCAACTGAGTCAAGGACCGCAACACCAGCCCCATTATAGGCCGCTACTGCCTCCTCCGACCCAATCGCACAAGCTGCCCCAACATCCAATAGGTCCAGTACTGCCAACAGGTCCTCTGAGGATACTCCCATTAATGACCGGTACTGGACTATCTCCATAGGGGCAGGACCATCTATCAAGGGGGCCCTAAATGTGAACCCCACGGTGCTATGATCCAACCAAACCACTGGATTAACACTAAGGTCCATGATATCCAAATCAGAAGAAAAAATAGGTCCAGTGTGTGGCTACCTGAGTGTGTCACTTTTGTTACCTTTTACTGTATGTCAGGCCCAGTGCCCCTGTGCTCCCAAGAAGGTCTGTCCCAAATTTTGATAGTCCCCTGTTGACCCAGGCATTGAAGTCCCCCAAGATCAACTGCCTGGGGGACTCCAACACCAGGCCCATGACAAGCTCCTTAACCTCTCACAAGAAATCTCCATCACTACCTGGGGGGAATGGTAGAGCAGGAGGACACTGAAGCCCGCACCAGCATCCCCTCAGGTAGCCACACACTCAAAGGACCATATAGGACCCATAGACAGCAACCATGATGTTCAGGCTAGATTTAAAACAAATGGCCACCCCCCCGCCCCTACAATCCTTCCTCAGACTGTGTAGCATGGAGTACCCAGCGGGAACCGCTGCTTCCAAAACTGGGGTGGTATTCTCATCCAGCCAGGTCTCCATGATGCATGCCAGATGAAGAGAGGATATAAAGTCCGCTATTATGGCCGTCTTATTCCTTATCAATCTGGCATTTGCACAAAACAGCCCAAGTAGGATGAGGTGCAGCAGCTGGACCAGCCATCTGCCAACACTCTAGGGTGGAGCCCTTGGGTATGGCAACCAGACAGGGTAAACCCCATTCAAGCTCCCATTTTACCCCAGGGCATCACTTTGACCTTACCACCTGAATCCCAGACACCCTAGCAGCCACTCAGGAGACACTCTGCCAGGTACCCCCCCGAGCTATTCCTAAAATCCTACATCTAAAGTAGGTTTCACCCGACAATTCTGAAAGCTCAAAAGGGCAAAGGCCCTGAAGGTCATCACCTGAGTAGCTGTGCCTTACAGGCCCCAATTCCCAGCACATTTCTTAAAAAAAAAACCCACTCTAATAATTCACACTCCTCAAATACTCACACCCTTCCCACCACCACAGTACACATTCAATATTACATAACCACACACTTTTCACACACCTTACAACAAAACAACTTTCACACAACCACACAGTTAAATATAATGGTTCTGAAGTCTCCAAAGATTTTGCAAACAGGAACAGAAAAATTCTAAATCTGAGTCCCAATCTTAAAGGCACTCCAAGAAGTCCAAAAATCAAGAAAATGTCCAGGTATCGTAGCACATATAATTACTGGGGAGCTTTCTCCTCCACAGACCAGATAGTTTGGGAACCAAGAGGATCTCACCCTTGTAGCCCTTACTAAAACTTTAACTGTAAATTAATCAGTCTGTTGAAAAATGTTTCAAAATCTTGAAATAGCTGTAGTCCTACTAACTGGATTTCGACATATTGGAGGAGGAAGAAAAAAAAAAACACAGGTTCTGTAGGCCTTCTTTACACATTCACTGCAGCACAGTTCCTCCAGACCCAGCCAAACCTCAAGGTGCTTTAGGGACTCCCCCATGGTAGCAGCCACCCTCCAGTGCCTGCCCCACCAGTTCTCTCTGTCGCTCGTCAGACACCCTCCAATGTCCGATCCTCCAGATACTCCCCCCCCAGACAGTTCAACCATGGGTTTTCTCGAGTCTCGCTGACCAAATGATCCTCGAACTCCAGCACTGCAACCTGTCTTTCTGCTGCACAAACAGCTCAACCCCTCATTCCTCCAAGGGACTCCAGCATTGCAATTTGTCCCACCTTCTTCCTTCCTCCACGTCCTATGCCAAAAGTGCTCCTCCTCAAACCAGCACTGCCATTCTGGTCCTCCTCACAGGGAACACTCACTCCAGCATCTGCTGCATCCCCCGACAGTTCAATCCAGCAGGTCGATCCCAAATTCAGCTCCATAATGCAAAAAACAATGAACAGCTCTTTCGGTGGGCAAAACGTCTCCAGCAAAGATGACAGGAACGCTGTTCCCATTCATTACAGGCACTCTGGAGATGACTTCAGAATAGTTCTGGACCCTATTTAAACAAAAGTAAGTCTAAAAATACTAAAAGCACTGAACTCTGAAAGTAAAAATGCTCAGAATCCATTCTAAAAAAACAATATTGCTCCCAGCTGCTCCTCAGTGTGTCATGGACAGCCCAGCACGGCTGCCTGAAAAGCAACAATCTAGAGCAATCCTGAATTAAAAAAAAAAAACAACAACTTTGAAATCTATTTTTTCTTTTGCAACCTGCCAGAAATTATGTGGCAATCCAATTTTAATGGGATTTTTATAGTGCCTTCAGTTTGCTGGATGTATTTAGGAAGTTTTAATTTTGCCTTATCAAAATACACAAAGAAGGAAGAAAGTTTTCTTTTTTTCTTGTTTCTGATTAGCCAGTAGCAGTACAAGTTCCCTACTCAAAAGGGGCTCCGTCATCATGTGCAGCATCATAGCAAATGAGAAGTGCTGTAATTCCCAGTCCATCAGCATTGAAATTTGTGGTAAAGCAGTAACATCAGCTGTAACTACCATAGGGAAATTGAACTAGCTTCTGTATATTAAAAATGAAAAGCACGGCACATTTTTTGGTGATCATCTAGGAGCAATATAAGCACCCTACTCATAAAGGGATCCTGTGTCATGAAAAGCAGCTGGGCACACATGCACTGCTGTAATTCCCAATTGTCAGCACAGAAATTCACTTCATAGCAGTAGTACTAGTCATAACTGTGCGGTAAAATTGTGCAAACATTTGCATATTAAAAGGAAAACAATGTCTGTTTTGGGGGTTGGGGTGGTAGACTGATTAGACAATAGCAATATAAGTGCACTACTCATGGCGGGGGCTACATCATGTGTAGCAGTGCTGTAGGCATGCAGTGCTGTAATTCCCAATCTTTGGCACCAATATTCACAATATAGCTGTAGCACCAACTGTAGCTATGTAAGGAAATTGTGCCAGCATTTGTATGTTAAAAGACAGAAAAACAGTATATTTTGTTGTGGTGATCAATTAGTAGAAATTAGGACTCTGTGAATACCTTTTTCCAAATAGTCATAATTTGGTGCAGAAATAGTCAGGTATTTGGCATTCATCATTTTTTTCAGCTGTGAAATTGCACTGAATAAAAAAATACTTTTTCTTCTCCCCAGGAGGCCAGGGCTAGTCTCCTGGCTGCACTTTCTCCATCACTGTAGTAATCAGATGTATCCCACCCACCTCCCCCTTATCCCATGTCCCAGGTATCACAATATTTTGTATTTTCAAATTGACAGCACCTGGCACACTGCCAAGACCTGAAACTGGCTTTGAAAAACTCCACCACTCCCACCTATCCAAGACTCTCTGCTCATTTGGCCACAAAAAAAAAAAAAAAAAAAAATGCAAACTCACTCCCATTGCCCCGGTCCTTGAATGTGGGATAGCACAACTAAAATCCAGCTATCCAGTTGACCCCCCTTCCACTGAATGCATCACACATCTCTAAGATCCGCTCAATCCAGCACCATCATAAAAAGTACTAGCGCTCACCAAAGAAATGAATGCCTCTGAAGTGAGCCAAATACCATGGCATGATCACGAGGAAGGGGGAAGGGCAGGAGGAGTGTCATTAGTGAACTGGGCAAGTGGAGGCCAGGTGGCACAGTATCGCTAATGACGCTAGTCCTTCCTTGCCCTCTTCCTTCCGATCACCCCTCAGTACTTAGCTCACTCAAGATACATTCATTTTTTTGGCAGCATTAGTTTGCTGTAAAGTGGATTCACTAAGTGGAGTAGAGCTAAAGAAGTTATTATAGGAATAAACAAGGGCACTCAGTAAATGAGCAGTGTCACAGGAGTGGGGTACGACTGGCTAGGCAGATCTTAGTCTTGCCCCTCCCCCCAATTCAAGGACTGGATCAAGGCAGGGGGCAGAATGTACATTATTATTTATTTTGTTTTTTATTTGGCTATACTAGGAGCTGGCTTTGGGTGGATGGGGTGAATGGGAGAGCTTTTCAAAGACAGTTGTTGGTTCCTGTTCTGGCAGTGTGATGGGCGCTGGCAACTTGAAAATATAAAATTCTGTGTTATTTGGGACATGGAATAAGGGGGAGGTGTGTGGGATACATCTAAATATTGCAAAGGTGGAGGAAGGGTGGCCAGGAGAGTAGTGCTGGCCTTCTGGGGAGGGAGAAAATGTGTTTTATTTTGTAGTTTTATTTCGTAGTTTTGTAGTGGACTATTTGTTATTCTGTGCTGAATATTTGGAAAACCCACTATTCATGGCATTTGGGAAATACTTGGTCCATGCACAGCCCTAGCAGCAATATAAGCACCCTACTCATAAAAGGGTCAGGGGTCATGCAACAGATTATTATGCCCACCAGAAGCAATGCTCTAACATCTGGCAAATGAAGAGGTTGAAGGTGTAGGCACCATTAATCTAACAATGCTAAAAAGCTGGGATAGTGGTCATTCCCAGCTATTAACAACAATATCCTTTTCTAAAATAGTGCTTATACTTCAAGTATAAATATACCATTCACACAACTAAATTCTCCAGATGATGAAGTGTTACCTGCAGTGAGGAAAGCTCAAGACCCCCCTATTCTCCACGGCACTGTAGATATAACTTCTGCAGCAGGGACTCTGACTTTGCAACACTCTGAGGCAAGGCTTAAGGTGCAGCAAAATATTCCTAAATAAATAATATAGCTGTCATTATTGTTTTGGGGGACCAAATAAGGATGACATATGAAGAGACCCCCAACTCCCCAACACAAAATGTAAATGTAAGTTACACAATTTCTACTTTTATACTTTTCAGTTGCTGTTCTGGTTCTCCATATTAACTAAATCTATTTAGGGTTTAGTGTCATTTCATGCAATATTATCAGCTCTAGCAGGCATCCTCCCAACTTGCTGGCAGCAAAGCACCCAAGAGAATAATTGTTCCCACAAAGTGGAGCCTGAAAAAGCCTAGACTTGGAGCACCCAAGACTCACCTCCTCTGTGAATATCTATCAAGGTCCTGTATACAGTTGCAGTTGAGGGTGGTGGACTTGGGGGCACAAACAGGCTTACCACACTGCCACCCCCAAGAACTGCAATATATTAAAAATAATACATTTCTGAATTGTCATCAGTGTGATTATTTCACTTTTTTCCTCTGTTTCATTCTTTTCTTATTTAGTTTTTACATTTTAAATCAATAATCTTTAGCTTGGTTGTCATCATTCTTAAGTTGACTTTATCTTTTCTTTATTTTCTTTCATGTGTACTTTTATCCCATAGCATGAAAAGCCCTGGCATCTGCAGCATCCCAAATCACGGGCTGGTCTAAAGCACGTGATCCCAAAATCCCTTCTATATATTTGTTGGGTAGCATATTATAATGGTGACTCAAAGTGAGCAACTTAGTTTTGAGTGACTCAATTTGAGTGCCTGTGATGTGAGTGACCTTGAAAAGGTAGTGAGGTATGATTATAGCTCCAAATTAGGTGAAAAATTGTGAGGTAGTAGGAGGGCTAAGGATCGCAAGAGGAGGGTTCAGGAAGGAGAAGGTACAGTATGTTGGCTGTAGTTTGGCAGTATGCTGCAGAGCTGGTGTTCTGGTATGGTGGTGAGGGTGGTAGGCTACAGTGAGGGAAGTCTAGGGGCTGAGTAGGGATACTATTTTGTGTTTTTGTGTGTGGGACTTAATTTTTTGTTTTTGGTTTCCAAGTGTCTCCCCCCAACAACATTCACCACATCTGGAGTTGATAATCCTAATTCAGGGGTGTGTGGTGGCACAGCCCCCACATAGATATGTTGTTGTTTTATTGTCTCTGTTGGGTTTGCCGGGGAGTGTACATCGCTGTTTTGCTTTTCAGTGATGTACAGTCTCTGTAATGGTGATGGCTGTTTAGCAATTGCTGTTATGACATGGAAACCATTTGTCTCCCTCATAGAACATTGGTATGATACTACTGGCCTATCAGGCTAGCTCAGATAGATTTTTTTTTTTATTTTCACTGTTTTCCTCTGCAATAACAATGTCTATGTGTCAGGCAAAGCTCCCTTTCAATCCAGATAAAAACAAGCATTTGTCAATGCCGAATGTTGCTTGCTTCTATGTGCTGTTTAGGTATTTGGAAGTCATTGGAGTGCAAATATTGAAAATGTGTGAACTTACGAGCGTGCGTAGGAACTGCGCAATGCACGCTCATAAAACAGTCATTGTTAGGAAATTTTTCACAAAATTTTCAACATAGCCATTTTAAGACCTCTGCTCATGAACAGTGTCACTGTGATTTTGTTAATGTGTCCCATACACTGAGTTCTAAGAATCCCATCATGCCCATTGTGCGCCATATGTATGGGAAACACGCTTTGGGCAGGATGTGAAAAATGACAGCTGTACTGCTCAAGTGAGGAGGTGTGGTTAAAATGGCAATGTTGAAAATCTGGAGCGAAAATATTGAAAATTGTGAACTTACGAGCCTGTGTAGGAACTGTGCAACGACGTCAGAAACAGTCATTTTAGGAATTTTTCACCAAATTTTCAACATAGCCATTTTAAGACCTCTGCTCATGAACAGTGTCACTGTGATTTTCTTAATTTGTCCCATACATTGATTTCACACACCGACTGCACCATTCTGCGCTACAAGGCGGAAACACATTTTGGGTGAGATGTGAAAAATGACAGCTGTACTGCTCATAAGAAGGTGTGGTAAAATGGCAATGTTGAAAATCTGGAGTGAAAATATTGAAATTTCGCAAACTTACGAGCCTGCGTAGGAACTGCGCAATGCACGCTCGTAAAACAGTCATTTTTTGGAATTTTGGCAACAAATTTTCAACATGGGGTTTTTGGGACCCCTTCTCATGAATGATGTCACTGTCATGGCAGTATTCAGGCCTGAAGGGTGATTTCACAGTCACTGCACAGTCACTGCACTAAATCACCCTTCGGGCCTGAATAACGCCATGACAGTGACATCATTCATGAGAAGGGGTCCTAAAACCCCATGTTGAAAATTTGGTGCAAAAATTCCCAAAAATGCCTGAGATATGCAATAAAGTTGAACCCCACTATCTAGCCCATTATACAGCTTACGGCATTTCCTCAGTTCGCGGTCGGCTTTGAAGAGTGCAGGCGTGTTTCTGGTCCACGAAGATCGTTGCGCGGAGTCCGGTGGTAAGTATGGGGTGGGGGTGTGGGAGGCTGAGTGCGCAGTGGGTGGGTGCGGGTTGTGGGAGGGTGTCGGGAGGCGCGTGCCGTGGACCGTTTTGTTTTATAGGTTTAAAAAAGAGCGTCGTGGGCGTTTCTTGCACGCTGGGGTGGGCTCCCAGCATGGCACAAGGATGGGGCGTTCAGCCGATGGGGATTGGGCACCCCATCGGCCAAAGGACTGATTGCCATGCTGGGGTGGGCTCCCAGCATGGCACCAACTACTGGGGGGGGGGCGGCGCGCGGCTCAGCCTATGGGATTGGGCACCCTGTCAGCTACACAGTACGTGCGGGGGCGCGCACGCCTGCATGTGGGGGGGGAGCTATGCTTCTTATCACTGCTTACTGAAGCGTAGCTCCCCCTTTCAACTGTATGCCACTGCATTTTGGAGCGTGTCATAGACAGCTCCAAAATGCATTGGCTTACAGGGGTCGCGCCTGCCAGCTCACTGACTGAATTGGAGGAGGAGGTGACACACCTCCGAAATCTCCGATGATGGCACTATGTTTCTTGCACATGCGTGCAAGCAACATAAAAATGGTGGCAAAGTTCTCTCCTCCACCCCAGAAAAACTTGATGTAATGCTCGCTGCTGTCTAATCCCCAACCTGACAAATGAGAAGCTTCCCCCCACCTAACTAATCATAACAATGCTCTCTCATCCTTCAGGCAACATAATGGTAGCAATGTGCTTTCCCCTCTTCCCCTAAATCTAATGGCAGCAATGCTCTCACCTCCCTCTCCTTTAATAGTAGTAATGCTCTATTTTCCTGTTCCCACACCCTGGACCTAATGGCAGCAAGATTTCCTATCCTCTCTTGTCCCCTTTACATGATATTGTTCCATCCTCTCCACCAACAAACATTCCTGAGTCTAGTTGTTCAAATCCAGTGCACTCACCCCAGGAAGGAAAGGAGGGGATTGCATTTGCCACACTCTCTGTAAGATACTGTGGGTGTGCACTTCTTAGCCCGACCAGAATTTTCAGTTGGGACAGGCACAGCGCAGTCCCATTACTTAAGTGAATAACATACAAGTGAGCAAAAACAAAACGAGTTCAAACATATGTAAACCATTTACAATACATGGTGGTCTTCTCAGAAGGGTAATTTTAGGCAGGAAGTTGCAACAGACAGGAATTTCTGAGGACAATCACTCCATCAAGACACTCTTTCAGAATGAAGTTTTTCATTCACACACCCCTAGCAGGCTGGCATTCTCCCGAGAACATCACAGGATGGAGCTGTTCTCTCCACCAGCATGATCTCTCAAATGAGAGGAAGAACAGTTTTATATGGGAAGCAGATCAGAAGACTCCTCCAATAGAGGGCTCTCAATCTCACCTCCATTCATAATTAGCAGGAAAAAGGAACATAGAACTACAGAAACAATTATGAACAGCAGCAGTCAATGGATTGAAACATATTGCCTAGATTCACAGTTACATTCAGATACAAAAAGGCCTTTAGACACAATAAACCTCACGAACTGGCTAATTGTTTACTTTGCATATCAACCTGCCTCCCTTAATAAGGGGCTCACCTAAGTGAGGTTTTCCAATTCCCACAGTTCCTCCTATATTTGGGGGACAGATCAGCTGGCTAGCTGTCATATAGAGAATATAGAAGGGAGTGGCTGGAACATCACACATCTTAGAGAATAGCAGCACACAGCTCAGAAACACAGGCCTGAGCCATAGGTAAGGGAAAACGTGCATATTTCTAGTTTCCCTCATTTTACCTACAGGGACATTACATACATGCTGAAGTTAGCAAGGGAATGCAATTAAAAATTATTTTAAGTTCCCCTTTTTATCTTGCTAGAATTTTATATGTAAGCAGCCCAGTGTGAATTATTGCTTCCCTCTGCATTTTGTTTCCCCTTTCTATTTCAAAGGCACAACAGCATGATTGAAACTGATGAATTCATGTTTCACTTTAATTAGATTTAACAGCTTTACTATAACAGTGTTTTTAAATGGATCATTTTTTTTACTACTTAAACTGAGTATTTGTATAATGGCAAGATTTGTGGAGGAAGGCCTTCTGCTTTGTAAAGTGGATTGCAACCTAGTAGGACACAGAGCAGGGCAGAGTATTCTTTACACTCTGCCCATCATAGCTCTGTTCCTGTCTCCACGGCCAAACCTAGAAGCAGGCTATGAATGGCTCATCATAGTATCAAGGACCATACCACATCTCGACTCATATAAACTGGTATGCATATGGTACCATGAAGCAGGGAAATGTTTCTAACTCCATTTGAGAGTCTCTAAACACAGAATCATGGAAAAAAAAGCAGCAGCTGTGACAAACAAACAGCTGAGTCTTGAGCACTGGTGGCACTTGCTGCTTTACATGGTTTTGCTTAGCTGACTAAAACTGGGAACCTAGGGGAATTGCTTATAACAGCTATAAATACACTCTTTTACTTGACATAGCAATGGATAGATTATCAACTGTTGCTGTAATACAAGGAGAAAATGAGAGTTTTTACTCTTATAAAAGGGCAAACACACATAAATAACAAACATTTAATTTTCCCCTCACAGACTAATGCAGTACTTGCTGTGGAGACACCAGCTGAACCATGGTGAAGCTCTGCAGCTGTAGGAAGGCTACATAATAATGAAGTTATAAAAGTGGGTTCATAGGGTATACCAACGATACAGTGAAACAAATACTGTGAAGACCATTACAGCAACAAATTTGGAAGGTCGCTGTAATGGTCATGCAGGACACCGACACATCTTCTCTGGGTCTTGTGCCCCCTCCTCTGGGGGTGTGGGGAGGCATAGCCCCCTTTAAAAAAATAAAGCATTGTGTTCCTGATGGCACAATGCCAACTGTTGTCATTGTTCTGTCGCTGTAAAGGCATCTCCACCTTCAGTAAGGAAGTGATCTTCTTAGCACAAGACTGTATTTAAAGGGGCAGACCAGAACAACCTCACTTAAAGGAGAAGTCCATCCAGAATGTGCAAAAACATATGTTATGTAGAGTGTTTTGATATGTATGTTAAGTCCTACTGTGTCCTTCCCCCTGTCTGCTATTAGGAGTTTTTCCTAAATTAGCCTGCTAGCTGTATGGTAGTTTTACGACCCCTGGGGATCTCCATCACAAATAGGTTTATTGGCTTTCTTTCTCCTACAATGCACCCTGATTCATGTGACAGTGATGTAGCTATGCCCCTAGATTTAGCAGGGTTTGTCATAGCTCAGCCACAAACATAATACTTCTTTCAGAGAAGAAGTCACATTGCTACATTTTTGGGTGAGTGTAATCATTATTATTTTTTGATATTAGTACATTGTCCTGCTATGTTACAACCCATAAGGTGGTGTTCAATTTTTGCTACTTAGTACTGGTGAAAAAACTGAAAGTGACTGAGAGGAACAGAGTAAACAGTGACACGACTCACACACACACACACACACACACACACACACACACACACACACTCACACACACATACACACACACAGCAGAGCATAGCAGGACAAGATACTGATATCATAAAATAATAATGATTACTCACACCCAAAATCTAGCAGTTTGTCTTCTCTGGAAGAAGTATTTTCTCTGTGGCTGAGCTGTGACAGACCCTGTAACAAGACACTGGCTTACTGCAGGGGCAATTAGACATCACACCAAAGGGCACTCTGGGAAGACTAGAGGCCATAAAAAAACCAGAATGGCAACCTCCAAGGGCAATAAAACAGTTAGGAAAGTTAGAAAAAACATCTCTCACAGCCAGAAGAAAAGAAAATGCTGGGAACTGGTTAGAACACAGAAAAAAAGGCTGCTGCATATCTTTTTTTCTGATTTTAACATGGAGTTTTCCTTTAATTCGTATTACAGCATTGACCAGATGTAAATTATTTACAGATTTAGCTGTGGCTGTCTAACAGAGGGGTAACTTTACAAAAAGAAAAACCTCACTCCATTCCGTGCACTATAAAGGAGAAAGCCCAGATCTACCACACAGTTATCTTATGGCCATTGAACAGATGGAACAGAACACCGCATAACGCTGCATTTGTGCAGAACACTGCTTTTATGCAGTAACATGCTATGAACCAAGTAACACAACGGACTTGGCTTTAAACTTTAGTTTTGTGATTACAAGCACATGCACTACCAAGTTACATGACATGGCACTGGCTTCATGGTAAAGGAGGGACCAAAAAGAATACAGAGAAAAAACAGAAGAAAGCAAAGATAGAAAACCAGATAAGCATATGTATATGGGGAGATACATAGAGGGTGGCCAGCCCTTCATGCAAGCTCCAAGCAGACAGGTCACAACCACAAGAGGGAAAATAAAGCTACAGATAGCAGGGAAAGAGAGGAAGAAAGTAAACAATTGCAGCCAGCCATAGTAACAAAATGTGGAAGGGGGTATACTTTCCTTAAACTTTACAAATAATTTCCTCACAGGACATTGATACACTGGTACTAGCCATCAGACTAGGGAAGTGGAGAAAATAGGGCTGTCACTTCTACAAAGCCAACATTTTATTCATTCACTTAAATAAGTCCCAACCTCAAATAATTGTTTTGATTACTTGGGCTACTGTGTTGAAAGACAAAGTTACCAGTGCTTTTTAAAAAAATCTTTGAGGATGCATTGCTGCTCTTTGAGTAAATCAACTTGCCCCTCAGCAACATTTGCAGTTGAGATGCAATGTTCTTGAATTGCATTCCCACACATTCCTCCCCACCCTTGCATTTTGTACAAGTATCAACATAATATTGTCCCCAGTAACATGTCAATACTAACAAACAAATAAATCTGCATTACCTTTATTGTTACTGTGATTGTTTTTATATTTTCTATGTTTCTCTATTCCCTTATTTAGTTTCCGCATGTTGCATACGTCTTTAGCTTTGACTTTTCACTTTTCTTCCTTTGGCTTCATCTTTTTAATTTCTGCAATCTCTCCGGCAATCTCTCATACTTTTTCTGCCTCAGCAGTTCAGTTTACATATCTGTCCCTTTTCTGTCTTTTTTATAATTCACATTTTTTCTTCCCCTTGCACCAGAGGTAACCAGTCAGGCTGGCAACTTTGCAGCCCCATCTACAGCCACCTATTCTGTTTAACCCCACAAGAGTATTGCAAATTCTGCTCCCCAACTCCTGCACTTTGCCCGTTTCACAGTTTTAAAATGGGTGAAGCCCACCATCATCCATCTCAGCCTCAACACCTTCCTAACCAGCCTTGAGAGCACCATTGAGTGATCCTGTAGTTTTAAATTTGCTATTATACAATGGCAACAACATTTTTAGTGTCCTGATTGGTCAATGTGTGCCTGGGACAGTGATGTTATTGAATGATACCATCACTATGTGCACATCATGGCTGCCATCATTTCTTTTATTCAGAAACAAAGATATATTGCCACACTAAAAATCTACTAAAACCTTTCTTAAATATTTTTATTTTTATTTTGTATAACATGGAGCCATTGTATAATTGCAATAAGGCACTCCAAGGTGTGTGTTATTGTGTAATAACGTCACTCCTGGGGTGGTCACCTCATGCTTCAACCCACCCCAGGAGTGATGTTATTACATGATAACACACATCTTGTCATGCCTTATTGCTTAATTATCCAGTCCAACACTATACAGTGACCCTCAGCCTCTTTCTCCCTCATAGGTATTGTAAGGTCTCTTTTTATGCATTACTTTGCCACTTCATAAAACACACCATGCAATCTTTTCCCCAAATTCACCCAATCCAAAGCCTAACTGGATCATGGTTTTTACACTGATTATGAATTACAATGGAGAAGAGAAAGGGTGAACCACTAGAAATTGAACCTATGACATCTAGCACTCTGAGCTAGTAACTCTGCCTCTGAGCTATGGTTCACACAACTACAGGGGCTATCCAGGTTTTCCTTCAAATTCCCATGCTCTTCCTCTGGTGCTGCATAACTTTGCAATTTCAGAAATGCATCAGAACAACAGCCAATCAACTCCTTGTTTTTATGCTATTAACTTTTTTGGTGCAACACTATTAGATGATCACCTACGTCTTCCTATTACTGCTGGGCCTAAATGCTGGATTCATGCCCCAGTATGGCTTTGTGTAGACTCCAGAAGGCATTACTGGTATGAGAAATGTGCACTCTGGCCCAGTAGCAGTGAGAGAAAAAGGCACTAGATTATCATGTAGACTTTGACCAAAAAAGGGTGCCAGTATAAAAAAAAATTGTGTGACTCAAGGGGCCTCACAGGGCTAGGCATGGATGGTATGAGGGGCTGAGGTTGTAGAGGGTGAATTTTAGTTCTTATAAAGCTACAGGCAAGCAGGACAATGATGGAAATGAGTAGGGTAATAACTTACTATAGCAGTTTTTATTTTATTTCTGTGGCCAGTCCCAAATTCTGCAGCCAGTCCCAAATTCTGTGTCTGGCCTTGATTTTAACAGAAATTGCTGTGTGCTGCAGAACCACAGAAAACAGGGAGACTTGGGAAAACTACTCACTCAAACATATACATGCTGAAAGTGTTGTTGCATTGCTTATAACAGTGTAATATAAGAACAACAGGTTGAGTGGGAAATGACATTATCTGGTAGCCCCCCCCTTCTTCTTTTCCCCAAATAAAGACACACACACACAGATCTTGGAGAGGATGTCTGCAGCCATGTGATTTTGTCATACTCCATATGCTTCCTTTTTTCCTTTTTCTTTTATCTCCTTCAGTGAGACTTGAACTCTGGCCTGACATGCACTCTCCTTTCTTGAGTCGGCAACACCCTCCTCCAGGTCAAACAGTGATCCTGATTTCTCCTACCCCTAGGAATGCCTTTACCCTCTCATACTGGAGGGATGTTCAAACCATTTGCCCAGCCTGCCTTGGTTTTCAACAAAACAAAAGGTATGTAAATTGACCACATGAATATCTAAAGTCTTAGACCTAAACTTCCCAAGATTGAAACTTGGACACACCATTATAACCCTGACATATTTGCTATATCCAAGACCTGGCTGAAGCCAGCCAGCCTTTCACATGAGGTCTCCATCCCTGGCTACATAGAAACATAGAATTTGACAGCAGATAAGGACCACTTGGTCCACTCAATCTGCCCATTTCCCTACCTAATGGATAAGCTGCAGATCTTAGTTAACCAGCAGCCTACTTTTTCCTACTCCCACCCCCTAGAATTGTGTTACACCACCTACACCACCTTTTGGAAAGATTGGCCAACTAAACATGGCAGTGGCTTGCTTATTTATGCATGATCATCTCTGTCTGTATCTGAGCTTGTGTCCCCCCCCATACCTCTCCTGCGGAATCCATCTTCCTTACCAAAGTACTTGGGCAAGTTAAGAAATTGTCGTCTGTTTCTACTTCCCTCATTTCCCTCAATTCATCCTGGGCTGGCCTCCCACCAGCAGACTTGGTCTTATCTGGAGACTTCAATAACAACTGGTTAGGTCCTGGGCTTGGGCTGGTTCACAATGCCCTGGCTGACATACACCTTTACCAGCTCATCAGTGACACCGCCAGGCACAATGACAAATCTGGTCACCACACCCAACATGACTGGATTCTAACTAATGCCCCCCATCACATCAAATCTTCTGGTGTTCTTTCTGATGCCTTAAGTGATCACTCCCCTACCCTCTGTTTGGTGAGGAACAATTTTTCTAACCCACCCCCAAAGATCATGTTATCCAGGGACATGACCTCATTTTTCCCCCAGGCATTTCAAGCCTCCCTATCCCACCCTGACTGATTGGTTTCTGGTAAACCTATTACCTAGCTGGCCTGGTGGTGCTGAGGGTTGAGGCGCTGGATGCCACACCTCACGCCACAATGACGACTCGGGTTCAGGAATGAGCCCGGACCGCTGGGGGTTGGCAGGGGAGAGAGAGAGAATCATGCATCTGAGGGACTGCTCTCCCCTCTCTCAGGGAGGGATCGAGGGCAGCCTGGTGCGGCAGTGGCCCCCGGTGGAGACTGGCAGTGCTGCGATGCACAAGGGGCTTACAAGCTTGGGGCAGACATTGGGAGGTCACCTTCCAGATGTGAGTGGGAGCATTAACATCAGAACTGGGCGGCATTGCATGTCCCACGTCGGGGGTGTAACAAAACACAAAATACCCCTCCAGCCTGGATAGGCGACGGCCCTTCCAGAGCCTTGCCATCACAGGCCCAACACTGAACCCCACCACCGCTTCCCTTCGATCTCCTCTTGGGACCCTCTCTCCCTCGGGTGCCCAGGAAAGTGACATCCATGAGGTTGATGGAGTTCACAGTGGGTGAACGCACCGGCCAGAGAAGAGGCCCAAGAGAGTTACGGAGTTGGCGGAGATAAACAAAGTTGGAAAAAAACAAAAACTACTACCTGATGTAAACTCTGCACAGAAATTCTTCAGTAACACATTTAATTCAATAGTCGACCTCCATGCCCCTTAGGCTAAACAGAGAGCTAATGGGGCTCACACACCTTGGCTCTCTAAGGAGATTAGAAGATTTATGGCATCTCAGGATGCTGCCTGGAACTTTTATAAGAGCTCTGGCCTATCTGCCAACTGGCAGGCTTACAGGCTCCTGCATAATCAGTGCAAGAGCATACTGCACTCAGCCAAATGCTCCAAACTAGTAATCTCTCCAATCCTAAAGAATTCTAGGGGTCAAATAAACTCCCTATTGAAGCATAAATCCTTTTCCTTACCCAACACTATACATATTAATGGCTCTGAGGTCACTAATCCCACAGCTATTGCCTCTGAGTTTTACTAGGCCTTCACCAACCTCTCTAAACATAAGACCTCTCTCCTGGCCCACATTCCTTCTCCTCCCTCCCCGCCTCCCATTTTTATTAGCTCTGCCTTCCACATTAAACTGGCCACCCAGAAAGAGGTACTGCATCTCCTTAGGAGCATCAAGGAGACTTCCTTGCCTGGCTTTGACACCCTTGAACCCTGCTTACTAAAACTTGGTGCTGTTGCCATTGCCTCTCCTGTACGTGACCTAGCTAACAAATCTTTCTGTTTCAGCACTGTGCCTTGCACGTGGAAGGCTATAATAGTTGTCCCTATCTACAAGAATGGCCCAAACTCTGTGTTTTAGAACTACCACACTATCTCCATACGTTGCCCCCTTGCTAACATACAGGAAAAAATGATGCATGTGCAATTTCAACATCTGGAGCTTAACAGTTCTCTCTCCATGAACCAGCATGGATTCCATAAATCCCACAGTACCCACAACACCCAACATCTGACATTCTTTCCACTATGGACAAGGGCATTGTAACTGGTGTTATTTTTGTAGACCTTATCAAGGCCTTTTACATTGTCAGCCATAACCTCCTGCTCCACATGCTCCTCTTCTTTGGCCTCAATGTCCCATCATTACACTGGTTCTCAAGCTATCTCATTGGCTGAACTCAATGTGTGAAGAGGGCCGGTCACACCTCCCCTTTCAGCACCATAAAGGATGGTGTCCCCCAGGAGTCCATCCTTGGCCCTTTCCTATTCTCATTATTTATTAATGAGCTCCCACAGCACTGTGGAGGTGTGTCTGTCCAGATGTATGCAGATGATGACATTATGCACAGGTCCTCTTCTAACCAAACCCTGCTGAATCACCACTTGCAACAAGATTTCCCTGATCTTGAATCATGGTTCCTCAACATTCTCCTGGTGCTTAACATAAAGAAAACTAAATCAATGCTCTTCTACCACTGGACTCCTAAGTTCACTTCTCTGACCCCTCGTTGATCAATTCTTCCTGTGGTGACCCCTTAGATTGGGTACAATCTTTTAAATACCTTGATGTCACACTGGACTCCCACCTCACCTTCCACACTCATGTTTCAACTGTGCTCAAGACCATTCACAAAAAGTTAGGGCTGCTGTACCACCTCTTGCTTTATCTTAGGTTCCCCTCCTGCCTGACCATAGCTTCCTCCTCCATGCTCCCTCTTATCTCCTATTGCACCCCCATACTCCATTCCACTCAGGTCTCCCATCTTGCCAAACTCAAGCGAACCTACCACAGGGTCGCTCACTTTTCCCTTGGCACCAACACTAGGATGCACCACTGCTCAGTCCATGACTCCCTTGGCTGGCCTTCCTTTGGGGCTAGACTACAATACCCCACCCTTTGCCTGATCTACAAGCTAGTTCACACATTCACTCCTCCCTGTCTCATATACATTATCCAGTGAAAAATCTCAACAAGGTCCTTAAGGTCAGCCGACCTAACCGCCTTGACTACTGCAATGCGCTTTACCTAGGGATACTGAGGGCTGCTATCCACCGCTTTCAGCTACTGCAGAATGTGGTGGCCAGGCTTCTGACTGGTACTTCTAGGACCAGTCATATAATGCTGTCTTCCGTGGACTGTACTGGCTGCCAATACAGTGGTGGATCACCTTCAAGGTCAGTTTGCTAACCTATAAGGCCCTACACAACCAGGGACCTAGCTACCTGCAAGATCTTCTTCATCCTTACTGTCCCTCCCGCCCTCTCTGATCCACCGATAAGGGATTGCTAGAGATTCCCTGGGTCTGCTTGAAGACATCATGGGCCAGGTTATTTAGTTTTATGGCCCTGACCCTTTGGAGTTCTCTACCTCATCGGGTACAAGATTGCCTGACCATCGAAAGTTTCAAAGCAGCCTTGAATACTTATTTAGCCTAGCTTAACCTGATTTTTAAGAATGTTATATTGATTGATTTTATTATATTGTTTTATTTTATGTATTTGAATTATTTACTGTGCAAGCACCTTGGTTTTGGAAAGGCGCTTTTTAGAAATAAAGTATGATTTGATTTGATTTGATTCTCTTCATTCCAAAACCCTGCCTTGCAGTGGCTGACATGCCTTTGACTTTTCTGGCACTCCCTCTGGAACACACTACCTGCTACTGTTCTGACCTGCCCCTCTCTCTACTCCTTCAAGAGTTCCTTTAAATCCCATCTTGCTTCCCCTCAGCTCTGCACCTGTACCTAAGGTCTCCCACTCCTTGCATCCAGCTCACTCATTCCCCCTCCCATGTCCCTTCCTGCTCCTTTCCATGCTCTGCCCAACAGTGCTGTCCTATGATTTGATTTTGGGCTATTCTTGTTGCATTGTGTTCTAATTCAATTGAAAGATTTGCGTCTTTGTCTTATTCTTCTGTATTGTTTGAAAAACTTATTATATAAATGTAAAACCTTGCCCATGCAAATTGTATATATCTGTAACATTTCCTACTTCTGTGCCAGTATTTACTGTAATATTTGTAAATAGTGTGCATGCCTTTTGTATATATAATGTGTACTATGTACTATTGTAAAAATATCTTTGCACACTTATCTATTGCTGTCCATTGTATCTCATACCTCCCCCTTCTACCCTCCCCTGAGTTGCCCCATAAAAAGGGACATGCTGTCTCAGTGGGCCTACCTAGTTACCAAAATTCAAATAAATAAATAAATGCATTTATTGATATCAGGCCCTATGCACTAAAGGGTGGGTTATATGCATCTGAGGCACATACCCTGCCTCATTCCTATGTGGCCCCAGGAATGCACAGGGTGTGTGGTATGCATGACTGCATGCATTGGCAGGGTGCTTGTCCATAGCCACGTCCCCTTGATGAGCAGGGTCATGCGGGTGGCTAGGGGTGGAGCCATGGACCCAGCGGGCATCCAATCAGATGCCCATACCGGGTCCATCAGTATATCCCTTGTGCCCATGTGGAGGGCTTACAGTCCTAGATGAAGTTGTGTAAAGTTGGAACATTTGACCACCTGCCAAGCACTCACCCAAGTCACTGCCCCAGCCCTTCCCTGCAGCCTAGTGGGTTGGTGCAGCACGGATGTCCAATGCCCAGTGCCACAACACCCAGCAGATGAAGAACAAGGGGGCAAATACTGGGTTACTCCTTATCTCAGCTGGCATACCTGGTGCCCCTGAGCCTGGCACTACGTGGCTTAGTGAATGTCACATAGTGCTTGCATTCCCCCTACATGCCCCCAGTGTGGTTGTCATCGAGTGGCTTGGGCTGTGGGGGCATAAGTGCCTTGCGTGCCCTTGGTGAATGTGACCAGGGATCCACAGGGCCCCCAGTGCATGGCATTCACACTTACGGTTGCCTACATGCCTCAGATACGTGTTGCATAGGCAACTTTTCTGTTAGTGCATAGGGCCTATTGTTAACATCTATCTTGAGCAGCATGAGCTGCTGGGAAGACACACCCCTCAATCCTGGGGTAGGTCATATGGCCAAGGCACCTGCAGCCACCCCCCCATCTGGTGCTGCTATTCTTGCAGTATCACCTGATGAGGTTGGACCACGACCCCCTTATTTGGGCCATAATTAGGGATGGGATGACTCAGTGAAGTTTTGACAGTTACTAAATAAGAACTTGAAAACAGCGAAGTCCTTATTTATTCTGATTAGTTCTGATTTATGGACCAATATTTGAAAAAATTTAAAAAAATGCACAAAAATGGCCAAAGTCGCTCACATTTAACACAGAGGCCCAAAGGAAATAATTTAATGGATTACTTGTATAAAAAGTAAAATAAAACTGCTAAATGAAAAAGCAGTCTTTCACTACTAGACCCTTCATGGCTGGCCTATCATGGTGGCATATCATGCTCGGGCCCATGACATGAGTGTGCTGGGAAAGATGAAGAAAGAGACAGAAAGACAAATGAAAATACCTACAGTATATCATAGCACACCAAGCACTGCAGGGACTGCCAGGCAGCTAAGATTTATTTTTTTATTAATGGTGCTGTGTGGGTATTATTTTTATGGATGTTCCAGTCAGAGCCAAACAAGCCAAAGAAATGGAAATGAATGATCATATGAGCAGCACTAAGAGAGCCCAGTCACCCTACCCATGTGAATGATGCAACTGCTTTGCATGTCCCAGTGTACTGTGTCATGTGGTACACTACCTGGTCCAAGAGGTGGTAATGTTTTCTAGTACTACAACTTCTTCTACTGAATCTGATCAACATGCTGAGGAATGGATTCTGAATCCTTAATGAAGAAAAATGAAAGACATAGTGATTATCACACAGGCAGTCAGCCAGTCACACATTGAATTGGTCAAGTGCAGTGCAGTCATAAAAAAGTTTGTCACTGCCACCTGAAGACCTGGTGACACACAACACTATGACAGCCTTCCCACTTCCACAGTTGCTTTCTGCCAGCCACTGCCAAGTAATTTAAGTATCACAAATCTTTTTTTTTCCCCCAATTGTTTAACCAGGAAAGACACTAAGTAGAAAACTTGTTTACAGGTGCGACCTGGGAGCAGTGGGAAGTTAAGTGACTTGCTCAGGATCACACAGTATGCAAGTGGGGGCTGAGGGATTCAAACCCAGGTCTCTAGATTTGCAGCTCAGAGCCTTAAACCACTGCACTATACTGCCCACAAATAAAATATAATAATCTTAGCCCAGTTACTGTAAATGAGGTATAACCAGGCTAGCATACCATGCACACGTGCCGCACACACACACACACACACACACACACACACATAAAGAAATTATATGAATTTTCAATTTAGTGGCATTTTCTCCCATGAAGCATTTGCAGCCAAATATTGGGGATGTGAGAAATATACAAAGAGTATACAGTTTCTGAACTTTCAGGCATCTGCTCAGCCATGCATGCACTGTATGAAAATTAAAACAGTACAGTCAAGATCACTTTGAGAGCAAAAAAAGTGACAAGTAGTAGTAAGGAGGACTGGACTAAGAACAAAAAATGAAAAGTAGTTGTCGTGACTCATAACCATGACTCGTGATGACAAAAAGTGATAGTAGTAGTAGTAGTAGACAGCAATACCCTACCTTACAGATCAGATAATGGTACTTGGTATCACCAAGTAAGTTTGTGTCGTAAAATGCAGTTGCTTGCTGTATTTGGACTCTGAACCCACTGTTGTCATTTTTTTTTCCTATTCTGTGCTACTCATGTGATCATAGTGGCCTGGCCTAGCCTGTCCTGACCTGACTTGTTGCAGTTAATTGCAGCCTCATGTAGTAGACCCAATTCATAAAAGATTTTCACCATAGGCACAAATTCTTGAAAGTGTTTTGTGCGTAGAGCCTGCTCGGAGCAGTTACTATATGTTTTATTCAGGTATCATATTTGAAATTAAAGTGAGGAATGTTGACTTTCAGAAATGTGAGGCGCTCAGCATTTTCTGGTGTCAAATGGGATTGTGTGTCAGTAATAATGTTACCAGCTGAACTGAACAATCGTTCTGAACAAACACTCATCAGAGGGCAATTAATGTACTTCATTGCAATGTTAACTGAAGCAGGTCACATATTTTGTTTGGAATTCCTGTATTTCAAAGGGTTAGCATTCCTGCTGATATTGGGCTGATGGAGATGCTACAATAACATTCTAAGTGACTCCAGAGACATGAAGCTGAACCAAGTGACTGTAGGACAGTGCTATCATGCTTGGCTGGTGGTTAAGAAGATTTGGCTGCAGTGGCTGAGGATAAAAAGGGAGAAAATGCCACAACAGTAGAGGATGGGCCACCTGATGCTGTGCTGCTGTGTCATTAAGAATATTCTGAATGTGGTGCTGCTGTTGTACTCTGTTCCATGACAGCACGCACCTAGTCAATTATTTCTTCTTTGTTTCTCTCAAAACAAGCGCCATCATAATCACTCAATAGTTGCTTTGATTTGTATTATGCATCCAAGATTGTTGCTTTAATGTAGTAATCAGAATGAAGCATTTTACATAGTTTGTCATCTTCTTCAACTTTTTTGATCATACGTCTCATTAGATCTTGTTGTAGTCTGGAGGGAACCTGCATGTGTCAGTGCCACGGCAGCCAGTGTGATCATGGAACTGTTTTGCTTCTCTAACTCTTCCCTAATCAGATTCAATCTGAATTAAAAATGTTTTATTAAAGGTATCACCTGGTTAAGAGTTGCTGTGTTTGCACTAACCTCCCGGGTGATTTCTTCAAATGGCTGGAGCAGTACAATGAGAAACTCCAGCATGGCCACTGTGGTGGAGTGATATAGACGTCTGCCTCACCAATTTTATTTTCTAACGTGTACTGCCTGACAGTTTTCTTTTGTTCCAGCAGCCTTTAGAACATATAAAAGGTTGAATTCCATACAGTAGAAATGTCTTGGATCAGTCTGTGCAATGGTAAACTGTGCTCCTGCTGTATTTTTTTAAACAAGTGATGGGCTTTGCTTGAATGACTGAAATGAGTGCATATTCATTTACCAGTGCTAATGAAAGCATTAATTTCCATGTCTTAATTGAGAAAACCATGAACTATTAAATTTAAGCAGTGGATGTGAACAAAGCCCCCCTCCTCAAAGGCCTTCCTTATGTTGGGCCCATTATCTGCAATTATAAAGCCAACCAACAGTCTCTGTGAAGTGTTTTTTGGAGTTCTTCATTGTTGTTGTATGAGGTATGTTCAGATGGAAAATAAAACATTCTTAGAACAACAAACTACAGTGCTTCACTGTACTCACTCCAATGTGAATTATTGAAACATGCCCAATGGGCCATGACAGACATGAAGGGTTCAGTATGACAGCTTGTCCAGATATCTGTTGTGAGATGCACCGCCCTCCCAGCAGCACTGCACAAGACGTGTCTTAATTTTTTACATACGACATCGTAAAGATCAGAACTCCCTGTTGCCAAGACGTGCTTCTGTGATGGTATACTATATCGAGGTTTGAGGTACTCAGGTGGCCACGTGAATCCTTTACGTTCGACCATGTTATACGGTAGCAAATCAACAGCTATCATTTTGGAAATGTGTTTCGTTATCGTAAACACAACAGGGTGAGTCGAGGCATATTTGGCCTTCCTCCCATATGTTTCTGAGATGGTAAGCTGTCTCCTTGAAGGAGGAGAGCTTTTGAACACATGGTCACTTTCAATGACAGTCGGAGGAGTCCTGAGAATTGCAGCAAGTGGTAGAGGTTTAGTGCTGCAGGGGCTGCCACTGCTTTCATCTATGGGTGTTACCCCCCAAGTGTAGTAAGCTATCACTATGATGTTCTCTTCGAGACTCACAACTGACCTTCTCACTAAAGTTATGACATATGTCTAGGTGCCTTTTCAGTGCTGAAATTCCCAATGCTTCTTTCTTTTTACCCCTGCTGACTGGCCATTTACAAATAGCGCATGTTACTATCCACTCATTGGAAGCACCAATGAGGAAGTACGTCCAAACAAAAGATGTTATTTTTTTAGTTTTTTTTCCCAGGAAGGCACAACACCTCAGTCATCTTTTCAGGCTGCCCACCATTTGTCCTGGGCCTATTCTGGTTTATTCCCACTGCCCCCCTACTTCACAACCAAAACATTTCTACCTGTTCCTTCCTCTTCTGCAATTGCCATCCCCTCCATTAAACCTTCTGCTGTCTGAGCATTCTCTCCATCTTCTTTATCATCAATATTATGCTTGTCGGGTTCAACCGCAGAAGAATCAGATGAGGGACTGGCAGTAGCATAGTATGCAATTGTTCCATACCGTTGGGTGCCTCTGCAGGTGGTACCCATCATGTTTTTAGTTTTTTGTTTTAATTACATAACTTTTTTTAGTGTTGTGGGCAGATCCTACAACCCTATTGGGATTGGACTGTAGCTCTAAAAACAGTTGATTGTGGAACTCCATTTTTGGGCATTTGGAAGTATTCCTCCACAGTTGCAAAATAGTGCTTCCCCCTCTGATTTTTACTATTTGCTGCTCTATGTTAAAGGCATCTGAAGGGAGGTGAATGCTACTGTAGTGTACCTCTGAACTTCTCAGGATATTAACAAAAAAAACCTTTTGAAACTATTTCTAGTCCCTTAACTGAACCTTTGCAGGGCTGCAGATTGAGCATCTGTCCAGCTGAGTCTAATAGATGTATTGTATTTCTTTCTTCAACCTAGGGATTAACTCATTATCTGTTGTGCTTGAATTTATTAAACCTCTGAAACAGTCAGGCAGGGTACAGTGTCAGATTAGACAGTTCAGCTGCAGCTATGTTCTACAACTCTCTTGCCCCTTACTGACAAACTTAAGTTTTTACCCTTGTTCCCATGGGCATTTATTGGAATCTGAAACCATTTTCTTCTGTGTTTTTATATATCTCTACTATATATATATATATATATATATAAAATGGTAGAGGAGCCCTTTACATGTTAAACCCAAAACTGTGCACCTTAATAACTTTGAACTGTTTGAAGGATTTGCCTGAAATTTGGAAAACATGATCAAGAACCATAGGCCTTGGGATCTGCCAAGTTTCATACTGGTCAGATATACGGCTACAGAGTTATTAAGCGTGATCTGCGCATGTATTTACGCTTTTTCTGGAATTCTACGGTCGCACCTACAGGTCGCACGGTTTGCGCGAATGGCCCAAAGTCTTCAGGGAACATGTGGCTGGGGTCCACAATATGTCTTTTGAAGAGTTCGTGAAAAAATATTAAACGGTTCAAAAGTTATTCAAAAAACAATTTCCCATTATAAGTCAATGGGAAAAGTTAACAAAAAGTTCGACAGTGTCGCAAATGCACTTTTTACTGTCACAAATGGCCCTGTTACTGTCGCAAATCCACCATCTTGTTTTCAGTTAGTTATCATAAAAATGCTTGGCATTTAAATTTGGGACCCTCTAGCAACCTAATTTTTTTTGTATTCACCTAGTCAGACCTTGAAGATGCTAGCCATGTCTTTATTTTGGAGTAAAACACCCCAGAAATATGTTTTTCAGATTTCTGGAAAAAGTGCCTTTGCAAAATAGTGTCGAACTCACAAAAGTGTCGCAAATTTTTGCAAAAGCTTTCGCAAATTGCGACACTACTTTGCAACACTATGCCCAAAATAACAGTAATTCTTTGGCAGCCCGCTGCAAAAGAACAGTTTGAAGTTTTGGGCTGAAATTTGGAGGGAACACAGCTAGCTGACATCTCACAGATGGGCCTTCCAGTGTTTTGTTGACCAAATATTACACAGTGGCAAAGTTACGGTACTCCAAAGTTGATGCTTTTTCCCATAGGATAACATTACGGCGTACAAAGCATTGCAGCAATCGTTTGACGCCCTGCTGCAACATAACGGTTTGGTCTTTTGGGCTGAAATTTGCAGGGAAGACAGTCAACATCCCACAGATGTGCCTTTCAGTAGTTTGGTGAAAAAATATTACAGGGAGGCAAAGTTACGGCAGTCTCAACTTCTGTTTTTTTCCCATTGGATAACATTACAGCGTTTGCCACACCTTTCAGGGCCCGTATCTCGAAAATGGTGCGAGATACAGAATTTTTGTCAAAAATTTCTTAAGTATGAAGCTAGCCAGGAAAGTTATAATTCATATGACTTTTAATTTTTTTTTGCATCATATGGTTACTGAGATTTAAGCAATTTACCATTCCAAGTCCTCATTTTTGTGTTCCAAGAGTCATTATTTTGGGTACATTCTTTGTACTCACTGTCTTTCTCTATACCGCTTTTGGGTAAAACCAGCCTGTGTGCTCACATTACTGTTACCATTACTGTTTCTGCTTGAGGTTCCATACCCGTTTCACTTACCGTTCACGTTTACGCCACCATAATGCGTTACCCTTTGCGTTTTCATTTGCGGTTGCGTTTGCGTTGTTCTTAACATTTCTGTCTACAGTACTGTTTCTCTTTCTGTTTCACTTTGCATCACCATGCACATTACGATTTGTGTTTGTGGGCACAATGTTACTATGTGACAAGACATCACGTGGCAGGAGCGGGCCCCGCTCTCCCGCTGCTGCATTATATTCACTATTTCTGATTATCATTCTCAAAAAGAAGGGAAATTAGAGGTGGCAAAAAACTCTGTTTAATGCATCAGTTAGGGTTGTTCCACAGCAACAAAAGCAAGGAAATTCGAGGTTAGGGTTGAAACCCCCTTTGCACCCCTCCAGCCCACCCCCACAAATGGAATTTGGGTGTGCAGTGGGGTCATCGGTCCTAAATGTCACCCCATTCTCCTGTTCCTCAGCTTCTTTCCACATGTGATGGGGTGACATAGAGCGATGACCCCAATGCACACCCTGATTCCATTTGTGGAGGTGGGCTGGAAGGGTGCAAGGGGTTTCAACCCTAATCGAATTCCTCACTTTGTCGCTGTGGAACAACCCTAACTGATGCATTAAACAGGTTTTTTGCCTCTGATATATATATATATATATATATATATATATATATATATATATATTTATATAAAGATAGATATATATAGATATACAATATTATACAGTTTTTTTTGCCTGCCTCAGTCATTGGAGCTCAGCCCTGGTCATGGTGTCCAACAGACTTCCACCACCTACATCAACTTGCTTGCTTCAGGTTACCCCTGGCTTACTTCCCAGAGGGTGGGATGACAGTACCCTACTGGCACCAGTACTGTGATACTTGTAACTGGTTGGGAAAGCTGGCTGGGTGGCTAATTGAAGCCTGGAAACAGGGCTTCATGGAGATGGCTGAGCAGAATTTTTTCCCCTGTGAGCTGGAGCTGGGATGTGCAATGACGTCCTGCTTCTGTCCCACCCCAGAGTTACTTGCTTGCATCAGTGCATGGCAATGACCCAGCCTCTGCCAGGTGTCACTACTGCACTGAGCACATACCACCCTCCCCACTGGAGAAGGAGAGCAGTCCTGGGGATGCTCGATCCTTCTCTCCCCGGCCAGCTGTCCGATGACCTAGATCTGTTCCTGAACCCGGATCACTGGTCGTCGCAAGTGGAAATCTAACCACTGTGCTGGCTGGTCAGCCTTTTTTATATTTTTCTATTCAGCCATTGTATATTTGCTATCCAGTGTTGGTGAAAGGTGAGGACTTACAACATCTCTGTTTATACACAGAATCTGGTTCACTGCTGACTTTTCTTCTTAATGCTCATACAAGGTACAGTTGAGAGAGCACTAGATGGTAAACTGAAGCTCTTTGTTTATCCACAGGGATCTGTACTGTGCAGCCCCCACCACACACTCACCCATTGTGATGAATTTAGTGCTGGTGAAAAGTAGATAAAGTCCTTAGTATATCCACAGGTACAATACCATGTGGGGTAGGCTCATTGCAAACTTCCCCACACTGTGATGGATTTAGTGCTGGTAAGAGGTAAGGGACTGACACCACTTGGGCTTTAAACTCTTGGATAATCCACAGAGACAGCTACAGTGTGGGGGCAGGGTAAGTGCTTGGTTTCCACACTGTCTGCATTAAGTCCTGGTAAATGATGAGAGACTGACAGAACTGGAGACTATAGCATTTTGTTCATCTACAGTGACAGGTTGCATGCACACACGCGCGCACACACACACACACACACACACACACACACAGAGCAGGGGTGTAGCCAGGAATTTAAAACTTGTACTCAAAACTTAGGCAACTTACCCACCCCCTCGGAGGGTAATGTTGCCCCCCATAGGTGTGCACAGAGTCAATGAATAAAGAGGGCAAAAATCCTCTAAAAGCTAGGAAGGTCTGGGGCAAGCCCCACATGACATTTTTTAAAACATCAATGTAAATGGTGCATTTTCCTGCATTTTAGAGCTAATTAACAGACTCTTTCTTACTTTAAAAATAATAGACTATGCCCCATAATTTGTAACATTTATTGTAGATGAGGTTAGATTGCCTTGCAGCTGCAGCAGCATGTAGATGGACAGGGAAAATAACAGAAAAGAATACTTAAGCAATATACCATGAGAGGGTGTTGGTGATGCCAGGATTTACCCATGCCCTGGGGTGTTGTTCGGTCATGATGTGCAGCCAAGTGACCAACAACACACCAGAAGTGGGTAAATCCTGGCATCACTAAAACCCTAGAGGGGTATATTGTGATTATACAATTGGTCCCTTTTTTAGCTAGAAAAACAATAAAATAAAGTGACTTTATTTGCTGTTTTAATTAATTTATATTGTATTTGTTAGTCCACCACAGAAAAAATAGTTCTTGGTTGCTAGTGCTGTTGCCATGTTGAGGAGTTGCTGTCATGAATGTTAATAGAGCCCTTTTTTCTTATTCATGGGGGAGTGATTTTATTTTTATTTTTTAGTGAGATAGAGTGGCACTGAGAGGAAGATTGTAAGTACACAAGAGAAATGGAGTAGGGAATGGCTCTAGATACAGTGGGATTGTATTGCAGGGTGACTGAGAAGAGAGCAAGGTGTTAGCGCTGTTCAATGAAGTCTAGAGCGGGTGCTGAATTTTTTTTCCCCCACATTTAAATCACAGATTCTGGGTATAAATGAATGTGGGGTAATGCCAGAAGGAAAGCAGCATGGTTGGAATGTGGGGAAACGTGGACAGTGATCATGCTTATGTTATCCAGTCAGTTTTCGTGCTTAACTTCGAGACAGCCAATAGCACTGCAGTTATGTTTTTGTATGTATACAGTGTCAGAATGGGCCATCGTTGCCAAATCCTGAGTAGGTGTTGTAGGGGAAGTGAGTTCATGCTACGAATGATGGAACAGAAAGTAGCAGCTTTGCTATATTTTTCTTTTAGGTAATGATTTTTGAAAACTGAGTTAGTGATCAGAAATAGGAGAGCCTGCACTGTATGTTGGGAGTTGTGTTTGGGGCTGCATTTAGTGGAGAGCACATTGATTGTGGAGCAAGGCATGGTGTGAATGAAATGGCAGCAATATGTACAAAAACAAGGTACACTGGAAATGTGAAGTGAAATAAAAGAAAGATATACACCTTGGTTGTTTGTGAGACTGAGTGATGATGGTGGGGCAGCTGTGGCAGATGGTCTTTTAGCGAGTATTGTCTCATTTAGTGGTGTTAGGATTGAGATGCTCGGACTGATTTCAGGGGGAGCTGCTGATACTGCTGGCTGGCAGCTGGCACCTCTTCCCATGGGGTGATGCTAGGATTTACAATGGGAGAGGGGTGCCAGTCAGCCAATCAGGATAGATGATTTGTGGGGGGTTTTCAGTGCCCATTGTATGATTGCTGATATTTCAGTCTGATGGTGTCCCACTCTTAATGGAAGACAGCTTCAAGATCTTGGCCACAAGTACATGTCATTCACTCAGGCTATGGGATACAGGTCCAGTCCAAAGATTTTGACCATCACCACCACTGATGTGTCCATTTTCCTCCTCTGTTCTTGTCAATAGTTGATGGTGGTTGGCTGCCTCATGTTGTAGTGTGGCATACTGGTAGTAGCCATAGCAAGTGGGATTGGTTTATTCCCAGACATGATCTATTCCTTAACCCACTCCCACAGCAGCAGCAGCAGCAGTAGTTAACCCTGGTCAGGACAATAAGTGGGCAAAAACCTGAAGATTGTTTTTAAACATCATACTGAATTGTCATGTGACTACATTTTGTCGCCAAAGTACATCTGCCAGTGATTGGACCACGCAAGACAGAGCACACTGATTGGTTGACTGAGTTACTAAATCAAAGTTGTGTGTCACTATTTGCTGGGTGGATGGGTAATAGTGGCAAGTAGATGAGACTAACTGATTTAGGAGGGATAGCCCTTGCTGATTCCAGCAGCATATTCCATAATTAAAAAAATATATATATGCCCATTTAAGCTTCATATTCCCCAGCCAGAAACAACATTTCACAAATATTGTTTTCCTTATTCTAAGTATGACACATAGCCCCCTTACTTTATTTCATTCTCCTCACACTGTAGACAAAACTAAAAGGAAGCCATAACAGAGGCTTGTCAGTTCCCTGATGCTGCAAGAATGAGCATAGTTCAAAACTGCCACACTCACTGACAGCATCATGAACTGCTCACTCTGCATTAAAAGATAAACAGCAGGCTGAGTCATTTACTACCTTTTTCTCTTAGTTTATATATTATTATTTCTTACTTTCTTCATTCTGTTTTTTTTTTCTCCTCTGTGTTTCCCCACATACAAGAAATGTAATGTTTACCATGGAATACAGAGATTCAAAATTCTGCTCAATTCTACTAGCAGAATGTTTCTCTGCTAACGTACTGTACACACACAACAAAGGCCTGTTTTAGAGTCAGACACTCAATTTTCTAACTGTCTGGCTAAGCAGAAGAGATTTCCCTGATGAGCAGGTAAAGACAGAAGGGGGAATTTTCACTGTTAGCAAAGAAACCGTTGTAATGAAAACTATAAACAATATTTAATGCTTCTAATGTTTATGAGTGAAAGGGGAGTGTGATGATCTGGTAAACAACATTTCATTGATTTGTTTTATATTTAAGGAAGTTTTATTTTTAGGGCCCAGTTGAAGGTTTTTACAGTGTAAAGGTAGCCACCATGTTTGTCGTGGAAGATCAGGCTGTAGGGAGATTGATGGAAGATAGTTCTGGTTGTAGCAGGACTGATTTGTTCATTGTGTGTTGTGGTTTAGGACCAGGATGACTATGTGTATATCAAGATTTAATGTACAGTCAGCTGATCTCTCTTGGCCAGTGAGATTTCTAGATATTTTCTTGCCATTTTACAAGCTGGGATGACATTCTTTCTCAGGCATTGGACAACCTCGGCATGCAGCCTCTGGCCCAACCACCTGAGGAAGAATGCTATCCCAGCATAACACCCACCATGTTAGGCATTATTCCTTTAATACCACCCACACACACACACACACACACCACACACACACACACATCAGCTGCCCCCCACCCCATCCCATAAACACACAAGTCAAGTCCTCCTCCAACCACATAAACAGCTTGGTAGGGGCTAAATGGTACTTATGTTTTGGCATGGTTAGAGTGTAATCTCTTAAGACAATTGTCTAAATTTGTCCAATGCTAACCAAATAAAAGAACGTGTGTTGAGTGGTAAGTTTTTATAGCATGTTCTTCTCAAGTATATTGTGTTGAGTATCAATATGAAATAAGTGTGCTTAATGGTGCACAGGTTTTGATAAGGTCATGGCATAACCAACTAATCACCCCTTGCAACAAAAATGTCAAAAGCAACCAGTGTTGGGTAAGTTACTTTTTCTATTACTTTTCTATTACGTTTGGAACCTTGTTCCAGGAAGCTCTGTGCAGTCACTAGCAAGGATGGAGAAGTACTAGAAAAAGTAATAAACCTTACAATTATAGTTAGTTACTTATTTCTTTTTATACTAAAACATACAAAAATAACCTAACTATAATGATTATATTTTTTGAAAGTAATAGGTTAGTTACTAGTTACTTTCAAATAAATGTAATCGGTTACAATTACATATTTCTTTTGTATAAAAAGACATATGTAATTGTAACTGTAAGGTGTATTACTTTTTCCAGTACTTCTCCATCCTTGCTAGTGACTGCACAGAGCTTTCTGGAACACGTTTCCAAAAGTAATAGAAAGTAATAGAAAAAGTAACTTACCCAACACTGAAAGCAACCCAAACCCTTTAAACTTTGTAGACCATCTTTGCACAAAGCACAGTCTGCAACCACCACATGGATCAAAGTCTGATATGACCTGCTCAATGTCGACTGGAATGTCATGAGTTTTGAGTAGCGATAATGCAGTAAGTCTGTTCTCTCCCATGCTGTTCCACAACCATGTCTTCAATCTTCTTAATACGCTAAATGAACATTCTGCCATAGCAACACTAACTGGTAAGGTTGCCAAGATTGACAATGCCACATTTATATTTGGAAACAGCAAAGGATTCAAATGCTGTAGAGCATCCACTATTGTATCTGGGCATCTCTCAGCTTGAGTTTCCACCCACTTTTCACACCATCATGCAGTTTCTCTTTGTAAGTCTTCTAAACTGGATATGTCAGTCTTGTATGCTGAATAAATCTGCTTCATCATGTCTTCCTCATCAGCTAAGAAAGGCACATTATGTGGAATTAAGTACTGAGCTTTAAAATGGGTCTGACAGTCAAGAAGCCTTCCTTTTAACTCAGATAGTACTTGGTCTATGAATGGGACAAAAATATTCCTCCTGAAGTGCTCTTCTGGACTTGCAGCATCAATGATGCCATGCTGTGTCTGGTGTCCACATGTGCGTGGAACAGACTCTTCGACCCCAACTGAATCTGCAAGGCATTTAGTCTCCACATACCATCCATGGAAGGCGGACTCTAAATTTTCCCTTGTTCATGTCCATGCACGTTCTATTAGACAAGCCTCATCTGCTGCTTGAATCAAATCAATGTTGACAGTCTGTAGGTACATGTGTAGTGGCTTTGTGAATGCCAGGATGTGTTCATCAGCTACAAGTGTCACAATGAATTCAAATCTGGTGATGGCTGTCAGGCATCGGTGTGCTTCACTATCAAATTCTGCAATCTTCTCCAAGGTGCTTGCTGCAACTACAAATTTATCTTTGATCTGTGCCATTGAGTCTGCTTGACTCATCCATCATGTAGTTCTGGGCACAGGAATTGTTGATGATAACCTGCATGACAGAACACCATCTTCATAATCATAGTAGCCTGGTAAGTTTCTAAATTCAGTGAGCTCTGCTAGATAAATGTTTTTCTGTTTTGCTGAACTTTTCAGGATACTGATCACCTTCTGAGATGTGTCATACATGTTTGCAACAGGTCTCAGAACACAGGAATGAACAATGGCAGTGTTCAGACTGTGAGCCTTGCATATACTGTAGAGGACATCTGGGACAACTTCCTGAATGAGTGCCTGCACCCATTTGAAACTTCCACTCATATTGCTTCCCTGATCATATCCTTGTCCTCTCATGAATTCTTTGTCAAGACCCCATACTGTTAAACGCTGTAAAAACATTTCTGTGAATCCTTTGCCAGTTGTATCTGTAGCCTCTACAAACTCAACAAAATCTTCACAAATCTCTACATCTCCATCTATTCCATGATGTACATAAAGCACAGTCAATGATATCTGTTCTGTGGTGGAAATATCTGTAGTTCTGTCAGCTATCACACTGAACCATCTGGCATTCTTTACTCGTAGAATTTTCTGCTGGATCTGCTGTCCCATGAGATTGATCAGTTCATTTTGAATTTGTACAGATGTATACTGAGCATTTCTTGATGACTCATTCAAGTTATCCAGTAGCAAAGGATCAAATGCTACAAAGTGCTACAGAATTACATTAAAATTTGCTTTTCTGCTTTACCGACCTCCTAATGCAATGTCTTGTCTTTCGCACATCAAGATGACAGTAATAATTTGCTTCATGGCTTGTCACATTCGATATTGTACCTTTCTGTCTGAGACACATAGTGCCTGATATGCTGTCTTTGTCTTACCATCATGAATCCCAATGAAAGCATCTCTTTTGGTGACAGCATCAAAATCTTCCTTTGAATTAGCATGTCTCTTAAGAATTTTATGGCAGTTGAACCAGTCAGTCAGCAGAGCAGACATCACTATAGAGACCTTGTTCAATGTGTTGAATATGAAGCAAGGTCCACAGAACACACCATCCATACTGCTATAATATCTCATAAACTTGTAGTCCATCTGTAGTTTTGGATTGAACTGGAGTGTCACTATCCTTTCTCCAGTCTGCATATTTCTTTTAGGGAATACAAAGCCATGTGGTAGTATCTATTGTTTGGAAAGTATGTCCTTCTTTTCCTTGTCCGTGAAGCAGTGGCAATTGTAAAGGCCGATGCCTGTGTCATCCTGTAACTGTGACTCTTGTCTCTCCTGTCTGGTCTCTGCCACGTTTTCCTGGATCATTACCTGCACTGCCACTTCCTTCTAGTTTGTCTGCATCGCCACATCTAATTTGCTTGTCTGTGTCGCAGTATCCAGCTTACTACTTACCGTCGGCAATGATGTTGAAGAAACTTGAGCTCTCATTCTCTCCTGCTGAATCCTCCCTCATTTCTGTATCAAAAGCATATGAAATATCCAAATCTATATCAAGAATGGCCTCTGCATCCAGCCTAATCACATCTGTGCCAACAACCAGCACTGACTGTGTTTCTGCCTCCCTTCTCATCAGCTCATGGGTCTCCAGAACATGCCTAGATGATTCAAGTGGTGTTGCTGTCTCTGCTACTTTGTCCACGGTATCTCTCCTATGGGAAATTGTAAAAGATAAGTAATGTCTCCACAACATGAACATTGTGCGCAGTTTTGTATGAATAACATTTACTAGATAAAAAAACAAATAAACTCACCGTAAGAAACACAGCATGGCTTTGGACATCTTTTGAATCTCTTCCACTTGAGCTCTCTTAATTTTTCTGAGCCAAGCACCTGACATTTGTTTATGCTCCACAACAATGCTTTCCATTGCATTCTTATTAAATAGTGTAGACTGTGCCAAAAATGCTGCTGTTGCTGTATATGCACCTTAATGTTCTGTCACTTGCTATGTTTACCTTGATGCAGTGTGACCTGCCATCTCATCTCTACCTTCATGCGCTGCCACTGAATTGCTATCTGCACCTTACATAGATACATAGACAGTGTCAACAGATAAGGGCCTATGGCCCACCTAGTCTGCCTATTTGAATTTATAACTTCAGTTTATGTTTTCCTAGAACTCTGTTGCCCCTTACCCCTGAACTCCAGAATTCCTTTATATCTATCCCATGCATTCTTAAATCCTGTGATTATTTCAGCCCCCACCACTTCCTCAGGCAGGGTGTTCCACTTGTCCACCACCCGTTCTGTGAAGAAATTCTTCCTCACATTTCCTCTGAATCGTCCTCCCTCCAACTTCATCCCATGCCCTCTAGTCCTGGAACATCTTTTTCGCTTAAAAATAGTGTATTCTTGCACCCTGTTCCTCCCTGTAAGATACTTGTATGTCTCTACCATGTCCCTTCTCTCCCTCCTCTCCTCCACAGAGCACATATTCAATTCCTTCAAGCTGTCCTAATAGGACTTGTGATGCAATCTATGTACCATCTTTGTTGTCCTCCTCTGAACCTTCTCTACCCTGTCTATGTCCTTACATAGGTAAGGTCTCCAGAACTGTACACTGTACCCCAGGTGGGGCCTCACTAGTGTCTTGTATAGTGGAATCATGACCTTCCTTTTCCAGCTGGTGATGCCCCTGTCTATGCATCCTAGCATCCTATTTGCTTTACCTGCTGCCTTGTCACACTGTTTCACTATCTTGATGTCATCAGAGATGATAACCCCAAGATCCCTTTCCTGCTTGGTGCATGCTATATACTCACCACCCAACTGATATATTATGCCAGGGTTTTTGTGCCCCATGTGCATTATCTTGCACTTCTTTACATTGAATTTCAACTGCCAAACCCCTGACCATTCTTCAAGTTTCTGCAGGTCCCTTCTCATTCTGTCAACCCCCTCTGGTGTGTCTACTCTGTTACAGAGCTTTGTGTCATCAGTGAACAGTGAAATTCTGCCTTCCAGGTCCTGTGCAATGTCACTGATGAAGATGTTGAATAGGACCGGTCCCAGCACTGATCCCTGTGGTACCCCACTGGTCACTTTTCCCTCTGTGGAGTGACAGCCATTTACCTTCATGCACTTGGTTTCATTGACTTTCTATCTGCACCTTCACATGCTGTCACTTTCTATCTGCACCATAAAAAAATTTCAGTCCATGATGAATATTCAAAATAACCTAGCCTTGCCATCGCAGATTAAAATGCAATGAGACTCTAACCTTTTTTGAGCCCATTCTTAAAGTGTATGTAGAAAATTGCATGGAGCATACAAAATGGGTGCTGTAACATATTTTGTGTATTAAAGTTGAAGCCGTGAATTTCGTAATTATCATTTGTGTCAACATACATTTTTAAAGGGAGATTATCAGTCAGAACATCCAAAAATAGTTATTACACTAATACATATCTTGCATTTGTGGCTAGTGAGCAACTCTCTGACCATCTATGCTTCTGGTACCACCATCGGACTGTTCCAGGGGAAAAAAATCACCAGCAATCACAGCACCTGTATTCATACAGCCACCAGCAGTGCACCGCAACATCAGCACACACAACAGGAAGAGTGACCATCCATTGCAGATGCAGTGAGGTGTGAACGCCTCCTCACCCCTGGCATAGCCACCTGCAAATCTCCTTCATGGCAACAATAGGAGGCAGCAGGAACACTGGTGCTCCTGCCATGGTGCCCCATCAGACCGTGCAGTACATGAGTTAGGGGGCACATAACTGGTGGCCACCACCCCCCCATACACACACACACACACTCTGGACCTGGTGCTCTGAGGATCTGTAACCATGCTATGCACATTTATAATGTTATTTGGTCAAACTATAGGCAAGTTCATAAATACTTTTTAAAAATAGGCTCAGAACATAACCATGTCCATTTACAGGATTCCATCACATCAGTTACTAGTGTTGCTCAAATGACCAGACACAATTTGATGTACTGCTGTAATGCAAGACAGCTAAAGGGGTACTTTAATTACTCAGCATTGATGGCAACAACTAAATATAAAGTACTTGAAATTAAAAAGATTTGTTATGTCATAATAATCCATCTTTTTTCTATATGCAGTATGAACAGATCTTCACATTCAAAATATTGTGTTATTGTTTACTATGGAATATAAGAAGAGCAACAGTGATCTGGGACAGGAATATGAAAAAGGCCATTTGGTCTATTGAGATCTGCCTGCAAATCCTGCCACCCCACTTGGCCATCCACCACTTCTCCCACCTTGGTGTCTTCCAGAAATAGACTGATGGTGCTGTCAATTCCCATCAAGAAGTCTGCTATAAATATTCCAAATAGCATGGATCCCAGTAATGACCCATATGGAGCCCCACTTGTCACTGATCATGAGAATGAGAATTCCACTCCCACAACCACCCTCTGCTGCCTTCTCTGTAGCCATTTCTCCACCCCCTCAACCAACTTTGTGCCTGCCTCCTAAGCCCCTTTGCTTACATACAAGTCTCCCTTGTCACACCAAATTGAATGCCTTACTGAATTCCAGGTAAGTGATATGATGCAATGCAAAAAATGTTGCAAGTATCCCTTTGAAATTGGAAATGTCACACAAATTAAAATGCTAAATCAATAACTATCCAGTACCTTATTTATGACACATTTAATGCCTGAAAAATACACTTGTGCAGTAAAAGAAATAGATGTTACCACTCACATTTCTGAAGTTTGTAAAGTCTGTTTACTGAGTTTCATCGTTGAAGTGTACGTCACTTTTGGTTTATGTAGAGCAGTGTACTAAACACCTGGGGTGACATCTGGGGCCTGAGTCCAGAATGCCTTATGCATGGCACAAGACAAGTTATGCCAGACCCCATGGTGTAAATTGCATCTTGCGCCATGTATTCCACGAGTCATGATTCCAGTAGGTGGCTTGCACTATGCCATATGCGGGTTGCACCAAAGGCGGGCTACACCACCCACTATGCCTGCAACCTGATGTGGCTTGGTGCAAGGGTGGGTTATGGCAGTGCTTCTTGCACCCTATTGCAAGGGGGCAGGTGCTGTAACCTGCCTATGCCATCCCAAGTCCCCTCATGGCAGTGCGGGGTTAGACCAGCACTTATCTGGTCTAAGGGGCATCTGTCCTGGCAAAATGATGGATGCCCCTCCATGAGTCACATATTGCCATGCACCCCTGCCACCCCCCAGCACAGTGATGCCCCACACACACTATTTCAATGTTCCACCTGTGTTCATGCTGCACCATGCCCCCCTTCCGACTGTGCAAACCAGCCAAACCCCCCATGGCTCCCTGAGGCTTGTGGTAGTGGTACAGGGTGGGGGGTTCTGGGTGGGGTAGTTAAATGCTGGCCTTGACTTTTGGCACCCTGGTTTGTTGCATCATTTCTGTAGTGCAATCCTGTGGTTGCTGCAAGTCATGGGTCATAGGTGCCGGGGACCCTGCCTGTCTTGGAATAGGGTACAGTGTCCCTGGCATGGCATAGCATGGCGCAACTCACATACGCCCATGAGTTGTGCCATGTGACTTGGAATTGGGCCCTTTGTGAATATATACTATAGTAATAAACAGGGACAATGGTTTACCGCATATGCAGTGACGCGGAAGGGAATGTGGAATTATGATTGGGCTATGGAAAATGGCACCAAAAATGGAACTAGTGTTTATTCTCGTTGACTGTGAGAACAGAGCGCTATAAATTGTGGTGCAGCGTGTTTGCATTTTTACTCTGCACTCTGCTTTGCTCCTGCCGATTGTTTTCCTGCTTGCTGTGTTCCTGCAACAACAATCTCTTCTCATCAGCCATCCCATCATTCTGTTCTCTTTCCCGGTAAGTTTTCTGCTGCCTGTGTTGTGGGGATAGTAAGCCTGGCTCTAAGTTATGTTTTTTTTTTTGTCACTTTGTGGGAATCTAGGGGAGAGAGATCGTCGATTCCAAGGAGAGTGAGAGAGAGACAGGAATAGGAGCGATTTCCCCATGCCACAGTTTATTTTATTTTTGTTCTGCGTGGTCTCAAAGGGGACAGGAACTTGATTTTGTCAGCTTTTTGAATGGTACTACAGAAATAAACATGCTTTTGTTTATTAATACATTCCTGATTTTCCCCAAGCATTCCATTGGAGGGAGAGGGGGAGAGAGAAAATGCTGGCATCAGTCGGCTCTCCGGTTAGCTGTTTTATCCCCTGTTGATTTTTAACCATATGCTGTTGCTCCGTATACTCGCTCTTGCGCTCTCTCTTTCTCTCTCTCTCTCTCTCTCTCTCACACTGATTTTGCTTCTGAGCATTCTATCTAGGCAGGTGGAAAAGGAGAGCATCTACAGCTAGCGGGGTAGGTGGGCGGGTGGAGAAGAGAGCATCCACAGATGATCTGGGTTACTATAAGGGATTTAAATTCGCTTGTGCTTAATTGGGACACCAATTTAGTGGCCTGTATTGTACAGTTGGGGAGAGCAATTGATATACAGGTGGGGGTCAGCAAGTGCTTGCTGTATTTATGTAGTATTTATGCCAGTTCAGTAATTGATATACAGTCGACTCGTTGGGGGCAGTTCTTTAAGAGATGAAGAGCCACAAACTGGATCTTATGATATATAGTCGAGGGCCAAGGAGAGCAATTGACATTCATCAAGTCAGTATTAAGGTATGGCTATTAAGGTGCTGTTATGCGGTGTTTACCTTTGGATAATTTTTTTTCTGTGAGCTTTTTTGTTTGTGCTAATTTGACCACACTGACATGGCCATCTTGTTTTGCTTGCACTGATTTGATGTTGAATCCCATCCAGAAAAAAATCACTACCCATACTGCTGCCCCCAGGAGTGCCACATACAGAGTGGCTGTGCTGGTCTGTTGGGGTGGGAAGAGTGGTTGGGGTGATGCATTGAGATGGGGAGAGTGGCTGTGCTGGTGCACTGGGGTGGGGAGAGTGTCCGTCCAGATCAATGGGGGTGGGCAGAGTGGCTGTGCTGGTGCATTTGGGGTGGGCAGAGTGGCCGGAACGAATGCATCAGGGTGGAAGAGTGGCTGGGCTGGTGCACTGGGGTAGAGAGAGTCTCTGTGTAGGTCAGTGGAGGTGGGCAGAGTGTCCGTGTAGGTCAGTGGGGGTGGGCAGAGTGTCCATGCAGGTCGGAGGGGGTGGGAAGAGTGGCTGTGCTGGTGCATCAGGGTGGGCAGAGTGGCTGTGCAGGTCTGTCGGGGTAGTCAGAGTGGTCAGGCAGGTCTGTTTGGGTGGGCTGAGTGTCCGTGCAGGTCCATGTGGGTGGGCAGAGTGGCTGGGCTGGTGCACTGGGGTGGAAAGAGTGGCTGTGCTGGTGCATTGGGATGGGCAGAGTGGCCGGGCAGGTCTGTTGGGGGTGGGCGGACTGTCCATGCAGGTCTTTGGGGGGGTGGGCAGAGTAGCTGTGCTGGTGGGGAGAGTGGCTGGGCTGGCCGGGCAGGTCTGTTGGGTTGGGGAAGAGTGTCTGTGCAGGTCAGTGATCCCTTTGAGAAGAGCCCTTATTGCAGATTGGAGCTTCTACATGTGGTACTCTAGGAAGGGTGGTGTCTGCCAGAAATTCCCACAGGTTAGGATTGGCAGGGGTTCAAATAGAAAAGCCTTGTTGATGCCCTTGAGTTTTTCACCTACCCTGAAGGAAGCTTGATGCTGCTAATGTGGTCACTGATGGTCAGCTGAGGGACGGGCTGGACGGACTGGTTCACATGCTGGAAAACATTGGTTCTGGCCACTGAGGGAGGGGTGGGCAGGTGGGAAGAGTGGCACAGAACCATTTTTTCCAGCATATTTGCCAGTTGACCAGGTCCGTGCTGCACTCTGGTGATCTTTTGTTGATGGTCGGCTGAAGGACAGGCTGGGCGGACTGGCTCACATGCTGGAAAACATTGGTTCTGGCCTCTGAGGGAGGGGCAGGTGGGCAGAGTGGCACAGAACCATTTTTTCCAGCATATTTGTCAGTCAGCCGGGTCCATGCCACGCTCTGGTGCTCTTTTGTTGATGGTCGGCTGAGGGACGGGCTGGGCGGACTGGCTCACATGCTGGAAAACATTGGTTCTGGCCTCTGAGAGAGGGGCGGGCGGGCAGAGTGGCACCGAATCATTTTTTCTAGCATATTTGCCAGTCAGCTGGGTCCGTGCCACGCTCTGGTGATCTTTTGTTGATGGTCGGCTGAGGGACGGGCTGGGCGGACTGGTTCACATGCTGGAAAACATTGGTTCTGGCCTCTGAGGGAGGGGTGGGCAGGTGGGAAGAGTGGCACAGAACCATTTTTTCCAGCATATTTGCCAGTTGACCAGGTCCATGCCACACTCTGGTGATCTTTTGTTGATGGTCGGCTGAGGGACGGGCTGGGTGGACTGGTTCACATGCTGGAAAACATTGGTTCTGGCCTCTGGTGTATGGTGTATCTTGGTGTAAAGTATTGTTGGGTGGTGTGCATCTCTGTGTAGAATAATACAGACACATGCTCCGACAAAAATCTTTATTAAACAAACTGAATCAACCTCCATGTTTCATCTGAACCCAGAGGGCATCATCTGTGCAGCTGGAAATGTGGATTGTCCTTCTCGGTTCCCTTCATCAATTTTGGAATACGCAGACATTGGATTACCTAGGAGATAAACAGACAAGTTAAACTGTCGAACTGCATGTTAACAATTTTACAACTTTTATTAAATACATTTTCTATGTTGAACCTTTAGCTGTAATTTCTAATGGAATATGTTGGAGGCCTGTTGGTGGCCTGTCTTGATTTGTGCTTGTAAAATTGAAAAGTTCAGAATAAAGAAGTTGTTGCTGGGGGGGCAGGCCTTTGCGGCAACCTAACTCAGCAGGTGAGGGAACCAACCAGGGAGGGCAGATACTGGATGTGGTTCTGGCAGACAGTGAACAGATTGGGGGCCTGGAGGTAAGGGACCCATTGGCAGGGAGTGACCATGCCACGGTCTGGTGAAGACGAAAATGCAGTAGGGGCCGAAAACCCTGTTGGTGGACCAGGGAGGTCCAGGAGGTGGTGTGGAGAAAGAAGGCAGCCTATAGGCAATTCAAGTGCTCAAGGAGTGAAAGGGATCGATGGGAGTACAAGCTACTGCACCTGGGGGCCAGAAACCCGGGCCAAGTGTACACCCTGGGGGAGGAATGCTACAAGTCTCGATGGCGGTGAAAGACCTGGGGGTGGTGGTGGATGTCAAGATGAACAACTCAGAGACTTGTAGGAGGGCAGCAGCCAAGGCTAACAGGATGCTGGGATGCATCACTAGGGGGATCACCTCCAGAGAGAGAAGTGATACTCCCTCTGTATAACTGCTTGGTGAGGCCAGACCTTGAGTACTGTGTGCAGTTTTGGAGGCCACACTTAAAGAGGGACATTAAACTCCTGGAGAGGGTCAGAGGAGGGCCTGGGGACAGGACCTACAGGGAGAGGCTTGAAGAGCTAAATATGTACACATTGGAAGACAGAAGGGACCGGGGGGACATGATAGAGGTCTTCAGGTACATGAAGGGGATAAATAGGGGAGGAGCAGTCAGGGTGCTTTGCAGGAAGGAGGAGGGGGCAACTAGAGGGCATGGGTGGAAGCTGGGGGAGATTCGAGGTGAAAGGAGGATGTGCTACTTCACTGAGAGGGTGGTGGAGCCATGGAATGCACTGCCTAGGGGGCTGGTGGAGGCAGAGACAGTGGAGGGGTTCAAGAGGGGATAGGACAGGTACAGGGGAAGGGTTCTGGAAGCAAAATCCAATGCTGTGAGAATATCCAGAACTGGGAAGGGAGAAGCCAAAGAAGGGGAGGGGGGCAGCAAGGTCAGCTCCCAGGGTGGGGGCTGACCAAACGAGCAGGCGCGAAAGACCGTTACACCTATTCTGCTGGCATTTTAGTATGTTAGTACCAAAACCAGGCCCACAACCCACTGTCTCATCATAGGTGATGCTAATAAAAAAATACCACACAAGTATTTGCCTTTCAGGGGGTACTGTGTGGCAGTGCACGGGTATCTGGAGTGGTCATTCATATAAACTTCTTGTGGTGGCTTTTCTCCTAGGTGGTGTGGTGTAACTGTCTTGGCACCAGGGCAGTCCATGTTTGCTAGGATGGGGATGGGGAACTAGACATGGTGACTGGTGAGTTCTTAAAGGAGAACTACTGGCTGAGGTGAAGCCCTGACCACTGTACAGATTGGGGCTCGCTTCATCTATCTTGTCCTCCCCCCACAGGCACTATATTAAGTTAATAATCTTTGCACATAATCAGTCAAATTATTTAATTCTCCAGTGCATCCGGCTCATTAATTTAGGAGCTTGTGAACATCTCGCACTCTCACTCATCATGAATTTGATGATGCTACCTTGCCCTTTCTTCTAGTGCCCTTATGCTTGGACATTGAAGTTTTGTGCCCTTTTATTATAGGTACGATGGTGTGTCTAGGCCATTATTATGCTGCCAATTGAGAAAGGAGCGAGGCATTGTCATTAACTTGCAGTTTTAATAAGGAAAAGAGTTTGTCTTTTTCAGTAGCACCATAATTAACATTCTGGGTGCTCCAGAGGATGTACCAATTGGTATAAGTGATCAGGTGCAAAGATTCATTGACCTATACTAACTGCAGGAGGGATAGGAAAGACAAAGCCCAAATCAGAACAGCTGTCATGGTTTCACCACTGCCGGCAGAACTCCTTTCTTGAGTTTGAGCTCCGACATGAAAACTAAGAGGCTCCATTTTCATGAAGATTGCCAGAAAGTTCACAAATTACTATTTTTGTGATTCTGGATTGGTTTATTCTTTGGCAGAGATTGTGTTTGTGTATCTCTCCATTAGCATCCTCATTAATCACATGAATTTTTTAAGTTGGATGCACTTTGTTTACAAATAAACCAAATCAGGCATCTATATATTACATAGGGACTGAACCGACGGAGTCCACCTTGGTGTCTGGTGGTTCAGCTTACTTCACGTCTGAACTTGGACAGATTTGTACATGGCAATGGGCTGCAGTGCTGCACATGCTGTCATCACACGGGATGGGTGGGGGCTGCAGTGCTGCACATGCTGCCGTCACACGGGACGGGTGGGGGCTGCAGTGCTGCACATGCTGCCATCACACAGGATGGGTGGGGGCTGCAATGCTGCACATGCTACCGTCACATGGGATGGGTGGGTGCTGCAGTGCTGCACATACTGCTGTCACATGGGATGGGTGCAGGCTGAAGTGCTGCACATGCTGCCATCACAGGGGACGGGTGGGGGCTGCAGTGCTGCACATGCTGCCATCACACAGGATGGGTGGGGGCTGCAATGCTGCACATGCTGCCATCACATGGGATGGGTGGGTGCTGCACATGCTGCTGTCACATTGGATGGGTGCGGGCTGAAGTGCTGCACATGCTGCCATCACAGGGGATGGGTGGGGGCTGCAGTGCTGCACATGTTGCTGTCACACAGGATGGGTGGAGGCTGCAGTGCTGCACATGTTGCCGTCACACGGGGATGGGTGGGGGCTGCAGTCAAATATTGAGGAAAGGCTGCGGTTTCCATTTTGCCTGGAGATTGAAGTTAAAGTGACTTCTCGGTGCTTTCAAGGCTGTGCTCTGCTACAGACTGTACTGCTGTTCAGCTCACATCCAATCCTAGCCTGTTGACTGATGTGGATGCCTGAACTCCAGACTGCTAACAGCAACATGTCCTGTCCACTGAAAAAGTAAGTTTATTTTGGATGTCTCATTGTTCACTTTTTTTGGTGAAGACTGGTTCACTTTCTTGGTATGGGGCAACAGTAGCTATTAGAGGTAGTTTATTTTCAGGTGGTTAGTGACTGAATGGTTTGGAGTGTTGGTGGCAAGTTGGGCTGCCATGTAACATCCCCACCATCAACCATGATTAAAATAATTGAAAATGACTTGCAGAGATACTGACACCAACCTTGGTTGGACACTTTTTCAGTGATGGCCCTTGTGCCAGTCACTGAGTACCGCAACCCAGTGAGTGAGGAGTTGCCCATGATGAGTGACTTGAATGAATGGAGGGTGTCTGCATCAACATCCTCCCTGGAAGTGGGTTTTGTTAGTAAAACCCACCAGATGTTGACCCAGAGCCCTTGTCCCCAAAAGCAGACATTTGGGGATCTCCTGCTTTAAGTTTTATACACCCTGGGTGGTTTGCACAAAGGTATTTCCTGTGGATGGTGATAGCTAGGGACTGGGGAGTGTGGGTGGCAAGCTGAATCATTGCAATAAGACCCTAGCTATATGGCCCCTTGCTTGGCATTCAGGATAGGTGGTTGCAACCATGGCTATGTTGGTAACACCTTAGTCCTGGTGGCTCACAGCTGGACTTTTAGGTTCTGTCTCCCAGCAGAGGAGGCAGATGACATGTCTAACTAGGTATCATTTACTTGTGCATGTGGGGGTGAGGTGTGTGTGTGTGTGTGTGTCCTTTAGATAATAATTTTTATTTATTTTTTTCGAATTGTAGGCTTCAACATTCCTGCTTGGTGTGAATTCTGCTGGAAATAATCATCATCTCTAAAAGGTATGGTGTGATCTTCATATTCATGTGTTTTTTCAAGTCTTAGTTTGTTTGAGCTGGGGAGACCGATAAGGTCTTGGTGCAATGCGGGAAGCAAGCCTGGGATCCTGTATGTCATCAGGATTTCTCATCAGCTGTGACCAGGGCTATATTTGGATGTCAGTATTGTACTTTTGTATTAAATAGTCAAGCCTATGACAGCTTCTGAGGACAGCTTGATTTCTGTAGCTGCTCCTACCGACTGCCATCCATGGATTGAGCATGGTCCACATGGATTAGCAGTGAGATTCTGATTCTGGTATTGTTTTTTGTGTGGATTGTGAGCAGCTGAGATCAGCGTGTTTTCTGTTGCTGTTCTCCAGACTCTCATCCATGGGCAGAAGTTATCTGTGATATTTCAATCCGTAATGTCGTTGTTGTGAAGCTTTAAGTAGTTCTAAAGCCTGTTTTGATATCTCTCCAACTTGTGTTCCACTTTTTAGTTCTTTGGAGTCATCTGTTCTATGCATCGTGATGGCAACACCAAGCAAAATGGCAAAACTTTCCAGTGTCACTGCTAAGGACCGTGCATTGCAATTCAAGTTGGAAGGCATGTATGAGGATGGAGGAAAATGTTTGTCACTTTGTGATCACCCATTGACTATGTGAGGAAGGATACAGTGGTGGATCACTGCAAAAGTAAAAACATATGAAGAAATGCAAGCCAGAAGAATAGCAACAGACAGGTGACGCTTCACACCAGCTTTAATGCCACAACTTCTGCAGCTGCATCACGGAAGACTACTGTATTGGGAGTATTAAGGGCTTGGTGTGGTGCAAATATACCCATCGAAAAGTTGGATCAACCATGCATAAGAGACTGGATGGGGGACAACGTTAAAGGAATTGGTGCTCTCCCAAAGGTATCCACCTTAAGGTAGAACTACTTGCGTAAATTGAGAAAGGAAATGGAAGACGAATTTCACAGCTTGTGAAAGGGAAGACATTCTCTGTAATGTGCAATGAGACGAAAGATGCAGATGCCCGCTGTATAATCAACATACTTTTTGTCATGCAGGGCGGACAATCTATCATTGCAGAAACAACAGAGTTGACAGCAGTAAATCACACCACTGTCGCACAAAGTGTTATAAAGACATTGCAGAAATATGATGCGGAGATGGACCAAGTAGTCATCTTCATCAGTGACAATGCGCGGTACATGGTGAAGTGCTTCAAAGAGGTTTTACATGGCCTTATTGGTGCCCATGTGATCCATGTTGGTTGCTGGGCACATATGTTATCCTTGGTGGGAGACACATGGATTGACCATTTTGAACTGGTCAATAAACTTGTAGCACTTGTGAAATACTCATTCCAGCAGTCGCCCAAACGTAAGAGAGAGAGTACTTGGCATTCCTGGAGGGGCGAGATGTAGAAAAGAAAATATTGCCTCCTGTTCCTGTCTTAACCCGTTGGAACACTTGGTTTGAAACTGTTAAGTACCATTCACTTTATCTTCAGCACTTAAGAGACTTCTTCCAGGAAGAAGCAAGTGATTGCAACTCCATGAATTCATTGAGAAAACTTTTTCAAGACTGGTTTATAGAGCTGCAGATTCACACAACCTTCATCGCTGAAAACTGCAATGATCTCATCAGCACAATAGAACTTCTACAAAGGAAAGACAAACCCTTGGCTGTTTCCATATTCAATGCACTACATGGAATAAAACAGAGGTTTCAGATGGGTGTATCAAAAACGGAAGCATTTGGAGAAAAGACAGATGAATACTTAGCTACTCTTAGGCCACGGGTTAAGCAGGAGCAGATTGCAATTTTCCAAAAAGCATTTGAAGTAGCCCTAAACAAAATGGCAAAACATATGGAAACAAACCCAGCCATAGGGTTCTTGAAAGCCTGCCATATTTTGAACCCCTACAGCCTTCCTAAATTGAGTAGGGACTTCATACACTACTCCAGTGACAATGGTGTATTTGAACTGCACAACAAAACTGCACTACAAAAGGACTGGGAGATGTATGTTGGGCAGGACATAGGAGAGCTTCCAGACATAATGGACTTTAATGTTGGCCAGTACTGGATTTCAGTGCAACCACAATTACCAGTGCTAGCCAAAGCTGCTCTGCAAGCCATTTGGATACCTGTGTCGAGTGCCGATGTGGAGAGATCTTTCTCGGTCTACGGACAGATCCACACAGACCAAAGACGTAACCTGCTAGTAGACAATATGAGATTACTATCCCAGCTTATGTACAATAAGTCAAAAGATTAGATTGGTGAACATTTTCTACAGACGTTTTGCACATTTTTTAGTTATAGGATGTAAACACTTTCAATAACTTTTGTTAGCTTGTTTTCCACATTCCTTGTCATGTCGCTCGCACGTGTGTGTGTGTGTGTGTGTGTGTGTGTGTGTGTGTGTGTGTATTTATATTTTGTTTTAGTTCATGTGTTTTTCACTGTATATTTTTTGTCATACTGTATTGCACATTTTGCACATTTTCATTTAGGTTTTGTTTATGCACAGTTTTCCACATTTCCTGTACCTTTGCACATTTGACACTTCGAGTATTTGTATTTAGGTTTTAGTTCACTTGTTTCAATATATATTCACTTTTGACATTCTGCACATTTTCATTTAGATTTTGTTTTTTCACATTTTTCAACTGTTGTATATTGTTTTTGATTTGCAATATTTGCACTCTTTATAAACTACCTTTCTTGAAATGGTGTACTTGCTTTTATTCACTTCATTAACATTTCTTGGGATTAGAACTTATGAGAAAGGTCATGTGGGCGGCAACTTAGTCTGCATTGTGTGGTGACTGGTGGCAGTCTCTAATGGCTAGTTCCTTTTAATTTATCCAAGTGTCCTGCAGTCTAATATTCTGTATTGTCACACCTGAGGGATGTGGGCTGCAGAGCTTTACCACCATGTTACTGACAACACACCAGAAGGATGGAGGCCACAGTGCTGCCGCCATTGCACAGGAGGGAGGAGGGCCTCATTGCTGCTGTTGCCATCACACTGGAGGGATGGGGGCTGCAGGGCTACTGCCAATCAGACCAGAGGGAGGGGTCCACAGTACTGCTGTCCCCATTGCACCAGAAGGATAGGGGGCATTAGTGGTCCTGTCATTATACGGGAGGGATAGGGGATGTAGTGCACCTACTGCCTTCACAAATTGTAGCTTCTAAAATAACTTGATAGCTACAAGTGCAGATATGCAACAGCAGATGTAGAAATGTGAAAATGCATGTTAGCAGAGTGAAAAAATGGTTAAACACAGGTTACAAAGCCAACACCGGTTAAAACCTATTTTGGACTTGCAGACACCGGTGACAATGCTGGTTTTGTCAATCTGCAAAATGGAATTTGCCTTTTCTCAATCATGGTAAACCACTGTCCCTGGTAATAAATGTAGATGCAATTTATTTCTCTCTAGCTACATATATCCACATATTAGCTATGACACAGGAAGCAGTAAACTTCAGAACACCTGAGCTCACCCTTCACGCAGACATCAAATGCAACACACCTGCACAGAACAGCTCAGAAAGCACTCTTCAACACAGATACACCTAGAATCTGAATCCAAAAACCAGACAAGCAGATAAGAGAGAAACAGCAGAAAGGTAATCATTTCAACTAATGGAAACCTCTAAAAAATATTTCTCACAGGTACATAAACATTAAACACACCGAAACCACACTGCAAAAAACAGCTACAAAACACAGGTCCATTATGATATCCTTTCACTCCTACTGTGTAAACTAAATAGGTGTTTGGCTGTCTGAGTAGTACACTGATCATCTGCTCTTGTGTACCCTGACCTCAACATCACTTGTGGCACCTCCATGCTACACCACTTGTGAGGAGGTCAGTGTGCACTCAAGCAGATAAATAGTGTAGTCCACCACAGTCCAACACATATCCCCATTTACATTCCTCATGTTACAGCCTGTGTTGCACTTAGTACATGAGGTGGTGAGTCAATTAAGCAATAAGGCAGAACCAGGGGTTAGATTAACAGACTGTTAAGCAACACCAGGTGTGCAATGTGACAGGAGGGAGATTTTTAATAAAATAGTTCTTCCACCAGCAATTTAATGGTTCAAAATCAGGTTGCAACATTCCAGTCATTTAGCAGTGCTGACAGGAAGAATTAATGTTCCTTGAAATATGGCAAAAAAGAAGAGGAGCACAAACAAGAAAAACAATTAGTGCAATCGTGTCAGCTGGTACAAGAGCAGCATGGCATTATTCTAGCACTAATGCCGTATTGCTTGTGAAATACAAAAACAGGAGAAGGAGGAGAAAACAGCAGTGTTGCGAAAGTGCACCGGCAGAATATCTCCAATGTCTTGTCTATCCCACTTGCTATACTATCACCGCAGTGACTCCCCGACTGCGAAAACCACCACAGCACCAGAAATCGGGCAAAATCCGCCCGTTGCTGTGGTGGTCCGTGCGGCAATCGGGACTGCCTCACTGGGTGTTTGTGCCCCTGGTCCAACTCCGACTCTGAGTTAGAATCCTAAATACTAGGGTGTAGGGGGGCAGAGCCCCCCACAAGGGGGGGTTCGGGGTGAAGACCCCCCAATTGTGAACGCTGACATCCCGTGGCTACAATGCTAGCAGTCGGCATTGTAGCTGCCATGGTAGGTGATGTTTGCGCTAGTGCTGTTGAAATGCTATAGGTAAACCATCCCACCCACTCACACAAATGGTCACAGACACGGCAACTCCATATACAAGAGACAGGAAGGATGTCACAAAAAGGTCACCAAATACGGCAAATCGGAAATAGTTCAATGGCTAAATGAAGACAGCAAGATAATGCGGTCCTCCTCAGTATGCTATAACATGAATAGCCATCCACAATTTCCCAATTTTGATCGATATGATTTAAAGGAGGCATTATAGCACTGTATGCAAAAGATCCATTTTGCAACATCTGTACATAAATAACGACGTGTTCTATTATTGAAAAGTATAGATCTCATTCAGTAAACAAAACTGTGTAGAAATCATGTTTTCAACAGTAATAAATATATTCAATATATAATAATCTATCCCACAACCATGTTACAAGTGCATTAACCCACTCCGAAGGTGGCATCTAATGGGGAATTAATGCATGGTTGTGACCATTGTGGCATGAGGCCTTCCGCCTCGTGCCACAGTGGTCCCAACCATGCATTAATTCCCCATTAGATGCCACCTTCGTCATGGCTTAATGCTTACATGGTGATCAACCTGTACATGACAGTGTAACATGGACTAATGTACAGCTGTTGGAATCCTAACAGCCAATCAGATTGCAGAATTTGAGATTCTTTTATAATAAAGTTTTATTATTTCAAAGCTACATACAGAAAGTACACATGACCATAAATTAAAAGATATTGTACTAAATAACTCTTAAAATGTTAGAAGACCTCAATATGTATTCTCTGAAGACTAGAAGATGGGGGGGGGGAGACATGATTGAAACCATCAAGTATCTCAAATGAATCAAGAAAATGGAATGCTAGGAGATATTCAGGCTTCAGGAATGAAACATCACATGAGCCAGATCCTAAAGCTGAAGTGTAATAAATTCAGAAGGAACAAACATAAGTATTTCTTCACAAAAAAGAGCGGTGAACAGATGGCACCAAATGTCACAGGGGTTAATGTGCAGACTGTAAATGCATTTAAGCACAGTTGGGACAGACGTATGGGTTTAGGGAGGGGGGAACTCACAGATGGAGTGAGAGAGAGAGAGACAGTGATTAGCAAGGTGGTGAGGGATTAGGGGGTTGGAGGGAAACGTGTAATCAAATGCAGTCTGATCAGTAACAGACTGTCTCCAGGACAGAGATAGGACAGAACAGACATGAAGGACCTTTGCTGTTTTTCTGCTAGTATTATCTATCTTTCTATAATCCAACTTGTAAAGAAGGATGTGGGTGTTAAGTAATCCCACTCACAGATGCCTGGGAGTGGTGTGGTAGTAGTGGGTTGGGGGAACAGGCTTTAGCTCAACATCGCCTATCACCAAAACCAGCAAGGAGATGAGGATTCAAATAGAGCCTTTGGGCTGCCTGTAGGGAGAGGATGGAGTGGGGGGAATATGGAAGGAGAATGAAGTATATAGAGTCAAAATAGATCTAGGGAAATTAAAGGAGACTACACACAGGACACCAGAGAGAACCTGATAAGGGGAGAAAGGTGAAGGAGAAGAGGCTCAATGAGTATGAAACGGGTTAAGCTGGAGGGAGTGGCATGGGGTAGCAAGGAGGGAGAGAAGGGATAAATGTAAAAGAAGCATGCAAACATACACACAAGTCATGAAGTCTATCTAGTCTGTTTGATGCAAAGCCCAGTGTTTAAGTGTATAACAATGGACCTGCTCCCCCCAAACAGTCATAACCTTCCCCTTCACCCTGTCCCAACTCTCTCTTGAACCCAACCACCATCTTCTAATTAACAACCTCAAACAGGTGTTACTTCTACCCCAATACTACAGGGGTGCAGCCAGGAATTTCAGATTTGCACACCAAGTGGACTCACTGCTACCCCCCCATTAGGGTGAGCTACCCCTTCCCCCACCCACTGTCCATGCCCTCTCACCCAACACAAATGTAATTTTCTCTATTGTATATCAGCACACCTCTAGCCACATGACAAGCATTTGTCAGACAAACAGACTGGCTTTTGGTTACAATATTGCATTGTGACAAGCCTCTGTACCACATCAAGGTAGCCAGTCACACAAAGGCTCATTCACACATCACTAGACATGCCACTACACCACAATGCTTGTAGGGGACATTTGTTCCACAGTGCTTGCTGTGAAAGATGCTCACGAGTCCCCCCCCAGTGAACTTTGACATCATTGTAATGTAATAAACAAAAGTGGTAAACACATGGCCTTTGTATTACAAAGAATACCTACAGTCTAGATATTGAAACACAAATTCTCTCCAAAGCTGCACACAGGAGGGAGAGTGGTGTGCATATTTGTGGAACCCTTACAAACAAACAGAGGTGAGACAACAAAGTGCCTCAGCTGGGACTTGAACACAGGGAACCCAGGCCACACAGAATACTGGTCTGATTGTGCTAACCAGCTGCGCCACTGAGACAACTGGCCAGGAACCTGGGATCTCCAAGCATATTACTCTCTCATATGCACAACCCAAAGGCAACAAAACAAATATTTACTTGTAACAATCACACAGGAGTGCGGAGTGCATATTTATGGAACACATGCACCGCTCGTAAGTGTTCTATAAATATGAACATCACACTCATGTGAGAGATTGTTAAAAGTAAATATTTGGTTACCCAAATCAGTGACCTGGGTTCAAGTCCCAGCTGTGGCAGTTCCCCCCCCCCCAATTCATTTCCTTTGTAGCAGTACTACTAAGCTAAAAAAGACAAATGTTAGGAACACCACAAAGACCCCACCCACAGGCTAGCTGTTTATTCCCCCAAAGAAACCTCCACCCCACACTACCCTCCACTGCACACTACCCCTTGCAGTCAACTCTTCCTAGACAATATTGGCAGTGAGCACCCCTCCTTCTCACAGATTAGCAACCCCTACACCTTAGATCCCTCCCCCCTTCACAATTCAGGGAAGGCAGGCAATATGCAGGTATGTACCCCCTCACAGCTGGATCCCTTCAGACAGACTCTCCCCGCAACTAGTTGTGTGCTCCTTCCAGATGTTAACCCTTCCCACAGACTGCTCACCTTCCTCTGGCACCCCTCCCACCCTGAACAGACTAGCAGTATTCTCCCCCTCCTCCCACAACAAGAAACCTCACCTCACAATACCCCTTGCAGTCAACCCTCCCCAGAACAGACTGGCAGTGAGCCCCCCACTATATATATATATATATATATATATATATATATATACACACACACACACACACACACACACAGCTGGAACTCACCCTTTCTCACTGATCAGCAGCCCCTACATCTGCACAATTCAGAAGAGGGGGTGACAGATAATATTACATATGCACTAATAGTGCTTAGTGACGGCTTCTTGTTTGTTCCTATGACATTAAAAGGAGAAGAAAACTTTGATCACCACCTCCCTCTACATCAGCGTTGTGATATCACAACTAACCCTGAAACCAGGGAACTGCCGGTCATGGGTATACATGGCTGGAGTTATCCAATATCCTTAATGTTATCCAGGCATATTTATCGGATAAGTAGATGCCCGGATACTTCCTGACATCATGTTTACATGCAGCTAGTGTTACTGAGTTATGCTCAGAGATCTCCACTCTGAGCGCAGTTACCCAGTAACCCAGCTGCATGTAAATGCAGTGATTGAATCCTGTACAGCACTCGGGAGTGGGATGGAGGAAGCATGGAGCGTGCCGCCCAATAGAGGCATTGCTAGCAGACTGCACTGTACAGGGATATTGGAGATGCTTCGCGGATTTGCATGTTATCCACAGTAAACACACATCTCTGATATCCCCAGACAGATGCTGTTATGTGCAGACATTGACAAATTTTCCACTCCAGGGGCTCTGTTTCTGTCGGCTGTGCACAATGAGTCACTCAGCAGGGTGTACAGGTGGAATATAGAAATGTACTCACTGAGCGAGGAGTGACACACTGGGATGATGTCTCGGGGGTGGGTACAAGCACTGTCATCTCATTTCTATACTTGGTACTTGTGGAGAAAAAACTAGTACTGTTTGTTTATAACAAGTGCACTCACTCTTGGAGTTTCTTTGTAAGCATACATTGTTTCCAGTACTACACAAGAAATACAGAACTAGGAGTCCCTGCCAGATGCTGTACATGACTAAGGGTTGCACCTCAGACCCGTGGCTGATTAGTACAATATGCAGGCTACAGCCGAGTGTAGACTTAGGCATAAATCAGACTAGAGTTTTTTCTATTTTGTTTGGACTGCAGAGACCTACCTCAGAGTTCTGCCTGTCTGATTCAATCTTCACCCTTTGCTGCTGTAAAAAAAGAATAATTCATTCTGTCAATCAGAAGTTCAGATTCAGAACAGTATAAGCTTTCTCTGGGGTTTTTGGTCTCCATGTGTAAAACCCTTTTGCACTTTTGTGACCTTCAAAATCTTCCCTGTAGTTTAACATATCATCTGAAACACACACCAGTTAATATTTAAATGCAACTTCTTATAGAGAGTGCCTGTGAACCAGGCTGGTGTGTCTAGTCAGATACCATTATATCAGCAGTAATTAACCAGAAGATGGCTTTATTTCTCCCTCTGTAAATTAATATTATTCTGCCTGCATCTTATTTTGAATGATTTATCTTTGACTCCAGAGAGTTTGCAATGGTTCTGTCATACTAAACCAAACAGTTTGAACTTCAGACTTGAATTTTGTAACCCATGGGCAGTTTTAGTTTTCTATTTTAAGACACAGAAACGTTCTGTTGCCAAAAAATGTAATGGAAGAAATTGCTCTGACATGTTATTTCTCACCATTACTGCTTCACAAACCTGGGACACAGATTCCATAAATGAAGGAAAACTACTCACTACAGTCGGCCAGGTAGTACACGTCAGAAAGTGATGACAGAAAATAAATCATATGTGTGCTTTATGATGTCTAAAAGAGTGCAACTATTACAGATATAACTGCCAAGTTCTTCTTGAAATGACAAAGAACTCTCCATGAATGACTGGGATCAATTTATACATGGGATATAAAGATACACATAAACAATGCATATTTAACTTAATGCCTAACTCTTTGCATTAATGGTGCATGAAGCACATTCTTATTCTGTGTGCCTTCACAAGCTCTGCCTAAAGAGATCAGCCAGCAGTCCCGTTTTTGGGATGGGACCACGTTTCTTGCCAGGCTGAATAAAGAGTTATGTGTGTTGGAAGAGAGCTTTTATCCAGACGTCAGAAATGCTGCAAAAGCAGCAGGGCTGAAAACAAAAAGTGTGTGTGTGTGTGTGTGTGTGTGTGTGTGTGTGTGTGTGTGTGTGCCAAGTAAGGGGGGCTAACTCGTGACCTACTAACATACTAAAATGCCAGCAGGATAGGCCTAACGGTCTTTCATGTCTGCTCGTTTGGTCACCCCCCAGCCTGGGAGCTGACCTTGCTGCCCCACCCTTGCCTTCTCTGGCTTCTCCCTTCCCAGTTCCGGATATTCTTGCTGCTCTGGATTTTGCTTACAGAACCCTTCCCCTGTACCTGTCCCCCCCCGAACCCCTACACCATCTCTGCCTCCACCAGCCCCCTGGGCAGCGCATTCCATGGCTCCACCACCCTCTCAGTGAAGTAGCACCTCTTCCGTTTCTCCTCTGAATCTTCCCCCCTCCAGCTTCCACCCATGCCTCTAGTTGCCCCCTCCTCCTCCTTCTTCAAAGCACCCTGACTGCTCCTCCCCTATTTACCCCCTTCATGTACCTGAAGACCTCTATAATGTCCCCCCGGTCCCTTCTCTCTTCCAATGTGTACATATTTAGCTCTTCAAGCCTCGCCCCATAGGTCCTGTCCCCCAAGCCCCAAATCATTTTGGTTGCCCTCCTCTGGACCCTCTCCAGGAGTTTAATGTCCCTCTTCAAGTGTGGCCTCCAAAACTGCATGCAGTACTCGAGGTGTGGCCTCACCAAGCAGTTATACAGAGGGACTATCACTTCCCTCCTTCTGGAGGTGCTCCCTCTAGTGATGCATCCCAGCATCCTGTTGGCCTTAGCTGCTGCCCTCCTACAAGTCTCTGAGTTGTTCTTCTTGACATCCACCACCACCCCCAGGTCCCTTTCAGCCACCGAGACTTGTAGCATTTCGCCCCCCCCAGGGTGTACACTTGGCCCGGGTTTCTGGCCCCCAGGTGCAGTATCTTGCATTTCCCTGCATTGAACCTCAGCTTCCACTTTCTAGACCAACTTTCCAGAGCCTCCCGGTCTCCCTGTAGGGCCACCCTCCCCTCCTCCCCATCCACCACCACCCCCAGTTTTGAGTCATCCACAAAGAGACTCATCTCACTCCTGATACCTGTCCTTATGTCAGAGACGTAGGTGTTGAACAGGAGGAGCCCAAGGATTGATCCCTGTGGGACCCCACTAATGATCCTCCTCGGGGATGAGACTATCCCGCCAGATACGACCCTCTGGGTCCGGTCCTGGAGCCAATTGTCTATCCATCTGATCATCTGGTTCCCCACCCCCATTTCTCCTAGCTTATCCAACAGTCCCTCATGAGGAACAGAGTCAAATGCCTTGATGACATCTAGAAAGAGGACGTCCACTGGTCTATCCAGGTCCAAGGCACTCGTCACCCAATCACATCCATGCTGTCTATCGTCCAGGCACCCTGACTCTTCCAGGTCCCCCCCAGCCTCTCCTTGACAATCCCTCCATCACCTTGCCCACCACTGATGTCAGGCTAACAGGACTGTAGTCCCCTGCCACCTCCCTTGATCCCCCCTTGTGGATAGGCACTATATGTGCCACCTTCCTGTCCTGGGGCATCCACCCTGTCCTCAGAGAGATGGTGAAAAGCTCTGCCAGGGGTTTCGCCAGGACATCCGCAAGTTTCTTCAGCACTCTGGGATGTAATTTATCTGGCCCCAGTGCTTTCTCCATCTTAATGGACCTGAGGGCTTCCCTCACTCTCTCTGCTGTGATTTTCTCCTCCGCTACCTCTTCTCCCTGCTTAGCCTTCCCCCCTCCTGACAGTGATGCCTCCCCCTCTCCCCAGACCCGCTGATCGGTAATGGTCGCCCCCTCCTCAGTATCACTGTCTCCTCCCATGTATGATGCAGCACCCCCATTTTCCTTGGTGAAAACTGAGGTGAAGTACTCATTTAGTACCTCAACCTGCTCCCCAGGTCATGTGCCCATCTCTCCCCTGTTTTAATCCTGCTAATCTGCCCCTTCACCCTTCATTTTTCCCCAATGCATCTAAAGAACCCCTTGTTCCCTCTCCTAATTTCCTTGGCCAGGTTCTGCTTCTTCCTTGTCTTAGCCGCCCTCACCACCCTAGTGGCCCGCCAGACAGAAACAAGGGAAAATTACACTGTAACTGCAGGCAACAGCTCAGAATTAGGCAGACGGGATTCCAGTGTCAAGAGTTAGAGAGGAACTGTACATGTTATATTACAGCTCATCCAAGTGAGGGTGTTCATCCAAGCAACAAAAAGACATAAAGAATGTCACTGCCTTTTCTGTCAAAACAGTTATGCATTAAGGAGGGAGGGAGAGTGTGTGTGTGTGTGTGTGAGTTACTGGGTAATGGTATTTTCTCAATTATTTATTATTATAATCATTCTGCTGTCATCTGCAGTCAGTTCTCATCGGTATCCTCACTGCATAATAAGAATTTAACTCAAATGTCCTTGGGGCTAAATATGCTGTTCGCACAATGAAACCAGCATTTGAAAAAATCACTGGCACCTTCTTGAGTGTGCTTCATGGACCATTAATACAAAGTGTTAGGCACCAAGTTAAATATGCCTTTTTTATGTGTATATTTATATCTCATGTATAAATTGATCCCAGTCATTCATGTTGAGTTTGTATGAAGTTTTTTTAATTTTTTAATTTATTTGTTTGTTTGTTTTTAATACAGCAGACAGCTTCTCCGATGCCCGGCCCCCCACGAGAATGCACTTAGTCCAGAGTTAGAGTATAATCTTTGTTAGTGTGATCGGGATGTGGAGTCAAACTTGAGCAACCAGTGACCTCTATTTGTGATTTTATTCACTGGAGAGTGCAAGGGAAAGATTTATTTCTCTCTTTAAATATGTAGAAACCACCCAAAATGCAATGCCGTCTGCATCTCCATTTGTCAATCGACTTGTGACAAAGGGACACAACTCAATGTGTGACATTTATAAGAGGAAATCGCTCAACATGGGGCAAATATTTAATTTAGGGTGTGTGTGTGTGTGTGTTTTTTATAAACAGGTAGATTGATCATTACTCCCACGCCTTATATAGCAGGACTAAACAATTGCTAAATTGCTATAATGATTTGTATTTTGTTTATAAGAAACAGACCAATTTAGGAGCAATTATGAAAATAAAGAGACTTACGTGATAGAACAAGACAATAATTAGAGGTAGGAAAACATCAGCCAAATCTGTTATCCTAATAATGTCCCCCACCCAATGTTTATTATAACACCAACACATAATAAACCAACTGCCTTGCAGGCGCAACCCTGCTTGCTTGTGAGTGACTGAAATTGTTTAAGCTAACAGTCTTTCTCACCTTAGCCCCCCTCACTTTGTTCTGCTGCTGCACCATGCCTGTTTTCTTGATCAGACCTTGGATACTGCTCCGCTTAAAGTTGGCAGGTGGCTGAATAAATCGGTTTCTGTTGGAGGTCTCTGCTAGCCAATCACTCGATGATCTACAACGATCAATCAATCAATCAATCAAAACTTTATTTATAAAAAGGCACCTTTCTAAAACCAAGGTGCCTGTACATCACATAATAAAACAATATTACTAAAAACGATGAAAATTATCCAAGCTTAATATTATTTAAAAATCATTATACGCTTGTTTAAAAAGATACATTTTAAGTGCTCCCTTAAAAGGTTGGACAGTCGGGCAATCTCGGACCTGACGAGGTAGAGAATTCCACAGGGTCAGGGCCATAAAACTAAAATATCTGGCCCCGGAAGTCTTCAAACGAACCCTGGGAATCTCTAGTAATCCCTCGTCAGTTGATCGGAGAGAGTGGGGGGGACAGTAGGGACGAAGGAGATCTTTCAGGTAGTCAGGTCCCTGATCATGTAGGGTCTTATAGGTCAGCAAACCGACCTTGAAGGTGATACACCAGCATATTGGCAGCCAATGCAGTCCGCGTAGCACAGGTGTTATATGACTGGACCTAGAGGAACCAGTCAATATTCTGGCTGCCGCATTCTGCACTAGCTGCAAGTGGCGAATATCAACCCCCAGTAGCCCAAGATAAAGAAAATTGCAGTAGTCAAGACAGGAGGTAATGAAGATGTGGACCACAGTAGGGAGATCATCAGGAGGAACCAGATGCTTCCCCCGGGCAATGTTCCTCAGGTGGTAAAAAGAGGCTTTGACAACTGCCAACACCTGTTATTTAAGTGTTATACAGCTGTCAAAAACAACTCCCAGATTCTGCACCCAGTCTGAGGTAGTTAGCTGGACACCCCTGAGCCATAAGCCCGAGGGAGATCCAGCTAACAAACCCACCTCCCGACGACCTGGGTCCATGACCAACACCTCAATTTTTCTTGGATTCAACTGCAGCCAACTCACATTCATCCAGTCCTGGATTTCGGCAAGACAGTTATTAAAAAACGAGAGGGCGGCATCTTGGCTACGTACAAAGGACATGTACAGTTGAGTGACATCTGCATGGCAGTGAAAACTCAAACCGTACCACCTAATGATCGATTCCAATGGCAGCATGTACACCGCAAACAACATGGGTGCCAAAATGGAGCCCTGCGATACCCCACAGGTTAGGGGGAATGATGTCGAGGAAAACATCCCAGACACCATCCTATGAGTCCTACCCTCGAGGAAGGATCGAAACCAGCTGAGAACTGTACCAACAGCACACCATGGTCCACGGTGTCAAATGTCACAGAGAGATCAAGAAGGGCCAAGATAGAACAGGTCCTTCGATCTCTCGCTATCAGGAAATCATTCAGTACCCGGACCAGAGCCGTCTCGGTACTAAGTCTCTTCCTAAATCCGGACTGGAGAGAATCATAGACATCGTGGCTGGTTAAATGATCATCTGACTGTGACACAACCACCTTATCAATAACCTTTCCCATAATGGGTAGGTTAGAAATGGGTCTGTAGTTAGCCAGACAGTCTGGGTCCAAGGAGGGCTTCTTAAGAAGGGGCTGAACCATAGCCTCCTTCAGAGAATTTGGAAAAATTGTCCTCTCCAAAGACCTCCAGACTATCTCAGCCAGGACTGGACTGATTTTATCTACACAGCTCACTAGGAGACATGTAGGTCTCGGGTCCAAACCAGAGTTGGTCGGACGCAATAATTGGATGACCATCACAATGTCATTGATTGTGGGAAGGCTGAAGTCAGACCACACAAAACTGGTGTCCGACATCTCCTGTCGACCATCACAACTCCCTCTAGATAGAGTCAGGCGGATGTCGGACCTTATTTTGGCAACCTTATCGGAAAAGAATTGAGCAAGCTCCTCACACCATTCTTGAAAAAAGGCTCTTCTGGGCTGAAGACAGATTGGATTGCACAATCTGTCCACGGTCCAGAAAAGCTGAGCTGGTCTATTCTGAGCAGCAGCAATCTCTCTGGACAGGAATTCTGCCTTCTTACGAGAGATTGCTGATTGATAGACCACATAATGGTCCATCAATCTAAGTTTGTCACAATCCAAGCCCGACCTCCACCAACATCTCTGTAATCTTCGTCCAGCTCTCCTCGTCTCCCTTAGAGTCTCATCAAACCAAGGAGACCTAGGGCAAAGAGTGAGGGGATGAACATGAACAGGAGCAATGGAATCCAGGGCCCCTGTTACTGCCTTATTATAGGCAAGTACCAAGTCCCCTGGGTCCATGCAATCACTCGGAAAACCCGATAGGTCCAACACCACCATCAAGCCATATGGGGAAACACCCCTCAAAGGGCGGTACTGGACCATCTCCATAGGGGCTGGCCTACTAGACGTGGCCTCAAAACTGAATCCAATGGAATAATGGTCAGACCATCTGACTGGTTCCACCACCAAATCGGATATCTCCATCCCCAGTAGGAACACCAAGTCCAATGAATGACCTCCAATATGGGTTGGGGAGGAAATAACCTGTGTGAAGCCCAGTGAAATCATTAACTGGCGGAAGTCTTGACCAAACTGTGAGAGCTCATTGTCAACCCAGGCATTGAAGTCCCCCAGAACCAACCATCTGGGGGATCCCAATGTCAGGTCAACAATGAAGTCTGTGACTTCCTGCAGGAAAACATTCCCATCACCTGGTGGATGGAAGACAAGAAGAATTCTACGCCCCACACCCTCGCCCATAATACATTCAAAGGAATTGGTGGTACCCACTGGTACTTCCACTAGGCCCAGTTCTGATCTAAAACAGATGGCAACACCCCCGCCCCTATGATCCATCCTAGGGCCATGTATCACGGAGTACACAGCTGGAATTGCTGAAGACAAAACCGGGCCAGCATTTTCATCCAGCCAGGTCTCGGTGATGCACTCCAGGTCTGATGTTCTAACAAGATACGCTATAATAGCAGTCTTGTTTTTAATGGACCTGGCATTATATAACACCACCTGAGTAGGATGAGCATCCGAGGATGACCATGCTACCTGCTGACTACCAGCAGGACCCTTGGGTATGGGAACCAGCCAGAGAGAGCCCCTTTCCTGGACCCATTTTGCCCCAGGGAGTCTACTTGTTCCCACTATCCCTATCCACCCACTCCTTTCCAATTCCTCTCCAGGCCCAGCCCTCATCCTCCCCTTTTTCCTGGTAATCTCCAGAGCCCTACACCATCTATACACATCTGGTGACAGGGGAGGACAAAAGAATGGACAGAGGTCTCTGAGCCTGGAGGAGGATTAATACCTGACCATCCTAATATCATCCCAACACACATTTACTGTGCTAACTAAATCCCAATAACAATACCAAACTGCAAATTCAGCCTAAATCTAAACCCAGATAAACAATAAAAAAGGAAACTATAAAATCAAATAAATACCCCCAAACACCTACCCATACAAAATAAAAAAAGAATTATAAATGTAAAGTAACTTAAGTCCAAAAGTATGAAATTTATGATGAAAAAATATAAAAACAAAACAATTCTTCAGCTGCCGAAGGCCCTCTCACAGCCTAAGGAGGCCAATAGAGCACAGGTACTCTTACTTCCTGAGCCCAAGGAACTTTTTACTTTTAATTTATCATTTAACCCCGAGCACTCTCACTACCAGGGGGACCAAAGAGGCACTTTCACTGCCAATCAGATGTAAAAAATAGAGTCATTTCCTTCATCTTGAAGTTTAAGTGGGACTGTTTAAAAAGGACTGGTCTCAGTACAAGTTAATCGGATGATGCAGAAAATCCTGAAGATGGGCCCGGAATATACACTAGCAGACCAGCAGTGAGTGAGGACTCCCCCCCTCCACACCCCCAAAAAGCCCCTAATCAGACTACACCACACAGGACCTGCAGCCACAGATACCCAGAAGCCAGACTAAAAAGGCCAACCTCAGAATACCTTAAGAGTACCCCAAAAACCTCTAGCTCCCCAGAGGCAAAATGAGGCAACTCCTGCTCAGTCCCAGGCAGCGCAGTCCACGATTACCCAGGCACAAATGGGGGGGTAGGAGCCTCCATCAGCCAATACACTGTACAAGGCCTGCTTCTTCTAATTTAATGCTGAACACTCCAATTAAAAATATATAGTCAGAAAAAATAAAATCCCAAAAATGGAAGGCAACCGATCAATGAATCGGGTCCCCCCACTCACAGTACTTTGGAGCAGAATCAGCACTTCAATCCATCAGCCTCCTGGCCCTTCAGTCCCAGACAACTCTGTCAGGACCTCCAATCATTAGAAGACACGCAGATGATAATCCGGATAACAAAATTCAAAAGTAAATCCAACAGATCAAATCATGACACCAGTTCAAAAGATGAAGCACTAAACTCTATGATCAATACACGGTGAAAATCCACAGTAGATATTAAATCCAGTTGACTGAGCCCACAAACGACAGCAGACAGAAGTCAGCAGCTCCAAAACATACCACACAAGAGCCAAGAAATCCCGATGGCATCGCCTGCAAGCTCGGCACACTCTCCTGCCCCGCCGCTGAAGGCAAATAGATGCAATACACCACTCGGGATATCCCGGCAACATCACTTGCGAACTTAGCTTATTCCTCCATTGTACCCATTCTCCAAACCCTCGCTCCAGCACAAGTTAGAGCCCGAAACCGCGAAAAACCGATTTGTTTAATCGGTGGAGTTTTTGAAAAGCACAGAAAGCTAAAAATAAAAATAAAACGAAGGGAAAACAATAAGGAAGCACACAAAAACATGAAACACTAAACTAAACAGCCGACAGTACGCCTAGCCTGGTGGCCATCTTGGGGATCCACCACCTGTACCCACCGACTAAGCTACTGTGCCACTGTTGACAAGTTGGACAACCATTTGTCCTTCATGCAGTGAATCCCGATCCCACCACACAAGAAACAGATGGCAGTTTAAAGTCACACGCTGATTGGCTTGCTGAAAATGGAAAATCAGCATTATCAACAGCAGAGGCATAATGACAGAAGATGTCATGACTTGCTGATTACTCTCTGACTCACAGTTCCAACTGTGTACCTCCCCTCCCATCTCGGACTGGTCTCAGCCTCAAACAATTTACTGTAAAAAAAGAAAAGATTAAAAAAAGTAAGATGCAAAAGTATTTTAAATAATCACAGCTCTTTTTGATGCCCTCGCTTAGTTTTCTTCTGTATGCTTGCGTATACTGAGTGTATGTCTGCTGATGGCCTTCACACACACAAACACACACAAACACACACACAGCAGCAGCAGCAGCATGTACTCTGACTAAATAAATTCAAGAGGACTAAATTAGCAGCATGCCAGTTTTTGATGATTGTGACTGAACAGCACTATACAGCACTAACAAGAAAATTATAAATTGCTATCTGAAATGTTTATTTAAAATAATATTTGAGTGAAAGTATGGAAAGAAATGTTTAATAGAATTTTTTCCATATTTGACCATTGCTTCTTAATAGTCCTATAATACTTCAATATGTTGTGTGCATTTAAATATTTAACTTGTCAATATGGTTTATACTCATTGTTTTGTCATGTATAACATCAAAAATAATCTCTTTCAAAATGAAAACTCAAAAAGGGAATGTGTTTGTATTGGAGATAGAGATATTGCAAATTTATAGTTTGCCAGTGATGTTGGTAAAAATCTGGGAATGTCACACTTCCCGAAGCTTTGCAAAGTTCCCCATCCTCATATCAAGTTCGCTACCAATGTCTAAATATTAAAAAATAGCACATTCACTCTGCAAAATCACCTTTTGGGACAAGTGAACAAAATGACACTGACACTGTTCATGAGAATGGGTCCCAAAAAGGCCATGTTGAAAATTGGTACAACACCTCCAAAAAATGGTCAAGATATGCCCGGGCATTGCATAATTACTACACACATTTGTAACTTTGATCATTTAGTAGCTCTTCACAGACCTATTGGCTCTGGCTAGAGTTTGTTTTACTTAGGACTGATGATGATGATCTGAGACATTCACCTTTTTTGGATTCAAGCATTCGCTTGGATGACGAAACCTAATTAGATGTGAAAAAATCTTTGGAGTTTGATTTTCTTTTTCCTTTTCAGGAAGATTCCTATCTTTTGCGGTGCCACTGCCTATCCAAGAACTAGAAAGTGCCTCATCAACACTGTGATCCATTTTGGAACAAAAGATCCCTCTAACGTGAAACATGATGTCCTTCTGATGACTACCACCCACACAGACCAGGGACAAATGTACTGCTGTGACTGTACTGTACACAGCACACCGATAGCACAGCAGTCCACCACCACTTCCTTCCAAGACTGCCGGGCTGGCTTCTATAATACTTACTGTTAAGTGAACGTGACCAACTTCAGCAACTGTTAAGTGTGCCACAGAATTTGAATTGGAGATGCAGACACATCTGGTGCATTAGCTGCATGCAGCACAGTCCCACACTAGGGATTGGTTAATGCTTATACTTAATGTTGGTTTGTTATGCGATATGCCATGAAACTAATGATAGTAAGGAATAATGAGGGATGAGTGATGATGATGACACTTATGTGTAGTGCTTGTGCGTCACTTGTACTGTATTGTAAACACTCAGCCTTCTACAACTCACAGTCAGATTATCCCACGGACCACCCACAGCCAGCAGCACAGGGCAGGTGCATTAACTTGTATGTTGTTTGAACAGTATTTTTTTTAATACATGAAATTGTGATTGAACATAGGTGATGATGATTATTCATGACTGGATTGTACACACAGCCGCACTGAAGCCAGGAAAAAATTTATTTGAGATTTCTGGGATTGCCACATTTATTGTGCGCCACCCTGCAATCTCTTTCCCGCTCTCCTCTTCACATCATAAAGATTTATTTTGCCACCCTACTGCCTTTGCTCTGTACACACAGCCGCACTGAAGCTAGGAAAATACAAATTTGTTATGGATTTCTGGGATGTCACATTTATTGTGGGCTACCCTGCAGTCTCTTTCCATCTCCCCTCCTACATCACAAATATTTATTTTGACATCCTACTGCCAAGAAAAAAAAATTTCATTTGGAATTTTCTGTAACTGTAATCTCTGGATCACCAATACCCTCTCCTCTGGATCTGGAATAGCACAAGTCAGATTTTGCTAGCCTGCACGTTTTGTACACACAGCTGCTGTCTGAGGCCAAGAAAAAGTTTCATTTGGGATTTTCTGTAACTGTAATCTCTGCCCCCAGTACTCTGGATCTGGAATGGCACAAGTCAGATTTTGCCAACCTGCACTTTTTGTACACACAGCAACTGTCTGAGGCCTAGAAAAAGTTTCATTTGGGATTTTTCTGTAACATTCATGCCACCCCATACTTCTGACCCTCCTTCCTGTCATCAACTAACTGACTTCACCCACCCCACGTCCTCCACAATCGGGAATCTCTCCCCCTTCCTCCCCTAACTTTACTGTTTTTGCATTTTGGTGCTCCACCTTTTAGTCTCTCTCTCATCTCTGTCTAGTCTCGTTTGCTGTGATTCTCCTCCTTCTGGGCCATGGGGTGCACTCACCAGCCTTATATACTGGTGAGTGTGTACTGTGACCTTCTGTTGCCCGATTGGATGCCACCAGCTGTCTGTATGTCGTGACAGTATCCCCCAGACAACAGAAAAAAATGCAGAAACGGCATGTGCACGGATCCTGAACTGGACTTCTACCGTGAGTCCATAATTATCTGGGTCCATGGATTGCAGGTTCGATCTGGGGGCCCGTATCTCCTGTGGAACAGTCAACTCATTCCTAGTCATAATCTCATGGTCCCTCGACATCATGCTGACCAGAGACAATGAGTCCTTCGGGAGAATTGGCCTCATACCACTGCTTCCCCAGCTATCTTTGGTCTGCACTCCTCCCAAGCTGTCACAGGCCGGACCCTGCCTGACCCCCCCAAGCCACTCACTCAAGATAGTCCTCCAAGATACTCCTAAATACTAGCAGCATCCTGTTCAAATCTATGGCTTGCACTTGACCATCCTCCCCAAGAAAAATGGGCCAGCGGGAGGCATAAATATCTCAATGTCTCACTATTGCACCCCGCCTTGGAAACCATAAAGGCTTTCATCTCTTAATTCACTTTCATGCCAAATGTAAGGCTCCCTGGTCCCGGGCATGCTTCTAGTGAGGTCTTTGAAGAATGTGTGACCAGATGATAACTGTATGGGGCCACCAGTCTCTATTGGCACGTGAATCTTCCTTCATCACCAGTAGGAGGTTCAAGGTCTTATGATGTCTCAAATCTTCACCTCCTCAGTGGACCAATAAAATATCTGGGGTCCCATGCCCGCCAACATCTTCTCGAAGCAACATGAGCAACCCCCAACCCCACCTCATGCCTTCCCTACTAGCCAGACAATCCATGCAGCTTGTGGTGAAAAGTTCAGGTTGCACCCCACAGGTTGACTGGCTACTTGCTTTTCTGCCCAGTAGATGAAAGAATGCCCACATACCCATACACTCCTGGGACCATCCAAGGGACCTGCACTGGAAATAAAAGTACATTATTGCAAGCGAGGGCACACACAGCGCAAGAATGCTTGGGACCTCCAGCGCCCCAATGCCTGGTTCTCTTGATCCAACAATCCATGGCCCCGAGCATTCATTGCCACTCCAATCTGAAAAGAATGGGTGCTAAACTTGTGTTCCTCTAAACCAACCTGCTGCATGGCTCTTTTCAAAACATATCAGAATTGATAAGCCGACACCAGCTTCCCATCCTCGTGCTTAAAGAATGCCTCTTCCTTGGTTAGGCGAGCCTGAATCTTATCCGTCACCAGCCATGAAAACCCAGGTAGAGGCTTCAGCAGGTACCAGCATCCAGATCCTCTTTGCTCCATCTTAGTCTTCCTGAGATGGACAAAGATGTCTTTACCCAAGGACACCACATTCCCCACCAGTTAGCCTGGCAACACTCTTGTTTGAGTTGGCTGGTTTAATTCTGACAGACTAAAAGCCTCACAAAATGCCATCAAGAACATTGTTTTGAATAAGTTCATCTCATAGGCATTCCAGCACACCTGTGGCATTGCAGTCTAGATCTGGGCCAAGATAGCTAGAGTAATGGGGTGCCTGTCATCTGTTTTTGTCCCAATCAATCTCTTCCAGCCCTCCAACACCTTCTGCACCTTAAAGACCCTGGTGTTGTCGGCAAATCCCATGTCCCTAGCCAGCCAGGACAGCCCGGCAAAGTGGTCATACAATGTTCCAGGTGCCAATCCACTCCTCTTTGCTCCCACAACATAAGCACAGAGTTGATCCACTGAGATAGGCCAGGTATCTGTCCACCCAGCTGATTCTTGGACCTGAATGTAGTGCTCCACTCCCCATTAGTAAGCTGCCTTAGTTCCCAGTGCAATGGAATTACTGTACCTATTCATCTTGACATTTTGTGGTCACAACCTCCAAGAGGAATGGAGGGACTGTCCATGGCTGCTGTTCTGCTGCAGGCACCAGCTCTCTGAATCTTTGCCACTGTGAACGAGATAAAGCTTCTGCAATTCCATTAACTACCCCAGGCACATGCACTGCCTTAAATTGAATATTCAGCAGCATACATTTTAAAACAAAAATCCAAATCAAGTCTCCCATGGGGTCCCAGGGTCTGAGCTGCTGGTTAATGGTGTACACCACTCCCATGTTGTCAGAATGAAACAGAATTTTCCTGTCCCTCAACCTCAGACCACAGAGGCACAAAGTTCCACCACTACCTGAAATAACTCAAACAGGGTATTCTGCTTTCCCAGCCCAGCCTCCAACCACTGCTATGGCCACTGATCAGTACACCTCTCCCCTTAAAAGTATGCCCACAACCAGAGCCCTCCAGCTACGTCTATGCACAATTCCAAGGGCTGATCTTCTCCCGGATCCTGCCACAGGGCTACCTCATTGAAGTGATCCACGAAGGTTCTCCAGACCTGCAGGTCTTCCCAAAACTATGACATGACCCTAACCCTGTGGTGCTGCTTTTTGCAACCCTTCCCCCTTTTTGCAACCCTTCCCCCTTTTTGCCAGCCATCTCATAAACATCCTCCCACATAATATAACTCTGCACGCAAAGTTAAGGTGCCCCACCAACTGTTCTATCTCCCGCAGTGTGAACTTTTTGGCCTGTTTCACTTTACCCAACAAGTTTCTCAGGTACTCCAGTTTGTCAGCTGGCAATCTACACTGCTGCCTCTCGGCATCAGTCTCAGTGCCCAGGAAGGTCTTCACAGTCCCAAGCAGTTCTACCTTACCTGGAGCCAGGGGAACTCCAAAATCCTGGCAGATGGTCTCGAAGGCTGCCAGGGTCATTCCACAAGTACAAGCCCCAGCCGGACCTACAAACAGTAACTCAACCAGGTAGTGAATGATGGCCTCATTATCAGCCACCTGTGCTGTCAGCTAGTGCAAAAATGTACTGAATTGTTCAGACTGCACAGGCCACCGAGCACCCCATTGGCATGCAAATGTCCACATAAAATTCCCCCGCGAACTTCATGCCTAACAATACTCTATTGTCAGGGTGCACTGGTAACACCTGAAATGCCAACTCAATGTCTGCCTTCATCATCCACTCTCCTGGGCTGGCTACCCAAATCACCTTGAGTGCCCTGTCAAACAGTTTGTAATGGACCAAAGTGTAGACCAGGTCAATGTGAGCATTTACGGAGTTCCCTTCTGGGTATGCGAGGTGACTGATCATGTGAAACTCCCCTGGCACCTTCTTGGACACCAAGCCTGTGAGTGACACTCTTAAACTGGGCCATGGTGGGGACTTGAATGGGCAGCTGACTTGCCCCAACTGCCGTTCTTTCTCCACTTTCTCCCGAATCACCTGCAGATGATCCCATGTGGACCTCAGGTTCTCAGCCTCATACCCCGGTTTGGGGCTTGGGTACTTTATCCTGAATCCCTCAGTGACACCATCCTCTAGCAGGGTGGTGGCTGACCTGTACTGGTACTGGTCCAAGCAAGACTTAAGTCTTCTCACCCATACTGGGGTGGGAAGGCTGTCCACCTTGCAGCATCTGCGTACTCCTTGTTCCGGATCTGTTACTGAACCTTCTCAGACAAGTGTGTCCCCACAGACATACCAAAGCCAACTGAGGGGCTGACCACTGGCTGTGAGGAAGGCACTGCTCCGCTGCTCATTGGAGGTGTCACCACTGGCTGCGCTTGCATCTGGCCACTCATCTTTGATGTCAGCACCTTTACCACATCCACAAGCTTGGCCAGTTGCTCATCTGTTGTGGTCCACAAGTCCATACTAGCTGTGCCAAAGTGGAAGGAGCCAGAAATGGCTGAGGTTCAGCCCGCACCCCCTCCTCCTCCACATCCCTATCCTCAGTCCTCTGGTCAGCAGCCATCATCTCTCTTACCTCTACATCCTCAGCCTCACTAACAAAACTTTCTCCCCAAATTGCCTCGAGCACCTCCCTAACTGCCTGAACCCTTACCTGAGGCCCATCCAGTCAGCCCTTACCTGTGACCTGAGGGATCTTGGCGAGAGGCAGCACCTTTTCCTTGGCTGGCCTCTTCTTCATAGCTGCCCCTCCTGAAGCTGATGGACCTTCGACTCCCTCCCAGCTTTCCTCAAGACATGCCGCTCTTTTGCTCTTATACATCTGGTGCAGCTGCTCCTTGATGGCCACCTGTCTCTTGGATGATGGGGTCTTCTTGCATGTAGACACGGTCCCTGTAATGACAGCTTGTGCCACATGTGAATGATCCACCGGACAGAGGAGAGAGTGGGAGATCGGCTGGCCACAGACTAATAAGTATCTCCCTCGTCTCCTCCTTCCAGCTGATGCATTCCTCCCTGAGGGTAGCCTTTTGGGGCCTCCTCCATGGGTGTTGCCAGGCCCTATGTCCACCCCAGGAGGTGGCTCCTGCTCAGCAGACCAGGTCCAGGGATGGGGAGGGCCTCAAGCAAATGTCCAGCTGCTTCTATGTGATTGCAGCTTCTCTAGTGAGGTAACCATTAAGAACAGTGACCACAGTCAAAAAACAAACTTGGAGTATTAGACAATAATAACAGGAGAAACTCATCAGTGATAATAGTCATCAATGTTCACAAATCATTAACACTGCCAATAGAGTGAGATGTTTATTGACCTGAGCATATATCAGTTGAAAATTAGGTTGCCAGTCCAAATACAAATGCTTCTTTTGCTGATAGTAAGATACTGATAATAATACCATCTCTATTATAAATGATGTGTAACAGGTACAGGAGGATAAGCAAGAACAGGTGGACACCTTAAATGATTCTAATTTACAATCCTCACCCATAGATGATGAATACATTGATGGTACATAAACCTCTGGTATCTGCAGTCCAACATATAAAAGAATGTTTGCTGATAGTGATGACATGATTCAGATGCTGAATCAGTGAGCTGGAACATCCAGCATTGATCCCATATGCAGAAAATCAGGACTGACTGATGCCCACCAAGACATATGCAGTAGAAATGGTATTGAACTATCTCCAGTTTATCATCCTTAACCTATGAAATCACAAAACATCAGGTCACAGTGAGTAAAACAAAGACTAAACAGTAAAAACAAATTCACAGTTCTGGTGCTTAGCCCCTCAGCAAGGGTGCAGTGGCCCTGGTGCACTTCCCAGTAAGGGCTCAAAATGCAAAGAAATTCTCACTTACGTGCACAATAGGCAGCACAGAAACCAAAATGAACTAAAGTCACTTGTTACCTACCATGAGTTCAAGCAGGGCATATTTTAAAATTGTGTGCAGAATTTCAGGCTTTTCAAAACTCAGAGCAGTTTAAGCAACAAAATTAAGATTACTTCACAAGTGCCTTACCTTACACCACAGACAGTGGTGCACACATCACAGGTAGAGATGTGTAAAGTTGGAAAACTTTGCTTCATGAAATACTATACATCACAAAGTTTCCCAACTTTGTGAACTGCAAAGTGCCTATTTCCTTGAGTGAAATAGAACATTGCTCAAAGTACTAAGCGAATTGGAGTAGTAATTTTGTTTTACATTTTATAAACAAGAAAACCCCCATCCACACTCACGATTCGTGGCTTGTACACCTCCCACCACACCAGGGGCCCAATATTCAAATGTTTGAGCAGTCACTAAAGGGGCTTCGCATGTGCACACTGGGGTTTGTGCTTAAGCCTCATATTCAGAAGCAGCTTTTACCAGGGCAAAGAGAGTTGGTGCCCGTGCAAAACATAATGCATGCATGCAAGCAAGGGGAAGGGTGCGACAATAAATATGCATGCTACCCCATATTAAGCAGCTTTGCTCTATGCAGAATGGTTTAGTGCTGTGCTCAGACTTAACTATGGGCAACCCTAGTGGCTGCTGAAGGTAAGTCAGCCACCTAGCCATTTGGCTGCTGGGGGAGCATAACCTCCTCCTCCTGTGATCCATGGCACCCCACTGTTAATCACCAGCCTGTTCTTTACAATAAAATCATCTCTGGTGGCAGTGCCCCTCCCAATTGATCACCGGCCATTTCTTACAGTAAAACAATCTCTGGAAAACCCTAGCAGCTGCTGGAGGTAATGCAGTCAACTAGCTGGTTGGCCACTGAGGGAGCACAACCACTCCCTGTAATCCATGGCACCCCCCCCATTGATTGCCAACCAATTCTTTATAATAAAACAATCCCTGGTGCTAGTGGTATCCCCCCCATCAATCACTGGCCCGTTCTTTACAATAAAGCAATCCTTGATACTAGTGGTACTCCCCCCCCCGATCACCAGCCTATTCTTTACAACAAAATCATCCCTGGTGCTAGTGGTACCCCCTCGTCAATTACCAGCCTGTTCTTTACAAAAAAATAAAGATCCCTGGTGTTAGTGGTACCCCCCTACCTCCGATTGCCAGCCCCTGCGAAATGTATCATATCCCTGGTGCTAGTTGTACCCTGTCCTTCTGTTTGCCATCTGCTGTGAAATGTATCATATCCCTGGTGCTAGTGGTAACCCCCTCCCTCCAATCCCAGCCCCATTGTACAGTTTGATATCCCTGGTGGTAGTGGTGCCCTCCTTCCCTTCCTCTGATCTCAGCCCAGTTGTACGGTTTGATATCCCTGGTGGTGGTGGTGCCCTTCCTCTGATCCCAACCCCATCATACATTGGCATACCCAGGTTATTGTCCCCCCCCAACTGCTGGTCTGGAAGTTCAAACACCACCACCCTGGCATCCAGTGGTCCCCCTCTGTTGCACCCGGTACCCCCACTCACTGTTTCCTCAGTGTTTGTGCTGTGGGTGCATATGGCAACTGGCATAGCCCTTCTCACACCTCCTTGGCCAGTCACTGCATGTCCAGCCAGGGATCATGCCTCATATTTGTAGGATAGGGTGATGTGCCCCCCCCCATCAATGAGCTGCCCATATTTAATGTAACATATAACTTTCACGGGTGGTCTAGTGGATCCCCCATCCTGGTAGGCAGTGTCCCACCACCCCCACTGTCCTTTCCATGAGCCAGCGACTGGCACAGCCCTCTACTCACCACCACATCTGGCCACCACCTGAGCTGTTGATGAATGCATAATGTAACAGCTGCTTGTACAGTACATGCTCACCAACAGCTCAGTCAGCAGCTGGCTGGGGTGAAGGACTTACTTGACATTGTTGCCCTGCAAACCTGGCCTGTCTAACTGTACTACTTTAATGTGATTACTCACTGAATTGTATATGCTGCTAACTTGTTTTAACAATGGTTACTAAAGACTTGGAAAAGCTGAATAAAAATTATGTTTACAAAAAAAGTCTGTTGTTCTGAAGGTGCATGGGTAAAACCCACTGAATCTACTTAAGTGCTGATAAGGCCTACAATGTACACCCCAATGTGGTTCCCACACATTGTAATCAGGGAGTTCCCATTGGCCTTTGAGAGGATAACTTTTAGTGCATCAACTTGGGATTGTGGAACTGGCAGGGGGAAGGGAGGGATGAAAGTGATTTGCCTGAAATTATCTTGCTTTATTTGCTATCCCTTCATCACTAACTCACCACTCTAATAAAAATGTTCTGTTTTGCATGTTACTATGAGATAGTGTATTGTATTAGTATTGCTATGTTTATCACTACCTTGTGTAGTGAGATCGTGTGGGCCTGGGGATTTGTTACTATTTCTTTGGGGGTCATATCCTAAATGCCAGAAGTTACTTCCCTGGGACTACACCAGGTGAAGGCACTATGCCATCTAACTTCAGTTACCCCAAGCATACCTCTCAACCTTTTGTCACTGAGATGAGGGACATGGACATTTTTGGACACTCAAAATGAGGGACAATGAGGGACACAGACCCTCAGAATGAGGGACACATCCCTAAACATGGAGATACAAGCTCAGAACACTGTGAAAACCATAGTGTTTACTTGTACAAAGTTTATTTTGGATTTAGTATTTTAGAATATTAAGAGTTTCTGCTTTAAAGTCTGAATTTACAGCACATTCTCTGTGTGGGCAGCACCTTTTCCATGAGGGATGGATGAGGGACAGAGCAATTTTAAGGGGCAAAATGAGGGATGTCCCTCATAATGAGGGACACTTGAGAGGTATGACCCCAAGTACTCACCTTGCAGATCCCATCTCTGCCCCTAGGAGTGTTGGGGATGTGTGCCTAAAAGAGCCTTGGTCCTACAGAAGGATGACATTCTGTCGTCTGCCGTAAACTCCCTGGCAATGTTCATTCCCTAATTTTGAGTTTCTCAGCTTTAGTGAAACTGAGGAAATTTCTATAGTTTTTGACCAGGCAGCATGTGAAAGGCTGTTTGCCCCACAAGTGGGAACAAGTACCGCCCAACAAAAACCTGATGGCATGATGCTAGAGAATTTAAAAAATAAGTTAATTCACTATCAGATGCATGCTTTTTCATTGTCACATTATTGTCTTGAACATGAGATACCTAGGGGGCTGTGCATACAAATTCCTCCTGCATATGGCTTGGATGACCAGATAATAATGCAAGATTGGGAAAGAATATTGAATAAAGCATCCAGTGATTTGATTTTGAGGCTAATTAAAAAAGCCAGGAGACACAATGAGAGCATGCAAAAAGCAATAAATGTGATGGAGGCAAACATAAAGAGTCATGTTACACACGTAGCTGTTGCAGAAAATTCAGATGCAAATAGCCAAAATCCATGAGGAGCTTAAGGAATATAAAATGGGAAAACACATAAGGGATGATAGAGATTATGGAAGGGGGCAGGTGCACAACTGTCAGTGCAAGACAAGGAGAGATCTCTGTAGATACGAAGGTAACCTAAACTGCTTCAGAGGAAATAACTTTGCATCATCACCAGAAAGTGATGGGGAAGGTTCAAGACAGGGTCCCCAAAGGTGTTTTTAGGGCAGCAGATGAGGAATCCAGGCCAGGGATATCAGTTACTAATACCCCAGTCACAGTACGGAAACGAAGGATGAGGTAGGGGAAGGGCAAATGGATGAGGAAGAGGCAGAGGCAGAAGACCCTGGCAGCAGTCAGGGTGACTATGGAGGTCCAATCACAACAAATATCAGTCATGAATTTAACAGAGAATGCCGTGAATAATGAACAGATAAGTGTCCTGCAAAAGGGCCTATCATTTGTCCCTAGTACTGATGTCAATCCCATTCAGTTATGAGTGGATCTATTTAAATTCTATAGACAGCTTCATCTTAAAAGTTGTTTCTCTCAGCCACTACAATCAAGTTTGCAAAGAGAAGTCTAAAGCAACTTGCAAAATCAGAACCACGAAAAAATATCAAACCAGAAAGATCTTGGTTCAAGTCCCACCACTGCCATTAGTGTTACATCGAAACTTAAAAAGAAATCCACATTCTGCCCTCCTACCTATGCCCATCATAATATCAATACATTCTCGAGCCTAGTGGATTGTGATATTGCAAAATTAATGAAAAATCCTGGACATTGTAAAAATCAGCACAATATGAAAAAAAGTGAGAGGGAGGCTCTGAAATCATTAGAAAAAGATACAAGTTTGGTAATAAAACCAATAAAACCAGCCAATGAGGGGGGTGCCATAGTTATATGTGGAGCAGCAAAATATGAAAAAGAAATGGAGAGGCAATTGGTGGATAATAGATACTATGAAAGACTAGTCAATGACCCAAATGAAAGAATTAAACAACGAGCATTTGAGTTTATATGGGATGGTGAACAGAGAGGTCAGTTAACAAAACAGGAGTGTGACTATTTGAAAATACACCATCTGGTAAAACCATGTATTTATTTACTGCTAAAAATGCACAAGGATACTGTCAACCCCCAGGTCACCCTATAGCTGTAGCTATTGGCTCGTCTATGGAACCATTTTCTCAGTTTATTCACTGCCATCTAAGGTGATGTGTTCTAGAGCTGAAATCATTTCTGAGAGACACTAGTGATGCATTAGTTGCACTATTAGAGGTAGTGGTAGATCAAAATATAACTATGGTGACATTCGACATCGAAAGTCTTTACTCCAATATCCCCCATCAAGGGGGGTTAAATGTACTATGTCACTACCTGGATCTCCATGAAGATACAGGGCTACCAGAGACTGATTTTCTTATTCAAATGGAAGATATGGTGCTGACATCTAATTATTTTATGTACCAAAGGAAATTCTGATTACTACAGTATAATCTACTGGTGTGTGCAACATTTGGAGACGCAGCACATTTTCTTGACCTTGAAGGAAACAACTTCTTTACTCAGTTGTGAGCTGTGTGGGAGATTCTATACTGCACTTGATATCTGCAACCTGCACACCCTTGCTCAATTATGTGGGAGGTGAAACTAACTACCTTTGGTAATTGCTTTTTATTTACATATTTATTTAGTGTTTAACCAGGAAGGGGCTTGCAAACTCTGCTTATCTTGTGAGTAACTTCAGAAGGATTGAAATACTGCATTTGGGTTTTCTCTTGGAGGTAACTGGATTGACTACTAGGATTTTGTGGCAGTTAAACTATTTTTAAATAATTTACAGGTGGTTGAGGAGTTGAAGAAGAGGCTTGAAAACTGCTTATCTTGGAAGTAACTTCAGAAGGGTTGAAATACTGCATTTTGGTTGTCCCTTCGGGGTAGCTGGATTGACTACTAGCATTTTGTGACAGTTAAACTATTTTTAAATAATTTACTGGTGGTTAAGGAGTTGTTATAGTAAAAGCTGCAGTTGTGGATTGAAACACAGACAGCCTCAGGTGCAGGAGACTGTGTTCCCCTGATTGTTGTACAGGTTGTCTTGCTGAAAGAAAGGTTAACATTCATCCTAGTGGTGGGTCAGTGCTTGCAGCTGATTGTTCCTGAGCACACAGCTTAGGCCCAAACCCACACTTCCCCACATCCCACTCCTTCCCAGGTATCATTTCCTTTATAGCAGGGGTTGTGACATCATTTCCTCATGGGGACGGTGTACACAGCTTGTATCCTTACCAGTACAACATACTGCATTGAAGGTAATAGCACACTCTCTAACTATATAGAACCAAAAAAAAAAAGGCTTAATGTAAAAGAAACAGGGAAGAAGACAGACATGTGGGGAGTAGTGCAATGCACTGGCTGTGGTACAGCAGTCTTCTGGGAGACTTTCTAGAGGCTGCGATGCTGCCCAAAGTGTAGGCACCTCTCCGGTCTGAGGGAGGAGGTTGCTCATTTCTGGGCTGACTTGGCTAGGATTCGTGAAACCTCCTCCGACACCTAGGGACCACCAGGGCCACTGCCGCTACCTCAGAGTTGCCAAGAAAGAGGAGCAGTTGGACCAAGGTGGGCTCAGCCAGGGAGATGGTGGTGGAACAGAGGCACATTCCTCCAGTTATACCTCTCCACAGTTCATACACTCTTCTGGCGGAGAGTGGTTCCTCTATGGAGGCACCTGCAGTGGAGACCAAGGAGGATGCTGGGAACCTCCACATAGGAGTGGCACAGGAAGGTGGCATGCGACCCCACAAGGGAAGGAAACAGCTCCTGGTGGGGGACTCAGTCATTGGGGGGTATGTCATAGTGGGTGTGTAGGAGAAAAGCACAGACAACAAGAAGAAGGTGCGAACACACACAAGTGTGAAAATGTATTTGCAAAGAAAATAAAATAAAGACTTTCAGCAAAATAAAAAAAAATCAAATTAACATTACACAGCTAAGACTTAGCTTCCTCAACCTGTTCCAAGTGTGAACTGATCTGCTTTAGAATTGGAGATAGGACCTCATATACAGACTAGTTACAAGATGGATGAGGCTCCGCCTCCTAGACTAATACAAAAGCGTTTTTAGGCTACAAAAAATAGAATTCAAACATAGTATCCCAAATAATATAAATCATAATTCACAATGGAAGCCTCCCAACATAAAAACAAACAGTTTTAGCATTTTTAGGAGCATTTGTCCACTGTAGCTCAATCCACCTACTGTGAGTGACAGGTCAGCCTCTATATAAACAGCAGCACAAAGGGGAGCTGGCCCCTAAGAGAAGACCTGTAGAACAGCAACTAGGCGAGGCCTGCTGAACAAAACACAAGTGAGCTACAACAGTTTGGGAGTACAGAACAAAAGTAGTAAAATAATTCAGTTCTTTGCCAGGATGAAACAAGCATTTGTCAATGAAGAATGCTGTCTCACTGGCATTGACACTGGTAGTGCTGGACTTAGAGATGTATAATAGGAATGGCAGTAAAGTATTGAACTGACACCAAGCCCAACCTCACCCTGCAGAGACTGACAGGCTTTGGGGTGCGCCTGTGGGTCGTCAGCTATAACGCTCATGCCATTTTACCTCACCCTACCCTGTAGACACTGACAAGTGTCATGGTGTGCTTTGGGGTCTTTGGGTCATATACTTATCCCATTCCATAAGGAAATACATGGAGATAGGTACAGCACAGGAGAATGGAGTGAACTTTAGGGCCGAACACTCCAATTAACACCTCAATGCCTGTCACTGGCTGCAGGGTGAGGGTGGGGGTGGTATGGCATGAGCATTACAGCCAATGATCCCAAGTCACACTCCTGATGCCTGTCAGTCTCAACAGGATGGGGTGTTACAGTTGGAAACCCTAACGTTGTAGGTGTTTATTGGTATTTTCACTCTAAATTTCAACATCAGCTTTTTGTGATCCCACCTCATGAAGAGCGGCACGATCTGTTTGTTAGCTGAAAGGTGGTTATGCACAGCGGCTATGCCGTTGGGCGACATGGGAACGAAAACACATTTTGGGCAGGATGTGAAAAATGGCAGCTGTATTATTTATTTAAAATTGATGGCCGGGAAAGGCACACTGAGCTGAGGCTAGTTTCCAGGTGCAACCTGGGTACAGAGTGTACAGTGAGGAAGAAGAGTAACAAAAGGGGAGGAGGTACATACAGTATATACAAACATTTTACAAAGAATGTAATATATTTCCAACAAACAATAATGAGTTGACATGTATAGTAAATAATGGAGTCAGGCAAGAGTACACTCATAGACTAAGGTAGGTAGGTAGAGACTGTGAGTGGCCTCTGCTGCCTGCCGTGACCATTGGAGCATTTAAGGCAGTCTGGGGTGAGGAGGTGCTTGAGGAGTTGCAAAAATGCAGAACAAGAAGGGGATAGGTGAAGGTTGGAGGGAAGGTTTTTCCAGAGAAGGAGGAAATGGTATGAGAAGTCAGCTTGGCCGGTGAGAGTGTGAGGGCAGGGTAGGTGGAAAGTGAGTAAGTCCCTGCAGCAAAGAAGGTAGTTTAGGGGGGTGGCAGGGGAAAGACAGAAGGGGAGGTAGGGAGGTAGGGAGTCAAGCCAGTATTTTGCTATGAAAGAGGCGCTGTGGATGGTTCTTATGTGGAAGACTGGGGCAATGGAGAGTGTAGCATAGAGTAGGCAGTGGTGAGTGAGTGGGGGGGAGGCAGTGGTGAAATGGCAGAAAGAGTTGAGAAGGGTATCAAGTCTGGAGAGAGAGGAGGCTGGGGCTGTACCATAGATTATGTCAGCATAGTTTGGTATGGGCAAGATAGTTTTATGTATGAGCTCACAATGGGTGCAGGGTCTCAAGGAACCAGGATTGGACTCTGTGGAAGTTGATTTGGAAGTTGGGGAGGATACTGTCATAGGAGGGGCCCTAGGCAAAGATGATAGTGTCATCTGCATAAAGATGAACATTGGAGTAGAGGCAGGTGGAGGGAAGGTTGTTAATGAAGAGTGAGAAGAGGATGGAGCCAAGTATAGAGCCTTGGGGAACACCAGATAAGATAGGGAGGGGGGTAGAAAAAGTGTCACCTATTTGAACAGATTGTAGTTGATCATGGAGGTACAAGTGGAACCAGGGGATTGTAGGTGGAGCTAAGCCAAAAGAAGTAAGTTTGCAGAGCAGCAGTTGGTGGGAGACTGACTTGAAGGCTTTAGCCAGGTCTATGAAAATGGTGGCTGTGGTTAGGCCATTGTCCATCACAGAAAGGATAGAATCAGTTACGTGAAGAAGGGAGGTGATGGTGGAGTGGTGTTTCCTGAAACTGGACTGTACGGGTGAGAGGGAGCTGCTGGAAGAGAGAAAGTCTGACAGTTTGGTTAGTATAAGGGATTCCTGGACTTTGGCAAGGGAGGGGAGGAGCAAGATAGGTATGTAATTTCCTGGTAGGGAGGGATCTCCACCTTTGAGCAGAGGAATGATTTTGGCCATTTTCCAAGCTTTGGGGACAGTGGCTGTGGAAAGAGAGAGGTTTAGTATGTGAGTTAAGGGGGCCACAATAGCAGGGGCCAAGATTTGGAGCAATTTGGGGTTAATACCATCAGGGCTGGATTTGGACATGTTAAGGGAGGCGAGTGTGTTGTGTACTTCCAGGGGTGAAAGAGGAGGAAGGAGGAAGCTGGTGGTAGGGAAGGATGGTTCAGCTGATTTAGGGGTGTGAGGGGGGAGTCAGTAAGGGCGCAGGAGACTAAGAATTTGTTGAATAGCTCAGCCACGGAGACAGGATCTGAGATGGTGCTGCCATCAATATTGAGGGCTGGGCATGCCTGTTTATTGGGGGAGGGGTGTCAAGTAGGGAGTTGATCAATTTCCAGAAGGATGCATGGGGTTTCTGGTTCAGTGTGAATTGTGCGTTAAAGTAGGAAGATTGGAGTGCCATATTTATTTATTTATTTGCTTTTGTTAACCAGGTAAACACACTAGACAGCCAAGTGCCTATTTTCAGGTGCGACCCGGGAGGGTTACAAGTAAAGTGAGTACAGGTACAGTGAAGAAGACAATGCATCACACAGAAAATAACAGGCATCACAGGGATTACAGTCAGTGCAGGATACAGAGACTACCAGGCATCACGGGGAATTACAGCTGGTGCCAACAATAATTAGAATAACTGAAAGTACAAAAACAGTATGGTATTGGTACATACTGGGTACTGGGGTAGTAAGACAGTAAACAGGTGACTTACTAGCACAAAATAATTCAGTGGAGATTACTACAGGGAGGATTTGAATAGAAGGCATACTAGGGAAGCTTACAGAGGGTATACCGGGCTATGAGGGGACAGCCGTGGGTGACATGGCAATATCTGAGAACTGAGTGGGACGTGCTCGGGGATGAACAGTGCCAAGTCAGGTACAATTGCTCAGAGTGGTCCATGAGGATAAGAGCAGAGGTGCTGTGGCCCCCATCCAGAATTCCCTGGGTGGGAAGTAGTAGGGTCTGGCTAGAAGGCTACGAGGTGCAGGGACACGCTTAAGAGTGTTTTAAAATGTTCCAAAGGGAGGCCTTAAAGCTGGTATGGGAGAGGGAGGCCCGCGTTAGTACAGGGAGGGAGTTCCACAATTTGGGGGCGTAGGTGTGGAAGGCCCTATCACCTGCATGTGTACAGGTTCTGGGGACAAGGCGATCCAGCGACTCCCTGGATCTAAGGAGATAGGAGGGGGTGCTGGGTTTGGGGGGGAAGGACAAGAGCAGGAGGGGTGGCCAAGCGAATGATGTTGTCAATGAGATTTCCAAGCACGAAGGTACTGTGTTTTTCCGAGGGGAGCCACTCTAGACGTGTGTAAAGATCACAGCGGTGAGTGAGGGGAGAGGCAGAGAGCGCAAATCGACAAATATTGTTACATACTGTGTCTAATTTTGAGAGGCTGGATTTGGGTGCAGGGGCAAAGGTGGCAAGCAAAGAGTAGGGAGGAGGATCCCCCTGGCTATGGCCAAGCGAGTTGCAGGAGTGAGGCAGTTTTTGGCCCAGTAAGCTAGCCCAAGCTTTCCATTTGTGGCCTTGCAGACATTCCTTATGTGGAGGGTTAGGTCCAGCAGTGGGTCCAGCATGACGACCAGGTACTTGACAGCAGTTACAGTCTGGAGGGGAGAGCCATCAGACCCAAGGATTAGCAGAGGGGCAGGGCAGGACTTAATTCTGTTTGAGGCACGAAACAGCATGGCTTGAGTTTTCTTGAGGTTCAGGGTAAGCCTGTGTTCACCTAGCCAGGTTTGGATGCACGTGAAGTCTGAGTTTAAGTGGGAGTTTATGGTGGAGATGCTGGGGGAGCTGGCCAGGATGATGAGGTCATCCGCGTACAATGTGGATAGGCCATGGGCAGGGATGGGTGGCAGCTCATTGATGAAGAGCGAGAATAGAGTGGGGCCCAGTACCGATCCCTGGGGGATGCCGTGGAGGACTGGTGAGGGGTTGGATGGAGTCTGATTGAAACAGGTATACTGCTGCCTCCCAGAGAGGTAGTTAAGGAACCAGGCTTGGGCATGGGGGGGGTGAGAATCCGAGGGCTAGGCTTTGGTGCATACATTTCTGAGATGTTTGTAACATTGTAAGTCCCATGAGGCACGGGAGGCTTTGTACAGTCTCCATGCCTTGTACCTGTAACAACACAGGGCGATAAGGTCTGGCGAGATCCAGGGGAGATGGCGGCTGCTTACCCTTCCTTTCCTGAAGGGTGCGTGTAGGTCCCAGATATGTGGGAAAATACCGCAGAACAGGGAAAGGGCAATGTCTATGTCAGACGCAGAGAGAACAGGTTACCAATCTGCATTAATGAGGTCTTTTGCAATGCATGCTGTTTTAGGGTGTGTAGAGGGTGAGACCAGATGAATTTAAGATGGGAGAGTGGGGAATGGATTGTTCATGAGGAGGTGTAAAAAAAAATGGCAACATTGAAAATCTGGAGTGAAAATATGAAAAATTGATGAAGTCATGAGCATGCATAGGAACTGCACAACACACATCCGTAACCCAATTATTTTTGGGATTTTTTCTGCCACATTTTCAACATAGGCATTTTGGGACCTCTCCTCATCAACAGTGACACTGAGATTGTTAATCTGTCCCAAAAGTTGATTTCCCACAGCGACCACAAAATTGCATGCCGCAAGTGCAGAAACACATTTTGGGAAGGCTTTGAAAATGACAGCTGAACTGTTCATAAGGAGGTGTGAAACAATGCCAGTGTTGAAAATCTGGCATGAAAATATTGAAATTTGTGAAGTTACAAGGGTGCGTGGAAACTGCACAATGCATGCTTGTAACACAGTCATTTTATGGCATTTCGTCACCAAATTTTCAACATAGGCATTTTAGGACCTCTACTCATGAACAGTGTCACCGTCATTTTCTCAAACTGTCCCAGAAACTGATTTCGCACAGCTACAATGCTATTCTGTGCCATAAGTGTGAAAACACATTTTAGCCAGGATATGTAAAATAACAGCTGTACTGTTCATAAGGGGGTGTGGAAAAATGCCAATTTTGAAAATCTGGAGTAAAAATATTACAAAATCACGGAGTTACGAGCGTGCGTGGAAACTCCGCAACGCACACTCTTAAGCCATTTTTTGGATTTTTTCACCAGATTTGCAACATAGACTTTTTGAGAGCCCACCTCATGAATAGTGTCACTGTCATTTCGTTAATCGGTCCCAAAAGGTGATTCTGCGTAGTAACCACAAAATCACTTTTCAGGACTGAATAACATCATGACAGTGACTGAATCCATGAGGGGGGATCCCAAGAACCCCACGTTGAAATTTGGTGCCACAATTCCCAAAAAATGCCTGAGATATACACCAAAGTTGAAAAAAACCCTATTTATGCCATTATACAGCTTAGCAGCATTTCTTCAGTTCACGGTCGGCCTTGAAGAGTGCAGATGTGTTCCTGGTCCACCCGAAGATCGGCGTGCTGGACTCCAGAGGTAAGTATAGGGTGAGGGGTTTGGGGAGGCAGGGTGCGCAGAGGGTGGGCGCGGGTTGGGGAGGGAACAGGACAGACCGCGAGGGACTGTTTTCTTCTTTTACAGAAAAAAAAACAAAAAAATTGCAGGACGTATTTTCCTTCCTTTTTTTTTACAGGGGCATTTGGCACACTGTGGTGGGCTTTCAGCATGCCACCTCCATGTTGGGGGGGCTAGCTGATGGGGGATTGGGCACCCCCTTCTGCACAGACAAATGGGGGTGTCATTCTGCCAGTGGGGAGTGGGCTTCCCCATCGGCACATGAAGTAACTGACGGCATGCCAATAGGGGGATTGGGCACCCCTGAAGTCTGCTGTCTGCTCAGTGGCAGTCAGCATCGCAATGTTTCATGAAGGGCTTCAGGAAAGGAAAGGCACATAGGGAGGGCATGTTTTGTTGTGGTGTGGCTTACTGGGGAATGTGTAATGCATCTACTGATGCATGCCCTGCATTTGCCCAACAGTGACTGCACCACAGAGTTCAGGAAGAAGTTCTCATGTAAAACAGCATTTTTTTGGCATGAGAAACCTTTAATGACACTGCTCGAACAAAAAAGTGTATTTCTTAATTCTGCTGTGTAGCCCTGTTAGTGTTTTAGGTGCCTCCCAAAAAACTAATAGGAGATATAGAGATAGAATACACCTTAAGAAAGCTCCTGCTACTTTCTAACATCAGATTTGAATACTTAAAACAGGGATACTACTATTTTGAACCCCTTTTCTAGCTTTTTCAGGGGGTTTTAACAGGATACAGCAGCAAGTGAAAGTCTCTTCAAAATACACATACTTAAGGCCAGATTTTTCACTCACAGAGCAGCGCTACAAGCTGCAAGCTTGCAGCACAAAGGAAGGTATAGTTTTGATTTTTACTTATTTTTCTTTCTTTTAACAGGTTCTGCAGACATTTACATGAAAGTTGAAAAGCCTCTAACTAAATTGGGGAAAGAGGAGCAAGGGAACATTAAGGCAGCTCCCTCTCACATAACAGGGTTTTTTAAACAGGAGTTTGTCTAAAAGCAGTAAAGACAGGGATGGGGCAAAAAGGAGTAAGACCATCAGGAAATGGAGGGTAATGAGTACCAAGGCCCGTAATCTGGGCAACAAGCTCCCTGAACTGGTGGCCTTGATGGAAGAGGGATGCCTGGATATCGTAGCAGTCACAGAAACATGGTACAAAAAGAACTATGACTGGGATGTTAACATACCAGGGTACACAACTTACAGGAGAGATGGGGGGGAGGAGTAGCTCTCTATGTAAGGGAAAGGATAAAAGCAACTGAACAAAAGAGTAAACAGGGAGGAGAGGAGGCACTGTGGTTCACTTTAGAGACTGGAAATGGCACCACAATCTGCACAGGGGTTGTATACAGACCCCCATGTTGGGGGAGGGAATGGACAAGGATATGATAGAAGGCATTCTTAGGATGGCAGAGAAAGGGGAGATACTGTTGATGGGAGACCTGAATATGCCAGATGTTAACTGGAGCACTTTTGCTGCAGCCACATCCAAGAGCAGGGCCATTCTCAATGCCCTACAGGTGGCATGTCTCAGACAGCTAGTTCAGGAAACCACTCATGAGGGAGCAATCTTAGACCTCATACTCTCAAATGGGAACAGTGAGAGGATCTCAGATCAAGAAGTGGTTAGCCATCTGGGAACAAGTGACCATCGAACAGAGTGGTTCATGATCAACTCAGTTACAGAGTCAAGCCACATAAAAGTGAGGGTACTGGACTTCAGGAGGGCTGACTTTGGCAAGATGGGAGAGTGCCTTAGAAGGGCACTAGCAAACAGGCCAGAAGGAGGGTGGAGCAACAATGGGGAAACATCAAATCTGCCATCACAGAGGCAACAAGTCTTTGTGTGAAGCAAATAAACAAATCAAAACAAAAGAAAAAGCAACTATGGTTCTTAAAAGAGGTGGCGGAGAAGGTTGGTGAGAAAAAGATAGCATTCAGAAAGTATAGGGAAACACAGAAGAAGCAGGACAGAGAGCTGTACCAGTTAAAGCAGAAGGAAGTGGGGAAGGAAGTCAGAATGGCAGAGGCCTAGGCTGAGGAAAAGATAGCCAACTCAGTTAAGAAGGAGGATAAAACCTTTTGTAGGTACATCAGGGAGCATAGAGGGACAAAGAGATGGATGGTGAGGCTGAATAGAGTGGATGGTGGGTGGGCAGAGAGGGACAATGAAAAAGCAGGGATATTGAATGAATATTTCTGCTCAGTATTCAAGGGAGGAGGAGGTGCCTAAACCAAGTAACAGAAGCACTCTGGATAGTGGGGGTCGATCCCAGTACTTTCACAGAAGAAAGGGTTCTGAAAGAACTCCTGGAACTGAAGGTGGACAAAGCAATGGGGCCTGATGTAGATCACCCCAGAATTCTAAAAGAATTAAGGGGAGAACTAGTGAAACCACTAACTACCCTTTTTAACAACTCATGGGAGGACGGTGTAGTATCTGAGGACTGGAGGAAGGCAGATGTGATTCCCCTTCACAAAGGTGGGACCAAGACAAAGGTAGGAAACTACAGACCTGTCAGTTTGACCTCTGTGGTAGGGAAAGTGATGGAATCACTTCTGAAGGAAAGAATTGTTGAGTATCTAGAGTCCAGTGGGGCACAGAACACAAGACAGTATGGGTTCACAGCAGGAAGGTCATGTCAGATGAATCTAATTGAATTCTTTGACTAGGTGACCAAAGTAGTAGACCAGAGAGGGGCTGTGGACATGGGCTACCTAGACTTTAGCAAGGCATTTGCCACAGGCCCACACAAGATTAATAGAAAAATTAACCAGCCTGGGAGTAAGTCCCAGGGTGGTCACCCGGGTAAAACATTGGCTGGACAACAAGACACAGAAGGTAATTGTAAATTGAGTCCACTCTGAAGAAAGAGGGCATACTAGTGGGGTACCACAGGGTTCAGTACTGGATCCAGTCCTTATTAATGTCTTTATAAGTGACATTGCAGAGGGACTGGAAGGAAAAGTATGCCTCTCTGCAGATGATACAAAGATCTGCAAAAGGGCTGATACACAAGGAGGCATGGAAAAGATGAGAAGGGTCTTGGCAAGGTTGGAGGAATGGTCAGAAGTATGGCAGCTTGGATTCAATGCAAAGAAGTGCAGAATAATGCACATGGGAAATAAAAACCCAAGGGAAGATTAAACAATTGGGGGGAGGTAGTAACAACAATACAAATGTAAAGGGACCTGGGGATAATCATTTCAGATGACCTTACGGTTAGCAAGCAATGTGAGAAGGCAGTAGGGAGGGCTGGGGGGATACTGGGATTCATAGGAAGGGGCATTACCAGTAGAAAACATGAAGTTGTTATCCCTCTGTACAGAGAGTTGGTGAGATCCCATCTGGAGTTCTGTGTCCAGTTCTGGAGACCCCATCTCTGCAAGGACATAGACAGGATGGAGTCTGTCCAGAGGAGGGCAACTAAAATGATGCAGGATCTGCACCAGAAGACATATGAAGTGAGATTAAAGTAGCTTTCAAGTACATCAAGGGAATCCACAGAGGCCAAGACAGTAGCATCTTTCAGAAAAAGAGATGTGCATGAACATGGGGGCAAAATTTGAAGATAGAAGGGGTATGGCTCAGAGGTAATGTGAGGAAGTATTTTTTCATGGAGAGGGTTGTGGATGCATGGAACAGCCTTCCTGAGGAGGTAGTGGAGTCAAAAACAGTGGGGGAATTCAAGAATCATGGTACAGACATAAGGCAATTCTAGTGGGGGTAGGAGGAAGTAGGCTGTTGGTTAGCTAGACTCTGCAGCCTATGCATTAGGTAGGGAAATGGGCAGACTAGGTGGGCCAAGCGGTCCTTATCTGCCATCAAATTCTATGTTTCTATGCCCAGATATGAGGGACTGCTATGGGAACTACTTTTGCACCAAACTTGGCAAGTTTATATGTGGGCCAATGGGAAGAGTGTTTTTTTGTATTTGAATGCCCTTTTCGGAAAATATTAAATATTCTGGAAAAGATTTACTGATGACTGCCTAATGATATGGACTGGCACTGAAGAAGAGCTTAATGTTTTATTTACACTAATGAACAAAGCAGACAAAAATCTGCGATTTGTGATGCAGAAGGATTCTACCAAAATAGACTTTCTGGATAGCACAATCTACAACATTGATAGGAATCTGCATACTACCATGTTTAGGAAAACATTTTATCGCAACAGTTTGGTGCACTACATAAGTGCACATCCACAAATTTTAAGAGACACTATATCAGTGAGACAGAAGCTGTGGATAAAAAGAACATGCAGCTCTGCAGTAGAATTTGATAAACACACAAAGGACATGGCTCAGCAATTTGTAGATCGGGGGTATCCACCTGGCAAAATCAAATATGGTATGGATGGAGCACAAGGAAAAAGCAGAGATCAACTGCTTCAGAAAAGAGATAGGTTGCAGGACACTCAGCCCATAACACTGGTAACCAACTTTTGCAACCAAAGTGTGGCAATATCTAAAATTGTGAAGAGACACTGGCATGTTGTACAGTACACTGAAGGTTTTGAAAATAGGGAATTATGAATAACACATCAAAGAGATGTGAATCTATGTGATAAAGTAGTGCACAGCTTATATAACAGACCAGCTGAACCAAAAAGAACGTGGCTACCAGAAATCCCGGAAGGTAACCACAAGTGTGGTCATTGCGCACAATGCAACAACACAGGGGGCTGGATATTCAAAAGGGTTGCGCAATGCGCAATAGGGTTGTGCCAGCGCAAGTCAGAACATGCGCCATTCTGCGATATTCAGCAGGAGGCAGTTGCGCCACTGAAAACATGCTGAGCAACAGTGCAATGATAATGAAGGCATGTTCAACTGAAGGGGGTGGAACCATGCATAAAGGGCGCAGTGCGATGTTCAAAGACTTGCGCAATGCGCAACAGTGGAGCAGGCGGAATTTCCGCCATAGCGGAAATGAGCTAAAATAAAAAAGAGCAAGGAAGAGGTGCAAGAATGCTACAGGGAAGCCACACGAGTAAGAGACAGGCACAGAGAAACAGGGAGAAAGAGGGCAGGCCAGGGAAACCACACCACAGAAGAGGGGCAAGGGAAGGTGTGTGGGGCCACAGAGTGCAGAGGCCAGTAGGTGTACCCGGTGCAGGGGAGGTAGCAGTCAGGACAGCGGGGGGAACAGAGCAACATCAGCTGGGGGGGGACACAGGCCAGGGATATGGACAGTGTCACCTTCCACATGGATGCCGTAATGAGGGGGGTGAGAAGGCATGCTGCAGGGGGACGTGGCTGTGGAAGGGCCCATCGGCAGTATGCCCCCAACAGGCAGTAACGAGCCCGAACCAGCTTTGAGCTGTACACAGATGTTGAGATTGTGGGCCAGTACCACCTGAACAGGGCAATACTGAGGTGGCTCTGTGAGCTGTGCAGTGATGTGATGCAGACACCCACACAATGGAGTCATGCTCTGTCAGTGGAGACAGAGGTAACAGCCTGCATGTGCTTGCTCACCATGGGTACCTTCCAGAGACCAACATGGGATTCCACAGGCATAACACAGTCGGCCACATCACGCATCCTCACCCAATTCCTCAGCGCACTGCTGCCACATGCTGCGGAGGGCATCCATTTCCCCAGCACCGCGGCGGAGCACACAGAAAACATACAGGAGTTCCACAGGGTAGCACGTATGTCTGGCATGCTAGGAGTGATAGACTGCACCCATGTGGCCATCCGCACCACCTGGCCCAATGGGACACCACCTATGAATCGGAAGGATATGCAGTGTCAACTGCCAGGTTGTGTGTGATGCCAGTGGGCGCATCATCAGTGTCTGTGCCATGCACCTGGGAAGCATGATTCCTTCATCTGGCACCAGTTGGCACTGTGCCACCGATTCGAGAGTTGGGACATCCCCACAGGTCATCTAGTGGGTGAGTATGTATGTAGAACTGACATATCGTGGGCAAGGGAGGGTAAGCCAGAGGTGCCATGGGTGTGGCCCAGAGGGTTTGGGGCAGTCTGAGCCTGAACAAGACACTAACCTCCACTATCTCCACACAGGTGACAGTGGATACCCACTCCATCCCTGGCTGCTCACACCCTACCGGCGGCCCATGACCCTATCGCAGCAACTCTTCAATGAGGCACATGCCACCACACGCAAAGTCATTGAGCGGGTGTTTGGGATGCTGAAGGCGTGTTTCCGTTGCCTGGACACCTCTGGCGGTGCCCTAGAGTATAGCCCCTCAAAGGCCTGTGGGATATTCCTGGCCTGTTGCATCCTGCACAACATGGCCAAAGACTCTGGGATAGCCATACAGATTGAAGAGGGGGACAGCGATGGGGACGACGGTGATGCCGGTGACAATGGGGATGGGCAGCCCCCCTTGGCCGGCGGGACCCCCGACTGATCTGGCTGGCACATCTGCACCGGGACACCATCACAGAGGAGCACTTCAGCCAATACAGGCAAGTCATAGGGCCATGTGCAACCACCAGTGGCTAGGGCACAACCCACATACACACATAGAAACACACCAGGGGTGCATGCTGGCAAGGGATGTTGCAGGGCACAGAAGCACACATATACAACCAGGGAAGGGTGAACAGTAACACGCCACATGGACGGACATGCACACATGCACACACAATAGGCACAAAGTGCACAGGGGTGAGGTGCAAAACAGAGCCGGAACACAAACACTAGCAACGCACATGTCCACAGGCCACCACATCCACTGACTATGTGCGTGTGTCAGTTGCTGGGCACCATCGCACTTTGGTGTAAAGCACAATGCAGGCATCATCATGCACACGTACCTATGGACAGCAGTCTGGAGGGTGTGCAGGTGGACCGTGTGTCTCCATGCAGGGCCAGGCACCCACCCGTGCACTGCCCACTGAAACACACAATGCACACAGGGCATCACCAGACAGTGCCCATGCTGGAAGACAGGTCAGTCTTGCGGCACAGTGCCACGTCCACCTCGGATGCGTGGGTGGCCCCACTGAGACCCAGCAGCACTGGTAGGCTGACCACGGGCCTCATGGGGTGGCACTGATGGTCTACCAGGGGTTCCACTGTGCAAACGTGACCGTGCCCGCCCAGGGGTCTGCAGCACACCGAACATACCTGCACTAGGAGTGCTCGGGATGCCCACAGCTGAACCCGGCGTCGACAGGGTGGGTGTCGCATGACGCCAGAAATGGGGAGTGGATAGCGAACTGCGCAGTGTGAGTGATGCATGGGTGCCTGACTGTGTGCCCATTGTGGCCATGACAGCAACCAACGCCTATGTTTGTCTGTCAATGGCAGCGGTCACATCCTCCCGCAACTGGACAATCAGTGACAGGATCCTATCGGTGTCCCTGCTTTGTCGCTCCTCGACCCACTCCAGAGCCACACACAGTGCCTCCACGGATGTTGCAAGCCACATCTGCTGCTGTACTGATGCCTGCAGTAGGCGGGTGTGCTCGTCAAATAGGTCATCTGCCACCTCGGCATCCCGTCCATCAGGGTATGGAAGGGCCTGATGTTCAGCACCCCTTAAGGGTGAGCGTTGCTCACCAGGACCAGCTATGGGCAAGTCCACAGGCGGTGCACAGATGCCACCGCTGAACCCTGAACCCCTAGTCCCGGTAGGCGACTGCTGCTGCTGCCCCTCCGCCTGCTGTGCCCAAGGGATTGGTTGTTCCCCTGCTGTGGCCACAACAGTGCCACTGTCCTGACCAGCCACCGGTGCTGCCCCACTGGTGCTGACAGCACAGTCGGGGACTGTGCTGACATTCTGGCACACACGTCAGAACCAGCCAGGTCCATGGGCATGAGCTGGCCAACTGTGTGTCCATTCCGTGGCACACACATGTCACTACCCATAACGGTCGTGTCATCATCATTGGTGCAGCTCTGTGCCACAGCCACAGCCACAGTGTGCTGGCATCCTTGGATGCCAGAATGCTGAGACACAGGAGGGCCTCCCCCACACCTGTCTCAACGACATCAGTGTTGACAGCCAGGCAGACCCACTGTTGTATTGCTCGCCAGATACCCAAGGAGGTGGATGGTTCCTCCTCCAACTCCAGATGACTGTCTGCAGTGAACAGGCCCTCCACGGCTGACCCCTGCAGATGCATAGGACCTGTAACAGAAAGTAAGGTCATGTTAGTGCATGTGATCTACTCTCCCCCCCGACAGACCATGACGTACCATGCAGTGATGGGCTACCACCTGTCTGGAAGCCACCTCCTGGAATGCTCTCAATGGTACTGCGCTGCATGCTTGCAGTGAGCCTGTCCTCTGCTGGTGTCAGCTGCACCACCTCCGATTGGCCCCCGCCTGTTGCAGCACATGCCGCCCTGATGGCAACCACCTTCTCCTTCACCCTCCTCCTGTCAGTACCCATCTTCTTCTTACACTCCTGCATGGAGCGCTGGTGGCTGCTGTGCAGGTTGATGACATGTGCCACCCCCTCCCATGCAGCAGCACGGGCCTGAGGGGTGCCCCGCTGTCCACTGAGCAGTGGCTCCTGATTGATGTAGGCCTCGAAGAGTGCCTCCGTCTTGACCTTTTTGAAATTGGGCCTCCTCTTCCGCCCACCATCATTGTCCTCCTCACCCAGACCTCGCTCAGTCATTATTCAGCCTGTATGGATGACAGTGGTTACCTGTGACTGTGCAGTACAAAGCAAGTCCCTGATACAACAGTCCAGAACCCCACACAGCATGCAACTCACCAATGAACTGCAGTAACTGAATATGGCCACTGCAGAACAGTGTCGCAGTTTTATAGCGTAATCCATGCAAATTAGGTGAGGAGCAACTTTAAAGAGATGCAAATCGCGCTGCTGTGCCATTGCATGGCTGATCGGATGATTAGCATATGACGGCTGAATATCGGGCTTTTGTGCTTTGCGCAATTGTGTTGAACATGCTGAGCCAATGGCGCAGTTCTGTGGCATACGTAGTACACCTCACTGCACATGCCCAGGTAGCTTACGCAGGCATCTGCCGTGCTGATGATGTGCTGTGCGCAGTAGGCAATTCAGGGCATGGCCACCACTGTGTCAGTGGCGCTATGGCGAGGATCACTACATGGCACTGTGGCACAACTGCGCAATAGTTCGCTATGGCACTGGCACACAGGCAACCAATCGCACTAGATGCATAGATGTCCGAGGACGCTGTGAGTGGCCTTGCGCCAGAGACCCATGACTCTGTGCCCGACCTTTGCCCCCTTGGCGCTATTCGTCCGGCATGGCTGCACCTCTATCACGCTGTTCGGTAACAGCGCAATAGGGAATGGTGGCTCTGTGCCGCGCAGCAGTTCCACATGGGGTGCCGCGCTGCAGAGCACCATATTGCCTACTATAGCGGTGGAGATGGCACACAGGAGAGCCCCTTAATGGAGTGCCCTTGAGCTGGCCAACCTTGTGGCCATTGTGGAGCCACACTATGGTCCACTCTTTGGTGAGGAGGCACTGGACAGGGCCAGGACCCAGGTTTGGCAGGAGGTGGCCACTGACCTGGAGGTGGCCACTGGCTGCAGGAGAACAGCAGAACAGTGCAGGCACTGGTACGGGGACCTTAGGAGGGAGCCAGAGCTACTCGCCCATCTGCGGCCGCATGCCAGGAGATGCGTGATGCCTCATCCAGGTGGGTGATACGTCTACACACTTGTATCATCCATATGGGTAACACTGTCTTATGTGTCCAGCACATATGGGAGGGATAGTCTAGGGTTGGCTGTGGTGGTGTTTACAGGGTATGGGGTGGGTGGATCTGGCTGGGTGGGTGGGCACACACATTGGGGCAGGGGGACTTTGCTTTGGGTTTGTACTGATGTATTTCACTCCTTTTGTCTCCCACAGGCGTGGCTGAGTGGAGGCGGATGGTGGAGTGGCAGCAGAGGGAGGAGGACGCTGCACACTCTCATGTCGGGGACCAACACCAACGCCAACAATGTCCTGATGAGGGTGAGTGCCATGACACCATGATTGCTATTGCATGCTGTGTAACAGGGTGGGAAGCAGGGCATGGCCACCATCCATGGACACCACTGCCATGCACGTGACATGTGACAGTCAGCACTGTCCAGTGGCACTGCATGTCTGGGAGTGTGTCAATGGTGGTTCATGCATGCACTGGGCACATGGCTGTGGCACTGCCTGCACACCGCATAGCCACATTACTGTACGGCCTTGGTTGTGCTGTGCTGGACATGGGCGGTGGGTGTGTGCAGTGGTACACATGGCTGTTGCTGCCTGGTTGGGCATGTCTTGTGGACACGGTCACTGTGGGTGGGTGCACACCATCACAGGAGAGTGACACATGGCTGTATGCCATGCATAATGGGTGGGCTGCAGGGGGATGGACAGTGACACCTATTGACTCTGATCCCTCATCCTAGGTGTACAGATACTCCTGCAGATCCAGCAGGCTGTCCAGGAGCTGCTGCATGTGGCACAAGAGTCCCTTTCCATATTGAGGGACTTACAGCGGCATGGGGTCAGGAGGAGGAGGTGGCCCAGGCGACAACCCCTGTCAGAGGAGGACCAGGCTGGACAATGATGTCTGCAAGACCTTCCTGCAACTACCCTCCTTTGATCAACCCTCACACCCCACCTACCCTCTCCCATATGTTCACCCCTGCCCCTTACCCACCCCCACCTTGTTTCTATCTTGTCCCTACCCCCCATTTGTACATAGTTCTCTGTATATAGTTTTGTTTTATATTTTACAATACACATATTTTGATATGAATACTGTGGTTGTCTCTGATTTGCAGCTGGCTATAGGTGCTTAGCTGCAGTGGTGTGCATGGCATCTGGGGTGGTTCAGTCATGTGTGTGTGTGTGTGTGTGTGTGTGTGTGTACGTGGGGAAGTGTCTCTGGTGTGGGAGTGGCTATCAGTCGGTGTCTGTGGTGTGTGTGTTGTTCCCTGTGCATTGCATTACTGTGTGCAGTGGTCCATGGTGCATGCTCTGTGTCCATTGTGCCCCTGTCAACCCATCCTTGGCCTGTGCAGCTGATGCCCTTGCATGTCTGTGGCCTGCAAGGTCTGCTGCCTTTGTCAGTGGTGGCTGTCCCTAAAGGTCATCCACTGTGACTGTCACAATGCTGGGTTGCCTCCTGTCACTGGTGTGGTGCATGTTTGCCTCAGGTGACACTGTGGCCTCTGCAGTTGCTGTCCCACCTCCATGCTGTGGCTTGTGTGTGTTGCAGAGGCTGTGCACCACTGTCTGCGACTTGTGCTCCCAGGCATATGCTGGTGGCATACAGGACCACAGTTCATGCACAGGGTGGGTGTCACCCCTGTGCCATGGAGGACTGCAGGCTGTGTGTGCTCAGTTTTCATGGGCCCACACTGGGGGCTTGGTTGCCACATTACTGCATCCCTGTGTTAGTGTCCCTGTGGGTATGGGTGTGTGTTTTCCCCTGCACTGTGTTGCATCTGGTGTGCTGCATGCTTCCATGCACCACTGTGGGTGTCTGTGCTGGCTGCTGTGGCTCATGGTGGGTTGGGATGTGACACTTGTCTACTGTGCAGGGTGCTGTCTCAATGGTGGTGGTGTCAGGGGCACGCCCTTTCCCATATGGGGTACCTCTTGTGCCGACACATGGTCAATCTCTCAGCTGTGCCTCAGGGGGATTGTGCATGTTGGCACTGTGTCTGCCGTTGTTGCATTGCCGTGTACTGCCACCGACTGCTGGGTGCTCATGGTGGGTCTGGCTTGTATGGTTCTATGGTACACAAGGTTGCAGTGTGACAGTGGGGTGGTGGGATGCATGGGGTTTCCTGCAGTGGTGGTCACTGCTCATGGGGGGTGTCTGGGGGTCACAGTGCAGGGTGTGCTGTGCACTGGGGGCTGGTGTGGCATGGGGTGGTCCACCCTCCTTGTGTGGCAGTCTCAGCTTGCCGGTGGGTGTGCTGGGGCACCATGGCCCAGCTGTGCTTTTTTTGCTTGTCCCCATGGGCCGGTGGATATTCCAGCCCTCCCCCAGTTGTGCTGTGCTTAGGATGTGGGGGAGCATTGTCAGTTCTGCTGTGTGTTCCTGTGCCCATCTGTGGCATGGGTGGTGGGCCACTATGGCTCCCTGCTTGCACTATGGCACCTCGGGGCTGCTCAGCTGGGCAGCCCTTGATACACCATAGTGCATCGTATCTGCTCAGCTTCCTCTTCCTAGTGGCGCTATGGCGCAGGTTGTGTGATATTCAGACGTTAGCTGTTGGCACAATTTGGCTTGCTCCTTTTTTGAATATCGCATCTATTGCGCATGGGCACAATGGACTTGTGCTTGCTCTTGCTATTGCGCACTTTTTGGGTGCAGTTTGAATATCCAGCCCAGTGAATACTGAAGTAATGAAACAGCCAAGAACTGGGAAAAAATATAAAATCACAGCATTTATAAATTGCTGAACCGTGGGTGTGATCTACTTTCTGCTTTGCCCTTGTGGCCTTGAGTATGTGGAACATACCAAAAGGTCACTGAATGAATGTATAACTGAAAATAAATCCGCAGTTAGGAATGGATCTCAAACAAATACCATGGTGAGACACTATGAAAGTATGCAACATGGCTCAGCAGCTAGTCTGTGATATTTCGGCGTTGAAAAAGTTGAAGTGGGTGCCAGAGGTGGTAATTTGGGCAGTAAGCTGCTCCAGAGAAAATGTTACTGGATCCATACTTTGGATACTTTGCAACAGAGAGGATTGAATGAAGAAATACCCCACTCAAGTTATCTCTGAACTGGAGACATTTGTGTAGATCTAATTTATATGTTATTTATTTGTTTATTTGTGCGTGTGACTCTTTAAGGATAGCTATGCATTCATCCTGTATTTGTCTGTGTTTGAGTGTTTAATATTCATGAGTCTGTGCATAAATGAATGGGACTGAGTGATGGCCCATCAGCTCTGAGGAAGCCTTGTTAGCGAAACATCAGCTGATTTGCATACGTAGCACACAGGTGCACATTGATTTGCATGACTGCTGGCTGTTAGTATGACTGCAGTGCACCTACGAGGGAGCCAGTGTGTTTAATTTTAAAAGTTGCTAGCAGTGTTTCTACCACCTCACTTTAAGTACTTGCACTTTATAGTGTCCGTTGTAGCACAGTTTTGCACTTTAAATAGAGAACTCTGCATCTGGTATGCATTTCCTTTATTTATACAAAAACAAGGTGCTTTTAGAGTCAGTGCAACTGCAATTGAACAGTTCTCTACTCGTCTAGTATGCTTCATTTTTCTTTGTGACTGTATCTGCACATGACTGGACGCCTGTAGAGTGAAGCGAGACCCACTGATGTTTTGTTTCTATTTAATGTTCATTCAGTATCATCCTTGTATTTGTTTAAAGCTTTTCCCAATATTCTGGAAAACATTTTGTGTTTATTATTACATTGCAAACAAAAAAATTATTTGTGTTCATTTGTTTTACCAGGAGAAAAGTTCCATTTAGCAATGCTCATTTATAAGGAGATCCTGGATAGGACAGTCAAACAATAAAATGGATCAAGATGATGCAATAGATCACAAGTATTGGCGTCCCTTCCTAAAGAAGAACATAGAACTGCTAGAATCAGTGCAGAAAAGGGCTATAAAGATTTTACAAGGAAAACATGTTCTACCATATGAGGAAAGGCTGATGAATCTTAACATGTACTCACTGAAAGATAAGGGGGGCATGTCAAAATCTTTCAAGTACATCAAAGGAATTAAAAAGGTTGAGAAAATTTACCTTTTTCATTTAATTGAAAATAAAAACACCAGGGAACCCATTTACAAACTAGTGGGGTGGAACATTCAAGAAGGTCAGAAGACATTTTTTTATAGAAAGGGTTGTGGTAAGGTGAAATAAACTCCCAAATGATGATGATGTTAATCAGAAGAAAGAAGGAGGTTTCAACAAAAGGTGGGATAGGTTCAATGGGAGAGTAAGAGGGAAATGTAATGGTGGGGAAGGCAGCATGTAATATAAGTTCATGAGCTCTGAAATGAGCAAGCTTGATAGACCATATGGCCTTCTACTGGCAATTTTGATATGTTACTGTTTTCATTTTTCATCTTTTAATTTTTAACCAGGAGGTGAACTGGACACAATCCTATTTCAGTCATGCCTGACTTTTAACATTCAACAGTAAACATCACAAACAGTAAACAAATATACAAATTAATTTACACTATGAGTACAGGAATTGGAAATATCATAATGTACTCTCAACAATCTTTTAAAGAGCTTTGAATTATGTACAATCTTGATTATTACTGTAAACCCATTTAATAAGGTAGGACTATAACTGATAAAAGAACACTTACTTATAGCCAATTTAATAACATTGGATACAACAGCATATCTGTACCATTCCTTGTTGAATAAGGTGCCTGATGTTTAATCAATTTCTTAAAAAAAAATAAACAATGTGGTAATGTGCATTAATAAATTATCTGTGCAAACACAGCAGCATGGTATTCTATTCTCTGCCATGGTATGATGGGGCAACAAAAAAGTGGTTGGGAAATATTTTATCTTCTCTTGACTGCTGTGATGAACAAGTGCACATTAATATACTGTTGACAACATAAGATGATTTTATAATTAGAAGAGTGGTGAATGTTTTAGTAATAATACAAAAAATAATGAAAATGAGAGTGAAAATAATAATCTGAACATGGCATGAGAATGTATAATATTATTGTAAGTACTATGTAATTTTCTTGTAAATCGGAAGGTCTTATATGGTGTCTATTGTGTTATATTGTATTGTATGAATTGTAATGATCGTTTATGACTGAATAAAACTATTTACCTACCTACCTATTCTCTGCAAAGGAGACACAATTTTCATACTACTGTACAATAGACAATCATGGGTCCTTGTAGGAGCCCTCAGATCAAACCTACAAATGTTATTCAAAATCATTTGTTATTTTGAAATAAATGTACCTTTTTGATTTACAAATAGAACTTCCCCATAGTCTAAAATTGGTATTAATATTTGTTTATCTATTATTATTCTAGCCTCATCAGCTAATGCATTGATATGTCTATATAAGAACCCTAGTTTCCGATTTATTTTCTTACGGATCTTATCTAGATGTCAAAGTAGATTCAAGGTAGGGTCTAAATAGACACCTAAATGCTTAAATGAAGTTGCCCCAGAAATCTCATCCCCATTGCTTCCCAAGATGCACAGGTCTTCTTCCTCTCTGATTAGCTTCTGTGCAGTTCCAAACAATGTTACCTTTGTTTTCTTTTCTTTTCATTCAGCTGCAACTTATTCTGAATTAACCACTCAGTCAACTTTGTATAAGCTTCTTGATGCTGTCCTTGAATTACATTTACAGAGGGGCCAGAGCTGAAGACCATGTAATCTGCATATAAAATACACTCTTTGTTCACAAACTCTTTAGTCAAGTCATTCACAAAAACAGAGAACAATAGAAGAGCCAATACTGATCCTGGAGGAACCCCAGTCCTCACTTGTAATGGTTCTGACATAAAATTACCTATCCTTACCCTTTCTATTCATGCTCCCAGGTAACTTCTAAACCACTGCAAGCTTACCCCAGATATTCCATTAGCCTCCATTTCTGATATAAAAATTTCATGGTCCACTACATCGATGGCCCTGGTCAACTCGATGAACACTGTACCAGTCATACTGCCCTTTTCATAGGCATCAAGTACGGAGTTTGTCATTCCTACCAGCGCCATCTCCATACCCTGTTCTCATCGGAACCCATGCTGCTGTTCTATCAATAACCCATTTTCACCCATATAGGGCATCAGCTGTTTAAATGCAGACTTTTCTAACAACGTTCCCAAAATTGGCAACAGTGAGATTGGCCTATAATTTACTACTCTGTCCTATCACCAGATTTGTAAATTGGTACCACAGCAGATTCTTTCCAAACTGAGGGCATAATTCCTGTCCTAATAGTTAAGTTGAACAAGTATGTCAATAATATAATATAGTATGTTCCCAAACAATAATACCCAACGGGGTTGGCAGTATTGGGCTATGCACACACAAGGTTTTTCATCAACCTTAAAGGAAAAAAATGCTCTTTCTCCCCTCAGCTGCTGGAAGTCTGAGTCTGAGCAAGAAAAAAGGAAACTACTGAAGACTACAGGAAGTTACTTTCACAGAACAGGAAGAGCGAAAGTTGTAAGGGCACATAGGCAGTAGGAAAGTAGGTAGAAAAATACATAGACTGAGGACAGAGTAAGCATACAAAACAGGAGAGAGGAGACAAAATAAGTAATGTGGGAGTGGTGCAGTGCAATGGCTATGGGGTGGTAGTGTTCCGGGAGACATTCTGGAGGCTGCGATGCTACCATATTTGCAGGCACCTCTCTGGTCTGAGGGAGGAGGCTACCAGTCTCCAGGCTGACCTGCCTAGGATTTGTAAAATCTCTTCCCCCACCCAGGGACCACCAGGACCACCACCACTACCTCAGAGGTTGCCAAGAAAGAGGAGTGGTTGGACCAAGGTGGACTCAGGGAGGGAGAGGGTGGTGGAACAGTGGTGCATCCCTCCAGCTGTACCTCTCCACAATTCATATGCTGTTCTGCTGAAGAGTGGTTCCTCTATGGAGGCACCTGCAGTGGAGACCAAAGGAGGATACTGGGAACCTCCACAAAGGAGACCCACAGGAGGATGGCACGAGACCCCACAGGGAAAGGAAACAACTCCTTGTGGGGAACTCTGTCATTAGGGGTAGAAGTGGGGGAGGAAGGGAAGAGGGGGTTAGGTGCCTGCCTGGAACTATGACTTGGAGGGACAGGAAGCAAATCCTCAGGATCTCATAAGCAGATGCATGAGGCAGCTGCATGAGGGAGGGAGCTGGATGTCATTGTCCACCTAGGAAAAAATGACCTGGCTGGTAATTGGGATCAGAGCAGTGCAAGAGGAGTTTATAGAGTTGGGGAGGGGCCTTAGACAAGTAGCACATATGGTACCCTTCTCAGTGGTGCTGCCTGTCTATGGCAAGGATGATGCTAGGCTACTCCACACCATGGGATTCAATGAATGGTTGAAAAACTGGTGTGGAGCTCAGGGATGTGGCTTCATTGGGGACTGGGGAGCCACCTGGAGGGATACAGGCCTGTACTGGTGCTATGGTCTGAATCTGTCCAGGGGGAGAACTAGGATCCTAAGTGATAGTTTTAAATGCTTCATTGGCAAACATTTAAACTAGCCAAGGGGGGAGGCACTGAAAAGGAGCAGGGAAATCCCAGTATCCCCCACACAGTAATTAGTGAGGTAAACAGCAAGGAAGAGAAGTCATTCGGGAGCAGGACAGGAGTAAATGCAAAAAAGGCAAGACAGTAAGGACAGAGATGGGGCTAAAAGGGGTAAGACCATCAACAAATGGAGGGTGATGAGTACCAATGCCTATAGTCTGTGTAACAAACACCCTGAACTAGTGGCCTTGATGGAAAATGGATGCCTGGATATAGTGGCAGTCACTGAAACATGGTACACAGAGAATCATGACTGGGATGTCAACATACCAGGATATACAATCTACAGGAGGGACAGGGAGGGTAAAAGAGGAGGAGGAGTAGCTTTCTATGTAAGGGAAGGGATTAAAGCAATAGAACTAAAGAGTAAACAGGAAGTAGATGAGTCACTATGGGTCACCCTGGAGACAGGAAATGGCACCACAATCCACATGGGGGTTGTGTACAGATCCCCATCTTGGGGGGGATAATGTACAAAGAAATTATATAAGGCATCCTTAGAATGGCAGGAAAAGGGGATATATTGTTGATGGGGACCTGAATATGTCAGATGTTAACTGGAGTACCTTTGCTGCAGGCACATCCAAGAGCCGAGTCATTCTTGATGTCTACAAGGGGCATGCCTCAGACAGCTAATGTTGGTACCCACTCGGAAGGAAGCAATCTTAGACCTGGTACTCTCAAAAGGGGATGGAGAAAGGATCTTGGCTTTAGAAGTGGGTAGCCATTTGGGAACAAGGGACCACCAAACAGTGTTGTTCAGAATAAACACAGCCATAGAGTTAAGCCATACAGAAGCAAGAGTATTGGACTTTAGGGGGCTGATTCGGAAAAATGAGAGAGTGCCTCAGAAAAGCACTAGCAAACAGGCAAGAAGGAGGGGTGGAGAAACAATGGGGAATAATCAAAATAGTCATCATATAGGCAACAAACCTTTGTGTGAAGTGAACCAACAAAACAGAACAAAGGAGAAAAACATTATGGTCCTCAAAAGATGTTGCAGGAAAGGTTAAGGAGAAAAGGATAGCATTCAGGAAATGTAAGGAAACACAGAAGGAGCAGTACAGAGAAGTATATCAGTTAAAGTAGAAGGAGGCAGGGAAGACAGTCAGAACAGCAAAGGACCAAACCGAGGAAAAGATAGCCAACTCTGTTAAGAAGGGGGATAAAACCTTTTATAGGTACATAAGGGAGTGAAGAAAGATCAAGGGAGGGATACTGAGGTTTAATAAAGGGGATGGAATGTGGGCAGATGGTGACAGTGAAAAAGCAAGGATATTGAATAAATATTTCTGTTCAGTATTCAAAACAGAAGAGATGGGGAAGGTGCCTAAGCCAAACAAGAGAAACACTCTGAATGGGGGGGTTGATACTGGTCCATTCATGGAAGAAAGGGTTTTGAAAGAGTTCTTGAAATGGAGGGTGGACAAAGCAATGGGGCCTGATGGGATTCACCCAAGAATTCTAAAAGAACTAAGGGTAGAACTAGTGACACCACTGACCGTTCTCTTTAACAAATCATGGGAGGATGGGGTGGTACCTGAGGACTGGAGGAGGGTGGATGTGATTCCACTTCACTAATGTGGCAGCAGGGCAGAGGCAGGAAACTACAGACCAGTTAGTTTGACCTCAGTTGCAGGGAAAATGATGGAATCACTTCTAAAGAAAAGAATTGTTGAGTACCTAGAGGCAAGTGGGACACAGGACTAAAGGCAGCATGTATTCACAGTGGGAAGGTCATGTCAGATGATTCTAATAGATTTATTTGACTGGGTGACCAAAGTAGTAGACCAGGGAGGGGCTGTGGATATGGCCTACCTAGATTTTAGCAAGGCATTTGACACAGTTCCACACAAAAGATTAACACACAAGTTAGCCAGCCTTGGAGTGGGTCCCCAGGTGGTATCCTGGATAAAAAATTGGCTTGACAACAGGATGCAAAGGGTAATAGTAAACGGAGTACACAGTGAAGAAAGGAGGGTAACTAGTGGGGTACCGCAGGGTTCAGTACTGGGACCGGTCCTCTTTAATGACTTTATAAATGACATTGGAGAGCACCTAGAAGGAAAAGTAAGTCTCTTTGCAGACAGCAAAAAGATCTGTGATGGGTTGATACACGAGGTGAGGTGGAAAGAATGAAAAGGGACTAGGCAAAGTTGGAGGAATGGTCAAATGTATGACAGCTCAGATTCAATGCAAAGAAGTGCAAGGTAATACACCTGGGAAACAAATGGGGGTGAGGTACTAAAAACAACAAAAATAAAGAGGGACCTGGGAGTAATTATATCAGATAACCTAAAGGTGGGCAAGCAATTTGAGAAGGCAGTAAGGAGGGCTGGGGGGATACTGGGATGAATAGGGAGAGGCACCACCAGTAGAAAACAGGAAGTTGTTATTCCTCTGTACAGAGAGTCAGTGAGATCCCATCTGGAATACTGCGTGCAGTCCTGGAGACCCCATCTCTGCATGGGCATAGACAGAGTGGAGGCTGTTCAGAGGAGGACAACCAAAATGGTGCAGGGTCTGCACCAGAAGACATACGAAGAGAGGCTAACGCAGCTTAATATGTATACCCTCAAGGAAAAGAGGGAGGGGGGAGCATGAGAAACTTTCAAGTACTGTAACTCAAGGGAATTAACAAAGTCCAAGAGGGTAACATCTTTCAGAAAAAGAGATGTGCAAGAACAAGGGGCACAATTGAAGACAGAGGGGGGACGGCTCAGAGGTAATGTTAGAAAGTATCTTTCACAGAGAGTGTTATGGATGCATGCAACAGCCTTCCTGAGGAGGTTTTGGAGTCAAGAACAGTGGGAGAATTCAAGAATGCATGGGACAGACATAAGGCAATTCAATTGTGGGGTTGGAAGAAGTAAGCTGATGGTTAACTAGAATCTGCAGCTTATCCATCAGGTAGGGAAATGGGCCAAGCGGTCCTAATCTGCCATCAAATTCTATGTTTCTGTGTTTCACCAAGGGGCATAATCAGGCCCGACACCACACGCAGAAGGCATTATAGCCCCTGGAAGGGTAGATACAGTCCATACCATGCACCCTGGAGGGTATTATTTTACTTTGAAAATGTGTTGCTTGTTAACTTTTAATTACAATATTTGAAAAATATATATATATAAAATACATACAACTGAGTGGAAAAGTATGTTTATTGTAAAGTAGTCCCTCAACTGGCAGAATTGCCAGTAGAAGGTATTGATGTTGTATCCAATAAGTTTTCTTACTTTGAATCATTGTTCCCACAACCTCCCTCATTTTAGATGACAGAGCAGCTGAGTGTGATCATGGTCTGACATTAAGTAGGATAAACTGTTTCTGTTAGAAATCTTGTTTCTAAAATTAACTCTTCTGACATTAGTCATTAATCCTGAATTCCTCCAAGAACTCAAATCTTTTAAGAAACATTAATTTACAGTTGGATGATCATCTTTAAGCAAGATGTGGCCATACGTGAGTGGGGAAAGAGTGAGTGCCAGACTGTAGCACTCGCTCAACATTAGACCACCAGTATTTTATTCATTTTGTCACCTGCAGATGGAGACATGCTTTTATGAAGCATTAAAGCAGTTGGGCAACTGGATGAGGGGGTGAGAGTAGCAGTCAGAAATAAGAATACTGTGTGCTAGTGATAAATCATACTGTTTTACAAAATTAAATAGTTTCTTTATCACAGACAGAGGATGTTCATAATTTCAATGGCTATTTTGAAGAATTGTGCAGGTGGGTTGTCTCTCATTCATGAAGTGAGAGAACAAATGGCAGTCGGCAATTTTTAAAATTCTATGTGTCCTGTAATTCTTCTTGATAGTAATGGTGGTTGGGAGAGAGATTTGTTTTAGGTGTGCATTGTTAACTCATAAATGCCCACATTGACAAGTATCTTAGCCAATCAGATAGCTGGAATACCCCTCCCCCCTTTTCTAAATATAAATAATCTGTATTTGTAAAACTGTAGACATTACACAGTAAATGACTGCAAAATCACAAACAGAGAATAATAACCTCTGTGGGGATGGGGGGGGGTGGCAGGACTTTAAAGCTAGTCAATTGTTATTTTTTATTTCTGAAGTACTGTAGTTTTCTTTTTCATTAGAAGGGTTCATTCTCATCTGTATTAGCCTTATGTGTGAAGAGCAGTATATTACCTAGAGACTAGAATATCTAGTTTTGTTTCCCATCATAGTGCATCAGCATTTTGATTTTACTAAATGTGACATCACAGGTAACTGATTTTGGCATTAGGTAATTCGCACTTGTTGTTCAGTTATGATATCACTGTCCATGAGGTTATAATACTTATGTAGTATGAAGGGGAACACAACTAGATAGGCCAGCCTACAGGTAAAATATTGTTCGGCTGGTGGTCATACCAACCTGTGTCAGGTCAAAGGAAAATAAAAAGTACTTTAACAATAAAAAGTAACATCTTGCTACTTCTAAAAATAATATTAATTTAAGGCAGTGTTCTAGCCCTTTAACATTACATTTTATTAATGTTCTATATTAATAATTCTTTGTCAAAAAAACTGTGTTAATCGATCAGTCAGGGTTCATATTAAAGTGACAAAAATAGGGAAATGTGGCATTAGGGTTTCCTACCCTAACTCCCCATCTCAACTCCCCAAGCAGGAAAGGAAAAAACATTATGGTTTTCTCTGTCCTGACTCTTGGAAAATCGGGGGTGGGGTCTCCCTTGGGCTTCTGAACCCTAAGGCTCACCTCATTGTGATATAACCTTCAAATGTACAGAACTATGCCTCCCCACAAGTTGCTGACAACCTGTAGGCCCCTGACTAAAGATAACCTATCACATCTCACTTATTTGGTCATGGAATGGGGTGAGCATTAGGGCTGAGAATGTTAAGGAATAGCCCACCTCTGACTCATCAAGATTCATTACAGAGAAAACCATAATGTTTTTTCCTTTTCCTGCTTGGGGGTTAGGGTTGGGAGTTAGGGTTGGAGACCCTAACACCACATTTCCCTATGTTTTTCAGTTTAATCTAAACCCTAACTTATGCATTAACGCAGTTTTTTTGTAAAGGATTTCCTTACTTTTTGAGATAGTAGAATCATATCCTCATTCATGCAGGTCCCTTTGGGATCTGCGTGAACAGATCCAGCTGGCTTGGAAAGTACAGGGTCCAGAGGGCCTTGCACATCTATCCCTCCATAGAGACACAAATCCATTTAGTTGTGGAAGTGCAGGGCTTCCATGCCTACAGAAAAGCAATGTATGTGCTTGGTTGTAATTGTTTTTGTGTGGCTCACTTCAAAGAAAAAGATCTACTGTATTAAGTGTCCCTCTTAACTGCTAGCAGTTCATTGTATAAGGGCAAAAATGTGGTTTTCACTTTGTTACCCATAAGTCAGTAAATTTTTGTCAATTTGATGTGAAATTTGCTATGGTTGTAGTAGATGATGAGCTACGGTGCCATGTGAAAAGGGTGCCTACAAAACAGTGCTGACAAAAACAGGGAACAAATAACAACCACAACCAAAATGTTGAGCAGCACTACAGCATGCTCCAAAAAACAGCGAACAGTTGTAGTGACTTTTTTTGCAGGGGCCTTAGCCCCCTGCCCCCCCCTTTGTGGGGGGGGCTTCACCTCCTGCATCTCACAGTTAAAATAGCTAACACCAGGGGGGACACAATTTAAATATGGGAAAAACTCAGGGGTGGATAATACTCTCTCTGGGGGCTGCAAGTCAGGGAGAAGAGAAAGTTGGGGGAGCTATTGCATATTTATACTCTGGGGGTTAAAACAGACAAATTAAGGGGGGCAATAAAATATTCTTATGCCACGGATGGAGGGGAATAAAGTTGGGGTGGTGTGTGGAATGGGAATAAAATAAATTGTCCACACAGCCAGTCTCGAACCCTCATCTGCTAGCCACAGAGGCAGTGACTGTAACCACTGTGTTACATGACCAGCTGAGATCTGGCCATCCAAACAACAGCCTACATGCTTCAGAAACTTACTCCTTATAAAGCTGACTGCTGAAATTACAAAACAGAATTTAACATGTGCTATTAATTCAAACTAGCTCATTTACCACGCACTATTTTGTACTCGCTCAAATTGGCTCGCTCAAATTGAGTTGGTCTTTTCATGGGATACCATGCGATATAATTTTGGTGAATTTTTAATAATTTTCACACTTCCATTGTGCATTTGGCACCATGGTGAAAATTAGAGGTAATTTTGGGGTACAGTGTGTACCCCATGAATGTTTGGTGGAGTTATGTGTTAGTGTTGTAGTAGTCACTGACACTTTTTTTTGATATGTACATTGTCCCTCTGCTCCAATTGTTGATGGACTCATGGCTTGTTTGTTAAAGTTGAAATGTTATCCTATGGAAATGTTCTTTGTCTCGCTCTCTCTCATCATATATATATATATATATATATACACACATATACACACACACACACACACACATACAGTATATATATATATATATATATATATATATATATATATATATGCATATATGTATTTATGTGTATACTCTGTGTGTGTGTGTGTGTGTGTGTGTGTGTGTGTGTGTGTGTGTGTGTGTGTATGTGTATATTTTTTATATATATTACAGTGGCATCCCCCAGGATGAAAGGAACTTTTAATGCACTCTGCATTATGCTGCAGCAGATCTACTGAATAAAGCAATGTAATTTTAATGGCAATTAGTCCCCTTTGTTGAGCAATAAACTGTGGCATTCACTTAATACTGGCAGTGTTACATTTTCCTGAATGACAAAGGGGACTAACTACCATTGAAATTACTTTGCATTATTCAGTAGGTATGCTGCAGCATTCTGCAGAGTGCTGCAAAATGCTGCAGAATTGCATTTCATCCTTGGGGACACCACTGTATTATTTGTTAGTGTTATAACACTCATTGAGACCTTTATTTTTATTTATTTATTTGTTTTATATGTAGATTCTCCCTTAATTCCAAAACATGATAGAGTTATGACTTGTTAAAGCTGCAATATTATCATATGGGAATTTCACTTTTTAATCTTTATGATTTTTTCATATGGTCCCTACATTTGGGGAGGGGGGATATTATGTGTCGGTGAGGTAGTACTCATTGAAACCATGGCCCAGATATTCAAAAGGGTTGGGCATGGCGCTTAACAGTGTTGTGCCATCGCCTTCTGTCTACCAGCGTGATATTCAAAGGGAAAAGTGCGCGACACAAATCCTGATGCACCAGAGTGCATCAGTAATGTATGCAGGCACAGGTAGTGGGGGCATGCCCATGCATACTCTGCACAGTCCAATATTCAGCCTGGGATGTGCAGAGCCATGCATGTGCACCCCCTACCTGCGCCAGCACAAAGTTACGCCAAAAAAAAAAAAGGAACTGATGGCCACACACAGGTGAACTGCCGCATTGCAGGGCACAACACAGAAGCTGCCACCTGTGGGTGGCCACCCGAGTTCCAGATGCACCTGGCAGTGCCCCCCCATGCCTGATCGTGGATATTTGTAAAATAAAAAAAACTTAAATTCCAATATCCCTGGTGTTCTGCCTGATCGCGGGCATCTCTCCAAAAATAGGACATAGCACGATATTCCTGGTGGTCCAGTGGACCGCTATGTGCCCAATCACAGGCATTTGTAAAAAAAGGTCAATATCTCTGGTGGTTTAGTGGTACCTCCCCACCCACCCACTGAGCCCCACCACCCACTCCCCCACCCACCTGCCACCCCCGCCCACTGACTGACACCTCAGTAGGGCTGCATGCCAACTGGTTCACAGCATGAGCCAATGGGTGTGCAGGCCTTACCATACTACACATTCCAGATATGTGAATGAATCATTCACATACCTTTATCTGGAATGTGTAGTATAAAGGCAATCTTGTTTTGTATGGCCTCATATCTGCTTTTATAGCCATTGAAAAAAGAAAATTGTCTCACAAAAAAAGATTTTTAAAATGTGTTAAAAAAATACACTTCTGAGTCATTTTCCAAATACTGACCCCAAATGGGGACCCAATTAGCAAGATACATGTGTTGGTGTGTTTCCATGATACAATTTTCATGGGTTTCAAACTAAAAAAAAAATTGAAAAAAGATAGCAGCCATATGAAAAAATATTTTTTCCCCCTCACAAAACAAGATTACCCCCCTCCCCATATGAAACAGAATCCTTCTTTGTATGGCCAATTTCTTTTTTTTAGATGAAACAGTTATCTGAGAGTGTATTGTGTAGTGCATGCAGTGTTATCCTGGTCCACCTGGGAGAAAGCGTTTGCCCGATTAATCGCTGGGTCTGCACAGGGGTGCCTGTCATGTGTCCACTGAAGAGAGGACAGTTGGTTGCTGGTAACCCTTAGGCTGCTTTGGAGGTCAGTGAGTGGACTGACTTGGACTGGGGCTGTGATAGTGGTACTGGTGAAGTGGAGGCAGCAGTCTCCTGAGTGTGTTCTTAGGGGCTCTTTATGCCGGGTCTTGATTTTGTGCCCCATTTATAACTTGGTTGTGTTCCCTGGTAGATACGGAGGTGACTGGTAGGGGAAAGTGCCCAAATATTTCTGGGGTGGTTAAATCTTCGAATAAGCTTCATAGTGCCTGTTTTACAGTCTGACGATCTGCTGTAGGTAGAAGATTGGACTCTAATTTGGATCCTTTTGGACTTTAAAAATCTGGTCAGACTGTTCCAAATGTTTTTCCCTCTTAAAATATATTGGCTGTGAGATTGCTTAAAGTCTCATCTCTTATAGCTCTGATTTGCTTATATCAGATTAAGTGAGAGTTCATCTTGGTAGAAGCTGCTGGTTAAAATCACAGAGGTGAGAGCTTTGTGATCCCCAAATGAACTTTATTTATTATTTATTTATTTATTTAGTTTTTGTTGACCGGGCAAGTGCACTAGAGAAGTCCTGCCTATTTTCAGGCATGACCCGGGGGAGGGGGATACAGATGAAAGCCAACTGACCTTGAACCAGATTAAGCTGTTGGTGGTATTTTTAGTGAATGAGGGAAATTTGGCCAGGAAACCAGGGAGATTCCCCTACTCTTTTCGATAAGTGCCATAAGATCTTTAACATCCACCTGAACTACCACCAATCCAGGCAGATGGGACCTCGGTTTAATGTCTCATCCGAAAGACAGCACCTCAGAAGTGCAGCACCCCCTCTCATGCTGCTCTACATTGTCAGTACTGGGATATTAACCCAAGTGCCAGATGTGGGAACTGAACCCTCAACCCTCTGATCTCCTGGCCTCAGAAGCAAGTGTGCTACCTACTGAGCCACTGACACTGACTATCAAAGCTTAAATCGTAACTTAAATCAGAAATAATTACAGTGACTGCTCTTTTATTGTTGTTCATTTGCTATTATTAGTTTAAGATTTTATTGTTGTTAGTGGGTTTGGGGTTGTTATTTTTGGGTTAATTTATATTTGTTTTATTAGTTGAATGAGTGAGTGTTGAGTTGTTATGATGAGTGGGAACTGAAGGTGGGAGAACTGTGTTAAATCGGGGTTTAGAAATTGTATTTGTTGAGGGATTTGGGTATTTTGGGGATGATTTTAGTTGTTAAAATGTGTCTGGGACAGAGGACCATAAGGTGTAGCTACTTAGGGAGTTACCTCCATGACCTCCATCCTTTTGAGCTTCCAATATTTTTGGCTGAGACTTACCGAAGGTGTAGAGCATTGGGTATAGCTCAGAGGGGGGTCTATGAGTGATGGGACCCTAGTGGCTATGGGGGTGTCTGTGATTCAGTTGGTGATGCCAAGAGACACCCTGGGGTGAAATGGGAACTTGAAAGGGGGTTGACATGTTTAGTTCCCATACCCAAGGGCTCACGATAAATGATGGGCAGTTGGCTAGTCCAGCTACCCCACCTTATCCTACTCTGGTTGTGTTTTGCAATGCCAGTTCAATGAGGAACAAGACTGCTGTAATGTCAGACTTAATATCCTCAGTTGATCTGGCTTGCATCATGGAGACCTGGATGGATGAAAAGAATGCCCCCATTTTGGAGGCGTCAGTACCGGCTGGGTACTCCATTATCTACAACCTGAGGGAGGATCACAGGGGCGGGGGGGTGGCCATTTGTTTTAAATCTGCCGTGAACCTCATGGTGTTATTTGTAGACCATACACAATCTTTTGAATGTGTGACCACTTGAGGGGGGTATGGGTGTGGGCTTCAGGATCCTTGTGCTCTGTTATCCACCTGGTGCTGATGGGGACTTTTACAGGGGATTGAAGAGCTTGTTGTTGGCCTAGTGTTGGAGTCTCCTAGGTGGCTAATCCTGGGAGACTTTAATGCCTGGGTCAACGAAGGGCTCTCGAGTTTTGGGAATAATCTCCAGGGGAGCAAGAGGGCCCTGGGCCTACAACAGATTGTAATGACAGCAACACACTCAGGCAGCCACACTCTGGATTTGGTCTTTTCCTAAGGATTAGATATAAATGGCCTCAGAGTAGATCCAGTGTTTTGGTTGGATCATAGCACCATGGGGTTCACATTCAGAGGTCCCCCTAGTTGGTCCTGCCCCCGTGGAGATTTTCCGGTATCGACCATTAAGAGGAGTTTCCTCTAGAGGACTGCTGGTGGTGCTGAACCTATAGAGTGTTGGGGCAGCTTGTTCGGTGGGGACAGAGGAAGTGGTGGCAGCCTGTAACAGGGCTGTAATGGCGGCCTTCAGCTCCATCGCATCCATTCATGTCTGCCCCTTCTCTACTCACAAGAGACCTCCTTGATTTGATTAGGATCTCTGAGGTTTATAGACTAAGGGATGTTGGTTGGAGAGGAGCTGGAGGAGGTCTAGCCTACTGGAAGACAAATTGGCCCTGAAGTCGCATTATGTCAACTATTGGGGGACAATTGCCCGTAAGAAGGCTAATTATTTTTCTAGGGAGATTGCTGCAGCAAGGAACAGGCTTGCTCAGCTTTTCCACACAGTTGACGGGCTTTTACATCCTGCCTGTCTCCGTGTAGGGGGAGCAGCTTCTTGCACTAGGTGCGAGGAGCTGGCTGTGTTCTTCACTAACAAAGTGTCCTCTATTAGGGATGAGGTCTCCTCGAGCACCTCTCAAAAGGGTTGCAGAGCCCGGCTTGAGTTGTGGTAAAACACTTCTCCTGTCTGGGATGAGTTTGAGCTGGTTGGGGTGGAGGAGGTGGTTGAGATAGTCTCGAAGCTGCGGCCAACACAATGTGATTTAGACCCAGATCCGACCCGACTTTTGGTTGGATGTTTGAACCTAATTGGACCTGTGGTTGCGGAGTTTGTCTGGAATTCCTTGAGGAGTGGGATTTTCCCATTGGCCTTGAAAGAGGCCTTGGTTAGACCCCTTTTGAAGAAACCCTCCTTGGACCTGCACTACCTCAACATACTACAGGCCAGTTTCAAACCTCCAATTTTTAGGAAAGGTTATAGAGAAGATGGTGGCCATTCAGCTTGAGAGGCATCTTGCCTCTTTCTCCTCCTATGAGCCTTTCCAATCTGGGTTTTGTGTGAGGCATAGTACAGAGACTGCCCTGGTGAGGGTGTTTAATGATGTTGGTGTCAGCGTAGCTCAGTTGGTAGCACATCTGCCTCTGGACCAGAAGGTCATGGGTTCTCATCCCACACTGGGATTGGACTTGCACCTAAAAATCACTGGCATCTGAGTGCAGTATCGGGGGGTGCTCTACTGATGGGGTGTGCCGTCCTTCAGATGAGATGTTAAACCGAGGTCCCTTCTGCCCATCCTGGTGTTTTCCTGGTGGGTGTCCAGGTGGAAGTAAAAGAACCCAGGGCACTCTTTGCAAAGAGCAGGGAACATTCCCGGTGTCCTGGCCAACATTCCCCTTCCCATAAACCGGTTCATGCAATTATCCAGGCTGTGTGTGGGTGATGATGTGCGATATGGCTGCCACCACACATTCAGTCACTTCACTACCAGTCTAGCATTGCTTGTAAAGGGCTTTGGGATACTGTGTATGAAAAGTACTATATAAATGCTGATTCTTCTTCTACTTCTTCTTCCTGATGATGAGGGATAGGAGGGACCGTACCATCTTAGTCCTCCTAGACCTCTGCGGTATTTGACACCGTGGATAACAAGGTGCTGCTCGACCGTCTCTGGTTCTGGTGTGGCCCATCTAGTAATGTGTTCAACTGGTTTAGGTCATACCCGACAGGCAGAGTGCAAAGGGTGATGATGGGGTTGGCCTCCTCTAACTCGAAGCCTCTGTACTGAGGTTCTGCAGTGATCGGTCTTGTCACCCTTGCTGTTCACGAAATACATGCTGCCTTTGGGGGACATTATCAGGTGGTACAGGCTGGGTTTTCACTGTTATGCAGATGATACCCAGCTGTACTTGTCTTTTGCACCAGATATCCAGGTGTCAGCATCTGTATTTAACACCTGCCTTGAGGAGATCCAGTCTTGGATGACTTATAACTGGCTTTTGCTTAACCCAGACAAGACAGAGGTACTAGTGGTGGATCTAGGTCATTGGGATGGAGGAAGGGGAGTGGGGTCTCCCCCCAGCCTAATGTTGGGAGGGCGTTCCCCTTGCCCCCACCTAGACAGGTGAAGGATTTGAGTGTGATCCTGGACGATGGCCTGAGGCTTGATAAGCAGGTGTCGGCCATGGTCAAGAGTGGATTTTACAATCAGAGGAATATCACCCAAATCCGGGCCTTGATCCCGACTGATGACCTGACCATGATGGTGCATGCTTTCATCACTTCCAGGCTGGACTATTGCAATGCCCTGTACCTAGGATTATCTGGAGGTAACCTCTGTAGGCTGCAGCTGGTGCAGAATGTGGTGGCAAGGTTATTGTCAGGGGTGAGAAGGTGTGATCATATCATCCCAGATCTTGGCGGCCTGCACTGACTGCAAGTCAAGTGGAGGACTGCCTTCAAGGTAGGTCTTCTGACCTACAAAATCTTGCATGATCGGGGACCTGTCTTCCTGTAAGATCTCCTTGCCCTCTACCATCTACCCCGGGCACTCCATTCTACTGGGGGGCCTTCTTAGAGTTCCCAGGGTAAGGTTGTGGCATTTGGGAGACAGGATATTCTCAGTGGCCGCACCTACCCTGTGGAACTCATTTCCAGCATGTGTGAGGGAGGCTCCCTCAGTAGAAGCCTTTAAAAAGAGGTTAAAAACCTATCTGTTCCAGCAGGCTTTTATTGATTAATTAGTGGTCTGTTTTAGGACAGATAAATTTTAAATGCTGCTCTTAGTTGCACTGTTAAGCATATATAGTTGTATATTACTGTATATTATTGTTTATTATTTTACTATTGTTTCGCTTTTGTACAGTGCCCACAGTCTTTTGAAATGGGTGCTTTTATAAATAAAATATCCATCTATTGAGCATGTTCAGAAACAAAAATTATAATCCTTATGATGATAAAACAGAACGTTTTTTTTTTTTTTTTTTTTTTTTTTTTTTTTTTTTACACAAAACCAATGGAAGCACCACTTTGGGCCAAGCTCCTTCTACCCTACAAATTTCAGACTGTCTGGTTGGTAGGCGATGACAAAACAACAACAAAAAAAATTAAAATGTTTCACTTTTTTCGCTATCCAGATCTCAGAATTTGCACATCCGATCAGAATGAAGCTTGGCACATCAAGAGGCATTGCCCTGAGACTAAGCATGTAAAATGTTGTGCTAATCCATTGAATGAGGGCAAGGCTATTAAAGTGCAAAGTAAGGTTGTTGTTTTTTTGCACCACTGTCCACCGTAATTGCAGTCTTATGAAGTGTACCGTTTTGTATTGATGCCCAGGACCACCTTGAAAATGAGCTTGCTCAATGGTGTTTATGCCTGGTTAAATAAAGTGATTGATTGATTGATTGATTATCATTAAACTGCATACTCAAGCCTAACTATAGTGGTGCTACCGCTGCACTATAGTAGAGTAGCCCTATATGTAGTTTTGGTCACTTTAAATGATTACTGACTGATCCTACATAGGGTCAGTTTGCATTAAACATGTAAATAAATGATATGCTGTACTTCACTACTGTGTACTGTATGTATTTTAAGGATTTAATCAATGACTTCATCCAACGAAGATGCATTTATGCTGAAATGTAGAAGACCGTCTGGTTCTGCAGTCTTTAGCCAGCAACTCTGCATTGGTGACTGTGTTTGTACTGGGACTTGATTAAATTTAAATATGTGTATCAGCCTTTGTGTTCTACACCTTTCATGTTAGTTTGCTATTTCATGCTTTGGGCTATAGCACCACTGAATGTGAGAGCTGCTGGAGCCTTTTTGTTGTCTTTCCTTATTAAAGTCCCTTCATTCTTTATTACTGAGTTGTTTGTATGAAACATTATCTTTGTTCCCCAGGCTGTACTTCACCCTCTTCACCCCAACCCCCACTGAAGACATTAGTCTCTGTTTGTAACATCACAGTTATTCACTGTGGAATGTCTATGGTCTTATAAAAATGGATTGTTTTACAAACATGAACATACAAAGCTGCCACAGAAAAAAGCCACACAGTCCATCAAGTCTGCTTGTTTCAAAGCACATGAACTTATGTTACATGCTGTCCTGCCACATCCCATTTCCTCTCTTATCGTCCCCTTGTCCCTATCTTACCATTTGTCGAAGCCTCCTACTATCTTCTGATTAACAGCATCATTCTGAAGTTCAATGCACCCTATCACAACCATTCCTGTAAAATAAATGTCTTCTGAACTCCTTCTTGTATCTTCCATCCCATAAGTTTGTAAGTGTGCTCCCTGGTGTTATTTTCACTTAAACTAAATAGTTCCCTTTTCTGAGCCTCATTAATTCTTTTGAAGTAATTAAAAGTTTCTATCATGTTCCTACTCTCCCTCCTCGCCTCCAGTGAATACTTGATAAGATTTTTCAGCCTTTCCTCATACAGTAGACCCTGCTGTCCTTATACTATCTTTGTAGCCCTTTCTGCAATGAATACATTAGTTGTATGTCCTTTTGTATGTAAGGGCTCCAATACTGCACACAGTACTCCATGTTTGATTGAATAATAACATTTTATTTTTATTTTTTTTTATAATTCAAAGTTTATTAAAATTTTCAACATACAATACACCATAGTCACACGATACAGAGGATACGAGTATATGCTTTCAGCAAAAACATAAACATAAGCCCCTTTCCTTTTCCCCATACCGCTCCCCCATCCAAACACAAATACATCAAGAGAGAAAAAAAAACCCACAGAGAAAAAACCCTCTACAATATCCCTCCACCCCCGCCCCCAACATTTTATTTTTATACAGGAACAAATGATTAACTAAAGTATCCCTATTTTCATCAAAATGCCCTGTATAATTAATTTACAAAGCACATAAATTAATTGAAAAACAAATAACATAAGATAAATCAAATTACACATTGTAGATAATCACAATATTTATCAGATGTAGCATGTACAGGTAGTACATAACAATTTCTGTAATGCAGTCTGGAATTAATGTAAAGAATTGTTTTTCCTTTAAGTCAACAGATCATCTTCCAGGACTTGCCCATACCCATTTGTAGGGTAGAATCTCCAAATAGGGTAAATTCAGGATATAGGACCTTAACATATATTTTTTGTCTCCTTGAAACACAGTTTTTACTAAATGCCTTAAAGGATGAGTAACTTTAGGTTTTAGTAGCTTGTAGCAGCAGGATAGCCGATTAAAGTATATTGTCTTTTTTCTTCAGGTCCCAACTAATTTAGGGCTGAATAAACCTTACAATGATGGGTACCAAATTTGCTTAAATTAACAAATCTTGCCAATTTATAATATGTTTGATCTATTTTCTTTAAAGCAGTTTTTGTAGAATTCCTAAATATCAGTCTTTCATATTCTAGGACTGGAATTAGTACCTGCTGAGTCATTTTCAGCATAGCATCTTTCATGAGACAAGTGGAAATTCTCCTTAGAGCCACAAGTTTTTGACTTTTTTTTACCAATAAGTTTATATGTTCAACATATGATAGCCTTCTGTCAACAGTGACCCCAAAATATGAGTAACAATTTACATTTATAACATTAAGACCATTTTTGAATTTTATGTTCAAATCTTATTCATATGATCTACTATACTGGATGAAAAATAAATACATTGTTTTTTTCACATTGAGCATAGGGCCTGAATTAATAAACCATGTTCCCTTTTTTGTTAAGTCATCCTGAAGCTTTTGTTGCAGTGAGGTGCTGCTGTCTGTGGATGCCACCAAAAAGGTGTCAACCATGTACAGACAGACCCCACTGTTATGCAGAATTTTAGGGAAGTCATTGACATATACATTAAAAAGCAAGAGGCCCAAACAAGAGACCTGTGGGACTCCTTTGTTCCCTTACCTCATTGATGACACTATGGGATCATGGGCTACACACTACATTATTTTTGATAAATAAGACTTAAACCACTGTAATGGTTTAACATGCACACCCATCCTATACAATCTATACAATAGAATCCGATGGTCCACCAGATCAAAGACTCTACTATGGTCCATGAACACAGCCTCGGTGCTCAACCCTGCATTCATAGATGTTGCTGCTAAGTTGTTGAAATCCATCAGAGCTGTGTCCGTGAACCTCCACACCTGAAAACCATACTGACAGTCTGTCAACAGGTCTTAGTGTTCCAAAAATTGATAAATTTGTTTATACACAAATCTTTCCATAATCTTGGCCAATATTGGAAGCAGAGCAGTAGGTCTATAACTTATAGATACTGAAGCATCACCTCCCTTAAAAATAGGAATTATTTTTCCTAATGTCCATGCCTCTGGAAAGGTGGAACAACACAGACTCCAATTGAATAGGTATATTACAGTAGGAGCTACAGTATAATATCTGCTCCCAGCTTCAATAATCTTGCCTCAACACCATCCACCCCCCCATTTACCTTTAAACCTTTTAATTCCTTTTCAACTTCTCTGTTCTCTCCTTGAACCTAAAACTTGGTCTAGGTAGATCACAATTAAGCTTTTTAGAATTAATATCATGTGTTGTTAATTCTGACAATGCGATATCGGAAGTCTTGGTCTGGGGACTGTCAAGTCCCAGATCAGGTAAGTCTATAAAATACCTGTTTAGTATTTCAACCACTTTTGTTTGCTCTCCTACCAGCTTATGGTCTTCATACTAATGTATTGGTGCTCTTGAAATTACAGGGTTATGAGGCTGTTTTACATGTTGCCAAAATATTTTAGGATCTTTAGCCTGATTTATATTAGTTCTGTAAAAGTGAGTTTTTGTTAAACTGTTTTTGTGCATCTGTTTCTCCATATTTTAAAAGTATTCTGAGCAATTACTGTTGTTGTTCTTCTAGCCTTTTTCCATAAGTGATTTTTAATTGTAATATGTGTTTTAATTCTTCAGTGATCTATGGCAAATTATCCTTCTTTACTCTTTTTTGAGTCCTTGGAGAATGTAAATTTGATATAGATATCATAGTATTCATACAATCTTGAACCACCGAGTCCAGGTCTGGTATTAATGTTATTCTCACCCTGTTAACATAGTATAAACTATTTGTAAAAGCCTATGAGTTGGATTTTCAAAGCTTGGTTGCAAGCTGTGACAATGGCAGCTTGCACCGAGTGCAACTGAATCAGGGACCTGCGCTTGATTCTTTATAGAACAGAGTCCCTGTGCCTAAGTCCCACAGCTTGCAGCAACAGTGGAAGTGCACTGAACAGATGGCAGACCCAACTGGTATGCCACAACAGCTGCAAGATGGTGGGGAGGAAGCTGCAACCTTGGAAAGGAGCACAGTAGTGGCTAGCATCCACCATCACCACCATCAATCTGCCAGTAACCTTACTGTTTACAAAACATATTACCCTGGTGATCTAGTGCCTCCCCCAATCCCTTATATACCCCTAATGCAAATTATTATAGAAAACAAGTCATTCCCTGCTGATCTAGTTCACCTTCTGCTCCAGTATGCCAGTAATGTAAAATATTATAGCATAGCAGTCATTTACTTATGATCTATGGCCCCCACTAGGCCCGATATGCATGAGTATGGAAATGCTGATAACATCCCTTCCTCATAGTTGCCCCCCAACCCGGCAGGTAGTGCCCATCACCCCATCCCCCCATTCTGAACACCTATCGGGTGACCAGCACAGCCCTTCTCTGGCTGCCAAATGAACTGTCAGAGCATGTACTATATACAGTACATGCTCTGACAGTTCATTTGACAGGCAGCTATGGTGGTGTGAAGAGGGCTGTGGTGGTCACCCAATCAAGTCTGAGATGGGGACTGGGGTGGTGGTCATTACCAGCTGGAGTGGGGGGCCAGTAGACCACCAAGAAGGGATGTAATCATCATTTCCATATTCAGGCAGATCAGGCTTGGGGCAGGGACCCTAGATTGCGAGTAAATGACTGTCATGCTATAATATTTGGCATACCGCAGGGTTTTATTTAACTCTAAAAATTGATTAGAGTTTTGCTCATTAAAGTTCTAAAACATTGAGAAAATGCCTAACATTTGCCTCACTGTGTTTAACACACATAACACTTCTAGAAAACCTCTATAAATGCTTTCTGTACAGTTAGTATTGTCCCAAGGTAAAAACTGCTAATCAATTATTTAAAACCCTTTACCCAGGGGGGGGGGACTACATCACCAGGGAATGACTTGTTTTTATCATAATATACATTACAGGCATATTGGGAATTGGAAGAAGGGGCACTGGCTCACCAGGAAATTGCTTTTTTTTTTTTATAATTTACATTACTGGCATATCAGGGCTGGGGGAATCACTAGATCTCCAGAGAATTACATTTTGTACAGTTATAGTTTACCAGCAGATCAGGGCTTGATGGGGGGGGGGACACAGTGGTATATGGTTCACAGCCCTCCTAGAGGATGTTTAAGTACCATTAGAGCCACCCTTGGCTGGTCTAACAGTACTCACACCTTTGTCATTGAGGATGGTGTTGCAAATGCAATATTAGGGGTATGGCAGGCTGCATTTGCCGTAAGCCCCCTAGTGCCATGCCACAGCCCATTTAGTGACACAAGGCTTGTATAAGCTCCTTTTGGTGCATGCAGTATATGTTTGATGCAGGCTGCTTTGCAAAATAGTTCCAGGTTCATCCTTTATCATAAGGTGCCAGTTGCGTCAGACATGTTTGACTTAAGCACCTTGTGTCCTTCTCAGGGCTTTGAAAACGTGGCCACCTAAGTTAAAATGTTTAATGTTGGTGACCTGATATTTTTCAGGCTCAGCCTTATTTAATTTTGCCCATTCCAAATGACATTTTACTGGGTAATGTTCATCCAGATTCAGTAGCATTATTTCTAAGTATTTTACTTCTATGTCTTGAGAAATAAATAATAATTCAAGAATTGAACCTTGATTTGCATTTTTGATAGACCTAGTTGGAATTCGTATTATTTGCCTTAGTCCCAAAACATCCATGCTTTCCCCTAACTTCCTAACCTTTATCTGAGGCAAGTCTGCATTGAAATCTCCAGTTATTACAAGATTTGTAGTTTTTACTACATCTAGTAGCTTACTAGCCAGTAAGTCTGAATAGGTTAGCTTAGTCCTGGGGTGCATATATCACACCAATTATTAATTTAATTGACATTATTTCCACAATTAAACAATCCATGCCCTCTACACTTTCTGAAAAAATTATCCTAGATGGTCCAAGGCAACCTCTAATATATAACTTCACCCCTCTGACTCTTCTACCGCCGTCCTTTCTAGTCATTCTGTATCCCTCAACCTGTACTTCACTATCCTCTATTCCCTCATGCAGCCAAGTTTCTGAGATCCTAAAATATCTGGTTGGACCTCCCCCAACCATAGTCTAAAAACATCAATTTTCTTTACCAGACTCCTGACATTTTCAGAAGATATTTGTAGCCCTTTAATGAAGTTAGGTCGAGGATTCAATTCTACATCACCACTGAGTGACAGAAGTAATGCCAATGAATGGCTGTGCATCCCCAAACTGATGGTTGTATAACCCTGTTGTTACCATTTCTGGCCTTCTTAAAAACCTCATCCATTGATTAATAAACTAATTTCTTTTATGTGTAGATTCACTCCATTTATACTGTGCTGTCCGATCTATTGATTATAGTGTTATGATCTTGTTTTGACCATTTGATACTGTGTGCAAGTAGTGTTGGATCTCATAAATATAACCCAGGACAGGACCTTACAAATGCCAATAATAAATTTCATTGTGCACAATATTCGAACTTATTATATTTCTAACTAATACTTTACCCAAGACCCACACCTATTAGATAATCATTAAATTTTATAGTTTAAAAAAAAAAAACAGGATATCTCACTGACCTTTATTATAGAAGAGAAAACTTTCCTCTGGCCCCAGTTACCAGCTTCTCTGGCTGACTCTGTCAGACTCTTCTGTACTCTGCCAGAGTACTCAGCTGGAGGGACTCAGCTGAAGAAGAAAGCCTCCACTAACAAGATGCTATTGCATCTTAGGGGCTCTTACATTTATTGTTATCATAGCCTAAGCCCACCCACAGCTGTCCTGCCACTGCAGCTGATTGGTAGAACTTGGTTCACTGGTGGCAACTTCAAGCACCGATTAGTGATGACTGTCCTTGAGGGAAGAAACCCGAGTCCAACAGATGCAAACAGTTAATAACAATATTCACAGGTTTCAAACAGCAGGCAAAGCAAGCATAATGTGGTGCAAACAAAGCATAATCTATAATTGTGTTTACTGTAGTAGGGCCTCTGAGAGAATAAGGTAGGACAAACAGGACTGAGATGTTTAAAATGAAGTTTGTAGTAACGATCACTGGCACAGTCAATTCACATTAACAGCACACAGCAGATCAACATGTGTGGATGCACCGTACTGCAGATTTGAACAGCAGCAGGATGACCTCCCTCTTTCTTCTACTGAAACAACTTCATATGGACCCAGACATCTGTTTGCTTTAGCCACTGCTCTTTTACATTGCAAAGAAGGTGTCAGGTTAGAAGTTATAGCTAAACATAGATCCTTTTCCTGTTCTGAAACTGCAGCCTTTACAAGTACAAACACACGCACAGACACACACACACACACACACACACACACCAGTACTCTGCTTTATGATTCCTATACTCCATGTGCATGACCTTTCATTGTTTTGCATCTAATCCAAGTTGCCAGATCCCAGACCACCTCTTCAGCTTTGCTAGATATGCCCTCAAGTCCTTGATTCCCCCCTCCATGTCTACCCTTCCACATAGTCTGGTGTCATCAACAAACAGATTTTACCTTTCATTCCACATTAAATAGTACTAGACCTTGTATAGACTCTTATGTGACCCACTGGAGACCTCTCTTATCCTTGAGTATTCTCCTTCTAACACCAGTGTCTGGATTCTTCCTTCAGCTAATTTGCCACCAGGTTGTTCATTTTGTTTCTGGCCCCATGGTCCTCCAACCTTTTTGATCAATCTCCTGTGGGACCGGAGTCAAAGATTCTTCTAAAGTCCAAATACATTGTATCTACTGTCTGCCCTTTGCCCATCACTTCCATAGCCCGATCAGAGAAATTAATCAAGTTAGTTTGACATGAGTTCCCAAACATGAAACCATGTTGTCTGTCATCTTGGAGTCTGTTCATCTCCAAGAACTGAACTAAACATTTCTTCAGGATGGTTTCCATCATTGTGCCCACTACAGATCTTATGCTGACAGGCCTATAGCTCCCAGGGTCATCCTTGATCCACTTTTATGTAGAGGCACTAAATTAGCAGTTCTCCATTCTGGTGATACCACTCCATTCTTGAACAGTTATAAAAGGCTATCGGTGGGGCTGAAAGAACTGATGCCAACTCTCTCAACCCCTTTAGGTGAATATTATCTGGCCCAGATGATTTATCCACCTTAGGGGTCCCTGGCCCCTCTATACTATCTCCCATGTGATTAACTTATCCCCAACATCAACTACCATACCTCTCTTTTTTACTATCTTTCGTGGACCACACTTCTCTTTTGTAAAAAAACGAACAGAAATATCCATTTAAAACCTCTGCCTTGTCTCTGTTTTCTTCCACCCATCCATTCTGTCTTTTTAGTTTCACAATAACCTAGCTTGTTGATTTTTTTTTTCACTGATGTTTCAATGATGTTTCTATGGAAGGTCTTGTCTCCATCTTTAACACCTTCTGCTGTTTGTAATTCCTTATCTGCCTTGAACTTCCTCACCACCCTGCTAGCTAACTTCACCTTTTCCAAATATTTAATTGTGCCTGACTCAGTCTGTGATTTCCTATACCCTCTAGGTGCCATTCTTTTTTTTTATCTTTACTGCTTTGTTCACTACCTGTGTGAAACACATCAGATTTCTGTGATTTGTCTTCTTACCCTTTTGCCTCTGGTATATTTCTTGGGCAATTAGGATTCATTTCTTAATCACATATCATTTTTCTTCTACTCAAAAGCCTATTTTTTATGTTTTATATTTGTTTTACTAGGAGAAAGCTCCTGAAACAATGTTTATTTACATGGACATCATTGAAGTGATAAGCAATACAGAAATAAACTGAATGTAAATTTAAAAAAAGAGATGACATATGCATCAGTTTTGTGAAAATATCAAGGCAGTTACAAGTCAATTCAAAGTCAACAATGGTGGACTAATTAATTATAGTATATGGCAATTAAACAAAGATATAAAAGCAATTACAGACCATCTAAGTTCTGCACAATCAGTGGGCATTATGACTTCAAAGTGGGGAGAAACAGAACAGTGCAGTGAAGTTTGCTACAGAAAGATCTGTTTTTTATGCATACTGCATGTCCTCAATAATAACGAATGAGGGGGTATAAAAAACACATGAAATTTATTTATACAATATAATAACTGATAACCTCCTTTATCATACTGATTATCAGTGCAATCAAACACCATAATAACTGGGTATAATGCTTTTCTGCTCTCTGAAAAAGTGTAGTGTGAATCAGAAACAGTAGTACTTTGATGCTGTTAGTATACAAACAGTTGCAGAGACAGTGACAGCAGGGTGATGGGGCTATGAGTCAAAAAAAGAAAAAACTACTCTGATATTGCAGAAGTGATTTTTCTATTCTAAAAAGACATTTGTTAACCTGTCTGCCATCAGTGTGCAAATGTTAGCAGAGCAGATACAGTGCCAGCAAACTGTGGGGGCTATGAGCCAAAACACAGGCGATCACAAAACCACCATGCACCAGTTGTTATAAAAAAATTAAACATAGACTGGTGTGTGTCTATGAATTTTTTTAACTCACTTGAGGTGTGTGATGATCATAAACCTTGAGACTGAAGCTCAAACACATATGTGCCTATGCACATGTCTGTGCACTATTCTCTATCTGATTTGTATTGTGTCTCAGTGTTATACTTCAACGTGGAACCTTTGTAAATGAGCAGTTCCTGCTCAAAGATATTTGTAATCCTAGATTTCAATAAAATAAAAAAAATAAAATACTTTGAAATGTTTTCCTAGCTAGAGGGGAGACACTACAAGTTCTGTCTTTGAGAGAGCAAGTGAATTGCATGTGACTAATAATAGCTTTCAGAAGTAGTCAGCGATCACACTATATATCTCATTTTTTTTTTTCTGTTTTGTGAAACAGAGTATTTTCTACCTGAGAGTGTTACTGTTCCAGCAATCAGTATGGTCAAATATTTTGGAATATTTCTAGAGAGATTTCTCTGGAGGCCCTAAAGTGGTACTGCAAGCATATGGGAATCTGGCAATATCACAGAAATTTCAGGAAATACTTGATCATCTTTTTTGTTGTAAATGTAAGAAACATAGAAACATAGAATTTGACGGCAGATAAGGACCGCTTGGCCCACCCAGTCTGCCCATTTCCCTACCTAATGGATAAGCTGCAGATCCTAGCTAATCAGCAGCCTACTTCTTCCAACCCCCACCCCCTAGAATTGCCTTATGACTGTCCCATGCATGCTTGAATTCCACCACTGTTTTTTACTCCACAACCTCCTCCGGAAGGCAGTTCCATGCATCCACAACCCTCTCTGTGAAAAAATACTTCCTTAAATTACCTCTGAGATGCCCCCCTCTATCTTCAAATTGTGCCTCCTTGTTCTTGCATACCTCTTTTTTGAAAGATGCTACCCTCTTGGACTTTGTTGATTCCCTTGAGGTACTTGAAAGTTTCCTTCATGTCCCCTGCCCTCCTTTCCTCGAGGCTATACATATTAAGCTCCTTAAGTCTCTCTTAATATGTCTTCCGGTGCAGACCCTGCACCATTTTAGTGCCCTCCTCTGACAGCTTCCATCCTGTCTATGTCTTTGCGGAGTTGGGTCTCCAGAACTGCACACAGTACTCCAGATGGGATCTCACCAGCTGTCTGTACAGAGGATAATAACTTCCTGTTTTCTACTGGTGATGCCTCTCCTATGCATCCCAGTATCCCCCAACCCTCCTTGCTGCCCTCTCACATTGCTTGCCCACCTTTAGGTCATCTGATACGACTACCCCCAGGTCCCTTTCCATTTTTGTTGTTGTTAGTATCTCACCCCCCATTGTGTACTCTTCCCCTGGGTTTTTGTTTCCCAGGTGCATTACCTTGCACTTCTTAGCATTGAATCTAAGATGTGATGTGTGGAACAGCAGTTCACCTGAAGGCTGACATATTCAGTTCCTCCCTCTTCATCATCAGCATTGTAATCTCCCAGGCTGGGACATCAATAGTAGCCAGGAAGAGACAATGTCCTGCTGCTTAAGTGCTAACTTGTGACAAATGAATAATGAGTGAAGCACAGTGATCCTGTCTATTTAGGTAAGCCCCCTCTCCAGCAGAGGGGTTTACATTCACCATTAGGAGACCCACTTTTGTGCCTTCCTCCTAGTTTATGGGTGTGTAGGTATTTTGGGGAAGGCACTATTCTGGCTATGCACTGAGACTGCCACTAGGCACAGGCTTCTTAGCCCTTAAAAGCAGGGAGCATGGGTAGCTCGGTGCGAGAGAGGAGGCTGGCTGGGAGATGGCAGGACAGGCAGGCAGGAAGGAGATCATCGGTCTGGGTGGGGGCTGGATTTCAAGTGGGCCCCCCCATAAATACACGGTAGTGTCATGAGTAATTTGATGTGGCACTGGTAATGGGTAATGCATGGGGAGGGCCTTAGACAGTTAGTCAGCATCGAGTTGAGGTAACTGGAGCTCTGGGATGGAGAAAGGGGTGTGAGAGTGCCCTAGGAAGTAGTTTTGATGGGGTCCTGGGCCCATTAGGAAGTAGCTCTGGACTGGCAGGGATGGAGGCGTTGTACAGGATTTCTCCAGGGTAGGGGTGGTGGCAGCTCCCCTTCCAGGGTGGTCATGACCTGGTTAAAGGGGTGCTGGAGGCTTCCCACCCACAATGGGGCCTGCTTGGAGGGGCAGGTGTCAGGGTGCCAATCACAAGCTGTTCAGGTGGGCTGCAGGTCATAAGGACAGGCCTTGGGAAGCCCTCCAGACCCGGTAGCTTAAAGCAAGCACAGGATGTAAGGCTGATGGGGACACATGCCTAAAGTATTTTTGAGATCCCCCCCCCCCACATAACCAGAGAAAAGGAGTCGGAGGGGGTTACAGTAACCATGTTACAGGGGAGTATGGCATTTTTAAGGATTTCAAGGGACTGGTCAAGGAAGGGAAAATCCATGTGTCCCAGAAGCATGGGACCAGGTGGGAGAAGCATTTCACTTCTCCTACAGGTAGGAGACTGACCAGGGAACAGGAAGAAGAAGAAGATGGATAAGTCAGAAACTAACTTACCAGTGCCAGAGGATAGATTTGGCTTGGAGGTCCAGTGAAAGTTCTGGGGAGGTTTCAGGTATAGCATCAGAGGTCTTGTCTTAGCTGCCTGGAGTGGAATGCTGCCTAGGACATCTGTTCTCCCAATCTTGTGCACCCTGCCTCTATAAGTAGTTATGCTGCATGGAGCTGGAAGGAGAAGCTGTTTTAAAGCAAGCATTAAGAACCTCTGGGTCCTTGCGAATCATTGGGACCTCAGGTTCAATAAATTGGTTTGTTGCTTATTCCTGAGTTTGCAATAGTGTTTTTGAAGTTTTTTTAACTAGATGAATTGCAGAGAATCTGATGAATTATGAACATATGAACATACAAATGAGCCAGCAGAATCAGACCTCCTGGTCTAACAACATTTGCTCAGTTGCGCAACTGGCTCCCTAGGTTGCAGCTGCCCCTTCCCCTGCCTCCGCCTTGATCCCCCTTGGATGCCATCCACCTCACCCACCCTTACTCCCCCTTTTTCTCTGTCCCATGCCCTTTTGAAGCTATCCACAGTCTTAAGCTATCCACAGTCTTACATGATATCACCCTTTCTTGTAGGGTGTTCCACTTTGACATCTCCCTCTCCATGAAGTAATATCTCCTCATCTCCCTCCTGAATCTTCCCCGCTCTATTCTTAGTCCAAGGCCTCGTGTGTCTCTTCCCTTCCTTAGATTAAACACCCTGTCCTCTCCCCCTTTTGTCATCCCCTTCAAGTACTTGAAGGTCTCGTTCATGTTCCCCCATCCCTCTTCTCCTCCAGGGTACAGATGTTCAGCTTACCCAGCCTATCCCCATATTCCTTTCCCTCCATCCCCTGAATCATCCTAGTTGCCCTCCGCTGCACACCCTCCAGAAGATTGATATCACGCCTTTGGTAAAGCCTCCAGAACTGCACACAGTACTCTAAGTCTGGCCTGACCAGTGCCCTGTAGGGGGGCAAGATCACCTCCCTGTGCCTGGATGTGAATCCCCTCACTATACACCCCAATATCTTGTTCATCTTTGCTGCTGCTTCTTTCCTGCATTGGGCCATATTGTTCATGCTCCCTATTACTATTAACCCTAGGTCCTTTTCCTCATTAGTGATCTTCAGCTTCACCCCCCCTTCCCCCAAATCAGTACTGTCTCCTTGGGTTCCTTTTCCTAAAGTGCATAACCTTGCACTTTTCTGAATTGAACCCCGGCTGCCACCTTGTCAACCACTGCTCCAGCTTGGTTAGGTCCCTCTGTAACTGCTCCCAGCCTTCTGCTTCTTCCACTACTACATCTATTTTGGTGTCATCAGCAAACAGGCTCACCCTGCTCTCCACTCCTTCCATAATGTCCAAGATGAATAGCCCAAGTGGCACCAGACCCAGCACTGAGCCCTGCGGCACCCCGCTCATCACTAACCTAGGCTCAGAAAATCCCCCTCCCTGACTACTGTGCATTGTAACCTCACGCATAGCCAGTTGGATATCCAGCTGCCATCTTTGTTCCCACTCCCAACCCAGTTAGCTTCCCCCCCAGCCGCCCATGTGGCACTGAATTGAAGGCCTTGCTGAAGTCCAAATAGATTGCATCCACTGCATGGCCCCTATCCAGTTCCCTAGTTACCCAGTCATAGTATTGTGTAAGATTTGTTTGGCAGAACCTCCCCGAGACGAACCCATGTTGCCTCCCATCCTGGAGGTCATTGACCTCCAAAAATGCCACCAGCCTCTCTTTCTGTATTATCTCCATGAGTTTGCCTACAATGGATGTGAGACTGCCTGGCCTGTAGTTCCCCGGCTTGTCTCTTGGGCTGCTTTTGTGTATCGGCATCACATGTGCCAATCTTCAGTCCTGAGGCACCCCACCCATTTCCAGGGATATGTTGAACAGATCTGTCATAGGTTCAGTAAAGACCTCTTCCATCTCTCGCAGCACCTTTGGGTGGATACCATCTGACTCAGGTGCTTTATCCACTTTCAGCACCCTCAGCCCCTCTAGTACTCTACTACCCTCAATCTTACTGTCCGTCATCTCCTCCGCCAACTCTCCCAGTCCATGATGGTATTGTTCCCCCCTTTTTCTGTGTGAACACTGAGCAAAAATATTCATTCAGTGCCTCCACTTTTTCCACCCCCTTTTCTACCCACTCCCCTCCCCTTCATAGCCTCACTATGCTATCCTTGCACCCTTTTTTCCCTAACCTATCTGAAAAATCCCTTCTACCCCCCTTCCCGATTCCTTGCGCTAACCTAGGTTCCCTCATGGCTTTTGCTTCCTTCACCCTCCTGGTCACTTCCTTAGACCACCTTGCATACTCCTCCTGTCTTCCTCCTTTCCTGTCATTCTAAACTTCAGGTACACTCTTCTTTTTGTTCTCACCACCCCCATCACCTTGCTGATTAGCCAGCATGTTTTTTTTGCCCTGCTGTTTTTTCTCTGTTGCCTGGTACACAATTCCATCTCTTCTGTGATTCCCTTTTTTATTATGTCCCATTTCTGTTCTGCTTCCATTCCCGTCTCTATGTGTTCAAGTCTCCTTTTCAGCAACTCCCACATCCTCTCAAAGTCTGCCTTCCTGAAATCCACCACCTTTGTTACTGATTCCTCTGATTCTCTGCTCTTCACGATATTAAACCACACTGTTTGGTGATTGCTGTCAGCTAACAGGTCCTCACCCTTATTCCCCTCATTGCCTCTCCATTTGACAGTATCAGATCCAGATTGTTCCCTAGCCTAGTGGGTCCAGTCACTAGCTGTGGCAGGAACACCTCCTGGATCGCGTCCAGGAGTACCTGCTCCCTAGCATTGGAGGTGACCCGAATGCTCCAGTCTAACTCTGGTAGGTTGAAGTCCCCGACTATGACCACGTTCCCCTTCCTACATAACCTCCTGATTTGTTCTGCAAGCACCCTGTCCTTCTCCTGAACTTGAGATTGCAGTCTGTGTACCACCCTGAACCTCAGCTTCCTTCCCTTTGAGTCCAGAAGCCTCATCCATATTGCTTCTGTTTCTCTTTCTTCCCCCTCCTCCCTTGTACATTTGATCCCATCTCTCACATAGCTTCTCACATTCAATGGGACCACCCTCCATCCTGCCTCCTTCTCCTTCTTCTGTTCCTGCAAGTCCTGCCCTCTATGCCCACCCTATGCAGCTTCCCCAACTCCTTCCCTACTAGCTTGGGGGATAGATTTGGTTGGGCCCTCTCCCCAGGTTCCGTTCCTACCAGCAGTCCACTCACCCCCCCAAATAATTTAAATCCATCTTGGCCACTATATACCCCTCCAACTTCTTCTTCTTCTTCTTCAGAACCCCCTTCCCCTCCCCACTTAAGTGCAGTCTATCCCTTGCATACAAGTTGTTAGCATCCCATGTTCTGCCCCATCCACCCGCCACCCCATACCCCCTGGATTTACACCATTCCTTCAGTCATGCATTGAATTCCCCAATCCTCACCTTCCTCTCTGTGCCCACACAGGGTACTGGGAGCACCTCTGAAATGCTACTGACTCCACTGCCCCCTCGCACAGCCTTGCCATCTCTCTGAACCTTCCCTTCACCACCTCCACCATTTCTTCCACCAGGTAATTTGTTCCCAAGTGCACCACTATTTGTGGTCTTCCCCTGGCTCTCTTTATGCACTTTAGAATTGACTGCCCATCCCCATCTACCCTCAGCCCCGGTATGGATTCCGCCCGCGTACAACTATGCTGTTCCCCCCTACTGCCCCATCTGATCCCCTTCAGTATGGAGTCCCCACTACCAATACCCTTGCCTCCTTCCCTCTCTATTCCCTCTTCCACTCATGTTCTCCCTTCTGTCTTCCTCTACCAGGGGCTCGGACATTAGTTTCAGTGCCTCCCTTCCCCTAGTCTCATCCCCACTCCCTTCTTTCATGGTTTGCTCCCTCCTGCCCCCATCTGCTCAATGCGCCACCATTTTCACCTCAGTGTCTCTTCCATCCACCCATTGCCTTCCCTCATCTTTCACTCCACTGTTTTGTCTTCTCTTGATCCCTCACTTGCCCCCTCTGTACCTTGTCCACCCCCCCCAGTGTCCTCAGTACTTCAAACCTGTTTCCCCCCTCCTCTACTCTGGTCTGCACTATCAATTCCCTCCTCACCCAAGTCCTCCCTCCATTGGCAGACCTGACCCTCGTCAATCCTTCAATGCTAGACCGCCCTTTTCGTATGCTTCCCCAACCCTGCCTTACTGCCCCTGCCCCCTCATTTCCCCGCTTCAGTGTCCTTATATCACTGTCACTTGGATGTCCATCAATCCTGTAATTCCCCCCCCATTCTCTCGAGTTCACCCCAATCCTCCTTATCATATGCTCCAGCCACCTCAGCTTGTAACAGACTGGACATCTACCCAGCCTCCACAATATGTTCATCCATACCACTGCCCCACATTCATTGCACTCCACAATCCTTCCCATGTCATGTCCTGCTTCCACCCTCAAGGATAATACAGCCTTATCAATAGGATTTGAACCTGCCTACCCTCTCCTCCAAGGTTGCCTGCCTAGTATTGCTACCTTCAGCAGTTAAGTTCCTAGGGCAAAAATGCAGCAGATTAGACAAATACTACCACCTCACTCAGACCCTTGCAGGAGATAATCTCCCTCCAATCCCCCACACTCATCGGAATATCCTAATAACAGTTAAAACTAGAATAAAGCAAAATAACAGTTATAGCAAGAACAGTTATAACATTTATTTATTAAGTCTAGGATTACAAATACCTTTGAGCCTTGGCTCTTTTACAAAGGTTCCAAGTCAGAGAAATACAAATTATGGGGAACATCAAGACAGACATTACAACAATGTGGACATTGCAAACAGAGTACAGATTAATACAATTCAAGGGTAGCATTGTAACAAGGCAGCCAGCGGCATTTGTCAGAGAAAATAGACAACAGATAAGAAGTGCCAGAGTCATAGGGAGAGGGAAGAGGGGAGGGGGGAAGGAATGTAGGAAGGGTGGGGAGAGGGTGAAAATAACATAACAAACAGATTACCTCAGTTTGAGTTCACCACAAACAGTTGCAGGCTGTTGTTATAACCTGAACAGATCGCCCCAGTTTGAGTTCACCACAAACAGTTCCAGGCAGTTGTTAACACCTTTAATCCCCAGTCTAGTTTGAGTTCACACAAAACAGCTCCAGTCAGTTACTAAAACAACTTTCCTCCCCACCCCAGCTCATGTTCACAAGACGGTTCCAGGCATTTTCTTAAACCCCTTTCCTCTCCAACCCCAGGTCCCAATATTAATCAGTACCTTTTATTTCTTTATCCTTGCCCAGTGGTCACTCTGCCTCTGTGTGCCCCACCTACAGCTCTCCTCATTGGGTCTTCCCCCTACTGAGCATGAACCAGCTCCTTTTAATTTGGAGGTGGTGTTGGGTGGGTAGGTGGGAGAAAATCCATCAACCCGGTTTGTCCTGCTCCCGGCCACCGATCCTCCTCACTCTGGCTCTTTCAGCTGGTAGTGTAGCCCGATGCTCCCTCCTCACTCTCTGATGCTGTATCTGGAACTGCGGCTGGGCCTTTTTATGTAGCCCAGCAACTTGTTCAAGGGCCGCACCCTTGCATTTGATTGGGCCTCTTTCCTTCAGTGGAGTAGCTCAATTGGCTTACTCCTCCAAGCTCGATTGCCTCTGAAAGTTCCCGGTGGGCCACAATTCAGCCTCCTCCCACAATCTATTGACCTGGCCTGTCCTGCTCTCGGCTGCAGATCCTCCTCACTCTGGCTCCTCTGGTTGGCCACTGGTGGTGCAGCCCTACACTCCCTCCTCACTCCAACTAGCCACTAGTGGTGCTACCCAATGCCCCCTCCTCACTCTCTCTGATGCTGACCAGACTTCTTTGGGGGGAGTTTAAAGTTCACAGCCTCATTGATGACAGTGCTTCCTGGTCTTGGATGCTGTTGGGCAACTATGAGCGAAGAAAGAAAAAAAAAAAAAGAGGTCCCCTGTTCCAGTCCTGAGTATCCAGAGGAGTGGCAAGGAGTAGCGATTTCCAATATGCAGCAGTAGGACCCAGGCTGTGGTAAGATAATACCATTTTATTCTCCATGGTTGTTGGTGTTCTGGTTTGGGTTCCTTTTGGGTAAGCCCCACTCCCCTCTTGAAACATCAGGTGCCCCTAGACAAATGGGGAGGTTGGGTGGATGCACCTAGGGGCTTGTCTGGGATGTTTTGGTGACTCCTCGCACCCCCGGTGTCCTGTGTACCACAATGGAGGGCTGGCGGGTTTGGCCTGGGCTGGATAGGCCATGTGGTGCACTTAAAATTTCATCCTGGGTGTGGTGGTCTGGGTGGCAGGCAGCAGTCCTGCTTTCAAGTACAAGCACATGTGGTTTGCTGGTCATGTGATTCAAGCCTGTTTTCTGATTGGCTGGAGGGTGATTTGAGGGGACAACCAGTGAAGGAGGCATTGTCATTTTGTGGTGAGAGCAGGAGCAAGTAAAACAAGGAGGATTGAGCCAAAATATCAGAGTTGAGGGGAGTTGTTGAGTAAAAACTGTCTAATCCCACCAATTCTGGAAGGTTTGGCTTGGGCCTGGCAGGTATGAATCCATTGTCATGGATGGCTGGGTCGGGGTTTAGAGCTAAAAATGTGCATTCCTCTGAGGAACCTATGTCCATGGTTCCTTCATCATTATTATCCTGGCTATGGAACATTGCAAGAAAAGGGCAGGTGGAGGAGCGATGTGTTAGATGTGGCTACAAGGAAGAGGAAATAGCTCATCTACAAGTGTGCAGTCTTTGCTCAAGCTCGGCCCCCGAAGGCATATTTGACCGGGCCCCCTCAGTTCTTCATTGGGCATACCCCATCAGCATTTCAGAAGACCCATCATCTGTATAGTCACAAGAAAACCTGGAGCCTGGTGCTGTGGAAAGGCTTTCATTAGAGGAGTGGACCTCAGAGCAGGTGAAGAAGACCGAGCCAGTGCAAGGGCCATCCCCTGATGTAATTATTGAAGCAGTGGAGGTACAGGCAGAGGGTGCAGCTGCAGCAGAGGAAGAAAAGGATGAGGAGGGACATAGCCATCTGCCAGTTCCTCCTCATCAGCTGCCTCTACTCCCTGTGGCAGAGGAGGGGGCAGGGGCCTTAGACCACCGGTGGACAAACCCCCAGAGCCCAGGGAAACACCACCAAGGCCTCTTTCTGGAGGTAGTCTGCCAGCTATAAGATGACGGTTGGCCTCTTCAGAGCAAGTGAGACCTAAAACTGCAGTATTGTAGCTGGTCTGGGGTGACCAGGAAAGGAAGAGAGAAAGCTTGCAAAAGGACTTTTGGCTGAATAGGGCAGGTTTCTTGGCAAAAAGTTTAAACTAAATGAGTATGACATCTATTGGACCATACCTAAGCCTTTTCAAAGCCTGGTGATTACAGCTAATGATAGAACCCCCCCATCCCAGAGTGCTCGCATGTCCTATGGAGCAGGATGGATCGACTCAACAGGGAGGACCCTTTCAATGCTGAGTACAGGAAGGGAGTATGGCTAGAAACAGGGAAAGCCTGCAGAACTAGTGCTGCATAAGAGATCTGCCAGAGTGAAGCCAGGCAGAAAGGTGGGGCGGTGCAGATTGAGGATGTAGTATGAGGGTCTGGACTACCCTTACCTGTCGGAGAGACAATGGGACATTGTGGATGAAATGAGAGAAGACTTGCTCTATTGTGAGCAGCTAGAGAAGTTAAAACATCACCCTGGAAGCTGTGGTCATCCATCCCAGGAACTGTTCCAGAAGGACAGAGCTATGTGCCACGCTGCCTCCTGCACTAGGTTAACTTTATTTAAACACTTCCTCTTGGTGCAAGACTTGGCTGGATGTCATACTAAGTACTTTGTAATTGCCAAAGACTCTTTTGGAGACCTGACTACCAAGCCAGACCCTGAATTCTACTTTCCACCAGGTGGAAGACTCCATACTTGGAGCGAACTTTAAAGAACTCTGACTGTGCCAGGTGTTGCTCTCCGGAGCAGGTTGTTATCCCCATGATTGATTTAAACTTAACAGAATGGATGATGGATTAAAATGACTTTTCTGCCTCAGAGGAATGTAAATTAGGACATTAACTTTTGCTATTTTGAAATGTTTTCTAAAAATTTCAATCATTAAAGTGGGTGCATGAGGGAGAGAGTGAGTGGTTTGAGCATGGGTAGAGTGATTATGGTTTGAAATATATATATATATATATATATATATATATACACACATACATACACACACACACACACACACACACACACACACACATACATCTATTTGTGTGAGAGTGTTTTTAAAAAGTTTTACTAAATAGATGAATTGCAGAGAATTTGATGAATTGCTAACCAGACTTCTTTGGGGGGGAGTTTAAAGTTCATAGCCCGCTTGACATCAGTGTTTCCAGGGCCAGGATGCTGGTGGGGGACTACGAGAGAAGAAAGAAAAAAAAAAGAGGTCTCCTGTTCCAATCCTGAGTATTCAGAGTAGTGGCGAGGGGGCAGTGATTTCCATTATGCTGCAGTAGGACCCAGGCCATGGTAAGATAACACAATTTTATTCTCCATGGTTGTTAATGTTCTGGTCTGAATTCCTTTTTGGTAGGCCCCCCTTCTCCTCTTGAAACATCGTGTGCCCCTAGAAAATTGGGGAGGTGGGGTAGCTACATGTAAAACTAAAGCAAAATGGGACCTCACTGGAAATCAGCTTCTGATCAGTTGAGTCACCACTGTTCATATTTTTGTATGAATAACACTTTTACTACCACAACCACTAACTAGCAAGGACATCTCCTGGTATTTCTGGGGCACTAAGTTACAATATGCAACTTATTCTTTATCTTAAACATTAGAGAACTAAAAGATAGGAAACATCAAAGTCACATGCTGTCCCCTCTAGATTTTATATATATATTCAATTTGCATAGAATTAGGTCACATACTGATAATTTAGTAGGTGGAACAGAATAAGAGATAGCTGCTTCCAAATAAAGCACTGCTTTTCACATTACACCCAACACCATTAGATAGAAAACCATCAATGAGCATGTAGGAAAAGAAAAAAAAAAACACTTTAGAAGTAAAAAGTAATAAGGAACTACTAAAAATTACTACAATGTTCTGCATGCTACTGTTTGGGCACTAGTAACTCTTTAAACATTATTTTAGTTATTGAGGACTAAATAATTAAGTATAATATGCTGGCTTATGATTTCACACACACACACACACACACATATCTATACCGAGAGAGAGAGACATAGATACATAGACGTATGGCACCCTCAGTACCTACCAGAGAGGTGTCATATTAATAAATCTTTCTTCCATTCAGCTAGCAGCACAGTCAGACAGCAGTATGATAGAGGTATTGCACCTGCCTGTGGATAAACTGAGCTCTTCAGTCTCTTGTCCTGTTACTCCAACACCATGTACCAACGCAGACTTCATCAGTTGTGATTTCTCTGCAGCACCACTGACAAATAATCTTCTGACACATGGCAGAATGAATGCGATCAATAGAATTCAGCTGTTGCCTCCCTTATGAGGATAGCTTTATAGTTAGCTGGAAGATTGCTTTCCTGATTAATGGACAGCTATACCTGAAAGGATTGGATTTAATGGTATTTGAGCCCACATTGTAAAGTGCTAGCCTAATACTGGTCTACAGTTTAAATCAATTTGCTGGCAGTTCAATTCCTAATTCAATTATTCTGCTGGGCAATTACTTGTATGTGGGAAATGTGAGTTCATGTTTACATTATATGTAAAAACAAGCATTTGTCAATGCCGAATGTTGCTTGCTTCTATGTGCTGTTTAGGTATTTGGAAGTCATTGGAGTGCAAGTATTGAAAAATTGCGAACGTACGAGCGTGCGTAGGAACTGCGCAACACGCCGTAAAATAAAGCGTCATTGTTAGGAAATTTTTCACAAAATGTTCAACATAGGCATTTTAAGACCTGTGGTCATGAACAGTGTCAGTGTGATTTTGTTAATGTGTCCCATACATTGAGTTTGCACATCGACTGCGCCATTGTGCGCTACATGGGTGGAAACACATTTTGGGCAGGATGTGAAAAATGACAGCTGTACTGCTCATAAGGAGGTGTGGTAAAATGGCAATGCTGAAAATCTGGAGTGGAACTATTGAAAATTCGTAAACCTACGAGCGTGCGTGGGAACTGCGCAACGACACTCGTAAAACAGTCATTTTTAGGAATTCTTTCACCAAATTTTCAACATTGCCATTTTAAGATCTCTGCTCATGAACAGTGACACTGTGATTTTCTTAATGTGTCCCATACATTGAGTTCGCACACCGACTGCGCCATTGTGCGCTACATGGGCGGAAACATGTTTTGAGTAGGATGTGAAAAATGACAGCTGTACTGCTCATGAGGAGGTGTGGTAAAATGGCAATGTTGAAAATCTGGAGTGAAAATATTGAAAATTTGTGAACTTATGAGCCTGCGTAGGAACTGCGCAACGCATGCTCGTAAAACAGTCATTTTTAGGAATTTTTTCACCAAATTTTCAAAATAGCCATTTTAAGACCTCTGCTCATGAACAGTGTCACTGTGATTTTCTTAATTTGTCCTGTACATTGATTTTGCACATCGACTGCGACATTCTGCGCTACAAGGGCGGAAACACATTTTGGGTGAGATGTGAAAAATGACAGCTGTACTGCTCATAAGAAGGTGTGGTAAAATGGTAATGTTGAAAATATGGAGTGAAAATATTGAAATTTCGTGAACTTACGAGCCTGCGTAGGAACTGCGCAATGCACGCTCGTAAAACAGTCATTTTTTGGAATTTTTGGACCAGATTTTCAACATGGGGTTTTTGGGATCCCTTTTCATGAACGGTGTCACTTTCATGGTGGTACTCAAGCCCAAAGGGTGATTTTGCAGTCACTGTGCAGTCACTGCGCGAAATCACCCTTCGGGCCCAAATAACGCCATGACAGTGACATCACTCATGAGAAGTGGTCCTAAAAACCCCATGTTGAAAATGTGGTGCAAAAATTCCCAAAAATGCCTGAGATATGCAATAAAGTTGAACCCCTCCTATCTAGCCCATTATACAGCTTACCGGCATTTCCTCAGTTCGCGGTCGGCTTTGAAGAGTGCAGACGTGTTCCCGGTCCACCGAAGATCCTCGTGCCGGAGTCCAGAGGTAAGTATGGGGTGGGGGTGTGGGAGGCTGGATGCACAGTGGATGGGTGTGGGTTGTGGGAGGGGGTCGGGAGGCGCCCAGGGGACCCTTTTTACAGGTTTAAAGCGAAAAAAGACTACGAGGGACGTTGCCATGCTGGGGTGGGCTCCCAGCGTGGCACAAGGACGGGGGCTATTCAGCTGGACGGGGATTGGGCACTTGTCGAGCCAAACAATTAAAAAAAAAAGATACTTAGGGACGTTTGCCTACGCTGGAGTGGGCTCCCAGCGTGGCACAAGGACGGGGAGCCGCTCAGCTGATTTGGGATTGGGCACCTTCGTCGGCCAAACAACTGATTGCCATGCTGGGTGGGCTCCCAGTGTGGCACCAGCTACGGGGAAGCGACAGCAGCTCAGCCGGCAGGGATTGGGCACCGTCGGCTACACAGGGCGTCTTGAGCGCGCATTGCCTGCATGTGGGGAGCTATGCTTATCGCTGCTCACTGAGCATAGCTCCCCTTTCAACTGTATGCCACTGCATTTTGGGCGTGTCATAGACGGCTCCAAAAATGCATTATTCTGAGAGCATACCAGCTCACTGACTGAATTGGAGGAGGTGACACACCTCCAAATCTCCGATGATGGCACTATGTTTGCACATCGCGCAAGCAACATAAAACAGTAAAAGATAGTTAACGTGTGAGTAGTTTTACTTGTTCTCTATATTTCTTCATGATTTGTCTTTGGGGCATATTTCTGCTGTGATGATGGTGCCTAGTGAAACCTATTTATTCAGACATGATCCCTGCCAACCTTATAAAAAAGGCAGTTTTCATAAAAATAAAATTCTGCTTATTCATCCTTATTTTGAGTAGTCCAGATGGACTCTTTCTGTCTGTTAACCCCTTCTGCCCATCTGTCTTACTGGCAACTCCAAATTTACTTCAAGTACTATTGTGAAGTCCTGCTGGGTAGTCCCTTCCCCCCCTCCCATGGCTGGGCCTGATGACTGTTGGGCAGTGAACAATCAATAAAGATTATTTTAGAGGAAAGTCAATGGTCAACAAGCGTTCATTTTCTTAGATGTCCACAGTTATCAATAAAACATTAAAATGAAAAATCAAGTACATCGAGACAATACTCACTGTGAGGGTAGGGTGGTGTGAAGGCAGGAACATACCTGTCAGCCTGTACCACTACACACTTCCTTTGCAGTTCTGGTAGGATGGTTGCAAACAAGAGGAGGCATCCACAGAAGTAGGAATGGAGCAACTGGGGTCCTCAGATGGGGAGGCACCAAGGAGGAGGGATAGGCCCCAGCAGAGGAGAAGCAGCTGCTGACAATGAACTCCATCATTAGGAGATTCAGTGTCAGTGGCTCAGTAGGTAGCACACTCGCATCTGAGGCCGGGAGATCAGAGGGCTGTGGGTTCAGTTCCACATCTGGCACTTGGGTTAATGTCCCAGTACTGACACTGTAGTGCAGCATGAGAGGGTGCTGCACTTCTGAGGTGCCATCTTTCAGATGAGATGTTAAACCGAGGTCCCATCTCCTGGATTGGTGGTAGTTCAGATGGATGTTAAAGATCCCATGGCACTTATCGAAAAGAGTAGAGAATTTCCCGGTGTCCTGGCCAAATTTCCTCATTCACTAAAATACCACCAACAGCTTAATCTGGTTCAAGATCAGTTGGCATTCATCTGTATCCCCTCCTCCGGTCATGCCTGAAAATAGGCAGGATTTGTCTAGTGCACTTACCCGGTCAACAAAACTAAAATAAAAAAATGATTGACTTGGGAATGGGGGTGGAAGGGGGGTGAAGAGCCTCCTGGTACTTCAGCTTGGACAGATGGATAGCAAATCCAGAGGATCACTAGGACAGCAGGAAATGGGATAGTTGCATGTCATTGTTCATCTTGGGACAAATGACCTGGTAGTGGATAGTGTAGGGATAGTGCAGGATAATTTCAGAGAGTTGGGAGGGACTTAGCAGGTAGCACACACTTTAGCATTTGCTGAGGTGTTACCTGTGTACAGCTGAAGGGAGGAAAGGGCATCCAGTACCACAGCTTTAAACAGTTGGTTGAAGGAATGGTGCATGGAGGAGGGTTTTGGCTATATTGGAGATTGGGGACCTGCCAAAAAGGATATAGTCCACTACAGGTAAAATAACATGCATCCTTGCAGAAGGGGACTACAGTCCTTAGTGGGAGGTTTAAATGCTACTTGGATGACTGTTTCATCTAGCTGTGTGGGGAACTGCAATATCAAAGAAAGCAAAGAGTGCCTTCCGCCAAATGAATGAATCAATAAGGAATGAGGGTCCAAGGGGAAGAAGCTCCCCTGTGGCACAGGTGCAAGAAGACAGGGATGTGGACAAGGTGGAAGACAAAGTATGTATAAATCAGGACAGCAAGAAGAGAGGAGTAAAGGCGGCAGGTAACAGAGAAGGTAACAAGGGAAGAGGTGGGTCAAATGGAGCTTCATGAGACTGCACATGCAGGAGAAGAGGAAAAAAGCAGGGAGACAGGTGGGGTGGAGTAAAGGATGTAGAGCCATATGCAACAATGCAAGGCATCTGGGAAATGCAATTCTGGACCTGGAGGTTGTCATGGAACAGGCTAGTCTGGATTTGGTGGCCATAAGAGAGTTGTGGTGCACTGACAGCCATGACTGGGATGTGGTCATACCAGGCTACTCTCTGTTCAGGAGAGGCAGGGAAGGGAGAAGGGGAGTGGGGTTGCACTATGTGTAGTGGTGGGAATCAATACTATGGAAGTCTGTGGTCATCCGGAGGCAAACAAAGGATTGGAAGTGTTTGGGTCATTCTAGAGTCAGGTGCTAAGGTCACTATCCATGCAAGGATGGTAGCGAGACTGCTAGCACAGGGAGAGGAGTTGGATAAGGCACTTGGGGAGAGCATCATCATGATGGTAAACAAGGGAGAGGGGCTGCTAGTTGCTGACTTCAATCTGATAGACGTGGATTGGAGACATCCAGCTTCAGCTTCTTCAAGATCAGATCCATCCTTAACTGCATACAAGGGGCCTTTCTAAGCAGTTAGTCAACAAACCACTAGGAATGGGGCAGTGGTGGAGCTGGTGCTTACAAACAGGGACAGAATTGGAAATGTCATGGAGGAAGTCCCCTAGGTAACAACAATTACAATGTAGTGTGGTTTAACATTAAGATGGAAGCACTGACAAACCACATGAGTGCAAGGGTTATGGACTTCAGGAGGGCAGCTCTTAAGGAAATGGGAGACTGCTTCAAAAACTACCTAGTACGGGAGAATGCCAGGGTGGGGGTAAAGGAACAATGAGGAAAAATAAGAGAGGGCATAATTAAGCAAACAGCCTATGTGTGAAGGAAGTGAGTAAACGACAAAGGAAAAAGAGACTGTTGTGGTACTCTAGGGAAATGACATAGTGGTAAAGGAAAAAAAGGGTGGTATTCCAAAAGTATAAGAAAATGCGGAGGGATGAAAACAGGGAGTTGTACCAAGTAAAACAGAGAGAACCAGGTAAGGCAGTGAGGGTAGCAAATATGAAGACAGAGACAATTATAACCAGAGGGATAGAAAATGGGGATTGGATTTTCTTCATGTACATAAGCATGAAGAAGAATGCAAGGGGAGGCATAGTGAGAATAAAGAGGATGGCAAAGGGTGACTGTACAGAACAGAACCAAGCATATATCCTGAACAGGTACTTCTGCTCAGTCTACACAGTGCAGGGGGGAGATGGACCGCTAGTGATCAGCAGGAACAAAGGGGAAGGGAGGCAGACTCAAGTTCATTTTCAGACAACAGAGTGCTGAAGGAACTTACAGCTCTGAAAGTGGACAATGCTATGGGACTGGATGGGTTACAACCAAGGTTACTGAAAGAACTTAGGAAGGTGCTGGCTTCCCTGCTGATGGCCTTATTTAACAGCTTACTGGAATCAGGTGTGATTCCTGAGGACAGAAGGAGAGCAGCTATGGTTACTCTGCATAAGAACAGCAGAAGAAAAAAGGCTAGTAACAAAGGCCAATGAGCCTCGACCTCAGTGGTTGGTAGATCTGTCACAATTTATCTTCTGCTGGTGAAGTTAGGCTGAGATTCTGAACTGTGAAATTTCCACAAAAATGTGAAATTGCTCCAAAATTGTGATTTCAGTTATTTCTGTATAATTTAAAATGCATTTGTCCAAACTGCACAAAAGTTGGAAAAAAAAGTTACCCATCTGTGTGAAGTTTCAGATCTCTATCTGAGTTATAAGCCTCCAAACTTTCAGAAATTTATTTTGTGCTCCTCCCTGAGCACCTCTGACTGGTCACTCCTTCAGGCCTCTCTAGGTGCATACACCACCACTCTACCCCCGTCGCCATCCACCACCCCCATCTTGCCAGCCCTCTGGGAAACCTGATGTATTCCTTCATTGGACGTGCCCCCCCTTCTGAGGGAGAGGAACCAGTAGGCACAACCAATCGACAAGGGTGCTGCAGGGGATAGTCCGGGCGACTCATGGCTTTGTGGCAATGGGGATCAGTGGCCATCATCTGGTCATCTGAGGGACAGTTTTCCATTTCTCTGGCCCTTCCACCCCACTCAAATTGGGCCTATGTGAGGAGGGCGACCTGAGGTGGGGTTGTGTGGGGATGTGTCAAGGCTTCACGCTCCTAGCATGTTGCCCAATCTACCTCCAGGTGCTAAGCCCCCCCCCACCCCAGGAGGGAAGTGTTGAATGGATGCTCTGGATTCCCTTCCTGCTGCTCTTCTCTCCTGTCATACTGGCTCAGGGCATGGACCTGAGTCACCAGCGTGCCGAGCAAACCCCTTCGCTCAGCACCACAGAGCCACCTAAACTTTCAGAAATTTTCAAATTGCATTTTCCATTTATGTAAACTGCAAAATTTTAAGCCCTTATAACTTTAAAACTAATGAACAGAATATCCTCAGTCGCGTTAGGTTCTTTGACCCTAAATATTAGTCATTAAGGCCACCCCCATGGCCCAGCAGCAAGCAAGCCCAGAAAGTCATATCAGGAGGCAAGCCATGGCTGAGATAGCTACTGCTCAGCAGAGCATCTTGGTTGGGAGGGTTGGCAGCAAATTTCACCAGCACAATGACTGCTGCAGTTGGGCCAGGGAGCTTACTTCTGTCACAGAGGAAGCTGTGGCTATGCAAGGCTGAAAGAGGCATCACCCCCACTAGGAGATGGGAGGAGGAAAAATGTTGCTGTAAAACCCTCTAGCCAAGTGAAAGATGGTTGGATTCAGCCTGATCAGGCTATATCCATATGCACATGGTATAACCTGAGAGATTAACTACATGCAGGGAGAAAAAACAGTATGAAAAAAAAGCTGTGTATATACCATCTATCTAATCTCTTGCTCAAAGGCTGGTCAAGATTTAAGTTGCCAAAGATTCAAAAAATGAAAGGGCTGAATCAGCAGACAGCATCCGGGGAATCAGACTACCCGCCAGCACCTGTAGCCAACACCAAACATTGATGGGAGCGGCAGTTGGCTGCTCAGGGTTGCTCCTGGACAGGACTCATTCACAGGAGAGCCCCACCTCCCTTCCCCAGCAGGCAAGTAATAGAAGTGCCTGCTCCCCTACCTGGAAGATGAGAAGAAGGAGTTTAAATAGCCCCATCAGCAACACATACCACAGAAAGAGCTGAATCAGCAGAACAGCAGCAGCAGCAGTCTTCCGGGAGTCTTTCTGGAGGCTGAGATGCTGCCCTATTTGTAGACTACTCTCTGCCCTAAGGGAGGAAGTTGCCCATCTTCAGGCCACACTGGACAGTAGTAAGGGAACCTTCCCCCAGGCCACACTGGACAGTAGGAAGGGAACCTCTCCATCCAGGGAGCACCAGAGCCACCACCACCACTACCTCAGAGGTTGCAAAGAAAGCACAGCAGTTGGACCACAGTGGGCTCAGGGAGGATGAGGATGGTGGAACAGAGGCACACCCAGTCAGTGGTTCCACTCCACAATCCATACACCATTCTGGGGGAGCATAGCTCCCCTATGGATTCACCGACAGAGGAGACTAAGGAAGCTGAGGACAACTGTCACAAGGGAGGCCCACAGGAAGGAGGCAGAGGACACCAGAGGGAAAGAAAGCAGCTCCTGGTGGGGACTCAATCATTAGGGATAGAACTGAGGCAGGGAAAACTGAAGTAAGGTGCCAGCCTGGTGCCATGCATGGAGGACAGGAAGCGATCCTCAAGTTCACGAGAACAGCTGCATGGGAGTCTGAGCTGACGTCATTGTCCACCTAGGGACAAATGACTTGGCACATCATGAAATTAGAGCAGTGCAGGAGGACTTTGTAGAGCTTGGGAGGGCCTAAGACACATAGCACACACAGTATCCTTCTCAGAGGTGTTGCCTGTCAATGGCATGGGTGAGGCAAGGGTACTTTGCACCATGCAGTTTAATGAATGGTTGAAAAAATGGTGTGGAGCACAGGGGTTTGGCTTCATTGGGGACTGGGGTTCCACCTAGAGGGACACCAGCCTATACTGGCAGGATGGTCTGCATCTGTCCAGGAAGGGAAAAGTATTTTGAGCAATCTGTTTAAATGCTTCATTGCTAGCTTTAAACTAGTCAAGGGAGGCACTGATAAGCAGCGGAAAATCCAGCCCTCCCTACAAAACAGGGTACTAAATGAGAAAAAGACTGAGGTAGAAAGGTCAGTGGGGATGCTGTAACAGAAGGTAAAGACATCAAAAATGGAGAGCAATGAATACTAATGCCCGTAGTCTGGGTAACAAGCTTCCTGAATTAGTGGCCTTGATGGAGGAGGAACATCTGGATATCGTGACAGTCACAGAAACATGGTACACACAAAACCATGAATGGGACGTAAACATACCAGGATACACTATCTACAGGAGGGACAGGGAGGGTAAAGAGAGGAGGAGTAGCACTTTACATAAGGGAAGGAATCAAAGCAACAGAACAAAAGGGTAAACAAGGAGAAGAAGCACTGTGGGTACATTTGGAGACAGGCAATGGCACCACAATCCGCAGAGGGGTTGTATACAGACCCCCTTCTTGGGGGGAGGAAATGGACAAGAAAATGATAGAAAGTATACTTAGAATGGCAGAAAAAAGGGAGATATTGCTGATGGGTGATCTGAATATGCCAGATGTTAATTGGAGTGCAGTTGCAGTAGCTACTTCGAAGAGTGGGGTTATTCTAGATGCCCTACAGGGGGCATGCCTTAGACAACTAGTATTGGAGCCCACTCGAGAGGGAGCAATCTTAGACCTGGTTCTCTCAAATGGAGATGGAGAGAGGATCACAGATGTAGAAGAGGGTAGCCATCTCGGAATTAGCGACCATCGAACAGTATGGTTCACAATAAACACAGCAATAGAGTCAAGCCATACAAAGGCAAAAGTACTGGACTTTAGGAGGGCTGACTTTGCCAAAATGGGTGAGTGCCTGGGGAATGCACTAGCAAATGGGCAGGAAGGAGGGGTGGAAGAACAATGGGGAATAATAAAAACTGCCATTACAGAGGTAACAAGCCTTTGTGTGAAGCAAATAAACAAAACAAAACGATGTAAGGAACCACTATGGTTCTCAAAGGAAGTGGCAGGGAAGGTTCAAGAGAAAAAGAAAGCATTCAGGAAGTACAAGGAATCACAGAAGGAGCAGGACAGAGAACTGTATCAGTTAAAGCAAAAGGAGGCTGGGAAGGCAGTCAGAACAGCAAAGGCCCAAACCGAGGAAAGATAGCCAACTCAGTTAAGAAGGGGATAAAACCTTTATAGGTACATAAGGGGCGAAGGAAGACCAAGAAAGGGATAGTAAGGCTTAATAAAGGGGAGGAGGGTGGTGAGGGTGACTGTGTAAAGGCAGAGATACTAAACAAATATTTTGCTCAGTATTTACAAATGAAGAGGGAGGTACATAAAACAAACAGTAGATACACTCTGGATACAGAAGTTGATACCAGCCCATTTACAGAAGAAAGGGTTATGAAAGAACTCTTAAAACTGAAGGTGGACAAAGCAATGAGGCCTGATGGGATTCATCCCAGAATTCTAAAGAACTAAGGTAGAACTAGTGACACCACTGACTACCCTCTTTAACAAATCAAGGGAGGATGGGGTGGTACCCGAGGACTGGAGGAGGGCAGATGTGATTCCCTTCACAAAAGTGGGAGCAAGGGCAGAAGCAGGAAACTACAGACCTGTTAGTTTAACCTCAGTGATAGGGAAAATGATGGAATCACTTCGGAAGAAGAATTGTCGGTATCTAGAAGCCAGAGGGCACAGGACCCAAGGCAGCATGGATTCACAGCGGAAGGTCATGCCAGACGAATCTGATAGATTTCTTTGACTGGGTGACCAAAGGAGTAGATCAGGAGGTGCTGTGGACATGGCCTACCTAGACTTTAGCAAGGCATTTGACACAGTCCACACAAAGATTAATATACAAGTTAGCCAGCCTGGGAGTGGGTCACAAAATGACAGCCTGGGTAAGCATTGGCTGGAGAATAGGACACAGAGAGTAATAGTAAATGGAGTCCACTCTGAAGAAAGGGAGGGCTACTAGTGGGGTACACCAGGGTTCAGTATTAGACTGGTCCTCTTCAATGTCTTTTTATGCGACATTGCAGAGGGACTGAAGGAAAATATGTCTCTTTGCAGATGACACAAAGATCTGCAACAAGTTAATGCACAAGGTGGTGTGGTAAGGATGAGAAGGGACTTGGCAAGGTTAGAGGAATGGTCAAATGTATGGCAGCTTAGATTCAATGCTAAGAAGTGCAAGGTAATGCACCTGGGAAACAAAAACCCAGGGGAAGAATACACAATGGGGGGTGAGATACTAACAACAACAAAAATGGAAAGGGACCTGAGGGTAGTCATATCAGATGCCCTAAAGGTGGGCAAGCAATGTGAGAGGGCAGCAAGGAGGGCTGGGGGGATACTGGGATGCATAGGGACATGCATCACCAGTAGAAAACAGGAAGTTATTATCCCTCTGTACAGACAGCTGGTGAGACCCCATCTGGAGTACTGCGTGCAGTTCTGGAGACCCAATCTCTGCAAAGACATAGACAGGATGGAAGCTGTCCAGAGGAAGGCAACTAAAATGGTGTAGGGTCTGCACCAAAAGACATATGAAGAGAGAGTTAAGGAGCTTAATATGTATAGCCTCAAGGAAAGGAGGGAGAGGGGGGACATGATAGAAACTTTCAAGTACCTCAAGGAAATCAACAAAGTCCAAGAGGGTAGCATCTTTCAAAAAAAGAGGTGAGCAAGAACAAGGGGGCACAATTTGAAGATGGGGGGTGGCTCAGAGGTAATTTAAGGAAGTATTTTTTCACAGACAGGGTTGTGGATGCATGGAATGGTCTTCCAGAAGAGGTTGTTGTGTCAAAAACAGTGGTGGAATTCAAGCATGCATGGGACAGTCATAACGCAATTCTAGGGGGTTGGGGTAGGAAGAAGTAGTCTGCTGGATAACTAGGATCTGCAGCTTATCCATTAGGTAGGGAAATGGGCAGACTGGGTGGGCCAAGCGGTCCTTATCTGCTGTCAAATTCTATGTTTCTATGTAAACTACCCCCTAACTCCTGAGCCCAACATCAGACAGCAGCGGGAGTAGTGATCAATGGCTTAGAGAGACTTCTGGACAGAAGCCAATCTCAGGAACGCTGCACCTCCCTCCCTCCCCAGCAAGCAGCCAATAGGAGCAGCTGCTCCCCAACCAGAAAGCAGCAGGGGCCTACATTAGGAGTGGGCTTTCAGGCATCCCCCTGCACTGCAGCCCCCCCATCCAAAGGACCCATGCGCTCAGGACATTGCAGTCTGCCCACCAAGGCATCTGGTAGCCAGATACTCTGCACTGCAGCAGTGGGTGAGTAAAGCAGGCAGCCAAGCAGGAAGCAGGGAAGAAGAAGCATACCTCTCAATTGCTATGAATTTCACATAGTGCTATGATTTTACACAAAAATTTATACTTGCTCTGCAAAGGCTTACTGATGTTCTTAATAATGTTAGGGCTATTTCTGGACACACAAACTATTAAATCATTGAACTAACTTGATAGAAACATTCCTTAACACTAAGTATATGGGTCCCATTATTTGTAGACATATTATTCTTTAAAATAGGAAAGTGCTACACATTCTGGTAATTTGCTATGAATTTTGAAGGCTAGTGCTATGATTTTTAATGCTGAGAGGTTGAGAGGTATGAGAAGGAGATCTGCAAGAGTAAGCAGGTTGAACTAAAAGTAAGAGCAGGTGAAATGCTCTGTTTAGGTAGGGGTACAAAGGATGTAGTTAAACAAAACAAAAAAAGAACAGAGGAGCTGCTTGTTAGAAACCAATCCAGGGCTAAGAATTTGAATTAACAGGAAATGGGTCTATGACCCAATGATGTAAATAAGACCTTTCCTGTCTAAAAATAAACATTTATTACTTACTACTACAGGGCAGGATGCAAGGGACCAAGTATTTCCTGGGGTAACAGAGTAGACATTATGATTGGAGTGATGCACTACTGTGGCTGTGGGGTGGCAGATTTCAGGGAGACCTTCTGGAGATGGCGGTGCTGCCCCATCTGTGTGCAACTCTCAGGGCTGAGGAAGGAAGGAGGTTGCTGGACCCCAGGCCAAGTTGGATAGGATTCAGGGGGCCTCCTTCCCCAGCCAGGGATCATCGAGTCCGCCACTGCTACCTCAAAGAATGCCAAGAAGGAGGAATGGCTGGACTACAGTGGGCTCAACACGGGTGAGATTGTGGGTCAGAGACACCTTCCCCATACTGTACTTCTACACAATTTCTACGCCATCCTGGGAGGGCAGGAGTGCCCCATGGAAGCACCCATAGTTGTGACCAAGGAGGATGTGGGGGTCCTGCATAGTGAAGACTCAAGAAGGTGGAAGAAGACCTCAGGGGAGGAGGAAACAACTCTGTGTAGTTATCCATTGTGAGGGGCATAGAACTGGGGACAGGAGGGGGGGGAAGTTATGTGCCTACCTGGCACCATGGCTTGGAAGGATAGTAAGCGGATTCTGTGGATCGCTAGGGTAGGAGGACGGGAGGAAGAGAGGGATGTTATTTTTAACTTAGAGACTAATGACCTGTCTAGGGATGAGGATAGTGCAGGAGGGGTTCAGGGAGTTGGGGATGGCTCTTAGGCAGGTAGCATGCTCAGTGGCCTTTTCTGGGGTGCTGCCTATCAATGCCAAGGGTGGTGGATAGGGTACTCCATACCATGAACTTCAACTCATGGTTGAAGGAGTGGTGCAGACAGAAGGGGTTCAGCTACACTGGGAACTGGTGTACCCCCTGGAAGGATAAGGGCCGATACAGGGGAGATGTCCTGCATCAATCCAGGAGGGGAACCACAGTCCTCAGTGAATGGTTTAAATGTTACATTGGTGAGAATTCACACTAGCCAAGGGGGTGGCAGAAGAAAGCAGGGAGACATAAACTGCCCCCCCACCACAAGCTGAAGTAGTCAGGGGGAAGGAGAACCCTAGGAAGAGAAATCCCCATGGGTACCTACATAGAAACATAGACTTTGATGGCAGATAAGGACCGCTTGGCCCTCCTAGTCTGCCCATTTCTCTACCTAGAGGATAAGCTGCAGATCCTATTTAACCAACATCCTATTTGTTCCTACTCCCCCACAAAAATTTCCTTATGTCTGTCCCATGCATTCCTGAACTCTCCCACAGTTTTAGACCCCAACCTCCTCAGAAGGCTGTTCCATGCATCCACCACTCTCTGTGAAAAATACTTCCTCATTGCCCCTGAGTTGTCCCCCTCTATCTTCAAATTGTGTCCCTTGTTCTTGCACATCTCATTTTCTGAAAGATGCTACCCTTGGACTTTATTGATTCCACTGAGGTGCTTAAATGTTTCTTATCATGTCCCCCTCTCTCTTTTCCTCAATGGTATACATATAAAGCTCTTTAGTCTCTCATCATATGGCTTCTCTTGCATACCCTGCACCATTTTAGCTGCCCTCCTCTGAACTGCCTCCATTCTGTCTATGTCCCTGTGAAGATGGGGTCTCCAGAACTGGATGCAGTACTCCAGATGGGGTCTCACCAACTGTCTGTACAGGGGATAACAACTTTGTTTTCTGCTGGTGATAGAAACATAGAAACATAGAATTTGAGGGCAGATACGGATCGCTTGGCCCACCCAGTCTGCCCATTTCCTACCTACTGGATGAGATGCAGATCCTAGTTAACCAGCAGCCTATTTCTTCCTACCCCACCTCTACAATTGCCTTATGACTGTCCCATGCTTGAATTCCACCACTGATTTGACTCACAACCTTTCCTCCGGAAGGCCGTTCCATGCATCCACAACCCTCTCTGTGAAAAATACTTCTAAATTACCTCTGAACCTCCCACCTCTATCTTTAAATTGTGCCCTCTTGTTCTTGCACACCTCTTTTTGAAAGATGCTACCCTCTTGGACTTTGTCGATTCCTTCAGGTACTTGAGCGTTCTATCATGTGCCCCTCTCCCTCCTTTCCTCGAGGCTATACATATTAAGCTCCTTTCGTCTCTCTTCATATGTCTTCCAGTGCAGACTCTGCACCATTTTAGTTGCCCTCCTCTGGACAGCTTCCATCCTGTCTATGCCTTTGCGGAATTGGGTCTCCAGAACTGCACACAGTACTCAGATGGGGTCTCACCAGCTGTCTGTACAGAGGGATAATAACTTCCTGTTTTCTACTGGTGATGCCTCCTATGCATCCCAGTATCCCCCCAGCCCTCCTTGCTGCCCTCTCACATTGCTTGCCCACCTTTAGGTCATCTGATATGACTACCCCCAGGACCCTTTCCATTTTTGTTGTTGTTAGTATCTCACCCCCCATTGTGTATTCTTCCCCTGGGTTTTTGTTTCCCAGGTGCATTACCTTGCATTTCTTAGCATTGAATCTAAGCTGCCATACATTTGACCATTCCTCTAACCTTGCCAAGTCCCTTCTCATCCTTTCCACCCCACCCTGTGCATCAACTCTGTTGCAGATCTTTGTGTCATCTGCAAAAAGACATACTTCTCCTTCCAGTCCTTCTGCAATGTCTCTTAAAAAGACATTGAAGAGGACCGATCCCTAATACTGAACCCTGGTACCCACTAGTAACCTCCTTTCTTCTGGAGTGGACTCCATTTACTATTACTCTCTGTGTCCTATTCTTCAGCCAATTCTTTACCCAGGCTGTCATCTTGGGACCCACTCCCAGGCTGGCTAACTTGTATATTAATCTTTTGTGTGGGACTCAGGTCAAATGCCTTGCCAAAGTCTAGCTAGGCCATGTCTACAGCCCTCCTCGATCTACTACTTTGGTCACCCAGTCAAAGAAATCTATCAGATTCGTCTGGCATGACCTTCCCACTGTGAATCCATGCTGCCTTGGGTCCTGTGCCCCTCTGGCCTCTAGATACTCAACAGTTCTTTCCTTCAGAAGTGATTCCATCATTTTCCTATCACTGAGGTTAAACTAACAGGTCTGTAGTTTCCTGCTTCTGCCTTGCTCCCACTTTTGTGAAGGAATCACATCTGCCTCCTCCAGTCCTCGGTACCACCCTCCTCCATGATTTGTTAAAAGGGGTAGTCAGTGGGTGTCACTAGTTCACCCTTAGTTCGTTTAGAATTCTGGGATGAATCACATCAGGCCCCATTGCTTTGTCCACCTTCAGTTTTAAGAGTTCTTTCATAGCCCTTTCTTCTGTAAATGGGCTGGTAACTTCTGTATCCAGAGTGTTTCTACTGTTTGTTTTATGTACCTCCTCTTCATTTGTAAATACTGAGCAAAAATATTTTTAGTATCTCTGCCTTTTCACAGTCTCCTCTGCCCACCCTCCCTCCCTTTATTAAGCCTCACTATCCCTCCTTGGTCTTCCTTCGCTTCCTGATGTACCTATAAAGGTTTTATCCCCTTCTTAACTGAGTTGGCTAACTGTTCCTCGGTTTGGGCCTTTGCTGTTCTGACTGCCTTCCCAGCCTCCTTTTGCTTTAACTGATACAGTTCTCTGTCCTGCTCCTTCTGTGATTCCTTGTACTTCCTGAATGCTTTCTTTTTCTCTTGAACCTTCACTGTCACTTCCTTTGAGAACCATAGTGGTTTCTTACATCATTTTGTTTTGCTTATTTGCTTCACACAAAGGCTCGTTACCTCTGTGATGGCATTTTTATTATTTCCCATTGTTCTGCCACCCCTCCTTCCTGCCCATTTGCTAGTGCATTCCTTAGGCACTCACCCATTTTGGCAAAGTCAGCCCTCCTAAAGTCTAGTACTTTTGTCTTTGTATGGCTTGACTCTATTGCTGTGTTTATTGTGAACCATACTGTTCGATGGTCGCTAGTTCCCAGATGGCTACCCTCTTCTACATCTGTGATCCTGTCTCCATCTCCATTTGAGAGAATCAAGTCTAATATTGCTCCCTCTCGAGTGGGCTCCAGTACTAGTTGTCTAAGGCATGCCCCTGTAGGGCATCTAGAATAACTCCACTCTTGAGTGGCAGCTGCAACTGCACTCCAGTTAACATCTGCATATTCAGATCACCCATCAGCAATATCTCCCTTTTCTGCCATTCTAGTATACTTTCCATCATTTCCTTGTCCATTCCTCCCCCCCTGAGGAAGGGTCTGTATACAACCCTTGATAGCGGTGTGGTGCCATTGCCTGTCTCCAAATTTACCTACAGTGCTTCTTCTTCTCCTCCGTTTACCCTTTTGTTCTGTTGCTTTTATTCCTTCCCTTATATAAAGAGCTACCTCCTCCTCCTCCTTTACCCTCCCTGTCCCTCCTGTAGATAGTATCCTGGTATGTTTACGTCCCAGTCATGGTTTTGTGTGTACCATGTTTTTGTGACTGCCATGATATCCAGATGTTCCTCCTCCATCAAGGCCACTAATTCTGGAAGCTTGTTACAAGACTATGGGCATTGGTACTCATTGCTTTCCATTTTTGATGGTTTTACCTTCTGTTGCAGCATCCCCACTGACCGTTCTACCTCGGTCTTTTCTCATTAGTACCCTGTTTTGTAGGGAGAGGCTGGGATTTTCCTGCTGCTTGTCAGTGCCTCCCTTTGACTAGTTTAAAAGCTTGCCAATGAAGCATTTAAACTGATTGCTCAAAGACTTGTTCCTTTCTGGACAGATGCAGACCATCCTGCCAGTATAGGCTGGTGTCCCTCCAGGTGGAACCCCAGTCCCCAATGAAGCCAAACCCCTGTGCTCCGCACCATTTTTTCAACCATTCATTAAACTGCATTGTGCTAATTACCCTCGCCTCCCCCATGCCTTTGACAGGCAGCACCTCTGAGAAGGATACTGTGTGTGCTACTTGTCTTAGACCCCTTCCCAACTCTGCAATGTCCTCCTGCACTGCTCTAATCTCATGATGAGCCAAGTCATTTGTCCCTAGGTGGACAATTATGTCCAGCTCAGACTCCCTTGCAGCTGTTCTCGTGATCCTGAGGATCGCTTCCTGTCCCTCAAGCAATGGCACCAGGCAGGCACCTTGCTTCAGTTTTCCCAGCTACCCCAGTTCTATACCCCTAATAATTGGGTCCCCCACCAGGGCTGCTTCCTTTCCTGTAGTGTCCTCTGCCTCCTTCCTGTGGGCCTCCTTGTGACAGTTGTCATCAGTCTTCACTGCGGGTGCATCCATGGGGGCTATGCTCCCCCAGAATGGTGTATGGATTGTGGAGTGGACAATTGACTGGGTGTGCCTCTTTTCCACCATCCTCACCCTCCCTGAGCCCACTGTGGTCCAACTGCTGTACTTTCTTAGCAACGCATGCCTCTCCCTATGCATCCCAGTATACCCCCAGCCCTCCCTACTACCTTCTTACATTACTTGCTAACCTTAAGGTCATCTGATATGATTACCCCCAGGTCCCTTTCCTTTTTTGTTGTTGTTACTACCCCCTCCATTGTGTATTCTTCCCCTTGGTTCTTTTTTCCCAGGTGCATTACTTTGCACTTCTTTGCATTGAATCCAAGCTGCCATACTTCTGACCATTCATCCAACCTTGCCAAGTCCCTTCTTATCCTTTCCACACCTCCTTGTGTATCAACCCTGTTGCAGATATTTATGTCATCTGCAAAGAGGCATACTTTTCCTTCCAGTCCCTCTGCAGTGTCACTTATGAAGACATTAAAAAGGACTGGACCCAGTACTGAACCCTATGGTACCCCACTAGTATCTCCTCTTTCTTCAGAGTGGACTCCATTTACAATTACCTTCTGTGTCCTGTTGTCCAGCCAATGTTTTACCCAGGTTACCACCCTGGGACCCACTCCCAGGCTGGTTAATTTGATTATTAATCTTTTGTGTGGGACTGTGTCAAATGCTTTGCTAAAGTCTAGGTAGGCCATGTCCACAGCCCCTCTCTGGTCTACTACTTTGGTCACCCAGTCAAAGAAATCTATTAGATTTGTCTGACATGACCATCCCACTGTGAACCCATGCTGCCTTGGGTCCTGTGCCCCACTGGTCTCTAGGTACTCAACAATTCTTTCCTTCAGAAGTGACTCCATCACTTTCCCTACCACAGTGGTCAAACTGACAGGTCTGTAGTTTCCTGCCTCTGTCTTAGTTCCACTTTTATGAAGGGGAATCACATCCGCCTTCCTCCAGTCCTCAGGTACCACACCATCCTCCCATGATTTATTAAAAAGAGTAGCCAGTGGTTTCACTCGTTCCCCCCTTAATTCTTTTAGAATTCTGGAGGCCCCATTGCTTTGTCCACCTTCAGTTTTAGGAGTTCTTGCAGAACCCTTTCTTCTGTGAAAGGACTGTGATCGACCCTCCTATTAACAGTGCTTCTGTTAATTGGATTAGGCACTTCCCCCTCCTCTTTTATGAATACTGAGCCAAAATATTCATTCAGTATCCCTGCTTTTTCACTGTCCCCCTCTGCCCCCCACCGTTCATTCTATTCATCCTCACTATCCCTCCCTTTGTCTTACTATGCACCCTGATATACCTATTAAAGGTTGTATCCCCCTTCTTAACTGAGTTGGCTATCTTTTCCTCAGTTTGGGCCTTTGCTATTCTGACTACCCTCCTTGCTTCCTTCTGCCTTAACTGGTAGAGTTCTCTATCCTGCTCCTTCTCTGTTTCCTTATACTTCCTGAATGCTATCGTTTTCTCCCTAACCTTCACTGCCACCTCTTTTGAGAACCATTGTGGCTTTTTCTTTCATTTTGATTTGTTTATTTGCTTCACACAAAGGCATGTTGCCTCTGTGATGGTAGTTTTGATATTTCCCCATTGTTGCTGCACTCCTGCTCCTAGCCTGTTTGCTAGTGCTTTTCAAAGGCACTCTCCCATCTTGCCAATGTCAGCCCTCCTGAAGTCCAGAACCCTCACTTTTGTATGGCTTGACACTGTAGCTGAATTGATCATGAACCACACTGGTTGGTGGTCACTTATTCCCAAATGGCTACCCACTTCTAGATCTGAGATCCTCTCACTGTCCCCGTTTGAGAGTATGAGGTCTAAGATTGCACCCTCTCGAGTAGTTTCCAAAACTGGCTATCTGAGGCATGCCACCTGAAGGGCATCTAGAATGGCCCCACTTTTGGATGTGGCTGCAGCAAAGTGCTCCAGTTGACATCTGGCATATTAAGGTCCCCAACAACAGTATCTCCCTTTCTCTGCCATCCTAAGTATGCCTTCTATCATATCCTTGTCCATTCCCTCCCCTGACATGGGAGTCTGTATACAACCCCTTGGATTGTGGTGCCCTTTCCAGTCTCCAAGGTGACCCACAGTGCCTCCTCTCCTCCCTGTTTACTCTTTTGTTCAGTTGCTTTTATCCTTTCCTTTACATAGAGAGCTACTCCTTCCCCTCTTCTCCCCTGCCTGTCTCTCCTGTAGGTTATGTACCATGGTATGTTAACATCCCAGTCATGGTTCTCTGTGTACCATGTTTCTGTGACCGCTACAATATCCAGGAATCTCTCTTCCATCAAGGCCACCAGCTCAGGGAGCTTCTTGCCCAGACTACTGGCATTGGTACTAATTACCCTCCATTTCTTGATTGCCTTACCCCTTTTTGACCCATCTCTGTTCTTATTGCGTTTGTCACTTTCTCCATTTACCCCTTCGCTTCTCCCTATTGACATCTCTATGTTGCTGTTTACCTCACTTACTACCGAGACTTTTTTGGGGGGGCTAGGATTTCCCTGCTCCTTTCCAGTGCCTCCCCCCTTGACTAGCTTGAATGCTTGCCAATGAAGCATTTAAACCTATCACCTAGGAGCCTGGTTCCCTCCTGGACAGATGCAGCCCATCATGCCAGTATAGGCTTGCATCACTCCAGGTGGACCCCAGTCCCAATGAAGCCAAATCCCTGAGCTCCACCAGTTTTCCAACCACTGATTGAATCCCATGGTGCGGAACACCTTGCCTGTCCCACGCCATAGATGGGCAGCACCTCCAAGAAGGTTACCGTGCGTGCTACTTGTCTAAGGCCCCTCCCGAATTCCACAAACTCTTCCTGCACTTCTCTAATCCCTTTCTTAGCCAGGTCATTTGTCCCTAGGTGGACAATGAGATCCAGCTCCCTCCCCTGTGCAGCTACTCCGGCAATCCTGAGGATTCGCTCCCTGTCCCTCCAAGCCATGGTGCCAGGCAGGCACCTTACCTCCCTCCCTCTCCCCTTCCTCCCCAGTTCTACCTTCTAATGATGGAGTCCCCCAACAGGAGTTGTTTCCTTCCCCTGTGGGGTTCCCTGCAACTCTCCTGTGGGTCTCCTTTGTGGAGGTTCCCAGCATCCTCCTTGGTCTCCACTGTGGGTGCCTCCATAGAGGAACCACACTTTGCCAGAATAGCATAGGAATTGTGGAGAGGTACAACTGGAGGGATGCACCTCTGTTCCACCACCCTCACCCTCCCTGAGCCCACTGTGGTCCAACCACTCCTCTTTCTTGGCAACCTCTGAGGCAACAGCAATGGCACTGGTGGTTCCTGGATGGAAGAGGAGATCCCACAAATTCTGGCCAACTCAGCCTGGAGATGAGCAACCTCCTCCCTCAGCCCAGAGAGGTGCCTGCAGATGGGACAACACCGCATCCTCCAGAATGTCTCCCGGAAGACTGCTGCTCCACAGCCACTGAACTGCACCACTCCCATCATGTCTTATTTCTGGCCACTTAACTGTTTGCAATCCTTACTCTTTCCTCTGTTTTTTTTTTCTCTCTCTCCTTATTTTATACCTGTGTGCCCTTTAAGCTCCTGATTGTCCTTTTCTGAGACAAGAATATCCTATATTTCTCAGTAGACCCCTTACTTGCTCAGAGGCAGACCTTCAGCAGCTAGAGGGGCTGGAGAGCTACTCTTGCCCTTCTAGGATGGTGGATCTTTGGTGGATCTGTGATCACTCACTCCCTGCTCCCAAACAGGAAATTCCTGTTGTCAGTCAAATCCTGTGCTTGTAAAAGTAGAACTAACTTTGGGTGGGAGGGTGGAGGGAGGGAGGAGGGCAATATAGTCGCAGAGAAGTCAGTCACACAGCAGTCCTTCCTCCTGGTGTCTTCTGCCAAGCTAGTACATAAGAAGTTGTCCTGGTAGCACAGTTGGTTAGTGCAGCAGAATGGCATTCCAAGCAGATCTGGGTTTAAATCCCAACTGCAGCTCTTATGTCATTCTCAGTATTTGGACTTTACTAAGACATTCAACAGTGTGCTCCACATGAGACTGATTAAGAAACTGAGCCGCCTAGAGGTAGTGGAGCATTGGTTAGAAACTGGTTAAGGGATAGGCCACAGAGTTCAGTGATTAATGACACTGACCCTGTGATAGTTGTAACCCCCAGCACCAGGGGACATTCCTCTCCTCTTTACCCTTATATTCTCTCAAATCTACTGCAGTAGTAATTTCTCCACTGTCCTTTGTCTTATTTCACATTTCTACCATGAAGGGGTGGCCTCCCATCATGGTATCTCTTCTATTCTACCCCTCTAATGTTCTCTGTTGTCCCTGTAGTGCCTGTGTTTTGAAATGTAAGGTTACCATTGTAAACAGGAATGGTAATAAAATAAGCAGCCCCAATTAGGTTCAAAAACAAGCAAGCATCTCAGCATATAGTCATGCTGTAGTTAAATAATAAAATGAGGTACTTACAAGAAAAATAAGGTTAAATAGTTATTTTCCTTGCGTGTTTATGTAAGAAATGAAGCCCTTACCTGGTCCACTTGCTGTCTCACTTGCTGCAGGTACTGCACTCTAAGGAACCAGTGGCAGCTCCTAACATATATTTATAAGGTACAGGTGTGGCAAGTCAGCACCAGAAGGGAGGGGTTAAACCCTTGAGTTTTAATTACGCTTTATTTCTGTCTTGTGAAACTAATTAAGAGGTGGTTCATTCTGGGTATAATCAAGCCCAATCAATGTATTTTTTTTTTATGGTCAGGCTGATCCCCCTTCGTAATGTATTAGGGTAGAGATTAAATGTATTAGAATAGGGGGTGGATCAGCTGATCAATGATGTCAGAGTGTTCACCTATATAAGGTGGAGATTTGTGCAAGAGAGCAGATAGTATAGGAGCACAGAGGATAGTAGATGTGCTGGGGCTAAGCTCATCTACTCTGTGGCAGTACTCAAGCTGTTAAAAGTACTGATAGTCTCAAGTTGAGAGAAAGCCATTTTTTTTCATGTTGTTGGCTTTATTTTCTTTACAGTTAATTTCTGAAAAGTTTATTTTGAGTTTTTTTGTAAATAAATTTCACACAAAGTCTTGTGTGTTATAAAGAACGTCTGTGTCTGGCTTATCACTTCCCACGCCCGTTCACAGACCCTAATGATGGGAAATGATCAATATGGTGCCACATGGCTCAGTAGTGGGAAGTGACACTGCAGATTAAGTGAAAGGGACTGTATGCCATTTTGTAGATGACACCAAAATCTGTGTTACAGTGACAAAAAGGAAGGGTGTAAAATATGCGTAGTCTACTTTGAGTAATTTGAAGAGCAATCAAGAGCATGGCAGCTGAGGATCAATGCCAAAAAGTAAAAAAAAATCATGCACCTAGGGCATAGGAACCCAAGAACTGAGCAGATGATGAAAGGGAGGTAGTGCTGATCACTAAGTAGGAAAAGAACCTTGAGGTTATCATATCTGATAACCTCAAAGTGACAGAGAATTGGGTAGGGCCATTCAGTTGCTGGGTGCATAGGGAGAAGTATCTCCAGCAGGAGAAGGGAGGTGGTTTTGCCATTATATCATTCACTGGTGAGATCCCACCTGGAATGTTGCATCCAATTCAGAAGGCCACATCTCAGAAAGGACATAGAGTAGAGACAGTCTACAGGAGGGCCACTAAAATGATGCAGGTGTTGCACCAAACGTACTACGAGGAGAGACTGAGGGATCTCAAAATGTAAACTGCGAAAGAAAGGAGAAAGAGAAGTGACATGACAGAGATACAAGTACCTAATGGGGTGAATAGGGTTGATTAGGGAAGTTTCTTTCAAATGAGGAAGAGCACCAGAACTAGAGAGGAAAGCTCACGAGGGATGTGAGAAAGTACTAATTCACTGAAAGAGTGGTGGTGTCTGGAACAGTCAGTCAGTGGAAGTGGTGGAGGCAAAAACAGTACAGGACTTCAAGCATGTGTGGGACAAACATAGGTGAATATTGGGAAATGGCTGAGGATAAGGGAGGGTAGTCAGAGACCAGTTAGGATCTGCAGAGACAGACAAAGTAGAGACCATCGGGGCAGACTGAGTGGTCCAAGTGGTAATTTTTTGTCAGCAAATTCTAAATGTCTATATTTCTATCTATACAAATGATAATGTCATTCATATCTATATATGTTATAGTGGCACAGTAGCACCACTATATTTAGGATTGAGTAGGCACTTTAATGTTAAACCCCAATTTGTGCAGTTTAATAACTGCAAAATCTTTCAACACATTTGCATTAAATTTTGTATGCAAGGTCTCAAGGGGTAGATGTCATGACATGCACAGTGTTATTACAGTGGGATGTGCAGATTATGAGATGTGAATAGGCAAAAATATAAAAAATTGTTACTTTTTGCTGTTATTCTTGCTATCATCTATCACCAAGACATTTTGGTATTTTGTTCTGAAATTCGCAGGGTAGAAAGAGCTTGGCCCACAGATGCTTCATTTGCTGGTTTGGTGAAAATAAATATTTATCCATTCCAAAGATATTTATTTTTAAAATTTTGGGTTCTGAGCATGCTCAGGAAGCATTTCAAAATAACTGTATGATTTTCATGAGGGCTAACATCTTTTTTTTGTTTGCCGCCATTTTGTTTTTCATTTTTTTTTAAATAAATTTTGAAAAGCTACAAAAATGCCACTGTACTGAGATCAACAAATGTATGTTGGTCATTGGGACCTTGTTAAGTGGATTTGCATTTAACTTTTGGCCAAATGAGCCCAAAGGTGTTTTTTTATTGTTTTCCTTTTTCATGACTTGCTTCCACTTTTTCTATTTTTACCCTTACAAAACGTTTTGTATCACTTACACCAAATCACTGTTTTTTGCTGTTTTTTGCCATTGTCTAGCACCCCCAAGGTTTGGAAGTTTGGTTTGAAATATTTAGGGTAGAAAGGTCTTGGCCAACATATGTTTCCTTAGTTGGTATGGCCCTCCTTTTCAAAATTAATCCCTGGTAGTTATAGTGATCCCTTCCCCCACCCTGATCACTGATCATCCTCCCGTTATGCCAATAAATTGTGTATTGCCTGGTAATCTAGTGGTACCTTTCCCCTTCCTGATCATACATTGCCATATCATTCCCAAGTTTCCTGGTAGTCAAGTGTTCCCATCCCCCTCCACAATCACTGATCACCCTCCCGATATGTTAATACATAGTATATTGCCTGGAAATCTAGTGGTCCCTCCCCCCTAACCGATCGCACATTGCCCTCTCATTACAAGATTCCATAGTAATCTAGTGGTCCTGCCCCCTCCCCAATCACCAATAACTCACCCCTTATCCCAAGACATTCTGCCTGATAGTCTAGTGGTCCTACCCCCCCTCCCCAATTGCAGATTACCTCCCAGTATTTTTTGGTCCAAAGTTCTCTTGGAGTCTAGTGATCCCTCCCCATCCTTGATCCCTGTCCCATGAAATTCAAAAGACCATAACCCTGGTGGTCTAGTGACACACACTATCATCCTAAACATTCTGAGAAAATTTCATTCTGTGGACTGTAGATGATAGCAAAAATCCATGTTAACCTATGGGAAAAAGAATGCAATTTTACTGTTTTCACCAACTTATATCTCTAAAACCATAAATGATGCCATGATGAAAGTTTCCAGATCTTGTGACACTGGAGAATGACTGCACATCCAATATTTGGGCTATTTTGTCAAAAATGGCAAAAGTTATTAAAGGCATAAATATTGAGATTTAATATTGAATTGCTTTACCACTTTAACTATAGGTGTGTGATCGTGCCTCTATAATACATATCTATGTATAGATATATATAGATATATATATATTTATATATTTTAGTGGCACCATAGTGCCACTATAGTTCAGGTTCAGTACCCCATTTAAAGTTAAACTCTGAAATTTAGCAGGTTAATAACTTTGCCACTTTATGATGGATTTACCTGAAATTTGGCGTGCACAGAGCAGTTCCATAGATCTCTGGATCTGCCAAGTTGTGCATTGGTCGGATATATAGTTGCGAAGCTATAAAGCACCATAGAAAGTCATATTTATGCTTTTTTGCTCATTCTTTGCTCACACCTACAGGTCGCATGGTCTGTGTGACCAGTCCAAAACCTTCAGGAAACATGCAGCATGGCTCCCTGATGTGACTTTCGAAGATTTTGTGAAAAAATATTAAACGGTTGAAAAGTTATTAAAAAAAACCAGTTTCCCATTATCGTCAATGGGAAAAGTTAACAAAAAGTTTGACAGTGTCGCAAATGAGGATTTTAGTGATGCAAATGACCCCTGTAGTGTCACAAATCCACCATTTTGTTTTCAGTTACTAGTCACAGAAATGATTGGCATTTAAAATTGGGACCCTCTAGGGACACAATTCCTTTGTGTTCACCTAGTTGAGCCCTGAGAATACTAGCCATGTATTTTTTGAGGGTTAAACACCCCAGAAATATGTTTCTTAAATGTTTGTAAACTGCAGTGTCGAAAAGTAGTGTTGCATTTGTGACACTTTCATGATTTGGTTTGTGAAAGTGTCATGATTTGCCACACTACTTTGCGACACTATGACCAAAAGAATAGGAAATCTTTGCCACCCTGCTGCAAAAGAACAGTTTGGTCTTTTGGGCTGAAATGTGAAGGGAAGAAAGCCAAGATGCCACAAATGTGCCTTTTGGTGGTTTGGTGACAAAATATTAGAGGGATGCAAAGTTATGGCACTCAAAAATAGACTATTTTTCCCATAGGCTAACTTTACAGTGTCCGACACGCCTTTTGTGGCCCGTATCTCAAACTCTTTGAGATATGGACTTTTCGTTGGAAAAATGCTTAACCCCCTGCTAGTGGACTAAGTACAAAACTAGCCATGAAAGTAATAAATAATATGAAAATGTATTTTTTTTCTATGTTGTGCTGAGATGTAAGCAATTTAATATTCCAAATGTTCATTTACTGCTCCTATGGCTATTATTATGCATACATTCTTTTTATTCATTTGGTTTCTGAATGCACTTTTTGGGGACAAAAAGCTGGTGTGTTTGCATTGCTGTTACAGTTAGTGTTTCCAGTTGCATTTCCGTGACTGTTTGCATTAGCGTCTCCATTTATGTCGCCATGTGAGTTACCCTTTGCATTTCCGTTTGTGTTACTGTTACTATTTGGGTTTCCATTACTGTTTTTTTTTGCATTTGTGTTTAATTTTGGGTCACTGTGTGCACTGCCATTTACATTTGTGTACACGCTTCTGTTTGCATTTCTGTTTCCTTTGGTGTCATCGTTGCTCTTACCGTAAGCATTTGCGTTTCCAATTGAGTTACCGTCACCATGCTTGTAATAATTTTCATTTGCTTACATGCTTGTGTTTCTGCTTCCAGTTCTGTTACTGTTCCCTTTGGCATCCTCCTTGCTGTTACCATAACTGTTTCTGTTTCCAATTGCGTTACCATTACCGAAGAGCCCCATACTCGCACCACCACATTCCATTCACTATTTATACTGCACATTCTCAAAAAGAAGGGTCATTCATAGCAAAAAAACTCTGTTTAATGCATCAGTTAAGGTTCTTCCACAGCGACAAAAGTGAGGAAATTCAATGTTAGGGTTCACATCCCTTTGATCCCACTGCCAACCCACCCCCACCAACAGGCATTGGAGTGTGCATTGGGGTCAACAGTCCTCTCACCCCATTCTCCTATATGCACCACCTCAGCTTGTTTACACATGGGATGGGGTTAGAGTTAGGACTGATGACCCCAACGCACACCCCGATGCCTGTTGGGAGGGACGGGAACTCCAGCATCAATTTCCTCATTTTGTCGCTGTAGAACAACCTAACTGATGCATTAAATGGGTTGTGCATTATTGCTAAATGTCGACTTAATGACTTAAGATGGTGGCACGCTGGGCCAGCTGTCGTTTAATGAAGCAATTACTATATTAATTTATCTTAAATTTGTTGTTTTATTTGTAATATTGTTTATTTGTATTTTTTTGTTTTATTCGGGAACTTGTGGAGCAAGTGTCTGAGTGGCAGTAGTGAGACTTTTGTAAGTGTGCGGTTGCCACATTTTTAACTCGACCGCTTTCGTTCATAGTTTTTAACGGTTGTGATTACCCTCACCAACATTTGTAAGTGGTGCGGCTATGTTGTGTGAACTGTGGTGCTCGCACAGAAGTGATTTCCAACCGTTGAATTTTGGGAGCTAGTGGACAGAGCAGGCTGCAGCTGAGGCTTACTCCAGGAGTGACTGTTTGAACCATGTTTTGGGAGGCAGAAGGTTGTGGTCCATTCACGATTAGGGAGATCTAGCTGGGTGGAAGCTGTGTTTTGACCCTGTGCCGGAATTTGCTGGTGGGAGGATCCTTTCAGCTTTTGTGCTGGTTGCACTTTGTACTGCCTGGACTGTTCATGCAAATCAGCTTTCTGTAGGAGTGGCTTCATGTGCTGCAGGCTCAGAATTGGACTTCGGTAGGGGTCAGTTGCTGGTGCTGTGCATGGGCCCGACAACTTTCAGAGAGACATGATTAGATTTGCTGCCACATAGGGGACCGGGCTTTGGATCGGCTGGGGAGCCGGTTGATGAGTTGTGGTTTTCCGAGGTTCCTTGGGGTTGGCTTCTGAGCGGTCATCCCCCGGGAATCAAAGTTGTAGGCAGCGAATATTTTTGTCGGCACTCTCCGTGGGTGGAGTTTTGTGGGCCCGCTTGGTTTCTTTGCTGACCCTAGATTTTCACTGGAACAAAATCATCTGTATACAGTGCTTTTTCATTTGCTTCAGCAGAGCTTGGACTTTTACTTGAACTGCCTGCACCTATTGGATAAGTATCCCTGGCCTTTGCTTGAGGAGCCCATGAGACGGTGATGTAGAGAACTTGGGGTTTTGGTGGTACCTGGATTCACCCTTACTCAATTCTGGACCTGGTTGAAGAAGACTGCTGACTCCTCCTGGCTTCTTGTGAATTACTAATTCTACTCATTTGGATGATGAGAGAGGACCCTGTGTCCATATATTTTATTTTGCTAGTTGGATTCTATAGCTGTCTTCTCTGGCAGTGTGGAAAGATTATAATTTTCCCTCTCCTCGGTTGTGAGAGGACTGAGGAGGAAGTTTATAGTTTCTTTTTTTGTAATAATTTTGTTATGTTTATATTCATTTGTTTATTTTAATTGTTTAGCAGTGAGAGCTGCCCTCTCTCTCCAGTTATTTACTGTATTTTGTTGTATTATGTGTTTGGGTTTGGGGGTGAGTCCCTAAGCTCTGTTTTGTTGTGTATGTGTTTTAGTCGGTTATTTTGTGTCTAGGGGGTTGTCAGGGCTCTAAATTTCAGAGCCGAATTGATATTAGGTTAACTTGGGTGTTGGATGGGGTTTTAAATTATTTTTAAGTGAGTATTACTGGTTTGTTAGTTTTATTTTCTTTTATGGTTTTGTTTGTTTTATTTTTAGTCAGTAGTACAGCTTACAGCATGTGTTAGCCTTTTTTCCATAATTGTTCTAGTCTAAGTTAATGATCTGAATTGTGGCTAAATTATTGTCTCATTGTAGAGCTTTGTGTTTATTTAAACTTTAGAGGTGGGTTAATTTCTGGATTGTTTATTATGTGTTGGGATAATATTAAGACAGTCGGGTTTATTCCCCTCTGAGACTCGGATCTTCACCCTTTTCTTTTCCCCCATACCCTGAGGTCTATAGACATTGCAGGGCCTTGGGGATTGATGGGGAGGAGGAGGAGGAGGATGGGGCAGGGTCTGGAGGGAATGGAAAGGAGTGGGCAGATTGGGACAGTGAGGACAAGGAGACACCCTGGGGTGAAATGGGCCCAGGAAGGGGACCTCCTGTCTACAATGCCCATACCCAAGGTTAGCATGGTCATCCTCGAGGCTCATCCCACTCTGGCGGTGTTATGTAACACCAGGTCTATTAAAAACAAAACAGCTATCATAGCTGGTTTTTGAGTCATCTGACCTGGCATGCATCACCGAGACCTGGCCTTGATGAAAATGCTGGACCAGTTTTGGCGGCAGAAATTCTGGCCGGGTACTCAGTGATACACCACTCAAGGGTGGATCATAGGGGTAGGGGTGTTGCTGTTTGTTTTAAAACAGAACTGGGCCTAGTGGAGGTGCCAGTGGGAGTTACTAAGTCCTTTGAATGCATTTTAGGCGAGGGTGTGGGGTACAGGATACTTCTCATATACTGTCCACCAGGTGATGGGAATGTTTTCCTGTGGGAAGTCGCAGACTTCATTGTCGACCTAACATTGGGATCCCCCAGATGGTTGGTTCTGGGTGACTTCGATGCTTTGGTCGATGATGAACTCTCGCACTTTGGTCAAGACTTCCTCCAGGTAATAATTTTGCTGGAGCTTCACAGGTAATTTCCTCCTCGACCCATGTTAGTGGTCATTCACTGGATTTGGTGTTCCTTCTGGGGATGGAGATATCCGACCTGGTGGTGGGACGGTTGGATGGTCGGGACCATCCTCCATTGGGTTCAGTTTTGAGGCCACCCCAAGTAGGTCAGCCCCTATGGAAATGGTCCGGTACCGCCCATTAAGGGGTGTTTCCCCAGATGACCTGATGGCGGTACTGGATCTATCAGGCTTTCCGAGAGATTGCTTGGATCCAGGAGAGCTGATACATGCCTATAATGAGGCGGTGGTAGGGACCCTGGATTCTATTGCTCCTGTTCATGTTCGCCCTCTCACTCTTTGCCCCAGGTCTCCTTGGTTTGATGAGACCCTGAAGGAGTTGAGGAGAGCTGAATGAAGGTTGGAGAGGTGTCAGCGGAGATCAGGTCTGGATAGTGACAAACTTATTTTGATAGACCATTATTTGGTCTATCAATCCACAATCTCTCGTAAGAAGGCAGAATTCCTGTCCAGGGAGATTGTGGCTGCACAGAATAGACCAGCTCAGCTCTTCCAGACTGTGGACAGACTGTGCAATCGAGTCTGTCTTCAGCCTGGAAGAGCCTTTCTCAAGAATGATGTGAGGTTTGCTTCTGTTCTTTGCAGATAAGATTGCTAAAATCAGATCCGAGATCCGTTTGACCCTCTCAAATGGGAAGTTGTGATGATCGGCAGGGAGGCGTCGGACACCCAGTTTGTGTGGCCTGACTTCAGCCCTCCCACAATCAATGACATTGTGATGGTTATCCAGTCATTGTGTCCGACCAACTGTGATTTGACCCGGGCCCCACGTCTCTTAGTGGATTGTGTGGATAAAATTGGCCGGCTCTTGCTGAGATAGTCTGGAGGTCCTTGGAGAGGGATTTTCCAGATCCTCTTAAGGAGGCTGTGGTTAAGCCCCTTCTTAGAAAGTCCTCCTTGGACCCGAACTGTCTGGCTAATTACAGGCACTGTCTCTAACTTGCCCTTTGTGGGTAAAGTTATTGAGAGGGTGGTCGCATCACAGTTGGATGATCATCTGACCAACAACAATGTCTATGATTCTCTCCTGTCTGGATTCAGTAAAAGGCAGTGTGCCGAGACAGCACTATGCTGGTACTAAACGACCTCCTAATTACAAGAGATCGAAGGACCTGCTCCATCTTGGCCTTCTTGATCTCTCTGCAGCATTTGACACTGTGAACCATGGTGTGCTATTGGAGCATTTGCAATCTATCTGTGGACTGTATGGTACAGTCCTAGGGTGAGTTTCGATCATACCTTGAGGTAGGACTCAGAGTGGTGTCAGGAATTTTTTCCTCTGCATCAGTCTCCCTATCATGCAGGTACCACAGAGTTCCATTTGGCACCCATATTGTTTGCAGTGTACATGCTGCCATTAGGGGTGATTATTAGGTGGTATGGCTTGGGTTTTCATTGCTATGCAGATGATACCCAGCTGTACATGTCCTTTGTGCCTGGCCAGGATACTGCCTTTTCGGTCTTTAACAACTGTCTTGCTGAAATCCAAGACTGGATGAATGTGAGTTGGCTGTGGTTGAACCCTGAAAAAACTGAGGTGTTGGTTGTGGACCAGGGTCACTGTGAGGTGGGTTTGTTAGCTGGATCACCCTCGGGCTTATGGCTTGGGGGTGTCAGCTGACTTATCTCGAGACGGGTGCAGAACCGGGCATTGTGTTGATGATTGTCTGACCTTTAAGTCTCAGGTGTCAGCAGTTATCAAAGCCTCTTTTATCATCTGAGGAACATCACCAGGGAAAGCACCTGGTTCCTCCAGAGGATCTTCCAACTTTTGGTCCATGCCTTGGACCTCCCACCTGGACTATTGCAGTGCTCTATACCTAGGGGCTTACAGGGGTTGAACTTCACCACCTGCAGCTAGTGCAGAATGCGGCAGCAAGGCTTTTAACTGGTTCTTCTGGGTCCAGTCATATCGCATACTGTGCTCCGCGGACTGCACTGGCTGCCATTGACAGTGAATCACCTTCAGATTGGTTTGCTGACCTATAAGGCCCTACATGATCAGGAACCTGCTTACCTGAAAGATCTCCGCATCCCTACTGTCCCCCTGCCCATCCGATCCACTGATGAGGGATTGCTAGAGATTCCCAGGGTTAGCTTAAAACTTCAGGGCATGATCTTTTTAGTTTTATGGCTCGACCCTGTGAATTCTCTACCTCATCAGGTATGAAGTGCCTGACTGTCCAGAGCATTAAGTAGCTTTGAAAACCTACCTTTTTTAGAGCTTTTTGACTGTTAACTATTTAATCTTAATCTTGTTGAAATCCTGTTTTAAATATTTATTGATTTATGTCATTTGTAAAGGCGCCTTGGTTTAGAAAGGCACCTTAAATAAATAAAGATTGATTGATTGATTGATTGATTGATTGATTGATTGATGATATATAGATATAGAGATGGAGATAGAGATATAGAGATCGATATATTATACTGGCACCATAGTGCCACTATAGTTAAGGGTTGATTACCCTATTTAAGGTTAAAATATGAAATTTTGCAGCTTAATAACTTTGTCACCTTTTGATGGATTTGCCTGAAATTTGGCAGGCATGGGTGGTACCACAGATCTCTAGATCTTCTAAGTTTCATAATGGTTAGATACACTGTTGCAGAGCTTTATAGCACCATAAAAGTCATATTTATGCTTTAGCATTCTTTACTCACGCCTACAGGTCACATGGTTTCACAACTGGTACAAAACCTTCATGCAGCCAGGGTCCCCAATCTGCCTTTCAAAACCTGAGATAGCAATAAAGTTGAACCCTCCTATCTAGCCCATTATACAGCTTACCGGGCATTCCTCAGTTCGTGGTCGGCTTTGAAGAGTGCAGACGTGTTCCCGGTCCACCAAGATCCTCGTGCCGGAGTCCAGAGGTAAGTATGGGGTGGGGGTGTGGGAGGCTGGATGCACAGTGGATGGGTGTGGGTTGTGGGAGGGGTCGGGAGGCGCCCAGGGACCGCTTTTTACAGGTTTAAAGCGAAAAAAGACTACGAGGGCGTTGCCATGCTGGGGTGGGCTCCCAGCGTGGCACAAGGACGGGGCCATTCAGCTGGCGAGGATTGGGCACCTGTCGACCAAACAATTAAAAAAAAAAGACTACGAGGGACGTTTGCTACGCTGGAGTGGGCTCCCAGCGTGGCACAAGGACGGGGAGCCGCTCAGCTGACGGGGATGGGCACCCTCGCAGGCAAACAACTGATTGCCATGCTGGGGTGGCTCCCAGTGTGGCACCAGCTTCTACGGAAGCGACAGCAGCTCAGCCGGCGGGATTGGGCACCGTCGGCTACACAGGGCGTCTTGAGCGCGCATTGCCTGCATGTGGGGAGCTATGCTTATCGCTGCTCACTGAGCATAGCTCCCCTTTCAACTGTATGCCACTGCATTTTGGGCGTGTCATAGACGGCTCCAAAAATGCATTATTCTGAGAACATACCAGCTCACTGACTGAATTGGAGGAGGAGGTGACACACCTCCGAAATCTCCGATGATGGCACTATGTTTCTTGCACATGCGTGCAAGCAACATAAAAACAGTAAAAGATAGTTAACGTGTGAGTAGTTTTACTTGTTTCTCTATATTTCTTCATGATTTGTCTTTGGGGCATATTTCTGCTGTGATGATGGTGCCTAGTGAAACCTATTTATTCAGACATGATCCCTGCCAACCTTATAAAAAAGGCAGTTTTCTATAAAAATAAAATTCTGCTTATTCATCCTTATTTTGAGTAGTCCAGATGGACTCTTTCTGTCTGTTAACCCCTTCTGCCCATCTGTCTTACTGGCAACTCCAAATTTACTTCAAGTACTATTGTGAAGTCCTGCTGGGTAGTCCCTTCCCCCCCTCCCATGGCTGGGCCTGATGACTGTTGGGCAGTGAACAATCAATAAAGATTATTTTAGAGGAAAGTCAATGGTCAACAAGCGTTCATTTTCTTAGATGTCCACAGTTATCAATAAAACATTAAAATGAAAAATCAAGTACATCGAGACAATACTCACTGTGAGGGTAGGGGTGGTGTGAAGGCAGGAACATACCTGTCAGCCTGTACCACTACACACTTCCTTTGCAGTTCTGGTAGGATGGTGCAAACAAGAGGAGGCATCCACAGAAGTAGGAATGGAGCAACTGGGGGTCCTCAGATGGGGAGGCACCAAGGAGGGAGGGATAGGCCCCCAGCAGAGGAGAAAGCAGCTGCTGACAATGAACTCCATCATTAGGGAGATTCAGTGTCAGTGGCTCAGTAGGTAGCACACTCGCATCTGAGGCCGGGAGATCAGAGGGCTGTGGGTTCAGTTCCCACATCTGGCACTTGGGTTAATGTCCCAGTACTGACACTGTAGTGCAGCATGAGAGGGGTGCTGCACTTCTGAGGTGCCATCTTTCAGATGAGATGTTAAACCGAGGTCCCATCTCCCTGGATTGGTGGTAGTTCAGATGGATGTTAAAGATCCCATGGCACTTATCGAAAAGAGTAGAGGAATTTCCCCGGTGTCCTGGCCAAATTTCCCTCATTCACTAAAAATACCACCAACAGCTTAATCTGGTTCAAGATCAGTTGGCATTCATCTGTATCCCCTCCTCCGGGTCATGCCTGAAAATAGGCAGGATTTGTCTAGTGCACTTACCCGGTCAACAAAACTAAAATAAAAAAAAATGATTGACTTGGGAATGGGGGTGGAAGGGGGTGAAGAGCCTCCTGGTACTTCAGCTTGGACAGATGGATAGCAAATCCAGAGGATCACTAGGACAGCAGGAAATGGGAGCTAGTTGCATGTCATTGTTCATCTTGGGACAAATGACCTGGTAGTGGATAGTGTAGGGATAGTGCAGGATAATTTCAGAGAGTTGGGAAGGGGACTTAAGCAGGTAGCACACACTTTAGCATTTGCTGAGGTGTTACCTGTGTACAGCTGAAGGGAGGAAAGGGCATCCAGTACCACAGCTTTAAACAGTTGGTTGAAGGAATGGTGCATGGAGGAGGTTTTGGCTATATTGGAGATTGGGACCTGCCAAAGGATATAGTCCACTACAGGTAAAATAACATGCATCCTTGCAGAAGGGACTACAGTCCTTAGTGGGAGGTTTAAATGCTACTTGGATGACTGTTTCATCTAGCTGTGTGGGAACTGCAATATCAAAAAGCAAAGAGTGCCTTCCGCCAAATGAATGAATCAATAAGGAATGAGGGTCCAAGGGGAAGAAGCTCCCTGTGGCACAGGTGCAGAAGACAGGGATGTGGACAAGGTGGAAGACAAAGTATGTATAAATCAGGACAGCAAGAAGAGAGGGAGAAGATGGCAGGTAACAGAGAAGGTAACAAGGGAAGAGGTGGGTCAAATGGAGCTTCATGAGACTGCACATGCAGGAGAAGAGGAAAAGCAGGGAGACAGGTGGGGTGGAGTAAAGGATGTAGAGCCATATGCAACAATGCAAGGCATCTGGGAAATGCAATTCTGGACCGGAGGTTGTCATGGAACAGGCTAGTCTGGATTTGGTGGCCATAAGAGAGTTGTGGTGCACTGACAGCCATGACTGGGATGTGGTCATACCAGGCTACTCTCTGTTCAGGAGAGGCAGGGAAGGGAGAAGGGGAGTGGGGTTGCACTATGTGTAGTGGTGGGAATCAATACTATGGAAGTCTGTGGTCATCCGGAGGCAAACAAAGGATTGGAAGTGTTTGGGTCATTCTAGAGTCAGGTGCTAAGGTCACTATCCATGCAAGGATGGTAGCGAGACTGCTAGCACAGGGAGAGGAGTTGGATAAGGCACTTGGGGAGAGCATCATCATGATGGTAAACAAGGAGAGGGGCTGCTAGTTGCTGACTTCAATCTGATAGACGTGGATTGGAGACATCCAGCTTCAGCTTCTTCAAGATCAGATCCATCCTTAACTGCATACAAAGGGCCTTTCTAAGCAGTTAGTCAACAAACCACTAGGAATGGGGCAGTGGTGGAGCTGGTGCTTACAAACAGGGACAGAATTGGAAATGTCATGGAGGAAGTCCCTAGGTAACAACAATTACAATGTGGTGTGGTTTAACATTAAGATGAGAGCACTGACAAACCACATGAGTGCAAGGGTTATGGACTTCAGGAGGGCAGCTCTTAGGAAATGGGAGACTGCTTCAAAACTACCTAGTACGGGAGAATGCCAGGGTGGGGGTAAAGGAACAATGAGGAAAAATAAGAGAGGGCATAATTAAGCAAACAGCCTATGTGTGAAGGAAGTGAGTAAACGACAAAGGAAAAAGAGACTGTTGTGGTACTCTAGGGAAATGACATAGTGGTAAAGGAAAAAAAGGGTGGTATTCCAAAAGTATAAGAAAATGCGGAGGGATGAAAACAGGGAGTTGTACCAAGTAAAACAGAGAGAACCAGGTAAGGCAGTGAGGGTAGCAAATATGAAGACAGAGACAATTATAACCAGAGGGATAGAAAATGGGGATTGGATTTTCTTCATGTACATAAGCATGAAGAAGAATGCAAGGGGAGGCATAGTGAGAATAAAGAGGATGGCAAAGGGTGACTGTACAGAACAGAACCAAGCATATATCCTGAACAGGTACTGCTCAGTCTACACAGTGCAGGGGAGATGGACCGCTAGTGATCAGCAGGAACAAAGGGAGGGAGGCAGACTCAAGTTCATTTCAACAACAGAGTGCTGAAGGAACTTACAGCTCTGAAAGTGGACAATGCTATGGGACTGGATGGGTTACAACCAAGGTTACTGAAAGAACTTAGGAAGGTGCTGGCTTCCCTGCTGATGGCCTTATTTAACAGCTTACTGGAATCAGGTGTGATTCCTGAGGACAGAAGGAGAGCAGCTATGGTTACTCTGCATAAGAACAGCAGAAGAAAAAAGGCTAGTAACAAAGGCCAATGAGCCTCGACCTCAGTGGTTGGTAGATCTGTCACAATTTATCTTCTGCTGGTGAAGTTAGGCTGAGATTCTGAACTGTGAAATTTCCACAAAAATGTGAAATTGCTCCAAAATTGTGATTTCAGTTATTTCTGTATAATTTAAAATGCATTTGTCCAAACTGCACAAAAGTTGGAAAAAAAGTTACCCATCTGTGTGAAGTTTCAGATCTCTATCTGAGTTATAAGCCTCAAACTTTCAGAAATTTATTTTGTGCTCCTCCCTGAGCACCTCTGACTGGTCACTCCTTCAGGCCTCTAGGTGCATACACACCACTTCTACCCCCTGTCGCCATCCACCACCCCATCTTGCCAGCCTCTGGGAAACCTGATGTATTCCTTCATTGGAGCGTGCCCCCTTCTGAGGAGAGAACAGTAGGCACAACCAATCGACAAGGGTGCTACAGGGGATAGTCGGCGACTCATGGCTTTGTGGCAATGGGGATCAGTGGCCATCATCTGGTCATCTGAGGGACAGTTTCCATTTCCTGGCCTCCCACCCACTCAAATTGGGGCTCATGTGAGGAGGGCGACCTGAGGTGGGTGTGTGGGATGTGTCAAGGCTTCACGCTCTAGCCTGTTGCCCAATCACCCTCCAGGTGCTAAGCCCCCACCCCAGGAGGGAAGTGTTGAATGGATGCTCTGGATTCCCTTCCTGCTGCTCTTCTCTCCTGTCATACTGGCTCAGGGCATGGACCTGAGTCACCAGCGTCCGAGCAAACCCCTCGCTCAGCACCACAGAGCCACCTAAACTTTCAGAATTTTCAAATTGCATTTTCCATTTATGTAAACTGCAAAATTTTAAGCCCTTATAACTTTAAAACTAATGAACAGAATATCCTCAGTCGCGTTAGGTTCTTTGACCCTAAATATTAGTCATTAAGGCCACCCCCATGGCCCAGCAGCAAGCAAGCCCAGAAAGTCATATCAGGAGGCAAGCCATGGCTGAGATAGCTACTGCTCAGCAGAGCATCTTGGTTGGGAAGGGTTGGCAGCAAATTTCACCAGCACAATGACTGCTGCAGTTGGGCCAGGGAGCTTACTTCTGTCACAGAGGAAGCTGTGGCTATGCAAGGCTGAAAGAGGCATCACCCCCACTAGGAGATGGGAGGAGGAAAAATGTTGCTGTAAAACCCTCTAGCCAAGTGAAAGATGGTTGGATTCAGCCTGATCAGGCTATATCCATATGCACATGGTATAACCTGAGAGATTAACTACATGCAGGGAGAAAAAACAGTATGAAAAAAAGCTGTGTATATACCATCTATCTAATCTCTTGCTCAAAGGCTGGTCAAGATTTAAGTTGCCAAAGATTTCAAAAAAATGAAAGGGCTGAATCAGCAGAGCAGCATCCGGGGGAATCAGACTACCCGCCAGCACCTGTAGCCAACACCAAACATTGATGGGAGCGGCAGTTGGCTGCTCAGGGTTGCTCCTGGACAGGACTCATTCACAGGAGAGCCCCACCTCCCTTCCCCAGCAGGCAAGTAATAGAAGTGCCTGCTCCCCTACCTGGAAGATGAGAAGAAGGAGTTTAAATAGCCCCATCAGCAACACATACCACAGAAAGAGCTGAATCAGCAGAACAGCAGCAGCAGCAGTCTTCCGGGAGTCTTTCTGGGGCTGAGATGCTGCCCCATTTGTAGACTACTCTCTGCCCTAAGGAGGAAGTTGCCCATCTTCAGGCCACACTGGACAGTAGTAAGGGAACCTCCCCAGGCCACACTGGACAGTAGGAAGGGAACCCTCCATCCAGGGAGCACCAGAGCCACCACCACCACTACCTCAGAGGTTGCAAAAAGCACAGCAGTTGGACCACAGTGGGCTCAGGAGGATGAGGATGGTGGAACAGAGGCACACCCAGTCAGTGGTTCCTCCACAATCCATACACCATTCTGGGAGCATAGCTCCCCTATGGATCACCACAGAGGAGACTAGGAAGCTGAGGACAACTGTCTAGGAGGCCCACAGGAAGGAGGCAGAGGACACCAGAGGGAAAGAAAGCAGCTCCTGGTGGGGGACTCAATCATTAGGGGGATAGAACTGAGGGGAGCAGGGAAAACTGAAGTAAGGTGCCAGCCTGGTGCCATGGCATGGAGGGACAGGAAGCGTATCCTCAAGTTCACGAGAACAGCTGCATGGGAGTCTGAGCTGGACGTCATTGTCCACCTAGGGACAAATGACTTGGCACATCATGAAATTAGAGCAGTGCAGGAGGACTTTGTAGAGCTTGGGAGGGGCCTAAGACACATAGCACACACAGTATCCTTCTCAGAGGTGTTGCCTGTCAATGGCATGGGTGAGGCAAGGGTACTTTGCACCATGCAGTTTAATGAATGGTTGAAAAAATGGTGTGGAGCACAGGGGTTTGGCTTCATTGGGGACTGGGGTTCCACCTAGAGGGACACCAGCCTATACTGGCAGGATGGTCTGCATCTGTCCAGGAAGGGAAAAAGTATTTTGAGCAATCTGTTTAAATGCTTCATTGGCAAGCTTTTAAACTAGTCAAGGGGGAGGCACTGATAAGCAGCCGGAAAATCCCAGCCTCTCCCTACAAAACAGGGTACTAAATGAGAAAAAGACTGAGGTAGAAAGGTCAGTGGGGGATGCTGTAACAGAAGGTAAAGACATCAAAAAATGGAGAGCAATGAATACTAATGCCCGTAGTCTGGGTAACAAGCTTCCTGAATTAGTGGCCTTGATGGAGGAGGAACATCTGGATATCGTGGCAGTCACAGAAACATGGTACACACAAAACCATGAATGGGACGTAAACATACCAGGATACACTATCTACAGGAGGGACAGGGAGGGTAAAAGAGGAGGAGGAGTAGCACTTTACATAAGGGAAGGAATCAAAGCAACAGAACAAAAGGGTAAACAGGGAGGAGAAGAAGCACTGTGGGTACATTTGGAGACAGGCAATGGCACCACAATCCATGAAGGGTTGTATACAGACCCCTTCTTGGGGGAGAAATGGACAAAAAATGATAGAAAGTATACTTAGAATGGCAGAAAAAGGGAGATATTGCTGATGGGTGATCTGAATATGCCAGATGTTAATTGGAGTGCAGTTGCAGTAGCTACTTCGAAGAGTGGGGTTATTCTAGATGCCCTACAGGGGGCATGCCTTAGACAACTAGTATTGGAGCCCACTCGAGAGGGAGCAATCTTAGACCTGGTTCTCTCAAATGGAGATGGAGAGAGGATCACAGATGTAGAAGAGGGTAGCCATCTCGGAATTAGCGACCATCGAACAGTATGGTTCACAATAAACACAGCAATAGAGTCAAGCCATACAAAGGCAAAAGTACTGGACTTTAGGAGGGCTGACTTTGCCAAAATGGGTGAGTGCCTGGGGAATGCACTAGCAAATGGGCAGGAAGGAGGGGTGGAAGAACAATGGGGAATAATAAAACTGCCATTACAGAGGTAACAAGCCTTTGTGTGAGCAAATAAACAAAACAAAGCGATAAGGAACCACTATGGTTCTCAAAGGAAGTGGCAGGAAGGTTCAAGAGAAAAGAAAGCATTCAGGAAGTACAAGGAATCACAGAAGGAGCAGGACAGAGAACTGTATCAGTTAAAGCAAAAGGAGGCTGGGAAGGCAGTCAGAACAGCAAAGGCCCAAACCGAGGAAAAGATAGCCAACTCAGTTAAGAAGGGGGATAAAACCTTTTATAGGTACATAAGGGAGCGAAGGAAGACCAAGAGGATAGTAAGGCTTAATAAAGGGAGGGAGGGTGGGTGAGGGTGACTGTGTAAAGGCAGAGATACTAAACAAATATTTTGCTCAGTATTTACAAATGAAGAGGGGAGGTACATAAAACAAACAGTAGATACACTCTGGATACAGAAGTTGATACCAGCCCATTTACAGAAGAAAGGGTTATGAAAGAACTCTTAAAACTGAAGGTGGACAAAGCAATGAGGCCTGATGGGATTCATCCCAGAATTCTAAAGAACTAAGGTAGAACTAGTGACACCACTGACTACCCTCTTTAACAAATCAAGGGAGGATGGGGTGGTACCGAGGACTGGAGGAGGGCAGATGTGATTCCCCTTCACAAAAGTGGGAGCAAGGCAGAAGCAGGAAACTACAGACCTGTTAGTTTAACCTCAGTGATAGGAAAATGATGGAATCACTTCTGAAGGAAAGAATTGTCGAGTATCTAGAAGCCAGAGGGGCACAGGACCCAAGGCAGCATGGATTCACAGCGGGAAGGTCATGCCAGACGAATCTGATAGATTTCTTTGACTGGGTGACCAAAGGAGTAGATCAGGGAGGTGCTGTGGACATGGCCTACCTAGACTTTAGCAAGGCATTTGACACAGTCCCACACAAAAGATTAATATACAAGTTAGCCAGCCTGGGAGTGGGTCACAAAATGACAGCCTGGGTAAAGCATTGGCTGGAGAATAGGACACAGAGAGTAATAGTAAATGGAGTCCACTCTGAAGAAAGGAGGGCTACTAGTGGGGTACCGCAGGGTTCAGTATTAGGACTGGTCCTCTTCAATGTCTTTATAAGCGACATTGCAGAGGGACTGGAAGGAAAAATATGTCTCTTTGCAGATGACACAAAGATCTGCAACAAAGTTAATGCACAAGGTGGTGTGGTAAGGATGAGAAGGGACTTGGCAAGGTTAGAGGAATGGTCAAATGTATGGCAGCTTAGATTCAATGCTAAGAAGTGCAAGGTAATGCACCTGGGAAACAAAAACCCAGGGGAAGAATACACAATGGGGGGTGAGATACTAACAACAACAAAAATGGAAAGGGACCTGAGGGTAGTCATATCAGATGCCCTAAAGGTGGGCAAGCAATGTGAGAGGGCAGCAAGGAGGGCTGGGGGGATACTGGGATGCATAGGGACATGCATCACCAGTAGAAAACAGGAAGTTATTATCCCTCTGTACAGACAGCTGGTGAGACCCCATCTGGAGTACTGCGTGCAGTTCTGGAGACCCAATCTCTGCAAAGACATAGACAGGATGGAAGCTGTCCAGAGGAAGGCAACTAAAATGGTGTAGGGTCTGCACCAAAAGACATATGAAGAGAGAGTTAAGGAGCTTAATATGTATAGCCTCAAGGAAAGGAGGGAGAGGGGGGACATGATAGAAACTTTCAAGTACCTCAAGGAAATCAACAAAGTCCAAGAGGGTAGCATCTTTCAAAAAAAAGAGGTGAGCAAGAACAAGGGGGCACAATTTGAAGATGGGGGGGTGGCTCAGAGGTAATTTAAGGAAGTATTTTTTCACAGACAGGGTTGTGGATGCATGGAATGGTCTTCCAGAAGAGGTTGTTGTGTCAAAAACAGTGGTGGAATTCAAGCATGCATGGGACAGTCATAACTCAATTCTAGGGGTTGGGGGTAGGAAGAAGTAGTCTGCTGGATAACTAGGATCTGCAGCTTATCCATTAGGTAGGGAAATGGGCAGACTGGGTGGGCCAAGCGGTCCTTATCTGCTTCAAATTCTATGTTTCTATGTAAACTACCCCTAACTCCTGAGCCCAACATCAGACAGCAGGGAGTAGTGATCAATGGCTTAGAGAGACTTCTGGACAGAAGCCAATCTCAGGAACGCTGCACCTCCCTCCCTCCCAGCAAGCAGCCAATAGGAGCAGCTGCTCTCAACCAGAAAGCAGCAGGGCCTACATTGGGGTGGGCTTCAGGCATCCCCTGCACTGCAGCCCCCATCCAAAGGACCCATGCGCTCAGGACATTGCAGTCTGCCCACCAAGGCATCTGGTAGCCAGATACTCTGCACTGCAGCAGTGGGTGAGTAAAGCAGGCAGCCAAGCAGGAAGCAGGAAGAAGAAGCATACCTCTCAATTGCTATGAATTTCACATAGTGCTATGATTTTACACAAAATTTACTTGCTCTGCAAAGGCTTACTGATGTTCTTAATAATGTTAGGCTATTTCTGGACACACAAACTATTAAATCATTGAACTAACTTGATAGAAACATTCCTTAACACTAAGTATATGGGTCCCATTATTTGTAGACATATTATTCTTTAAAATAGGAAAGTGCTACACATTCTGGTAATTTGCTATGAATTTTGAAGGCTAGTGCTATGATTTTTAATGCTGAGAGGTTGAGAGGTATGAGAAGGAGATCTGCAAGAGTAAGCAGGTTGAACTAAAAGTAAGAGCAGGTGAAATGCTCTGTTTAGGGTAGGGGTACAAAAGGATGTAGTTAAACAAAACAAAAAAAAAGAACAGAGGGGAGCTGCTTGTTAGAAACCAATCCAGGGCTAAGAATTTGAATTAACAGGAAAATGGGTCTATGACCCAATGATGTAAATAAGACCTTTCCTGTCTAAAAATAAACATTTTATTACTTACTACTACAGGGCAGGATGCAAGGGACCAAGTATTTCCTGGGGTAACAGAGTAGACATTATGATTGGAGTGATGCACTACTGTGGCTGTGGGGTGGCAGATTTCAGGGAGACCTTCTGGAGATGGCGGTGCTGCCCCATCTGTGTGCAACTCTCAGGGCTGAGGAAGGAAGGAGGTTGCTGGACCCCAGGCCAAGTTGGATAGGATTCAGGGGGCCTCCTTCCCCAGCCAGGGATCATCGAGTCCGCCACTGCTACCTCAAAGAATGCCAAGAAGGAGGAATGGCTGGACTACAGTGGGCTCAACACGGGTGAGATTGTGGGTCAGAGACACCTTCCCCATACTGTACTTCTACACAATTTCTACGCCATCCTGGGAGGGCAGGAGTGCCCCATGGAAGCACCCATAGTTGTGACCAAGGAGGATGTGGGGGTCCTGCATAGTGAAGACTCCAAGAAGGGTGGAAGAAGACCTCAGGGGAGGAGGAAACAACTCTGTGTAGTTATCCATTGTGAGGGGCATAGAACTGGGGACAGGAGGGGGGGGAAGTTATGTGCCTACCTGGCACCATGGCTTGGAAGGATAGTAAGCGGATTCTGTGGATCGCTAGGGTAGGAGGACGGGAGGAAGAGGGATGTTATTTTTAACTTAGAGACTAATGACCTGTCTAGGGATGAGGATAGTGCAGGAGGGTTCAGGGAGTTGGGGATGGCTCTTAGGCAGGTAGCATGCTCAGTGGCCTTTTCTGGGGTGCTGCCTATCAATGCCAAGGGTGGTGGATAGGGTGCTCCATACCATGAACTTCAACTCATGGTTGAAGGAGTGGTGCAGACAGAAGGGTTCAGCTACACTGGGAACTGTGTACCCCTGGAAGGATAAGGGCGATACAGGGAGATGTCCTGCATCAATCCAGGAGGGAACCACAGTCCTCAGTGAATGGTTTAAATGTTACATTGGTGAGAATTCACACTAGCCAAGGGGTGGCAAGAAAGCAGGAGACATAAACTGCCCCCCACCACAAGCTGAGTAGTCAGGGGAGGAGAACCCTAGGAAGAGAAATCCCCATGGTACCTACATAGAAACATAGACTTTGATGGCAGATAAGGACCGCTTGGCCCTCCTAGTCTGCCCATTTCTCTACCTAGAGGATAAGCTGCAGATCCTATTTAACCAACATCCTATTTGTTCCTACTCCCCCACAAAAATTTCCTTATGTCTGTCCCATGCATTCCTGAACTCTCCCACAGTTTTAGACCCCCAACCTCCTCAGAAAGGCTGTTCCATGCATCCACCACTCTCTCTGTGAAAAAATACTTCCTCACATTGCCCCTGAGTTGTCCCCCCCTCTATCTTCAAATTGTGTCCCCTTGTTCTTGCACATCTCATTTTCTGAAAGATGCTACCCTCTTGGACTTTATTGATTCCACTGAGGTGCTTAAATGTTTCTTATCATGTCCCCCCTCTCCCTCTTTTCCTCAATGGTATACATATAAAGCTCCTTTAGTCTCTCATCATATGGCTTCTCTTGCATACCCTGCACCATTTTAGCTGCCCTCCTCTGAACTGCCTCCATTCTGTCTATGTCCCTGTGAAGATGGGGTCTCCAGAACTGGATGCAGTACTCCAGATGGGGTCTCACCAACTGTCTGTACAGGGGGATAACAACTTCTTGTTTTCTGCTGGTGATAGAAACATAGAAACATAGAATTTGAGGGCAGATACGGATCGCTTGGCCCACCCAGTCTGCCCATTTCCCTACCTACTGGATAAGATGCAGATCCTAGTTAACCAGCAGCCTATTTCTTCCTACCCCCACCCTCTACAATTGCCTTATGACTGTCCCATGCATGCTTGAATTCCACCACTGATTTTGACTCCACAACCTCCTCCGGAAGGCCGTTCCATGCATCCACAACCCTCTCTGTGAAAAATACTTCCTTAAATTACCTCTGAACCTCCCACCTCTATCTTTAAATTGTGCCCTCTTGTTCTTCACACCTCTTTTTGAAAGATGCTACCCTCTTGGACTTTGTCGATTCCTTCAGGTACTTGAGCGTTTCTATCATGTGCCCCTCTCCCTCCTTTCCTCGAGGCTATACATATTAAGCTCCTTTCGTCTCTCTTCATATGTCTTCCAGTGCAGACTCTGCACCATTTTAGTTGCCCTCCTCTGGACAGCTTCCATCCTGTCTATGCCTTTGCGGAGATTGGGTCTCCAGAACTGCACACAGTACTCCAGATGGGGTCTCACCAGCTGTCTGTACAGAGGGATAATAACTTCCTGTTTTCTACTGGTGATGCCTCTCCCTATGCATCCCAGTATCCCCCCAGCCCTCCTTGCTGCCCTCTCACATTGCTTGCCCACCTTTAGGTCATCTGATATGACTACCCCAGGACCCTTTCCATTTTTGTTGTTGTTAGTATCTCACCCCCATTGTGTATTATTCTTCCCTGGGTTTTGTTTCCCAGGTGCATTACCTTGCATTTCTTAGCATTGAATCTAAGCTGCCATACATTTGACCATTCCTCTAACCTTGCCAAGTCCCTTCTCATCCTTTCCACACCCTGTGCATCAACTCTGTTGCAGATCTTTGTGTCATCTGCAAAAGACATACTTCTCCTTCCAGTCCTTCTGCAATGTCTCTTAAAAGACATTGAAGAGGACGATCCCTAATCTGAACCCTGGTACCCACTAGTAACCTCCTTTCTTCTGAGTGGACTCCATTTACTATTACTCTCTGTGTCCTATTCTTCAGCCAATTCTTTACCCAGGCTGTCATCTTGGGACCCACTCCCAGGCTGGCTAACTTGTATATTAATCTTTTGTGTGGGACTGTGTCAAATGCCTTGCCAAAGTCTAGCTAGGCCATGTCTACAGCCCCCCTGATCTACTACTTTGGTCACCCAGTCAAAGAAATCTATCAGATTCGTCTGGCATGACCTTCCCACTGTGAATCCATGCTGCCTTGGGTCCTGTGCCCTCTGGCCTCTAGATACTCAACAGTTCTTTCCTTCAGAAGTGATTCCATCATTTTCCCTATCACTGAGGTTAAACTAACAGGTCTGTAGTTTCCTGCTTCTGCCTTGCTCCCACTTTTGTGAAGGGGAATCACATCTGCCCTCCTCCAGTCCTCGGGTACCACCCCCTCCTCCCATGATTTGTTAAAAAGGGTAGTCAGTGGTGTCACTAGTTCTACCCTTAGTTCGTTTAGAATTCTGGGATGAATCACATCAGGCCCCATTGCTTTGTCCACCTTCAGTTTTAAGAGTTCTTTCATAGCCCTTTCTTCTGTAAATGGGCTGGTAACTTCTGTATCCAGAGTGTTTCTACTGTTTGTTTTATGTACCTCCCCTCTTCATTTGTAAATACTGAGCAAAAATATTTTTAGTATCTGCCTTTTCACAGTCTCCCTCTGCCCACCCTCCCTCCCTTTATTAAGCCTCACTATCCCTCCTTGGTCTTCCTTCGGCTTCCTGATGTACCTATAAAGGTTTTATCCCCTTCTTAACTGAGGTTGGCTAACTGTTTCCTCGGTTTGGGCCTTTGCTGTTCTGACTGCCTTCCCAGCCTCCTTTTGCTTTAACTGATACAGTTCTCTGTCCTGCTCCTTCTGTGATTCCTTGTACTTCCTGAATGCTTTCTTTTTCTCTTGAACCTTCACTGTCACTTCCTTTGAGAACCATAGTGGTTTCTTACATCATTTTGTTTTGCTTATTTGCTTCACACAAAGGCTCGTTACCTCTGTGATGGCATTTTTATTATTTCCCATTGTTCTGCCACCCCTCCTTCCTGCCCATTTGCTAGTGCATTCCTTAGGCACTCACCCATTTTGGCAAAGTCAGCCCTCCTAAAGTCTAGTACTTTTGTCTTTGTATGGCTTGACTCTATTGCTGTGTTTATTGTGAACCATACTGTTCGATGGTCGCTAGTTCCCAGATGGCTACCCTCTTCTACATCTGTGATCCTGTCTCCATCTCCATTTGAGAGAATCAAGTCTAATATTGCTCCCTCTCGAGTGGGCTCCAGTACTAGTTGTCTAAGGCATGCCCCCTGTAGGGCATCTAGAATAACTCCACTCTTGAAGTGGCAGCTGCAACTGCACTCAGTTAACATCTGGCATATTCAGATCACCCATCAGCAATATCTCCTTTTCTGCCATTCTAAGTATACTTTCCATCATTTCCTTGTCCATTCCTCCCCCCCTGAGGAAGGGTCTGTATACAACCCTTGATAGCGGTGTGGTGCCATTGCCTGTCTCCCAAATTTACCTAGTGCTTCTTCTTCTCCTCCGTTTACCTTTTGTTCTGTTGCTTTTATTCCTTCCCTTATATAAAGAGCTACCTCCTCCTCCTCCTTTACCCTCCCTGTCCCTCCTGTAGATAGTATCCTGGTATGTTTACGTCCCAGTCATGGTTTGTGTGTACCATGTTTTTGTGACTGCCATGATATCCAGATGTTCCTCCTCCATCAAGGCCACTAATTCTGGAAGCTTGTTACAAGACTATGGGCATTGGTACTCATTGCTTTCCATTTTTTGATGGTTTACCTTCTGTTGCAGCATCCCCCACTGACCGTTCTACCTCGGTCTTTTCTCATTAGTACCCTGTTTTGTAGGGAGAGGCTGGGATTTTCCTGCTGCTTGTCAGTGCCTCCCCTTGACTAGTTTAAAAGCTTGCCAATGAAGCATTTAAACTGATTGCTCAAAGACTTGTTCCTTTCTGGACAGATGCAGACCATCCTGCCAGTATAGGCTGGTGTCCTCAGGTGGAACCCCAGTCCCCAATGAAGCCAAACCCTGTGCTCCGCACCATTTTTCAACCATTCATTAAACTGCATTGTGCTAGTACCCTCGCCTCCCCATGCCTTTGACAGGCAGCACCTCTGAGAAGGATACTGTGTGCTACTTGTCTTAGACCCCTTCCCAACTCTGCAATGTCCTCCTGCACTGCTCTAATCTCATGATGAGCCAAGTCATTTGTCCCTAGGTGGACAATTATGTCCAGCTCAGACTCCCTTGCAGCTGTTCTCGTGATCCTGAGGATCGCTTCCTGTCCCTCAAGCAATGGCACCAGGCAGGCACCTTACTTCAGTTTTCCCAGCTACCCCAGTTCTATACCCTAATAATTGGGTCCCCCACCAGGAGCTGCTTCCTTTCCTGTAGTGTCCTCTGCCTCCTTCCTGTGGGCCTCCCTTGTGACAGTTGTCATCAGTCTTCACTGCGGGTGCATCCATAGGGGAGCTATGCTCCCCCAGAATGGTGTATGGATTGTGGAGTGGAACAATTGACTGGGTGTGCCTCTTTTCCACCATCCTCACCCTCCCTGAGCCCACTGTGGTCCAACTGCTGTACTTTCTTAGCAACGCATGCCTCTCCCTATGCATCCCAGTATACCCCCAGCCCTCCCTACTACCTTCTTACATTACTTGCTAACCTTAAGGTCATCTGATATGATTACCCCCAGGTCCCTTTCCTTTTTTGTTGTTGTTACTACCCCCCCTCCATTGTGTATTCTTCCCCTTGGTTCTTTTTCCCAGGTGCATTACTTTGCACTTCTTTGCATTGAATCAAGCTGCCATACTTCTGACCATTCATCCAACCTTGCCAAGTCCCTTCTTATCCTTTCCACACTCCTTGTGTATCAACCCTGTTGCAGATATTTATGTCATCTGCAAAGAGGCATACTTTTCCTTCCAGTCCCTCTGCAGTGTCACTTATGAAGACATTAAAAGGACTGGACCCAGTACTGAACCCTATGGTACCCCACTAGTATCTCCTCTTTCTTCAGAGTGGACTCCATTTACAATTACCTTCTGTGTCCTGTTGTCCAGCCAATGTTTTACCCAGGTTACCACCCTGGGACCCACTCCCAGGCTGGTTAATTTGATTATTAATCTTTTGTGTGGGACTGTGTCAAATGCTTTGCTAAAGTCTAGGTAGGCCATGTCCACAGCCCCTCTCTGGTCTACTACTTTGGTCACCCAGTCAAAGAAATCTATTAGATTTGTCTGACATGACCATCCCACTGTGAACCCATGCTGCCTTGGGTCCTGTGCCCCACTGGTCTCTAGGTACTCAACAATTCTTTCCTTCAGAAGTGACTCCATCACTTTCCCTACCACAGTGGTCAAACTGACAGGTCTGTAGTTTCCTGCCTCTGTCTTAGTTCCACTTTTATGAAGGGGAATCACATCCGCCTTCCTCCAGTCCTCAGGTACCACACCATCCTCCCATGATTTATTAAAAAGAGTAGCCAGTGGTTTCACTCGTTCCCCCCTTAATTCTTTTAGAATTCTGGAGGCCCCATTGCTTTGTCCACCTTCAGTTTTAGGAGTTCTTGCAGAACCCTTTCTTCTGTGAAAGGACTGTGATCGACCCTCCTATTAACAGTGCTTCTGTTAATTGGATTAGGCACTTCCCCCTCCTCTTTTATGAATACTGAGCCAAAATATTCATTCAGTATCCCTGCTTTTCACTGTCCCCTCTGCCCCCCACCGTTCATTCTATTCATCCTCACTATCCTTCCCTTTGTCTTACTATATTCCCTGATATACCTATTAAAGGTTTATCCCCCTTCTTAACTGAGTTGGCTATCTTTTCCTCAGTTTGGGCCTTTGCTATTCTGACTACCCTCCTTGCTTCCTTCTGCCTTAACTGGTAGAGTTCTCTATCCTGCTCCTTCTCTGTTTCCTTATACTTCCTGAATGCTATCGTTTTCTCCCTAACCTTCACTGCCACCTCTTTTGAGAACCATTGTGGCTTTTTCTTTCATTTTGATTTGTTTATTTGCTTCACACAAAGGCATGTTGCCTCTGTGATGGTAGTTTTGATATTTCCCCATTGTTGCTGCACTCCTGCTCCTAGCCTGTTTGCTAGTGCTTTTCAAAGGCACTCTCCCATCTTGCCAATGTCAGCCCTCCTGAGTCAGAACCCTCACTTTTGTATGGCTTGACACTGTAGCTGAATTGATCATGAACCACACTGGTTGGTGGTCACTTATTCCCAAATGGCTACCCACTTCTAGATCTGAGATCCTCTCACTGTCCCCGTTTGAGAGTATGAGGTCTAAGATTGCACCCTCTCGAGTAGTTTCCAAAACTGGCTATCTGAGGCATGCCACCTGAAGGGCATCTAGAATGGCCCCACTTTTGGATGTGGCTGCAGCAAAAGTGCTCCAGTTGACATCTGGCATATTAAGGTCCCCCAACAACAGTATCTCCCCTTTCTCTGCCATCCTAAGTATGCCTTCTATCATATCCTTGTCCATTCCTTCCCCCTGACATGGGAGTCTGTATACAACCCCTTTGCGGATTGTGGTGCCCTTTCCAGTCTCCAAGGTGACCCACAGTGCCTCCTCTCTCCCTGTTTACTCTTTTGTTCAGTTGCTTTTATCCTTTCCTTTACATGAGAGCTACTCCTTCCCTCTTCTCCCCTGCCTGTCTCTCCTGTGGGTTATGTACCATGGTATGTTAACATCCCAGTCATGGTTCTCTGTGTACCATGTTTCTGTGACCTTCTACAATATCCAGAATCTCTCTTCCATCAAGGCCACCAGCTCAGGAGCTTCTTGCCCAGACTACTGGCATTGGTACTAATTACCCTCCATTTCTTGATTGCCTTACCCCTTTTTGACCCATCTCTGTTCTTATTGCGTTTGTCACTTTCTCCATTTACCCTTGCGCTTCTCCCTATTGACATCTCTATGTTGCTGTTTACCTCACTTACTACCGAGACTTTTTTGGGGGGGCTAGGATTTCCCTGCTCCTTTCCAGTGCCTCCCCCCTTGACTAGCTTGAATGCTTGCCAATGAAGCATTTAAACCTATCACCTAGGAGCCTGGTTCCCCTCCTGGACAGATGCAGCCCATCATGCCAGTATAGGCTTGCATCACTCCAGGTGGACCCCCAGTCCCCAATGAAGCCAAATCCCTGAGCTCCACACCAGTTTTCCAACCACTGATTGAATCCCATGGTGCGGAACACCCTTGCCTGTCCTACGCCATAGATGGGCAGCACCTCCAAGAAGGTTACCGTGCGTGCTACTTGTCTAAGGCCCCTCAGATTCCACAAACTCTTCCTGCACTTCTCTAATCCCTTTCTTAGCAGGTCATTTGTCCCTAGGTGGACAATGAGGATCCAACTCCCTCCCTGTGCAGCTACTCCGGCAATCCTGAGGATTCGCTCCCTGTCCCTCAAGCCATGGTGCCAGGCAGGCACCTTCCTCCTCCTCTCCCTTCCTCCCCAGTTCTACCTTCTAATGATGGAGTCCCCCAACAGGAGTTGTTTCCTTCCCCTGTGGGTCCCTGCAACTCTCCTGTGGGTCTCCTTTGTGGAGGTTCCCAGCATCCTCCTTGGTCTCCACTGTGGGTGCCTCCATAGAGGAACCACACTTTGCCAGAATAGCATAGGATTGTGGAGGTACAACTGGAGGATGCACCTCTGTTCCACCACCCTCACCCTCCCTGAGCCCACTGTGGTCCAACCACTCCTCTTTCTTGGCAACCTCTGAGGCAACAGCAATGGCACTGGTGGTTCCTGGATGGAAGAGGAGATCCCACAAATTCTGGCCAACTCAGCCTGGAGATGAGCAACCTCCTCCCTCAGCCCAGAGAGGTGCCTGCAGATGGGACAACACCGCATCCTCCAGAATGTCTCCCGGAAGACTGCTGCTCCACAGCCACTGAACTGCACCACTCCCATCATGTCTTATTTCTGGCCACTTAACTGTTTGCAATCCTTACTCTTTCCTCTGTTTTTTTTTCTTCTCTCTCTCCTTATTTTATACCTGTGTGCCCTTTAAGCTCCTGATTGTCCTGTTCTGAGACAAGAATATCCTATATTTCTCAGTAGACCCCTTACTTGCTCAGAGGCAGACCTTCAGCAGCTAGAGGGGGCTGGAGAGCTACTCTTGCCCTTCTAGGATGGTGGATCTTTGGTGGATCTGTGATCACTCACTCCCTGCTCCCAAACAGGAAATTCCTGTTGTCAGTCAAATCCTGTGCTTGTAAAAGTAGAACTAACTTTGGGTGGGAGGGTGGAGGGGAGGGAAGGAGGGCAATATAGTCGCAGCAGAGAAGTCCAGTCACACAGCAGTCCTTCCTCCTGGTGTCTTCTGCCAAGCTAGTACATAAGAAGTTGTCCTGGTAGCACAGTTGGTTAGTGCAGCAGAATGGCATTCCAAGCAGATCTGGGTTTAAATCCCAACTGCAGCTCTTATGTCATTCTCAGTATTTGGACTTTACTAAGACATTCAACAGTGTGCTCCACATGAGACTGATTAAGAAACTGAGCCGCCTAGAGGTAGTGGAGCATTGGGTTAGAAACTGGTTAAGGGATAGGCCACAGAGTTCAGTGATTAATGACACTGACCCTGTGATAGTTGTAACCCCCCCCAGCACCAGGGGACATTCCTCTCCTCTTTACCCTTATATTCTCTCAAATCTACTGCAGTAGTAATTTCTCCACTGTCCTTTGTCTTATTTCACATTTCTACCATGAAGGGGTGGCCTCCCATCATGGTATCTCTTCTATTCTACCCCTCTAATGTTCTCTGTTGTCCCTGTAGTGCCTGTGTTTTGAAATGTAAGGTTACCATTGTAAACAGGAATGGTAATAAAATAAAGCAGCCCAATTAGGTTCAAAACAAGCAAGCATCTCAGCATATAGTCATGCTGTAGTTAAATAATAAAATGAGGTACTTACAAGAAAAATAGGTTAAATAGTTATTTTCCTTGCGTGTTTATGTAAGAAATGAAGCCCTTACCTGGTCCACTTGCTGTCTCACTTGCTGCAGGTACTGCACTCTAAGGAACCAGTGGCAGCTCTAACATATATTTATAAGGTACAGGTGTGGCAAGTCAGCACCAGAAGGAGGGTTAAACCCTTGAGTTTTAATTACGCTTTATTTCTGTCTTGTGAAACTAATTAAGAGGTGGTTCATTCTGGGTATAATCAAGCCCAATCAATGTATTTTTTTTTATGGTCAGGCTGATCCCCCGTAATGTATTAGGGTAGAGATTAAATGTATTAGAATAGGGGTGGATCAGCTGATCAATGATGTCAGAGTGTTCACCTATATAAGGTGGAGATTTGTGCAAGAGAGCAGATAGTATAGGAGCACAGAGGATAGTAGATGTGCTGAGGCTAAGCTCATCTACTCTGTGGCAGTACTCAAGCTGTTAAAAGTACTGATAGTCTCAAGTTGAGAGAAAGCCATTTTTTTCATGTTGTTGGCTTTATTTTCTTTACAGTTAATTTCTGAAAAGTTCATTTTGAGTTTTTTTTGTAAATAAATTTCACACAAAGTCTTGTGTGTTATAAAGAACGTCTGTGTCTGGCTTATCACTTCCCACGCCCGTTCACAGACCCTAATGATGGGAAATGATCAATATGGTGCCACATGGCTCAGTAGTGGGAAGTGACACTGCAGATTAAGTGAAAGGGACTGTATGCCATTTTGTAGATGACACCAAAATCTGTGTTACAGTGACAAAAGGAAGGGTGTAAAATATGCGTAGTCTACTTTGAGTAATTTGAAGAGCAATCAAGAGCATGGCAGCTGAGGATCAATGCCAAAAAGTAAAAAAAAATCATGCACCTAGGGCATAGGAACCCAAGAACTGAGCAGATGATGAAAGGGAGGTAGTGCTGATCACTAAGTAGGAAAAGAACCTTGAGGTTATCATATCTGATAACCTCAAAGTGACAGAGAATTGGGTAGGGCCATTCAGTTGCTGGGTGCATAGGGAGAAGTATCTCCAGCAGGAGAAGGGAGGTGGTTTTGCCATTATATCATTCACTGGTGAGATCCCACCTGGAATGTTGCATCCAATTCAGAAGGCCACATCTCAGAAAGGACATAGAGTAGAGACAGTCTACAGGAGGGCCACTAAAATGATGCAGGTGTTGCACCAAAGCGTACTACGAGGAGAGACTGAGGATCTCAAAATGTAAACTCGAAAGAAAGGAGAAAGAAGTGACATGACAGAGATACAAGTACCTAATGGGGTGAATAGGGTTGATTAGGAAGTTTCTTTCAAATGAGGAAGAGCACCAGAACTAGAGGAAAGCTCACGAGGGATGTGAAAGTACTAATTCACTGAAAGAGTGGTGGTGTCTGGAACAGTCAGTCAGTGGAAGTGGTGGAGGCAAAAACAGTACAGGACTTCAAGCATGTGTGGGACAAACATAGGTGAATATTGGGAAATGGCTGAGGATAAGGAAGGGTAGTCAGAGACCAGTTAGGATCTGCAGAGACAGACAAAGTAGAGACCATCGGGGCAGACTGAGTGGTCCAAGTGGTAATTTTTTTTGTCAGCAAATTCTAAATGTCTATATTTCTATCTATACAAATGATAATGTCATTCATATCTATATGTATGTTATAGTGGCACAGTAGCACCACTATATTTAGGATTGAGTAGGCACTTTAATGTTAAACCCCAATTTGTGCAGTTTAATAACTGCAAAATCTTTCAACACATTTGCATTAAATTTTGTATGCAAGGTCTCAAGGGGTAGATGTCATGACATGCACAGTGTTATTACAGTGGGATGTGCAGATTATGAGATGTGAATAGGCAAAAATATAAAAATTGTTACTTTTGCTGTTATTCTTGCTATCATCTATCACCAAGACATTTTGGTATTTTGTTCTGAAATTCGCAGGGTAGAAAGAGCTTGGCCCACAGATGCTTCATTTGCTGGTTTGGTGAAAATAAATATTTATCCATTCCAAAGATATTTATTTTTAAAATTTTGGGTTCTGAGCATGCTCAGGAAGCATTTCAAAATAACTGTATGATTTTCATGAGGGCTAACATCTTTTTTTTGTTTGCCGCCATTTGGTTTTTCATTTTTTTTTAAATAAATTTTGAAAAGCTACAAAAATGCCACTGTACTGAGAGATCAACAAATGTATGTTGGTCATTGGGACCTTGTTAAGTGGATTTTGCATTTAACTTTTGGCCAAATGAGCCCAAAGGTGTTTTTTATTTGTTGTTTCCTTTTTCATGACTTGCTTCCACTTTTTTCATTTAACCCCTTACAAAACGTTTTGTATCACTTACACCAAATCACTGTTTTTTGCTGTTTTTTGCCATTGTCTAGCACCCACAAGGTTTGGAAGTTTGGTTTGAAATATTTAGGGTAGAAAGGTCTTGGCCAACATATGTTTCCTTAGTTGGTATGGCCCTCCTTTTCAAAATTAATCCCTGGTAGTTATAGTGATCCCTCCCCCACCCTGATCACTGATCATCCTCCCGTTATGCCAATAAATTGTGTATTGCCTGGTAATCTAGTGGTACCTTTCCCCTTCCTGATCATACATTGCCATATCATTCCCAAGTTTCCTGGTAGTCAAGTGTTCCAACCCCCCTCCACAATCACTGATCACCCTCCCGATATGTTAATACATAGTATATTGCCTGGAAATCTAGTGGTCCCTCCCCCCTAACCGATCGCACATTGCCCTCTCATTACAAGATTCCATAGTAATCTAGTGGTCCTGCCCCTCCCCAATCACCAATAACTCACCCCTTATCCCAAGACATTCTGCCTGATAGTCTAGTGGTCCTACCCCCCCTCCCCAATTGCAGATTACCTCCCAGTATTTTTTGGTCCAAAGTTCTCTTGGAGTCTAGTGATCCCTCCCCATCCTTGATCCCTGTCCCATGAAATTCAAAAAGACCATAACCCTGGTGGTCTAGTGACACACACGCTATCATCCCTAAACATTTCTGAGAAAAATTTCATTCTGTGTGGACTGTAGATGATAGCAAAAAATCCCATGTTAACCTATGGGAAAAAGAATGCAATTTTTACTGTTTTTCACCAACTTATATCTCTAAAACCATAAATGATGCCATGATGAAAGTTTCCAGATCTTGTGACACTGGGAGAATGACTGCACATCCCAATATTTGGGCTATTTTGTCAAAAAATGGCAAAGTTATTAAGGCGCAAATATTGAGATTTAATATTGAAGTGCTTTACCCACTTTAACTATAGGTGTGTGATCGTGCCTCTATAATACATATCTATGTATAGATATATATAGATATATATATATTTATATATTTTTAGTGGCACCATAGTGCCACTATAGTTCAGGTTCAGTACCCCATTTAAAGTTAAACTCTGAAATTTAGCAGGTTAATAACTTTGCCACTTTATGATGGATTTACCTGAAATTTGGCGTGCACAGAGCAGTTCCATAGATCTCTGGATCTGCCAAGTTGTGCATTGGTCGGATATATAGTTGCTGAAGCTATAAAGCACCATAGAAAGTCATATTTATGCTTTTTGCTCATTCTTTGCTCACACCTACAGGTCGCATGGTCTGTGTGACCAGTCAAAACCTTCAGGAAACATGCAGCATGGCTCCTGATGTGACTTTCGAAGATTTTGTGAAAAAATATTAAACGGTTGAAAAGTTATTAAAAAAAACCAGTTTCCCATTATCGTCAATGGGAAAAGTTAACAAAAAGTTTGACAGTGTCGCAAATGAGGATTTTAGTGATGCAAATGACCCCTGTAGTGTCACAAATCCACCATTTTGTTTTCAGTTACTAGTCACAGAAATGATTGGCATTTAAAATTGGGACCCTCTAGGGACACAATTCCTTTTGTGTTCACCTAGTTGAGCCCTGAGAATACTAGCCATGTATTTTTTTGAGGGGGTTAAACACCCCAGAAATATGTTTCTTAAATGTTTGTAAACTGCAGTGTCGCAAAGTAGTGTTGCATTTGTGACACTTTCATGATTGGTTTTGTGAAAGTGTCATGATTTGCCACACTACTTTGCGACACTATGGCCAAAAGAATAGGAAATCTTTGCCACCCTGCTGCAAAAGAACAGTTTGGTCTTTTGGGCTGAAATGTGAAGGAAGAAAGCCAAGATGCCACAAATGTGCCTTTTGGTGGTTTGGTGACAAAATATTAGAGGGATGCAAAGTTATGGCACTCAAAAATAGACTATTTTCCCCATAGGCTAACTTTACAGTGTCCATACGCCTTTTTGTGGCCCGTATCTCAAACTCTTTGAGATATGGACTTTCGTTGGAAAAATGCTTAACCCCCTGCTAGTGGACTAAGTACAAAACTAGCCATGAAAGTAATAAATAATATGAAAATGTATTTTTTTTCTATGTTGTGCTGAGATGTAAGCAATTTAATATTCCAAATGTTCATTTACTGCTCCTATGGCTATTATTATGCATACATTCTTTTTATTCATTTGGTTTCTGAATGCACTTTTTGGGACAAAAGCTGGTGTGTTACATTGCTGTTACAGTTAGTGTTTCCAGTTGCATTTCGTGACTGTTTGCATTAAGCGTCTCCATTTATGTCGCCATGTGAGTTACCCTTTGCATTTCGTTTGTGTTACTGTTACTATTTGGGTTTCCATTACTGTTTTTTTGCATTTGTGTTTAATTTTGGGTCACTGTGTGCACTGCCATTTACATTTGTGTACAACTTCTGTTTGCATTTCTGTTTCCTTTGGTGTCATCGTTGTGCTCTTACACGTAAGCATTGCGTTTCAATTCGTTACCGTCACCATGCTTGTAATAATTTTCATTTGCTTACATGCTTGTGTTTCTGCTTCAGTTCTGTTACTGTTCCTTTGGCATCCTCCTTGCTGTTACCATAACTGTTTCTGTTTCAATTCTTTTACCATTACGAAGAGCCCCATACTACTTTCCTACATTCCATTCACTATTTATACTACATTCTCAAAAGAAGGGTCATTCATAAAAAAACTCTGTTTAATGCATCAGTTAAGGTTCTTCACAGCGACAAAAGTGAGAAATTCAATGTTGGGTTCCATCCCTTTGATCCACTGCCAACCCACCCCACCAACAGGCATTGGAGTGTGCATTGGGGTCAACAGTCCTCTCACCCCATTCTCCTATATACCACCTCAGCTTGTTTACACATGGGATGGGGTTAGAGTTAGGACTGATGACTCCAACGCACACCCCGATGCCTGTTGGGAGGGACGGGAACTCCAGCATCGAATTTCCTCATTTTTGTCGCTGTAGAACAACCCTAACTGATGCATTAAATGGAGTTGTGCATTATTGCTTAAATGTCGACTTAATGACTTAAGATGGTGGCCACGCTGGGCCAGCTGTCGTTTTAGACAAGCAATTACTATATTAATTTATCTTAAATTTGTTGTTTTATTTGTAATATTGTTTATTTGTATTTTTTTGTTTTATTCGTGAACTTGTGGAGCAAGTGTCTGAGTGGCAGTAGTGAGACTTTTGTAAGTGTGCGGTTGCCACATTTTTAACTCGACCGCTTTCGTTCATAGTTTTTACCGGTTGTGATTACCCTCACCAACATTTGTAAGTGGTGCGGCTATGTTGTGTGAACTGTGGTGCTCGCACAGAAGTGATTTCCAACCGTTGAATTTTGGGAGCTAGTGGACAGAGCAGGCTGCAGCTGAGGCTTACTCCAGGAGTGACTGTTTGAACCATGTTTTGGGAGGCAGAAGGTTGTGGTCCATTCACGATTAGGGAGATCTAGCTGGGTGGAAGCTGTGTTTTGACCCTGTGCGGGAATTTGCTGGTGGGAGGATCCTTTCAGCTTTTGTGCTGGTTGCACTTACTGCCTGGACTGTTCATGCAAATCAGCTTTCTGTAGGAGTGGCTTCATGTGCTGCAGGCTCAGAATTGGACTTCGGTAGGGGTCAGTTGCTGGTGCTGTGCATGGGCCCGACAACTTTCAGAGAGCCATGATTAGATTTGCTGCCACATAGGGGCCGGGCTTTGGATCGGCTGGGGGCAGTTGATGAGTTGTGGTTTTCGAGGTTCTCAGGGTTGGCTTCTGGCGGTCATCCCGGGAATCAAAGTTGTAGGCAGCGAATATTTTTGTCGGCACTCTCCGTGGGTGGAGTTTGTGGCCCGCTTGGTTTCTTTGCTGACCCTAGATTTTCACTGGAACAAAATCATCTGTATACAGTGCTTTTCATTTGCTTCAGCAGAGCTTGGACTTTTACTTGAACTGCCTGCACCTATTGGATAAGTATCCCTGGCCTTTGCTTGAGGAGCCCATGAGACGGTGATGTAGAGAACTTGGGGTTTTGGTGGTACCTGGATTCACCCTTACTCAATTCTGGACCTGGTTGAAGAGACTGCTGACTCCCTCCTGGCTTCTTTGTGAATTACTAATTCTACTCATTTGGATGATGAGAGGACCCTGTGTCCATATATTTTATTTTGCTTAGTTGGATTCTATAGCTGTCTTCTCTGGCAGTGTGGAAAATTATAATTTTCCCTCTCCTCGGTTGTGAGAGGACTGAGGAGGAAGTTTATAGTTTCTTTTTTTGTAATAATTTTGTTATGTTTATATTCATTTGTTTATTTTAATTGTTTAGCAGTGAGAGTGCTGCCCTCTCTCTCCAGTTATTTACTGTATTTTGTTGTATTATGTGTTTGGGTTTGGGGGGTGAGAGTCCCTAAGCTCTGTTTTGTTGTGTATGTGTTTTAGTCGGTTATTTTGTGTCTAAGGGGGGTTGTCAGGGGCTCTAAATTTCAGAGCCCGAATTGATGTTAAGTTAACTTGGGTGTTGGATGGGGTTTTAAATTATTTTTAAGTGAGTATTACTGGTTTGTTAGTTTTATTTTCTTTTATGGTTTTGTTTGTTTTATTTTTAGTCAGTAGTACAGCTTACAGCATGTGTTAGCCTTATTTTCCATAATTGTTCTAGTCTAAGTTAATGATCTGAATTGTGGCTAAATTATTGTCTCATTGTAGAGCTTTGTGTTTATTTAAACTTTAGAGGTGGGTTAATTTCTGGATTGTTTATTATGTGTTGGGATAATATTAAGACAGTCGGGTATTATTCCCCCTCTAGGCTCAGGGATCTTCACCCCTTTTCTTTTCCCCCCCATACCCTGAGGTCTATAGACATTGCAGGGCCTTGGGGATTGTGGGGAGGAGGAGGAGGAGGATGGGGGCAGGGTCTGGAGGGGGAATGGAAAGGAGTGGGCAGATTGGGACAGTGAGGACAAGGAGACACCCTGGGGTGAAATGGGCCCAGGAAAGGGGACCTCCCTGTCTAATGCCCATACCCAAGGGTAGCATGGTCATCCTCGGAGGCTCATCCCACTCTGGCGGTGTTATGTAACACCAGGTCTATTAAAAACAAAACAGCTATCATAGCTGGTTTTTTTGAGTCATCTGACCTGGCATGCATCACCGAGACCTGGCTTGATGAAAATGCTGGACCAGTTTTGGCGGCAGAAATTCTGGCCGGGTACTCAGTGATACACCACTCAAGGGTGGATCATAGGGGTAGGGGTGTTGCTGTTTGTTTTAAAACAGAACTGGGCCTAGTGGAGGTGCCAGTGGGAGTTACTAAGTCCTTTGAATGCATTTTAGGCGAGGGTGTGGGGTACAGGATACTTCTCATATACTGTCCACCAGGTGATGGGAATGTTTTCCTGTGGGAAGTCGCAGACTTCATTGTCGACCTAACATTGGGATCCCCCAGATGGTTGGTTCTGGGTGACTTCGATGCTTTGGTCGATGATGAACTCTCGCACTTTGGTCAAGACTTCCTCCAGGTAATAATTTTGCTGGGCTTCACACAGGTAATTTCCTCCTCGACCCATGTTAGTGGTCATTCACTGGATTTGGTGTTCCTTCTGGGGATGGAGATATCCGACCTGGTGGTGGGACCGGTTGGATGGTCGGACCATCACTCCATTGGGTTCAGTTTTGAGGCCACCCCAAGTAGGTCAGCCCCTATGGAAATGGTCCGGTACCGCCCATTAAGGGGTGTTTCCCAGATGACCTGATGGCGGTACTGGATCTATCAGGCTTTCGAGGGTGCTTGGATCCAGAGAGCTGATACATGCCTATAATGAGCGGTGGTAGGGACCCTGGATTCTATTGCTCTGTTCATGTTCTCTCCTACTCTTTGCCCCAGGTCTCCTTGGTTTGATGAGACCCTGAAGGAGTTGAGGAGAGCTGAATGAAGGTTGGAGAGGTGTCAGCGGAGATCAGGTCTGGATAGTGACAAACTTATTTTGATAGACCATTATTTGGTCTATCAATCCACAATCTCTCGTAAGAAGGCAGAATTCCTGTCCAGGGAGATTGTGGCTGCACAGAATAGACCAGCTCAGCTCTTCCAGACTGTGGACAGACTGTGCAATCCAGTCTGTCTTCAGCCTGGAAGAGCCTTTTCTCAAGAATGATGTGAGGAGTTTGCTCTGTTCTTTGCAGATAAGATTGCCAAAATCAGATCCGAGATCCGTTTGACCCTCTCAAATGGGAGTTGTGATGGTCGGCAGGAGACGTCGGACACCCAGTTTGTGTGGCCTGACTTCAGCCTCCCCACAATCAATGACATTGTGATGGTTATCCAGTCATTGTGTCCGACCAACTGTGATTTGGACCCGGGCCCCACACGTCTCTTAGTGGATTGTGTGGATAAAATTGGCCCGGCTCTTGCTGAGATAGTCTGGAGGTCCTTGGAGAGGAGGATTTTTCCAGATCCTCTTAAGGAGGCTGTGGTTAAGCCCCTTCTTAAGAAGTCCTCCTTGGACCCGGACTGTCTGGCTAATTACAGGCCTGTCTCTAACTTAACCTTTGTGGGTAAAGTTATTGAGAGGGTGGTCGCATCACAGTTGGATGATCATCTGACCAACAACAATGTCTATGATTCTCTCCTGTCTGGATTCAGTAAAAAGGCAGTGTACCGAGACAGCACTTGTACGGGTACTAAATGACCTCCTAATAGCAAGAGATCGAAGGACCTGCTCCATCTTGGCCCTTCTTGATCTCTCTGCAGCATTTGACACTGTGAACCATGGTGTGCTATTGGAGCATTTGCAATCTATCTGTGGACTGTATGGTACAGTCCTAGGGTGGTTTCGATCATACCTTGAGGGTAGGACTCAGAGGGTGGTGTCAGGAATTTTTTCCTCTGCATCAGTCTCCCTATCATGCAGGGTACCACAGAGTTCCATTTTGGCACCCATATTGTTTGCAGTGTACATGCTGCCTTTAGGGGTGATTATTAGGTGGTATGGCTTGGGTTTTCATTGCTATGCAGATGATACCCAGCTGTACATGTCCTTTGTGCCCGGCCAGGATACTGCCTTTTCGGTCTTTAACAACTGTCTTGCCGAAATCCAAGACTGGATGAATGTGAGTTGGCTGCGGTTGAACCCTGAAAAAACTGAGGTGTTGGTTGTGGACCAGGGTCGCTGTGAGGTGGGTTTGTTAGCTGGATCACCCTCGGGCTTATGGCTTGGGGGTGTCCAGCTGACTATCTCAGACCGGGTGCAGAACCCGGGCATTGTATTTGATGATTGTCTGACCTTTAAGTCTCAGGTGTCAGCAGTTATCAAAGCCTCTTTTTATCATCTGAGGAACATCACCAGGGGGGAAAGCACCTGGTTCCTCCAGAGGATCTTCCAACTTTGGTCCATGCCTTCGTAACCTCCCACCTGGACTATTGCAATGCTCTATACCTAGGGCTTACAGGGGTTGAACTTCACCACCTGCAGCTAGTGCAGAATGCGGCAGCAAGGCTTTTAACTGGTTCTTCTAGGTCCAGTCATATAACGCCTGTGCTCCGCGGACTGCACTGGCTGCCAGTTTGTTGGTGAATCACCTTCAAGATTGGTTTGCTGACCTATAAGGCCCTACATGATCAGGAACCTGCTTACCTGAAAGATCTCCTGCATCCCTACTGTCCCCCCTGCCCACTCCGATCCACTGATGAGGGATTGCTAGAGATTCCCAGGGTTAGCTTAAAAACTTCAGGGGCATGATCTTTTAGTTTTATGGCCCCGACCCTGTGGAATTCTCTACCTCATCAGGTATGAAATTGCCTGACTGTCCAGAGCATTAAAGTAGCTTTGAAAACCTACCTTTTTAACAGAGCTTTTAATGACTGTTAACTATTTAATCTTAATCTTGTTGAAATCCTGTTTTAAATATTTATTGATTTATGTCATTTGTAAAGGCGCCTTGGTTTAAGAAAGGCACCTTAAATAAATAAAGATTGATTGATTGATTGATTGATTGATTGATTGATTGATGATATATAGATATAGAGATAGAGATAGAGATATAGAGATCGATATATTATACTGGCACCATAGTGCCACTATAGTTAGGGTTGATTACCCTATTTAAGGTTAAAATATGAAATTTTGCAGCTTAATAACTTTGTCACCTTTTGATGGATTTGCCTGAAATTTGGCAGGCATGGAGTGGTACCACAGATCTCTAGATCTTCTAAGTTTCATAATGGTTAGATACACTGTTGCAGAGCTTTATAGCACCATAAAAAGTCATATTTATGCTTTTATGCGCATTCTTTACTCACGCCTACAGGTCACATGGTTTTCACAACTGGTACAAAACCTTCATGCAGCCAGGGTCCCCAATCTGCCTTTCAAAAAATTCATGAAAAAATATTAAATGGTTCAAAAGTTATTCAAAAAACAATTTTCCCATTATAGTCAACAGGAAAAGTTAACAAAAAGTTCAACAGTGTCGCAAATGCAGTTTTTAGTGTCGCAAATGAACCCTGCAATGTCGTGAGTCAGCTATTTTTTTTTTCAGTTACTGATCACAGAAATGCTTGACATTTAAGTTTGGGACTTTCTAGGGACACAATTATTTTTGTGTTCACCTAGTGGAGCACTGAATATGCTAGCCATGTATTTTTTGGAGGGGTTAAACACCCCAGAAATGTGTTTTATAAACTTTTGTAAACTGTAGTGTCGCAAAGTAGTGTCGCACTAGCAACACTTTTGTGATTTTTTTTGTGAAAGTGTCATGATTTGCTACACTACTTTGCAACACTATGCCCAAAAGAATAGAAAATCTTTGCCACCCTGCTGCAAAAGAATGGTTTGGTCTTTTGGGCTGAAATTTGAGGGAGGGAAGAAAGTCAAGATCTCACAGATATGCCTTTTGGTGGTTTGGTGACAAAATATTACAGGGCTGCAAAGTTATGGTACTCCGAAGTTGACAATTTTTCCCATAGGCTAACATTACAGTATCCCCTGCACTTTTCTGGGCTGTATCTCGGAAACGCTTCAAGATACGGACTTTTCATTGGAAAAATGCTTAGCCCCTCACAGGGGGGCTAAGTGCAAAACTAGTCAGGAAAGTCATAAAGTATATAAAATTTAAATTTTATGTTCTATGTCGTACGGTTCCTGAGATATAAGCAATGTAGTACTCCAAGTGTTCATTTTGTGCTCCTAGACAAATTATTATGCATACATTCTTTGTATTCACTGTGTTTCTCAATGCAGCTTTTGGGGGGAAAAAAGGGTGTGCATTTTCGTTACTGTTACACTTAACGTTTCCACTTGTGTTTCCGTAACCATTTGTGTTAGCGTTCCCATCTACGCCACTGTGTGCGTTACCCTTTGCATTTTCATTTGCGCTTGTGTTTGCATTACTGTTAACATTTGCATTTTCATTACTGTTTTTGTTTGTGTTTCCTTTTATGTCACCATGTGCATTTCCATTTGATTTTGCGTCTGCGCTTCCATTTGCATTTCCATTTCTGTTTCTGTTTCCTTTGATGTCATAGTTGCTGTTAGTGTAACTGTTTGCATTTCCAATTGTTTTACTGTGACCATGCACATTATGATTTGCATTTCCATCTGCGCTTGCATTTGCGTTTCAGTTTTCATTAACATTTGCACTTGCATTTCTATTACCATTTTCATTATCATTTATATTTGCATCACCATGTGCATTACTGTTCGCACTAGTGTTTGTGTAACCATTACATCACTACTTATAGTGCACATTCTCAAAAAGAAGGGAAATTCATGGCAAAAAACTCCATTTAATGCATCAGTTAGGGTTGTTTCACAGTGACAAAAGCAAGGAAATTTGATGTTTGGGTTCCCACCCTCCTTGCACCCCACCTCCACCCCGCCCCCACTAACAGACATCAGGGTGTGCCTGCGGCCTCGTGCATAACAACGCACCAAAGCGTGCATATATCAGGAAGCGCCCCACACCTCAGAGTGGTTTATCTATTACATATATATATATATATATATATGTGTGTGTGTGTGTGTGTGTGTGTGTGTGTATATATGTGTGTGTGTGTATATATATACACACACACACACTCTATATATATATACACACACACATAATCTATATATATATATATATATATATATCTTTTGAGAATGTGCAATATCAGTAGTGAATGGAATGTGGTGGTGGAAGTGTAGGGACTGCTCCCACTGTCCTGCTCATGTCTACATTACAGCCATGACAGTAATGGTAACGCTAACAATAATGGTATCAGTGAGTGAAACGCAAATGCTAAAGGTAACTGTTACAGCAACATAAATGTTAATGCAAATGCAAGCGGTAACTGTTATGGTAAAGCAAATGGAAATGCAAACACAAGTGGTAATGCAACTGTTATTGCAAACGCAAATGGTAATGGTAACAGTAACACAAATGAAAATGCAAAAATCAATGGTAATCGTTATGTTACCACAAACACTATCAGTCATAGTAACAGTGACACAAATAGAAACCCAAATGGTAACAGAAACACAAGTGTAAACCATAACACAAACGGTGAGGGAAATGCAAATGGAAATGCAAACAGTAACAGCAAGCTGATGTAAGGCAACAGTAGTGAAAAGTCTGTATCTCATGTTGTTTTCGTGATAATGAAGAAAAGGTGATCTGAAACAACAGTAGCGAAAAGTCTGTATCTCGCTTCATTTCTGAGATAACGGCACAAAGGTAATGTGAGTCAACAGTAGCGAAAAGTCTGTATCTCGCTTTGTTTTCGAGATAATGATGCAAAGGTAATCTAAGCCAACAGTAGCTAAAAGTCTGTATCTCGCTTCATTTCTGAGATAATGGCACAAAGGCTGATGTGAACCAAACCACTAAAAGACGCCCACATACCACTAGGGCTATCTACACAATAAATTTCAAGCCAGTTGCACCATGCATAACGCTATGAGCAAAATGTTACCTGCGTCATGCAGCATCTCTGCAGCAAATTATTTTCCCAAAATGCAAACAGCATAATTCCCTGAAAAGAAAAGAAATCCCACGATGTCTTTGTTTTTTTACCTGAAAAAAAGAAAACAGTTCCTCATTGTTGCTGCCATCCCCTTCCCATCCCTCCCTTCCCATTGAACACCCACCACCCCACACCTCCCCTTACCCTATACTTACCACTGGCGATTGAGGGCTGTCATCTTCTGTGGACTGGGACATGTCTGCACTCTTCAAAGCTGAATCATGAACTGAGAAATACAGGCAAGTGCTGTATAATGTTTTTCAATGGTGTTTTGAACTTATGTTGATATCTTTGCCATTTTTTGGAACTTGTTCTCCAAATTTTCAACATGGCCTTTTTGGGACCCCACCTCATGAACACTGTCATTGACATTTCGTTAATCAGATCCAGAAGATGATTTTGTGGTTGCTGCATGAAATCACCTTTCGGGACCGAATAATGAAATTTCACCACCAGTGTTCATGAGGTGGGGTCACAAAAAGGCCATGTTGAAAATATAGTGAAATAATTCCTATAAATAGCCAAGTTACCCACGTTCGTTGAAATTTTTCTATGCATGCACATAACTTTAGTAATTTTCAATATTTTGATTACAGATTTTCAGCATAGCCATGTTTTTACACCACCTCCTAAAGAGTACAGCTGCTATTACTCAGATCCTGTCCGAAATGTGTTTTCACACCTGTGGTGTGGAATGGTGTTTTGACACAGATTTGAACATTTTCACCAACAGAGTTTATGAGGTGGGGTCATAAGAACACTATGTTGAAAGTTTGGGGTCAAAATATGAAAAACAATGTATTAAGTAATGTTGTTTGCAGGGATGTCCCTTGCACCACTGGGAAATGTGTTGCCTTACAGTGCCAGTGAGCTGTGTTCAGGAGTGCACTCAGTGAGCTAGTTTACTGGAACAAGGCTGATGGGAAAGGTGCTGCAGCATTTAGCACCGGCCCCAGCCTGGGTAGGAATGGAGCAGTGTGTTGGCGCAGATGCCACACACTGTGGTGGGTCAGAGAACCTCACCCACTAGGTATTGATATGTGTGCCGGAGCCTGCTGTGCCCACGCACTGTGTCAGGATTGTCTCCAATATTGTATAAATCTTTGGGCCCTCCACAAATGAGGATACTATTCCACTATCACAAAAAGAAGGGAAATCTTTTGCAAAAAACTACGTTAATGCAGACATTAGGGTTGTAAAATGCAAAACAAACAAAGAAGGGAAATGAAAAACATTAGGGATTTGGGTCAATGGAGTACTGGCAAATCAGTGGTGGGGTCTTATTTTGGATTCTCAACTCTAATGCCTACCCCTCCCCTGATCAGAAGGGTCCTGCATGAAGAAAGCTCTTACAGATTATGTTGGCCATACTGTATCACTATGAGGCAGTAGTTTGCAGCTGTGTCTTGTGCTTTGGACAGCAGCTTATGGACTGGGGGGATGAAGTGACATTAGGCATGACAACCCCAAGTAAAACCCCACCACTGATTTGCCAGTACTCAGTAGAGCCAAATCACTACTGTTTTTCATTTCCTGTCATTGTGCACTTTGCATTTTACAATCCTAATGTCTGCATTAACATAGATTTTTGCAAAGAAAATATATATATATATATATATATATATATATATATATATATATATATATATATAATGCTGGCACAGTCAAGTCAGTAAAGTTACAGCGATAGCCAGAGACACTGCCAGCTATTTCCAGAAATTTCTGACCAGTTTGTTACTACATTTTTAGCTCTTAAAATCTTTTTCGATGTAATGTGGCTGTTCTGCCACAGTGTGGAGCAAATTTAACCATTTACTGCAGTACCTCCACTGGAGGGCACCATCAGTACTGCAGTACTGTTCATTCAGGCAGATGTTAATGGTAATGTTTAAGGGGGGAAGTTGTAAGTGTTGCACACAGTGTTACAGCATTAAGGGATGAGTGGCATTTAGTTAAAAGCTGCCTTTTTATTTCCCAAAAGTAATTATTTATGTATTCTTTTAAATGTTCTTCATTTGTGTTGTCAGGTCCTGTTTGCTTTGTAAAAAAGGAGGAGTGGTCAAGCAACAAGAAACTGGTATTTCTGGAGGAAAACATTCAGAGATAAGCTTGCATTTTTTATTGGATGTACTGCAGCATTGTCATTTTGTTTCTGTCCTCTTACAAAATATTTTATATTCATCAAGTGAGTAACTACTATGTGATTCTTTTAAAATGTTTGCTAGCCCAACATTTGTGCTGGTAAGCCCAACTTGCTCTGCCAAAAGAAAAGAGTGATCTGTTAGTTATTACATAGAAACATAGACTTTGACGGCAGATAAGGACCACTTGGCCCACCTAGTCTGCCCATTTCCCTACCTAGAGGATAAGCTGCAGATCCCATTTAACCAACAGTCTATTTCGTCCTACCCCCCCACAAAAATTGCCTTACTGTATGTCTGTCCCATGCATTCTTGAATTCTCCCACAGTTTTAGACCCCACCATCTCCTCAGGAAGGCTGTTCCATGCATCCACCACCCTCTCTGTGAAAAAATACTTCCTCACATTGCCCTTGAGTCATCCCCCCTCTATCTTCAAATTGTGTCCCCTTGTTCTTGCACATCTCTTTTTCTGAAAGATGCTATACTCTTGTACTTTGTTGATTCCACTGAAGTACTTAAATGTTTCTATCATGTCCTCCCCCCCCTTTCCTCAAGGGTATACATATTAAGCTCCTTTAGCCTCTCCTCATATGGCTTCTTTTGCAGACCCTGCACCATTTTAGTTGCCCTCCTCTGAACTGCCTCCATCCTGTCTATGTCCTTGCGGAGATGGGGTCTCCAGAACTGGACACAGTACTCCAGATGAGGTCTCACCAACTGTCTGTACAGGGGGATAGCTTTCTGTTTTCTGCTGGTGATGCCTCTCCCTATACATCCCAGTATCCCCCCAGCCCTCCCTACTGCCTTTTCACGTTGCTTGCCAACCTTAACGTCATCTGGTATGATTACCCCCAGGTCCCTTTCCATTTTTGTTGTTGTTACTACCCCCCCAATTGTGTAATCTTCCCCTGGGTTTTTGTTTCCCAGGTGCATTACTTTGCACTTCTTTGCATTGAATCCAAGCTGCCATACTTCTGACCATTCCTCCAATCTTGCCAAGTCCCTTCTCATCCTTTCCACGCCTCCTTGTGTATCAACCCAGTTGCAGATCTTTGTGTCATCTGAAAAGAGGCATACTTTTCCTTCCAGTCCCTCTGCAATGTCACTTATAAAGACATTAAAAAGGACTGGACCTAGTACTGAACCCTGCAGTACCCCACTAGTAACCCCTCTTTCTTCAGAGTGGACTCCATTTACAATTACCTTCTGTGTCCTGTTGTTCAGTAAATGTTTTACCCAGGCTACCACCCTAGGACCCACTCCAAGGCTGGTTAATTAGACTACTAATGTTTTGTGTGGGACTGTGTCAAATGCCTTGCTAAAGTCTAGGTAGGCCATGTCCACAGCCCCTCCCTGGTCTACTACTTTGGTCACCCAGTCGAAGAAATCAATTAGATTTGTCTGACATGACCTTCCCGCTGTGAACCCATGCTGCCTTGGGTCCTGTGCCCCACTGGCCTCTAGGTACTCAACAGTTCTTTCCTTCAGAAGTGATTCCATCACTTTCCCTACCACAGAGGTCAAACTGACAGGTCTTTAGTTTCCTGCCTCTGTCATGCTCCCACTTTTGTTAAGGGGAATAACATCAGCCTTCTTCCAGTCCTCAGATACCACACATCCTCCCATGATTTGTTACAAAGGGTAGTCAGTTGTGTCACTAGTTCTCTGCTTAATTCTTTTAGAATTCTGGGGTGAATTCCATCTGGCCCCATTGCTTTGTCCACCTTCAGTTTTATGGGTTTTTTCAGAACCCTTTCTTCTGTGAAAGGACTGGGATCGACCCCCCCCCTCTCTAGAATGCTTCTGTAAATTGTATAAGGCACCTCCCCCACTTCCTCTTTTGTGAATACTGAACAGAAGTATTCATTCAGTATCCCGCCTTTTCACTGTCACTCTCTGCCCACCCACCATCCATTCTATTCAGCCTCACTATCCCTCCCTTTGTCTTTCTACACTCCCTGATATATCTGTAAAAGGTTTTATCCCCCTTCTTAACCAAGTTGGCTGTCTTTTCCTCAGTTTGTGCCTTTGCTATTCTGACTACCCTCCATGTTTCCTTCTGCCTTAACTGGTACAGTTCTCTGTCCTGCTCCTTCTCTGTTTCCTTATACTTCCTAAATGCAATCTTTTTCTCCCTAACTTTCACCGCCACTTCTTTTGAGAACCATAGTGGCTTTTTCTTTCATTTTGATTTGTCTATATTCTTCACACAAAGGCTTGTTGTCTCTGTGATGGGAGTTTTGATATTTCCCCATTGTTGCTTCACCCCCTCCTTCTAGCTTGTTTGCTAGTGCTTTTCTAATGCACTCTCCCATCTTGCCAAAGTCAGCCCTCCTGAAGTCCAGAACCCTCACTTTTGTATGGCTTGACTCTGTAGCTGAGTTTATCGTGAACCACGCTGTTTGGTGGTCACGTGTTTCCAAATGGCTACCCACTTCTAGATCTGAAATCCTCTCACTGTCCCCATTTGAGAGTATGAGGTCTAAGATTGCTCCCTCATGAGTAGGTTCTAAAACTAGCTATCTGAGGCATGCCACCTGAAGGGCATCAGGAATAGCACTGCTTTTGGATGTGGCTGCAGCAAAGGTGCTCCAGTTAACATCTGGCATATTAAGGTCCTCCATCAACAGTATCTCCCCTTACTCTGCCATCCAAGTATGCCTTCTATGATATCCCTGTCCATTCCTTCCCCCTGACATGGGGGTCTGTATACAACCCCTGTGCGGATTGTGGTGCCATTTCCAGTCTTTAAGGTGAGCCACAGTGCCTCTTCTCCTCCCTGTTTACTCTTTTGTTCAGTTGCTTTTATCCCTTCCCTTACATAGAGAGTTACTCCCCCACTCTTCTGCCCTCCCTGTCTCTCCTGTAGGTTGTGTACCCTGGTATTTTAACATCCCAGTCATGGTTCTCTGTGTACCATGTTTCTGTGACTGCTACGATATCCAGGAATCCCTCTTCCATCAAGGCCACCAGTTCAGGGAGCTTGTTGCCCAGACTATGGGCATTGGTACTCATTACCCTCCATTTATTGATGGCCTTACCCCTTTTTGCCCCATCCCTGTCCTTATTGCATTTGTCACTTTCTCCATTTATCCCTGTGCTTCTCCCTATTGACATCTCTATGTTGGTGTCTACCTCACTTAGTACCCTGATTTTTTGGGGGCTAGGATTTCCCTGCTCCTTTCCAGTGCTCCCCCCTTGGCTAGTTTAAATGCTTGCCAATGAAGTATTTAAACCTATTACCTAGGATCCTGGTTCCCCTCTGGACAGATGCAGATCATAATGCCAGTATAGGCCTGCATCCGTCCAAGTGGACCCCCTGTCCCCAATGAAGCCAAATCCCTGAGCTCTGCACCAGTTTTTCAACCACTGATTGAATCCCATGGTGTGGAGCACACTAGCCTCATCCGTGCTATAGACAGGCAGCACCTCCAAGAAGGTTACCATGTGTGCTATTTGTCTAAGGCCCCTCCCCATCTCCACAAATGCTTCTTGCACTGCTCTGATCCCTTTTTTAGCCAGGTCATTTGTCCCTAGGTGGACAATGAGATCCAGCTCCCTCCCCTGTGTAGCTGCTCCTGTGATCCTAAGGATTCACTCCCTGTCCCTCCAAGCCATGGCGCCAGGCAGGCACCTTACCTCCCTCTCCCCTTCCTCCCCAGTTCTACCTTCCTAACAATGGAGTCCCCCACCAGGAATTATTTTCTTCCCCTGTGGGGTCCCATGCCACCCTCCTGTGGGTCTCCTTTGTGGAAGTTCCCAGCATCCTCCTTATTCTCCACTGTGGGTGCCTCCACAGAGGAACCACACTTTTCCAGACTGGCATAAAAATTGTGGAGAGGTACAACTGGAAGGATGCTCCTCTGTTCCACAACCCTCACTGTCCCTGAGCCCACTGTGGTCCAACCACTCCTCTTTCTTGGCAACCTCTGAGGCAATGGCAGTGACTCTGGTGGTCCCTGGGTGGGAGAGGAGGTCCCACAAATCCTGGCCATCTCAGCCTGGAGATGAGCAACCTCCTCCCTCAGCCCAGAGAGGTGCCTGCAGATGAGACAACACTGCTCCCTCCAGAATGTCTTCCGGAAGACTGCTGCTCTACAGCCACTGCACTGCACCACTCCCATCATGTCTTTTTTCTAGCCTGCTAACTATTGTTTGGAATACTTACTCTTTCCTCTGTTTGTTTATTTTTCTTTTTTTTCTTTTTTTCTTCCCCTACTTACTTACTGCCTCTGTGCCCCTTTAGCTCCTGATCTTCCTGTTCCAAGACAAGAAGTTCCTATATTTCTCAGTAGTCTCCTTACTTGCTCAGAGTCAGACCTCCAGAAGCTGGGGGGGGCAGAGAGCTACTCTTGCCCTTCTAGGATGGTGAGTCTTTGGTGGCTCTGTGATCACTCACTTTCTGCTCCCAAACAGGAAGTTCCTGTTGTCAGTTTAAATCCTGTTCCTATAAAAGTAGAACTGGTTTAGGGTGGAGGGGAGGGAAGGAGGGCAATATAGTCCCAGTAGAGAAGTTTTAGTTATACCAGTAGATCCTTCCTCCTGGTGTTCTGTCTCTTCTCTGGCACAAGCTATCTAGGGCAGTGCTTAAATCTGGTTTTAACCTGGCTCCTTCTAGCTAAGCCATTCTCCCACTTTGCAAATCTTTCTACAGTTAGTTCATTTCACAGATAATAATTCCCTTCTGACACCTGTGACAAGCACCTAAATAAGTACACAGATAACACAGATAACAACTTACTTCAACTACCTCTGACAAACACACTAACTCTTTTTATTTTACCCTAAATTGAAGGTTCCAGTACAAGATTTCTAGCTCTTAGTCCCAGTAGAGAAGATTTAGTTATACCAGTAGGTCCTTCCTCCTGGTGTTTTGTCTGTTCTCTGTCACAAGCTATCTAGGGAAGTGCTTAAATCTGGTTTTAACCTTGCTCCTTCTAGCTAAGCCACTCCCCCTACTTTGTAAATCTTTCTACACTTAGTTAATTTCACAGATAACAATTCCCTTCTGACACCTGTGACAAGCACCTAGATAAGTACACAGATAACACAGATAACAGATAACAATTTACTTCAACTACCTCTGACAAACACACTAACTCTTTTTTTGACCCTAAATTGAAGGTCCCAGTACAAGATTTCTAGTTCTTAGTCCCAGTAGAGAAGTTTTAGTTATACCAGTCGCTCCTTCCTTCTGGTGTTCTGTCTGTTCCCTTAACTGAAGGCCAGTGTTGCTAACATGTCTGTGAGATTTGTTTTATAGCTATGTCCAGTTCACTGTGCTCTGAACACTTCTGCTATTCTATACTTGCACATTCCATGTCAGTCAAATGCAGTGCAGGATATAACTAGGGCCACTAGAAAACTGCAGAAAATTGTATCCAAAAATGCAGACACTTTTTGCAGAAATTGCGAGAAAATTGTGGGGTTCACCCACTGCCCCTAATAAATCTTTTGTTGTTTGCTGCAGCACTTACTGAGCACAAAAATTGTTAGATAAATGTATTGCCACTTGTAAATGCTTTCAATATAAAGAAACATATGTATTTTCAAAATGCACTGCAAGAGAGTCATTATTTTATTTTCGGTATTTAGAAAATTGGAATTACAAAACCTTTGAGCTAGAAGCTCATTTACAGAGGGTCCTCATTAATAAGGGAGGAGAAACAAGGGGGGATACATTAGCAGCCAACAGGCCTTGTCAGTAACACATCAGAAAGCATATATACATTGGCATAAGTATGAAAAGAACAAACAGCATTAAAGCAACATCCAAGTCAACATTGCATTGTACTATGGGAGGGAGATATGTAGCATATTTTCTAAAAATCAAAAGACATCTTCGTCATGCTGTACTAACTAGATTTTATTTAATTCACAGTCTGTCGAAATTGAATAAATACTGAAACAACATATTTTCCAGTTTCTAGATGTTAAATAATGAAGCCTGTTTAACAACTATTTGCTTTGGTGCAAGAAAAAAATAAACAGATGACCAGGGTGCCTAGTAAAGTTCTAGTAAAAAATGTTTATTTAAAATAATTATTGTCCCTTATCAGCACTGTAAGTACATTGTAAAATCACATGATAAAAGTTTTAAATCATACCAATAGCTTTTCAATAAATAATAGAATAGCTTTTAATACATGGCACTTTTACTTTACTCGGTTTGCAGTGATTTTACTTGGGTTGCAATTATTATGTCTATTTGAAGGTAACTGTTTAAAAATACATTTTTTCATAAAAGTTTGCTTTTTGTAGGCTTTGTATGTGAGTATGCAGTTGTGGCAGACTGACATGTAAGGAATCACTGTCACCAACCCCCTCAGAAGCACATTCAAGTTTATAATCGGCAGGACCACCCAAACTCCTCACAAATTTGAATTAAAATCCTTTCCAGAATGAAAGTATTTATACAAAGAAAAGCTACCCTGCCATTCAAAAGCAAGCAGTGTGGTCAGTGCTTCCTTTAGGGGAATGGAACACTTTGCACCTCTTCTCACACCTATCGTTTAAGTCTTTGTGTCAATCAATCTATCAATCAAAGAATTTTATTGTATGGTTATAAACCTTCACAATCACATCCACAATTAAAATATCATTTACACATATATCTAAAAAGGGATAATATCTCCATTTACAGTAACTCCTTCATACAATATATTCATATCAGAAAAATCTATTTATACAGTACACACTAAATAGCAGCAATTTGACAGTCTTATAAAGTGCATAGTGTCAAACAGAGAGGTAGGAGATTAAAGACATACGATCCAATTAATCTATTGCACATCTTTTATACTTTACTTTATATATAAATTCACCCATATACCTAATAATATTTCAAGTATACTTAACACATCCGTGCTTTCAGGTGATTCTAATTCTACTTTTAATTTTCTTGATACTCAATAGATAATTAGCTAGCCTTTCTACTGTCCAACTATCCTCTGTATGAAACAGAATACAGGTAAGGTCTTTTTTATCAACATTATATCTATTATTTAAATATGGACCTAACCAAAACATACGTTGACTATCATACCATCTACAAACCCATAAAACATGGTGTAAATCCTCCTTATCCCTGCTACCACAATCACATTCCTCGGAATAAATTCCCATTTTTTTATATCTATAGTCCAGCACTTTACTAGGAAACTGTTCAAACTTGTAAATCATAAAGTTAGAGTGTACTAAGGGAGTAGTCAGTATATCCAAATAATTTTTGTACCCATGTGTATAATTATTTGCTGCGAACCATTTAGAATAATGGGACTGCTTTATTTCCTCTAAGTCTTTCAATTTCCATTGGTTGCTAATTTTCTTTGTGATATATTTTTTATATTTAACACTAATATGAATACATTTTGCCCCAGAATTTTTTAAGCGTACCAAGTTATATTTCCCTAAGATAGAAAAAACAGTATCCAACCAAAAATCAAAATAAAGTCCCCACTCGTGCCAATCCTTTTTTTTCATCCAGGCATTTCTTTGCAATTATATTTTCATTAAGTCCAGTCAATCTAATCCAATAATTTACCTTTTTGGATTCAATTGCTGCATTATTATCTATAACACCCAACTCTGCATGTATATAAGAAGATGGGCAAGAATAACCTAGCCTTAGCAGAGATCTTAAGGATTTATAAACAGGACTCATAAATTTATTAACTGTATTTACTTTCCAAATTTCACATCCGTATAGCAACTGGATTCTACCTTAGATTTTAGCACTCTTAACAATGGCTTTATCATTAATCCCCCAAATTTACAGTTAAACCTATATAATCCTCCCACAATATTTGTTAATTTCTCTTTAGCTCATTCCAAGTGGGAAGGCCACTTGCAGTTTTGATGAATTACTATTCCAAGATATACATAATTAGAAACTATTTCCACCTTATCTTGGCCAATATACCAACTACCATTGATACTTCTGTTCTTCTTCATTTCACCCAATACCATAATCTTTGTTTTATCCATGTTAATCTTTAATTTTAATTTCTCAGATTCCTTTAAAAGAAAATGTAATTTATTTTGTAGACCAAATTTTGTTAAAGACAGGACCAAAATATCATCGGCATATGCTAATAAAGGAACAGGAAAATTCCTAATTTTGGGGGAATCCATATCTATATCCACACTGTGTTTTAATATATTATCCAGATATAATGTAAACAACAAAGGGGCAAGAATGCAACCTTGCCTCACTCCATGGTTGCATTCAAAATTATTTGATAACTGGCCCCTAAGACCCAGTCTAATTTTAGCCCAGGTTTTAGTATATAAATGTGCTATTATATTTACTAGATTGGGGTCAATACCTCTATCTAATACAATCTGCCATAATAAGCTTCTAGAGACATTATCGAAAGCATTACTATAGTCAATAAAACATAGATATATTCTTTGGCCCTAATTTTCACATATTTTTCCATTAGATGATTCAAAACAAAAATATTATCCAATGTGGACATTCCATGCCTAAATCCAGTTTGAAATACTCCCTATTTGTTCAACCTCTTGTTGTAACTGACCCAATATTATCTTAGAAAAAATTTTAAGATTCACATCCAAAAGACTTATAGGTCTATACATTTTAGGATCATCTAATGGACCTTTTTTGTGTAATGGGATAATATTGGCCCTTTGCCAAGAAGCAGGGAATCTTTTAGAGAAAATACATTTATTATAAAATACTGTTAAATATTTACACCATAAGTGGGACTCTGTTAAAAAAAACTTCAGTTGGGATTCCAACCAGCCCAGCTGCTTTGTGCTTTTTTAAAGTATACAATGCCAGATAAGTTTCATCTAGTGTGATTGGATGAACATAAGAACACCCAGGACCATTTATTGGGGAATTGTCAGCCTCAATATCAAAATAAATCCCTTTGAAATAAGTTACCTATCTTTCCTCAGTAATAAAAGTATCAATATTAACTTTCTGCTGATCAAAGTCCTTAGCCACTAATGACCAAAATGCTCTATTATCTCTACCCTGAAGTGCCGAAAACATTTTCTCCCACTTAGATGCAAAAAGAAGCCTCTTTTTTTGTTAGCAATAAGTTCCTTGTACGCTTTCTTTTTATAGTTCAATAATTTAAGATTCACCTGAGTCTTTTTTTATTATACAGTCTGCATAATTTCCTGATATCAGCCTTTGCTTTTTTACAATCCCTATCAAACCAGGTGTCCATATTGGCAGTTCTTCCGATTTTACTAGGTACTTCTAGTACTGATTTGATTTTATTTAGAAGAACATCTAGCTCTTCTGTAAGGTAAATGAGATCACATTTACAAATATCTTCATAGGGGTAACTTAATATTGAGCCATGAATAATTGGTAACAGGTCATTATATGAACTCTGTTTCCATTTAACCTTACTTGAGGCTCTAATTTCAGTAAATTGAAATGGCTGATGAACCAATCTATTCATCTGATCTAATTGAAATTCCATACCCAATGGATAATGATCGCTTTCTGCTCTAATCAGTATCTCACATTTAGTCCAATGATACATATCTCCAGACCAAAGAGCACGATCAATTACTGAGGCTCCCCTCTGGGAAACATATGTAAAATTCCCCTCTTTATCTCCTTCTATCCTCCCATTTAGAGGGTATATATTATTTTCTTTCACTAGCTCTATAACAGCTTTCCCATTATGGTTAACCACTTTATCTTTAGATTGTCTACAGGGTACTTTATCTAGGTAATTACATGCAGAAATGTGTGATCTGCTAGGCCATCAAACAGGCCAATGCGTGCATTCAAATCACCTAGTAAAAGTACTTCTGCCTGTGGAAATATTTGCTGAACTTCTTTTAGCAGAGTGGATATTTCTTGCCATATGCCTACTGGAAAATAATCAGAATTCTCTGGAGGTACATAACAATTCAATACAATCATTTCCCTTGCTCTACATTTAACTAAAACTATCACGTAATTTTCTGCAAGTTTCCAACATACAACCTTATCAAATACACCTATTTTAATTAAAGTGATAATTCCACCTGAAAATCTCCCTGCTTTTTTACATTTCCTACCAGGAGCATGCAAGGCCTCATATCCATTAATAGCAACTTCTACATCTTTAGAGTGCCAAGTCTCCTGTAAGCAGATTAGCTCATAATCCATTAAAAATTTAATACATTCAACATCTGCCCATAAAGATTTCTAGCCGGCTATATTCTAAGTTATGAAACTGATTTTATAATGTAGCTCAACTGACCCAGGAATATTCTTATTTACCTTAGGAGTTAGTCACTCATCATACCCTGCCAATATTTTAAATCTGTTTTCCAACGGGAGGACAGAAACTTCCTCATATTCCCTCCCTCCATTAAAACCTGCACCAAGCACTGTAAAGTCTGCCAAATGCAGACCTAAATAATCCAACTTCCTAGCCTGGCACAAGATTAAATCTGCTAACCTTTCATTTGGAACATAAATGTCAATCTGGCTTCCTACATGTCTACGTTCAGCTTGTATACTACCAGGATATTCCATTGGGACCATCATAAAATTTTTCAACAAGTTCTCAATTGCTATAGACAACCCTAAGTCTGTTTCTTGAAACATATGGTTCATCCCAAAAAGAGTTAAAATTCTCCCACTTACATCCTTTACACTTGGTTTGTTACATTTACCGATATTAAATATTTCTCTATTAGGGAAAAACAAAGATACTTCCTTATTACTTAACAAACCTCTGTTTATCCAAACATAGTTTGCTGTCCTTGGTGCATCAAAATAAATATCAATAATGGTAGCCTCCTCTAATATTAACCTCTTGATCTCAACTATATCAGCTTCTATAAGTTCAATATCCAATTCTTTATTCAAAAATGTAAGAATATGTAGGTCTAACATAGCCTCACCAAGGGTACCCCAATTAAATGGTCCATATAATCTAATTAGGGGCTTCTTCTCCACTAAAGCATGTGTAACTGGGTTTCCCTTGAAATCTTGGGAATCTTCTCCATTTCTGTCCTCAATAATTTGTATTTTCCCTACATCTCCAATATTCTCCTTGTCCTTGTCATTATCCTTACCCAATTGACCATTTAATTTTATATCACACCTTAACCCTTCCACTTCTTGTTCTAATTTTGCTAGTTCCAATTCCAGTTTAGATGACACCTGTTGAGGCTGGAGAGTATAACATCCCACAATTATATCCTCTCCTTTTGTTACTATGCTTCCTTTATTTTCCCCCTGTTTTTTTTCCTTCTCCTTCAAATTTTGTTTCTAGAGGTCTCCTTAGCTGTTAATTCAGGAAAATCAGTTATACTAAAATCAGGTCTCAAACCTAATGATCCTGGAGCTTCAATATCATCAGAGCACACTTCCAAAACAGATGCAGTTTCCAACTTCTCTGAATTTAATACTATCTTCTCAACTTTTCCAGACAGATCATCAACTTTATCCATAATCTGTCTTAATTTCCTATCATTAACAACCAACTGTGCTTTTAGTTCTTCCAATAAATCCTTATTAAGAACTAATTGCTCCATCAGGATCACAAAGGAATTCATTGGATTCCTTAGAAAGGTAATTCATTTATCACTCAACCTAGCAGGTATAAATACCTCATTTTCTAACAAGCAATTATTACCTTTTTGAGACTGATTTACACTATTATATTGACATCTAGAACTAAACAGGTCTTTTTTTACTTCTTTAAGACCATCTTTTGTTTGTTGTAACTCTTCCATTACCTCTTTTAGTTCATGGGTCTTATATGTTGTCAATGACTCTTTTTCCTTTACCACATCCACCATATCATCAGAAACCTCCAGGGATATATTTGCCCCCAATGACACCTCAGGTCTCCACCATGGAGGATAACTTTACAGACCATCAACAGCAGAAGATCCCACTGAGGATTTCCTATCTGAATGCGATAATCTTTCAGAAAACAGGTGATCCTGATTAGCCACCAATGAGCCAGCCATAAGGCTACAATCATTTGACCCCCCATAACTCTACCCCTTTATCTACCCCTATACCTTCTACATAAGCAGATGGAGTGATAGATGCATCCACATATTGATGCATACCTTTTAATTTACTTGATTTACCTGAGGTCTCAGCTTGGGTTATATTACCATTAGGGGTAGAGGTACTATTTCCCCAATTCTTTCCTTTAAGATGTTCAGTAATCTTAGTCTGCCTTCCACCATATTTAATGTTAATTTTCTGTGTAGAAAGCTCCTGTAATGGTGAAAATTGAGAAGCATGCATTCTTTGATTTCTAGTAATAACCATTCCCAAAAATAACGTCAAAAAAAGAAAAAAAAACTCGCCTGACACTTAAACAAAATTGGAACAGCAATCAACAACAACCATCAAGTCAAAACAGGTCAGGTCGAACAGCAGATCAAACAGCAGATCATATAATCCAAATGCTTACAATTGTTCAATTAAATTCAGTTAGATTGACTCCGCTCAGTTTTAGTTCAGCACAGTTCAACACAATTCAGTTTAATTTAAGTTCAGTTCAAATTTGTTGAGATTTCCTGGATTTCGGCACTTGCTTTTCTTTTTTTCAAAGATTCTGTATCTTCTGTATTTTCCACTTCATTTCCATAGACAAGATACAAATGGAAATATATCCTTCGAAATCAGTCAAAAACCATAACTGCTGCATTAATTACGATGTTGTTCAAAAAAAAAAAAACAGCTTCCTTAGATTCTGCCAAAATTCCTTGTTTCCAAGTTTCCAGTTTACTTAAACCTTCTATCAGGCCTTTTATCCACTGATCCACAGTAATTTTTATACTTAAAAAAAAAACAAAGATAATTAAAAACTCAAAAAGACAACTCATCAACACTCGAAACACACGAAACACAAACTGCTAAACCATCTACCTAAAAACCTATATACCTTTAGTTCGATTAAAAGAATAAAATAAAAGTGCTTACTTCTTGTGCAATCCCCTGATGTTTTCCATTCCTTCATGGTCTCAGATGCCTAAACAGCAAAGTAGCTTAAGTAACTTAAAAAGCCACGAAAAGCTACAAAAGCAGTAACGAGTCTCGTGAAGGACTAATGAAGTAATTTTCAGCAGTCTTGCGCTCAAGCACCTAAGTCAACACCTGTTACTTCTGCTGCCTGCAATGGAGAATGAAATTTCTAATCTAAAGCTCTAACAATTGCACATGCGTACTTATGCACCGCTCTGGGGGGGTGCAAATACTTAACCCTTTAATTACTGCTGGCTCTAATACTGGCTCTAATACTCTCCCTATAAACCAAAGATGGATTAGTCTATCAAATCTCTAACTAATATTAGCAAAGCAGCAAACAATACCAACAAACATATAGGATAAACGTCAAAAATGAAAACTTAATAAAGAAAAAAGTGTCTCCCTTAAAAACATAAAGGAATAAAAGGGATAAAAGGGATAAAAGGGTAAAGGGTAAAGAGTAAACAGTCGCTACTGTTTATTCAACAAAATCTTAAAAAAATAACTTCCCGGGATAATATTCCAATGCCTCTCCTCAGATTGTTGCTTCCTTCCCACAGCCACAGACCACCTGAGGCTTAAGTATCTCGTTTTGCAGCTCTGCAGCTCTGCAACTCTTTCCTTCACCACCTCACCCCAGGCAGGTTACACCATCTGCCACACTCCAGCCTGCGGGCGAGACAGAGAAACAGCAACAAAGAGACCAGAAGAAAACTAAGTCGCACAAGGCAGTCTGAGAAATCCTGATGTACTTAGATAGGTATGAAATTTGGCATAGACAGCATAAATAAAAAAGCGCTTTACTCGGGACGCTGAAACAACTCCTCCACAATTGAGCAGCTTGCAACCTCGTGTACTCATACGCATGCTACAATTCCAAGTCTTTCTGTCAGCAAAAAGTTCTCCTATAGTCTGCTTTAACACAGATTTTAAGTGCTCAAGCATACATATCCATGCCTGGAGGATTTTGAAACCAAAGGCGAGAAGTGAATCACTTGAAAGCAGAGTCACATTGGACCCCTTCTCACCTCACAATGTATTGTTTTGGTCAAACCCAAGTCTATGTTCTAAACTGTTGGTATATCTGAGTAGATTTCCTTGAGAATTTAAATATGAGTATACAATTTTATTCCAAAATTCAGTAAATGTAAGAAATTGCAGATTTTGTGCCAAGGAGGGTGAAAATTGCAGAAATTGTGGAAAAATTGCCAGCACAATTTTCCAGTGGCCCTGCAAATAAGCGATACAGCTTGAGATTCAAGTAAGCACAGTCAGATGACATGTATAATTACGTTAATGTTACATCAGCAAGAAATAGAACTCTAGTTTTACAGTTTTCTAAAGACCATTTGAATCAGCACTCCACAAGTACAGTTTAAAATCTTGGTGAAGTGCTGAGAGATAGACGGATTGGGATGATCCCTTTCAACAGTAGAGTTGTATGCAGTCAGAGAAGGCTTTGTTAGAGCGTAAGACACTGGAGAAATGCAGCCAGGGTAGACTTTGTTGGGCATATGAGGAATGATAAGGTGTGGAGCTTGGGAAGAGGGAAGGCAAGGCAGAGGAGAAGGGGTTGTGTCTTCTTCAGTACATAACCTTACATTTGTTTGGCACTGAACTTCAACTCCTAGTTGCCTGACCATTCCTCCATGCTGACACTATTCTGCTATGTACAAAATGATGATTTTTATTTTCTATGAACAAATGTGACAGGTTAATATGTGTTGCAGTGGTCATGGTGGGAGTAGCACTTGAGAAACTATAAAACCATATTTTTGTCATTATTGGTCCCTAATGGATTGTATCTAAGAGTACTAAAGGAACTAGGTTAGGTTCTGGTGGACCCACTGATTGACTTGATCAACAGCTGTCTGGAACCAGGAGTTGCCCCAGAGTACTGAAGAAGTATGTATCTTGTCTACCTATCTACACAAGAAGGACTGCATGTAAAATAAGATCCAATGAATTACAGGTCAGCCTATCCTCTATATTTGAGAAAATGATGGGGACCTACAGTAGTTTAAGGACAGATTCCCAGATATGAACTGATATGAATTAACGGGGGGGGGGGGTTACCAGGCACACCAAATATTTTTTTTTTACTTGGTGATAAGGAAGGGGGTGGATCTGGCAATGTGCCCTACTTGGACTTCAAGAAGACCTGCGACACAGTACTCTCTATGAAGATTACTAGTGAAGTGAAGATGGCTATGGTTGGGGACAGAATAACTAAATGCAGTCCTTTACTGCCGACCGGCTATATTGCTTTTTTTCTGCTATTAAAAAGAAGTATATGTACAACCAGCAGAAGGAAGAAAGAAAGGGTTTCCATCTTTTCTTTTTTCAATCTCTTTATTTCAAATGACCCTACCAAGGATAGTCCCATGAATAGAGATGGGCAAAGTGGCCCCAATTCACTCCATGACGTGATTTGTGGAGTGAAGGTGAATTCGTTGAGTGCTCCGCAATGCGAAGCAGAATACTTCGTGTTATAATGGCTAACGCGAAGTCCATTGAAAACAATGACTTTGCATTACTCCGCCTTCCCAAACCACTACTCCACCAATTCTTAAGGTGAAGTACATTGAACACAATGTACTTTGCCTCACTTCACCTTGTTTTTTAAGCTTCAAGGGCAAATTTTGCAGTGATTCATTGGATTTCAGTTGCATGGGCTCTGGATTGTTCTGCACAGCCTCAGTTTGGGGTAGTGTGTGTAGGAAGCTGTATGATACAATCTGCTCTGAGAGCTCTCTGTGATTCAAACCTTCTAAAAGCTGTTAAAAAAAAGCCTTTTTGAGTGATTTTGTTTGCTGAAACATTAGCTCATCGATTATAGGAAACCCTCCTGTGCTCATATCATCAAGTGTTTATTGTTTGTGTGTGGATTTTGAATGTTAATGTATAACATTCAGTCTGTGTACTGAGAGACAGTGGAAGTGTGCTTTGGGGGAGGGGCGTATCTGATGTGTAGGTAGATTAACTTGGAGAAAAAGACAGTGATTTCTGTTTTGGTGATATTTTTCTTGTATAACTGTATTAATGTACACACAGTAATATTTTCAATAATTCTTGCCATTTTTTTGTGGATTGTTGTGGTGCAGCAGTGCATAATTTTAGTTTGTTTAAAATATATGGTTATATTACTGAAGTTTTTAGTTTGCTACGCATTACTTAGTGTGTGTGTGAGTATGTGTATGATGCGTGTCATCAAATCCGACACCTTTTATTGTGCCACATAACAATTTCAGCAATGTGAACCTGCTATCCACTGCAACTGTGTAATTTTTGTACTTATTTGTGATATCTTTACTGGTACAAGTACTAGTGACTGTTACAGCAGCAGTGCAGTACACTGATCCCCACGCGGCCTACCCCAACCAGCAAAGGTAATTTTTTCCAGATTTGAATTTCTGATGGTGAGCACTGGTTAGGTGATGTGCCTTTGCATCTGCATCTCTTCAGTGCACATTGCAATCTTACTCTGTTTGTACATTTGCATCTCTTTAGGGCCCAATTTCCACCTGTAACTTAAGTCACAGTTGTTTCTTTGGCTTCCCTTCAGAGTACTGGACAGGTGTGGTGCAAAATTCTGCATGAACATTGTACTCATTAATATGCATTTTTAAGTCAGGACCATCATCATGAGTCACTCATGATACAAATCACATTCTTCATCATCACAGTCACAAATGCAGTCACAAATTACTATTCGCGATCATATCACGAATCACAACACTAATTTTTTGACTAGTTACTTGGATGTATTATAAGCATGTTTTGTAGTATCTCTCCAGACATCACCACCCCACCATTGTACTCATTAATGAGCATTTTTAATTCAGGGAGTTTGCTCTCCAGCTCATCGGGGAAGTACAGCCATAGGCACTCGTGTTCCCAGTACAGTTCCACATTGTTTATCTCACACCGTCGACACCGAATCACGTTCTTCATTATCACGGTCACAAATGCAATCACAAATCATGATTCACGATCATGTCATGAATCACAACACTAATTTTCTTTGACTAGTTACTTGGATGTATTGTTAGCATGTTTTGTAGTATTTCTCCAGGCATCACCACCCCACCATTGTACTCATTAATGAGCGTATTTAAGTCAGGAAGTTTGTTCTACAGCTCATTGGGGAAGTACAGCTATAGGCATTCATGTTCCTTCCCGTACAGCATGTGAGTTACAGTACTGTAAGTACTGGTGGGCGAAGTGGCCCCAATTTGCTCCGCAAAGTGATTCACTGAGTAATGCGGAATCCACAGAGAAATCCACAATGTGAAGTGGAGTACTTCACTTCTTAATGAGGAACGCAAAGTCCATTGAAACCAATGACTTTTTCTGCCTCCCCCAAACCACTTCTCCAACAATTTTAAGGTGAAGTACATTGAAATAAATGTAATTAGCCTCACATCGCCCTGTAATTGAGTTCCAAATGAAATTCTGCAGTTATTCATGGGATTGCAGGTCACATCTGCTCTAGATTGTTTGGCACAGCCTCAGCTCTGGCCTGGGTAGTGTGTGTGCAGTGGTAGCTGGAGACAGTTTGCTCTCAAAGCTCTGTGATTCAAAACCTCTAAAAGCTGTTTAAAATGCCTTTTTGAGTACTATGTTTTGCTCAAAATTTAGTACATCAAATGTAGGAAACCCTTCTGTGCTCATATCATCAAGTGTTTATTGTTGTGTGTGGATTTTGAATGTTAATTTAGAACAGTCAGTCTGTGTACTGTGAAGTGTGCTTTGGGGTAGGAGCATATTTGTGGTGTAGGTTGATTAACTGGGAGAAAAAGGCAGTCTCTGTTTTGGTTATATTTTTCTTGTATAACTGTTAATGTAGATGCAGTAATATTTTCAGTAATTTTTGACAATTTTTTGCTGATTGTTGCGGAGCAGCAGTGTACAATTTGTCTGTTTAAAACATTTGGTTATATTACTAAAGGTTTTCAATTTGCTGTTATAACCACACCTACCCAATCCAACCCAATGCAAAACAATTCCTGTCTCATTTCACTTATTGTTGGGTCAGTCTATCACTCTTCACCAGTCTTTGCCCCCTCCCTCTTCTACTTAATGATACTGATTGATAGGTCACACCCAGCCAAGTTCCTACCCAATCCTTCTGTGTGCTTCTACTCCTCTTAGAGCTACTGATCTGCACACCAGGCTTGGTGCCTTTGGCAGGCACAACACTTCCTAATCCTGTCTTCTCCTATCCACTTAACCGACTGTGTCCATAACTCTTCTAGCCCTCGTATTTGCGGTGCCATGACACACTCCTTATACTCAAGCCTTTTCTTATTCCTAATCACCTTATCCATAGTGGCTCACCACAACAAAGAACAAGGATCAGGTCCACCTCTGGAAATTTCCAATCCTGTAACCAGAACCTCATTCCACTGCACCACCCCTTATTTAACATGTCCACCTCCCCTTATCCTTGGCTCATATCCTTCACCCTTACACTTTCTGTTCCCTTCATATATGTCAATCAGAGCACTCTCCTTAGCTTTCCTTCACTGCCACTCTAGCATTACATCGCACCCATCATCACCTTGCGGAAGGTAGCAAAGGAAAAAGCACTCCTATCCTTCAAAAAATTTGATCAAGAAACTGTTTGTCTTGCTCCTTTTCTGTTCAGGTTATGTGGAGCTAAACTCTGGACCCCCATTATCACTTGCTTCTCCTGCAGAATTTGCATCTGCACCCGGACTTAAGTTAATGTTGGTCAACATATTGAGCCTCACAAAAAAGTTTGATCATCACTAAGTATGGCCTGCCCATACTGAGCTGGACCATATTATCATAACCGAATCTTGGCTCAAAAAGTCAAATAGTGATCAACAAGTCTCCCTTCCTGGCTACAATCTGCAAAGGGCAGATAGGGAAGCCAGAGGGGGTGGTGTGGCCATCTACACTAAATCTAAGTTTACAGTCAGTGATATTCACTGTAAAGCTTAACCTAAGGAGTATGAAATCATATCTCTCAAATTATACCTGCAATCCACTGAATGTCTCATTATTATTGGTGGTTATCACCCCCATCTGGTGGCACTGACATCCTCACCATACTTAAATCCTTAATTGCCTCTGCCAACACTGAAACTTTAATACTTGGGGATTTTAATATGGACTAGCTTACCCCCAAGTCACATAGCCTGAAATCCTTCTGTGATGAATTCGGCTTAGCCCAGTTAGTCGGTGAACCCACTAGAACCAATACATCCAATTTTGACAACAGTTCTGTCCTTGATGTCATTTTTTCTATGCATCCCCACAAAATTCTTCACTCTGCAGTCTTTCACAATGACATGAGTGATCATGGGGTGGTTGTTTGTACAAGATCGCAAATTATAGCCCGTCAGCAACCAACACTCATAACTAAGTGGTCCTTTCACAAGTTTAATACATCAGACTACTTATCCGACTTGAGCAAAATTAGATGACAAGACCTGTACCTTGCCAAAACAATCAATGAGGTGGTCACTGTCCTTAACAACAACCTCACTACACTGGCCAACAAGCATGCCCCTTTGATCAAAGTCATGGTGCGTAAAACATCCAACCCATGGTTTACATCAGATCTCAAGGCTACACTCCTACGCCGTGATAAACTCTGGGCTAATGATAAAAAATCTAAAAGCCCAGCTGACTGGCAAGCATTCAGATCAGCTAGAAACACTTGCATTAAACAAACCTGCACAAGCAAAGCCAACTATTATGTCTACACCCTTGAACAGGCAAAAGGGAATTCCCCAAAAATCTGGAAGACTCTCAAGTCCATTGAAGGTCGGCCTGTAGCCCTCTCCATCCCTCTGAAAATATTCGGCATTGGTAGGGCTGTGGAAAACAGCTGCCTTATCCTCAAGGAAATCAACAATCACTTTGTAACTGCTGGCCTAGCTTTCTACTCTTCACCTTATGCAGCCTGTGGTAGCAACCAAGACTGTAATAACATTGACTCCCAAACTTCAACCCGCCCACTCCATTTGTGCCCACTTAGCTATAAAGAAGTCAAAGATTTACTTCTTAACATAGACATTCGAAAAAGTGCAGCGGACAACAGTCTAGAACCTTTTTTTCTCAAACTAGGCTATCTGGACCTCACCGCCCCATCCTCCACTTATTCAATCTTTCCATTTCCACTGCCACTGTTCCTTCCTGCTGGAAATCTGCCCATGTCCTCCCATTATTCAAGTCAGGGGACCCATGTGACCTAAACAACTATAGGCCCATCTCAAGCTTACCTGTCCTCTCCTAAGTCCTCGAAAAGCTAGTTTACTCCCAAATGAAACTCCATATTGAATCATCTTCAGTCCTCAACCCTGCACAATCTGGCTTCTGCCCAACCATAGTACAGTCACTGCTCTAGCCAAAGTTACCAATGAATGGATCACAGCCATGGACTCCAAGAAAGTTACTGGTGCAGTATTTTTAGATCTCAGCAAAGCGTTCAACACTGTTGACCACAATCTGTTAGTCTCAAGCCTAATAAAAGTAGGCACCAACCCCCCTTGCTGTCCAGTGGTTTACCGACTATCTGTCTGGAAGGACCCATAAAGAAATACTGATGGCCTCTTTTCTGAATCCCTCCCAGTTGTCAGGGGAGTCCCTCAGGGCTCCATATTAGGTCCCATCCTCTTCTCCCCATACACCAATAACCTTGATGCACATATATGCCAGTCCCATCTGCATTTCTTTGTTAATGATACTGTACTGTATACATCAGGCCCTACACTGGCTGAAGTGAGGGATGTACTCCAAGCCGACTTTGCACAACTCGAAATCAACCTAATCAATGCCAAACTACTCCTCAATTCCAAGAAAAATAAGGTAATGATCTTTTCCCCAAACACCACCCCCACTTCCCTTGCAAACACGTACAAAGAATTCATCGCTGCCTCCCTAGATGAACCCCTTGAAATCACCTCCAAATTCAAATATCTCGGTATGTGCCTAGACAACAAGCTTTCCTTTCATGACCATCTCAACGATCTGGCAAAGAGGCTAAAAATTAGGCTAGGTTTCTTCTTCTGTAACAAGTCCCTCTTTCCATTGGATACCAGAACTAGGCTGGTCCAGGCCACTTTCTTGCCACTACTAGACTATGGAGATCTAATCTATTCCTCCACAGTGGCCTCAGGACTCAACAAACTAGATGTCTTCTACCTCCAAGCCATATAGTTCATGACAAACCTACTGTACCAAACTGACCATTGTGATTTGTACCTAGCCAATGGCTGGACATCACTCTCAACTAGACACAAGCTTCATGCTGGTATCTGGACTCTTAAGCTACTCCTGAACAAGCTCCTGAACTATCTCACAACCCTTTGCTGTATTTCCCATAGCACATACTCTCTTAGGAAAAATGACCTCTTCCTCCTTGATGTACTGAGAACTCATACCTCACTAGGCAAGAGGGCCATATTGAGCATACTCCCAACTATCTGGAACCAGATCCAAGGCATACTGAAGCTTCCCGGCACTGTCCCTGTCAGCCTATATTAAAGGTTGGTTGGAGCAAAAATAAGATACGTGCAGCTGCTTCTAAATCCTAGCTCACTGTTCTAACCCTAGTCCACTGCTTCCTGTTACTTATCTAGAAATTAGCTGCCTTGATACTCTGAAACAATAACTTTGTACCTTTTTTTTGTACTTCTATTTTTCTATGTCATCGTCATTTTTATGCAACATGTTAATGCTTGCCCATAATTCTATACTTGAATTTGTACTGGTTTTTTGATTATGCAATCTGTAACTACCTGTCTGTGTCAATGGACCTCCTTGTGAATGAACTTGCTCAGTGGAGTTTTCCTACAATAAACTTGAAACTTGAACTTGAACTTAACACTGAAAATCACACATGGCAAACAATGTCATAAGTATGTTCTTAAATAATTGCACAAGACTCCATATTATTATATGAAACATTCTAATGCAAGGATGAAAATAAGTTTTTCATCCACTGACCAGCAAGGCTGGAGTCTGGGGAAAATGGTTCCTCAAGCCATCGAGATTTCTCCACTGGCTTACTATTGCGGCACTTCTGTATTTATTGCAATATTACCTTCTGCAATACAAGGCAACAGTCCTACATTAGTTACATATATGTTCTACTATCCTGTTACTGTACAAAATGTGTCAGCATTTTGCTAATGTGCCAGTGTCAATGTAAACCCATAGAAAGATCCACTTGTATTCCTTTTGTTCCTAATAACCTACGTGTTCTGTATTGTAAACATAGAAATATAGACTTTGTCGGCAGATAAGGACCCCTTGGCCCACCTAGTCTGCCCATTTCCCTACCTATTGGATAAGCTGCAGATTCTAGATAACCAGTAGCCTACTTCCTCCTACCCACCTTATAATTGGCCTATGTATGTCCCATGCATTCTTGAATTTCCCCACTGTTTTTCACCCCATAGCCTCTACAGGAAGGCTGTTCCATGCATCCACCACCCTCTCTGTGAAATAGTACTTTCTCATGTTGCCTCTGAGCCACCACCTCCCATTTTCAGATTGTGCCCCCTTGTTCTTGCACATCTCTTTTTCTTAAATATGCTACCCTCTTGGACTTTGTTGATTTCCTTGAGGTACTTGAAAGTTTCTATCATGTCCCCCCTCCCTCCTTTCCTGAAGGATATACATATTAAGCTACTTTAGTCACTCTTCATATGGCTTCTGGTGCAGACCCTGCACCATTTTGGTTGAGCTCCCTTGTACTGCCTCCATCCTGTCTATGTCTTTGCAGAGATGGGGTCTCCAGAACTGCACACAGTAGTCCAGATGGGGTCTCACCAATTGTCTGTACAGAGGGATAACAACTTCTCGCTTTCTACTGGTGTTGCCTCTCCCTATGCATCTGAAATTCCCCCAGCTATCCTTACTGCCTTCCCACACTGCTTGCCTACCTTAAGGTCATCTGATATGAACAACCCTAGGTCTCTCCACTTTTGTTGTTGTTAATACCTCCCCCCAAATTGTGTACTCTTCCCCTGGGTTTTTGTTTCCCAGGAGCATTACTTTGCACTTCTTTGCATTGAATCAAACCTGCCATACTCTTGACCATTGCTTCAATTTTGCCAAGTCCCTTCTCATCCTTTCCACCAGCCCCTTGTGTATTAACCATGTTGTAGATCTTTGTGTCATCTGCAAAGAGGTATAGTTTTCCTTCCAGACCCTTTGCAATATCACTTATAAAGACATTAAAGAGTACCAGTCCCAGTACTGAACCCTGTGCTTACCCACTAGTGACTCCTCTTTCTCCTGAGTGTGCTCCGTTTACTATTACCCTCTGTGTCTTGTTGTCCAGTCAGTTTGTTACCCAGGCTACCACCCATGCAATACTCCTCACTACTGAATATATTTACCAAAGCAATACATCCATTTTGTAATTATGAGTTCAATATACTGTGTATTTTATAGCTTACTGCACAGTACATTAGCACTGTTTATGCAATATAAAGTAGTTGTATTTGAAAAGTGCCCCCCCATGTCACAGCTGGATCTCCAGCTCAGTCTGTCCTTTTTACTCTTTTATAACTTAAACTGAAATATGCACTACTGTACTGTATGCATTTTTTTTCTGTTTTAGGTATCATGGATGGTGATTTTTACCGAAAAGAAATTGTACAAAGATTCTAGTGCCACACATCCAATGGCAATTTCCAAATGGACACTGTTTCGTGCATGGGGCATTTAAACTATTTGCTTATTTATTGCTGTAGGTCAGTATTGATTTATGTACTTATTGCAAACACTTGCCAGGAATGTCCTACTCCCCCTGGCATGAGCTCCTTTCCAGATGCATCCTGGGTGAAGAAGGAAGAGAACAGATTAGAACAAAAGGCAACATAACTTTTAACATCTTTAGGATTTTATGGACAGCACAACATGATGGTGAAGTAATTTGTTTATTTATTTGTTTGATAATTGGAATTACAAACCTTTGAGTCAGAGACTCTTTTGCAAAGGCTCTATGTCACATATAGTACCTGATATTACTGTATATCAGTTACTATTGGGAGAGTTAGAAGGCTGGACATTAGTTACACTTACATTATCCCAGCAGCAGCATCAACTAGGAGCAGATTTATCCTGGACTCCCTTCAGGGTGCCTTCCTCAAGCAACTGGTCATGGAACCAACTCGGCAGAAGGCACTACTGGACCTTGTGCTCACAAACAGGGACAGTGTGATGGGGGTAAGAGTGGGGTAGCACCTGGGGAACAGTGACCACCAGTCACTGTGGTTTGAAATCACAGAAAGAGCAGAACCAAACCACACAAAAACACGTATCCTGGATCTTAGGGGACAAACTTTGAGAAAATGGGGAGATACTTGAAAGAGGCATTATGGGGAATGGGGCAGGAATCAGGGGTTGAGGAACAGTGGGAAGTATTTAAAATGGGGATTACAAGAGCAACAGAATTATGTATTAAGCAGGTTAGCAAGAGGAAAAGGAAAAGGACACCATTATGGTTTTCCAAAGAGGTAGCAAAGAAAGTGAAAGCCAAAAAGATTGCATTCAGGCAATACAAAAAGACACAGGCAGAAGGGGATAGGGAGAAGTACCAGGAGAAGCAAAGGGAGGCAGGGAGGTCAGTAAGGAAAGCCAAAGCTCAGACAGAAGAACACATTGCAAAATCAGTGGGTAGAGGGGACAAAACCTTTTACAGGTACATAAGTGAAAAAAGAAAGGCAAAGGGAGGGATAGTGAGACTGAAGGGGGAGGATGGGGGCTGTGTGGAGGATGACAACAGTAAAGCTGACATATTGAACAGGTATTTATGCTCAGTCTTTACTGAGGAAGAGGAGGGTAATGGGTCTGAATGGAGTACAAGGTGAGAATGGTGCAGAAATGGACACAAGTCCCTTTACACGAGAAAGGGTCCTGAAGGAACTGGAAGTAATAAGAGTTGATAAAGCAATGGGGCCAGATGGGATGCACCCCAGGGTCCTTAAAGAACTAAGAGAGGTGATGGCTGAACCTCTTTGTATCCTGTTTAGCCGATCACTAGAAACAGGGGAGGTACCCAAAGACTGGAGGATAGCAGATGTAGTCCCCTTGTACAAAAGTGGGAACAAAGAGGAAGCGGGGAACTACAGACCAGTCAGCCTCACCTCGGTAGTGGGGAAGATCATGGAAGCACTACTGAAGGAGAGATTGGTGGAACATCTGATTGTCAATGGACTACAGGACCCAAGGCAGCATGGTTTCACCAGGGGAAGGTCATGTCAGACCAACTTCATTGAATTTTTTGACTGGGTGACTAGGGAGGTGGATCAGGGGAGGGCAGTGGACATGGCCTATCTGGACTTCAGCAAGGCCTTTGACACTGTGCCACATAGAAGACTATTGCACAAACTGGGAAATATGGGTGTGGGCAGGACAGTAGTGCGGTGGGTAGGTAACTGGCTGGGCAGCAGGACACAGAGGGTGGTGGTAAATGCCTGTCACTCCACAGAGGGAAGAGTGACCAGTGGGGTACCACAGGAATCAGTGCTGGGACCGGTACTATTCAATATCTTCATCAGTGACATTGTTCAGGACCTAGAAGGCAGAATTTCACTGTTCGCTGATGACACAAAGCTCTGTAACAGAGTAGACACACCAGAGGGTGTAGACAGAATGAGAAGGACCTGCAGAAACTTGAAGAATGGTCAGGGGTTTGGCAGTTGAAATTAATGCAAGGAAGTGCAAGATAATGCATATGGGGCACAAAACCCTGGCACAATATATCAGTTGGGGGTGAGATATAGCATGCACCAAGCAGGAAAGGGATCTTGGAGTTATCATCTCTGATGACCCCAAGGCAGGAAACAGTGTGACAAGGCAGCAGGTAAAGAAATAGGATGCTGGGATGCATAGGCAGGGCATCACCAGCAGGAAAAGGAGGTCATAATTCCACCATACAAGACACTAGTGAGGCCGCACTTGAGTATACCAGCAGTTCTGGAGACCTTACCACGTAAGGACATAGACAGGGTAGAGAAGGTTCAGAGGAGGGCAACAAAGATGGTGCATGGATTGTATCACAAGTCCTATGAGGACAAGTTGAAGGCACTGAACATGTACTCCTGGAGGAGAGGAGGAGAGAGGGATATGATAGAGACATACAAGTGTCTTACAGGGAGGAACAGGGTGCAGGAATGCACTATTTTAAGCGAAAAGATGTTCCAGGACTAGAGGGCATGGGATGAAGTTGGAGGGAGGACGATTCAGAGGAAATGTGAGGAAGAATTTCTTCACAGAACGGGTGGTGGACAAGTGGAACACCCTGCCAGAGGAAGTGGTGGGGGCTGAAACAATCACAGGATTTAAGAATGCATGGGATAGACATAAAGGAATTCTGGAGGTCAGGGGTAAGGGGCAACAGACTTCCTGGAAAACATAAACTGAACTTACAAACTTAAATGGGCAGACTGGGTGGGTCATAGGCCCTTATCTGCCGACACTGTCTATGTATCTATGTATCTATTATAGTAAACAAGAAGCATATAAAATTGTGTTGCTAACATAACTTCAGTGATGCTGTTTGAGAACTTAGTAACATACAAAGTAATATAATAATTAAATCTGAAAAGTGACTCTAAATCTATTAGGTATGCAAACATGTAGTAATGGATATTGCTGCCCTACCCAAAGTATTATCCAGGGACCATCATGTCAGTATCCTAATGGAGGAAAAAAGTGCCTCCTGCAGTAACATCTTTTTTATTTATTTTATTCATTCATTCATATATGTATGTATGTCTGTCTGTCTTTGGTAACCGGGTAGGTGCGCTGATCCAGAGGACCATTTTCAGTGATGACCCAGGCCACACAGTGGCAACAAGAGCACCAATACATACAGTGCATTCAGGATATGGTACAATGGAGTTTGCCCTTTAAGGGGCAGATCAGGTTGTCCTGGTGCACCCCTTCCCTTTTCATCAAGATGGTGTGCTCAGAAGGGATAGGGGGAAGGAAGGAGAGGGCCAGGAGATAGAACAATAGCCAGGCAACAGTGAAGGGGAGGGGCGAGTGGAGGTACATAATGGGCAACACAAGAGTGGTTCAGCCACTTTTGCTTGAGTTTTGTGATTTAATTGAAACTGCAGCACATCAGATTGGCTGAACATCAGGATAGGTTTGTGCACTAGGAAACAACAGGTAAGACAGGTCACAATGAACGAAGTTTAAAGAAAAAAATGTATAAAATAATATGGTAATAAAAACAGAAATAAAATAATAGTGAGATATAATGACAGGTTGCATTACTTTATAAGAAAAGAAGCATGGAATGTGAATTGTAGGTGAATGGCTCAGTAGGCCTAGATTGTGACCCTTGTTTGTATGAAGTTTTGAGTGGGACCCCTGTTTGAGTGAAGTTTTGTTGTAAATTGAATAAGGCTGTAACAGTTTTGCTTAGTTCTCGGTTTCTGGTTGAAAATCTTGTAAGGCATAGCTTTCTGGCATTCCCGCGCCAGCATTCCATTAATTTGAAGTTCTGAACTTGCAAACATGTTGTGGGCAAAGGGGATTACAGGCAGGAAAAGTTTTGCAGTTGTATGTTTTCATTTAATGGAATCGCCGAGCAAGAGAGGCGAGCTGAACCTATGCTGCTGCAGGAGTTGTGGAACGCCATTAGGGCAATGGGACAAAGTAAGGGCTTTGTTTTGCAGGTTTGTACAGGGTGTTTTGCCTGGTTTCTGGGTACATGCAAGGAACTCGTGCCAGAAAAGGTGAAGCGAACAGGCAAGGCCTCAGCCTGCAAGGGTTTTTTTAGGAAGCAGATTTAAAATTAAAGGAGTTGTTTAAAAGCTTTTCTGAGAAAGCACGTGGGGCATGAACGGTGCTATGGTCTGATGCTGATGCTGATGTAAAATCAGAAGATTAGTGTTTGCTCAATGTTTGCAGAGGGGGAGACCTTGGGGTAACAGGGAACTTTTCAGCTTTTGTCAGGAAAGTGGAGAATCTCACTGCTGAGTGAGAAGAGGGAAATTCAAAAAGGGGCAAGGAGACAGGGCCTGCCTAAAGGGATTCAGGTCAGCAGGCATTGTTTGTGGCGGCCTAAGTGGCCGAAAGCAAAAAGCAACAAGCTAAGGGAGGTGGAAGGCATCCGTCTCAAGACGAGAGGGGGATAGCTTCTGGAGAAAAGGAGCTTGGACAGTAGAAGCAGGGTTGATGGTGACCTGAGGGCTGAGCACTGGGCACAATGGGCAAGGGAGGGGAAGGCAGGGGGAACAGGAGGGGGGAGGCAGGCGATAGAAGCCTGGGTGCAGGATATCACCAAAATAAGATGCATGGAGTGATGTTACACACCAGGGGAATCATGCGGAGGCATGCCATAGAGGCCTGGGTGGCAGGATAACGCTGAAGAAAGATGCATGGTGTGACGTCACACGTCAAGGTAACCATGCAGTGGTAGCAAAGATGGCCTGGTGAACTAGGAAATGGCCTAAGGATGGGGAAATAATTGACATAGGGCACAAAGGGGAGCGGAAGCAACCCATGCAAACATGGGAGCAATGCAAAGAAGGGGATATGGTCTCAGGCATGTGAGAACATGCAAAAAGGGAGTTGTATAGGCCAAAATGAGGCCACAAGTGACAGAGCAATGGATGCAGTATGGATGCCATCCGTGGGGAGAACAAAGAGAAATGGGCCCAACAGGACAGGAGCATGGTGAAGGAAGCCAGGAGGAGAGTAGGAACAAGGAAAGAGACTCTCAAGAGGAAGGGAGATGGGAATTTTTTGCACCACAAAAGCCACTTGGTGCATTTAAAAAAAAACAGGAAAAAAGGGAGGGGGGACGGAGAGGCCTGGGATGGTTAGCAGCAATAACAATGCAAAAGCATGCAAGGGGAATATGGTTAGGCCTGGACAACCACAGGCAGTGGCGCATGAAACGTTTTGAGGCCTGGAGGGGCACTGAAAAAGAGAGGTAGATAGAAGACATGAGAGGCAATTAAAAAAAAAAGAGTGGGGACACTTTTGTCACCATTGGTTGACCTTTTCTCTTGGAATGGGGCCTGGTCATTTGGGAAATATTATTGGCTAAGTTGTAATTAATGAAATTCTCATTTCTTTTCTTCAGTTGTCTCCACAGTTGCGGAAAGCAAGGAACATGGCACCAAAAAGAACAGGCCTTCAAAGGAGGACACCTATAGGGCTATAGTTGAGCTGGCAGAAAAAGCCAATAGAATCTGGGAGCTAGTTGAAGGGGGGAAACCAGGGAGACCTGGGGAGAAAAGGAAAGCGGAGAAGGGAAAAGGGGGAAGAGGGAAGCAACTGGCTGAGGGACCTAGCAGCCCAGCCAGGACACAGCCACCGATAGTGGGACCCAACAAGGTGGCTAGTCCAGTATCCCTGCACCCTGTTGACCTGGTGCTGCCAGTACCTCCCCAGGACCAGTTTGGGCTTCCCCCAGTGGAACCCAGACCAGATCCCCAGCCCGTAGTGGTTCCTCCACAGCCACTAGTAGAGCAACCACATCTTCAACCACAAGGCACCATACTTGGGTGCCAGGAAGACAGCAGCCAACAAGGAGCAGACAAGGCCACAGGTAATACACCCAGCTCCGTGGGGGACAGCATCAAAGGGTATATATACCAAATTGTTTTGGCACTAGGGAGAGGGGGTTTGGAGCAGATGGAGTCAGCACTAGCAGAGATTAAGACAGAAAAGGAAGTGCTGAAAGAAAAAGAAGGGGGGTGGAGAAAGAAGGAAAAGGAACGAGGGAGATAGGAGCTCCTGGGATGAGGGTAGGCAAGCACATACCATTGGCCATGAAATAGAAAATAAGGAAGGGAGAGTACGTGGCTATCTTCACCTTGGTAAGCCGGAAAGTGGCAGCAAAATATGAGGAGGCAGAGAATATTGGGAAGAGTGAAAAGGCAACAGCGGTAGTTTTGTTAGGCAAGAAGGAGGAGGAGGACAAATTCACTAAAGGGAAGACCTGGGAAGGGTGGTTTGTAGGTTTCGCCACATTCTCAGCCATAGTATTGGAAAAGAGGCCTGATTTAAACATTCCACTCATCACATACTCCTTGATAATACGGAGATCAAAAGCGAAAGGGGTTGGGGGATGGATATACTATGATGAATTATTTCGGCAGAGAATGGCGACATATGGAGACGTAAGATGGGACACGAAATAACTAGACTTGTAGACAGATTACATAACTGATCAGTCCAAACCAGAGGGGGAGTTTGTGAAGAAAGGTGCCATGCCACAGAGATGTTGCTGGGCCTACAATAGATCCTTTAGGTCCTGGCCACAATGCCGTTTCTGGCATGCATGTTTGAAGTGTTGGGGATCACATCCAGCGAGCAGATGCAGGACGACATGGGTCCAGGGAGCCCAAGGATCTGGGGGGCAAGGGTCTGGTCAACAGTTTTTTCAGGAAGGGCAGGGATATAAAGGGCAGACATGGAATAGAGGGGGGAGGGGCAGGGGACATGCAAATAGAGGGAGTCAGAATCATTGATCAGCAAGGTCAGACATCAATCAGAAGGGGACACCTTGGTGGAGAAAAAGAAATGAAGACAAGGGAGCAATTTAAAGAAGCTAGAACCCCCATCAGGATAGAGGCATGGGAAGAATGGTTAGACAGATACCCAAATAGGAAAACAGCAGAGATGATTAAAAAAGGTTTTTGCTCAGGTTATTCATTGCAGTGTGAGGGCCTAAGGCAAGCCAGAGAGGTGAACAATCTGGGTTCAGTAATAGGGAGGGAAGAAATGTTAAGACAAAAAATAGAGAAGGAAAAGGCAGCAGGGAGAAGAGAGAGACCATATGATACCTCCCCCATTGCAGAATATGAGGATTTCTCCATTGGGTTTGGTCCCCAAAAAACAGGAAGGGGAATACAGGGTGACTCATCACCTATCCTTTCCGGAAGGCGATTCGGTGAACAATTTTATCAGCTAGGAATATAGTAAGGTGACATATTTCACTTTGGAAGACATAGTCCGGCTCACACGGGCAACTGCAGATGCGTGGATAGCAAAGACAGACAAAGATTCTGCTTTCAGATTACTTCCTGTTAGGAAAGAGGACTGGGACTTGGGGTTTAAAATTGGGAAACAGTACTATTTTGACAAAGCCAAGCCCATGGGTTGTTCTATGGCATGTGTGATATTTGAAGCTTTCAGCACATGGTTGCAGTGTATATTTCAAGAAAGAACTGGTTATAAAATAGTGATTCACTATTTCAACAATTTCCTTTTTATAGGCAGTGGGAAAAGAGAGACAGAAAAAATGTTAGCCAGCTTCAAAGAGCTGTGTAAAGAACTAGGGGTGCCATTGGCACCTGAAAAAACAGAAGGGCCCAGTAAGGTGTTAGAATTTCTGGTTATTGAGATAGATGCCCTGGGAGAGATAGTTCGGCTGCCAGACAAAAAAGTGGAAAAACTGAAGGACCTGATTCAGATACATACCAGTAGAAGAAGAGTACAACTAAAACAGGTACGACAAGTATTAGGACATCTGAACTTTGCTTGCAGGGCTATTGGGCCAGGGAGGGCTTTCACCAAAAGGTTAGCAAGGGCTACAGCCAGAGTGACCAGACCACACCATTGGGTAGACATGACAAAAGGAGTCAAGAAGTTTTTTAAAGTATGGGAGGAATTCCTCAAGGAAAATAATGGCTGCTCCTTTTGGCAGGAGGAATGGGTGTATAACACAGATCTCGATTTTTACACTGATGCAGCTAGGGGCCTAGGCATGGGGGGGCTATCTGAGGGGCAGATGGTTTGCAGAACTGTGGCCAGCAGACTGGATGAAGGATGGTAAGGTGAAAGATATAACATTGCTAGAAATGATCTGGGCATGCACCCTGGTTTGGGGGAAAGAATTACGGAATCAGAAAGTGACATTCTGGTGTGACAATAGAGCAGTGGTAGAGGTCCTAAACAACAGGGGAGCCAGGTCAGAAATGGTCATGCAAGTTCTGCGACTCTTGGTGCTAAGAGCCTTGCAGTTGAACATGTCATTCAGAGTGAAAGACATAGAAGGGGTACACAATACCCTGGCTGACAGCCTTTCCCGCCTGCAGTTGGATCATTTCCGGAGGCTGGCACCAACAGCAGAGGAAGAAAAAATACCCATACCAACGAACATCTGGGACACTGGCAAGAAGGAGCAGAACTGTTATTTCTCAGTTCATGGGCACCACAGACTCTGAAGGCCTAAAATGGGGCCTGATGAGTGTTTCAAACATTCAGAGGAACACACCATATGGAGAGAAGTAGACTGCTCACAGAAGAACAATTGAGGAAATTCACTGTGGAACAAGGGCAAAAAGGAACAGCCTACACCACAATGGGGGTCTATTTGGCAGGGATTAGTGTTATTTGCAGTTTAAAAGGATGAAGGGACCCACCAAAATCAATGTTTATTAGAAGAATGATGCAGGGCTCGGGTAGGTTAAAACAAGGGACAGTGGATAAGAGAAGACCAATAGGGGAACAATGGCTTGTGAAACTAAAAGATGTGTTACCAGCAATATGCAGATCAAAGGCCGGGGCCCAGCTATTTCACACGATTTATGTTATAATGTTTGCAGGGGCCATGAGAGTGAGTGAGGTGGTAGGCCATGGCAAGAAAGACAAGGAAGGGGGATTAGAATGGGAAGACATAAGCTGAGGGATGAAGGAGATACAGATCTTGATTAAGAGGCCAAATACAGATCAAAGGGGACAGGGTTGCATGGTAACACTAAGGAAACATGTAGAGGGAGCATTGTGCTCTGTGCAGACTTTGTGGGCTTTCGCCACAGAGTATGGGAAGAGGACAGGGAGATTATTTGTGCATGGTGATGGGAAGAGGGTCACTAGTTATCAAGTCACAGCATTACTCAGGAAAGGCATGAAATTCCTGGGGGAGGATTCGATTAATTATTCATCCCACTCCTTACAGATAGGGGCTGCCTCACAGTGGGCAGCAGCAGGTGAGACTGTGAATAATATTTTGGAATAGGGACTCTGGCAGTTTGCCAGTTATAAGAGATACATTCGAACACTGCAGTGCGGAGACTAACGTATCACCTATGTTTTTGTTACAGATCTGGAGCCACATTGGGGGGGTGGGGAGAGGTGCTATTATGGTAACGAAACTAAGACCATATATAAGACATTTATTTTGCTTAAACCCTTTAGGAAGAGGGAGGATCATGGAATTCTGGATCTGCGGTCACTTTTATGTTTACTGGGCAGAAAGGAGAGCTGAGAAAAAGGCTGGGGGAAAGCAACTTTACCAAGATGTGAAACAATGTAGATTGGTGTGGTGCAGCATCAGGGGGCTGAGATGGCACAACTGCTTCCTACCCTGAAAGAGCTGAAGGAGCGGTGACCCATTCTAGACTTAATTATTATACATTTAGGGGTAATGAACTTGGGGGTAAGCCATGTGTGGACACATACATGCAAGTAAAAAGGGACCTAGAGACAATACAATGGTAGTGGCCTAAGGTATGCCTTGCCTGGTTGTATATAATACCAAGGAGGGTTTGGAGACATGAGCACAGCCATAGAGCTGTGGATAGGGCAAGGAGAAAGATGATCAGAAGGGTAGGGACACTGATAAGGAAAATGGGAGGACAAGTGATACTGCAGGGTATGGAAGAGTGGGTAGACAATTTCTACAGGTTGGATGGTGTGCATCTGTCAGATCTAGCCATAGACATATTTAATACAGAAATGATGGGTTTTATAGAAGCATGGAGGAGGTATGCAAAAAATGGAGGATAAATTAAAAAAAAAAGGGGACTGGGAAGAAGGTTTCCTGAGGTATGCAGGAACAACCCCCTAAGTGAGGGGAAAGCCAGTCGTCCAATGCAAGCCGGAGACTGGCTAATGGGGAAAAAGGGGGGGAAGAGGGAAGGGGGGAAAGAAAAGGAAGAAGATGAAAAGAGGAAGAAGCTGAAGGAGAAAAGGGGTCTCCGTTTTCACCATTGCCTAACAGAAAAGGAGAAGAAGAAGGCACCCAGGACTTCACCTGGTTGGGGCGCAAAAAGAGAAAGAAAGAGGGATGATCAGAGATTGATATATGGATGGAAATAAATTAAATTGTGAGAGATATAATAATAAAAGAGAATGAAATGGAACATGGAATTATGACATATAAATAAATTAATTGCCAATCTGAGCACAACAACAAACAATGGTCTCTGTCTTTTTGTGAGGGAAAAGGGGGAATCCGGGAAAATGGAGTTTGCCCTTTTAGGGTCACACCAGGTTGTCCTGGTGCACCCCTTCTCTTTTCATCAAGATGGTGTGCTCAGAAGGGGAGGGGGGAAGAAAGGAAGGGGAGGGCCAGGTGATAGAACAATGGCCAGGCAACAGGAAGGGGACTGGCAAGTGGAGGTACATAATGGGCAACACAAGAGTCGTTCAGCCACTTTTGCTGGAGTTTTGATCCCTCCCACCCACCCTATGATATAGAGCAAGAGGGAAGACAGTCAAAAGGGACTGTATGGTCAGGTCTGTCAAAAGTGGATGACAGATGTGTCCGGTAGGACTATTATTGGATTGCCAAAGGTGGATGGCAGAAAATAATATGGTTATTGGACTGCAAAAGGTGGATGGCAGAAAAGGGAAATGGGGGGGAAGGAGGGGGGAAGGAAAAAGAATAAGACAAAAAGAGGAAGAAGCTGAAGGAGAAACGTGGTCTCGGTTTTCACCGTTACCTAACAGAAAAGGAGAAGAAGAAGGCACCTGGGTTTTCACCTGGGGTGAGCAAAAAGAGGAAGAAAGAGGGATGATCAGAGATTGATATATGGATGCAAATAAATGAAATTGTGAGAGATATAATAATAAAAGAGGATGAAATGGAACATGTAATTATGATATATAAATAATTGAATTGCCAGTCTGAGCACAACAAACAACAATGGTCTCTGTCTTTTTGTGAGGGAAAAGGGGGGAATCCGGGACAATGCACCAAACTTGTGGTCATGGGAAGGAAAGTAAATAGTAATTAACTAAGTTGTAAAGGACAGTGCGTAAATAAGCAATAACAAGTGAAAAAACATATGGTACAGGTAACATACAGTACATACAATAACAGTATACAGATTCAGTATTTCAGTTTCCATACAGTTTTCCAGGATAGCAGCAATACAGGTTACATACATTAGCAGTATACAGTTACAAGATTCAGGGTAACTTACAGTAGAGGCAAACATTATGCTTTGTAGTGTCAGGCAGTAAGCACTTTCACAGAGACAATTAATATAGCAACTAGGAGATGAAGAAACAAGGGGAATAGTGCTGCACAGTGCAGGTTTAGGTAGATCAGCACACATAAGGTCTAGAGGGCTGTGAAAGTAAGGGCAGGGTGAGGAAAGGAGGATCAGACAAGGGATCGAAGTAAGTGCTGCTTATGGAAAAGCATATGTTTCTAGGCTCTAGCATCTTGCACACAGCAGTGACAATTTGCAGCCATAAGGAGCCAGGCATTCAGGTTTTGTTTAAAAGCTTGGTGGGTGGCACACAAGTGAACAGACAGAGGGAGCTGGTTCCACAGGGAGTGAGCTGTGATTGAGAAAGTTCAATTTCCTATAGAGGAGGTGACGAAGGGATCTTCTAACGGGGGAACTGAGGAAGCCCTGAGATTCCTAGAGGCCACCCTACTGTATCTGACCGCAGAGGTAAACGCAGGGACAGGTGCTGATTTTGGAGCATAATGTCCACTAAATAGCCCCTAGCGTAGTCAAAGTGACCTTGTAATGTGATCCACCTCAAGGACTGGTAAAGAAAGCAGTGATGGGAGTGAAAGGGAGCTAGGAGGCCAAAACAAAATATAGAGTTGACGGTTGTGTTTAGCCATGACAGCAGGGTAGTGGATAGGTGTGAGTAGACCGAGAAGCAGTAATCAAGAAGGGGTATTAGCTTACTCTGAGCGATAGCAAGACATGCTTCTGCAGATAAGTAATGTATGTGTCGATATGCAAAGCCTAACTTTTGGTGGATTGTTTGTAAGGTATGATTGACATGTTCAGAGAATGAGAGGAAGGGGTTTAGGGTGACACCTAAGTATTTAAAAGATGTGACATTTTCAAGGGGATGGCCAGTTGGGGTGAGTACCAGAATGGAGGAATTGTTTTTTTTGTAGCCTTGGTTAGGAAGGGTTTAGAGCCGTAGATCATAGACCTAGTCTTCTTTTCATCACCTAGGAGTTTGTTGGAGAGGAACCATTGGGGGGGGCAGAGCCAGCAGATGGCGTCAATTGATTTGTCACTGTGATATATGACTAAATCATTGGCATAGAAAAGAGCATTGCAGCTAAGACTGTTCTGGGGAGTGTGTTTATGAACATGGGAAAGAGCTGAGGCCTCAGTATGGAGCCCTGTGGGACCCTTGTGAGTACTGGGAGGGAAGCAGAGGATGCCTTTCCAATGGTAACCAACTGAGATCTGTTTGATAGCTATCTGCGGAACCAGGCAGCTGGTCCAGGGAAGCAGTCAAATTGTAGCAAGGTTGAGTGGAGGAGTTGGTGGTCAACCTGATCACATGCTTTTGACAGATCCATGAAGTCTGCACCCATGGGTTTTTCCTGGTCCATATTCCTCAGAACATGATTGATGAAGATGGCCAGAGCATATGACATACTATGTTGCTTGTGGAAGCCATGTTGAAGGGGACAGAGGAGTTTATGTTTTTCCAGGTGCTCTGATAGTTGGGCATGCATGATTCTTTCAAGCAGTTTGCTTAGATGGGGAGGAGGGAGATGATCCTGTAATTGTCTGGAGATAGGGGATCATCAGCTTTGAAGATTGGCATAACATTTTAATGCTTCTAAGAGTCTAATACAGTGGCTGTGGTGAGGGCAAGATTGAAAATATAGGTGAGGGGGTTAACAGTTACTGGTGAGGTGAGTCTTAAGGAAAGCAGGGTACAGCCCATCACTGGCAGGACTTCCTTTAGCCTGTAGAGACTTTAGTAGTTTAACGGTGTCAGTTTGGCTGACAGCCCTAAAATGGAAGGGTGGGGGTGTGGCGGAGGTTGAGGAGGAAGGAGTGTTATTTGATGGTGGGTTATGGGTAGAAGAGACCTGGGAGGGGAACTTGCTAAGATATGGGGATAAGTCGGTCAATTTCAAGTTCAAAGCATTCGCAGTTTTGGTAGGGTCCAAGATGGTACCAGTGGAGGATGTAAGTTGAGCTATCTGCCTGCTAGTCATAGGATTTAGAAGAGATCCAATGGCAGTCCAGACAGTTCAAGGGTTATCAAGGTTGTTTCTCTGTTGATTTAGGAAGAATTATTACTTGAGTGATTTGGCACTCTGTTTGCAGGAGATTCTTAGTTGGTGGTAGGCATTCCAGAGTTGAGGTGAGAGGAAAGCATTTTATGCCTTCCATTTGCTATCCCAGTCTTTCATTAATGCCAGTAATTATCTGGTTACCCATTGTGTGCAGCTATCTCTTACCCTTCTGGTTGTGAGGGAGAAGTATGTATCCTGTATGTGAGAGAGGGTGGAAGTAAAGAAGCTGACTACCTCGCAGATGTTGTTGTGATAGTAGAGGGCAGACCAGTTTATTTCACTAATATCTCTGAGGATCTGCTTAGGATCCTGGCTATCAAATCTTCGGAAGGACAGAAGTTTGTAAGGGGGACAGTTTGACTTGATAGACAATATAGCATAGGCCATAGTGTGGTTGCTGATTGAGACCGACATTGTGTCTGCTTGGAGGATTAAGTCTGCACAGTTAGTGGTGACTCAGTCAACAAGGAAGTGGTTAAGTGTGTGAGCATTGTGTCTTGTGGGGGTGGAGATGAGTTGCTCAAGTTTGTGTTCCTTCCATAGGTTCGCATAGCCTGGCGTTGAGGGATCCAGCCATTTGAGGTTGAAATCTCCAATTGTAACCAGGTTTCTTGTGGGAGCTAAGTGCCCCATGCCATCTAAGAAATTGAATAGCCCTGGGATGCCTCCTGTCAGGAGGTTATAGCTGCAACCTATGTGGATGTTTTGGCATCACCCAAGATTAATTCAGCGAGGAGCCATTCAGTTGGTGATATGGGGGTAGAGCAATTAATGACTGCAGCAGTGATGTGCCCTTGCACATATAGTGCCATGCCTCCACCTCTTTTTTTTTTGACAGGTCTGTCCTGTGGTAGGAATGAGTACCCCTGTAGTTGAAAGTGGGAGTCTAGGTAAGAGGGTTTAAGCCAGGTTTCAGAGAGGCCTTAAATTCACCCTTAAATTTATCACCTTGTCAGCTCGTGTCTCTGTGGCTTGTTAAAGTACAGTACACCAGATCACACATGTACTGTGCAATTGTTCAGTATTGTTGATACCCTTGAGTATGTGAAAGCAGATCAAGTATGGCACAGGTGGCATTTATATAGCAATGTACATACAGTAGATACCTCACATAGAGTAGATGGCTATGGACATAAAAATGACTTGAGTCCATAGTTTGCACTGATATTTTTACAGAATACTGTTTGATTCAGTCCTTTCAGATACTAATTATTTGATGTAGTTTGTGGCTTAGTTTCATTACTATGTGCAGTCCTGGAGCCTTCACCTTGGAAAGGGCAGTGACAGGGTGGAGGCTGTGCAGAGGAGGACCACCAAGATGATGCATGGACAGCAGTGGAAGACCTACATTATGAGGAAGGATAGAGTGGTCCCAATATGTACTTCTTGGACCTCAGGACAGCCTGGGGACATGCTTGAGAACTTCAGATAGCTACAGGGGATAAATAGTGTGGTGCACCTCTTAAAGTTCTGTTAATGAAATGGATGTGAATAATCCAAAATGAGAGACAATGAGTTACTCTAACCCTCAAAATAATGGACACATCCTCTAACATGGACTTACAAGCTCAGAAAACTCAGAAAAGCATTGTTTATAAGTTTAGCTTTGATTTTACATCTTAGAGTATTATAAATGTCTGCTTTAAAGTCTGTGGTCTGGATTTTTAATGCTCCTGAAATGCCATAAGCCTCTGGTGCACCCAACATATAATGCACGGGGCTTGCGACATCCCCCTACTGGTGACCAGCATTTCCCATCCCTTGCACTGATCACTGACCCTTAGATCACAGTTTTGTGGTTTAGTGTGCACCACACCAGAGAGTCAAAGTAACAGTGCTTGCACCAGAGCATTTGCAAAAGCTGCCATGAAGCATGGAAACCATTGCAACTGAACCCAAGAATGGAAATCCTGTTACAGTTGCAGCAAAGGGAGTTTGCACACTGCAGATTTCAATGTCCCAAGCCACAGGGCTGGAAGCAAGCCCTGTGTCCCCATCTGAAAATACAGCCCTGAATTTACAGCACATGTTCTGTGTGTGCATTAACTTTTGAATGAGGCACAGATGAGGGACAGAGCAATTCTGAGGGATAAAATAATGAACATCACTCCTAATCAGGGGTAGTTAAGAGGCATGCTGGGTGGAGTGTGTGGTACATTTTATGTTGAGCACAAAGTGGTTACAGTAGGGAACACAATAAACTTACTGGGGAAAAATTTCAACAGGGAGGTTGTGAATCATTTTGTCACTCAAAGGGTGGTGGACATATGGACCTGGTTGCCTAGGAAGATGGAAGGACAGAGTGAATTATATTATTTACTGTAGGCATGTGTGGAACAGGCACATGGGTATTATTAAAAAGGAAGAACATCTTACCTCTGAGCAGCTGTGTCTGCTAATCCTCCCCCTTCCCATACACGTTAACCCCCTGTCCACAGATTTCTCCTCTACCCTTCCCCCTCCACCCCCTCTTGCCTGATCAATTCCAAAACTTCTTTCCTCCCTGCCCCAGCCTCACATGATTATCCTACTCCCCCTTCCCCCTCCAACATTTCACTTATGTTACCCTCACCCCTGTCTTCACTACGCCCTACCTTCTATGACCTTAGACAAAGCTCATTAATGTGACTGCTTCATTATATGTTTGTTAAAAATGTATCCACCTGTCTATTTATACCTTGTAAAACTGTACTTATATTGTTTTTCCATTGTTCTGTTTCTACATGTTCTGTGTATCTTTTGCTTGATGTGACACTGAACCCTTTTAAATGAGTTTCCAGCTCAAAGGTGTAATCACTCAAAGGAGGGAGAGAGGTGATACGATCGAAACATTCAAACATCTTAAGGGCATTAATAAGGAGAAACAGTCTAACATGTTTCATTGTAAGAAAAATAGCAGGACAAGAGGACACAGCATGAGATTAAAGGGAGGTCGATTAAGGGGTAAGGTGAGGAAGTTCTTTTTCACAGACAGGATGGTGGATGCATTGAACGACCTACCTCAGTAAGTGGTGGATATGAATACAGTGCAGAGCTTCAGACAGGCATGGGGTAGGCATAAGGGAGCAATACAGAGGAGTATGAATAGATTGGTCATTGACAGAGTACAGGCCAATGGCACATTCATAAGGTAGAAAGAATGAGCAGACTGGATGGGTCTTGCCATCTTTATTTGCCGTCAACTTCTATGTTTCAAAAGACTTTAAATAAATACATAAATAAATAATTGACCATAAATGATGGGGAAAGTAGGAGACCACACCGTACCCTATGCCACCACATCGGGTATTTAAGATTAGGTCATACTGCATGGGCCTTGTGGTCCTTTTGTGCTGACAGAATAAGTGTTCCTACAGTATGTGATCATTCATCAGGGACAACCACTGACTCATCAGACATAGATTGCCGCCATACAGTCTTTTTCACATTAACATTTAGTGTACAGTAGCTAATTGCATCACGCCTTTATTTCCTGCAAATAATGACCCAAAGCACGCAGCATCAGCAAACTTTTTAGAGGAACATGGAGTGAAATGGGTTCGCACACCACCTGAGTAAATGGTATACCATCAGATATATTCCATTACCCATATGATACATGCCTACACTATTTGGCAAACCACCTACAATAACACATTTCTTTACCCAGCTCACTCATCCTGCATGCCATCTCAAAGATGGCGATCAGCTACATATGATACCTTCCACTATTGTATGTAAGAGGGTGAACATTCTGCCTCTAGCAAAATGAATTCCTGCATTCCATGTTTTGAAAAATGGTCTATTGAACGTGTGGAAGGAAAGATAATTCTCAGTGTGGAAACTATACTAGTTACCTTTAAGCAAGCAATAACACATTCTGAGGTGTGGGTTATCGCCTGATAAGAGCATGACCACGTGTGTTATAAGGCACCAGGCGCTTGCGCCGAGTGCCTTATGCATCAGGGAGTGCTGTTATCAGGCGATAATCCACACTTTGGAGTGCATTATTGCATTTATAAAATGGGTCTCCTAGTAAAGAAGATAATATTTAAAAAAGCTCATAAAAAGTGTATGTAGAAATTATAAAAAAAAATATTTATATTAGTAGAAAAAAAATAGTCTCTGTCATTATGTTGTGATGGAGTTGTTTTAGCATTTACCGTGATGTTTCTGGCTTCTTACCCTGATCCCAAGATACTAAAATTATTTTTTTCTTTTAGTTTTTTTAAAGGGACACTGTCAGCTTTTCACCTTCCTATGTGGCCCAAATCAGTAAGCCTCTTGGCATAAAGGTATATCACAGAATACTCCTATCTATATAAAAAGTAAAGCTTTTTAACAGTTTTGTACAGTTTTATAGAAATACCTTATCACTAGGCCCGACAATAATCCCTCACCATTCAGAAAGCATATCCAGGTTGGGACTGCGTGTCTGCTTTGGGTGCAGTCCTGAAGTACAGTTTTTTCAAACACAGTATGTGTTGTCATATTGTGCGTGTACCCCACATTATTATAAAACTCTCCGTTTATCCACACCTGCAGACTTAGCACTGGGAGTACTTTAATTTATATTTTTAAGTCTTAGCAGAAATCCCACGCATGTGCCCCGATGGCATGATCAAAGATCTTGCACATGTGCAAAAGTGTGCTGTCGGTGTGCATGTGCAGGATTTTGGCCATTGCTTAAAAATATAAATTAAAATACTCCCATTGCTTGATTTGTAGGTGCAGATAAATGGAGAGTTTTATAATAATGTGGGGTACAGGCACAATATGACAACACATATTGTGTGTGAAAAAAATGTACTTTGGGACTACTGGAGAAAGCTGACAGCGCCCCTTCAAGAGTTTCTGTCTTGTTAATGTTCACTGTGCTCTACCTATCCACATTCAGTTAATTCTGGACTGCCACAGCAAGTGGCTTATTTGAGAAGGGTGATAGTCTGTGACTGAGCCAGCCAGTGAAGAGTGACTTTCAGTCCACCCCCTTTCGAGATTTTATTTATTTTTTCTGTGTGGTTGTCTACTTTTTTTACAGTGTTATTTTTATGTTGTCTTACACATGTGCAAGTAACATCTTGCAGTAGTAGCACATTCAGAGGTGTGTCAGTGTATGCAAATGCAGGGAATGCTTTAGTGGGTGCATCCCTCAGCCACCAAATAGTGAGCATGCTAGTGATGACAGCAGTTTCAAAGAGAGCCTCAGAGTTGAAAGAAGTCTGCTACTCCAGTGAGGTACAGTTTCCTCATTGTTAATATTTTCACTCCAGATTTTCAACATTGCCAATTTTTCATACCTCCTTATAAACAGTACAGCTGACATTTTTCATATCCTGCCAAAAATGTGTTTTCACAGCTGTGGCACCAAATGGCACAGTCGCTGTGCAAAATCACCTTTAGGCTAGCAAACTGATAGTGCCACTGTTTATGAGGTGGGTCACAAAAAGCCCATGTTGAAAATTTGGAGTGAAAATACCAACAAACGCCTAGGGTGTTAGGGTTTCCAACCATAATGCCCCACCCTGTAGAGACTGACAGGCATCAGGGGTGTGACTTGGGATCATCGGCTGTAATGCTCAGGCCATTCTGCCCATACCCTGTAGCCAGTGACAGGCATCAAGGTGTGCCTTGGAGTCTTTGGCTTCAGTTTTTGCCCTGTTCCCCTGTACTGCACCCATCTCAGCATATTTCCTTACGGAACCTGATGGCATACATTCCAGGGTACTAAAGGAGCTAAGGATGGAACTAGCAGAGCCATTATCAAAAGCTATTTAGTGAGTCTCTGAGCACAGAAGAGGTCCCAAAAGATTGGGGAAGGCCTCATGTGATCCTGCTCCACAAGAGTGGTAGCAGGGAGGAGGCAGGGAATTACAGACAAGTCAGTCTTACCTCAGTAGTGGGCAAGATTATGGAGGCTGTCCTTAAGGAAAGAATAGTGCAACACCTGGAATCCATAGGAGCACAGGATCCAAGACAGCATGGGTTTACAAAAGGAAGGTCCTGTCAAACTAATCTCATAGATTTCTCTGACTGGGTAACCAGAGTGTTGGACCAAGGGGAAGCAGATGATGTTGCCTACCTTGATTTCAGCAAAGCTTTCGATACTGTTCCACGTAGAAGATTGATTAATAAGCTGGGTAGGCTCTGGGCGGATCAGAAGTTGGTCAGCTGGGTGGCAAACTGGTTGATGGGCAGAAAACAGACAGTGGTGGTAAATGGTATACAGTCAGAAGAGATGCAAGTCACAAGTGGGGTACCTCAGGGATCAGTCCTGGGGCCAGTCCTCTTCAATATCTTCATAATTGACATTGCAGATGGACTGGAGGGCAAGGTTTGTCTGTTTGCCGATGACACCAAGATCTGTAACAAAGTAGATGATCCAGATGGGTGGGCAGAATGAGAAGAGATCTGGATAAACTAGCAAAATGGTTGGAAGAGTGGCAACTGGGGTTTAATGCAAAGAAGTGCAAGATCATGCACACAGGGAAGAGAAACCCTGAAGCCACCTATAGGCTGGGAGGGGAGTTGCTGGCAGTCACAAGGGAAGAAAGAGACTTGGGCATCATCATCACCGATGACCTGAAATCATCCAAGCAGACCACTAAAGTAGTAGGTAAGGCTAGGGGATGTTAGGGTGTATTAGTAGGGGTCTCAGAAGTCGGAAGAGGGAGGTAATATTCCCTCTTTATAAGACGCTGGTTAGGCCCCATCTGGAGTACTGCATGCAGTACTGGAGACCACGCCTTCACAAAGGCATCAACCAAATTGAGGCAGTCTGGAGAAGGGCAACCAAAATGGTGCAGGGACTGCATCAGAAAACATACCTTAGAACAAAGGAGGGAGAGAGGTGATATGATCGAAACATTCAAACACCTTAAGGGCATTTACAAGGTGAAAGAGTCTAACATGTTTCAATATAAGAAAAATAGCAGGAAAAGAGGACACAGCATGAGATTAGAGGGAGGCTGATTAATGGGCAATATGAGGAAGTTATTTTTCACAGAAAGGGTGGTGGCTGCATGGAACGGCCTACATCAGGAAGTGATGGATATGAATACAGTGCAGGGCTTCAAACAGGCATGGGATAGGCATAAGGGAGCAATACGGGTTAGGTACTAAATCCCGTCTAAAAAAATACCGAATTGTAAATTACCGCACAAAATATCCCGAACGGCCAATTTCCGATATATTTGAAATCCCGACATACAACATACTGAAATATAAAAGGTCATGAGGTCATCAGGTGTGATGATTACCTGATTACCTGGTGCAGTGATGCAAGGCTGTAATCAAAGTCTTCACTGCGCATACACAGTGTTTTATGACATTAAGCGATGCAGAAGCTGAAGTAAGCAGTCCAAGCATTCCGAGATTTCTGGAGCTTCTATTACATTTATGCTAAGCTCTGTCTCTCTGTAGCACTTGGCTTCATCATACTCGAGCATTGCACTTCATATTGAGAAGCACACTGGTAATTTTAAAATAAATTACTAAACTAAACCAACTTAGGAATTTAGAGCTCGAAATCCGGAGTCCGATCAGCTTTTAATTTTAATTGCATTGGATGTGTTTTTGGCAGAAATGAGAATACAGGATTGCGAGTACATTGAAGCACTTTAAAGCACTCCGTTTGTGCAGTTCGTGCAATTTTTCTTTTTTTAGACACCTTTCACAAAATGGGTTTCGAATGTTATGCGCCTGCATTGGCTGGTATTTTTGGTATCTTTTTTAAAATCGGGACTCAGATCAATACTAAAAGTAAATCCAAGGGATCCATTGAAGGTCTCTAGAATTATAGGCACTTGGGCTCCTACCAAAGACAACTTTGAAAGTAAGTAACACTCTACTACCTAGTATTTTAGCATTCAGTATTCTGCACAATATTCTACTTGAGCTCTATTTTCATCTGGGAGAATCCAACTTTTACTGGTGAAGCCATCATATATGTTTAAATGTGGCTTTGCCGTATTTAATGGACTATGGCAATACAATTGTTCTGAAATTATTTCTCCAAAACCTTTTTGACCACTGCTGTCTGTACACGAGGACTCCATAAGACCTTCTAACTCAGAGACTCAGATATTTTGAGTATCAAGCTTCATTAGTGCTTGATAAACTTTTATTCTGAATAGATAATAATCAATACTTTACTAGTGCTGCTACTGCTGCCCGGAGATTAGATGCGGGATTTGGATTTTCTGTCTTCCTATTGTCGGTCTTATTTTATTTCTGTATTTTGTTTATTCGATATTTTTTGGGGGGGATTTCTTCATTCGGTATTCTCTATTGCAGGAATTTGGATGGATCCCAGCAATACAGATAAGTATGAATAGATAGGCCATTGACAGAGCCAATGCCGATGGCACATTTATAAGGTAGAAAAAGAAATAGGCAGGCTGGATGGGCCTTGCAGTCCTTATCTGCCATCAACTTCTATGTTTCTATGTTCCTATGAATGGGGTGAGTGTAAGGCCCGAAGACCCCAAGGCACACTGCGACACTTGTCAGTGTCTGTAGGGTAGGGTGAAGTGAGGTGAAATGGCATGAACGTTATGGCTGATGACCCAAAGGCACACCCCAATGCCTGTTAGTCTTTGCAGGGTGGGGGTGGGGTTGGCGTCAGTTCAATACTTTACTGTCATTCCAATTATGCATCTCTCTAACTCCTGCACTAGCAATGCCAATGCCAGCAAGACAACATTAGTCATAGACAAATGCTTGTTTTCTTTTTTGGTGTCTGATTTCAAAGCGGGGCCCATTACTTTCATTTGGGAGTTTTATGCAGGCTGCCTGAGCCAACCACTGAAGTATTGCTCCCGATTTTCTGGTAACCTTTGAATATTGCGGTCGACAGTGTCGTCAGGTGTCTGGAATCACAATGATTTAAGTATGCTGTGTACTTGGTGGTTTTGACAGAAATGGTACGTGTGAAATATTTTTAACTGTTAATATTGTAGATGAGGTGTGTGAGCCGACCTCTAAGAATTGACTTCCAGTTTTGCAGTCGGTTTTGGAAGGTGTAGTTATCACAGTTGCTTCGTAGAGAAGGGACAGCCAAAAAAGATAAGATAAGTTAGTATCATTATTTTGCTGCTTATAGGAGGGAAAGGAAAGGAATTAAAAAAAAAAAGGTTTTCTTTTGGTGATGTGCTGTGTAAAAGGTGGTATAAGTAATGGATGTTGATTTTGGGAACAGCAGGAGGTGTGTGCTTGCATGTGAAAGTGACTTGAAAGTGAAAGTGTGAAAGCTTCAGGAGGTTAGTAATATTTCACTGTTGTGAGGTCGGCCAGGGAAGAAAAGTACCAGTTGACATAGATATCTGCTGATAAGGACATGGGTGAATGGTCCTTTCAGCCAATCAGTTTAAGGTATTTTCCTGATCCATTTTATAACAGTAGTTGTAGTACAGTTTGACTAAAAGTGGTAAGCCAGTCTGTGATGAATCTGGAGTCTAATCACAACTTGGTTTGATACCCAGAACTGCCCCTTGCATACTGTGTGACCCTGAGCAATTCTTTAACCTTCAGTTGCACCTTGGACACCTCGGTAAATTATTAATCTTCATTCAGTGTGCATTTCACTGCCAAAAATTCCTAACAAAATAAACTACAGTGCCTGTTGCAATTTAAAATGTGCACTTTATTTATTTATTTATTTTTTTAAGTTGTCTATGTTTACACTTTGGCCTGGATATTCAAACTGCACCAGGCTGTGGTGCAAGCTTGGGTGCAGCTCAACTTGGCTGCGCAGGGGTGTGGCCTGGGCGATATTCAACAGACCTGTGCCATGGCTCAGCAGCTTTGAATATCGCATCCAGGCCACACCAGTGTGCATGGTGCAGTGGTGCTGTGCAGGCACAAGTGGCCAGAAGTAGAAACATGGAAGCTGCGCTAGCGTAAGTGCCATTACACTATTCACAGCCCAGCGATATTCAAAGTTGACATGCAATAGAATATAATTTATGCAAGGCGCACATGGGGCCATTTGCATGTCATTATGGCCCCATTTGCATGCAGGGTGCACCGATCCCCAACGACTAGCGACTGGCACCCTGCCAGGCAGCAGCCATTGGGGACCAATGCCATCTGCAGTCCGATCGTGGGCATCTGTGTAAAAATAGAAAACCTTCCTATATCACTGGTGGTCCAGTGGACCGCTATGAGCCCGATCGCGAGCATCTGTAAAAATAAAAAACCTTCCTATAACCCTGGTGGTCCAGTGGACCACTATGTGCCCGATTGCGAACATGTGTTCAAACGAAAGGAACAGGTCTAATATCTCTGGTGGTCCAGTGGACTGCTATGTGCCTGATCATGGGCATGTGTACAAAGGAAAGGAACAGGTCCAATATCCCTGGTGGTCCAGTGGACCGCTGACTGTCCAATTGCGAGCATGTGTAGAAAGGAAAACCTCCAATATCCCTGGTGGTCTAGTGGTACCCCCCCACCTGCCCACTGGGCCCCACTGCCCCTTTCCCCGGTCAGCCAGCGGGTGGCACCACCCACCTGCCACCCACCGTCCAAATCGACTGACACGCGGTAGGCTGCATGCCATTGGTTCCAGCGTGAGCCAATGGGAGTGCAGCTCTGCTGTACTGTGCACATTCCAGATATGAATCATTCACATCTGGAATGTAGATGGTACAGGCTGCACACCATTGGCTCACGCCAGAACCAGTGCGATGCAGCCCCTGCTGAGGTGTCAGTTGGTGGGCGGCAGGGCAGCAGGCAGGTGGGGTGCTGCCACCCACCGGCTGACTGAGGGGGGAGCGGGGCAGTGGGGCTCAGTGGGTGGGGGGTACCACTAGACTACCAGGGATATTGGAGGTTTTCCTTTTTACACATGCCCGTGATTGGGCAGTCAGTGGTCCACTGGACCACCAGGGATATTGGATGAGTTTTGTTCTACAGAAGACCACGATCAGTCTCATAGCGGTCCACTGGACCACCAAGGATATTGGCAGAGTTTTGTTCTACAGAAGCCCGTGATTGGGTACATAGCGGTCCACTGGACCACCAGGGATATTGGACAAGTTTTGTTCTACAGAAGCCCTCAATAGGGCACATAGCAGTCCACTGGACCACCAGGGATATTGGATGAGTTTTGTTCTACAGAAGCCCACAATGGGGCATGAGGGGGTGCCACCAGGTGCAGCCGGAACTCTGGTGGCCACCCACAGGTGGCAGCTGCCGTGTTGCACCCTGCAATGTGGCAGCTCACCTGTGGGTGACCATCAGTTGTTCCTTTTTTGGGGGGCGTAACTTTTTGCTGGCGCAGGTAGGGGTTGTACAAACTTGGTTCTGCACATCCTGGGCTGAATATCGGGCTGTGCAGGTTATGCATGGGCACGCCCCCCCCACCTGTGCCTGCATACATTACTGATGTGCACTTTTCCCTTGTGTATCATTGCTCAGGCTCATCAGTGGGTTACGCATGGCTAAACACTGTTAGCGCCCATGTGCAACCCTTTTGAATATCTGGGCCATTGTCTTTTTGCAGATCCTGATTTGAACCCCATTGAAATGGTATGGCATGCTATGAAATATTATATCCAAAGCATTGCAAAGCCCAAAAACTGACTATTATTGGAGCTGGCAATTAAAAGATTTTGGAAAAAGGTACTAACCAAGGCAGGCTGCAACTGGTATACTGACCATCTACAAAAAGTGATACCTGTAATAATTGCACACAATGGAGGGCACTCTGGGATGTGACAGTCTGAACATCCATTTATAGCAGACTCCTACTACAGTATTCCCTTATTCATCCATCAACACCATCTCTTTACTTAGTTCAGTTAGGGCATATGTAAATTGGTACTCTTAATTCAGCATGCCCCATGTACTGTACAGTACGTACTATATTCTCATTCCTTCCCAATTTGCCTAAACTGAATGTTACACTTTGTATCTAGCCTTGTGTAACACTTAAATCTGTTTATATTTTGTTCTGCTATGTAATGTTATTTTAATTTCAGTTGTTATGATTCAGTTTACAGCAACAATACTTGTACTGCAATTGTACATATTTTTTATTCTTACACCCTGGTTGTATATTGGTTGAGCTGCAGCACCCAACATTTTTAAGAAAATAAAAGAATTTAAGAAACCGGTTGACATGTATGTTGTAGTACTGTATCCTGGTTACAGGTTTGTGATTATAATGTTTAAATACAAAGGCTATTTATTCCCTCTGAAATACCAGGAATAGCATTCTCTGTATTCTGTAACATCAGTGAGGATGACAAAAGGCTTATTAGTAATTCACAGCAGATTCTTGACTCCAAGTTAATTACCATGTCCTTTCATGTCCATTCTTTTGTTACTGTATCAGCACCACCCAGTGCTATATAATTTAACAATGCTGGTGATGTTTTTCGTGCTGGTACTACAAAGTTACCTTTGGGCAACTATGAGTGATAAAATAAATTACATCATCTTGAAAAACAAGCAACCTTTTGGTAATGGTTTTGTGAAAAGGGACATCCACACACAAATAGTATAACCTGTTTACTGATGTTGCTTGCACACATGTGCAAGAAACACATTGCATCAGCAGTAAGGGAGCATGCCTCAATATGTAAAGAAATTTGGCCACGTCACCATGCAATCAGCTGTTTTGGTGCATTGATATGCACAAAACTGCTGATTACATAATTACTCCAACAACAACAGCTTCTCCATCGGCCTCTCATAGGAAGCCAATGGAAAGCTGCCACTCACCATTCAGTGTGCCTTCCTGGTGAAACATGTTAATAAATTTAAAAAAAAAAGCTGATGGGGTGCCTGATTCCACTGTCAGCATGGCCCCTTCCCCAGTTAATTTGCTGATGGGGTAGCCCAATTCTTGTCAGCATAATGCACCTCCCCCCATTTGTTGTTTACCAAGGGGGTGCCCCATCCCCCCTTGGCTCATGCGTCTCCCCGAAGCATACTGTATGGCTGACGGGGGTTCCCAATCCCCCGTCAGCTCCACTGCCCCCAAACAAACTTCCAGCTGCCACGCTGGGAGCCCTCCCCAGCATGGCAAAACTCTCTTTGGCCAATGGGGGTGCCCAATCCTCCATCGGCTCCACCGGCCCCCTCAACAAATTTCCATGTGCCATGCTGGGGGCCCATCTCAGCATGGCAAAAGTCTCCTTGGCCCACAGGGGTGCCCAATCCCCCATTGGCTCCACTGCCCCCCCTCCAAATGAACTTCCTGGTGCCACATTGGGAGCCCACCCCAGCATGGCAAAAGTCCCCTATCATCTTTAAAAAAAAAAAAAAGGTCTCTTGTTGATTCTCTTGCCCCCTCCCCGAACCCACACCCACTCTCTCTGTACTCCACCTCCACACACACCACACCTCATCCCATACTTACCTCTGCAGCCTGGTGCAATGATCTTCTGTGCACCGGGAACACATCTGCACTCTTCAAAGCCAACCATGAACTGAAGAAATGCCGGTAAGCTGCATAATGGCATAAATAGAGGTTTTTTTGACTTTGGTGCATATCTCAGCCATTTTTGGTAATTGTTTCACCAAATTTTCCACATGGGGTTCTTGGGACCCAACCTTATGAACCTAATCTTGGTCATTTTGTTATTCAGTCTCAATAGGTGATTTTGCAGTCACTGTGTGGAACCACCTTTAGGAGCTGATTAATGAAATGACAGTGTCAAAGTTCATGAAGAAGAAGAATCAGCATTTATATAGTGCTTTTCATACACAGTATCCCAAAGCACTTTACAAGCAATGCTAGACTGGTAGTAAAGTGACTGAATGTGTGATGGCGGCCATATAGCACATCATCACCCACACACAGCCTGGATAATTGCATGAACCGGTTTATGGAGGGAATGTTGGCCAGGACACAGGAATATTCCTGCTCTTTCTGAAGAGTGCCCTGGGTTCTTTTACTTCCACCTGGACACCCACCAGGATGGTCAGAAAGGACCTCGGTTTAACATCTCATCCAAAGGACGGCACACCCCAGCAGTACAGCACCTCCCAATACTGCACTCAGATGCCAGCAATTTTTAGGTGCAAGTCCAATCCCAGTGTGGGACAAGAACCCATGACCTTCTGGTCCAGAGGCAGATGTGCTACCAACTGAGCCACGCTGACACCGTCCCATGAAGTAGTCCCCCAAAAACCCTATGTTGAAAATTTGATGAAAAATTCCCCAAAAATCACTTTTTATGAGCATGCATTGTGCAGTTCCTTCGCGTGCTCATAACTTCAAGCATTTTTTATATTTTCACTCCAGTTTTTCAACATTGCCATTTTAACATACCTCCTTATGAACAGTGCAGCTGTTATTTTTCACATTTCCCTAGAAATGTTTTTTTGCACCTGTAGTGCACAATTAGTGATGCAGCAAATTTTAATTTTGCTCGTAGAGTGCCGGAAGAGGCAGAATTATCATCATGGAGCACTTCTCAAACTTCTACTTGAAGTCAAGAATTTCCACCTAGGTGAAATTTGCCTTCCGATGAGTAAATTTTGCCTTCCGCAGTGAAATTTCGCCTTCCCTCCACGGGTGAAATTTCACCTTAGACTATGGTATAGCAATAAGTAGATCCCTGATGGCTAGCAGTCCTTCCCCCCACCTGTCACACATGTAGAATAAAATCCTAACCCCATCCCAGTCTATGGATTACATGACACATAAGTTACATATAGTATGTTATTCTAACTCCATCAAAATCTATGGATTATGTGGGTACCATAGCACATAAGTTGCAAGTTGCATACAGTGTGTAACCTCTTCCGAGTCTATGGGTGATATGGGTTACGTGAAGTTCATTGACAGCTCAGTCAGCTTGCTGGCCATGGAGGAGAGAGGAGGGCTGTGCCAATCTGCCGCTGTGGTGCCGGGATTTAGGATGGGGTGGAAACAGGGTTGTGACAGAGACATCTGGCTGCTGGGGAGGCTGGGTGGGGGGCACTGGATCACCAGGGAACGGGATTGGGAACTGTGGATTGGATTTGGGAGGGTTTAAAAAAAAAACTAGACCACCAGAGATTTTTGTTTTTTAACAGTATAAGGAGTGAGGAGGAGATACGGAGGGATGCGGGTGGGAGGGGGTTACCTTACATTTCCGTGGCAGGTGATGGGGTGGGTTATTACTGGGTGGAGGAGAGGGACCACTAGCCACCATGGATAATTTAATTATTTAATGACAAATACATGTGGGACAGGTGGGGCGAGGGACCTCTAGCCATATGTGATATATCTTGTAACCCATATCACCTGTAGACTGGGAGGAGGTTACAAACTGTATGCAACTTGTAACTTATGTGCTGCATTACCCACATAATCCATAGATTGGGATGATGTTAGCATACTGTATGTAAAACTTGTGTGTCATGTAATCCGTAGACTGGGAGGAGGTTAGGATTTTATCTACATGTTGGACAGGTGGTGGGAGGAATCGCTGCCACCAGGGATCTACTTATTTTAACATATACCCTCCTAAGGTGAAATTTTACCCATGGACGGAAGGCGAAATTTCACTGTGGAAGGTGAAATTTCATCGCGGGAGGTGAAATTTCACTGCAGATGTCGAAATTTTGCTGTTCCACCTGGTGAAATTTTGCCACTCCACCAGGTGAAATTTCACATTCCACTACACAAAATTGGTGGAATTTTGTGGATTTCTCCATGGAGCAAATTCTGCTCACTTCGCCTACCACTACTCTGAACATTTTCGGCAAGCTGGGTTAGCTACTGTGAGCTCTTGCTGGTTTAAGTTTATTTTATTTAGTTTACTTGTTTTTTTTTGTATTTTTGTGTTATTTTACTTATTTTGTGATTTGATCTGCTTTGAGCTTTCATTATTTTACTGTTGCCCTACATATTTCGGTATTGCATGACTGGTCCATTTCGGCGTGTTGCATAATTTTAAAGGACTATTGGGCCCAGTTTCAGGCCTACCTCTTGATTGTAGTGCTGGTGCTAGTGTACTAGTGCTACAATCAGCAGTTTGCAGTGTGCATGCCAGCTGTGCACGATATGGGTTCTGTGTGATCTGTGCTGCAACCTAAGTTAAACTTGAAGCTGACGACTGGCTTGGCAGTGCCTTTCGGCTGTGTTCCAGATAAGTTGTGACCTTCTGGATTACTAGGAGAGGAATTATGGTACTGTGATTGAATTTGATATAACTGACTATTTTTGTCGAGGATCCACGGATTTATGGAAATTATGGAAAGCACGAGTTGGATTATTAAGTGAAACTGTTAAAAGTGACCTGGAGTTGTCTGGAGGTGACTAGACTTTGCAAAGAGTTGAGTCGAGTCGGGTAACTTATCTCTGACTGGAGACTATTATTTTATTTTGATTATATTTTAATTCAAACTGCCCTGTAAGTGGATTTGGGAATCCAGTCTGGCTTGTTACAAAGTGGCCCTATGCATGTGGGTGGGTCATTTGGCTGCTGGAGTCTATTTCTGGTGGGAGGATTGGTCCTGGACAGGCTGGGGTGTTCGCCTGCGGGGGCTGTGTTTCTCCAAAGCTCTGCGCTGGGTCGATCGGTAGATTGGTCCAAGCAGGGTGTTGAGCTCACGGGCAGATATTTCCAGCGGTCCCCCCCCCTCTATTTTAAAGGGCCTTGGAGTTATTGTGCAAGTGCTGGAGGATCATCGGGAGACTTTTGACTTAAGGAACAGTACTAATAAGGAATTTGAGGATTTCTACAGACACTTATGGTCAGACTTGGGCAGTGAGAGTGCCTCTGTTTTATTTTGGATTTCCCAGGTGGTGAGAAGGCCTGGGGATCTGAATTTTACTTATTATTTTATTGATTTTGTTTATATTATTTGGTACACCTCAATGAGGAGGGGTGCACTTAAGTTTTATTTCAGTTTTATTTTGCACAAAAATACAGACTGTGAGAATATCAAAATTTCACTTTATTTAAAGCTCTGTCCTGACAATACGTGCGAGATATTGTTTGAGGAGTTTAATGTTAGAGATAAACTGTTGGTTTAGATTGTTCTGCTTTTGTTTTTAGGGATGGGGGTTTATTTGTTATTAATTGTCTTAGCTGTATGGTTATATATTGTTTGGTTTTGGTTTTAGAAAATGTGTTGACCAGGATTGACGGTTAGGCATTACTCTCCTTCCAGGCTGAGGGATCTTTGCCCTTTGTTTTGCCCCCCTTTGCCACCAGGGGTGTATAGACGCTGTAGGGGTCTGGAAATAGCAAGGAGAGCTTGGGCAGGGACTCGGCCTGCAGGAAGAGTGGAGAGGAGTGGATAGATTGAGATAGTGGGGACAAGGATACGCCCTAGGGTAAAATGGGTCCAGGAAAGGGGTTCTCCCTGTCTGGTTCCCATACCCAAGGGCTCTGCATATTGCATACAGGAAACTCAGTCTCCCCTGACTGCTCATAGAACCCGGGCAGTGTTATGAAATGCCAGGTCGATTAGGAACTAGACTGCCATAATTGGCGATCTTATTAATTCAGTTGACCTGGCTTGCATCACCGAGACCTGGTTGGATGGAAATGCTGGCCCTGTTTTGGCTTCAGCGATTCCTACCGGGTACTTGGTGATACACCACCCAAGGATCAATCATAGGGGTGGGGGTGTGGCCCTTTGTTTGAAATCAGAACTGAACCTGAGGAAAATCTCAGTGGGAACCACCAACTCCTTTGAATGTATTGTGGGAGAGGGTGTGGGGTGCAGGATTCTTCTCATCTACCGTCCCCCAGGTGATGGGAATGTTTTCTTGTGGGAAGTTGCGGACTTCATCGTCGACCTAACATTGGGACCCCATAGATGGCTGATCCTTGGGGATTTCAATGCCTGGGTCGATGATGAACTCTCACAGTTTGGACAAGACTTCCTCAAGTTAATGAATTTACTGGGCATCACACAGGTTATTTCCTCTTCAACCCATATTGGCGGTCATTCATTGGACTTGGTGTTCCTCCTGGGGATGGAGATATCCGACTTGGTGGTGAAATCAGTTGGGTGGTCAGACCATCATTCCATCAGCTTCAGTTTTAAGGCCCCCTCTAAAAGGTCTGCCACTATGGAGATGGTCAAGTACCGCATTTTGAGGGGTGTATCCCCAGATGCCTGATGGCAGAACTTGACCTATCAGGCATGCCAAGAGAATGCGGGGATCCAGAGGATCTTGTGCTTGCCTATAATAAGGTAGTGACAGAGGCCCTAGATTCCATTGCTCTGGTTTGTGTTCGTCCACTCTCCCTTTGCCCTAGGTCTCCATGGTTTGATGAGGACCTGAGGGAGTTGAGGAGAGTTGGACGAAGGCTAGAGATGCGATGGCGGAGATATGCCTGAAGTGTGACAGGCTTAGTTTGATGGACCATTATTTGGCCTATCAGTCAACAATTTCCCATAAGAACACAGAATTCCTGTCCAGGGAAATTGCTGCCATGCCGAATCGACCAGCTCAGCTTTTCCAGACCATGGACAGATTGTGCAATCCATTCTGTCTTCAGCCCAGAAATACTTTTTCACAAGTACAGTGTGAGTTGCTCGATTCTTCACGGATAAGGTTGCCATGATCAGGTCTGAGATCTGCATGACCCTTTCTCTAGGGAGTAGCATTGGTCGGCAGGAGATGTCGGACCCTCAGTTTGAGTGGTGTGACTTTGATCAGCCTACGGTCAGTGATATTGTGATGGTTATCCAGATTTTACATCCTACCAACTGTAGTTAGGATCCAGGCCCTGTGAGTTTGCTTGTTGGCTGTGTTGATGTTATCGGCCCAGTCCTTGCTGAGATTGTCAGGTTATCCTTGGAGAGGTGAATTTTTCCAGCTTCTCTTAAGGAGCCCATGGTTCTGCCTCTTCTTAAGAAGCCCTCCTTGGATCCTGATTGTCTTATAAACTACAGGCCTGTCTCTAACCTTTCATTTTTGGGTAAGGTTATTGAGAAGGTGGTGGCTTTACAATTGGATGACCATTTGACCAGCCACAGTATCTATGATTCTCTCCAGTCCAGTTTCAGGAAGAGACATAGTACCGAGACGGCTCTTGTTCAGGTACTAAATGACCTCCTGATAGTGAGAGATCGAAAGACTCATTCCATCTTGGTCCTTCTTGATCTCTCTTCACCATTTGATACTGTGAACCATGGTGTGCTGCTGGATTGCCTGTGGTTTATTTGTGGACTATCAGAGGCTGTCCTCAGATGGTTTCAATCCTACCTCACGGTAGGACTCAGAGAGTGGTGTCTGGGGTTTGTACCTCAGCCCCATTTTCCCTGCCCTGTGGGGTTCCGTAGGGATCCATTTTAGTGCCCATGTTGTTTGCAGTGTATATGCTGCCATTAGGAGTGATTATTAGATGGTATGGCTTGTATTTTCGCTGCTATGCAGATGATACTCAGCTATACATGTCTTTTGTCCCTGAACAGGATGATGCCATTTTGGTGCTCAACAGCTGTCTGGCTGAAATCCAGGCCTGGATGAACATGAGCTGGCTAAGGTTGAACCCTGAAAAAACTGAGGTGTTGGTTATGAACCCGGGCTGTCGAGAGACGGGTGTGTTGGCAGGTACAGCTTCGGGCTTGTGGTTCAGAGGTGTCCAGCTAGCTACCTCAGACTGGGTACGGAACCTGGGCGTTATGTTTGATAACTGTCTGACTTTAAAATCACAGGTGTCAGCAGTTGTTAAAACCTCTTTTTACCATCTGAAAAATATCGCCCGGGTGAAATATCTGGTTCCTCCCCATGATCTTCTAACATTGGTTCACGCCTTCATTACCACCCGCCTTGACCTCTGCAATGCTCTTTACCTAGGGCTGTCGGGGGTTGATATCCACCGCTTGCAGCTGGTGCAGAACACGGCTGCCAGGCTGTTGACTGGTGCTTCAAGAGCCAGTCATATAACGCCTGTGCTCCGCGATCTGTACTGGCTCCCAAGTAAGTGGCGGATCACTTTTCAGGTTGCTTTGTTAACCTATAAGGCCCTACACGACCAGGGACCGAGCTACCTGAAAGATCTCCTTTGTTCATATTGTCACTCCCGTCCTCTCCGGTCCACTGATGAGGGATTGCTAGAGGTTTCCAGGGTACATTTGTAGACATCGGGAGCAAGGGCATTCAGCTTTGCTGCTCTGTCCCTGTGGAACTCTCTACCTCATTGAGTACAAAATTGCCTAACCGTCCAGAGTTTTAAAACTGCATTAAAAACTTACCTTTTTGATCTAGCTTTTGTTAATTGAAGTGTTTTTTATATGGTTTTATATTTATTGGAATTTATATTATGTATGTAATTTTACTTTGTTTTATTTTATTGTACAGGTGCCTTGGTTTTAGAAAGGCACCTTTTTATAAATAAAAAATTGATTGATTGACTACACACAATGGCGTGGTCAGTGTGCAAAGTCAATGTTTGGGACAGATTAAGAAAAACACAGTGACACTGTTCATGAGGTAGGCCACCAAAAACCCAATGTTGAAAATTTGGTCAAAAAATTCCCCAAAATGACTGTTGTATGAGTGTGCATTGCACAGTTCTTACACACGATCATAACTTCGAGCATTTTTAATATTTTCACTCCAGATTTTCAACATTGCCATTTTACCACACCTTCTTATGAACAGTACAGCTGTCATTTTTCACACCTTGCCCAATATGTGTTTACGCACATGTAGCACACAGTGGCATGTTTGATGTGCGAAATCAATGTTTGGGACCAGGGGTCAACCTTAACCTTTTTTTGCACTAGCCAGCAGGGCAAGTTGATTCAAAATTGCACTAGCCCTCAGATGGTTGCACTAGTCCTTAATTACAATGGTAAATTTTGATCACTTAAACAGGAAAAAATGCAAGCAGAGTCAAGAAATACTCTGATTATTGCACATTTATCCTGCTCCCACATTGCTTCCAGCTCCACAGCAGAAAAAAAGACTACAGTGCCATCACAGACAGTGAACACCCCCCCATTGTTTTCTACCATGGTCTCTTCTCTTCCTCTATCTGCCCCCCCCCACCAAAAAGAGGACATCACAACAGCTAGTGGTGGAACCCAATCGGGAAGGAGCAATATTAGACCTAGTACTCTCACATGGAAAGAGGATCATAAATTTAGAAGTCAGTAGACATCTGGGAACAAGCGACCACTGCACAGTGTGCTTCACAATAAACACAACCATGGAGACAAGCCATACAAAGACAAGGATACTGGACTTTAGAAGGGCTGACTTTGGCATAATGGGTGAATACCTGAGGAATGCATTAGCAAATGGCCAGAAAGGAGGGAGGAAGAACAATGGAGAAAAATCAAAACTGCCATCATGGAGGCAACAAGCCTTTGTGTGAAACAAATAAAGAAAACAAAGCGGAATAAAAAACCACTATGGTTCTCAAAAGAGGTGTCAGGGAAGGTTAAGGAGAAAAAGGCTGCATTCAAAAAGTATAAGGAATCACAGAAGGAGCTCAACAGGGAACTGAATCAATTAAAGCAGAAAGAAGTGGGGAAGGCAGTCAGAAAAGCAAAGGCCCAAACCGAGGAAAAGATAGCCAACTTAGATAAGAAGGGGGATAAAACCTTTTATAGGTACATTAGAGAGCATAGAAAGGTTAAGGAAGGGATAGTGAAGATTAATAAAGGAGAGGGGAGGTGGGCAGAGGGAGACAGTGAAAAGGCAGAGATACTGAATGAATACTTTTGCTCAGTATTCACAAAAGAAGAAGAGGAGGAGTTACCTAAACCAAACAGTAGAAGCACTCTGGGTAGTGGGGTTGATGCCAGTCCATTTACAGAAGAAAGAGTCCTGAAAGCACTCCTAAAACTCAAGGTGAACAAAGCAATGGAGCCTGATGAGATTCACCCTAGAATCCTAAAAGAGCTAAGGGAGGACCTAGTGACATCACTAACCACACTTTTTAACAAATCAAGGGAAGATGGGGTGGTACCTGAGGACTGGAGGAGAGCAGATGTGATTCCCCTTTACAAAAGTGGGAGCAAGGCAGAAGTAGGAAACTACAGACCTGTTAGTTTGACCTCAGTGGTGGGGAAATGATGGAATCACTTCTGAAAGAAAGAATTGTTCAGTATTTAGAAGCCAGTGGGGCACAGGACCCAAAACAGCATGGATTCACAGCAGGACGGTCATGTCAGATGAATCTAATTGATTTCTTTGACTGGGTGACCAAAGTAATAGACCAGGGAGGGGCTGTGGATATGGCCTACCTAGACTTTAGCAAGGCATTTGACACAGTCTCACACAAAAGATTAATAATCAAGTTAGCCAGCCTGGGAGTGGGTCCCAGGATGGTAGCCTGGGTAGCAAACTGGCTGCACAACAGGACACAGAAGGTAATAGTGAATGGAACACATTCTGAAGAAAGGGGTTACTAGTGGAGTACCGCAGGGTTCAGTACTGGGTCCAGTCCTCTTTAATGTCTTTATAGGTGACATTGCAGAGGGTCTAGAAGGAAAGGTATGCCTCTTTGCAGATGACACAAAGATCTGTAACAGAGTTGATACACAAGGGGGAGTAGAAAGGATGAGAAGGGACTCGGCAAGGTTGGAGGAATGGTCAGACATATGGCAACTTGGATTCAATGCAAAGAAGTGCAAAGTAATGCACCTGGGAAATAAAAATCAATGAGAAGAGAACACAATAGCAGGGGAGGTACTAACGACAACAATAATGGAAAGGGATCCGGGTGTAGTCATATCAGATTACCTAAAGGTGGGGAAGCATTGTGAGAAGTCAGTAAGGAGAACCAGGGGGATACTGGGATGCATAGGGAGGGGCATCACAAGTAGAAAAAGGGAAGTGGTTATCCCTTTGTACAGACAGTTGGTGAGACCCCATCTGGAGTACTGCGTGCAGTTTTGGAGACCTCATCTATGCAAGGACATAGACAGGATGGAAGCAATTCAGAGGAGGGCAACTAAAATGTTTTTTAATTTTTCCAATTGTTTAACCAGGTGAGACAGATGAAGCTGAAAGCTTGTTTACAGGTGCAACCTGGGAGCACAGGGAAGTTAAGTGACTTGCTCAGGGCCACACAGTATGCAAGTTGGGACTGTGGGATTCAAACCCAGGTCTCTAGATTTGCAGCTCAGAGCCTTAAACCACTGCACTATACTGCCTCCCTATGGTGCAGGGTCTACATCAGAAACCATATGAAGAAAGACTGAGAGAGCTTAATATGTATACCCTTGATGAAAGGAGGGACGGGGGGACACGATAGAAACGTTTAAGTACCTCAAAGGAATCAACAAAGTCCAGAAGGGTAGCATCTTTCAGAAAAAGAAATGTGTAAGAACAAGGGGACACAATTTAAAGTTAGAAGGGGGATGGCTCAGGGGTAATGTGAGGAAATTCTTTTTCACGGAGAGAGTGATGGATGCATGGAACCGCCTTCCTGGAGAGGTTGTGGGGTCTAAAACAGTGGGGCAATTCAAACACGAATGGGATAGACATAAGGCAATTATAGTGGGGGGTTGCAGGAAGTAGGCTGTTGGCTAACTAGAATCTGCAGCTTATCCAGTAGGTAGGGAAATGGGCAGACTGGGTGGACCAAGTAGTCCTTATCTGCCGTCAAAGTCTATGTTTCTATGTTTCTATGTTTCTATGTTCAATCAAGCAATCCTAGCTCAGTACACACACAATAGCTGACATCATGATGCACCTCACCACACTGTCACCACCACCCACAGGGCAATGAACAGAGTCAGGCAGAGAAAGACACTCTAAGCCCCTGCCTTATAGTCAACTGGAGACCTGCACTTCTGAAAGTTTTTTACAGTCTCAAGTGAGCTAGGAGCACAACTAAGGTTTATTTGGGGGTGGGGGCTAGACAACCCTAAGGGGCTTGGGAAATAGAAAACTATGACATTTTTACTTGTAAAAGCATTGATTTTAATATGCTGTGCCTCAACAATAACAGATTTTTCTTTAACATTGTCATTTCATCAGCCCAGGGGAAACAGTACACATACATAATGCTATACTATCTCTATTTCTGTATAGGATGATCTATGTACCCCAAAAATGCCTATTTCAAGGTTTCAAATTACGTATTTAATCATGGTTTATTTTTGTACCATACATGATCCAAAGCTTTGATTTTAGGCTGAAAGGACATGCTGAGTGGGATACGAGTGGAATTGTAAGGATGGTGATGCTGGCACGGTTCATTTAGAAGAGCTGGTGACCCCCTACACTTGCTTGTAATGGCAGCTATGAATCTTTGGATGGTCACTTCAGAGTCTGGTCTGCAATGTTGTTCAGGGAAAGAACAGAGTTAAAAGATTTGGAGGGGAGAGGGAAGTTATGGTGAGGCTGGAATAAAATCCATCATCTGCAGGGCCAATCCTATATACCTTTTTGCATTTTGTCACTGAAATGTTGGATACAAACACTCAAAATGTAGAGAAATGAGGGACACTGATCTTAATAATACTGGACAAATTGTTAGACATAGACACATTCAGAAAACTGGAAGCTAGTGACTTAACAGCACTCTACCCTTGATCACACCCTGGACACTAGCTGAAAGTCTTAGCAGTGGAATGATAATGACTCACATTGACTCTTTTGTGAGATCCCTCTCTTGAACTGCCAGAAAATTGCAGCTCTTAATGATCTGTTAATCACACCTGGCAATCTGGAACATTGAGAGAGATTCACATGAGGATTAGAGAATGCTAAAGTAGAGACTTTTTTAAATTTAATTAACAGCCATGAAAATCTGCACTAGTCAAGACGGGCAAGTAGAGAGTTAGCTGCACTAGCACTGGTCATTTTGCACTAGTGTTTGGGCTAGTAAAACAATGTTAAGATCGACCCCTGTTTGGGACAGATTAAGAAAATCACAGTGACACTGTTCATGAGCAGAGGTCCCAAAATGCCTATGTTAAAAATCTGCCTCAAAATATCCCCAAACTAATTACATTATGAGTGTGCGTTGCACAGTTTCTACGTATACTTGTGGCTTCACCATTTTTTCTTATTATCACTCCAGATTTTCAACATTGCCAATTTTTACACCTCTTCATAAACAGTACTAACATACTAAAATGACAGCAGAATAGGCCTGTCTTTCATGTCTGCTCAACCTGACTGCCCCCCTCGCCCTCTCTGGCTTCTCCCTTCCTAATCCTGGAAATTCCCACTGCACTGGACTTTGCTTCCAGAACCCTTCCCCTGTACCTGTCCCACCCCTTCTTGAACCCCTCCGCTGTCTCTGCCTCCACCAGCCCCCTGGGCAGTGCATTCCATGGCCCCAACACCCTCTCAGTGAAGTAGTGCTTCCTCCTTTCTCCCCTGAATCTCCCCCCAGCTTCCAACCATGCCCTCTAGTTGCCCCCTCCTTCCTTCATAGTACCCTGACTGCTCCTCCCCTATTTAACCCCTTCATGTACCTGAAGACCTCTATCACATCCCTTCAGTCCCTTCTCTCTCTTCCAATGTGTACATATTAAGCTCTTTGTGCCTCTCCCCATAGGTCCTGTCCCCCAAGCACAAGATCATTTTGGTTGCCCGCCTCTGGACCATCTCCAGGAATTCAATGTCCCTCTTTAAGTGTGGCCTCCAAAACTTCATGCAGTACTTGAGGTGCGGCCTCACCAAGCAGTTATACTGAGGGAGTATCACTTCCCTCCTTCGGGAGGTGAGCCTTTTAACGATGCATCCCAGCATCCTGTTGGCCTTGGCCATTGCCCTCCTACAAGTCTCAGAGTTGTTCATCTTGACATCCACCACCACCCGAGGTCCCTCTCAGCCATTGAGCCTTGTAGCATCCCCCACCGAGTGTACACTTGGCTAAGCAGAGGTGTCATTTTTCACATCCTGTTCAAAATGTGTTTTTGCACCAGTGGTTCCTAGTGGTGCAGTCGCTGTGCAAAATCACCTTTCAGCTAACAAACTGATAGTATCACTGTTCATGTGGTTGGGTCACAAAAAGCCCTTGTTGAAAACTTGGAGTAAAAATACCAAGAAATACCATGGTGTTAGGGTTTTCAGCCATAACGTCCTACCCTGTAGGGACTGACAGGCATCAGGGCTGTGATTTGCGATTGTCGACAGTAATGCTCATGCCATTCCACCCCCACCCTGCAGCCAGTGGCAGGCATCGAGGTGCTCCTTGGATCCTTTTGCCCCAGAGGTCACCCCATTCTCCTATACTGCACCCATTTCAGTGTATTTCCTTATAGAATGAGGTGAGAGTAAAGCCTGAACACTCCAAAGCACACCTCAACACTTGTAAGTGTCTGCACGGTAGGGTGAGGTGAAATGTCATGACTGTTATGGGCGACGACCCAAAGGCGCACCCTAATGCCTGCCCATCTCTGCAGGGTGGGGGTGGAGTTGGCATCAGTTCAGTACTTCACTGCCATTCATATACTGCATCTGTCTAACTCCTGCACTTCCACTGCTAATGACAGCAAGCAACACTTGGCATTGACAAATGCTTGTTAATATTGGTTCCAAATCTGTTATTGTACCACCTCTACAGACTTTTTAGTTATCCTAGTGGCTGTTTCAGATTTACTCACTGGTACTAAGTACCATATTAAAACTGTATGATGCAGTTTGTGTCCTTGCTCAACTCTTTCATTATTGGGTGAATAAATCAGAAACATCAACTGAGGATATTAAAAGGCCCCTATAGATGGGACAATAACATAATTTGACCCAATATTTAAAAACAACTTCTACTGGGAAACTTTCCAGTTCAGTGCAGTTCATCTTTAATAAATGGACAAGGGGTGTAGGCTCAGCTAAGCTCCCATTGTCTCCCTCTTCTCATTCCTTAATCTGGCCAAACAGTATCTTACTACCCCTAGTGTTATACATTACAGGCAAAATATCTGTGTTGAAGTGCTTTGTGTTTTATTTATTTATTTATTGAAATGTTTCACCAGTAAGGCACACTGAGCAACAAGTTGCTCATCTCCCGGTGTGACTTGGTGGGAAAGGGTACAATAAGAGTGAGACATTAAACATTCAAGTTACAAGATCAACATTAATGTACGGTTGTAAGGCAGGTGTTGCAAACAGTGCCATACATAACATGTAGAAAGAGTGGACAATAATAAGTGCTGGGTTAATAAGTAAACAAGTGCTTACATGAAAGAAAAGGAGGAAGGGAAGGGAGGGGTGAGGTGGGGGGGAAGAATTGTGTTCCTGGAGACCACCTCAGGATGTGAGGAACCCTGCAAGGGGACTGATGGGGTGTTATAAAGGAGGAGGAGGTCAGTTAGGAAGGGAACTCACCTGACCAGTGCTTGTAGAAGAGATTAGCATTTTGGGAGAGTCACCTATTTGTAAGAGAGGAAGGATAGGGCACGATAAAGATTGCAGTGGTGGGTGCAAGGGAGGGCATCCAGGGCAAAGAGGCAGAAGGAATTGAAAAGAGTGTCCAGTCTGGCAAGGCATGACTTAGCAGCAGCACCATTGACTATGTCACAGTAGTCAAAAATAGGCAGTATAATCTTCTGAACAAGTTCACACCTATCCATTGGAGGGATGCAACTATGGTTCCTGAACAGGGCGTCAAGCTGTGGGGCACCATTTTTTCTGGATGGTGATAATATGTGCAGAAAAATGTAGATGTTGCTCCAACCAAACAGCTAAGTACCTGAAGGAGGATGTCCTCAAGTAAAGTCCCATCAAGGGTTTGGAAAGTGGGTAGGGAGGGAAGCCTAGACAGTCTCTGCCTTGTGCCAAAGGTCATGGAGACAGTCTATTTGGCATTGAGGAAAAGTTGGTTAGCAAACCAGAGCTAAACCATGTCAAAGTCTTGCTGTAAGCTTGTTGTAACCTCATCAGGACAGGAGCTAGATACATACAGGACTGTATCATCGGCATATATATGCATAGCGGAGGATGGGGAGCAAACAGAGGGAAGGTCATTTAAGAAGATATTGAATAGGAGTCCTAATACTGAGCCCTGGTGTACTTTAGTGCTAATTGGGAGAGGAGGGGAAGTGGCATCCAAGTTCTTAACTAATTGGGTTCTGCCAATAAGGTAGGCCTTGAACCAGTTTGTGGTAGAGTGAGATAGGCCAGCTGCCATGAGTGACTCGAGGAAAAGGGAGTGAGAGACATGGTGTTGAAGGCCTTGGCAAGGTCAACAAAAATGGCAGAGGTAATTTGTTCATTGTCCATCCCAGTTATGATGGAGTCTGTGAATCATAGGAGAGAGGTGGTGGTTGAGTGTTTTTTTCCTGAAACCAATCTGGAAAGGGGTGAAAAAGGAGGTGTCAGATAGAAAATAGGTGCGTTGAGAGAAGACAATGTGTTCTTGAAGCTTGGCAAGGGTAGGGAGGAGAGAAATGGGGCAATACTGTAGTTGCCAGAGGATGAGGGGTCACCCCCTTTGGGTAGAGGGAGGACCACAGCATGCTTCCATGAAGATGGGACTGAGGCAGTAGTGAAAGAGAGATTTAAGATTATTGAGATGGGGTGGGCAATGGCTGAAGCAGAGAGGGAGAGGCACTTTTGGTCAAGGCCATCAGAAGAGGCACTTTTAGAGGGGTTGATGACGAGGAGGGAAATTAAAGTATCATTTGGGGTTACAGTAGTGAAAGAGAAGGGAAAGTGGAAGGGTGGCGGAGGGGGCATACCAGTAGAGGGTAGGGTGAGGTGGGGGGAGGGAGGGGAAGGGTAGGGGAGAGATTTCAGAAGCTCAGTGGTGCAGGAGTTATAGTAGGAGTTAAATTCCACTGCTACAGCTGGTGGGTTGGACACTAATGAGTTATTTACTTTAAGTACCGGGGGCCGAGGGTGAGTTGAGGGGGTAAAGGGTGTGCACCACCTTCCAGAACTTTGATGGGGGATTTATATTGGTGATGAAGACAGACTTGAAATATTTTGACTTGGCTAACCTTGTTGCCCTGGTGCAAGTGTTTCAGAGCTTGCGGTAGTTCGCGAGGTCACTAGGATGCAAGGTAGCTTTATGATGCTTCCAGGCTCACTGTCTAGCCCTGAGGCAGGTCAGAAGTTCAGGGGTTATACAAGATAAGTGGTTACCCCTGGCTCTGGTTTGTTTGAGTGTGGCAAATGCATTCCAGTTTACAAGAAAGTCTTCTTTGAAGAAGGCAAGGACATTATCAAATGAGGGGACGGCGGTTGGGGGGACAAGTAGGAAGTGGCAAGGTTACTCAAAAGAGGTTCAAGGTCAAGAGACTTGAAAGAGTGTAGTTCTATGGTTTTGTGTGGTGATTTAGTTCCTTGGACTTTTCTAGCTATGAATATTTGGTTATGGTTACTGAGAGTATCTGGGAGGATGCCAGAGGCAATGACTTAGTGAGGGCGGGAGGTACAGTAAGTAGGGAGTGTTGTGCCTTGTGGTTTGGGCGGGTGGGTTTGGAGATCAGTTGGGAGAGGTTTAGGGCTCCAATTTCATTTTTAGTTTTGGTAGTTTTAGGAGACAACCAATTTATATTGTTTGTATCTGTGTGTATGAGTATATAAGTATGTATGTGTATATATTGGTCTATCAAGAGCAATAGTTTAAATGTTTTTGGTTGTATCTACAGACTTAGCTCTATGTATTTTATTTGGATCTATATTAACAATGCAACTTCTTTCCCCTCTCCCCCAGGATGCATCAGGAAATGAGCTATTGTACAATAGCTCAGTATGCCTTTCCTGGTGAAACTTTTCAAAATAAAACAAATATCAAAACAATGGGAAACCCGAAAGGAGATATCAGCTATCAAAGTGATCCTGAGCTAACAGGGATTGATGTGGTGTGCCAGTGTCTCAGTTTCATGCTACACCATAGGATGTCAGGAGCATCCCATCGGGCAGGGCTCAGAGTATACAATGGACACTCTCACTCCCCTCGTGTGTGTGCTCATTACACCACTCTTACTGCTGCTTCTGGTAGTGATGTGGTACTGTAGTGGCGTCACTGATGGGTTTTATAACCAAATGCCATTAGCCACACAGATGTAACCATACTGTAAAAATGAATTCAATGTGACCATGTTAGTTGCCCCATGTGCCATTGAATAGCAGTTTGTGCCACTAAGTTGTCGACAGCCATCACAATGACAGATTTATGTCGACCGCAACTTGCGGTCGACATAAACCAGACTTGAGACCCCAGCAGCTTTTTCTTCGGGGGCTTCACCCCCCGAACCAACCCCATGCTGAAACCACCTGATCTGTAGGAGTTCAACTCCAAGTCAGAGTTAGATCAGGAAGGGGGTGCAGGACTCGGAGAGAGTACGTTGGGGTCTCTGGCAGTCCATTACAGCAAAAACATTGATGTTGTCAGCATTAACATTTTCAATGAAATGGTGTTGTGGACTGTGGCACATACTGTTTTCTATACTGTTTCATTGCCCTGTTACATGTCACACATTGGAGACTAAAACGACCACTCCCAGAGCACCTTGTTTGCCATGTCACTAAAGACCTCTAATCCACTGCAGGGGATATGACAGTCTGTGGATTTATTTGGACTAGCTCTGTGGCAGAGGATAGAGTGCTACAGCTAGGTTGTTGTGCCCATAGAGTCATGTATGCTTATACCCCCACAAATTCCCATCCAAGTATTGTCTTTTGAATAAGTAGAGGCTTTAAAAGTATAACTTATTTATATTCCTTTGTGAAATTCTTATTGTCTAATTTTCTTTGCAAGATGTGATTGGCTACAGTACATGCATAAATGGAACTACACATCTACTGTAAATTTGTCTCACGTCATCAGTGGTATTGCTCCAAGGAAGGGAGGATGACCAGCTGTATATCACAGTGTTCAGTGCTGGTAACGGTCCTCTTTAATGTCTTTATAAGTGACACAGAAGATGAACTGGAAGGGCAGATCTGTCTCTTTGTGGATGACACTAAGATCTGCAACACGGTGGACCCTTGGAGAGGGTGGTGGAATGGATGAGCAGAGATCTGTTAAAACTGGAGGAGATGTCAGTGTTATGGCAGCTGGGTTTTAATGCAAAATTTGCAAAATATTGCACTTGGGGCACAGAAGCACAGGACTGGAGTAAAAAATGAATGGAGTTACAATGCCTACAGCCTGGAAAATAAAATCCCAGACCTGGATGCCTTGATAGTAGAGGCAGACCTGGACATAGCACCAATAACAGAGACCTGGTTTACCTCAAATCATGGCTCGGTTCCAAATGTCCCGAGCTGGGTTATGCCCTATTCGGGAGAGATACGGGGAGTAGAAAGGGAAGGGGGGAGTGGCCCCATACATAAGGGAGAATATAAAAGCAATGGAGGTGCAGGGTAAATGGGGAGATGGAGGAACTGTGGGTGCAAGGCAATGGCACAGCAATTAGAACAGAGGTGATCTACAGACCTCCAGTGCAGGGGGGAGGACATGGACTGTGATTTAGTGGATTATATTCAGGTGATGACAACAAAGGGTGAGGTATGCTGCTGAGTGATTTCAATATCCCAAATCATTGGACCATCCCAGCAGTGGCTTCAACCAAGAACTGGGATATCCTGGATTACCTACAGATCTCAGACAGCTGTTGAGTGATCCCACAAGAGAAGGGTAGATTATGGATTTGTTTCTGACCATTTCGGACAGACCTTTAGATATCCAGGTGGAAGGGCAGCTGGGAACCACTGACCTCCAGATAGTATGGTTTAACTTGAGGACAGGGACTCAGTCTAGTCACACTAAGGCAAGTGTCTTGTATTTTAGAAGGGCAGATTTTGCTAGTGCCGGGTGGTGTATCAAAGAGGCCCTGGCAGGGAGGGAGATAGAAGGGGGAGTTGAGGAGAAACATAGAAACATAGAAACATAGACTTTGATGGCAGATAAGGATCACTTGGCCCACCCAGTCTGCCCATTTCCCTACCTACTGGATAAGCTGCAGATTCTAGTTAACCAACAGCCTATTTCCTGCAACCCCCCACTATAATTGCCTTATGTCTGTCCCATGCATGTTTGAATTCCTCCACTGTTTTAGACCCCACAACCTCTCCAGGAAGGCAGTTCCATGCATCCACCATTATCTCCATGAAAAAGAATTTCCTCACATTACCCCTGAGCCGTCCCACCCTCTAACTTTAAATTGTGCCCCCTTGTCCTTACACATCTCTTTTTCTGAAAGATGCTACCCTCCTGGACTTTGTTGATTCCCTTGAGGTACTTAAAAGTTTCTATCATGTCCCCCCTGTCCCTCCTTTCATCAAGGGTATACATATTAAGCTCTCTCAGTCTCTCTTCATATGGTTTCTGATGTAGACCCTGCACCATTTAGTTGCCCTCCTCTGGACTGCTTCTATCTGTCTATGTCCTTGCGTAGATGAGGTCTCAAACTACCTTGATATTTCAGATGGGGTCTCACCAACTGTCTGTATAGAGGGATAACCACTTCTCTTTTTCTACTTGTGATGCCCCTCCCTATGCATCCCAGTATCCCCTTGGCTTTCCCTACTGACTTCTCACATTGCATACACACCTTTAGGTCATCTGATATGACTACACCCAGATCCCTTTCCATTATTGTTGTTGTTGGTACCTCCCCCACTATTGTGTACTCTTCTCCTGGATTTTTATTTCCCAGGTGCATTACTTTGCACCTCTTTGCATTGAATCTAAGAAGCAATGGGAACACCTGAAGGGAGCCATACAGGAGGTGACAAACCAATGTATAAAGGTGGTAAGCAAAGGCAAGGAATGGTGGAAAACACTATGGTTCTCAAAGGATGTGGCAGGCAAGGTAAGGGCCAAAAGGGTGAGCTATAGGAAGCATAAGGAGACTTACAGGGAGGGAGACTGGGAGGTGTACTTAGAGAATCTAAGGGAAGTAGGAAAGGCTGTAAGGAGAGCAAAGCAGCAGACTGAAGAAAGATTAGTGCAGACAGTGAAGAAAAGAGACAGGACAATCTGTAGGTACATCAGTGAAAGAAGGAAAACCAAAGGGGATTGTAAGGCTCAGTGGGGATGTAGGGGAGTGTCATGAGGGAGACCTGGAAAAGATGGAAATACTGAACAAACACTTCTGTTCAGTATTAATTGAAGAGTGTGAGGGTCAGAGACCACAGCTGAGCAGCAGACATGAAAGAGGGGGAGAGACAAATACCAGTCCATTTACAGTGGAGAGAGTACTAGAGGAGCTCACAAAACTGAAGGTAGACAAAGCACTAGGGCCAGAAGTCATACATTCAAGGATATTAAGGGAGCTTGCAGCACCCATGACAGCCTTGTTCACAGTCACTCATCACAGGAGTGGTTCCAGAAGACTGGAACAGGGCAAAGGTAGTCCATCTACACAAAAGTGATAGCAGAGAGGATGGAGGGAACATTAGACTGGTCAGCATCACCTCAGTAGTGGGGAAGATAATGGAAGCACTGCTGAAAGAAAAAATAGTGGCACACTTGGAATCCATCAGTGCCTAGGATCAGAGGCAACACAGATTCACAGCAGGAAGGTCATGTCAGACAAATCTGATAGATTTTTTGACTGGTTACGAAGGACATAAATCGGGGTGGGGGTGGTGGATGTCACCTACCCCAATTTTAGCAATGCCTGCAAAACCACCCCACATAAAAGCCTAGTGAATAAGGCAGGTAGTCTGGGCATGAGGCACAAGGTGGTAAACTGGGTTGGGAACTGGCTAATGGACAGAAAGCAGAGGATGGTGATAAATGGGATCCAATCCAGGGAGAGGGGTTGACCAGTGGGGTGACACAGGGAGGTTTTATGTCATAACAGTGAGTGCTGAAAGGCGATTGCAGTTAGGGCAACTGTACATCATCAAAAATACATTTCAGCGATGTACCCCCCTGCACATATCAAAAGGGCATGGGGGAGTTAGAATTTACTGTTTTATGTGGGGGCTGCACCCCTGCACCCCCCTATTAAAGGATTCTCAACTCCGGGGGGTGCATGTTGGTGGGTGTAAAATGTAAAAAAAAATATTGGGGCCTGGGGCAACAAAACATACCTGCACTTGGACCAGAACTCAGCACCCTCACAACCACAGCCCTGAACCCACCCACCACGCCACAGGCAAGTTCAGCAGCTCACTGCGGCACCACCCCTCACAATCCCTCCCTCCCCTCCCATCCCTCACTGAGCATGCTCACTCCCCCCTGCATGTATACATGTAGTGACATCCTGTCACTATATGAGCAACCCCCCCAATCCGGTTGTCCTCCCTAGTGGGTAGCCCGATGACATGTGCCATGATTGAGTTCTTGTAGGTGCCCAATCGCAGTTGCCCATGTCACAGGATACCCAACAGGGATCAGTCCTCAGGCCAGTCCTGTTTAATGTCTTCATCAGCAACATTGTGGTAGGGCTGGAGGGAAAGATCTGCCTGTTTGTAGATGACACCAAGATCTGCAACAGGGTGGATACTCCAGGCAGGGTGCAGAGGATGAGGAGGGACCTGTGGAATCTTGAAAAGTGATCTGCCGAGGTTCATTTCAAAGAAGTGCAAAGTAATGCACCTGGGATGAGAGAGACCCTAGGAAGAGCTATAGAATGAGTGGGGGAGTTGCTGATGACCACCATGGAGGAAAGGGAACTGGGGGGTATCCTTTCAGATGGCCTAAAGGTGTATAAACAGAGTACAAAGGCTGCAGGTAGGGCCACTGGCATGCTGGTATGCACTGGCAGAAGTATCACTAGAAGGAGGCGGAAGATGGTGATGACACTGTATAAAACACTGGTGTGGAGTATGGTATGCAGTTCTGGAGACTGCACCTTTGCAAGGACATTGACAGGGTGGAGGCAATCCAGAGAAGGGCGACTAAGATGGTACAGGGCTTGTGCCATCTAGTCACTGGTCAGGAAGTATAGGAAAACCATGAGCAGTTGTAAAATTCACAATGAGAGTTTTATTATTCTTAATAACAGCAAAAAAAAAACAATTAAATTGTTCAGTATAACTATTTACAAAGGCAGTATAAACAGAGGAAATCCATCTGGGTTTCTTCTCAAGTTCCAATCTCAGACTCTCTTAGTCTTTGTGTGTGTGTGTCTCTCTATCTCTTGCAAGAAATTACAGCTCTTTTATATGTTTTTACAACCCCTGCTTGTTAAGAAACATCCTGTTTTTCCTAAAATGTCCTGTCAATGTTATGCAGATGCAGCAAAAGAAAACATGGTGATGTAGAACTGAGCTCTTGTTTACTGCTTCTGCAGAGACTTGCAAACCATCATTTCAGATTAACAAGTTGAGTTCCAAATAACTTTTTGCAGTCATTTTAACAGTATAACAATATACATTTCAAACAAAGGGATAACAGTTGTACATAATTTTACTCACAAGCATTCACATATTTTTAAACCTGAGGATATGCAAGGGGAAGAAAAGACAGAAACAGCAACGGAAGACAGAGAGATAGCAAGAGGCAGAGAACTGTGAGACCATCGGGGTGATCCAGTCCTAGATCTCACAAGAAAATTTGGCTGTGCAACCAGACAGACAAGAGACAGAAAAGGAGAGAATAGAACATATCCTTGCATTTAACTGTCATCTGCATAACAACTACTATAGGACAGAGCCATATTCAACCGTTTTGCAGCTTGTACCCAAAAACATTTGAGGAAAGATTAAAGGATCTCAATATGTACTCAATATAGGAGAGGAGGGAGTGGTGGGACATGAAATAGTCTGCCACATGAGGTGAGGGAGAGAGCACAGTGGAGGGATTTAAATATGCCTGGTAAAGGCATAAGGGAACCTTAGAGGTGGGAAGGAGGAGTGAGAAGCCAATGTCAGGGTAGGGTCAGAAGCAAGAAACTAGCATAGGGCTTATGAGCAGACTGGATGGTCCTGGCAGTCCTTATCTGCTGACAGTTTTCTATGTTTCTATAAATGTTATTGACAGTGACCAAGCAGAAAAGAGACCTGGGGACAATAATATTGGATATTGCTGTATAATAGTTGGATGCTGCAGAGGACTGGAACAAAGGGCCTACTGTTGAGAGTAATGGAGGTGTTACCTTTGTAGTACAGTTTGTACTTGATTTTTTTTATTATTATTATTTTTAAACTGTGGGGTAGACAATGATTGAATGAACTGCTTCTGGTGGGGACTGTGTGTGGGACAGGAAGGAGGAACAATGTCAACAGAGGGAAAGAGAGGAAGGGGATACACCATTATCCATAACCCTACAGTCCATCCAATAGGGTGGCTGTAGTTTCAGGCTTTAAATCTGGAAGTCCCAGTGCACATTCTAAACTCCCAATGCATTGTGCAATTCAAAATTGGCCTAAGGCAACACCCTCTTACTAGGATAGTTTGTGACAGTCACTAGGACCCTAACACCATAATGCCCACTCACCCACACTCTCCTTCCTCTTCCTTTTACCCCCACTCTTCCCCCTTGCTCTATCCCTCTGTCTTCCTCTCCCCCCTGTGCCTTTTCCCCCACTGGATCAACCTTAAAACCAACCTACTACCACTACCTCCCAACCTCCTAGACAAAGCCACTTCTTTTGGCCACCCACTACCCCCCCAGTCTCCCCTCCTCCTCAACTTGACTCCTTGGACTCTCACACTAGGTGTTGTCACAAACCCACTCAGCAGGTCAGGCTCTCTACTCCCAAAGTGCCAACCTCCGAGCACAGTCTTGTGAACAGTTTAACAGAACAAGGTAACCCTCTTGTCTGTTTTGTGAGTTCGGATGAACCTTTGGTCTCACATCTTGGGAGGATTCAAACTGTGAACCTCTTGCTAGCATACCCAATGCACAGGCTCAGATATTTCTGTCTTTGGGGGGCCAGATATCTTTACCTATGGGCACCTAACCAGGTATATAGAGAAGAACCTTTAAAAACTTTAATAAAGACCTCAGATTTAAAATGCTTCTTTGTTTGGTATCACCATTCAAGCTTATCTTTAGTATCTGCAATAACCATATACTTTTCTTACAACTAAAAAGAAGTCAAAGACAGACCAAGTAAGTTCTAAAAAGAATTTTACTAAAATATTTAAAAATATGTAAAACACAAAATACGGACCTGCTATATCACCAAACATACAAATCTTTTAAAAGAACAAGGTTTAAACAGTGCAAATTCCTACATACAGTACTCAGATTTGATTCTCTTTTTTTTTTTTAAGGAACATTCTTTCTTTATTTAAAGGAGCCCTCTGTTGGGCAGGTACTGGCTCCCCTCTGTTCACATGTCTCAAACGGAATGTTTACAGCACAGTCACCATCAAATAATTGGGCATTTTCAAACAAAAAATAAAGACATAAAGTCTGCTCTACCTTATGCCTAACTGATACACACACTCACTCCCACCCAAGTTTTGAAATGCGCTCCTTGCAATAGTCTTTTTCACATCACAAGACACAAAGACTGTTATACCTTTAATCATGACTATAAGCAATGTTTTTGCAGCTTCAGCACAAATCTAAATTATTTCAGGAAGCCCTGCGTGCAAGGAGCCTTCTGTTTTGGTGTGCACTCACTTCTTCCCCTTCGAGCAGCTTACCGAATCTGGCATTTGCATATGAACTGGGGTGTTTGACTAAAAGCACTCAGAATGTATTTATTTATTTCATTTATTATACTATCTGTGAATATTACTGTGAGGATACTCTTCTTTAACTGTAAGGAGACCTCTGTTTTGATTGCACTCTCTCCCCACCCCACCATGTGTGCACTGAATAGGACATGGTTTGCACAGAAACCTGGAGTATCTGACTAAAACACTCTGAATGTTAATCTAGTTTTAATTTACTTAGTTTATTTATTATATCTGAACGTTAATGAGAAGTGCACTCTTTTTTGCAGTTAGATTCTTTTATTTTGTTACAGAGACAGGGCATATATCACAGTGCATATATAAGTGATACATTTCATACAGATTTTACATACTGTATCATAATAAAGTATTCACAGTGCATTTACAATACATTTGAAGAAAGTGGACAAAATCATGGTCATGACATGGGACTGGGTTGTTACTCGCAGTGTGGGGTACTGGGGGGGAGGGGGCTCATTCACCATACCAGTTATCCCAAGCGGGTGGGAAGAAGTAAAACTGGGAACACTCAAGGTAGCTTTAACATATCTTTACCCAAAGGGTTTACGAAATGTGATGGTGCGTTCTGAAGGTACTGCATAAATGGATCCCATTTATCCAGGAAGGCATGCAGGGTTGCTGCAGCCAAGTGAGTTAGCTTGAAGACACTGGCCAAATTAGCCATGGCTACTAACCAAGCCGTGAGAGAGGGTACCTCCCTAGTCCTCCATCTACATAGAAGCAGCCGTTTAGCCTCCACCGAGGCCTGTTTAAGCCAGGACAAGTGGGGGTAAGATGGTCTGAATTCAGTGGACGGGAGCCCCAAGATCCAAAAACTAGGAGAGGTAGGAACCTTTTGCACCAATATATTGGAACAACATGTAAGTATTTCCGACCAGAAAGGACGGATGAGATCACATTGCCACAGTATATGAAGTAAATCTGCTCCATTCACATTACATCTCCAGCACCTATCGTTTGTAAGTAAATTCATTTTCTTTAGCACTACTGGAGTACAGTACCAGAGATGTCTTATTTTATTTTGGATAAAGAAGCTTCTGGGGTCCCCACAGGCTTTTTTTGCTATTAACCAGCCCCCTTTGCCAGGCTTTCTCAGTAACGGGAAGATTTAACATATGCTGCCACCTAGTTTGGGAAGGTAGGGATAGGTCTGTTAGAGTACCCCTCATATACCTATAAATATGGCCTGCCAGGCCTTTCAGTAATTGTAGCCAGCCGTCTAGAGGCAGTTTGTTTTGTTTGGCTCTGCCCTTGCCTTGACACATCAAGCACCCGCACCCTCTTTTCAGTCCAGATGAATAAACATGTCTCAATTGAAGATATCTCCAAAAAAATCACTAGGACCCAAATTAAACTTCTCTTTCAGACAGGTGAAACTATCTATGGTATGGCCATCCTCCATTAGTATGTCTTGTAGAGTGTTGACCTGCTTCCCCTTCCACCACTCCCAGTTCAGGGGTTTATGATCAATGGTCCAACCTGGCTTGTTCCATAGAGGAAGGTATTTCCCCAGATTCAAACAGGAGTTACTTATGGCTCCCACTTGATACCAGGCCTTATGAGCTTCTTTTATTGTAAGCCAAAACTGAAAATTAGAAGGGAGGGAATTGCCCATATATCCAACCAGATGGGACCCTTGCAGGGCCTCCCTCTCTATTGCTTCCCAAGCTGGTAAATCAGAGTTATTTCTCTGAAGCAGTCTGCATGTGGCTGTGGCTGAAAATGCATATGCGTAATGTTGAAAGTGTGTAAGGCACCACCCACCCTTGCTCCATGGAGCACAGAGTTTGGCTCTACTGTACCACGAGGTTTTATATTCCCACATAAATGCCCATATTATACTATCCAGTAATTGAAACCATTTCTTGGGGATCTCAATTGGAAGGTGGAATAGTATGTAAAACACCCTCAGCTCAATCATCATTTTAATTGCTGCCACTTTCCCAGGGGGAGAGAGAGGTTTAACTGTTTCCACCTTTGAGTTTCTACCTTGAGGCTATCAATCAGTGGAGAGAGGTTAGTCTCTGGAAGGGATGATACATTAGCATTTACCCTAATACCCAAATACTTAATTCCTGCCTTGGCCCTAACCAAGCCCACTGCTGAGATATCTTCAGATGAAAGCTGCTTACTCAGGGGGAGGACTTCTGTTTTACCCTGATTAATCCTAAGGCCTGAGATGGTAGCAAAGGACTGAAGTAACTTTACAAAATATTCGGCACTGAACTGAAAATCATCAGTTAGAATGAGACAGTCAATAGCATATAACAGTGCCTGATATGACTCAGAGCCTACCCATATGCCTTTAATATTTGGATGCTCTCTCAAAGCACTAGCCAGGGTTTCTATGACCAGCACAAATAACATTGGGGAGAGGAGACATCCCTGCCTGGTGCCCCTATGCAGTTCAAATGGTGCAGAGAGTGTGTTATTAGTAAGCAGTCTGGCCATAGGAGACGTGTACAGTGTTTTGACCCAGCCACTAAACACATCACCAAAGTTGTAGTGCAGCAGCATCCTGTGGAGAAAATCCCACTCTACTGAATCGAAGACCTTCTCAAAATCAATTGAAATAGTGGCTGCTGGAGTGGGGGCTATCCCTGCCTTATGTATAAGGGAAATTAAGGATCTAATGTGATCTGAACTGGCATGGCCCCTCACAAAGCCCACCTGGGAGGTTTGGATCAAACAGGGGATAATTTTCTCCAATCTAGCTGCTAGTGCCTTAGCTAGTATTTTGGTGTCCACATTAATCAATGAAATGGGCCTATAACTTGTAGGTAGGGTGTGGTCCTTACTTTCTTTAGGAAGGACTGTGATGATCACCTCCCTGAGGGTGGCGGGGAGAATCTCCTGATCCCAAGCTTCTTGTAACATATCCCTTAGTGCATGAGATACTATCTCTGATATTATCTACTACTGAGTTTTCGGGTTAAGAACAAATTTTTATTTGGGAACTGTATGCTGTAGTGTTCATGATTTCCTTATTTCCTTTTAAGAATTCGAGGTAGAAATATCATTTTGGGTGCAATATGCTTGTATGTATGATGTAATACTTCTTTAAGCTTCTTTATGTTATTATGATTTTGTGTGCAGTAACACTCTTTGGTATGAAATTTGTTTCATGTTACAATAACAAATTTCCCTACTCTTTTCTAGAAGTGCTGTAGGATCTTTAACATCCACTTGAACTACCACCAGAACAGGCAGATGGGACCTCGGTTTAAAGTTTCATCCAAAAGATGGCACCTCAAGAGTGCAGCACCCCATCATGCTGCACTACAATGTCAGTATTGGGACTTACACAAGTGCCTAGTGTGGGGATAGAACCCACATCCTTCTGATCTACTAGCATCAGAGGTGAATGTGCTACCTGCTGAGCCACTGATACTGGTGTTGGCATTAGAGAAAGGGGGCTCTGAAATGTCTGGAATGCTTGTGAATGAAACATCACCTGTCTGCTTCCAGAGTGGAAATGAACAAATCTCTCTCCATCTTCTTTATTCAGTTCAGTGTGGTTGCTTCCTCCTTCCCTTCCCCCACTGCACTATTTCTTGCTTTGGCCATGTTGGACATCAACAGCTCATGCAGACACACACCCATCACACCCATTCATAATTCAATGCCTTTGAAACTGCCAATGCTTCCAAGTCTGTTTAGCTACTATCTGCAAGCAATAATTACGGCCGTAACATTTACTTAAAGTTTGCTTAGAAATAGTAACTAAATAGAATCAGCAGTGCTGGCAGCTTCAAAGGCATTGAAGAAACATCTCAGAAGTTCATTTCAGTAATTTCACTACTTCTCAAGTCAGTGCAAACATACTGGTAGTTTCTCCCACAGTTACTTAGCCAACTGTGTTTTCTCTTCCTTCTCTGCCTCCGTCCATGATTGGCTATATCCCCCTCCTTTGAGCTGTTTATGTTTCCCTGCCTCTCAACCTTTGAGTGTATATTACTACAATGATTCTGGCAAGCAGTGGAGAGGTGTGCACAGCTAACAGCTCTCTTAAAAATTCCCCCTCCACAAGACGGATTAAAATGTGTTGTTTTCGGTCTGTAGATGTGTACAAAGAAAGCTTTAAAGTGTGCACTTTCAAAGAGTTAAAAGGAGAAAAAGAAAAGTTTAGTAAAACAGATAGAAGTGTGTTTGATTTTCTACTTGCATTTCTCCACGTGGATTTAGCTCAAACCTGGTGTCCTCGCCATTTGTGCAACTTGTCCTCTCTCCTCTGTGAATATTAACTTTGTTCCAGCCACAGATAACACTGCAAAGGGTTTGAGTGTTATTTGCAAAAGTGGAGAAATTCAGATGAGACTCAGATGCATTTAAAACAATGTCTCATCAACAAGGAAACATAATGTAATAAAAATGTGGTTCTTCAGAGGATGCACAGGATGTATGCCTACTTCACTGCTAAGTTCATAAATATCTGAAGTAAGAGACAATAAGATTATACTGCCTTCTAACTCAAATAAGCAGTCCTCCCAGGAGAAAAAAAATAGAGCAAAAAGCCCAGAAAACTACCATAAACAGGGGGAAGGGTCTAAAGGTCTGAAAAGCAAGTCCATAAAGAAGCCATATCGAAAAGTTACAAAGGCTGACAAAAGAAATAAAAAAGAGGAATAAGAGAAAATTCTCCAGATCTTACAAAAATCTTTCAGCATGCCCCAAGACTGCAATTAGAAAGTCCCTTAAATCCACTTACCTCACCCTTTGCTAGTGTTTCTTCCAGAGCTCCGACAGTTTTAGATGCAAGTCAGTATAACTCTTCAGAAATGGATTCCAAAATGTAATTAGTAGACCCCCTGTAAGCAACTGAGGGAGCCACTCAGACTTTAAAGGGAAGCAGCAGAACAAATGGGAGGCAAAAAAAAAATTCAAAATTATGGAGTAAGCAACAATCAAGCAATAGTGAACTTTGACTGAACTGCAGAAAAAAAGCTACCAATGTAGCAGATTTGAATGAAACCCACAGTCAAGATAACTCCATAGTAGTCATTTCATTTGAGTCAGGAGAGCATGGAAGTATTGAAAGGGATCTGGAACAGCAAAGTAATTTGCTATGAAATTCTAGTAAAACACCAAAAGTCAGATAAGGATATCTCTTCTATTTCTTCAAAATGAAGTAGAGAAGACACCAATTTTGACACAGGGCTAGAAGCTGGAAAAACTGAATGGATGCACAAAACTGAGAGAAGGGACACAGTCCAATCAGCCAGAAGGTGATATTGGTCCATTTGCCCATTAAAATAAGTTTTTGTCAGCGCCAAGGTCCTGAACTCAAATTCTAGTGAGATTCCACTTTTAAATTATCCTACCCCATTGCAATGGACACTTTCACTGTTTGCTGATATAAACATTATTAAACAAAAAGTCACTTCATTAGATGCAGAAATGTTTACAGCAAACATTATGGAATTAAAATCCTTGGTGAGCATAATGAATGCTAATGTCAGTACACTTTCAGCTAAAGTCTCACAGACAGAAGCCATGTTATCTGGCACTGAAGATAAAATTATAATATGCAATTTCCAAACTGCACATCAAAATATTTTAATAAGAGAGCTTTGGGATAAAATGACTGATTATGAATTAAGAGCTAGATGTGAAAACATTAGAATTTTCAGTGTACCAGAGTTCTGGGACAATTCACCAACACTCCTTACTACCCTTAATGAGATCTCTGCTAACTTACTGGAATCTGCTGTTGAAAAAGTAATACAGAACCTAACTAGGTCAACTGGGAGCTCTGAGAATGGCCTGAAGATGGTTTACACCGTGGGGGCTATTACTGCTAAAATTCATGAAATCTGAAGATAAGTACAGCATAATGCAATCTGTTTATAAACAACATCTGGTCAGAGCCAGTATGGCTGCAAAATAATAAAATCATACCTCAGTGATTGTATTTTTATATGTAAAAAAGAAAATGGTCTCTTTACAATCTGACCCCTCCACCCTGACCTCCTACTCAGTACCCACATCTCCACCAGACCTTCCACACACCCTCACTCACCTAAACAGGTCCTATGGCATAGATCCACTCTTTGATCAAAGTCATATCTTGTTGCTGGAACCAGCGACTGCAATATGACAAACTAAGGTAAGTGCTCTTCAAGATATTTCAATGGGGTTTTGAACTCTTGAACATTGTAATTGTTGCATATTTTTGGATAATATGTAAAATTGACAAAGTAATGAAGATACATTGAAATTTTTCTATCTTCAATCATAACTTTGGTAATTTTAAATATTTTGAACCCACATTTTCAGCATAGCCTTCTTATGACCCCACCTCATGAACAAGGACAGTGAAAATGTTCACATCCTGCTCAAAAGGTGATTTTGCCAAGTGACCATGAAATCACCTTCAGGGCCTGATTTGCATAACTGCACAGTAATTGGTCATGAGGTGGGGTCCCAAAAGCCCATGTTGGAAATTCAGGGTGAAAATATGCAAAAATGACAAAGTTATGCATCAAAGTTGAGAACCTCATTGAAATACATTGACAAGTACTTATCTTAGATTCTCTTATTGAAGCCACCAGTTCCAGCAGCAAGAAATGACTTCAATCAGATAATGGATCTATGCAGCGGGACCTGTTCAGGTGAGTGTAGCTGTGTGTCAGGTATCATGGAGATGTGAAATGGTGGATGCTGAGTGTGCTGTTGGGGTGGGGAGGTCAGATGGATGATGGACCATTTTATTTTTTACAAGTAAAAAAAAAAACAATCATCGAGGGACAGTTGTATCACTTGCAGATGTACTAGGCTCTCACCAGATCTTTTTCAATCTTGGCAAACTGTAGCAGCTCTTCAGTCCCTTGCAGGTACACATGGTGGAACCCGGTTTTAACATCTGTGGATGTCAATAATATTCCTTACTCATCCTAGTCCCATGCTCCTGCCAATCTCTGCCATCCTACCACTATGTTAGTTAGGTTACCAACTTGAGTATATCCACATTGTTGTTACTTTTTTTCATATGTATTCTGTAGTTTGTATTTTATGTATTACTACCTTTGATATTGTTTACGCCTCCCTTCAGACGCATCTGGAAATGAGCTATTACTGTTACGAGCTCAGTATGTCTTCCTGGAGCAACCTTTGAAATAAATAAAATATGTAAATAAATATATAATATCCTCGCTGATATTTTAAATACACCTAAGTACATGTATACCTGCAACTACTCATGTGTTTTGTACAGATGTTTGCTGTTAGTGTGCTCACATTCAATTTATTACCTGTAGTGTCCAGCATGCACCCTTTCCCAGGCTGCAACTAGAAATGAGTCTGCTGGCCTCTACTTACTTGCCTAGTAAAATAAGTCCTAAGTAAATAAATAAATGAACAGATAACAAATAAACAAGCAAAATACATTAATTAATGAATTCACAATCACATGGGATAAACACTGGGGCCTGTGTTAAGTCTACCGATTCTGGTTCCATGGAATGTTTGTTAAATTCCATGATTTATGCAGAATCTACTACATCCTGCAGAATAACAACATTTTCCATGGTAAACTTGCCTTTGTCACAGAACTACACCTACTCAGCCATGGCATAAAAAAAGTCTAGAGTTTACAGTGCTATCCATCAGGATCAAGTGCTCTGCATGGGATTTCACAGTTTCCAGCATAACAACTTGAAGTACTCACTGATGATTCCTGCAGAATCTTGAAAGACATCACAGCAAGAAACTACATTAATAGTGCTTGATCCTGATGGACCGCACTGTTCAAAGAACATAATCTTAAACTGCATGGAACACAACACATAATCAAGACACTCACATGTGGGGAAAAAGAATAATGCATTTCTTATAAATAAAAAAATGCTACATTTTTATAAAAATATTTATCCGTTTAAATACTTTTCCAGAAAAAATCTACAAATTCTTGTGGAAGTTGTAATCCTGCACAAATTCCCACAGGCCTAACAAATATTAACCTCTTTAGAGGACATGTGCCAGTGTTTTCCACCTCCCCAGGATCTCTGCAACTTTACTGCAATGCCCTATACCTAGGTCTACTGGGGTGGACCTCTGCTGCCTGCAGCTGGTGCAGAATGTGGCTGCCAGGTTGTTGACTGGGTTATCGAGAACTTGCCATGTTACACCTGTGCTCCGCAGCCTGCATTGGCTGCTGGTTCAGTGGAGAATCACCTTCAAGGTTGGATTATTGATTTATAAGGCCCTACATGGACTGGGACTGTGGTATTTGCAAGATCTTCTTTGCCCCTACTGCCCTCTCCGACTTGCCGATGAGAGATTGTTAGAGATTCCCAGGGTCCATTTGAAAACCTCAGGAGCTAGAGCTTTTGCTTTTGTAGCCCGATCCTGTGTAATTCTTTACCTCACTGAATCAAAGATTGCCTGACCGCTGACACTTTCAAATCTGCCTTAAAGACTCATTTATTTAACTTGGCATTTCCAGATGCTCAGAATTCCTGCTGCCTGCTATTAATGGTTTTATGATTATTGTTTTGGCTTAATCTATATTTTTTCTGTTTTATCTATATGTACAATGCATTGATCGTCTTTGGAATAGCACTTAACAAATAAAGATTACTTTGCTTTGCATCTCAGCAGAGCTACTATAATTGAAAGTCTTAAGGTTCAAAACTCTACTTGTCACCTCTTTTGCAATGGATGATCTATTATGGTACAAGTAGCTTCATGATCCTGCACTAAGGTTATTGGACTTAGTAAGGCAGACTACTGTGTTTCTAACCTCCATAATGATTTAAAGTACATCAATAAAGTTTGGAAAGTATTCACTCCATTATCCCCCCACCACCAACAACAACAACACAAGCCAACCTCTTTGGTCCTTAACCCATTGGGTCCAGCAGACACCATATGGCGTTGCTACCATCCATTGCAGAACCTGACCCAAAATGGCCACCTGACTCAATGAGTTAAACTAAGATGTCTCAACATTGCTGACCTTTAAGAGTGTGCCAACTAGATCAATAAGCTTTTCTACACCTGTGCTTCTTGTTGCTTCTTGCTATCCTTGGTCACCCCGCTTACCTATTCCTCCACCACCCTGTCCCAACCACTCCACATCTCTCTTCTCCTAGCCCACCTCCCCTGCCACTACTCTCTTTGATCTGCTACTACTCAAACTTGCCAAAAGCAACAGTCCTGATAGCCTTGACCCCTAGCTCTTTTAGTTCACCACCCAAGCTATTGCTGGCTTAACTCTGCAATCTCCTTTCACACTGGTAAGGTTCATAGTGTTTTGAAGAGTGTCAAAGTTCTCCACCATATCAAGGTGATTACCCAATCTATCGGTCTTATTCCTACACTTGCTAAGGTTTAGGGAGACTCTCATCCTTTTTCTGCTCCTCATCTTCCTCCGTCCATAGCAGGGCATAGATACCCTCTGTCCCAGTGACTGACGGGGGCTCCTATTTATAGCGGACCCTAGCCTGAATTTATGCTACTAATTAATCTTTGACTATTTGGGGAATGTGCAATAAGTATTCTGTAATTCTGCATCATAGGGCTCTCTTGGGCTGCTTTGGCCTCCCCTGCCCTCTCTCATTCCTTTGGACTCCTGTCTCACATACCTCACTACCTGCTTCTTGGGCTCTCCTACTTGGCTATTGTCTTGCATGATTTTTTTTTGTTGGTTATTTTTTTACATCATGCATTAATTTGCACCTACCACTAATCCTTAGTAAATAATTGTATAATAATTGCTGCTTATCATGATGTACTGATTTTGTTTTCAGCCTCTCATTAATTTTACTTTCTTATGTCACTTTCTTTGTTCACCAATGATGTCTGTATATCCTCTTTGTTCACCAGTGATGTCTGCATATCCACATGGTTTGTGCTCATTGCATAACTTGTCACTACCTCTGTAACTGCTGCATGTGTGGCCTAGGGCATGCTGGAAAATGGTCCCTTAGATCAGTGCACTTACCCAGTTAACAAAGACTTAAATAAAATTGTGTGTGTTTGTATTCTGGTTTTATTTTTAGGATATATTATAAACATCTTTTTATGACTGAACATTAAAACTGTCAGCTAACTAACTAACTAAGTGATTGATTAACTAACCAAAACTTGACATTTTATGTTCTAACTTTTTTTCAATCACAGTGGCCTGTTGAAACATCATACAAGGAGCAGCTTTTGGATGAACAGAACTTTCCAAAAAAGTATGCATGATACCATAAGGATACTCACCAAGGTATACTCAAGGCCCCAAGAACTAATCCTGCTGGTGTCTCCCAAGAATATGAGGCCAGCACTGCCTCCTTCTTTGGAGCTTTCCAAAATGGCTGCCAGATAACATACTCTCTAATCTCCTCACTCCAAATGTTCTCTAAATCCATCCCAAAGGGACTGGATCATCGCATGCTTACCTCAGCAATCTTTGTCAGTCCTGACATTAAGCTTCCTAAGGCAGCTCTCTCTAGCCTTTCTGTCATGTGATTTCACTCCTACTATACCTGCCTGACCAATGCCAATTGGTTCTCCTAGGTGGCTCTTTTTCCCAACTCTGCTTATCAGTTCAGGAGTTCACCAAGGCTCTGTCCTGGGCTTAATCCTATTCTCAGTTATTTTCTGTGACCTACCCAAGGCCTGTGTAGTGTGTGCATAACATATTTTCTTTGAAATTAAGATAGACTACAGGTTGTTTGAAACAATGACATTTTTTGACCTGTGTAGAAATTTGTTTTATAACACAGAAAACCTCTGATATTAACAGCCATGGATAACCATAGTCAATATGAATAATTATAAAACTAAATTAACCATAATATGTTCCAGGGCCATTTACTATAAGTTATTGTCTGTGAATAACCATGGTTAAAATCATGTTTAAACCTTGAATTATCATTGATCACAGACCATGCATCTCAATTGTCTAATCATGCACAGCCATGGTTCATTTATGATCCTAAGAGTGGAGTCAACTCAGCAGTCCAATAACCCCCTCCCCAACCCCTTGGGTAACCATTCTATATACAAGAATCTGGGTTACCAGGGCCACCCAATTGCCATCAGAAGTGCAATGCTCTTTGTGCTAGGGACCTGGAATTGGGAGCCGACACAGGAGCCAGAATCAGGTTGGCTGGGGCAAAATAGTGCTGCAATGGCAGTGCATGTCAACCCAGGTTGGGTAACAGTGGCAGTCTGGTGATGCAGCAGTCCCTTGCAATTAACCACAGAGCCTGCTGTCTTGGAAGGGGTGGTGCATGCACCCAGAGTGCATTGCATTGTTAAGGCAATGTGATGACTAATCTAAATCATGGAGTGATGAGAGGCAAAGATAAATGAAGAGAACAATGCCCCATTTGCTGTCTAAATGATTGTGCAGGCATAAACAACGTATATTACTAAATGCAGTGTATCCCTGGATGACAACAGATGGACAAGATATAAAACATAACTGGAAAAAAAAAGAATCTGGGTTGCCCTTGTGCAGAGACATTGATGGGGAAGGGCGGTTGTAATTTGTTTTTAAGAAAATGCCATTGGAAAGGTTGATGGCTTTGTATGGGCCTAGTGGAGGTCATGCAGTGCCTTGTCCTCTCACTGTCTGCCATGGAACTGTGTCACACTGCCCTCCAGAGTCAGAACCAGTTATGTAAAGAACTGAATATTCAGACAGCCTAGGGCAGCAATTTATGCTCCCATGCAGTCGACTAAAGTTCAGAAGTGGACATAGGTCCATGCTGCAGACAGCCTGGTTGGGAAGAGTGATACACATGGCAGCATGTGTCAGCATAGAAAGGAATGGTGCCACATCTTCCCATTTCAATAAGATGTGGTGTTTACTTCCTTGCAAGAGTTATATGTATGCCTGTTATTGCTGTGTGCTTGTGCCACCTCCAGCTATGTGTAGCACTATGAGGACAGGGAGTGACAAAGAGCAAGTAGAGGAAGAAAACAGAACAATCCTTAACAGCAGAAAATGGAACTTAGTACTTTCAGGCTTTGCCTTCACTAATCCTTTAGCCCACCAGATGCCTGAGGGTTAGTGGTGGTTAGGGTTGAAAGGTTGACAGTAGATGGTTTGGCTGGGTAGTAGTAGATGAAAAGCAAGATAAAAAAATAAAAGAAGTGTAGATTCCAAACAAATGTGGTGGCTACTTAAACTCTTTCTATCTCACCTGTCTTTTTCCCTTTCCAGTATTATTGTTACAAGCCCAGATCTGATAACTGGTATCTTACTTATTGTACCATAGGAACTGCTAGGCTACTAGTATTGCCAGGCATAGCAAATAAATCTAAACAAATTCCTTTCCTCCTTCTTTTATGCCTTTCTTATTCATTCTTTATATCCTTGGTGACCAAAATTAAGAAATCTGAAATGACACAGAAAATGAGATCAGCAGGGGTCATTTAGTTCCAGTGGGACTCCATCTTTCAACCTCATTGTCAACAGTGCTGAGCAACATTTTGCTGCCACTGTAGATACTCTAGCTCTACTGTTGTTGTCCCCAGTCATGATTGCTGCAGAAAGGTCTCAACAGTAGAAAATTTGAACTGACCAGCAAAGAAAATTACTTTGAAAAACAACAAATAGGTTTACACAGAAGGCTTGGCTTGTAGGAAAATAGTTTTGGGGAGTAACCATAGGACTCTTACTCACTGTCCAAAAGGAGAGTGGACATTAAAGCCACAAAGGTGATGCATTCACTCTCAAAGGAGGGATATAGAGTGTTTATTTAAAAGCTGGTTACTGGGAAAGATACACAGAACTGAGGCTCATTGCCAAGTGTGACCAAGAGATGAAAAGAGACAAGGTACAAGGCAAAAAGCAACATAATGGCACAGTGTAAAGTGCAGACAATGTACAAGAATACAAGAGATAAAATACACCAGCAATGGTACAATTAAGTGCAGGCAAAACATAAAACAAGTTTATGCTAAAACAGAAGCATAAAATTTATGTGCCTGTGGTGTATTACCCAAAGGTGCTTACTGCAGTGCACGCTGTAAAGGCTTGATCTACAATGACTGCCTAGATATGCTTGGATTGAGCATGTCCCAGTTGTGCAGTCATGCATCCTGGGCCGTCAGAGTAGATGCATGATCCACAACCCCGTCCTTCCACAGGTTCAGTGCCCCATGCAGGGGCTGGGAGTGGCACAGGGGGTGGTGCAACAGAAACACTGAGCATTCAAACAGAAGCTTAGATTGTTGCTGTAGAGAATCCCCTTGTATGGAGTGGAGAACAAGGGGATATGGCAGTCACTATCCATTTAGAACATATGGAGTGAGCATACTCAAGAAGCAGTTTGCAGGAAAGCAGAGTATGTGATTTGTAAAAGGATGTTAGGATTTGGACTATCTTTTGCATAAGACTGATTTAAGACCGAAAGACAGAATTTCCCTGATGGTTAAAACAAGGATTACAGGCTTGGCAATAGTGAAAGATGCAGAGAGAATCTTTGAATTAAAACCTTCAGATGGTATAAAGAAATCAAATTAGTTCATCAGTTGGAACCATATTTGCTTAAAATTTCAAATCCCCCAAAATAGGCAGCTAATCACAAGAGTTTGGTTGGAACTTTGTACAGCTAAATACTGTAGACACACCAGACAGAGGAGAGAGGGGGTAATGGATCCCTTCTGTGGCATTTGAAATAGGGTAGAAGATGATTTGAAGCATGTTATGTTACTGTGCCCTATGAAATAGCCAAAACGAAATGGATTGGGGAAACCTTAGCAAGTCTTGGCCTTCCTCCCAATTTAATAATTAATTATTTGTTTACAAATACAGATACTGAAATATTAAGTTAACTTATAGGATACATATCAGCAACTCATTTGTAAATGATGTAGAAGTTAGAAGTACAGTATTTTGCTGAATTGGGAACTTGGACTTAGAAAGAAAAATCTTTTCTCTAGCTTATGGACTGATGGATCTACCTGTATAGGACGTGGATATTTTATTAGGGGAAGACTATTTATTGTAATTTAAGTGTTGATGTAAATGTCTTAAGGGACATATTAAAGAAATGTTGCACAGATTTTATGTTTATATGTCTTGTAAAGGCTTTTGCAGAACAAATAAATCTTTTGCACTTGAACTAAAGGATGTTATGATAGAAGAAATATCTTTTTTTTTTGTTTGTTTTTGCATCTCTTCAAACCATACACATACTATGTTGGTCCTTCATGGACTGCCATATCCCAATTCACAAATTGTATTATAGCAAAATGTACCCACTAGTGTCAATGATGCCCCAGCCCTGAACATATATCCCTAGGGCCAGGGGCCAGGGGCCAAAAAAAGCAGGGCCTATCGGGCCCAGTATTGTGCAACACAATGAGTTGGCAAGGTGCTTGTCGGCACCATGGCAGCCACTCAGACTAGATAGCTTCTTTCCCCTCAGCTGGCCTTACACAGCACCATTGAGGTAATCGGGCACAGACTCACCCCCACCACTTGCCTGCCACCAAACTGTCTTGATAAGTAGCAGTGCACACAGCTGGGAATCGAGTGTGAAGGGGGTACACAGTCAGGGCTGTGAATGCTTAGAGTTCCCTGATGGTGCACATTCTGCATATAGGAACACTCCATGGCATTTCATGGCCCTCCACACATGTGGAGGGGCCAGGAAACCTTTATGATTTGACCTGTAAGTTTTTCAATTGTGGATGAGGGATTGGAAACAAAAAAGATTGAACAACAGGAGATGGAAGCCAAAATCTTCTCTGTCTTGTTACTGTGTCAGGCCTGGAGAACATAACATTTATGGAGACTGTGATCCCAAATCTGGCCAACATATCAGTTCCAGTTGTATGTGCTGAGAGTCCCATTTTTATCAGATTTCTCATCCTGGACTTGGGAAAGGGCCCACTGAAGTTTACTTTGAGTTTGTTGATATCATGTCTGTGTCCCAGAGGGAATCCTAGAAATCTAGTGTGTGTTGTATGATAATTGACCTCATGTGTAGTACACACTGAGTACGAAGAAAAGGTTGGACCAAGTGTGACCAACTGTTTTCTCATCAAGTACATAAACTATTTTTACCACTGCTTGGTCACACTGTAGTAGTATCTGATCAGAATGGTGCTGAACAAAAATTAACCCTTAATATGTTGTCCTAACTCAATTTATTGACATGAAGGACAGATGTAGCTTTAGAAAAGACCTAAGCCAAATGCATTTTCCTTTTACTCTCTCTCTCTCTCTCATAGGCATGCTGTCTATTTATTTTTTTCTTTAAACCAGTTACACTGTCATGCTTTTTATTGAGATGGCAGGCAGTAGTGTCATTCGGGCCTTTTGACCACCCCTGTGCATTTCTGTTTATTTGTTTCTTCTTTAATTATGGTTTTATGACAGTTCATTATTTAAACATGTCTTACTGAAATAGGCAGTTGTGGCACAGTGGAGCAGTACAGCTAGACAGGGTCCTGATGCCAGAGCATTGTTTGGCGGTGATTTGAAGGTGGTGTTTTAATTGAGTTTACTGCAGGGTTTTAGGAGACTCCAGTTCCTGGTGTGTACTGCATTAAAAAAAAAACAGTAAAATAACAAAAAATGGTATTCATTTGTTTATGTGTACTCTCTGTTAGAGAGACAGCAAATTTTTAATTCGCTGGTGAAGTGAACGCGAAGTGGGCAATGCAAAGTGCTCACTCCGCGTTATCATGATTACTTTGCATTGCCGTTATGCCTTAACACAAAGTAAGGCAAAGTGACAAGTAAATAGGCAGCCCCTACACACACCACATGGCTTACAGTACTGTAAGTCACATGCTTTATCCAGGCAGGAAGGAAATGAGTCAGAGAAGCCATTTCACCTTCTTTGCATTCATAGAAGGAGAAGGCTTTGTGGAGAGGAGAGCAGTTTAGGGTCACTGACTGTCAGAAAGTACTTTATTGCCTTTGTGTGAAGAAAACAACAACTTTTTTAAGAGCTATATCTTTATTTAGTTTTTGTATCTTGTTTGTGATTATTTTTTTGGTAGTGAATTATATTTTATAAGTTTTGTTTTGTGTGTGTGTGTGTGACTGTGTTTGTCAGTGTGTGTGTGTGTGTGTGTGTGTGTGTGTGTCGGGGACTTGTGTGGGAAGGATGGACCCTGGAGGAGAGTCACTGGCCCATGGGCGCGGTCAGAGAAAGGGAGTGCGGACACATGGGGGAGGTCGTGTGATGCTGGACCGCTCCTGATTCCTGGGTGTTGCTTCCCTCCCTGTGGAAGCAATAGCAGCAGCAGCATTAGTGCCACCAGTGGCTGCTGTTCATCCACCTTCTCCACCACTACCACCACCACCGGTAGCAGCTGTAGGGGCTCCAGCAGCACCCCCTCCACCACCTCCACAGCCACAGGAGGTGCACCTGGAAAACATAGGCGTTGCGAGGACTGTGTCTGGTCCCCCCCACAGCTCCCCAATGTGGGAGATTTTTAACTCTGTGGGGGGAGGCAGAACAGTGGTGGTGTGCCATCTGTGTGGTCTGCTGGTGCACCATGGCCCCAAGGGGACACTTTTGGGGACTGGTGGCCAGCGCACCCACATGTTGAACCATCACAAGGCAGAGTGGCAGGCTGCCACGGAAGGGGCCAGGCGTCCACCTGCATTCCCTTCTGTGGCAGTGGCCGTGGGTGCTGCTGGGGTCAAAGTTGTACCTCACCATCACAGCAGGAGGACAGCCAGTACAGCAGCTGCACCACCACCATCACCACCTCCACCACAGCCACCAGCACCACCCTCTCCACCACCATCACTACCTGGATTTTCACCTGCAGTGGACCCCACCACAGTCCCTGCAACTGAAGCCGACATCACCCTGGTGTGGGCAGCCCTGGAAGAAAATAATCAGAGGGTCGGTGCTTTGCAGCAGCAGGTCAACACAATATAAGAACAGCAGCAGCAAATAATCACAATGCTGTACCTGCTGCTGGACCACCACGGCATCCCACGGCCACATTAAGGGATTGTTTTCTGGACTCCCCCACCCCACTACTGTGTTGTACTGTTTTTGTGTGTTTTTTCTTTGTTGTTGTTAATACACATTTCCTTCCGGAGAATCTTTTTCGTTTCATACAGTGATATTTCTGTGAAATTCGCCCATACCTCTCATTACAGTAGTCACATGATGGGAGGAATTCTATACTCAAGAGTCTGGCCCTTCTGATAATATTACTTGATGCTGGAGAGCTGGGTAGTGCTCTATTACAGTGAATGTCCGATTGTCTGGCAGCTTTCTGAATGTTTCTTTATGTTTTAATGGTCAGATTGTGGTGAAATGTGTGGGCATGTTTCCAGTAAGAACAGCCTTGTTAGTGGAAACGTTCCCACATTTCACCACAAAGTGAACCTTATAGCATAAGGAAACATTGGGATACCTGCCGGGCATTCACTATAGTGGAGCATGCACCTGCACTCCCCCTGGCATCACGTCCTAATGTTGCTGAGAAAGGGGGGCAGAATGTGGGATGCTTTTCTGAACGGGAATTCCTCCATCACATGACAAACTGTAATGAAATTACGGGCAGTTTTCTCAGAAATGTATTGCACTATGTGGAACAAGAAAGACTGGAAGTAAGGTACCCACATATTAGGTTATGTGCATCACCATAACTATGTAATGCGGTGAATCTCTGTAAAGCAGCAGTGCAACAATTTGTTGAGAACTCTGACCTATATTTTTAATGCTATGTTACAACTTCTTTTACTTACATCCTAACTGGAAAGATATGAGAATTTCCAGTAGTTGAATTTGCTGTACTACCTTTTTTCATGTGTGAAAAAATGAAAGAAGCATTCCTTTTAAATTGGTGCTGACCAGGTCTTTGTCATTGTTTCCCTCTGCTTTTCTCCATCACATCAGTTAGTTGTTATATATCACTTCTGTTATAAATTAACAGTTACGCAGCAGGCAGTGTTTTATGACACAACAGAACAATATTTATTGAAAAGCAGCTGCAAATAAATACAAACCTCATCAGAATGATATTGAAAGGCGTGCTCATTTTTTTTCATACATGAAAAAAAGTAGTCAACTAAGCTAAGCAGACAGAAATTGTGAAAAGAAGCGTATCATTCAAGTCATGACTCGGAGGTAACTAGTGGCTGTGGTAAAGTAACATAAAAAAGTACAGTTCAAAATTGTCACAACATTCTTGCAATGCTGCTTTAATTGATAATGTCAGTAGGACATCATGAGCTCACAACAAATACACAACACACAAAATGCATCCAGAGAATTAATTGCGCACTCAGTCATGCCTTGTGTTCAGAAACTTGACAAGTGGTAACACAGTGAAATGGGAGTGTTACAGAACATACAAAGTCCCCCAGAATTAATGGCGCACTCAGTCATGCACGCAGTGGTGGTACAGAGTCCCCAGATTTTTTTCTGCATGCCCAAAATGCATCCTTCCTGTGTGCAGAAAATTGACAAGTGGTAACACATTGAAATGGGAGTGTTACAGCACATACAAAGCTCCCCAGAATTAATGGCGCACTCAGTCATGCACGCAGTGGTGGTACAGAGTCCCCAGATTTTTTCTGCATGCCCAAAATGCATCTGCCTTGTGTCCAGAAAATTGACAAGTGGTAACACAGTGAAATGGGAGTGTTTCAACACATACGAAGTCCCCCAGAATTAATGGTGCACTCAGTCATGCATGCAGTGCTGGCACAGAGTCCCCAGATTTTTTCTGCATGCCCAAAATGTATCCTCCTTGTGTCCAGAAAATTGACAAGTGGTAACACAGTGAAATGGGAGTGTTTCAACACATACGAAGTCCCCCAGAATTAATGGTGCACTCAGTCATGCACGCAGTGCTGGCACAGAGTCCCCAGATTTTTTCTGCATGCCCAAAATGTATCCTCCTTGTGTCCAGAAAATTGACAAGTGGTAACACAGTGAAATGGGAGTGTTTCAGCACATACAAAGCCCCCCAGAATTAATGGTGCACTCAGTCATATGCGCAGTGCTGGCACAGAGTCCCCAGATATTTTCTGCTTGCCCAAAATGCCTCCAGCTTGTGTGGTAACACAGTGAGATGGGAGTGTTTCAGCACATACAAAGTCCCCCAGAATAAAATGATGACTGTGAGCATCCTGTTGCTGGCCCAATGTGTTCTGCAAGGCAATTTGAGCAAAAGCAATGTGATCATCTCAAGTGGATGGAAGGGTGCCCTGTGGCTGCACACTAATAGTAACCTTGGTGAGTAGATATATATAGATATACTGTATGTTTGTGTATTTAGTAGGTGAGGAGGGGGGTTGACATGGACATGTACTCATGGTATTGTTCTGTATCACAGGTCACAGAAACTGTTGGTGTGTTCATTCCAGTGCTCAATATAATTTTTGTGTTGAAATTGGAAACGGATAACTCTCAAATACATGAAGGTAAGTAATTTTTTTTGGGGGGGATCATATTTTCAGGTTTGTCTTTAATGGTTTCTTATTTTATTACTTTTTCACAGATTTCATCTGCATCCTTCTAGAGTCCCATTGTTAATGATGGTCATGGTCATTTAATGAAATGACATCTGCATGTTGCATGTGCGCAAAAGCCCGGGGGAGGGGGGTTCCTGATGTTGAAGAACTTTTTTGAATAAGGCCACTTTGACAGAAAAACAAAGCATCTTGAAGTTTCCTAAAAAAAGAAGTTAATGACTTCTTACAACTTAATTGTTGTTTGTCCCTCCCTGGTTCTCAATCTCAAGTCAAGTTATGTTACAAACCCACATCTTGCCAACTAACACAACCTGTGCTCAATATTTGCTATAGTCTTTCCAAAACAATGAAATGGATGAAATAAAATCTTCATACTTACCAGAATATATTTCACGTGGATATTCCATAGGTTCATCTCTGTACAGTACAGCTGCAGGACCATTCCCACTGAGTTTTAGTGATGGAGACTTTTTTGTTAACCTGTAAAAAAAAAAAACAAAATAAGTGTACCGTATGTGTTTTACCATTGTGGCTATGAAAAGCTATAGAAAACAAAGCATACAACTAAAGGAAATGAAACAGCATAACAAACATAAGTACACATACTCACTTTATGGTTTAAATATTAAGAAGTTTTGTGTTTCTGGCTGATGGATGTGGTGGTTCGGACAGACTCATGCTCAGTGGTGGCAGTGGCTAACATCAGTCCCAGTGGTCATGGTCCAGGGGCGGACAGACTCATGCTCAGTGGTGGTAGTGGCTAACATCAGTCCCGGTGGTGGTGGTGGTGGTGGTGGTGGACGTCCTGGGTGGCACATCACCTTTTAAATACTTTAGTTAAAACCTGCCAACATTAACCACATCATCATCCTCATAAAGAAAGCTTCCCTCACAGTCATCTATGTCTGAAGTCTGACCACTGGGGAATTCTTTCTCCATTGTGTCATCATCTACATCAGTGGTGGGCCGTTTCAGGCAACCACTGCCAGTGCCACCAGGATAGTCCATTTCCACATCACCAAAACCACCATGACTATGCTGTGGTATGAATACAGAGGTTGCAGTCTGTGCTGGTATGTGCATCTCATTCATTTTAATGAATGTTAGCAAACTAACATTTACAGGAGACAGGTTTGTCTGATGCTCCCTGACTAATGCACCTGCTGAGCTGAATACCCTCTCAACACTTACACTGGAGGGTGGGCATGTGAGGTACTTCAGTGCCACTGCAGTCAGCTCTAGCCATTCACTGAACTTTACACTCCAGTACAAAAAAAGATCTTCAGTTATTGTCAGATGCCTATTTTCAGACAAATATGACTCAACCATTCTCTGAGCTGCACTAAGTCCAGTTGTTGATGTATCATCCTGTTCTCCCGAATCATTTATTTCACAAATACCCACTTGGAACAAGGCCTCCCAAAGTGGGTTGACGCCAGCTACTTTGGATGACAGACCACCAGGAACTGCTGTTCCCTTCCCCTTGCAGGATATGCTTGATACTCCTACAGGTACACCTTCAGCGAGATTATGCTGCTGAGGTTTGCTGACCTTGGCACATGACTTCTGTGCCCCATGAACCAAGAGCACCAGTTGACCACTGATATTTTTAACCTGTTCAGGCCCTCCCTCCAGTACTGATGCAATTCATGTTTGTATCTTGGGTCCAGCATTGTTGCTATGGCAAAGTTGTCACTATGCTGAATGCTCACAATGTGATGATTCTGGTCAAATACTGTCAGCAAGTGCTGCCGCAACATACTGCTACCACTGTCTCCGGCAACATCAAAGCCATGCTGTACATTCACCATTGTCTGCCTCAGCAGCCACAGCAGTGGAATTGATTGGCTAATGGAGGAAGACTTGCCACTCACTGCCTGTGTGGCATGTTCAAAAGGCCGCAAAATTGTTATTACAGAGTCCATGAGGCGCCACTGTTCAGTCGTCATAGACATGGAGGCCCTGGAACTGTCACGGCTAGTATGCATCACATGATATTCTGAGATGGCTTTGTATTGTTCATACAATCTCTCTACCATGTATAAAGTGGAGTTCCATTGTATGACAACTTCGAGCTTCAAGCGGTGCTGAGGCAAGCTGTTTTGTATCTGCAACTGCCGCAGTTGGTCACGGGCCTTTCCAGATCTTGAAAAGTGAGAGCAGATACATCATGCAATGGTCAGCATTTCCTTTATATCAGGGTACTGCAGAAACTCCTGCACCACAAGATTTAAACAGTGGACCGTGCATGGAACACAAAAAAAAAACACCATTCGTGATGCATTTCACCACATTTGACCCATTGACACTTGCTATGAACCCAGCTGTCAGGGATAGGGGGTTTAGCCATTTGTCAGTTTCAGTCAGTACCACATCCAACGTGTTCTCACCAGTGTGTGAACAGGTCACATTGCACATAGCAATCGTTGCATGCTGTCGAATTCCTGGAAGATTGCTACTGCGACAATCCATCTTACTGCACTGATTATTCACACTACCAACATCACAAACAATCCCCGGCACCTGCGCCCAGTGTGCAGTTATACACAGATATGAACTCCCCGCTGTTTTGCCACTTGTCCACATATCCTTACTTAAATGGATGAATGGAGAGGAGGAATGTTGAAGGGCATGTCTTACTGAGTCGGACACAGTGTGGAACAACTCGGGGACAGCACGGGTAGAAAAGTATGTCCTGAATGGGACTTTCCATTTTGGACAGGCATGTGCAGCAAACCACCAGAGCCCAGAATTCTCCACAAAGGAGAAGGGCAAAAGATCAATTGCCAGCATTTCCGCTACAGCTGTATTAAGTTCACATGACACTGTATGATTCGGGAGTGGGGTACTTCAACTTATGCGCAAAAACAATCTGTAATGTGGGCTGACTTAAACATTTTACACAGGGTGTGAGCACAAATGCTTGTGCTCTGTGATGAATTGCATTGGCAGAGGGTGGAGTGTGGACGTTTGATGAAGATGGTTGCACAGGTGATGATGACAAACCCAGAAATGCAGTTATTTTGCCAGATTTGCCAACTGAGGTTGATGTACCACTTGCACTAGACATACTGCATTCACCACCACCACCACCACCAAAACTGCTACTCTCACCAGCACTGGACAACATTTCAAAGTCATTATGGTCCTCTACCTCATCATGCCTGTAGTAATCCTCTGCTCTTATTACCTCAGTACTGCACACGTTTAATTTACTACTGGACTTAACAGTCATGGAAGGGGATAAACTGCTCACTATGGTTGCCGGTGATGAGGGTGAACACCCCACTGTGGTATTAGCTGCCAGCTTGTGCTGGGTCCACAGTGCCAAGTGCCTATTCTTAAGATGCATATGCTGTCCTCCTGTGCCCAGATGGCTCCCCTTCTTACCTTGACTCACACGCACAATGCAAACCTGGCAGATTGCAACTGAATCATCATTTGCATCTTGAACAAAAACATCCCAAACAATGGAGTGTGATGCTCTGCTTTTAACATGTCCATGATGATGTGGCTTATTTAAGTGTATTATTTTAAGCACTGAAGTGGGGGGGAACGTGATATTTTGGGCACTGCACACCTGGACTGCAGTTGACCACCACAGCTACCTATCATATATATTACTGCATCATCATCATCAACTAAAACCAGTAAATCAGAAGTTTTTACATTGGGGGGATTCCTGCAAACAGACTCGGATACAGCCACTTTGAATTTCTTTTTCCCCCGGTTCACAACTGGGGTCAATTACATCATCATCATATTCATCAACGTCACACACATCCACAACTTCTGCTTGGGTGCTAGCATGTGGACTGCATGTTGCAACAACAACAACATCATCATCATCATCATCACATTCATCATCTGCATCTACATCACCATCACCTGATATTTTTTCACCACATTGTGAATCACTGCATGGAAAATGCGTGACATTAACTGCCACGGTGGGCGGACTATAACATTGTATGCTATCATTGACATGATAATCAGAATCCTTAGGTTCTGCTACTGGGATATTACTGGGAAGTATGACATAATCTACACTGCCACTCACTTGCATTGCTTCACACTCAATATTTTTGGATACGGTACACTGGTCGGAATTCGAACTTGATGCACCAATACTAATACTACCACTATCACTAACACCAGTAACACTAACACCACCGGCTGGGAAAACATCATCTCCTCCAACTATGAGTGAAGCTACTGATTGGGCTGTAAAAAACATTGCAGGAGAAATACCTTTCCTCACATCAGCAATGCACTTCTGCATCTGTGTACTACCACACCCACAGACTATCTTACTGCCAGCATTGCCATGATGAGAAACAGCTTTGCTTGCATGTCTCTTTGTGGGCATTTTGGGGGATCTACCAAAATATTATAACCAAATTTTGATTTTGATATGTTCACTCTCTGGGGGAACACTGGATGTGAAGTCAAAAAAACAACTGTAGCTTCAGCAACAGATAAGAGACTAGTCTGTCACGCAATGAAAACAACTTCAGTAACTAGTGATGCTGATTAGTTCACAAAAACAATCCAATCTAGTAAAAAATTCCTTTTGCCGTTGGGGGTGGCGGAGGAGCACTGACTGCAGAATTTTACAGCAGTACAAGCAGCAAAACAAAGAACAGATACCACGATCGCAGTACAAAGTCAGGCAGCTGCAGTGGATAGCAGGTTCACACTGCTGCGCTTGCAATTACACTGTCTGTGGCATAATAAAAGATGTATTATTTGATGTCACACAACACCGCACACACACTCACACACACATGCAGAACAGTTTGTCTACAATGCTGAACAAGTAATGCGTAGCCAATTCAAAAGTTCAGTAATATGCCACGTATTGTAATGCAAACAACATGAAATTATGAACTGCTGCACCAGATCCACACAACACACAATCAGCAAGAATATTTCAACAATTACTGACAATATTACAGTTCGTACATTAACATAGTCAGTTATATAACAAAAATATAACCAAAAAACAAAGAAATTACTTTTTCTCCAACTTAAATCTACCTACACCACAGCCCCTCCCCAAAGCACACTTTCACTGTCTTTCACTACACACACACCTATGTTGTACATTAACATTCAAAATCCACACAAAACCAAAAATGGTTGATGATATGAGCACAGGAGGGTGTCCTACAATTGATGAACTAAATTTTGAGCCCCCCCAAAAATACAAAAATGCTTTTTTAACAGCTTTTAGAAGGTTTCAATCACAGATAGCTCTCAGAGCACACTGTCTCCTATTCCTTCCTACATATACTTCCCTGAACTGAGGCTGTGCAGATCAATATAGAGCCCATGTGACCTGAAACCCCATGAATCACTGGAAAATTTGCCTTCGGAGCTCAAAAACAAGGTGAAGTGAGGTGAAGTGCATTGTTCTCAATGAACTTTGCCTTAAAATTTGGTGGAGTAGTGCTCTGAGAAGGCGGAGTAAGGCAAAGTCATTGTTTCCAATGGACTTCAAGTTACTCATTATAACGTGAAGTACTCCGCTTCACGTTTCGGAGCACTCTGAGAATCCGCCTTTGCTCCATGAATCACTTCGCAGAGCGGATTGAGCCCACTTCACCTACCATTACTCTCTGTGTACTACTTCTCAGTCATGACTACCATCAGTGAAGAACTGTAGGAGTCTACAGGACCCACAACATGTCACTTTTTTTGCACTGCAGCACTTAGCAAGGGAAACCCTGCAAGTATAGCACTTTAATTTTATCACCACACAGTGCGGAGTAGAGATGCAGCAAAATTTAATTTGCAAGAGAAATTCAGGCGAAATCGCAAATTTTGCCTCGTGTAACATTCTGCCTAATTAAGCCCTTTTGCCAGTAAACTTCACCTTAGCATTTTACTAAGGCGAAATTAGGAAAAAAAAGGCTTGTCACATGACTTACTCTCTGCTGCAGACTGCAGGTCACGTGTGACTGTACTCAGGCAGGAAGCCACTGAAACTACTTCCTTTTCCTACAGTTTGTAGGCAGTGTGGAGACAGAGCGCATCAGACTGTGAGAGAGAGGAGAAGGAGAATTGTTTTTCAGCATGGGAGACTGAGAATTTGTTGTGTGTGTGTTCTGTTCTTCCCCTATTTCCTTAATGTAAAAAGTGAATCTTTGTCTTGTGTCATATTTTTCTCTCTTTATTGTTATAGTGTGTGTGTGTGTGTGTGTGTGTGTGTGTCTGTGTATCATTCCCCTTCTTTTTTCATTTCTTAATCTTTACTTCTTTCTCTATAAAACTTTTTTTTTCTTCAAATTAAATGTGGATGGGATTTGGGCTGGGCAAAAGAAGGCAGAAGTTCACCTTAACAATCGTTTGTTTGAAAGAGAGGTGCACCAGCAGCAGGAGCATGTGCCCCCGGCCCCTTCCCCCCAGAAGCAGGTGCTCATTGCCTCCCCAGCAGCAGCAGGTTCCCCCACCCCTCAGCACTGTTAGCAGCAGGAGCAGCTTCCCCCTCCCAGCAGCAGAATGTGGCCCCCACCACCTAGCATGAGGACTCAGAGCCCATTGCCTCCTTGCTGCAAGAGCATGTGGCCCCTCCAGCAAGTGCAGGATGATGCAGAGGCCCCTGCCATGACATCAGCTGACACACCCTACCACCACGGATTAGTAGTTTGGTCTTTTTTCACCACAATAAGAAAATTATCTGAAGCCTTTGTGATAAAAGTGTGCAATGGGGAAAACCAGGATCCCACTTTGGGAACTAAAGAGTGGCCCAAAAAGCAGACCAAGACAGGAGCAGGAAGAAGCAGCATTGATGAAGACAGCCTCTATGAGCAGGAGGAAGTGGTGGGACTTGGTGACAGACTAGGGGGCTTCCCTGCCATACCACCAGGTCCAGCAGGAGGCAGAAGGTCTATTCCCCAGCAGCGATGCACCCACACCTGACAGTGCAGCCATGAGCATCCTGCAGACCCCCCTAGGTCAGCACTTCTGACCCAGAGGCCATGCACAATTTGGTGGTGGCAGTGCATGCTGAGGTGCAGGGTATCCGTTAGAACTTTGACCAGTTCTACCAGGAGGTCGGGGGGACCTCCAAAAAAATAATGGAGTACCAGAAGTAGGTCTTGGACCTCCTGGCAGAGCTGTGTCATGGTGGTGGCACTGGTGGCAGTGCACAATGGCCCATGGTGGACCGGTGTTCTTTTCTTTTTCTTCTCCTTTCTTTGTTACTATCACTCTTCTTGCTGTATACCCCTAAAAGAAAAAACCAAAAAACATAAAAAAAAACAAACAAAAAAATAATTTCTGTCATCTTCTTCTTCTGTATCCTCTTGTTTATATTTCTTGTCCAGCATTCGGTATCTAATTTGTTATGTAATGTTTATGCTCCCTCCCTTTCCCTCCCATCCCCTCTTATATGAATACCCTTGCCCTGACCCTGCATATCCCCCTCTTGTAGTACTATTATGCCCATAAACTCTGTACCTTTCTTCTAGCTTTATCTTACTCCATCTTTATATGTTTCCTCTCCCATCCTATCCACAAATGTCAAGTATCATAATTTGTTCCTATGAGCAAACATATTTTTCCCAAAGCAATGTGATTTTCTCTATTGTGTGGGCTTGTGGCAGTTGTTTTGGCTGTGTTCAGCATCAGTCCAAATACATACACAACAGTCACAGAAACAGTTGCACAAACACTTTTTTATTGTGAAGTTAAACATAAATACATTTTGTTGTGCTTAACAATACATATTTTCCTGGCCTCAACACCCACAAATGTTAACTTTGTGTCTCTCATTTCCAGTCATGATAATGTTTTATAGTGCACAACCACCATCACCAGTGCCATCACCCTGTCCAAAATGTGCACTTTGCCCACAGTTTAACACAACCTCTTGCCGACATATTGTGCAGAGCAGGCATGCTAAGATGAGAAATATGGCCCGTCGGCACAGCGGTGGGATTTCTGCTTGCGACGCTGGTGACCCGGGTTCGGGAACAGACCCGAGTCGTCGGAGGGTTGGCTAGGGGGAGACGGATCGAGTGTCCTATGGACTGCTCTCCTTCTCTGGGGAGAGGGTCGGGGCAGCATCCGGAGCATTGGGGACCCCTGGCGGAGGCTGGGGCACTCACGCTGCCGCGCTTACATCAGGGGGGAGGAGGCGGGGCGGACGCTGACGTCATTGCATGTCCCCGCCTCCGGGAGGGAGAAAAACTAAGGAGGAAATAGAAGGAGGGGGAGGTCCTCCATCTAGGTGAAGCCTCCCCGGGGGCTTCAATTCACCCCTGCCTCCGCACTCCCAACTAGTTACTGGTTCCGCGGCACTGGAGCTAGGGGTACCAGTGCCACGCCCATCTCGGGGTGCCGGGGTGACCGAGGCAGCAAATGGGCAGGTGGTGGGAGCTCCAGGGGCCGTGGATAGGCTGAAGGAAGACGGAGGACCGCCCCCCAAAAAAAAAAAAAAGATGAGAAATATGACAGGAAAAAGTTGGATGACATTGAGACAGAAATCTAGTCTCAGTCTCTGATATTATATGGTGCCCCCCCTCCACCTCCCAGTCCCAGACCTAAAAATGTAGCATCTGCCACTGTTTATAAAGGATTTTAGGCCTCATCTTATTGCTGCCTGTGCCAAACAGGCCATAGAGATCCAGAAATGTTACATGAAAAATTTTACATTAAACTGAGACAGAAATCTGGTCCTAATCATAGAAACATAGAAGCATAGAAGTTGACGGCAGATAAGGACTGCAAGGCCCATCCAGTCTGCCCATTTCTTTTTCTACCTTATAAATGTGCCATCGGCCTTTGCTCTGTCAGTGACCTATCTATTCAGAGTCATTTGTATTGCTCCCTTATGCCTATCCCATGCCTGTTTGAAGCCCTGCACTGTATTCATAGCCACCACTTCTTGTGGTAAGCTATTCCATGCATCTACCACCCTTTCTGTGAAAAGAATTTCCTCACATTCCCCTTATTCGGCTACCTCTAATCTCATGCTGTGTCCTCTTGTCCTGCTATTTTTCTTATATTTAAACATGTTAGACTCTTTCACCTTGTTTATGCCCTTAAGGTGTTTAAATGTCTCGATCATATACCTCTCTCCTCCTTTGCTCAAGGGTATACATATTGAGCTCGTTAATCTCTCCTCATATGTCTTCTGATGCAGTCCCTGCACCATTTTGGTTGCCCTTCTCTGGACTGCCTCAATTTGGTTAATGTCCTTGTGAAGGTGTGGCCTCAATACTCGCGCGGTACTCAGATGGGCCTAACCAATGTCTTGTACAGAGGATTTTTACTTCCTCTTGCATACTTAGATACCTTCTACTAATACACCCTAACACCCCTAGCTTTACCTACTGCTTTAGGAGGTCTGCTTGATGATTTTAGGTCATCAGTGATGATGATGCCCAAGTCTCTTTCTTCCTTTGTGACTGCTAGCAACTCCCTCCCAGCCTATAAGTGGCTTCAGGGTTTCTCTCTTCCTATGTGCATGATTTTGCACTTCTTTGCATTAAATCCCAGTTGCCACTCTTCTGACCATTTTGCTAGTTTATCCAGATCTCTTCTCATTCTGCCCACCCCATCTGGATCATCTACTCTGTTGCAGATCTTGGTGTCATCTGCAAACAGACAAGCTTTTACCTCTAGTCCATCTGCGAGGTCACTAATGAAGATGTTGAATATTACTGGCCCCAGGACTGATCCCTGATGTACCCCACTGTGACTTGCATCTCTTCTGACTGTATACCATTTACCACCACTTCTGTTTTCTGCCAGTCAACCAGTTTGCCACCCAGTTGACCAACTTGACCCACCCTGAGCTCACTCTATTATTTATCAATCTTCTATGTGGAACAGTGTCAAAGCTTTGCTGAAGTCAAGGTAGGTGACATCAACTGCTCCCCTTGGTCCACCACTCTGTTACCCAGTCAAAGAAATCTATGAGATTAGTTTGACAGGACCTTCCTTTGTAAACCCATGTTGTCTTGGATTCTGTGCCCTATGGATTCCAGGTGTTGCACTATCCTTTCCTTAAGGAGTGCCTCCATAATCTTGCCCACTACTGAGGTAAGACTGACTGGTCTGCAGTTCACTCGCCTCCTCCCTGCTACCACTTTTGTGGGCGGGATCACATGAGCCCTTCTCCAGTCTTCTGGGACCTCTCCTGTGCTCAGAGACTCACTAAACAATTCTGCTAATGGCTCTGCTAGTTCCTCCTTTAGCTCCTTAAATACCCTGGGATGTATGCCATCAGGTCCCATTGCCTTATCCACCCTGAGCTTAGCAAGCTCTTGTAGGACCCTTTCTTTTGTGAAGGGAGTAGTGCTCACCTCCTCCCCTGTGTCCATGATGCTGAGCTATGGGCCCCTGCCCTACCTTCTCTTCAGTAAATACTGAGCAAAAGTATCTATTTAGGATAGATGCCTTTACAGGGTCCTCCTCCTCACATGCTCCCTTTTCTCCATTAGCTTAGCAATCACCCCCTCTGACTTTCTCCTTTCACTAATGTATCTATAGAAAGTCTTGTCACCTTCTTTTACTGTTCGTGCTAGTGTTTCCTCAGTTTGGGACTTTGCCTGCCTTACTGCCTTACCTGCTTCCCTTAGGGCAGTTTTGTATGCCTCCCTATCTTCATCCCGCTGTGTTCCCTTATATTTCCTGAAGGCCAGCCTTTTGGCTCTGACCTTTTCTGCTACTGTATTTGAGAACCAAAGTGGTTTCCTTCTTCTTTTGCACTTCCTTTTCTGTCTAACACAATGGGATGTTGCTTCAAATATTGTATCTTTAATGCTTGCCCACTTTGCCTGTACCCCCTCACCTGTGTTTCTTTTTGCCAGGGCTAGCTTAACTCTGTTGGCCATCTTATCAAAGTCAGCTCCTCTGAAGTCCCATATTTTTGCCTTGGAATGGGATGATTTAGATGTAGTAGCCAATTGAACCATACCATGTGATGGTCACTGGCCCCAGGTGACCTTCTACCTGAGATCTGTGATCCCTTCTTTGTTAGTCAGTACTAGATCTAGGATAGCCCTGTCTCTTGTGGGTTGCTGTACCAGTTGTTTGAGGCCCCCCCTGCAGGAATCCACTATGAGTCTAGTTCTGGCAGATGTTCCTGCTGGTATTGACCAATCTGTAGCTGGCATGTTGAAGTCTCCCATTATCAGAACCTCCTTTAGCTGTCATGTTTTGTATATCTTCTAACAGTAATGTGTCTATGTCCTCCCTCTGGTCTGGGGCCTGTAGACAACCCCAGTTCTTATGCTGTCCCATTTCCTGTTTCCAGGGTGACCCACAGTTCTTCTGGCTCCTTATGTGTATTCTGAATTTCTGTAGCTTTGATATTTTCATTAACATACAGGGCCACTCCTCCCCCTTTTTGCACCTCGGTCTCTTCTGAACAATACATAGCCAGGTACTGAAGTCTCCTAAGTTGTGGTTACTGGTAAACCACGTCTCACTTATTGCTACTATGTCCAGTTTAGCCTCTGACATTATTGCCTGCAGGTCTGGGATCTTATTTCCCAGGCTGTGAGCATTGTGTACATGATTTTCCATTGGCCAGATTTTGTGTGTTGTTGTTGGGTGAGTTTGGCATTACCCCTGTGCATCGTATGGGAGACAAACCTTTTTCTTACCTGGTGATGCAAATGAGCGGCAAACACGCTGAATTCCTGTTTGACCACTAGCTGAGGGGAGGTGTTCTTCCTATTCGACGTTGTGGTGCTACCTCTCCCCATTGCTAGTTTAAATATTCTGCAAAGACGTCAAACTTCTGCCCCAATGCACTGACTCCTCTTTAGTCAGATGCAGTCCATCAAATTTAAAGAACTTTCACTCCCAGAACTGTTGCCAGTTCCCTACAAATCTGTGTCCTTTTTCCTGGCACCAGTCCTTGAGCCACGTGTTTAGCTCCCCTATCTCCCCTTCTCTGACCTTCCGTCCATCTGCTCCCTTCTCCCAGACTGGCAGGATCTCAGAGAAGGAGATGCCGGACGAAATAGATGATAGTTTATCACCCAGCTTAGTCAGGTGTTCCTTGGTCTCCCAACTGACCGCTGGCCGAAGATCGATAGTCCTATGTGTACTAGGACATCAATGTTTTCTCCTGCTTTGTGAACAATTTTAGCAATGCGGTCAGTGTCTCTCCATGCTGATGTACCTGGGAGACATCTGACCATCACCCTGGTTGAGATGGTATCAACTCCCGAATCATGGAGTCTCCTATGATCAGAAGTTTTTGGATTTCCTTTGTGCTTGTTTAGTTTTGGTTCCTGATTTGGGTGAGTATTGTTGTGTTAGCTCCTGTGCCGAGTGTCCTGCTCTAGTGTCTTCTGCCTCTTTATTTGATTTCAGAGATAGAGGCAGATACCTGTTGTAGTGTTTATATGGTTTTTGGAGGTAATGTTTGGAGAGCAGAGAGTGATGGGGCACCTGATTTGCTTCCTCCTAACCACCTGCCAACCTCCTGGACCAACCACCTTCTAAGTGGTCGAGGTGGTTTTTCTGTTGGATGCTGGGGAAATGAAGGGTGGTTCTTATAATGTATTTCTCTTCATGAAATTTGAGGCGTGCAACTCTGCCCATGCTGCCCGGAGCTGAGACCTAAGATCTCCAAAGGCTCAGCATGTAGGACAGTGTCCAAATCCTGTAAGACTGTCCTTCTGAAAATTGTTCCACAGTACCTGCAGTTAATGAAATCCATTCCAAATAAGTTGCTGGGTTTGTAACCTAGTCAGAGTAATTAGAAAGAAAAAAAGGAAAAAATGCAAGTAATTGTTTAATTGTGCTTTGTTTAACTTGTTATAACAAGTTAAATTACTAGTGCCCTGTAAATGAGAGATCACCTTGTGGAGGCCCCACTGATCCGCCCCTTCCTGCTCTGCCACAGGAAATGTCACAACTGTGGTACCCTATAAAAGGAGTGTAGCGTGGGGTGGTTTGGGATGGGGTGGGTGGTTGGGACCTTCCTCTGCCTAAAAAGAAGAACCACGGATGAAAGAACAAGGAGGTAAGAGCAGAAACAATCAGTCAACAACAAATGCAGTAACCCTGAAAGCTTATCCTAATGTTAGATAAAACTGTAAAACCTGTAAGCACCACCTGTAATAATTTCAGAGAAGATATACCCTGTAAGAAACACTTTGCTCCAGAGAAAATAAAGCAGTAACAGAAGATATACCTTGCAAAAGACAATTTGAATCAGAAGATTACAGCAGTAATCTGTTAGCACACCTGTAGGCACACCTTGTAATAATGCAGAAGAAGGTATACCAGCAACAACAATTTGAATCAGAGAAAAAAAAAGCAATAAAATGTTAGCAACAAACAGTAGCAATCCCTGTGAGTAAAAAATAAAAACACCACCACACAGTAAATCTGCTTAGCCAAACTAAGTCTTAATCTTTCTCCCTTGCTCTGGTAAGTTTCTCTCTCTGCCTTTCAAGCAGTCTTAGAAGGAAAAAGCTCAGGTGAAGCTAGGTGCCTTGGCCAGCAAACCAAGTCTTCTACCTCCAAGATATCAACTAACCTGACTTTTTAACCCTTCTTTCTGTTGGAAATTACTGACAGTTTGCCAGCTCCACCCCCACATACACACCTAATCCTTTGGAAGAGCTGTGGGAGGAAAAGCAATTAGCTCCTTCAATGTGAGAAGGAGACTGAAACACCTCTGAGACAACAAACCTTTTCAACAAACAAGAATAAAATAAAACACAGTGTCATGATGTTTTATGGTGTCCTACCACCCACCCCACCATCAAAGGCCTGTTTTCTGCAATGATTCAAAAGCATTTCAGGCTGCATTTGTCTGTCCGTGTGTGAAATAGTCCATACATGTCCAGAAACGTTACAGGAAAAATGGTACTTAAAATTCAGACAGAAATCTAGTCTCAGTTCTGAAGTTTTATGGTGTCCCTCCTACCACATGGACCAGAAAATCAAGCTTCTGCCACTGTTTACCAAGGATGTCCGGCTGAATCTTGATGCTGTTAGTGGCCAAGAGGCCCCTCAAGTCCTGAAATATTTCCTAAAAAATGTTAAAGTAAATTCAAAGAGAAAACCTGGTCTCAGCCATAATGTTATATAGCGCCCAAACCCCCACCCAGACCAAACAATGGTCTTTTGTCCACTGTTTACAAATGATTTCAGTCTGAATCTTGTTTCTGTAAGTGCAGAACAGGCAGTACAATTCCAGAAATGTTACAGAAAAAATGGTACACAAAACTGAGACAAAAATCTGGTCTGAGTCATGATTTAATATGGTGCCCCCCCCCAAACATAGAAACATAGAATTTGATGGCAGATAAGAACCGCTTGGCCCGCCTAGTCTGCCCATTTTCCTACCTAATGGATACGCTGCAGATCCTAGTTAACCAACAGCCTACTTCCTCCTACCCACCCACTAGAATTACCTTATGTCTGTCCCATGCATTCTTGAATTCCCCTACTGTTTATGACTACATGACCTTCTCAGGAAGGCTATTCCATGCATCCACAACCCTCTCCATGAAAAAATACTTCCTCACATTACCTCTCAGTCATCCCACTCTATCTTCAAATTGTGCCCCCTTGTTCTTACACATCTCTTTTTCTGAAAGATGCTACCCTCTTGGACTTCGTTGATTCCCTTGAGGTACTTGAAAGTTTCTATCATGTCCCCCCTCTCCCTCCTTTCCTCAAGGGTATATATATATTAAGCTCCTTTAGTCTCTCTTCATATGGCTTCTGGTGCAGACCCTGCACCATTTTGGTTGCCCTCCTCTGGACAGCCTCCACCATGTCTATGTCTTTGCAGAGATGGGGTCTCCAGAACTGCATGTAGTACTCCAGATGGGGTCTCAACAACTGCCTGTACAGAGGGATAACAACTTCCTGTTTTCTGCTGGTGATGCCTCTCCTTATGCATCCCAGTATCCCCCCAGCCCTCCTTACTGCCATCTCACATTGCTTGCCTACCTTTAGGTAATCTGATATGACTACCCCATGTCCCTTTCCATTTCTGTTGTTGCCAGTATCTCAACCCCCATTGCGTACTCTTCCCCTGGGATTTTGTTTCGCAGGTGCATTACTTTGCACGTCACCCCAGCACCCGGTGATGCATGTTACCTCCTGCTTCTGCTGCTTCTCATGTGGGGGATTCATTGACTTGTTTGTGCAGTGGTTCCAGTTTTACTGAAGTCCCTGAGGTAAGTATTTCTTTATTTTTTTATGTTCTTAGGTGTGGGGAAGGGGGTGGACTGGGGCTAGGGGGTAACTTTTAACAATCATCCAAATGTGTTTTTCTTTTTCTCTTTCTCTTATTTCCAGGTACACAGTACTCTTAGGGGAAGTGGAATGCGGATGGCTGCTGCTGTGTTTCTTGTGCTCCACATGTTCATTCTTGGGGCAAGTTCCCAAGTTTAATTACATAACAGGGCATGGTAAATATAGATTTTTTTTCTGCTTCTAATTTGCTTGCTGACGCCAAGTATTCAGGTAGACGAGTATTCTAAACATCATGTTTGTTTCCTGTCATTGTTCCTACTTAGGTCATTTTCCTCTGGTGAGATTTCATCCCATGTCTGTGTGATGACTACTTCCAGGCCCTGCAGGAGTGCATGTGTGGAAGACAGAGTGGGTTGCTTGAAGTTTGATATCAGCCACTGGTTTCATGATCACGTAAACTGCACATCCATGCAGGAAGTATATGTGGAAATGGATGGTGGAGAGTGGAGATGATGTTTACTAATTAGGTGGCGGGGCTAATACCTTGTCTAATCATTGAGGTGGCAGAGATGCAGTAATTAGGAACATTTAGAATCAAAACTGCGGCCAGCAAACACCTTCCCCTGTAGCCGTAGGAACCATCACAATCTTTCTGTACAACTACTATCGCAGTACTTAAAATTTACATTTTTGGTTAGGGGAATTGGATGTTGTTAAGCCTTTTTTATGATGATTACCTTGTAGTTAATGACTCACATCTTTAAAGATGGCAGCCATTCACCATTTTGAAAAATCTGTTAAAGTGGTGTTAATGCTCGAATGAGCATGTTGCATTCATACATACTGTATTTGTACTAGGAGAGTTCTTCAACATGTCAAAGATAGTAAGCGGAAAAATATTTGTTTTTCTTATGGAGTGCATGGGTGTGTCAGGAGGTGGCAGAAGGGAAGGGATGGGTGTGGCATGTGCCAGCAAGGGCACTTTTAAAGACACACAGACAACTTACTTGCTTTAAGATGGGGTTAGTCAAAATGAAAAGTAAAATATATATCTTGTTATGTTTGGCCGCAAAACATTATAACTGTAATCATGCAAAATGTTTATGGGTTATGGTAGTTTGCTGCTGCCTGCTGCTTTAGATATGGTGGGGACCAGACAACAGTTTAGTGAAAAGGGTAATCAAATGACACTGATTAACACTGCATCAGATAACAGTACCATACCAAACCAAATCCAATGATACATAGATAAAAATAATTTATATGATACTGTACTGAGCTGAAATTGTTTTGGGGGGTTAGAGTAACTTCAGCCTTGTTCCACTTACACATCCTCCAAGAAGTAGCCCTCACAGTCTTCAAGACTGGAGTTGTTACCAAGTGGGAATTCTGTGAACATTGCTGCTTCATCCACCTCTCTGCTGGAGTATGCCTTAGTAGAGGGATTGTCATCATCCTCATCACCGAGACACAGTTCATGTGACAACACCATTGACATCACTGTGTTATGTGGAATGTGTCTTTCATTCATTTTCATTCTTATCTTTGACTTTGCCTACCTCACCTTATGGATCATGCTCTACCTTCACCCTTACCTCTTTCCATTCCAATCATATTATGCAGTTAGCTGCTTGCACTTATATAGATATGTACAAATCTGAGTAATCTGACTGTACCTTGTTATGTATTACCCACTGTATTGTGTGAACTATTGTATAAATCTGTAGTGTTTTCCTTATATGTATACTATGTGTGTCCCCCCAGGACCACCTTGCAAATAAGTATCTCAACAGTGTATTTCCTGGTTAAAAATAAAATTTAATTGAATAGTATGGACACATTCTTGGGTGACAAATTAGTCCTACAATCACTCACAATGGCCCCAGCTGCACTAAAAACATGTTCCACACTAACACAGGATGGTGGGCAGCTCAGGTATTTCACAGCAACCAATGTTAGTGCTGACCAGTCAGTCATGTTGTTGCTCCAGTACAGCAATGGCTCATCAGTAAAGGCAAGGTGTTTTGTGTCCCCCATGTAGAACTCCACCATTCATTCTGCTGCCCTGAGTCCAGCTGTCTCCACCTTCTTTTCTTCACATCTTCCACTTCCACCTGAAAGAGAACATCCCAAATGAGATTGCTTGCCATTTTCTCCTGTTTCTTGCCCATTTTCTTTAATTGGGTTGCCTGTGAGACGCTGGTGGTGGTAGCAACACCCATTGTTGCTACAGTGGGTGGCTTTTTAATGCCTGCAGCAGATACCCTTCTAATGAGGTTCTCTGTCAACTTTTGCACTCACTGATGACCTCTTTCAATTATAGAAGGCAGGCCATGTTTGTAGCATGGATCAAGCATCATAGCAATTGCAAATTCATCCGACTGAACAATGCTGGATATGTGGGTATTTGTGTCCAGCACGTGGCGCATATGATCCATTTGACCACAACTGCTATGATCCCCACTTGCCTCCATCTGGTGTCGCACATTGACCAGTGTCTGCCTCAGCATGCGAATGAGGGATATAGATTGACTTATGCAAGCAGTGTCCCCACTCACTGCCTATGCAGCATGCTCAAATGGATGGAGAATGCATATTGGCACATCCATTTGGCACCACTGCTCTGTTGATAGAGTGATGGACACTCCAGCAGTGTCATGAGTGGTGTGCACCAGCAGGTATTCTGAAACACCTTTATACTGTTCATACAGCCGGTCAAGCATGTATAGTGTAGAGTTCCACCTGGTTACAGCATAGAGATTTATATGGTGCTGAGGCAGATGGTTAGTGCACTGCAGCTCACGCAGATCGTCACAGGCCTTTGCAGAATGGACAAAGTGTACACAAATGCAACAGGTGACACTTACTGTTTCCTTAATGTCTGCATGACTGAGAAGCTGCTGTACAACAAGATTAAGGCAGTGTGCCAGGCAGGGCACCCTGAAAAATCCACCATTGCTAATGCACTTCACTACATTGGAGCCATTGTCACTTGTGATTAATCCTGCTGTAAGTTACTGTATGTGCAGACACTCGTCAGTCTCATCCAGCAGAACATTAAGCATTTTCTCACCCGTGTGAGAACCAGTACCATTTTACATACTCAGTGTTGTATGCTGCCAAATTCCAGGGGTGTTGCTACCACCACAATGTTGCTTTAGGCAGGTTTTGCCAGGCCCAGAATCAACTACCACCCCAGGTACCTGTGCCCAGTGTGCCGTTATGCATTGATAGAAGTGTGGTGCTGTTTGTCCACTGGTCCACATATCCATGCTAAGATGGATATATTCTAATGCGCTATGTTTCATTGCATGTCTTGTGCAATCAGCAACTCTACTGTTCAGCTCTAGCATGGCATGCTTAGAGAAAAAGGTTTGCGATGGAGTCAGCCAATTGGGACAGGCATGAGCCATCAACTTTCAGAATCCAGCATTCTCAATGAATGAGAATGACAACAGATTGATGGCCAGCATTTCAGCAGTGGTAGCATTAAACTTTCATGCAGCAGCATGACTGGGGGGTACTTTGTGAACCACACAAGGATGGTCTTCAGGGTGGGCTGCATCTTTGGGGATGATTGTCCAGAACACTGTCCTTATGGCACCAATGATGTTCTTTAAGGGGTAAAACTTGATGTTTGGGGCTGAGCAGAATGCATCAAACCACTTATTTTGGTTGATTGTGGGTGTGATGGTGTACTTTTCTGACTCAAGGGACTGGGACTGGCGCCTCCATTGCTATGCCCACTACTCGAGAGAGCAAAGGATTGCTCACCCTCCTTCTCCACCGACCTGTTCAGCCCGCTCTCCTCCTGCTCTTGCTCTACTACATTTAACTTGGAGACAGAGATGGCACCAACAGCTCTAGTATCCTTCTGGTGTTGCTGCCATCTCAGCAGGTCCTTGTTTTTCAGGTGGGCATGTTGGCCACTGGTGCCTATCTGGCTTTCCTTTTTCCGCCTGACTAACACATGCTTGACACAGTTGGCATATTGCTATGGTTTCATCAGCAGGATTGAGCACATAAAAGTCACAAACTAGTGACTTTTGACCTCTGGACTTCACATGTTCTGGGACTGGGATTGTTCAGAAACAGGTGTGGAAGTTTGTGCTTTTTTGGGGGGCTGCTTTCATTGCTTCCATAAGACTACTTTTGGGGGGAGGTGACTTGACTGCTTAGAGATGAATTATAGAGACCCACACAGGGAGAAAGACACAAGTAACCTACTTTAAATATAGATAACCTGTGTCTGGACAACTAAAGTACTGTAATGTGTTAGTACTTACTACTACAGTTTTTTTATACTGTATATAAGGGCAGAGACAACCATATAACATCAACAAACAAAGGTGATTACCACAGTATAGTCCTGGTCTGGACGGGATCAGCAGCAATCTCTGGACAACTACTATATTAATATGTAGTTATTTTATACTGCATGGGTCAGGTAGTTAAACAATGCTGTAACGGAGAAAGAGGGCAAGCAAAGCCAACTAAAAGAGGAACACGATGTAATATGCACTTGTGCAGAGGCAAGCTCCAGCAATAAAATACAGCAGAGCAATTCACCAAAGCAGTGAAACTGTTTATGGACAAGTTCAAGTGATTAACTAAAAGTACCTAAGTTTCTATACAAAAAAATAAAGAACTGTTGATTTTCACAGTTTGTGACACACGTTAACACTCCAGCAAACAGAACTAACAACAAACCAAAAAACATAAAATAAGGTATCAGCATTGTGTTTAACACTTTAGAATTCACAACTAAAAGCAGAAGAATGGTATGTAACACAAGATAACAGCAGCAGGAACTCTCAGAACATAGTAACTTTTCAGATAAACAAAAAAAGTACTTATCAGGATATAAGAAAATTAATAAGAAATAACAGTAAATCACTCACAATTTGTGAGAAATCTGTTTGTAAAAGGATAGAAATTGCCTCCACTGGTTTTATACATCTACCCTACCCAACTCAACTCCTTCGAAGACACAGAAAAAAGTAAAACCTAATTAAACTAAATATTCTGCAAAAATCTGCAAAATTAGAAAATGTTCCCTAGCAGCACTGCGAACAAACTGTATATCTGGGAGCAATTAGCTGTCAAAAACAAATTTTAAAGAGATTTTAAAAGGCTTTATTGGTTCTGATGCACCACAACAGACTGCTCTCCAACTCAACAGGCAACAGACTGAGCTGTAAACAACCTGCTCATGATATTTGATCTATTTACCCACAATACATTGCACATTTTGCTTTTGGAGCAAAATTTCACCACCAGAATCAAAAGTTACATCAGCAAAATTTTTGCAGCAAGGTGAAAGTTAAGTATGACTTGGTGAAATTGGTTACCAAAGCAATTTACATGAAATTTCACAATTACGTGAAATTGAAAATCCAGGCTAAATTTAATTTCGCCTAGGTGAAAAATTTGATGTAATTGTGCAATTACACAAAATATTTTGCCTGGCTAAATTTTTCAATTTTGCACAACATTAGTGTGGAGGTAGCACTAAATCACTTTTTAAAGACTTTTAAGTCATAGCACCAAACTGGAAGGAGCACAACTGCCACTTCTGGTCTGATGGAAATATAAACCCGAGCCTCAAGGGAGCAGCATAACTAGACAGGGTCCCTAACTCCAGGGCATTGCATGATGGGATTTTAAGCTAGAATTTCAATTTATTTTACATTGGGGTTTTAAGAGACTCCAGGTGCTTGTGTGAACTGTATTAAAAAAAACAGAAAAATAGAAAAGGATACCTATCTGTTTATGTAGACTTGCTGTGTACTACTCTGTCTTGACTACCATCAGTAAAGGATTGAGAGAGTGTGGATGACCCACAACATGAGTAATTTCCTTTTCCTAACAGCACTCGTAGCGCTGTAACTGCACTTTACAAGGGAAGCCCTGCAAGATGAGTACTTTAAACATCACCACATAGTGGAGAGGTACAGTAGCACTAAATCACTTTTTAAGGGTTTTAATCCAGAGCACTAAACTGGATGTACTGAGGCACCCCAGGACACCAGTTCTAGGATAAAACAGCTCTGGACAAAATGGCCCCAGATAAAAAGGCACAAGGAGAAAATGTAAGCCAGACAAAAAGTGACGAAATCCTAAGTAGGAAAATACCAGTAAATACATAAGCAAATCTTAACAACTTAAGACACCTATGAAGCATATTTCTCCCATACAAAATAGTTCAACAACTACAATTTCTACTAAAATGTTTGCAGGGAGCTCTGCTCCACTCCCCACACCCTCGGAATATGTGCTGTATAAACATCCCCTGAAACCTCACAAGTCACGACACCCATAAATCTTTTGACATCTTGGCATAACACCCCTGAGGTACACAGTTCTTTTGCCCTCAAAATGTACATTCAGAGGAAATCCCACAGGCAGGCGGAAATAAAAAAATGCAAACTTTTTCCACACTAATTGATACACGTCACCTACAATACTTCAGAACACATCAGAACTGTTTCTTCCCTGAGCCATAGTATCCACCTGCCATATTGACCTAGTGCCATTTATTCCAGTGACACTCTATCTGGAGACATTTCATTCTGAGCCCTTTTGACCTGTTACCCAGAGCACTAAACCAGAAGAAATGAGGTTGTTGCTTTCCTCCCTGGGTGGAGGGGTCATGTAGAGCCTCAGCCAAATAGTCTCTCTCCCATGAATGACCCACAGAATGCCTCAAGGACCTGTGGCTACAGGTGTAGGGGTCATGTAGACCTTCAGTCAGACAGGCTCTCCCCCCACCGAATGACCGGCGGAGCACCTCAAGGACCAGTTGCTGCAGGTAAAGGGGTCATGTACAGCCTCAACCAAACAAGCTCTCCCCTCCAAATGGCCTACGCAGCACGTCAGGGACCCATAGATGCAGATGAAGGGGTCATGTAGAGCCTCAGCCAAACAGGTGCTCCCCCCAGAACGATCCACAGAGTGCCTCAAGAACACATAACTGCAGGTGATGGGTTCATGTAGGGCCTTGGCCAAACAGGCCCCCCCTGAATAACCCACAGAGTGCCTCAAGAACCCATAGCTGCAGGTGAAGGGGACGTGTAGAGCTTCAGCCAAACAGGCTTCCCTCCTGAATGACCGGTGGAGCACCTCAAGGATCTATAGCTGCAGGTGAAGGGGTCGTGTAGCACCTCGACCAAACAGCCCCCCCCCAAATGACTGTGGAGCATCTCAAAGACCCAGCTGCAGGTATGGAGCAACCAGAGAACATTTACCATCAGTCAAGTGTAGTTGATTGTTTATTCACTCTGGGTATTTCTCTGTTACTACAAGATTGTAGCCCTGCTGTTCTGAACACCTTAAGGGGACGGACTAGCTCTGTATGGATGGTTTGGGATATCTGTGTGCTGGGACTGTATTGCAAAACCATTTAAGGGGCACTTTAACAGGCTGGGCCTGCAGTTGGTATCTTACTGCTGCCGGGATATTGTGACTGGTCTGAGCTCCAATCTCTACTGCTCCCCCTCTGCCTTTGTTATCTTCCCTCCTCTGCCTTGCCCATTGTTCACTCTTCATTTACCTACTGTGTCCCTACTCATCTACTTACAGTTGTTGCTTTCCTCCTTAAGTGAAGGGGTCATGTAGAGACTCGGCCAAAGAGGCTCCCCCCCAAAATGACCCGAGGAGTGCCTCAAGAACCCATAACCGCAGGTATGGAGCAACCGGAGAACATTTACAATCTGCCAAGTATTTGCCCCACTGCCATTATTGTGGCGGCTGCCCCACCCACCCCTCTGTACACCCACTGGTGGTCATCATTTCCTTAATTTCTGCTGTCTGTCAAGTGACCAGGGTGTGTTTCTGTCTATCTATCCACTCCTCCTTAGCAGCTTATGGGGTGGACCACTAGGATGTGCAGTGTTGCTCTGCTCTCACTGCCCTTACTAACGCTCCCTGTTATCCATGCTTAATATAATTTACATAGCTTCCCATCCCCCTCCACCTCTTCACCCCCAATCCCATCCCCCTCCACCTCTTCACCCCCCCAATCCAATTGTATGTTCAGCCTCAGTTACTGTGTAACTTCATTTCCCACTCTTCTTCCTGGTGTGGGACCTAAACCCTTGGTCTGTGGTGTCTGCCTTTCCAGAGTCTGCAGCCTTGTCCACTGCACCACTTTCCCAGTAGGGGTTGTCCCCTGGTCTGCTCCTCTAGTAGCTAGGGCCACTTCCCCTTCCTTTGATTTAGTCCACCATCTGCTCAGCCTCCATAGCTATTCCCTTCTTTTTTAACCCTTAACTCACTAACCCTGTTCCTCTCCCCTACACTGCCATGCCCATTTTTTCTACGCCTCTCATCTCTGCTGCTCCCTCCTCCTGTCCTACTCCAAGTTACACCATGCCTCCTACCACCTATTTCTTAGCCTTCCTTGCTCCTATCTGCTTTTTAACTCTGAACTACCTTGTCCCCCCCTTTCATCCAACCCCTTTCTACTGACTGGTGCCTGTTGAACTTTATGTTTTCCATCCTGCTAGTGGGCACCACCCTACATTCCATCCCCATGAGTACCTTAGCCCAAAGCCTTTTGGCCTTGCTGCTAAGTACCTACCGCAGTCTAAACAATCCTCACCTGCCCATGCTCCAGCTGCTTTTGCTTTAGCTGCCACCTGGATCATGGTCATCTCCCTAACCCTGCCTGGTGACATTGATTCTAACCAAGGCTCCCCAACCCCACTGCACCTATCCAATCAGACTGGCTCTGCTACTTTACCCTAGTGAGAGGACTAAAAAATAGGACACCTAAATATTAGAAGCCTGGTGGCAAACCACTCTGACCTAGAAGCTTAGTTCAGTACCCATGATCCAGATTTATTGGGTATAACTGAATCATGGCTCAGACCTTCAATCGCTAACTCCTTGTGTGCTCTCCCTGGGTACAACATGCTATGCATTGATTGGCCTTCTTTGAAGAGGAGTGGTTGCCTTGATCTTTATTCTAAGATCCAGCTAAACCTTTCCCTACTCTCATGCCCCTCATTCGAGCACAGTGACGTTCTTCGCTCTCTCTTCTATTGCTAGGGAATGCTAAGAAACTACACATTATTAGTGCATATGTTCCTCATAAATCATGCAAACTAGGCCTCGGATGTATATCTTCAGCAACCAAAGACAATGAGGTAATCTGTCTCTGTGACTTTAACCAGGACTGACTCTGCCCCAACTCTCCCATCTTAGTATCTACTATTAGCAAAGCAAATTTAATTCAGCTTGTCATGGAGCCTTCAAGGCTCACCAGCAGGGGGTATTTCCACACTCTCCTCAACTGGGTTCTTACTAACTGACCCAATAGAATACCCTCCATTAGTGTTCTCGTTGATTCCATTAGAGACCATTCCCCAGTTTTCTGTGTCTGGGATGCTAGAACCCCCCTCATACCCTCATAGGATTGTCACTATGCTGACTACTCAGCTTTGGACCCTACTGCTTTCTTAAGTGACCTAAGGCAGGTCGACTCGTCTCCCCTATTCGCTACAGACAACATTGACCAGACCACAGAATATTTCACCAACACTCTAGTCACCTTGCAGACTAAACACATTCTTTCCACTCGACGGCAGGTCAGCAGCACTTCCACAAACTGGTTAAAGTGACCTCTTCTCCAGCAACTTAAGTTGCATGACAAACTTTAGGCCAAATGGAAAGCCTCCTCTCTCCTTTCCAACTTCATTGCTTATTGTTCTCTATGCAATTCCTGTAAGAGAGAGATTTGCATCTCCAAAAGTAACTATTATAGAGAACTTCTCCAGGCCTCCACTCGAAACCCCGAAACCTACTGGACTCAAATTAATCATATTCTGGGCAACTCTTGAACCCAAGCCCCCAGTGACATGCTAATAGACGATGTCTCCTGTAATAATCCACCACTATAGCAAACACCTTTAACTCTCTCTCTCTCTCTCTCTTTGGCACCCTCCCAAGTGCTGGGTTCTCTGCATCCTCCCCCACTGTCCATGCCACAGCTGATTCCCCATCTTCTCATCTCTTCTGGTTCTTGCTCCAGTCTCAAAGGCCGATATCCTACTTCTTCTCAATATGGTTTCACCTCACGGTAGCAGAGGCCCCAATGGTTTGGAACCAAAGATTCTCAAACTAAGTGCATCTCTCCTTGCCACTCCCATTATGTGATTGTTCAATCTTTCCATCAGCTCTGCCACTGTGCCCCACTCCTGGAGAATCGCTAGGGTTATCCCAGTTTTTGAAAAAGAGTGACCCTAAAGTTGCTTTAAACTACCTTTCCATAGTACTCTTACCTACTTTCAGCAGGCTTCTGGAGAAGGTAACCAACCGGCAGAGGTCAGACTTCCTACTCAACCATAACCTGCTATCCCCTGCCCAACATGGATTTAGGGCAGGCCACAGAACCACATCTGCCTTGGTCCAATTCTCCAGCAATGTCAAAACAAACATAGATATAGGTCATCTCACTGGGGCTGTATTTATTGACTTGTCAAAAGCATTCGAGTTGTTAAAACACTCTTTGCTCTTGCACCAGTAGGGCTCCCTTGATTCCTCCCCCACTAGACTTGTCTGGTTTTTCAGCTACCTGCACGACCACTCTCAAGTCATCTCCTTTTGCTAAATTCTCTTCTCCCCTGCTCCCATTTCTACTGGAGTTACCGAAGGCTCCATACTTGGACCTCTACTCTTTTCCTTGTTTATTAATAATGTGCCCTCCATTTCCTCCCACTGTTATACCTTACTACATATAGATGACCTAGTTCTCTATGTCTTTTCCAGCTCTATCCTCAAAATCAACTCTCGTCTCTCCTCTGATTTGCACCGTATCCAAGCGTGGCTCACATCCAATTGACTGGTGCTAAACATTGCCAAGACTCAAGCCATGTTTTTTGGGTCTCACTGTAAATCCTGCTCCCTAGTTCCATTATTTCAGGTATCTTGCCTGCACGGATCCCCTTTCTGCATCACCCCTTCATTGAAATACCTAGGGGTCACTCTTGATCCAACACTCGACCTTTCAGTCCATGTTAATGCAATCTGCAAGTCGGTCAATGCTAAAATCAGGCTGGCCTACCGCATCTGACAAGCCCTTACAGCTGCAGCCAGGATCTCTGTGGCTCAGGGGCTCCTACTCCCCAGTCTCTGTTATGCACTACCCACCCTTGCACAGGCTCATGTGAACTCCCTGCAAAAGTGGGATGTCACCTACAACTTCTGTAGGTTTGCATTGTCCACCCCTTGACTTACCCACCATTGCTCCCTGTATGATGACCTCCACTGGCTATCCCCCTCCTCCAGGCACTTATTTTCCCTTAGTTGCCTGATTGACAACATTGTTCACTCTTCCCTACTTGCCTCTGTAGTGGACATGTTTACCCCTGCTCTCAACCCTCGTCACCTGCGATCTGCAGCAGCAGTTCTCCTCTCCATTCCCTTATGCTGTACTAAAATGGGTGAACAAGCTTTCTCCTACTATGCCCCCAAATTCTGGAACTCCCTTTCACTCCACCATAGTCACTCCAAATCTCATGCCTCTTTCAAGCATGCACTTTTCAATTACCTTGATGCCTTTGACATTTGCAAATGTTACTAATCACTCAAGATTTCAGGCTCATCTTCCCTTCCTGGCACTTCTCTTCTAGCGTATGTTTCTGCCTCCCCCTTGCAACTATTCACATGGCTATATGGCATGCACATATGCCACTCTATATTTGATTGTGCACCATGACTCATGTTTAATCTATCCTGACTGTACACTACATCATTTCAAATAGTTTCTGATGATGTTTACTTGCTTTAAGTCTACTGTTTATTTATTCCCAACTACAGTATCTATGTATTCAACTGTTCCTGGAGACTCTAATGTACTCACTTGATGTGCCAAGTATTTGTTAATCCATGCATTGCTATCAGTGCCTCTGTATTTGATGTGTACTCTCCTGGGTCATGCCTGAAAATAGGCAGGTGTTTGCCTAGTGCACTTACCCAGTTACCACAAGCAAATAAATAAATAAACCACTTCTGATCCAGTGGAAATATAATCCCTAGCCTTATGTGAGCATGTGGCAGAGGTGACGTTGGGAGAGGTAAGCATGTTTGCCAGTGTCTGCCAGTTCAGCCAGGGTGCAGGCAATTTACTGTACCTGGACAAGGGAGGACATGATAAAAGCAACATATTAAGACCTTTCACAACGCTTACAATGGAACTTAATGAAGGGTTCATCACTCTAAAAAATGGTTGTATTGCTCTACAGTGTATAACCTGCGGTAAGTTTAATACAGAGCAAATGACAGATTTCATTAACTATGCATGCAAGGAGTATAATAAACTAAGAGAACTTAAATATCTGATTCAGCACAATGAACAAGAACTTAATTTCAAATGAATCATGGAGACACTAAACTAATTTAATAACACAGAGATTGCAGTACAACTAGGGGAGTTGAATGATGATAGACTCCAAACAGATCCACATAATAGGAAAAGACCAAGAGAGAAGGAAACAGATAATGGTATGGACTGGTATACCATAAAAATAGGCAGGAGATCAAGAAAGGGTAGAAGAGGAATGAATAAAATGTTTTCCCCAAAGATTCAAATCACTTATTGATCTATTGAGTTAAGAAATCTCAAACACAAACAAACTAAATTCAGTTTCATTAGATCAGGTTACTAAAAATACTCAGACACACACACACACACACACACACACAAGCAGTCATATTAGGTGACTCAACTACATAGAAACATAGAATTTGACAGCAGATAAGGACCATTCGGCCCAACCTGTCTGCCCATTTCTCCCTAACTACAATATTACATCAGACTATGACCAATCTACAGCTCTCTTTCCCTCCTCCCCTCCTTTCCACTATGATTCCTTTCTGCTGATTCCATGCATTCTTGAACCACCCTACCACTGTTGTTGCCTCCACCACCTAAACTGGAAGGTTGTTCCATGAATCCACCATTCTTTCTGTGAAGAAGTACTTCCTCACATCTCTCCTGAATCAATCCCCCAGCTTCATAGCATGTCCCCTTGTTCTTGAGCACCTTTTCTTCTGAAAAATACTCCCCTCTTGTACCTTATTTGCTCCTGTGAGGTCTTTAAAAGGTTTCAATCATATCTCTCCTCTCCTTCCTCTGTTCCAGGGTATAAATATTGGAGTCCTTCAGTCTCTCCTCATAGGGCTTTTGATGCAACCTCTGCACCATTTTAGTTGCCCTCCTCTGGACTACCTCCACCCTTTCTATGTCATTCCAGAGAAGTGGTCTCCACAACTGGACACAATAATCTGTGTGGGATCTTACCAGTGATGTATACAGAGGCAACACCACCTTCCTCCTTCTGCTAGTGATACCCCTCCCTATGCACCCCAGCATCCCACTTAGTCTCCCTACTTGTTGCAGCACCTGGCCACCTTTAGGTCTTCAATCAATCAATCAATCATTTTTTTATTTATAAAAAGGCGCCTTTCCAAAACCAAGGTGCCCGTACAATAAAATAAAACAAAGTAAAATTACATACAATATATAAATTCCAATAAATATGAAACCACATAAAAACACTTCAGTTGCCAAAAGCCAGATCAAAAAGATAAGTTTTTAAAGCAGTTTTAAAACTCTGGATAGTCAGGCAATCTCGTACCCGTACTAGTCTTCCAAAGTGATTACCCACAGGGCTCTTTCTTGCTTTGTGGTCACCAGTACCACTCCACCCATTAGTACTCAACTCCTGGATTTTTGTGCCCTCAGTGTGCTATTTTGCACTTTTTCACACTGAAACCCAACTGCCATACCCTTGGCTGTCCTTTAGTTTTCTTAGGTCTCTGCTCATCCTTTCCACCCCCACCCCCAGAGTACCCACCCTACTGCCGATGTTAGTGTCTTCCACAAAGAGGCAGACCTTCCCTTCCAGCTCCTCTGCAACGTCACTTATAAAGGCATTAAAGATGACCAGTCCCAGCATGGATCCCTGAGGCACCCAAATGGTCACCCTCCCTTCCTTGGAGTGAACTCTGCTTACCACCACCCTCTGTCTCCTATCCCTTAATCAATTTCTTATCCATTTTACCACATTTGGACCCATTCATAAGCTACCTAGCTTACATACTAGTCTCCTATGTGGAACAGTGTCAAATGCCTTACTGAAATCTAGGTAGGCCACATTCACTTTTCCACCCTGATCTAGTTCCTTGGTCACTCAATCAAATAAATCTATCAGATTCATTTGACATGACCTCCTCCTTGTGATACCATGCTGCCTTGGGTCTTATAACACACTGGATTCAAGATATTCCACAATCCTTTCCTTTAGCAGTGGTTCAATTAACTTTCCAACCACCAATGTCAGGCTGGCTGGCCTATGGTTTCCAGCTTCCTCCCTGCTACCACTTTTTTTGTAGTGGGACTACATCCACCCTCTTCCTGTCCTCCAGAAACATTCTTGTTTCTAGTGAGCTATTAAATAGAACTGTCAGAGGTGCAGCCAGTATTTCTCTAAGCTCCCTCAATACTTTTGGATGCACCCCATCTGGCCCCATTGCTTTGTCCACCTTCAGATTATCAAGTCCCTTCAGGATGCTGTCCACCAAAAAAGGACTAGTGTCCATCTCCCTCCCTTCAAAGCTTTTGTTACTTTTTTTGTGGTCTCCCTTCTCCTTCCTCTGTGAACACAGAACAAAACTATTTGTTCAGGATGTCTGCCTTTTCCAGGTCCTCTGCAGAGACTCCCCTACCCTTTTTAACCTTATAATCCTAACCCTTGTTTTCCTCTTTTCACTTTCATATCTACTCACTGGCATTGTCTGAGGTAACAGTGGCAGACTTGGCAGTCTCTGGGTTGGGGATAGGTCCCCCAAATACTAGCAAACTTGACCTGGAGTCTTGTGACATCCTCCCTCAACCCATAGAGGTCTGTGCAGATAGGGCAGCACTGTAGTCTCCAGAAGACTTCTTTTGAATTCTGCAGCACCACATCTACTGCACTGCACAAAGTTACCAAATTTATACATAGATACATCTATGGTTAGGACAAAGCTAACTAGACAGTCATCAGTTTGTTCTGGTGCTAAAACACAAGATATATCCAGTTTGACTGTCAATATCCTATAAGGAGCAGGAGAAGAACCACTGATACTACTGCATGTGGATATAAACAGCATTGGGAAAAAACTGAGGCTGACATCCAGAAAGACTTCTAGACATTAGTTACTAAAGTTAAACAACAGGATTCAAGAGTTATTATCTTGGAAACCTTACCAATACCCAGGGCTACAAATTACAGGCAGACTAAAATAAAATCGATGAATTCATTGCTTAGAACTTGGTCAAAGGATAAATGGTTTATTTTCTTAGGAAATGTGGATACTTTTGATGGGAGAAATGATTTGTGCTGTAGGGATGTCCGCCACCTAAGAAAAAAAGGAACAGGATTCAAGGTGTAAGATTTGAAAAAAATAAATCAGAAAATTTAAACTGTGTACATGAGGGAGAAGGGTCAAGGGGCATACTGTAACAGTATAACATCCCAGCGGTGCCTCCACCAATTTTGTCTGGCAGTATAGCCTAGTGGTTATAGTAATGAACTGTAGATGTACTTGGTACATTCAGCAGACCTGGGTTTGATTCCCACAACCTCCACTTGCATACTGTGTGACTCTGATCAAGTCACTTAACCACCCCAGTGCTCCCAGGTTGTCACTGAAAACAGGCAGTTGTGCTTAGTGGGCTTTACCCTGTTACCAAAGACTAAAATAAAAAAAATAAACAGGAATGCTCAAAGAAGGACCAATAAATTAAATAAGAAACTACAAATAGCTTTAATAAAAACTCACAGTCTGAATATGGAAAAAAGATGGAGTTGGGAAAGGTAATTATTTACAGTGATATAAATATTGTGGGGGTCACTGAAACTTAGTGGGATGAACATTCAGATTGGAGCAAACAGATATATGGTTATAAAATAGTTTCTAAAAACAGACAGAACAATAAGGGAACTGGCACAGCCTTCTACATGAAAGAGGACTTGGAATGTGTGCAATTTATTGACAGCCGCAATCACAATGATATTGAAAAATATTTGGATCGAAGTGAACAACAATAACAGCAAAGCATTTAACCTCGGTCTATACTATTGAGAATCAATCGAGTAGCTGGGGGGGCACTCCGATTCAAAAAGTCAGATGATGCTTCAGAACTATGGTCATTTCTGTAATTTTATTACAGAATTCAGCTAGGTTTGCATCCTCCAAATTTCACCTACAGTATATTAATAAAAGGCTTCTTCAGGAAGTTGCCTACAATCCTAATAATAAATATAAAGTAATAATTATTTAACCACCATAAATATTTTCTGATTTTTTAATATATGAAGACTCTGTATACTACTTACAATTAGAATAGCCACTTAACATCCATTTAATTTCATTGATAAGCATTACAATTTTTTAGTAAGTAGCCTGAAACCAACATTTAAATTCATACTTAGTATACATATACTATTAAGATTTATTGCATTTCAAAAGGTGAAAGCACTCTTCTCCACCATACACATAACCCAAAAGCATGCCAATTTTAAATGGACAAAAGTCCTTAAATGTGTTAAGTTGCATTTAAAACCTCATGTATTACCTTACTGCCAAAATGCTTGGAAATGTATGGGGATTTCAATTATGGCCAAAATAGCCTGCTCTGTTAAATATAAAAACATAAATGTAAGATATACTCCAACTTATTCCCTTTTTAGAGTATTTAAAAATGCTCAAGTATACTGTATGCTCACAATGCTTAATGAATAGTTTATAAACTTAACAAAATGCTCCCAGCAAGCATATTGGCAGAGTAACTGGCCAAAGCTGCCTCAATCTTTTTATATTCACCGCTGTGGCCCTCTGTTGATAATGTCATGTGTAATGACATCCATACAATAAGTGAAGTGCTAAATACAAAGCCAAATAGTTGCCAAGCAACCATACACAAACAGTTGACCTAAATATTAGGTCACATTGTTCAGGGTCACAGCGGTCATTACAAGTGTTGCAAAGCAAAGCTGTAATTGTGGTGGGTGAGGAGAGTTTACAAATGCTGCATTTTTATACAAAATCATTTTTGAAGTTCTTCAAACCTGTCTCTATAACATTACCCAGTCATAAATGAACTGATGATTTTGGTCCCATTACGTATAATATTATCAATAGTACCGTTGAATCATCACCCCTAGTTACAATTACTTACAATGTAGCACCAGTTAATTAAATGCTGGAGGACTAGTTAGGTATATTAATATTGCTAGAACCTATTAACATCATAATGCAATAGTTCATAGCATTTGAGTACATCCTTAAATAAAAGTTAAAGGTGAACAAGAGAGGTAGGTGGGAGAAAGGGGGGGACAGAAGGAGTGGAAACCCAACTGAGACCATAGAATGGGAGGGATTACTTCAATACTGAAATCAGATACACTGATGTTCATGTATGTACCTTGTAATGTACCTTGTAATCTCCCGGGTCGCACCTGAAAATAGGCACTTGGCTGTCTAGTGTGCTTACCCGGTTAACAAAAGCAAATAAATAAATAAATAAAAAAGTACATGTCAGATGTGCAATATAAACCAATTCTACCAGTAATCATTCCAGTTTACATCCCTGTTCATCCCAATATGCAAATCCAAGATCCCCATCTCAAAAAGTCAGTGCATTTCTGCACATTCTAATATTTTATTAAAAATGATACCATGTGAAGATGGTTGTATAGCTTCCAGGCCCCAAAACCTATGGGAAGCCCCTGTGTGTCCTGCTGCATGAACATGTTCTAATACTGATGTTTTTATAGTATTTCTTATATTTCTCTCATGTTCTTGCATTCTAACTTTCAATTGGTGAGTGGTTTTGCCTATATAAATAAGGTCACGGGGCACTGCAATTTATATATACTGTGTGTATATATATATATATATATATATATATATATATATAATCCACAAGGTTTCAAAAGTTATGTGTTGTTTTATTGTGTATTCTTTAGGATGCCTGTAAATTGATTTTTTACTGGTATGTCCATATGTGGAGCAGTGGCCACAAGGGGTCATCCTTGATGTCGAGGGTCATAATAGAAGCTGTTTGCTTTCTTTTCTATGTCCTTGTAAGTGGTCAATATGAACTGTTTTGTCTTTTACAGTTTGTACATTCTTGACTGCATCAAACAGTGGTGTTTCAAAAATAACTTTGTTGGGTGGGAAGTCTTTTATGACCTTCCAGTTTGAATGGAGTATACATCTAATATCATTGCTCTTATAATGAAATTTGGTGGAAATCACTACTCTTGTTTGTACCATGTGATCATCTGTTTCTCTGCAGTGCATCTTCTTGTGTGACACCCTGTATTCGCTGCATGGCTTTTAATAAGATTCTTCTTTCATACCCTCTTTGCTGAAACCTACTCTTGGCTTCTGCAATTTTCTTATTAAAATCATTATCTTCACTACAGATCCCATTGCTGTCTCACAGCACTGTTCAAAAAATTGCCCTTCAAAACTAAAATAGTTTTTTTGACAAAAATGAATTCTACAAACATTTGTAATACAAATATTTGCAGATGTTTTCTATTCATATGGTTATTCAAAAGTTGGCCCATGGCTTTGATTCCCTCCTCATGGGGGATCAAGGTATCTAGATCTGCATCATCTGAAGTGATCAATAAGCACAGTCCTTCTACCCTAGGCAGAGTTTTATCTCCTCTAAAATATGTAAAAAATGTTTTGTGTCTCAAATAAGTGGAAATATGCCCTAGTAATGGTTGCAAATGAAAGCTAATGAAATCAGAAACATTCTCAAACAGAATAAAAATCTTACATACTAATGGGCATCCCAGTGGATCCCTAGAATTATTATGAATTTTTGGAAGAGTATAATGAATGGGTATTCTTGGATGCTTTTGTAAAACAAATTCTCATTCCCAGTCCTTTAAATGGTTGGATAGTATTAGATCCATAAGTAACGGTGCCAGTTTTCCTTTAGGTGCCATGGTAGGGTCCATATCTAATGATTTGTAAATTTTTTTGTGCCCTTTAATAATTTTAAATACAAGTTTTGGTAATGTACATAATTTAACACAACTATCCCTCCTCCCTTGTCTGTGAGCTTTATTATTATAGTGGTGTCATTTGGTAAACTGTTCAATGCAGTTCTTTCTTGTCTGGTTAAATTATCCCTCACAGGCCTTTGTAGGATTGATGAAGGGTACACAGATGTGATGGGTGACACTTACTGTCTCCTTAATGTCTACATGGTTGAGAAACTGCTGCACAACAAGATCAAGGCAGTGTGCCAGGCAGGGCACCCTGAAAAACCACCATCGCTAATGCACTTCACTACATTGGAGCCATTATCACTTGCGATGAATCCTGCTGTAAGTTACTGTATGCGCAGACACTCATCAGTCTCATCCAGCAGAATATTAAGCATTTTCTCACCCGTGTGAGAACCAGTAACACTTTGCATACTCAGTGTTGCATGCTGCCAAATTCCAGGGGTGTTGCTACCACCACAATTTTGCTTCAGGCAGGTTTTGCCAGGCCCAGAATCAACTACCACCCCAGGTACCTGTGCTCAGTGTGCCGTTGTGCATAGATAGAAGTGTGCTGCTGTTTGTCCACTGGTCCACAAATCCATGCTAAGATGTATAAATTCTGACACACTATGTTTCATTGCATGTCTTGTGGAATCAGCAACTCTACTGTTCAGCTCTGGCATGGCATGCTTAGAGAAAAAGGTTTGCAATGGAATCTGTCATTTGGGACAGCATGAGCCATCAACTTGCTGAATCCAGCATTCTCAATGAATGAGAATGGCAACAGATCGATGGCCAGCATCATGACTGGGGGGTACTTTGTGAACCACACAAGGATGGTCTTCAGGGTGGGCTGTATCTTTGGGGCTAATTGACTAGAACACTGTCCTTATGGCACCAATAATGTTCTTTTAGGGGTAGCACTTGACATTTGGGGCTGTGCAGAATGCATCAAACCACTTATTTTGGTTGATTGTGGGTGTGATGGTGTACTTTTCTGACTCAAAGGACTGGGACTGGCACCTCCATTGCTATGCCCACTATTCGAGACAGCAAAGGATTGCTCACCCTCCTTCTCCACCGACCTGCTCAACCCTCTCTCCTCCTGCTCTTGCTCTACTACATTTAACTTGCAGACGGAGATGGCACCAACAGCTCTAGTGTCCTTCTGGTGTTGCTGCTATCTCAGCAGGTCCTTGTTTTTTAAGTGGGCATGTTGGCCAATGATGCCTATCTGGCTTCCCTTTTTCCCCATACTAACACATGATTGACACAGTTGACATATTGCTATGGTCTCATCTGCAGGATTGAGCACATAAAGTTCCAAACTAGCGACATTTGACCTCTGGACTTCACATGTTTCTGGGATTGGGATTGTTCATAAACAAGTGTGGAAATGTGTGCTTTTAAGGGGGTTTGCTTTCATTGCTTCCATAAGACTACTTTTGGGAGGGGGGGTGACTTGACTACTTAGAGATTTGCTGATAGGCTTGGTGACAACCTGACCTATGGGCTGTGCATGTAAATGGCCTATATCACGCTTGACCTTTTTAAACTCAGGTGCCCATGTGGGATCATCCCAGTTGTCATCTCCACCGACGGTGATGATGTCCTTTTCCTCCTCCTCCTCCCTATCACTGTCTTCTTGCAAAACACCTTTTCCTTTCTCTACAACCCTCTCAGGGGGTTGACTATCCCTGTCTCCAGGATTATGAGACTCTGGCTGAACACTTTCATCACCAACTCCTGCAGGAACAGGGACAATCACACCGACAGACTTATCACCCTCCTCCTAGACCACTGTTCCTGTGCTGGAGTCAGTGCTTCCCTTCTTCTCGCTGTCATCATCCCCTACCAGCATGGATGCAACAGTACTGGCCTTAAATAACTGAGGCACCAGTATGCCTGTACTTCAAACAACTCCTTTGCTAGTACCTGCCACACCACCAGAGCCCACAGAAGACACTGATGCAGACATACATGTGCTTTCACTGTTATGGAGAACTGGAACTGAAGTTGTACTCTCCTCAGCAGGCTTCTTAGCTGCCTCTTTCCCCCTGTCATGTTTCCCCCCCATACTGGGCTGACTATTAGCAGGCTTTTTTTATGGCTGCTGCTTCATAGAAACATAGAATTTGATGGCAGATAAGGATCGCTTAGCCCACCTAGTCTGACCCCCCCAAATAACCCACAGGGTGCCTCAAGGACCCATAGCTGCAGATGAAGGGGTCGTGTAGGGCTTCAGGCAAACAGAGTCCCCTCCTGAATGACCCATGGAGCACTTCAAGGACCTATAGCTGCAGGTGAAGGGCTCATGTAGCACCTCGGCCAAACAGCCCCACCCCTCAAATGACCGCGGAGCACCTCGAAGACCCGTAGCTGCAGGTATGGAGCAACCAGAGAACATTTATCGTCGGCCATGTGTGGTTGATTTTTTATTCACTCTGGGTATTTCTCTGTTACTGCCAGATTACAGACCTGCTGTTTTGAACACCTTAAGGGGCTGACTAGCTCTGTATGGATGGTACGGGATATCTGTGTGCTGGGACTGTATTGCATAGCCATTTAAGGGGTACTTTAATAGGCTGGGCCTGCAGCTGGTATCTTACTGCTGCCAGGATATTGTGACTAGGCTGAGCTCCACTCTCTACTGCTCCCCCTCTGCCTTTGTTATCGTCCTGCCTCTGCCTTGCCCATTGTTCACCCCTGGGTCATTACATGGTGGTTTGGGGGAAAACCTCTTATGTGTATCAAACTTATTATCTTTATAGTCATTTGCATCGCTTTAGAATTTAAATAATTTTTGTTGTTTAAGGCTAGTTTCATACTCTGCTATTTTTTTCTTAATCTGTTCCAGAGTTTTATCAAATTCTTTTTATGGTTATTTTAATTTTAATACCTCCTGTTCCTGATTCAATTCTTGTGCTATGTTACCTTTCTATGATAGCTTCAATTAAGGTGTACATGATGTCTATCGAATATTGAGTTATGATGCCATCCCATTTATTATTTAATTTTACCTGGACTCTTTTCATGTCTATACTATAGACAGCCTAAATTAGAAGAGAATTATACCCAGTTAATCATAAATCACACTGAAAAAAAATGGCAGTAAACATGGGTGTGGTCATACTGTGGGATATTGACCTGACATATTACACCAGGAGGAGCAAGTTGGAGAATTTATTCTTCAGTATGACATATAGAGATAATCTTGAACAGAAAGTAAATAAACCGACCAGGGGTATCAATACCTTTGATATTATTTCTACAAATATCCCTGGCAAAATAAGCAATGTGAAGATAACAGAACCAATAGGTAGCAGTGATCATGAAACTGTTCTGTTCACAATAGACCATAAGGTTAATATAATAAAAGGAAAAACAACCAAGAGGAACAATCGTAAATCAGATTTCCGATGTATAAACAATGAATTATCAAAAATCACATGAAATACAGTTTTTAACAATAAAAAATGTAAATGAGTGCTGAGAAAATGTTAAAAATATGGTACTTGGACTGGAATCTAATTATATACTGTATGTGCCAGCAATAAAAGCATATAACAGGAAGAGAAAAAAGTGTGCTGGCTTAATGAAAACTATCATCAAAAATATTAAGACTATGAGAAGGTTATTTAAGACACTCAAGGGTGATCCTACTGAGATTAATATAAAGAAATATAAGATGGCAATAATACTAAATCAAGCATAAGGAAAGCACAAAAAAATATCAAATTCAAACTTGCTCATCAAAATAAATAGTAGAAAAATAGAAACATAGAAACATAGACTTTGACGGCAGATAAGGACCGCTTGGCCCATCTAGTCTGCCTATTTCCCTATCTACAGGATACACCGCAGATCCTAGATAACCAACATCCTATTTCTTCCAACCCCCCACAAGAATTGCCTTATGTCTGTCCCATGCATTCTTGAATTGTCCCACAGTTTTAGACCCCACAACCTCCTCAGGAAGGCTGTTCCATGCCTCCACTACCCTCTCTGTGAAATAATACTTCCTCACATTGCCCCTGAACTGCCCTCCTTCTATCTTTAAATTGTGGCCCCTTGTTCTTGCAAGTCTCTTTTTTCTGAAAGATGCTACCCTCTCAGACTTTGTTGATTCCACTGAGGTACTTAAAAGTTTCTATCTTGTCCCCAATCTCCCATCTTTCTCAAGGGTATACATATTAAGCTCCTTTAGTCTCTCCTCATACGGCTTCTCTTGCAGACCCTGCACCATTTTAGTTGCCTCCTGACTACCTCTATCCTGTCTATGTCCTTGTGGAGATGGGGTTCTAGAACTGGACACAGTACTCCAGATGGGTCTCACCAACTGTCTGTACAGAGGGATAACAACTTCCTGTTTTCTGCTGCTGTTGCCTCTCCCTATACATCCCAGTATACCCCAGCCCTCCCTACTGCCTTCTCACATTGCTTGCAACCTTAAGGTCATCTGATATGATTATCCCTGGTCCCTTTCTCTTTTTATTGTTGTTACTACCTCCCCACCCATTGTGTATTCTTCCCTGGGTTCTTGTTTCGCAGGTGCATTATTTTGCACTTCTTGCATTGAATCCTAGCTGCCATACTTGACCATTCCTCCAACCTTGCCAAGTCCCTTTTCATCCTTTCCACGCCTTCTTGTGTATCAACCCTGTTGCAGATCTTTGTGTCATCTGCAAAAGGCATACTTTTCCTTCCAGTCCTCTGCAATGTCACTGATGAAGACATTAAAAGGACTGGACCTAATACTGAACCCTGCGTACCCCACTAGCAACCCTCTTTCTTCAGAGTGGACTCATTTACAATAACCTTCTGTGTCCTGTTGTGCAGCCAATGTTTTACCCAGGCTACCACCCTGGGACCCACTCCCAGGCTGGTTAATTTGAGTATTAATCTTTGTGTGGGATTGTGTCAAATGCCTTACTAAAGTCTAGTAGGCCACGTCCACAGCCCTCCCTGGTCTACTACTTTTGGTCACCCAGTCAAAGAAATCTATTAGATTCATCTGACATGACCTTCCCGCTGTGAACCCATGCTGCCTTGGGTCCTGTGCTCTACTGGCCTCAAGGTACTCAACTATTCTTTCCTTCAGAAGTGACTCCATCACTTTCCCTACCACAGAGGTCAGACTGACAGGTCTGCAGTTTCCTGCCTCTGTCTTGGTCCCACTTCTGTGAAGGGGAATCACATCCACCTTCCTCCAGTCCTCGGGTACCACACCATCCTCCCATGATTTATTAAAAAGAGTAGCCAGTCGTTTCACTAGTTTCTCCCTTAATTCTTTTAGAATTCTGGGGTGAATTCCATCAGGACCCATGGCTTTGTCCACCTTCAGTTTTAGGAGTTCTTGCAGTACCCTTTCTTCTGTGAAAGGACTGGGATCGACCCCCCTATCAAGAGTGCTTCTGTTAATTGGATTAGGCCCTTCCCTCCTCTTTTGTGAATACTGAGCAGAAATATTCTGTCAGTATCCCTGCTTTTTCACTGTCCCCTCTGCCCACCGACCGTTCATTCTATTCAGCCTCACTATCCTCCCTTTGTCTTTCTACGCTCGCTGATGTACCTATAAAAGGTTTTATCCCCCTTCTTAACTGAGTTGGCTATCTTTTCCTCAGTTTGGGCCTTTGCTATTCTGACTTCCCTTCCTGCTTCCTTCTGCCTTAACTGGTACAGCTCTCTGTCCTGCTCCTTCTGTGTTTCCTTATACTTCTGGAATGCTAATATAGTCCTAGTAGAGAAGTCCAGCCACACAGCAGTCCTTTCTCCTGGTGTCTTCTGCCAAGCTATTAGCAGAATCTTTCTAAGGCAGTCTTTAAATGTAGTTTCCTTCTAGCTAAGCCACTCCCTCTACTTACTAGATCTTTCTACAAATAATTTAAACCTCACAGCTATTAAGTCCTTTCAATCACCTGAGATTTACACCTAGATAACTGTCAGATACCCATTCAGTTCATGTAACCCAGACAAACACACACTTTTTTTTGTTTTGTTTGTTAGTTTTTTTTCACCCTAAATTAAAGGCCCAAGTACAAAAGTTATTTTTCTTTAGTCCCAGCAGAGAAGTCCAGTCACACAGCAGTCCTTTCTCCTGGTGTCTTCTGCCAAGCTAAAGCCTTCTATGTTTATATAAATTCATACAGAACATCAGACAGATATATAGGGCCATTAATAACCAGTAACCAAGTGGTATGTAATCTAGGGGAAATGGCTTCTATACTAAACAACTATTTTTGTTCAGTTTCATCAGGCAGGACATCACCAAGCAACAGCAGATGAGATAAAAAACAATCTGAAAGTACCTAAAGGTCAAGTGTTAAAGACGTATACTGTTCATGTTGAACAGAAACTGGTCAGGCATAATCCAAATATATCTACAGGGCCAGACGTGCCCAACCTAAGGAGTTTCAAACATCTGTATCAGAACCATTGCTCCATATTATAAACAAGTCTATCACAGAAGCTGAAGTACCTTTAGATTGGAGAAAGGCTCTTTTTGTTAAAATTTTTGGCCAGGAAAAACACACTAAGCCATGGCTTGTTTCCAAGTGCATCCTGAGAACACAAACTCACCCAGTATGCAAGCGGTGTCTGTGGGATTCAAATCAGTTCTCCCAGTTTGCTGATCAGTGTTTTAATCACTGCACTATACTGTCTCCCAATTGTTGTGCCTCTGTGTAAGAAGGGAGGTAAAACTAATCCTGAGAATTTTAAGCCCATTAGTCTGACTTCAATTGTATGTAAATTGAAAAAAAAACTATAAGAAGAGACATGATAAATAATGATCTCAAAAATACAGGTTGGAGGCTAGTCCAGTGGCTTGAAGGGCTGAGGCATTGAATGCCTTACTTTCTGCCATGCCAGTGACCTATGTTTGGAAAACAGCACGGTTTGCCGAGGGACGGATGGGAGGGAGAGAACTGAGCATCTGATGACTACTCTCATCTCCCAGGCTTGGGGGAAATGCTGTATTGCTCCTTGGCTTCCACCTGATGGAGGCCAGGTGGAAGTGCCACAGCCTAAAGCAGTGCATGAACAAGGACTGCATTTATGCAGTGCATGTGCACCTCCATGCACATGTGCCTATGGCTGCCATGACAGGGGAGTAAATGGGAGAAAAAACGGTGGTCTCAGGCTACATGAAGCCCTGCCAAACTGCCTCTGCACCACTCTGCTACCTGATTACTGGACCGCCAATCTGGATACAGGACTTCCAGGTGGGGGGGGGATGGCCCTCCCCTTCCTGACTCCATCATGGGTGGCAATCTGTGAGGGAATGGGACTCAGCAGTACCGGAGGGTAGAAGATGGGTGGAGGAGCCTGGGACAGGGCTAAGCAGCTGCCTGAGACATGCAGAAACATACAACCTTTATAAAAAAAAATACTGGTTGGAAAGATAGGAACCAACACAGGTTCACACTTAATAGGTATTGCATAAGTATGCTTCAACATTCAGAATTACACCTGGCAATGGCGCATGTGGTGGCACTGCGCAAATGAGGTGTACTGGTGCAACTAAGGGATATATTCAAAGGAGATGAGCCATGGCTCATCTCCTCTGAATATATCAGGTAATGTGCACTGCACAACTACAATGCTCTGGTGCATCCCCCCCCCCAGACAGGGCTGAATACCAGGAATGGGAACTTCACCAATGCAACAGAGTTACACCTTGTGCAAATTTCTGATATTCAGCAGCAGAATGCAAATAGGGACATAATACATGCAAGGTGCAAATGGGGCCATTTGCATGTCATTATGGCCCCATTTGCATGTGTTGTGCAGGGCAGGCCAGTGAAATGCACATGGCGCCCTGTACAGCATGTGGTACTGCTAGAGGGAGTCAAATGGCACCCCCCCCATAGCTCTGATCACTAAGAAATATAAGTGCACTAATTCCCTGGCAGTGTAGTGGCACTCCTTCCCTCCCTGTAGCTCCAATCTGGGACAAATGCATGTTTACTACCTTTGGTAGTTCAGTGAATCTCACACCCTCCTGGAACATTGATCACCTGTAAATCTGATGAAAATACATCCCTGGTGGTCCAGTAGCACCCCCCACACAGGGGACATCCTGCCCACCCAGTTCCCCCATCATTGGTGTGAGCAGCAGCAAACCCACCCGCCTATCTCTGTGGCTGCTGTTAATTGGCAGTTACAGTAGCAGTTGCAAGGTTAATTGATCTAAACTGTGGACTACTGTTTAGTATATTGTATTAGTCATTCACAAATATGTGAATGAATGATTTCATTCATATATTAGTGAATGACTATTACAGTATGCACTGCAAGCCCATTGGTCCACAGTGTGAACCAATGGGCTCACAGCTGTTACAGTAAGCTGTTATTCGGCAGGCAGTCACAGAGGTATGTGGGTGGGTGTGCTGCTGCCTGCCGATAATGGGGGGAAGCTAGGTGGGCAGGGGATCCTGTATGGGTGGGGGTGTCACTGGACCACCAGGGATGTATTTCTGTTAGACATATAGGCGATCATTGTTCCAGGAGGGGTGGGGGGTTCCACTAAACTACCAGGGAGTTATTAAACATGTATTTGTTGGTGATCAGAGCTACAGGGATGGATGAGGGTACCACTAGACTACCAGGGAATTATTAAACTTGCAGTTCTATGTGATCTGAGCTATGGGCAGGGTGGGGAGACCACTAGACCATGAGGGACATTATTGGGTGCTTGTGAACAGTCTTGGGAGGGAGCCACCCATGGCTGGTGGCTGCTGTAGTGCACCTTGCATTATGGCAGCTCGCCTGTTTTTGGATGAACATAATATTAATGGCTATAAACACTGAGAATTGGGAGGACAGCCCAGATGGACACAGGCCTTTTGCTGTTGTTTCTTACCCAATATGATACAGTATGCTACACAGAAGTGAATAACTGATATTAATATAATGACGAGCATACAGTATAGAAGCAAAGCAGACATTTTTTCTCATTAATAAATTGCAAATGGCAAGTTACTATAAAAGGTGTTACTTATGCATATATACATAGCTGTACATTAAAATATGTACTTGTGTTCTGATGCAAAACTTCCTGAAGTAAGGCAAAAGAAGAGGCAAGAATCAAGAATTTCATAATATTATTATGGTGGAGCTATTGAAGATATCTTCTCCTTTAAGTACCTTGGGATCTGTCTGGATTAACACCTTGAGTTTTCTGTTCATATGGATGCTATCCACAAAAAGCTCCACCCCAAGCTTGGAGCACTATACAGATATAAAAGAAGCATTCTACTTCACTAAGATGATTCTCCCAATTTCCAGCTATGAATACAATGTTTATAGTGCTGCTCCAAAGTCAACTCCAGTGAGACTAGACCCTCTCTTTAACTCTTCCTGTTACTTTGCCCTGGACAAAGTCATGCATACACACCACTGTAATATGCATTCTTCCCTCTCCCTCCCATCTCTTGATGCCAGGTGCCTAACCCACTGTGCTTCCTTTATCTTCAAAGACTGCTTTGGCTCTCTCCTTTTGTATCTTGCTTCTCTCCTCTATTTTACCCCTTCTTCTTCTTCTTACTTCCTTCACAATTCTTAGAAACATAGAAACATAGACTTTGATGGCAGATAAAGATCGCTTAGCCCAGCCAGTCTTCCCATTTCCCTACCTATTGGATAAGCTGCAGATCCTATTTAACCAATAGCCTACTTCTTTCTACCCACCCCACCAGAATTGCCTTATGTCTGTCCCAAGCATTCTTGAATTCCCCCACTGTTTTTAACCCCAAAACCACCTCAGGAAGGCCGTTCCATACATCCAACACCCTCTCCATGAAAAAATACCTCCTCATGTTGCCCTTGAGCTGTCTCCCCTCTATCTTCAAATTGTGCCCCCTTGTTCTTGCACATCTCTTTTTCTGAAAGATGCTACCCTCCTGGACTTTGTTGATTCCCTTCAGGTACTTAAAAGCTTCTATCATGTCCCCCTTTCTCTCCTTTCCTTGAGGGTATACATATTAAGCACCTTTAGTCTCTCTTCATATGGCTTCTGGTGCAGACCCTGCACCATTTTAGTTGCCCTCATCTGGACTGCCTCCATCTTGTCTATGGGCTTGTGGAGATGGGGTATCCTGAACTGCACGCAGTACTCCAGATGGAGGTTCACCAATTGTCTGCACGGAGGGATAACAACTTCTTCTTTTCTACTGGTGATGCCTCTTCCTATACATCCCAGTATCCCCCCAGCCCTCCTTACTGCCTTCTCACATTGCTTGCTCACCTTTAGGTCATCTGATATGACAACTGTCACAAACGCACTCCACAGGTCAGGCCCTCTGCTCCAACAGTGCCAACCTCAGAGAGCATTAGTGTGAACAGAGTAATCCTCCTGACTGCTTTGGGTCCAAATCACCTGTAGTCTCAAGATCTGGGATGATTCAAACTGCTAACCTTATGCTTGGATACCCAATTAACAGGCTCGGATACATACTCTGTTCAGGAATACAGTACAATCCTTTGCCCAATGGCACCTAAACAGGTATCCAAAATGAACCCTTGAAACTCTATAAGAGATCTTAGGTATATTCTTACCCTTTCTGAGCTTAGTAACACCATCAAGCCTTTTTAAACCGTTGTCAGACTTAAAAATACAGGCACTCCACATGCAAAAGGAAAACTGGGAAGACACAGGCAGTATCTTAAGAAAAGGTGGTTTAGTAAAAATTGTAAAATAAGTAAGATAAAATACAGAACAAATATCTAGAGCTTAAAATCTCAAAAGAAAAAGGGAAAGTTACAGAACAAAACTCCTACCGCAATACTCTAAGATCTTTTCTTTCTAATGTATTACCTCTGTAAGTGCATTTTAAGTTAGGTCAGAGAACTTATTCTCTCTTCGAGTCCCAAAAAGACATTCTACATTTTAGATACACTGATATGTTCTCAGCTCTATTTCCACACCCACTTGATGAGTCATCTAGCTCCTCCTTTTAGAATTCATTCCTCCAAATATAATTTCCTATCAGGAGGTATTTTAAAATTAATGATAACATCAGAAGAAAAAGAACATTTCCTTAATATGACTCCTTAATTAAACATTCCCCTTTGATCTAAACATTCCCACACTGGCACCAATGTGTTAAAAAGCCAACAGGAATCAGCCTAATGACGTCCTGTTTCTGATGTCATAAAGTCACATTTGGTTTCCACTTCAAAAAGCCTGGGCAGGTAATAAAAAGATTATAAAATGTCATTTTGCAAGGAAGTCAATTAAATGGTCCTTCTGGTCTGTTTTACAATATCCTGTGGTTTTCAGCCACTGACTCCTTGAAGTTACAGGCCAAATCCCTCACACACTGAAAGCTCATACACAGACTATGTATTTATAATACAAATATCATACAATAATCATAACCAGATGGCCAAGTATCACAATCCTCCCCACCTAGACTGAATTTGGGAGCTCTATCCCCTGCATGGGATGCACTTCACAAGTCAGTTCAGTCCTCATATAGACACAACAAGCCATCGGCATTCTGATTGGTTGCTCCAGCTCTATGTAAGATCATCATGTCATAACCTTGTAAGGCAACACTCCATCTTAATAGTCTACCATTCATTTTTCCCATTTGTGTCAGCCAAACCAGGGGGTTGTGGTCTGTTTGTACCTCAAAATGTTGCCCATATAAGTATGGCTCTAACTTTTTTAGGGCCCACACCATGGCAAAACTCTTTTTCCACAGTACAGTATGCCTGCTCCATGGGAAGTAACTTTTTACTTAGGTACACAATGGGGTGATCCTTCCCTTGGTTGGATGTTTGACTCAGCACAGCCCCAATACCCACATATGAGGCATCAGTCTGGACTATAAAGGGTCTGCTATAGTCAGGACATGTCAGTACAGGAGCACTGCACAGTTCTTCCTTCAGTCTGGTAAAGGCTTTTTCACAGGCTGGTTCCCCAGTAATTTTCTTAGGCTTCCTTTTTTTACCAGGTCAGATAGGGGTGCAGCCAGGGCACTGTAATTGAGTCCAAATTTCCTATGGTACCCTGCTATCCCTAGAAAACTCCTGACATGCTTCTGTGTTTCAGGTCTGAGCCATGCTTTGATCACCTCTATTTTTACTTGGTTATGATGGAGCTGTCCCCGGCCTACAACATACCTGAGGTATACCACTTCAGCCATGGCTGCCAGGCACATCTCAGCTTTGACAATAAGCATGGCCCTCAGTATCCTGCCCAGCACTTACCTAAGGTGGGACAGGTGTTTCTCCCATCTGGCATTAAAGATGGCAATGTCATCCAAGTACACCACAGTGTACTCCTCAGCACCATTTAACACCTGGTTCACCAACCTTTGGAAAGTGTCCAGGGCATTCTTCATTATGAAAGGCATTAATTTAAATTCAAATAACCCTATCAGAGTGATAAGGGCTGACCTCTCCCTAGCTCTGTCAGTTAACTCTACCTGCCAATACCCCTTTGCCAGGTCAATAGTTGTAAGGTAGGTCGACCCTCTCAACTTGGCCAGGAGTTCATCCATTCAGGGCATCGGGTAGGTGTCAGACTTCATGACTGCATTCAGACCACGATAGTATACACAAAAATGAGTAGAGCCACCTGGCTTGGGCACAAGGACTATGGATGAGGCCCAGGGGCTGTGAGATTTCTGGATTACCCTTAAATCCAGCATTTCCTCCACCTCCCTTCTAATGTCCTGTTGGACAGCCTCTGACACCAGATATGCTGTCTGCCATATGTGCGCCTACTTCCCTGTCTCCACATCATGTGTCACTAAGGGGGCTAGTCAAGGCTTGGCGCTAAACAATGGGGCAAAGTCTGCTAAAATCTCCCTTACTTCCTGGATCTGGTTCAGGGCCAGCTGGGGTGACAATTCAACTGCCTCCACAAATGAATCCCACTTGCTTTCTTCCAGCAAGTCAAGAAGGGGGTCTCCTTCATCTGTCCCCTCCCCAGGACAACACACTGCAAACACTTTGTCAGTCCTATTAGCATATGGCTTCATCATGTTGACATGGTATATTCTTTCTGTATGTCTTCTGCCAGGTAACTCTATGATATAGTTCATGTTATTTACCTTTCTGACTTATTTTTACAGTCCTGCCCACTCAGCCTGCAGTTTGTCTTTCTGGACTGGGATGAGGACCATGACTTCCTGAACCACCATGTGTGAGCGAGCTCTGGCTCTGCAGTTGTATCACACTATTTGTTTCTGTTGGGCAGCTGCCAGGTTGCTCTGGGCTGTCCCCATAAGCTGCTTCAGCCTTTCCCTAAACCCAAGGACATAATCCACCATGGGAGTTCCTGGGTAGCAAGCTTTCCTTCCCAGTCCTCCAGGATCAAGTCTAGGGGCCCACGTACTCGGCATCCATATAAAAGCTTGAAGGGGTAAAACCCTGTTGACTCTTGGAGCACCTCCCTGTATGCAAACAACAGGTGGGGAAGGAATTTCTCCCAAGCCCTCCCTTGCTGTTCTGCAAACACTTGGACTGTTAACTTCAGGGTACCATTAAATCTTCCACAAGCCCATTGGCTTGCGGATGATAAGGTGTTGTGCACCTCTGCATCACCCCACACTACTCCCACAAACATTTCATCAGGTCCAACATGAAGGAACCCCCTCAATCAGTGAAAAACTCCTGTGGAAACCCAACAAGGGAGAAAATCACTATTAAGGCATCTTCCACTTTGTCTGTCCTCAGAGAGGATGGCATGTCTGCCTCAGGTTACTGGGTGGCATAATCTACCACAGTAAGGATGAACCTCTTCCTGGAGGAGCTGGGGCTATTTAAAGGCCCCACAATATCCATTCCCACCCTCTGGAATAGCCCCTCCACTATGAGCAATGGAATTAGGGTGGCTAGGGTTTTCTTACCCACCTCCCCTATTTCTTGACACTGGTGACAAGATCTGCACTACTCCCTCACTTGCTGGGTGAAGTTGGGCCAATAGAAATTCTGGGCCAATCGCTGGGTAGTGCACACGATTCCCAGGTGACTAGACATGGGAATATTGTGTGTAATATTGAGCAACTGCTCAGAGTACTCCGGGGGAACAACAAGGGGCCTGCCTATCACCCTTCCCTCTGTCTTCACAGCCTGAGTATATATCAGTTTATTTTTACAATAAACCTTATGTTTACTGTTACCTCCCTGTGCTCTGTCAGAGTCTGACCAAGACCTCAGCTTCCCTAAACTAGGGTCACTTTTCTGAGCAGCTGCAAACTCCTTACACATTCCCAAGGCATAGGACAGGTCCTCTTCAATCTCTAAACTAGGGTCCCTAGCTCTAGAGTAAGGGCACTCAGGATCAGTGTCATAACTAACCTTCTGAAAATGAGTTACCCCTCCCTTTTTGGAGTAACCCTTCATAGCTGTTTGGTTGACTGCTACCAGGGGAATTTCTATCCCCCTTTCATTAGTCTCCATATCAGAAGACACAGGCTGGGGAACCAGCCTCCAAGTGGGTTCCACAGTGGCTTCTACTGGGTTCAGGGAACTACAATTTCCCTTGCCGCTTGGCTAAGAGTAACTGCACACACCATCCCCTGTTTGAGATTGTTGCCAAGAATTACATCAACTGCTAAAGGTTCTGCTATGGCAAACTGTTGTACAGTTCCTCCTGTTTCACCCCAGTCTAGGAGAAAATACAGTATCAGCCACAGACACTGTCAGCTATTTCCTGAAATTTCTGTGATATTTCCAGAAATATCTCATGCTTTCTCCATTTCCACAGTAGGGGCAGCAGAGAGATACTCTTTAGAAATTTTGTGAATTATCTGGAAATAGCTGGCAATGTCTGTGGCTACTACTGTGGCAATTGGCAATGTTTTCTTCCCCCCAGTGAACCCTTGTACAGTTACAAATTTATTGGGTATAAACTGACCAGGCTCTACCGTAACTCTCTTTACCAATGTCAGGGATGCCACTGTGTCTCTTAACCCTTGTGTCTGTACACCATTCACAGTGACTGGGTACTTGTGTTCTCTCATATTTATAGGCATGCTTTCAGGGACACACAAACAACCCACTTCTTTCCTAGCAACATTTTGTGTATTGTTCATCCTTTTGTGACACTGTCTGGCAATATGCCCAGTTTCTTTACAAACCCAACATTCGTTTCTTTTCTCAGAAAAATCTTTCCTTTGAAACCTGGGGCTAACTGGTTTTGGTGGAGGCAAGGAGGGTTTTAACTGCCCTGATGGTACGCTTTTCACTTTCTGCGCTGCCACCCCTGCTCCATTTGCTCTCAGAGCAGGTCTGCTCTTGGCATAGTGGTCTGGGAGTTCAGCAGCTCCTTGCACTGTTTTTGGAAGTCGGTTCTCCAGCCAGGTTTTCAGCTCTGCTGGGCAACCCCCCCAAAAAAACTGCTCTAACAATATAGCATTTTCAATTTTATCTACAGAGTTTGTTTCAATTTCTTCCCACCAACGTTTTAAGCATTGATGTTGTTTCATGGCTAGCTCCTCATAGCTCATGTCACGGCTTCTCCTGAGCTTACTGAATTTAGCTCTTTATGCTTTTGTAGCTAAATCAAACTTTTTTAAAAGTGCAGCTTTAAGTTTTCTGTAATCATTACTGTCCTCATTGTCCATTTGACCAAATGCATCCCAAGCTTTACCGGTAAGTAGCGGGGATAGTTGGAAGCTCCAGGACCATCTAGGAATATTTGCCTGAATACAAACTTTTTGAAAGGAATTTTAAAAGGCATCCATAACCTCCCCCTCTTTAAATTCGGCTATCAAATTGGAATTGAATTTGTAACCCAGTTCTGTAGTTCCAGTTAAACCCATGCCACTTACCTGCTCTAGTGCTGGTGGCTGGAATCGTAGCTTCTCCAATTCTTGTTGCCTCTGGTGCTCACGCTCTTTATGGTCAGCCTCTCGATGTTCATGCTCTGATCCCCACCATTCTCACTCAGCTTCTTGCCGTTCTCACTCAGCTTCTCCTCTGTGTCTTGCTCTTCTCACTCCCTCTTCTGCTCTGTGGCTCACTGCTCTCACTTCTCCTCTATTGAGAATTCCTACTTCCGCTGTTTGAACTCCAGTTCCATCTGTAGCCTGATTGCTTCTGGCCCCAGAATGCTGGTGACCTTCTTCTGCTGTTGTGGACCCTGGCTTGCAATGGCCCTGCTGTCCTCCTCACCAGATCTGGAGATTGCACTGGCCACTGGCCCACCACACCCAAGGTTTGGTCCTTTACAGTCACAGTATGTGACTCAATGCTCTGGGCAGCTGCTGCCTTCAGGGCATCTATGAGGTTCTGCTTGTTGGCTTTCCCCTCAAACTGGATTCCTCTATCCTGGCACAACTGCCTTAAGTAATCTGCAGTGTACCCGCTGTGGTTGGAAGCCATCTTCTTCCCTAACTATGGCTACTCTAACTTGCACTTTAGAAAAAAAAATAAAACAGGTAGGAACTTTGACTGTAAGCAAAATTATATAGTTCTGTTTCTTTAAAAAAAAATCACTGCCTTATTTTGCAAGTGAGCTGTACAGTATTAAACTGACACACTGAACTGTTTTAGCTTGTGTCACCAATATTTATCACATGCTGCCAACCAAATCTATCACAAATGCAATCTGCAGGTCATGCCCTCTGCTCCAACAGTGCCAACCTCAGAGCACATTAGTGTGAAGACAGGGTAATCCTTCTGTCTGCTTTGGGTCCGAATCACCTGTAGTCTCAAGTTCTGAGGGATTCAAACTGTGAACCTTATGCTAGGATACCCAATTAACAGGCTCGGATACATACTCTCTTTGGGGAATGCAGAACAATCCTTCACCCAGGGGCACCTAACCAGGTATCCAAAATGAACCCTTAAAACTCTATAAGAGACCTTAGGTATATTCTTACCTTTTCTTAGCTTAGTAACACCATCAAGCCTTTTCAAACTCTTGTCAGACTTAAAAATACAGGCACTTCACAAGCAAAAAGAAAACTGGGAAGACACAGGCAATATCTAAATAAAAAGTGGTTTACCAAAAATTGTAAAATAAGTAAGATAAAATACAAAACAAATATCAAGAGCTTACATTCTCACATGAAAATGGGAAAGTTAGAGGACAAAACTCAGAATACAATGCTCTTAGATCTTTTCTACCTAATGTATTACCTCTGTAAGTGTGTTTTAAGTTAGGTCAGAGAACTGTTTCTCTCTTCGAGTCCCAAAAAGACATATCACATTTCAGATACACTGATACATTTTCAACTCTATTTTTTCATCCACTTGATGAGTCATCTAGCTCCTCCTTTTATAATTTATTCCTCCAAACATAATTTCCTACCAGGAGGTATTTGAAAATAAATGGTAACATCAGAAGATAAAGAACATTTCCTAAATATGACTCCATAATTAAACATTCCCCTTTGATCTAAACATTCCCACACTGGCACCAAGGTGTTAAAAAGCCAACAGAAATCAGCTAATGACGTCCTGTTCCTGATGTTATAAAGCCACATTTGGTTTCCACTTCAAAAAGCCTGGGCAGGTCATAAAAAGGTAATAAATTGCCATTTTGCAAGGAATTCAGAAGAAGCTAGAAGGGGAAGGAGAGAAGAAGCCAGAAGGGGAAGGAAACATATTAATTTCAGTGCTTTACAGTAACCGGTAATTGCTATTTTTGTTATTAAACTTAGATTGTGGGCTTTTAGTGACACTGTAATTTCTTTGCTGTCTTTACTTAGATTTGTTTTTGGGCTGTTGAAAATTTAAATTGTAGTGGTGGTGTATTACTTTGCTGTCTTTTAATTGCTGCAAATTTCACCCCCTCCCCTTCCCCAACTCAGTTATATGCCCTGTTAAATCTGATTGACAGGGGATAGTAGGGGGTGTGGAGTAGGAGGGGCATACGGGGAAGAAGCCCACCCTCAGCACAACAAGTGTTTTGACTCATTTATTTATTTATTTATTTTTTAAAAGAAAAGTATCTGAGGATCAGTGGCAGGATTTTTAGGACAGTAAATTAATAAAAAGGGAATTAGGAGAGCTTCAGTAACAGACTAGTAGTGGAATAGCAGTATAATTGCATTATAATGTGGGGATTGGTGCAATGTAGTGGCTGTGAGGCAGCCATATTCAGGCAGACCTTCTGGACACTGAGATGCTGCCCTATCTGCATGCATCTCTCTGGATTGTGGGATAAGGTAGCCAGACTCAGAGTGGAAGTAAACTGGGTCAGGAGTACCATCATCCCTATCAAGAGACCACCCAGTCCAATGCTGCTTCCTCAAAGGATGCTGAGAATGAGGAGCACTTGGATGACAGTGGGCTCAGGGTGGATTAAGATGGTCAGGCAGAGGCACATCCCAGATCTGATTCCATTCAAGAACTCATGTGCCACACTGGCAAATGGGGGCAAACAAATAGAGGTACCCAGAGAAGTGGAAGGAAAGGATGTGGAGGTTAGTCAAGGAGGTGACCTCAGTGGGGAGAACAGTGGACCCCAGAGGAGGAGGAGGAGGAAGCAAATCCTGGTGGGGTACTCCATCATAACAGAGATCCATCTAGGAACACAGGAGGGGGAGGACAGGGAGGTGAGGTGCCTACCAGGTGCCAGAGTATAGAGGGATGGAAGGAAGATCCTGGGGATCGCTGGGAAGGCAAGATGGGATGATGAGCTGGATGTCATTATCCACCTAAGTACTAATGACCTGGCAAATGGGGAGCCAAAGGAAGTTCAGGAAGAGTTTAGGAAATTGGGGAGGAGTCTCAAGCAAGTAGCTACTTCTGTCACCTTCTCAGAAGTACTACCTGCAAGAGGCATGGGAGAGCATAGGGGTGCATGCACCATGAACTTTAACTCATGGTTGAAGAACTGATGCTGTGAGGAAGGGTTTGGCTTCATTGGTGACTGGGGACCCACTTGGAGTGATGGAGGTTTGTTCAAGCCTGATGGCCTGCATCTATCCTGGAGGGAAATCCAAGCACTCAATGATAAGCCTAAATGCTACATTGACAAGCATTTAAACTAGCCAAGGGGGGTGGCAGACCAGCAAGGAGGGTACCTACTTGCTCACTGCCCACAGATAGAAGTGGAACCAGTGAACCAGAGGAGTGGATATCTCAACAAAGCAGTATGCAAAAGATGGAGATTAGCACCCAAGAGGTGGATAGGCAGAAAAGGGGCAAAAATCTGCAGAAGGGCAGACAGCAAGGAGAACCAGGGATAAAGAACAACCAAGGAATGGTCTGGAGTAGAACAGCTAAACAGTCTAGGGAGGTCAAATCATGGAAGGCCATGTGTGCCAATGCCAGGAGCCTTACCAACAAGATGGAAGATCTGGAGGCTGTCATGGTGCAGTCAGACCTGGACATTGTGGCAATCACAGAAACCTGGTGTAATGATAACCACGACTGGGAGATGGCCATTCCTGGTTACAACATATTCAGAAGAGACCAGGCAGGTACGAAGGGAGGAAGAGTGGCACTGTTTGTGAAAAATGACATAAGGGCCACAGAGATCCAGGAGGAACAAAATGGGGGAGAGATACTGTGGGTTAAGCTGGAAAGAAAAATGGGACCAGCCATCCGCACAGGTGTGATCTATAGAACACCAGCCCAGGAGGAAGAAACAGATAGGGAGCTGATGGTAGCCATTGAAAGGATGGCAGACAAGGGTGAGGTAGTACTGATTGGAGACTTCAATATTTCAGACATGGACTTGAGCATCCCAGCAGCAGCATCAACTAGGAGCAGATTTATCCTGGACTCCCTTCAGGGTGTCTTCCTCAAGCAACTGGTCATGGAACAAACTTAGCAGAAGGCAATACTGGACCTTGTGCTCACAAACAGGGACAGTGTGATGGGGGTAATAGTGGGGGAGCACCTGGGGAACAGTGACCACCAGTCACTGTGGTTTAGAATCACAGAAGGAGCAGAACCAAACCACACAAAAACACGTATCCTGGATTTTAGGGGGGAAGACTTTGGTAAAATGGGGAGATACTTGAAAGAGGCATTAAGGGGAATGGGGCAGGAATCATGGGTTGAGAAGCAGTGGGCAGTATTCAAAATGGGGATTACAAGAACAACAGAATTATGCATTAAGCAGGTTAGTAAGAGGAAAAGGAAGAGGAAGCCATTATGGTTTTCCAAATAGGTAGCAAAGAAAGTGAAAGTCATAAAGATTGCATTCAGGCAATACAAAAAGACACAGGCAGAAGGTAATAGGGAGAAGTACCAGGAGAAGAAAAGGGAGGCAGGGATGTCAGTTAGGGAAGCCAAAGCTCAGACAGAAGAACACATTGCAAAATCAGTGGGTAGAGGGGACAGAACCTTTTACAGGTACATAAGTGAAAAAAGAAAGGTAAAGGAAGGGATAGTGAGACTGAAGGGGGAGGATGGGGGCCACGTGGAGGATGACAACAGTAAAGCTGACATACTGAACAGGTATTTCTGCTCAGTCTTTACTGAGGAAGAGGAGGGTAATGGGTCTGAAGGGAGCACAAGGGACAAGAATGGTACAGAAATGGACACAAGTCCCTTTACACGAGAAAGGGTCCTGAAGAAACTGGAAGTAATAAGAGTTGATAAGGCAATGGGGTCAGATGGGGTGCATCCCAGGGTCCTTAAAGAACTAAAAGAGGTGGTGGCTGAACCTCTGGCTATCCTGTTTAGCTGATCACTGGAAACAGGGGAGGTACCAAAAGACAAGAGGACAGCAGATGTAGTCCCCTTATACAAAAGTGGGAACAAAGAGGAAGTGGGGAACTACAGACCAGTCAGCCTCACCTCAGTAGAGGGGAAGATCATGGAAGCACTACTGAAGGATAGATTGGTGGAACATCTGGTTGTCAATGGCCTGCAGAACCCAAGGAAGCATGGTTACACCAGGGGGAGGTCATGTCAGACCAACCTAGTTGAATTTTTTGACTGGGTGACTAGGGAGGTGGATCAGGGGAGGGCAGTGGATGTGGCACATCTGGACTTCAGCAAGGCCTTTGACACTGTGCCACATGGAAGACTATTGCACAAACTGGGGAATATGGGTGTGGGCAGGACAGTAGTGTGGTGGGTAGGTAACTGGCTGGGTGGCAGGACACAGAGGGTGGTGATAAATGGCTGTCACTCCACAGAGGGAAGAGTGACTAGTGGGGTACCACAGGGATCAGTGCTGGGACCGGTCCTATTCAACATCTTCATCAGAGACATTGCACAGGACCTAGAAGGCAGAATTTCACTGTTCGCTGATGACACAAAGCTCTGTAACAGAGTAGACACACCAGAGGGTGTAGACAGAATGAGAAGGGACCTGCAGAAACTTTAAGAATGGTCAGGGGATTGGCAGTTGAAAGTCAATGCAAAGAAGTGCAAGATAATGCATATGGGGCACAAAAACCCTTGCACAATATATCAGTTGGGGGGTGAGGATATAGCATGCACCAAGCAGGAAAGGGATCTTGGGGTTATCATCTCTGATGACCTCAAGGTAGGGAAACAGTGTGACAAGGCAGCAGGTAAAGCAAAAATGATGCTGGGATGTATAGGCAGGGGCATCACCAGCAGGAAAAGGGAGGTCATAATTCCACTATACAAGACATTAGTGAGGCCCCACCTTGAGTAAAGTGTACAGTTCTGGAGACCTTACCTAAGTAAGGACATAGACAGGGTAGAGAAGGTTCAGAGGAGGGCAACAAATATGGTACGTGGATTGCATCACAAGTCCTATGAGGACAGGTTGAAGGAATTAAATATGTACTCCCTGGAGGAGAGGAGGGAGAGAGGGGACATGATAGAGACATACAAGTATCTTACAGGGTGGAACAGGGTGCAAGAATGCACTTTTTTTAAGTGAAAAAGATGTTCCAGGACTAGAGGGCATTGGATGAAGTTGGAGGGAGGATGATTCAGGGGAAATGTGAGGAAGAATTTCTTCACAGAACGAGTGGTGGACAAGTGGAACACCCTGCCAGAGGAAGTGGTGGGGGCTGAAACAATCACAGGATTAAAGAACGCATGGGATAGACACAAAGGAATTCTGGAAGTCAGGGGTAAGGGGCAACAGAGTTCTAGGAAAACATAAACTGAAGTTACAAACTCAAATGGGCAGACTAGGTTGGCCATGAGCCCTTATCTGCCGACACTGTCTATGTATCTATGTAAGTCAATTAAACAGTCCTTCTGGTCTGTTTTACAATATCTTGTGGTTTTCATCTACTGACACCTTGAAGTTACAGGCCAAATCCCTTACACACTGAAAGCTCATACACAGACCATGTTTTTATAATACCAATATCATACAATAATCATAACCAGGTGGCCAAGTGTCACAATCCTCCTCACCTAGACTGAACATGGGAGCTCTATCCTCTGCATGGGATGCGCTCCACAAACAGTTCATTCCTCATATAGATGCAACAAGCCATCTGCATTCTGATTGGTTGCTCCAGCCTTATGTAAGATCATCATATCATTACCTTGCAAGGCTGGACTCCATCTTAATAGTCTACCATTCGTTTTTTTTCCCATTTGTGTCAGCCAAACCATGGGGTTGTGGTCAGTTTGTACCTCAAAATGCATCCCGTATAAGTATTACTCTAACTTCTTTAGGTCCCACACCATGGCAAAACACTCTTTTTCCACAATAGAGTATGCCTGCTCCATGAGAAGTAACTTTTTACTTAGGTACACAATGGGGTGATCCTTCCCTTGGTTGGATGTCTGACTCAGCACAGCCCTAATACCCACATATGAGGCATCAGTCTGGACTATAAAGAGTCTGCTATGGTCAGGACATGTCAGTACAGGAGCACTGCACAGTGCCTTCTTCAGTTTGGTAAAGGCTTTTTCACAGGCTGGTTCCCCAGTAATTTTCTTAGCCATCCTTTTTTTTATCAGGTCAGATAGGGGAGCAGCCAGGGCACTGTAATTGGGTCCAAATTTCCTATGGTACCCTGCTGTCCCTAGAAAACTCCTGACCTGCCTCTGCATTTCTGGTCTGGGCCATGCCTTGATCGCCTCTATTTTTTCCTGGTTAGGACAGAGCAGTCCCCTGCCTACAACATGCCCAAGGTATGCCACTACAGCCATGGCAACCTGGCACTTCTCAGCTTTGACAGTCATCCCAGCCCTCTGTATTCTTCCCAGCACTTCCCTAAGGTGGGATAGGTGTTCCTCCCAGCTGGCACTAAAGATAGCAATGTCATCCAGGTATGCCACAGCGTACTCCTCAGCACCATTTAACACCTGGTTTACCAACCTTTGGAAAGTGGCCAGGGCATTCTTCATTATGAAGGGCATTCATTTATATTCAAATAACCTTATCAGAGTGGAGAAGGCTGACCTCTCCCTAGCTCTGTCAGTTAACTCTACCTGCCAATACCCCTTTGCAAGGTCAATAGTTGTAAGGTAGGTTGCCCCTCCAAAATTGTCCAGATGTTTGTCCATCAGGGGAATTGGGTGGGTGTCAGACTTCATGACTGGATTCGGTCCACGATAGTCCACACAAAACTGAGTAAAGCCATCTGGCTTGGGCACAAGGACAATGGGTGAGGCCTAGGGGCTGTGGGATTTCAGGATTATCCTTAAATCCAGCATTTCCTCCACTTCCCTTCTATTGTACTTTCAGACAGTCTCTGGCACCCAACATGCTGTCCACCATATTTGTGCCTGTGTCCCTGTCTCCACATCGTGTATCATTAAGGGGTTAGTCAAGGCTTGGTGCTAATCAATGGGGCAAAGTCTGCTAAAACCTTCCTTACTTCCTGGATCTGGCTCAGGGCCAGCTGGGGTCACAATTTAGCTGCCTCCACAGAGGAATCCCACTTGCTTTCTTCCAGCAAGTCCAGAAAGGGGTCTCCTTCATCCATCCCCTCACCAGGACTACACACTGCAAGCACCATGTCAGCCCTATTAGCATATGGATAAATCATGTTGACATGGTACATTCTTTCTGCATGTCTTCTTTCAGGTAACTCTATGATATAGTTCATGTCATTTACCTTTCTGACTACTTTGTATGGTCCTACCCACTCAGCGTGCTGCTTGTCCTCCTTTACTGGGATGAGGACCATGACTTCCTGACCCACCATGTATGAGCAAGCTCTGGCTCTGCGGCTGTACCACACTTTTTGTTTCTGTCGGGCAGCAACCAGGTTGCTCTGGGCTGTCCCCATAAGATCCTTCAGCCTTTCCCTAAACTTAATGACATAATCCACTATGGGAGTTCATGGGGTGGTGTACTTGCCTTCCCAGTCCTCCCAGATCAAGTCTAGGGGCCCACGTACCCAACGTCCATATAAGAGCTTGATGGGCGAAAACCCTGTCTAATCTTGGGGTACCTCCCTGTATGCAAACAACAGGTGAGGAAGGTATTTCTCCCAGGCTTTCCCTTGCTGTTCAGCAAGTGCTTGGAGCACTAACTTCAGGGGACCATTAAATCTTTACACAAGCCTATTGGCTTGTGGGTCATAAGGTGTCATGCATCTCTGTACCACCTCACACTTCTCCCACAAACATTTCATCAGGTCCGACATGAAGTAACCCCCTCGATAGGTGATAACCTCCTGCAGAAACCGAACATGAAAGAAAATCCCTAGTAAGGCATCTGCCACCCTGTCTGTCCTCAGAGAGGATAGGGTGACTGCCTCATGGTACTGGGTGCGATTCCCAGGTAACCAGACATGAGAATATTGTATGCAGTCTTGAGCAAATGCTCATGGTACCCCTGGGGAATTACAAGCTGTTTGCCTATTACCCCTCCATCTGTCTTCACAGCCTGAGTATGCATCAGTCCATTTTCCCAATAAACCTTATGTTTACCATTACCTCCCTGTGCTCCATCAGAGTCTGCCCAAGCCCTGAGCTTCTCTAGACTAGGGTCACTTTTCTGAGCAGCTGCAAACTCCTTACACATTCCCAAGGCAGGAGACACATCCCCTTAAGTCTCTAAATTAGGGTCCCTAGCTCTAGCATCAGAGTACTCAGGATCACTGCCATCCCTAACCCTCTGAAAGTGAGTCACCCCTCCTTATTCAGAGTAACCCTCCATTGGTGTTTGGTTGACTGCTTCCTGGGGAATTTCTATCCCCCTTTCATTAGTCTCCATATCAGGAGACCTAGGATGGGGAACCAGCCTCCCAATGGGTTCCACAGTGGCTTCTACAGGGTTCAGGGAACTACAGTTTTCCCTTGCCACTTGGCTGTGGGTAACTGCACACACCATCCCCTGTTTGAGATTTTTGCCGAGAATTACATCAACTGTTAAAGTTTCTGCTTCGGCAACCTGCTGCACAGTTCCCCCTGTTTCACCCCAGTCTAGGAGAACGCTAGCAAGTGGCAATGTTTTCTCCTCCCCAGTGAACCCTTGTACAGTCACAAATTTATTTGGTATAAGCTGACCAGGTTCTACCAGATCCCATTTTATGAACATCAGGGATGCCCCTGTGTCTCTTAACCCTTGTGTCTGCACCATTTACAGTGACTGGGTGCATGTGTTCCCTCATGTTTGCAGGCATGCTTTCAAGGACACACAAGCAACCCTCTTCTTTCCTAGCACCACTTGGTGTATTGCTTATCCTTTTGTGACACTGCCTGGCAATATGCCCAGTTTCTTTACAAACCCAACATTCATTTCTTTTCACAGAAAAATCTTTCCTTTGAAACCTGGGCTAACTGGTTTTGGTGGAAGCAAGGAGGGTTTTAGCTGCCCTGAAGGCATGCTGTTCCCTTTCTGTGCTCCCACCCTTGCCCCATTTGACTTCAGAGCATCTCTGCTCTTGGCATAGCGGTCTGAGAGTTCAGCAGCTTCTTGCACTGTTTTTGAAATTTGGTCCTTCAGCCAGGTTTTCAGCTCTGCTGGGCATGCCCAAAAAAACTGCTCTAACAATATAACATTTTTAATTTTATCTACAGAGTTTGCCTCAATTCCTTCCCACCAACATTTTAAACATTGACGTTTTTTCATATCTAGCTCCTCGTAGCTCATGTCAGGACTTCTCCTGAGCTTACAGAATTTAGCTCTGTATGCTACTACAGTTAAATCAAACTTTTTTAAAAGTGCAGCTTTAAGTTTGCTGTGATCATTACTGTCCTCATTGTCCATTTAACCCAATGCATCACAAGCTTTCCTGGTAAGTATTGTGGATAGCTGGAAGCTCCAGGACCCTCTAGGAATATTTTCCTGAACACAAATTTTTCAAAGGAATTTAAAAAGGCATCCATATCCTCCCCCTCTTTAAATTCAGCTATCAATTTGGAATTAAATTTGTAATCCAGTCCTGTAGTTTCAGTTAAACCCATGCCACCTACTTGCTCTGGTGCTGGTGTTTGGAGTCGTAACTTCTCCAATTCAAGTTGTCTCTGGCACTCATGCTCTTTTCGGTCAGCCTCTCGCTGTTCACGGTCTGCTTCTCGCCATTCTCTCTCAGCTTCTCACTGTTCTCTCTCCCTCTTCTCCTCTGCAGCTCACTGTTTTCACTCCCTCTTCTCCTCTGTGGCTCACCGCTCTCGCTTCTCCTCTCTCTTGAATTCCTGCTTCCACTGTTCAAACTCCAGTTCTATCCTCGGCAGTTCCATCTGTAACCTGATTGCTTCTGTCTCCAGAATGCTAGTGACCTTCCCTGCTGCTGTGGACCTTGGCTTGCACTGGCCCTGCTGTCCTCCTCACTGAATCTGGATACTGCACTGCCCACTGACCCTTCCATGCCCAATGTTTTGTCCTTTACAGTCACAGTCAGTGACTCGATGCTCTGGGCATCTGCTGCCACCAGGGCATCTATGAGGTTCTGCTTGTTGGCTTTCCCGTCATACTGTACTCCTCTGTCCTGACACAGCTGCTTCAAGTAATCTGCAGTGTACCCACTGTAGTTGGAAGCCATCTTCATCCCTAAATATGGCTACTCTAACTTGCACTTTAGAAAAAAAAAATAAAAGAGGTAGGAACTTTGTAAGCAAAATAATATAGTTTTGTTTCTTTTAAAACAGAATCACTGTCTTATTTTGAAAGTGAGCAATACTGTATTAAGCTGATACACTGAACTGTTTTAGCTTGTGTTACCAATATTTTATCACACCACTGCCAATTAAATCAGTCACAAATGCACTCTGCAGGTCAGGCCCTCTGCTCCAACAATGCCAACCTCAGAGTGCAATAGTGTGAACAGGTAACAGACAGGGTAACCCTCCTGTCTGCTTTGAGTCTGAATCACCTGTAGTCTCAAGTTCTCGGGGGATTCAAACTGTGAACCTTATGCTAGCATACCCAATTAACAGGCCTGGATGCATGCTCTCTTTGGGGAATACAGTACAATCCTTCACCCAGGGACACCTAACCAGGTATCCAAAATGAACCCTTAAATATCTACAAGAGACCTTAGGTATATTCTTACCTTTTCTGAGCTTAGTAACACCATCAAGCCTTTTTAAGCCATTGTCAGGCTTAAAAATACAGGCACTCCAGATACAAAAAGAAAACTAGGAAGACACAGGCAGTATCTTAAGAAAAGGTGGTTTACTAAAAATTATAAAATAAGTACGATAAAATACAGAACAATTATCAAGAGCTTACAATCTCAAAGAAAATGGGAATGTTACAGAACAAAACTCCTACCACAATACTCTTAGATCTTTTCTATCTAATGTATTACCTCTATAAGTGTGTTTTAAGTAAGGTGAGAGAACTGTTTCTCTCTTCGAGTCCCAAAACGACATATCACATTTCAGATACACTGATACATTTTCAACTCTATTTCCACATCCACTTGATGAGTCATCTAGCTCCTCCTTTTAGAATTTATTCCTCCAAACATAATTTCCTACTAGGAGGTATTTTAAAATTAATGGTAAAATCAGAAGAAAAAGAACATTTCCTAAGTATGACTCCTTAGATAAACATTCCCCTTCGATCAAAGCATTCCCGCACTGGCACCAAGATGTTAAAAAGCCAACAGGAATCAGCCTAATGACGTCCCGTTTCTGATGTCATGAAGTCACATTTGTTTTCCACTTCAGAAAGCCTGGGCAGGTCATAACACGGTAATAAAATACCATTTTGCAAGGAAGTCAATTAAATGGCCCTTCTGGTCTGTTTTACAATATCCTGTGGTTTTCAGCCATGACACCTTGAAGTTCCAGTCCAAATCCCTCACACCCCGAAAGATCATACACAGACCATGTGTTTATAATACCAATATCACACATTAATCATAACCAGAGGGTCAAGCATCACAACCACCCCCAGGTCCCTTTGCATTTTTGTTGTTGTTAGTACCCCCCCCCCGTGTACTCTTCCTCTGGGTTTTTGTTTCCCAGTTGCATTACTTTGCACTTCTTTGCACTAAATCTAAGCTGCCATACTTTTAACCATTCCTCCAATCTTGCCAAGTCTCTTAGAAACATAGACTGTGACGGCAGATAAGGACCACTTGGCCCACCCAGTCTGCCCATTTCCCTACCTATTGGATAAGCTGCAGATTCTAGTTAACCAACAGCCTACTTCCTGCAACTCCCAACTATAATTGCCTTATGTCTGTCCCATGCATGCTTGAATTCCCCCACTGTTTTAGACCCCACAACCTTTCCAGGAAGGCGGTTCCATGCATCCACCACTCTCTCCATGAAAAAGAATTTCCTCACATTACCCCTGAGCCATCCCCACTCTAACTTTAAATTGTGCCCCCTTGTTCTTACACATCTCTTTTTCTGAAAGATGCTACCCTCCTGGACTTTGTTGATTCCCTTGAGGTACTTAAAAGTTTCTATCATGTCCCCCTGTCCCTCCTTTTCATCAACGGGTTATATTAAGCTCTCAGTCTCTCTTCATATGATTTCTGATGTAGACCCTGCACCATTTTAGGTGCCCTCCTCTGGACTGCTTCCATCCTGTCTATGTCCTTGCATAGATGAGGTCTCCAAAACTGCACACAGTACTCCAGATGGGGTCTCACCAACTGTCTGTACAGAGGGATAACCACTTCCCTTTTTCTACTTGTGATGCCCCTCCCTATGCATCCCAGTATCCCCCTCGCTCTCCTTACTGACTTCTCACATTGCTTACCCACCTTTAGGTCATCTGATATGACTACACCCAGATCCCTTTCCATTACTGTTGCCATTAGTACCTCCCCTGCTATTGTGTATTCTTCTTCTGGATTTTTATTTCCCAGGTGCATTACTTTGCACTTCTTTGCATTGATTCTAAGTTGCCATATGTCTGACCATTCCTCCAACCTTGCCAAGTCCCTTGTCATCCTTTCTACCCCCCTTGTGAATCAACTCTGTTACAGATCTTTGTGTCATCTGCAAAGAGGCATACCTTTCCTTCCAGACCCTCTGCAATGTCACCTATAAAGATGTTGAAGAGGACTAGACCCAGTACTGAGCCCTGAGGTACTCCACTAGAAACCCCCCTTTCTTCAGAATGTGTTCCATTCACTATGACCTTCTGTGTCCTGTTGTGCAGCCAGTTTGCTACCCAGGCTACCACCCTGGGACCCACTCCCAGGCTGGCTAACTTGATTGTTAATCTTTTGTATAGGACTGTGTCAAATGCCTTGCCAAAGTCTAGGTAGGCCATATCCACAGCACCTCCCTGGTCTATTACTCTGGTCACCCAGTGAAAGAAATTGATTAGATTCATCTGACATGACCTTCCTGCTGTGAATCCATGCTGCTTTGGGTCCTGTGCCCAGCTGGCCTCTAGGTACTGAACAATTCTTTCTTTCAGAAGTGATTCCATCATTTTCCCCACCACTGAGGTCAAACTAACAGGTCTGTAGTTTCCTGCTTCTGCCTTGCTCCCACTTTTGTGAAGTGGAATCACATCTGCCCTCCTCCAGTCCTCAGCTTCCACCCCATCTTCCCATTATTTGTTAAAAAGTGTGGTTAGTGGTGTCACTAGGTCCTCCCTTAGCTCTTTTAGGATTCTAGGGTGAATCCCATCAGGCCCCATTGCTTTGTCCACCTTGAGTTTTAGGAGTTCTTTCAGGACTCTTTCTTCTGTAAATGGACTGGTGTCAACCCCACTACCCAGAGTGCTTCTACTGTTAGGTTTAGGTAACTCCTCCTCTTCTTCTTTTGTGAATACTGAGCAAAAGTATTCATTCAGAATCTCTGCCTTTTCACTGTCTCCCTCTGCCCACCTCCCCTCTCCTTTACTAATCTTCACTATCCCTCCCTTAACCTGTCTATGCTCCCTAATTTACCTATAAAAAGTTTTGTCCCGCTTCTTAACTGAGTTGGCTATCTTTTCCTGGGTTTGGGCCTTTGCTTTTCTGACTGCCTTCCCCACTTCTTTCTGCTTTAATTGATACAGTTCCCTGTTGTGCTCCTTCTGTGATTCCTTATACTTTTTGAATGCAGCCTTTTTCTCCTTAACCTTTCCGGACACCTCTTATGAGAACCATAGTGTTTTTTTATTCCGCTTTGTTTTCTTTGTTTGTTTCACACAAAGGCTTGTTGCCTCCATGATGGCAGTTTTGATTGTTCTTTATTGTTCTTCCACCCCTCCTTTCTGGCCATTTGCTAATGCATTCCTCAGGTATTCACCCATTATGCCAAAGTCAGCCCTTCTAAAGTCCATTATCCTTGTCTTTGTATGGCTTGTCTCCATGGTTGTGTTTATTGTGAAGCACACTGTGCAGTGGTCGCTTGTTCCCAGATGTCTACTGACTTCTAAATTTGTGAGCCTCTCTCCATTTGAGAGTACCAGGTCTAATATTGCTCCCTCCTGAGTGGGTTCCACCACTAGCTGTCTAAGGCATGTCCCCTGTAGTGCATCAAGAATGACCCTCTTTGGATGTGGCTGCAGTCCATGTTGTCCAGTTAACATCTGGCATATTCAGGTCCCCCATCAACAGTATCTCCCTTTTTCAGCCATTTTGAGAATGCCCTCTATCATTTTCTTGTCCATTTCTTCCCCTTGAGATAGGGGTCTGTATACAACCCCCGTGCGGATTGTGATGCCATTCCCTGTCTCCAAGGTGACCCAGAGTGCCTCTTGTCCTCCTCCTTTACTTTTTTATTCTGTAGCTTTGATCCCTTCCCTTATGTAGAGAGCTACTCCACCTCCTCTTTTACCCTCCCTGTCCCTTCTGTAGATTGTGTACCCTGGTATGTTGACATCCCAGTCATGGTTCTCTGTGTACCATGTTTCTGTGACTGCCACAATATCTAAGTGTTCCTCTTCCATCAGGGCTACTAGCTCAGGAAGCTTGCTTCCCAGGCTATGGGCATTGGTACTCATTGCCCTCCATTTAATGTTCTTATCCTTTCCACCCCCCTTGTGTATCAACTCTGTCACAGATCTTTGTGTCATCTGCAAAGAGGCATACTTTTCCTTCCAATCCCTCTGTAATGTCACTTATAAAGACATTAAAAAGGACTAGACACAGTACTGATCCCTGCAGTACCCCACTAGTATCCCTCCTTTCTTCAGAGTGGACTCTGTTTACTATTACCCTCTGTGTCCTGTTGTCCAGCTAATTTTTTACCTAGGCTACCACTCTGGGACCCACTCCCAGGCTGGCTAATTTGTTCATTATTTTTTTCTGTGGGAGTTTGTCAAATGCCTTGCTAAAGTCTAGGTACTGTAGGCTGGATTAACACCTTGAGTTTTCTGTTCATGTGGATGCTATCCACAAGAAGCTCCACCCCAAGCTTGGGGCACTATATAGATATAAAAGAAGCATTTTATAAGAGAAGAATCAGAGAAAATTGGAGTGGGCACAGAACCCCATAGTTTAAGTAATCAGAAAGATAAATACTTGCTCTTACTCCCTTGCTTTCCTTAAAATGAAATTTAGTACTGGCCAAGCTGCTTTCTCTTTCCAATTACCTAAACTATGGGGTTCTGTTCCCCCTCCCATTTTCTCTGCTTCTTCCATTTCTGCTCTAAAATCTCTTCTCCATGAGTTTCCTATTCACTCGTGCAGTTGCTTCTGATATTGGGCGGATGCCTGTTCACCTGCAACACACACAACTCTGACATTAGCACAGCCCCACTTCAGTAGAATCAGTCATTCTTCTCTGTTTTCTTATTTTGTTGTGTTGGTTACTGTATATGTTCTTTTGCACGTTTCACAATTTATTGCAAAGTGATTTACTTTTTGACAACGTATTCCTTATTTTCGTGAGTTGTTTTTTTTCTATATATTGTACTTTGCATCTATTCTCATCTCCTGTCTTCCTCTTCCCCTCAAGATGCATTTGGAAATACACTGATACCAGCTAAATATGATTGTTCTATTAACGCTTCTGAAATCAATCAATCATTAAGTAATTGCACAACAGCATAACGCTTAGCCTAGCTTTTTATGCTTATTATTTATATTGTTTAATTAGACTATCATTACGTAATAAAAATAAATTAAGAAAACTGGAAGAGCTGTGCTAGGTCTGGTAGCCCGTCCATAAGATGTGGCTCCAAAGAGTTCAAGTATCACTGATGCCTTAAACTCACTGTATGAGGAAGACCCAGATTTAGGAATCCCCTCTGGTCCCCCCTCCATGTAGAGTGTGGGCACATTACAGAATGCTGCTTTTATTCTCTAGGGACAGCAAGGGAATAACTTAGTATCTCACTGTCTAGCACCTCCTGTGACTAATGAGATCACTGCTGCTGCCATTTGAATTTACCATAATAGCAGTTGCCATTATATTTACAGAGCCTGCTAGAATGAAGAACAGGAGATATGGGACAAAATAGGGAAATTAGTACCTATCTGAACCCTATATCTTATATGCTGTAGTAGTGGCCTGTGTTTCTCCTGCTAGCCTATATTATAAGTCACTTTATCTTCATGTATATCCTATTCATTTTTGAGTTTGAGCATGTGCTATGAACTCCATGGGACAGTGACTTTTGAGGGGTGAGACACTGTCTGTCCAATGCAGAGTGATCTGCAAGGGGCTTGACAGTATCACACCAATCATCAATCAGGCTGGTCCTGACTCTGTTTTGCCCGAAGTGGTTTGCACTTGAAAAGAAAAAGCTGCACCAATCATGTGCCAGCTTTTTCCTTTCATCTGCAGGTCACCATGCAGCAAACAGCTGTTTGCATCACGATAAGCCTGGCTTACATCTCTGCCCCCCCACCACCCCGCAGTCCCTTCCTGGAAGATGGGAGGAGGATCTTTCCTCGCCTGCCTCCTCCACATCCCACTTTCTCTGTTTGCTTATTTCCTCCCACCCATGCAGAGTTGCCCACAGTCTAAGCTCTGTACAGGCTGGGAGTATTCAGTGCCCGAAGGCACTTTTACTCTAAGCACGATCACACTAGCAGATCCCCCACCTGCAAACATTGGGGTACTCAATCCCCGTGTCAGCATATATCTTCCCTCCCCCTTTAAGGTGACACACTGGGAGCCCATCCCAGTGTGCCAAAAACTACCTTTGGTGTTTCCGACACTAGAATGCTCACCCCTAGTGTCAGATGCACTCCCCCATGCCCCTATATTATCAGCTGACCTCAGGGGCCCAATCCGCTGTTTGGCATTGATCCCCCCAGTACTCTGGCACACTGGAAGCCCACCCTAATGAAAGAAAAATGACCCACAATGTCTTTATTTTTAAACATGAAATAAAAGGAAAACGATCCCTCGTCATTCCCGACAGCCCCCCTTCTCCAATCTGCACCCTCCCTCTGCGCACACCACCACCCCACACCCCCCTCACCCATACTTTCCTCCAGAGGTCAGGAGCAGCGATCTTCTGTGGACTGGGAACATGTCTGCACTCTTTAAAAGCTGACCGCAAACTGAAGAAAATCACAGTAAGCCCTATAATGGTAATCAATGGGGGGGGGGGGAGCCATCTTAGGTTGATATATCAGTCACTTTTTGGAGTTTGGCTCCCAAATTTTCAACATGGGGTTCTTGGGACCCACCTCATGAAAACAGTCACTGTCATTTCATTTCTTGGTCCCAAAAGGTGATTTCTCGGTCGCTGCACGAATTCACCTTTTGAGACCAATTAACAAAATGACAGTGCCACTGTTGATAAGGTGGGGTCTCAAAATGCTCTTGTTGCAAATTTGGTGAAAAAACTCCCCAAAATGAATATGTTATGAGCGTCCATTGTGCAGTTTCTATGCACGCTCGTAATGTATCAATTTCTAAGATTTGCATTCCAAATTTCCAACATTGACATTTTTTCACACCCTCTTATAAACAGTACAGCTGTCATTTTTTGCATCCTTCTCGAAATGTGGTGCAGAATGGCATGTTCACTGTGCAAAATCAACATTCTGGACAGATTAATGAAATTCCAGTGCCACTGTTCATGAAGGGAGGTCCCAAAAAGGCCATGTTGAAAATTTGGTGGAAACTTTCCAACAAATGACTGCATTACAAGCGTGTGTTGCACAGTTTCTATGCACATTCATAACTTTGCCACTTTTTCATATTTTCACTCCAGATTTTCAACATTGCCATTTCTTCACACCTCCTCATGAACAGTATAGCTGTCCTTTTTTGCATCCTGCCTGAAATGTGTTTTCACACCTGTGGCACAGAATGGCACAATCGCTGTGTTAAATCACCTTTTGAGAATCAGTAATGAACTGATACTGCCACTGTTCATGAGGTGGTGTCCCAAAAAGCCCATGTTGAAAATTTGGGGCAAAAATACCATCAAACATCAAGGGCATTAGGGTTTTCAACCATAATGCCCACCCTGTGCAGACTGACAGGCATTTGGGGTCTGACTTGGTATCGTCGTCCATATTGCTCACCCCATTGCACCCCCACCTGCACCCTGCAGCCACTGACAGTCATAGAGGTGTGCCATGGGGTCTTCAGCCCTAACATTCACCCCATTCTCCTATTCTGGACCCAACTCAGCTTATTTCCTTATAGAATGTGGTGAGCATAAGGGCCAAAGACCTCAAGGCACACTGCAACACCAGTCAGTGTCTGCAGGGTGGGGTGAGGTGGAATGGCTTGAGTACTATAGCCAGTGACCCAAAGGCACACCCCCAACACCTGTCAGTCTCTGCAGGGTGGGGGTGGTGGTTGCATTACTTCAATACTTCACTGCCATTCCTATTATGCATTTCTCTAACTCCTGCACTGTCGATGCCAATACCACAAGCAAACATTCGGCATTGACAAAAGCTTATTTTTCTAATCAAGTAAACCAGTGCTGGAAGAACATAAGAAATTTGTGTTGAGAGTGATGCCTTAAAATGCAAGGCAGAGGACTATAAACAGAAAAATATGGCAGTCATGTACAACAACAATACCAACAGTGAACTTTCAGCATTTATAAATGCTTGTTTTTAACTATAGTACCTGTCTGCCTTTCCATATATTTGTTTTACACTGACTCATTTGAATGTATGAACACTGCTATTAGTGAATTTGCTATTGCAATGTGTCAGCATCTGAATGTAATTACCATTGTAGTTTTATCTTGCTGAACTGTTTGTTGCAATGTGTCTCCTGTATTTATGCAGCCCAGGTTGTGACTGAAAATGGTCCCCAGGATCAGTGCACTTACCCAGTTATCAAAGACTTAAATAAAAAATAAATAAATAAAACCTGAAAATATATATATGTTTTTTTTATTTTAGACGTTTTTGGCCAGGCAATGCACTTTAAATGGAAGCTTGTTTCCAGGTGAAACCCAGGAGCACAGGGAAGTTACATGACTTGCTCAGGGTCACACAGTATGCACATGGCAGTTGTAGTATTCAGACACAGGTTTGCTGGGTTTCTAGGTTTACAGCTTGATGTTTTATCCTCTATGCTACTGCCTCCCAGAGAGAAAAAAACAAATGTTCTAAAGTTTCATTTGTTTTATGTCAACCGATTTCTAGTTGATATTTTAGCAAACACATGCCACATAACTTCTAAACTGGCTGACAACAAATGGACCAGATTACAAAGTGAAACAAAATTCTAGCAACTGATAAAAAGAATAAATATTTTCGCAACACTGGTCATTCCCTCATCCATAAACCATGGATGACATTTAGGTGTTATACTAGGCATACAGTGTACGGCTGAATGTAGATAGATTTGTGAAGTTATAAAAATATAAATAGGTATTTTCAAGATACATACTGTATGAGTTGTGCTATGATTAACATTTTAAAAATAGCTTTTGAAATGGCTACTGCACTTTACTGACTTTGCCTTTAAACTAAATATCCAGTATGTTCTTGTTATAAATATCTTCGTATTTCTATTTAGCAGCTACACTGTAACAGGTTTAAATTGCCTTTGACTCAATTTACCAGCCATCTTGATGAAGCAATATCCTCTTAATTTATATAATTAAACAGACAGTATTAACATGGTACCAAAACAATTATAAGGCTGCAAATCATTCTGTGAGGCTCAGTGCTACAGATCTACAGACCCAGGAATCTGCCAACAGTAATCTCTGAACTCAGATTTTTTTTTTAAGGAAATATGTGGACCGGCAGTGCAGTGAACCTTACATACAGTGTTCCATGCATTAAGTAGAAATTGAAAGCAATAGAACAACTAGGCCCAACACAGGGGGTACGTATGGACACACACCACCGCTCAAGTAGACTAGGCCCACTGAATAGTGCCTAATGGAATACTTTCTCCCAATGCAGAACCTTAAGGAAGGTACTGCAGTTCAAGTGTAAAATATGACAGTGATATATTCTAACACATAATGAATTCTTGACCCACTTCATCCCACCTTTGATGGCCTGACTGTTCTGTATTATGCAGCGCTCATGTTTTCATGCTGTGCTTAACTACAGTATCTGATTCTGTTACATGTTATACTTGTGTTTTTATGTTTGTGTATAGTAGTCACAAAGCCCTGGTCCCTTTATCACAATATTTTTTTTTCTATTTTGTATTTAACTAATTTCTGATGGTCCTCAGTATGATTTCCCACTATGACAAGGTGGCAGTGACATTATGGCTCTATCGCTGCCTCACCAGTAAGAATCCATACTGCATTAATCTGTTACAGAATTCTTACATTCTACGACTTATTTATCTGATAGATGGCAGACAGACAGATAGATAGACAGATGGTCAGAAAGACAGACAGATAGATGTAACTATGGAAAGTGAAGCATATCAAATACAGCTCACTCTCGGAAATTATATTTTTAGCAAACTTTGGGGGAAAACTCCCAAATGATTAAGCAGGCAACATTAAACTGAGAAAAGTATAGATAATCCACAAACATTAGCCCTCCTTCAGCCATGATTATTATTGATCTTTCAGTTATTTGGGTGTCAGTGTGGCTCAATAGGTAGCACATCTATCTCTGGACCAGAAGATTGTGGGTTCTAATCCCACACCAGGATTGGGCTCATACCAAAAATGCTGGACCCATAGTGCAGTGTTTGGGGGGGGCTGTAGTATTGGGGTGTGCCATTCTTCTGATGTGATGTTAAACAGAGGCCCCTTCTACCCATCCTGGTGCTGTCCTGGTGGGTGTTCAGGTGAAAGTAAAAGAACCCAGGGCACTTTTCATAAAGAATGGGGAATTTTGTTGATTAATTGAACCACAAATGAAATTCTTACAAACAATTCAAGGTCAACAAACATCAACCCAGGAAAATGAACAAGAAAAGAGGCAAGGAAAAAAGGAAATAAACATATATAATATTAAAATACATACACCATATCTTATTCTAAACATAGAAACATAGAATTTGATGGCAGATAAAGACCACTGGTCCTAGCCAGTCTGCTTATTTCCCCATAACTATATTATTACATCAGGCTGTGCCTGATCTACAGCCTTTTCTCCCTCCTCCCTTCCTTTCCACTATGATTCCTTCATGCTTATCCCATACATTCTTAAACTCCACCACTGTTTTTGCTCCCACCACCTCTGCTGAAGGCTGTTCCAGGAATCTATCACTCTTTCTGTGAAGAAGTACTTCCTCACATCTCTCTTGAATCTACCTTCCTGCAGTTTCATAGACTGTCCCCTTCTTCTTGAGCACCTTTTCTTCTGAAAATATTCCCCCTTCTGTACCTTATTTGCTCCTGTGAGGTATTTAAAGGTCTCTATCATATCTCTCCTCTCCATCTTCTGTCCCACAGTATACATATTGAGGTCCTTTAGTCTCTCATCATAGGGCTTTTGATGCAGACTCTTCACCATTTTAGTTGCCCTCCTCTGGACCACCTCCACTCTATGATCTTCCAGAGTTGTGGTGTAACAAGGGGATAAAGAAGTTTGTCCCCATATTGCAGCCTAAACCTCATTTTGGTCTGAAATATCATGTGTCTGTGTAACAAATGTTGGCCTATATAATTGGATCATATAAAGCTTGTGAAGCCACAAGACAAACTAAGCCACAAATTGCAATATTAAAGTGCCTTTTGACATTTGTGCTGACCATTTGGCCTATGTGACTGCAAGACAGAAACACAGGATAGTGTCCAAATTACCCTTTTGACTATCTCTAGTGTTTGTCCTTATCAGGACAGGCCAAAATGCTTGTATGCACATTCCTAAGTCCAAACCTATTTCTTCCCCTGAACCTTGGCTACTGGTGGTGGCAGCTGTTGCTAGCCATATATGATAATAGAATGTACACTATCTATACTTGTGCTGACCAAGGATGAGCTCATACATTTACCAAAGAAAAAGTATTACCTTATAAGTTGATGTTTGTGCTTGTTTTAAACCAATCATAGAAAACCATAGGAAATGATGATGCTGTCTTCCACTATATAAGCAAGCCAGCACACACTGTTATTTTGAAGAATGTACCACTTGTAATCTCTCGCTGTGATTATTGTTACAATCATTAAATTCTCCTGCCATCAGTCTCGTCTCCATTCGTCTCCTTTCTAAGTATCTGTAATTGATAATTTACTAACTGTAATTTTTTCTCAACACTACAATTGGTGCCTTAAAGAGTCGGATCGCTGGTGCTGCATGAGAGGAGGCTGTCTAACTACTGATCGGTTAGCTTGTGAGCCCCATAGCAGGGTGACGATGCTCAGAGATGTGGTGCTGCTGGCTCAAAGCGAGAGAAGAAGGTACACACAGACGGTCACAGCCACTTGACAATCAGGTGATGTATGCTTTGTATGCTTCTCAAATTGCTTAAAATAAAAAGTAATACTTAACTCTGTAGGAACTCATGGGGCAGAGTAGGTAAGTGAAGGTACTGGGACTTGCAAGCCGGACCTCACAAGGGAGCCGTAAGACGTAGCCAAACGGACCGGGGCACCAGTGCATGGGTGAGCCTGGCTGTGGAGGCTAGGCAGGCAAGAAGATAAAAAAATTAGTATCGAAACAATAAAAGGCCATTTTCTAGGAAAACACCTAAAGGGGGAAGCATATGAACCAGTGCCTGATGATCAACAGGCACAATTGTATTTTACTCAGCAAGTGTCCATCCGTAATGAGGGAGTAAAAAATGAAAAGGAAATCTTTGCAAATGCATTGCAAGGGCTGTGGAAGTATAATCAGACTATTGTGTGTCGCTGAAATAAAGAAGCAGCTCAGTTGAAGGTTGAAAGGGATAAAAATGCTAAGTTGCAACAACAACTAGAAGAATTAACATCAAAGTATAAAGATAGCATCCCAATAGATAAACATCAAGAGTTAGAACAACAGTGTGTTGACTTTAGAACACAGTTAATAAAAGCACAATGGGATTTGTGTCTGTTAGACAGAAATAATGCCCTCTTACAAATTAAGTTAGACCAACAGTCACAAGAATATGCTAGTGAGACTAGGCGGCTGTACACTGAACTCCAGGATGCCGCAAGTAAGATCCAGGAGTTACAGGGAAAACAAGATGAGTTAAACAAGCTCCTTACTGGAAAAAGGGGTGGGACAGTAATCATTAAAATGGCACCTGTAAGCACAAGGGGAATGACCGCAGCTGGGGGAGCTATGTCAGCTGCAACCCAACATCAACAAGAGCAGTATCTACTAATGTTAGACTCCAAATGGCTAAAACATAGATTAAAAAGGGAATACTGCCAGTAGCAGGATGGGGGCTGCCTATAGAGGAGGGAGATGTAGTGATGGTGTGAAATTGGGAACAGAAAAATCCTTGGAAGGATGCTAATTGGTTAGAACCATACCAAGTGTGCAAACGGTTAGGTGAGAGTACGGTATATGTGGTTAAAGTAAGTGGCAAGAAAGGGGCTGGAGGAAGGAAACAAGAATTCTGGGTACATGTTGATCAGTGTAAAAAAGTGTCAAACAATGCTGGTTGAAAATTAAAATACTACACTTGATGTTTATAGCCATGAAGACCCAAGACATCATTATCACCGGCTTGGTGGCAGCCATAAGATTTTCTATAATCCTCAGCCTATACATCAATGTGGAACAGAATAATGTCAAGTGTGAGTATGAACAGTCCATTACTTTGTTAGTCAGTTGGAACTGGGATCCTGTTCATACAAACGCCTACACGACACAAGCATAGAAAGCCACCTGGAATAAAAACAACCGTACTTTCATATCTACAAATTGGTGTGTGGACATACTTAACAGCTGGTCCAGCTGTGCATCAGAGCTCTAGACTGAATCACAGCAAAGCTACATGGATTGGAAACAGAAAAATGGGTCTCTTGTCATAGACAGGGCCACACCAAAGGACAATGGTGTTTATGTGTTAACTCTGTCTTACTGTCTTTGGGGTGATAATAGTGTTTGTAACTATGCTTGTGTAAACAACTCATTACATTTTGAAGTCTCGGATGCCATATACTTAACTGTAACACCAACCGAATGCCCAAATGTGACAACAGGGCCAGAGAGTGGACTTATAGCAACACCTATTGATCAAATGCTTGTAAATAATGTAAAGTACAGTAGAGTGCATATAAATCTAGATTTTTCTGGTTGGAATATAAATGTTAACAGTAGCTGTGCAGACACTGGTGTGTCAAAGTTTTATGCCACTATGTTAATTGACATGTTAAGTGCCTTCCATGCCAAAACAGGGAGTATGATGGCCCCTCTTATTAGTAAAGAAAGGGTTAGTAATACTAGAAAAAAAATGAGATTTGTGGGGAGACCTGGCTGGACTTTTTGGATCAGGAATGAGCATATGGAATAGGGCAGACCTTGAGGCCATTAAGGGTACCAAGACCAGTTTAATACTAACACAGGAGAAAGGGTCTTGCTACCACTTACATTCGAGTAAGCAAGGTTTGGCAATGGAAGACGTTTATCTTGTATAATATACATGAGGGCTTCTGTTTAAAGAGGTAGCGACAAGATTAATAAAATTGTGGTATTGTCCAGATTGCCTTAATGTTAATGATAGTAAGTGTATAACTTTGTATTAAAGCTCGAGCCCCACCTATGTGGTGGATTCGCAAGGTAACCAAAGTATATGTTAAACCACAAGTGTTTAGACCCAACAGTATGCTTAGTTGCACCATGAGGGTGTCCCTCATGGTAAGACTACCTCAAGTTGAGTATAACAAGGAGGTGTACTCCCAAATAGTAAAAGTACACTCCATAGGGTATTTACAAGGCCAGTATTATGCATATTGAGTCTCGCCCCCAGAGATCCTGGTGCGTAGCAATGATGGGTCTTGGGTGACACCAAACTTACATTGCTGTGAGGAAATAAACAATCAATGGATATGCCAGTGTGATGTCATGTCACAAACACAACCCATCTGTGGGGAAATTCCCATGGGTCAAGCTGAAAATAATACTGCCTGGTGCCCCGTCCAGTTAAGACAGTGGTACACTCCACAAGTAGTTGTAACCTACAATGGTACTAACCAATATTGTGTTGTTACAAATACACCCATCTTATTTTATGAAGGACAAATGTGTACCATTCACAACCCAAACTTTTGTATTATTCCCAAACATAATGTATATATTGGTGACAAGGTGTTGTACCCTATTACCAACCTGGAGGATAAGAGTTATAATGTGACATTCAACATCCCACACCAGGCATATTTATTAACAAGTATGCACCATCACTTGGAGCTGTGATACTTCCCCTGTCTCTTAATGTGCAGTCACTTTTAAATCGAAAAGATACTCATTTGATGCAAATCCAAAATACTGCCCATAAGGCACAAGCAGTTGTAAATGCCAGAATGCCAAGAAGAAGCCAGAAGGTGAAGGAAGGAAACATATTCAATTCAGTGCTTTAGAGTAACTGGTAATTGGTATTTTTCTTTTAAACTTAGATTGTAGGCTTGTAGTGACACTATACTTTCTTTCTGTGTTGTCTTTACTTATAATTGTTTTTGGGCTGTTGAAAATTTAAAACATAGTGGTGGTGTAATTCTGTGCTGTCTTTAATTGCTGCAAATTTTATCTTGGCTTGTCTGACTGTCCTGTAGCTGGGTGAAGGGTGTTAATTGTCTGGCCTCTGACCTCAGCTACGTGATAACTGGAGGTGGGGCTTAGTCACAATTAAAGCAGCAAACAGAGGTTCATCTTCTCAGAAGAAGCCAGAAGGTGAAGGAAGGAAACATATTCAATTCAGTGCTTTAGAGTAACTGGTAATTGGTATTTTTCTTTTAAACTTAGATTGTAGGCTTATAGTGACACTATACTTTCTTTCTGTGTTGTCTTTACTTATAATTGTTTTTGGGCTGTTGAAAATTTAAAACATAGTGGTGGTGTAATTCTGTGCTGTCTTTAATTGCTGCAAATTTTATCTTGGCTTGTCTGACTGTCCTGTAGCTGGGTGAAGGGTGTTAATTGTCTGGCCTCTGACCTCAGCTATGTGATAACTGGAGGTGGGGCTTAGTCACAGTTAAAGCAGCAAACAGAGGTTCATCTTCTCAGAAGAAGCCAGAAGGTGAAGGAAGGAAACATATTCAATTCAGTGCTTTAGAGTAACTGGTAATTGGTATTTTTTTCTTTTAAACTTAGATTGTAGGCTTGTAGTGACACTATACTTTCTGTGTTGTCTTTACTTATAATTGTTTTGGGCTGTTGAAAATTTAAAACATAGTGGTGGTGTAATTCTGTGCTGTCTTTAATTGCTGCAAATTTTATCTTGGCTTGTCTGACTGTCCTGTAGCTGGGTGAAGGGTGTTAATTGTCTGGCCTCTGACCTCAGCTATGTGATAACTGGAGGTGGGGCTTAGTCACAATTAAAGCAGCAAACAGAGGTTCATCTTCTCAGAAGAAGCCAGAAGGTGAAGGAAGGAAACATATTCAATTCAGTGCTTTAGAGAAACTGGTAATTGGTATTTTTCTTTTAAACTTAGATTGTAGGCTTGTAGTGACACTATACTTTCTTTCTGTGTTGTCTTTACTTATAATTGTTTTTGGGCTGTTGAAAATTTAAAACATAGTGGTGGTGTAATTCTGTGCTGTCTTTAATTGCTGCAAATTTTCGCCCCACCCCTTCCCCAACTCTTAATTATATGCCGGATAAATCTGATTGACAGGAGCTAAACACATGGTATAGTAAGAGGTGTGAAGTAGGAGGGGCATAAGGGGGAAGAAGACCACCCTCAGCACGACAAGTGTTTTGACTCATTTATTTATTTATTGGTTTCTTTTTCCTTAAAAAAAAAATATATATCTGACGATCAGTTACAGGATTTTTAGTACTGTAAGTAAATAAAAAGAGAACTAAGAGAGCTTCAGTAGTAGAGAAGTAGTGGAATTGCAGTATAATGTGGGAGTGGTGCAATGCAGTGGCTGTGGGCAGCCATATTCAGGCAGACCTTCTGGACACTGAGGTGCTGCCCTATCTGCATGCATCTCTCTGGACTGCGGGATGAGGTAGCCAGACTCAGAGCGGAAGTAAACTGGGTCAGGAGTACCATCACCCCTATCCAGGGACCACCCAGTCCAATGCAGCTGCCCTCAAAGGATGCCGAGAACGAGGAGCACTTGGATGACAGTGGGCTCAGGGAGGGTTAGAGAAGCAGGCAGAGGCACATCCCAGATCCTATTACTTTCAAGAACTCATATGCCACACTGGCAAATGAGGACAACCAAATAGAGGTACCCAGGAAGTGGAAGGAAAGGATGTGGAGGTTAGGCAAGGAGGTGACCTCAGTGGGGAAAGCAGTGGACCCCAGAGGAGGAGGAAGCAATCCTGGTGGGGACTCCATCATAAGAGGGATCCAGCTAGGAACACAGGAGGGGGAGGACAGGGAGGTGAGGTGCCTACCAGGTACCATGGCATGGAGGGATGGAAGGAAGATACTGGGGATCACTGGGAAGGCAAGATGGGAGGGTGCGCTGGATGTCATTATCCACCTAGGTACTAATGACCTGGCAAATGGGGAGCCAAAGGAAGTTCAGGGAGAGTTTAGGAAATTGGGGAGGGGTCTCAAGCAAGTAGCTACTTCTGTCACTTTCTCAGAAGTACTACCTGTGAGAGGCAAGGGAGAGCATAGGAGTGCATGCAACAGGAACTTTAACTCATGGTTGAAGAACTGGTGCTGTGAGGAAGGGTTTGGATTCATTGGTGACTGGGGACCCACCTGGAGGGATGGAGGTTTGTTCAAGCCTGACGGCCTGCATCCATCCTGGAGGGGAATCCAAGCACTCAATGGTAAGTTTAAATGCTACATTGACAAGCATTTAAACTAGCAAAGGGGGGTGGCAGGCCAGCAAGGATGGTACCTACTTGCTCACCCCCCACAGCTAGTAGTGGAACCAGTGAACCAGAGGAGTGGCTATCTCTGCAAAGCAGTGTGCAAAAGATGGAGATTAGTGTCCAAAAGGTGGATAAGCAGAAAAGGGGCAAAATTCAGCAGAAGGGCAAACAGCAAGGAGAACCAGGGATAAATGACAACCAAAGAAGGGGCTGGAGAGAACAGTGAAGCAGTCTAGGAGGTCAAATCATGGAAAGCATCATGTGCAAATGCCAGGAGCCTTAGCAACAAGATGGAAGATCTGGAGGCTGTCATGGTACAGTCAGACCGGGACATTGTGGCCATCACTGAAACCTGGTGTAATGATAACCATGACTGGGAGATGGCCATACCTGGCTACAACATATTCAGAAGAGACAGAGCAGGCAGGAAGGGAGGAGGTGGCACTGTATGTGAAAATGACATAAGGCCACACAGATCCAGGAGGAACAAATGGGGAGAGATACTGTGGGTTAGCTGGAAAGGAAAATGGGGCAGCCAACGCACAGGTGTGGTCTATAGACCACCAGCCCAGGAGGAAGAAACAGATAGGGAGCTGATGCTAGCCATCCAAAGGATGGCAGACAAGGGTGAGGTAGTACTGGTTGGAGACTTCAATATACCAGACGTAGACTGGAGCATCCCAACAGCAGCATCAACTAGGAGCAGATTTATCCTGGACTCCCTTCAGGGTGCCTTCCTCAAGCAACTGGTCATGGAACCAACTTGGCAGAAGGCAATACTGGACCTTGTGCTCACAAACAGGGACAGTGTGATGGGGGTAACAATGGGGGAGCACCTGGGTAACAATGACCACCAGTCATTGTGGTTTGAAATCACAGAAAGAGCAGAACCAAACCACACAAAAACACGTATCCTGGATTTTAGGGGGGCAGACTTTGGGAAAATGGGGAGATACTTGAAAGAGGCATTAAGGGAATGGGGCAGGAATCAGGGGTTGAGGAACAGTGGGCAGTATTTAAAATGAGGATTACAAGAGCAACAGAATTATGCATTAAGCAGGTTAGCAAGAGGAAAAGGAAGAGGAGACCATTATGGTTTTCCAAAGAGGTAGCAAAGAAAGTGAAAGCCAAAAAGAATGCATTCAGACAATACAAAAAGACACAGGCAGAAGGGGATAGGTAGAAGTACCAGGAGAAGCAAAGGGAGGCAGGGAGATCAGTAAGGAAGCCAAAGCTCAGACAGAAGAACACATTGCAAAATCAGTGGGTAAAGGGGACAAAACCTTTACAGGTACATAAGGAAAAAGAAAGACAAAGGAGGGATAGTGAGACTGAAGGGGAGGATGGGAGCCTGGAGGATGACAACAATAAAGCTGACATATTGAACAGGTATTTCTACTCAGTCTTACTAAGGAAGAGGGGGTGATGGGTCTGAAGGAGTACAAGGGTGAGAATGGTGCAGAAATGGACACAAGTCCCTTTACACAAGAAAGGGTCCTGAAGGAACTGGAAGTAATAAGAGCTGATAAAGCAATGGGGCCAGATGGGGTGCACCCAGGGTCCTTAAAGAACTAGAGAGGTGGTGGCTGAACCTCTGACTATCCTGTTCAGCCAATCACTGGAAACAGGGAGGTACCCAAAGACTGGAGGACAGCAGATGTAGTCCCCTTTATACAAAAGTGGGAAAAAGAGGAAGCAGGGAACTACAGACCAGTCAGCCTCACCTCGGTAGTGGGAAAGATCATGGAAGCACTACTGAAGGAGAGATTGGTGGAACATCTGGTTGTCAATGGACTACAGGACCCAAGGCAGCATGGTTTCACCAGGGGAGGCCATGTCAGACCAACCTCATTGAATTTTTGACTGGGTGACTAGGGAGGTGGAACAGGGAGGGCAGTGGACATGGCCTATCTGGACTTCAGCAAGGCCTTTGACACTGTGCCACATAGAAGACTATTACACAAACTGGGGAATATGGGTGTGGGCAGGACAGTAGTATGGTGGGTAGGTAACTGGCTGGGTGGCAGGACACAGAAGGTGGTGGTAAATGGCTGTCACTCCACAGAGGGAAGAGTAACCAGTGGGGTACCACAGGGATCAGTGCTGGGACCGGTCCTATTCGACATCTTCATCAGTGACATTGCACAGGATCTAGAAGGCAGAATTTCACTGTTCGCTGATGACACAAAGCTCTGTAACAGAGTAGACACACCAGAGGGTGTAGACAGAATGAGAAAGGACCTGCAGAAACTTGAAGAATGGTCAAGGGTTTGGCAGTTGAAATTCAATGCAAAGAAGTGCAAGATAATGCATATGGGGCACAAAACCCTTGCACAATATATCAGTTGGGGAGTGAGGATATAGCATGCACCAAGCAGGAAAGGATCTTGGGGTTGTCATCTCTGATGACCTCAAGGTAGGGAAACAGTGTGACAAGGCATCAGGTAAAGCAAATAGGATGCTGGGATGTATAGGCAGGGGCATCACCAGCAGGAAAAGGAGGTCATAATTCCGCTATACAAGACACTAGTGAGGCCCCACCTGGAGTACAGTGTACAGTTCTGGAGACCATACCTACGTAAGGACATAGACAGGGTAGAGAAGGTTCAGAGGAGGGCAACAAAGATGGTGCATGGGTTGCATCACAAGTCCTATGAAGACAGGTTAAAGGAACTGAACATGTACTCCTGGGGAGAGGGGAGAGGATATGATAGAGACATACAAGTATCTTACAGGGAGGAACAGGGTGCAGGAAAACACTATTTTAAGCGAAAAAGATGTTTCAGGACTAGAGGGCATGGGATGAAGTTGGAGGAGGACGATTCAGAGGAAACATGAGAAGAATTTCTTCACAGAACGGGTGGTGGACAAGTGGAACACCCTGCCAGAGGAAGTGGTGGGGGCTGAAACAATCACGGGATTTAAGAATGCGTGGGATAGACATAAAGGAATTCTAGAGGGCAGGGGTAAGGGGAAACAGACTTCTAGGAAAACAAACTGAACTTACAAGCTGAAATGGGCAGACTAGGTGGGCCATAGGCCCTTATCTGCCGACACTGTCTATGTATCTATGTATCTATGTAAATGAATTGCTCAGTGAGAGTGATAGTGAGCACTTAATTTATAGCTATGCAGGAGGGCCCTTAGGAGTCCTGTCTTTTAAAGCTTTACTTGTGTTGCAAGTGGTCTTAGTGTTCTTGGTAATTATAGGCCTGTGTCGCTTAAGACTTACTATTCGTAAAGTACATAGTGAGATGTACATGCTCCGAGGAGCTGCATTGTTGCACAAATAATAATTGGGCACTATAGGGTCAAGGGGGGGCTTGTAACAAGGGATAAAGAAGTTTGTCCCCATATTGCAGCCTAAACCTCATTTTGGTCTGAAATATCATGTGTCTGTGTAACAAATGTTGGCCTATATAATTGGATCATATAAAGCTTGTGAAGCCACAAGACAAACTAAGCCACAAGTTGCAATATTAAAGTGCCTTTTGACATTTGTGCTGACCATTTGGCCTATATGACTGCAAGACAGAAACACAGGATAGTGTCCAAATTACCTTTTTGACTATCTCTAGTGTTTGTCCTTATCAGGACAGGCCAAAATGCTTGTATGCACATTCCTAAGTCCAAACCTATTTCTTCCCCCTGAACCTTGGTTACTGGTGGTGACAACTGTTGCTAGCCATATATGATAATAGAATGTACACTATCTATACTTGTGCTGACCAAGGATGAGCTCATACATATACCAAAGAAAAAGTATTACCTTATAAGTTGATGTTTGTGCTTGTTTTAAACCAATCATAGAAAACCATAGGAAATGATGATGCTGTCTTCCACTATATAAGCAAGCCAGCAAACACTGTTATTTTGAAGAATGTACCACTTGTAATCTCTCGCTGTGATTATTGTTATAATCATTAAATTCTTCCGCCATCAGTCTTGTCTCCATTTGTCTCCTTTCTAAGTATCTGTAATTGATAATTTACTAACTGTAATTTTTTCCACAATGCTACATGTGGTCTCCAGAACTGGACACAATACTCTATGATGGGTCTCACCAGCGATCTATAAGAAGGCAACACCACCTCCCTCTGTCTGCTAGTGATACTGCAGCCTATGCATCCCAGTATCCCACTAACCCTTCCTACTGCCTTGTCGCACTGCTTGGCCACCATTAAGTCATCCAATATGATTACCCCAGGTCTCTTTCCTGCTTTGTGGTCATCAATACCACTCCACTCATTTTCTGCTCTGCCCTGGGTTTCTGTGCCCTAAGTGCATTATTTTGCAAGTTTTTATATTGAAACCCAGCTGCCATACTCTTGACCACTCCTCTAGTTTTCTGAGGTATCTGCTCATCCCCCGGAGCGTCCACCCAATTGCAGATTTTGGTGTCATCCGCAAAGAGGCAGAACTTCCCTTCCAGCTCCTCTACAGTGTCACTTCTAAAGATATTAAAGGGGACCTGATCCCAACACTGATCCCTGTGGCACCTCACTGGTCACCCTCCTTTCCTTGGAGTGAACTCTGTTTACCACCACCCTTTGTCATCTATTCCCTAACCAATTTATTATTCAGTTTACCACCTTGGACCCACTCCTAAGCTACCCAGTGTGCGTACTAGTCTCCTATGTGAAATGGAGTTGAACATCTTACAGAAATCAGGTAGGCTATGTCCACTGGCCAATCTGATCTAGTTTCTTGGTCACCTATTCTTTGAAATCTATCATATTCATTTGACATGACCTCACCCTTGTAAAACCATGATGCCCTCAGTCTTTAATCCACTGGACTGAAGATATTCAACAATCTTTTCCTTCAGCAGTGATTCCATAAACTTTCCCACCACTGATTTCAGGCTGACTAGCCTATAATTGCACGCCTCTTCCCTGGTACCACTTTTGTGTAGAGGGATCACATCCACCTTCCTCCAGTTCTCTGGAACCACTCATGTGTCCAGTGAGCTGTTAAACAGAACTGCTGGAGGTGCAGCCAGTATTTCCCTGAGCTTCTTCAATACTCTTGAATGCACCACATCTGGTCCCATGACTTTGTCCACCTTCAGATTAGCATGTCCCTTCAGGACTCTCTGCTCCAAAAAAGAACTAGTGTCTACCTCCCTCCCTCTAGGGCTTTTTTTTAGTTTTGTGTGGTCCATCCCTTTCTCCTTCCTCTGTGAATACTCTATACAAAAGTAACTGTTAAGGATGTCTGCCTTTGCACAGTCCCTGCTTCCCTTTTTGACCTTACAATCCTACCCCTGATCTTCCTCTTTATACTTACTGTACATATCTAAAAAATGTCTTGCCACCTTTGATTATCTTCTGAGTTAATTCCTCTTCAGTTTGTGCCTTTGCGCTCCTTACTCTTTCCCTGCTTCCCTCTGTTTCCCCCGATACACCTCCCTAACCTCCTTCCTCTGCATCTCCTTATATCTTCTGAATGCTTCTCTTTTAGCTTTTACCTTTTCAGCCACCTCTTCAAGAACCATAGCAGTCTCTTTTTCCTGTTGCTTTTGATCACTTGTTTGATGCAGAGATATGCTGCCTTTACTGTGCTCCCTTTTATCTTCACCTGCACCATATCTCCTGGTCTAAAATAAAGGCCTAAGATCTTTCATGGACTGGTTGTGACTTTAATCCAGGCAACTTCAGAAATATGAGCATTATGCATTCCTATAGTAACTTAAAAACTTTTTTGAAAGTTTATAATTGAGCCATTATTTTCAGAAAATCTATTAAGCATCTATTCGGCAGTGTCACCTGAGCAGCAGTTAGATGGTGCAAGGCATAAATCATCAGCCTGTACTACTCTTTTTACTTCAATTAATCAATCAATTAATCAAATCAATCAAATCTTTATTTATATAAAGCACAATTCCAAAGATCAAAGTGCTTGTACAAAAATAGTTCAAAAATAAATTAAAACTATAATTAAAATGTAATAAATTATAAAATCCAGCTAACAAATTCAATTGAATTCCAGAAAAGCTACTCTAAACAGGTGGGTCTTTAGAGTGGATTTAAAGCTCTCGATGGTCAGGCACTCTCTAACCTGATAAGGTACCACATCAGTACCCTCACAATGGCCACTAGTTCATGAATTGGTCTCCTCTAACTGCACAAGGACTGCCTTTCACCTGAAGCACTCAGATTAGCCATCACCTAGTCGGTCCTCTCTGTATTTATAGTGCAGCTGACAATACTGCCCTCAGCAAAATTAAATTGTCCATAAACAAGGCCTGCAGACTCCTGACAGGTGCCGAACACTGCATCCATTCCTGCACACTTTAGTCCTTCCAAATGTGCTTAATTTTGAAGAGAGGATCAAATACCAGTCCTGTCTTATGGCCAAAAAAATATTCCTTGGTCTCACCCCTCCAGGTGTCACCTCTGCTCTTCTCCCAGCCATCCCCTCAGTCAATGCCTGCAGTGCCTCCAAATCCTCTTTTTTAGTCCCTAAGGTCAGAACCTTCCTAGCCCAAAGGACATTCAGCTACAGGTGTCCAACCTGGTTCAACTTTCTACCCTTTTCAGTAACTAGTCTGCCCAAGCTAGGACTATTTAAAAAGGCCCTCAGGAATCATATACTCGCTACTCACTCTTGCGTGTGTACCTCCCAGTGAACCCAAGTCCACTGGGCCCCTTCTCCATCATGGCTCCGAGTCTATGACAATGACTTCCTGGCCAGCTTAGTCAGCCCTCAGTCTCAAAATTGGTCAACTGGAAAGTTTGATAAGTGTTCTTAGCTACCTCGATGTATAGGCCTGTAACCCCACCTGTATACAATTTTTAACAGTTCTTAAAATCCTGCTGTATTCCTACAATATTTCTATCCTGTACCCCTCTATTGTTTATGTCTATAAGGAATCCTCATATGTAACTGACTGTACTTCTCTGTAACTCTGACGTAGAGTCTTTGGAAATGAGTCCCTGACTCAAAAGGTTGTAATTCTGATGACTACAATAAATAAAATAAGTAAGGTAGAGAGTTCCAAAGGGTAGGGTTCTCAAAGGCAAAGGAGCGGGCACCAGAGGTCTTAAGTTGGACCCTGGGAATCTCTAGCAATCCCTTGTTGTTGGAGTGGAGTGAGCGGGGGGGGGGGCAGTAGGGATGGAGCCCTTGCAAGTACCAAGGACCCTGTCTGTGTAGGTCCTTATAGGTCAGTAACCCGATGTTGAAGTTGATTCGCCACTGTACTGGCAACCAGTGAAGACCATGGAGCACAGGTGTAATACAGTGAGATCTTGGTAAGCCCATCAACAACCTGGCTGCTGCATTCTGCACCACCTGCAAGTGGTGAATATCAGCCCCCGGGAGCCCTAGGTAGACGGCATTGCAGTAATCAAGGCAGGAGGTCACAAAGGCATGGCCCAAAGTAGGACGGTCATTAGGCCTGACCAGGTGTTTTATCTGGGTGATGTTCCTCAGATGGTAAAAAGAGGACTTGACAACGGCTGACACCTGAGACTTAAGGGTCAGACCATTATTAAAGACAACACCCAGATTCTGCACTCAGTTTGAGATCAGCAGTTGGCTGCCCCCAATCCAAAGCTGGTGGGCTGTCCAGCTGTTAATCCTCACCCTGACAACCTGGATCCATGGCCAACACCTCAGTTTTATCTGAGTTCAACCTCAGCCAGTTGGCACACATCCAGTCCTGGATCTCAGTGAGGCAGTTGTTGAAGGCCGAGATGGCTCTATCCTGCTCAGGCACAAAATACATGTATAGCTGAGTATCATCTGCATACCAGTGGAAACCTAGTCCATACCACCTTATAATGTCTCCTAATGGCAGCATGTACACCACAAACAACATGGGTGACAAAATGGAACCCTGAGGAATCCCACAGGACAGGGGGAGAGGGGCCAAAGAGAAAATATCCAACACGACTCTCTGATTCCTGCCTTTTATGAAAGATCAAAACCATCTGAGGATTGTACCCAACAGTCCACAGACTAGCCACAGGTGTTACAATAGCATACTATGATCCATGGTGTCAACTGCTGCAGAGAGATACAGGAGAACCACGATCAAATGTGTCCTCCTATCTCTCGCTAATAGATCATTTAGTACCCAAACCAGAGCCGTCTCGGTACTATGTCTCTTCCTAAATCTGGACTGGATGGGATCATAGACATCATGGATAGTAAGATGATCCTCCAGCTGTATCACAACCACCTTCTCAATAACTTTACTTGTGAAGGGTAGGTTAGAGATGGATTTGTAGTTGGCTAAGCAGTCTGAGTGAAAGCAGTATTTCTTTAGGAGAGGTATCACTACCACCTCTTTCAGGGGATCAGGAAATATTCCTGACTCCAAAGAACTCCAGAAAATCTCAGCCTGAACTGGGCCATTCTCCTCAACACATCCCACAATGAGATGCATTGGGCTCGGGTCCAAACTACAGTATGTTGATCACATACTCCGGATGATCTTCACGATGTCAGTGATCGCGAACCGGCTAAAGTCAGACCAGGTAAATTGGGCACTAGCAACCTCCTGCTGACTTCTGCAACACCCACAAGGGTGTGCTGGATGGATCCCTGACCTGATGGTGGCAACCTTATCTGTGAAGAAGTGAGCAAACTCATCACACTTGTTCTGTGAAAATGCTACCCATGACTAAAGACAGGTTGGATTGCACAATCTGTTGACAGCCTAAAAGACCTGAACTGGTCGATTCCACGCAGCAACAATCTCCCTGGACAGGAACTCTGCCTTCTTACGGAAGACTGCCGATTGATAGTACTTACAGTGGGCCATCAATCTAAACTTGTCATCCTCCAGGCCCGATTTCCACCAGCGGCGCTCTAGCTTTCAGCCCTCTTATCTCAACTCCTTCAAAGTCCCATCAAACCATGGGGACTTTGGGCAAAGAGTGAGGAGGCAAACATGGACAGGAGCTAAGGAATCCAAAGCCTCTGTCACTGCCTTATTATAGACAACTACAAGGTCACCGGTCCTGAGCTTACATTCGGCACATCCGATAGGTCCAGTACTGCCATCAGCCCATCTGGGGTCACTCCCCTCAAAGGGTGGTACTGAACCATCTCCATAGGAGCAGGTGTATAAGGGAGAGCCACGAAACTGAACCTTATGATATGATGGTAAGATCATCTGACCAGCTCCACCTCCAGACTGGAGATCTCCATCCCCAGAAGGAATAGCAAGACCAGTGAGTGACCATGAAGGTTTGCTCTGATAAAGCAATACCCTTAATTGGTGCAGAGGAATTTAGTAATCTTATTAGAGGATATTGAGAAATAATACAAAAGAGGGCTACCTTGTTTAACTCCCTATTTTCATTAAAAATTATCATCCTAACCACCCATTAATAGAAGGGGTAACTGATGCTGAATTATATCACAGTTGAATGCAATATATAAATTGAGATGGTACCCCATAATATTGCAAACACTTCCATAGAAAATCATGAAATACTTTGTCAAAAGCTTTAGACTGATCCACACTAATCAGAAGACCATCAAATAGCTCTAAATTATCCTTTTCTACTATTCCTTATAATAAAATCAGAACAACTGTAATCCTCCTGCCTGGAACCGAACAAGACTGAGCTGGATAAATTAACTATTCGATTGCCAGTGCAAGTTTTTTACTTAGGATTTTAGTGAAAATTTTGAAATCTGTATTTAATAACGATATTGGACACCAATTAGAAGGTAAAGACTTGGCTCCTTTCTTAAAAAAATAACAGGCCTTTATACATACCATCTGGAAGGTTGGATGCTGTTAGAAAGGAATTTTAAAAAATGAATAATTTTGAAGACATTCGTTCTCATAATACGAACAAACAAAAATGCATGCAGAAGCAGGCCTTACGATCTATCGAGTCTGCTTGATTGTGCAGCTAGCCCTCAACTTGCAGCTGCCCCACCCTCCCCTCTTCATCACAACCCCTCCCTCACCCTGTCCCAACACCTCTTAAAGCTGACCACCATTCTACAGGATACCACCTCCTTGGGCACAGCATTCCACCTGTCCACCATCCATTCAGTGAAAAAATGTCTCTTGATTTCCCTCTTGAAGCTTCCCCCACCAATCTCAGCTGATGCCATCTCATATCCATCCCTCCCTCTTCTAAGCTGGAAAATCCCTTTTGTATTAGCCTTATTTATCCCCTTAAGGTATTTAAAGGTTTCAGTCATATCCCCCTATCTCTCCTCTCCTCCAAGGAGTACATGTTCAGCTCACCCAATCTATCCCTGTAGGACTTTCCCTCCCATCCCTTGATCATCTTGGTCACCCCACATTGCACCCATTCCAAAAACATGATGTCTTTCTTCAGGAATGGACGCCAGTACTGCATGCAGTACTCTAGGTGTGGCCTGACCAGAGATCTGTACAAGGGAAGGATCACCTCCCTATTTCTTGAGGAGAATCCCCTCACTATTCACCCCAGCATCCTGTTGGCTTTTGCTTCCACCTTCCTGCACTGAGCTGAGTTGTTCATGCTGCCTGTTACAAGCACCACCAGATCCTTTTCTTCCTTTGTGCTTTCCAGTTGCACCCCTCCCAGTTGATAACTCCTCCCCTGGTTCTTAGCTCCAAAATGCAGTACCTTGCACTTCTTGACATTGAACCCCAGCTGCTATGTTTCCAACCACTCCTGTAGTTTGGTCAGGTCTTCATGCAGCCCCTTCCACCCTTTAATGTCATCTACCACAGCTCCCATCTTTGTATCATCAGCGAACAGACTGATAATACTCCAGATCCTGTGTGAGATATCAACTATGTATATCCCGAACAACACTGATCATAGTACCAATCCCTGTGGCACCCCGCTCATACTTCCCTTGGTGACGAGGGTTCCCACACCACCACCACCCTCTGCTGCTTTCCATTCAGCCAGTTTTTGATCCATCTGGTCATCTTCATTCCCACCCCTACATATCCCAGCTTCCCCCCAGCCTCCAATGTGGCATGGAATCAAAGAAACATAGAAACATAGAATTTCACAGCAGATAAGGACCACTTGGCCCACCTAGTCTGCCCATTTTCATACCTAACTGATAAGCTGCAGATCCTAGTTAACCAACAGCTTACTTCCTCGTACCCCCCAGTAGGACTGCCTTATGTCTGTCCCATGCATTCTTGAATTCCCCCACTGTACTTGACTCCATGACCTCCTCAGGGAGGCTCTTCCATGCATCCACAACCCTGTCTGTGAAAAAATACTTCCTCACATTACCTCTGAGCCATCCCCCCTCTATCTTCAAATTGTGCCACTTTGTTCTTGCACATCTCTTTTTCTGAAAGATGCTACCCTCTTGGACTTTGTTGATTCCCTTGAGGTACTTGAAAGTTTCTATCATGTCACCTCTCTCCCTTCTATCCTCAAGGGTATACATATTAAGCTACTTTAGTCTTTCTTCGTATGTCTTCTGGTGCAGACCCTGCACCATTTTGGTTGCCCTCTTCTGGACAGCCTCCACTCTGTCTATGTCTTTGCAGAGATGGGATCTCCAGAACTGCACACAGTACTCCAGATGGGATCTCACCAACTGTCTGTACAGAGGGGTAACAACTTCCTGTTTTCTACTATTGATGCCTCTCCCTATGCATCCCAGTATCCCCCCAGCCTTTCTTACTGCCTTCTCACATTGCTTGCCCACTTTTAGGTCATCTGATATAATTACCCCCAGGTCCCTTTCCAATTTTGCTGTTGTCAGTATCTCAATCACCCCCCCCCCCACTGTGTACTTTTCCCCTGGATTTTTGTTTCCCAGGTGCATTACCTTGCACTTCTTTGCATCGAATCTGAGCTGCCATACATTTGACCATTCCTCCAACCTTGCCAAGTCCCTTCTCATCCTTTCCACTCCATCTTGTGTATCAACCCTGTTGCAGATCTTTGTCTCATCTGCAAAGAGACATACTTTTCCTTCCAGTTCCTCTGCAATGTCACTTATAAAGACATTAAAAAGGACCGGTCCCAGTACTGAAGCCTGCGGTACCCCACTAGTAACCCTCCTTTCTTCACTGTGGACTCCGTTTACTACTACCTTTTGTGTCCTGTTGTCTAGCCAATTTTTTATCCAGGCTACCAGCTTGGGACCCACTCTAAGGCTGGCTAACTTGTGTATTAATCTTTTGTGTGGGACTGTATCAAATGCCTTGCTAAAATCTAGGTAGGCCATGTCCACAGCCCCTCCCTGGTCTACTACTTTGGTCACCCAGGCAAAGAAATCTGTAAGATTCGTCTGACATGACCTTCCCATCGAGAATCCATGCTGCCTTGGGTCCTGTGCCCCACTGGCCTCAAGGTACTCAACAATTCTTTCTTTCAGAAGTGATTCCATAATTTTCCCTACCACTGAGGTCAAACTAACTGGTCTGTAGTTTCTGGCCTCTGCCCTGCTCCCACTTTTGTGAAGAGGAATCACATCCACCCTCCGCCAGTCCTCAGGTATCACCCCATCCTCCCATGATTTGTTAAAGAGAGTAGTCAGCGGTGTCAGTAGTTCTACCCTTAGTTCTTTTAGAAGTCTTGGGTGAATCCCATTAGGCCCCATTGCTTTGTCCACCTTCAATTTTATTAGTTCATTCAGAACCCTTTCTTCTGTAAATGGACTGGTATCGACCCCCGTCTTCAGAGTGTTTCTCTTGTTTGGTTTAGGTACCTCCCCCTCCTCTTTCTTTGTGAATACTGAGCAGAAATATTCATTCAGTATCCCTGCTTTTTCACTGTCACCCTCTGCCCACGTTCCCTCCTCTTTATTAAGCCTCAGTATACCTCCTTTCATCTTTCTTCACTCACTAATGTACCTATAAAAGGTCTTATCCCCCTTCTTAACAGAGTTAGCTATCATTTCCTCGGTTTGGGCCTTTCCTATTCTGACTGCCTTCCCTGCCTCTTTCTGCTTTAACTGATAAAGTTCTCTGTCCTGCTCCTACTGTGTTTTCTTATATTTCCTGTATGCTATCCTTTTCTCCTTAACCATCCCTGCTACCTCTTTTGAGAACCATAGTAGTTTTTTCCTTCATTGTGTTTTGTTGATTTGCTTTACACAAAGGCTTGTTGCCTCTGTGATGGCTGTTTTGATTACTCCCCATTGTTCCTCCACCCCTCCTTCTTGCCTGTTTGCTAGTGCTTTTCTGAGGCACTCTGTCATTTTCCCAAAGTCAGTCCTCCTAAAGTCCAAAACTCTTGCTTTTGTATGGCTTGATTGTATGGCTGTGAGGCCATGATTGTAAGGCCTTGCTAAAGTCCAAATACAGGACATCCACCACATGGCCCCTGTCCAGCTGTCTGATCACCAGTCATAATACTCAATTAGATTTGTCTGGCAGGATCTACCTGAAACAAACCCGTGTTGTTGGCCATCCTGGAGACCATTGTCCTCCAAAAAGGTCACTAGCCTCTCCTTTAGGATTGTCTCCATGAGTTTCCCCACAATTGATGTGAGACTCACTGGTCTGTAATTGCCTGGTTCATCCCTAGGGCCACTTTTGTGAATGGGCACCACATGGGCCATCTTCCAGTCTTGTGGTACACATCCTGTGTCCAGGGATGTATTCAACAGGTCAAACAGTGGTCCTGCCAGGATCTCTGCTAGTTCCCAGAGTACCCTAGGGTGAATGCCATCTGGTCCCAGTGCCTTTTCCACCCTCAGTGCCCTTATCCCTTCAAGAACCCTGTCCTCTGTAACCCCTGTGTCAGTCATCCCCTGCCCCTACCCACTCCACCCCTCCCATGGGGTATCTGACCCCCTTTCTCCTTCGTGAACACAGAGCAGAAATATTCATTTAATGCCTCTGCCTGATCCACCCCCCCTTCTCTGCCCACCCTCCTTCCTGCCTAATCCTCACAATCTGGTCCTTGTTCTTGCTTCTTTCTCTAATGTATCTGAAGAAGTCATTTTCTTCTTCCTTAATATCCTATGCCAGTCTCACCTTTCTTGAAGCCGTGACCACTCTGACTAGCCTGGTAACCTCCCTGAACTTCTTTGTATACTCACCCTTGTCAACCCCTCCACCCGAAGTTTTGAATTTCTGAAATGCCTTACTCTTGGCTTTCACCTCCTCCATAACCTCTTGAGTCAACCAATTGAGCTTCTTTACCCATCACTTCTTACTCCTTGTCTTTGTACAAGTTTCAGTGGCCTCCATCAGCCCTTTTTTAATATCTTATTTTTGAGTAGCATCCTTATCTGATTGAATTCCTGCCAGAGACCTACCCCAAATTTCCCCATCCTTTTAAAGTCATCCCCTTTAAAGTCAATCACCCTGGTCCCTGTACCCCCTGTTTCCCTACCCATATTGAATGTGAATTACACTGAGTGATGGTCACTGCCAGCCAGAGGATCCTCCACCCCAGTTCTCTTACAGTCTCTCCATTTGAAAGTACCAGGTCCAGTGTCCTCTCCAATCTAGTCAGCTCATGTACCATCATAATCATTTATAAAACTCACTAGGAAGTCCATCACATCCTGGTGCAGTTCCCGATTTAAAATTTTTAATTGCCCAAGTCATTTCAGTAAAGGAGATTGTATCTATCAAAGTTTTTGCTTGTTGCCCAGACAGTTGGAGAAGATTGCACTCTTGTAACAAGGAATCCATGACATAATTACCTAGAAAGACCTTACAAAATGTTTGTTGAATATGATCCGCCAAAGTCTGAAGGATACCAGTTTTATCAGTAAGCAATTTCTCATACCTATTTTGGACATGACAGAATGTCTTCTGGTTTACACACTTGGAACAGCTTTCAAAAGGATGTAATTGAAAACTTTTCACCTAGGTACCCAATTTTTGTTCCAGTACTAAAAATGTTAACCTGTTATATTGGTATTCCCCCATCTCTTTTAATTTGTGAAATTTGTTTAGAATAATCACGAGTCCCTGAATTCTGCAGTGTTATTAATTTATGCAGTCTAGCCCATAAGTCCAAATACATTATGACATTTCGATCTTTCCATTTGTTTATTTATTTATTTATTTATTTTTTTACAAAATCTTGGAAATCTTTTCTACTGTCTTTCCAGCACTGGATAGGAGAATCATGTATACATAGGACTGATATCCTGGTCTCTACAAGTTGTCTAAGCTGTGGTACTAGTGAAGGATCGCTCAGTAAACCAGCATTTAGGAACCGTACTCCTTTACCTCGAATCAAATCTGCAGAATCCTATATCTGAATGCCTACCAACCCGTAGTCTGTAGTTTCCAGTAAGATGACATCTGTATTGTTGATGGGAAGGTTCACAGAGATGAATCAATATTCTATTCATGTGGATAAGGTACCTTGAAAGTATGTGTTCCGGATGTGTATTTTTACAACAATGGGCATCAATTAATCCAGCATGAGCAACATGATTTCTAATAAATGCCGTACCACAATAAACTTTCTTTGTCTTTGCTCCTCTATCTGAATTTAACAGACTACAGCTTAAATCACCTCCAAATAGTACTTTTATAGATGTGAACAGATAAGGCTGAATTTATTGAAGTGAATCTATTCAGGTGGCTTTCACTTGAGGAGCACAGATATTTGTTAACCTGAAATTCTGGTTATGTAAAGAAATATCTAGCATTGATGTTCAGCCTGGATGAATGTCCACAATGTGTGTCACAAAGATGTCTGTGTTTTTTAAATAAATTCCAACCCACTACAAAGATCTTCTCCAATGGACCAAACTGGTTCCTCCAAATCCAAGCTATCTGAGTGACTTGAATATCAGAAACTGTTCCTAGTCTAATACCCTATAAAAATAATATCATAAGGTAGTTGTTCTATTATTGCAAATGTAGTAGTGTGCCTCTTAACTGATTTCATATTATTAACATTAAGGGATGCTATAGACAAATTGCAGAGGGAGAGAAAAGGAGTGGGGAAGGAATTTATCTCAGTTTGGCTGTCTTTGCTTCTGATCATGTCTCCCATTTTTTCTTGCTGTGCTGTGAAGCTGAGAGTACTGCATCTTCCATGTCTGAAGATGCCTTTCTCTGTGAAGACACAGACATTTTTGTTGCTGTATTGGTCCCTGTAGCACAAGATCCAGAAGAATAGATTATCTGATACCTTTTATTGTAGCAACAGAGTTGTTAAAAAAAGAAAACAGGTTCTTTGAACTTTCGGACTACACAGAGTCCTTCACTGATTTTCTGATGAAGGACTTTGTGTAGTCCAAAAGCTCAAAGCACTTGTTTTCTTTTTTAACAACTCTGTTGGTCCAATAAAATGTATCAAATCATCTATTTTTCTGGATCTCTCTGTGAGGACATTATAGAATAAGTGTCAGAGTCTTCCTCTTCCTCTAAGTCTCACCATTGCTGAAGGGTTGCAAACTTATTTTCTGAAGGTACTGGCTTTAACACTGTAGTTTTTTTTCTTTTTACTTTTTTTTTCTTCCCAACAGTCTGAAAGTTATCCTCTGTATGCATGGGGGGGGGGGCATCATTGCCGAGGGTCCCGCAGAACTCTCTAAAGGATAAGTTATGTTGCTAGGATTAGAAGAAGTGGTAGATTCCTTGTTATAGGTCCAGGTGAGAGTGTATGTGGTTTAAGTTATTTCCTGAGGGCTCACTAGGGGATAGAACTGTCCAGTTCCTAGGGTTTTACATGGTCAGATACCTTTCTTGTTGTACTCTCTGTAGGGGTCGTTAAAATACTAGCAGATGTAGTCACAGTAGTAGCCTTTTCCTTTAAAGTTTGGTGTATATAAAAATCTTGCTGCAAGTGATCAGAATCCTGATTATTATTAGCTGTCCAGTGGCATGAATGAAAGGTTTGCCCCTCCTCTTCACACAGGTTACAATGGGGGGGGGGTAACTGTACAATGCAAGCCAGAATGTCCAAGATCTCCACACAAATTACATTTAATCTGTTTACAAGCACTACTGAGATATTTCAATGAATCACATTTGTAGCAGGATTTCTGTTCTCTCTAGTAAAAATGTATCCCTCTGTCTCTGACCAGGAAAAAACTACCAGACATATGTTGAATACCAGTGTTTGAAATATAAAGTTTTACTCTGAATTTCCATCACCCAATCCAAAAAAACCCTCAGTGTCAATAATGGGCTTCAGATTGTTCTGTATGTCACATCATTTTTCTAGCCAGTATAATGTATCTGCCTTATTAACACCTTCATTCTTAAAAAGAATGGTAACATATTTAAAGATGGGTTTATTGAGAGGAATTTTAATAAACAGAGTCAAAAGCAGGCTATCATTAAATGAATGATATTGGTTCCAAAAGCATTCCAAAGAATAAGCTATTTAAAAACTAATATCACAATTACTATAATATGGGGCATGGATAAAGGAATACACTTCAGAAGGCAGAAACTGCAAGGATTGCATTATTAAACCATCCCCACATATGATTTGCCAGGAAACACTTCCAATCCTCCTTTATATTTCAGCCTGACAGTGTTCCTTCTTTTGGCTGGCTCCTCTGGATGGTGAAACAAACTTGCATAACTAGTAAGTTTTTGTCTGGAAGATGAAGTTGTAATTCTTCTGCATTAGGAGTGCTAGAGGAGGGAGAGGGGGAACTGTGTGAGGTAGAAGGGACTGATGATTTTCCAGTGGGGCCTGAGTCAGTGGGAAGTTCAGTATCATTAGCGAAAGTGTCATCTATTGCTGTTATTACAAAGTCTGTTAGTGAGTCTTGGGAAATAAATGGAATGTCAGCATGAATTGCTTGTGCTGGCGTTTCTACAGCATCAGTATTAATTCCAGACTGTGAGCTTGAAAGGAGCACTCCGTTGAAACTGGTGGGCTGGCCTGCTCAGTTTTCATGACAGCATCAGTCTCCTGATTTAGATTCATTGCGCTAACATGTTCGAAATTAAAACTTGTATTTTCAGTTGATTTATTTAGACTTGCCCTTGGACCTAAAGTTTTCTCATTAGTTTTCCCTTTAGCAACATGAATATTGAAGCCAGACATACCTAAATGGTTTTGCAAAGCATTTCCATCTCAGGGGATGCTGCATGGATTCTTTTAAGTTTCAGCAGTTCAGCTGAGCTGTCAGCAGCTTCATTTGGCATTCCATGCTTGTACCTGGGAGAGGGATTTCTGGATCTGGTACCCATTTTCTAGAAGCAGTTTGAACCAATCCAGCATTTATAACAGCAGCTTCTGGGGACCATGATTTGTCTGGAAATACGGTGTTTGTATTGGAGAGAGTGCACTAAGAAGGTTAGGTCCTGTTAAGGAGCCATCTTTCTGAAATTTCTTCTCCGGTACATATTGTGGGCTACAAGGTTGTCATTTACATTACTTTTCTTCCTCCAGTCTACTTTTTTCTTTAAAGAACTTTAAGTCTTTTTCAGACATCATAGCCATAAACACCTTTTTTCTCATGTAATTCAGCTTGTAACTTTTGATCTGTGACAAGAAGTTCTGCAACTTAAATATCCACTTGATAAATTGCAACATTGGCTGAAACTGCTGCTTCAAGTGAATATGGAACCGAGGAAGAGGCTAATTCCTTCATCCCAGACTCTCCACTACCCTCCTCATCCACAAGATTGGGTTCCTCCCTCTCCTCACAGGAAGTGAACATCACCCCTTGCAAAGAGGAGGGAATTTTTTTATTCAGACATCAAAATACAAATATGTTAAATGTACATTGTACCAAATACATTTAAAAGAAAAATGAAAATAAAATCTTAATAAATCAAATGAGTATTAATTAATATCCTCTTCCCTATACATGCTTCCAAGAAATAATAATACCATGCATGTTTATTACTGAAAGGATTGAATAAATCATAAGGGAAGTCAAAATAAATACTGATACATATGAAATCTGCCCCTCTCCTACTGAATGTTTTTGGTTTTTTTAATCAGATCATGCAATAACACACATTAATGTTGTGCAAACAAGAGGCAAAACTATGTCATACAAGAAAAAAAGGACTACTAATAATGAACATACATTGGATAAACATACATTATTTCCAGAGTAATTTTTAGCCCATAATATGGTACCCTAATTATTTTAGCCAAGAAAACTTTACCCACCAGGTGAGGTATAGTTGCACAGCTACCATTCTTCTGTTCTTTTTTTGGAATTTCTACTACTGAGTGTCTTACGGTACAAAATAATTGCTCTGGTGACATCTCCAGTTGTTGGAGCATCAATTTGCATCTGATAATCAAGATATGATATGTAATACTCAATAGCACCAAGTACATTGTGTTACAGTGGTATTTCCACCACTGCTTTGGCATTAAACCTAAAAATAGGATATCTGGTGTCAGAGGTTGGAATGGGTATCCATTCCATCATTGTAATAGTATTCCCCAAACTATTCTCATGTAGGGGCAATGGAAATATAAATATTCCATTGTTTCAAGGGTGGTGATACAAGATTCTCTTGCACAGTATCTGTCCTCTATCCCTTTATGTTTAAGGCTGTTTTTCAAGTTTAGTTTTCCATGAGATCTAAGCCACAAGACATCTCACATTGTTTTGGGCACTCTGTTATTCGTTAACATTCTTCCGATATAGATCTGATTGTGGCTAGATCTTCTCATCAAAATGTGGTATGTCTATAAAAAAGTTTTCCAGAAATAATTTATGAAAGGCTTTTCTCATATGAGAAAATACTCATTGTTTTGAAACCTGCCAAATTTCAGTTTCCCCCAGCAATGTTGAAAATATAGTGGGAAACCCCCAAGATGTGTTTGTTTAGTTATGTGGTCATTTTGTGGCTATGTGTCTAACTACTGCCCTATGGCATCAAGGACCCATGGAACCCATAAGGCTTTAGATCCAGTCAGCAAAGGTTTTATATTATTAATGAAAAACATGCTAAAAAAGATAAGGACTGGATTCACCATTTCCAGTCCCTCTTTATTTTTCCCAGCTAAAATATACCTCTCTTAATGGGGTTTAATTGACTCCCCCACAAAAAGGAGAAGAAACAGCTATATATAGTAACCTCAATTTTTTTTTGGGGGGGGGGTAACAGGGTAAGACCCATTAGGCACAGCAACCTGTTTTCAGGGGCAACCTGGGAGCACTGGAGAGGTTAAGTGACTTGCTCAGAGTCACACAGTATACAAGTGAAGGTTGAGGGAATCAAACCCAGGTCTATTTGCTGGATGTACCAATCTCATTCATAGCTCATTACTCTAACATCTAGGCTATACTGTCAGCTGCTGCCTGGGTGGGGGAACAACACACTTAAGTGTAAGAATAAGGATAATAAATATGTTTTAATTATATAGATCCTCTTTAACATAGACATATGCCACTGATTCCAAAGCCTAACTTTTTGTTGTGCTTTCTGTAATGAAAGATCCTAATTATAGTATGCAATATCACCCTGTCCAAAGAAAATACCCCACATTTTGCACTTGTCTTCTGTGATAGGGATGCCCATTATTTCAGTTACTTCTAGCAGTAGGTTTCCTATGAGTAGACATTTGCTTTTAGTAAAATTTATGAGAGTCCCTGTGGTCTGAGTAAATTCCTGTATTTTTTACCTGCCTGTATGGCTGTCTGTCTGTCTGTCTGTTAATATTAAACACAGATCATCTGCATAGGCCACAGTTTTTATTTCTGAGTCCACACTAGAAAATGATAATTCTGTTATTAGGTCAGATGCATTTAGTTTCTGCAATAAAGGATCTACAGTTCAGTAATTATGTAAAGTAAGGGGCTCAGCAGGCAGCCTTGTCTGACTCCCTGAAGGATACTACACTCTTGTCCAAGCCAGCCATTAATATATGGGGTGCATGTGGCATATTTGTAACAGAGTTGGAACCAACTAATAAAAGCTGTGGGAAAATCATACTTCTTTAGACATTTCCACATATAATTATGAGGAACTCTATCAAAGGCATTGGTCTGGTTGAGTCTTACCAAGAACCCTGACAATTCCACTGTGTTGCCTTTTTCTAAAATTTCTCATTAAAATTGAGGCATCTCCTATTTTTCATCCTAGTATACTACAAAATTGGGAAGGATTTATTTATTTATTGATTTCTAGGATCAGCACTTTTGTACCAGAGGTTCTTTTACAAAGGTTCCACATCGGCAAAGATAGTATCAAGCCAAGCATGGCCAGAAGGTACATTTGTAGAAGACAGTTACAGTTGAGTACATAGTTACAAAGCATAATATTTTAAATGAAATTACAAGCAGTACAACAATCATAAGCAGTCATTGAGAGACTTTTTTCAGTTGGTGCAATAATGGTTATGGTTTAGCAGACTAGGCCTAGCATTGAAGGGAACTGACCTGAGGGTTAGAACAGGTGAGGGGGGCAGGGTGGTTGAGCCATGTTGGATAGAGTGTGAGACAGAGGTAGAAGATGAAATGGGGGTGTAGACAAGGGATTGGGTAATAAGGGGAGAGAAGAACTGATGAAGAGGAGGGAACATGAAGAAGTGTTAGGTAGTGAAACCTAATAGGGATAGAGGATAATAGGCAGAGAAGTAGAATGGAGAAAGAGAGAGTGGTCAACAAGTAAGTTACAGAGGACAGTCACAGCCAGCAAGGGAGATGAGGTGCTGCCAGAACTTAAGCTTAAAGGGGTCTAGTTTTGATTCATTGGAGATGTCTTCAGGGAGGCCATTTAAATAGGTTGGAGTCTGAGAGCTAAAGGTTCACTGTGCCTGAGAAGTCCAACAGAAAAGGGTAAGGCATGTGCTTTTGGATGCACTACATGCACATTGGGGGTTATGAGTCAGTGTAAGTAGGTGGAAAGAGGCGGGGGGTGAAGTGAAGGGTGATTTTCTTGGCCAACAGACAGGTTTGGTAGGTGACTCGCCCTTTGAGGTTGAGCCAGATGGTAAGCTTGTAGAGCTTGCAAGTATAAGTGTTTTTGTCTGTGCCTGTTACAAGCCTACAGGTCTTATTAAGTGTGATTGAGATTCTTTTCAGGGTCAAGTCAGTAGCGGTTCCATAAATGACTAGGCCATAATCTATTATGGGAAGGATATAATTGGTGGAATCTAGCCACAGGGCCTCTGGAGTCAGGCAGTGCCAGTGGCAGTAGAGGGTGCCAATTCTAGAATTTACTACCCTGGAGACATGGTTGTCATGGAGGGGGTAAGAGAGCGGGCAGTCCAGCAGGATCCCTAGGTACTTAAATTCTGTTACTTGTTTAAGAAGGAGGTTGCGATTGTTTCGGATGGACAGGGAGCTGGATTTATGGTTAGCGGAAAGCATCACCTTGATTTTTATAGTTCATCAGCAGTTTGTCCTGTTCAAAACAGGTTTCAACCAATGTGAAGTTGGCCTGGAGCTCATTGATAAGAGGGAGCAAATCAACGCTGCTAGTGAAAAGGGCAGCATCATCCACATAGAGGGCTAACTTACTGCTACAGGATTTGGGAAGACTATTGAGGAAAAGACTAAATAATTACGGGCTAAGGATCAATCTTTGGGGTACCTCTGAGCATATGGGAAGACTGCAGGAGAGGGTGTCATTTATTTTAACTTTTTGTGTTCTATCTACGAGGTAGCTATTGAAGCAGTTTGAGACTTCTTTCGAGAGACTGGGTGTAGGGAGAAATTGTACCAGTAGGGAGTGATTAACGGTATTGAAAGCTTTTGGAAGGTCAATATAGATTGACCCTACAATGTGGCCATGGTCTAGGGCTTTGTTGTAATCCATATACTCTAGGAGGGCAGTGGTGCTGCTGTGTAATTTTTGAAAACCATGCTGTTGAGGGCACTGCAGATTCTATTTGGTAAATTATTCAGTAAGTTGGTCACTTACAATGCGTCCCAGGGCTTTAGGATGTATGTATTATATAATCCAGGGTGTCTGATAGTCTTAAGACTAACTAATTTAGTCAATATTTTAAAATCTGCATTTAGCAGTGTAATAGATCTCCAGTTTGCCAAATTTTGTTTATCCCCAGTTTTAAACAACAGAATTAATAATCCCTGATGCATACTACCAGGGAGGACTTCTTTCAGTAGGCAGTCATTAAAAAGAGTAACTATTTCTTGTTTAAGGACTGGGAAGATGTTTTGGTATAGCTCATATGGCAGGCCATCACACCCAGGTGCTTATCAATACTGAAGGTTTTGGATAACGATGGTCTGTTCCTGTTCTGAAATGTATCTGACCAGAGACAACTGCAGGTATTGTGGTATTTGCCCCAGGGAGTATGATTGCAACCAAGAATCTATAGGCAGTTCAGGACTAAGTGGAGTCCCAAATATGTTGGCTACATATGTTCCTACTTCTCTCATTATTTCTGTGTGTGTAGATACCACTCTCCAGTGTCTGTCTGTACTGCCTGAATCACCTTGTTGTGTCTTCTTTCACCACAAGTTTCAAAAGGGTTTAGCCCTGCCTGTGTATTTTGCAGGCCAAACCTTTGTTCCTTTTGCAGGGATTTCATGCAGTCATACTGCAATTGTCACATTTCAGTTTTTAATTCTTTCAAAATATCCTGGTCTACTATCCCTCCTTCCTTTTGCATCGACAGTAGTGCATAAAATTGTGATAGAAGTTTCAAATACTGATTATTTTTCTCCTTTCCTTTGAGTTTGCCTATCATTTGAAAATAGTCATGTATTTCTCTCTTTGTATCTTTCCACCACTCTACTGATGATTCATATAAAAATAGTACAGCTTAACTAGCTTCTAGAACATACTGTAAGCCTTCAGCTACTTTTGGAGGGGAGGGGAAGTTGTTTAACCAGAAGAATCACACTAAGCCAGAGCTTCTTTCCAAGTGCAACCTGGGAGCACAAGGAAGTAACAGTAAGTGACTTGCTCAGGGTCACACAGCATTCAAGTGGGGGCTATGGGATTCAAACCCAGGTCTCCAGATTTGCAGCTCAGTGCCTTTAATCACTGTGCTATACTGCCTCCAGAACATCTTTGGGTTCTACATAAGACTATAATTCAGTTTCCAGTAACCTCTACCCCTTGAGGCCTCCAAGAAATTAGAGAGGATAACACTTAAAAGCCCTTGATCAGAAGAGGCTACCGGAATAACTTCCATTTTGTATATTGGAAGAGAGATGGGGAAAGAAACCAATAATCTATTCTGGTAGAGAGGAACCCTTTAAAAAAGTGTATTGACATTGCTTTCCTTGTTGCAAAACTACACCCTGAAGACCTGTTTGTTGTATCAGTTGATTTGTACTGCATCACAGAAAAACTTTTCTGTTTTTAAACCTCTGTCCCATGAGAAATGACTAATATCTTACCCCCCAAACAAAATGTTTTTAGCCATAAACAAATACGGCTGGACCATTTTTAGTAATTCAATTCTCTAGGCTCTAGTTTGAGGCACATATATATTTATGTGCCTGAAGGCACAGTAATTCAATTTAATATCTACTAATAAAGCCCTCTCTGGCCAAATATCTACAGTATGGGTAACTTTAAAATTGTTATTATTTAGGCAAATCCCCACCCCACTACACAAGTCTTTCCCTATGAACCAGAATGTCTGCCCCCATATCCATGCTTCGCTGACTCATTGTATATCATGGTCACCTCAAAACCTAGTATTGTGTAAAAACACAATATCAAAATGAGATTCAGAAAACAAAAAATAAGTTGTTAGTTTATTTTTCTCTGATAAGATACTATTAGTGTTCTTGGATACCAGGGTCAAACCCTGTAATGAGGTTTGTTGCATATTTGTGCTCAGGTAGTTTTAGACTTTCACGCTCTAGACCTCATCTGTCGTTGAACTGGTTTCACTTCTTCTTTCTCTGGTTTCTTCCCTTTTAAATCCAAAGGTGGGTTTTCCCTGTCAGAGATCATGTCTCTTTGTGAGGATGACACTGAAGCAGTGTTCGATTCCTCCTTTATCTCTGTATCTCCCCATTGTAGAACTGTATACTTATTTTGCAAGGGCACTTGCTCTGTAGGTGTGTCAGGTACTTTGGTTTTAATCTTGCCTTTTCTTTTAACAGGTCAATAATGTCACCTTTGGGTACAACGGGGGGGGGCAGAGGCATGTCACTAGTGCCCTGTTCAGTACTGACAATGTGTTCAGCCACAATAGCAGGTTGACCTGGTTGGGCCACAGATGGTGTAGGGGTGGCAGTCAGGTGCAGCAGCAGGAATAATAACTGGCCTTTCAAGTCTTGATTGAGCTCTATGTACTGTTCCAGCACTTTTGTTTATATAAAAGTCTTGAAGCCCATAGTCTTGATTCTACGTGTTGTGGGAGGCCCATGGGCAATCAGCAAAGGAATGCCCTTCCTCCTCACATAGATTTCATTTGTGATATTTCCTTCAGAAAAAAAACAGTATGGCCAATATCTCCACATTGACACCTTTGATGATTTCACACTGGCTGCTCACATGTCTGGGGGACCTGCACTTATAGCACTGGTGGGGTTGTCCAGGATAAAATATGAAGCCTTTGTCCCCACCCAGGAGGAAGCAATTGGGCAGGTGATTAAGGTCTGAATCAGTTTGTTGTAATTTTACCTTTATACACCAACCCCCATTCCAGAACCCCTCAGTATCAAAAATAGGTTCAGGATTGCCTTGTACTGAACATTTTTTTCCAGTCATTATTAACATCTGTAATATTTACACCCTTGTTCCGAAACAAGACTGTAATGATCTTTGTGGGACTTTTTGATAAAGGAATATTCTGAATAGGCACCCATAAAGGGTTAGTTTTTAAGGTAGAGTATTTAGTCCAAAAATGATCCAGTAAGTCAGGGGATCTGAAGCTTACATCAAAAGTGCTTTCCCCAGGTACATGAATAAAGGCATATACCTCACCAGCAGTAAAGCCAAGGGATCTCTTGGTTGATTCTTTTCCCACATAATACCTGTTGAGAGGGGTTTCCAAACCTCCCATAAACCTTAACCAGACAGCGTTTCTTTGTTTTGCCAGTTCCACTGGTTTGTAGAAGAGGCTTGGATATGAGGGGCTGTATGTTCTGTGGGAGCATCCTGGGCACCTTGGGTTTGCGAGTCAGCTGACCCAGAGTCATTTTGTAGAGGGAGAGGTACCTCATTCATCTGTGTGGGCTGTGCTACCATTGCTCCAGTCAGAGCATCATAAGAAACTTCAGGATTATTACCCTGAGCAAAATAGAAGATGTACTCTGAGACTCCCATCACTGGTTTTTCTAAGCCTCCATTTCTATCTCCTACCTTGTTTGATATAACAGTCTTTGATATGTATGTCTTCAGTGGCATGACCCATTTTTACCTACTCTGTAACAGGCTGTACTAAATCCTCAGGTGTATTGATATCCATAAAATCAGTTGCCAATGCTGCCTCCTTCCTCCTCCGCGACCTCCTTCCTCCAGCTCCAGTACAGGATTGGAGTCCTCCATCATGCCGGGTCACAGCTCCCCCTACCGAAGAGTAGGTGACTTTCCCCAGTGTCGTGGCCAATATTCCCCTTCCCACAACACTGGTTCATGAAATTGTCCAAGGCTGTGTGTGGGTGTTGATGTGCAAAATGGCTGCCACAACACATTTAGTCACTTTACTACCAGTCTAGCATTGCTTGTAAAACACGTTGGGATACATTGTGTGTGGAAAGCACTATATAAATGCTGATTTCTTCTTGAGTGTGTGTGTGTGTGTGTATGGGGGGCTCAGAATATACAGTACTTTTTATTTTTCTTGGGATGTTACCATCAGCTAAAGGGCATATGCCATGATGACTACAGATGCAGTGATACTGCCCATATTACATCAAATGCCCACACATATCTCTAGTTGGGCAGGGTAGAGAGGAAGGATACTTAGATACTGAAATCTACATCAATGGCTGCAGTAGTAGTTTGTTAGCTGTGTCTGTCCTTTATAGATTTAAGTTTTGCTGTTTTTCATCTGCTCCTGCCTGGAAAACCTTTAGCATTTTTACAAATATTATCTGGGGTAGGGAATAGGAAATATGGGCAGACTAGATAGGCCTGGTTGTCCTCATCTGCCGGTAAATTCAAGTAATCTATGTATCTACAGGGAAGCTTTCAGTATATAACTGCTTCATCATTTTTATCATCAGTTGTCTGCTTTTTGTGTAAAATCATTTTAAAGTCAGCTTTGTGGTATGTTTTGGAAAGCCATCATTCAGCACATTGGTCTACAAAACTTCAGCTACAGCAAAAGGCATTAACATTGAATACACAAATCTGTCTGCTGCTGGCAACATCAGAGAATTTTGAACAAAAAAACAGGATGCTGCTGTCCCATGGCAGCAATTAACATGTCCTTTATGCTCAAAAGGGTTCTCAGTTACTTAGTAATCTAGTTACTGAACCTCCTGGTTTCCCAGGTGTCCCTTTCCTTGAATTTTTTAAGTTTGTTTCTTTTTGGGCTATTTGGAAGATAGAACTGCATCTAGTATTACTCTAAATTATTTCTGTCTGGTGATCCTGGACAGCTTGGCTTGGTATGTCTGTTGACAGCACTGGTTCCAGTATTCACCTGTCTCACCAGATTGCACCTGGGGTCCTTCACTGGAGTTACCTTGTGCTGTTGTGGGGGAAAAAAGTGATTCCCCCTTCTCTTGGTGAAGTTGGAGTAGCACAGTACCTGTGCACACCCTTTTACTCACTGACTGAAACACATTGGGGCTGTCTGGTACTGTCATGGGTACTGGTACTGCTCTGCTGCTCTACTCTATTTTCAGGGCAGCACCTCTAACACAGAAACATAGACTTTGATGGCAGATAAAGACTGCTTGTCACACTTAGTCTGCCCATTTTCCTACCTACTGGATAAGCTGCAGATCCTAGATAACCAACAACCTATTTCTTCCTACCCCTCCAAAAGAATTGCCTTATGTCTGTCCCATGCATTCTTGAATTCTCCCACAGTTTTAGACCCCACAATCTCATCAGGAAGGTGGTTCCATGCATCCACCATCCTCTCTGTGAAAAAATACTTCCTCACATTGCCCCGAGCCATCCCCCCTCTATCTTCAAATTGTGTCCCCTTGTTCTTGCACACCTCTTTTTCTGAAAGATGCTACCCTCTTGGACTTTGTTGATTCCACTGAGATACTTAAAAGTTTTAATCATGCTCCCCCTCTCCTTCCTTTCCTCAAGGGTATACATATTAAGCTCCTTTAGTCTGTTCTCATATGGCTTCTCTTGTAGACCCTGCACCATTTTAGTTGCCCTCCTCAGACCCTAATCAGCTTTTTATAGTACACTTGTTCTGTTGGACTCCACTTTCTGTCCTGGATTTTCTGCAGGTGGGGTCCTGAGGGTTCTAGAAATTGAGAAGGATCCTTCCCCACCCCACCAATACAGAATCAGTCAAATTTCATACCATTTGGTGCCCTGGAGGGTCAAGTGATCAGTTTACATTCTATAAGCATTTCATGCTGAGACCTTCAAAACAGTACTTATATATGGGCTCTTAGTTCAAGTGTCCTCCAGCATAATTGTCTGCATCACTAGGGTCTGTGTTTGCCCTGGGTGACTGTCATGTCTTGTGACAGCTGTAAACCTGTCTCCCTATATAACCTATCTGCAGCGTTGCATCATAGCACCACTGCTTTTATCACTCTACAATATCTGTCTGTACAGCAGCTTTATATTACTACTGTTTTTAGTAATTTGCATTACCTATCATTAGAGCTGACTCATAGCACCTCTGATTTTAATCATTCAGATACTCTACTAATAGAGCTGCCTTACAGCATCACTGCTGTTTTATTTATTTTACTGTTTTGATTTACTTATTTATTTATTGGCTTGGTTTTTGGTGACTGGGTAGGTACACTAGACAACTGAATGCCTATTTGCAGGTGAGACCCGGGAGAGTACAAAGTATGTGATAACCATAATAAAAACACAGGTACGTCAAGTCAACAACTTGCAAATATAAAGAACTACAATTCTGGGGTACAGATATGTTCATTATGAAAATATTGCAAGTTGACAAATAATTAGAATAATTAACAAATTAAGACAAGGCAAGTTCAAAAATTAATAGCAGGAAAGTACAATATGAAAATATTATAGGTTGACACGTGATTAGTTGAGTAACAAAGTAGATTGAGATAGGTACATTCTGAGGTGTGAGAAACAAATTAAGCAATCTACCTGCGGTTATGGTCAGGGAGGTTGGAAGCAGTTGCAGGTCATGGATTGGGTTGTGTAGGACAAGAGGGCTGATTTGAAAGAAGAGGTGGTGGTAGAGCTGCAGACATTTGGGGGGAGTGAATTCCAGTACTTGTGACCAAATGAAGAAAAAGCCTGCTCATCTATCTTGGTTGAGCATTTGGGTGTTACACGTGAGGTAGAGTCAACGGTCCTTTTAAAGTTGCTTCATAGTATAGCTGTCGTTTAAGTTTATATTAACTCACTATGGTGCTGATTCATAACTCTACTGCTATTTACCTTGCCTTGCCTCTTAGATGGCATTGTTTTGCTCATCAATATAAATGTACATAGTTTTACTCAGTTATAGAAGTACCAAAGTCATAATCTGCAAAAGCACATGAGCGTTTTGATTTGTGTGTTTGGTTCTGGTATGTCCTTCCCTTTATTTGCTATTAGGAGTTTTTTCTCCAGTTGCCTACTAGTTTTATTGCCTCACATACTTGTTTTAAGGACTCTGGGGACCCCCACATTACCATGCTTTGTTGTTCTTTTTTTCCCCCTACAATGCCTCCTGTCCCATGTGACAGTAATGCATAGAGGGCCATACATTCAGCAAGTACTTATCCACTGGGCACTGAAGGCTACACTGACAAGTTAGCAATCACTTGAGCCCTGAGTCTGTATTCTGCAAGAAAAGAATTAGAGTCTTTACTAATTATAGCACTGATAACCTGGAGTGATTTCTGTTCTTTTTATGGCTCGGTGTAGTTTGATTAAATTAAAAGCTTTAAAAGCAACGCATTTACTCCTGCTGGCTAGAACTAAACAATTATATAGAAAACAAAAATATTAAATTATAATTGTTTAATTAAAGGCTAAGTATCAGGCTTCTATCTTCAGATTACTGCTGCAGTACATTCCGTTACTAAATCAGTGGTCCAGGATGCTTCACTGCTACATAAGAAAGGATGCATTGTAGGACAAAGAAGAGCAACAAACCATTCTAACATGGAGATCCCCAGATTCCATAAAACTAGTAGGCAAATTTAGAAAAAAAAACTCCTAATAGCAGACAAAGGGAAGGACACACAAGGGCTAAACTCACAAATCAAAACACTCTTCCTAACATATGTTTTTGCAAATTTTGACCACAGTACTCCTTTAACTGCTAGTCGCATTATCCCCTCATCTGTTCTAGTTCAGTCAAGTAACTGCTTCTCTTACTCCCTATTATGCTGCTTGTAACATTTGCTCTCCTCCCACTCCTAACTAGTCTCTCCTCCCTCCCATTCATCTCCCTTCCTCCCTCCCCTTCCCCTACTCTCCCTTTCTGTTGTCCACCCTCCATCTTCCATTCCCCTTGACATTGTGGCCGCAGTCTCCTCCCTTCCCTTTTCATTCATCTTGAATCACTCAGGGGCCTCTGCCCCCTCTTTCCCTCAACACCATTCCTACCTCTTCGCCCCCTCTCCTCACAAGCATCCCACAGGCTCGCTCAAGCTCTTTCTTTGCTCATTGCTTATAGTAGCAGGTGACATTGAGCTTAATCCTAGTCTAGCCCAGCCATCCCCATTTCTCTCTCTACACGGGGTTAAGAGTGACTCATGTCACAGGCTCTTCCCCAAAACTGACCTATTGCAACCAATCATACTTAACCTGAAAACTGATGTACTGCTGATCTCAGAGTCCTGTATATCTTCCAAGATCCCAGATATTGCTGTTATTATCACAGATTTCTCCATCACCAGATAGGATTGTGCAACGAGGTGTGGTGGTGTTGCCATCTACCTTTCCTTTAGCATCCAGTTTTGAACCTGTGTTGTCTGACTCCTACCTTTCTGCCTGTGAGATGCTCCCTTTCAAACATTCCCTGCCCTTTTCAGTACTCATTTTTACTGATTGTATTTACTGCTGTTCTGGCATATCTCCCTCCTCAGTCACTAAACACCTCATCATTGTATCCTTACATGCATCCTCTGGTAAGTTGCTCTTCCTTGGTGACTTCAATCACAATTGACTCTCCTCTACCCTTTGCAAATCATGCCAAAATGTAAAGTCCCTCAGCTCTCACAACTAATCTCTGATCCCACTTTTCTCAATCACAAATCCCTCAATCACTCACAACTGGACTGGGTCCTCTTAATACACCCCCTCGTATAGTGGATGTTGATACCCTCACAGATGCCCCAAGTGACCACCATATCGTCTACTGTGTGGGAAAGATGTATTGTTCCAGATCTCCCCTAAAATTCATACAGATCCAATCCTTCAGAATTCTGGATCTGTCCTCCCTTTATGCTGACTTGGTGACCACTGACTGGTGCCCCATTTCAGCTGCCAGTAACATCAGCACTGCTCTTTAATTCTTTAACTCCAAGTTCTTGACTGTCTGGGATCACCGTGCTCCCCTGAGAAAAACTAGGGTCCGAGGTTTTCACCTACACTGGATCTCAACTGAGCTGCTGGCCTGTCATCGAGTACATAACCTTGCCTGATAGATTTACAAGTCCACTGGTTCCCTATTTGACATTCTAGTTACAGGGCACTTCCCAACACCTGTACCAGACCTACTAGGCTTGAGAAGACTATTTACTTTGCATCCACACTTCAGAACAACCTTAACCACCCCTCTAAGTTCTGGAGAGTCATTCATGCTCTTTTCATCCACATGACACAGCCACCATATCCCATCTTCAAGGCTGGCTACACCTGTCTCTGACCCTGTCACTGTCACCTCATCTTTCAACTCCTTTTTGCCTCCTGTACCCATTTACTCCTTTCCTCCCAATCCTCCTCCTCCTCCACCACTCATTCTCCACTTCCTCTCTCACCTCAACCCCCTTCCATTCCCCACCCTTCCCTTCTCTTTCTCTCTCACCACTGCCTTTGCTACCCTCAACACCCTCTTGGCTCTAAACCCTCATAAAGGTGGGAGACTGATGTTCTTGACTCCAAACTCATGTCTCTCTCCACTCCTACCATTGCTCTCCCTGTCAGCTACTTTCTAAACCTCTCATTTATTCTTGTCTCAGTTCACTACACATGGAAGCAGGCTACAATCATCCCCCTTCACAAAGGGGTGCCCCTTCCTCCCCTGGTAACTACTGCCCCGCTTCCCTCCTTTTTATTCTAGCTAAATTATATGAGCATCTTGTTCTCTTGCAACTCTTCACTTTTCTGGATTCCTCTCTTTCTTCGCCCCTTACCAGTCTGGTTTAAGAAGTCCCCCTCTACCTCCACTTCCTCCTACCTCCTGCATCTCACTGACTTTATCCTATCTTGAATGGATCAGGGCTTGGTCATCGCAGCCATTTGTGTTGACCTGGTCAAAGCCTTTGATACAGTTGCCCATACTATCCTTCTGGACCAGATAGAGGCAGCGAGGCTTTCTGCTCACTTGAGTGGTTCTGTGCCTACTTTAAGGGCAGGTCTCAAGCTGTCCATATTAGAGATGCTATATGACTTCCTTTCCCTATCTGCTCTGGCATCCCCCAAGGATCCATCCTTGACCCTTGTGTGGTCACATCCTGGACCTGGAGTTCTGTCTGGGACTTGGGATTGACAGTTTTGAGACTGATCTATTCATTTGGTTGGATCATTGCACAGTGCAATGTTTCCCACACTATAACCCAGAAAATCACCACTATTATCCCCTGTCTAATATCAACCTCCTCAACTACTCTTTCTTCTTCTTTTCTTCCTCCGCCTATTGGCTTGTTATGCCTCATAAGTCATCACTATTCTAGTTTGCTTTTAACTGGCTTTCGTTGCCTGTACACATGCCCTCTACCAACTTCTGGTTACATTTTTAACCCTAGCACTTGATATCAGTATTACTATGTATTTTTAACCCTAGCACTTGTATCAGTATTATGTATTGTATGAACCAGGTTTATTTTCAAATGTCTCCTGGGTTTATTGTACCTCACTCAGCCTGCTTATGTGTACCCAATGTACTCATGCCTATTACTCCCTCTTCTGTATAGTTCCTTGTTTATGTGGAGCCTTTGTAAAAGACTCTCTGGCTCAAAGGTCTTAATTCTGAAACTGAACAAATTAAAATAAAAAAGTGAGTTTTTTGTTTGGGGCCACCTAAGAATCCTCCCCCTGTTGAAATGGTCAGTTACTGTCCTTTAAGGGCTTGACCTCAGTAGGATTTCAGATGGTACTGGACCTATTGAGTGTGATGACTGTGTATGAGACAGGACTGGGGGAGGCAGTGATGGCCTGTAACAGGGTAGTCATGGAGGCCCCCAATTCTGTAGCACTGATTTGTCCATGACTTAGGTCCTCACGACTGAGAACCCCATGGTTTGATGAAGAGTTGAAGACTAAAGATCAAAGGTTGGAGCACCACTGGCAAAGATCTCAGACTGATGAGGACAAGTTGATTTTGAGATCCTTCTACAAGAACTATCAAATGACAATCTCCTATAAGAAGGCAGAGTTCCTGTCCAGGTAGATTGCCATAGCAAAGAACCAACCAGCTTAACTGTTATGGACTGTGGACAGGCTACTCCATCCTGCCTGTCTTCAGCCGGTTGCAGCTTTATTAGCCACTAGATGTGAGGAATTTGCTCTATTCTTCACTGACAAAGTGTGCTCTGTCAAGGTGGGTACCTCCCCTGGGGCACCTCAGACAGGCAGTGCCAGGTCAGAGATTAATGAGGGCTTCCCTCAGGTCTGGGGCAAGTTTGATCCAGTGGGGTGGAAAAGCTTAGTAAGATAGTCTTAAAGTTGAGGCCAACATACTGTGACCTGGATCCTGGCCCAACTCATCTCCTTATGGGTGTATGGAGTCCATTGGTCCAATGTTCACAAAGATAGTCCGATGTTCCCTTTCAAAAGGGGGTTTCCCTGAGCCCATGAAGGAGGCTCTAGTAAAACTTCTCCTGAAAAAGTCTTCTTTGGATCTGGATTGTCTGGTGAACTACAGACCCATCACTAATCTACCCCTTTTTTGGGAAGATTATCGAGAAAAAGGTGGCCACTCAACTCAAGGCATGTCTCACTTTCTTTGACATCTTTGAACCACTCCAGTCTGGATTTAGGTCTAGGCATATTATTGAGACTGTGCTCATCAAGGTGCAAAATTATCTCTTTAGGGCAAGAGACAGAGGTGAACAATCTATTTTCATTCTCCTCACCCTCTCATCAACATTTGACACTATAGATTATGGGGTGTTAATGGATTGCCTCAAAGAATGTTGTGGACTCACTGGCACTATCATCAGCTGGTTTGAGTCCTTCCTCACAGGCAAAACACAAAGGGTGGTGATGGGAATATAATCCTCCTACCAAAATTCCCTGTCCTGTTGAGTTCTGCAGTGCCTTTCTCCAGTCCTGTTTGCAGTGTACTTGCTGTTACTGGGAGATATTATTAGATGATACAGTATGGCTTGCCACTGTTATGTGGATGACACCTAGCTATATATGTATTTTGCACCAAGACTACTGAGTGCAGTCTCTGTATTTAACTCTTGCCTGCCTGAGGTCCTGGACTGGATGTCCTACAACTAGTTAAAGTTTAACCCTGACAAGATGGAATTATTGTTGATTAAGCCTGGATGTCAGTTGGGGACCAGATGGCCTGAGGAGGCAACCAGTCTAATGCTCATTGTTTCTTGGCTGGCTGTGTCTGATATGGTGAAAAACCTGTGTGAGATCCTTGACAGCAAACTGACACTGGAGGCTCAGGTGTTGGACATTGTCCAAAATGGGATTTACCACCTGAGGAATATCACCTTGATTAAGCACCTTATCCCACCTGATGACCTGACCTCACTAATACATGCCTTTGTGACCTCTAGGCTTGACTACTGCAAAGCCTTGTGTCTGGGGCTAAGTGGAGGAGCCCTGTGTTGCTTGCAGCTAGTGCAGTATGCAGCAGCCAGACTGTTAGTGGGCCTTTCTAGGTCATGCCACATAACACTGGTCCTACACAATCTGCATCAGCTGCTGGTGAGGTGGCAGATTTCCTTCAAGGTCAGCTCCATCATTTTCCCCACATCTGAGGTCAAACTGACAGGGTGGTAATTTCCTGCCTCTTCCTTGCTTCAGCTCTTGTGTAAGGACACAACAGTTGCCTGTTTCCAGTCCTGGGGTATATTCCCACTGTCTAGTGACTTGTTGAAGACCTTAGCCAGTGGTGCAGCAAGTTCCTTATCGAGATCCTTCAATATCCTAGGGAGTATGCCATCCGGTCCCATGGCTTTTTCTACTTCCAGTTTAAGCTCCTTTAGGACATGCTCCCTTGTGAAGGGGCTAGTATCTTCTCCCTGCGTATCTTCCTTTGTCCAGCTCAGTGTACAGTAGGACTTTTGCCACTGTCCTCTATGGTGAAGACAGAACAAAAGAACTCGTTTAGCACTTCTGCCTTGTCCTCATCACTCTCTGCCATCTTACCTTCCTTGGTTGCTAGTTGTACTATTCCTCCATTAGTTTTTTTTTTCTCTTATGTACGTATGGAATGTTTTGTCTCCCTCCTTAACACCCTGTGCTGTTGTCTCTTGTGTCTGTGCGTTTGCCCTTATAACAGCTTTCCCTGCCTCCTTTAATTTACTCTTGTATTCTTCCATATCTGCTTCATGTTTCATTTGCTTGAATTGTGTCAAAGCCTTTTTTTCTCTTTGATTTTGGATGCTACTTCGTGAGAGAACCAGAGAGGTCCTTTCCTTCTTTTGGACTTGCTGATCTGCTTAGTGCATACAGTTGTTACTGTATGCAGAGCAGCCTTCAAAGTATTCCAGCAGTCCTTTACATCTCCTGTGATTCCTCCTTCTAGTATGGATGCAATCATGGTTCTCATTTTGGGGAAGTTGGCTTTTCTGAAATCTTGTACCTTGATTTTGGTGTGACTATTTTCCTCCATATTGTTCACAGTGAACTAAATTGAACTGTGATCATTGGTTTTTAGACTGGCTCCCACCTCTGCTTCTTGGATCCTTGTGCTGTTTGTCAGCACTAGATCCAATATTGCTTTGTTTCTGGTGGGTGAGTTCACTAGTTGAAGCAAACCTGCTCCCCTTAGTGCAAAATGGAACTCTTTGCTCCAGCCTGAGGATGTTGTGTATGAGGGCCAATCCACATCCGGTAGACTGAAGTCAGCCACAAGCAACAACTCACCCCTGTCTGCCATCATCTAAATGGTTTCCAAGAGCTCCTTGTCTATGTCGGCTTACTGGGATGGGGGTCTGTACATGATTCCTACCCAGTTGGAGCTTTGTCTCCGGATCCTAGTGTAACCAAAAGGGCCTCTGCTTTACTGTGTTTTGCCTGGATTTCAGTTATGCATTTGTCATCTCTGACATACAATGCCCCCCTTCATTCCCATGTGATCTTTTTGGAATATGCATTTGCCATTACTGCTGTGAGATCAGGGATTTTGTTTGGCAGACTATGAGCATTGATGCACATTGCCTTCCATCCCCTTCTGTTTTGGTCATTTGCATTTTTAAAATGTTTTGGTTGTGTAGTTTTGTTGAAATGCTTGGTCTGAGTACCTTTGGTGTGATGTTTGGCCGAAATGCCATTTCTCACCAGAGGTGCGAAAATGCATCTCATGCAGGATTTTGAAAATGCCACGTCATGTTTATGAAGTGATGTGCAAAAATTGCTGTATTGAAAGTTTAGGATCAAAATATTGAAAATTGCCAAAGTTACATGCCTGTCTTAGCAAACTTTAATGTAGGCTCATAACTTTGCTGTTATTCAATATTTTTATGCCAAATGTTTAACACAGCCTTCTTATGCCCTCATCTTGTGAATAATAGTGGAGAAAATTTTCATCTCCTGCCCGAAAGGTGATTTCATGCAGTGACCGCAAAATCACCTTTCCCAACAGATTTACCTAATGCAACTTGCATTGTTCTTGAGGTGGTGTCCCAATAAAAGTACAATGAAGCCCACCATGATGAAACGCAATGTGATAGGTTCACTGCATGACAAAAGGGATTAACACCCATTGAAATTGATTGTTTATTGCAATAACTCTACTGCAGAATTCTGCAGTGCTGCACTTCATCCTGGTGGGCTTCACTGTATGTTAAAAATATTGGTGAAAAAATGTTGAAAAATGGCTAGGTAATACTACTAAGTTCAAAACCCCATTGAAATACATTGAACTGCATAACTGATTTCCTCAGTTTGCCATCCAGCATTGAAGAGTGAAGATGTGGCTGCGGTCCGGAGAGAATTACAGTGTTGGACACCCAGTGGGTAAGTAAGGGCTTGGGGGATGTGGGCTGCTGGGTGCTGAGTGGCAGGGTCAGGTGAAGTAATGGGGCAGCAGACAACGATGGATGGTTTAATTTTTTTTATAGGGTCTTAAAAAACACACACACACATCAAGGGTTGGACTGCATTCCAACACTGGGGTTGGGCACCCCAGTGTTGGGCTTGTTAGGGAGCAGTGATGTGTGACCTCAGGGAAGGGGGCTGTCAAGAGAAGCAGTAGCAGGGGTGGGCTCCCCACTCCACTTACACTGGGGTACAGTGGTCCACGGACTACATTGACAGGCTGCTGGTTCTGAAAGCTGAACAGCTGCTTGTTGGCTGTCTGGCTTCATGTAAACCAAAGGACCTAAGCCTTCTGATTGGAGTGGCTTAGTCCTTTGAAATACTCAAAGTTTATGCCCAGCAAGCAGCCAGTGGGCTCAGTCTTTTGAAATACACAAAGTTTTGGTTCAGCAAGTAGCCAGTGATGTAAAGACCACAGTGTCTGGTCATTCATGTACACTGCTGAACCCATGCTATTTTCAACTACAATGGGCTCGGCTGTGACACACCCCAGCAATCGTCTCTCATTGTAGCAAAACTTTTGGTGCACAAGTGTGCATCAAAGAAAAAAAATCACCTGCAGCCACAGAAGCATAACACAGTCAACTCTCAAGACCCCTCCTCCTGACCCATTATGTGCTCTAAGTATAACAATCCCACTCCCAGAACGTAGGCATGAATAGTCATTAAAATAAGGATGGGGTTGAAGGACGCAAAAGAAACCCTTCTGTTATGTTATCACTGGACTAATAGTGCCTTATAGTCATGTGGTACAACACAACATCTTAATGTCAGGTAGGGAACATTATGAAAGAACCATGAAAGTCCACCTCAATGAAAGTCCTGTACAAAGTCCCATGTAAATCCAAAGGTTCCTGTGAAAAAATAAAATCAGTTAGCCAGTATGAAATTTATCTTCAATAAGACTATTCAAGAAGAGCAACTCCTGCATATGAAGAAAGTGGCCAAGATAATTCCTGTATTTAAATCTGGAGCAAAGTTTAATATAGAAAATTATAAACCAATTTCTTTATTGCCAGTGGTTTCCAAAATATTTGAAAGATTAATAACAAAACAGCTGCAAGAGTTCCTTAAAGCAGGTAAGATCTTAAGCATCAGTCTGGGTTCAGACCTCAGCATGGTACTATGTCAGCCTTAATAAAGGTCACAGGTGACATTGCCAAGGCTCTGGATGGGGGGATGTCAATGGGGGCAATCTTTATTGACTTGTCAAAGGTGTTTGACACCTTGGATCATGACATCCTCCTGTCTAGACTAAAAACCCTGGGGTTATCTAAGTGGGTAGTACATTTAATTAATGCATACTTGATTGGTAGAAAACAACAGGTAGTTATAAATGATTTTGCATCAGAATTTAAAACCATTATTTCAGGAGTACCCCAAGGATCCATTTCGGGGCCTATTCTTTTTAATTTATACATGAATAGTTTTAATTTGTCATACCAGGGGGTAGGCTGGCACTTATATGCAGATAATACTATTATTTACTCTGAAGGTACATCAGTCCAGGTAATTGAAACCACATTACAGGATGCATTTATAGAGCTTCAAAATTTCCTCTTGGAATATAAACTTATTCTAAATCCCCAAAAGTCTCAGGTTGTATCATTTTCAAGGGATAAGAAGGCTGGGCTGACGGAAGTTTCCGTAAAGATCAAAAATATGGATAATGTCACCCTCCAGCAAACACAGAACTATAAGTATCTAGGCTTGTAGTTGGATAATGCTTTGAAATGGACCACACATGTAGATTATGTACTATAAAAGGTGGGAAAATGCCTGGGGGCCTTATATACAAAAAACAAAGGATGTATGACTGAGAATGTCAGAAAACATGTGGTAACAACATTAGTACTCCCTCTACTGGGTTATGGGGACATAGTTTATATGGGACAGCTAATACAGTACTATCTAGGATAGATGTGATGTTTAATAAATTGGCCAGGTTTATTCTAGGTGCCCTAAGAATAGCCCATAGACAGCCACTTTATGAATCTCGGGTGGATTTACCCAAAAGATAGGTGGTTATCTCATGTATTAAATTTTATGGTAAAGTGTAACAAGGGGAGGCTCCTCAATATATACTGGTTGAATTACATATTAGAGAAATTAAAGCAGGACTTTGCTCTGCAAATGGTGTTGAATATATGCAACCCATAATGAGGACAGAATCTGGCCGAAAGCATTTTTTCTGTAGGGGTCCCCAGACTTGGAACACTTTATCACTTGGCTATAGATCACAAATAACTAGTGTACACTTAGGGGAAATCAGATCCTGGATTCAACAAGAGGCTATTAGGAATATTAGAGAGGGAGTGCCTTGATGCAGAAAATACAAGTAAAATTACCTCTCTGTTACTTACAACCTGGGTGTCTGAAACTGAAGGTGTAATAAGGTCTGTCATTTCATAATATTGTATGTTTTTGTGTATAAATATATGTTTTGTAGGTTGCATGTTATTACAATGTATTGGTAGTACAATGTATCTGATGACTATTATTTTATTTTGTAATCATATTGTGTTTAATTTATTATTGGATACAATCTAGGGCCTCACTGGAAATGAACCCATCTCAGTCGAGTATACCTATTCACTACTATTTTTCAGATGAATGCAAATATTACTACTACTACTACTATTACAAATACGTTTACAAAAAAGCATGGGAGAAGCAGAAGGCTCTCATCCAACCTGCCACACAAGATGCCCTCCATCAACATCCTTCAATGCAGCTCCTATCATATAGGCACTAACAATCAGCTGTCTAGTATGTACTGTAACTTAAAAAGCAAAAATGAATAGGTTAGATGCAAACAACAGCTTAATCTTTTTCAAGGTTGTGCCTAAAAATAGGAAGGATTTGTCTAGTGCACTTACCCGGTCAACAAAAGCTAAATAAATAAACAAGGAAAGGTAAAAGTGACTCTGCCTAACTTCAATTGGTAAACATAGAAACATAGATTTTGATGGCAGATAAGGACCGCTTGGTCCACCCAGTCTGCCCATTTCCCTACCTAATGGATAAGCTGCAGATCCTAGTTAACCAGCAGCCTACTTCTTCCTACTCCCACCCCCTAGAATTGCCTTATGACTGTCCCATGCATGCTTGAATTCCACCACAGTTTTTGGCTCCACAACCTCCTCCGGAAGGCTGTTCCATGCATCCACAACCCTCTCTGTAAAAAAATACTTCCTTAAGTAACCTCTGAGCCGCCCCCTTCTATCTTCAAATTGTGCCCCTTTGTTCTTGCACACCTCTTTTTTTGAAAGATGCTACCCTCTTGGACTTTATTGATTCCCTTGAGGTACTTGAAAGTTTCTATCATGTCCCCCCTCTCCCTCCTTTCCTCGAGGCTATACATATTTAGCTCCTTAAGTCTCTCTTCATATGTCTTCCGGTGCAGACCCTGCACCATTTTAGTTGCCCTCCTCTGGACAGTTTCCATCCTGTCTATGTCTTTGCAGAGATTGGGTCTCGAGAACTGCACACAGTACTCCAGATGGGGTCTCACCAACTGTCTGTACAGAGGGATAATAACTTCCTGTTTTGTACTGGTGATGCCTCTCCCTATGCATCCCAGTATCCCCCCAGCCCTCCTTGCTACCCTCTCACATTGCTTGCCCACCTTTTGGTCATCTGATATGACTACCCTCAGGTCCTTTCCATTTTTGTTGTTGTTAGTATCTCACCCCCATTGTGTACTCTTCCCCTGGGTTTTTGTTTCCCAGGTGCATTACCTTGCACTTCTTAGCATTGAATCTAAGCTGCCATACATTTGACCATTCCTCTAACCTTGCCAAGTCCCATCTCATCCTTTCCACCCCACCTTATGCATCAACTCTGTTGCAGATCTTTGTGTCATCTGCAAAGAGACATACTTTTCCTTCCAGTCCCTCTGAAATGTTGCTTATAAAGACATTGAATAGGACCGGTCCTAATACTGAACCCTGTGGTACCCCACTAGTAACCCCCATTTCTTCAGAGTGGACTCCATTTACTATTACTCTCTGTGTCCTATTCTCCAGCCAATTCTTTACCCAGGCTGTCATCTTGGGACCCACTCCCAGGCTGGCTAACTTGTATATTAATCTTTTGTGTGGGACTGTGTCAAATGCCTTGCTAAAGTCTAGGTAGGCCATGTCCACAGCCCCTCCCTGATCTACTACTTTGGTCACCCAGTCAAAGAAATCTATCAGATTTGTCTGGCATGACCTTCCCGCTGTGAATCCATGCTGCCTTGGGTCCTGTGCCCCTCTGGCCTCTAGATACTCAACAATTCTTTCCTTCAGAAGTGATTCCATCATTTTCCCTACCACTGAGGTTAAGCTAACAGGTCTGTAATTTCCTGCTTCTACCTTGCTCCCACTTTTGTGAAGGGGAATCACATCTGCCCTCCTCCAGTCCTTGGGTACCACCCCATTCTCCCATGATTTGTTAAAGAAGGTAGTCAGTGGTGTCACTAGTTCTACCCTTAGTTCTTTTAGAATTCTGGGATGAATCCCATCAGGCCCCATTGCTTTGTCCACCTTCAGTTTTAAGAGTTCTTTCAGAACTCTTTCTTCTGTAAATGGGCTGGTATTAACTTCTGTATCCAGAGTGTTTCTGCTGTTTGTTTTAGGTACCTCCCCTCTTCCTTTATAAATACTGAGCAAAACTATTTGTTTAGTATCTCTGCCTTTTCACAGTCACCCTCTGCCCACCCTCCCTCCCTTTATAAAGCCTCACTAACCCTCCATTGGTCTTCCTTCACTCCCTGATGTACCTATAAAAGGTTTTATCCCCGTTCTTAACTGAGGTGGCTATCTTTTCCTCGGTTTGGGCCTTTGTTGTTCTGACTGCCTTCCCAGCATCCTTTTGCTTTAACTGATACAATTCTCTGTCCTGTTCCTTCTGTGATTCCTTGTACTTTATGAATGCTTTCTTTTTCTCTTGAACCTTCACTGCCACTTCCTTTGAGAACCACAGTGGTTTCTTACATCATTTTGTTTTATTTATTTGCTTCACACAAAGGCTCGTTACCTCTGTGATGGCAGTATTTATTATTCCCCCATTGTTCTTCCACCCCTCCTTCCTGCCCATTTGCTAGTGCATTCCTTAGGCACTCACCCATTTTGGCAAAGTCAGCCCTCCTAAAGTCCAGTACTTTTGCCTTTGTATGGCTTGACTCTATTGCTGTGTTTATTGTGAACCATACTGTTCCATGGTCGCTAGTTCCCAGATGGCTACCCACTTCTACATCTGTGATCCTCCCTTCATCTCCATTTGAGAGAACCAGGTCTAAGATTGCTCCCTCTCGAGTGGGCTCCAATACTAGTTGTCCAAGACATGCCCCCTGTAGGGCATCTAGAATAACCCCACTCTTTGAAGTGCCTGCTGCAACTGCGCTCCAGTTAACATCTGGCATATTCAGATCATCCATAAGTAATATCTCCCCTTTTTCTGCCATTCTAAGTGTTCTTTCTATCATTTCCTTGTCCATTTCCTCCCCCTGAGAAGGGGGTCTGTATACAACCCCTGTGCGGATTGTGGTGCCATTGCCGGGTCTCCAAATTTACCCACAGAGCTTCTTCTCCTCCCTGTTTTCCCTTTTGTTCTGTTGCTTTGATTCCTTCCCTTATGTAAAGAGCTACTCCTCCTCCTCTTTTACCCTCCCTATCCCTTCTGTAGATAGTGTAAACTGGTATGTTTACTTCCCAGTCGTGGTTTTGTGTGTACCATGTTTCTGTGACTGCCATGATATCCAGATGTTCCTCCTCCATCAAGGCCACTAATTCAGGAAGCTTGTTACTCAGACTACGAGCATTGGTACTCATTGCTCTCCATTTTTTGATGGCTTTACCTTCTTTTGCAGCATCCCCGGCTGACCTTTCTACCTCAGTCTTTTTCTCATTTAGTACCCTGTTTTGTAGGGAGAGGCTGGGATTTTCCTGCTGCTCATCAGTGCCTCCCCCCTTGACTAGTTTAAAAGCTTGCCAATGAAGCATTTAAACTGATTGCTCAAAAGACTTGTTCCCTTCCTGGACAGATGCAGACCATCCTGCCAGCATAGGCTGGTGTCCCTCCAGGTGGAACCCCAGTCCCCAATGAAGCCAAACCCCTGTGCTCTACACCATTTTTTCAACCATTCATTAAACTGCATGGTGCAAAGTACCCTCGCCTCACTCATGCCATTGACAGGCAGCACCTCAGAGAAGGATATTGTGTGTGCGACTTGTCATAGGCCCCTCCCCAATTCCACAAAGTCCTTCTGCACTGCTCTGATCTCATGATGAGCCAAGTCATTTGTCCCTAGGTGGACAATGACGTCCAGCTCAGACTCCCGTGCAACTGTTCTTGTGATCCCGAGGATGCGCTTCCTGTCTCTCCAAGCCATGGCACCAGGCAGGCACCTTACTTCAGTTTTCCCTCCTCCCCCCCAGTTCTATCCCCCTAATAATTGAGTCCCCCACCAGGAGCTGCTTCCTTTCCATGTGGTGTCCTCTGCCTCCTTCCTGTGGGCCTCCCTTGTGACAGTTTTCCTCAGCCTCCTTAGTTTCCTCTGTGGGTGCATCCATAGGGGAGCTATGCTCCCCCAGAATGGTGTATGGATTGTAGTGTGGAACAACTGACTGTGTGTGCCTCTTTTCCACCATCCTCACCCTCCCTGAGCCCACTGTGGTCCAACTGCTGTGCTTTCTTCGCAACCTCTGAGGTAGTGGTGGTGGCTCTAGTGCTCCCTGGATGGGGGAGGTTCCCTTCCTACTGTCCATTGTGTCCTGGGAGAAGGTTCCCGTACTACTGTCCAGTGTGGCCTGAAGACGGGCAACTTCCTCCCTCAGGGCAGAGAGTTGTCTGCAAATAGGGCAGCATCTCAGCCTCCAGAAAGACTCCCGGAAGACTGCTGCCCCACAGCAATTACATTGCACTACTCCCCACATTTTTTTTGTTTGTTTTTGGTTTTTGTGTGTGTATGTGTATGTGTGTGTGTGTGAGTGATTGGTTTGTTATATAGAAATATATATATATATATATTATACAATGTGTATGCTTATATTGTCAGTGCAGTGTGCTAGAGAGGATATGACAGTGATATGTACCTTGCACTCTTGACACTCTTGAGGAAATGATGTCAGAACCCCAGGTATAAAGGAACTATTTTCAGGGGTGGGTGGGGTGAGGGGTGGAAGGGGTTGGACCTAAACTGTGCCCTCACAAAACAATCAGCTAAAAGCTCTGAGCCACCACTGCGATGAGTGCCTTCCTGTCAGCAAGATGCCCTACCCAAAAATTTGACAGAGAAAATACCCTGCTAATCAAACAGAGAAAAATTCACACATCCAAGTCAGACACAGGTAAACCTCCCCAGACCCAAAACAGACCGGGTGGTTTGTGCTCTGAAAGCTGTCATCCCCCAAATAAGTCAGCTGTGCTTTAAACTCTTCCTGCACTGAAAATCTTAAGAATTGTAACAAATAAACGTAAACCTAGATCCACCTCCCTCTGTTACTTGAAAGACTGTCTTTTCCTGTTTCACACTGCAGGTTTTGCTATGACAACTCCTTAACCACAGTAACTTATTTAAAAATAGTTTAACTATCACAAACTCCTATGCACCAGTAAATTATTTAAAAATAGTTTCTGTCCCAAAATCCTAGTAGTCAATCCAGCTATCCCCAAGGAACAACCAAAATGCAGTATTCCAACACTTGTGAATTTACTTCCAAGATAAGCAGAGTTTGTAAGCTATTTTTTCAACTCCTCAGCCACCTGTAAGTTATTTAAAAATAGTTTAACTGTCAGAAAATCCTAGTAGACAATCTAGCTACCTCCAAGGATCTACCCAAATGCAGTATTTAAATCCTTCTGAAGTTACTAACAAGATAAACAGAGTTTGAAAGCCCCTTCTTGGTTAAACACTAAATAAATATGTGAATAAAAAGCAATTACCAAGGGTAGTTAGTTTCACCTCCCACAGAATTAAGCAAAAGTGCTCGTTGTTGCAGATATCAAGTGCAATATAGAATTTCTCACACTGCTCACTGCTGAATAAAGAAGTAGTGTCCTTCCAGGTCAAGAAAATGTGCTTTGTGTCCTTGTGTATTTTCCAAACCACTACATAAGTAATTTGATCTAGGTATAGTGATATATGCCCCTTAGTTATACCACACAGCCAGCTTCCCAGAGCACATCAACACCCATTAATTAAAAAGCTGGCCTATTGGAAGGGTTTAATGGTCAATGCAAGAAGATCTTAACAATGGCAACATAATAATAGAAAGTTTAAACACTCCCTTTTGACCTCTTCCAAACAAAGTCAGTTAATGGAAATGTGATCCAGAACCTCAGATTTTAAAAGAAAGAGGTGGGCAGGCCTGAGGCATATCAACTTCATGCACTCAGGAGCCTGACCTGAAGGTACCATTGCAAAAGGGTTTCTCTCTCTTCACCTTCATGGATATCACAGCTTCTGCCAATACTGAGACTGGAGGAAGTTTGCTCCATCACAAATAACACCTCTCCATCTCTGCACAGTTTAAAAAAAGAACTAAGTAGAACAAAAGCACAATTTTTTCCCCTTTTTAAGGTAGGTTTTTAAACTTCATAACTGTTAGCCCAGTTTACACCGGACTCATTAACATAAATAACCCCATCCCCAAATTCTACAATTAAGCCATAAAATGTAAATCTGTAATAAGCAAATAAAGTAGTCATAACTATATCCAATTAATACCACCTACTGTCTATTCCTGTCAGGCATTGTCCCATCTGGGCCAAACATGTTAAGCCCCAATGAAAGTAGCGCAGTCTCTGATGAGCTTGAAAAATAAATAAATGAAAGCTGACCCAGTAGTGCCGGAGGTTGAGGTGCTGGTCGCTACACTTCACGCCACACCGCCAACCTGGGTTCAGGAACTATCCCAGGCTGCCAGGGGTCAGCAGGGGTGAGAGAGGATTGAGTGTCCTGAGGACTGTTCTCCTCTCTCAGGGAAGGGGGGAGGCGGAGGGGGAGGGTTGTCATCCTGCTTGTTGACTGGTTTCTGGTGGTAGCTGGAGGGCAGCACAAGTCAGGAGATATGTGCCAACATCCTTACGTCAGTATGGGAGTGGGGATGGGAGAAAAGAGGAAAAGGAAGCTGGCAGGCTCCAATATGGCCCCGTGTCCCTGTGTCACCCCCAGACTCTTGATTTGTGCCCAGGGGGGAGAAAAAAACAGCATTTTCCTCCCTGGCCTTGCTGTGGGTGTCAAGCCACTAGAGAACTACTGGGGGCTGGCTGAGCAGGGAAGTGCAGGGCCAGAGGATGAGTCCCTCTGAGGGAGGGCCAGAGCCACCTGCCAGGCTCTAGGGTGTAAATAAATTAATAATTAATAAATAAATTAATGAATAAATAAATAAATAGAAAGTCAGCACCCTATAAGACCTGCATGAATAAACACCATGGGCTTTTCAGACCTTCTGAACTGTGATATAGTACTCACTGTGGTGACTGATAAAGAATAGTTCCATCACTCTGTCTCTCCGTTGAGGTATATTGAACTCTGTCTATTTCCTGTCCTGTTCAGTGGTTTCAGGGATCTGTGTCCTTTGCAGTTGGAGGAGATATCCTGTTTTGTACCATCTAAAGAATATCCCGAATCTCCAACATTGCATGAGAAGCGACCCTTAAGCTTCTAGTTCTGAGTTGGTGGTGCCTATGTATCATTGTCCAACTGTTCTGCTGAGGCTTTGGGAGACTATCCTATAGCTATTTTAGGTATTCAGCCTAAATGCCTCTCTCCTTCAGGGTACAAGTGGCTTCACCAGGCTTTTGATAAAGATGAACACCCTCCTCCCACAAAAAAAAAAAAACTCAGCATGGGTGGATATGCAGTTTGTAGCTTGATTTGCTTGTATTGGAGTGCTCTGATGATATCAAAGTATTGCAGTCATTGTTTTTGGGTGTCCAGGGGGTAATCCTGGACCAAGAAGAAAAGAAAGAGACATTATAATGAATTTCCTTTTTCTGCATGGCAACCCACAAGATGTCCTTCTTAACTCAATAGCAGGCAAACTTCATTGAAATTTGCCATGCCTTGGCTATAGGGTCTGTCGGGTTGGAGAACAATGCACAGTGAACTGTCTCACTTTTCACATCCATAATGGGAGGCAGTGCCAGGACATAGATTACATGGAGAAAATCAGAAAGAAAATCAGACATGCTTAGTTTCTGTGAACTCCAGAAGACCAGAGATCTGAAGGTTGTCAAAATGAGATCTAGCGTTCAAGTCTGTGCATTTCACCTGGAGGGCCTCGTGTGATGTAGTAAAGAGTCCACAGCCATGCCCAGTTGTGACATGCCATCTTCAATAATTCCCACTTATTGTTTCACCTCATTCAGTCTATTCTCCACTTGAGTAAACTGCTTGTTAAGGTTCTTAAATGCCTGCTGATTTTCTTTTTTTTGATGCCTTTATTTTTTTGAGGATCATCTTGAATCTGCTTCAAGTCAGATGCTCACTTTCATAATCTGTGTCCTCCCCATGGCCCTTTGAGCTTTACAGGGGAGACACTCCAGTTGTGCTCAGCACTGTCAGTACGAAATCCACCACCATCAATTGACATTTTGGCTTACTGTGTGCAGGATCTCATCCGTCATCTATCTTCTCCTCTGTCCCCAAACATTCAGATGCTTTCTGAGACTTTTTGTATGACTGTTAGGGAGACTGTGTAGTCTTAAGAGGGAAGGGCGCTCCTTGCATAGGCTGCTACCTGGTCCATGACATTACTAGAAGTCAGTGGCCTCCCACCTAAATGTCTGCAACACTGTCCCTGTTAGTGACACTCTCCATGTTAGTGAGTACCAGGTCCAGTATTGCTCCATCGTGAGTGTGTTCAGTGACTAGCTGCCAGAGGAATGCCCCTTACAGAGAGTCCAGAATGTCCCCACTTCTAGCTGAATCCACTGCTGGGAGGCTCCAATCTACACTGGGCAGTTTAATGTCACCTGCCAAGCAGCACCACCCCCTTTCCTGCCATCTTGCCAATGGCTTCCACCAGTGCCTTAACTAATTCCTCCTCCTGTGCTAGAGGTCTATATATCATTCCAGTGCAAACAGTGGTTCCATTCTCTGTTTCCATGGTGACCCAAAGTACCTGTGCCTCTCCGTGTATTCCCTGTATCTCTGTCACTTTTATGCTTTCCCTAACATAAAGCACAACACCCCCTCCTTTCCTTCTCACACTGTCCTTCCAGAACAGGGTATAGCTTGGTATGGCCATGTCCCAGTCATGAGTTTCACTGCATCATGACTTGATGATGGCCACAGTATCCAAGTTGGCTTCTGCCATGAAGGCATCTATGTCTGGAATCATATTTTTTAGATTTCTAACATTCAAGCACATAGCCTTCCATATTTGGTTAACACTGCTTGTTGCTCACCTTTTTTCCTTTTGACCTCCCTTGTCCTCCTCTCTTTTAATGTCACCATTCTCTGTTGTCCCCCTTCCAGATGGATGCAGTCCATCACCCCTGTATAGGTCGTTATCCTCCCTGGTGGGTCCCCAGTCCCCAGTGTAGCCAAAATCCTCCTCTCTGCACCATTCCTTTAGCCAGGAGTTGATGCTACTGTGGCAGAGATCCCTCTCCTCCCCCCATTGTAGACTGGTAGCACCTCAGTGAAAGTCACTGAGTGAGCTACCTGCCTAAGATCCCTCCCCAGCTCCCTAAACTCCCCCTGCACTATCCTAGCTGCATCCCTAGCCATTCATTAGTCCCCAGGTTTAGAATTCCATCCAGCTCTCCCTCCTGTCCAGCTGCCCTAGCAATCCTCAGGCTGCTTAGACAACTATCCTACCTCTCCCTCCCATTCCTATTCCCAAAACCATACCCCCTCACAGTCAAGTTCCTCACAGAAATTGCTTCCTCCTGTTCTGGAGTCCTCTACTAGCCTTCTTGGGGTCTCCACTATGGAGGCTCCCACATTCTCCCTAGTCACAGCCATGGGTACCTCCTCCTGGCAGATCCATAGTGCCAGATCAGTGTAGGGATTCCATAGTGGTAATGGTTGAGGAATCTGCCTCTGTTCCACCATCCCCACCCTTGTCAAAAACAGTGACGGAATTCAAGCATGCATGGGACAGTCATAAGGCAATTCTAGGGGGTGGAGGTAGGAAGAAGTAGGCTGCTGGTTAACTAGGATCTGCAGCTTATCCATTAGGTAGGGAAATGGGCAGACTGGGTGGGCCAAGCAGTCCTTATCTGCCATCAAATTCTATGTTTCTATGTTTCCAAATCTCATTACAGTCCAGCTATTCCTCTTCCCTGGCATCCCCTGAGGTAATGATGTCAGACTTGGTGGCCCCTGGATGGGCAAAAAGCTCCCACAATTCCTAGCCAACTCAGCCTGGAGTCTAGCAACCTCCTCCCTCAGCCCAGAGAGACGTTTGAAAATAAGACAGCACTGCAGTGTCCCAATGGTCTCGCTGAAAACAGCTGCCCCACAACCACTGCATTGCATTGCACCACCCCCAACATTCTCAAATTCTGTTCTCCCTGTGTTGCCTGGAAGTACATAAGCACCCTTACCCCTGATAGGGTGTTTCAGGTTTCCTCTTTTTCATTTGTTTCTATTTGTGTTTCCCCATGCCTTAATTAAATATTTTTATATGCATGTATATGCCTACCCTACTCTACTACTTCCTGTCTCCCACCCAAACTCACTCCCCCCCTTTTTTCCTGTCCCCTCTCACTTACTCTCCCGCTCACCACCTTTCCCTCCTCTCTAGCCTCCTTTTGGTGCCTAATGATCACCCTCTCCCTGGAAGTTTCCTTAACCTCGAAATTGTCTACTCGCTTGAACCTGTTATAGCTTGTTTTTCTATGAAACTTAAAAACGTTACTGCCTTAAACTGTTAATAGCAAATTTATGATGTAACTTTCCTGTCTGGTTTTACCTGTAATGTGTATCATGCTTTGTTAAATGTTCTTTGTGACGTGGAACCTTTGTAAAAGAGCCCTGGCTCAAAGGTATTAATTCCTAGACTAATAAACTAAACTAAACTAAACTACCCTAGATAGGGTGGTGTCTCTATTCCCAGTTTTGACCTACCTTTTCACTTTTTACCTTTCCCAGCAGTGACTATTGCACAGTAGTGAACATGTGCCTTACCTTACTCAACCAGTAGACTTCTATACATTCCTACTTCCTACTGCTAATGCCTGCCAATGCCTAATATGCCAATTACCTGTTCCACCCCATCTCATTTCCACTCACTGACTGGGACACAAATGTGCTGGATGTGTTAGAGTGGAAGTGCTTGTATAGTGCTGTTGTAAGAAGGCACTAAGCCTCTGTCAGCTCCACTCCCCATTTACACACCTAATTCACAGGGCTTCCTGAATCTACTCAGCCCAAGATTAATGCCCTGAGGTAGTTTTCACCACACCACCTGTTACAGTTTTAAAGACAAATTTCAGAGTTCCTCAAACACTGCCTACAAATCACCCTTTTCTCCCCACTTATCCTGCTACTTTCATTATGTTGAGAATATAAATAAATATATATACCTTGAAGGTAAATCTTGGTGCTTGCACTGCTCTCTATCAGCAAAATCTGTTCTTTCAGCTAACATTCTACATCTCCAAAAGCAGACTTTTGTGTTCCAGTATACAACTGTATGTCACTTTTACTTGGACTACATGACCTGGAGAGTTAATTTTTGCAGTTCCAATGCCTCTCCACCACACCCTCTGAACTAGGGGTAGGGTAGCTACAAAAAACCAGTATCATCAAAATGTACAGTATATATTAAAAAAAATGTGTTGCGTATTGGAATGACATTGCTTCCTTCACTGTGCTGCTTAGCAGTGCAGAGAAAAGTCATATAATACAGTCACTAGAATGACTGGCTACTACTGATGATGAAAGACAGTGGCCTAAGCCTTCGCACTTGTCGAAGTTAGTGACTATTCCTCAGCAGAGTTTCAAATCAGTTTATTCCAAGAACAACATTCAGAGAGAGAGAGAGAGGGAGACAGAGAGGGAGAGAGAGGCAGAGAGAGAGAGAAGAAATCAACACAGTCTGGCCATTCTCGAATCCACTTTTCAAATCTATTCCCTGGCTCAAGCATGGCTTTCCCTCAGAATGAGGCCAAGGAAATAACTGCTTTACATGGCTCTCACCAGCTTGTGTGGAAAAGTTTCATTTTAGTGGAAAGAGGCATACTAGCTTGTCAGAAACTTGAAGCATAAAACCTTTGATTCACTCACTCAATGGTCCACATGTTGTTCCTTAACAAGTAATCCCTCTTTAGCAAACCTTATTTATTGTTTTGCATGAAATTAGATTATAGTTGTATCTCTGTATGTTTACCTGGTGAAAAAATTCAAGCAAACAAATTATCTGTCTATCTATCTATCTGCAAAAAGTGGGCACACTGCATTGTTATACTGAGGGGGATCATTCATTTATTATGTTGGCTTGCCGCGCTTGCTCACAAGTCAACATCTTGCGGTAGTGCATATTTTGAGGTGTGGCTGCTGTCGGGCGAATGCAGGGCATGTATCAGTAGGTGCGTCCCTCACTTCCCATTCAGTGGTGCCACACCATGCATGCTATTGTGGCAAGCACATCTAAGGAAAGGTCCGCTGCAATCCTAGCAAAGCTCATCAGACTCAGCAGACCCTTCTTGCATGATCGCCACATGAGCAGCATGGCGGTCGGGTGCCCAACGGCCGACTTCGGAATTGCCCAATCCCCCAGCGGCCTGTCGGCTGCACAAGCAGCCCCATTCTCTATATGCCGAGAGGTGCCCAATCCCCTTCGGTTCTTATGCCTCCCCCACTTTCATTGTGTGTGCCGACTGGGAGTCCACTCCGCTGGCATAAGTCAGCCACCCCCACATTTCTTATATGCTGAAGGGGTGCCCAATCCTTCAGCTCTTGCCTCCCCCGCCTTTCATTGTGTGCCGACGGGGTGCCCAATCCCATATGCATTAATTCACCTCCTATTTTCTGCCAGCGAGGTTGCCTAATCCCCATCAGCTGCAGCACACACCTAAAACAGTTAGGTGGCACGCTGGGAGCCCACCCCAGTGTGCCATCCCTGAAAAAAAACTGTCCTAATGATGTTAGTTGTTTTTTTTTCTTTTCTTCCTGTAACATAAAAATGGTCCTCGTAGTCTCCTGGCACCCACCCACACCCACCCACTGTGCACCCTGCCTCCCCACACTCCCTCACCCCTCACCCCATACTTACCTCCAGAATCATGAACAATCTTCGATGGACCGAACATGTCTGCACTCTTCAAAGCCGACCATGAACTGAGGAAATGCCGGTAAGCTGTATAATGGAATGAATAGGGTTTTTTCAACTTTGCTGCATATCTCAGGCATTTGTTGGACTTTTGGCACCAAATTTTCAACCTGGGATTTTTAGGGCCCCTCCTCATGAATTCTATCACTGTCATGGTGTTAATCAGCCTCAAAAAGTGATTTCACAGTCTCTGCACGAAATCACTTTTTGGGACCCATTAAGGAAATGACAGTGCCAGTGTTCATGGGGTGGCCTCTCAAAAAGCCTATGTTCCAAATTTGGTGGGAAAAATCCAACAAATGCCTGTTTTATAAGCGTGCATGGCGCAATTGCTATATTTTAATGCCAGATTTTCAGCATTGTCATTTTTGTACACCTATTGTGAACAGTACAGCTGCCATTTTCCACATCATGCCCGAAATGTGTTTCCACACTTCCGGCGCACAATAGAGCAATCGCTGTGGGAAATCAGTGTTTGGGCCAGATTATTAAAATGACAGTGACACAGTTCATGAACAGAGGTACTAAAATGCCTCTGTTGAAAATTTGGTGATGATACTCCATAAAATGACTGTGTTACGAGTGTGCATTGGCAGATTGCATGCACACTCGTACCGTCATGCATTTGTGATATTTTCACTCTGGATTTTCACCATTGCCATTTTTCCACACCTCTTGATGGACAGTACAGCCATCATTTCACATATCCTGCCCAAAATGTGTTTTCGTACTTCCGGTACAGAATAGCGTGGTCGCTGTGCGAAATCACTTCTTGGGACACTTTGAGGAAATAACAGTGACACCGTACATGAGCACAGGTGCTAAAATGCCTATGTAGAAAATTTGGTGCCAAACGCCCATATGTAGAGACTGACAGGTGTCAGGGGTGTGACTTGGGATTGCCGGATGTAATGCTCATACCATTCCACCCCGACCCCCCACCCTGCAGCCAGTGACAGTCATCAGGATATGCCTTGGACGCTCAGGCTCCAAAGTTCACCCCCACTGTCCTATACTGCACCCATCTCAGTGTATTTCCTTATGGAATGGGGTGAGCGTAATGCCCAAAGACCCCAATGCACACCATGCCACTTGTCGGTGTCTACAGGATAAGGAGAAGTGAAATGGCATGAGCACTATAGCCAACATCCAAAGGGACACGCCAATGCGTGTCAGTCTCTGCAGGTTGGGGGTGGGTTGGCATCAGTTCAATACTTCACTGCTATTCCTATTATGCATCTCTCTAACTCCTGCACTACCAATGCCATTGCCAGCAAGACAACATTCGGCATTGACAAATGCTTGTTATTCACTGCAGTGCTACTTTGCTACAATATGATACCAAGATGCACTGTGTATTCTGTATGGATGGTGGCAACTGACCAGTAGTTTCTGAAATAGCCTGCCTTTATTGGCCAGCATGAACATAAACCTCCAATCCATACAAGAATTCAGTGTGTTGCAGGTGCAAATATAAATGTATTGGCTGCTGTACTGATAGTGACTATGAGGCAAACTTGTGTGGGTTTCTCTGAGGACCACTGTACAGTAGTTCTAACTGATGTGTACATTTATTATTGACTGGATTGTAGGTTTGAATTACACTGTTAACTGAGTCCTGACATCGTCGTGCAGAATTTTGCATGTTACTATATTAATAGCTTGATAGTCAACATCTGATTCCTAATCTTGATTGAGAAGAGGATTAGTTTTCATCACAACTTGCAAGTTGTTGTGTGGACATTTACTGTAATTCTGCCCAAATGTCTTCCAATAGCTGTTGTTAGAAACATAGAAACATAGAAGTTGACGGCAGATAAGGACCGCAAGGCCCATCCAATCTGCCCATTTCTTTTTTCTACCTTATGAATGTGCCATTGGCCTTTGCTCTGTCAATGGCCTTTCCATTCATACTCATCATTATTGTTCCCTTATGCCTATCCCCTGCCTGTTTGAAGCCCTGCACTGTATTCATATCCACCACTTCCTGAGTTAAGCTGTTCCATGCATCCACCACCCTTTCTGTGAAAAAGAACTTCCTCACATTATCCCTTAATCGGCCTCCCTCTAATCTCATGCTGTGTCCTCTTGTCCTGCTATTTTTCTTATATAGAAACATGTTAGGCTCTTTCATCTTGTTAATGCCCTTAAGATGTTTGAATGTTTCAATCATATCACCTCTCTCCCTCCTTTGCTCTAGGGTATACATATTGAGTTCAGTTAATCTGTCCTCAAATGGTTTCTGATGCAATCCCTGCACCATTTTGATTGCCCTTCTCTGGGCTGCCTCAGTTTGGTTAATGTCCTTGTGAAGGTGTGCCCCCCAGTACTATATGCAGTACTCTAGATGGGGCCTAACCAGTGTCTTGTAAAGAGGGATTATTACCTCCCTCTTCTGACTTGTGATGCCCCTACTAATACACCCCAACATCCCTCTAGCCTTACCTCCTGCTTTAGAGGTCTGCTTGGATGATTTTAGGTCATCGGTGATGATGACACCAAAGTCTCTTTCTTCCTTTCTGACTGCCAGCAACTCACCTCCCAGCCTATAGGTGGCTTCAGGGTTTCTCTTCCCTATGTGCATGATCTTGCACTTCCTTACGTTAAACCCCAGTTGCCACTCTTCTGACCATTTTGCTAGTTTATCCAGATCTCTTCTCATTCTGCCCACACCATCTGGATCATCTACTTTATTGCAGATCTTGGTGTCATCTGCAAACAGACAAACCTTACCCTCCAGTCCATCTGCAATGTCACTGATGAAGATATTGAAGAGGACTGGCCCCAGGACTGATCCCTGAGGTACCCCACTTGTGGCTTGCATCTCTTCTGACTGTATACCATTTACCACCACTCTCTGTTTTCTGCCCATCAACCAGTTTTCCACCAAGTTGACCAACGTCTGATCCACCCCAAGCTTACCCAGTTTATTAATCAATCTTCTATGTGGAACAGTATCGAAAGCTTTGCTGAAGTCAAGGTAGGCAACATCAACTGCTCCCCCTTGGTCCACCACTCTGGTTACCCAGTCAAAGAAATCTATGAGATTAGTTTGACAGGACCTTCCTGTTGTAAACCCATGCTGTCTTGGATCCTGTGCTCCTATGGATTCTAGGTATTGCACTATCCTTTCCTTAAGGAGTGTCTCCATAATCTTGCCCACTACTGAGGTAAGACTGACTGGTCTGTAGTTCCCTGCCTCCACCCTGCTACCACTCTTCTGGAGTGGGATCACATGAGCCCTTCTCCAGTCTTCTGGGACCTCTCCTGTGCTCAGAGACTCACTAAACAGTTCTGATAATGGCTCTGCTAGTTCCACCCTTAGCTCCTTTAGTACCCTGGGATGTATGCCATCAGATCCCACTGCCTTGTCCACCCTGAGCTTATCGAGCTGTTGTAGGACCCTTTCTTTTGTGAAGGACTAGTGCATACCTCCTTCCCTCTGTATCCATGGTGCAAAGCTGTGGGCCCTCCCCTACCTTCTCTTCAGTAAATACTGAGCAGAATTATCTATTTAGGATAGATGCTTTTACATGGTCTTCCTCCTCACACACCCCCTTATCCCCTTTGATCTTAGCAATACCTCTTCTGGACTTTCTCCTTTCACTAATGTATCTATAGAAAGTCTTGTCACCTTCCTTTACTTTTCATGCTAGTGTTTCCTCAGTTCAGACCTTTGCCTGCCTTACTGCCTTCTCTGCTTCCCTTAGGGAAGTTTGGTATGCCTCACTATCTTCATCCTGCTGTGTTCCCTCATATTTCCTGAAGACCAGCCTTTTGGCTGTGACCTTTTTTGCTACTGTGTTTGAGAACCAAAGTGGTTTCCTTCTTCTTTTGCACTTCCTTTTCTCACTAACAGAATGGGATGTTGCTTCAAGTATAGCATCTGTAATGCTGGTCCACTTTACCTGTACCCCATCACTTGTATTTCTTTTTGCCAGGGCTAGCTTTACTCTGTTGGCCATCTTATCAAAGTCAGCTCCTCTGAAGTCCCATATTTTTGCCTTGGAATAGGAAGATTTTGTTCTAGTGGCCAAATTGAACCATACCATGTGATGGTCACTGGCTCCCATGTGATCTTCTACCTGGAGATCTGTGGTCCATTCCTTGTTAGTCAGTAAAAGAAATTCCTTGTGAGTCTCAAACCCACAACACTTATTCGCAGAGGCAACCACCCAATCCACTGCACCACACACTCTGCTTTGTTGTGATAAGAAGTGAAGCTTTCAAGTAAACAGTAGTTTGACATTTGTGTCAGATATTACAACATGTACAATACCCTTGTTTTAGTAAAGTCAATCACATTCAAAAGGGTTCTGAGATTCAAAATTTTTAAGTTAGGGATATTTCCCTATTTATAAGGATTGCCTGCATTTAAGTGACACTCCCACTCATCCAAGCATCCAAGACAGACAGACAGACAGATAGACAGATAGATAGATAGATTTAAAAATGGTGGTTATAATTTGGTCCCTGTTCTTGGAATGTTAACCAAAGAAACTTACAGTCCATGAAATGGCTAATGTAAAATGTGTCATGCAATGTGTAAATGATATAAATCACCTATGGTTATTTTTGGAAATGCTAGGTTAGTGCATACTGTATAAACTTGTAAGGTAGCTGTGCATTTAATGAGCTACTGCTTGAATCTGGAGGATGTCACACCCCAGCACCAAGTGGTGGGATTTGCCACTGGGATTCACTCTCCTGCAGAAGTGCACATGACTGCCATCTCCTACTCTGAAATCACTGTTGACTTTTTTTTTACAGTTTCCCACAGTGCAAGAAATGACTTATGTTTAATCATGCATGTCACAGGTGTCATTTTTGCTTGTAAGATGCCAGCTTTACATCAACTTTTAATAACAGTTTCAATGGCTGTAGATGTCATGTTTTTCTAGCCACTTCATTAAGCGACTTGAATAGGTTGATGTGTTCAGAGAAACAGATCATGCATTTGGAGGACAGCATCTCTACACAAGCTGCTGAGTGTTTACATAATTACTATTGTTCAAAGATGAACATGCCTTGAAATGGAAAGCTGTCTATTAACACCAGCACCAGTTATTATGATCATTTAATTATTGCAAGCAGCACCAAACTGACGTGGGATGAGTTGTTTCTAATAGTTTGGATGACAAGCTTCAATCACAGGGAAGCAATTTAATATTGAATAATTGTAATTCACAGCCTTTTCTGCATGTACATTTTAATTACACAGTACTCAACTTTCTTGCATGTTTATCTATCTATCTATCTATCTATCTATCTATCTATCTATCTATCTCTTTCTATCTAGCCATGTAGCTATCTGGCTTTCATTTTTATTTTGTAATTCCCTCCCCCTTCCAGTTCTGGTAGCCCTTCATCAACCTTCCCCAATATAAAGTACTTACAAAAGCAGACTGAGGTGCTCACCCCCGATACCACTTGCCCGAACTCCTCCACTACAGGGCACTCCCCAGTGCATAGATGGGGACACTGGGGTGCCCACACATACTGCCACTGTAGAGTAAAAGCCAACACTGTGTCCCTCAATCCCCAGTGTTGGATCCAGTAAAAATGAAATAAAGAAAACAGTCCCTTGTTGTCTTGGTTGTGCTCTGTACATACCCTGCAAATATCAAAATGGCCCCTCCCCAATTTAATCCCCACACCCCCACCGATGCTACCCTGATCCCCCACTCAGCACCCACAACTCCACCCCAACACACCCTCACTCACCTAAAATTGCCCCATTGCTTAGATCTAATCTCTGAGCAAAAACAAAATCTTGTTGCTGCAACTGTCGACTATGATGTGAGAAAACAAGGTAAGTCCATTTCATGTATTTTAATTCATTGTAAATTTTTACTGTTAACTGTGTTATTTTCAATATTGTACACCAAATTTTCAACTTGGCCTTTTTGGGACCCCACCTCATGATCAAGGTAGGTCAAATCTTTAAAATCCATCCAGAAAGGTGATTTTGCAGACACTCCATGAAATTACCTTTTAGGCAGTATTTGAAACTTTTCACCTAAGGGGTTCATGAGGTGGGGTCATAAGAAGACTAAGTTGAAATTATGGTTAAGAAATATGGCAAAATTACAAAGTTATAAGTGCACTTGAAATATTTCAACCTTCCCTCACAACTTTGCTGATATTCCATATTTTTCCACTAAATTTTCAGCATGGTCTTTTTGGGACCACACCTCATGAAAAATGCAGCACATCTGTGCTAAAAAGTGATTTCACAGTTACTCTGTGAGATCGCTTTTTGGCAAGATTTGGACATTTTCACCTACCGGGTTCATGGTGGGGGTCATAAGAAGACTATGTTGAGAATCTGGTGTCAAAATATGATACAATTATCAAGTTATGAAAACGGGCACTGGAGAATTGTGGAACAATCTTGCCAAAAATTACAGGGTTTTTCCTGATTTATTGTGGTGAAATTGCAGAGAAATTGTGGTGGGCCTTGGCATGGTTTTTGTATAGTTAACTATTGGGTTTGTGTACTACAACACCAAAAAACACATTAGAATGCACAAATAACTACTTTTATTTTAACAGTATCTATAAATATACAAAATGATTTTATCCTGCTACATGTTACTGTCTGTCAAAATGTAAACAATTCCTTTCAGGACAGCTTGAAAATACCACCATTCAGAAATAAACTTTAAATGATTATTGCATTTTGGCACTAAAAGCAGCTTTACATTGTCTTCTGTTAAAATCCATTGATTATTCTTCAGCAGGTCGGAATATACTGAAAATGTTGGTTCCACATCAGCTGTGCTCACTTGAAACCAATGTGTTTCATCCTACCAGGACTCATCAGTGTGCCTTTTGTGTTGATTTGCATATACAGTCCATGATGCATTGCATTATGGGGCTATGTGTGATTTTGTATTTCTTCGAAACTTGGATTCTCAGCCAATGCCTTTTGGGGTAACCCTTACCGCAGTGCTTATGCACTTAGGTTCTTTGTCTTTTAAATCCCTAAATATTTCTAAATCTGGAGGCTTAGATGACCTTGAGGCCAGACTGTTGAGAGATGGAGCTGATGTTAGTGCTTTACCTTTAACAACACTTTTCAACAGAAGTCTCTACTGTGGTTACTTCCCTGAACTCTGGAAAAGTGCAAAAATACTTCCGGTGTTCAAGTGAGGTGACTCACACCAGGGAGGCAATTATAGACCTATAGTTTGCTTCTGTATTATCTAAGATATTTGAAAAGAAAATTCATAAACAGGTTTACACATATCTGGCTAGTAACCATTTTCTTGTCCCCCAGCAGTCTGGATTCAGGCCTATGCATTCTACGTGCACAGCTTTGGTAGATTTCACGGACACCGTCACATCTTGGTGCTAGAACTGTTAATTGCAATATGAGAAACTAATCTAAGTGCAGTTCAATGTGAAACAATAACAATGTCTACACCATTTCTCTTGGTGACTGGCAGGTAGCCATTCACAAACAACACTTCCATGAATAAAAATGCACTTTCATTTTAGAAAATGAATGGAGAAGTGTGATTTCTTTTGTTGGAGCGCAACTTTCTGGAACAGTTCTGAATCACTGGGATTAGCCAACCTACAGTTGAACTCCCTGGTTACCCTGGAGTGTGTAGACATTTTTTTGGGAAAGCACTTGGATCCCACCACAGTCCAGCAATTCATCCTCTCTGACATCCTCTGGGGTAAAGTTGGCAGACTCTGTGGCACCTAGGTGGGGGAAGAGGACCTCTGAATCCAAGCTAATTCAACCTGAAGTCAGGTGACCTCCTCCCTCAGGCCATATTTATTTATTTATTTATTTATTTATTGGGATATTCAGTAAGACCTTTGAGTCAGAGACTCATTTACAAAGGTTCCACATCATACATAGAAGGTACTGGGACAATATTTTTGTAGATTGCAGTACATTACATTGCATTACATTACATCACATTGGGTACACATTTATTCAGTGAAAGACTACTATTCCAAGATAACATGATTTACATAGATTCGCATAGCTGTAAGGTAGCAGAGAGGTTCTGAAGAAGGCTGTTTGTCAACTAATTAGCTCATAGGAACATTAGATATGGAGGACACAAAAGCGTTGTTCTAGGTCATCGGGGAAGGGGGTGTCAGTTGCAGTCACATACGTTAGAGGCCTGGAGGTGTTTTCTTAGCCTGGCTTTAAAAGGGCCAAGCCTAGTTTCATCAATTATTAGGCCTGGGAGTGAGTTTGTCCAGAAAGGGGCCTTGTAGCTAAAGGATCATTGGAATTGGGAAGTCTGGCAATGGGGTACCCATAGCAATGGTTTGTTCGAGCTATGGGTGGTTCTGCCAGGAGGTTTTGGGAGGATAATTTTGTCAAGGGTGGAAGGGTGAGTCCTAGGATTATCTTTTTGGTCATTAGGCAGGTGTGGTACCTGATTATGTTGTCTAAGTGCATGCATGCAGATGGGACTGTACCACAGTCTACAGAAGATCTCTCTGAAATCTGTCTGAAAACTGCTGCCCCACAACCACTGCACTGCACCCCTCCTAATATTCCCAATTCCTGCACTCCCTATGTTACCTGGAAATAATTTTGTACCATCACCCGAAATAGAGTCATTCTAGTTCACCCTTTTTGTTTTTTACTTTCTTTTTTACCCTTATCCTAGATAGGGTGTTACCTCCTAACTGCCTTAACAAATAATTTCAACTTGTGTGAACTGTGTTCTTCTGCCTTTACCACCTTAACTTCCTCTGCTTTGTCCTACTGAGGCAATAGTACCTTTACTTTCACCTAACCCTTTGCTACTTGAACCAAGATAGAGTGTTATTTGTTTTCCCTGTTTCCTTCTTAAATCCATTTATACCCGTAGCCTAAGAGGGTGTTGCACCTACAGTATTTCCAGTTAAGGTCTACCATTTTCCCTCCACCCTTCCCTGCTGTGAGTGTTAAAATGGGAGTGGTCAGAAACCTTACCTTAGTCAGTAGGCTTCCTGCTTCCTTCTGCTGTTGCCTATTGGACACCAGTTACCTGGGCCACTCCTCTTTGTCCCACTCATTCACTGGGACATGAATCCCTCCAAAACAAATGCAAAACTACTAGTGTGTGTCATGTGTGTCACCAGAATTCTCAGCATTTCTTTGTAAGTTTTTCAGTCGTTCTTTGCACACTATGAAACCTACTTGAGGGATGGTTTATTTTGCTTTTGTAAAATCTTTAAAACAAAAGTGACTTCAATGGAAAGTTCTTACAACCCCTCTGTCAGCATATTTTTGCTGAAATTGCATGACTGTAGAGGCATAGTAACATAAGAAATGGCAGATGAAAAAAGAGCAAAGGTCCATCGTGTTCACCTACTGACAACCAGGCAGCATCTGCATTTAATATTATATGAAACAGCTGTAGACTTTCATTCTTTAGAAAATGGTACCAGCAAATGTCAAGGTGAAGAAAACTGCCAGTGGGAGAAAACTGGAACCAAAGCAAATGGTGCCACGCTCCCAAACCACCCAAATCCAGCACGTACCAGAAAAAATATATTGCAAACCATAGAACTTTCTTCAAATAAATCAGGAATATTATTACAAATCCATCATGTAAAATCAATCCATCTTGACAGAACAAGGTCACTTTATTAAATATAGTGCACTGCTGTTCAGTTAAATAAAGTGCAATTTAGATGCTTAAAGCAGCAGTATTAATTAGTCACTGTATAATTTGTTTAAGCAATACTGTTTGTCTGGCAAAACTATTAAGATATAGATGGATTTTTTTTTCTTTCATTCCTGAACCAAAATACAGGAGGCTGGATTTTCAAAAGGTGGCACAGGGCTTACGTCAACCCTGCACCACAGCAGTGAGGTTTTAGCAATCTGCCAAACCACTTCGCCACAACTGTGTCCGATTTAACAATCTCTGGCACAGTTGTGACAGTTTTTATACTTTACGGCAGCTTGCACCACATATCTGGTGCAAGCTTCATGAAAGAGGTCCTCAGGATTGCTACAAACTCGACCACAAAACGTTGATCTTGCTTGCGGAAATTGCTGCATCATATAGAAAATCCTGATTGCCAGCGGATGAATGCCTCAAGATCCATGCGCCGTATATATGGTGCAGTCAGTGTCTGCAGCATTCACAACCATGAAATACTTAAATATCTTGGTACAGTAATATACTGCTTACCATTATACTGCAGTGGAACTGCCTCCACCAATCAGAGTGCAGCATTACTGTACCTCTTATTGAGCGTACAGTTGCTGCCTCGCACTACACCACACAACTAATTCCCACTGTGGTGACTTTTGCTTGTCAGACTGTTACTGTCACAGCCACCATGGCAGACTCAGCTGCTGGAGGGAATTTTGCTGTGAAAAAATACAAGTAATGAAGCAGAAATTGACTAAGCCTTAAAAAAATGAAAACCTGTAATCAGCACTTCCTTCCCGCTGATGCTGAAAAGCTTCCTCCCCACCTCAAAGATCCTCACCAGCACCACAGAACTCATGCTCTCAATTAGCCTCATTTCTGATATTAAAAACAAAAATGTTATTATTTTAGGGTAGAGGCAGTTCCACTGCTGTATAATATGTTTATAGGGCTAGTGTGGGTTGTTTCTTATGAGATAAGAATGTTATCTCATACTGGTTTGGGCTGACAGAACTGCTCAGCTTCGCTTTGCAGTCCTCTTGCCCAAACCAGCATATGATAACATTCTTATCTCATAAGAAACAAGCCATACTAGCCCTATAAACATATATTAGAATCATGTGGTACAGCAGCACCATTCTAATACATACGCATTATGGGCTTGATTTTCAAAGAGTGACGCAGGGCTTGCATCAAGCCCTGTGTCAAACACAATCTTTGGTATAGCTCTGCCAAAGTCCTTTGATGCAGCTGCATTCAATTTTAGTACATCGGGCATAGCTGTGACTGTTTCAACTCTTTATGGCAGCTTGCGTCAAATATATGTTGCGAGCCATATAAAAATGGCTCGCAGAACACAACCACTTAGATCAGGGGGAGCTGGTCTAACTTGAGGCATTTGGTGCATGGGAGTGAAAATCCGCATCCATGCCGGAAGAATGTTATGAGTCCCATGCACCATATGTTCGGTGCTTAGGGGCTTGTGGCATTCTTGAGGCTTTTGAAAATTGAGCCCTATGATTCTAGCATGTACATTCAACAGGTAAACTTAGCTGAAGAGATTTTTAAAAATCATGAGTTGCTGCCACTTTTAATGATGCCACTAATTGCTATAAAAGCTGTTTCAGTGATAGCTTAAAAAAACTAAAAATACACTGAGGATAAATGTAAGGATGTGAGAAATACAGTTCATTTTTTCTAAAAAGCTATGGGCACTATGCACGATGCCTACGCACTGCAGAAACCAGACCCGTAGGCATACATACTTATGACTGGCATGCAGTGAGGTACAACAGACCATTGGCAGCATTCACAAAAGGCACATAAGTTATTTACCTGCTGGATTCCCTGGCTGTGCCAACAGCAACACACCTAGGGAGGGCAGGGGCCCTGCCTGCACTACGCATCATTCACTAAGGTGAATAGTACTGTACATGGGGGTGTATAGGAGGGTACTGGTTATGCCAGGGGGGATCCTGCCATAACCACTGTACCCACCCAGCCCTGTGAACATAGTCACCCCATACCCAATGCTGTAAATCACCCCTGCCCCAATACATGGCAGCCTGGTCCCCATTTCTGTAAAACAGCCCCGATCCAACATATAACAGCCCGGTCCCCATTTCTGAAAATCAGCTTCCACCCCAACAAATGACAGCCTGGTTTCATTTCTGTAAAACACCACCCCACCCCATCACATGACGGTCCAGTCCCAGAATGATGACCAACACTCCCTGCCCCAAAGCATGGCAGCCCCAACCCTGGTATACAACATGATCTCCCCCCCCTGCACACACTGCCATGCCCTGGTCCACCCACCTCAAGCCCCGATCCTGGTGCACAGCGGTAACAGTGGTAGACAGTGGACCCACCCACCCATGGCACAGACAATCCCCCCACTCCTCCCCAATCCCATACCTGTCGGTCTGTGCAACAGCTCTGGATGGCCAGCAGTACAGCCCTCCATACACATCCTCAGCTGCTGGCCATCCAACTGATGCTGGGAGCGCACTGTGTATTTATAGCAGTGCACTTCTAGCATCAATTCGATGGCCAATGGCCAAGGAGATTTTTAGTGGTCTGTGCTGCTGGCTGTCTGGAGCCACAACACCAACTGACAGGTAGGGGGTTAGGGAAGTGGGCGGTTGTCGGTGCTGCGGGTAGGTGGGGGGGTGTCCACTGTCCACCACTGCTACTGCAGGAGAACCAGGATTGGAGCTCAGGGTGTGGGGACTGTGGCACCGCAGTGTGTGTGGGGGAGACGGTCATGTACACTGGGGTCAGGGCTGCCATATGTTGGGGCAGGGGTTGTTGACCATCATTCGTGTACCAGGCAGTCATGTGTTGGGGCTAAAGATGATTTACAGAAACAGGGACTGTGCGGTCATGTTAGGGCTGGGGATGATTTACAGAAAATGGGAAATGGGCTGTCATGTGTTGGGGCAGGGGGTGATTTAAAGAGATAGGGACTGGACTGTCATGTGTTGTGGTGGGGGGTGTTTTCCTGCATTTGGGGTCAGAGCACACATTCGATGGGTAGTGGTTTGGATGTGTGGCAGTGGCTGTGGTGCCAAAGGGGCTCAGGCAAGGGGCTTCTGCAAATGGGGCATGGTCATGCGGGTCTGGGTACTGATACAGGGTGCTATTCAAGCACCCCAGACTAATGCCTTACCATGTAAGTGATCCACTTGGGACCCAGGATGGGTATCTGATTGGATGCCCACTTGGGTCTGCTATGGTACCCCCCTGTCACCTTTCCGAGTCCTGCATGCTGTGGTGGGCAGAGCCACAGACAGGTGGCAGCCATATGTAAATACTGGTCTGTGCGCACCTGTCTGCGGGTACAGAGCTATGCAGGTGGGGTACTAGCCTCTGGGGTGTACCTTCCACCTGTTCATGCATAGCCCCCTATATGATTACATTTTTGTCACCTAACAAATACTGCTGCTTTAAAGTGCAAATGCACAGATGTACAGTACAAACAGACTTCACCAGCAAATGCCACAATACTTTGTCTCCAACTGAGCCTTCCTCAAGGAGTGCTGGATGGATTCTGCATTATAGATTTTGGTATGTTGTAAATAAATACCTATTTTTTTTTTCATCAAGGTCTATGATGTGTAGCCCATTTTATTGCTAGATGATGAATTTGGGCTGCTTGGGATTGTGGCACCATTTGCTTCATTTACATTGTCCAGGCTAGGTGCCTACAGAAGGTCCCACACACCCTTCCTTTACTGACAATGTGCTTCTGGTTTATGTGATTAGAGACACCTGGGAACATGCAGCTAAGCAATTCACCTGTTACTTCCTGGCATTGAATTTTTTTTTTTTTAAATAGTATACTTTATTGAGGTATTGCAGGCTTACACATAACATATACAACTAAATTACTACAGACTCACAGGCAATGACAATAGTTCATAAGTACAGTTTGCTGTCCACCCCTTACGCAGAAGGGTATGAGTGTAGCTTGACTAGACAATTGATTCTATCCTTTACTTGATTGTCTTCAGTTAATTAGTGTTTGTTAACAAGGCGAGGCCCTGAGGGAGAGGCTGCAACCTTACTAATGCCAGGTATATAGGTTGCTCAGGTACGGAAGGGATGGGCGGCAATAAGGGGGGTCTTCAGTGTGACCCATCTGGTTTCATATACCGCAGGTGTGTGTTTTATGTGGTGGATCATTTTCTCCATGTGCAGTGTTTCTGGTGTCTCATTGTGCCACTCTGCATATGAGGGAATTTTGTAGGTAATGCTGAAAGGTAGTGGCCATAAGTTTGAGTTCCAGGAACTGGAAAATATATATATGAACATTCGTGGAGGTGATGATGATAACCGATTGTTGCAGGTCGAAAGCAGGTGGCAGTATAAATTAAGGGCCCATGGACCAAAGGGTCTAAATGCAAGCTTCAGTGTTAAACAATATTTGAAGTATAAATAAGATATGAATTTGATGGTTTATATGATTCTGTCAGTTGGTCTAGCCTAAAAAAATTAAGAAGAAACAAAAACAGTTTTCCATATGTAAACATAATTTTAGCTGCACACTTCAAAGTTTAGAATTATTATACAATATTGTCCACCAGTTTTGATATGTTTAACCATTGGGGCGTAGGATGTTCTTTTTTGGTAGTAGAGAATGTTTTTTCACTTATAAGGTTCTGGTACAGAATGGTATTTGAGTACGTGTGTATATATAGAACTATTTTTTCACATATCCGTTTAGTATTTAACCAATTTTGGTATAATACATACAGTATCTTTTGGTATATGAATTCAGTTTATATATTGATAGAATTATAATTAGGATATGTTTTATGATTAATGCTGGTGCTTAATTGTGTAATTTGTCTTTTCCAGCCACTTTTGATAATAATATTTATTTATTATTGTCTTGCAATTTATTGAACTGTTAGGATGTATATGATAAGCATGATATTTGTATGAGTATTGTTAGTGATAGGGCGACTGACATCTTTATTCACCTATTTGCACTTTAAATTGCATTTTAAAAGCATGGTTACGTTTGTTGGTTGCACATTTAGGTCACATTACAATAATTAGTTGATATTTATATATTTATGAATTAATTATGTGATGGGTTAGATAGCACTTTATGTCTAATGTAGGAATATCCCTTTAAGACCTCCCTTTTTAAGAGGAACTGGTGACGTAACATGACAAAGCCTTGATAAAGCATAAGAGTTACATGAAACGCTGGTAGAAGGGTGCTGTGTGTCCTGATCAGCTTTTTTGTTTAAGTAAATAAAGTGATTTTGAACTGGACCTAGTATTTGGGTCTGTTTGTTTGTTGGTTGCCAAGTGCTCTGCTTTTCTTTGCAATTACGTTTTTCATTTTGTGGTAGCACTGGCTATGTCTTGTGTAGCCACCTCTCCTTTTGCAATAAACAATATGTCTTACACTTTGTAGAATAGAAAAGTGATGGTCAAGAGATGATGTTTCAACCCCTTTTGAATTCCTCATCAGATGGTGCCTTCCTGGGATTACGTAGGGAGTGAAAAGTGCTCATAAAATACTACTCTCATACTGCAAACTTCCCTCATTGCCTGCAGCCTCTTCCACACCCCCACAAGGATAGGTAGCAAGAGTCCACTCTTTAGTACCAAGACCTGCTGCTGTGAGTCTAATAATAGTACTTCTATCATTTCTCGATTAAGTACAGAACCAGTCAGCTGGAATCCATCCGAGACCTGAATGACTTCAGACACAGGTTTAACCTCTGCATGGGAAGGCCCACATCATGGGTAAAACACAGATGCAGCTGGGTATAATCATCATAGCAATGAAATTCCATGCTTTGCTGTCTGATGATCTCCCCTAGTAAAAGCATGTACACAGAACAATTTTGGAAAACAGACACCAGCCCTGACCACTGCTGACCAACCACTACTGGCTGCACAATGTCAACAAGAAAAGACCAGAACCATCTTGAAAATATCCTGGCCAATCCTCCTTGCACCTCACACCTGTCTAACAACATCCATGATCGATGATGTGAAATGCTGACATAAGGTCATGGAGACTAAAGATGGTTGCATTTTCCAAATCCCTCACCAGATAAAGATCATTGCACACATTGAACAGGATGGTCTCTTTTCTGTGTCTATGGGGAAAACAAGATTAGAATAGCTCAAGGATGTTGTTGACCTCCAGATATCCCACTAGTTAATGAGCTACCATCTTCTCAACAACTTTAGATATGAACAGAAAGTTGGATGCTAAACTATAATTTGCAGTAGTTCCAAGATTGAGCTAATGCTTTTTTGAGTAGGGACATTCACCACTGCCTCCTTTAAAGGAACCAGTTGGTGACCCTCACAACAGGAAGGCCTGACAATTCCCACAAAGACTGAGGCTCAAGATTCAAATTCAACCTTCTGCAGGCAAAAAAGAGAGCTAGGACCAGCTCAGAGTTGGTGCATCTGAAACTGAACAGAACCCAAACCACAACTTCCTCATCCAGTTGACATACAGTAACTTAACCCAAGGATTGACAGCACTTTGAGAAGCATAGGCTGGACCCCTAATGCCTTAAACACTAGCAATAGAGGCAACCTTGTCATAGATTCTGGCAATGTTGGCCTGTTGAAGACTGAATGAAGGTAGCCAACTCAGGGACTTGAGGCAGATGAAGTTTTAGCTCATCCATAACACTTCCCAACTAACATTTTCTTACTGATGAGCTGAGCTTTACATGTTTTACATCCCAAAAAACTACTACGTCATATCCAGTTTACTATTTATATTTGAAATAACATTCCGTACATACATGTGTAGTGTACTATTGACTATTAGACATGGCTGAACATGAGAATTTAACTCAGCCCAGCTAGAGGTGTGGTCACTTCCTTGGTTAAACCAATAACTAACTAAATACATACATACATACATACATACATGGCATCTCATAATAAGGGCAAATCAATTTGGGTGCATCAATATGGGTGAGTACACAAATACAGTGACTGCACATATTCAGCAATCGTGGTGGTCAATGAGAGGCGTGGTGTTAGTTATTTATAAGTAGGGAGGTGCAGGGAGAATAGCCCTCTGCATAAACAAAGTTCTGTGCGGTGATGGGATGCACCTGTTGCTGTTGCTAGATGCAATATGTGCGTATGCTGCCAGCTGTTAAAGGTTGTGAGGCTGGCAAGTGTTGTACAGTAGCAGCAGTGATTGTTTCAAGTGTAGAGGAGGTGCTGCTGTAAGGAAAGGATGTCTATTAGTACAAGTATCTCCGCAGGCTTGCTTACAATTTTCAACTGCAGGTGTAATGCCATTCCATTGCTGTAATGTGCCACGCTATTGTTTGGATGTGCCATAATTGTGCTCACTCATGTTGATTCGCTGTTTTTGCTTTCACTGTTGTTGCCTCACTCAAATCACATGGAACCTACGTGCATAAATAAATAATTGAAAGTAGGGTTACAGTACTTCCTTGGTTAAATCCATATCATTGTAGTGGTTATTCTTGTTGAATGGATTCATACATGTCACAATACAGTCTACCCTCCTTAGCATTGTAAATGATCAGTGCAGAAACTGAGAGAGCACTCAGTGGACAAAAGCTCCCTTTCCCTTATCATTTATTTGGTTTTGGTTACCAGATAAATACACTGTGTGACAGTACTCATTTACAGAACTAACATAGGCAGTAAAAATAACTGCATACATATGATCATGAATTAAAAAAAAAAAAGCACAGCAATGCAAAAGTGCATAGGGACAGCATGTCAAGTAGCCAGATACTGTGCATAAGGTATGATACACAGAATATATATATATATATATATATATATATATATATATATATGTAACTCCTACCAGGTATGCTGTTTGTATCTGACAGCAATACCATGTGGGCCGGGTTCGGGGAGGAATACATCACTCAGCACATAGGCTAGGTTTGGCTACTCTGCACAGGAGCAGCCAAGTAACTTCGAACACAGGAAGCAATAACTGTAATGTCCAATACCAGAAGTGGGATTCTAAAGTGTGGCTTTTATTCATATCCAAACAGAATAAAGAAAGCATAGATGGACCTCCATGGGGCTACACTCCTGGTAATGCAGATTAAAGGAGACCAGAACACATCCTCATTACTTTAGCCCTCAGGCTCTGAACACACTGGGCACACAGCCTGGATTTGTATGCTGCTGTGGGCTACACAGCCCAGACTTGTACACTGCTCTGGGTTTTCCTTGGCTCAGCTCCATTGCTAGCCACTTGGACACCTTCCATACATCATGGAAACATTTTCTGGTGGCTCCCTAAACCACCTAAGAGCACCTTGGCTCCATCAGGGAATCAATCAATCCCATGTCTGGGTACTTTCCTCAGGCACTAGCCAAGTACCTGAGAGAAAGCAACAGGTGTCTCCGAGCAAATCCGTAGAGGTCAATTTGTTTACTACTGATGGGGGGTCTCCCACCTCTTGCTTCCACAATTCATACCCGGCCATTTCTTTGGACTGTAAACACCTCATCCTTTAACACTTTGCTGTGTAGATTCTTGCTAACTGTATTTCACATTCAATCTACTTGTCTTGCTTCCAATTTGTGCTGCACTTGAACATACTTAAACTAAGTGGCATTGTCCATTACTCTTGACCCCCCACAGAGTTAAGCAATCCAATCCCCACATCTTTCTTTCCATTTGTTCTGGACGTGAACATACTTATAAGTGGCTTTGTCCATTACTGTAGACACCCCACAGAGTTAATCCTCCACATCTTCCAACTGTGCTTGGTTGTCTTTTCCTGATCCCACAGTAACAGTCCCTTTAGTTTCCTTCTATTTCAGGTGAAAACACTTGGCCCTATTGCAGAGCAAACTCACCCTTTGGTTGCAGGTGCCCCACAGGTGTTTCCTCCCCAAAATTCTTCCTTTCAGAGATTCTGGTGCCTCAGCATAAGTTAAACAGGCAGCTTCCTTTCCTTAGCCAGGCCCAGGGGGGTTGCCCCTGTAAAACAGGCAGACACCTTCCTCCCCATCCCCGCAGGGATGGGGCTCTGAATCATTGAGAGCGGTCTCCACCATTTCAGTAACCAGTTCCTGTGTTCCTCTTCAGGTGGAAACACACACCTTAACAAAAGAAGCTCTGTGACAGAGCTTAAAGCTCTGAGAGCCTGCACACACTCTGCTGTACTACAGTCTCTCACTCGGACTGCACACAGACTGGCTTCAAATTCACCAACGTTCTACTCTAACCTCCAACTGCAACATTCCAGTGTGGCTTATGCAGCTGCAACAGTTCTAAAATGATGTCATCCCTCAGTCTCAGCTGAGACTGAGAACCAAGTGAGACAGTGTGAAATCCATTTAACTGGAGTTTCACAAGCTGCCTTTTCTGCCTACCACTAGGTCTTACTGGGATTCTAGTAACCCTGGGTAACAATGGGGTTACATATATACATATATAAATATGCATATATAAATATATATATATACAGTACACACACACATATATACAGTATATATTATATATATATATATATATATATATATATATATATATACACACACACACACACATATACAGTATACACTATATATATATATGTATTAGAGAGATAAGCAACTTGCAAAATGCTGCCACCTGACTTCAGGTAAAATGGCAATTTGATTTGTGAAAGGCTTTTCATAATTTTTTGAACAGATGCAGAAACAAGTGGTTTGATACTTTTTAGTGGAACAACATAGATGTAACAAAAATAAACACAATTCTTTGATTAATTCTGCTGAACTCCAAAAGTATTTTGCAGTTTTGTTTTAATTTAAACATTGGATTCATTTTCTGGAGTTTACAGTTCTTCCCAGCACCATGTTATGAGTTTTATACGTCATATGTTATTGCAGCATTTTGCAGCTGCCTGTAACATGACAACCATTTTGTGCTGCAAAAACACCAATACTGAAATGTTGTCACAGTGCCCACTTATACTGTAAGTGGTCCTGGCAGTTCATTCACATTTTCAAAGGGATGTGTCAGTTTTAATGTCAATAAAATTGTCCAGCAGCTTTGCAAGTATCACATAAACAAAACACCACCTGAAAACCCCTTTACCCCTATTGAATTGACCTGTACTTCTGATGAGATTAAGTGGCACCTTTGGTGGCCATGTATCCCAAATTTCATTTTAATATAACAAAGTAATGCCAAAGTTATGAGTGTGTTTGTGTGATGTCTGCCAAAGAAAGCCAGACCCTCAGAGGAGAGAAACAACTGTAATTCAGATTGACTGGCATCACATTAAACCACTCAAGAAAATTACCTTCTTCTTTTTGCACGGACATGGACTTATGATGGTATTTAGCGGACTTTTTGGTGAACATGTATGCTGAATTTCATGTTAATATAACAATAAAAGACACAATTATGAGTGAATATATGTGATACTTACCAAAGTCAGTCCCCCAGAGTAGAAAAAACATCATCCTGGATCTTGGTGGTTACAAAGCTACCATCCAGAAAAGACTTTACCCTTATTGCATGAATACAGACATCTCATGGTATTTCCTAGATACCTAGGGAAACATGTATGCTGAATTTCATATTTATATCTCAAGAAATGCCAATATTACAAGTGTGTTTGTGTGATATCTGCAAAACAAAGCCAGGCCCTCAGAAGAGAAAAAAGTCATCCTGGGTCCTGACACATGTATCACATCAAATCACCCCTGAAATCCACTTTACCCTTATTGCATGAACCCATGCTTCTGCTAGTATTTAGCAGACCCTATTGTGGACATGTATCCCAAATTTTATAATACTGTAACGAGAAATACCAAAGTTATGAGTGCTTTGGGAATGGGTCCATGCAATAAGGGTAAAGCATTTTTTTGGCAGTGGCTTTATGTGATGAGTGTCAAGATCCAGGATGATTTGTTTTTTCCTCTGAGGGACTGACTTTGTTTGCTAAACATCGCATAAAATCACTCATAATTTTGGCATTTCTTAACATGAAATTTGAGACATATGTTCCTCAAAAGTCCACTAAATGCCACTGGAAGCATGGCTTCTTACAATAAGGGTAAATTTGTTTTTTGGGGGCTGGTTTACCCCTTAGGCTGCCAACAGAATTAGAAGGTATAGGAATATATCACTCCATTGCACAGCAAGGATTAAGTAATGTGATGAGGGTCAAGATGACTTGTTCTCTTCTATTCTGTAAGTGTTAAGTCAGGTGCAGTACAGTACTGTAGGCATGCAGGATTGATGTTCAGTGAAATCCCTGTTGCAGAGTACTGAGGGAACTCTGGGAGGTGCTGGCCACATCTCTGACAGTCCTGTTCAGCATCTCACTAAAGATGTTACAGGGGACTGAAGAAGGGCAGCTGTAGTCCCACCTCACAAAAGTGGTAGCACTCTAGGGAAGAGATTGGCAACTACAGGTCAGTCAGGCTGACTTCAGTGGTCTGGAAATTATTGGAATCACTGCTGAAGGAAAAGGATAGTGGAATATCTTGAATCCAGTGGGTTACAAGACATGAGGCAGTATGTATTCACGGGGGGGGGGGGGAGGCGGTTCTTGTCAAATTAATCTAATAGATTTCTTTGACAGGGTGACCATAGAACTGGATCATGGAGGAGCGGTGGATGTGGCCTACCTGGATTTCAGCAGGGTATTTGACACCATCCCACATAGGAGCTTAGTAAGCAACCTGGGTAGCCTAGAAGTGGGACCAAATGTGCTAAACTAAGTAAGAAATTGACTAAGGGATAGGAGACAGAGGGTGGTGATAAATGGAGTTCACTCTGAGGAAGGGTGGGTGACCAGTGGGGTGCCTCAGGGATCTGTACTGGGACCAGTGTTCTTTAATATCTTTATTAGCGATTTTGCAGAGGGGCTGCTGGGTAAGGTCTGCTTGTTCGCAGATGACACTAAAATCTGCAACAGAACAGACAGTCCAGGTTGTCAAAAATGAGAGGGCATCTGAAAAGGTTAGAGTGGTCAAGTGTATGGCAACTAGGCTTCCATGCAAAAAAGTGAAAAATCATGCACTTGGGGCACAGAAACTCAGGGGAGGAGTACAAAAGGGGAGGAAAGGTATTGACAACCACCAAACAGGAAAGAGACCTTTGAGTTATCATATCTGATGACCTAAATGTGACTAGGCAGTGTGACAAGGCACTGGGGAGAGCTAGCAGGATGCTGGGGTGCACAGAGAGGGGGATCACCAGCAGAGAGAGGGAGGTGGTGTTACTTCTTTATAGATCACTGGTGAGACCTCACCTGAAGTACTGTGTCCAGTTCTGGAGACATCATCTCTGTAAGGACATAGAAAGAGTGAATGCAGTCCAGAGGAGGGCAACAAAAATGATTTAGGATCTTCATCAAAAGTCTTATGAGGAAAGACTGAAGGATCTTAATATGTATACACTGGAGAAATGGAGGAAGAGTGGGGATATGACAGAAACTTTCAAATATGTCATACAGTAGGTATAAAAAAGGTTCAAGAGTTAAGCCTCACAACCCTGGCACATTATCCTTTAGCTCTACTTTACTTCCTTTCTCCTAACTGTACTTGTTACTAGCTCCCCTTTGTAACCCTCCCCACCCTTGCACACTATCCCCTACTCCTCTATCCCTGACTTACCTCCAGTCTTCTAACTGAACCCTTCCTCTGGTTACTTCCTCATATGCTACCACCCATTATACCCCCTCCTCCCACCCCTACCACAACCTACTGTGCCATTTTGACAGTCTACTACCATCCATAACCTACTGTGCAAGTTTGACATTCTACTACTGTCCTTACCGCCCACTACCCCACTGATGCTCTCCCTTTTTCCATTCCTAATTTACCCCAATTTTCTTCAGACTCCCTATTCGTTATCCCTCTCCTCCCATCTGGTCACCATCCACATTCCCACTCCTCCTCCCTGCCCCACTTCTCTGTCCTCCGTTTCTGCCTGGTCCTGTCCCACTTGCAGGGTTCTCTGTCATCCTGAAGGGGTATAGATCCTGGCTCTCCCTCTCTTCTACCCCTCTTCCTTTCCCCCAACTTTCTAATCGTGACCACTTGCAGGGTTCTGTGCATCCTGAAGGGGTATAGATTGTCTCTCTCTCTCTCTTTTCCCCTCTCCCTTCCCCCCACTTTCAAATGCATCACCTGCCTACCTCCCTACTTCCCTATCCCTCATCTCCCTTCCTGTTCCTTTGTCCCTCTCTTCTCTACCTCCCCGCTCCCTTACTCTCCACTCCTTTTCTTCCTGGTCCTGTCCCCCTTGCAGGGTTCTCAGCATCCAGAAGGAGTTAGATCTTGGCTGTCCCTCTCTTTGCCTTTTCCATCCCCCACCTTCTACCCCTCGCCTGTCCGCTTCCCCACTTGTCTTATAACTGCCCTCCCTTGGGTATACAATAGCACTTCGATGACAAATACCCTTTGAGGTAACCATTGCCTCAGTGTTTGTACACAGAGGTTTTTTTGTCTTTTAAATTGTTTTTTGTTTTAATTGGGTTCACCACAACATAACCCAGATAGACTATCTTAGCATAGCTGGTTCATTCCACTGGGGTGACAAACAGATGGACATATTGATGAGTCCTGGTAGGACGAAACATGTGTCTATGTCTTCTGTTGGCACTCTTTGTATCTGTGTGAGAGGCCTTTCGCACCATGCATTTCTGCTTAAAGTTGAACCAGCATAATATTCTGTGGTGATTTGCATATGCAGTCCATAATGCTTTGCATTGTGGGGGCATGTGTGATTTTGTATTTCTTTGAAACTTGGCTTCCCAGACAAATGCCCTTTGGGTTAACCATTGCCTCAGTGCTTGCACACAGAGGTTCTTTATATTTTAAATTGTTTTTTATTTTAATTGAGTTCACCACAACATAACCCAGATAGACCATCTTAGGGTAGCTGGTTCATTCCACTGGGTAGACATGCGGGGTTTCTCAAAACCTACACCGCTTTTCTATTTTCTCCCTGAGAACCCCTGCTTTGGCATGGACATCAGGACATGCTGTTATGGCACCCATGTCTTGCATCTCATCTGTAGCTTCCTCAATACATCATCGCCTATGCTTGCACCACCCTGGAGCCTCCACTCAGTGGTGATCAACAGTGGAATGGCAATCCAACCTCCCTGGAAGAGGAGAGCCATCCTCTGGACTCTTGATCCTCTTCTCCCAGCCATTGCCAAGCAGCCTGAGTCTGCTCCCAAACTTGGGTTGCCAGCATCGTAGTAGGTACGGCATCTAGTGCCTCAGTCCTTTGTGCCACCGGGCTGACCTAGTAGTGCATCCTTCTGACTTAGATGCAGCTGTGATTTGCAATGAAAAAATGCACAGTTGACTTCTGCATCTATTGCAAGTCTCTGAGAATACAGGCCATGGTTATTTTGTATGTTTTGACCCAGAGAGGTCTTTTGCTGCATCATTAATTGCTACCTTCACAGGAATTTATCAATCCACCCCCCAACTTGCTGGCAGTAAATGTGGTATTAGCTATCAGTGAAGCAGCCTTGAGGGCAGTTGTTTTCTGTGTTACCTTCAAATTATGCTAATGCTGCAGATTGATCCATTGTTCAAGCTCTGTTTCCTTAGTGGGAAACTTTGCCTCATGCATGCTACTATCCAAGTGTTTGAACTTATGGTTGTTCACTCCGAACCCAGCCTCAGTTACAATCTCCTCTTGCTGTTTTTTTTTCTCTAGTCCTGTATTTACTTTTCATCAATTTTCAGCTCCAGGGCAACAAGACAATTACCATTCTTTTCTGCCTTTCTGATAGCCATCAGTTTGTACTCCTGGCTGTATGCCTTTAGCTTTTAACATAGTGAGCTCCAAGCTGAAATCCAATAAAAAACACTGAAAACCACAGGGAAACTTTTAACTGAAATATTCTGTTAAGTGCCTGTTACTGTTTGATTCTGGGAAGCTGCCTTAAATAAAGACCAACCCTGACTAGGAGCCTTGTCTGAAAATCACAATCATCATTAGAAGCTGTGGCTTCTATTCAGTTGTGTAAGATACATTCACAAAGTTGGATAAATGCTCATTTTTCCATAATCTTAATTATGGTGCATAACACTGAAATACCTTAATTATTACTAGATAACATTGGATTCCCAGATTTAGGTGCTAGTACAACAGTTTCCAGTTGTCAGGTATAACTTCAGTAGTAAGAAATAAATTGATTATTTTGGTAATGGAACCATGTGTCATCTGAAAGCCTATATGTTAAGTGGAAACTCTTTCAGCTTCTAGTACACATCCTATTATTGTTCCATCTTTATTTGCCTTTTAGTAAATTCAACAACCTTTTCAAATTTAAACACAATGGGTGGGATATTCAAAGCAGTTGCGCATGGCGGAAGTGAGATGTGCCAGCGCAACAGCGGACATGTGCCAAAGAGTGAAATTCAGCAAGTGACAATGTGCAGTGTAAATTGAAGTGCATCAATGTGCAACCATAATGAATGCAAGTGCAGGAGGTGTAGCCATGAATAAGCTGCAGAGTGCGATATTCAACAGCCAGCCGATGGTGCAAGTGCAGAGCAACAGGGACATGCACGGAGCAAAGTTGAGCCTATAAAAGGAAGGAGCAAGCAAGGGATGGAGGCTTGCACCCAGGGAAGCAGGGGTGACAGACAGAGAGAGAGAGAGATAGATAGATAGAGACAGAGACAGAGACAGAGACAGAGAGAGGGCCAGTGGCCAGGCAGGACAGCAGCAGGGGTGCAGAACAAGCACAGAGGCAGGAGGTTCAATAGGCAGTGGGACAGAGAGTGAGACCACAACCGTGCCTGTGAGGTTGAGCTGCCCAGAGTGTGTGTGTGGGACCCCAACACAGGAGTGCACCCAGTGCAGGGGGCAGGCAGCAGCACACAGCCAGGGTGGCCTAGGGAGTCAACTTCAGGAGGGGCAGGAAGGGGCAGGCCATGGTCAGTGCAATATTCCAGATGGAGGTGGTTATGAGGGGTGTAAGGAGGCAGAGTGGCATGGCCATGGAAGGGCCCAGCAGCGGTATGCCCGGAACAGGTGGTACCGTGCCTGTACCACCTTCGAACAGTATAGTGACACCAAGATAGTGGGCTGGTACCACCTTAACCGGGTGATTCTGAGGCAGCTCTGTGAGCTGTGCAATGATGAGATGCAGGCACCCATGAGACGGAGCCACACCCTGTCGATGGAGAACAAGGTCACAGCCGTGATGTGCCTGCTCACCACGGGTACCTTCCATAGACTGACAGGGGACACCACAGGCATAACCCAGATGGCTGCATCATGGATCCTGACACAATTCCTCAACACACTGCAGCCACATGCTGCAGAATACATCCACTTTCCCAGCACACAGGCGGAGCATACAGCAAACATGCAGGAGTTCCAGAGGGTTGTACATATGCCTGGCATGCTAGGGACCATTGACTGCACCCATGTATGCATCCGCACACCACCGGGGCTGGATGAAGCGGCCTACATCAACAGGAAGGGCTACCCCAGTGTCAACTGCCAAGTGTGTGTGATGCCAAGGGGCACATAATCAAGATTCCTTCATTTGGCACCAGTCTGCACTGTGCCACAGGATCGAGAATGGGACATCCCCACCGACCACCTAGTAGGTGAGTATGCAGCCAGAATGGGCATGGTGTGGGGGGTATGCCATGCTGGGGGCATAGGAAGGTCTGACTGTGTGGGCAGGGGGTAGCCACACAGACCAAAATGCTAGCCCATCATGTCCCCACACAGGTGACAGCAGATACCCGCTCAGGCCCTGGCTGCTCACCCCGTACTGGCACCCGTCGACCCCAGCACAGGAGACATTCAACAAGGCACACGCCAGCACACGGAACATCATCGAGCATGTGTTTAGACTGCTGAAGGCATGCTTCCATTGCCTGCACAGGTCAGGTGGTGCCCTACAGTATAGCCCTTCTACAGCTTCTGGCCTATTCCTGGCCTGCTGTGTGCTACACAACATGGCCACTGACCGTGGGATAGCTGTCAAGGTTGAGGAGGGGAACAGCAGTGGGGACGACAAGGATGGTGGGCCATGCAGTGGTTGGCAGCCCCCCAGGCGATGGGAACCCTGGCTTCACAGAATGGCTCAGCAGCACTGGGACACCATTGCAGAGGAGCACTACGGTGCATGCAGGTAGGTGTACAAGACCATAAACATGTCCCAGGGACCAGGGCACAGTCTATAGGAAAACCTGGCTGGGCACCATGACAGACATGGCTGGAGGGTAGTGTCGATGGACATGGAACAGGACTCCATGGAGGCACCCTACATGGTACTGTGGACCCCACCTACATACCCCCCCACACACATCCACGCACACAAGCACAGGAACACAGGAACCCACACATGCACACCCTGATGCTGCCAATGTGCGTATGTCAGATGCTGAACACCAGTGCACAGTGGCGGCAAGTGCTGTGAAGGCATCATCATGCACATGCCACAGTGGCCAGTGGACGGGTGGGTGTGCACAAGGTGGGCATTTTGCATGGTCCAAGGTCATCATGGTGCTGGTACGTACACACCACACCACTGTGCTTACAGGGCAGTGGCAGGCAGTTGACACGGAGGGTGGCAGATCATGACCACCATGCAGTCTCACGGCCACTATGGACACATGGATGGTCCCACCAAGACCACCCAGCAGACACAGGCTGTATGGCAGCCACAGGGGTGTCACAGATGGTCCCCCAGGTGTGTCACTGCAGGAACGTGACCGGTCCCTCACAGGCATCTGCAGGCCCCTGAGCATGCCTGCTCCAGGCATGCCTGGAATGCCCACAGTGGATCCTGGTGACGACAATGCTGGGGTCGCATGATGCTGGGACCGAGGGGTGGAGAATGCACTCCATGGTGACTGCTGTGAATGGCCCCATACCATGGTGGCCAGTGGTGCTAGGCTGGTTGAGACCGCAGTGGTGAACCAATCCAGGCCTGCAGACATGTCATCCCGCATGTGAGTGGCCTTGGCCAGGAGCCGCTCATCATCCCGGGCATGCCTCCCTGCGGACTGGTGCAGCTCAGTGTGGAGTGCACACACCCCTGCTACAACCTGCATCTGTTGCTCAATGGATGCCTGGAGCAGCAGGGTGTGCTCGGTCAGAGGGTCAGTGCCCTGGTGGGCTTGGGCATTACGCCAACCCATGGGAATTGCTCAGCCACACAGCATGGCCCCCTGCGCTGGTGGGGGCTGCACAGTGGGGTCCTCTTGGACCTGTATTGTCTGCAGTGCACTGGCAGTGGGCAATGCACCCAGACCCCCCCAGCACTGTCCTGCTGCTGCTGCTGCTGCTGCCCCTCTGTCAGCTGTGTGTGTGACAGTGCCTGGGTGGCTGCACCACCACTGCCACACAGTATGGACTGTGCCGCATGTTCATCATCCACCATCTCACTGGACCGTGTGGCTGGAGGCTCGACAACTGCCACCTGGGCACCATCAGCGCTGCCATGTCCAATGCATGATAGGGGTGCCTCCCCCTGGTCAGCATCACCACTGTCCAGGATAGTGGTAATGTCACCATTGGTCTGGGACCTCACCCCAATCAGTGTCTCAGCATACTGGATGCCATGGCTGGCATCCTACTGAAACACTGCCTGGGCCTTGTCCGTGCCCACACCACAGGCATCCGGTCAGACAGTGGGGATGGGTCAGCAGTGGTCTGGACACCAGTGGGGGTGGATGGGTGCTTCTCCAGGTCCACGACAGCTCCCAAGTTGGGCACCACCACCCCTTCATCTGCACGCAGGTGCTCAGGATCTGTAAGGGAACACATACACGTTAGTGCCACCACCATGTACCCCTGCCCCCTTGCACCCCTCCCCATCCCCATGCGCCGCTGTACCTATCATGCAGTGATGGGCTGCACCCCATCTGGAATCCACTGCAAGGTACACCCTCAATGGCACTGCACCACATGGTCACCATTACCAGCTCCTCCTGCTGTGTCAGCTGTGGCACCTTAGTCTGTCCACCACCTGTGATAACAGCCACCTTCTCCTTTATCTGCCTCTGGTCCATGCCCACCTTTTTCTTGCATTCCTTGTTGACCTCTGATGGCTGCCCTGCATGTTCACAGCCCTGGTCACTCCCTCCCATGCTTCGGCCCTGGCCTGCGGGGTGCCTGTGGAGCCACTCAGAAGGGACTTCTGGTCCAGGTATGTGTCATATAGGGAATCGCACTCTGCCCTTCTGAAATTGGGCCTGCGCCTCTGTGCAGGCCCCTGCTCCTCAACCTCCTTGTGCTCTGACATGCTCATTCCTGTGGGTGAGGGCATGTGGTTAGTGCTGGCTGCCACACATGAGGCGCCCCCCCAATCCTGTGCCATGACATGCTCACTGCCTCATGTCTTACCTGTGAAGGATGCAATACTGGTCTGGTGCCTGTGCAGTCCCGTGGCGCCTTTATAGCACATCACATGAAAATGAGGGAATGCGCAACTGTAATGAGATGCAAATGCCTCCAATGCACCATGGATATGCTGATCAGCTCATCTGCATATGCCTGCTGAATATCATGGAATTGTGCATGGAGCATTGGAGATGGGCGTGCTCAAGCCATGGCGCAACTCTATGAAGTGTGCAGTATGCCTGGCACAGCGCATGAGTGCACTGTTGCGTACATCAGTGGTGCTTCCAATGAACAGTGCACCATATGCAGTACGGCACTCTGCCACTATTGGGCATGTGGTGCTCGTGCGCTGTATGCCCTATGGTGACCGTGCGCCATTGGCACATGGACCATGGGGCACACTGGACCCTATAGCACACCATGACTTCTGTGCCCTGTCGCACTGTCAACCACGGTGCGCATGTCGACCTTTGACCTGAAGTGTGTCACTTGACCCCCGGGTGCCTGCTACACATGCCAGCGTTACCCCAGCTGTATCGCGCAGTATTGAGGCATGCACGATTTGGGATGGCAGCGCATTGCCAGGCGTGTCACACATCCAACACATGGACAGCTCCTGTGCTACCAGTCGCCATTTTGTTTAAGCAGTGCAGATTGCAGCATGCCATGCAGGAGCTCAGCAAGGGCACCCAGTTGGAGCCAGGTTGAGCTGGTCAACCTGGTGGCATTAGTAGAGCCTCATGTTGGTACCCTATATGGGCAGGTGCCTCTGGACCAGCCATGCACTGAGGTGTGGCATGGAGTAGCTGAGGGGTTAGAGGAGGCCACTGGAGCCCAGTGTAGTAGGGAGCAGTGCCGCCACAGGTATGGGTACCTGTGGCAGAGGGATCCAGACTGGCTGAGGACACTGCAGGCACATGTTTGGAGGGGCGCTGTGCCACAGCCAGGTGAGTGCACATTTACACATCTGTGCCTTGTTGGTGTTCTGTGGGGTGCCAGCGGGATGTCACACCATGCTGCTGGGGGGGCTGTGGCTGGGCACGATGTCGGCCTTGGCAGTGCACCACAGGTGTGCTGTGCCATGGCAACGCCACTGTGCAGGGACATGGGGTATACTGTGCTGGAGGGGGATGGGGCACATGGGTTGCTGCATGGTGCTGATGTCTGCCTCTCTCTGTCTCCCTACTAAGCCATGAGGATCAGCACAGAGCCAGGATGGTGGGAGTCGCTGCTGGACAGCAGCAGGCCAATGGAGGCACATGAGCGAGGGATGCTGTCCAAGCGGGAGGTGCTGGCAGACAGGCACCAGTCATGCCGCAGCATGCAGGTAGGCACTCTGTCAGTGTACATTGCTGTGTGGGGTTGGGATGGCCCATAGCCCCCTGTTCACATGGCCATTACAGCCGTGCATCGCCGGCGTGGTCCATTGCACCATGCCACACCTTTTGCACGTGTGTGTGGTTGCTGCAGGTGGGCTGTGGGTGCACCTGGGTCCCAGCCAGGCCACTGCCATCCCTCCACAGAGCTCTGTTGCATGGCAGCCATGTATGTGGTGTGCTGCCATGGCTGGAGTTGGTGTGTAGTGCTGTGCATGGCTGTGGACAGTTGGGATGGTGGCTCATGTGGGCACGCATGCTGCGGATGGCTGTGTGCCTACTACAGGGCACATAGCACCCTGTCTGCTACGCATGGTGGATGGGCTGCAGTCGAATGGGCATGCACTCATCCATGTCCCCCTCCTTTGTCCTAGGTGTCCATTAAGTGGATGACATCACTAGGCTCCTGGAGAGGATCCTGAGAGTCACCAAAGCCAACCTTGCAGTGGCCTGCATCATCAGACAGGCCCTGTGCAGGCTGCAGAGGTGACGACAGATCAGGTGCCAGTAGGGCATGAACGACACTTCGCGGGCCCATTGGCCTGCATCACCCACCCTTCCCCTGACCTCCCTCCCCTTCCTCCATTGTACCCTACCTAGCCATGTCCCCTGTCCCCCACCCCCCTTCCCCAGCCTACCATCTTGATTGTGGCCTCCCCATTCCCTGACCCCTATTCCTGTTCCTCTATATATAGTTGCTGTTGTTTGTTACTTTTAATACACACCTATTTTGTTAGCCATCCATATCCATGTCTGCTTTGTGGCTGGCATATGGAGCCATGCTGCAATGGTGTGCATGGTGGCCATGTGGTACATCTGGGGTTGACTGGGGTTTGTGTCTGGTGGTCTGTGCCTAGTGGCTGGTGTATGTGCCCTGGGGCATACATGTGCACCTTGCTAGGGCTGTGTGGCCTGTGTGTAGTGTGCTGTCAGCATGTGAGTTGTCAGCTATGGTCCCAGTGGCATGTCCCTTTGCCATTCTGTGGGTGTTGCCTGTGGCTGCCTGCCAGTGGTCATTGGTGCCATGCCACCTCCATGCACTGCTGTCTTTCGCATGGTCAGGGCCTGCTGCTGTGTGCCTGCCTTGCCTCCCTCCTGACATCCCCTGCACCCTGGTGGCAGTGTGTCCTGCTCTTGTGGCATGCTCCACACTGTGCCGGTTGCCCTGTGCCATGGCCCATGTGCCTCCATCCCTCACCTGACCCATGTTGTGCTCTTGCGCTTCCTGCCTTGCTCTGTTGTGCAGCCCAGGTTGTGCGATGGCACCTGCTGACTTGCTCCCTGGTGCAGCCCTTGTTGTGCCATAGCGCATCCTTGAGATATTCAGCCATCTTGCGCTGTCACTTGCCATTGAGCTCAGCCTTTGAATTTCATGTTGGATGCGCACTGGCACAGTGTACTTGTGCTGCGTGCCTGTTGCGCCTACTTCTGGTGCATTTCTCAATATCCCACCCCATCTGTACTGTAGATTTTCTCTCCCTCTATAAATGAAAATGAGATCTTCATTTGACTAAATGTTTTATGTTAAAATGTATTTTGTAAGTCTGTAGTTATACCATTTTGCTGTTCATGCAGTTCTGTTTGTAATGTTTGACATTTTTGTATTTGATCCCAGGTTTACATGAAAAGGGACTAGTACTCTAGTCCACTTATATTGCAAATGAAAAAAATATTAAATATGTTTTTAACATTTTTCCCATAGTGTCATTTGCTTTTTGAGGCTGGTGATAATATTGTCAAGTTGATTAATCAGCTGTCAGTAACCAGGAAACAGTGCCCATTTTATTTAGGCCATACCTTTCCCCAAGGTAAACAGTATGTAGTTCATGTAGGCACGTATATCTTCATTGAATACTGTCAGCTCATGCATGCTGCAAGGCTTCGCACTTGACCTTTTTTTTTCCTTTTAAAATATTTATGTTGTTCCTGGACCAAATGATTCATTAGCATAACATATCTTTACACTAACATACCAGTAAAATCCAGCTCTGATTTAAACATGAGATCAGGGATGTTAATGGGCTCAAAAAAGATGGAAACTGAGTGTTACAGTAGTTGTTCACTTTCATATATGTATCTATATTCCTTGCAAAAAACTGTGTTAATGCACTGGATAGGTAACTTAACACCACAAAAGTATGGAAATGTGGTATGAGGGTTTCCGTGCCCAACACCACCCCTGACCATCAAGCAGCAAATGGAAAAAAAAAAACATTAGGATTTGGGGTCTCCAGAGTGTTGGTGAATCAATGGTGGGGTCGTCCTTAGGGGTTGTCAACTCTAATGCCCACCTCATGTTGTGAGTAAATAACATCACACATGAGCTCCTTTCTTTATGTAGGGCCCACAGGGTGGAGGGATGGACATTAGGGTAGACAACCCCTAAGGAAGACCCCTCCATTGATTTGCCAAGAATCCAGAGACCCACAATCCTAATTTATTTTTCCTTTTGCTGCTTGGGATGTGGGGGGGGGTGGTGGTGTTAGAGTTGGAAAACCTAACACCTCATTTTCCTACATTTGAGGTGTTAAGTTACCCTAACTGGTCTATTAACATAGTTTTTTGCAAAGAATTTCCTTGCTTTTTGAGACACTGTAATCATACCCTCATTTCCCTGTGGGAGTGCAGGACCCTCTGGCCCTGCGCTTTCATCCCTCCATAGATGGATTCATGTATGTTGTCATGGAATCGCAGGGTCCAGAGGGCTCTGTGCTTACATTTTAGTCAAAACAGCAAGCAATTTCTCAGCATAACCTTGTTATTACAATACCTCATAAACACCGTGCTGAGAATGTTCAATTCCATACCTATCATTCCATGCTGCTGAAACGTAATTCTGTGCCATAGGTGCAAAAACATATTTTGGCCAGGATCTGAAAAAATGACAGCTGTCACATTCATGAGGTGATATAAATAATGGCTATGTTGAAACTTGGGGGTGAAAATAGTTAAAATTACCAAAAGTTATGAGTGTGCATAGTCAAATGTCAATGCATGCACATATCTTTGCCATTTTAATATATTTTAAACCTAAATTTTCAACATAGCCTTCTTATGACCCATTCTCATGAACAAGGTTGGTGAAAAAGTTCAGATCCTGCAAAAAAAGGTGATTTCACTAAGCAACCATGAAATTACCTTTCTGGCCAGGTTTGTGGAATCCAATCACTATTGTTCATGAGGTGGAGTCCCAAAAAGGCCATGTTGAAAATTTGTTCTCAAAATACGCAAAAATGACAAAGTTATACATAAAAGTTGAAAACCCCATCGAAATACATTGAACCACATTTACCTTAGTTTCTCATATTGCAGTTGATGGTTCAAGCAGCTTGTGGCGTTGGGCCTCATTATGCCCCTGGGGTGGTCTGTTATTGCCCAATACAGCCCACTCTGTCTGGTATTATTGCTTGCATATCTAGCTCCAAGGATGGCTGAGTTACAAGCAGATGTATAATTTATCAAAATTCCAACCAGAAAATAAAATGCCAGACTTGAGTCCCTATATAGTTGAAATGATTCATATAAATGTCATGAAATTTGACAGTTCTATATGGAACCTTATGCTGGATTTCAGGAATCTAGCTCAATAGAGTTATGACCAAATAAAGAAAATTAAAAAAAATTCTGCAAAATGTTATTCCATCAAAGTTCCACAAATTCAGAATTTTGTAATTCCACACAGTTCTTGTTTACCCTTGAAAAAAGATGTCTAAAAGCAGATCTGATTTCAATTTAATTTTCAGTCATTTAAAAAGATTGGATAAAGTGGATCAAGGGAAGCCTATTCATTTTGTTCATGGTATTAGAACTGGAGGTCAATTCAATACTTGGGGTGGGTAGATTTTTGGATAACGTGGGAAAGCATTTTTTTAATCCAAAGAACCTATGGAAGCAGTACTAGCATGAAATGTTGAATATTTTAAACTCAGGTTGCTATAGATTCCAAGCTATCATTTAACTCTACATGTCATCCAGCATAGTTTTCTTCCTCCTTACCACATTTCTTGATTTTAGGAATACTGTATGTTGCTTCTCATGTTCCGTTATCTTATTTTTGAGTACATCTTATTTTATGGCTACATGTTTCACAAAGGAACTCAGGTTTCTAGCTCCAGCCTTGCACTTTCTTTCTCATAATGGCAAAGTCTGCTTTTTAAGCATCTTATCTTACCTTATCTTATCTGCCCCGCCCCTTGTCATTTTTCCCTGGCCATATTGCACTCCCCTGCTGTGCCTTTTGGGATAATTCCCCCTTACCTATCCAACTCAATTTGTATTTACCACATGTAACTTATTGCACCTTGTAATTCCCATAACTTCTCCACTCCCCTGTTTGCCTTGCAATGTTTGGAGATTATGTTCCTTTTTACTGTACTGTATTGCTTGCATAAGACTATTATTTTTGTAATGCCATTAATTACTATTTTATTCCCTCCCTTATGCTATCTTCCATACCCCTACCCCCAGGACACATATGGAAATGAGCTGCTCAGTGCTGTGTATGTTTTTCCTGGTAAAACGAAAGAAAGAAAGAAAGAAAGAAAGAAAGAAAGAAAGAAAGAAAGAAAGAAAGAAAGAAAGAAAGAAAGAAAGAAAGAAAGGAAAAAGTTAAAATAGTAATGGATAATAACTCCCTTTTCCTTACTTACAATGTTGAACATCATTGTTCTGTTGTCACTATTTGCTAGAGATTCTGTAACATTCAGTCCAGTATTAGACTGCAGACATTACTAATAATGAGGCCTAATACTGCTCCCCTCTGATAGGTGCTTAGAGTGTATAGTGAGGATTTGTTTTGCATGGCTATTGATGAGAGCTGAAAAATTGTTGTACCACAGTTCAAAGCTAATGGAACATGGTTGTACCATGTTCCAGCTAATCGTAAATCCTCAAGGCAGTTGGTGTTTTTCATAGTGCTGCCACACACAGATCAATCAGATCAATCAATTCAAGTTCTGAACTGAAACCACTAGCATGTTTATTGCTGCCAGGGAGGGCTATAAAAACACTTTTGTTTAAAACACCAACACCAACCAGATGTCCTATCACTCATGGAGACATGGCTATCAAATAAAACCCCTGATCGCTTTATTACTCTACCAGGTTACACACTATTTTGGGCAGATAGAATTGGGAAATGTGGGGTTGGTTGTGTGATTTACCTCCATGACACATTGGAGGGGCTTGCCCTCCCACCACCGAAACTGGAGCATGGTGCCCAGTCAATCTCCCTAAAAATCACCACTGGTGCCTCCAGAACAACACTAATATTCATGGCTGCCTATATCCCTCCTCGACACCAGTATCCTGCAATAAAGTCACCACTTAAGCACCTTACCAGTCTGCCCTGCAAGATGGAGCAGAGCATGATGGGTGATCTCAACATCAATTTGTTCTCCAGCACTGCCTCCCAAGCCAAGGATGCCATTACAGCCCTCAACCTCATACAGCTGGTATCCACTCCCACCCGGTACCACCCTACCAAAGGCACTGCCACTCTGCTGGACATTGTCCTTGTAAACAGACTGCGCAAAATCAACAGTACCACCGTGCTTCCCAGTGGCCTCAGTGACCACTCTCCTGTCACCCTTTTCGGGTCCTGTAAACTGAAAAAAACAGTACCAGAAATAGTCCTGCAATGACACCTATGCCCTGGCAAGTTAGCACAATTTAGGGAGCACCTGATCAACTGGGACTGATACCTGATATCCCTAGCCCCGGATGTGGACTCTGCCTTCAGTTACTTCGTACAATATTTCAACATGGCATGTGACATTTTTGCCCTCTTACCAAATCCACTATTAAGGAGCATAACTCACCATGGATTATCCCAGCGTTAATCAGCCAGCTGTGGAGCAGAGACAACCTCTGGCACAGAGCAATTGATTCTGGCAAGCCATCCGATAGGCAAGCCTATAATGGGCCATCTGCAAAGCAAAATCAGATTACTATAGATCCTTCCCTAGCCTCCTACTGGGGATCTGCCCAGAAGTTCTGGGATAATAGTAAGGACCTGAATGGAAAGTCCAAATCACCGCCTCCCGCCCAGTTAGATGTCAATGATTCACTCTCTGCAGACCCACAAAGTATTGCTGATAGACACAATGAAGCATTCTCAGACCTCAGTACAGTCCTCCCTGCCATTTTCTCCTATCCTGTTCCTGCACTCCACTCACTTCCATTGCCCTCCCTTCCATTTTGAGGCCCTCACACCTTTGGAGGTCAAATCCAACCTTTTAAAAGCCATCAGTGGTACTGGGTTCAGTAATGACACTCTGGATCCAAAACTGCTTTGCTTAGTGTTTGATTCAGTCCTTACTCCCCTTACTAGCCTTGTCAACTACTTACTGCCATGGCCAATTCCCTCATGCTTGGAAGACCGCAGTGGTCAACCCTGTACACAAAGGGGAGAGTACACCACCCCCATGAACTACAGGCCAATCTCGATACTGCCCCCCCCAAAAGCCTTGGAGAAGATTGTGGCTGATGAAGTTACTGAATACATTGATAAGCATGAGCTCCTCTGTGCTGAACAACACAGGTTCCACAGGGGGCATAGCACCACTACTGCACTTACCAAGTTCTCCAAATTCTTACACACTGCCCTGGATAAAGGTCACCTCATGCGGGCAGTCTACATTAATTTATTGAAATCCTTCAATACTGTCTGCCACCCACTCCTTATATTCACACTCTCCCAGCTAGGTTTTGCACACGGCCCTGTGTCCTGGTTCTCCAACTACCTCACTGCTCAGTCACAGTGTGTAAAAATCAACAATACCCTCTCCAGCAATCGAGAGGTTTGCTCAGGTGTCCTGCAAGGCTCGATTCTTGGGCCACTGCTCTTCAGTCTGTATCTCAATTCACTCCTCAGCTCCTGCAATGAAAAAATGCTCCTCTATGCGGAAGATGCTGTTCTTTTCATATCCCACCAGACCACTTCCCTCCTTCAGAGTGTCCTTCAACACTCTTTTAAGCAGGCAGAATCCTGGTTTCTGCACCGAAGACTAGTAATTAACATAAAAAAGATGAAGCACATGCTATTCTCACACTCCCAAAACAAATCTAGGGATGCCACACTCACCATCCTGTCTGTCTCCCTCCTTCTCTTAGAGCAGGTAAAAACATACAAATACCTGGGTGTCACTTTTGACTCTTCCCTCTCCTTTCATGACCATACTCACAACCTTGCAACAGCCATAAACACTCATGTTGGTTTTTTGTACCTTTAGACTGGCCATCACCTTATCTGTACTGTCCCTAGTTGACTACGGTGTTCTGGTGTATGGCACAGCTGATAATACAACAGTCAATAAAATCAAACTGACCCTGAACAAAGCCTGCCATTTGCTTACAGGCTCCTGTAGACTCGCCCACACATGCACCTTATATGACCTTGCTGACTTTCTCAACCTTGAGGAGAGGTTGCGCTACCATACCTGCCTCTTAACCAAGAAAATCATTGCAGACCTTGCTCCTCCAGGCTTAAATACCATTCTCATCCCCTTCATCCTAGTTATCTCCACCTGGAATGCTAGCAAGTGCACATTTAAAGTACCCAGAGTCAGAACGTCCCTGGCGGAAAGATCCTTATGTTACTGGCACTTTCCTGGAGCAAAACCCCCCCATCACCATTCAGCCAAGACTAGGGCCTTTCAAATCAGCCCTCAGACAATGCCTCATCTCCACTTGCAGCTATAACTACACATAGCCACTGCCCAAGTGTTTCAGCTCATCTGTCCTTAGCATCTACCTGCTATCTGCTCGTTGTAGTACAGCAGTGATATTGTAGTCTCTTGTATTCTCTATGATATTGTAGCTACCACATTGTTTAGGAACTACACAGAGGGCTGGATATTCAAAAGGGTTGCGCAATGCGCAATAGGGTTGCGCCAGCACAAGTCAGAAAGGAGGCAGCTGCACCACTGAAAACATGCTGAACAACAGCGCAATGATAATGAAGGCATGCACAACTGAAGGGGGTGGAACCATGCATAAAGTGCGCAGTGTGATGTTCAAAGACTTGTGCAATGCGCATCAGTGGAGCAGGCGGAAGTTGTGCCATAGCGGAAATGAGCCAAAATAAAAAGGAGCAAGGAAGAGGAGCAAGAACGCTACAGGGAAGCCACATGAGGCAGGGAGAGAGACAGGGCAAGAGGGACAAAGAGGGCAGGCCAGGGAAACAAGAGGACAGAATAGGGGCAAGGGAAGGTGTGTGGGGCCACAGAGTGCAGAGGCCAGTAGGTGTACCCGGTGCAGGTGAGGTAGCAGTCAGGACAGCGGAGGGAACAAAGCAACAACAGCTGGGGGAGGAACACAAGCCAAGGACATGGACAGTGCCACCTTCCACATGGAAGCCGTAATGAGGGGGGTGAGAAGGCATGCTGCAGGGGGACGTGGCCGTGGAAGGGCCCATCAGTGGTATGCCCCCAACAGGCAGTACCGAGCCCGCACCAGCTTTGAGCTGTACTCAGATGTCGAGATAGTGGGCCGGTACCACCTGAACAGGGCAATACTGAGGTGGCTCTGTGAGCTGTGCAGTGATGTGATGCAGGCACCCACACGACTGAGTCATGCTCTGTCAGTGGAGACAAAGGTAACAGCCTGCATGTGCTGGCTCACCACGGGTACCTTCCAGAGACCAACAGGGGACACCACAGGCATAACACAGTTAGCCACATCATGCATCCTCACCCAATTCCTCAGTGCACTGCTGCCACATGCTGTGGAGTACATCCATTTCCCCAGCACCACAGTGGAGGTCACAGCAAACATGCAGGAGTTCCACAGGGTAGCACGTATGCCTGGCATGCTAGGGGTGATAGACTGCAGCCATGTGGCCATTTGCATGCCACCTGGCCCCAATGGGACTGCCTATATGAATCAGAAGGGATATGCCATTGTCAACTGCCAGGTGGTGTGTGATACCAGTGGGTGCATCATCAATGCCTGTGCCACGCACCCTGGGGGAGCACATGATTCATTCATATGGTACCAGTCAGCACTGTGCCATCAATTTGAGAGTGGGGACATCCCCACAGGACATCTAGTGGGTGAGTATGCATGTAGAACTGACAAATCGTGGGCAAGGGGGGTAAGCCACAGGTGCCATGGGTGTGGCACACAGGGTTGGGGCAGTCTGAGCCTGAAGAAGACACTAACCTCCACTATTTCCACACAGGTGACAGTGGATACCCACTCTGTCCCTGGCTGCTCACACCCTACCGGCAGCCCACGACCCCATCGCAGCAATGCTTCAATGAGGCACATGCCGCCACACACAACATCATTGAGCGGATGTTTGGGATGCTGAAGGCATGTTTCCATTGCCTAAACACCTCCGGCAGTGCCCTACAGGATAGCCCCTCAAACGCCTGTGTTATATTCCTGGCCTGTTGTATCCTGCGATATTCTGTGAAAGACTGTGGGATAGCTGTACAGGTTGAAGAGGGGAACAGCGATGGGGACAACGGTGACGCCGGTGATGATGGGGATGGGCAGCCCCCCCTTGGATGATGGGACCCCCGACTGATCCGGCTGGCCCAGCTGCACCGGGACACCATCACAGAGGAGCACTTCAGCCAACACAAATAAGTCATGGGGCCATGTGCAACCACCAGTGGCTAGGGCACAACCCACGTACACACATGGAAACACACCAGGGGTGCATGACGGTAAGGGAAGTGGCAGGGCACAGAAGCACACACAGACAACCAGGGAGGGGTGAACAGTAACATGCCACATTGATGGACACACACACACGCACACACAATAGGCACACAGTGCACAGGGGTCAGGTGTACAACAGAGCCGGAACACAGACACTAGCAACACACATGTACACAGGCCACCACGTCCACTGACTGTTTATGTGTGTGTGTTAGATGCTAGGCACCATCGCACTCTGGTGTACAGCGCAATGCAGGCATCATCATGCACACGCACCCATGGACAGCAGTCAGGAGGGTGTGCAGGTGGACCGCGTGTTTGCGTGTAGGGCTGGGCACCCACCTGTGCACTGCCCATCAAAACACACAATGCACACAGGGCAGCACCAGACAGGGCCCACACTGGGAGACAGTTCAGTCATGTGGCACAGTGCCACGTCTGCCTCAGATACGTGAGTGGCCCCGCCAAGACCCAGCGGCACTGGAAGGCTGAGCATGGGCCTCATGGGGTGGCACCATTGGTCCACCAGAGGTTCCACTGCGTGAACGCAACTGTGCCCGCACAGGAGTCTGCAGTGCACCTAACATACCTGCACCAGGAGTGCTCGGGATGCCCACAGCTGAATCCGGCGTTGACAGGGTGGGTGTCGCATGATGCTAGGAATGGGGAGTGGATAGCGAACTGCGTGGTGTGAGTGACACATGGGCACCTGACTGTGTGCCCATTGTGGCCACGACAGTGACCAACGCCTGTGGTAGCCTGTCAATGGCAGTGGTCACATCCTCCTGCAAATGGTCAATCCATGACAGGATCCTTTCATTGTCCCTGCTGTGTTGCTCCATGACCCACTCCACGGCCACACACAGTGCCTCCACGGATGTTGCAAGGTACATCTGCTGCTGTACTGATGCCTGCAGCAGGCGGGTGTGCTCGTCAAAGAGGTCGTCTGCCACATCGGCAACCTGTCCCTCAGGGTATGGAAGGGCCTGATGTTCAGCACCCCTTGAGGGTGGGCACTGCTCACCAGGGCCAGGTATGGGCAAGTCCACAGGCAGTGCACAAATGCCACCGCTGAGCCCTGTACCCCCAGTCCCAGTGGATGACTGCTGCTGCTGCCCCTCTGCCTGCTGTGCCCAAGGGATCGGCTGTTCCACCGCTGTGGCCGCAACAGTGCCACTGACCTGACCAGCCACTGGTGCTGCCCCACCGGTGATGAAAGGTGCAGCCTGGGACTGTGCTGACATGCTGGCACACAAGTCGTAAACAGCCAGGTCCATGGGCATGTGCTGGCCTGCTGTGTGTCCATTCTGTGACACACACATGTCACTGCCCATAATGGTCATTGCATCATCAATGGTGCAGGTCTGTGCCACAGCAACAGCCACAGCATGCTGGCATGCTTGGATGATAGACCACTGAGACACAGGAAGGGCCTCCCCCACACCTGTCTCAACCACATCAGTGTTGACAGGCAGGCGGTACCACTGTTGCAATGCATGCTGGCTACCTGCGGAGGTGGATGGTCCCTCCTCCAACTCCTGATGGCTGTCCACAGTGGACAGGCCCTCCACCGCTGACCCCTGCAGATGTGCAGGATCTGTAAAAGAAAGTAAGGACATGTTACTGCATGTGATCTACCTTCCCCCCCAGACCATGACGTACCATGCAGTGATGGGCTACCACCTGTCTGGAAGCCACCTCCTGGAACGCCCTCAATGGCACTGCGCTGCATGCTTGCAGCAAGTCTGTCCTCTGCCGGAGTCAGCTGCACCCCCTCCGGCTGGCCCCCGCCTGTTGCAGCACATGCCGCCCTGATGGCAGTCACCTTCTCCTTCACCCTTCTCCTGTCGGTACCCATCTTCTTCTTACACTCTTGCACAGAGTGCTGGTGGCTGCCATGCAGGTTGACGGCACGTGCCACCCCCTCCCATGCAGCAGCATGGGCCTGAGGAGTGCCCCACCATCCACTGAGCAGTGGCTCCTGATCGATGTAGGCCTCGAAGAGTGCATCCATCTTAGCCTTGGTAAAATTGGTCCTACTCTTCCACCCACCATCATCCTCCTCTCCCAGTCCTCGCTCAGTCATTTTTCAGCCTGTATGGGTGACAGTGGTGACCTGTGACTGTGCAGTACAAAGCAAGTCCCTGAGACCACAGTCCAGAACACCACACAGCATGCAACTCACCTATAAACTGCAGTAACCGAATATGGCCACTGCAGAACAGTGTCGCAGTTTTATGGTGCAATCCATGCAAATTAGGTGTGGAGCAACTTTAATGAGATGCAAATCGCGCTGCTGCACCATTGAATAGCTGATCAGATGATCTGCATATGACAGCTGAATATCACGCTGTTGCACTTTGCGCAATACGGTTGAACGTGCTGAGCCAATGGCGCAGTTCTGTGACTGCATAGTACACCGCACTGTGCATGCCCAAGTAGCTGACACAGGCGTCTGCCATGCTGATGACATGCTGTGCATGGTAGGCAATTCAGGGCACAGCCACCATTGTGTCAGTGGCACTACGGCGACAGTCACTACATGGCGCTGTGGCACAACTGCACAATAGTTCGCTGTGGCAATGGCACACAGGCGATCAATTGTGCTAGACGCATAGACATCCGATGGCACTGTGTGTGGTCTTGCGCCAGAGACCCATGACCCTGTGCCCAACCTTTGCCCCTTGGCGCTGTACGCATGGCATGTTTGCAGCTCTATCGCGCTGTTCAGTGACAGCCGATAGAATGGCGGCGCCACTGACAGCCGATAGGGAATGGCAGCAGTATTGCACAGCAATTCCAGGTGGGGTACACGCTGTGGAGTGCCATATTGCCTACTATAGCTCTGGAGATGGCACGCAGGAGAGCCCCCAATGGACTGCCTCGAGCTGGCCAACCTTGTGGCCATTGTGGAGCCACACTATGGCCCACTGTATGGTGAGGTTCCTCTGGACAGGGCCAGGACCCAGGTCTGGCAAAAGGTGGTCACTGACCTGGAGGCGGCCACTGGCCGCAGGAGGACGGCCGTGCAATGCAGGCACCTTTATGGGAACCTGAAAAGGAGGGAACCAGAGCTACTGGCACATCTGTGGTCGCGTGCCAGGAGGGGCGTGGTACCTCACCCAGGTGGGTGATCTGTCTACGCACCTGTATGGTCCATATGGATAACACTGTCTTTTGTGTCCAGCACATAGGGGAGGGATGGTCTATGGTTGGCTGTAGTGGTGTTTACAGGGTATGTGATGGATGGGTCTGGCTGGGAGAGTGGGCACACACATTGGGGAAGGGGAAATATGCTTTGGGATTGTGCTGATGTGTTTCTCACCTTTTGTTTCCCACAGGCGTGGCAGAGCAGAGGAGGGCCACGGATCAGCAGCGGAGGGTGGTGGATGCAGAACCGGATTGTGTCGGGGAATAACCACAACACCAGTGACAGCCTGATGAGGGTGAGTGTCATGACACCATGATTGCTATTGCATGCTGTGTGACAAGGTGGGGAGCAGGGCATGGCCACCATCCATGGACACCACTGCCATGCATGTGACATGTGACAGTCAGCACTGTTCAGTGGCACTGCATGTCTGGGTGTGCGTCAATGGTGCTCACTGCATGCACTGGGCGCATGACTGTGGCACTGCCTGCCCACCGCATAGCCACGTTACTGTGCGGCCTTGGTTGTGCTGTGCTGGACATGGGCGGTGTGTGTGTGCAGTGGTACACATGGCTGTTGCTGCCTGGTTGGGCATGTCTTGTGCACACGGTCACTGTGGGTGCGTGCACACCATCACAGGAGCAGGGCACATGGCTGTATGCCATGCATGATGAGTGGGCTGCAGGGGGATGGACAGTCACACCCATTGACTCTGATCCCTTTTCCTAGGTGTGCGGATACTTCTATGCATAGAGCGTTCTATCCAGCAACTAGTACGTGTGGCGGCTGAATCCCTGGCAATACTGCAGGACCTCCATCAACATGGGGTGAGGAGGAGACGGTGACCCCAGGAATGGCCCCAGGCAGTAGGGGAGCAGGCTGGATGCCAATGATCGAACATTACCTCCCCCCTTTGACTGACCCTCACACCCCACCTTCCCTGTCCCAGTTGTTCACCCCTGCCCCTTACCCACCTCCACCTTGTTCCTGTACCTCCACCCCATATATGTATATAAATGTTGTTGTTGTATATTTTATAATACAGATTTTGATATGAATACTGTGGTGGTCTCTGATTTGCAGCTGGCTATAGGTGCTCAGTTGCAGTGGTGTGCATGGCATCTGGGGTGGTTCAGTCATGGGTATGTGTGTGTGTGTGGGGAAGTGTCTCTGGTGTGGGAGTGGCTATCAGTCAGTATCTGTGGTGTGTGTTGTTCTCTGTGCATTGCATTGCTGTGTGCAGTGGTCCATGGTGCCTGCTTTGTGTCCATTGTGCCCCTGTCAAACTGTCCTTGGCCTGTGCAGCTGACACCCTTACATGTCTGTGGCCTGCGAGGTCTGCTGCCTTGTCAGTGGTGGCTGTCCCTGCAGGTCATCCACTGTGACCGTCACAATGCTGGGTTGCCTCCTGTCACTGGTGAGGTGAATTTTTGCCTCAGGTGACACTGTGGCCTCCACAGTTGCTGTCCCACCTCCATGCTGAGGCTTGTGTGTGTTGCAGGGGCTGTGCACCACTGTCTGTGACTTGTGATCCAGGCATATGCTGGTGGTGTACAGGGCCACAGTTCATGCACAGGGCGGGTGTCACCCCTGTGCCATGGTGGACTGTAGGCTGTGTGTGCACAGTTTACATGGGCCCACACTGGGGGCTTGGTTGCCACACTACTGCATCCCTGTGTTGGTGTCCCTGAGGGTATGGGTGTGTGTTTGCCCCTGCACTGTGTTGCATCCGGTGTGCTGCATGCTTCCACGTAGCACTGTGGGTGTCTGTGCTGGCTGCTGTGGCTCGTGGTGGGTAGCGCTGTGACACTTTTCTACTGTGCAGGGTGCTGTATCAATGGCAGTGGTGTCAGGGGCATGCCCTTTCCCATGTGGGGTACCTCTTATGGTGACACATGCTCGGTCTCTCAGTTGTGCCTCAGAGGGTTTGTGCATGTTGGCACTGTGTCTGCCATTGTTGCATTGCTGTGTGCTGCCCCCCACTGCTGGGTGCTCATGGTGACTCTGGCTTGTATGGTTCTGTGGTACATGAGGTTGCAGTGTGACAGTGGGGGGGTATGTATGGGGATTCCTGCAGTGATGGTCACTGCTCATGGGGGTTGTCTTGGGGTCATAGTGCAGGGTGTGCTGTGCACAGGGGGTGCTGCTGTACCATGGGGTGGCTGGCCCCCCCTTGTGTGGCAGTCTCAGCTTGCTGGTGTGTGTGCTGGGGCAACATGGCCTAGCTGTGCTTTGTTTGCTTGTGCCCATGGGCCGGTGGATATTCCATCCCTCCCCCAGTTGTGCTGTGCTTGGGGTGTGGTGGTGCATTGTCAGTTCTGCAGTGTGTTCCTGTGCCCATCTGTGGCATGGGTAGTGGGCCCCTGCCTACCTTCCTGGTTGTGCAGTTCCATTGCTCTGCTGCTGGGGGGTTCCCTGCTTGCGCTATGGAACCTCTGGGCTGCTCAGCTGGGCTGCCCTTGTTGCACTAAAGCGCATCGTATCTGCTCAGCTTCCCCTTCCTGGTTGCGCTATGGCACAGGTTGTGCGATATTCAGACATTGGCTGTTTGCTCAATTTGGCTTGCTCCATTTTTGAATATTGCGTCTATTGCGCATGTGCGCAATGGACTTGTGCTTGCTCCTGCTATTGCGCACATTTTGGGTGCAATTTGAATATCCAGCCCAGAATGTCTATCTCATGTTGGACTCTTTTCACTGTATCTATGTACATATATGTAATTTAGCTACCACACTGTATAGGACCTACATAGAGTGTCTCTCCCATGTTGGACTTTATTCACTGTAACTATGTACATTCACTGTAACAATGTACAGTACATATATCTAAATTGTTCCCTTATAATTCTCTGTATAATATGTTTACTGTGTTTGTATGTGTTTTGTACTCTCTGTTTTTGATGAAGAGCATTAGTAAATGATTCCTTGACTCAAAGGGTTGTAATTCTGATTTAAAAAAAAATAAATAAATAAAAAGAAAATTAAACAAAAAAACTATACCTTATAAAAAAAATTCCAATTGGGCAGCAACATACCCAACCAGTCTGAATGGCACCTCATACTTTTGAGTACACTTGACCTCTTGAGATTCACTTTTGAGGTCTGATGCAATGAGAGTCCTTCTATGGCAACACAGGCTGGTTGTGCATGGTTGCCAAACTAGTATTCTCTATTTACAGTACATATTGTTCTAGGTTGTAATCATTGAAGCACTGAAAATTTGCCTTGTCAGCTGGTACTGTTTCATTATCATCATCCTAATACTTCAGACTATCAGATTTAAATCCACCAGCTTGCACCATGTCCCCCTTTTTTCAGCTTTTTTTTCAGCTCGCACTTCCCCTTTTTAGTTATCACTGCCCTCTCTAGTCCTCCCTCTCCATCCTACCACTGCCATCTTGTTGCCAGACTGTTATCAAGGCAGAGGTCAGGAAGCATAGAGAAAACCCAGGAGCAGTTGTAAAATTCCACAAAACTGTTTATTTGTAGTTGCAGTAACATAAAATAAAATAAACCTATTCAGAATAACTATATACAGAAGCAAAATAAAATCTCTTGTAAAAAATCTCCCTTGCAGCTCAGCTTACCTGTTTTTATAACTCTTTTCATCCCCCATCCTTTGCAAGCATCCTGTCCTTTGTAAATTTCAGGAGCTGCAGGAACATTGAGAACTTCCTGAGGTCCCCACAACAACTAAAAAAGGCTCAGGCATTTGCACTCAAATAACCTCTGGCTTTTTACAGTTATTTTCTAAACAAAAGAGATTCCAATATCAGTTTCACTCCATACATTGATTCTCATATATGTTATATTAGCAGATATAGATATGCAAGGAAGAAAGACAGCAAAAGAAAACTGAGAGATAGTGAAACCTCAGATATTTGCACTCAAATAACCTCTGGCTTTTTACAGTTATCTCAAATTATAAATACATATACTTTTCTATAGCAACACTAAACATCTTCTAAACAAAAGAGATCCCAATATCAGTTTCACTCCATACATTGATTCTCCTATATTTTCTATTAGTAGATATAGATATGCAAGGAAGAAAGCAAGAGAAAACTGAGAGACAGTGAGAGGCAAAGGATTATGAGACTGTTCGGGTTGATCAAGTCCGAAGCCTCACAGGAAAATTTAGTTGAGCAATCAGACAGAAGACACAGAAAATGAAAGAATACAGATCCTTGCATTTAAACACTTTCTCCAAAACAAATGGGACAGGGTCCTATTCTACCCTGTCACACAGACCCACTGTGCCTCCCTAATTGCTAAATGCAGGTTAGGGTCCCTTTTCTCATACTTGTCTTCCCTCATCTCTCCTGCTCCATCTTCATCCTACTGTCTCCAGTCCAGAGATTCATGTACCTTGTCCATTCCCCACCCTCACTCCTCTGCTGGGCAAGCTTCTTTCTCCTACCACCTCCCCTCCCTCTGGAACCAGTTTGGCTCTACTCTCTGCCTCTCTTCCTCACTCCCTGCCTTTAGATGCCAGCTAAGGCATCTTCCTGCTCCTCCTGTTCCAGCTTACCTCCTTGACTTTCCCTCTATTTCTTCTTACACCCTCTCACTTGGACCCCCCATTACTACTGCTAATTGTAACTCCACCCTCAGTCTGCCTTCAGAACCCAGTAGCACTGTCACCAACCCCCTTGTGCACAGAGAACACTTTAAAGTGATTTTCCAGCTAAAGTTACATGAGCTCCCACTCACATATTTTGGTAGCTGATGTCAGTGATTGTCATTGTAGCTGGTTTTCATAGTTTGTGGAAGGGATCATAGTTTGGTCCATACAGATGGCCAGCTGATCCCTTCCACTTTTGACAGTGCTGACACGCCCTTGTTAGTTGAGTGGAGGCCTTCAGTAATCTTCAACTGGCCATTCTTGTGCATAAAAATAACAATGAAATGAAGCCCCATTCACTTCAATGGGAATGCCCCTTCACGCTCCCTGGTCACACGTCGTTATGTGCCTGAGTGTGGGGCCATGTCATCATTATTGGGAAGTGGAAGGGATTGTCTAGCCATCTTGTAGGGCCAAACTTAAAAACCACAATTAAAATGATAAAAAACAAACATGATAACTATCATGGGCATCAGTTGCTGGAATCCATGAGTAGTAGGGAAGAATGGAAAATCCCTTTAACTGTTTCTTTCACAAATGTCCATTTCTTATTGTGTTACATCATGCGGTTGTTTTTCATTTGGCATCCACATGCTCCTACATCTGTGTAACCATTATCTGATGTATTGTCTTTTTTTTTATTCTCTCTCTATTTCCCCTTCCCCCTTCCCCATGTGACACCTAGAAATCAGCATTTGCTCAGTGTGCCTTTCCCAGTTACCAATTTTTAAATAAATAAATATGTTTTTCAAATACATGTGATAGCTACAGATAAGTGTGTGTTGTTAAAAAGTGAGTACAACATTTAACAAGTTAACATAGTTGGTCCACAGTGTTCATTTCCAGAATGATCAAAAATTGCTGCGTAATTAGCGCAGAAATATTTTAATTAAAGGTAGGTTATTTAACAGTTGGAAGTGCCTTAAGATTATAAACAGAGTGTAAAGGTTGGCAGCAGCAAATTCAGCTTGGCACCATGCCAGTTCTGGAGGGCTTTCAAGGGCCAAGGGACATTTTCTGAAGGGTACAGAAGGTGCAGTACTACTGCTGAATAGTCATAGTAATTAGAACATGGAGATATATCTGCATGACTTCATAGATGCTGGAGAACAGATACTGAATGGAACAAACAGAATTAAATGGGTCTGTATTCTGTACGGTTTCATCCTTTAAATACAAATTGAACAAGATAATAACTATTTGATCAAAAAATGTATTTCCTTTTAATGGTAGACCTCACATGACCTTTGATTAGTACATCCTGTGCTTGTTTCTGGTTGCTGCATTTTATATGTATGTTTCTCACCCCATTGACAGGCACTGAAGGAGATGGGTATGGTTGAGGGAGCTCTAGTGTGGAGATTAGTTAAAGAGGTACTGTTATGTTTCTTTGCTGAACTTGTGAGGTCACCATCAGAACGACTCAACATCCCTCATAAGAGTCACAGTATGCCAATCTTAGCCTAAATTGGTTGTTTTTCAGCCAGAAGCCTTTGACTGTGAGTGTGGAAGAGGCAGAGAGCAGGGATGGTTGGATGGGCTCTGTTTCAGATCAGCCCCCCAAGTGACCCACCTTGATCTGACTCTTTAAAGCAGTCATTTGTGACTTATAAAAAGAGGGTGGCTCAATTCAGCAAGTAAGCTTAAAGCATTTATTTCTGGTGTAACCCCCACCCCCACTAATTTGGGGTTTACCTCATTGTCTTCCTGAGATCCTTCCATGCCCATTACCAAACTACGTCCTGTTTTAGTGTGATCCTGTTCATTTACGTGAGAGTGCCATGCTGAGCCTCTGCACCTATACCTTTAAGAGATTAGCTAATGTGCATATAGTGAATGGTCTGAGCTGGGTCTGAGTGATTTAGAGTTTGTGACTGGCCAGCCACTGCTCTGTTTTTCTCCACTATGCGGTCGATAGTAGTGCAGAGGGAGCCTGTGTGGAAACTGTACTTATTTACTGCTTACTTGTTATTATATTTGAATTAGAGAAGTATGTCTAACCTGTTTGTCTTGCAGCTTGCCTGTTGGTATGGGAGCCACCATGTTAGGTCTGTGACTTCCAGTAATTGGACCAATAGGACTTCAGGGACCTAAAATGGATCCTGACTCATGTGCCTTCTGGGAAGGAAAACAGTAGATTTCATAGTTTTTAGGATGGCACCAAAACTGACCTGGAGGAGGAGGAGCCCTAACTGTGACTGACAGCTTCCCCAGCCAACCTGAAACCTGGTTTACAAAGGAAATCCCCAGTACTGTAAGTGACAGTGGATCAGTTAGAGTTGGAGCTTGAAGAGTGAACAGCTTGAGATTTTGAGCAGCTGTTCACTGAACAGAGCATAGGGGAATCGTTGGGAAGAGGGCTAACTTGCCTCCCTGCCAAGTTTCTCCTGCACTTAACTGCTTGATTGCAGAAGTCAAACTAGTCCAATTTAGGCAGAAAGAATCAAAGATTTTGAAAACACTGCTTGCATTTTGGACTGAAGATTTCCTCCTGTGGAGCAATCGGTCCAGCCAGTATGCGAGACAACTTTTGGACTGAGAGGGTTGCTCAGTGAAGCTACTGTAATAGAAAACAGATTGTATCCAAACTGTACAAAGTTAGTGCTGCTGTATTTGAAAGTGCTGAATGTTTCTTGTTGGTCGAGACCTGCTTGCCTGTGACCCAACCTGTTATGCCAGCTGGAGGCTTCACCAGCTAGAAACAAACAAACTTTGACATTTTGCTCATCCTGCCTGGGCCTTTTGCCCTGCACCAGAGACTGTTTGAGCAAGAGACTGGCTTTGGGCATCCAGCTGTTGTGCAACAACAACTCGCAGGTTGCGGCCACCTGGATGGAAAGGCCATGAGGAGTAGGTGCATCGTGCCGGCCCTGCTTCCCCATGCTCATCGGTGAACACCATGAGGTCTCCATATTGCCCACCATCCTGCAGAAATCTGGTAGCATAAGTACACTCATGGTTGCTCCCTGCAATGTATATTTAATTCCTCTTTGGTACCATCTGATTGCTTTAACTTTCTGGGTTTTCAAGAGACTGAGCCAACCTGCTCAGATTACAAATAATTGTATTGTTAGTGTGCATGCTAACTGTTTTTCTTTCTATCAAGGGCCCCAACATCAGCTGCAATGCTGGCCATGCCGGGGCAATGCCTCTGGTTAGCCAGCTTCCTCCATGGCTACCCAGTGTTGTAGGATTGTCTATTTTGGAACTAAAAGTGCATACCAAAATTCTGATTCAAATCAGATTACAAATCATTTACCTAGATTCAAGTCCCTCACTTCTTCATGTTCATTGAATAAACCTGATTTTCTTGTTTCATGTTTAACCTGGCTATTGTGCATGTTATTAGATGGGTAACAGCATTGAAAGTGTGCAGCTAGATTGCTAACCTTATTTTACAGGGGGTCTCCAGGGAAGTTGCTGAAGGTCCATCCCTGGTGGCAAGTGTGAAGGGTGTGCTTGTATCATTACTGATACATACTGATTTTGTGTTAACTGCTGTTATAGGAATAAATCCTCTAGGAGGGTTGGTGGTTAGTTATATAGCAGTTTCCCAAAGTGCTATAGCAGAATAGGCAAACACCCCCAATACCACTACTCTGGGTGGAGGCACCTTAATACTGAATCCAGGCCCCTTAAACTGCACTCAGACATACTGGCAGGGGTAGTAACCTTGGGGTTAGCACCACCCAATGGGTACATTTTCGAGGCACCACTGGGATTAGTGCTCCCTAGTGGCCAAAGTTTAAAATTTCAGTCAGTGGTGAATTTTCTGCTAGTTTTGAAATGGAGAGCCTCACTACAGCTAAGCTGAATATTTCCCCCTCATTAACTGGTCATGCGCAGCATGATGGGGTGGAGTGAGGCACAAGGGGTTGATCCCCATCATGCTTTAGTGTTGCTGGATATCCCCATGGGAACCACCAAGGCTACCATTAAAGAAACTGTTGGGAAGATTAAGTGATTGGGGAAAGTTTCAGTGAGAGGGCAGGATGCTGACCTGTTTGAACAAACCTTAATGGCCTTCATTTCCTGTAGCATCCCTATAGCCCAGAGACCATACCCCTGGTTATTATGCCTGATGGATCCCAAATGGGGTGGAGGGTCATCCACATGCATAGTGGACCATCTTCCCCAAGGTGGAAGGATTTAAGGAGAAGTTAGAAAAGCTATTAGCTGCTGGAGGACAGATTGTCAAGGACTCACAAAGGGCTTTGGGGTATTCTGAGGGGGTCACACTTGTACACTCCCCCCAGTCTCCCTACCTTTGCCCAGGTCTTCTCCCATTGCCGCAACCCCAATAGTCGTACCCTCTGTGCATCTGGACTCTTATTGCAGGCTTAGGTTGTTCTCAAGGACCACCCCATTCCCATGGGGGAAGATGATTTGGAAACCTGGATGGACTATGCCACCCCCCTGGTTCAAGAGTGGCAATGTTCTGAGGGGGAGAAATGTAAAAGTCGTATGGTAAGCTTAGGGGCCCCTTCACTGGAAGCCATCCAGATCCTCTGGTCCACCAATCCTGAGGCCTCTGCTACTATTGAGTATCTATCTGCTTTAGATGGGGTGTTTGGTAGTAACAAGTCAGGAGACGATTTGATGTGGAAGTTTAAGTCTGCCAAGCAGTAGAAAAATGAACGACTGTCTGCTTTTGTGACTCGTGCAAAGCAGGCCTTGCAAAGGGCACACTGGAAATGGGTCCTCCTAGCTAGTGAGCTAAATCGAGTGAGATTAGAACATGTCCTTAAGTCTGCCCATTATTCAAGTGTTCTCATTTTGAAGTTAAAATTGCATGATTGCAAAGATCACCCTCTTGAATACTGCTGGTTACTGAAAGGAATCAGGGAAGTGAAGAACAAAGATGATGGTTGGGACCCCTATACTGGGGTTGCATGAACTGCCATGACCCCAGATAGGCTCAGTGAGACAGAGAGAACTTTAGAGTCACAACAAATCAGTGAGTTGTTGAAGGAATTGAAAGAAATTGAAAGCCATCCGGCAAGTTGTGTGTGGCTAAACAGGCTAAAACTCAAAGCCTTTGTCCCACCAATGCTGAGACCACTTGCGAGCCTCCATCTGTCTGTACAGGGGTCAATGCCTATGCTGCTGAATCCTAACATAGTAGAAGAAATGAGGTAGCTGCAAGCTATGGATAGAGATCGCATTTATGCTGCACGGCTGCCTGCCCCTGGAGGGGCTACAGAGCAGCTGAGCCTGAACCTAAGATGAAGAAGGAGAGTAGGGCTCCACCCCCAGCCACTACAAGCCCCGTGAAGGCTCGACCCATCCCGCTGAACCCAGAGCTAAATTGTTTTGTTACCAGTGTAAAGAAGATGGGCACACCAAATGAGCTTGCAATGCTCCTGAAGATCTACGGCGAGTCATGGTTCAGCTTTTCAGCTTGGTCCAACAAAGCAATGTAAAGTCGCAACAAGGACAATCACAAAAATCTTTTTCCTCCATAACAGCCGTGGACTAACCTGCAAGCCTGTGCCTCTGGATTGGTCAGAGCTGGTGGGTCCCTCCATGGAGACCACAATAAATATGTATGAAATTTCAACCTGAGCTGTGTTGGACAGTCGATCTCAGGTTACTATTCAGCTTAAAGATTGGTACAACTAGCACTTGTCTGACCTCCAAATCCAACCTCTTGAAGGACTTTATGGATCGGGGCTGAGCGACAAATCTTACCCAGACCTAGGTTATGTGTGATTGTCGCTATTGTTTCCAACTGCTGTTGCTGGCGTGGATGAACCAGTAGAGACTTTGACTTTGGTATGCCCCTCTGACTGGAATGTATGATGGTATCCCTTTGTTAATCAGCACTAATGCCCACAAGTTCAACCAACTAGCCCAGCTTTGCCAGGAAAAGCAAGAAAGGAAGACTGGATGGGTTTTACACATCCCTGCCATGGTGCACAGAGCGTATGACCTACAGATGCAAGGCAAAGCAGTCGACAAGGATGAGACGATGGGAGTTGGTTAAAAAAAAGATCCAGCACCACTTGTATTGCCACCCAGTGCTCAGTGTACTGTTAGTGGTGAAGTACGAATTAAGAAAGATGTCAAGAACGAGATTTTCATAATGGATGCCCCAGAAGAGGGGAAGCTGCTAGAGGGACTACTAGTTAAGTCTAGCATTCTACCTGCCCAAGCTTACACCTATGCTCGCCATGTGGTGGTGCAAATTCAAAACATGTCACACCGGGATATTAGAGTCAACCGAGGTTGCACCCTAGCTAATGTGTATTGTGCAAATATTATTGTGCTGATTGTGCTGCCTAGTAAGCAATGTACCATGGAGGATGAAGAAGTAACTCTTGATTTGTTTGACTTTGGAGAATCCCCCATTCCTAAAGAGTGGAAAGCAAAAGTCAGCAGAAAACTGGCCCAGTGGTGCAGTGTTTTCCTTGAGAGAATGGAAAGTCAGATGCGTCACTGGTGCAGAGCATTACATCAAACTCCATGATGAGAGGCCATTTCATGAAAGATCCCACAGATTGGCACCAGCAGTCGTTGACGATGTCTGACACCACCTCCAAGAGATGCTAGCAGCTGGAATTATACAAGAATCCTGTAACCCGTACACTTCTCCCATCGTGGTAGTCTGAAAGAAGAATGACACAGAGGGGATGTGTGTGGACTACCGGACCCTCAGTCGTAAAACTGTACCAGACCAATATACAATGCCCTGCACCCAGGATGCCTTTGATTGCCTTAATGGGAGCCAGTGGTTTTCTGTTTTAGACCTCAGGAGTGGGTATTACCAAATCCCGATGGCACCAGAAGATGGAGAGAATACTGCATTCATCTGTCCTTGGGTTTTAAGAATTCTTAAGTATGCCTCAGGGCATCTCAGAAGTGCCTGCCACTTTCCAAAGTCTTATGGAGCGAGCCATAGGAGACATGAACTTATTGGAAGGCCTAGTTTACCTGGACAATGTCATTATGTTTGGAAAGACCCTTGAGGAGCATGAAACTCATTTACTCAAGGTCTTGGATCGATTAAAATATTTTGGCTTGAAGTTGTCTATCAACAAATGTCAATTTTTTCAGCAATCAGTGAAATATGTAGGCCACATTGCATCTTCTGAGGGCATTCAAACTGATCCAAGCAAAGTAAAGGCCTTGACCACCTGGTCCCAACCTAGCAATCTCAAAGATCTGCAAAGATTCTTGGGTTTCTGCAGCTACTATTGTTGGTTTGTGAAAGATTACACAAAAGTCATCTGCTCTCTGCTTAATTTGACCCAAGGATACCGACAGACAAACTGAAAATACAAAAAGAGTTCTGTAAAAGAGGGGGATAAATCCTATTTCAGAACCAATAAACCTTTTGGGACAAGGTGGACTAAAGCGTGTGATGTATTCCTTTATAATACCATTCATCAACTCACCCATTTCCCGTTACTTGCTTATGCAGATCCAACTAAGCCTTATGCGTTGCACACCGATGGCAGTTTAAAGAGACTTGGGGCTGTGCTTTATTAGGAGTATGAGGCAGGACTATGTCCAGTGGTGTTTGCCAGCAGAAGCCTGAGGCCCTCAGAAAAGAACTATCCAGTACACAAACTTGAATTTCTTACTTTGAAGTGGGACATAGTACATCTATTTCACAAATATCTTTACAGTGCAAAGATTCTGGTGAAGACTGACAGCACCCTAATGTAAGTTCAAACCTTGGCCAAGTTAGATGCTGCTGGGCACCGTTGGTTATCAGCACTTTCAACCTATGACTATTTAGTGGAGTACCGCCCTGGTCTGAATCACATTGATGCCGATGCCCTCTGTAGAAGGTCTGTATCCAGCTCTGAGTGGGTGAGGATGTCCAAACAATCTGTTAAAGCACTTTGCCAGAAGTTTGACAAAGATGAACACCCAGCCTCTGAAACAGCTGAATGCCTGGTCAATTGCCTGGACCCTTCCGACACCTGCCTATTGCAATTTCATAACTTTGGATCAAAGTACTCTGCCTCAACTGGTGCTCATCGATATTCAGTGGGCTCAATGCCATGACCCCATGATTAAGCCCGTATTAGATGCCATTAATGGCGGAAAAAAATGTTTCCAAACTTCGCTCTAGAGACCAGAGTACTGTTTTGTTATTCAGAGAGGGACCGAAACTTAAGTTGAGCAACAAGCTGTTTTACTGAGAGACCACAAATGGACAAGGTCAAGTTAGAAACATAGAAACATAAAATTTGACAGTAGGTAAGGACTACTTGGCCCACCTAGTCTGCCCATTTCCCTACCAAATGCATAGGCTGCAGATCCTAGTTAGTCAACAGCCTTCTTCCTCCTACCCCCCACTAGAATTGCCTTATGTCTGTCCCATGCATTCTTGAATTCCCCCACTGTTTTTGACTCCACTACCTCCTCAGGAAGGCTGCTGCATGTATCCACAACCCTCTCCATGTAAAAATACTTCTTCATACTACCTCTGAGCCATCCCCCCTCTATCTTCAAATTGTGCCCCCTTGTTCTTGCACATCTCTTTTTCTGAAAGATGCTACTATCTTGAACTCTGTTGATTCCCTTGATGTACTTGAAAGTTTATATCATGACCCCAGCCTCCTTCCTCTCCTCGAGTGTATACATATTAAGCTGCTTTAATCTCTCATTGCATGTCTTCTGTTGCAGACCCAGCACCAATTATGTTGCCCTCCTCTGGACAGCCTCCATCCTGTCTATGTCCTTGCAGAGGTGAGGTCTCCACAACTGGACGTAGAACACCAGATGGGGTCTCACCAACTGTCTGTACTGAGGGATAACAACTTCCTGTTTTCTACTGGTGATGCCTCTCCCTATGTATCCCAGTATCCCACCAACCCTCCTTACTAACTTCTCACATTGCTTGCCTACCTTAAGGTCATCTGTTGTTCTTATTATCTCACCCCCATTGTGTGCTCTTTCCCTGTATTTTTGTTTCCCAGGTGCATTATTTTCCATTTCTTTGCATTAAATCAAATCTGCTATACATTTGACCATTCCTCCAACCTTGCCAAGTCCCTTTGCTTCCTCTCCACCCCACCTTCTGTATCAACCCTGTTGCAGATCTTTGTGTCAACTGCAAAGAGACATACTTTTCCTTCCAGTCCCTCTGCAATGCCACTTATAAAGACATTAAAGACGACCAGTCCCAGTACTGAACCCTGTGGTGCCCCACTAGTAACCACCCCTTTCTTCAGAGTAAACTCTGTTTACTGTTATGCTCTGTATCCTGTTGTCCAGACATTTTCTTACCCAGGCTACCACCTTGGGACACACTCCAAGGTTGGCTAACTTGTATATTAATCTTTTGTGTGGGACTATGTCTAATGCCTTGCTAAAGTCTAGGTAGGCCATATCCACAGCCCCTTCTTGGTCTACTACTTTGGTCACCCAGTCAAAGAAATCTATTAGATTTGTCTGACATGACCTTCCTGCTGTGAATCCATGCTGCCTTGGGTCCTGTGCCTCACTGGCCTCTAGGAACTCAACAATTCTTTCCTTTAGAAGTGATTCCATCATTTTCCCTAACACTGAGGTCAAATTAACAGGTCTGTAGTTCCCTGCCTCTGTCTTGCTTTCACTTTTGTTAAGGGGAAACATGTCTGCCCTCCTCCAGTCCTCCGGTTCCACACCATCCTCCCATGATTTGTTAAACAGGGTAGTCAGTGGCTTCACTAGTTCTACCCTTAGTTTTTTTTAGGATTCTTGGGTGAATCCCATCAGGCCCCATTGCTTTGTCCACCTTCAGTTGTAAGAGTTCTTTCAGAACCCTTTAGTCTGTGAATGGACTGGTATCGACCTCCCTATTCAGAGTGCTTCTATTCTTTGATTTAGGTACCTCCCTCTCTTCTTCTTTTGTGAATACTGAGCAGAAGCATTTATTCAGTATCCCTGCTTTTTCACTGTCATCCTCTGGCCACCCTCCCTTCCCTTTAGTAAGCCCCACTATCCCTTCCTTCATCTTTCTTCACTCTCTAATGTACCTATAAAATGTTTTATCCCCCTTCTTAACTGGGTAGGCTATCTTTTCCTCAGTTTAGGCTTTTGCTATTCTGACTGCCTTCCCCACTTCCTTCTGCTTTAACTGGTACATTTCTCTGTCCTGCTCTTTCTGTGTTTCTGTATACTTCCTGAATGCTACCTTTTTCTCCTTGACCTTCCCTGCCACCTCTTTTGAGAACCATAGTGTTTTTTTCCTTAATTTTGCTTTGTTGATTTGCTTCACAGAAAAGACTTGTTGCCTCTGTGATTACTGTTTTGATTTCCCCCCAGTGTTCCTCCACCCCTCCTTCTTGCCAGTTTGCTAGTGCTTTTCTGAGGCACTCACCCATTTTCCCAAAGTCAGCCCTCCTAAAGTCCATCACTTTTGCTTTTGTATGGCTCGACTCTATGCCTGTGTTTATTGTGAACCACACTGATGGTGGTCACTTGTTCCCAGATGGCTATCCATTTCTAAATCTGAGATCCTTTCTCCATCCCCATTTGATAATACCAGGTCTAACATTGCTCCCTCCCTAGTGAGTTCCACCACTAGCTGTCTGAGGCATGCACCCTGTAGGGCATTGAGAATAGATCTGCTTTTTGACGTGGCTGCAGCTAGGGTGCTCCAGCTAATGTCTGGCATATTCATGTCCTACATCAACAGTATCTCTCCATTTTCTGCCATTCTAAGGATGCCTTCTATCATTTCCTTGTCCATTGCCTCCTCCTGAGATGGGGGTCTGTATACCATGCCTGTGCAAATTGTGCTGCCATAACCTGTCTCCAGGGTAACCCACAGTGCCTCCTCTACTCCCTGTTAATCCTTTAGTTCCACTGCTTTGATCCCTTTTCTTACATAGACAGCTACTCGTCCTCCTCTTTTACCCTCCCTGTCCCTCCTGTAGATTGTGTACCCTGATATGTTGACATGCCAGTCATGGTTCTCAATGTACCATGTTTCTGTGATTGCCATGATATCCAGATGTTCCTCTTCCATCAAGACCACTAGTTCAGGAAGCTTGTTAAACAGACTATGGGCATAGGTACTCATCAACCTCCATTTATTGATGGCCTTACCCTTTTTAGCCCCATCCCTGTCCTTACTGCCTTTTTCTGCATTTCCCCCTGTCCTGCTCCTCGTTAACTTCTCTACCTTGGTGTTTACCTCTCTAACTACTGTGTTTTATGGGGGGATGCTGGGTTTTCCCTTCTCTTATTCAGTGCCTCCCCCCTTGACTAGTTTAAATGCTTGCCAATTGTGCATTTAAACCTTTCACCTAGGATTCTGGTTCCCCTCATGGACAGATGCAGACCACTGTGCCAGTATAGGCCTGTATCCCTCCAGGTGGATCCCCAGTCCCCAATAAAGCCAAAATGCTGAGCTCTGCACCAGTTTTTCAACCATTCATTGAATCCCATGGTGTGGAGTACTCAAGCATCACCCTTGCCATAGACAGGCAGCACCTCTGAGGTTACTGTATGCACTGCTTGTCTAAGGCCCCTCCCCAACTCTTCAAACTCTTCTTGCACTGCTCTGATCCCATTCACAGCCAGGTCATTTGTCCCTAGGTTGACTATGATATCCAGCTCCCTTCCTTATGCAGCTACTCCTGCAATCCTGAGGATGTGCTTCCTGTCCCTCCAAGCCATGGCACCAGGCAGGCACCTTACCTCTCTCTCCCCATCATTCCCCAGATCTACCCCCTAATGATTGAGTCCCCCATCCATAGTTGTTTTTTTCCCCTGTGGGGTCCCATGCCACCCTCTTGTTGGACTCCTTTGTGGAGGTTCCCAGCATCCTCCTTGCTATCCACTGCACATGCCTTCGTAGAGGGACCACTCTCCACCACAAGAGCATATGAATTGTGGAGAGGTACAACTGGAGGAATGTGACTCTATTCCACCACCCTCTCCCTGCCTGAGCCCACCTTGGTCCAACTGCTCCTCTTTCTTGGCAACCTCTGAGGTAGCGACAGTGGCCCTGGTGGTCCCTGGGTGGGAGAGGAGATTTCACGAATCCTAGCCAAGTCAGCTCAGAGATGAGCAACCTCTTCCCTCAGGCCAGAGATGTGCCTACAACTAGGGCAGCATGGCAGCCTCCAGAAAGTATCTCGGCAGACTGCTGCCCCACAGCCAGTGCATTGCACTACTCCCCACATGTTTGTCTTCTTTCCTGTTTCTCTTGTGTTAAGCCTTTTTTTTTGGTTTATATATAGTTAGTGAGTGTGCTATTACCTTCATTGCAGTGTGCTGTGCTGGTAAGGATATGAGCTGTATGCACCTTCCCCCTTGAGGAAATTATGTCACAACCCATGCTATAAAGGAAATGATACCTGTGGGGGTGGGTGTGGGGAAGGGTGGGTTAGAGCCTAAGCTGTGTCCTCAGGAACAATCAGCTACAAGCTCTGACCCACCACTAGAATGAGTGTTAACCTTCCTTTCAGAAAGACAACCTGCAAAACAATCAGGGGAACTCAGTCTCCTGCTCCTGAGGCTGTCTGTGTTTCAATCCACAACTGCAGCTTTAGCTATAACAACTCCTTAACTATCAGTAAATTATTTAAAAATAGTTTAACTATCACAAAATTCTGCCCACCAGTAAATTATTTAAAAATATAGTTTAACTGTCACAAAATCCTAGTAGTCAATCCAACTACCCCCAAGGGACAAACAAAATGCAATATTTCAACCCTTCTGAAGTTACTTCCAAGATAAGCAGTTTGCAAGCCTCTTCTTCAACTCCTCAGCCACCTGTAAATTATTTAAAAATCATTTAACTGACACACAATCCTAGAGGACAATCCAGCTACCTCCAAGGAAACACCCAAATACAGTATTTTAATCCTTCTTAAGTCACTCACAAGATAAGCAGAGTTTGCAAGCCCCTTCTTGGTTAAACAATAAATATATACATAAATAAAAAGCAATTACCAAGAGTAGTTAGTTTCACCTTCCACAGAATTAAGCAAGAGTGTGCAGGTTGCAGATATTGGGTCCGATTGTAGAAGGGTTACGCCTGGCATAACAGCAGTTGTGCCAAGCAGAATGGCGCATGTAATAACTACGCCAGCAGTTGCAACAAAGTGGCCTGTGACATGTTGTAGGTCACCTGTGCCAAACAGCTGTTATGCTGCATAAACCCCCCTGCGACGTGGCACTAGGGAGATTGCGGCAGCAGTTGCACCACATTCTAGAAGGGCAGTGACAAAGTGCCCACATCAGGATTCTACAAGAACCCCAGGAGAAGAGCCAGCAACATAAGTTACACCAGCATTTAGTTGGTATAACTTATGGATGCCCCTGGGGTCCTGTAGACCCGTCAGCTGTCCAGCGGACAGTGCACAGTCACCCTCCCACCCATACCCAGCACAACGCAGTGGGGCCCCACAGGACTACCCATACTCCTTGCTCCCTGAAACAGCCATTGGCAGAAGTGCAGTGGGGCGCACTGCCATCCCTCCACCCGTGCACCGAACTGCAAGTAGCCCGCAACATATGCAGCAATAATCCAACCCTGGCAGTCTAGTGTTCTGCCTCCACCTGTTCATCAATATAATAACAAATATCCCCATATCCTTGGTAGTCTAGTGTTCCCTCCTGAACTATACATTAATATAATAACAAATATCCCGGTATTTATGGTAGTCTAGTGCCCCCCAAACAGTACAGCAATATAATAAACAATGATCCCATTCCCCTGGTAGTCTGGTGGTCCCCCACCCCACAGCTATGCCAGCCCACCCAGCACTCCCACCCATCCCCAGCTGGTGACTGGCACAACCACCTCTCACCTCCATGGCCAGGCACCGACTGAGTGCAGTATTAGCTACTGCACAGACATGCTCAGAAATTCATTTCGAGTGCGTCTGTGCAGTAGCACTAATACTGCATTCAGTTGGCAGCTGGCCATGGAGGTGAGAGGTGGGCTGTGCCAGTCAAGGCCTGGGGATGGGTGAGGGGGTGCTGGGTGGGCTGGTATAGCTGGGTGGGGCTGGGGGCCACTAGACTACCAGGGAAATGGGATAATTGTTTACTATATTGATCTACTGTACAGGGTGGTGGCTACTAGATTACCAGGGATATGTGAATATATGTTATCATATTGATGTACTGTTTGGGGGGGCCAGTAGACTACCAGGGATATCAGGATATTTGTTATTATATTAATGTACAGTTCAGGAGGGGGGCCACTAGACTACCAGGGAACATGGATCATTGTTTATTATATTGATGTACTGTATGGGGGGTGGCCACTAGACTACCAGGGATATGTGAATATTTGTTATTATATTGATGTACAGTCCAGGGGGCCACTAGACTACCAGGGATATGGGGATATATGTTATTATAGTAATGAACAGTTCGGGGGGAACACTAGACTACCAGGGAAACAGGGATCTTTTATTATTTTATGGTTGGAGAGCACTGGACTACCAGGGCAGGTGACATGTCTCATATGCAGTGGGTGACCTGGGAGTCGGGCACAGGTGGGGGGTGCACTTGCAACCTGCATCATTAGGTTGCAACATGCTAACCAGGTACACCCTCTGTGCTGCGTACCTTGCCACATGTCACAAGTCACAGAACTTTGCAGCGGAGACCCTGCCCCTTCTAGAATAGGGCGCAGGTCGATGTGTCACAACAGTGTGGTGGCGCAAGCTGGTTCGGTGGCAACTTGCACCATCCTTCTAGAATCAGGCCCATCAAGTGTAATATAGAATCTCCCACACAGCTCACAGCTGAGTAAAGAAGTAGTTCCCTTTAAGGTCAAGAAAATGTGTTTTGTGTCTCCAAATGTTGCACACACCAGTAGCTTATAGTAATCTGATCAAGTCTGGAAGACTCCACCCAGGGCAATTGGTTGACAATGGTTATGATGCAGCCTTTCCTGATCTAGTACAACATTTTGTGGTCTGAAAGCAATGAGGGAAACAATTTCCTGCACCTGAGGCTGTGTGTTTTAATTTCCTGCACCTGAGGCTGTCTGTGTTTCAATACACAACTGCCGCTTTTGCTATAGCAACTCCTTAACCACCAGTAAATTATTTAAAAATAGTTTAACTATCACAAAATCCTACCCACAAGCAAGTTGTCAGACAACAGCTAATGCAGCCTACTGCATTTAAATGTGTGATTTTGTGTTCCCTCCATGACCAAATGAGACACCTGGGCTGTGACCGTACCTCTAACCTAGCCCATGCCCATTTATACTGGCCTAAGATGGGTGTTGACATTGAATCCCATATCTGAACCTGTAGCCATTGCCTTCAAGAAAAGGATCAGCCTCAGAGAGCAGCACCTTTAGTCAACATCTCCACCAGTGTGCCCTTGGGACTTGTCTACACTGATGTTTAGGATTTAGAACCAGCCCAAAAGAACACTGATAATGTGTAGGTAGTGAATAACCATTTTACTCGCTATGCTCAGACCTATCTGACTAAAGACCAAGAAACAGCCACCGTAGCTAAAGTTCTTGTACAGAAATTCTTTGTCCATTACGGCGCCCCCCCCAAAGAATTCATTCCAGCCAGGGGAGATACTTTAAAGAAATGCTGTCGCTCTTAGGGGTAAGGAAATCCAGAACCACCCCCATCACCCTCAAGGGGACCCACAGCTGAAAGATTTAATTGAACATTACTAGACATGCTGGGCACACTTCATCCCAGAGACAAGCTGAGATAGAGTCAACAAATCAGTACTTTAGTTCATGCATACAACTGTACTCGTAATGATACAACTGGGTTTCCCCCTACCATCTGATGTTTGGTTTAGAAGCAAGGCTACCAGTAGATTTCTGTTTTGGAATATCCCCTGATGGAGTTCAAACAGAAAACTACCTCCAGTACATGCAAAAACTCAAAGCTCAGTTAAACATGCCTATCAGCTAGCACACACAATGGCTGCCAAGAGAAACTTAACAAACAAAGAAAGACATAATGAACGTTTCAAGGCACAAGAGCTGCAACCTGGAGACTGAGTTTTGTTAAGAAATTTGGGATTGCATGGAAAACATAAGATAGCTGACAGGTGGCATCACACCCCATACATTGTTGACAGCAAGATGGAGGATCTGCAGTTTGCAAAGTGCATGCAGAGAATGACCCACAAGCTGTACAGACAATACACAGAAAACACTTGTTACCGACTGGGCAAATCATAATTGATTCTGCACCCCAAGATAATGCACCCACCGGGCCTGTGACCTGAGCTGCAGCTAAAAAGAAACAGTTAAACTCTCCTCCTGTTGTTCCTGATCCAAAGCCTTCCACTAGTAACGTTCCCATTGAAAATGATAGCCAATTTGAACCTGATGACAGTGAATGTGGGGTCACCTGTTATCCTTCTTATGAACTGAGCCAGTTGTTTCAAGGAAATCCACTGTGTAACAAGGGAGATGAGGCTGAATCTTCAGTACTGTCTAATCATCCAGCCCTCTCAACTACCCCGTGCCCCCTGATAGTGAGGTGCAAAGTATCAAGTCTGATGTAGCTGATTCTTCATGTCTCATGGAACTAACTGAACCTCAAGAGGCAAATCCAGACTACAAAAGCCAAGCTGGTGACATACCAGATGAAGCTGAAATATCTGAAAATGGTGACTCTGATATCATGATGGACAATGACGTTAATTTAAATAATGATTCTGAAAGTATAACTAATGTGTTACGTGATTTAAATTCCATGTAATTTTCTCCTGAGGAAGAACCTGGAATTTCAGAACAAGTTAATGCAAGTGTTTCTTCTGAATTAGAATTCACAGAAAAAGTTAATACAAGTGTTCCTTCTAGTTCTGAACAAACCACCAGTGCAGAGGTACCCCTTTCCTCAGAAGCTAACTTTTTGCTGGACAATAAGCAGGGGCTGATCAATCCAAATGCCAGTGTTGAAAGGACTTAGCTTGTGCCTGTCCCTCCCAGAAAATCTGGAAGAGCCATGAAGCCTGTAGTGTGCCTTAGTTATGATTCCCCAGGAAGGCATGTAGATCTTCCCATGAATGTAGTTTATAAAAAGGTGTACATTTCTGAGAATTCTCTTCCAAGACTAGGTTACACTGCAACCTCAAAGTTGATAGTAAAGCCTTCCAGTCAGTATGCTAGTGATACCTCCCAATGCAACCCAAGCTTAACTGATAGGGTCAGCCCCCAAACAATGTGGGTTAATGTGCAGGAGGTAATACAGACTAGGGTTGTCCAATGTGTTTAGCTCCTTGAACAAGTTTCCATAGAAAATAGTGTGTTCTTGTGCAGTATTCTTTGAAAAATGCAAAGGTCTATGGTAATACTAAAGTCTACAGCTAGCCTACTTATTACTGATGCATCAGATATTAACATTTATGATAAATAAATGTAATAGTTTATGGTTGCAACCTGTATATATAAATGCACGTATATTCATGAATGGCATTTTCTACATAGAACTGCTTATTTTTTTTTTTACATAGAACTGTTTATTATGCATATACTTGATGCAGATGCCAAGTTTTTCCAGGCAGGGAAGAGTGTAACCCCCCCCACAAATCTGGAGTTTACCTTATTGTCTTCCTGTGCTTCTTGCATGCCCACTGCCAGTTATGTCCTGTCTTAGTGTGACCCTGTTCATTTACGTGAAAGTGCCATGCTGAGCTTCCACGCCTGTCCCTTTAAGAGCGTAATAATGTGTGTGTATAGTGAATGGTCTGAGCTGGGTCCAAGTGATTTAGTGCTTGCGAGTTGCCAGCTACCACTCTGTTTTGTCCATTCTGTGGTCGATAGTAGTGCAGAGAGAGCCTGTGTGGAAATTGTATTTATTTACTGCTTACATGGTGTTATATTTGAATTAGAGAGGTTTGTCTAACCTGCTTGCCTTGCAGCTTGCCTGTAGGAATGGGAGCAACCATGTTAGGTCTGGGACTTCCAGTAATTGGACCAATAGGACTTCAGGGGACCTAAAATGGATCCAGACTCAAGTGCCTCTTGAGAAGAAAAACTGTTGTTCTTATAGTTTTTAGGTTAGAGCTAGAACTTTCCTGGAGGGGGAGCCCTAACAGTGACTGACAACTTCCCAAGCCAACCTGAATCCTGGTTTACAAAGGAAATCCCCAGTACTGTAAGAGACAGTGGATCAGTTAGAGTTGGAGCTTGAAGTGTGAACAGCTCAAGCTTTTGAGCAGCTGCTCCCTAAATGGAGTGTAGGGGAATTGGCGGAACAGGCCTAACTTGCCTCCCTGCCATGTTTCTCCTGCAATGAACTGCCTGATTGCAGAAGTCGAACTTGTCTGATTTAGGACTAAATCTGCAGCAGAAAGTATCGAAGAGTTTGAACGCACTGCTTGCGTTCTGGAACAAAGATTTGCTCCTGTGAAATGATTGGCCCAGCTAGTGTGCGAGACAAGTTTTGGATTGAGAGGATTGCTTAGTGAAGTTACTGCAATAGCAACTGGACTGTATCTGAACTGTACAAAGTTAGTGCTGCTCTATTTGAATGTGCTGAATGTTTCTTGTGGGTCGAGACCTGCTTGCCTGCAACCCAACCTGTTATGCCAGCTGGAGGCTTCACCAGCAAGAAACAAATGAACTTTGTCATTTTGCTCATCCTGCCTGGGCCTTTGCCAGTTAGGCCCAGACCGATTACCTTGCACCAGAGACAGTTTTAGTGAGAGACCGGCTTTGGGGATCCAGACCCTGCACAACAACAACTCACAGGTTGCGGCCACCTGGATGAAAAGGCCATGAAGAAGAGGTGTGTCGTGTCGGCTCTGCATCCTCATGCTCATCGGTGAGCACCACGAGGTCTCCATATTGCTTGCCATTCTGCAGAAATCTAGTAGCATTAGTACATACAGGGTTGCTCCCTGCAATGGGTATTTAAATCATTAGTGGTAACATGTGGTTGCTTTAACTTTCTGGGTTTTCAAGAGACTGAGCCAACTGGCTCAGATTACCAATAATCATCTTGTTAGTGTGCATGCTAACTAACTTTCTTTCCATCATGGGCCTCAACATCAGCTGTAAGGCTGGCCACTCCTGGATAATGCCTCTGGCTAGCCAGCTTCCATCCTGGTTACCCAGCATTGTAGGATTGTCAATTTTGGGACTAAAAGCGCATGCCAAAACCCTGATTCAAATCAGAGTACAAATCATATATCTAGATTCATGCTCCTTCCTTGTTCATCTCCCCTGAATAAACCTGATTTTCTTGTTTCATTTTTAACCTGACTATTGTACATGTTATTAGTTGGGTTACAGTACTGAAAGTGTGCAGCTGTATTGCTAACCTTATTTTACAGAGGGTCTCCAGGGAAGTTTCTGAAGGTCCATTCCTGATGGTAAGTGTGAAGGGTGTGTGCATATCAATACTGCTATATTCTGACTGTGTGTTAACTTCTGTTATAAGTACAGAGCCACTAGGAGGGTTGGTGGGTAGTTATACAGTAGCTTCCCAGAGGGCTACAGCAGAATAGGCCGACACCCCCAATACCATTACTCTGGGTAGAGGCACCTTAATACTGAATCCAGGCCCTTTAACTTGTGCTCAGACATACAGGCAGGGGTAATAACCTTGGGGATAGCTCCACTTAGGGGTTACATTGAATTTCTTGTTGCTTGCTAAACTTAAGATACAATTTGTGTTTGCTACTCAGATGCTGCTTAAACCAAGTTTCTAGTGTGCATGTCATCTTCATAGGTATCACATCAATTCTGCATAAACAGCTCAGCGCAAGCATTACAGCACGGTAGTCATAGCGCAGATGTAAACAGCAAATAAAATTATGCAGCGCATGTCAATTTCGCTGCAAGTTTAAATAAAACAAGTCTACCACTAGGGGTTCTTGCTGTTACTGTGTCAACATGCCTTTAGAGTTTATCTCTAGTCAGCAGGGCCAGAAACTACTCTTCCACAATAGGTACTTGTATAGAAAGGAGCAATTATACTATGACAACTTACTGGAAGTGCATTAATTATGATAAGATTAAGTGTTCTGCCCGATGTCACACTCGTGATGATTGTGTTATATAGTTTTTGTCTGAGCATTACCACATGCCAGATGCAGGGGCTGTGGCTGTATGAAAGGTTTTGCAGGATATTAAAGAAAAAGCTTTGTCTTCGCAGGAGGGCACTCACATGATTATTGCCAGTGTGACTAGTTGTCCTGATACTGCAATAGCTAGAAAATTGCCAGCAATATCTAGTCTGAAAAGAACAACACAGAGGGTCAAGCAAGTAGCTTCTGTTGCCCCAGTATTGCCTACATGCCTTGCAGAACTACAAATACTGAACCAGTGTGCTGTGACTGATAGAGGGGATCAATTTCTACTATTTGACAGTGGGTCAGAGGACACGGAGAGGTTTGTGATATTTGCAACTACAAAGAATCTACAACACATGTCGTCAAGCAAATATTGGTATGCAGATGGCACCTTTAAATCAGCCCCATCTTTATTTTCACAACTGTACACAATCCACGAAGTGCATCATACCGCTGTCATTCCTACAGTTTTCATCCTAATGTCTAGCCGTAGTTACGGTGCTTATGTCAAAGCCTTCACTGCTATTAAATCTAAGTGTCCCTACCTCACCCCACTGTCTGTCATGACAGATTTCAAGCTAGCGGCAGCCAAGGCTTTTTCCTCTGAATTTCCTGGCAGTTACAAGAGGCTGTTCTTTCCATCTATGCCAGGCTATCGGCCAAAAAATCCAGGACTTGCCAGAAATAGAAAAAAATTACATGGTTGACGAAAACTTTGCACTGCATATCCGAATGTTATCAGCTCTTGTTTATGTGCCCCCAAGCAATGTTCTGTCCACTTTTGAGGCACTGAGATGCAGCACATTTTTTACTGAAAATGAAACACAACTGACAGCATTAATAGACTATTTTGAAAACACATGACTGGGCCATCCAGTAGGCAGACGAGGACGCCACAGGCCACTGTTTCAAACTGATTTTTGAAATTACTATCAGGCTGTTAATGACTTTCTCCCATGCACAATCAATTCCGTAGAAGGATGGCACCACAGTTTTAATAAGTTGCTTAGCTCCTGTCATCCCAATATATGGAAATTTATTCAGGCCCTGAATACAGAATAGAATCTGAATGAGTTAAAATTGAGGCAGTACTTAGCGGGGCAAGAACCCCCACCACCACAAAGATGGTACAGTGACACTGCAAAACAACTGATGTCAGTGGTCAGCAGGTATGGAATATGCTCCGAAGTGGATTATCTCCGAGCTGTAACCCACAATTTCCAGCTCCAAGTGTAATGAACTACAACTACAGCATTCGATGAATGATTTTAACTTGCTCATACTACTACTCTCTGTTTGAAGGATTTGAACCCAAAAAATAAATAAAGTGTTGTTTTTAAGTACTGAACCTTTATGAACTCCACAGAAAACCAATTGCTTGCTCCTTGCTAGATCCTTGATGATGCAGAATTACTTGCTTGTGTGACTGAGCATGTGACCGTGTCATGTGATGAAGATGCGAAGTGGATTACCTTGGTGAGGAAGGAAGGAAAGGAAGATAGGCAACACTGGGAATTAAGGTAACAAAAACACCTTTAAATTTATTAACAATGAATGTTAATGTCTGCTTTACAGAATAAATGCGATGAAGTGTCTTGTGATGTAATATTAGAGCGCGGCTATTACATGCGGCAAATTGACCATGCTGACATTAACTGCACTTAAATGAGTTATACTGATTTGACATGTAACCATTTTCATATGGTGCTCCAACAAAAGCTTCCAAACATTATCTACTACCATTACCATTGTGTGCAAGTTCAGTAAGAAACATACCCACTTCCTACACCTTCTGTGACTGAGAGTCATGCTAGGTACCTGTCTGCATGCTGCAATGTATTTCAGTTTCACTGGGGAAACAGGAAGGGAAGTGATAGTTGGATGTCATTGTCCAAATGGGGACTAATGACCTACAGTAGCTAAGGATGAGCCAGCAATAGTTCAGGAGGAGTTCAGGGAATTGGGAAGGGGTCTCAGGCAATTATCATAATCTGTGACCTTCTCAGACATGCTACCTGTCTATGACAGGGGGAGAACAGGATTCTCCACACCAGAAACTTCAATGCATGGTTGAAGGAATGGTGCAAAGTGGAGGGATTCAGATACATTGGGGATTGGGACCCCACCTTGAGGAATAAAGGCCTGTACAGGGGCGACTGCCTGCATCCATCCATCCAGGAAGGGCACCGTGGTCCTCAGTGAACAGTTTAAATGCTACATTGGCAAGCATTTAGACTAGCTGAGGGGTGGGGCAGAATAAGGCAAGGAGACATCAACTGCCCCCTCCCCCATAGGCTTACAAGGTCAGTAGTGGGAATCTGTAAGGAGAAAAATAGCAAAACAAACCAATTAACATGAGAATCCAGGGGTAAAAAGAAAGGGAGATAGAAAGAAGAACAGTGAGGAAATAAGGGATGGAAACTAGGAAAAAGGAGGGAGGGTGACAGTACAGACTGGAGAGCCATGTGTGCAAATGCTCAAAGTCTGGGAAATAAGATTATAAACCTAGAGGCCACCATGGCAGAAGCAGACCTGGACATAGTCACAATTATTGAGTCCTGGTCCAGTGAAAACCAGGACTGGGATGTAGCCATGCCAGGTTACTGTATACTCTGTTCAAAAGGGACAGGGTCATTAAAAAGGAGGGAGGAGTGGCTCTTTATATGAGGAAGCACATAAAAGCTGTATTGTGGATCACCCTGGAGACAAGGAAGGAAACCACTATTTGCACAGGAGGGAGTGATCTATAGACCTTCAGCACAGGGGGTAAAGGTGGATAAGGATATGTTGGAAGCAATCCATAGGATGGCAAGCATGAGAGAGGTATTGTGGGGGGGGACTTCAGTCTACAGGATGTAGATTGGAGTCTCCCAGCTGCGACAACAGAAGTAGGGACATCCTGGACTCCCTGCAGGGGGTGTTCCTCAGGCAACTAGTTAAGGAGCCTAATTATGAAGGGGCAATACCGGACCTGTAACTGACAAATGCAGACAGTGTTGCAGATCTCACAGTGGGTAGCCACCCGGGGATCAGTGATCATTGTATGGTGTGGTTCATCGTAAGAACTGGGCAAGTACTGAACCACATAAAAACGAGGATCCTGGACTTCAGGAGGGCTGGTTTTAGGAAAATTGAAGAATGCCTCAAGGATGCCCTAGCAGGGATAGGGAAACTGGGTGTAGTTGAGGAAAAGTGAGAAAAATAAGGGAGGGCATTGAGAAGGCAACAAACCTCTGTGTCAGGCAGTTTAAGGCATGCAAAAGAAAATAAGGAGCAGCTATGGTTCTCTGAAGAAGTAGTAGAGACAGTAAGGCCAAAAAAAGCTAGCATTTAGAAGGTACAAGACAGCATAGAAGGAAGAGGACAGAGAGAGATATCAGGAGAAACAAAGGGAGGCAGGGAAAGCAGTTAGGAGGGTAAAGGCGTAAACGGGAGAATATTATCAAGTCAGTAAATAAGGATGATAAAACATTCTTTAGGTATATTAGCAAAAAGAGGAAGACCAAAGGTGGGATAGTGAGGCTAAAGGGGGAAGGAGGGGTTTGTGTGGAAGAGGAATAGAAAAAACAGACATATTGAACAAATACTTTTGTTCAGTATTTATGGAGGAAGGAGTAGGTGACGGGCCACAAATAAGGGACAAGGGCATTAATGGAAGGGAGGTGGACACTAGTTCTTTTACAGAGGAGAGAGTCCTCAAGGAACTAGCATAATTAAAAGTGGACAAGGCAATGGGGCCTGACGAGGTACACCCTAGGAAACTGAGAGAGCTCAAGGAGGTGCTGGCCACACCTCTGAGAGCACTGTTTAACCTATCACCAGATACAGGGGAAGTTCCGGGAGACTGGAGGAGGACAAATATGGTCCCACTTCACAGAAGCTGTAATGGGAGGACGCAGTAAATTACAGACCTGTCAGCTTGATGTTGGAGGTGGGTAAAGTAATGAAATTACTACCAAAGAAAAGGATTGGGAAATACCTTATGACCAGTGGATTACAGGATTTGAGGCAGCATGGTTTCACAGGTGGGAGATCTTGCCTGGCAGACCTGATTGAGTTCATTAACTGGTTGACCAGAGAAGTGGATCAGGGTGGAGCGGTGCATGTGGCCTACCTGGATTTCAGCAAGGCCTTTAAACCATTCCACACAGAAGACTGGTGAGCAAGCTAGGCAGCCTTGGAGTAGGTCCAAAAGTAGTAATTGGCTAAGCAACAGGAATCAGAGGGTGTTGGTAAATTGTGTTCATTCTGAAGAAGGCAAGGTGACCAGTGGGTGCCGCAGGGGTCAGTACTTGGCCCAGTCCTCATCAATGTCTTTACTAGTGATGTTGCAGGAGAGCTATCAGGGAAAATATGCCTGTTCATGGACAACACAAAAATCTGCAATACAGTGGACACGGGCAGTGGGGCAGGATGAGGGACAATCCGGAAAAGACTGGGCAAGGTTTTGTTAACTCGGTTTCAATGCAAAAAAGTGTAAAATCATGCACTTGGGGCATAGAAACCCTGGTGCAACCTACCAATTGGATGGGGAGGCATTGGCAACTACAAAACAGGAAAGGACCTGGGTGCAATCATTTCTGATAACCTGAAGGTAGCAATGCAGTGTGATAAGGCAATGAGGAAAGCTAGCAGGATGCTCAGGTGCATAAGAAGAGGCATCACCAGCAGAAAAAGGAAGGTAGTGTTACCCCTGTCTAGATCGATGGTGAGGCTCCACCTTGTGTACTGTGTCAAGTTCTAGAGGCCCCATCTCTGGAAGGACATAGATAGGGTGGAAGTGGTACAGAAGAGGGCAACCAAAATGGTGCAGTGCCTGCCTCAGAAGCCATATGAGGAAGACTCAAAGAATTAAATATGTACTGTCTAGAGAAAAGGGGAAAGGGGGATATAATAAACATGTTCAAATACCTCACAGGTATTATTAAGGTACATGAAGGTAGCATTTACTTGAAAAAAGATGCTTAAGGACATGGGGTCACACTATGAAGCTGGAGGGGAAGGTGAGACTCTGAGGAGATGTGAGGAAACACTTCTTCATGGAAAGGGTGGCTGATGCCTGGAAAAGCCTCTCAGCAGAGGTGATGGGTGCTAAAAGGGTAAAAGGATCCATGCATGCATGGGATAGACAGAAAGGAACCTTAGAAAGGGAACATTAGAAATAAGGCAAGGGGTGCAAAGACCAACGATTGTGTAGGGTCTGCAGTGGCACAGTTAGTAGGAAAAATATGGCAGACTTGGTGGACCAAGATGTCCTTCTTTGATGACAACTTCTATGTTTCTCAAAATTTGAGAACTTGTACTCAATAGCAGCATAAAATAATGAAACTGTTCATTGTGGAAATAATACTAAATAATACTATACATTGTTAAGGTTTGTATGCCTGAACATTACTTCATATGGAAAAATACATGTATTCCATTTCTTTAGTTTTTTTTATGAAACATCTAATAATAAAAGTATTTAAAATTTATTTTCTGTAAGGCAGGCCCCTAAAGAAGCCAACACTTTAGTGGTAAAACACTGGGGCTTTCACAAAAATAAAATAATTGCTTTGAAGCAATCATGAAAGAAGTGTTTGGAGCTTACTTAGTGTGGTGAGTGAACTTCCCCATTTTTTCTCTGTGTTACTGACATCCTGGGACACACTTTACACGAACGCAGTATACACTTCATGTACCATTCCTTGCAGCACTTCCTGGACTGGCTTGCATTTGTAACTTACTAACCAAGCTCAGATAAAGCAGTTGACTTTGTAGCTTTATTCATGTTTAAAATGGGTACAACAGTGATCCCCCAAATTAATTTTAAACATTAAATGAAATAATGAGAAAGCTTATTTGTGGGGAGGGGGCGGGGCTGGTTCTTTCATTCAAACCTATCCAGATATGCGATTGACTTGGTTCTGGTCCAGTCCAGGAAATATACATATTTTATTTTGGCAAATCAGTAAATCTGAACCCAAAAAGTTCTGAATTGACTTATAACTTGGTCAAAGCAGACTAGCCCCTAGAAAGAGTGACACTTTATGAAAGGTATGTCACCTGATATTATAAAATGGGGAAGAGAAAACAAGGCCTGTGATTGGTCAGATGCAATCACGTGGTCATGTGTTATTCTAGCACATAATGGTCAGAAATACTTGACTTTCTGAACTTCAGTATTCAGTTTTTGTCCTCCATTAGTGCTTTGAGAAGTCCAAACCTTCACTTGCTTGACTTGATACAAAATGGCTTGCCATGGAGGAATTGAGTTAAAATAAAAATTAGAAGCACCATCATTTTGTAGGCTTCTTGTGCCTGGGTGAGTCACAGTTCCTGTTGCTGTGTCCTACGAAGTCTGGTGGAACAACCAAGAGTGTGCTGGGTGCTCCAAACAGGCACATGGTGTTGTGCTGTGACCTTTGACCCCTCTACAAGTGGGACGGCTGCTGTGGAGTTCTGCATAGTGAGTGGCCTTTAGCGGACCACAGTGGATGATTACATACATTTTTAAAGGCAGGGAAATCAGGAGTCACGTGATGCACTACTAGAGGAAGCAACATCTCTCAGCCTCTCCCACCATTGTCAAATCAAAATATTGTGTTTTTATACACTTTATTTAACCGCACCAACTTAATCTGCTTTTTAAAGACTGCACTAACCTGTTGTTTCAAGTGTTCTGCTGATAAAATTGCTGTAAATGGAAGTGGAGGTGAAAAACACTCCCCCGCACCATACTCCGCCTGCTACTCTGGAAAGAGACAAGGCCTCAAAACAATCAAAAGCTCAGTCTTCCACTCTGAGCTGCCGCACCTTACTGCTGACTGCCCTTACCAAAGATTAATTCTTGAAGGAATTTGGACCCCTGAAAGAAGCACTGACAGGGCTCACTGCTGAAATTAAAGCTTTACGTTCTTCCATGGTCGCAATGACTCAGTGGGTTGATGATAATGAAGCTCATACCAGTTTGCTTGAGGACTGGTGAAGCAGGCTCATTCCCGAGGTGATATTTCTATGACAAAAAACGCCCACTTGGAGGCTCGACTGGAAGACCTAGAGGGTAGAAGGCAATGAAATAATCTCATTATTTTGGGTCTTCCAGAGAACTCAGAGGGCCCAATACTATCGTGTTTGTGCAAAAGCTTTGTGAAAAATTTGCGGGCCCCTCTCCAAATGGCTCTTCATATGTAATAAAGAGGGCCCACTGATCCCTATGACTCATGCCTGCCAAAGGGTCTCTGCCTCATCCCCTCATCTTCAAGTTCTTAAACTACTTGGATGGGCAGCATCTGCTATCAAAAGTGCGGGAGCTTAAAGAGGTTTTGTAGGACAAAGCTTGCCTATGCATGGCATAAGACTACTCGGTGTCGGTAAGGCAGAAGAGGGAGGAATATCATGATTTAATAACCAAACTGATAGCTGCTGGGATCCGCTTTCACTGTTATTTCCAGTAAAGTTGCAAGTGCAGCATGAAGGAGCCTGTAGGTTATTTGAAACTGCTAACCAGGCTGCAATGGAGCTAAAAGTGCTGTTTCCTGACCTGTTCAAGGTTTTCTGAATGGTAGCTGTGTATTTTTCATTCAGTAACTCTGGATCTCTACTTCAGTTTTAATCAGTCTGGAAGGTGCATTTGGAAATTGTATTTACTGGATTATTTCTCATTGCAGAATTTATTTAGCAGCCTAAGATATGAACTACCTTACTGAGAGAGATGACATGCAGAATATACTAATATTATAAATGGACTGATGAAATCTAGGAGACTGGCTATGCCTGACTCAAGGCTAGTGCTAGTAGTGTGTCTTGGACTAGCAGCCTGGTTTGATTATAGTCATAGTTAATTCTGTGGTCACAATGGAGGAATCTGCAGGACCTGATTTTGCCAACATTTTACTTTCTTTGTGAGCCCAAATGAGGTACGACCCTGGAAGTCTCTCATATTCTGTCCAAAGAATACGTACATACAACTGGAAGCTGATTTCATTTACTGACTTTCTTTTTTCCCCCGGATTTCTGTTCCTGCAGATATAGACCTGTTTGTACTCTATACTTATTGTATCCTCCTTCTACAGTATGTTGCTGTTTCAAATCGGACTCTGGTACCCCGGACTGGGTAATGAACAGACAGTATGATTTTTCTTTTGTTTTCTTCCTCCAGAAATAAACTTTTCTGCTGGGACTTCACTTTGATTTGTATCGCTTCCAGCATGTATTTATTAAGAGTTAGCACAGGGCTGTGTCGGATAAACCGTACTTAACACTTTGGATGGCAAGTTCTGCCTACAGAAGGGTATTAGGTTTTGACTATTACTTCATGCCTGATTATGGTTCTACAGTAATTCTAGATCTAGTTTATTTTAATGGCCCAGGATCTATGGAGACTGTACTTGCCGAAGTTAACTTTATGTTTTTCTAGACCATTGGAGCAGCTGCCAGAAACTCCTGCTCCTCTATTGACGTCTTAGTTTAGACTTTTTTATTATACTAACATCAAGTGTTTGAGCCTGCACAGGGGATGATTGGTTTATTTAATACAAATGACCGAATGGAATATTTTCTTTTTTATTCTCCTTATTTATGTATGGTTTGTCTTATGGTATTGATATTGGTTTTTGTGATAGCGTCCAATATTTTCTTTCTTTAATTGTCCGCAGGCTCATCTTGAGTATGTTTTTCTACATTTTAAATTGTTGAGAAACACAGTGGCCTGGCCAAACCTCAGTTCTTTATTCTAATTTCATAAGTGTTGTTTCATCTTTTGAGAAGGAGGATGGGGAGAGTGGTAGTTTATGAGCAGGTGGTGAGATACATCATGGGCCTGAGCATATATGAGGAGCGGTCAGCTGTTATGTGTTTTTTATGGGAATATATGTGGGAGAGGATTTTATTGTATTTGGTTGGACCAGAAGGAAGGTTTATTACTATATAGGTTTTTTAATTTTGCTTTTGGCGGGGGGGAGGGGTGGAGTTCTGTTATACCATGTTGAAAGTTAGGTGGAAAGAATTCTAAAACTGTCCGAGTTACACGCATCCATTGAATTGTAGCCACTGTGGTGCCTCTAACTCAAAAACTATGCTAAATAGAAATTTCTTTGACCCATCATGCATGGGGGTCTCACTGTCATCATTGCAATGACATTTGAATTGTTTTTGCAGCTGCTACGGTTGCTGAGATATTGGCACATTAGTGGCATGGTTCCTTGTCCTATATGGCTGCTGTACAGCTCTGTACTTGTATTTGTGAGGGGTAGCATAAAGCCCAGAGGGCCCACACTCTCACAGATGCATATAGTTATGCAGAAATGAGCAGCTTCATGGTAGCTCAGAGTCCACTAACACATGCTCTTTACTAGTTATATTACACTTTTTTAAAAAGTAAGGAAATTCATTACAAAAAAAAAACTTTGTTAATGCATCAGCTAGGGTCAAACTGACAAAAGTGAGGAAATGAGATATTAGTAGAGAGCCCCACCCCCCCAACAACCCATCCCCCATTCTCTACAGACTGACAGATGGCGAGGTGTGCCCAGGGGGTCGGGAGGCCTAACTCTCCCCCCATTCTCTTTTACTGTTGCATGTCAACCTGTTTACACATGGAATGGGGTGAGAGCTGGACCTTGCAATCCCATGGCATACCCCAAAATCTGTCGGTCTGTGGAGGATGGGGGGATGGGTTAGTGGGCTTTAGGGGCTCTACCCTCACATCTCATTTCCCCACTTTTGTCGCTTTAACTCTAACTGATGCATTAGCAAACTTTTTTGCAATGAATATCAATCATATATAAATTGTGTGACTGGCTCAGTGATGCTGAGGGCTGAGGCACTGGACGCCTTACCTTGTGCCATGCCGGTGATCCTTGTTTGGGAATGGACATGGGCAGCCAGAGGATGGCAGGGGTGGAAAGCAATCAAGCATCTGAGGTACTGCTCTCCCTGTCTGGGAGGGGTGACTCCAGTGGTCAGCGTGCTTCTGACCCATAATGGAGGCTGGAGGGCAGTGCACTGATGCTGCAAAGAAGGGGCTGAGATGGGGCAGGCACCCAGAGGAGCTGGTGTGGATGTGTGTGCGCTCCCTCAACTGGTGTTAATGCATACCCCTCACAAGTAAGGGGTGCAAATGAGAAAAATGGTTCTGCCAGTCAATCAGGATGAAGCAGCCACCCACCACAGGCCCCGACCTTGAATGGTGCTCCCCGAACTGGATCGTGGTAGAGTTGAGTTGAGCTAGCTGGGATCCTCACCATGCCATCCAACCACAGGGTGTAATTCAGGAGGAAGAGTGGGAGCTGTCAGATGTCATGTCAGGGTACTGTGCTGGATGGGTGGCTGGAGATGGGCACTAGCACCTCCTCACATCTGCACCTATTTTCTAGCCACCAGCGAAGAAATAAATCAACATTTATATATATATATATATATATATATATATACATACACATATATATAGATATTATAGTGGCATGATAGTAGTGCCACTATAGTTAGGGTTGAGTAGCACTTTTTAAGGTTAAAGAGTCAAATTTTCACCTTAATAACTTTGCCGCCATTCAATGAATTTGCCTGAAATTTGGAAGGCATGATCAAGATCCATGCATCTTGGGATCTGCCAACTTTTGTACTGGTCAAATATACGGCTGCGTAGTTATTAAGCTTGATCTGCGCACACATTTATGCTTTCTGGTGAATTCTTTGCTCACAACTACAGGTCGTACGGTTTGTGTGACCAGTCCAAAAACTTCAGAGAACATGCAGCCAGGGTCCCTGATGTGCCTTTCAAAGATTTCATGAAAAAATGTTAAACAGTTCAAAAGTTATTCGAAAAACAAGTTCCCATAATAAGTTAATGGGAAAAGTTAACAAAAAGTTCAAAAGTGTCGCAAATGCAGTTTTTCTTTTGCAAATGGCCCTTTTACTTTCACAAATCTGCCATTTTGTTTTCAGTTGCTGATCAGAAAAATGCGTGGCATTTAAATTTGGGACCCTCTAGCAACACAATTCTTTTTGTGTTTACGTAGTCGGACCCTGAGGATGCTATGCATGTCTTTATTTAGAGGTTAAACACCATAGAAATATGCTTTTCAAATTTCTGGAAAAATTAGAATTGCAAAGTAGTGTCACTAACGAAAGTATCGCAAATTTTTGCGAAACCTTTCGCAAATCACGACTCTACTTTTTCAGACAATGGCCAAAATTACAGCAGTTCTTTACCACCCTGCTGCAAAAGTATGGTTTGGTCTTTTCAGCTGAAACTTGAAGGGAATGCAGTCAACATCTCACAGATGTGCCTTTTGGTGGTTTGGTGAAAAAATATTGCATGACTGCAAATTTATGGTACTCTGAAGTTGGTGTTTTTCCCATAGACTAACACGGTGGTGTATGCTGCACCTTTTGGGGCACGTATCTCAAAAATGATGTGAGATACATGTGTTTTGTTGTGAGTTGCATAGCCCTATGTAATAGCAAAAACCTCACCAGGAAAATCATGACTTTTGTGAAATTTTTTTTTTTTTTTCTACATCTTGCGGTTGCTGACATATTTGCAATTAAGTACTTCCAATGCTCGTTTTAGGCTTTGATGCCCATTACAATGCATACATTCTTTGTGTTTCTCTATGCAGCTGTTCAGAAAAAGCAGGGCATGCGCTTCTGTTACTGTTACATTTACTGGTTCCACTTGCATTTATGTCCCCTTTGGTGTTACTGTTCCCATGTACGCCACAGTGTGTGTTACCCTTTGCCTTTCCACCTTGTGTTTGCATTTCTGTTCCTGTTACTATGTCACAAGACATTATGTGGTGGGAGTGTGGGGCCCGAAGGGCCCCACGCTCTTGCTGCTGCATTACATTCACTATTTCTCATCATCATTCTCAAAATGAAGGGAAATTAGAGCCAAAAAACTCCATTTAGTGCATCAGTTAGGGTTGCTACACAGCAACAAAAGCATGGAAATTTGTTTATAGGGTTGAAACCTCCCCTTGGACACCTCCAGCCCACACCCCCCCAACTGGCATTGGGGTGCACATTGGGGTCATCGGTCCTAACTCTCACCCCATTCTATAATTCCTCAGCTTCTTTACACATGTGATGGGGTGATAGTTAGGGCTGACAACCCCTATGTGCACCCTGATGCGGTTTGGGGTGGTGGGCTAGAGGGGTTCAGGGGTTCAACCTAACACTGAATTCCTTGCCTTTGTCACTGTGGAACAACCCCAACTGATGCATAAAATGGAGTTTTTGCCCCTAATAAACATACATATATATATATATCTATGGCAAAACTCCATTTAATGCATCAGTTAGGATGGTTCCACAGTGACAAAGTGAGGAAATTGATGTTAGGGTTCCCACCCCTTTGCACCCCACCCCACCAACAGGCATCAAGTGTGCATTGGGGTCATCTGTCCTAACACTCACCCCATGCCATGTGTAAACAGGCTGAGGTGGTGCAGTATAGGAGAATGGGGTGAGAGTTAGGACCGACAACCCCAAGGCACACCCCAATGCCTGTTGGTAGGGGTGGGGTTGGGTGGGAACCCCAACATCGAATTTCCTTGCTTTTGTCACTGTGGAACAACCCTAACTGATGCAGTAAATGGAGATTTTTGCCATGAAGTTCCCTTCTTTTTGAGAGTGTGCACTACAAATAGTGAAATAATGGCATTGCAAACTCAAGCACAAATGCTAATGCACATGGTAACTCAAATGTAAATGATAATGCAAATGGTAGTACAAACACAAGGGCAAATGTTAATGAAAACAGGAACTCAAATGCAAGCACATATGGAAATGCAAACTGTAATGCACACAGGCATGGTAACATAATTGAAATGCAGAGAGTAATGGTAACAGCAACAACGACACCAAAGGAAACACAAACAGAAACTCAAATGCAAATGGAAGTGCATAAGCAAACGCAAATGGAAATGCACACAGTGATGCAAAAGGAAATACAAGCAAAAACAATAATGGAAATGCAAATGTTAACAGTTACACAAATGCAAGCGCAAATGAAAATGCAAAGGTAGCATAGATGCTAATGGTAATGCAAATGGAAATGCAAATGCAAGCATGTACTGAAATGCAAATGGTAACACACAAGATCATGGTACCTCAATAGGAAATGCAAATGCTAATGGTAACAGCAATGATGATGCCAAAGGAAATGCAAATGGAAGCGTGTACACAAATGCAAATGGTACTGCACATGGTGACGCAAAACAAAATGCAAACAAAACCAGTAATGGAAACATAAATATTAACAGTAACGCAAATGCAAGCACAAACAAAAATGCAAAGGGTAATGCACACAGTGACATTAGAGAGTAACGGTAACGCAAAAGGAAATGGAAATGCAAGTGCATATGGAAATGCAACTGGTAATGCGCACAGTCATGGTACAGCAATAGGAAATGCAAATGCTAACAGTAACAGCAACGATGATGCCAAAGGAAATGCAAATGCAAATGGAAGTGCATACACAAATGCAAATGGTAATGCACACGGTGACGCAAAGCAAAATGAAAAAAAAACAGTAATGGGAATGCAAATGTTAACAGTAACGCAATTGCAAGCACAAATGAAAATGCAAAGTGTAATGCACACGGTGGCGTACACGGGAATGGTAATGCAAAAGGAAATGCAGATACAAGTGCATATGGAAATACAAATGGTAACACGCATGGTCATGGTACCACAATAGGAAATGCAAATGCTAATGGTAAAAGCAATGATGACGCCAAAGGAAATGCAAACAGAAGCGTGTACACAAACTCAAATGGTAATGCACATGGTGATGAAAAATGAAATGCAAACAGAAACAGTAATGGAAATGCAAGTGGAAAACAGAAACGCAAATGCAAGTGCAAACAAAAAGGCAAAGGGTAACGCACACAGTAGTGTAGACAGGAACGCTAATGCAAACAGTTATGGAAATGCAAGTGGGAATGCTAACTGTGACAGTAATGAAAGTGCACACCCTTTTTTTTCACCAACAGCTGCATAGAGAAACACAGTGAATACAAAGAATGTATGCATAATAATGAGCCTCGGGGCAGATAATGAGCAGTTGGAATACTAAATTGCTTATATATCAGGAACCGTATGACGTGGAAAAAAAATTTAAATTTCATGTAAATTATGACTTTCCTGGCTAGTTTTGTACTTAGTCCCCTGGTGAGGGGCAAAGCATTTTTCTGATGAAAAGTCTGTATCTTGACGTGTTTCTGAGATACGGGCCCCAAAAGGTGCGGCAGACGCCGCAGTGTTAGTCTATGGGAAAAAGTGTCAACTTCAGAGCACAGTAACTTTCCATTTGTGCAATATGTTGTCACCAAACCACCAAAAGGCACATCTGTGGGATGTTGGCTTTCTTTCCTCCAAATTTCAGCCCAAAAGACCAAACCATTGTTTTGTAGCAGGGTGGCAAAGAATTCCTGTTATTTTGGGCATAGTGTCACAAAATAATGTTGAAAATAGAGACACTTTCGCAAATGAAATCTCGAAAGTGTCATGAGTGTGACACTACTTTGCAACACTACTTTCTACAAAAATTTCAAAAACATATTTCTGGGGTGTTTAACCCCCCAAAAAAAGATATGGGTAGCATCCTCAGGGTGGGACTAGGTGAACACAAAAAGAATTGTGTCCCTAGAGGGTCCCAAATTTAAATGCCAAGCATTTCTGAGACCACTAACTGAAAAAAAAAATGTCTAACTCATGACACTACAGGGGTCTTTTGCAACACCAAAAACTGCATTTGCAACACTGTTGAACTTTTTGTTAACTTTTCACATTGACCATAATGGGAAACTTGATTTTTAAATAACTTTAGAACTGTTTAATATTTTTTCACGAAATCTTCAAAAGGCACATCAGGGAACCTAGCCGCATGTTTCCAGAAAGTTTTGGACTGGTCGCACAAACCTTGTGACCTGTAGGCGTGAGCAAAGAATGCACAAAAAAGCATAAATGCACTATGGAATGTTGCCTTATAACTCCACAACTGTATATCCGACCATTATTAAACTTGCCAGATCCAGAAATCTATGGTATTGCTCTGTGCCTGCCAAATTTCAGGCAAATCTATATTATGGTGGCAAAGTTATTAAAATGCAAAATTTCACACTTTAACCTTAAATGGGTTACTCAACCTTATCTATAGTGGAACTACCATGCCACTATAATATATATATATATTTATATATATATATATATATATATATATATATATATATATATATATATATATATATATATATATATATATATATATATATATATATATATATATATATATATATATATAGGGATATGACATGGCCTGACTGAAGATATATTTATCTTCATGAGATATCATGATGTCATTGGCCTCGAGTGAAGATAAATATGATATCTTCAGTCAGGCCATGTCATATTCTGTTTATACAATGTACTTTGTGGGCTGCACTCAACAAAAGCTGGAAATGTTCCCTTACTACATTCCCCTACATTGAGGTGATGGCTGTTTAAACACACATCTGCTGTATCTCTAGTAACACAACAAATGCCATATGTTATTTTAAAAAATATATGTGGCTGACCCTGCCTTTTTAAATTGTAAAAAAAAACTTGTCTGGATTCTGGTTGACTGAGCCATGGCCACCCCTAATATAATTCTCCATACCCCCCTGCCTCAAAACAGCAGATGAAAAAAATGTCTGATCTTGCCACTGAAGTTATTTAATAATAGATATTTGGTTGATCCTACCTGTATGTTTAAATAAATGCCTGGGACATGCACTTATTTAAAAAATATACACTATCTGGTTGATCCTGTGACTTTCTTTTTTCCACCTCCAACTATCATGTAGCATGACTGAACGCTATGCCCTGAATGTAGCGTGACCGAGCGCTAGGAAGATTCAGATGTGAGGCACTGTCAGATTGTTTTAATTATGGCACTTTTGCTGTAAAACATAGAAAAATGCATCATTTTCTTAATAGTGCTTATAGTTTGTCAAAAGAAGCTGCTGACAGTACTGAGAGATGAGTGAGTCGACAGCTCAGAACATCAGACCTGAAGCGCGGAGCATGTGTTGCTATGGCAACAGACACTCGCGCTTCCATCTGGTGTTCTGAAGCTGCCGACAGTCTGGCTCTTCTCTCAGTATTGTCGGCAGCTTCTTTTGACAAAATATAGGCACTATTAAGAAAATGGCACATTCTTCTATGTTTTACAGCAAAAGTGCCATAATTAAAACTATCTGACAGTGCCTCACATCTGAATCTTCCTAGCACTCGGTCACGCTACATTCAGGGCATAGCGCTCGGTCATGCTACATGACAGTCGAGGTGGAAAAAAGAAAGTCACAGGATCAACCAGATATGTTTCTAAAGACATAATTATGATAAAGATACAAGCAGATTTGAGCAAGCATTGAGGGGGGTCTTCCTTCTAAAGAGAAAGCTGCCGGGGGGGGTGAGGGGTTCCTATTCTTAAAAAAGAAAGCCACATGATAGAAAGTGAAACACTTTCAGTTTCACTGTGATGACGTATAGGAATGTGGAGATATCAATGATATCTTCACATGTGAAGATATCATTGATATATCCATGACCTGGCTGAAATACTACATTTTATCCTGATATTTATCCCCAAAACATACATTGTATAAATATAAATATATATATATATATATATATATATATATTGAGCAAAAACTAGATTTAATGCATTAGTTAGGATTGTTCCACACTGACAAAAGCGAGGAAATTCAGTGTTAGGGTTGAAAGCCCCCCTTGGCCCCCTGCCCACACCCCCAACCAGCATCGGGGTGCGCATTATGGTTGTCGGCCATAACTCTCACTCCATCACATGTGTAAGGAAGCAGAGGTGAAGGAGAATGGGGTAAGAGTTAGGAACGACAACCCTAATGTGCACCCTAATGCTGGTTGGGGGTGGCAGGGGGTGCAAGGGGCTAACCCCAACACTGAATTTTGCTTTTGCTGGTGTGGGAACAACCCTAACTAATGCATTAAATGGAGTTTTTGCCTCTAATTTCCTTCTTGAGAATGATATCGAGAAATAGTGAATGTAATGTGGCGGTGGAAGCGCGGGACCCTTCGGGCCCCGCATTCCCGCCACATGATGTCTTGTCACATAGTAACATTGTGCCCACAAACGCAAATAGTAATGCGCATGGTGATGCAAAGGGAAACAGAAAGAGAAACAGTAGTGTAGACAGAAATGTTAAAAACAATGTAAAAGCAAGCGTAAATGAAAGCACTAAGGGTAACGCACATGGTGGCGTAGACGTGAACGGTAAGTGAAATGGGAACGGAACCACAAGTGAAAACAGTAATGGTAACAGTAATGTAAGTGCACAGGCTGGTTTTCTCCAAAAGCTGCATAAAGAAAGACAGTGAGTACAAAGAATGTATGCATAATAATGGTTCTCAGAGCAGAAAATAAGGAATACTAAATTGCTTATACTGTATCTCAGGAACCGTACGACGTAGAAACAAAAATTTAAAAGTCATGCGATTTATGACTTTCCTGGCTAGTTTCAAACTTAGCCCATAGCAGGGGGCTAAGTACTTTCCTGTTGAAAAGTCCGTATCTCGCACCATTTTCGAGATACAGGCTCTGAAAGGAACAGCGAATGCCGTAATGTTATCCTATGGAAAAAAAAGAGAAGTTTGGAATGCCATGACTTTGGGGCCCTGGAATATTTGTTCACCAAACCACAAAAAGGCACATCTGTGTGATGTTGGCTGTGTTCCATCCAAATTTCAGCCCAAAAGACTAAACCGTTATTTTGCAGCAGGGAGCCAAAGGATTCCTGTAATGCATCGGATACCGTAATGCTATCCTATGGGAAAAAGCGTTAACTTTGAAGTGCTGTAACTTTTCCGCCATGTAATATTTTTTCAACAATGCACTGAAAGGCACATCTGTGAGATGTTGGCTGCGTTTCCTCCAAGTTTCAGGCCAAAACACCAAACCGTTCTTTTGCAGCAGGGTGCCAAAGAATTGCTGTCATTTTCCCACAACCTAGAAAAGAACTGTCGAAGTTTGCGAAAGCTTTCACAAATTCATTCGACAGTGTCACAAGTGCAACAGTACTTTTCGAAAGCACTTTTCCAGAAATTTGAAAAACGTATTTCTGGGGTGTTTTACCCCAAAATAAAGACATGGCTAGCATCCTCAGGGTCCGACTAGGTGAATACAATAATAATTAGGTTGCTAGAGGGTCCCATTTTTAAATGCCAAGCATTTTTCTGATCGCTAACTGAAAACAAAATGGCAGATTTGCCACAGTAAAAGGGTCATTCGTGAAAGTAAGAACTGCATTTATGACACTGTCAAACTTTTTGTTAACTTTTCCCATTGACTTATAATGGGAACTTGTTTTTTGAATAACTTTTGAATCGTATAATATTTTTTCACGAAATCTTCAAAAGGCACATCAGGGACCCTGGCCACACGTTCCTGAAGATTTTGGACTGGTCACACAAACCGTGCGACCTGTAGGTGTGACAGTAAAATTCCAGAAAATCATAAATGTGCACACAGATCACACTTAATAACTCCACAGCCGTATATGGACTAGTACAAAACTTGGCAGATCCCAAGGTGTATGGGTCTTGATTGAGTATTCCAAGTTTCAGGCAAATCTGTTGAATGGTTGCAAAGTTATTAAAGTGCAAAATTTTGGGTTTAACATGTAAATGGCTCCTCAACCCTAACTATAGTGACACTACTGTGCCACTATAACATATATCTATATATATATATATATATAGAGAGAGAGAGAGAGAGAGAGAGAGAGAGAGAGAGAGATAGATATATCTATATCTATATATATATTTGCATATATATATATGTGTGTGTATATGTATATATATATATATATACAGATATATATTCTTTGCAAAAAAAAAACTATGTTACTGCATCAGTTAGGGTTGATATTAAACCATAACAAAGAGGAAAATATGATGTTAGTGTTTTCAACCCTAACTCAACATTTCCCCACACACACCCTCACAAGCAGCAGAAGGGACAAGGCAACACAAGTAGACAGAGAAAACCATCATCAGGTAAGGTAAACAACATACAACTCACTGCAGGTAACACAAGAAACATCTATCATCATGGTCCACCAGGTGAATGAGGTACGCTGCCATGCCAGTGTGTTGGAGGGGTGCCGCATGCGAGGCACCATTGGGGGCCACTGCAAAGAATTTCCTTACTTTTTGAGACAGTGGAAGTGCAGCCTTATTTGCCTGTGTGAGCTCCAGGCCCTGCACTCTCACTCAACTAAAGTTTTTAAGATCGAGTAATCATATCCTTATTGGCATGTGGAAGCACTCATACCCCCTCCATAGATGTGTACAGTATATGTATGTCACTGTGGAAGGGTCATGCACTTCCAATTATAGGACAACATTAACCAAATTTCCAGCATAGTCATCTTATTACCCCACCTTGTGTACCTGGTAAAGAAAATTTTCCAGTACCCACCAAAATGTAATTCCATGCAACTACAAAATCAATCCATGCCAGAGGTGCAAAAAAACATTTTGGCCAGGATTTGAAAAATGACAGCTGTGACATACTTGAGGAGGGGCAATAAGATGTCTATGTTGAACATTAGGTACCCAAATATTACAAATTTTCAAAGTTATGAAGTGCGTAGAGAAATTTCAAGAAATGGTCATCATAACTTTGCAATTTTTACATATGTTGACCTCACACTTTTAATATAGCCTTCTTATGACCCCACCTCATGAAAAAGGACAGGAAACATTTTCAAATTCCACCTGCAGGTGAATTTGGCAAGCGACTGCACAATCATCTTTTGGGTAGGAGTTGCATAATGAAATTCACATTGTTCATGAGGTGGGGTCCCCAAAATGGCATGTTAAAAATTTGGTGTCAAAATCTCCAATAATGGCTTAGTTATACATATAAGTTGAACACCCATTTGAAATACATTAAATCACATTTACCTTAATTTCTCATATTGCAGTCACTGGTTACAGCATCAAGACATGTCTTCAATCGAAGAGTGGATCTCAAACCTGGAACCTGTTCAGGTGAGTGTGGGTGTGTGGTGGTGTACTGGTGGGTGTGGGGTGGTTGGTGTGAGTGGGGGGCTGATCGTCGAGGAACCTTTTCATTTAAAGAAAAAAAACAATGAGAACAGATTATTTCAGGTAGTGGGACATATTTGGTGGGTGTGGGGTACCACTAGGCACCAGAAAATATTATTGTAAAAGAGGACAGTGATTGGCGGGTGGAGGTGCCACTAGACACCAGAGAAATGTACTTGAACAAGGCGGACAGAGAAACTGGAACTATGCTGGATGGATTAACTTTGCGAATTGTGGTGAATTTGTGAATTAATCCATGTAGAGAAAAAATACAACAAATATGTTGCAGGTGATACCTTTTATTGGACTAACAAAATTATTTTTAAGACTAGCTTTCGAGAGGTGAAACTCTCTTCCTCGGGTCAAGAGAGAAAAAACAGCTGAGCCGTGTGACAGATATAAAGGTTGGACGTGGATCGAAGCCTAAACTAGCAAGGTACAATGTCAGCCAGGCATGTCAGTTCTCTCTAAAGGTCTGACATTCTGTCCCTCTTCAAAACTTGATGAAATACAACTGTGCTCAGACCTAGAGGAATTCTTTAGAAGGCTACGACTGAGAGAATTCTTCCACAATCAAGAGGGCTCATTTGATAGGAGTTATAACCACAAAAAGAGGCACTCACACTTTACTCCACTGAGTGGATGTAACCCTAAAGTGGACAACTATATAGACAGCTTTAGTCACAGGGTACACTCACAAATCTCCAGCAAACAGAGGAGAATTCTATACAACCTCTCACCTTTGGAAAGAAAAGCAATTGATAGCCTGCAAAACAATAAAAGCATCACCATTAAACCTGCTGATAAGGGCGGTGCAGTTGTGATCATAAATACAGCCAACTACATACAGGAAGGCTACAGACAACTTTCGGACAACACCTACTACAGGAAGCTAACCGCAGACCCCACAAAGAAATTCATGTAAGAATTGAAACAACTAAGCAGCACATTTCCAGAACATACACATAAGGAACTAGAAAATCTGATACCAAAAAGGCCAGCACTAGAAACCTTCTACACATTACCAAAAATTCACAAATCTGGAAACCCTGGCAGACCAATTATATCTGGAATTGACACATTAACTGAGGGGATCCCTGGACTCATAGAAGGTATACTCAAACCACTGGTGCAAAACACAAACAGTATCATACAGGATACTACAGACTTTCTAAACAAACTGCTCAGTATAGACCAGTTACCAACTGACAGTGTTTTGGTCACAATGGATGTTGAGTCCTTATATAGCAACATCCCTCACAGAGATGGCTTAATGGCATGATATGAATACCTGCAAAAAGCCACCACAGAGAGTAAATATCCACCAGATGTGATAGCCAAACTTATGGAATACATCCTTACACACAATTATTTCAGCTTCAACACCGACATTTACCTTCAAAATATGGGAATGGCTATGGGCACCAGGATGGCACCACAGTACGCCAGTCTGTTCATGGCAGATCTAGAAGAAAAATTCCTCAGCACGCAACATCATAAACCATTAAAATGCTATAGATATATTGATGATATCTTTATCATATTGACTGCAGGAGAGGAAAACTTAAAACATTTTTTTGACAGCTTCAATAACTTCCATCCTTCCATTAAATTCCAGATACATTACTCTAAGTGTGTGCATTTCCTGGATAGCAGAGTCACACTAAAAAATGGAACACTGCAAACATCTGTGTACAGAAAACCTACAGACAGATGCAGTTACCTGCACAGCTCGTGCTACCATCCCTCTCATACCAAAACATCCATTATACGCAGCCAGGCCATCGTATTTGCTCTAATCAAGATGACAGGGACAGACACCTTATTACACTATAAGAAGCTTTCAGACAGAAGGGATATAAAACTAGCTACATTGACAGAATATCCATTCTGCACTCCGTAGGCCTAGAGAAGAACTACTACGGTACAAACCACAGAGAACATTTGATCGCACACATCTGGTAGTAACCTACAACCCAGAACTGGAAAAACTATGGAAAATAATTAAAGATCTACAGCCACTACTGTCTGAAGATGAAGCTCTAAAAAATATATTTCCCACTCCACCAGTGCTTGTCTTCAGCCAGCCACCAAACCTGAAGCAGAAACTAGTGCGAAGCAAACTTCCTTCTGAGCTCCAACTAGGTGACAAAGGTACGAAACCATTCAAAGCAACTCGCTGCAAACTATGTACATCTATCTCTCCAGTGACATGTGTCAGTCACAATGGAAAAACATTTACGATTCAACACTTGTATACCTGTTCTTCTAGCAATGCAGTATACACGATACAATGCAGAAAAAGTGAGGAAGGCTACTATACTGGTGAAACTGGACAGCAACTCAAAACAAGAATGAATCACCACAGATTCACAGTTATCCATAAAAATGAAAATACGCCAGTAGGAGAACATTTTTCTAAACCACTTTTGACCTGAGAAAGAGAGTTTCACCTCTCAAAAGCTAGTCTTAAAAATAATTTTGTTAGTTCAATAAAAGGTATCACCTGCAAAATATTTGTTGTATTTTTTCTCTACATTGTTGACTGAACTAACACGGCTACCACATCTCTCTGAATTAATCCATAAATTTTAACTAGCCAACTTTATACACCACTACCAGCTAGCAGCTTATTGAGCTTAGTGTAGTCTGAGCAGAATTCTGAGAATCCATTTTAATGCATTCTGCATCTTGTTGTAGTTGTGTCGAACCCATCACTCACAAACACACAAACAAAAATAAAGCTAGTCAAAGGAAAAAATCAGATTAACATTTTCTTTAAATATAACATTTATTTTCTTTTCCCAAAAAAGGCACTTTTTTCTTTTTAACTCAGTTTTATTTAATGACGAAAGCATTCAAATCCATTTATACATGTCCATGAATCTGGTTACACAGAGTAATCCATTAGTTTAAGACAATCATTACATAGGCTGTTTTGTGATAAGGACTACAGTATGTAAAGATCCTAACTGTTTGCATCTAAACACAATATCCTATGCCAATTCCTTTAGGAGTTATTTTACTTTGGATAATAGGAAAAAAACAGTGGCGGTAGTCTTCCGGCGATTCTTCTTCAGCTCTGCAATGCTGTAGCATTTAACCATGTTGCAGTTAAATGGTATTAATTTCATGTTATAGTTTGGTCTTTCTAAGGTTTAGTAAACCAACTCACTGGAACCCTAAGCACCAACATGTGCTTCTGGGCTGTAAGCAATGACTCAACAGGAGTCTTAACATTTAGTTAGGGAGACTATGTCACAGTCTACAGTGATTAATCCTCTTATGTAGTACCATTTAGGGGTGAAATTTATGTGTGTGAGGGGGGAGGGTCCGGTACAGCACTCCCGAGACATCCCTGTATGTCTTAGCTCTGTATCAGTTTGGTCAGTATCCATCAGAGTCACCCATTTTCCCCACTTTTCTTCCTGTTTATCCAAAGTTAGCCTAAGCTTGGCCATTAACTCTTCCATTCTCCTGATCCTGTCCACCCTGAGTCACCATGAGTCTAAGGAGGGGACAGAGGCCTTTAGCCAACTAACCATGATTTATTTTTGGACAGCCAAACATAATGTCTGAAATATATTCTGTTGTTTGGGATTTCCCACCATTGGGACCCCCACCCTCAAAATCACTGTACTGAAGGTCAATGGTATGTGTGGCCCCAAAGGCTATGCAAGACTTGCCCTATTCCTTTCCAGAAATCTGAAATTTTCAGGCATGACCAGGCATGACCAAAAAACGTGGGCATGGGTCCCCACTTGCCCACAACTTCTCCAACACCGATCTGTAGAACCAATGGCAAAGAACGTCATTATTGTTATAGTATGGAAGAAGTGAGCCAGGTATTTCCAATGAAATTCTCTCCAACCTGGGGATGAAGTGGTTCTCCAACCCCCCTCTCTCAGACCAGGTTCCACTGGTCCACCAGGATAGTGGCCCCAGTCAAGGGAGTAGCCAGACTTTAAAAAACTTGAAGGCAAGGGGTTTTGATGGACAGATTTGTGTAAGCATGGGGTGAAAAATTTGAACAATAGGCCAGGGGTCTGGAGGCCACCCAGGTCCCCAGAAAATATTTTGAATTTGGTGCATTCTGGTGCATTTTGGGGGACATTTGGAGCATCATTTTCTATCCTGAAACCCCATTCACCTTTGCCCAAAAAATTGCACATTGGCCCCCTTGAGTCCACACACTCCAGTATGTTACCTGAACCAGACTCTCCATAGCCCAGCCTCCTGCTCCACTGATAGGTCCATGGCCCACCCTGAGCTCAACAAGTTGCACAGTAACTACACTCACTGTATTACCAGCCCCCCTCCCCATTACATTAAGTTGTATCCTAGTCTTATCCCTGTAGTCTCCAGCCTCTCTATCACAACATTTAGCCCTTTTCTTCATCCTATGTAGTTGCCCCCATGCATTTGGCAAGGGATAGTGATATGGGACAGACACCAATGTGAGCTTACAGGAGTAAAGGAGAATAAATATTAGGACAGCACCTTCACCAGAGGGTTTAGGTAGTTTCACCCAGTCCAATGTAATATAACTCAGATTTCTTTCATGTTTATTGAAGTCTTCTGTCTGTTCTTACAAAGTCAGACATATGTTCCTATCTTATACCAAGACATCTTCCATGTTTCATGTTTTTTTTCAGATGGATAATGGCAGCCTTCAATCCCCCCCCCACACATAGCTGAAATCTTACTACTTGTTTTCCTCAAATGTTGCAACAACTTCAGTTATGTTGGCCTCAAATCTCCAAAAAAGACAAACGTTACGTTTATCTGTATACATGTGCATAAGGGAAGTGTACATGGTTATGCAACCGGGGATGACTTAGGTTTGGTCCCACCTGGGCCCAGAGTAAATATTGAAATATAATCAAGTAAACTGTGCATCAGCTCAGTTTTCATTTTTAATTTTAGAATGTGTGGGAGGGGATATATCTATTAGTGCCTATGATGGGGATCAGGCTTTTTAATGCAAATGAATATCTTGCAATATGTATCACTGTTCTTTCATTCAAATTATGGTATCATGAACTGACATGATGTATGTTAACAGTTCCACACTTGGACATTTCTGTAGGAAGAATGTAGATATACTGGAAATGTTTATACTGATGACTTATAACTCAGTATTAGAGAAAATAGCAATTTATTTTGCCTCAAAAAAAAAACACAAGCTGTAATTAAAAAAATGCATGTGTAACATATAATTAAGCTTAACATCAGCTCTTTCTGTAATGAAACTTAATACAGAATATGAATCTCAGATGATTCAAATAATACAGGAGCAATCACATTTAATATTTTATTAGTATTATCTTAGTAACACTCAAGTGTTTTGTTTAACATTTGTCAGGTACTGTGTTTTAAACTTAGGTCAACTATAAACAGAGCTATGTACAAAAGCAGATAATGCCATATTTTTTCTGTACCAGGGAATTTGCAATGTGTCAATAATATACTCCTTCATCTGCTAGTAATAGATAATCAAATCAAATCAAATCAATCTTTGTTTATATAGCGCCTTTCAATATCAATGCCCTGCACAGATTGTAATGACAGATGTAAAAACAGAGAGCAATATAAATTATTTAAGATCAGTCTGAGAAAGCAAGTGAAAATAAATACCTTTTTAACATCGATTTAAAACTACTAATGGTCAGGCATTCTCTTAACCGATGAGGTAGAGAATTCCACAAGGTTGGTGCTGCAAATGAAAATGCGCGAGCTCCAGATGTTTTTAGATGAACCCTGGGAATCTCTAGCAGTCCCTCATTGGTGGATCAGAGAGGGTGATTGGGGTGTAGAGAATCAGGAGATCTTTCAGGTAGCTGGGTCCCTGTTCACGTAGGGCTTTAAAGGTAAGCAAGCCTACCTTGTAAGTGATCCGCCACTGAGGCGGCAGCCAGTGCAGTCCGCACAGCACAGGCATTATGTAACTGGACCTAGAGGTACCTTTCAGCAGCCTAGCTGCAGCGTTCTGCACCAGCTTCAAGCAGCAGGTACCAACCCCAGACAGCCCTATGTAGAGGGCATTACAGTAGTCATGATGGGTAGTGATGAAGGCATGAACCAATGTTGGAAGGTTACACAGCAGAACTAGATGTTTCACCCGGGCAATATTCCTCAGATGGTAAAATGAGGATTTGACCACAGCTGATACCTGAGATTTCAGGGTCAAGCTGTCATCAAAAATAACACCCAGGTTCCGCACGCGACCTGAAGCAGTGAGCTGGACACTGTCAAGCTACAGGCTGGACACTTGCCCAACCCCCAAACCCACCCCCCCGGGTGACCCTGGTCCAGAAGCAATACCTCAGTCTTATCCGGATTCAGTCTCAGCCAACTGGAGCCCATCCAGTCATTGATCTCAGAGAGGCAATTATTTAGCACAGAGATCGCATCAACCTGTCCTGGCACAAAGGACATATACAGCTGAGTATCATCTGCATAGCAGTGAAAGCACAAGCTGTATTGCCTGATGATATCTCCCAATTGTAGCATGTACACTGTGACCAGCATGGGTGCCAATATGGAGCCCTGTGGCACTCCGCAGGACAAAGGGGGGCATCAGAGGAATAAATTCTAGTGACAACCCTCTGAGATCTGTCTGCGAGAAAAGATCAAAACCAATTGACCACTGTACCCAACAATCCACAAAGGAACCATAGGGTCTCCAAAAGCACTCCATGGTCCACAGTGTCAAAAGCTACTGAAAAATCAAGAAGGACCAAGATGGTACAAACCGTTCGATCTCTGGCCATTAGGAGTTCATTTAGTACCCGAACAAGGGCAGTCTCTGTGCTATGCCTTTTCCTAAAACCAGACTGAAGGACTTCATAGATATTGTGGTTTACAAGGTGATCATCCAGCTGCAATGCAACCACCTTCTCAATAACCTTCCCCGCAAAGGGAAGGTTAGAGACAAGTTGGTAGTTAGCTGGATCATCGGGATCCAAGGAGAGTTTTTTAAGGAGTGATTGAATGACTGCCTCCTTTAAGGGTTCCAGAAAGATCCCCTCCTCCAAGGATCTCCATACAATTTCAGCTAGGATTGGCCAGATAGCATCTACACATGCCACTAAAATGAGGGTATGGCCAGATCCAAACTACAACAGGTTGGCTGCAAAGTCTGAATGATCTTCACAATGTCCATGAATTCCAGTCTGCTGAAATCCATCCAGACAGACTGGGTGCTCACCACCTCCTGTCGACCTATGCAACCCTTCATAGAGAGAGCTGGGCCAATTCTGGACCTGATGCTGGCAACCTTATCTGTGAAGAACCGAGCTAGCTCATCACACTTATTCTGTGAAAAAGCTGTTTCAGACTGGAGACAGATTGAATTGCTCAATCTGTCAACGGTTCAGAAAAGTTGAGCTGGTCTATTCTTCACAGCAGAAATCTCCCTGGACAGCAACATTGCCTTCTTATGGGTGATTTCTGATTGCTAACCATTATAATGTTCTACCAATCTAAGCCTATCAGCATCCAGGCTGGACTTCTGCCATACTCTCTCCAGCCTTCGACTAACTCACCTCATCTCATTCAAGGATGCATCTTACCAAGGGGACCTTGGGAGAAGAGTGAGTGGTCGAACATGAACAGGAGCAATCAAGTCCAGGGCATCTCCAACTACCTTATTATAGGCTAGTACAAGGTCCCCTGGGCTTGTGCTTTCACCCAGCAATCCTGAGAGGTCCAGAACCACTGATAGACCATCTGGGTTAACTCCCCTTAAAGGGCAGTACCGGACTATCTCCAAAAGGGTAGGTCTAATCGGGGGGGGGGCCCAAAACTGAACCCTATGGTGTGATAGTCAGACCAACTGACTGGTTCCACACTCAAATCAGAGATATCCATCCCCAGGAGGAACAGCAGATCCAATGAGTGACCCTGTATATGGGCAGAGGAGGTAACCATCTGTGTGAGGCCCAGCATTGTCATAAGCTGGAGGAGATTCTGACCAAATTGCAAGAGAATTATCCATCTGGGAGACTCCAATGCCATGTCAACAATGAAGTCTGCAATCTCCTGCAGAAATAAAGCCCCAAGATAGTACATTTTATCAACATTTGACCTTTGACCTACAAATAAAATCAAGAGGGATATTGAATTATTCCTCCTTGAACTGTATTATGAGGGTCTGATTAACACTGATGAGTTTTTTTATCTCACTGTCCAACATCCAATCAAACCAGCACTGTACCTTACCCAAGATCCATAAAGATCCATTGCCACCACCTGGGCACCCAATAGTATCTAGTATAGGGTGAATAACTGAACCTTGTCAACATTTTTGGATAGTGTTTTGAGATCCCTGGTACCTCTTTCGAGAAGTTATCTACAGGACACTACGAGTGCTTTTCTATTACTGAAAGAAATACAAATGGAACAGGACTGGTGGTTGGTTACATTGGATATAGATGCTCTTTATACCAATATACCACAACAGGATGGTATTTTGGAAATAGAAGAGAGCCTTTTAACACACACTTTATTACCCCAGGCTAAGATCAATATGTTAACCAATATGACAGAAATTGTTTTAAAAAATATTTTTTTTTGTTTCAAAAGGAGATCTATAAGCAGATAAAAGGTACAGCAATGGGGGCAACATTAGCCCCTAGTCTGGTCAATTTATATTTGGCAAGATGGGAGGAAAAAGTGATTTTTGACTCAGACCATAATCCTTATCTTGACAAACTGGACTTTTATAAAAGCTTTATAGTTGATATTATCATCATTTGGAGGAGAAGTTTGTTAGAACTTAATTTTGTGTCATATTTGGAAAATTTGAACTGTAATCTCAAATTCAAGATGTGTGCAGATCAATATGACATTCATTTTTTGGATCTTATAATAAAAAAACAGGAAGATGGCACATTAGCAACAGATTTATATAAAAAACCTACGGACAGGAATATTCTGTTGCTGGCCTCCAGCTGCCATCCTAAGCACAATATCAAGAATCTCCCAAAGGGTCAGTTTTGCAGAGAGAAAAAGAATTGTAGCTCAGAAAGTGTGTACCAATCCAGAGTATCAAAACTGACAAGGAGGTTAAGTGAAAGACAATACAGGGATCATGACATGATAAGGGCTAAAGAAGCAGTGGATCAGCACCCCAGGGATAGCTTGCTGCAAACAAAAGAGAGACCTTGTGATCCAGGGGAATCATTTTCTTTAGTTACCACATATGGTGGTGGGGGGGGGGTGCAAAGAATTTGTTGACATGATCAAGAAGAATCTGGAGATCTTGAAGGGTTTAAAACAATTGACTGGCTTGTTTGAAAAATTGTTAAGAATTTCTTATAGGAGGGGGAGAAATCTGAAAGACTCAAAAGCCTCTAGTTATGAGGCAAAAGGGGAGAAAAAACAGATTACAAGCAAGAAGGGTTCGGGACCATGTGGTTTTTGCAATACATGCCACTTTATGCAAAAAAACTGAATATTTTTTCAACCCAGGACAGGTAAAGAGGAGAAAATTCAAGATTATATTACCTGCAAAACTAAGGGAGTTATTTATAAACTCACCTGTACCTGTGGTGCTTTTTATATTGACAGAACCAAGTGGCAGTGTAGACTCAGAATGAATGAATATATGCTGGCAATTTAAAATGGAAATTTAGATTATGCTATGTCTGTCCATTTTATGAACAACAGAAATAATGGTATACATAAAGTTATGGCATGTGGTTTGGAATATGTAAAAACCCATGTTAGGGGAGGAGATATGGAAGCAGTTTTGAAAGAAAAAGAACAAAGATGGATATATAGGATGGGAGCTATGCATCCCCCTGGTGTAAATGAGAAATTTGAATTGAAATCTTTTTTAATTAAAAAAAGGAAATAGTTTCCTAGAAAAACTATGTGTCATGAATGTATAATATATTTTTGGCTTCCAATTTTTTCACTGAATCTTCCCCTTCCCCCCTTCTTTTCACTTTCTTACCCTTTTCCATTTCTTTCCCTCTTCCCTACCATACCCCAAAATCCCCAAGCCCCTCTTCCTCCCCAAACCCCCCCGCTCCCCTATTTGGGATCTATTCTGTTATGATCTATTCTGATTGGCCTGCAGCTAATTTATAAGGATTCAAAATGGATTGAATAATGAAGAAAGATATTTTGTTATTTGTGACAAAAATGATAAACATAAAAGAAAAACATTTTTTATATGAAAAATTTTTTCTATACTATATTTGTTTTCTTCTTCTTAAGGTTCATCGTGGATGTGGAGTGGTATCATGAAATATGGGATCAGGACATGATTATATTTTTTGAAAAGTTTGTGCATTTATAATTAACTTTGGATTTCATGTTCGACTCCCACTACTTTGATTGTAGATAAAGTACTTGTTTGATGTACACACTTAAGATAGGTGAATGAGATATGAGATAGAGTGATCTGATTGGCTTATATGTGAAGAGACATCACTGGTGGGAGAGTATACATTGCTTGAATAGAATGTAATTCACTAGCTCTGAAGAAGCCCGTATGGACGGGTGAAACGTAAGCTACCTTGCCTGTTGCACTGCTATGTCTGCTTGAAGAGTAAAATGACTTTAAAGCACTAAATTGGCATATCTGTCATTTTTTAAAACTTGCTGCTGTAGGGGTGCTTGCTCTCTGCAAACTACATTGATTATTAATTTTGGAAGTTAGCACCATCAGCCCTGTGAATCTCCATTACAAATGAATAGTCAAAACATGTTTGTAAACAGTTTCCTTTGCCTGCACAGTTAAGACTTAGCCACACAGTTTCCCAAGGTCAAACCACTGCTTCCCAGCTGCATCAAATTCATGAAGAACCTTATTGATATATATGCCCTTGTCCTTATGGATATGCAGAAGAGCCGGACTGCTTAGTCTTCCCTGAATCATACTGTTTCATGGATAAGTCTTGAGCATGCTAAGTCCAGAGAAACTTCTTTCTGCACTACAGGTGGTTACAGGCATGGTTAAAAGAACCTTTAGTACAATATATATGGATGGATAAAGAGATGGGTCTGTAACATCTAGTGTCTTGGCAATGCAGGTTGGTCTATCTTTCTTTGAGACATCATTCCACCTTACTTTCCATCTTTCTAACTCCTTCAAATTTCAAAGTAAGAATCACTTTCAATCCAGCCAGGTATATCTTTCTTGAATGGACTCATTATCTCAACCGCATCTTCTTTGTTCAGTTGTTCAGCATTGACTGGCATCAGTTCTTGTGCACAAAAGCAATCCTTAGTTTTGAACTACCTAAACATTCCTTTTGTTCTCCAATCAGATGATCTGGCAAAAGGAGGAACAGTGCTCTCTTCGAGTAAATGCTTGAATCATTTGATTCTACATTCTCTCTGTGCTGCTGTTTGCCTGTTCGCCTAGGCATAAAAGGCTCTACACTTACTTCTTCTGCAATACTCATAGCCTTCTTGTACAGTTCTTCCCATCATTCTTCATTGCTCTTTACTAGTTCCAAAACAGTGATCAGAGATCCTGCTTCAGCAAAAGCTGTTACTAGCTCAACTTGCACTCCTTGTAGGAAATCACTCAGTGGCCCTGTAAACTGTAAAATACTCCCACAGACAACAAGGCCCACAATTAAGTCGAATTTGGTCACAGAGCACAAAAGACTTCTTGATTTACAATCTCCATTTAGTTCAAGATGCTCAAGAGAGTCTACAATTACTGAAAACTTCTGCAAGATACTTGCTAATGAATCTGTCCTTGCTCCGCATCTGGTTTCACATAGCTGAAATAGTAATTTTCCCCATAGTCTTATTCACTACAATTTAGTTTCTCAAGATAAACATTGTCATGTTTTGGTGAATAGGTAAAGAGAAAAACAAGCTCTTGGACAGTATCGATGATGTTTCGCACTAGTGGTAGTTTGCAGCTGTGTATAATGGCAAGGTTTAGCGTATGTGTGCTACAGTGGACATATAGATCAAGTGTGTTCTGCTCTATAATTCTAGCTTGCACTCCAGATATTCTTCCTGACATGTTGGATGCTTCATCAAAGCCCTGCCCTCTGATTTCATCAATAGTTAGGCCATGACTAGCTAGGTTTTCAGTTATTTGTGTTGCTATGCAATCTGCTGTTGTCTTTGGCACATTAACAAAGCCAATAAATTCTTCATGAATTCAATGTATTCTATTGGCTACATCAACAAAGTGAACACAAAGTGAAAGCTGTTCTCTGTTTGATGCATCAGTACACTGATCTGCTACTTACAGAGAAGATTTTGGCCTTCATACCATCCTGTAAAATGCTGTTGAGAACTTGCCACCCACATAGGTTGATCAGTTCATTTTGCATCTCAGGACTAATGTATTTTGCATTTCTTGGTCCATGTTCTAAGTGCTTTTTAAGAACTGTATCTGTCTCTGCTCTGTAGTTTAGGAAAGCCATGCAGTTTACATCTATACTAGCATGATCCCGCATTGGTAGATTCTGTTTTACAAGCAGAATGATAAGCTCAACAACAGTTTTCAAAAGATATCCATTCCTTTCTACTGTCTCCTGATATGCTGACGAAATGTAGTTACTGGCAGACACCTTGTGATCTTTAGCAACCAGTAAGAAGTTTTCTGCTTTCATAATAGCATCATGATTTTTCCCACAAATTAACATGCCTGACAACATGTACACTTCTGTTTTTCCAGTCAGTTTCTGGTGTTTTGCAGAATAATGCAGTAGATGGTTTCCCAAACAGTCTGCAGTAAATGCAGTATACTCCATCTTTCTCTTATGAGTACCTCATCCAAGGATAACTTTCTAACCAGGTTTTATTAAATGTTCTGTTTTTCTTGTCGATCATGTGTGAAGGAAATACATAATTATTTGGGGCATGCCATTTCTCTTCAAGCAGTCTTAGACTCTGCTCACCTGTAATAGCCTCACTTAACATTCCTATATCCGACCCATCAGGGGTTGACCTGTGTTTCTGTCCACCTGTTTGTGATTGCTGTATTTCTATATGTACATGTCTAAACACCAGAGTGAATAATTGAAGCTGTCAACTCAGTACTGCTAGTATGTAAGTCTGCACTTTGTTCATTAAGCAACAGAATTTCGCTTGGAGGTGGAGTATCTCTCTTATCTGATGTTTGTGGCCCAGATGAAGACGATCTGGTGCTGTAAAACATTGCAATTAATATTTTAGTAACATTTTTGTCTAGTTAAAATGATGGTAAAATACATGTTAAAGAATGTCATGCATCCTTATTGACTGTATAGAAGTGAAAAATATTTATCAGAAAATGGTTTTGCTCTTCCTCCAATAACAAAGATGCTAGACACTAAAATATTTCTGTCTTCCATATACACATTATTTATGGCAGACACTTTAGTGAAAGTAAAAAAACATTCCACCATGACAGCCTATTTTACCAAATTTTTAAAACTGCCATCCCACTCTATGTGCAACTGCTACATTAATTAAAAATGTAACGTCTCTTCTCATAGTTGTTTTTATTTTTGTAGTCATACCTATTGTAAACATCTACAAATTTTCTAGTGCTGATTGGACAGGGTAAGGGGGAGTGGGAGGGTCACTGGGGGGAGGGGGAGGAGGGGCAGCTGCAGTACAAGGGCTGCTAGCTGCACAATCAAGCAGACTTGATAGACCACAAGGCCTTTACTTGCTTACAAGTTTGCATGTTAAGATGTATTTTTTTATTTGTTCCTGCTACTACTGCACATTGCTGAGGATTTGTGTCAGAAGTCAGCAGTAGTTGGGAACAGGAGTGCATTTGAGACACCCTTTCCTCAGTTTGCTTGCCAGGTCACCAGCAGACAGCAGAATGAGGTGGGTGCAGCGGTGTTGGTGCCCCGTACACCATTCAGTGACAGTAAGGTACTGGTTGTGGTGAGGCAGTCAGAGTTGTGATGACCATTAGCCAGATGTCCATGACTGCTGTGATGTCATGCAGTTTTAATCAAAAGTGATTACAAAGATGTCCATGTGTGAGTCTGCTAGAAGAGAAAGATGGAATATACAAAGCCACAAATCACTGGACAGTTAATGGGAAAACATGAGTGTACATGTTTTTAGGCATGTTAATGAGGAAGTAATCATAATACAGGTTTTAAAACAGAATACGTTTGCTCTGTCTTTACTAAAGAAAATAATGTACTGGTGCCATAACAGAGAAAGATGGAAGGGGAGGTGGAGAGAACTGTAATCTGTGGATCAGGCACTCCACAGTCAAGTAGACTAGGTAGACCAAATAACCTTCTCATATCTGGACATTGCTGCTGTTACCAAGACATGGTACATGGGGAACCATGACTGGGACACAGCCATATCCAAGTACACTATATTCAGCAGTGACAGGGTGGGTACAAAGGGAGGAGGATTGGCTATCTATGTGAGGGGCAGAATTAAAGCTACTGATGTTCAGGGTATAAAGCAGTGGACAGAGACACCATGGGTCATACTGGAGACAGGATATGACACCACCATTCACACTGGCATGATCAAAAGATCTCTTGCACAATGGGAAGAGCTGGCCAGGGTACTGTAATAGCGAGAGCCATCCACAGAATGGCAGAAAAAGTGAAAGTAATGCTGCTGGGAGACTTCAATTTACCAGATGTAGACTGGAGTGCCTGTGCTACTGCCATGGTAAGAAGCAGATAAATCCTGGATGCTCTGCAGAGGATGTGCCTTAAACAGCCAGTGGTACAGACCACCGGGAGGAAGTGACATTGGACTTGGTAATCACCAATGGGAACAGAGTTACAGATGCAAGGTTACTGTAGGTAAGCAACTGGGGTCCAATGATCACTGTGTGGTGTTGTTGAGTGTGAGAACAGTAAAGGAGATAAAGCATGCAACAACAAGTCCCAAACTTCAGATGGGCTGACTTTGTCAAAATGGGGGAATGTCTCAAGAAAGTCTGGCAGGGGAGGGGGAAAGGGGTGTGTTGATCATCAGTGGGAGAATCTTAAGCGGGCCATAGCAGAGGTAAGAAGCCTTTGTGTTATGCAATTGAGCAAAACAAAGAGAAAGAAAACCCCACTATAGTTCACAAATTAATTTACCAGGAAGGTAAGAGCAAAAGGTTGGCATTAAGGAGGTACAATGGAACACAAAGAGAGGAAGACAGGGGACTGTATCTTGAAAAACAGAGGGAGGTGGGCAAAGCAGCCAGAATTGTGAATGCACAAATGGAGGAAAATATAGTGCAGGCAATAAAAAAGGGGACAGGTCATTTTTCAGGTATGTTAGTGAAAGAAAAAAATACCAAGGGCAGGAAGATAAAAAGGGAAGAAGGGGGGATTACCTAGAGAAAAATTAAAATCCTGAACAAATATTTTTGTTCATAATTCACAGAAGAAGAGGAAGGTGAGGGACCACAGTTAAGTGATATAAGCCTCAATGGAATGGAAATGGACACCTGTCCTTTCATGGAGGAGAGAGTCCTAAAGGAACTCACAACTCTGAAGGTTGACAAGACAATGTGGCCAGATTGTATACATCCCAGAATACTAACAGAGTATAGCATGGTGCTGGTAGAACTACTGACAGGCATGTTCAACAAATCAGTAGAAAAAGGGGTGGTTCCAGAGGTCTGGAGAAGGGCGAATTTAGTCACTCTCTACAAAAGTAGGGTCAGGGAGTAGGCTGGAAATTACCGGCCAGTGAGCCTGACCTCAGTGGTGGACAAATTAATGAAATCACTGCTAAAGGAAATGAGTGTGATATATCTTAAATCCAATAGAGCACAATATCTGAGGCAGCATAGATTCACAGTAGAAAGATCATGCCAAACAAATCTGAAAGCTTTCTTTGACTAGGTGACCAAGGAAGTAGATCAGGGATGGGCGGTGGATTTGGCCTACCTGGATTTCAACAAGGCCTCTGTCATTGTCCCACATAGGAGGCTCACATGTCAAGTTGGGCAGAGTGGGTCCCAGGGTGGTATATCAAATCAAATCAACTTTATTTATAAAAGGTGCCTTTCCAAACCAAGGCGCCTGTGCAATAAACAAACACATTTTTATAAAAAAATACAAAATCACACATGCCCACACACTGCAAAGCATCATGGGCTGCATATGCAAATCATCACAGAATGTTATGCTGGTTCAACTTTAAGCAGAATTGCATGGTGCACAGAGGTTCTTTGACATTTTTATAAATATCCAAATAAAAATTAAAACTATTAAATACAATAGCAGCTTTAGTAGTTAAAAAAATGGCAGGCTAAAGATATGCGTCTTTAAAGCAAAGTAAACAGGGTCAATAACTGTTAAGTGGTCGGACACAGAGGGTGGTGGTGGTTTTCAAAAGCAGGGACTTTTACGCCACAATACAGAGCAAATACAATTTATTGCACAGTTACTTTAGCTTAAAATCTACTCATGTACCAAACAATTCAACAGCAGACTACAGTAAACTACAACAGATCTGTTATACAGAAAATCAAAAATGAGATACATATGGGCAACACTACTTAAACAGAGGACTTTTAGTTTGATTTATTTATATAAAATCACAATTTCCATCACAAACATTACAGCAACCTTATAAAAAAGTTCAACTAGGCCCCTAAAATGAACGCCCCTTAAATTTAAATTTAATAAAGTAAGTAAATAATTGAATGTCATTTTCACTCATGAGCCCCTCCTTACAGACCTACACAAATTTAGAAAATCAGGTACTACTGGGAGTTTCCATTACTGGTGTTTCTTTGATGACCAAGAAAATTCCCCCTCCTATCCCTACCAGTATGCAAGAGATCTCCCTGCTCCGGAGATGCTTGTGGTAGTAGGTTCCCCCACGGTCAGGGGCCTGAAGACACTCAGCTTTTCCTTGTGCCTCACTATGGCCCTGACCAGGGGGGACACTAGTACAACCAATGCCCCATCGCGCTTTATGGCTTAAGTACAAAATGAGTCTAAAAATCAAAGCACTTTCATTGGTTAAAACCAGCCAGGTGACTGTTCAATGTTACTGTATAATGCATAGTCATCTTGGTGCTAAACCACATCACACAATGGCAAATCAGTCCTCCTACAACTAGAACTATCTTCCATCACTTCCCCTACAACTAGAATTGATCTTTCGCAACAAACATGGCTGCTACCTTTACAGTGTGAAAAAAATATATAACAGGACCATAAAAATAAAACTACCTTAAATAAAAAACAACACTGCCTGCAGGGGTGGCACTCACTGCAGACTGGCCAGGCTCTACTGGCTGTGGGGCTCCGTCATGGGCTACTCTGTGTCTGGTGGTTGTTGCCTGTTGCCATATCATGGCAATGTGTGCTTCTGTTGCTGTTACAGCAGCCACTGTTATACTGTCTGGTATGCTATTACCAGTGCCTCACCTGCACCTTAATTGGTTCCAATTGCTGGGGCACTACTGCAGTTTGCTAAGGGAGAGTTACACCTCATTCCATTATGTGTAACATTTTTTCTGAAGCTGCATAAAAAAATGGTTGTGAATAGCCTTTCACGGGCTGTGCCTTACTTATCTCACACCTTTTTTTCCTCAGGGACTTCCGCAGCTGCACTTTTTTCCACAGTCCTTAGTGTTGTTTTCTGCAGCTGTGGAGGGTTTTGTGAATAGCACCTAGTGCAAATTCCCCTTTGTTTCCATAGCTACGGCAGTTTTGGGGACTTAGGGAAGGTTTTGCACCTTCAGAAAGCTTTGTGAATCCAGCCCATAGTTCTTATGTCCTACCCCCAAGCAAGCATTACATTCATCCACTTTCACTTTTCCTACTGTGTAACACACACACACACACACACACACACACACACACTGCTCTCTAGCTACTGATTTTCTACTGCTGTGCACTTAACACATAAACACATAAACTTTTATTTACCAGTCTACCTTTTTTTTTTAAATAAAATGTAAAATCCCTGAGATATCTGGGACTATTCCGTTCTCTCTGTTTTTTTTCTAAACAAATTCAGCTGTCAGTCTTCTGCAACTTCCTCTAACAGCAGTTATCCTGCAACAACCCACTGCTCTGAAACCTAAAGGATGGACCAGCCATCACCAATAGTCCTCATGCTACTTAAATCAGTTCCATAAGTCCATCTCTATCATAAGTGACTTGGGAACATTTGTCCGTGAGGAGGACTAACAGCACCACATGCATGGTTATTCAGCCTCACAGAAACTGTGTGTTTATGGGTTAGCCACAATGACCAAATGGTATGGTTGGTAGTGCCTCACGGTGCTGTAGGGGCAACACAACATAAGAGATTGGGGTGATTCTAATTTTGAGAAGGGATTAGACAAAGTTGTGTGATGAAGCTGGACATAGAACTTCACCAGACCGAGGCAAGACCCCCAACACCAGCCTTCAGTACAATACACACACAAGGTACAAGAGTGTGTAGGAGAAAAACAAGGTGAAGGAAAGGGTAATGGTCAAATACTGTTTTTTTTTTAGTTTCTTTAAATCTTTGGTAACCAGATAAGTCCCGTTTGGCAAAAGTGGCTGTTTTCAGGGTCAACCCAGGAGATCGGAGTGGCTGCAATTTATGGATCCTGACAAAATAAAGGATGAGATTTCTACAGATTGGGGGCTATGCACCCCTTACTCCCCTCCCTCACATATATCTGATCATTTAGTTTTGGTGCCAAAAGCCCCCCAAGCCCCCCTTCCACCACAAGTAGTACATTATATCTACCCCGACTATTTCTACAGATGTCACTGTTTGAAATCTCACTAGATGAAATCTTGTCCACCATTTTGGGACCCATATACTGCATATGAGTCCAGAAGATCTAAGGAACTTGTTCAGTCACAGTATGCAAATGGCAGTTGTGGAAATTAAACCCATAACTACTGAATGCACCATACCGATTCAAATTGTTTTACTCTAACCTCTTACCTCATTGCCATCTGATATGTGTGGGAAATATTAAAGCACAGTGAAAATCATGAGAATCCTGGCACACCTACTTTTAATAATAGATGTTGCCTACATTAGGATGAGCAGTGTCCCACATGTTCACACATTGAGAAAATTGGCAACTGTCACTGCAGTCACAAAAGGATAACTGATGCCTTGTGTCAGACATAATCCTGACCTGTTTTACTTTTGGTATTATGGAAAAGACAAAGTTTGCATTTTATATCTACAATAAACTATTTTCTGAAGCCTTACAGTCATTTTTATTTCCTAAAGTATTAACATCTTGACGTAAGCTATTTTTGACTTACATACTTGATTGGCTAGTAGTAAATCTAGTCCACACATTGACAGAGTTGAGGTAATCACTGTACTGTATGATACAGTAAAGTGATTTTAGTTTTTCATTTTTTGACAAATTACATCAACTTTATCAATGTGGACTAGAATTTCTACTAGCCAATCAAGTATGTAAATGAAAATGTATTGCTTCAGAACAGTACTTTACCATTGTTTCTCCTGAAGTGATTTCTATATATAAAAGCATAACATATCAATTTTCCTTAGTAAATCAACAACAACACATCAATTTGACTTACCTGAAGTAATTCAATATGCTGTTTGACTTCTGACTTCGTGATTGTTGTCTTTTTGGAGATGCTACCATAGAGCAGACTGCCTACAGCTGAGTAAGGATGACAGCCTATTTGAAAAGAGCTCCTAGTTTCCTGCCACCTCTGAGCGTCCCTTGCAACTGAACAACTGGCCAACATGAGCATGTAATTCACACACACCCACACATGCACATGACCACTGAAATTGAACAGTGACAGTAGCATGACAGGCAACTGACATGAAACGGGGGGGAAAAAAACATTCCCCATCCAGCATGTCGGTTTAAATTAAGTCTCTCCAGATCTTTGTTCCAGATCAGCTGTAACTATCTGACAGAATAGCATTGTATCTGGCAGACCACATAAACAGAAGTGTGGAATGACTTAATTTTAATTGACATGCTGGGTGACTAATTTCAACACACATTCGTTCAGATGCAGAGATCAGTGATGAAATGCGATCGACACATGGCGTGATAATTTCAGTATAGTCCAAGTGGATTTTTTATAATGGACCTTGTCTCATATTTATTTGGCACAGCAAGTGAGGAGGCATGCTCTATTTAAATACACACAAATCAGCAGGAAAAACAAACACAAAATCAGGCAGGAATGCCTTTGGGGTTTGGGAGGGAGTGGACAACTTGCCTGCAAAGAAGTTCAGTTTTCATTGTCTAGCCAAATCCATAACATGTCCATCACTCACCCTCCCACTGCCTGACATCAACCATTTTATCCATCTCCTCTTCCCTTGAAGAACACCCCTAAAGTATTTTACAGGCTCAGTCTGCAGCTTGATTGCTCCACTCGCCAGGTGTAGAATGCATTTGCTCTTTTCAGTGTATGGTATTGTTATGGAATCAATAATGGCATGAATGAATGGTGACATTAATTTGCGTATAGTAAAACCTAATTGGCTGAGACTCATCCAATCAGGTTTTACTATAGGCAACTACATCACCGTACATTCATGCCATTACTGATAGAATGACCAAGCTCTGCACCTAGAGACTGACAGCCACTGAGCGTCTTTCAAGTCATTCTAACTCTTGAAAGAGGGAAGGGGGCATTAGAGAACATTATTATCGGGATCTCTTGTTGGGTGGGGGAGGCTGACTGGTGGGGTGTGTTTTGGTGTGCTGTAGTGGGAATGAATGATTGTGATAATTAATTTATTTAATTTATTAATGACATCCTATCTCCTGATGTTAGAGTTTTGGCACAGCTGACAGAAAAAAAGAGGGAACTCTAAACAGTCAAAAAAAACTGAAGGACTGGGCCAATGTGCGATGGCCTGGCATCTTCCATGCCAGTATCCTTTTCCAACTTGAGTCTCAGGGCTTGAAACTGCATACAGATATCTCCTTGGAGAGTTTTATATGCTTCTGAGATTAATTTCCACTGCCCTCCAGACATACCAATCAATATAGGAAGGACTCTAGTCCGGTGAGGTCTCTCCTAATGCAAGGAATCAGGTAATTTTCCAAAAGGTAATGCCTGACCTGCAGGAATCTGTAGAAGTCCACTCTTTCTAGGGCATATTTATCCTGAAAACCAGTGAAGGAGGCTAGGCCCTCCCCTGTAACAGATTCCTGAAGTGTATTAGAGATCTAGCATTCCATGTCTGGAATCTGGTGTCCAATGGGGGGGGGGACTGAAGTGAGAGTCTCCAAGGATCGAAGTCAATGGACCTATACTTTCTGGTGTGTTTGTGAGCTTTCTAGCCAAGATTAGTAACCTGAGTGAGTGTTTGGTCCAAGGATTTCTCAGGCTCCTCCACAGCTCCGGAGTAATTGGGGTATGGGGAAGAGAGGCGAGCGTGTCCAGTCGCAGTTGCTGTGCCTCTATTTCCTGCCATCCCGCGTCCCTGCTCTGTTTTACCCAAGTGACCACAGGGACCAGCTGTGCTGCTACATAATACAGTTTAAGGTTGGGAAGAGCTAAACCTCCCCCTGACTTAGGCTGTGTAAGAAGCTGATAGCCAATGCGTTTCCTGGCTCTTTGCCAAATAAAAGCCAAAAGAGCCATATTAACCATTTTGAAAAACTCCTCTCGTATGTTGACGGGAGGGCATGAAATAAAAATAGAAGCAGGGGGAGGATGTTTATCTTAATGGATTTAATTCGGCCTCCCAGTGAGAGTGGGAGCAGTTTCCACCTGGCCAGATCAGCCAGAATCTCTCCTGAGAGCTTCCCATAGTTAAGCTTGAAGAGGCTAAACAGTTGAGGTGAGATTTTGACCCCCAAGTTACATACAGTGTTTGCTGTGGCCCACTTGAAAGGAAAGTTCTGGAGTGTCTCCCATGGCAGAGTACCTCCGATTTTGATTGCTTCAGATTTGTCTAAACTGATTTTGTAGCAGGAGACCTCTCCATAAGTCTGTAGCTCCTGGGTCAGAGCTGGTAGGGAGCTCCTTGGGGAGGTAAGAAAAAAGAGAGAGCCATTGAAATTTAGAGAGATTTTATGGTCTCAGCCACCGGTTTGAATCCCTCAGATTAACATAGAATTTGACGGCAGATAAGGACCGCTTGGCTCACCCAGTCTGCCCATTTCCCTACCTAATGGATTAGCTGCAGATCCTAGTTAACCAGCAGCCTACTTCTTCCTACCCCAACCCCCTAGAATTGCCTTATGACTGTCCCATGAATGCTTGAATTCCACCACTGTTTTTGACTCCACAGCCTCCTCGGAAGGCCATTCCATGCATCCACAACCTCTCTGTGAAAAATACTTCCTTAAATTACCTCTGAGCCACCCCCATCTTCAAATTGTGCCCCTTGTTCTTGCATACCTCTTTTTGAAAGATGCTACCCTCTTGGACTTTGTTGATTCCTTGAGGTACTTGAAGTTTCTATCATGTCCCCTTTTCCCTCCCTTCCTCGGGGCTATACATATTAAGCTCCTTAAGTGTTCTCCATGTCTTCTGGTGCAGACCCTGCACCATTTAGTTGCCCTCTTCTGGACAGCTTCCATCCTTTCTATGTCTTTGCGGAGATTGGGTCTCCAGAACTGCATGCAGTACTCAGATGGGGTCTCACCAGCTGTCTGTACAGAGGATATAACCCTGTTTTCTACTGGTGCTGCCTCTCCCTATGCATCCCAGTATCCCCCAGCCCTCCTTGCTGCCCTCTCACATTGCTTTCCCACCTTTAGGTCATCTGATATGACTACCCCAGGTCCCTTTCCATTTTTGTTGTTGTTAGTATCCCACCCCATTGTGTACTCTTCCCTGGGTTTTGTTTCCCAGGTGCATTACCTTGCACTTCTTAGCATTGAATCTAAGCTGCCATACATTTGACCATTCCTTCAACCTTGCCAAGTCCCTTCTCATCCTTTCCACCCCACCTTGTGCATCAACTCTATCGCAGATCTTTGTGTCATCTGCAAAGAGACATTCTTTTCCTTCCAGTCCCTCTACAATGTCGCTTATAAAGACATTGAAGAGGACTGGTCCTAATACTGAACCCTGCGGTACCCCACTAGTAACCCCCCTTTCTTCAGAGTGGACTCCATTTACTATTACTATCTGTGTCCTGTTCTCCAGCCAGTTCTTTACCCAGGCTTTCATCTTGGGACCCACTCCCAGACTGGCTAACTTGTATATTAATCTTTTGTGTGGGACTGTGTCAAATGCCTTGCTAAAGTCTAGGTAGGCCATGTCCACAACCCCTCCCTGATCTACTGCTTTGGTCACCCAGTCAAAGAAATCTATCAGATTTGTCTGGCTTGACCTTCCCGCTGTGAATCCATGCTGCCTTGGGTCCTGTGCCTCTCTGGCCTCTAGATACTCGACAATTCTTTCCTTCAGAAGTGATTTCATCATTTTCCCTACCACTGAGGTTAAACTAACAGGTCTGTAGTTTCCTGCTTCTGCCTTGCTCCCACTTTTGTGAAGGGGAATCACATCTGCCCTCCTCCAGTCCTCGGGTACCACCCCATCCTCCCATGATTTGTTAAAAAGGGTAGTCAGTGGTGTCACTAGTTCTACCCTTAGTTCTTTTAGAATTCTGGGATGATCCCATCAGGCTCCATTGCTTTGTCCACCTTCAGTTTTGCAGTTCTTTCAGAACCCTTTCTTCTGTAAATGGGCTGGTATCAACTTCTGTATCCAGAGTGTTTCTACTGTTTGTTTTAGGTACCTCCCCTCTTCCTTTGTAAATACTGAGCAAAAATATTTGTTTAGTATCTCTGCCTTTTCACAGTCACCTTCTGCCCACCCTCCCTCCCTCCCTTTATTAAGCCTCACTATTCCTCCTTAGTCTTCCTTCGCTCCCTGATGTACCTATAAAGGTTTTATCCCCTTCTTAACTGAGTTGGCTATCTTTTCCTCAGTTTAGGCCTTTGCTGTTCTGACTGCCTTCCCAGCTTCCTTTTGCTTTAACTGATACAGTTTTCTGTCCTGCTCCTTCTGTGATTCCTTGTACGGAATGCTTTCATTTTCTCGAACCTTCACTGCCACTTCCTTTGAGAACCAATAGTGGTTTCTTACATTGTTTCATTTTGTTTATTTGCCACACAAAGGCTTATTACCTCTGTGATGGCAGTTTTATTATACCCCATTGTTCTTCCTCCTCCTTCCTGCCCATTTGCTAGTGCATTCCTTAGGCACTCACCCATTTAGCAAAGTCAGCCCTCCTAAAGTCCAGTACTTTTGCCTTTGTATGGCTTGCTCTATTGCTGTGTTTATTGTGAACCATACTGTTCCATGGTCGCTAGTTCACTGATGACTACCCACTTCTACATCTGTGATCCTCTCTTCATCTCCATTTGAGAGAACCAGGTCTAAGATTGCTCCCTCTCGAGTGGACTCCAATACTAATTGTCGAAGGCATGCCCCCTGTAGGGCATCTAGAATAACCCCACTCTTCGAAGTGACTGCTGCAACTGCACTCCAGTTAACATCTGGCATATTCAGATCACCCATCAGCAATATCTCCCCTTTTTCTGCCATTCTAAGTATTCTTTCTATCATTTCCTTGTCCATTTCCTCCCCCTGAGAAGGGGGTCTTTATACAACCCCTGTGCAGATTGTGGTGCCATTACCTGTCTCCAAATTGACCCACAGTGCTTCTTCTCCTCCCTGTTTACCCTTTTGTTCTGTTGCTTTGATTTCTTCCCTTTTGTAAAGAGCTACTCCTCCTCATCTTTTACCCTCCCTGTCCCTCCTGTAGATAGTGTATCCTGGTATGTTCACGTCCCAGTCATGATTTTGTGTGTACCATGTTTCTGTGACTGCCACAATATCCAGATGTTCCTCCTCCATCAAGGCCACTAATTCAGGAAGCTTGTTACTCAGACTATGGGCATTGGTACTCATTGCTCTCCATTTTTTGATGGCTTTACTTTCTGTTGCAGCATCCCCCACTGACCTTTCTACCTCTGTCTTTTTCTCATTTAGTACCCTGTTTTGTAGGGAGAGGCTGGGATTTTCCTGCCTTATCAGTGCCTCCTCCTTGACTAGTTTAAAAGTTTGCCAATGAAGCATTTAAACCGATTGCTCAAAGACTTGTTCCTTCCTGGACAGATGCAGACCATCCTGCAGTATAGGCTGGTGTCCCTCCAGGTGGAACCCCAGTCCCCAATGAAGCCAAACCCCTGTGCTCCACACCATTTTTTCAACCATTCATTAAACTGCATGGTACAATGTACCCTCGCCTCACTCATGCCATTGACAGGCAGCACCTCTGAGAAGGATACTGTGTGTGCTACTTGTCTTAGACCCCTCCCCAATTATACAAAGTCCTTCTGCACTGCTCTAATCTCATGATGAGCCAAGTCATTTGTCCCTAGGTGGACAATGACATCCAGCTCAGACTCCCGTACAGCTGTTCTCATGATCCTGAGGATGCGTTTCCTTTCCCTCCAAACCATGGCACCAGACAGGCACCTTACTTCAGTTTTCCCTGCTCCCCCCAGTTCTATTCCCCAATAACTGAGTCCCCCACCAGGAGCTGCTTCCTTTCCTTGTGGTGTTCTCTGCCTCCTTCCTGTAGGCCTCCCTTGTGACAGTTGTCCTCAGCCTTCTTAGTCCCCTCTGCGGATGCATCCATGGGGGAGCTATGCTCCCCCAGAATGGTGTATGGATTGTGGAGTGGAACAACTGACTGGGTATGCCTCTGTTCCACCATCTTCACCCTCCCTGAGCCCACTGTGGTCCAACTGCTGTGCTTTCTTCGCAACCTCTGAGGTAGTGGTGGTGGCTCTGGTGCTCCCTGGATGGGGAGGTTCCCTTCCTACCATCCAGTGTGGCCTGGGGGAAGGTTCCCTTACTACTGTCCAGTGTGGCCTGAAGATGGGCAACTTCCTCCCTCAGGGCAGAGAGTTGTCTGCAAATAGGGCAGCATCTCAGCCTTCAGAAAGACTCCCAGAAGACTGCCGTCCCACAGCCATTACATTGCACTACTCCCCACATGTTTATCTACTTTTTTGCGTGTGTGTGTTTGTGTGTGTGATTGGTTTGTTATATAGAAATATATATATTATGCAATGTGTATGCTTCTATTGTCAGTGCAGTGTGCTTGAGAGGATATGTACCTTGCACTCTTGAGGAAATGATGTCAGAACCCCAGGTATAAAGGAACTATTTCCAGGGGTGGGTGGGGTGAGGGTGGGGAGAGTTGGGCCTAAACTGTGCCCTCACAAAACAATCAGCTAAAAGTTTTGACTCACCGCTGCGATGAGTGCCTTCCTGTCAGCAAGATGCCCTACACAACAATTTGACAGAGAAAATACCCTGCTAATCAAACAGAGAAAATTCCGGACATCCAAGTCAGACATAAGTAAACCTCCCCAGCCCCAAAACAGCCTGGTGGTTTGTGCTCTGAAAGCAGTCAACCCCAAAATAAGTCAGCTGTGCTTTAAACTCTTCCTGCACTGAAATCTTAAGAATTGTAACAAACGTAAAGCTAGATCCACCTCCCTCTGTTGCTTGAAAGACTGTCTTTTCCTGATAATTCTAAGTTCCTTATTTCACCTTTCAGTTACAAGTAGCCTCCACCTGCAGAATATCTGCTACAAACCAAAGACAATTGTAAGGTTCACCTCCCTCTGTTGTGAGCACAACTTGCTTTCTTGCAAACCCTATGTTCAGTATTGCAGCTACCAGCCAGAGGTTGTTTCACTTGAAAAATGATTACTTCATTACCTCGCACTGCCACTGCAAGGGGCTGAATACAGAGGGAGAACAGGAGTGGAAAAAGTGAACAGCCCTGCCTTATTCCATTAGTCAAATGGAACTGCCCCATTGTGAATCCATTAACTATCACTCTGGCCAGGGGAGTCACAAATAGAGTCTCTACACTTGTTCTAAATTTGAGGCCCAGTCCCATCTCCTTGGAGGTTCTGTGTGGGAACCTCCATTCCACCCAAGGCCTTTTCCACATCCAGGAATACTGCCAGTGTTGATTCTCCGAAAGACTGCTGGCAGGCTATTAGATTTAACAGGCATCTGATATTATCATGGATGAGCCTTCCGTTTATGAAACCTGTCTGATTGGGGTGGACCAAACTCCCCACACACAACTGCAATCTATGCACAAGGATCATGGTGTACACTTTTTGATCTATGTTCAGGAGCGAGATAGGTCTGTATGAACTACAGGCCTCAGGGTTTCTACCTTCCTTATGAAGTACTGTGATCTGGGCATATTGCTAGCTCTGTGGGGCTCCCTGTCCCCCCAGACCCCTCAGCAGACCTCCCTCAGGAGAGGTGACAAGTCTTACTCCAAGGACTTGTACCATTCCATTGCTAAGCCATCTGGGCCTGGGGCCTTTCCTGTTTTTAGATCTCTGATTATGGAACAGGTTTCACCATCAGTTTTGGGAGCAACCAATTTTTCCCTTTCCTCTTTTGAGAGTTTTGGGAGTTTTACTTTCCAGAAAAATGAGTCACGTTTCTCCTGATATCCCCCCACCCTTTCTTGACTATATAATTGTTTGTAGAATTTTAGAAATTGATTGGCTATCCCCTCCAGATCAGTTATGTGTCTACTAGGCTGTGTTGGGGAGCAGAGCCTCATAATAGTCTGGGAGGCCACTTCTGTCCTAAGCTGCTATGCAAGGATCCTACCAGCATGGTTCCTTACCTCAAAAAATGCCTGATGAGAGTATCTCAACTGCCCCTCATTTTGTCATCTAAGCTCTTATTAAGTCTCCTTCTGGTCTCCTTTAATCTTTCTCTCACTTCGTCATTAAGATCAATTTTGTATTCTGCTTCTAGATCAAATAACTTATTTTCTAACTCTAATATTTCTGTTTGTTGTTTCTTCTTAAGGTTAGAAGTATAGCTAATGGTATTACCTTTGATGAGCGCTTTTAAGCCATCCCACCAGATTGCCTGGGTGGTATTTCTGGTCAGGTTATTGGCTTTATATTCCTTTATTGAGTCTGTCATCAGTGCTTTGTACTCCTCCCTGTTAAGAAGCACGACATTCAATCTCCAGGAGGAGTTTTTTACCTTAGGAACAGGCCAGTGCTGTACAGTGACCATACTATGATCTGAAATGGTTCTGGGAAGGATTCTAGCATCTGTTATTCTGTGCAGCCAATCCCCCAAGATCCAAATCATGTCAAGCCTGGAATAGGCCCAATGTGGGGTTGACCAGCATGTACAGTCACAGACTCTTGGGTGTACTTGCCAGCATGCCTCTACTAGTCCAAGGTCTTTAGACAGTGGATTCAGAGTGGTGGTGGCTTGTGAGGGTGGACATCTAAAGATACTTGATTTGACCAGAGCAGGGTTAAGGGTTTTGTTGAAATCCCCTCCCACTATGACTAGTTTCCCAGGTGGTGGAGCTGCCTGGAGGAGGACATCCTTAAGAAATTCAGTGTTTTCTACATCTTGGTTAGCAGCATACACATTGAGGATCATGTAGAGAGTCTTCCTAAAGGTGCCCTGACCAGAAGAAATCTTCTCTCAGGGTCTGCCTGTACATCCAAATGTTGAAAAGGGCAGTTTTTTGTGGATAAGAACTGCTATACCCCTTCTGTAGTGATGGGCCATGCATGGGGCATAAAACATCTGTCCTATGCAAGCCCGTTTGAGTTTTGCAGTCTCTTTTACATCTAAATGTGTTTCTTATAGGAGTGTTATCTTTACCTTTACCCTGTGTAGCTCTATCAGTATTCTCTTTCTTTTACTTGGACTACCTAGACCCCTCATGTTATATGAGGCTATGTTTCCATCAGCCATAGCTTCATTTTCCCCTCCCCCCATGATGGGGCATGTGACATGGTCTTCCGCAACCAGTAACAAATACAAAAAGAGTAACATGTAACATCTTAACTGAGCAAAATAATGAACTGTACTTCCAAGGTAAAGAACGTGCACCCAGTCGATCCTAGATTGAATTTAGGTTAACTGGATGGGGCCCCCAACTAGGGACCCAGCACTTCACCTGTGCTTTCAGGTGACAGGGCCTCTGCTCTTAAATGTCTAACCTCTTGTGGACTTCTCCTTGTCCCCACTTCTTAGACCACCCACTGTACATTCTTTTAAGCCCTTAATTTGGCCTGTGCCTTCACTCATAACACAGAAGGTCCCCCCTCAGATATGATGTGTGGTCTGGAGGAAGAATGCAGAGCAGTAGGCAAGCATTATCCTTGGGCCCATCCCCCAAGCAGGCACCCAGGCAGAAGGCCCCCAGCCCAACCCACCGCCCCAAAACAGTCAGTTCCTGGTTCCCTTGACTGCCCCATATGTTCCTCGTAGCCTTCCATTTTAGGTAAATTTCCTTCACCATAAAGACCTGTGGGCCTGTTCCAATGGGGGGGTCCAGAACAAACCCAGGCACCCACTCCAGGCAGCTCTACTCTAGGTCTGTCTATTGGGGGAACCAGCACAAGAAAGCCATTGGTAGGTCTTGCCCTAGACGCTCAGGGTTCTGGGCCCGACATTCTTGCAATAAAAGAAATTTTAACTATCAATCAAGAATTGAACTGGCCAGAATTGATTCTGGTGGTTCCCCCTCAAGATCTTAGTGGCCAAAACTCATGATACCTCTGGGCAATACTAACAACTGCTGCCCTTAAGGCAATAACCAGAAATTGGCTTAACACGACAGTCCCACAAAAACAGGACTGGGTGTCGATAATTGGGAGCATTGCAGAATTAGAAGAGCTAACCTTTAAATTAAACCAGAGGCACCCACTTTTTGCTCAGAGGTGGTCAAGATGGATAATTTGGCAACAAAACAATGAAATAACACAGACGGACCCCTGATGGGTAGGGAGATCTCTCTTCACCTTGAGTTTAAATGTCTCATGCTGGTTCATCTGCCCCTTAAGTGCTACCTCATGAGGGACCCTCATATTTACAGGTCGGTCATCTAGAGGCTTTTGGTTAAAGTGAACTAAAAGATTAAGGACGGGGAGTGATACCCGAGAATTAAGGTGGAGGCCTACTAAAGGCCTGTGCAATGTACATACTCTGGAAAACTCCATAAGATAACCATGACTACCATGATTGTATGTATTGAATGTACTAAAATGAAACTGTACATGTGATCTTGTTAGTAATATGTGACTCAACTCAGATCTGAAATAAAAAATTAAAGTTTTAAAAAAAAAAGAAAGCCATTGGTAGACACTGTGGAGAAGGGATCCCTGAATAGCGAATGGACCTGATGTCTACCACTCTCTGTGGGGTAGGGTCCAGACTTTGGTGATGTCTTGTGCCATTTTCTCCTTCAGAGAGCCCCCTCCCAAGAGAAGAGGATAAAACCCTCTAGAAATCATGTTGCTCAACCCCACCCCTCCCAGCATCCCCCATACCCTGCCATATTAGCATGATCCCTCTCCCAGTGCTCCTCCCCCAAACCCCTCCAGGTAAAGAAAAGAAGAGAAAAGGAAAAAAATCCAAAACCTCCTGGAGTTTCCTCAGTGATAGAAGCTTAGGACTCCCTGTCAAGGAGAGTGTTGAGGACCATCTTGGCCCAGAGTTATTCCTCAGTCTCAGCTAAGTAGCAGGCTGGGCTATGCACAATTGGCTTCTAGTCTGAGGTGATACAGATCAGGTCGGCATTCTCATAGTCATGTGTTGTGAATCAGTCAGATCCATTTCCTGCATTGCTCTACCCCCTGAGTGCCCCGATTGCAATGGGGAGGATTGGCGACTCTGTTTCTGTGTGCCTGGATCTTTGTTCCACTGGTCTTCACAAGGCAATAACTCTCAGTTTGGTGCAACAGGTCTGGACAAGAGATCCAGAGGGACCCCAAGCTTCAGTAGCATTGATTTTGCTTCTCCCAAAGAATGGAAAAAATGTGGGCTCTTCATGAGGAAGATTTTAAGCTGAGCAGGGTCTATTAGATGCATTTGTATGTCTTGGAAGTCAGGAATGTCTTGATTTCCAGCAGCGCCAGTGTTTTTCGTTGTGTTATGGGAGTGTAATCATGGTTGAAATATAAGTGCTTGTCCCCAAATATGATCCCTTTCTTGGCCCATGCCACTAGTATTACTTTATTTTTTATCCTATAGTCCATGAATTTTAACACTATGGACCTAGGGATGGCATTTGGGCTGGTGTTTTTTTTTTTTTGCTAATGTCCTAGAAGGCACTTTTTTAATGAGAAGGTGTGACCTCAGGTCTCATGTCCGCTATTACATTTGAAAAAAAAAACTTGGATTCAGAAAGCACAGAAAAAAACATATAGACTCCCATGGGACTTAACCTTGTATTCATACCAATATACACAGCAACCTGAAGGCTACTGGAAATGGCATAGTATGTCATGTATGGTTTTAGCTGTGGTTTTCCTGGTAGAATATATTCAGATAAAAATGTTCTATCCTACTGCTGGAGACTGGTAGATGGAGAGTGCAGGTTATTTTGAACAATCACTGCACATTTAAAAGTTAAAACTAATATGTAAACAATAAGGCCCATGTCAGCAATAATCTGAAAAAGTAGAAAACAAGCACAGTTAAAGAGCTGGTGACACATTCAGAAGAACTTTAACAAAACCTAATATCTAGACATAGCCAAGTTTGTATTTCCCATTAATGCTGTATTCCACCTCCCCATTATTTATCACTGAGGTCATCTATATGAAAACAGGATCTTTGCTCCTGAAGAGTTTGTCAATTCCTGCTGCTTTCTCCCTACCTGAAGTCACAGAGCACTGCTTGTGATATCACAGTTACTCCCATAGCAACAGATTGTGACATCACAACAGAGGATTATGACTTGAAGCAGGGAGTAAGCTATAGAGGCAGATGGATTTTAAAGGAACGGTAAGGGATAAAGATCATATATTCATGCAAATTTCCTTAGTAATAAATAAAAGGGAGGAGAAATACATAAAATATAAATGGAATGCAGGCAGACTTATACCTAATTATTATGCTTTTTAAAGTTTTCTTTGAGGCATCAGTAGCTCTTTAATGACTAGTCTGTGATAGACTAATGAGGCAAGTCTGAAACTAATTGTGCATGCTACATGCTGGTTTTGGCTGATATCCACTTCTTTTTTATTTATTTATTGAAATGTTTCAACAGGAAGGCACACTGAACAACACGTTGCTCCTCTAAAGGTACAACCTGGGGGGGGTGCAAGTGGATGTAATACAGAGATTAAACATACAATTTTGGTAAGCATCCATGAGGATTTAGGAACAGAGATTAAAACCACAATGTCACCAACACTCTGCTGGATTGGCATTACAATTAAGAAATAGGTAAACAGTACAATTTTACAATTGATGTGCTAGGGAGGGAAAAGCAAGTGGGACTGGGGAAGCCAACTAGGGGAAGAAATCACAAGTGGGAGAGCGGGAGCCAGGACAGTACCAATAAAAACAAATGTAAAGCCCAATTGAGTGAGACATGTATCACAGGACTAGGGAGAGCTGAAGAGGCAGTGCTGACAGCAAAAAATCATAGGGACAAAAGGAGAGTAATTAAGTTCAGTGCATATAGATACAGGGGCTACCTATTTAAGTGCAGTGGGGTACAGTGGAGGTATAGTAAAGGAGAGAAGTTGGAGGTTGGGTAGTAAGGGAGATGAGGGGGAGAAGGGAAGGAAGAGGCATGCCTAGAACTATTTCTTACAGGATGCTGAGAACTCTGCCAGGGGCAGAACAAGGTGAAGACATTGGTGAGAGAAGATAGAGGGTGTGGGGGAAGGAGTAAAACAGAGGAATAGTTGGGTGGGTAGATAGGTAGATGAGGGGGAGAGGGAAGGAAGAAGCATTCATGGAACTATCCCCTTCAGGATACTGAGAACCCTGCCAGGGGACAAAACCAGGCAAAGACATAGGGAAGAGAAGATGGGGGGGTGACAGGTGTAGGACAGAGGTATAGGCAAGGAGTGGGGCTTAGTGGGTGCGGGATATGGAGATGTGTTGGGGAAAAGCTTCTATGTCATCATATCTTGTACCTTCAGTTGAGTGAAGGAAACCTCTAATTTCCAAGCATGCCTTTAGTACAAGTGCTCAATTAACTTCAATAAGGAGTTTCACTGTAATCCTACATCAGGGTAAAGTTTACAGAAAAGCATGAGCATACATCTTACAAGGGACCAAGAACAATGGAAACAATATTACAAGAAGCAGATTAGTAATAGAATGAATGGATGACCATTTTTTAATAGGAGTTATTAAGAGCAGGCAGAACATGGGTCTCAAGTATATGTACCAATATTATTAGGATTATGTTTTGTATTAGTTTGCAGATTATTTACTGTACTTATCACACAGTAGCATGTGGGTATATTATATATTATATATATATATATATATATTAGAGGCAAAAAACTCCATTTAATGCATTAGTTAGGGTTATTCACAGTGACAAAAGTGAGAAATTCACTGTTAGGGTTGAAAACCACCTTGGACCCCACCACCCCAACCGGCATTGGGGTGTGCATTGAATCGTCAGCTAACTCTCACCCCATGACATGTGTAAAAGCAGTAGAAGTATAGGAAAATGGGGTGAGAGTTGGACCCCGTTCCCAATGCACACCCCAATGCCGGTTAGGGGGGGTGGGTGGGGGTCCAAGGGGTTTTTCAACCCTAACAGAATTTCCTCACTTTGGCTGTGGAACAACCTAACTAATGCATTAAATGAGTTTTCCTCTAATTTCCTTTCTTTTGAGAATGATAACGAGAAATAGTGAATGTAAGGGCCCCACGCTCCCGCCACATGATGTCTTGTGGCATACTAACAGGGACAGCAATGCAAACAGAAATGCTAACAGTGGCGCACATGGTAACACAAGCGCAAATGAGAACAGAAAGAATAACGCACATGGTGGCGTAGACGGGAATGGTCTGCCACATGATGTGTTGTCACATAGTAACATGGTGCCTGCAAACAGAAATGTCAATGGGCATGGTGATGTAAAGTGAAACAGAAAGATAAACAGTACTGTAGACAGAAATGGCAAAAACAACAGAAACACAAGCGCAAATAAAGCGCAAAGGATACGCACATGGTGGCGCCGGCGTCAGCGATAAGTGAAGCGGGTACAGAACATAAGCCGGAAGGGCAACAGTAACAGCAATGTAAGCGCACAGGCTGGTTTTCCCAAAACCTGCATAGAGAAAGACAGTGAGTACAAATAATGTATGCATAATAATGAGTATCGGTGGCAGAAAATGAGAACTTGGAATACTAAATCGTTATATCTCAGGAACCGTCGACATAGAAAAAAAATTTAAAAGTCATATTATTTACAACTGTCTAAAGCTAATTTGGTACTTAGCGCTCATTGAGGGGCTAAATTTTTCTGATGAAAGCCGTATCTCTTCGATTTCGGAATCCGGGCCCTGGCGTGCGACCGTAATGTTATCCTATGGGAAAAAAGAAAAGTTCAGAGCGCCATAACTTTGCCTCCTGTAATATCTTTTCACCAAACCACTGAAAGGCACATCTGTGGGCTGTTGGCTTATCTTCCTCTAAATTTCAGGAAAAAAACAAACTATTATTTTACATAGGGTACCAAAAGTTTCTGTATATCGTCGGGCCGTAATATTTATCCTAAGGAAAAAAGTCAACTTTGGAGTGCCGTAACTTTGCCGCTGTGAAATATTTTTTCAATACAACATGGAAAGGCACATCTGTGAGATGTTGGCTCCATTCCTCAAATTTCAGCCCCAAACTCCTATCGGTTCTTTTTGCAGCAATGCCAAAGAAATAAGCTGTCACTTCCACAGATGGAAAACTACTGTATGCAATTTGAAGCTTTCATAAAAAGTTCAACACTTTCTTAACCTGAACAGATATGATTTGCGAAAGTACTTTCAGAAATTTGAAAACATATTTCTGGGGTGTTTTACCACAAAATAAAGACATGGCAAGCATCCTCAGGGTCCGACTAGGTGAATGCAAAAGAATTAGGTTGCTAGAGGGTCCCAAATTTAAATGCCAACCATTTCTCTGATCACCAACTGAAAACAAAATGGCCAATTTGCGAAAGTAACAGGCCCATTTGTGAAAGTAAAAATGCATTTGTGACACTGTCGAACTTTTTGTTAACTTTTCCCTTTGACTTATAATGGGAAACTGTTTTTTGAATAACTTTTGAACCGTTTAATATTTTTTCACGAAATCTTCAAAAGGCACATTGGGGACCCTGGCTGCACGTTCCCTGAAGATTTTGGGTTGGTCGCACAAACTGTACGACCTGTAGGCGCGACCGTAGAATTCCAGAAAAAGCATAAACGCATGCACAGATCATGCTTAATAACTTCGTAGCCGTATATCCAACCAGTACAAAACTTGGCATATCCCAAGGACTATGGTTCTTGATCAGGTATTCCAAATTTCAGGCAAATCCATCAAATGGTTGCAAAGTTATTAAGGTGCAAATTTTGGGGGTTTAACATAGAAATGGCTCCTCAACCCTAACTATAGTGGCACTACCGTGCCACTATATCTATATATATATATATATATATATATATATATATATATATCTTACATACTATATATTCTCTGCAAAAAACTGCATTAAAGGCACCATTAGGGTTCCTTATGATTATACTTTCTCAAAAATAGGAAATTCTATGCAAACAAATGTGTTAATTCACCATTACAGTTCTAGAGACAAAAGTAGGAAATGAGATCTTGGGATTCCCAACCCTAAGACCCCACCCCACCCTCGGCTTCCAACCCTAACACCTCACCCCTACCATGCATTCAGGAACAGGTGTGAGGGGTGTGCCTTGTGGTTGCAATCACTAGTGGTCACCCAATTCCAATAGTAAGTAAGCTAAGATAGGTACAGAATTACAGAATGGAGCAAGCATACGGGTTCACAACCCCAAGGCACACCCTCACACTTTGCGGCACTTTCGTAAAAATGCTTTTGCAAATTGCTGCAGTACTGCTGTAATTTACGAGAATGAAAACGGCCTGATTAAAATAAACATATTTCTGGACACTTTTTCCGAAAAACAACCACAAAAGTTTGTTCCTAGGGCTACGACTAGGTAAACACAAGTGTTGGTGTTTACCCAGGCACTGTAATTTTTAAGTTATTTTATTTTTTCTGTGTTGCTAACTGAAAACAAGATGGTGGAATCTTGGCACTACATTCTGCATTTGCGAAAGCTGCCGCATTACATTCACTATTTCTCGTTATCATTCTCAAAAAGAAGGGAAATTAGAGGCAAAAAACTCCGTTTAATGCATTAGTTAGGGTTGTTCCACAGTGACAAAAGTGAGGAAATTCGCTGTTAGGGTTGAACACCCTAACTCTGAATTCACCCCTCCCAGCACCACACACACACAGACACACACACACACACATTCAAGTATGGGGAGGACCAAGTCAACACAACCAATGACAGACATCCAGCAGCAGGTGACAGAAATAACAAACAATTGTCTAAATGTACTACAGACATCCCCACTCACCTGACCAGGTACTGCATGCTCAGTGGAGATCAACAGCAAAAACTGAGGCCATGTACACCAAACGTACATATCCCTGATTGCAGCTGCACACAACGTACCACACTTAGTAGTTGCATGGCCTTACCTACCGATGCCCCACACCAGACCACACCACATGTGGTGGGCCACCTGAACAATAGAGTTCAGCAAAACCAAGGAGTTGTACAGGTATAATATCTCTGATTATAACAAGGGTTTGAGAAATGCAGCTTTCTAATTGACTGTAAACATTGTAACAGCCTTATGTTTAGTTTTTATTAACATACATGTAGAGCCTAACCATATGATGAACATGGTTTAATGTTGTTTAAAAAACAGTTTTATTATGATAGCAATAAGCCACTCCCAGGTATTATGTTAATGGTCAGTTTATCACTGTCTAGTGACATGTGGCACTCGGCTATGCCTCATTCAACATTAAACCCCTACAGGGTGATTAACAGACCATTTAACATAACTGTTGGTCATGCCTTATTGCTTAATTGTCTTTATGAGTAGATACTCTCCCTCTGCTAGGCACTGCAGCAGCTTTGCAACACAGTGTCCCACCCAGTTACAACATACACTGTCTAGTTACTGGATAATGGCTGTGAATATGAACTCATGAAGATGAACAGTGTAACTTGATCATTACAGTCATCAAAACCTTAGTGTGATTATAACTGACAGAGTCAGTGATAGAGAAAACCCCTGCTGTCCTAGTACACTTACCCCATTGTGAGTTAAATCAATACTAAAAGACATTCTGTTTATATCTACACCATACCTACTTGATTCCTGTTGTACCACAATTAACGTAGTTATCACTTTGATAGCATCAGTGACAGAAGTGTGGCAAACCAAAACACTAGGCATACAGCCTGAGTATGAAACAACTGTTAAAAAAAATTACACTGTGTCCATAAGTGGCATAAATCACTCATTGCAACAATAGTAAATGTATTACTATTTGAATAAGTTAGTCATCACAGATGCAATGAGATTGTCTTTATCAGGTACAACATACTCAGTAAATGCCTACAGGAAAATCTATCCTATATACATCTCCGATACAGGTACGTCATTGTTGGCTCAGTAGTGCTATGATATTTAGAAGTTGCTTGGCCTGATCCATGCAATTACACTGTTTCTTACAAAGAATACTTACTGCATCTTTAGTATTGAAACACACTGAAGGTCTATGTATGTACATCAGCAGTACACCTTCATCAGAAAGAATGCATCTGATACTGGCAGTATGAATTTCACAGCGTTGAACAGGCAATACTTTTCCATACGTTTACATCAGCCTCTCTATCTTGAGTAAACCATTGCAGTAAATGTACTACTATGTAAATCACCTACTAAATGTAACACTACTTTTATCTTGAGCATGCTAGTGTCTTGTAGTTAATTTATGTACTTCTCTTAATTAATGTATACTCACTAGTGTTAAAACCTTTCTACAAATGTCATCATGCACCTTCAGCATTTATATTGACTAACGGCACAGTAACAGTTGTGGTGTGGTGTGGGGCATCGGTAGGTAAGGCCATGCAACTACTAAGTGTGGTACGTTGTGTGCAGCTGCAATCAGGGATGTGTACGTTTGGTGTACATGGTCTCAGTTTTGCTGTTGATCTCCACTGAGCATGCAGGACCTGGTCAGGTGGGTGGAGATGTCTCGTAGTACATTTAGACAATTGTTTGTTATTTCTGTCACCTGCTGCTGGATGTCTGTCATTGGTTGTGTTGACTTGGTCCTCCCCCATACTTGCATGTGTGTGTGTGTCTGTGTGTGTGGTGCTGGGGGGGTGAATTCTGAGTTAGGGTTTTCAACCCTAACAGCGAATTTCCTCACTTTTGTTGCTGTGGAACAACCCTAACTAATGCATTAAACGTATTTTTTTGCCTCTAATTTCCCTTCTTTTTAAGAATGATAACGAGAAATAGTGAATGTAGTGCGGCGGTGGGAGTGTGGATCCCTTTGGGCTCCGCGCTCCCTCCACATGATGTCTTGTGGCATAGTAACAGGAAGAGCAACGCAAACAGAAGTACTAAGAGCGGCACACATGGTAACGCAAGTGCAAATGACAACAGAAAGGGCAATGCACATGGTGGCATAGATGGGAACAGTCTGCCACGTGAAGTGTTGTCACATAGTAACATGGTGCCTGCAAACAGAAATGTCAGTGGGCATGGTGATGCAAAGTGAAACAGAAAGAGAAACAGTACTGTAGACACAAATGGCAAAAAATAACAGAAATGCAAGCAGAAATGAAAATGCAAAGGATGACGCACGTGGTGGCGTAGACGTCAACGGTAAGTGAAACGGGCATGGAACCGCAAGCGGAAGGGGCAATGGTAACAGTAATGTAAGTGCACAGGCTGGTTTTCCCCAAAAGCTGAATAGAGAAAGACAGTGAGTACAAAGAATGTATGCATAATAATGGGTATCTGAGCAGAAAATGAGGACTTGGAATACTAAATAGGTTATATATCAGGAACCGTAAGACATAGAAAAAAATGTAAACATCATATGATTTATGACTGTCCTGGCTAGTTTTGTACTCAGCCCCAATAGGAGGCTAGAATTTTTCAACGAAAGTCCGTTATCAGCGCTTACCGTTTCGAGATACGGGCCCTGAAAGGCGCGGCGAACGCTGTAATGTTATCCTATGGGAAAAAAGAGAAGTTCGGAGCACCATAACTTTGCCTACCTGTAATATTTTTTCACCAAACCACTGAAAGGCACATCTGTGGGCTGTTGGCTGTCTTCTCTCCAAATTTCAGAAAAAAAGACTAAACCGTTATTTTGCAGCAGGGTGCCAAAGGGTTCCTGTAATGCATCGGGCACCGTAATGTTATTCTATGGGAAAACCCGTCAACTTTGGAGTGCTGTAACTTTGCTGCCATGTAATATTTTTTCAATACAACACTGAAAGGCACATCTGTGAGATGTCGGCTGCGTTCCCTCCAAATTTCAGCCCAAAACTCCCAACCGTTCTTTTGCAGTGCAATGCCAAAGAATTGCCGTCATTTTCCCACAGACTAGAAAATTACTGTCACAATTTACGAAAGCTTTCCCAAACATTTGCGACACTTTCGTGAGCACGAAAGTACTTTGCTTAAGTACTTTTTCCAGAAATCTGAAAAACATATTTTGGGGTGTTTTACCCCAAAATAAGGACATGGCTAGCATCCTCAGGGTCCGATTAGGTGAATACAAAAAAAATTAGGTTGCTAGAGGGTCCCAAATTTAAATACCAAGCATTTTCTAATCACCAACTGAAAACAAAATGGCCGATTTAGAAAGTAAAAGGCCCATTTTGCAAAGTAAAAATGCATTTAGAAAGTGTTGAACTTTTGTTAACTTTTCCCTTGACTTATAATGGAAATTGTTTTTGAATAACTTTTGAACCGTTTAATATTTTTCACCAAATCTTCAAAAGGCACATCGGGGACCCGGCTGCATTCTCTGAAGATTGGGTGATCAGCGCAAACCGTGCGACCTGTACTTGTGACCGTAGAATTCCAGAAAAAGCATAAACACGCATGCAAATCATGCTTAATAACTCTGCAGCCATGTGTCTGACTGGTACGAAACTTGGCAGATCCCAAGGCCTATGGTTCTTGATCATGTATTCCAAATTTCAGCCAAATCTGTCAAACAGTTGCAAAGTTATTAAGGTGCAAAGTTTTGGGGTTTAACATAGAAATGGCTCCTCAACCTAACTATGGTAGCACTACTGTGCTACCATAATATTGTATATTATATATATATATATATATATATATATATATATATTCATGGCAAGAAAATCCATTTAATGCATCAGTTAGGGTTGTTCCATAACGACAAAAGTGAGGAAATTCCATGTTAGGGTTGAAAACCCTAACTCAGCATTCCACACCACCCCCAGCTCCACACACACAGACACGCGTGCATGCACACACACACACATATACACATGCAAGTAGGGGGTAGGGCTAAGGCAACACGACCAATCACAGACAACCAGCAGCAGGTGACAGAAATAATATACAACTATCTAAATGTACTACAAGACGCATCCATCATCATGGGCCAACAAGTGTGCAAGTTCTGCTGGCATGCAAGTAACTTTATCTTCTCCATGCATATTTCCCATCAGTTGTTACTCTATAACAGTATAAATTATTTATATCTAATAGATTTTGTATATGTTCTCAATGACAGTGTGTTGGTAATCATCACTGTAATACCATGGTAATAACTGGCACTAGTGTTAAAGCCCTTAGTTGACTGTTAATGCCTCCTGATGTTACCCCAGAATAAGACAATCCTGTGTCAGTATAATATTCTCTGCATAGCAGTACTGTACAATCATCTTATTCTGTAGAATATAACATCACTGTCGCAATCTCAGACCTGATAACTCACATGGTAACACTATACAATAGCTCAATTGTTAAAACTTTGTTATTTTAAATGGAAAATTGTGTGCCTCCACTATTTGTTATAGTGCTGCAACTATGGTATTCAAACCATCAATGTTTAGATGTCTATCTTCATGAGTACATAGTAGCACAGATCATTTTAACCCTTAGAAGGCTGTGGACGTATATATACGTCCAGAATCTATATACGTTCACACATATTCAATTCTTTTTTTTTTTTTATTTAGTTGTTTAACCAGGTATAGCACACTAAGCTGAAAGCTTTTTTACAGGAGCGACCTGGGAACATATTCAGTTCTTAAGACACTACTGTGTCTAACAATGCACTGATCTTACTATCCTATAAGAAACAAAATTGCAGCAGTGCAGTATTATCTACTAAGTCATTCTTCACTATTATTTGAACATTTACAGTTCTATATGACACTGTGTCACCCAAGGTATTGTATGTCACTAGTTCAGTCTTTGCCTTGCTCTGATTCTGCAACTGTTAGCGCACGCTTATGTTTGTATACACATTACTACCTATGTGGTATTAGTGGTGTTCAACCACAACCTTTCCCCACATCTGTACCTGTAAATGAATAATATTAGACAGCCTTAAAAACAGGGTTTATGTCTGTTGATGGCTCATAATATCACCCCAATAGTAGCAAATAATGTATTTTAATGCAATAATCAACATTATGTTGTTCACTGCTATTTAATCCTAAACACATCAACAGCAATGTCAAACTGTACGTAACAAACTGTGAAAATATCATAATAGCCCATGGTGCAAACTATCATGCAAACCATTTTCACATATTCATGGTCATATGAGTATTATCACAGGGCTGGCAAAATCATGAGCCATCGATAGCAGTGTTAGTTTTGTTAGTGGCTCTGCATGAGGCAGTAAAATTGCAAAATATTTATTTTGCATCGCTAATAAAAGAACTGTCACACAACTACTGAGTACTGTATGTATTAATAGATATATGAGAAGAAATTACCATTCATGCAACTTGCATGTCTCAATGTGAATGAGCACATCTTGATTTAAACAAGTATCTATTTAACAATACATGTTAGTTAAGGGGTCTCATGCTGTATTTTTTTCATGTATGTCCACATTACATAACGCACAATGTCATAGATAGTTTCTTGTATGTTGATACCTCATTATATCATCACAGCATGAACAATCTATATTATAGAAATTCTATGTGTAACAGTATTGTTCTGACATGTGACCATATGAAGATGTGTACACCACTCTGTAGACCCATGACTTTTGAAATGCTACAGTTGTTGGCCCATGATGATGGATGTGTCTTGTAGTATGTTTAGACAGTTGTATGTTATTTCTCTCACCTGCTGCTGGTTGTCTGTGATTGGTCATGTTGCCTTTGTCCTGCCCCCTACTTGCATATGTGTGTGTGTGTGTGTGTGTGTGTGTGTGGAGCTGGGGGGTGGGGGGCAATGTGGAGTTAGGGTTTTCAACCGTATCACTGAATTTCCTCACTTTGGTTGCGGTGGAACAACCCTAACTGATTCATTAAACTGAGGTTTTTTTGCCATGAATGTCCTGTCTTTTTGAGAAATAATTATGTCATATTAATTTGATATTGTTGTTTAGACCATGCCTTATTTTCCACAACACAGGCTCACCAAGATATAGATACCTTTGTCTGAATATGTAGTTCTGTGATAGTATTTATACAGCAATACCTCATGTTCTGAACCTTTGTTGTAAAAATACTACGGTCAATGTATGGAATAGGAGATGAATCTGATCACCACATTGGTGTGTAGCAGCTACACAGTGCAAAGTATGTAATCTGCACTGATGAGCATGATACACTATGTATAGATACATCAATACACCAACAGCAACATATATATTATTACTATTACTTCATGCTAAATGAAAGACTCAACACAGGTAGATAAGGCTTACAAAAGATTTACTGCCCAATTAAAAATTGTAAAAAAAAGTCTGAATTAAAAAATCCAATTGGTGCATAAAATCAGTCTCACAAAACAAATATTTAAATGTTTTCACTAGTGTTTGAAATACATGGAAAACAGTCTCATAGATAGTCAATGGTAACATGTGATGGTAGTACACAATACATAAACACATCTACCACATACTCTCTGCACACTGCTTATACATATCAAACAGTTATGATGTTGTTGTCATTGTGTGACTGATAGTGTGAATGTTCCTGGGTTGGGCAAAAAACAGATGCAACCATTAAAGTAATAGCAGCAAAAACAGACAATCCTCTCGAGAAAAATATTCATCTGAAACTTACTGTCAAACATTTAATTGGTTAATATTTTATGTTTACACATACACATATGTATACACATACATGTACATGTTAAGACATATCACTATGTTACTGCATTTGGAAAATTCATACCCGACCCCTCAATAGAGGCGATCAAAAAATATTATCAGGAACACAAAAACTCAGTTTTTATCAGTGAAAGTGTCTGACGTACAATTCTTAACTATTATAAACATACATTTAATTAACTTACCACACAACTAAATCAAATAGCACATGGTGACAGGGAGTATATACATCAGTTTAAAAGTATCAAATCAATAATCAAATTGCTAACAAACTAGTAAAGCACCTAGATCTGTTACATCTTCTACTTACATAAAAGAAATAGTTACCAGAATGGTATGAATACAACATTTAATTATACCATGATCAGAAAATGTCACCTGTACACAATTAAGAATATCTAGTACAACACTTAACTTTGATATCTATTATGGCTATATGGAATTACAATATACTATATATCTGCAACTACATATCTATGTCATACTAATAACTATAGTCACATAACATTAAAATGCTTATGAATGTAATACTTCAAAACAGTCAGATACTGTTATTTCTGCAATACAGCAACTAGTATGGCAAGTAACACAACTACAGTAAATGTCACAGTTACAAACTATTAATAAGTGATGTATTAAGTATTATATACATAGATACAATACAGATGTATGAGAACAAAACAGGTATAGTAATACACTGTTTTGACACAAAAAAGGTGGTATTCAATGAAGACTCAAGCGGATAAAAAAAGGAACACAGGGCACATCTGATGTTACTCAACATGTACAGAGTGTAGTGAATTTTTTGAGTATTGTACTCTTAAGTACAGGTCATCAGACCATGTAAAACAGGAGAGCTGAATACTGTTGACACAGAACTGGAACAAACACCAGGATATCTTTTAGTTATAAAAGATCCTAATAATATTAAGATAAAGAACACTGTAACAAACAGATATGTAACACTGTTATGTTAATCCACATGGACAAGTATTGTGCCTTAGTAGAGGCACAGACTTGGCAAGTATGCCAAGTAGTACTTGTTATGTCTGCATACGACATAGTCAAAAGAAAAAGACAATGACAGAAGAGGGCGACTAAATAGGAATTTCTCTTTTGACATTGCAAAGTCTTTCTTAGACATATAAGTGTGGTTTTTCTAGTGACTGTGAAGACAGTTGGCGCTGATTAAAGACCACTGCAACTATTTTCACTGTGTCACTGATCAACACAACAATCTTACATGTCACATTCAGTAAACATATGCTATTCAACCATGTGATATGTTACCAATGTGGCAATGAATGTAGATCTGTAAAAAAAGTATGATAATGTACCAGAACTCACTCTGTAACAAAATGGACAGCAAATTATGTCACATATAGTGTGACCATTCCTCTGACACATGAAGATTGTCGTAATTCTTTAATATCAGAACATATGCATTTTTTAAGTGTCATGGTAGTCTCTGTTTGAATGAGCTTGTTGAGTCATCGCAGTCAACCCAGCCAGTTCTGTACCTCAGTAAACAAGTGTAATGTCCATAATGTACAGACTGGCCATAGTGGTAGATCACAGCATGAGTGTCAAATACTGCTTGGTAAAATACAATTCTACCAGCTGTGAAATCAGTGATAGGTGTGTCAACTCTGAGCCCATTAGAGTCAAATATATGCAATACAAGCATAAGATATTGAGATGAACTCCTCAGATGTATGGACTGAGTACATGTAACTCCACACCTTACACACAAGTGAACACTTTCTGCATTGGTAAACTGCTGCCAGAACTTGACACTTTTAACCTGAGGCACAAATAGAGAAACCCAAAGCATGTCTTCTGTGGTTTCTCGCTCTGAATGACCACATAACACACATTTATATTTGGTTACATATGACACAGTAAAATACTGACGCATTGGAATCCCCTCTTCATCCAAGCTGTTTATGATTTCCATCATGAACTTGCTAGCATCCTGCTGCATGTTAGCAGCAAATGTACTGCATCCGTCATATGTCTCCAACACCTGTCACAGAGGTGAAAGTGACTGCACGTTGATAGCTTGATCAGAAGTCACACTGACAACCTGCTTCAATACCTTTGATATAGGAGTGTCTTGTGAAGCAGATATTGTCTGCACAAAGTGTGGCATGTGTTGAAACGCTTGCATTGCTGAATTAGCATAGCAATTTACTCTAGTAGTGTTATCAAACACTGGGACAACAGCCATACTAACTGACTTCTGACCGACAGCCAGTTCTGCATCTGTATTTGACATTCTGACCTTCTTACCACTCTGCACAGTTGAATCAGTTCTAGAAGCTTGTTTTCTTTTGTTGCCAGGTGTAGCTGTGACTGTGGGATGTGAGACAACTGCACACGTAGGTAGTGGTATTAAAGACATCTGTGGCTGATACAGAGTACATAATCTGTTGTATTCAACAATACATAACTTGTCAGCGCATGTCTTCTGAGGTGCGAGTGTCATGATGTGCAACCCGGAAAGACTAGGTACATGTGAAAGTGCGACATAGCTCATGCCATCTTTGAAAATGTCTGTCCCTATGTCCACCATTGCTGAATCCAAACTCAAGTCCTGAGACTTGTGAATTGAAACAGCATATGCAACACATATTTGAAACTGTTTCCTGTTAACATAGATATCCTTAAATACCTGGAATATAACACAGGTACGATCAATCTGCACAGGAAGTTCCATGTTGTCAAAGTGGACTAGAACTGTCTCAATAAACATTTTCTGAACATTGTAAATGAAGTCAGTGATATTACCCATGGCACCATTTATCTTGCCATGCTTCACATCAAGATTGTGCTGTAGCATGACACGTGCATTCTTACAAACTTTAAGAACAGGTTCCAGTCCAGCTGTGCATGAAACCTCTGACTTCAGTTCAGAGAGTCGTTCAGTCATCTTTGCTACCATTTTCTGACTTAGAATGACATCATCAACTGTATCAACAGCATGTAGTGTGAAACTCTCTTGATTCTCTCTCTGCAACATGACACTTTTGAATTCAGCACATTTCTTCAGTCGTGGCATAAGACACACAATGCATGTGCCTTTGGAGTGCACATCACTGAAAACATCACATGCTGTTTCTATGGATGTAGTAGCCATTCTGTTTCTTCGACCATGTAACATTGAAATATATTCTGGTGACAGAGAACCTGTACGAGCTTGATCCAACAGTGCCTTGAAAGCCAGATCACCACTTTGTCGCATGTCCTGATACAGCTCGACATAAGTGAATAACTCCCACAGGTTAAAACCTCCAATGCAGCCTAATGTATTCTTAGCCTGCTTGACAGTCAGAGCTGCAAAGACATGTTCCGCATTAACTGGTGCAAGCTGTAAGAGGTCTCCAGATACAACAATGCTTTTACCACCAAATGCATCTCCATAGTCTGTCCCCAAGATCTCCTGTAGATGCAGGTGTATACAGGCAAGCATTACATAGGAGACCATACTAATCTCATCAAAGCTGAGTAATGTAATCTTAGTAAACATAGAACGAAGCTGAGAAGCAACCTCAAATGACAGTTTGCGATACTCTCTTGCTTTGCCATGCTCTACTGGCAACATGAAGAGACAGTGTAACGTAATTCCACCAATGTTGTATGAAGCCAGTCCAGTGGGAGCACTAACAGCAACAGACATTGATGACCCTGTCAGATTCCGTATTTCTGCGGTTATGGCCTCTATAAGGAATCTCTTCCCTGTCTCGGCTGAGCCACTAACAAACATCAGTAGTGGCTTGTAGTCAAGACAGTCACTTTTCTTGTGTTCATGTAGTAATCCATGCTGGACAGCATCAGTGACCTCAGAATGAACCACCCATTGCTGGTCATTGAGTGTCTCTCTCATCTCAGCTGAGTCAACACTGCAGTGTGTGACATGTTCCATAGCACTCTCCACTTCTGACATGAGTACTTCTGTGGCATTCAGAGGCAGAGGTTCTCCAAGGATACCTTGTCCTTCTGGATCAAGATTCTCCTGTGAACTGACAGGAGTGTCCTCTTCAAGTAGTTTATGTGCCTTCTCAAGTTGTTCCTTCTCAGTGTCTAGCCTCTGTATATATGTGTCAGAGTATTCACTTTAGAATGTCTCATAACTGTGAAGGAATTCTTCCTTGAATGTATCACAGTCACCTTTTAATTCAGATTAATTCCTCCAGGGTCTAAATAGAAATAGGAGAGCAAAGTAGTAATGCTCTCTGCTCTTAGATGTGCCTAAATGTAACTTATAGTGGTCAATGAGCCAAGGCTTATGTCTCTTAATGAGACAGCTGTCCACTCCTTTAACCTTGTAAATGTCACATGTACAATCAGGTGGGACATCTGTCTTGTAGTCATACCATTTAGCCACCTCAAATAAACACATTTGATCCATGTCTTCATGTCTACGGGGGTAGTATGTATCAATGAGGTTATTCTTCAAAATATGTCTTAAAGATGGTCTCTTGAGAGCCAGTTCCTCAGTCTCACAGCCAGGCTAGTTTAGCATATGGGGGAGAAGGACCAGTTGTGAGCAGTGAGGGGGGAATTAACAAGGTACAGAAGGATACTCAGGAGGAGGAGAGGCATAGGATTGGAGGGGAGGGAGTGGCCATGGTAAATAAGGAGCGGCTGGCATGTGGCACACAGATAGGGGAGGAACAAGGAGCCAGCTGGGGGAAGGGCGGTAGAAAGGATGAGGGACATGGAAGGGGAATGGAGGAAAAGGAGGTCAGAGTGCTCCTGTGGGATTCTATGATCAGGGTATCAAATGGGATAGGGAGGAGAAGTCCTGGCCAGTTAGAACAAGATGCTTCCCTGACCAATGGTGCACAGGGCTAAGCACGAGGATATCAGCTGGCAAGGACTGTGGGGGTTCCCCAGACATACTGGTCCACCTGGCACAAATGACATTGAGGGAAATAGCAGAGCTAGAGATACAGGCAAGATTCAGGAGCTTGCCAGGGTCTGTCATGACATAGGATGCACAGTTTCCTTCTCAGAAATCCTGCCAGTGCCAAGGGCTAGTGGGGAACACAAAGAAAATTAGGAGATAAACCAGTGGCTCAGGGAGTGGTGTGAGGCCAGAGGGTATGGGTTGATGGGGGATTGGGGAGACCTGGGAGGATAAGGAGCTGTATGCTGAGAGATAGACTGCATCTCAATTTGGAAGGAGGGAATCCTTGTTGAAAATAGAGGAGTTCATTGGTGAAAAGTGGGGTTTAAACTTGTGAAGGGGGTGGGATGGGAGAAAAGGCAGTCAAGGGATGCCGATAAAGGAGGGACTTGTCTCCACCCCCTGGGACCAGGAGGATTGCAGGAAAAGACCAACTGGCAAAGTGCAGACCAGGAGAAAACAGAACTCCCAAGGAACACGAGCATGGAAATGGAACTATAGGAAAGGGTGTGGGTAGTCCTGCTAATGCCAGGAGCTAGGCAATAAAATGCCTGAGCTCCAGGCGATGTTAACTGAGGAGCAGTGGATGCAGCGGTCATTGAGACTTGGGCCTGCAAGACATGACTGGGACCTGAACCTGGAGGGTTACACTATGTTCAGGAAGGACAGGGGAGGGAAGGGAGGAGGGTAGCAATGAGTAAAAACTGCATTGGCATAGGGGGAGTAGAGGAGGCGGAGGGAACCATGGAGGCGATTTGTCACCTGATAACAAGGGGGACAAGAGAGTAAAAATAGGAGTGGTGTATAGACCACCTGCCCCAGGAGGAGCTGGAGGACAGTCTGGTGGCAGATGTTAGGAGACACTGCAGACTGGGCAGAGGAAAGGTGGTGGTGTTAGGGACCTAAACATGCCAGGAACAGACTGGGAGATCATGACAACCTCTGTGACCAGGGAACAGAGGTTGTTGGATGTCTTCAAGACGCGTCCTAACTCACAGCAGGTGAGGGAACCCGACCAGGAGGCATGGTACTGGATGTGGTCCTAGCGAGACAGTGACAAGATTGGGGGCCTGGAGGTAAGGGACCCATTGGCAGGAGTGACCATGCCACGGTCTGGTTCTGCCTGGACCTAGGAGGGTAGAAGGCTGCACAAAGACGGAAGTAACCGACTTCAGGGGTGGATTTTAAGGAAATGGGAAGGATCCTTATGAGCATTTGATGGGATTGGGTCAGACATGGACGCTGATAGTAGGTGGGAAATCATCAGGAGAGGGGTGCAGGATGCTACCAGCACCTGTGCAAGAGTAAGACGAAAATGCGGTAGGGCCCAAAAACCTGTTGGTGGATCAGGAGATCCAGGAGGTGGTGGAAAGAAAGCAGCCTATAAGAAATTCAAGTGCTCAAGGATGAGGGATCGAGGGAGTATGAGCTGATGGCTAGAAGGGCCACTAGAGTGGTGAGGTGGCTAAGGCAAGGAAGGAGCAGAACCTGGCCAGGGAAATTAGGAGAGGAAAAGGGTTCTTTAGATACATTGGGGAAAGACGAAGGTGAAGGGCAGATTAGCAGGATTAAATCAGGGAAGAGATGGGCACAAGACCCAGAGGAGCAGGCTGAGGTACTAAATGAGTACTTCACCTCCTGTTTCCACCAGGGAAATGGGATGCTGCATCATAAGCATGGAGGGACAGAGATAATGAGGAGGGGGGCCCCTTACCAATCCGGCAGGTCTGGGGAGAGGGGCATCACTGGCAGGTGGGGGATGGCTAAGCAGGAGAAGAGGTACTCGGGAAGTGAAATCACAGCAGAGAGAGTGAGGAAGCCCCAGTCCCTTAAGATGGAGAAAGCACCGAATGGATAAACTGCATCCTAGAGTGCTGAAGGAACTTGCAGATGTCCTGGCGAAACCCCTGGAAGAGCTTTTCACCATCTCTCTGAGGACAGGGTGGGTGCCCCAAGACTGGAAGGTGGCGCATGTAGTGCCTATCCACAAGGGGGGATCAAGGGAGGTGGCAGGGAACTACAGGCCTGTCAGCCTGACATCAGTGGTGGGCAAGGTGATGGAGGGCATTGTCAAGGAGAGGCTGAGGGGGGACCTGGATAAGTCAGGGTGCCTGGACAATAGACAGCATGGATTCATCCCAGGGAAATCGTGTCAGACAAACCTGGTGGAGTTCTATGACTGGGTGACAAGTGCCTTGGACCTGGGTAGACCAGTGGATGTCCTTTTCTAGACTTCAGCAAGGCATTTGACTCTGTTCCTCATGTGGGCCTGTTGGATAAACTAGGAGAAATGGGATGGAAACCAGATGATCCGATGGATAGGCAATTGGCTCCAGAACCGGACCCAGAGGGTCGTAGTTGGTGGGATAGTCTCTTCCCCAAGGAGGGTCATTAGTGGGTCCCAGAGGATCAGTCCTGGGCCCCTTCTGTTCAACGCCTACGATTCGACATAAGGACAGGAATCAGGAGTGAGATGAGTCTCTTTGCAGATGACTCGAAACTGGGGGCGGTGGTGGATGGGGAGGAGGGAGGTTGGCCTGCAGGGGACCTGAGGCTCTGGAAAGATGGTCTAGAAAGTGGAAGCTGAGGTTTAATGCAGGAAATGCAAGGTACTCACCTGGGGCCAGAAACCCAGGCCAAGTGTACACCTGGGGAAATACTACAAGCCTCAATGGCTGAGAGGGACCTGGGGTGGTGGTGGATGTCAAGATGAACAACTCTGAGACTTGTAGGAGGCAGCAGCTAGGCCAACAGGATGCTGGGATGCATCACTAGGGGGATCACCTCCAGAAGGAGGGAAGTGATACTCCTCTGTATAACTGCTTGGTGAGGCCGCATCTGGAGTACTGCGGCAGTTTTGGAGGCCGCACTTAAAGAGGGATATTAACCTCCTGGAGAGGTCCAGAGGAGGCAACCAAAATGATTTGGGGCTTGGGGACAGGACCTATGAGGAGAGGCTCAAGAGCTAAATATGTACACTTTGGAAGAGAGAAGGGACCGGGGACATGATAGAGGTCTTCAGGTACATGAAGAGGGTAAAGGGAGGAACAGTGAGGGTGCTTCGAAGGAAGGAGGAGGGGCCACTAGAGGCATGGGTGGAAGCTGGAGGGGATTCAGGGGAGAAAGGAGGAGGTGCTACTTCACTGAGAGGGTGGTAGAGCCATGGAATGCACTACCTAGGGGGCTGGTGGAGGCAGAGACAGTGGAGGGGTTCAAGAGGGGGTGGGACAGCTACAGGGGAAGGGTTCAGGAAGCAAAATCCAATGCAGCAAGAATATCCAGAACTGGGAAGGGAGAAGCCAGAGAAGGTGAGGGGGACAGCAAGGTCAGCACCCAGGGTGGGGGCTGACCAAACGAGCAGACACGAAAGACCATTAGGCCTATTCTGCTGGCATTTTAGTATGCTAGTATGTTAGTATGTTAGTCTCAGCATGAAGAATAAGTACACGTTTATGATTCTCTTTGTAGTTTACACTGAGAAAGCGCACAGCATCAGACTTGCCATACAAATGTGTACCAATCAATTCATCGCCGGACTCATAAGCACCACATTCTCTGTGTGATAGGGTCTTCAACCCCAGTGACCACAACTGAGATGTCAGTGACTTGCTTGAACTGGCAATATCTTCCCAAAGATCTTGCAAGCTAGTCTGTTCATGTTTAGTTATGTATGAAGTGACGTACCGAACCAGAGCCAACGAGTTGTCAGCCTCAAACTGAACATCTATGTTTGCTTGCCACATTAGAAGAAGAGTAGGGTTATATTTATTGATGTACACCTCATTATCTTCCCTGGTTAATTCATAAACCCTCTTGGTTGATTTTGCCTTTAAGTGGTGGCGCATAGTTGAAAAAATGTCATTCATGCAACCATCCTGACTGACACATCTAGGGAATCCGAAACGACATCTTATGCACCAATCAGATTTGTTCTTCACTACCCGGTGGCAGTATTTTGCAAAAATATGGTGTTGAAACTTTGAACTAACTTCCACAGTGTAGGACTGTCGTATTTTTCTGGAATACGGCAAGCAATATACTGCATGATGAATGCTAGCACTTGAGCTGCTTCATGTTCACCTATGAGTGGGGAATCCTTGATCCACAGTAACATGTGAATATGAGGAATGCCACATGCCTGGTACTCCGTCCTCCAGAAGTAATGCTCCACAATACCAAGAGGTGGAATGTTCTTTGACAAAATGAAAGTCAGAATGTCATGGAATCGCTTGTGGAAATGCCTTGTCACAGATACAGGGTCAAGTGAGCACATTTCTCCTAGAGTCATTGATGAAATGCCCTCTACATCACAATTTGCCCACTTCAACAATTCTATGACCTCATCCCTGGCATACTTGGCACAACTGAATGTGACAAACCTTGTGGCCGGACCATACTCTCGCAGCATGGTCATCACCTCAGAATGTCTGTGATACGAGTATTCTTTGGTGCCACGTAGACTTGACAGAATGAAAAACAAATTCATTTGCACATTTTCATCCTTTTGCTTTAGTTTCTTCAGGAACTGTTCAGCTGTTATTCCATCAAGTGGACTAGTAAGATGAATAGTGTGCGCAATAGATGCAGACAGCATGCTAAGCTCACTCTCCAACAGGAGAGGAAACAGGTACTGTACGTTATGTCTGACTTTGCCATCCTTACTGAGCACATGGCTAGTATGGTACTCAGCACCTTGTACACACACTTCTCTTTTATCTAGGCATCCACCTGACCCTTTTGGGAATAAATCTGGGAAACAGCGTTCTTCCAGTGTTGCCTCCCAAATACTAACAGGCTCAGCTTCCACCTGTTTTATTTGATAAAGATCAATGTTGTTCCCTACTGGATCTCTGCCATGAAGTGGGTGAATTGTGTACTGTTCATACACATTATCGTTTGTCTGCACATTGACCTTCTCAATCATTGGTTTAGTGCTTTACAACAGATCATGTTCAACAGACACACTGGTCATGCGATTAATATCAAGGTCTGCATAAAAGGGATTGTTGCTCTTTAAATAAGTAAGAGCAAGCTTCACCTTCTCTACATTGACAACATCCTGCTAAATGACCTTTGACTTAGTTGGAACACCATTGACAAGAATCACCAAAGTACTGTCAGTAGAGATCACCTTCATATTTTCGGCAGAGGACATGGAAGATACACAACAGAACCCTTAAGAGATTTAATGAGTTCTTTTTGTGGAATGTTCTGTGTCTTTGTGTTCAGACGTAGAATGGTTTGAAATGGTTTCATTGTCTGAATTAGAATCCATTCAAATATATTCAACGTGGCAATCTCAGTTGGTGTAACATGTGCCTCCATGTTGTTCAAGACTGACGTCGATGGCAGAATGTTAGACTTCACTTTGGAAAAACAGTGCTTGCACATCACAATGATTGGGTCTAACTGAAAGTCACACTTTAACAGCAGAAATGCTGAGAGTTGAAACCACATGTCATTGTACGGTGACATGGTTTCCAGGTTCACTGTGACCGTTTGTTTTTCATAACAGAGGCAATCACATGACACACATCCAGAGTCAAATTTCTCTGTCTTTGCCAACTCAGATTTGCAATTGATTTCCCAAACTGTTTGAGAATATCACTTTCTAAGACAGATGCACAATTTCCATCAGCAATTGATGACTGATCAATCACAGTATCTGTCACACTGCTGACATGCCACAGCTGTTTCAGAAATGTCATGGCACCATGCATGTCACCAGACTGCAGTTACTCATTCAGATGAGTATACTGAGCGACAACTCGACGAACATCATAGACACTGTACACAAAGTTTCACATGCCTGATTGATGCACTCCCAGCATACGCATGTGGTGAAAGATACTGTCACAAACACCACTATCTAGGCATGCAAGTGAATGACCCATAAGTCCAGTATGTGGACGGATCTCACAAAGGTCTATACTTTATACAGTTTATACCTGTCTTTATGGTCAGTAATGACAAACAGGTTGATAAAGTGCTCAACTTTGTCAAATGATGATTGCCTCCGGTTGCAAGTCTCATCATAGGTCAATGAGAGACGGTGACATTTACAAGGCTGAGTAGTTCTATCACATTCATAGTTTGACCCCCATTGTAGTGTCATCACATGCACTGAGCACATTACACACTTTATCAGACTCATCAAAGCACAAGTTGCTGTCTTTTTTTTTGTGAATAATATGACTCCTCCCAGTAATATGCCTCTGAGTGCTGTGTGTGCAGCCAACATCCTGGGAAAACATCACAGAAATTGTGCAGACTCAAGACAGGATACTGTTGTAGCCTCATCTTTATGTCATATACAATTTTTCTGAACTGCTCAAGGACATGAGACATCTTACGCCACAAACACTGAAGAACAAAAACTGCTATACTAACAAATGTGCTTACTATGAGGTGCAATTTCATCAAACTGAGATGACTCTTTACTTTTTTGCACTCATGTCTCATCACAGCAGCAATAAGTCTGTCAATCTTAGCTTTAGAAGCTAGTGATCGAAAATACTTTTGCTTCCTCAGATGACCATCAGCAGCGATGAATTTATGACGCTGCTCACCACGTGTATTAATGCGTGTCTTTGCAACAGTATCCTTTTGGTTCACAGATCTGAACAACTGTTGCTTAGCTACACATTCTTTACTTTCTGTTGAACATGCACTTTTTTTCTGCAGAGTGATGAAGCTCTGAATAAACACTTTCACTGGAATGCTGAATCATTTTACGTCTTGAATTACCATCACTGGATTTTGCATTACTCTTAAGCAACAGTGATGTACTATGAAAATACAAAATCACACATGCCCCCACAATGCAAAGCATCATGGGCTGCATATGCAAATCACCACAGAATGTTATGCTGGTCCAACTTTAAGCAGAATTGCATGGTGCCGAAAGGCCTCTCACAGAGTTTGCAAAGGGTGCTAACAGAAGACATAGACACGTGTTTCGTCCTACCAGGACTCATCAGTATGCCTCATCTGTTTGACACCCCAGTGGAATGGACCAGCTACCCTTAAGGCAGTGTGCATTGGATATATTGTGGTGAACCCATTAAAATAAAAAAAAACTATTTAAAAGACAAAGAACCTCTGTACACAAACACTGAGGCAAGGGTTACCCCAAAGGGCATTTGGCAAGATGAGGCATACTGATGAGTCCTGGTAGGATGAAACACGTGTCTATGTCTTCTGTTAGCACCCTTTGCAAACTGTGTGAGAGGCCTTTTGGCACCATGCAATTCTGCTTAAAGTAGGACCAGCATAACATTCTATGGTGATTTGCATATGCAGCCCATGATGCTTTGCATTGTGGGGCCATGTGTGATTTTGTATTTTCTTGAAACTTAGCTTCCCAGCCAAATGCCCTTTGGGGTAACCCTTGCCTCAGTGTTTGCGCACAGAGGTTCTTTGTCTTTTAAGTGATGTACTATTATACCTGTTTTGTCTCTGCATAGACTTCTTTCTCTGTTTAGAGGCCATCTTCCCTGCTTCCAGTTCACAGTTCAGTACACCAATCTTACAGAACAATCAGACACCTGTATGGGAAGTACAGAAAAAAAAAATAAGTTAGAATTCTTCTCATTAGTGTGCTTTTAACATTACATAGTAACGTGCACTATCTATATCTCATATAAGAACAAAAAATATTCCTGCCTGCTAAACATTGTGGAGATAATTACTGTAGTAAGTGAAGATCAGTAAAGCAATACACAGTCTTTTCAAATGGTGCCAAACATAACTTCAATAATAATATGAGAATAAATATCTAAAAATGTCAAAAATCAAACAGTGCTGCAATGTTTAGCATCTACAGTGCTGTTCTACCTAATAAAAACTGTTTTTTCAAAAAGTTGCAAAAGTAGTGTCGAGCGTGCGACACTTTCGCAAAATGTAGTGTCGTTCGTGCGACACTTTCACAAAAAACAGTGTTGAACATGTGACAATGTCTAATGTAGTGTTGCAAAATAGTGTTGCATGCACAAAAGTGTTGAATAATAGTGTCGCACGCACAACAGTTTCGCAAATCACAATTGCTTTACACCCCCTTTGACTCTCAACCAATTACAGACTGGTGCCTATATGAGTGACAGATGCTGCAACCAATGTACCGGGCACATTTATAAAGCCATATCAAGCAACCAATCACAACCATTGAACAGTGAAGAAGAAGGACATGGCAGTCATCTTAGGGAAAACAAGAGACACCCTGCTTCTGACTGTGTAAGTACATCACATTTTCTAAACAATTTTTCTAGCATCATAAAAACTATTAGCAGTACTAAAATAGTATTAAACAAAATGTTTTTTAATGCTGTATTTGACAATGATAGTATAATTTACCTACCATACTGTAAAAACAAGTTATAACAGTTTAAAGTCAGTCTCAATCAGTACTTATTAGCACAGATAGAGCTGCAAATGGAGGCAGAAACAAGCAGCACATGTATCATAACAAGAGGCACAAGCAATCACATGCCTCTGTTAAGCTGTAATTGTTTGAAGTAGCCAATGGCAATGTTGCATTTTCCCCACTAAGAAATATTTCTGCATTTTTGTTTGACAGCAGGAACACCCATTCAGTGTAACAATAGTAAGTGCATGCACTGTATTGGTCAGCCAACAAAAATCATTAACCAATAACTTAGCAAATGACTGTGTTTTGGATCAGCCCACAAAACCAGTGCTGAAGCTGAGAGAGAAATCTTTGTTTCACATTCACTTGTGCTTAGCCACTGCAGGAGAAACACTGATATTTTTTTGGTAGCTCTCTGTCCACTTCTCAGTTTAAAAGCTAAGAATGGCAGAAAACAGCAGATGGACAGTGTGGGTAGTGGGCAGCAGCATAGTAAGGCGTGCTTCAGAGTATGCTCAGAGGAGTGATTTTGGGAGAGAACTGCAGCTTCCAAATTGCTTTGTAAAGTGGTTTGGTAGAGGTGGCATGAGGTAGGAGCATCTCATGCTAACAATGCACAGACTTTTGACTATTCAAGCTCAGCCAGACATACTGCTGATCCATCTCAGAGGCAATGATTTGGGATCCAAAAGATGGGTAAATTTAGTCTCAGAAGCAAAATTGGACATTGCTTCCATTATGCGTATGTTGCCTGCCTGTAAGATCATTTTTTTCTGATATTACAGAGTGTAGAGTGTGGCAAGAAGAACAGCACATGTACCTGCTTGACAGAGCTCACAGAAAGGCAAACATCCAAATATCTGGATACCTTCACATGGCTGGGATGCACACAATATGTCATCCTGAAATTAAATATTGTAATGATTGGCTCTACCAAGCAGACAGTGTGCACTTCTCACATGCTGGCAATTGCCTTTTCCTGGGTGACCTTCGAGATGGGATACTCACAGTCCTCTAAAAATTTCAGGCTGTTACAGCACACAGACTTGTTAAAAAAAGGCTCTTTTAAGAGCCAACAAACTTGGTCAAAAAATAGAAAACTGCACTGATTACACACAAACAAAACCATGGTATGTCACTGTTATACTGTTACATACATTCAGAGGCATGCAGATGTTCAGAATTGAGCCATACATACAGACATAGTCAATAGACTGTTCTATGTAAAAATCACTGTGTTTTCTAATATACATGTAAGACAGACTGAAACATTAAACAACAAACAGTACTCTTTTTTTTTAATGTAATATTATCTAACAATTACTCAAACAATTAAACATAGTGAGCAGGATTAACAATTCCACCCCTGATTGCCTGTACAATTTTGCTTCTGTCAGCAATAATACAATTAATGCCTCCCCAAAAGTGACCATACAATGCCACACCTGGCAGCTATAGTACCAATGATATACCCCACCACCTGCACAATGCTTCTCATGGTGCTAGTGAATGTTAGGCTGACCCACCCTCCCAGCCACAAGTCCTTGTCAATGATGCATCCCACAGCAGCCATGCAGACAGCCACAGTCATGTATCCCCACCCACCCCTCTTCCTGCATGCCAGAAGGGTGCTGTTCTCAGTGGGTGACTCAACACAGCCGCATACCACCATGTCTGCCCACTGACACAGCTCTCTGAGAATTACACTTATTGTACAGTGACTCTGTGCAATAGCTCTCATTGTCAGACAACTCTGTCAGTAGGCAGCCATGGCAGTATGTGTCCACTTTCAGTTACCCACCAACAGCAGCAACCTGCTGTGGTGGATATACAGTTATTGTTTTGGGGGTACGTGGGGTGAGTGGGGGCAGTGTACACACCTGCTGCAGAAGCATGTATTAACAAGGGCTTGAGATGTGAGGGTGGTTTAGCGTGTCATTCAACACCACTGGTACCAACATCATACAAGCAGTGGGGAAGGGACCACCATTGGTACTACAGACACCATGAACAACATTCCATGGGCACCCGGGTGGGCATCTCTACTAGTACTGCCCCTGGGAGTGGGAGTTTACAAGGGCCTGCAGTAGGGAGGTATCAGTACTGTTCATACCAGTGGCAGCGCCTTAGTATATGGTCTTGGGGTCATGCAATACCCTTTATCAGTGCTAGAGATAGCATTGCTCAGGGGACTGTGCGAGTCTGACTGCACTGCCAGGATGCAACACCACATATCAGATGCATGCGGTGCATTACTTATGTTAATACTGGCCACTATGTTACTCTAAGTATACAATCATGAATATTTAAGTGTGTGATCATCCTTACTATGACATGTATACAGACAGAAAAAAAAGCATATCTCACAATACTGTGTTCTAACGTAGTATTTATTTTCTATTTATTACAGTTTTTCACTAAGAAAAACAAGCTGACAAAATACGTCTGTGGTCACAGAAAGAGGTGTGTTGCCAGGCTCAGTCAGCCCAGGCCAGGGGAAACCCCCGCATACTAATGTGTAGTACTAACATGAAGCTGGATAAAATGTGGAGGCACATCCATGAGTATATGCAGACTGAGCACAAGGTCCTCAACAAGAATGCACCAATGTGCAAAAGAAAGTGGAAGCTGTTGCGCCAGCACTTCTATACCTTGAAGGCTTGAGAGGCGATACCAGAGAATGATGTCACCTGGTACTACCTCACTTATGAGATGTGGGACGTGGCAGGAAATCCAGAAGCAGGGGAGAGACTAACACACCATGAGTACAAAAACTATCTGTAATTACACATGTTTTGTTTTGTAGAAAAAACAAATAAGGTCACTGTTGTGTTAAGTGAGCAATGATGAACTGTGGGGGTTATGTAAATGTTTTAGTTAATCATCACCTGGGGAGTATAATGTTGGATGAGGCAGACCCAAGTGGCATATTGCCCCCAAGGAGTGATTAACTTGAACAGTTATGGAACCCCAACAGTTAATTATTGCAGTTATAATAATTTGGTTACTAATTGGTTTTGTTTCAAATATAATTTAGTATTTACAATTTTGAAAGAAATTTACATAAAATACTCCCTACACCATTCTAATTTAATTTGTTATTGCTCTTTTGTACAATTGAACCCCACCCAGCCGTCTGGTATTACTGTTGTGTCACACACACAGACAGAAAACACACACACACTCATATCATCCCAAAGTATGCTGCTTAGTTTAGCCTTCATGCACTTATGAATGAGTAGCACCAGCAACACCCTTACCCCACAATTGCTGGCATTTTTTTCTCATTTGTCAGCCACCTGTGTCTTCATTATCTCAGATCTCTCCTTAAGTGCTTCTGGGCCAGAGAGCACATGAGCTATCAGCAGGTGCCTATTGTAACAAACACAAAGTCGATCCAAGTCTCCAGCAGCCAGTCTCACTCAATGGTACCACTCTTTCCAACACTGCACAGCTGTCCTGTCTTTTGACTTGCTGCACTTGTAAGCTTGTGTTGTAGAAGGCATCCAGCTGCTGCACCATACTACTTGAGCCATTCAGTCATTACACTTGAGAGGTAGAGAAAGCGAAAGCTGTGATCCACTTCGTGTACACTGTCTACTTATTTTTTGAATGGGTAGAGCCGTGAACCAGGTAAGGAGTACAGTAAAAAAATTTTGAAGACAGTCATCACTCATTTATGGCTCCCACCACTGATATATGGCTATGCCATACTACATAAGAGGCCAGAAGAAATTAATATTTTTTCTATATCAAACACAGGCTCACATACCAAACCTTATTATGTACCCACCTAGTAGTTACTTTGGACTGGCAGCTGAGGCGTAAGATGCTTCACAGTGACACATTCTGTTCCCTGTACCAGTCACTGCTGTCAGAGGCGAGTCCTGATCGCAACCACTTAACATCATTGATCCAGGGCTCACAGGTAACACAGCTATGTGCCCACCAGTGCTTCAGTGTGACTATCACTGGGAGGTGCTAACACTATAACACTGCAGGTTTACTGTTTGTCACAGCTATGATCTCTGCCAGGTTGTGGATTAGCTCACCCACAGGAGAATCACTGTAGTTGTGTGTACTGTAGCTGTGTGTCCTTATGTTTTTCTCGTACTTACACATCTTACAATTCTATTTATTTTAATGAACAATGCTCCCTGCCAATGGCATTTGTTGTTCTTTTACTCCAGCAGCAAGTTTTTTTGTCAAAACCGTTTTGGTAAAAATTCCTCCTACAGCCGGTAAATGTTATGATGGCAATTAATTCAAATTATAGAATTTTTAATACAACTAGTGCCACACAACTTAATACTCTTCTGACTAGTCTGTAGAAATACAGTAATAAGGAGATTAACATAAGCCTCTCACAATGCTGGTAATGACTCAAATGTAAGCATTGCTGAGACCCTTATAATAATTATTTAAAAGAATCTGAAAAATGTGAATTTTCAGATTGGCAGTTAACATTCTAACAGCCAAATGTTTATATTGTATTAAGATGCATATACAGCTTAGGCATACAGTTACCAATGTTTAACACTATCTATTAGCATTATTAATAGTAATACTAATAAGGCAATGCTATACATTGTTTCAATGATAATTCAATCAATGATTACTGTAATGTATTACTCAGCTATAAGTCATCTTACACTACACTGTGTGGCTATCATTGACTACCATAGTATCTTACTGCTATCACCTCATTTTAACATTTTTATCCATTTGAAATGTTTTTGTACACTTAACCATTATACAGCACCTCATCTAGGTGTCTCTTATGTGGCAGAGTAAAGTATAAATGCAGTGTTGGTGGCTCAGTAGGTAGCACACTTGCCTCTGAGGCTGGGAGATCAGAGGGCTGTGGGTTCAGTTCCCACATCTGGCACTTGGGTTAATATCCCAGTACTGACACTGTAGTGCAGCATGAGAGGGGTGCTGCACTTCTGAGGTGCCATCTTTCGGATGAGATGTTAAACCGAGGTCCCATCTGCCTGGATTGGAGGTAGGTCAGGTGGATGTTAAAAATCCCATGGCACTTATCGAAAAGAGTGGGGGAATTTCCCCGGTGTCCTGGCCAAATTTCCCTCATTCACTAAAAATACCACCAACAGCTTAATCTGGTTCAAGGTCAGTTGGCATTCATCTGTATCCTTCCCCCGGGTCATGCCTGAAAATAGGCAGGATTTGTGTAGTGCACTTACCCGGTCAACAAAAACTAAATAAATCAATAAATATAATTGTTCCAAGAATTGATTTATCAATACGTTAAGACACAAAACATCACACTCAATGAAAATCTTTAAAATCTGTCATTTTAGAGATTGTCAAAGGCACTCCCCACCACAAAGTGAGGTAGTGCCAGCCATTGCAGAGGCTGTGGAGGCTGAACATTCTGACACTGACAGTTTCATAATTGTAGAGTCAGAAGGTAAGACCATCGCACAAGAAATGATTAATTATAGTTACTGTCACTGGTGTACATTGGTCACATTTTTGATGTTGTGAACCCACTGACTTGCTGTAACATTGGTATGTACTGCATTACCTTTTTCAGACTGCAGAGTACAAACCAGAAATTCTTTGTGTATTATCACAGCAAATACTTTTCCTGACCACATAAATGTATTAATTTCCCAAGCATATTTATCTCAATAATTGGCAAGCTGTTCTGTAATTGTTGACAGTACTAGTTTTCCCTGTGTTTCTACACTCAAGACAGATCAGATCTTCAATGTACAACTAAGAAGTAATGCCTAACACAGTACTAATGACTTAAAAAGAATTACTTAGAGAACAAGTTAGTATCTTCTCACAAAACAGAGTTCTACTTGTACAATAGTCAACAGATAAGTATTTAGCACAGCTATTGCCATAGTGAGTTTCTCACCATTGCATAGAAGATCATTAGTATGAATATTTTTATACATGACTGTCAAGTTAGTATATAATACCTCTCTGCGTGTGTCTGTGGGGGGGGGCACAGCTACAGCACCTGATCATTATCATACAACAGCTACAGACACACACTTTCTTCTTGAGATATTACTTTTATTAATCAACTTAAATTAACACTGTGTACCCAGTCAGTGTACAGTTGCCATACATGTAAGTGAGAAAAACCTATATAATGCTACGCCCCCCAAAAGATGAGTAGTTTGTGTCTCAGTGCAATAAAATTGTGTACTGTTCATATTCATGGCTTCACTATAAGCAAAAGTCACCAGTAAGCATAAAAAAAAATCTTCTATCAACAACGAATAGCAGGGCTTTAACTAATTAATTAGCAGTTATTTTCTTGTGACAATAGTAACTGTACAGAAATCATTAATACAGATTATCTAGAAGTGTTATGTTTGTTAAACACAGTGAGGCAAGAGCTATGCATTCTCACAAATTTTCAGAAGTTTTTTGAGCAAAACGCTAATCAATTTTTAGAGTTAAATAAAACCCTAGGATATGGACGTGGATTGCCTACTTGATTGCATTCCATTACTGACTCATCAAATTAATGTTTTCTTATAACCAGAGAGTCACAACATTCATCTCCATAGACTTTCTTTCACTATCACTGTAAACTTATAATTCAAAACTTTATGAGGAGATGTGTAACATTGCCTGCATTATGTCATGCAACAGCTAAGTATTCCAAGTTGTCTGCTATTCAATCATCAACCTGTCAGTTAGATGTCCATAACCAATGTTTAACTTAGAATATACAGTGACGCAGTGTGCAGTGGGGGTTGGAGGGGTGCGGAAGTAGGCTTTCCATGTGTGCTACCATCTACTTCTTAATGGTTTAAATGTCTCTCAAAGTCCAATGACAGACGTACAGTATCACTGTATCTCTACTTTCTTAAATGTCACTCTCCACTCAGTATGTACTATCTCCCTTCACTGGTGGATAAGGACTGCCATTATTTAGCTGATAATGAAGAAGTACTAACTCTTTCAATGACTATCTACTCCTATGATACAGCCGAACCATATAGACCCATAACCTTTGTTTAAATATTTGTCTCCACTCAGAATACTGTGAATACTTGCTTTATTTTTTTTTATGGGGGGGGGGGACATACCCTAGGTAACAACATGCAAGCATAAGCTGCCACCATGGTCCTACACCATGACCTTTTGTCAGACAGTCATGCTGCCTACTATACTAAGTATAAGAAAAGCCCTAAAGTAAATGGTTTAAAAAATATCAACACAACCAGTAACATAAAAACAAACAGTGATGCACACATTTGCACACATGAGAACGATAAAGGAAAGGTGAACATAAAATCAAATAGAAACAATAACAGTATCAGTAGCAAAAGTTAAATATCTGCATGTATGTAAGAAAATATTTCTCTATCTTACAGTGGTCAGGGATACAGCAGAAACAGCAGAGCCACAGGTGGAGCAGGAGCAGGCTATTAGTCCTGAACGTAAGTCTAGCAACATAAACTGACACAAAGGTCGTACAGTACTGGGAAGACTATCAGTTGATTTCATGTAATAAGTGTTTGTTAATACAACAATTACAGGTCTACAGTACATCAGATTCTCATGTCTTGGGTACCAGCAGGTGTCACTGCCTAGCTGACAACATACAACTAGTAACTGTCCCATGTAGTATATTACTGCAATGATACAGGTGTAACACCTATTACACAGCCTTTTATGTTAACAAAACTGTACACTAAGGATCTACTACCTGTTTTTTAGGCTAGGGCAATTGATTGCATCATGACATACAACTTTTAACTGTCCCAACCACTGTGTTACTGTTATCATGCAGCTCTACTGTTTATACACATAGCCAACTTGTCTTACAAGTCTCCACCGATCATGCAGTTCCTGGTCTAGACATGTGTACAATTGCCTAGCTTATAACATATAACTCATTATTATGCAAGCTATGTCTATGTGCAACCATACAGTAAGACCATAAATATCTGTTTACTAACTCACACAGTGACTTCCCACTCATAAAGCAGTACCTGTACCACCTCTAGTTGGGGGTGCATTTACTAGGCAACACAATACAACTGTTAACTGTACCAACTAGTACATTATTGCTACCATACATCTGAGATATTTATATCCATATCCTCTCTTTTTGAGTAAATCTACACTTAACATGCAGAATCTGCTTAGATGCTGCGAGGGGGGAGGGCTTACCTTCCTGATGGCATGCAATTCAGAACTATTCCAACTATTACAGTACTGAAACAATAGAGTTGTACAATCAGTGTACATAAGCTTTGTTTACCTGTGACTCTGCAGTCATGATATAGTATGTCCACTGCAGAGACAATGGGGGGAGGGTTGTTGGACATAATCTAGCTGATCACATGCAAACCCTAAATGCCATAACATGTTTCCTCCCATTAACAATCATGTACACCATTAACATCTATGTCCTTTGTTTACTGTAACTATCCAGTCAATATAGACTTATGGCTGTATGTATCTGTGACTCTAGGGTGGGCAGCATTCTATGACTGACAGCACACAAGTACACAATCCCTAAGTTGTGTACCCTACAACCACAAAAGTGTACCATTAATAGCTATAGCCATTCTTTGACAGATAAACTATGTGTACAGGGAAGAGAGGGTAGTAGAATGTGAGGCATTGCTTACTTGTGGAGAGATGGCCATTGCTTAGCTGATGTCATGTAACAATTAACTGTTCTAACTTGTGTCTTATTCCATCTTCTAACTGCTAGATCAGTACCCATATCCTCTATTTTACTGATGGTCTCCACTCACAACACAGTACCATATATGTGGTGTGTATGTGGAGTGGTGGGTAATTTATCTAGGTGACACCACCCAAATCCTAACTGCATAAGCTGTCATATACCACAAACAGATATATATGTCATAAATGACTAAAACATTTATTTTCTCTGGGTATCCACTCAAGACACAGTTCCCAATGTCTCTCTGTCTGTGATGTGGGGGGGGTAGCAGGGATGGGGCATTATCAGCATAACCCCATGCAACTCAAAAGTCCCCAAATGTCTATGTCCCTACAACCACAAAGATGCACCATGGATGCCTATGTACCTTGTTTTCCTCTCACTCTACACTCAAGAATCAATACATACTGTGTGTGTGTGTGTGGTGGGGAGGAGGCAAGACAATCTGGTCTATGCAGCCAGAGGAGGAGAACATGTCATACCTGCTTTCATGCAATTATTTACTCTTCCAACTTGTGTGCTACTTTATTGTGCTGCTTTATCATGAATATCAGTAAACTTATTTTTACTGACAGTGTACACTCACAATACAGTGCCTCACTTATAATGTAGAGACAGTACAGTTAAGCAGGACCAGGTGGGGTACTGGTGAGACCCATTGCCTGGCTGATGAAATGCAGCTCATAACTGTCGCAAGTGTGCCCCAAAAGTGAAATAGTGAAACACAGTTAATAAAAAAACACAAAAGTATTTTTGACATTCTCATATAGTAATAGTTTGTTTTTTCTCTTTACAGATCAGTCACGTAAAAAGCATCACACTGTGCACTGCCGCTGTGTTCGCAGACTCGAGCACAAGACTGATGGTCTTACAAATGAAATGAAAGAATTAAGAAAAGAACACCAAATGATTTTACAGCAACTTGTAGCACAGCAAGCCACAGTCGATCTTGTGCTCGAGCCTGTGGGCACAGCGGCAGGTGCCAGTGCAGACAGCAGCACTGCTTCACCTGTGGCCAGAACCAGTCTCCCTGGCCACTGATGGATGGCCTCCACATGAAAAGTCACGTTAGCTTCTCTCAAGCTGGTGCAACAGCTTCCACTTCAGATGTGCCTCCACATTTTTCCAACATCCTGCCAGGGCTGACTGAGCCACTGAAGACACACCTCCTTTTTTCAATTTCATTCATTTCCTTATTTATATTTATTTTATTTTTTTTACAAATCATTTATTTTTCTAAAAAAAACTATTTTTGTAAGAACAATTAGTACTTTCTATTTCAAATATTTAGTTTTTATATTGCTCTGAAAGCACTGTTATTATTTATATGTCTTTTACTACATATGTTTTTGAGAAATAAAAAAATGTAATTACAAAACATTGTTTTTCTTGTAAAAGTTGTAAATGTTAGTATTTATCACACTTATTGGAATGCCGACTACTGAAGGTCAGTACTCATACTAGAGTACCTAATCTGTTTTGGCAGTGTGGTAGAGGGACATCACATGGCTGATGACATGCAACTGCTAACTGTCATAGCTTGTGTACGCCTACAAACACGGATCAATACCGTGAATATCCATATCCTTAATTAACTGTGGAAATGCACTCCCTGGCTAACAGCATATAAGTGCAAACTTTTCCACCTACACTATCACTACAACCACAAACATGCACCATTAATGTGCATATCACTTCTTTCCCCCAAATCTACAGACAGGAAACAATACATCCCAGGAGTGTTGCAGGTGTGCAAGGTGTAGTACAAATACTGAATGGAATGTGGTGCCGGGAGCATGGGGCCCTGTGGTGCCATTGAATGGGGCTGTTTTATTACATAGTAATGTTAAGTGCAAGGGAAACGCAACTGCTAACAGTTGCGCACATGGTGGCAGAAACAAAAATGGTAAAGGAGACATCAATAGAAACACAAGCACAAAGTTTCACCTTAAAAGTGCTATGGCTCACCACTGAGCATGCAGCATCTGTTTATGGGAGGTCATAGCCTGGCTGAGGCCATGCAGCTCATAACTGTGCTAACTGAAGTGTACCTGTAATCAGGGAGGTGTACCGTTGATGTCCATGGTCTTTGTTTTACTGTGGCTCTCCACTCAGGATGCAGTACCTGCTCTGGTTGGGGGGGGATTCCTGGCTGAGACTGTGCAACTCCTAACTGTGCAAACTTGCATACAGCTGCAATCAGGGAGGTGCACCATTGATATCCATGGGCCTATTTTTACTGTGGGTCTACACTCAGTATGCATTACCTGGTCTGTGGGGGGGTATTGCCTGGCAGAGGCCATGCAACTACTAACTGTGCTAACTTGAGTGTACTTGCAATTAGGGAGGTGTACCACTGAGGTCCACAGCCTCAGTTTTGCTGTGTCTCTTCACTCAAGATACAGTACCTGGTCTGGAGTGTGGGGTGAACATTGCATGGCTGAGGCTGTGCAAGTCATAAGTGTGCTAACTGGAGTGTACCAGCAATCAGCGAGTTGTACCATTGATGTCCATGGCCTTTGTCTTCCTGTGGCTCTCCACTCAGGATTCAGAACCTGTTCTGGGTGGGGGGGAGCACTGCCTAGGTAAGACCATACAAGTCCTAACTGTGCTAACTTGTGTGCAGCAGCAAGCAGGGAGGTGCACCATTGATATCCATGGGTTTATTTTTCCTGTGGTTCTCCACTAAGTTTGAAGTACCTGGTCTGTGGGGGGGGGGTGTATTGCATGCTGGCGGTCATCCAACTTCTAACTGTGCTAACTTGTGTGTACCTGCAATCAGGGAGGTGTACCTCTGATGTCCATGGCCTTAGTTTTGCTGTGGGTCTCCACTCAAGATGCAGTACCTGGACTGGCAGGGAATGGAGCATTCCTACCCAAGGCCAGGCAACTCCTAAGTGTGCTAACTTGTGTGCAGCTGCAATTGGGGAAGTGTACCATTGGTGTCCATGGCCTCAGTTTTGCAATGGATCTCCACTCAGCACGCAGCACCTGGTCGGGGGGTGGTCAGCATGTGTCTTGTAGTAAATTTATATTTTTTTTATTATTTATTAGCTTTTGGTTACCAGGTAAGTGCATTAGGAAAAAGACTTGCCTATTTTCAAGCATGACCCGGGACTGTACAACAATACAGGAGACAATAACACAATGGACAAGTCAGGTATTAGCACAGAAACACAGGACCACCACACAGGGTGTACTAATGAGGGTACAGAGTAAATACACCCATGTGTGGGTGGGTGACAACAAAACATCCAGGTGATTACATAGAGATCAGTACTGGTACTTAACAATGTTGAACATAGCAGACAAACCCAAATGGAAATTAGGGGGCAACTGCAGACACCAGGAGAGCTCAACTAAGAAAAAGTGTTTTTTTGAAAGAGTGGTGAGATGAGTAATGCTTAATGTTGGTAGGAAGAGAGTTCCAGTATTTGGGAGCAAAGTGTGAGAAACCTTGCTCACCCATTTTTGTAGAGCAAGGAGGAACAGCGAGCAGTTAAAGACATTAGGTGATGAGCTGGGGTAACAGGTTAAAGCATAGCTGCAAGTGTGTCAGGATGCGGTGGACGTGATAAGGAATCAATAAGGTTATGGATCCATTCACATATCTGGAATGTGTAGTATGGTAGGGGCTGCACGCCCATTAGCTCACGCTGTGGACCAATGGGCGTACAGCCCTACCTATGGTGTCAGTAGGCGGGTGGCAGGGTGGCAGGCAGGTGGGGTGCTGTCACCTGCCGGCTGACCAGGAGAGTGGGGCAGTGGGGCTCAGTGGGCAGGTGGGGAGGGGGGTACCACTAGACCACCAGGGATATTGGACAGAAATCTTTTTTTATTACAAATGCCCATGATCGGGCAGACAGCTGTCCACTGAACCACCAGGGATATTGAATTTTTTTTATTTATACTGAAGCCCACGATCGGGCTGTGGGGCACATTGCCACGCTGTGCAGGGGACGTCGGTACCCAACGGCTACTGCCTGGCAGTGTGCCAGGTGCAAGTCACTGGGGATTGGCACACCTGCATGCAAATGGGGCCATACTGACATGGATACTATACTGTAGCTGCATTACCTGTAAACTTTATTTGTGCTCTGTTACCGCATGTGTTGTGTCACATGCACACCTATGTTTTTTTCAAACTGTTCTCTCCCGGGGCATGCCTGAAAATAGGCATTCTCATGCCTAGTGTACCCACCTGGTTACCAAAAGCAAATAAATAAATGGCCCCATTTGCACCTTGCATACATTATGGCCCCATTTTTCATGTGCAATTTTGAATATCGCGGTTGCTGCACATATCGCAATTGAACTTGCTCTAGCACATCCCCCTGCTCCACTCTGGCCACTTGCGCTGGTGCAGTGCCACTGCACCTTGCACACTGTGGGTGGCCAAGGTGCGATATTCAATGATGCTACGCCATGGCGCAGCTCCGTTGAATATCACCCAGTCAACACCCCAGTGCAGCCAAGTTGCCCTGCGCCAAAGCTTGCACCACAGCCTGGCACAGTTTGAATATCTGTGCCCCTGAGTACAAGCATGTATGCATAATATGGCCCTCAGAGCAGAAAATGAGCTGTTAGAATACTAAATTGCTTATATCTCAGTAACCATATGGCGTAGAAAAAAAAAATTCACATGATTCATGAGTTTCCTGGCTACGTTTTCTCTACACATTGTCACGATGAAAATTCCATATCTCGCACCATTTTTGAGATACGAGCCATGAAAGGTGCGGAGTATGCTACCATGTTAGTCTAAGAGAAAAAATGCCAACTTCAGAGTACCATAACTTGGCATCCAAGCAATATATTTTCACCAAACCATGAAAAGGCACATCTGTGAGATGGTTGCTGCCTTCCCTCCAAATTTGAGCCCAAAAGACCAATCTGTTCTTTTGCAGCAGGGTGGCAAATAACTCCTGCCATTTTGGCCATAGTCTGGAAGAGTGGAAGAGTAATGTCACAATTTGTGACACCTTTCGCAAAAATTTGTGAAAGTGTCGAACGTGCGACACTACTTTGTGACACTACTGGTTCCAGAAATTTGAAAAACATCTCTGGAGTGTTTAATCCCAAAATAAAGACATGGCTAGCATCCTCAAAGTCTGACTAGGTGAACACAGAAAGAATTGTGTCCCTAGAGGGTTCCAATTTTAAATACCAAGCATTTTTCTGATCAGTAACCAAAAACAAAATGGTGGATTTGTGACACTAATAGGACCATTTGTGACACTAAAAAGTGCATTTGTGATGCTTTCAAACCTTTTGTTAACTTTTCCTTTTGACTTATAATGGGAACTTGTTTTTTGAATAACTTTTTGAACTGTTCAATATTTTTTCATGAAATCTTCAAAAGGCACATCGGGAACACCGGCCACATGTTCCCTGAAGTTTTTGGACTGGTCGCGCAAACTGTGTGACCTGTAGTTGAGAGCAAAGAATTCGCAAAAAAGCGTAATTGCGCATTCGGTTGTCGCTTAATAACTCTGCAGCCGTATATCTGAACAGTACAAAAGTTGGCAGGTCCCATGATCTACTATGCCCAACCAGGTCTGCAAAATGTCAAACATATCCATTGAACAGTGGCAGAGTTATTAAGGTGCAAAATTTCACCTTTTAACCTTAAAAGTGCTACTCAACCCTAACTATAGTAGCACTACTGTGCTACCATATATATATATATATATATATATATATATATATATATATATATACACACAGTATATATATGTATATATATACTGCAAAAAACATTATTAATGCTCCAGTTAGAGTCAAAGTGACAAAAGTTGGGAAAAGAGGTACAGTATTACAGTTTCCCTAACACCCACCCTCCCAAACCAGGCAGGAGAGCAGTTGTGGAGTTGTACCTTGGGCTTCTAAAGCCTAACACTCACCCCATTCAATCTGCAAATGAGGTTCAAATGTGTAAACTTTATGATAATGTGGTGAGTGTTAGGCTTGAGAAGCCCAAGGCACACTCCACACCTGCTCTACTGTCTGGTTTGGGAGGGTAGAGTGTTAGGGAAACCCTAACATCTCATTTACCAACTTTTGTTGCTTTGACCCAAACTGAGCATTAACAAAGTTTTTTGCAACTTAATTCCTTACTCTTTGAGACAGTATAATAGTATCCTTATTTTACTGTGAGCGCTCAGGGTCCTTTGGACTCTGCATTCCCATCCCTCCAAAGATGCGTATATATGTATAGCTGTGAAAGTGCAGGTCCCTCTGGGCTCTGTGCTTTCTTTTATTGGACAAAAGTGACCAAATTATCAGCCTAGCCACCTTATAACCCCACCTCTTGTACCTGGTACAGAAAATTTTCAAATACCTGCCAAAACATAGTTCTGTGCAATGGGATGCCTTTCCATGCTACAGGTGTGAAAACACATTTTGGGCAGGATTTGAAAAATGACAGATGTGACATACATGAGGTGGGGTAATAAGAAGGCTATGTTGAATATTCAGGGTAAAAATATTTAAAATTTCCGAAGTTCCAAGTGGTTGTATCGAAATTGCAACAAATGGTCATAACTTTCACATTTTTTCATATTTTGATCCCAAAATTTAACCATAGTCTTCCTATGACCCCACCTCATAAACCCTTTATGAGAACATTTTCAAATCCATTCCAAATTATATTCTGTGCCACAGGTATGAAAACACATTTCAGACAGGATGTGAAAAATGATAGCTGTACTGTTCCCGAGGTGGTGTGATAAAATGGCTATGTTGAATGTTTTGACTCAAAATATTGAAAATTACCAAAGTTATGCATGTGCATAGACACATTTCAATGAACACTCATAACAGCCATTTTTAGGAATTTTTTCATCAAATTTTCAACTTGGCCTTTTTGAGACCCCACCTCTTGAACACTTGTGGTGACATTTCATTGTTCTGTACTGAAAGGTGATTTCCCATAGTGTCTAAGAAATCCTCTTCTGGGCCTGATTAATTAAGTGACAGTGCCAGTGTCTCAAAAAGGCCATGCTGAAAATTAGGTGAAAAAATTCCTACAAATATTGAACTTATGTACATAAGTTTAAAGTGCCATTGAAATGCCTTATACTGCACTTACCTTAATTCCTCAATTCACGGTTCAGCTTTGAAGAGTGCAGACATGTCTCAGTCCACAGAAGATGACAGCCTATGACCTCCAGTGGTAAGTAAAGGGTAAGGGGGTGTATTGTGGTGGGTGCTCAGGGGAAGGGTCGGGATGGGGATGGCGTGGACGAAGAGGGACCATTTCCTTTTTTTTCAGGTAAAACAAATAAAAAGATGTCAGGGGGACTGTTTTCTTTTTGTAGGATAAAATTAAAGAAATATTTTGGAACAGTAGGGGTGGGCTTCCCTGAGTCCCATACTGTTGGGGGGCTATAAATGCTGACAGGGGACTGGGCACCCGATGTCAGCTATTTAATAAAACAATGGGCTGCGGGGGGAATCCAACATGGGGGTAGTCATGCTAGTGTCAGATTCCATAAATATCAATAAATAAGTAAATAAATATGCTAGGGATTTAGCTGGCCCTCTGGTGCTGTGGGTTGAAACACTGGACGGCACACCTTGCACTACACCAATGACCCTTGTTCAGGAGTGAGTAGGGGTGTCATGGGTTGACGGGGGAGAAGATGGATCTAGTGTCCGATGGACTGCTCTCCATCTCCAGGGAGGGGGGAACCTCAGTTGCTATGTGCCTGACCCCTAGCAGTGGCTGGGAGTCAGCAACATGGTGCCATAACTGTAAAGGGTAGAGCACAACAGAAGCTTGAGGTGGCATGTACGGGAGCATGTGCAACCATGTCGTTGGCGTCATTGCATGCCAACCTCCACAGGGGGTGAAAATTAGGGTGAAAATGGCATCCTGGTTGCTGCGGCTTGATGGCTGACTTACAAACACCCTGGCATCAGAGGGGCATCTCCAGAACTGGATCCATTCCTGACAGGTGAGAGGTGGGCTCCCTGCCACCCTGCTGGGGGGAAGAAGGTGATGGTCTCTCAGAAAAAGAAGCAGGAGGACTGATTGAATGGTGGCTGGATGCAGAAGAGAATGCCTTGAAGAGCAGTGCCTACCAGGAAACCAGTAAGAGAAAGAAAGTAAGTTAAAAAAAATAAATAAATATACTAGGGACTAGGGGACAGTGAATGGAGGGTGGGCGGGGATAGCACTAGACACCAGGGAATATATAATTTAGGGGGAGAGTGATGGGAGGATGAGGGGTGCCACTAGATATCAGGGAAACAGCGGCTTTCAACTCACATTGCAGCTGGCAGCAGAAGTTCAGCTGTGGCTGCAGCACTAAAGAAAATTCTCTGTTCTCAAATAGAAAACATTGTGGAAGGCTCCTCTTGCTAAGCTGAGCACCTGGGATTTTGGGTGCCCAGAAAAAGTATTAATGCTACTCATTGTGAAAAACAGTCACCAGAATCTAGGTAAACAGTGCCTGCTTAGCTAAGTTCTGGTGTTTGATTTGTAAAATTACATTTGTATGCATTTTCCATGCATTTTCCTTCATGGAAAACCAAAAAAACCAAATGATGGCTCACAAAAAGGATTTTATTCTCAAGAAAAAGGAACTTGCCTCATGAGACAGTATCCTTTCTTGCTTGATCAAATCTTTTGTTGAACTTTCTCCCTCTATCCTAAAAAGTGGTCTTCCCATTGAAAACAATGGGAAATGAAAAATATAATAACTTTGCAGCAGATTAATATTTTTTTTCACAAAACAAATGCATACCTGTTCTGTTACCCAAGCTGTTTCTGCCATAAAAAAAAAATCACACCAAAATTCAACATGGTCTGTACTCAAGGTGATGAGGAAAAAACTGCAAAATGGAGACTTTATGACTTTTTACTCCGTCTGAATCTCAGAATCCATGCATCTAACCTTAACGAAACTTGCCACATCAAGAGAGCTACCCCAAGGGACAGCACATACCACATTTTGAGCAAATCCATCAATCAGTTGGACATTTATTAAAGTTCAAAGTCATGCTTTTTGCTCACCATCAAAACAGACTCAAACACTACCCTATCTGCGTTCACACCTCCCTCTCATTTCCTCTTGAACAAGTCTATACCTTTAAGTACCTCAGAGTCACTTTTGACCCTGCCCTTACCTTCCACTTCCACATCCATCTCCTCTGTACCTCTGTCAACTCCCAGATAGGCCTCCTCTATCACCATCAGAACTGTCTCTCCCCTGAAGCTCTCCAACTCACTATCACATCTTCTGTATTGTCTATCATAGACTATGGCATTCTGACATATGGTGTTGTTGACAATACTGCCCTCCAAAGAGTTAAGATTGCCCTGAACAAGGCCTGCCACCTTGCCTTAGGTTGTCCTAAAATTACCCACACATGCACTCTCTACAGCCAAACTAACCGGTTAAACTTTAACGGCAGATTGCAATAGCAAACCTGCCTCCTAGCTAAAAATATTTCCACTGGCCTAACTGCCCCCAGTCCCCCCCCCCACTACATGTGCCCACCACCAAGTCCATCTGTAGCTCACTCAAACCAACCATCCTTGTACCATGAAAAAATATCTCCCTTGTCCAATGATCCTTGCACCATCAAGCCCCTACCTGCCTCAACTCCCTCTCCAACTCCCTCCCCCCACACATAACCCTTGAATCAAAGATTGGCTGGTTCAAAACCATTCTCCAATCACACCTCCTCTCCTCCTTCTCCTGTAACTGCCCCAATACCCCCTGCTCCTGTAACTGATCCTATCCCTCCCAACAATGGGCCTTGTCCTGCCAAGTCCCACCCAATAATTCCTATCCCTGTCAACTCCCATCTTGCTCCTCCCCTAGTCTGATAACAGAGTTTGTCCCACCAAATCTCAACCTCCTACTCCTATTCGGTCCCATGTCTCCCTGTAACTCAAAATTCAATAACATTTCCACTGACTTTTATACAGTGTTGAAATTACATAACCGTTTTCAATTGTATATATATACTTATCTTGTATTCTCTTGTTATCTCATATTTTTCCTTGTTTAAGATTTTTTGTACTCACTATTACTTGTTATGACTATATGTTGCTTGATGATGTGGAGCCTTTGAAAAAGAGTTTCTGACTCAAAGGATTGTAATTCTGATACCTTTCAATAAATAAATAAACAATCTCTATATATATCTAGATAGATAGATAGATAGATGGATATTATACTGGCCCGGTAGGGACAATATAGTTAGGGTTGTGCAGCCACTTCTATGTTAAACCCCAAATTTTGCAATGTAATAAGTTTGCAACAGTTTATTCAATTTGTATGACATTTTGCATGTGTGGTGTGGTGCCATAGAGCTCTGGATCTGGAAAGTTTTGTTCTGGTCAGATTTTCAATTGCGGAGCTGCGGAGTGTGAAAAAGTGTGAAAAATCCTTAATTTTTTGCTAATTCTTTGCTCGTCTCCACAGCCCAAATGGTTTGTCCGCCTCCTCTGAAATTTTCAGATTATATGGGGGCTGAGTCAAGTAAGTGCCTTTTGAAGGTTTGGTGAAAAAAATATTTATTCGTTCAAAAGTTATTAAACTTTTTTATGCCCCATTATAGCCTATGGAAAAAACATGTGCACCATGAAAGCTTTCACGGAAGCACCACTATATTTCGAGCTTTGGGTTTTTAGTTTTGTGCTACCGCCATTTTGTTTTCAGTTAGTAAGGCATTAAAAAACAATGTCATTCAAAACAATACTGCCCCTTGGTAAACACCAGCACTTGGGTTTACTTACTTGGGGCCATAGGAACATGACCCTGGCATCAGTTTTTCTAAATTATGCCTGTAAATATGTTTTTTTAAATTTTTGCCTCCATTCTACAGGTGGATCTTTTGTAGAAGATCCATCCGCTTTCAAGCAAATTACTGCAAAAGTGTGGGCAACTTTCATGAAAGTCAGGGGATCATGCGTGCAACCACCCCACGAGAACCAATGGGACTTATGCAAAATTCTGCAGAATTTTCGTGAAACTACCATGGAAATACAGACTCCAAAAAGTAGTTTCTTTGTCACATCATAACAAAAAAATGGTTAGGGTTTTTGAGCTGAAATATGCAGGATGACAAGCCCTTGTTCCACAGATGTGCATTGTGCTGGCTTGGTGACAAGCCCTTGTTCCACAGATGTGCATTGTGCTGGCTTGGTGAAAAAACTTATGCTGTTTCCATAGTTAAGGCATTCTGAAGCTGCAAAATTTCCCATAGGATAACACTGCGGCATCCACAGTGCCTTTCGGCATCCGTATCGTGAAAACCATTCAAGATACAGATTTTTTGCTACTCTCCACTTAGTCCACCTTTAGTGCCATGCAGTTGTCAGGCCTAACTCTCACTCCATTCTCCTATACTGTAACATGTCAGCTTGTTTATACATGGAACTGGGTGAGAGCTGGGCCTGATGACTCCATGACACACTCCAACATCTGTTGGTGTACTGAAGGTGGGGTGATAGGGGTGGTAACCCTAACATCAAATTTCAAAACTTTTGTCACTGTGCTAGCAACCCTAACTGATGCATTAACTCAGTTTTTTTTTACAATGAATACATATATATATCTATATATCTATATATATTCTAGTGGCACAGTAGTGCCACTAGAGTTAGGGTGGAGGATCACTTCTATGTTAAAGCCTATTTTTTGTATTTTAATAACTTTGCAACCAATCAATGGATTTTCATGAAATTGTGCATGCTTAATCTTGTTGGGTTGGTCTCTTGATTTTGGAAATTTGGTTTGAATCACTTGTGTGGTTTCTGAGATATGGAGTCTAAAATTCCCTACATTTATATGTTGTTTTGCTGTTTCTTTGTCCACTTGTATATCAGAAACTGTTTTAAGTGGTGGTCTGAAATTTTCAGGGTAGAAAGCCTTTACCTCACAGATGTGCCTTCTGATGGTTTCGTGAAAAAATATTTATTTGTTCTAAAGTTATTAAATGTTTAAATTTCTCAATATTTCATATGGGAAAAAACAGATGTTCAGCATGAACATAGATTCTGTATCACTGGAGCCAATACCTTTTTACAGACAGGGTCATCCTGTGTAGCAGGAACCTAATGCTTTTTTTGCAAATGGTTCATCCAATGTTACAAGGGTCTAATGCCTTTGCACAGATGGGTCATCCTGTGTCTCTGGTGGGAAATGCTTTTTCATGATCTGCCATTTTTTTTCAGTTAGCAAGAGAAAGAAAACTAAGAAAACACATAACAAGCATTTGTCAATGCCGAATGCTTGCTTGCTGGCATTTGCATTGGTAGTGTAGGAATTACAGAGCTGCATAATAGGAATGGCAGTGAAGTATTGAACTGAAGCCAACCCCACCAGCACCCTGCAGAGACTGACAGGCATTGGGGTGTGCCTTTGGGTCATCAGGCATAACGGCCACACCATTTCACCACACCCTACCCTGCAGACACCAACAAGTGTCACGGTGTGCCTTAGGGTCTTTGGCCCTTATGTGCATCCTCTTCCATCAGGAAATACAGTGAGATGGATGTAGTATAGGAGAATGGGGTGAACTTTGGGGCTGAAGAGTCCAAGGCACATCTCGATGCCTCTCAGTGGTTTCAGGGTGTGGGTGGGGGTGGAATGGTATGAGCATTGCAGGTGACAATCCCAAGTCACAGCCCTGATGCCTGTCATTATCTACAGGGTGGGGCCTTATGGTCGGAAATGCTAACACTTCAGGCATTCATTGGTATTTTCACTCCAAATTTTCAACATAGTTTTTTTGTGACCCCCACCTCATGAACAGTGACAATATCAGTTTGTTAGCGGAAAACTGCTTTTGCACAGTGACTACGGCATTTATCACAAGTGCAAAAACACATTCCGAACAGGATGTAAAAAATGACAGCGGTACTGTCCATGGGGAGGTCTGAAAAATGGCAATGTTGAAAATCTGCAGTGAAAATATTTAAAAAACTGGTGAAGTCACAAGAGTGCGTAGAAACTGTGCAACGCACACCCATAATGTAATTAGTTGGGGAGTTTTAACAGCAGATTGTCAACACAGGCATTTTGGAACCTCCGATCATGAACACTGTCACTGTGATTTTCTTTATCTGTCCCGAACAATGACTTCCCACAGCGACCATGCATTTTTGTGCTGAAAGTGTGAAAACACATGTCGGCCATGTTGTGAAAAATGACAGCTGTACTGCTCATAAGGAAGTGTGGAAAAATGCCACTGGTGAAAATCTGGACTGAAAATATTATAAATTCATGAACTTACAAGCTGCATGGAAACTGTGCAATGCTCACTTGTAACACAGTCATTTTATGAACTTTTGTCACCAAATTTTCAACATAGCCATTTTAAGACCTCTGATCATGACCGGTGTCACTGTGATTTTCTTAATCTGTCCCAAGCATTGCTTTCACACACCGACTGCACCATTGTGCGCTACATGTGCGGAAACACATTTTGGGTGAGATGTGAAAAGTGGCAGCTGTAATGCTCATAAGGAAGTGTGGTAAAATGGCAATGTTGAAAACGTGGTGTGCAAATATTAAAAATTTGCAAACTTGTGAGCGTGCGTAGGAACTGCGCAATGTGCGCTCCTAAAACAGTCATTTTGGGGAATTGTTTCACCAAATTTTCAACATAGCCATTTTAAGACCTCTGCTAATGAACAGTGTCACTGTGATTTTCTTAATCTGTACCAAACATTGATTGTGCATACTGAATGCTCCATTGTGCGCTACATGTGCGGAAACACATTTTCATCGAGATGTGAAAAATGACAGCTATACTGTTCATAAGGAGGTGTGGTAAAATGGGAATGTTGAAAATCTGGAGTGCAAATATTAAATTCATTGAACTTCACGTGCGTAAGGAACTGCATAATGCACACTGTGAAAACAGTGTTTTTAGGAATTTTTTCACCAAATTTGCAACATAGGCTTTTTGAGAGCCCACCTTATGAACACTGGCACTGTCATTTCGTTAATCGGTCCTGAAAGGTGATTTCGCACAGTGACCGTGAAATCACCCTTCAGGCACGATTACCACCATGACAGTGACAAAATTCATGAGGAGGGGTCCCAAAAACCCCATGTTGAAAATTTGGTGCCAAAATTCCAAAAAATGCCTGAGATATACAGCAAAGTTGAAAAAACCCTATTTATTACATTATACAGTTACCGGCATTTCTTCAGTTCACGGTCGGCTTTAAAGAGTGCAGACTTGTTCCCGTCCACGAAGATCATTGCGCCAGACTCTGGAGGTAAGTATGGGGTGAGGGGTGTGGGGAGGCAGGGTGCACAGTGGGCGGTGCGGGTGGGGGCAAGGAGACTGTGAGAGACCATTTTTTTATTTACAGGGTTTTTTTTTATTATTAAGATGACGGAGGATGTTTGCCACGCTGGGGTGAGCTCCCAGCGTGGCACCTTGAAAGCTTTTTGGGGAGGTGGGAGCATGGAGTTGACGGGGGATTGGGCACCCCCATTGGCTATAACAATCTTTGCCATGCTGGGGTGGGCTTCCAGTGTGGCACCTGCACAGCTTTTTTTGGGGAGGGCTGTGAAGCCGATGGGGGATTGGGCACCCCGTCAGCTATACAGTGTGTGCATGGGGGGGAGGAGCACATGAGCACGCAATATGCACGTGTGCATGTATGTTGGGAGGGGGAGCACTGCACACTGAAGTGGTACTCTCTGTTTCAACTGTATGCCACTGCATTTTGGATCACCGCACTATGTTTCTTGCACATGCATGCAAGCAAACATAAAAATGAATGAATTTAAAAAAACAAACTTCAGAACCTAGCTAAACGGGACCTGTTTAGCTACATTCTGATGTTTTTTTTTTAAATTATGGCAAGAAACACCTTTTCTGGGCACCCAAAATCCCAGGTGCCCAGCTTAGCAAGAGATCTGCTTCTCCCACGTTCTCTGTATGAGAACAGCAGGATTTTCTTGACTTCTGCAGCAACAACTGGAACTTGTACTGCCAGCTGCATGGTGAGGTGTGAGCCACTGTTTCCTTGGTGTCTAGTGGCACCCCCATCCACTGATCACTGTCTCTGACTTCATGAAATATAAATAAATGTATTTCTAACATGACTCTGTGGAAGAGAACATCCGCATTGGCTAAACACCATCCGCTGATCATGGATTAATTTTCAAGTAATCCATGGTAGCTGTCAGTGACAACAGTACCCTTCTCAGCCAGAAGAGCAGATGGAGCATGAGATGCAGAGAGTGAACATCACTCCAGTTGTTAGGCATAGCAGCAGAGAGAGCCCGATCATTGTTTACAATGATGCAGACATGCAGTAGAGGGTCAATTTTGTGGTGTGTGCACAATGTCCATCACTGAGTGGGTGGACAAGCAGTTTGGGAGTCCTGCTCCTCCAACCACTGTTTTTGCCAGTAAACCCACAAAGTTATGTCATAAACAGTTATTACCCCCAAAATGCTGTAACCCCAGTTGACTGGTTTTCTCAGGCTGACCTGTTTCCCCAGTTCAGTGTATCTCTCAGCCTGTCCCAGACCACCCGTACTGTGCTACACTACATGTATTGACACACAGATTCACCGCACAGTTCTGTAATGGTGACTTACTCCATCACTGGCACAGTTGTGTGCTCCACAGTGAAATAGTGCCATAACCCACATCTTGCACCATTCAATGTATGGCAGCAACCGTTCAGTATAGAGGTACCATTCAGTGTGTGTTCATTGTCTATGTGTTTCTTAGCCCAGTCTGACATGTTTGTAGAATATATGGGCACACCACAGCAGCAGTCAATATAACACCACATTGCTCCACAGTTTTCAGAGGCAGATTGACAAACTGACAATGCTGATACCCCATGTGGTGTTCTGTAATGGTGACTTACTCCATCTCCAGCACAGATGTGTCCTCCACAGTTAAATAGTTCCATAATCTGCACCTTGCCCCATTGAATGTATGGTGGCAGCAGTTCAGTACCGAGGTACCGACTCTATGGAATATTTCCATATCTTTATTATCAGAGTTGGACTATTTGGATGGCTTTGTCCACACATGTTGGATCTGATCCCCCCCCGGATCCTGGACTCATCAGTAAGAACTGGCATTACAGTGAGTGGTATTGAGAGGACCACTTAAAAAGATACTTGTTCAGACAGGATTCCAGCTTACATTTGTGAGAGAACTGTAATAGTCTGAACTAAAATTGTCCTCTTTTGCTGGTGGTGGTGTGAGCACTGTCAGAGGGCTCCTCTAGTGACTTTACTCCTTCCGGACATGCTATTGAAATCTCTCCTGGAAATATTTTCTGAGCTTGAATAGTTCAAGGATTCTCCTTTTCTGACTTATTTAGTTTAAATTTTAGTTATTTAAGTTTTGGTGGTCTGGGAAGTATGTGGGTAGGAGGGGATTAGATGGTATATGATTGTATGGTGGTGAATGCTTAGCTAAACTTGATTATATTTATTGCATGGATGGTGACTCAGAGATTGGCTAGGTTTTCATAATTAGTACTGTTAATATGTTGATTTTTGTGTAGTTGGGTAATTGCTTTAGCATTGTTATTTGTTTTATTAAGTTGGTCTTACTGCTTATGCATGTGTAAGAGTCTTGGGCCCCTCCGAATTAGCTACCCAGCAGCCCTGCTGCATGCCCTCTTCCCCTTTTGTGATCTTCCCCTACCTGCTGCTGCCATAAGGCATTGAAGGAAGGTGGGTATCTTTTGGGGGCATGGGGGTCTGTGGCTAGGCACTGGGGGCTTAATAGAGGTGAGAGGGATTGGGTTGTTAAGGAACAGGATGTGCCCTAGGAGGAAATAGAGCTTTGAGAGAGGCCCAATGTGTTTGGTTTCTGTTCCTAGGGTTCCCACCAAACCACATGGGTAGGAAGCTAGAGGGCCTACAGCCTTCTCTGATCCCCTCCAGGCAGTGTTATACAATGGCAGATCAATGAGAAACAAGACCACAATTATATTGGACTTGATGTCTTCAGTCAACCTGGCGTGCATCATGGAGACCTGGTTGGGGGACGATGCAGGTCCAGTTTTGGAGGTATCAGTTCCTGATGGGTACTTCATGATACACTGCCCAAGAGGGGATCACAGGGACGAGGGTGTAGCCATCTGCTTCAGATAGAGACTGAATTTCTATGTAAATCCCATGGGTTATATCTCAGTGTTTGAATGTGTGGCAGTGCATGGGAGCCCAGGTGCATGTTGCAGAATTCTCCTGGTTTACTTCTCTCCGGGGCTAGGTGGAGAATTCCTGCAGGAAGCTGTGTACTTCATCACTGACAGGGTATTGGAGTCACCCAAATGGCTTATTCTGGGGGACTTTAATGCCAGGATCGATGATGACTTCTCACAACTTGGATCTGACCTCCTCCAGCAGATGACATCACTGGGCCTTGCACAGGCAGTTGCATCTGTGACCCACCATCATGGAAACACCTTGGACTTGGTATTCTAACTGGGTCTGAGGTCACCAACCTCGGGATTGATCAGGTTGTTTGGTCTGATTGCTATATGGTGAAATTCACATTTGGGGCTCCTCCTGATCAGCTATCACCCTTTAAGGGGATTGTGCCCAGAGGGACTGATGGCGACAGTTGATTTTCCTGTGTTAGTGCTGTTTGTGTCATTGGTTTGTTGGAAGCGGTGGCAGCCTGTTATAGAGCTGTCTCAATGCCATTCACACCTGTCCAGTATATGACCCAGGTCCTCTGCCTAGAGCACCCCATGATATGATGGGGTTCTCAAGGTGATGAAGACCATGGGTCGGAGGTTGCAGCATTGCTGGCGTAGGACTCAGTCAGAGGAGGAGAGACTGGCTTTGAGGAATCACTGTGCTGATTATCAAAGGGCAATCAAATGTAAAAAGGCAGAGTTCTTATCCAGGGAGATTGTTGTAAGGAAGAACAGACCAGCTCAGCTCTTTCGGACTGTGGACAAACCTCTTCATCCTGTGTGTCTACAGCAAAAAACAGCATTTTCAGTAGCACTTTGAGAAGAGTTTGCTCTGTTTTTCTCTGACAGGGTATCCTCTATTCAGGCCAGGATCTTGCCAGTGAGTCTACATTAGTTCCGCAGGGTGAGATCTGGGTGGAGCAGTGGCACTCCTATTGTCTGGGCAGTGTTTCAGCCAGTGGAGGTGGCTGAGGTCTCTAATGTGATTTTGAAGCTGCTGCACACTTATTGTGAACAGGACCCTGGCCTGACATGTCTCTTGGTGGGCTGCATTGAGGTTATCAGTCCAGTGTTTGCAGGGATAATCAGGAGCTCGCTTTCGGAGGGGGTTTTCCCCAATATCTTGATGGAGGCATTGGTGAGGCCCCTTCTGAAAAAAACATCTTCCTACTTTGATATCCTGGCAAATTATAGACCAATCTCCAACCTCCCATTTCTTGGGAAAGCTGTTGAGAAGATTGTGCCACTGCACCTCATAGAACACCTGGAGACCTTTGACATCTAAGAGCCATTCCAGTCCGGGTTTAGTTTCAGGCACAGTACAGAGATGGTACTAGTCTGGGTCAATAATGACCTCCTCAGGGCAAGAGATCCAGGAGAGGAGTCAATTATTATTCTTCTAGATCAGTCATCAGCATTTGATACTGTGGACCACACCATGCTGTTGGATCACCTTAAAGAGTTTTGTTGACTCACTGGTACCATCATCAACTGGTTTGAGTCCTTCCTTTTGGGCAGGAGGCAAAGGGTAGTGATGGGGAATGTCTACTCCTCCCTGATACCTGTGACCTGTGAAGTTCCTCAAGATTTGATCCTTTCACTGATGTTGTTTGCGGTATACATGCTGTCCCTGGGTAGCCTCATCAGACAGTACAGTCAGGGTTTTCACTGTTATGCAGATGATACTCAGCTGTAAATGTCTTTTGCACCTGGGAAAAATGGTGCAGTTGAAGTGCTAAATAAATGCCTATCTGAGATCCAGAAATGGATGAACTCTAACTGGCTAAGACTTAATCCAGACAAGACAGAGGTACTGATAATTGAGCTGGGATGAGGGCATGATGGGGATACCTCAGGGATGGCAACAGGTTTGCTCCTGGGGTCGACCCCATTGATGGCATCCTTGAGGGTGTGAAATCTCGGTGTTATCCTTTATTTATTTGAATATCCGTTATTTGAAGGTCAGATGTCAACTGTCATCAAATGTTGTTTTTACCACCTGAGGAACATCACCCAGATGAAACCCCTAATTCTGCCCAAGCACCTGCCATCACTGGTGCATGCCTTTGTAACATCCAGACTTGACTACTGAAAAGCTCTTTACCTCAGGGTCAGTGGAGGGAACCTCCACCAGCTGCAGCTAGTGCAGAATGCAGTGGCCAGGCTGCTGACAGAGCTGTCAATGTCCTGTAAAATGACATCAGTCCTGCGGAGTCTGCACTGGCTGCCGGTCAGGTGAAGGATTCTCTTCAAGGTGGGCTTACTCAACTACAAGGCCCTATATAGATTGGGCACTGGCTACCTGCTAGACTTCTCAACTCCTGCTGTCACAGCCCACTACCTTCATTGCTCCATTGAGGGTCTCCTGGCAGTTCTGAGAACTGGGCTGAAAACCTCAGATTATCGACAATGGAGCCATTTAAGAGAGCCTAAAGACTCATCTTTTTATCCTAGCTTTCACTGTTAATGTATTTTAATCTACAAAAACCTTTAATTAGTTTATTTGTTCTGAATTGCTCATATGATTCAAATGTTTTTACCACCCTGCTTAAATTGTTTGAACTTGTTTTACTGTACGGAACCCAGAGGCTCCGGGATTGGCTGCCAGATAAATGAGTATTACTACTTACTACCACTACAGTTCAGAGTGTGTTTATTGTTTGATTTTCTTACAATATTTAGGCAGAGCACAGCGGCAGTCAATATAAGACAGCATCGCTCCTCATTTATCGGAGTCACAGTGAGAAAGTGACAATTTTTTTCTACCATGTAGTTGTTCAGTCACTCATATGTCTGCCAGTGTGTGAAGTTGCTGGGAATTGTTTTGTATTGTGTTCACACCAGTAAAACCCATTCTTTAATTCTCCACTGCCTGTGTGTGTTTTGTTCACCGTGTCTGTGATCCATGCAGTGATGATCCTGCAATAGTCATCAGTTAATAATTGAAGAAGCACTGCATGCATTCCCTGGTGTCTAGTGGCACCCCTCACCCACTGCTGGTCCCTCCCCCACCCTCATATGTTGGATTGCCATCCTGGTAAGTAAAATAAACAATCATGGTAGTCTAACATACTAACATACTAAAATGCCAGCAGAATAGGCCTAACAGTCTCTCGTGTCTGCTCGATTTTCAGCACCCGCACTGAGGGCCGATTTTGGTTCCCCCCCCGGGTTATACTGTCCCCAGTCCCAGATGTTCCACCTGTATTGTGCATGGTCAGATTTACCCTCCCGCTGTACCTGTCCCATCCCCTCTTAAACCTGTCCACAGTCTCCATCTCTACCAGCTCCCTGGGCAGTGCATTCCATGGCTCCACCACCCTTTGAGTGAAATAACATCTCCTCTTCTCCCCTCTGAGCCTGCCCCCTTTCAGCTTACACCTGTGACCTCTTGTTGCCCCACCCTCCTTCCTTTGGAGCACCCTGACTGGGTCCCCTTTATTGATCCCTTTCATGTACTTAAAGACCTCTATTATGTCCCCCCGTCTCTCCTATCTTCCAGGGTGTACATGTCGAGCTCCTTGAGCCTCTCCTCATAGGTCCTCTCCCCCAGCCCCCAGATCATTTTGGTTGCCCTCCTTTGGACTTTCTCTAGGAGTGTAATGTCCCTCTTTAAATGTGGTCTCCAAAACTGTACACAATACTCGAGGTGTGGCCTAACCAAACAGTTGTATGGTGGAAGGATCACTTCTGCCTTTCTGGAGGTAATCCACCTGGCGATGCATCCCAGCATCCTATTTGCCCTTGTTGCTGCCCTCCTACAGGTCTCCAAGTTGTTCATTTTGACATCTACAACTACCCCCAGGTCCCTCTCACCCTCCGTGACCTGAATCATGTATGCTTCCAGGGTATACCCCTGGCCTGGATTTCTGACTCCCAGGTGCAGAACCTTGCACTTCCCCACATTGAATTTTAATTTCCATTTTCCTGACCACCTTTCCTGAGCCTCCAGGTCCTCCTGCAAGGCCACCTTCCCCTCTTCCCCATCCACCACTGCACCTAGCTTTGAATCATCTTCAAAAAGACTCATTTCATTCCTGATCCCCCTCCTGATGTCTGAGATATAGGCGTTGAACAGGAGTGGCCCCAGCACTGACCCCTGGGGACCCCACTAGTAACCCAACTTGGGGATGAGGCTAACCCTCCAACCACCACCTTCTGAGTGTGCACAGAAAGTCAATTTCCTATCCGTCTTAGCAACTGTTTCACTGCCCCAATTTTCTTCAGCTTATCCAGCAGGCCACTGTGGGTTACTGAATCAAATGCCTTGCTAAAATCCAGAAAGAGGACGTCCACTGGCCTACCCTGGTCCAGGGCCCTTGTCACCTAATCATAGAACTCAACAAGATTTGTCTGGAACAATCTTCCCATGACAAAGCCATGCGGCCTATCATCCAAGTACCCTGTTTGCTCCAGTAACCCCCCCCAGCCTTTCCTTGACAGTACCACCATCACCTTGCCAACCACCAATGTCAGGATAATGGGCATGTAATTTCCTGCCTCCTCTCTTGATCCCCCTTGTGGATCAGCATGACATGAGCCACCCTCCAGTCTTGGGGTGCCCATCCAGTCCTCAGAGAGATGTTGAAAAGCTCCACTAGAGGGACTGCCAGGACACCTGCCAGTTCCCTCAGCACCCTGGGATGTATCTCATCTGGCCCAGGTGCTTTCTCCATCCGAAGGGACCTAAGGGCTTCCCTTACTCTCTCTACTGGGATTTCAGCCTCATCCTCCCCCTTTTCAACATCCACTGCTGGTCCCCCACCTGTCTGTGGTGGCCACTCCCTTTCCTCAGACCCATCAGGGCCCTTGGTCTCTACTGGTCACACCCCTTGCACCAGTTTGCCCCCACTCCCCTTGCAAGACATAGCCCCTCCATCCCTCCTGGTAAAAACTGAGGCAAAGTACTCATTTAGGACTTCTGCCTGTTTCCCCGCCTCCTGTGCCCAACCATCCCCTACCTTTATCTTACTGATCTGCCCCTTACTTTCCTTTTTTCCCCTATGTATCTAAAGAACCCCTTGTCTCTCCTCCGCATCCCACTGGCCAAGGACTGCTTCCTTTTTGCCTAAGCTACTCTCACCACCCTGGTGACACTCTTGGTCATCAGCTCATATTACTCCTGATCCCTTTCACTCCTTGACCATTTGAAGTGCCTACAGGCTGCCTTATTTGCCTTCACCACCTCCTATACCTCCCGGGTCCACCAGCAGGGTTTTCTGGCCTTACCAAACTTATGTCTTTCCCTTGTGCAGGATCTGGTAACCTCCTATATTCCACTCCTGATGATCCCCCATCTGCTTTCAGCATCCATATCCAGCCTTATCCTGTCTAGATGATCTTTAAGGATCCTTCCTGCCTCCATGAAGTCTGCACCCCTAAAGTTGGTTAACTTAACTTGGTTAACTTGGTGTATATAGACAAAGTAGGCAGAAAGCCCATTTAATTGTCTCCCACTCATAGTGGGTTTATTTATTGATGGTCTTATGTAGTAAATATTCATCTAACCTTCTTCTAAATATGTCTAATGACAAGAACTCCACTATATTCCCAGGAAGATTGTTCCAAATCATTGGAGTACGTATATTATAACATTTTTTATGTCTGGTAGTTCGTGCTCTGTGTATAGCTATTTGTCTATCATGTGATCTTAAATAACTTTCTTCTGGATCCTTTTTATATTACATTGTTCCATTAATGCCGTATCTCTCAAAATTTGATGCAACAGAAGTAAATCACCTGTAATTTATCTGGTCTCTGAAGAAAATAGAATTAAACTCACAAGTCTTTCACTATAATCCATATTTTTTAGTCCCTTAATGGATTTTGTCATTTTTCTTTGAACTCTTTCAACATGTGTGATATCTTTTTTGAGATAAGGGTTCCAAATTGGAGTTCCATAGTCAAGGTGGGATAAGACATACATCCTATATAATTTCAGGACACAGTCTTTATTCCTAGAAATAAAAGCTTTGTTAATGGAACGAATAATACTATTACATTCCCCTACTATCTTGATTATAAGGGAGCCTGAGGATAATTGTGAGTTTATCCATACTCCAAGATCTTTTTCACATGTACTATTTTTTATAGGTTCTCCATTAAGAAAATATGGATATTTTTGATTCCTTTTACCAAAGTGTATCTCTACACACTTGGTTTCATTAAATTTCATATTATTTGTCTCACCCCATGTTTCAACTTTCTTAAGGCTATCACCAAATTCTTTATACTTTACTAATGATGAAACTTGCCCACCTACTTTTGTGTCATCTGCAAATTTAGTGATGACTGATTCCAGACCATAACCCATATCACTGATATATAGACTGAATAGAATAGGGCCCAACACCAAACCCTGGGGAACTCCACTAGACACACAACCTTCATCTGAGAGAACAGAGTTTATTCTCACCCTTTGTTTTCTGTTTGTCAACCAATTCCCAATCCACCTTACTTTATATTTATTTAGACCTAGGTTGGACAATTTCAGAATAAGTTTATTATGTGGTACCATATCAAATGCCTTTCCCAGATCCAAAAAGATTACATCTACAGGTTTCCCCTTATCTAAATTACTGCTAACATGATTATAGAATGACAGAAAATTGGTATTACATGAAAGACCTCTTTTTAAAGCCATGTTGAGACGTGTCTTGTAAACCCAATTCAACTATATCATTCTCTATTCTATTTTTAATCAAGCGGTCTAAGATCTTATTGCAAATCGCTGTGAGGCTAATTGGTCTATAACTGGCCACATTAGATTTATTTCCTTTTTTGTGTATTGGGACTACTGTTTCACTTCGCCAGTCAAGTGTGATCTCACCAGTTAAAAGAGATTTATTAAATATGAAGGTCAATGGACTTGCAAACACATCAGCAAGATGTTTCCAAACTACAGAATCTATATTATCCTGACCTGAAGAGGAGGATATTCGTAGTTTTGATAACTCCTTGAGTACCATATCTTGACTGATACTAAAGACCAATGAGTTATTTACACTAGGGGTGATCACATTAGAGTTATTCACTTGATAGATTGACGTAAAATAATTATTAAAACTGTTTGCAATATCTTTATTGTTATTTTTTATTTTTCCATTGACTATCACTGAATTGATTCTTTTTGGTTTTTATTAGATGCCAATTTATTTTCAAGTTTCATTTTCCCTTTTTTAATTATAGATGATTTCAACAGTCTCTGTTGAATCTTATACTTGCTTTTGGTTATTTTGTGATAAAAGAGATTTATATTTTCTAAATGATTTATTTTTCTTACTTATTTGAGCCTTGATTTTTTTATTAAACCATAAAGGAATAATACCATTTTTATTTTTATTTATACACCTTGGGATAAAATTATTTATTATTTCTTATGTTTTTGATTTTAATTTATCCCACATCAAATTAACATCTAATTCACAAAATGATGTCCCCAATCAATTTTATTAAATGCTTCAATAATTTTTATCCAATTGGCTTTTTTATAGTCAAATGCTAGAAAAGATCCTGTTGATTTAGGTTTTCTGATATTAATAATACATTCTATAATCTTATGATCACTACCTCCTAGGTGAGGGATAACTTCTATATTATTAATTCTTTATTTGGAGTTGGTTATTGCTAGGTCCAGAATATTTTTCCCTCTGGTAGGAAGTTCCACCATTTGATGACAACCATGGGATACTAATGTATCAACCAGTAATTGCTTGAATGCAGTAACTCCCTTCATTGGGTCCCAAGTAATGCCTGGTACATTAAAATCTCCCAGAATTAAAGCATTGCCTAGGCTACATGCTTTATCATTTTCATCAATTAAATTACTATTATAATTATTATTACTGTTTGAGGGTTGATAACAGGTCCCTAACACTATTTTAGACAAATGGTGGAATACTATATTTATCCATAAAGTTTCAGTTATTCTTCAGAAGTGTTAGTTATTTCTAATTCTTGACACTGAATATGATCAGAAACATAACAACAAACACCACCTCCCTTCCTATTTATATGATTTTTGATGAAAAGTTGATACCCAGGAATACTATTAGATCAATTATTACTCTCATCCCACCAAGTTTCAGTTACACAAACACTATCTACACTGTATTTTTTTATGAGTATTTTTAATTCCATTAATTTGATGTTGTTAAGGTTTCTGACATTAATGTTACAAATCTTAAGATTCTTAAATTTAAAGTTATTATGGTTGGGTCCTATTTGGATTCCCTCTTCCCCCCTTGCATTAAGTTTAAAGACTGATTTATGATGTTCTCAAAAGTTCTTCCTAGTTTGTAGGCACCCTGCTTACCTAAGTGTAGTCCATCCCAACAGTATAGTGATGGATTATCACAAAAGTTTTCCCAATGGGGAATGGATTGATACCCTTCTTTAAGTGTCCATTTACGCAACCATTTGTTTATACATTTGATTTTTTTGGTAGTTTGGTAGTTTGCTCTTGGTACTGGTAATATTTCAGAAAAGAGTACCTCACATTTAAGTTCTACTAGTGTTTTACCCAAGTTTTAAATTCCTGCTTGATTTCTTCAATGGATAGTTTTTTTTAAGTCATTTGTGCCAGCGTAAATTATGATAAGGGGCTTTGGAACTGAATTGTGTAAAATATCAGTGCACATTGAATTTATGCCCTTGATTCCTGCCCCACGAAATGATGAGCATGCTATATTGTGTTTGTCTTTTCTGGACACAATTTTGTCCGTGTATTTAATTATTGAGTCACCTAGTACAACATATTACCTATGTGACTCATTTGTTGGTTGTGTTTCCATAGACAATGCATCATCTATTGTGCCTAACTGTACTTCTACAGTTTCATGACAGGGTATCTCATTTACTACTGTCACCAGAGTTTTTATTTTATTTTTGTGATTTCCTCCTTTGTTAGTTACTGTAGAGTCAGGCAAGGTTAGGGCTTCCCTTGTCCTGGGTATAGGTTCTGGAATACCGGTTGACAGTATAACTGCTTGTTATTCAATATTAACAGTACTAGAAGAGAAACTAGTATGCTGTGCATTGTTTACACTAAGCTGCTCATTTTCCATAACATTATCACTAGTGTCCAGATCAATCAAGGGTTCATACCTGTTGCTTAGTGTAATATTATTACCCAAGGCCCTACGTCAAGATTTAGATTAATGGCCTGCAACAACTTCAGTCCAATCTTCGGATTCACTGGACATACTATTCTCATCGAATGCTATTCTTTTCTTTTTTTTGTATTGACATACCTCACTGTAAAAGTCCAAACCTCCTGACTCTATATTATCACTCAGATTTTTTGATGTACCCTCACTCCCAAAAGATCTACCTGTAGTTTGGCTCAAGGTTTCCTGATGTTGTTCAATAACTGTTAACCTTTTATAGAAGTTATCAATATCTTCCCTCAGAACACTATCATTGATGCATTTATTACAAACATATAAGGGTATTTTGGAAAGGGAATTGAATAAGGTGTACATAAAACAACTATTACACTTTAAGCCCGTTTCCCCATCAAATGTCATAATAATATCTCTCCTAGTGGGCTTTAATACATTAGTAGGAGCTGTGCTAGTACACGGGGGCATTAACTAGCACAATTATGTCACTCATTTTTAATTTGTTTACCTATCAGAGGTAACACCACTGTGTGATGAATATTTTATAATTACTTAGTAAAGTAGTTGGCTTATGTTCTCCTCTCTTTCCCTCTGACACTCTTGACACGCATGACACTCAACGCTCGTGTCTTAGTGTGCATCTTCATGTGAAAGAACACGTTCGCCCTGCTCGTGCTCACCCTGCTCACTGCAGGGCTTCCTTATATAGTCCCAGATGACCCAGGAAGGACTGCCAGGGGTCACTGAGTGACAAGAGCAAAATAAACATAAAATTAAACTAAAAGTGTTAAAAACCACAGAATGTGGCTTAACTAAGTAGCAGCAGTACCTCAAGCAGTCAAAACTGCAAAAAAAAAACAACCCAGAATGTATGAGTGGTAGTTTGTAGGTGCAATAGAATGAACTACCTTCCTCTTCCTAGTATGTCTAGGTCTCCAAAACCTTGCGATAGTGAGTAGTATACAGAATTAGTTTAAATCAGGCCACAATAATGTTTTATATATCAATAAAGTCTGTAAAGCAGTATTTCAGGTGATAGAGGTAATACATTTAATATTTCCAGCCTTGTTCAGCTTTCTTCCCCCCTTAGGTCCATGAAGAACCAGAATGTGGCGTGATTATTCCCAGCCAACAGGTCCCTCACCTCTAGGCCCCTAATCTTATCACTGTCCACCAGGACAACATCCAGTGTCCGGGCCTCCCTAGTTGTCTCACCCACCTGTTGTGTCAGAAACGCATCCTGGAAGACATCCAGCAGCCTCTGCTCTCTGGCCACTGGTGATGTCATAGTCCCCCAGTCTGTTCCTGACATGTTGTGATCCCCCATTACTATTACCCTTCCCTTTCCTAATCTACAGTGTCCCTCAAGATTTGCCACCAGACTTTCTTCTAGGACCTCCACCAGTGCTGGTGGTCTGTATACCACTCCAACCTTTACTCTCTAACCCCCCCACATCAGCAAGGTGACCCAAATAGCCTCCACTTTCCCCTCTGCCTCCTCTACCCCTCCAATACCCACATTATTTCTGACTAACAGTGCTACACAACCACCCTTTCCCTTCCCCCTATCTTTTCTGAACATGCTGTAACCATCCAGATTTATGTCCCACTCGTGCCCTTGAGTGGCCCAGGTCTCAGTGACTGCTGCCACATCTACCTCCCTCTCAACTAGCATTGCCTGGAGTGCAGGGATTTTATTTCCTAAGTTCCTGGCATTTATCAGGACCACTCTCCATCCCTTTTCCCTCTTATCTTTTCTGCCCCTTGAGCTCCCATTTGTCAGCTCCTGCACCCTACCTGGTGACCCAGTTCCATATCTCCCTAGCCCCCTAGAGGAGTGGAGACCATGTCCCTCATTTATCGTATCTGCTGGCACTGCCCCTTTTTGTGGTCCCTCCCTCCTCCCTCCTCCCCAATGCCTGTTCACCCTCTGTTTATAAAAAAAATTAAATATCCCGGTAGTCTAGTGGTCCCTTCCCCTTCCCCTGATGTTCAATCCTGTCAAATGACCTGGTAGTCTAGTTGCCTGGTCCCCACATTCTCTGCACCCCATGCCCTCAAAAAGGCATTTTTTTCCTAGTGGTTGAGTGCCCCCCCACCCTATTAAGCAACCACTCACTACCCTGCTCCCCCTCTGCATCCAGATTTGCAGTGTGCGACCAGCACAGCCCTACTCTCACCTCCACAGCTTACCGCAGACTGTGCTATGAATGAGTGGTGATGTAGAATGCGCTATGAATGAGCTGCTCATGGAAAAAAAGGATTATGACACCTCAAGAAAAAGGATAACTTTTTTTTAATCCTTTTTCACCAGTCGATTGCTTTCTTGTGAGGTGCAATCATCCTTTTTTGTCATCCAAAAAAGAATTAAGACTTCTCAGACCAGATGGCCCAGCAGGTAATCCTTTTTCATGAGATGTCATAATCCTGTTTCAAGATACAAACAAGCATTTGTCAATGCCAAATGTTGATTGCATTGGTCCATTGAGCTTGCTCACTGCCCCTCTGTCACTTGCTCATTCTGTTTCTCCTGGTGCTGCAGGCTGCTGTTTTGTACTGGGTTCCTGACTGCATTGGCACCCTTTCCTGTCTCAAACAGAAATTTGCAGCTGTCCTGAAAGAGTTCCGTTGAGGTGGCTCACTCTCCCTCTCTCACTCGTTCATTCTGTTTCTCCTGGCGCTGCAGGCTGGCCTTTTGTACTGTGCTCCTGCCTGCATTGCCGTCTTTTTCTGCCCACAAAGAAATCTGCAGCAGTCATGATAGAACTCTATTGAGCTCGCTCACTCCCCCTTTCTCACTCACTCATTGTGTTTCTCCCGGTGCTGAAGGCTGCCCTTTTGTACTGGGCTCCTGCCTGAGTTGGCACCTTTTTCTTCCCACAAAGAAATTTGCAGCTGTTCTGACAGAGCTCCATTGAGGTCACTCACTCCCCCATCTCACTCACTCATTCTGTGTTTCCCAGTGCTGCAGGCTGCCCTTTTGTACTGGGCTCCTGCCTGCATTAGCGCCTTTTCCTGCCCACAAAGAAATCTGCAGCAGCCCCGACAGAGTTCAGTTGAGCTCGGTCACTCCCCCCTCTCTTACTCACTCGATCCTAATCTGTCCCAAGCACTGTTTTCTGACTGTGACTACGGTGTTCTGTGCCAGAAGCGTGAAAACACATTTCAGCCAGGATGTGAAAAATGACAGCTGGACTGTTCATAAGGAGGTGTGGAAAAATGCCAGTGTTGAAAATGTGGCATGAAATTACTACTAATTTGCAAAGTTGCAAGAGTGTGTGGAAACTGCACAACCCACATTCATTTTATGGAGTTTCATCACAAAATTTTCAACATAAGCATTTTAGGACCTCTGCTCATGAACAGTGTCAGTGTGATTTTCTTAATGTGTCCCGAACACTGATTTCTGACAGCGACCATGCTATTGTGCATTGGAATAGTGAAAACACATTTTCCAGGAGGTGAAAAATTACAGCTGCACTACTCAAAATGAGGTGTGGAAAAATGGCAATGTTGAAAATCTGGAGTGAAAATATTACAAAGTTGTGAAGGTACGAACGTGCGTGGAAACTGGGCAATGCACACTCGTAACACACTCATTTTATGTGCTTTCATCACCAAATGTTCAGCATGGACATTTTAGGACCTCTGCTACTGAACATTGTCACTGTCATTTTCATAATGTGTCCCGAACACAGGAGGTTGGCAGGTGGTTAGGAGGAGCAAATCAGGTGCCCCATCACTCTCTGCTCTCCAGCACATTACCTCCAAAAACCATATAAACGCTACAAACAGGTATCTGCCTCTATCTCTGAAATCAAATAAAGAGGCAGAAGACACTGCAGAGCAGGACACTGCGGCACAGGAGCTAGCACAACAATACTCACCCAAATCAGGAACCAAAACTAAACAAGCACAAAGGAAATCAAAAAACTTCTGATCATAGGAGACTCCATGATTGGGGAGTTGATACCCATCTCCAGCCAGGGTGATGGTCAGATGTCTCCCAGGTACATCAGCATGGAGAGACACTGACCGCATTACTAAAATTGTTCACAAAGCAGGAGAAAACATTGATGTCCTAGTACACATAGGGACTAATGATCCCGCCAGCCGGTCAGTTGTGGAGACCAAGGAACACCTGACTAAGCTGGGTGACAAACTATCATCTATTTCGTCCGGCATCTCCTTCTCTGAGATCCTGCCAGTCTGGGAGAAGGGAACAGATGGACGGAAGGTCAGAGAAGAGAGAGAGGAGCTAAACACGTGGCTCAAGGACTGGTACCAGGAGAAAAGGACACAGGATTTGTGGGAACTGGCAACAGTTCTGGGAGCGAAAGTTCTTTAAATTTGATGGACTGCATCTGACTAAAGAGGAGTCAGTGCATTGGGGCAGAAGTTTGACGTCTTTGCAGAATATTTAAACTAGCAAATGGGAGAGGGTGCAGCACCCCATACGTCGAATGGAAGAACACCCCTCCCCTCAGCTAGTGGTCAAACAGGAATTCAGCGTGTTTGCCATTCATTTGCATCACCAGGTAAGAAAAAGGTTTGTCTCCCCACACGATGCACAGGGTAATGCCAAACTTCACCAACAACTAACACACCAAAATCTGGCCAATGGAAAATCATGTACACAAATGCTCACAGCCTGGGAAATAAGATCCCAGACCTGCAGGCAATAATGTCAGAGGCTAAACTGGACATAGTAGCAATTAGTGAGACGTGGTTTACCAGTAACCACACTTGGGAGACTTCAGTACCTGGCTATGTATTGTTCAGAAGAGACCGAGGTGCAAAGGGGGAGGTGGCCCTGTATGTTAATGAAAATATCAAAGCTACAGAAATTCAGAATACACATAAGGAGCCAGAAGAACTGTGGGTCACCCTGAAACAGGAAATGGACAGCCATAAGAACTGGGGTTGTCTACAGGCCACCAGACCAGAGGGAGGACATAGACACATTACTGTTAGAAGATATACAAAACATGACAGCTAAAGGGAGGTTCTGATAATGGGAGACTTCAACATGCCAGATATAGATTGGTCAATACCAGCAGGAACATCTGCCAGAACTAGACTCATAGTGGATTCCCTGCGGAGGGCCTCAAACAACTGGTACAGCAACCCACAAGAGACAGGGCCATCCTAGATCTAGTACTGACTAACAAAGAAGGGATCACAGATCTCCAGGTAGAAGGTCACCTGGGGTCCAGTGACCATCACATGGTATGGTTCAATTTGGCTACTACATCAAATCATCCCATCCAAGGCAAAATATGGGACTTCAGAGGAGCTGACTTTGATAAGATGGCCAACAGAGTTAAGCTAGCCCTGGCAAAAGAAAACACAGGTGAGGAGGTACAGGCAAAGTGGGCAAGCATTAAGGATACAATACTTGAAGCAACATCCCATTGTGTTAGACAGAAAAGGAAGTGCAAAAGAAAAGGAAACCACTTTGGTTCTCAAATACAGTAGCAGAAAAGGTCAGAGCCAAAAGGCTGGCCTTCAGAAAATATAAGGGAACACAGCAGGATGAAGATAGGGAGGCATACCAAACTGCCCTAAGGGAAGCAGGTAAGGCAGTAAGGCAGGCAAGTCCCAAACTGAGGAAACACTAGCACGAACAGTAAAGAAGGTGACAAGACTTTCTATAGATACATTAGTGAAAGGAGAAAGTCCAGAGGGGGTATTGCTAAGCTTAATGGAGAAAAGGGAGCATGTGAGGAGGAGGACCCTGTAAAAGCATCTATCCTAAATAGATACTTTTGCTCAGTATTTACTGAAGAGAAGGTAGGCAGGGCCCACAGCTCAGCATCATGGACACAGGGGGAGGGAGGTGAGCACTACTCCACAAAAGAAAGGGTCCTACAAGAGCTTGCTAAGCTCCAGGGTGGATAAGGCAATGGGACCTGATGGCATACATCCCAGGGTACTTAAGGAGCTAAAGGAGGAACTAGCAGAGCCATTAGCAGAATTGTTTAGTGAGTCTCTGAGCACAGGAGAGGTCCCAGAAGACTGGAGAAGGGCTCATGTGATCCCGCTCCACAAGAGTGGTAGCAGGAGGAGGCGGGGAACTACAGACCAGTCAGTCTTACCTCAGTAGTGGGCAAGATTATGGAGGCACTCCTTAAGGAAAGGATAGTGCAACACCTGGAATCCATAGGCACAGGGATCCAAGACAGCATGGGTTTACAAAAGGAAGGTCCTGTCAAACTAATCTCATGGATTTCTTTGACTGGGTAACCAGAGTGGTGGACCAAGGGGAGCAGTTGATGTCGCCTACCTTGACTTCAGCAAAGCTTTTGACACTGTTCCACATAGAAGATTGATAAATAAGCTAGGTAGGCTCAGGTGGGTCAGAAGTTGGTCAACTGGTGGCAAACTGGTTGACTGGCAGAAAACAGAGAGTGGTGGTAAAATGGTATACAGTCAGAAGAGATGCAAGTCACAAGTGGGTACCCTCAGGATCAGTCCTGGGGCCAGTCCTATTCAACATCTTCATTAGTGACCTCGCAGATGGACTAGAGGGTAAGGCTTGTCTGTTTGCAGATGACACCAAGATCTGCAACAGAGTAGATGATCCAGATGGGGTGGGCAGAATGAGAAGAGATCTGGATAAACTAGCAAATGGTCAGAAGAGTGGCAACTGGGATTTAATGCAAAGAAGTGCAAAATCATGCACATAGGGAAGAGAAACCCTGAAGCCACTTATAGGCTGGGAGGGAGTTGCTAGCAGTCACAAAGGAAGAAAGAGACTTGGGCATCATCATCACTGATGACCTAAAATCATCCAAGCAGACCCCTAAAGCAGTAGGTAAGGCTAGGGGGTGTTAGGTGTATTAGTAGGGGTATCACAAGTCGTAAGAGGGAGGTAATAATCCTCTGTACAAGACATTGGTTAGGCCCATCTGGAGTACTGCGTGCAGTATTGGAGGCCACACCTTCACAAGGACATTAACCAAATTGAGGCAGTCCAGAGAAGGCAACCAAAATGGTGCAGGGACTGCATCAGAAGACATATGAGGACAGATTAACGAGATCAATATGTATACCCTTGAGCAAAGGAGGGAGAGGTGATATGATCGAGACATTTAAACACCTTAAGGGCATAAACAAGGTGAAAGAGTCTAACATGTTTAAATATAAGAAAAATTGCAGGACAAGAGGACACAGCATGAGATTAGAGGAGGCCGATTAAGGGGAATGTGAGGAAATTCTTTTCACAGAAAGGGTGGTAGATGCATGGAATAGCTTACCACAAGAAGTGGTGGCTATGAATACAGTGCAGGGCTTCAAACAGGCATGGGATAGGCATAAGGGAGCAATACAAATGACTATGAATAGATAGGTCACTGACAGAGCAAAGGCCGATGGCACATTTATAAGGTAGAAAAAGAAATGGGCAGACTGGATGGGCCTTGCGGTCCTTATCTGCCGTCAACTTCTATGTTTCTATGTTTCTATGTTTCTATTTCCCAAAGCGGCCGCTCTATTCTGCGCCGGAACTGCAAAAACACATTTTGGCCAGGATGTGAAAAGTGACAGCTGCACTGTTCATAAGGAGGTACAGAACAATGGCAATGTTGAAAGTCTGGAGTGAAAATATTATAAATTCATTAACTTACGAGCGTGTGTGCAAACTGCACAATGCATGCTCATAACACAGTCATTTTATAAGGTATCGTCACAAAATTTTCAACATAGGCAGTTTAGGACCTCTGCTCATGAACAGTGTCACTGTCATTTTTGTAATCTGTCCCAAACACTGATTTCCTGCAGCAACCGCGCTATTCTGTACAGGAAGTGAGAAAACAAATTTCGGCCAGGATGTGAAATAGGACAGCTATACTGTTCACAAGGAGGTGTGGAAAAATGCTAATGTTGAAAATGTGGCATGAAAATATTCCAAATTCACGAAGTTACGAGTGTACATAGCAACTGCGCAACGCATGTTCGTAAAAGTCATTTTTTTGGATTTTTTCTACCAAATTTGTATCATAGGCTTTTTGAGAGCCCACCTCATGAACACAGGCACTGTTGTTTTGCTAATCAGTCCCAAAAGGTGATTCTGCGCAGTGACCGCGAAATCACCTTTCAGGGCCGAATAAAGCCATGACAGTGGCAGAATTCATGAGAAGGGGTCCCAAAATTCCAATGTTAAAAATGTGGTGCCAGAATTCCAAGAAATGCCTGAAATATGCAAAAAAGTTGAAAAAAAAACTATTTATGCCATTATATAGCTTACCAGCATTTCCTCAGTTCGCGGTTAGATTTGAAGGGTACAGACGTGTTCCTGGTCCACCGAAGATATCGTCACACCATACTTCAGAGGTAAGTATGGGGTGAGGGGGAGTGTGGGGAGGCAGGGTGCACAGTGAGTGGGTGAGGGTTGTGAGAGGGGGCAGAGAGACCGCGAGGGACCATTTTCTTTTTTACAGATTAAAAAAAAAAACATTGTGGGATGTTTCTTTTCTTTACAGGGGCATTGGGCACACTGGGATAGGCTCCCAGTGTGCCACCTGATCATTTTGGGGGCAGTATCCGGCCAGGGTTTTGGGCACCTGTCGGCCACATACAGGGGGCAATTAGCCGAGGGGATTGGCACCCCTCAGCAGAAAACGAAGGTTTTTGGGGACATTATACTGACAGGGAGTGGGCTCCCCATTGGCCGCCGTAGAAACTGAAGGAGGGACTGAAGCTGACAGGAAGTGGGCTTCCCCCGCCAGCCAACTTCAACCAGGACGGGGAGTAGCCGATGGGGATTGGGGCCCCCATCGGCAAACAAAAACTGTTGTGAGGAGGATGCATGCTTCCAAGGAGGATTGGGCACCCCCTCAGCAGAGGGGGCTGATGAAAATTTTTTGTGAACATGGTGGCAAGCCGCTGCCACATTCACAACCAATATTACAGTACTAATGTTTCGCCCAGCAATGATGGGTCACTCCCTCATTGCAGCGAATGTCTGAAATGTTTCAAAGTTGTGGCACGCTGGCTGAACTAGTGTCAGCAGCAGCATGCCACAGCATTGGGGAAAGCAGGCCAAGCCTTAAAAGGCTATGGCGGCACTGGTCACAACTGGGTCGCACCTCCATAACCTGCTTCTGGCAACCTGTGTGCAATCAACATAAAAAGGATTATTCAAATCTCAAAACAGGCCAGCACTACCCACTACTAAAAAAAGGCAATGACACAAGATAAATGTCTAAATATTTGCAGTTTAATAATACTGCTCTAAACACAAAATGTGCACAATATACAAACCTCATACATGCTGTTAGTACCTGAAGAGGCTACTGCAAACTCAGTAGAAGTCAGTTGGGCCTGCCCTGCCCTCCCAGCTGGGGCTAACAGCATGAATAAACTTTGTGTATTTTTCACCTTTTGTGTGGAGCAACACAGAAAAATCAAATAAAGACCTCACTGTTAGGTCCAGCTAAAAGTTACTTTATTGAAGTCACAAGCAGACAAGCAGCATCCCCAACTCCCAATGTTTCATGTCATGCCCAAAGCTTTTTCAAGACGTGGCTACCTTTGGAAGTGTAATTCATTTTAAAGCCCATATTTAAAGAGACAGTACATATTTATATAAAGAACACAATGCTTCTATACATAATAACATGGGCTATATATTAACCACAATATTGCACATATTATATACATAGCACATAACCACAAAGTGCTATTAGAAATACATGATTAAAAATTTTAAATAAACAAACAGTGGTGGCTAGAAAAGGTAGTAGCAGTACACCAAACATAATAATAAAAAAAAGACAAAAACAATTTCCTAATTAGTGCTAGGTGAAATTTGAAAATTCCGCTTGTGTGGAACTTTCACAATAGAGCAAAACTTCAGCGTAAGTTTTCATTCTTTTACCTTGGGTGAAATTCCGAATTTCCACCAATTATCTGTAGTTTTTCACCTCATAGGGCGTTATTTAGTAACAAAATGCAGAATTGTTGGCACTAGATGCAGAAATAAATTGCCCTGTGAGTTGTTCCACAGTATAGTGTAATTTTATGTGTTTTTCAAGGGATTACTGTGGATTTCTTTTTTCGACATCAGTGTATTGCCATATTTGATTCTGTCGATGTTGTATTGTAAATCTTAAGATATAAAACTGAATGTAAGCACCCAAAGTGTAGATCCACTTAGCTGTGGTGACAGAAATGAAGATTAATTGTTTTTTTTTATTTATTTTTTCCCTCCTAAACTTGCTTTATTGTGGATTTCTTATTTCTAATTTCATAGAACTGGCTGAGTTGTGTGTTTTTGTTTTCGCAGCATTGTTCATCAAATTCCACAGTTTAGAGCAGTAATTCCACCATTAGTTCTCATTAACCCGCAGTTTGCTCAAAGCACATGATTTTCAAGTCTGCATCCACATGGCTAGAGTTGATTTATCCACAGTTTTCAATAAATTCCTAATAATCTCCAATAATGCAGACTACTGTATTGTTTAAATTCAGTGACAGTGTGAATCTTCAGCAATTATGCATGGAAAATTGCAGAAATCTCAAATTATGCTGCAATTATTACTAACTGCATTTGGACTGGTTGCAGCTCTTCAGTGATCACATGGTGTGCACATAGCTTAGGCGTGTGAGTCTCTCTCCTTCAGTTTCACTTCTGAAGAGCTCTCTGCAGTCTGATGACCCTATTTTCTTTACACTTAAATCATCATTTGTGTTGCCAAAAGTTCCATACATGTGCTTTTCCTGATGATGTAATAATTTTGTTATACTTTTTCTGCTGAGATAATCAGTTTTTTTGAGTTTTGTTTAGTGATACTTCTGAGGTACTGTGCTTCTCACAGTTTGTCTTTTTTTCTGTGAGCTTTTTGACAGAAAATTCAGTTTGGTGTTTGTTGAACTGCTGTTTTTCTTGAGTGGTGACTGAGATTTCTGAAGCAACCTGTGAAGTTCTGTTGACAGGAATTAGTGCAGTAGTTATATTGATTCATAGATAATTTTTCACATCTCATTTTTTTCATTGTTACTTTATATTTTTGTAGAGGGGTAATAACTAAAAGCAGCAGAACATGTTTTCTGGAAAGTCAAAGTGTGCTGCAGACTCTGGGAAGAAAACAGTTGCTGTTTCAGCACCTAAAACTGTCTCTACTGGAGGTGTAGAAGGTATAGGGGAGTGTGGTAGAGGTGTTAGCAGCAGCATAGTTACTGGTAGTGCGACTACAGGAGTTGGCCATGATGCGCCAACTTCAGCAGCAGGAGTTGGCATCGCAGCTGCTAGTTTTTTTGGATTGAATAAGCATACAGTAGTGGTCAAAGTTCAGCAGCTGTGGTCATATCCCATACAAGATCAGCAAGAAAAACTGCTGTGGATGTTGCTGTACTCCTGTGCCAGTAACAGGAGTCTCAGGAGGAATAGGAACAGCCGCATGATGATTCTGAGGATTTTTCTCAAGAGCTGATAGGGAGGAATAGTACACTGGCAATGGATTATAGCACCATTAGGCCTGATGTTAGGTGTAGTCCCCAACCATTAAGTTTTCTTGCTGAGGAGAGGGAGCGTGAGCAGGTGGTGTAGAGAGAGGAAGAGGAGGTAGAATTTCATCTGCTTGAGCCTGATCAACCTTCTTGGGCTAATGCAGAGGGTGATGTGCAGGGTGCAGATGAAGATGACTTTGTGGAAATATATGAATTAGTGCATGAAATGCCTGAGTCAATCATTACTGATGGGGGGGGATGATGATTCAGTAACTGACTCTATGTGGAAACCTCCCCAAAAAACAACTGAAAAAAAGTGATGGGTAAAGACAGAAAAGGCAAAGGAACATCTGCTGAATCATTGCAGGGTAGGAAGCAAGTGGATGTTAGAAGCAGGGCACCACTACCTGTTACAGAGAAACAGAAGGAAAAGCTGTAGCAGGCAATAGTGTTGTCCACCCCAAACCTCCCAACTCCATCCCCTGTACCTGCACCTGCAGCATGTAAAATATGACGTGTGTGGAGGCAAGTCACTAGTGTGGGATTTTTTTTCTGTGTGTGATAGTGATGATAGCACAGCCATATGTAACATACGTAAATCAAAAATCAGTCATGGCAAGCTGGGATCAAATTATGGAACCACTGGAATGCATAGCCATATGCTAACGAAATGTCTTATTCGCTGGTCACTGCAGAAGCGAATGGCGGCAATGCCAATTTCAATATCTGCTCATGTTGAGCAATGTGAAGCACCACTAGTTTCCACATTTGACCCCGTACTCAGTTCAACCATTATTGATTCTGCAGATACCAGCGGTAACACTTCTCAGTGTGAACTTCATGCCTCTCCTGCCTCTGTCGGAAGTAGGCATCATGGCCTAACTGTTACCCAGGGCAGTCTAATCACAAGACAGTCTCGTAAATGCAGTACATCCACCTGCCCATTAGTCACACAAAAGATGAAGCAGCCAGATATTAGATCAGCCCTAAAAAAGCACATTAAGTACCACCATGACCACCCAGTTACAAAAAAGCTGAATACAGCCATTGTTCATATGCTTGCCACAGACCTGCTGCCATATTCTTTTGTGGAGAAACCCGGCTTTCTTCACTTGATGGAAAAAGAGGCACCAAAATATAAAGTTCCCAGCCACACATTCTTTTCCACAAAGGCTGTCCCTGCTCTTAATAAAGACCTTTCCTGCATTGTTTCCCATGCAGTGCCCCACTCAAAGGTACCCACAATCCACTTTACCACTGATATATGGACAAGTAGGCCATCTTCCGGGATAAATGTTAGGTGTGTTACTACACACTGGGCAAATTTACCCGGTGTTTCTGCCTTTCACCCACGTACGTCTTCTTCAGGTTACCCACTATCATGCGGTAATAATACTGTTGGTCCTCGTCAGCATGCCACCCTAAGTATGCAGAGCATGCATGGCTCTCATACAGCTGAAAGGATATTGGAACAAATTAATGAGTCCATCACAAAGTGGATTAAGCTGCATAGTTTCTCTACGAGCTTTATTGCTACTGATAATGCTCATAATGCTGTGAGAGCAATCTACGATGGCTCATTTTTTCATGTCCCATGCTTTGTCCATGTTCTGAATTTGATTGTTAAGGCATTTCTTGAGCATGAGTCAGTAACCAGTATGATGAATGTGAGCCATAAAATTTGCAACCATTTTTCTTGCTCTGCACTTGCCAGGTCAGAGCTGATCACTCTTCAGAAGGCAAATTGAGTGCCGCAACATCGATTAAAACTGGATGTTGTCACACACTGGAATTCAAAACTGTATGTGCTCAAGCAACTATTCGAGCAGTATACACCGATAAACGACTATGTCATGCAGTTGCGTGACCGTGACATGCAGGCAGCCATGTCATTCAGTCCAGCTCAGTGGATGTTGATGGACAGTGTAATTCAAATACTCAGTCCTTTTGAAAATGCCACACAAGTGGTCAGCTCTGACAATGCATGCCTGAGCCAGGTAATACCGCTGATGATAGTATTGTGTCAGGCACTGGTAAACATCAGGGTACAGTTTCAAGTGACAGCTGACTCAGTAGGTGTAGAACTGGCTAACAGGATTCTTCAGTTATTTGATGATGACCCGAGAGTGATTTACATCAACACCTCAGAGGCATATGTCCTTTCCACATTGCTGGATCCAAGGTACAAACACAGCATTACTGCTCTACTTCCCGGTGGGAAGACTGAGGTTGATCACCATTTCCTTATCCTTCGTTGTAAGGTAGAAAATTGGATGGCAAAGGACTATACTGAGAAACAGTCGTCATTTGGATCCTGTCCCTGGAACAAACCTGACAGTAGAAAGGGTAGTGACACAATTTCCTCCTCGTCCTCTTCCACATGTAATGTGCCTGTTGTAGTGGCCTCCTCCTCCTCATCAAGCAGTTTCATAAACCATCTGTGGTCCATGCTGAAGCAAATTGGTGTTTCCGTATAGCTGCCAAGTCATAGAAAAAGTCAGCTACAGTTGGCAGCCAGCCATATGGTGCAGTCCTACTTGGATGGCCTACATCAGCTGAACATTGATGAAGAGCCACTGTTACACTGGCAAAGCAAGCTAGAAGTGTGGCCTGCCCTGGCATCTCTGGCTGTCGAGTATCTGACTTGTCCCTGTGCAAGTGTTAGCTCAAAGAGGGTTTCAGTGCCTCCAGTGCAATAGTCAGTGATTGGCACAGTTGCCCATCTGACAGAAACATAGAGTACCTTACATTTATAAAAATAAATTCTCATTACCTCCCATCACAGTGTAAACTGTAATTGGTGTTGAGATATTATGCTGGTGAGGAAGGTGATGTCAAGATGGAAACTGAAGCTGAAGAAGATGGTGTGGTTCTCCCTTCTGAAGAGGAAGACATATCTGAGTGGTTTGAGTTATCCTAATCATGCATTACAAAAATATGGATGTGCAGTGAGGTAGTCATCACCCCATCACACGCCATGGTATTATACTGAAGATTCATGTACATTAAAGAAACAAATATTTAAAGTGCATAAGATTGTAATGGTACTTATTGTCCAAGCTGGCTGACGTTCATGGTCCGCCCCCTCCACCCCCAAAAATTTGTAAGGACACATGTTGGCTTTTCCATTAGTTATTGCTTATGATGCATATCATGATGTGTTGTACGCCACTTACTGCGTAAAACAGTCAGCCACCAGTTAATGTCCAAGTTGGCCGATATTCTGGGTCCTTTCCCTCCCCCCAAAGAAAATAGAAATACCAAATAAATTGAATGGACACATGTTGACTTGTCCAACTGTTACTGTTTCTTTATAAGTACTGATAATATTTAGTAAACTGTGGCATCTTCAGCACCTTTCCAAGTTTTACAAAGTTCATGTGCATGTTACATCTCAAGCAAACCACTAAACAAATATAATTATCTGAAAAAATGTTTTGAACAGTGTCAGAAGTTGTAATCCTTAGCTGCATACTAGTGATCTGAATTTGTATCTATTCCTCTTGAAAACAATGTCAGCAGCACATTCCCCAATAGTTATAAGAACATAAAAAAATCGACAGCAGAAGGAGACCTCTCAGTCTATCGTGTGTGCTGAAGATACTAGTGATTGAGTTCTGCCCCATGTTTACATCTTTGATTCCAATACCCCCTCTCCCACCCTGATATTTTTTTCTTTCCCTGCCACTTCCACATGACATGCCGTAGTACTTATCCCATGTCCTTTTGAAGGCACCCACTGACTTTGTCTACACCACCTCCATTGGCAGCTCGTTCCATACTGTCACCACTCTCTCCATAAAGAAGTGCTTCTTCATGTCCCTCTTGAACCTTTCCCCCACCAGTTTTAGGTTGTGCCCTCTAGTGGTGGTGTTGATCTTTATGTTGAATAGGCCCTTGTTTTCTATCCTGATTATTCCTTTCAAGTATTTGAATGTCTCTATCACTTCCCCCATCTGCCTCCTTTCTTCCAGCATGTACATCCCGATGTTCCTCAACCTCTCCTAGCATGATCTATTCTGCTGTCCCCCTATCATTCTAGTCACTCTCCTCTGAACTCTCTCCAGCAATTGCATGTCCCCAAGTATCTCTCCAGTCTGGCCAGGTCCACCCTCAGTTCCCTTATGCCTGCCTGGCCTGGGTGTCCACCCTCCCACATAGCTTGGTGTCATCTGCAAATATACACATTTTCATCTTGAATGCCTTCCTCTTTGTCGGTCATAAACAGCACTGGTCCTAACACCAACCCCTGTGGAACCTTGCTTGTGACCTCTCTTGTACTGGAGAATCCCCCTCAACCACCCTTTGTGCCATGTGCAGCCAGTTAGCAACCCATCTAACCAACCTTTCCCCTATCCCTAGGTCCAAGTTATAATTTTCTGGACCAGATTCAAGTCCCACGGGACCGGTGTATCTGAAAAACAGAACTAACACTAAATATCTGTGCCACACTGTCCCTGCTACACATGCATACTGCAGTAAAAGAAACAGAGTAACTATTGTTCACCAATAAATGATGCTGGAGCTGCTACTAAGACATTCACCAACTCAAAACCATTGCAGGTCAAGCCGTCCCATATCGCAACAGCCATATTAAGTTGTATGCTACATTAATTTTGCCGATGATGCCACCCCTAGCAATCTCCTGAAGATGAAGAAACCATCCCATACTCAGTTGATCCTGCTGTACCAAACAATAACAGCCGATGTAGTCAAAGTCAAGATGATGCCCCACAGAATCCTAAAGATGATGACTGATTTACTGTACCAGGACCCATCACCTCACCACTGCAAGCAAACTGTGGGTTCTGATGCTGCAGAGAACAGCAGAAACAGCAAATTTTATCCTGATACATGACTCTGCTTCAAGTGACACATTCAGCAAATGTACCACCAGCATTGAATTTTTTGATCTTGTCTGTGCATGCCATAACAAAGAAAAACATAAAGAGGAAACATGATGGCCCAGTAAAGCTGCTGAATCTGGATGCAACTGCTGATTCTGAATCAGCAACCATAACACAGGTTGGTAGAGCTCTTAAAGTTTGCTATTGTCACATCATGTGATGTAGTACTTGAGTAATTGTTTTAACGACTACCCTATTTTGAATGTTGAAGACTATTGCATTACTGTTACTCACGTAAGAGGCTTTCCTAAACAAAATAGCATTGTCTGTGTATTGCGTGGTGTGTGTGTGCTGACAGTCACACATGAGGAGGGAATGTGGTGGTACTAGGGTACTTTATTTTGGTATGAATTGTAGTCCATAACAGTCTGTTTGTAGAGTCATGTTACTAGCACTTACTGTTTCAACTGCTGTTAACCAGTCCTACATTTCTAGCACCGTGCATAAAACCTCATGATGACAGTGCTGTCTCTTGAAAAGCAAAATTGCTGTTGTTTCTGGTACCTATCTCACTCTGACTTATTCTCCTTCTAGGACTGTCACACAGTGCCACTGCTGCTGCTGTAACTTTGGTCAATACCTGGATCATGAGTCTGACCAACCCCACACCACCATCCCTGCTGCTTCCTGATGTGTCCATCACAACTGACCAGGTAAGAGATATAGGGAAACTTTTTGTTTAATACCTTTGCCTTGATCTTCTTCTCTCAATGTCAGCCAGTGAAACAGCCACATGTCATTTGTTTCTATAACTATCTCACACCCACCTATTTCCTTTTCAGTCCTATCATATGCTGCTGCTGCTACTGCTCTCACTGACAGGATCATACCTGATGCCACTATCCAAACCTGTTTCTTCATGATGTGTCCATCAAAACTTACCAAGTAATATATTTTTTGGGATACCTTCCTATTTAATATCCTTGATCTTTTCCTCTCATTGTCAGCCAGTCAAACAGGTAAATATTGTGCTTGTAATTCTGCTTTTACTCCCCAAATATGCAGCATGTATTTTATGGGAAGTGAGTAGTCATGGGGGGATTTAAACAGGAAAATGACTGTGTGGGGCACTTCAACAAGCATGCCACCAGTTGATGTAATCTTATCTGAATCTTGACATATAATAAATTGTGTCAATAAGCAGTACCCCTGCCCAAGACAAGGATGACTACAGTGGTATGAAAACTTAGATTTATGTATTTTGGAAAAGGAAAACAGAACAAGATGCAAGTTTAGAAAAACACACAACGAACACTCAGTAACTTATATAACTATACTACCCATCAATTACAAGAAAATACAACAGTAACTATAGTCAAGGTTAAGAAATGAGAAAAAATAATGAAAACAGCAAACAACACCACCAATTTAACAACACTACAATTTTTAAACTTTTTACAAGATGTCAATGTCACAGCAGTATTGTAACCTCACCAGACATTTAACATTTTTTGCTGCAGACTGCTGTTCTCGGAGTTCTCCTACCAACTCCAACCACTGCAGCCAACCTCCTTAGCATTTTCATAAGTTTTTGTTGATTCCCCTTGACTTCAACAATGTGGGTCTCCAGATAACTGACCCTTTGTGTCAACTTCATTATTTTCTTGTCCCTCCTCTTATTTTCATCCTGCTCTGGCTGACTTGTATCATGTGGAGGAGCTTGCTGATTGGCACCATCAGCATTTGTACCTGTCCCTGGCACACTGGCACACTGGCACTTCCTCTGATCTCAGCGGGCTTGGGCTGCTGTGATTCCTCCCTCACTAGAAGACGTTCTAGTGCCTTCCTGATTTTCACAACCTGGTTTTTGTGCCATGTTCTTTGAGTTGCCTCCTTTGGTGGCTCCGCCTCACTTTTGGGTTATGACCCTGATGAGCTGATGAATTCAAGTGCTGCAGTACAGAAAGAAAGGATTGTGAGGGAAATGAGGGTTCATTACAATGTCCGCACACATATGACTATGGTAATGCTGTGAGTGACTGTTATACAACAATTATACTACACAGATATATATTTTTTAAACACTGTATGGGACCGTGCATGGTCTCAGCCAGGGAATGCTCCACACCGACAAAGTAACAGGTACTGTAGACATTACTGAGTGCACACCCACAGCACACACAACTGAACCCCAAAGCATTAATGGCACACCTCCCTGATAACAACCACTCATATGTTAGAACACTGGGACATCACGGGTTTTATGACTGTTGCTGATGCTAACTTGCTACTGCTAGAGCATTGCTAGTTTCTTATTAACCAAATTATGTCACTTCATGGTGTGTTCATTCCAACTACCCATGTAATATCATACTCTTTATTTTCATTTTTTAAATAAACATTGCAAATGGTTTATGTTTTCTCTTTAGTGTTTATAATGGACATCTTTGAGGCAGGCATTTAACACTTTTGACTTAAGTTTGCGGTGTGGGATTTAAAGGAAGTACAGTGGTAGTGGACTGCTATTACTGTAGTAGCTGCAAATTGTGCTGAGACAGACTGTACAAGAGGTAAAGATAAATAAGATCCCTGGTTGTTTTCGATAACTACAATTGCTGTTCAAGAAGTAAATAATGTCAATCCATGCTTGTCTTATTTCTATGACTGTCACTGTGCTTCCATTTGTTTCAGGTCTGCTTCACTACTGTTTTATGACTATAGCCGGCATTGCAGCTGCTTTGATTGCTGTTTGCATCCTACAATACTTTGCCAGTCTGGTGGCAGACGGATGTGTTCATAACCAAACTGCCTAGGTAAGTACTTCAGCCTGTTCAAAAATGTGTGCAGTTGATATCAGGGAGTTGGCACAGTACTTTATAGTTGGTCACTTTGAATGTGAGCATGACTTCCTATCACAGTGCCTGTTGTGGGGGAGGGCATTCCCTGACTGGCACCGTGCAGTGTCGCAGTGTTCAAAAAAGTATACAGTTGATATCAGGGAGTTGGCACAGTACTTTCTAGTGGGTCACTTTGAGCGTGAGTGTGACTTCATATCACAGCACTGTTTTTTTGGGGGGGGGATTTCCCTGACTTGCATTGTACAGTGTCCCAAAGTTCAAAAAAGTGTACAGTCGATATCAAGGAGTTGGAATGATACTTTCTAGTGGGTCACTTTGAGTGTGAGTGTGACTTCATGTAGGCAGTATAGCGCAGTGGTCTAAGGCTCTGAGCTGCAAATTTGGTGACATCCAGCAGACCAGACCTGGGTTTGAATCCCACAGCTTCTACCTGCATACTGTGTGACCCTAAGCAAGTCACTTAACCTCCTTGTGCTCCCAGGTCGCTCCTGTAAAAAAGCTTTCAGCTTAGTGTGCTATACCTGGTTAAACAACTAAAAAAAAAAAAAAATGTCACAGCACCTGTTGTGGGGGAGGAATTCCCTGACTGGCACTGCACAGTGTCCCAGTGTTCAAAAATGTGTACTGTTGATGTCAGGGAGTTGGCACAGTACTTTTAATAAGTCACTTTGAGTGTGAGCGTGACTTCATGTCACAGTGCCTGTTGTGTGTGTGGGGGGGGGCATTGACCTTACTGGCACCGTGCAGTGTACTAGTGTTAAAAAAAGTGTACAGTTCATATCTGGGAGTTGGCACGGTACTTTCTAGTGGGTCACTTTGAGTGTGAGTGTGACTTCATGTCACAGTGCCTGTTGTGGGGAGGGCATTTCCTGACTGGCATTGTGCAGTGTCCCAGTGTTCAAACAAGTGTACAGTTGATATCTGGGAGTTGGCATGGTACTATCTAGTGGGTCACTTTGAGTGTGAGTGTGACATCATATTGCATCACCTGTTTTTTGGGGGGGAATTCCCTGACTTGCACCGTGCCGTTTCCCAATGTTCAAAAAAGCGTACAGTTGATATCTGGGAGTTGGTATGGTACTTTCTAGTGGGTCACTTTGAATGTGAGTGTGACTTCATATCACAGTGCCTGTTGTGGGGGGGCATTCCCTGACTGGTACCGTGCAGTGTCCTAGTGTTTAAAATAGTGTACAGTTGATATCAAGGAGTTGGCATGGTACTTTGTAGTGTGTCACTTTGAATGTGAGTGTGACTTCATGTCACAGCACTATTTTTTGGGGGGGGGGATTCCCTGACTTGCACTGTGCAGTGTTCCAAAGTTCAAAAAAGTGTACAGTTGATATCAAGGAGTTGGCACGATACTTTCTAGTGGGTCACTTTGAGTGTGAGTGTGACTTCATGTCACAGCATCTGTTGTGGGGGGGCATTCCCTGACTGGCACCGCGCAGTGTCCCAGTGTTTGAAAATGTGTACAGTTGATATCAGAGAGTTGGCACGGTACTTTCTAGTGGGTCACTTTGAGTGTGAGTGTGATTTCATGTCACAGTGCCTGTTGTGGGGAGGGCATTTCCTGACTGGCATTGTGCAGTGTCCCAGTGTTCAAACAAGTGTACAGTTGATATCTGGGAGTTGGCATAGTACTTTCTAGTGGGTCACTTGGAGTGTGAGCATGACTTCATATCACATTGCCTGTTTTTTTTGGGAGGAATTCCCTGGCTTGCACCATGCAGTGTCCCAATGTTCAAAAAAGTGTGCAGCTGATATCTGGGAGTTGGCATGGTACTTTCTAGTGAGTCACTTTGAGTGTGAGTGTGACTTCATCTCACAGTGCCTGTTGTGGGTGAGGGGGCATTCCCTGACTGGCACCAGGAAGTGTCCCAGTATTCAAAAAAGTGTACCATTGGTATCAGGGAGTTGGCACAGTACTTTGTAGAGTGTCACTTTGAATGTGAGTGTGACTTCATGTCACAGTGCCTGCTGGGGGCACTCCCTGACTGGCATTGTGCAGTGTCCCAGTGTTCAAAAATGTATACAGTTGATATCGGGGAGTTGTTGAAGGGAATATTTTATGTTAAGGGTTCAGGATGACTAAAATAAATACTGTATGTCATTAAAAAATGGCAAGAGAAACTGAACCCAATTATAATAGCAATAAGGTAGTCACAGAGGTTATGTTAATCTTAAAGTTAATCACCACCTGTTGCTGGCAATACATCACTTTCCAGAACCTCGTGCCACATTCTACCACAAGTGGTGATTAACTGGAACATTAACATAGTCCCTGGTTGTACCTTTTTGTATATTTGCATATTTATGGATGCCTGAACCCTCAACTAGAGTCACACATGAGCACTGAACTTTTTAAAACCTTTACCACTGATAAATAGAACCACGACAAGAAAGACATAGGGCAAGGAAGTTAAGTGACTTACTTAGTTACAGACTATGCAAGAGAGTGGAGTGGTCACAAAGTAATTGTCAAAAATTTTGATGGGCTGGTAACATTTTGTAGAGCAACATACATGGGGCCCGATTCTCAAAGGGATACACCTGACATAACTTGACTTGGCCAAAAAAAATGGTTCAAGTAGCAAGTTACGTTAGGATATGCAACATTCCATATTCTGCAAAGTAGCCTGCGGCATGTCACAGACTGCTTTCGCCAAAGTGGACTTAGGCCATCAGTTACACCCTAAACCCCCTGCGACATGGCACTAGGGGATTTATGGCAGCAGTTGCACCCTATTCTGTAAGGGCAGTAACAAAGTCCCCCAGGGCGCTATTCTACAACAACCCCGGGGGAGAACCATCAATGTAAGTTACACCAGCATATAACTGGTGTAACTGTACTTACACCACTGGGGGTTGCCTCCGTGTGCAGTCCACCCATTCCTCCCATGGTATGAGAGCCATCCTCCCAACACTGCCCCATCCCCAGAACATGATTTCCCTTCAGGGCGACCTCTGTCTCCCCCATACCTTAATGCCCAGCAGGGCTACCCCATGCCCCTGATCCCCTGTACATGTTTATTAGCCCTGCAGGGCTGCACCATGCCCCCAAACTCCATACAGGTTAAATTTCCCCACAGGGCTGCCCCATGCCCCTGAGCCACTTACATGTTGATAGGTCTGCAGGGCTGCTGCATGCCCCCGACCCACGTGTCCTATAAGATACTCACAACCCGCAAGCTGAAATAATACCCATGATCCCTTACATGTTGCCCATACATCTGGGCAGCCCTGGTAGTCTAGTGTCCACCCTCCCACCCAGTAGCGATCACCATCTTCCCTCGCAAAAGACCCGCTCGAGGTCAGCAACTGGCAAAGCCCACCTCACCACTGCGACCAGCCACCAACTGAACACTGCAGAAGCGCCTATTGTAAATACCACATGTATGTACTGTACAGTATGCTCTCCTGCAGTGTTCCATTGTCAGCTGGCCACGGAGGTGAGACCTGGACTGTGCCAGTCACTGGTCTCAGACAGGTCTTTTGGGGGGGAGTGGGTGGTCATGTGCTGCCGGGTGGGAGGGGTGGACAGCTAGACAACCAGGAATACCCAAGTGTATGGGCAACATGTAGGGGATTGGGAGCATTATTTCAGCTTGCAGGTGGTGGGTATCTTACAGGACACTTGGGTCAGGGGCAAGCAGCAGCCCTGTGGGGCTTCAACAGGTGCAGGGCTTGGGGGCATGGGGCAGCCCTGTGGGGCTTTCCGGACAGGGGGGATCCAGGCATGGGGGGGCACTTGCGCCCTTCACACCCAGAGTTGCAGGTTATGACAAACCCTTAAGGTATGCCCTTTGTTTGGCGTACCTGTTGGTTTGTTGCAAGTTGCCAGTCTTAGCCTCAGGGACCCTGCCCCTTTTAGAATCAGGCGCAGTGTCCTCGGTGCAACTGCACCCCTCACATGTCGCAACTTGCGACATGCATAGGGGTGCTTATAGAATCGGCCCATACACTGCAACATAGAAATATAGAGACATAGGAATTATGTGTCCAGCTAATAAGGACCACCCAATCCATTCTGCACATAAGCCCTACACCTGCATGTGGCCTACAACATGATCACAGGTCAGTGGTCGTTCATCACTCAATACAACATCAATGTTACTTTGTGACTATACCAGGCATGTTTACAACCACCCACTGTGCTCATTAGCATCCTACTACCACCTCTTGTTGCAGACCATTCCATGCGTCACCTCCCTTTCTGTGAATAAAAACTGTCACACTTTTCATCTTACTCTCCCCCGCCCAATTCTTATCATGCCCCTTCATTCTCTTCATCATTCTAAATTAGAAGAGGTATCACTGATGCACCTTCTTCATGCCGTTGAGGTACTATAAAGTTTCTTTCATTTTCCCCCAACCACCCTTGTATCATTCCATGCAGTGATTACATACTGACAGGTATTTTAGTCTATCCTCTTATGTTTTTGGATGAAAATCCTGTGACATCTTGGTAGCCCTTGTTTGGAATGCTGATATGTTTGTGCAGTAGTTGCCACCATATTTGCAGTCAATAATCGGGGTGAGGCAGCAGGCCATACCACTGTTTTATAGAATCGCATAATCTCCAGCATTGTGATAGTGATCCAGCTGTCTATGCACCACAGCATGACACTCTCCATTGCCACAGCATTTCTGTGACTCTGCAGAAATGCATCTTACATAACAAGCAAACAATGTACTCTATAAATGGCATGTAACCGTACTGAAAGGGCCATTCAGAACTCATAATCATAAAAATGACCTACCAGAACCAGGTACATTGGGAACAACACGTCTGACATCAACCTTAACATCAGCTGCATCACTATTGCCAGGCCTGGTGGTGGCACTTCCACTAGATGTTCCAGGTGTATCTTCAGGTTGCCATTCAGCTTTTGAAAATAAACAACAGATTTAAGGTTCGCCATTCAGAAACAAATATAACATTTCAAACATGAAATGCTATAATCAGCATTGCATTCAATGGTTATGAGTAAGACTGCAGTGTTAGGTGTCTTATTGTGGACAACAGCAAGAAAAGCAATAAGACATGACAGGGTGTCAATGGAACATATTTTCATGCATGGAAAGGTGCATAATAAGACACAAGGCCTTGGTCGAGTGCCTTTAGCCACTGGCCGTGTGGTAAAATATGTTCCGTGCACATCCTGGAGTGTCGGATTGTGCTTATAAAATGGTCTATTAATGTTTAAAAAAACAAATACATACAAAACTGCATTTTAATGCATAACAACATTTTTTTTTGCTCAAAAATCCTTATGCTGTACAAAATAGTTCCTATTTGTATTGGTGGGAAAGGGAGGTGCTGCTCTTAATTTAAGCATAGATTACTTATTTATGCTATTAGTGTGCAGACAGCCCTGGGGATTTTTGGGGGGATGGGAGGGTCAGGTATCTGATTGGCTCCCTGGAAGTAACAGCCTCAACTGCCATTGCCAAATTCCCTGGGTCTCATATGGACGAAAAACAGCTGTATATTCATCCTCCTCGTCCCCCCTCCCTCAGCTCACCGTCCCTGCAGCATGACCCACGAAGCTGCTAGCAGCCACCTGGAGTGACTTTTAGGGCCACAGAGAAATCAGAGCTTTAGCAATGGAAAAGAAGGTGGCAACGTTTAGAGCACAACATTCTAATGTTCCTGATTTCTCTTAGAAATTTGGTCCTGCCTCTCTGAACTTTTCATTGCCTGTGCATGGAACACATTTCATGCAGAGGCAATAAGATAGTACCACAGCAGATACACTTCAATTAAATAGGGATAACATCAGGCAAAGACTACAAAAACTTGATCCAAACAAAGCTCATGGACCAGATGGCCTACACCTTCGGGTGATCATAGAATTGGCAGCTGAATTGGCAGGGCACCAACAAGGCTTTTTCAAACGTCAGATTAACTCATGGGAGGAGCTGGAAGTCTGGCAACAAGCAGATGTGATTCCAAGTTTTTAAAAAGGGCTCCAGGCAGGAGCTAGGTAACTACAGATCCATTATTTTAACTGTGGTACTGGGGAAAGTTCTCGAAGGGGTCACCAAGGGCCATGTAGTAACTTACTTGCAGCAAGGAGGAGCTATCGATATTACCCAACATAGCTTCACAAAGGGCCACTCCTGCCAAACTAACCTCCTTGAGTTCTATGGTAGAGTCAGCAAAGCACTTGATAAATTGGATTCAGCTGATGTAATTTTCCTTACATAGAAACATAGAATTTGCTGGCAGATGAGGACAGCTTGGCCCACCTAGTCTGCTCATTTCCTTACCTGATGGATAAGTTGCAGATTCTAGTTAACCAACAGCTTACTTCCTCCTACCCCCCCACTAGAATTGCTCTTTGTCTGTCCCATGCATTCTTGAATTCTCCCACTGTTTTTGACTCCACAGCTTCCTCAGGAATGCTGTTCCATGCATACACAACCCTCTCCATGAAAAAATACTTTCTAATATTATCTCTGAGCAGTCCCCCTCTATCTTCAAATTGTGCCCCCTTGTTCTTGCACATCTCTTTTTCTGAAAGATGCTACCCTCTTGGACTTTATTAATTCTCTTGAGGTACTTGAAAGTTTCTATCATGTCCCCCCTCTCCCTCCTTTCCTCAAGGGTATACATATTAAGCTGCTTTAGTCTCTCTTCATATGTCTTCTGCTGCAGACCCTGCACCATTTTGGTTGCCCTCCTTTGAACAGCCTCCACTCTGTCTATGTCTTTGCGGAGATGGGGTCTCCCGAACTTCATGCACCTTAACTTCTCTAAAGCATTAGATAAGGTCCCACATGGCAAACTCGTGGACACCCTCATACATCACAACATCAAGGGCAATATATGAAAATGGACAGCATTATGGCTGTCAAGAAGGAAGCAGAGGGTGTGCATCAAGGGCACATATTCCAAGTGGTCTGAGGTGTCCAGTGTGGTTACTCAGGGCTCAGTATTGGGACCATGCCTTTTTTAATATTTACATTTCATCAAGGACCAATAAAACAGATGTCTGGGTTTCCAAGTTTGCTGATGATACTAGACTGGGTAGGATAGTAAGCAACACACAAGATGCAGCTACACTGCAAGAAGTCCTCTATGAAATGGAGGCATGGTCCAGGAAATATAGCCCAGCCTTTAACACTGATAAATGTACAGTGATGTATTTTTTTTTGTGTGCAGTCTGTTTATTAAAGTGTTCATCACACATCAACAGGAAAAAAGACAAAATACACACTACATTTAATATTGGACGGACAAAAAAATACACATAGACAAACAAGAAGACGAAAAAGAAAAAGAAAAATACACCTGGTTATTTCATTTATACATCACATTAATTCCATTTGTAATGTTACACTATTACAATGTCATGACCGAGGGTGTGGATTTGTCCCCGAGATCCTGTGCGTCCATAAGCCCCCCATCCCTCTTGTTTCTTCACCTAATTAATAGCAGAGGGTGGCCCCCATGTCTCGCTCTGAACTGAATACACATGAGAGGAGCCAGGATTAAGCTCAGAAGAGCACCAGCAAACATTTGTTTGCACCAAGTGTCCTTTCTCCAAGGGGGCTTCTTTACTCATTTCCTGCATCCTTCTTACACCTAGACCTAGGTGTCCCACCCCGTACGGAGCATTATGCTTTCGGAGATGCTCCGAGTTGCCAGGAATGGGGCCCACTCCCTCATAAACCTCTCCTCTCCTCTCCTTCTCTTGCTGCCCAGGTGAATCTCTCCAGGGCCAATGACCGCAAAACCACCCTTTTCCAGTCTGCTATTGTGGGCCCATTTCCAGTCAACCAAGTGTTCTGAATGTAGTGCCTTGCCAACACAAACAATACTCTAACCCACCTGGGCAAGATTTGCCATTCTTCTTCCCCAACTTTCCTTTCCATCCCAAATAAACACACCAGAGGATCCCGGGATAACCAGTCCCCAGTCCCCTTGTTTACCTCCTGTACTACCTTCTCCCAAAATTTAACCAAGACTGGGCATGCCCAAAAACAATGATAGAAGGTACCCAGCCCTCCAACACATCTCTTGCAATTCGGGAATACCCCACGGTGCATCCAGTGCACTGCAAATGGCAGCCAATAAGCTCTGTGCAGAAATTTAAAGAAAGTCTCTTTGAATTTATTGCATACCATAATATCCTCCGGCATCCCCAATATCATTTCCCAATTAGCTTCGGATATCAGCAGGCCTAAATCCCTTTCCCATAGGGCTTTAGTGGGGCCTGTTAAATCTGGCAAATTCAGCCTATCCTGCCTAGTAGCCTTACCAATAAACCCTTTCGAATCTTTCCTGGCCTGGCTTAGTATCTGCTCTAGCTTATTGGGGCTTAACCCCACACTTTCCCCCTTGCTCAGCCTCCTGACATATGCTCTTACCTGAAAGTATCTAAATAGATGTGAAGCCCCTAAGTTTATCCCCCCACTGATCTTATTAAACTCGATCAACTCCCCTTTCTCCAGCAAGGTTCCCACACATACCATTTCCCTTTTTTCCCAATCCAGGAACCCTCTGTCCTCCATTCCCGGGATAAAAAAGGGATTCCTTACAACCGGGAGCAAAATTGTTTCTCTCTGAGCTGGTCCCTTTCGCCTGCAGGACAGTGATGCATTTTGGAAAAAACAATACCAGTACACCATATTGGTTAAATGGATGCATCTTGAAATCAATAAAGGAGGAAAAGGATCTGGGCATCCATATCACGCATGATTTAAACTTTAAACAGCATAATAATTTGGTGGTAAAAAAGCAGGTAATATATTACTCTGTATTTTAAGGCATATTAGTAGTCGGGATAGGGAGGTAATTGTGCCTCTGTAAACCTCCCTGGTGAGGCCGCATCTGGAGTACTGTACACAACTCTGATTCCCTGGATACAAAACCGAGATCAATGCCAAAGAAAAAATACAAAGAAAGGCTACACGCATGATCTGGGACTTAAAGGTTAGGGAATATGGGGAGAGACTGGGTGAGTTTGGACTATACTCCCTGGAATACCAGAGACTCAGGGATGACATGTGCTTGCTATATCAAGCATTTCATGACAACAAACTGTATGATCCGCTAGGCCTGGTTATTAGGGAAAAATGGTACCTTACCCGAGCACACACATACCAGATAAGTCTGCCACAGTTTAGATCCAACAGAAGAAAATACTGATTCAGTGTTAGAGTAATCAAACTTTAGAACCACCTCCCAGCTGAGGTGGTAGGGAGTGATAGCATGACCAAGTTTAAAACAAAATTAGATATATTTCTCTAGCTAAAAAATATCCAGGGGTATAGTTATTAACTCGAGGTGAGCTCCATGGACTTCGGTCTACTATGCTCTGTGACAACCTGTGTAACCTATGTAACTAATCAGGATAAGCAGGATTTTCACTCCCCATTTTATAAATCATCATCAACACATAGAATCAGTCACATTAGGGATACTGTATGTTATTACACAGTCAGTGTGGGTTAAATGACAAAGACGTTCACATCACAAGTACTATAAATAATGCTGCAAAAAAAATTATTCCTGATTATCAATTGGGAGAAAAGGGACTGTGGGGAGGGTATCATTTAAGACAAACTAAAGTAGTCCATGTAGACTAGTGCAATAAGCAGCAGGGTCAGCCAGAGGCATGATGGTAGCATAGGGAGAGGTAGTAGTACCATAATTAGGAGGTGGCAATAAGAGACCCAATGGGCTTCGGTTAGCACAGTCAGTTATCATCTCCTCAAAGAAATATGGCACTCAAATGTAACTCATCCCTCATGCCACATCACAACACTAATCGGCCCATGCCCAGGGGGTGATCAACATACTGCTCGTTTAACCATTGCTAACTTATTGGTCAATAGTTGTACTACAATCACAAGATTAACAATGATGGTTCAGATCAGAATGCACTTGCAGCACTATAATTCAACACACATATGCATAATTCAACACACATGCACCACCGAACGAGAGACACTGACCTGCAGATTACAGGTAGAATACATGCCATGATGATCAGGTTGAACATCTCACATGACAGTTCCATGTTCCAGGTCGAGGACCATGGCTGAATGAAAGACTGTCAGATTCAAAACAGCTAAATTCACAAATCATGTTGGAGAATTTTTTGCACACTTTTTTTATAATGTATGTTATAAAAAGGGTATGAGAAATTGAACTTTCAGATTGGATGTAAGCATTGTAAGAGCTTTCTGTTAATGTTTTATTAACACACATGTAGAGATTAATGATATGCTAAAGAAGGTTTATTACAAAATGTGTCTCGAAAATCATGTAACCTCAACTTGGTCAAAACATGTCACATGGCCAAGTGTAAATCCTGTAACAGACAACTGGAAAAGGTCTCTGTAATCAGATGTTTACTTTCTTTGAACCTTATTGTAATTTTAATTTTTAATAACAGATTAATGTTATAATCACAATAATGCACTTCAGGGCATGGTATAGTAGTGGGATTTATACACTTTTTGTGTGGTTAAAGTCACTCTGCTGTGCCTCATGACACAAAACAGAAGACGTGTGTAAATCCCACAACAACACTTGCCATGTCATGCATTATTGCTTAAAGAATTTTCATAAAACATTTTTTTAATTCAATATCAATAAGGCATGATTGGGGGTTATGCCTCTTGACACATTACACCCCTACAGGGTGATTAACAGACCATTAACAGAACACCTGGGCATGCCTTACTGCTTATATACACACTATATAAGGATTAGAAAAATCTTATTATACAATGGCAAGAACATTTCTAGTGTCCTGATTGGTCAATGTGAGCCTGGGACAGTGATGTTATGAAACGATAACATCACTGTATTAAGTCCAGGCACACATGACACCGCAGAACATTAAATCAAACCGCTCCCTCTCCACGCAAGCACCGTGAAGCATACAGTTCTCTCTCCACATAGCCAAACATTGGCAGATGATAAAGCCATCACAGCATAAGATCCCCCGCCTGACAGTAATTTCTTCCCTTGGTCTGCATTTTCTTTGAAAAAAAAATGAATGTCTTTCTCCACAGCACCACTGCCTTTGGTTAAATGCTTTCAATATCAACAGCAGCCCACTCGTTACTTTTGCCGAAAAGCCACAGGCAGTGGAGACACTTAAAAAAGAAACTTTTTCCCCAAAATGTGGTTCCCTGCTAAAAAAAAACTCACCTTTCCTGCTAAACATCCCATTGATTGTCCTGCACAGTACTGCAATCTTTTCTCCCTATTCGCTCCACACACTGCCTGCCTCATCAAAGTAATGGGTGCGCCTACACGCTCCTCACACTTCCCGGCACTTGAAAGCAACAGCTGCAGTATTAAAAGCAGAAAACAGTTCCCAAGTTCCAGATTAAAACAGCAAGTGCACAGTAACAAAAGAAGTATGCGTGTATCTCCAAAAAAACAGCAAAAAGACGAGTGCGAGGTCACACACAGAGGTCATGGGCACAGAAAAATGGCCAGATACAAAAGCAGAATGAGCCAAAGCACACCATAAAGCAACAGAGCTATCTGCTGGATGACACAGAAACTAGGAACTCTTTTTTCAACAAATACATCTACCCCAACAAAAAAATAAAAATAATAGTATTTATGCACATATTTTTCCATTTTTTTTTTTTATAAAGGAGCCATTTTATAATAGCAATACGGCACTCCAGGGTGTGTGTTATTGTGTAATAATGTCACTTCTGGGGTGGTGGAAGCACTCGGCTTTACCTTGTACTTCAACCCACCCCAGGAGTGATGTTATTACACATTAACACACACCTTGTCATGCCTTATTGCTTAAATATACTTACTAGTGCTGCTGTCCTTTAATTCACTCATCCTCTTCCTTTTCCTTGACATTGAGAGAATGTGTGTCACAACAGCTCCAAGCTCCTCCAGGCCATCCGGATCACAGCGCTGTAAATCATCCCACTTGTGCTTCAGTTGTTCAATGGAACGTTTCACAATTCCAGCCCCTCACTATCCATAGTGACCTTAAAATTGGCCCACACCTCTTTCCTTTTTTTAAGGTCCAGTTTTTCAGGTCCAAACAGGTCAGTGGCATGTTTGGTCACAGCTTTAACAAACAATACCACTTCCTTGCTGAAAAATGGAGGTGATGAAGCAGTTCTGTTCTTCTTGGTGGTGCTGGTAACTGGTTATGTCTGACAGCTGCTGCTCATGCAGGGCTGGTGACACTTGCTGCCCATGATGCTGCTCAGAGTCTGCTGCCTCTTGCACACCATGCTGCTGCACAGCCTGTCCCTCTTCTTGGGGCTGAGGTTCAGATGACAATGGTGCATCTGCCTGTGCAAGCATTATATACATGGGGGGATGGTGATGGTACGCAACTACAAAAATAATTCCAACCCCCCAAAAAAAAAAATAAGATTACAGAAAAAAAATATCAAACAGAAAACTATGGGCTAGATATTCAAACGTCCACAGGCACACAGCACAAGCACCTGCGCAGCACAACCCAGTTGGCCGCCCCCAAAAAATGACATATTCAGCCGATGTGACACAGGATGCACCAACGCAGCCACCACTGATCATACCACAGATGTGCTATAGCGCAATCGCACATGCGCAGTGCAGAAGGGTAGGACTGAATATGGCAAGTGGAGCAGGCCTGCCTGAGGTTGGAGCACCATGTCAGTGCCCAGGGTGGGCCATGAGCACAATGCAAGTGCAGAGACAGGATGGCCCCAGCAACCATGGCCATGGTGAACAGAGGGGCACTGCACATGATCAGGATGGGCACCATGCAGTACAGCAGGGGCACAGAACATCGCAACACACACACAGGCATGCACTGCGCCCAGCATATGCTGATGGCATGGCACTGACAAAGACATGGACAACAGGACAGAACACTGGGGATGGAAATGGACAGCACAGCCAACACAGGCACTGGCATAACAGTGCCAGGGAGCCAGATGTGCCAGATGTGCATAGGCCACATAGGGTGCACATGTCCAGGGGCACACAATGTGGGAAGCAGTGCAGTATGGTGCATGGTGCAAACACCATGGAATGCATAGCACTGGGGATTAGAAACACAGAACATGCTACTGGGGGCAACATTGGGTGTCAGCACATAGGCACCACAGAGATAACAATGGCAAGCAGGGCATTGGCCTGTGTGGGCAGACAGGGAGGTCGTGCACCACAGGAAATGAACAAGCATGACATACAGGGCAAGAGGCAGTGTGCAGTGTCAGCAACAAAATAGCAGACATCTGCCAAAACACTGACTGACCACAGACTCAGGGAATGTCCATTATAAAATGCTTTAGTACACACACGTAAAAAGGTAACACAAATACTGTATGCAAAAATACCAAGAACAGTAACCAAAACCTCAAAACAGAGGGGATGATAAGGGTACAGGGAATGCAGGTAGGCAGAGAACTGCAGGTGATGTAACAGGGAAGGGGAGTGATGTAGGGGTACACAAAATAAAGTCCTGGCAATGCCAGTCCAATGGCCACACATGCACGTATTCACAGTTCCTGGTCCCTGTCAGGAGGGCGGTTGATCTGGCTCAACCCTCTGAGCACCACGGCCTGCTTCCATATAGCATGCAGAATTGCCCCCAGCCACCTCAATATCACACCCTGCCTGCGATGTATTGCAGTTAATGTCCCAGGTGAGCCTCGGACCTGGTCCTGTCTCCTGCCTCCACACCAGCCCGTACTATGGGCACCACCCTCAGCAGGCTCACCTGTGTGGTGAAACAAAGGATATGCACTCAATGCCATAATATACACAGGCTTGCCCCCCACCCCTGGGAATGATGCGCATGCTGGACATTGATGGGACCCAGGCATGGACCCAACAAAGCATTACACACATGATATGCCTGCGAACAGCTGTGCAACAGTGTCACACAGTGACCCGACTGTGGGACAGTGCAATGTAATGGCAGCAGGTACATGCACTGGACATTGCCATGGGACATGATGCCATGCCACACATACGCCGTATATGGCCAGTAGCGATGTGCACCATGTCTGGAGGCCCAGTGGACCTTGCGTGTAACATGCTGGGCACCCACAGTACTGATAGGATAGAGAACGTGTCAGACACACATGGACATGGTGCACAGTGGGACCACCACATGATGCCAGGACAACGGCCACAGTGTGTCAACTGTCACGGATGGGGCATACAAGGCTAGTGGTCAAGTGGCCGTGGTGGACACAAGAACCTCTCACCACCCACATCCCCCCCACCACAGACAGAACAGTACAAGAACAGAAAATCACACCTACTTTCTGCTGGTCAAGATGGCACCCTGTGCAGCCCAGCACCTGCTGCTTGAGGTCCCCTGGACCTACTGCACTCATGATCACTGCCATCCACCCGCTGGTGCTCTTCCTGCCCTGCAAGAGGAACACAATGGAAGGGAGACATGAGCAGCATGCTATCACCAACCCCCAGCCCCCAGCAACAATAAACAACCCCCCCAACCCCACAGCACCCACAAGATACAGCAACACCACCCCTCATGTACAGGAGCAGCATGTTGGCTATGGTAGAGTGAGCAAACAGTGTACATACCTGGTTGTGGTACATCACCCCTGTGGGCACGCTCCTGCAGCACCCTCAGATGCTCAGGATCCCTCCTCCACAGGTCCCCATAGTAGTGCCTACAATGTTCCCCAGTGCGAGGCACCCCATCCTCCTCATGAGCCTGTCTGCCACATTGGCCTAGACCTAACACCTAGCCTCCTACAAGGCCTCAGCACCGAACAGCTGGCCCTCCAGAGGCTGCACCAATGCTATTAGGTTGGCTAGCTCAGTGAAACTCCAATTCAGTGCTCATGGCCCTGCTACCCCCACACGTGCCATTGTTTAGACAGTGTGCTAACAGACAGTGACACTTCCTGCATGCAGCACTGTGCGCCATGTGGCCTGCTCGTGGCCGATGTGTGATAGGCATGCACGTGACAGACTGTGCAGCACACGGATGCACAATGCCAATGCATGCTATGCAGTCCATTGCACATCAATGCTCATGTGCGTTGCTGCAATGCTGGGTGGGAGAATGGGATCATGTCATTGCACACTGTGCATGCACGACTGGAATGTCGGCCATATTGGAAACAGCACAACATGCCACACATCGGCCAACAGAATCACTCTTCAATGTGTACGAGTGTTGTGCAGCTTCACAGTGCTTGCACAGCCATGTATGACATCTGCTCTGCATAGTGTCGTGCATGCATGATGATGCACTATGCTGCTATGTGCAATGTGTTGCCAGGTAACAGCTGACTGCACTGCTGCACATGGCTGGTATGTACCAGAGAACTGCACATGCGTGGAGATGTGCAATGCAGAAATAATGGGCCCAATTACATGCGCGAAACAAATTGAGATGGTCTGGGAACAAATGAGCCATATTCAGCCAGGATATGCAGATTGCCTCATTGCCCAATCCTAGTGAAAGTCCCCACATTAGCACCTCATTAAAGGCTTACCCAGCCCCCTGAAGTCCTTCTGTACCTGCTCTATTCTCATCACCTCCTTGGCTAGGTCATTTATCCCCAGATGGACCATGACCTCCAGGTCCCCCTCCTAGCTACCTCTCTGGTTATCCTCTGGATTCGCCTGCCCTCCCTCCAAGCTGTACTTCCTGGAAGGCACTTGACCTCCATCTCCTCCACTCTACTTGTTCTGAGATCCAGTCCCCAAACTACTGAGTTCCCTACCAAGAGTAGCTTCTTCTTCCTCTAGGGTCCTCTACCTTCCACTCCTTGGTATCCTTCTTGGAGGATCTGATCATCCTCCCTGGTCACAACCTTGGGTTCCCTTGTGGGGCTTATCTGATTCTCCAGGACAGCATAGTAGTTTCTTAGTTGGAAAGGATAAGGGATGTTCCTCTGGCCCCACCCTCCCTCAAACTCCCTGAGCCCACCTTAGTCTAGCCAGCCCTCTGCCTGCACAACTGTTGCAGCAGTGACTGCAGACATGGTGGTCTCTGGGTGTGGGCAAAGGTTGCTAGAACTTCTGCCAACTCTGCCTGGAGACTGGCAGCCTCTGTACTCAGCCCAAAGAAGTGCCTGCATATGGGGCAGTACCACAGAACCCAGAATGTCCTCCTGAAGACTTCTGCTCCACATTCACTGCACTGCACCACTCCCTGCATTTTCCTGTTCTGCTCTGCTATTTAATCCCTTCTAATCCTTGGTAAGCCCGCCTGCTCTCTTTTTTGATTTGTTTTTTGTTTGTTTTCTCTCTCTCTCTCTCTCTCTCTCTCTCTCTCTCTCTCTCTCTTTCTCTCCCCCCTCCTCTCTCCTCTCATTTCCTGTCTACTACTTCGGTACTGCACTATTGAAGAGGTATCCCCTCTGAATTGTTGTTACTGTAGTAGATTGACCCCTTTAACTGTGCTCATTTCATTTCCCTTGTGGCCTCAGGAAGTTGTACCCTGATAGTTGCCTATAAAGGCAGTGGAACCCTGGGATGTGTGGGATGGGGGAGGGTGTGCGGGCCCTTAACCTCTGGGTCCTGCTTACTGTAACAGAAAGTTTATGAATCAGAAAAAAAGAAACTAAGCAAACAGCTACAACCCTAGTGAAATCTCCCAAAAAGCCAGAACCTTACCAGCAAGCAGAAGCCCCTACTCCAAATCAAACAAAATGGCTAAGCCCACTGAATTTCAGTTAGGAAAACACACAACAATTTAAACAAAGCTAATCCCCTGTAATGTGATGCCTGCACTTCCTGATGCGTAAGGTACAGACTCAGTCAATTACAAACAGCCAGAAACTTACCAGCAAACAAAAGTCCCTACTCCTGCCCAAACAAAATTGCTAAGCCCACTGAATTTCATTTGGGAAAAGTACCCTCACCATCACATACTGTATGTCTTCTCCAATAGACCAAAAAGTGGCACCCTTTTGCCATAGTTTAGATGCATGTTGTAGTTCATAAGTTGTTTTGCTTCTGATATTTTGCAAGCACACTATACCATTGTGCTATTTTTTCAGTGCATTTAACACCATTACCCTCTTTTTGTGACTCTTAATGCTGATTAATTTAAAAGTAGCATTAGATAAGGATGCCATAAGTAATAAATGGGTAGCCTGGGATTCTGCATCCTAATTACTAAGAGGTCTGTGACTTCTTCCTCTCTAGCTTTTTTAGCTATAGCGGATTCTTCCTTCCCTTCCCTTGTGTCTGAGATAGTGTCTGGTACAGATGAAGTGATAGAGGATGCCTCAGATTCTTCCTCTTCTCCATCAGAATCTACACGTTGTTTAGTTTGTTTTAATGCAGCATATTTATTACCTACTCTCCAAGATTTCTGTGCTTTTTCAACCCCTTCTTGTTCTGTTTCTTTCCTGTCTGGCTTCTCCCAGGCCTTATCCTTTGTCTTTGGACCTACTACCTGAAAGGGTGTGTCATGTGCAGGTGAGGGGCATTGTATCTGAACCAGCCATGGCATCTGTAGTAGCTGATCCATATGCAGTTACAGTTTCTGTGCTAGTACTAGGCTATGTAAGAAACACATCTTCATCTAACTCAGTCTGCTGGCAACTAGTGGTGTCCTCATGTGGGTAAGTATCAGCTGGGATCTTTTGCGTGGGTTGTTCTGCCTGGTCTTTCCCTAAAGCTGCCATTCTTTTTTTCAGAATTATCCTTCGCAGAGGTTTGTCATGCTCTAGTTATTAGCCCTTAATGGGCTGGATAGGTCTCCCTATTGTTGGAGTCCCAAGGACATTTTCCATAGGACTGGCCAGTTTTTTCACACAGGTTACATTTAAAGAGATTAACACAGGAAGTTGACACATGACCATATCCTAAACAATGATTATATCTATGGGTATCACATGCTGAGATGAGATGTGTCTGTGCTCCGCATTTGTGTCAAGATTTAGGTTGGCCATGTAGAATAAAATACTCCCATCCTTACCCAGACAAAATATACTTAGTAAATGTACAATCCCCCAATTAGAGGTAAACAATGTCCCCTTAATTTTCCAAACACATTCCAAATTTGCTGACTGTCGAGTATTGGCGTTGGGTTTTCCAGAATCTCACACCTTTTTGATTTAAAAAAATAGAATATCCTCCACATTAACAACATCATTTTTAAACATTACAGTTATTGTTTTAACAGCTGGCTTGGTAAGTGGGGTCACTATAAATAGGATCCACAAAGGGGTATATTTAAGGATGTTGTATTGTGCCCAAAATCTATCCAACCCCGAAATGTTTTTAAACCTAACATCATAATTTGAGTCTCCCATATGAATTAAGGCAAAAATCTTTAAGGCAAAAGAATTTCATTGATCCCTTGAGTCAAGTTCTGGCTACATAAATCCAATCTGGAGCCTCTGACAATCCATCTTTATAGATCAAATGCACAGCATTTCTCCAAGGTGCTGGTTCCCCTTTATGCTGAAAAAGATGAGACAGTTTAAAAAGTAGTTCTAACCATGGTCTTTGTGCAGGATCTTGCAACATAGTGTCTTTTGGGCCCAACCGCACTGGAATTTGCTGCAAAGGGTGTGTAGTAAGTGCCACTTTTTCCTGTGTAGACACCTTGCCTCCACTATGGAACTCTATCTCAGTGGGAATGAAATGTGCAGGGTTTGCATCAGTAATAGAATTATATTTGACATGGCTATGTTACCTTGTTCTGCTGTCTATAACGGAACAGTTTTTATCTTTACATCACTATTAATGTCAGTCAGTTCAAAATCTCAGGTGTGCTTGTACTAACAATCTGTTGCTGTGGTACAGTAGCCTGTTCTGTCAGCAATACTGTGGAATTCTGTACTTTTGGATCATTAGGGTCAGGAACCCACTCACTCTTCTTGGTCCTATCCACTGTGCATTCTCTATGACTCTTTCTGGGGACCAGGGTGCAAATTGAGGTGTATGAATTTGTTGATCCTGTTCCTCTGAATGCATGATAGCATGGGTTGAGGAGTTTGCACTGATCATTATCGTAGGTCCATCCAGTGCAGTGTTAGACAGAGTAGGGGCTAAAATTCCAGTAAGTACTTGCTCCCCTCTTGCTCCTGCTGCTGTCCTGTCAGCAGACTCCAGAATGTTTGTACTATCCAAAACAGGGGTTTGCTTTAGCTGAGCCATTTGTGGCTTATGCGTGCCATTCCTGCTGAACCACCTGCCTTATTTTTTACATTGGTGCCACTGTCAGTTGCAAGGTTCGGCAAAACAGTAGTCCCTGGCAGTATCAGATTTGTTGTAGCAGGCAACGGCTTCCCCTTTGATGCTGCTGCATCAGAAGCACTCAGCTCAGCCAAATTGTCAATTGAGTGTCCACAAATTTTGACAGCATCCATATTGAGCTTGGATAATTCAGCTTGCAGTATTGTTCTGTTTCTGAAATGAAGTTTCTTCCAAAACAAGCTGTTCCCGCAAACATGCTTTCTGCTCAATAACAGGTACAGCGGCCATCTGTTGTGAAGTCTGGAGCACACCTGTGGAATTCCTGGTGTTCTGTTCCAGGTATGTACATTCCTACATTGGTAACTCAGAATCTAATTCCTACAGTGTGCATTCAATTCCATCGCCTTCTCTATGGCCTCCTGCATAGTACAGGCAGGGGAGGAGACCAGTTCCCTAGCCGCAGCAGTATCCATCAAGTCTCTTGTCTCTGCAGTTGTGGTCATCTTGGCAAGTCAGAGACAGCCAAGGGCTCCCCCTGCTGCAAGAGTAGGGATCTTTTCCTGATTGAATTCGCCCCATTTACTAACAATACCAACAACAGCTTAATGAGGTTCAATTTCAGTTGGTTTCCATCTGTATCTAACCCTCCGGGATAGGACTGAATATAGATAGTATTCCCTAGCCCTCCATTCCCAATTGGCAAAAAAAAAAAAATGAAACTAAAACTGGTGCACTGTTGGGTTTGTGTTTCAGTCTGTGCAAAAAATACTTTTTGTTATACTTATTTACTTTTTTATTGAAGTCTCAGAATTACAACCCTTTGAGTCAGACTCTTTTACAAAGGCTGCATGTAAAAAAAAAAACAATACAGTACAGACAATTACAACCATACAATCAGTTACATTCAGCAAAAATAATATAAAAGAGAGACTGTCTAAGTTAGGTGATGAAGTGCAATGCTATACAAAACAGAGCAAAAGTACATAGTAAGCCATTTAGGTAAGTGATAAAAGATAAGCAGGCTGGACAACAAAATAAATAAGCATTGTACCCTAGAGCTGGGATATAAGCAGGAGCAATCAAACAGGACAGGTGGAGTTTATAGCACAGGAGAAACAACAGTGCAGGGTGACAGAGAGACCAAAGGCCTAGCAGGAGAAGGAACAGGGAGACTGACCAAATAGGGCCAGGGGGAAGTGTTGGGATAGCAGAGATATGGTTGAGAGGATTGTCCACGGGGTGAAAAACATTGGAGAGGAGGAAGAGCGGGTAGGGGAGTAGTAGAGTAAAAACTGTGTGAGGGGGGCAGGGGGAGCAGAAATGGAGGAATCAGGGAACAAGGTAGCACGGGACAAAAGGGAGGATAAAGGACATCATTGGGGTGGGCACAAGTGGGTGGTACAACTAAGAGCATTCACAAAGATAGTAGGTGCTGGCGGAGTAAAGTTTTGAAGAGGGATAATTTTATTGTAGAAGAAACCGCTGGAGGGAGAGTGTTAAGCAAAACAGGGGCCATTTACATGAAAGCGCGTTGCCCAAGGGCAGTCCTACAGAAAGGGACTAGGAAGGAGGCCTTGTCAGAGCTCCTGGTAGCTCTGGGTACAGAGGCAGGTGTGAGGAGCTGCTGAACCAAGGGAGGAGAGAGTAGTAAAAAGTAAAGTAAAGTAAAATTTATTTATATAAGGCGCTCTTCCTGAGCTCAGGGCACCTTTACAATACAATAACATATTAAAATCAATAACATTAATAACAATTCAACAGCAATCACTCAATAAAACCCTAAAAATGCTTGCTAAATAAATACATTTTTAAGGATTCTTTAAATCCTTCTATGGTCAGGCTATCTTGTATCTGGTGAGGTACAGAATTCCACCGGGTCAGTGCCATAAAGGCAAAAGATCTTCCTCCAGATGTTTTCAGGGATACCCTGGGAATCTCTAGCAATCCCTCACCAGAGGACTGGAGTGAGTGGGAGGGACAGTAGTAAGACAGGAGTTCTTTCAGGTAGTGAGGTCCCAACTTGTGCAGGGCCTTGTAGGTCAGCAATGCGACCTTGAAGATGATCCGCCACTTTATAGGCTGCCAGTGCAGTTTGTGCAACACAGGTGTTATATGACTGGACCTAGAGGTTCCAGTCAACAACCTGGCCATCGTGTTCTGCATTAGCTGCAAGCGGTGGATATCCACCCTGGTAGCCCTAGATAAAGGGCATTGCAGTAATCAAAATGACTGGTGACAAAAGCTTGGACCAAGGTAGGAAGATCTTAAGGTGGGAACAAGTGTTTCACCTGGACTATATTCCTTAGATGGAAAAAGGAGGATATGACTACAACTGACACCTGCGCCCTCAGGGTCAGGCCGTCATCAAACATCTTGCCCAGGTTATGCACCTGACCTGAGGACATAAGTGGGTCCCCCCAAGGTATAAACCTGAGGGTTTCCCCGCCCATGCCCCTGTCGTCCTAAAACCAGGGTCCACCACCAATACCTCTGTTTCACTGGAATTCAACTGAAGCCAGCTGGTACTCATCCAGTTCTGTATCTCCAGCAGGCAGTAGTTAAACACCCTGATTGAATCAGGCTCCTGTTCAGGCACAAAAGACATGTAGAGCAGAGAGTCATCAGCATAGCAATGAAAACTCAGCCCATACCATCTTATAATGTCTCTTAATGGAAGCAAATATACCATGAATAACATGGGGTACAACACCAAGCCCTGTGGAACCCCTCAGGGCAGTCAGTGAGGGTCCGAGGAATTAATCCCCAACACCATTGTCTGTGATCTGCCCTCAAGGGAAGATCAGAACCAGCTGAGGGCTGCCCCCCTCAGTCCACAGAAAAAGCGCAGGCTCGAGCATCACCCCGTGATCCATGGTGTCAAATGCTGCTGAGAGATCAAGGAGAACCAAGATGGAATGGGTTCTCCAATCTCTCGCCATCACGAGGTCATTTAGCACCCGAACCAGGGCTTTCTCGGTGCTATGCTGTTTCTTGAAGCCAGACTGGTAAGGGTCATAGAAATTGTGGCTGGTTAAATGATCCTCCAGCTGCAAGGCAACCACCTTCTCAATCACTTTCCCTGCAGAGACTAAGTTTGAGACTGCTCTGTAGTTGGCTGGGCAGTTGGGATCAAGGGAGGGCTTTTCCAAAAGGGGAGTACTACCACCTCCTTTAAGGGATCTGGAAAGATCCCTCTCTACAATGAAACTGCAACTATCCCAGCAAGGACCAGGCCGATGATCTCTACACACCCCACTAGTAGGCATGTAGGGCCTGGATCCAAACTACAGTAGGTTGGCCGCAAAGTCTGGACAGTCTAATTATATCCATGACTGCCGGCTGGCTAAAGGTGAACCAAGTCAACTGGGCATTAGCACCACCTGATTGACCAGTGCAAGGTCCGCTGAGAAGGCGCTGGCTGATCTTCAATCAATCAATCAATCAAATCTTTATTTATCCAGGCGAACATCGTTGAGCATGGCTCATTTGCAAGATGTACCTGGTAAGGTCAAGGTTCAATTTACATGAAATATAGCATTCAGAACATTTACAAATAGAAGAATACAAACATGTGAGTTATACAACTGATCCCAATAATATAATATAATATAACAATCAAATTATACACCAAATTGTAGAGACAGAAATAAAACAATAAATCAGATATTGGACACATTAATTTGACATGTATAACAAGGATATATTACATATATACATGATTCAGAAGGTTCATAAGGTAGCCAGCTCACTAGGATGGGTACTAGGGGACAAGGAGTGTTTTGTGGCTGATGGAGTGGCAGGATTGGTACCCTATAGTAATGGTAAGGGTAGTGAACTGGGTGGGGGAATCATAATAGTTAATGCAATAAGAGGATCCAGAGTAGGTATAGGAGGAAGAGGAGAGGGTTAGGCACTGGATCTGAAAAGGCACTGATAGTAAGTTATAGGGTAGTTTCAGCAGTAGCTGGTGAGCTTGTATTGTGTATCTACATATCTACATATGGAGGGTTAAACTAGTGTTGATGGAAGCAGCTACATTTTTCTTTGAAAATCCTATTGTATAGATATTTGAAGGCTGGAATAGATATAAGCTTTTTCAATTTCAATGTCTTCTGCATTGTGTTCCATAAAGTGGATAACACATGGCTAATTGCATATCTACCATGTCGAGAGTGGAATTTAGGTACCTTGAGGGTAATAAGGTTCATGCTTCTTAATGCATAACTATTTAACTATCAGAGATCTTATCCCTGATGGTGGACATCTTATCAGTGAAAAACTGTGCAAACTCTTCACACTGTACTTGTGACAATGCCCGACCAGCATAGAGACAAACTGGATTGCACAGTCTGTCCACAGTCCGAAAGAGCTGGGCTGGCCTATTCTTCACTGTAGCAATTTCCCTGGACAGGAAATTGCTAATTGGTAGATCTTATAGTGATCCAACAATCTACGTTTATCCATCTCCAGGTGACTTTTCCACCAGCACCTTTCCAGTCTTCGCCCTAGTCTCTTCAGCTCACGGATCTCCCCATTATACCAGGGGGCCCCCAGGCTAAGAGTAAGAGGGCAAACAAGCATTGGAGCAATGACATCCATGGCCCTCACAATATCTCTATTATAGGCCAACACTAGGGGCCCTGGGTCAGTGCTATCCATTGGAAATCCCGAGAGGTCCAGCTCCGTCATTAGACCATCTGAGGTAACTCATCTCAAAGGATGGAACTGCGTCAACTCCTATGGGGCAGGCCTACTTCAGGGTGCTCCAAAACTGAATCTCAGGGCATGATGGTCAGACCAACCGATAGGCTCCACCTACATATCGGAGATCTCCATCCCCAGATGGAACACCAAGTCCAATGTGTGCCTCCTTCCGTGGGTTGCAGAGGTAATAACCTGTGTCAGGCCCAATGAATCCATCAATTGGAGGAGGTTTTGTCCAAATGGTGAGAGTTCATTGTCGACCCAGGCATTGAAGTCCCCCAGGATTAATCATCTGGGGGACTCCAATACCATCTAGGCAATGAAGTCCACATCCTCCTTCAGGAACTCCCTCCCATCACATGGTGGAGGGTAGCTGAGAAGGGTCCTATAGCCTGCACCTGCACCCACTATACACCCAAAGGAGTTGGTGTCTCCAACTGGCATCTCCCTGACATCCATTTCCTGTTTAAAACAGACAGCAACCCCTCCACCCATACAGTCTACTCTAGGGCGGTGAATCACCAAAACCTAGCCGGAATGGCAGACTCCAAAATAGGGCCTGCACTTTCATCCAGCTAGGTCTCGGTGATGCAAGTGAGGTCTATAGATGTAACAAGATCCGCAACCATTGCAGTCTTATTCCTAATCGACTTGCATTGCTTAACACTGCCCGAAAGGGATGGGAATCCAAGGATGGCCCCACTTCCTGCCTGACCAAGTCAGAGCCCTTGGGTATGGGCACAAGGCAAGGACAAACTCGTTCCTGTGCCCATTTCACCCCAAGGCTTCTCCTGGTTCTCATTGTCTCTATCAGCCCGCTCCTTTCCCATCCACCCCAAGAGTTCCAGGATCTCCAACTCCTTCCGCCCCCTCGTCTCAAGATGCCGAAGACTCAACATCTGTTGTACACTTCCACAGGGAGTGAAGAATATTCAAAAGGATGAAGATCCTTTAGTCTTGAGGGGGAGTACTGCCTGACTGTGAGAGACTAGTGGATAGCTTCCTAGCCAGTAAGCAAGTGAGGTAGGCAAGCCTACCCTTAAAATTTAACCAGTTAGGTTGACTATAAAGATCTCTGGTATGGGTTAGCCTTGGGGCTCCCACGACTAGGCGACAGGCTTTATTAAGGGAGATCATGATTCTTTTAAGAGCAGTTCAGAGGCTGAGCCATATATTACAATACCATAATTGACTACTGATAGGATGGAGCTAGAGACTGCCAAATGAAGGGCATCCTTTGTCAGACAGTGCCTATGACTGCATAGGAGGCCAATTCTAGTATTCACTTTTTTACAAACCAAGTTAACATGCTCATGGTAGGAGAGGGAGGAGTCTAAGGTGATCTCAAGGTATTTGAAACTGCTGACCTTATCAAGGGGTGTGAGTTGATTATTGTGACTATTTAGAGACACACATTTGTGCTTGTTCTGGTTTCCTGCGAACAATATCACCTTGATCTTTTTATAATTTATGATACGTTTGTGTAGACAGAACCAGGATTCTAATTCAGCAAAGTTTCCCTGAAGGTTCTGTTCAAGCTGAAGGGGGTTAGGGTGGCTAGAGAAAATAACCACATCATCCGCATGTAGGAGAAGGTTGCCTTAAGAGGCTAATGGGAGGGTATTGAGAAAAAGACTAAACAGGAGAGGTCTTAGTATTGACCCTGGGGAACTCCTGAGCAAACTAATTTACTGTAGGAGAGGGTAGCCAGGAATTTCAACTTCTGGGACCTCCCAGAGAGATAACTTTGGAACCAAGAGGTGGCATCGAGGGATAGATTCAACCCCAAGGGGGAGGAGATGAGAAGGCCCTGGTTAACTGTGTCAAATGCTTTTGTTAGGTCTACAGTATGTACCCGGACCCAACTAAGTGACCATGGTACAGGGCTTTATGAGTGAAGCTAGTATACTCCAAGAGGATGGTGGTAGTGATGTGGCTCTTTCTGAAGCCATGCTGCTGGCGACAATGAAGATTGTATTTGGCAAGATAATCAGAAAGTTGATCATACACTACATTCTAAGGCTCTGGAAATTGGGGGGAGAGAGAAATAGGGCACAAGTTACAATGATTGGTTCTGTCACCACTTTTATGAACAGTGCTCACTTTTATTTACAGTATTCATATCTGAGTGTTATGTGCATCAGTTACTGCAGTGATTTGTTTATGGGTGTAACCAGCCATCTCACTGCTGTGTTTTTACCTGAGTGACTAAATGTGGTGGTGCAGTCAAAGCTACTTGTGAGAAGGATGAAATAGGCTCATGCCATGCATAAACATGCTGCTGTACTGTATATGCATGCACAGTAAGGACTCATACTGCCAGTATCAAGAGAGTTGGGTGAAACTACAGGAAGAAAACCCTGGTAGTGCAGCAGCATCCTGTTGGTACTTTTGGGCCCAGCTAATTCTACTGCCCAATACCCTCCACAACTGAGGACCAGAAGGGGAACTGCCTTGATTTTCTATATAATCCACCATGAAATCTTTAAGAGAAGGAGGGTCTCCTTGTACCCCCAATAAGGTTGGCAAGAGGCAGAAAAAGAAAGGACATAGCAGAGATGTTGCCAGGCTAATGAGGCAGCTCTAGTGATGAGGAATAAACACAATAAACAAAAAGCTTTTTGCTGGGAACATTCTGAAGTGTCAAATGGAGCTCATGTAGTAGTCGGGGGGCATCAGTATAAAAACATGGCCACCTGTCAACATCTAAGAGATATAAAAACCATGAGGGGGACCTCAACCTGCAAGTGCTGAGAATGGGATGTAGCTAACAACACCCTAAGATTCCATAGGCAATAGGGACTTAAACTGTACAAAAGCTGTAACTTGTATGACCAAGGCAAAAGTATGCCTTATGTATTTATTTGTTTATTGGAGTACTGAGGAAAAGTCTGATGGTTAGATGTGGCTCCTCAGGTATTCATAGAATGAGAGAACTGTAAGCCAAATGTGACCAGTTTTGGCACTGTAGGATACAAAAGGAGATAGCCTTATTAATCATGAGATTGTGACTCAGTGCACATTTAAATTATCAGGTTGTGTCCACTTTCTAATATATTTATATCAACAATTAATCAAAAAATGCATCTTTTTAATAAGAAAAAAATGCATAATCTTATTTCTGTAAGTGTACCATTCCACATCTTTAAATCTTGTACAAGAATGTCTCACGTGCAAAGTAATTAATCCTATTGATTGGCTGTATCCAAACTGATTATTTAAAATCAGCCTCTGATACTCTTCAGCACTTCAGTCCCTTCTGCAGCAGGGCTCTCAAACTTCGGCAGTTCTGCTTGTTCTTTCCTGTGGCATGAATTATTTCTTTCTGTGGCAGGATGCAGTCTGCTACCATTGACTAACATATGATGTGACATCATCAATAAAGATGTTGCAAAGTTTAACTTTACCAGCAGAGATCTGGTGAAGTTGACAAATTTGCTTCCACAGGGCAATCCGTGAAGTTTTGCTAATAGACTCAAAATTTGCTATTTGACTTTGCCATTTTTTGGGGGGTAGAATTTCACTGCAAATTGTGGAATTCCACCTGCAAATGACAGAATTTCACCATGAATAATGGAATTTTGCCTGCGACTGATGAAATTCTACCATTCATTGTAAAATTTCACTATTCGTGGGAGAAATTCCACACTTCAAGGGTGGAACTTTGCACTTTCATCCAAAAATGAATCCATGAATTGCATTAAATTTGCTAATTAATTCACAGAGCGAAGTTTCCCTGCTTCACCCATCTCTAATCATCAATGACATAACATACTAACCATGGAGGCAGGGCTTCAGGATAAAGGCATAGGGAAGGGAGCAAGGAACTATGAAAAAATGATACATTTTAATGAAACTCATGAAAAAGCAATGAATTTTAAGGCACTGCATCTATTCTGCAGCATGATAAAAGTTCTGTGGAAAATTCCATTGCCATGGAATAATAGAATTGCAGGAGCCTTGTTTATAATACGGCTTACAACAGGATCAAGGGTTTTGCACTACATCTGTACACTGCAGAGAAGTTATGACACTGACCTTCAGGAGCAAGGGTGTAAGCTGAAATGGAACTGCAATACTTCAAAGACAGAATCCTGTAAATAGGGCACACAGCCTCGTCCATACCTAAAAGTATGTTCTGTCACACAATGAAAGAAGAATGAGTCTGCAATTGAAATAAATTACCCAATGCTTTTGTGCACCCAGAAACTCATTTTCTGCCATATATCACCTACTGTCAGCAACTTTGATTCAAAAGTGTCAGAAGCCCTTCCTTTAATTACATAGAAACAACTTTAATTACCTCTGGTACCTCTACTACTTCCTGTCTCCCACCCAAACTCACTCCCCCCCCTTTTTTCCTGTCCCCTCTCACTTACTTTCCCGCTCACCACCTTTCCCTCCTCTCTAGCCTCCTTTTGGCACCTAATGATCACCCTCTCCCTGGAAGTTTCCTTAACCTCGAAATTGTCTACTCGCTTGAACCTGTTATAGCTTGTTTTTCTATGAAACTTAAAAACGTTACTGCCTTAAACTGTTAATAGCAAATTTATGATGTAACTTTCCTGTCTGGTTTTACCTGTAATGTGTATCGTGCTTTGTTAAATGTTCTTTGTGACGTGGAACCTTTGTAAAAGAGCCCTGGCTCAAAGGTATTAATTCCTAGATTAATAAACTAAAACTAAAAAACTAATTATGTCCTTATTGTTTGCAGTTGTGCGGACATGCATTCCCTGAAACATTCAATTGAACTACTAAATCGACAACCTCTGGAAGACATGACCTTAACTAATAAATATAATAAAAATATCCAAAGCGAGTGTGTGGGGAGGAGGGAGATGACTTTTTTATCTTTCCAATTCATTGCATTCTTTTTTTTCTGCAATAAAGAATTCATGTAGTGTACAGACATAAATTATAGTAGAGAAAGCATTTTTTTCTAATGTGGCCAGGCCTTGCTATTCATTTTTAAAATTAAACATGCTTTGACATACTAAACAAAAAGATTGCCTTCTAATTCCATTCAGTAATATAGTACATAAATGAATAACCCTGTTCTTGTTTCTAAGTTTCTGTTTTCATGTATAGTATAAAAGTCTGCATGCCTAACAAATGTTAGCATCCCTTTTCTATGGACTGAAACCAACATGCCCAGAATTGCTAAGGAAATCGTCAGTGAATAAAGCAGTTATTAATCCCAGTGATATCTGGAAAACTATAATCAGACATTTATTTGTTTCTGCTTCCCAAGAACATTTTTTAAAATTTTGCTGAAGTAACCATATTAGACATGTAAACATTACCATGTTTACCATATTAGACATGTAAATGTTTTATAACTGTGGCACACAGATCATTGTCTTTACAGAAGTGCCAGGAGAAGCTATAGTGTGCAGCTTACAGTTAATAAATATATTTATAACAACATTTATTTTGATCTCTGCTGGGTGACGAATGAGTGACATCATACATATTAAAGAACGATTCAAAACTTTGGCTGAGAAGATATGCAAGTCAAAATAATACACAATAATTTAATGCCAATAAGAAGGGAAAACTGTTTTGATTGAAGGTTCCAGTCCAGATTTGCAAATTATGACAAACCCAGCTCAATGAACTGTCCTTGGGGGTCGGGGAGCACAGAGAAGAACAGGTGTGTTCATCACCGCTCTCAAAATTATACATCCTTTTAAATTAAAATTACACAGCCACTGAAACCTGAGCCATAGCAATATTAGAACTCTCTCATTCAGGTTGCTGCATTCAAACAGAGTCTGTGTTTGTTACTCATAGACAGGACTTGAGGAGTTTTTTTTGTAACAAGATAAGTGTGGTAATTTGTGAAGAAACTTGCTGAACTTGTGTTTTTCTTTTTGTCTGTAAGGTAACTTGAAAGCACAGGTGCCCACATTTCAAGGGTCTTAAACTAGAGCTATGTTTTTGCACTGTAATTTAAAGAAGAAAGTTTTTTTTACCTGATTTTTTTTTGTAGACACTGAGTACCAAAGGAACAATCCCCTACCCACCCCAATTCCCCAGCCACCCCGCGGGGGCTCTACCTTTATAGTGGAAGGCCAAGCCATACCTACTTGAAGACACAGGAGCAGATAGGCAGCAAAGCACAAGCAACAGCCCAGCTGGCATATAGGCAGAATTATAAAGGGTGTAGCTAGCAGCTAGGTCCACAATGGAACATGCAAGAGGAGAAGAGAGAAGTTGAAAGTCACTATAGAAGGAGAGAAAGACAGGGAGAGAAGGAGAAGAAAAAAAAGATTTAGGATGGGAGGAATATCAGCAAGCACAGGATGATGTAGGGAGTGATGCAGTGCTTTCGCTGTGATGCTGTAGTCTTCAGAAATGGTTTATGCGGTGCTGCCACATTTGCAGGCACCTCTCTGGGCTGATGGCAGGGGTCACCACTTTGCTGAGTTGGCAGGAATATTGGGGACCTTAGCCCCCACCCAGAGGCTACCAGGTCCCCAGCCAATGCCACAACTGCCACCTGGCAGATGCAGGATGGACTACAGCAGCCTCAGGAAGGTTCAGGGGAGGGAAGGGGAGCAGAGACACATCCCCCACCCAGTCCAGCTCATGAACCACTACACAGTGTTGGAGGAACAGGACATCCCTGCAAAGAAAACTGGGGCTGAGACCAGGGAGGAGGTGAGGGTTCACCAGCAGGGATACCCAGTAATGGGAGGAAGAGAACTCCAAAGGAAGAAGAAGTTACTCCTGTTGGGGGACTTAGTCATCAGGGAAATGGATTTGGGCACAGATAGTAGTGAGGAAAGGGAGGTAAAGTGCTTCCAGGAGGCACAACTCCAAAAGAGGGGAAGCACATCCACGGGATCGATGAAGCTGTGGCAAGGAGGGGATGGATGGAGGTCATTATCCACTTGGGGACACATGATCTATCCAAGGATAAGGCAAGCCTGGAGCACATGAAGGAGGAATTTATGGTGTTTGGAGGGTGCTTGGGGAAGATAGCAAGCTCTGTGACATTTTTGGAGGTGCTGCCAGTCCATGGTGGGGGGGCAGGAATCTCCACATTAGTAACTTCAACACATGATTGAAAGGCTGGAGCAATGAGAAGGGGTATGGCTTAACTGGGGACTGGGGACCCACCTGGAGTAATGTAGCCCTGTTCAGTGGGGACAGACTGTATCTGTGTAGCAATGGGAAGGCAGCCCTCAATGGATGATTTAAATACTATGCTGATGAGCTTTTAACCTAGCTGGGGGTGGAAGGCAACAGGAGCAGTGATACTCAGGCAGTCCACTCCCACATGGTCGAGAAAGAACAATGGATCAGGAAGAGGAGTTGATATCAAGGTCATCAGGGTCGGGCAGAAATGGAGTAGGAAAGGAATTGGAAAGAGAAAAATATCAGGAAAGGGGGGAAGATGCAGGGGACCAAAACCAGAAAGTGAGAGAGGTCAGGCTGTAAAACTTGGAAGGTCATGGTGAAAAATGCATACAGCCTGGGAAATAAAGTCCCAGACATGGAGGCCTTAATAATTGAAGGAGACCTGGACCTAGTAGGAATAACTGAAACCTGGTACACAACTAATCATGACTGGGAAACAAATGTACCACCATATGTTCTATTCAGGAGGGATAGGGAGGGCAGAAAGGAAGGGGGAGCAGCCCTGTATATCAAATAGGGTATAATGGCAACACAGGTACAAGGTAGGCAGGGGGAGACCGAGGCACTGTGGATCACCCTTCAACCTAGAAATTGCACAGCAATATACACAGGGGTGATATACAGGCCTCCAGGACAGGGAGAGGAAATGGACAGGGAGCTAGTGGATGAAATGCACAAGATGGCAATGAAAGGTGAAATTCTACTGGTGGGGAATTTCAGTATGCCAGATGTGGAATGGAACAACAGTGTAGCTGCTTCAGCCAGAAGCAGAGGCTTCCATGATTCACTCCAGGAGGCTGGACTCAGGCAGTTTCTGCTTGATCCAACCAAAAACAGGGCAATTCTGGATCTAGTAATGACCAATGAGAATTGAATCGAGATGTTCAGGTAGAAGGGCAACTGGGATCCAACAATCACAGCACTGTGTGGTTTAACATAGGGACAGAGACTCACTCAAGTCATACTAGGACAAAGGTTTTGGATTTAAAAAAATGCTGACTTTACTAAAATTGGGAGGGGTATTAAAAGAACCCTGGAGAAAATGGGGGCAGGAGATGGAGTGGAAGTACAGTGGAAGCATCTAAAGGAAGCCTTACTGGAAGTAACAAACCATTGCATCAGATTGGTATCTAGAGGTAAGAAAAGGAGAAAGCCACTGTGGTTCTCAAGAGAGGTGGCGGTAAAGGTCAGGGCAAAAAGGAAAGGGTTCAGGAAATATAAGGAGACCCAGAGGGAGGAGGAGAGGGAAGATTACATAGAAATTCTAAGGGAAGCAGGAAAGACAGTAAGGAGAGCAAAGGCACGGACTGAGAAAGGTTTAGCGTAGTCAGTTAAGAAAGGGGACAAGATATTCTTCAGGTACATCAGCGAAAGGAGGAAAAACAAGGGGGGATTGCAAGGCTCAAGAGAGCGGGAGGAGAATGCAAGGAGGGTGACATGGAAAAGGCAGAAATACTGAATAAATATTTCTGTTCAGTATTCACAGAATGGGGAAGGGACAGGGACCACAGCAGTACAGCAGTTGCCAAGAGGGTGACGAGGTGGACAATAGTCCATTCACAGGGGGAAAGAGTCCTGCAGGAGCTCATTAAATTGAAGGTGGACAAACTGATGGGACCAGAAGGCATACACCCAAGGATATTAAGAGAACTGCGAAGAGGGATAGCAGAACCTCTGACAGCCATGTTCACAGAGACATCCAGTACAGGAGTGGTGCCAGAGGAATGGAGGAGAGTACATGTAGTCCATCCACACAACCAGTAGCAGGGAGGAAGCAGGGAACTATAGGCCAGTCAGCCTCACCTCAGAAGTGGGGGAGTTCATGGAGGCATTGCTTAAAGAAACGATAGTGGGGCATCTAAAGGCCATTGGAGCCCAGGACCATAGGCAGCATGGATTCACAGCAGGGAGGTCATGCCAGACAAATCTGATTGATTTCTTCGACTGGGTGACAAAGGAAGTAAATCACGTCGGGTAGTGGAAGTTGCTTACCTTGATTTCAGCAAAGCCATTGACACATGTCCCACATAGGAGGCTGATAAACAAGCTGGATAGGCTGAGCATGAGTGACAGGGTGATTAACTGGGTTAGAAACTGGCTAACAGACAGGAGGCAGATGGTGGTGGAAAGTGGGGTGCAGTCTAGGGATGGGGGGTGACCAGTGGGGTGCCTCAGGGATCTGTCCTGAGGCCAGTCCTTTTCAATGTCTTCATTAGTGACATTGCAGAAAGGCAGGAGGGAGGGAAAGGTCTGCCTGTTTGCTGATGACACCAAGATCTGTAACAGAGTGGATACTTCAGAGGGGGTGGAGAAAATGAGGAGGGACCTGAGGAAGCTTGAAAAATTATCTGAGGACTGGCAACTAAAGTTTAATTCAAACAAGTGGAAAATGATGCACCTGAGACACAGAAACCATGGGGAAAGCTACAGGAATGGGGGGGGGATGACAGTCACAAAGGAAGAAAGGGACCTGTGGGTTATTATTTCAGATGACCTGAAAATGTCAAAACAGAGTGCTAAGACAGCTGGGAGGGCCAGTGGCATGTTGGGGTGCATAGACAGGGGTATTACCAGCAGAAGGAGAGAGGTAGTGATGCCATTATATAAAACCATGGTCAGGTCTCACATGGAATACTGTGTACAGTTCTGGAGGCCGCACCTTTGTAAGGACATTAGCAGGCTGGAGACAGTCCAGAGAAGGGTGACTAAGATGGTACAGGGCTTGCAACACAAAACTTATGAGGAGAGATTAAGGGTCCTCAATATGTACTGTGCTGGAAGAGAGGAGGAAAAGAGGGGACTTGATAGAAACATTCAAGTACCTCAAGGGTATAAACAAGGTGCAGGGGGTAGCCATTTTCCAATACAAGAGGAGCACAAGAACGAGGGAGCATGACATGAAACTGGAATGTGGGAGGTTAAGAAGGAATATGAGGAAGTTCTTCACAGAGAGGAAGGGAGGTGGATGCATGGAATATACTGCCTCGGGAGGTGGTGGGAGCGAGCACTGTGGATGGATTCAAGCATGCTTAGGACAGGCATAGGGAAACCATAGAGGTACAGCAGCGGACGGGTCAGAAGCAGTAATCGAGTACAAGGTCTTATAGGCAGACTAGATGAGCCAGGCGGTTCTTATCTGCCAACAATGTCTATGTTTCTATGTAGTCCTATTCTTGCAGTTTATTAATAACCTCCACTCGAGTACCTGTTCATTCCAGTTCCACCTTTTATGCAAATGACCTGGTGATCCTGACTAGTTGCCAGGATGTCATACACATTAACTCCTAACTGAATGATTTCTTCCACAAAATTCAGTCTTGGCTCTCTGCAAATAAGTTAGTTCTCAACCCCAAAGGGGATGATAGAGAACAGATTCAGAGAAATAGCTAGATTATTCAGGGAATCTGTGAACTTGTGGGCCTTCTCGGAAGTAATTCCAGTCCCCAGAACCAACACAACAAGGAAAAGGAGAATAGCAGAATTCAATGAGTGGCTGGGAGTTTGGTGGAAAGAAGGATACAGTCATATGGGGGGGGGGGACATGTGGTCAAATGAGGTTCTTTATTACTGAGACAGACTGCACCATATTTGGGAGGGAATGAAATTACTAAAGAACAGGCTGGGGGAATACTGTATATGGGAAAATAACTTGATTTAAAATACTAAGAGGTGAGGAGTGGGTCAGGATACCCACACAAGTCAAAAAGGGGAGGTCAGTGGACCTCCCCAACACAAATGCATTAACACCAAAAAGGGGAGGTGGGAGAGGGGGACAGCTAAGGAGTAGGGGAGAGAAGACCAGGAGGGAAAACCAGGATAAAGTTTTTTAAAAAAAAGGGCCAAGGTAATAACATACTGTAAAGGTACAAAGTAGAGGGTGGTGTCACTGAATGACCGCAGTCTCAGGAACAAGCCTGCAGAAATGCATGCCCTCTTAACGGAGGGTAAGGTGGATATAGCATCAGTTACCGAGACCTGGGCTACAGGACGCCATAACTGGGATCTCTCAATCCCAGGTTACAAGCTATGCAGAAAGGACAGAGAGATAGGCAAAGGAGGGGGTTGTGACAGCATACATCAGGGAGGGAATAATTTGCATGAGGGAGGAGAAAAATGAAAAGGGGAATATAGAAACATTGTGGCTCCAGTTACAGAATAGAAGAGGAAGGAAGATCAAGATGGGGATGTATACAGACCACCCTACCAGGATGAGGACAAGGATGGAGAGCTATGTTCTCAGGTGAGTATCACAGCAGTAAAAGGGGAGGTGGTAGTTGTGGGGGATTTTAACCTGCCTAAATTGGACTCAGCTACTCCCACCACACCCTGCGCCAGAAGTCAAGAAATCCAAAATCAATCCAGGATGGCTTCATGACTAAGTGTGTGACTGATGCTAATAGGGAAGGGGCAATCCTTGACCTAGTGCTCACCAATGGGGAGCATGTACAGGAGATAGAGGTTAGGTAACTCCTGGGTGGAAGTGACCACAGTACAGTGTGGTTCAGTTTGTACATGTGCAGGAATGACATGCCTGCAAAGACCAGAACACTGGATTTCAAGAGGGCAAATTTTAACAAACTGTGGTCAGAGCTGATATGGCTGTGGAGAGCTTTTGGGATGCCTTTATCCATTATTGCTAATGAATTTACACAATGCAGATCTGCTGAGAGGCAATTTCAATGTGGTCTTCCTTTTACACATTTTTACAATGTATTTTCTGAGAATATGCTTGCGAATTGTTGTATGTTTAGCCTGGAAAGTTCACAGAAGACATAGCATCTTATTTTCTGTGGGGCTCTACAAATACACAATATTATAGAAACATAGAAACATAGAATTTGATGACAGATAAGGACTGCTTGGCCCACCTAGTCTGCACACTTCCTACCTAACAGATAAGCTGCAGATCCTAGTTAACCAACAGCTTACTTCCTCCTACCCCCCACTAGGACTGCTTTATGCCTGTCCCATGCATTCTTGAATTCCCCCACTGTTCTTGACTCCACGACCTCCTCAGAGAGGCTGTTCCATGCATCCACAACCCTCTCTGTGAAAAAATATTTCCTCACATTACGTCTGAGCCTTCCCCCTTCTATCTTCAAATTGTGCCCTCTTGTTCTTGCACATCTCTTTTTCTGAAAGATGCCACCCTCTTGGACTTTGTTGATTCCATTGAGGTACTTGAAGGTTTCTGTCATGTCCCCTCTCTCCCTCCTTTCCGTAAGGGTATACATATTAAGCTCCTTTAGTCTTTCTTTGTATATCTTCTGGTGCAGACCCTGCACCATTTTGGTTGCCCTCCTCTGGACAGCCTTCATTCTGTCTATGTCTTTGCGGAGATGGGGTCTCAAGAACTGCACACAGTACTCCAGATGGGGTCTCACTAACTGTCTGTACAGAGGGATAACAACTTCCTGTTTTCTACTATTGATGCCTCTCCCTATGCATCCCAGTATCCCCCCAGCCTTCCTTACTGCCTTCTCACATTGCTTGCTCACCTTTAGATCATCTGATATAGTTACCCCCAGGTCCCTTTCCATTTTTACTGTTGTCAGTATCTCACCCCCCATTGTGTACTCTTCCCCTTGTTTTTTGTTTCCCAGGTGCATTACCTTGCACTTCTTTGCATTGTATTTGAGCTGTCATACATTTGACCATTCCTCCAACCTTGCCAAGTCCATTCTCATCCTTTCCACTCCATCTTGTGTATCAACCCTGTTGCAGATCTTCGTGTCGTCTGCAAAGAGACATACTTTTCCTTCCAGTTCCTCTGCAATATCACTTATAAAGACATTAAAAAGGACTGGTCCCAGTACTGAACCCTGCGGTACCCAACTAGTAACCCTCCTTTCTTCACTGTGGACTCCATTTACTACTACCCTTTACATCCTGTTGTCTAGCCAATTTTCTATCCAGGCTACCACCTTGGGACTCACTCCAAGGCTGGCTAATTTGTGTATTAATCTTTTCTGTGGGACTGTATCAAATGCCTTGCTAAAATCTAAGTAAACCATGTCCAGAGCCCCTCCCTGTGCTACTACATTGGTCACCCGGTCATAGAAATCTATTAGATTTGTCTGACACAACCTTTTCATCGTGAATCCATGCTGCCTTGGGTCCTGTGCCCCGCTGGCCTCTAGGTACTCAACAATTCTTTCCTTCAGAAGTGATTCCATCATTTTCCCTACCACTGAGGTCAAACTAACTGGTCTTTAGTTTCCTGCCTCTGTCCTGCTCCCACTTTTGTGAAGAGGAATCACATCCTCCTTCCTCCAGTCCTCAGGTACCACACCATCCTCCCATGATTTGTTAAAGAGAGTAGTCAGTGGTGTCACTAGTTCTACCCTTAGTTCTTTAAGAATTCTTGGGTGAATCCCATCAGGCCCCATTGCTTTGTCCACCTTCAATTTTATTAGTTCTTTCAGAACCCGTTCTTCTGTAAATGGACTGGTATTGACCTCCGTCTTCAGAGTGTTTCTCTTGTTTGGTTTAGGTACCTCCCCCTCTTCTTCCTTTGTGAATACTGAGCAGAACTATTTGTTCAGTAACCCTGCTTTTTCACTGTCGCCCTCTACCCACATTCCCTCCCCTTTATTAAGCCTCAGTATCCCTCCTTTGGTCTTTCTTCGCTCCCTAATGTACCTATAAAAGGTCTTATCCCCCTTCTTAACAGAGTTGGCTATCCTTTCCTCAGTTTGGGCCTTTGCTATTCTGACTGCCTTCCCAGCCTCTTTCTGCTTTAACTGATAAAGTTCTCTGTCCTGCTCCTTCTGTGTTTCCTTGTATTTCCTGAATGCTATCCTTTTCTTCTTAACCTTCCCTGCCACCTCTTTTGAGAACCATAACGTTTTTTTCCTTTGTTGTGTTTTGTTGATTTGCTTTACAAAAAGGCTTGTTGCCTCTGTGATGGCTGTTTTGATTACTCCCCATTGTTTCTCCATGCCTCCTTCTTGCCTGTTTGCTAGTGCTTTTCTGAGGCACTCTTTCATTTTCCCAAATTCAGCCCTCCTAAAGTCCAATACTCTGGCTTTTGTATGGCTTGATTGTATGGCTGTGTTTATCGTGAACCACACTGTTTGGTGGTCGCTTGTTCCCAGATGGCTACCCTCTTCTAAATCTGAGATTCTTTCTCTGTCCCCATTTGAGAGTACCAGGTCTAAGATTGCTCCCTCCTGAGTGGGTTCCAATACTAGCTGTCTGAGGCATGCCCCCTGTAGGGCATCAAGAATGACCCTGCTCTTGGATGTGCCTGCAGCAAAGGTGCTCCAGTTAACATCTGGCATATTCAGGTCCCCCATCAATAATATCTCCCATTTTTCTGCCATTCTAAGGAAGCCTTCTATCATTTCCTTGACCATTCCCTCCCCCTGAGATGGGGGTCTGTATACTACCCCCATTCAGATTGTGGTGTCATTTCCTGTCTCAAGGGTGACCCAGAGTGTCTCATCTGCTCCCTGTTTACTCTTTAGTTCTGTTGCTTTGATCCCTTCCTTTACATAGAGAGCTACTCCTCCTCCTCTTTTATTCTCCCTGTCCCTCCCGTAGATTGTGTATCCTGTTATGTTGACATCCCAGTCATGGTTCTCTGTGTACCATGTTTCTGTGACTGCCACAATATTCAGGCAACCTTCTTCCATCAAGGCCACTAGTTCAGGGAGCTTGTTACACAGACTACAGGCATTGGTACTCATCACCCTCCACTTTTTGATGGCCTTACCCCTTTTAGCCCCATTCCTGTCCTTACTGCCTTTGCCTTTTTTATATTTACCTCTGTCCTGCTCCCTAATGACTTCTCTACCTTGGTCACTAATTACCCTGTTTTGTGGGAGGAGGCTGGGATTTCCCTGCTCCTTTTCAGTGCCAACCCCCTTGCCTAGTTTAAATGCTTGCCAATGAAGCATTTAAACCTCTCACCTAGGATCCTGGTTCTCCTCCTGGACAGATTCAGACCATTGCACCAGTATAGGTCTGCATCCCTCCAGGTGGCTCCCCAGTCCCCAATGAAGCCAAAACCTTTATTATGCTGCATTGCATAAAATCAGAACACACTGAAAACAATATTTTTCATCTGGACTATGCTACCCTGAATAAATACATTACAAAAATGGTAAAATCATGACCCCACTGAAAAAAAGCTATTTCATCTTATCTGGGACATCCTGAGTAAATATAGTGCAAAAATGTGTAAAATGAAGATCACAATGAGAATGAGATGTAGCATCTCCTCAATACTATCGAGAATACAAAATATAGGATAATAAATATTTAAAGAGCTAGTGGAGTCACACCAGGCATACAGGAAAATAATACAAATTTTAAATAGTAGTCAGTTGTATTTTTTTATTTCTGAAGTGTTTTTCTTTTTCCTTTTGCTCATCAGAAAGTATTCCATGTGATAATATTATGCTGAATGTGTGGAATAGCTCTTAGCCTGGCAGCTGACATAGCTTTCTCTACTGCCCCACACTACATCATCAGCATTGTGATCTCACTGACTGTGACATCACAGGTGAATGGCTTGCCAGTCACTCACTTTCTGTTCCTAAGTAAAAGTGATGTCACAGCATTGAGGTCACAATGCTGATGATATAGTGTGGGGCAGTAGCATAAGATATGTCAGCTGCCAGGCTAAGAGGTGTTCCACACATCACACTGACTAACATCAGATAAACAATCTTCTAATTAAACAAAGGGAAAAGAAAACGTACCTCAGATATAAAAGGTATTCGTTGGCTGCTTTTAAAATCTAATATTAGTTTTAAGAAATACACTAGCTCTTTAAAGGAAATCTACTTTAGACTGAACATCACTGCATTCACTGACGTAAACAAACTGTTTCTTTATTAAAGGAATAATGCATGACAGGGTGTGTGTCATGCTGGAATAATGCCACACCTTGGGTGGTTGGGCACGAGGCTGCAGGTCAAGTGCGTCCAACATCCAAGGTGTGGCATTATCCCAACAAGACACACACCCTGGAGAGCTTTATTCTGATTATACAATGGCTAATCTTTTAAAAGAAGAAAAAACATATTAAAAAAAAAATTTTTAAACAGTTTTTAGTTGATTTTTGTGTGTGGAAGTATACGTATTTAAAAAGGAGTTACTTTTTCCTGTTATCCTCTAGGTGAAGCTGTGTGAACAGCAGCTGGAGTTTTTATTTGTTTTGTATGTGCTTGCCTGTGTCTCATGGGATTTTTTCCCTGTTGTCCCCCAATTCACTCACTGTTCTGTTTGGGAATCTTCTGGTACAGTTTTCTCTGGTGTTAAAACATTATATGGGGACCTTTTAGAAGTGGGATTTTTATGTAGCAATCACTGTTTGAAGTTGCCTGCCTGTCACTGCTGCTGTCTGCCCACTGCCATAAGGATGTTCATTAATGAAGAGGAAATGAGGCATGGATGTGGGGATGTGGGGAGGTGGGAGGAGGTGTGTTTGTTCAGTGGTTTCATATGGTGACAGTTTAAAAAACGGAAGCAGCTGGTTAGAAAGCGAGTGTATGAAATGAGCCATGTGGTGATTGTTGAAAAACGCGCTTGCTCAGTTGCTCATTCACTCACTGGGTCGGGTGTGCTAAGTCTGTGAAACATGAGTTTGATTTGTTTCACTTTGTGGGTTTTTTCTATAATTTAGAGATTTAGGGGAATGTGAAACAGCTGTGCATTTTGACTAGTTTCTGTGGTGTGGAACATGGGAGGGATTTTCAGTACTGTGAAGCCCATCAGAGAAGTGACTTCTGGTTAGGTGGTACATGTGCGGGTTGGTGAGTGGTCAGTGAAGTGGATCACGCTGATGGCTGAGTGATTTATTTTTTTTGTTATTAATGTGGTTATTTCTGTAATGGGATTAGATCCGTGGTGTTATCCTGGGATAACACCATGGGTCCAGTTCCAGACTAACCAATCGTAGTGCAATATTGCTTCTTGCCATTGTATAATGTTTTATAATATATTAGATTTCAGTATATATTTTGAATGTTGTGGCTATGAGGATGGTGTGTACAGTGTGCGTGTGTTTGCTGTAGCTCGATACGTTTTTTTCTTCAAAAAAAGCAAATGCCTGTTGATTGATATATAATTAACCCAGATAGTTCACAAAAGACCTGGAATATGTCTGAGGCAGTGCTTATCAGACAGTGTCTTAAGAAGTTAAAAAATGGTATAAATCATGTGTTCTTGGGAAAGTGTGACATTTATGAGATATGAATCTTTCTTGAAAGACATTAGTTGCCCGACTGAAGCTAATAGCAAGAAAATGTTTAAAGTATTTAAATGTGCAAGTTGTTGCATTTTGAAGGGGGCAAACAAATCTCCAGTTTAATAGGCGACCAATATTTAACAAGCTGTCCCAGTTTCCTAATGGCCATCTGATAGGCAGCTTTAGTGCTGTCTCCAACATTCTAAACAGAAAGAAAGCTGTTTCAGTTTCCTAATGGCCATCTTATAAGCAGCTTTAGCGCTTCTCCAACATTCTAAACAGAAAACAGGGAGTATTTCTTTTCATTTGGCATAGTGATTTAGAGTTGTGGAAGGATACATTGAAATGTCAAAAATGTGTTCCACGTTCCTCCATTTTCCAGTTACAGACAGCAAGATGGCTGTAGGATTCACCCACAGCCATAAAAAGATGGGAAAAGTACTAAGGGAAAACTTAGCGAGCATGGAAGAGGACATGGGGGTTTACCGATTATGGGCGATCATTAAGGGGGCCATTCAGAAGGCCACAAACAGTTGTATGAAATTTAGTGGGAAGAAACTGACAGACTACTAAGCTGGTTTAATGGTGAGGTAGACAGAGTGGTAAGGGAAAAGAGGGCAGCCTATAGAAAATTCAGAAGAACAGCAAAGGAAGAGGGTGAATAAGAATACCGGAGCCTGGCTAAGGTGGCAAAAAGGGTGGTGCAACAGGCATAGGCACAAAATGAGCTCCAAATAGCTAAAGAAATAAAGAATTGGGAAAAGGCCTTCTTTCACTACATAAGCAAAAGGAGGGCTAAGAAGGGCAGTATTAATGGGATGAGGAAGGGGGATGGTTGTGTTGATGAAGACCGGAGCAAAGCAGATGTATTAAATGAATACATCTGCTCCATTTTTATCAAGGAAAAGGATGGACTGGTGCCATGTGCAAGGAGAAGGAGGGAGGGAATTGGGGGGGCTGTATGGATAATTGAGATTGAAAGAGTGAGTGATGGGATGATGGCTCTGAGGGTGGACAAATCCCTGAGACAAAATGAAATATACCCTAGGGTACAGAAAGGATCTGGCAGGGCCACTGACTGTTCTCTTCAATAGCACGCTGGAGTCAGAAGTGGTGCTGCTGGAGTGGGAAATGGCACATGTGGTGACACTCCACAAGAGTGGACCCAAGGATGACCCAGGTAACTATAGGCCAGTCAACCTGACCTCAATAGTATGTAAACTCATGGAGACCATACTAAAAGAAAGGCTGATGAGCTACTTTGAGAAGAGTGGTCTACAGGACGAAAGACAGAATTGGTTTGTGGCAGGCTGATTGTGTCACACAAACCTGATTGAGTTCTTCAATTGGGTCATAAGGGCAGTGGACAGCGGCCAAGTGGTGCACATCATATACCAGGACTTTAGCAAGGCCTTCAATTCTGTATGACACAAGAGATTGATAATGAAACTGAAGGGCCTACAGGTGGGGAGAGTATGGTAAGAAGGGTTGAAAACTGGTTGCATGGCAGAACCCAGAGAGTAATGGCTGGGGGAGAGTTCTCCAGTACCAGTGGGGTCCCACAGGGATCAGTGTTGGGTCCAGTGGTGTTCAGCATCTTCATAAGTGACATCAGAGAAGGTATCAAAGGCAAAATGTGCCTGTCTGCAGACAACACCAAGCTCTTTGGGAGGGTGGACCCCAAGGTGGGGGAAACAGGACCTGAAGGAGGACCTCTGCAGACTAGAGAGATGGTCAGGAATCTGGCAACTTGGCTTCAATGCCAAAAAAGTGCAAAGTGATGCACATTTGGGCCAAGAACCCAAGCACAGAGTATTAGCTAGCAGAGGTTGATGTAACTGCTTCCAAAGAGGAAAACGATCTAGGTGTGGTGATTACTACAGACCTAAAACACACCTCTCATTGTAAGAAGTAAGCAGTGAAGGCTAAGAGGATGCTGGGTTGTATTGCAAGGGGATTCAGTAGTAGGTGGAGCAAGGTCATGTTACAATTGTACAGGTCATTGGTAAGACCATATTTAGAATATGGAGTGAGGTACTGGCATCCATACCTTAAGACGGACATCAGAATGCTGGAAAGGGTTGATAGGAGGGTAACCAAGATAATCAAGGGGAAACAGGATAGGTCCTATGAGGATAGACTGGGAGCTCTATGGATGTTCTCCCTGGAAGAGAGGAGGCAGAGGGGAGATATGCTAGAGACCTTCATCAAGTACATGAAGGAGATTAACAGAGTGAAGAGGGAAGGTCTCTTTAAAATGATTGACAACAGTCCCATGAGGGGGCATAGCCTAAAATTGATGGGGGAGAGATTCAGAAGGGATGTAAGGAAGCATTTATATAAGCGGAGGGTGGTGACCACCTTGAATGAGCTACCAGAAGAGGTGGTATCAGTAAAGATGTTGGGAGCATTCAAGAAGGCCTGGGACAAACACAAAAGGAACCGTTAGGACTAAGGAAGGGGAGAAGGGAGTGAGAGAGGGAAGGCAGGGGTGCAGGGTCATTGGTATAAGTTGTAATTCCTGGACTCTGCACCATTTACCGAGCAGATGTTATAGACCAAATGGTGTTCTTCTGCTGACTCTTTTCATATGTTTGTATCTGCATAAAGAAAACACAAATTATGCTTCATGGTTCTCAAGCTGAACCCAGATCTTGCTCTGAGTCTCTGGTTGTGACCAGTGTGGATGATTCGCCCCTTACTCCTGCCTACTCCTTTAATTATCTTGGAATTACCCAAGACCCCTAACTGGATCTCTCTCTGCATATCAATAATGTGTATAGGGCCATTAACAATAAGATTGGCATGGCTTACAGAACCAAATAGTTCCTCACTCCTGCAGCGTGCCTTATCCTTGCTAAGAAAGTTCCCCTACCCTCCTTAAATTATGAGCTCCTTCATTACACAAGTGATGCTAAATCCCTCTTATACAGATGTGATGTAGGTTATAAATAGAAATTTAGCAAATTTTTACTTCAACAATGATGTTCCAGTGAAGCTGTAAAATTTGCTTTTGCAAATAACTTCATGGATTGCCTATTTTGGCACTTTGAATTGAGTTTTTCTGGAGAAGTGGCTGTTTTTCAGGCAAAATCAAGTGAAGTTAAGGTGATGCTGCAACTTCACCGCAAATTTACCTAACTTCTCCTGAAAAAGTGTCACCTCGCCTGGCAAAAACATTATGAAGTCAACAGTTCACACTTTGGGAATCTGTCAAACTTTGGAATTATTTAGTTAACAAAGTCTGCCAACTTCATGCATCTCTATTTATAATAGTATCTGTCCTTGTGTTATCTTAGCAGCCTATCTCACACATCGTTGTGAGCTCTATGACAGTTTTTTAAGGCTATTCTTCACATATAGTTGTGCATTTTCTTGGAATGCTTTGCTGAGAAAGTGCTCAGAACTGCCACTCCTTCTGTCCTGCAGGATTAAAACACTGTCAGTAGCAACTTTAAAACCAGCACAAACAATATTTTGTAAATCTGGTAATTAATTTATTCAAACAAAAAGTACAGACACATCAGCTATTTAGTAAAACAGCATTATATAAGCAATAAGACATGGCTGGGTGTTGGCAGTACTGAGATACCAGCACACTCAGAGGCATAGTTAGGCATGAGACGACAGGTCAAGTGCCTTCAGCCTCTGGGTGTGCGGGTATCTCAGTACTACCAAAACCCAGCCATGTCTTATTGCTTATATAAAATAGGCCTATGGGCAACTTTGAAAAAAGAACATTCTAAAAGTTTTCAAGGTCACAAAAAAAAATACTAAAATGTTGCTAAATAATATAAAATAGTCCTTCCACAGAAGTTTTTCACCTGTCAGTCATCTATCTTTTTTCACACAGTCAGTACATTGTGTGATTATTTACCATGGAATAGAAGAATTCAAAGATCTGCATTATTCCAGCAGTAGAATGCCCCCAACACACACACACACACACACACACACACACACACAGAGAATGGTAACATGGAACACATGAATTCAACATTCTTCAAAGTTCAACTGGCATACAAACAAAGACACACAAACACTCTGAAGTGGAGCAAGAACTTCAATTTTATCTGTTCTCTGACAAAATGGTAGGGATAGGGAGGGATTTTTCATGGTCATCAAAAAGAAACACCAGCAATGAAACTCTGACTAGTACTTGATTTTAAATTTGTGCATGTATGTAAGGGGAGGGGCTCATGAGTGTAAATAACATTACATTATTTGCTTACTTTATTTAATTTAATGGACTTTTATTTTTAGGGCATAGTCGAAGTTTTCTACATATGAGTAAAGGCTGCAGCCATGTTTGAGATGGAAAGTGGGAAATAGGTGGCTTATGAATTTTGTGAGTTGCCCTGGTTGGCAGATACTTGTTTTAACCAGTAGTGGCACTCTCTTACTGCAATGGCTAGAACCAAGTCTCAGCCAATCAGGACACAGGGATTTCTTTGCCCATTTTATAGGTACTACTAACACTTTATGCCATGTTTTAAAGACACTGACCACCAAAAAACTTATAAATACAGCAAAAAGACATATCTTACTAGATTTAAAACATTAAAACATTTTTAACAAACAGACAGCCAGCTAGAAGGGTAAACTCACAAAGGTACATCACACCAGACATAAATTACAAAAGCTTTGCAAGCTCAGTCTGATCATTAATACCTGCTCAGTGAAGTGTCCCCAGTTGATAGATCCAAAATGTTTCCCTTTTGGACAGTAGTTTTTCTATATCCCCACCCCTTGGGTGCAAACAGACTTTTTTTTATCCTAAGAAAGGTGGGACAGTGTGCATCCCTATCCCCTACTCCATGAATATGTTGTGCTATGGCATATTTCTTATTATTTTTAATAATTGCTATCATATGTTCCCCAATAACTAAATGGTGCAACTAAAATGGTGCTGGGTCTGCACCAGAAGACATATGAAGAGAGACTAAAGGAGCTTAATATGTATACCCTTGAGTAAAGCAGGTAAAGGGGGGACATGATAGAAATGTTCAAGTTCCTCAAGGGAATCAACAAAGTCCAAGAGGGTGGCATTTTTCAGAAAAAGGGATGTGCAAGAATAAGGGGGTATAATCTGAAGATAGAGGGGGACAGATCAGAGGTAATGTGAGGAAGTATGTTTCACAGAGAGGGTTGTGGATACATGGAACGGCCTTCCTGAGCAAGTTGCGGAGTCAAAAACAGTGGGTGAATTCAAGAATGCATGGGACAGACATAAGGCAATTCCAGTGGGGGGTAGGGGGAAGAAGGTTGTTGGTTAACTCAGATCTGCAGCTTCTCCATTAGGTAGGGAAATGGGCAGACTAGGTGGGCCAAGCGGTCCTTATCTGCCATGAAATTCTATGTTTTTGTGTTTCAATACAGTTCTGAAATTCCCTTTTTGTCATCCCCACATAAAACACATCACATTTGCATACAGCAGTATAAACTACATTTGTAGTGTCACATGTAATCAAACTAAGTATTTTATAACTTTTCCATCCTTTGGACTAAAGGCATATTAGTGTTAGCCACCAAATTACAATGTTTGGAATCATTTCAATGTTTACACCTGGGCTTGGCGAGGAAACAACCACTTTTTCCTTGGGTTGTACACTATACCAATGAATCCCTGATGTTTCTGGCTCTATGATAAGTAATGTGCAGCAATTCAGTAACCACATCTCTCAATTTTAGCACAGTCCTCAATGTGGCCCAGTTCTTAAAAACAATGACTTGAACAACTTTTGCATCAAGGAAGATGTGTTAACAAAATTGATCTTGTTTGTTGCCCCACTAAATTCAGATTTAACTTACAAACAAGACTTTCTGGGAATACTATCAACTACCATTTTTGCCTTTTTAATGATATCTTGCCCATAGCCATGTTCTCAGAAGTGACTTTCCAACTCTTGTGCTGCCTTATTATAACCAGTATTCTTAGAACAATTTCTTTTGGCATGCATAAATTTCCCTTTAAGAACATTAATGATGGTATGGGAGGAGTGACATCTCCTGGCCTGTAATATGGTATTCCTACAGTATCTGTACTTTTATGCTGTCAAGAGGTATTTAGGCTCCCATCTACAGTCCTGGAAATACATAAGTTCAAGAAATAAAGCTTTTCAGGACTCCAATTTAAAGTGAATTTAAAACCAAGACCCTGGGACTCCAAATAATGCCTAAATTCCACAAATTCCTCAGCTGTCTCCTGTCACATCATAATGATATCATCTACATATTGCTCTAATAATTTATTTTATCTCTAAATGTGTTGGAATCTGCATAAATCACCAATTCTTCCCAATAACCAATAGTCAAATGTACATAACTGGGGCAAACTTTCCCCATTTGCTGTTCCACTAAGGTGTAGGTGATAAGAACCCATAAAGCCAAAAACATTGCTTTCCAAAACAACCTTGCCATGTTAACCAATAATTCTGTAGAGGGCTTCTTGCTGTTGTTCCTTTTTCCCAAAAAATAACTCAAGACCTCCAAACCAAAATTATGCAAATATTGGTGTACAGGGATTCTTTGTTGAGGGTTACTAACAAACTCTCCTCCTCTACATAAATCTCTTCCACCAAATTTAATATATCCCTTGTATCTAGCAAATAAGATCTTAGTTTCATTACTAATGGTTTAATATGGCAATCTATGAACTGGGAACATGGTGCAGTCAATAACCCTGGCATGAAATAATTGGCCTTCCAGGGGGTCACCATTGATTTATGGACCTTTGGGAGAACATAAATCACAGGGCCCAAGAGATGTTTCACACTTTAAAAATCTCTCGCCTTATTATCTATCCAGCATTTCTCAAAAGCATCTCAGATCAAATCATCTACGTTCTTTTTATACTGTTATGTAGGGTCTCCACCGAGTTTCTTATAAACACTCCAATCAGATAGTTGTCTCTCCACCTCCCTAATGTAATCACTGGTATTCATCACTGCTATACTACCCTCTTGTCTGCATGTTTTATTGTCAATTCATGATGGCTGGCTATATGTCTAATCACTTCCCTTTCCACATTAAAAAAAATATTGCATCCCTCAGAAAAGCACTCTCTGACCACATAGAAACTCCACAGTGAGTAACTTGGACTCCCTAACTTCGCATTTTATTATATTAATCCCCTATGGATTAGCTTATACACTAACCTATGTTCCTTCCTGCCCCCTCCTTGCATGTCCTAGCTCCTATAATTTTAATCCATCTCGTGGACTCTTATCCTACTAATAACCCCTCCTTTCCTCTCCCCCTCCCAACTGTCTGACCACCCTAACATGCCCTTACCTCACACTTACCTCCACTTCATTTCACCTCTCACATGGTGCTCACCTAGCTCCAATATTTCCTATTTACAGTACCCCCAATTTATTTCACCTCTCACATGTTGCTGTCCTAGTTCCAATGTTTCCAACCCATCTTGGGGACTCAGTCTGTTGCTCACCCACTCCCACAACCTCTATCCTTCCTATAATTACAACTATTTAGTAGAATAAGTACCTGAAACAAGTGACAATGCCTGGTCCCTAGGCAGCTTTTGTTACTTCTTAAACATGTAATTAGCATCTGCTTGTAATCAATTGCTTAGTAACTGTCTTGTCAAGCTACTATTCATCTGTTAGACAACTGAATCTCTGTCTATGTGAATTGTGCCAATGTAACTGTTTTATTGTCTCCTGACATGGAACCTTTGCAAATGAGCTACTAGCTCAAAGGTCATTTCCAAAGAGTTAAATAAATAAATATTAAATTAACACTGACAATCATTATTCTTATAATAGGTCTTAAAATCATATTCACAGACTTTAAAGAAAATACAGTAGGATTCATAGGTGGTATGAAAGTGGAACATTTGTGCAATATTGACATATCTGATACATTGATATATCCTATTCACTAACAGAGTGTTGAGAACTCCAAATCTGTCCCCCTGCAATATGAGATTGTCAATTTTCTGGATGAAAAATTATTGCAAATTCAACAATCTCACAAATATGTTGAGGTCCAAATATGTCTCAGATGTGTTAATACAGGTGGATGGAACAAAACTAATTCCCTTATTCAAAGCTTTCCTCTCAACTTCCATAAGACAAACATTTGACAGATTGATAACATTATCCAATGCAATGTCCTCAGAATCAATCAAGACCATAACATCAGATGCATGAGTTATAGCCTCTGTATTCAACATTGATTCTGCCAGAACTGTACTTGTTCCCAATTCCCCCTGTAATTGTTGTGATTCTGACCTCTCCCTTCTTGACCCCCTCTTTCCCCTTCTTCCAGATTGTTGAAAATTTATGGAACCTTTCTAGGTGGGGGTGGTATCAGGAGGAAGGGGGAGTCCTCTTTGTCTTCTAAAAAAACTGTAGATTGGGAGTTTCAATCTTTAGAACTACCCTCTCCACTTTGAATATAATTTCCATGTTCATTTTTCTTTATTTTAGATTTAGGTTGTTTGAACCAACCAAAGACTCTATAACTTAAATAATCTTATTTTTCCCTTAGATTATTTTTCAATTTCCTTGCCTTCATCACATTATCAAATTTCTTAATTGGGTCTAACAAACATTTCATATAATGTTCAACATCCAGGGAGTTAGTAACTGATTCATAGGATCATAGGTATGTACAAGCTCAGGAGGCAGAGCCTATTATTGAGCTCGCAAACCAAAGGTGGATTAGTTGGATCTCTTTTTTTTTTCTGTAGTTCTAATGTTAACTCATCCTGTAAGTATTTGGAATCCCTTAAAATATATCTAATAAAACCCAGGGAAACATTATGCAATTCCTCTCTCCATTACTGGATGAACAATGATATCTCTTTGCCAAATGCTGGATTGTCCAACAAACTCAAATCCCTTGCCTCCTTTTTAACATCCAGTATGCCTGCATTGTCTTCTGCTGCCAGAAAACTCTGCATGCTTTCAATGCAAGCCTTTCAAAACTCTGAAAAAAATTGTTAATAGTGAGTGGTCCCACAGTTTGAGTCACAGTTGCACCTGATTCACCCACTTCACTGGCTGTTGTTGCTAGAAATGCAGTCATGTCTTCATTATTGCAAAAGGGTGGAAAAAGAAAAAAAGGTACCTTCCTTGATGCCATTGCACTGCAGCTTCCTGACCCTCCTTAGTGGATCATATGTGACTGTAACATTCTCCTTACTGTACATGCATGAGGCTGCTCCATCTAAGGAGCATTGTTTTGGGAGTATCTAATGTGCTCCTCTGCCACTGATTTGCTTCCAGGTCCCAGTGGATGGCAACTGTGATGGCAGGTAGTGATACTTACAGCTGGAAGTCACACTGAGGGATGACGATAACTTTTAAAATAAAACATAGACAATACTGGCAGAAGAAGACCAGTGGTCCATCTAGCCTGCCCATATTTTGCTATCTGCCTTGGTATCTATTGCCCATGCAGGTTTTTATACCTCCTTATCCTAACCCCTGCTGCTCTTCCTACAGCTACTTTTGCCTGAGCAACCTCCAAATCCTACACTGTTTCACAGCCATGCATGAAACCATTTATGGTCTTGGCACTACCACCTCTACTGTCAAACTCTTCCATGGCTCCACTACCCTTTCCTTAAAACAGAATTTCCTCAAATCCTTCTTAAACCTTCCTCCTGGCAGTTCCTACTTGTGACCTCGAGTTTTTGACTCTGTACTCATGCTAAATAGTTTCCTGCAGTTCACCTAGTCTTAGATACAGAGGGCCAGATATTCAAACTGCGCTCTTCTAAGGTGCAAGCCCTTACACTGCACAAAATAGTTGCGCAGGGGTGTGTCCGGGGTGATATTCAAAGGAGTTGCACTATTGAGCAAATCCTTTGAATATCACCCCCCATCCACAGCCACTGTGCATAGTGCAGTGGAACTTGCACCACTGCAAGTTGACAGAGTGGAGCATTCAACTTGCGGTGGTGCAAGTACCATTGCGCCATGCGCAAAATCCCAATATTCAAAAGGTGACATGCAAATGAGGCCATAATTCATGCAACGCACAGGGGCCATTGCATCTGATTATGGCCCCATTTGCATGCCATTGAGTAGGTGCACGATCCCGAGGACTTGCGCCTGGCCCCTGCCAGGGAGCAGCCATCCGGGACTGATGCTCCCTGCAGCCCAATCGTGGGCAAAACAGTGTAGAATCCCACCCACTACCCACTACCCACTGGCCTGATTGTGGGCATGGTTTAATTTCCCCCCAACAGCCCGATCGTGGGCAGCAATGTGGCGTCCCCCCCAACCTATCCCTGGTGGTCCAGTGGACCGAAAGCCCGATCGCGGGCAGTAAGTTAAATACCCCTCTCCTCCCGAAGGTATCCCTGGTGGTCCAATGGACTGAAATGCCCGATCGCGGGCAGTATGTTCAATAAACCCCCACCCCTGAAGGTATCCTGGTGGTCCAGTGGACCGGCCGATCGCGAACAGTATGTTTAAAACCCCCAACATATCCCTGGTAGCTAGTGTCCCCCCCACCCACCCACATAGCCCCACCCCCTGCTCCCCTAGCAGCTGGCGGGTGGCAGCATCACCGCCTGCTGCCCGCGGCCCATGACTGACTGCCCGGTGGGGCCTGCATGCCCGGTGGTGGAAGCATGAGCCAATGGGCGTGCAGCCTATACCGTACAAGAACAGTTCAGTTTTGTGAATGAGTTCATTCACAAAACTGGACTGTCTTGAACAGTATGGCTACACGCCCATTGGCTCATGCTCTCACCAATGGCACAACCCTACTGAAGCAGTCAGTCAGCGAGCTGTGGCGCGGATAGCGAGGCGGGTGGATGCTGCCGCCCGCCAACTGCGGTGGGGAGGCGGGGTGGTGGGGCTGGGTGTGGGTGGGTGGGGGGACACTAGCCACCAGGGATACGTTGGGAAGGGTTTCTTAAACATACTGCCCGCGATCGGGCTTTCAGTCCACTGGACCACCAGGGATACCTTCGGAGGAGGGGGGTTTATGGAACATACTGCCCGCGATCGGGCATTTCGGTCCACTAGACCACCAGGGATACCTTCTGGGGGGATTATTTAACTTACTGCCTGTGATCAGGCATTCGGGCCACTGGACCACCAGGGATACCTTCGGGAGGAGGGGGGTTTATTGAACATACTGCCCATGATCAGGCATTCGGGCCACTGGACCACCAGGGATACTCTTCGGTGGAGGGGGGTTTATTGAACATACTGCCCGCGATCAGGTTTTCGGTCTACTGGACCACCAGGGATACCTTCGGGAGGAGGGGGGGTTCATTGAACATACTGCCCGCGATCGGGCTTTCAGTCCACTGGACCACCAGGGATACCTTCGGGAGGGGGGGGATTATTTAACTTACTGCCTGTGATCAGGCATTCGGGCCACTGGACCACCAGGGATACCTTCGGGAGGAGGGGGGTTTATTGAACATACTGCCCATGATCAGGCATTCGGGCCACTGGACCACCAGGGATACCTTGGGTGGAGGGGGTTTATTGAACATACTGCCCGTGATCGGGCTTCGGTCCACTGGACCACCAGGGATACACCGGATGGGGGATTTATTGAACATACTTCCGTGATCAGGCTTTTGGTCCACTGGACCACCAGGGATACCTCTCGGAGGGGGATTATTTAACTTACTGCCCGTGATCAGGCATTCGGCCACTGGACCACCAGGGATCCATTGGGAGCATACATTGCCCGCGATCGGGCTGCAGGGGGCAGGGACTGGATTGGGGCCAGCCACAGGTGGCAGCTGCTGTGTTGCACCCTGCAATGCAGCAGCTCACCTGTGCGTGGCCCTGACTTAAGCCTTTTGCCCTCAAAGTCGTGCATGCAGGTTGGGGGCTGCACTCACATCCTGCACAGCCCGCTGAATATCGGGCTGTGCAGTTTATGCATGGTTCCTCCCCCTCCAGTTGAGCATGCATTCATTTGCATTGCACTGTTGCTCAGCCTGTTTTCAGTGGCGCAACTGTCTCCTGCTGAATATCGCAGAATGGCGCAATTTCGGACTTGCGCATGTGCAACCCTATTGCGCATGGCACAACCCTTTTGAATATCCCACCCAGAGTGAATAAAAGACAATATGTGATTCACCACTCTAGTGCTTCCAACCCTAGGACATCTGGATAGGCATTAGAGGATAGCACATGCTGCTTTAAAGAAACAGGACATCTTTTTTTGGCAATTTATTATACTTTATTGAAGTACTGTGATATATAAGAATACATAAAACAACATTATCAGAAACATTAATATTAGACTAAATAAGGAGAAACTGACATGAATAAACAAGATAATACATAAATGAACCCTCCCCCCAAGAATAAACAAACCAATCACTCTATCCAACTTCTCCCAACCCTCCTCCACTAAATTTCTTCCTCCCTTCCCATACAGGCCACCCTATAATTTTAAAGCTAGGTACAAATAATTATTTTCTATCCTCAGGAAGCAGGTAAAACAGTCATATCCAAATACACATGTTAAACTTAGTAATAGATAACACAATCAAAAAAAAATAATACAATCTGAAAGAGTTAAGGCCGGAGTAAAAGGGAATCTTAGCTGTCCAACACCACCTTTTATAGAGGTGCCCACAATTAGGAAATCTTGGGCAAACTTGATTAGAAACGGGTAATCCTGAGTTCAGCTCTGCAGAGCAGCAAGCTTTAAGATGGCTTGGGAGTTAATGGACCTTGTGTGCATGCGCTCCCTGTGAAACACATGGCCACTGAGAACAGGGCAATTAGTTTAGTCAAGTGGATTGTTCATAAGGAGCCAGCTGATGAGGTGATACCTAGACACAGACAGCCAGCAAACACATGTAGGAAGGCTTTAGATTTGTTTTAAAGGGAGGAGAGACGTAAGTTAGTGATTTCATCAGTCAGCCACCGCATTAAGCTGTTTAAAAGTCTTTGCAGACAGATTATTTGTCCCATTCTTGAGCAACACAAAAGTGACTGTCTAGGATTTTTGTATAGGCAAGACTTCTCCTGATAGAGGACCTAAATCAGCTGAGGCCATAAGTGATTGCTTTCCTCTGTAGGTTGGTAAAGTAAATCCCCTGTAGGTGAAGAGGACTTTGGAGGACACAGGAGAGCATCACACACACCCTCACCAGCAAAGCATGTTGAGTCAGCTGCATCTGTAGCATTGCATGCATCCCTAACTCAGAATGAGGCATTCCAAAAAGCCAGCAAGTGCAGAGTCTGCAAATGGTTGATAGTGCTGTGTCAATACCCAACCAATTCTTCTATTAGTTTGAACCAGTTAAAATAATTGCTAGTTATTCCTGAGTGATGTTCATTATAGCCCATTTGTATACAGTATCTGCTTATCAAAGGCTTAGCACACATATTTATATAACACCAAGAGAGGGCTTTTAATGGCTTGGCTGTCCTCAACCTATCACAGTCCTAGAAACTTCATCCATCCCAGTTCTGCCCACTTGTTTTTTTTTTTTTTTTTTGCACTAGCTGAAACACTTAGCCAATCATAGTGCTGGAAAACACAAAGTGGAGGCTCCAGTATTCCTGTGCAAGGTTGGTATTCTGTCTAGGTATATTTATTGTGCTTTTTGTATCACTTCTGTGGTGTAGAGAAGCAGTTTGTTTCTCTGACTTGTGAGACTGTATGTAGATGTGGAAAATATTTTTTTAAGTGACAGCAGTCTAGGACTGCCCATTGTGCAGCTGTAGGAAGAAGAATGGGAGCCCCAACGTAAGATCTCCTGCCACCCACAGCTGCTGAGGGCAGGCTTATGAGGATCAGGAGCCTCAACACATGATCCTCCACCTGGCATTACAGTCCAGAAGGGGCTTCAAATAGTCTGAGCCCCAGCACTTGACCTCCTGTCTGGCATGGTAAGGGGAGCTACCAAGGAGTGAGAGCATCAACCTTTGATCTGCTACTTAGCATGGCAGTCTGGTGTCTCTCAAGGATTTAGAGAGTTATCATTTGCTCTGCCACCTAACTTGACAGTTGGGAGGGCTCCCAAAATGTGAGAGCCCCAACACATGATCCACCACCTGGGATTCTAGTCGGGGGTTTCCCAAGGAGTGGGAGCCCCAACACCTGTTCTTCCACCTGGTGCAGAAATCAGGGGGTTCCTGAAGTGTGGGAACCTCAATAAGGGATCTCCTACTTGGTTCCACACAACCCCATAAAGTTCAAGAAAGGCAAGGGCAGACTGGATTGCCCAGGGCAGACTGGATTGCCCAAGGCAGACTGGATGGGCCCTGCATCCCTTATATGCCATCAACTTCTGTGTTTCTATGGGTGGAAAGGCATGTTTTTGAAGGAATCTGCCATTTTGGACAGACACACACCATAAACCTTCTAAATCCCATATTATGCATGAAAGAGAGTGGCAGTAAATAAATTGCCAGTATTTCAGTGATTGCTGCGTTCATTTCCTATGCAGTAGCATTATTGGGTGGATATTTGGCATGATGTTCAAACATTGTCTGCAGTGTGGACTGGACCTTTCTGGATGTTATGCCACAAAACAGCTAGACCTGGTGTGGGGGCATTACTGGTGGTGTAGCATTTGAGTCGGGGGATTCTCAGATGTTGCTTGAAAGAAAGCAGTCGTTTGGGGTGTTTTGTTTATACAGCTCTTAAAGTTTAATCATTTTTATTCAAACATATAGACATGCAATTGCATTCTCTACAGCAGGCAAAATCATTCCAGTGGTACAGGAGATATGATATAACTTTCTGTCCATTTATATACTGAACCCAGATTTGTTAGCTAGCTAAGGGGGAGCAAGTGGTTGTTCACTGCACAGCCATAGATATGAACTTATAGTGTCCTAGGGCCCAACCAGTGAGCTGACCATCTGGTTTTAAAACCTGTTATGAGAGGGAGCTTAATACCTTAACTTGTGGTCTAGAGAGGGAGTAGTATAACATGCACACATAAAACATCAACAAGACAAACATTCATCTGGCTACAGTTTTAGTATTTAGATGTACACCTAGTTGGCTAACTAGACCTGGGTTTGGGTATTAAAATGGTAAGGTACTTACTGTAGTATTTTGCACTATGAATTCCTGGTGTTCTAGGAGTAGAGATAGGTTCTGAGCTCCTGGTATGTGGGTAATGAAATAGAGTGCATCAATTTGATGGGGACTGTTTAATTGATAGACAAGGTGGGGTTAAAAAATTCTCAGGTGAGTTATGCTTCTGGGACAATAGTAAGGGCTTCTACAGGGATGAACTTCTTCAGATAGGCAGACAGGGTTTGCCACAAGCTGTGTGATAACCTTTCTATCCTAATGCTCTCCAAAGTGTCTGCTACCTCCACAGATTACTCCTTTGCTACTAATACCACCTCCAGAGCCCATGGATGAAGCTGGTACAGAAGGTATTTTTTTTGGTGCAACTGTTTGCACCACAGAACCTATGTACTTCTCTGCCACCTTGCTAGTACGTCTTCCTTTACTTGACCATCTCTTTCCAGTAATTTTATATATTTACATGTATATTATTGCAATGGAGAAAAAATAAACACTGAAGTAAAAGTAAATACCAGCAGCAACATCAGACAACAGCTCAATAGACCGATTAGCTGTGTGAGCTGAATCAGTTGAAAACAGTTTACTGAACAAACAGTAGTTACAATAAAGCCACCAAAAATGTTTTTTTTTTTTTACCACAATGGCGATTAGGAAGACACACACCAAAAGGGTAATTCAAAACAAGTTACTGTGAGAATACTATCACTTCAGGAACTAAACAACATACAATAACTACAACTAGTGTAGAAACAGACTGACAAATAATTCACTTAACCATACAAAACTGCACCACAGAAATAAAATGATAAATCACATACCACAGAAAAAAATATTTAAGAAGAAAGACTAAGGAAAACAAATCAGACTAGTGGTCACAGGGCTGATTTGCTTGCTAACTAAACACATCCCCTCCACCACACAGCACTGCTTCACTGCACAAAACAAAACCTCTACTTTCAACTAGATAAATCCGCTGAATTACCTAACAAACAATCGTAATCTAACTGCACAATGTACTCTAGATATTTTTGTGAGTGATTTGGTTCAAAATTTCTACTTGAAAAGTAGTTCTAAAAGATTTTGTTCAGACAAGAAGAGACACATTTCTCACCAACTCTGTCTTCATAAGACTGCACTGAATACATAGAGCTGATTCACAAAGGTCGGTGTAAGCAGTTCTGTAGGCTGCTTGAGACAATTGTCAGTTTGCCATGGACCCTGTGTCCGATTCATTACTGGGTAAGGTCTGGGCAGCAAAGTCCTGCAGCTTGTGGCAAAGGTGGCAGTGAACCAAAGTTATTGCACAACTGAGAGGTTTGCCACAAGCTGCTGACATGGTAGGGCAGCACTTAGACAGCAGTCCATGGTGGCTAGCGCAGCTCCAGCCCTGATCCCTTTATTAAAACAATGATATTCCTGGTGCTATAGTGGACTCCCTCCCTATCCATGATCTCCCAATAAATATTTATTATATATATCCCTGGTGGTCTGGTAGACTACACTGGCTTGATCCCCTTTTACTAAAACAATTACCTCCCTGGAAGTCTAGCAGACTCCCCAGCCCTGATTCATCCATATAATAAAATATCTTTCCCTGGTGGTCTAGGAAGGGGGGTCCACTTGACTGCCAAGGATATACTGTATATATTTACCAAAAAATTCTGAGCACTCTAAAAACGCATAAATGGGATGTCAGGTCATTATCAAAGTCCATTTTATTGAAGAAACACATATGCAAGCAATCAGTACCGCCTGATGCGTTTCAGACACAAATGTCCTTTATCAAAGGCTGAGGACTTGTGAAACACATCCTACATTTAAACAAAAATCACATCTTGCGACTCAATGACATCATGTTACAAAGACACTCACTTAGAAAAAGTTGATAGAAAACATCTATTAAATGAAGCAAGTATCTTAAGATAAGAAAATCTTTTTAAAAACTAGATCATCCCAAGTGAATAAATATCCAGCACCACTTGTAAAAGAAAAATAACTTTAGAAAGATGAATAGAGCCTGGGGTAGGGGAATGGGGAATGGAAGAGGGGGTTTCAGACAACAAAATAAAGATAACTGCTTAAACTTTCATGTTCAGATAAAATATTCAGTCTAAGAATTCATTAGGTCAATGATATGCAACAATCAAGCTAAGCACAGAATAAAAAGGGCATGCTTTTTAAAATCCATTACTTTTCTAAGGTAGGGGCTACATGTAGAAGGCTATTAAGGCCTGGTTTCTTATGTGCTTTTAAGGATAGGATAATATCCAATAATTCTCTCATTTCAGCACCAAGTTATCAAAACTACCCCCTCTAGGGTTTCTGCTCACTCTATCTATTTCTGTAAAAGAAAAAAAAGTGCAGTTCTTTCTCATCAGCTTGCATCTCATGTGCCACTATGGCATACAATAAATCATTTCTAGATATGGCTCAAACATGTTCTCCTACATAAGTCTTGAATAGCCTAGTCATTTTACCGATATAAAAAAACTTTACACTTACATGTGGCTAGGTAAATTACTCCTGTATTGTTGCAGTTTGTAAATTGCCTAATCTGATAGTTTATATCAATATTGCAGCTTGTGAACTCTTTCACTTGCATAATTGTATCACAATACATACAGTTCTGACACTTGAAGCACCCTTTAGGATGTTGTAGCCAAGTCTTTGCTTTTGTGTCCTGAAAGTGACTATGGACCTGGGCATCCTTAATAGTCAGAGCTTTCTGAAAACACATTCATACTGGGAGCTGACTGATTAATTTCAGACCTAGCTCTAGTGACAAAACATGCCAATTTCTCCTGATTATTGACTCTAGTTCGTCTGCTTGAGAAAGAAAATGGTATAAAAAAATTAAATCTCTCAGAGTCTACCTGGTCCTTACTCTGTGTTGTCAGTAAGGTAGATCTATTTCAGACTTGGGCATCATCCCAGGCTGAAAAAACATGTTCATTGCTGTAACTCATTTCTAACAATCTGTGAGCTAGATCTCTAACCCCCTTCCAAAAGCATCTTTAGTAGAACATTTTCTATGATATCTAAGGAATTGACCTTTTGGAATATTTGAAGCCACATGTGGGGGTGGCAATTACTAGCCTCTAAAATTATGTTTCTGGCAATTTCTTTTTAATAAGTCTCACTTTCCACTCTAAAACTCTCACTTCTAATAATATTTAAATCCAAATATTTGATTTTATCCTGGCTGAAATTGTAGATTTTAAGTTTGGATTTGTCAATTGCAGAAAATCTACACAAAGCTCAAAATCTACAATGCTGCTTTCCCGGATGACTGCTACATCATCAATATAACAATTCTATAGTTTTAAGTTTTTAGTATGTTTATAGAACTTTTTATCTCAGAATACCCAATTTATTTTTCCCAGTATGACACCAACAAAGAAGAGAATCCATTACAATATGTAGAACAACATTTAAATACTGCAGTCACAGCTAATCCCTTTCTCACAGAGGATGGGACCCATATTAATTTTCTACTAAAGCTCAATCTTTAATGACAGCCTTTGAGGTTTGGAGAAAATTGCACATTAGTTGAGACAAATTTATTGAGCTATACTAATCTGATGTATATATCCAAGTAAATTCACCACTTTTATGACAACACCGCTCTGGTTGCTTACCTCCCTACCCTATTATCGTTCTGCCATATACTTACTATATTACTGACATGTCTTTTCCTAATATGGCTAGCCTTACCCTGCTATCAATGATAAAATGCACTTTATTTATGCTTAGCTTTACCTGAAACAAACAAGTCATGAACCTCATGTGACACTGTTTTGACTTCATGATGCTTACCCTGTGATCTCTGCCACCTGTATTGTGTTGTTTTGTATTGTATTGTATTGTATTGTTTTTGTCATTGACTTGGAACCTTTGAAAATGAGTCTCTGACTCAAAGATATTAATCCTAATTGAACTAAATAAATAAAATAAATAAAATTGGGTTCCACGAGGTTCCAGACTCATTAAAAATCCAGCTTGTTGCTCTGAAAATGAAGATTTTATGAGGGAATGGGAACAAATTATTGTGGATGCCAGTACTAAACTTCTACATCTGATTATTAAATTCAGCAAAGAAAAGGAAGCAGAACTCAGAGAATATCTTAAAAATCAGGAGTTGGAAGTTCTAAAATTTAAGGGACATGTAGATTTTGAAAGACAATGTGAAACTCAAAGAATCCATTTTAAAGTTGAACAATGAACTGCAACAGTTAACGTGAACTAAGTTCATTAGAAACAAAGGTGATTATGAAAGGGGCACCATTTTTAATTGGAAAACTATGACATCAAGAGGGATTTTAAAAAGGTGAAAGCATGTTTCTTTTGAATTTAGGATGAATCAGAGTGGATCTGAAACAGAGGACTCCCAGACTGGTTCTTCTTATTTTATCAAGGCTGCACACCTCCAATTCCCCCCACCACAAGAATCAGATGGAGCATCAATCAGGACATCAAATACCACAATATCAACCCATCAACCCCCCCCCATGAATGATGCCACAATGGAGTCTGCAGTTGCAGGAATACACACAAGACTTCCAATGAGGAAGATAATGTGATGAGGAAGAAGGAGAAATATATGACGCCAGAGACAGGTGATCATTTCACAACAACTGAGGGAGGTTTCAACAATGGAGACCTTATTGGGGATGGGGACAGAGGAGGTAAGCCCAATTTTACCTAAAATTATTAATCTTTCTGCCCATATACTAACAAAAGATGTAGAGTCCCTTTTGAGCAAAGGACTGTGTTTTGCACAGACTAAAATATCAATTCTATACAAACTACAAACACAGAACAATTAAGACATATAGAATAATACAAGTGTTAAAAATTGTATTGCCCACACATGTGCTTGAATGGGACATAAAGAAATCTGTTTAATGTTTTTAAGTGAATGGGTATTATGGTGTAAAGAGGCATAATTTAATAAGTATAAAAAAAGAAAAGAAGAGTATTTAAATAAAAAGACTTATTTGTCTGTACTGTAAGTAAGTGTGGAGATTATTAACTAAGGGCTGACACAGAGTGCAGCTGCAGCTCACTATCAATAAGCACTAGTTTATATTTAAAGTCTCACTGGCAGAGTGCATCTGAATAATCATTGAGCCTAACCACAAGGGAAAAGAGCATTAGAGAACAAAAGAAACTGTAGTTTAAAATGATTAAGGACTGATACAGGACAGTCGATGCTAAAAGCTCCAGGTGGTTAAAATTAAAAATTAAAATTAAAAACAAAAATAAAACAAGGCATATAGTTTTAAAAGAAAATACATCATGGCAGGTGCAAATCAAACCCCACAAACAGGTGTATTAGCATTTTCAGAGGAGGAGGGTGAAAACCTAGCATTCTCTGCAGAAGAATATGAACAAATGTTTGGGAATAGTGGAACACAAGCAAATGACAAGGTTAAAACAGAGGGTATGTATAACACATTGAAAAAACAAATAAGGATGCAAATGCATGCATTTTCATTAAGTAAATATTGGAGGGAAAATCAAATCCAGATGGGATTTAGAATACAGAACACCCCTTATTTTGGGGAAGAAGATGAAGAATACATAAGTGAATAGGAAGGCATTTTAAACAAAGCCCCATATGATCTCATGCTGGCCACAATAAGAAAAGCAAGGAGAGATAGTGAGAAGTTGGAGATGGAGATAAAAAATAAAAAATGGAAACATTTAAAGGAGTACAGAAATCAGAAGAAATAGAACGTTTGAAAAAGTTAGAAATCAGCATAAAGAAGTTTAAGGAAGAACTCACAGTGCATAAAAAAGACAAACATGAAAGGGATGCTAGAGATTACAGAGAAAGAACAATATATAATTGGAATAGAAGAAGATACAACTTCATAAGAAAAGAGAAGAAAAGGTTTGAAACACAAAACTTTGACACTGCAGATGAGAGTGACCAAGAACAAGGGAGAGGGAATCCAATGACAGCAAAAGAAATGAGCAGGATTTTCAAGTCGGCTCTATGAAAGATCAGAGTACAGGGCAAGGAATAAGAGAAGGAGGACTGGGGGTAAGAAGCAGAGGATCAAGAGGGAAAGGCAGGAATCAGAGAGGGAGGTTATGGGGCTATTGTGATGAACAATGGGTCCAGAGATTGATAAGAACAAAGCATGGAATTAATTAATTTAACAAACAACATTCTTGCTGAGGAACAGGAGGAGGAGGAGGAGGTATTAAAAGAGGTTTATCTTTGTACCAAAACAAAGAGTGAGCGAGTTTAAAAAGTGGATACATATAAGCTGTACAGAAATGTGCATTTAAAGGCATACTTCAGTAAAACACAGGTTGTGCAAGCCCACATTTCCACAGTGACACTGGTGGAAAGTGTGGTAGAAATAAATGGGGAAGAAGAGGTAATGGATTAGCATAGAGAAAAAAACTTAATTTCACACTAAATCAAAATTTACACCAAACACGACAGCCAATCCTATAACAAATACTTTCAGTAAATTAGTATACCAGGATTTGGAAAAAGTGATAAAAAGGTATGAAACAATACAAAAGCAAAATTTAAGTAAAAAAATAATGAGAAGCTAAAAGAATTGAAAACTTTACCAGATACTGTCAAGAAAAAAGGCTGACAAAGGAGGAGCAGTGGCACTATGGAGTACAAATCAATATATAGAAGAAATGCAGAATCAATTACAGAACCAAAAATGTTATAGAAAATTAAAATTGGACCCAACAGAAGAAATAAAAGAAACAATTAAAAAAGAAATAGAAACAGCAGCTCAGAAGAAATGGATTATGGAAAAAGAAAATGTGTACCTCACTACAGAACACGCTATCAAACCCATGATCTACCTACTCCAAAAAGTGCATAAGAACAAGCACAACCCCACTGGCCGATTGTGAGCAGTTTAATTTTGGCAACAGAACCTCTTTCCAATTTTGTAGACTTTTTTCTGAACCCTCTGGTAAAAAATGAGAAGTCACATATAGTAGATACTAAAGCAGTATTAAATATACTGATGAACATAGATGTAAACAAAGACACCAGTTTAGTTATGAGCGACACTGAAAATTCATATAATAACATCCCCCACCAAGTGAGCTTGGAAATAATAAAGGAAAGATTACAGAATAGACCTAATGATGTAGTGCCTCCAACTGGATTCATAGTAAAACTGGCAGACATGGTTCTAATGAACTACTACTTCATGTTTGGACAACAGTTCTATAATCAGACAAATGGTACAGCAATGGAGACCACATTTTCCCCCTCAATAGTGGGAGAATGGGAAAATAAATGTGTTTGTAATATTAATAATAACAAATGACATGAGTACATTGCACTGTGGATTCATTTTTGTGGATGATATTCTGCTAATATAGAAAGGAAAAGAAGATCTGGATGGCTATTTGAATTACATAAATTCCACAGATAGTACTTTGAAATTTGTTTCAGCTAAAAACAACCATAAATTAAACTGTCTGGATTTGACAATTTATAAGTAAAATGGAAGATTAGAGACTAAAGGATACATAAACAATACAGACAGAAACACAATCTTACATTACAACAGTTAGCATCCAAAACATGCAAAAATAATATTCCATTTGCTCAGCTATTAGAATTAAGAGAATTGAAGTGAAGAAGAAGAAGAAAGGCTTAAACAATCAGCAGAAATGTGCATTAGACTATAAAGAGAGGGTATGCACCCCAAGTATTATTAAATGCAATAGAAAAGGTCAATTCAAAAGAGAGGGAAGATCTATTGAAAAACAAAGAAAAAAGGACAGGAACAGGAATAAGTAATGTTTGTACACACCATAATGATGCCTATGAAGAAATTAAAACAGTGGTTAAAAGACACTGGTACACCTTGGCCTGGATATTCAAAAGGGTTGCGCCATGCGCAACAGGGTTGCGCGTGCGCAACTCAAAAATGCGCCATTCCTGCGATATTGAGAAGGGGCCAGTTGCGCCACACAAAACACGCTGAGCCACAGCGCAATGGAAATGAAGGTACGCGCAACGCGGGGCGGGTCCATGGCTAAAGTGCGCAATGCGATATTTGAAACACTTGGCGCACGCGCAAGAGTGGCTCAGCCGGAGGATGCGCTGTACCGGATGTGAGCCAAAATAAACGCTCAAGGGAGCAGCGCAAGAACTCGAGCAGGCGCAAACCGGGAGAGAGACAGAGAGAGAGAGACAGAGACAGGAGCAGGAAGGACAGAGAGGGACAGTGGGTCCTGGAGGACAGAGAGGCCATTGGGGTGCCTGGTGCAGTGGAAGCAGCAGTGGGGGCAGTGGGGTAACACAGGAACAGCAGCTGGGGAAGGCAGAAGCCAGGGGATGGACAGTGTCAGCTTCCAATGGAAGCTGTAATGAGGGGTGAGACAGCATGCTGCAGGGGACATGGCCGTGGAGGGGCCACGTCAGCGATACGCCCCAGAGCAGTGATATCGTGCCGCATCAGCTACGAGCTGTACAGCGATGTCAAGATCGTGGCCCGGTACCGCCTGAACAGGGCAATACTGAGACAGCTCAGTGAGCTGTGCAGTGATGTGATGCAGGCACCCTCACGACAGAGTCATGCTCTGTCCGTGGAGACCAAGGTGACAGCCTGCATGTGCCTGCTCACCACGGGCACCTTCCAGAGGCCGACAGGGGACACCACAGGCATTACGCAGTCGGCCACATCACGCATCCTCACCCAATTCCTCAGCGCACTGCTGCCTCATGCTGCGGAGTACATCCATTTCCCCAGCACCATGGCAGAGCGTACAGCAAACATGCAGGAGTTCCACAGGGTAGCACAAATGCCTGGCATGCTAGGTACCATAGACTGCACCCATGTGGCCATTCGCACGCCACCTGGCCCCGACAGGCAAGCATATCGGAACTGAAAGGGCTTCTCGAGTGTCAACTGCCAGGTGGTGTGTGATGCCACTGGGCGCATCATCAATGTCTGTGCCACACACCCTGGTGGAGCACATGATGCCTTCATATGGCACCAATCTGCACTGTGCCATCGATTCGAGAGTGGGAACATCCCCACGGGTCATCTAGTGGGTGAGTACACATGTATGGAATGCAAACTCTGTGCAAGGGTGGGAATGACACAGGTGCCATGGTAGTGGCACACAAGGATATGGGCAACATGGACCTGACCTAACACTGATCTCCACTATCTCCACACAGGTGACTGTGGATACCCACTCCGTCCCTGGCTGCTCACACCATACCGGCGCCCCACGTCCCCAGCGCAGCATGGTTTCAATGAGGCACATGCCGCAACACGGAACATCATAGAGCGGGTGTTCGGGATACTCAAGGCACGCTTCCGATGCCTGGACACCTCCGGCGGAGCCCTACAATACAGCTCCCAAAAGGCCTGTGGGATATTCCTGGCCTGTTGCATCCTGCACAACATGGCCAAAGACCATGGGATAGCCGTACAGGTCCAAGAGGGGGACAGTGATGGGGACGCCAGTGGCGCCGGTGATATGGGTGATGAGCCGCCCCCCCTAGGACGGAGGGACCCCCGACTGACACGGCAGGCCCAGCTGCACCGGGACACCATTGCAGAAGAGCACTACGCCCAACACAGGTAAGTCAAGGGGACATGTGCAGGCAAAACTGTCTGTCATGCCAAACCACAGGCACACAGGGAACACACCGTGCATGAAGGTCAGGGGAGTTGAAGGGTCTAGGCATACCAACACATCATCAGAGGGTGAGCACTCAAATGAACACACACACACACACACACCAGGCAGCATACAGGGGCAGCAGCACAGCACTGCGGAAATTACACGCTATCACACAGCACCACCAACCACCCTCACCACCTGGACTGTCCACGACGTGTGTGTCAGGACCTGGGCAACCCACCTTGGTGTACAGTGCAATGAAGGCATCATCATCCACACGCACCTGTGGACAGCAGTTGGGAGAGTGTGCAGGTGGTCCGTGTGTCAGTTTGGTGAGCAGAGCACCCAGCAGTGCACTGCCCACCATGACACACATTGCACACAGGGCAGCACCAGACAGGGCCTGCATTGGGAGACAGCTCAGTCAGGGAGCACTGTCCCACGGCCACCACGGATGTGTGGGCGGCCCCGCCGTGGCCTAGCAGCACTGGCAGGCTGCGCAGGGGCCACATCGGGTGGCGCTAGTGCACCACCAGGGGTCCCAGTGCTCGACCGCGACCTTGCCCGCACAGGGGTCTGCATCCCGCCAAACAAACTTGCACCAGGGGTGCTCGGAATGCCCACAGCAGAACCCGGCATCGACAGGCCTGGTGTCGCACGATGCCAGGAACGGGGAGTGGAGTGCGCACTGTGTGGGGTGCGTGGTACAGGGTCACCAGACAGTGTGGTCAATGCGGTCGCCACAGAGACCACTGCCTGGGTCAGCCTGTCGATGGCAGTGGACCATCTTGGCCCGGTCCCGAGCACACTCCCTGCTATGCCACTCCACGGACACAGTCAGTGCCTCCACGGACCTTGCAACCCGCCCCTGCAGCTGTACCGACTCCTGCAGCAGGCGGGTGTGCACGTCCAAAGGGTACTGTGCCCCAATGGCATCGTGACCCCCAGGGTGTGGATGGTCCTGGTGCACAGCACCCCTTGAGGGTGGCTGCTGTTCGCCAGGACCAGGTATGGGCTGATCTAAGGGCGGTGGACAAGTGCCACTGCCTGATGCTGTCCCCCCAGGCCTGGTGTGCAACTGCTGCTGCCGCCCCTCCAACTGCTGAGGCCCCAGGTCCACCTGTTCCACCCCTGTGCTGTCAACAGTGCCAGACACCTGCTCAGCCACCGATGCTGCCCCACCGGTGCTGACAGGCCCAGCCTGTGACTGTGCCAGCATGCTGGTACACAGGTGTGGAGCTGGACGGCCCAGGGGCACGTGCTGGCCTGCCATGTGTCCCTCGTGGGACACACACCTCTCACTGGCCATTGCAGGCCTGCCATCATCAATAGTGCGGTCGTGCCACTGCCATAGGCACAGCATGCTGGCACACCTGCCTACCAGACTGCTGTGACCAGGCTGTGCACCCCTGCACCCGTATCACTGCCGGGGAGTTGTCGGCCCAGCCGGCCTGCTGCTGCAGTGCGTGCAGGCTGCTGGCGGAGGTGGAAGGTCCCTCCTCCTGGTCCAGCAGGTCTGCCGCACTGTCAGCACCACCACCACCGTCTCCTGCAGACGAACAGGATCTGAAACAGAAAGAGAGTACATGTGAGTGCATGTGAACAACAGCTGCCCCCCCACAACATCACCATGACATACCGTGCAGTGATGGGCTTCCACCTGTCTGGAATCCTCTGCCAGGAACACCCGCAATGGCACTCGGCTGCATGGCCGCGACCAGTGTCTCCTTGGTCGGGGTCAGCTGCAACACCACTGGTGGTCCCCCACCAGTGGCAGCACGTGCCACCCTGAAGGCTGCCACCTACTCAATCAGCCTCCTCGCGGTCAGTCCCCATCTTCTTGTGGCACTCCTGCGGGCGCTAGTGGCTTCCGTGCAGGTTGGCACCAGAGCTATCCCTCCCATGCAGCTGCACGCTGCTGAGGGGTGCCCGTCCGCCCACTCAAAGCGGCTCATCCTCCAGGTAGGCCTGGAAGAGGGCCTCGGTCTCTGCTGTGGTGAAGTTGGCCTCCTCCTACACCCGCCGTCCACACCTCGGCCTGGTTCTCAGTCATGCTGATCTGTATGGGTGGAAGTGGACACCTGTCACTGTGCAGTCCACAGCATTTCCCCATGAGCATAGCTGCAGGCGGGGGGGTGAAGCCCCCTTCCTCGCCGCATGGCAGATACTGATGGAAAGGGTGCCTCTGCCCCTTTCTAAGTGCCATCATCATGCTCAGCCCCTCAACCTGTGACATCCTTCAGCACCCCTGCCCATGAGCATTGTCCTGAGCATCACAGCATGTAACTCACCTCTCAGCTGCAACAACCAAATCTGGTCACCACAACCCAGTGTCATTTTTATAGCGCAACACATGCAAATGAGGTGTGGCGCAACTTTAATGACATGCTAATCGCGCCACTGCACCTTTGCATGGCTGATCGACTGATTTGCATATGTCGGCTGAATATCGCGTATTTGCGCTTAGCGCAATAGGGAAGAATCGGCTGAGCGATGGCGCGCATATTTATGGCTGTGTGCTACACTGCATTGCGCATGCCCAGACAGGTTACGCGGGCGTCGATCGCGCTGCAGACCTGCTGAGCGATAAGCGATTCTGGCCATAGCCACCATTGTGCCAGTGGCGCCACAGCACTGGGCACTATATGCGCTGTGGCACTTCCTGCGTGATAGTCCACTGTGGCACTGGTGCTCTGCTTAGCAGTCGTGCAGGATGCCTATACATCCTATGGCGCTGTGCGTAGCCTTGCGTCATTGCCGTGACCTTGTGTATGCCCTCTGACCCCTGGCGCTGTGGGCATGCCATGTGTATGTCCCTATTGCGCGGTCTGGTTACAGCGCCATGTAGAGTGATGCTGTGTGAACAGCGCGATTGGAGCCTGTGCTGGTCTATTGCGCAACAACTCCACGTGGGGTCACAGCGCAGCGGGGCACCATATTGCCTGCTGTAAAGTTGGGACCATGGCTCAGAGGAGGGTGGTGTCCTGGAGTGCAGTTGAAGTGGCCAACCTGGTGGTCCTAGTGGAGCCCCACTATGAGGGCCTATGGTGAGCCCCCTCACGGACCTAGGACCCATGTGTGGCAGCAAGTGGCCACTGACCTGGTGGGGTCACTGGCGGGGCGGTCTGAGAGCAGTGCCGGCACCGGTTCAGTGATCTCTGCGGAGGAGCCAGAACTAGTGCAGCTGCGTTCCCGTGCCAGGTGGGGCCTGGTGCCTGGCCACGTGAGTGACCATCTATTCACCTATATCCTCTGTAGGGTGTGTGCCTGGGTGGCTGTGCATCAGTGTGTCAGTGTGTGTAGCTGTGCGATGGATGGTTATGGCTGTGTGGGCAGGCAGTCTTACTGGGGCAGGGGCACTCTGCTTTGCGTCACACTGATGTTTGTCTCACCATATGTCCCACAGGCCGGATGGTGAGGCGCGGGACGAGGCTGATGTGGGCCATGCCAGGGCCCCAGTGCCACAGGCCATCAGGCCAGAGCAGCAGCAGCATCAGCAGCAGCAACAGCAGCAGCAGCGGCAGACACAGCTGCTGGAGGTGTGAGTATCATTACGTCATGGATGCTATTGCATGCTGGGGGCAGGACCACCAACCATGATGGACACAACCAAATGGGAGGTCGTAGTTCCACTAGACGAAACACTAGTGACTCCCCACACTGGAGTACAGTGTACAGTTCCGGAAAACATACCTGCGTATGGACAGGGACTGGGTGGAGAGCGTTCACAGGAGGGCGACATGGATGGTGCATGGATTGCATCACAAGTCCTATGCAGACAGGTTGACAGAACTGAACATGTACTCCCTGGAGGGGAGGATGCTGTGGGGATATGATGGGGACATACAAGTATTGTACAGGGGGGAACAGAGTGCAGGAAACAATATTTGTCAGCGTAAAGGATGTTCCAGGACTAGAGGGCATGGGATGCAGTTGGAGGGGGCTCATTTAAGAGGAACATGCGAAAGTGTTTCTTCACATAATGGGTGGTGGATGAGTGGAACACCCTGCAAGAGGATGTGGTGGGGGCTGACTTGGTCACGGGATATCTGTATGTGTGGGTTCGCCATGAGGGACTTCTGGAGGTCAGGGGTGAGGGCGAACGGACTTATAGGACAAGAGAGTGATCGTACAAGGCCAAATGGCCAGACTGGGTGTCCATAGGCCCTTATCTGCCGACACTGTCTATGTATCCATGTATGTAGGCGTGACACAGGTGACCTGCATCACAGTGCAGCATCACGACACATCTGTGTATGCATCACAGGTGGTCCAGGCATGCACTGGGCACATAGCTGTGTAACTGGCATCACACCACGTTGCAACATCACATGACAGCCTAGTTGTACTGTGATTGACGGGCAGGTGTGTGTGGGCGGTGGTGCACATAGCTGGTGCCGCCTGTTTGTGATGGCCATGTGCATGTTCACTGTGGGTGGGTGCATGCCATCCAAGGTGTGGGACATTGGGCTATGTGGCTTGCAGGTTGGGTGGTGTTCAGGGTTGTGGTCAGTCACAGCCATTGACTGTGTTCCCATTTTCCTAGGCCTCGAGGTTCTCCAGAGCATTGGGAGGGATGTCCGGAGCATGAGACAGCTGCTGCAGGACAACCAAGCCATCCTGTAGTCCATCCACAGGCATGGCCTTGGAGGAGGCAGCATGGGACGGGCCACAGCAGCCAGGAGGCAGGCGGCCGGCAGGACCATAAATTGTTGTTACCTTCCCACTTCTCCCATCCCTACCACCCTGCCTTCCTCTCCAAGTTTGTAATCCCTACCCTTGAACAACCCAACCTTGTACCATCCCCTTGTAAATAGTTCTGGTTGATTGTTTTGTACTTTACTCTTTGAGAATACATTTATATTTTGATATGAATGTTGTGTTGATCTCTGATTTGCAGCTGGCTATGGTTGTTCAGTTGCAGTGGTGTACAAGCCATCTGGGGTGGTATGGTCCTGGGTACATATGTGTGTGTGTGTGTGTGTGTGCGTGTGTGTGCATGGGAGGTATCACCAGCATGGCATTGACTTTCTGTTGGTCTTGCTGTCTGCTGCCACCCACTGCTGGGTGCCAGGGTGGAGTCTGGCTTGTATGCTTCTCTACATGCAGGGGTTGGCGTGTGCCAGGGGATGCATGGTGTTTCCTGCAGTGCCAGTCACTGCACATGGGTGGTGTCTTGGGGTCACGGTGCAGGGTGTGCTGTGCGTATGGGGGGCTGATGTGCACTGTGGTTGTCAACCTCCTGTGTGTGGCACTCTCTGCCTGCCAGTGGTTGTGCTGGGGTGTCATGGCTCTGCTATGCTTTGTTGGCTTGTCCCCATGGGCACGTGGATCATCCGTCCCACCCCCAGTGATGCTGTGCTAGGGGTGTGCAGGTGTGGTGTGGGTTCTGCAGTGTGTTCCTGTGCCCATGTGTGGCATGGCTGGCGGTGGGCCCCAGCCTGCCTCCCTGGATGTGCAGTTCCATTGCTCTGGGGGGCTGTGCTTGCGCTATGGCAGCTCTGGAATGCTCAGCTGAGCTTCCCTGGTTGCTCCATGGCGCAGCATTTTGGCTCAGCCTCTCCTACCTGGTTGCGCCATGGCGCAGTATGTGCGATATTGAGACGTCGGTTGCTTGCGCAATTTGCTATGCTCCATGTTTGAATATCACATCTGTTGCGCATTTGCGCAACGGGTTTTTGCTTGCTCCTGCTGTTGCGCTACTTTTGAGCGCAGTTTGAATATCTGGGCCCTTAAGTGTGGATGATTGGTTAAAACTGATAGTGGAGAAGGGGCCTTTATTTACCTACAAAATAAATCTAAATTTAAAGGACATTCTTAGTAAAAACTTTATTTCTAAAAGAAAAAAGACAAATAGACAGGATTTGTTGCCAGGAATTCCAGAAGGAAATTACAAATGTGGCAACTGTGCCCAGTGTGAGAGCACAAGAAAAAATAAAGACTTTTAATCACCCTAGATCTGAAAGGAAATACAATATTAAAGGATTTGTAAATTGTTGCAGTGAAGGAGTCGTGTACATGTTGACATGTCCATGTGGTTTGAACTATATAGGACAGAGCTAACGAATGCTAAACAGAATCAGAGTTGGCAATATTAAATATGCCATGGCCAAGCACTTTAAAGAAGTTAATCATGGGTCAGCAGCAGCCCTGACACATATATGACTGGATAAAATACAGCTTCCAATCAGAGGAGGGAGTTTAAAATATATTTTATTATGATGGGAAGCTTTCTGGATTTATGAACTCCAAACTCTAGCACCAAAATGTTTAAATAAAGATTCAGTGTATAACAGCTATCTGTAAAGAAAACCTGAGTTCACAGAAGTGACACAGTATTCTCTATATGAATGTAAGATGGAATGAAAATGGCGGTAAAAATATGTGGAAACAAATTAATATCAAAATGAACAGTAAAAATGAAGTGGCAATTTAGAGGAGATGGCTAATAATTAAATGGGGTAGTACTATTCACAATGAAGAATATCAAGGAACAACACTTCAGGAGTTGAGAATGAGAAGAAGAGAGAAAAGCTTTTAGAATAAAAGGAAGAATGCCAAGGAAAGATTAGAGTTTACAATAAAGGAGGTTGCTAAGCAACAAAGGATTCTTAAAAACTCAAACCTCACAACATACAGGTATCTCTGAGGATGGAGCATAAGCTCCAACATGTCAGCACACAGATGGTGGAGTTCGCAGCAGTACCTGGAAGGAGAGGAGCTAGACAGAGTTACCCACGCAGTTCTTAAAAATTAAAAAAGTTTTGAAAGAAAAGAATGAAAGCAGCAGTGGTGGAACTCGAGCACTGAGACTCTTATGATGTCCCCTGGTCACTAAGGTGGCTCGCAATTGAACTCACCAAAGGGAAAGTAAAAGAAGGTGATTCGGCATGCAAATGGATTAGACAATAGAGCCAGAAAAAAATATGGAGGTACAGAGGACGCTGAACCTGTCAGGAAAGTGGTAAAATATTTTGAACTTTATATTGAATACACCAGAGTGTTGTGGATGAATAAAGAGTGTGAGCCAGTTAAAAGAAATATAAAGCACGAGGAACAATAGAGACATATGGAGTAACATAAGTGTTAAAAACTGGATTGTCCACACATGAGCTTGAATGGGACATATAGAAATCTGTTTTCTGGTTTTAAGTGAATGAATTATATGGTGTAAAGAGGCATAATTTAATAAGTATAAAAAAGGAAAAAAAAGAGCATTTAAACAAAAAGACTTATTAGTCAGTACCACAAGTAAGTGTGGAGATTATTAACTAAGGGCTGACACAGAGTGCAGCTGTACCAGCTTACTATCAATGAGCACCAGTTTCTACCTTAGATCTCAATCTGCTTGTAGGAAACTGAATCTCACAACTTTTTCATAAAAGGGAATTGTAATCAAGATTCAGAACTGTTCATTAGAAATCACTTTGGAAAACCATCAACTTTCTGCCCACTGCCATGTCCTGCTATGACTGTCTTTAGAGAACTTGTTGAGACTGATTAAGAAAATCCTTTTAGAAATCCAACTAAACCAAAGTTCAACAATCTCAATAGCAATGAGAGAGCAGCAGTTGACACTTTGCAGAATGATTTAGAATTGATTATTAAACAAGCAGACAAATTGGGGAGCTGTTGTTTTAATGGACAAGTTAGCATATGGCAAAGAAGTAAAGTGACAGTTTAATAATCCTTCCTTCTATGTGAAGTTAGTGCAAGATCCTACCTGGGACTACAAGCTCAGTATTGATGAAATGGTTGAAGAAGCATCTAAAAAGAAAGACATTGAGAAAAATACTAGAGATTTTTTGACTGTAGGGGAACCAGGAAGGGCCACGTTTTACATATGACCTAAAATTTATAAAACTTTAATTGATCCCCAAGGGAAGTTGAATGTGAGCGTCAATGGATTGTTAATGGAACCTCTCTCACAATTTTGTGACTTTTATCTTAGACCAATTGTGGCAAAGCTTCCTTCTTATCTGAAGGGCACTCAAGATGTATTGCAGTTATTATGAGAAATTACACTCGGATCAGAGACATTTTTGATAATAATGGACATCAAAGCCCTATATACCAATGTCCCCCATGAGGGGACTTTGGATGCAGTACTTACTATCTTAAAGCAAGGGAGTTAACTAATAGTTCACCTGTCTCTTTTCTCCTAGAACTACTAGTATGAGTCTTGAAATATAATGTGTTTACTTTCAATGGGGAGTTGTTTTTGCAAACCAAAGGGACAGCGATGGGGGCTACCTGTGCCCCATCGGTAGCCAGCCTATATATGGGGAAGTGGGAGGATGCATTTATTTGGGATAAAAAGACCAACAAACATATGAAAAACTTAAAACTATTGAAACGTTATATTGATGATGTAGTAGTCATCTGGGAAGGCAGCACTGTAGATTTTGAGCTTTTTGTAGATTTTCTGCATTCAAAGAATCCGAACTTAAAATTTATATACAATGTCAGCCAGGATAAAATCTACTATTTGGATTTAAGTATTATGAGAAATGAGAGATTTGGAGTGGAAAGTGAGACTTCTAGAAAATAAATTGCCAGAAACATGATTCTAGAGGCTAGTAGTTGCCATCCCCACATGTGGCTTCAAATATTCCAAAGGTCAATTCCTAGATATCGTAGAAGCTGTTCAACTAAAGGAGCTTTTGAAAGAGGGGCAAAAGATCTAGCTCACAGATTGTTAGAAAGGATTACAGCACTGAAAAGGTTTTCAACCTGGAATAATGCCAAGGTCTGAGATAGATCTACCTTACTGACAACACAGAGTAAGGAACAGGTAGATTCTACGATTTAATTTTGTTACACCATTTTCAGCTCAGAAATATGAACTAGAATCAATAATCAGGAAACATTGGCATGTTTTGCGGCGGAGCCAGGTCTGAAAGTAGTCAGTCAGCTCCCAGTCAGAATGTGTTTTCAAAGCTCTGACTATTAAGGATGCCTGGTCCATAGTCACTTTCAGGACACAAAACTAAAGACTTTGCTACAACAATCTAAAGGGTGCTTTAAGTGTCAGAACTGTATGTATTGTGATAAAAATGATGCAAGTTAAGGAGTTCACAAGCTGTAATATTGATAAAAACTATCAGATTAGGTAATTTACAAAGTGCAACACTGCAGGAGTAATTTACCTAGCCACATATAAATGTAAAGCTTTTTATGTCGGTAAAATGACTAGGCTATTCAAGACTCATGTAGGAGAACATGTTCGAGCCATATCTAGAAATGATTTATTGTATGCACGTGTGATGCAAGCTGATGAGAAAGAACTGCACAATGTTTCTTTTACAGCAATAGATAAAGTGAGCAGAAACCCCAAAGGGGGTAGTTTTGATAACTTAGTGCTCAAACAAGAGAATTATTGGATATTATCCTTAATAGCACATAAGAAACAAGACCTTAATAACCTTCTAGATGTACGCCCTTACCTTAAGAATAATGAATGTTATAAGAAAACAGGTCTATGTGATAATGGCGAATGCCTAAAGGCAATCACCATTTCCGCACAGTCAGAGTGCCAAAAACCTTTTCATCACTCTGACAACCCTGGAGCACAAGACAATGGTGCCAGGAGATTTGTGTAATGCTTTCTGTGGGGGGGCTGTGCCTCCCACACCCTCCTGCACCCCACAACTTAAGGATTATCTACTCCAGGGGGGTGCATGTCGGGGAGGGTGAAAGCATGAAAAAAAAATAAAGGTTCAGGCTGGGCACAATAAAATTGCACCAGTACCCGGACCAGAACACAATACCTCACACATCCCAACCACTAGCCAACCCCCAATGCCACAATGCAGCTCAACCATCCACTGTAGTGCCACCCCCTACAGCCCCTCAGCCTCCTCCCAGCCCACTCTCACCGTGCTTGATCCCCCCTGCACGTGTGTACACATACCGACATCCTGTCCCCTAGTTTGCCCACTCCCTCATCCGGTAACCCCCTTCCCATCACCATGAGGGATTGTGCCAGGAAGGAGTTGCCATTATGGATGGCACCTTCCCCATGCACCCTCCTCATGGGTTATCTAAGAAAACATGCCCTTTTTATTCTGTGCTTAGCTTGACTGTTGCATACCATTGTCCTAATTAATGCTTACAGTGAATAATTTATCTGAACATGAAAGTTTAAATAGTTGTCTTTATTTTGTCATCTGAAATCCTCCCTTCTGTCCCCTCTCTTCTCCCCCAGTCCCTATTTATATTTCTAAAGTTCTTTTTGTTTTACTAGTGATGCTGTATATTTATTCACTTGGGATGATCAAGTTTTTAAAAAGACTTGCTTGTCTTAAGATATTTGCATTATTTAATAGATGTTTTCTATCAACTTTTTGTAAGGGAGTGTCTTTTTAATATGATGTCATTGAGTCAAATGATGTGAAATTTGTTTAAGTGTGGGATGTGTTTCACAAGTCCTCAGCCTTTGATAAAGGACATGTTTGTCTAAAACATGTCAGGCAGGACCAGTTGCTTGCATATTTGTTCCTTCAATAAAATGGACTAACTTTGGTAATGACCTGGCATCCTATTTATGAGGTTTTTTAGGGTGCTTTGAATTTTTTGGTAAATATGCTTGTTTTTGTTCCAGAGCACCTAAATATCCTTTTGCTCACTCTTTTATGGTTTTATATACTGTATTGATAGTATTTATCAGGGAATTCATGGATAGGGAGGGGAATCCGCTAGACCACCATGGATATATACATATAATAAATATTTATAGGGGAGATCGGGGATAGGGAGGAGTATTCTCTAGACCTACAGGGATAACATTATTTTAATGAAAGGGGATTGGGGCTTTGATGGGTTCACTAGACCACTAGGGAAATGATTATTTTACTAAAAGGGGATTGGGGCTGTGGAAGAAGGGACTATGATATCGGCTTAAGATTCGAAACCCTCCCCGAGGAAGTACCCTTAGACCAGCACTGACTGGAGTAAGGGTCCTTAGAAATTTGCCGTCTGGAAGACTTTTGTGAATCCTGAATTATGGGTTATGGCACCCTGCATCTGACGGAATCCCTGTAGCACTATGCATCAGCCCATTTTGTGCCACAAGGATGGTGAAAGCCTTCTTTGTTGCACAAGCCTGCATTTGTTACTGGATGCATTTGTGAATTGTTCCCAGTGAATTGTTTGGTGCAAGCTGCACCTTTCACTATTCCTTGTGGCACAAGCCCTTGTACTATTCAGGAGGGCTTCGTGAATCAGGCCCATAGTGCACAGCTCATTTCAGTACCATGTGAGCTCCAATCACATGATTCATTGCCGACTTTGCCTGTGGGCCCAACTTCAACAGCAAAGGTACCAAATAGCCCTATACTGTGAACTGGAACTTTGCAAGGCAGATTAGTGGTGTGAATCAATCCACAAAGTAAAGTTAGCCTACTTTGCACACCACTACTAGCTATCAGTTTAACGGGCTTAGTGCAATCTGAGCAACATTCTGAGAATCCTTGTTAATGCATTTAGCATCTTGCTGTAGTTGTGCAGAACCCATAACTCACACACAAACAAAAATAAAGCTAGTCAAAAGAAAAATTCTGATTAACATTTTCATTTTAAGTATAGTGTTTTCTTTTCCCACATATGACACTTTTTTAATGAAATGGCATGACCTCAGGTCTCATGTCCACTGTTATATTTGAAAAACAGTGTTCAGAAAGCACACTAAGAAACATATAGACTTCCCCCCAAAAAACTTAACATTGTATTCATATCACTATACAAAATAACCTGGAGAGGGCACTGGAAACGGCACAGTATGTCATGTATGGTTTTGTCTGTGGTCTTTCTGGTACAATATACAGTATGTTCAGATAAAGCTGTGCTATCCTGCTGTCGGGGATTGGTAGACAGAGACTGTAGGTTATTTTGAACACTCACTGAATGCTGAAAAGTTAAAACTAATATCTAAAAAATAAGGCCCATGTCAGGCATAATCCAGAAAGTAGAAAGCAAACACTGTGACTAGTCTGTGATAGATTAATAAGGCAAGTTTGAGACTTATTTTGTGTGCTAGATACTTGTTTTGGCTGATATCCACTTCCATGCCTTCATATCTAGAAACTTCAGCTGAGTGAGGAAACCTCTCATTTTCACGTGTGCCCTTAGTATGAGTGCTCAATTAAGTTCAATAAGGAGTTTCATTGCAGTCCTGCATCAGGGTAAAGTTTACAAAAAGTATGAGGATACATCTTACAGGGGATCAAGAACAATAGAAACAGCATTACAAGAAGCAGATTAGTAATAAAATGAATGGATGATCATTTTATAACTGACTGCTTGTACAGTAAGTTGTTTGGCATTTTTTCTAAATTAAGACATTGTTTTGCTTACCAGCAGGTCAAAAATGTCTGACAGTTAATTAGATTCTGACCCAAGGAGATGCCTTTGATAGTTGTTTTCACTGGAAAATGTGTTTTTTTTTTGTCAAAATCATTCATGAACAAGCTGTTTAAAGTTGAAAAACATCTAGAAACATTTACATGTCATCACAACACTGAATGTCTGGGTTGGGGACAAAATTTAAATGTCATCACATCCCTGAATGTCTGGGTCGGGAACAGGAAAAAAAAAACTCATTTACCTCAGTGCCAGGTCTGTCCTTTTGGTGTCATGATGGCTGTGTTGCCAACCCCAGGACCAGTGAGGTGATTTTTGGAATGAGCCGAAGATATCAGAGGCCAGTGGGGAAGGAGGAGCAAGCATTCCAAAGTATGCTGTTCTTCTTCAAAGAGTGAGAGGAGCAGGTTCTGCTACTATATTTTACAAATACCAGAATGAAACACAACCTGCATTCCACTTGTACCTGGGCTACAGCTACAGCAATGAGAAGACTGGAAAAGACTGACACCAAGTTATTGCTCTAACAGATGCATGTAAGACTCAAATATAACCAAAAGTTTCTATTACACAAACCAAGACCGAAACCAAATAGTTCGCCAATGTTTCTACTGCTCACTCAATACTTTGTCAAAGTTGAATTTCTTTGCACTTGTTTGCAGAAAATGTAACATTATAGTAGTTATATGGCACTTCACAACACTATGTCCTAGGTGAAATGTAAGTTTTTTTATGTTTTTTTGTGCAGGTCTTGAATGGCTTTTGGTTCAGGGATCCTCACAGCCCTTTGGGCTAATGGCACCTCAGATGAGGGTCTACACGCCTCCACGACAAGAAGAGCCTGCTGCCGTACTCCCCAAGCCCTTGCTAGCAGGCATCCCCACAGTCCTTTGGGCTAACAGAGCCTCAGACTGGGGTCTACATGCCTCCATGGCAAGAAAAGCCTACTGCCACACTCCCTGAGCCCTTGCTAGCAGGCATCCTCACAGCTCTTTGGGCTAACAGCGCCTCAGACGGGGGTCTTCATGCCTCCACAGTGAGAAGAGCCTGCTGCAACACTCCCCAAGCCCTTGCTAGCAGATATGGCCTGGACAGCATTCCAGGAACTCAAGGCTGCATGGCTGTCTTTGTAAATTTTCTAAGGAAAATTGCCTTTATCTTGGAACAGCTCTTATTGGCTGTCCATGGAACATAAGCTCCATGTTTGGTTCCTCATCCTGCTAGGCATTTCCAAATTCCTCCTGAGTGGACTATGTCATTACCAAGAGCCAGCTTATTTAACCTTTTTCCCTAATTCAGTATTGCCTCTGAAATCTGATCTGTTTAATACTCAGTGCTGAATTTCTTCAGTTTAAAGTTGTTTTTAATGGTATTTATCGTATTTGAACTTGGATGTTTAGAAGACTAGAATGTATTCCTAATTCTTTGCTGAGTTTCTGTTACCACATTGGTATTTCTGTGAAAAGTCACTTTCAGTTAATTTCTCTACCTCCACCCCCAATTTCAGCATCTTTTATTTCTTCTCATTGCAGACCCAGCCGGCTCTAGCTTGCTGCCTGAATCCCTCCTACAATTTAAACTTCCATTATTTTGACAAAGCTTCTTTGTGAATTGCAAAGCAGGATAATTCTCATTGTTTTTTGGTGCTATATCTAACCCCAGCTTGTCCATTCTCCTCAGGCAACCTCACAGCCCTTTGGGCTAACAGCACCTCAGATGGGGGTCTACACGCCTCCACGTTAAGAAGATCCTGCTGCCACACTCTCCAAGCCCATGCTAGCAGGTACAGCCTGGACAGCATACCGGGAACTCAAGGCTGTATGGCTGTCTCTGTACATTTTTTAAGGACGATTCCCTTTATCTTGTGACAGCTCTTACTGGCTATCTGTGGTACACGAGCTCTGTGTTTGCTTCCTCATCCTGCCAGGCATTTCCAAATTCCTCTTGAATGGACTATTTCACTACCATTGGCCAGCTTATTTAACCTTTTTCCCCCCAATCCAGTATTGCCTCTGAAATCTGGTCTGGTTTACTACTCAGTGCTGAATTTCTTCATTTTAAAGTTGTTTTTTTTTTTCGTACTGGCATTTCCATTAGCAGGTTATATCTTTTAGCCACTAGAGGGCCCAGTTATAAGCACACTTACCCTATCACATCATGTTGTCCCTCCATGCACTGCAGTTTCTGTTTCTCCTACTCTCATCCCTTTTTCCATTTTTCTTCCTCCCTGGAGCTTGCTCCCCCCACCCCCAGCATCCTATTTGGCACTGCCTATCATCATCACTAAGGTACTCTCCAACATGAGCTTGCCCTTCCCTGGGTGCTCCCTTCTGCAAATGGATGGCAGTCCCTGCCTACCACTGTACACAGGCCCTGGACACTCTCATCACTCTCTCATGTGCCATTACTCTGGGATAATTGCCACCAACCTAATGTAAGTTCCTGCAAAAAGCGGACATGTAGACTCATGCTCAGGGACTTACGCTGGTGCACCTTGAAGCTTGTGCTCCTCTTCCTCCTCCTGCTGCTGTCAGGAAACATCCATCCTAACCCTGGCCCAATCACCTCCAGCTCTATCTACAATTTACCTTAAAGATTTGCTAGTGGAACAATCCATCACTAGCCCTTCCCAGCCACTGCTGCTCAGATTCTTCCTATCAGAATCTTATTAGGTGCCCATATCAAATCCCTACAGTTGCCTCAGTGTATATCCCTCCAAAAGAACAAAGTAATAGCCTTAACACTGTCTTGGAATTCACCAGCTCCCAACCTCCTGACTCTGAAATGACTCTGAAATGATTCTGCTTGGAGACTAATATAAACTGTTTCAAGTCTGATGCAGGGGTCCATAACGATGCTGTCTCATCAGCCAATCTCACCCAGATGGTCATCTGTCCGACCAGAAAAAACTACAAATCCAGCACCAGCACCCTCCTGGATTGAATTCTTACCAGCCACCCAACTTGTATCACAAATACCTCAGTCCTCCCTGGCTCACTTAGCAACCATTCCCTGTCATCTGTGAATGGTCAAACAAATTCTGCAAGCCCCTCCTAATATCATCACTAGTAGAGTCTTACCACATGGGCAGTTGTTGCACCTCAAAACATGCCTCAACCTCCAAGACTGGTCCCCTATCAACAAACAACAGATGTAAATACTGTGCTGGATTACTTCATCAGCACTTTCAATATGCAGTCTGTGACTCCTCACTCCTTTTAAAAGCACAAAGTCAAAGCCCTTTGCAATCCCTGGCTCTCGCCAATCTTTTACACCAAGTAAAATCTAGAGATTGCCTCTGGAATCTGGCCAAAACCACTTGTAAAGAAACTGACATGGGGTCATGTGATGCAGAGCACTGTAAGCTGCGTTCCCTGAATGCTCCGACCATCTTTCCCTAAAATAACTCTATCTGCAATTTCAACTCACCTTAAGGAAATTTTTGCAGTGCTACAGCATTGGAAAACCTCATTGAAGTGATTGGGGCTTAATGGATGCAGAAATGCACAAAGCTTCCCGAAGCACACCCCTTCTCTTGACCGAAGGCCATGAAAAGCAAGGGCCTGAGTTCAGCAAGTCACAGAGCACAGTACCAGGGATGTTGGAAGACGAACTCTTAACTTTGTCCAGATTTTGAGAGTTTCTCCCCTTCTAAACGGAGATGCAGGAGATGGCAAGTGAAATCAGGAATGTTACCGGTGCCCTGGAAGATCTCGCCTGGAGGACCACGGATAGCGAAGCCAGAATCCGGTCCCTGGAGGGGAGTGCCGAAAGAATGGACTCGGTGATCAATCAAATGAAGCAACAGATGGCCAAATTAGAGACGAAGGTGGAGAACCTGGAAGAAAGAAGCCGCCGCAATAATGCAGTGATTGTTGGACTACTGGAGAGAGAGGAAGGTCCAGACCCCATCAAATTTGTGCAAAAACTAGTAGATAAAATAGTGGGCCCTTCGCCTTTCGGTCCTACATATACTATAGAAAGGGCTCACCGTGCCCTACGGCCACTACCCCCGCCAAATGCACCGCCACGTACCTTAATTTTCCGATTCTTAAATTACCAGGAGAGGCAGTTATTCCTGTTGAAAACCAGGGAAAATAAAGAGTTGTATTGGGAAGGAGTGAAGATCCGGGTAGCGCAGGACATACCTTAACGGTCCAGCAAAAAAGAGCTGCCTTTAATCCACTTGTTAATAAGCTGATTGCGGCCGGTATCAAATTTAGAATGGGGTATCCGGTCAAATTCCAAGTGCAGATAGTGGGAGAATGGAAGCATTTCGAATCCGTGGAGGCTACCAGGTCTCCGTTGCAAGCCACTTTTCCCAGCCTTTTTAAGGATCCCTGAAGTCCTTAGAGGGAGCAATCCAGCATTATAGGGTGAAGGGTGTTTGGTTTGTGAAGATTGGAAGATCCTTTGGGGCGATGGTCCTGCTCGAGGACTTGTATGCTGTTTAATACAAAGCCTGGGCCATCTACTGCACTGAGATTAAAGCGATGTAGCCCTAAGAGATGGCTGAAGCTGCATGGACCTGGGTCAAGTATTGGCTTGTGTTTTGCCCCGGTTGTGCCTTGTCAGCAGATCAAATATGGGTTTCAATTATTGGAATAGTCTGGCTTGCCATTTGGCTACGCAGAGAAGAAAGAAAGGATCAAAGATTTCTTTTCTCTTTTATTGGACACTGTCAGTCGACAAAGATTTTATAATGTAAAGTTTGCTTTAGGATTTAATCTTAGCATGTAGTGGGTAATGCAATTTGAGCGAGTCCCCACAAGAGGGAGCCAGAGGTTTTGTGTACAATGTAATACGGTATTTCGGTGGGAGACTCATTTGGTTTCAGGTAGATGTAATTACAGGTTTTTGTTTTTAATCTTTAAAGGCTGTACTTGGTATGGCAGTTGCCTGGATGGCAATATGTATTTTGTTTCCCACATTATAAAGAGATGGACTTTTATGCTGCATGCGGATCACCAACTAGGGTTGGTAAAATATAGTTTTGCAGGAATTTTTTTTTTCTTTTTTTCAAAGGGCAGCCTATTTCGCATTATCAATACAAGAAGATGGTATTTGAAACAGGGTGATATGTGTCTGTGGTTTCTATAGGACCTTATTTGTGATATTGAGATGTTTAAAATCAGATTAAACGAATCTAAATGTTATAATATATGAGTGGGTTACCGATAAACGAATGGTGAGTTATTATCTTGGAGATGGGGGAGGGCAGTGGTGAATGAGGCTAAGTGAACTGTTGTCATGGGCCAACAGAGATTGGGAGGGAGGAGGGTTAGGTGTTTGGTGGGACTATCTGGGAGGGATAAGAACTAAGGGACGGGGTGGTCGTTTACAAGGGGGAGCTACTGGATCTGGGAGTTTGGGGAAGGGGCACAAGACCTCAGCTTTTAATATTTGGGATACCAAATTGGGTTCAGTACATTAAGACATTGGTCATTGTGAAGAATCATGGCTTCGAATAGGTTATTTAAATTTGTTAGTTGGAATGTTAAGGGGGCACGACTTAAGATCAAGCAGTATAGGATCTTGAAACACGTAGAGGTTGTGAAAGCAGATTTTGTGTTTCTACAAGAAAGCATTTACATCATACTGAAAATAATAGTATAGGCGATTGCAAATAGAGACGGGTCTTCTCCTCTCAGGGTGTCATAAAGCAAGGGTGTTATGATACTAAAATCGTAGGTCGGTTCCTTTACCCCCTACAAGTGGTTCAGGATAATGAAGGTAGATATGTTTTTGTTAAAGGCAAGTTGCAGAATATTGAGATCCTGGTAGGATCGGTCTATGGTCCGAATGTTGACAAACAGGATTTTGCTGTTAATTTACTAAAAGCAGTCACACCGTTTAGCCAAATCCCTATAATTTTAGGGGGAGACCTTAATTTGGCTCTAGACCCCTTAATGGACAGGTCTAGACACTCCCAATTGGGTCCTACTCCTGCCCTAAAAGCGTTGTGTGAATTAATGGACCAACTCGGGTTAGCAGATGTGTGAAGGGTGCTCCATCCTGTATCTAAAGAGTACACCTTTGTCTCTCACACTCATGGTACAGCATCTCGCGTTGACTACATATTGCTTTCCCGTTCTCTGCTTCCTGGGGTGCTGAAGTCGGCAATTGTGGCGGGACCCCCTTCAGACCATGCTGCAGTGTCTGCTTCAATATCTTTTGCGTCACTGCCCAAGAGAGGCAACAGGTGGAAAATAAATAACCAGCTTCTGCAACAACCCGAGGTGACTCAATTCATCTCAACACAAATAGAGGAGTTTGTTATTAATAATCAGAAGGATGGTGTCCATCAGACATGTTTTAGGGGGCATTCAAGGCCTTTTTAAGGGGCACATTAATTAGCCAGGCTGTTAAGAGGAAAAAGGAAAAAATGCGTATCATGTTGGACTTATTGGCCCGGATACGGACCATGGAATCCAACTTGTTTCCCCACCCCTGGGAGGAAGATAAAATGGAGTTGGTTAAGCTAAGAGATGCGTACCTTAGGTTATTAGGGGAGCAAGCAGAATTAGCCCTGATAAAAACTAAAGCTAATTATTTAGATCAAGGGGAAAAAATGGGAAACTCCTAGCAAGGGAATTGCACAGTTTGAATCTTCCGATTGATTTCAGGGATTCAATCTGAAGAGGATGGTAAAATTAAAACTATTCCAGGACAGATCGTTGAGGTATTCCAGAGTTATTTTAAGTCTCTATATGGGGCCATGGAAACCCCTCCTGATAACTCTGAGATACTCGCTTTCTTGGATGAATTGGAGCTTCCCTCAATGATAGAATCCGACTGTTCAAGTCTGATTGCTGATATAACCCAAGAGGAGATCGAAGTAGTTATTAAAAGCCTTCCACTAGATAAAACACCGGGTCCGGATGGATTCTCGTCCAACTTTTACAAAACATTCTCTAAACAATTGGCCCCTTTACTGTTAGTGTTATTCCAACATATTCTCTCAGGTCAGGAGCTGGATAAATCACTTTTTGAGGCGCTCATAGTTCTAATTCTAAAGCCAGATAAGCCACCAGAAAAGACCGCTAGTTATAGGCCAATTTCTCTGTTAAACTATGACATTAAAATTTTGTCTAAATTATTAGCAGAACGATTGAACAGGGTGTTGCCTAAACGTATAGGTGCAGAACAAGTGGGTTTTATGAAGAGTAGGTCTGCTGATCACACTGAGGACGGCTCATGTCCTTTCGGCCTCCGAGGAGCACAACTCTATCAGGGCTATGGTCTCCTTGGACGCCAAAAGGCATTTGACCGGGTGTACTGGGGGTTCCTGTTAACTACAATGGGTAAATTCGGATTTCCTGAAACGTTTTTAAGGTGGATAAATGCCCTCTACTCAAGTCCTACAGCAAGAGTTACTTGCAACGGGGCTATATCAGACCCTTTCTCGTTATATGTAGGCATCAGACAGGGATGTCCCCTATCCCCTCTCCTCTTTAATTTGTATCTGGAACCCCTCATCAAGCATTTGGTGTGTAGTAGGGAGATAAATGGTATCAAAATCATGGACCAGGTCATTAAGGTGACGGCATACGCAGATGACCTTTTAATATATATCTCGAAACCGAGCACATCAATCCCAGCTTTATTAAAATCCATTAAGAAATATGGTGATTTGTCTAATTATAAACTAAATCAGGAAAAAAAATGTGGTTTACCCCCTTAGTAATAACCTTTTTAAATCGGAGATTACAGAATTAGGTCTGGGGTGGAAATCTGATTCCTTTAAATATTTGGGTCTTACCTTGGCCGAAGAAGTGTCACGGATACACCAGTTGAACCTGGATCCTAGTGCATTCCATTGATTTAGATCTCAAAAGATGGGCACAACTTCCACTTTCTCTATGGGGCAGGATAAATATAGTTAAAATGAATATATTCCCATGGCTTTTCTATCCTTTAAATATGTTAAATATCTGGCTTCCTCTTGCATGGTTTAAAGCTTCATGGGATGATAGCTAATTTTGTTTGGGAAATAAGAAAGCCAGGATGGCTTATCATAAACTACTGCACCAAGCCACTTGGGGGATTGAGATTACCACATTTCGCTCTCTATTTCTGGGCTGGCCAGGTTAATAAGTATCTGAGATGGGTTCCTTGCTTAGGCAGACTACCTATGTACCCTTGTGGATGAGGTTGGAGATCGCTCTGGTCAAAAGTATGGCCTAGTCCCAGAAGCTTTGCTGTATCTCAATCCAAAACTACTCCCATCCCCCTTGAAAGTTTCACCGATAGGGGTTTCAGTTAAGGTTCATGCTCAGCTCTGTAGTTTTCTAAAATATGATCAGGCTAAGGATTGGTCCCAGCCTATCTGGGTTAACACGCGATTGTTGATAGACAATAAGCCCATCAGCCCCTCTTGGCTGAATTTAGCTGATAAGTTTCCCCTGAAGGATTTTCTCAACAGAGAAGGATTGGTTTGTTCTTCATCGGAGATTTTGCATAAACTTAATTTACCCCCCAAAGAGATTTTTAAAGTCTATCAGCTTAGGCACTTTCTGCTCCAGAAGATTAGTAGGAATCCAATTCAGCCCCCACAGGTGAACTTTCGTGAGTCCTTGGATGCTTTGGTGGGCCTCCCACATGCAATTTCTAAAATATATACGGTGTTATTTAATTGGGCCTACTCTCAGAATCTTGCTCCAAGCTCTTACTGGGCCACAATGTTTCCTGATGCGGTCCTGAATTGGCCAACCCTGTGGCAAGGCTGCCATAAATTCATTTCACAGGACCAGTTGAGACTTATACAGTTTAAAATTCTTCATAATATTTATTATTCCTCTCAAAAACTTGCCAGGTTAAAACTAGTAGCTGATGCTAAATGCAATAGATGTAACACTGGAACTGGGGACCTAGTGCATATCTTTTGGAACTGCCGAAAATAACCCCACTTTGGACAGACATTAAAAGTAAGTTAGATCCTTTGCTGGGCTTGGAAGACCTGTTTACTACTGAAATATGTCTGCTAGGAGATATGTACTATATCAGGGTCAAGAACAGGAAATTCTATATATCTCTGATTTCTATTACACTGAAAAAAGTGGTCCTCAGACATTGGAAAGACTCTGATGTGATCAGTTATTCTGAATGGCTGGAAGAACTGCTATCCAGCCTTAGAATGGAGAGGATGATAGCCATCCTCCAGAACAAGTGTTCCAGATTTGATCATTTATGGGGCCCTTTTATGCCATTTATTCATTTAAGAAACACATGGATCCTCTTTGGTTGAGGTTAAATTAAGAGGTCTTGTGCGGGGAGAATTGAGGGGGTAGAGGAGGGAGGAAGTGGGTATAGTGGAGGGGTTTATGTTTGGGAATATATTTAGATGGTTCGGGTTTTGTTTTGGTTGTCTGTTAGTAGGTTGTTAGGGGTGGGGTACCATAGATTAAGATTCCTGATAGTATATGTTTTATATAACATTATACTCCTCAATGTTTTTTCTTATGTGTTCATGTATGGTTTGTTTTTTGTTATTTGTATTTTTTGTTAAGAAAACTGAATAAAGTTTTAATGGCAAAAAAAAAAAAAAAGAAACTGACATACAAAACTATAAATGTGCATGGAATGACTGTACCAAATCTATCCGGCAAAAGAAATCTACTTACTTTAAGAACGCTCTCACGGATACCTAGCGTAACAGGAGGGCATTTTGGAACAATATTAAAGAGGTCACTGGGAAGCAGCCAAAAACCTCCCCTACCTCATTCAAACATAAATGGGTCTACTATCCTTGACCCTAAAATCATAGCAAACACCTTCAGCACTGCATTCACTGTCTCAATAATCTCCTCCTTCTGACTTTTCCAGGACTATGACTCTCCTCTCCACCACCCAATGCCTCCTCCTCCTCTAGCCACCTGCTTTTATTTCAAATGGTCAAGATGCATGACGCCTGCAAGTACATCACCAAAGCCATCACTAAATCCAGATCCAGCAGATCCAGATCCAGCAGTGATACACTTGACCTTAACTGCTGTCCCTCATCCTTGATGAGGTGTTATAGCCACTGACATATATTTTCAACCTCTCACTTAGGCTTAGCCAGTTCCTGACAAATGGAAATCCACCACTGTTACTCCTGTTCATAAAAGTGGTGACAAGGCCACTTGTGGAAACTATCATCCGATCTCTATATTGCCACCCTCTCCAAGGCCCTTGAATGTATTGCAGCAGATCAGCTCACAGATTTCCTGGACAAATACAATATCCTGTGCTCGCAATGACATGGCTTCAGGATAGGTCACAGCACCTCATCTGCCCTACTGGAATTCTCTGGCATTCTACACAGCTCACTGGACAATGGTCAGTTAATTGGGTCCATCTTTATTGATCCGACTAAGGCGTTCAACACAGTCCATCACCGCCTACTGCTTGTGCAACTTCTGAAAGCTAGGCTCACTCCCGACTCCACTGCCTGGTTCAAAAGCTATTTGGAGAACAGGTCTCAAAGAGTAAAAATTGCAGATGTCCTCTCTGATACCAGGCCTGTTCACTCAGGTGTCCCCCAGGGATCCATTCTGGGCCCCCTACTATTCAGTTTGTTGCTGAACTCCCTTCTAAATTCTTGCTCTGAAACAATCATCCTCTATGCAGATGATGCTGTAATTCTTGCCTCCCACAAGGATCCTAAGCCTCTACAAGACAACACTCAGCTTGGCTTCACATCTCTTGAAAATTGGTTCTCAAATCACAATCTTGTCCTCAATAATAAGAAAACAAAGTCTATGATGTTCAGCAGGTCTCATAACAAGCATAAGCTGCACCCCCCTATCCATCAAAACCATTCATGGAGTCACCCTGGAACAGGTTCAAGCCTTTAAGTACCTTGGGATCACTCTAGAACCTCATCTAACTTACAGTGTCCACATTGAATCTGTAGCCAAAGCAGCAAATACTAGCCTTGGCCTTCTCTTCCGACATAGGCAACATCTTACCCCAGAAGCCCTGATTGTTACTGTTCAGAGCTCTGTTGTCTCTGTTATTGATGAAGGGCTTATCATCTACGGCTCTGCCCCCACTACCGCTCTTAGACACATATCCACCTCCCTCAATAAGGCCTGCCAGCTTCTCACTGGATCCCACCACCTCACTCATACGTGTGACCTCTATGCACAAACAGGATGGCTGCAACTCACCAATCGTATAAAGTACCTAACCTGCCACATTGGCGAAGAAAATAACTATGGGCCTTACGCCCCCTGGAGTGTGTACACTCCTGCACCCTACCAATAACCACCACTCAACCAGGGGGTCTGAATCACAGCTCCTGCAGGTTCTGTGTTGTCGTACCTCACAAGGTCAAAGACCTTTTGCCTACAGGGTGCCCCGCTGGCTAAATGGTCTAATCAGTTACATCTCCTCCACTGCTACCCTTGGTGCATTTAAATCAAGGCTCCACCTCTCACTCACTGCCTCTAGCTCCTGTGACTGCCTCCACTAGCTGACCCCATGAATATTTCCCTAACTTTATGTAGTTCTCTCTCCTTTTAGCACTTGGTTACCCCTTAGCACGCACTTCCCTATGTTATGTCTATGACAATGCCTCTGGCTACACTCCTCCTCTATAGCTCTCTGCCCCCCTCTTCTCTTCCTCTCTCTTGTCCTCTATCCTCTCTGCACCTCATCCACTATCTTCTTGTAACCTAGTCTCCAAAATATGTTTTGTTTCTCAGATGCTTTGCAACTCTGTTTAGCTTACAGTACACTTCTGTAACCTTGTGCTATGTACTGAATTTGTAATCTGACTTACATGTCTTATGTTTTGAATTGTAACTGGATGTGGAACCTTTGTAAAAGAGCCTGACTCAAAGGTATTGCAATCCTAGACCTAATAAATAAATAAATAAATAAATAAATAAATAAGAAAGCATTTTTGTTAAACAAGTTTTTGTTGTTGAGTTATCTTAATCTAATGTCCTATGTACCACTGTACAGTTTAATTTTAATTAAATGGACATTGTCAGATGCTTAGTTGGGCCCCTTTAATGGCCTCTTCATGTGTTTTATTCAAAGTAGTATTTTAATCCCTATTAAGCTCAATTAAATTTATGGGTTTAAACTACTGTTTAAGAAAAATAAATTACATTTAGTGTAGACAAACTCCCTGGAAGGCATGTTACCAGTATGAAAATAACCAAGCTCTGAACTGGATCATTAGCATTCTCAGTTGCCCCGAGTCTTTTAATTTGGAAAAGAGCCCCCGGACTGTCCTATATTCATAATTCTTAAAAAGAGTAAGGACAGTTTTACTAAAAGAAAATATCCACAAAAATACATACAGTGGAACTTACACACACTTTAATGTACTTCTTTTCAAACATTTCACGTACAATATCAGTTACTAACATACATATAATTCTTACTGTCATACCCAGATTCCCCCAGTATACCAGGATAAGATCAATTGCAAAATCATGACTGCAGTAATAGCGGTGGCAAAACAAAGAGTGAAAAAGAGTGACCGGGAACAATAGCAAGCACTGACATGGTGACCAGCAGCTTTCTCCCCCTTCCTAAGTCCCCCCAGAGTTGAGTTGATTTATATATATATATGTATTTTATGCAGGGACCACAGGTTGGGAAATCATATGAGCTTACCCCCATAACAGTGACAAAGGACAAATGGCAAGTACTATTGGTGATGCTAGGAAAGGAGGGCAGGATGGGAGGAGGGAAAAGGTGGAAGGTGGTTACCCTTAATGCTAGGAGCCTTGGGAGAAAACTGCAGAGTTGCAGGTTCTCATGGCAGAGGGAGAGGTGGACATTGCAGCCATCACGGAAACATGGGCCACCCAATATAATGACTGGGACCTGTCTGTACCAGGGTACAGGTTATTTCGTAGGGACAGGGTGACTGGGAAAGGAGGGGGGGTGGCACTATATGTGAAGGAAGGACTGAAGTGTGTAAGGGAGGAAGGGGAGGAGGGCAGTACAGAGTCACTTTGGGTGCAAATCCAGGATTCCAAGAATAGGAGTCTTAGAATGGGAGTGGTGTACAGGCCACCATCTCAGATGGAGGAGTTAGACAGGGAACTAGCGGGACAGATCAGGAGGACCTGTGAGAAGGGTAGTGTGGTGATTGTGGGGGACTTCAACATGCCAGAAGTGGACTGGAGCACCCCAACAACCAGGAACAGAAGGGAGCAGGTACTGCTGGATGCCTTCCAGGACAGCTTCCTGCTGCAAATGGTCAGTGAACCAACCAGGTTAGGGAATACCCTTGACCTTGTGCTGGCAAATGGGGACTTTGTGAGAGAACTTACAGTGGAGGAACGCTGTCAGGGAGTGACCACCACTCAGTATGGCTCACATTGGATATGGGCAAGGAAGGAGTGGAATCTGGCACAAGAGTGCTGGACTTCAGGAGGCTGACTTTGGGAGGATGGGGAAGTGGTAAGGGTACCTGGCCAGAATTCAATCTAGTATGGATACTAACCAGAGATGGGAGCTCATAAAGTTGGGGATAGTGGAGGCAACCAAAACCTGCTGCAAAGCCCAGAGCAAGAAGGCTAGAGCTAAGAAACCGAGCTGGTTGAGCAAGGAGGTCATGGAAAGGTAAGGAAGAAAGAGCTGCCTTTAGGAAATACAAGAAACAGGGAGGGGGAGGACAGAGAGGAGTACTTGACAGAATCGAAGGAGGTGACAAGGGCAGTAAGGGAGCCAAAGCATCTACGGAACTCAGGGCTGGCACAAGGCATTAAGAGAGGGAAGAAGGACTTCTTTAAGTACATCAGGGAGAAAAGGAGCTGTAAGGACCACATAGTAAGGATTAGGAAGGAGGGGTTGGGTGGAAGCAGGGTATGATAAGCGGAAGCACTAAATGAGTACTTCTGCTCAGTATTTACTAAAGAGAAGAGGGGGACACCCAAGATGGGTGAAATGGCAGACGAGGGGGAAGTGGTGACAGATGGGAAATCATGGAGGACAGAGTTCGAGAGGGTTTGAAGGCACTGAGGGTGGACAAGGCACCAGGCCCAGATGGCATCCACCCAGGGTACTGAAGGAGCTGGCAGAGGTCCTTGCAGGACCTTTGGCAGACCTATTTAATGCCTCACTACATTCGGGTGTGTACCTCAGGACTGGAGGATGGCTCATGTGGTGCCCCTCCACAAGAGTGGCCCCAAGGATGAACCAGGAAACTACAGACCAGTGAGCCCTCACATCCATCGTGGGTAAGCTAATGGAGACTATCCTGAAGGGAGGCTGGTGGCCCTCTTAGAGGCCAAGGACTGGGATAGCAGACAGCATGGCTTCATACGTGGCCGATCCTGCCAAACCAACCTGGTCGGGTTCTATGACTGGGTAACTAGGCAGCTGGACGGGGACATACAGTGGATGTCCTGTATCTGGACTTCAGTAAGGCATTGACTCAGTGCCACATGGAAGGCTGGGAAGGAAGTTAGTAGGCACAGGGGCAGGTGCAATGCTGGTGAGATGGGTAGGAAACTGGCTGCAGGGAAGGCAACAGAGGGTGGTGGTGGGTGGGAGCTCTCACACCCAAGGGCAGTGACAGTGGTGTCCCACAGGGCTCGGTGTTGGGACCAGTGTTGTTTGGGATATTCATTGCAGACATATCATGGGACATCAAGAGCAAGATCAGTCTGTTTGCTGATGATACCAAGGTTGTGGCGGTGGTGGATGACCTAGGGGATGGCAGGGGTTGCAGGATGATCTGAAAAGCTTGAAACCTGGTCAGACACCTGGCAACTGGGCTTTTAATGCCAAAAAGTGCAAGGTGATGCATTTTGGGATGAAGAACCCAAGGAGGACTTACCAGCTAGGGGGAGTGCAGCTAGCCCAGACAGAGGAGGAGAAGGATCTGGGTGTGCTCATCACAGGTTCAATGAACAACTCGGCACAGTGTGGGAAGGCAGCTGCAAGGCCAACAAAATGCTGGGTTGTATTGCAAGGGTATATCTCAAGGAGGGAGGAGGTGATTCTGCCACTGTATAGGTCATTAGTTAGACCACACCTGGAGTACTAGCGTGCAGTTCTGGTCCGTATCTGAAAAGGGACATTAAGTTACTGGAGGGAGTGCAGCGCAGGGCGACAAAGATGATCAAGGGTCTGGGGGACTTATCATATGAGGGGAGGTTGAAGGAGTTGAACATGTACTCACTGGAGGAGAGGAGAGACAGGGGGGACATGATTGAAACCTTTAAATACATGAAAGGAATAAACAAGACAGGTACAGAGGGGCTGTTCAAAGTAAGGGAGGGGAGGGCCACCAGGGGCCATGATATGAGACTGGAGCGAGGAAGGTTCAGGAGGGAGATGAGGAGACACTTTTTTACAGAGAGGGTGGTGGCTGGGTGGAATGCGTTACCTGCAGAAGTGGTATGCAGTAGAACAGTGGACTGCTTCAAACGAGGATGGGACAGGACAAGGGGGAGGGTTAATGAAGGGGAAGGGTGGAAGGGAGGGGCAGCTGCAGAATAAGGGGTGCTAGCTGCACATTCGAGCAGACTTGATAGACCTGTAGGCCTTTATCTGCTGGCAAATTTCGTATGTTCGATATATATATATATATATATATATATATATATATATATATATATATACAGTATATAAAGGGGGTTGAGGGGGGCAAAGCCTCCTGAAGAAATGCAAAACTGTGTTGTCGCCATTTCAGCGATCGCTGTTTATTAGCAGTCACCCTTTGCAGTCCCACTCTTTTGTTGTTGCCGTTATTCCTTCACCCTTTTGCTTTCACCAATGTCATATGGAACAATTCTCCCTCATACCCATGACCTTCCCCTTTGGTACCTAATCTAACCATGTGATATATTTCCTTAATTTTCTGAATTTATCTCTTGTTAATAATTTATATTCATACTCCTGTACAATATTTAATTTGTTCCATGTTATTCTCCAAAACTGAAATTGGAATATCATTTGTTTGTAACACAAACTGACATTTTGGCTGCCAAATACACCATTTTATGCATGTGAATAATATCATAGTACTGTAGTTCCATGTTTTCCCCAACCTCCCTCTTGTTTACCTTGCATTAAAAAAGTATAATTAATATCCTTAATCTCTGCATTCCCCCATTTGTTTGGCACAAGTGGTCAAATGGTTTAATGTATGAGCATGTGAACTAGAAGACAGTCATTGTTTCTATGTCCTCTTGACAAATTTGACCTAGACAGCCTCTTTCTTCCATGCTCATGCTTTCCACATTTCCTTTAACATTTAAATGACCACGTGCACAAAGTCATACAACATCTCACATTTTTTGTTGGGTTTATTAACTGCTTAATAATCACTGGTTCAACCATGCCATACTCTGAATCAAGCACTGGGGAAATTAAAAAAAATATTGTATTACACATTTTTATACAAACTTTCTAGAATTTTCCTTAATCAGCTGACAAATAAGCCCACAACTTTTTTTTTTATACATGACATAATATATGAAGACTTTGGCATATAAGGACCTCTAATATTTAATAAATTCTAAAGTTGTCACAATTGTAGTAAAGATTTGTAAGCTTCTTGAAATAGCTCCAATCCTGCTGATAGTTGATCTAATTCTCAGAAAAATGCTATTGAAAAGAACAATTTGGTTTATTGTATTGACCCCACCTTCAAATCTCTATAAGTGTGCTCTCTTTTAACCAGATTTAACCTACTTCCCCCACATAACCTTAAAAAATACACTGTTAAGTCTTGCCTCAATTCATATAGATAGAGAGAATACACAACTAGTATACAAAAAAACTGAATTGGAAAAGATTTTGTCATAATTTTTTTCCCCTTTGGCATCTGCCACTGACACCATCCATTAACATATGCTACTGCATTTTTGACTCTCAAATCTCAGTTGCATGCTGCTTGATCTGTTGCTCCAAACCACACCCCTAATATTTGAATAGAATGTGCTTTAATGGCAGTATTTCCCTCTTTCACTGCAGTAGCAGTCTCATCAACCTGAAATTCGATTTTATAACCTTTGTCTTTAACTTAGATCTAGATTTCCTTTCAAACTTTTCAAAATATTCCATGGCTTAAACTCCAGTATCCATGTCCCTTACCAATAAACATACATCATCTGCATATGCAGTTTATTTATATGTCATTCCCCCTCCTAGAAGTATCTAATCCCATAGTCTCATTGTCATCTGATCCCTTCTGGAAATGAAGACTCTCCACAACTTCCAGCTTGAATGCTCATTGGTGACAGTTTATTGAACACCACTTAATATTTACATTTCACTTACAAAATCCACATTTCATTGTTTCAGTTCAAAACCACATTCTTAAACCAGTCCATTCTTTTATATCTCTTTGATCTTCATCCTTGGCCCTCTTTTTCTGCTTCTTGTCTTCGGGGTCTGGATGCCAGATCTGACCCCTCACACCATTACCAGTACCAGGTACCAACTTACCAGAACCTCCTCCATCCTAGGTCTGGACACCAAGAGCCGACCCCTAGCCTATCCCCTTTGTCCCTTCCCTCTTATGTACATGCCTGGGTGCAATTTGACCCCAGCCCATGTTGTCCTCCCCCTCCTCCTTCTGCCTAGACCCCGTTCTTTCCCTCTCTTGCTTCCCCCACCCATCTCTGTCCCAAACCCCATCCCTCATCATCCTCATTTTCCCACATGCTCAGGACACCTGCTGCCCAACTAGGCTCTTTCAGCCCACCACGCTGCCTCTCTACAGCACCATGCCATCTGCCATGGCCCCTTTCTTCACCAAGGCACCTGCCACCCTTCTGTGGCCCTGGGCACCTCCTGCTTTTGACCTCTGCCCCCTGCTCTCTTTTCTCCCTGGGTTGGGTGTGATCAAATTCCCAGCAAAAGAGGAAGACCTGAGGGCTGCATCACCTTATAAACCCCCTCAGGATCCCAAATCAGGACCCCACATGTACCCTCCTCAAAACAATCCCACCTGGACCTGCACCTGCATCAAATGACACCGGCATGACCTCAGCCAGTGACATCCCAAAGCCCCACCCCACCCCCTCACTCAGTTGCCTCCACTACCCCTACCCCTCCTTTCCTCATCCCTGGTCATTCCCATCTGGACCATATGACAATTCAGGTTGCCTTTTAGTGGCAATCCTATTTGTCTTCTGATCCCTCCTAGAAATGAAGACTCTTCACAATGCTGTAGCTTGGATGCTCATTGGCAACAAACTATTAAACACCACTTAACTCATTGCCTCCACAGGCTAACTCTGAGATTACACCACTTGCCTCCTGAATCTCCTGTATACTTTTAACAATGACTACTGGGCCTTTCTAAGCAAAATCAAGCCATAGTCAGCATGTCACAAACAAATGCTAATAGCTTAATAACTGTATATGCTAGACATAAAGTATGAGTGGCAGAGTTATTCAGCACAAAATTGCCTTTCCAATGGTGGCATGACTGTAATAATAAGTAATTTTGTTTTTTTTTCTATGCTGGTCGAAAGAGCAAACTAAATATTTTTTTCACTAAAAAAGGGCAACATAAGCCATTTTTTGTTGGAAAATATGTAAAATATCAACACCAAATTAAGCATACAGACATTAGATGGTGTTTTAATACTATGTTTGTTAAAAAAAGATATATTTTTACTATAAAAATGTAATTTTTCCCCATTTTAGTCAAGGTGCTTTGGTGAGATTTGAGGGACACACACCATATCATAAACAAATGCGCATAACTCCAAAAGTATACATGATACACACAAAGTATCAGCATGAAAGTTGATGAGCACAAAAATGCTGTTCCAATGGTGCTATGCAACCAGTTGTAATCAATATGGTTTTTATTTTATACCTGCTGAAGTGCCAAAAAAGTGAATTTTATTCAAGCTTCTTAGGTGAATCTAGATGGAAAACATGTCAGCCATACTCACCATACCATAAACAAATGTGAATAACTCCTAAGGTATACATGATATACACAAAATATCAGTGGCAAAGTTGTTCAGCACATTACCTTCCCAATGGTGGTATGCAAATAATAATATGTAATTTTGCTTTTTTTTTAAGCTGGTTGAAACAGCAAAAAAAAAATGTTTTTCACTAAAACAGGCAACATAAGCCATACACACCATACCATAAACAAATGCAAATAACTCCTAAAGTATATATGATATGCACAAAATATCAGTGACAAAGTTGTTCAGCATAAAATTACCTTTCCAATGGTGCTATGCAGTCAAATATATATTATATTCTGTTACACTATATATTAAAATATATAAGTGACTTCTCCCAACGTCGCAAGGGCACACTGGGAGTCAGTAGCTGACTTCTGCAGATGTCCTCAAGACACACCAGTGTATTTTACTGATGACAATAGGCGTCTGCTAGGAAACAATGAGTTAATATTTACATCTCACTTATAAAATCCACATTTCATTGTTTCACTCCAAAACCACATTCTTAAACCAGTCCATTCCTTTATATGTCTTTGATCTTCATCCTTGGCTCTCCCTTTCTGCTTCTTGGCCCTAAAAATAAAGAAGTGCCCCACAATCCAAATGTGCTTCTGTGCTCCTCCTGTTGCATAAAAGAAAAACAAAAACAACAGTTACCATCAGCACCTGATATACCTTTTGTAGCAGCTGGACTGCCACCACCCTACCTTCTTCACCTCTTCTACTGACCCACCCTTTATGGATGCCTCTGAAGCCACCCTTATGCGGAATGAATGGGGGCAAAAAGGTCCACAGTCCTCTTCTACAAACCTTAGTACCCTGTTAAGGACTCCCCCCACCTCGAAACCCATCACCGGGCTCCCATCCCGATGTCGGAACCAAGCTCCCCCCTCCCCCCAGGTTCTCTTGTAGTCCTCCAGCTCTTTAAATCATTACCTTCACAGGAGCTTAACAGCACAAACTTTCCCAGGTACCTGCTGCCACAGCACCACGGCCTCCCCTTGCCCAGATCATCAGTATTTGATCTGGACAGCTACACACTATGGTGTCCTGTTCAAAACTGACTTTGCCTGCTTGTAGACCCCCTCGTCACTCCAACTTCCACTGAGCCATGACCTTGTAATCCTGAAAGTCCCTCTGCCATGACTGCAAAGATAGCCATGAACAAACAGGCCTCATTGGCTGATGTGCATACATGCTGCATACCCTATAAACCTTCAAAATAGCTGCCCTAAGATGGGCCTCCTCCTGTCTGTCCTTTCCCCATGGCCCTTCTGCCAACCCAAGTGCATCTGCTTCATGGCCCTGTCCTTGGTTGGGTTCAGCTACCCCCTGTCACTACAACCCCTCCCAATTCCCACCAACTGCACCCCCATGCTTGTGTGAGCCATCCCCTCTCCCCACCACTTAACCATATACTGCTTTACCTGGCCCACCGTGGCTGGAGCAGCCACCTACAACCCCTCCTGGGCCCTGAACTCCTGGAAGGCTCCCCATACCTACTCATATGCTTTTAGCATGTTGACAGACCAGGAATTCTGGTACAGCCATCGGGCTCTTCTCATCCAATCTCCCACAGCTGGACTGGAACCTTGGTCCTGTGTACTGCTGCTCATGGAGCCAAGTCTCAGAACCTGTTTAGCTGCAAGTGGGAAAGACTGTCAGCAATGTCATTCTGAACACCTTCGATGTGCTGCACCTTAAATGACAAGTTCAGCTGCAGCCCCAACAATACTAATTGCTGCATTACTCTGCTAACCGTGTCCATGAATCCCTCTTGTTTATTGATTACCTCCACCACCCCTTTATTGTCACACCAAAACAATATGCACTTTCCCTTATCCTGTCCCCCACACTTTCAGTGCCACAAAGATGGGAATATCTCCAGAAATGTAATGTCCTTCAATAAACCCCTCCCTCATGTGCATGTCCAAGCCTCTGAAATCCACTCCCCTCAAAAATAAGCCCCCATCCCCAGGGCACCAGAGGCATCAGTGTACAGCTCCATGTCTGTGATATAGGCCCACTCCTCATGCCAGAATGTGACCCCATTACAATTATCAAGAAAATCTGCCCACACCTTTAGATCCTCCCCCACCCCTTTTATGATATCCACCCAGTGATGTGGCATTTTCACTTTCCCTATCACCTGCACCAGTCTCTGGGTAAAAGTGCTACTTGGGCTTATGGCCTTGCAGACAAAATTAAGGTGCCCCAGCAGCAGTTTAGCCAATACCAGTGGCACCCCCCTTTTCCCCCTAACTTGTTCCAGCAATCCCCTAAGACAGGCCACCTTGTCTCCCTGGAGGCAGAAGCATTCCTGCGCCATATCCACTTCTATCTCCAGGAATTCCAGCTTGCACACTGGGCTCTCAGTCTTTCCATCTGCCAGTGGCATCCCTATCAGCACACACATTTCCTTAAAATCAGCCAACATCCCCTCCTCCTCTGCCTTGCTGCCCCCAATGATCAGAAAATCATCCAGGTAGATTGCCTGTGCCCATATCTCCACCCAAAAACCCATTGCACCCATGAACTGAAAGTTTCAAATGTCACACATGCCACAGAACAACCCATTGCCATGGCTTTGTTGAAATACACCCTACCTTGAATTGAAAACCCAGCAGGTCCCAATCCTCGGGTCTCACTGGCAATAACTGAAAGGCAGAGTCTGTGTCTGTCTTTGCTAACCACACTTCCCCAACTGCCCTGATCATCACCACTGCTTGGTCCAAGGATGTGTAGGACACTCCTCATAGGTCCTCGGGGACCCCTTCATTCACCAAGGCCCCTACTGGGTAGGACAGGTGCTGGATGAGGCAAAACTCTCCCTCCTACTTCTTTTGTACTACCCTCAATGGAGATATCGAGAAGGTGGAGCAGGGAGGTGCCACAAAGTGACCCTCCACCCTCCCTGCCTGCACTTCCTTCCAGATCTTCTTCCTGACTATATCCTCCTTTCCCTTTACCGACCCCAAGTTATTTGCAGTCATTTCTCCTTGCCCCAAAACACCCAAAGGGAAACCATGCCTGAAACTCCAGTGCAGCGCTGCAGCTTTAAGTGAGTCTGGGTACCCTCTTGTCCAGGCCTCGTCCACCTCCCAGACTATTTGGGTTTGCACAGGAGGAAGCCCCAGTGCCCATCCCCCAGCTTCAGTTTAACCCTTAGTTGGAATTGTATCCTCCCTTGTTGTGTGCACCATTACCTCTCCCATTGAACCACCCCCTTCCTCCCAGAAAGGACTGGTCCTGGCTTGACCCCTTGCTAGCTACCCCGATCCCCCCTGACTGACAGCTTGCTGCTGGGTGCTGGTCTGAGCACCTTCAGCACACATGCTGGAATTTGCAGTTTGCCCATGTACAGGAGGCCCTGTTGTACCCCCAGCAGGTCTTGGCTGCTGGGGTAGGTACATTCTTTTTACTGGATTCTTCCCCCAGGCCCCCCTGCTGGACCTGACAAAGTATGCACCCATAGCTCCAAGTGGGTGCAGTTCCACCTAGGTCCCCTTTTGCCACCATCCACTTTCTGAATGCCTCATCGTATTTTAGCCACCCATACCCAGCTTTGCTTTGTAAGCATCCCAAATAATGGCCATGTACAACAGGAGGGGAACTGCTAACTCTGGTTGCTTCTCCAGCACCAGTGTGCTGTAGTTCAGGAAACCTGCCTGCCATGTGTCTATATTCTTCCCCTTGTATTTGGCCTCCTCCTCTTTATACCCCACTTCAGCCAGTATCACCGCCATCTCAGATTTTCCCACCGACTCCTTTTGCTCATATTTCTTAGCTGAATCTTCATCCACCAGCCCAAAAATTTCACATATTCCCCTTCCAAATCTTCTCTTTGATGGGTAGGGATGTAGTCACCAGTGTAAACTCGGTATTCCCTCATATAATTTCTTCCCTCCTTTTTTTGCTCCTTGGTGGCCCAGTACCATCCCCACTTCCTTTTCTTATCACCTGCAGTGCCTTCTCCATCTTCTCCATTCCCTTTTCCCCCATAACCCCAAGTAGTCCTTCCGAATATTCCTTCAAATCCCTTCATTTGATAAATTCACATTACCTTTCCCCAACTAGGGCCTGGTCCAGCTGGCGCCGGTGCAGGCTCTGCCAAAGGGACAGGCAGAGGGTGGGAGCAGCTCCATGTGGCCTCTTACCCCCTGCTCCTGCCTGCCCATTCTTACTGCTCCTTCCTCTTCCTTGTCATCTCCTCTTCTTCCTCCCACTGCTGGGCTGTCTGTATGAGTTCCATCATCTTGTCCATGAGCTTGGGCGCTTCTTCCCTCATCTTGGTGCTGGAAAGTGGGGCTCTCTTCAGTGCCATCTTCCCTACTGATCAAGACATAAAAGAACTGAGGTGAATAGCTAGCATTCACCTTGGAGGCCCCACCCCCTTGGCTGTGTCCCTAGCTGCCCCTTGAAGCTTGTGTGTCCCTCTGGGTACCAACCTGTAGGTGACAGCCACTGCCTATCTCCAACCCCTACCAAATAGGCTGCCTTGTTCAGGGCCCTCAAGGGCCATGCCTACCCTGCATCCATGTGTCACCCCTGCCTGTATGTGCCCTCCCTCACCCCCATTATCCATCCCCCCACTCATGGGCACCCTGCTGCACTATGAGGCCTCCCTGCCCCTCCTCCAGTGAGTTTTGTCCACCCTTCCTTATTTGGCCACATCCCATTCGTCCATATCTGGACTGGTTAACCCTTGTGTACACTCCACAACCCCCAGCCTATTGCCCTTAAACCCCCAGACCCAGCATGAGAAACATCCTCTTGGGGATCCAGCTGTCTCCTCCAAAAAACCTGGGCCAGGCCAACAACCATTTTCTCTGACCCTGTCCTGGGGTCCCCTTGGCCCACGGACCCCTTCTTGCCACCACACAGAGTGGCCACCCAGTAACCACCACAGCCTAATCAAGGCATGGGCACCCCTCTGCCTTGTGCCTGCATCCAACCATGCCCTAGCCCAAAAAACAGGCAGCCCTTCTGATCCACTCAAAAAACATGTTCCAGTGGGCTGCCTGGGACCCGGCCCTAGGCCTCCAGTCAGGGGCATGTGCCCCTTTCCTCCAGACCCTGCTGCTATTTTGTCTGTCCACTGACATGGCAAGCCCCTCTGGTAGCATCACTACCTCAACCAACTGTTGTCCAACCCACAGCTCTGGTGCCACCCAAACCCCTACCCAGACTCACAACCCCAGTCAAAATGTGCGAGGGTAGGCACCCCCTTTTTTATGGGCCCTAGGCTGAGTTCTCTTGTGAGCCCAACCCATGCAACCAGCCCCTTCATGAGCACGCTCCCAAACAACCAAAACTGGCCACCTGACAGTTCTCCCTTCCTGGTCCGGACCACACAGCCCACCTCTGGGTCCTCCCTCATGTTCCCACTGAATTGATCACCAAGGTCATCACTTCATCTACGGCCATCATCCTTGCTGATGATCCTTCAAACCATCTGCTAGGTATTACCATGCCAGACACATCTCGAGTCCAAGGCCTACCAGCCCAGAACCTGACCTCACCATTTCTCACTTCCAGTGAGGTCAGGTACTCTCTACTCCCTTGCTTCAACAAGCACTCTCTGCTTCTGTTTTTTTTTTTTTCTTCTTTTAAAACAGCCCTGCCATAGAAAACCACCTGGCACACATGAGCCCTGGCTCTCAACCTCAAAACTGGTACCAATGTGGTTCACTCAGCCTCTCCACAAGGCGAGACCCCATCAAGAAACACAATGCCATAATAACCCCAGCACTTCTCGCCAATAGAAAACCTAACCTCCTTAAGCAAGACAGATGCAAAACAGCTCATTGTCACCCATCCCCAACAACACACAGTTGTTGTCTTGATCAAACTCTCTTGCAATGGCCTCTCAATCAGGATTCCCCTACCAAATGAAGCAAGCCTCTCCTAACATCTTGTCCACAGGTGAAAACAACCACAAAACATACCCAGTGGCCTCCTCAGGCACACTCCTATCTATTCGTACTCTCAAACCACAGCAAAATGCCACCCTCATCTGGATCCATCTAAACTAACCAAATAAGGAAAGGAAAAATTGTCTAAATCAGGAAAGGTATACTACTCTGACAAATAATATTACAACTAACTTAAACAGCCAGCCACATCTGGTGAACCAACACAATCTCTCAACATAAACGTACAATAACAGGCCATGTCCTGGACTCCATGTGGCCATTAGGTCCAAACACAGGCCTGCAGGCCTATACCTTACCTATATAAGGTGTTCCTAAGTCTAACCTGTTGCAACAAAGTGCTGAGAATACAATAATCATCACTCTCCCAGCAAAAGAGGGAGACCTGAGGGCTGCATCATCTTATAAACCCCCTCAGGACTCCAAACCAGGAGCCCACTTGGTCTGTCCCCTGAACAATCCCATCTGGCCATGCTCCTGCATCAAATGACACCTGCATGACATCAGCCAATGACATCACCAAACCCTGCCTCCACACCCCATCACTCAGCTACCTCCTCTACCCCTACCCCTCCTTTTGTCATCTCTGGTCATTCCCATCTGGGCAACATGACAATTCAGGTTGCCTTTTAGTGGCAACACTAGTAATCCTGTTGTATGAGCCTTAACATTGGGTTCAAAGACAAGTACAAAATTAGGCTCATTGGGGACATTGCCTACTCCTGACTTGAAAAATATTTCTCTGCCCTCGAGCCCATTTACATTAGTAAATATTGTACCAGAAGTACGCAGTATTTCTAGTCAAGAAACAAATAGAGATAGTACTCCATATCTCAATAACACCTCAAATAAGTATTATGATTGAGTTTGTCAAATGCCTTCTAGTGATCAAGAACCAAAAATATGCCCCTGGCTTTACCCAACATACCTTGTTCTAATAATTGTATCACTAATATTAGATTTTTCTGAATTCTCCATCCAGAAATTGTACATGTCTGTGTTTACTATTAATTTGGAAGCTGCAAGTGATAACCTCCTACCCAGGACTTTAAAATCAGAATTCAATAAACATAAAGGCCTCCAATTTCAAAGAGCTTCCCACTCCTCTTTCTTATAAAAAAAAAATCATGATACCCTGTAGGAAGGTATACCCAGTTTTCCTTTCTGCTAGAATGCTATCACAAAACATGGCTATGATAGGCATCAAATCTGTATTTATCTCTTAACAGTTCATATTCATCTGTACTAATATGTTTATACCATTCCTCCAGGATTCTATCATTGCCTGGAGACGTATTTCATTTTAAACTTTTACCAGCATCTGAAACCTCATCTTTATTTATCAGAAGTACTAATTTTTCTTAGATATCTTCTGGCAATTCTGGCAATTTTAACAGGCCTAATAAAAACTCCCAATCCACATTACTGTAGTTTTCATCTTCTAACCAAACATCTCACTAACATAATTTTTTACAACTTAAAATACTTCACTTAGTTTATCCAAATACTTCTCTGAGGAATCCCTTAATCTATCAAATACCATTCTTTAAATTCTTTGTTAACAAGCCTTAAATGGATTTTCTTGTTCTTCTCTCCCCTGTACCCCAAATTTCTGTTCTTGTATCAAAGATGTCATCGGTTATATTTATATTCAGTTAGACTGTATTCTTTCTTACCTGAACCATTTGTGTTGAATAAGCATGTTAAGTTTCAACAGTTAAGGACATTAAGGTTTGCAACTGTTTTCCTTAAGGTAAGATTCTTAAAATATTTATTCATTCTCATTTTTCTTCTTTAAACTAATGCAAAATTGTTTAATTTTAATGCCTCCTACCAATCAGTAATGGACTCAATAAATCAATTGTGGTGCTGCTAGATACTAATTTCTTTCTTATTTTATTTTGAATCACCTTATCTTTTAAAATTGAGCAATTTAATTTCCTCAATGGAGGTTATGTTATACAGCCTGACATCGAGTCCAGTGCTACTTGTAGACCCTTATGATCTGAGGTTTCTACTGACAAAAATAAAGGTTTTAATATGAAACCACTGGGAAAGAAACATATAATCTATTCTAGAAGACATACTTCCTTTAAAACAGTATGTTCCTGAGCCACAGGTGTCTCAACAGCAGCATCTACAACATAGCAGAAGTAATCATTTGTAAAAGATAGTTGGATTTACAGTAATTTTTCTTTTACTCCTTTCTGTAGGCACTCTTACATGGGCAATTAAAATGTCCAACACAAAACTGTAGGAACCAGACACTCTTCAAAAATTATTTTCAAGTCTTTTTAGTCTAACTAGCAAAAGACCCTCATCACACATCCAATGTTTCACCACTCAGGGCTTTTTCAGGAAGATGATCTATAGGTAAACTAACAATGTATAATTGTATTCATTGCTATATAATACAATATTTACATAACATTTAAGATTTCTCTTCAGTAATCCAAATTTCATTACCAGGAGGAAAATTCTAACGTTCTCTTACATCTCTCAAGGTATTAAGCCTTTATGTTACCAATGTTCTTAATACACTTTTATTATAAAGTGCCTAATTAAATGTACTTCAATGTGTTTAACAATAAGACAGTATTCTTCTACTGCAAGTATTAAATCTTTCTTCTCAGTTTTACAGCATCCCTACTGTCAGAGCAAGTGCAATACAGACATGTTTAGGGGGTAATTCATACACTCTGTATTAGGAGTATCTCAGTGTGACAGTATTATACTTAAACTGAAAGTGTCACAATGTTATAATAATATACTTGAACTAGTGCACCTATCTAAGCTCTGAAGTCTATTATAGAATTCATAGTTCAACTTGATGATTTGTGTTCTCTTAGTTAACACCTAAATAAACATTTTTTTGTTATTTTTTCCTTTTCAATTTCAAATCAGATTCTTATTCTCTATAGTTTTACACCATTGATATATCTTAAATATGAAAACCTTAATCAGGCATATTTTCTGTATGTCTATTTTATATACATAATTCAATATCCTGTATTTATATATCAATTACACTGTAAACTGTAATTCATTGTCACCATCATGTTCCATCCAGCTTATCAATTATACTACAAACTATTATTCATTGTCACCATCATTTTTCATCCAGTAGCCTGGAGTATTGTGACGCTTAAGATCTCTGCCAAAGATTATACCCTTTGTGGTATACAAAATGGCCTAATTATTTTAAAAATCTCAATCTTTAAGGTTTTTATCTGAGAAGAGTACAGATTTATACATCTCAAATTAAAACTCCTGAAGGAAACATCTAAAAATAATACACTACCAGAGACTAACACTGTCAATTTATGTTCCACCACCAAAGACTCTATAAACAAAATACCTACTCCTGAACATTTGTCCTCTCTTATAGATTAAAACAATGGCCCTTTTGCCAATAACCTCTCAACCTTCTTAACATCATTCAAGATATGTACACTTGCATCTTGTTAAAAAATAGAATCTGTTTCTAAATTGACTAATATAGAAACTGTGGTTAACCTTTTAAAAAAATTACAAATATCATTTGTATTCAGGGAGGTAACACTAAAACCTTGTACTATAAGTGAGAAAAATATTAAGCATAACCATGCATTCATCTTTAAACTTTTCCACTCCTTTTCCTCCCCCTACTTGATTTTGTGCTTTTTCTCATTTTGGAACCCCCTGAATCTAGTCCTGGGTCTTCAGCACACATGGAAGGATCCTGCTGAGATGATACAACTGAGGATTCATCTGATTTCTCCTTAGTGTTTCTTCAGTCCTTATTTGAGGGCAAAATCAAATATTTGTTATATAAAACTAAAGATTCTCTTCTAGCCATTTTTGATTTTTGGGGACATTGTTTAGAACATCTTTGAGTTACCATTTTAAATATTGCTGTTTCTGGAGTCAAGGGAGGTGACATAATGAACTCAGAGTCTTGCCGATACAAGTTATCCTTTTCAGTATGTTCCAAAGAAGAATATTTTTTTTTTGATGGATCAACAGGTGGCACTGCAGTATTGGCACTATTCCCAAGACTATTTGGCTTTTCAGTTGCTAACTGGACTTCATTTAGTCCTGATGTTTCAGCAACTGTCTCAGACCTAGACGTTGTAGGTACTTCCTTATATTGCTCTACCTTAGCAGACCAAGGAGATTTTTCTGGTTTTCCTTTCCTTTGAAAAAAATTGCATCCTTTCTAGTGGCACGGGGTTATAATGTTGCAAAACATTATGCCTCATGGCAAAATCACGCTGCCAATACAGCGCAATTGCTGCCTTGAGGTATAAGTCTTTTTTCTGTAGGGGGATCTGCCCCCACACCCCCCCCCATTATGGGGGGTTGCACTCCTGAATCCCTCCCAATAAAGATTCTCAACTTCGGGGAAGGGGGTTCACCTCAGGGAGTGCACAAATCACTAAAAAATAAAATATTCTGGGATAGGGAATCAAACTCTGTCCCAGATGCAGTGCCTGGGTTCCTCCTGCTGTGGCTCAGTCCTGTGAGCCACAGCAGCTGCTCATCAGAATCCACTCCCAGCCGAGGTCATATTCTCTGCCTGGGAAAGCACTACTGGTGCAATACTGCGTACAGCAGTATATGTGGCATTGCATCATTAGTGCTTACAGCCCACGCTTGTACTTGCTTAGCCATAATGTCGTATGCTCACGATGTGACATTATGACCTGGTAGGCTTTCTAGCAGATGTTTTGTGCCATATTGACATAATAGTCTTATTCCACTTGGTCCATTTCATCAGCCCTATTGTGGCATGCCCTGAGGCATGATCTGGATGAGTGATATTCCTGTTCACAAAAATTGCATTTCATCTTGTTTGGGCACTGATTGCTAGCATGCCACAATTCTGAACACAGTCCACATTTAATTTAAAATGCATGCATTGCTAAGGTATGTTTTTACTCCACACTGATGACAAGTTTTCTGCTGAGCAACATAAAAAAGCACCCCTGTCGCTACCCAAATGGAAGTAATTTGGCAGATGCTGTATTCCTGTGTCAGTGTGCAGTAATTTTACTCTAATCCTCCAGCCCCCTATCCAGATATTCTCTGAGTCAATGATGGGGTCAGGGTCTGCCATTATTGTGCACCTTTTCTTCAACCTGTGTAATATATCTGTCACATTGACACCTTCATTTTTTAACAAGATTGCCACTGTCTTGATTTTATGTTTCATCAAAGGAATGACTATAAAAAAGTACCAGACAAGGGTATTTTTACTTGGTGGTACTTAGTCCAGAAACATTGCAAATGTGCAGCTAAGTTGAAACCCATGTCAAAACATGGATCCCTTGCTGTATTAATTAAAGCACATATTTCAGTTGCAATGAATTTCATACTGTCTTTTAGTAAAGTCCTAGCCATAAAATTCATATCTGGTGGCTCCTCTATACCACCAATGTACTTAATCCTGATGGCATTTCTGCATTTAACGGACACCGTTGTTGGTATAAAACACATTGCATAGCTACACCATGTGTATGCTTTGATGGAATAGCTCTCTTTTCACTTCAGGTTGCACCACCTGCTCCATTAAAGGTTTGGTTATCTTTGCATTATTTGGTTAATAACCATTTCTCTGAGCCAGTATTATGTTCTATGATTTGTGCTTAGAAATTTTGTGCAGCCTCAGGGTCTACCCCATCTTGTACTGCTTCTAGAGCATCCCCCGAGGGTGGGGGTAACATTGTTTGACTTCATTATTCCTTCATTTTTATTTAATATCAGGGGAGGAAGAACAAACAGCAAAGAACTATCATTACTAATCCATTTTTTTAATAACAGAGGCTCTGAACTAAATGTAGTTTTGACACAAGTAACGTATTGCCTAATGGGTAATTTTTTTAAACAGGCATTACAGGAAGCCTGTGGGGCCCTGGGGCTCTTCCAAGCCTGTAAACAGGCATGAAAGGGCAGCCTTTTGGGTTCTCACTGCAGAAAGGCGCACATGACTATGGGCTAACAATCTAACAGGTCAGTGCTGGTGTCTGAGCTCCGTGTGTGCTGTAAGTTTGCAGAGAGCAGCAGAATGTGAAAGAAGAGGGAGGAATCTGCGCTTGCACTGCATTAATCATTGTAAAACAAACAAAAAAGTTTACATAAACCAAAAAGTCCACATAGGAGCAAGGGGTTGAGGTCTGTAGGGGGAATCAGGGGATCATCCAGTACAGTGCTCAGGAAAGAAGGAAAAGTGGGTGGACAAAAGGAGCTCTGTGCTGGCAGCAGCTGCTTTTTCTACAGTATACTGAAAGCCATTTAGGCTGTATTAGACACTGTCTGTTAGGTGTCATGAGACCAGTGTGTGACATACTGCAGCTACTGTGTGTCTCTGTGTAGCACAGTGAAATGATTTAGGCCATATTACATTGTATGTTAGATGCCCAAGCCCTGTTCAGTGTGACATTAGTTACACTGTGTGTTTTTCTCTGCAGTATTGTGAAAGCCATTTAGCCTGCATAGCACACAATCTGTTGTTAGATGCCCCAAGCCCAGTCTGTGACATAGATACTCTGTGTCTCTCTGAAGCATAGTGAAAGCTGTTTAGGCTATATTACACACTGTCTGTTAGGTGCCTCGAGCCCTGTCTGTGGCATAGCTACTCTGTGTTGTTGCATTACAGTGAAAGCCATTTAGGCTTTATTACATCATCTGTTAGGTGCCCCGAGCCCTGTCTGTGACATAGCTGCTCTGTCTCACTACAGTATAGTGAAAGCCATTTGGGTTGTAGTACAATGCCTGTTAGCCTGTTTGGTGCCCTGAGCCCTGTCATAGCTACACTGTGTGTGATGTTTCTCTACAGCATAGTGAAAGCCATTTAGGCTGTATTACATTTTTGATAGGTGCCCCAAGCCCTGTTTGTGTGACATTAGCTATGCTGTGTGTGTGAGTGTGTGTATGTGTGTGTGTGTGTGTGTGTGTGTGTCTCTCTCTCTCGCTCTCTGCAGTACAGTGAAGCCGTTTAGCCTGTATTACACATTATCTATTGTTAGATGTCCCAAGCCCAGACTCTGACATAGATACTCTGGGTCTTTCTGTAGCATAGTGAAAGCTTTTTAGGTTATATTTCACACTGGCTGTTAGATGCCCCGAGACCTGTCTGTGACATAGCTATTCTGTGTCTTTGCAGTACACTGAAAGCCATTTAGGCTGTATTATGCACTGTTAGGTGCCCCAAGCTCTGTCTGTGTCATAGCTGCTCTATGTCTCTGCAGTATAGTGAAAGCCATTTAGGCTTTATTAAATTATCTGTTAGTCTGTTAGGTGCCCTGAGCCCTGTGATAGCTGCACTGTGTGTGATGTCTCTCTGCAGTATAGCAAAAGCCATTTAGGCTGCATTACACTGTCTGATAGGTGCCCTGAGACCTGTCTATGTGACATCAGCTACGCTGTATGTGTGCCTCTCACTGCAGCATAGCAAAAAACATTTAGCCTGTTTTACACAGTGTCTGTTATGTGCCTCAAGCCCTGTCTGTAACATAGGAAGTAGGGAGGATCCAGGGAATGGAAGTAGGAAGGATTCAGGAAATTATAGGACAGTCAGCCTGACTTTAGTATTTGGCAAGGTAATGGAATTGCTCCATAAGGAAAGAATTAGAGAATACCTTCAAACCAGTGAATTGCAGGGCCAGAGTCAGCATGGATTCACAGTGGGTGAGCCTATCAGACCAACCTGATAGAGTTCTTCTATGGGGTAAACAGGGCAGTGGACCAGGCCGGGGTGATGAAAGTGGTCTATCTAGATTTCAGCAAGGCTTTAGACATCGTCCTCATAAAAGGCTGGTAATGAAACTGAGCAGCCTGGGAGTAGGGCTTAAAATCATAAAATGGGTGGAAAACTGTCTTAGGGATAGGAGCCAAAGAGTGGGGGTAAACTGGGTATACTCCAGGAAGAGGAGGGTGACTAATGGGGTATCACAAGAATCTGTGTTGGGCCTTGTGCTCTTCAATATCTACATTATCAAGGCCTTAAACAAGTGGCTACAAAAATGGTGTTACAAACAAGATATCAAGTGCCTAACTCACTGGGAAGAATTCTAGAATAGACCATCCCTATACTGCTGGGATGGGTTGCACTTCAGTAGAAGAGGTAGTGCGATCCTGGGGCAAAAAATCAATGTACACATAAACATATATTTAAACTAAAAAACAGAGGAGAGTCTGGGAATACATACCATTCTCTAGTTAATAACATAGGTTTACCATCTAATCTCAATTTAAATATTCTCACTTTTAATGCCATATCTATGACCATTTCTAAATACGCGGAATTAGAAATACTTTCACACACCCTGGGGCTGGCAATAATTGCTATAACTGAAACTTTGGGTAGCACAGATAAAGATTGGACAACAGAATTACCTGGCTACAAACAATACTATAAACATAGAGACAATGCAAAAAGAGGAGGAGGGGTTAGCCTATACATAAGAAATGACATTCACTCCTATAAAAAATAAATTGGCACACAACTGGAACATGTTTGGGCCTACATTCATTACTTGTTCCCACAAAATACTGGTTGGAGCTTCTTACAGACCACCAGCCTCAGATTTAAATACCACTAGGCTGCTAGCTGAAGAAATACAGCAACTATCTAATAAAAATACTGAACTAATATTAAGAGACTTTAACTTACCAACCATAAACTGGGATCTCCTATCTAGAGTTAATCAGCATGATCAACAACTTCTATCAGTAATAATCGACCAAGGTTTAAAACAGATTGTAAGAGAGCCTACTAGGGAAAAAAACATACTGGACCTGGTTATAACTAACTTAGAAACCTCTATATCTGAAGCCAAGATTTTACCTCCGATAGGAAATAGTGACCATATGTCCATATTTTTTGCAATGCAACTTCCCTCACAACCTAAAACAAACAACATCAAAGTTAAACAGTACCACAAAGCCAATTTTGATCGCATAAATCAAGACCTAGAGGAAATTAATTAGAACAGGCCCTCCCCGAAAACAAACGAAGCATGGGAATTTTTAAAACTCAAAGTAACACAATTAGATAAACAATATATTCCAGAGAAATATAAATACAACAGTAAAGGAAAAATTCTGCAAAGGTTCAACAAAAATATCAAAACTTTAATTACTCGTAAAAAGAAACTTTTTTCCAAACTCAAAAAAACACCTGCACCTCAAGCAAACAAAACACTCCTATCTTACAGACAGACAGAAAAGATGCTAAAAAAGCACATAGTCATTGCCAAGCGTAACCTAGAATTTAAGATAGTCCACACCAAAGACTCTCACAAGGCTTTATACTCTTACTTAAATGAAAAAAAGAATTGTAACAACTTAATCGGACCATTAATCATAAATGCACAAACTATCACTTCAGATATTGAAACAGTCACTGAATTAAATAATTACTTTTCATCAGTTTACTCACACAAATCTGTTTTCATACCTACCACTGCACCTTCAAAGGTTGAATTAAATGCAAATATAATTTCAGAAAAGGATGCTGAAACTGCACTAAATACCCTAAAAAAACACACAAGCCCAGGACCTGATGGGATTAGCTCCAGATTTCTAATAGAAACAAAAAGTGCTATTATCTGACCATTAAAAATATTGTTCAATAAATCCTTGCTCGAATCAGCAGTACCAAATGACTGGCGCACTGCAATAGTTATGACCTTCTTTAAAAAAAGGTTCCCACTCAAAAACTGAAAATTATCGACCCATTAGCCTCATATCCATACCATGTAAACTTATGGAAAAAAATGATCAAACTTAAAATCGAAGATGAAATGTTAACATTAAATATAAATGACACATATCAACATGGCTTTAAACAAGGTTTTTCGTGTGTCACAAACCTCATCTCTTTTTATGAGTACATTAGCTACCATCTGGACAATAATATACCCATGGACGTCATTCTACTTGACTATAGTAAGGCATTTGACAAAGTTTCTCACTTACAACTAATTAAAAAACTCATTAACATAGGACTGTCACCCATACTGACTTCTTGGATTAATCAATGGCTGGATAAGAGAACACAGAGGGTCAGGGTTAACAATGCAATGTCTGGGGAAAGGGGAGTGACTAGTGGAGTCCCCCAGGGCTCTGTGCTTGTACCGGTCCTTTTTAATCTGTTTATTGGTGACATGTATATATCATCCAACAACAAAATGGTCAAATTCGCTGACGATACAAAACTTAGGGGAAAAGCTATAAAACAAAATATAAATTCTGGACTACAAACTGACCTATTATTGATAGAACAGTGGGCACGTACAAATGAGATGCACTTTAACATTACTAAATGTGCAGCACTACACCTGGGAAAAAATAACCCACTACATACATACTACTTAAACAACATGGCCATTAAAACTTCAACTGTAGAAAAAGATCTAGGAATCCTGGTCAACAACAAACTATCTTCTACTTCCCACTGCACCATAATAGCAAATCAAGCAAATGCTATTCTCCATAGGATAAGTAAAACATTCGTAAACAGAACAGAACAATGTCTTCTGCCACTTTATAGATCCCATGTTAGGCTACTTTTAGACTATGACTCCCCCTTCTGGAGCCCTTACTTGATCTCAGACATTAACAGAATTGAAAATACTCAGCATAAAGCCACAAAACTCATACCTCACTTATCAAAATTTAATTACACCACCAGATTAGCAAGCATAGGCCTTTATACACTAGCCCAAAGAAGACTTACGGGGGAATTGTTACTACTATTTAAGCTAATAGCAAACAAAGAACATATGCAAATCTGTGGCATTAAATTCTCTACCAGAAAAATGGTAGCTAGATTACATAATAGACAACTAGAGATCATGAGGGCAAAAACTAATAAAAGAATAAACTACTTCACCATAAGGACACCCAGAATTTGGAACAAATTACCACAGGAAATAGTTGATTCTCCAAATATCCTGTCATTTAAAAACAAATTAGACAAATGGTTGATCGATCAGGGACCCATTGAATGATCCATAAATATGGAGGACAATCGTGATGGGCAATCCACCTTCTTTTGTCCAACAATACCAAAGTACCAAAGTACCAAATTAGTGACATAGCGGGGACCAGGGAGGGAGAGTATTCCTGTCTGCAGATGACATGAGGATCTGCAAAAGGGTGGACACAGGTGAGGGTGGAAAGGATGAAGGAGGACCTTGACAACTTAGAGGACTGGTCAAGAAGGTGGAAACTGCAATTCAATGCAAAGAAGTGCAAGGTTATGGACTTGGGGTACAAGAATCTGGTGGTGGAGTACACACTTGTGGGAGAGGTACTAGAGGTCACAAGACAAGAGGGAGACCTGGGCATTATCATTACTGATGAACTAAAGGTGGTGAAATAATGTGGAAAAGCAGTGGAAAGGCAAATCAAATGCTTGGCTGCAAAGTGAGGGGTATTACCAGCAGAAGGAGGGAGGTAATACTTTCCCTGTATACATCACTTGTGAGGCCACTCCTTGAGTACTGTGTGCAGTTCTGGAGGCCCCATCTTTATAAGGACAGGGACAGGATACAGACAGTGTAGAGGAGAGCAACAAAATGGTGTAGGGCTTGCATCAAAAATGTATGAGGAAAGGCTAATAGAATTAAAGTTTTACTCCAGGTAGGACGGGGGGGCGGGGGGAAATGATAGAGACATTCAGATATATCAAGGGAATAAACAGGGTACAGGAGGAGAGTATATTCCAGAGAAAAGAATGTTCTAAGACAAGGGGTCACAATATGAAGTTGAAGGGAGGTAGGATCAGGGGTAATGTGAAGAAGTTCTTCTTCAAGGGTGGTGGACAACTGTAACAGCCTGCCAGTGGAGATGGGGGGCAAATACAGTCACAGATTTTAAATGTGCATGGGATAGGCACATGGGTATCTTGGATAATGGAGAGAAGTAGGTGGCATCACCCCAGTAGTGGCTTGGGTAGCAGTATTGGGTGGGATTTATGGGCAGACTTGGTGGGCCAGGCGGTCCGTATCTGCCAACAGATTCTATAAATTGATGAATAGTTACACTGTGTCTCTGCAGTATAGCAAAAGCCATTTAGGCTGTATTACACCACCTGTTAATCTGTTAGGTGACCGAGCCCTGTCATACTATAGCTACACTGTTAGTGACGTCTCTCTGCAGCATAGTGAAAGCCATTTAGGCTGTATTACACTGTCTGTTAGGTACCTCAAGACCAGTTTATGTGACATTAGCTACACTGTGAGTGTATTACTCTGCAGCATAGTGAATGCCATTTAGCCTCTATTACACACTGTCTGTTAGGTGCCCTGAGCCATGTCTGTGACATAGCTACTTTGTGTCTCTCTGTAGTATTGTGAATTCCATTTAGGTTGTATTACACTGTCTGTTAGCCTGTTAAGTGCCCCGAGCCCTATAATAGCTACACTGTTTGTGATGTCTCTTGCAGCATAGCGAAAGTCATTTATGCTGTTTTACTGTGTCTCTTAGGTGCCCTAAGCCTTGTCATAGCTATGCTGTGTGTGGCATCTCTCTGAAGCATAACAAAAGTCATGGCTGTGTCTACTATGACTCATATATCCCAGTCTCAATCTACTAAAAGGAATCACAGTGCTGCTGCACATGCAACTGAAAATGATGTGGACAATACAGGCATGAATCCTAGCACTAACGAAGAACATAGCGACAATAATAGAGTAATACTGTAACATCCCCAGGACTGGCACTAAATATCCTCCTGAACCTAAAACTCATGTTACAAATAAAATGATAGTAAAGTTTTGGAAAGAATTGACTGGAGTTATGCATAGAGGTATTGAACATTTTGCCACATGTACTGTACCATGACATTTCCTGCTGCTGAAGCAGCATGCAAGGAGGGTAAGGCATCCTATTCAAATATAAGCTCAGTAGTTGAGGCAGATAATGATGAAAAAGATGATGTTGATAGTGGGGACTAGGAATGGGACAGCCCAGGCTATGTCCCACCAGATGATGATGGCACTTCCAGTTCTTATGAATCTTGTGGCAATGAGGTCTGTAGTTTTGATGAGGGGGTAGGGGAAGATGCCACTGTAAAGCATGAGAGGCAAGTGCAGAATAAAAAATCATATGCTAAACTTAAGAATAAGAAGATAATCTTGAATGAGAACAATTCATGTGAACAATGAAATAACAGTGCAGGATTTCCTCCCTATCGGGTCATAATGTCATATTTTTAATAGCATATGACATTATAGCTAACCTGAAAGAGCGCTGTCCAGGGTTAATGGTGTAATACTGCAGATACTGCTGTACAGGTCCACACTGATTCACACACTGGCAGAGGATAAGACCTCTGCTGGGAGTGGCTCCATCACAGCTGCCATGGCTCACTGGACTGAGCCACAGCAGCAGGAACCCAGGCGCTGCATCTGGGACCGATTTTAATTCCCAGTCCCAGACATTTTATTTTTCCTCACAATTTGTGTATTCCCTAACTTGGACCCCCCCCCCCAGAGTTAAGAATCTTCAGTGGGGTTGGGGTAGAGTGGGAGGTGTAGCCACCTGTAATGGGAGGTGTGGGGGAGTGGAGCTCCCCACAGAAAAAAAAATTATGCCACATGGCAATATTGCGCTGTATTGGCAGTGCGATTTTGCCATGCACCATAATGTCTTGCAACATTATGACCCTGTGCTGGTTTCCTCCAGGTCCCTTGACTGTACAAGAAATAGTGCTAGGCACCGTAGTACAAAGCACAAAAGGTACATTTTTAGTGTAGAATTTATTTTATATTGATCCCGCAGACAACTCTTGAGCTGTATGTAGTCTGTGCAAAAGGAGAGTCAGTCATGGTGGCAAAACAGGACATTTTGGAACATCAGTAATGAAACTACATGCAAGGACAAAACACCCAATTGAGAGAGACAAGCCAAGGGACATTGGAGTTAGTATGGGTGGTAATGGCGTTGACCATAGTGACAATGAACTGCAAGCATGAACTGATATTGAATCACTTCATATGCCCTTGCATTCTTCCCAGACAAATATATATTGTTTTCCTCTGACACCATCAAGTACTGCAAAATCCCACAAGAGTACTCCATGTGAAAAAGGTGTGAAAAATACAGTCCCCCCAAAATTAAAAATATCTTGTCATTCTTGTCAACAGACATTAAAAGAAAGTGCTGCAAGGATATCAAAATATACCTACAAGCATCCAACTTGCCAGCTGTTAAATAGAGCCATTGCAGAGCTGTTGGCTGATTGTCAACTCCCTTTTGCTTTCATTGCCCAAAAAGGTTTACTCAAATTCATGAACAGGATTGAACCACAGTACACTGTTCCCTGTTGAACATATTTCTCATAAAAGTCCATTCCACAGTTGCATGACTCAGTGTGTATTGCAGTCATTAAGTAGCTGAAAGTCTCTGAGGTGAAGCGTGTTCACATAACCACAGATATATGGACCATCAACAAAACAATTGACTACATTATTGTTACAGCTCACTGTGCAAGTTTTCAATCAAAAAGTATTAATCCCCACTCTACCGTAAGTAGTAGGAAGCAGGCTGTATTATGTGTCACCACTTTTGAGGAAAACTTACACTGTTGAGAATATTTTGCAGGAGCTGGAAACTCAATTCCAGAAATGGCTTACTCTGTATTCTTTATCGCCAAGGTTCATAGTGTCAGATAATGGTGCCAGCACAGTCAAAGCTGTTAGAGATGGAAACTATCAATACATACTTTGTTTTGCACATTGTTTAAATCTTCTCATCCATATTTTTTTAAATGAAAACAGAAATTTTGAAAAGCTTTTAGATCTTGCTAGGAAAATTTGTGGGCATTTCAGCCACTCTGTGAAAGAACAAAAATTCCAGAAGGGATTGCAGAGGTCAAGCAACTCACCATTGCATTCATTAAAGCAGAAAGTTCTAACCTGCTGGAATTCAACATTTTACATATTGGGAAGGTTTCTTGAACAGTAAAAAGCTGTACATGACTACACCATGCTGAATTAAATAGGTAAAGTAGCCATCATTTTCAGTTCAAGTAGCTGGACTTTACTTGAAAGTTTGGTCACCTTACTGGAGCCATTTGAAGCTGCCACACATGATAACAGAACAGACAGTGCAACTCTAAGTCAAATTCTTCCTCAAATCTGATTTCTTCACATTTTCCTTGATGACATAAAGACAGACTATCAGTTAAAAGAAGACACCACCGCTGTTATGCTGGCAGATGACTTGAGTTTCAGACTGTTGACTGATTAGAGAATAAATGCCATATTTAAGAATGACACCTATGTGTTGGCTACATTGCTAGATCTCTGCTTTAAGTGGAACATTGAAGCCATCTTACCTGCAGGGGAAGACATTAAGTATTGGAGAGATCTTCTGCTAACCAAATGTGACATTGCCCTACCAACACCATTAACTGAAGTACAGCAGTAAAATCCTGCCAAACCATCTGAGTGTGCCTCTGGAGCAGACAATACCACATCATCTATTTTTCACAATTGCCAATGTCATCAGCAAGGGAAAGGATATCTACAGCTATTTCTCAGGCATCACATGTTCAGGGTCAGAAAGGCAAATCACTTCTGAGTTGCCTGCAACAATGTGAACTAGTATCCTGTAAAAAAAGAGCAAGAGGTTCATCTACCAGACTGGTAACTGTCTCACACAGCACAATGATCTTGGAGTATTTTGCAGGCCATACTGTGATTGGTCTCAAGGAAGATCCATTACTCTGTTGGAAACAAAAGAGAATGATAAGGCCAGATCTAGCAAATCTTGCAATACTACACCTCATTTGTCCACCTTCAAGTGTATATTCAGAATGCATATTTAGTGCAGCTGGAGGAATAGTCACTGACCACAGAACACTGCTAAGTCTTGCAAATGTGGAATGGCTTACATTTCTTAAAATGAATTTCCTAATTGTTCCAAACACTGAATTACGCAAGACTGATCCTGAACAAGAACAACAGTCTGCAAACAGTGATACTGAATATGATGACAAGGTTGTATGCAAAATGAAAAGAACCATCACCACTGCCACAATGCCAGTCATATGTGCCACACTACTCTTAGTTTTCTTTTGTCAGTCCTCAGTTTTATATTATATAAGTTTGATCGATGACCACCATTGATATAATTTTTGGAAACAGCAGCAGCCTCACTCAGAGCAGCTGTGCCACTTGAACCTACATCATTAATGCCTGCCATGGGTATAGGTACATAGGTTAGAAATTCAAGTCAAGTGGCCAATATAGCAATTTTAGACTTATTTATTTTTATTGATTGGGAAATTGGAATTACAACCTTTGAGCTAAGAGACCATTTACAAAGGATCCTCATCAATAGCATAGAAAGATACATTTTGTTGCTGCAGAACAGTTTTGACAAAGTAGTAACATGATCTATCATAGAGTCTAAGTAGGCTATGGCAAGAAATACAAGTTACAAACTGACATGTCAGAGTGCATGAGACTGCCAAAGGCATTGTCAAATCCCCAGTAGTGGGAATACATGAAGCTGCTGAAGGCATTGCCAAATCCCCTGTAGTGGGCTGAAGTGCAACAAGCTGAGAAGATAAGTGCAGAGACGCAACAAGAGGGAGGTTGAGGCAGGTGCTGGTGGGTGGAAAGGGGATGGGGAAAGAGGGGAGGTCAACTTGGGCAGGGGGTGGGGAGAGGGTGAGGGAGTGCAGGGAGGTGGTAGTTTACCTTTGCATCTAGGTAGTGAATGGACAGGAGGAGAGGACAAGTTGCAGGGTGGGACACAGGAGATGAGGAAAGGAGAAAGGGAGGGAGGAACAAGGTGCTCCCAGGTAAAGTAGGGATCGACAGTTAGTAGTACACTGGAATGCAGGTGGGATTAAGGGGGATTAAGATTTGCCACTATTTAGTGGTAGTCCCATTTCTTATAGTATGTCCCATGTATTAATCTAGCTTGGTCTGTTTCTGTAGGTAGTCTGTCCTATACATCCATGTCTGTCTGATTGAACCAACAACCCCCCCCTTCTTGTTTTACACAAGTCCCTTCTTAATTGTAAATTATGCATTCTTGTTGTTCTACCAGTAACTTTCTTTTTTTGTCAAACCCGTAGCTTTCCACAACAAGTCACTGTGAAAAGCCTTATATACAAATCATAGGTCCCCTCTCACTCTTCTATAGTCAAGAGACTACAGACCAAGGCTCTGTAGTCTTTCAGGATAACTCTTATTCATTACAATTTTCACCTTTTTTGTCATTCTTTTTTGAACTCTCTCCAGTGACTGGAGGCACCCTATGTTCTGAGAAGTAGAGAAAGGGGAATCATGTTCTAAGACTGGCCTGACCAAAGACCTGTACAAGGGAACTAAAACTTATTTTCTTCCACTTTTGATATTACTTAATATATTACTCATGATTCTATTGGCCTTTTTAATGGCAGCCTTATTATGTGTATCAAAGACCAAATTATTGGATATAATTTCTCTCATATTGTTCTCAGTTTCAGTATTTGTAATAACTTTATTATTGATTGTGTATACCGCATTGGGATTGTTTATACCAAAATGCAGTACCTTACATTTTGCTTCATTAAACCTTAAATTATGTTTCTGTGCCCACTTCCTCCAACAGTTTAAGTTGATTCTGTAGACGTCATATACTGTAGCTTCAGTATTATTTACAATGGCCCCTAGCTTTGTACCATCTGCATATTTCCTTAACCACACCCCATTTGAGGTCTGCATGTTAGACACCAATATAGTAAACAACAGAGGACCCTAAATAGAACCCTGAGAGACTTCACTAGAGACATTTCCCCACTCAGAATAATACCCTCTAATCTGAACCCTCTGCTGTCTGCCCATTAACCAAGATTTTATCCATGTTTTTATACTTGGATCAACCCCTATCTCTACAAGTGTTTCGAGTTAATTCTGATGGGAAACCAAATCAAAAGTTTTATCATAGTCCAAGTATATGACATCTAATGGTAAACCTAGGTCCAATGCCTGACTTATGGGTTCAAAGAAATTGAGGAGATTACTAACACATGATCTTCCACGTGTAAATCAATATTGGGAAACATCCCATGAGCCTAGTTCCTTGAGGATTTCATCTACAAAGGTTTTAACAAAGCCCTCCAACAGTTTTCCCACAATAGAAGTAATGCTGAATGGACGATAATTTTCCACCTTAGATTTATCTCCATTCTTAAAAAGAGGTGTGATATACACCAGTCTCCAGTCTCTAACTACCACTCCCTCTGATAATGATCTATTAAAGGGCAAGTGGACCACAGAGGTACTCAGCCATATTTTTCAGTATGCAAGGGTATCATTTTTGAAAATAGCAGGAGGCTCAATCAGAGCAGCTGCGCTTCTCATACCTACCTCATCAATGCCCACCATTGGTATAATTTTTTGAAACAGCAGAAAGCTTGCTAAGAGCAGCTGCACCTCTCATACCTGGCTTAGCAATGACACCATGGGTATCATTTTTGGAAACAGCAGCTGGCTCACTCCCAGCCGAGCACCAGGCTTACTCACAGCAGCTGCACCTCTCAAACCTACATCAGCAATGCATGCCATGTGTATACTTTTTGGAAACAGCAGAAGGCTCACTAAGAGCAATTATACCTCCTGTATCTGCCTCAGCAATGCCCACCAAGGGTATAATTTTTGGAAACAACATTATGCTCAATCAAAGCAACTGCGCCACTTATACCTACATCTGCGATGCCCGTCATGGTTATAATTTTTGGATCAGGAACAGGCTTACTAAGAGCTGCTGCACCTCTTGTACCTACATCAGCAATGCCCCCCCCCTTGGGTATAACAGCTTGGGGCACCTAACAAACCATGTAATAGTCCCAAAAAATAATCTTTCACATTATTTTTGTTATTGTGAGTGTCAAGTAATTGGGTAGAAGAACAGGACGGGTAGTAACTACCTGACCTGACTACTCAGTTTCTATCTAGGTATTTTAGGGTACTTTTGAGGTACCCATGGGTAGACTTCGGGGTCTGGCATTTTAGTACCCTCCCATTTCTTGTCTAAGGCTACAACAACCTCTGTGGATTGTTTTTCTGTTGTAATTGGTTAGTTTGTAATTCAGGACCTCTTATCTCTGAAGGCACCATACACTCCACAAGCTCTGTGACACCAATAATCTTAAAATCACTGCTCCCAATAAGTAGTCTTGTATTTTTTTCCTTTCTCTGTATTTTTCCTCATCTGCTGCAAGTACTTTATGCAAGTGTACCCTTTTCCTTTGACATGCTGCCTCAAGTTGCATGTCCTCAGGAGACACACTGTTAGCTCCTGGTATCTCCTTCCCCACAACTGTCAGTACCTCTGCAACTTCTGGTACCTACATCTATTCACTTGCAGTACTGCAGGCTCTTACACTTTTCATGGGTGGTAACTCCAACACACTCTGGACCTCCTGTACCCAGACAGATGCTCCAGTCCCTACTGCCAGTGATAGGACTTTTTCTTCAGAATTAACTTCTTCGGTGCTCTGAGTAGGAAGGGAAGCAGGCTCCTCCACCCAGGACTCCATCTTCTTCTCTTTTCCTTCCTCCACACTCCTTGTCAGACTCTCACTAATACACTTTGACAAGAGCAGAGAAATTTCCCCAGTGTCCTGGCTGAAATTTCTCCATTTACTAACAATACATCCAACAGCTTAATCAGGTTCAGTTTCAGTTGGTTTCCATATGTATCCCCCCAGGACAAGGCTGAACGTGGATGGAATTGCCTAGCTCCTCTTTCCAGTCAACAAAACAAAGAAACAAAAAAAATCTAAACTAAGGTTGGTGCACTGTTGGGTTCGGGTTTCTGTTTGTGCGATAAATACTTTTTGTTACACAGTACTCATATTTGAGTGTCAATTGCTTCAGTTACTGCAGCAATTTGTTGCTGGGTGTTTCCAGTCATTTCATTGCTGGGTTTCTGCCTGAGTGACTAAATGTGTTAGATCAGTCTGAGCTACTTGTGGCAGGGAGGACCCAGGCTGGTGCTATGCATGAACACTAAAGGCCTGTACTGCCAGTATCAAGAGAGAGAGATTGGTGAAACTATAGGGGGAAATTACTTGTAGTACAGCAGCATGCTACCATAGACTTGGGCCCTGCTAACTTGACTGCCCTCCACACTTGAGGACCAGAAGGGGAGCTGCCATGATACACCATATAATCCACCATGAAGTCTATGAAGAAAAAGAGGGTCTCCATGGACCCAAGTTGGTTGGTATGAGGCAGAGAAGGAAAGAACGTGGCTGAGACTCGAGATGGCCAGGCCAATAAGGCGGCTCCAGTGATGAGAAATAAATATAATAAACAAAAACCTTTTTGCTGGTAACATACTGAAGTGTCAAATGGAGCTCATTTAGCAGTTGTGAGGATCATCATTTCAAAAACATGATCACCTGCCAACATCAAAGTGACATGGAGACCATGAAGGGGACCTCAACTTTTAAGTGCTGAGAATGGGATGTAGTTAGCAACACACTGAGATTCCTTAGGCATTCCAGACTTAAACTGTACAAAATCTGAAAACAGTATGACCAAAGCAAAACTATACCTTGTGCATTTATTTGTGTATTAGAATATTGAGGAGAAGTTTTATTGTTACAAGTGGCTTCCCAGGTTTTAATAGGATGAGAGAATTTTAAACTGAAGGTGACCAGTTTTGTCACACTGGTATGCAAAAGGAGACAGCCTTATAATCATAAGGTTTTGACCCAGTGCTCATTTATATTCATCAGACTGTATCCACTTTGTAATATATTTTTATGAACAATTAAGTTAGATTGTATCATTCTAATAAAAGTCTACATCACATTTCTGTAAGTGGAATACTCCACATCATTGTATCTTGTACAAGAATGTCTTACGTGAAAGATAATTAACCCTGCTGATTGGCTGTATCCAAATTGAAGATTTATAATCAGGCCTCTAGTACTCTGCGGCAATTCAGTCCCAACTTCTGCAGCAGGGCTTCTGGGCTTCTCCAGTGCTGCTTGTTCATTCCTGTGGCATGAATTATTTCTCTGTGTAGCAGGATGCAGTCCTACCATTGACTAAAATATGATTTGATATCACCAATGACATTGCATACTGACTGTGCATGCAGGGCTTAAGGACAAAGGAGTAGGGGAAGGGAGCAAGAGACAATTCAGAAACAGTACATTTTAATGAAAATCATTAAAAGCAATGAAAATTAAGACACTGCAGGCCAGATATTCAAAACATTGCCCAGGAGCTAAATTAGCACTACCCGGTGAGCAAACTTAGCCCAGAGCAAAAAGCAAGCTATATTCAAAAGGAATAGCCCTGGGCAAACAGCCTCTGAATATAGCATGGGAATGAGGCTGGACAAACTGGTCTAGGAGTACAGGGCAAACTTAGCCCTGGAATAAGACAGCTCTGAATATAGCAACCAGAAAGTGCAAACCACAACAGCAACATGGTGCACAGTGAAGTGAAGGAAGGTAGAGGTGAACTATGTGGCCAATGTGTGTGCCAGCAAATGTGTGGACCCAGTACAGCTGTAGGCAGCAGTGCATGTGAAAGCACAGTGTTCAAAACTGTATAATATACCCTGAACTGTGTGTGCAGTGCTAACGCGTTTGCATGGGTTTAGAGCAGAGCTAAACCATTTGCCCGGCACTAACATTTGCTACATTCAAAAGTGACATGCAAATGAACCTACTTAGTCTCTAGGCAAACATCCAGATTAGCATCTCATTATGCCCTGATTTGCATGCAGTTTGCCCAGCATTACTGCAGGATCCCACAGCTCCACCTGTAGGTCAGTCTGGCAGTGCACGATGATAGCTGTAGGCTACATGTGAACAGTACAGCATAGCACAGAATATTGTACCCCAGGGGACAACACAGCATAGGCACAGATGGTGGTGATGCTGCATGCAGCTGTCACATTGTAGGTCATGCTACAGTGCACAGCAGACACTACAGTAGCAAGGGTACCAGTAGTGTGTGAACACAGCACTGCCTATGGTGTGTAGGGCAGTGATGATGACTGCACTATACACAGTGACAGGCCCAACATGCAGATGTTTACTGACAGTGTACATTACTGTTATGCTGTTGTGTGACCAGGGATGCTGCACCTCTAGCATGGGATGCTCACAGTGACATATACATGTTGGCTTTGTGCGCTGTGGGAGTTGTACAGCTATGCGGTATGTGGCCGGGGGGTCATATATTATCTGAAAGGCACACTGCTGGGGTTTCCCAATACTGGCCCATGTGCACTGCATGATGTGTCCCAGCCTTGTGGCCACATCTGGTCTGTGGCACAGCCTAGCCACCCATACACTCTCCCTTCAACATCCTCCATGCCCACAGTGCTGCATGTGTGTGCTGGCATCTGTTGGTATCCACAGAAGAGTGGTCCACAGGTGTGTGCTGTATGGCCACACTGCCATGCTGTCCACTGGCAGCAGGGTCATCACTTACTGCCTGGCATGGCTGGGACTAGTGACAGATGATGGCATCAATGTGATGCCATCAGTGAGCAGCATGTTTCCTCTATGTCTGGCTTTGTCTATGTGTCATATTTATTTGTTAGGGTCATGCAAAGCTTCACAAAAGCTGTGCAAACACCCCGCAAAGCCAAAATGTCATGCAAAGCTGATTGCCCAGGGTTAAGACTACCTTTTCCTCAGCAGTAATGTGCACTGTGCTAAGTGTAGCGCTAAATCATACAAAACCACTTTGAGCAGTGCTAGTCACTGAATATAGCATTGTGCCTGTATTCATGAACACACACACCCTCAGTTAGCCCTTTGCATACATTATGATTTTCCCCGGCACTAATGCAGTTTGCATGCTGTATTTGGCTTTTTGAATATAGCAAAACAGTGCTAATCCCTTGCTAAACCTGCACAAACAGTTTGCACTCAGCACAAAGTTTTGAATATCTGGCCCTGCGTATATTCTGTGGCATGATAAAAGTTCTGTGGAAAATTCCATGATCATGGAATAGAATTCCAGGGGCCTTGTTTATGACATGGCTTACAACAGGATAAAGGGGTTTGCACCATGTTTCTACACATAGATACATAGTCGGTGTCGGCAGATAAGGGCCTATGGCCCACCCAGTCTGCCCATTTGAGCTTGTAACTTCATTTTATGTTTTCCTAGAAGTCTGTTGCCCCTTACCCCTGACCTCCAGAATTCCTTATTGTCTATCCCATGCATTGTTAAATCCCGTGATTGTTTCAGGCCCCACCACTTCCTCTGGCAGGGCGTTCCACTTGTCAGCTACCCGTTCTGTGAAGAAATTCTTCCTCACGTTTCCACTGAATCGTCCTCTCTCTAACTTCATCCCATGCCCTCTAGTCCTGGAACATCTTTTTCACCTAAAATTAGTGTATTCCTACACCCTGTTCCTCCCTGTAAGATACTTGTATGTCTCTATCATATCACCTCTCTCCCTCCTCTCCTCCAGGGAGTACATGTTCAGTTCCTTCAACCTGTCCTCATAGGACTTGTGATGCAATCCATGTACCACCTTTGTTGCTCTCCTCTGAATCTTCTCTACCCTGTCTATGTCTTTACATAGGTAAGGTCTCCAGAACTGTAAACTGTACTCCAGGTGGGGCCTCACTAGTGTCTTGTATAGTGGAATTATGACCTCCCTTTTCCTGCTGGTGATGCCCCTTCCTAAGTAACCCAGCATCCTATTTGCTTTACCTGCTGCCTTGTCACACTGTTTCCCTACCTTGAGGTCATCAGAGATGATAACCCCAAGATCCCTTTCCTGCTTGGTGCATGCAATATCCTCACCCCCAACTGATACATTGTGCCAGGGTTTTGTGCCCCATATGCATTATCTTGTACTTCTTTGCATTGAATTTCAACTGCCAAACCCTGACCATTCTTCAAGTTTCTGCAGGTCCCTTCTCATTCTGTCTACACCCTCTGGTGTGTCTGTTCTGTTACAGAGCTTTGTGTCATCAGCTAACAGTGAAATTCTGCCTTCTAGGTCCTGCGCAATGTCACTGATGAAGATGCTGAAACACTGCAGAAAAGTTATGATACTGACCTCCAGGATAAAGGTATGCTCTAAGGAAGTAAATTCAAATGTTACTACAATGTTTCAGAGACAGAATCCTGTAAATAGGACACACAGCCTTGTGCATTCCTAAAAGTGTTTTCTATCACAAAATGAGAGAAGAAAGAATGAGTCTGCCATTGACATACATTACCCAATGATTTTGTGCACCTAGAAACTCATTGTCTGTCATCTGTGACCTGCTATCAGCAAATTTGATTCAAAATTGTCAGAGACTTCCCTTTAATTGCAAAGAAACAACTTCAGTTATTTTCTTATTGTTTGTGGTTGTGCTGGTGTGCATTCCCTGAAACACCTGACTGAACTAATGCAGCAACAGCCTCTGGAAGAAATTACATTGACTGAGCAATATAATAATAATAAAAAAATAACATTCAAAACATGTGTGTTGGACGGGGTTGTCTGTTTCTGCTTGATTATAATCTTTTCTTCTGTAATAAACAATTCATGTGGTGCACAGCTTTTATTTATAATAGAGAAAGCAATTTTGTTTTCTAACGTGACCATACCATGCTATTCATTTTTACAATTAAACATGCTTTGAGGTATGAAACATAGAGGATAATGGCTGGGAAAAAGACAATAACCATGCTGTAATCACATTAACCAGTTTCCCTGACAACAGTGTAAACCCGGAGAGCACAGCTTGAGAGGTTTACAGTTGTCAAGGAAACCACGAGATGTGATTTCAGTGGGTTATTGTCTTTCTCCAGTCCGTTATCCTTTATAGTGTATAGGGAAACTTTATCGTTGTTTTTGGGCAGCCATTCAAGAGTTGCTTTGAGGAGATACAGTCAGAGGTACAGACAGAAAGAAAGTTGATTACTTGTGCTGCTGAGTGAGTACATGTTGGGTTCCATTGTGATCACTGCCATCTGCTGGTAACACCTCTAACCAGAAACTGCACGCAGACTATAGCGATCATGATTCTAAAAACAGAACTCTGAAGGGTAAAGTGTTCAAAGTTGTTATAGTACTTCTGTGATGTATTGAGGCACAGTTAACAACCTGCTGATGTGACAGCAGTACCATAACATAGAGGATAATGTATGGGCATTGGTGGTTAACTGCACTGTGCTAGCATCAAGTGATTCCCTTGGCAACTTAGGTAAATCTTGAGAGCGCAGCTTGAGAGGTTTACCAAGGTTGCCAAGGGAATCACGAGATGCTAGCACAGTGCAGTTAACCACCGATGCCTATACATTGTCTTTTATAGTGTATGGGCAAGGTGTGGACCATAGCTGCAAAGAAATGAATAGACAATTGCCCTACCTTGTACAGAAGATTATGGGATGCTGGTTTGGTAGCATCAATGAAAGCATTTATTGAACATCCTGGTAACTCAAACATTTTAAATTTCATGCAAAGTATTAGTGAGAAGCTGTGACTAAAAAAACAATTTAGACTGCATAAGACAAAAAAAAAGGATCTGTATCAAGGGTCAAGTCAAAAACTATGTGACTATTGCTATCCAATGATTACTGCAGTGGGTCAAAAGTCACGCATTTTGTGCTGTAAAATGGTGGCGGTCTTCGGCTCGATTCTTGAGTGTTTTTTCTGTCCTATTGAGAGAGGAAAGAAAGAAAGAAAGAAAGAAAGAAAGAAAGAAAGAAAGAAAGAAAGAAAGAAAGAAAGAAAGAAACGAAATGGGGCAATAAAGAAAGGCAAGTGAGGCAAAAGTAAATTTCTTCTACTATGGGTTGACTTTGGATTGACTGGATGTGTGGGCGGGTGGGCATGGGTCTGGCTTACTAAAAGTGAATTAACTAAAAGCGTCTTTTCCTTTTACTCATCACTCTTGGATGAGGAGTCCGATATAATGGCAGTACGCTTCCTCTTCTGTGGGGCATAAAAATGGTTCACATTAACTGTGATGTTGCCTTGCAGTATGGAGTTATCTCCAAACAAATTGAAGTTTGTTAGCTCTGACAGAGCAAATCTTTCGTGCTTGTTTGGTGTTTTCAGTGTGTTTGGTGCTTGCAAATCTGACAACTCAGCAGTGGCATTCGATGTGGAAAGTTGCTGGTGGTCTCTGATTGTATGTCCGCCAAGAATACCTGAGTTTCTTTTTTTGTTTTGCTTCAGACAAGAAACTGTAGTTGTTTATGGACTGCAGATTCCTAAGGCCTGAGACCTGCTGGACCTCTGTGGGGGGGGGGGCGCATTGTCAACTAGTATGGCTGTTTTATGGGTGGATTGATTAGTTATATGCTTCTCCACTGGCAGTCTGGATGAGGTTTTTATTATCTGGATCATGGTACAAATCTTGTTTTCACCAAGGGTCATTGTCCTGAACCAGACTGATATGCCATGTTTACTTGGTTTACTTTACTTGGTTATTTTGAGAAAAAAGAAGGCTGAGGCCCATCTAGATTTTCTCCCCAAGTACAGTGGGAACATTTAGAATTATAATCTCATTGCTAACCATTTATCTACTCCCTTTTTAAATGAGTCTATGTTAACTGAATCCACTATTTCTTGTGGTAACCTGTTCCATAATTTTGGTGCGCTTAATGAAAAGAAGTTTAGTCTTAGATTAGTTTTAGCTTTATGTACCATAAGTTGTTTAGTATGGCATCTTGGGACAATATGTTGGGTGTCATGAACTAATCCACATTTATTCATCAAATCAGAGTTATTGAGTAGCTTATATATTAATAATAAATCCCCCCAGTCCTTCTTATCTGTAGAGAGTGTAAACCAGTAAGTGATAATCTTGATTTGTAAGGTAACTTAACTAATCTAGGAATCATTCTAGTTGCACGTCTCTGAACTCTTTCTAAACAATCAATATCTGTTTTTAGATGTGGGTTCCAAAAGGGGGACCCATAATCAATTAGAGGTCGAACACATGATCTGTAAAGGGCCACAATACACTGTTCAGATCTATTTACAAAAGATTGATGGATTTGTCTTAATAGGCCATTTGCAGTATTTGATACCTTTGTACAGTGATTTTTTGAAGGCAGCTTAGTGTTGATTAAAACACCCAAGTCCCTTTCCACACATAATGATTTCAATAATGAATTATAAATGAAATATTTATTTTGGGGATTATGGAGTCCAAAATGCAGGACAACACACTTGTCCACATTAAACTCCATTAAATTGTCAATAACCCATTTTTCAATTGACTTTAGATCAGAGTTCAATGAATTAAATTCTGAGGTGTTATTTACTAGACCCCCAAGCTTCGAGTCATCAGCAAATTTAGACAACCAGTTGTATTTGCTACCTGCATATCGCTTATGTAAATAAGAAATAGAACCGGACCCAACATTGATCCCTGCGGCACACCACTAGTGACTGCTTCTAATTGAAATTGATAGTTATTTAATACTCCTCTCTGGGTTCTATTTGTCAACCAAGCAGTCACCCAGTTGATTAATTGATCTGAGAAACCTAATAAATGCATTTTATTAATCAAACTATTGTGAGGTACTTTCTCAAAGGCCTTACTGTAGTCTAATAGGATAACATCCATTTGATTTTTGTTATCCAGGCCCTTTCTAATATTGTTGCAGAATGAGATCAAATCTGTTGTACAAGAATGGTTTGTCTTAAATCCATGGTGGGTATGATCAGTAATTTTTAATTCTATCATTTCTTTTTCAAGAAATTATTTAAACAATTTTTCCATTATTTTATAAATTATAGAGGTAAGGCTTATTGGACGATAGTTTTGGACTACAGATCTACTACCCTTTTTATAAATTGGCGTAACAAAAGCTGTTAACCAATCTAGAAGAATCTCTGCTTTGTGAAGTGATTTGTTGAATATTAATTTTAAAGGAAGTGCTAAAGCCTTAGCAGTTTGGGTTAGGAATCTAGAATTAATTTGATCTGGACCTGGGCTTGTAGTTTTCTTTAAATTTGTTATTAATGGCAATATGTCTGATGCCTTAATATTATATACATGAGTTAATTTAGTATTAGCACCTATAGATTTTTTGGGTACAAAATAATCTTTTTTTAAAAAAACTGAACAAAAATAAGTATTAAAAAGATTAGCTATATCTACATCTGATTGTGTGGTACTACCATAATGAGTTATTGGCCCTATCTTGTGCAAACTACCTTTTTTGTTATTTAGATATGAAAACAAGGACTTGTATCCATCCTTAGTATGTGCCAGCTTGAATTCTAATTTTTATTTAGCCTCTTTAATCATATGTTTAAGCTTTTGTAAAGTTTTTTATACTGAAGAAAAGTTTCGTTTTTAATGTTTGCTAAGAGTGTTTTTTAATTTCTTGATCAATTTTCTTTTTTTTTTATTTGTAACCTAATAGGTTTATTAAACCATCTAGGTATTCTACCCTTTCTATTGTATTTATTTTTTATTGTAACATATTTCTTTTCTAATAAATAAATTAGATCTTTTAATACAATCCAGGCCTCATTTGAAGAAAGAGCCTGAAAAACCTTATCCCACTGTATTTTTTTGATTTTCCTATTTATACTGTTGTAATCTGCACTGTCATAGTTTTTATATGTTGACTTTTGATTTGATTATATTTTGCTCCAATTAAATCAAACAAGATAGAAAAATGATCACTGTTGCCCAGGGGATCCAAAATTTGTATACTGGATATTTTGTGACTAATATTAGTAATAAGGAGATCCAAAATATTAATACCTCTAGTAGCGGATGAAATTAGTTGAACTAGTCCATTATCTGTTAATACAGATAAAAATTCACAGTCATGGTTGTTATATCCTGAATTTGTGGACCAATCTATTTGAGGCATATTGAAATTGTCCAATATTATTGCATCCTTTAGACTTGTAAAATGGATCAGATCATTCATTAAAGCTTTCCATGTATTCGAATCACATGCTGGGGGATTATAACAATTTCCATTTGTTATTTGTTATAGTCCCTGAGGTTGTATTACCACCCATATACTTTCTGAGTCATTTGGGGCTGGAATTTCAAAGGAGAGAATATCATCTCTAATATATAGACATACCCCCTTCCCCTTTGGACTCTGTTTTTGTGATAGAGTTGATAACCCATTAAATGTTGAGTCCACTGGGAATGAGAATCCCACCAAGTTTCAGTCACTGCAATTATCGCTAAATTCAATAATTTACTTTTTGCTTCCAGCTCTGAAAGTTTAGATATATTAAGAGAATGAGCATTTAATGGCAGGATATTGAAAGTTGTTGGTGACTGAGTCTTGGATTTAATTAGAGGCGTGGGTTGATTCCCATTCTCCCCCTTTTTTATTAGTTTAAATGATTATTTATAATGTTCAGAAAGGATTTACCCAACATAGTACTGCCTCTTCTACTCAAATGTAGACCATCCCAACAATACAAGGGGGACTTATCCACAAAATGTTCCCAATGGGTTAAGCATGGAATATTCTGTCCAATACACCATTTTCTAAGCCAGTTGTTAATGGATTTAATTTTATCAGTGAAATCCTGGGTGGCTTTGGGAACCGGTAACATTTCTGAAAAAAAACTGTGCAACCCCTGTCTACAAGCAAATAGTTTAATGCCACAAAATGCTGTTTAAGTTTGTTAAGAGTAAAATATTTCTGGATATTGTTTACGCCTGCATGAATTATAACAAAAGGACTTGGGCCTGCATCTTTTAAAATGCTAGAGATCCTGGTAGTAATATCATTTATCTTTGCCCCCCTAAAACTAGAACAAGTTCAATTTGATTTATCAGGGTTGCAAATAGCCCTATCTAAGTGTTTAACAAGGGAATCACCAAGAACAAATATCTGCTTCGGAACATCTACAAGATTTGAAGCCCCAACTGATTTAGGTATTAAGGGTGAAGTTTTGGGAACTGGTAAATGTGAAAATGAAGTATCCAAAGTGGAAGAAACAGCTGGTGCTAGATCATTGTGTTTTATCTGAGTTTTATTTTTTGACATAGTAGTTTCCAAAGATATAGGTCTCAGAGTATTATTAGTATTTAACTTTGGATAATCTACCAAAGTGTTTGGGAAAATGGTTGTTTCCTGAGATGTAATATCATTTAATACTGAGAAACTATTTTGTAATGGGATTTGGAAAGATTTATATATTTGCCCCCCCCCTTAGTTTTTGATTTGGGAATCTTAGCCCAATCTTCCCCATCAGACTGGTTTTGAGGGTTTATACATTCTGACCCTTTGGATTCAGGCGCAGAAACAGCCTCAGGAGAATTTCCAGAAATAAAAAGTTAAACTGCCTGATCAATGAAAGATTCTAAGCTAGTTATGTCACTGTCTGCTGGTTTTTGACTAAGAAGAACAGTGATTTGGTCTTGAAAGGAGGATATCAACACACAGTTATTACAAATGGGTTAAAACTCCAAAATATCTAAGCCAAACATCCTGCAATGGACACATTGTTTATACAGAACATCCATATTGTTAAAACAATTTCTGATCTACTCAGTAAATGGGAAGCAAAAATCTCACCCCGTTATAAACACAGTTTCACTTATTGAAGTTCAGCATATTTCATGCTATACACGCTAAACACGCAAAACACATGCGAGGACGCACGTTTCTTTGCACGCATATTCGCACTCATCAAGCGCTCACCCTGCTTTTGCTCGCCCCGCTCGCTCCAAGACAGTAAATATAGCTCCTAACTTGGAAGTGCGAATGAGGGCTCCCTGAGCCCGCTTTAACCCCATATAAGCAAGTTTAAAAAACAGCCCCCACATCTTCTGTAGTGTGGAGACACAGTCTTAAAAGGTATATTTAGCTTTCTGGACAGATAGTCCCTCTGCCTGTATTTCACGGGGCTAAATCACTTGTTGGTACACAATCACACTGACACAAGGTATATCAAACAGAAGGCTGAGCAGAACAGTGTCTAACTCAGCCTTTTACTAAGTGCTTGTGGTGAGAAAGTTTGTTCTATAAATAGCTCCCAACCCGGAAGTGCAAATGAGGGCTCCCTGAGCCCATTTTAGCCCCATATAAGCAAGTTTAAAAAACAGCCCCCACGTCTTTCGTAGTGTGGAGACACAGTCTTAAATGGTATATTTAGCTTTCTGGACAGAGAGTCCCTCTGCCCGTATTTCATGGGGTTCAATCACTTGTTGGTACACAATCACACTGACACAAGGTATATCAAACAGAAGGTTGAGCAAAACAGTATCTAACTCAGCCTTTTACATTTGAAGTATAGATTGGGAATCAGGTAGAAGGGGGCATCAACATGTAGCATGCTTTGTGGCCTTTAAGAGGCATACAGGCTGTACACTTTCACTGGGTCTCTGTCTGGAATCGACAAATTCTCATACACCCTTGGCTTTACAGCCCTGATATCTCGAGAATTGTCTCCTGCCAAGTTTTTGTCTGCCTTTCTGTATATTCTAGAAAGCTGTTGCCATCTGTATCCTTTTGTAGGCTTAGCCCCCCATCGTAAGGCATATTGCTCTGCTGTTCTAAGAGCATAGTACAAATCAATATTAAAAAAAGCATGTTTAAGAGTGCCACCAGCCTATGGAGACCTAATGTTCCAGTCTTGTACAATTTGTCTATGTCAGATGGTGAGAGAGCTTCTGCCCTGTTGGGCTTGCTACCTTTGCCCATTTTCTTTAAGTACTTTTGCTTTGCGCTTAAGGTGGCTGTTGTTTCACCGAAGTCAGTTTTGTTGCCATGGAATATGAAATGCCTGTAGTTGATGGTGTGTAAGTAGCGATCCACACTGCCTAGGATGCCCTCAGAGTTGACAGTTCATACTCACTGACGTTATTTCTTTTTATTTTATAGATGAACTCTGCTACGAGGACATCGAGATCAGTGACTGGGATGTCACTAATTGTCTAAACCTCCCCAACATCTGTCAGGTATGATCAAAGCATTCATAAATCTGAATCAGTTTTTTTTTTTAGTGTGTCTGTTCTGCTGTCCTTCTATGAAAGATTTTCTATCCTGGGTCAGTAGTTTTGAGAAGGTTGCTGCTGCCATGTTTATTTGGAGAACAGCTTCCATATTTTGACTTGATGTTTGAGTAATTGGTGCACTTCAAATCTGTTTGAATCGCACGCTGCCACGGGCATCCTTAGAGATAGTCGTTCGGCTGAAATACTTGTTATGCCATCGATGTGACGTGCAGTTGGCGGGTTAACATCAATAGCACATCACATCGATGGTATAACAACATGAGTAAATGATGATTTTCATGGGGTAACTGCATTCTACCATACACTATAAAGATGTAAACTTGACGATTTTAAACAATAATAAGGGTTCCACAAACATTATGAAAAGATTGCCTTATTCTATTCAGTAATATATTACAAAAATGAATTACCCTGTTCTTGTTTCTATTTTCATTTACAGTATAAAAGTCTACATGACCAACAAATTTTAGCATCCATTTTGGACTGAAACCAACTTGCCCAAAATTGCTAGAGAAAATCATCAGGGATTAAACCAGTTTTTAATTTGTTTAAATAATTAGATATGTATTGTTTATATGAGTATTGTTAAATGTGTTGAAATTATTGTATCTATGCACAGAATTTAGATCTATTAATATTCATTGTACATTGTAACAGGTGTTGAACTATTGTCTATTGAATATTGTTATTACACATATGTATGATTTTTGTCATCATGGGTCACCATTTAAAAGGAGCTTGCTCAATGGTTTAACCCCCAAATAAAATGAATATGAAAATGAACCAGTTATAAATTATAGTGAGATTTATGAAAACTCTAGTCAGACATTTGTTTCTCCTTCCCAAGAACATTTTTAAATGTTGCTGAAGTAACCAGATTGGACATACAAATGTTTTAAAAGGCACAAGTCTACACAGATCATTGTCTTTACAGAAAGGCCAGGAGAAACTGTTGTGAGCAGCTTACTTAATAAATACAGTATATCATATTTATAACAACACTTGTTTTGATATTTTCTGGGTAATGAATGTGTGAGGTCATACCCTACACATCAAAGAACTTTTAAAACTTTGGCTGATAACATATGCAAGCCAAAATAGTGAAAAAATGAATGCCAATAAAAAGGGGAAATATTCTGACTGAAGGTTCCAGTCCAGAGTTATGAGTTACAACAAATCCAACCTAATGACCTGCTTTTGGGGTTGGGAACACAGAGGAGAACAGGAGTGTTCTTTGCCAGCCCTCAGAATCACACAACCACTGAAACCTCAACCATAATCTTACTCTCACTGTTAATTAATAACCCCCCCCCCAGGTACCTGTCCATTGCAATTCCATCATTTTCACAAATGATCTGGTGCTTTTTGTTATCTCCTAGAATATAATAGTCACTGACTTCCACTGAGTGATGACTTCTACAAAATTCAGTCCTTACTCTCTGCAAATAAGGTAGTCCTCCATGTAAAGAAAATGCATATAATGCTTTTTGGCTTTGCAGTTAGAGTAAAAACAGGTTTTGTCCTGAGCCTCTGGTTGTTACTAGTGTGGATGGTTTGATTGTTACTTCTGCCTACTCCTTCAAATACCTTGGAAGTACTCTTGACCCTAACCAGATCTTGCTCTGTATATCTTTAATGTGTGTAGAGCCATTAACATTAAAATTGGCATGGCCTACAGGGCAAAACATTTACTCACTCCTGTAACATGACTAATCCTTGTTTAGATAGTGCACTAACCCTCCCTAAAGTATGGTCTCCTTATCAACACCAGTGCTGCTAAGTCCCTCTTGTCCAAATAGGATGTAATTTATAATTTGAGCTGTTGCAAAGTTTTACTTTGCTGGTGACGTACCTTCAGAGTTGAAAAATTCTCCATTGCAAATAATTATGCAAATTGTTTACTTTGCCTCTTTGCATTGTGTGTTTCCTGGAAAGTCAATCTTTTTCAGGCAAAGTCAGATGAAGTCAGCAGTGTCATGCAGACAGAATCTTTGGGGTGGCACAAAATCCTTACTTTGCTGGAGGGGCCTGTGTACATGCTCCTCTGTGAAAAATTTGAGTCCTTATGGTGCATTCTGGTGGGTTTTAGGAGGCAAAGCAGCTGTTTCACAACATGGTAAATATTGTCAAAATGATAAGGCAGTTTTGTATTTTTGGATGTCTTTGGTCAGTCTGTGGGATTCTTGGATGGTGCCACTATCCAAGAATCCCACATACCGAACAAAGACATCCAAAAATACATAGTGACACTTTTTTATTCTTGGAACATTTTTCAAAACACATTATAAATAACGGCATTCTGATCACTTTTAGTGGGTCATGCAGCTTAGTCACAATGTCACAACATGGTAAATACTACCAAAATGATAAGGTGATTTGGCATTTTTTTGGATGTCATTGTTCAGCCTGTGGTATTGTGTTGGAATGTGACACCAAATCCCACAGACTGAAAAAAGACATCTAAAAATACAAGGCAAACCTTTTTTATACTTGGAAAATATTAAAAAATACAGTATGAATAATGCCATTCTAGTAGCCTTTAGCAGGCCATGCAGCTTTGTCACAACATGGTCAATATTACCAGTATGATGAGGCAAATTTGCATTTTTTGGAAAGCAATGTTCAGTCTGTGGGATTGTGTTGGATGATGGTGACACCACCATCTGACAATCTCACAGATTCAACAAAGACATCCAAAATTCAATTGTATGGTGACCCTTGTTTATTCCAGGAAAATTTTTCAAAACACTGTTTGAATAATGGCATTCTAACATAGTAAAGCTGATTAGCTACCTACTAAAAGGCACCAGAATCATTCTTGTGCCTTTTAGCAGGTAGCTAATATGCTTCACTATTCCTTGAAAGCCATCATAATGGTGACTCTTTCATTACACACTACTAAGCAAAGTAAATGGTAAGGAGGAGCGAAATAATGGCACTAGACATTTGTTAGTACTGATATATATATTTATTTATTAACATCATGTATTCTTTTTTCTTTATTGCTTTGTTTCTTGTCTTCATAATTCCATACAGTACAGCAATGTTGTCATTATACGGCAGGCATTGATTTTATAAAAACATACATGGTTGCAGCAAACTATAGGTTCAGGCAGGCACATTCTTCATAGTCATGCAGTACATTTTATAATTATTACACAATAGGTTCATAGGTAATAATCAAGTCAGGAGGTCATAGACCTATGTAGACTCGCCATATATCAATAGTATTGTCTGCATTTTTCACTGCCCATGTATTTATCCAGTGTTTTTTTTATTTTCCATCATGCTGCTCACTACCATGCATTCCATTTTGACACCACCCTTTGACTAAACCATATTCCTCGCTTATTAGCATTAAACAATTATCCACTTATTTGTTGCCTGTGTGACCTAGTTGATCTATGATTAGGTTACCTGCTTAACACTGTGCTTTCCCATATTAGGTCATTATCAAGGCCACTGGGAAATTGTGGAATTTTTTAGCAGATTTTGCTGGGAATTTGCAGGACTTTTTTCTTCAAAATTTTGTGGGGATTTTGTGTGACTTTGCATGTATTTTGCGGCAATTTTGAGAGCTACTGGGCACACATTTTCCTTTGTGAGGTACAAATATGGGTTTTTCAGTTTCAGTTGCTTTGTAATGCATATCAAATTCTGCCATCAAAAAGGTAAAAGATTTTTGTAAAAGAAACACACACAAAAGGTATATGTTTTTATTAAAACACCCACGACTGATCATAAAACAATATACATTATAATAGTAGCATCATTGTCAGAGCAGTACCACCACCCCCTCTAATAATTCAAACAATAAATATTAATATTCTACAGTAAAAGTATAGTACCACCACTAGCACTACCACCACACCAGATTGTCGAGAAAGGAATTTTACATCATAGAATGAGCAGCAATGGTTATTCAAATAAGATCTTTAAAATTTCATATTGTACTTCAACATAAGAAGTAGTCTAGTGTTGTCATCTGTCAAACTTCACTGATTGTCTTTTAAAAGGTCTGTGTACAGCAAAAAAGTCCATTCAATTTCTGCTGTGCTTACAGAAAACCAGATATACCTTTTTGCCACAGCAGCAAGATTGGAAGTGTATCTCTTTGTGCTTACCACCACTCAGCAATATTAAAATCATCACTGGGTACTGACTGGGTGAAAGTTCTGTACCCATGCCATTCAAAGTTTGAAACACCAGCCAGAGATGGTAACTTCTTGTTGTGTTTTACTTTTTCCTTGTCCAGTGTTGGCAGCAGCTTTGGGTCAAAGATTCGGGTAGCTTTGAATGTGCCAACTGAGGGATAAGATTTTAAAATTTTGTCCAGTTTCTCACTGCTGTCCAACATAACCTTCTGAAAAAGATTCACAGTTTTGATTTTCATGTAACTGACAATGGGACAACATTTCTATTGTATTTGGTCTGTATTCAGTTTCATCTGCAGTGACACAAAAATCCAAAAACATATGCACATTTTACACCCTTCCAAATATGGAGTGTCCCTGTGGCTGGCTGCTTGACTACAACTGTAGAATAAGGTTAACAAGTTCAGAAGAGTGTTCCACCACAAAAGTAGCTTGTGTTACCAGCTCTGCCGCTTTGCCTTTCAATAAGCACTTCAGGTGCTTCATGGTTACTGCATCAGATTGTAGTATTTCAACAAATTCTATTAGCACAGGCAAATAGTCTGCCAAATACTGAACAGCATTAAACCCAGGAGCACCACTGAGTTACCACTGCATATACTGGCATCTTGGGTACAATGTCCTGCTTGGATTCCATGATGGCAAAGTACTGATGCCTATGCATTGGGCTTTGGCAAAATATTTTTTTAACAAGGGAAACAGCAGTGTTTAAGTCTACCAGTGTGTCTGCCCAGACCTCCAAGACCAAATTGAGGAGGTGGGCAATGCAAACGGCATGCACTGCATTTGGTAGGACACAGGACAGCACAGTTTCAAAAGCCTTGTGCATATAACTTGCACTGTCCATGACAATGGCAAAGACTTTATTGAAGTTCACCACATTGGTGTTTAGCACTGTGGTGTTGTTCACATGATGTAAAAACTTCACACCAATTAGGAGTGGCTGCTCCCCAACATTAATCAATGGTTGAATGAAAATAGCCAACACACTACGCCCACAGGCATCTATTGTCTCATCCAGAAAAATGAAGACATCTTGATCCTCCACTGCCTCTTTCAGGGACTGTTAGTGATCAGGCCAAAGTTCTTGGCGGTATGTGCTCTGAAGCTGTGCTGGTCCCGGAAGACTACCACCTTGTTTTGTGTGCTTCTTTAAGAACTCTTGAAAGCCGGAAGCCTTCTCCAGTGGTATGTATGCACAGGTCAAACAGCAGACGAAGTCCAGAACAAATTCCTTTCATTCAATAGAAGATTCCGTTGCTCAACTGAAACAAGAAGTCAGCGACTGCTGTCATAAAGGTGTGCATAAAAAAAAAAAAACAAGAAGATATAATATTTTACAGGGAAAAATAAACTGTGCCTGGAAAACAAAACAAAACCAAACAAGATTTAATATTTTACAGGGAAAAAACAAACTGCAGGCCAGCTCAGTGTCATGGAGGGCTGAGGAGCTGTGAGCTTTACCTCCTGCCACACTGTGAACCTGTTTGCGAACAAGATTGGGTTGTGGGGAGGGAGAGGATCAAGTGTCCAACTGGCTGCTGTCCTCTCCTGAGTGGGGTTGGGAATCTGCTGTCTTGCTCTTAGAGGCCAGGTGGTAGTGTTGAACTCTAGCAGCAAGCAAGGGTGATGCAAGAACAAGGCTCATGCGCAAGTTGGGGGGATAAGGTTCCATGGTACCAGGGAGAGATGAAATGGACTTGGGAGGCAGGGACAGAGCAGATACCAGTCACCCAATGGGAAAAACAGACTATGTAAAAAATAAAATAACTGCAAACATCTGTGCGACTAGTACTTACTTCACAAGTTTTTCTTTGCAGCTTCTTTTCTTTCTAGATGTTTCTGCAACTTCATGTGCATGTCAACGGTATGCTTCTGCATGAAGTCGAGTGTGTGGATGCAAGCACAACAAAACAGCAATCCTCCATCCTCGTAAAGATCCTCTGGATATAACTTAACCTGATCGTGAGCACACACAAGATAAGAGACATGACGGTCCTTGGCCTCTTCACGAGAAAGATGGAAGCACTTTGGTGGCGGTGTAGACATGGTGTAGTTTAACTAAAACAAAATTAAACCCTAAAAAAGGAAGACTTGAACAAGAACATCAGTGCGTAGAGGGAGTAGAGCTTTCCTTGGGATGCTTGATCCTCCAATATCACACCACTAGTTTGCATCCCACAGTGTTCTAAGCTGGGCAGATTGGTTTCAAAACCTCAGCTCCTGGAGCTACCTTGTCATGGCGCTGAGCTTGCCCATAGACTTGCTAGTATCCATGGAAAAAAAAGACTCCAAAAATTCAGTTTTCTTGCTACCTTTCAATTTCTTTTTAATCTTGCCACTATATAGAACACAGGAGCAAGGCATTGTGCCATGACAGCTCAACCCACCACTCCACTCCAACAATGACAATCCACAGGAGTGAGGCTTGAACACACCATGGGAGGGAGGGAAGGACCCAGGTGACTGCCATACATGATGGAAAAAAATTGCTCTGTGCTACTCTGGTCGCCCGCCCCACCCTGCTCGCTCACCAGAGGCCAGAACAATTTTTTTTGCCATGTGTGCCAGTCCACCTGGCCCACCCCTCCACTTCAACAATGAGAACCCACAGGAGCAAGGCTTTGTCACACCTCGGGAGGGAGGGAGGGACCAAGGTGACTGCCATACATGATGGAAAAAAAATTGTTCTGTGCCACACTGGTCACCCGCCCCACCCTGCTCTCTCACCAGAGGCCAGAACAATTTTTTTGCCATGTGTGACAGTCCACCAGGCCCACCCCTCCACTTCATCTCTGAGGAACCACAGCAGTGATCAAGGACACACCATGGGAGGGAGGGATGGACCCAGGCAACTGCCATACATGATGGAAAAGTATTGTTCTCTGCCACTCTGGGCACCCACCGCACTCTGCTCGTTCACCAGAGGCCAAAACAATTTTTTTTGCCATATGTGCCAGCTCGCCAGGCCCACCCCTCCATTCCAACAACAAGAACCCACAGGAGCGAGGCTTGGACACACCACGGAAGGGAGGGATGGGCCCAGGTGACTACCATACATGATGAAAAAAATTGTTTTGTGCCACTCTGGTGGCCCGCCCCACCCTGCTCTCTCATCAGAGGCCAGAACAATTTTATTTGGCTTGTGTGCCATTCTGCCAGGCCTGCCCCTCCACTCTATCTCTGAGGAACCACAGCAGTGATCAAGGACACACCACGGGATGGAGGGACGGACCCAGGCAACTGCCATACATGATAGAAAAAAATTGTTCTGTGCCACTCTGGTAGCCTGCCCCACCCTGCTCTCTCACCAGTGGCAAGAACAATTTTTTTTCCCATGTGTGCCAGTCCACCAGGCCCACCCCTCCACTCCATCTCCAATGAACCTGAGCAGCGATCAAGGACACACCACTGTAGGGAGGGACGGACCCAGATGATTGCCATACATGATGGAAAAAAAATTGTCTGTGCCACTCTGGTCAGCCGTCCCACCCTGCTCTCTCACCAGAGGCCAGAACAATTTTTTTGCCATGTATGCCAGTCCTCCAGGCCCACCCCTCCACTCCAACAAGAACCCACAGGAGAGATTCTTGGACACAACACGGGAGGGAGGGACAGACCCAAGTGACTGCCATACATGATGGAAAAAAAATTGTTCTGTGCCACTCTGGTCGCTCTCCCCACCCTGCTGTCTCACCAGATGCCTGAACAATTTATTTTGCCATGTGTGCCAGTCCACCAGGATCACCTCTCCACTCCAACAAGAATCCACAGGAGCAAGGCTTGAATACACCACGGGAGGGAGGGAGGAAGGGAGGGACGGACCCAGGAAACTGCCATACATGATGGAAAAAAATGATTCTGTGCCACTCTGGTCACCTACCCCACCCTGCTCTCTCACCAGAGGCCAGAACCAATTTTTTTACCATGTATGCCAGTCCACCAGGCCCACCTGTCCACTCTCCATCTATCTGACAAGCTTTTTTTTTTTTTACAGCCCCATACATGGAAATAAATAAAACAGATTACAATAGCTGGCCCCTGATAGACTCCCTCCCTCCCTGCCTCCCAACCCTCATCAGGAGAAACATTTTTTCTCAGAAAACTGCATAGAAACCTACCTGTTTGTCAGCACAGAATTGGCACAAAAAAAGAGTTACAGTAAGTGATTCAGCTCTTTTTGGGGTAATTGCAGCAATGGGTTCTTCAGATGATCCTCTGCTTCTTCTCCTCCTCAGCTCTCCACATCCTTGTATTCTGTAGCTCCCAGTCACTCTCACTCGATTCATGATGCTCACTCACCTTCAGCTCCAGCTGTTGCTCTGTAACCCCCCTCACCTATCTGCATACATTTAACTTGGTTTGGCGGACCTGAGGGGGACCTGAACAAATGGAAAAGAGTGGGGATTTAAAAAAAACAGACTGGCGTGATTGGCCCCAGCCAGTGTGACGTACTGCACTGATGATGTCACTAGGTCATCACACTCCAGGACAACAAAGCAGGCAGAGAAATTGGGCAGGAGAACACTATATGACTAAGCATACAGCATGGCATGGGATGGCTGGGGGCACATCAGGAGGGCTGCCATATTGGGAAGCAGCAGAATACAAGGAGCTACCACCTGCAGATCATGCTTAGTAAGTCAGTGTGACTGTAAGAGTACTGTGAGAGATTGTGGGCTTGCATTGGGCACAAAATGGTAGGATTGTGGCAGGAATTAATGTTTTGCAGAGAGCGGTAGCTTGCATTGGGCACAATTTGTGGTAGGGAATGAAGGAAGGAATAAATGAATAAAGTTCTGTTTTGTGGAAATTACGGAAAGCACAATTTTTTGAGGGGGGTCCGAAAATCGCACTTTGCGTCAAATAATCATGGCCGTGATTTTCCAGTGGCCCTGGTCATTATTGATAGCACTGTAACCAAAGCAGAGACCTCCTCTAATTCTCCTATACTCCATTGAGTACAGACCCAACTCCTTCAACCTACTCCTGAATGATTTATACTTCATGTTGTTTATTCTTTTAGTTGTTTTTCATTGTACCTTCTCCATCATTTTTACACTAGCCATGTTCTGAGGTGCACTAAAAGGGGAGTAATATTCTAGATGAGGCCTAACCAATGTCAAGTAAAGTGGTAGCATTACACATGGGCCCCTCCTCTTAATGTCATTAAAGATACACTATAAAATCTTGTTACACTATCTGAGGATTTCCTTAGCATGTGTATCATAGGATAGATTATTTGTTATAGTAATACCCAGATCTCTTAACAAGTAGCAGTCTGAAGTATTCTATAGTTTAGTTTGTTTTCCATCATACGGTTGTTATGTCTGAAGTGCATAACTCTCCACTTATCCTCATAAAATCTGAGTTTAATTTTTTGTCACTCAACGCTTGAGTTGTGTTAGATCTTCCTGTAACTTTGCTGCTTTTGTGTTATTTATTATAGCTCCAATCTTGCTGTCATTAGCATATTTTCAAACCCATGTGCTGTCTGATGCTTGCATTGTGGAAACAAATATTTTAAATAGAGTGGGTCCAAGCACTGAACCCTGGGTAACCCCACTTGAGACATTACCCCAATCTGAAAAAATAACCCCTGATATGTACTCTCTGATGCCTATCACACAACCAAGGCACAACAAAGAATATTATTTTTGAATGTAGCTGTATATCGACATGTGTATCTACCAGTTCCATAATTGGAACAGAGTAAAAAGCCCTAGAATAATCCAGATATATAACATCCACTGGCAAGACTTTGTCAATTGCACAGCTGACTGGCTCAAAAAAATGAAGAAGGTTAGTCAGGCATGATTTCCCGAAACTATGTCCATGTTGGCTTATATCTGAGTATCCGTTTTGTTTGATATTTTTATGATATTATCTTGTACAAACCCTTCCATTATCATTCCCAATACCAATGTCAGGCTAATTGCCCGATAGCTCTTTACATCATGTCTATCCCCTTTCATGTGAATAGGTGTCACGCTTGTCTCCTTCCATTCTGCAATAATAATACTTTCATTCAATGAAGCATCAAATAACATTGTGACTGAGCCCACCAAAACATCAGACTCTTCCTTGAGGAATTTGGGGTATATACCATCAGGTCCAGCAGACTTATTTGTTTTGATTTTCTTTATTTTATCATGAACTTTTTGTTTAGTGAATATTTTGCTACGTTTAGCATCAGAGTCACTGTCATTAATGTCAAATGGTGTGATCTTTTTTTTGTTGAAAATCACTTAAAAATACATATTAAACTCTGGAGTCATATCTTGCTCTTCCACTATTACTTTATCACCTTCATGCAGAGGACCAACTGACTTCTGACCACCTTTAAGAGTACTGTACCCACATAATGTAGAACTGTTTCTTGCTGTCCTTGACCATAGTTGCCATTTGTATCTCTGTTTTGCATGTGGCTTTTTTAATCATGTTCTTACATAGGTTTACTTCGTGTTTGTATGTGTTCCAACTAACCTCGGTAGAATGTTTTTTGTATTTTTTAAATAGCATCTTTTTCTTTCAAATACTTATTTTAATGTTTCTACCAAATCAATATGGAACTCTACCAGATCGGTTGTATTTTCTAACCTCTGGTAAAATATGTATTAATACAATTGTCAATTTTCTGCTTTAGTATATAGTATTCCATATCAATGGTAATTTACATCCCTTGATATCCTTCTCCCTGTTCCATATGCTGAGGTACTATCTCATCATATCATAGTTTGCTTTATGGTAGCATTTAAATACAGTAGCTCTCTTTACTGTTTACTAAGCTGTTTTTGTTGCCATATTGATCATGTTATGATCACTGTCACCAAGAAGTTCTCTTACTCTCACAAACTGTTATATGACCTACAAAATTACTGAAAATGCGATGAAATATATTACTTCCCCTGGTGATTTCTTGTACTTCTTGGTCAAGGATTTTTTTGATCATGATTTCAATCAATCTATTTTCTAATGGAGTTGTCCCGTTCAACCTACATCAGCTGATTTTAGGGAAGTTAAAGTCCCCTAGGAGTATAATATCTCCATTTAGATCCATTTTTTGGCACATGGTCATAACGACGCTGACAAAAACCATGTGCCAAGAAATGCCACAAGCAAAATGCTGCAATCTGACATAAAGTCGGGCTTTTCAGCGACTAGACAAAAAAGCACACAGCCATTAAAATCAATTACACTTTTTGTTTTTGAGGGGGGCTTTGCCCCCCACACCCCCAGACCTATAAATAACTAACTCTGAGGGTGTGTGGACTTTCTGGATGGGGAGAAACTCAGGCAGGGGGGCATTTCTTTTTTTTCACAAAAACAAAATTCTAACACTGTGAGACCTGGGGAGAACCAAACCGTGGTCCCAGGACTTCATTGCTGCTGTGTGCTGCTGCCTTAGCCACTCCACCACAGGGGCAGCATGACCAGGCACAGCAGCACAGGCTTCTTTAGCTCTTTCTTTACTTCACAGTCAGTGACAGGATAGTGATAATTCCCTGCTGATGTTATACCCCTGTCACTCTAAATGATTCTGCACTTTACACAGTGCGGTTATTTCCTGCTCTTTTTGTAGCACAGTATTGCCCTGGTACCATGTTTTCTATGTTGTCTAGAAACTTGTTTTCATGAATATCGATGCCAGGGGAGTGATAACCAATACCAACTGTGAGTTTTTTGTTTGGTAAATGTAATTCAACACAGATACGTTTGTTATCCACTGTGTTGTCCGTATTAGAAATTAGCTCAATTGCCCTAATATCTTCAGAGATGTATAATGCTGTCCCTCACCCATGATTTTCTTTGCATTCTTTGTGGAGTAGATAATACCCCGGAATTTCCTTACCCCAGTCATTAATCATGAACCAGGTTTCAGTTACAGTTAATATTTTTATATGTTCTTTATACAATTTATACTTAAATTTCTCTATTTTCTTCCTGAGACGTCTTGCATTAACTAGTAGTAACTTAATTTATTTATTGTCAAAATGTTTAGATTTTATTCCGCATAGGATTTTAGTGGTTTTCCCATTATCAACTATATTACAGGGTGTCTATATTACAGCCATTGTGACTGATCAGTCCCAGGCCAGGTCAGCTCAGTACCCTTCCATATAGCTGTGGAAAGTTTCTCAGTTACTGTTGTGAGGTAAGTTGTGTCCTGGCTTGGCTGTGTAACATTTCATTGTACTCTGTTGAAATGTACTGCAGTCTGACATCTGGTATTACATACCAAAAAACATACTGTTCAAGTTGATGAAACGGCCTGTTTCCCCTGTTAAACAGTATGTTTTTGTAGTAGTAGCCAGGTGAACTATGCATTTCCCCTACTGACATGGGCAAGATGCACTGTACCTCTTAGCAGTAATTGATCAAGTTTGTACACTAGGTCTTAGAAAGATGTGCACACCCTATGCAGGGGACCTAACTATTCAATAACGTTGTACTGTAGCCTGACATATGGTATTACATCCCAAAAAACATACTGTTCAAGCAGGTGAACCAGCCCATTTCCCATAATTAAATTGTATTTTTTAGTAGTGGTAGCCAGTTGAAGTACCCATTTCCCCTAGTGCCATGGGCAAGACACACTGCACCTTTTAGCAGTATTGCTGCAATAGGTCACACCGGGATGGTGGTGCTTTATGACAAAGGATAAGCAGTACAACTAGAATTTCAAACACTCATCACCTATATAGAAACACTCCATGCTCTTGCATAGTGACTACATTTATTTAAAACATGTAAAAACATAAAAAAGGGCAGGCAACACTCACCTGTTGTGTTTCAAAACTCTTGATTCTTTGATAAAGGAACCAGGAGTTCTGAAAAAGAACCAGGAGTTCTGAAACACATCAGGTTGGTGCTGTCTGCAATTAGTTATTTTTTACATGTTTTAAATAAATGTAGTCACTATACAAGTGCCTGGAGTGTTTCTATATAGGTGGCGAGTGCTCGACTTTCTAGCCATACAACATTTGAGCATTTTGTTGTTCTGCTGTGCAATTTCTGTTTTTCAGGGCTGCTTTCCACATTACTCACAGTGAAGGGACTTGCTATACAATTAGCTGCTGTAAGGGACAGCCCAGGAGGAAGCATAATGCAGTATAAAATCCTGAGCTGTGCACCAGTAGAGTCTATGAACAGGCACCTGATACCATTGAAGTGGCTGCTACAACCCCCAGAACATCAAAGGAAAACACAGATAGCTGTACTTCATCACAAAAACTGCTGTTGTTTTGGACACACTCACCAATTGCTATTCCTGCATTTTGTTGTTCTGCTGTGCAATTGCTGTTTTTCTGGACTGCTTTCCATGCTACCCAGAGGGAAAGAACTTGCTATACAACCAGCTGTTGAAAGGGACCACCCAGGAGTAGGGGTAATGCAGTATAACATCCTGAACTGTGCACCTAGCGCAAGCGTGAGTGCAAGCGTGAGTGACACAAGCACCACTTCATAGGGAAAAAACAAAAATGAAAATAGTTTTGTCTTATTTGTTTAGCATAGCAACAGAGTCACGCTGAGTGAAGTAGTTTTACTGAAGCCCTTAAGTTATATATATGTATTGTACTGTGAAATAGTTTAAAAGGAGCAAAGAAATTGTTTGCTCTATTTTAGTAGTGTACAGTAGTGCATAGTTTAAAAAAAATCTCAGTATTTATTGCTGGATGTTATTGTGTTTAACTGTACCTTGCCTTGCTGGGGTAACTATTGAAACAGGACAGGGGAAAAAACTGGGAGCCTATTGACTGGTACACAGTTTTATAACTCAAAATGCTTTAAGTAATAGAAGTAGAAGAAATTAATTTACGAATACATGGGGATATTTGAAGCAGCACAGCAAGGTAAAAGATTTAAATTCTTATAAAGTGTCTAATGAAATACAGAGGAAGCAGGGCAGTATTGTCTGTTAAATGTTGTTAACCTTAGGTGGAGATGTAGAGCTCTGTCCTGGACCAAACACAGTTCAAAAAATAAAGGTATTTCACAATAATGCTAGAAGTTTAAGAAACAAGATGGAGACCTTAAAAGTGATGATTGATGTGCAGGCTCCACAAATAATTGGACTAACTTACACTTGGTTAGTAAAAGACATGCATGATGAGGAATTTAGTGTACTAGGCTATGTTCTCTTCTGACAAGATTGACAAAAAAGAGGAGGAGGAGGAGGAGGAGGGGTAGTATTATATATAAAAGAAAGTTTAGGCCTTGTTAATTTGCTATATAAAGGTAGTACAAATAATATAGATGAGATAGTTGTAAAAGTAAATAGATTAAAAACCATATTTTCTATCATTTTCTCACCCGCATAAACAAAAGTGGATTCAATCGAAGAAATTTTTAATATTATACAAAGAGTAGCAAGCGACAGCATACAGTCTTAATGAGTGATTTCAATTGTAACTGGGGAGATAAGAGGGGTAAATCTTTAGAAGAAGCTCTGTCAATCTTGTGTGTTACTCAGTTAGTAGATCACTCAACTAGGTATACAAATACAACAAAAAAACGAAAAAGTGTTAGACTTGTTATTTGTTTCCCATTCTTTAACAGTTGAAGCCTCGGGTGTTCTTGCATTATGTCTTGGAGACCATAACCCAATATAGGGTAGCATTTTGTTTCAGACTAAACAGGAAATCTTGGACAGAAACAATATATGGGTTAGAAATATAAGAATGTTTTCTGAAAATGGGTTTCTGCTTAGTGTAGAAAGGGAGAACTGGGACCAGTGTAAATTAATACCTGATTTGGATTTGCTAATTTGCCACTTTACTGAGACCTTTAATGAATTGTGTGACTTACATGCCCCACAGTCTAATAAAAATAAAATAAAAGATGGAAGACCAGTAAGATTACCATGGATAAATGATAAAATCTTAAAAAAATATCAGAGTTAAAAACAGGTGTTGGAAAAAGGCGAGGAAAACAAAACAGAAAAGAGATTGAGTTAAGTTTAAAAGGCAAGAAATAGATGCAATCAAGAAATAAAGGCTAAAATTAATTATTGCAAGGTTAGATTGAATAATGAGAAAGATCCAAGAAAGTTCTGGAAAACCGTAAATCATTTTAGTAAGTAAGTAAGTAAAAATTTATTTTTAAGCGCTTTTCAAAGTCAAAGTGCTGTACAAATACACAATTACAATGCATACATATAACAAGAATGACAATAACAATATGATTACAATAAAACAATAAAATCACTCTCTATATGCCTGTTTAAATAAATAAGTTTTCAATTCTGACTTAAAACTTTCAGCGGTCAGGCAGCCTCGTATCCGATGAGGTAGAGAGTTCCACAGGGTAGGGGCAACATAAGAAAAGGCCCGAGATCCAGAGGTTTTTAAACAAACCCTGGGAACCTCTAGCAATCCCTCGTCGGTGGAGCGGAGCGAGCGAGAGGGACAGTAGGGAACAAGAAGATCTTGAAGATACCGCGGTCCCTGTTCGTGTAGGGCTTTATAGGTCACTAATAAGTACAAAACAAGTACAAGTAACAAGTAACAAGTACAAAACAAGGTCAAGGTACAAAAACAAAATATGCTGTATAAATCAATGGAACACTGATTGAAGATACTCAAGAAGTAGCAATATCACCAAATAATTTTTTATAGATTTGCCTGGATTTAATACAATGATACCAAGCACAGAGATGCTTGAACAGCAGGGAATAATCAAATCTATTGGACCCAATTTACTTTTCAGATTTAGAATTTTAGGTATGTCTGAAGTATATAGGGGGGGATTAGCGAATATAACCATCCATAAATCCATGGGCCCTGATATCATTGAAGGGAGATCTTTAAAAATGTCTGCAAAACAAATAGCTCCTATAGTTACATATATATTTAATAGGAGTTTAAAGGAGAATTATGTTCCACAAGCACGGAGGGTAAGTAAAATTATGCCAGTATTTAAAGGGGAGCAATCAATGGAATTAAATAATTACTGGCCTATAGCCTATATACTGTCTGTTATGGCTAAATGCCTGGAGAGACATGTGCATTCCCAGTTGATGGAATACTTGGATAAATACAAATTGATAACACCATACCAATCAGGCTTCCATAAAGGACATTATACTACATTTGCACTATTAGAATTTAATGATTTGGTTAACTCTCCATTACACAGTGGGCAGGAAACAGCAGCTACTTTTGTGGATTTTTCTAAGGTCTTTGATCTGGTGAACCTCTCCTCTCATTACAAACTACTGATAGAGTGGGAATTACAGATGGCTCTAGGGATTGGTTAAACTCATACCTTGAGGGTCATACTCAATATGTATCCATTGATGGGGAACATTATTCAAATAGATCAGTGGTTAGAGGATTACCACAGGGATCAATAATAGGGCCACTGTTATTATTAATATTTAATAAAAGCCTTCCACAATAATTTTGCACTCACAGATAAGATTATATGCAGATGATACTGCCATTACAACAACAGGGCAAAATACTGCTGAATTAGAAAATAAAATGCACTCAGATTTTGACTATATGAGGGTGTGGTTCACCAGGTCAGACCTTATTATGAATATAGAAAACACAAAGTAGTATATTTTAAACCAAAACATAAAGAAAACAAGCAAACATTAATGAGGACAGCAATTCCACTCTGGAGCAGGTGTTGCATTACACTTATTTGGGAGTCACTTTTGATGAAAGTATAGAATTTGGAGAGCACATAGGTGTAGTAATTGAGAGGGTAAACAAAAGAGTGGGAGTCCTACGTAGGACCACAAGGTGCCTAATAAAAAACAGCAAGAAAAGGATAGCTGAACAGTTGATACTCCCAGTTTTAACTTCTGGGGATCTTCTCTATTGAGTAGCAAATAAATGGTTATTAAATAAACTTGACACAACTTACAATAGAATTGCAAGATATGTTTTAAATTGTAATATAGAAACCTATCATTGTGACCTACTGATTTCATTACATTGGTTGCCACTGAATACAAGGTGTGCCATGACCCGGCAAAAAACAATTTACAAGTATCATAAAGAAAATCCAGAGCACTATATAAATACACACTTATTTGGCAAAGGTAACAGTGAAGAGACTAGATTAAAGAGACTTAGCCAATCAATAAAATTTCTATCCCAATAGTTAAAAATAACTATGGTGAAAAAACATTATAGTATATGGGTGCTGCCTATTCTCAATGGATTTCAGCAACTGCTGAAATCTTGTTGTAGTACAGTTCAAAGGTCAAAAAAGTTGTTGTACTATCGCTCTGACATCACATCGATAGTACAACAACTTTTTACCCTTGACCTGCCACCTGATTGGCTCAGACGAGGCTCTCTAAAAAAAAAAAAACATGGCGGTGCGATTTAGCGAGCGCCTCAGCAGCCTAGCCAGTGTGAGGGAATTTTTATATATCCTGAAGCTATATTTGCTATTAAATGCCTTGAAGCTATGCTTGCTTTGAAAGCCATGCTGTAACAAAGTCATAATGAATGTAGTAGAAATTTCTGAGTTCATGTTTTCGTTTTTTAAGGGTTATAGAATTTGTACTGAGGTTACTTGAGGTACATTTGTAAAAACAGAAAGATAGATAAAACTGAGCAGAACTGGTTGTACCAGCCTGAATAACGGCTTGGACAAAATATAAAGATAAGAGCATGCCTGGGCAAAATATAAAAATAACAGCACGTGAGTAGCATTGAAAGCAAGCTGTGCGTTGCTATGGTGTGAGTGAAACTCATTGTCTCTCTCAGGTCAGCTTGACCCAGGCATATGTATCAAGCAGTAATGGGAAAGAAATAAAATAAGCAGTGGAAAAATACCTCATGCATATCAATGTGTTTTTTCTGTTACATTGCTAAAAACTTGTTATGCTGTCTTATGATTGGCTTATACTGAAATGTTGGTATTTTTCAAGATAGGAAGTGCAAAATCTAGCTTATAAAAAGCTGCTGTAAATTGTAATTGGAGAACTTCTCCATTGTAGAAGTCCCACATGCATGTGTGTTTGATCAAATAAAGCGACGTTAAGACAAAACCCAGTGGTGTGGTTTTTGCCCCGTGACGACGGGAGTGGTTGCTCAGGTAATACTTACAGTGAGAGAATTTGCGATCACACCAGCGACTTAGAAGTCGGGAATCGGGACACGGAGAGCCATACATGGCTCCCTTTCTCAAAAAAGACAATTTCTTTTTTTTTTCTCACCGATTTTAAAACGAGTGATGTGCAGGGGAGAAACTGTATGCAGCTTAAGCGGGAACCGGTGCGAGCAGAATCACCAGACAGAACAAGACCAGCGCCTACATGAAGTAACGGTAAAAAACAAAATTTAAACAAAAAAAACCATATACTATACAAAACAGTGGATGGGTGAACATCCACAACTAAGGCTGCGTTCCCATCTTGGGCAGTTGATGACATCAATGAGACCTCTCGAGCTTCGCTCTCGAGGTCTCTGTGATGTCATCAACTCCCTCGATGGAAACACAGCCTTGTTGTGGATGTTCACCCATCCACTATTCTATATGTGTTACCAGGCTGCAAAACACAGGAACATTTTGCACCCTATAGCATGTACATTTCCAGTATATAGTTTGTTCTACTAGTAACTAGTGAAAATAAATTCTTTTAACTGTATCTGTTAAAAATGATATGTATGACAGGAATATGTAAAAGTATGTTGATGGAATATGAAGTGACTTATAATGCTTGTTTGTAGTATTAAGTACTATTTTGTTAGTCATGTGAGTAGGATTCGATTGAATTATTGTATCAATATTTTGTATTTCTATATAATGTCTGTATATTGTTGTTTATCATGACCTAAGTGTGTAGGTAATTTATAGTTACAGGACTGTCTTGAAAACTAGGTCTGCAGACCTAAAGACATGCTTTTCCTGTATAAAAATGAAGTTTTACTACTTTTACTAATTGAACAATTCTGTACAATAGATCTTAGAAAGATGTGCACACCCTATGCAATAGACCTAACTACTCAGTACAGTTGTACTGCAGCTGGAGATCTGATATTACATTAAAAAAAATACTGTTTAAGTAGGTGAATCAGACCATTTTCCTATTTAAAATGTATGTTTTTGTAGTGGTAGCCAGGTGAAATACCCATTTCTCCAAGTGGAACCAAATGTTTTCGATTGCAACTCATCTGAGTAATAACATTTGGTACAGTACATGCCATGGGCAACACACACTGCACTTCTCAACAGTAATAGAATTTTTACAATAGGTCTTACAAATATGTGCATACCCTATGCAGAGGACCTAACTGTTCAGTACTGTTGTACTGCAGCCTGATAGCAGATGTTACACCTGCCATGAATACTGCAGTGATGCTGATACTCTTGTGGATCACTGTCAGTCCTTCCAGTCAGTATTAAATGGTAATGGACAACAATACTTATTTTTTGAAGTTCTGGTCCACTGTGTTACCTTCTGTCAGCTAAGTTCAAGAAATACTCTGTGATGTTATCAGGTTCTAGAGATTGTGTTCTCTCTGCTTCCACAGCAATAACCATAAGGTCATCAAGACATTCTTGGCCCATCATTGTTCTTAAATGATTTTTGATTAATTTTGAGCTGAGAAGCTTCTTTCATTAGTACATGACGTTACATGGAGAGTAAGAACCAGCCTATAGAATGTTTCAGTTTAACAGTATGCATTTTGCGTATTGGAATTACAGATCAATCTATATATGCCACCAATTGTAACTGATGATGGGGTTTGTCTGGATAGTCTATAGATACGTAGCTTATACTATTGTTCTACCAACTGTGCATCTGTATCTCCTGTGTAGTATGTTATTAGCTGTTTAAGGTCTAGCTTTTCCAGACAAGGATTTATTTATCAAGTATCATGTTTTAGCAACTGAAGTGTTTCAGAGTTAAATCTGTCAGTTAAGCCATGTGTACAAAGATCTAGTGTTGCAAAGTAGAACTCACAGCAGACTAGCTTTAACAGTTTTACTGGATTCATTTTGCCATATTTGATCAATTCTCCTGGATACTTTTCTAATACATGATTCTTAATACTCTACATCTATTTTGGAAGCTAGCACCTCAGTTACCCTCCATAGTTCATTGAATGTCTCATTGATCTCAATGCTATTAGCTCAGCTTTACAGTCCTCAATCATCTCAGCTGTAACAGATATATCTAAATTAACAAACTAAAGATATTTTCATGCTGCATTTCCAAAGAAAAAATCTTGTCAAATGATATTAAATAGAAGCAAAATTGAAAGTCTAAGGATCTACATGGGGCCGTGGCTGCGCTAGCAGTCTTTCTATCAAAAGAGTCAGCCTGTTGAATTTTGTCAAGAGTCTGCATTAAACACTCAATGGTTGCAAACAGTACCTGACTGCTAGACTAGCATATCCTAGACAGTGGTTTTAGAGTATGTGTTCTTTGTGAAGCAGTGTTTTTTAAGAACTCTTCCTGTACAGCAAGAAATGGATTGTGTCTTTCAATTGAATTCTCAATGAAAGTGTACAGCTGTTCAATGACACCAAAACAATTATGGTTCTGGGCAATCTTGCAGCATGTGTCAATAGCAACAAAATTTAACCAATGGCCATAACAATGAAGAAAATATTCTTTATTACAAGATTGTCTAATAATAGCCTGAACTCCTGTGTGAGTTCCGGACATTGCCACACAGCCGTCATATCCTTGCCCCTCACATTTGAAATGCTAAGGTCACATTGCTTCAATGTTTCACACTGGTAATCTGCTAAGTGCCACCAGTACCTGTTTCTGTGTGAATGACATGAATTAATGATTCATGAATTGCGGCATCTCCATAAACATAATATAAAACCAAGCATAACAGATCTGTTTAGAAGCATTAGGAGTTGTATCAAGGCAAACTTCAAATTATACAGACTCTTTGACTTCCTGAATTATTGTGTTATGGACATCTTTTGCAACACACATGATTAAGTCATTCTGACTTTGAGCTGATAAGTAACCAGGGTACCTTTTGAATTTTAGCAGCCTTTCTAGGTGGTCTAAAACTACTGGGTCATATCATGGAAGTAAAGCTGTTATTTCTGTGAACACAACCCTGTCCTTCAGATCCTTACCCTCATCATGCCCTCTAAATGGTGGTCATAAGCAAGCCAGCATAGTAGAAATGTCAACAAGTCTGGTGACAGCATTGTACCTATTCTCTCTTTGTTTTGATTTTAGCTGTACTTGTGTTTCCTCTGATCATATAACTGTTCATCTAGTGGCATCATAATCAAATGAATTTGCCATTTTTCAACATTTTCAATATGTTGTTTACTATTACTATGTTTCAAAAAGCCTCTCCCATACTAAAGGTTATTTTCCAGTCTCTGAACCCTTCCACCGAGAATGTTGTGTCATACTTTGCTGTATCATTATCAAATACACGGCATGGGATGCAGAAAGCTGCATCTGATGAACTGTCATATTCTAGCCAGTTATATTTAGAAAACCATCCTTTGTTAAAAGATCTTCTCCTATTGCCAATCATAGTTTGGGGATACTTTTCTAAACATTTTTGAATAAGCCCTTTCCTGATGTACTCTTACCTAGCCAGATGATCTTTAGAAACTGTGAACTCAGACTCCAACTGTATATTAGTAACTGGTTCTGTTAAAGAAGGTAAACATAGTCTTAGTTACAGTTTTTTTGGGGAAAAATGTTTTGTCAACTCATGACCCACCCACACCCCATTTGAACACTAACACCCTTGCTGCAGTTCTGTATTACCTTCACCATGACTAACCGCTGCATTGATATTATCTGACTTCTGAGCTGTTGGTTGATGTTGTTGTTCTCATCTTGCCCTTGCCTATGAGAAGTGGCTGAAGTACTTTTGAAAAATTGAAGTATAGTACTCTGCTACATTGTTAAATTATCATAAATGGCTTTGCTTCTTCCTGGTAAAGAAATAAAATCCTTTATTTGCCTAATTAAATGGATGCCTGTCTGTTGAGTGTAATCAGATGGGATAAAATAGTATGAAGACATTACTGTTATGCTATCTTAACTGACACTGAAGAGACATTTCACTAAGTGACCGTGAGTGGCAACAAGACATGTTGAAGAAAGGTGGAAGACAAAACCCCACAGTTCTACACAGCAGCTGGACCTCGAGCTCATTACTGCTAAGGCATGTATAATTTGTGAAACACTACAAACAGTACTACATTGACAAATACTATGAGCTTATAGACTTAACTTTATATCCTGCCACAAGCAGAGGTGATTGGTGGCAATGGAGATGTGAGACATAATGGGCAGACAAGTGGGATGTGAAACCCCATAGTTGCATACAGTGACCTCTAGCACAGTAATACTGAGACTTAGAACATTTGGTGAATACTACAAACATTACCACATAATACATTGAGTACTCTGAAAACTCAGATAAAGTCATAATGCCACCCACATGACCTCCTTAACATGAAACAAGTGTCAACCTCATCTATGGACATGTGGAAGAATATTGGAAGAGCAAAGGGGTATCAATATTGCTTATTACTATCAACATTCACAGTTGCCTAAATACACACATTCCTGATAAACTAACACAGTTATTTAGTTCTGACACGTGATGTGTTTCTGGTTGCTGTACAGGATGAGCTTATGTAACCTGACCATGCATTTTAGAATCTGACTGTAAGCTACATGGTATCCTACAATGGTGATGCAGATGAGATGAATGAGGAATACAGCACTAGCTGTGGACCTAGAAGGAAACCATCATGGGTTATATAAGAAGGAGCGGATGACATAGATGCATATGGACTGACTGAAAGGACTGACAGTGACTGACAACCAGTTGGTAGCCAGTAGGTTACAGACATCATGAAACCTGCCTTGCACTGCTTCACATATCATTGGTTAGTATCATTACACTACCTGAAACAGGCAGCAGTACATAATGTGCCAAGATACTGCCACCCATTTGACTGGTAAATAGGTGGCAGTTTGGCAATGATGCCTGTATTTAGAGCAGCTTAATGTTATTGAGCAAATGTTATGTAAAGAACGGCTGTACCCTTTTGTTCTGATGTGCAGCAGGCCTCAGCTTCTGTGACAGACTGTTTCTTTGAATCAAACATATAATTAATTTACAGTTGTAGACAGTGGACTATCTTGCAAGAGCCTCTGAAACTGTCATGATTGCAATTTTGCCTCTACATCATTGTACAGTTCAGCTGACCTGAACCGGGACTGGGCTACATAGCTGCATAATGTAATTCATCAAACTAGACAGTATGAGGCTAAGTCATTAAGCAATCGTCATAGTTCATGATGCTTATGCAACGCAAACAATAGAAGCTCCATTTAGCCACTTAATGAATTTCATGTGTGGCTCCACCCTGGAGTGAAGCACCAATTACACTTGTAATCCTATGAACTACTTTGATGATGTCATACTTGTAATAACAATTCTGGATTATGTGTCACTGAATGCCAACAAGAACGGTGCTGGGCATCACTGCATTCCTATGAGACACGTGACACTGAGCCACTGACTTGAATCACTTTGCCATAACTGAGCAGCTGTAAATGGTAAATGGTTCAGTGGTGCAGTGCCATCCTTGTTTTAGTTCAGGAACACAATGCTAGTCTGACTTTTAGTAGCGCAAGCATGTTGCTGGCAACCAAATAACATTACAGGCCAACATGCATGGTAGTAGGTGGCTTTGCATTTTTCCCAAATGAGGGTGGGGCATACCAATTAAGGCTTTCATTAATAAGTAGAACATTGTGATTAGTGTATAATGCTGTAGACATTGCAGCAGGCATCACAAACAGTTGATGAGTTATATCACATATGAGTAATACTATAAATAAATAAATTACATTTTAAATAATGTAAAATAAATATTTCATACAAATCATGCCTGAGTGACCACTCAATATTGTTTGCCATTATGTATGTACCACAGTTCATGTGTAACATGTGACTAATCAGAATAATTTGAATAAATACTTCTATTTTAAACAAAGTAAAAGAAAAATGTTAAAGCATTCCAACATCCCCACTAAATATTATATGCCATAATACAGGTTACACAACAGTTGATGCTGCAGACAATTTAAGATACAATATTCTAAGGTGACTTATTTAAATAAAAGAAAAAAATGCCTAATTTCATCATTAATGACACTAATGTATGTATTGTAGCATTAGGCTGGAGACCTGCCCAATGCTTACAATATAGTGGTCATTAGGTGGTGGCACAGAACAATGCAGCAGATAAGGTGATTATTACTAATCACATATTTTTGCAACTGCCTGCTGAGCAAGGCAATGGTACAGTACAGGCATACCAGAGAAGTACAGAACACTTTAGGTGGGATTATCGCACAGTTCACTAACTTCTTCAGTGGATGCAGTGTGTCTTTAAACAGTTTGTTATGAAAAATTAACTCTCCATAACAGATAGGTCAGTGGCATACCACAGTTCATCAACATTACAGCTACATTGACCAATGAGTTCTGGTGAACAGCAATAGTACAGCAGGTCACATAGATGAGTTCTTGAACAGGTGAGAGGGAGTCACCTGTGAGAAACAAACTATCATGATAGACACAATAATGTACTACAGTACATGTTGAAACTGTGTGGTTGCAGCAGTTTGGTTTTCTAGTTGAGTGAATTATTTTCTACTGCCGTACCACCATCTATTGTCATGTGACTACTCTGTAACCCAAAATTAAGCTGCTAGCTAATGTGTTTACAATCTTTCTCTGTAGACACTGACTACTTGCTTATATGTCACTTGGCTTGCCTCTGCATCAATCTCTGGACCATGACTATTTACTCTTCACTCACTCTGCATCAGTCTGACAACCCTACAGAAAAAAAGTGAAATGTGGCTACCCCCATGTTACCTACAGATGATGCGATCCAATAACAGCAAAACCAATCTATGTCCTGTAGTGATACACAAATATGGCAGTGTGTTCACTGTACACTTGCTGCAGAATCCGTACTGCCTGTGGACATGTAGCCCGCATTGGATCTGAATTGTCTGCAGAAGACATACTGTATGTCATGCAGCTCTGAAGCCATGTAACCAAACCAAAGGTGATGTGACACATGCTGCATCATTACGTGACTTCTCAAATTGCTGCATTCCATGCTGCATCATGTGCACAGAATTCCACATATGCTAGCAATAAACAATTTAATGTAACTATGGTAACAACACATGTGCTGGAATGGTGACCAGTACACTAATCATTTTTAGCTGAAAATAATAACAGTGAGTGTGAGTTCACTGTCTCACTGTTATAATTTTAAGCAAGAAAATGCAAACAAATAGCTGTAGTAGTCGTAGTAGCAGGCCAGCATTGCAGCAGACGCCTTGCGTTACCATAGTGACTGAGACACAGGCCACCAGCAGTTGCATGTATGCAGTTAATGTTAAAATGTGACATGTCACTACCACTACAATCAATCACTCAATCATTCTGTCCATCTTTATTTAACCAGGTGAGCATCATTGATAAAAACTCATTTTCAAGATGAGCCTGGGCATTCACATATATAAGTACAGGCGACAGTATATACAGTGTAACAACAATTGGGAGTCCAACAACATCATAATTAAAAAAAGGAAAAGAAAAGAAAAAAAGAAAGTCAATAAACAATAGGTATTGGTCAGGGATATATACAGTGTTACAACAAATTAGTGTTCATACCATGCAGTAATGCAAGCGTAAACAAAGAGACAATGCACATATCTTAGATGAAAGTAGCATACATATTATGGTACAAAAACCTATGTACATTATCTGTGACAGGAAGCTATGAAGCAAGAAAGGATAAGGAGAAGGGGGAGTAGAAAGAGGAAGGGGGCAAAGCCAGAGGAGGAGGAAGAGTGATACGCTTGGGGAGGGCGTTACATAGTTTAGGGAATAGGTCAGGGTAAAGCTACGATGTGAAAAGGGGTAGAGCACGGAAGAGAAATAGGGGAGAGGAGCTTAGAATAGAGAATAGGACAGGTGTGGTAAGAGTGCCATTAATGGAAGCAAGTACAGGTTTCTGAAAAAGAACATTGATAAAGGGATTTGAAGAAGCTCAGTTTCACAGGGATTGACAAGTTTAGAGTTTTCTGTATTGTGTTACAAATGACAGGAAGAGCGTGACTTATTGCAGATTTGCCATATCTGGTTCTCAACTTAGGGATGAATAGTAAAATGTAAAAGATGCTTCTCAAGGTGTAGTTCACAGCCCTACAGGTGGGCAGGCAACTCACAATAAAATGTGGGAGCATATTAGTGATTGCTCTGTAGGTCCAGGGCACTGCGTTCTTTTGTCGTCTGAATGTTGGTGAACTCCACCCTACCTTGGCATACAGCTCATAGTGGTGTATGGCATAAGGAAGACCAGTTATGAATTGAATAGCTCAATGGTAGAGTATATCAAGGTTAGAGAGAGAAGGCTTTGGGCCTTGGCCACACAGGAAACTGGCATAATCTAAAAGAGGCAAGAATGTAGTCTGGACCAACATAGTTTTACTGTAGCTTCTGGCTTAAGGAAATTTCTAATAGGGAAGAAGAGACCAAGTCTCTGTTTCAGTTTTTTTGAGAGTTCATCGATATGATGGACAAAAGACAATTTGTGGTCTATCCAAAAGCCAAGATATTTAAATTTCTTGATGAACTGCAGTGGCTCACCCAGAAATGTGTATATGAAGGGAGTAGAACCAGGGAGACAGTGTTTAGTTACAAAGGCAGAGGGAGCAAGTATCATAGCCTTGGTCTTTTTTGCATTTAGGAGGACTTTTAATTGAAGTAGATTTTTCTGTAAATGATCAAAGTCTCGCTGGAGATCACTGCAGACAAGATTCAGAGTAGGTCTGGCAATGTACAAGATAGTATCATCTGCAAACAGGTGAATGTTTGCTGCAGAGATACAAGTGTTAATCCAGTTACTATAGATGGCAAATAGTGGTGGGCCTAAAATGGACCCTTGAGGGACACCTCTTAACAGAATTATTTAAGGAGAGAGGCCCCCCTCAACCTTAACCAGCTGTTGACACTCAGTAAGGTAGTTAGTAAACCAGTTCAAGGCTGGTTGGTGTGCTCCAATATTACTTAGAACACATAGGAGTAAGTCATGGTCCACAGTATCAGAAGCTTTTCGCAGTTCAAGAAACAGCACACACATCATTTTTGTGTCCAGGGCTGTCTGCCAATCATTAGTGACCTTAGACAATGCAGATACAGTACTGTGGCAAGGTCTAAAGCCTGACCAAACTGGATTCAACAGGTTTAGGTATTCAGATTGACCTAAGTTGCTCATTGACCACCTTTTCTAATAATTTGGATAGGATGGACAACAGTGATATCGGTCGGCAGTTATTTAGGCCACTGGGGTCCCAGTTTAAACAGTGGAACTACATGCACTATCTTCCAGACTTGGGGAGTGCTCCTGTGTGAGGGACATATTAAAGAGGTGAGTAATAGGGAGTGACAGAATGCTATATCCCAGCTTTAGGTAATACGATTCAATATTGTCAGCACCTGCTGACTTTCTGGTGTCAAGACTCAATAATAGATCCTCTACTTGTTTAAAGGTAACTGGAGTGAAGGGTATACTCCTAAATGGGAGGGGATAGCTGAGGCATGGGAGGCCAGCATCATCATCTCACCTTGGATGCCAGCTGATTTGAGCATGGTAGTACTACACTGACTGTGACATGTCACACACCACCATCTGAAAAAGATAGAGAAGCCACTAGGACATCTCTACTTTCTGCTTCATAATACATGATGGGGCATCGGACCCATGGCAGCTGGATTCTACATGTTTACACACACAATGGCCACACAGCACAGCCCAATACACAGCCCAGCCATACCCATCTTGTCGGCTCATTTTTTAAAATTTGTTTTCTTTATTAAGCTTTTAGACACATAAGACAAAAAAACAAAGCAAGTCAGTACACTAAGAAATAACATCACATACAGAGCAATACACTAAGATATATATGAACCCCTCCCTCCCCACCCCTTACCATCCAACCCCTCTCCCTTGACATCAATAGAAGGCAAAACCTATATGTGCATAAGCAGCACCACCAAAATTATGAGCTTACTAGAGACTGTACAGGGTGTGCAACATTTTCCATCTGGTTTTGTACCTATGTAGGCAATTGTGTATGCTGGCAATCATTCTCTCTACCCTCAAATTGGCAAGCTCCTGGAGCCATTCTGCATAAGTTATGCCAGTGGAGTCTTTACAGTGATGTAACACTAATGCTTTGAGTGAGGTGCAATCAGAGCCATGTGGTATCTACACTGTAAAATATCTACTCTGGAAGTCCCCAATCAGGCAACTCTCTGGAAACAGACCACTAATACCCAGCAGTGGATCTGCCCTTTGTTTAATAGTCACCCATAATTTAACAATAGAGGGTATTCCCCAAAATGTGTAACAGGGTACCTTCCGTCAGATTTCATCACACACAAATTGGACTGGGAGCCTCCCCATCTTATGTAACTTGACTGGAGTCAAGTACATGTCATGAAGAATCGAGAACTGCATTATTCTCAACCTATCCTGAGTAATGTTAATATGACATGACTTCCAAATTCTACCCCAGTTTAACATTCAATGAGGGAATCTATCCTCCCAGTAGGTTAAAACACCACCTACTGAGGTAAAAGCCAAAATGTAAAGGGCTGGATATATTCGGGATACAGCATGAGGATGTAGAGCTAAAAGGGATAGAGATTTAATTACTTCAGCTGTATTGCAGTCCTCCACTGACAACAACTTCTTTGATACCATGAGGTGATATAATTGAAAAAGTTTGAAGACACTTCCAGGACTCATTGGGTATTTCCTCATGATTTCTTCAGAGGTGCGCTATGAATCATCATTTAGTAAGTCACTAGGGCAAATGCCCACCAATGGTGGAAGCCAACTGGATGGTAGAAACTTGCCCTCAATCTTAAAATTAGGATTCCTCAGTAATGGCTGATTGGGGTCCCCGGTGTGATTATATTTTAAGAAGGTGCATAATTGTGAATGGATTTTCACTGACATTAAAATTGGAGAGTCATGACACACTTTAGGCAGGCCCTTCAGTATTACATGCAGCATAGCATCATAGGAAATACCCTTAGAATCCATAAAACCCTTCTCTATTAAAAGTCAAGTAGGTATGTATGGAAATGTATGGGAGTCCTCCACTGGTCACAGCCAGCACAGGTACTTCCCTGCCTGGCTAGCCCAATAGTATAGCCCAAAGTGTGGTAACCTCAATCCCACCCTGTCCTTTGGGGCAGCCAGTTTGTAGTACACCCTTCTCGGGGGCTTCTTTCTCTAAATGAATTCTGAGATAACCCTATGCAACTTTATAAACCAAGAGAGAGGCAACCAAATGTTTAACATGTTGATAGGGTAAAAAATATGAGGCAGAATGTTCATTTTAACCAGGCTTATCCATGCCCATAAGGATAAGGTCAGCTCCATCCATCGTGCCAAGTCCTGCTGGATTATGATTTGTAAAGAGTCAAGGTATAGCTGCTTCATTTTAGAGTCATCTCTAACTAATGTAATACCTAAATATTTGAGACTCCTGGAGGTCCATTGCAATCCTGTATCCTCTAATATGCTTCTGTAAGTCCTGTCATTTAATGGGAAAACCTGTGTTTTATCTAAATTGACCTTGTAATTTGACCATCAACTATATTCGGTGATCATGTTGAGGGTAGCTTGAATTGATCGGGTGGTCTGGGTGAGATGAAGCAAGATGTCATCCATGTAAGCCAACATTTTAAGTTCATGGGCCCCTATCATGACACCGTGTATACTGGGATTCAACTGGAGCTACATAAAAGAGGTTCCAAATATAAGTTAAACAGGAGGGGAGACAACGGGCAATCCCGTCTTGTCCCAGAATGTAACAGAAAAGTAGAGGAGAAGACCCCATTGCAGCATATCCTGGCACATGGACCCATGTATAACATATGGATCCACCTAGTATACTGAGATGGGAATCCCACTTTCCATAAGGTTTCATACAAAAAAAAACAGGCTACCCTGTCGAAAGTTTTCTACACGTTCAGAGACTCCAGCATTGCAGACTGCGCTGAGTTCCTAGACACAGAGAAAATATGGGTTAATTTGCGAAGATGGTCAGATGATGATCTGCCTTCCATGAACCCCACTTGCTCTGGACCTATTAAGGTAGGGAGCACCCTACCAAGTCTGTTTGCTAGTAGTTTAGAGAGAATTGTAATGTCGTTATTGAGCAAAGAAATTGGTCTACAGCTTAGGACCCTGTCTTCAGGTTTCCCTGGATTGTGTAAAACTACAATCAAAGCTTCCAACAAGTGGGTATCTGTGAGTCTGCAGAGAGAATGTAAGTGAATAATCTATGCAACCATGGAGTGAACTGGTCTACAAATTTCTTATAGAAATTAGGGAGAAGCCATCTGGCCCAAGAGCTCTGTCAAGAGGGAGGCTGTTAACCACCGCTCTAACTTCAGCTTCTGTGATGGGAGTTAACAAGTAATTTTTGCTCCTCTTCACTTAAGGAGGGTCGGGGAATCAACTCTAGAAACTCCTCAACCTCCTGGGGAGTTGGCAAGACCTCCATGAGACTATAAAGGTCCTGGTAATACTGTTTGAATTCAGAGGCAATATCCTTAGGCGTGAGCTTCAGCGTTCCATCCACTTGAGAGTGGATAGCTTTCACCAGCCTGGAGGATTCTTGGCATTTAACCCTGAGGGCTACTAAGTGCCCTGCCTTTTCTTCTTGGTCTATATAGGTGGAGCTGGTTCTTAGGATGGCAAACTCATCTTGGTCCCTTAATAGCTCATTCTAACTCTCCTGAAGCTTAATAAGGTTGAGCCTGCTTCCCTCACCCATGTTAGGGGAGAGTTGGGATTCCAATTCCCTGATTTGGGATAGTAAATGAGAGACCTGCTTCTCTTTCTTACATTTCCTAATCAATGCTAACCTTATTATTTCCCCCCCCGATATAACATTTCAGCACCCTCCATTTTATCCATTTTATCTGTCGTGTGTAGGTTATTCTCTGTGTAAAGTTCTATAGAATGGGCCACTTGTCTGATTACCCTTTCATCCTTCAGCATTTTATTAATTTTCCATATGGTCTCTCTCGTTAGTGAAACTCGAGAGCAACCATGCACCAAGTAGGGAATGATCTGAATCTACTCCTAGTGCAATGTCACAATCTGGAAGCCCTGATAAAAGGGTTCTGCTCACCAGAAAGTAGTCAATCCTAGAAGAGGTACCTTGCACCAATGAGCAGAAAGTATAAGCCCTCGTGTTAGGATTAAGTGTCCTCCAGGGTCACACAGTCCAAAGTGATCGACCAGTTCCTGAGGGCTCTCTGGGCTGGTGACAACCCTTGGGATCTCTTATGAGACTTATCTAGATCAGGTATGAAAGGGAGGTTCCAGTCACCACCTAAGAGTATTGGAAGATTTGGGAAGGGAGAGAGTACTGAGACAAGGTCTGAGAAAAAGGAAGGGGAATCCAAATTGGGACCATAGATGCAATCCAATACCAGATCTGTCTTGTGCAAAACCCCTCGAAGTACCATCATGTCCTCTTATGTACACAGTACAAAACTAAAATTTAGAAGTGAGGCAAAAAAAAACCCACCATTAATTTATTACTTTCCTGCAAGCCGCTTATACCCTTCACAACACCCCGGCCCCCCACACTGTGGGACCTCTTAATTCAATGTTTTTCTTACCCACAGTATAAGTCACCCTGCCCCAGTACCCAGGACAGTGTGGTTACTGTAGTAGTAGTATATTAAAATCATCCTCCTGGATCTGATCAGTAACTGTGGCCTGTCTCTGGCCTGGCAACTAAGCCTCGGCAGCAGTTCCAACACTCACCCCCCACCAACACCAATTTGCATTTTCTTTTTTTCAAAAGAAAAAAAAATGTTTACCTGTGGGAGAGTTGTATGAGACAGTGAGCTGCACGAAGTCCAAACTCCATCAGTGGTCTCCGTGGCTTGATTGGTGGTCACTTCTGTCCTGGTGGGCTGGCTACTGGATGTGTCACTGGCTGGAGCTGCGTGCTGCCTAGTATGTTGTTGTGGTGGCTGATGTTGCTGCTTGTGGGCTGCCTCTGGACTCATGATGTGTGACTTTGTTTGGCCCTCAGTCTTTTTGTAGCATTTATTGCTTGGCCCAGTCGTTTTCTTGTAGCATTTTATCGTTTGTCCCTCAGTCTTTGTTTCAAAGCTTTTAGTGACTGACCCTCAGTCTTTTTTGGAGCTTATTATTACAGTTTTCCTCTGTCAGTCTTTTTTTTTTGTAGTGTTTTATTGTCCTTGTGCCTGCCTGACCAGTGCTACACAGACAAAGCACAGCAGATCTCAGGCCTCAGGGAGTCCATCTCCCTCTGTCCCTCTACAGCTTACAAACGGATCTGGTCTCTCTCTCTCCCCACATCTCTACTTTCCTCTGGATCAGATCCCTTCTTTTTCTCACCAAGGCCAGGCTGCCAGTGCAGTGCCACTCCAAACAGTTATTTTCTCTCCTCCTGGCTCCCTTTCTCTTCTCTTAGCACCTACTTAATGGCTTTTCTCCCACAGGTAGCTTTCTTTAATGCCTATTTAACAGCTTTTTTTGACCAGTAGGTTCTTCCTGCACCTTTGCAAAGTTGTGACTGTTCAAGCTGGTTGCTATGAGTGTGTGTCATAGTGGGGCTGTCTCTGCTTCACCTCCCGGGCAGGCTTTTTAGGGCCTATTTAATGGCTTTTGTTTCAACTGGAAGATACTTTTCCTCCAGGGTGGTACTATGATGTGATACTGACTCAACTGCTATGAAGTGGGCCTGGGGCACTAGTAGCATGGGGCCGAGGTCTCTCTGCTTCTCCTATGCAGTGTTAAGGCCTATTAATGGCTTCTGCTTCAACTGGTAGCTCATAACTGCTTCTTCCCCTGAGGTAGTGATGAACTTGCTTACTATGACTATGGGGCAGCACTGATCCAGGGCCTCTCTGTTTTACCTCTCTGGCTTTTTGGCCTATAAAACAGCTTCTATTTCGACAGGCAGCAGCTTCTTGTAGGACAGCACTGGGCCTGGATCTTTCTTTGCTTCATCTCTCCAGCTTTTAGGGCCTATTTAATGGCTTTTGGTTTGACCGGTAGCTGCTTCTTCCTCCGAGGTAGAGATGTCATGATGTGATACCAACTCACGTGCTATGACTGTGGGGCAGCATGGGCCTGGGTCTCTGTGTCACTCAATTTTTTAGGGCCTATTTAAAAGCTTTTGTTTCAACCGGTTGTTTCTTCCTCCAAGGTGGTGCTGGACATACGAACATACGAAATTTGCCAGCAGATAAAGGCCTAGAGGTCTATCAAGTCTGCTCGAATGTGCAGCTAAGCCTCTTATTCTGCAGCTGCCCCTCCCTTCCACCCTTCCCCTTCATTAACCCTCCCCCTTGTCCTGTCCCATCCTCGTTTGAAGCAATCCACTGTCCTATTGCATACCACTTCAGCAGGTAACACATTCCACCCAGCCACCACTCTCTCTGTAAAAAAGTGTCTCCTCATCTCCCTCCTGAACCTTCCTCGCTCCATTCTCATATCATGGCCCCTGGTGGCCCTCCCCTCCCTTACTTTGAACAGCCCCTCTGTACCCGTCTTGTTTATTCCTTTCATGTATTTAAAGGTTTCAATCATGTCACCCCGTCTCTCCTCTCCTCCAGTGAGTACATGTTCAACTCCTTCAACCTCCTCTCATATGATAAGTCCCCCAGCCCCTTGATCATCTTTGTCACTCTGCACTGCACCCCATCCAGTTACTTAATGTCCCTCTTCAGATATGGACACCAGTACTGCACGCAGTACTCCAGGTGTGGTCTAACTAATGACCTATACAGTGGCAGAATCACCTCCTCCCTCCTCGAGGAAATACCCCTTGCAATACAACCCAGCATTTTGTTGGCCTTTGCAGCTGCCTTCCTACATTGTGCCATGTTGTTCATTGACCCTGTAATGAGCACACCCAGATCCTTCTCCTCCTCTGTCTGGGCTAGCTGCACTCCCCCTAGCTGGAAACTCCTCCTTGGGTTCTTCATCCCAAAATGCAGCACCTTGCACTTTTTGGCATTAAAGCCCAGTTGCCAGGTGTCTGACCAGGTTTCAAGCTTTTCCAGATCATCCTGCAACCCCTGCCATCCCCCTAGGTCATTCACCACCGCGCCTACCTTGGTATCATCAGCAAACAGACTGATCTTGCTCTTGATGTCCCATGATATGTCTGCAATGAATATCCCAAACAACACTGGTCCCAACACGAGCCCGGTGGAACACCGCCATCACTGCCCTTGGTGTGAGAGCTCCCACCCACCACCACCCTCTGTTGCCTTCCCTGCAGCCAGTTTCCTACCCATCTCACCAGCTTTGCACTCGCCCCTGTGCCTACTAACTTCCTTCCCAGCCTTCCATGTGGCACTGAGTCGAATGCCTTACTGAAGTCCAGATACAGGACATCCACTGCATGGCCCCTGTCCAGTTGCCTAGTTACCCAGTCATAGAACTTGATCAGGTTGGTTTGGCAGGATCTGCCACGTATGAAGCCATGCTGTCTGCTGTCCTGTAGTCCTTTGGCCTCTAGGAGGGCCACCAGCCTCTCCTTCAGGAAAGTCTCCATTAGCTTACCCACGATGGATGTGAGGCTCACTGGTCTGTAGTTTCCCGGTTCATCCTTGGGGCCACTCTTGTGGAGGGGCACCACATGAGCCATCCTCCAGTCCTGAGGTACACACCCTGAATGTAGTGAGGCATTAAATAGGTCTGCCAAAGGTCCTGCAAGGACCTCTGCCAGCTTCTTCAGTACCCTGGGGTGGATGCCATCTGGGCCTGGTGCCTTGTCCACCCTCAGTGCCTTCAAACCCTCTTGAACTCTGCTGTCCATGATTTCCCCATCTGTCAACACTTCCCACCCTGCTTCAGCCATTTCTCCCACCTTGGGTGTCACCCAACTCTTCTCTTTAGTAAATACTGAGCAGAAGTACTCATTTAGTGCTTCTGCCTTATCGCACCCTGCTTCCACCCAACCCCCCTCCTTCCTAGTCCTTACTATGTGGTCCTTACAGCTCCCTTTCTCCCTGATGTACTTAAAGAAATCCGTCTCCCCCATCTTAATGCCTTGTGCCAGCCTGAGTTCCGTAGATGCTTTGGCTCCCCTTTATGCCCTTGTCACCTCCTTCGATTCTGTCACGTACTCCTCCCTATCCTCCACCCTCCCTGTTTTCTTGTACTTCCTAAAGGCAGCTGTTTTCCTCCTTACCTTTTCCATGACCTCCTTGCTCAACCAGATCGGTTTCTTAGCCCTAGCCTTCTTGCTCTGGGCTTTGCAGCAGGTTTTGGTTGCCTCCACTATTCCCAGCTTTATGAGCTCCCACCTCTGGTTAGTGTCCATACTAGATTGAATTCTGGCCAGGTACCCTTTTACCACTTCCCCCATCCTCCCAAAGTCAGCCCTCCTGAAGTCCAGCACTATTGTGCCAGATTCCACTCCTTCCTTGCCCATATCCAATGTGAGCCATACTGAGTGGTGGTCACTCCCTGACAGCGGTTCCTCCACTGTAAGTTCTCTCACAAAGTCCCCATTTGCCAGCACAAGGTCAAGGGTATTCCCTAACCTGGTTGGTTCACTGACCATTTGCAGCAGGAAGCTGTCCTGGAAGGAATCCAGCAGTACCTGCTCCCTTCTGTTCCTGGTTGTTGGGGTGCTCCAGTCCACTCCTGGCATGTTGAAGTCCCCCACAATCACCACACTGCCCTTCTTGCAGGTCCTCCTTATCTGTCCGGCTAGTTCCCTGTCTAACTCCTCCATCCGAGATGGTGGCCTGTACACCACTCTCATTCTAAGAATCTATTCTTGGAATCCTGGATTTGCATCCAAACTGACTCCGTACTACCCTCCTCCCCTTCCTCCCTTACACACTTCAGTCCTTCCTTCACATATAGTGCCACCCCCCCTCCTTTCCCAATCACCCTGTCCCTATGAAATAACCTGTATCCTGGTACAGACAGGTCCCAGTCATTGTATTGGGTGGCCCATGTTTCCGTGATGACTGCAATGTCCACCTCTCCCTCTGCCATGAGAACCTGTAACTCTGCAGTTTTCCTCCCAAGGCTCCTAGCATTAAGGGTAACCATCTTCCACCCCCCCCACATCCTGCCCTCCTTTCCTAGCATCACCAACAGTACTTGTCATTTGTCCTTTGTCACTGTTATGTGGTATAAGCTCATATGGTTTCTCAACCTGTGGTCTCTGCATATCTCTTCCCCAACTGCCACCCCCCACTCCTAGTTTAAATTCCCAACTTCCTCTATGTACTCCTCCATCCTCTGTTTCAACACTTTCTTTCCCTCCTCACTCAAGTGTAGTCTGTCCTTGGCATAGATACTACTGTCCTCCCAGGTCCCTCCCGCCCCCAACAGCCCATACCCTTTAGCACAACACCAGGTTCTTAGTCATCTGTTAAATTCCTCTATTCTCAGCTTTCTTGTTGTGCTTGCCTTTGGCACTGGAAGTATCTCTGAAAAAGTTACTGATCTTCCTGCCCTCTCACATAATTGTGCTAGTTCCTCAAACCTCCTCTGGACCGTATCTACTGTCTTGTCAGCCAGGTCGTTTCTCCCAAGATGTATAATTAAATGAGGCTTGTCCCTACCTCTTCTAGCATATTTCAGAACAGACTGTCCCACCCTTTCTGCTGTCATTCCTGGCATGGCCTCCACCCAAATGCGACTTTGCCTCTCCTCTTGCTACCCCACCTAACTCCTCTTAGTATTGAGTCCCCCAGCACTAAGATTCCACCCCTCTTACTCCCTGCTTGCTTCCATTCATCTCCCTCTCTCATTTCCAGCTCCTCCTCTTCCTCCTGCACATTATTTCCCATTACCCCTGTTGCAATTCTCCCAGCAGAACTTCCCCGCTCCAGTTTGGTCCAGGCATTTATCAATTATTCCTCTAATTTCATCATTTCCTTCCTCCACCTTCTTCCTCTCTAGCAGTGCACAACTATTTTCTGAAGGCCCTTCACAAATGCCCGCTCCCTCTCTCTTCATAGTAACCTGTTCTCTCCTTTCCACTCCATGACTTTTGCCACTTCTTCGCCTCCCCTCACAAGTACCTATCTCCTCCTTCCATTTGTCTTTTGTCTCCTGACCTGGTTCCCCCGGCAATTGTTCTTCCTGGCCTTGGCCTCTTTGTCTCTGGTTCCCTTCTTCTGACCCTCTCCTCACCACTGTTGGCTTAAATCACCCTCCCTCATCTCCCCTTCTTCCTCCCTCCAGTATTGGGCTAAACCCACCTCAATCTGCCTTGCCTGTCTTAGTTCCTCCTGCAGACCCTCAATCTCCTTTCTAAGTTTTTCTATGTGGTTGCACACTAAACATCCTCCCACACTCCAGGCAATTTTTAGAAAGTTTGGTGCACCGCAGTTGTTGCAGCCTACCACCCTACCCATTGCTGTCGTTGCCCACCAGCGACCCCCCACCCTTCCAGATGCAGGATACCAAACACTCCCCAAGTCTCCCCTCTCCCTCCTCTATCAGTGCAAAACATTTTCTTTATTTCCCTTACCTCCTTTGTTGCACACATTTAGATATATTGAGCAACTGCTTTTTATATTCCTATCATTCCTATCCACACTCAAAAACAGACTTTAAGTAGCCCTTGCACAACCTTCTTCAAACTCCTACTCCTCCTTTCCCCAATGCAATATCAATGCGAAGAAGTAATAATGAAAGCTCCAAGATTTGCATTTACTTCCCTTCCACTGAAAGAGCAGTCACCTCTTCACTTGCTGCTGTTCCTTTCCTGGTATGCCCTCCTACTCCACACCCTTACTATACCCAGTGTTTAGCTCCTGTCAATCAGATTTAACAGGGCATATAATCAAGAGTTGGGGAAGGGGGCGAAATTTGCAGCAACCAAAGACAGCAAAGAAATACACCACCACTACGTTTTAAATCCTCAACAGCCCAAAAACAATTCTAAGTAAAGACAACAAAGAAAGTACAGTGTCACCAAAAGCCCACAATCCAAGTCTAAAAGAAAAACAGCAATTACCAGTTACTGTAAAGCATTGAATTGAATATGCTTCCTTCCCCTTCTGGCACTTCTATAACATTCAAAAATACATACATTTCTATCTCAGCTCTTTATCCTTACCATCAAAGGTAACTACAATCACAATATTCTACCTTCTACTAATACAGATTCTATCACAGAACCAGAGCACAATGCAAAAACATCTGCTGCTTAGCAACAACAAACAGGTGACAACATACCAAGTTGATGTAGCTTTTTTTAAAATAGAAAAAAAATGTAATCTTTTAAACCAGTAGAAATCAGCAGTCCCAAAAGCACCTTGAACTACAAGAAAGAACACAGTACCACACCTCTGCCACAATAACTAAACAGTTCTAAAACATTGGAAAAAGAAGAAAAAATCAGAGACTGCGCAAAAAGATACAATGTACTATAGTATTAGGCAATAGTATACTCAGTTGTTTAACAGAAAATAAAAGTACCTACCAAAACAGACAGAATACCCACAAATGACACTTAGGTTCTCAATATCAGACACCACCAAAGGCACACACAGAAAGAGTTTAAACTATAGTATTAAAATTAACCACATCAGAGTAGAAAGATCACACTAAATAAATTTGTTGATCCTTCTGACTTCCAACGAATATCTACCACACAAATTTTATATCTTCCTGGAGTCTACAGGGTTGTCTTTCACAATCACCTAAATTTACATAAAACAAAACAACTTTTAAACTGAAAATTATAGCAAAAGCACTTAGCTTTGGGAGCTCTTCTCTAACACAGCCACTCAGCTCAGAGACATGACACTGACATGCCTGCTATGACTCTGGGGCAGCACTGGACCTGGATCTCTGCTTCTCCTCTTCAGCTTTGCATTCCTATTTAATGGCTTTTGTTTCAACCAGAGCTGCTTCTTCCTCCAACGTGGTGTGATGTGATGTTACCGTTTTGGCCTGTGGGGCTGGGCTGGGCTAGCCTCAAGTCTCTGTTTTACCTTTCCAGGCCTGGCTTTTGTTTAGGGCTCATTTAACAGCTTTTTTTTGACCAATGTACTGCTGATCCTAGCAGCTTCTTCATTCTGCCTTCCTTGTATGAGGACTGTTGGACTGCTGATGATCCACTGACTGCTTTTGGGCATACAGGCTTTTTTTGACTACTACTGTATGCTAATTTCTTTCTGGCTTCTGCCTTTATTTCTTGTTGTAACTCTCTCTGATGTGATATGGCTCATCTGCTATGACTGTGGGACACACTACTGGGGGCTGGGGCTCTCTACCTTAGCTTGAGGCCTATTTAACATATTTTTTTGACCAGTAGCTCTCCAAGTTTATTGTGATGCAATACCACAGTCCCCCATCACCCATCCAAACCACAAATAGATTTAGAGTACAGTTCTTTGCCCACGAGATGTACACTATCAGACATTTCTCTAGACATATGACTCCACCCCATGTCCCTTTGTTGATGGGAGCTGGGGACTGTGATGGCTATTAAAGATGACTAGCAAGGGTAGACTAGTGGGGAGGAAAAAATTTATATGGTGGTAAAATGTATAGTAATGGTATAGTAATATACAGCCTCTTCCAAGTGAAGAAGATCAAAACTGTGTTCAACTTGCTGAATAACAGGTTAACATTTGTCCCCACAAGTAATATTTATCACTTTAATAAAACATTTGACTTGTACAAACTGTGTAGCAAATGAAATCTAAAATGCTTCTTTGCTAAAATGTCCATGGGGTTCAGAGTGAAGTGGTAGCAGAACAAACGCAGGGTACCTCAAATACTCTAATTAAACTGATAGATGAGCAAAAGGTCACCTGTGGTCTAGAAAGCAGTATGAGTACACAGACTAAAACTGACACTGCAAATGTAAAATGTAAAGATGTTAATAGCATTATGCGTGTATGCAAAGCATCCACTTTTTATCCACCACAGAATGCAGTAGTAAACATGCTTTTTTTTTTTGCTTGCGCGCATGTGCAAGAAACATTATGCGGCAGCTTAGGAGAGAAGTGGGTTGTGGAGATGAGGCACTGTGGCAGCCAACAGAGGCAGTGCATTTGGGGCTTGGCACTGGTGGACCAGTGGAGGTACAGTGTGCAGATGACACTGGTCTCCAAAAGTGCCACCAAGTAGAAATGTTTTCACCACTGTAATGAGGGGCCACCTCATCATTGCAGTGTCAGCCATTCCACTGCAATGAGGGAGCGACCAGTCATTGCTGGGTAGTACCTTCCCAAGTGTAACAATTAAATTAAACATGGCTGTGGCTTGCCGCTGTCTCTTGGCCCCATAAAAGCTGATTGGGGGGTGGTCAATCCCCTATCAGCAGCCCCCGACCCAGTTAGTATGCAGACGGGGGAGCCCATGCCCCATCGGCATAATGTAACCCCCTCCCCCATTTGTTGTGTGCCAAGGGGGTGCCCAATACCCCTCGGCATCATGACCCCCCCAAACAGTCATTCTTTGCTTATGGTGTGCCCAATCCACTGTCAGCTTTAGTACCCTCACCCCAGAAAAGGCAGGTGGCACACTGGGAGCCCACCCCAGGTGTGCTGAAAACAAACCTGAAAAAATAAACCTTCCTGTAATGTCTTTTTATTTTCTTTTATCTCTCTGAAACACAGAAAACGGTCCTACGCCAGTCGCCATCCTCTCCCTCCAACAGGCACCCACCCACTGTGCAGCTGACCTCCCTGCACCCCCCCTCACCCCATACTTACCTCTAGAGCCTCATGCAATGATCTTCGGTGGACCGGGGAACACGTCTGCCCTCTTCAAAGCCGATAGCGAACTGAAAAAATGTTGGTAAGCTGTATAATGGCATAAATAGGGTTTTTTCAATTTTGGTGCATAACTCAGACATTTTTGTGAATTTTGTTACCAAATTTTCAACATGGGGTTATTGAGACCCCTCCTCATAAATTCAGGCACTGTCATGGTGTTATTCAGTTCAGAAAGGTGATTTCATGGTCACTGCACGGAATCACTTTCCAGGACCGAGTAATGAAACGACAGTGCTAGTGTTCATGAGGTGGGCTCTCAAAAAGCCTATGTTGCAAATTTGGTGAAAAAAATCCAAATAAATTACTGTTTTACAAGCGTGCATTATGCAGCTTCCACGCACGCTCATAACTTCATGCTTTTGTAATATTTTAACTCAAGATTTTCAACATTGGCATTTTTTCACACCTCCTTAGGAACAGTACAGCTGTCATTTTTCACATCCTGACTGAAATGTGGTTTCACACTACTGATGCAGAATAGTGCAGCTGCTGTGGGAAATCAGTGTCCAGGACACATTAAGAAAATCACAGTGACACTGTTCATGAGCAGAGGTCCCAAAATGCCTATCTTGAAAATTTGGTGTCAAAAGTCCATAAAATGACTGTGTTATGAACATGCATTGCGTAGTTTCCACGCATGCTTGTAACTTCGCAAATTTGTAATATTTTCACTCCAGATTTTCAGCATTGGCATTTTTCCACACCTCCTTATGAACAGTATAGCTGTCATTTTTCACATCCTGGCTAAAATGTGTTTTCGCACTGTCGGCACAGAACAGCACAGCCGCTGTGGGAAATCAGTGTTTGGGACACATTAAGAAAATCACAGTGACACTGTTCATGAGCAGAGGTCCTAAAATGCCTATGCTGAAAATTTGGTGACAAAAGTCCATGAAATGACTATGTTATGAGCTTGCATTGCACAGTTTCCACGCATGCTCATAACTTCACAAATTTGTAACATTTTCACTCTAGATTTTCAGCATTGGCATTTTTCCACACCTCCTTATGAACAGTATAGCTGTCATTTTTCACATCCTGGCCAAAATGTGTTTTCACACGTCTGGCGCAGAATAGCGTGGTTGCTGTGGGAAGTTAGTGCTCAGGACAGATTAAAAACTAATCAGAGTGACACTGATTATGAGCAAAGGTGCTAAAATGCCTATGTTGAAAATTTTGTGACAAAAGTCCATGAAATGACTGTGTTACGAGTGTACATTGTGCAGTTTCCATGCACCCTTGTAATTATGAGCACATTTAGTATTTTCACTCCAGATTTTCAACATTGGCATTTTTTCACACCTCCTTATGAACAGTGCAGCTGTCATTTTTCATATCCTGCCCAAAGTATGCATGTACACATCTGGCACAGAATAGTGTGGTAACTGTGGGAAATTAATGTTCGGGACAGATTAGGAAAATCATAGTGACACTGTTCATGAGCAGAGGTCACAAAATGCCTATGTTGAAACTCTGATAAAAAAATCCCACTAAATGACTGTGTTATGCACATGTGTTGTGCAGTTTCCACATAAGCATGAAAGTTTGAGTATTTTTAATATTTTCACTACAGATTTTCAACATTGCCTTCTTTTCACAGCTCCCTATGAATGGTACAGCCATCATTCTTCACATCCTGCCCGATCTGTGTTTTCGTACATCTGGCACAGAATGGCACGGTCACTGTGTGAACTTAAAGTTCAGGACACATTAACAAAATCACAGTGCCACTGTTCATGAGAAGAGGTCCCAAATACTTACATGAGGTGGAGGTCACAAAAAGGCCATGTTGAAATTTGTAGTGTAAATAACAACAAACACCCAGGGCTTTAGGGTGTCTAATCATAACGTCCCACCCTGTACAGACTGACAGGCATCAGGGGTATGCCTTTGGATTGCCAACTGTAATGCTCATGAAATTCCACCACCACTCCACCACCCTGCAGCCAGTGACAGGCATCGAGGTGTGCCTTGAACTCTTTGGCCCCACAGTTCACCCCGTTCTCCTATACTGCACCCATTTAAGAGTATGTCCTTATAGATTGGGGTGACTGTACAGCCAAACACCCCAAGGCACACCTCAACACATGTCGGTGTCTGCAGGATAAGGTGAAGTGAAATAGCATGAACGTTATGGATGGCAACCCAAATGCATACCCCAATGTCTGTCCATCTCTGCAGGGTGGAGGTGGGGTTGGCGTGAAGTTCAATACCAGCAAGCAAACATTCAGCATTGACAAATGTTTGTTAAGCTGTCTGAACATGATCTGAAAAAAAAACTGACAGAGGAAGGGTAGAAACTGGATTTTGTAAACTTTGGCAAAGAGGAAATAGGTGCATTGGAAAAACTTAAAAACAACAAGGACATTACAGAAAAGGGAGTAGACACATGGGTAATGTGGTGGTTTTGAGCACTCCTGATTATGTGACAGAGGTTATGAGAAAGCCTGGGTAACCCTTGCCTCACTACTTTTACACTGAGGTTCTTAGTCTTTGAGCTCATTTTTTTTTGGGGGGGGCTCACCATAACTCAAACCCTTAAAACCAACTTAGGGGCTGGTTCATTTCCCCTGGGATGTCCTACAGATGAGTCACACTGGTGTGTCCTGGGTAGGACAAAACACATGTCTGTGTCTTCTATTTGCACCCTTTTCAGATTGTGTGAGAGGCACTTTTGCACCATGCATTCCTGCTTAAAGCTGGACCAGCCTAAAAGTTCATGGTGATTTGCATATACACCCCATGATGCTTTGCATTATGGGGGCATGCATAATTGGGTAATTCATATAATAAGGAGTTGCACTGTGAGCTCAGTTTTGACCCCACAAATAATGCACTGATGACTTTCTCAAATAGGCTGTTCAAGAGGGAGACATTGCAAGAGGGAATTTAATGTTTTAACTACTTTTTTTTTCCTCACAAAGCTTTTATTTATTGTTTCCCCAAAGTCCGCAAATCCTGATCAATCTGCCTGAGGGCCCTATTACCTCTGGTGTGGGTACTGTAATGAAACTACTTTTACAGTGTGTGGATGATGACATAAAGTACATAACCCAGTGTTTTCCATCTTTCATCCTGGACACAGGGGACATGCTATGCATCCTTACGATCTCAGCATTGAGAGTGACAGTATTCTTGACACTCTCAATGCTGAACTTTGGTACACCAATATCCCCAATGGGGGGGGATGGAAGTGCTGACGTTTTATCTGAACAAGCAAGAGAGTAAGGATAGACCAATTACAGAATTCTTGTTAGAAATGACAAGTCTGGAATTAGAAAGTAATGCTTTGTGTTTCATGGGTTCTTACTACCTTCAATTGAAGGGTATGGCTATGAGGGATAATTTTGCTCCCAGTGGTCACAATATTTACCTTGGATATTGGGAGGATTGTGTCATCTGGGACCCAGTGTAAAGAAGGTCTATGACAGGATCTGCATATGGTGCTGTTATATTGATGAGATGTTTATGACATTGAAGGGGATGAGCTTGAGCTATGTCAGAGTGTAGATTTTTTACACTGTTCAAATAAGAATTTGAAATTGGCTGTAGCAGTGGATTAGAAGTAAACATGTTTTTTAGACTGATTGATAACTAAGGAATGCGATGGAAATGTGGAGGCCACCATTTTTAGGAAGGCCACAGCTGGCAGTGTGGTCTTTTCTGCACGCTGCTGTCACCTCCACCATGCACACGTCTGGATTGGTGGTTCCCCCACCATGGGAAAACTATTAATTTCACCCCACTTATGACTACTGCTCTTTTCTCACTCTCCCATTGACCGGTGATGCTCTCTCCTCCAGTTCCTCTACTGGACTGGTGTTGTCTCATCCCCATTATGATGCATGCAAGTTTACTTCCTATTTGTTGCACTTCACAATTGTGCAAATAATGCATTAGTTTTATTTGTTTTGGGGGGGAGTACAGTGTATTTGTTTGCAATGCATGTACCTGGAATCATTAAGCAGTTACTCATAAAAGGACTGTTTATGAAATCATCTTATTACAGGAAGACATGATGCAAAGACTCTGAAAACAATTGTTGTACAGTCAAATATGTAAAAACATGTACTCCCATCAAACAGAAATACCAACACCCAACTTAGCTTTTAGTTAGTTTAGTTAGTTTAGTTAACTAGTTTGCTTATGGTCAGAAAACAATCTTGCTATCAGAGGAAGGAGTCAATTGACTAAGGCAGCTAAAACTTTTCTGCTAGAGCATTTCTGACTGGGGGTAAGTAGGCAGATACTTTATTAGAGGCGTAGAATCTGCAAGGTAAATTCAGAAGAGTGGAGCTTCGAAGCTCTGTGATGCTCCTGAAAGGAACCAATCAAATTCCAGCTGTTCCTCCTTCCTTGATCAGCAGCCAATCCTGGGTGCTGCCTGAGAACCAGGATATGGGAAGGGGCTTTCTTAAGGACTATGTCATCAAGCATCCCTTCCCCCATGCTGCGGCTCCCCATTTGAAAGGCATATGCACAAAGGACATCAAAATCTGCCCACTGGAGTTGGCCCAATAAGGCAGCCGGCAGCCTGCCACTCTGCTTCCCTGCTGAACCAAGTGGACCCCTACCCAATGGATCTGAGGTAAGCCTCTTGGAGTTTGCATTGTAGGGTGGCTGCACTTTGGAGGCTAGCTTGACATTTGGAGGTAAGTGTGTTAGTGGGTTTAGGAGCTTGCTTTTTGCTACTGGGTGTTAGTGAGTTTCTGGATATTGGGGATTGCTGGGAAACTGTTTGTAGGTACTAGTGTGTTTCAGGGATTGGGGCTTACTGTTAAACAGTTGCTGTGTATATTAGGATGTAGGGACTTGCTGTAAAATGCTTGCTGGGTATTAGTGGGCTTCAGGGTTTAGGGGCTTGTGGTTACCAGGTGGTAGCAGGAAAGCCCTACTGCAGTCTGGGACAGGAGGACAAGAAGCACAAGAAGAACAGGAAAAAAAGGAAATGTGAGGAGTGGTGCAATGCAGTGGTTGTGGGGAGGCAGTCTACAGGGAGACCTTCTGGAGACTGTGGTGCTGTCCCATCTGCGTGTACCTGTCTAGGTGGAGCTAACAGGTCTCAAGGCTCTGTGTGGTGCTGGGTGAGAGTCAGAAGAATGTCGCTAGATCCAAAGTCATCTGAATGAGGAGTCAGGAGACCATTCCTCCCACCCAGGGACCTCCTAGCCAGACACCATTACCTCAAAGGATGCCAGAAGGGAGTAGCAGTTAGACCATGGTGGGCTCAAGGAGGGCAGTGGTGGTATGATCTGGAAGGCTGGGAAGAGCAGGTAACAGGCACACTCATCATCCACTAACACTAACAAATTCCTACACCATTTTGGCAGAGTGGGATTGCCAAGAAAGGGCACCTGAGGTGGTGGACAGTGAGGCTGTTGGTGTCCACCTGAACTGAGTTCCTTGGGGGAAGTAGGACCCCAGATAAAGAAGAGCCAACTTCTGGTGGGGAACTCCATTGTCAGGAAGATAGAATTGGGGGGAAGGAAAGAGGGCAGAGAAGGAGGTTAAATGCCTACCTACAGTAGCACAACAGCTCAGAGAGATGGAAAGTGTCTTCAGTGGATCACGAGGACAATAGGAAAGAAGGGGGAGCTGGATGTCATTGTCCACCTGGGGACGAATGTCCTAGCTTTGAAAGGGATGGGGGCAGTGCAGGAGCAGTTTAGGGAGCTGAAGAAGGTTCTTAGGCAGGTAGAACGCACTGTTGCCTTTATGGAAGTGCTGCCTGTCTACAACAGGGGGAAGGAGAGGCAGCTCCTCATTAAGGTCTTCAACTCATGGTGGAAGGAATGGTGCACAAAGGAGCAATATGGTTACATTGGGGACTAGGGCTTCACCTGGAGAGATCAGAGCTTGTACTTGGGGGGATGGCCTGCATCCATTCAGGAACAGAATGACAATCCTCAGTGGACAGTTTAAATATCACTTCAATAGACATTTAAACTAGCTGAGGGGGGAGGCAGAAGGCAAAGTGGAGGCAGTAACTGCTCCACACAGAGACTGTGATAGAGGGTAGACACATCCTGAGACAAAACATTCCCACTGGAGTGCAAGATTATCAAGGTAGCAAGGGATTAGCAAGGGAGAAGTGGGGAAGAAGAGTAGGCAATATAAAAAGATAGGGAAGAGGGAACAGTTATAAAATGTGGAAAGGGACAAGAGAAGGACTAACAAAATCTGGACAGCTATATGTGCAAATGCTAGAAGTCTGAGAAACAAGATATCATAACTGGAGGCCATCATGTCCAAGTCTGACCTGTATATTTTGGCCATCACTGAAACATGATTCACTGACATCCATGACTGAGAAATGATCATACGTAATTGGTACACAATGTTTAGAAGAGACAGGATAAGAAGCGAAGTTGAGGGAATGGTGCTTTATGTTAAGAAAAACATTTATTTATTTATTGAAATGTTTCACCAGGAAGGCACACTGAGCAACTAGTCAATCGTCTCCCGATGCAACCTGGGGGGAAGGGGTACAATAGGAATGAGACAATAAACATTCAATTTTCAAGATCAACATTAGCATACAGTTGTAAGGCGGGCATTATATAAGGTGTTACAAGTGTTGAGCATAACATGTAGAAAGAGTGGACAATAATAAGTGCCAGATTAGTAAGTAAACAAGTGCTTATGTGAAAGAAAAGGAAAGGGAGGGAGGGTGAGGTGGGGGGGATAGTCACGTCCCTGGATACCCCCTCAGGGTGCGAGGAACCCTGCAATGGGACTGGTGGGACCAGAGAGAAGGGGAGAATGCAGTGTCCCAGAGAGACCCCTTTAGCATGGTGGGGGAAGGGAGTAGATCAGAGATACAAGCCCTTTGGGGTGATAAGTGAAGGTGAGGGTAGAGAGGAAGGGTTTGTCCAGGGCTTAGAGGAGTGAATTAGATAGGGACATGGCAGGAGCAGCTAGGTGCAAGGTAATTTTTGAGGGCAGAGCTGATGGAGTAGGTGGAGGATGAGTGCTGGATTTGAGGTAGGAGAGAATTCCAAATTTTTGGAAGGCGGTGAAAGTAACTGGATTGGCTGATTTGGGTGGACCTGCAGGGGACAATCAGGGTATGGGAATCGGATGATCTAAGGGAATAGGAGGGTGGAGGGAGTGATATAAAGGAGGAGATGCGATAGGAAGGGACCTCACTCAACCAGTGCTTGGAGGTGAATTTAGCACAGTGGGAGAGTCGCCTATTTGTAAGAGACGGGAATGGTTAGAGCATGATAAAGATCACAGTGATGAGTATGAGGGAGGGCATCCAGGACAAAGTGGCAGAAGGAATTGAAGAGGGTGTCCAGTCTGGCCAGGGAGGAGTTAGTAGCTGTACCATAGACTACATCACAGTAGTCAAAAATGGTAATTATCATCTTCTGAACAAGTTCATGCCTAGCTGTAGGAGGGATACAACTATGGTTCCTGATCAGGGCACCAATCTTTGGGCACAGTTGTTTCTGGATGGCATCAATATGTCCAGAGAAATTTAGGTGTTGATCCAACCAAACTCCTAAGTACATGAAGGAGGATGTGTCCTCAAGTAAAGTCTCATCAGTGGTGTGGAAAGTAGGTAGGGAGGGAAGCCTAGGGAGTCTATGCCTTATGCAAAAAGTCATGGAGACAGTCTTCTTGGCATTGAGGAAAAGCTGATGGTTAGCAAACCAGAGCTGAACCTTCTCAAAGTCTCTCTGTAAGCTGGTTGTAACCTCATCAGGACATGAGCCAGATGCATACAGGAGTGTATCATCAGCATACATACTGCACGTATAGGGGAGGATGAAGAGAAAATAGAGGGAAAGTTATTTAAAAAGATGGAGAATAGGAGGGGCCCTAATACCGAGCCCTGGGTGACTCATAACACTCAAAACACTCAAAACTCAAAACAAAAACAAAAGTAACACTCAAAACATAAAAGCAATGTAGGTACAGGGAATTCGAGGGGGGGGTTGAGGTGTTATGGCTCAACCTCAAGCCAGGAAACTGAGCCGCCATTCAGACAAGAGTAGTATACAGGCCTCCAACACAGGAGAAGGACTTAGACAAAGCCTGGGATGTTTAGAGTGGTGCAATACCACGTACAGCAGTATTCCCGGTATTTCACCACTCGCTGTAAACTACAGTGCACCTCAGGCTTAGCCATAATGTTGTACACTATTAAACGTGCTACATTATGACCTGGTAGGAGGAATGCCATGGGGGCTATAAAGTAAATTGGAAGTCGTTATGGTCTAGTACCCTGTGGTCAACACCAATTTTCCTTTGAAATGAATTGCTACCCTTCGCAGAGGTCTAGTGGGGGCTCTTTGAGCCATAGTACTGTGTGGGTGCTGCTTATGTGGAATAGTGGCAGGAGGAGGATATGCTTGGGTTGCACCTGCAGCCAGCCACATAGCACAATCATGTTAGAGTGAAAGTGCCTGCAGGCACTTGTAACTCACAGACTACACAGAGCTCAGGCTTTGGATCACTCTGCACAGGTGGGAGGAGGGGGGGACAGAAAGAAGCCAGCAGGAAGTGGAGGAGGCAAAATTGGAAGTGTCCCCCTCCACCACCACCTTTCCCACCACTTTGTTGGCAGAGTTTGTTTATGCCCTAAGGAGCTGCAGCAACAGCAAGGAGAAGGCCATGGAACAGCCACATCCCATGGCTACAACAACTGTTTTGGAAATCAAGACTGGAAGCCAGAAAGAGCTGTCATTGAGTGAAACCACTCTGTGTACTGCTGTACTGTGTGATTGCCTCTTCTTAGTGCCCCTAAGTTCCAAACTCCAACTGCACCCACCCAGGCCCAGCACAACAGCCTCCCCAGCTTGGCAGCAGCCCAACCAGCTACTGTGCAACTGCAGCACTTACTTTTTTTGTTCAGTCGAGTTGACTCCCAAAGTTCCTTGTTGTTCGGTCTGAACTGAAGAAGACTCAGGACTCCTCTGACTCATTCTCAGGCTGCAGCACTGCAGCCACTAGCAAGCCAGCAGTGACTCCCCATGCCCGAGTAGGCCCTGATCAGTCCTTCGACTCCTCCTCCATGATCTATCCTGTGTCCCACATCTCCGGGTCAGCCAAGTCCGACTGCCACTCCAATGACACTGGTATCCATAGACCTCACCACCACGGTCCCATTGACTCCCCCCAGGCCCCCAATGATTTTCTGATCAAAAATCAACCTCAAGCCAAGTCTTAAGAGGCTTTTCTAAGGCAAGCCAGTGCCCTACAGCTGGAAGCGCGGCTCCTTGAATTTATTTTAGTCCCCCTTTTGATGTTGGATCTGGTTAAGCTGGGGTCCAGAGTCGTGGACAGACTGAAGAAAAAAATGAACAATGACTTGCAACTGACTCACAGAGCCACAGGCAGGCAAGGCAGCTTGACTCAAGTCACAGCAGTAGGCCACTTCTTTTTCTCTCCTGCTCTCTTTAACGTCCCATGGTGAGTCAAGTTGCCTCGTACAAGCACACAAAAGCTCACAGCCTCTACAGATCTTGAGACAGTGAGTTTTTTAAATAGTGTGGGGGGGGGCAACCACAAAGTACAGGACAATAGGAGTCCCATATGAATAGCAAACAGGAAGGGGAAATTTTACCAGTTGGAATAGTGAATTAGGGTTAGATGGCCTCAAAGTTTTTTTATTGTTTATTCTTCTATTTCTATGTATTTAATGTATTGTTTATGGTTATGGCATTCAAAGGAGGCAGTATGATGCAGTGGTTTAAGGCTCTGATCTGCAAACCTGGAGACCAGGGTTTTAATCTCACATCCCAACTTGCATACTGTGTGACCCTATGCAAGTCACTTAACTTCCTTGTGCTCCCATATCACACTTGGAAGCAAGCTTTGGCTTAGTGTGCCTCTCCCGATTAAACAATTTTCCCATTCAACTTGTATGACCTGTTTAATTGTGTATAATTGTGCTTTCCACTACCCTCTCCCCAAGGAAGCACTGGGAGATGAGCACTTTGTTCAGTGTGCCTTTCGTGGTGAAACTTTTCAATAAATAAATTAAATAAATGAATGTATTCAGAAATAAGCCCCAGCGGCCAGTTAGCCTAAGTAAAACCCGAGTATAAAGTGAAAGTGTCCAGGCTGATAAAGGTGGCTATAGCTAAGTGGCAAACAGTAGCCAAGCTAGTGTTGTAAAATTGTAGAATTTACTGATTTAAAGTGCTCTTGGGTATCAGTTTAGTCAGGAGTAAGGGGAAGGTAGTGGATCAGGCAGTTACCCACACTACCATCATAGTTGTCACAGACCCAGCCTGATAGCAGCACCAGCAGAATAGTTGCCACAGTCCTAACAAAGGGCTCATAATCTCAGTAACTGATCCAGAAACCCCTATAACACTAACCTGGCTACTGGAGGCAACTTGGTTATTAGTCACCTGTATCAGCCTGGGACACTCTGACTTTATAATCTGCGGCTTAAAAAAACTTTGGGACAGCTAGCAATTATTCACTAGATCAACTGGCTATCTTGGCTATAATTGGGGCTTTACCCTACCCTTGCTCTTTCTAGCACCCTGTTTATTATCTAATTCATGGCCTACCTGCCCTCTGCACCACATCTGATAGCTACTTAATTTGAATGCTGCCCACCCCTGTGCTCTATTTAGGAGTGTGAGGTAAATAAATGTTGGTAATTTTGGATAAGGCCACCATTTCACCATATGCTCCCCTCCTGGACCAATTTTAAAAAGATCCACCCTTGGCAGTCCCTTGCCCTGACCACACTTACATCCACGGCCATCCTTTAATGTATCGCACGCACTGTATGAAAATAAATATATTTTTTTATTTCAGTATTAGTTCAGGTGGATAGTGCCTGCTTTATGGCACTATCACTGACTCACTGCCCCAGACTAGGGAGAAGTTGAGGAGACAGGAGGTGGGTTAAGTGTATGCTGAATGCCCTGCTGGCCGCAGGCAGGTGGGAGGTCTTCCCTTGATGGGTAGCTGGCTCTCCTGATATTTGTTCATCTAATGATACTTTCCCACTTGTGGGAGCCACTGCCAAGGGACTGCCATTTACTTTTTCTTTACAAAAAAAAAAAAACAACAAACAGGACTAAACAGAACTCACGCTGTGACTGCCAACTGCTGATCCTTGGGACCTCAACAACTATTGGACCACTGACATTGCTGAGACCACTGAGATTGACACAGAGATGAGAGGAGGACTGCAGGTACTACCTTTTGCTCTGAAGTTAATTCCCTGTGTTCCCTCACCCTTCTGCTGCACTTTTTTCATGTTTTTTTTTTCTTCTGGGCACCTGAAGTCTCCTGACTGTTCTCCCTCGCAGGCAATTCAAACTTCCCCAATGGTCATTGCTTGCCACTCTCAGTATCCTCCCTCATATTCAGGATGCTGAGTCCCTAACAACCAGCTGTCCAGTGCAAGCTGGACCTTAGATGTGACACTGACTTGTGCCACCTTCACCAGGCAGGCTGCAATAAAGAGAAAAAAACTTTTTAACTGCAGACAAGCACTTTATTTTTATGGGGCTCCTGCCACTATGTTCAACCCCCTTGCAACCTAAACTATAGGGGGCACCTGGGGATACCTTACCAGGGCTTGCTGACATCAACTGAGCTTGCTGGCGACCCCATCTTTGGGGATATTACACTCCTGCCTTTGCCACCCACTAAAACATACTCAAAAAGTAAACCACCTCTAAAATGAGAGGCTGTCACAGCTCCCTTTATTTTGATGACTGCTCCTTCCTTATCTTAATGCAAAAGTAACTGTCCTCTTCATGAACTTCCGGCAGAAAGTCACATCCAGCACTGATTTCCATTCCTATTGGCCTGATACCTGGTCTGAGCAAGGACCGTTAGCTGTTGCTACACAAATATCAAGATCATAATGCCATTGAAATGAATAGGCCTATATACATTTCAATGGGATCATTCATTTCAATAGTGATTTTTCTGGTCATTTTGTGCTGGGCTAGTGAAACTCCTGTTGGGTTGGTGGATTTTTCTGATCATTTGCCCTAAAGGCTAGTGGCTGAAAAAGTTTGTTTTGACCCCTGTGACAGTCTGTAAAACCTCTAGCACCACAGTGCAGGGTGGACACATGTGGGGAGAGGACTGTCCCATACCTCTTAATAGTCCCATAGTGACGTCTCTCATTTTATCCCCCAGCATTGCTGTGTCCCTCACTGTAAATGGTGTTACCACACAGAGAAGGTGCTGTAGCAAAAGGTTAGTCTTCAGCTGTGGGGGTCTAACTGCAGGGAGGGGGTCCAACATCAAGATGGGGGTTCCACTATAGGGGGCCAGATCTGTGGAGACTGATCCCATACATCTTAACTGTCCCTCACTACAATATAGCATCATGGTACCAACCATATGGACTCCCACTGTAAGGGATGCAGATTCAATTATGGCTTGAACTCTCCATCCCCAATCAAGTAACTAATTCATGAGTACTTTATGGTCCAGCTAAGGGAACCTCTTTGGAGATACTGATTCTGGAGAGTGGATGGGGAGTACCTGTAAACCTAAAGGTTACACAGGATTCAAAGGGGACCCATAGTTCTTAAAGAAAAGTAGTACAGATAGATAGTAAATAAAATTATGCTCAATGTCCATTAATGTATAGCCACAAGATGACCATAATTTTCATGGCAATGAAAACTCATTTGGACAGTTTTAATGGCCATTAATGTATTGGTGCAACATGAACATAATATTTGTTGTAATGAAAAGCTCATTGCTCAGTTTTAATGGTTATTAAACATGCCATTAAACTAGCCTGATGCAAACTGTAAGGGTCATACCACACATATTAAATATTTAATGGATACCTGTCATGGTTAATTAATTGCATGGATGAGTAAATTAATGATTTTCACCTATGAAATGTCAATAATTAATGGAAATTTAATGGGAATAAAAATTGGCCATTAAAAAAGGTGATACAAAATGTAACAGTGAAATTAATGGGTTTGCATGAAAGTAATGGAAAATTAATGGAATTTTATTGGATTTTAATGCAGTGGTGATATCCCATTTAATTTTGGAACTTAATTGAGGGTTGTTATTGTGATTTGCATATGCTGTACAGCTCATAATGTTTTTCATTATCAATGTATGTTTCATTTTGTATTTCTTTCAAACTTTGTTTGATTTTTATATGTACCCTGTTGGTACCATAGTGGTATCAATTGTCTAGATGCACTGATGCCACAGTGATACCAAATAAGCTTTGGATTTATATGCGTACAAATTTGCTCCTCTAACGTAATACCCTTGTGGTGACTTTACCCAATACTGAAAACACAGTGGTGCCAAATAAGTCTTGGTGGTATATAGAAAACAATTTTCTACTACCATTGCATTATCATTGGGTACTTCTAGGATAATAAAGAGTCCCACATGAAAGGAGACTCAAAATTACGTAATACCACTGTGGTACCATTACCCATTTACCAGTCTGGACAACCTGCTGAAATTGCCAGAGGGATGCCACTGTGCCATGGCACTACCACTGAGGCTAGAAAACCTGACTGGGTTGACACCATTGTACTACCAGACCAACACAGGGTAGTGCCATTGCACAATTTCAGGCATACCCAGGTATTGCCATTGCTGGAACACTGTGTTGCCATTGCAATACATTTGGTAAGGGTACATACAGTAGCTCTAGTGGATCATTTCCTGCTTCTGATGACTGGACTGAACATATTTAAGTGAAGGTACTGGAATGCAAAAAAACACTGGAGAGGGGCAAATGAAGGGTGCAAGTAAAAGTCAAAAGGGGTGATTTATTGTTATGGTAAAATAAATGCTGTAGGTGAAATGGATTGATTGAGGGTTGTTGGTAGGTAATTGAGTATTCCAAAAGTACACTAAGATGCCAGTACACTTTTCATAAGTATATCAGAAGTATACATGCTATATAAACTAAGTATACTACTTTTCTAAAAGTTTATTTCTGGTGTGTACTTAAGTACATTACTTTTTCATAGGGGCCCCCCCATCTCAATTTTAAAAAATCCTCAATTGGTATTCAATTACTAATGTAAATACTCACCAAGCATTCAATGGCACAAGCTGAGTTTTTGTTGAGTGCTAGTTTAGTTCAAGTGCTTGCCACCTAGCATTCAACTAAATCTATCATTTCATTGCATTTTTTCTTGATGCTCAACCTATTACAGGTGAAGCATTAGTGAATGCTCAACCATACATTTCTTTAACGGGACATAAGCAATAAGAGACTGTGGGGTGTGTGCTAGATACTTATAGCACATGGCCAGGGATGTGGTGAGGCAAAAGACCACTGGCCAAGTGCCTTCAGCTCTTTGCTGTGCACTGGAACTGTGTAGTGCATACCCACAGAGTGTCTCATTGCACTTATGAAATGGGCACCTATAGCTGTTCGTATGAGAACATTAAAAAGTGTGTGCAGTGCTACTACAGTGTGCATCTAAAAATGGCAAAGGTATGCAGTGGTAAAGAAGTGTACATGCAAAAATGTTAATTGTCTGCAGTGCTAGTACTGTGTGCATCAAAAATTAAAAAATAATGCAGTGGTAAAGAAGTACGTGTGACAAAAAATCAATGCAGTGTACAGTGCAGTTAAGTGGTGGTATTCTTCACTGTGTTAATTTTGAAATGGGACTCTAGATTGCAGTGTACACTCTACTTCCCTCTGGAATACCCTTGCTTCAGCCTGTCAGCTCTTCGAAGTCCCACCCTGGATTTTTTTTACCCAACCATTGGTTTTACTAAATATCCATTGAAAAAAGCAGTAAACTGATGCAGTCAAAAAAACAAAACAAAAAATGCAATGGCCAGAATAATTTAACTGGTACGAGACAGATTATTTCAAGGATATTTGAATGGATATTGGGAGCAATTTTGACAAAGAAAGATGAAAATGGAAAATGAATGGTTTAGAATAAGCTGCTCAAAAAGATGGGTCATTTGAAAGCTATTTGAAGGGATATTGGCAGCAAAAAATGAAGGGTAAAGATAAAAAAGGGAAAATGAATGGCGGAATGGTACAAATCCTAAGAAATAAAGGGACTTTGAGAATAAAACAACTGGAAATTCACCCTTGTTTTTCAGCATAGGAGGCCATATTTATATCATGGGTCCAGTAAGGTGTAATCCCAAATTCTGCAGACTGCAGAATGCCAGAAATTCAGTATGGGTGTTTACAGTCCAAATCATGCAGCATGCATTCCATTAAGGCACTGTTTCCCATATCACCACCTGCCTCTAGCAGCTGCTGTGCATTCAACAGTGTCTGCCTCAGGACTCTTAGAAGAGGGATGGCCTGACTGATACAGGCAGTGTCCCCACTCACTGCCTGTGTTGCATGTTTGAATGGCCTTAGAATCATGGTCAGGCCATCCATGGCTTGCCACTGGTCTATTGTCAAAGACATGGATACTCCAACACTGTCACAGCTTGTATGCACCAGCAAATCTTCAGAGATGATGTTATACTGCTCTTACAAGAGCTTGATCATGTACAGCATTGAGTTCCATCTGGTGACAACTTCCAGCTTCAAGAACAAGCAGTTTGTTCTGCATTTGCAGGTGCATGATACGGTCACAGGCCTTTCAAGAATGAGCAAAATGGGCACAGATGTGATGGGCTACATTCAACATGGACTTGATATCAGAATGTGTTAAAAAAAAACTCCTGCATAACAAGATTAAGATAGTGTACCAGGAATGGCACCCTGAGAAACCCAGAATCACTGATGCATTTCACTACATTTGAGCCATTATCAGTCTCAATGAAACCCACTTTCACAGAATGAGGGTGCAGCCACTCATCAATCTCATTCAGGAGCAATTCTAGCATTTTCTGACCCATGTGAAATCCAGTTACAATCTGTATGGCTGTACTGATACTGGACATATGCATGGTGATGCTGAATGTAGCATGGCTTGGATTAGCATGTGTAACACCATCCCATTAAGTTCAGGAACTGCATGTGTTGAGAAAAAAGTTCTTGAGGGAATCTGCCATTTGGGACAAGCACGGGCTATCAACTTTCCAAATCCCATGTTCTCCAGAAAAGAGAATGGCAATAGATTAATCTGCAGCATGTCAGCGGTTGCTGCACTCAGTTCACTTGCAGTAGTATGATTGGGTGGGTATTGGCATGATGCTCAAACATGCTATGCAGCATAGGCTGGACCTTTCTGAGTATTGGACCACCAAACATCTAGACTCAGTTTGGCGGCATGGCTGGTGGGGTAGTATTTTAATCCCGGGGATTCACGGGTGCTTGGGATTATTGTGGTTTGATGCCTCTGAGAGGTACTACTCAACCCAACACTGCTGCTATGACCACTAATAGGCAATCCCACAGACGCCACTTCATCCCCATAGTAATCCTCCCTCAGCCCTCCTTCCCTCCACCAAGTACTATTTCCGAGCTGCTTCTGGCTTCTGGTCTCCTGCACTGACTTCCTTTTGGGTCCAGCACAACAGATAGCTGGACTTTAGGAGTGTGTGTGTGTGTGTGTTGGCCACCTGTGCCTTGGTGGCTGCCCTTTTTTCCCAATTAACTTGTGCTTGATAGAGCTAACAGATAATAACAGTTCTATCACCTAAGTGTAGTTCATAAAAATCCATAACTATGCCCATGGTATCCCTTGATGTTGGTGGGAATGGGACATGGGAGGGGTGGAAATGGGTGTTTTTTGGGATACATTATACGCTTCAACACTGGGTGACACACAATATGCAGCATAAAGGGCTCAACACTGGTAAGAGGAACATCTGTTGAAATATTGGTTGGGTGTCTTTAGTAGTTATATGAGATACTGCTGTACAAATCTCACATGTTCAGCAGTATCAGACTTCCTCTTTTCTGCTGCTGATAGCCTCCTCCTGAGCTCTGTCCTCATTATCTTCACTTTCTTTAGACTCTCTCTCTCCCTCTTAATATCCAGAGTCAGAGACACATTTTTCAGTTCACTTATTTCCGACTGCGCAATGATCAGATCTCCCTCTTCAGGCTCTGACTCCTGGTGAAGTTACACGCTGTCATTTGGGCATGGGAAACTAGCATCAAGATCAGGCTCACTACTACCATAAGAATTATTAGGCTCCACTGAGATACATCACAATAAAAATAATTTGTTATAAGGTAACAGGAATTGACAGATAAAATGTTTAAGCTGGGAGATACCTGGCAAAAAGGTTAAAAGATGCTAAACAAAAAACTCAAATAACATCCATTGCTGTTAAACAATGGCAATGTACAAGTGGAACAAAACAAGATTACTCATGAATTCTATGAGTTTTACATAAACGTTTGCAAATCAGAATGTGATCCGGCTGACAAGAAATTACTTTCTATGAATGATATATAGGAGACAAAAATATGTGATAAATAGATGCTGAATGTCTTACCATAACAATAATGCAACAGGAAATGAAGGAAAAAGTTGCAAACATGACTGAGGGCAAATGGTCCAATGTGGATGGGTTCACAATTGATTTTATTCGGCTCCTATAGATCCTTTATTACCTCTGATACGAACATATGAAATTGCCATCAGAAACAGGCCTCACAGTCTATCGAATCTGCTCGAGTGTGCAGCTGGCACCTCATCTCACAGCTGCCCATCCCGCCTCCCACTTCCCAGTATCCCTTTCCTTCCCCTATCCCAAACCCTCTTAAAACTGCCCACCATCTTACTGGACACTATCTCACCTGGTAAGGTGTTCCATTTGTCCACCACTCTTTCAGTGAAAAAATGTCTCCTCATCTCTCTCTCTCCTGAATCATCCCCCCTCCAATCTCAGTCCATGCCCTCTCGTGTCCCTCCCCCTTCTCATCTGGAAAATCCTTTCTGTGTTGATCTTGTTTATCCTTTTCAGATACTTAAAGGTCTTAATCATATCTCCCGTATCCCAGCCTCTCCTCATAGGAATTGCTTTCTAATCTCTGGATCATCTTTCTGGCTCTTCACTGCACCCCCACCAACAATCTGATGTCCTTTTTCAGGAATGGGCACCAGTACTGCATGCAGTATTCAAGGTGGGGCCTGACCAATGACCGCACAAAAGGTTAATAATCAAGTTAGCCAGCTTGGGAGTGGGTCCCAGGGTGGTAGCCTGGGTTGCAAACTGGCTGCACAACAGGACACAGAAGGTAATAGTGAGTGGCACACATTCCGAAGAAAGGGGGGGCACTAGTGGAGTACCTCAGGGCTCGGTACTGGGTCCAGTCCTCTTCAACATCTTTAAAGATGACATTGCAGAGGGTATGGAGGGAAAGGTATGCCTCTTTGCAGATGATACAAAGATCTGTAACAGAGTTGATACACAAGGGGGACTTGGCAAGGTTGGAGGAATGGTCAGATATATGGCAACTTAGATTCAATGCAAAGAAGTGCAAAGTAATGCACCTGGTAAACAAAAACCCAGGAGAAGAGTACACAATAGCAGGGGAGATACTAACAACAACAAAAATGGAATGGGACTTGGGGGTAGTCATATCGGATGATCTAAAGGTGGGTAAGCAATGTGAGAAGTCAGTGAGGAGAGCCAGGGGGATACTGGGATGCATAGGAGGGGGCATCACAAGTAGAAAAAGGGAAGTGGTTATCCATCTGTACAGATAGTTGGTGAGAGCCCATCTGGAGTACTGTGTGCAGTTTTGGAGACCTCATCTGCGCAAGGACATAGACAGGATGGAAGCAGTCCAGAGGAGGGCAACTAAAATGGTGCAGGGTCTGCATCAGAAATCGTATGAAGAGAGACTGAGAGAGCTTAATATGTATACTCTTGATTAAAGGAGGGATGGGGAGACATGATAGAAATGTTCAAGTACCTCAAGGGAATCAACAAAGTCCAAGAGGGTAGCATCTTTAAGAAAAAGAGATGTGTAAGAACAAGGGGACACAATTTAAAGAAAGAGGAGGGATGGTTCAGGGGTAATGTGAGGAAATCTTTTTCACAGAGAGAGTGGTGGATGCTTGGAACTGCATTCCTGGGGAGGTTGTTGGGGCTAAAACAGTGGGGGAATTCAAACATGCATGGGACAAACACAAGGCAATTGTAGTGGGGGGTGGCAGGAAGTAGGCTGTTGGTTAACTAGAATCTGCAGCTTATCCAGTAGATAGGGAAATGGGCAGACTGGGTGGGCCAATAGGTCCTTATCTGCCATCAAAGTCTATGTTTCAATGTTTCTATATAGGGGCATGATATCCTTTCTCCTCCTTCTGGATGAGATTCCTCTTGCAATACACCGCAGCATTTTGTTGACTTTTGCTGCCGCCTTCCTGCACTGAGCAGAGTTGTTCATGCTTCCCATATTGATCACTCCTAGGTCCTTCTTCTCTGTGAAGCTCCCCAACTGTACCCCATTCAAGTGATAATCTCTCCCCTGGTTCCTGGCTCTGAAGTGCAAGACCTTGCACTTCTTGGCATTGAACCCCAATTGTCATATTTCTGCCCACTCCTGCCATTTAGTCAGGTCCTCCTGCAACCCCTTCCACCTCTCTGCATCATCAACAACAGCTCCCATCTTGGTATTGTCTGTGAACAAACTGATCATGCTCCAGATCCCATGTGAGATATCTGCAATAAAAATCCCAAACACCAATAGTCCCAGTGCTAATCCCTGTGGTACCCTGCTCATCACTGCTTTTGGTAATGAGAGGTCCCCACCCCACCACCCTTCGTTGTCTTCCCTTTAGCCAGTTTGTGATCCATTTCACCATTTTTGTTCCTTCCCCCACGTACTCCAGTTCCCCCACCAACCTCCCATGTGGCACTAAATCAAAGGCCTTGCTGAAGTCTAAATACAGGACATTCACTGCATGGTCCTTGTCCAGTTCATACATCACTCAGTCATAGTACTCTACAAGATTTGTCTGGCAGGATCTGGCCACTACAAACCCATGCTGTTGACCATCCTGGAGACTGTTTTCCTCCAAGAAGCTCACTAGCCTCTCTTTTGGATTGGTCTCCCTGAGCTTTCACATGATCAATGTGAGGGTCACTGGCCTATAGTTTCCTGGTGCATCCTTTGGGCCACTTTTGTCATTGGGCACCACATGGGCCATTCTCCAGTCCTATGGTACATATCCCATGTCCATGGATGTATTAAACAAGTCAGCCAGTGGCCCCGTCAGGACCTCTGCCAACTCCCCTAGAACCCTAGGCTGAATGCCATCAGGTCCAGGTGCTTTGTCCACCCTCAATGCCCTCAACCCATCTGGTACCCTGCTTTTTGTAATCCCTACATTTGTCATCTCCTCCCTCCCACCCACCCCTTGCCTGGGGTACCTGCCCCCTTCTCCTGCATGAATACAGAGCAGAAGTATTCATTCAGTGCCTCTGCCTGATCCACCCCTTTCTTCATCCATTCCCCATCCTTCTTAATCCTTACCAGATGATCCTTGCTCCTTCTTCTCTCTCTGATGTAGTGGAAGAAGTCTTTTTCTCCACTTTTGATTCCCTGAGCCAGTCTCAGCTCCCTGGATGCCTTGGTCACCCTGTCAAGTCTGGTAACCTCCCTGGACTTCTCCATATCCTTATCTTAACCATCCCCAATTTTCTGTACTTTAGAAATGCTGCCCTCTTGGCCCTCACCCCTTCCATAACCTCCTGTGTCAGCCAACTGGGTTTCTTTGCCCTTTCCTTCTTGCTTTTCTTCCTAGTGCAAGACTCTGTAGCATCTGCCAGCCCTTCCTTTATGATTTCCCATTTCTGGTCTGGATCCATGTGTGGTTGCATATCTGCCAGGTGAATGCTGCAAATTTCCCCCATCTTCTTAAAGTCCACCCCTGAACTCAATCACCCTTGTACCCGTGCCCCCAGTTTCTCTCCCCATGTTGAGCGTGAACCACATCGAAGAGTGGTCACTCCCAGCTAATGGTTCCTCCACTTCCAGATTCCTTACAGCTTCCCCGTTATCCAGTACAAGGTCCAGGGTCCTTTCTAACTGAGTTGGCACTTGGACCAGTTGTGTCAGGAAGCTGTCATGAAATGCTTCTAACAGGACCCATTCCCTTGCACTCATGGTGGATGGGGTGCCCCACTCCACCTTCTGTAAGTTGAAGTCCCCCACCAGCACTGTTCTCCCCTTCTTGCTGACCTTCCTAATTTGTTCAGCAAATTCTCTATCCAGGTCACTCCCCTGAGCTGGTGACCTGTACACTACCCCATCCTCAGTGTAGTATTCTTTGCATCTTGGAACTGCATCCATAGTGCTTCTGTCCTCCCCTCCTCCCCTTCCTCTGTTACACACTTTATCCCCTTCCTTACATAGATGGCCACTCCCCCCATTCCTGTTAGCACTATCCTTTCTGAATAACCTGAACCCTGGGATCATCATATCCTAGTCCTGGTACTGGGTGACCCACGTTTGCATGATGGCCACAATGTACACCCCCTCCACTGCCAAGAGAGCCTTAACTCCACTGTTGTATTCCTTAGGCTTGTTGCATTCAGTGAGACCACCCTCCAGCTCGTATCCTCCCTTTCCCTACCCCTATTTTCCCACCCCCCTCTTCCCTCCCTGTGCTGTCTCCCCACTGCCATTTCCCTTACCTAGGAAGCTGAGCTCACCAGGCACCCCTTTCTGGACCCTTTTCCCATCAGAAGTCCCCTCACCATCCCCCTCCTAGTTTAAATCCATGATTGTTGATATATACCCCTGTATTCCCCATTTTAGTACTCCCTTCCCATTCCGGCTCAAATTTAACCTGTCCCCTGCACATAGGTCACTATTACATAGATACATAGATACATAGACAGTGTCGGCAGATAAGGGCCTATGGCCCACCCAGTCTGCCCATTTGAGCTTGTAAGTTCAGTTTGTTTTCCTAGAAGTCTGTTGCACCTTACCCCCTGACCTCCAGAATTCCTTTATGTCTATCCCATGCATTCTTAAATCCCGTGATTGTTTCAGCCCCCACCACTTCCTCTGGCATGCATTGAACTCTTCTATCCTTTTTTTCCTCACTGTACTCACACATGGTACCAGGAGTACCTCAGAGAATGCCTCCAAACCCCCTACCTCCTCACACTGCCTACCCAAATCCTCAAACCTCCCCTTTACCATCTCTACAATCTCCCCACCAAGTTGTTTGTACCCACTATGTGAGGTTTCTTCCTCCCCTTCCTTGTGCACTTGAGAAGTGCCTGGCCCAGCCTGCCCATGGTCAACCCTGGAATAGCCTCAACCCAGATACAACTGTGCCTTTCTCCCCTTCTGCCCCATCTGACCCCTTTCCATATAGAATCCCCCAGCACTAGTAATGCCCATCTTCTTGTCCCATACCCACTTCTTCTATTATCACAGTCCACATTTCCAGAGTCAACACTATCCTGAACCTTATTACTTCTATCCACACCATATGCAACTCTAACATCTTCTCCTCATTTCTGCCTCCCCCTTTCTCTCTAATCTGCTCTTCCCCCCTTCTTTCTTTCTCAGTCTGACTCCTGACTCCTAGGGCTTCACTACCCTTCCTCCCCCACTGATCTCCGACACCTCCCCTACCACTTCCAATGCCAACACTGCAAACCAATTACTTGTTACCCCGCAGTGGTGCCCATCACCTCCTTCCCCTGCCCTGAGCCTTCCCTTCACTTACTGCCCCTCTGTTCTCATTACCCAATCCCCCATCCCTTCATCCTCATGGGATTTAGCCCTGCTTTTCCTCCTCTGCTTTTCCTAGCTACTCCTTTCTGGGGTCCAGCCTACCCCAGTCCCCCCTCCATCACCCTCTCCAGCTCCCTCCAAAGCCCCTCTATCTCATCTTCCAGTCTGCTCAGCCTGTAACAAATCAGACAGCCCCCCAGTTTCCATAGTATAGTCATCCAAACAGCCGCCTCACAACCATTGCACCCCACTATCCTCCCTGTGCCTGCCACCCTCACACCATGTTGCCCCATTACATCCACTATTCTGATGCCTCCAGCCACCCTTATTCATGCCCCTCTACTGCCAGTGTGAGCCCCCTCATAGTGCCTCATTTTCCTTCCCTCCATTATCTGCACTTAACTTAAACGTAACCTTAATTTCTTATCACACAGTCTGTACGACAATAGCTGGATACCATATGTGACCCTACTAGCTTGCTTCCAAGTTCTTCTTTACCCCATTGTAACCTAGCTTTATTTTTATTTATTTATTTTTTATCTATTTTAAACATTTGTTTACTGGGTAAGTGCAATGAGCCAAAGGCCCATTTTCATGTACGACCCAGGGACCGAATACATATACAGTCAAGATGTTTGCAAGTAACAAAAACTCACATCACAATACAATACAACATTAAACATACATCACACAAATTACAATACACAAAATAAATAATATATATATATATAAAATAATCATTGAAAACAACAACAATGCAATTTGTCAAGAAAATAATTTCTTAACCTAATTTTAAATGTTTGATGACAAACATTCTGATATAAAAAATTAGGAAGCTCATTCCAATTTTTAGCAGCAGAGTAAGTAAAAGAACCATCCCACATTTTAGTCTTAGTCATTGGGAACTTTAACTTAATTTGATGATCTGAACGATGTTCCCGTGAATTTATTTTAATGTGTAGTAATGAATATAATGGAGAATCTATACCTTGATGAAGAACTTTGTCTGTTAATAAACATAAACTGTATAGACAAACCATCCTAGGAGGAAGCCAGGCAGATAGTCTATACAGCTCACAATGATGAGTAGAATAGGACAACTTAAAAGTAAATCTACAAATACCATGAAACACATTAGTAACAAGAGATAACTCTCTATTAGACAAGATAGTAAAAAGAAATGCATTGTAATTTAACTGAGGTAATAAGACACCCTCAGCTATTGCACGTCTTGCTGGTAAAGTCAACAGAGATTGGAACTTGAATAATACACCTAGTCTCTGATTTATCTGACGAGAAATAGATTTTACAAGATCAGGAAATTTTAAGTGTTGGTCCAACAGGACTCCAATATATCTAAATTGTTTTACCTGCTCCATCCCATTACCCAATACATCAGAGATGGTCAAATTATGAGATCTATTAAGTCTAATTCTGGATGCAAAAAGCATACATTTTGTTTTCATATTATTTAATGCTAAACAATTCCCTTTTAACCACCTACAAAGAATAGTGAAGTCCTTATTTAAGGACTTATTTATAAATTCAACTGAAATTGAACTTTTATACAAAATAATATCATCTGCATAAACCAGGCAATGTGTATCATTCAATAGAGATGGAACAACATCTACAAATACAGTAAACAAAAGAGGGCCAAGAACGGACCCTTGGGGCACCCCCTGTAACAAAATTTTACTAGTTGAAAATGCTCCATTTAGTCCTACTTTAAGTGGACGATTAGACAAATAACTATGAAACCAATCAACAGCAATCTCCGTCATACCATAACTTTGGAGCGTCCTGATCAGCAAAGGATGGCTTACTAAATCAAAGGCCTTGGACAGGTCCACGAACACAGCACCAGTGAGCAAACCCTCATCCCTAGCTATACTGGTGTGGTTCATGAACCTGGCCAAGGCCGTCCCTGTCCCATGATGCTTACGAAACCCCTGCTGATCATGAGTCCTGAGACCATTATCTTGTAAATAGGCAGTATACTGCTCATTCGCAAGTCTCTCAAAAATCTTACCCAAAGGTGGCAAAAGAGAAATAGGATGATAATTGTTCATATCCATTCTATCACCAGATTTATAAATAGGTTTGAGTACTGTCTGTTTCCATACATCAGGGAAACATCCAGTAAGCAAAGATAAATTATAAATAGAAGTAAGTGGATAAATAATATATTCAGAAATCAGTTTTAAGAACTGAGTTTCAAGTTCACATGCACTTGAACAAATTGGCATGTGTTTCAAGAGATAGTAAACCCGACATGGTTCAATAAATGAAAAAGAACCAGATTCAGAAACAACATGAGATTGTCTTTCTGTACACAGGTCCTGAGTAAAGGCCTGCGTATACCTAGACAAATCAAAAAAATTGTCCAAAAAAGAATCACAAATAACCTGCACATCAGAGATCACTTGACTATCCTTACGAAAAGCTCCAATTGATTCTTTCCTAGATCGATTAATTAAAGAATTTATATAAAGACCAAAACCTTTTTGGATTATTTAGACTAGAAGTTTGTAAGTTCTGAAAATAACTAGATTTACTTTGCCTCATTTTTTATTTTACATTCATTTCTAAGCTTCCTATAGCTATTAAAATCTCTAATTGACTTAGTTACCTTATACAATTTCCAGGCAGCATCTCTCAATTTCATTAAATGTAACAAAGGGGCAGTAATCTATTTATTCAGGGATCCTCTAGCTCTCCTAACCACTCTAGGAAAATATTTATTTTGTAATCCCAAAACAGTGGAAGTAAAATAGTCAACAGCAATATTTACATCTGGGATTGCATCCAGATAAGTCCAATCAATATTCTGCAAATCAATAAGAAGATCACCACTGACCTCATTAACAAACTTACGGTACGATATGAACCTAGGAGGCAATTTAGGCCTTTTAGATTTCCATATGCAATAAGTGGCCAAATGGTTGCTAATTACATCAGGAAGTACACCAACACCAGAAATGTTTACCTGTTTATTAACAAGAACCCAATCTAAAATTGTATGGTTCTGACTATTCATATTCATATGAGTAAATGAGTTAATGAGCGGAGACAGGCCGACATTGGTCAATAACGTCTCTATAGAAGGATCATTTATAGGATCTCAATGAATATTAATATCGCCAGTAATCAAAAGATCACTACCTGATTGAATAGTTGCTACAAACTGTAAAATATCATCCAACCCTTTTTTAGCAGTTTTTGGGGGATTATAGACTGTACAAAATCTCAACTTTTGGCAACCACCCAACTTTCAATTCCAATAACAACCATTCTAAATCAGATGTATGTTTATATTCAGGAAAAATCTCTACTAATTTTAATTCAGATTTATAGTACACCATTATACCCCCTCTTTTCTCTATTCCGGTCCTATCTTTCCGTATTACATTATAACCTTCAAGACCAACAAGATTATCTGATACTGAAGGTTTCAACCAGGTTTCAGTCACACTAAATATGTCTGGGTCATAGGTAGTGACCCAGGCCTCAATTTCAGTTTGTTTAGACATAAAACTTCTAACATTTAAATGAGTTATTCTTAAACCTTTAGGTTGCCAATAGTTGTCATAATTTCCTACATTTGAAATTAAAGGCACAGGGTTTGTTTCCACATCACCAGATAAAAGTAGAATACACCACATAGTACCAAGCAACTAGGAAACAAACAACATGTTTACACTAGATGTTGAACAAAAAAAAACCTTTTCATATACAGTTCTCCTATTAAGGCTACCCAAATTCCTAACAGTTAAGGAAAGAAAGGAAGTAAAGACATTTAGTAAGTTTGAAAATGTATAGTCAGTAAATGAATAATCATGAATATTTGCTAATATAGGGTCAGCGTAATGTATCACACCATGATCAAGCAAGAATAACCCCGTACCACAACACATCAGAAATATCTGGAAGTCCCACATATTAGCTGACTAGTCAATCAATAAATAACCTAAATATAATACTTGTAAAGTTATCTAATAACAGTACAAATATTTACATGCTGTCTCCCCACAGTCTCCCTCCGTTGACTCCCGAAAGTGACTCCATCACTCCTGCATACTTCCACTCACAAGTACAGCCACTCCGCAGACAGCCACTAATGATGGTACAATTATACTGGGAAATCAATTAGCAGTCTCAGCCCCTTAATTAACCGTCTAGCTGCACTCACCCGCCCAGTAGCCCCCTCGCTTACTGAGAACTGTGAACAGATGTAAAAAGCAGCACACAGCTTCCCAGACTATCAGGGCACAAAGTCTGTTACTCAGGAGATGTAGTAGGAGCCTCCGCAACCGGCTGCAGGCAGGAAAACAGGGCACATGATGCAGCGTGGAGTTGTTGATTTAGCAGCCCTCTCGCTAACCGAGAACCGGGAACAGATGTAAAAAGCAGCACACAGCTTCCCAGACTATCAGGGCACAAAGTCTGTTACTCAGGAGATGTAGTAGGAGCCTCCCCAACTGGCTGCAGGCAGGAAAACAGGGCACAAGATGCAGCGTGGAGTTGTTGATGTAGCAGCAGCAGTCTCAGGTAGTACAATAATGCAGTGCTTTTAAAATGCAGTCTCTGCCCCTTAATTAGCTGTCTAGCTGCACTCGCCCACCAGGTAGCCCCCTCGCTTACTGAGAACCAGGAACAGATGTAAAAAGTGGCACACAGCTTCCCAGACTATCAGGTCACAAAGTCTGTTACTCAGGAGATGTAGTAGGAGCCTCCCCAACCGGCTGCAGGCAGGAAAACAGGGCACAAGATGCAGTGTGGAGTTGTTGATTTAGCAGCAGCTTCCTAGCTCAGTAACTCTAGTTAACACATTTACACATGACCTTGTCAGCTTGAACTCTAAACTTTCAAATTCAAGTAAGCAGTTACCCTCCTTAATCCAAACTTGTCAGTTTGACTTTCAAACTTGCAACTTTAAAGCATTTAAACCTTAAAATCCAATGAGTAAAAGCTTGAGTGTCTGAACTTTTCATCACCTGACTATTAGCTTGAAGAGTTAGCTCATACTGGAAGTTTGGAGCTCCCCAAGCTCTTCCCTCACAGCCTTCAAGCACAACCCACAGTGACTTTTCAGTATTTAAGAAGGACTGGTGGAGGTGGTGGGTGGCGGGGAGGGGAGGATTTTTTCAATCCATTCAGCCACAGTCCCCAGATAATTTTATCTATTTATTTGATTATGACTTTGTTAACTGGGTAGGTGAACTGATACCAGGGACCATTTTCAGGCATGGCCCAGGCCACATAAGGTGGCACAGAGTAGAAATATCAAAATAACAAGAACATAACAAGAGCAGATAATACATAGTGAAAGGTTACAGTTGTTACATTTGGCAATACATGGTGGCAGTAGTTGAGGGACAACAAATAACAAAGCAAAGTAAGGCTGATGGTGGCACAGTTTCAGTAAATAAGAGAATCTATTTGGCCCTACCCCTGGAACCTTTGAGGCGGGCTAGTCCTTAAAGCAGTGGCAGGTGGATGCCAACAAGAGCCAGTCTTTAAGGCGAGGCTTGAATTGGTGATGAGTGTTTATGGTGTGCAGTTCAGTGGGCAGACAAGCCAGCAACTGTTGAAGAAAGATTTAATCTTAATTCAAACACCACCAGTAAAACTTACAAAACACTCAGAGATAAATAAACTCTGAGAGACAAATATTCCTCATATTCAAACTCCTCTCTTACCTCTCCCCACAGCAAGTAGAATGAACAGACAATGTCTCAGTGAACATTTTAAGAGAGATTCAAACTAAAATCCAAACAAACTTGATTGACTGCTCTGTTACTGGGCAAAGAAACCCTTCTCCCAGCCCAGCTCTTAACCCAAATTAAGGAAAAAAACAACAACTACCTGATTCTTTTAAGGTACAGTAACATGTGTTTCACCACTTTCTAGGAAAAGTAAAGACTTAAAATATGTAGAAAACTAATGACCAGTGGCCATTCTGAATGCTGATTATAAAATATTTACTGAAACCTTCAATAATAGAATTTTTCCCTTATTAAGTAATATCATACATCAAGACCAGAGTGGTTTTACTCCTCACAGAGCCATTCATACAGATTTTCATAACATCCAGTTTAATGGGACACTGTCAGGTTTTATGCTGTTTCTTTTAAGTGCATGCAGGCATTTACTCTGTTGCCAACTCCGTGTCTGCAAACTGCTCCTGTAACTTGTTGCCAGACAAAAGTAAAACATTTATGTTTTTTATTAAAATTACCCTTAATGAATCCCAACCTAAATGCCAGCCGGCAGCTGGTCCTGCACATCCATATGAGAAAAATGACGCCGATCTGTGAGAATACTCGTTCACAAGTGAGTCAGGCATAGTTAAAAAAAATACTGCACCTGGTAGTATTCACGTCATTGCACTTTACAAAGTTAGCAAATATGGAGCACTCCTGTCTATTTATTTTTTTCATTTAATGTTGAAGCAGTGACTCTGGGTATGTGCCTTCACATCAACACTATGTGTTTCAGTAAAAAAGTTAAACAGGTTAGAGCACTTCATTTTAAGTGGGACTAATATTGTAAAATGCAGTGAAGAGAATGCCTGACACGCTGTTCCTTTTAACTACAAAAAATATGTCCAACTTGTATGTGAACGAGTGTTTCTGTGAATCGGAACCATTTTACTCACATGGACATGCAGGAGTGACAGTTGGCTAGCATTTAGGTTAGGATGCTGAAAAGGTAATTTCAATGAAAAACATGTTTTACTTTTGTGTGGCAAACAAATTACAGGAGCAATCTGGAGACATGGAACAGGCAACAGAGTAAATGCCTGCACACACTTAGAAACATAGCATGAAACCTGACAGTGTCCCTTTAACATTGAACATGTACAATCAGATAAAAAAGAAGCAATGCTACTATCTCTGGATGCATGTAAAACATTCAACATTCTCGAATGGAGATACGATTCTTTGCCTTAAAAGTCTTTGGTTTTCTGTATGTATACATTAACTATGGTAAAAATATATGTGATCCATCGAAAACGAAAAATTAAGACTAGTAATTTTACAGAAACATTTGTTTTATTTAGATGAGTAAGGCAGGGCTGTTCCCTCTCATCCATAATGTTTGTTGTTGGGCTTGAAATCCTGTTCATGAAAATAAGAGATAATCCAGGCATAAAAGAGATTAAAACAGGTTAATCAGAAACCAAATAAATGATAGTGTTGATGATTTGCTACTATTATTGGAGGATCCTATACACAGTTTAGCAGAATTAAAAAAAAATAGTAGTCAAATTTTTGAAAGTAGCAGAGCACAAAATAAATGATAAGTCCAAAATGATTATTTTTAATCAGAAACAATAAGATGAGGGGAAGCTTGGTTTTGGCACCAAGAATGGTGGATGGCTAGATTGTGAGCTCTGTTCCCCAGCAAGCCAAAGCCATCATTATCCGTCATTAGTCGGGGGTTCTTGACTTCCTAAGACATACCCACTACCAACCTGAATCCATGAGCAGTGAAATGTAGTGACCAATTTTCCAGCAATAGCCCTGTGGCGCCGGTTGCAGTGTGACTCGCTCCAAAGAGGGGGATAGGGAAGTAGGCCGCATTCGGGCACCTGGACCACTCGCAGTCGGGTTCTAACATTGCACCCATCAGACAGCCCCATACAGAGGATATGGAGTAGAGCTTTAGTCGGGGACTGTGGGCTCGAAGCAGCATACGATCATTACATTGTTGGAGCAGCTTATTCAAGAAGGGATGGATCCACTACCAAACCAGACACTGTCATAAATCCCGAATACTGGGGAAAATGTCATACAGCCAGTGGATGTTGGGGCATCTCTCCAGCATATTACTTTCATGCTGGAAACCCTCCTCACTAGGGTTGACTCAATAACCACTACTTTATCAGGCACAGTCATGGAAGTTAAGGGGCTTAACGATACAATGAATGTAGTGGAACAGCAACTGGAAGATTTTGAATCGAACAATGCTAATCTTTGGCAAAAATTAAGAGAGCATGAGGAGAAACTGGCTACTCTATAGAGGAGAGTGGAAGATCAGGAGAACAGAGGGGGGTGAAACAATATCAAAATTCTTGAATTTCCAGAAGGGGTCAAGGGCAAAAACAGTGAGAGTTTTCTAAATGAAGAAATCCCCAGGATCCTAGGGGCTAGATGGACTGGACCACTGGAAGTAGAACGAGCGCATCGGGTCCCAAGCAAGGCCAGGCATTGTCAGGGGAACCCCTAGACCTATTATAGCTTACATCCTGAGGTACTCTATTAAAGAACAAATTCTCAATGCAGCCAGAGATAGAGGGGAACTGATGTGACGTGGGGCTAGCATCTCCTTCTTTAGGGATTTTTCAGTGGAGGTGGCTGCTCAGAGAAAAGCATTTCTACCTCTCAAAAAATTGCTATCAGAACAAGGATTCCAATATGGGTACAGAAACCTGGCCTGTCTTTATTTATCTAGGGAAGGCAGGGACATTATTGCAGAAACCCCTTGGGAAGTTGAGCACTGGGTACTCAAATACTGGCCTCAGCTGAATGTTCAAACTACAATTCCCAAGAGGATATGGGTACCGGGCCCTCGACATGAACCTGGGGCTCAGTGGAACAAAAATACAAGGGATATGCCAGGGGAGGTGAGGAGGGTGGCCTGGATAGTGTTGCGGTCAGATGCCTCCCCTAATTCTCCCCCACCACTCCGCAGCACGTTAGGTGGGACTGCTGCTCGTAGAGCCCCTCAAAATGTAGCTGAACCTACAATTCCAGTAGCGCTACCCCAAAGAGGTGCAATCTAACCTAACAGAGTGTGGCAGTGCCCCCTCAGTGGATGGAAGTCCCCTACTAAAGATCCCGGGGGTGCACCACCAGCCAGGTACAGCAGGGAAGATATTCAGTGCTCCAGTGGCTCGAGTGAAATCCCAGATAAAATTATCATTGTAGCTACTGTGGATGTATCATGAACTGAGCCCGATCTGGATATTGAAAATAAGCAGAATTTGTTGGACTATCTTGTGCGACCCGGACTTTTGACCTATGCTGCTGTGGCATCCATAGATATCCACCCATTGACTCAAAGGGAGGAAACTACTGTTAATGACTGAGGTTTTTGTCATATATGGTTGTAGTATGGAATGTTGGAATGTACAGGCTATATGCTACAGGCTTCTCTTGCTAGGCTGGTAAATGTATCTATCCCCAAAGTCCACCTCTGTGACTGGTGTTAGTGCCAGGTTACTTCAGGTTTAAGTCAAACAGTGGAGGATCTTCTCCCCCCCTTATTTTATTGGGCAGCTGGCCTGCTAGGCTACATATGTTGCATATGACCCGTGGTACAAGCCTTACAGTATACTTAGGCTAAGCGTGGGAGCGGGTGGAATGCTCAAGAGGCAGGCTCATCTAGCTATCCTTGGGGCCTGGGCGAGGTTAAGGACTGTATGGACACCTTCTATTAAGGGGCACCTTTTCGACCTTCCCTTTCCTATTTTCTTCTTAGTATTTTCTTCCCCCTTTCATTAGCTCACCCCCCATCCCCCCTCCTGCCCCTTTAACCAAAGGGAACTTAGTTACCCCCTATGACTTTTTCTAAGTCGTGTCTTGCTGGGGATGGAGAAGACAGTTTCTGATTGCTTTCTGTCTCTACACCCTCTTTTAGTGACAGGTCAGTCTGGCTGATTGCCTTCCTCAAGGGATTGGTATTACACACATTCACCTTTTGACTGTTATATTAGTGTGCTATCCAACATAAAAAGTTTCTGACTGTTGTAAAAGTTACCTGCTCCTTTCACAGGTAATTCTTTGGTGGGTATATACCGACTTTAGGTTGTCCAGTTAATAGTGTTAACATAATTGTTTGCGTTTGCATATTAAGCTCTTACTGGGAGCTGCACTGTTGGACAGATCGTCTTCTTTTCAATCTTTCCTGTCAACTTCTGATCCCTAACTCAGTGAATTTTTTGCTGTTGTCCTCTTTACTTTATCTGGATTCAGATGATGAGTACTGGCTTCTTTTCTAAATCTGAGAATATGACATGGAACACAAAGGGGAGTATCAATCTGGTATCTTGGAATGTAAAAGGATTAAACCACCCAGTGAAAAGAACTATGGTCCTTAGGCACCTACATTCCTTGCAGGTGGACATTGCCTTAGTCCAGGAGACTCACCTCACTGCATTATATGTACAGTGGCTTAAGAAAGTATGGGTTGGTGCTGTTTTAGCAAGCTCAGCAACTAGCAAGTCCAAAGAGGTGGCAATTCTAGTCAAAAAATCATGCTCATGGGTGCAGGAACAAGTCGTTACCAATAATCAGGGTTGTTGGATTGTGGCTAGGTTTGTTTTCCAAGGGGGGAAGGCAGTGTTGGCTAACCTGTATGGCCCTAATGTAGACCAGCTGGATGTCCTGCTGGATCTCAACAAAGCTTTGGAATCCTTAACAATGGACCACCCACAGATTCCGATCTTTTGGGGCGAGGACTTTAACTTTGTCCTGTATGCCTTCCTGGACAAATCTAAAATGACCCCTTAATTGTTTCCTAGAGCATGGACAACATTGTGGGAAATTATAGGTGAATGGGGCATGTTGGACGTGTGGCGAAGAAATCACCCGTCTGGACGTGACTACTCATTCTTCTCCACAGCCCATACAACCTCAAGCAGGATTGATTTTTGGATGGCTAATTCTGCCACAGCTAAGGATACTTCCTGTGCTAAAATCCACAACATCTTTGTGTTGGACCATGCACCTGTTACTTGCTGTTACACTCCCTCGGGTCAGGCACTAGATGGAGATGCAACCCTCTTCTTCTTCGTGACCCTGACTTTTGTACCCAAATGAGGAAAGTCACTAGGGACTACTTTTCACTTAATCACATGGTTGACACCTCCTTAGCTACAGTTTGGGAGGTGTTTAAAGCAGTTCTAATGGGGCACATCATAGCCTATTCTGCACATCAAAACAAGCTGTGGCGAGCAGAACAAAATAAGCTACAGAGGGAGTTAGCAATACCTGAGACTAGGTTCAGAGGCTCCGGGGAAGGGGGAGTCGACACAAATCTTCTCAGAGATATTGTGGGGCTGAAGTACCGTATTAATACCATATTATATCAGAAGGTCTAGTGGGCGCTTTTTAGATCTAAGCATCTCTATTGAGAAGGGGGTGAGAAGGGGGGGAAATTGTTGGCGTATCAATTAAGACAGCAGCAGGCATCCTCTAGGATGCATGCCCTTAAAAATACAGATGGTGAGGTGGTCTCCTCACCTCAGAAACTTAATGCAAGTATGCAGCACTTTTATGAGAGGCTGTATCAAATGCACTATAACTTACAGCCTAGTCAGTTAGAGATGCAGGTTGAAGACTTGTGAACAAAGGCCGACACTCCTCAGCTACAGGAGGACATGCAGAAGGCATTGGACCAGCCATTCACAGAGGGGAAGGTGATGTCAGCCCTGGCCCAGCTGTCTCCTGGTAAGTCTCCAGAGCCAGATGGGATGACCATGGAACTTTAAAAGATGCTGGGGAAAGATATTAGTGCTCCCTTACTCGCTGTGCTGCAGGAAGCTCATGGGTTGGTATCCTTCCTCCTTCAACGAGGGAGGCTCTGATCACCCTCCTTCTAAAAAAGACAGAAGATTCTCTTAATTGTGCCAACTATCGGCAAATTTCCCTTATTTCAGTGGACAACAAGCTGGTGGCCAAAGTGCTCACCATAAGACTAACAAAGGTACTGCCATCTATTATTCATCCCTCCCAAGTGGTGTTTACGAAAGGGTGAGCTACAGCTGAAAACATTAGGCAAGTCTTGGACCCGAAGTGGGTTGCAATGCACTCCAAAGATCCCATGTTGGCATTAGCAGTGGATTTCACTAAGGCCTTTGACTCAGTTGAATGGCCCTATCTACACAAGGTTTTGCATCATTATTGATTTGGACATTATTTTCAACAATGGGTCAAAGTGTTATATAATGCCCTCTAGACTAAGATACTAACTAACAAGGACATCTCTCCTTCCTTCGTCCTGCAGAGGGGCACCCAGCAAGGATGCCCCCTATCCCCCCAGCTATTTTTGGTGGACTTAGACCCACTTATTCAAACGTTTCAGGTTACAGAGGAGGTTAATGGTATAAAGTTGGGCCAAAAGGAGTATCTCACAGCCGCATATGTGGATGATTTGTTGCTAACTCTGACCTACCCTAGGGACTCATTCCCTAATGTCCTAGAGATATTAAACAAATTTGCACAACTATCTGGGCTGAGAATTAACCAAAGCAAGACCAGTGTTACGAACCTCAACATAGCCTGCAGAAGGCAATGCCTGCAAGACCTTACATTGGCTTGGGACCCAACTGTCTTTTCTATCCCTGGAATCAATATTCAGGCTCAATGGCACAATCTTATATCAGAGAACTTTAATCCTTTAATCTCCTCACTCTCGGAGGAGGCCGGTAGATGGAAACACCTTAATCTTTCTCTTCCTGGAAAGGTGGCGACAATCCACATGTTACTACTATCCGGAGTGGCATATCTGCTTAACAATCTGCCAATTGCCTTGCCTTGTCAGGTGTTTTGCAAATTGGACAAGATAATTGCCTCCTTTATTTGGGAGGGCAAGACTCCCCGGTGGAGTCACAGAAAGCTACAGGCACATTGGACCAAGGGTGTTCTAGCACTCACATGGCTGCAGGGTTACCATTGGACCTATACTTCCATGCAGGCTACAAAATGGTTTGCCCCCTTTCATACCATCCCCCCACAATGGGTGTCATTAGAAGCCCAGTTAATGGCCAAAACCCCTTTGGGGACACTTCTGACTGGCATATGGAGGACTACCACTCAACTCACACCAGTCATGGCTGAAACAAGGCAGGCATGGTCTAGAATTATGGAAGCTTCCAATACTCCAAAGACAGCCAGATACCTGCCCTACTGATACCAGGCACTTTGGCATAATCCACTTCTTACAGTGGATAATGAAATGCTCCACTGGCTGGAATGGGTAAGTAAAGGGATGTCCGTTATTCAAGATCTGTATATGGACAATTCCAGTGACTTGATGTCCTTTGCACAACTGAGGGTCAAATACTCCTTACCATCCAGGGATTTTTGGAGGTATTTGCAGATCTGTAATGCAATTCACATGACTAAGGCATTAGCCATAAGGGATCCAAACTGGGACTGCGGACACAGTTACACAATAAAATATCTTTAAGAAGTATGGCTGGTAAATTCTATAGTACTTGGTGAGATGCACAACCAGATCATACTGAGTCTTGTATGAAGGCCTGGAGTGAAGAACTCCATCTTATCATTACTGGGGAGACGTGGCCCTAATGCCTCCACCTTGCTCACTACGTGTACCAAGATGTTAGGAGTCAGCAGATCCAACTTAAGATTTTGCTTAGGTGGTATCTTACGCCTGCGATCCTTCAGTTGTGGGGTATTTTTCCGCATGCTCAATGCTAGAGATGTGGGCATAGCCCTGAAAATATGCTGCATATTATGTGGGAATGTCCAACTTTGTCGAACTTCTGGAATGCTATAGCAATGGATTGCTCTGGAATCTTGGGGGTTTCCATTGATATCTCCAAACCATTCCTTTTGTTGGGGAATCCATCCCCTGTTGGTTCCCTGCCATGGCCTCACTTAAGCTGGCTGTAGGTTGCTTTATTGGAAGCAAAGAGGCTGCAGCTCTTATCTTGGAGACAACCACAACCTCCGCCCCCCCATTCCACTCTGGCACTCAGCGGTAATAAGGCTGGCCACATTTGAAAGGCTAACATATGCCAATAAGGGTAAATTATCTTTTTATTGCTAGAAATAGGGTTTTCTTCCTGAACTCTGTACTGTGCAAAGCCCCCCTTCCATCTCCAGGCAACCCACCCACTACTCTCAGGTGTGTAGCAACCGATGGCTGACTTACAGGAGCCCAGGGTGAGGTATGCTTATCTGATTGGGAAAGGTAGCGCTCCTCTCACGATCGCTCTTCTCTACTCTTTCCTGGTAACTCTTCTCTTTCTCTCACCTGTATGGATCATGTTACTCATAAATATGTTTGACTGTATTTAATGGTAATAACCTCTCACATTATATACGTGAGCCTTCTAAAGTGGACGGCTGAGGGGTGAAAGTAGCAATTGTGTTTAAATGGAATGTATTTCATTAGGCTTACTTTAGAAGTGTATGTTTTATTGTGACCCAAATCAGTAGTATTTTAGTTAACCTGCAATGTGTAGTGTATCACTGAAAAGGATTAAGAGGTGACAATATGCTGTAAAATTTCTGTCCATGAAAACTCAATAAAACATGTACGTGTTAAAAAAAAAGAAACACTCAGATGATATATGGCAAATATTTAATTCCTCACTACAGGAAGAGGACATGTAATACTTTGGTATTTAATCAGCAAGCAATGTGCCTAAGTTATATCACTTGAATCATCGTTCTCGTTTAGTGAGTTTAAAAGATCAGCTTTTGAGTTGGGAGAAAATGCCTTTATCACTATTGGGGAAGATACAAGTGTTAAAAATGCTATAAAGATTCCCTATCTTTCATATATACATACTACAAGCCATTATCGTCCAGGTACCAGTGAGTTGGTTTAAAATGTTATTTATATGTTTAGGAACTTTGTATGGAACTACAAACATCCTAGGATCCAACCTGGGACTGAGGAAAATTCAGGGCAGTTTTGCTTGTACCAACATTGGTTCCCACCATTTGACTTATTTAGTTAAACTATCCATTCTTTGGGCAAATTCAGATAAAAACAAGCATTTTTCAATGCCGAATGTTTGCTTGCTGGTACTGGCATTGGTAGTGTAGAAGTTACAGAGCTGTATAATAGGAATGGCAGCGAAGTATTGAACTGAAGCCAACCCAACCACCACCCTGCAGAGAGTGGCAGGCATTGGGTTGTGCCTTTGGGTCATCAGGCATAACGACCATGCCATTTCACCACACATTACCCTGCAGACACTGACAAGTGTCACAGTGTGCCTTTGGATCTTTGGCCCTTATGCGCACCCCATTCCATCAGGAAATATGGTGAGATGGGTGCGGTATAGGAGAATGGGGTGAAGTTTGGGCCCGAAGAGTCCGAGGCACACCTTGATGCCTCTCACTGGCTGCAAGGTGTGGGTGGGGGTGGAATGGTATGAGCATGACAGGCAAGAATCCCAAGTCACACCCCTGATGCCTGTCATACTCTACAGGGTGGGGCATTATGGTCGGAAAGCCTAACACCTCAGGCATTCATTGGTATTTTCACTCCAAATTATCAACATGTGTTTTTTGTGACCCCCACCTCATGAACAATGGCAGTATCAGTTTGTTAGCCAAAAACTGCTTTTGCACAGCAACTATGGCATTTGGCACCACAGGTGCAAAAACACATTCCAAACAGAATGTGAAAAATGACAGTGGTACTGTTCATGGGGAGGTGTAAAACATGGCAATGTTGAAAATCTGCTCTGAAACTCTTAAAAAAACTGGTGAAGTCACGAGTGTGCGTAGAAACTGTGCAACGCACACCCGTAATGTAACTAGTTTGGGGATTTTTTTACAGCAGATTGTTAACACAGGCATTTTGGGACCTCCGATCATGAACAGTGTCAGTGTAATTTCCTTTATCTGTCCTGAACAATGATTTCCCACAGCGACCATGCATCTCTGCACTGAAAGTGTGAAAACACATTTTGGCCATGTTGTGGAAAATGACAGCTGTACTGTCCATAAGGAGGTGTGGAAAAATGCCACTGATGAAAATCTGGACTGAAAATGTTACAAATTCATGAACCAACGAGGGTGCATGGAAACTGCGCAATGTTCACTCATAACACAGTCATTTTATGGAGTTTTGTCACCAAAATTTCAACATAGCCATTTTAAGAGCTCTGCTCATGACCAGTGTCACTGTGATTTTCATAATCTGTTCCAAACATTGTTTTCGCACACCGACTGTACCATTGTGCGCTACATGTGCGGAAACACATTTTGGGCGAGATGTGAAAAATGGTAGCTGCACTGCTCATAAGGAAGTGTGGTAAAATGGCACTGTTGAAAATCTGGAGTGAAAATATTGAAAATTTGCGAATTTACAAGCGTGCATAGGAATTCTGCAACGCACGCTCGTAAAACAGTCATTTTTAGGAATTTTTTCACCAAATTTTCAACATAGCCATTTTAAGACCTCTGCTCATGAACAGTGTCACTGTGATTTTCTTAATGTGTCTCGTACATTGATTTCGCACACCGACTGCACCATTGTGCGCTACATGGGCAGAAACACATTTTGGGTGAGATGTGAAAAATGACAGCTGTACTGCTCATATGAAGGTGTGGTAAAATGGTAATGATGAAAATCTGGAGTAAAAATATTGAAAATTTGTGAACTTACTAGCGTGCATAGGAACTGCGCAATGCACGCTCGTAAAACAAGTCATTTTTAGGAATTTTCCTCCTAATTTTCAAAATAGGCTTTTTGAGAGCCCACCTTATGAACACTGGCAGTGTTATTTCATTAATCATTCTGGAAAGGTGATTTCATGCAGTGGCTTCGAAATCACCCTTCAGGCCCGAGTAATGCCATGACAGTGCAAGAATTCATGAGGAGGGGTCCCAAAAACCCCATGTTGAAAATTTGGTGCAAAATTCCAAAAATGTCTGAGATATGCAACAAAGTTTAAAAACCCTGTCTATCCCATTATACAGCTTACTGGCATTTCCTCAGTTCGCGGTCAGCTTTGAAGAGTGCAGGCGTGTTCCCAGTCCACGAAGATCGTCGTGCCGGACTCCAGAGGCAAGTATGGGGTGGGGGTGGGAGGATGCAGGGTTTGCAGTGGATGGGTGTGGGTTGTGGGGGCAGGGAGAATCACGAGGACCATTTTTTTCTTTACAGGTTTTTTGGGGGAAGATGGCCTGGGACATTTGCCATGCTAGGGTGGGCTCCCAGTGTGGCAGAAGGACAGCTGGGGGGCGTGGAGCCAACTGAGGATTGGGCACCTCCATCAGTGACAGCATGGGGGAGAGAGACAGTGGATCCGAAGGGGATTGGGCGCCCCGTCAGCATGAACATAATTTTGCCATGCTGGGGTGGGCTCCCATCGTGGCACCTGGATGCTTTGGGGGGCGTGGAGCTGAAGGGGGATTGGGCACCCCATCGGCCGTACAGTGGGGGGGAGGGGGAAGGCGCATGAGCACACAGCGTGCATGCGTGCACGCGCGTGTGTGGGGGGAGAGCTCTGCTCACTGAAGCGGAGCTATCCCTTTCAACTGTATGCCACTGCATTTTCAGCTGTCATGTCGTGTCTGTGACCACACCTGCAAACACACTGACTGAATTGGAAGAGGCTGACACACCTCTGGAAAACTCGTATGATGGCACTATGTTTCTTGCACATGCATGCCAGCAAACATAATGATGTTGAAGTCAAAAACTCAATTTTAGGAAAAGCTCAAGAAGGACAAGATTGACACTGAGAACATCAGGCATGCATCCCTAATTCCATGAAAATTAATTATGGCATCATTAAGAACATTAATGAGTTGGCTAAAATAAATATCTTATTGAGATTGTCCACAAGCATTTCTCCATTTACCTAAATGTGGAATAATCAATATATAAGAAATCCTGGATAGAAATAGGGATTATCAGGTGGAATGACTTAATGAAGAACTGTAAACTTCTGAATCAGACAGACTGGAAATATAAATGTAATCTAGAGAACCAGTGAGACTATTTTCTTTCAACTAATTCTCGCATATAAAAAAGATTTTCAGTGCTGGGAAAGAGGGCCAAATGACAGACAACTAAAATTAAGAGTCGAAGTCTCATCTTTCCAGCAAGTCGAGGAAGGTTTTCCCTGTATTATTAATCACTTACACCATTTTTAAGAAAAACATTTTGAAGAAACAATCAGGTAGACTGGTCTGGTGGCACTGACGGTTGAGGCACTGGATACCACACCTCACACCATGCCAGTGACCCCGGTTCAGGAGCGGACTGAGGTCATTTGAGGGCCAGTGGGGGAGGCAAGGATTGAGCATCACAGGTCTCCTTCCTCGAGGGTTGGGGGGGGTCTGTGCTGTGAATGGCACAGCTAGGAGGGCTCACCCATGCCCAGGGTGCTCAGTTGCCTCCATGGAGGAGGAGACAGCAGCTGCACCCATTGCCTGGCGCACTTGCTCAAAAGGGGCAAAAAAAAGGAGGAAAAATCCCCAGCAGCAGGAAGACACCTGACTCCCTGCAGGCACTGCTCCTGGGCCAGGCATAAGGTAAACCCCAGTAATTTCAGGGGACGGAGCTGGGGGGTCAGGCAGAAGGGGGCTGTCGCGGGGGCACAGAAACAGCAGCTGTGATAAAAAAAAAACAATCAGATAGTAATATATTGAGTTGAAGTCCAGCAGTTCATGTCAGCAGTGAAAATCTGTACAGTACGTAGATTCATGAATGATTACAAAATGTTAAAGTATAAGATGATTGAATTCAAAATCATTAATCATGCTTATTTCCTTCCTCAAGACTTTTCAAAATGAAGAGCAAACCAGACAGTGATTGTTGGGGTTATAGACTATGTAAAAACAATTGGATATAATTGTTTGAAGTGCTAGAAGGAAGAGGAGACCAATGTATCGATATTAAAAAATACACATACTCTTATTTTAGAATGGACAAGAAAAAAAGTACTAGGAGACTGGGAATGGCTCATTTATAAAGCAAACAACATTGCTGTTAAAAGAATAATTTTAAAACACTGGTAATACCCAAATATAGATTTGCCCTTTCCATTCGGTACCTGGAAGCAGATTTTCCTAAATTCCCTATAGAATATTGGTTTTTTCTTCAAAAATAATGATAGATTTGAGAGTTTATATAATAAAGAAATATTTGTACGGACCAAATATGACTTTATGCAGACTTGAATATAGGGATGTGGCTCTCTTTTCACATCTACTTATCGTTCAAACAAAACAGTGCAATACTTTGTCATAGTAGTATTACATGAGTAAGCTGTATTTTGAACTTGTAAGACATGAAAGGCAGAAGCCAAAGGCTATGTTGTTGATTTTGGGTAGTATAATATGTACAAGATTAATGACAATATCATGTTACATTATTTATGGAGATCATTTGTTATATGTTTTCTTTCCAATAATTACACAGCATACACATGTTGTTATATTTACTGTTCATCTTTTTTTCATACAGTATATTTCCTGTTTTGCTATTATGGTATGTTACATGACCCAATAAAAACTGTTATTTGCAAAAAAAAGCTCAGTGCCACTACCACCAGGAGTCATGGGGCACCATCAACCTACTTCTTGAACACTGTGCCTGAGTCAGAGATTTTGCTACCTGCTGAACTGCTCCTCTTGTTGCCTCCTCCCTCAGCCTCCACCAGAATGGATGCCACAGTTGTGGCAGAGAAAAATTTGGCCACACTACTACCACCACCACTGCTTCCAACTACTCCTCTACTACTACCAGCACCAGAGCCCATAGATGATGCTGCTACAGACATAGATTATTTTATTGCAACAACATTTTACCCTGCTGAACTTCTGCACTTCTTTGCCACCTCCCCATCACATCTTCATTTATTAGTAGTACAGTAGTAGCAAAAGTTTATTCTGCAATTATGTAATGTAATTTCAGAAAAGGATAGCCCAATTGAGCAGAGGCTTATTTTCAATGGGGTCCCTATTTAGTCAATCGTCCCTTCCCATTAATTTTATATATTTACATTTATAATATTGTGAGCACAAGATATAAAGAAACCATGCAGTACAAATAAATAGCAACAGCAGACAACACCTCTTAAAGGGATTTGCTGCGTGATCTAACGAAAACTGTTAAGTTCAAGTTCAAGTTTATTGTGAAGGGATGAATCCATTGAGCAAGATCATTTTTAAGGGGGACCCTTTTTAACAATAACAAACCATACATACATACAGTCAATATGGGGATACAAAATTAATTAACAGACACTTTTTAATAACATGTACAATATGAGCTATAAAAGGCTGGGATAAATGCCAATGCTGGGAAACATAATCAATACATGAGGATGATATATACATAAACAATATAAACTGGAATAATTACAGTGATACTACAAGGTAAACATTCATTGGACAAAACAGTAAATAAATACATATATACAAAGCAACAGGAGAAGAATCATCATTAGACATACTGTAGTACTAATGAAAGTTAGGTATAATGGGCAAATGGCAGAGAGGAGAAAACAGGCTAGCACCAAAGACAAATATACCATAGTGATGGTTTAGAGGTAAGTTAAGGAGGTAGGTGAGCTCTACTAGATTAATTGCAGTGGCAAGCATCGTTAATTAGATTGGTTATTCGAATTTTCAGTTCTCTTAGAGGAATGAGGGTGCTCAATTTAAGCAATGATTGAAGCTTTTTCCAAGCAGTAAGGAGGGCCTAACTAATGGCCAGTTGACCAAAGCAGGTACGGACTTTGAGCACATCTAAAGAAATGTAGGAGGTATTTCTAAGAGCATAAGACATTTGGGGTGAGAAATAAGACTAGTGTTGAAGGCCAGGAGTTTGTTCAAGAGAGATTTATATGCCCATAGATAAGCATGCAAGAGTCTCCTGATAGTCAGAGAGGTCCACCCCACTGGCGCATATAGGGAGCAATGGTGTGTTCTTGCAGGGGCATTAAAGACAAAACTGATGGCTCTGTGAAAAAGGGTATCAAGTTTTTGCAAATGGGTGGCTGTACAATTTTTGCAAATGATGTAGTCTGGGAAAGGGAGGGAGGAAGGTGGACTGGACCAGTCTTAATCTGGATTTTTGGGAAAACAATGCCTTATTTATGTGGTCCAACCTTAGTTTCAGCTTTTTAGAAAGGGCTTTAAAGTGAGAAAGAAAGGAGCGCTTATCACCAAGCAAGGTAATGACAGACATGGGTGGCAGTGCAAGGATGATGATCTGGCATAGGGAAAATGCATCATTTTGGTTATGTTGCCATTTAATAGAAGTTTGGAGTGGAGAAGATTAAGTTGCAGTTGGCTAAAGTCTGATTGAAGCACAGAGTAGACATCTAGGAATGTAGGTTTAGGGATATAGAGGATTGTGTCATCCACAAAAAAATGAGGTTTTGAGTGGTTAATGTTATTACCTAGATTGTTGACATATACTGTATTAGAAAGAGCTGGTGGCCCAGTATTAAGCCCTGAGGGACCCCTCTCACCAAAGGAATTAAGGAGGATAAACTCCCATTGGCCTTCATCTACTGCTTTCTATCTGCCAGGTAACTGGCCAACCAATTTAACACATAGAAACAACAGAAACATAGACTTTGACGGCAGATAAGGACCACTTGACCCACCTAGTCTGCTCTTTCCTCTACTTATTGGATAAGCTGTAGATCCTAGTTACCCAACAGCCTACTTCTTCCTATTCCCTACCAGAATTGCTTTATGTCTGTCCCATGCATTCTTGAATTCCCCCACTGTGTTTAACCCCATGACCTCCTCAGGAAGGCCATTCCATACGTCCACCACTCTCTCCATGAAAAAATACTTCCTCATGTTGCCCTTGAGCCGTCCCCTCTCTATCTTCAGATTGTGCCCAATTGTTGTTGCACATTTTTTTTCTGAAAGATGTTACCCTCCTGGACTTTGTTGACTCCCTTGAGGTACTTGAAAGTTTCTATCATGCCCCCCTCTCCCTCTGTTGCTCAAAGGTTTACATATTAAGCTCCTTTAGTCTCTCTTTGTATGACTTCTGGTGCAGACCCTGCACCATTTTAGTTGCCCTCCTATGGACTGCCTCCATCCTGTCTATGTCCTTGCAGAGATGTGGTCTATAGAACTTCATACAGTACTCCAGATGGAGTCTCACCAACTGTCTGTACAGAGGGATAACAACTTCCTGTTTTCTACTGATGATGCCTCTTTCTATACATCCCTGTATCCCCCAGCCCTACTTATTGCTTTCTCACATTGCTTGCTTACCTTTAGGTCATCTAATATTACTACCCCCTTGTCCCTTTCCATTTTGGTTTTTGTTAGCACTGCCCCCCCCATTGTGTACTCTTCTCCTAGGTTTTGTTTCCCAGATGCATTACTTTGCACTTCTTTGCATTGAATTGAAGTTGCCATACTTTCGACCATTCCTCCAACCTTGGCAAGTTCCTTCTCATCCTTTCCATCCCCCCTTGTGTGTCAATCCAGTTGCAGATCTTTGTGTCATCTGCCAAGAGGTATACTTTTCCTTCTAGTCCCTCTGTTATGTCACTTATAAAGACATTAAAGAGGACCGGACCCAATACTGGACCCTGCAGTACCCCATTAGTAACCCCCTTTCTTCGGTGTGGACTCCATTTACTTTTACCCACTGTGTCCTGTTATCTAGCCAATTTTTTACCCAGGTTACCATCCTGAGACCCACTCCTAGGATGGCTAATTTGTTTCTTAATCTTTTTTGTGGGACTGTGTCAAATGCCTTGCTAAAGTCTAGGTAGGCCACGTCTGCAACCCCTACCTGGTCTACTGCTTTGGCCACCCAGTCAAAGAAACTATTAGATTCATCTGACATGACCTTCCCACTCTGAATCCATGCTGTCTTGGGTTCTAGGCCCCACTGGCCTCTAGGTACTCAACAATTCTTTCTTTCAGAAGTGATTTCATAATCTTCCCTACCACTGAGGTCAAACTAACAGGTCTGTAGTTTCCTGCCCTTGCTTTGCTCCCACTTTTGTGAAGGAGAATCACATCCGCCCTCCTCCAGTCCTTAGGTAACACACCATCCTCCCATGATTTGTTAAAAAGGGTAGCCAGTGGTGTCACTAGTTCTCCCCTTAGTTATTTTAGAATTTGGGGGTCAATCCCAATAGGGCCCATTGCTTTGTCCATGTTCAGTTTTAGGAGTTCCTTTAGAACCCTTTCATCTGAGAATGGATTGGTATAGACCCCCATATCCAGAGTGCTTCTATTAATTGAATTACATACTTACCCCTCCTTTTCTTTTGCGAATACTGAGAAGAAGTGTTTGTTCAGTATCTCTGCTTTTTCACTGTCACCCTCTGCCCACCCACCCTAGCTTTTTTAAGTCTCACTGTCCCTCCCTTGGTCTTTCTTCATGCCCTAATGTACCTATAAAAGGTTTTATCCCCCTTCTTAACTGAGTTGGCTATCTTTTCCTCAGTTTGGGCCTTTGCTATTCTGACTGCCTTCGCCTCTTCCTTCTGCGTTAACTGGTACAGTTCTCATTCCTGCTCTTCCTGTGTTTCCTTATACTTCCTGAAAGCTATCTTTTTCTCTCTAACCTTCCACGCCACCTGTTTTGAGAACCATAATGTTTTTTTCAACATTTTAATTTGTTTGTTTGCTTCACACAAAGGCTTGTTGCCTCTGTGATGGCAGTTTTGATGTTTTCCCATTATTTCTCTATCCCTCTTTCTTGCCCGGTTGATAGTGCTTTCTGAGACACTCCCCATTTTGACAGAGTCAGCCTTCCTAAACTTCAGTACCATCACTTTTGTATGGCTTAACTCTATGGCTATGTTTATCATGATCCATACTTTGAGATTCTCTCTCTTCCCCATTTGAGAGTATCAGGTGTAAGACTGCTCCCTCCCAAGTGGGTTCCAACACTAGCTGTCTGAGGCATGTCCCCTGTAGTGCACCGAGAATTACTCTGCTCTTGGATGTGGCTGCAGCAAAGATGCTCCAGTCAACATCTGGCATTTTCAGGTCCCTATCAACAATATCTTCCCTTCTTCTGCCATCCTGAGGTTGCCTTCTATCATGTCCTTGTCCATTTCCTCCCCCTGAGACAGGGGTCAATATACAACACCCACGCCAATTGTGGTGCCATTTTCTGTCTCCAGGTTGACCCACAATGCCTCCTTTCCTCTATGTTTACCCCTTTATTCCCATTGCTTTGATCCAATCCATTATGTAGAGAGCTACTCCTCCTCCTCCTCTTCTACCCTCCCTGTACCTCCTGTAGACTGTGTAACCTGGTATGTTGACATCCCAGTCTTGGTTCTCTGTGTGCCATGTTTCTGTGACTGCCACAATATCAAGACATCCTTCTTCTATCAAGGCCACTAGTTCAGGGAGCTTATTACCCAGACTATGGGCATTGGACATTCCAAGACTGAACTGAATGTGCAGTGGACTGTACAATGTACACACTAATAGCTATTAATGCATACACTGTACAGTCCACTGCACATTCAGCTCAGTCGAGGACCAGCCATGGAGGAGTGTGGAGGACTGTGCTGGTCCCTGGCTCTGTCTGGGGATGGTGAGGGGCACTACCTGCTTGGGTGGGGGGTATGACCACCAGCGAGAGGGGCATTTTCATTTGTCATAATGATGGGCACATTGGGATCTTGGCCCAGGGGTTATGGTAATATATATATATGTATATATATATATATATATATATATATATATGTTTTCTTTGAGGGGCACATCGGAGATTGGGTGGGGGTTTCTGATATATATCTATTGTAATAGTGGGGAACAGTGTTGATTGGGGTGGGGGAACTGCCTGCCATTGCTGCAAGGGGCTTGCGGCAAACCCTCCCATGTGCTATGTTTTTGCTGCATGGGAAGGGTTGCCGCAAGTGTGGGGACATAGGTGCCAGGACCCTTCCAGTAGTTGAATCAGGTGCAGGGTCCCTGGCACATGGGGCTTTGGTGCAAGCTGCTGTTTGTCACAGCTTGCACTGAATACAGCCCCTTTGAGAATTGAGCCCTACATCTTTTGTCTATATCCAGTTCTGCAAAAGATTGTTGTGGACCCCTCAATCACAGAAATGTCTTTATCCACCAAGAACATGCCTGTAACTGTATTAGTATATGCCAATGATGTGTGCCAGATTGTCCAGGATGAGGCTTCTGGGTTAGAGGCCCTGAGTCACTTAGACACCTTTACTCTAGCATGTGGGTCAGGCATCAACAGGCATAAGAGCAGTTGTTTTTTTCCTGAACAGTGGTGGAAGCCAGTCTATGCAGCTGGGTGGCATCCCCATTTCACAGGAGTGTCTTAGGATCCATGATATTATGTTTGGTTCTCACAATCTTTCTCTTGATAAGTGGTCCACCTTATTATCATACTGTAAAACTAGATAGGATAGATAGAAAAATAGCCAAATGTCAAAGAAGAAGCAGCTACGTATGACTGAAAATGTTCTTTTACCATATTTTTATGTACAGTACCTTTGTTATGCCCCAACCTTGGTACAACTGGAAAACTCCCTGTTTAGCCTTTTTTCCCAAAATTGTATGAGGTTGCTGGGGGAGGGGACTTCAGTCTGCCCAATGTAGATTGGAGTCTCCTTGCTGAATCATCTTCTAGAACCAGGGCCATTCTAGATCCCCTGCAGGGGCCTTTCTCAGGCAACTAGTCAGAGAGCCCACTCATGATGCCAATACTGGATTTCATGCTCACAAAGAGGGACAGTATTGCAGACATCAAGATGGGATGTCACCTGGATACCAATGATCACTGCACAGTGTGGCTTAATACTGTATATCAACAGTGGAAGAGACAAACCACACAAAGACGAGGGTTCTGTACTTCAGGATGGCATTTTTTAAAAAATGCCTGAATGCTTCAGAAACAACATAGTAGGTTGGGGAATTGCCTTGCTGGGGTGGAGGAACAGTGGGACGAATTAAGGGATGGTACAGTGAAAGTAACAAACCTCTATGTGAAAGAAGCGAGCAAAAACTGGAGGAAAAAGAGATCACTATGGTTTTCAAGGGAAGTGACTGTGAAGGTAAAGGCTAGAAGGGTGGCATTCAGGAGGTAGAAGGAGAATCAGAGGAAAGAGGACAGGGAGCTCTACCAGGAAAAGAAGAGGGAAGCAGAGAAGGTGGTGAGGGGCTGAAAGATGTAAAAAGATGAAAGGATAGCCAAAGGAGGACCTAAAGGGACAAGACTTTTTTTTAGATACATATGCAGAAAGAGAAACCAAGAAGAGGGATGGTGAGGTTAAGAAGGAAAGGGGAAACTATGCAGAGGATGATCATGAAAAAGCAGATATTGTGAACAGATACTTTTGCTCAATCTGCACAGTGGAGGGAGAGGGGGAAGACCACAAAGAAGCAGCAGGAAGACTGGGGGAGGGAGGTAGACACAAGTCCATTCGCAGAGGAACGAGTCCTGAGAAGACTTGCAAACCTGAAAGCAGATAAGGCTATGAGGCTGGGCCAGGTACACCCAAGGGTGCAAAAGGAGCTCAGAGAAGTACTGACTGCAACTCTGACAGCCCTATTCAACAAGTCACTGGAAACAGGAATTGTTCCAGAGGACTGGAGGAGAGTAGATGTAGTCCAGTTTCATAAAAGCGGCAGCAGGGAAGAAGCTAGCAATGATAAGCTGGTCAGTCTAACATAAGTTATAGGGAAGTTAATAGAGACACTTTTAAAAGAAAGGCTAGTGGAATATCTTGAATCCAGTGGGTTACAAGACCCAAGGCAGCACAGTTTCATAGGAGAGCGGTCATGTCAAATAACCCTCATTGATTTTTTTCTATTGGGTGACCAGCAAATTATGTCAGCATGGGGGATTGGTCACGGCTTACATGGATTTCAACATGGCTTTTGACACTGTACCAGATAGGAGGTTTATAAGGAAACAGATCAATTTAGGGGTGGGACCCAATGTGGTAAACTGGGTACACAATTTGACAGGCAACAGAGGGTGGTGGTAAACGGTACTCACTCTAATGAGAGGAAAGTGACCAGCAGGATACCTCAAGGCTCAGTACTGGCACCAGTCCTTTTCATTGTCTTTATAACTGACATTGCAGAAGTGCTGGAAGGGAAGGGAAGGTATGCTTCTTTGCAAATGACACCAAAATGTGCAATAAGGTAGGTACTCTGGAGGGGGTAGAGAGCATGAGTTAGGACCTGACAAAACTTGAGGAATGGTCGAGGGCATGGCTGCTAGGTTTCAGTGAAAAAAAGTAAAAAAAAATCATGCACCTTCATCACAAAAACCCAGAGGCAGGGTATAAAATGGGGAAGAGGTATTGACAGTCAGTAAACAAGAATGGGACCTTGGGGTTATAATATCTGATGACCTCAACGTGGCAAGGCAGTGCAACAAGTTAGTAGGCAGGGCCAGAAAGATGCTGGGGTGCACATGGAGGGGAATCACCAGTAGAAAGGGGATGTGGTGCTAGCACTTTATTGATCATTGGTGAAACCCCACTTGGAGTACTGTGTCCCGTTCTGGAGTCCATATCTCAGGAAAGATAAAGTGCAGAGGCTGTCCAGAGGAGGGCAACTAAAAATGTGCAGCTGCTGCATCATAATCCCAATGAGGAGAGACTGAGGGATCTCAATATCTACACAGAAGAGGAGGGACATGATAGAGACATATACGTACCTCATGTGGATGAATAAGGTACAGGAGGAGAGTATTTTTTGGAAAAGGAGGTGCATAACAAGGGGGCATGCAATGAAACTGGAAGGGGAACATTTAGGAGTGATGTGAGGAAACACTTTTTCACTGAAAGAGTAGTGGATACCTGCAATAGTCTTCCACCAGAGGCGGTGGGGTTGAAAACAATGGTGGGCTTCAAGCATGCATGGGATAGGCACAAATGAATTACGATAGGAAAGCTGGTGGAGAGAGTAGCCAGAGGTCAGCTAGGGACTGTGGTGACAGTATAGGCAAGGAAGAAAGGGGTAGATGGGGTGGGACAAACAGTCCTTATCTGACACAAAATGCTATGTTTACATGGTGAGCCATCTGAATTCCATTAAACATAAAGTAGCATATTTTTCATTCTCACATGGAGGCCTGTACATGGACAACCTTTTAGTCTTTTTTACAGTATGTGCTTCCATTATAACCCCCCCCCCCATTTTGTTATATGCTGACAAGTTATGGCTTTGTTGATTATCCAGGCATTTTCACATGTCATTAGCACTGTTGCAGCCTGACAGAGTGATAGTAAGGCCAGCCCAATTCCCTCACATTCCTGAGTATGTGGGAGACACATTTAAGAAATTGCTCAAATGGAAACTATTGCTGCATATTTTGTCAACTGAATCTAGGAAACATGGAAAAGGAAAAACATAGATAACAACAGCAGAAAAAGACCATTGTCCATCCAGTCTGTCCACAAAATCCTAACAAACTCGGGACCCATTGTCCATTCAGGGTTCTAACCTGCACTATCCACCCCCATGCTCCCCGTCCTACTGCTACCACACAGAGCAACCACTAAGCCCTTCACTCAGTCCCAGCTGTGTTTGAAAGCATTAATGGTTTTAATGCCCACCACATCAGCTGACAGACAACCATTTCTGTTAAATAAAACATTATCACATTCCACTTTAACCTTCCCTGACTGTTTGCACTCATGCTCATGTATTCTTGATCCACTACTCATGCTAAGTAGTTTATCACAGTTTACATTGTTCATTCCTTTCAGCAACTTAAAGATCTCATCATGTCTACCCTCTCTCATATTTGGCCTCAGTCAAGTAGATGTCAGTGCCCTAAGCTGAGCGTCATAGGTTCTGCCTTGCTGGCCTTAAATAATTTCAGTCACCCTAAGTTGCATTGTCTCCTACATATCCCTATGTTTCTTTTGTTGTGGACTCCAGAACTGGGTACAGTACTCCACATGGGGGTCTCACCAGGTTGTAGCCTGCATTATCTATGGGTCCCCAATTTCCTATCTGCCCTGAGGACCAGGCTGGGGAAGTTTTCAAGCAATTATTGGAACTCTGTATTACTGCCAAAATGTGGGACATACCGTAGTATGGCTGAGCTGCCATGGCTACCTGGGAGTGTGGGGCTATATTAAGTTCAAAGCTTTGGAAGAACATTATTCCTTAGTGAAATGTGTGTTCACATCTCTATCTGAATTGTCCCTTTATCAAATGATTTTATGACCTGGTTGCCAGGATGTGGTGGGAGCCTCTGTTTTTCAGCAATCACATATCAGGTACTGGTACATTTATTTGTCCAAAAGGCATAGAAAAATTACCCTCACAGCACTCTAAGAGTATTCTTTGCTTGTACTAAATATCACAGTTGGCAAATTCAGTGCCAGCTGGTGTTTCAACAGAAAGTGGTTACACAAGACACCCTGGCTATAATCAAAGCCCCCTGTTCTGTGCGGCACTGTAGACTAAACTCTGCAGCAGAGACTCTGAACTTCTGTGGCACAGTCAGGTCAAGTTCTGTGGCAATGTTTAAAGTTCTGCAGCACATTAATAAATAAACAATATGGAATCAGCATTATTTTTTGGGGGGACAGAGCAAGGATGGCCTTTGAAGAGGGATCTCTCCCACCACATGAACTTAAGTTACATGATTTTCCTTAAACATCCAGTTTTCTGCTTTTAAGTAGCTCTTCTGGATCTCAGCATTTATCTAAATCTGTTTAGACTTAGTGTCATTGTATGCAACATTAATGGTTACTTGCAGCACCCCTCTCCCAACCTGCTGGCAGTGCACACACAGCTGAATAGTAGTTCTCCAAGGGGAAGCCTGAAGTAGGCAGTAGCCTAGCCATGGAGCACCTAAGTCTCCCCTCTTCTGTGAACACCTGACTGGGGCCCCATATACAGGCACAGCTGGGGGCTGAGGATTTTGGGGACACAGATTCTCCCCATACTACCAACCCCCCAACCTGCCATACATTAAAAATATAAAACATTAAGCATCTGCAGTGTTAGTGTGTCTATTTCTCTTTGTTTCTGTTTCACTCTGATGTACAGTATTTATTTTACTTACCTATTTTTTTGATAACTGGCTAGGTTCACTGATCCAAAAGACTGTTTTCAGAAATGACCCAGGTCATCTAGTTGGCACATCCAATACAAGAAATGCAATTTTCTAGTTTAGTTTTCCAATTTTGAATAAACCTTTAGCTTGGTTGTCATCTTTCTTATCTTGGCTTCAGCTTCTCTTCATTTTCTTTTATGCTGACCTCCCTGCCCTAGCCTGAAAGCCCTGGCATCTGCAGCTCCCCTGACCCATGAGCTGTCCTAGAGCAGGCTGATCTCAGGATCATACCTGAACATGGCTTACCATCATGGAACCTTGATGCACAACCACTGGCCTATCATGGTAGTTCAGCTGGCTTTTTTTTTACTTTTTTCTTTTGTTTCTGTTTTGTCATTATATATGTTTCTATAGGCATGTTTACATGCTCTCTCTAATCTTGATACCCTATATCACAGAGCCCTTAGGTTCATTTTGGATGCCCTTTATGACATGCACCACTGCATCCTCTATTCTTCCACAGGTTGGAGCTCCCTTAGCTTCAAGAGGCAAAATAATGCTATTCTATGGACATATAAGGCAATCATTCATAAATTACTTCAGTACCTCACAAGCTGCCTAACTCCCTGCATCCCTAGTGCCTATTCTCTCAGAAGTCTTACCATCATATCTTTGGCTATCCCTAAAGTTAAAACACGCTTTGGTAGAGCCTCAATAAGCTTTTCTCTTCCTACGCTCTGGAATAAGATCTAGAAAACCTTAAGGCTCATTTCCACTGTTACGTTCTCCCTCTTCAAATTCTTGTTCCTGAGGACCTTCTCTGAGGTCTGTCATTGCTTCAAGTCAAGGTCTTAACATCACAGTTTGTTACTCCTTTAATTTCTGGACTTAAACCTCAACCATTGCCTGAGGCGTCATCTGAGTCCTCCCTTCAGTCATTGTCCAAATCAAGGTCCCAACATCACAATCTGTCTTTGCTTCAAATATTGGACTTAAACCCCAACCATTGCCTGTGGCATCTCCCTTAGAACAGTCTTTCCTCCGTAGGTCATCATGTCCAACCCTCTCCTATCTCATCTGACCTTCCCTCCCCAGTCTCTGTACACCTCCCCTTCCCACCCCACTTGCCAGGCCATGCCTACAGTTCTTATCAAAGGACTTCCACATCTCAATCTTCTTCGCACTTTGACACTAGAAGAACTGCCACTCCTGCTTACTATGATGCCTCCAAAGATGTTTACTGTATAAACTTTAGTTCATTACCTTACATCTATATATCTGTATCTATGCAATTGTATTTAAATGGCACTACCTCTTATTGAACCTATTGCTATGGTCTGGTAGAAGTATCTTGTTACATGTGATGGTTATATGTTATTATGTTGTTAATATTATTATTTATTTATTTATTTATTTTATTTAGCTTTTGTTGACCGGGTAAGTGCACTAGACAAATCTTGCCTATTTTCAGGCACGACCCGGGGGAGGGGGATACAGATGAATGCCAACTGACCTTGAACCAGATTAAGCTGTTGGTGGTATTTTTAATGAATGAGGGAAATTTGGCCAGGACACCGGAGAAATTCCCCTACTCTTTTCGATAAGTGCCATGGGATCTTTAACATCCACCTGAACTACCACCAATCCAGGCAGATGGGACCTCGGTTTAACATCTCATCCAAAAGACGGCACCTCAGAAGTGCAGCACCCCTCTCATGCTGCACTACAGTGTCAGGACTGGGATATTAACCCAAGTGCCAGATGTGGGAACTGAACCCACAGCCCTCTGATCTCCCGGCCTCAGAGGCAAGTGTGCTACCTACTGAGCCTCTGACACTGCTTAATATTACAACATATATTACTACTATGTATTTGTTATGTATGTTCACTCAACCTGTTATATCTTAACCCTATTGGCAATTGTTTTGCCCCATGTCCATCATGTAAATGAGCTTGTCTCAATGATGTTCTGCCTAGCAAAATAAAGATTTTGATTGATTGATTGACATGGCCACTCCATTTCGTGATTTCTGACTACACCTATGCTGCCCCAAGCTCCTGAGCTAACTCTGGAACTTTGCACTGCCCTCCTCTGCACCAGTGTAAGTTGTGCTATAGAAGGGCAGTGCATGGTACAAATGCCATTGGTTCAAGCTGGGAGGAGAAGTCTAGCTTAGCTGTGCACCGGAGTGAGTCACACAGCTTGTCCACACAACTGATTAAACCACTTACTCAGGAACGTGTTCCTACTCCTGATCTGGCTAAGGGAGAGGATGAGAGAATGATTTACCATGCTACAGCAAGTGTCCATTTGGGCACTTTCACACATCACAACCCACAGACTTGGAGTGCTGCGGTGCAAAGGTGACTGTGTAAATATAACTTCTGCTAGCAAAGCTGTCCTTCACCAGAGAAATAATGGCAGAAAAGCTATCTTGTCCACCCCAGACAAAAAAGGATGCAATGCTCTCAACTCTCTTCTCCCCTCCCCCAACATAGTAAAAGAAAAGCTTTTCCCCTCCCCATCCACCACCTAAGTAATGGCAGCAATGCTCTCTCTCTCCCCCCACCCAATGGTAGTAATGGTCACCCTCTCTCTTCCCTACCCTGGAGCTAAATGGCAGCAAGATTCTCTCTTCTCTCACTTACGTGATCATGCCGCCCCATCAATAGCTATGCCTAATCCCAATTTCTAAAAATTCAGTGTATCCCACCCTACCCATCATAGCCCCATCACTTGCTCCAGGAAGAAAGGGATGATATTTGCAATGCTTCATAAACAATTTCATCACAGAATGATGACACACTGTGGCTGGTCATCAGATAAGGGCCATCAGTTACACTGAGCCAAAATTTGATTCAGTCATTTAAGTACATCCCATCCTTAAATAATTGTTTACTTTGACTATTGCATTGAAAGGTCGGGATATGTATGCTTTCAAAAAAAAACTTGGAAGATATGTTGGTTCTCTTTGAGTAAACTAACTTATCTCTCAGTCACATTTTTAGTTGAGATGCAGTGAGCTTAAAACCTGTCTTGCACACACACCCCTCATCCACCCTTCCAGTTTTTTACCAGTACAATATTGTCCTGAGGCAACATATAAAGGTTACATTTTTTTGAAATGTATCATCTGTAGCATCATTGTGATTTTTTCTTCTATTTCTCTGTTTGCTTCTCTCTTCCTTTATTTAGTGTTCACATTTTGCATAAAGTTTAGCTTTTGCTTTTCGCTTTTTATACCTTGACTTCATCTTTTTAATTTCTTCAGTCTGTTCAGTACTGTCTCATTCTTTAACTGCCCCCCAAAATTTGTTTACATAGTTGTCCCTTTTCTTTATTTTTCTATAGTTCACATTTCTCCCCATGCACCAAAGCTGATTCATCAGGATGGCAGCCTCCTGTCCCTATCCACAGCCACCTCTTGGGCTTAACCCAATAAGGATTGTAAATTGCCCTCTTCCCCAACAAGCACTTTACCTCTGCTGGTTTTAAAACAGATACAAACAATCCCCACCCATCACAGTCCCACCACTTTCTTAAATAGCCTTGAGAATGTCATTGAGTGGCTTTGTAGTTTAAGATTTGTCATTATCCATATCCACAATCCATCACTGTAGAATGATCATCTGCCTTTGTCACCCTCAAAAGTATTGTAAGGTCTCCTTTTACACATTACTCAGTGCCTTCATAAAATAAGAAAAACCTACCATACCTACCTTAGCCACAAAACTCACTCCCCCCAGAGTCTTATTGAATGGTATCCCATTATATGGATGAAGCAAATTGAACGACTCAAATCTGAGCTACTCAATTTGCACACCGGAAGGAGTAGTGAATGGGATGGTATAGTGAGGGGAGGGAATAGTGAGCATGGAGGGATAGAATAGCAAGAATGAATGACAGGGGAATTGAATAGTGCGGTGGGTTAAATGGAGGAGTGCAGCCTGCTGTTGCCAAGCTGGCTACCTGGAGTGGTGGATATGGTCACCGACTGGAGTGATGATGGTCCCAGGTTTGGGACTGCCTGCAGGTAAATGCTTTTTTGAACTGTTTTGGCTGTTAGAGTTTTTGTTTTGTTTTGTGTGCTGTGGTTTCCCTGTCTGTGTTGCCCCAGCTGCAGTATCCCTCCTACATTCTGTAGCCCGTCTCCTGTGTATTTCCCTGTCCCCTGGTGTCTGCCCCCCTTGGAGTTGACTATCTTAATATGGGGGGTGTGGGGGCTTGCTCCCTGCAAAGAGGGGTGCAGCTGGCATAGCCCCAAGCATTACATTTTAATTTATAACATCCTCGTATTGACTGTATAGTGCTGTCGCTGTCTTACCATTTGATGTGTTGGTGCAGAATCGATTTTGTGTTCGGTGAAATGTATTCACTATTATGCAAGTCACCATTGCATATTCATTATGACATAAAACCTACTGAATCATTCATTTTTTTTTATATTGGTACACATTTTTTTTGTTCAACAATCTGGGATGATCCTCTACTGTCTCCTATTACTACTCGGTCAAATGCTAGATTCACACCACAGAACAGCTTTGTGTGGGTGCCAGACAGCACTACTGGGATGAGGAACAAGCATTCATGTTTATTATCTGTGATAGGAAAAGGCAGCGGATCACTAAGCTGTCTTCAACCAGAAATGGGTGCCATTATAAAATAATTGTGGGACTCGGGGGGGGGGGGCATGGCTTTGCACAGTTCAAAATAGACATTTGATCTGCTCACTCTGTACCTAACTCCTACATTCCACCATCTACATCTTTTCTAGCCAACTCTTTCCATATCACATGGCTACTAACTGATTATTTCCTGGGCACTTGGATAATCCATTCTCTTTTTACCTTACCAGCAGCAGAGGGAAATATTTCTATGTGTTTTAATTCTCCAGCTCTAGATGTGGAATTCAGGATGACCTGTGGCAGGAAACACCACACAGATTCACCAGCCATAGAAGCAATGTTCAAGCATCTCCTAAGAGACATTGGCAAACTTAAAGCTGCATCTATACAAACTTCTCAAACGTTACAGGCCATTGATTCCAGGTTAGCATTGATGGAGCAAAAAAAAAAACATCACCACTGAAACAGCCTTACATGAGCTACAGGTGACAATATGACAACAAAATAGAGTAAATAGGGATCTGCATGCCAAATTAGATGATTTGAAAAATTGGAGCTGGAGAAACAATTTACATTTTATTGACTTCCCCAAAGGCATGGAATCAAATGATACTTCATCATTTCTCCAGCATGTCTTGCCCCAGTTTTTGCAGCTTCCCAGGGATTATCCTTTTGACATCAAATGATCACACCACTCCCTGACACACATCCTACAACATGGTCAGAAACCTCATCCAGTTCTAGCCTGATTTCTAAATTATGCAACTACTGAAACTATTCTGCAAAAAGCCAGAGACTTGGGCAAACTTATGTGGCAGGAGCATCAAATACATATTTATAGAGACTTCTCTAAGGAATTATCTGCAAAATTCAGGGCATATACAGAAGCCCAATGTATAATGCATTGTGTGGGACTGCTTTTCTTCATCATTACTCAACCATCGTGAGGATCACTTACAAAGGCACTCACATGGATTTCTCAGCTCCCGAGGCCCTCATAGATTTTGTTCATTAAAATTAGCCTACAGAACTGAAAGACACCGGAAGGGGCAAAACTGTTGTAGCTCAGATCATGCTGAAGATATGGACACTAGTGCACCCTCTATTTAGCCCCTGCATTCCTCAAAAACTGCAACAGATATGGACTTTTCGACACTGGAATCCTACAGCCACAGACAGCACTCAGCCAAGCTCAAACCTAGTGCTCCTGACAGCCTTAATGTCCCAGATCCTGGAGTCACAGTCCGGACAAGGAACTGGAAGAATCCTCCATTGATCTGAACCCTTTGCTTGCCAGAAATAAATATTTTGTCCTTCGCTTAACTACTCCACCTACTGAGTGGTCTGATGCTGACTCTCTGGTACCAGCTTCAGAATTGTGTCCCTAAGCATTCCATGTCACTGTGTCCTCCAGTTCAAAACTGACTGCAGACACATCATGGGCAACCACTGTGGCCAAATCATCCTCCTCTGCAACTGATTAGATCTGGAATCCCAATGAACAGTTTGGATCTGTAGCATCCCATTGTACCCCTATTCACTAAGCGACTGGAGCTCAGATAGTTCGACTGATTGAAACCCTCGACATCAACTGTAAGTGTTAGCTATTTCTAATAGATGACTATGACAAATGAGGCAGCCCTGGGATTTTTGCTTCACTGTTTAGCCCCTTCGGTAAGTTTTATGTACTTCGAAGGGGTATTCCTTGTTGTTACATTCCTTAGTTTGGCAGCCCTTTGTTTTCCATTGTTTAATTTCCCACTCAGTGTCAGCTACTCAGCTCACTGCTTCTAGCCCTTTTATTAAGAATGGCTGCTGAGATTAAGTCTGTCTTCAACTGTCCATACTTTCAATCCAGCCTATGTGAGTTGCAAGGACATGAAATCGCACTATGTGTGCAGCTGGTTATCCCACTACTTACATTAAGAGATTTGATGTATTCTTCGCTCCGCTGAGAATTTTGTAAGCTTGAATTGTCTTATACATATTTCTCATTGGAAGATCTTTGTGAACCCTATACAGTGCCACGGTAACCTTCTTATCTCTTTCCTTTATGTGAGTATTGGTGAACTGTTTTAACTACAACCACATGATAAATGCTTTCTCTCACTGGCAAAAGACACCTTGGTAAGTTATGTTTTTTGTTTTCCCTGGGGCTCTCTTAATTATATCTTTCAGTTAGTCAGCATAGAAACATAGAAACATAGAATTTCACAGCAGATAAGGACCACTTGGCTCACCCAGTCTGCCCATTTCCCTGCCTACTGGATAAGCTGCAGATCCAAGTTAATCAGCAGCCTACTTCATCCTATCCCAACCCCCTAGAATTGCCTTATGACTGTCCCATGCATGCTTGAATTCCGCCACTGTTTTTGACTCCACAACATCCTCCAGAAGGCCGTTCCATGCATCCACAACCCTCTCTGTGAAAAAATTCTTCCTTAAATTACCTCTGAGCCGCCCCCCCATCTTGTTCTTGCACACCTCTTTTTTTGAAAGATGCTACCCTCTAGGACTTTGTTGATTCCCTTGAGGTACTTGAAAGTTTCTATCATGTCCCCCCTGTCCCTCCTTTCCTCAAGGCTATACATTAAGCTCCTTAAGTCTCTCTTCATATGTCTTCCAGTGCAGATCCTGCACCATTTTAGTTGCCCTCCTCTGGACAGCTTCCATCCTGTCTATGTCTTTGTGAAGACTGGGTCTCCAGAACTGCACACAGTACTCCAGATGGGGTCTGACCAGCTGTCTGTACAGAGGGATAATAACTTCCTGTTTTCTACTGGTGATGCCTCTCCCTATGCATCCCAGTATCCCCCAACCCTCCTTGCTGCCCTCTCACATTGCTTGCCCACCTTTAGGTCATCAGATATGACTACCCCCAGGTCCCTTTCTATTTTTGTTATTGTTAGTATCTCACCCCCCATTGTGTACTCTTTCCCTGGGTTTTTGTTTCCCAGGTGCATTACCTTGCACTTCTTAGCATTGAATCTAAGCTGCCATACATTTGACCATTCCTCTAACCTTGCCAAGTCCCTTCTCATCCTTTCCACCCCACCTTGTGCATCAACTCTGTTGCAGATCTTTGTGTCATCTGCAAAGAGACATACTTTTCCTTCCAGTCCTTCTGCAATGTCACTTATAAAGACATTGAAGAGGACCAGTCCTAATACTGAACCCTGTGGTACCCCTCTAGTAACCCCCCTTTCTTCAGAGTGGACTCCATTTACTATTGCTCTCTGTGTCCTATTCTCCAGCCAATTTTTTACTCAGGCTGTCATCTTGGGACCCACTCCTAGGCTAACTAACTTGTATATTAATCTTTTGTGTGGGACTGTGTCAAATGCCTTGCTTAAGTCTAGGTAGGCCATGTCCACAGTCCCTCCCTGATCTACTACTTTGGTCACCCAGTCAAAGAAATCTATCAGATTTGTCTGGCATGACCGTTCTGCTGTGAATCCATGCTGCCTTGGGTCCTGTGCCCCTCTGGCCTCTAGATACTCGACAATTCTTTCCTTCAGAAGTGATTCCATCATTTTCCCAACCACTGAGGTTAAACTAACAGGTCTGTAGTTTCCTGCCTCTGCCTTGCTCCCACTTTTGTGAAGGGGAATCACATCTGCCCTCCTCCAGTCCTCGGGTACCACCCCATCCTCCCATGATTTGTTAAACAGGGTAGTCAGTGGTGTCACTAATTCTACACTTAGTTCCTTTAGAATTCAGGGATGAATCCCATCAGGCCCCATTGCTTTGTCCACCTTCAGTTTTAAGAGTTCTTTCAGAACCCTTTCTTCTGTAAATGGGCTGGTATCAACTTCCGTATCCAGAGTGTTTCTACTGTTTGTTTTAGGTACCTCCCCTCTTCCTTTGTAAATAGTGAGCAAAAATATTTGTTTAGTATCTCTGCCTTTTCACAGTCACCCTCTGCCCACCCTCCCCTTTATTAAGGCTCACTATCCCTCCTTGGTCTTCCTTCGCTGCCTGATGTACCTATAAAGGTTTTATCCCCTTCCTAACTGAGTTGGCTATCTTTTCCTCGGTTTGGGCCTTTGCTGTTCTGACTGCCTTCCCAGCTTCCTTTTGCTTTAACTGATACAGTTCTCTGTCCTGCTCCATCTGTGATTCCTTGTACTTCCTGAAAGCTTTCTTTTTTTCTTGAACCTTCACTGCCACTTCCCTTGAGAACCATAGTGGTTTCTTACATTGTTTAGTTTTGTTTATTTGCTTCACACAGAGGCTTGTTGCCTCTCTGATGGCAGTTTTTACTATTCCCCATTGTTCTTCCACCCTCCTTCCTGCCCATTTGCTAGTGCATTCCTTAGGCACTCACCCATTTTGGCAAAGTCAGCCCTCCTAAAGTCCAGTACCTTTGCCTTTGTATGGCTTAACTCTATTGCTGTGTTTATTGTGAACCATACTGTTCAATGGTTGCTAGTTCCCAGATGGCTACCCACTTCTACATCTGTGATCCTCTCTTCTTCTCCATTTGAGAGAACCAGGTCTAAGATTGCTCCCTTTTGAGTGGGCTCCAGTACTAGTTGTCTAAGGCATGCCCCCTGTAGGGCATCTAGAATAACCCCACTCTTCGAAGTGGCTGCTGCAACTGCACTCCAGTTAACATCTGGCATATTCAGATCACCCATCAGCAATACCTCCCCTTTTTCTGCCATACTAAGTATACTTTCTATCATTTCCTTGTCCATTTCCTCCCCCTGAGAAGGGGGTCTGTATACAACCCTGTGCGGATTGTGGTGCCATTGCTGGTCTCCAAATTTACCCACAGTGCTTCTTCTCCTCCCTGTTTTCCCTTTTGTTCTGTTGCTTTGATTCCTTCCCTTATGTAAAGAGCTACTCCTCCTCCTCTTTTACCCTCTCTGTCCCTCCTGTGGATAGTGTATCCTGGTATGTTTATGTCCTAGTCATGGTTTTGTGTGAACAATGTTTCTGTGACTGCCACGAAATCCGGATGTTCCTCCTCCATCAAGGCCACTAATTCAGGATGCTTGTTACTCAGACTACGGTCATTGGTACTCATTGCTTTCCATTTCTTGATGGCTTTACCTTCTGTTGCAGCATCCCCCACTGACCTTTCTACCTCGGTCTTTTTCTCATTTAGTACCCTGTTTTGTAGGGAGAGGCTGGGATTTTCATGCTGCTTATCAGTGCCTCCCCCCTTGACTAGTTTAAAAGCTTGCCAATGAAGCATTTAAACCGATTGCTCAAAAGACTTGTTCCCTTCCTGGACAGATGCAGACCATCCTGCCAGTATAGGCTGGTGTCCTTCCAGGTGGAACCCCAGTCCCCAATGAAGCCAAACCCCTGTGCTCCACACCATTTTTTCAACCATTCATTAAACTGCATGGTGCAAAGTACCCTTGCCTCACTCATGCCATTGACAGGCAGCACCTCTGAGAAGGATACTGTGAAGCAGTCCTTAATTGCTTGCATTGACTCATTGTTTCAGACTGGCCCCTCAAGAATACACCCTTTCTTAATAAAAATACTATGATTCCATCTTTACAGCAAAGACTGTTTGCTTCTCCTAGTCCAGCTGGTATGGCAGAGTATTCATGGAATTGTAACACGCATGCATCTGATGGAGTCACTAAATAAATTTGGGTGCTGATCTTAACTTTATCCACTCTGGAGTCTATGTCATATTGTACCTACCATGTTATGAAAATATCATTATGACCTTCACTGCTGCTGGAGGACCTTTACTGACATGACTCCCTCCTGTGTGCTTTTTATCACACACACTCTTTGGTCAGCAGCATGTTTTGCTTTATGACATTGTTGTTTCCTGCTTTCACAAGATTCCAGTGTAGTAATGATTGCCTAAATGTTTATTCATGTGTGCTGCTTGAATGAATGAGGCATCTTTGCCTATTTATCTGTCATACTAGCACAGTTCACTCTATAAATATCTGTATATTTTCATAGTTGTTTTTCTAAGAATGATGTGAGCAGGCTGACATATTTACTTTCTTCTCTACAGGAATGATACTTGCACTCTCTATTCCCAGGATTTAAAAATTGTAGATTCAGTTATTTACTGTTTTAATGTACTTTATCATGTGTATTGCCATGCTATGACATCATGTATGAAGTTTTCACTGGTTGCTCATTTACTAGTGGGTTGAAGGGGGGGGGCTCTATCTTACATTCTCTATCTTCTTTATTACAGGTATTATTCCAGACACTTATGTCTGGACTCCAAAGTCTACTCCATGCAGTTTCTGAGGGTTTTCTTGTTTACTCCACTTGGTGCATGCCTCAGGAGTGTACTGTTGTGGCTTGGGACCTCTTTTATATGTCGGCCAATTCCACTTACTCACCTTAAATCACTTGGTTAATGTTATGGTACTTGTTAGTTATGGTTTCATGTTTATTACTTTGGGAGAGATTAGACAACTGGGTGGGTAACTGCTATTTCTCTGTTTACTTACATTGTTATTGCTTGAGATCCTAAACAGCCACTTTTTGTTTTTTGAGGCACACTCTATTCCTTCAAGTCGTAGGCTGAGGTGCATTGAATCCTCTGTTACATTTCTATTATTAAGTCACACTAGCAGGCAGATTATTGCAGTCAGAGACTGGCACCGGCCAAGGTTAACAGTGTGCTGAATCAGTTCTGCACATGTACTGTATAGTAATAGATGAATGAAATCACCAGATGCCAGGTTCTGTGCAAAGCAAAGTCGTTTATTTGTGCAAATTCAGCAGCTAAAATTATGAACCTACAGTCATCAATCACAGTTGTAAAACACTTTCTACCCACTCCCAGGTAGCATCACTGCCACGTCACCATGCCATCACCTGATGCATTTCACACTATTGTGCTTTCTGAAAGGTGATCATGGTGATGGTATTCTCCCCTTAAAGTACACAATCTCTTAAAGTGCTAGTGTCAATTTCAAAACATGTAACAAGTGCATCAGTGCTAAACAAATGGTCTCCAAATATAAACAGTTATGCATTACATTTTTTTAGTGTGTGCAGACTCATCCCTTCGACTGTACCTTATTAGTAACAGCCAATATTTAAGTTAGCTTGCTATATGGAGACAAAACCTCCTTATCTAGTACAAAACTGTATGGCACAGTTAGGGGCAGCCACATAGTTTAAACAGTACTCGTAAAAGTTATAAGTAATGGAACTAAGGCACCTAGATAAACAGAAATAGGCCGAGGGTGTCAAAAATGATGATGTCTTGTAAAGCTAGAAAAAGGTTGCACTAGTTCTCATAAAATCTGTCAGCAAAAAACTCTGCTGGCATAAATCTGTAGAAATAAAAAATATAGAGAGAATAGTTAGAATATCTATTATAAAAAGACAAAGGACCGGATATTCAGACTGTGCCAAGCAGGGGCGCAAGCCTGGGTGCAGCGCAACTGGGTTGAGCTAGGGCATAGTCTAGGTGATATTCAATGGTGCTGCGCCATGGCTCAGCACTGCTGAATATGGCACTGGGTGTGCCTGTTCTGCACATGGTGCAGTGGCACTGTGCCAGCGCAAGTGGCAGGTGAGAAGCAGGGGGATGTGCCAGCACAAGTGCAGGTGCTGTAGGTGCATCAACCACAATATTCAGCACTGGATATGCAAATGAGTCCATTATGCATGCGAGGCACAAATGGGGTCACTTGCATGTCATTATGACCCCATTTGCATATTTGCATATAGTGGGCAGATTCCCGGTGACTTGCACCTGGCGCCCTGCCAGGCTACAGCCCTCGAGGACCGACGACCTCTGCCCCTCAGTGGCAACGTGCCACCATGCCCAATCATGGGCACAGTGGAAAGATATCCGTGGTGGTCCAGTGGACTTGACTCCAGCACCCAATCATGGGCATAACATAAATAAAACCCGGGGGTCCAGTGGACCCTACCCCAGCGCTCAATCATGGACATAATATAAATAAGTCCCTGGTGGTCCAGTGGACCTGCTCCCCTGCCCGATCACAGGCTTTAGTTAAAATCAAATACCCTGGTGGTCCAGCAATACCCCCCTCCCCATCCACTCACTCAGACCCTCCACCCTACACCCCAGCATCAGCGGTGGGTGGAAGCTCCCCACCCGCAGGCTGCCCTGCTGCCGGTTGATTGACAACATACAGTACGGCTGTATGCCCATTGGTCCACTTCATGGGCCAATGGGCATGCAGACCGTACTGTACTACACAGTCCCAAAATGTGAATGTAAACTGGGACAGTTGAGAGAGAAGGTGGAAGAAGAGGGACTGCATTTCACTCGGTGTGTTGTTGAGTAACACCCTGTAGGAGGGTTACTAAGCTATTATTTTAAGGAATAAAAGGAGGAAGACATGTGCGATAGTCCTAGTTGGATTGACAAAGCTGGGGGGTGTCTTTGGAAAGTCCTGAAAAGAGGGCGTTTTCACATGGAGTGAGCTTTGCGATCAGCTTTGGCCTGCCATCAGCCTCTTCCAGTGTCCTGCCTTTTTGTTCTTTAAAACACTCCAGAGTTCAGCACTGCAGCCTCTATAAATGCTGGAAAGAAGAAATGCTGAAAACGCTGTAATAATTTTTCTTCCGATAGCCAAGGGCATTAGAAAGTGTTTTGTTTGAAATTCTAAAACTCCTGGAAGCTACTGTTATTTTTGGCATATCCGAGTCTTATGAGAAGGGAAAGCAGAAAGCTGAAAATAAAGAAAAGATTATGGATTTTAGACATTTATTCTTTCCCTCTGATCTAGTTTTTGGACTTAGATCTGCACTGGGTCTAGTGCAATATTCTTATTTTTGTGTTTTCTGTGTGCTTCATGTGGTTTGTATTTTTATTTTATTTTTTTTTTTATTTAGTATCAGTGATTTTTAAGGTTATTATCTTGTAGGGATAGTTACTGGCATTGTAGGGTTAGCACTATAAAAGTGTTTATAAAGCACTTAGAAAGTATCACAATCACAATCTAGCCCATCAATTGCTATTTCTAACTGTTTGTTTAATAAAGCTAATTACTTAAAGCTGAAAAGCTAATTGTATGTCTGCACCCTCATGCGCTTTGATTAGATGATTGTAAGTAATTAAGGCTGCACCCCGTTTTTGCTTGAGTTGACCTTGAGTGATTGGCCTTTATTATTAATTAATTAATTAGCTAATGCTTATATGTGTTTCTTCATGTTCCCCATACACTTTGATTTGTGCACCAGTTAAAAAGGACTCAGGTACTTTCCTTTGTTCAGATTGTTTCGAGAGCTTGTGAGTCTACACAGATATACATCTAGCTACGTGGGCTCTTTTCATTTAGTCAACACTGTAGAAGGAGCAGTTTGCCCTATTTTTTGGTCTGTGCTAAGCAGTTAAAGTAGTTATTCTTATTTTCTACAGCTCTGCTTGTCATGCATAGTGTGAAATGTGTAGCTGCTGCTTGACACAGTATTGGAACTTTTATGGTTCATCTAGCTGTAAAATAATAGCTCAGTTCTGATAGTGATACAGAGCCTTTGTTTTTGGAACATATTGATACATTACATTACTGCTGGACTTTCTTGCAACTTTCTACTTGATTAAATTTAATCTCATAGCTGGACAAGTAAATTGATTTGGGCTTTTCCCTTGATGCTTTATAAAGAATTGTTAAAGCACTGATTGTATGTATTTGCTTGTTAACTCAGGTTATATTCTCTGTTATTTTTATGGTATATTTTAATTTTTTATGATCAAGGGTGTGCTTTTAAATTAGTATTTTTTGTTTTTAGATATTGATATTTGATATTAGCAAACTGTTTCTTTTGTTTTTTGGTGTTTGGATATCATATTCAGTTCAGTGGACAGATCTGCTTGCCAAGTGTCCTATTTACGTGGGCTGTGAGGAGCATAAGAAGAAATTATATTTCTCTCATCTTCCATCCAACTGGGATTTGTTTGGAATTTTAGACAACATTTCAGCCTAAAAAGGCTAAAAATGTCATCCCCATATTGGGGGACTCGAGATTTTTTATTGTGATATAGTTGCATTGAATTTTATCACTTATATACTTTTGAGTAGTTGGGCCTTTTTAGGAACCCAACTAGTTCCCTTTTTGATAACTTCATTTGTTTGTATTTTTTGCTAGTCAAAATCCATATTAGTTATATTGAGGAGCTTGTACTTAAGGCAGCTGGTCTTTAGTGATTAATGAAACGATAAAAAAGATGAAAACTTATAGTAAGAAAAATTCTACTAAGTCAGGTAAAATGGGAAATATATCAAAGCTGTCTAAAAAAATGTTATAGAGTATTATTTTGCCTGATATTCCCAAAATATCACATTTTATAAGACCAGTTCTAGACCAGATAGAACTAAGGGGCAACAAAAAGGTTAACCGAGGTTTTGCACCCAGGTCTGCATTTTCTCCTGATCTTAGAATAAGGAGCAAGGAGACCAGTTCAAGTGAGCACCCTTTATCAGAGGAAATTAGAATTCTTGAAGAAAATGATCTGCTAAAAAACACAGAGGCATTGGAGATCCATGAGTTTGGTTCTGAGTTCCCTCATTCAAATGTGGTTTCATCTGAAATGAATGGAAACTCGAATAGAGAAGATTCTGGAAAAGTGAAAAGTATAGAGGTATTCGGAGAGAAATCAGCTAAGATATTAGCTAACAATAAAAAAAAATCAGGGAAAGTGGTGACAAGGTATTGGCCCAAAGTGATTTAACAGCTAATAGGAATATTGTAACCAATGAGAAAATTGATATTGATGTGAATTATGGTAATCGTGACAATGACATTAGTGTTGATGATAATTATAGAAATGTTTTGGATGTATTTGTGTTATCTCCAGAAGCTGTGGATAATTACCAAAATACTAATGATAGGGAGTTTAATATTGAAAGTTATGTGTGTGAAAGTATATCCTACTTGACAGATTTTAACTCTTTTATTGCATCATACATGAAACAAAGGCATAAAGAAACTTTAATGAATCCCATTAATAAAGCAAGATGTTTGGGCTGTGATGTGAAGATCCCTCAATTAAAACAAACATGTTTAGAAATTGGTAATCATGATACCAGTAAAAGTAATTTGATACGTCAAGAGAGGGATAGTGTTCTTATTGATAAACTTAATGAAATTAAGAAAGAAATTTGTTTTGGTAATACACAGCTTGTGGAATTGGATGTCAGGTTTAAATCACTTGTGGAATACTTTGTGAAAACCTCTAATATGCAAGAAAAAATAATTCCTACTATGGAAAAAGATAGAGATGTAAAGGATGATCAGAGAAATAGGCAGAACCTCGGAAATGGGGGAGATAGGGTTACTGCTTTAAAAGGGAAAAAGAGGCAAAAAAAGAAATATGGTAATTCAGGAAGAAAGAAAAAAGGGGGATAGAAAGATAATTGAAATTTAGAACTGAAATCAGTGAAAACTATAACAAGTGAGTTTGCTGATAAAGAAGCTATTTAATTCAATAATTAAACCAGAGAAAACATCAATTTAAGAAGGATTGTCAAAAACAAAGTGAATATTGTCTACCCTTTGAGAGGAATGATGTAGGGAATTTTAAAGAAAAACAGTAGGCAAAGAAAAATATAATGATGTAGAAAGGTGCTGCTTAGAGAATGAACAGGTACATGTTAGGAAAAGTGTTGCTCCTAATAAAAATATGGTAAATAATGTAAATAAGGTAAAAATTATTGTTGATGATGATAGGAAAGACAGGCTGATCAGGGAGGGTGACATGTTACCTATGTTATTTTTAAAAGGTGTACCAAAGGGAAGAAATGAAAATCCTTATACCCTGAAGTTAACAATCTATAACATAGTAAAAGGCATTTGGTTGGCAGGATATTGCTTCTGTGTACAGGTATAAATCCAGCCCTTTTAAGGGATGGATTTGTTTAGTGTTAAAAAAAAAGCTGAATCAAGGTTAGATTTGATGAAAGAAAAAAGTGAAATTCAGGCTTTAGGTACATTATTGGACTCTACAATTAGAGAAGAGATGCAGCCCAAACTTACAAAAGAAAAAAGGATTATACAATCTAGGATATCAGGCAAAGGTAAAGAAAATAAGAAAGAAGGTAAACCAAGTAAACAAGCAAGAATTACAGCTTACATGAAACCAACAGAAACTGAAATTAGCTTGGGTGGTGACTTGGAAGTATCAATTTATATCCCAGGAAGAAAGAAATTAGGGCATAGAATTAATAATAGTGTGATAATGGAATTGAATTCTAGTACCAGTACAGATAACTTCTCAAATGTTGATAATGTAACCATTCTATATGATTCTCAGGCAAGTGCACTATCTATAGATGATAGCAATAACTGACTTAGTAATTCAGAGATTGAAAGTCATCCATCCATCCATGTTAACATGGAATGTGGCAGGATTAAGATCTAAAATAGAGGACAAGTGTTTCCTGGAATGGTTAAGTCAATTTCCAATTCAAATATTCCAGGAAATCTGGATGGGTAGACTTGATGAGTATCTAAATGAAGGTTACAATATGTGGCATGTTCTGGCTATTCAGCATAGTAAGTTTGGTAGGAGTAAGGGTGGTTTGGCTATTTTTAGCCATAACTCACTTGTTTTAGGTTGCATTGAACCAAGTATGTATAGTGACTTTTTTATGTACTTAAGTTTGAAAGTTAAAACTAAATGTACTGTATTGTTTAACATTTATATTCCTCATTAAATAAAGCAGAAGGATTATGGGATTATTCTTGATAATTTGAGGAATGTTATTGACTCTATCAGAGTTCGTTACCCAGGTATTGAATTTATCTTGGCTGGGGACCTCAATGCACGTATAGGAAACTTGATAGAAGGAAGAAGAAGTGATTGAGGCTTAGATGATGTTATTAATATTCCAATCAGGCAATCTAAGGATTAAAAGGTTACTGGTAATGATAAGCTTTTGATACAATTCTTGGGAAGAAATAATTTGAGAGTATTAAATGGTCATTCCAGAAATGACTGGGAGGAGGAAATAACATTTCCTTCAGCTAATGGGGGCAGTGTAATAGACTATTTTATGATAGATACCTCCTTATACCGTATTGTAGACTTTATTAAAATACACAGAGTTTGGGATAGTGACCATTTTCCACTGGAATATAAAAGTAAGATAGGTGGTTTAACGTTTAATAGAAATAAGAAAATTGAGATGAAAATAAATCAAACTATGTGTATAAAATATAGTAAACAAATTATTTGGAATGAGTTTATTAAATTAACAGTAAATAGAATCATAGATTGCAATCAATGTCTGAAAACTCTAGTACGCTGGAGTGGGGAAAATAATCAAGAAAGTGAGTTAAATTACCACAATATGATAAAAAATTTTGATCAGTTCATGGAAAATTGTAGTGAACAATTATGTAAGACAAAGCATCTAATATTTAAAAACAGTATTGGATCAGACAAACCCTGGTTTGATAAGGACTGTAGGAAAATGAAAAAAAAAATCAGGAAAGTTGAGAAACTAAGGCACAAATTAACAACCTGTACAGTTTTTTGTGCTATGAAACATTTGAAAAGAGAATATAAGAAATTATTAGCCTTTAAAGAAAGATCATATAAATTAGATCTGTGGTCACAATTACAATATTCTATATGGAGGAAGGATACCAAATTATTCTGGACACTTGTCGCATTTGGTTGTGATGAGAAGAATGTTAGATATAATTTACATGGTTTAATTCGTGAAAGTACATGAGTCTAATATTTTGAAAATGTGTATAATAGTAACTTGAGTGTAGAGGGTATTGAAGATTGTGATCTACTTTTGGATAATAAGTTAAGCTGTCCTTTTGTATTCTCAGTTACTGAGGTTAGATTCGACATTTTAAATCAAAAAAGGAATAAAGCAGCAAATCGTGATGGTCTACTGGTGGAAATTTTCCTCCACAATCCTGGAGATTGGGCAAAGCTTTTGGCCCTAATTTTTAGTATGATAAGCCAATGCCTGTTGTTACCCTGCAATTGGAATCAAGGTATAATTATACCATTATTAAAGAATGGAGATAAACAAGACCCTAAGAATTATAGACCAATTACACTTCTTCCAATAGTACAAAACATTTATACTAGGTTAATTTTAGATAGATAAGATAGCTGGGTGGAGGAGGATAAATTAATCTCTAAATGGCAATGCGGTTTCAAAAAACAATGTAGCACTTTAGACCAAATTTTTATGTTGAACTATATTATAGATATTTATGTGGCAGTGAAGAGAACTTCGCTAAACATATGTTTTATTGATATAAAAGCAACAATACCAGTCAATTTGAAATGCCTGCACAAGACTCATACGGCAGTCCAAATCAAATTACTTCAAAACGGCGCTTAACAAAAATCACACCCACCCTTCTCAATTCTGGAAGTCCATAAAATCCCTTCTCACCCCACCGACCCAACCTCCCACCCCCACTTTCAACCTCGGAGGTAAAATCATCAATGATCCTTGTCTGGTTGCCACGGAGTTTAATGCCTACTTCTCCACCACTACTGCCTCCCTACTCTCTTCCCACCCCATTCCCTACCTTTTGTTCTCCCCAAAGTTCCTCCCATACTCCCTAATGTACCCCCCTTGCCTCCTTTTTGCCCCACCCAGTCACTCCAGACCAGGTGCTAAAATTACTACACTCACTAAACACATCCAAAGGTAAATGTCCATCGGGCCTAGATTCTAAAATGCTCCTACTCTCTGCCCCGGCTATAGCCCACCCCCTAACCATGCTCTATAATCTGTCTTTTAAATTAGAGGCAGTCCCCACACAATGGAAACAAGCCACAGTCATTCCTTTTCCCAAGGGAGGGGACCTCTCCTCCCCATCAAACTATCGGCCTATATCTCTGCTCCCCATCCTAGCCAAAATTCAGGAGTGCCTTGTTCTATCCAAGCTACACCTCTGTCTAGAAACAATCTCCTTTTTCACCCCTACCAAGCTGGATTCAGAAAAAATCACTCCACCATCACATCCCTCCTTCATCTCACTAACTCCATCCTTACAGGCACTGACAAAGGGGAAATAACTGCAGCTATTTTTATAGACCTGACAAAAGCCTTCGTCACGGTCTCTCACCCCCTGTTGCTGTCTAAACTTGCCCAAACTGGTCTGTCAGCAGCAACACTAAACTGGTTCTGCTCATACCTATCAGGTAGGTCTCAATCAGTCCGCATCGGTACGGCTCAATCCACCCCTCTCCCTGTCACCAGTGGTGTACCTCAAGGGTCCATACTCGGCCTGCTGCTTTTCTCAGTCTTCCTCAATGATTTGCCTGCTGTATGCACACAAACTGCCATCCATATGTATGCAGATGATACGGTGCTGTTTGCCTCTGGCACATCCAGAACTGCCATGGCAGCATGCCTTCAGAAGGATTTTGACTCCATCCAACGCTGGTTCCTCGAGAACCAACTATTCCTAAACTCAAAAAAACTGTCTCCCTCACTTTTGGCTCCCGGGCCAAACTAACCCAGCTGACTGACACACCCACATTCTATACCTTGGACAGAACTCCACTTGAGGCCTGCTCCACATATCGCTATCTCGGCATCTGGTTAGATCAGTACCTTGACTTCTCAGTGCACGTCGACGCACTGCACAAAAAACTACATCCCATGCTGGGAGCTCTCCATCGTAACAAGTATTGCATCCCTCTTCCGATCAGACTAGCTATTGACCAAAAAAATGATCCTCCCAATTCTGGACTATGGCAATGTCGTCTACAGTGCCGCCCCCCAAACGTCCTTAGCCAGGCTCAACCCCCTATTCAACTCCTTCTGCCAGTTCACCTTGGACCATTCTCCCAATACCCACCACTGCGACCTATACCAGTCCCTTGACCTCCCCTCACTCCAAAACTGGTGATTGCTGCACAATGCTAGAATTACTGCTAAGTTCTGGTCTCATACGCTCCCCTCCTAACTATCAACATCCCTAACCGCTATCACCTCACCTGCCTACGATCTCAGGAACACTGACTCCAGGCTTCTGCACATTCCTCACAGATCCACCCGATCAGGTCAGGTAGCTTTCAGTTTCAGGCTGTCCAAGTTATGGAACTCACTGGCAGCCAACATCAGACATACCACAAGTACTCCCCAACATAATGCCTTTCTCAAATCACATTTCGCTACCAACTGCTCATGCTTTCCCCATCGCTGACTTCCCTGCACAACTCCTACACAATCTATCAGCTACTCGCACAATCACTCCCCATTCTAACATGCTACTTGCTCCAGCCTGGGCTCCATTTTCGCATTCATCACATAGTGGTACCATATGCTACTGAACCTGCTACTGTTGCTGTATTATAAACACGCCTTACCCATATTGTATGTAATCATTTTTTGTTCCCACTATGTAATTGTTGTAATTTCTTCCATTCGACTACACCACTGTCTGATATAATCTTCACATTTGTATGAACTGTTTTTCATCTTATTTACTGCAACCATTCTACTGTACCACTGTCTGTTATTATCTGCTCATTATGTATGAACTGTTTTTGTCTTATTACTGCACTCTTGTAACCCCCTACCCCAGGGCGCATCTGGAATTGAGTGGTACTCTGCTCAGTATGCCTTTCCTGGTAAATCTCTTAAATAAATAAATAAAAGCAGCCTTTGATTCAGTTCATAGAGTTATTCTATGGGAAATCTTGAGGAAAATGCATACTGACCCACATTTGCTGGGTATTTTAAAAATGTTACATTATAATACTACAGTAGGGGTTCGTTATACCAGGGATGGAGCCCTAACTGACCAGATAAATATCTCAAAAGGTGTGAAACAAGGATGTATGTTAGCACAAATTTTATTTAACTTATATATTGAAACTTTGATGAGTAAATTAAAAGATATTGAGACCTTTGCGCCCAAGGTTGATAATGAAGAAATAAAGTTGTTATTGTATGCAGATGATGCTATTCTTTTATCAAGAACACCATTAGGCTTGAAGAGAGGCATTGTTAATATAAAGTCAACTTTAAAAGAATTGGATTTGGAATTGAATTTTGGGAAGACTAGGATTATGGTAATGGGTCAAACACATGATAAGAGAAAACTGTGGAACATAAATGGTATTAGCCTTGAAGTAGTGCAGACATATAAATATCTTGGAGTTATATTTGAGAGAAATCATTCTTGGTCTGCTCATGTGAGGGAAATTAAAAATAAATCTTATAAAACTACAAGTGCTATTTTGGCATTTGCAAATAAGTTTGCAGGAAACAGTTTTAAATCATTAATATCAACATTTGAGCTAAAAACAATCTGCCAACTGTTGTACGGTGAGGAAATTTGGGAGATTTCTCTTGATAAATATGATAATATCGAAGCTGCTCAGAATAGATTTCTTAAATGTATATTGAATTTGCCAATGGATTGTCCCTCTGCTTTCCTGCGATTAGAAAGGAAAGAGTGTTAATGAGGGCAATTAAGTTTTGGGGTAAAATCCAAGGTGTTAATGAGGATAGTTACCAAAACCATGTTGGAAAGATTTTATTAACCATTCACAAACTCAGAATGTTAAAAATGTTTGGTTCTCAAGATTGAACGATAAATTGAAATCCGCAGGACTAGAGGGGTTTATCTTGTCAGTTGTGGAACGTAATGCTGCACAATATATTGAAAATGTTATAATGAGACTAAAAGATATTGTTATTACTAGGGATTTTGAGAAAATACATGACATTGACAGGTTTGGTATATATTCGGTAGTTAAACAACACTGGAGTACAGAGACCTATCTTATGATTTGCGAAAAGGACTTACATAGAAATATTTTATGCAAATTGGGATTAGATATTTTAGGTCTAGATAGCTCTAATATTAAACAAAGTTAAGCCCTGATAAAGAAATGTTATTGTATAGATAAGTCTCTCCCTAGGATGCAACATGTTATGTATAATTGTAACAAATGGGAGAAAGAGAAAAGGAGATGGCTGACTCCTCTTTCAGTGGCAATAATTTCTGGTATTATTGATGGTACCCAGAAAGAAAATAAAAAAATCAGAGAAATTGAATGTGATATTTGGCATTGCAAAATTTTTATTAGTATGTGGAATTTAAAACCGTTAAGTATATGTATATGTGTAATAGATACAAATATGTTATTTTAAGTATGGAATGTTATAAATCAGATGGATTTTATACATTTGTGTGTTAATAAACTTGAACTTGAATGTCTGGACTCCAAGGTCATCTCTGAGCAGTTCCAAAGGGTTTTCTTGTTTACTCCACGTGGTGCACGCCTCCAGTGTGTAGTGTGGTGGCTTGGGACCTCTTTAACAGGTCAGCCAATTCCACTTACTCACCTTAAATGTCTTTGTTACTGTTGTTATTGTACTTGTTAGTTATGGTTCCATTTTTTTATTACTTTGGGAGAGACTAGACAACTGGGTAGGTAACTACCATTTCTCTAATTGTTTACTTATATTGTTATTGGTTGAAATCCTAAACCGACGCTTTTTGTTTTTTGAGGCTCAATCTATTCCTTCAAGACTTAGGCTGGGGCGCATTTGTAGCAGGCTGGAAGGTTCCCTAACAATCTTAGGATAGGCCAGATGAATCTAGAATGAGAGGCAGGAAGCTTACTCAGGGACCAAGATGCAAAATGCTTATTTACAAGGGACAATAAAAACAACACTACAGGATAAAAAAAACAAAAAAAACAATATGATTGGGACAGACAATTGGTCAAACCAAGAACTGGGGGGTTCACAATTGGTCAAACCCAGAACGGGGGGGTTCACCCCTTTTAGTCCAAGTCCTGCGTGCACTTGGCCAAGATGGCAAACAGCGGACAAACCAAGCTTGGGGTTTTCGATGAGTTGGCTGAACAACAGGTGGGCATTGATCCTACGAAGCATTTTTTTTTTTTTACAAACAGGCCATAGCAGGGCATCTCCCAGATGAACGAAATACAAAAAAGATACACAGCTAGCTGTACAGTGAAGACCATGGTGATCCTCTGCAGCTCTGGGCAAGAAGCTGAAGACTTCTGGTTGTCAGATGGTTCTCTGGATGATCTGCAGCAATAAACACTGGCAGGTTCCCAGCACCCAGGACACCTCCCACGAAGAAGACTGCTGGTGATGTGACCTTCTGGTGGCCTCAATGGAGTGACACAGGCATGCACACACTTACAGATGGCCTGCAAAACAAGAAAAGAGCATGCACAACATTAACTGTGGCTCATTATGCTTGAGTCATGGCGGCTTCTAAGCTGACTCACTACTGGACACCTCACTAGCTGCTCTCTACTAGTTACTGTCACAGGACTGATGTTGGAATACCTGAAGTGGAACGTCGAGACAGGCTGGCATTACTGGAGTCAGTTCTGTTGCAGATGGCAGATGGGCCGGGGACCTCTTTGGGTCAGTGTCAGGCTCTGGAGAAAGTGGTCCAAGCAACAATGGTGAAGCTGGACATTGAGTGCAAGGATGCAGTCTGATCCCACAATTCAGTAGCAAGCAAACAGTTCATCCTTTTTTAGCAAACAATGCAGTTTATTAACAGGGTGCAGTCTCTAGGGGATGGCAGGCAGGCAACAGCACAGTTCAGTTGGGTGGATGCTTAGAAGACCTGCACAGAACACCGTGGGCTACCTAGGGCCCCTAGACCACTCCATCCCCTCATTAATGTGTATAACTACCCCTACACCTGAGTCTACAGGTCTCTCACCCTGGTCCTGCCTCCCTCATGAATACCAATGAGGGCCTGCTGGGTGGAGGCTGGGGAACTCAAACCCAGGCTCACTGGATGCACCAAGCATATCCACCACTGACCACTCCTACCCGTAGGCTATACTGCCACCTCCAAACCCTTACAACATGCCCCTCCAAACCCTTGGGGCTTCTAAGTCACAGCACCCCTTTTAACTGCAAATAATAATTCAACAACAACAAAAAATACTTTAGGGGCTTTTCCCAGCCATGGAGCCTTTCTTTATATTGTTTTGGGTACTCAGCCCACTGCTCTCTGATCCCTTCCCTCCTCTGGGCTGTCAGCTCAACTAGAGAGCCCACTGCACCCACCCCCTTGTCTTTACTAGGGCACTGGCCCTTTAACTTTTCTCTTGGCACTTTGCCTGCTGCCCTTCCTGTATCTTTTGGGCTCCAGACCTAAAATTCTCACCTTTTCTCTCCCCCTGCCTGGTGCCTATGGTGTGAGTAAAACCAAAAGATCAGGAACTCAGCCCACTTAACACCATGTCCCAGCATTCTAGTGCTGTGTGGAGGGATCGGGAAACCTGGCTGGAGAGCCACACTTCCACCAGGGTCTTCTCTAGCCTGCACAGCTGCTGGCAGTAGAACTACAGATCTGGGGTGCATTTTTCATCCAAACCTATTTCTTTGCAGTACAATGTGGTCCATCTGCTTTTTCTTTCCCCCCTTGCCGATTGGGGCTCTGCCCAGGGGAGACAGGTCACATCAGGAAGCCACATTCCTCTCAACTGACCCTGCTGATACTGCACACCCAGGATGCCAACTGGAGGGGAGCAATGCCAGAGGGGCCACAGGACCACTTCATGTATGTCTACCGCAAGAGTTCTTTGTATCCTCCACCCTCCTAGCCCAGCCAAGAACTCCCACTGTAGTCACTCCCTGGTCTGGCCAAAAGATTGGGCACTATGGGCCTAATATTGAGTGTCTCCTGCTCCTGACCCACCTTTCAAGTACCAAATGGTGCAAAAACAGACAAAGGGACTGGGAGGGGTCAGTGGGACTGCAGGCAAGGGGGGGCAGGCTAAAAAAAAAGAAAATTTCCATTTTGGGGAGACAGCCCCCATTTCTCTGCGGTGCCCTTAACTCCGGGGTACTACACATTGAATCCTCTGTTACATTTCTATTATTAGGTCACACTCTACACTTTTTTCTTATTCTGAATGGCTGATTTATTTCTTCATACTTGTAATGTCAGAAGTCTCAATGCACCTAGTAAACATAAACAAGTCTTAACAAACCTTAAATTTCACAAATTTCAAATTGCTTTCTTACAAGAAACCAAGTTATTGGATATTGATAATGATGACACGGTGTCATAATGTCACGGTCAAAACTGCGCACGTCAACAATGCCACATGCAAAGCAGTGTGTGGCAAAATAACGTCAGTACAACACACCAACTACCACAAACAAAGTGCACACCAGGGGAATATCTTAGGTTTTGAGGGGGCTCACCTTGCAACCCCGATGAGGGGCCTTCCACCTACCCCTGTACTAATTATAATCAACTCTGGGGGTATTGGACTTGGAAATAAAATTGGACCAGGAAAAATTTTTTTAAAAAAAGCTGCAGCAGAGTGGACCTGAGAAGCGCCAAACCACATCCCTAGGTCCCTGATGCTGCTGGAGGCAGGTGCTCTAGCCACTCCACCACAGGAGCGGCTCAGCCAGAACCTGCCACGACGACATCCTTCACCTTCCCTATTGGTAGCCTACAGCGACAGGGTAGCGGTTCTTACCGCATAATGAAAAAAACCCTGTAGCTGTAGAACCATTACCACTTCTTACAGTGCAGTATTTCATGTGTGATTCTCTCCATGCTATTTTGACCTGGTACCGATAATGACAAGCTCAAGCATCACTCAGTTGGCAAAGTTCTAGCTACTTCTGCTCCATCAAAAAACTGAGGAGTGGTGATTTTGCTTCACAAAAGATTAGGTTGGTAACCTTCATCTGTCTCCCATGATCCCCAGGGTAGATGGGTGACTGCACTTCTGGATACCCCCCTCTGGACCACTGTGGCTTGTTAAACTATATGCCCTTAGCTATGATGCCCCTGAATTTTTCCATTCTTTAGTCCAGTAGTTATTCTCCTGTAACCCTTCCAACCCTCCTACTATTATAGGTGGTGACTTTAATCTTCCCATTGCCCCGACTATAGACAGAAGTATATCCTCCTCTGAAACTCATCATAAGAGTGTCAAGTCCCTGTCTTTGCTTGTGAAAGACTTTGGGCTTTCTGATATACACACTTTTGCACCCAAGAGACAGGGATTATTCTTACTGTTCTACTTATCATTCTTACATAGTTACATAGTAGACATCAGCAGTAAAAGACCCCTTGGTCCATCTAGTCTGCCCTCTTAAATTTTTTCCTATTTCATACCACAGATCATGTTAGATCTTCAATTCTATTTCCTCCTGTTCTTGACTTCCCAAGTCCCTTGTAAGTCTCCTGTACCTATCCCATGCATGTTTGAATGCCTCAATGGTGTTTACACCCACCACTTCCTTTGGTAGCTTGTTCTAGGGTTCTATCATTCTTTCCATGAAGAAATACTTCCTCACATTACCTCTGAGTCTCCCCTCCTTCCAGCCTCCTATAATGTCCTCTTGTTCTTGTGCATTTCTTTTTCTGTAGACAGCTACCCTCCTGTACTCTGTTTATTCCCTTAACATATTTGAATGCCTCTATTATGTCCCCCAACCCTACTAACCTCTAGTGAGTATATATTTCATATATCATATATATTGACTCTGTGAGTCTGCTCTGATGCATGCACTGGACCATCTTGGTAGCCCTCCTCTGCACATTGTCCACCTATTCACTGTCTTTCCTGAGATGGGGCCTCCAAAACTGGATACAGTACTTGAGATGAGGCCACTCCAGTGATCTATACAGGGGTAATATAATCTCTTCCTTTCTACTTGTAATACCCCTCCCTATGCAACCCAGCATCCTATTTGCTTTTCTTACTGCCCTTTCACACTGACTTGCCACCTTGAAGTCATCAGTTATGATGACCCCAGATCCTATTCCTGATTAAATGTTGTGACCTCTTCTCCCTCCAGTTGGTTTGTTACGCTTTGGCTCTTATGCCCCATATGCATAATTTTAAACTTTTTGGCATTGAATACTAGCTGCCAAGCCATTGACCATTCTGCTAGTCTCTTTAGGTCCTTTCTCATTTTATCTACCCCCCCATGGTGTGTCAAACTTGTTGCAGATCTTTGTGTTATTTCAAACAAGCATGCCTTCCCTTCCAGACCCTCTACTACTGTATGTCACTAATGAATACATTGAACAGTAAAGGCTCCAGAACTGACCCCTGTGGCACCCTGTTTGTCACCTTCCCCACTTCCAATCCTACCCCATTTACTACTACTACCCTCTGCCTCCTGTCACTCAGCCAATTTTGCACCCACATTACCACTTTTTCCCCCACCATGAGACTGCTCAGTTTATTAATTTCCTGTGTGGAACTATGTCAAAGGCCTTCCTGAAGTCCAGGTAGACCACATTCACTACCCCCCGATCCACTACTCTTGTCACCCAATTGAATAACTAGACCAGGTTTGTTTGGCATGATTGCACCCCTGTGAAACCATGCTGCCTTGGATCTTGTAGCCCATTTTCAGACAGGTACTCTAGCATCCTTTTCTTTATCAATTTCAGCATAATCTTCCCTGCCACCAATGTCAGGTTTACTGGTATATAGTTCCTTGCCTCTTCTCCATTCCCACTCTTGTGAACTGGCACCACATCTGCTCTCCTCCAGTCCCTAAGGCATCACCCCTGTTTGCAATGATTGATTGAACAGAGCTGCTAGAGGAGCAGATAGTTTCTCCCTCAGTTCTCTTACTATCCTTGGGTGCACCCCATCTGGCTCCATTGCCTTCTTTGTTTTTAATTTTTAGTTCTTTTAAGTATGCTCCCCACTGAAAAGGAGCTTGTGTGTACCGCCCACCCCCCGGAATTTTCCCTTATTTTTAACTTGAAGTCCATTTTCCATTCGTTCCTGTGTGAATACTGTGCAAAGGTACTTGTTGGGATGTCTGCCTTCTTCTAGCTCTCCTCCACCCTTTCACCTCCTCCCTTCATTCTAACTATTCCTGCTTTTTTTCTCCTCTCGCTAATGTATCTGTAGAATGTTTTGTCTCCTAGCTTCACTGTCTTAGCTATGTTTTCCTCTGTATGTACCTTTGCCCTCCTGACAGCCTTTGCTGCCTCACTTAGATTCTCCTGAAATTCTTCCATCCTTTTCCATCTGTGTTGCTTTGTACTTCTTGAAAGCCAAACTTTTTACCCTAACCTTTGCTGCAGCTTCACTGGAGAACTATAGTGGTCTCCTCCTTCTCCTGTTCTTTGTAATCTGCTTATGCATAGGTGTATCACTTTCTGATAGCAGGTTAGACTACTGGCTCACTTCTTCACCTATTACTCAGGTTGCAGTTAGCTCTAATAGATTTTCCCTACGTATCTCAGACCATGTCCCCTACAATTGAACACAGTATTTTATGGGAACATCAGATCCTTCTTTCTTCATCCTGGCATCTAGAGCCACTCTTGCTCAAAGATCCAGATTTTCTTTCATGGGTTTGGAGGGCGGTAACTGATTTTTTGACATTTAGCATCCCTGCAATTACCTCTGCTGGAACCACATGAGAGGCCCTAAAGGCTACTCAGTGGGGTAAAATTATCAGTTTTGAATCTTACCATAGAAGACAGCATGAACATCAACTTAAGAAGATGCAAGCCGCTTTGAAAGCTAAAGAAGCTCAACATGCAGCTTCATCTCCCCATAACTCCCACTCAACCCTACAATATGAAATCCTGAATTTACATATTGAAACTAATACTCTCCTGTCTTGGAAAGCTGAGATAGCCCTTCTGTGACTTAAACACAGGTAATAGGAAGGGGAAGAAAGGAGGAAGCTATTAGCATATCACCTTCCTAAGCAGCCACTAGAAAGACCTACAAGATAATGTGGGCTCTGTCTATTCAGAAGCCACACCTGTCAACCAAATTATGACTGCTTTTTACCAAAAACTATACTCTTCCCAACCTCATGTTGACCATGATGCTATAACTCAGTCTTTGTAATCTCTCGTTCAGCCATACCTTACATCTGGACAGGCGACATATTTTGAAACCTCTTTAATTGATGAAGAGGTACAACAGGCCCAGATGTGTCTGAACTCAGGGAAGGCATCTAATGGTAATGGCTTCACTGTTGACTTTTTTAAACCCCAAACAGACCTCATCTACCTCTTCTTTGTAAAATATATGAGGAAGCCAAGACAACTGGTACACTCCCACCTACTTTATGTGAAGTGATAATCACTGTACTATGCAAATAGGGCAAAGACCCCACCCCTTCATTCAATGATCAACCTATCTCATAGATCAATGTCAACAGCAAAATTTATACTAAATTATTAGCTTCTTGACTTGAACCTGTCCTTCTGAAACTAGTTTACGAGTCCCTGGTGGGGTTGGTTAAAGGAAGATTAAGCTCCAACTATCTTCAATCCTTGATCAATCTCATGCATAAAACCAGGAATTCCATATCGCCTGCCACAGCAATTGTTATTGATTTTGAAAAAGCATTTGATTCTCTGGAATGGGACTACTTACACCACACTCTTACCCACCTGGAACTGGGCAAACGCTTCTGTTCCAGAATTACTGCTCTTAATACACTCCCCTTTGTGCAAGTGCTTATCAACTCAACCTTGTCACCCCTTTTAGGTTTGGAATGGGGCACCAGACAAGGTTTCCCACTTCCACCCTTTGTTTGTCCTTGCAGTACAGCCCCTAGCAATGACTGTCTGTCAGACCTCTGACATTAAAAGTATATCCTTGGGTGGGGTGCAATATACAGTACTACACTGTTATATGCAAATAACTTATTAATCCTATTGGAAGATGCTGCTACCTCCTCTCATCCCTTGATGTCTTTACTCAATGCATTTATGAATCTAGCTGGTCTTAAGGTGAATTAAATGAAGGCATAAATATTACCTTTGAATAACTTCTGTCAGCTCCTCACAGCTGCCTCCATGGGCTTCAAATGGGCCCCTTCTGGTTTCTCCTATCTATGTAGTAAAATCACACCAACAATAGAAAAAATCTTTGATGCCAACTTTCTCCCCCTTCTTCAAGAACTGAAAGCTAATATTGACTGATGGAAATCTCTGCAGATTATTCTTGTTGGTAAACTATCAGACATGAAAATGATGGTGGCTCTTATTTCCCAAATACCCCTATATTTCTCATCATCTCTAATAACTAAACTCTATCACCTTCTAGGTGACTTCTTGTGAGAAGGTTCCAGACCACGTTACAGTTGTAATAAATTACAGTCACATTGGTCAGCAGGAGGTTGGGGTCTCCCTTGGTTACCAGGTTATATATGGGCTTTTCAAGCAATGCCACCTTGCAAAGTTTTGAGAGATTACTCCAGAAACACCTCAGTGGCTTTATATGGAGGCCTTTCTACTTCATGGTGGGGTAGCTTCTAATTTTATTTTTAATCCTCTCCAATGACAATTGAAATAACATCCCACCATAGGCCCTTCAGTCTTCTGCTATGGTAGGTTACATAAATGGTTGGGGACTGACCCCAAATCCCTAATGTATACCCCTCATGGGGAAATGCAAACCTTACCATAGCAGGACAGAAACCTTTTTGGCATCCTTGGAAACTAAAAGAAATCTAACAGCTAAGGGATCTGCTTATATGGGGTAAATGTCATCTGGACTCCTACTGAAACTTGCATTCTATGTGGGGCTGCCAAAACAGGAGTTCTGGAAATATTTACAAGTCTGCAGTGCATTATGTAAGTCATGTCACACATTAAGATCCTCCCTCAGTCAACTAACACCCCTTCCCACCTGGGCAAAATGTAAAAATGGAAGAGATGGAGCTATCTATCAGCACTTATACTTATCTGAAATCCAACACTGTACCTCCTACTTAGGTTTCTCCAGTGTCCAGCACAAGATGTTTGCCACCTCTTCATTTGCTTTGTTGAAGACTCTCAAAGTTAATGTTTGATATGTTGTATGATTCAGTATGTTTGTCATGTCATAGATAAGTTTCAGGCATATATATGATCATTTACTGTGTTAGTTCTACATCCAGTCATTTGTTTCTAGGTGCTTTGCTTATGCTTGTATCATTTTTGGCAGACTAATGATGTGTCTGTACTATATATATGTATGTGTATATATATATATATATCTACATATATTCATTGCAAGAAGCTTTGTAAATGCACCATCAGGATTGAAGCATCAAAAATAGGAAAAATTGCCTTAGAGTTCCCAAGCCCAAGACCCCACCACCACTGTGCATGCAGGAACAGGCACCAGGGGTGTGATTTGGGGTTGTGGACCATAATGCTCACCCCATTCTCCTATGCTGTACCCATCTTACCTTACATACTCATGGAATGTGGTGAGCATTATGGTTCAGAACCCCTAAACACACCTCTCATGCCTGTTCCTGCATGCACAGTGGACTGGGGTCCTAGACTCGGGAATCCTAGGGTTGTATTTCCCTACTTTTGATGTCTCAGCTTTAAAAGTGCATTAACAAAGTTTTTTGCAATGAATTTCCTTACTTTTTCAGATAGCTTACTGGTATCCTTATTTGCCTGTGGGAGTGCAGGACCAGGGACCTGCACTCCCACCTTCCATAACTGTACTTATGTCACAGAAGGAGTGCAGGGCCTGTGCTCCATGATTTTTCTTATGTCACTGTGGGAGCTCAGGATCCTTCAGACCCTATGCACCCATCCCTCCATAGATGCATGACCAAATTATCAGCATAGTCATCTTATTAACCCGGCACATATACCTGGAAGACCAAATTTTCAAATTCCCGCCAAAACATAATTCTGCTCAACTGCAACTTCATTCCATGGTAGAGGTGCAAAAACATTTTTTGGACAGGATTTGAAAATGACAGATATGACATACATGAGGTTGGGTAATATGAAGACTATGTTGGAAATCTGGGGTCAAAATAGTTTAAATTTCCAACGTTATGAGTGGGTGTACCGAAATTGCAATCAATGGTCATAACTTGCCATTTTTTCATATTTTGACCCACCATTTTGAACATAGTCTTCTTATGACCCCACCTCATAAACCACATAGGTGAACATTTTCAAATCCATTTCAAAATGCCATTCTGCACTGCGGGTTCAAAAACACATTTAAGGCAGGATGATAAAAATGACAGCTGTACTATTCATGGAGTGGTATGAAAACAATTGCTATGTTGAAAATTAGGAGTTAAAATATTACAAATGATCAAACTTCTGCATTTGCATAGAAAAATTTCAACATTTTGTTAATCGGTCCTGAATAGTGATTTTACACAGTGGTCTTGAAATCACCTTCCATGCCTGAGTAATGAAACAACAGTTACAGTGTTCATGAGGTGGGGTCTCAAAAAGCCCATGTTGAAAATTTGGTGAAAAAATACCTAAAAATGGCTATGATATTAACCTAAGTTCAAAACACCTTTGAGATACATTATACGGCACTTACATTGATTCATCAGTTTGTGGTTCAGCTTTGAAGAGTGCAGATGTGTTCTGGTACACAGAAGATGACAGTGGATGACCTCTGGTGGTAAGTAAAGGATAAGGGGACGTGTTGGGTAGTGGGTGCTCAGTAGGAGGGTCGGGATGGGGGAAGGGGATGGTGGAGACAACAAGGGACCAGTTCCTTTTTTTCAGGTTTAAAAAGTTAAAAAGGCATTGTGCTACTGTTTTCTTTACCAACAGGTATTAAGAAAAAAAACATGTTTCAGGACACTGGGAGTGGGCTTCCCAGGGTCTCACTCTACTGGGGTGGATACATGGATCAGGAGATTGGGAGTAGGCTCCCCAGAATCTCATGCTGCTTAGGGGGGGGAGGGGGGAAAAACATGACTCTGGACACTGAAAGTGGGCTCCCCAGTATCTCATACTGCTTGAAGGGGAGGGGGTTAATCCATGTCTCAGGACACTGAGAGTGAGCTCCCCAGTGTCCAACACTAATGTGGGGGGATACAAAATTCAGGACACTGAAGTGGGCTCCCCAGTGTTCCACAATGCTTGGGGAGGGTACATACATGTCTAGGGACATTGGGGGTAGGAAGGGGGCAGAAGCTTCTACTACCATCAGAGGATCGAGTCCCTCGATGCCAGGAAGTTACAGAGCAGTCTTTGAGGCTGCAATAACATGAATGCTTGATACCAGGGGGATGCTTAATGTGCAAAAATCTGATATGTGCTAAAATAAGCTATGCCTATTTTCGCACATACCAGATTTTCACACATTAATCATCCCCTTACTTACAGCCAAACATGCATATCATCGATGCATTTGTTAAGTCAAGGAAAAGCACCATTGTAGTTGTGCTTCCCCATTGGCGTGGAGGACAAGGCATGGGTGTGGGGCATCCAAGGGTCTGGGTTCAAGTCTGGTCTTTCTATATCTTTTCACCTTCATTGTAGGTGGAAAAAATATATTCGGAGGCTAGCTTCAAACCCAGGACCCTTGAATGCTTCCATCACTGTCTATTGTGTTCTGCACCACAAGAGAAGCAAAACAGCACATGTGTTTTTCCTTTACTCAACACATGTGTTAATCAGCTGCATATTTAATTTTTGAAAATGTAGGATGTGTGAAAATAAGGTACACTTAATTCCGCACACACCATATTTTCGAACATCAACTATGCAGTTAATAGAACACAGCGATCCTGTTCTGGTCCACAGAAGATGACACCACATGACCCCAGGAGGTAAGTATAGGGTAAGGGGGTGGGGTTGTGGGTGCTCACTGGGAGGGTGGAGCTGAGGGAGGGGGATAGTGGGGACAATGAGAGGCCATTTTCTTCTTTACAGGAACAAAGCACAAAAGACATTGGTGTACAGTTTTCTTATTTACAGCAAACAATAGCATCACTATTTGGGGACACTGAGAGTGGGTTCCTAAGTGCCCCATGCCATTGGCAGGTCCTCCACTGCCAACATTGGGAATGGGCCCCCCGATGTTGGCAGTCAAATAATGAACAAGACGGACTGACAGGGAGCATCCTGGTGTCAGATTAAATGAATAAATAAATAAATGAGGATGGTGGGGGTGCCACTAGACACCAGGGACAGGGGCACACTGGACAGTGATCTATGGGTGGGGGGGTGCCACTGATTTGGTTGTGGAACCTGTCAGTTTGTCTGACCACCACACCATAAGGTTCAGTTTTGCAGCTCCCCCTAATGGACCTGCCCCTACGGAGATAGTCCAGTACCCCACTTTGAGGGGTGTGACCCCTGAAAGCCTAACAGCAGTACTAGGCCTATCAGGCCTGGTGAGTGAAAGCATAGGTCCAGGTGATATCATACTTGTCTATAATAAGGTGGTGTCGGATGCCCTGGATTCCATTACTCCTGTTCACGTTTGACCACTTACACTTCACCCAAGGTCCCCATGGTTTTATTTATTTATTTATTTATTTATTGAAATAATCAGTTTTGCAAAGGTACCTCGTCTCGGGGGGGGGAGACAACAATTAAGTGAGGTTTAGGACAGAGGTTACATACAGGTGAGATACATACATACATACATACGCTGAGTTACAGGCATCGTTATATAAATACATACATACGTTGAGTTACACGCATCATTATATAAACACAGTTGTTACAGTTGTTCAATTGTACCATTACCCAGTCGTCTATGGGACCCAGAGGGCTTAGGGCTATACAAGACAGGGTTATGTTCCACTACAGGCATTTACAGCACCGGCTGTCAATAATGTGTTGACGGAGGGCTATTTTAAACCGGCCAATCTCGGGGATGTTTGTGATCGCCTCAGGAAGGGAGTTAAACCAGGCTGGTGCTTTATGATGAAAGGATCTTTGGCAGAGAGAAGTCCTTGCCCTGGGTACTAGGAAGGTGGCTTTGGTGGATTTACGGGTCAGCGTAGGCCAGACAGCCAGTTGCAGGGATGCAGAGACCCCTGGTGGGCATAACCCAGACAGGGTTTTTTGGTCAGTAGGCAGGTGTGGTATTTCAATCGTTCCTCAAGAGTGAATATGTTAGTGGTGGAGTATAGCAGACAGGTGTGTGTTCTGCTGTGGGCACCGGTCTGGAGCCTACAGGCTTTGTTAATAGAGGTCTGGACTTTTGACAGGGAGGAGGGGTCAGCCACTTCGTATATTGGAAGTCCGTAGTCGGCCAGAGACAACACAGATGAGGTGATGGCTAATTTTAAGGCAGATTCTGGAAGGAAATCTTTATGGCAGTAGAGGAGCCCAATCCTGGAGTTCATGGCTGATGACAGGGCTTTTAGGTGGGCGTGGAATGTAAAGCCTGCGTCAAAGGTGATGCCCAGATATTTATATGTTGTTACCTGTTCTAGTGGGAGGAGCGTGCTGGTAGTGATGAGAAGGGGAGTATCCTTGGCACTGTTTTGCTGATGTGAGAACAGCATTGACTTTGTTTTTTTCAGGTTCAGGACTAGCCGATGGTTACTGAACCATTTTTCAGCTTGGAGGAAGGTACTTTACAGCGTGCACTGGAGTAGGGGTGGGTATGAGTGTGATGCTAGGATCACTGCATCATCAGCATAGAGCAGTATTTTGTTGGAACAGGAGCTTGGGAGGGTGTTTAGGAATAGACTGAAAAGGGTGGGTCCAAGGATGGAGCCTTGCGGGACCTCTGAGAGTACTGGTAGGTTGGTGGAGAGGGTCCTATTTAGCTTAACTCTTTAGGACCTGTTGTGCAGGTAGCTTGAGAACCAATTCAGGGGCCGGATGAGAATCCCAGTTGGCTTAGGGAGTTTAACAGCAGGGGTGGCACACAGTGTCAAAGGCCTTGGATAGGTCAATAAAACTGCCCTGTAAGTTGACCATTATCAAGTGCAGAGTGTATGTGGTGGGAGAATTCCAGAAGGGCAGTGGACGTGCTGTGGCCTGGACGAAACCCATGCTGCTCAGGACATAGGATGTCATAATTAGATAGGTATTCTATGAGCTGTGTGGATACTATTTTTTCCAAGGCTTTGGGGGGGGATAGAGATGGGCCTGTAGTTATTTGGTAGTGTTCGATCCCCAGACTTATGGATGGGGGTGACTTCAGCCTGTTTCCATGCTTCCGGGAATTGGCCTAGGCATAGGGATTTATTTATGGCAAATGTGAGGGGGATTAGCATGACATCCAGCATGAGGTGGAGCATCCTGGAGTCAAGAGGGTCATTACCTGGGTTATGAGAGGCGAGGGATTTTAGTAGGAAAGGTTTGGCATCATGGGGTGAGATCGTCCGGAAGTGGAATTGTGGCCCGGAGGTGTGAGTGTGGGTGGGCGTGGGAACCGGGTCATAGAATTGGGCAGGGAGAACTGCGCTTAAGTCCGTGAAAGTTTTATTAAGGCAGTCTGCAATACATGTTCGGTCTGTCGAGACTGCCCCATTTATGACAATCTGAGACGGAGGAGGGGAGCGGGTTTTGCCATTCAGTTCTTTAATATTGTCCCAGAAGGCTCTGGCTGAGCCCCAGGAGGATGTCAAAGCAGCCTGATAGTATTTAGCTTTCACTTATTTGATGGCCCAGGTGCATTTGTTGTGGGCTGCCCTATAGGTTTGCCTGTCTGTCACCCTACCAGAGTCATTTGCTATGTGCCAAAGATCATCTCTCTGTTTTAGTTGCTGGATCAGTGCAGGGGATATCCATGCAGCAGCCCGTTTTTTCGGTCTAGATGTGGTGATGGGGGAAATAGGTCGCAGGCATAGTTGAAGGCCTTAGTGAGGTAAGTTAGAGCAGTGTTTATGTCAGATGCATAGGCCACTGGAGTCCAGTTGACTTGTGTGAGGTGACGTTTGAGGTTGTCAAGACTCCTCGGGAGAAATCTGCTTCGATGGGCGCTGCTGTACTCAGGGCTGAGTGTGGGAGAGGACCAGAAACAGATGACAGGGGAGTGGTCACTAAGTGAGTCCACAAGGACTTTTACAGATTCCAATTTATGTGGCCGGTTAGAGAGGACTATGTCCAGGAGGGAGCTAGTTCCCTTCGCTTTGTTAACTCTGGTGGGCTGAGTGACCATTTGAGACAGGTCAAGGGCTGCAAGCTCATCCTTTATATTATCAGACGAGGGGCTGAGCCAGTTGGTGTTCAGGTCTCCCAAGATTAGTTGTTCAGCCTTTTGAGGTAAGGTGGATAGATAGTCATGGAGGGAGTTGATCGCTTAAGTTTTTGTACTCGGGGGTATGTAAGCTGTGGTTAGGTATAGGGGGCCATGACCAGGTATGGTGTGATTTTAAGAGTAATGGCTTGCGCCCCATGGTTGAGCTCAGGGGTTGGGAGTGCATGACCCAGGACCGAGTCGCACAAGTAGATTACGAACCCCACTCTGCACTTGCCCATCCTATTAGCCCTGAACAGAGAGAAGCCTGGGAGAGAGACAGCTGAGTCAGGTGTAAGCTGGGAGAGCCAGGTTTCTACTAGCATAAGAATGTCAGGGGAATATTGTGCAATCCAGCATTGGAGTGCTGCAGTTTTCTTGGGGAGACTACATATGTTCATAAAAGCAATTCGGAGACCTTTGCCAATGGTTTGATGGGACCTTGAAGCAGCTGAAAAGAGTGAGTCAAATATTAGAGAGGGCTTGGCAGAAGTCCAGCCTGGATGTTGACAGACTTAGATTGATGGACCATTATACTGTCTATCAATCGACAATCAACCATAAGAAGGCAGAATTCCTGTCCACGGAGATTACAGCCATGCAAAATCAACCAGCTCAGCACTTCTGGACTGTTGACAGGTTGTGCAATCCAATCTGTCTGCAGTCAGGTGGAGCCATATCACAAGAAATGTGTGATGAGTTTGCTCAATTCTTCATGGATAAGATTGTCACCATCAGGTCCGTATCCACCCAGCCCCAACTACGAGGTATTGCGGAGTTGACGAGTGGTTACAAGCACCTGGTTTGTCTGGTCTGACTTTGGCTGGCCAGACATCATGGACATCATGAGGATCATCCAAGCTTTGCAGCCAACCAGCTGTAGTTTGGACTCAGGCCCAATGCATCTCATTGAAGGGTGCGTTGACGAAATTAGCTTGGTCCTGGCTGAGATAGTCTGGAGGTTATTGGAGAGGGGGAGTCTTTCCTGATCCCCTGAAGGAGGCAGTTGTATGACTGCTCCTGAAAAAAAACCCTAGACCCGGACTGTCTAGCCAACTACAGACCTGTCTCTAACCTTCCCTTTGTCAGGAAGGTTATTGAGAAGATATCTGTGCTGCAGCTGGATGATCATTTATCCACCCATGATGTCTTTGACACTTTTCAGTCCAGAGTTAGGAAGAGGCATAGCACTGAGGCATCCCTTATTTGGGTGCTTAATGATCTCTTAACAGCAAGAGACCAGAGGACTCATTCCATCTTGGTCCTTCTTGATCTCTCAGCCTCATTTGACACTGTGGACCATGGTGTGCTATTAGAGCACCTGTGGTTCATCTTTGTATTGTCTGGTACTGTCCTGAGATTCTTTTGATTGTTCCTCGAGGGTAGGACACAGAGAGTGGTCTCAGGAATTTATTCATCTGACCCTCTCCCTTTATCCTGCAGGGTACCGCAAGGCTCCATTTTGGCACCCATGTTGTTCGCAGTATACACGCTGCCATTAGGAGACATTGTTAGGCAGTATGGTTTTGAGTTTTCACTGCTATGCAAATGATACTGAACTGTACATGTCCTTTGAACACAAACAGGGAGATATTCTCTCTGTGTTTAACAACTGCCTATCCAAGATTCAGGATTGGATGAGTGCTAGTTGGCTAAGGTTGAATCTGGATAAAACCGAGGTGTTGGTGGTGGACCTGGCTCATCGGGGGTGAGATGTGTCAGCCAGATTACCTTCAGGTCTTTGACTCAGGGGTGTCCAGCTTACCACCTCAGATATAGTGTGGAACCTTGGTGTTATTTTTGGCAGCAGCCCTTCTAGCTGCATCTTAATGTATGCAGATGATGCAGTAATTTATGAGGATGGTTTGAATCCAATGGAGGCCTTGGATAGACTTCAGGCCAATTTTGATACATTTCAAACTTGGTTGCTCACTTGGTTGCTTAATTCAGTAAAAACCAAAATCATGTTCTTTTCGAGTAAAAAGTCTAATCTGTCTAATCTTCCATCCATTTATGACGCTAAAGGGAACTGCATTGAATTTGTTGATACATTTAAATATTTGGGACTTATTTTTGACACTAATCTTACTTTTGGTCAACATGTTTTTTCTTCAATAAAAAAAGTTAATCAAAGACTTGGATGTCTTTATAGAGTTAAGCATTATATAACTCCTGAATCTCAGAGACTATTGGCACACAGTTTCCTTTTTAGTGTGTTAGATTATGGGTTGGTGGTTTATGCTTCAATAAGCACTAAATTAGTAGGAAAACTGTCAGTTACATATAATTCTATGCTGAGGTTTATGCCCTCTGCCCCAGCCCAAACCCATCATTGCTTATTGTTAAAGTTTTCCAATTGTCTTTCTCTAACAAACTGGATTCAGTTTAAACTGTGTCTCTTCCTATATAAAATCAAAGCTGGTTTGTTACCTAATTCAGTGAGTTCATTTTTCTCAAGATATGCTAATTCTAATTGCACTAGAACTCAAAGTTTACATTTAATGTTCAATTTTTTAAGAGAACTTCGGGCTAACCCTCATTATTACTTAGGGGTTCAAGGTTTTTTAACTCACTCCTATATGATTTATCAATCTGTAATTCTGTATTCTCTTTTAAATTTAAGCTAAAAAAGTACTTACAATGTAATTAAGAATGTACTTGTTAATTGTTTGTAATGTGTCCTAATTATTGTATATGTTATTGTATTGTTCATTGTTTATTGTATTGCTTGTCATCTATGAAAACAGGCAGTTTGCTCATCAGACTTACAAGAGTAAAAAATAAAATGAAATGAAAATAAAATGAAGTCTGATCCTGAAAGCCATTGTCAAGACCTCTTTTTTCCATCTGAGGAATACCTCCCAGGTGAAACATGTGGTCCCTCCCGAGGATCTTCCAACATTGGTCCATGCCTTCATGACAACTCGCCTTGACTACAGCAATGCCCTGTAGCTAGGGTTACATGGGGTTGATGTCTGTTGCCTGCAGCTGGTGCAGAATGTGGCTGCCAGGCTTTTGACTGGTACATCTAGGACCCGTTATATTATGCCTGTGCTCCGCGGACTTCATTGGCTGCCAGTGAAGTGGTGTATCACCTTCAAGGTCGGTTTGCTGACCTATAAAGCCCTACATGGCCAAGGACCCTGCTGCTTGCAAGATCAGAGTGGTCCTTTTCTGCTGTCAAAGACTATGTTTCTATGTTTTATATGACATTTACTTTTTCAAATCTGCTTAATTTTGTTTCTCGCTAAGGAGAAAACAAGATGGCTGACACAATAGAGCTCTAAGAAACTAAAGCAGGCACTATGTAACCCTACATATGCAAAAACATTAGCTCCTGCTAAAACAAGGGAGCTCCTGCCAAAACAAGCTAGGCTGCATGTGACGCTACATGCAAACATGGGCCACCTCCTTATTTATTTATTTAAAGTTTTACCAGGAAGGACATACTGAACAGAAGGTCATTTCCAGATGCGTACGGGGGAAAGAGGAACAAGGACGGGAGTACAGAGTCATAGTGAATACCTCATTTTCAGAGGATTGAGAATACACACAATACATATGCAGAACAGCACAATAAATACAGTATGAGTAAAAAAAATAAGCAAAACTATAAGTTTACAATAATGCAAAAACAAGGCTATTTTCATGTGGGGCTCTTAACTTTTCTCATAGGAAATAATGGAAAAATTAAAAATGTAATAACTTTTGAATGGATTAATATTGTCATTTTTCACATCCTGTCCAAAATGTGTTTTAGCACCTGTGGTGCAGAATGGCATTTTGATTCAGATTTGAACATTTCCACCTACAGAGTTTATGATGTGGGATCATAAGAAGACTATATTCAAAATTCGGGGTCAAAATATGAAAAAAATGCCAAAGTTATGACCATTCATCAAAATGTCGGCAAACCAATTCAAAAGTCCAGAAATGTTAAACATTTTGACCCCAGATTTTATAAATATCCTTCTTATTACCCAAGCTCCTGTATGTCACAGCTGTTATTTTTCAAGTCCTGTCCAAAATATGTGCAGAATGGCATTGCGGTTGTGCAGAATTATGTTTTGGCACACATTTGAGAATGTTGTCTATCAGGTACCTGTGCTGTGGTAATGAGATTGCTGTGCTGATAATTTGGCCATGCATCTATGAAGGGATGGCTGCACAGGGTCTGGAAGTCTACTAACACCCTCAGTAAAATAAGGAAAATCACGGAGCATGAAAGTGCAGAGCCTTTTGGCCCTACGCTCTCACTGTGTTATAAGGACATTTGGGACTTGCGCTCCCACAGCCAAATGATACAAGTAAACTGTCTGTAAAAGTAAGGAAATTCATTGCAGAAAACTTTGTTATAGCATCAGTTAAGGTTGTTTTTAAAGCAACAAAAGTAGGGAAATGTGGCATTAGAGTTTTCAGCACCCTGTAGACACCAACAGGCAATGGGGGGTTGCCTTGATGTCATCAGGCCTAATGCTCTCCTCATTCTTCTATACTATACTGATCTCAGCTTGTCTGCTTATGGAATGAGGTGTGCGTTATGACTGATGACCCTAAGTCACCCAGATGCCTATCAGTGTCTGGTGGGCGGGGGTGGGGCATTAGGTTTGGAAACCCTAATGCCATTTTTCTCTACTTTTGTTGCTTTACTAACAACCAAAAATGATGCATTAACAAAGTTTTTTGCAATGAATATACTGTGTGTGTGTGTGTGTGTGTGAACCCTAAAATCGAATTTCCTCACTTTTTTGCTTTTTTTTTTTTAATCTTATAAATCACAAAATTGATGGAATTGTGGTATTCCACTGCCATGGTTCGACAGGATGAAGCCCTCTGAGTAAAACCCATCCTCATTTGACTTACTAGCACACCCAAATGAGAAAATTGATTTTTAAATTGGGCCATCTCATCCATTGCTCACGATGCATGAACACGATCAAAGAATCTCACAATCAAAGAATTTGCAGGCTCGCAATCAAAGAATTTGCAGGATCAAGAACAAAGAATTAAAAATGTTATAAATCAAATAATTGACGGAATTGTGATAAACCACCGCCATGGTTCAACAGACCAAAGCCCCCTGAGTAAAACCCACCCTCATTTGACTTCCTAGGACACCCCTTGGCTGGGAAAATTGATTTTTAAATTGGGCCATCTCATCCCTCACTCACAATTCATGATTGCAATCAAAGAATCTCATGATCAAAGAATTTGTAGGCTCACGAACAAAGAATTACAAATGGTGAAATGCAAATTTTTCACTGATTTAAACCAAATCAACAGCATGCCTCAATAGAACGAACCCTTCTGAGCAAAACCCACCCTCATTTGTGTCCCTAGCCCACCTCTGAGCTGAGATGTTAGTGTTTTTAGGTTGCTATGCAAGATCAAGATCAAAGAATCTCAAGATCAAAGAATTTGCAGACTCGTGATCAAAGATCGTTAGTGAGATGAGAATTAAGATTTTAAAAGCTTATAACTCTATTTTTGAAATGATTTGGATGAAACCAAAGGCATGGCTCAATGGATCAGAGCCTCTCAAGTAAAACCCATCCAAGTTTCACTTCAGAAGTTCCCCCTGAGCCGAGATACTTGTGTTTTTCCAATCGGAAAATAAAAAACAAAATGGCGGACCTCACGATCAAAGAATTTTGAAAATCCTGGGAGGCAAAGATTCTTAAACTGTGAGGCTGCAAATTCTTTGATCGCTGGGGGGACCAGATGGCCAGAACCCCATTCTTTGTTCGCATATACATATAAATGTTCCCATTAACTTATAATGGGAACTTAAAAGTGGCATAACCTTTGAATGCCTTAATATTTTTTCACCAAACAAAAAGTGACATGTTCAGCCACCAAAGTTCTTTCAACTGATCCATCTTGCAGAGTGGCATGCCACACAATGGCCGTGCAGGGCCATGTCCCATATCCCAAAAGCTGCCTCCAAAAATGGATAATTTTGCATTTTTCAGCGCTTTCATATGTGAAGACTGTAAGTCTGACTTATACAGAATTTGGCAAATCAAGAGAATTACCATGCCCCACCACATGTACCAAATTTCATGCAAATCCGTTGAACGGGGCCAAAGTTATTAACACCCAAACTTTTGACTTTATTATGTAACTGACCGCTGAACCAGTCGCGCCATTATAATATATATATATATACCAATAAAGAGATTAACTGTAAAAAAATATGGGCAACTCAATGGGGTTCTCACAGCTGGGTGGGAAGGGTTTGAGTGGCTGAGATTGAGATTGTTAGGGGTGTATTTTAGTTCTTATAAAGCTACACACTGGCAAAGTATGGTGCAGTGGTGGCAGTCTCTGTCTAACTTACTGGGGTGGGTTTTGTGTAATTTCTTTGGCCAGACCAACATTCTGCATCTTGTCTTGATTTCTGTGCAATTGATGCATGTCATAGAACTACAGAAAATAGGGGGCCTTGACTATAATTATACATCCAGTGCAGCAGTGTTTTTCTTATGAATATGGTACAGTATTCTGCAAAGATCACTGTTTGGGGCATTTCTGGATGGTCTTACACTAAAAATTGATTTATGTTTAACACAAGAGTAAGGCCTGATTTAGTTTCCTTTTTTCCATGGTCTTTTTTGTTTTTCTTTTTGGGGTTTCTGATGGGTGACTTTTTGGAACTGTATGGTCTTTTTTCCCTTTCCTTTCTGTAACTTTGGTCCTGATTTTGAGTGTACTATATTGTAGTTTGATCTGAATTTATTGCACATTTCTTTATTCCTTAAAAACAATTCCCTATTCTTCTTGGCAAGTTACATGGTGTCTGTCAAATCCACCTAAACAACTACCAGAAAAGGCAGATGGGATCCTGGTTTAACATCTCATCTGAACAAAACCATACCCAGACAGTATAGTATCCCCTAGTACTGTCTTCAGTACCAGGGTTTATGGTATGATCCCACTACAACCCATGACCTTCTGGCATAGAGGCAGATGTGCAGCAAACTGCCATGCTGACACCTTAAGATACAATTTAAAAAAAGGCAAATAGATCCTTGGAAAATCTAATTAAAGTAGTAGTAGTGGTAGTAGTAGTAGTAGTAAAAGGTTTATTTCTGATATCAGAAACAGGATAAAACTCAATTCAGCATCAGCTAATTTACAGTGGGGTCCTACTGTGCAAAAACATCAGTTTCATTTTAAATACATACAAATACACACATTATACATACATGGAACACAATACATACATGACCAGGAAAAAGACAAATAATAATTACAACAATATATCATATATACAAACGTCTCAAGTACAGCACGTTTTTAAGGACATTGCTTCATTTACAAGACATAATTTTATTTAATTCCAAGATATTTTATTTGTACTTGACCTCAAGTGTACTGACAATGAATTCTACAATTTTGGACCTTCATATACATAACAATGTTGGCCCTTCACTGTTCTCATAAATGGTACCCTAAATTTTACTTCCCCTTCAGATCTCAATCCTACCTTAACATTCCACTCCTCCAGAACCTCCACTAGATATCCTGGGGCTTTTTTAAAATAACAGCGATAAGTTAGCTATTGCACATGCATATTTCGCTGTTCTGTCAAGGATATCCAATTTAAGTTCCTATAAAGGGTGCAATGATGTGTTTTCCAAGGTGCATCCGAAACAAAGTGCACATATCTATTATAGATAACATCAAGCTTTTCTAAGCTGCTCCTGGCTGCCCCTTTATATATGACATCACTTAATCGAATAACAGGATATGGAATTAAAGTGTGAAATAAGAAGTATGTCTTCATAGAGGGGTGTGGCAATCAGTTGTGACTTTAGTCTGCCAGATGTTGATTAGGCTACCCCAACAGTCAGCAGCACTAGAATTCTGGAGCTGCTGGACACATTCCAAGATCTTGGTTCAAAGGGTTATGAAGCCAAATATAGAAATTTCAATCAAATCAAATTAAATCAAACTTTATTTGTAAAAAGCACCTTTCTCACAATCAAGGCACTTGTACAATATAATAAATAAAACATATCAATAATCAATAAATATCCCAATTTAAAATTCAGTAAACAGACCAGCGGCTTAATAAACAGAGCAGGCTAGGCTAAATAAATAGGTTTTAAGAGCAGCTTTAAAACTCCGTACAGTCAGGCAATCTCATACCCAATGAGGTAGAGAATTCCACAGGGTCAGGGGCATAAAACTAAATGACCAGGCCCCAGATGTCTTCAAACAGACCCTGGGAATCTCTAGCAATCCCTCGTCAGTGGATCAGAGAGAGAGGGAGGGACAGTAGGGGTGAAAGAGATCTTGCAGGTAACCAGGTCCCTGATCATGTAGGGCCTAATAGATCAGCAAACTGACCTTGAAGGTGATCCACCACTGTACTGGCAGCCAGTGCAGTCCATGGAGCACAGAAGTTATATGACTGGACTTAGAGGTACCAGTCAATAGCCTAGCTGCCACGTTCTGCACTACCTGCAGATGGCGGATATCAGTGCCCGGTAGCCCTAGGTAAAGGGGTTTGCAGTAGTCAAGGCGTGAGGTAACGAAGGCATGGACCAATGTTGGGAGATCATCTGGAGGAAGCAAATGTTTCACCTGGGCGATATTCCTCAGATGGTAAAAAGAGGGTTTGGCAACTGCTGACACCTGAGACTTAAGGGTCGAAGAGTCATGAAAAATAACACCCAGGTTCTGCACCCAGTCTGAGGCAGTTAGCTGAACATCCCCCAATCAATAATCCAGAGAGTAGTCCTGACAGCAAGCCCACCTCCTGATGAACTGGGTCCACAACCAACACCTCATTTTTTTCCGGGTTTAACTAGAACTAGTTCTCACAAATAGTGATTCCATGGAAGACATCAGAATAAGTAAGCCATTCAGAAAAAAGTGATCATTTATTTTTTATTTTCATTTATTTATTTGTAACAAGGTGGGTACACTGATCCCAGAACTGTTTTCAGGTATGACCTGGATCATAAAGATGGCACACACAAGGTACAGAAAGAACAGGTACAAAAGATACAAAATACTGTATGAAGTCTCAAAACAAATTGAGTGATCTAAAAAGGAACAGAACAAAACTGAATATAAAGTGACTTACATGCAGGCAATTATAGTGCACATAGTCTATGAGGCAGACATGACATAGCCCAACAAATAACATTACAATATCAACAGTTTCCATAGCGAGGTATCATTTTAATAACAGCAGTTTCCATTGTAACTGTGGCACCCTGGTTGTTACAACAAGACAAGGGAGGAAGCAGATGTTTTCCACTCAGGCAAGGTCAGTTTATCATTGGAGGAGCATTTACAGGTGGTGGTGGTGGTAGTGAGGCATGTCTTGTAGTGGGATTTAATTAAAGGGTGTGATCCCAAGTTCCACGGTGGAGCAGAGAGACTGTTCCAAAGATTAGCGGTAGTGGAGGAGAAGGTGTTCTGATCCATACATGCCATGCCTTGTGGGCACTCTAATGGTAGGCTGGCAGATGTCCGTAGGTCTTGATAGCAGGGGTTTGGCATGAGTAGGGGGAGGGGGGAAGCTCCTTTTCACTGATGGATTTGTCAACAAGGCAGCCTAGGAGGTAGTCCCAGCAGGCCTGAAGGAGGAGTCAGCCTAGGGCCTGGTAGAGGGAACAGTGATGCACGGAGTAAGTGGCCATCAAGGCAAACCTGCCAATGTCACTGAAGGTAATGTTTAGTCAGTACAAGCAGGAAAATGAGATTTGTGTGTAGCTGGGAGAGCAGTAGTCCAGCAGGGGAAGTAAGGAGCTGTGGTCATTGGTGAGTCTGACTTCAGAGGTCATTAAATCCTTGGGCCAGTAACTAACTCCATCATAAATCTGTATGATTCAATGTACATCTAGGCATGGAGTGAACAAAATCAAAAAATTGTGCCCATGATTATGAAGTGGAAACATTAATGATATATGAGGGGGAAAACATAAAGAAAATTGATTTTTATCAAGAACAGCCTTCTGGATGCCACCAGCTCTTATCTGAGATAAATGAGAAAAGGAAGGAGATTAAAAAAATTATGTGGTTTACAAGTGAGTGAAAAGTGATGTTAAGGGAAACAGAAATGCCTCTAGAAAATTGAAGATAAGCCAAAATGAAGAGGACAGAGAATACAACCTAATTCTGCCTATTTAAAGACCCTGGTTTGGCACCACCTGATGCATTGCATGCAGTTTTGGCCTCCTAAATGTGAAAAGAATATTGAGACAGTTAAGGAGGTGCATCACAGGGTAACCAAAATGATCAGCAGTATCTGGGACAAAACTATGAGGAGACGCTGGAGGCCTTCAACATGTTCACCCTGGAGAAAAGCAAGATGAGAGGGTCATGATCTCATATTTTCATATACTTAAAGGTATTGAAAAGACTGACTCATCAGAGATGTTTGACCAGGTTTCCTACAGTAGGAAACGGATGTGCCCTGAATCTTAGGGTTGGTGAATTCAAGAGTAACTTTAGGAGGCCCTTTTCTCACAGAGGGTGGTGACCCTATGTGCATCCCACAAGTACAGAAGAAAGTACACAATAAGGACATTAGTGGTATTTAAGTTATATCTTAAATGCTACAAGAAAAATAAAAGGGTACTCTGGGTAGTAGAGTTATTAAGGCATCTCTCAAAATTGGTACATGTAAGCACAACAAACTTATTTCATCCCTGCTTATGAACCAGCAGAAGAAGGTGACGTGATGTAACTTAAGTCCCTTTAGACCTCACATTACTGTGATATACACTGTGGTACTGAGTTGATGATGTCACCATTTCCATTTGGGAAAAAAAATTATCAGCCATCAAACCAGCCAGCAGGCACAATGGTAGCACTACTGCTTGCTGTGCCAAAAGTCCAGGTTCAGAAGTGAATTTGGGGAACTAGAGGGTTGGTTTGGGGGTAGGAGGACTGAGCATCTGTAGGACTGCTCTCTTTTGGGGTGGGAGGATGCAGCGCCCGGCATGTGTCTGACCGGTAGTGGAGCCTAGGGAGAAGGAAGTCTCAGGCTACAAGAAGTGTAGCACCATTCATGCATGTTGTGCAGAAGTCCACATTATGCATCCTGATGGCATTGCACAGCCACATCTCCTAGAGACAAAATGAGAAATCTCCTGGCCAGTAGGATGACATGAGTCACCCACAGGGCCCACACCTGGATATCCAGGCCCTGTCTAGTGCAGTAGATCCTGCTCGAGGGTGATGGTGAAATCCTACTGACCCTGCCAAGAAACCAAGCCCAGGTGAAGATGCAGATGGGTATGTCCTGGAGGACACCACAGTGATGGGGCAAGGGTGACCAGTATAAGGGAGTCAGTTGCACCACAGCAGAAAAAAGATAAAACTTAAAAAAACATAGACAATACTGGTTGGGCAAACATGCACAACCAGCCCATGCTGCCACAGAGTGATTCTGATTTCATCAAACCTCAAGTGCAAAGCTAAAGAAGTCCAATATAATCAGATGCCTGAGGTGGCAGCACAGGTTGGTTGGACACGTTGTTGCCCAAACACTATTTTTCATGGTGTATAGTTTCTTGTTTAAGTTTTTCATTTTTTTCTTAAAAATGAAATGGTCTTGCAGCACTCCATGACAGCAGCGAATGGGCTGGTAGTTTCAGGTCAAAGCTTGAACTGATTGCTGTGAATGTGGCAGCATGGTGTAATACACCATCTGCCGTGACGATTTATAGTCAGCTAGAATGTTGTGGTACAACAGAAGGGTACCATGACATTCAATGAACTTTGAATTGTGGAACATCAGTTGAGATGGAAATCCATACAGAACAAGTGGCAACTACAGTATATACTATATTCATTGCAAAAAAATTGTTAATGCACTAGTTAGGGTTAAAGTGACAAAAGTAGGGACATGTGGCATTACGGTTTCCACCCCCTAACACCCCACTGCCACCCTGCAGGCAGCAACTGGTGTGGGGTGTGCCTTGCAGTTGTCAGCCCTAACATTCACTCCATGAGATGAGGACAGTATATGAGAATGGGGTGAGCATTAAGGTTGACAACTGCAAGGCACACCTAATGCCTGTTGCTGCCTGCAGGGTGCAGGTGGGGTGTTTTGGTTGGAAACCCTAACGCCGCATTTCCCTACTTTTGTTGCTTTAACCCTAACTAGTGAGTGCATTAACAGAAATTGCAGTTATATCCCTCTCACTGCAGGCAAAAGCTGGTACTGAAAATGATCATGCCTGTCTTTGACTACTGCAACATTGTCTATGGTGCTGCCCAGCAGTCCTCCCTAGCCAGATTGGAGAACTTCTACATCTCCTTCTATCGCTCTGCCCTTGACGCCCCCCCAGCTCACCCATCACTGTGACCTCTACCGGTCCCTAAACTTCCTCAATCTCCAAAATCGGCATGCTCTTCATGGTGCTAAGTTCATCTCTAAATTCTGGCTTGATTTCTCCCATACTACCTCTCTTCCTACCTTAGTACCCCCCGCACCCGCCCACTATTCTCTGAAATCCAATAACCTGTGCACCCTCTCTGTCCTCAGCAGATCTACATCCTTGGGTCAAAAAGCTTTCTCATAAAAGCTACCTAAGCTATCGAATGCTCTCCCGCCACAAATCTGCCACTCCTGCTCCCTGAGCTCTCTTACTTCAGTGCTTCTCAACAACCTAACCCCCCCTTTATCTGACTACTGCATACATGCCCCCCAGGGACCAAACGCAGGCCATTGCCTCTCTTACAGAATACCTTACCTCTCTACCTCCTTCCGCTGATCAAATTCTGGTGGGTGACTTAAATGTCAACTGGCTCAGCCCCTCCTCCTCCTCTACCCGAGACTCCTTTTCTGCAATAGACCTAACGCAACTAGTTACCCACCCTACCAGGACTAACCCCAAGAGAGGCTCCAGTACCCTGCTTGATGTGGTACTCACCAACCGCCCTAATCGGATCCCCAATGTACAAGTCCTCCCAGACTCTCTCAGCGATCACTCCCCATTCTATTCCACTGGTCAACCTCAGTCCCAAACCCATAGCACAGTCCACATGCGGAATCTAATACCTGGTGGACTGATAAAACTTAAGAACTTCTGTCCCAAATTGACTGGTCTCCTATACAGGCAACTCCTGACATCGACACAGCTCTCTCCTTCTTTACCCAAACTTTTAATAATGCCTGTGATATCTTTGCCCCAATGTTGACCCGCCATTCTAAAAGGAAGAATGCCCCCTGGGTTACCCCAGCTTTGATCCACCAGCTCAAACATAGGGACAACCTATGGCACCGTGCCATTGAGACTGGCCAGCCCAATGACAAGCGGTTATATGCTGCCGCCCTAAACAAGTGCACTCGGGCCATCAGAAAGGCCAAGTCTGAGCACTATCGGTCCTCACTCACTGCCTCATGGGGGAAGCCCAGAACCTTCTGGGATAACATTAAACAGTTAAATGGGAGTGCACACTCCCCCACCCACCAGATCAACATTAATGGTGTGATCTCCTCAGACCCAGCCCTCATAGCCAACCACCTCAACACCTCATTCACTGACCTTAGCCCTATCCTCCCTACAAATTTTTTTGACCCTCCTCCCCCAGCACCTGCCGTAAATCTTTCTCGCCCTTATTTTCTCCTCCACTGTGTTTCTGCCCAAGAACTTAGGCCGCACCTTGTCACTGCCCTCAAGAGTAATAGTACAGGCAGTGACACCCTGGATCCGTGTATCCTACGGCTGGTCTTAGACACAGTCCTTACCCCGATCACATGCCTCATCAACCACTCTCTTTGCCTGGGAAAGGTTCCAACTGCCTGGAAAGTCACCACTGTCACCCCTATCTTTAAAGATGGTGATAGGACTGTGGCTGGAAACTATCGACCGATCTCCATTCTCTCTCCTCTCTCCAAGGCCTTGGAAAAAGTGGTGGCCTCTCAAATCTCTGACTACCTCTCCACCTACAATGTCCTTTGTCCTGAGCAGCATGGCTTCCAAGTGGGCCACAGTACCAACACAGCCCTCCTAGAGTTCTCCAACTTTCTCCACTCCTCCTTAGACACTGGTTCTCTGGCTGGTGCTGTCTTCATTGACCTCTCGAGCTTTCAACACTGTCTCCCACCCTCCTTCTTGATGCCCTTAGTCTCTCTAGTTTTGCTGCTGGGCCTATCTCCTGGTGCACCAGTTATCTGTCTGACTGCTCACAGCGTGTAAAAATTAATGGGACCTACTCAGACATCTGTCCCATCTTTCTGGGGTTCCCAGGGCTCCATTCTGGGCCCTTACTATTCTCCCTTTACCTTAACACCCTTCCACGCTCTTGCTCGGGAACATTCTATTGTATGCTGATGATGCAGTCATCTTTGCCTCAAATCGTAACCCTACTGCCCTCCAGGACTCGCTAGAAGTCCTTCACTGAAGCCGAGGGCTGGTTCAGGAACATAGATTGGTGATAAATCTTAAAAAAACAAAACCATGTTCTTCACTCATCCCCAAAACAAGTCCTGCAACTTCAAACTCCTCATTCACTCTGGGTCCTCATTCCCACTCGAACAAGTTTGCTCCTATAAATACCTAGGGATCCATTTTGACCCCTCCCTCTCCTTCCATGGACACATCGCTGCCCTAGCCACTGCCACTAATATCCGATTGTGCATCTTACATCGGTATAAACACTGCCTCCCCCCGGAGGCTCTTCGACTCACAGTCACCTCCTCTATCCTGTCCCTAGTGGACTATGGACTGCCGGTGTATGGTGCTGCTGATCAGACCGCACTCCATAAAATTCGTACTACTCTGAATAAGGCCTGCAGGTTAATTACTGGAGCACCTAGGATGACACACACCTGTCTACTGTATGCTAAAGCACTGGTACTTGATCTCGACGAGCGCCTCAAATATCTTACCTGTACCCTTACAAAAAAGACCCTCCTTGGGCTTTCCCCACCAGGATTGACCACCACCATATGCCGCTCTGTCCCACTAGTTCATACTCAGACCTCTGGGAAACCTCTCTTGTTATCCCTAGAGCTAGGACCTCTCACGGCCAAAGAGCCTTCAGCTTTAGGGCCCCCTCCTGGTTCAACACACTGCCCCCCTCCATCTCCGAAGCTCCAACTATATCGTGCTTCAAAACTTCCTTACGTAACCACCTTATTAACACCCGATGCTGTAACTGCCACTAGTCAAAGCTGTACTCAATACTTATGACAAAGCTTATTACTAAGCTGCTAAGGACGACATAACTCTGGTATTGTTTGCATCCATCCTACCTGTACCAGCTTGTTTGTATCTATGTCTTAATTTACTGTTATACTTATGTGTTGTACTGCTATACTGTGCATTTTGGTTTGTCTTACTGTGACAAGGTACCTTTGTAAATGAGCCTATGGCTCAAAGGTTTTCCAAACTGTTGTTTAAATAAAATAAAATAAATAAAATAAAACTGTACATGCCTCTGACCCCCTCCTTGCTTCTGCTTTCCTGTCTCTGCAAATCCTCTTTATTCCTCACCTATTGACTTACCTGCCTCACACTTACCACATGTGTTTTGTTCTAATGCTACCCTCCCTTGCTGTGTGAATCATCATGTATCCCCTATATAAATCATGATTCACACAAGCTCCCTGAACTGGTCGCCTTGATGGAAGAAACATAGAAACATAGAAGTTGACAGCAGATAAGGACCGCAAGGCCTATCCAGTCTGCTCAGAAGAGGGATGCCTGGGTATTGTAGCAGTCACAGAAACATGGTACACAGAGAACCATGACTGGGATGTTAACATACCAGGGTACACAACATACTGGAGAGACAGGGAGGGAGGAAGAGGGGGCAGAGTAGCTCTCTATCTAAGGGAAGGGATACAAGCAACTGAACAAAAGAGTAAACAGGGAGGAGTGGAGGTAGTATGGGTCACCTTAGAGACTGGAAGTGGCATCACAATCTGCCCAGGGGTTGTATACAGACCCCCATGTCAGGGGAAGGGAATGGACAAGGATATGATAGAAGGCATACTTAGGATGGCAGAGAAAGGGGAGTTACTGTTGATCAGGGACCTTAATATGCCAGATGTTAACTGGAGCACCTTTGCTGCAGCCACTTCCAAAAGCAGGGCCATTCTCGATGCCCTTCAGGTGGCATGGCTCAGACAGCTAGTTTTGGAACCTATTCATGAGGGAGCAATCTTAGATCACATACTCTCAAATGGGGACCGTGAGAGGATCTCAGATCTAGAATTGGGTAGCCATTTAGGAATAAGAGACCACCAAACAGTGTAGTTCACAATAAACTCAGTTACAGAGTCAAGCCATACAAAAGTGAGGGTTCTGGACTTCAGGAGGGCTGACTTTGGCAAGATGGGAGACTGCCTTAGAAAAGCACTAGCAAACAGGCTAGAAGGAGGGGTGGAGCAACAATGGGGAAACATCTAAACTGCCATCACAGAGGCAACAAGCCTTTGTGTGAAGCAAATAAACATATCAAAATGAAAGCAAAAGCTACTATGGTTCTCAAAAAAGGTGGCAGTGAAGGTTAGGGAGAAGAAGACAGCATTTAGAAAGTATAAGGAAACACAGAAGGAGCATGACAGAGAACTGTACCAGTAAAGGCAGAAGGAAGCAGGGAGGGTAGTCAGAATATCAAAGGCCCAAACTGAGGAAAAGTTAGCCAAGTCAGTTAAGAAGGGGGATAAAACCTTTTATAGGTATATCAGGGAGCATAGAAAGACAAAGGGACAGATAGTGAGGCTGAATAGAATGGATGGTGGGTGGGCAGAGAGGGACAGTGAAAAAGCTGGGATACAGAATGAATACTTCTGTTCAGTATTCACAAAAGAGGAGGTGGGGGAGGTGCCTAATCCAATTAACAGAAGCACTCTGGATAAGGGGTTGATCCCAGTCCTTTCACAGAAGAAAGGGTTCTGAAAGAACTTCTAAAACTGAAGGTGGACAAAGCAATGGGGCCAGATAGAATTCACCCCAGAATTCTAAAATAATTAAGCAGAGAACTAGTGTCACCACTGACTACACTTTTTAACAAATCATGGGAGGATGGTGTGGTACCTGAGGACTGGAGGACGGCAGATGTGATTCCCCTTCATAAAAGTGAGAGCAAGACAGAGGCAGGAAACTACAGACCTGTCAGTTTGACCTATGTGGTAGGGAAAGTGATGGAATCACTTCTGAAGGAAAGAATTATTTAGTACCTAGAGGCCAGTGGAGCACAGGACCCTAGACAGCATGCGTTCACAGCAGGAAGGCCATGTCAGATGAATCTAATTGATTTCTTTTACTGGGTGACCAAAGTAGTACACCAGGGAGGAGCTGTGGACATTGCCTACCTAGTCTTTAGCAAGGCATTTGACACAGTCCCACACAAAAGATTAATAGTCAAATTAACCAGTCTGCGAGTGGGTCTTAGGATGGTAGCCTGGGTAAAACATTGGCTGGACAACAGGACACAGAAGATAATTGTAAATGGAGTCCACTCTGAAGAAAGAGGGGTTACTAGTGGGGTACCGCAGGATTCATTACTGGGTCCAGTCCTTTTTAATGTCTTTATAAGTGACACTGCAGAGGAACTGGAAGGAAAAGTATGCCTCTTTGCAGATGACACAAAGATCTGCAACAGGGTTGATATACAAGGAGGCATGGAAAGGATGAGAAGGGACTTGGCAAGGTTGGAGGAATGGTCAGAAGTATGGCAGCTTGCATTCAATACAAAAAAGTGCAAAATAATGCACCTGGGAAACGAAAACCCAGGGGAAGATTACACAATGGGGGGAGGTAGTAACAACAACACAAATGGAAAGGGACATGGCAGTAATCATATTAGACAACCTTAAGGTTGGTAAGCAATGTGAGAAGGTGGTAGGGAGGGCTGGGGGGATTCTAGGATGTATAGGGAGAGGCATCACCAGCAGAAAACAGTAAGTTGTTATTCCCATGTACAGACAGTTGGTGAGACCCCATCTAGAGTACTGTATCTAGTTCTGGAGACCCCACCTCCGCAAGGACATAGACAGGATGGGGCAGTTCAGAGGAGGGCAACTAAAATGGTGCAGGGTCTGCAAGAGAAGCCATATGAGGAGAGACTAAAGGAGCTTAACAGGGCAAGGCAAGGCAAGGCACATTTTATTTAAAAAGACTCCCATCCCGGAGGCTGTGAGCGCCATACATTAATCAATAAATACACTACATCACAATAATAATCAATTAAATACAATAATGTGAACAAGTTAAAACAAAACTTGCTATATAATTAACTACCCTCACCTTCAGCAGCATTTAAAGTCTCTGGCTCGGATATTCAAACTGCGCCAGGCTGTGGCACAAGCCTGGGCGCAGCTCAACTTTATTGCGCAGGGGTGTGACCTGGGCGATATTCAACGAAGCTGCGCTATGGCGCAGCAGCTTTGAATATCGGACCCTGGCCACCCCCACTGTGCATGGCACAGTGGCAATGCACCAGTGCAAGTGGCCAGAATGGAGCATGGAGATGCGCTAGCGCAAGTGCCATTGCGCCATGCACAGCACCTGCGATATTCAAAAGGGGGCAGGCAAATAATTTATGCAAGGCCCACAGGGGGCCATTTGCATCTCATTATGGCCCCATTTGAATGTCATTAGCATGCAGGTGCGCCGATCCCTGATGACTTGCGCCTGGCGCCCTGCCAGGCAGCAGCCATTGGGGACCGACACCCCCTGCAGCCCGATTGTGGGCATTCGTCTAAAAGAAACCCCCCTGTAAAATATCCCTGGTGATCCAGTGGACTGCTATGTGCCCGATCGCGGGCATTTGTCTGTAAGAATAAGCTCCTGTCCTATATCTCTGGTGGTCCAGTGGACAGAACTCTGCCCGATCGTGGGCATCAGTAATATAACCCTCTTCCATGTCCAATATCCCTGGTGGTTCAGTGGACCTCCATATGCCCAATTGTGGGCATTGGTATATCTCCACGTCAATATCCTGGTGGTCCAGTGGACCTCGGCTGCTTAATCGTGGGCATCTGTAACTTATAAAATACTCCTACTACCCTGGTGGTCTCTGTGTGCCCCATCCCCACCCGCCCCTGAGCCCACCGCCCCGCTCCCCCGTCAGCCCGGCAGGCAGCAGCACCACCGCCTGCCACCGCCGCACACCAACTGACAGCTCAGTGGGGCTGCTGCCATATTCACATATTTGGACTGGGTTGTATGGTATGGGCTGCATGCCCATTGGCTCATGCTGTGAACCAATGGGTGTGCAGCTCTATCGAGCTGTCAGTCAGTGGGCGGGCGGGCGGCAGACGGTGGGTGCTATCGCTCAACGGCTGATGGGGGGGGGAGGTGGTGGGGCTCAGTGGGTTGGTGGGGAGGGGGGTACACTAGATCACCAGGGTAGTAGGAGTATTTTATGAGTTACAGATGCCCACGATTGGGCAGCGATGGTTCCACTGGAACACCAGGGATACTGGATGTGTCGGGGTTATGTTACCTGGGCCTCTAATTAAGACTAAATTAACATCAGATTAATCTTTATTAAAAAGACAGGTAAGGAACTATAAAACATAGTCTGGGAAGGCCTGATTGTTCAAAAAGGCCTTCAGGCAGTCCTTAACAGACAGACAGGGCCTCCCTAGCAGCTAGAGGAAGCGAATTCCACAGGATGGGGCCGGCAACACTAAATGCTCTGTCACCAGCAGTTCTTAAGCTCATCCTGGGAATTGCTAGGAGGTTCCTAGAAGAGGAGGAGCAGAGGGAGCAGACTGAGACACCAGGTGCAGGTAGCCAGGGCCCAGGCCATGTAGGGCCTTAAATGTGAGCAAACCCACCTTAAAGAGGACCCTCCACCTAACTGGCAGCCAGTGCAGTTGATGCAGCACTGGGGTAATATGGCAATATGGCAATATTTAGACTGTCCTGTCAACAGCCTTGCTGCTGTGTTCTGCACCAGCTGCAGTGGGCACAGGGTACCCCCAGAGACCCAGAGATAGAGTGCATTACAGTAGTCAAGCCTGGACATCATGAAGGCATCAATCAAAGGGGGGCCGTCCAGTGGCGGAAGTATGGGCTTTATCCTGGTGATATTCCTCAGATGATAAAAGCTGGTATGGACAATGGACACCACCTGAAACTCAAGTGTCAAACCGCTTTCAAGACTAACAGCAAGATCACACAACCTAGAGGAGGCCTTCAATGGTACAGAGCCAAGAAAAAGTCCTGTCTCTGCACCAGAGGCTAACCTATCACGCCCTCTGTTTGACTCCACCACCAGTACCTCGGTCTTACTGGGGTTCAGTCACAACCAGCTGGAAGCCATCCAGTCATTGATTTCAGCTAGGCATCTGTTAAGCACTTTTACTGCACAAGATGTTCCAGGGGCAAAGGAGACATACAGTTGGGTATTATCAGCATAGTAGTGAAAACCCAGACTGTACTTCCTAATGATCTCTTCCAGGGGTAGCATGTACACGGCAAACAACATCGATGACAAGACCGAACCCTGGGGAACTCCACATGACAGGTTGACAGGGGAGGAGGAGGAGGAGAAATTCCCCATAACTATCCTTTGCTTCCTATTAGATAAAAAAGACTCTAACTAGCAGATAATGGTACCGGCAAGTCCACAGAATTCGCTTAGGTGTTCAAGTAACACTCGATGGTCCACTGTGTCAAATGCTGAAGAAACATCGAGGAGAAGAAGAATTGTCCCTTCCCCTTGATCTCTAGCCCTAAGGAGGTCATTATGCACCCGAACTAGTGCAGTTTCAGTGCTGTGCCTTGCATGAAACCCAGACTGGAGTGGCTCATATAAATCATGGGCCACAAGATGCTCCCCAAGCTGAAGCGCCACCACCTTCTCAACAATCTTACCCAAAAATGGTAGATTGGAGATAGGATGGTAATTTGCCTTGACATCAGGGTCCAATGATGTTTTTTTCAGTAGGGGTCTCACCAATGCCTCCTTCAAGACATCAGGAAAGGCTCCTTCCAACAGGGAACACTGGACAATCAAGGCAAATACCAGGACAATGGAGTCAACACATCTCATTAAGAAACGAGTTGGCACCGGGTCCAGTTCACAAAAGGTGTGCCGCAGCTTGGAAGCAATCTCACTGACCTCAGCCACCTCCACTGGTCTAAACTCACCCTAACCAGGTGGAGTGCTCTCCGGTCACTCATGGCGACCACTGTAGGCCAGATTCTGGTCCACTGGCAGAACCTCCTGCCTGATGGCAGACACTCTGTCCAAGAAGAACCGAGCAAACTCCTTGCATAATGCACTTTAAAAAGCTACCTTCGGCTGTAGACCGGAAGGATGATGAAGCCTGTCCACAGTCCGAAAGAGCACAGTTGGTCAGTTCCTCCCAGCAACAATCTCCCTGGACAGGAATTCTGCCTATTTATGGTTGATTGCCCCATGGTATGCACAATAGTGTGAACACAGGGCCAGTTTGTCCACCTCCAGGCTGGACTTCCACCAGCAGTGCTCTAATCTCCAACCTAAGGTCTTCACCACCTTGAGCTCCCCATCATACCAAGGGTCCTCAAATAAGAAGACCTGGGTCATACACAGACTGGTGCGAGGAAGTCAAGTGCACCAGAAAGTGCCTTATTATAGGTGTCCACTGATGCACACACACCCCCAGTGCATGCACTGTCCACACTAGATAGGTCAGTCACCGACAAAATCCCTCAGGGGTCAACCCCCTCAAAGGACGATAGCTGACCATCTCTGCAGGGGGAGGACTACCTGGGGGGGCCCTGAACCAGAACTTCACCATGCAATGATCAGACCAAACAACCCCATCAACATTGATACTATTTATCTTAAGCACTAGTGAGAACACCAAATCCAACATGTGGCCACCCTGATGGGTCACAGAAGAAACTTCCTGTGCAAAGCCCAGAGATGACTTCATCTGAAAGAAGTTATAACCAAACCGAGAGGGTTCATCCTCAGCCTAAACATTGAATTCCCCCAACACCAAACATTTGGGGGCCTCTAATGTTTCCCCAATGATGAAATCGGTCAGTTCCTGCAAGAAATCTCCCACCACCCCAGAAGAGCGGTAAATCAGGATAATCAAGCAGCCTGCACCTGAACCCCCACGGATGGCCACACATTCAAAGGAATATGGTGCTCTCACTGGGTGCACAGTGAAGCCCAGCTCAGATCGAAAACAGATGGCTACACCCCAACCCCTGTGTTTCACTCTGGGGCAGTGCACTACAGTATACCTGGATGGGATGGCAGCCTCTAAAACTGGGCCAGCATCATCAACAATCCAGGTCTCCATAATGCAAGCCAGATCAGCCGAAGAAACCAAGTCTGCTATAATTGCAGTCTTATTTCTGACCGATCTGGCATTGCAAAGCATTGCCCTCAGGGGATTGGTGGACAGTGTAGCCCCTCTGGCTGCCTGCCCACTCGGTCTGGTGGGAACCCTGGTGATGGGAACTAAACATGTCTGACCTTGCCCTAAGTCCCATCTAATCCCAGGGCACCTTCTGCACCCCACTACCTCGATCCTACCACCACCCGTCATGCAAGGGGCACCCTGTCCTGATCGAATCATATGACTCCTCCCTATTCCAACCTTCCTGCAGTGCCTTGCTGTAGTATCTGGCACAGGGAGACTGAAAAAAGGCCACAGGTCGAACAGCTGGGATGCCCCATACACTATCCTGGCCCGCCCCAGGTCCATATACCTTCCCAGACACATCCCCCTGGCTATGTAATCCCAAAACCAAACAAGACCCACTACCACACACACACACACACACACACACACACACACACACTGCTAATTACATAAACACTAACTCACCCCCCAAATATCCCCTTAAAAACAAAACTCAGAATTAAATCCCCAAATACATTTCAGGAGAGCAGACTGCAAATCACAGACAAAATACAAATATTCAAGATTACACAAAACAAAAATAAACAATAATAAAATATAGAATCTAAGAAAATTATTGATCCACAGCCTAGACTACTTTATGGCAAAGGGCCCTCTCACTGCCCCAGTAATTATGTAGTCAGGTTTTCTGGTGACAGTTTAAAAATATAACCAGAGGTATGCTCCCCAGGAAGCCCCAGCACCACTCTCACCAACTACTGGGACCCCTAAGAGAATACCAAAGTATGGAAATCTATTTGGCCCACTAGGTGATAAATCCATGGGGGGCCAAGTCCAAGTCCCAAGAAACGAATCCTCCACTCCATATAGGCCAACTGCTCAAATCCACAGGCAGCCCAGAGTCCAGAGAAGAAGCCTCTCCTCTGCTCACCCCATGGGGCAATTGCCCTGTGCAAAGGAGTCGCAACTATGGTCCTCGGCTAGGGATCGCTAAAAAGAAGACCCCCTGAGAGACCAAGAGGCTGCTGATAACAAATCCACTCTTTACTATATGTGCATCAGTGCCTCCCACCATGGCCCCAATACACAAACAGGTGCCCCCCAAAAGCAAGCAGACAGAGGCACACCAAGTGTCCAAATCAACCCCAACTCAGCAGGGCAGCGATAATCCAAGAACCTGCACACTCCACCCACAGCCTTGTTCCTTCTTCACCTCCTCTCCAACAATTCCAGATAATAGCAGAGCTCACAGTCAAACACACAGGCAACGGAGTGCAACTGCAGGAGTAATTAACAGGCTCTCACCCTGCACACTCCACCTGTAGCCTTGTTCCTTCTTCTCCTCTCCAACAATTCCAAATAATAGCAGAGTTCACAATCAAACACACAGGCCCAGACATAATATGTATACCTTTAAGGAAAGGAGGAAGGGGGGGCATGATAGAAATGTTTAAGTACCTCAGTGGAATCAACAAAGTTCAAGATGGTATCATCTTTCAGAAAAAGAGATGTGCAAGAACAAAGGGACACAATTTGAAGATAGAGGGGGGATGGCTCAGGTGCAATGTGAGGAAGTATTTTTTTACAGAGAGGGTGGTGGACACATGGAACAGCCTGCCTGAGGAGGTTGTGGGGCCTAAAACTGTGGGAGAATTCAAGAATGCATGGGACAGACATAAAGCAATTTTTGTGGGGGGTAGGAAGAAATAGGCTGTTGGTTAAATAGGATCTGCAGCTTATCCTCTGGGTAGGGAAATGGGCAGACTAGGTGGGCCAAGTGGTCCTTATCTGCCATCAAAGTCTATGTTTCTATGTTCTTGTTTCTATATTATGTCACTGTAATTATATTGCACTTACCTGCCTTGCACTTACCATGTGTGTTTTGTTCTAATGCTACCCTCCTTTGCTGTGTGAATGATCATGTATCCCTATTTTATGTCGCTGTAATTATATTGGTTGCATTGACTATCATGTATTTAATTTCTCATGTCTCTGTATTGGTGTTATATACATGTAACTGCTGTATGCATTGATAAAGAAACAATGGCTACTTGGTAAGATTAGTTCCCCCTTCCCCCCTCTCTCCTCAATGCACACAAACAATATATGTCTCTTACTTTCCTCCACAGGTGACAGTGGATATCCCCTGTGTCCTTGGCTGATGACACCAGTGCTGAGGCCAGTATCTGACAGTGAGGAGTGTTACAATGAAGCACACTGGTCAACATGTAACTTCATAGAAATGGTCTTCAAAATTTTCATGATATGGTTCTGATGCCTGGACTCATCTGGTGGGTCTTTGCGGTACATTCTTGCACAGGTATGCAAGATATTCACGGCCTGCTGCATCCTCTACAATACAGTGGTTCAACATAACAGCCCTCACAGTGACACAATGGATTGTGATAGCAGGTCAACCACAGTACAATGGACACTGGTCCACTATGGAAGGCATGAGCACGGACTGGCCAGGTGCTCCAAGGAGGTAAGGGAATGCCTGAAGATAAGATACAACACATCAGTGTACTGTACATCACAGAATACTTACTACATGAACAAAAATGTATGGTACAGAACAGAAGAGGGTACACAAATACATAGAAAGGATAACATGGTGAGGTAAAATCAGAAATAAAGTCCACCTGCCATGGGGGTATTGCATGGGGAATGGCAGCACAGCGGATGGGGACAAGCTGAAGAAAAGTGCACCTGGCATGGGGTGATGGGAGGTATCATATAAGGATAGGCAGCAAGAGGAAAGAAATAAACTGAAAGTGAAGTGCACGTGTCACTTATGGGCATTGCAGGAGGATAGGTAGCCAAGGGGAAAGGAACAAACTGAAGAAAAGTGCATCGTGCATGGGAGAGGGCATTACATGGAGAGGGGGTATGATATCTAGAAATGTCCTTTGTGCTGTCCATGTGTTCAGACCAGGGCTGTTGCTGCACAGGGCTCCTGGCAATAGTGTTCACTTGCATTGTGACTATGGGCCCCCCTGCCACATGTGAGATGATCCTGGGAAGCTCTGTCCTCCATGGATCCCTTCCTAACAAAGACCGCACATGAGCCTGTGCTGCATCCATGACAACCCATAGCTGTGCAGGCCTGTAGCTGTGCCAAGGCAGATGGCCCCAGTGAAGGTTTCATGGTCAAGCCAGGACTCAGTGGAAACATGATCTCACCCCTGTGTGGTATCCTTCTTTTATCCTGACCTTCTGGCACCTGCTGCTGAAGAATCCCCTGGCATTTCACCATGTTTACATCCACCAAGTAGGCCAGGTATATTGCCTGTGACTGAGCAGCCACAGTACTGTGGGCCAGAAGAATGTGGGACAGCAGGCTGGCATTGTGGTGCATGGTGGTAAGGATGGCCTGCATGGAATCATTGTAGTCCACCACAGCCTGCACCTGCCTGTTGCACTGCTGATGCACCACGGCTGTCAGTGCTGGTAGCACCTGCACCACAGACATGTGGGCTGCTACAGTCTTCTTGTACATATCCTGGTACGTAGTGTTCATATGGAGAGATCCAGATGATGGAGGTGAGGGATGTTGTTGAGATGTTCTTCGGCGACTTGAAGGAAGGGACTGTGTATAGCATCTGGGCTGTGTGCCCCCCTTCCTAGCTGAATACATTGCCTTTTTACCATTTTTTAACCAGAAAGTATGGCCAAGAGGAATAAATTTGCAGTGATGGAGGGTTGGGAGCAGGAGCAATTGATCAGTAGCTTCAACGCTTTCATAGACTGAGGTGCTGGAGAAAGTAGCAGCAATGACTCATGGTGCAAAACGGTACAAATTACACATCACTGTAGAAAAAACATACACTATGTAAAACTGTATGGTTGACCATACACAACTGAAGCTGTACTTCTTCCTCAGGCATGTAATGACCTCATGGTGACCTTCTCAAGCTTCGCCCTCAAGGTCTTTATGGCATCATCACATATTCTCATTGGAAACAAAATCTTGTCATGTGTGGTCTCCCATACACTATTCTATATGTTGTTGTACCACAGAATAGTGCAAAAACATTCAATGACCTTTGACTGCGGTACAACAACATTTCAGCTGAGATGGAAACCTGTACAGAACAAGGGCCAACTATAAACTAAATTAATTAACAAAAACTTTGTTTAAAACAAAGTTAGGGTTCTAGACATAGGTCTTCAGCCAAAGTGATACAGGTCAGGAAATTGAACGGTAGGGTTTAAAACTGTTATACCCCTCCACCACCAAACCCTACCATTGGAACCGCAATCCCCACCCTCCACACACCACCAAGTGTTGGGATGTGACTTAGGGTCATGGGTCCCACTCCACCTCCCACCCAACCCTACCATCGCAACACCACCCCCACCTCCACATACCAACAAGTGTTGGGTGTGCCATAGGGTCATGGGCCCTAACACTCACCTCATTCTCCTATACTGTACCATGTCAGGTTCCTTACAGGTGGAATGGCCTGAGAGTTAGGGCCTATGACCCTAAGGCACACCCCAAGGCTTGTTCTCGTGTGGAGGGTGGGGGTGGTGTTGCGATAGTAGGGTTGGGTGGGGGTTTCGGTGGGACCCACAATCCTAAGTCACACCCTGATGCCTGTTGGTGTGTGGAGGGTGGGAGGTGCAGTTCCAATGGTAGGGTTTGGTGTCGGAGGGGTATAACGGTTGTAAACCCCAGTTTCCTGACCTGTATCATTTTGGTTGAAGACCTATGTCTAGAATCATAACTTTGTTTTAAACAAAGTTTTTGTTAATTAATTTCCTTACATTTTGATATAGTATTATAGTATCTCAGTTGTGTGGGAGTTGTTTTAGTATGTTTGCTGCAAAAGTTCATCATGACCTTTTTTGGACCCCACCTCATGATCACTGACACTTTCATTTTGTTACTGAGTCCCAAAAGATTATTTCGAGCAGCAAATGCACCATAAAACAGACCAAATTGGGCTACTACAAAATTACCCTTCCCTCCTCTTGGGGGAATGCTTGGTTGTTCTGAGACAATATCTAGGAACTCAATGGCAAATCCCACCTCTCTCCCTCTCTACTAACTGTCAACGATGTCCCTACCACCGACCCGCTGTTCATCGCCAACTGCTTCAGCTCATCATTCTCTGACCTCAGTGCTGTTCTCCCAAATAACTTCTTTGACCCCACTCCTGCAACCCCGCTCCCTAACAGTAGCACCCAGCATCTCCCCTTCCATCTCAGGGTGCTCTCTACTAATGAGGCAAAGCCTTATCTCATTAAAGCACACAGTGGCTCTTGCTATTGCAAAGATTCTTTTGATATGAAAATCCCACATCTAGTACTAGATACAGTCCTCTCCCCACTGACTGACCTCATTAACAGCTCCCTGAGTCTGGGACAGTTTCCCACAGCTTGGATCTTTTAGACTGCCACAGTCACCCAAATACTGAAGAGTGGTGACAGCACCTCCCCCAATAACTACTGTCCCATATCCATTCTCCCAACACTCTCGAAAGCCCTCAAAAAAATGATAGCCACCCAACTCACTGAGTACTTGCTTGCTCATAACCTGCTTTGCAGGGAGCCGCATGGCTTCAGATCTGGGCACAGTACAACTACAGCTCTTACTGAGTTTTCTAGTTTTATTCACTCTGCCCTGGATAGAAAACACCTAACTGGAGCTGTCTTCATCGACCTGTCGAAGGCCTTTGATACAGTCTCCCATCCCTTACTCTTAAGCACACTCTGCCACATAGGTCTGTCCCAAGAACCCATCTCCTGGTTTACCAGTTACCTTACAGCTAGATCACAATGTGTCAAAATTAACAACAACCTCTCAACCACCCTGCCAGTCTACTCTGGGGTTCCTCAGGGCTCCATCCTCAACCCTCTATTATTCAGCATCTACCTAAACACCTTGCCCAGTTCCTGCTCTGGCAACCTACTACTTATTGCGGATGACCCGGTTCTTTTTGCCTTGCACCCAGATCCTACAGTATTGCAGTCCTCCCTCCAACATGCATTTAACCAGATTGAAAACTAGTTTATAGACCAAAGACTTGTAGTCAATGTAAAAAAGACAAAGACCATGATCTTTGCCAACCGACAGAATAAGGCTAATGATGTGCAACTAACAATCCACTCCCACTCCCTCCTTCCTCTAGAACAGGTCCATACATATAAATACTTGGGCCTTACATTTGATTCCAGCCTCTCCTTCCATTCACACATTGATACTCTATCATCAGCCATAAATGTCCATATAGGCCTATTGTATTGACACAAGGATTGCCTACCTCCGGAAGCCCTTAATCTGGCTGTCGCCTCCTCAGTCCTCTCCTTAGTCAATTATGGGCTCACTGTCTACTCAGCTGCTGATCAAACAGCCCTTAATAAAATTCACCTGGCCATAAACAAAGCATGCAGACTCCTCTCTGGGGCAGACAAGCATACCCATACTTGTATCCTATATGCCCTGACAAATCTCTTTATCCTGGATGAAAGGCTATTTTATCAAACATGTCTCCTCACAAAGAAAATACACAAGGGGATAACCCCCTTAGGGGTTTCTTCCTCTCTCCTATCCTCCCACATCTTGGTGAACACCTGCATTGCCAACCGACAGGTGTGGTCCATCTCGAGGGTTAGAACCACTTTAGCTCAAAGGTCATTCCCACACAGGGCCCCAGCCTGGTACAACAAACTCCCCTCCAACATCTCATCCATCTACAAATTAGGACCTTTCAAGTCAGCCCTCAAAGCGCACATGCTCGCTTCAAGGCACTGCCAATGTACCAGCTAGTGCTGGGTCATCTACTTATCATCTTACAGGATCTCGCCACCACTGAGCTCCTACTGATAGGGCTACAAAACATTACCTATTAACAATGCCTCATTTTGCTGCACTCACAAGGTATCTGTCTAATTTTCTACTTCGCTGTAAATATCAAACCTGTTACTCCTTCCCCATCAGAAAATTTATTGTTCTCTTGAAAACTGTAAAATACAGCTCTTGGTAACACTTTCAACGCAATGTATAGCTGATCTTGATTCTGCAATATCATATAAATGAAAAAACTGTAACCTTTAGCTGACATTCTATGTCTGTATGTATTAAGTGTTTATGTTTGTTTTTTTCTGACGCATAGCCTTTGTAGATGAGTCCCTGGCTCAAAGGTCGTAATCCGAAAGTCTGTTAAATAAATAAATAAATAATGTGCCACTGCTGCATAAACATATTTTGGGCAGGATGTGAGAAATGATAGGAGTATTGTTCATGAGGTGGTGTGAAAAACTGGCAATGTTGAATGTTTGGAGAGAAAATATTAAAATTTGTAAAAGTTACACACGTGCATACTAAAATTTCAATTACCACATGTAACCCAGTATCCCACAGTTGTTTCTAAGGAGGGAGTCCTGACCTGCACCTGTACCCTTCGGCAGGAGGCTTTGGCATAGAGTCCCATGCCGGACAGCTTCTCTAACACAGAATCATATGCCCATTGCTAAACTTCGGCCTAGAATCCTATTCCATAGCGTTGCTCCGACATAGAATCCTGTGCCACCAGGGACATCAATTTTTTGCCCATAGGAAATAATGGGAAAAACAAAGTTTAATAGCTTTGGAATTGATTAATATTTTTTCACCAAACCTTCAAAAAGCACATCTGTGAGACTACAGTTTTCTACCCTGAAAATTTCAGCCCAGTTGCTACAGCCATTTCTGAGATACAGGTTGACACAAAAACAGCAAAACACTTACATTTTTTTTCAGCACTCTATCTCAGAAACCACAAAAGGGATTCAAACCAAATGTGGCAGATCATTAGATCTGTCCCTCCCAAAGATGCATGCAAAATGTGAAGCAGATCTGTTGAACCTGACCAAAGTTCCCTGCACAAATTGACCTTTAACATTAAATGCTCACACTAACCCCAACTATAGATGCACTACTGTGCAGCTATAATTATACTTCTTTTAAACTGGTTAGGCAAGGGGACAAACTTATATAATATGATTTTAGCCAAGGAAAAAAAAATCAGTTGCAGAATCTTTCAAATCATTCTATGGACATGCACTAGCTCAACATACTAGAACATGTCTCACTTTAGCCATTTTAAATCAGATACACTCTTCTACAAATACTTTAAAACCAGACTGCATGCATGTAAGGAATTGGAGTGGTTTTCCCTGCTATGTTAACTGCCTGTGAGGAATAACAGACAGAAATGTCAACTAGTCGCTTTATAGGGTTAATAGTAAAATGTCCCAGTCTATGAAATGGCCTAATGTAAAAGATATAAAGGAATGCTTTTTTTTCATTAATTACTTTTCTTATCTGTGAGGCAGTTTGTGCCACACTTTGAAGCTCAATTTCAGTAGAGCTCAGCAGAATTATTTAACAGTATTATTTCGATTTAGGCATATGTGGCTTACACTGGTCTGAGTTAAAGGTGGTGTGCCTGGCTGTGATTCCTCTGCTGAGACAATCTTCTGATTCTATTATTGCAGCTGAAGCAGTTCACAGTACCTTTCAGCCTCTGACCCACTGGAATAGGAGCACCTGACAGATACTAAATAGCACTGTCTGAGTATCAAATGCATCATATTATTGATGGGATGTGGTATCACAATGCATTGGATATGGGGTCTGTTTGATTTGAGCTTATTTTATACAGGGATGGTAACTGAGGTCAGAGTGAAGTGTAAACACAAATTAATTTAGAGGATGCATTATGCTGATAAAGGAAGCTTTAACCTGCAGCAAACTTGTCATGGCTCTGCATAATGAACACTGGACTTAAAGATAACATCTACATCTTCCATTATTTAGAAGCATTCATCCTATGTATGTGATTGAGATTTAATCTACATGATTATGACTGCTGTCTTACATAGATACATAGATACATAGACAGTGTCGGCAGATAAGGGCCTATGGCCCACCCAGTCTGCCCATTTGAGCTTGTAAGTTCAGTTTGTTTTCCTAGAAGTCTGTTGCCCCTTACCCCTGACCTCCAGATTTCCTTTATGTCTATCCCATGCATTCTTAAATCCTGTGATTGTTTCATCCCCCCACCACTTCCTCTGGCAGGGTGTTCCACTTGTCCACCAGCTGTTCTGTGAAGAAATTCTTTCTCATGTTTCCTCTGAATCATCCTCCCTCCAACTTCATCCCATGCCTTCTAGTCCTGGAACATCTTTTTCGCTTAAAAATAGTGTTTTCCTGCACCCTGTTCCTCCCTGTAAGATACTTGTATGTCTCTATCATATCCCCTCTCTCCCTCCTCCTCAGTTCCTTCAACCTGTCTTCATAGGACTTGTGATGCAATCCATGTACCATCTTTGTTGCCCTCCTCTGAACCGTCTCTATCCTGTCTATGTCCTTACGTAGGTATGGTCTCCAGAACTGTACACTGTACTCCAGGTGGGGCCTCACTAGTGTCTTGTATGCGGAATTATGACCTCCTTTTCCTGCTGGTGATGCCCTGCCTATACATCCCAGCATCCTATTTGCTTTACCTGCTGCCTTGTCACACTGTTTCCCTACCTTGAGGTCATCAGAGATGACAACCCCAAGATCACTTCCTGCTTGGCATGCTATATCCTCACCCCCAACTGATATATTGTGCCAGGTTTTGTGCCCCATATGCATTGTCTTGCACTCTTTGCATTGAATTTCAACTGCCAAACCCCTGACCATTCTTCAAATTTCTGCAGGTCGCTTCATTCTGTCTCACCCTCTGGTGTGTCTACTCTGTTACAGAGCTTTGTGTCATCAGCGAACAATGAAATTCTGCCTTCTAGGTCCTATGAATGTCACTGATGAAGATGTTGAATAGGACTGGTCCCAGCACTGATCCCTGTGGTACCCCACTGGTCACTCTTCCTCTGTGGAGACAGCCATATTACCACCACCCTCTGTGTCCTGCCACCCAGCCAGTTACCTACCCACCACACTACTGTCCTGCCCACACCCATATTCCCCAGTTTGTGTAATAGTCTTCTATGGCACAGTGTCAAAGGCCTTGCTGAAGTCCAGATAGGCCATGTCCACTGCCCTCCCCTGATCCACCCCCTAGTCACCCAGTCAAAAAATTCAATGAGGTTGGTCTGACATGACCTCCCCCTGGTGAAACCATGCTGCCTTGGGTCCTGTAGTCCATTGACAACCAGATGTTCCACCAATCTCTCCTTCAGTAGTGCTTCCATGATCTTCCCCACTACCGAGGTGAGGCTGACTGGTCTGTAGTTCCCTGCTTCCTCTTTGTTCCCACTTTTGTATAAGGGACTACATCTGCTGTCCTCCAGTCTTTGGGTACCTCCCCTGTTTCCAGTGATCGGCTAAACAGGATAGCCAGAGGTTCAGCCACCACCTCTCTTAGTTCTTTAAGGACCCTGGGGTGCACCCCATCTGGCCCCATTGCTTTATCATATCTTAATGAAGATTTGTTTAGGCTAGTGCTGGGTATAAATAAATCTATCCAATAAGACACTGGATGGCCAGGTATATAGTGCAATAGCATAACTTTGAATGTCTGTTATTCAAACTTCACTCTGGTTTCATGGGAATTCACTATTCTTTTTTACACAATTTGTGCTTCTTGATTTATCTATTGATGCCTTGTATTGAGATATTTATATTTTTTGTATTTTGTCACTTATTATCTCTGGACAGTTTCAATGGAAACAATAGCACTGGGGAATGGGTGCCAAAAAAAAGTACTGTAACTGGAAATAAAATCTGTGGCAGTCACCACTGAAGTAGGCACCCAGAGAAGTAGGAGTTGTGCTCAATTCATTAAAAGGGACTCTGTCAACCCCCTTAGGCTTCAAAGTGTCTCTTGTTTAAAAAACACATTTTATGGTTGCTAGCATTCTGTAAAGATTGTTGATATAGCTAGTAGTTTGATTCTTAGTCTTTTTTTTCTTTTAAAAAGTGAAAAACAGACTGCCCACCACACTGGTTTTACCACACAAAAACAGGTTTGTTTACGTTCCTTGATCAACTCCCACTGCATCTTTTTTGGACTTAGTAACACCTCCAACACAGTCTAGCCACTCATGATGCAGTGGAACTTTAGGTGGCTACTGCCTCATGAGTGACTGTAGTGTTTGGAGGTGCTTCTAATGTTCAGGAAGTATTCAAGAAGAATAGATCCAGGACTGTAAACAAAACAAAGTTGTTTATAAATATACATCAGCATGCATTTCAGTTCTACTAAACAGGGAGAAAGACAAAACAAACTGCAACATGAATGCATTTTAGAGAAGGTAGGCAATCATAAAATGTGGGGGGTTAACTAGAAATAATATGGTGCAAATGGGTTGACAGTGTCCCTTTAAGGCTCCAGTGGTACAAAAAAGTTAAAAAGCACACGCTACAAAACTGCCTGACACATATCACAAAACAGAGTTTTTTCAAGGGCAAAACGCCTTGTATTAGATGTCATAAATAGTACTTTCTTAAGGGGGCACTCCCCATTTACTTGCTTATTGGGTCTATAAGGTGCCGTACATGACAGACTGCAAGTGAATCTAATAAATATACATATGTATATTACTTTGTTAAAAAGTTGATTATAAGCTACCTGTAATAGAAGTTATTTAATAATGTTAGCAAGTAAATAATGTATGATATGTTACAGATACAATTCAAGTCACTAGAAATAGAATTTCATTTGCTGGCCACTATGAGGGGTCTGGTGTCCAAGTTAGCATGGCCTCTTCTTCGTGGCATGATAAACCTCAAGTGATTCTCTGTAGAAGTTCTACAAGAGAATAAAACAATATTAGTTACAACATGGTTCAACAGTGTTACTTCTTGATGAATGGGGTAAGGCTGAACCCATGGTTCAACCCTGGCCACTCACTCACTCCAAGTCTGCAAATCCAATATGCTTCTCTCATAAGCAGTTTCAGATCAAAATGCCTCCCTTCTGTCATATTAGGATGCACTTTTTTGAATTCCTGAAATCTAAACTGATGTGTGCCTCCATCAGTGGATGAGTGTACATTGTTGGCCATGCCATATGTCAGATTTTTATTTGTGATGGCACAGCAGTGTTCTCGTACTCTTACATAAAGCTTTCTCACTGTTTTTCCAATATAATCAACAATCAATCAACACTTTATTTGTAAAAAAGCACAATTCATAAATAGATCAAAGTGCTTGTACACTGATTATAAACTCTAATATTAAGGAGAGGTGTCACGACCACCTTCTACACAGCCTGCCGACAGTTCGGAAGAGCTGAGTTGGTCGATTCTGTGCAGCGGCAATCTCCCTGGACAGGAACTCTGTAGGAAGCCAAGGACAGACTTGATAGATCATATGGTATCCATCTGCCTTCAACTTCTATGTTTATGTTTCTTGTCTCAGAGTATCAGGAAACACATCTGTCGCTAATGAACACCAGTCTATATCAGTTTGGACCAGGATGATAACATTAACACACCACACAAGGAGGTGAGTTGGGCCCAGGTCCAAACTACAGTAGGTTCAATGCAGACTCTGGATGATCCTCACGATATCTATGATCACCAACCGGTCAGAGTCAGACAAGACAAACTGAGGGACTGCAGCCACCCACCGACTGCCACCACATTCATTGGAATGAGCTACATAGATCTCAGACCTGATGACGGCAACCTAATCTGCAAAGAATCAAGCAAACTCATCACACTTATTCAGTGACAATGCTCTAGGAAACTGCAGACATGCTGGACTGCATGGTTTGTTAACAGTTCAGAAGAGATGAGCTGGTCGATTCTGTGCAGTGGTGATCTCCCTGGACAGGAACTCTGACTTCTTATGGGAGAGTTCCGACTGATAGTCTGTATAATGGGCCATGAGTCTAACTCTGTCAGCATCATGGCCTGATTTCCACCAGTGCTGTTCCATCCTTAGCCCCACTCACCTCAGTTCCCTCAAGGTCCCATCAAACCAAGAGAACTGAGGGCAAGGGATGAGGGGGCAAACACAGACAGGAACTATGGAATCTAGAGCCTCTGTCACAGCCTTGTAATAGGCATGTAGCAGATTGTCTGGATCTGAGCTTGTACTCAGAAAACTTGATAGGTCAAGCACTGCTGCAGGGCCATCTGGGGTCAAACCCCTTAAACAGCAGTACCAGATCATCTCCGTAGGGCAGGCCTTTGAAGGGGAGCCTGTAAATTGAACCTTATAGTGTGGAGGTCAGACCATCTGACCGGCTCCACCACCAAATCAGAGGATTCCATACCCGGTAGGAAAACCAAGTCTAACAAGTGACCATGACTATTGGTCGCAGAGGTAATTATCCATGTGAAGCCCAATGAGTTCATAAGTTGGATGATGTCCTGACCAAATTGTGAGAGTTTGTCATAGACCCAGGCATTGAAGTCCTCCAGAACATCCATCTAGGGAAATCCAACACCATATAGATGATGAAGTCTGTGACTTCCTCCAGGAATTGCTTCTCACCCCTGGGTGGGGGGTAGATGAGAAGAATATTGCACCCCACTCCTGTGCCTATGATACACTCGAAGGACTTGGTCTCCTCCACTGGCACATCTACAAGGACCAATTCTGATTTAAAGCATATGGCTACACCCCCGCCCCTATGATCCTTCCTTGGGCAGTGTATCACCGAGAACCCAGCCGAAATCGCTGACTCTAGAACTTGGCCAGCATTTTCATCCAGTCAGGTCTCAGTGATGCAAGCAAGGTTTGATGACCCAACAAGATCAGCAATCACTGCTGTCTTGTTTTTGATAGACCTGGCATTGCATAACACCACCCAAGTAGGATGGGACACTGAGGCCGGCCATGTCATCTACCCACTCAATGTGGAGCCCTTGGGTATGGGAACTAGGCAGGGAGGACCCCTCTCCAGAACCCAGTTTGCCCAGGGTGTCTTCTGGTACCAACAACCCCAATCCACCCACCCAGCTCCACTTTCCCTCCAGGTCCAGGACCCCCACTCTTACATCTCCTCCCTACTATCCCCATAGCATGGCACTGTCCATACACCTCTGCAGGCAATGGGGGACAGTTAAAAGGACGAAGGCCCCGGAGCTCAAAGGGAGAGTGGCACCTGACTGGGAGTGATCTCTGCCAACACATAATTACAGAGGCCCACAACAGCAGTCAAGCAACAACAAAACCACTTAAATAAATACAGAGAAAAAAATGAAAAAATAAAACAAATCCACATAAACAAATACAAGAAAAGAATAAAACAACACCCACCATCCCCTCAATGATGTAAAGTCCAGGTTCACTAGTAGTTAACTGTCAACATCCAGGAATAGGGCTGAAGCAGGCCAGAGCTTCAAAAACTGAAATTTGGTGGAGATGGAGCTCTAACCTACACTAACAGTCAATAAAGTCTGAAACCAGACTTCAGTACTCATGCTGCAGCAATAACAGTAATATGTGTCTAACAAAGTGAGCAAAATAAGAGTTACAGAAGCTCTCTCACAGCCTCAACCATTCAAAACTAGTAAAACTTTCAGTCCACACAAAACCATGACATCTTCTAAGGGTATCCACAGTGTCTTCCGATAGCAGTCAAATCCAGAAATGACACCATTCCACTCTGTCCAGAAGCTGCAAATAAGATGCCTCTAGAGGAAGGCAATTCAAAATTGAACAGCCCCACGGAATTAGGGATCTCAAACGTGCAAGCCCGCTGGCCCTCACCTCGGGACACCCCAGGCAATTGAGGCCATACCACCCACCAGTAAGTGCTCCCCAATGCCCATCTGTAGAGCTATCTGCCCTGAACAGCTGCCCCCAGTCCAGTAACTGCAGCCCGAATCAAAAATTACAAATAATCCAGCAGTCACAACAGAGTTCTCAAAAGGACCTCAGCAAACCCGGAGCCCCAAGTTATTTCCTGGGAGGCAGACACTCCAACCCAGGTAAACCGAGGACCAGGACCCCAGAGATGCAGTCAGCATCTGACAAGTGCACCTTGGATGGCCCCCCAAGGCAGACAGGGGCACTACACCCTCCAATGAGCATCCTTATATTTGCACATAACAAAGTAAACAACTTTCATAGGGTCAAATGTAATTAAATCTTTAATTTCCATACTTCAGCCATTCTTAGGATTTAAGAATTGCTTTCCTGACTATCACGTGGCAGTAAGTACACTTTTTCCATGGGAAACAACCTTTACTCAGGTTATTTAACCAGGTGCATGTACCTCCCTCCAGTTGTTGTTGGCTGTGTACAAGCCTATTCCATCAGTGTGGTGGCTCATCTGTACACTTTTCTTGGTGGAAGGTTGACAAAGTTTTCAAGCGTTTTGTCACCTTTGAGTTCTCACCAATGTTTCTTTATTATGCCTTCATTAACACTTGACTGATTAGAGCATGTGGTGACAGTAACGTACACATGCATATTTATTAGATGCGCTTGCACTTTAGTCACTTTTTTGTATATACAGTATGACACCTTATAGACCCAAAACTCAAGTAAATGGGGACTGCCCCCTCAAGAGAGTACTGTTTATAAAGTCTAATACAAGGCTCCTTGACTTGGAAAAAACATTGTTTTGTGAAATGCATAAGGCAGTTTCTGGAATGTGCTTTTTAACTTGTATTGTACCACTGGACACTTAAATAAAAGGAATGAAGCACAATTCCTACTTGTCTGTGTGCCTACTTTTGTGGTGAGTGTAACACCTGGACACCAGTGTAAATGTAAATTCTTGCTTAATAGTACTAATCTTATGAGTTGAAATATTGATATTGTAAAGCATAGAAACTGATTCTACTAATCAGTGCTTAGGACTTCCCTAAAAATTAGGGCATCTAATAGCTAGAAATTGGCCTTTTTATTGATTTTCTTATGTATTTATCTGAAATTGTTTCACCAGGTAAATATACAGAGATACAAGGATAATCTCATTTACAGATGTGATGGGGAGGTACATATAGGGTAATATAACCACAATATGGACATACAATAGCTACTGCCTATACACAGACATTTAAACACAATGGGTGGAATATTAGAACATTTATAAAGGTGCTAATATGATCAGCAAGTAGTATAATGTCATTGTGATCATTTACCGTTTGCTGCCCCATATTGGACTTGTGGGAACAGCAATCTCAAAATGACCAGTGATCGCTAAAATCAATATATGCAACTGAAATGCAAACGAGGATCCTGGCAATGCATATCAGGTGCAGTCACATGTTCAAAGCATCTTGCCTCTGCAAAGTGCTTGTGTGCAGTTGCAAATGGAATGCTCACCAAAAGCAGGCAGTACCCAGTCACAGTCAACACAGGGATGCAAAATATATGTGCAGTGAACTACAAAATGGCCTCTGAGTGACACAGCTAGACACAGACCATGCCCCTGCTCTGGTTGCTGCAGAAGCTCACCTGGTAATTTTTTTTTCCAATTGTTTAACCAGGAGTGGCACACTAAGCTGAAAGCTTGCTAACAGGTGCAACCTGGGAGCACAGGGAAGTTAAGTGACTTGCTCGGAGTCACACAATATGCAAGTGGGGGCTGTGGGATTCAAACCCAGGACTCCAGATTTGTAACTCAGAGCCTTAAACCTCAGCACTATACTGCCTCCCAATTTGATCAGGTCCAAACCTATGTGAGCCACCAACACAGATGTGTCCCATGGCCATATGCCCCCAACAAAGTCTATAGGCCCTGCCATACATACATGGAGCTGTCTGCTGCATGCCGTAACATCATCCATGAACTGTGTGACATACTCTGGGAGGTCCTCCAAAGCAGCACCATCTGGAATCATGCATTTTCAGTGGAAAGAAGGCAACAGCTATGCTGTCCTGTGCTTTCTTTCCACTGGCACATTCAAGATATCCTATAGAGACACCCTGGGGATCACACAGTCAGCAATGTCCTGTCAACTAACCTGGTTCCTAGATGCTCTAAGATTTATGAGGCATCACATTCCTTATGTCACAAGAGCAGAGATCAGCAACTATGCAGGTATTCTACTGGGTTGCATGTATCCCAATGTGCTGGAGTTGTGGCCTGCATCCTCTGCACCCCCTGGGAGGAAGGGAGAGGTACTTGTTAACAGGACGAGCATCCACTTTCTAAATGTCCATCTGATGTGCAATGGCAACTATCACATCACAAATGTGGTAGTAAAGTACCCTGGTGATACACATAATGCCTTCATCTGGCAAAACTACTCCATGTGCTTGAGACCAGGAAGATAAAGAACAGATGGCTATTTTATAAGTATAGCATTCTCCATCCCACCTCCATTCCCAAGGCATGCAAACAACATATGTCCTTATCTCACTCCACATGTGATGGTGGATGTCCCCTGCATTCATGGCTAATGACACCAGGGCTGTGTCCAGCATCAGACAGAGGACCATTATGATGAGGTACACCAGCCAACACGTAGCATCATAGAAAGGGCCTTCAGAATCCTCAGAATGAACTTCTAATGCCTTGACCTGTCTGGTGGATCTCTGCAGTACAGCCTCTGCAAATGTATGCAAGATATTGGTGGCCTGCTGCATCACCACAACATAGCAATCAAATGTGGGATACCAGTGCAAAACCCTGAGAGTGACACCCTGGATGATGATGGTGGGTCAACCACGGTACGACAGCTAACAGTCTACTATAGCAGGCATCAACACAGACTGGCCAGAGGCTCCAAGGAGGTACGGGAACTCCTGATTGAACAGAGCTTTGCAGTGACAAGGTAAGACACAACACAACAGTGTATACCATAGAATATTTACTACACTAACAAAAAGGTATGGTGCGTAACAGGCAAGGTACACAAATACATATAAAGGATAACTGGATGAGGGAAAAACAGAAATAAAGTGCACCTGGCATGGGTGGGCACTGCATGAGGATAGGTAGCTCGGGGAAGGGAACAGTATGAGAAAATATGCACCTGGCAGGAGGGGCATCACAAGGGGATAGGCAGCACAAGGGAAGGTAACAAACTGAAAAAAGTGCACCTGGCAAGATGGGGGGCATTGCATGGGGATAGGCAGAAAAGGGGAAGGGAACAAATTGAAAAAAAAGTGTACCTCAATGGGGGGGACATTGTATGGGTATAGGCAGCAAGGGAGATGGAACAAACTGAAAAAAATGCACCTGTCATTGGGAGACATTGTGGGGGATAGGCAGCACAAAGGAAAGGAACAAACTGAAGAAAAGTGCATCAGGCATGGGGGAGGGTATTGTATGGAGAGGAGCTATGATATAGAAATGTCTTCTATGCTGCTCATGTTTTCAGACCAGTGCAGTTGCTGCACAGGGGTCCTGACAATGGTTTTCACTTTCCAGGGACCCCCCCATCACATGTGGAATACTCCTGGGGAGTACTGTCCTCCATTGACCCCTCACCACCCTAGTGCATGCTGCGTGGGTGGGCCAGGACCCATTAAAGACCCCTTCTCACCCCTGTATGGTACCCTTCATGTATCCTGTCCCTCCGGCACCTGCTGCAGAAGTTTTTCCTGGCACATCACCATAGCTGCCTCTGTCTAGTGGGCCAGGGATGTCATCTGTGACTCTGCAGCCACAGCTCTGTGGGCCTGAAAATCTGATTGATCCTCCTGTGCCAAGGCAATGTTCAGCAGGAAGCCAGCATTGTGGGCACGGTGGTAATGATGGCTTTCATGGAATCATTGCAGTCCTCCACAGCCTGCACCTTCCTGTCATGCTCCTTATGCACCTCAGCCATCAGTGGCCACAGCTCTTGCAGCACAGACTTGTGGGCCACCGCAGCACCTCTGTACATATCCTGGTATGTGGTGTCCATATGGAGAGACCCAGATGGTGGAGGTGAGGGATGCTTTTGTGATGTCTGTCAGCGGCTGCGTAGAGGTGACTGTGTATTGCATCTGGGATGTGTGTCCCCCTCCCCTACTGCATGGGTTGTCTGAACTGGTGACTCATGCAGAATGCATCACCCTCCTGCTCCTCCACTTTCTTCTCCTCGAGCACCTTAAAAGGGAGTTACACCTTCCCCATCTCTGTGCTAGCCAGCTGTGCCCTGTAGAATAAAATGTATTTTGCAACAGATACCACATGCCCAACTCTTCCTTCAAGTCAGCTGTTGCATGCCACTGGCCATGATTGTCAGACACATGTTGGATTTTGTGTGCCCTGCTGGGGTGCTGTCAGTTAGCAACGAGTCTTATTGCTGGCCCAGAAGTTGTGCGGTGGGGTTGCACTGGGGTGGGTGCTGTGTGCATGGTGCTCATGCACCATGTTAGGGCAGCAGGGGCACATGTGTATGGGATGACAGTTCCTTTGTCCCTTTGTGTCCTATAATAACTTTGTGTTGTGCCTAGTTTATGGGTTTATATTGCACTATTTGCTTAATATCACACTGCTGGACTGAAACCTATGTAGCAGTAAAGGTTTTCCACAGTAGTGGTCCAACCAGTCCTGCTTCCATGGCCCTTACAGTCCCTGCAGTTTGTCCTGCACACTGTATACCCTGTATGCTGGTCCTATTACCATTCATCTGATAGCAGCTTTTCTTATGGCATAGTGCTTTGCCTGCAGTACCATGCACCTAAGTGATATATTTCATGTCATGAATACGTGTATGTGTGACACGTGCAAGCTGTTAAGTAGTCATGCCCCTCTGACCGTGAGTATTGCTGTCACAGTGGTAGTATGCATGGGACTCATTTGTGTCCCTTTGTGGGGTAAATGTGCATGCAGCACAGTCCTGGCCAGTGTGTCTTCACAATGTATACCCATACATGCAGCATTTATATGCCGTGCAGGGACCACCTGACATTAGTCGATAGGTCTCATTATCTTCAACTGTCTTTTTCCAGTTATAATTTCCCTTTTTTGTTACTAGTAGTTGTCTGTTCATTGTTTGTTTATTCTTTTGTGGTATTAACTGTCTTATTTTCTTTCTTATAGCTCTGACTGAATTCCCCTTAATGAGTTCCTTCTGTTTTTTTTTTAAACTGTAATTCATATTAATGATGGTATACTGTTGAGCTGAATTCCTGGCTCTCTCTGTTTTTTCTGTTCATTCAGTTGACTAGCATTTGTATTCCCCAGGATGCTGCTTATGTCTCATTGACCAAGTCTCCATGGTAAGCAGTCTATTTTAACAATTCCCCATGGATATGTTCTTGTCTACTATACAGTACCGTAATAATAAGCCCCTGCAGATGCTATGGCTCCTGTTAAATCTTTTATTTTCTTTCTATACAGAGATCACAGCTTATGACACTGCTCTTTATAGCTTCAAGGAGCTTCCCAAAAATAAACACATAATTGACAGGCTTTGTCCATATGCACACTGGGCACTGATGCACTAGTGAAGCATCTCTTGCTGTCCAGAAGCAAACAGGAAAGGATAGTCCCCCAGTGCTTAACATCCATCAGATGATAATATATCTCTAATACTTCAACTGATCATATTAGTAACACATTTCATGAGACCTCATCTGAAACAAAGTATTTAGGCTGCATCTAGGTTATCCATTAAAGGATAACAGACAGCACTAAGAGCCTCACACCCAAGTGTGCTGCTGGCCTGATTTGTACTTTGCATGCAAAAACATTTTTTTTCTGATGGTTTACTATAGCATAGTAGATTTTATTGGGCTGATTCTTCTGTTTTGCAGTGCCAAATAGTAAATTTTATCAGGTTGATTCTGCTGCCTTGCAGTCTGACACTTGGGTGGGTGTGGGGCTCTAAATGTTGACTGTTCCCCTTTAAAATGAAAAGAAGAAAGCAGAGAGGGCAATGTGGTCTGTAACCAGAGTAGAGGCTTGGGACGAGGAGATCAAGGTTCATATCCCACCAGAGTCACTTACACGTCATAAGGATTGAAGTTGGTCTCTTAAACTTTCAGTTATTTAGCCCACCAGTTAAAAAAATAGTAAAAATAGCATAGCGCTAAAATTAAAAGACTGCATCTCAGCTGAGCTATGAGTAAGTAAAATCGTAAAAAAGCCAATATTTTTAGGCTGGAAGCTCGTATTAAACTTTTTTATTTCGTCTGTGTGTAGTTGCATAGCAAAGTTTGCTCCATTTGTACAACTTCATTGTTACAAATATGTGGTGATTGACAATGCAGGAACAGTATTTCCCAGTTTCAGATTCCTTCGCCAAAGGCCACTGCATTAAATAGTCTTTCCCAATTTCAGATTCTTTCACCAAAGGACACTGCATTAAATAGGAATGAGATGGCACTGGGTCAGAATAGCGCCAACAATAATGCTGTCAGCATCATGACAGTGTCAAAAGTGCTGTCGATTTTGTTTCTGAGAGGGGCTCCACCCCACGCACTCCTGACATTGGGGACTCTACCCACCACACTCCCTGGACTAAAAGATTCTCACTTTGGGGAGAGCGGACCACGGGGAAAGTTAAAAATCATGGGGCCATGGAATACTGTTTTCATGGCCCTATGTAAAAAATTCTAAGTACTGAGTGCACAAAAAAGTTGGAGACCAGGATTAAAACTCTGGTCTCCAATGCTGCTGGCCAAGCTACTCAATGTCTCAGCCCTCCATGCCAAGGGAGCAGCTCGGCCAGCCTCTTGGATCCTGGTGCCCTTGTTTGCCATAAGCACCATGGACAGCAACCACTGAAAGCACTGTAAATCTCCTCTTGCTGTGAATGTTAGCACTACAGGGACTAGTACTCTCTTGACTGGCACTGTTCCTGTAGTGCTACTCTAACTGGGTGCCAATGAGATAATATGCATATACTGCAGACACGTATGGATTACAAAGTTCACCCATGCTGCGGCAACATGCACATTGTCAATGCCGATTATGGTGCAGGCAAATTGCCACCTGGCATTTCAGTGCCAGGCATTTCATCTCCCAGGAGGTACAGTGCCAAAATGCCTTCCTGGGAAACAGTCAGCTTTTGTGGGGGGCTTTGACTCCTGTGCCCCCTGAAACTAAATATAACCTCCTCCTGGGATGGCATGCCCTGGAGGGGGTAGAAAGTGTGTGGGCACAAAGGACGACATGAATGAGGGTCATTAAAAAAATCAAAATCACCCCTTTCACTGTCACTCCTTAATTGCAGTGACAAAATGTAGTAACTGTTCTAACTGACTACAGGATTACAATAGGAGTAATAAGTAATTTGCTACACTGAGTCACTGCTTGTATAACATTTCAGGTTAAATTCAGTTTGAATTCCAGCTAAAAGATTTGAAAACATTCATACATTTTAAACTCTTTGAAGCAGGTAATGCAAGGTGGAAACTTTGTTTACTTCAAATAAAAGAGCTGGCCCAATCATAGGGCGGCTCTTTCCTTTGATTGACATAACACCATTCAGCAAGCAGAGCTGATTAGCATCCTCATAAGCCTGCTGTACCCCCATGTAACCTGAAATAAAGAAAATCAGCCCTCAATCCCTACCACTACTTACTTTTTAATTTTATGACACCGGCACCCAGTCCCATGTGCCAGCTACTGCCTCCACCACCCTGCCTGTTTTCAGTGTGCGATACTGGGGAGCCCACCCCAGTGCTGCCAAACATAAGACAATCATCTCTCAATCCCTCCCATCCCCTCCTTGCAAATTTGCCAACAGTGGGGTGCCCAATCTCTGGTGCCAGCTACTACCCCCAACTGCACCCGTTTCATTGTGTGACACTGAGGAGCTCACCCCCAGTGCTGCCAAACATAACACTGACACAGGGCTGTCCAGTCTCTATTGCTGGTACCTGAAATAAAGAAAACCATCCCTTGTAGTCTTTTTTTTATATTTATACACCCAGTAAAGAAAAAGAAAACCATCCATTGATGTCTGTTGCTGCTACAGCCATTGCCTGCCACACAACCAGCCCTCCAACTCTGCAACCATTCATTTCCCAACATTGTGTTGCCCAATCCTCGATGTTAAAAACTACCCCCACCCACCCCACCTGTCATTACTGTGTGGCATCAGGGAGCCAACCCCTATTCCACCAAACATAACACCAACACTAGGGTGCCCAATCCACAGTGTCAGTATTTGAAATAATGAAAATCATCCCTCACTGACTTTTTTATTTTTATAGACTCTCTAAAAACATAGACTTTGAAACATAGTCTTTGATGGCAGATAAGGACTGCTTGGCCCATCTAGTCCGCCCATTTTCCTACCTGCAGGATAGGTCGCAGATCCTAGTTAACCAACAGTCTATTTCTTCCTACTCCCCGCAAGAATTGCCTTATGTCTGTCCCATGCATTCTTGAATTCTCCCACAGTTTTAGACCCCACAACCTCCTCAGGAAGGCTGTTCCATGCATCCACTACCCTCTCTGTGAAATAATACTTCCTCCCATTGCCCCTGAACTGACCCCTCCCATCTTTAAATTGTGTCCCCTTGTTCTTGCATGTCTCTTTTTCTGAAAGATGCTACCCTCTTGGACTTTGTTGATTCCACTGAGGTACTTAAAAGTTTCTATCATCCCTCCTTCTTTCCTCGAGGGTATACATCATATGCTCCTTTAGTCTCCTCCTCATACGGCTTCTCTTGCAGACCCTGAACCATTTTAGTTGCCCTCCTCTGGACTGCCTCTATCCTGTCTATGTCCTTGCTGAGATGGGGTCTCCAGAACAGGACGCAGTACTCCAGATGGGGTCTCACCAACTGTCTGTAAAGAGGGATAACAACTTCCTGTTTTCTGCTGCTGATGCCTCTCCCTATGCATCCCAATATACCCCAGCCCTCCCTACTGCCTTCTCACATTGCTTACTAACCTTAAGGTCATCTGATATGAGCCATCTTTCAGATGAGACGTTAAACTGAGGTCCCATCTGCCTGGATTGGTGGTAGTTCAGGTGGATGTTAAAGATCCCATGGCACTTATCGAAAAGAGTAGGGGAATTTCCCCGGTGTCCTGGCCAAATTTCCCTCATTCACTAAAAATACCACCAACAGCTTAATCTGGTTCAAGGTCAGTTGGCATTCATCTGTATCCCCCTCCCTCAGGTCGTGCCTGAAAATAGGCAGGATTTGTCTTGTGCACTTACCCGGTCAACAAAAACTAAATAAAAATTACCCCCCTTTGTATTATCTGCAAAGAGGCATACTTTTCCTTCCAGTCCCTCTGCAATGTCACTGATGAAGACATTAAAAAGGACTGGACCCAATACTGAACCCTGTTTTACCCCACTAGTAACCCCTTTTTCTTCAGAGTGGACTCCATTTACAATTACCTTCTGTGTCCTGTTGTCCAGTCAATGTTTTACCCAGGCTACCACCCTGGGACCCACTCCCAGGCTGGTTAATTTGACTATTAATCTTTTGTGTGGGACTGTGTCAAATGCCTTGCTAAAGTCTAGGTAGGCCATGTCCACAGCCCTTCCCTGGTCTACTACTTTGGTCACCCAGTCAAAGAAATCTATTAGATTCATCTGACATGATCTTCCCACTTTGAACCCATGCTGCCTTGGGTCCAGTGCCTCACTGGCCTCTAGGTGTTCAACTATTCTTTCCTTCAGAAGTGACTCCATAACTTTCCCTACCACAGAGGTCAAACTGACAGGTCTGTAGTTTCCTGCCTCTGTCTTGGTCCTACTTTTGTGAAGGGGAATCACATCCACTTTCCTCCATTCCTTGGGTACCACACCATCCTCCCATGATTTATTAAACAGAGTAGCCAGTGGTTTCACTAGTTCCCTCTTAATTCTTTTAGAATTCTGGGGTGAATTCCATCAGGCACCATTGCTTTGTCCACCTTCAGTTTTAGGAGTTCTTTCAGAACCCTTTCTTCTGTGAAAGGACTGGGATTGACCCCCCTATCAAGAGTGCTTTTGTTAATTGGATTAGGCACTTCCCCTTCCTCTTTTGTGAATACTGAGCAGAAATATTCATTCAGTATCCCTGCTTTTTCACTGTCCCCCATGCTCACCCACCGTTCATTCTATTCAGCCTCACTATCCCTCCATTTGTCTTTCTACGCTTGTTGATGTACCTATAAAAAGTTTTATCCCCCTTCTTAACCAAGTTGGCTATCTTTTCCTCAGTTTGGGCCTTTGCTATTCTGACTTCCCTCTCTGCTTCCTTCTGCCTTAGCTGGTACATCTCTCTGTTCTGCTCCTTCTGTGTTTCCTTATACTTCCGGAATGCTATCTTTTTCTTCCTGACTTTCACAGCCACCTCTTTTGAGAACCATAGTGGCTTTTCTTTCATTTTGATTTGTTTATTTGCTTCACACAAAGGCTTGTTGCCTCTGTGATGGCAGTTTTGATGATTCCCCATTGTTGCTCCACACCTCCTTCTAGCCAGTTTGTTAGTGCTTTTCTGAGGCACTTTCCCATCTTGCCAAAGTCAGCCCTTCTGAGGTCCAGTACCCTCACTTTTGTATGGCTTGACTCTGTAGCTGAGTTTAACATGAACCACACTCTTTGATGGTCATTTGTTCCCAGATGGCAACCCACTTCTAAATCTGAGATCCTCTCACTGCCCCCGTTTGAGAGTACGAGGTATAAGATTGCTCCCTCACGAGTGGGTTCCGAAACTAGCTGTCTGAGGCCTGCCAAGAAAACCATCCAGTGATTTCAGTTGCCACCAGTGCTATTACCGTTCTCCTACATGACCTTCACAAGCAGGACCCATCCCCCCATCCCTTACTTACCTACTGGGGGTCCAATGCTGTAATCCTGTCTGGGCTGAAGACACATCCTCAATTTTCAATACCAGGCCAGGAACTGAGTAAATCAGGTATGTGGTGCAATTTTTTTCAGTGGGATTTGAACTTGTCCTCATAACATGGTCATTTTTGAATAGGCTTTTCCCCTAAATTTTCAGCATGGCCTTTTTGAGACAGCACCTCATGAACAATGGCAGTGAAATTATGCAAATCTGTCTAGAAAGGTGATTTAGTACTCTGTGCGAAATCCCCTTTCAAGCAGGATTTAAAAATTGTCCCTGCCCTTGTTAAAGAGGTGGGGTCATAAGAAGGCTATGTTGAAAATCTGAGGTAGGAATATTTAAAAAGAACAAAGCTCTGAACATACATTGAAAATGTTCAATGTTCACTCATAACTTTGGCAATTTTAAATGTTTTCACCCTAAATATTCAACATAGAAATGTTTTTCAGACAACCTCATGAATGTTACAACTGTCATTTTTCAAATCCTGGCTAAAATGTGTTTCCTCTCTTGTGGCACAAATTCATGTTTTGGGCAGGAGTTGAACATTTTCTACACCCTTGTTCAAGAGATAGGACCATAAGAAGTCTATGTGGGGTCATAAGAAGGCTATGTTGAAAATGTGGAGTAAAAATATTATAAAACAACAAAATTATGAGTGTAAATTGACATTTTTCAAAGCACACTTGTAACTTTGGTAATTTTCAATATTTTTACCTCAAATGATCAACAGAGCCATTATTTCATACCACCTCAAGAATATGACAGCTGTCTTTTTCCAAATCCAGGCCAAAATGTTTTTGTACTTTTGATGCAAAATCACCTTTCTGGTAGCATTTGAACATTTTCTTCACCCTTGTTCATGAGGTGGGGTCATAACAATGCTATGTTGAAATGTTGGGGTAAAAATATTCAGAAACAACAAAGTTATGAGTGTGCTTTGAAAGTTTTCAACAAACACTCATGACTTTGGTAATTTTCAATATAATCTATGGTAGAACGTTGTTATAGGTAGAAATCTAACTTTTTATAACAACGTTTTACCATCCATGTGATGTCATGATGTTGTTAACCCATCAATGGTTCATCACAACAATGGGTTAACAAACGGGAACAGTCTGGGCATGAGGCAACTGGATCAGACAAACTTGAAATGGCATCAGAGGTGAGGACAGAGCAGCAGTGATTGAAAAAACTGCAGTAAGTAACTGCTTTCTTTTGTAAAAAAACCTAAATGGTAACATACACTATAAAATATAATGTATGGTACATTGATGATTAAGCTTTTTTTAACCCACCTTGAGGTTGCCATGGTGATGTTAACCTCTCAAGCTTCACTGTCAAGGTTTACATGGTCACCCTGGCAACCTCTCAATGGTTAACAAACTGGTTAACCATCAACGGCCATACATTATCCTCTATATTTTGAGCCATTGTCCATTCTGGGGCCTAACAAGCTCATAAATGCCACTCAGCATTTAACTCATCACATTGTGAGCTCATTAGGTCCCTTGATGGTAATAGTTTCTTGTGTACAACACTTTACAGTCAGATAATCTCTCTCTGTCTCTCTCTCTCTCTCTCTCTCTCTCTCTCTATATATATATATATATATAGTAGGGGGTGCAATCATGCCCCTATACGTAGGGTTCCACCTTCACTTCTATGTTAAACTCAAAATTTTGTACTTGAATAACTTTGCAACTCTTCAAGCAATTTTGCATGCACCATCAGGGACCAAAGATCTCTAAACATGGCATGTTTCCTTTTGACGGGATGTGTAGATGTGGAGATAAGGAATGTCAAAAAATGTGAAAATTACTATTTTTTGTAAAATTCTTTTTCATGCTACTGTGCAAAAATAGTGTAGAATTTTGCTTTGAAATATTTAGGGTAGAAAGATATTGTGTCACAGATGTGCCTTTTGTAGACTTGGTGAAAAAATATTAATATGTTCAAAAGTTATACAATTTTTAAGTTTCCCATTATTTCCTATGGGAGAAGTTAGATGTCCCACTCAAAAAATGATTCTTTATTGGAAATGTGGAATACTTTTCCACAAACATGGGATCTTTTGTCGCAAATATGGAATCGTTTTCCATGCTGCCACCATCTTGTTTTCAGTTAGTGATGACAACAAAATGAAATAACTAAAAAAATACATGGGTTTAGTATACACCAATCTGATTCTGAGGTTGCTTTTTCAATAGCTTAGTTGCAAATGTGTTTTTTAACATGCCAAAATCCTTTTCTGAAAATTGCAAAACAAAAAAGAATTGTGAAACAGGAACCTTATTTGCAATTTGCACAAAAGTATATTTCTTTTTCTACAAATTGTTAAAGAAAGGAACCTTGGAAAAGGATTCTGTTTTGCAGTTTGTGAAAAAGGAATTTTAAGACAACTGTTGCATTGTCACTCCATATTTGTCAAACAGTTTGTGATTTTGGTCAGACATTTTCATTGTACCAAGTTCTTGCCCCAAAGATGTATCATTTGCTACTTTGGTGAAAAGATATTACTTTGTTCTGCAGTTCTGCAGGTTTAGGTGTTGCTTAGTTTCCCATAAGATAACACTGTAATGTGAGGTGTACACAGTCATTTCTTTTTCACTCCACTAGGAAGAAACAGTTTCCCAATTTTGCTCTGAAATTTTCAGAGTACAAAGGACATACCCCACCAATGTGCCATTTGCTGGTTTCATGAAATATATTAATTTGGTGTTGGGTTACACAGGTTTAAAATGTTCCTGTGTTTTCTATAGGAAATCATTGCAATGTGAGGTGTTTCATTGGCAGTGCACACTACAGGATGAGAGCACAGGCACTAAAGGGCCCTGTGACCCCACAGACAAATAAGGAAACCACTACACTATTTCAAAAATTATGCATGGATTTTATTAAGGATGGATATGGATAAGATTACAGTATCTCAGAAATTATAGATGGATGGCACTGTGTGCTTCCACACACAAATACAAATACCATTATGGAGTGACAAGAGTGAAGGCTTTGTGGATAGGTGGCAGTGCAGGGCCTGGAGGGCCATATGCAAATATCTATAGCCTTATGGAGTGATGGGAGTGCAGGTCTGGATGGGAAAACAGGGCTCTCCAGGCCCTGTGCTCCCATAAGCAAATAGGACTGCAATTATACTATCTCAAAAAGTAAGGAAATTCATTGCAAAAAAACTTCATTAATGCATCTGTTGGAGTTCGGGTGACAAACATTGGGAAATGTGGTGTTAGGGTTTCCAACTGTAACATCCCACTCCCACTCTGCATGCAGCAACAGTCATGGAGGTGTACCTTGGGGATGTCAGCCCTAATGCTCTCCCCATTCTCCTATACTTTACGCATCTCAGCTTATTTACTCATGGAATGGGGTGAGCATTAGGGATAACATCCCCAAGACACACACCCCCATGACTGTTGCTGGGTAAGGTTGAGCAGGTTGTTTAATGTCAACCCCCAATGTTTTCAACTTAATAACTTTAGTGCAGTTCAATGAAATTGTGGAAAAGTTGGTATGCACAATCTGGGTGGCAAATTCTTAAGACTTCAGAAGTTTTTTATGGATGCTCACTCAGACTCTGAGATCCAGAATTTTAAATAATGTTTAAAGATGCCTTTTTGGCCTATTTTTTGCTCACCTGTGGGGCACAGATGCTTTGGCATTTTGTTCTTAAACTTTCTGGATAGAAGGGGCTTAACAAAAAGGTGAGTTATTTGAAGATTTCATGAACAAATATTACTCAGTTCTCTTGTTACATGGTTTTGAAATTTGGCTTCTGCGAATGCTCAGTAGGGTTTTTGAAACAACCCTCTGTACCAAAAAATAATTTTATTTTCCCAAGCCATTTTGCTTTCATGAGAAAACATTGTATATGTTCAAGAGAAAATATTTACTTTCATGACTACTGCCATCTTGTTTTTTTTTTTATTTTGGTAAAAAAAACTTAGAAACACATAAAATTGATGCATTTTCAAAAAATAAACACCAGGACCTAAATAAAAAAAAATTGTTTAGTTCAGTTCTTGAGCTTGTTTGAAGAATTTGGTTTCTGAATGTGCTCAGGTGAGTTTTTGAGAAACCCTTCTAATACAAAGGAAGAATTTTACACTTGTGTGAAAATGTGTTTTACTTTCATGAGAAGAACAATTTGCTCTTGTGAGCACCATTATCTTGTTTTTTGGTTTATTAAAAAATATTTAGAAATTCATAAAAAAAGTAGGCATTTGAGAAAAACAAACACCTGAACCTAGGTAAATGGGATACATTTAACAAGATTCTGGGGTTTGTTTGACAAATTTGTCTACTGGGCATGCTCAGTACAGTTTTTGAGATAACTTTCTGATATGAAAGAAGAATTTTACTTTCACAAGAAAATATGTTTTATTTTCATGAGAAAAAATATTATTGTCATGAGCACCATCTTGTTTTTGTTTCAGTGAAAAACAAGTTTAGAATTTCATTGAGTGGCATAAAAATAATGCAGTTTGGTGATGAATACAAAATAGTGAGTGCATCTAATCATGAAATAATGTGTTCATTTACCCATGTGCTGCTAGAGTTGTGCAACAGAAAATTAGATAAGGAAAAAGTAAAAAAGGCAGTTGGCTATATGAGTTTCTTTAGTGAGTTGTGGAAATGAAACAGAAATGGAAACAGCTCCCCACCAAGCAAGCAAATGGTCGAGCACTTTCCTGCTAATCACACAGTGCTTTCTCGAGACCTGAAATACCTGGGGGTACACACTATTTAAAACCCCACAATTAAAGAGAAAGCATACCAATATATCATAAATGACACAAGTGACAAACAAATAAGCCAGCTTATGAATAACAATAAAAAATGAATGAATAATGCAAAACATATATACAAGGAATAAAAATGGAAAAAGGGGATGTAGGAGAGAGGAAAAAAAGGGGGAGGGGGCCTTATTATTAGAGGGTGTGATATGGATAGACATGGATAGATGGCTTTTGCAGCGTGAATCCATTTGGAAATATAAACTTAAGGCTTACAGTATGTCCCTCACAGGTTAAATGAACACTTTCAATTGGTTCCTTTATTCAGATGTAGTTCTTTTTATGAATTTCTATTTTTATTAACCTTATTTATATATTCATATGTGAACTATGTAAATATTTGTTTGGATTGTCAATGTTTTATCTGTGGTACATATGTATTTTCCCTATCCCCATTTTCTGGTCTCATCTGTCCTCTCCCCCCCTTCCCACTTCCTTTCCTCTCCACTCCTTCCCCTTTTCCCTTTTTATTCCTTGTATATATTTTTGTACTATTCACTAATTTGTTATTACTATTCATGAGCTGGCTTATTTGTTTGTCACTTTGTATCATTTATACCATACTGGTGTGCTATCTCTTTAAGTGTGGTGTTTTAAATAGTCTGTACTCTCAGGTGTTGCAGGTCTTGCAACAGCGCTCAACTGTTTGCTTGTTTGGTGGGAAGCTGTTTGCATCAACTGCTGTGACATTAAATTATCTTAAGTTTTAACCTACAGCACAGTGTTTGAACAAAAAATTCTGGGGTCAAAAACTCAGTGTGAATAAAAAAGTTTATGTTTGCACCTAAAACATTGTTTTTAGTGGAGGATAATGACTATTATGTGCAAACAAAGAATTCCTTGGCCGCTAGTGCAACCAAAGAATACCAGCTCATAAAAATGAAATTAACATTTGCTGCCAAAAAATAACTTACTCAGCTATTTTTGTTTTTACATTTTTTTCACCAAGTGTAGAGCAATCATATTTATTATGGCCCTTTGATGAACACAATGGGTAACAACTGTAGCTTCCTCCTCTAAATGTGTTTTTGTTTTTTGTTGTAACACCATAACAAAACATTTAAAAGATCAGACTCTAAGGCCATCACTCCTTTGGATATTATGGCGGCTTAAATATAAGTTCTGAGGATTTGGGGAATATATATTGAGATATGGGTGCACATCATGGTACAATGGTACTGGTATGCACTAAATGCTGGACTACAGGATTTGCTTAGGGCCTAAAGGCCCTAGTGCACTTTGAAAATTGTGATGCATAGTACAACCTGTATGTACATTAAGGTAATGTACAAAAGGATATTGTATGATGTTTGGGCCCTGTGCAAATCACACAACCACATCATGCACAAGCGGGCTATGCTTCTGCTTCACATCCTCCTTGCGAAACGCTATGCAATGCCAGTGCAATGAGGAATAAGACCATTATTACAGAGGACCTTATTTCTTGTTCCTCTATCAGTCTGGCTTGCATTATGAAGACCTGACTTGGTAATGACATTTGTCTGATATTGGAGTCAGCTGTCTCAGTGGGGTTCTCCACTGAGCACTGCTTGAGGAAGGATCAAAGGGGGGCATGTGGCCATCTGTTTTAGAACTGAATTGAACTCAGTAGTGCACCCCATGAGGGATGCCTCATCATTTGGATGCTTGGCAGTGCATGGGGGTCCAGGTGCTGGTTGCAGAGTACTACTTGTATACCAGCCTCCGGGGCATGAGATGGATTTCCTGCAGGAAATAGTGGACTTCACTAACAACAGAGTGTTGAAGTCACTCAGATAGCTTATTCTAGGTGAATTCACTGCTTGGGTCAATGACAAACTCTTGCAGTTTCGGCTAGATTTCCTCCAGAGTATAGACACCCTCAACCTTGTAAAAGTTGTTACTTCTGTGACCCTCCAGCATGGCCATGCCTTGGACGTGGCATTATCTCAGGGGCTAGAGGTAGAGGATCTTTTTTTATCACATCTTTATTTCTTGTGCCTGCTGTGGTGCCTACGGGCATGGGCATCCAGCCACTGGCCCTGCCTGCAGGGAGAGCAGCAGGCTCACTCGCATGATGAGGGGGGGTCCAGCACAGCTGTGGCTGACCTGTTGGAGGGCTCACCTGTCCCTGTCCACCAGACCAGTGCTGAACTCCCCCCCCAGCGTGATTCCAAGACAATCCTCCCAGCAAGGCAGGGTGCAGCTATCAAGCTGTATGGTCACGCCCAGACCTTTTTCCTTTTTTATCCAATGAGAGTGTGGACTTGCAATGACGTCTGTGCACAAACATGCAGACCTCTGCCGTGCTCCCCCCTCTGCTAGACACCGCACACCTGCAGCACCTCCGGGCATCCCCAGGGACCACCAGAGTGCAGTGTGGATCCCACCCTTTCCCCAGAACTAGCAGAACTGTCATTGGACACTCAATACTAGTCCCCCCCTGCCAACCCCCGATGACCTGGGCTTGATCCTGAACCCGGGTCACCAGCGTGGATTGAGTTGTGGTGTTCAGCACCTCAACCCTCAGTGCCACCAAGCCAATGAGGTAGAGGATCTTAAGACTGATCTGGTAAGTTAGCCAGATGAGTGCTCCTTCAGGGTCACTTTCAGGGACCCCTCTGGTAGTCCACCCACTGTGGAGATGGCCCAGTACCACCATTTACAATGGCTTCAGCCAGAAGGACTCTTGGAAGTACTGGACACTTCAAGTGTGCTGGCAGTATGAACTGTGGGATCAGAGAAGGCCATGGCAGACTGTAATAGGGCTGTTTGTGTATACTTTGGTCTTGTGGTGCTGATCTGTGTATGCCCATTGGTCTTGTGCCTTAGCTCACCATGGTTTGATGATGAGCTAATGGAATTGAAGGCACAGAGGCAGAGACTGGAGTATTCTTTTTTCTTTTTTTTTTAGCCAGGAGAGACACACTAAGCTAAAGCTTGTTTATAGGTGCAATCTGGGAGCACAAGGAAGTTAAATGACCTAATCAGGGTTACACAGTATGCATGTGGGAGCTGTGGGATTCAACCCAGGTCTCCAGGCTTGCAGCTCAGAGCCTTAAACCACTGTGCTATACTGCCTGCCTTCTTGAAGGAGATCAAGGGCACAAGAGGACAAACTGACTCTGATGGCTCATTATGATGAGTATCACAGGACGATCACCTGAAAGAAGGTAGGTTTTCAGTCGAGAGAAATTGCTGTTGGGAGGAACTGATTGACTCAGTTCTTTCAATCCTTGAACAGACTTCTCCATCTAGCCTGTATGGGGAACATGAAAGCCTTTTATCACATGAAATGCAAGGAGTTTGCTTAGTTCATCTCAGTGAGGGTGTCATCTATTTGGGCAGGGATCACTCCAAGTAGGCCATCACAGCTCAGCAGAGTGGAGCCTATGTATCACATGTGCATTAAGCAGCAATGGGATAAGATTAGGCCATTGATGATATATGAGGTTAGTGGGATGCTATTGAAGCTGCAACTTATATGTTGTGAATTAGACCCAGGTCTGTTGAGGTTACAGGTGAGTTGCATAGGATAGTTAGGTTTGGTGTTTGTTGAGATTATTCTCTGTTACCTTTTGGATGGGGTCTTTCTGATTACATTGAAAAATGTACTGAAGAGGCCCCTTCTGAAAAAAGCTACTCTGAACCTGAAGGTCTTAGTGAATTACTGGTCTGTCTATCATCTGCCCTTTTTGGGCAAGGTTAATGAGAGGTGATCGCTCTGCAACTTGAGGCATACATCACTGTGTTTAATGAGCCTTTCCAGTCTGATTTTAGGTCTAAGCATAGCACTGAGACTGCACTGGTCATGCTGCATGATTGACCCAGCTTACAGTGACTGTGGATTAGATCTCAAAGGGTTACCATCTACTTCTAGAAGAACAGCATGCAAATCCACCTTGAGGTGGTGATAGTATGGTTTTATAAACTATTTGCCCAATATCTGTATATGCGGAACCGGAAGTCCACAGCCAACTTACTTCCAGTTGTTCTGCTATTTAAGTATTGTGCCAAGCAAGTGGGGATCCAGATAAAGATATAGTGCCATGTATGTGGTCCCTTTGGTGTTAGAGAACTGAGAGATCTGTTATTTTATACATTATTTTAATTGGATTTTTGTACCTCAGCTGCATCCCTCTGGTAAAAGGGTCTGGTTGTCTCCTGTTACCAGACAACACTTCCAAGCACTAAGGAGAATCTGTTCGTAGACAGTCTCTGAGCTACAGTAGTATTGTGGGACTGTGGTGGGCTGCCTGTTCCCATGTTCTGTTGACCCAGCTTACAGTGACTGTGGATTAGATCCCCAAGGGTTGCCATCTGCTTCTAGCAGCACAGCATGCAAATCCCACCTTGTAGTGGTGATTTTATGGTTTTATGAACTATTTGCCCAATATCTGTACACACAGAACTGGAAGTCCACAGCCAACTTACTTCCAGTTGTCCGCTGTTTAATATCGTCCAAAGCGAGTGGGGCAAGCATGAGTGGGGAGAGCGCATGAGTAGCTGCGTGTGGAAACTCACACTGAGACATGTGCATTTTATTCATGTCAGCAGTGTCCACGGAGGATGGGTGGACAGAGGGGCAAGTTACTGTGGTGGCATTTCAAATGGTGGGTAAGTGACTAGATCTCACTTTCCTGAAAATGGTAGAACAGACTGTGGTTTATTTTCACTGTATTCAGAAATTTCGTGTGATACCCTGCATCCAGTACTAGGAAAATAAATCGGATTTACTGAGTGCAAGAATTCTTACTAGCTAAAATCATATCCCCTAGCTAAGGACAACTAGGAGCAAAAGTAGACAAGGGTGACGTCAACACATAAAATCACTCCTGTAACAAACTGTTTGTGGCTTTCTATCTAGTCCCTGAGATATGTAAGCAATAATACCCAACAGGGTGGGTGGTATTGGCCAATACCGGACCATCCAGGGGCGTAATGAGGCCCGATGCTGCAGGCGGAGGGCCTTATAGGCCCTGGAAGGTCCGGTATTGGCCAGTACTGCCCACCCTGGAGGGTATTATTGCGCTTAGAAAATGGGCAAACAGTTTGAAATAATATATTGACACAGATTTTTAACTTTGCAAAACAATTTGTTGATTTTTATTTAACATTTCTACTCTAGGACAGAAAATAGTCCTTACAATTGAAAATGCATTGCAATATTGCAATAAATCTAGTATTTAAAATTAGAAAATGGGCCAGCATATTATATTTGTTAAAAAAAAAATCTGTATGTTTAAATACAACTCTGTGTCATTTTTTTCATAATAAAATAGTACCTCCACATTTGTTTGTTTCTTTTTGAGGTGTAAGCGCAGCATGGAGACAGAGCTTAGCAGATGGTGGTTAGAGCAAGGGGTCACGAGGTTGCAGTTTCACACTGTAACATGACCGAGGTTGGGAGAAATACTGATGTCACTCCAAAACCGAATACAAGTATGGTTTTCATGTATTTCCCTATGGTTTATTTCTGGAGTGAGGGTTTTCCATAGGGAGGTCCGCAGATGTGTTTTTCAGAGTGGGTGGCTACAGACAAGAGCAGGCACAGTGAGCTGATGGTAGGATTCACAGCTGTTTGAAATAAGCGCGGTTGGGGAAATGCTGATTTGTCATTGTCCCCAACCACTGCTTAAATACTAGACTGTTTTCTGTTTTTTTTTCAAAATATGCTCAATATGAGCAGAGCGATGTTGATAACTGTGGTGTGGTGTATTTCATCTAAAGAATTATTTTACAAAAAGAAACTGTTTTACGAGCGTGAATGAGTGGGTACCTGTGGGAGGGAGGAACAGAGAGCGTGATTAGCTGTCTGATACTGCTGTAGAAGGTATGATGGGAGATGGGAGAACAGGCCATTGTCACTAAATAAAGAAATAAAGAGAGATAAATATCCACATATCAGTATGATGTGTGGTTTTTTATCACTTAATTACGAAGCGTTTGGGGCTACTATGTCTTGCTTAACGATACAAAACAAATGGCAGAGATTTGAAATGAGATGGGGGGGGTTGACCAATTAGGAAGCAGGGTGGGCACCAGGCTTTCTGTTTTTTCCCCAAAGTTATGGGGTGAGCGTGACTCCTAGCAACGATGGACTATGGATCCTCGTCTGTGCCAACCATGGACTGTTGATCCTCACCCCCCTAGTGCCCGCGATGGTCAGTCACAGCTATGTTTTGGGTAAGCTGTGTTCTGACTAGCTTCTGTGAATCATGCTTTCATGCACTGCACATTTTAAAAATCAAAGTGAGGACAGGCAGTTCCATGAAGCCGATCAATATGAGGGCTCGCTTATGTTTGCTGCTGGCTCGGGGACTTCAATTGAGCTGCTGGCTTTTCGGGGTGGGAGAGCGACTTGGGAAACGGCAAGCATACAAGGTAAAGAAGGTGGCTGTGGAGGTTTTTATAGTGATCACAGGCAAGCGCCATGAATTTTGCTACTGATTTCACTGTTCTGGCATTTTTTTATTGGCATTAGATGGCTGATGTGATGGCACTGAGTTTGGGGTTATGGAAAGGCCACAAACTAGGTCGGTGAGAAGTGAGAAAAAAAAATGTCTTCCTTTTAAAAACTAACATTCTATTTGGAGTTTGATCTGTGTACTAGGGCTTGTGTTTAGCTGGTACTATTAATGACTGGGCTCTGTTGTCTGATAGACGACGGCCTTGGGAGGCCTATCAGCCAATCAGAGCCCAAGGATGTTTTTACCCATTTTCTAAAACACCGTAGTCCAATGTAACCTAGGCAAAGACCAAATATTCTAAAATATATATATATATATATATATATATATGTATTTCCCAAACTAACCATGCTAAAAGTTATTAAAACCCTGACGGGGGATATAGGTCTCCAGTGAGGGGGATGTGACATATACAGGCTACAGTAACTGATTTATATACCACCAGCAAAGAATATTTATGCACCAAATGTGAAAGAATAAAGGAATTGGAAGCAATGGTTAGGTTCTTTCACACAAAAATTAATCAGGTTGAACAGACTCAGCAACAAATTGCACTACAAATCAAATCTATCAATAGCAGTGCACCTATAAGTATTGGGAATGCTAATGTCAGCATTGGCAACAGTATAATTACTGATTTGGTTCCTCTAGTGATCCATTAATACTACAAAGTACTGTTGCACCAACCACTCATGAATTAAACAAACATAAAAAAAGGGACAGAGAAAATAAAGAAACTGATGACACAATGGCCTCTAACACTTGGACTGAAATGGAGTATTCACATAAAAATAAGAAAGGGCATAGAGCTATTAATTTTGCCATACCAATACATGATAGATTTAGTGTCTTTCAGCATAACAAAACAACAAAAGAGGCTGTCAGCACTGAAGTGTTATTAGAAGCACGCAGGAAAAGCCCTTCCTTTTCCAACACACAACACGAGACTCCTAATATGACATTACAACCTATAAGTGATGATGTAGGAAACCTGTTTAGTGTAGACATGAAAATTGCTACTGAACCTGTGGGCACAGAAAAGCTTCAGAAGGTAGGATACACAAAGAAACAAAATCCCATAGACCCAATTGTGAACAAAATTTCCTGCCAGTAACCAGGAAGCGAGCAATGTGTGTGGACCCACCAACAGCAATATCCCTTGGCAGGTTTACTGATTAGGAAACTCATGGCCAGATATTCAAAACTTTGTCCCGAGGTTAAATTAGCACTGCCCAGTGGGCAAACTTAGCCCGAAGCACAAAGCAAGCTATATTCAAAAGGAAATAGCCCTGTGCTAATCCTGCTGAATATAGCATTCTAAGGAAGCCGGGCAAACTGGCCTGGGAGTGCAGGGCAAAAATAGCCTGGGAATAAGACAGCACTGAATATAACAACAGGGAAGTGCAAACTGCAACTGCAGCTCATTAGACTCTGTAGCAAGCCAGTGTTGCAGGTGGAGAACATTGTGTGTGATTGCACAGAGATGTCTCACAGCTAATGCAAACACACCTCTCAACCTCCTGCCTCATAAATCAGGGACAAGGCTTAAAACAATCAGGGACAAAGGTTTAAAATCAGGGACACGCCTTAAAAATTGGTGATATCCACTCAGGAAGCTGGTAGAATAAGTGGTGTAGGGTAAATTGCATTGTTTAAGGAAGAACACGTCTGTAACATTAATGTCTGACATTATGTTATGCCTACAACCCCCACTGTTTGGTCACAGAAACACAATGTGTAGGAGGGACAGAGTAAAAGCAGGAGGTAAATTCAGGGACAGTTGAGAGGTATGACTGCAAACAGCAATGTAAGCCACACACTGCAGAACTGTGCTTAGCGTGCTGTGCTGAAGTGAGGTTTGCCAGTGGCTAACCGGATTGCAGAGTGCTAACACATTAGCCTGGTGCAAACTGGTTAGCCCAGGGCAAACAGGAGCTATATTCAAAGCTCCCATGCAAATTAGCCTACTTAGGTAATCTGTGGGCAAACAAGTACATTTGCATCTCATTAAGTGCTGCTTACCATACATTACCATACAGTTTGCCCGGTGCTACTGCATGGAGCAAAAAGTTACCCCTTTTGGTTGGAATGGAAGTACAGCTGGATGCTGCAGTCCAAGCATGCCCACTGCATCACCTGTTGGTCAAAATGGAAGTACAAGTGGGAAGCAGCAGGAACTGTGTGATGGCAGGTACAAGCAGTGCATGCAACATAGACAACATAGCACTGCAAGCAGTACATAATGAGATATATAGATCCGTAGCGATCTGTAACTATAGATCGATACTGAGACACATGCCCATATATATATATATAGCTATACACACACACACACACATACACACACACACACACACACACACACACACACAAACATTACCAGTGGCCACACATGCCCTGGATGATGCCCCCACCCCTAACCAACAGAGGCAGCCCACAGCAGGTGTCGGTGGAACACAAGTATGCATGGGGCAGGCATAAGACAAACCTGCTGGAGAATGGGGGGGATGTCAGCTGTAGGGTCACTGGGCTGTGCAGTGCAGCCATCCAACACATAGGGGCCTAGGCAGACAGGATGGGGCAGGCAGCCCTTCTCAGCCGTCATGGTCCCTGTTCCCACCTGTGTTGGTTCCACTCCCTGGTAGTCCAGTGGTCCTCCCACCCCCCTACAACAAGAATCCTGAGCCCCCGTACATGTATATCATGTCAGTATCCCTGGTAGTCTAGTGGTCCCCCCACCCCAAGCACGTATCCCGACCCCTGTTTGGCATAATAATAACTCAGTTTCTATGGTAGTCTAGTGGTCTCCCCTTCCCCAAGCACGGCTCCCGACCCCGGTTTAATAATTAAATATCTCATTTTCCCTGGTAGTCTAGTGGTCCCCCCTCCCCCAAGCATGGTTCCCGACCCCATTTTAATAATAAGATAGCAATAACCCCCCTTATTACAATGGCGCAGTAGTGCCACTATAGTTAGGGCTGAGCAGGGCTTTCTATATTAAACCCCAAACTTTGCACTATAATAGCTTTGCAACCATTCAATGGATTTGCACAAATGTTTTCATGCATGGTCTCAGGGTTAAGATATCTTGACATACCAAGTTTTTTCCAGTTGGATGTGCAGATTTCGAGATCCTGATAGCCAAAAATGTTGAAAAAATCTTTTTTTTTCTTGCTGCTTTTTGTCATTGCCTATTGCCCAGATGATTTGGAACTGTATTCTGAAAATTTCAGGGTAGAATGGACTTGGGCTACAGTGGTGCCTTTTTCTGGTTTGGTGAAAAAATATTAATCTGTTGTAAAGTTATAAGAATTAGAAATTTCAGTTCTGAGCAAGCGCAGCACTTTTTTTGGATAACTGATTGGAGCAAAAAAAAGAACTTGGTCCATACAAAAAAAGATCCATGTTCATGTGCGGGTATTCCTTTTGCATCATAAAAAAAATCCTTTTTTGTATGGCCGCTATCTTGTTTCTGTTTTTCTACAAAAAAAAAGTTTTTGAAAACCCATAAAAAAAGAGGTCCTGCAGTGACACCAGCACGGTTATCTTGCTAACTGGAGCTCCATTAGTTGGATTCTAAAATGAGCCAGAAAGGTGTTTTTTTAAACATTTTAAAATCTTTTTTCAAGACTTGATTTTCTTTTTTCATATGGCCATATGGAAAGGGAATTGGACTATATGAGACAGGATCCCTCCATGCATAAAATTATTTTGGACTTAGTTTTTTTGGTTAGATTCTTTTTTCATATGGAGACATCCTTTTTCGTATGAATGAAAAAAAAATCACAAAAAAGGATCCCTTCATATGAAAACAGAATGTGAAAAAACTAAGTCCAAATTCTTTTTTGTATGAAGTTATCCTTTTTTGTGAGTTTTTTTATTCATATGAAAAAGGATGCCTTGATGCCCCAAAGGTGATCTCAGAGTAACACCATGAACTCAACTTTCAGGCAAGATTTGAAACATTTCACTTACAAGGTTCAAGGAGGTGGAGTCATAAAAAGACTATGTAGGAAACAAGGGAAGGGGAAATTGTTTAACCGGGAAAGGCACACTAAGCCAAAGTTTGTTTACAGGTGTGACCTGGGTGCACAAGGGTCTCCAGGTTTACAGCTCAGTGTCCTAAAATGCAGCACTATACTGGGGTCAAAATCTTAAAAATCAATAAAGTTATAAAGGTACATTGCAAATTTTCAATGTTCACTTATAACTTTGGTAATTTAGAACATTTTGACCCCAAATGTTCAACATTGCCATTTTTTCACATAACCTCATAAATGTGATGTGTTTTTTCAAATTCTTCCCAAAATGTGTTTTCACACTTGTGATGGGAATTGATGTTTCCACAACTGTTTTACAAATGACACCTATGGGGGGAGGGGGTGATAAAAGGACTATGTTGAAAATTTGGGGTCAAAATGTCAAAAAAGTTATGAAGAAATGTGCTTTAGAACTTTACCCCTGCCTTGGAAGTAGTTCCTATGATGCCTCAGAAGTTCAGACTCCTTGCCACAGAACATATGTCTACTATGTCACAGAAAATGGAGGGCCTTGAGTTAGAGTTCAAATTAATGCCACAAAAGTAGAAAAATATTGCATTAAAAATTTTAGCTCCAACTCCCCTAGCCCCCCAGCAGCAAAAGGACAAGACCACACAAGCAAATACAGACAGCCATCATCATACAAGACAGACAATATCAACTGTTTCCAGATTACACAAATGTAGTAGAACTTATGTGGTATCTTCAAAAATATGCATTCATGCTGCAATTAAAAAAATCACTGCTATTTTGAAATTTAACAGTGTGAGTGTTTTTTTACAGTGTGTATGTATATCTGCTGGGGCCTGTGCTTCTGCAGACAGAAGCAATGTTGTAGTTTGTGTATCATGGATTTCTATCTGTGGCTGCAGAAGTGCAGGGCCAACAGGGTCCTACTCTTCTCCTGCCAGAGTGGGTGTGTATGTCTTACACTGTGCATGTGTATTTGTGATTGCAGAAGTGCAGGCCCCACAGGAGACTACACTTCTGGAGACAGAAGTAGTGTTGTAATTTGGGTATCATGATTTTTTTCTGCAGCCAGCAGTGGTTAAGTATGTCTTGCGCTAGGCATGGGTGTCTATGGCTGCAGAAGCCCTTGCCACACTAAGAACTGTACTTCTGCAGACAGTAGTTTTGTGATTTGAGTATCATGGATTTCTATCTGCAGCCAAATATGGGTATGCATATGTATTGCACTAGACATGGGTATCTGCAGACAGAAGTAGTGTTGTGATTTGAGTATTGTGGATTTCTATTTGTAGCCGTAAGTTGGTGTGAATGTCTTGCAGTACGCATGCCTGCCAAAGACACTTTCATCATTACTCCCATATTGCCCAAAGAAGTACTAAATGCCCTCTACTCTTTAAACATCATCAAATCCAGCCCAGATGTCATCCACCTCAAGCTTCTACACATTTCAGCACCAGCTAGAGCAGTTCCCCTCACATACCTATTAAATTTGTCCTTCAAATCTGGTAAGGTCTCCCTAATATGGAAATCAGCCTGTGTCATTCCTCTCCACAAGGGTGGCGACCCCTCAGTCCCAGAATCTATGATCCCATCTCCTTCCTCCACTCTTGCTAAGCTGCTGGAGTCCCTTACCAAGACCAGACTAACTGACTTTCTCTCTCAGGTCCACAAATTACCTCTCTCCATACCAATCTGGGTTCAGGAAGCAACACTCAACAATATCTTCCCTGCTCCATGTCACTGGACATATCCAATCTGCCTCTGACCAAGGCCAACTAACTGCTGCTGTTTTTGTCGAGTTGGTTAAGGCCTTCAACTTTGTCTCCCACCCCCTGCTTCTTGACAAACTCATGGGAGCCAGACTCACCCCCCACAGTACAGTGGTTTGAATCCTACCTCAGGAATAGGCAACAATCAGTGAGGATTGCAAACTCCATGTCCCCACTCTCCATCCCACTGGTGTTCCCCAAGGATCAATCCTAGGCCACTTTTATTCTCCCTTTTCATCAATGATCTCCCCGAGGTCTGCACAAAGTCCCATATACATACGTATGCAGACGACACCATACTTTTTGCATCTGGCCCTGTTCTAAGTTGCGTCCACTCTCTACTACAACACAACTACAATAATATGCAGTCCTGGTTTGGTGCAATCTTAAAAATAAATACCTCCAAAACTGTTTCTATGACTATCAGATCAGCTTAAAACCTGGCAAGAACACCCAGCCCCCCCCCCATAATCACCACCATGGATGGAAACATACTAAACACTGTCTCATCTTATAAATACATAGGAGTGTGGCTAGATCCCCTGCTAAACTACTCAACCCACATAGATGCCGTCACTTTAAATTTCCACTTGAAACTTGGTCTTCTTTACAGAAACCGTAACTCCCTCCCACTAACTGTTGGACACACACTGCTAACAAAAATTATCACTCCCATTTTTGATTATGTGGACATTGTGTGCAACACCACCACCTCCACCTTGCTATCCAGACTGGACTCCTTATTCCACACTTGTTGCCTTTTTGCAACAAATTCACTTTACAGAACACACCACTACATGCTCCTTTCCTCCTTCGGGTTAGTGCCCCTCCCCCATCGCCATTTTTGCAACTCAGTTTCTTTTGTTTCCAAATTTTAGTCCAACCTACTGATCCCCTACCTGGCCGAGTAACTAACCCCTGCTGCCTTTTTTCCTTACTCGCTGCACTCTAGGGATTCCCACATCTTCCCCTCCCCAAACCATCCTCATCAGCTGGCAAATCTGCCTTCTCCTACCGTCTCCCCTACCTATGGAACTGCTTCCCCAGAAGCTCAGAAACTCATTCTCACACAACTCCATCAAATCTCAACTTCATCAACTCCCCTTTCCCTCCTGTTACTGCAACTAGTCTTCCTTTAGCCAAATGAACACAGTTTAAACTTCAATATCGCTGTACTGTACAGTATATTATTGTATTCATGCAACTGATTGTAAATAACTGTATACATGCAACTGAATATAAATAACTTCTTTGTACAAAATTATGTGATTGTATGTAATATTCCCATGTATCTATTCTATGTATGTATATATACTGTTGTAACTCCCTCCCCTCACCCCTGGGTGGCACCTGGAAATGAGCATCGGTTCAGTGTGCTTTTTACTGTTTTCAAGTGTTTAAGTAAAATAAATAAATAAAAATAAATAAATGTGTATCTGTCTTGTGTAATCTGGAAACAGTTGTTTACTGTTTGTCTTACCGTATGATGGATTTCTGTGATTGCTTGCGTGGTCTTGTTCTTTCACTACTCACACTTTCCCACAAAACTACTTAATTACTTCTCTCTGGCCTGTATTCCAACTATTTGCTTTCCATAGTTTTGAATACTTCAACGCAAACGGACTTGAAGGGGCAAACACAAAAGTAGCAATAACTTGACACACACCTACATGGCCATTCCCCCCACCTATGCACACACACTGCAGTGGATTCAGCCATACTGCTACAGACAATGCACCAATTATAGCTATAATTCAAGAGTCATATTAGAGTACTACAGAGCCAGATGCAGGCATTTTTAATAGATGATGTCCATGGGTCTGGGTGCTGGGGCATTCCCCCTCAAAATTAATGGAGTTATTTTTTATTACTATTTCATACTTTATGATGGCAAGTTGGAGAATAATTAAGGCCACTGTTCTACTAACAAGGCTCATGTTAGTCGAGTGGTGGCCTTCAATAATCTCAAACCCTCCATCAATAATGTATAAAACAGTAATAAAAAAGACCCACATTCATTTCAATGGTGCATACCCCTGCAGTCGCCCTTGCCCTATGTCAATGTGCCTGAGTGTGAGGACGTGGAGGTCAACTTCACAGGGGGGAATAAGCCTAACTATAGTGGGGCTCCAATAGTCTATGCATACCATACCTCTCAACTGTCCCTGAATGCAGGACAGTCCTCATTTTACCTCTGAAAACTGCTCTACCCCTCCTCTATCCCTCATGGAAAACATGCTGCTTACACAGAGGATGTCCTGTAAATTTAGACTTTATGGTAGGGGTGCCATTTCAGTTTTCAGAGGGTGGGGCCAACAATCAGTGGAGGCCAGGAACTAGTTAGCCTCTAGGTGGAAAGCTGCAAAATGTCTGGAATTACTCTAAAAGGTTAGGAAAATTCAAATGTATAAAATTCATCTGTCTATACCCCAGAGTAGTGCATCAGATTTGGACTTAAACCCACCCAGTTACTAACCATTCAATACCCATCCCATATGGGTTGTGATGCCCCACCAAAGGCACAGAAATGTGAAAAACACATCAATAGTTCAATCCTTCCTCCTTTCCGCAATCCCCCTGTAAAAAAAAAATATTTATTTTTACTTACCTGGCCATCTGGCCAGAATCTGTGGCCTGGCCCAGTGTGCCACCAGCCTACTTTCCATTTCCTCCTCCTCCATCCTTCTGCCAGACATTGGATGCTTGAACTGATCATCCCAGGTCCCCAACATGGTCCACAACCAACTCACCTCACCAACCAAACCCACCCAACCTGTGTTGCTTGCATCTTGCTTGGCTGCTTCTGTGGCTGTTGCCACACTGCACTGATCAATGCCTATGAAGGCCACCAACACTGCTGCCACTGCTGCTGCTAGGCCTATCTTGCTGCCACAGGGGGCCTGTGCTGTTTTTTTTTTTGTGAGGCAAGCCTAGTAGAGTAAGTAGGTAGCCTGGTCTTGAGTTAGCTTCAAGCTCACCCTCTGCCCCTTCAATCACTTGGGAAGACAGAGACTCACTAAGATTAGACCAACTAAAATATGCCACAATAACACTGCTATTGAGAGTTCAGTGCTCACCAACTTCTCCAAGCTGTAGTGTACAGACTGTCTACTCTGTGGAGGGAAAGACAGTGTCCCACTTGTATGACTCATGTGCTCTTGCTTAGCTGGAGCTCCTCCACATCATGTGTGATGGCACTGCTGCTAATAGGTGGAGAGAACAGACAACACAATATAGACATGCTTGAGTCAGGAGTGCACCTGCAGTGTGAGCGCACACAGGTCAGGGGAGGCACTTATTTTGTAAAAGATTAAATCCAAATTAAATGCCATTATTGCCACAGCATAAAATCAACCTAGGCATAAATATGGGGGAGGGGCAACTGCTTCCTCTGCTTTACCTAAATGGCACCCCTACTTTATGTTAGAAATTCATTCTCAGGTGCTAATATTGGTACAAGTAAATGCAAAGTTTTCCACTGTGTTCTGAGATACTGTATCATCATGTTTCATATGTCCTGATCATCTTGAGGGTTAGTGTCCCTCATTGTCCCTTATTTTGAGTGTCCATGTCCCTCACTTAAGTGACAAAATGTAAAGTATGGTGCATGCTTCCAAGATTCTACTCAGCACAAAGAGTGCTGAGCATGGCTATAATGTATATGTTCCATACAGAGTGACAAAGGGAAAGTAAGTAAGCCAAAACAATCATGGAGAAATGCATTTGTAGCACTAAATATGCATAAGGAGATTTGCATGGCCCAAAATAAAAAAAGGTCAGGCTTCACAACACAGAGGCCTCTCATTGCGCATCTGGAATGGGGAATGGGGATGTTGGCTGACTATATAATAGGCATTAATGCAGTAAGCAAACAATACTTTACAAATGAATAGCAATTTAATGACAAAAATCAAAAGCCAATAAACAACTTGCAAAAGGACCAGAATTAATGAGTTTACCTAATTGTAATGAGAAATCAATGAAAATTGTATTTTAATAGCTCTAATTGCTAGCAGTAGTATGAGAAATAGAATCTGATGTGCTTTTTTCAATGATATTTGCACCAGCTTAATTTCTACACACATGGCAAGCGTGCAACATGTGAACCTGATGTGATTTTTAAATGATGTTCACACCAGCTTAACCGCTGCACTCGTGTCAAGCATGCAACACAGGAACCTGATGTAATTTTTAGAAGATGTTTGTGCCAGCTTACCTGCTGCACACATGTCAATCTTACAGCATGCAAACCCAATTTGCTTTTTAGACTTAGTTCACTTAGGTTCACTTTGTGTATGCGAATTGCATGCAAACATTGCAGAATTAAGCACATAGCATGCATTCTGCATGTACACAGCACATATATTTATGTAAGGGTAGATAGATACACACACACACACACACACACACACACACACATATACATACATACATATATACACATATACACAGATGATGCTGTGATGCTGTTTATTCAGTGATCTTGATTCTAGACTACCAAAGTCGTGACTACAAAAAGAGTTTAATCATTAACAATTAAGCATGTAGCATGCATTCTGCATGTACACAGCACACTTATTTGTCTGTAAGGGTAGATATACACACACACATGAGCACACACATACAGTATGTACATACATATATACAAATATGATATGGCCTGTCCAGTTGTGACCTCCTTTTGGAACACTACTAAAGAAGAAATGTCTCCACTCTTTGGTCACACTAACTATTTCTCACTGTAAGTATGTATTATTGGTAATTATTCTTCCATTCAGTTACCGTCCCACAAGGCCTATATGGCACTTATTTCAGTGGTGGACAAACTACTCATTCTCAGACATTGGATTAGCGACTCCTTCCTGACTAGGTGGGAATGGATTCAGAAATTGTTTATGGCACTGAATGCAGAGAGAGTCATCACCAAACAATATAATCATTCAATCAAATTTCAGGCCTTATGGGAACCTCCTTTAAGATTTCTTGCAGGGAGGTGAAATGGTATAGCTAGACCTTACTTATTACATCTCCCTTTACTGAAGATAAATTAATGGTGTGGAGGAACATGGTTTTCAGTATCTCCTTGTTGTCTTCCTGGTAACGCTAAGGACATGGACTTTGGATGGGAGGGTAGGGAGGGGAGGGGAGTTGGGGGTTTAAGGAGACTGGGGGTAAGAGGTGGGGGAAGCTTTCTTGGGAGGCTGATCTGACATTTGTTATGTTTCTGTTGACATATTTTATTGCATTCTTGCTCTAGGGTGGAGTTTGGGTGGGAAACGCAGCTTGGTCATTAAGAGATTGTACAAAGTGTGACTGTCAGATTGTATATCTTGGTTTAAAAAATTAATAAAGTTCATTTAATTGCCAAAAAAATTCATAATGGCTGCTGCTTGGAACAGGTTAGCTAAAGAAATATCAAGGGATGTAACTGGATCTTCATTTTGATATCAGCATCCATACCGAGTCCATAAACTTCTCCCAAAACTAGAAACCCTTCACTGAAAAAAACAATCATCTCACCTGAACAACTACAGTGGCAGCCATACAAAGATAGATAGATAGATAGATAGATAGATTGATGGATGGACAGACAGATAGTTAACCAAGGTGCAGCACAATAATAAAGTATATAAAAAGAGCTCAGAAATTCTATAAGAGATTTACATTTTATAAGGGATATGCAATGGACCAACTCACAATATATTATTTATCTTCATGAGTGTTTGATCAGGATCATATCTCATGAGTGTGAAATCACAAGTGGATTATGAAAGTTCTGCTCCTGCAAAATTCTCATAAATGTCATATATCAAGTCTAGTCATTGTGTGTTCAGTTTTTAAGTCTAAAATTTTCAGATGAGTTATCTTTGAGAACTTTATCTGTTTATATCAGTGTACTGTTTGGATTAGAATGACCAGTTAGAATGATGAATAGCTCCATTCTGATCTCAGCAAGGCTTGTTAAACTGATCTGCCATTAGTTGAGTAGTCCCCAGGAAGTCAATCAAAACTGACATTTTTAAGATAACATAGTTGGCCTTTGTACACTGTTTTTCTACTCCTTCTGTTGTTTAACTCTCAATAACTACACTCTTACTCATCAGTTCTCTTTCTACCTCATCCACTTTTTTGAGTCTCATCTCCTCTCTACTGCTTAACCTTCTTCTCAAAATCTTGTACCCTTCCTCTTCCTCTTGTTATGACTCTCATTCCTTTTCTGTCCCCCACTGAAAAAACCCTGCCAGGCAATCTACCATCCCTGATCACCTCCATTACCTCTGGAACAGCCTCCTTATTCACTTTTCCTATCTCTATCTCACCATTCTTTATGCCCTATTTTGCTACTGCTTGTGCCTGCCATCCTCCATCTGCCTGTCCCCATACCACTCACTCCCAGCAATTGCCCATCCTCAGAAAACTCTGTCCCTTCAAACACATATTCTGTAACCTATTTTGCCACCCCTTGGCCTAAGAGGGGAACTAAGGAAGATAGATATAATTAAGATCAACCAACAAAGCCAGTAGTATGGTCATAAGGGATAAGGAGGAGGCAGTGCTCAGTATTATTATTTATTGACTTATTTAAAAGTCAGTAAGCAGGAAATGTACACTGAGCCAAGAGTCATTTTCAGGTTCAACCTGGGGGAAGGAGGATGTAGTTACAGATATACAGGTATTACAAGCATCTGAGGTAAGAAGATAAAATGAAGAACATAGTGCAAATTAGAATCACAGGGGCAAAGCTCAAGGACAAGGCATTCATATATGTATATCTGATAAAAACTGAAAGTCAAGGAGGGCATAGTGAGGCTGACAAAAGAGGAAGTACCAGAGAGGGGGACAGAGGCAAAGAGAGTGTACTGAGCCAACACTTTTTTTTTTTATTTACCAGGGAGGAGGAGGAGGGGCCATTACCAGAATGCAGGATGGTATTAATTAGGATGGAAGGAAGGAGCTCTAACAGTCAAGGTCATATCATCGAGAAAAGATTTCTGGAGTGCTTAATATGGTTGTGGTAGATAAATCAATGGGGCCAGATAGATTGCATCCTAGGATACTCAAGGAGGCAGTAGAGGTAATAGCAACTCCACATTCAGATATTTTTTAACTTCTCAATAGACACACATTAGTCTCCTGGAAATAGAGGATGGCACTGATTTGGTCCCTGTGCATAAAAGCAGAACGAATAAAGGATGAGCCACAAAACATTAGACCAGTCAGCTTGCCATCTATAGTGAGAAAGATGCTTGAGGCCATACTAAGGAAAAGGCTGGTAGGTTTTCCTGAAGTACATGAATAGTGTGACAACAGACAGTTTTTGAACTTGGGTGATTAGGGTGACTGAAACAATGACAGGCAGTCAATAAACTGTACCCAGACTTTGGCAAAGCCTTTGACTCAGTCCCCTATAAGAAACTGGTCCAAACATGAGGGGACCTGGGATGGAAGAATGAATGCCCACTTCAGTGGACAGCTGGTTGAGGGGGGAGGACTCTGAAATTACTATTAAATAGCACATTTTCTGATGTTAAAGAAGTAATGAGGGAGGTGCCACAGGGATTAGTCCTAGCCAATACTCTCTTTAACATATTAATGTATGATGTAGCAGTGGACATACATGGCAAGGTCTGCCTCTTCACAGATGACACTAACGTCCTGTGCAAGGATAGACACTAAAAAGAAGGTTCGGAAACTAAAGGAGGACCTGGATAGACTTGTAAAATAGGCAAAGATATGGCAGCTGAGCTTTAATGAAAACTGAAGTACTGCACATTGGGAGAAAGCACCTGAGAGTGCAGTATTCAGTGGTGGTGTGGTACTAGAAAATTCAGTAGAGAAGAAAGACCTCAAAGTTATAGCATCAGAAATACTGAAATTCTTGGCCCGTATGTGGAAGGTAAATAGGATGCTTGGGTGTGCAGAAAGGGTAATTGGTAGCAGTGGCCAGGAGGTTATTTTCCAGCTAAACAGAACATTGGTAAGACTGCACCTGGAACACTACCAATGATTCTGGAGTTCATACCTGCAGAATGACTTAAAAGCATGAAGAGGCAGTACAGTGAAGGGTGACTAAAATACTCCAGATTATGTGGGAAAGACATACCAGGAAAGGCTGCAAGACCTCAACGTGTACACCCCTGAGATTAGGAGAGAGGAACACCATGCAAACATATTGTGCCTGCAAGGGATAATTAGAGCAGACTGCAAGGACTTATTTGCCTTGAGCATGGGTGCAAGGCATAATTCACAGAAACTGTCCAGAAGATTTAGTAAGGATATCCATAATCATTTGTTCACTGAAAGAGAAGTAGACAAGTGGAACAAACTGCCTAAGGAGGTGATGAAGGCCAAATCTGTATGGGATTTCAAGGTAAGGTAGGATGGACACATGGCACTTGATTTTCAAAGCCCTGAGAATGCTGCAAGCCCCTGGTGCACCAGTCATTTGGCACATGGGGCTTACATAATTCCTTCTGTTCAGCGATCAGAATTTTCAATTCTGAGGGCCAAATGCAATAATTTAGACCATCTTTTCCATGGTCTAACTTTTGGCATGTGGGGTACCCTTTTAATAAGGCTTGCACCAAATATTTTGTACAAGCTGCTGTAAAGTGTAGAAACTGTCACAACTGTACCTGATGTACTAAAATCAGGTACAGTTGCGTCAAAGGAATTTGGCGCAGCTGTGCCAAAGAATGGGTTTGATGCAAGGGCTTAATGCAAGCACTGCATCACCCTGTGAAAATCAAAGCCTATGGTCATAGGAAGAGGTATGGCAGAGGCAATGGATGGCCACTAGAGCCTAGGCAGTGCAGTTAGGTAGGGTGAGGAGACTAGATGGACTGTTGGGCCTTTCTCTGCCATCAATTTCTATTTATATGTTTGCTTGCATGTGCAGCATGAATCAGACATCTTGTAACAATAACACCATTTCAGAGTTGTGTCACTGTTGGGACCAAAGCAACTCAAGGTGCAATCACCACGGCAGTGACAGATCATTGATCAGCAAGGCTGATTGTGATATGCTTTTCTGTTTTCTGGTCATAACTTTTGCATAACAGAAAGAAGCCAACTGCTCAGTTCACAGAGTGGCTGGTTCCTTTCATTTGCCCAATGGCCCAATGACTGGATCCTGCAATTGTCAATCATTTCCCCAGCACCTGTGCCCTATTATTACCATTGTGGCACTAACTCCCCAACTGCAATGTGGTAAAACACATGAAGAATCAGAGAGCTATAGCCTTAAACCCTCTGCCAGCGCTGCCAATCAGCAGTACATTTCAAGACCCATTTTCTATGCCCATTTTGAGCTCTGATTTTAGCTCCTAGTTGGTATGGAGTTTCTGTGCCCAAAATGGGTGCAGGGTAGGCTGCTAACAAACCCTATAATGACCAGTTAGAATGATGAGGGGTGTGGGTTGAGAAGAAATGGACTGATTGCCCAGCTCCATTGATGGGAGTCCATTAGGAATTTCTGTGGCAGGCTTGAGAAAGATCCCAAGGGAGATTCAGGAGAGAGACCATTGAGAGAGCCAGTAGATAATTTGTTTGAGTCAGGGTGTGATCCTGGTTGTGAGTTGTCCAGCCTGGAGTTTAGCAGGTGGCCCAGTAAGATAAACTATCTGCCCTATGCCCTGACTGATGCCTGGATTGACAAGACTGAGGACCAGGATTAAAGATCATCCCTGCTAAAAGGTAGGTCCAGTTCCCAGGTAGATCGAGGTAGGGCCTTGTGGTAGGAAAGGTGGTAGGTCTCACAATCCAACCCTGATCCTGTCCTGCAGGCCCAATAACCTCATCTTGGAGCCACGTCCACAGCTGTGACCTTGTACCTGGGGTGGTCATACTCATACAGTAATAGGAACAGGAATAGAACTCTATCTTAAAACAAAATGGTACAAAAATCTGTCCATAGAAGTGCTCTGGTGAAGTGCTACAACTTTATTGCCTCAGTTTGGTAGCTAATGGCAGTTTGTGTGGCAAGGGTTTCAATGCAGTTGTACATCTGGCCTGTGCTCTGTGAGCAGCTGTTTCCCAAGTTGTTTGCAATCTTTTCAAAGAATAAGGCCTTATCTGAGATCTTCTGAAATATTTTCAGTCTTTGTCAGTAAGGCTGTTCTAGAGGAGCATTGGGTAATTTTGTGCAATCTAGCAAGCCCAGCTAGCAAGATGCTTACTACAGTAAGAACTCGAGTGAAAGCAATCTACAACTGGTTTAATGCATAGTGTTAATGTTAAAAGGAACTGAAGCCCCATCAAGCATTTTGGGGAGGGACCTTAGACAAGTAGCATGCACGGTAACCTTCTCGGAGGTGCTGCCCATCTATGGCGTAGGAGAGGCTAGGGTGTTTCACACCATGGGATTCAATCAGTGGTTGAAAAACTGGTGTGGAGCTCAGGGATTTGGCTTCATTGGGGACTGGGGGTCCACCTGGAGTGATGCAAGCCAATACTGGCATAATGGGTTGCATCTGTCCAGGAGGGGAATGAGGATCCTAGGTGATAGGTTTAAATACTTCATTGGCAAGCATTTAAACTAGCCAAGGGGGAAGGCACTGGAAAGGAGCAGGGAAATCCTAGCCCCCCAAAAAAATCACAGTAGTAAGTGTGGTAAACATCAACATAGAGGTGTTGATTGGGAGAAGGGCAGGGGTAAATGGAGAAAGTGACAAAGGCAAGAAGGACAGAGATGGGGAAAAAAGGCATAAGGCCATCAGGAAATGGAGAGTAATGAGTACCAATGCCCATAGTCTGGGCAACAAGCTCCCTGAGCTGGTGGCCTTGATGGAAGAGGGATGCCTGGATATCATAGCAGTCACAGAAACATGGTACACAGAGAACCACAACTGGGATGTTAACATACCAGGGTACATAACCTACAGGAGAGACAGGCAGGGGAGAAGAGGGGGAGGAGTAGCTCTCTATGTAAAGGAAGGGATAAAAGCAACTGAACAAAAGAGTAAACAGGGAGGAGAGGAGGCACTGTGGGTCACCTTGGAAACTGGAAAGGGCACCACAATCCACACAGGGGTTGTGTACAGACCCTCATGTGAGGGGGAGGGAATGGACAAGGATATGATCAAAGGCATTCTTAGAATGGCAGAGAAAGGGGAGATACTATTGATGGGAGACCTGAATATGCCAGATGTTAACTGGAGCACATTTGCTGCAGCCACATCCAAGAGCAGGGCCATTCTTGATGCCCTACAGGTGGCAGGCCTCAGACAGCTAGTTTCAGAACCCACTCATGAGAGAGCAATCTTAGACCTCATACTCTCAAACGGTGGCAGTGAGAGGATCTCAGATCTAGAAGTGGGTTGCCATCTGGGAAAAAGTGACCATCAAACAGTGTGGTTCAAATTAAACTCAGCTACAGAGTCAAGCCATACAAAAGTGTGGGTACTAGACTTCAGGAGGGCTGACTTTGGCAAGATGGGAGAGTGCTTCAGAAAAGCACTAGCAAACAGGCTAGAAGGAGGTATAGACCAACAATGGGGGATCATCAAAACTGCCATCACAGAAGCAACAAGCCTTTGTGTGAAGCAAATAAACAAATCAAAATGAAAGAAAAAGCCACTATGATTCTCAAAAGAGGTGGCTGTGAAAGTCAGGAAGAAAAAGATAGCATTCTGGAAGTATAAGAAAACACAGAAGGAGCAGGACAGAGAGCTGTACCAGTTAAGGCAGAAGGAAGCAGGGAGGGAAGTCAGAATAGCAAAGGCACAAACTGAGGAAAAGATAGCCAACTCGGTTAAGAAGGGGGATAAAACCGTTTGTAGGTACATCAATGAGTGTAGAAAGACAAAGGGAAGGATAGAGAGGCTGAATACAACGAACAGTGGATGGGAAGAAGGGGACAGTGAAAAAGCAGGGATACTGAACAAATATTTCTGCTCAGTATTCACAAAAGAGGAGGGGGAAGTGCCTAATCCAATTAACAGAAGCACTCTTGATTGGAGGGTTGATCCCAGTCCTTTCACAGAAGAAAGGGTTCTGCAAGAACTCCTAAAACTGAAGGTGGACCAAGCAATGGGGCCTGATGGAATTCACCCCAGAAATCTAAAAGAATTAAGGGGGGAACTAGTAAAACCACTAGCTACTCTTTTTAATAAATCATGGGAGGATGGGGAGGTATCCAAGGACTGGAGGAAGGCAGATGTGACTCCCCTTCACAAAAGTAGGACCAAGACAGAGGCAGAGGCAGAAAACTACAGACCTGTCAGTCTGACCTCTGTGGTAGAGAAAGTGATGGAGTCACTTCTGAAGGAAAGAATAGTTGAGTACCTAGAGGCCAGTGGGGCACAGGACCTAAGGAAGCATGGGTTCACAGAGGGAAGGTCATGTCAGACGAATCTAATAGATTTCTTCGACCGGGTGACCAAAGTAGTAGATCAGGGAAGGGCTGTGGACATGGCCTACCTAGACTTTAGCAAGGCATTTGACACAGTCCCACACAAAAGATTAATAGTCAAATTAACCAGCCTGGGAGTGGGTCCCAGGGTGGTGGCCGACGTAAAACATTGGCTGAACAACAGAACACAGAAGGTAATTGTAAATGGAGTCCACTCTGAAGAAAGTGAGGTTACTAGTGGGGTACCCAGGGTTCAGTATTGGGTCCAGTCCTTTTTAATGTCTTCATAAGTGACATTGCAGAGGAACTGGAAGGAAAAGTATGCCTCTTTGCAGATGACACAAAGATCTGCAACAGGGTTGATACACAAGAAGGAGTGGAAAGAATGAGAAGGTACTTGGCAAGGTTAGAGGAATGGTCAGAAGTATGGCAGCTAGGATTCAGTGCAAAGAAGTGCAAAATAATGCACCTGGGAAACAAGAACCCAGGGGAAGAATACACAATGGGTGGGGAGGTAGTAACAACAACAAAAAAGGAAAGGGACCTGGGGATAATCATATCAGATGACCTTAAGGTTAGCAAGCAATGTGAGAAGGCAGTAGGGAGGGCTGGGGGTATACTGGGATGCATCGGAGAGGCATCAGCAGCAGAAAACAGGAAGTTGTTATCCCTCTTTACAGACTGTTGGTGAGACACCATCTGGAGTACTGCATCCCGTTCTGGAGACCCCATCTCCACAAGGACATAGACAGGATAGAGGCAGTCCAGAGGAGGGAAACTAAAATGGTACAGGGTCTGCAAGAGAAGCCGTATGAGGAGAGACTAAAGGAGCTTAATATGTATACCCTTGAGAAAAGAAAGGAGAGGGGGTACATGATAGAAACTCATAAGTACCTCAGTGGAATCAACAAAGTCCAAGAAGGTAGCATCTTTCAGAAAAAGATGTGCAAGAACAAGGGGACACAATTTAAAGATGGGGGGGCAGTTCAGGGGCAATGTGAGGAAGTATTATTTCACAGAGAGGGTAGTGGATGCATGTAACAGCCTTCCTGAGGAGGTTGTGGGGTCTCAAACTGTGGGAGAATTCAAGAATGCATGGGACAGACATATGGCAATTCTTGTGGGGGGTAGAAAGAAATAGGCTGTTGGTTAACTAGGATCTGCGGCCTATCCTGTAGGTAGGGAACTGGGCAGACTAGATGGACCAAGCGGTCCTTATCTGCTTATCTGCTGTCAAAGTCTATGTTTCTATGTTAAGCATCATTGTATCAAAGAACCTTTTAGTAACTGTAGGATGAATCTGGTGATATGAGCCTGTCTAAGAACAAATCCTAATATTTCCAGGGATTCGGTGGAATGTTCTTCAGTGTATGGATGCAAGCTGGGGATGCAAGCTTGTAAAGCACAGTAGTGAAGTTCAACAACATGGTTTTGGAAATATGTCCTTGGGAGTGAGAGGGGTTATAGAAGGTGTTTGCTGTCCCTTTAAAATAGAGCAGAGTGGGACTAATAGTGTGTTTGTGTTTCACTGGGTCCCTCTGCCAAGGTACTCAGCTTGCTCTTGGAGTGGTCTGACTCTCATTTGGAAATGTGTTAAACCAGACTTGTACCACTCACCAGACCCTTTCTTGCCCAAGTAATTACCAATCTCAATCCCTGGACTAAGCACTATGTGGTCACTAGCCACTCAAGCTTGTCATGCTGTCTCATGCACCCTATGCACTTTACTGAGCAAGGGGTCTGTACCCAAGCCAGCTTCCTAGTCTCCAGCACTAGGCAGCACAGCAATTAATCTGCAGAAACTGAGTCATGATCCCTGGGAGCAGGGAGATATGCTAGAAGCACAGCAAAAATTATTGTGAGGTTGTCTGTAACCAGTCCCATGGTTGAGACCACTGTCATGTTGGGATGGGTTTCGGAGTTCTTCTAGGATTCTGAGTCTCTATATGCTGTTTGAAATTCCCTGTGCATGAAAATGGAAGCATCATTATTTCCCTTCCCACCCTTAGATTGTTGTAAGAAAGTAAATTGGTTTTAAGTAATATCAGTCATAAAAAATATATCTCCAAATGCTTTACAGTGTGGGAGAGAGAGAAAAGTAAAGTGCTTTGGTATAAGACTCTAACTAAATTTAATGTGTGAACATTTCAACAAGCATTTGAATACATTTGTTGTATTTTAATGGCATGAAGGTCCATCAGAAAAACAAAGTTCTTGCTTCTTAATACATTGTAAAACATATCTTGCCCATCTGCTGCAAACCCATAATCTGGTTCCTCACTTTTTACGGAAAAGGGGGAGTGAGACTATAAACATAAGGATAGCCTCCCCCTCCCCACCCACAGTGAACTGGTTGACAAAATGATCTTACCTGTCCTTGATTACACTGATGTGATCTATGGTACTGCCTTTCAGTCCTCACTAGTCAAGTTAGACACCCTCCTAAACTCCATCTGCCACTTTGAACCACATACCCCCACTCACTACTGTCTTTAGTACTTTGCTCTTGCCCTGGCGCCCCTGTCCCACAGGTGTCTGGTTCACTGCTTCTCATTTGTCACAATATTCTAGTTTGGCACCCTCCCTTTCTACCTTTCAGCTCACCTGTGCCAAGCTACCGCCTCAGCCTACTTCCTTCGCCATTGTGATACACATTCTTTCAGTATCCCTCAACCTAACTTTTCTTCTGGTCAGTCTGCTTTCTCCTTTCATCTCCCCTCTATTTGGAATAACCCCCCTGACCTCCAATTATCCTCCTCCTACCTATCTCTTAAAAGGCTCCTCAGACATTTACCACTTCCCCTATGTTCTCAATGCTACTCCACCCCTTCCTCTGCAACCAGCTAATTGTCAACACTTGGTAGCTCCGTATCCTTCCTTAAGCTAGCTTTTCTGAGCAGTTTTACATCCTTGATCTTGGTACCTATTTTCTAGGACCAAAAATGTAAATATTTTTGCTTTGTATATTTCAATCCTGCTACTTGGCCTGATTTTGTTTCTATATGTAATATTTTTTTTAAAACTGCTGAACTCCTGCACTTAATGTCAATCTTTTTTGACCTAGGATTAAGTTTGAACTGTACCTGTCTTTTGTTTACCTATTCCACTTGTTATCCTCCTCTGGGTCACACCTGGAAATGAGTCTTGGCTCATTGGTGCCTTTCCTGGTTAACACATTTTAAATAAATAATTGATGCCTCCCGTTTGTATTTAGAGGGTGTGAATGTTTTTGCCAAGAAGAATGAAAGGGGTTGTTTCTGAAAAGTGCAGACAAGTATTGGTAACACTTTTTATAGAGTGCCACCCCTGGGGATGCTCTTGCAGTATCCATGCCTGCTAGAGCACTTTCAACATGATTTACAGTGGAGACTCAGATGATTGTCTATGTTTCTTTATCTAATACATTATCCCACCTGGCATGAAACAGCCCCCACAGTCCCCCACCCCATACCACCACTGATCTCCCTATTGGTGGGCCAGTTATCTCGGGTAACTTCCACACCTCCTAGAGCAGTGTGAACTACTGCTGGAGCTAAAATGATTGTCTATGTTTCTTAACCCATTACATCATTCCACCAACCATAAAACAGCTCATGCAGTTCACTACCCTGAAGCACCACTGATCCTCTTGTTGGCAGATCATTACTGGTAACAATTATATAAATTTGCGAGGCACAGGGTCCATGGAACAACGCAGAGAAACAGTGCTCTGATGAAGACTTTCAGGATCCTTTATTCCATCACTCTTTCTTTTGGCATGGCATGGATGCTGAAAGTTTGTGATGAGCTCTGGCATCAGTTCAAACTCAGTACATAATATAGGTCTGTGAACTTTTTTAAGAATTATGTTTTCTATGAGCTGCAATTGGAGTCTGCCATGCCAAGAAAAAGAATGATGGAAAGATTTTGTGGGTTTTCATTAGAGTGCTGGTTCTCTGCTTTGCTTTGTGGTGCTTGTGCTTTGATGGATTTGGCTCCCCAGAAAATGGTGTACCCTGAAACCCCTGGTCATAACTTCTAAAGAAAGGTGAGCACTACATTGTTATGGCTGTTGGTGGAGCCTACAGCCATATTGCTGTCTGTAGCTGGAAAAATGGAATACCATGGAAAATTGTTTTTTGAGTTTTCAGTGTATTCATCCACAGCTACACATCGCTGTACCAGCTGAAATAAAATACCCCCTTCTTTCTGTTTAGAATGTTGGAGACAGAACTCCAAGCTGCTTATCAGATGGCCACTAGGAAACTGAAACAGCTTGTTAAGTATTGGTTGCCTATGAAACTGGAAATTTGTTTACCCACTTCAAAATGCAACAACTTACACATTTAAATACTTAGCATTTAAACATTTTCTTGCTATTAGCTTCAGTTGTCAGGTATTGTCGTTCAAGAAAGATTCATACCTCATAAATGTCACCCTTTCCCAGCAACGAATCTAAAAAGATTTGTACTGTTTTTTAACCTCTTAAGGCACTATCTGACAAGTACTGTCTCAGGCGTATGCCAGGTCTTCTGTGAACTAACCAAGCTAAATACATAGCAATCAGCAGACATTTTTTACTAGGCTTTTTGGGAAAAAATATATTGAGCTACAGCAAACACACACACACATACACACACTGTACACATCATCCTAATGGCCAAAACATTCAAAATAAATACTGCAATCCAATATTAAATAAAACAATAAATAAACTGTTTATGTCAGTGAACACAGTGAAGTTTAGTTTACAGTACATTTCCTTTAAATATATCTTATCCTATATTTTGTATCTTAGTGCAGGGAAGATGCTACATCTCATTGTCATAGGGATCTTCATTTCACACATTTTTGCACTGTATTTAGAAACATAGAATTTGACAGCAGATAAGGACCGCTGGGCCCACCTAGTTTGCCCATTTTCCTACCTAACAGATAAGCTGCAAATCCTAGTTAACCAAAACATTAATTCCTCTTACCCGCCCCTAGGACTGCCTTATGCCTGTCCCATGCATTCTTGAAGTCACCCACCGTTCTTGACTCCACAACCTCCTCAGGGAGGCTGTTCCATGCATCCACAACCCTCTCTGTGAAAAAATACTTCCTCACTTCCCCTTGAGCCATTCCCCCTCTATCTTCAAATTGTACCCCCTTGTTCTTGCACCTCTCTTTTTCTGGAAGATGCTACCCTCTTTGACTTTGTTAATTCCCTTGAGGTACTTGAAAGTTTCTATCATGTCCCCTCTCTCCCTTCTTTCCTCAAGAGTATACATATTAAGCTCCTTTAGTCTTTCTTCGTATGTCTTCTGGTGCAGACCCTGCACCATTTTGGTTGCCCTCCTCTTGACAGCCTCCACTCTGTTTATGTCTTTGCGGAGATGAGGTCTCCAGAACTGGACACAGTACTCCAGATGGGGTCTCACCAACTGTCTGTACAGAGGGATAACAACTTCCTGTTTTCTACTATTGTTGCCTCTTCTTATGCATCCCAGTATCCCTCCAGCATTCCTTACTGCCTTCTCACATTGCTTGCCCACCTTTAGGTCATCTGATATAATTACCCCAAGGTCCCTTTCTATTTTTACTGTTGTCAGTATCTCACCCCCCATTGTGTACATTTCCCCTGGGTTTTTGTTTCCCGTGTGCATTACCTTGCACTTCTTTGCATTGAATCTGAGCTGCCATACATTTGACCATTCCTCCAATGTTGCCAAGTCCTTTCTCATCCTTTCCACTCCAACTTGTGTATCAACCCTGTTGCAGATCTTTGTGTCATCTGCAAAGAGATATACTTTTCCTTCCAGTTCCTCTGCAGTGTCACTTATAAAGACATTAAAAAGGACCGGTCCCAGTACTGAACCCTGCGGTACCCCGCTAGTAATCCTCCTTTCTTCACTGTGTACTCCATTTACTACTACCCTTTGGGTCCTGTTGTCTAGCTATTTTTTTATCCAGGCTACCACATTGGGACCCATTCCAAGGCTGGCTATCTTGTGTATTAATCTTTTGTGTGGGACTGTATCAAATGCCTTGCTAAAATCTAGGTAGACCATGTCCACAGCCCCTCCCTGGTCTACTACTTTGGTCACCCAGTCAAAGAAATCTATTAGATTCGTCTGACATGACCGTCCCATCATGAATCCATGCTGCCTTGGGTCCTGTGCCCCACTGACTTCTAGGTACTCAACAATTCTTTCCTTCAGAAGTGATTCCATCATTTTCCCTACCACTAAGGTCAAACTAACTGGTCTGTAGTATTTACTCAGAAAGTCCCAGATTAGATGCAACATCTTGATTTCAGAGGTGTCATGATTTTACCATTTTTATAATGTGTTTATTCAGGGTAGCCTAGTCTAGATGTAAAATATTGTTTTCAATATGTTCTGATTTTATGCAAAGCAGCATAAGATGTGTAGATGTAAAACCCCACTGAAAATAAGATGCCACATCTTCTGAGAACTATCCAGGCTAAATATATGGCAATCAGCAGGCATATTCTGGGAAAACACATTGTAAAAATGTATAAAAGGAAGACCACATTGAAGTTGCCTATCAGCAGATCTACATTGTGCAAATTCATTAGAAATAATGGATAAAAGCATCCCAAAAGCTCTCCACACCCATATCGGCTCTGACTAGAATTTGTTTAACTAATATGTGAACAATTATGAATTATATATATATCGTTCAGATATCCAATATGCTAGCAAGGTTGTAGTATGCATAATTCTTTCAGAAATTTTTTTTAAGCAATATTTATGCATTGACCTTTGATCTGGTTTGTAGCCTCTGGTCTGATTCTTTGTTATTCTTTGTACAATACTTGATTATGATTCCTGGTCTAGATTAGTTACCTTACCACCATTTCACTGACTACCAATAATTGGATTGACTATTTTTTTCCTGAGTCTAGATTTATTATTGAATGGATCTCCAGTTAGGTTGCCGACCTCCCACTATTTCCACAAATTGTTCTTAATAATTCCCAGTCCTTTCTGAAGTTCAGGCAATCCAATACAGAAAGTCTGCAACTAGTCTTTTGCCAATGTTTGTTGAGTTTAAATCAGCAGTTCTAGCTGTTGTAAAAGAAATCTTTTTCACACTATGTCTGCTACAGTGAAACACATATGTATTTGGTTGTATACTTAAAAATGGTTGCATATTAGAAACTTCATATTTTTTAACAATTATATGAATTTTATGGTGTTTTTCACTTACAGTCTTTATCATTATTTTTTGTTTATTTATACTGTACATTAGTACACAGTTACTTTTGTTAAACTTGGACTTTCTGTGATTCTGTATTACCAAATGCAGATGGTCTCAAGCAATACAAGAAACATAACATAGAAATACAGAATTTGATGGCACAAAAGGACCTCTTGGCATACCTAGTCAGCCCATTTCCCTGTCTAATGGATAAGCTGCAGATCCTAGTTAACCAACAGACTACTTCCTCCTACCCCCCCAATAGAATTGCCTTATGTCTGTCCCATGCATTCTTGAATTCCCCTACTGTTTTTGACTCTACAACCTCCTCAGGAAGGCCATTCCATGTATCCACTACCCTCTCTGTGAAGAAATACTTCCTCACATTTCCTCTGAGCTGTCCCCTCTCTATCTTCAAATTGTGCCTCCTTGTTCTTGCACATCTCTTTTTCTGAAAGATGCTACCCTCTTGGACTTTGTTGATTCCCTTGAGATATTTGAAAGTTTCTATCATGTCCCCCCTCTCCCTCCTTTCCTCAAGGCTATACATCGTAAGCTCATTTACTCTTTCTTCATATGTCATCTGGTGCAGACCCTGCACCATTTTGGTTGTCCTCTTCTGGAGAGCCTCCACCCTGTCTATGTCTTTGCGGAGATGGGGTCTACATAACTGTACACAGTACTCTAGATGTAGTCTTACCAACAGTCTGCACAGAGGGCCAACAACCTCTTGTTTTCTACTGGTGATGCCTCTCCCTATGCATCCCAGTATCCCCCAGCCCTCCCTACTGCCTTCTCACATTGATGGCCCACCTTTAGGTCATCTGATATGACTACCCCCAGGTCCCTTTCCATTTTTGTTGTTGTCAGTATCTTACCCCCCATTTTGTACTCTTCCCCTGGGTTTTTGTTTCCCAGGTGCATTACTTTGCACTTCTTTGCATTGACTCTAAGCTGTCATACACTTGACCATTTCTCCAACCTTGCCAAGTCCCTTTTCATCCTTTCCACCCCCTCTTGCGTATCAACCTTGTAGCAGATCTTTGTGTAATCTGCAAAGAGACATACTTTTCCTTCCAGTCCCTCTGCAATGTCACTTATAAAGACATTAAAAAGGACCGGCCCAGTACTGAACCCTGTGGTACCCCTCTAGTAACCTCCCTTTCTTCACTGTGGACTCCATTTACTATTACCCACTGTGTCCTGTTATCCAGTCAGTGTTTTACCAAGGCTACCACCCTGGAACCCACTCCCAGGCTGGCTAATTTGCTTATTAATCTTTTGTGTGGGACTGTGTCAAATGCCATGCTAAAGTCTAGGTAGGCCATGTGTATAGCCTTTCCCTGATCTACTATTTTGGTCACCCACTCAAAGAAATCCATTAGATTTGTTTGACATGACCTTCCTGCTGTGAATCCATTCTGCCTTGGGTCCTGTGCCCCACTGGCCTCTAGGTGCTCAACACATCTTTCCTTTAGAAGAGATTCCATCATTTTCCCTACCACTGAGGTCAAACTGACAGGTCTGTAGTTTCCTGCTTTAGTCTTGCTCCCACTTTTCTTAAGGGGAGTCACGTCTACCCTCCTCCAGTCCTCAGGAACCACACCATCCTCTCATGATTTATTAAAAAGGGTAGTCAGTGGTGTTACTAGTTCTTCCCTTAGTTCTTTTAGAATTCTGGGGTGAATCCCATCAGGCCCCATTGCTTTATCCACCTTCAGTTTTAAGAGTTCATTCAGAACCTTGTCTTCTGTGAAATGACTAATATCAACCCCCCTATCCAGAATGCTTCTATTAACTGGATTAGATATCTCCTCCTGCTTTTTCATTGAGAATACTGAGCAGAAGTATTCGTTCAGTATCTCTGCTTTTTCACTGTCGCTTTCTGCCCAACCACCTTCCTCTTTATTCAGCCTCTGTATCCCTGCCTTAGTCTTTCTTTGCTTCCTAATGTACCCATAAAAGTTTTTATCACCCTTCTTAACCAAGTTGGCTATCTTTTCCTCAATTTGGGGTGTTGCTATTCTGATTGCCTTCCCAGCTTCCTTCTGCTTTAGCTGGCACAGTTCTCTGTCCTGCTCCTTCTGTGTTTCCCTATACTTCTTGAATGCTACCTTTTTCTACCTTCCCTTCCCCACCACTTCTTTTGAGAACCATAGTGCTTTTTTTACTTTCATTTTGATTTATTTGCTTCACACAAAGGCTTGTTGCCTCTGTGGTGGTGGTTTTTATGTTTCCCATTGTTGCTCCACCCCACCTTCTTGACTGTTTGCTAGTGCTTTTCTGAAACACTTTCCCATTTTGACAAAATCTGCCCTCCTGAAGTCCAGTACCTTTACTTTCGTATGGCTTGACTCTGCAGCTAAGTTTATCATGAACCACACTGTTTTGTGGTCCCTTGTCCCCAGATGGCTACCCACTTCAAGATTAGAGATCCTCTCTCCATCCCCATTTCAGAGTACCAGTCTCATATTGCTCCCTCCTGAGTAGGTTCCAAAACTAGCTGTTTGAGGCATGCTCCCTGAAAGGCATTGAGAATGACCCTGCTCTTGGATGTGGTTGTAGCAAAGGTGCTTCAGTTAACTTCTGGCATATTCAGGTCCCCTATCAGCAATATCTCCCCTTTCTCTGCCATCCCAAGGATGCCTTCTATGATTTTCTTGTCCATTTCCTCACCCTGAGATGGGGGTCTGTATACAATTCCTGTGAGGATTGGGGTGTCGTTTCAAGTTTCCAGGGTGACCCACAGTGCCTCATCTCCTCCCTGTTTACCCTTTAGTTCTGTTGCTTTGATCCCTTCCCTTACATAGAGAGCTACTACTCCTCCTCCTCCTCCTCCTCATCTTCTTCCATCCCTGTCCCTCCTGTAGATTGTGTACCCTGGTATGTTGACATTCCGGTCATGGATCTCTGTGTACCCTGTTTCTGTGACTGACACAATATCCAGGCATCCCTCTTCCATCAATGCCACCATTTCAGGGAGCTTTTTACCTAGACTATGGGCATTGGTACTCATTACCCTCCATTTTTTATGGCTTTATTTCTTTTTGCCCCATCTCTGTCCTTACTGCCTTTGTCTTTCATCTCCATTTACCGCTGCCCTTCTCCATATCAACTGCTCTGTCTTGGTGTTTAACTCACTAACTACCCTGATTTTTTGGGGGGGGGCTAGGATTTCCCTTCCCCTCTTCAGTGCCTCCCCCTTGACTAGTTTAAATGCTTGCCACTGAAGCATTTAAACCTATCATCTAGGATCCTGGTTCCCTTCCTAGATAGATGAAGACCATCACACCTGTATAGGCCTGCATCCCTCCAGGTGGAGCTCCAGTCCCCAATGAAGCCAAATCCCTGAGCTCTGCACTAGTTTTTCTACCAATCATTGAATCCCATGGTGTGGAGTACCCTAGCCTCATCCATGCCATAGACAGGTAGCACTTCTGAGAAAGTTACCGTGTGTGCTACTTGTCTAAGGCCCCTCCCCAACTCTACAAACTCCTGTTGCACTGCTCTGATCCCATTCTCAGTCAGGTCATTTGTCCCTAGGTGGATAATGCTATGCAGCTCACTCCCTCTTGCAGCTGCTCCCATGATCCTGAGGTTTCATTTCCTGTCCATCCAAGCCATGGCACTGGGTAGGCAACTTACCTCAATTTCCCCTTCCTCACCCAGTTCTACCCCCCCTACCAATTGAATCCTCCACCAGGAGTTGTTTTCTTTCCCTGTGGGGTCCTGTGCCACACTCATGTGGGTCTCCATTGTGAAGGCTCCAAGCATCCTCCTTGGTCTCCACTGTGGGTGCCTCTATAGATGAACCATGCTCCGCCAGAGTGGCAAATTAATTCTGGAGAGGCACAACTGGAGGGATGTGCCTCTGTTCCACCTCCTTCACTCTCCCTGAGCCCACCATGGTCCAACCACTCGTCTTTCTTGGCAACCTCTGAGGTAGTGGTGGTGGCCTGGGTGGTCCCTGGGAGGGGGGAACAGGTTTCCTGAATTCTTGCCAGGTCAGCATGTAGATGAACAACCTCTTCTTTCAGACCAGAGAGGTGCCTGCAAATAGGGCAGCAATGCAGTCTCAAGAATGTCTCCTGGATGACTGCTGCTCCCCAGCCAGTGCACTGCACCACTCCCCACATGTAAACATATGCCCTCTTGAAACAATCAACTACAACTCTGACCATCCACCCCAGGAAGTGCATTTCTTCCTTTCAGAAACCTGTTTCACAGAGGTTAAGTAACAGGTCTATTCACAAATGATTGCAAATATCTCCCAGCTACAGTTCCTCCCTGGCAAATTAAAGTTAAACTAAGAAAAGTCGACCCTCAAAACACAATTTAGACTAGTTACTTACTCAGGTCCAAAAAGTAATAATTCAATTCAGTGTAGTCTAGAAAATAACCTCCTTGATTTAAGGAAGCTTTGGCTGCTTTCTCTCTCTCTCTCTTTCTCTGTCTCAGCAGACAGAGACCACAAACAACTCCTGTTTTAAATCTACAGTTCGGCTAGGTCCCTTTCAGCTCCTCCCCTTAACAAACACCTATTTCACAAAGGTTAAATAACAGGTCTAATCACAAATGACTACAAATATCTACCAGCTACAGTCCCTCCCTTGCAAATTAAGGTTAAACTAAGAAACATCAACCTCAAAAACAGAATCAATACTAGTTACTTACACAGGTCCAAAAAGTAATAATTCAATTCAGTGTAGTCTAGAAAATAACCTCCTTGATTTAAGGAAGCTTTGGCTGCTTTCTCTCTCGCTCTGTCTCAGCAAACAGAGACCACAAACAACTCCTGTTTTAAATCCACAGTTCAACTAGACCCCATTCAGCACCTCCCCTTAACAGACACTTTGTTCACAGAGGTTAAGTAACAGGTCTAGTCATAAATGACAGCAAATATCTCCCAGGACTAACTCCTATCTCCTAGGACTAACTACTGCACAGGTACAAGCTCCCTGATAAAATGGGTCCTAATAACACACCCAGAAAGGATATCTAATGTCAAGGTTCTCCCTGTCACCATTAGTGATCATTCACTGGTCCAATGGGAGTGGTCAGCCAAACAGGCCAGCCCCCCCCAAGATTTGTGAGGAATAGGGTTATAAAAAAATGTGCCATGACTCACTTCAAGAACAACCTCACAGGCATAGACTGGAGCTTCATTGACAAATGCCCCTCTGTTGATACAGCACTCCAGCTATTCATCTCCCACTTCAACACAGCTGTGGACAAGTTAGTTCCTTATTGCAAGAAAATGATAAAGGGAAGTAATATGGACTGGGTCACCCCTCAACTGCTCGGTATGACACAGCAGATAGACATGCTCTGGCACTGTGCCAGGGAAATGGGGCAACTGTAGATATACAAAGGTACAGAGTGACCCATGACATGAGTACATGGGAAATCCGGCAGGCCAAGGCCATATACCACAAAAACTAGCAGGCTCAATGCTGGGGTGATAGGAAGACATTCTGAACTTTGATAAAGAACCTACTAGGGCAGGTAACAGGCCTCCCTCCATGCTTCAGCATAACAGTGAGGTAATACTAGATGATGATGATACCATAGCCAATATATTTAACACAGCATTCTCAGATTACAGCTCAGTCTCCCCCCACCTGAATCTGGCTATGTACCCCACTGGAGTACCAGCTACCTCCTTTCCTAATTCAAGACCCAATCCCAGTACAAGCCCTAACTTTTACTTCAAACATTTAACTACTCAGGAAATAAAAAAATACCTAACGAGAGTGCTGGGCGAATACAGGATAGTTAGTGATGGTGTCGATATGAAACTGGTAGCCATTGCTCTACCTGAGGTTGTCATACCAATAACAAAACTGTTTAATCTGTCTTTCCACTTTTCTGCTTTCCCCCTTCTACCTGGAAATCTGCACTTGTATCCCCAGTGCTAAAAGTAGATGATAAAGTAGGTGATACTTTTCTCCCGTAATCGACTATGGTGATTTTTTTATACAGCCACTGTCCTAAAGCCTTGCTTATCCAACTGGACATGCTATTTCACAGAGCCATCAGATACATTACTGGTCTTCCCCTCTCTACTCATCACTGCCTACTGTACAAAGCCATAGGATGGCCATTGCTTACGTTCAAGCATGAAAGAAATGCAGTCCTCTGGACTTACAGAGCTTTCCTAAAAATGCTCCCTCAATATATTACTGAATATCTCCCTGTGGTTGAACTGGGACCATACGGCTTAAGGAGTTCATTATATATATCTCTCTGTGCATCCCTAGAGTCTCTACCCACTTCGGTAGAATAGCCTTTAGCTTCTTGTTGATGACCCTATGGAACAGAATCCAAAAAATACTCAAACTAAGTTACATCTGCAGTGTTTACACCTTCGAGGCACTATACGCCCAATGCGTATATGAATACTGCAATTGTCACCTGGCTACTATTCACTAACTACAGTTAGATTGCCCCCAGAGGCTGGCCCTAAATATGTGCAGCCATTCCCTAAGTCACTCTTGTGCATGCGTTATTAATCTGCATGTTTTCGCTACTTCTATTCCCTGTGCCCATTGCATATTTTAGGTAAGTCTCCCTGAATTTTTATGAGTTTTCTGAACCCAAAATAATATGTCATACCCCTGTTGTGGTTATACCTTTGCAAGCCACCTCAGAGTTCTTCTGCCTGGGCTCTTCACCAACAAATCACCACTAACGTCACCAACCAACCTGATGACGAGTGCCCTCTGGTCACTGCTCCCGATTGGTTCCTGCAAATCTCCTTGACGATCCTCCAATACCAGAGATATGTATCAAATGGTCTGCCACACTGCGATTATCCAGCTGTCACCGCGTTGTTCCCTCCTGATGAAATCCCTCCACATGGCTAAAGTGCTCTCATTAGAGGTATAAGCACTAGCCCTCCACTTGGCTAAAGCACTCTCACTAGATCTATAAGTATTTAAGCCCTACTTTGAATCATAGACCGTGTATGGGCACAGGAGCCATAACATTCACATCCTATCCCTGTGGTCTGTTGGTATGATGGAACTGGCAAATAGTGATAGCACCTAGTACTGGACCAAATATGCAGTAGAGGTTATTCCACTCGTGCCCAGTACCTCACTCATACCACTCTACAGCATGACACAGCTCAGCTGGCCACAGCCTCCAACGTAAACACCCATGGGATTGCAGTATTAGTACCCAGCAGGCTACCAGCACCTAGTAACCTCCTAGCATAGATTCACCTGCCTTTTCATTTGTGAACTGGTCAAGAAAAGCTGTATCGCTTACATCTGCCTGCCCTAATAGCATCACCTGGGGCTAACTTATCCTTTTTCTATTACAAGCACAGTATTATGATCCATTTCTTTATATCTTAGGTCTGACTATTCTATCTGCTTACTGGTTAATGCCTATTGTATCACCGGTATTGCTATGTATGTAAGTCTTTGATACGCGCTGCATTGTATGTGTGCTTCTTGTTTTGCTTTTCCACTAAGTTTTTATCTCCTCTGTAAATATTGATGTTTGATGTTTGTTTTGTAACATAATCTGGACTTAACCCGGCCCATCTTGCAAATGAGCTTGCTCAATGATGTTTTGCCTGGATAAATAAAGATTTTGATTGATAAGGCAGCTGTGTCTAATTACAGACCTGTCTCCATACTGTCCCCTCTCTCCAAAGCACTAGAGAAAATTATAGTTGACCAACTCACTGTCCATCTGCACAAATCAACCTCCTTTGCCCATAGCAAGATGGCTTCCATAAGATGCATAGCACAAATACTGCTTTAGTTGATTTCACAGGCTATGTGCATGAAACACTTGACCAAGACCTGCTAGTCAGAGAAATCTATATAGACCTTACCAAGGCTTTTGACTTTGTGGCTCATCAGCTGCTATTACATAGGTTAAGTTGCCCGGTGCTGTCCTCAGGCACAGTTGAGTGGTTCACAAGCAACCTAACTGGATGCTCCCAGAGGGTAAAAATTATTGCAGTACTCCCCCAGGCTTGTGAGGTCACTTTAGGGGGTCCCCCAGGGCTCTATACTGGGCCCGCTCTTGTTCAGCCTCTTTGTGAACAGTCTCCCAGAGGCATGCCCTTTGCCTAGGATCCTGCTGTATGCAGACAACACTGTTGTCTTCCTGCATTATTCATGCCAAGAGAATCTTACCAGGCACCTGCAGCACAACTTTGACATGCTGCAGAATTGGTTTAAGGACAGCCTATTAGTGCTCAATAGCAAAAAAACAAAGACAATGCTCTTTGCTGAATGTCAAAAGAGAAGAACTACTGCACCCTTCATCATAAATTACAGCTGTCACTGCCCTCTAGCAAGTGTCCTCCTTCAGGTACCTGGGGATTACTATTGATGAGTCCCTTGCCTTTGATGAACATATTCATACTATTACCACTGCCGCTAACAGGAAATTAGGAGCCCTCTACATGCTTCGGTCCTACCTCACACCAGAGGCCGGGTATCAGGCTGTCAGAGGTACAATCCTAGCAATCCTAAACTATGGAATTGTGGTGTACAGTGCAGCCTCCGACACCAGCCTACACAGAGTCTACACCACCCTAAACAAAGCCAGCAGACTTGTCTTAGATGCTGATTGCCTTACGCACACTTGCAATCTCTACATTAGAAAAAAATGGCTTCCTCTCAAGGACCAGATCTGACTTCACTCCTGTCTCCTGGGGATGAAAGCTCTGCTTGGACTTGCACCACCTTCTTTACAGGCTTTATTGTGCCCTGCCCCTTCTAAACATGTTATAAGAATAGGGAAGGGCAGTGGACATGGCCTATCTGGACTTCAGCAAGGCCTTTGACACTGTGCCACATAGAAGACTATTACACAAACTGGGGAATATGGGTGTGGGCAGGACAGTAGTTTGGTGGGTAGGTAGCTGGCTGGGTGGCAGGACACAGAGGGCGATGGTAAATGGCTGTCACTCCACAGAGGGAAGAGTGGCCAGTGGGGTACCACAGGGATCAGTGCTGGGACCGGTCCTATTCAACATCTTCATCAGTGACATTGCGCAGGACCTAGAAGGCAGAATTTCACTGTTCGCTGATGACACAAAGCTCTGTAACAGAGTAGACACACCAGAGGGTGTAGACAGAATGAGAAGTGACCTGCAGAAAATTGAAGAATGGTCAGGGTTTGGCAGTTGAAATTCAATGCAAAGAAGTGCAAGATAATGCATATGAGGGCAAAAACCCTGGCACAATATATCAGTTGGGGGTGAGGATATAGCATGCACCAAGCAGGAAAGGATCTTGGGGTTGTCATCTCTGATGACCTCAAGGTAGGGAAACAGTGTGACAAGGCAGCAGGTAAAGCAAATAGGATGCTGGGATGTATAGGCAGGGCATCACCAGCAGGAAAAGGGAGGTCATAATTCCACTATACAAGACACTAGTGAGGCCCCACCTGGAGTACAGTGTACAGTTCTGGAGACCATACCTACATAAGGACATAGACAGGGTAGAAGGTTCAGAGGAGGGCAACAAAGATGGTGCATGGATTGCATCACAAGTCCTATGAAGACAGGTTGAAGGAACTGAACATGTACTCCCTGGAGGAGAGGAGAGAGAGAGGATATGATAGAGACATACAAGTATCTTACAGGGAGGAACAGGGTGCAGGAAAACACTATTTTAAGCAAAAAGATGTTCCAGGACTAGAGGGCATGGGATGAAGTTGGAGGAGGACGATTCAGAGAAAACATGAGAAAGAATTTCTTCACAGAGCAGGTGGTGGACAAGTGGAACACCCTGCCAGAGGAAGTGGTGGGGGCTGAAACAATCACAGGATTTAAGAATGCATGGGATAGACATAAAGGAATTCTGGAGGTCAGGGGTAAGGGGCAACAGACTTCTAGGAAAACAAACTGAACTTACAAGCTCAAATGGGCAGACTAGGTGGGCCATAGGCCCTTATCTGCTGACACTGTCTATGTATCTATGTATCTATGTAAGAAGTGTTACAAAACACATGCTTGCAGTGCCATTCAGAAGAACTGCCCTAGGTAGTCGTGCCTTTGTAGTCGGGACACCCACCTGATTAAATAAGCTCCCTCAAGCCATCACAAGCCTCATCAGCATTAGTCACCTCATATCTGAACTTTGGAATTCCATCACCCCACCTACACATCGCTGCTATTCTACCTAAGCCACAGGGCATTACCAGTGTACCCTACTAGACTATATCCATACATCCTCTGCTGAATCGGCCTCCCCACTCTCTTACCTATTGCCTGCTACATATTCACTAAGATGTTTCTACCTTGGCATCCTCTTGCCTATGACAAGGCTTCTTAGCTGCTATTTGTGAGTACCTAACTAAACTGTTAGCAGCTTATTTATACTGCCGGTGTTTTGTTCCTTATGTACTCTGTGTTAAGACTGTACTTTACAGTTTGCCTCTGTTTCTAATACTCAATTTCTTGTATTATATTAGTTTGTTAATGTGTTACTAATACGTTTATGGCAATGCCTGTTAGCTGCATTTGCTATTCCCAACTCATATAAATGTTCTTCTCCTTTGATTAATGAGGACCATCTGTAAATGAGCTATTAGCTCAACGGTTTGTAATTCTGATTCTTTAATAAATAAATAAATATATGGTTCCAAACATGGCAGGGACAAACTGAATGGCTTAGTATTTGCTCAAGGTGGTAGTAGTAGTTCAGGCAGCATGGGGTTGGATGGCATGGGTTAGAACCCTGTATGGACAATAGGCCCCTGCTTTGTAAGGGTTTATGGCAGACTGGATTGATCAATGGTCTTTTTTTGATGCCATTGGCCTTGAGCCCAGTTCTACCTACCAGACCACCACCATCTCCAAAGGGATGGCGGCCATGCTGCAGAGCCTCTTCATCAACACAGTGTAACAGGGTGAGTCCTGTATAGTACTGTAAATATAAAGAATGTGCCCAAGTGTGGACCCCCACTACCATTTTCCCTTTCATTCTCTCTCTCTCTCTCTCTCTCTCTATATATATATATATATATATATGAAATGAAGATAATAATATCCTCCAAATCCAGACTTCTGATTGTATAAAACACATCACATGACCATGCATATATCAGAGCATGACCTCACACCTCCACTTTTAACCCCCTCCAAAACAATTTTGATATTTTATAAGATAGATAAGCCACTCTGAGGTGTGCATTCACACTCTGATATATGGATGCCTTGGGTGGTTGACACACTCAGCATGCGGCCTCATGCGTATATCAGAGTGTGACCGCACACCTCAGAGTGGTTTATCTATTATATATATATGCAGTAACACAGCTAAAATAAGTATAAAACACTGTATCTAGAGAGTAGTCCTGAGTTGCTATAGGACTGGTAGCCCTCAGAATGACTGTATTTATGAGACTCCTAGGGTATGATGCTGCCACTCCCAAGGGAAGGGGCTTTGCCCCATTGTAAGCTTGTTAACTATAATTATGGGGTTTTAAGCCTGTAAAGCCAGACATTCATGCTGCATAGGGTAATTGCTTATATATCATGGTATGCCTTCTAACTGTAAAGGTTGCTTTATGTTTACTAAAAGTGTTTGGGATACATATGTGGATTATTAAACAAAGGGGTGAATCACCTGACAGAGATGTCACCCCTGGAAAAGTATAAACACCAACCACTAGGGGCTAGAGATTAGATAGGTGGATCAGTTTGATGCTGACCATGGAGTGAAGAGGCTCTATAGTGAGTATGTTTGTTTACACACTGGTCAAAGTATTCCTAAGGAAAGCAAGCTAAGCAACAGGAATTAGCTGAAGGAAGCAATTACCTGAGTTTGGAGTGTTGGACTAACACCTTTTCCTTTCTGTAATTTTTTTTGTTTTTGTTTTATTATTTTGTCTGATTGCAGAAAATAAAATCAGAAATACATGTTTGCATTTTTTTATGCACTTGCCTTCTGTGTACTGTGTCTGTTTATCCCACACCACTACACTGGTGTCAAAAGTGGGATATCTGGTACATCAAGGCTGCTTGGCAGGTGTTACCAGTGGGTATTGCAGTTAAGTTCCCAGGCAGATGCAGGGAAGGCAGGAGGCAGAGGTCATTGCAATTCCATTGACTCAAGCCATGGCAGAAAAGAATGGCGTAAAACCCCTACCTGGCTTTGGATTTCAGAGTCAGGCTAAAGATTACCAAGAAGGAGGATGACAGAATGAAGGAAGAAGAAGAAGGAATCAAAGAAGAGGACCCCATGATGGAGAAAGCCCCAGATGACCCCACCAAACTGTTGAGATGGCTCTGCTTAAGAGAACTGGCGATGGATCGACAGTGGGAAGAGGACCGATGGCAGTGAGACATGGACCAACAGTGACAAGAGGAGGATCAGCAATGGCAGGATGACAAATGAGCAGATACCCTATTAGCCATCCAGACCCTTAACCCAGGTCAGCCATATAAAGCTGTACCAAGAGACATAAAACTGACCAAACTGACTGAGACTGATGACATTGAGGCATTCCTCGTGACATTTGAGTGCATTGCCCAAACCTGCACCTGGCCCTAAGTCCAATAGGTCATCAGACTGCTTCCCTATCTGTCTGGGTGGGCCCAATTTACTTACAGTCAGTTAAGTGGATAGGATGCTAACAACTATGACAGGGTTAAGGATGAGATATTATATTGGTGCAGAGACATACAGACAATGGTTTCGGTCGCAGACAATGACCAGCTGTAACATCCCCAGGAAGACCTATGCAAGGCTGAAAGATTATTTCTGCAAATGGTTGCAATCTGCAACTAAGACTCTGGACCAGACCATGGAGCTCATTATAATTGATCAATTCATCCAATGCTACCCCATAATGTACAGGTCTGGGTAAAAGAACATAAGCCAGAATCAGCTGAGAAAACCGTCAAACTTGCAGAGGATTATCTGGCAGCCTGACCATCTAGGCCCAAAGGATACCAAGGCACTTCATCCCAAAATCCGTATCTGGTAAGACCTTTTGTTTATTCAACCCAGAGACAGCCTAATTATGGTGGTGCAAATTGGAGGAGAGATAGAGGGGCAAGAACTCCATATACTGACATTATTTGCAATGTGTGCCTTGGGAAGGGCCATATTGTTCAAAATTGTCCTAACAAAAGAATGGAGCCAGACCAATTAGCTCTAGCCAACCTGGGGTATGTTACAACAATGAGAACTGAACAAAAAAATGGATTTGGCCGGCCCGTCAGCGCAGCGGTTGGATTTCCGCTTGCGACACCAGTGACCTGGGTTCGGGAACAGACCCGATCACTGGAGGGCCGGCCGGGGAAGGGAAGGATTGAGCGTCCCACGACAGCTTTCCTTCTCCAGGGGGAGGGCAGGGAACAGGTCCGGTGTCTTGCTGGCTCCTAGCGGAGGCCGGGAGCAGGGCAGACAAATACGGCCCAGTCACTTGGGGGAGGAGCAGACGCCGGTGTATGCCTTGTTGTCACCACGCTGCCTCCCCCACAGAAAACCAGAAAATTGCCTACTGGCCACCTAGATGATGGCTCCCCGCTCTCTCGGGTACCTCCAGTGCCTGTCCAGGGCCTCCTGCTCCTCAGCGGCATCCCCCGGGCCCTAGTATAAGTGTGTGCTGGGGATCCTCCCTTCCGGTGCCCTTCCCCCTCGGAGGATGGGGACCCGCCCAGTGATTGGGATACACCGGGATGTCCTGGGGGAATGGCCATGATATGAGGGCCTGAGGGGGGCTGGATAAAGGCCAGTGGGGTCGAGAAGCTTGTGGAGCCCGAAGGAGTGGGGACCAGTGTGGCACGGGGACGCGATAAACATAGCATGCAAAAAAAAAACAGATTTGGGGGTTATTGGACTCAGGAAGTGGGCAAACATTGATGAAGGCAGAACTCATGAGTGCCTATGACCATTCACAGCAAGAGACATCAGTTATTTGTGTTCACTAGGACATACATCAGTATGCCATAGCTTTGGTGGCGATGACTGTTGATAAAGAGCAGCACATCATGACTGTTGGCCTGGTACCCAGACTGCCTGTACACATGATTATTGGCCAGGATTTTCCCCACTTTGATCTTTTAATGAGAAAAAAGCAGTCATGTAAAGATGTGGTCATCATTACCACAAGGGCCCAAGCAAAAATGTCCCACTTGCCCCAGGTGATTCGTTTTGAAGAGAATTGGTTTGTCAACCATGGGAGGCCAAGGAAAACCAGGAAAGAAAGGAAAAGGGAGAAACAAAACTGTGGCAGGAGACCCACCAGGAGGGTATACCAGAGGTGGTGCCAGGACCATCCAAGTGTGACATTAAAAAGGAATAAGCGTTGGATGAAACTTTAATCCCTTTTTATTTATAGGCAGACCAAGTGGTGAAGGAAGGACAACCACAATATATGGTTAGGAATGATATTCTGTACCATGCATGTATTAACCCTGTTACCAAAGTATGAACTGAACAACTAATGATACCCCAGATTTATAGGGAAAAACTGATACACATGGCACATGATTTGCCATTGGCTGGTCATGAAGGAAGGGAACACACTTTCAGTAGGCTGTTAAATAGATTTTTCTTGCTAGATATCCATGACAATGTGTCTGAATACTGCCATATGTGTGCAGAATGCCAACTAGTTGCCCAAAGGGGGAGGAGATCAAATACCCCTCCAGCCCATTCCTTATGTCACCACCCCTTTTGAAACAGTTGCCATGGATTTTGTGGGTACCTTAACAAAAAGTTCAAAGGGCAACAGGTTCATTTTGGTGGTATGCGATTACACAACTAGGTACCCTGAGTCTATACCTCTGTGTACTGTTACTGCCCCTCGGATAGCCAAGGAATTGGCAAAAATGTTTAGTAGGATGGGTATACCTTAGGAGATTCTGGCCATTCAAGGTAGTAATTTCACCTCTTTGTTGTTGAAAGAACTGTATAAACTCCTGGGTGTGTCAGCTGTAAGAACATCTCCATATCACCCACAGACTGATGGTCTGGCAGAACGATTCAACAAAACACTAAATATGTGCAGGAGGAAGGTTGGGATTGGAACAAATATCTCCCTTACCTCCTATTTGCCTAAAGGGAGGTGCCCCAAACTACCACTAGGTTTTCCCCTTTTTCCTTATTATATCCCAGGGGTCCTCTTGATGTTGTCAAAGAGCATTGGGAGAAAGGACAAAATGTGGGTCATACCAACATGCTTGATTACATGACTACTCTGAGACAAAAGATGGTTAGATTTGTGACCATGGCCCATCAAAATGTGTCCCAAAAGCAAAAAGAACAAAAAGAGGCCCACGATTTAGGGCTTAAGGAAAAATCTTTTTTTGCCAGGGGCAAAGTGTTGTTGCTTTTACCTTTCATGGAGGATAAACTCCTGATGAAGTGGCAAGGTCCTTATAGTATTGTGCAACAGACAGGGATAGTGAACTATGCATTGGAAATGCTTGGGTGTAGGCCCATGAAAAGGGTTTATCATGTTAACTTGCTAAGGAAGTGGTTGGAAAAACCTCCTCCCCTACAGACCCTGTTTATATACCCTGAGCAGGCCAGTACATAGTTGGAAATAGCCTATGAGAGATTGAAAATCCTAAAGAAGTGTTAGAGGTATAGGTCAACCCAGGATTAGATATCAAACAGAACATTGAGATAGACCACGTCTTATACTACTTTAGAGACATCTTTACCAACACCCCAGGGAAAGCAAAGGGGATTGTCCATAGTATTATTTAGCTTGAGTCATTTTAAACAAGGAACGGGCAGTCTGTGGAAAGAGAAAGCACATTACACCTCCAGAACATAAGAGAGCAAGAGATGGAAATTAAGGATATACACTACATATATATTACTGTGATGGCAAACTGTGCTTTACCAACCCACACAGGGCATATGTCTGCAGTGTTCAACATTACAAATAATTTTTGTTGCTGGAAACATTTTGTTGAAACACTCACATAGAGTAGATACACTGGAAAAGAGAAAAAAAAAATAAAAACTGTAGAGTAAATGCAGGCACTATGACTTCAAAAGTTGGGTGACTGTGCGTGTATATGTGGATGTATGTGGAGGGGTTTTTGGTCATTATAGGACACATCAATGAGAGAATGCATTTTCAATCAAGAAAATGTATGCATATAAATAAAAAATATAGTTGCCGGCCCGGTGGCACTGAGGTTTGCGGCCTTGGATGCCACACCTCACACCACGCCGGCAACCTGGGTTCTGGAATGAGGTTGGGCCACAGAGGGCTGGCAGGGAAGGGACAGGATCAAGTATCTGGAGGACTACTCTCCTATACTGGGAGGGAGGAGGGACTCATTCTGGGGTGCTGGGGACTCCTAGCATTGGCTGGGAGCACAGCAACCTGAGACCAGGAAGTCAAAGGGGACTGGCTGTGGCAGTGACCCTGTAGGCATGCACAGGAGCCTGTGTGCCCACATGAGGGCATATTGCACGCCCAACCTAATGGGTCAAGACCTAAGTAGATATCCCCATCACCGGGGATAAGCAACGGCACCACCTCCTTCAGCCACACTCCACTGACCAGACCTGCTCCTCTCATGGGCCGAGCCCACCCTGCCTGAATTGAAAGATAGAGTGCCCTGGGCAAGTAGGGCATCCCTACCTAGGGGAGATCAGACCAGGGGGATAGCCAGGCAGGTCCCAGGAGACAGAGGGGTTTCAGGTCCAGAGGTAGAGCTGCAAGGATTAGTGGATGCCTGACAGAGTTCCTCAGGTGCCGGTGCAAAAACAGAGTTTGAAAAAATAAATAAATAAATAAATAAAGAATACAGTGCATGCTCACCTAGTCAGCTTTGTAGCATACTATACTGTCCAGTGACAGAGATAATCCCGGCTTCTCTTCAAAGATCCTTTGTTTTTTTTTGGGGGGGGGGATGCATTACTGGAAAAAGTTATTACAGCATTGAAAATAACAGCAGAGCAAGTGACTCACAATCATACCTCTCAACTGTTCCTGATTTTCAGGGATGTCAATGATTTTGCCTCAGAATTTTCCTTCACCCTTTGTGACAGAACAGTGGGGATTAAAATTGCAAAATAATGCCAAACAAGAAATAAGATTTTACACTAATCTTAAAAGAGAGAGATACAGTACTACTGGTCCACCAGGATGTGGAACCCCAGGGTTAGATACAGGTTGGCCCCCCAATTCACCCAAATAGCACTATGACATCTTACCTAATGACCACAAGCATGCAAGGTACACATAGGGAACAGGACACAGGATAATGTCCAGTACCTTTATACACTCCAGACTACCTTTAATGCACATGGAAAAAATACAGCTATACTAATACAGAAACAGAAACTAGGAGATTACAGGGAAACTCCAAACACTTTATTTTGAAAGATTTGTACCTACTTAGTTAAGTTATGCTGCTCATCCAAGAACTTTCTAAACCCTAAGCTACTGTACCTCATTAACTATGCAACACATGCCAGGAACATGCTCAGTTCTGCACTCACATTTACAACATCCCTTGTGCAATCAGACACTCCCCACTGGAACCTGTATCTAAGCAAATGTACAGCCCAGCATAAGGTGTTGTGATCACCTGTGAAGGTGTTTTGAACTTGGCCTTAAGCATGCTTTCTTCACAACTTCAGAAAACAGTGCATTCCAACAATTTATCACTCTTCAATAGAAGCTGATATGACAAGATACTGTAGCACTGTAGTTGCTTTATAGGACAAAATCATCCAGCTTCTATTGCAGAGAGAAAAGACACATATAGGTGTATATCCAAAGCCCATATCTTTGTGTTAGCTCTTCCTACAAGCCTGCCCTGACTATGCCAAAAAACTACACAGCAAATACAATCAAGCAAACATTCGGCATTAACAAATTCTTGTACTGTTTTATCCTAAGTTATTCTTTCCATGCCCATCACTGTGGCATTTAATCTTAAATGGTCCTAGTGAAACATAGAAACATAGAAATTGACAGCAGATAAGGACCATAAGACCCATCCAGTCTGCCCATTTCTTTTTCTACCTTATGAATGTGCCATCGGCCGTTGCTCTGTCAGTGGCCTATTTATTCATACTTCTCTGTATTGCTCCCTTACACCTATCCCATGCTTGTTTGAATCCCTGCACTGTATTCATAACCACCACTTCCTGAGGTAGACCGTTCCATGCATCCATCACCTTTTCTGTGAAAAAGAACTTCCTCACATTACCCCTTAATCAGTCTCCCTCTAATCTCATGCTATGTTCTCCTGTCCTGCTATTTTTCTTATATTGAAACATGTTAGACTCTTTCACCTTGTTAATGCCCTTAAGGTGTTTGAATGTTTGATCTTATCACCTCTCTCCCTCCTTTGCTCTAGAGTATACATGTTGAACTCCATTAATCTGTCCCCATATGTTTTCTGATGCAGTCCCTGCACCATTTTGGTTGCCCTTCTCTGGACTGCCTCAATTTGGTTAATGTCTTTGTGAAGGTGCGGCCTTCAGTACTGCATGCAGTACTCCAGATTGGGCCTAACCTTTGTCTTGTAAAGAGGAATTATTACCTCCCTCTTCTGACTTGTAATATCCTTATTAATACACCCCAACATCCTCCTAGCCTTACCTACTGATTCAGTGGTCTGCTTGGATGATTTCAGGTCATCGGTGATGATGATGCCCAAGTCTCTTTCTTCCCTTGTGACTGCCAACAACTCCCATCCCAGCCTATAGGTGGCTTCAGAGTTTCTCTTCCCTATGTGCATGATCTTGTACTTCTTTGCATTAAACCCCAGTTGCCACTCTTCCGACCATTTTGCTAGTTTATCCAAATCTCTTCTCCGTCTGCCTACCCCATCTTGATCATCTACTCTGTTGCAGATCTTGGTGTCATCTGCAAACAGACAAACCTTATCCTCCAGTCCATCTGCAATGTCACTGATGAAGATATTGAAGAGGACTGGCCCCAGGACTGAACCCTGACGTACCCCACTTGTGACTTGCATCTCTTCTGACTGCATGCCATTTACCACCACTCTCTGTTTTCTGCTCACCAACCAGTTTGCCACCCAGTTAACCAACTTTTGACCCACCCCAAGCCTACCCAGCTTATTAATCAATCTTCTATGTGGAACAGCATTGAAAGCTTTGCTGAAGTCAAGGTAGGTGACATCAACTGCTCCCCCTTGGTCCACCACTCTGGTTATCCAGCCAAAGAAATCTATGAGATTAATTTGACAGGACCTTCCTGTTGTAAACCCATGCTATCTTGGATCCTGTGCTCCTATGGATTCCAGGTGTAGTGCTATCCTTTCCTTAAGGAGTGCCTCCATAATCTTTCCCACTACTGAGTTAAGACTGACTGGTCTGTAGTTCCTTGCCTCCTCCCTGTTACCACTCTTGTGGAGCGGGATCACATGAGTCCTTCTCCAGTCTTTTGGGACCTCTCCTGTGCTCAGAGACTCACTAAACAGTTCTGATAATGGCTCTGCTAGTTACACCCTTAGGTCTTTTAGTACCGTGGGATGTATGCCATCAGGTCCCATTGCCTTGTCCACCCTGAGCTTATCAAGCTCTTGTAGGACCCTTTCTTTTGTGAAGGAACTAGTGCACACCTCCCTCCCCCCTGTGTCCATGGTGCTGAGTGTGGGCCCTGCCCTACCTTCTTTTCAGAGTAAATACTGAGCAGAAGTATCTATTTAGGATAGATGCTTTTACATGGTCCTTCTCCTCACATGCCCTTTATCCCTTTGATCTTAACAATACCCTCTGAACTGTCTCCTTCACTAATGTATCTTTAGAAAGTCTTGTCACCTTCTTTTACTGTTCATACTAGTGTTTCCTCGGTTTGGGCCTTTGTCTGCCTTACTGCCTTCCCTGCTTCCCTTAGGGAATTTTGGTATGCCTCCCTATCTTCATCCCACTGCATATCCTTACATTTCCTGAAGGCCAGACTTTTGGCTCTGATCTTTTCTGCTACTGTTTTTGAGAACCAAAGTAGATTCCTTCTTCTTTTGCACTTCCTTTTCTCTCTAACACAATGGGATGTTGTTTCAAGTATTGCATCCTTAATGCTTGCCCACTTTGCCTGTACCCCCTCACCTTTATTTCTTACTGCCAGGGCTAGCTTAACTCTTTTGGACATCTTATAAAAGTCAGCTCCTCTGAAGTCCTATATGTTTACCTTGGAATGGGATGATTTAGTTCTAGTGGCCAAATTGAACCATACCATGTGATGGTCACTGGCCCCCAGGGGACATTCTACCTGGAGATCTGTGATCCTTTCCCTGTTAGTACTAGATCTAGGATAGTCCTGTCTCTTGTGGGTTGTTATACCAGTTGTTTGATGCCTTCCCCTGCAGGGAATCCACCATGTGTCTAGTTCTGGCATATGTTCCTGCTGGTATTGACCAGTCTGTATCTGGCATGTTGAAGTCTCCCATTATCAGAATCTCCCCTTTAGCTGTCATGTTTTGTATATCTTCTAACAGTAATGCGTCTATGTCCTCCATCTCGTCTGGAGGTCTGTAGAAGAAGACTTATGCACTGACCTTTACTAATTTTTAGGGCTGTGGACAGAGCCTACAGCTGTTTCAGGATCGCTCAGTAGCTCTAAAAACTGCCAATCATGGACCCAGCCATTGGACTTTTGATAGTATCCTTCTGAAAGTTCAATGGAGCTTGAAACCCTCCACCATGATCAGCCACTATGGAATAACAGCTGCAACTACTGTTTCTTCTGCATTCTAAGGCATGAACTGTGCATGCACAACCCGTGCGCATGTGCAGTTCTGCTGGCACCATCATCTTGTGAATGACAAAATGCCATTCGCTGCAACTGTGCATGCATGAGTGCCACTCATGTGCAGTTGTGTCACCACTGCCAGCACCAGCAACAAAGAAAATGCTCCAATATTGGGGTCCCCAATCCCTGTGTTGGCATTATGTAGCCCCCCCATTCATGTGGCACACTGGGAGCACATCTCAGTGTGCCCAAATTTATTTTTTTCCCCTGCCGACATTGGGGTGCCCAATCCCTATGTCGACATCATGTACCCACCCTCCCCTCACTCATGTGTCACATTGGGATCCCATCCCAGTGTGTCCAAATGTCTCCTTTTTTTTGGTATCCTGTAAATAGAGAAAACAGTCCCCTGACATGTTTTTTTTCTGTAAAAAAGAAAATGGTCTCCCATCATCCCAGTCCCCTTCCCTCATCCCCACCCTTCCATTGATCACCCACCTCCCTTTACCCCCCATCCCATACTTACCTCAGGAGGTTGGAACTGTCATCTTCTCTGGACCAGGACACAACTGCACTCTTCAAAGCCAAACTGCAAACTCAAGAATCAAAGGTAAGCATGCTATAATATCATCCAATGGGTTTTCAACTTATGTTGATAAATAAGCCATTTTTTTGAGTTTTGGCCCCAAGGTTTCAACATGGGGTTCTTGGGACCCCACCTCATGAAAACTTTCACAGTCATTTTGTTACTTGGTCCAGAAAGTTGATTTTGTGGTCGCTGCATGGAATCACCTTTCAGGACCAGTTTATGAAATGACAGTGGCACAGTTCATGAGGTGGGGTCCCAAAAGGCCCATGTTGTAAATATGTAGAAAAAATTCTAAAAAATGACTGCATCACCAGCGTGTGTTGTGCAGTTTCTACACACACACTCCTAACTTTGTAATTTTTAATATTTTCCCTCCACATTTTCAACATTGCCATTTTTGCACACCTCCTTTTTAACAGTACAGCTGTCATTTATCACATCCTGCCTGAAATGTGTTTTCGCACCTGTGGCATAGAATGGTAAGGTCACTCTATGAAATCAATTTTTGGGACAAGTGAGCAAAATGACACTGGCAAACTTCATGAGGAGGGGTCCCAAAAAGGCCATGCAAAAATTTGGTACAACACCTCCAAAAAATGGCCAAGTTACACCGGGGAGTTCAATAATTTCTATGCACACATGTAACTTTGTTCACTTGGCAGCTCGTCATAGCCCTATTGGCTCTGGCCAGATCTTGTTAAAATATTGGTCACATATTCTCCCATGCTTTCTCTCTAATCAGTCTTGCTTCTTCCTCCTCCTACACCTTGAAAATGTCCATTAACATTTCCCATATACTACTAGTTAAAGATGTCACCCTAATATTGAACAGGTGGCTTTCTCTTACAGACTTCTTGCATTATGGAGCAGTATCTCTTCTCAGATTCATTTCTCCATAGCTCTGAATAACACCCTCATGTATGTGGACTAGAAGCAAAAGTATTTCTTGCACTCAGTTTACTCCTGCACCTGGGTGCAAGGACTTTCAGGTGTGCATGATGTCAGGAACACATGAGACTTCTAATTGAATCTACCTGCAGCACTAGCTGCAGGAGACGCTTTCATATCAGCACAATCCAGAATCACCAACAGACTTAGTTACTGTCCAACCTGATAAACCGTATTCAATTCCTTATTCAGACTTCATACATATAAGAGGAAAACATGTATACTGATATCAGTTGTTAACAGTGCTTTATCACAGTTTTTCATGGCTCAATTGCCTATTTCCAATGTTTTCAAATTGCTTTGTTTCAGTTTAAGCCAATCTCTTAGCCACGGCAGAGCATTACTGCTTCTCTGTTTCAACAAGATCTTATAGCAGAGGAAGACTGTGTGCATTCCCATAGGCATGCACACATAGTTGCTGACATTTTGGAACTGGAAGCCTCTCCAATGAAACAAAGTACAGTTACATAAGAACTTACTGCAACAGTAGATGTTTGAGGGGAGCTCTTGCAGCAGGCCAACATTGGTTGGACTAAGCTGTCAGGTGCTTGGACCACACAGAAACCTTTCTAGCTAGCAGTATACCACCCATTACTGACATCAGTCTGCTGACATTGGCCTATCCTATAAAGATGGGTAGTCACCCACACCCTCCTCAGTTATCCTGCTGGATACCAGAAGAGGGCATCAGAAGAAGGAACCAAGGAGGTTTCCCAAGAGACAGAAATAAAGGAAAGAGAAAGCAAATGACTCACTCACATGGAAGAGGAGAAAAGTAGACAGAGAGCAGAGGGAAGGATGGAGGAAAAATTAGGGTCTGCAGCAAGAGCTCCTCTTAAAGATCTACTGTTATGATAAGTTCTTAAGTAACTGTACTATCTTACTTCATGGAAGGCTCTTGCAGTAGGCCAACACTGGTATGACTGAGTCCCAAGCAGTTCCAGCAAAATAAGGAAACAGCACCAAGAGAAGGGAGATGACAGCTGAAGGCTTAAAGAGAAGGCCCTGCAGAATAGCTAGGCCAATGTTAGCCTATGCATAGAGGCAATGTATTGGCTGTAATGTTTGGTGAAGGTATGGACAGAGCTCCAAGTGGCAGCTTCATAGATGTCTGTGGAAGCAAACCATAAAAGTGTCCATACCCTGGGTGGAATGCCCCTTAACCACTCCCAGAAGTTCCTTGCCATAATTATGGTAACAGTAAACAATGCAATTAGCTAACCACTTAGACAAACACTGTTTGGACACCAGAGTGCCCTCTCTGTCAGGGACAAATGAAATGAACCACTGATCAGACTTTCTCAGAACTTAGTCCAGTGTGTATAGTATCGTAAGATTGTATGCACATCCAAAGTATACAGCAAAGCCTCCCCCTGATTAGAATACTCTGGATAATAAACAGGAAGGTGGATGGATTGATTCTAAGTAAACTCTCACACCACCTTGGGAAGAAAGTTAGGATTGGTATGCAAAGACACCCTGCCTTTGTGAAAAAACAAATAAGGCTTCTTACACATGAGAGCCTGAAGCTCGCAAATCCTTCCAGCAGAAGTAACTGCAACTAAAAAGAGTACTTTCCTTAACAGAAAGTGCAGCTTGTAACTCGTGGCTGGTTCAAAGGGGGGCAGCATGAGTTTTTCTAAAATAAAATTGAGGTTCCTGGGAGGGACCAGATCCCGAATGGGAGATTTGAGATGCACAGTGCCTCACAGGAAAATGCGAGACACATCAAGCTGAGCCACAGCCCTGCCCTCAGTAGGTACATGGTACACAGAGATGTCAGAAAGATGTACCTTGATGGAAAAGTACCTCAATCCTGAATCAGAGAGGGAGAGGAGATGCTCCAACACCTGATCCACCAGGTAGGTGAAAGGGTCCTGCTGGTGGGAAGTGGCCCAAAGGGTAAAGCGCTTGCATTTCATGACATTGCTAGCCCAAGTGGAGGGCTTCTGGGCAGTCGCCAGAACATCCTCGACCCTTGGAGAGATCCCAGACTAGGTGATGGCCATGTTCTGAAGAACCACCCATGGAGATGCAGAGATGTGAGGTCTGGATGGATCAAGGTTCCATGCTTCTGGGAGAGCAAGCCGGTGCACAGGGGGCAAGGGCACTGGAGGTTTCACCGCCAGATGTTGTAGCAAAGGGAACTAAATCTGATGAGGTCAGAAGAAGGCTATGAGGATCATTTCACCCCCTCCCCATCTGAAGCTTCAGCAGTTCCCACTGCAGGACCAGGAAGGAAGGGAAGGTGTTGTGAAACCTCCCTTTCCAGGAGAGGGACAATGCATTTCACCAGATGACTCCAGGCCCATGACTGAGCGAGGATAAAAGCAACAATTTTGCATTGAGTTGAGATGCAAAAAGGTCCAACTTTGGCCATACCCACCTGTCAAAGAGGTCTTCAACAGCAGAGGTCAGAAGTTCCCACTCAAGAGCTCTGGAGCTGGAGTGTCTGAGGCTGTCCACAAGGACATTTTAGACACCTAGTACATGGACGGCAGAAAGCTCCAGACCATGCTTGATGGACCAATACCAAACACTCATTGCCTCCCTGCATAGGGGGTAGGCGTGCTTCCCCTCCTGCTCGCTTATGTAATAAACCACACACATGTTGTTCATCTGAATTAAGAGCAGACCTAGGAGAAGATTAGTCTGGAAGGCCTGCAAGGCATTTAGAACTTCCCTCATCTCCAGGACATTGATGTGGAGTCCCTGTTCCATGTCTGTCCAGGTGCCCTGAGTCTGGTGAGCTCCAAGTGGGGTCCTAAGCCAAGACCCAAGGCATCCACTGTAGGGATTTGATGAGGGGTCAGGATGGCAAAGGGAACTCCCTAAAATAGGTTGGTCAGCTTCAGCCACCAGGACAGAACCTGTTTGACTGGGCTGGAGACCATGACCAGCTGATCGAGAACATCCGTGCGCTGATCCCATTGGACCCACAATGTCCACTGAGGGATCCTCATATGCAGTCGGGCAAGAGGGATCATGGCAATTGTGCTGCCATATTGCCCAGAAGATGAAGGAATACCATGGCTGGGACCTGATTGCTGGAGGAGACCAGATGGGCCTGGTCCATCAGGTGCTTGTCTCTGTCATTGAGCAGGAAGGCCATGCCCTGGGATGTGTCCAGAATGGACCCTATGTACTGGAGACGTTGGCAGGGTGCCAGGCAGGACTTTGGCCTGTTGATCATGATACTTAGGGCCTGGAAGAGGTTGAAGGTATGCTCCAGGGTCTGAAGAAGGCATTCCTGGGGCAGACCTACTAGGAGCCTATTATCTAGGTAGGGAAACACTTAAAAGCCCTGCCTCCTCAAGGCAGCCACCACCATCACCAGACAATTGGTGAAACCCTGGTGGCTGAGGGCAGGCCTAATGGGAGAGCCTGGAACTGAAAATGGGCCCCCTAGAAATAGAAGTGTAGGAAGTACAGATGGAAAGGAAACATTTTGAAATGCAGGTAGGCATCCTGCATATTCAAGGAGCTTAGCCAGTCCGCTGATGCAGAAGGGGCAATAGACTCTGAAGGGTGACCCTCCAGAAGCATTTGTATTCTATGAAGAGCCTCAGTTCACTCATGTCCAGGATGGACCAGAGGTATTTGGTCCTTTTGGAGACCAGAAAGAAGTAGGAGTAGAACCCCCTGCCCAATGAGTTGGAGGAGCTGGCACTATGGCTCTTTTTTTTAATAGGGACTGAATCTCCTCCCAGATGAGTTGCACATGAACTGAGGGGTAGAAAGGGTTGCCTGGTAACTTTTCATGGGGCCACTCAAGAAGTTCCAGAATGTGGCCATGCTCCATGTGCTGTAGCACCTAATTGTCCAAGGTGATCCCTTGCCACCCATCGAGGGGGAGGGGGAGGGAGAAGCAATCCTCAACTGCCTCCCCCAAAATCTCTACTGTAGGGGGGTCTGGCAAGGAATCGGAAAATAGGGGCAGGCACCAGGAGGGTTGGGGCAGTCGCCCAAGTAGCCTTGTCGATGGTTGTGGCAGGGGCTGATGCCGGCTTATGTTTGCCCTGACATTTGGTGGGAAGGTGGGCCTGTCTGAGAGAAGAGTAGGGGAAGGGTGGCCGCTGGCCTGACTTAGGCTGTGTATGGTACAAGAAGTCAATAAACCAGATGGCCCGACCTGATCAAGTCCTGGTTATCATCTCTAGAAAGGACAGAACCCCTAAATGGGCCATCCAAAATGCTGGACTGCACGTTAGAAGCAAATCCCAATACTCAGAGCCAAGAGAGGTGCCAGAGACAAATGCCCTCAGCTGCCCGTCTCCCCAAGGCATCAGTGACATCATAGGCATCCCAAAGGACATGGATTCCTATGTCTGAGCCCACCTTGAGAACCTGGGTCAGCTGCTTTTTAGATGGTTCAGCTGGCAAAGCCTGAACCAGCTCCCTGACCCGGTCCCAGAGGATGTTCTGGTACTGAACCATGTTTGCCAAATAGTTAATGGCCCTGATGGCCGGGGTGAAAGTGGCAAAGACCAGCTTGCCCAGGTGATCCAGCTGTCTTGACTCCCTGACAGGGGGCAGAGAGTTGAGTTTTTTTTGAGCGGTTGTGCTCCACATTGATAACCACTGAGTCAGCCTTAGGTTGCCTCCCCAAAGAGAGTTTACCTGTGGTGGCATGATAAAGGCAGTCAGTCTTCTTGGGCACCACTGGAGCTGAAAAAGGATGATTCCAGGCTGCCCTGGTAACATCCTCATAAGAGTCAATAAAGGGAGGTACCACCAAGGGGACAGCATCAGTCTGGCACAGATAAACGGACAACAGACATCAATCTGGGTTCTGTTCCTCAGTCTCTCAGCCCATGGTAGCTTGAATGTGCCTCATGATGTCCATGAAGGAAGGAGCATCAGGAGGGAACTTGGGGGCCATCTTATGGTGCTCTTCTACCTCAGAATAGATGCCCGCAAGGGAGGGAGACTCTGAGTAGTCAGAGTCCTTTTCATCCCCCTCGTCCAGCTCACTTTCAGGACACAGGCATCAGCCAGAGCTGGTGTCAGACTTGCTACCCAACCTAAGAGGGTCACTAGGACCAGGCTGGATGGGGTCCATGGGGGGTCAACCCCAGGGGGATGCAAAGGAATGCCACTGACAGACCAAGAGATGAGAATCTGTTTTTGCATGAGAACCCACCAAGAAATAAACAGAGCATCATAATCCACCTGTGGAGGGTAATTATATACCAAAGGATAGGGGTAGGCCAGCGCCTGGTAGGGATAAGTCTGCATCAGTCTGAGAGGAGCTGGCATTGGGTACTCCAGCTGAGGTCCAGCAGGCATTGGCAGGAAAGCTGGCATCAGGTCCACTGGAGGTGGCTGAGGCCGAACTGGTGGTGGCCAAGTGGGCATACAGTGAGGAAATCTGAGAGGTGTATCCATGGGCTGTAGGAGAGGAGAAACCGGCACTGGGGAGATAGGGACTCTCTGGCAAAGATGGAGGTGAAACCAGACTTGGAGAAATGCCAATAGCCTGCAGTGGCACTGCCTGGAAGGACTGGTGTCGGCCCCATGGAGTGGACTGATGCAGGCAGCACCTTGTCTGGTGGGCATCACTAGAAAAGTCAGTACTCCGATGTGCTACCACAGGCTGAGTCACCTGGCTGAGAGCCCGTAGAAGTCAGGAGCCTGAGCATCAGGGGCTGAGGAGCATGAGACAGAGTCCCCTGCCCTGAGAAATCACTGCCCACCACTGAGATAAGAGCGGGTGGGGCCAATGGTAGCCCAGCAGGAGAAAGGGCTGGAGGGGCTGAGAGGCACAACCTCCATGAGGAAGGAAGACCCAGTCGTGGTCGACGGTTTGTGAGGAGACCACAAGCGGGAAGCAGACCGGGCTCAGTCCCAGTCCTTATCTCAGTGTTTGTGCTTCCCTCTAGTTTTTTTTCCTGGATTGTGAAGAAGAAGAAGCCCCAGAGGACTGGGCTGGTGAAGCCGAAGAACTCCTGGCCTGCAGCTCCTCTTCCATCCATGACAAGCTTCTGCTTAAGGAGATGACTCTCCAGAAATTTCAGGCAACTCTCCATGTGGCCTGGTTAAATTTCTGGCAAAACTGTCAGGCTTCGGTGTTGTGGCTGGGGTTTAGGCACAGCATGCAAGCAAAATGCCCATCCCTTTCTTGAATCTGTTTGCTGCAGACAATTTTTGTGGAGCAGTTGGAAGATGAGGCAAGTTGAGAAGACATAAGCCTGAGTTCGGTAACACTGAAAACTTGATGTTAATACTAAAGAAAAAAAGAAAATGAAACAAAGCGCTTAAGCACGGGAAATGGCGGTAGACTGTATTTGTGGTGGCATCAGTGGTCCAACGTCTGTGGGTCGATGGTGGGAAAGAACTGGAGAAGGTTTGTGGGAGCACCTGCCTTTATAGTATAGGCCAATGTCAGCAGAGTGACATTGGTAGTGGGCAATCCACCATGGTACACTGCTAGCTAGAAAGTTTTCTATCTGGTCCTGGCACCTGACGGCTTAGTCCTACCAGTGTTGGCCTGCTGCAAGATCATCCCTCTAAGTTAGATGGAATGGTTCCCCATTCCAAAATATCAGCAGCTATTGGCATGTACACAGCCTTCCTCTGCTATCAGATGTTGCTGAAACAGAGAAACAGCAATGCTCTAATGAGACTAAGAGATTAGTTTGAATTGTGGGAAAGTGCTTAGAAAACATTGGAAATAGGCAACTGAGCCATGGAAAACTGTGAAAAAGCACTGTATAACAACTGTCTGGTATCAGTACACATGTTTTTCTCTAATAAGTGTGAAGTTTGAATAAGGAATTAAATAAGATTATCAGGTTGGACAGTAACTAAGTCTCCTGGTGATTCTAGGTTGTGCTGATATGAAGGTGTCTCCTGCACCTACTGCTGCAGCTGGATTCAATTAGAATCCTCATATAAGTAAGTAAATAAGTAGTGTTGCTCAGACAGTATCCTATAAATTAAGATACCAGCAGATACAGTACCTCCCATTTGGCTAGATAGTTGCAGTGGTAGGATACTAGTACTACTTGACCATGGATTCTACTCTCTAGGATCCATCTCAGATCCTAACTATCTGACATAGGATCCCTGGATCTGACCTACGCTCCATCACTATCTGATCCCAGCTCCTAACTTTCTGACCTAGGATCCAATGCTATATGACCACGATCATAACTATTTGACCTAGGATCCCTGGATCCTAACTAGGATCCATCACTATCTGACCCTGGAGCCTACATCTGTCTTTAGTAAGATATCTAGTAGGATCCAAGGTACGATACCAGCACTGCCTGACAGATAGTGGTAGGATCCACCATAGCACTATCTGAGGAACACTATAGTAAGTAAAAGTTCATTTATATATGGAGACCAATCCTGGAGGGTCTGGGCACCTTACTGATAGAACAATGACATACGAAGCAATACAAACAAATAATTAAATAGCAGGGTCAATAAATTAATAAATTACCACCAATAAATAAAATACAATAAAATCAGTAAAACAGATTAACTGTAGAGGTCCATTCCAGCCACCTCAAATGCTCTATCTCCTAAGGTTTTCAGCCTGGCCTTCAAAACCACTAGGAGGCCCTCTGTGGAGGAGAGGAGTGAGCACACCAGAGTGGCAAGGGTAAAGAGATCATTAAGGTAGCTAGGGCTTGATCTGTATAGGGCTTTATAGGTGAGCAAGCCCACTTTGAAGAGAATCCTCCATCTGATAGGCAGCCAGTGCAGGTCATACAGGACTGAGGTCACATGACTTGATCTTGAAAGACCCATCAGCAACCTGACCACTGCATTCTGTCCTAGCTGAAGCCGATGGAGGTTCCCTCCACTGACCCTGAAGAAAAGGAGCATTGCATTAGTCCAACCTTGATATGACAAAGGCATGTACTAGTGTTGACAGGTCACCAGGCAGAACTAGGGGTTTAATCTGGGTGATGTTCCACAAGTGGTAAAAACCACTCTGGATGATATCTAATACCTGAGATTCAAGTGTCTAACCATTGTCAAGGACAACGCCTAAATTCCTCACTCTAGGGCTCAACCACCAGTATCTCTGTCTTGTCGGGGTTCAATTACAGCCAGTTAGAGGACATCCAGTTTTGGATCTCAGGTAGGCACCTGTTTAGCACTTCCATGGCACCATTTGTCCCAAGTGTAAAAGACATGTGCAGCTGGATATCATTTGCATAGCAGTGAAAACCCTGACTGTAACATCTAGTGAGCTTACCCAGGAGCAGCATGTACACCACGAACAACACCGGCGACATGATCGAACATTGAGGCAGGGGATTCAAGCAGGAGGAGAAATTCCCCATCACTGCCCATTGAGTCCTGCCTGAGAGATAGGACTCAAACCAGTTGATGACAGTACCACTGAGTCCCTAATACTCTCTAAGGTGATCAAGAAGCACTATGTGTTTCACAGTGTCAAATGCTGAGGACAGATCTAAGAGAACGAGAACTGACAGGTCTTCTCTATCTCTCGCCTTGAGGGTGTCATTTTACACCCTGATCAACACCATTTCAGTGCTCTGTCTTGCCTTAAATCCAGATTGGAATGGCAAAAGTTGAGAGTTGGGCCTCAAGCTGAAGAACCACCACCTTCTCAACAATATTCCCAAAAAATGGGAGGTTGGAAATTGGTCAATAATTTGCCAAGACATCAGTTTGGAGAGATGGTTTCTTTAGAAGTGACTTCACCAGCACCTCCTTCAAGGCATCTGGGAAGGACCCCTCTGAGAGTGAGCATCAGACAATCTCAGTGAGCACTGGACCTACAGACTCAGTACATCCCACTAGAAGACAAGTCAGGTCCGGGTCCGGTTCACAAAAGGTGGGCCACAACTTCATATTTCCAAGACGACCTCTGCCACCCCCACTGGCTAGAACTCCCCCCGCAGACAATAGGAGTGCCTCTGCCCACACAAGGCCTACCAGTGTAAGGCTAATTTAGCCCCACTGGCGAAATCCCTGACTAAATGAAGGACACCCTATCAGAGAAAAAAACGAGCAAACTCCTGGCACAAAGCAACTGAAAATGCGTGTTTTGGCTGCAGACAGGCAGAATGAAGTAGCCTGTCTACAGTTTGAAAGAGCTGGGCAGGTTAGTTTCCCTGTGGCAATCTCCTTGGACACAAAATCTGCCTTCTTACTGTTGATTGCCCTTTGATATTCACCATAGTGAATTCTCAAAGTCAGTCTGTGCTCCTCGAACTGGGTCCTCCAACAGCAACGCTCCAACTTCCGGCCCTTGGTCTTCAAAGCCTTGAGAGTCCCATCAAACTACAGGGGTCTCATGCAAGAAGAACCTGATTGTATATGGATTTGTGCAATGACATCAAGTGCATGGGAAACAGTGTTGTTGTAGCCTGTCACTGCCATGCCCATGCCAACCGCACATGCAGTACTCACACCAGAAAAGTCAATATTCGCCTCAGGGATCAACCACTTCAATAGGCAACAGCAGACCATCTCAGTAGAGGAAGGATTATCAGGGAGGGGTACCAAATGAGAACTTCACCATGCAGTGATGTGACCACATGACCGGATCAATCCTGAGGTCAGAGACCTCAAGCCCCAGTGAGAATACCAAATCCAAGGCATGGCCAAGGTGATGAGTCGCAGAAGCACCAGCTTGTGCGAGGCCCAGAGATGTCATAATCTGAAGGAAGTCTTGACCAAAATGTGAGAATTTGTCATTAACCAAGGCACCGAAGTCACTCAGAATTAACCATCTAGGTGACTCCAACAACCTATCAGCGATGAAGTCCACAGTTTCCTGCTGGAAGTCCCCCCCACCTACCCTCGATACCGGTTCATGAGGAGAATCTTGCAACCTGCACCTTGACCCCCAAGTACACCATGCATTCAAATGATGAGACAGAGCCCACCAGGTGCACAGAGAAGTACAGGCTGGATATAAAACAGATGGCCACACCCCCACCCTTACGTTCCTTCCTTGGGCAGTGCACTGTATAGTACCCAGCCGGGACTGATGCCTCTAAAACTGGCCCTGTATTGTCACCCAGCCATGTCTTCATGATGCAGCCAGATTGACAGAGTAAATCAAATTTGCCATAAGTACAGTCTTGTTCCCCATCGATCTGGCATTGCATAGCACCACCTGAAGGGGGACAGTGGAGACTGAAGGCCCACTAGCTACCTGCCCACTTGGGAACCCTGGAAATGGGTGCCAAACATGTCTGGCCTCTCTCAAGGCCCCATCTTGACCCAGGGCATCTCCTGCCCCAACCACTCTAATGTTTCTCACCTCCGTTGTGCTGCCAGTGCTCTGCCACCATCATACATGCCCCTTAGCAATGCCAACCATACAATAGCATCTTATTGCTGTAGCTGGAAGTAGGGGGTTGCCAAAGGAGCAGAGGTCACGCAGCAGAGATGGTGTATAGGTGACACAGGGGGGACCAAGATACACACACATCCTCTCTCCACTATCTCGATAAATTACAACACAATAACTATAAAATACAGTAACAACAATTTAAATTAAATTCTACCAATTCAACCTAAATCCCTATACACACAACCAACTTAAATAACCAATCTTAACATTTACTAAGCATACTCAACCCCCATTCAATTACTATCCTAACCACACACACACACACAACCAACCCATTCCCTATCCTCCCCCTAGCAATTACTATAGTTAATAAATTAACGAATAGATTAAATTAAATTAAACTAAAAGAGACTCCTGTAGCAGAACTGCTGAGAAGTCCAGAAAATTGTCACAAAGTTCCAGAATGCAAGGAGTCGATGTGTGTATTTGATGTTATTATTAATTTTAATGTTTAATTCTGTTGTAACCTCCTGGGATATGCCTGAAAATAGGCATTAGACTGTTTAGTGCACCTACCCGGTACATAAAAACTAAATAAGTAGTCTTAAAAATTAATGGAGGCAACTGAACAGGACATGTTGCACTTTGTAGAGTTAGTCTAATTTTAGTCCGTACCGGGTCATAATGTCACACGCATTATAGCATATGGCATTATGGCGAAACCCAGACATGTGGTTCCCCAAGTTGGACCTCCCTCGGAGTTGAGAATCTTTAGTGGGGAGCCAGGCAGAACCACTAACAGGGGTGCAGAGCAACCCAGAACAAAAGACAGGTGCCTCATAGCATTATCGCGCAGCGCAATAGTAAACATATGGCATTAAATATTCACATAATGAAACCCATGCCATTTAGTCTGCCATGCTAAAGAATATAAAATCTTCAATAATTGTCTGAAATTGTTCTTTGTGTTACTCCATGTATTTGTTTTTATTACGGTGAAATGATGTACTTGCCCTTTAAGATCCAGGCCATTCTGGCCACTGACATTCTGTGGCTTTAGGCCATTGATTCCCCAGACTCATTATGCTGGTAATAAACTAGTGTCCTGCAGCTCAGAAGTTCTTTGTCCTAATTTCTGTGTCAGGGATCCTAGGTTTCTGCAGCAGCATTTTCTGATTTCTGTGGCCCAATTTATTCATTTCTGTGGCAGAAGACAGTCCTACCATTGGCTAAAATATCACATGCTGAGCATAGAAGAGGGGCTTATTCCATTCTGCCTATCCCATGCATGCTTGAAGCCTACCGCTTTTTTCGCTCCCACTACTTCAGCTGGAAGATTATTCCAGGCATCCACCACTCTTTTAGTTAAGAAGTACTTCCTCACATCACTCCTAAATCCCCACCCATTCAGCTTTGTTACATGTCCCCTTGTTCTTGTGCACCTTCTCCTCTAAAAATGCTCCCATCCTACACATTGTTCAAACCCGTGCTGTATTAATAGTTCTCTATCATGTTCCTTCTCTCCCTTCTCTCTTCCAAGTATACACATTAAGATCTCTTAGTCTTTCCTCATAGAGCTTCTAATGCAGCCCCTGCACCATTCTGGTTTCCCTCCTCTGGACAGCCTTCACTCTTTCTATATCCTTCTTGAGATGTGGTCTCCAAAACTGGATTTAGTGTCCATTTGAGGTCTCACTAATGATCTATATGGTGGCAAAACCACCTCTCTCCTTCTGCCCCCTCAAAAGAGTAAACTTGGGTGGGTACAATCCATCAAGTTAAAAACAGGTTAGCATCAACATTCTCAAAGGATACCATCCTGTTTTTTTTTTATCTTTTCTAAGGCCATCCTTCATGGATAGATTGGGTCAAATACTATGTATCCTATTTAGAACAATTGTTCCTGTATCTGAAAAAAAACTCCCTTTAAAAAACATTTTGTAACTTATTTTGCCGCTGCCTGGCCTGACTGGGTGGGAGACGAAGAGATACTGTAATGCCCCATTGCTTGACCACAAGGTCAGAAAAGCCCCCCCCCCACACCACCCTGTTCTCTATTTAGTGTACACTGACACCTTTCCTGTTATCACTCCACTCACCCTTCCCATCTGCCATTCTCAAAAGTAGAAAACTGATTAACCAAAGTGAGGCTTGTCTCAACCCTTGGGGCCCGTAATCTCCTAGTGTTCCCCACCAGGTGCAGATTCACTGTTGGTGGGACCTGAACTCAGTCCTGGAAGAGTTTTGTACTGTAACTAAGATACAGTGTAGGGTTGCTTGGAATCTGTCTGACAGAACCGAATGCATTTTAGGCTTTTCTTTGGAATTCAGATTTTGGGTATTGAAGGCCAAACATCCAAATTCCAAAATGTGGTGAAAGTCAAAATCAGAATCAGATTCATATTCCAAATTTGCATTTGGCTGCAGTGTAAACATGTTGGTTTTAAAAACCACAAAAACTTCCCCTCGACCATCCTTTGTCTCCCACATTACCTTAAGTGCTGTACTGTAGCTAGTTCTGTTTGCTGCTGTTCTGCATCCTGACTCAGGTCCACAACTTATTGGCCACCATTATCCTACTACTGCTAACTAACCACCAGCCCCATTCCTTCACAGAGCGCAGAAGTAACCCTCAGTTGTCCTCCTCATAAGACTCCTCTGAGTAGGCTAATAGCTTGATAGGCTGGCCCTGTAACCGAGGAGCCCCATCCCCATTCGCCAACACTGAATGAAAGAAATAAATATTCCTGGACCCCATTCTCTGCCCAATCCAGAAGTCAGATGCCATGGCAATGGCACAGAAATGGCACTTATAGTATTGTATTTCATTTCAAATTGTTATTAATAATCAACATGGTTTGGGCCCAGAGCTACCAATTTTAAATTTCTCACTCCACTTTATCTGATTATTTCCTTGTCTGGATACACTAGCCTCTTGGTTGGATGGTTGCTGGTGGCAGGTTACATAACAGCTCTCTAAGGTACCCTGGCTGTTGTCTAGTATAACAAGAGAGATATCATGGGTCTGCCAGGAAGTGGAACCCAGGGTACGATACAGGTTGGCCCCCAGTTCACCCAAATGACACAGTGACATCACATCATGACTGCAAGCATGAAACATAAACAATACTGGTAGAATATAAATACAGTAAGGGAATTACAGTGATGGTAATTACAGTGACGGTAATTACAGCAAAATTAAAAATGGTGACAGTAAGATTTGCTGATCATAATAAGGGCGACCCTCACTGTTACCCCCTCCCCCAAGTGCTGCCAACTCAGAGTTGGTTATTAAAGTAAGGAGGGTGCGGGGGGCAAAGTCCCCCACATTGGACAGTGCAGTGGGTGAAGAGTCCTGCGGAAAAGTAATTGTCACCCTTATTGCGGTACTCAAACTTTATCATAGCCATTTTTTATTTTTGCTGTATTGACCTCATCATAATTACTGCCACTGTAATTCCCTCACTGTATTGATATGGAGTCAGAGTACCCAGTAGGGGACAGGACACAGGACAAAGCCCAACTACCAGTCAATTTGCCATATGCCCCCCACCAGCCAGGTCTATCAGGTTGGTTAAGAGGACTTTTGTTGTTGAAGAAGAGTGGCTCCATCTTGTTGTGTGTCAGAGTCAGATGGTGTTGGTGGTGGTAAAAGTGAGGTGTTGGGGGGTTGGTCAGGGAAAACTTCAGCAAAACAAGATGCAAGCAAATCCACTTCCAGTCCTTGATTTCAGCTGATTATGACTACCATGCCTAGTGATTTTACTATTTTAATAATTTTTAATGTCACTAATTGAAGATCTTGTGTTGTAGCTTCATGGCATCATCCTTTTTTTAGACTACAGTACTATTTTTTGAAGGTTTTTTTTCTCTCAGTCTGGTTTATGATTTATTGTTTAGCAAGTATTTTTTCGCCTTTTATTTTTTTGCAACTGCCAAGCCTGCAATCTATAACATTTTAAAGTGACTGAGTTTCTGTTATGTGTATTTCTTTTTTTGAAATTCAACTTCTTTATTGAATTATTTGATAACTGTGAAAGAATGGTGTACAGACAATGTTACATGCTATAGTGAGACAAAGTAGCATACAACCAGCGTAACATCAGAGCAGTTAGAGATGAAGTGTGTCTGTATAATCACAACAAAAAACAGCATACCAAACCTTCACTTAACTCCTCCCCCTCCTCCCCACCCACCCTGGAAGTGCCACATCGAAAAGTCAGAGATAGGAGAAATGAGGTGGCGAGAAGTATTCTGGTATTAAAAGTGTTTCAAGGGAGACAGAGTACACTAAGGATGTCAGAGGTCACCATTATGTGAGCTTTAATGCAAATATAAAGCATATAGTTTGCCCCACTTCTGGTTGAAGGAGGCCATACAATTAAGGGAGCTAGCTATTAACCTTTCAGTTTTGAAATAAAGAGATATTTATTTTAGCCATTCAGGGTATGAGATGGCAATCTGGTCCATCCAGTGTTTGAGAACCAGCCTTTTAACTGCTATGGAAATTAAAGCCATATGGAACTTACATTCCTTGACTCCAATATCAGAAAGCATCCCTAATATACATATTTCTACTGTAAATAGCTCCCCCAATCCAAGAAGGGAATCTAAGTTAGTTTGTATTGTATTCCATAGGGGTCCCACCTTGTCACAATACCAGAATATATGTAGTAAGTTCCCCTCAACTGCTCCACACCGTGTACAAATAGTTGATGCCAGCCTGCCAAATTTGGCCAGCTTAATCGGTGTGTATAGTACAGATTGTTAAGGATATGAAACTGAATTAACCTGTTTCTATCTTGGGTAAGATATCGGTGTGTATCACTCCAAATCTGGCTCCTGGGTAGGGGAAGTCATAAAAGAGGGAGGCCCAGATCTTGGAACCAGTAAGGGCATTGGGATATTTGGTATCTAGTAGGTAAGAATAAATTCTGGTGATTCCATGGGGTTTGCTTACACAATCCTGAATTTGATCTAAAAAGGGCCTTGTTTGGGATGGTATAAGTACAGACCCAAACAAATTAACTAAAAGGTGTCTCAACTGAAAAACCTTGAATATATGTTTCTGGGGGATATTCAATTTGGTTAACATGTCAGTGGAGGAAAAAAGAGAGCCCTGAGAGTACGGATTTTCCCCTGGCAAATCATGTACTTGTGAAAGCCAGTCAGAAGTCAGTGGGGAGCCACCTATTTTGATGTTGGGATTTAAAGTGAGGGGTTGCGCCAAATCTTTTGTGTGTGGTATGTTAAAGAAGCTCCAGCATTGAGCTAAGATTTTAATGGAAAGATCTATAACTGACCTTTGTATAGCCTCTGGCTGTGTAAAAAAGGTATGGTAGAAAATTCGGGGTTGGGGGTGGAGATTGTATTTGTCCAAAATATGAAGTTCTAGCTGCAACCAAGTAGGCTGAGATGGATTGGGTTGGACATTTAACCAGTGTCCTAATTTGGATAGATGACTAGCCCAATAATATAACATAAAATTAGGAAGGCGAAGACCCCCTCTGTCCTTAGGTAAATTGAGCTTTAAGAAGGCCCTTCTAGGGTGCTTACCACTCCAAATGAAGTTGGCGAGGGCAGAGTGGATCTGCTGAAAGTAAGATCTTGGAAGCCATATGTTTAATAAATTTAAGTGGTAAAAAATGTGGGGTAAGATATTCATTTTGATGATGCTAATGCGGCCCCATAAAGATAGCGGCAGGCTGTCCCATCTACAAAAATCCTTCTGAACTCTCGTCAGTAGGTCATCCAGGTTAAGCTTTTTGATAACCTCTGGATCTCGGGTGAGATGTATGCCTAGGTACTTGAGTGAGGATGGGGACCTGCTCATGCCAAACTAAGCAAAGTTAGCTTGGGGTGTGGAGGAGTTTAGCGGGAAAATAACTGATTTGGTTCAATTTAATCTATAGTTGGATACTTGTCCAAACTGATCAATAATTTGTACTGCCTGTATTAAAGAGGATTCTGGATTGGTCAGATGCAAGAGGATATCATCTGCAAAAACTGAAAGAGTCAGGGATTTCTGGGAGATAACACAGCCTGTGACCTGGGGTGAGGCCTTGATACTAAGTATCAAGGGTTCTAAGTACAGGTTAAATAAGTAAGGGGACAGAGGGCAGCCCTGTTGAGTGCCAGAATACAAGGGGAATCGAGATGAAAAGACACTATTACAGTAGATTTTAGCGAAGGGTGATTTATAAACCATTCTAATCCACTGGATAAAAATTTTGGGGAAGCCCATTCTCCCAAGAGTGGACCACAAAAAATCCCAATTAACCCTGTCAAATGCTTTTTCTGCATCTAGTGCAATTAGAGCCATGGGGACCTGGGAGTCTTGTGCGGCTTGGAAGATATGGGAGAGGGTTCTCAGATGGTCTGCCACAGATCTGCCCTGGATGAACCCCACTTGTTTGGGACTCAGCAATTGCTGCCAAACCTGCTTAATTCTGAGAGAGAGGACTTTGGTTAGGATTTTGATGTCATAATTTAATAATGAGATTGGGTGGTAACTAGCCGGTTCTGACAGAGGTTTGTCTGGCTTCGGGATTAGGATTATTGTGGCCTCTAACAGAGAAGGGTCGAGGGAATCTGCGGAGAACATATATTCATATAATTTTAGGAGGAGAGAAGAGATCTCCTTGCAAAAGACTTTATAGAAGTTGGGGGGGAAGCCATCGGGACCTGGAGATTTGTCCAGAGTTAGCCCATTTATTGCTTCCTCTATCTTGGCTAGAGTAATGGAAGAGGACAGTCTTTCACATTGATGCGCCTGTAGGGAAGAGAGACCAACACCATCTAAGAAATGTTCTATGTTGGGAAGAGGCAATTGAGAGGTACCTCTACCATATATTTCCCTGTAAAAAGATTCAGAAATGTGTGCGATATCTCTTGGTGAGGTTTAGTGGAACCATCAGGGGATTTCAGTGCAGGAATTAACCTTGAGCTTTCTGTCTCCCTCAATCTAAGAGCTAGCAGTCTGCCAGGTTTCTCCCCTTGGTCTAGGTACCGAGATTTAGATTTAAGGATGGCATATTCCGTTTTTTCCTTAATTAAGTCCTCGTACTCATTCCTGAGCCTACATAAGGTTTCCAGATCGGTTTGAGAGCTGGAGAGAGAAAAATCATTTTCAGCTATCCTGATTTGGTTGGACAGTGAAACGATGTTAGCTTCTCTTAGCTTTTTCCTTCTAGAAGCTAACTTTATGAACTTGCCCCTGATAAAACATTTTAGGGAACACCAAATTAAGTCCTCTCTAGTAACAGAACCCTGATTGTGTTCTAGAAAGGATGAGATCAAAGATTTAATATGGGAAATTGTACATTCTTCTTTTAGGAGTTGTGTGTTTAACTTCCATGAGGTATCCCTTTGACCATGTGGTCCAGGAGAAACCTTGACCCATGCCAGAGAATACAAACATAGAATTTGACAGCAGATAAGGACCGCTTGGCCCACCCAGTCTGCCCATTTCCCTACCTGATGGATAAGCTGCAGATCCTAGTTAATCAGCAGCCTACTTCTTCCTACCCCAACCCCCTAGAATTGCCTTATGACTGTCCCATGCATGCTTGAATTCCACCACTGTTTTTGACTCCACAACCTCCTCTGGAAGGCTATTCCATACATCCACAACCCTCTCTGTGAAAAAATACTTCCTTAAATTACCTCTGAGCCGCCCCCTTCTATCTTCAAATTGTGCCCCCTTGTTCTTGCACACCTCTTTTTTTGAAAGATGCTACCCTCTTGGACTTTGTTGATTCCCTTGAGGTACTTGAAAGTTTCTATCATGTCCCCTCTCCATCCTTTCCTCAGGGCTATACATATTAAGCTTCTTAAGTCTCTCTTCATATGTCTTCCAGTTGCAGACCCCTGCACCATTTAGTGCCCTCCTCTGGACAGCTTCCATCCTGTCTATGTCTTTGAAGAGATTGGGTCTCCAGAACTGCACACAGTACTCCAGATGTGGTCTTACCAGCTGTCTGTACAGAGGGATAATAACTTCTTGTTTTCTACTGGTGATGCCACTCCCTATGCATCCCAGTATCCCCCCAGCCCTCCTTGCTGCCCTCTCACATTGCTTGCCCACCTTTAGGTCATCTGAATGGTCAGATATGTCTATTGGCTCTATACCTGCTTGGTTTCTGCCCTCCCAATTTATGTTGGGAGGTGACCGGAATATTGCCCCAACTCAGGAGTTCAATAAAACTTACAGACCCTTAAAACCCCTTCCCCCTCCCAAATTGCCCTCAGGGATTTCATGAATCTGCTAGGTCAGATCCACCACGGCTGCATAATGAAGTTAGTGAAGTTGTGTGGAATTGTTAAGGAGTTATGGAGAAACAACACAGTGATTTGTAAGTAGTAAGATTTGTTTTAGTTTCTGTCCTAAGGAAGGCGTTCACATTATTAGGAAAATATATGGAGGGGTACAATTTAATGGAAGGAACAGGAAGCTTACAAAAGAACCCCAGGGCAAATGCCACTGATGCATGTGTTATCCTGGATGATATTGGTCGGACAGTCAAATTTTAAAGAAAACACAATTGCACAAATCCCAATAATGCAAAGCATCAAGGGAAACATATACAAATCCCCATGATGGTACAGAAGGTGGTAGTACATGAAAAAGAAATGGCTGGCATATGTTCAGCCTTGGGATTATTTACACAGTTTTTTTGTTTGTTTGTTTCTTTTTTTTTTTAAGAGAAATAGGGTTTTTGTCCATGGGGTGATTTAAGTTAAATTTAAGCAATGTGTCAATGTCAGGAAGTCAGGTGTAATGATAATGGACTGTTAGAGAAAATGTAACATTAACTTTTAGAGGGGGTCACTTTTGATAAGGGCAAGGTAGTTATGTTTGTGATAATGGGAATATTAGGAAAGTATGAGGTCTATCCAGAAGTGGAGCACAAATATGTACAGTTTCATAAGCATGTGCTCAGAGTGCAGCCAAATGTGACATGCAGGTTTGTTTTAGAAATAAGTGAAAATAGTGATACATGCAATCAATAGAAAGATAGATAATTACATAGACAGAGAGAGAGAGAGTCAGTCAGAAAGGCAGAATAGGAATGGCAGTGAAGTATTGAAGTGATGCCATCCCACCCCACTCCGCAGACATAGATAGGCATTGGGGTGTGCCTTTGGGTCATTGCCCATTACATCCATGCCATTTCACCTCACTCTATCCCTGCAGACACAGACAAAAGTCATGGTGTGCCTTGGGGTTCTCAAACTTTACACTCACCCCATTCCATAAGGAAATATGCTGAAATGGGTACAGTATAAGAGAATGGAGTGAACTTTGGGGCTGAAGACTCAAAGGCACACCTTGATACCTGTTACTGGCTGAAGGGTGGGGATGAGGGTGAAATGGCATGAGCATTACTATTGACAATCCCAAGTCACACCCCTGATGACTGTCAGTCCCTACAGTGCAGGGTGTTATGGTCAGAAACCCTAATGCCCTGGGCATTTCTTGGCATTTTCACTCCAAGTTTTTAGCATGGGCTTTTTGTGATCCCACTGCATGAACAGTGACACTATCAGTTCATTAGCTGAAAGGAGATTTTGCATAGTGACTATGCCATTTGGCACCACAGGTGCAAATTGCATGACCTGCTTATTGACATTTTATATCTGCTATGCAATGTATTGCTGCTGTGTCTGGGGAAATACCTTTCCTAGGTTGCAAGAACAGCCTCAGAGGAATACACAAAGTACACACACACACACACACACACACACAGCAGAACACAGCTGCAAAATGATTAGATTATCTACAAGCACTGTTTTCCATGCAAGCCACAAGCAATTGAATCAAAAGCACACACACACACACACACACACACACACACAAACATGCACACTAGAACACAGCAGCAAAATTATTAAATTTGCCTACAAGCACTATCTTCTATGCAGGTTGGAGCACGGGGGGTGGGGTTAAGGCTGGAGATCAGTTATGGTCCATGACATAACCACATGGTCAGAATATTATATATTTAAAAATAAACATAAATGCAAAAGTAACCATTTCAAGAAGAAAATGCAAACTGTGACACTTAATAGTTACAGGGTAAGTTAGCACATCTGGACTTATTTGCTGCATATGCATCTCAATTGCTAAGGGTCCTAACCATCTTCACCCTTCCTCAAGCCAAGCTAATTACAATATGTCTAGCAATAACATGGATAGAAAAATTATGCCATATTTTCAACAAGAAACTAGCATTTTAAAAAGACAGTGCTGTAGACTGAGAAGCAGCTTGTGTAGGTGCATTCATCATGCTAGCAAAGATATGTTCTGGCTGCGTTCCATAAGGCTAACCAGTGGTAGAAGTAGTGGAAAGGGATATAAATCTAAAATAGAACCATTTAACCCATTTATGATTTAAAGTTGCATAACAGAAATGCGGCTTCCAGAACTGGACACCATAGTCCAAATGAGGCCTCACCAGTGATCTACATAGTGCTTCTTTCTGCTGATAATACCTCTCCCTATGCACCACAGCATTCCACTGGCTCTCCTCACATCTTTGGTACATTGCTTAGCCACCTTTAGGTCATTCAATATGATTACCCCAAAATCCCTTTCCATTTTGATGACCATCAGCTTCCCCCCACCCTGTAATCATTCCCTGGGTTCCTGGAACCCTCCCTTATTCAGCAGGCAGGTGTTCCCTGGGAGGAGGAAACTTGCATCCAGGAATATAGAGGAGATACCTCATCATTTCTACCTTTCCAAGGTTGCAAGAACAGCCTCAGAGGAACACACACACACACACACACACACACACACACACACAGCAGAACACAGCTACAAAATGATTAGATTATCTACAAGCACTGTTTTCCATGCAGGACACAAGCAATTGAATCAAAAGCACACAGACACACACACCCCCCCACACACACCAGAGCACACCAGATCACAGCAGCAAAATGATTAGATTTGTCTGCAAGCACTATCTTCTATGCAAGTTGGGGCACGGGGGGGTAAGGCTGGAGTTAAGTTATGGTCCATGACATAACCACATGGTCAGAATATTAATACATAGACATAGATACATAGATACATAGACAGTGTCGGCAGATAAGGGCCTATGGCCCACCCAGTCTGCCCATTTGAGCTTGTAAGTTCAGTTTGTTTTCCTAGAAGTCTGTTTCCCCTTACCCCTGACCTCTAGAATTCCTTTATGTCTATCCCATGCATTCTTAAATCCCGTGATTGTTTCAGCCCCCACCACTTCCTCTGGCAGGGTGTTCCACTTGTCCACCACCCGTTCTGTGAAGAAATTCTTTCTCATGTTTCCTCTGAATCGTCCTCCCTCCAACTTCATCCCATGCCCTCTAGTCCTGGAACATCTTTTTCTCTTAAAAATAGTGTTTTCCTGCACCCTGTTCCTCCCTGTAAGATACTTGTATGTCTCTATCATATCCCCTCTCTCCCTCCTCTCCTCCAGGGAGTACATGTTCCATTCCTTCAACCTGTCATCATAGGACTTGTGATGCAATCCATGCACCATTAGTTTAAAATAAACATAAATGCAAAAGTAACCATTTCAAGAAGAAAATGCAGACTGACATTTATAAGTTATAGGGTAAGTTAGCACATCTGGACTTATTTGCTGCATATGCATCTCAATTGCTAAGGGGTCTTGACCATGTTCACCCTTCCTCAAGCCAAGCTAGCTACAGTATGTCTAGCAATAACATGAATGGAAAAATTATGCATATGAAAATGTATTAATTATTCTGTACATACCCTAAGACTCAAAGTGTGTCTCCTTTGGCTGCCATAATATCTGTGGTTAATTTGAAACAAAAAAAAAAGACAATGTAACAAGACACTGGCCTCCACCCAGAGTTATTAAACAATATAGCAAACTGCACTCTGGGAAGATTGCCTAGGACAAGATGAAATAAAATAAACTGAATAGCAGGTTCCAGGGAGTATAAAACCACCAGGAATGTTAGAAAACACTTCCCTTCCCCACTCATTCACAGGTGTCAATCAATGTATTTGTTAACCATGCTGGTTCATCTTCTTGCTTGCCTCATAGTAAAAATGTGAAACTACATTTGTGTTATTTTAAATGAGTGATAAATGGCATGTCCAAAGGGATGGCAGCTTTGATGATCTGTTCAGTCTTACTTTTTTCCTCAGCTCAGTTTATAATATCAGTAAAAACAAAGTAGGAAAAAAACACACACATATTTAATACTTCTCAAGCTTAGAAGTAAAAATACACTTTATCATCAAAGTGATTAAAATAATTTGAACCCCCTTCCCTCAAAAAATGTGCCTCACATGAAACTGCATATTAAACTGTAAAGACAATTTAAAAAATGTATTTCTAAATGCATTACTAGCACCAATGCTTTCAAAGCTACAAAACTACTAAAAAGACAAACTATATATAAACTATATATCTATCTATATATATATATCTTGAATATGGTAAACAAATATTATTAATCCCAAAAGCTGAACTTTATGTTGTTAGTATATAAATGTTTAAGAAAAACCTGTGGCTCTTCCAGAATACTGTGTCTATTGTTTTCCTTGGGAGTTATAGTTTCACTCCTTAATTACTCTTTCCTTCTGAGATCCCAGGTGGCTCTGATAATCATTTGTTCTGAGGGTTTTTAAGTCAATTTGAAGGTATTAAGTATCTTCTGTTCTTCAAAGACGTCAATAAAATGCAGGGGCTCCACAACTCGATCACTCCACGGACTTATTCTGTTGCTTCATCCAGGACCCAAACTAGTGTGTCTTGTTCTAGCATGATAGACCCACCTCATGCCCTTCCCACATGAATTGAAAAAAAGGTGGGGATGGATTTTTAGGAGTTTCTCAGGTGGAGGTGGGGGTGGATCTTACGCCCCCCAAAAAACTAATGCTGCCTCCCACTACTCAGGTTCCAATTCTTGTACTGCCCATTTAAGAAAGAAAATAGCACCCTTCAACCATTGACTAACATGAAAGCATATTTATTTGAGGGTGGAAAACATTTCTTGGAGGAGGGTAAGGTGGAGGAGACTATTTACACCTTCAGTTAGCTCCACGGACAGAAAACATGACATCACTCCTTTTTGTACATGCAAAACATCTGCAGGCTTTGCCTACTGCAGCTGTAATAACTGGAGGGAGGCTCAAGTGAAGAGAAGAGCAAAGCAATGGAACCAGAGGAGGGAATGTATAAATACAAGCAGATCTGGCTAGGTATCAAAGTAGCACCTGCTACATCATTAGGCCTAAAAGCAGTAGTTGTTTGCCCAATCTAAGCTTTAAAATGAAAACATTTACATTTTCCTTTGTGCTTTCATCGTTCCCAGTGTGAATCAGTTTAAGCCTTTGCTCTCTAACCACATGTTCCGCTGTCACAGACTATCAACATGACCATAGCCACACTCCTCTTTCTAACTATGCCAAGGTCTTTTCAATTAGACATCAATCCTGGCATAATCTCACGTCCCATACAAAAAAAAAATAGCAAATAGCCAGTGCTTCCCTTTCCAATAAATAATGGCTAACTAAACAGCTGAGCATTAAAGATCATGTGCAAATGTTTTTGCAAATTGTTAATAAAGCTTGAATTCATGTCCGTGTGTCATGATTAGTTTCTTGAACATTTCATGCTGTTTTGTTTTGTGGTTTCCTTTAAATCAGCATTTGTTAACTTGCTCTACAGTGGCTGAAAACTGGAGTTATTTCTGTCTCTCTCAGTCAGGTTTGGAGAGTGATGATATCATTATGGAGTGCTGTAGCTTGCTGCTTCAGATTCCCAGTCTCTGCTGGCTGTAGAGGTAATGGTTTTCTAACAAGGTTTCTTACAAACTCAGTCTGTAGTTTGTGCTTAGATAGATTAGCTTAAAATCTATCATTTTCTTATAAAAAGTTGACCATTTGAGTTTCAGTGCTGAATTGAAGTAGTGGAAATCATTCTCTGTGAGAGATCAGTTTGTCTGTATCATAGCTCTCAATTCTTTCTTATCAAAACTCAGATTTTTTTTTCTATCTATATAACACATGGTTGTTTGATGAATATAAAATAAAGTTAAATGTTGTTCATTCACAGAAACAGTTTGCTTTTGATGCAGCCTTCATAAATACATTCATGTGAGAACATTTTTTTTCATGTCAGATTGACAAACAGGTGCCTGTCACACTGTACTATTTCATGCACAGGTACTGTCTGAACGCACAGATTTAAGTTCTTTGGTGGTTTCTGTGTAACAATATATCATATATCTGTATAAAGAGAAACACTATATGGCATCTCAATGCACTGTGTCTCTTCCCTACTGTTGAGGCAGCTAAACTCTGCTGCCACCTGTCCCGGCCTCACAAGCCACTTGCTTTCTGCTTCACATTCAAGGCTGCTGCAATCTGCTGCCCACTGCCTTCTCCCACATAGTCAGGGATTGTGCACCCTGCTGCTTCCATCTCCTGCCTAAAGAATAAAGGTTATTGCACCCTTCTTCCCCCTGCCCAAATAGTTGGGGTTGCTGTACCCTGCTGCCCTCTCACCCCCACCAGCACAGTCAGGGATGCTACACCTGTTGCATCATGTTCCTGTCTCCACAGCCAGGGCTGCTGTGCTCTGCTAAGCCCTAGAGTCCTGGGTCCCCCTGTCTCCACAGCTAAGGCTGCTGCACCATGCTACCATAGGCCACCTTAGATGGGGCTTTTGATGCACCCTGTTACCCAAGACTTCTGCACCATGCTGTCCTCTGTCCCTGCTCCATTGCTGGTTTTATAGCATCAACCAAATACAAAAATAAAACTACAGAAATGTAAAGTACTACAAAATTATAGATTTTCTTTGGGGGGGCCCAGTGGCATAGAGGGCTGAGGCATTATGCACCTTAGCTCTTACCATGACAGCAACCCAGGTTTGAGAATGAGCTCTGGTCACCAGGGATCAGCAAGGGAGGGAGAGGATTGAACATCTGATGGACAGCTCTGTTATCCCAGTGTAGGAGATTTGCCACCTTGGCTATTGGCTGTACTGGGTGGAGGCATGGGGATAGTGCCAGCAGCCCAAGTGACACTTAGGAAGGGGCTGCCGTTCTGTAGCATGTGTTTGCCTCCATGTATGCATGCTTACATGCCACCACGGCAAGGAGGGATGGAGGGAGAAAATGAAAACTTGGCAGGGATACGCTACCTGAAGCCCTGCCTGCTGGCCTTCACCCTACACCACAACTGGTCTATCTGGTCTCCCTGGCCCACAAAATCCAGATTGTGTCTCCAGATTGAGGGAGAATGCCTTCCCCTTTCCAACCCCACCATGGGGGAGGGATTCATGGAGGACACAGGGCTCGGTGGACTGGGCAGTGGATGCCAGGCGAGATGGGACAAGGTCAGGGGTGGCAGCCCCATCTGTAGCAAGCCACTGGGGAAAAAGCTATATAGAAAAAAAATTATAGTTTTTTTTTTTAATCTGGACCTAAAGCTCCAACAGCATTTCTGTAGGGGGACTGAGAGTTCCCCTTTAACGTAATTTTTAAATGCATAGTCCAGTAGCACTGTAAACAGTTATTTTTCTAGTGCACTCCTTTACCACTGAATTGACATTGATTTTCTTTTTATTTTATCTTTATTCAGAGTAAAACATTTCATACAACAACAAATAACACATTGGCTATTGTCATAAATGTAAAACAGCTCCAAGAAGTGAAAATATGTTGTACCCTGGTTAAGTTATGCAAACTAACTTCAGTAATACCTAGTCAAGCAAAATAAAGTGATTAAGAATTTATCAAAAGATATCAAATTGAGGTGCAAATATAACTTATTAGAAATTCATACCATCTAGCATGATAAAGTGCATAGGTTATATGAAGTGTATTTGGGGGGCCAGATGTCCCCTAAGGAGGGAGACGGAAAGGAGTACAACAATATTCTCATCCTAGGGGTCTATGTCCTACTCATCCAGTGTGTTCCCCATGTTAAGCAGTGTGGAGCAAGATGTGAAATTAGAAAGTAAATATATTGCCCGAATACCTCCTCATGATTGCAAAATCACTACTTTCCTTGGACAGTCCCCCTGCTTCGCCCCCATGGCACAAAGTCCTGCCTTTGTGTCATGTTATAAAAATCCCAGTGCCTCAACAATATTTCAAATTTCTCTAAGCAGTGTTATGTAACCACCATTAATTTTTCTATCTAATGCATTTGTATCATTATATTCTGCTATTGAGAGATGGTGGGAATCTTATTGGAGAACCATCTTTGAGTGATGGCCTTTTTTACTGCTTGGAAAGAGATCTTTAGCAGTTTTCAATCAGATGAGGCTCACAGGGGTGCCTCAAAGTTAGAAAATAAGAAACAGCCTCATGTGAAATGGATTGGGGTGGTCATGAGATTATAAGCACTGTACAGTAAGAAGATAAGAATACATTACATAAAACATAATATAATTTATGCTGTAAAGTACTTCTTAAGTGTGCTGCCATGCTTCTCGCTATCTTGATCACTCACTCGCTCCTGTTCGCACCCCCGACTCATTGTCAGTGGCAGGCATTGGTGACAGGCATTGATTTCAGGCTCACAGATCCACAAACTTCTTTTTTAAATTTTGTAAAGTTTGTTTAGTTTATATTTAATTGCAATCAGAAGGAGCTATACAGTATTGCCATAAAGGGTCACGTGAGAGATCCGTCCACCCAGAAGTAAGGACTATACAGAAGACACTCCAATTTATGTAACTGATATGTTCACATATACTGTAGTAGTCATTAACAGTATTTATTAATAGCATTTATTTTCAAGCACCCAACAGTGGCTCCCTAGTGACAGAGAGAGAAGGTACAGTACTGTATTTTACTGAGAGGCTGAGATTAGATTCTGTATAGTACAATGCAATGCAGAAGTGAAATCAGACACTAACTCAGTGTTTATGCATTTTTTTAAGGGTTGCTAAATGTGCCTCTGATCATTGCAATTGCACTGCATTGATTAAGAACTTTTAGAGAGTTTCAAAGTAAGCTGAAGTTAAAAAGCAGCTACAAACAAACCATTAGGAAACTTTTATTAATGCAGTACCATGATTAGTGCACACATTAAGCAACCCATTGAAAAATGCTAAACCAGTGAGTTGAAGGAACAGTTTAATGTGACTTGTACTGTATTGTAGATGTTTTTCCCATACTGAGTTTTCCAATCTAATACCCAAATCTGTCTCCCAGGTCTATTGTAATGAAACCAAGGGACCCTCTAATGGGGTCTGTAAGGCCGCATAGATATATGAAAACATATGCTTTAAAAGTGCCCTGCCCTCAGCACTTGGTGTAGTATTTGGATCATTGCAGAAATCAGGCTGGGTTACCCTAGTAGTTTCTTTATGAAAGTTACAACCTGTAAATTCTGAAATCTAGCTTGTGGGTGAAGGAAATAATGTTGCATCAAGTCCTCAAACAAGCATAATTGTCCCCTGGATAAAAAGTGGAGAACCAAATGCAATCCCTGCCATTCCCAATATCTGTAGCCCATATCTAGGTGTGCTGGGAGAAAAGTTGCTGTATATGATAAAGAGTATAGGAGAACTCTCCTATCTCTAATGCTTTTAGACAATAAGCAGTTCCGCCAACAACTCAGTGTGGTAATTGTAAACAGGTTGGAAGTTAAGTCATTTATAGGGGTTGTGGGATGGGTTAACAAAACTCAGGTTAAATGATGTGTCATCTTTTTGCAGTTCGAAAGTTTTCCAATGTGCTGAATATTAGTTATTCAGCAAGAGAAAGAAAGTGTGTAGCTGAGCTGTCTGGTAGTATATGTCTGGTAAGGCCATACTCCCCATTTTCTGTGGAAGTTGCAGGTAGGCTATATGAACTATGGGGTGCTGGGAGTCCCAAATAAAATGGGAAATATTTAATTCTCAGAAACATTTCTCTGGGAGTCCAATAGAAAAGGTCTGTACCAATTATAGGAACCTGGGTAGTAGATTCATTTAAATGACATCAATGCATTGGATAAAAGGTAGGGGTATAACTCTCTATCTCTCTAAATCAGCTGTCAGTTGTTGGAGAAGGGGTTCATAATTATATGCAAAGAGTTGAGAAGGGTCTTCTGTTAAATATTTGCTGAGGTATTTTAAAATCGGCAGTCCCCAATGAAAAGGGAAGGTTCTCTTAATCTCTAATGAGGGCATATAGTTTCATTGTAGTACTTCAGTTTTTGCTGCATTGATTTTAAATCCTGCTAGAGAACTAAACGTTGTAAGAGTCTGTCATAGTGGGAGGAGGGATTGTTTCGGCGATGTCATATATATTAAAAGGTCATTGGCGTACAAGGCTAGTTTTTGTTGTCTACCACCTTTCCAGTCCCTCCTCCTCCGGAGTCTGGAGAATCATTTATGCCAGAGGTTTCAAGTAGATGGCAAACAGCAGGGGTGACAAAGAGCACCCCTGCTGCATGCCATGGTGCGTAATCATTGATTGTAAACCATAGGCTACTCATAAAGCCTTAACACTAACTGAGAAAACAGTGCAGGAAATCACAACTGTTTTAAGGTGGCGATTAAAATGTACCTCACCACCTGGTTGAATGCCTTCTCCGCATCTAGGTTCAGTAATAAAAAAGATTTATTTGACTGAATGGCATGGTGTAGAACATGGAGGGTTCTCTTAATGGTATCCTGGGTTTGCCTAGCTTTTATAAAACTGCATTGATCCGCATCTATGATTCAAGGTAAATATTTTCTAATCACTTCGCTATCACTGTTGTAAATAACTTGAAGTCAATAATAGTCAATATTAAGAACCAGGATCTACCACAACGCAGCAACACCAAAGTTGCCGACATCCCCTATATTAAAAGACACAATGCTGAGTGTCAGCATTGTGCTTTCGGTTTTCCAGTGTGTTTTCTTCAGGGGGCTGTGCCCACTGAACCCCACACCCCTCAGTATTTTATTAACCAATTCTGAGTCAGAGTTGTTTTGGGAGGGGGTGAAACACTGGGAGATGCAGTGCCGGTGTCAACGGGAACCATTACAGTGACCTGTCAATTTCTATCTTGGTAAAAGTTTAGCTGATCAGTCGGTACCCCTAAGAACTGGTCTATATGATGCACACTGTATTGGACCCTTCCCCTGCTTCAGTAGGCTAGATATTGTGGCATAACACCATGAGGGTGGCAATTGCTCCCCTGTAGACAGTTACTGGCACACCGGGTGTAGATATGGTAACAAAAGATCTTTAAAGGTCTTATAGAATTCCCCAGAGAAGCCATCGGGGTCCAGTGCTTTGCCAGATTTAGGGGATGTTATTGCTTGGTTTAATTCTGTAAAAGTTATCAGGGCTTCCAACAAAGCTCTTTGAATTGGGGTTAATGCAGGTAATTGTAAAGTATTCGGGTAAGTAGTGACTTTGATTTTTTTTTAAAGAGGCACACTATGGTACCACTACAAACACTTAATTCAGATTAAGTAGTACCACACAATTAGGCATTTCTGGTACAGGCCACCAAAATGTCAGTCAGCCACTGCAGGACACTACCCACTTAAGCAGTTCAGTTTCAGGGGCACCACATGTTCATTTAGGGGGCATCAAATATCTAGGCAGGCTTTGCACTGTTCAGAAGAGGCAGACTCTTGGAAACAGAGCACTATCACTAGAAAGGCAAAACAAGCCCACACTGTTTCTTTAAATGCTGTTTAGTTGGGCAGGCTTATACACATTCATCAGGTCATGTGAGCCCTTCTTTACTAGCCCCTATGGAGTTTTCACTCTGAGCTTTCTTTGTCCTGCCCCCACCGTGTCCTAGCTCCTCTGCAGTTTTATTTATTCACCTTATGGGTGGTCCTTTATCACAGGGCCTTGCTTGCCCTGATATCACTCCTGTGAAATGTTTCTTCTCACTCCCTAGGGGCGGCTCTGATGCCTGTCAGAGCCCACCAACCCCAGGCCTGTTCTCATGTTGCCTTAATTTACTCTTCCCTATGGGTGTTCTCTGTAATGAGGCCCGACTTGGCCCAACAGTGCTCCTATCAAGCTCTCCTTTTTCTCTCTGCCCTTGAGGTGATCTGGTGTACGTGCTGTACCTGCCCACCCACATGACCTTAGACACTTTCTTTATGCAGACAGTGGGCAGCTATTTGTTGTAAAAAATATTTTGTTTCTCTCTTAACACAGCAGGCATCTAGTTGTGGTGCCACTACTTCACTTACCACTGCCACCTAGGTTGCTGGACAATGAAGAACTGGAGAGGAGGCCTTCTCGGTGACACTACTTCCACTATCCCTGCTAATTCTGCTCACTGGAAGAAGGAGGAGGGATAAGCCAAGTCTGGGCTGTTGAACTATTGCAACTAAAAGGAGTGAGAGCCACCCGACTACTAACAATATGAGGAGGGAGCTGACTCATCCAGAGCTGCTAACCGACAGTGACCAGAGTGAACGCACCAGGTAGACCTGACAGGACTACTTTAAACCAACCGGTAGGTCAATTCCTGGTTTGGTCACTCTGTGCACTCTCCCTTCCTGGTCCTCACTGCACTGTCCAGCTATCAGTTGGTGTAACTATCCTCTCGAGACTTTCTCTGGGGTTCCACCTCATGAAGCATTAGTGGATCCTCTAGTCTGAAAATCCCATATGCTAGGCTTAGGCAGGCACCCCTGTGTGCATCTGTTCTTCATTCACTGCCTGCCGGGGGGGGGGGTGACAAAAGCAGGCAGCCAACAGATGCAAAAAAGTAAGCTATAAGACACAACAGGATGGGTTAATGCACGCCCAATATGGGTAGTGAGACACAAGGCACTTGTCTCGAGTGCCTTCAGCACCTGGAAGTGTATTAACCCATGACATCCTCCATTCCAGAGTGTCTTAGCATGCTTATAAAATGGGTCCCTTCCCCATGGAAAAAATGTGAACAATAAAATAAAATGAGACAAAAAGAAAAAAAATATAACAAAATACCATTAGAAGAAAACAAATTGTTCTGGTGGGTGTCTACCTTTATGTGACAGGGGACTGGGATAGACCAGGATATACTTAAATGCGATAAATAGCCTAAAGCTGTGGCCACTTTCACAACTCCAGAACATGGTGCATATTCCTTGGAGGTCTCCCCCCTTAAGTGCCATGTCAAAACATATGCTCTGGAGAGATCCTCAGCCTGAGGATGGAAGTCAGAATTGATATTTGAACCCTGGTCACACACAAGAAAGTGCTAATCTAGAAGTTGGCATCTCCAAGCCAGGAAGTTCCCTTCCATTTGTAGGCTCCCCACTGTCACAGCGACACCCCATTTTTGATGGGCCTGGAGCAACCAAATTCCCACCCCTTTTGCAGGCTTCCCATCAAAGCCCTGCTATAAATGTCAATCCCCATCTCATTTGTTAGTCCTCCAAATAATTCCCTCCAGTAGAAATTCTGGGCCAACCACTGCTTAGTGCACGCAATTCCCAGATGACCAGAAAAGGGAATATCATGTGCAACCTTGAGCAACTGCTCACAATACTCTTAGGGAACGACAAGCTGCCCGCCTATCATCCCACCCTCTGTTTGCACAGCCTGAGCATACATCAGTCCATTTTCCCAACAAACCTTCTGTATGCTGCCACCTCCCTGTCCTCTATCAGAATCTGCCCAAGCCCTCAGTTTCTCTAGACTAGGGTCACTTCTCTGAGCAGCTGCAAACTCCTCACACATTCCCAAGGCATGAGCAGGTCCCCTTTTGTCTCTAAACTAGGGTCCCTAGCACTAGCATCAGGGCACTCAGGATCACTGTCATACCTAACCCTCTGACAATGGGTCACCCCTCCCTCTTTGGAGCAACCCTTCATAGCTGTGTGGTTAACTGCTACTGGGGAAATTTCTACCCCCTTTTTATTAGTCTTCATATCAGGAGACACCGGCTGGGGAACCAGCCTCCCAGTGTTTTCCACAATGGCTTCTGGGGAGTTCAGGGAACTACAATGTTCCCTTGCCACTTGGCTATGGGTAACTGCGTACACCATCCTCTGTTTGAGATTATTGCCAAGGATGACGTCCACTGCTAACGTTGTTGCTACAGCCACCTGTTGCACAGTTCCCCCTGTTTCACCCCAGTCCAGGAGAACTCTATTGAGCAGTAATGTTTTCCCTTCACCAGTGAACCCTAGTACAGTGACATATTTATCAGGTATAAGCTGACCAGGCTCTACTAGATCCCCTTTTATCAATGTCAGGGATGCCCCTGTGTCCCTTAACCCTTGTATCTGTACACCATTCACCATGACTGGGTACATGTGTTCCCTCATGTTCACAGGCATGCTTCCAGGGACACATAAACAACCCACTTTTTTTCTAGCCCCCTGTTGTGGATTGCTTGCCCTTGTTGGACACTGTCTGGCAATATTCCCAGTTTCTTTGCACAACCAACATTCATTTCTTTTCTCAGAGAAATCTTTTCTCTGAAACCTGGAGCTAACTGGTTTTGGTGGAGACAGTGAGGGTTTTAGCTGCCCTGAAGGTGCTCTTTTCCCTTTCTGCACTACCACGCCTGTCCCATTCACTCTCAGAGCAGGTCTGCTCTTGGCATAGTGGCCCGAGAGTTCAGCAGTTTCTTGCACTGTTTTGGGATCTTGGTCCTCCAGACAGGTTTTCAGCTCTGCTGGGCATGCCCAAAAAAGCTGTTCTAATAAAAACTCATTTTCAGTCTTATGTACAGAGTTTGCATCAATTCCCTCCCACCAACATTTCAAAAACTGACATTGTTTTATGGTTAGCTCCTCATAGCTCATATCAGGACTTCTCCTGAGCTTACGGAACTTAGCTCTGAATGCTTCAGCAGTTAGATCAAACTTTTTTTAAAGTGCAGTTTTACATTTGCTGTAATGATTACTGTCCTCATTGTCCATTTGACCCAATGCATCCTGAGCTTTCCCAGTAAGTAGCGGGGATAGCTGGAAGCTCCAGGACTCTCTAGGAATTTTAGCCTGAATACAAATTTTTTCAAAGGAATTTAAAAAGGCATCCATATCCTCCCCCCCTTTAAATTCGGCTATCAATTTGGAATTGAATTTGTAACCCAATCCTGTAGTTCCAGTTAAACCCAAGTCACTTACCTGCTCTGGTGTGGGTGGTTGGAGTCGTAGCTTCTCCAGTTCATGTTGCGTCTGGTGCTCATGCTCCTTACAGTCCGCCTCTCACTGTTCAAGGTCTGACTCTCACTGTTCTTGCTCCCTCTTCTCCTCTGCAGCTCGCTGGCGCTCACACTCCCCATGCTCAGCTTCCCTCTGTCCCCACTCTGCCTCTCATCTTTCTCATTCTGCCTCTCACTGTTCTCACTCCCTCTTCTCCTGGAACTCCAGCTCCATTCTGCACAACTTAATCTGCAACCTGAGTACTTCTGGCTCCAGAATTCTGGTGACCTTCCCCTGCTGGTGTGGCCCTTTGCTAGCACTGACCCTACTGTCATCCTCATTGGATCTGGACACTGCACTGCCACTAGCTCTTCCACACTCAAGGTTTGGTCTTTTACAGTCACAGTCAGTGACTCGATGCTCTGGGTATCTGCTATCATCAGGGCATCCACAAGGTTCTGCTTGGTGGCTCTCACCTCATACAAGACTCCTCTGTCCCTGCATAACTGCCTCAAGTAGTCTACAGTGTGCCCACTGAAGTTGGAAGCCATCTTCTTCCCTAACTACTGCTACTCTAACTTGCACTTTAGAAAACAAATAAAACAGGTAGGAACTTGACTGTAAGCCAAATTATACAGTTCTGTTTCCTTTTTAAAAATAAATCACTGCCTTTTTTTGCAAGTGAGCTGTACATTATCAAGTTGATACACTGAACACTTAAAGCTTGTATTACCAAAGTTAACAGCACCGCTGCCAACTAATCTGTCACAAACCCACTCAGCAGGTCAGGCCCTCTGCTCCCACAGTGCCAACCTCCAAGCGCAGTATTGTGAACAGTTAACAGAACAGCAAATAGGCTGCTGGGATGTATAGGCAGGGGCATCACCAGCAGGAAAAGGGAGGTCATAACTCCGCTATACAAGACACTAGTGAGGCCCCTGGAGTATAGTATACAGTTCTGGAGACCATACCTATGTACGGACATAGACAGGGTAGAGATGGTTTAGAGGAGGGCAACAAAGATGGTGCATGGATTGCATCACAAGTCCTATGAAGACAGGTTGAAGGAACTGAACATGTACTCCCTGGAGGAGAGGAAGGAGGGAGAGAGGGGATATGATAGAGACATACAAGTATCTCACAGGGAGGAACAAGGTGCAGGAATACATTATTTTTAAGTGAAAAAGATATTCCAGGACTAGAGGGCATGGGATGAAGTTGGAGGGAGGATGATTCAAAGGAAACATGAGGAAGAATTTCTTCACAGAACGGGCGGTGGACAAGTAGAACACCCTGCCAGAGGAAGTGGTGGGGGCTGAAACAATCACAGGATTTAAGAATGCATGGGATAGACATAAAGGAATTCTGGAGGTCAGGGGTAAGGGGCAACAGACTTCTAGGAAAACATAAACTGAACTTACAAGCTCAAATGGGCAGACTGGGTGGGCCATAAGCCCTTATCTGCCGACACTGTCTATGTATCTATGTAACAGGGTAACCTTCCTGTCTGTTTTGTGGGTCCGAATCACTCTTGGTCTCAAGTTCTGGAGGGATTCAAACTGTGAACCTTATGCTAGCGTACCCAAATGTACAGGCTCAGATAATTCTGCTCTTTGGGGAATGCCAGATATTTTTCACCAAGGACACCTAACCAGGTATACAAAATTAACCCTTAAAAACTCTATGGAAGCCCTTAGGAAAATTCTTACCTTTTCCCAGTTTGGCATTACCATCAAGCTTTGAACAGTTTAGTCAGCCTTAACCGTTTGTAATTCACATGCAAAAGAAAGACATTTGAAGGCACCAGGCAGTCTCTTTAAATACAAGAAGTTTACTTAGAAAATGGATAAAAATAGGTAAAATGTAAACACAGAACAATATATCACAAAGTATACAATCACTTAAAAGAAAAAAAAAATGCAAACTCCTACCACAATAAATTAGACTTGTCTATCTAATGTATTCTTATCTTCTTACTGTACAGTGCTTATAATTAGATGTTGTTGCTTCAGAGTCCAACAGAAATGAGTCAGTTGAAAAACACAGAATACAATTTAAAAAACTGTATTTCAACCTTTTGCATGAGGTCATATAGCTCCTCCATCCAGAATATAAAAAATATACAAAACAGGATGTCCTATCAAGAGGTATATTAAATACTGTGAGTTCAGCAAAACTCATTTCCCAACTTATGACACTCGTTAAATAACATCCCCTGTTTAATCTTGAGTAGTTTCTCTTCCCAGGACACTTCAAAAGATTTTTTTGACTTAGCACCATAGTGATTTAATATGTTTTCTTCCTCTAAAAAGTCGTAAAATGGATATTTTAGTTCTTAGCTTCAAAGGAGCACAGCTCATCAATAAGGCCATAAAATGTGACTTCTTGGAAGTTAATCACATTACAGAGCTCTACTGTTTAGCATATCCTGTCATTTTAACTGAAACCTGGGGGGTGGGTGTCATCTCAGGGGCACAGGATGTCTCCTGTGAGACAGGTCATATATCACTTTCTATATTACAAATTGTAGAACAATCATAACCAGCTGGCCAAGTGTCATGGTACATGCTAATATGAGCAGTGCATGAGTAATCCCAGGTGGCATTCTTGAACAGCATGAGGCTGTTGTCCACCATATCACTTTCTCTCTAAGGTGTTTACCATGACACATGGATCATAAAGTGCAAGTGAGCCCAGCTCAGTCTGCTACCATGCAAGATGTTGACAATACATGGCTCTGTGTGTTTCTGCGTGTTAGTACTGTCAGACAGTGTTGTGTGTATTAAGTGGGACATTTCATTCTGAAACTTGATTTTTAGCAGGTCATTGCAACAGACATCTTATCTTTAAATAATTAAAACTAAGACTAATGAGTATAGTTTCTAGTTGTTCATATTTTCTATAATTCTGAGGTATTTTAATTAAGGTTTAATAGTTTTCTGCAACTTCCATAGGCAGGTAAGTAAAATTGTTTTTTCTACAATAAGATCAGGCCATTTAGCATTTTTTATTGTTTTGGGCAGGACACAGCTGCCCAAACCAGGACTGTCCTGACAAAATCAGGATAGGTGGCAGACTTCAGGAGACCACGTGATGCAGGGTACAGGGTAGTAGCTCTTCTTAGCAGCTCCAGCCTCCTGACTCAATATCTTCGTGTTTTGAACCTATAAAACCACCTTAAACCCTCAGAATCTACTCTACAATGCTTCCTTATCACCTTGAGTTTCTGCTTGGTGGGTCATTACTTTGATGGATGTTCATGTGAAGAAGGTGCTGCACAAGCATACCCCCACCCCGGCTACCCCTGAGAAGGCCCCAAAGAAATCACGGGCCTCGAGTGCATCAGAAAAGCCAGAGCACCCGAACCTCGCCGTGGAGCAGGAGCCGTTAACCTTGAGCAGGTTTTAAGAGGAATTCAAGCCCTGCTGCGAAGACATAAAGGATATTTCCTCAGAGCTTAAGTCTCTATCTAAAAAAATCAATGAAGTTTCCACTACAACCTCGGATAACACAGCCCGAGTTTGTTCTCTAGAGAAGCAGGTGGAGAAAATTGATCCCGGGCTTGTAGCTATGTGGCAGAAGCTTTCTCGCCTCGAATTAAAGCTAGAAGACTTCGAGGATCAAAGCTGCGGGAACAATGTGGTTATCCTCAGGCTTCCAGAGGGAGAAGAGGGCCAGAACACCATTGAATTTATTCAAAAGATGGTTAAAAGGATTGCCGGCCCCTCTTCCTTTGGTGGCAAGTACATCAATGAGAGGGCACATAGGTCCTTGCGGCCAAAGCCTTCACCTGGAGCATTGCCTCATTCCATTATATGCTGATTTTTGAACTTCCTAGAATGGCTGCATTTTCTAGCAAAGATAAAAGAATTACAGGAAGTCAGATGGGAAAATGCAAAACTTAGGATTGCACAAGATCTACCGGGCTCAGTCAGGCAGAAATGCACAGCATTCCACCCTATAGTCTCGAGTATCATTGCCGCAGGGCTTATGTTTAAGATGGGGCACCCAGCCAGGCTGCAAGTGCAAGTGGCTGGTACCTGGCTATCCTATGATGGCCCAGATGCTGTACTTTTGGGTTTGAAGTCAGCCCTACCTGTTTTATTTTGTGATCCATGACTCGTATCATCTGGGTTGAAGATGTCCGAATTGGAGTGATGATGCTGCTCTTCAATCTGTAAGAGGGGGAAGAGTGACACTTTCTGTTCAGGACGGAGAGAGCCTGCTACTGAAGGCTGAAGGGACACTATGCTGCTGTGTTAATTTTTCTCCTTATAGTATTTAGCAGTCTTATATTCTCCTGGAGCAGCTGATTCTATCAGTGGACTGCTGCAGTTAAAGGACAGTTTTATTTGGTGGATGGTTTTCCCTGGATGGCGCTCGATATGTACCTAATTACATGTGTATCAGGGAGTCTTCGGGTTGGGTCTATCTACCAGGCTGTCGCCTTCTTGGTTCCTTTATTTTACTTAATGGAGGGAGCGATCTGTTGTACAGCTGGGTTTCTTTACTGCACAGTGTATTGTTGTGTGCTTTCGCCTCGGTACCGCTAGAGGGACCTCCAGTCATTCACCTAACGGCCCAGTGCTATTTGATAACCCGGGAACTTACTTTACTTTCCTGGCAGGATGTTTTTACCAGAAGCTTGGCATTATTTAGCATATTTCACACCAGGGCATGTGGTTCTGCTGCGGGCATGGCTCCGAGGTGGTTATGTTTTACTTTTTACTGCCTGCCATTGGCAGCATGTATTTACCTGTGCTTACTGGTCAGGTCACAAGCTACTATCTCATTAAGCCAGAATTTTAGTTGGATTTCTGCTTTCAAAGAGCTGAGTATTTCCCTCTGGCTAACAGAGGTTTGCTATTAATGTGTTGTTGGTGAAGCATATTTCCTGTCATATATATTCAACGGTTGCCTATTTTTTTAAAAGAATGCTTATAGGACATGTTTGGGTTTGTGGGGGTAATGCCGGGAGGCTGGGGGAAGTGGAAGAGAAGCAGTAGTTTGTTGATTGTTGTTTGTGACAGTAGGGGTGGTAGGGTGGGTGGGGTTATGATCAGACCTAAAGGATCCGAGTTTACCTATGCTATGTGACACAGGGGAACATAATGGGAGAGTGGGATTGGGTGGACTAAGTCTGGATGGGAGGGGATGGGATTGGGAGGGTGGTACAGCAGTAATCATGGGGTCTTGGATCTTGGATACCCATTGTAGTAATATCTGGATATTACACATGTGTTTACTTATTATTAAATTAGATGGTTAGCAACATTCATTTTGCAACCTGGAATGTGAAGGGGATAAGGAAAAAGTCTAAACAATATCAGGTGCTTAAACACCTGAATTTGTTGTGATCCCAGATTACGTTCTTACAAGAATCCTACCTGTTTGACTCTGAAGCTTTACAACTCAGGAGGCAACAGGTGGGACAGGTTTTTACTGCCTCGGGGTTCATTAACAGCTGTGGGGTCATGCTAGTTGTCAATAGAGGCATTCCCTTTATCTCTACACAGGTCCTTAGGGACCCGGGTGATAGATAAGTTCTGGTTCAAGGCACTCTTTGTTCCATGCCACTTTTACTTTGCAGTATCTATGGGCCCAACACAGACGACCCCGGCTTCTTTATGAAGATTACTACCATTATTCTTCCTTTACTTCTTATCGTGATCGTAATGAGAGGGGACATCAATTTAGTTTCGGACCCTAATATGGACAGGTCTGGCAAGGTGTTGAGGGGACTTTCCCCTGGGCAAAGAGCATTCAGGGATTTATTGGATCAATGTGGATTATGCAATGTATGGCGAGTGTTGCACCCCAGTACCAGGGAATACACTTTTAGTTCACCAGTACATGGATCACATTCCCGCATCGACTATATTAATATCTCAATCGCTCTTGCCGGGGGTTATGTCCGCTTCAATTCAGCCAGGTCTTGTATCCGATCACTCCCTAGTGGTATGTAGCTTGGCTTTCATTAATATCCCTAATAAAGAGACCCGGTGGAAATTAAATGAACTATTATTAAAAGATGCTCGGTATTTTAACCAAGCAAAAGAGCAGATTGATCTGTTTTTTCTACTAACTCAACAGAAGGCATGGCGCCGGATATATTATGGGGCACTTTCAAGGCCTATAGGAGGGGGATTCTTATCAGACTAGCCACAAAGAGGAAAAGGGCTCAAGAGGCTGAACTATTATCTTTATTGTCCCAAGTACAGTCCCTAGAAGCCAACTTATCTTCCAGTACTCCGGAAGAAGACAGGTGGAAAATTTTGGTAGCTAAAGAATTTAGATTTGTTGAGGGAAAAGGCAGAGTTAGCCATTATCCACACTAAAGCTTGCTATATTGATCAGGGAGAAAAAGCGGGACGTTTGCTTGCTTTAAGGTTAAAACAGCAGGAGTCTGCAAGATTTATCCCACCAGTCAGGGCTCAAGCGAATGGGTCTTTGAGGGCGTCCCCGTCAGAGATTGTGCAGGAGTTTGCGATGTATTATGAGCAATTATACAGGGATACAGACAGTCCTCCTCCTTTTGAGACATTGGAGGCTTATCTCCGGGAGTCTCATCTCCCTTCCTTGTCAGCTTCGCAGAGGAGAGTTCTGTCCTCCCCTATATCTTTGGATGAAATTTCAGAGGTAATAAAGGCCCTGCCCTTGGACAGAGTCCCAGGACTGGATGGTTTTTCCTCATTATTTTATAAAGTCTTTTGGGAACAGTTAGTGCCAGTACTTCACTGGATGTATCTCCACATATGTATACCCTTGAGGAAAGAAGGGAGAGATGGGACATGATAGAAACTTTCAAGTACCTCAAGGGAATTAACAAAGTCCAAGAGGATAGCATCTTCCAGAAAAAGAGATGTGCAAGAACAAGGGGGCACAATTTGAAGATAGAGGGGGGACGGCTTAGAGGTAATGTGAGGTAGTATTTTTTCACTGAGAGGGTTGTGGATGCATGGAACAGCCTCCCTGAGGAGGTCGTGGAGTCAAGAACACTGGGGGACTTCAAAAATGCATGGGACAGGCATAGGGCAGTCTTAGTGGGGGGTAGGAGGAAGTAAGCTGTTGGTTAACTAGGATCTGTAGCTTATCTGTTAGGTAGGAAAATGGGCAGACTAGGTGGGCCAAGCGGTCCTTATCTGCTGTCAAATTCTATGTTTCTATGTTTCTCTGGGGTAGCCATTGATACCTATCTGTTTGAAGCCCTGATCGTCCTTCTCCCCAAACCTGGCAGAGATCCTGAGTTAGTACAGAGTTATAGGCCCATATCCCTTTTGAACAAGGATATTAAAATTCTCTGGAATATATCGGACAATATGTAAACTCTGGTCCTTCCGGATCTGATTGGCATGTCTCAGATGAGATTTATGAGGGGACGTTCATCATCAGATAACTTATGTACCCTTTCACATGTCTTCTCGGAGTCCAGGGATGCCACCTTTCCTGCTGTGCTGGTGTCCCTGGACACCGAGAAGGCATTTGATCGCTCAAATTGGAACTTTTTATTTCAGGTTCTCAGGGCATTTGCTTTTCCCTCCATGTTCATAGACTGAATTTGTGCTCTTTATCGGGCCCCCTCTGCTAGGATTTCAGGTAATGGGGCATTTTCAAAACCTTTCCTCTTATACTCGGGACCAAGACAAGGTTGCCCCTTTCCCCTCTGTTATTCAAATTATATTTGGAACCTTTTATCCGAAACATTTTAGATAATGTGGAGATACAGGGTATACCGATAAGGAACAAGGTAGTGAAGATTACGGCATATGCTGATGATCTTCTTCTCCACTTGTCCCATCCAGTAATGTCCATCCAGGTCATGTTAGTGGAGATTGCCAAGTTTAGTTCCTTTTCAAATTATAAATTAAATGCCAACAAGTCATCTATTTTTCCCCTTAACCATAAGGTCTTTAAGAATTATATTATCCCTTTTGGTTAGTGTTGGGCACCCCGTGTTCTCAAATATTTGGGTATTAAATTTACACGTAATCCTTCCTTGTGGTTCAAAGAAAATCTGAGGCCCCTTTCCCAGGTGATCGTTCAGGACCTTAATAGATGGTCGAAGCTTCCTACTTTACTATGGGGCTTTATCAGTATAATTTAGATGAATGTATTTCCCTGCCTTTTTTATCCTCTATCGCACCTTAATTCATTTATTCCATTATCCTGGTTTCAGAAAATGCATAGAATTTTTACAAATTTTATCTGGTCTAACAAACATCCCCGTCTGACATACTATAAGCTGGCTGCTCCAAAAGCTGAAGGAGGATTGCGGATTCCTCACTTGGCAATCTATTGCTGGGCTAGTCATCTAGCAAAATATCTTAAGTGGGTGAATCCTGGACCAAAGGTTTGAGACCGGTTTGGCTTAACATTGAATTAGATTTTATCCAGGCTATGAACATGGACCCCCTGACCATGTTTTATGTTAAGATTTCTTCTTTACAAGACACCCGTAAATGTCCTACTCTTATGACCTCCTTAAGAGTTCATGCACAGCTCTGCTCATTTTTGCGCTATATTCCGCATTTGGACCTGTCTCAGTCCTTATGGAATTCCCCATCCTTTACTATAAATAAACAGAGGATCCACCCCATGTGGTTGCCCCAGGTGAGGGATGGGATACTATCCACCTTTCTGGATGGAGAGGCGGCATGGCTTTCTGTAACTAAAATTATTCGAAAATTTGACATCCCAGTTGCCCATCAATTCAGGGTTCTCCAATTAAAGCATCTCATTACCATGGTGCTGGGTAATACCCCTCCCCCGTCCACCTGCCTTTTCATTGATATCCGAGCTTTCCTCCCTACTTGGACCCTCAAATGTTATCTCAAAAATGTATCAAGTCCTGTTTCATTGGCAGTATGGGGGTTCCCATGGTCCCACCACATTCTGGGCCTCCTTTTTTCCCCAGCATACCTTCAACTGGCTGGTACTATGGATGTATTGTCACAAGTATATGTCTCAAGACAGACTACGACTTATGCAGTATCACATTTTACACAATATGTATTACACCCCAGTAAAATTGGCAAAATGGGGCCTTCTTGAATCCGGGCTGTGTAACAGATGTTCCCAGGAAGAGGGAACACTTCTTCATATATTCTGGTCATGTCCCAAGATAACTCCATTGTGGGATTCAATTAAAGCCAAATTGGACCCCTTTACTGGGTTTGCAGGATTGCTTTACTCTAATATTTGCCTGTTGGGAGACCTGTTGAAAAAAAATCATACTTAGGCACTGGAAGGATGAGGTTAGCCCATCATACCAAGAATGGGTTCATGAAATCCTCGCTAATCTTCGCACTGAGAAAGCTATAGCGAGTCTTTATAACAGGCTACTGAGCCATAAGCGTATCTGGGATCCCTTTCACACCTTAATTATGGTTGGTTTTGATAAATGAGTTGTTGGCAATTGTTTATCTCAGCTCAGCTAAGGTTTATTGTAACACAGTATTATACTACAATGTTGAAGTGAACTGCTGTACCGGGGAGAGGTGGGGGGTGGGGAAGATCATGTATTGTTTATGATCATGCTGTGAATGTTACTATTTCTGACCCCTGTACTGTGGAAAATCTGTTAATAAAGTCTGAATTGAAAAAAAAAAGGATAGGTGGCAGACTTAGCGTGCATAAGCCAGTTGCCCACTACTTTGTTTATTTGTTGGTCGCCCTTCATTGCTCTGCTGATGAATGATGCACTGAGTTATTAGCTGAATGTGAAAATTATATATATTTGGGAAGGAGGAGGGAGAACACTGGATACCAGGGAAAAGCATGGTAAATGGGTTTTTTTACCAAAATAGATAAGTGATGTTGGTGTGGATAGTGAGGGGGCACTGAACACCGGGGACGATTTTGACAGTGGTGGCCAGGGTGTGGGTGATAAATGTACAAATGATGGGTATCATGAGTACAGGGATGGGGGGGTAGAGTAGTGCAAAATTGTAATATTCACCCAGCGAAATATTTCATGTAAAGGATAAATTTCACCCATGATTTCTAGTGAAATTCCCCCCCCCCCCCAAGCCAGCAAAATTTTACTTGTGGGCAAAATTTCGCCACCCACAGGCAATATTTCATTTTATAGACATCTTACAAGTCCAGCACAGTCACTAGTCAGGAAGCTCCACTGAGCTTTCAGACCTGACTGGCACAGTGCTTTGTAGGAAATGAGGTCCATGGAGCTCCTCTGTAGTAGCAGCAGAAATAAACAATATTTGCAGCTCCTGTGAGTTGTGGATGTCCTCCGACGTCCTCACAGATCTTCGATGAGCTCAAAAGCCACAGGTTGAAGAAAATGGAGGTGGTGGTCTGGCTGTCCCTGGCGGTGACTGTCATCCCCCCAGATGATCACTGGCCTAAATAAGTAGTCACCCACCCCCCAAAACATTTATCCCCAACCCCCATTCCCCCAGATCGCCCAATCCTTACTTAATAAAAAACACTCCCTGGTGTCTAGTGGACCCCTCACCCTGTTATCAGCACCCACCTCACTCTCCCCATTCCCCAATCAGGCCACCAGCACAGCCCTCTACTCACCTCCACGGCCATACTAATTTTGGCCGGTGATACATTGGGGGGGCTAATAGACACCTGGAAGAATATTTTCAACATGTGGGCTGGCGAATGGCCGGGTGGGGAAGGCAGCCCACTAGACACCAGGGAGCAGGGAGGGATAAATTTGATGGGATTTGCAGTGGACGAAATTGCAGGCAAAACTGCAAAATTTCACAACAGTTTTGCAAAACATTTCATGCGGCAAAATTGCCAATTTTGCTGCAATTTCACTGGTGAAATTTTACGTCGCTGCATCCCTAATGGGGGCACATTGGACACCAAGAAAAACTATGACTGGTGTTTTCTATTGGGGGGCTAAATGGACAAGTGATGGGTTTTCAGACAGGGTGGGGGGAGACACTGGCCACAAGGGAAGGCAATGACAGTGGTATTACAGAAGGGGGCTAAATGGACAAGCAGTTGCAGTGGGTTTAGTGACATTGATGGGGGGGCACTGGACACCAGAGAAGACTTGACAGTGGAGTTTTAAGGGGGCCAGTTTTATGAATGATGGTGACAGGGACAGAGAGAAGGGACAGTGGACATCAGGGAAGACTGTTACAGTGGGGTTTGAGAGGGCTAAATGGACAAGTTATGGGAATGGGGAAAGGGAGAGGGGATACTGTACACCAGGTAAGGCTATGACAGTGAGATTTTGGGGGGGTAACTGGATAAACAGTTTTGATGGGGATTGGGGGGGACACTGGACACCAGAGAAGACAGACAATGTAGACTTACATGGGGGTGAGCCAACCAGCCGGTACAGCGGTAGCGCTACCACTTTCAATGCCAATGAACCATGTTTGGAAATGGTATCCCATTGTAAGGGCACCGTGATTTGGCCAATGGCGTTTTAGAGTGACAGAATGGGGATCTGGGTGTTTAGGGCTCTGTGTCATTTGAGCGTTGGGACACTTGTCAGCACCTGCTGTTTGGGATTGCTGTGCGGCATTAGAGCACCACATGGGAACTGTGTTTTTCCTTGTTAAGTCATACTGATTTCTCAATGACTTGTCATGCATGCCCAGTCAATTACATATGCGCTGTGTCCTCACATATGTAGAATCATAAAGTGCTGTTCACCCAATGCTAGCCGAGCATGATATTCTTGTCACTTGCCTTAAAATTACATATACCTCCACTGCTGGTGTATAGAAACATAGAAAAAAAGAAATTGTCAGTAGGTAGCGACCACCTGGCCCATCTAGTCTGCCTGTAAGCCCTTGTACTGCATTACTGCTTATGACCCATCCACTACTGTACCTCTATGGTTCTCCTATGCCAGTCCCAAGCATGCTTGAATGCATCCACAGTTCTGGCTCCCACCATCTCCTGAGGCAGACCATTCCATGCGTCCACCACCCTGTCTGTGAAGAACTTTCTCACTTTCATTCTTAACCTCCCACCTTCCAATTTCATGTCATGTCCCCTCGTTCCTCTGCTCCTTCCGTAATGGCAAATATCTTCCCTCTGCACCTTGTTTATACCCTTTAGGTACTTGACATTTTTTATCATGTCCCCTCTTTTCCTCCTCTCTTCTAGTGAGTACATATTGAGGTCCCTTAATTTCTCCTCATAAGTCTTGTGTTGCAAGCCCTGTGCCAACTTAGTAGCCCTTCTCTGGACTGTTTCCAGCCTGTTAATGTCCTTACAAAGGTGCGGCCTCCAGAACTGCACACAGTACTCCATGTGAGGTGTGATCATGGTTTTATATAATGGCATCACTACCTACCTCCTTCTGCTGGTGATACCCCTGCCTATGCACCCCAGCATACCACTAGCCCTCTCAGCTGCCTTAGTACTATGCTTTGACATTTTCAGGTCATCTGAAACACTAACCCACTGGTCCCATTCCTCCTTTGTGACTGTCAGCATCTCTCCCACCACATCCTGTAGCTTTTCCCAGGGTTTCTGTGTCCCAGGTGCATAATTTTGCACTTCTTTTAATTAAACTTCAGTTGTCAATCCTTAGACCATTTTTCAAGCTTCCCCAGATCCCTCCTCATTTTCTCCACCCCCTCTGGGGTATCCACTGTGTTACATATCTTGGGGTCATCTGCAAACAGGCAGACTTTTCCCACCAGCCCTTTTGCAATGTCACTAATGAAGACATTGAACAGGATTGGCCCCAGGACCGATCCCTGAGGCACCCCACTGGTCACCTCCCTCTCCCTAGACTGCACCCCATTTACCACCACCCTCTGCCTCCTGTCTGTTCGCCAGTTTCTAACTCAGTTTACCATCCTGACCCCAGTGCTCAGCCTACCCAGCTTGTTTATCAGCCTCCTTTGCAGGACAGTGTCAAAGGCTTTGCTGAAATCAAGGTAGGTGACGTCCACTGCCCCGCCCTAATGTACTTCCTTTGTCACCCAGTCGAAGAATTCAACCAGATTTGTTTGAAGTGACCTTCCTGCTGTGAGTTCATGTTGCCTATGGTCCTGGGCTCAAATGGCTTCTAGATGCCCCACTATCCTTTCTTTAGGCAATGTCTCCATGATCTTCCCCACTACTGAGGTGAGGCTGATCGGCCTATTGTTCCCCACCTCCTCCCCCCTGCTGCTGGATTTGTGTAGAGGTACTACATGTGCCCTCCTCCAATCCTCTGGTAGCACCCCTGTATTGAATGACTCGGTGAACATGGCTGCCAGAGATTCTGCTATCTTCCTTCACAGTTCTTTTAATATTGTTGGGTGTACTGTATGTCATATGGTCCTATTGCTTTGTCCACCTTCAATTTAGTGAGCTCTTTCAGGGCGCTTTCCCTTGTGAATGGACTATTGTCCACCTCTTCACCCACTTGGAAACTGATGTGCTGCTGTGGCCCCTGTCCTTCCCCCTGTTCTGTGAATACTGAACAGAAATATTTATTCAGTATTTCTGCCTTTTTCATGTCACTCTCCTTCCATTCCCTTCCCTCTTCCTTGAGCCTAGCAATCCCACCCTCTTGTTTTTCCTCCTTTTGCTGATGTACCTGAAGAATGTCTTGTCCCCTTCATTTTTTTTAATTCAACTTTGTTTACAAAACTTGGATACAAGTAGATCTTCAGCATTTCATTGCAATTGTACACTGTTACAGTGTTAGAATCCATCCATCTATACAGAGGCAGGTGACTGATAACATCTCTCATACAACTTCCATCTTATTCCATATGAGTGAACCTTAATTAACTTATAATCCTATATTCTAACATTCTCCCACCTATCGCACACAGCAGTTGGGTAAATTAAACTGTTAGATTTAACATTTGGTGGTCTATGGTCTATATCTTAGCCTGTTTCGGGGAGCGCACCCTGGTCCACCCCCATCTCTCGGGCAAACCCTCTCCTCTCCTGGCGTGCATCCTTCCACAGTTGCCATCTTGCCCATCTATGGACAAAAACATGTATTCAAAGGTTCACGTTGTATGTTATTTCATCCATGACCAAAATCCTGTGGACTATGTCAATCCTTTTTGGAGTTTAGGGGGCTCCGGTTTGAGCCAATTGTGGGGTGATGGCTTTATGGGCAGCAACTACTAAGATACCCCAAAGATACAGCATGTCTTCGCCCCTGTTGCTCCCATGTGGTAGACTCAAGACACAGCTGGGTAGATCCAGGGCTGAGTCCAACATGAACAGATCCTGAATGGCCACCTCCTGCCAAAATGGGCACAGCATTGGGCACATTCAAAAAATATGTATGTGATGGGCATTTTTTTCTCCTCAATCCCTCCAGAATGTTCGGGGTTGGGTCCCTTTTGTTTTGCAGGACAGGGGTATAAAAGAAGCATAATCTAACCTTCCATGCAAATTCTTGTCATGGGGTAATGAGGAAGTTTTGGTGGCAGTGTGGAAGATCCTTCTTCACTTGGCATCTGTTAGCTCAGAGTTTCCTTCTTGTTGCCATTTCAACTTGACAGAGGACAGGCGGGATTTATAAGTTCATTAGAGCCCCATAGATCACTGAGATGTGTCCTTTCTGGACTTGTCCATTTAAAATTTTCTTAAAAACTTCTATTAAGGGGGTTGCTCTGGAAAGGTTTACGTCTGCATTTCGGGACCGCTCAATGTGAGTGTGCAGCTGCAAAAATCTATAATGGTCCAAGTTGCATAGTCCAAATGCATCTCTGACTGTCTTGAAGTCATGGACTGTTCCTGCTAACATTAGTTGGTCAGGCCAGCATAAACCCTGTCTATCTCATCTGAGGAACGTATTAGCCATTTTAGATGGAGGGGGGGGAGTCCTCCCAAGCAAATCATTGCAGGGGCCACATTGAGGTGTCTAATTTATACTTCCTCCAGATCCTGTGAATTTCCTTTAGGGTATCTCGGGTCATAATTAAGGTTAGGTTTTCAATATTATATTAAGGTCAGATGGTCATTACCTGTGCACCTAGGGGAGGGTCCCCTTCCTCCTCCCCCACTTCTATTGCTTCTAGTTGGTGTGATAAGTCGGCACTGCCCATAGAAAAGCCACTCTCCAGTGAGCTGCCAAGTAGTAATCTTCCAGGTCTGGGAGTGAGCAGCCCCCATCAAGCCTGTGTGTTTGTAAAACTGTGTAACGAACTCTGGGTTTCATAGCATCCCATATATATATATAGTTAATATTTGGTGCCAGATTTGAAATTGGGAGTTTGGGATATATATTGGAAGGCATTGAAATAAATAGAGGAATTTTGGTAAGATGTTCATTGTTACAGATTGCATTTAAGAATACATAGGAACATTTAAAGTGACCACCGTTCTATGTCTAGTTGTAATTGCGAGTTCAGTGGGTTGAAGTTAGCTGTAAAAAGTTGATTTAAGTTTTTTATAATGAATTTTCCTAGGTATTTAATTTTAGGAGCATTTCAGTTGAGAGGGAACATTTCTTGTGTGGTCTGCGAGGAGTTATAATAAAAGTGCAGAACCTCAATTTTTGTTTTATTCAGTGCATATCCTCCATGTTTTCTTAATTTCTCCAGAAGTGCCCAGACCGAGGGGATCGAGGTCTCTGGCTGTGATTCAATACATATAGGAGGACGTAGTCTGCATGCAGGGAATTTTTCTAAACATATCCTCCCACCTCTATCCCCTGACACCCTGCACCGCCCATATGGCCTCAGCCAGAGGCTTAATGTATAGGGCGAAAAGGATGGGCAACAGGGGACAACCCTGACAGGTACCCCTTTCCAGTCTAAATCTGTTGGGGATGCCTTTGTTAACACTGATGTACAGTAGGCCTGGGGTGCAAAGTACAGCACTATAATGCTGTCTTTGAATGGACACTGAAAGCCCAGATGTTCTAGTATTACAAAAAGAAAACTCCAAGAGACTTTGTCAAATGCTTTCTCTGTGTCCAAGCTCATAAAGCAGGCCGGTGTATGCTCCCTGTGTATGGCGTTAACCACATTAATTGCAAGTCGCATGTTATCTGGAGCTTGTCTACCGGAAATGAGGCCAGTCTGGTCTAAGTTTATAAGTTGAGGGAGAAGTGTATTAAGTCTGGTGGCTATTATGAATGTAAATATTTTATAGTCTGCACTGAGGAGAGATATAGGACGGCATGACCCACACTCTGTGGGGTCCTTACCCAGTTTATGAAGAACTGATGTCTTGGCATAATGCCATGATGGTGGCATAGGGTGTCCCTCTTCCCAGATCTCTGTGTAGACTTCTCCCAGCAGGGGGGCAGTTTCCTTAATAAAGGTCTTGTAGAACTCTCCCCCAAACTCGTGTGGTCCTGGGTATTTCTCCATCTTTACATTTTTAATAGTGGTTAGAATCACTGTCTGTGAAAGAGAGGCTCTTATGACCTGGCTCTGTTCCTGTGATAGATGGGGCAGGGTCAGAGATCATAGGTAGGCTAGTTTTTCCTCTGTTGGGGTCTCTGGGGGAGCTCGATAAAGTTTGTTGTAATATGAAATGAATGCCTCGGCAATTTGTTCCGTTCTGTGGGACACCTTGCCTGTCCCTGTGTGATTGATCTTTGTGATGGTAGCTCTTGCTGCCTGTTGTTTAAGTCAGAGGGCCAGGGTTTGGTGGCCCTGCCTCCCCCCCCATAATATTTTTGCTTTATATATCAGAGAACTTTTTCTATTTCTGGCTTTTGTATTCCCTGTATTATTTCCTTTATTTCTTTTTCTTTTACTTTAGACCATTTGAGTTTCTGCTCATTTTCTAAGGTTTTCAATTGAGTATGGAGGTCCTGCAGTTGTTGCTGTCTAAGGTTTTTTTTGTGCGCCGCTATGGATATCAACTTACCTCTTACCATCATCTTAACGGTGTCCCACAGGATTTGGGGAGTGACCTCCTTGGTTTAGCATTATCTGCCAGGGTCTTTTTAATGGTATCTCTGACCTCCGAGACCACTGTTTTATCATGAAGTAAAGAGACATTCACCTTCCAGTGTGTGGTATTTCTAGGCAGCTTCAGATCCACCTCAAGAAAGATCAACTGATGGTCTGAAAGGGTGGATGTTCCCACCCACATAGCCGAAAAGGAAGGTAGGTCTTTCACATAGGCACTAGAAGTGTCAAGCCTGGAAAAAATTTAAAATCTAGCAGAAAGACATGCATTATCCCTAGCAGTTGGGTACTTGCTCCTCCACACATCCACAAGACCTAGTTCGGAGAGTAGTTATCTGAAGGAGCGGGCCTTCCTGCCATCAGGGTTTGGGATATGGGATGTTGTGTCCATGCCCCTATCAAAAATCATATTCCAGTTGCCCCCCATTAATAAAACAAGCCTTTCGCTCTCTCTCAGCAACCCGGTGGATAAGGGAGGTATAAAAGTTCAGTGGGAAGCCTCGGGGGACACACACATTCACAAATGTGACTGTGGTGTCTTGAACCTTACCCACCACTATAATATATTTTGCACCCGGGTCTGCAAATACCTCCTCCTCCTAAAATGGGAGGGAGGCCGAAAATGGTATTGTGACCCCTTATTTCCTTCCCTTCTCCAGGGAGGCATGATATAGATTTGAGAATGCCTTTGTTTTTAATTTGAGGACCTCTGGAGGAGGCAAATGTGTCTCTTGCAAGAAAACAGCTTCACATTTTTGTGAGTCTATGACTTTAAGTAGTCGTTTCCTCTTAATGAGATTTGTAATACCATTAATGCTGTATGAGAGTATTTTACTATGGATGGTAGCCATCATCTCTGAGTTATTGTATGAACCTCTGGTCTAGCTTCCTTATTACTTAGTGTACAAGCTACATAGATATGTATCACTGCAAACCAATATGTGCACCCCAATAGTTCAACATATAGAAAACCTTCAAACATAGCAGCACTAATTATAACATATACTACCGTTAACCATAACATAGAAAGTAGGCAGACTTAAACTTCCTGCCTGGGTTGTATATTTACAGAAACATCAAGTAGTAAGCAGATTAGGGTAGCCCCCATAATTCCAGTGGGGAACTTTTGGTCCCTGGATTGTATTTAGTGAATGTTTGACTTCCAAAGGCGAGCTATGATTTAGCAGCCAGCTCGTGGGTAACCACCTCAGCGGTGAAAATTCTCATGCCCGGGTTGGGCAAAAGCCAGAGAATTATGTTTAACGAAAACAATCCCAAAGCCTCTGGCAAACCCAACATCAGGAGCTTCTTGGTGACATGTGGCTGCCTATTATACCTCGACCCCTCCCAATCCATGTGTTTACAATCTACGTTTTCTTGTGCTAGTATGATCTGTATATTCACCTTCTGTTATAATATAACACTCCAGCACTTCAGCAGCCGTATGTTGGAGTTGGGCAGAGCTGGCCCAGGAGGGCCTTAGTCTGGGTGCCAATATGAAAGGGAGAGCTGATAGCCATGCAGTGTATGAACTATTGAACATAGTTACTTGCTCTTCTGGCACCTAAGGATGGCTCAGAGATGATGCACTGGTGCCCCTGCAGGTCCCCAGGTGAGTGAACACTCCCTCAACCCTCCCACAGACAGGTCCAGAGAATATAAGGCCTCACTTATAAAAGTGTTTATCATGGGAAACTGGAGCGTGGAGCATGTGCATCCTGCAAGGACTCACTCTGCTGTGATGCCCTTCTCTGGAATGTCTCTGATTGGGAAGATAGCCTTCCCCTCTAAATCCATAGTTTTGAACAAAAGACGTTAGCTCATGATAATCTGTAAGTCAATAAAAATTGATAGTAGGTACCGGCTGCAGAGTGTGTGAACAAACAAATCTAGTTTACAAATCTAAAGGGCAGACATTCAAATTATCAGGTCTGTGTGGTTTGGGTTAGCCTCGTGTGTCCAGAGACCGCTAAGTTTTTTTTAAATTGCCCCATTTTCTTTATTGGAGTAGTTCATATGGCTGTGGGCCATTTTTAAAGTTCAGGCCAAATCCTTAATTGTCCGGGGCTGCACGGCCCCCTAATGAAGCGATCCCCGGCTTGGCTCTGAACTAATGCATCACCTTCCAACCCCCATCACCAAAGTATGTTCACCATCCCCTGGGCTTTATTACTGTCTAGTTTTACTGTCTCAATGTTATTTCACAGGTTTGAGATGATGTGTAATACTTACATCCAGAGGGTCTGATGAGTAGATGGTGGGTAATTCACCAAACAACCCTCGTCATCAGTACCCTCTAGAGAGAAGAAAGCTGTCTTTCACAGTAGGGCACAGGAAAAAGGGAGGGGAGAAAACAGAGACAATCTTCCCATCAAAGACAGTGTAGGTAAAGAAGATGTGACTCAATGCAAGACTGGAAAGTTTCTCTCACAGATCAGATCTTTATTTGAGATGACTTGGCATTGTCTGAGGAGTGAAGGGCCTCATTAGGTTCGCTTAGGTGCGGTGCATTCTTGTTCACTGTCGAAAGATCCCCATAGGTTCAGAGCATTGCAGTCAGATTTGATTGAAGGTTGGTGAGAGAAGCCTTCAGGTTGGAACCTTTGTGTGTGGTGCCTCTGCTGGCCACGGACCAAGCCGACACCACCAGGTCTCATTCCAGATGCTCTTTGGCCAATGATGGGACCAGGATACCCAGTCTCTCAAGAAACTGGGCTGCTTCTAGCAGGTCTACAAATACTTTAGTTCCTTTTTCTGTGTCCACCTTTAAGCAGGCTAGGTAAAGCATTTAAGCCCTGATATTCTTCACCCTGAGCTGCTTGAGAATGGGCCACGAAGTTTTTCTGTTCTTTTGAACCATTGAAGTGTAGTTGTCATCAAAATTAATTTGTTGGCTTTGGTACTGTATTTCTCCTTCTTTACAAGCCCTGCAGAGCAGCTCTTCTTTAACCACATATGAGGAAAGCTTTGCTACTATTGATCATGGCTTGGCCCCTGCTTCACGAGGTTTTGGACCCAGCGACCAGTGTGCCCAGTCCATAGCAAGGTCCATTTCTCTTGGAAGCTTTGGGATTTCCCTTAGCACAGTTTGTAGAAAGGTAGTCATGTTGCCAGCTTTGTTTTCATCTCCCTCTGGTATTCCATAGTCTCAAATGTTTTGCCACCAGCTGCGGCCCTCTAAGTCATCCAGGCACTGGGTAAGCTCTCGATCTTGGGCAAGGAGATACAGGAGAAGGCAGTCTTGTCTGTCTGTTTGCTCCATAACTTTCATGAGGCACACCTCAATCTGTTCTGTTTTATGCTCTATATTATTAAAGTCGGAGTGGAGCTCTTGTAGAGTTAGATCAATTTTGGAAACAGTCTTAGCAGTCTGTATAATTATGGCCACAAGATCTGGTTGTTCTTCTCCAATGGTTGGTGCGGTCGCCATGCGGCCCTGTCTTTCTTCCGTCTCCATCGGCGTCCAATTTATTTCTTGCGATAGGAACTCTGTGAGTTTTTGTGTTGGTGAGTTCATGATCCTGGATGGTAAAGCCTTCAATCTTGTATTTTTTGCTGGGGAGTTCATATTCTAGCATTAGATGTCTATGGATTTTGGATCAAGAGATGAGCGGAGCTCCTGAGCTCCGTGGTCAAGCAGCCATTAGCATGCTGACATCACTGGAAGTCCTCTTGTCCCCTTTCTTAACTAACTGAGCTAAACCTTCCTCACACTGTGTCCTTGCTCTCCTTACTGACTTTCCCACTTCCCTTAGACACTCTAGGTATCCTTCCCTGTCCTCCTCCCTTTGAGTCTCCTTATATTTCCTGAACCCTTTCCTTTTTGCCCTAACCTTTTCTGCCACATCTCTCGAGAACCACAGTGGCTTTCTCATTCTCTTGCCTTTGGATACCAATCTAATGTACTGGTTTGTTACTTCCAGTAAAGCTTCCTTTAGATGCTCTCACTGTTTTTCCACTCCTCCTTCTGCCCCCATTCTCTACAGAGCTCTTTTGATACCCCTTCCCATTTCAGCAAAGTCAGCATTTTTGAAATTCAAGACCTGTGTCCTAGTATGACTTGAGTGCTTCTCTGTCCCAATGCTGAACCACACAATGTTGTGATCACTGGATCCCAGTTGCCCTTCTACCTGGACATAAGCAATTCAATCCTCATTGGTTATTACTAGGTCCAGAATTGCCCTCTCTCTGGTGGGATGAATCACAAGCTGCCTGAGTCTAGCCTCCTGGAGTGAATCAAGGATGCCTTTGCTTCTGGCTGAAGCAGCTACACTGGTGTTCCAGCCCATGTCTGGCATATTGAAATCCCCATCAGTAAAATGTCACCTTTCATTGCTATCTCATGTATTTTCTCCACTGGCTCCCTGTCCAGTTCCTCTCCCTGTCCTGGAGGCCTGTATATCACCCCTGTGTATATTGCTGTGCCATTTCCAGGTTGAAGGGTGGCCCATAATGTCTCAGCCTCCCCCTGACTACCCTGTACCTGTGTTGCCATTATACCCTTTCTGACATACAAGGCTACTCCCCTTCCCTTTTTTCCCTCCTGATCCCTCCTGAATAGAACATATCCTGGTATATTTGTTTCCCACTCATGATTAGCTGTATACCAGGTTTCAGTTATTGCTACTATGTCCAAGTCTGCTTCAGTTGTTATGGCATCCGTGTCTGGGACTTTATTTCCCAGGCTGCGTGCATTTGTCACCATGACCTTCCATGTTTTACTGCCTGACCTCTCTCTCTCTCTTCCTGTTTTTGGTCCCCTGCATCTTCTCTGTATCTTCAGTACATCTTGGAGTGAGTTATATTAATGTCTGAGGGATGTGGGGTGGGTGAGGAAGGCATAGCCCCCACAAGATGTTGGGAACACTTGTGGAAGCAAGAGTTGTTTCTTATGTGTTTCCCTGCAATGGTTTGCTCAGGTGCATTGTATGGCTGCATGGTTCTAGTTGCTGCACAGTATGCCTGCCTCAGGTTGTGTTTCCTTGTGCTCAGTTTACTGACTGTATAAATGTGGTGCCCTAAAGGGCCTCATGCTTGTTTCCTATGCACCATCATGGGTGAACCTTCGGACGCAAACTCAGGCTTCAGATGGCCAGCTGGGGATAGGAGAATTCAGTGACTGAGGGACTGCTCTCTCCAGGGAGAGGTGGCATCACCATGTGGCATTAGCCTGGCCCCTAGTAGCTGCTGGGGGTCAGAACATTTGGACCTCAAGTAGAGACAGGGAAGATGCCCAGTGTCCTGCATGCAGTACAAGGTGTGCAGCTTGGCCATCGGTGTAATTGAACAACCACTCCTCCAAACCAGGGGATGGGATAACAAGGGAAGATCGGTGCCAGCTGGTAGCATGACACCTGTTTTCCACAGGCTCTGCACCCAGCTATCCAAGCGGATGTCTGTGCAAACCAGATCCTGCCTCCAGTGGGGCATGGGAGTCCCTGCCGGGGAGAAGTCCTGAAGGAAGAGCCGGACAAGGTAAGTCCTGGAGGATGCTAGGGTGACAGGGACTAAACTTGGACCTTCGGTACAGCCACAGATTCCCTTCATGGCGGGGAGGCATAGGGGAATGGTCATCATCTCCATCCCCCCCCATCCAGAGACTCTCATTGGCCATGGCAATCCCAACCCCCCAAGATTGTCTACCAGTTAGGTGGTCTGGAGCTTTGTCAATAGTGCAGGGAGCATAACCACTGGAGCCTGATATTCAAAAATGGGCAAAGTGGAGCTCAAATATTTGCACTGTGCCTTGCCCTTACCCAGGTGTCCAATAATGCTATATTCAGTGGAATAGTAAACTGGCACTATTCCACCCAATATAGGGCCATTGCCACCAGTGCTAAGCCACTTAGTGCTGGGCAGACATGGTTCCCAAATTAGGGCATCATAATGGCTTGCACCCAAGCTAAATATCCTATATTCAAATGAGCCCATGCAAAAGAGCCCATTAGGCATGCAAGGCACTAAGAGGCTATTTGCCCGCCCATTATGGACTCATTTGCATGGGTAGCCTGATGATTTAGCGTGGCACCACCTCCCACTAGCCTGGTCCCAAAGAGCTCTACCTGGTGCTAGTTTTTCCTCCCCCAGCCAATCACTGTCCCTAAGTAAAACATCAATGTTTCTCTGGTGCTAGCGGTCTCCCCTTAGTGATCAACATCCTAAAGGTAAAACTGAAAGTTCTCTGTTGTCCAGTGGTCCCACCCACAACCAATCACAGCCCTGAACATTTCCCTGGTGTCTAATGTCACCCCCCCTGTAGATTGCCAGCTGAAGTTAGAAATTAAAAATTCCCTGCTGCTAGTGAAGCACCCCCTGCCAATCATCATCCCTGAAGTGAAACACCAATGTTTCCCTGGTGTCCAGTGGTCTGACCCACCAATCGCTGTCCCAAGGTTAAATATAAATGTTACCCTGACATCTAATGGTGCCCTCACCCATCCCCCATCAGTGTCCCAAAGTGAAACATCAATGTTTCCCTGGTGCTAGTGGTCCACCCCTGTTGATCACCACCCCAAAAGTAAAACTGAAAGCTTCCCTTGTGTCCAGTGGTCCCAACCCCAGCCGATCGCATTCCCAAACTGAAGTATTAACATTTCCCTGCTATCTAGTTTTGCCCCCCCCCATCAATCACTGGCCTGCAGTTAGAGAGTAAAGATTCCCTGTTGCTAATGGTGCCCCCTTCCCCAGGCAGATTGATGTCCCAGAATTGAAACATCAATGTTTCCCTGGTGTCCAGTGGTCAAATCACCTGCTGATCGCTGTCCCAAATTAAATATGAATATTTCCCTATTGTATAGGGGTGCCTCCCCCACCCCCGTCGATCATCAGTCCAAAGTTAGAAATGAAAGATTTCCTATTGCTAGTGGGCCCCCCTCCCATCGATCACTGTCTGATGTAAAAAATAGACATTCCCTGGTGTCCAGTGGTCCCATCTTCCCACTTACACTCATGCACAATGACTATAATAGAATTCCCAGGTGTCCAGTGGTCCCTTCCCCCCACCCGATCATCCTTCCAAAACACAGACACCATTTCCCTGGTGTACAGTGTATAAGTGTATATATATATATCTATATATATATATATATATATATATATCTATATATATATGTATAGATATATATATATGTACAGGATAAAGATTGTATTCTACGGGCAAATTGGAAATAGGGAGGGGGTTCCGCTATAACATCAGGGAAGCATTCATTGCATTGCAAGTGGAGATTGGGGATAGGAAGGGGGTCCACTAAACCACCAGGAAACGGTTTATCTTTCTTATACAGGGGACCAAGACGGGGATTGGGATACCCTGGACACCAGGGATCCGGTGACTGTATGTCAGGTGGGTGATCAGATGGGGGGCAGGGCCACTGAACACCAGGGAATACTATAGTAGCCATTGGGTATGTGTGGGGGTGGGATCACTGAACACAAGGGAATGTCTACTTTTTTACATTGGTGATGATCGACATGGAGGGGGACTACTAGCACCAGGGAATCTTTAATTTCTAACTTTGGGCCAGTGATCGACATAGTGGGGTACCACTAGACACCAGGGCAACATTCATATTTAACTTTGGGATGGTGATTGACGAGGGGTGGAACCACTGGACACCAGGGAAACTCAGTTTTACATTTGGAATGGCAATCAGTGGGGAGTGGACAACCAGCATCAGGGAAACACTTATGTTTAATTTCATGGATGGCATTCGGTGAGGGGGGGGTGCCACTAGACGACAGGGACTACTGTGTTGGGTGTCAGGGGGACACTGCACTTCCTCCACCAAACGCTAGGGTTGTGCATGTGTAAGTCAAGGTTTGTTGTAACATTTTTTATTTTCAAAATAAAAAGAACATACAGCATCGAGGCCAAAGCTTTCATGTACAGTAAACAAAACAATGTACAGGTACAGGTATTTAATCCTCAAGGGGGGGATAGGAAAGAAGAGGGGAGAGGGGAAACAATCAGAAGGAATTAAGGAACAAGGTATACATAGCCTAACAGAGAAACAGAAGGCAAGCTGAATTTATAGTTGTGCACAGGTGAAGTCTAAGAGATGGTGTTACATACATTTCTGCCAAAGTGAAGGCGAAACAGGTCCAAGTATAGCAAGATATGTATGATAATATGGTACTCACCTGGAGTGAAGCATATATCAGTGAAGCATTGCTGGACATAGATACACCTGACATGACTTCTGGGTCTAGTTGAATCCCTCTTCAAGGCTTTGGGGGGAAAGCTGAGCTAGAAGTGTGTATATGTTCGCAAGATCCAGACTTATCCTGGAACATAAACATGCATATCCCAAATAGTCTAGTTCTTGGCCTAAGCAACTTATATAACACATGAGCATAAACAGATACATCAGGAGGGGTGGCAGATATATACAACATGGAAGGTAAAGGTTGAGTCCTAAAAGGGGCCTGTTAACTGGAGTCTGTTAAAGTTAGGTTAAGTACAGGGGACATTAAGAGTCATCTTTTGTCCTGGTCTGTCAGAATTGGCAGTGGTTTGTCAAGATAAGCCCTGAAGGGACTATACATCAAACTCAGAATACCAATAATTTTACCAAACTGCATCCAGCAGAGTATGGTGGTATTCACGCTATGCCTGCCTGGGGGTTAACATCATTCAGATAATTCAGATAAGGGGCCCAGCAAAGTCTAAATTTGGAGATTTGATATGTCTGGAGGTGGGAAATCCTGTCCAGTTTGGCAAGGGCTGTGAGAGATGCCAGAATTTCTGCCAGTGTGGGGATCAGTGAAGATCTCCATTTGCAGAGCAGGGCTCTCTTGGTTTGTAGGGTCAGAAGGGCAAGCCACCTATACTCGGAAGGGAACAGTTTTGGTAGGTCATTATGGATTCTCAGGAGGTAGAAAATGGAACTAAGGGGAATCTGCTTGCAGAGCACAGTGGATGCTAGATCTTGTATGTCTAGCCAGAGGGATTGTATCAGTGGACATGACCAAAATATATGTAGCAAATCTGCTCCTGCCCTTTGGCATCTCCAACAGTTATCTGAATTCAGAAGTTTGGCTTTTGTGAGAACAGCAGGGTTATTCTACAAAGAATAAGCTATTTTGTTTTGGATTAACCTTGATCTGGCATCCCTCAGCCAGACATGTGTGTCTTTCCAAGCTTGATCCCAGTCCATAGATGGAGCAGAGTGCTGAAGCATATTTTCTCATTTATACTTCGCTTTTTCCAATTGAGAGGGGACAGTATCTCTTAGCTTAGTATAGATACATCCTGCAGGACCTTTAGGGTGTTGTAACCATATGTGGAAGTTTGATGGAGTGAAATGGGGTGAGGGTGGGCTCAGGGAGTGGTAGAGTGCAGCTCTGAGCTGGAGGTATCTCCAGAATTCCAACTGGGGAAGACCCCATAACTGCTGGAGGGATTGAAATATGTGAAGGACTTTAAGACTCTGGTCCATCAGATCACCCAGTTTGTAAATGCCTAGATCTGCCCAGTGTTTCCAACATACCCATTCTTCCCCTATGGTATTAGAGGGGTTTTGCCAAATAGGAATGTTGGAAGGCGGGAGAGGGTTTATCTTCAGCTTTACATGTGTGGCAAACCAGTTGGTTCTGGATACCTCTACCGTAGGTGAAGTATGAACAGGCTAGATCTGGAAGAGAGCTTGGATTTGTCCTTAAATGAAACAAGAAGTGAAGAATGGTGAATCGCCTCAGTGATAATTCACACAATTTAGATCCATTGGGGGGAGAGGGGCGAAAGAGAACTGCATCCATTTTACAGTTTGTGCTTGGAGAAAGGCCTAACAATAGCCTTCTATCCAGGGAAGGTTCCAACCCCCTTGGTCCCAGTGTGCTCTAATTTTGGAGAGGCTAAACCTGGGTTTGGAGTCCTCCCATGAGAAGTCCCCAATTAGTCTGTCAATGGCCATGTGCCACTGCTTAGAGAGGGAAATGGGAATGTGCATTAGAAGATAAAATATTTTGGGGGCTGAGACCATTTTTATGGCTGCAATTTTCCCTGCTAGGGTAGGTTTGAGAAGTTTCCATTTATCAAACTCTAACTTGATAGAGGAGAGGAGAGGAGAGGAGAGGAGAGGTTGTATGTTAGCAAGCAAGAGTGCTTCAAGGGATGGGAAAAAAATGCAGTAGGCACCTTATTGGTACTTTTAAGAACAGATCAAAAAACAAATGATTTGATACCTTTTACTGGACCAACATGGATGTTACAGAAAAGAACAAATGATGGGATGGGGATGGGTGAAGGGGATGAGGGATGGGGTGAGGATAATTCCTAGGTAGGTAATTTCTTTAGGTGCCCAGAGTAGACCAGCTGACTCTGCCATCCGCTGGGTACAGTGTCCATTCAGGGGAAGTAATTCGGTCTTGGTTTGATTCAGCTTTAGCCCTGAATATTTAGAGAAAGCATCTAAGAGGTCTAGTAAGGGGAGTTTTGAGCAGTGGGTACCAGCCAGAGGGAGGAAAAGATTGTCCGCGTACATAAGAGTTGGGTATTCTGTGTTCCCCACTGTTAAGCCATTGATATCAGGATGACTTCAAATGGCATTGGCCAGTGAATCCACGGCCAGGACAAAGAAAAGGGGGGGAAGGGGACAGCCTTGTCTAGTCCCTCGTTCTAGCAAGAATGGGGGGGTGAGTGTTGAGTTTTGCTGACTCTGGCAGAGGGTAGTGTGTAGATGGCTTGAGTCCTAGAGAGAAATTTATCACCCAATCCAAATTGTGTGAGGACTAGGTACAGATAATCCCATTTGATAGAGTCAAATGCTTTCCTGAAATCCACTACCATGGCAGCAGCTTCTGTTGGAAGAGATCTAGAGAGATGTATGAGGTTCATAAGGGTTCTCAGGTGATCAGAGCTGTGTCGGCCAGGGATAAAGCTCACTTGTGAGGGGCGTATAAGTCCAGGGAGTAACGGGCTTAGCCTAGATGCCAGGATTTTGGCATATAGCTTGTCGTCAATGTTAATAAGAGAGATCAGGCAGTAGCTACCCGGGTTTGTAGGATATTTGCCCTTTTTGGGGATAACTACAATGGTAGCTTCCCTTAGGGAGGGAGGAAGGGAACCTTTGAGTTTGATTTCTTGAATACCTCGGTTAGGAGAGGAGTAACAGTTGGGGCTATGGCCTGGTCGAAATCTGCTGAGTATCTGTTGTTACCAGGGGATTTTCCTAGCTTTAGACTCTGAATGGCAGAGCTCACATCTTCAGTGGAGATAGGGAGATAAAACAGTTGTACATGGTTGGCGGTTAGCTTGGGTAGTTGTAGAGTGTCTAAAAATGGTTGAGTCTCCCTGTTTGGATCTGTGTGCATGGAAGAGTATAGTGATCTGTAGAAGGAGGCCATGATATTATTAATCGCATCTGGGGCAGTGGGAGTACCCTTTGTTTGTCTTTCAAGCCTGAAATGTATCTGCTGGCTTGCTGCCTGTGAAGCTGCTAAGTGAGTACTTTGCCTTTCTTATTACCTGATTTCCAGAATGTATGTGGAGGCGGAGGATGGCCAATTCAGCATTCCTATTAAGAAGCTTGTTGATTTCAATGCATAGTCCTAAAATGGTTCTACCTATTGGGGAGTGGGGGGAGGAAGAGGGCATAACTTTAAAGATGGCTTCAGCTTCAGTTAGTTTCTGTTCCAGTCGGCCAGTTGGTGTTCCCTTTCCCTTCATTTAGCTGCTGCGAACCCCATAATGCTACCTCGCATTGTGGCCTTAAATGCTTCCCAGATGTTACCTGCTGAGGTGTCTGAGGTAGGATTATCTGCTAGGAAGAGAAAGGCTCCATTTTGGGCCCAGGGGATAAAATCAGGGTCTCTCATTAGGAGAGGGTCTAATCTCCAGCTTCAGAGTGGGGGAGCTACTGGGTCCCACTGAATAAGAAACTGGACTGGGCCATGGTCAGAAATTACCCGTGGGAGAATTATAACATGAATGGTTTTTGCTGTTGGTGTAGATGACCCAAGCCAGAAGTCTAGTCTGCTATGTGAGGCATTAAGTTCTGAGTGGAAAGTATAATCCATTGTTCTGGGGTGAAAAAGTCTCCAGATGTCTGTAAGACCCTGATCTGAGAGGAGTTGGTACAATGTTTTTCCACTTCTAATGTGTGACTCCTTGCTCCCATCATTCCTATCTAGTGATGGGACCAGGGTAAGATTAAAGTCTCCTCCCATAAGGAGGGGGCAGTCAGGGCAGATTGAACTCCATTATTACCTCTGCAAGGTTGTGAAAAAATTACAGAGAATCCTCATTAGTGGTGTAGAGGTTGCAAAGGGTAATCAGCCCTGAGGGGTGTCATATGTTACTATTACCCAGCTATCGTCAGAGCTTGAAAACATCTTGATAAGGGCCCAGGGTAGGTATTCATGCAAAAGAATGAGGACTCTATGTTTCCTGGTGGGGGCATTCGAGTGTACCTGCTGACCCACCCAGTCCTTGGACATACGAATATGATCTTCTCCTGTTAATTTACTGTCTTGTAAAAATGCCACATTAGAATGCAGGCATTTCAAGTGGGCAAGGACTTTCTTGCATTTCACTGGGGAGTTTAACCTCCTGACATTCCAGGTGTGAAATGCAATATCAGACATTTTAATTTGAAGGGGATATGTAACAGGGGAAGAGAGATAAACTCTAAGGTGGTCCAGGTGGAGGGGTAAAGGAACTGTCCTCAGAAAATAGAGATATACTAGCTTGGTGACTATTGGAGACTGAGGTATTACTGCCCTCATGGGCAAGAGAGAGGAAGAGCAGCCACAGAGGTGGTTAGTGAGAACCATCCCAGCACTAGGGAATATGAAACCTGCCTATATCGATATGCAGATAGATTGTAAATAGACAGCACATACACCTGTACCCTGACAATAGTAACATTGAACGTAATATTTTAAAACAAAACAGTAGTGAGAAATGAGAAAGGACTTAACTGGCTGGGTCCCCAGCCAATGGTATGCCCAATCATATCTGCAAAGGAATGGGGAAGGTGAATCGAGAGCGAGGGGGATCTTTGTACCAGAACACACTGATTTAAACATACAGTGTGTTATCTCGCTCGAAGAGGTTGTCACAGGAAATCAATTAGGCAGTCTGTAGGCCAGTGCCCAGAGCCTACTGGGTAGAGTCCGTCTTGTGGACCCCCATAACTGGGAAAGGTGAAAGGTCCAAGGGGTAGGCATTTATAGTGCCATGGGACTGACACATGTAGACCTTTAGGAAGTGAAGGAACATGTTTGGGGGAGGGTCATTGCCTGATAATGATGAATCAGGGAAGGGGGGGGGCAGTTTGTGATCCAGGAAAGAGTACTGTGGGTGGAAGCTATGCAGTTCTGTGGTGTTGGCTCACCTCCATCTTGTACCCATCTTTGCATTCTGCTTAGGTCTTGGTGGGACTAGGGATTTGTTAAAGGGAATACTAAAGAGAAAGGGGGAGCAGGAGAGAAATGCCATCATAGAAACATCGAAACATAGAATTTGACGGCAGATAAGGACCGCTTGGCCCACCCAGTCTGCCCATTTCCCTACCTACTGGATAAGCTGCAGATCCTAGTTAACCAGCAGCCTACTTCTTCCTACCCCCACCCCCCAGAATTGCCTTATGACTATCCCATGCATGCTTGAATTCTGCCACTGATTTTGACTCCACAACCTCTTCCGGAAGGCCGTTCCATGCATCGCCCCTCACAAGAAACATTTGCAAGCAATCAACAAACAAGTAGCAATTAAAGCTTTACTATTACTATGTTGAACTAAACTAGTATGCCATGGTGGCAAGGTCACAACAGACAATATATGTACCTCTGAGGTGGTGTGTTTCATAGGGGCGGGAGGCATCTAAAGGCTCAGCCCATCTTATGTATTATACATTGAAGCACGAATGAGGGGAAAGGGCCCTGCCAGAGAAGCCTTACATGATAGACAGAGGCCTAGTTCTAACCTTCATTCTGCTATTCTCCCAATCATCACCTTGTAAACCCTCCTGTTTACTCCCCCAGACACAGGACCTTGGGTACTTATTTGATTAAAGATGAGATCGATCAGCATAGTTGATCCTCTTCGGTGGAGTACTTTGTTTCAGGAATGCTGGTCTTTGGGTTGCGGCCTAGCGAGGAACAGGAAGCCACGGTATGCAAGTCTGAGTTCTGTAGTGGCAAAACTATGTTTGTGTCAGTGGCCCAGGAGCTTACTACATTGTTGGGCTCTGTTCTCTCAAGGGGTATAGAGGTAGTATCCATATCATCCCAGGAATCCTTATCAGGAAGGTCACGGAGCATGGAATATCTATTTTGAGAAAAGCATGGACTTGTGTATTTAGGCTCCTCTGAATCCGCTGTATAGGAGTTCTGCTCTTGTTTATCAGCAGACCTTCTTTAGTCTTATGGGTGTTTGTGTTTAGAGTGGGCTGTTTGTGGAGGCTGCCTTCAAACTTTGAAGCTACGTGGTTCCAGCTCTTTCTTCGAAGTGTGATGTGCTGCTGGCAGTAATTCATTATACATGTCTCTCTGTCTTGGAAACCGTCAATCGGCATGAGGATTGGGGCAATCAGCTACTGAGTCATGGATCAGTTGATGCAAAAGACCGGGCTCGAGGGCCATGTTTCTGAGATATAGGCCAAAGCTACATCTGGAGTGGCAAATTGATGTGAAATGCCATTCACAGTTAGATTTAGAGTAGCAAGGTAGTGGAGAGCGAAGGGAACCTGCAGGTCATGCAGTCTCTGTCGGACATCCGAGAAGACTTTCAGTTTAGCTGAAAGGTCCCTTGACTAGTCTTGAAAGATCATGATTCTGTGTCCCTTCCACTGGAGCATACCTAGTTCCCTGGCTCTGGTCTGAATGGCTTCCTTCTCCAAAAAATTTAAGATTCGAGTGATGATGGGTCTTGGTCTGTCACCCTGTTTAGGTTTGGGCTGGAGGGAGTGATGGGCCTGCTCTCTCATAATTCTGGTGTCAGGAGGGAGCTTAAGAAGTTCTGGGAGAGCTTGGTGTAGAAAGGCTATGATTTTGCTACCTTTGCATCCCACCGGGAAGTGTAAGAGCCACAGATTATTGCAGTGGCTCCTATTTTCAAGGTCATCCAGCTAGTCCTGCAGCAAGTAGATTTGCACAGCCTGCTCCCACATACTAGCACAATCGCCTTGTAGGATGTCATTGTGGGTGAGTGATTTTTGTTCCACCCGATCGAGTCTCACATCAAGTTGTTGGAGAGAAGCTGCGGTGGTATAGGATGCTAAGGTTAATGCATCAATACCAGTGATAATAGACGAAAACATTTCCCTAACCAAGGGTTCTTCATTCCCCTAAGAGGAGTGCACCATGCGGCCTTTTCTGTGGGGATTGCCCAGAGTGAAAGAGGCGATAACTGAATAGTCCTGGGTCGAATTTCCCTCAAAGTCAGCCTGGTAGGAGATATATACTTCCGATTATCGATAAGCCAGTTTCCCAGGAGGGGTTCAACAATAGGGAGTTTTTTTTCGGGTTTTGGTCTCTGGGTACATGGCACTAGAAAGTTGCTTTGCCGTCTTATTTGCTGGTTGGCCATACCCCAGTAAGTCAAGATTTGGATCGATGGTATGTGCTCTGTGCAAGGCACCCAAGCAAAATAATCTAGCATAGCACACATACTCTGAATATTGGACTGTGCCAATATTCAGACCTCACCTCTTCACTTACATTGCCCCTCCCCCGACTATTGCCTGTGCACAAACTGAGTTTGCCCATGCTACCCAAGGCATTTCAACATTGCCTATCTGCGCTAAACCTAGTTTGCCCAGGCAAACTTGGTTTTGCACCTAGGCAAAGCTTTTAATATTGGGCCCCTGGTGTCTTGATCTTACCCTGTGTTGGTCAATGGGTGGAGTGACATGGACCCCTTCCCCCAAGAGAGAGAGAGAGATCAGCCCTAGGGACACTGAATGCTCCCCCTCCATGACAGCCCCTGAGTGACCAAGTCCATTCTAAAACCCCTGTTGATCATGTGGTACTGATCTGGTATACACCCACACACACACACACACACATATACAGTACACACACACACAGAACCCATATATTTTTTCAACATCTACAGGTCCTTCCCAAATGACCTAGTGGATCAGTATTTTTATTCTTCATACTGACCCATTTTCCCTTTTATATCTACAGGTCTGATAGGACATTGACCTTGTATAGGAGGACACTGACCATATGTATCAGATAAGTATTTTATTTTGTTTACCCTACATTGTTTGTTATAGTTAGTTAGTAAAGAGTTGCTTTCCTTTGTTGCCCCATTGCTGTTTCTTCTTTATAGGTATGATAGGCTGTTCTCCCAAGACCCTCTTATCCCAGGCTCCACAGGAACCAGGCAAGAGACCTCTTATTTGTGCTAGGATGTTAACCAGTAATGGTGTAATCTCAAGTATTATTATGACACTAGGCTTTTGCTTGTTATGTGGTTGATGATGCAGGGTTTGAAATGTCCCCACTGTTCTGACAGGATTCCATAATCACAAAAGGAGGGAACTTTACTGTAAAAAATTATGTTAAAGCAGATGTTAGGGTGGAATAATGCAAAGCTCACAAAGTACACAAAAAACATTAGGGGTTTGAATTCTAGGAGACTTGATGTCTTGGTGGTGTAGTGTTCCTTGGGGTTGTCAAGCCTAATGCCCACCCCTTCTCCTAAGCAACTAAGATCTCTTGCATCTTGCAGGGCCCTGTGGGAAGAAAGCTATGACTGATTCTGTTAGCCACATGTGCCAAGCCATATCGATTTTTCTTCAGAGAGTAACTGCCTATGAGGAACTGGCTTGGAGCAGTAGCTTATGTTTCAGAAAGGTGGCTATGGGCTGGGGGAGGGGTGGGCATTAAGGTTGGCAACCCTATGGAACACCACACACTCAATTTGCCAAGAATCCTGAAGCTACCCTGTTTTTCATTTTCTTACTTTGTGGGCTTTGCAGTTTTCAACCCTAATGTCTGCATTATTGTAGTTTTTTGCAATGAGTATATACTGTATGTATATATACTGTATATATATATGGAGGGGACATGTAGTGTTTTTGGGACACTCGGTCACTGTATGCAAGAAAGGAGGAAGTATAACATTATGGGTAAGGGCACTGGGCTGCAAACCAGGAGACCTGGGTTTGAATCCCATCAGCCCCCACTTACATACTTTATGACCCCCAGCAAGTCACTTAACTTCCTTGTGCTCCTAGGTCACACCTGGAAACAAGCTCAGGCTTAGTGTGCATTTTCTGGTTAAACAATCTCCCCTTCCCTATATGCAAGTTATTCTGCACCACTAACATTAGAGAAGTGAATTACTAATGTCACATGATGTAGTTTTATACATATTCAATCTCTGTGTTTGTCAGGTGAATAGGGGGCGGATTGTGGCTCATATTCCGGGTCTCTCTCTTTGCTGTTTGAAACTCCCTGTACACCAAATTGCAGCCACATTTTTTTCCTTACCTCTCCTGGATTGTAGAAAGGAAGCAATTTAGTTTTACATAGCACCATTCATGCAATATGTATCCCAAAATTCTTTACAATTGGGAAGGAGAGAGAAACCTAAAGTTCTTTGGAATAAGGCACAAACTAAATCAAATGTCTGAACATTTGAACATGCCTTTAAAGACTTTTGTTACTTTTTACAGCATGAAAATCTGTCAAAATAGAGTTACAGTGTTCTAAGCATTGTAAAAAGCATATTGTTCATTTGCCACAAACCCATAATCTGGTTCCTCACTTTGTTAAGGGGTTGGGGGGGGGGCTATAATTGACTACTTGCATGTGTATTTGTATTGACAAGAACAAAGAAAGGGGTTACTTCTGAAAAGTGCATTAGTTATAGCGCATACCACCACAGAGATAATGATACTGCCGTCCAGCTAATACCTAATCTCATTTATTCCAGTCAAGTAGAGAGGCAGTTTGTAGATGGGGCCTTTTAAAGTTTGATTCCAATAACAGACATGGAGAAGGGTGCTGTGGGATGCAAAGATGCTTGGCAAGTGCCACTGGACACCAGGGAATGCTCATCACAGTGTGGGGAAGGTTAGGCAAGTGCCACTGGACACCAGAGAGTGTGTAGCACAGAGTAGGAAGAGGGAGAGGTGCTACTGACACCAGAGAGTGCTTAATGGAATAAGTGGAGGGGTGCCATTTAGATAGAGTGTTTGGCATAGAGATGAAGGTTGGGGCCACTGGACACCAGGGAATGCTGGGCACAATATACAAAAACACTTATAAAATTGTTGCATAATATATTGGTTTCAGATTAATACACAGGTTTAAATATTAATTTTGGAGCAATATTCATATTTAAAGACAGAAGTTATTTTTCTTATTGGATAAATAAACTTATTTTGAGAGCAATTAACTTATTTATGGATTAACTTGAACACCTTTTAGTTGGCAATATTCTTATTTATATCCTTGATTGCCTACATCGAAAGTCTTGCTTCAAGACATTTGCAAGATTTGTCAAACTTAAATTAAGCAAAAAATGTCGGGATTTATGGGAGAGCAGTCTGAATTTAAGGTTTTCTGGAATTCAGTATGTCTAAGAACTGTTGTTTCAAGACATATGCAAGATTTGTCATATTTAAATTATGCAAAGAAATGTCTTGATTTGGGGGAAGCAGTCTTAACTTAAGATTTTCAGGATTTACCTCAGTATGTTTATGAACTCTTGTTTTTTAAGACATATGCAAGATGTGTCACATTTAAATTAAGAAGAGAAATATCTTGATTTGTGGATAAATGGTCTTAAGATTTTTGGGATTTACTTCAATATGTCTAAGAACTCTAGTTTTTAGTTCAACAGTCATATTTTACAATTTATAATCGTATTTTAAGAAATGTTAAGATTTTATATAAGATCAAAAATCAAATCATATTATCTAATTTTTTAAAACTCTTACTAAAATAATTGTCTTACTCCATTGGCAGATAATTTAATTTATTTTAAGGATAAAATATACAAACGTAATTTTTTTTTCCTAATTTTAAGACAAACATTTTTTTGCAGTGTAATAAAATACAACAACAAAATGAACTGTAATCTTTGGGTGGCACAACAGTGTGCGACCCCATCCACTATAATCCTCCAGTAATAATCCAATAATAATCCTGTAATAATCCTCCAGTCTAACCGTAGCTCCACATCAAGATTCTGGAAAGTTATCCACTACTTCTTTAAGCCTTCAGCCCAGTCCACTCCCCTGCCCTCTCTGTAGATGGCTCACTAGTCTCTGAACCTCCCTCAGTTGCCACTCATTTTAAATAATTCTTCACCAGTTGTGCACTCCCTTCTCCCCCATCTTTTGGTCACTTCCCTTTTCTGTCCCCAGCTGCCTTTCCCCAATCCCAGTAGCCTGAAGGCTTCCAATTCCATCCTGTTTCCCCCAGTAAGTATTCCTTGACCTTACTTCACTTAAGCCTTCTAATTCCAACCCTAATGGGTTGGACCCCAAACATCAATGTATCTTGGTTCAGGCCATTGCCTTTCCACTAGTTTACCTTCTAAACCTCTTCTTCTCCTTCTATTGGAGGCAGTATAATGTAGTGGTTAAGAGCACTGAGTTGCAAACCTGGAGACTTGGGTTTGAATCCCACAGCCACACGTGCATACTGAGTGACCCTGAGCAAGTCACTTAATTTCCTTGTGCTCCCAGATCACACCTGGAAGCAAGTTTTGGCTTAGTGTCCCTTTCCTGGTTAAACAGTTCCCCCTTTCCTCTTCCCTTCTCCCTCAGTGTTGTTCCTCAGACCTGGAAGATTGTGAAGGTTCTGCCTCTGCACAAAGGGGGTGACCCCTTCTCCCTTGGCAACTTCCAGTCAATTTCATCCGTCCTCTGTCTTGCAAAGCTTCTGGAGACCATTGTCTACTCAAGACTTACTGATTTCCTTCAATCCTCAGACCTCCTTTCCCTGTTCCAGTCTGATTTTGGGAAGCACCACTCTACAGCCTCTTCCTTGCTGTGAGTAACTGATTCTATCTTCACTGTGATGGCTCAGGAACATATCACTGCAGTTATATTCATTAATCTGGTCAAAGCTTTGACTCACTGTCCCAACACTCCTCCTGGACAAGCTGAGCTTTGCTGGCCTCTCAGCTTCCACTGTTGTTAAGTGCCATTCACACAGGTGGGAGACATCTTATCCAATCCCTTACCCATCCCAGCAGGGGTCCCACAGGGCTCCATCCTGGGTCCTGTCCTGTTCTCTATGTTCCTAAATGACCTCACCTCTACTTGTGTCTCTTTGCATATCCATATGTCTGCTGTTGACACAGTCACTTACACCTCTGGCCCATTGGCTTCAGCTGTGGAAAGCCTGCTTCAGCAAGAATTGTTAGATTTTGGGAAGGGTAACCAGTGGAATGTTGCAGGGCTCTGTTTTGGGCCCTTTCCTTTTTCAGATCTTCATATATGATGTGACAAAGGATATTTTTAATTACTCTGTTAAACATGCAGATGACTTCAAAATAGGTGGACCATGTAATACCCCACAATCAGCCCAAGATAGCCAAAAGAGACTTAGATAAAATCTCTATATGGGTCAGAAAATGGGTCATGAGGTTGAATATTGATAAAAGTAAGGTAATGTACATGGGAAAAACAATCTAAATATGCCTTACATAGAAACACAGAAACATAGAAACATAGACTTTGACGGCAGATAAGGACCGCTAGGCCCATCTAGTCTGCCCATTTCCCTACCTACAGGATAGGCTGCAGATCCTAGTTAACCAACAGCCTATTTCTTCCTACCCCCCCAACAAGAATTGCCTTATGTCTATCCCATGCATTCTTGAATTCTCCCACAGTTTTAGACCCCACAACCTCCTCAGGAAGGCTGTTCCATGTATCCACTACCCTCTCTGTGAAATAATACTTCCTCACATTGCCCCTGAACCACCCTCCTTCAATCTTTAAATTGTGTCCCCTTGTTCTTGCAAGTCTCTTTTTCTGAAAGATGCTACCCTCTTGGACTTTGTTGATTCCACTGAGGTACTTAAAAGTTTCTATCATGTCCCCCCTCTCCCTTCTTTCCTCAAGGGTATACATATTAAGCTCCTTTAGTCTCTCCTCATACGGCTTCTCTTGCAGACCCTGCACCATATTAGTTGCCCTCCTCTGGACTGCCTCTATCCTGTCTATATCCTTGCGGAGATGGGGTCTCCAGAACTGGACACAGTACTCCAGATGGGGTCTCACCAACTGTCTGTACAGAGGGATAACAACTTCATGTTTTCTGCTGATGATGCCTCTCCCTATACATCCCAGTATACCCCCAGTCCTCCCTACTGCCTTCTCACATTGCTTGCTAACCTTAAGGTCATCTGATATGATTACCCCCAGGTCTCTTTCCTTTTTTGTTGTTGTTACTACCTCCCCACCCATTGTGTATTCTTCCCCTGGGTTCTTGTTTCCCAGGTGCATTATTTTGCACTTCTTTGCATTGAATCCAAGCTGCCATACTTCTGACCATTCCTCCAACCTTGCCAAGTCCCTTCTCATCCTTTCCATGCCTCCTTGTGTATCAACCCTGTTGCAGATCTTGTGTCATCTGCAAAGAGGCATACTTTTCCTTCTAGTCCCTCTGCAATGTCACTGATGAAGACATTAAAAGGACTGGACCCAATACTGAACCCTGCGGTCCCACTAGTAACCCCCTTTCTTCAGAGTGGACTCCATTTACAATTACCTTCTGTGTCCTGTTGTCCAGCCAATGTTTTACCCAGGCTACCACCTGGGTCCCACTCCCAAGCTGGTTAATTTGACTATTAATCTTTTGTGTGGGACTGTGTCAAATGCCTTGCTAAAGTCTAGGTGAGGCCATGTCCACAGCCCCTCCCTGGTCTACTACTTTGGTCACTCAGTCAAAGAAATCTATTAGATTTGTCTGACATGACCTTCCCACTGTGAACCCATGATGCCTTGGGTCCTGTGCTCCACTGGCTTCTAGGTACTCGACTATTCTTTCCTTCAGAAGTGACTCCATCACTTTCCCTACCACAGAGGTCAGACTGACAGGTCTGTAGTTTTCTGTCTCTGTCTTGGACCCACTTTTGTGAAGGGGAATCACATCCGCCTTCCTCCAGTCCTCGGGTACCACACCATCCTCCCATGATTTATTAAAAAGAGTAGCCAGTGGTTTCACTAGGTCCTCCCTTAATTCTTTTAGAATTCTAGGGTGAATTCCATCAGGACCCATTGCTTTGTCCACCTTCAGTTTTAGGAGTTCTTGCAGAACCCTTTCTTCTGTGAAAGGACTGGGATCGACCCCCCTATCAAGAGTGCTTCTGTTAATTGGATTAGGCACTTCCCCCTCCTCTTTTGTGAATACTGAGCAGAAATATTCGTTCAGTATTCCTGCTTTTTCACTGTCCCCCTCTGCCCACCCACCGTTCATTCTATTCAGCCTCACTATCCCTCCCTTTGATCTTTTCACGGCTCACTGATGTACCCTACAAAGGTTTATCCCCTTCTTAACTGAGTTGGCTATCTTTTTCTCAGTTTGTGCCTTTGCTATTCTGACTTCCCTCCTGCTTCCTTCTGCCTTAACTGGTACAGCTCTCTGTCCTGCTCCTTCTGTGTTTCCTTATACTTCGGAATGCTATCTTTTCTTCCTGACTTTCACAAGCCACCTCTTTTGAGAACCATAGTGGCTTTTCTTTCATTTGATTTGTTTATTTGCTTCACACAAAGGCTTGTTGCCTCTGTGATGGCAGTTTTGATAATTCCCATTGTTGCTCCATATCCTCTTCTAGCCTGTTTGCTAGTGCTTTTCTGGGCACTCCCATCTTGCCAAAGTCAGCCCTCCTAAAGTCCAGTACCCTCACTTTTGTATGGCTTGACTCTGTAGCTGAGTTTAACGTGAACCACACTGTTTGATGGTCGCTTGTCCCCAGATGGCAACTCACTTCTAGATCTGAGATCCTCTCACTGCCCCCGTTTGAGAGTACGAGGTCTAAGATTGCTCCCTCATGAGTGGGTTCCGAAACTAGCTGTCTAATGCCTGCCACCTGTAGGGCATCAAGAATGGCCCTGCTCTTGGATGTGGCTGCAGCAAATGTGCTCCAGTTAACATCTGGCATATTCAGGTCTCCCATCAACAGTATCTCCCCTTTCTCTGCCATTCTAAGAATGCCTTCTATCATATCCTTGTCCATTCCTTCCCCCTGACATGAGGGTCTGTACACAACCCCTGTGCGGATTGTGGTGCCCTTTCCAGTCTCCAAGGTGACCCACAGTGCCTCCTCTCCTCCCTGTTTACTCTTTTGTTCAGTTGCTTTTATCCCTTCCTTTACATGAGAGCTACTCCTCCCCCTCTTCTCTCCCTGCCTGTCTCTCCTGTAGGTTATGTACCCTGGTATGTTAACATCCCAGTCATGGTTCTCTGTGTACCATGTTTCTGTGACTGCTACGATATCCAGGCATCCCTCTTCCATTAAGGCCATCAGCTCAGGGAGCTTGTTGCCCAGACTACGGGCATTGGTACTCATTACCCTCCATTTCTGATGGCCTTACTCCCTTTGCCCCATCCCTGTCCTTCTTGCCTTTGTCACTTTCTCCATTTACCCCTGCCCTTCTCCTATCGACACCTCTATGTTGGTGTTTGCTGCACTTACTACCGTGATTATTTGGGGGCTAGGATTTTCCTGCTCCTTTCCAGTGCATCCCCCTTGGCTAGTTTAAAAGCTTGCCAATGAAGCATTTAAACCTATCACCTAGGATCCTGGTTCCCTCCCTGACAGATGCAGCCCATCATGCCAGTATAGGCTTGCATCACTCCAGGTGGACCCCCAGTCCCCAATGAAGCCAAATCCCTGAGCTCCACACCAGTTTTTCAACCACTGATTGAATCCCATGGTGCGGAACACCCTAGCCTCTCCTATGCCATAGATGGGTAGCACCTCCGAGAAGGTTACCGTGCGTGCTACTTGACTGAGGCCCCTCCCCAATTCCACAATCTCTTCCTGCACTTCTCTAATACCTTTCTTAGCCAGGTCATTTGTCCCTAGGTGGACAATGACATCCAGCTCCCTCCCCTGTGCAGCTGCTCTGGCAATCCTGAGGATTCGTTCCCTGTCCTTCCAAGCCATGGCGCCAGGCAGGCACCTTACCTCCCTCTCCCCTTCCTCCCCCAGTTCTACCTTCCTAACAATGGAGTCCCCCACCAGGAGTTGTTTCCTTCCCCTGCAGGGTCCCCTGCCACCCTCCTGTGGGTCTCCTTTGTGGAGATTCCCAGCATCCTCCTTGGTCTCCACTGTGGGTGCCTCCATAAAGGAACCGCACTTTGCCAGAATGGCATAGGAATTGTGGAGAGGTACAATGGGAGAGATGCACCTCTGTTCCACCACCATCACCCTCCCTGAGCCCACTGTGGTCCAACCGCTCCTCTTTCTTGGCAACCTCTGAGGCAACGGCAGTGGCACTGGTGGTCCCTGGATGGAAGAGGAGGTCCCACAAATCCTGGCCAACTCAGCCTGGAGATGAGCAACCTCCTCCCTCAGCCCAGAGAGGTGCCTACAGATGGGACAACACCGCATCCTCCAGAACATCTCCTGGAAGACTGCTGCTCACAGCCACTGCACTGCACCACTCCAATCATGTCTTATTTCTGGCCCTTAACTGTTTGCAATCCTTACTCTTTCCTCTGTTTTTTCTCTCTCTCTCTCTCTCTCTCCTTACTTTCTGCCTGTGTGCCCTTTAAGCTCCTGATTGTCCTGTTCTGCGACAAGAATATCCTATATTTCACAGTAGACCACTTACTTGCTCAGAGGCAGACCTCCAGCAGCTAGAGGGGGCCAGAGAGCTACTCTTTCCCTTCTAGGATGGTGGGTCCTTGGTGGTTCTGTGATCACTCACTTCCTGCCCCTAAACAGGAAGTTCCTGTTGTCAGTCAAATCCTGTGCCTATAAAAATAGAACTAGTTTTGGGTGGGGGGGTGGACGGGGAGGGAAGGAGGGCAATATAGTCCCAGCAGAGAAGTTCATTTACACAGCAGTCCTTTTTCCTGGTGTCTTCTGCCAAGCTATTAGAAGAAACTTTCTAAGGCAGTCTTTAAATGTAGCTTCCTTCTAGCTAAGCCACTCCCCCTACTTACCAGATCTTTCTACAAGTAATTTAAACCTCACAGCAGTTAAGTCCTTTCAGTCACCTGAGATTTACACCTAGATAACTCTTCAGATACCCATTCAGTTCAGTTTACCCAAACTGAGCAGAGAAGTTCAGTCACACAGCAGTCCTTTCTCCTGGTGTCTTCTGCCAGGCTATTAGCAGAAACTTTCTAAGGCAGTCTTTAAATGTAGCTTCCTTCTAGCTAAGCCACTCCCCCTACTTACCAGATCTTTCTACAAGTAATTTAAACCTCACAGCAATTGAGTCCTTTCAGTCACCTGAGATTTACACCTAGATAACTCTTCAGATACCCATTCAGTTCAGTTAACCCAAACACACACTTTTTTTTTGTATGTTGGTTTTTTACCCTAAATTAAAGGTCAAATACAAAAGTTCTTCTACTTTAGTCCCAGAAGAGAAGTTCAGTCACACAGCAGTCCTTTCTCCTGGTGTCTTCTGCCAAACATAGTGGATGGTTAAATGTTGTATACCACTAATAATGAGAAGGAGTTGGGGGTCTACATTGCAGATGATTTGGGCTACAAACAACAAGTAAATGCAGCAGTTAGAAAAACTAACATAGTGATTTGATCCATTAAGAGTGATATAACTTTAAAAGAATCTGAAGTATTAATGCCTCTGTTTAGAGCATATGTTGGGCCCCATCTGGAATATGCTTCTCAAGTATGGTGCCCATATAAAAAAAAATAAGACTGTAAAATACTTTAGACAGTACAGAGGAGATACACGAAAAACATTTTTGAGCTAAAAAATAAATCTTATGATCAAAGATTAGAAATATTGAAGCTTATGCCACTGGAGAACAGAAAGCTTAGGGTAGATTTGCTTGTTATGTATGATGTTATTAATGACCCATACTTCATGTATGAATTTGGTTTTGAATTTAAAAATAATATGAGGGGTAATAGAGGTCACCCATTACAAGTAGCTGGTAGATCATTCAATACCATCAAAAGAAAATACTTTTTTACCCTTAAAGTCATTAGCCCCTGGAATAACCTACCAGTTGATGTAGCTGTGACTAAAACTAAGAATGAATTTAAAAGGTGATTGGACAAGCATATTCTCTCTGGTGGATATCTTAGTTATTATCTGTATTAATAAATAGGAGCAATTATGGGCATCTGTGCATCCTCGTTCATCGGTTTCCTCAGTGTGAATCTCAGTATGATTTCCACAATGTACTATGCAGGTTCCATGCCAATCAACTCAGCATCAACACCAAGAAGACTGTGTCTATGACATTCAGTACCAGCCAGAAACTGGCCAGGCTGTCATCCTCACCGGTCTTATCCACACTGGATGGCACCCCTATAGAGGCTGTCCCTGTCTTCAGGAATCTTGTGTGGCTTGATAGCAAGCTTGACTTCTCTGACCACATCAAAGCCATCCATGCCAAACTTCACCCTAAACTCTGTGCCTTGTTCCACATCAAGGGCTGTCTTTCTGTCCATGTCTGCTGGGAGCTGGTCACCAAAGTGGTTCTCTCAGTTTTCAACTATGCAGATGTGGTCTGTGGCACTGCCCCTTCTTCTTCTTTTGACATACTGAATACCATTCTGCAATGCCTTGTGTCATTTCGCTACCAACTCTTCCCTCCATACTCATCACTGCTCCCTCTATTACTCCCTCCTTGTCCTTCCACTACTGTCACATCACCAATCCCACTGTATTTCATTGATAAATACTGGTTTGACTCTCTTCTCTCCTACCTCTCCTCATTCCTGTCTCCCATCCTCTCTTCTTTCCACTCTCTCTCTTCTCCAGAGATTCCCATACCATCTCCATTCTCTACACTCCTCTTCTGGGCAAGCTGCCTTCTCCTATCTCCTCTCTTTCGTCTGGAAACTGCTTCCCCATGCCTTCTTCCTCTCCTCCTCAGTCCTGCCCTTAGACGTCAGCTAAGGCATCATCTTACTCCCTCCCGTCATTGTCAATTCCCCTCTTGATTCTTCTTCCTAATCCTCTCTCTTCTGACCCCATCCTGTTTAGGACTCCCTTTAATCTAGGCTAATCCTGATTATGCCTGTGGTCTGATCCAGTACCCCACTAGCACTGTCACCTTCCCCAACAGGCACTGTGCACTTTATTGCATTCTTGCATGCTTAAATATAATTATGATAATCCATGCTGTTTTTTATATATCTAATCACTACACTGCTCCTGCATTTGTAATGTTGCCTAGTAACTGCAATCTGATGTTTTGAAATGTTATTCTTTCTGTCCCCTTCCCTCGATTAAATCACACCAGGAAATTAGCTCAGTGTGCCTTTCCAGGTTACCAATTTTAAGTAAAATAAATAAATACAATAACCCCATAAGTTCACTTAAGGCCCTGTAAAGATGTACAGCAACATAATAATTTGCATATGGACAACTTTTCATGATGTGATAAAGAAAGCTGGCCAGTGTTAATGTAGTCTGAGTTAGAGTAACATGGTTTGGAATGAGACAAGGACTTGCATCCTTTTGCAGTGAAGTACTATACTCACTAGAGTTGATGTGACTTGTTCATGTATTGTAAGTGTCCATGGTGCAATTAGAGCCTGGGTCTCCTGATTCCTAAACCTGTGCTTTAACCACTAGACCATGCTGTCATATTTTAAACAGAAATCAGAAATAGATAAATTGGGGCTCTAATTGCCTTGTAGGGGGCATACAGGCACTTCTATGGTGTTATACCCCCAGTAAGGAAGCTTCCACTACCCTATCCTGACCCAACTATACTTGAAACCTTTGAAGTGGGCTTCTGATAGCCTCCTAGATACAAAATGTACCCTTCAGCTTCCACCCCTGACAGGGGTTCCTATTTGTCATAGTGGCCCAGAATTGCCCCAAACTGCTGCTATCTGTATTGACAGGTGTCATGTGTGCCCAGGTCAAGTAGAATGAACACACTTCCCCCATTCCAAGGCAGCTGGCTAAATTATGTTATGCTCCATACCTTGTACTAACACTTGGTCGAGCAAACTGGAATTTTAAGGGACTACTAATAACGCAGTACTAGGGATCATGGAAAACTTTCTAGAGCAAGCAGTGGCAGGTTGGGAAATACAGGAGGCCACTGAACTCTTCCCTAATGGCATGTGAAGGGGAGATCCCCTGCCAGGGTAAGCAGTGGAGGAACAGCACTGGACTATGGCAGTTCCCCATCAAAATATAGTATCCATAGCTGGATTTAAGCCTGGGTTTCTAGATTCATTGAGCCTCATTTTTTGGGGCTCCAAATACAGTATGATGGGTGAAATTATGGCTACGGAGAGTGTAGTAGGCACTGCTGGAGATTCAGGCCAGCCAGATTTTGCTTAGACGGAGTGGAGTACAACAAAATGAGCCTTTGCTGGTCTGAGTCAGTCCTGGGCCAAAATTATGCAAATATCCCTCTGAATAAAGGAATCACTATCACACCTACTGTACATCTGTAAACTCTGCCCCCAGCTCCCTCTTGCCTAGCCACAGATAATTAGAAAGCTGGAAATCATGCAGGGAGTGAGAGTAAATGAACTGTACAAACAGGAAGTAGGCCTTCAGCAACAAGCAGAGAGAAAAATGTTTGCTGCAGCCTCTTTACATAATTAATGAGCAATTAATGAGCAGTCAATGCCTCTGTAAAAATGTTGGCAAAACAACAGTTAAATGCAGTTCAGCATGCATTATATTTCACACATATTCTATATTTCCCTTTCTCATTCAGTGTATCACTATGGATATTTGCAGAAGTCCAGGCTGTGTGGGCCTTGATGCTTGGTTCCTTCTGCATCTTATTCCCCACCTTGGGCCATAAACTTATGAAAGTTCAAACTTGCAAACATAAAGCTTCAAACCAAACAATGTTCAGCCGAGGCTAAATATTAGTTTAAATTTAAAGGGGCATATAGCTAAACAAAGTAAAAGAAAACTCCTTGGTCCTCCGAGGGTGGTCAGAGCTGGTCCCTTGGCCACACCTCACCAACCACATTCATCTCATGCTTTCTACCTCCTTCTCTGTCCTCCAAAACACATATCCAAACGCTTTGCTGACATCTGGAAGTGTGACAAGAGCTGATACTACCTTTTGAACAATCCCCCTCTTTAGTCCACTCCCAGTACCCCAAAAAAAAACAGTTTACTGTTGTGATGTCCTGGCAGGTGCCACCACCACAAGTAATACAAGTACACATTCTACTGCAATTAGCACTGCAGATATAACTGCCGGTGCCACCACCACCACCACCACCACCACCACTGCCACAAGTGTTTACTTTGATCTTTCCATCTGGTCCTCCATCCCAGACTCCAGAACAGATGTTCTTTTTTCTAGTTTTCAGTAGGCCTATCAGATTGAATAGCAAAATAAAACGTGTCCAAGCTAATACTCCACTTAAATGTACTATGCTGTGCAACTCTGCTTCTGTATACCCAGTTTCCAAAACCTCTTGTTGTTCTCTACATATGCTGAGCAGCAAATATCTCATTTGTATGTTTGTTTTTTTCTAAGTGAGCATTATTATGATCTCTTTCCTAATTCATGTGAACATATTGGATCAGTCTGAGCTGTAAGAGGGATTTTGGGTGCTTGCCCCTCTTCCACCCACTACAGCTTCAAAATAATCCTATTCCCTCTCCAATTTCACCCACTCTCCACCTTTCTCTGCTGACTGTCTACCATTATTGTTGACCTGTCTTCCCTGCTTGTTTTTGTTTGATGATGTAGTTACTAGATGTATGATTTTGGTCCTATCTTTGCCCTATAGCACTTGACCTTGTTATAATTGCAGTTACTGTTCTCTCCCTCTGTTTGTATTGCAACCCACTTCCCCAGGTCACACCTGCAAACGAGCCCCTGTTCAGTGTGCCTTTCCCAGTTACCAAAGTTTAAATAAATAAATAAATTATTCATTTGAAGTTTTCCAACCACAACACTCAAAATGCACAGTGGAAGTGGGTGTGTTTGTGCAGCTTATACTTCCTACTAGTAACATTTCCTGAGCTGTATGTTCCACATACAGTATGTCATGCTGTTCACTGCTTTGATGCTTAGGGAATGGCAGATATGTTATGCAATGACCCCAGCTTTTTCCTGTCTGTGGCCGTCAAGTCAATATCCACCAAATCCATTGATTCTGTAGTAGGAAGTACAACCTGCACAAGAAAATACACAGCCACTGAGCATTTCCACAACCAGTAGTGGGTGCTCAATCCTACTACCTGTATTTCTAGCTCTGGCCCACCCCAGCCCTGATGCAAAAACCAGCAGTAGGTGCTCAATCACACCACTGGTATTCCCCCTCTCACCCACCACATCTGAGATACAAAATCCAGCAGCTGGTACTCTTTCCTGCCACCAGTATTCCTCACAACCCAATAACAGGGTGCCAATCCCAGGTGCTGGCAAACAATCCCACTCACACATAAGTAAACAGCCACCCATTACACACTCTCAAGACCAAGATGTCCAAACCCCAGTGCCAGCTAATATTCCCCTGCCATTATATGTCACACCAGGGTGCCTACCTTCATTACCATCAAAAACAAAAAGACAAACGCACCAAAAATGGGGTGCCCAATTTCAGTGTCAGAACCAGTCAAGAATTAAATCATGCCTCACTGTTCTTTTTTATTTAAAAAAAATGTGAAAAAGAAAACCATCCATCAATGTTTTCTAGTCCTCTTACCCCAGTCCACAACCCGACGACCCATACCTCTCAGCTGTTCCCAATCATGAGGACTTCCCTCCTTATACTCCTCAAAATGTTCCTGTCCCTCATCTGTCCCTCATAGAAAGGGTGCTGCCCACACAGAGATGGTGCTGTAAATTCAGATTTTAAAGCAGAAATCGATGTTATTCTTACATGTTAAATCAAAAATAAACATTTGTACAAGTAAAGGCAATAGCTTCCATAGTGCTAATGTCTCTATGTTTGAAGATGTGTCCCTCATTATGAAAGTCAGTATTTCACATTGTCCCTCATTTTGAGTGCCCGTGTCCCTGATTTTGGAGACAAAAGGTTGAGAGGGATGCTACCACCCTATCAGTACCCAAACCCCCCAACTTACTTCTCTAAGATCCAGCAAGACACTCCTCTCATGATCAGCAATGCTTCTTTCTCTTTGGTGAACAACCAGAAACAGACTGAAAACATGGTATGTCCAGTTAATAGCTTTTTAATGTATTTTGAGATTTTACTCATACCAGTGTCATTTTTTTAACATGTTTGACCCAAATTTTAAACATTGCCATTTTTTTCATACAGTTTATTCTTCTGGGGTTGGCAATGTTCATTGCCACCCCCTGCTGGGAACCTGCCTCCCCAGAACTTAATTACAGGTCCCCCACATATCCCGTCCCCGTGATGGAGCAGAAGAGGGAGGGCCCCCCCCGGAAGACTGGATCTAGGCAAGACAGTCCTGGAAGGCAGCATGGGTAAGGTAGTGGGCTGGGTATTATGCTCCAGCCCTGTTTTCCCATTGTCTGTCTCCTGGCCAGGTGGCATGTAAGGATACAACTGTGTGCATGCATGGAGGTGCACACGTACTATGCATATGCTGCCTGATGACTGCTTAATGTTATCTGTGCTACCTTGGCACCTTGCCTCCACTCTGTGACAGTACCTGAGTAGCATGGCATACCCTGCCTCTCCAGGGGAAGAGAGCAATCATTGGATGTGCAATTCTCTCTCTTCTGGCCAACTCCCAGTGGCCAGGGCTGGCTCCTAAACCCCAGTTGCCAGCATGTCCGCAGGTATGGTTCAACACTCTGCGTCAAGGTCAGTTGCCTATAGACTTTTTTTAACTCCCCCTCATGAACAACGCAGGTGTAATGCCCCCCCCCAATCATGTTTTTGCAGTTGCTCCACAAAATCATCTTGAAGATGGGATTTTAAAAATTCCATCTGTGTGGATCAAATGCTGGTATCATAAGTAGACACTGTGAAACATTTACAATCAAAATGTTAAAAAACAGCAAAGTTATGTATAAATGTTGAATTTTGCTATTTTTCCAGATTTTGACACCAGATTTTCAACAATGCCAGTTTTTGTACACCACCTGACATGACAAATATAATTTTTCAGATCCTGTCAAAAACATCCTTTCACATTTGTGTTGCAAAATGATGGTTTGACTAGGATTTCATATATAGCTGTTTTCATAAAGTGGGGTAATAAAAATACTATGTTGAAAATTTGGGCTCAAAATCTCAAAAAACAACAATGTTATGAACAGGCATTGCCATTTCTCAGCATTTACTCATAACGCTACAATCATTTTACATTTTTTTATCAAGGCTTTTATGACCCTGTTCATTGCTGGCCCCGCTTTGGCACTGAGCTGTCCACCAGTCCCAACACCAACCATCTCTGGGACTTACCTGAGCTGCCCCAAATCCCTCACAGATTACCCTTCTGTAGCAGGGCTGGGAGAGGAAGGTCACTCCACCACCTCACACCCAGTTACACATCCAAATTACCAGTCACGGCCTGGTTGGTGATGTGGGACCGGCAAGGGCAGCAAAGTGTTGAACTGCCACTGCAATTTTTTTTTACACCGCCCCCTACCTGAACATCATGAGCATCCCTTACTCCTGCCTCGACACTCTCAGTTTCCCTGAGTATGAATAGCTACCCAGCTCAACTGCAGGGCGTTAATTGAGCAGCGGAAAATGATGCTCATCCTTCCTCAGGCTGGAGTGCTTCCACATGGCAATGCTGTTCCCCAGCCCCGGGCCACCCAGTCAGTGTCTTGAGCTGTTTATATGTGATAAAGATGAATACTACATATTGTCGACCCACAATAGCACCACAATAAGCAGCCAACATCAAAACCATGATGGACATCAGTGCAACTGCCACAAACAGCAACGGTCGCTACACTTTCCTACAACAACAAAAGAAAATAACATTTTATATGGGGGCTATGCCCCCCACACCCCATTTTGTGGGGAGGCAAGCCCCCCAACCCCCCCAACATTAAGATTACTAACTCCAGGGGAGACAGACTTAGGAAAAAAAAAAAAAGAAAAGCCCAGGACAAAAAAAATCCTGTCCCACACCAGGATCTGAACTCCGTTTCTTGACTTCAATTGGCAGTGGCTCTAGCCACTACACCAAATGGCCAGCTTATCAGGGCTTGCCCAAACTACACCACTAATCTTCTTCCTGTGGGTGTAGCAAGTGCACTGCACTGCTACACTTGCTCTAACCTACTCCTCATTATTGTGCAACAGTTGCTCTTACTACGAGTGGTTTTATTGAGTTGTTCTTATTGAGCCGCTCAATAAAACATGCTCATATCACTGTACACCCCCGAGGTTGCTACTGAACTCTGATCACTGTCTCAGGAGCATGACCGACTATTTGCTGCACCATTGATGAACCCTTTTAAGCATTTTGAACTAACATTTTCAACATAATAATCTTTTTACCCCATATCATGAACATGGCATGCTTCTCTCACAGTCTTGAGCTAGTTATTATAGCAATACTGCAAGTGGTCTTCCATATTTTTCATATCAGGTCTTGATAAAGTGCTTCTGTAGTGTGAAACATTAACATCTGTGGGGGGGTGCTACTATTATTGTGTTTAATAAATTATTTTTAAACATTCCCTAGAGGTGGGTTTTTTGCTGCTTCTAGGTGAGAGGTCGAAGTTTTCCTTTTGTATCATGTCTGTTTTCCTTGTTTGGCTGCTCCCGCTGTTTCTGTGTAGCCACAGCTTTTGACATTTTATTTAAGCAATAATGCACTCCAGGGTGTGTGTTGTGCTGGGATAACATCACGCCTGGGGTGATTAGGCATGAGGCCACAGGCTGGGTACGACTAATCACCCCAAAGTGACATTATCAACTCGCTACACCCTATCAAAATCTGATATTACTATATCAATGATAGTTTGTTTTAAACAAAAAAATAGAAAAAAATGATGTTTTTATGGGGATTTTTGTTGTATTTTTTTCATGTGTGGAGTTATATGTTTTCACAAAAAAAGTCCACAGTTTGACCAGTAGATGGTGCTGGCTGTATGTTCTGTATTGTATTTGCCTCCCCGGTTACCCTCACTACAGTGCTGTTTCTGATAGAACACAAAGGTCTGATGGTGTCACAGTATGTGTTAAAATGTGCTGCCTGTTTTGTTTTTTTCTGGTTGCTTGTTTAGTTTTTAATTTTAAATGCAGAGGCAGATGGAATAATTGTCAAGGAGCTGTGTTAACTGAGCCACCGAGGATAGCTGGCAAGCTGTCTGGTAGCGGCTGCCACAGTGTTGTTGTGGAGTAAAAAAGGTAAAGTAGAGATATGGCTTTCTTTTCAGACTATTGCCTTTCTTTGAAAACTCTTTTTAAATTTAGTTTGGCAGTACGAGTGTGCGCGGGTGAAGGAGATCAAATTCCGTATGCTCATGCGCTAGGTTGTCCATACTTCCGGGAGTTACGGCAGTAAGAAGGCACAGTTTTGTTTTGTGGAGCAGGTTTTTATTTTTTTACTGATAGTAAGGACAGCAGAAGAGAACGATGCAGAGTTAAATTCTTAGCGGTGGTGGAAGCAAAGCAAGTAAGGTCGGGTGTTGAGCAGGAATGAGAGAGTCATTAATCGTGGTCGTGGAATGATTCATTTTAAATTTTTACATTTCATGCGGTCATTTCTGTGCTAGGACTAGAGCCGTGATGTTGTAATGGGATAACATCACGGCTCCAGTCCTAGACTGGCCAATCAAAGTCCAGGATTATTTCATGCCATTGTATAATCTTTATTCAATTCATGGCTTCATTTCTTGCACAGAGTGGCTACTGTCAATGGCATCTCAGAACTGAACAGCATAATTCCAGATCCACACAGCAAGAAGCAGAACCATGCTGTTTGACAATGAAGTGGCAATGGGAAGCAGACACTGTGCATGGAATATGGATTCCTTAATTATGCTGAAATAAACAGAGTTTCTTAAACAATGTTTTCATTTATAAACAGCTAATCAGCAGTTTAGCCTTTGGGGGGTCTTAAACATGTGTCCTATTTTCCTTGAAGTGAGCAGTGGGAGCTACAAGAAATAAAAGAGATCAATGAATGCTCAGGTAGGATAAGCATAAATAGAGCAAATGCTAAGCATACCCCAAGTTTAAATGTCATTTGTGAAATTTTTTGGTTTTATTAATATTAGTAACATGTATTACTAACAAATTAGTACTTATTTTACATAGAACTAAATTGTTCACATTTCTAGTACCATAGAACTGTGTTAATGGGCTTTTTTCATGGCTTCCTCTTTGCCAGTTTCTGAGAAGAGTATAATTGAAATGGCATCATTTAGATCACCAGAGTCAGATTTTCAGAAAGGATTGAATATAGACACAAATGTATAATCTAAACAAACATTATATGCTCACAAACCAGGGCAGTGATGCTGCTGGGCATAGCCTAATTAAACTCAAACAAACAGCAGGACACACACAACAAATTGCTATTTCATATTTCCAGTTTTATTAAAATGCAACAAAATGCCAGTAACAAAAGATACACTCCAGAGCTTCGTGGCTTGCAGCCCCAGCAACAGGGAGATGAAATAAAGGATGCAAATTGATGCATAACTTATTGAAGCAAAAGTGGCTTCACTTGGACACAACTGCATCCAAAGTTTAGAAGGTTAACAGGCTAGACAGATGACTGTCAGAGCAAATACGGTGGAAGGGTTGATCTTTAATGGATCAATTTTAAAATCTTGCCTTATGTTTAATTACTTTGATTATCTAACCCTTTATAAAAAGTGTTTTTGACTGGTCAAGCCAGTGGATGGGTATTATGTACTATACGCACTCATTGACAGTTCAGTCAGCGGCTGGCTGTGGTGGTGTAAGGACGGCTATGCCAGTCACTAGCTCTGGTCAGTTTTGGGGGGACGAGGTGGTGAGTAACTGCTTAATAATGTGGGGAGGGGCCACTTGACTACTGGCAACTTTGTATTTCTTATATGGATTGGGGCTGAGACTGGGGGAACCCCTAGACTACCAGGGCTATGGGGGATGTACAGTATGAGAATTCTTCAATGATTGTGGATTTGGGAGGGGAAACCATTAGAATACCAGGGCTATGGACAATGCATGAATTATTCAGTGCTCGGGGATTGAGAAGGGGGACTACTAGACTACCAGGGATATAGGGCATGTATTTTATTTATTCACTGATTGGGATCAGGGAGTGGGGACCACTAGACTACCAGGGCAACAGGGAATTTATTTTACTATATGGTTCAGGCTGGCCCAGTGCACTCCACAGTGACGCATGCAGATGAGCCCATAATGTGCATGCAAATGACTCCATTGCACCGTGCATGACCAATAGGCTCATTTGCATATTTTGGCTGAATATCGTCCATGGGATCCATAACACACACCAGTGTGCTCCATGCAGTACCCCTGTGGGCAGTCCTCAGTCCCTCCCCCTGGTTGCACTGTGCATATCATGGTGACCCCTTGCTATGTGCCACTCATCCAGGTTCCAATATTCAAATGGATTGTATGGTCTGTTGGTTCGAGCAGTCAATTTGAATATGGTGCCAGAACCAGCAGCCCATTTTTTTTTGTGCAGTGCATCATTTTGCGTGTGCAACCAGCTGGCTCGGAATATGGGGGTCAATGACTTTAAAGCCATCACACTGCTTGAAACAAGATACTGTAATGCTGAGTGCTCAGGGCTGAGGTTGCTGAACCAGCAGTGACTAAAACTCTTGACAGAGGCACATTTATACCTTATCTTTTGTAAAAGAGACCGATTTTGTTAAATTACAGTATATTGAATCTTCAAGGAGAACTGCACTGGACCTGTATGTAATGATTCTTGTCAGAATCTGCCATTTTAATACTGGTTTTGATTGTTGTTGTTTAATATTTACTGGCTTCAGTTATGGTTTCTGATTTATCCATGGATGTTAAGGACCATTTTAGAACTCTATGATATAATTTATGTTCTTGATTAGATTCTAATACAGAACTCTGTCATTGTGAGAGACATAAACTATAGTATGTCATGCACAGAAACAGCAACTGTCAGTGAAAATAGGTCACCATAATCCACCCAGTCTGCCCAGATGTTCTCTGTCTAGTTTATCTCCACAGAGCCTAACTGGTCTAAAGTGACCCTTCCTTCCCTTTGGCTATTTATTAATATTCCTCTATATCTATCCCATGCATGCTTGAAACACCCGACTGTTCCTACCTCCACAATTTCCTTTGGCAGTGTGTTCCATGAATCTATCACCCTTTCAGTGAAAACTTCCTCAAATCTGTCTTAGCTCCCCCCACATACAATTTTGTTGCACGTTCCCTGGTTCTGGTACTCTTTCCCATTTGAAAGAAGCTCCTCTCCTGCATCTTGTTCAACCCTGTGAGGTACCTGTAGGTCTCGATCATTTCATCTCTCTCTCTCTCCCACCTGTCTTCCAGGGTGTACATGTTGAGGTCCCTCAGTCTCTCCTCATAGGGCTTCTTGTACAAACCATGCACCATTTTATTTTCCCTCTGAACCACCTCCACCCTTTATATCCTTTATGAGGTGCGGTATCCAAAGCGGGACACAGTACTCCAAATGGGGTCGCACCAGTGCACAATACAGTGGAAACATCACCTCCCTTCTCCTGCTGGAGATACCCCACCCTATGCACTCTAGCATCCATCTAGCCTTACACACTGCTTTGTCACACTGCCCTGCCACTTTGACATCATCAGATATGATAACCCCAAGGTCTCTTTCCTACTTAGGAACTGCCAGTACTTACCCTCATCCTATTCTCATTTCCTGGGTTCCTATGCCCTAGGTTCATGATTTTGCATTCTTTGGCATAGAACTCCAATTACCACACTCTTGACCACTCCTTGACTTTCCCTAGATCCCTAGGCATTCTCTCCACCCACTCCCAAGTGTCCACCCTATTGCAGATTTTGATATCTGCCAAAAGCATACCTTCCCTTCCAGTTATTCTGCAATGTCACTTATGTTTATTTTATTGATTTATTAAAATCTCAGAATTACACCACCTTTGAGCCAGAGGCTCATTTACAAAGGCTCCATGTCAAAATAAAGGAAGGGACAAAACAGGAACAGTTTACATGATATGAGGGCATACAAACAGACATACAAAATTACATAATGCAGTGCACAAACAGACTAACTTAGATTACAATACATAGCAAGTTCAGTAGTGAATACATCTGGCATAAGGTGAGATATGGGTTACAACTGTCTTACACAAAAAAGGAGTGGTCGGGGGGCTGACCTTGTCATTGGCTTGGAGGATGGGGATACTGTGTAGGTCGAGAGCTGTTCAGCTAGGAGAATAGAAGAGAAAATCTACCAGCCAGGCCAACCTACATATAAGCAAGGATAGGGCAACATGAACTAGCGGTAGGAGATTGAGGAATGTGTGCAGGAGAAAAAGGGAGGAAACAACAGGGTGTGGAGGTAGGGGGTGGGAAAGGGGAAAGAGTGTGATGTGGTCAATTGTAAGGGGGCTAGGTAAGCAGGGGGTCTGGGGTGGAATTTGTTGGGAAGAGTAAGAAGGAGATAACATTTCCCAGGTGGGTGGGGCAGGAAGGGAGATGGGATCAAATTGCTAAGTCGTGGTCAGAGATAGGGATGGTTAGGAAGGGAGGGAGGGGACAAGTAGGATAGAGAGGGAGTAGGTAGGAAGGTAAGTAGATGGAGCAGGTAGGGGTAGGCAGGAAGTAAATTAGTGTAATTTAGGTTGGCCCTTCACAGCTACTGCATTTCATTAAGCGCTGCTGAAATTTGGTTTTGAAGGGGCCAATTTTGGTGTCCAGTAACAGGTCAGGAGGAAGGTTATTTAGCTAGTTAGATGCCCTATACATAAAGAAGCATTGAAACTGTGCAGTGCGGCAACATGGGACCTGAAAGGTGGGGTTGGAAGAGCATCTGGTGCGAAACTGATTGCTAGTCCTACTGAGGAGCTATGACAGTGTGGGAGGGGCTAGTCCAAGGCTGATTTTTTTAGCAAAGAGGCAGGTTTGGTAGGAGATTCTGCGGTTAAGATGCAGCCAGGTCTCTGCGGTGTAGAGGTCACAGGTGTGGGTGTAACGGTGGGTGTCTGTGATTAGGTGGCAGGTTTTGTTTAGGGCAACAGTTAACCTTTTAAGTGTGATATTGATGGCAGAGCCTTAAATTATTAGTCGAAATTCTATAATTGAGAAGATGGAACAAGAGATGGCTAGGCGGAGCACTTCATGTGACATGCTGCACCTGTGTTTATGCAGTAGCTCAACTCTGGTACTAACAGCTCTAGAAATTACATTTACCTACTCACTGTAGGTTAGGTAGCTATCAAGTGTTATGCTTAGATATTTAAAGTTGTAGACTTGTTTGAGGGGTGTGTTGTGGATGTTGGTGATGAGTAGCTGGGCACTTTTAAATTTGCTGTGAGTACTGGCAAAGAGCATTACTTTAGTCTTTTTGCAGTTCATTATTAGTTTGTGTTTGGTGAACCAGAATTCAACTGCAGTGAAGCTTTCTTGAAAACTGCTGTTGGGAGGTGTAGGTGGGCAGACTGAATGGGCCTTGTGGTCCTTATCTGCCATCAACTTCTATGTTTCTATGTTTCTTGCTGGCTGGTGAAAAGCACAGCGTTGTCTACGTATAGGAGTAGGTTTGTAGGGCAGGCTTTGGGAAGGGTATTCAGGAAGAGACTGAATTGGAGAGGACCCAGGATGGCACACTGGGGGGACTCTGGAGTGTACTGGGAGGCTAGTTGAGAGTGTATCCTGGATTTTCACTCTTTGGGTTCTGTCCTCCAGGTAACTTTTGAAAACATTGAAGAGGACAGGTCTCAGTACTGAGCCCTGCTGCACCAGGCTGGTCACCCCCATTATCATAGTGAGTGCTGTTGATCACCACCCTCCGACACTTATCCATTAACCCATTTCTAACCAGATTCATCACTTTGGATCCCAGCCCTAGGCTGACAATTTTTTTTAATCAGTGTCCTGTGCAACACATTGTCAAAGACCTTGTTAAAGTCCAAATAGGCCATGTCCACTGCCCTCCCCTGATCTATTTCCCTGGTTATCCAGTTGAACAAATTAATCAGATTTGTCCAGCATGACTTTCTCTGTGAATCCATGCTGCCTGTGGTCTTGCAGTCTATTGGATTCAAGGTACTCTACCAGCCTTTTCTTCAGTTTTTTCAATATTCACTAAAAATACCACCAACAGCTTAATCTGGTTAAATTTTGGTTGCTTACCATCTGTATCCCCCTTCCCCCCAGTCACCCCTGAAAAAGGGACTTCTAGGCCCAGTGGACTTACCAGGTCAACAAAATTCAATAAATAAATTATTTCCCAGGCACTGAAGTGAGACTGACTGGCCTATAGTTCCTAGCCTCCTCAATGCTGCTGCTCTTGTGTACTGGGGCTAGATGTTTGCTCTCCTCCAGTCCTCTAGAACCATGCCTGTTTCCAGAGATATGTGCATAGGAGGCTCTGCTACCACAGACCACTGGTGGGAGCTTTGCATCCTGACCCGTGGGCCCCACCAAAAACTTTACAAACCCAGCACCCCTGCCAGTGAGCTATTGAATAAGGCCATCAGTGGGGGTAGCTAGCACCTCTTTGAGTTCTTTTAGTACTCTTGGGTGAATCCCATCAAGTACAATAGCCTTGTCCACTTCCAGAGCTCCATCTCTCTTTTGGACTCTGTCCTCCGAAAATAGACTTGTGTCCACCCCCCCCCTTTTCTTTCTGCTGCTCCCTGGTGATCCCCCCTCCCCACTTGGAAGACTGAGCAGATGCACCTATTCAGGATGTCTGCTTTTTCTTTGTCCTCTTCTGTGCAGTCTCCGCCAGCCACCCTCCGTATCCTCACTATCCCTCCAGTTGCCTTCCTCTTTTCACTTACCTGAAGAAAGTCTTAACCCCTTTACCTACCTCTTTGGTGATCCTTTTCTCTGTCAGTGTCTTTGCTCCCCACACTGCCATTTCTGCTTTCTTCTGTTTTAATTGGTACACTTCCCGTGTTCCTCACTTTGCACTTCCTTATATCTCCTGAATGCCACCTTTTTTCCTTCACCACCTTGGCCACTTCCCTGAAGAGCCAAAATGGTGTAATTTGCCTTATGCATTTGCTGACTTCCTTCACACAGATGCTGGCTGCCTCAATTATGCCCTCGCTTATTGTTCCCCACTGCCCCTGTAATGCTCCATGGCAATCCTCCACATGAGGCAGTTTCTGAGGCAATTTTCCATTTCTTTTAAAATGTGTCCAGTTCTAAATAGTACACACAGTACCACCATCATGTAAACCAGTAACACCCACTGTGGTTAACAAAAGGCCTATATAGATGTAACATAGAAACATAGAAACATAGAAGTTGACGGCAGATAAGGACCTCAAGGCCCATCCAGTCTGCCCATTTCTTTTTCTACCGTATAAATGTGCCATCGGCCTTTGCTCTGTCAGTGACCTATCTATTCATAGTCATTTGTATTGCTCCCTTATGCCTATCCCATGCCTGTTTGAAGCCCTGCACTGTATTCATAGCCACCACTTCTTGTGGTAAGCCATTCCATGCATCTACCACCCTTTCTGTGAAAAGAATTTCCTCACATTCCCCTTAATCGGCCTCCCTCTAATCTCATGCTGTGTCCTCTTGTCCTGCTATTTTTCTTATATTTAAACATGTTGACTTCTTTCACCTTGTTTAATGCCCTTAAGGTGTTTAAATGTCTCGATCATATCACCTCTCCCTCCTTTGCTCAAGGGTATACATATTGAGCTCTGTTAATCTGTCTCTCATATGTCTTCTGATGCAGTCCCTGCACCATTTTGGTTGCCTTCTGGACTGCCTCAATTTGGTTAATGTCCTTGTGAAGGTGTGGCCTCAATACTGCAAGTACTCCAGATGGGGCCTAACCAATGTCTTGTACAGAGGGATTATTACCTCCTCTCACGACTTGTGATACCTCTACTAATACACCCTAACACCCCCCTAGCCTTACCTACTGCTTTAGAGGTCTGCTTGATGATTTTAGGTCATCAGTGATGATGATGCCCAAGTCTCTTTCTTCCTTTGTGACTGCTAGCAACTCCTCCCAGCCTATAAGTGGCTTCAGGGTTTTCTTCCCTATGTGCATGATTTTGCACTCTCTTGCATTAAATCCCAGTTGCCACTCTTCTGACCATTCTGCTAGTTTATCCAGATCTCTTCTCATTCTGCCCACCCCATCTGGATCATCTACTCTGTTGCGATCTTGGTGTCATCTGCAAACAGACAAGCCTTACCCTCTAGTCCATCTGCGAGGTCACTAATGAAGATGTTGAATAGGACTGGCCCCAGGACTGATCCCTGAGGTACCCCACTTGTGACTTGCATCTCTTCTGACTGTATACCATTTACCACCACTCTCTGTTTTCTGCCAGTCAACCAGTTTGCCACCCAGTTGATGTAACTACATTAAAATCAAACTGGAACTAGTACTTAAAAAAGTAGATTCCACTGGCAAACTAATTTACAGGTTCTGTGTATTTCTTTAATAAGAACAAAAATAAACTGCATTTTATATTGCTGATGATTATTTAAGTGTCTTGCTTAAAGTAAGAGGTGCTGGAGGGATTCAAACCTGGGCCTTTAGATTCACAGTTCTGTGCCCAATCAATAAGCTAGAGTGCCTCACCAAGAAAGAGATTGTATAGTTGAAGACATGTTGCCCTTTTATAATTCACTCTAGACAATAAACTGGTTATGTTCCCATACTGTGAGCATTTTACGCCTAACACAATGCATGTGTAACACCTGTTTCTTTCATTCAGCTCTTTTCTGCTGCACCTGTCTCTTTTTAATAAATGAACACTGTGGCCCACAAAAAGAACAAATATATCCGGGAGCCTTTCTGGGTAATTTGTACTGAAACAGATGGTTCTTCTGAGATTATTGGCTAAACAATCTTGTAGGAACTACAGTAATATTAAAATGCATATTTGGCAGCGCTGAAGCTCAGCAGACTCTTGGAGGTCATACAGTTGCAAGTAGAAATATTTTAACTCTTCGTCTTTATGCTAGTATGGGAGAATAGTCAAAAACTTCCATGGTGGAAGCTGGCCTGGTAGTGTAATGGCTGCAGCACTACACTTAGTAGTCCCATCAGGACAAAACCTGTGTCTGTAATTTGTCATTTTCTGCCTATGCCAGATCAGATGTGCAAGTTGTTTGCACAATGTTGTTTATGCCCATGCTGCCTTGGTATAGGTTTGAGGCTTTATAGTATGTATGTGGTTAGGAGAGATGCACAAAAAACAACACTTTGAAATGTTTCTTCTCTCCTGGCATCCTTATTTATGGATCCTGTGCACTGCTTGTCCTCCAGATTGTCTCTTTGCTACTCTAACTCATAGTGTAATAAATGCTGGTTGCAGTGCATGACACTGCCATCTGGTGACCTGCAGTTAAGCTTAGAGTCCTGGAATCCCACAGCCACTGGAACAGGCTGGCTTTGGAAGAGTTAGGCTTACATCTTAGGAGGGCACGAGTTGCCTGGCATCTGTGATCCCTCACCAGGCTGCTTAAGGAGCAGCTGGGCATCATTGATTTTGATTGGAAATACAGTTTCTCGTCCAACCGTCCAGCAGGAGGATGGGTGGAGCAATGGCAAACTTGATTACTGAGGTGGTTGAAAAGACATGACCACTGGGGTAAAAGGAATAGTAAAACAATAATTTGAAAAAAAAAGTTCTCTGGCAAGCAAAAGTATGTCTCAAATGAAATAGTTGTAGTGACTGCAACCTGCACCTAAAGATAACTGGGTAAGTATGGACCTAGTGAACACATGCCATCACCTCATGTACTATGGTCAGTAGTGTAAGCAGTCCAGACATCTGCAGATCTGCAGAGCAGAAGTTACATCAGTCTGTGGCACTGAGGCATGGAGGTATCACGGGACTATGTTCAGGACCAATACTATGAATAAACAGACCAGTGGCTTGTGAGGATTTTCAGGCCACTGTGAATGCATCTGTTACAAGGTTCCTCCCTATCAGTAATTGCAAGAGAAAACGGTACACACTTCAGGTCCAACATTTTCCAAAATTCATATAAAACATCATGTTCTAATAAGGAAGCAAGAATACCAGACATGGTGGGTAGTATTGGGCTATACCAGACTGCCCAGAGTCATAATGAGGCCTGATGCCACAGGCAGAGGGACTTATAACCCCAAAAAGGTCCAGTATAACCCATTCCCCCACACTGGAGGGTATTATTGCACTTCCTGGGATTTGGGCTGTATGTTAGGGGAAAAATTTTACATTTAAAAAAATTGTTTAATTTGTTAATTTAAATTAAAAAAAAATATTTTCTGCAAAGTAGTCACTCTCCATTGGCAGAAGAGGATTCTGTTTTGTTTTATTCTGAGCCATTTTACTTTATACTCAGCAGCCTGTTTACAGATTGTGGGCCAGATATTCAAACCTTTGCACCTGGCGCAAATCCATAGCACTGGAATAGCGCTAGTTTTGCATGAGGCTGCAATATTGAAAAACCCTATTAGCGCTGGCACTGTGTGATAGAGCCGACGCTAATAGGTAAGGTAAGCAGGCGTGACAGAGTTTCATGAATGCCAGCAGTGTGGCATATTCAAATGTATAGCGCCGCACTACAGTCATTAGAGCAACCTGTAGAGCAGTGCTAGATACCACCGGGAAAAGGCTGGTGGTAATGCAGCAGTGCCCCCCCAATGAGTCCTGACCCCCTTCCATGCAAAGAGTAGAGTAGCCCTGGTAGTCTAGTGGTCCCCACCCCCTGCATGAGTGCTGACCCATTTACATTACTATTATCAGTAATGTCCCTGGTAGTCTAGTGGTTCCCCCACCCCTGCACTAATGCCGACCATTTATTTTAATATTATTAGTAGTTTCTGGTAGTCTAGTGGTAATTTCCTGGTAGTCTAGTGGTACCCCACCCCTGCAGAATGCTGACCCATTTACATTAATATTGTCAGTAATTTCCCTGGTAGTCTAGTGGTTCCTTCACCCCCCTGCACAAATGCTGACCCGTTTACATTAATATTATCAGTAATTTCCCTGGTAGTCTAATGGTCTCCCTACTCCCCTGCATGAATGCCGACTCGTTTACATTAATATTATCAATAATTTCCCTGGTAGTCTAATGGTCCCGCCACCCCCCCCGCACGAATGCCGACCCATTTACATTAATATTATCAGTAATTTTCCTGGTAGTCTAGTGGTCCCCCAACCCCCCTGCATGAATGCCGACCCATTTACATTAATATTATCAGTAATTTTCCTGGTAGTCTAGTGGTCCCCCCACCCAGCTGTGCACCACCCAGTACCCCTGAACAAAGCATCTCTCTGGAGCCGGCGACCAGCTCAGCCCACCTCGCTCCACCATGGCTGGCCACCAACTGTGGTATTCAGGAGTGCCACTGTATTGAATGTACCTATTTAATACAGTGACATCTTTGGTGACACCAGGTCACCAGGCAGTGGTGTTGAGCCTTTGGATGGTATTTTCCACTCCCTGGTGTCCACCAGTAGGGATGTCATGCACCTGGTGCAGAAATTCAGACCTAAGGTGTCTGGGAACTGCCCACAATTTAGTGAGGCATCATCTGGTTGGTACCAGATGAGCTTGACATCTGGGGACAAGTGCAACTTACCTTCATGTCTCCGGTAGGGGTTATGGGTAGTTAGGTTCTCTTCAGTGCTCTTGTCAAGGAATATGAACACATCTTTGAGCTCAGGGTCAGCATGCTGGGCTGCTGACAGGTGCAAGGGGGAAAAGGGTTTAGGTTTCTTTCCGACTACTCCGATGTGTACAGCCGCTCTAGCCTCTGAATGGTCCATCATCCAGGTGTCTCCCCCAGGCCCCTTCCTTGGCAAAAGTATCCTCTGTGTCATTGAAGGCATGATAGGGGTCATTTGTGGAATGAGCTTTAACCTCATGTACATAGAGTTTGTGTGCAAACCTTTGTGCCAGTGAGTGTATGTATATTACCAGTTCTTTGTGTTTCACTGGGCTGCCACCAGAGGAAAGGAAGGAGTTCTTCTGCCAGAAAGGAAGGAATTCTGTAAGAGAACAACAAACCCAGTCAGAGTCTGTGAAGATGATAGTATCCTCAGTCCCATGCTGGATGAACTTGAGGGTGCATGCCACCGCTGCCATCCCGGCATATTGTGATGATGCCACATTGCAATGCTTAGAAATTCTAACAGTGTCACTAAGATACCGATCCCTGCAATTTGTTCTCTCTGGTAATAGGAAGCTGAACCATCTGTGAAGATACAACACAATGAGGTGTTCTCAAGTAGTTGTGGTGTGGCAGAAAGGAAAGGACCTGGATCTGGAAGATCAGGTGGTTGCAGTGTATAGTCATGGGGTTCTCATTGGAAAAAGAGTCCACATGCCAGCATTGATGGCATTTTGGTTGGGTGAATCTGTATGTCTCTCTCCTGGAGAAGAAGTGACCAGTGTGTCAGCCTGGTGTTAGAGAATGACCCATCCTTCACTCTGTTTGATAGCTGAAAGGTAGTTGGGGTGTGATTGGTGTTAATGATCAGAGGAGAGTACCCAATGATATACAAGAAGTGCTTGACAGCCCAGTAAGTGGCCAGAAGGTTATTTCACAAAGGCTATACTTCTGTTCCACTGGGGTCAAGAGCTATGATGCATATGCAATGCATCTCAGGGTGCACTGCTGACATAGCTATGTCAGAGGTGGCATACTCCAGATGGAATGGCAATGCTGAATTGGGGTTTCCCAGAGCAAGAGCTGAGGCCAAGGCCTGTTTTATTGACATCACGGCCTGGGTAAGAATAGGCCCCAGTTCCATGGAATGTCCTTTTTCAGTAATTCATACAGAGGAGCAGCCTTCTGAGCAAAATCACAAAATCTCTGGAATAGTTTACCATACCTAGAAATCTCTTAAGAGTGGCCACACTAGTAGGTAATGGCAAGTTTTGCAGTCCTTATATTTTCTTCTGAGTAGGGCTTTGGCCTTGATCAGTTATTTTCAGGCACAGAAAGAGTGTCTCTTTCTGACATAGTTGTGCTTTTGCTGGGTTGCATTTAACATAGAAACATAGACTTTGACGGCAGAGAAGGACCACTTGGCCCACCCAGTCTGCCCATTTCCCTACCTATTGGATAAGCTGCAGATTCTAGCTAACCAACAACCTACTTTCTGCAACCACCTACTATAATTGCCTTATGTCTGTCCCATGCATGTTTGAATTCCCCCACTGTTTTAGACACCACAACTTCTCCAGGAGGGTGGTTCTATGCATTCACCAATCTCTCCATCAAAAATAATTTCCTCACATTACCCCTGAGCTGTCCCCCTATTAACTTTAAATTGTGCCCACTTGTTCTTACATATCTCTTTTTCTGAAAGATGCTAGCATCTTGGACTTTGTTGATTCCCTTGAGGTACTTAAAAGTTTCTATCATGTCCCCCCTGTCCCTCCATTCATCAAGGGTATACATATTAAGCTCTCTCAGTCTCTCTTCATATGGTTTCTGATGTAGACCCTGCACCATTTTAGTTGCCCTCCTCTGGAATGCTTCCATCCTGTCTATGTCCTTGCATAGATGAGGTCTCCAAAACTGAACACAGTACTCCAGTGGGGGTCTCACCAACTGTCTGTACAGAGGGATAACCACTTCCCTTTTTCTACTTGTGATAACCCTCCCTATGCATCCCAGTATCCCCCTTGCTCTCCTTACTGACTTCTCACATTGCTTACCCATCTTTAGGTCATCTGATATGACTAGACCCAGATCCCTTTCCATTATAGTTGTTGTTAGTACCTCCCCTGCTACTGTGTACTCTTCTCCTGGATTTTTATTTCCCAGGTGCATTACTTTGCACTTCTTTGCATTAAATCTAAGTTGCCTTATGTTAGATCATTCCTCCAACCTTGCCAAGTCCCTTCTCATCCTTTCTACCCCCCTTGTGTATCAACTCTGTTACAGATCTTTGTGTCATCTGCAAAGATGCATACCTTTCCTTCCAGACCCTCTGCAATGTCACCTATAAAGACGTTAAAGAGGACTGGACCCAGTACTGAGCCCTGAGGTACTCCACTAGTAACCCCCTTTCCTCAGAATGAGTTCCATTTACTATTACCTTCTGTGTCATGTTGTGCAGCCAGTTTGCTACCCAGGCTACCACTATGGGACCCACTCCCAGGCTGGCTAACTTGTTTATTAATCTTTTGTGCGGGACTGTCAAATGCCTTGCTAAAGTCTGGGTAGGTCATATCCACAGCCCCTCCCTGGTCAAGGTTCAAGGTTCAGGGTTCAATGTTTTATTGTTCAGCAATCAAGCCTTAACAACATACTAAAAGCATAAAATTATGTACAAAAAAGAAAGAAAATATTAAAATCTAATACTACATTTAAAGTTTTGACACATAAAAATCCATCAACAAATTAATTGTCATAGGCAGAAAGACATTTTTCTTTGTATTTTAACACCTGATAAAAAAAAAAACTTGAAACCATCTTAGCCTCCTCCAATGTCTGAGGGTGAAGAAGTATAAATAAAATATCATATTTTTCATTCACATATTTAATAAGGAAATCATTTAACAGATTAAACCACAGGGTTTTATATAAAGGACACTGTACCGTAGTATGATAAAGATCTTCTTGAAAACCCTTATTACATCTGCAAAACTCCAAACCTGAATTAGGTGGAGTTGTCTTATTAAAAAAAGTAAATTTAGAGCAGATGATTCCCAGTCTTGCCCAAGTAATCATTTTTCTTTCTAACGGGGTCAGCCCAAGGGTAAGATATTTCTCTATAAATACATCAATCTTGTTTTGAGCTAACCATCTGGCCTGACGTTGAACTCTAAGGAGCTCCATTTGCTTATCATAGGCAAGCCTAAGTATTTTATTTTTAACATACTCCTTAAACACATACGATATTGATATTGATTTCTCCCAATCTGTCCAAAGATGAAGCATATTAACACTGCCCAAAATACGTTGAATATTTTTAACCCAAGGAGACCTAAAATTCTGTTTATGCCAAGATAATTTTTCCCTTAGGCATAGTAAAGGCATAATATTAGTCTGCTGATTAATAGTTTTAACCCAGTAACTCAAAAGACGTATATCAATTATTGTAGCAATAGGCAGTCTACCCAACTCAGCCCTAACTATAACATTAGAAGTGGCAAGTGGAACCTTCAATAAAGATTTATAGTAAAAGGAAAGTGGAATCTCCAGCCATGAAGGGACATTGTTGTTCCAAACCTCTGCACCATACAAAAGAATAGGATTAATTTTGGCCTCACCGGCTATCAGAGCCGGCGAGACCAAATATCCTGCATATTTCCTACCAAAACGTAAGAGAGCCTTAGCAATCAGTTTTGCCCTTATCACTTGTCCTCTCCAATGCTCTATCCAATTTCCATTCGAAACAAACTTCACCCTCAAATATGTATAAGAGGATACCACTTCAATAAGTTCGTTATTTAAATAGATCCTTGGTTTAATTTGATGTTCCTGTAAGGGTGCAAAGATCAACAACTTAGTTTTTTTTTCATATTTATTATTAAGTCCAAATGTTTACATTTAGAGCAAAATTGATTTATTTTATTTTGTAGACCTTGAGCAGATAAGGCAAAAATAATCAAATCGTCTGCATAGGCCAGACAATGTACTGGGATATTCTTAATTTGGGGGGAATCAAAAATATCTATGTCTTTATAAGTCAGAAGGGCATCAATATACAAATTAAAAAGAAGGGGAGCCAGAAGACATCCCTGTTTAACTCCCGAAGTTGTACTGAAATAGTCAGAAATATTGCCCTTATTATCATATCTAATAGGCGATGTTGTGTGAGAATATAACCTAATAATGGGGGCTAATAAATTTAAAGGTACGTGTCTATTTAATAATATCTCCCATAACTTGGCTCTATTAACCGAGTCAAATGCTGCAGAAAAGTCTACGAACACAGCATACAGCTTCATTTTGCAAAATGATCTGCATTTTTCTATCTGATGGGCTAAGATGTAAATATTATCTATCATAGAAAAATCCTTATGAAAACCTGCTTGAAACATCAATAAAGGGGAGTTTGCAGTTATCCAATCTTGTAATTTATGTAATATTATTTTAGCAAAGATTTTTCCACTGATGTCAATAAGACTGATTGGATGATAATTAGATGGCAAGTGAAGTTGACCCTTTTTATGAATTGGAACTATTATATTTCTTGTCCAAGATAATGAAATAAATCTCTCTTTTAAACAGATATTAAAAAAAATTGTGAAAACAACTACCCAATAATTCAGATGCCCCTTGTAAACTTCTCCTGGTATCGAATCGGGTCCAGGTGCTTTATTATTTGATAAATTCACAATGGCTTCTTCCACCTCTCCAAATGAAAACACTAACGATGTGTATTCCCCCTCAATGTTAAAATTTTCTGTCACATCATCACCGTTGGTAAGATGTCTATTAAATAATAGACTATAATAAGCTATCCAAGTTTCCTTGGGGATATATATGGGAGGTCTAGAATTCTAATCAGCTGTCCCCTTGGACACCAAAGCCCAGAAAAGCTTAATATCACCCTCCTTGATAACTCGGTATACAACACCCCATTGTTTTTCAGTAAATTCTCTTTTTTTCTGGAGGAGAAATTCCTTGTACTCCCTTCACATTTTATTTAGATTTATAATCGCCATCTTACTCAGATTTTTTTTTTGTCTGCCTGATGGCCCTCATCAAATTTCTTTTCTCTCTCCTACAATGCTTATCGAACCAGGATGCTAACTGAGGCGTAACACTATTAGCTGAATAAATCAGTGTCTTAATTTGTTGGTACCCTATGTTTAATAACTCACTGATCCTTTCACCTTTGGAGCCAGTATGTACCTGGTGAAATAAATCAACAAAAATAGAAGAGTATAAAAGGTTCCAAACTCCTTGCATCGACTCATTATTCAATCTTAACCTTTTTTTCCCACTAATCTCAATATCCACCAAAGGCTTACTTAAGGGAGGAATGACACTATCAGAAGTCCTGAAATCTAACAGAATTGCTGCATGATCACTTTCTGTTCTCATAGCCATGTATAGTCTCCTGCAAAAATGACAGCTAAGGGGAGAGCATAATATAAAATCAATTACACTCTTACCAACTGGGGAGAAAAAAGTGCTATCACCCCAACGATCCCCTTCTAATCTCCCATTAAGAATCAAGAGATTATTCTCTGTGATAAAAGTACTAAAACATCTCCCTGCCTCATTTACAATCATATCAGTTGTATTTCCTTTTTCCAAATCTGCCATATATAATAATTCTTGTAACAATGATAAATTATCGAACTCTGCTATCCTAGCGTTGAAATCCCCAGCTAAAAGGACAGTATCTATCCAATGTAACTGTATCATTAAATCTATTTCCATCAATAATTTAGACCAGAAATCATATGTTGAATAAGTGTGAAAACCTGGTGGAATATAAATGTTTACAATCAGAACCATACAAAGATCCCAGTTGACCACTACCATAAGAATCTCGGGAGTTGGGGAATAACTTTGATTACCCTTAATCCTTCCCTAATTTTGATCATTGTAACCAGACTTCCTTTGTTCCTCCTGTGTTTTTTCCCTTTAATTGCTGGAAAAAAACTAGTTTCATATCCATTCAGGAAAGGAGATGTTAAAACCCACGTCTCCTGGAAAATAATCACTTCATGTCGAGAAATAAAAGCAACCCACTGTGGATCCACAAACTTATTATGGAATCCTGCAATATTTCAATTAAGGACATTAAAACCAGTGTTACTTTCTGACCCCCATTCCTGCTCTAATATGGACTCATTACTTTGTATTTCTAGAAAACTTAGTCAAGGTTCTATGGCTCTATATTGGCCTGATGTCTCCCACTCATTCAATTCACCATGTAAATATCCACCTCATCCAACACATGTCTATTTTCAAAAAGTAATACTAACAATTGTGCAGAACCAATAGTACAGTTAATCTGAGTACCCTCTTTATCATTCCAAACTCTGTTCACCTCCACAAATTCTTCTGGAAGTATATGAGTTTTAATAATAGTTGATAAAATCATCCGCAAAAGTATTGGCAAATTAGTAGCAGTTTCTCCCTCCAATATATCCAGCCCAAAAATAGAGATCATTGAGGTTTCAGGAAAAACTCCAAACTCCCAATTCAGTGTTACAAGATTAGTTTTAAATATGTCATATGTTAACATTTTCCCTATTTTTGCCCTGTTATAAACATTTTTCCAGATTGTTGACCAGGTCACTGGTGTTGATAACAGTAATCCCAAAGAGTTTACCAGGCCTTGCTTAGCCCAGACCAATTTTGCCATATCCATGTTAGGGAGCATAAAGTAAACTGAATTAGTAAGGTTGGAAGTATCCCTAGTCACCATAATAAGGGCATCTGCAACAGTTGGTAACCCTAATTCTGCTCTCAGCATATGGGCTATCATGCTGGTTAGGGTTACAGTAGTTTCATAATGTTTAAAGTACATCTTATCTAATTTAAAAACTACTTCTTTCCCTGTACAGATTAAACTGTATGCTTCCAGATCATATCCCTTGGGGTTACTGTCCTCCTTGGTCAACATGAAATTTAAGTGAAGATCTTTATTAAACTGATCTACCTTAGTTGAATTCTCCTTAGAATTTGTTTTTTGTTCCACAATGTGATCACCCTCCCCTTTTTCTTGATCTTTTATAAGTGTCCCATCCACAAGTGTAGATTTGTGTTTCTGGTCAGAATTCTTCCTTGTATCTCTCTGTATCTCTCCCTCCTATCCTAATGGTACCTGTAGCCCCAATTTTGTTAGTCTTTTCATCCTTAATATTTAATTCATCTTTCTGTTTTCCTAATTTAGGAGTCTGAATAGGTCCCACAGGCCCAAGCTTTTTCTTCCCCCCTTTTTTCTTACTTACTCCACCCCCCTTTTTGCCCTTTTTGCCTTTTGAGGGCTCTTGAACATTTATGGTAGAAAATGACAAATTATGCCTAGATCTGTGAACTTTCTTTTCCCCCCAATAATTGTGAAATTTGTTGTTCTAAAGCAGCAAAGTTGTTCTTCACAGCACAAAAACGAGAAAGAGTTTCCAAGGCTGTCTTAATACCATTATATGCCTCCAATAAGACAACATTAGACATTACTGGATGAGCAAGAGCCTTAATAGTATATTTCGATATAGTATCCAGACACTGAACCAAAAAATCTTTATCTAAATGGATGTCCTGGACCTCTTTATCGGTTTTTTGAAATAACTCTTCAGGCGCATCATTAAGGGATGAATACACTATTTCTTTGGAGTCGATATTGCAGTCCCCTACCTTGCTTGAAATCTCAAATGGACTAAATAACTTTATTCCTGTGGGAAAGCATGAAATACCATCATCTTTATTGATATAGTCTCCTTGCCCAGACATACATTGCTGACTAGCTTCTACCTCCTCCATCCACTCATCCTGTCTAAAAACCTGGGAATAATCCGCAATATTTGTTTTTTCCCCAAAAGTGGTACAATCATAACCACCTATGTTGGAAACCATATGTGGACTGTTCATTTTTAGAATGTCCTGAAAGATATTATTAGGGGCTTTAGAAAGGGTTTTCTTTTTAAAGAAATCAGTGATTTTCCCTTGGGACGTAGCTTTAACACCAGTCTCTAAATTACTAATTACTTCCAAGTCCGAAGTTATATTCTTATTATCAAAAGAGGACAATTGTTTGAATTCCTCAAATTCCTTGTTAGTCCCATCACTACCACTAAATTGGTTCTCCAATAAATGAATCAAAATCTATTGATTTGTATTATTCAGACTGTTCTTTTCCCAGCTCTTAGCCATCAAAATTTGGTTTCTTCCATTAGGTTCTAAATTTTCTCCAGCTAAATCTGATCTGCATTCCTCATTCATAAGCTCCTTAAAGGGGTGAGGTGAGTAAGGTAATGTGGGACTTTCTACTAATTCCTTAGGGGTCGAAGCTGTGATGACCAATTCCTGCGTAAAAACACAGCAATTACCTTTTTTATTCTTTGTAGGATTTGTCCTTTGCTTCCCTTTATTTGCCCCTTTAACAGTTTTATTTACCATCTTACCACTTCGAGTATACATATAAGAAAAAGGAAAAAAAAAAAGAGTTTATAAGAATCAAATCCTAACTCCAAAAATAAATAAAAATATCCAAAAACACGAAATATGTGAACTAATAAATGTAGAGTTGAGGATGGGAATGAAAAGAGAGTCAGGTGAAAGCTTATCTAGATAGCCGAGTCTTCCACAGGCATCACTCCTTAAATTTGTAGAAAGCCTTCCCACCCGAAAACAACCAGTCCCACCACTTAAAACCAAACAATACAAAACCAGATAAACAGTAAAACCTATTTAAAATGAGGTCCCTCTCTTTGTGGGAGCATATTCTATGAAAATCTACATCGAGTGGTGTCACACGACCACGTACGCGTACACGCCGTGCAGCGTGAGCACAATGTTTAAATGCAGCAGCAAACCCTCCCACTGAGGCAAACCTGCTCAGTTATTGGCTCACCCCTGAGCTGAAATTACATGCAGGTAAGTGGCCTCATGCACACACCTGGGTAATCCCCTCAATTCAGCAGAGCAGCAAGATGAAAAAAATCAGAACAGTTTCAGTAACTAAGTCACACATATGCTGCACTTACAGTCATTTTCTGAGACATCAGTCAGGCTGCCAAACTGTTCCGATGGCACAGATCTCTTGGATAGCAGCTGCTCGAGGTATATTGCACAAGTGTCCCCATGGAAATAAAAGGCTGGTGATCTTGCAGGGAAGGTAGATTCAGCGCTATGCGTGAGCGCGATGTTTAAATGCAGCAGCAAACCCTCCCACAGAGGCAAACCTGCTCTATTATTGGCTCAACCCTGAGCTGAAATTATGCGCAGGTAAGTGGCCTCATGCACACACCTGGGAAATCCCCTCAATTCAGCAGAGCAGCAAGATGAAAAAAATCAGAACAGTTTCAGTTACTAAGTCACACATATGCTGCACTTACAGTCATTTTCTGAGACATCAGTCAGGCTGCCAAACTGTTCTGAAGACACAGATCTCTTGGATAGCAGCTGCTCGAGGTATATTGCACAAGTGTCCCCGTAGAAATAAAAGGCTGGTGATCTTGCAGGGAAGGTAGATTCCCCTCCCTGGTCTATTACTTTGGTCACCCAGTCAAAGAAATCAATTAGATTTGTCTAATATGACCTTTCGGCTGTGAATCCATGCTGCTTTGGGTCCTGTGCCCCACCAGCCTCTAGGTACTGAACAATTCTTTCTTTCAGAAGTGATTCTATCATTTTCCCAACCACTGAGGTCAAACTAACAGGTCTATAGTTTCCTGCTTCTGCCTTACTCCCACTTTTGTGAAGGGGAATCACATCTGCCCTCCTCCAGTCCTCAGGTACCACCCCATCCTCCCATGATTTGTTAAAAAGTGTGGTCAGTGGTGTCACTAGGTCCTCCCTTAGTTCTTTTAGAATTCTAGGGTGAATCCCATCAGGCCCCATTGCTTTGTCCACCTTGAGTTTTAGGAGTTCTTTCAGGACTCTTTCTTCTGTAAATGGACTGGCATCAACCCCACTACCCAGAGTGCTTCTATTGTTTGGTTCAGGTAACTCCTCCTCTTCTTCTTTTTGTGAATACTGAGCAAAAGTATTCATTTAGTATCCCTGTCTTTTCACTGTCTCCCTCTGCCACCTCCCCTCTCCTTTATTAATCTTCACTATCCCTCCCTTAACCTTTCTATGCTCACTAACGTACCTATAAAAGGTTTTATCCCTCTTTTTTAACTGATTTGGCTATCTTTTCCTCGGTTTGGGCCTTTGCTTTTCTGACTGCCTTCCCCACTTCTTTCTGCTTTTATTGAAACAGTTCCCTGTCATGCTCCTTCTGTGATTCTTTATACTTTTTGAATGCAGCCTTTTCTCCTTAACCTTCCCTGACACCTCTTTTGAGAACCATAGTGTTTTTTTATTCCACTTTGTTTTCTTTATTTCACACAAAGGCCTGTTGCCTCCATGATGGCAGTTTTGATTTGTCTCCATTGTTCTTCCACCCCTCCTTTCTGGCCGTTAGCTAATGCATTCCTCAGGTATTCACCCATTATGCCAAAGTCAGCCCCTTCTAAAGTCCAGTATCCTAGTCTTTGTATGGCTTGTCTCCATGGTTGTGTTTTTAGTGAAGCTCACTGTGCAGTGGTCGCTTGTTCCCAAATGTCTACTGACTTCTAAATTTTTGATCCTCTCTCAATTTGAGAGTACCGGGTCTAATATTGCTCCCTCCCAAGTGGGTTCCACCACTAGCTGTCTAAGGCATGCCCCCTCTAGGGCATCGAGAATGACCCTGCTTTTGGATGTGGCTGAAGTCCATGTCATCCAGTTAACAACTGGCATATTCAGGTCCCCCATCAACAGTATCTCCCCTTTTTCAGCCATTTTGAGAATGCCCTCTATCATTTTCTTGTCCACTTCCTCCTCTTGAGACGGGGGTCTGTATACAACCCCTGTGCAGATTGTGATGCCATTCCCTGTCTCCAAGGTGACCCAGAGTGCCTCTTGTCCTGCCCCTTTACTTTTTAGTTCTGTAGCTTTGATCCCTTCCCTTATGTAGATAGCTACTCCACCTCCTCTTTTGCCCTCCCTGTCCCTTCTGTAGATTGTATACCCGGGTATGCTGACATCCCAGTCATGGTTCTCCGTGTACCATGTTTCAGTGACTGAGGCCTGCTCTCTTAATGAGGGTCAATTGTTCGTCCAAGAGATCCAAGTGTTATTCCTGTGTAACTGTGGCCAACAACAGGTCATCAACATACTGCAGGAGACACTGGGGAGTAGAGAAACCCTCAAGGGCATCCATCATGTGTAAATGGAACAGGGAAGGGCTGTTATGGAATCCCTGTGGTAAGCAGGTCCATGTGTACTGTCTACCCTCAAAGGTGAAAGCAAACTTATATTGACTATTAAGGGCCAATGGCAATGACCAGACACCATTGGAGATGTCCAGGGTACTGAACCAATTTTGGTCAGGTTTCAAAAGTCGTAGTACATCAGGGGCTGATGCCACAGTTGGAGCACAACTGGGGTTGACCTGGTTCAGTCTCCTGCAGTCAATAGTAAGTCTCCAGGCACCTGTGAGTTTCTTCACAGGCCACACTGGGGGGGTGGATCAGGGGAGGGCAGTGTACATGGCCTATCTGGACTTCAGCAAGGCCTTTGACACTGTGCCACATTGAAGACTATTACACAAACTTGGGAATATGGGTGTGGGCAGGACAGTAGTGTGGTGGGTAGGTAACTGGCTGGGTGGCAGGACACAGAGGGTGGTGGTAAATGGCTGTCACTCCACAGAGGGAAGAGTGACCAGTGTGGTACCACAGGGATCAGTGCTGGGACCGGTCCTATTCAACATCTTCATCAGTGACATTGCGCAGGATCTAGAAGGCAGAATTTCACTGTTCGCTGATGACACAAAGCTCTGTAACAGAGTAGACACACCAGAGGGTGTAGACAGAATGAGAAGTGACCTGCAGAAACTTGAAAAATGGTCAGGGGTTTGCAGTTGAAATTAATGCAAAGAAGTGCAAGATAATGCACATGGGGCACAAAACCCTGGCACAATATATCAGTTGGGGGTGAGGATATAGCATGCACCAAGCAGGAAAGGGATCTTGGGGTTGTCATCTCTGATGACCTCAAGGTAGGGAAACAGTGTGACAAGGCAGCAGGTAAAGCAAATAGGATGCTGGGATGCATAGGCAGGGGCATCACCAGCGGGAAAAGGGAGGTCATAATTCCGCTATACAAGACACTAGTGAGGCACCATCTGGAGTACAGTGTGCAGTTCTGGAGACCATACCTACGTAAGGACATAGACAGGGTAGAGAAGGTTCAGAGGAGGGCAACAAAGATGGTGCACGGATTGCATCACAAGTCCTATGAAGACAGGTTGAAGGAACTGAACATGTACTCCCTGGAGGAGAGGAGGGAGAGAGGGGATATGATAGAGACATACAAGTATCTTACAGGGAGGAACAGGGTGCAGGAAAACACTATTTTTAAGAAAAGATGTTCCAGGACTAGAGGGCATGGGATGAAGTTGGAGGGAGGACGATTCAGAGGAAACATGAGAAAGAATTTCTTCACAGAAAGGGTGGTGGACAAGTGAACACCCTGCCAGAGGAAGTGGTGGGGGCTGAAACAATCACGGGATTTAAGAATGCATGGGATAGACATAAAGGAATTCTAGAGGTCAGGGGTAAGGGGCAACAGACTTCTAGAAAAACAAACTGAACTTACAAGCTCAAATGGGCAGACTGGGTGGGCCATAGGCCCTTATCTGCCGACACTGTCTATGTATCTATGTTGGCAGTAGAAACACATGTCCTAATTACACCTTCTTTGAGTAGTGATTTTATTATTTCCCTAAGAGGAGGCAAGGCCTCTGTTGGAAAAGGATATTGGCATTGCCTCTCATGTGCTGGGCCTGTCACTTCAATGACAGTGTACATCCTGCCATAATCATGCTTGTTGGTGCAAATGTCTCCTGATGCCTTTGTAGAATGGGGAGGAGCTTTGGGAAAAGCTCATGGTTCTTGAGCAAATCTATGATGTCATAATCTTTATTTTTGGCAGTTATTGTTGCCACCACATGTGAATCAGGGATCATGATGGTATGGTATTGGCTCTGAATCTGTATCAATAGCATGTTAGCTAGGTCCACCACACAGTCCTGTGGTGCTAGGAAGTCAATTCCAATTATAGTAGAATGATCAAGCAATACCATTAACTGTAAGGTGTGATAGGCCTTCAGGTATCCTAGCTCTAAAGGTAGTGGTAGAGAACGGTATGAAGGTAACCTAGTTCCATCTACTCCTGACATGTTGGTCCTCCATCCAGTGGACCAAGAGGATGTCTCTGGGTGGTCATTATGTACTACAGACACAGCCATGCCTGTATCCAATAGTACTATCAGTAGGTGGCCCCCAACCTCGGCCTAAGTACAGGGCCTTCCATTTGCATCTAAGACCAGCTTGTTTACAATATGGACTGGGGCCTATAATTGTCAATCTGTGCCAGTGGAGGCATGGAGAGTTTGTGCCTGGCTCCTTTGAACCGCTTTACCATGCTACACTGATGCTATATAGGGTGCCGCTCCTGGGTTCAGGCCTGTGTGGGCCTGAGGGCCTGTACTTGCGGTATCTCCATGGCCTGTTGAGGCCTGCTCTTTCGGTTGTATGGCCACAAGGGTCCAAGAGGGGACAGCATCTGCTACGGAGAGTACTTGCCCCAGGAGTTCTCTGAACTTCTGATTTTCCTTGGCTATCTCCCTATATGAAGAGCCTGGTCTTTGTTGTTGTTTACCCTTGTTATTCTTATGGTGTTTCTTATTTTTAGGGTAATTCCAGTGTCCACCCCATTGTTGTTGCTGCTGTTGTGGTTGTTGGGCCTGCTGGGGGTGTTGGTTGTCTGTGGGGATAGGCTGCTTGCTTTGGGCCTGCTCTTCCACCATGTAGTGCATCATGACCTCCGGGATGGTGTCCACAGCAGCTACTTTCTTGGAACTGGAGCCCAGATCATGGACACAGAGTTGATAAATTCTCTTGGTTTTCCAAAGGATGTTGGCAAACCTTTCCATAGTGTGATAGGTGGTTGGCATTACCTTTTCTCTTACTGCAGGAATCATGTTCCTAAAGAACAGGGTCTTATACTCAATAAGATCTATATCTGCTGTTTCTTGTGTGGGGTGCTTTCCTGCACGGTAGGCCATCCAGAGTCTCTGGTGGTAAGTTGTTGGACTTTCTTTCACATTCTGTTTTACAAGGTATGTGAGCATCACTCCTACTACACCTGGGCTGTGTGCAGAAATGAGCTCAGCTGCGACCTCGTCAAAGGTAGTGGTGCCATTCTGGAGGATGATATCGGGGAGTTTTGCCCACAGTCCAAGATCAATGGTCTGGCATAGGATCTGCACCTGGTAATCTGCAGCAAAAGTAAGCATCTCATATTTGCCATGCACGTTTTCCAAGTGACAACTGTGGTTGTTGGACGGGCTCATCTGACCAATGATGTTAGCTATTTGTTGAACAGAGTAGGCCATTTGTAGGGGATTATTGGGATGATCAGGTGGAGGTAGGTTCCCTTGGACACCGTCCAGGGCTGCCTGAGCTGTAGCCTCAACCACGGAGCAGACTATGCCCTCCTGAGTACCAGTTTTGTGGATAAGCTGCCTAATTTGGCATTTTAAAACCCGTTTATTTCTCTCTCTGGAATGGGCACACTGTTTACTGCATTATCAGTCATTCGCTCTATTGCCTGCCTTTCTTCCACATTAATAATGGCTACCAGTGGTGCCATTTGAACTAGGCATGGGCCTACTCTCCCCTATCATGGAGGCTGCCATGTTGGCATCACCCATGATATGCATCATGATGTTGATGACGTATGATATGGGTTGTGTGGGATGGGTGTCCGCCATGTTGTGGATGATGGGACAGAGTATTTGGGCCATATTAGGGGTGTGACTGGGTGTTGTATTGTGAAATGTCATCATCTGATACCTCCCCTTCAGATGATGTGGTTTAGGCAGGGGCTACGCCTCCCATCACCTTAACATGTCCAGCCAGAACCTCCCACTGATGGTGCAGTTTCACCATCTTGGGTTCACATTCAGCATGAGTCACATTTGCAACATTCATATCAACCTCATCCTGCATTTGTTACTGCAACACTCTATATGTGGCACTCAATTCATGATTATCCATAATAGCCACTTCTAAGTCATTGCGTACCTGGTTTATCTTGTCCTGTATCTCTCCCAACTCCTCACTCAATTGTTCATTCATTCTACTTAACAAGCCATTCATGTGCAAAGCCTGTCCCTGTCCTGTCTCAAACTTTCATACTCCTGCTTCAAGATACAAATTTCCTGCTCACCTACCTGGGTGGAATGATGCAAAAGTGAATCCTTTTAATTTCGCAGTGATTGAAGATGAGACTTCAAATCCTGTTCATCTCTCACATATTCTATTTCCTGCAACCCCATCTCTTGCATAAGAGATGAAATTTGTAGTTCAAGAATTGGAAACCTCGCTTCGGAGGCTTCCAGAGCAGCATATAGAGCCATGATCAACAGCCCTTTAGATTCTCGCTTTCTAGCTGTTTGTCTCATCTCTGGTTACTGAGTTGAAATCCCTAGTATAGGGTTTTTGGATTGACTTTCATCCCGCATGAAGTCAGCCAATCCTCCATAGGAGGCAAGGAAGTTTGAGACATTGAGTCTCAGTTCTGCGCAGATATTTGATATGGTGGCCATTGGGTGGAAGGGAACGAAGACTCAAACATGAAAACGGCACTGTGCTGTGTGTTTATCCACAGCAGGAGCACTTTATTCACAGTCAGGCTACTGTAGACTTGTAAGCTTGCAATTCAAAATGGTCATGGAGTGGGGTCGAGTCGGCATCGACCACACCCAGAAAGCAGTCAGACTTTCCAAGTTTTTACAAAGTGATTGTAAAACAGGAGAGGTGATGCAGGAATGCACACCTACAGTCTCCATTGGGAAGGGGAATAGTTTGAAGCAACAAGTGAAACTTTGCAAACACTGAACATTGCCTGCATGTGGTCGGCTATTGTCAAGAGGTCTAAACATCAGCCTCAGGCTCTTAGCAATTATGGGAATGCAAGGAATCACAGACATGTTGCATAAGAGTAATACACTTGTTTATTACTACCAAAAGGATAATCACAGTTGCCCTAAGCAGTTCTTACCAATACGAACTGGGAGCCAAATGTTAAGCGGTTCCCTATACCTCAAGGAATCTCCGTGTCTCTTGGGGTCTACTAGATAGAAGACGTAATGTCTCACATTATATACCTATGATAATTACTATGGTTACTGTAAGACAGAAACATTTCTAGTTACAGAGATGAGCCCTATTGGCTAAAGTAGAGGTGGCTCTACAGTCCAAGATAACATCATACAATGCTGTAATAGTCATCACTTTGTAAGACAAATGAGTGCAGTTATGCATATATCAGAGTAGTAGTACAAATCACTAAAAGGTGGCAATGCCAACTAATTATAATCATTACAAGGACACAGATGTCCTAACATCTTGTAAGCAAGAAATACATGTATGTATTAGAAAGTAAAGTGTTTGACAATAATATGCATACATATCCTGACATCTACTCTTTTACGGTAGATGCCCTTAACTCTATATGTTAGTATAACATATGCCTAAGTGCTAGCTGTCAACTGTTTACCTCTGCGGGTACCAATAAGGGTGCAGCGACCTCATGTAATAGGGGGAAGACAAGTGCACAGCTGCAGCTTTGGATCTAGTATGAGTGCCATTAGTTTCTTGAATTTGTCTTCCACAGATGGAGACATACTACTGGCTTGTGGCAGTGAAGTGGGCCATAGGACGGGGGCATGAGTAGTGGTCACAAGGATTGGGATGCACTTTTCTAGTGCTTCAACATTTATTTTAATACAAGAAAATGTATTATTTCTGCTATTTAATATGTGTAAGTTTGTTTTAGTTATAGACAGTGCTGCTGAGTTTTGACGGGAGCAGCTCACTCACTCCTCTCGCTTATCAAGAGGAAAAAAAATGGCGGCTAGTAACTTTTCAAGTCCAGACTGGCACAGTGATACCTGTTTGGTAATGAGGCAGGCTAGATTTGCACTAATTATTTCCTGGTCCCAATTGGTACTTATACATACCCTTGGTATGACTCTCAGCCAATCAGAATCCATGAAATAATAAACCCATTTTCTGTTGTTAATCTTTTTAGTAATACTTTAAAACAACACAGACACTACATCATTTGTGCAATACTGGCTTTCTAGACTCACCTTACTTTCTTTATTTCATACTCTTGATGGTGCTGTGGATAAGGGTTTTTCCTCTTTGAAGTACCTCAGAGTCTGGCTTGATTGTTATCTTGATTTCTCAGTCCATATTGATGTCATACACCAAAAGCTCCACCCCAAGCTTGGTGCATTATTACAGAAACAAAGCAAGTATATCACTTCCTGTCTGCACAAAAAAAGTTTCCCTATTTTTGATTATGGTGACATAGGGTCAGATTCCAGAAGGGTTATGCATGGTGAAAAATGACTTGTGCCAACAGGAATGATGCACCATGAGTTGTGTCATTTGGGATTCTGAACACTGCCTGTGACATGTCACAAGCTGTTTGCATCAAAGTGGATTTACACCATGATTTGCGCCATAAACCGCCTGCGACATGGCGCAAGGGAGTTTATGGCAGCAGTTCTGCCCTATTCTGGAAAGGCAGCTGCCACATCCTCTAATCTGGAATTCTATAACAACCCCCAGAGGACATCCATCACAGTACATTTACACCAGCTATTAACTCATGTAAGTGTATTTTGTGACCACTGGGGGTTGCACCAATATGCTGCCAGCCCATTGCCCAGTTCACATAGCCTCCCATGTACATATCCCCAATGATACCAGGAGACAAAGCCCCACAGGGCTATCTGACCCCTCAGCACCTATCCCCAATGATTCAAAATGCCCTGTAGGGAAATCTGACCCCCCAGCTCCTGTCCACAATGATGCAAAATGCCACACAGGGCTATCCAGCACCCCCAGCCCCTATCCTCAGTGATGCAAAATGCCCTGCAAGGCTATCGGGGCGATAACCAGAACCTGATTCCTGCACTCTGCAGGAGTAGTAAGGCAGTCTCAACAATAAAATAAAAAGCATCCTGTAGTCCCCTTTTAGCCCTGGTAGTCTCGTGGCTCCCCACTAGGTGGTGCCAGACCACTCCTCCCCCCAACTTGCACCCAGCTGGTGACTGGCACAGCCCACCTCTCACCACCACAGACAGCTGCTGACTGAGCTCAGCTATGAGCACATACTGTAAATAGTACACTTGCAGTGAATGACAGCAGCTCATATTTTTTTGCACTTAAATAAGTCAATAGTACATTATAAAAGTATGGGTATAACTTAACTGCTGTAGTTAAAAAAAAGTCTGTCTGTAATAATACTGGTGGTGTAATCTGGGTCTGAATGTGGAGAATATTTTGAAATTTTGCAAGAAATTAAGGGATGTTGGTTGGTATCTAACCCTATAACTTTTAACATTAATCTTTTGCGGTAACTTATGGGTATGCATTTAAAAGCTCTAACTCATTCTTATTCATTCAGACCACACTTGAATGTGTACTTAACTTACTCTTGAAGTAATGGCCCAAGACTCTGTATTAAGTACATGGAGCTGAAAATCACAGAATTTGTGAAGGAGTCAGTACAAAATTTATGCAAACTACCATTTTGTCACATTGTTCATGTGCTCAACAGACAGAATATGAACTTTGGGTATATCTGCTACATTAAACAGCCATCGATACTTATTTAGCTCTCAGGTGACACCCCACCTCCATCTACACCTGCTCTAAATGACAGATAGAGGTAGTAAAAAACATGTTCCATCCAGCCCCCACAAATTTACAATTGAGGAACAGGTTGGTGATAATGACCCTGAATGTGAGTGATGGTCAGGCCGTATTAATTGCCAAAAATTATTGTTACCCCTTCAAAGCCTACTTCTTCCAGCAATAGTAGTACTGTGGCTGGCACAGGAGAAAGTGGGACAAGCACAGGCAGAAGGGCTCTGTTATTGACTCCCACAAACACCAATGTGTCCCCATCTCTCACCATTAACATCACATCTATTGTCACCACCACTACCACCACCACCACCACCAGACAGACCCTGGATTCCACAACAGCTGGCAGCATGACTACTACAGCCAGTCTTGCAACTGTGACTTCAGCCATTACTGATGCTATGAACCCTGCCACTGTAACTGTAACACTGACATCAGAGTCTGTTATCTCTGCCACACTGTATATCACCAGTATGACTACTACAGTTGATTCAGTTAAGCCTCCTGCTTCTCAACTCCTCACTATTTCTGAAAAAGTTGTAAAGGAAGAGCACTCCTCTTGCTCTGAGTATTTCCCTCCACGTGAATTGCCCAATGACTTGTCATCTTCTTCATCGGCAGCAAATGTGAGTGACTTTAAAGATAAGGCAGAGTACGTTATGTACCTTGAGGGTAGAAAAAAATGGTAACTGGCAAAAGAGCCTCTAGGAGTACCACTAGTACCCAGGGTAGTAGTAGTAGCAGTAAGCATAAGGGTCCACCTCCCCATAAGAAAATCAACAAGCAACATTAGCATTTCTTCATTAGGCTCAGTCACAGCCTGAAGAACAGCTGAGTGATGGCAGTACTGACGTGATACCTTCACGGCCAGTGGTCACAGGGCAACAACATCAGGACAAGACAGGCACATCTGTTGCAAAAAGAACTGGCGGATGTGGTGCTACCAGAAGCACTGGTAACCACAGTGGTAAGAGTGCACTGTGGCTGCATTTTACTGTGTTAAAGGATGACACAAGGAAGTCAGTCCATTCTTTTTGCAACAGCACTATAAGCCAAGGGAATTAACTCTTTAACTTAACCAAACATAATTACAGAACCACTTGAAGCTTAAGAACCCTCAACTGTATCGCAGCTCATTTGGGCCTGCACCCTTGTTTTCACCACAACCAAACTCCTTCAGTGGACAGTAAGGTACTCTTGTCAGTGGAGGTGGTAATGACAGATCTGATTTAGAGCAACCTAGTGGTCATGAAACTACTTCCCCCTTAACAACAGAGAGTCTGCCTTCCCCTCACTTCTAATGATTCCAGTGATACTTCAAGACAGCGCCAGTCATTAAGACTTCACACACCACTGTTGAAGTGATCCACATTGATGTCACCAAAGTAGAGATGTGGTGAACTGAGAAACTGCACTCCATGGATTAATTTACAGAATTCCCTCATTTCACAAAGTTGATCTGCGGTGCAAAGTTTCAATTTGGGCAACTGGTAACTCCGCAAAATGCAGAGTTTGGCAACTCCACTGGTGCAGTCTTGCACAGAAGAAGTTGTTAAAAAAAAAAATAAAAAAAAAAAAAACTGTTCCTGACCCCTGCCGATCACTGGCCCAACCTTTCCCTGGTGTTTAGTGGTTCCCATCTTGTTGATAGCTGGCCCAATTTAAAAATAGACGCTTTCCCTGGTGTTTAGTGTTCCCCCCCTCACTTATTGCCGCCTAATGTTTGGCACTTTCCCTGCTGTCCAGTGGCCCCTCCTCCAAACTGCACCAATGCACGATCTTCATGATTCCTATCTTGTAATTATTCCCTGTTGTCCAGTGGTCCCGCCCCCACCACTTGATCACCCACCTGACATAATGGTGTCCAGTAGCCCCCATCCCAGTCTTCGTAGCACTTCATTCCCTGTTGTGTAGTGGACCCCTCTCCCTCTACCCAATCCCCTGTAATAAAAAAAACACACAAAAAAACAGGTAGTCCATTCCCTGGTTCCTAGTGGAGCCCCACCCCCTGCCCAGCAGGTAATTCCCCAACACCCTGCTCCACCCTCCCGACCCTGAGCGGGAAACTAGCATAGCCCTCTGCTCCCTACCACAGCTAGCCACCTGATTGAGCTGCCAATAAATGAGCGTGTACTTGTATAAGTACAGTGGATCCCGCTTAAATGCATGCCCTCAGGGCAGAAGAAAAGTATGCATTTAAGTGGGCTATGTGCCTATGCAGTCCCATATACTTTGCATTGTGCGGCTTTTAGTTTGGATCACGTACATAAGGAATCTATGTTTTCAATATGTGGTGGGGTGATATGGGGTGATACGGGTTTTCTTATATGGGAAACAAAATACAGCACTGTATCTTATATGTTTTGCTTTGCCGTTGTTAAAAACCCTTATCAATTTTTGTTTGTTTGTTTGTTGGAGGGAGGTAAGGTTACCACCTTTTAAGAAGCGCAAAGTGGGACATCCTTACCGAAACAGGATTTTTTGCAGGACAATATGTCATCTCGACCAATGCAACAGACATGTTTTCTCTAAATAATCAGAATTAAGACTAAGTGTTGTAGTTTTTTAGTTGTTTCTTGTGTTTTTTTATTATTTCAAGGTATTTTAATCAAAGTATTATTGTTTTTTGCAACATTTAGAGGAAAATCAGAAAATATTTGTTCTGCTATAATGTCAGGACATTTAGTATTTTTCATGTTTTTCTGCAGGACACAGCTGCCCAAATCAGACTGTCCTGAGAAACTAGGGACAGGTGGTAACCCTAGAGAGAGGGAGGGTAGGACGTATGTCTTCATGCTTGTGCTTGTGGGGAAACAGGAACCTTGCTTGTTTATTGGAGGGAAGGTAGTTTATGAAACTATTCTTGCTAGGAGCCTTGTTTGTTTGTGGGAGGGTGGGTGCTTGTGAAACAGTGCTTTGGTGCTTCTGTTAAAACCACTTTATTTTTTTTTAAACTATCAACTTCATTTGGCAACAGTGTTTTCTTGTGTGACTTGTGGTGACTTGAGTGTGAGTTACTGCTTCTGTTGAAACCACTCTATTTTAAACAACTAACTCTGTCTTGAGAAGATCTCAGTAATTTTACTCTGCTGACTTTTCCTAGTTGCTGTTGAATTGCAGAAGTTTTCGATGTGGTAGAAAGCTACAAAGTTTTTATCGCAGACGGCATTCAGCTCAATGTACATCAGCAGTTTACGGAGGCATTGCTGCACCTCTGAATTGGTAGGCACGTAGACTTCAGTTTCTTCCTTCCCCTCTTTATCCTTCTCCTCCTCTAACTAAAGGACCTACTTGGCGATTTCAGAGTCAGTTAATTTGTTGAAGAATGGTGCTGAATTATCGATGTCCACAAATGCATTAAATTCCTCAGCAGTTATGTTTTTGGGCACAGTTTTCTGGATCTCAGGTTCTGGTTCTGCAGACAGGGTCTCTTTATAGAAGCCTGCCTTCTTGTAGCAGTTTTGGATGGTCTCACACTTAATTTTACCCCACAACTGACATAACATATGAATGACATCAAGTATGATTAACTTTTTAGCCAGCTCATTCACAGAAATGGTAACCCCACTGTCAAAGGACGTAAGAATTCTCTCTGGCATATGCTGCCTCTACAGCCTTTTTAAATTATTAATTATGCCCATGTCCATGGGCTGAATCAAGAACATAGTGTTTGGTTGCAAAAAACTGCAGTGATGTTATAGAGCTGTAATAAGGGTTGGGCACTACAGTTGTCCAGGAGAAGTATGATCTCCCTGCATTTGCGACCCATCTCCCTATCAAAGTCTTTTCCCCACTCACTAAACAATAATGTTGTAATCCATTCATTTTGATGTACTCTATAAGTTATAGGTAAACATTGGACATATATGTCTTTAAAACATCTAGGCTTCAAACTCTTGCCTATCACCATCGACTTTCACTTATCTCTGCCATCCATGTTTGCACATGTAAGGACAGTGGGCAGGATTCACAAAGCCTTTTTGCCAAAGTTTCCCTCTGCAACTGCTGCTGCAAACTGGAATTGCCCACAGCTGTTGCGGTTCCAATTCACATCTGCAGCAGTTGCAGAGGGAGTAGCAGCTGCTTCCAGCAGCCGTAGCCCTTTCCCACAGCTGTGGCCATCTCCTTAACGACTCCACCCACAGGCAGCCATAGATAGTGGAGCAGGTCATAATCGTCTCCACATTTGTGAATACCCATCACTGTGGGTAACCTGCGGATCCGCAAGTCACAACCAACTTGGACTGCAGTTTTCCCTCAGCTGCAGGTATTTCTCAGAGTTTTATGAATCCTGCCCTGTGATGCTCTCTTCTGCTTTTTTACTCCTGGAAACTAAATACTTTTTGAATGTAAGTGTTCCGTCTGGTGTGAACCTGTAGTAAATGCCTGTTTCATCAGCATTGTATACATCTTTTAGTTGGAATTAAGTAAAAATTGTGGGGAGCACTGTCTGCGCCTAGTTATCAGCCCCAGCGGTGTTAGCATCTTTTCCCCAAGTGCTTTGTTAAACACAATGGCCCAGATATTCAAACTGCGCTCAAAACTGGCACAACAGCAGGAGCAAGCACAAACCAGTTGCGCAAATGCGCAACAGGTGCGATATTCAAACATGGAGCAGAGCAAATTGCGCAAGCAACCAACGTCTGAATATCGCACATACTGTGCCATCGCGCAACCAGGAAGGAGAAGCTGAGCCAAAATGTTGCGCTATGGCGCAACCAGGGAAGCTCAGCTGAGCAGTCCAGAGCTCCATAGCGCAAGCACAGCCCCCAGAGCAATGGAACTGCACATCCAGGGAGGCAGGCTGGGGCCCACTGCCAGCCATGCCACACATGGGCACAGGAACACACCGCAGAACCCACACCACACCGGCACACCCCAAGCACAGCATCACTGGGGGTGGGACGGATGATCCACGTGCCCATGGGGACAAGCCAACAAAGCATAGCAGAGCCCTGACACCCCAGCACAACCACTGGCAGGCGGAGAGTGCCACACACACAGGGGTTGACAACCACAGTGCACATCAGCCCCCAGAGTGCACAGCACACCCTGCACTGTGACCCCAAGACACCACCCATGCACAGTGACTGGCACTGCAGGAACCCATGCAGTCCCCCAGCACATGTCAGCCCCGGTGCAACACAGGAAGCTTACAAGCCAGACATACACTGTGCACTCCAGCACTGGTGTGGCAGCAGATGGCAAGACCAACCGAAAGTCACTGCCATGCTGGAGATACCTCCCCATGCACACACACACACACACACACACACACATACCCAGGACCATACCAGCCCAGATGGCATGTACACACCTGCAACTGAGCACCCATAGCCAGCTGCAAATCAGAGACCGACACAGTATTCATATATCAAAATAGAAATGTATATTAAACATATTTCAACAAGAACAATAAAAACTATTTACAAGGGGGGGGACGGGTACAAGGAAGGGGTGTTCAAGAGGGAGGGATTAAAAACTTGGAGAGGGAAGGCAGGGTGGTAGGGATGGGAGAAGGGAGGAGATGGGGCTACGCCCAGCCGGCTCCTGGTCCTCCTGCTGGCGCCTGCTCCATCCCGCCCTGATGGCATCCATGCCCGGATGGCTTGCAGGATCCTGTGGTTTGCAATGCTGACCTCTGTGAGGCGACGGACATCCAGTTGCATCCTCCAGAACCCTCGAGGCCTAGGAAAATGGGAACACAGTCAATGGCTGTGACTGACCACAACCCTGAACACCACCCAACCTGCAAGCCATATAGCCCAATGTCCTGCACCTGTGATGGCATGCACCCACCCACAGTGAACATGCACATGGCCATCACAAACAGGCGGCACCAGCTATGCGCATCACCGCCCACACACACTGCCCACGTCAATCACAGTACAAACTAGGCTGGCAAGTGATGTGGCAATGTGGTGCGATGTCAGTTACACAGCTATGTGCCCAGTGCATGCCTGGACCACCAGTGACGCATACACAGACGTGCTGTGATACTGCACTGTGATGCATGTCACCTGTGTCGTGCCTACATACATGGATACATAGACAGTGTCAATAGATAAGGGCCTAGGGCCACCCAGTCTGGTCATTTGACCTTGTAAGTTCACTCTGTTTTCCTATAAGTCTGTTGCACCTTACCCCTGACCTCCAGAATTCCTGTATGGCTATCTCATGCATTCTTAAATCCCGTGACCAAGTCAGCCCCCACCACTTCCTCTGGCAGGGTGTTCCACTTGTCCACCACCCGTTCTGTGAAGAAATTCTTTCTCATGTTTCCTCTGAATCGTCCCCCCTCCAACTTCATCCCATGCCCTCTAGTCTTGGAACATCTTTTATACTTAAAAATAGTGTTTTCCTGCACTCTGTTTCCCCCCTGTAAGATACTTGTATGTCCCCATCATATCCTCCTCTCCCTCCCTCCTCCAGGGAGTACATGTTCAGTTCCTTCAACCTGTCTTCATAGGACTTGTGATGCAATCCATGCACCATCCGTGTTGCCCTCCTCTGAACCCTCTCTCTACCCAGTCCATGTCCATACGTAGGTATGGTCTCCAGAACTGTACACTGTACTCCAGTGTGGGGCCTCACTAGTGTCTTGTATAGTGGAATTATGACCTCCCTTTGGTTGTGTTGTGCATGGCTGGTGGTTTTGCCCCCAGCATGCAACAGCATCCATGAAGTAATGATACTCACACCTCCAGCAGCTGGGTCTGCCGCTGCTGATGCTGCTGCTGCTGCGTTGGGCAGCACACACCCCTGGCACGGCCCTGGCACGCCCACCTCACCCCGCCCGCCCCTCAAAACCGCCTGTGGGAGACATATGTTGAGACAAACATCAGTGTGACTCAAAAGCAGAGTGCCCCCTACCCCAGTGAGAGTGCCTGCCCACACAGCCATAACCATCCATCGCACAGCTGCACACACTGACACAGCCAACCATGTCCGAGCCGGCACCTATGCACAGCCACCCAAGCACACACACACCCCTACAGAGAATATAGGTGCATAGATGGTACACTCACCTGGCCTAGGCACCACACCCCGCCTGGCACGTGAACGCAGCCGCGTCAAGAGTTCCGGCTCCCTTCGGCGGAGGTCACTGTACCAGTGCCGGCACTGCTCAGCAGACCGGCCCCGGCCAGTGACCTCCACCAGGTCAGTGGCCACTTGCTGCCACACGTGGGTCCTAGGCATGGTGAGGGGGCCTCACCACAGTGCCTCACAGTGGGGGCTCCACCAGGCCACCAGGTTGGCCACTTCAAGCTGGCTCCAGGACACCGCCTCCTCCCAGCCATGGCACCAACTTTACAGCAGGCAATATGGCACCCTGCTGCGCCAGACCCCACGCGGAGCTGTTGCGCAATAGACCACCACAGGCCCAATCGCGCTGTTCGAACAGCGCTCGGTTACTTTACATGGTGCTGTCACCAGACAGCGCAATAGGGACGCATATACATGGCATGCGAACAGCGCCAGAGGGCAGAGAGGGCATACAGGTCACGGCACGATGCAAGGCTACGCACAGCACCATCGGATGTATAGGCATCCTGCGCGACTGCCAAGCTGAGCACCAGTGCCACAGTGGACTATCGTGGCAGTAGTGCCACAGCGCCATATAGTGCCCAGTGCTGTAGCGCCACTGACACAATGGTGGCTATGGCCTGAATCGCCTATCGCTACCAGCAGGTCTGCAGCATGATAGACGGCGCGAGCTGTCTGGGCATGCGCAATCAGTGTAGCACGAGCCACAAACCCGCGCCATTGGCTCAGCCGACCTTCGAGACAGCAAAGCGCAAATACGCGATATTCAGCCAACATATGCAAATCATTCGATCAGCTATTCAAAGGCGAGTGGCGCGATTAGCATGTCATTAAAGTTGCGTCGCACCTCATTTGCATGTGTTGCGCTATAAAAATGCGACAGTGGGTTGTGCTGGCCAGATTTGGTTACTGCAGGTGAGAGGTGAGTTACATGCTGTGTGATGCTCAGGACAATGCTCATGGGCAGGGGTGCCGGAGGATGATAAAGGCTGAGGGGGCTGAGCATGAAAAGGGCACTTAGAAAAGGACACAGGGCACCCTTTCTATCAGTATCTGCCATGCGGAGAGGAAACGTGGGGGGCTTCCGCCCCCCCGGGCCGGCAGCTATGCTCATGGGGAAATGCTGTCGACTGCACAGTGACAGGTGTCCACTTCCACCCATACAGATCACCATGACTGACCAGAGCCAAGCTGAGGGTGTGGACGGCGGGCGTAGGAGGAGGCCGAACTTCATCACGGCAGAGACAGAGGCCCTCTTCCAGGCCTACCTGGAGGATGAGCCACTATTGAGTGGACGGAGGGGCACCCCTCAGGAGCGTGCAGCTGCATGGGAGGGGGTGGCTCGGGCCGTCAACCTGCACGGAAGCCACCAGCGCTCCATACAGGAATGCAGGAAGAAGATGGGGACTGACCGCAGGAGGCTGAAGGAGAAGGTGGCAGCCTTCAGGGCGGCACGTGCTGGCACTGGTGGGGGCCCACCAGTGGTGTTGCAGCTGACCCCTACAGAGGAGACACTGGTCGCGCCATGCAGCTGAGTGCCATTGCGGGCGCATTTGGCAGAGGATTCCAGACAGTGGAAGCCCATCACTGCACGGTATGACATGGTGGTGTTGTTGGGGGCTGTTGTTCACATGCACCTCATGTACCTCTTTCTGTTACAGATCCTGTTCGCCTGCAGGAGACGGTGGTGGTGGTGGGTCCAGACAGTGAGGCAGACCTGCTGGACGTGGAGGAGGGACCATCCACCTCCACCACCAGCCTGCAGGCACTGCAGCAGCATGCACGCTGGGCCTACAACTCTGGTGTCAGTGATACGGGTGCAGTGGGTGCACAGCCTGTGTCACAGCAGTCTGGCATGCAGGTATGCCAGCATGCTGTGCCTATGGCAGTGGCACGCACCTGCACCATTGATGATAGCAGGCCTGCAATGGGCAGTGATAGGTGTGTGTCCCATGACGGACACATGGCAGGCCAGCACGCGCCCTGGGCCTTCCTGGTTCACACCTGTGTACCAGCATGCTGGCACAGTCCCAGGCTGTGCCTGTCAGCACCGGTGGGGCAGCACCGGTGGCTGTGCAGGTGTCTGGCACTGTTGTCAGCACAGAGGTGGAACAGGTGGACCTGATGGCTCAGCAGTTGGAGGGCCGGCAGCAGCAGTCGCACACCAGGGCTGGGGGTACAGTGTCAATCAGTGGCACATGTCCACCGCTCATTGATCTGCCCATACCTGGTCCTGGTGAACAGCGCCCACCCTCAAGGGGTGCTGTGCACCAGGACCATCCACACCCTGAGGGTCACGAGGCCATTGGGGCAGAATACCCATTGGACGTGCACACCTGCCTGCTGCAGGACTCGGTACAGCTGCAGGGGCGGGTTGCAAGGTCCGTGGAGGCACTGTCTGTGTCCGTGGAGCGGCATAGCAGGGAGTGTGCTTGGGACCGAGCTGAGCTGGTCCTTATGCGGACGGATGTGACTGCTGCCATTGACAGGCTGACCCAGGCAGTGGTCTCTGTGGTGGACACATTGGCCACACTGTCAGGTGCCCCTGTTCCACACACCCCACACAGTGCGCTCTCCACTCCCTGTTCCCGGCTTCGTGCGACACCAGGCCTGTCGACACCGGGTTCTGCTGTGGGCATCCCGAGCACCCCTGGTGCAAGTTTGTTTGGCAGGATGCAGACCCCTGTGTGGGCAAGGTCACGTCCGTGCAGTGGGACCCCTGGTGGTGCACCAGCGCCACCCGATGTGGCCCCTGCTCAGCCTGCCAGTGCTGCTGGGACACGGCGGGGCTGCCCACGCATCCGTGGTGGCTGTGGGACAGTGCTACCTGACTGAGCTGTCTCCCAGTGCAGGCCCTGTCTGGTGCTGCCCTGTGTGCAATGTGTGTCATGGTGGGCAGTGCACTGCTGGGTGCTCTGCTCACCACGCTGACACATGGACCACCTGCACACTCTCCCAACTGCTGTCCACAGGTACGTGTGCATGATGATGCCTGCATTGCACTGTACACCAAGGTGCAAGTGTGCCCAGGTCCTGACACATGTACGTGGACAGTCCAGGTGGTGGGGGTGGTTGGTGGTGCTGTGTGTTGGCAATGTCATTTCCGCAGTGCTGTGCTGCTGCCCATGTACACTGCCTGGTGTGTGTGTGTCCATATGAGTGCTCACCCCTCTCTGATGGTGTGTTAGTATGCCTGGAACTGTCAACTCCCCTGACCTTCATGCACGGTGTGTTCCCCTGTGTGCCTGTGGTTTGCGCATGGACAGTGTTGCCTGCACATGTCCCCTTGACTTACCTGTGTTGGGCATAGTGCTCTTCTGCAATGGTGTCCCGGTGCAGCTGGGCCTGCCGGGTCAGTCGGGGGTCCCTCCGTCCTAGGGGGCTGCTCATCACCCACATCACCGCGCCACTGGCGCCCCATCGCTGTCCCCTCTTGGACCTGTAGGCTATCCCATGGTCTTTGGCCATGTTGTGCAGGATGCAACAGGCCAGGAATATCCCACAGGCCTTTTGGGGGTTGTACTGTGGGCTCCGCCGAGGTGTCCAGGCATCGGAAGCGTGCCTTGAGCATCCCAAACACCCGCCTCATGATGTTACGTGGTTGCGGCATGTGCCTTATTGAAACATAGCCGCGCTTGGGGTCATGGGGCGCTGCACGGTGTGAGCAGCCAGGGCACAGAGTGGGTATCCGCAGTCACCTGTGTGGGAGATAGTGGAGATCAGTGTCAGCAGCAGTCCATATTGCCCATATCCTTGTGTGCCACTACCATGGCACCTGTGTCATTCCCACCCTTGCCCAGAGTTTGCATTCCATACATGTGTACTCACCCACTAGATGACCCGTGGGGATGTTCCCACTCGAATCGATGGCACAGTGCAGACTGGTGCCATATGAAGGCATCATGTGCTCACCGGGTGTGTGGCACAGACATTGATAATGCGCCCAGTGGCATCACACACCACCTGGCAGTTGACACTGGAAAAGCCCTTTCAGTTCCGATAAGCCTGGCCGTCGGGGCCAGGTGGTGTGCGAATGTCCACATGGGTGCAGTCTATGGCCCCTAGCACGCCAGGCATACATGCTACCTTGTGGAACTCCTGCATGTTTGTTGTACGCTCTGCCGCGGTGCTGGGGAAATGGATGTACTCCGCAGCATGAGGCAGCAGTGCACTGAGGAATTGGGTGAGGATGCGTGACGTGGCCAACTGTGTAATGCCTGTGGTGTCCCCTGTCGGCCTCTGGAAGGTGCCCGTGGCGAGCAGGCACATGCAGGTTGTCACCTTGGTCTCCACGAACAGAGCATGACTCGCCGTGAGGGTGCCTGCATCACATCACTGCACAGCTTGCAGAGCCGCCTCAGTATTGCCCTGTTCAGCGGTACCGCCCACAATCTCGACGCTCTGTGTACAGCTCGGCTGATGCGGCACGATACCGCTCTGTCGGGGCATACTGCCGACGGCCCTCCCTGCCACGTCCCCTGCAGCATGGTGTCTCACCCTCATTACAGCTTCCATGTGGAAGCTGACACTGTCCATCTCCCTGGCTTCTGCCCCCAGCTGCTGTTCCTGTGTTAACTCCGCTGCCCCCACTGCTGCTTCCACTGCACCGGGCACCCCCCACTGGCCTCTCTGTCCTCCTGGACCCACTGTCCCTCTCTGCCCTTCCAGCTCCTGTCTCTCTCTCTCTGTCTCTCTCACCCAGTTTGCAGCCTGCTAGGGTTCTTGCGCCGCTTCCTTGAGCCTTTTTATTTTGGCTCAAATCCGGTACTGCGCAACTTCCGGCTGAGCCACTCTTGCGCATTGCGCAAGTGTTCGGATATCGCATTGCACACTTTATGCATGGACCCACCCCCTTCGGTTGCGCATGCCTTCATTTCCATTGTGCTGTTGCTCAGCATGTTTTCGGTGGCGCAACTGGCCCCTTCTGAATATCGCAGAATGGCGCATTTTTGGAGTTGCGCACGTGCAACCCTTTTGAATATCTGGGCCAATGTGTGCTGCTTTTTAAAGAGGCACAGCCACCCACTCCATGATTCAAATGCTGGTGTCCCTAACACCTCTGCTAGTTTTTTAGTTTTAGTGTGCAATAGGGGTCCTGAAACAGGCATATCTGAGCCCTGCACATTCTCAAATCAACACAGTAGAGCATCCTTCACTGTTGAGTCCTTACCCTCCCTTTTTTGTTTTCCTGCTCATGTTTGAGTTGCTTTGGAATTCTGCTCAGATTGAGTCTTTGTTCTTTTGCAGATGACTCACTTGAGACTGAGAGATCCCCCATTGTCCAGCATCTTGAGTCTGTGTAGCCCCAGGCAAGTCTAAATCATCAGGCACGGCTATCCTGTCTGTGTAGGTTAGCTCTATCTTCTTTGGGCTATGGGAAACAGGACAGGAATTTGATGTGGCCATTGTAAACAGCTGAGGGACTACTCAACACAAAGGACTTCAGTAGCACAAGCAATTAAGTGTGCTAACAATCTAAGGAGGTGAAACAGCAACTGAGTTGGAATCACACCTGCCCTGCTTTGTCATGCTAACGAGGTAATTGACTGCTTTAACTCATTGTGTCCTAGCCGCCACTTGGAATCAGCAGATCACTTCCCCCATGTGTCCGAGGACAAATACAGACGTAAGCTGTAGAGTCCCAGTGTGCCCCTGCTACGTGTGGAGTCGTCAGTACCTTTTTCTGCCATTCATAGCCAGCCAATAGAACTATTGTGTTTTAAAACTCTTGGTGTGATACCTCACACCGGTAGCCTCCTCTAATTGGCTGGTAAGTGTAGGGGTCCAATTGAAAAAAGATTATAAAACGCTGTTTTAAACTGTACGTCCTCATTTCGGTACTGCGTGGAGCTCGATTACAGCAAGTTCCAGTTTGCCGCTTGTTGCACCCACTGAAGCTACCCGATAGCATTCCCTGACAAACTGCACACTTACAGGTATTTAATTTGCCAACTTTGATTTAATTTCTGTTTCAATTTGACTGTTTTCAGGGTCTGTCTTTGAGTCGTTTTCAGCCAGAATCCCTACTTCCTGTTTCTGACTCAAATGAAAGCCCCTGAAAACACTCAAATCATTACAGAAATGGCTATTTAATTTTATTTTATTTTTTGGGCATCTGCAGCTAAACTCCTGCTTGCAATGTCTGCTTCTATCCCTTTTGTTTTTATTGTGTCTGCTGCTATACAGCAAGGGGATCTCAGCGTTTTGGCGTTTGGCAGCGGGGGAGGCTGCGGAATGTTTACTCTGCACTCCTGCTTGCCATTTCTGCTTCTATCCCCTTTGTTTTTATTGTGTCTGCTGCTAAACGGCTAGTAGTTCCTTCAGCCAGGCATATAGGAAAGGTAATGGTTTTTCAACTTCCAGTTCCTCTGGTGGCCCTAGGAGACAAAGGTGAGTAGATCTAGTGGCATTCTAGTGGCATTTTCCAAATTTTCTAGCCGCCTACGGAGCAGGCTGTTTTCTTTTGAAAGTTCTGCCATCCCCAAGAGAGCTGTGTCCGCTTTTTGAGTTGCCCATTTGTTTTTATTGTGTCTTTGGACATCTGCTAAACAGCAAGGGGATTTTCAGCGTTTTGGCATTTTGGCTTGCCATTTGTTCTTCTGTGTCCTGTACCAGCTGCTTTACTTTACAGCAGGACCCACGGAGGCGACGGGGGCGGTGGGTGGGGATTTTGGTGTGGATGCTGCGGAATGCTTTTCTAGCTGTATGCTCCGGCCATGTGGTTAGGGGAGAGTGTGGGTGGAGTGGACAGGTCGCCCTGGTTTCCTCGGTGCTCCAGTTTGGCTTCCGCATTGTTTCCCATGTGTTCCATGAGGTATGCGGTTGGTGGATGGCGTTTGGGGTGGAGGGGGCAGGTCGCGGTGTTTCTCCATCTTTTGCCATCTGTTCCATGCCGTTATGCATCTGCGGGCTGGTGTTTGGAGTGTATGGGTATCCTCTTCTGTGCTCCAGTCTTCAGTCAGGTAAGATACTTCTTCAAATGTAATGTATGGTGTTTTATGTTTTCTGCATTTTGTCATATGCATTGCCCACAAGCATACTAGGCTGTGGTTGGGGGAGGACGTTGTGGGTGGGTAATGGCCAGGTAACGGTACCTTTCCCCCAATTCATTGGGGTGGCCACTGAAGGATTGTATTTGGTTCTGCAATGTGCTGGGTGGGACTCACAGAGGGTGGTGGGCCAGGGAATCCATGTTGTGGGGTGATGGCATGCCATTTTGTGTTGCTGCCTGCTTTGTGGGGGTTGGGGGAGGGACCACTGAACACCGTGGGGAATGCCGTCATGTTTTTTGTTGGATACCGTGGGTTGTGGAGAACACTGGCCACCAGGGAATCCATGTTGTGGGGTGGTGGCGTGCGTTTGCTGGTGGGGGGCAGCACTGCAACAGCATAGTAACCATTTTGTGTGAGCTGGCGGCAGGTCTGGGAGGGACCCGGCACCTGCTCACAAAATGGTGGCCACACTGTCAGGGTCTTCCACCCCACCTACAAATACATGACACCATCCCACAAAATGGAGTCCCCAGAGGTCTGGTTGCCTCTCACCTGTGGCTAGATGGTTACAAGACAGATGTGATATCCAGAGAATGCCATTTTGTGTTGTTGCCTGCTTTGTGGGGGTTGGGGGAGGGACCACTGAACACCGTGAGGAATGCCGTCATGTTTTTTGTTGGATACCGTGGGGTGTGGAGAACACTGGCCACCATGGAATCCATGTTGTGGGGTGGTGGCATGCATTTGCCGGTGGGGGGCAAGACTACGACAGCATGGCAACCATTTTGTGTGAGCTGGTGGCAGGTCTGGGAAGGAAATGGAGCACCCAGGCAACAGGCATGGCTGTTTGTGGAACGGCGGCAGGCGACACAAGGCCCCACAGCATCCAACAAAAAGCAGCACCTACTGCCTGGGTGCTCCCTCTCCCGCCGAGACCCGGCACCTGCTCACAAAATGGTGGCCACGCTGTCAGGGTCTTCTACCCCACCTACAAACACACGACACCATCCCACAAAATGGAGTCTCCAGAGGTCCGGTTGCTTCTCACCTGCGGCTAGATGGTTACAAGACAGATGTGATATGCAGAGAATGCCATTTTGTATTGTTGCCTACTTTGTGGGGGTTGGGGGAGGGTCCACTGAACACCATGGGGAATGCCGTCATGTTTTTTGTTGGATACCGTGGGGTGCGGAGAACACTGGCCACCAGGGAATCCATGTTGTGGGGTAGTGGCGTGCATTTGCTGTTGGGGGGCAGGACTGCGACAGTGTGGTAACCATTTTGTGTGAACTGGCGGCAGGTCTGGGAGGGATCCGGCACCTGCTCACAAAATGGTGGCCACGCTGTCAGTGTCTTCCACCCCACCTACAAACACACAACACCATCCCACAAAATGGAGTCCCCAGAGGTCTGGTTGCCTCTCACCTGCGGCTAGATGGTTACAAGACAGATGTGATATACAGAGAATGCCATTTTGTGTTGTTGTGTGGCAACCATTTTGTGTGAGCTGGCGCCAGGTCCATGGCTTGTGGTGCCATCGGCCGGCCAAACTGTTATACACAGTTTGTCTTTTATGGTACCGGGTAACGGAGCATTGTAGGCGGAACATATGTTGGATTCAGCAAGTTTGTGTGGCTTGCAGTGCAAAGATATGGCTTTATTTTTCTGTTGTAGAGACTGTGCGTGAACATTCCAGAGATCGGTAGAACTGCCAGAGATCGTTACAACCGCTGGATATCGATAGAACCTAGAGATCATTATAACCTCCAGAGAGACCTTGCCGAGGCAGTCCAAGTACTTTGTGAAGAGCGGCAGAGCAATCAAACTGAAGAATATGGAGAATGTCTACAAAAACGACCTGCTGTGCTTGTTCGATAGCGCTAGTGACAACACGGCAGAGGACTTTCCGGGGTTTTGGAAGTTCTGATGTTTCCGACATCCAGGTGGACTTGATGCGCATGACGCCTTTGATTACACCAGATAGTGAATTCAGTGAAGAAGATGATCTGCCCCAGTCCACGTTGCGCAGGAAGAGGCACTCCTCAGACAGCGAAGAGGATGATGTTCCACTAGCCAAGCTACGGCGGAAGAGAAACTACACGGACAGTGAAGAGGATGTCCCTTTGGCTAGACTGCAGCGTGCATGTAGCCCTGTTGAAGTGGATGCTGCAGAACAACATAAGCAACTTTCAACACATCTGGATGAGGTTCGCAATGATGGTTGGACACGTCTGCTACAGCCAGTTCATGTTGAAGACTTCAAGGAGCCTGTGGGTCCAGCCACAGTGATGGGTGCAGAGAAGACTGCAATGGATTTCATGAGCCTCACATTTCCACTGATCCTCTACGAACTGATAGCTGATGAGACAAACCGGTACAGTGCCCATAAGCAGGCAGAAGCAAACAAAGTGGACTCCCGATGGACTCCGGTGACAGCTTGCGACATAAAATTTGTTTGGGACTACGGCTGTACATGTGTATTATTCAGGAACCACTCTACTGTATGTACTGGGGTAAGCACCATCTCTATGGACATTTTCCGATTTCAAAGGTAATGACCCGTGAGCGTTATGAGAAGATTACGCAGTATCTACATGCTAATGATAGCATGCTAAATCCACCCAGAGGATTGGAAAATCACGACAAACTTCATCATTTGCATCCCATCCTGGAGCATGTTCGGACGGCCTGCAAGACTGAATACCACCTACACCGAGAAGTGTCAATCGATGAGGCCATGGTAGGATTCAGAGGACGGCTCTCATTCAAGCAGTACATGTGAAGCAAGCCGCAACGGTATGGAATAAAGGTGTGGGTTCTTGCAGATCCTCACAATGGTTATGTGTCAGACTTCCAAGTCTACACAGGAAAGGTTGCTGGCACTGTGGAAGTGGGCCATGGAGAGAGGGTGGTGACAGACCTGACTAAAGATCTGTGTGGCAAAAGACACCATGTGTATTATGAAAATTTTTTCACATCAGTTCACCTGGCAAAAGAACTTTTGAATGTTGGGTTGTATGCGTGTGACACAATGCATACCAACAGGGTTGGGTGGCCTGCAGAACTTAACAAAGTAGCAATGAAGAAGAAAGACCAAGGCCATTGTGAACAGCTACAGGATGGATCACTCGTCACCACAGCTTGGAAAGACAACAATCCTGTTTTCCTTCTCTCAACTCATCATGACCTGACCTTACCAGCAACATCTGTGACCAGGCGACAAAGAAATGGCACTGAAGTATCTGTTCCCTGTCCTGAAGTGCTGAAGCAGTACAACATGCACATGAATGGCATGGATGTTGCTGACCAGCTTCAGGGCCAGTACCAAAGTAGCAGAAAATCTAAGAAGTGGTAGATATAACTTTTCTGGTTTTTGTGGGACATGGCATTGGCAAATGCTTTCACTTTATTTCGAGAGAGTGTGCATCATGTTTAATGATCCAAGAGCGGGAGGGTGAACAAGCATAGGCAGCTGAATTTTCGCATTGCCCTCTCGGAGCATCTGCTGGAAGGGTTCACCAATAGGAGACAAAGTGCCCCAGTTGCTGTAATTGAGCAGGATCCTACTTCGGCTGGACTACACTACCTGGTGAAAGGGAAGAAGGGGAGGTGCAGAAATTGTGCACTGAAAAAGAAACGCGCTAAACCATCATATACATGCCGCATGTGCAATGTACACCTCTGTGCTGATTGCTTTCCAGAGTATCACAACTACAGATAACAAGGCTCACACTAGCGACACAAAAGACTTGCCCACAATAGTCCCTCTGCAGCTTCTTTGAGTGTACATGATGAGGAGCTGCAGGGGAAGCAGACCACGGTACAAGGAAGAGTTTGAGAGAGACCGGCGAGCGACAGTGAGAGTACAGAGCCTGAGAGTTTGAGAGAGATCAGCGAGCGAGAGAGTTTGACAGAGACCGGTGAAGCGAGAGTACAGAGCCTGAGACTTTGAGACAGATTGGCGTGCAAGAGAGAGATCAGCGAGCAGAAGAGACCGGTGAGCGAGAGAGTTTGACAGAGACCGGTGAGCGAGAGTACAGATCCTGAGACTTTGAGACAGATCGGCGTGCAAGAGAGAGATCAGCAAGCGAAAGAGACCGGCGAGCAAGAGAGTTTGACAGAGACCAGTGAGCGAGAGTACAGAGCCTGAGACTTTGAGACAGAGCGGCGCACAAGAGAGAGATCAGCGAGTGAAAGAGACTGGTGAGCAAGAGAGACCGGCGAGCGACAGTGAGAGTACAGAGCCTGAGACTTTGAGACAGATTGGCGCGCAAGAGAGAACGGTGAGCGAGAGCACAGAGCCTGAGAGTTTGTGAGAAAACATAGAGTTTCATGAGTCGTGTATCTATGAATGTCAGATATTCAGTGTCATAGACATTAAATGGATTGCCGACGGATCTTGGCGAAAGTAGTTTAAGCCTGTTGGTGGAAGCGAGAAAGTTGATAAGCTGGTTTTGTAAGAATGGAGGTGGGACACTGTGAAAATGCAGCATGTGTAATCTAAAAGTCGCTGATGTAAGTATTGTTACTGATTTGTATAATACACTGTGTGCAAAGCACCACATAAAGTCACAGAGATGCAGTTTCCATAGGCGGGAAACATATCTGCGTGCTTTGTTGGTAGGTTAGGTCCGTTGGTGTTTCGGACACAGTGCAGCATCATGCCAGTCATTGAATGGGCTGCGCCAAATTAAAATGCAAAATACTGAGCTAAAAGAGGTCTGGTGAGTGAAAGTAAAGAGTAAAAGTGACAGAAACAGTACTGCCAAGTTGCCGGTAGGTGAGAGACAAGTGGGAGTGTACAGAAAGAATAGCAAGTGTGGCTGCACAGTGTGGATGACAGTGTTAGGCTGATTTCACCCACCAGACCAAGGGGGCCAACTGGAAGGGCTAATGGAGGGATGAAACTTGCATTACTTTGGGAGTCATCCATCTCCTTGTTCTAACTGAAGTAGTTTCTTTTCCTTTGGGTCTGTCCGGAACTGCTGTCACCACCCATAATGTGTGATGAGCATAGCAGCTCTCTGCCTGACTGCGGACATATCTGTAATGGCCACCCACCACAGCATCTCGTAGTGTACTGACAAGTGTTTTCATTGAGCGATGGCAATGATGATGTGGTGGTGTGGTGCCATAGGGGTTGATGTGTGGTCCGGCAGACTGAGGATTGATATGACTCAATGGAGCAAAAGGAATACAGAACAACACTTCAGAAATAAGAGTGAAGAGTGAGTATGCCAGTATGCCCATTTCTCTCCAGTACCATTTTCAGTAAAATTTATGTGGAGTGGAGGTTTTAGCTCAGTATTTTGTATTTTAATTTGGCTGCCACATTGCCTGTTCTGTGTGTCGCGCTGTCTGTTGTGATGCCAGGAGGTGTCAGTGTGGCTCAGTTGGTATCACATGCACCTGTGGACCACAAGGTCATGGGTTCTCGTCCAACACTGGGATTGGACTTGCACCAAACAACAATCATTCTTCATGTGCAGAATTGGGGGGTGGGGTGCTGGGCTGCTGAGGTTTGCCATCCTTCTGGTGAGACGTTAACCCAGGGTCCCTTCTACCCATCCTGGTGGGTGTCCAGGTGGAAGTAAAAGAACACAGGGCAGTCTTCGCAAAAAGCAGGGAACATTACCGATGTCAGCGCCAACATTCCCCTTCCCATAAAAGCGGTTCATGCGATTGTGCTGGATGTGGTAGGGTAATGTGCGATATGGCCACCACTACACATTCAGTCACTTTACTACCAGTGAAACACTGCTTGTAAAGCGCTTTTGGATACACTGTGTATGAATCGCTATATAAATGTGGATTCCTCCGGCTTTGTGTGTGGCGCAGAATATTTGGTTGAAGCAGAGTCGTGCCGGGGGCGGATGAACACCAGAAGACACCAAATGGACCACGTTCCCAGTCACCAACAGCTACAGCAGCTGCAATGGATGGAGTGCAGATGCACACAGAGGTGGTGGTAGGTGCATAATGCAGCAGGATTTGAAAACGGCGGAGGAGATAGAGCACTTGACTGGATGGAGGCCGTGGTGGAAGCAAAAAAGTTGATAAGCTGGTTTTGTAGGAATGGAGGTGGGACACTGTGAAAACGCAGCATGTGTAATCTAAAAGTCGCTGATGTAGGTATTGTTACTGATTTGTGTAATACACTGTGTGCAAAGCGCCACATAAAGTCACAAAGATGCAGTTTCCATAGGCGGGCAATGTATCTGCGTGCGTTGTTGGTAAAAGTAGGTTAGGTCCGTTGGTGTTTCAGACACAGTGCAACATCATGCCAGTCGTTGAATGGGCTGCGCCAAATTAAAATGCAAAATACTGAGCTAAAAGAGGTCTGGTGAGTGAAAGTAAAGGGTAAAAGTGACAGAAACGGTACTGCCAAGTTGCCGGTAGGTGAGAGACAAGTGGGAGTGTTCAGAAAGAATAGCGAGTGTGGCTGCACAGTGCGGATGACAGTGTTAGGCTGATTTCACTCACCAGACCAAGGGGGCCAACTGGAAGGGCTAATGGAGGGATGAAACTTGCATTACTTTGGGAGTCATCCATCTCCTTGTTCTAACTGAATTAGTTTCTTTTCCTTTGGGTCTGTCCGGAACTGCTGTCACCACCCATAATGTGTGATGAGCATAGCAGCTCTCTGCCTGACTGCGGACATATCTGTAATGGCCACCCACCACAGCATCTCGTAGTGTACTGACAAGTGTTTTCATTGAGCGATGGCAATGATGATGTGGTGGTGTGGTGCCATAGAGGTTGATGTGTCGTCCGGCAGACTGAGGATTGATATGACTCAAAGGATCAAAAGGAATACAGAACAAAACTTCAGAAATAAGAGTGAAGAGTGAGTATGCCAGTGTGCCCGTTTCTCTCCAGTACCACTTTCAGTAAAATTTATGTGGAGTGGAGGTTTTAGCTCAGTATTTTGTATTTTAATTTGGCTGCCACATTGCCTGTTCTGTGTGTCGCGCTGTCCATTGTGACGCCAGGAGGTGTCAGTGTGGCTCAGCAGGTAGCACATACTCCTGTGGACCACAAGGTCATGGGTTCTCGTCCAACACCGGGATTGGACTTGCACCAAACAACAATCATTCTTCATGTGCAGAATTGGGGGTTGGGGTGCTGGGCTGCTGAGGTTTGCCATCCTTCTGGTGAGATGTTAAACTGGGGTCCCTTCTACCCATCCTGATGGGTGTCCAGGTGGAAGTAAAAGAACACAGGGCAGTCTTCGCAAAGAGTAGGGAACATTACTGATGTCAGTGCCAACATTCCCCTTCCCATAAAAGTGGTTCATGCGATTTTGCTGGATGTGGTAGAGCAATGTGTGATATGGCCACCACTACACATTCAGTCACTTCACTACCAGTGAAACACTGCTTGTAAAGCGCTTTTGGGTACCGTGGTGGAAGCGAGAAAGTTGATGAGCTGGTTTTGTAGGAATGGAGGTGGGACATTGTGAAAATGCAGCATGTGCAATCTAAAAGTCGCTGATGTAGGTATTGTTACTGATTCTTCCGGTAGTGCATGGCATGGAGAGACATGCAGAGGTGGTGGTCCCGCATTTATGTGACTGGAACAGAACGAGTGAACAGCAGAGGACCACAGAAGACGACAAATTTGCCACAGAGGACTAAAGGAGCACAGCTAGAGGAGTTCGGAAAGGCAGATATCTGACACAGACTACAGAAAATCAGTTGGAACTAATTTTTTATTTGTTCATCACAGGACACCAAAGACAGCACGGTAGAGGTAGGACCTTTTGTTTTCTTTTTCATGTTAGAAAAATGACCCAGACAACAGTGGAGAGGATGGAAATACTTTATTTACAGAAGGATGACAGTCAACAGAGGAGAGGTTGGAACGACACCAGGTAAGGATGTTGAGCTCGCTTCAGTGCAGTGACATCATCATGGGACGCCATCTGAAAAGGTAAGAAAAATGTAATTGTGATTGTAATAATTTTGTGGACATCTATAACATTTGTTGCCATTCTGTTTTCGGTGTTGCGACTTGTGGGCATTGTACCAAATACCATGGGTGCCGCTGTGCACATGGTTGTATGTGTTTTGATGTCATGAATGCTCATTCTTACATGTGGGTGTATGCAAGAGTGGGCCGCCGTGCACCTTCGGATATTTGGGACTACCCTGTGTTGAATGTCATTGTACATGTTGGTGCAATAGAAAGACATGAAAAATTGGTGTTTTGTACCAAAGGACTAAAGGGGTACATGATGACTAGGGGTGTGATGCAGAATATATCTGAATGATTGGCAAGTGAGATGGTGGAATATCATGAAAGAATGATGGAGCATAGTGATGACACCAGTGATGGTTCCGTTAGTTGACTGAGTTCACTTGCAACAAGTTCAGATGTAGTCTGTATTATACACTTGGCCATTCCAGTGCTTTTATTCAAGAGGACTGTTTTGTGCTGGGTTTTGGTTGTTTGCAGTAAGCAGTGATAAATGGAGAATTAGTGTGATATGTGGAGATATCTGGAGACATTGTGACATATGGAGTTTTCGTAATGCAGTGAGAATAATTGTTCTGCTCACTCCTATTGTATAATAACTGCTTTTAGTCTCAGGAAACTGAATTTGTTTTTTCAGGTAGTACAAAAAAATATTGATTATAACTGAATGCTTGGACCCGTTAGGAAGGTTATTTGTGCTGACGAAGTTATCTGCTGATATTTGTCTTTCGCATATAAAATAAAAATTGTGCACATTTGTTTGCAGTGGTGTGTGTGTGTGTGTGTGTTTGTGTCTGACAGTTGTCTGTCAAGACTTACCTAAGCAGCTTGAACAAAATGCACTTTTTTGACACTTGAGCGGGTATAAAAAAAAACGTATAGATGGCAATTGAATGCATAGCACCATTGGAAAGGCAATTTTGCGCTAAACAAGTTTCATGCTGATACTTTGTGTGTGTTATGTATACTTTAGGAGCTGTTTACATTTGTTTATGGCACGGTGTGAATGGCTGACATGTTTCCTATCAAGACTCGCTTAAGCAGCTTGAATAAAATGCATCTTTTTTGACACTTCAGCAGGTATAAGAAAAATACTGTAATGAGTACAGTTGATCGCATAGCATCGTTGGAAAGGTAATTTTGTGCTGATCATCTTTCATGCTGATACGTTGTGTGTATCATGTATACTTTTGGAGTTATATGCATTTGTTTATGATATGGTGTGTGTGGTTGAGATTCATCCCTGAAATCTCACCAAAGCAACTTGACTAAAATAAGGAAAAAATATGTTTCACAGTAAAAATAAATCTTTTTTTAAACAAACATAATAGTAAAACACCATCTAATGTCTGCATGCTAAATTTGGTGTTGATATTTGATGTAATTTGCAATAAAAAATGGCTTATGTTGCCTTTTTTTTTTGTGAAAGAAATATTTTTTTTCCGGTTTCAACCAACATAGAAAATAAACTATATTACTTATCATTGCATGCATACCATCATTGGAAAGGAAATTGTGTGCTGAATAACTCTGTCACTCATACTTTGTGTCTAGCATGTACAGTTATTGAGCTATTAGCATTTGTTTGAGACATGCTGACTATGACTTGATTTGCTTAGAAAGGCCCTGGATTCACTGTTAAAAGTATACAGGACATTCAGGACACAAGTGGTGTAATCTCAGAGTGAGCCTGTGGAAGCAAAGAGTTAAGCACGCTCAGTCAGACACGGGGGGGGGGGGAGAGGAAGAAGTGATAAAAAACCCTCTCTTAAACCAGAAAAGAGTATGCATTTAATCAGTATTTATTATGCATTTACGAGGGACTTTTAACATTGACTATATGGTAAAAAAATCGGGACTTTTAAACAGTATGCGTTTATGCAGTCTGTGTGTTTAAGCAATATGCATTTAGGTGGGCTTGACTGTACACGCTCATTGATTGACATGGAGGCCGGTCATAGTAGAGAGCACAGAGCTGTGCTGGTAACTGGTTTGGGGTCAGGTTGGGGGGGAACAGCCATTCCCCTCATCCTGACCCCAAGTCGATGACTTGTACAAGTATGCATGCATTCATTGACATCTCAGTCGGGTGACCAGCTGTTGTGGAGAGTGGAAGGCTATGCTGGTCACCTGCTCAGGGTCAGGGCAGGGGGGGAGTTGGGTTGTGGGGCACTATCTGCTGGGGTGGGATGTCCAGTAGACACCAGGGAATAAATCATATGTTTTTTTGTTTTTTTTTTATTTCAGGGTATCAGGGAGAGGAAGGGTGGGTTGCTTGACACCACAGAATTAACTACTACAGGGAATAGGGATGTGAGGGACCACTGGACACCAATATGTCTGGCAGGTGATTGGGTGGGGGGAGGGACCACTGAACATCAGGGAATCATTACAGGGTGGGAGTCATTAAGATCAGTTATGGATGCAGGGGAGAAAGGGACAACTAGACACCAGAGAAAGTGTCAATTTCAGAACAAAAAAAGAAGCTGCACTAGGTTGTGGTGCAAAGGATTAAGAAAGTAAATCAATAAATACAAGGAATACAGCATTCACCACCTTATGAAATAGAAAATGCAGCTCTCAGGATTAATTTCCAAATTGGTGCCAAACTGTATTAAAGATGGAAAAAGGTTTAAAAAGCACCAACCTGACATATTTCGGAGACAAGTCCCTTTTCCAGGGAAAGCGTCAAACATTGGGCTGGTGATCAGCGAGGGGTGGGAACCACTACACACCACGTAAAGTGTCTTGTTTTGAATCCTAACATCAGCTGGTGATCTGTGGGGGGGCAACTAGTGTCCAGGGAAAGATCAGGATGGCAATCATCGAATTCGCCATTCGTAGCTTCCCATTGCTTTTACTTTTTTTAATGCAATTTGCACATATCTTAACATTTTTGTTGACCTGCTGCTTTAAGTTGTGTCTTTTATTGATATAACAAATGACTTTTTTAGGAGGAGCAATGCATGATGAGTCATGAAAATGGGTGGGGCTAGGGGCGGAGCCTATGATCCTGTTTTTGCCTCATCTAAAGGTGGCGACCCTACTTGATGAGCTTCTGCCCCTTAAGCAGATCTACCATCCACCTCTCTATTTTTAATAGGAGTCTGCTATTTCCCCCCAAAAATCCTGCCTTTGTCATAGTTTCCACTCTAGCTTCCCTCTTCCCTTCCCCCTCTCAAGCTGGTGATTTGCTATTTACGGGTGACTACAACGTAAATTGGCTCTCCGCGCAAGCCAACTGCACAATCCAAGAAACTGAAGCCCTAAACCTCACCCAACTTCTATCTGAACCAACCAGATTTAACCCCCATTCTGCAAACCACTCCCTAATTGACTGGATCTTAGCGTCCCTTCTGCTAAAAATCCCATCTTCTGGCACCATAGTCAATGCCTTCAGTGACAACTGCATGACATACTGTTGCAGGAAATCACACCCCTCAAACTCCCCATCCCAAGTATCTATGGTTTTGTCCTCTCATATCATTAAACACCAGAGCCCTCCTGTCTCATCTATTCCTATCAGACTGGTCAGGTGTTTTCACAGATCCAGACATTGACTCAGCTCTTGTACTCTTCAGCTCAACCTTTCTAAGGATCTCAGACCTGCATGCCCATCTGAAAAGGCTACGGCTGTGCCAAAAGCATCTCCCCTGGGTTACCCCAAAATTAATCTCCCTTTTCAAATCCAGAGACCAACTTTGATGCACATTCAAATCCACCTCTTGCCTAGCCGACCTGCAAAAATACAGAACACTATGAAATGCCTGAACAAAGTCCATGCACTCTGCAAAAGCTTTCTTTTTTCGAAACGAACTAAATGACACCAGGACCTCACCAGCAGAATTCTGGAAAACTCTCCACCCCTCCTTGACTCATCTCACCCTCTCACTCCAATTTTCCCCAATGCAGACGGCTCTGACCCTTCTGCTGTGGCCTCTTCTATTAATCATTTTTTCACCACCTGTGCTGTTCCTCTTGGGCCCCCCATCCTCTTCTCCAACTCTTCACTCCCATACCTCCAACTCCTCCATTGTTTTCTCCTTTCCCCCAATAACAATAACTAAAGTTCTCTGGGCCCTAAAATCTCTAAACCCTTCTAAACAGAGCCCAGATGACCTGAATCCTAAATTATTCAAGATCTCAGCCCCAGCTGTCGCCCCTTCCATCGCCCATCTTCTCAACTTTTCCATCACACAATGTGCAGTACCTAAGACATAGAAACTGGCCAAGGTCATTCCACTTAAAGGTAGAGATCCCTCTCTACTAGGTTATTACATACCTACCTTGCTCCTTCCTGCTGTCTCTAAAATTCAGAAAGTGCTCATCTCAGATAGGCTAAACTCTTCCCTTGAATCTTCCAATACTCTAAGCCCCTTCCAATCCAGTTTCAGGTGCATTCACTCTTCCTCCTTCTCTCTGCTTTGCCTCACAAACCACATCCATTCCACTATGGAAAAGGGTCACCTTACCTTGGTGATTTATGTTGCCCTTGCAAAGGCATTTGACTTGGTCTCCCACAGTATCCTTCTGAACAAACTTGCATCTATAGGTCTCTCTCCCCCTCTTCTATGGATTGGTTTATATCCTGTCTCTCTGACAGAAACCAATACGTACAGTAATGTCAATCCAAATGCGCTGCCCTCCCCATTCATGCAGGAGTCCCCAGGTTCTATTCTGGGCCTCGCCCTTTTCTCTATTTTTGTAAATGGCCTACCTTCCTCATGCTCTCCAATGCATGTACACATGTATGCTGATGACACTGTCATATTTGCCTCAAGCCCTTCCCTCTCCACAGTCCAGTCAACACTGCAAGATGCCTTTGCAAGGGCACTCAACTGATTCCAGGCCAACCACCTAAAGTGTAATACCAAAAAGATAGTCGGCATGGCTTTTTTATCTGTCCAAATGCTGACTAAGCTCACATCTCCCCCATCTTTCTTTACCTTGCATGGTGCAAAGTTAGAAACAGTGCAGTCCTTTAAATACCTGGGAGTCTGGTTAGACCCCAAAGTTGACTTCTCCCAGTACTTTGATTTTATCCACTCTAAATTTTGGCCTAAACTGGGAGCACTGCACAGAATCAAGGACTGTCTCTCCTTCCCGATCTGCAAAGAGCTAGTCTCCAAGCTAATCCTCCTCTCAACAGACTATGCTGATGTTGTCTACAGCTCAGCACTCCAAACATCCCTCCCTAAATTATATCCTCTGTTCAATGCATTCTGTCATTTTGTCTTAGATCTCTCTTTCTGCTAATTATTTAAAATGGCAGCAAGACTAGCAGCAGGACTGGGCATGATTGGGAGCCATGACTAAGAAGAAGAGCAGCTGCATGGTGGGGACCAGTGGAGGTAGCAGGAGCAGGCCCAACAGCAGGTGTTAGGTTAGCAGTGGGAGGGCCATGGGGTATGCCACCTGCACAGCACAATCTGGACCAGCAGGCCACCAACTCCTCTGCCAGTTCAAACACAAGGAGAAAACTGCATTGGTGAGAGAGCTTACCACCCGTGTTGCTGAACTTTATGGGCCAAAGAGACTCCCTCTAAAGGAGAGGGAAAATTTGTGGGCCACCATAATGGCCACCCTTGACTCAGGGGGAGGTGTAGTCATTGCCAGAAGTGTCTGTGAAATAAAACACAAATGGGACGACCTCCAGTGAAGAAACCCAGAAGTTCTGGAGATATGAGGTGGTGCCATCACCATTGGGGATCACCAGGGCCAGAAGAAGAATAGGAGACAGCAGGAGGAGGCCTCCACATCTTCTTCAGGGAAAGGGATGAGAGCAGAGGACAGCATCATCAGTGATTATACTAACCTGATCCTTCAAAGTTATTTTCCTCAGCCAGTGTTAGAATTACACTTTATAATCTTTGTGACTGTGAGGTAGGGTGGCCCATAAAGGCACAAATGTTAAATACAGCCCATCTTCCCATTGTAATTCAAGACTGTATGTCAGTAATGCATAACCTTGAGCTATCAGGGGTTACTGCAGCGTTAGTTGGGGTTAAGTTCTGGCACCACTTCCCACCATAATTCCAGCACTGATTGTCATAAATAATAATAAAAAAAAAACATTTAGCCTGATACACTGCATGTAATGTTCTCATCCTGTTTTTAGGAATGTCATTTACGTAATGTCAACAAAATATTAATAACAATAAGTAGCTCTGTGTTTTCTTACCATGCCCGTTGTGATGGCATGCATGGTGGATGGCACCTGACCTGATTACAACCCCTCTGTGAAGGTGCTTATGTGTGTACCACATCATGGGTGTACTGTGTCTGTAAGAGTGTTATCCAGTTGCATGGACACGCTGCAGCACTGCTATATACCATGCATGGATCTGCAGGGACAGTGTATGAAATGAGAAGATATGGCATCCATTTTGGATTGCTTTCCAATTGGTTGTTGTTGTCCAACCTTGATATTTTTAACATTTGTTGCATCACATTGCAATTATGTGCATTGCAACTGTCTCCATTGTGACTATCTCTGAATAGCCATGCATATCATGCCTACCATCTGCATCCTCATCCAGGTTGCTCAGTGGGAGTAGTCAGTGTGAAGGACTACAAGCTGCTCCATACAGACCCTCTCATGGCAGGGAGGGAGGAAGTAATCTTATCTTCCACTGTATGTGTCCACTGTACTATGTGCCCTCTGATTCCCAATCCTCACCCACAGTCATGTCACTCCATGGCAATTTCCAATAGCACTTCTATATCTGAATAGTAGATGTGCACTTTTCTTTGGTGGACCCCTAAGTGTGTATCCTCCTGACCTCCCTTCAACCAAAGTATTTACCTGTGGCGTTCCATGGTCACGTATTAAGGCACTTGGCCTACTCAACAGGACATAATGCATTTGATTACTGTTGATTTACTCTTATGTGTTCCAACTTCCAACACTGATTTGAACTATTCCTCTCCATTTGGAACAGGTGCCACAGGAACTTCAACTGTTGCTGCTGTCAGTGGCGATGCCACTGCCAGCAATGTGGCAGGAGCAGGAGGACTGAGTGGGAGCAGTGGGGAGCCCGTGTCTGGTAAGCCATTTATATTGTTAGCAAATTGAATGCAGTGATGAAGAACTGACTGGAAAGAGTACCATTTTTGGTGTTGCACCACAACAAGCCACCAGAACCTGGCCTGTAGCCCTGCACTGTATTCCAGATGTACCACTCTAAAAAGTTTTGATCTGCAGTGTTGTGAAGTTGAAGCATTACTAAGGAACGTCTAGCCACCGAACCCCTTCCCCAGTCCTGGTGGTGAATAACCACTGATACTCCCAAAGGGACCCCATGTATATCATGACACAAGTGTAACCCCCCTGTTACCCGGGATTACTAGAATCCCAGTAAGACCTAGTGGTAGGCAGGGAAGGCAGCTTGTGAAACTCCAGGTAAATGGATTTCACACTGTCTCACTCTGTTCTTAGTCTCAGCTGAGACTGAGGGATGACATCACTTAGAACTGTTGCAGCTGCATAAGCCACAGTGGAATGTTGCAGTTGGAGGTTAGAGTAGAATGTTGGGGAATTTGAAGTGATTCTCAAGTGAGTTCAGTAGAGTGTGGCAGTCTGAAAGAAATGCTTTTCTGTAGGCAGGCCCTAAGAGCTCTAAGCTCTGTCAAAGAGCTACTTTTGTTTTATAGGTGTGTGTTCTCACCTGAAGAGGAACACAAGTAGAGCATATCAAAGTGGTGGAAACTGATTTCAGTGGTTCAGGGCCCCATCCCTGTGGGGATGGGGGGAAGGTATCAGTCTGTTTCCAGGAGCAACCCCCTTGATCCAGATAAGGAAAAGAAGCTGCCTAGTTTAAGTTTGTGCTGAGGCACCAGAAGTTCTGGACGAGATTCCTTGAGGAGGAAATGCCTGAGGGGCACCTGTAACCAAAGGGAGAGTTTTCTCTGCTAAAGGGCTATGTGTTTTTACCTGCATCAAGATGAAACTAAAGGTACTGCTACTGTGGGGTCAGGAAAAGACAGCCAAGTACATTTTGGAAGATGTGGGGATTGGACTGCTTGACTCTGTGGGAGGTCTAGAGTAATGGACAAAACCACTTTTTAAGTATGTTCAAGTCCAGCATAAATGGGATGTAGAGACAGTAGACTGAATGTGAAATACATTTAAAAAGAATCTACACAGCAAAGTGTGTTAAAGGATGAGGTGTTACAGTCCAGAGAAATGGCCGGGTATGAATTATGGAAGTGATAGGTGGGAGACCCCCATCAGTAGTAACCAAATTCACCTCTACGAATTTGCTCTGGGACACCTGTTTCAGTCTCTCAGGTACTCAGCCAGTGCCTTAGAAAAGTACTCAGACATTGGATTGATGAGGAAGATTCCCTTATGGAGCAGAAGTGCTCATAGGTGGTTTAGAGAGCCACCAGTAAGTGTTTCCATGCTATATGGAAAGTGTCCAAGTGGCTGGCAAGCGAGCCAAGCCAGGGAAAACCCAGAGCAGCGTACAAGTTCAGGCTGTGTGCCCAGTGTGTTTCAGAGCCTGAGGGCTAAAGTGAATGAGGATGTGCTCTGGTCTCCAAAAATATGTAATACCAGGAGTGTAGTCCCGTGGGGGTCCATCTATGCTTTGTTTATTCTGTTGGATGAGAATAAAAGCAACACTTTAGAATCCCACTTCTGGTATTGGACATTACAGTTATTGCTTCCTTTGTCTGGAGTTACTTGGGTGTGCCTGTGCAGAGTAGCCAAACCTAGCCAATGTGCCGAGTGACATATTCCTCCCCGAACCCAGCCCACCTGGTAGTGCTGTCAGATAGAAATGGCATACCTGGTGGGGGGTTACACAAATCATTTCAAAATACACCTCCATTGCAATGCATACAGCAGGGTGGTTGTGGCGGGGGGGTGGATCATGCTGGCAGTAGAAATGCGTAGAGCTCAACATCATTTCAACCATGCAGGGGATGGCATTGGTCAGTCACCTCATATATATGATCCTTGTAAGTTAAAACTCATCATAAAATATCAGATGGCAACTGTTAAAATTGATGCTTTTGCAGTCTGGTGCAGGTTATCCAACTCTGGCTCCATGGTTGCTGAAAGAGGATACCTCTAATTCCATGGCCAAGGCCATACCACCTTAAGGCATGATATAGCCACGACTGCCCCAATCAGTTTTTTGGAATGTTGGTGAATCTTAACTTGTTATTATCATGTCTGTGTGACTAAACAACAGCATTGCAGTAGGCACTGATGGTGTGATGTGTCATTACCCCCCAGTGGACTGCGTGGTGGTATCTGCAGAATTTTGAACAGTGAATGGCTAGTGGGTTGGGGGGGAAGGATGTGGGCTGATCACAGCCTGCAGAGTTATGACACCATGGTCAAATTGTGACAATGAAATAGAAGGGCTATCACAGACTGTCAGGTGGATATCTGGAACTAAACAGCAGAACTTGCTGTCAGGGTGAGAGGGGTAGTGCTGCCAACTTGTCAACACAGTGTGAAGTCAGACAAGACTTTAATAAAGATAGCAAATCATGTCTGTACCACTATGTATTTCCATGTTAGGCAACCAGGTAAGAGGGCCATTGTGCACTACTGCACATGGCTACTTACAAGTGTGACCTGAGGTGGAGCACATTGAGGTTGAGTATGTTATTCAAGGCATGCCACACTTTTCATGCGGAGGCCATGACAGTAAGAATCAAATTCTGGTATGCTGGAGGCATGATGCACAATCATCACTACTGTAACCACTTGTAAACCACCTACCACTTTCTTGTCCTTCAATGTCAGTCAAGTACTGTGATAAAATGCTTGACATAAGCACTTGTTGATAAATTCATCATCATCAGCAATGTTTGTCATGCTATTATACCAATAGTGAATTACTGATTGCCCCTTGAAGTGGCCGATGACTACTACTTACTGCTGTTTCATTTCCTATGTCAAACACATTAGTCATGACACAACCTCTGACAAACACAACCACATGTCATCTTGAGTACAATACTATGTGCAATGCCTTGTTATGAGGTTCTTTGGAGGAAAGATTTACACACTGGCAGGGATGCACTGATGCAACTGTGCCAATGTGCTGGAAAGCGATATTCAGTGGCAGCAGATGAACAGCTCAAGTTCCTATGCACCAATGCGCAATGACAATGGATGCAAGCACCACTGCAGAAGGTGTAGCCATGCATGTCAGTGTCAGTGGCTCAGTAGGTAGCACACTTGCCTCTGAGGCCGGGAGATCAGAGGGTTGTGGGTTCAGTTCCCACATCTGGCACTTGGGTTAATATCCCAGTACTGACACTGTAGTGCAGCATGAGAGGGGTGTTGCACTTCTGAGGTGCCATCTTTCAGATGAGACGTTAAACCGAGGTCCCATCTGCCTGGACTGGTGGTAGTTCAGGTGGATGTTAAAGATCCCATGGCACTTATCGAAAAGAGTAGGGGAACTTTTATTGAAAGGAGGACTCCAGACAAGCATCAAAACCAGTACAATAAAACAAACTCATACAAAAAAGGAGCAAAAAACCTCATAACATAAACAATAGAAACAGAAGTAACACAATCAACTCAGCCATCGGACACAATTTACCCATAAAAGGGAACATTTCACGTGACCATAAGTCTTCACATCAGAGGCGTAAATATTCTGCATAGTAGTGGTTATATTAAAAAAGAGTTCATCAAATGAAACATTACGCTGTTGAGTAGACCATAAACATCTGGATTGCCAAATATAAAAATGAATAACAAAGAAAATTAACAATAAAGTGTCAGCAGGATACATAGGCCATTCATCCCTATTTGTACCGTACATCAAAGTACCATAGGAAAGCGATAAAAATAAAGGTTCTTTCCATCTATTTGCCAACCAAACCCAAAAAGGTCTAATATAGGGACAATCTAAAAAAAGGTGTTCTTGTGTTTCTAACAAAGAGACGCACGTCTCTCTAGTACACCATCTATCACTGAGTTGCTTATGTTTATGTGTGATACCTACCGGTAACATACCATAAGAACTCAGCCAAACACTATCCCATAGAAAATCAGGTAGACGTTTATGTGATAGCAGCATCAGAATCCTTTCTTGAGACTGCGGAGGACAATCCGGAAAAGTTAAGGTATCTGAAAAATCCGCTAAAACAATTGAATTATATACTTGCTTTCTAGACATTGTTTCCAAATGAGAAACTCTAAGTTTCCATTTTAACAAAAGACGAAAAGCCACAATACCATAACTAGGAAACCTGGGAAGCCTAGCAAAAGCGGAAGATTTGCCCTACTTCCATAATGGTAAACCCAACACAAACCATAACCTAACACAAGGAAAGCAAACCTTCATACCCGATCAAAGCAAAGGACAGAAATTATAAGAAAGAAAAATACTCAGAAAAAAAGCCACTGGGTGGACCATACCAACTCCACCCTGTCGTATACCTCTACAAGTGAAACCCCTTTTAATAGGATTCAGTCTGCTCCCCCAAAAGGCTTGAAAAAATATACTATATAAGGGCATGAAAAGAGACATCGTGGAGGAAACACATAACTAATATACAAAAAAATCGGTAACAACAAAGTTTTAATAAGCAATACACACTTCCTTTTGGCTGTTTGTTTACCCCTCCATCTTGCTATTATTGACTGAGCCGTATTTAGCTTATGAAGCCAATTTGCATACATCACATCGCCATCACTAAATTCAATCCCCAAAATAGAAATCGAGCCTTAGAAATAACAACACCAGCAATAGTACCAGAGTCCGGGACAGGAGAGGAGCCAAAGGAAACCTTACATTTCATAATTAATCTTAGAACTTGAAACCTTGAGAACAAATCCAATGTAGCACTAATAATAGGCCCTTCCGAATCTCAGAAAGACAAACAACCAAGTCATTCATGTATGCAAGAATTTTCATTGGCAAGACACTAGCTGCAATACGAACCCTGCCAGACCCTCATGAACACTAACCATACTAATAAATATATCAATGAAAACACATAACAGCAGACTTAATGGACAGCCTTGTCAACCCTCTCTGTACAGCCACTGGAGTACCAAGCCATCCATTTACATTTGGAATGAGATAGGCAGAGTGATATAATAACTGTATCCAATCTATAAAGCCCTGTGGAATCCCATAAGCATGCAACACAGAGAATAGAAAAGCATGGGAAACACGATCAGACGCTTTTTCCTGATCAAGACTAAGCAAATAACCTTTCAGAAAACCGGATCATGTAAGCAGAAAAGCTCATGTAGTAACAATAAATTATCATATTGTGTTCTACCCGGTATTGAACAAGATTGATTTGGGCTTATCACCGTATCCACTACCACCGTTAATCTACGCAATAAAATTTTGCTCAAAATTTTTAAGTCCGTATTCAACAAACTCAAAGTCCTCCAATTACATAAATCAGTTTTTGCACCTTTTTTATAAAGCAAGACAACCAATGCTTGATTCATCGATGGAGCCAACCGTGCCGATGCCAACATAATGTTATACAACTAAGACAACAGTGGGACCAACTCTTCTTGAAAAATCTAATAAAAGGTCATGCCTAAACCATCAGTACCTGGTGTAGAATCCACATTCAATGAAAAAATAGCTTCCCTTAATTCTGATTCTGATATATCTCGCAATAGCTGTTGGCCGTCCGCAACACTCAAATGAGGAATTTGTAGCCTGTCAAAGTCTATCAATCCACTGTACATCCTCATCCTTCTGATATAAATTACCTAAGTAATGTCCAACAACTTCTAGTAAAGCCGTAGGAGTCTTTACCAAGTTGCCAGAGTCATCAGCCAATTTGTTAATAACACATTTACCAACCCGTTCTTTACAATCTTGGAAGGGATCCAACACTCCCTTGTGTAACTTCAAGCCAAAACGATGTTCATGGTCTAGAGACCTAGCCCTATCATATTTATATTCCAACATCTGTTGCTTTATATTTCTAATTTGAGTACTATAATCCAATCCTTCAGTTTCAGTTAAAGAAATCAATTTCTGTAATTGTGCCCTGAGACTTAAATATTCAATATATTGTGCATTAATTCTAGAATGAGAATAATTCTGAAAAAAGGATTTCCAATCCTTTTTAGAATCATCCCACCAGGAAGCCACATCATCATAAAAATCGAGAACTGAAAGCCTAGCATACAATTTTGAATTCCAAGCTAGTTGAAGAGATTCATCAGACAACAATGAGGAATTCAACCTCCACAAATTCTTTTTACATTGCGGAGTACCCTCCCACGTTAAGGTTACCGAGAGAGACTTATGGTCGGAAAATTCCCAAACCCGTAAATCAACTTTGGTTACTTGCAAAGGGTCGGAAAGGAAAATAAAATCAATCCTAGAAGATAACATACTTTTAAAAAACATCCTACCACCCGTAGGATGGATACAGCGATACACATCCTTAAGTTGAGAAGTATCTAAAATTTGTAGCAACTTTTGTGAGTCACAAAACAATTTGGACGTCTTCATACCTCTATCAACAACACTAAGTGCACAGTTAAAGTCACCAGCCCAAACAATTAAATGTGAAGTATACAAATAGGGATGAATGTCATTCAGAAGTGCAACACAAAATGCTTTAGTCTGCGGAGTATAAATATTAATTAGGCAATTCACCCCCAAAATTTAGATCGAGCAATAATGCACGACCTGGACAAATATCCACCATCCTAGAAACCTTCAATGCAGAATTTGTGAATAAAACCCCCACCCCATCACACAGGGTTTCCCCATTTGACCAAAAGGATGGTCCTGCAGACCATAAGTTATGAGCCCGCTGCACCTCACAAAGAGTTTTCAACCTCATATCCTGGAGACAAATAACATCACTTCGTAAGTGTTGCAAACAGGACAAAGTAGTGACCATCTTTTTATGACTCTTTATGCTATTAACATTGATTGAGGTAAACGTCAAAGAAGCCATAATAAAATAGAGATAAAGAGACATTATAGAAAAACTAGTACCCATACCAAGAAACTAGAAATCAGGGACTTTAGAAACTCGCCATGCTGAGAGCGCCTAGGAAGACCCTCCGCCTTGTATCATGTCTCCTTCATCCCCTCGAAAATTGTCAGTAACTACAGAAGCTCTGGAAGAAAGATCCGAGTCGTTACCATCAGAGTCATCCTTAGATCCCATAACAGCAAAACTGTTGCCTTGTTTCCATGACTCAGAAGAAACACCACTGGTAGAGGCCTTAGGTACTTGTTGAGTTGGAACCGGCTTCCCCGATCTATGTCGTTTTTTTGTGGTAACCTTTTTAAAAGGTAGGGCTTGAGATGGAGGAGGAGGCATCTCCATCTCATCCAACTTTTCATCTAAAGGAAGAGCAGACTGAGTGGGTAAGGAGACTATAGTGGAAACTGCCACCGAGGGAGGCTGAGACGTAGTATCTGGCCTATCCACCGCTACAGAAGCACAAAGCCCTGCGTTTGTACCTGAATGAGAAGAAACACTAGGGAGTGGCGACTGAGGAAGTGAAATTCCAGGAGAAGGGGGTCGAGGTGGAACACAGCCAGTTTGCTGAGCAACCATAATCAAATCCTCATGTGAAGGACAATTATCCCTATTATGGGATGCCCAAAGACATTTAGCATACCCATGTCCGGTCTGTTCACATAAATTGCATTTAAACAAATTTAGACACTTATTAGCCAAATGCCCAAATTCAAAACAATGGGAACATCGAGGGGTATCACAAGCTGTATTAAGATGAGTACGTGAACCACATTTAAAACATGACTTTGGCTGACCAACATAAAACAAACTTCCCCTATCCCTTCCCAAAAAGAAACTGTTGGGTAAATGTTGAGGGCCATTACTGGAGGCAAACAATTTAACCCTTAATTTCCAACCCCCATTCCAAATCTGCTCACTATCCAAAATTGGTACTGGTTTATCCAGAACTTCACATCTCCTACGTAACCAAAAAAGAATGTCCTTGATGTGTACCCCCTCATTACGAAACAAAATGGTAATCAATTTTACAGACGGTTTAGTAAGGGGCACTGCAAAACAGGTATCCAGAGAGGACAGTTCTTAACAACCTGGAACATAGCCCAAAAACACTCTAAACCTGAAGGAGTTTTAAAGCTAACATCATAATTAGAATTTCCCAAATGAATCAGTGCATAGATATCAGCAGACAAAAATTTCATTGAACCTTTTAGCAAAACCTTAGCAATGTAGAGTCTGTCAGGCAGATCTTCCAAGCCACCTTTATAAATCAACCGCACTGCATTCCTTCTGGGAGCCGGTTTACCCTTATTAGAGAACAGGTCTGAAAGTTTAAATTGGGGGGGTGGCCTCTATAGACTGCTCAGGATCTGGAACCTTCGTTTCAGATGTTATACTTATAGTAGAGGAGAGATTAACTGGTGCAGAAACCGGAACAATGGGTACCAAGGAAGGTGACTGCTGTACAGGTAATGAAACTGTGGCAGCAGCATTCAAGGAACAAGAAGCAACAGAGGCATTAACAGGGGAATGATATCGCTGCACAGTAACATCTGCAGGATCTGGCACCCAGCTACCATTGGGATGTTGCAGCCATCCTGCAGCCGCTATGGCAGACTCAGGTGACCAACCTGAAGAATCAGTAGTAGCCCTCATGGGTCTTGCACTCAGAACAGTTGGGGAATGCACAAGTTCAGAGGACAAAGGGGAGACAGGTGTAGCAGTAGGAGTCCCAAGGCCATGTACAGTATTTCCATTACCCATACACTCTGTCCTGCCCCCCGCAGCCAAATCAGTTAAATCAGACTGTAGTACATCACCCTGAAGCACCACATTTGTCATACCAATCCATTTTATCGAAAGCGGTGCAGCAGAAGGAACTAGACCTCGGGGATCTGTCGCTTCCTCATTCCGACCTCCAAGTTCCGAAACAGGATCTGAAAAACAATCAGGATTCAATTTAGGCTGCAGAGATGAAACGGACTGCAGCCGAGGAGCGGAAAGGCATGGCAGAGCTGTAGAGCTAGCTTCACTAGATCGCAACCCGGAAGTACGGGAAGCCGAAACGGCCACACTAGGAGAAACCATACGCAAAGCAGTAATTTCATTCACCAGCTGCAGTTTGCGACGAGCACAGTGTTCAGCTTCTGAAAGCACTTCCTGAAGCAGGCGTTTCTTGTGAGAAAGTACAGCATCCGATTCCAACTGAGTACCACACGAGTCAGGAGTGCCAGAAATTCCAGATCGTACCTCCTCATTCAAGTCAAAAAACTCCATAGGCAGAGAAGCGTCTTGTAGAACTGTAACCAGACTTTCAGCCTCTGATTCCACCAGAGCAGGGGAGGAGGCCCACTCTCCTGTCTCCACCACCTCCATACTCTCCGATGCCTGAGGAGGAGTGGCCATCTTGTGTCTGTCCACCAAAGGTTCCCCCTTCAAAGAGTAGGGGAATTTCCCCAATATCCTGGCCAAATTTCCCTCATTCACTAAAAATACCACCAACAGCTTAATCTGGTTTAAGGTCAGTTGGCATTCATCTGTATCCCCTTCCCCCAGGTCATGCCTGAAAATAGGCAGGATTTGTCTAGTGCACTTACCCGGTCAACAAAAACTAAATAAAAAAAATAAAAAATAAATGGCACAATGTGATATTCAACGGCAGGTGAATGGCGCAAGCACGAAACAAATGAGACTTGCGTAGAGCAGACTTGTACTAAAAAAAGGGGGAGCAAGTAAGGAAAGGAGGCTTGTGCCAGAGAGGAGCCATAAAGAGGGAGAGTGAGGGGCCAGGCTGAACAGCTGAAGGGGAGCCGCAGGGAATGAGGCAGACTGGGAGAAGCACACAGTGTGGACCAGGGGGACTGACACTGCCAGAGTCTGGGAGTGTGAGCATATGTGTGTGTGTGTGACTGTGTGTGGGTGTGAGACAGAGCCCGAGGCAACTTGCAGTGAGTGCCAGAGACTCCCAGTACAGGACAGACTGCACAGGGGCCCCAGAGAGGTGGGAGGCAGAGTCCACAGACCACAGACCAGGCAGCCAAGACACAGGGGTGCGCCCAGTGCAGAGGCACAGATGCCAGCACACAGTGGGGGGAGCCTGGGAAGAGAGCTTCCTGGGTTCCTGGGGGAGGGTGGACGTACAACCCTGAACATGGCCAGTGCCATATTCCAGATGGAGGCAGTAATGAGGGTTAAAAGGAAGCAGCGCACAGACCAGTGCTGCTGTGGAAAGGCCCATCGGTGGTATGCCTAGAACAGGTGGTACCGTGTCTGCATCACCTTCAAACAGTACAACGATAAATAGATTGTGGGCCAGTACCACCTGAACCTGACTATTCTGAGGTGACTCTGTGAGCTGTGCAATAAGGAGATGCAGGCACCTATAGTGCAGCGGTGTGTGAGTAACTGTGTGTGGGTGTGAGACAGGGCCCAAGACAACTTGCAGCGAGTGCCAGAGACACCCAGCGCAGGAGGGGCTGCACAGGGTCCCAGAGAGGTAGGAGGTGGAGTCCACATACCACAGGTCAGGCAGCCATGACACAGGGGTGCACCCATTCCATGCTCCCGACAGCCCAACAGAATTCCTCATACCTCTAAGGGATGCAATACCGGTCCATACCCTGTGCATTCCCCTGGTGCCTTTATAGCACAATGCATGAAAATGAGGGGTTCAAGTTCAAGTTTATTGCAGGAAAACTCCATTGAGCAAGCTCATTCACAAGGTGGTCCTGTGACATAAACACTTAAAGTACAAACACAGATAGGTAATAACAGTATATACATGAAATGCACGTTACATGATACAGGCTGGATATACATACAAGGGTACCACATAGGGTGACCGCAGTTGGTAAACGTTGATGTGAGACAGGAAGCTACTTACAGGTTGCATACTGATAAATGAAACATGATGACTGGTGTGCACACATATACAGTATTTTGGCAGCTAGAACAAACAACAGTCTACAACTGATATGGGAGGGAGGAGAGATTTGATAGAGTAGCAGTGGAGCGTAAGCAAAGATAAAGCCAGGAGTAGAAGGGGAAGGGAAGGGAAAGCAGTTAATATGACAAATCAATTATACCTTACCAGTGGATAAATATGGCACACATGGGGAAGGAAGAGACTTAATGACAGTTACAGGTGTCTTTTATTTTGGCTGAACTTAGCGATTTGTAGAAGTTTATTGAAACTGTGCTAGTTAGTTTCAGTACGGTTTGTAATTGGTTCTAAATGGAGGGAAGGGCATATGCAATAGCACGTTTACCAAAGGAAGTCCGCATCCTTGGTATGTCAAGCATAATAAAGTCAGATTTTCGTAACGAGTATGCACTATGTGAGATACTAATAAGGGAAGAGAGATAGCTTGGCAATCATGGCACCCATGGCACCCATAGCGCTATGGCACCATGACACCCATAGTACAGGGGTGCCATCGGCATCATGGCACCACAGCCTGGGCACTGTAGGCCATACAGTGCATGAATGCCACATATGGGGTTGCACAACTGTAATGAGATGCAAATGCAGCGGATGCACTGTGGATAGGTTAATAAGACTAATAAGCTGATTTGCATACTGCGGCTGAATATCACAAAGTTGTGCATTGCACAATGAGGTTGCGCATGCAAAAGTCAAGGTGCAACATTGTGACATGCAAAATAGGCTGTGCTGGTGTATGTGCGTGCCGCTGTCATGCATGCCAGTGGCATGGCTGATGCTCACTGCGCGATAGGCAGTACAGCGCCCGTCCACTATTGCATATGTGGCATTCATGAGCTGTATGGCCTACAGTGCCCGGGCTGTGGCACCATGATGCTGATGGCACCCCTGCACTGTGGGTGTCATGGTGCCATAGCGTATGGGTGCCATGGTGCCACTGCGCTATGGAGATGTGAACTGTAGATCCCACATGCCCCTACTGTGCACCATGTATGACATGCCCAATGGCACTGTAGTGCAGGGTGCGTGGGCTGAACCTTGACCCCACAATTGTCTTTTGCCATTTTGGGCACCCTGTGGAATGTGGCAGTGCTGTGTTCTCGAGTCGTGCATCTCCATGCCTGTGCGAAAGGTGGTAGCAATGCATCACAGTGCAAGGTGCGCATCCCCAGCATGTGTGGCTCATGCGCTGCAGGGCATCATTTTTTGTTGCCTAGTGAGCTGCAGAAATGCCACACCATACAGGTCCCAGGGCTCCTAACTGGACCCAGGTGGAGCTGGTAAATCTCGTGGCATTCTTGGAACCACATGCTGGCATCTTGTTCAACCACATGCCCCTCAACAGGCCTTGGACTGACGTTTGGCAGGAGGTGGCAGAAGGTCTTGAGGAGGCCACAGGTCCTCAGAGTGCTAGGGAGCAGTGCAGACACTGCTACAGGGACCTGCAGTGGAAGGACCCTGAGTGGCTATGGACACTACTGGCATGAGTCTGAAGGGGTGCCATGCCACGGCATGGTAAGTGAACATCACCTGTGCCAATTTCCATCCAGTGGTCCGTGGGGCAGTGCTGTTGGCATGCCATGCTTTGGGGGAGCTGGCGCTGGGCATCCTGTTGGCTGTGGTGGTACAACATGGATACCCTGTGCCACAGTGCCATTCACATGCTGGGCAGGGTGTCACACACTGACTGAGGTGTGGGCCTGTGTTGTTGCCAAGTACTGATGTGTCTTTCTCCATATTTTCCTCCTAGGTCCTGAGGATCAGAGGTGTGCCCTATGGTCAGTCCTGGATGGGCCACCACAGGGGGCAGTGTGCCAGTTGCAGACTGCATGGGCGGTGCTGCAGGACAGCCACAAGGTGCGCCACAGCATGCAGGTAGGCACTATCCCATGCTTTTTTGTTGTGCAGGGTGGGCAGTGGGGGTGGTTGTGGGTCACAGCCCTCTGTGCACATGGCACCTCCAGCTGTGCACTGCATGCAGTGTCCATTGCACCACGCTATGGCTATTGCATTTGTGGGTGGCTGCTGCAGGTGGGCTGTAGGTGCACCTGGGTCCTGACTGTGCCACTGCCATCCTCCTGCATAGCCATGCCATCTGCCTGCCATGGCGGTGGTGTGATGCTCATGGGCAGAGTCGGTGTGCACAGTTCTGCATGGCTGAGTGTCCCGAGGTATGCAGCTCATGTGGGCACACTCACTGTGGGTGGCTGCTTGCCAGCACAGGAGTGCATGTCACTGATGCCGACTGCATACGTTGGGTGGAGTGCAGCGTTCTATACATGCACTCATACCGTGTTCACTCCTTTGTCCTAGGTGTTGTCCCCACTGACATCCATGCAAGGCTACTGAGACAGATCCTGTGTGTGTCAACTGCCATGCTTTGGGTGGTACGACTGCTGGGGATGTTGCAGTGCAGATGGCATCAGCCACAACAGCATCGGCCTACTGTGGGGCACGGACGGACATAGGGCCCATTGGCCCACTTCATTTCCCCTTCCCTCAGACCCTTCCTTGTCTCCTTCTGTTACCCCTGACCCCCTGCTTCTCTTCTGTGACCTCCCTGTTTGTGGTTGGTCCCACCTTTCCCTGTTCACATTACCCTGTTCCTTGTAAATATATGCATCATTTTTATATGCCTGTTGCAATACATTATTTTATGGTTAACCATCTGTGTCCTTGTCTGCTTTGCAGCTAGTGTGTGAAGCCATGCTGCAGTGGTGTGTCTGGCTGCTGTGTGGTATGACTGGGGTGGACCTGAGGTTGTACCTGGCAGTGCTCCAGCATGGGATGAGTGGGGTGGCTGTGGCCTATCATTTCAAGTCATGCGGTGTGTGCCTTGTGTTCTGTTGTGTGCTGTTCACCTGTGGGTTGCTGGCTGCGGTCTGGGTGGCATGTTCTGTGTCTCCCTGTAGGTGTCTGTGCAGCAGGGGCCATTGTTGCCACCCTGCCATCATACCCACTGTGGTGCATGTGGTCAGGTGCCTACTGCTGCCCTGTGCTCCCTGAAGGCGTGGCCCCATATTCCTACCTTGCCTCTCACCTGACATGCACTCTGCACCCTGGTGATCTGCCCTCCATCCCCTGTGACTTGCCATCTACTTTGCCTGTTGCCTTTCCATGTGTGTCCTGCAGCATGAGCATCTACACCTTGCACATCACTGGCTGCTACTGCTGTTGTGCTTCTTGACTTGCTACCCTGCACATTCCTGGTTGCGCTATTGCACTTCATAACATGCTCCTTCGTGCATCTCTGGTTCCGCTATGCTGCATCCATGCGAAATTCAGCCACGATGCGCAGGCACATCCTGTTGTGTGCAGCCTTTGAATATTGCTCCAGTTGCACCATGGTGCAGTGATATTGTGCTGTGCCCCTCTTGCACCTACCTCTGACGCATTTCTGAATATCTGGCCCACTCTGTATATGTTGCAGCATACTGTTTAATATCCTAAATGAATAGGGTGTCCAGTCAACCACACAAATTGTCAGAGGCTCAGATTTGTCCATTAAACATGTAGTAGTCATCCCTGGATGGAAAGGGGGGTTTGTGATCTGTGTGGGCAACATGCACTTGACAGGCAGATTTCCATTCCAGAAAGGGATACACATGGTGCAGTGGGAAAATGTTGTGAACTACATAAGTGGAAGGGGTGGCAAAACACAAAGTATATGAATGTAAGGGGAGGCTTTCAATGGATAGTACACTGCCTTACAGAGACAGTGAATGAGGTGCTGATGAGGAACAGACTAGCGGAACATATAGGTGATGAAACATTTGTTAAATCTCAGCTTTCACATACTTATGGTCTTCATACTTCCCAAATAATGGTCCTATCCTCTGCGGGATGTGGTAAGGGTGGTAAACACACAGCAGAGACCAAGGAGAGTAGGTGAAGGGCAAGGCTGTAAACCATCAGCATAAGTTCAGGGTAAAGTAAGGTTTCACTGGACAGCGTACTGTAGTACAATTACTGATTACTAAAGATTTCATTATTTTGACACTTGCACAGTTCATTCTCTTGAAACTGTGTATTTCTTCACATTTTACAGACAGCACTGACAGATTGAAACCCCCACCACCAGTGCCACTGGAGGGCAACAAGACGACAACCAGCACATGGTCAATGAATCGAGTCCAAAAGATCCACAGGAATATGGAAAAGCTGGGAACAAGAGAAGCACACCAGCACCCCCCAGGACACTGTGGCATGGCCAGTGGCAGTGCCACCTACAGCTGCAGCACCAGGTGCCCAAGAAGCTGGCACCCCACCACCAGCCAGTGCCACCCAGGACCATATCTGTACCATATGCATGGATATCAGAAAGAAAGAAAAAAAGTGGCTTCCCTGGAAGTCGATATGCAGGCTAGCCTCACCAGAACTGAGTCAAGCCAGCACTGCATTTTGTGGCTTATGAAGAAAAGTGCCACCAAGGGGAGGTTGCAGAACAGGCCAGCAGCTGGCCACCATTAGTGCTAGTCTTAAGCACTTACTATGCCATGTAGATTGTATTTTACATAGTTCCATTATTTTTTTTGTAAATAGTTTGGTGTTTTGTTTGTTCTTCTGTGTATAGTTCATTGCTGCATTCTAACCTGTTTTTTTCTTAATATAAACATTTCACTGTTACATAACACTGTCTTGTCATGGGTCTCTTTACTGTGTGTGAAGGTGGATAAAAGATCAAGAAACTTATAGACTGTTGGTCTTTGTGTCAGCTTAATTTTCCTTTTATATTTTCAATCCGTAACATGTTACAGTACTGGTGGTTCAGGTGCAGAACATGACCCACGCCCGATTTGAATACTAATTGATGTGATGATGAGTACAACTGGAGTGATTAAGACAGAGGAACCCTTGTAGGAGGAGGGAAATGAAGGCACCTCGATGGTGCAGTACAGGTGGACAAGACTGGATTGCTTGGGACCCATGGGATGGGTTTCTGAAGTAAATAGAAGTGTATGGACTTGCACAACAACTTCCATGATATAGAATAGAAGAACATAACAAGGGCAGGGGCCAGAAGCAGAACACAGTGATGCAATATTTCTTATTGGTATCCTAGGGGAATTTTTTGTAATGTGCAGTAATGTGGTTATGTCACAAAATTATTTTTTTACTTATTGGCATTTGTAACTGTGTAGATTACTGCTTTTTTATGTTATCTGTTGCATTCAGATCATATCAATGCAGCAACACCACATGGCTACTACTGCAGGAGCAGCAACAGGACCATGGAACATCATCAGCAGTAGCAGGAGTAGGTAGAACTCCCATGGTGTGGTCCTTTGTGTGTGAAGCAGTGAACAGGATACTGGGGATGGCATTCAGAAACATCATCATCTGCTGCAAAAATTATGGACCAGCCCTACAAAGATAGTAAATAAAAAGAACTGGTTCAGTAACATGACAGCAACACATACACATGACACACACACACACCTCTGTTGTCACTAATGCCATGGTGTGTGTGTGTGTGTGTGTGTGTGTATGTGTGTGTGTGTATATACATATATATATATTATATACAGTATATATATATATATATTTAGTATTTATTGAAATGTTTCACCAGGAAGGGCACACTGAACAACAAGTTGCTCATCTCACCGTGCATTCTGGGGGAAAAGAGTATTGGGGAATACATACATTCATACAATCAAAACATTAATACAATTACATTGTAAACAGTGCTGAGTTACCGAAGGTATTAAACATTTAGAAGCAGGAAATGTTACAATTGTTAACAAACTTGAATGAACAGCTAAGTGTTAACATCACATGCACCAGCTTAACAGAAGGGGGTAACTAATATTGCTTCCGTAAGCAGATGAATAGAGCATAGTAAAGGTAATAGGAAAGAGGAAATTATCCTCTGGTACAGTTTGCTGTGAGAAAGCTATGCAGAGCTGAGGCAATGGAGTAGGGGGTGGATGAGAGGTGAATCTAGTGAGGAAGAGAGTCCCATTGTTTAGGGAAGCAATGCAAGAAGGTCATCTTACCTATGGCGGTTGACCGATGAGGTACTTCCAATAAACAAGAGTCATAAGACCTAAGGAAATGGTCTGGGGGGGGGGAGGATAGAAAGAGAGGAGGTAAGATATGAGGGGAGCATACCAAACCAAAATTTGGATACTCATTTGGCACAATAGAGGTGGTGGTGATTTTCTAATGAGGGAAAAAGCCAAGGAGTGATAGAGACTACAGTGGTGGGTGCGAGGGGAAAATTCCAGAGTAAAGTGACAGAAAGAGTTAAAAAGCATGCCCAATATAGTAAAGGAAAACTTGGGAGTGGTGCTATACATTACATCTCACTATTCAAAAATAGGTCAGATCATCTTCTGGACAAGTTCCTATCTAGCCGGTAGCAGTAGGCAGCTACAGTACCTGTATAAAGGGCCAAGCATGGGGCACAGTTTTTTCAGGATAGCATCCACATGTCGAGAGAAGTTGAGGAGTTGGTCAAGCCAAACCCCCAAGTACCTGAAGGATGAGTTGGCCTCGTAGGTTGTCCAGTCTAGGATATGAAAGGAGAGCAGGAAGGGGGGCTGAGCGATTCTCTGCCAATTGCCAGAGGTCATTGAGACTGTCTTCTTGGCATTAAGGGAGAGTTGGTGGGAGTTAAATCAGTGCTGAACTTTATTGAAGTCATGCTGAAGTCTGGATTCTACATCAACAGGGAGGATTCTGACATGAAGAGGACGGTGTCATCAGTGTACATATGGATTGAGGTGGGCTATCCACAGTTCTCATACAGAGAATGAGGCTGAATAGGGTAGCCCACTCCCAGTGTTCTGAAATATTTATTTGTAAAAACAATTTTTTTTCCCAACATCAGGGTGCCCAATCCCCATGTCGACACTAGCCAAACCCAAGGTGGGATACTGGGGAGCCCACTCCTAGTCTCCTCAGTTATCCCCCAGTATTGTGGGACACTGGGGTGCCAACCCTGTATCCTAAAATATTAATTGATATGTCCCTGTAAAAAAGAAAACAGTCCTTCGTTATCTCCCGGTCCCCCCGTTTATTTATTTTTCCCAGTATCGGGGGCCTAATCCCTGTGCTGTCAGTGTTAGCCCACCCCCACCCAGCACTTTGTGACACTGGGTTGCCCACTCTCAGTGTTCCGAAATATGTTTAAACTACTTCTTGCAAAGAAGAAAACCGTTCCCCGACGTATTTTTACTTTTTTGTCCTGAAAAAAAGAAAATGGTCCCTCATTGTCTCCCCATCACCCCTCCCCATCCCAACCTTCTACTGAGCAACCCACCACCCCACTCACACACCCTTGCCCTATACTTACCACCAGAGATCCTCTTCTGTCATCTTGTGTTGAGTAGGATATATCTGTACTCTTCAAAGTCAAACTGCAAACTGAAGAATCATGGTAAGTGCTGTATTATGGCTGTCAATGGTGTTTTGAATTTATGTTGATACCTTAGCCATGTTACCATATTTTTCCACAAAATTTTCAACATGGGCTTTTTAGGACCCCACCTCATGCACACTGTCACCGTCATTTCAGTAATTAGACCTGAAAGGTGATTTCAAGGCCACGGTAAGGAATCACCTTTCAGGGCCTATTAACAAAATGACAGTGCCAGTGTTCATGATGTTGTGTCCTAGAAAGTCTATGTTGAAAATGTGGTAATAAAAAATACCAAGAAATACCTAAGTTATGCACATTCATTGACATTTTTCTATGCATGCTCGTAACTTCGGCAATTTTTAATATTTTCACTCCAAATTTTCAACATAGCCATTTTTTCACACTACCTCATGAACAGTACATCTGTAATTGTTCACATCCTGTCCAAAATGTGTTTTCAAACCTGTGGCACAGGATGGCGTTGCAGTTGTGCATAATTACGTTTTGCTTGCATTTCCGAATTTCTCTGTACTGGGGTAGATGAAGAGGGGTAATAAGATGACTATGCTGGCAATTTGGTCACTGTTGTTTGACACATCAAAGCACAGAGCCCAGAGGGCCCTGCAGTTCCACACCTACATAGAGTGAAGTCACCTATGATGAAGAGCAGTGTTGTTGAATACTGCAGTAGAGTTACTGCAATAAACAATAGAATTTCAATGGGAGTTAATCCCTTTTGTCATGCAGTAAACCTGTGAAACTGCACTTCATTCTGGCTAACTTATCTGTACATATGCGCATCTACAGAGGGATTGGAGTGCAGGGTCCAAAGGACCCTGCGCTCCAACAGTAAAATATGGATAATATTACACTGCCTCAAAAAGTAAGGAAATTAGTTGCAAAAAAACTCTGCTAATGCATCAGTTAGGGTTTCTATTACAGTGACAAAAGTCTGGAAATTCAGTGTTAACATTCCCAACCCACACTTATCTCATTTTCTCTCCACACATCAAACGCTGTCGGGTGTGTTTTGGTCATTTGCTTAACTCTCACCCCATTCTCCCATACTGTACATCTCAGCTTGTTTACACATGGAATGGGGTGAGAGTTAGGCCTGATGACCCCCAAGACACACCCCAATGCCTGTTGGTGTGTGGAGGTTGGGGGGTGGAGGTGGGGGGTTAGGGTTGGTAACCCTAGCCCAGAATTTCTAGACTTTTTCACTGTAATAGAAAATGTAAATGATTCATTAATGGATTTTTGCAAAGAACATATATATATATATATATATATATATATATATATATATATATATATATTTTAGAGAGAGAGAGAGAGGAGAGAGACAGGGAGAGAGATATGGATCACAACAAAAACAATTCCTTTCAGAAGCAGTAGACTCTAATCAGTTATATGCTGTCTCCAGGCATGTCGTCAGTTCTACAAGCAACTGCAGCACCACATATTAGGTGGATGTAATTAGTGTTACAATGTAGCTTGTGCCACACATATTCCAAAGGGCCACTTGATGCTGCTTTTCATGCAGCTGATGATAATGACTTTTTTATCCATACAGACAATCATAATGATATCTGCACATGAAAAGGACAGCTGTCCAGCAAATGAACACATTGATTTCATGAACATGGATGTACAGTAGCCTTCCAAGTAGTGATCAGTCATGCATAGCTGCACAAATGGGGTGCAAGGCATGTTGGGCAGAGAAATACTAGGTCACCATCACACCAAACTGAGTGCAGAATGATGCCTGCATGTTCATTTTTCAAGTTAGTGACAAATTCTCAACATGGAAAGCCACACACAGTCAGCCGTCACTCATGTCCAATGGGATGCCAGTCCTGGAACCCATAGTGGATCCCTTACTGCATGTGCTCAGTGGATCCTGAGAAAGAATGAGACTCAACCTTTACAACGCCATGGGTGTGTGCTAACTGGCTGCCCCCACTCCTTCTCTTCAGCCTGATGAACTAGGACAGCACTGTGGAGGGGGTTGTTGTTCTGCCACTGCTAACAGGTTTCCATTGGGGGAGGCATGTAGCAGTTATGGAATGGTCCACCTTTGCATAATTGCACCCCCCCAGCCCAGCACTCTATGCTATCTCTAAGCCTTAGTGCATGGCACAGAGTGCAGTCACACCTCCTGGCATGTCCTCCAGACCACTCTTGTGCATAGCTGCATGGGCAGCTGATCGAATACTGGTGGGCGAAGTGGCCCCAATTCACTCCATGAAGTGATTAGTGGAGTGAAGGCAAATTTGCGGCATGCTCTGTAAGCGAAATGGCATACTTCACATTATAATGGGTAACTTAAAGTCCATTGAAAACAATGACTTTGCAATACTCCACCTTCCCAAACCACTACACCAATTCTTAAGGCGAAGTACATTGAAAACAATCTACTCCGCCTCACTTTACCTTGTTTTTAAGCTCCAAAGGCAAATTTTGCAGTGATTCATAGGATTTCAGGTAACATGGGCTCTAGATTTTTCTGCATAGCCTCAGGTTGGGGTAGTGTGTGTATGAAGCTGTAGGAGACAATCTGCTCTGAGAGCTCTCTGTGATTCAAGCCTTCTAAAAGCTGTTAAAAAAGTATTTTTGGGTCATTTGTTTTATTGAAACTTTAGTTCATCAATTATAGGAAACCCTTCTGTGTTCATATCATCGAGTGTTTATTTTTTGTGTGTGGATTTTGAATGTTAATGTACAATATTCTGTGTACTGAGAGACAGTGGAAGTGTGCTTTGGGAGAGGGGTGTATCTGTGATGTAGGTAAATTAACTTGGAGAAAAAGACAGTGTTTTCAGTTTTGGTGATATTTTTCTTGTATAACTGAGTTAATGTACACACAGTACTATTTTCAATACTTCTTGCCATTTTTATGTTTGCTTGCACGCATGTGCAAGAAACATAGTGCCATCATGTGAGATTTCGGAGGTGTGTCACCCCCTCTTCCAATTCAGTCAGTGTGTTGACAGGCGCGGCCCCTGTAAGCCAATGCATGCTGGAGCTGCCTATGACAAGCTCCAAAATGCAGTGGCATACAGTTGAAAGGGGAAGCTACACTTCAGTGAGCAGCGATAAGATATCATCTGCTCAAGAGCAGCTCCCCCTACACATGCACACACACACACACAGGCGTGCGCCCCCCCGCATGCACACACTGTATAGCCGACGGGGGCGCCCAATCCCCCGTCAGCTGTGCTGCGCTCCCCCAACCCCCCAAAGCCTTCCAAATGCCTCGCTGGGTGCCCAGCCCAGCATGGCAACTCATGATATAGCCAACGGGGGGTGCCCAATCCCCCGTTGGCTCCACTGTCCTCACCACCCCAGTACTGGGTGCCACCCCAGCATGGCAATAGATGCTTTGGCCGATGGGGAGCCAATCCCACATTGCTGAATGCCCCAAACCATCCTTGTGCCATGCTGGACAGTCACCCAGCTGGCAACGTCCCACGCTGTCCTTTTTTTTTTAACCTGTAAAGAAAAACAGTCCCAAGTAATCTCCCTGGCCCCTCCCACAACCTGCACCCACCCACTGTGCACCCTGCCTCCCACACCCCTCACCCCATACTTACCTCTGACCTCGGCGTGATGATCTTCGGTGGACCGGGAACACGTCTGCACTCTTCAAAGCCGACCGTGAACTGAGGAAATGCCGGTAAGCTGTATAATAGGCTAGATAGGGTTTTTTCAACTTTGTTGCATATCTCAAGCATTTTTTGGAATTTTTGTACCAAATTTTCAACATGGGGTTTCTGGGACCCCTTCTCATGAATGATGTCACGTTCATGGCATTATTCGTGCCTGAAGGGTGATTTCACAGTCACTGTGTGGTCACTGCGCGAAATCACCTTTCTGGACTGATTAACAAAACGACATTGCCAGTGTTCATAAGGAGGACTCTCAAGAAGTCTATTTTGAAAATTTGGTGGAAAAATTCCAAAAAACTACTGCTTTATGAGCGTGCGTTGCGCAGTTCCTACGCACACTCGTAAGTTTGTGAATTTTCAATATTTTCATTCCAGATTTTCAACATTGCCATTTTAACACACCTTCTTATGAGTAGTACAGCTGTCATTTTTCACATCTCATCCAAAACGTATTTCCGCCCATGTAGCACACAATGGCGCAGTTGGTGTGTGAAACCAATGCACGGGACAAATTAAGAAAACCACAGTGACACTGTTCATGAGCAGAGGTCTTAAAATGGCTATGTTGAAAATTTGGTGAACAATTCCAAAAAATGACTGTTTTATGCGCATGCATTGTACAGTTCCTACGCACGCTCGTAAGTTTGTGAATTTTCAGTATTTTCACTCCAGATTTTCAACATTGCCATTTTACCACACCTTCTTATGAGTAGTATACCTGTCATTTTTCACATCTCACCCAAAACGTGTTTCTGCCCATGTAGCACACAATGGCGCAGTCGATGTGCGAAATCAATGTATGGGACACATTAAGAAAATCACAGTGACACTGTTCTTGAGCAGAGGTCTTAAAATGTCTATGTTGAAAATTTGGTGAAAACATTCCTAAAAATGACTGTTTTATGAGCGTGCTGCGCAGTTCCTATGCATGCTCATAAGTTTCAGAATTTAGTATTTTCACTCCAGATTTTCAACATTGCCATTTTATTACACTTCCTTATGAACAGTACAGCTGCAATTTTTTGTATGCCACCCAAAATGTGTTTTCGCACATGTAGCGCACAATGGTGCTGTTGGTGTGCGAAAGCAATGTTTGGGACAGATTACGAAAATCACAGTTACACTGTTAATGAGCAGAGGTCTTAAAATGGCTATGCTGAAAATTTGGTGACAAAAGTCCATAAAATGACTGTGTTACAAGAGAGCATTGCGCAGTTTCCATGCACCCTCGTAAGTTCATGACTTTGTAATATTTTAAGTCCAGATTTTCACCAGTGGCATTTTTCCTCACTGCCTTATTTACAGTGCAGCTGTCATTTTTCACAACATTCCCAAAGTGTGTTTTCACACTTTCAGCGCAGAAATATGTGGTTGCTGTGGGAAATCATTGTTTGGGACAGATAAAGAAAATCACAGTTACACTGTTCATGGTCGGAGCCCTCAAAATGCCTGAGTTGACAATCTGCTGTAAAAAATCCCCAGCCTAATTATATTACGGGTGTGCATTGCACAGTTTCTATGTACGCTTGTGACTTCACCAGTTTTTTTTATATTTTTACTGCAGATTTGCAACATTGCCATTTTTTACACCTCCCCATGAGCAGTACAGCTGTCATTTTTTACATCCTGTTCAGAATGTTTTTGCACCTGTGGTGCTAAATGCTGTAGTTACTGTGCATAAGCATCTTTCGGCTAACAAACTGATATTGCCACTGTTCATGAGGTGGGGTCACAAAAAAAACATGTTGAAAATTTGGAGTGAAAATACCAATGAATGCCTGAGGTATTAAGGTTTCCAACCATAACACCCAACCCTGTAGAGAATGACAGGCATCAGGGTTGTGACTTAGGATTCTTGGCTGTAATGCTCATACCATTCCACACCCTGCAGCCAGTGAGAGGCATCGAGGTATGCCTTGGACTCTTCAGCCCCAAAGTTCACCCCATTCTCCTATATCACACCCATCTCACTGTATTTCCTAATGGAATGGGGTACGCATAAGGGCCAAAGACCCCAAGGAACACCGTGACACTTGCCAGTGTCTGCAGGGTGGGGTGTACTGAAATGGCATGGCCGTTATGCCTCATGACCCAAAGGCACACCCCAATGCCTGTCACTCTCTGCAGGGTGGTGGTGGGGTTGGCTTCAGTTCAATACTTCACTGCCATTCGTACTACGCAGCTCTGTAACTTCTACACTACCACTGCCAATGCCAGCAAGCAAGCATTCAGCATTGACAAATGCTTGTTTTGCTGATTGTTGTGGTGCAGCAGTGCATAATTTTAGTTTGTTTAAAATATGTGGTTATATTACTGAAGTTTTCAGTTTGCTACGCATTACTTAGTGTGTGTGTGTGAGTATGTGTGTGACACGAGTCATCAAATCAGACACCTTTTATTATGCCACATAATTTCAGCAATGTGAACCTGCTATCCATTGCAGCTGTGTAATTTTTTTTAGTTCTTTGTGGTATCTTTACTGGTACTAGTACTAGTGGCTGTTACTGCAGCAGTGCAGTACACTGCCCCCCCCCCGCGGCCCGCCCAACTGGCAAAGGAATTATTTTCCAGATTTGAATTTCTGATAGTGAGCACTGGTTAGGTGTTGTGCCTTCACATCTACATCTCTTCAGTGTGCAGCACAAACTTACTCTGTCTGTGCATTTGCATTTCTTTAGGGCCCAGTCTCCATCTCTAACTTAAGTCATAGTTGTTTCTTTGGCTTCCCTTCAGAGTACTGGACAGGTGTGGTGCATAATTCTGCATGAATGTTGCACTCATTAATATGCATTTTTAAATCAGGACCATCATCACAAGTCATTCGTGATTCAAATCACTTTCTTTATCATCACGGTCACAAATGCAGTCACAAATCACGATTTACGATCATGTCACAAATCACAACATTAATCTTTTTTAATAGTTACACGGATGTGCTGTAAGCCTGTTTTTTAGTATCTCTCCATGCTTCACCACCCCACCATTGTACTCATTAATAAGTGTTTTTAAGTCGGGGAGTTTTGTGCCACACCTCATTGGGGCCCGTTGAAATACAACTGTAGCCATTCACGTGTCTTCATCATCATGGTCACAAATGCAGTCACAAATCATGATTTACGATCACGTCATGAATCACAACATTAATTCTTTTTATTAGTTACTTGGATGCATTGTAAGCCTGTTTTGTAGTATCTCTCCATGCTTCACCACCCCACCATTGTACTCATTAATGAGTGTTTTTAAGTTGGGGAGTTTTGTGCCACACCTCATGGGGGCCCAGGGAAGTACAGCCATAGGCATTCGTGTTTCCTCATTATCACGGTCACAAATGCAGTCACAAATCATGATTTATGATTATGTCATGAATCACAACATTCATTTTTTTACTAGTTACTTGGATGTGTTGTAAGCCTGTTTTGTAGTACCTCTCCAGGCTTCACCATCCCACCATTGTATTCATTAATAAGTGTTTTTAAGTCAGGGATTTGGACAGTGTCTGCAGTACATACAGAGACTGGAAAGAAGACTGACTGCACACATGTAGTTTAGCACAGTATACTTGCACTGCTCAGAATACAAAGTGTCACGCATACGGAAGACAACAAAAAAGGGCATAATTACATACAAGGGTTGAGGATGGTGGAGTAATACTTTTTATAACACAGCAAGGAAGGTGTGGGGGGCACATGGTGTGAGGAAAAAGAAAATTAATGTGGGATCCCATGGTGATCCAGCAGCAGTTCCAGCATGGACATAATTTGCAAGTGATGTCCATCTATGCAATCCAGCTGCTGCTCCACAGCACTCACCCTCTCATTGTTCTCATCAACAGTACTCCAGAGAACTGCCAAGTCAGCCAGTGTTACATGCAGTTCTCTGGGGTTGACACGTCCTACAGGCTGACCTGCTGGAGGTGGTGGTGGTGGTGGGTGCTTGTTGAGCAGTAGGTGCTGCTGTGGCCCTCCTCTTCTTAGGGATGCCACCATGCACAGCTGCTCCCTCTGCCACAGAACAGCCAGCAGGTGCAGGCATGGTCTGTTCTGTGGCAGCCTGCCACTCCAACAGGTAGTGATTGAGCATATGGATGTGCTGGCCCCCAGTTTCTTGGTGAGTCCCTCGGGGGCCATGGTGCACCTCCACCTCACATAGGTGGCACTTGACCACACTGCTGTCCCCTCCCTACACAGTTAAAAAACTGCCAAACAATTGAGGTGCATGGAGGACCAGTCATAGGCAGGGGAGGGCCAGATGAACTGGCAGCCGACTGGTCACGGTGCTGAACAGTGATGGGATCCACACCTGGGCCTGGGGGAACAGGCATTTCCTGCTACAGAGGACCTGGTGCTGGACTTGGTGGTGGTGGTTTAACTATTTCAGAGTCAGGACAGGAGGTTGTGCTGGTCCTGCTTTTGGGGGGGTGGGGCAAACAACTAACTACTTATAATGCTAAGAAAAATAAAATTTAAAGAAAGAACAAATTAAGTACAAAAGAATACAGAATAGACAAAAAAAACATAGCTTTTAAAAAAGCTGTTGGGTCTAAATCAAAGTTTAAATCTTCTCCTCGCTCTGATCTCAAAGTCTCAGGAGTCACAAAACACACTCCTCTCTCTTCGTCTGCACAGGAGAAAGTAAAAGTGTCTGCTTGTATGACTCACTTCCTTCCTGCCTAGCTAAAGAGCATGTGACTTACAGTACTGTAAGCCATGTGATGTGTGTGGGGAAGGGGGCTGCCAAATCTGAAACACCAAGTGGATCACTTAGAATCATAATGAAGAACCCAAAGTCAATTAAAAACAATGACTTTGCCTTACTTCACATTGCCATTCTGCCTTAATGCAAAGTGGTAATGACAAGGCGAAGTGACCACTTTGCATTGCCCACTACACGTAGCGGAATGGTAACGCGACGTGCCCACTTTGCATTCACTTCACTGTCAGAATTTAAATTCTCAGCATCTCTGTGGTTGAGACTGCACTGACATTGAACACTGACTGTTAATGACACCAGATATCCACTGGACCCCTGCAGTGCAGCATTCCAATTTAGGGTTGCCTATGCACCTCAGATATGTGGCAAATAGGTAATCCATAAATTCATGAACAGTCCCCAAAATGCTTTCTTTTTGGCATATGCAAACTGAACATGGCTGATCAACAGTTTTGCAGATGCTCAGCTGTTTTACTACCACCATCAAGTATGGCTGAAAGACCCCATTTGTATGATATGTCCGGGCATTTTTGCAGGCATTGAATCCATTGAAGTGAAGATAACATTCAGGTGTCTGTTATGATACATTACAGATCCAATACACGAAACATGTCATCAGACAACAGAAACATAGTAACATAGAATTTGATGGCAGATAAGGACCGCTTGGCCCACCCAGTCTGCCCATTTCCCTACCTAATAGATGAGCTGCAGATCCTTGTTAACCAACAGCCTACTTCTTCCTACCCCCACCACCTAGAATTGTCTTATGACTGTCCCATGCATTCTTGAATTTGACCACTGTTTTTGACTCTACATTCTCCTCTGGAAGACTGTTCCATGCATCCACAATCCTCTCTGTGAAAAAATACTTCCTTACATTACCTCTGAGCTGCCCCCCCATCTTCAAATTGTGCCCCCTTGTTCTTGCACACCTCTTTTTCTGAAAGATGATACCCTCTTGGACTTTGTTGATTCCCTTGAGGTACTTCAAAGTTTCTATCATGTCCCCCCTCTTCTTTCTTTCCTCAAGAGCATACATATTAAGCTATTTTAGTCTCTCTCCTCATATGGCTTCTCTTGCAGACCGTGCACCATTTTAGTTGCCCTTTTCTGGACTGCCTCCATCCTGTCTATGGGGTCTCCAGAACTGGACACAATACTCCAGATGGGATCTCACCAACTGTCTGTGCAGCGGGATAAAAAACTTCCTGTTTTCTGCTGTTGATGCCTCTCCCTATACTTCCCAGCCTTCCCTACTGCCTTCTCTAATTGCTTGCTAACCTTAAGGTCATCTGATATGATTACCCCCAGGTCCCTTTCCATTTTTGTTGTTGTTACTATCTCTCCCCCCATTGTGTAATCTTCCCCTGGGTTTTTGTTTCCCAGGTGCATTATTTTGCACTTCTTTGCATTGAATCCAAGCTGCCATACTTCTGACCATTCCTCCAACCTTGCTAAGTCCCTTCTCATCCTTTCCACACCTCCTTTTGTTCAACCCTGTTGCAGAGCATATATAAATTATGGGATCACATCTCATTTTGGGGCATCATGAACATTTTTCCAGCCATGATCTACTTTGATTTTACTGGCACTAAAGTATATAATTACAGTTGCTGTGACTGAAGACTCGCACAGCATCAGATGGCAGCAGGAACATATATAGATTACGGGACCACATCTCATTTAAGCATGTCATAATAATTTTTCAAGCCAGGAGAATTCACTTTTGTATTCTGGGCACTAAGGTGCACTTTGACAGTTGCTGTAGTTGGGAGACTTGTACAGCACAGCATGAGCTATAGTTGAAGAAATTAACATGGTCAGATGTTTCCTAACATTTTGGTGATATCTCCAGAGAAATTCTCTTCCTGCCTGCAGTACCACATAGAGGGCCTTCAGAGAATCTCTTTAGGACTTTTGTGAAGTATCAGAACCTATCTGACCATGTCCATTGCGGCACCTTTAGCAGCAGCAGCATATAAAAGTTAGGAAAGTAAGCACATCTCATTTAAGAGTATCATAAGAAAAATGTACAGCAGCAATTCATGTAGCAGCATTCTGTCACTCTTGCCACAAAATATTGTAATACCAAATTTATGTGTATGGTTCTTTCACACAATTTCCAACAAAGTATGTTACAACAAGAGTGTTTAGGGCAGTTACACAATGTGCACTGTTATGTGGCATCGTGAAGCAATCTGTCATATTTGGGGTAGTACATTAGAAACATTCTGAGAGAATATAAAAATAATGTGAATTGTGATCAATGCACAACTAACACAACATGTGTTACAAAAAGAGTGTTTGGGGCAGTTACACAATGTGCACTACTGTGATGGCAGCATGTAGCAACCTATCAAATTGTAGGCAGTACTTGAGAAACGTCTGGGAGAACATAATTAATGTGTAGTGTGATTAACATATGTAACCCCTCACCCCGGCCTTTTTGCCAAACGACAAGTGGCATGCTGTTGAAGCTGACAGCAGTACCTGGTGGGGACCTGGGTTCAGGGAGGATGAGGTTACTCGGCACAGGGGGACCTAGGTTTGGCTACTCTGGACAGGGGTACCCAAGTAAATCTGAACACAGGAAGCAATAACTATAATGTCCAGAACCAAGAATGGGATTCTTCAGTGTGGCTTTTATTCACATACTAGCTGAACAAAGCATAGACGGACCCCCATGGGGCTACATTTCCTGGTAATGCAGATTAGAGACTTCAGAACACTTTATCACCTTTTCCAGCCCTCAGGCTCTGAACCCACCAGGCACACAGCCCAGACTTGCTCACAGCTTTGGGTACACAGCCCGACTTGTACACACTTGGGTTTTCCCCACTGGCATGGCTCCCCCGCCAGCCACTATATCCACAGTCCATTGGAAGAATGAACTGATTATCATTTCCAGCCCTCAGGCTCTGAACCCACCAGGCACACATCCCGGACTTGCATGCAGCTTTGGGTACACAGCCCGACTTGTACACACTTGGGTTTTCCCCACTGGCCCGGCTCTCCTGCCGGCCACTTGATCCACAGTCCATTTGACGAATGAACCAATTATCCTGTTGTGGCTCCCCAAATGACACAAGAGTCTGTGACTCTTAGAGAGAATTTTCCTTACAATCCCATGTCTGGGTACTTTCCCCATCACTGGCCAAGTGCCTGAGGCAAAGTAGAAAACACAGAAGAAATCGGAAAAGGTGGACCTGGTCACTAAAGATGGGGGCCACCCACCTCCAGCTCCCACAGCCCATACCCGGCCATTTCTCTGGAAAAGTGTACCATTCTTTTGCTGAACTCCTAAATGTAGATTAAGGGTAGACGTCTGCCACATCTCCTCTACATATTATTTGCATCTCACAAAACTCTGGGATTTGACACTACTTTTACTTGCTTGGCCCATTTTCCTAGGCTTCCCAATATGTAGTTCAATCCCTAGATTTTCACACAAGTCCCAGGGTGAAGAAAACATATGCCCTTTTAGCCAGAGCAGACACTCACCCTCAAGTTGCAGGTGCCCCACGGGTGACTCGCAAATCTTCGATCTTCCAATATAAATCCTGGACTAAACAGGCAGCTTTTCCTCCACTAGCAGAACTAAGGGGATTGCCCTAGGAATCTGCTGGGAATCTTTACACCCCCCCCAGAGGGAGGGGGCACTGAGACCTGAAAACAGCGGTCTCCACCACTTGAGTACAAACTTCACTCTCTCAAGCCAAACTGCAGACTCTCCTTTGAAACTCCCAACATTCTATCTAACTCTCTTTGCTGCAGATTCCAATGTGGCTTTTGCAGCTGCAAATGTTCTATTGGTGATGTCATCCCTCAGTCTCAGCTGAGACTGAGAACAGAGTGAGACAGTGTGAAACCCATTTAACTGGAGTTTCACAAGCTGCCTTCCCTACCTACCACTAGGTCTTACTGGGATTCTAGTAACCCCGGGTAACAAGGGGGTTACACTCGCCCTTGACCAGGAAAATGACTGTCTGCAGTCATTATTTACCCGGCCTTAGGCCATCACACCCTATGTGCTACCTGCGGAGGGGGGTGATCAGGCCCCCTCCTACCATGTGCAAGCACAGGCAGGCAACACTAAGGGCCTAGAGGCCTGTAGCTGACATATCAGCCCTTACAATATCCACTTACTATGGACACGCAGTGGATCTGGTAGAACTATCCAGAGCATAGCCCTGATAGATCAGCACTTCGGTCCCAGTGGTCACTCAGGACCACAGCCTGTCTATCCCCCAACCCTCTAGGGAAAACCTATCTGCCTTTTTATCATAATACCCCCAAAACAAAAACAACCCAGGGACCTCCCCGATCTTGGGCAACCTGCAACCACACACCATTAAAATACCACATTACTGCCTCCTCCCTACCCCCACAACCACACCTGTGGACGGAAAGGGTTAATACAGCAATAACAACAATAACACCACAGTACTTTTAATTTCTACACACTAAAGCACTGATGAGGAACTCTGATGAGCCCCTCCTCCTCTTCTTGTCTTCTCTTCAGTCTTCCCAGGAACACCTGCAAGAAAAAGAAAGGCAAAACACACTCTTAATCTGCATACACAGTCTACCTAAACCCCTAACATCAAAACACTGAAAAATCCCCAAAAGATTTTTTTTTAAGAAAAAGGTAGAAAAACAGTATTTACATTAGGTAACAATGACATTATTTACAATACACATTTGGGGGGATGGAGTGCCCTAAAAATCCCAACTAGTGACCACAAGGCCCAAAGGCTAGTCCAATAAAGAGTCTCTCCTGGGCCGGAGCCCGGTGAAGCACAGTTCTAATAGGCCAAAATCCTGAAGGGGAGAGTCTTTGAGGACAGTTCACACATTTTGAAGTCTGTTAGTGTAGGGTGTGTACTGCAATGTCATAAAGATGGAAAAGTTCGGACTTACCAGCCACTTGTAGTATGAAATCCGGCACCAACCTGCACCTCTGATGAAGACTCTCCCTGGCAGCATTTCTGCCGATAGAGCTGGGCGGACATCTTGTGGTAACCACAGGAAGGCACATCTGGGAACAGCTGGGATGATGTCATCTCTGGAGATGGAACCTTAGAACAGGAACAAAAAGAAAACAGCTAGTCCAACGTCATCCGATTACCAGGCGATGAACAGGATACAGCTGGGCTGGTGTCCTCTCTGGATCTGAATTACACAGTGCAGTACCATGTGACACTATTAGCAATCTTTAGCAGCCAACATACTTATTCTGGAGGTTAAGGAAAGTTCAGGAAAAAGACAGAACTAGAGAGAAAGGAAAACTATGAGTCTCATGTATGATATTGTCATTACAGAATATGTAGCTAGGAAATACACATTTTTTGTACGTTTCTTTGCTTTTTTTGTTAAACATAGTAGCAAACAGTACAAAAATAAAGGCAAGAAACAAAGTAGTGAAAAAGAAAAGATGAATTAACTTTTTTGATGTACCAGCAGTGCAACAATCTGATGAAATTTTAACCTATACTTTTTTATGCTATTTTACATTGCCACTTACCTCCTGACTTGTATGATACCATTCTTTTCACTATTTGAGTCTGCTTTAGTACTTTTTTCATGTCTGAAATAATAAAAGGTGTATTCCTTTTAAAATGTTGCAGACCAGGTCTTCGTCAGTATTTTCAGCTGGTTTTGTTCATCCGTTGTTTTTATATCACTTCTGTTATGACTAAAATTAACAATTATGCAGCAGGCAGTGTTTTCTGACCTTACAGAGCAATATTTGTTCAAAAACAGCTGCAAATACTGATGAAAACCTGGTCCAAGCCATATTAAAAGGAGTGTTCCTTTTATTATTTCAGACATGAGAAAAAGTACTAAAGCAGACACAAATTGTGTAAAGAAGGATATCATGCAAGTCAGGAGGTAAGTGGCGATCTAAAATATCATAAAAATGTATAGGTCAAAATGTTCACCAGATTGTTGCACTGCTGCTTTAACATTTTTTTAAACAAACAAAAAAGTTTGAAGGAATGACTAGAAACAGGATAGAAATAAAGTAAAATTTTATAGATCTGACCAAGGCCTTTGACTTAGTAGAGCTCAACCTCCTGCTAAGCAAACTAGGTAACCTTGGGCTTGACCAGCACTCACTAGACTAGTTTGGTAGCTACCTAATGGAGCTCTCCCAGCAGGTCAATTGGAGAAGCTCTATATCCGAACCACTCATTCTCAAGTAACGGGGTACCCCAGGGATCCATACTGGGCCCTTTCTTATTGATGCTATTTGTCAATAACCTGAACTAACACTGCGGTGGATGTTTGCTGGTCCAGTATGCTGATGATGCAGTGATATACCAATCCTCAAGTAGCACTGTGAACATTGGGGCCCACCTCCAATCAGACTTTGCATCACTAGAAACCTTAATGACAGAAAACAGGTTAATTCTCAACATTACAAAAACAAAGGACATGGTCTTTGGCCCCAGAACACTTGGGCAGGACTGAAACCCTCTACTCTCAATTTTCACCTCAACGGTTACCACTATTGAGGTAATAAAATCCTTACAATACTTGGGTCTGAAATTGGACCAAGGCCTTACTCTGAAGTCTATGTTGACCAGGAAACCAGAACCCTGCACCACAAACTTGACCTGCTCTACCGCCTGAATGATCAGCTAGTCCCCGAGTCCAGGATCACTATAGCCAACATCATCCTGCTACCAATCTTGACCTATGCAGTCTCTGTCATGCAGGGCCTGGGAAAGCAGGAGCTCACTAGAATGCAGGTAGTCTACAACAAGGTGACCCGCTCCACCACATCATCTCACAGAAGGAGACACCACTACAGGGCACTGGCCTCCCTTAAGTGGCCATCTCTTACAAATCAACTGCAGTACCCATTGTTATGCAATGCATTTAAGCTGCTCAGCAGCCCCCATGCAGTCTGACTGGGCTGATGTTCCCCAAGAGAATGAACAGACATCTCTGAACTACTGGGAGAAATTTCCTTAAAATACCTAGGGTACACACTACAGTGGGTGACAAATCCTTCGCCCACACAACCCAAGCACTGTTGAATAAGTTCCCACATAAATGACAGGATGTGACCTCCTTGGGAATCTTCTAGTCTGGGCTGTGGGCACACCACTTAAAGAATACCACTTGTACATTTGCAAGAACACTGAGCAAGAGAGACTAGCTCACAGTCCTATGCTGTCTCAGGCTAGTCTAGTTATCTGCCAAGCGAAGTCAAGTATACTGTACACTCTTTTGACTGTCTGATAAGACCTCTCCCCACACTAATTACTCTTATTCCTAATGTATGAATGCTTAAAAATACCATGTACTAAAGACCTGACCTCCACACTGTGATGACCAGACTGTAACCTGTAAAGGTCAAATGCTCTTACTTGCGATGTACTTTCTCTGTGTATGAAATGCCCTACTGTGTAACTAACTCTGGGTCACCCCTGAAAAAAGGACCTTCGGGGCTCAGTGGGCTTACCCAGTTACCAATATTGAATAAATAAATAGCTCTATAAAAAATTGACTAGATACTCATACTTTGACAAGTAAAAGTAATTGTACAACCACGGTCTGGAAAAGTAGAAACAGACTCAGTCACACAAAATGATAATTTGCAGTGCAGTTATTTTATTGTCTCTTTTGGCACACAGTGACACATAACCACACTGTAAAATTAATTGCAGTAACTGTGTAGATGTCCAGTGCACTGATACACGACCTCCACACAGTGCCTGTCATCAGTTGCTGTGTGCTGAAATGGCAATAAAATAACTGCATTGCAAATTATCATTTTATGTGATTGAATTGGTTTCTGCTTCCAGAGTGTGGCTGAACTCTTTGTTTTACTTGTAGTAACATTGGGCTTAACCAACATGCTTACTCGCACCACCCTGGAGTTCACTACAGCATGGCTGCTGTTGTTGACATCCACTTAGTTATTACTGCCCACTACTGCCACCTCTACCAGCACTGCTGCGGTGGAGCTCAGCCATGCATTCCAGGAATTCTTCCAGATTTCTGAGGATCTGTTGCAATACCTCCTTCATTGAGATGACCTGCAGTAGAGGACTTCCATTACCTTCTGAAGACTGGAGAGTTCTTCTGATAATCTCATGACTGGAGGCAGTTTGAGTGCTGCTGGTTCAACTGGCAGAATCCATGGCAGGTGAAGACTGATCATTATCATTATTGTTTTCATGCTGCCCCTCAGTGTGCCATGACTGTTTTGCAAGTAAAAGTGTGTGGACTCTCAAGCAGTACAGCAGAAGAAGCACCATCACAACCGGTCATAGCATCCCACTGACATGACTCCCAGTGCTCCTGGTGCCAGATTAGCATATAGAGTATGTTTCCTACCCACCAGTATCCAGGTGGATGCCTTTCTTTTCCCAGTTTACACACACCTTGCACAGTTTGCAAATAACAATTTTGTTGTCATTTGCATCCAGTTAAAAAAAAAACCCACACAATGGAAGATCTAGGGTTCTGCTGTCTTGTTGTCTTGCAATGGCAAGCTGGTGGTGGTTAAACACAAGAGCCAAAGGAGGATGAGCAGGGTTCCTCTTTTGTTTTGTGGGGGGGATGGTGCTAATGGTGAAACCATATTGGGGAGGCACATGGGTTTTTGGCCTGCTGCAAGTTAACAAAACTATTGGAGTACAGGGAGAAAATGATAATGCTGCTAGTGCTGCCACCACTGCTGCTCCCCAGTTGGGAGAAAGTACTGAGGTGCCATGGGGGGGGGGAGCTGGCTCCCTAAATAAGCCAGGTCAATGAATCTGTATGGAACCACAATGGGTGTGAGCATGTCCATGCCTCACCATAATCCCAAGCAAAAAAGAGCACAAGAGAGACTGAGTCATGAAAGATTCAAGAAAAAGAGGAAAATAAAACTAAAAAGTAAGACTAAAAAAAGAGAATTCAAAATAAGGATTCACTGTTAAAACAGAGTTCCCTAACTAAAGAAAAACAACATGAAAGACACAAATATAATAATAATAAATTTATAATATTGCTGTAAAACATCATTTAAAAATTAATTTTTTTCACTCTTAGTACAGGATCCTTCTCTTTTAGCCTGATGAAGTTACAATGAGAAGATGGATAAAGCAAATTTTTAACCTGGGGAAAAAAAATTGCAAAATTCTCCACAAAGGTGTATTTCTGCAAGCTGCCTTATCTTAATGGGCAAATTAAAAAAATCACATCTGCAACTGTGACATCACAAGAGAAGATTATTATGCCTTCGAATAGGGAATGAACAGTAGGCAAAAATGAAATTAAGGGATGCAGATCCTGTTTTCATGCAAATATCCTCTTTATAATAACAATTAGGAGAAGAAAATCTGTAAAAGATAAAAGAAAGCCGAATTCTACCCAAATATTATGTTTCCAGTTTTCTCCATATGTGTTAACTCTTTAAATTCCACAGCTTTACTGAATGGCTTTAACTCTATGAATTTAACTAGACTTGTGCAGAATTTGTGAAAGCCCACTTCTGACAGAATTCCATAGTCTTTCAGAAACTCTGCCTTATTCTGTGGATTCTACCAGAAACAGATTTCCAAAATTTATATTTAAATAACGTTTTTATAATTTATGGTTTACCCTAAACTGTGGATTAGTGTTCAGTGGTTTACATAAACTACACAATAGGTTTCTGCAAATTGTCGGAAACAAATCCACGGTTTACATAAAACATGAAAAACTAATCAGCAGTTTATATAACAAATTCTAGCCAGAGCCGATAGGGCTGTGACAAGCTAAAAAATGATCAAATTTGTTTTCATGTTGATTCCATATAGTGCTGTTTAGTCACAATCATCAAACACTGGCATGCTACTAATTCAGTCCTCTTAAATTTATTTAGTCAGAGTATATGCTGCTGTATGTATATGTGTGAGTGTGTGTGTGCGTGCATGCGTATGCGTGCATATGTGTGTGTGTGTGTGTGTGTATGCCCACAGGGGCACCAGAAGATTGTAAAAGGTGGGGGTGTCAAAGATAAAAAGGGTACTTGTTGCATTATAAAGGGCACTTTTTACCAAACCAGGTTTTTATATACAGTAAATGCACATTTATGAAGACAGTAATTTTAAAAATACCCTTATACCATATCAGAGTAGTTAATATGTAATATTAAGGGTTCAGCTCATGTATAACAGTTATAACTTGTTTTTCAAAGTTAAAAAAGTGAGGCACAACAGTAAGTTATCCTATTAGAGAGCAATAAAACACCATCCAATTGTACAGAAAACAGCAGTGCAATTTAAAACAAGAGAGAGAAAACTGTACCATAATGACAATGGTGCCTGTAAAATATGCAAATAACAGTTTACAAATTGAATATGATAGCATAAGCAAGATAGTTTTGCTTAGCCTTTTACTGTAATTGTGTAATGCAATATCCATCAGTTAAAAAAATGTCCAGGTTGGAGTTCCTTACCATTTAGATAAAATACCTGACATTCCTATAAGCTTAGTTAAAGGATAACTGCACTGAACCTGTGAGTAATGTTTCATGTAAAAGTTGTTTTCATATACTGGGTCCCCTTCTGTTTCTGACACATTTTTACTGGCCTTTTAGTTAACCCATTGGATATTTATGGATTACACACTGCTGCAAAGTGCCATCTAAGAATTGTATGATATTGTTTATGTCCCCGTGAACCTAAGAATTCTAAATTAGAACACAGATGCATTGTACCAATAATGTAAGTTGATGACAATATCATACCATGCTAAAATGGTCAATGCCAGCAGTGTGTGAATCAGAAACACTCAGTGAATTTACCAAAAGGCAGTTAAGAATAAGCAGTAACAAAATGAGAACTCATATTTAAGAAAAAAAAAACATACTTCTACAAAAATGCATGTTTGCTGATTAAAGGCAGTTCTCCTTTGAGATATCAACAGCCCAGTCTAAATTGCATTTATGGGGCTGGCAGTATAGCCTAGAGGTTAGAGTAATGAGCTGTAAATGAGCTTTGTACATCCAACATTCAGCCATGGGTTTGAGTCCCACAACCCCACTGTGTGGTCCAGCTTTGTTTAAAGGAACCCACAACTGTTTCAAGTATAAAAGGTACCTTGAAACAGAAAGAATGAGATAGCTAGAGAGATAGAGATGCTGAAAAGATTGTGGGCCGGATATTCAAACTGTGCTATTTTGTGGCGCAAGCCCTTGCGCTGCACAAAATAATTGCGCAGAGGTGTGGCCGGGGCAATATTCAAAGGAGTTGCGCTATTATCACATATCTGGACTGCCTTGTACAGTATGGGCTGCACGCCCATTGGCTCTTGCTCTGCACCAATGGGTGTGCAGCCCTACTGGGCAGCTGGGGCGGGCAGTGGGCGCAGGCGGTGAGATGCTGCCGCCCGCTGGCTGCCGAGGGGAGCAGGATGGTGGAGCCAGGTGGGTGGTGGGGACACTAGATCACCAGGATATGGTCTTGGGGGTGTCGCACATAATGCAGCCCGCGATCGGGCTTAGCGTCCACTGGACCACCAGGATATGTTCTGGGGGTGTTTAAACATTTTCAGCCCACGATCAGGCTTAGCGTCCACTGGACCACCAGGGCTATGTTCAGGGGGTGTTTAAACAGTTTCAGCCCACGTCGGGCTTAGAGGTCCACTGGACCTCCAGGGATATGTCTGGGATACTTTGCTGCCCACGGTGGGGCTGGTGGAGGGTTGTTTGCTTTTGCCCGCGATCGGGCCAGTTGGGGGGTGGGGGATTGTTTACACTTTTGCCCACGATCGGGCTGCAGGGGGGCACAGGGAGTAGGTTGAGGGCCAGCCATAGGTGTCTGCTGCTGTGTTGCACCCTGCAATGCAGCAGCTCACCTGTGGGTGGTCCTAGACTTACTTTTTCTTTTTTGGCTCAGAGTTGTGCAGGTTCAGGTTGGGGGTTGCGCCTGCACAACTCTGCACAGTCCGCTGAATATCGGGTTGTGCAGTTTATGCATGGTTCCTCCCCCTCCAGTTCAGCATGCATTCATTTGCATTGTGCTGTTGCTCAGCTTGCCTTGAGGTGCGCAACTGCCTCCTGCTGAATATTGCAGAATGGCGCAATCTCGGACTTTCGCAGGCGCAACCCTATTGCGCATGGTGCAACCCTTTTGAATATCCCACCCTGTGTGTACACTGAATGTGCTATGACCTATCACAACCATATATGATCAACAGGAGAGAACACACATACGCATACACAACACACACACACACACACACACACACACACACACACACACATTAGACAACTGTATACAAGACATTTGCATGCCTTTTCCAGTGTTAACTGATATTTCTGTGTTTTCTTTCATGCCCCCCAGCTCTATATTATTCCAGAGTCCAGTCTGATGTCAGTTATGAGATTAGGACCACTAAATTCAGAAATCTGCTGCTGCCCTCTCCCCGACAACTATCACTCTGACCGAAAAGTCAAATTAGAACCTTTCTTTTGCTCCCTCCCTCCTCCATTCTAGGCAGTTTGTAGACTAGACCAGACATCAGAAGGACTGTAACAAACAAACATTGTCCTGTGAGTAAAAAAACACATTGATTGTCCCTTTCTCCCACTGCCTGCACTCAGACAGAGTATTGAATGGGTAGCACTAAAAAGCAAACCACAACTTTTTTAGTTCCCTCCCTACTCCTAACGGAGTCCATATAACTGCTCTATCCCTCTCTGTAAATCCATTTTTTTCCATTTAGTTTAGTTTTGAAACTGTCTATCTGGAAGATGGAAACATAATAAACACCTTCACATTGACCTTCTGCTGCGCAGGAGAGAATGCTCACTCAAACAGTGTAGCTGAGCCTGAAACTATAAATCCTAGGTAAGAGATGAGGAGTCTATGTCACATGACCCATCCCAAAGCAGAACTGAGACTTTTTTGAGGAGAATCCCTGAAACACAAAATCAGGATTGTACACACACACACACACACACACACACACACACACACACAGACACAGACACTTAAAAGCACTTTCCACTTGACACTTCAGACTCCAGAAAAAGCAAACAAGCACAACACACCTCTTTTTTGGGTGTGTTTGCCTGGACAACTGGACCTAATTAACTCTGTAACACTAGTTTATGCTTACTTTTTTGTTTATTTGTTTAAAGGGCAAGATGCTTCATGCCAAAAAAATTGATGGAGCTACAGCCCCCACTTGCCCTGTAGTTTTGATGTCTGTGTGTGCCCATAGTAATGAAATAACTCACAGACTGCATCTCTACTGTTTGTAATCTGACACTGTAGTCTGACTTTCAGAGGTTCAGTATTTTCAAAACAACATATAGTGAGTTAACCCCAAGGATGCTGAAAGAAATAGAATAAATCTGTTAGACTGAGCTGGACAGTTAATAGAAACAGCAGTTTAAAAAGGATTTTTTTAATATCCTGAGAAGTTCTAGGCTCAATACAGTTGCACCACCCTCCCCCTTCAGATGCATTTAATATAGAGCAGCAAATAGCAAAAATCAGAGTGGGAGTGCACTATTTTGCAGCTGTGGAGGAATTATTTCAAATGTCCAAAAAGGGAATTCCATGATCAGCCATTTTAGAGCTACTCTGATCTCAATAGTGCTGTAGGCTCTACCCACAGCCCTAAAAAGGCATTTGGAATTCCACTGTATTGATTGGAAAATTCTGTAAAGTATTTCAGAAGCAGAATTACCACTCTGCTGGAATTCCACCAATGGCATTCCACATTCTAAACATCTCTAAATTTAGCACTCTTCTCCATATGCTTTAATGTGGATTGCTCCACTAGACCAGCACATGAGATGGCATTGGTTTGCAGGATAAAATAAAAGGAGCTGCATTTCTTGACACTGGTTGCCTGAAATCATGTAAGATATTTATAATTTTAGCACCAATTTGCCCCATCCCTAAACTGAAGAAACAGCAACACTCTTTTATTCACAGAGCTCTGGTCTCTTTATGTTATTATTGACATGTCAGCAGAAAAACATGAGGACACCAGCACTGTGCATCTTTGTTATATGAGAAGAAACATGTGCATGCAGAACAATCAGCCTGACATCTTGCACAAGCAGAACATTAATTCAAAAAAATATTAATAGAAATAAATGAGTGTTTGCATTTTCAGTGTTGCTGTGCAGTGTGGACTGAGTGAAGAGAATTAGATAATTACTACAGATACTGTATGCTGGTAAACAGCCCCTTAACATCTAGTGGGAACCACATCAGCTTTCCATCTGGCTGTCATTTGCTATAACATCCAGTAAATGAATCTGTCCCTTCTTCCAATCTGTAAAGTGAATGTCAGGTTCTGGGGTGCTGAAATGACTCAGAGGCCTGTCTGCAATGTCTTCACTAATTACCACAAAACTGTGCACACATCCCTCTGGATGACTGCATGCTGAAAAAGACAAAGATATGAAATGTTCAAAAAGGATTTGTTAGCACGGAAGAGGACAGCAATCTGGTTAAGGTCTTTCTGATTAACTCCCTCTGGCAGCACAATACAGTAAGTGATTTCAAGTATTTGTTTGCACTGCTTGCTTTGGATACATTAATGCCTTTGTTACAAGGAATTAGTAGACCTTGATAGGCATACTGTCCAAAACAAACCTTGATTGTCAAACATTTGCTGCTCCAAAGAAGCAAGAGTAAGCCCTTAGAAAGTAGTGTAGGTTTAATATACTTCATCCTTAATACAGTAGTGACCTATTATGTAGTACCCAAAGGTATATACTACATGGCTGCTTAAAGCAGAAGTGAATGTTAAGGTGATATTTTTTGAACTATACGTTTTTATTCTATTTTTGTGTGCCTTTTGTGTTCTGTCTTGTAAGTTCCCCCTTTTTTTTTTTGCAAATTTGAGTCTGTCTAAGCATATTTTTTGATGTTGGAAATAATAAAAGAAGCACTAGTTTTAATTTAGTTATCCCGCATACTTTCATTACTGTTGTGTTCTCATCTGTTTTTGAACACCCTTTGTTTTAACATCACTTTTCCTGTGACTAAGGCAATCTTGGATGAAACAGACACTGTTTGCTAACCTCATGGGACAGTGAGTGCTCAAGAACAGTAGAGTTTAGTATAAACAGATGATGCAAGTTTCTATACATCCTCTATTGGTATGTGCAAAGTGTAGAGAATCAGATAATTTTTATAAATATGCTGTAAAAACATACCTGACATTCGAAGGGCCCAAGCATCAATTTTCCATCTGGTAATTGTTTGCTGTACTAGCCACTAAATGAATGTTACTTATTCTTGCAATCTGTAAAGTGGATGTCAGATTCAGTGTTGCTGAAGTCTGTGGGAGTCAGTATAGCCTGCTTGTTGGGTATAGCACAGAGCTGAGAACCTGGGGACACAGCAGACAAAGAGTTAAATCCTACCATGTTACTTGATGATACCTTCTTATTCGCACCTCACATTGACTAAATTCTAAATGAAGTAAACAAAAAGCTAAGGGCCCTCTACAGGCAAAGAAATAATTTCACTCGGGAAGCAAGGGACATTGCAGTCATCAGCTCATTCCTCACAATTATTGATTATGGGATCATATTCAATGGAGCAGCCTCAGACACAAGTCTTGGAAGACTCAAGCTAGCATTGAACAAGGCCTGTCACTTAATTCTAAGTGCCAACTGGCTTACGCACACTTGTGCACTGTACTTGCAATCTGGAGTGCTATCTCTGCAGGATAGTATCAAGCTACAAACCTGCATCCTAGGTAAAAAAACACTGATTTGTCTCACACCCCCTGGAATGTAACACTTGCTGAGGCCATCCCTCAACCCCTACCCCACTAGGGCTGTGACCAAGAATAATCTAAAAGTCCCCTTCTGTAAAACTACATTACTTTTTTTTAATTGTATTCTTTGGTAACCAGGTAAGGCCCACTGGGCACAGGTGTCTGTTTTCAGTGGCAACCTGGGAGCACTGGGTGGTTAAGTGACTTGCTCAGAGTCACACAGTATGCAAGCGGAGGTTATGAGGATCAGACTCAGGTTTGGTCTGCTGAATGTATCAAGCTTGTTCACACCTCATTCCTCTAACCTCTAGGCTATACTGCCAGCCCACATTAGTAAGATGTACCTTTGCAATCAGAGCCCCCAAATGGCTAAATGAGCTCCCAGAAGCTGTATTAAGTCTTAACTAAATTGGCCTGTTCAAGAGGCAACTGAAAACTCTACTCACCCCTGATATTGCCTGTCGCTGCCCTTGAAGTCTCCCCAATTACCCAGTATGAAAATGTTAAGAGCTACCTATATCCTCTTCACATACTAACATCTCTCTAATTACTGACAAAGCTAATTATGCTGCTTCAAATATAAATGTAAAATGACTTCTGTGACCAAGACATTTTGCTTTGTAAACTTTTATACACTATTCTTGCTGAACCATTGTAATTTTATCAATGCCTATATCAAGCTATGGCTAACCTGTATTGTTTGTTGAGTTGCTGGTCTGTGTTGATGTGTAACATTTGTAAATGAACTGCTTCAGTGCAAAGGTGTACATAGAAGTAAACAAATAAAATAAAATACTGTCTGACCCTGAGCAAGTCACTTGACATCTCTGGATTAACTCTCCCTCAAGTTTCACCTAGAAGCAAGCTTCATGTCAATGTTCCTTTCTGGACCAGAATTTCAAAATAAATAAATAAATCAAAGGGTATGAATGCAGTTCAATTAGTGGGAGCAACTAGCCACACACCCCTGCCAGAGCTTAAGCCAAGTTCCTGCAGTTTCATTCAGATGCATTTTTTCTTTGCTGTGGCTGGAGGCTCTTCTGATGCTCTGTGCCCCCCCCACCCCCGGTTTGGGAGGGCTATAGCCTGAGGTTCAATGTGGGTGAATAGCTCCTCCCACATCATGTACAAAGGCTAGCCTCCCCTGTCAATTGTCCTCTTAGCGCTTTGTGAATCACACATCCCTTGCATGCATTGGGTTCCTGCATAGCTTGTGGGCTTGGCCTCCTTTCCTTACTCTTGCTTTCTCATCCTGTCCTTTTTTCTTCATTCATTGGCATACCCCTCCCTTGCTCCTTGTCATGCTTTCCTTTCTCCTGTCCCGCTCACTATTCTGAAGTGTCCTGCTTCCTTTCACTCTATTTCCTGTTGTAATCCCCTCTTTTGTTTTTTCCCCTTTACTGTTGTTGAGTTCGCCCTTCCATCCCTCATTGCTTTTCTGTTTTGGCCTTTTCCCCACTCATTCTCCACCCCTGCTCTTCCAGGGTCCATGTCATCCCTTCACTTGGCTCCCCGCCTTCTCTTCGGTCCCATCTGTCTCACCCCTTGCCTCCCTCCTCTCCCTTGCCCCTGTACTATTTAGCTGCTGTCTTCCCTCCTCACTCCATCACCTGATTATGCAGCTTCTGTCCCTCCCTGCCTTTCAGCTAGGGGTCCTGAAGCCATGGACTGGATCAGGGTATCACTAGCAGGTACATTTATTTTTTTCTTCTGCCTGTCTACCTTATGTTCTGCCCACACTCATCCTTGCTCTCTCCATTCCCTTGCCAATGTCTTGGCATTCCCTCCACAGTAATGTGACCAGCTGCTTTTCTCACTCTTATGTGTTTTGTGTGCACTGCATACCCTGAGGCTACTGTCTGATATTGTGACTTTTCATGGCACTGCGGTGTGTCCGCTTCCATGCTTTGAATTCTACTTTGTGAGTTCAACTTACTAGCTTTGGTTCTGTCTATGTTTCTTGCACTTCTTAGAGCCCTATCATCTGCAGTTTGTTCCCTATTCCTGGCTATTTTTGTGTTCCTCAGCAGCTGGGTCATTGTGGAGTTACTATGTCCTGATATGACCTATCGACATCCTCCGACACCTTTTGGTGCTAAAATTGGTACATCTTACAGCAACTTTCAGGAGTCAGCATCACACGTGAATTCATTTACTTTTGCTTTCCCATAGGTAACTCTCTTTGATATGCACCTTACAACTGATTAGTTTGTATGCACTACTGAGGCAAGCGTCTGTACAGTTTCTGCATTCCAGGCCCAAGGAGCACATCTGATTGTAAACATTAACAAAAAAAAATTATTTTTCTGTCCTTCCCTCCCTCCCTCTATCCCATGACTTTCCTTGTCTGTTCTGCTGCTTCCTTCCTGGAGCTCTTCCACCCCCAATCTTCTTTCCTGCACTCGTTCCATGCTTTCTTGGTTCTCTTTGTTGGGCCTTTCACTCCTCACACTTGCATTGCATCACCATTTCTGCCTCTTCTACCATCCAGACCATGCCACCTTTAACCTTAGTCAGACAATTGCACCTCTTACCATTCTGCCCCGATGCCTATACTGTACTCAGCTGCATGAATCATGTTTCCTTGTTCTACTTCTGGTGTTTTTCACCTTCCAGTTTGCCAGTCACTTGCACCTGCCTTCCGGCCTTCATGGTTCCTGCTGTTATTGCATGGATCATCGCCCTTGCAGCCTACTCTGCATTCAGTCATTTGTTGCATTCCATAGCTATTAGCATGCTCCTTTCTGGATTACGCTACCTCCCCCTTACTGGCTTTTCCTGACAACTCCACCTCATGTTCTCCCACTCTGACTTGCTGCCTTCCCCTTTCTACTGCCTCACTGTTTCTATACCCATGACTATGCTGCCATCTGCCCTTTCCTTGCTCAGCCCATACCAGCAGTTTTTTCTGGACATCGTCCATAATGTGTACCTTCTGAGGCACTGAGCGAAGGTAAGCTTGCCTTGTCTACTGGGTATGGAATTCTGTTACAATTACTACTAGCTACAATTTGCAAACGTGACATCCTCCATCCCTTACTCTGCCTAGCAGCATCAAGTGAAGGTTAGCACACCCTAACTACCAAGGATGGGAGACATGTCTGCAATCTCCTGTGTCTTACTTATTCATTTTCTACCTCATACCATTTGACGCTTCCCTTCAGGAACAGAACCTCTTTACCCCTTGTGTCTTCTGCATCCTACCTATGCCTGGCAGCCTCAAGTCAAGGTTGTCTCTCCTCCATTACTAGGGATAGGATCTTGAATCTACATTTGACCACTTCAACCTTTCGCATTCTCTACTTGATAACTGGTTGCTGCTTCTCTTCTGGGATGGGAATGCTATACGCCATTTGCATTTTGCATCCTACCTCTGCCTGGCAGCATCCACTGCAGTTTGCCTTGCACTGACTACCAGGGATGGCAGCCTGTGTATGTAATTGACTGTTTCAACCCTATACATTCTTTACCTGATACCTGGTTGCCACTTCCCTTCAGGAATGGGACCTTGTATCTCATTTGCCTTCAACAACCTGTCTCTACATGGTGGCTTCAACCGAAGAGCATCTTGTCTTGCCTACCAGGGCTGGGGGCCTGTGTCGGTGATCCACTGTTTTCCCTTCATGCATTCTCTATTTGCTACCCAGTTGCTGCTTTCTTTTGGGAATGGGGACCATTATGCCTCATTTGCATTTCACATCATTGCTCTGCCTTGTGACTTCAAATGAAGGTAGTCTTGCTCAGTCTCCCTTGAAAGAAAACCTAAGTCTGCAATCAACTTCTTTAACCTTATGCATTCTCTACCCAAATACAGTTTGCTGCTTCTCTCCAGGACTGGAATCACTGTACCCATTTGTCTTCAACATCCAACCTTTGCCTGGCGGTATCACTTGAAGATCATCTCACCTCGAATACCAGGGATGGAAGCCTTTTCTGCGATAGACTGCTTCACCCTCATATATTCTCTACCTAAAACCCATTTGCCACTTCTCTTCAGGAATGGGACCACTCTACCCCATTTGCCTTCCACATTCTACCTCACCAGTCTGCATCCCGCACCTCCATGGACTCATACTCATCCCCGCCTTGGCCTTCTCATGCTAAGGACTTAGACTCTACCAGCTTGTTCAACCTCTACCTCCATTCATTTTGACTGCTTCCTGGACTTCCTTGCTCATGGTCACTCATTGTTGTCTGCCATGCAAGTTTGCCTTCTCTTTCAGAGGTGGGATCCTCATGCCTCATCGCTACAGTGCCTTCTGTTCTCTGCACTTGCTGTTTGCCATCTTCTGCAAATGTGGGACCTTCATACCTCAACTTCATAGCACTTGGTACCTGGATTCACTTCTGGTTTTACTTGGATCCACCACTCATGGTCTGCAATGGCTTTGCTACATACTACTTCAGTTTACTGTGGTGCTGACCTGATTCTGTTCCTTCCTGCACCTGCGATGTCAGTACATTTTGGCCTTCTAGGACTCCTTCTTCCAGTCTGTGGACATCCACTTTGGGCTTTCCCCTCCATCCTTGGTCAGCTGCCTTTTCCTCACCATTCTGGTGGCTCAGGGATTTATCCTGTCTAATGTGGCTTTTCTTGGGCATTTATATCTATCACCACCCAGTATTCCTACCTGCTCAACTTCTTTCTCCCTCATCTATTTCATACTCCTACCTTGTCCATCCTAACAGCCCCATCCACTACTCAACTGAGTACTTGATCATTTTACCTTAGGACAACTTCTTCTAGCAACATCCCTTGAGCTATATGCCTTATATATCTTGTACCCCCTTTCCTCTAAAGTCCTACTTCCAATTCCAATCCTTCAGAGACTCATGAGTGAAGATGCCGGCCATGCTGGGCTGGCCATAAGTTAGAAGCGTGGAGTAGGATTAGTTTTATTATTTTATTCATTTTATACATTTTTATTTTGTTTTATTTTGCATTGTTTTGCATTTTTTCTTTACCATTTTAGTTTTGTTTATGTTAGGTTGTTGTCCAGAGCTGAAGAGACAGAGAGTGTAGCTTTTAGCTGAAATTTGCATCCTCATATAACAAAATCTAAATTACAGCACTTTTGATATTCACAACCTGCAATTAGAACTAAGTGCCACTTGGAGAGATTGGAAACTGATTCTGAGGTGAACGTTGTGAGTGAGGTGTGAAGTTTTGGTGGTGGAGTGAAGAACGAGCTGATCTGGGTGGCTGGACTGCTGTGGAACATCAAGGAGCCAAGCATTGACCTGGCCTGGTAGCAGACATTGGTGAAATGTGGGGAGGAGTTCCCTTCTGGTCCCAACCCCAACCCGGTGGTGCGCCGTGGTGTGGCTGCCAATGGGTGACATTCTCTACTGCACTTCCGCTCTACCACACTGTTGCTGGTGAGCGGCCATAGGGGTGAGTGGGTTTGGGGAAAGGTTTGGGGGCCGGGTCAGACTCTTCCAGTACTGCTGGAATCATCGGCCTGGATTTTGGATTCATTTAGCATGGAGTGCAGCTCAGCCCCTGATATCAACCTGAATGGAGAACTTGGTGGCATGGTGAAGTAGGTCAGTATTTTCACTGGCACCCTAGCTCATTTCCCTCAGTCAATGCAGGCCACGGTAACATGAGGAGTGACTTGAGAGAAGTATATTTATTGGAGGAATGAAGTGAGTCATGTATTTTCAATTGCAGAGTTGTGACTTTTAATTATTTTTTGGGATTTGAGTTTATTGCAGCATTCTGGGATTCTGGTGGTTTCCAAATGGAGGTGAGAGCCCATGAATGGACTTTTCGGGATCCCACTTTAGAATTTTTAGAATTTTAGAAATAATTTTTCCTGTATATGGTTAGACTTTAATTTTACCACATTATGATTTTTGTTGCAGCCCTTGACTTGGCAGTGAGAGTGCCTGTATTTGTGTTGGATCCCCAGAGTGAGAGGACCTTGGTTCTGAAGACACCCATTATTGGATTTATCAGTTGTTTGCACCTCAGTGAGAGGAGGTGCTTTTAAGAATCTGTTGTGCATATGCTGGCTTAATTTACAGTATAAAATAGTCTGATTGATTTATTGAATGGATTAATTACTGGACTTGGAGAACTATTTAAGATTAACATCTAGCTACATGAGAGGTGGCTTGAAAGTCCTAAAAAGTCCCTTCTCCTGCAGTAGTGAGAGCACTATAGGGGTAGGAATAAGAAAATAAAACAAAAGCTACTAACCAGAGTCTAGAAAGAACTTTTTGGACATTTATATAGTTTAACATTAAAGTTACCTGATTTGATGAGGGCCATTATATGTTTTTAAATAAGGGGATAAGTTGTTGGAAAGTTTAGTAGAGGGGAGGAAGGTTATTGGTTGAGTGGGGTGGTGAGTGGAAAGAGGGTTGTGAGTGTGTCTGAAGTATGTGTTGGGGTATTAAGCACATAGTCAGGCAGTACTCCCCCTCAAGACTAAATGACTAATCCTTCTGAACATTCTCCACTCCATGCAGAAGTGTACAGTAGGTGTCAAGTTTTTGGCATCTTGAGACGAGGGGGAGTAAGGGGTCGGAAATCCTGGAACTCTTGAGGGGGGATGGGAAAGGAGTGGGTAGATAGAGACAGTGAGAACCAGGAGATGCACTGGGGTGAAATGAGCACAGAAACAAGGTTATCCTTGCCTTGTGCCCATACCCAAGGGCTCTGACTTGGTCAGGCAGGAAGTGGGGCCATCCTTGGATTCCCATCCCTTTTGGGAGGTGTTAAGCAATGCCAGGTCAATTAGGAATAAAACCACAGTGGTTATGGATCTTGTTGCTTTGGCTGACCTGGCTCGCATCACCAAGACCTGGTTGGATGAAAATGAGGGCCTTATTTTGGAGTCTGTGGTTCCAGCTGGGTTCTCGGTGATTCATCACCTGAAAGTGGACTGTAGGGGCGGGAAGGTTGCTGTCTGTGTTAGACAAGAACTGGATCTCAGGGAGGTGCCAGTTGGAGACACCAACTCCTTTGAGTGTATAGTGGGTGCAGGTGCAGGCTACAGGACCCTTCTCATTTACCATCCAGCAGGTGATGGGAGGGAGTTCTTGAAGGATGTTGCAGACTTCATGACCAAGATGGAATTGGAGTCCCCCAGATGGTTAATTCTGGGGGACTATACTGCCAGGGTCAACAATGAACTCCAACCATTTGGAAAAAACCTCCTCCAATTGTTGGATTCAATGGGCCTGACACGGGTTATTACCTCTGCGACCAATGAGGGGGAGCACAAATTGGACTTGGTGTTCCATCTGGGGATGGAGATCTCCAATGTGGAGGTGGAGCCTATTGGTTGGTCTGACCATCATGTCCTGAGATTCAGTTTTGCAGCCCCTCGAAGTAGGCCTGCCCCTGAGGAGTTAGTGCAGTTCCATCCTTTGAGAGGTATTACCTTAGAGGGCCTAATGATGGAGCTGGACTTCTCAGGATTTCCAATGAATAGCACTGACCCAGAGCCCCTAGTGTTGTCCTACAATAGGGCTATCGTGGGGGCCTTGAATGTCATTGATCCAACACATTTTCATCCTCTTACTCTTCATTCTCAGGCCCCCTGGTTTAATGAGGAGATCCGTGAGCTGAAGATTCAAGGGCAAAGATTGGAAAGGCGCTGGCGGAAAACTCACCTTGAGGTGGATAAGCTTAGATTGTTGGATCACTATAAGATCTACAAGTCAGCAATTTCCCATAAGAAGGCAGAGTTCCTGTCTAGGGAAATTGCTACAGTGAAGAATAGGCCAGCCCGGCTCTTCCGAACTGTGGACAGACTGTGCAATCCAGTCCGTCTCCATGCCGGTCGAGCATTATCACAAGTACAGTGTGAGGAGTTTGCGCAGTTTTTCACTGATAAGGTGTCCACCATCAGGGATGAGATTAGCCAGTGCCTTCCCATTGGACCTTGCACTAGTCAATCGGGTGGTACTAATGCCCAGTTGACTTGGTTCCCATTTAGCAAACCAGCAGTCATGGATATAGTGAGGATTGTCCAGACTTTGTGGCCAACCTACTGTAGCTTGTATCCGTGCACTACACACCTACTAGTGGGGTGTGTAGAGGTCATTGGCATGGTCCTTCCTGGGATAGTGGTGGTTTCATTGGAGAGAGGGATCTTTCAAGATCCCTTAAAGGAGGCAGCAGTACGTCCCCTTTTGAAAATTCTCTCCCTTGATCTTGACTGCCCTGCTAACTACAGACCAGTCTCAAACTTACCCTTTGTAGGGAAAGTTATTGAGAATGTGGCCACTTTGCAGCTGGAGGATCATTTAACCAGCCACAATATCTATGACCCTCTCCAGTCTGGCTTCAGGAAATGGCATAGCATTGAGATGGCCCTAGTGCGGGTACTAAATGATCTCCTGATGGCGGGAGATCCAACATGCTGTTCCATCTTGGTTCTCCTTGATCTCTCAGCAGCATTTGACACCATGGATCATGGGATAATGCTTGAGCACCTGTGATTTTTCTGTGGACTGAGGGGGGCAGTCCTCAGCTGGTTTTGATCTTTCCTTGAGAGAAGATCACAGAAAGTGGTGTCGGGGATTCAATCCTCGGCCCTTCACTGGCTGCCCTACGAGGTTTCACAGGGCTTGGAGCTGTCCCCCATGTTATTTGCAGTGTATGTGCTTCCATTAGGGGATATTATATAATGCTACAGGCTGAGTTTTCATTGCTATGCTGATGATTCTCAGCTATACATGTCTTTTGTACCTGAACACAAGCCTGATTCAATCATGGTGTTTAACAACTGCTTGCTGGAAATACAGAACTGGATGAGTACCAGCTGGCTTTGGTAGAATTTGAGTAAAACAGAGGTATTGGTGGTGGACCCTGGCTTTAGAACAACAGTGGCATGGGTGATGAAACACTCAGGTTTATGCCTTGGGGGACCCCGCTTATGGCCTCAGGCCAGGTGTGTAACCTGGGCTTGATATTCGATGAGGGCCTGACCCTGAGGGTGCAGGTGTCGGATGTAGTCAAATCCTCCTTTTTTCATCTAAGGAATATAGCCGGGGTGAAACACTTGGTCCCACCTGAAGACCTTCCTACCTTGGTCCATGCCTTTGTCACCAGTCATTTTGATTACTGCAATGCCCTCTATCTAGTGCTACTGGGGTGAATATCCACTGCTTGCTGATAGTGCAGAATGCAATGGCCAGGTTGCTGACTGGAACCTCTAGATCCAGTCATATAACACCTGTGCTACGCTTGCTGCACTGGCTGCCTATATAGTGGTGGATCATCTTCAAGGTCGCATTGCTGACCTACAAGACCTTACACAAGTTGGGACCTCTCTACCTAAATAACTTGTGTCTTACTACTGCCCCTTCCACTCACTCCAGTCCTCTGGCGAGGGATTGCTAAAGATTCCCATGGTATCTCTGAAAACATCCGGAGGAAGATCTTTTGTTTTTATGGCACCTACCCTGTGGAATTCTCTGCCTTGCCAGATACGAGATAGCCTGACTGTGGAAGGATTTAAAAATCCTTAAAAATGCATTCATTCATTTAACCAAGCATTTTCAGGGTTTTATTGAGTGATTGCTGTTGATTGTTATTAATTTTATTGATTTTAATCTGTTATTGTACTGTATTGTAAAGGCTTCCTGAGCTCAGGAAGGGAGCCTTATATAAATAAATTCTACTTTACTTTATTTATACTCTAACATCACCATTGAGTTGTTAATACTTTCCAATCATCTCACCAGGATCACTTCCAGAATCCCATTTGACTGGACTATAGAAATATTTCATCCCTTATCTGACTCTACTGGATGCTCCCTACCCATCCTGTCAATTCAAGCACTATGTCTACCATGTCTAACAGGATATCTTTTTACATGGAAAAGTGAACTAATTCCTTCTGCCATGCAATAACTCTGTAATGATCATTGCTGTTATAGATAACAGGAACCGCGAGATACCTCATAGCAGTACTGACATCATCTGTTTTACCTTGCTGTTGCTTCTCCTACAAGCACTGATGCCGTTGATCACGTTAATTAACTCCTACTTCCTCAATAGCCATTGGATGTCCTAAGACCTTCACAATTACCTTCCCAGAACTCCCATCATTGGACCTCCAGTTCCTAAGCTATATTACTACAGGTATTCTATCCAAATCACTATTTTCTAGCCCTTAGGTGTCACCATACTAAATGCAATCATTTACATTCCTTCATCATTTTAAGTCAGCTGCCCATCCAGCAGTCCTTCTAGCTCATCCCTCATGATTCACCTCTTATACTCTGTGCAGCAAAGACTTTCACTGAGAGCAGGCTTCCATTGATTCTCAACCTACGCATCCTCAACTGATCTTGCTGTCTCACTATCCCAGTCTTGTCTCTCAATAGATCAATATTCGACTAAAATGCTAGGCATCCCTGGCATTCTGCACCACTCTCAACTTCCCATTGCCACATCATAGAAACATAGAAACATAGAAGTTGACGGCAGATAAGGACAGCAAGGCCCATCCAGTCTGCCCATTTCTTTTTCTATCTTATAAATGTGCCATCGGCCTTTGCTATGTCAGTGACCTATCTATTCATAGTCATTTGTATTGCTCCCTTATGCCTATCCCATGCCTGTTTGAAGCCCTGCACTGTATTCATAGCCACTACTTCTTGTGGTAAGCCATTCCATGCATCCACCACCCTTTCCGGAAAAAGAATTTCCTCACATTCCCCTTAATCGGCCTCCCTCTAATCTCATGCTGTGTCCTCTTGTCCTGCTATTTTCTTATATTTAAACATGTTAGACTCTTTCACCTTGTTTATGCCCTTAAGGTGTTTAAATGTCTCGATCATATCACCTCTCCCTCCTTTGCTCAAGGGTATACATATTGAGCTCCGTTAATCTGTCCTCATATGTCTTCTGATGCAGTCCCTGCACCATTTTGGTTGCCCTTCTCTGACTGCCTCAATTTGGTTAATGTCCTTGTGAAGGTGTGGCCTCCATACTGCACGCAGTACTCCAGATGGGGCCTAACCAATGTCTTGTACAGAGGATTATTACCCCCTCTTACGACTTGTGATACCCCTACTAATACACTCTCAACACCCCCTAGCCTTACCTACTGCTTTAGAGGTCTGCTTGATGATTTCAGGTCATCAGTGATGATGATGCCCAAGTCTCTTTCTTCCTTTGTGACTGCTAGCAACTCCTCCCAGCCTATAAGTGGCTTCAGGGTTTCTCTTCCTATGTGCATGATTTTGCACTTCTTTGCATTAAATCCCAGTTGCCACTCTTCTGACCATTCTGCTAGTTTATCCAGATCTCTTCTCATTCTGCCCACCCCATCTGGATCATCTACTCTGTTGCAGATCTTGGTGTCATCTGCAAACAGACAAGCCTTACCCTCTAGTCCATCTGCTAGGTCACTAATGAAGATGTTGAATAGGACTGGCCCCAGGACTGATCCCTGAGGTACCCCACTTGTGACTTGCATCTCTTCTGACTGTATACCATTCACCACCACTCTCTGTTTTCTGCCAGTCAACCAGTTTGCCACCCAGTTGACCAACTTCTGACCCACCCGAGCCTACCTAGCTTATTTATCAATCTTCTATGTGGAACAGTGTCAAAGCTTTGCTGAAGTCAAGGTAGGCGACATCAACTGCCCCCTGGTCCACCACTCTGGTTACCCAGTCAAAGAAATCTATGAGATTAGTTTGACAGGACCTTCCTTTGTAAACCCATGCTGTCTTGGATCCTGTGCCCTATGGATTCCAGGTGTTGCACTATCCTTTCCTTAAGAGTGCTTCCATAATCTTGCCCACTACTGAGGTAAGACTGACCGGTCTGTAGTTCCCCGCCTCCTCCCTGCTACCACTCTTGTGGAGTGGGATCACATGAGCCCTTCTCCAGTCTTCTGGGACCTCTCCTGTGCTCAGAGACTCACTAAACAATTCTGCTAATGGCTCTGCTAGTTCCTCCTTTAGCTCCTTAAGTACCCTGGGATGTATGCCATCAGGTCCCATTGCCTTATCCACCCTGAGCTTAGCAAGCTCCTGTAGGACCCTTTCTTTTGTGAAGGGAGTAGTGCTCACCTCCTCCCCTGTGTCCATGATGTTGAGCTGTGGGCCCTGCCCTACCTTCTCTTCAGTGAATACTGAGCAAAGTATCTATTTAGGATAGATGCCTTTACAGGGTCCTCCTCCTCACATGCTCCCTTTTCTCCATTAAGCTTAGCAATCCCCTCTGGACTTTCTCCTTTCACTAATGTATCTATAGAAAGTCTTGTCACCTTCTTTTACTGTTTGTGCTAGTGTTTCCTCAGTTTGGGACTTTGCCTGCCTTACTGCCTTACCTGCTTCCCTTAGGGCAGTTTGGTATGTCCCTATCTTCATCCCGCTGTGTTCCCTTATATTTTCTGAAGGCCAGCCTTTTGGCTCTGACCTTTTCTGCTACTGTATTTGAGAACCAAAGTGGTTTCCTTCTTCTTTTGCACTTCCTTTTCTGTCTAACACAATGGGATGTTGCTTCAAGTATTGTATCCTTAATGCTTGCCCACTTTGCCTGTACCTCCTCACCTGTGTTTCTTTTTGCCAGGGCTAGCTTAACTCTGTTGGCCATCTTATCAAAGTCAGCTCCTCTGAAGTCCCATATTTTTGCCTTGGAATGGGATGATTTACATCAGTCTATAGACTCTTTCATATACTGTGTCTGAGCTTCCAACGGTATTTAGACATTGGATCACCTGTAAGGCAATATAGTCGTGGCTACCTCGGAGCATGTCAAGGACAATTACCCTACAGAAATACCCTTATCTACTTTTTCTATTGCCAGACCAGCAAGAGCCTATACAAATATTACAACATCAATATCCAAATCAACTCTTGAATTTCATGTACTGAACTTCCAATTACTCCATATATATATTCAGTTACCATCTCTACTGCATATACCAATCTTTCTTCATTGGTCTAAAATCATCCACGTCACTACTCCTACCAGGCAAATAAAGATTCTGTTTGACTCCTTCATCTGCTGCGTGGATGCCTACATTGCAACTTATTGCTCACCATTTAACTCCTCGCCTCCAGACTCTAACATGAATATCAAAGCTTCTACAAAGTTGGATTGTTTACCTTGTGACTTCATAACCCATCATATTTCCGACTGTTCAAAGTCTGGTCGCATATTTATCAAATCATGCTCTTCCTGCTCATTAGTCTCTGTAATCCCTTTGGACATCATCCATCATGCACCCCTTTTCAACTGAACCTACTCCACTCCAGGATTTGGATGATCCTTCAGAATAGACCTGCCTCTACAACCTCAGAATCGTCCTTCCAGAATGTATCATCCATAGATTCAAAGATGGGCCGTCATCTCTCCAAGCAGTTCACCTTCCTCAGAAAATTAGCTTATGGTTGCTAAAACCTAGGTTCATCTCCTCTTAGTTTGGCCTGTGAATGGGTGGGTCAGTAGCCATGGGTCCTCAGAGGTTTCCTCTACCTGGGGTTTGTTCCTCTCCTGCATGCTGCAGGTCACACTCTCTGTGAGTTGGAGAAGGTAATCATACTCTTTTGAACATTCATTGGTAATTCTTTTGAGCTTTCTATTCCCTACTCACTATCCAGCTTACCTATCAAGGGCGAGAATAGAGAAAAGTCAAAAGTAAAAAAGAGTTACTTAAGCAATACTAACTCCATACTCTATTCCCCCAAACACTGAATGAGAGGGTTATAGCCTGAGGTTCAATGTAGGGGAATAGTTCCTCCCACATCACCTACAAAGGCCAGCCACCCTTGTCAATTGTCTGCTTAGCACGTTGTGGATCATACCCACCTTCTAGCCCTGCCTCCTCCTTCTCCAGCACTCTACTCAGTCTTAGTGCTGAGATTTCTATTCCATACTCTCTATCCAGTTTACCTACCAAGGGAGGGAATGGAGAAAAGCCAAAAGTAAACTAGTTACATAAGGACTACTAACCCCATACTGTTCCCCCAAACATGGTACCCCCAGTGTTTGTCTCCTGCTTCAGTGTGTGCTTTTGGGGATTTATGCTGCCTTGTGCTTTTGCTTTTTTTGGTCTATATTTTTTTTTTTTCCTGCTGGCTGCATATCTGCTTTTGTCCCTCATTCCTGCTGTGCTTTCCTTCTCAGTCCTGTGTTTGTCTGTGCTTTGTTTCTTTTTGTGGGTTCCTAGTTCTCAGCATCTTACCTTTGTCATTTATTTTGCTTTGTGCTTATTCAGGCTCTAGGGTTACTGTGTTTCTGTACCATTTGCAATCTCCTTGCTTATCGACACTGTTTTTGTACCATTACAGTCTCTTGTTCATTTAAACTCCGTAATTGCTTTACCCTGGCAATCACTTCCTTTGGGTTCAGTAGTTTCACTTCTCACTCCAGCAGCACTCTGCTTCCTGGTTTGTTTCCCCCATGCCATTGCACTTCCTAACACCATTTATTTCATTCTCTGCCGGCTTCAGCATGTGTTCCTCCAAACTCAAGTATTTGCTGCCTTTTTGTATCAAATGCAATCTCTGTGCTTACCTACACTGTTGTTTCTACTATTTGCAGTCTCTTGTTTTTCTCAACTCCCCAATCGCTTACACTTGGCTTGTAACCTATCAGCCACTCGCTTTGGGTTTAGTGGTTTCATTACTCACTCCAGCAGTACTCTGCTTCCTAATTTGATTCCCCATGCACTACACTTCATACCAATCTAATTGTTGCTCACCACCTTGCCATACATAATGTTATGAATGCCAGTGCTAACAGTTGCTCCCCACTTAATGCTGTCTCACTGTCCTCAGTGCTAACAGATGCATTTCTCATCATAGAGTCTTGTATACTCAGTGCTAACAGCTGCACTCACTCAAACAATCTCTTATCTTACTCAGTGCTAACAGTTTCACAACCAGTCATGCTGTGTATAACTGTTATCAGTTCTTCCAGTTGCAATCCCAATCCTGCACTCTTAGTTGCATCCCTGCCTCTCTCTACCTAGCGTGGCTCTGCCTCTTGCAGTCAGCATCTTGAGTGTGGGTCTCTCACCAGGGGCAGGGTCCTTCTCTTCTATCATTAGGGTGAAAACATCCTTTGCTCTGGGAGGAAGTCTTTGGCCATTCTAATGGCACCTCTTGATGTAGAAATTAAGACTTCAGCTGCCAGAAGGTGGGGCCTTCATGATCTAGGGGGCTCCTTTAGCTACTGACAGCATCAGCAGTACCTTCAAAATCTATTCTCCCTACAGCTATTCTCTTTTGCAGTCCACATCTTGAGGGTGGGTCCCTTACTAGGGGCATGATCCTTCTCTTCTTTCATTATGGTGAGAAGATCCTTAGTTCTTGGGGGAAGTCTTTGGTCATTCTAACAGCTCCTGTCAATGTAGCTGCTGGAGGGTGGGGCCTTCAAGTCCCAGGGGGGTTTCTTTAGCTGCCGACAGCATCATCAGCACCTTCAAGAGCTATTCTTCCTATAGCTACCTATGGTGCACTTGTCTCCATTCTATACCCTTCCTTGTCCTTCCTGCCCCTCAAGGGTGAAGACTGTTCAGTCCTACTATTCTCTCCCATCCATGACTGAACCTTATCCCTCCTGGCTTTGGTTTCTCCCCCTAGGCTTTGCCTGGAGGCCAGATGAGTGCCTTTCAGTAGCTGTTGCTTTTCTTATCACTCTGGAGGGGGTGGCCTCCAGAAGGGTTCCCCTTTAGCTGCAGAGACCTCTACACACAGCATCCCCATGGCTTTCCTGTTAGAATGATAGAGTGAATTCCCTTCCTCTAAAAATCTACCCTGAATTGGGTCTCTAAATTGCAGTAGTGAGCCATCATTAATTCATCCCAAGCCTGTAGGGAGGGCAACCAAGGACTTGGATCCATAGATGTTTCCACCCCATAGGGTGTTTTTTTCTCTCCTCTGTGCCAAAGGTCATAAAGGTTATGAAATCCCTCAAATAGTAGATCTATATTAATACATTTTGACCTAGTTACATTTCCACTGTTGATTGGGGTTGAATGGTGGCCTTCTTTCTATTTTGCCATTCCCTCTCTCCTTTTGGAAGTCATGCCCCTTCTGCTAACAATACAGAAATTATCAGTCATTGCACAATTCTCCTACGTCTGTTACATGTTATCATTACTGTATTAATCCATGCTCATCCAGTGTCTCCAGTCACTATTTGCTGCTCAACTTATTGGGGACTCCTTCCTAAGGTTTTTTTAGCCTAATGAAATTATCTTCCCATGACACCTCTAGTGGTGGAACCCTCCTCAAGAGTTTCTTTGCCTTCATGGTACCCTGACAGGGTGGTGGTTCCCCATGGAACAGAAATTGAAAAAGGACAAAGTATGTACAGTATTTATCCCAATCAACAACATAAGGATTCAAATACTATCAGTCTATCAATGAAGTTGCACAAGCATATACTCATCACTAAGACAAAGGCCCTCTGTGCTCAAGCACTGAGGCAATGGTTACCCCAAAGGGAATTTGGCCGGGAAGCCAAGTTTCAAAGAAATACAAAACCTCACATGCCCCCACAGTACAAAGCATCATGGTCTGCATATGCAAATCACCACAAAATATTATGCTGGTTCAACTTTAAACAGAAATGCATGTTGCAGAAAGGCCTCTCACATAGTTTGCAAAGGGTGCCAACAGAAGACATAGACAAGTGTTCCGTTCTAACAGGACTCATCAGTATGCCTCGTCTGCTTGACACCCCAGTGGAATGAACCAGCTACCCTCAGATGGTCTATCTAGGTTATGGTAATTGAAGATTTTATAATGTGTAGTATGCATGATTGATTTAACCATATTACTGAACAGAGGAGAAGCGTGATTTCAATCTGACACGAATATGTATAGCAGGGCGAATACCGTAAAATCTGCACGGGGTGAATTCAACCTGCTATACAGTGTTTTAAATGAAAAATATATGTACTGTATACTAAAGCAGACTTAAAACAGAGGGAACGGCATGTTATAAAGCAGGAAAGAAAGGGCACTCTAAACTAGAATAAACATGTACAGGAGAGAGAGATAGAAAGAGAGACCTCTGACAACTTCTCCTGAATTTGAACGCCAAGTTAGCAAAGCATAGTTGTCACAATAATAAGCACCCATGCCAGGTCAGATAGTGGCCAACTGGATGGGTCTTGTGGTCCTTATCTGCCATCAGCTTCTATGTTTCTGTGTTTCTATGGGTCTCCAGAGATTTCCTCCAAAGGTTTTTTTCTTCTCTCCTGAGTGTCAAAGGCCATAATGTAGTGTACCTATGAATTGTACCATTTACTGTGGTAATAGGAGTTCTGCTATAAGTTAGGGGTTGATGATAGCACACTTATCCTTCAGCCTTGCCCACCCCTCTTTCCTTTATTAAGTCATACCTCTGTCTGCTATCAGTCATCACCCCCAGCTTCAGCTTTCAGTTATTACACCAATCAGTCTGTGTGTTTGTAGTTCTTTTGATCTTCTTCCTAAGGTACCTTAAGCCTAAAGGAATTATGTTCCTAAGACACCTCTAGGAGCGGAACCATACTCAACAGGGTTCCTTTGCCTTCATGGTACCCTGAAAAGGTTGTAGTCCCTTAGGGGACAGAGAAAGTGAATGGCCAAAGTATCCTTGTATAACAGTCAAACAAGTCACTCCTTCAGATACCTCCAGACTATCAACAATATTGCACAATTATAACCTCTCATTTAGGTTGTGTACACCCATTGATTTATACAATACAACAACCCAATCCATAGCACAACAGATTCTGAAACTCCATAAGCCTGCAGTACATTCAGTACATAAAGAGTGTGAGATCAAACAGAAAGCCTTCTGATCTAAAGACAGGAGAAGGCCCTTCGGTAATCCAGCAATACAATATGTTAATGTAGTTTAATAAGGTAGTCCTGGATTAATCGGCCTGAAATAGAGCAAGCCTGTGACCCAAGTCATAAATGTAATGCTTCCTGTGCCAGACTTAACCCGATTATTTATTTAAAATTTTCAGATAAGAATTCAGTAAGCAAAGAGATCAGAATTAAGTAAGCTAATCAGCCTCCAGGTGTTACTGTTTTCACTCCCTTTTATGTAGAAGGATAAGAACTCCTTCAGTTCTGCAAAGTCCACTATTTAAGGATAGTATTAGACACCATTGTCTATTCTTCACTTGTCTTTGATCAAGAATTTGTACTGTTTCCTTGGATCATCCCTAATGGGGGCAGATCGCATGCTAAGAGATTTGATTGTATTCTCAATCTCCACCTGCATGACTCAGGATTGCAGATGCCTGTGTACCTCTGGTATAATCAGAGGAATCAGGATTCTGGTGAAAAAGTCCTCTAACTCATCACCTCCTGATACAGGAGTCCCAAGGGTTTCTTGTGTATGCCTGACAGTGTAAGTCATCAGGTCTTTATACAGCATGTACTGAGAGTGTTTCCACTATCATCCTACAAGGAAGTTACTGCTTTTTCTGAACTATATATTTGGAAATGTCAAATGAGTTTGTTTGTTGTCTTTTCCCTGAGTCCAGGTTTGCTGTTCCTGTAATAAGGAATTCATATGATTATACTGCACAGCTGCCATCTCCTGCTTTAATGCCTAATTTTAGTCAAATAGATGGTTTCTTCAAAAAGGACAGGGACAAGAGTTTTTGAAGCTAGTTAATAGATCTAAATATTTTAAGCACTGCTGTAACATTTGTTGTTTAGCTTGAATTTGACAGAAGTAAGTTAAGTCCCTTGTAATGCCCGCTCACCACTGGATGATGTCATCATGCGTATCCAAAAGGGACTTTCTGGATTCTGCTAATTCTCTTAATAATAACCGGACAATTACATCATCTAGTAGAAAGACCTTCAGTCTCCACAAATCTGGGCTAATGATTAATGGAGCCTGCTCCAACTGTGACATTTAATAATTTATGATCACATGTTTCCATGGGGATAGTGCACACCTTTTTCAGAAGTAACCAAGGACAAATAAATCAAACATTGATTTGTGCGGTATTTGTCCTCTTGTAAAAAATATGTTCCCCAATCCCATTTGTCCAAGAGGCAGCATCTATTAGCCCAGCAGTGGTTACCATACTACCTAGAAAATACATGTCACTAAAGATCTTACAGGTCTAAGCACACAATCAGAGGAAGATGTTTCACAATTAAACTTCCTTCTAGCAGTATACCATTGGTACAGCTCCTTCCATTTCTGACAAGGGGTGGAGGGTTAGAGAAGGGAGATCCAGGAGTGAAAAATACGGCTCAATGCAGAAAACTTGCAAATGCCAACTGGTAAACAAATAAGAAGGAATAAGAAAGGGGGAGTGGCTTAACTGAATCACAAATTACATTAGCTAGCAATGTACTAGCAACTAAACTGTGATATAGGAAAGAAAAGGTGCACGTGGTATCACGAAACAACTGTCCATGTTAAAACATGTGGGTTTATGACAAATATCAGGTATGGGGGATTATTTTGCTGAAAGCAAATGATTGCTATTGCAGACTGATTGCAGCCATATAGCCTCACTAATGATGCTATGAAAATAAAAGGTTATGTGATCACAAAAATGGGGTAAAAGGAGGGGGACTTCCTTACACTGAAGGATAGGGCTAGAAAAAGCCATACTTGTTGGCTAATGTTATTTGGGATTGAGTCTTATTTTTGGCTTCCAGATCTTCCTTTCTCTAATCCCTCATTCCCTACCTTTTTCCCTTCCTGCTCTGCCTGCCTTCCCCATTACTATTTTAATTTTTGTTTGTTTTTGATTAGCAGCGTAAGACTATCCAGCTACTGAGCATCTGTTTTTATAGCCTCACTGTGCTGATTTTTTTGTTTCTGGGCATTATTTTTAGCTCTGGTTTTCTTCCATGAAACTAGTGTCTTATTTCTGTAGTAGTATCATGTATTTATCTGCTTGCTTTAATCTTGTTTCCTGGGGACAACAACTTCACTTTTCACTTTCCCATGAGCATATTGTTTTAGTATAATTTCCACTTGGGCACATCTTTTTACATTTTTCACACATTTACTATGGGTTACATCAATTATTATCAATAACTTGTGAAGTGTTTCACAGTTGGCTGTTGTGCTATGCTGTCACCTCACAATTATGAATTTTATACTTGCATTTAAATCTTGTGATTCAGCATGTAGTCATGCCCCCTGACAAAGGGTCATGCTCTCGACTCAAAGCACCAGAGCTAATTTGGTGCTGCGTTTTCTAAATTTGCCTGGCTCCAATAAATTGTGAGTTGTCTTCTAGTTTTGGATTTTTTTGTCACTTTTGTTAGGTCTAAGTTTTTCTATGCTGTTCCTTCTAAGCCACCCTTTTACCTTGGTCTGTCCATCTTATGATATTCTACAAGTTATACAGTGTGTCTAAAGAGGTTAATGTATCTCCTGAATTCTGAGGGGCTGTTCTGCTGAGGAGTTCCAGTGGTTGGAGTCAATGATGTGGGGCATGCTGTTCTGGGTCCTGTAGAGCATGCTGTACTGGGCTCTTAGATGTCAGGCTTGATAGTGTCAGCAGTGGGACTATGTCCAACCTGATGGATTTCTGTGTTTCTGGAACAGGAGGTTGTATACACCTTTGATTAGACCAATATCAGGTACCTTACTTGATCCCAACCTGGTGTCTGATGTGTCAGTGTCCTTTGCCCTAGCAGCAACAGGAGAGAGTCCCAATTCTGTATGCACACGTTCTGCAGAGTCAGAAACATTTAGATTGGTCTCATTCCTGGACTGTGCAGCAGCCAAATTTATCAGTTTGGGAGGGACTTCAAACAATGACTTGCTACCAGTGGTAGGGCACATAAACAGCTTGGGGTTCTGAGTAAAATCAAAACTCTCTGGAATGTCCAAAAGATAGGGAAATTGTGATGTATCTGTTATCACTGTGTCTATGGCCTCTGTTTCCATATGTCACTCTCTTTGTGTACTGTATTTCCTGTCTGGCCCTTACCTTCTGTTAAACTACAACTTGCATTCTTACTTGTAGCTACATTTGATAGTACAGAAGTACTTTACTTGTGCTGGAGCTGGGGTGGGATGCTATGTACTGTCTTGGTGGTAGTTGCCAAGCTCTGTGAGTTGGTATCACTGCCACAGGCTGTTCACCCAGGTTCTTCCCTAGCATTTTTGGTTCAAGCTCCAGTAGCCAGTGTGGTAGTGTGTTCAATCATCATAAAGATGGAACAAACCCAGCCTATCCCCAGTAAGACTTCATCAGGAAACCAAAACCTTTCTGTATCCTCAGGATAGTTCATTATGGAGCATCTGTGTGTTTGTGCAGCCAGTGCACCCACTGTCTCCTGCTACTACTTCTCAGTGGTTGGTGGTCATGCACAGGGAAGGTTTCAGGTGTGAGGCTGTTCCAAACTGTGGTTCATCTGTTCTGAATACTTGAGGTGCAGGTGCTTGTTGTTTGGTTTTTCCAACCACAGACTCTTCATTCCTGGTTTATTTGGGTGTAAATAACTGCTGTATGGCTTCTGCTGTTGCTTATTCTTCCCAGTTTGTCCAGGTAAAGGCAGTGGTTATGAGGCTCATATCACATGCTAAACAGTGGTGACTTTGATATGTGCCAGAATGGGAGCCAATTGCTCTGGAACTGATTTCCACTTCATAACACCATCCTTCAGGTGACTGTAAATGCTGTACCATTACAGGCTGTGGAAATACCTTTGACATTTCCAAGTTTGCTCTCTGGCCAGTGACTTACCACACTGCTTTGCTGCAAACGATTTCTCCTTTTCATGTTGAAAATAAGCTTCATCTTCTGCAACTAGGTTCCACACATACCTTTTTTCATTTGGCTTTCAGGGCTTCTAATCTGAGTTCATGCTGACACCAGAGAACTTGGTTGGGGTTGCAAGGCAAGGGCACCACATTCTATATTCTCTCAGCTACTCTTGGACTAACAGTTTCATATCCAGATGCACTATTAACTAAACCAAGCTGTTAAAAATGTTTTTCTAAACAGATAAAGGGACAGGGAGGCAGGACACCTTGACTTCCCGAGTTGTTCCACCATGTTCTTCTTTGCCCTCCATCTGGCAACCAGGACCCCACCTCCCACCCCCTCCCACGCCAGAAAGAGTAGGACAGGCACATGCTGATCTGACATTTCTTTGAATGTTAAATCTCCTGGTAAGAAGGCAGGCAGGCTGAAGTCATTACCAATGGGAGAATTACCAGACAGCACATCATTAGCCACCATGTCTTTAACACATAAATCCTCTGTGTGTACCTCACTTGAGACAGCCTCTGAAACATCCATGTCTCCTTTGCTCACAAGCTCCTCAGAAACAGCAGCAGGAGAGAGGGTAGATCCTCTTCTTCCATGTTTTCCTCCTTCTCTCCTCCAAGGTCCACCATCATGCTGACCAGCATGACGGACAGGAGTGCCCCTTACCAAAAGTAGGGAAACTGTTTATTTTAAAAAAGAAAACAACACAATACAAAACCACCATGATATAGATGGAGCTAACTACAACAAAAAAAATGAAATCAAAGCCCAAAATATACACAAAACTCAAATCATAATACCTAAATAATTTCTGTTAGAGAAATAAAAAGGTTTCAGCATTCAGTGTCATTCACAAAAAATACCAGTCCTATTACAGTTACTTCCTGATGCTGCAGGAAATATTGTTGCCTGATTTGCCATATACATAATTTTATACAGAGAAGTATTACCCTTAATTTTCCAACATGAAATCTCCATTCTGCTTAAAAAACACTGTAAATCAAGGTGTCATATATAATCCTGGAATACAGGGGTCTTTCAAATGAGTTACCAGTTGAAACGTGAAATTTCAGATACATGCACAGTCAAAAAAAAATGATTCATTGTTTCAAGCTGTTCAAAACATATATTACTTTAACAGTATCTGCCATGCCATTGTGCTTATGATTGTTAGTTACATTTAGTCAATCATGGCAACTAAGTCAGACAGTGTTCCGCATCTTAACTGGAATTCTGCTTTCTAGAAGTTATACTGTAAGACACTGCATCACATTTCTGGGTTCGCAATCAAATCTTGTGTCTGTACAGATGAAATTAGCAATGATTTTTAATTCAAAATTTTCCCTGTAAGCTCAGTCATCATTTGAACTGTGATGTTCCACATTTATTTTAATGTTCTTGAAAAGACTAAGGGCACCATATTCAGACATTCCAGGCTTCATCGTACAAGTGCCTGCTCCGCACAGCTGGTATGCTCTGGCACAAAATAATGGCATATTTAGAAGGTACACCATGATGAGATATGATTGTGCATATCTGGCTGAATATCCCAAAGATGCGCAATCATGCAGTGGGAGATGCATGGCATGGCAGATGACATAAGCACAATGCACAATAGGAGGCCACATACACGGTGCACAGAACTGCAATATTCTGCTGGGATATGCAAATCGCCTCATTGCACATTCTGAGCCCATTCCCCTCATGTGCAGCTCATTACTGGAATGTATGCAGGCGATTTGCATACCTTGGGCATGCTCAGTTTCAACTTTGCAGGGATGCCCCACCACCTGACAAAGGTGAACAGGAGATACTGCAGCCTCACAAGCAGGTGTAATGGAATGTTTGTGTGCAGGTGGGTGGACAGCATTGGCCTGGGTACAGTGCTATTACCAATAGCCATGTACAGGTTTGGACTGGGGTACAGGGAGCTCAACTGGACAGTGGCCTCAGGGGCCAACCTGGACAAGCAACAGGGAAGGGCAGAGGGTGACACAGTCTGATCGGTATACTACATGCATGTGATACACCAGCTCCATATGCACTGCACAGTCACCTGCAGTGCCCCCACACACACTCTTGTATGATAGGAACATGGTGATAACTGCAAGAAATGGCATTGTGCAGAGGGTGACTAGGTACACAAGCGTATACCATCGCCACAGTGATGGGATAACATCAAGGACCATCACAGTGAGAGAATCAGCTGTTTGCTGTGATGGTCCACTGGTTTCTCAATGCTGATATCTCTGGGGTGTTTGCCTCCTCCCTGAATGAACTCTGACTAGGAGTTGGTAAATTATAATGTGGAGGGTGCAGGGGGCAGAGCCTCCACATGGTGGATGTTGGGGGCAATTCCCCTTGGAGAAAAAAACACTTTTATACATTGATGGCAAGATGCCAGTTGTTGGCATTTTGCCTTCAATATAATGATGGTCTACAGATTTCCTGTCGCTGCGGCAACATGGATCTGTACCCAAATAGATGGGTCCCACCTGTGTGCACCTATGGTGTGCCACCAAAGTGTGTGCCACAGGTCAGTCCCTAGCCTGTGCCAGGCTGCTACATGTAAAACCAGGCTACCTGAGCAGCACTGCTCCAGATATCACCCTGGGTGCATGTAACCACTAAGTGACACCCTGCAGGCCATGGCCCCTGGTACATGTGCTGCAGTGTGGCCATCTGCTCCACTGGTGTGCTAGGGGGCACCCAACAGCACTGGAATGTGGCAATGGGGTGTCTATATCCTGGGTGTGGAGTACAGGATGGCTTACTGGGCAGTGCCCATGGTGTGCCGGCACCTGTGGCTTTGGGTACTTCTATCCTGGCATGACTGCTGTGTACTGGTGCCTGGAGCTCGCCCTGGTGCACATCCAAGGGCTGTCTTAAGATAGCCTGTCTGCAGTTCTGTGGCCTTCCTGTGGGTGGTTGGCCAATTCAAGCCATCCTTTTGTATGAGTATTTTTGCGCAACGCATTTTTGGGATGGACAACAGATGCAATGCACATTTTGGCAGAATATACAGATGTGTGGCATATCCTTGTACCCTCCTCCATTTCTTGCACTGCATACATTATTTCTGTGCGGCATGCATGACGTATCTCTCTTTTTCGAATATCTTGCTTCTGTGCAAATTCTGGGATGCGCCACGCATCTCAATTTTGGTCTGTGCATCTCTTTTGAAAATGTGGGCCTAAGGCAGTACTCTAGAATGGTTTCTGAGATACCTGTAAAAGTTCTGAAGGAACCTAAAAAAAATTTCTCCAGGAATATGTGCACATTTTATAAAAAAAAGGGAATTCAAGGCTGATCAACTTTTAAAACTTTTGGGTGTAACTTTTTTTTTATCATAGAAGAACATAGATACATAGATACATAGACAGTGTCAGCAGATAAGGGCCTATGGCCCACCCAGTCTGCCCATTTGAGCTTGTAAGTTCAGTTTATGTTTTCCTAGAAGTCTGTTGCCCCTTACCCTGACCTCCAGAATTCCTTTATGTCTATCCCATGCATTCTTAAATCCCATGATTGTTTCAGCCCCCACCACTTCCTCTGGCAGGGTGTTCCACTTGTCCACCACCCGTTCTGTGAAGAAATTCTCCCTCATGTTTCCTTTGAATCATCCTCCTTCCAACTTCATCCCATGCCCTCTAATCCTGGAACATCTTTTTCACTTAAAAATAGTGTATTCCTGCACCCTGTTCCTCCCTGTGAGATACTTGTATGTCTCTATCATATCCCCTCTCTCCCTCCTCTTCTCCAGGGAGTACATGTTCAGTTATTTCAACCTGTCTTCATAGGACTTGTGATGCAATCCATGCACCATCTTTGTTGCCCTCCTCTGAACCTTCTCTACCCTGTCTATGTCCTTACGTAGGTATGGTCTCCAGAACTGTACACTGTACTCCAGGTGGGGCCTCCACTAGTGTCTTGTATAGCGGAATTATGACCTCCCTTTTCCTGCTGGTGATGCCCCTGCCTATACATCCCAGCATCCTATTTGCTTTACCTGCTGCCTTGTCACAATGTTTCCCTACCTTGAGGTCATCAGAGATGATAACCCCAAGATCCCTTTCCTGCTCGGTGCATGCTATATCCTCACCCCCCAACTGATATATTGTGCCAGGGTTTTTGTGCCCCATATGCATTATCTTGCACTTCTTTGCATTGAATTTCAACTGCCAAACCCCTGACCATTCTTCAAGTTTCTGCAGGTCCCTTCTCATTCTGTCTACACCCTCTGTTGTGTCTACTCTGTTACAGAGCTTTGTGTCATCAGCGAACAGTGAAATTCTGCCTTCTAGGTCCTGTGCAATGTCACCGATGAAGATGTTGAATAGGACCGGTCCCAGCACAGATTCCTGTGGTACTCCACTGGTCATTCTTCCCTCTGTGAAGTGACAGCCATTTACCACCACCCTCTGTGTCCTGCCACGTAGCCAGTTACCTACCCACCACACTACTGTCCTGCCCACACCCATATTCCCCAGTTTGTGTAATAGTCTTCTATGTGGCACAGTGTCAAAGGCCTTGCTGAAGTCCAGATAGGCCATGTCTACTGCCCTTCCCTGATCCACCTCTCTAGTCACCGAGTCAAAAAATTCAATCAGGTTGGTCTGACATGACCTCCCCCTGGTGAAACCATACTGCCTTGGGTCCTGTAGTCCATTGACAACCAGATGTTCCACCAATCTCTCCTTCAGTAGTGCTCCATGATCTTCCCCACTACCGAGGTGAGGCTGACTGGTCTGTAGTTCCCTGCTTCCTCTTTGTTCCCGCTTTTGTATAACGGGACTACATCTGCTGTCCTCCAGTCTTTGGGTACCTCCCCTGTTTCCAGTAATCGGCTAAACAGGATAGCCAGAGGTTCAGCCACCACCTCTCTTAGTTCTTTAAGGACCCTGGGGTGTACCCCATCTGGCCCCATTGCTTTATCAACTCTTATTACTTCCAGTTCCTTCAGGACTCTTTTCTGTAAAGGGACTTGTGTCCATTTCTGCACAATTCTCACCCCTTGTACTCCCTTCAGACCCATTACCCTCTTCTTCCTCAGTAAAAACTGAGCAGAAATACCTGTTCAATATGTCAGCTTTACTGTTGTCATCCTCCACGAGGCCCCCATCCTTCCCCTTCAGTCTCACTATCCCTCTCTTTGACTTTCTTTTTTCACTTATGTACCTGTAAAAGGTTTTGTCCCCTCTACCCACTGATTTTGCAATGTGTTCTTCTGTCTGACCTTTGGCTTCCCTTACTGACCTCCCTGCCTCCCTTTGCTTCTCCTGGTACTTCTCCCTATCCCCTTCTGCCTGTCTTTTTGTATTGCCTGAATGCAATCTTTTTGGCTTTCACTTTCTTTGCTACCTCTTTGGAAAACCATAATGGTCTCCTCTTCCTTTTCCTTTTGCTAACTTGCTTAATGCATAATTCTGTTGTTCTTGTAATCCCCATTTTAAATACTGCCCACTATTCCTCAACACCTGATTCCTGTCCCATTCCCCTTAATGCCTCTTTCAAGTATCTCCCCATTTTTCCAAAGTCTGCCCCCCTAAAATCCAGGATACGTGTTTTTGTGTGGTTTGGTTCTGCTCTTTCTGTGATTTCAAACCACAATGACTGGTGGTCACTGTTCCCCAGGTGCTCCCACAGTTACCCCCATCACACTGTCCCTGTTTGTGAGCACAAGGTCCAGTATTGCCTTCTGCCAGTTGGTTCCATGACCAGTTGTTGAGGAAGGCACCCTGAAGGAGTCCAGGATAAATCTGCTCCTAGTTGATGCTGCTGCTGGGATGCTCCAGTCCACGTCTGGAATATTGAAGTCTCAACCAGTACTACCTCACCCTTGTCTGCCATCCTTTGGATGGCTAGCATCAGCTCTCCTATCTGTTTCTTCCTCCTGGGCTGGTGGTCTATAGACTACACCTGTGCGGATGGCTGTTCCATTTTCCTTTCCAGCTTAACCCATAGTATCTCTCCCCATTTTGTTCCTCCTGGATCTCTGTGGCCCTTATGTCATTTTTCACATACAGTGCCTCCTCCTCCTTCCTGCCTGCTCTGTCTCTTCTGAATATGTTGTATCCAGGTATGGCCATCTCCCAGTCATGGTTATCATTACACCAGGTTTCACTGATGGCCACAATGTCCAGGTCTGCTTGCACCAGCAGCCTCCAGATCTTCCATCTTGTTGCTAAGGCTTCTGGCATTTGCACACTGGCTTTCCATGATTTGACCTCCTAGACTGTTTCACTGTTCTACTCCAGCCCCTTCCTTGGTTGTCCTTTATCCCTGGTTCTCCTTGCTGTCTGTCCTTCTGCTGATTTTGACCCTTTCCTGCCTATCCACCTCTTGGGCACTAATCTCCATCTTTTGCACACTGCTTTGCAGAGATAGCCACTCTTCTGGTTCACTGGTTCCACTGCTAGCTGTAGGAGTGAGCAAGTAGGGTACCCTCCTGCTGGCCTGCCACCCCTTTGCTAGTTTAAATGCTGTCAACGTAGCATTTAAACTTATCATTGAGTGTTTGGATTCCTCCAGGATGGATGCAGGCCGTCAGGCTTGAACAAACCTCCATCCCTCAGGTAGATCCCAGTCACCAATGAATCCAAACCCTTCCTCACAGACCAGTTCTTCAACCATGAGTTAAAGTTCCTGGTGCATGCACTCTATGCTCTCCTTGCCTCTCGAGGTAGTACTTCTGAGAAAGTGACAGAAGTAGCTACTTGCTTGAGACCCTCCCCAATTTCCTAAACCTCTCCCTGAACTTCCTTGGCTCCCCATTTGCCAGGTCATTAGGTACCCAGGTGGATAATGACATCCAGCTCACCTCCTCCTTTGCCTTCCCAGTGATCCCCAGGATCTTCCTTCCATCCTCCACATGCCGTGGCACCTGGTGGCACCTCACCTCCCTATCCTCCCCTCCTGTGTTCCTAGCTGGATCCCTCTTATGATGGAGTCCCCAACCAGGATTCACTTCCTCCTCCTCTGAGTCCACTGCTTTCCCGCTGAGGTCACCTCCTTGGCTAACCTCCACATCCTTTCCTTCCACTTCTCTGGGTACCTCTATTTGGTTGTCCTCATTTGCCAGTGTGGCATATGAGTTCTTGAGTGGAATAGGATCTGGGATGTGCCTCTGCCTGACGCTTCTAACCTCCCTGAGCCCACTGTCATCCAAGTGCTCCTCGTTCTCGGCATCCTTTGAGGCAGCTGCATTGGACTGGGTGGTCTCTGGATAGGGTGATGGTACTCCTGACCCAGTTTACTTCCGCTCTGAGTCTGGCTACCTCATCCCACAGTCCAGAGAGATGCATGCAGATAGGGCAGCACCTCAGTGTCCAGAAGGTCTGCCTGAATATGGCTGCCCCACAGCCACTGCATTGCACCACTCCCCACATTATACTGCAATTTCACTACTTGTCTGCTACTGAAGCTCTTCTTGTTCCCTTTTTATTAATTTACTGTCCTAAAAATCCTCCCACTGATCCTCAGATAATTTTCTTTAAAAAAAAAAGAAACCAATAAATAAATAAATAAGTTAAAACACTTGTGCTGAGGGTGGGCTTCTTCCCCCTTATGCCCCTCCTACTTCACACCCCTTATTATACCCTGTGTTTAGCTCCTGTCAATCAGATTTAACAGGGTATATAATTAAGAGTTGTGGGGAGGGGAGGGGGGAGAAAATTTGCAGCAATTAAAGACAGCACAGAATTACACCACCACTATGTTTTAAATTTTCAACAGCCCAAAAACAATTATAAGTAAATACAACAAAGAAAGTACAGTGTCACTAAAAGCCCACAATCTAAGTTTAAAAGAAAAATAACAATTACCAGTTACTCTAAAGCACTGAATTGAATATGTTTCCTTCCTTCCTTCCCCTTCTGGCTTCTTCTGGAACTTTATTGACTTTATTGATTTTATAAAGGATCCATACAAAGGTGACCTAATGGTCACAGTTCCAGATAATATATCCAGTGCATAGTAGTATCCTTACAAAATACAATAGTACTCAACATGCAACTCTATAGGTGTACCACATCAACCAGCGATGCAACATTATGGAAAAGAAACCATCAAAATAGAGTAGAGCTCAGTACTGGAAATGCAAAGTGCCAACAGTTCAGATAGGAGGGTTACAGTAAGGGGGGTCTTTGCACAGAGGGGTCTGTAGGTAGGCTTCCCATTTTGCTGCTTATCTATCCAGTTGGCCTTGGTGGCCATAGGAGATGTGTTCAAGTGAAGCCAATAGATCCAGAGCAGCATGCCAGCTCTTCTGAGATAGTAACAACAATTAGCACCAATGCAATAAAAGAAGATGCTTGGCTTCCATAAAGGCCAGCATCACCCATTCTTGGAGAGGGATAGATATGGTACTAAGCGAGGTCATGTCCCCGAGGAGAAGTTTTGCATCTATGGTTAGAATCGCAGAGTCTAGTACCTGTGAGCAATCAGAGGTGACTACTGACAAGAAGGGCAGGACATTGGGCAGGTCCACAGGATATGTACAGTAGCAAGTTTGCATAGGACTGATGTCATCTCCAACAGTTCAAGTGGCCCAGCAAGCCACAACTGCACAGGGTCACCGGGCTGCTATACCAACAGTGGAGGATCTTAAGCAGGATGAATCTACTTTTCATGTCTGTGTAATGCTTGCATGCATCCCATAGGTATTGGGACCAGATATCATCCGGGATATCACATTGAAGGGCTGCTGCCACCTTAAACTTACATTGGGCCAAGGGATCCAGCTGGGCGTCTCTCAGATTGAGGTAAAATCTCCCTATGAGACCTTTCAGGCTAGGGGACTTGTGTATCCGGCCCACCCACTCCCATTTGGTGTCAGTATGCTATTAGGCTAAAGGACTCTGCAGAGTACTGTGTAATTGGAGATACCTCCAAAAATCCAAGGAGGGGAGCTTGTAACTGGTCATAGAAGAGCAAGACATTGGAGTCCGCTATGCATACATCTTCAACTTTAGAAATACCTTTCAGTTCCTAGATTGGCCAGGTGATGGGCATGCCCCTGTTGGGTGTAACTTTTAAAGAAAAACAGAGAAAAATACTAAATGATTAATCATAGAAATGCCACCTTTTTGTACAGGATAATAAGTTTTATGTCTTTTTTCTTGGATTTATCTTCTTCCCCCAAATCAATCTAAAAAATACTTTATAGGTGCAAGCTTCAAGACTGGAGGAGAGAAAGAGAGAAATACTGCACCAATATATAAAAAAATATAGATAATAAAAGTTACTCATTTTTGTTTGGACATTGGCCATTCTTTTCATTTCTCCATCAATCATCCCATATAGATATTTTTTCTTTCCAGTTTATAAAGGCCACATGTCCCTTACCAAATGTACACACAAAATAGTCATAGGTCTTTCTTCAAGTCACCCCCTCCAATAATTTCTGGCCAGAGTGTTTCTACTCTTACATGCTTTCCCCTGATTTTAAACAAATTTACTTTGGTGCCTGATAGTCTTCCAAAGTCTGCTATACATTGTAATGCAATTTCACCTGATTTCAGGCAGGATTAAAAAAAAAGCCTTGCAGTTGCGCATGTTCCAAAACTGATATTCACAGTCTGATAGTGCACTGTGCTAGTGCTAAAGCTAATGTTATTTACTGATTCTAGTACTGGTTAAGTTTCACCAAATTGTCCCGTGAATCCTAACTGAAATGTGAAGCTAAGTCTATTTACATTAATTTTGCACTCCAAGTGTAGTTTCAAGTGCAGGGTCTTTTAGAGTGCAGGTTTTTAGGTTTAAAAGTATTACAGCTCTCTTTGTTTTAAAGTCCTGTGGTATTTTATCCTGGATCAGAAACTAAGTTTAAAGTGATACAGCTTTTAGTGAATACTTCTTTGTTTAGAGCAGATTTCATTTGTGTTACTGTTGTAAGCTATGCCCAGCAACAAATCCAATTTCTGTTTCACTTTCTCTCCGTCAAGCTTAAATTTTTCTAGATTCCTCTATTTAGACCGGGTTTCATTGTGTTACAGCTCTAACCTATGCCCTGCAACTAGTCCCAATTCTGTTTCAGGTTCTGCCCTTCCAGCTTGAATTTTTCCATCATTCCTCTATTTAGACTGGGTTTCATTGTGTTACTTCTCTAAGTTATGTCCTGCAACTAATCCCATTTCTGTTTCACTTTTTCTCCTTCCAGCTTGAATTTTTGCCACATTCCTCTATTTAGACCGGGTTTATATATTGTGTTACAGCTCTAAGCTACGCCCTGGAAATAATCCCATTTCTGTTTCAGGTTCTCTCCTTCCAGCTTGAATTTTTTCATCATTCCTCTGTTTAGACTGGGTTTCATTGTGTTACAGCTCTAAGCTATGCCCTGCAACTAATCCCATTTCTATTTCACTTTCTCTTCCTCCAGCTTGAATTTTTCACCCCCCCAGCCTTTAATAAATACTCTCCCTCCCCCAGCAGCACCGCCCCTAGCCAATCTTCATCCTCCCCTCTCACTAATATTACAACGCCCCTTAAAGATACAGAATGCACTTATAGGGCCTAACATTTGTCAGTGTTAATCTTATAGTAGCTACTGTGTCTTTGTTTCCTTATTCAAACTCCACTCCATCTTCTCTGCAGCTGCCGTCTTGCTGTTCTATAGGGAAGAATTTTTATTATCTGATGATACTAATTTCAAATGCAAAAATGTTTTCTCCTGTGCTTTTCATTACATTATAGTAGAATGGGGTGTTCCTACTTATTATTCTTGCTTATTACTCTGCTATGCATCATAGATTCATGTGTTACTCCACGCCAGTCTCCCTTCAGCATGGCCACATACAGTATGGCCCTGGACTGCCATGAACCTCTTTACCCCTCAGACTCTTGTGTTTCGGTGGTCTTGATACCTACCTTAGAACCTGCATTACATCTACCATGGTGAGTTACATAGATACATAGACAGTGTCAGCAGATAAGGGCCTATGGCCCACCCAGAGTTGGTACTGCAACTGCACACTCCATAGAGGATAGGATCACATGCCCCCCTGCAATGAACCCCCAGCATTCCCTGCTTTTTACGGCTAGGGAACTCTTCTACATATCACTAGGCCCTCTAAGTAACTGCCTCAGGGTCTCACCAAAGCTTACTGTTAGTTGTACTAAGCAGGATAAACCCAAAGCACATAGACTACTCCTTGAAGCTACCAAGAAACTATTGCTGCTCTGATTGATATGCTTCAGAAGTGTTGAGCTCAATCCTGGTTCTCCTGCAACTATTTTATCCCCTGCCGACCTAGCCAATATCAAAGGCTTGAGCTTCATGCACATTAATGCATGTAGCCTCCTAAAAATGTTTGCATCAGTACAAGCCTGGACTAGCCATACTCTGCCAGATGTACTTGTGGTCACAGAGTCTTGGCTCTGACCAGGTACGTCTGATCCAGAGGTGAATATTCCATCATATTCCTTATTCAGAACTGATAGGCCTTCCAGAGGAGGAGGAGGAGTTGCCATCTATGTCAAGGGCAACATTTCCACCTCTGTCATAGAGTCAGGCTCAATCCCCAAAGCATTTGAAAGCCTGACCCTTAAAGTCAAACTCTCCTCTTCTATCTCATTCTGAATCCTAGGATACTTCAGGCTCCCCTCTGTGGGTCTACAGTTGTTAGGTCATCTAATTAATTTGCTGGGATTGTTGCAGTCAGAGATTATTATATTAGGAGACCTTAATTTGGACTGGTCGTCTAATGTCCCCTTACCTGTCAAAACTCTTTGTGGCTCCTTTGGACTTTCACAACTCATCTCAGCTACAATGCATCCTAATAAGAAAGACCCAAACAATAGCTCCATCCTAGATCTTATTTTATTAAACAAACCAGATCTATTTTCTCATGTCGGAATGTTTTTCTCTGACCTTAGTGACCACTGCTTTATTGCGTGTGTAAAATCCATCCCCAAAGTACCATCCTCTTCCACATTTTCTCTCAGGAAGAAACAGCATAACCTGGATATTGGTAGATTTCTCTCTGACCCGCATGACTCCTTGAGATGGCAAACTTCTACCTGACAAACTCAGTGCTTATGGCTTACAATATCTTTCAGGAGATTGCGCTAGGGCCACTGGATTGGCATGCGCCCCTGGTCAAAAAATGCTCTAAGGAAAAATCATGCCTATGGTTTACGGTGTAGTTAAAGGCCTCTCTACTGCACAGAGACTGGCTTTGGAAAAAAGCTTTGAGAACAAAACTCCCTGTGGATTGGGTCTTGTTTAGAAAAGCTAGAAACCATTGTACTAGGTTGGTTAGAGAGGCTAAGGCTAGTTATTTCCGTAAAGAATTGGACTCTTCCACCAATTCCTCAGCCAAGTCCTGGAAAACTATCAATGATATTAAAGGTCAAGTTGCTGCGAACATCCTGCCCACAAAAATCACTACTGGTGTTTCTGTGGTGTCTGATGAATCCTCCATCCTCGACTCTTTTAACTACCATTTTGCAACTGTAGGACTTACATTCAATACCTATCCTGCCAATACGCTCCACTCACAACTCAGCTTACTGGATGCATCAGCTCCAGTCACAAGCATAACGTTCTCCCACCAGCCTACCACTCTAAAGGAAGTTGAGGATCTTCTCCTACATCTGGATGCTAGGAAGAGTGCTGGGGCTGACCTCTTGGACCCCTTCTTCTTGAAGCTGTGTCACTGTGTACTGGCAGTACCTATCATGCATTTCTTTAACCTCACCCTTTTACAAGGTGTTATTCCCCCCTCTGGAAAACTGCCCATGTAATACCTCTCTTCAAGTTTGGAGACCCCTGTGACATGAACAGCTATAGGCCAATCTCCTTACTCCCCACCCTATCCACATTATTGGAGAAAATAGTGAGCGTACAGCTCAGAAACTACCTTGATGTTGCTAACCTGTTAAACCCCCTACAGTCTGGTTTTAGGCCACATCATAGTACTATCTCAGCCCTTGCAAACATGACCAATAACTAGCAGTGTGTACTGGATACTAAGAACTTCATCTGCACCGTATTTCTGGGTTTAAGTAAGGTGTTTGATACTGTTGACCATGATCTACTCCTTGACTCCCGCCAAAACATCGGCCTGGACTCCCTATCCCTGAGATTGTCTTGAACTATCTTACAGGATGGCAACAGCAAATTAAGGTGTAACGGGAGCTCTCATCACTGAAACCTCTTCTGAGGGGTGTACCTCAAGGCTCGATACTAGGTATGTTGCTCTTTGCAATATACATAAACAGAATTGACGTTGATGTCAAAGCTGCTAACATTCACCTTTTTGCCAATGATATGGTACTTTACATTGAAATGTCCGTCTGAAAGCAGCTTGCAGAGATCTACAACAGGAATTTAATCTGCTACAATGACAACTTCTGCAACAGAAACTGCTCCTGAACACAAAGAAAACAAAGGTGATGCTTTTTTCTCCCTTTGCAAATGTTAATAACCTTGCAGTTCAAGGTAACTTACCTCAAATTCATACGCTCCTCAGTGAACCATTGTACTACGTCACAAAATTAAAATACCTGGGGATCTGGATAGACCAAAAGCTTTGCTTAAATGATCACACTGATGAGCTGATAAAGAAGCTGAGGCAGAGGCATGGCCTTTTTCTCAGGATCAAAAACCTACTAACATTAGAGGCAAAAAAGAGACTGGTACAAACCACTTTTCTCACCTTATTGGAATATGCAGACTTTATATATAGCCAAAGCACTGTCACTGCTCTGGCCAAACTCGACACGTTATACCATAGAACTCTAAAATTCATTACTGGACTTCCTTATTCTACTCATCACTGCTCCCTCTATGCTCCAGTAGGCTGGTCCTCCCGTGGGTGCAGAAGACAGAGAAAAGCAGCCCTCAGGACCAACTGGGCTATTACTAAATTACTGCCCCAATATATCTCACACTGTCATCCTCTAAATGCAGTAGGTAAGTATGCCCTAAGGAGTTCTACTTACCTCTCGCCTGCAGTACCTAAGTTCAAGTCACACTTTGGTAGGTCTGCCATTAATTACGCTCTACCAGCACTATGGAACAATCTGCAAAAAACCTTGTGAATGGCATTTCCAATGAAACTGTCAGCCTTCAAAGCACTATATTCTCATTAATTCAAGGAGTCCTGTAACTGCTTCCCCTCATGTCACAGCCTCCTAGTGTCCCTCCTCCTGGATTCAGTTTCTTGCCCTGTCAGGAGCATTCCATTCCTGGTACTCTTGCCCCACTACTCACCATGTTTGTATCTATTTCTACCCCACCTGATATTGCCACCCAATGGAAGTTGGAGTCTCCCTCCTGAGTCATCCTGGCATCTACTTATAGTACACTTCCTGGCACATCACTCTCAGCCCCTGTTCCTGGTGTATTACACCTAGCTCTATAACCATTGCCATCTTCCCCAGTGCTCTAAAGCCCCTCAGGCACCCCTGCACTTATGCTGTCATTCCCAAGTTCCTCCTACTTCCTCACTCATGCTCCTCCTTGCACTACGTACTCAATACTTGAATCCAAGCCTGCTCCATGAAAACTCTGTATATTGTATATGGTTGTATAGGTTTACTCTGTATCTTTTGTAGCACAAGTTCTGTAGCACATGGTATTGAGCTTTATGTCTTATTTTATAAACGTACTCCAGCACTGTTATTAATCTCTTGTGAGTAATCCCTATTATATGTAATGACTTTGTAAGTTGGGATTCCTGTTTATGTATAGTTCATGTATCTTGCCCAGGTCCATCTAGAAAATAAGCTTGCTCAATGGTGTTCGCCTGGCTAAATAAAGATTTTGATTGATTGATTGATTGATTGATTGAATAGGGGCCAGGTTGAGCCTTCCCTATCCCCAGTAGTTCTGTTCTGGCCTGGAGCCAGGAATACCCAACTGTAATGGATTGTGCTGCTACGCTATAGTGCAATTCACAAAGCCAGTCTTGCAAATGAGCCCATTGAGCATGCAAGGGGTTAGTAGGCAATTTACATGCTCATTATGGGTCCATTTGCATAGGCTTCAGGACTTAGCATAACCCCCTCAGCTCACTGCTGACATGCAGCTACAGTCCATGGTGGCCAGTGCCCTCCCCCATCACTAGTGGCCATCCCGTAACTAGTGCTGTGCAAAATGCAGAATTCCGCTGACAGAATTAGTGCAGAATGACCATTCTGCCAGTGTAATTTCCACCAGAAATTCACTGATTCTTCTGTGGAATTCTGCCTACTGTGATCCATGGAATAATATTCTGCATAACAGCATTTTTCCCATGGAAGATTATTCTGCAACAATTTCCACAGAAAATAATGAGATCCACAGAATGGGAGGGGGACTGCTCTACCTTGGCCAACCACTTGGGTTGCATCGATTACTGCGAGGTTTTGGTTGACGGTAATTTCTCCATGCAAGGGCCTTCACAAAAGCCCTTTACACTGAGAAAAACCTTTGTGAATTGCACTACAGGGATATGCAGGTCCCCTCCCTCTCATTTGCATTGTGGACCCACTCACAACTTTGCCAGGGCACAAATCCAGTTTGCATGGGCAAATTGGGCTTTGTGAATACCAACTCCAGGCAAAACCCAGTTTGCCCCGGACAAAGTTTTGTGAATCTGGCCTTTCATGTTAGACACCAATAGACATACAGCAGCTGCACAGATCACCAACCATTGTGGGAATGGCCCCATGGTTGACTGGTATTACCATGACTGGCAGTATAGACTAGAGGTTACAGTAAAGAGCTGTGAATGAGCTTGGTACATCCAGCAAACCTAGGTTTCCTTCCCACAACCTTCACTTGCATACTGTCTGACTCTGAGCAACTCACTTAACTACCCCAGTGCTCCCAGGACACCCATGACAATAAGCACTTGAGCCTAGTGGGCCTTATCCAGTTACCAAATGAATAAAATAAAATAAAAAGGAATAGAAGAGAATAAAATTAAAAAGATGATATGATGTTACATATATTGTTATGGACCTCAACTTTCCTTAGGACTGTATCTAGTCCAAAAATAAATAAGAAAGGACTGAGAGGGCACCCCTGTCTGACGCCCTTTGGCACATGTGATGAAACACCTACATTCCTATTAACTACAGGGAATACCTAGTACAAATGTTCAAGCTACTCCACAAAAATTGGAGGTTTGCTGTATGCACATAAGATCAAGAATAAATGTGAGAGGCATATACAGTCAAATGCCTTCTACTGGTCTAATGCCAGGAGAAGGCCAACAATCTGATCAGAGTTATATAAGGTAACCAGTTCCTATAATAAAAACAGACTATCAAAAATGTGGTATCCTTGTACTGAGCAGGTCTAAATGGGTGTAATTTGTGTTTTCCTACCGCCAGGCTACTGACCATGTTCTTCAAGTCTGAATTAAGGAGAGTAATTGGTGCCCAATTTTTTTTTAACTCTTCTGTTGCTCCTTCCTTATACAGCAACAACAACAATAGACTCCTAGAGAGTTGTCTTCAATATTTCTCCTTCATAAGGAATTAAAAACAGTAACATTTTTAGGAAGCAGTCTTGGAACTAGAAACTTACAGACTTCCCTAGCAAACTGTCCTGTCCCTGAGATACTTCATTATTCAAAGATTGCATTTATAACCTTTCTTTTACTTCCATAATAGCTATAGTCAGACCCTGCTGGTCTGCATTTGAGTGGGTTGCAAGTGCTGCCTCTCCCAGAAGATTCTCTATGGAACCTTTCACTAATGCTAGCCTTCCAAAGAAATTTTCAATATGCTGTTGTAAGATTTGTTTTATTGAAACATGGTCAGTTCATACAACAAGGCAAACAAGTACACCGCTCTGCAGAAACTGTGCCCAGCTAAAGCAAAACACTGCAGAGCAAAAAAAAAGTCACCACCAACATCAATGGACTCTGTAGTTGCAAAACTTTTGTTAAAGTGATTAAAGTGAAAAAAGTGCACAAAACAGGCAGGACACACTGAAAGGAGCATGCCAACTCAACCAGTTTTTATTTACAAGCTCTCTCTCTCAGGAGTCAAGGATGCATAGACAGTTGATTCTTTTTAAAGTGCAAGATTTAAAGTGACATTGCAGTCAAAACAACAACATGAAAATTAAAATTAGTCAATGAAAATCAAACATTCAACCAAATGGAAGGAGTTCTGTCATATATTCTCTTGAATAATATATACGTAAAAGAAATCCTTATGTGGCAGAGTTGGAAAGCATACCATATTTCCAGTAATTCCTAGGGAGCTGCAACTAGTGATGGGCAAAGTGGCCTCAATTTGCTCCGCGAAGTGATTCGCGGAGTGCTTCACAATGCAAAGTGGAGTACTTCGTGTTATAATGGGTAAGGTGAAGTCCATTGAAAATAATTACATTGCTTGCATTACTCCGCCTTCCACTTCGCCTCACTTAGCCTTGTTTTTAAGCTCCAAAGGCGAATTTTGCAGTGATTCATGGGATTTCAGGTAACATGGGCTGTAGATTCTTCTGCACAGCCTCAGTTTGGGGTAGTGTGTGTGTAGGAAGCTGTAGGAGACAATCTACTTTGAGACCTCTCTGCAATTCAAAGCTTCAAAAAGCTGTTAGAAAAGCCTTTTTAAGCCATTTTTTTTTTTTGCTGAAACTTTAGTTCATTGATTATAGAAAACCCTCCTGTGCTCATATCATGGAGCATATATTGTTTGTGTATGGATTTTGAATGTTAATGTACAACATTCAGTCTGTGTACTGAGAGACAGTGGAAGTGTGCTTTGGGGGAGGGGCCTATCTGTGGTGTAGGTAGATTAACTTGGAGAAAAAGACAGTGCTTTCTGTTTTGGTGATATTTTTCTTGTATAACTGTGTTAATGTACACACAGTAATATTTTCACTATTTCTTGCCATTTATTTGCTGATTGCTGTGGTGCAGCAGTGCATAATTTTAGTTTGTTTAAAATACGTGGTTATATTACTGAAGTTTTCAATGTGCTATGCATTACTTAGTGTGTGTGTGTGAGTATGTGTGTGATGAGTATCATCAAATTAGACACCTTTTATTGTGCCACATAATAATTTCAGCAATGTGAAGCTGCTATCCACTGCAGCTGTGTAATTTTTGTATTTCTTTGTGGTATCTTTACTGGTACTAGTATTAGTGACTGTTACTGCAGCAGTGCAGTACACTGCCCCCCCCCGCTGCCCGCCCCAACTGGCAAAGGTATTCTTTTCCAGATTTGAATTTCTGATGGTGAGCACTGGTAAGGTATTGTGCCTTTATGTTTACATCTCTTCAGTGCACAGCACAACCTTAATCTGTCTGTGCATTTGCATCTCTTTAGGGCCCAATCTCCATCTGTAACTTAAGTCACAGTTGTTTCTTTGGCTTCCCTTCAGAGTATTGGACAGGTGTGGTGCTTAATTCTGCATGAACATCCTTCTCATTAATATGCATTTTTAAGTCAGGACCATCATCACAAGTCACTCGTGATACAAATCACATTCTTCATCATCACGGTCACAAATGCAGTCACAAATCATGATTCACGATCATTCACGTTACAAATTACAATATAAATTTTTTTTCTAGTTACTTGGATGTATTGTAAGCCTGTTTTGTAGTATCTTTCCAAGCTTCACCACCTCACCATTGTACTCATTGATATGTGTTTTTAAGTCAGGAAGTTTTAAACTACAGCTCATCGTGGAAGTACAGCCATAGGTATTTGCGTTCCCAATACAGTTTCATACTGGCTATCTCACACCTTTGACACTGAATCACATTCTTCATTATCACAGTCACAAATGAAGTCACAAATAACGATTCATGATCATTCACATTACGAATCACAACATTAATTTTTTTTCTAGTTATTGAATGCATTGTAAGCCTGTTTTGTAGTATCTCTTCATGCTTCACTACCCCACCATTGTACTCATTAATGTTTATTTTTAAGTCAGGGACTTGGACAATGTCTGCAGTACATATACACACTGGAAAGAAGACTGACTGCACACATGTAGTTTAGCAACATATACTTGCACTGCTCAGAATACAAAGTGTCACGCATACGAAAGACAACAAAAAAGGGCATAATTACATACAAGGATCAGGGATGGTGGAGGAATACATTTTATAATACAGCAAGAAAGGTGTGGGGGGCACATGGTGTGAGGAAAAAAAAACTAATGGTGATCCAGCAGCAGTTCCAGCATGGACATAATTTGCAACTGATGTCCCTCTATGTGATCCAACCACTGCTCCACAGCACTCACCCTCTCATTCTTCTCCTTGACAACACTCCAGAGAACTGCTGAGCCAGCCTGTGTTACATGCAACTCTCTGGGGTCCACATGTTCTACAGGCTGACCTGCTGGTGGTGGTGGTGGGGGTGAGGGTGCTGGTGGAGCAGCAGGTGTTGCTGTGGCCCTCCTCTTCTTAGGGATGCAGCGATGCACAGCTGCACCCTCTGCCACAGAATGGCCAGCAGGTGGAGGTATGTTCTGTTCTGTGACAGCCTGCCACTCCAGCTACTGGTGATTGAGCATATGGGTGTGCTGGCCCTCTGTTCCCAGGTGAGTCCCCCGGGGGCCATGGCACACCTCTACCTCACATAGGCGGCACTTGACGACACTGTTGTCAGAACTGACACAATCAAAAAACTGCCAAACATTGGAGGTGTGGGGAGGACCAGGTGCAGGCAGGGGATGGCCAGATGAACTGGCAGCTGGCTGGTTACAGTGCTGAACAGGGATGGATTCCACACCTGGGCAAGGGGGAACAGGCACATCCTGCTCCAGAGGACCTGGTGCTGGACTTGGTGGTGGTGGTGGTGGTGGCTCAGCTGCCTCAGAGTCAGGACAGGAGGTGGTGCTGGCCCTACTTCTGGGGGGGACACTCACAAGTTTTGAGTGGTCCCACAGATATGGGCACCCATGCCCTCCACACATGTGCATGGTACGACGCTTATCACTACCATGCCTTCGCAGAGCTGCCCCCGCCCCAGACATTCTCTTACTCTGGTCCATCTCTCCTACTGAGTTCCCTCAGTTTGAGCAATCACTGCTCACACTGTCACACAACACACACACACAATCACATAGACACAGACAAACAACTAACTACTTATAAAGGTAAGAAAATTAAAATTTACAGAAAGAACAAATTAAGTAAAAAAGAGTACAGAAAAGACAAAAAAATGTAGCTTTTAAAAAAGCAGTTGGGTCTAAATCAAAGTTTATATCTCCTCCTCGCTCTGATCTCAAAAGTATCAGCTGTCACAAAACACACTCTTCTCTCTCCATCTGCACAGGAGAAAGTAAAAGTGTCTGCTTGTATGACTCACTTCCTTCTTGCCTAGCTAAAGAGCATGTGACTTACAGTACTGCAAGCCATGTGATGTGTGGGGGGCCTCCAAATCTGAAACACCAAGTGGATCACTTAGAATCGTAATGAGGAATGCGAAGTCCATTAAAAACAATGACTTCACCTTACTTCGCATTGCCATTCCGCCTTAATGCGAAGGGGTAATGACAAGGCAGAGTGAGTACTTTGCATTGCCCACTCCGCATAGTGGAGTGACAACATGAAGTGCCCACTTTGCATTCACTTTGCCGGCGGAATTTAAATTCGCTGCATCTCTGGCCGCAACACTTCTGCAGCTAAGTATCAAGCATAGTGTTTTCCACCCAGCAATGCATATCCGTTTTTTTTCTCACTGCCCCCCCACCCCCGATTTAGGGAATGAAAGCATTATGATATGAGGAAAGATTAAAATGATTAGAGCTAAATAAGAACACAAAGAGACATGCTGCTTTTGTTTATTATAAGTGACAAATAATGGCATAATTTAACATGGAATTTAAAACAGACAGATCTGTAAATAAAAAGGAACGGCTTCACAACAGAGCAAAGGAAGGAATTATTTACACACCAAGCAATTCTTCCAAGGAACAATTTACCCGACTTCATTTTGACAAGTAAAAATACAAAATGGGTTTAAAAAAAATTTAGACAAAGTACTTTTGGGAAAGAGAGAACTGGTCTCATGCCACTGAATAGTGGGGAGCACCTGCTCTCCTTCTGCTCCAATACATCTAAGTATTAGTACTGAAAGTACTGAGTGCTCTTCGGAATACTGTAAATAACTGCTTAACTTAAAAAGTTCCCTTAATAATGGCATTCAGATATGTGTGGGGAAGTGTGTGTGTGTGTGTGTGTGTGTGTGTGTGTGTGTGTGTGGTGCAATGCAGCCAGAGAGTGAAATCGAGCAAAATGTGGCTTGAGAAAAAAAAAGTTGCAATGAGCAGTAGACAAGCACATCACCGGTATTTAGTCGCAGTAGATACATTGTGTCCGCTACCACTTTACGGCAACCACATGTCATTTCTCTTTTTTGTTGACTGTATTTTGTCTGCAGCGATTTAGTCGGTGACGTTATATCCATATGCCGGTATCCAGACATCTATGTTTGCAGCTCCTCTCCTACTGTAGGAAAAAAAACAGGACGTATAATTCAGATGAACTCAGTATACACCAATACACTCAGATACAGCCTTTTTATTTTTGTATTAAGCTCAACACTTGATTAATTTCCTTTTGTTGAGTGGCATTAGATCAATCCTGTCATTCAGACCAGGATGATAATGATCCCCAGTTTAACCATCCACACAGTTTCTCCTCTTAAGAGAAGTTCCTCAATATTTCCTCCCTTCTGCCCTAGTTTAACTTTCTCTATCCCATTGAATTGAAAAATATTTTCTCTTGGGATATCCTGAGAGTTAACATGTTCTGATAAAGCACTGCTATCATTCTTTTCTTTGGATAGTCCTCACATGTTCACCTATACGGACATTAAATTGACACATTTTACCCACATAAAATGAGCCACACAAACATGTGGCTAAATAGATCACAATAATACTGTCACACAGAAACATAGAAACATAGAATCTGTTGGCAGATAAGGACTATACACCCACCTAGTCTGCCCATCCCCCTACTTGGTTTGGCAAATCCTACTCTTATCTGAACTGCCTTTTCCCCTACTCTGTTTTACAGCAGGGTGTCTTTATGTGCATCCCATGCACTTTTGAATCCCCATACTGTTTTTGCTTCCACCACCTCCACTGGTAGGCTGTTCCATGGATCTACCACCATCTCTGTGAAAAAAAATACTTCCTAGTATTCCCTCTAAGCCTCCTTCCAACCTCATGTTATGTCTCCTTGTCATAGTGTATAAAGTTCATATTTCAAATGTGTTATCTGCATTAGAGGTAAAGTGTGTTGATTTTTCTATCCTGTCTCAGTACTTACATCTACTGCACCAAAAGGTGTGATGGGGTAGGGGTGGTAGCCATGAATGGGAGGACTGAGTACTTGGTGTCTGGTAACTATTCTTTAGATGGTCCTTCAAATTCCATGCCCTTTTATAAACTATACAGGGAGGTATTTGTGCATGGTTTTTTTCAGAATAGGGCCCGATCTCAGCATCTTCCAGTGTTTCATCCCTATCTGTCTAACTGCTTTAGACTCACATCCATATGTTGTGAAGAAATTCTGAGTTGATCTGTAGAGGTAACCCTCTCTTTAACTGTAAGGCACTCTGAGTGATGGGCATCTCAAGTATGCTGTACAGCCTCCAACAATACCATTGTATTATACCCCCTATCTTTAAATCTTACCAGCAACTCCTCACTCTGTGTTTCAAATTTCCTGGCCTCAATTTAGTTTCTTTTGCCCCTTAAAAACTGGGATTCAGGAATCTTCCATATCATATGGCATGGGTGTCAACTAGATGCTGGTAATATCACATTGCAGTCAGTAGCCTTGAAGTACAATGTTGTTCTCATGGTACCATCGCCCATCTTTATGATACTGAAGTCCAAAAAATTAACTTCCTCCTGCCTAGCTTGCAATTAGAAATTCAGATTTAGTTATGTGCTTCCTGAGAACTAAAGAAAAGAACTAAGCTCTTCCATATTGCCCTTCAGCATCATTATCATGTCATTTATATAACACCTCCACGTACCAATCTTGTGATGAAAAGGATTGACCTGGGTCTATAGATAATTTCTTTCTCTGATAACACAACGTACATCTTATCATAATTTGGGGCAAATGGAACCCCCAACTCTATAGTTGACAAGCAAAATATTCTTGAAGAGTCACATATAAAAATTGACAAAAGACAGGCATACAGGGTGTGTTTAGTAAGCCAATTGTTTAAAGCTGAGACAGCCTCCCTATACGGAATGTTAGTATACAGGGTTTCTATATCCATGGAAACCAGGCACCATTCTTCTTCCACCTGCAGGTCCTCTAGAGTGCCCAAAATGTCTGCAGTATCTTTGATATCTGAAGGCAATGACTGTGCAAAATCGCTGATATTGGCATCAACAAATTGTGATAAAAGTTCTAATAAACTGCCTATACCTGTGACTATTGGCATCCGGGATGATCCTGCAGACTTTTGAGAACCTTTTGTAATATGTAACAACAGGCAATATGGGATGGGCAACCTTACAGAAATCATAAACAAGGTCAGGTGTAATCCCCTTGATTATTACATCTTGCAAAAATGTACCTGTTTTTTCATTCCTGTAGTAGGGTCACTAGCATGTTGTTCATAAAAATGCTAATTAGCAAGCTGTCTTAAACATTCCTGCTCCTATCTTGCCCTATCCAAAATCACCACTGCCCCACCTTTGTCCGCCCTTTTAATAACTATATTTCTGTCTTCTTCCAGAGATATAAGGACTGCCTTTTCTTCTGATGTAATGTTGCAGTATCCATGTCTGCTATCAGACATAAACAATTTTTAAAAATCTTCCTCACATGCCCTTTTAAATGCATCCACACTTGAATTATATGGTGGGCAAAAAGTATTAGCTAGCTTCAAGTTACCTACATCTGGAAAATATCGTAAGTCTGTAGTGAATTATTCTGTGTTCATGATGTCCCCAGATACATCCATTGATGGTTAAAACCCTTCATTATATATTTATATCCCCATGTCCTGGTTCCATGAGGATGGCATTTCCAATTTATCCCAAAATTCTTTCAAATTTAATAACCAATTAAATATGTGAAATTCCAAAAATAGATAACATTTTATGATATTGTGGGTGGGTACAAATGTGAGTACTTTATTTTATAGGCAGGTTTTTCATTTGAGTTAGATTGTGGCAGTACCATAGGAAGGGTGGGGTGGGTGGTGCACCCGTCTCGGGCGCATGCCTCTGAGGGGCGCACTGATTCTGTGCCGTGTAACTTTAAAAAAATTATTTCTTTTGTTTTTTTAAATTGAATGCAATTACTAGTGCCTGCCAGTAGGAGTGCAAGAATCCCCATGGAAGGACCAGCAAGTTGTGGGGTCACATGGTCCACTGTCTCAGCAAAGAAAAAATTATGTGGTGTGGTGAGTGCCAGGCAGTATAAAAGGTAGGGGTAGGGTGCAAGGAGACTCGAGGAGTGGGTTCAGTGTAGTGAGAGGCGATATAGACGTAACTGAGAAAATGTAAAGGAGCAGCGACCAATAGAATATTACAGAGAGTAGAGCGCAGAGGAGCTAAGACAGACAGCTTGTGCTTGAGGAGGGACATAGGTTAAAATAAATATTGTGTAAGCACCACTCTTCTTCCTTTATTCAGTGTAGATTGCCTGAGACAACTCCTTAGTGCTTTTCTTTTTTTTTTTGCTAATTGCTAAGCCTTACTGATACTGCCATACTTACCTTACTGGGTCAGATTTTTTTTTTTTATCAATTTTCCGAATCCAACGATTCCCGATGTCCTCCTCATCCGACCTCCACACTCCAGTCCTCCCGGCTCCCTCCTTAGTTCTCTGTGTCTGCGAGGGATGGTGTTTTGGAGTACTCATCCCATCCCACGTCCGATTGGGGGAAAAAAAACTTAGTTTTTCTGGTCCAGGTACTGGCAGCAAGGCTCGCAGCGCCCCAGCCAAAGATAATGATCAAATAATCATTATTTTTGATCATTATTTTTGGCAGGGTGGGGTGGGCTGCCTGGGTGACTGCTGGAGGGGCACAGGAGGGGAGACTGAAGAGTACTGTGAGTGTCCTTTTAGTTCAATAGAATGATGAGAAGCAGTCCACTAAGAAGGCAGGTACTGTAGAAAATCACAGCATGATAGCAGTTCAGTGCTAAGACATGCACTGGTAGGATTCCACAATTTGAGCTGGAGAAGAGAAACGGGTCAAAAAAGGTGAAGAGGGCAAACGCTGAAGTACTATACCTCAGAGGCCTGGAAGGGAAAGCAGAGTGCACAGGTGACGTTATGCCCAGGAAGTGCCGGTGGGTAAACAAAGCAGCGGCAAAATGGAGGTGGAATGGCAGCCGGGAAGGAGGGCCCAAAAGGGGTCAGGAAGGAGGTAAGGCACAGATTTGGGAGGTTCAGGGAGGTAAGGGAGAGTAACGGAGTGAAGCGATTAGAGGCCAGCAAGCAAGAGGAGTGAGAACAACCAGTGACCAGAGCAGCGTTACAGCAGTGGCTCCTGGAGCCAGAGCAGTGGAGGCATTCTGAGTACCACAGCTGGCAGAGCAAGGCCCAAGTGATGGACTACAGTCCCATACTGAGGTCTGAGGTCAAGGTAAAGAAGCATCTGAGGTGGCAGGAGCCAAGAGCAGTCTGTGGCAGTGGGACCTAGGGGCTAGGAGGTGGGCGGGTGGGGCAGGCAGAGAGCAGCCAAGAAACTGGAAAAGCCAGCAACACTGGCACAGGGATGAGCTGGGAAAGCAGATGGCAACAGGGCTCCAGGACAGAGCAGGCTGAAAAAGTCCAGTGATGCCTCTGGAGTGCTAAAAGCGGTTGGAACTCCGGGAGTAGGCAAGCAGAGAGGGGGCATACCAGAGCAAAATGTAAGCCAGTAACGAGCAGAGCAGAACAAGTACCAGGCAGCAAATGAAGCGGGGCTAGAGCTCGAGAAATGGAAAGCGAGGTAGCAGCCACCAGCCCTGATTTCAAAATGCTCCAGGTGGAGCTAATAGAAGTGGCTGGCTTAAATGGGAGAAGCTATTCGCCCACATTGAGTCACAGGCTTTTATCTCTCCCATCCCTTGTGACTGTAAATGGGGACTCCTCTCTAATTGGAGGTGGGGGCCCAGTAATTCTTGGGCCCTAAACACAGACATGCAAATCCATCCCTTATTCACTTAAAGGGGGTCAGAATATTTGCTATCTGGCTGTTGTTAGTAATGTTCTTATATTCAGAAAGCTAATTCATACCTCCAAATGATCAGCATTTAGTTGTACCTGAATAAACACTAATGAGAAAAAATTGTTTTCAATTGCTTTCTTTTTGTGGACAACAGCCTCCATAGTTTTATATCCTAGAACTAATGATTTGGAGTTTTCACTATGCCACCAGTTTGTGTACGGAATGCTAAGTATGAGCTGTCGACTTATCAGAACCATGATCAGTGCTCTGCGCACAAACCATAACTAAGACCTAATTCCAAGTTACTGGTTCTGGAAAATGAACTGCAACAGAATGCTGCCCATGAAATGAAGACCATGCAAAATGCAGTTTTTGCAAATAACTTTATTTAGATTCAGTTAAATATGGATCATTTAGTGTTTCTGAAATAGGACCATTATAAACAGCTGTCAATTGGAAATAATTTACTTATGGTAACCTGCTGAAATGCAACGCAACGTTCCCCGTCCCAAAGAGAGATGTCAGATACAGTTATATGCCTGTGTTGGGAATAATGCTTGTTAATGATATTCTTGTAATTGTGAAGGCTCTGCACCCCACAACCCCCGTCAATAATTAAATTAATTGATATTTCATAATTTTTGACAGAATGATGGGGTTGGGGGGGGCTGAGCCCCCAATTAAAAAAATTACATTAACAATAAGAGACTGCTTGTTTAACTTCCTTGTACAACCCAATGCAATAATTACAAGTCCACTGGTCCAATGTTCTCCCTCCACAAACGCCTCAGTTCCCCCGTTACATTACTGGCAAATCGGAAGTGCATTCAAAGCAATGCTTTTAATTTTTTATGGTGTCTGGTCATGTTTTGTTATTCCATGATATTATTCTTTCTATGGGGGTGCTTCTCCCCCCACACCTCCCAGAGTGCACTGATGTAGTTGTATTTTTACCCGGGGGTGAGGGATGGGCTTCCCAGAAAGAATATCACGGAATATTACAAAACATAAAGCAACCTCACAACTAGTTAGGCAGTTAAATTATTATGGATCCTCATTCTCCTCTGCCTGTTTGGCAGCCTGGCACATTGAAATGTGCTCCAGCAAATTGTCAGTCAGTTGTAATTATTGCATCACATTGTACGGGGAGGTTAAACAAGCAGTTTCTTATTGTAAATGTAATTCTTATAATTGGGGTGCTCCACCTGCCCACACCCCATCAATAATTATGAGTTCCCTAGTTGTCAGTTTTTAGCGATTGTGGAGGACGTTGGACTTTGCAACAGAAGAAGCACACCCACAAAAAAGTCATGGAAGCAAAATATTCCTTGAAATCAGGGGTAGGGACTATATAACAAAAGTATGTTTTTTGTTTAAGAAAAGCCCCAAAACTCACCACAGAGCATGTAAACTCCTCAGGGCTTCTGGGGGCCTTGTAGCCCCCGAACCCCCAGCTCTTTTCTGAGGGGGGTGCAAAATTTGTCTCTTGCCCAGGGCACCAAAATGCCTTCCTACGGCACTGGATTGTGGCTAGATAAATTAATCACATTTAGTTCTTGGGGATGTACCTCAGCTTCTGTTTCACTGTTGCTGTGTTTTTGTATCTGTGCTTTATCCCACCCCATCTTGTTCTTCTTTGCTGGTACCTGGCTGATTACAAAAATTCACTATTTGTGGGCTCCTCCTAGGTTCTGGATCCATGACCTCTTGTTCCTCCTCTAAAACATATTCTGTTGTATCATTCTCTGATTCACTTGTGGAACTATAATTTTTTTTTGCTGTTAAATTGTTTATTGTCAACTTGTGGAACTATAATAAGAAGGTGTGTGGCCCATCTTAAGAATTTACCTCTGTTTATTCCTACCTCTTTTTGGGCGTTGTTCTCTTTGCCAACACGATATCTGTCCATTTAATGAGCTAGTGTACTGCCTAAAACTAACATTACGTTTTAAAAGTAGCCAACCATTACCTTTTATATCTGAGGTACTTTTTCTTTTCCCATTGTTTAATGTGATGTTTGTTTACCTGATGTTAGTAGGTGTGTTGTGTGGAACAGCTCTTAGCCTGGCAGCTGACATATCTTGCTCTACTGCCCCACGCTACATTACAAGTATTGTGAACTTACTGACTTGACATCACTGCTACTTAGAAACAACAAGTGAATGACTGCCAGGTTATTCACCTGTGAAGTCACAGTCTGTAAGATCATAATGCCAATGAAGTAATGTGGGGCAGTAGAGTTAAATGTCATCTGCCAGACTAAGAGCTGTTCCTCACATCCAGCTCAATATTATCACATACAATACTTTCTGATGAGCAATAGGAGAAGGTAAAATACTTTAGACATAAAAAGTTATGACTGACTACTACTTGAAATTTGTATTATTTTCATGTCTGCCTGTTTTGGCTTAACTAGCTCCCTAAATAACCATTCAGATCTATCTCGCATTTCTTAAGCTTTATGGCTTTCAATATTTTATCTTGCTTTTCTGTGAAGTGGTCAATTTTTTTTTTCTCATTAGCTACAAAATGCTTCAGATTCCTAAATTCACCCACTTGTTCTTCCTTTTTAATTAGTTCCTCTCAGTGGGTGGAGGCTTGGGCCTGGTAATCTATTCAAACAATGCTTTAGATCCTGCTTGTAATGTTGTAGTACACTGAGTGAAACATTGCTCTCTGTCATATACATATCCTGAGAACTGGTAATCTGTAAACCCCTAGATGCCCTCCCCACTTCCAAATATGCCTCAAGTAATGTTCTAATCCAGTAATGACATCTGATTTTCAGGGATATCAGCTCAAGGTCCAAGAATGTTATTTCTATATTTAACACCTCAGTATCTGTATCTAAATTTGTGTTATCAGCCTCAATATCAGTATTCCTGGTAGCTGCCATCACCATGACTGCATTGGTGAATACTGATATTCTTTTACCTCCAAATAACTTCTTCACTAAGTTGCTGACATTCCCAACGTGGAGGTTCTCTTGTTGTGGTTCATTCATGCCATGGGTAGTTAACACACAGTAGATGTAAATTCTAAAATCACCAGCAATACAATTCACAGTTGACCTTCCTGTTATACAAAAGTAAGTCGCATTTGGGAGCCCAGGATGCCTTACCTCAAAAAAATAATTTTCACAATTAAAGTGATCTGTAAAGCAGTTCATCCTGTGAGCTGGTGTAAACTATGTATAGCAAGGCAAATAAGGACACCACTCTGCAGACACTGTGCCCTTCTGAAACAAAACACTACAGAGCTATAAAAGCCAGCACCAACAACAGACTCTATAGTTACACAACTTTTATTAAAGAGTTTAAAGTGAACAAAAGTGCACAAAACAGGCAGGGCATCATGAAAGGAGTATACCAACTTGACCGGTTTCACTTGCAAGCTTTCCCAAGAGCTGAGAATGTATAGTCATTTGATTATTTTTAAAGTGCAAAATTTAAAGTGACAGTGTAGTTAAAACAATAACATTAAAATTAGTCCATGAAAATGAACCATACATACAATTTGAGGGAGTTCTATCATGTAGTCACTTGTATCACATATATGTAATATAAATCCTTATGTAGCAGAGTTTGATAGTATTGCATATACATAGATACATAAATACATAGACAGTGTCGACAGATAAGGGCCTATGGCCCACCCAGTCTGCCCATTTGAGCTTGTAAGTTCAGTTTATGTTTTCCTAGAAGTCTGTTGCCCCTTACCCCTGACCTCCAGAATTCCTTTATGTCTATCCCATGCATTCTTAAATCCCGTGATTGTTTCAGCCCCCACCAATTCCTCTGGCAGGGTTTTCCCACTTGTCCACCACCCGTTCTGTGAAGAAATTCTTCCTCATGTTTCCTCTGAATCGTCCTCCCTCCAACTTCATCCCATGCCCTCTAGTCATGGTACATCTTTTTCGCTTAAAAATAGTGTATTTCTGCACCCTGTTCTTCCCTGTGAGGTACTTGTATGTCTCTATCATATCCCCTCTCTCCCTCCTCTCCTCCAGGGAGTACATGTTCAGTTCCTTCATAGGACTTGTGATGCAATCCATGCACCATCTTTGTTGCCCTCCTCTGAACCTTCTCTACCCTGTCTATGTCCTTACGTAGGTATGGTCTCCAGAACTGTACACTGTACTCCAGGTGGGGCCTCACTAGTGTCTTGTATAGTGGAATTATGACCTCCCTTTTCCTGCTGGTGATGCCCCTGCCTATACATCCCAGCATCCTATCTGCTTTACCTGCCACCTTGTCACACTGTTTTCCTACCTTGAGGTCATCAGAGATGATAACCCCAAGATCCCTTTCCTGCTCGGTGCATGCTATATCCTCACCCCCACTGATATATTGTGCCAGGGTTTTGTGCCCATATGCATTATCTTGCACTTCTTTGCATTGAATTCAACTGCCAAACCCTGACCATTCTTCAAGTTTCTGCAGGTCCTTCTCATTCTGTCTACACCCTCTGGTGTGTCTACTCTGTTACAGAGCTTTGTGTCATCAGCGAACAGTGAAATTCTGCCATCTAAATCCTGTGCAATGTCACTGATGAAGATGTTGAATAGGACCGGCTCCAGCACTGATCCTTGTGGTACCCCACTGGTCACTCTTCCCTCTGTGGAGTGACAGCCATTTACCACCACCCTCTGTGTCCTGCCACCCAGCCAGTTACCTACCCACCACACTACTGTCCTGCCCACACCCATATACCCCAGTTTGTGTAGTAGTCTTCTGTGTGGCACAGTGTCAAAGGCCTTGCAGAAGTCCAGATAGGCCATGCCCACTGCCCTCCCCTGTTCCACCTCCCTAGTCACCCAGTCAAAAAATTCAATGAGGTTGGTCTGACATGGAATCCCCCTGGTGAAACCATGCTGCCTTGGGTCCTGTAGTCCATTGACAACCAGATGTTCCACCAATCTCTCCTTCAGTAGTGCTTCTATGATCTTCCCCACTACCAAGGTGATGCTGACTGGTCTGTAGTTCCCTGCTTCCTCTTTGTTCCCGCTTTTGTATAAGGGGACTACATCTGCTGTCCTCCAGTCTTTGGGTACCTCCCCTGTTTCCAGTGATTGGCTAAACAGATAGCCAGAGGTTGAGCCACAACCTCTCTTAGTCCTTTAAGGACCCTGGGGTGCACCCCATCTGGCCCCATTGCTTTATCAACTCTTATTACTTCCAGTTCCTTCAGGACCCTTTCTCGTGTAAAGGGACTTGTGTCCATTTCTGCACCATTCTCACCCCTTGTACTCCCTTCAGACCCATTACCCTCCTCTTCCTCAGTAAAGACTGAGTAGAAATACCTGTTCAATATGTCAGCTTTACTGTTGTCATCCTCCACACAGCCCCTATCCTCCCCCTTCAGTCTCACTATCCCTCCCTTTGTCTTTCTTTTTTCACTTATGTACCTGTAAAAGGTTTTGTCCCCTCCACCCACTGATTTTGCAATGTGTTCTTCTGTCTGAGCTTTGGCTTCCCTTACTGACCTCCCTGCCTCCCTTTGCTTCTCCTGGTATTTCTCCCTATCCCCTACTGCCTGTGTCTTTTTGTATTGCCTGAATGCAATATTTTTGGCTTTCACTTTCTTGCTACCTCTTTGGAAAACCATAATGGTCTCCTCTTGCTTTTCCTCTTGCTAACCTGCTTAATGCATAATTCTGTTGTTCTTGTAATCCCCATTTTAAATACTGCCCACTGTTCCTCAACCCCTGATTCCTGTCCCATTCCCCTTAATGCCTCTTTCAAGTATCTCCCCATTTTCCCAAAGTCTTCCCCCCTAAAATTCAAGATACATATTTTTGTGTGGTTCGGTTCTGCTCTTTCTGTGATTTCAAACCACAATGACTGGTGGTCACTATTCCCCAGGTGCTCCTCAACTGTTACCCCCATCACACTGTCCCTGTTTGTGAGCACAAGGTCCAGTATTGCCTTCTGCCGAGTTGGTTCCATGACCAGTTGCTTGAGGAAGGCACCCTGAAGGGAGTCCAGGATAAATCTGCTCCTAGTTGATGCTGCTGCTTGGCTGCTGCAGTCCACGTCTGGAATATTGAAGTCTCCAACCAGTACTACCTCACCCTTGTCTGCCATCCTTTGGATGGCTAGCATCAGCTCCCTATCTGTTTCTTCCTCCTGGGCTCGTGGTCTATAGACCACACCTGTGCGGATGGCTGTCCCCATTTTCCTTTCCAGCTTAACCCGCAGTATCTCTCCCCCATTTTGTTCCTCCTGGATCTCTCTCAAATTTCAGTAGTCTCTAGGGAGCCACAATACTTCTGTAGCTAAGAAGGAGGTACCCAGACATCTATATTTTCTGCTCTTCTCCTGCTTTAAGAAACAAAACAGAACATCTAATTCAAATTAACTGAGTATACACCAATATACTCAGCTATAGTCTGTGCTGTTTTAGTATTAGGCACAACACTCAAATAATTTCCTTTTACAGTACAGTGAAAACAGCATTGTACCTCAAAGCTACTGACTGCAATATGATATTGCCAGCATCTAGCTGCCACCTGATGAGAAACAAGACCGCAATTAGGCTGGACTTAGTTTCGTTGGTCAACCTGGTGTGCATCATGGAGATCTTGTTGTGGGACAATGCAGGGCCTGTTTTAGAGGCATCAGTACTATCCTTGTACTATGTGGTATGCTACCAGAGAAGCAATTGCAGGGGTGGGGGTGTAGCCATCTGTTTTAGATCTGACTTGAATTTCTCTGTACATCCAATGGGTTCTACCACATCGTTTGAATGTGTGGCAGTGTGTGGCGGTCCAGGTGAGGGCTGCAGAATTCTTCTGGCTTACTACCATCTGGGGTTGGGTAGAGAATTTCTGCAGGAGACTACAGACTTAATTGCTGACAGGGTGTTGGAGTCTCCCAGATGGCTTATTCTAGGGGACTTAAATGACTAGGCCAACAATTAATCCTCTCAACTTGGTTCTAATCTCCTCCAGCTGATGACATCACTGGGCCTTGCACAGGCAGTTGTCTCTGTGACCTACCACCATGACCACACTTTGGACTTGGTATTCTCACTGAGTCTCAAAGTCACTGACCTCAAGATTGATCGAGTTGTTTGGTCCAATCACTGTACAGTGGAATTATAATTTGGGGCTCCCCCCGATGGTCTCTCCCCTGTTGAGATGATCAGCTATTGCCCTTTAAGTGGATTGTCCCCCGAGGGACTGATGCCATGAGTTGATTTTTCCATTATTAGTGCTACTAATGCAGCTGGCTTGGGTGAGTCGGTGGCAGCCTATAATAAGGCTGTCTCCAAGGCACTTGATGCCATTGCACCAGTCCGTATAGGACCCAGGTCCTCTAGCCTGAGAGGAACGTGGTTGGATGGAGCTCTCAAGGCAAAGAAGACCATGGGTCAGAGGTTGGGACGTTGCTGGCATAGGACTTGGCTAGAGGAGGATAGACCTAGCTTTGAGGAATCATTATTCTGATTATCAAAGGACAATGGACTGTAAGAAGGCAGAGTTCCTGTCCAGGGAGATTGTAGCAGGTAAACACAGACCAGCTCAGCTCTTTCGGATTGTGGACAGGCTTCTTCATCCTGTCTGTCTACAGCCAAAAAGAACATTTTCAGTAGCACTTTGTGAAGAGTTTGCTCTATACTTCTCTGACAGGTTATCCTCTATTCAGGCCAGGATCTTACCAGTGGCTCTGAATCAGACCTGTGGGGTGTGGTCTGGGTGGAGCAGGCTCACTTCTATTGTCTGGGCAGAGTTTCAGCCAGTGGAGGTGGCTGTGGTCTCTAATGTGATTTCAAAGATGCAGCTTACTTGCTGTGAACTGGACCCTGACCCGACATGGATCCTAGTGGGCTGCATTGAGGCTATCAGTCCAGAGTTCACCAGGATAGTCGGGTGTTTACTTTCAGAGGGGGGTCTTCCCTGATGCAGTGAAGAGGCGCTGGTGAAGCCCATTCTAAAAAAAAAATCTCTCGACCCAAAATCCTGGCAAATCATAGACCAATCTCCAACCTCCCATTCTCAGGGAAAGTTGCTGAGAAGATAGTGGCTCTGCAGCTTGAGGAACACCTCTAGACCTGTGACATCTATGAGCCATTCCAGTCCATGTTTAGGATGAGGTATAGCACGGAGATGACAGTAGCACAGGTGAATAATGACCTCCTCATGGCAAGAGATCCAGGGGAATGGTCATTTCTCATTCTCCTTGATCTGTCATCAGAATTTGATACCGTGGACCACACTGTGTTGTTGGATCACTCAAGAGAGTAATGTGGACTCACCGGCATTGTCATCAGTTGGTTTGAGTCCTTTCTCTAGGGCAGAAGGCAAAGATTAGTGATGGGGAATTTCTCGTCCTCCTCCTCCTCCCCAATGCCTCTGACCTGTGAAGATTCTCAGTGCTGTTCCCAGTGTAAATGCTGTCCCTGGAGAGGACAGTACATTCTGGGCTTTCGTTGCTACACAGATGACAGTCAGCTGTACATGTTCTTTGCACCAGGGAAAAGTGGTGCTGCCGAAGGGCTGCATAAATGCCTTGCCGAGATATAGAACTGGATGAACTCTAATTGGCTGAGACTTAACCTGAAAAAGACGGAGGAACTAGTGATTGAGCCGGGTTGCGGGACTGATGGTTACACCTCCAGGATGACAACAGATTTTGTCCTGGGATCAACACCATTAATGTCATCCTATAGGGTGAGAAATGTGGGTGTGGTCCTCGATGACAATCTGACATTTAAAGCTCAGGTGTTGACTATCATGAAAAGTGGCTTTTACCATCTGAGGAACATCATCTGAATTAAACCCCTAATTCCACCTGAAGATCTGCCATCACTGGTGCATGCCTTTGTGACATCAAGACTCAACTACTGTAATGCTCTGTACCTCAGGGTTAGCAAGAAGGTCATGTCAGATGAATCTAATTGATTTCATTGACTGGGTGACCAAAGTAATAGACCAGGGAGGGGCTGTGGATATGATCTACCTAGACTTTAGCAAGGCATTTGACACAGTCCCACACAAAAGATTAATAATCAAGTTAGTCAGCCTGGGAGTGGGTCCCAGGGTGGTAGCCTGGGGTAGCAAACTGGCTGCACAACAGGACACAGAAGGTAATAGTGAATGGAACAAATTCCGAAGAAAGGGGGGTTACTAGTAGAGTACCTCAGGGCTCAGTACAGGGTCCAGTCCTCTTTAACATCTTTATCGATGACATTGCAGAGGGTCTGGAGGGACAGGTATGCCTCTTTGCAGATGACACAAAGATCTATAACAGAGTTGTTACACAAGATGGGGTAGAAAAGATGAGAAGGGACTTAGCAAGTTTAGAGGAATGGTCAGACATATGGCAACTTAGATTCAATGAAAAGAAGTGCAAAGTAATGCACCTGGGAAACAAAAACTCAGGAGAAGAGTACACAATAGCCGGGGAGGTACTAACAACAACAAAAATGGAAAGGGACCTGGGGGTAGTCATATCAGATGACCTAAAGGTGGGTAAGCAATGTGAAAAGTCAGTAAGGAGAGCCAGGGGGATACTGGGATGCATAGGAAGGGGCATCACAAGTAGAAAAAGGGAAGTGGTTATCCCTCTATACAGACAGTTGGTGAGACCCCATCTGGAGTACTGTGTGCAGTTTTGGAGACCTCATCTACGCAAGGACATAGACAGGATGGAAGCAGTCCAGAGGAGGGCAACTAAAATGGTGCAGGATCTGCATCAGAAACCATATGAAGAGAGACTGAGGGAGCTTAATATGTATACTCTTGATGAAAGGAGGGATGGGGGGATATGATATAAACTTTCAAATACCTCAAGGGAATCAACAAAGTCCAGGAGGGTAGCATCTTTCAGAAAAAGAGACGTGTAAGAACAAGGGGACACAATTTAAAGATAGAGGGGGGACGGCTCAGGGGTAATGTGAGGACATTTTTTTTCACGGAAAGAGTGGTAGATACATGGAACCGCCTTCCTGAGGAGGTCATTGGGTCTAAAACAGTGGGGGAATTCAAACATGCATGGGACAGACATAAGGCAATTATAGTGGGGGGTTGCAGGAAGTAGGCTGTTGGTTAACTAGAATCTGCAGTTTATCCAGTAGGTAGGGAAATGGGCATACTAGGTGGGCCAAGTGGTCCTTATCTGTTGTCAAAGTCTATGTTTCCATGTTTCTATGTAGTGGTGGGAACATCCGCCAGCTGCAGCTAGTGCAGAATGCAGCAGCCAGGCTGCTGACAGGACTGTCCAGGTGCTGTCATGTGACCATGGTCCAGCAGGGTCTACACTGGCTGCCGGTCAGGTGGCAGGTTCTCATCAAGGTGAGCTTGCTCACCTATAAGGCCCTATATGGATTTTGCCCTGGCTACCTGTCATACCTCCTTACTCCTGCCATCCCAACTCACTCCCTTCATTCCTCCAACCAGTGTCTCCTGGCAGTTCTGAGGACTGGGATGAAAACCTCGGGTGATTGTTCATTTGGGGTGGTTGGCCCAGTCCTCTGGATCTCGCTGCCAAGACCTTTGAGGAAGACATCTATGGTGGTGGTGGTGGCATTTAGGAGGGGACTAAAGACTCATTATTTTAGCCTATCCAATCCTGTAGATGTTTTTAAAGCAAGAGTACTAGATAATCAGGAAGTGATTAATTTCCAGTTTTGTGGCACCACAGTAAATAAGGCTGCAGCCTAATTTTTAGCTGAGCGCCTCTTTCACATCGCATTATGTCTTTTGTTTACTTCAGTGGGACCCTGTGCTACACACTTCTGCTGTCCTTGTGTAGTACTTCCAGACATACACATGTGCGGTTGGCAGCTGAGGGTTCCAGTTTAACATGGCGTGTGGAAGAAATGTAAACAAAAAAAAGGAAAATGGTGCAAAATACGGGGTGATAGTACATTGAAAACAAGAAAGATTACCAGGTAAATGTTCAACAGAACACAGGGAACAAACTGTTGCAAAAGATGCAATTTTTGTTATCTAGTACTGCTGCTTTAAACTGTTTTAATTTTATACAATATTTAACATAACTTTATTTTCTGCTGATTGTTTTAACTGTAATTGTTTTACAACCCTGTTTAATCTATTTCCACTTTATGGTGCCCAGAGCCCCTGGGGTTGGGTGCCTAACTAAATAAATCATTACTTACTTACTTACCCATACCATATGATATGGAACATCCCTAAATCCCAGGTTTTAAGGGTCAAAAGGAACTAAAGTGAGGCCAGTGAATTTTAAACACAGAGTGAGGAGATGATGGTAAGATTTAAAGATAGAAGATATAATACAGGGGTGTTGTTGAAGGCTGTACAGCATGCTAGGGATGCTCATTGCTCAGAGCTCCTTACAGTTCAAGAGAGGGTTCCCCTTAGAGATCATCCCCTGGATTTCTTCACAACTCGCACAAATAACTCCTTGTATAGTTTATAAAAGGACATGGAAGACTGAGTGAAGATAATAGTGCAGCATCCCACAGTGGTGTGTGTGTGTGTGTGTGTGTGTGTGTGTGTGTGTGTGTGTGTGTGTTGCGTGCATGAGTGAGTGTTGGCTACAGGTCGCAGAACATGACTAATACACACAGAAACCTTTCATATCCACTTCCTCGTCCTCTATCTCTAGTGCAGGTGAAAGTATGGGAGATGTATCATCCATATACTGTTGCAGATAGGACTTTGGAAAAATGGGCAGGCTATTCATTTTTAAAGTGAGCATCTCTACATTTTGCACTGAAAGACATGGTCCCCTGTTGGGGATCATATTGCCAGCAGCACTGAAAATCTTTCTAGTATGAACCTGCAGGTGAGCCACTGAGGTCTTGAACAACTCCTTGTGTCAAAGGGGACCAAATGGTCTTTAGTGACATGTCTTCATCCAGATAATCCTACATCATTTTGTTTGCTGACATCTCAGGCCCCTTTGTGCCAGAAAATAACCAGCAGCGCTTTTTCATCAATCCATAGTCAGACAGTTCTTAGGAGAGTGGTTTCTCATCAGTGACTATCAGAGAGTTGTTAGAAGAGTAGTTTCTCATCAATGACTATCTTTGGGGGGGAAGGCACAGCAGCAGCATCACTGGTCATAGCTGACTTGGAATCAAAAATGTGGTACTCCTGTGATCATTTAGCAATAGCGATGTCAAAACCTTGGGATCTCTCTTCTACACACTCCTACACCTGGCAAGTCTGTGGGATTGCAAGGCATGATGGGTGTTCTTCTTATGCTGTACTTGTGTTCCTGGCCTTGTTTTGCACCATACATACTGAGTCCAGATGGATAAGCCAGGATTTATAGAACTGCTGATCCTTACCGCTTTCTTGTGCATCAAAGAATGTCTGATTATGTCTATCAACCAAGGGTCCAAGAGAGTGCCAGGTTGTAGTAGTCAGCTCTCCACATTGCTGAAATGTGTGCATCACTCCATAAATGTGTTCTTATCCTTTCTACCAGACTGACAGTCATGGTATCCTCCTTGTCCTCATACTGAGTATTCATTTGAACAAGTTGGTGATTCATGAGGGCAATGAAAGGGAGTTCCTAGCTTACACCAGCTGCATCAGCAATTGCCACCCATGTGAACTCCTCAAAGGGCTTCTGCACACTTCAGAGGCTCTCCATTAACAACCGATAATGCAGGATGATGTTTACATATCCCTTGCCAATACCAGTCTCAACAACATACTGATGGATAGTCTTAATTCAATCTAGCAGCCATTGCATCATGTAATATGTGCAATTCCACTTTGCTGGCACATCTTTCAGGTGGTTTCACTGATGAATGTTTCATAACAGCTTCTATGCTTTTACCAAATGGCTAAAATGACATCAAACGTTTTTGACAAGATTCACACAGGTCTACACAGGCATGCCTTCCTCACCTAGAAATCCCTGAGCTACCATATTTATATAGTAAGCAAAACAAGAAACATGTTTGTAATCCCAGTCATCAACTGCTTTTAATTTGCAATACATATCTAATACTATAAAACCTGATGCTAGTGAGGGCAGTGTCAGCAACTCATCAGACTGTTACTGAAGAAAGTGTAACAGGTTTTCTACATGATTGCTATAGCCATAGCCAACAATACAAAAAGCTGCCTGCTGGCAGATCATGGCAGGTGCCTCGGCAAATTGCAGCTACTACTGCTGCTGGCACATAACACAGAGGAGGCAGAGGAAGAGGAGGATGGGTGGAACAATGAGGGGAAGCTGACCCAATGGGCACTCACTAATATGTAATCAGTAGTCTGACCACTCATCCACATGTCAGTGGTGATGTGCACTACTTGGACAGATGATACTTTCAAGGCACATGACACAGTCATGTAGACATTAATAACAGTGAGAAAGATCCACTGTAGAAAAGTTGGTATGACTTGGCACTTGATATATTTGCACTGCAACTTGCATTTGTGATAGAACATTTGTTTTGTTCTCAAAGCAGAATGGCAGCAAGTCAGTGGATAACATTTCCACACCTGCTTTTGTTAACTTTTTGTTTCTGGCCTGCTGGCTTTATATTTCTGGCCATTTCCAGGTACTCAAGCAATGAGGAGGAGTTCCTAGCTTACACCAGCTGCATCAGCACTTACCACCCATGCAGACTCCTCAGAGGACTTCAGCACACTTCAGAGGATCTCCATTAGCTGCTAATAATACAGGATGCTGTTTACATATCCCTTGCCAATACCTGTCTCAACAGCATACTGATGAATAGCCTTATTTCATTCTAGTAGTTATTGCATCATGTAATAGGTGGAATTCCACCTTGTTGGCACATCTTGTTTCAGGTAATGAAGGGAAAGGTGTTTTCATTACTGAATGATTCTAACAGCTTCTGTGCTTTTACAGAATGGCTAAAATGACATCAGACTATTTTGGCCAGACCTACACAGGTCTACACAGTCATGTCTTCGTCATATAGAAATCCTTGAACTACCAGATTTATACAGTAAGCAAAACATGAAACGTGTGTAATCCCCATTATCAACTGCTTTTAATTTGCAATGCTTATCTAATACTATAAGACCTGATGTTAGTGAGGGTGGTGTCAACCATTCATCAAACTGTTGCTGCAGGATTTGTAACAGGTTTTCCGCTTGATTGTCATAGCCATAGCCAGCAATACAAAAAGCTGCCTGCTGGCAGAGCATGGCGAGTGCCCCGGCAAATTGCAGCTACTACTGATGCTGGTACATAACACAGAGGAGGCAGACAAAGAGGAGGAGGGGTGGAACAAAGAGGGGAAACTGACCCAATTGGCACTCACTGACATATAATCAGTAGTCTGACCACTCATCCACATGTCAATGGTGATGTGAACCACTTGGACAAATGATGTTTTCAAGGATCATGACAGAGTCATGTAGACATTGATAAAAATGAGAAAGATCCACTCTAGAAAAGTTGGCATGCTGTTCCTTGGCACTTGATACCTTTGTACTGCAACCTGAATTTGTGATGGAACACTTGTTTTGGTCACAAAGCAGAATGGCAGTAAGTCATTGAATAACATTTCCACAACTGCTTTTGTTAACTTTTTGCCTCTGACCTGCTGGCTTTATATTTCTGGCCTATTCCAGGTACTTAACCAGTGAGAGTTGAGTGCTTTTCCCCCGAACATGACTGCTCCTATTTTGCCACATCTGGAGTGGAAGTAGCAGGGGATTTGTGGCCATTCAGAGATGTTTTAGTCAATTGGTTAAAGACCTTATGAATAGAAGATGTTGGAGTTGTACATTGGATACAACTTAAAAGACTTTCTTCCTCTTCTCTACCTGATCCTCTAATGTTTCCTCCCACTGCCCATCATCTTCATCTTCTTCATTCCCAGTTGATGCTATTGCTGATTCTGTGCTTTGGCATGCCTTCTCATACTGAGCTCTGTGGGACTTTAGAAAATGTCAGTCATAGTAGATGTTCCCAGCCCCATTACCTACTTGCCCGAACTCAGCCTGCCTTTACAAAAAGACACTATCTGTAGCCATAATTCATTGTTCACTATAAAGACATTCCACACTACTGATGTCAGCAATTTATGTGGCCAACTTCCACATCACCCTCCTCTTCTTCCTCCATCAGTTCTTCAGGGTCAGGAAATGGTTCTTCTGCTTTTTCCATGAGTCCTGGGCAAGGAAGGCCATTCCATGCATCCACAACCTTCTCTGTGAAAAAATACTTCCTTACATTACCTCTGTGCCACCCCCCCATCTTCAGATTGTGCCCCCTTGTTCTTGCACACCTCTTTTTTTGAAAGATGCTATCCTCTTGGACTTTGTTGATTCCCTTGAGGTACTTGAAAGTTTCTATCATGTCCCCCCTCTCCCTCCTTTCCTCGAGGCTATACATATTAAGCTCCTTTAGTCTCTCTTCATATGTCTTCTGATGCAGACCGTGCACCATTTTAGTTGCCCTCCTCTGGACAGCTTCCATCCTGTTTATGTCCTTGCGGAGAATGGGTCTCCAGAACTGCAAGCAGTACTCCAGATGGGGTCTCACCAGCTGTCTGTACAGAGGGATAACAACTTCCTGCTTTCTAATGGAGATGCCTCTCCCTATGCATCCCAGTATCCCCCAAGTCCTCCTTACTGCACTCTCACATTGCTTGCCCACATTTAAGTCATCTGATATGACTACCCCAGGTCCTTTTCCATTTTTGTTGTTGTTAATATTTCACCCCCCATTGTGTACTCTTCCCCTGAGTTTTTGCTTCCCAGGTGCATTACCTTGCACTTCTTAGCATTGAATCTAAGCTGCCATACATTTGACCATTCCTCTAACCTTGCCAAGTCCCTTCTTATCTTTTCCACCCCACCTTGCGCATCACCTCTGCTGCAGATTTTTGTGTCATCTGCAAAGAGACACACTTTTTCTTCCAGTCCCTCTGCAATGTCACTTATAAAGACATTGAAGAGGACCAGTCTTAATAATGAACCCTGCCGTACCCCACAAGTAACCCCCCTTTCTTCAGAGTGGACTCCATTTACTATTACCATCTGTGTCCTGTTCTCCAGCCAATTCTTTATCCAGGCTATCATCTTGGGACCCATTCCCAGGCTGGCTAGCTTATATATTAATCTTTTGTGTGGGACTATGTCAAATGGCTTGTTAAAGTCTAGGTAGGCCATGTCCACAGCCCCTTCCTGATCTGCTACTTTGGTCACCCAGTCAAAGAAATCTATTAGATTCATCTAGCATGACCTTCCTGCTGAGAATCCATGCTGCCTTGGGTCCTGTGCTCCTCTGGCCTCTAGGTACTTGACAGTTCTTTCCTTCAGAAGTGATTCCATCATTTTCCCTATCACTGAGGTTAAACTAACAGGTCTGTAGTCTCCTGCTTCTGCCCTGCTCCCACTCTTGTGAAGGGGAATCACTTCTGCCCTCCTCCAGTCCTCAGTTACCACCCCATCCTCCCATGATTTGTTAAACAGCGTAGTCAATGGTGTCTCTAGTTCTACCCTTAGTTCCTTAGTTCTTTTAGAATTCTGGAACGAATCCCATCAGGCCCCATTGCTTTGTCCACCTTCAGTTTTAAGAGTTCTTTCAGAACCCTTTCTTCTGTAAATGGGCTGGTATCAACTTCTGTATCTAGAGTGTTTCTATTGTTTGTTTTAGATACCTCCCCCTCTTCATTTGTAAATACTGAGCAAAAATATTTGTTTAGTATCTCTGCCTTTTCACCGTCACCCTTTGCCCACCCCCTTCCCTTTATTAAGCCTTACTATCCCTCCCTTGGTCTTCCTTCACTCCCTGATGTACCTAAAAAAGGTTTTATCCCCCTTCTTAACTGAGTTGGCTATCTTTTCCTCAGTTCAGGTCTTTGATGTTCTGACTGCCTTCCCTGCTTCCTTTTGTTTTAACTGATACAATTCTCTGTCCTGCTCCTTCTGTGATTCCTTGTACTTTCTGAATGTTTTCTTTTTCTCTTGAACCTTCACTGCCACCTCCTTTAAGAACTGTAGAGGTTTCTTACATCGTTTTGTTTTGTTTATTTGCTTCACATAAAGGCTTGTTACCTCTGTGATGGCAGATTTTATTATTCCCCAATGTTCTTCAACCCCTCTGTCCTGCCCATTTGCTAGTGCATTCCTTAGGCACTCACCCATTTTGGCAAAGTCAGCACTCCTGAAGTCTAGTACATTTGCCTTTGTATGGCTTGACTCTATTGCTGTGTTTATTGTGAACCATACTGTTTGATTTTCGCTAGTTCCCAGATGGCTACCCACTTCTACATCTGTGATCCTCTCTTCATCTCCATTTGAGAGAACAAGGTCTAAGATTGCTCCCCCTTGAGTGGATTCCAATACTAGTTGTCTAAGGCATGACCCCTGTAGGGCATCTAGAATAACCCCACTCTTAGAAGAGGCTGCTGCATCTGCACTCCAGTTAACATCTGGCATATTCAGATCACCCATCAGCAATATCTCCCCTTTTTCTGCCATTCTAAGTATACTTTCTATCATTTCCTTGTCCATTTCCTCCCCCTGAGAGGGGGGTCCTCATAAAACCCCTGTGCAGATTGTGGTGCCATTGCCTGTCTCCAAATTGACTCACAGTGCTTCTTCTCCTCCTCCCTTTTTACCCTTTTCTTCTGTTGCTTTGATTCCTTCCCTTATGTAAAGAGCTACTCCTCCTCTTCTTTTACCCTCCCTGTCCCTCCTGTAGATAGTATATCCTGGTATGTTTACGTCGCAGTCATGGTTCTGTTTGTGCCATGTTTCTGTGACTGCCACAATATCCAGATGTTCCTTCTCCATCAAGGCCACCAATTCAGGAGGCTTGTTACCCAGACTACGGGCATTGGTACTCATTGCTCTCCATTTTTTGATGGCTTTACCTTCTGTAGCAGTATCCCCCTCTGACCTTTCTACCTTGGTCTTTTTCTCATGTAGTACCCTGTTTTGTAATTGGAGGCTGGGATTTTCCGGCTGCTTATCAGTGCCTTCCCCTTGACTAGTTTAAAAGCTTGCCAATGAAGTATTTACAAATTCTTTATATAAACACAAATTTCACATTGGTTTCTCATCTACAGATTATGAGAGTGACCAGAACAGACCATCTATGTTAGGGCCATGCTGGCCTATGGGGGGGCATCTATTGGATTATGGGGTACACGTCACTAAATCCATTGAGAAAAAGTAAGAAGTAGCCTGGTTCATATGACAGGGAAGTAAATGAGTAAATCAAGGCCTAGACTGTACCCATAGCTACATCCCCAGGGTCACATAACCAAACACAAGATGGCTGACACCGTTCAGTCATTTTCTGTGTCAAACTGCTTGTGACTCATTTATTGAGATAACTAGATTATAAAAGTGGTAAATGACAATGGATTACACCCTTTCCTATGGCAGCGGTGGCTTGGATGAAATTACGTATCCCAGTTTTACATTACAGACCCACCTGCAGATAACCGGGGTGACATTTCCAACCACACATGGTATGCTCTTGCTGGACAATATGACGTCTACGTATTGCATTATGGGGTGCATGCTAATAAATTCAAAAATGAAAAGTAAGAAGTAGCCTGTTTTACATGACAAGGAAGTGAATGAGTAAATCAAGGCCAGGATTGTGCCCATATCTACATCCCCTGGGTCACATAACCAAAAATAAGATGGCAGCTACCGTTCGATCATTTTCTTTACCAAACTGCTTCTGTTACAAGTTTGTAAGCATAACTACAGTATAAAAGAAGAAAATGTCAATGGACTCCACCTTTTCTTACTTCTGCAGGGGCTTGGATGAAATTTCTGATTACTGATTTTACATTATAGACCCATCAGCATATAGCAGGGGTGCTATTCTCAACCACCCAAGGTAGGGCCATGCTGGCCATGAGGTGCCCACATATTGTATTATGGGGTACATCCAAATAAATTGAGAAATAAAAGTAAGAAGTTGCCTGTTTTTCATGACGGGGAAGTGAATAAGTAAATCAAAGCCCAGATTCTACCCATAGCTACATTCACTGGATCACATGACTAAAAACAGGATGGCTACCTTTGTTTGGTCATTTTCTGTGTCAAGCTGCTTCTGTTACACATTTATTGTGATAACTACATTATAAAAGTGGCAAATGTCAATGGATTACAGCTTTTTTTTACAGTACCAGTGGTTCAGATGAAATTTCGGATCACTAATCTCCCATTACAGACACATCTGCAGATAGCTTGGGTGCCATACCCAACCACCCATGGTATGCCCATGCTGCACCATGGGGTGACCACCTATTGTATTATGGGGTGCATGATAATAAATTCAAGAAGTAAAAGTAAGAAGTAGGCTGTTTTACTTGACAGGGAACTGAATAAGTAAATCAAGGCCCAGACTGTACCCATATCTATGTCCCCTGGTCACATGACCAAACACAAGATGGTGGCTACCATTTGATCATTTTCTGCGTCAAACTGCTTCTGTTACATGTTTGTAGGACAAACTACATTAAAAAAGGGGTTAATGTCAATGGATTACACTTTTTCTAACATCTCCAGAGGATTGGATGAAATTTCTGATCACTAATTTCACATTATACACCCACCAGCAGATAGCTAGGGTGCCATACCCAACTAGGCATGGTATGCCCATGCTGGCCCTTGTGGTGTCCACCTATTGTATTACAGGGTGCATACCAATAAATTCAAAAAGGAAATGTAAGAAATAGCCTGTTTTACATGACAGGGAAGTGAATGAGTAAATAAAGGCCCAGACTGTACCCATATCTACAACCCCTTGGTCACATGACCAAAAATAAGATGGTGAGTACCATTCAATCATTTTCTGTATCAGACTGCTTCTGTTACATGTTTGCAGGGTAACTAATTATAAAAGTGGTAAATGTCAATGGGTTACTCCTTTTCTTACATCTTCCCATGCTTGGATGGAATTTATGATCACTAATTTCACATTATAGACCAACCAGCATATAGCTGGAGTGCCATCCCCAACCACCCCAGGTAGGTCCATGCTGGCCCATGAGGGACCTACCTGTTGCATTATGCTGTACATCCTAATAAATTGAGAAAGGAAAAGTAAGAAAAAGCCTGTTTCACATGATGGAGAAAAGATTGAGTAAATCAAGGCCCAGATTCTACCAATAGCTACATCCCCTGGATCACATGACCAAAAACAAAATGGCTACCTTTACTCGATCAATTTCTGTGTCAAGCTGCTTGTGTTACACATTTATTGTGACAACTACATTATAAAAGTAGTAAATGTCAATGGATTAAACCTTTCTTACATCTACATGGGCTTGGATGAAATTTCTGATCCCTGATTTCACATTGCAGACTCACTTGCAGATAGCCGGGGTGCAATACCCAACCACCTATGGTATGCCCATGCTGGCCAGTGGAGAGTCCACCTATTGCATTATGGGATGCATGCTAATAAATTCAAAAAGTAAAAGTAAAAAGTAGCCTGGTTTAGATGACAGGGAAGTAAATGAGTAAACCAATGCCCAGACTGTATATATATTTACATTCCCTGAGTCACATGACCAAAAATAAGATGGCGGCTACCATTCAATCATTCTCTGTATCAAACTGCTTCTGTTACATGTTTGTAGGAATAACTACTTCATAAAAGTGGTAAATGTCAATGGATTACACCTTTTCTTACATCTGCAGGTGCTTGGATGAAATTTCTGATCAGTAATTTCACATTACAGACCCACCTATAAATAGTGTGCCATACCCATCCTCCCATGGTATGCCCATGCTGGCCAAAGGGATGACCACCTATTGCATTATGGCGTGCATGCCAATAAATTAAAAAAGGAAAAGTAAGCAGTGGCCTGGTTTACATGATAGGGAAGTGAATGAGTAAATCAACGTCAAGATTGTGCCCATATCTATATCCCCTGGGTCACATGACCAAAAATAAGATGGCGTCTATCATTCGATCATTTTCTGTATCAAACTGCTTCTGTTACATGTTTGTACGGATAACTACATTATAGAAGTAGTAAATTTCAATGGATTACATCTTTTCTTGCATCTGCAGGGGCTTGGATTAAATTTCTTATTACTGATTTTACATTATAGACCCATCAGCATATTGCTGGGGTGCCATACCCAACCACCCAAGGTAGGGCCATGCTGGCCCATGAGGGTCCCACATATTGCATTACGGGGTCATCCTAATGAATTGAGAAAGGAAAAGTAAGAAGTTGCCTGATTTACATGGTGGGGAAGAGAATAAGTAAATAAAAGCACAGATTATACCGTAGCTACATTCCCTGGATCACATGACTAAAAACAAGATGGTTACCTTTGTTCGGTCATTTTCTGTGTCAAGCTGCTTCTGTTATAAATGTATTGTGATGGCAAAATTATAAAAGTGGTAAATGTCAGTGGATTACAGCTTTTTTACAGTAGCAGGGGTTTGGATTACATTTCTGATCAATAATTTCACATTACAGACCCACCTGCAGATAGCCAGGGTGCCATAACAACCTCCCATGGTATGCCCATGCTGACCAATGGGGTGTTCACCCATTGCATTATGTGGTGCATGCCAATAAATTCTAAAAGGAAAAGTGAAAAGTAGCCTGTTTTAGATGACAGAAAAGTGAATGAATAAATCAAGGCCCAGACTGTACATATATCTACATTCTCTGAGTCACATGACCAAAAATAAGATGGTGACTACCGTTCAATCATTCCCTGTATCAAACTGCTTCTGTTACATGTTTGTAGGGATAACTACATTATAAAAGTTGTAAATGTCAATGGATTACACCTTTGCTTACATCTGCAGGTGCTTGGATGAAATTTCTGATCAGTAATTTCACATTACAGACCCACCTGCAGATAGCCAGCATGCCATCCTCATCCTCTCATGGTATGCCCTTGCTGGCCAAAGGGATGACCACCTATTGCATTATGCAGTGCATGCCAATAAATTAAAAAAGAAAAAGTAAGAAGTGGCCTGGTTTACATGATAGGGAAGTGAATGAGTAAATCAAGGCCCAGATTGTACCCATAACTGCATCCCCTGGGTCACATGACCAAAAACAAGATGGCTGACATTGTTCAGTCATGTTCTTTGTCAAACTGTTTCTCTTTCACATTTATTGGGATAACTAGATTATAAAAGAGGTAAAAGTCAATAGATTACACATTTTTTACAGCAGCAGGGGCTTGGATAAAATTTCTGATCACTAATTTCAAATTATAGACCCAACTGCAATTAGCTGGGGTGCCATACCTTATGGGGTGCAAACCAATAAATTCAAAAAGGAAGAATAAGAAGTTGTCTGTTTCACATGACAGAGAAGAAGATGAGTAAATCAAGGCCAAGACTGCACCCATATCAACATCCCTTGGGTCACAAAACCAAAAACAAGATGGTGGCTACCATTCGATCATTTCCTGTATCAAACAGTTTCTGTTACAAGTTTGTAGGGATAACTACATTATAAAAGTGGTAAATGTCAATTGATTCTACATTTTATTACATCTGCAGGGGCTTGGATGAAATTTCTGATCCCAAATTTCACATTACAGACAAACCTGCAGATAGCCGGGGTGCCATACCCAACCACCCATGGTATGCCATGCTAGCCAATGGGTGCCACCTATTGCATTATGGGGTGCATGCCAAAAAATTCAAAAAGTAAAAGCAAAATGCAGACTGTTTTACATGACTGGGAAGTGAATGAGTAAATCAAGGCCCAGACTGTACCCATATCTACATTCCCTGGGTCACATGACCAAAAATAAGATGACGGCTACCATTACATCATTTTCTGTATCAAACTGCTTCTGTTACATGTTTGAAGGGATAACTACTTTAGAAAAGTGGTAAATGTCAATGGATTATGCTTTTCTTACATCTGCAGGGGCTTGGATGAAATTTATGATCTCTAATTTCACATTACACATCCTCCAGCATATTGCTGGGGTGCCATACCCCCAACCACCCAAGGTAGGGCCATGCTGGCCCATGAGGTGCCCACTTATAGCATTATGGGGTACATACCAATAAATTGAGAAAGGAAAAGTAAGACATAGCTTGTCTAACATGACGCGGAAGTGAATGAGTAAATCAAGGCCCAGATTGTACCCATAGCTACATCCCCCTGGATCACATGACCAAAAACAAGATGGCTACCTTTGTTTGGTCATTTACTGTGTCAAGCTGCTTGTGTTACACATTTATTGTGATAACTACATTATAAAATTGGTAAATGTCAATGGATTAGAACTTTTCTTACATCTACAGGGGCTTGGATGAAATTTCTGATCCCTAATTTCACATTACAGATCCACTTGCAGATAGTCAGGGTGCCATACGCAACCACCCAAGGTATGCCCATGCTGGCCAATGGGGTGCCCACCTATTTAATTATGGGGTGCCTGATAATAAATTCAAAAAGTAAAAGTAAGAAACAGCTTGTTTTACATGACAGGGAATTGAATGAGTAAATCAAGGCCCAGACTGTACCCATATCTATGTCCCCTGGATCACATGACCAAACACAAGATGGTAGCTACTGTTAAATCATTTTCTGTATTAAACTGTCCTGTTACACGTTTGTAGGGATAACTACTTTGTAAAACTGGTAAATGTCAATGGATTATACCTTTTCTTACATCTGAAGGGGTTTGGATGAAATTGCTGATCCTTAATTTCACATTACAGACCCACCTGCAGATAGCCAGGGTGCCATACCCTACCACCCATGGTATGTCCTTGCTGGCCAATGGTTTGTCCACTTATTGCATTATGGGGTGCATGCCAATAAATTCAAAATGGAAAAGTAAAAAGTAGCCTGTTTTACATGACAGGGAAGTGAATAAGTAAATCAAGGCCCAGACTGTACCCATATCTACATCCCCTTGGTCACATGACCAAAATAAGATGGTGGCTACCGTTGAATCATTTTCTGTATCAAACTGCTTCTGTTACATGTTTGTAGGGATAAATATATTATAAAAGTAGTAAATGTCAATGGATTGCACCTTTTCTTGCATCTACAGACTCTTAGATGAAATTTCTGATCCCTAATTTCACATTACAGACCCACCTGCAGATAGCCGAGGTGCCATACCCAACCACCCATGTTATGCCTGTGCTGTCCAATGGGGTGTCCACCTATTGCATAATGGGATGCATGCCAATAAATTCAAAATGGAAAAGTAAAAAGTAACTTTTTTACACAATAGGGAAGTGAATGAGTAAATCAAGGCCCAGACTGTACCCATATCTACATCCCCTGGGTCACATGACCAAAAATAAGGTGGCAGCTACCATTAGATCATTTTCTGTATCAAACTGCTTCTGTTACATGTTTGTAGGGATACCTACATTATAAAAGGGCTAAATGTCAATGGATTACACTTTTCTTATATCTGCTGGGGCTTTGATTAAATTTTTGATCACTAATTTCACATTATAGACCCATCAGCATATAGCTGTGGTGCCATTCTCAACCACCCAAGGTAGGGCCATGCTGGCCCATGAGGGGCCCACCTATTGTATTGTGGGGTACATCCCAATAAATTGAGAAAGAAAAAGTAAGAAGTAGCCTGCTTTACATGCTGGGGAAATGAATGAGTAAATCAAGTCCCAGACTGTACCCAACCCTACATCCCCTGGATCACATGACCAAGAAGAAGATGGCTACTTTTGTTCAGTCATTTTCTGTGTCAAGCTGCTTGTGTTACACAGTTATTGTGATAACTAGATTATATAAGTGGTAAATGTCAATGGATTATAGCTTTTTTTTTACAGTAGCAGGGGTTTGTATGAAATTTCTGATCACTAATTTCACATTACAGACACACCTGCAGATAGCCAAGGTGTCATACCTAACCGCCCATGGTATGCCCATGCTGCACCATGGGGTGACCACCTATTGTATTATGGGGTGCATGGTAATAAATTCAAAAAGGAAGGAGAATGTTCTTGTGACAGAGAATGTCTTTCAAAGCCCAGATGGCATAGAGGATGGCTCTCATTTCCAGGACATTCATGTGAAGCTGGGACTCAACCTGACTCCACGTGCCTTGGGTGTGGAGATTCTGACAGTGAGCCCCCATCCCATCAGGGATGAGTCCATGGTAATTGAAATCTGATGATCCAGAGGAGCAAAGGGATACCCTTCCAGAAGGTTGTCCTCCTGTGACCACCAGGTAAGTGACCTCTCCAGAGGTTCTGTCACCTTGATGAGAAAGGATTGAGGGTGAGCGGTTGGGGACCACTGAGTACTGAGCATCCATTAAGAGGTTTTCATGTGGAGATGTGCTAGGGGTACAGTGAACACCAAGGATGCCATGAGACCCAGCATCCATTTGCATCGAGATAGCTCAAACTGAGTTATTCTCTCTGATGCACTTTACCATCTGCAGGATGTCGCTCCTTCTGTCCTCCGGGAAAAAAAGCTTTCGCACAGGAGGTGTCCAAAAGAGTTCCTATAAAAATAAGCTTCTGAGAGGGCTGCAATTGCTACTTTTTGAGACTTAGCAGGACTCCCATGGACATGAGAAAGTCTGAAGCTGTAGCTACGGCGTCCAGAGTTCCTTGTCTGGAGGGACTTGCTAGGAGGCAGTTGTCTAGATATGGGCACACTTGTATTCTGATTTTTCTGAGATGCACTGCGAGAATTGCACAACACTTTGTAAAACCTCGTGGCACTGAGGATAGCCCAAAGGGCAGGACTCTGAACTGATAATGTTGACCCAGTGCCACAAACCTTAGGTATCTGTGGTGCTTTGGGTGTATAGGAATATGTTGGCAGGTATCCTGCATGTTCAAGGAAGCTAGAGAAGCACGTTGATGAAGCAAGGGCAACAGGGTCCCTAGCGATATCATTTTGAACTTTTCCTTGAGAAGAAACTTATTTAACTTTCTGAGGTCCAGAATGAGGTGTATGCCACCAGTTTTCTTTGGGATCAGGAAGTAATGGGAGTAGAAACCTGTGTTTCATTAATCAAGCGGAACTATTTCTATTGCCCTGTTGCTCAGAAGGTCTTGTACCTCAGAGGCAAGAAGATCTGATTAAATTATTGACAGACTGGGCTGTCATTTGGGAGGACAAGCCAGAGGGATTTCTGAAAGGTAGAGGGCATACCCTTCACGGATTATCTGGAGGACCCATTTGTCTGATGCTATGGAATTCCACTGGTTGTAGAACTGAGTCAGACATCCTCCCACCACTGAGGAAGAGACCCCTTGGGTAGTTGAGGTGGGACCTGGTCCAGAAACTCAGAAGGCAGCACTAGGGTTTTGGGCCCTTGTGCCTTCTGTTGTGTTTTCTTTAGAGGCTAGTGGTTTTGGTTTTTGTTAAAACCTCCCCTGCCTATGCCTCAAAAAGACTGATGGCTGTGAAATTGACGCTTGTTGTCACCCCCCCAAGAATGCAGACCTAGTCTTCTGTGTGGCCTCCATAGCTTGCTCTATTTGAGGTTCAAACAGATACATACCGTCAATAGGTAATGCCATGACCTGCTTTTGGGCATCATTCGTGAAGCCTGAAGTGCATAGCTAGGAGTGGCGATGGGTACAAATACCAGTCGCCGCTGCTCAGGAGGAAGTATTGAAAGTGTCCATAGCTTCTTTAACCTGCTGGTTGTTGGAATCGATACCCCTGGTTATGGTCTGAAGTAGCTCTGAACTAGTGTCTGACTTGGGCAGAGCTTCCACCATCTGTTTGAGCGAATGCCTAAGAACATACTCATATTGAGTGAAATAGCCCTGGTAGCTGGCAATACGCATACCCAGGGTGGATGCAGCAAAGACTGTCTTGCCTAAGGTAAGGTAATATTATGAGATTCCTTATTTATAGGTCAGGCTGTAGATGCCTGAGGGATAATGAACTTATCATTCTCTGCTGGGACTACAGTGGGATTAGCAAAGGCCTGGGAGGCCAAAATGGGTTGATCCTTGGGAGGAGCATACTTCCTGTCTATGGACTTCGCCACAGAAGGGATGAGAGCGGAATTAGTACGTACCATGTGAGAGAGCGTTTCAAAGGATAGTTGTACTGGATGAGATAAATCCATAGGGATCTCTGGGACATGAAGGTACTGGAGTCTTAAAAGCTTCCCAGGATCAATATCTGTAGTCTGGAGAGAAAGAGTAGAATTTACATTTTTCAGCAGAGACTTAAAAGACAGGTCTTCAACTACAGGCTCTGCAGCAGGATTAACTCCTGCTCCTTCAACATCCTACCCCAGCTTAAGAGCTGGGTCAGGCTCAATATCATCTCCTGACAGCCCAGGAGGGACTGTATGGACAGGAAAGGAGTGAAATGAAAAAGAGAAAGGAATTGGAGTCGAGAATGCCTGAAGGCTGGATGGCGCCACACCAAACCTCGGTGCTGAAGAGGAACACGGCGCAGAAGGAAAGGGAGTCGGTACCATCTGAAACAGCCCAGGACATGGCACTGACAGAGATCACGGCACCAAAAAATCCTGTGGCACCGACGATGGCGCCAACAGAGCCCGTGGCACAGAGGATGGCACGGAAAGGCTGCATGGCACCAAGGATGGCACTGACAACACCAGTGACACCAAAGACAGCACCAACAACATCAACGGCACCAAGGGCAGTGCTGACAGGCGCATCAGCACCGAGAGACCCATCGATGCTGAGAGCATCTCCAACATCACTGAAAGCAATCCAGGGCCCTGAAAACTGAGATTTGAAGAAAAGTTAGGAGGAATACCAGGAGATAGAGGCATCATTGTGGCCCCCTGTGCCACAGCCATGTCAGGGAGGGAAAACACTTCAGCATGGAGTCAATGGCACCGAAGAGGGCGCCGCTTGAGTAGGAAGGTCCAGCTGCTCTACCTGTTCCCTCAAAAGGCCTGAGGGCCTCAGACTGACTGGGCCAGGCAGCTGAACCAACCTCCGAGCCCACTGCTCCATAAGAATGGCCCACTGATGAAACTGCTCATCGGAAGCCCTTTCAAAAGGCGGGGAAGGGCTCCGATGTTGAAGAAGTCAGTCACTGGAGACAGAAACCGCTGACTCCAGAGGAAGAGACTGGCACCTGTCCCCAATAACCGACTGTGGATGCACAGACATACCAGAAGGTGACCTCGAGTGATGCCTTCTCTTTTTTGACCTGTGGCCCGAAGAACAGCTCGAGGCTGAACGGTGCAGAGAGTGCGGCCATTTTCTTTTTTGGGGGGGCCCGCCCCTCCTCCCGAGCATCAGATCGTTGGTTGTCAGACCCCCCTCTGAAGAAGGCAGTGGACCAGACCCAGCCCAGCTGACTGAACAGCTTCCATATGAAGTCCCCTACCATCATATGACCCATTCATGGTTGACTCTGTCAAAGTAGGCTGAAGACTTCTTTTGTTAATAAGGAAAGATAAAAGTAAGCGGTACTTATTTCGAGATATATTACAAAACAATAAACTGAAAACTATGGTGCTAGTTTGAAGTTTGACTCCTGGTGGGTGAGCGACGTCATCAATGAAGTGCACTCGATGGCGGGAAAAAAGGAACTGAGGCAGTTGGAGGGTTGACGCTGAGATAGTCATTGCCCATGAGCCAGGCTTGCAGCGCCACTCCTTGTGGCTACATCTCTGGCTCTGGCCCTCTTGCAAAAAAGTTTGCTCCCTCTGGGTCCTAGCACCTCCAGCATAGATCCCATCAGTGTGAATAAGTGGTGGAGACTTTATGTCCAGAAAGACAAGCACTATCCTTTCCCTATTCTAAAACCTGTGGAGAAAAACCCTATCCTTTCCCCTGTTCTAAAACCTGTAGAGAAAAGCTCTACCCTTTCCCTATTCTAAAACCTGCGGAGAAAAACCCTGTGCTTTCCCTATTCTAAAACCTTTGGAGGAAAAATCCTACCCTTTCCCTATTCTAAAACCTGTGGAGAAAAATCCTGTCTTTTCCCTATTATATAACATGTCATTTAGTCCACTCTTTGTTTTCTATTCATTTCTAACACACCATTTGTAATTCTGTATGGAAAAAAAAAAAACTATATATCCCTATATCTATCTACCACCTTTCTGCCAGAGACCAGTGGAAAAAAAAATTGACTACAATTGCCATATACTATTAGTTTTATTTTAGATCACTCTACTGGTCTGGAATTGGACTTTTTTTTCCCTAATTCACCCTATGCTACTATGCCCTAACTTATTTATTGAATTTTGAATTTGAATTTTTGCATCTTGGTCGGGGAAACCCTAAACACAGGTACACCCTGGGAGGGGAGGAGCTGGAGGCCTCAATAGGGGAAAAAGACCTAGGGGTCATGGTGGATGCATGTATGAATAACTCCGAGCAGTGCAGGAGAGCAGCTAGCAAGGTAAACAGGATGTTGAGATGCATCGTAAGGGGGGATCACCTTTAGGAACAAGGAAGTGATTCTGCCGCTGTACAATGGACTGGTTAGACCACACCTTGAGTACTGTGTACAGTACTGGAGACCACACTTGAAGAGAGACATACAGCTCCTGGAGAGGGTACAGAGGAGGGCAACAAAGAGGATATGAGGGCTAGGGGATTTGACGTATGAGGACAGACTTGAGGAGCTCTGCCTGTTTTCATTGGAGGTGAGGAGAGACAGGGGGGACATGATTGAGGTCTTCAAGTAACTCAAGGGAATATATAGGGTAAACATGGAGGGGGGATCTTTAGACTAAAGCAGGGAGGTATCACCAGAGGGCATGGTTTGAAGTTGGAAGGTGGAAGGGTGAGGAGGGAAAGAGGAGGAGGTTTTTCACTGAGAGGGTGGTGGACCCTTGGAATGCACTGCCTGGCGAGCTGGTTCAGAGATCCACAGTGGAGGGCTTCAAGAGAGGGTGGTACAGACACAGGAAGTGGATGTATCAGATGATGGCCTGTCCCAGGGGGGTGGGGATGGATGATAGGGGTTTCTGGAGCACAAGGGATGGGAGGGCCTCGGCACCCGACTAAGGATCTAAGGTTCGAGCAGACTCGATAGACCGTAAGGCCTAATCTGCTGGCAAATAGTATGTTAGTATGTTAATTTTGTTGACCTGTTAGGCCCATTGAGACTAGACCAGGGGGAGGGGGATACAGATGGTAACCAACTGAAATTGAACCAGATTAAGCTGTTGGTGGAATTTCTAGTGGAAGGGGGAAATTTGGCCAGGACACCGGGGAAATTCCACAACTCTTTTCGATAAGTGTCATGGAATCCTACTATTAGTTGATTGTTTGATTTGGTGAGGGAAACAGTGATTTGTCACAGGGTTAAATAAGATAGGTTTATCTGGTGAATGGGATTAGACTGTGTATTGCAATCTAGGGATTTTGTATGATCTGTTGTATTTATAGACAGTTTCCTATTTCTATCTGATTATTTTTGTACCAGTTTGTATTTATTTCATTTGCAATAAAAATTCCCCTACTCTTTTTGAGAAGTGCCATGGGATCTTTAACATCCACCTGAACCACCAGGACAGGAGATGGGACCTTGATTTAACTTCTAATGCAAAGGGCAGCATCTCAGGAGTGCAGCACCCGCCTCTTATGCTGCACTGCAGTGTCAGTATTGGGATATTAACCCAAATGCCTGGTGTAGGGATAGAACCCACAGCCTACTGATCTCCCAGCCTCAGAGATGAGTGTGCAACCTACTGAGCCACTGACACTGACAAACTGTTTTTCACAAGTTTTTGTTTTATATATATCCTCGTCATGCTTGTGACCTGTACGGAAAAAAAATGTTTGCTCTTGCCCTATGCTACACCATTTCATCAAGTGTTAACATACAGTCTGTAATATTTAATTTAACCAAAGTATTGTATCGCACCATGACATGAAGTCATCACTTGGAGTGTTCAAAACTAGTCTAAGAATAGGACACAGACAGTAATAGTAAATGTAGTCCACTCTGAAGAAAGGGGGGTTATTAGTGGGGTACTGCAGGGTTCAGTATTAGGACCAGTCTTCTTCAATGTCTTTTATAAGTGACATTGCAGAGGGAGTGGAAAGAAAAGTATGTCTCCTTGCAGATGACACAAAGACCTGCAACAGAGTTGATGCACAAGGTGGGGTGAAAAGGATGAGAAGGGACTTGACAAGGATATAGGAATGGTCAAATGTATGGCAGCTTAGATTCAATGCTAAGAAGTGCAAAGTAATGCACCTGGGAAACAAAAGCCCAGGGGAAGAGTACACAATGGGGGTGAGATACTAACAACAATAAAAATGGAAAGGGACCTGGGGGTAGTCATATCAGATGACCTAAAGGTGGAAAGCAATGTGAGAGGGCAGCAAGGAGGGCTGGGGGGATACTGGGATGCATAGGGAGAGGCATCACAAGTAGAAAACAGGAAGTTGTTATCCCTCTGTACAGACAGCTGGTGAGACCCCATCTTGAGTGCTGTGTGCAGTTCTGGAGACCCATTCTCTGCAAAGACATAGACAGAATGGAAGCTGTCCAGAGTAGAGCAACTAAAATGGTGCAAGATCTGCACCAGAAGACATATGAAGAGAGACTTAAGGAACCTAATATGTATAGCCTCAAGAAAAGGAGGGAGAGGGGGGACATGATAGAAACTTTCAAGTACTTCAAGGTAATCAACAAAGTCCAAGAGGGCAGCATCTTTCAGAAAAAGAGGTGTGCAAGAACAAGGGGGCACAATTTGAAGATGGGGCAGCTCAGAGGTAATGTAAGGAAGAATTTTTGTCTCAGAGAGGGTTGTGGATGCATGGAACGGCCTTCCGGAGGAGGTTGTGGAGTCAAAAACAGTGGTAAAATTCAAGCATGCATGGGGCAGTCATAAGGCAAGTCTAGGGGTTGGGGGTAGGAAGAAGTAGGCTGCTGGTTAACTATTATCTGCAGCTTGTCCATTAGGTAGGGAAATGGGAAGACTGTGTGGGCCAAGCGGTCCTAATCTGCCATCAAATTCTATGTTTCTTTGTTTCTGTGTAAGCATTATAATTCATTCCAACTGATGAGATGGTGAAGGAGAAGTTTGTTGTGGTGCAATGCATACTAGTAGGTCTACAAGGCTGATTTATGTTAATACCGCAAGGTTTCCATAGCCTATTAGACAAACTAGTTTGTCTCCTACCTTAATCCCAGAAAGTATCAGTTGAGTAGTATCATATGAAGTCGAGATGTAAAATGTTGTAACGTAGCATCAGTGCAGTGTCTTGATCTTCAGTGTCATTCAAAAAGGGTAATTTTGCGATTTCTGTAGATTTGTTCTCTGAGAAATAAGAAATACGCAATCAATCAATGTGATGACTTTGGGACACACTACTGCACCACTTTTACCACATCCAGGCACCAAGTGTGAATTACTCATGAGCACCTCAAAATGGCCACCTTTCCTAAAATGTTATTCCATGGTGCAGCAGGTTAAGCTGGAGAGCAGAGTGTATGCTCACTCTACTAGAGCAGTCACGGCATCCCTGGCAGAGATCCGCAATGTGCCTATTGCAATGCAGCTACCTGGAGCTCAGTGCATACTTTCGTCAAGCACTATGCCCTGGATGTCCATGCCAGGCGACATCTTTCATTTGGCAGGACTATCCCTAGTGGACTTCTGTCCTAAAAAGCTTCAAAATGTCTGCCTTTGCTAAAATACTTCAAAACAGCCACCTTTGTTTAAAAAGCTCTCTGTATGGGTCAGGGTTGATGTGGTATGGTGGTAATCAGTCATGTGACCACTTCCGGACATACTACTGCAATACTTTTGCCATATCCGGACACCAAGTGTGAATCTCTGGTGAGTGCCTCAAAATGACTGCCTTTTCTAAAGTGCCTTAAAATAGCCACCTTTGCTAAAAAGTTCTCTGAATGGGTCTGTGTTGATGAGGTATGGTGGTAATCAGTCATGTAAACACTACCGGACTCAAAGTCACTTAACTTCCTTGTGCTCCCAGGTCTCACCTGTAAATAAGCTTTCAGCTTAGTGTTTCTCACCTAGTAAAACAAAGGTTAAAAAAAAGAATTAAAAAATAAAGGTAAAAAAAAAGTACACCTCCACTTTTGCTAGATATGGGTACCAAGTGTGAATCACTAGTGAGCAGCTCAAAATGGTCATCTTTGATTAAATGCCTCCAAATGGCCACCTTTGATAGAATGCCTCAAAATGGCCACTTTTGCTAAAATGTTATCTTTATGAGTTAGGGTTGATGTGGTATGGTGGCAGTCAGTCATGTGACCACTACCAGACACAGTACTGCACCACTTTTGCCACATCCAGGCACCAAGTGTGAATCACTGTTTAGTACCTCAAAACAGCTGTCTTTGTAAAATGCCTCAAAATTGGCACCTTTGATAAATTAATTCAAAATGGCTGCCTTTGCTAAAATGCCTCAGTCAAGTGACCACTAATGGACACAGTACTGCACCACTTTTGGCACACCCAGGCACTAATTACCTTCAATACAAGGCACAACTACCAATAAAGCATCTCCTGGAGTCCAATGGCCTCTCCATGACCTCCCACACCAGGTCCCACCATTCACAAAATTTATTCCCTGGTGTATGTGAATTCCACAACACCTTATGAGAAATGGCACCATCACAGAAAAAGCATTCCTGGGTGTCTAGTGGCCCCATCTCACTCTCCAAACTCATACCAATTACTGTTGCACATACCTGACACCAACCACACATAGGTTTCAATCCTTGGACCTTGCACGGTCCCAACAAGTGAACACCACCTCCCCCTCAGTCACTGGGTGCTAGATCCGCAGGTGACAGCCAAAACTCAACTGAACCCATACTCATTACTGCTACACCTTGCTGACACCAGCCAAACAGAGATTTCAACCATGGGACTTTGCATGGTCCCAGTGAAGTAATGCCACCACCCAAATGAGAGCTGGATCCTGAGGTCACATGAAAAATATATTATCTATTGCTTGTTTAATTATGATATGCTCCCCTTGATTAACCAAGTCACCATGCTAAAAAGATACACACACACACATATATGATATGCAGTGGCGTGACTAGAAATATCACTGATACTCCACTGAGCGTAGTTTGACTACTGCACATAATGTAATGAATGTTTTATCTCTGACAGGTGTGAAGTCCACTAGAATCACATTCTCACCATATTGTATGTAACGTAGCATTCCTACAAAATACAAACAACAAAATCCATTGATTTCAGTCTTGTGACAGATGAACAAATTGCAATGTTACAGGAAACAGGAACCATGATAAACACTGCCTGTACTCCAGCCCCAGCTCCACCCAAATGCAACCTCAACAAGCTTTAACATAGCCCAAAAAGTACACCTTTTGCAGTAAGAAAAAATGTTTTAACCACTCACTGATTAGCAAAACGTGTTTGCCTTTTCAACCTAAAATACCCGAGGTTCCAAATAGACTAACATTGTTAGCAGTTTCATGAGGTCAAACCCTGACTGAACTTTGAAACATAAATACATACTGTACATGAATTTACAAATATCAAAACCCAAGCTAAACTGTAACTTACCGTTAGTGACATCACATAGTAACCTACCTTAATAGAGTACAATGATTGTCATATGGAAGGCGACCCCGACGACAGGCGATAGGGCATTTGGCGTATATATCCTTATACATGGTTCATTTTAAAGACTATTGGCCTATATACTCCAATCTGAAAAATAAAATTTAAAGACATTATACAATCAGAAATTTATAGGTGATTGGATTAAATAGTGCACATTCCATTCCACTATATTACATGGTCATTCATCCCATTACATATCCTAAGCACAAATTAATATACCAGAAAATTATAGTCATGGCATGACAAACATCCACGATTGCCATCACAGTCAGTGGTACAATAGATATGACCTCAGCTATGTGGCTTAGTAGCCGTAGGAATTTTCTGGCTGTGATGTGCTGAGATGCTGATATAGTAGAAGCTGGTCATGCACTTGCAAGTGGTCTGCCCTGTCTGGCGACAGTTAGGCCTTGTCTTGAGCTCAGTCATCCCCCTTCAAACAAGCACTCACACATCCTCCTTTCCATCCAAAGCCTGCTGAACCAGGACTCAGGTTGCTAACATCTGGAGTAGAAATGGAGCCTTCACTGCTGGCATATATACCCCTTTACTACCTATGCAGACATAACTGAGCAATCAAGATCTCCCTCCCTCCTCTGTCCCACTAAAGCACTGCTGCACCATAAAACAGGTTGCTGAGTGCAGGTGCAGAAACCTTCTGGCTTTTCTCCCCCTTGACCCCCATGGACAGACATCACCTAGCAAACAACCTCACACCCCTAACTCTATCCCTCTTAAGCATCGCTGCACTGGACAACAGGTTGCTAAGGGCAGGAGCAGAAATGGAGGCCTCCCTACTGGTGTCTCTCCCCCTTGACTACCTGGAAAGCCATCACCTAGCAAACATGCTCCCATCCCTCATCCATCCCTCTTAAGTGCTACTGCACCAGAAAATGAGTTGCTGAGGGCAGGAGCAGAAATGGAGACCTCCTTGCTGGCGTCTCTCCCCCTTGACTACCTGGACAAATATCACCTAGCAAAGAAGTTCACACTCCTCCTCCATCCCTCTTATACAAAAGTGGGAACAAAGAGGAAGCAGGGAACTACAGACCAGTCAGCCTCACCTCGGTAGTGGGAAAGATCATGGAAGCACTACTGAAGGAGAGATTGGTGGAACATCTGGTTGTCAATGGACTACAGGACCCAAGGCAGCATGGTTTCACCAGGGGGAGGTCATGTCAGACCAACCTCATTGAATTTTTTGACTGGGTGACTAGGGAGGTGGATCAGGGAGAGCAGTGGACATGGCCTATCTGGACTTCAGCAAGGCCTTTGACACTGTGCCACATAGAGACTATTACACAAACTGGGGAATATGGGTGTGGGCAGGACAGTAGTGTGGTGGGTAGGTAACTGGCTGGGTGGCAGGACACAGAGGGTGGTGGTAAATGGCTGTCACTCCACAGAGGAAGAGTGACCAGTAAGGTACCACAGGGATCAGTGCTGGGACGGTCTTATTCAACATCTTCATCAGTGACATTGCACAGGATATAGAAGGCAGAATTTCACTGTTCGCTGGCGACACAAAGCTCTGTAACAGAGTAGACACACCAGAGGGTGTAGACAGAATGAGAAGGGACCTGCAGAAACTTGAAGAATGGTCAAGGGTTTGGCAGTTGAAATTCAATGCAAAGAAGTGCAAGATAATGCATATGGGGCACAAAAACCCTGGCACAATATATCAGTTGGGGGTGAGATATAGCATGCACCAAGCAGGAAGGGATCTTGGGCTTGTCCCTCTGATGACCTCAAGGTAGGGAAACAGTGTGACAAGGCATCAGGTAAAGCAAATAGGATGCTGGGATGTATAGGCAGGGCATCACCAGCAGGAAAAGGAGGTCATAATTCCGCTATACAAGACACTAGTGAGGCCCCACCTGGAGTACAGTGTACAATTCTGGAGACCATACCTACGTAAGGACATAGACAGGGTAGAGAAGGTTCAGAGGAGGGCAACAAAGATGGTGCATGGGTTGCATCACAAGTCCTATGAAGACAGGTTGAAGGAACTGAACATGTACTCCCTGGAGGAGAGAGGAGAGAGAGGGATATGATGAGACATACAAGTATCTTACAGGGAGGAACAGGGTGCAGGAAAACACTATTTTAAGCGAAAAAGATGTTTCAGGACTAGGGGCATGGGATGAAGTTGGAGGGGAGGACGATTCAGAGGAAACATGAGAAAGAATTTCTTCACAGAGCAGGGTGGTGGACAAGTGGAACACCCTGCCAGAGGAAGTGGTGGGGGCTGAAACAATCACGGGATTTAAGAATGCATGGGATAGACATAAAGGAATTCTAGAGGTCAGGTGTAAGGGGAAATAGACTTCTAGGAAAACAAACTGAACTTACAAGCTCAAATGGGCAGACTAGGTGGGCCATAGGCCCTTATCTGCCGACACTGTCTATGTATCTATGTATCTATGTATCTTAACCATTGCTGCACCAGCAAATGAGTTGCTGAGTGTAGGAGCAGAAACAGAGAACTCCTTGATGGTGTCTCTACCCATTGACAAGCTGGACAGACATTACATAGTAAATGAGCTCTCCCCCCTCATCTGTACCTCTTAGGTGCTGCTGCATCAGAAAATGAGTTGATGAGGGCTGGTCAGAAATGGAGACTTCCCTTCTGGCATCTCTTCCCTTTGACCACCTGGACAAACATCACCTATCAAACAAGCACACACTCATCTTCTGTCCCTCTTAAGCACTGCTGCACCAGAAAATCAGCTACTGAGGGCAGGAGCAGAAACAGAGAACTCCCTGCTGGCTTCTCTCCCCCTTGACTACTTGGACAAACATCACCTATCAAAAAAGCTCAAACTCCTCCTCTATCCCTCTTAAGCTCTGCTGCACCATAAAATGAGTTGCTAGGTATAGAAGCAGACATGGTGAACTCCCTGCTGGTGTCTCTACCCTCTGACAACCAGGATGGACAGACATCACCTATCAAAAAAGCTCTCACCCCTCAGCGATCTCTCTTAAGCACTGCAGCACCAGAAAATGGGTTGTGTGTGCAGGAGCAGAAACAGAGACCTACATGCTGGCATCTCTCACCCCTCAACTACCTGGGCAGACATCACCTAGCAAGCAAGCTCACACCCCTCCTCCATCCCACTTAAGCACTGCTGCACCAAAAAATGGGTTCCTTAAGGTTGGAGCAGAAATGGAGATCTCCCTGCTGACATCTCTCCCCCTCAATTCCGTGGATGGACATCACTTAGCAAACAAGTTCACACCCCTCCTTTGTCCCTCTTAAGTGGTGCTACACCAGATAATGGGTTGCAGAGGGCAGGAGCAGAAACAGAGACTTCCCTAATGGCAACTCTCACCCTTGACTTCGTGGACAGACATCACATAATAAATACACTCGCACCCCTCCTCCATCCTTCTTAAGCACTGCTGCCCATGAAAATGGGTTGCTGAGGGAAGAAGCAGAAATGGAGATCTCCCTGTTGGCATCTCTACCCCTTAACTTCCTGGACAGACATCATCTAACAAACAAGCTCTCACCCCTCTTCCATCCCACTGAAACACTGCTGCATCAGAAAATGGGTTGCTGAGGGCAGGATCAGAAACAGAAACCTCCCTGCAGGTGTCTTTCTCCCTTGGCTCCATGGTCAGACATCACTTAACAAATACACTCGCACCCCTCCTCCATCCTTCTTGAGCACTGCTGCCTATGAAAATGGGTTGATGAGGGCAGAAGCAGAAATGGAGATCTCCCTGCCTGGGTCTCTACCCCTTGACTTCCTGGACAGACATTATCTACCAAACATGCACTCACTCCTCCTCCATCCCACTGGAGCACTGCTGAATCAGAAAATGGGTTGCTAAGGGTAGGAGCAGAAACAGAGACCTCCCTGCTGGTGTCTTTCTCCCTTGACACTGTGGTCAGACATCACCTACTAAACAAGCTCTAACCCCTCCTCTATCCCATTCAAGTGTAGTTGAACCAGGATACTGGCTGCAGAGGGCAGGAGCAGAAACGGAGCCCTCTCTAGTGGTGTATCATTCTCCAGACTACTTGTACAGACATCCCCTTGCTAATAAGTTCACACCCTTCCTCTATCCCACTCAAGCACTGCTGCACCAGAAAACTTTATTCATGATTTCTGTTACTGTAAATGTTTTTTTGTTCCCCAGTAGTCTCTCTCTCTCCCCCCCATCTGGATGGCATCATCAGAAGTTTATTTTACCTGACTGCCCTTACCCTGCCTCAACACACAGCCACATTGAGTTCTGGAAAACACTTTTTTCATATTTTCTTACTGTAAAAGGTTTTGTTGTTGCCCAGCAGTCTTAGTCTTTCTCTCTCTCGCTCGCTCTCCCATTTGGATGGTATCATCAAAGATTTATTTTACCAGTCTTTTTACAGATACAGGTGGAAGATATTCACAGAACAGACAGATCAGTATTAGTGGCAGTAACCTGTCTGCAGAGATGAACAACCTGCATTATCACACTACCAAATGACACATGAATGAGTAAATAAAAAAATGAAAATAATAAAGATAAAAATAAACTAACTTCTGGTGTCTTTGTCATACATTTGTCAAGTAACATTACTGTATTGAAAATAAAATAGTCACAACTAAGAAAAATACAATGAGCCTGATTGTTGAAGTCCACTTAGACCCAAGTCCATATATTGGTTGGAGCCCATTTGTGTTTGGTTGCCTTGAGAACTGGTTGTCTTCAGTGCTGGTTGCCATAAGGACATGTATCCTTGAGGGCCATCAGCCTAGCGGGCTGGTTGCCTTGAGGGCTTGTTGCCTTGAACATTATCAGCCTTGAGGGGTAGTTGTCTTGAGGGCCAATAGCCTAGAGGGCTGGTTGCCTTGAAGACCATCAGCCTTGAGGGCTGGTTGTTGAGAGCCAACAGTTTTGAGGGCCGTGTTGCCTCTAGGGCCATCAGCCATGGGGTATAGTTGCCTTAAGAGACATCAAACTTGATGGCTGATTGTCTCAAAGGCCATCAGCCTTGAGGTCTGGTTGCCTTGAGGGTCATCAGCCTTGAGGGCTGGTTGCATTAAGGGCCATCAGCCTTGGGGGATGGTTGCCAAGAGGGCCATCAGCCTTGAATGCTGGTTGCCTTATTGGTCATAAACCTTGAAGGCATAAGCCTTGAGGGCTGGTTGACTTAAGAGCCAACAGCCTTGAGGGTCATCAGCATTGAGGGCCATAAACCTTGAGGGCCATAAGCTTTGAAGGCTGGTTGCCTTGAAGGCCTTCAGCCATGAGGGGTAATTGTCTTCAGGCCCATCAGCCTTGAGGATCAGGAGCCTTGAGGGATAGTTGTCTTGAAGCCCAGGAGCCTTGAGGGCTGCTTGCCTTGAGGACCAGCCTTGAGAGCTGGTTGCCTTAAGGGCCTTCAGCCTAGAGGGCTGGTTGCCTTGCATGCCATCAGCCTTGATGGCTGGTTGCCTCGAAGGCCATCAGCCTTTAGGGCTGGTTGCCTTGAGGGGCAGTTGCCTTGAGGGTCATTAGCCTTGAGGCTGGTTGCAATAAGGGCCATAAGCCTGAGGACCAGGAGTCTTGTAGGCCATGAGCTTTGAGGGCTGGTTGCCTTGAGGGCCTTCAGCCATGAGAGCTAGCTGCATTAAAGGGCCATCAGATACAGGGGATAGTTGGCTCAAGGGCCATCAGCCTTGAGGGCTGGTTGCCTTGAAGGCCATCATCCTTGTGGGCCATCAGCCTTGAGGGCTGGTGATCTTGAGGGTCATCAGTCTTGAGGTCTGGTTGCCTTGAGGGAATTCAGCCTTGTGGGTCAGGAGCCTTGAGGGCTGGTTGACTTGAGGACCATAAGCCTCAAGGGTCATCGACCTTAAGGGCCATAAGCCTTAAGGCCTGGTTGTCTTGAGGTCCTTCAGCCCTGAAGGCCTTCAACCTTGGGAGCTGGTTACATTGAGGGCCATCAGATATGGGGGGATAGTTGGCTCAAGGGCCATCAGCCTTGATGGTTGATTGCCTTGAGGGCCTCTTGCCTTAAGGGCTGCTAGACATGGCAATTGTTGTACAGTGATCATCTATTTCTCATTGGTTGCCTTGAGGGTAGTCAACTTGATGTTGGTGGTGGCCTCACAAATTTCCATGTCAGAGGCCATTCAGTTGCCGTGAAGGTCATAGGCATTGAGGGTTCATTGCCTTTAGGGCTCAGGGTCAATGTGGTGCAGTGGTAATCAGTCACGTGACTACTACCCATCACAGTACTGCATCACTTTTGCCACATCCAGGAACCTTCTCTGAACTACATGTGAGTGCCTATAAATGGCCACCTTTGCTAAAATGCTTTCATAATGACTAAGGATGTTAGGGAGAAGTAACAGCAATTAGAAGGAGTTCAGCTGTGCAATGGCTCTGACCTCAGGACCTACCACCTGGTGTTTGTGGGGTGATGGGATTCTCCTGAGTGATACTGTTCAAGGTCCCATATGCCCGGTTGCTGTCAGGGAGATTGCACAGAGCTGGGCAGGAGGTCATAGCCACAACCCAACTGAACACCATACCAGGACGTTTACTCCTCACTGACTCCCTTAAGCATTATGAGAACATTTTAGCAAAGGTGGCCAATTTAAGGTGCTCACACAAATTCAGAGAAGGTTCCTGGATGTGGCAACAGTGGTGCAGAAGTATGTTGGGTAGTGGTCACATGACTGATTACCACTATACTGCATCAACTCTAACCAATTCAGAGAGCTTTTTCAGCAAATGTAGCCATGTTGAGTATTTGTTAGTAAAGGAAGCCATTTTGAAGTACTATATCAAAGGAGGCCATTTTGGGGCATTATAGGTAATTTGCCCTTTTTGAGGATCTCACCAATATTTCACACAAGGTGACAGATGTGGCAAAGGTTTACCTCAAGGTAACCAACTGCAAGTGAACTATTAGTATACAACAATTGCCAATTAGTGATAGCTGAACACCAAATGCTACACCTAACAGCCCTCAAGGTAAAATGCCATCATGGTGAAAAGGTCCTAGCACCCATTTGTTGTTGGTTGCCTAGAAGGCTTGTTGAATTGAGGGCCATCAGGCAGAGCAATTGGTTTACACCAACTGACCATTGGCAAGTGGTATATACCAATTGCCCATTTGTGTTTTGTTGCCTTGCGGGTCACATGAATCATTACCACTATACCACATCATCCTAACCCATTCAGAGAGCTTTTTTTTAGCAAATGACACCATTTTGAGAATTTATTTTAGCAAAGGCAGCCATTTTGAGACTTGATATCAAAGGATGCCATTTTGAGGCATTTTAGGTAAGGTGACCTTTTTGAGGCGCTCACCAATAATTCACAGAAGGTGACCAGATGTGACAAAGGTGTCCCTCAAGGCAACCAATCACAAATGGACTGTTGGTTTTCACCAATCACCCATGTCTGTTTAGTTGCCTTGAGGGCTTTCAGTTTTGAAGGCTGGTTGTCTCAAAGGCCATCAGTCTTGAGGGCTGGTTGCCTGGAGGGCCATCAGCATTGAAGTCTGGTTCCTGGAGGGCCATCAGTCTTGAGGGCGGGTTGCCTTGAGGGATTGCAGCCTTGAGGGCTTGTTGAGTAGAAGGCCATCAGTCTTGAGGGCAGGTTGCCTTGAGGGTTTTCTGCCTTCATGGCTGGTTGCCTTGAGGGCCTTCAGCCTTGAGGGCTGGTTGCCTTAAGGCCATAAGCCATGAGGGCTTGGTGAGTAGAGGGCCATCAGCCTTGAGGGCTGGTTGCTTTGAGGGCCTTCAGCCTTGAGTGCTGGTTGCCTTGAAGGCCTTCAACCTTGAGGGCTGGTTCCTTTGAGAGCCATCAACCTTGAGGGCTTGTTGCCTTGAGCATCATCAGCCTTGAGGGATGGTTGCCTTGAGGGACAAAAGCATAGAGGGCTGGTTGCCTTGAAGATCATCAGCCTTGAGGGCCGGTTGTCGAGAGCCAACAGTTTTGAGGATCAGTTGCATTGAGGGGCATCAGCCATGGGGTATAGTTACCTTAAGGGCCATCAGCCTTGAGGGCTGGTTGCATTAAGGGCCTTCAGCCTTGAGGGATGGTTGCCATAAGGGCCATCAGCCTTGAATGCTGGTTGCCTTGTTGGCCATAAGCCTTGAGGGCATAAGACATGAAGGCCATCAGCCTTGAGGGCTTGTTGCCTTGAAGGCCTTCAGCCTTGAGGGCTAATTGTCTTCAGCACCATCAGCCTTGCGGATCAGGAGCCTTGAGGGTAGTTGTCTTGAGGGAAAGGATCCTTGAGGGGTGGTTACCTAGAGGACCATCAGCCTTGAGAGCTGGTTTCCTTAAGGGCCTTCAGTCTAGAGGGCTGCTTACATGGAGGGCCATTAGCCTTGAGTTCTGGGGTGTGTAAATCAAATTTTTAAACACTTACCCAAGGGCAAGTGATGTGGTAAAATTTACTTGCCCATGATATCTTGTACTTGCCCTACTGCAGAAGATACTGCACTGTAAAAAACAACATTACAACCACTCATGACCCAAAAAAGGTGAAGTTTGTTCTTACCTTGCTCATATGTATGTTATCTACATCACAGTATACAGTGACTCATGCAGAAAGTGCAGAAGAAATGTACTGAGCTTGGGCTGGCTGCTTGAAGTATTCAGGAATAAGCTGATTAGCAAAGTATAAGCTGGAAAGGAAAGCTAGTTATGTTATGTAGTGCAGACTGAGTCTCCCAGACTAGTGTAAGTTATCTTTATCTGTAGTGTGTTGTGTGTAATATAAACACAAAATCATTATAACCTTGCATATTATTTAGTTGGTCTGAAATACAGATTGTCAGTACTTAGTTTAAACATTACAGAATTGAGAGATGCAGATGTTTTTTAGTTGAGTATTCATTATTTTTATTTTGTTTTCAGTTCAGACAGTGACAGATGAGAATGAGAGATCAGCCTTGATATTAGCACAGTTAGTCAACAATGACAATGAACGACAGCATCATTCTTCAATCAATGTTCAATGAAAAGATGTATGAAGATGACGAAGTGCAGTGCAGATGCAGATTACAGAACAGATTAGTTTAGACAGATCAATAGTCATGACATTATTTAAACAGCTTTTTTTGCCAAATTACAGTATAGTTGTTGAGTTATTATCATGATGCCTGTCTAGGTTTGGCAGTGGCAGCAGCAGCAGCAAAAAGTCGATGTACATCAATGTCTGTCTGTTTGTGTCTTGACTTATTGAAGCATATTTTTTGTTTTGTTACATCTCTCTATACAATAAGCTATATCAAACCATTTGGTTCTGGATTATCCTGAATTATGAATGCCAAGAAAGACTAATAAATATTACAACAAAGCAACTGTTGAACATTATATCTAGTAACAAAAAGTTTTATTTTGTGTTTTTTGTTGACAATTAGTACAAAAAGCTATATAGCTTTTTAACATTTATATAATGATGTACAAACAAACAAGCCACCATGCCGGCCATGGCTCACGCTGAGCCTGAGACAATGCAGTTGTATTGTATAAGTGTTAAAACAAGCCCGTCTGACACACGTCCTTCATAGTAAAAGCATATAGAAGTACTAGAAGATTCAAAATTTAAAATGCTGTGCCAAACTGCTATTATCAAATCATAAAACATTATGACATCATTCAAGATAAGTCTCATGATTCTGAAACTCATGAGACTACTATATACACAAATACAATAATATTTTATGAAGTATTTAATTTGTCCTCATGGATCAGGATACTAGTACCAGTGTGTACTGTCTGCCAGGAAGTGCTTAAGACAAGTACATTCAGAAGTTGTCATATGAATTGAACTGGCCCTTGAGTTCTTTTTTTGTTAGTGACACTGATACCCAGTCCATCCCACATGGTGGCATCACTCTTTTTTGAATATACGGTATGCCAATCTCTATCAATTACTTACAAGTTAAAACAAAGACCAAAGAGGAAAGGTAACATCTGAAGATTTTGGACAAGTGAGCTAGTAGACTGCAATGGAATAATTCCTGGCAGTACACACAGTCAGCTAGGATGGTGGGTTGAATTGAGAATATACAGACAGGAACGGGGTAGGTGTATGTTACATGTAGAGATTTACTGCAGTGCAGCAACATGTCATGTAAGTGTCATGTGACACTGCTTGATTTTTGCAACTTGTTTGGATATTGAGCACTAAACAGTAAAGTTCAGGTAGTGTACTGACTGCCTGCAATTAGTAGTAAATTTAATTTCACATACAGTCAACTGTCACTTACTCCTTGTATCAGAAGAATTTTGTTTTCCCAATGTTTTTGTAAATCTAATTAGAAGATATTTTGACCATCTGACATTAGAGGTGGTGATGTACAGATGGTTTGGATGGAAGTTTGGAACTGCAGTAAGTTTTTGATGCCCCGGCATCCCCTCAAATAAAAGAGTAGTTCTTCTAGTCCTCCCACGATACCCCATTATTGTCAGGTGGTTGAAAATCTTCAAATTAGTAAACACGGAAGAAAAAATACTTGAGATATGAACTGATTGTTTACTAAATATGAAACTTTCAATTAATTTTAGACAGCCAGTTTCAAAGTCAAGTTGTCATTGCTCAATGTCTTTAAGCCTAAGGTTATGCACTGCACAGTTGTACAAGTACAATACAGGTCTGTTACATCAAAAATGTCTGAGTGAGGAGTGCTACAGCTGTGATGACTGTCAGTGATGCTGTCACAAAAAGTTTCTGTTTGGTTGCACGTGAGTGGCCCAGCTTAAACAGCAATGCAGGACAGCCAAGCACAAAAGTCGACCACCACCACTGAGAGCACCACAGAGACCAGTCATGTATTTCCCTCCATCATGTTGAAAACCTTCCCATGTAGAACAGAAGAATTAGTCACAGCAACTCAATGGTGAAGATGTTATGCTGCTAGTACAAGTGGTTGCATCAGTGTATTTTCTGGCGTTATTCTGTACAGTGTACACAGATTTACACATCTTTCTTAGAGTAAAAAATAAACTAAAAAAAGATTTGTTTTATAACCTTGAGTGATTTGTGTGGCAGAACCAGGCTACAGAAGACACAACTCAAATATTGCCAGTGGGGCAGGGGCTTATGCTAATAGCCTATCTAACAGAATTAGCACCCTCCCATGATGAACCAGAGAATATCCAGACTATGCTTCCACTATTTATTGAGCAATTCACTTAAGAGTCAGTCAGAGGGCTCAGACAGAAATGCTTTCCAGCCAACACACCACCACAGTACCAGAAGTACTGCCTACCTTGTCTCTCCCTCCCCCGGCTAATCAATATTTAAATTACCTATCACCATATTTCTAATCATAGTGAACCAATAGTACTAGGTTTGTAAAATGTAAACAAATAGATTTCTTCCAGTGTAAAAGTGTAATGCTTAAGTGCAGATGACAGATGACAAGTTCAAGTCAATGAAGCAGTTTTATCTACCGACATCTTAGTATCCAATAAGCTGTCACAGCACGTAATGCTATGACTCCAGTCAAGTCATCACATCATCTGGTTATTATGGATTAGCATAATCTGCACTAAATTTATAATGGAAATCAGCATAGCCATATAGCCTAGGTCTAGACTATTCAGCTGCTGATTACACCAGACACATTACAAAAAAAAAAACACTGACCAGATATGACAAATTGAGCATAGAAAAGTCACATACAGTGGTGAATGTGCTTCAGCCTCCTCAAAACAAAGACAGCTTGTGTGTTTTTGACTGCATAACCTCACTACTTTGCTTTTTGGAGCACATCAACACAGTACAGATTGGAATTTGCCAGTCAAGTCAATATCAGCATATTCGGTCTTCTACAGTGTTGGTGTTGACCTTGATGACATTGACTTACTAGAAGACTTCAGCATCCCTGGTTGGTGTGTATGCCTGACAGTCTGTAATGACAGCACTGAGACAGGATGTGGGCAGTGGCTGTGTGCTGTGTGCTGGCTGGCACACACAGTTTTTCAAAGTTTACTGAAATCAGTCATGATCTGACTGATCAATAATTTTGATCAGGCAGACTGATTGTCAATTTATACAGGGAATATCTGTGCATACTGAACTGCAGCACAAACACAGATGCCTTGAGGATATGGTAGCAGTTATTCTTCAGTGTACTTCATCACATGATGATAATCGTCATTATCATCATCACTTAAAGTGATTGGTTCTGGAGTATCAAACATGTCTTCAAAATGTTGTTCCAAATCCATGATGTCTGAGGAGGATTCTGAAGTATTTTCAGATTAAGCTGAAGCATGATGTGCAGGCACCACTGGTGTACGATGACCATGCAAATGTCTATAACCAAGAGAAGCAGATAACCACAACTCAATTGCTTTTGTTGGATCAAAGTCTTTGAACTCTGGTCCCTGAACCATCACAAACATCTGTGACTGAAGTGACTGTTGAAGAAGTACTTATCTCATTCTGGTTTTCACCAACTTCATTACTGAGAAGACTCGTTCACATTTAGCTGTGCTGCAGCTTATGCACATCATCAATTCCACCAGTTTGATGATATTGATTAGCTGGGGGGAAGAAACTTGAATTAAGTTGCTATAAGCATCTACATAGTTAAGGTGATGGAATGAGCTTAGATAGCTTTTCAATGAGCAAAATTCTGATTGAATGTGTTTAATTTCTCCTTCTGAGAAAAGAGCCTGGAAGTGATTTAAAATAATCTTTAAGTCTTCAGTACCATGCTCTACAAGAGCTACTCTGTCACTTTGAGGTGGCCAAAATTTGTAGTCAGACACTGTAGTGACATTTTCACGTGGTTCCTGGAAGAACTCAGCAAATCATACATCAAACAACTTTATGAAAGACTGTACAAGAATTCTTAACATTTTATCTGGGTCTTGTAACTGAGGGCATTGTCCTTTCAGTTCAATCTCAGGACCTCTTATTGTTGTAAACACTTTGAGATATGGTTTGTAACCCTTCATAAATTCTGTCAGGTATTCACTGGGCTCATAGTTAGATGCTGTTAGCTGCAGCATTATACTCTCCAGCTCTGGAGCAAGTTTGATGATCAGCAGCTCCTCAGACTGAAAAAACTGTGCCAACTTACTGATTATTTCAAATACATCCATCATAATATACATTGTTTTGAGGATGCGTGGGTTTGTGATTTTGGAAAGGATGTTCTTTGCAGGTTGTGACATGGCAGCATCCCCTGATGCAGCAGCTTGTTCTAAAGCATAGTGACAAGAGAAAGGTTTTATCTTAATGCATTAAGAGCTCTAGACTTGCTAGAAACCCAGTGCACATCTTTGACATCTGGAATGTGGGCAGGAGAGGAATTGAGGACCTCAGCAATTGCTGACACTTCTCTTTTATGTTTGGGAGAATTTTGATAAAATCTGAATACACCTTTTACAGCAGTTTCTAAATCTTTAACAACCACATTTTCTTTCATTGTGTCTAGGATACTAAGCTCCAATTTGTGAGCAATGCAATGCGTTGAGATTAGCCTAGGAAAATCTTTGTCAATAAACCAGTTAATCCGTCTTTAACACTTTGCATAACTGATGCACCATCAAAGTTGCAGTTAACCAGATATGGTACTGTTGCTACTATATTCATAGATGGTGCTGACACTGTAACATGATGTGGTGGTGGTGGTGGTGGCAGAAAGTGTCCGACATCGCATGTATGTGCAGCAGTATGTGTAACCTGATTGCATTCCACTGCTGCTTCATATTCCACTTCCCAGTATTCTTCAGTGCCTGTTGATATGACTTGCAGGTCTTGACCGTCTTCCCCAACTTTGACTTAACTGTTACTGCGCTACGCTCACTGGATGAAGAGTGCACAGACAGTGATCCAGGCCTCAGGTTGGCTAATTTAAGACCAATACATGACAGTGCCTTTTTTAATTGCAGTGAGAACACCCTGTGCATGTGAATGTTCATGACTGACCAAGTCAATAAGGGCAGTAGTTGGTTTACCATTGACTACACAACAGATTAGTACATTTTCCTGCTCCATTGTAGCTATGTCAGTGTTTCCATTGGCAAGAACTGAAATGAAATGTGTTTCTTTTATCATTTTTGCCAAGTCAGACTTAATCACCTTTGCAATTGCTTCAATGAACTCTCTTCCTTTCTTAGGATCAAGGTAGTTGATACCTGTATCAAGACTGATTATCTGTAGTAACTGGCAATCCAGTTCATAGTCTGAAAATGGTTTTCCAAATTTAGCTGTTTTGTAAGCTAGAGTAAAAAAAAATTAATTTTTCCCCTCTGTGCTTCTGATATTTGAGTAAATGTTTTAATAATTAGTGACTCATATGATGAGACAGATAGGGTTGCAGTTGATGATGCAGGGGATGGGGATACAGAGTCGCTGACTGACTGTAGGCATTCAGTTGCTTCTCCATGTCTGTAGTAACAAGAACACTCAAGATGTGCTCTACTGGTTACATGACTTTTCATGGACTCTACTCTGTAGATGCTGCATCCTTCAAAAAAGGAATTGGAAAGCCCACCATCCTTTGCAAGATTAGGAAATGTATTACAGTACCTGCAGTACATTAAGCCATCATCCTCAGACTTAAAAAGCCAAGGCTAAGTGTTCTCCCAGTTGTGTAAATATACACGTTTCCTTTTCAGTTTGTCATATCGCTCATCTTTGTTACTGAATGCATCAATGCTTGTACTGCTGCCCTTATTAAGCTTCTTCTTTTTAATGCTTTCTGATTGTGACAAAGCTGTCAATGATGTAGGAGTCGATGGCGATGGAGGAGCATGACCACACTCACATCCATGCGGAGCCTCAGGTGCAGGTGCGGGTACACTGGTATTATTTTTTTTATTATGAATCCAAATCTAGTAAGTGACATGTTCAATATAGCTAGCCACTTAAACTACATTATCAGTAAACAAGCCTGATATGGCAACTACTTGCCACGTCCTGTGTATGTTCCTTAAAGGGTGTTCAAATAAAAACACACCCCGTTCCCTGTTTACAAGACTGAGAGTGTGAGTGAGGTGAGAACGAGACAGAAATGGAATGACTGAACACTACTGTCTGAGAAGAATTTAAGAGAAGTTAAATCAAGTATTTTTTACAGATTCAATGAAAAGCACTGTTGACTTGAGACTCGATACCAGAGAGCACAGTCATAATACAATATACAACAGTGCACAGAAATGACACATTTTCTAACTACTGAAAGAACGACAGACAGCCAGTAAAAAATCTTCCAGTCAGATTAGTATAGTAGATGAGTCAGTGCCACTGACAACGTGGTTGCTGCTGCTGCTACTGTTACTGCCACTGCACAGTTATCCCTGCATCGGTCCGCCTGTTACTTACATTACAGTAAGTGATGTCCAGTGTCCGATGTGACGTAAGCATACACATTTAGAATTGAATATTAAAATACAACAGATGTTACCTTCCCTAATCCCTTGTTATATATTGTTATGTACTGAACTGTAGATGGCCACTGTACTAAATAGAGATACAGTAATCAGAGAATCGACACAAAAAAATTGTATGAATAAAGAGTTGCTGACAGCTCAACTGTTGTGTTAAGATAACTTAAGAATCCTGTTTGCAACAAATTGTGGCATGGCTGCATGTCTGTCACACAGGGGTGGTCGTGTCACTGTGCTGTGTCCAACCAGTAGTCCAGACAGACCACTGGGCTCGCTAGACAAATCAATGTGGGATGGGATGTCACCAGGCCCAGGCCAAGGCCAGGGTCAAAAATACCTCAAAAGAGTCGCCTGAAGAAGAAAGATTCATTCACTGAGTGCCAGGGGCCCAGTTTTAAATCTTACTGTAATGCTTATGGCAATGGAACAAGCAGTGCTACAGTGCTGCACATCCATTGGCATCGCAACAAAGGCAGGCTCAGAAAAAACGAAGACAATTTTCAGTGTAAGCCAGTAACAAGCTAACAATAACAGCACGTAAGACAATCACTTCAAAGTGACAGTGTAATGGGGCTATGATTGCAAACTGCATAAAAGTAAACCCAGACTAATTAGATTACAGTGCCAATATGTGTTAGCGCCACCGCCAGCACAGTTCATCTGATGAAACTAAGTACATATAGATAGATATATATCTATATATATATAGATATATATCTATAAATATATATATATATATATATATATGTGCATATTATAGATCAATAAAGTTCTTGCATTTCGTTGAGTTTCTTGGTGGTGACTGATTCCATTACTGTTGTCTTTCTTGTCTCTGTGCTTCTTTGGTCCGTATTCTCACTACTGTATATGGTGAAGACACCCAAATGTGTTGCCATTTTGTTTCAACAACATTCACATGACTGAGTCTGATGACATCATCTGTAAAAAAATAAAACAACACAAGTTGTTCTACTCTGTGTATGTGTGTGTGTGTGTGTGTGTGTGTGTGGAGTGAATCAATTTATTTTGATCTTTCACAATATTATTACCAATTATTTGTAATTATATATGATTGTTATTAGTTACTTGCCTAGCCTGGCACTAGTAGGTGCCCGGTGCCCCGTGTGGTGTGGATGCACCTCACCCTCATGTACCCTTCACCCTCACCCACACCCCTCACCACCACTACCAACTACGAGTGACCCAATCTGACTTTAATTATGCAGGTCCTCTCTCATCTGTGTTTCCTAACAGAAGAGGGAAGAGTTACAGTAACAAGCATCCCAATATTCCCATTCCTGAATCACCCACCCCACTCCTGATCACAGCCTGGACATTGACATGCTGTAGCAGGATTGTGGTCCATATAACAAAATCATGTTGGAGCGTAGACTTAGAGATTAGAGGTGGAGAATAGTTCATAGCTACAATGCCACACACAGACACGTGACACTCCCTTATTTTTTTTCATTGGTTTTGCTGATGTGACCCTGGGGCCTGGGCCCTGAGCCCCACTAACTATCAGCTTGTGTGATCATCATTTCATTGCTCCATTTGTTAGGAAACACAGATGAGAGAGGACCTGCATAATTAAAGTCAGATTGGGTCACTCGTAGGTGGTAGTGGTAGCGAGGGGTGTGGGTGAAGGGTACATGAGGGTGAGATGCATCCACACCACAAGACACACGGCACCAGGTACCTACTAATGCCAGGCTAGGCACTTCAGTAAAGTAACCTAACAAGCTGATCATTAAAAAACACTGAACAATATACACTCCCTCTCCCTCAAGCCAGACTAGAGGAGGTCCCCCGCCCCACCCCCTATTGAAGCTGCACTATCTTCATAACAAAAAAAGGCAGAAGGGGATGGGCTGTCACTGCTGTCAGCCAGAGTGCCACGAATCCTACCTTACCATACTTGCCACATGAGTAGCAACATGGAGACATCTTCAGAGTGCCAGCCAGTCGACTCTGCCGCTGCGTCTGCATCAACCGAACATCTTTGTTTTTTCTTCAGAAGACAGAACTTAAAGTCACTGTGTCTTCTCCCCTCCTGTAAAAGTAAAACAACTGAACTATAAAAATGTTCTCAGAAATGCTGCAATCTGATGGGCTGTAAGTGAGGAATATATTATATACAACACCATTTGGACTGCATTGATTACAACAATACATTATCCATTTTAATATATACCTGCCTATACTATTGTCATGATGAAGAAGAGACAGATCATCATCACTTGCAAAAAGCTTTACATGGTACCATTGCAAAAAAACACATGCATGCAGTCAGAGTTAAGCCAGCTAGTGTAGTGTTCCTTTACTGTTATTTTCTTCCCAAAGGCCATTTCATATTGCATGCTCCCCTGGATACCACCAAGCCTAGGACATGACAGTAGCCAACACAATCACATAATTCAATGTGTCAGTGTGTCAGTGATGCACATGAGGCTAGGTTTGGGATATCAACCTGTGATTTTCCAACTACTACTACATCTATCACACTTTACACAACCATGTAAGTCAAGACAGTAGACTGACTGTGTGAGTCTGTGCTGTGCTATATAGACAGTGCTACCACCTACCTACTGTGCTGATATGCAAAATAAAAATTAGATGTCACAACAATGTACCTGGCCGTCTGTGACTCTGTGCTATTATTATACAGCTGAGCAGGTGATTCTGGTTAGCGGTTAGCCACTTCAGCTTCGGCAAAATTAAAGAACAGAAACAACACTGCACCACAATTTCTTGCACGTATTGAACGAGTTCAGCAAGTGACAAGTCTCTGCAAAAGAAAAGAAAGTATATTGAATTATAAAAATAAATGGTCACAGAAATGCTGCAATCTGATTGATTCATTGGCTGCTGCTGTATGATTCTGACAGCCTTTTTTTAGTTGCATAATAAATCACTGTTAATCAATATTTTCATGAGATTCATGATTCCAGCCAGAATGATCATCTGTCAGAGGAAGTGGTGGGGGCCGAAACAATCACGGGATTTAAGAATGCATGGGATAGACATAAAGGAATTCTGGAGGTCAGGGGTAAGGGGCAACAGACTTATAGGAAAACATAAACTGAACTTACAAGCTCAAATGGGCAGACTGGGTGGGCCATAGGCTCTTATCTGCCGACAGTGTCTATGTATCTATGTATCTATGTAGATCTACGCCCACCACTGGCAGAGCACACATCCTTCCTCTATTCCATTTCCATCTATCTAGCACACTCAAAAGACAGAATGACTGGAACAATGCATTATTAGACTAGACTGAACCAACCAGCATTTTAACTACTGTGGTAGTAGGTGGAAAAACTATTTTATTAATCTCATCATGATGACTCCGAGAAAGGAAAACAAACAATCCAACAATATACTTTTAACACTTAATTCCTTCTGAGGATTAAAAATATTCCTAATGGCTTGCCGCTTAAGTTAAATCAAAAGAAAATGAATACTAATAAAAAATATAAACAGTTCTTGACTTCACTTTTCCTGTCTGTTCTCCCTGACGTCCAACCCTACATGCACCTGGGCCACCACCCCTCCCCAGCATTGCCACCGCAATCATCACCCGTCCAACCACCCATCCATCGTATCTTCTGTGATGACCTTCATTCATGCCTACTGCATCCATACACAGGCTAGTGGCTATGGCTACTAGTTGTTACTAGTCAGTGTAAGCATACTATTATACTTAGTATAAACCCCTGCCTCAGCACAGCCTGAGGTGGGCCACTACCCTGACTGAAGCCCATGCACCGCCACCCACTTCCTGAGATTGAGCTGGCATGATGAGTCTGATGGAGCAAGCGCAGTCAATATAAATTCACACTAGTGGGGTACGTATGTGTGCTTGGCTTGGCTGGGCCTCCCTTGTGCACATAAATTATAATTATAGGTTATAATTTATAGCTAGTAATACCTTCCTCACCTGCCTAGCCTATGTCCTGGTAATATCCTGTTCGTCGCTCTGATGAGTGATGATGTCACTACACTAAACAGTGCATGCCACCTGGCTACACACCACAACTACTTGCAATCATGAGCCAAGATGTCGGACGAGTCAGCCCATTTCATGTCTTCATACGAGACTGTAAAGAGAAAAAAAAGTAAAAAGCTGCATTACAAAGTAGTTAACTTGAGACAAGTCTAAACAAAGTCAGATTGATGAACATAATCATGCATATTACTACAGCTTCATCTTCATCCCAGTTAGTCAACCCCCCACCCCCACTGGCCACTTGACTAAGCACTGCACCAGTGGCACACCACTTGACTCCACCCCATCCCCCCATCCCTCAGTCCTATCTGATTAGGCTACAATAAGTGCTGCTACCCTAGCCACAAGACAACTGGACCCATCCATTAATTGGGAAAAAAAAATCATCCACACAGTTTTGCAATCTCACTTAATCTCACACACCTCACACCACCACACCCCTACTCAACCGTCAACCCTCCAGTCAACCCTTAAGGCAGGCTTCATCTTCAGCCCTGGCTTGTCTTAACTTAAACAACATGGCAGCTGCAAGCAAGGAGACAGAGAACAGGAGAGGACAATTCTTATTTTCTTTATCACAAGACACATCACAATTCACAGTGAACAACCCCCGACATTGCGCCACCCCCCAGCCACAGCACCACCTCTGCTGTACGACTACTGCACTTACTCACTTAACTTTGATCATCCCAAGGGATTCAGGGCAGGCAGCTGGCAATAGACAACAATATCCTCTGCAGCCTTCTTCCGACTTCCCCTCCCTCCCTCTGCCTCCAACTGCTCCAGGTCACCCTTCAAATCCACCAGCACCACAATCAGCTAGCAAGCAAGGCAAACATACAACAATCGATCCACCATCTGTGTTACAGTACAACAACAGAGGTAGTACAGACACAGTCAGGCAGCCTCCATCCTATCCTGGCTTCATGTTTGTTCTTCAGGCAGCAGAACTGAGGGGAAGCCTGGACAAAATAATAAAATCAGTGCAATGATGTGCCACTTAAGCCAAGGGTTTAGCTCTGTCAGGCTCTGACCTCTAGCAGGTACTGCACAGGCTGAGATGCAGACGGCAGACCACCAACAATTTTTTTAAACAACCGTGTCTCTCCAAGCTAGGTGATACTGTCTTTACTTACAACAAGGTTGACTCGATCCCCAAGTCAGAGTCACCAGATGGTAACAAAGAAAAGCAAGTATTAAGCACAGTATAGCCTAAAGCAAGCAAACACACTGACTGTGCAGACGGTGACATGGAGGACTCACTTGGCAGCTGCCGTGCTGCATCTGGTGGGTTGTGGCACATGACAGGGTAGATCTGTGGGTGAATCTGTGGGTTAAGTGAGTATACTCTGACTAAGAACACAAATTCATAATGGAATGTGGGTTACTTGAGTATGCTCTGGTTCAGCCGACAGTAAAATTAAACTAAAAATCTTACACACTAGACTAACCCTTGCCTGCTGTGCTGCACTGCCTACAATACCATATCACTCGGCCCTGCTCACTGGCACCAGCTATAGCCTTGAATCTGTCTTGATTTTTTAAACAACTAACTTCAGAGTAGACCAGTAGCTGTAGTGTACCCACCTGCCACTTCTGCCAGTCACTTTGCAGCAAACATGAACGGTGGGTCTCAGAATCTTTCTTGCCCCTTTTCTGACCTCAGCCTGTCTGGGAGATCAAGGGTATAGCAGTCAATCAGCTGGGCCGGGGAAACAAACTATTTATTTATTTAACAACATTTAATGTCGGCAATCATCATCAGATTGGCATTGGAAGGAGCCTTGGCACTCGCATTGTAGTTAGGGAAAGCTAGTCGGGCACATTTACTTCTGTACTGGCATACTGCACTACTGGTCTTTCAGCCTCATGCACAGTCGTCTCCTCCTCTTCCTCCAGCCACTGTAGCCAATTAGGACACGACACCACTGTCACCAGCCTGTATAAACAAACAAAAAGAAGGACTACAGGCTGGTGATGGAGTGATGGGGGTTGTGGTTTTGAGCAGACAATGGAGAGGAAAGGACCTAAAGCGGGGTGGGGGGGGAATGGTGTGCATGCACAGAACAACAAGGGAAAAAAAGACAAAAAACATTTGTCTAAGGGCTGAGCGGGGATATCAAAGGGTTGGCCCGACTCTGAAATTAGGTCGGCCTTGGGAATTGGGTAATGCAATTTGTACACCCCTGCTTGAGGTACGCTTGCCTCGAGGGTTATCAGCCTTGTGTGATGCTTGCCTGAAGGACCATCAGCCTTGAGAACTGGTTTAGTCTAGGGCCATCAGCCCTGAGGGATGGTTGAATGGAGGGCCATCAGCCTTGAGGGCTGGTTGCCTGGAGGGCCATCAACCTTGAGGGCTTGTTGAGTAGAGGGCCATTAACCTTGAGGACTGATTGCCTTGAGGGCCTTCAGCCTTGAGGGCTGATTGCCTTGAGGGCTGGTTGCCTTGAGGATCCTCAGTCTTGAGTGCTGGTTGCTTTGATGGCTGATTGCCTTGAGAACCTTCAGCCTTGAGGGCTGGTTGCTTGAGGATCCTCAGTCTTGAGTGCTGGTTGCTTTAATGGCTGGTTGCCTTGAGAACCTTCAGCTTTGTGGGCTGGTTGCCTTGGGGCCATCAGATCCGGGGGATTGTTGGCTCAAGGGTCATCAACCTGGAGGGGTGATTGCCTTGAAGGCCTTTTGCCTCAAGGGCTGTTAGACATGACAAGTGGTGTACAAGAAATGTCTATTTGTCATTGGTTGCCTTGAGGGGAGTTGCCTTGAGAGCAGTTAACTTAAAGGCTGCTGGTGGCCTCATAAATTTCCAAGGGAGAGGCCATTCAGTTGCCGTGATGGCTGTAAGCATTGAGTGCTCATTGCCTTTAGGGCTCAGGGTCAATGTGGTATAGCAGTAATCAGTCATGTGACCAATACCCAACACAGTACTGCACCAGTTTTGCCACATCCAGGAACCTTCTTTGAATTACATGTGAGCACCTCCAAATGGCAGCCTTTGCTAAAATGCTTTCATAATGACAAAGGATGTTAGGGAAAAGTAACTGCAATCCCGGTCCCAATTTATGTCAATCAATCCTAGTCCTGTCCAGGTTTTCTCTTCTACAAGGCAAGGCATGCTAAATCTCTCATGCTTCTGAACCCACTGAACAAGAGGCTAGCGGAGGCAGGGCACATTTGTTGTAACCCCCCCCCCGGGTGCACCCTGTCAGATTGGGATCCAACTAACCTGGGTGCGATGATGACAAATCCCTGCCCTAAGCTCTGAGCTCCCCCATGGTGATGTCTTGACTCCTGTCCCAATGTTCTCTTTGTCGTCAGCACAGTACACAGCAGCCAGCCATCAGTGCACTCAGTTCTCTCAAGAGAATTACTTTCTTTTTTCTCCATCAGACTTATGAGTGGATGAGTGTAGTGCCCCAAAGTTTGCCAGGCAAGCAGACCAAAGAGGACTCAGGGAGGGAAAGGGGTAACTCCCCACCCACCCCATGCACAGCCAGCTGGCTTGTTGACCAAACTGGCTGGCTGACCATTTCCTATCTCTATCCCCTTCCCCTCCTGGAGCCTTCTGGAGCTGGATCCTTTGTCTTGGCCAGGCCAGGCCTCCAGTCAGTGCCTAAACAGGCCATAAATCAACCAAATGGGCTGGCCTTAGCCCCAGCTACCCAATCATCTGTCCAAAAGCCAGATCTACCTCTAGGCTAGAAAGAATCTTCCTTGCTAGCCTGTGGCAGTTCTGGTCTGGGTGACTGATAGAGTAGAGAGCACAGGAATATGGATGGCTGGAGGCTTACCTGAAGCTCAGGTTTGTAGCTCCTGGATTGCTGCTCCTCTATGGCCAGTGATCCTCAGAGGTTTCCAGCAGCAGTCACACCTTAGCTCTGGAAAAGAACCAGCAGTCCTCCTGATGGCCAGCAGCAGCCAGTTCCATAGGGTTAGCTCCCTTTTGTTGTCTGTTCCCCTGGTTTGCAGTTTTTGTATTGAGGTTTTCTGGGGTGTCCTTATGCTGGGTACCTAATAGTGCACACAGCACAAGCATCACATTTTGGATGCAAAGTGAAGAGGGTAATGCTCACCAAGGTTGTCTTTTGTTCGAATAAAAATATGGCTTGGCAAGTCTGTTAGTTTGCTTCCTGTTATTTTGCAGAATAAGAGTGGCATGGTTTGTGGTTTTTGGGGGCTGCCATTGCAGTTCCCCTGTCTCCCCTCTCCAGTATGCTGGCTGTTTCTTGTTTTTTTTTTCTGTCATTGACATTGGGTGTTGCCACACATGGGGCTGCCATTGCAGTCTCATGTCCTTCTCCCTTTGTTTACTGCCTCTAGTGCCACTAGCTGGTTGGAAGGCTATTGCCATGCCCAGCTTTGCTGAAGTGGTTATTTTTTTTCTCTTCTTTGTTTTGTTAAATTTCTTTCTCTTCCCCTTTGTGGGGGCTCCAGGTTGCTTCCCATCCCTTTGTCTGACCTTCTGTTCTGGTTGTGGGGTGTGGTGCCCTTTTGGGGGGGGCCTCTTTATTTTCTGCCATCAGTTTTGCCATGCTTTTGTTTTTAAGTTTATCTGTTTTGTGGGTTCCTCAAACCCCTTTCTTGCTCCAGTCCCCTGAGATGAAACACAACTGTGGTCCTTCTACAATAGCCCCCCTCCCTCCAAATGAAGTGACATTTGGTGGTCATTGGTGGCAGAGTTCCCCTGCTCAGCTCTCTTCCCCACCACCATTCCATAGTAAATTAGTGCCACTGCAGTCACAGACCTAGGCACCCAGCTGATTGCAGTCCATGCAGCATTCACCAAGAGGGGAAAAGATTTGGCAGATGGACCATAAGGTGAAGCAGCAAAGTGTGCCTGGGCAGAAGCCTGCATCTGTACCACTAAAGTTCTGCCCTGTCACTGTTCAGGGAAAACCAAAGCACTGAGTGGGAGCAGAGCTCCCCGACCTCCTCCACTAGCACCATCAACGATCGCAGTGGGATCCGGTGGACCTGGGTCAGGCAAAGAAAAAGGAAAGTGCACTCCATGTGGTAGAGCTATAAAGTGCTGACTCTAAACCATGGCTTCTTTTTTCCTCAGCAAGCAGTGAAGCTGTAAGTCTTTAAATTTTTCAGGGAAAATGATTAGGGGGGCTTGAGCTTACATTAGGGGGGCTTCAGCCTCCCCCAAAACAGCCTGGTGATGCCACTGCTTCAGAGAGTGGGTAGGTATGTGATAAACACACTTCCAGGTGTTGAAGGCACTCAGTGTAAATGCCTTATGCCACACAATGCACCTAGATATGCATTAACCACATAACTACCCACACTGTGCCATGTCCTATTGCTTACTTAGTCTCATCTATCTAGTAGAAAAACTGCTGTCCTATGCATGCTTGAATTCAACCACTGTTTTTAACTCTACAACCTCCTCCGAAAGGCCATTCCATGCATCCACAACCCTCTCTGTGAAAAAATACTTCCTCACATTACCTCTGAGCCACCCCCCCAAAGTATTTTGTGATTTAGTAGCTTAGAGTTGTAGAGGTGTAGTTTTGTTTTCTGTATTGTGTCATGAGGTAATACTTTGGGTGGGAAAACATCCAGCAAGAAAAAGGTAGGTAATGCAGCTTTTTCTGTCTTAGCAGTTCTAGTGTTGTTGTAGTCAGTGTTTTGTGTGATTTCTTTTCTGTTTTCTTTGGTTTGCAATTTTAGTTCTGTAGAACAGTTACAGTAGGTATGTTTTACTGAAATGATTTTTGTCACTGTAGTTTGACTATATTGATGTCATTTTTGTTTCTTGATTGAATTTAGCAATTTTTTTCTGTACACAGTAATGTTGTTATAATGACCTGAGTTGTTACATCTTGTGTGTGTCTACTTAATCCCTGAAATCCTTGTTGTGTATTGTTTGTGTAAAAAAAAAGAAAGAAAGAAGAAAGAAAGAAAGAAAGAAAGAAAGAAAGAAAGAAAGAAAGAAAGAAAGAAAGAAAGAAAGGAATAAACTGGTGGCTTTTCGGGTGCTGCTGAGGATGATGGTTCAGAAGGAGCATCAACTTCAACAGAGGCACTGCCACTTCCACAGTGTGTGCCCACTGCCCCACATTGACATGTGAAGTTCCCTTACACCCTCTAGCTGGGGCATTGAGGTTTTTTCTGGAGGTTGACATTGAAACAGTACAATTGTGTGACCTTTACAGCCTTTGTACAATTGTTTGTCAGAGTCCTGTAAGAGATGAAGTCAGGAGAGGAGGAGGAGGAGGAGGATTCTTGGCGGGCCCAAGCAATGTCTCAGGACTTGCACAGATCAATGATGTTGGCAATAATCTAAGGTGGTAGGTAATTTGTATTGGATTTCCTGAAAGGAGGGTGTGCTTGTCACAGACAAAGGAGAATTTAGAGTGGAATAGTGTGAGGGCCACATCAGTATCCAAGGCAGAGAGAAGGACTGACCAGTCTCCTGCAGCAAGTTTACTCAGCAGAGCATTAATGTTTAATGATTGGGCAGACCTTAACCAAATGCATTTTGGTGAGGAGACACACATTTGTCTGATGCAGAATGTCATGCAATGGTCATTAAATCAGTCCAGAAAGATGCCTGCTGCAACAATGTGGTCATGGTGGAAAGTTAGAACCCAGTCCAAAAGGGTTTGATTGGAAGAGTGGAGATTGAGCTGTGTGGGTTCCAAAATAACCTGGGACAAATTAAGAGACTCAGTCCTGTGAATGGTAGATTTGGACCATGGGGAAAGCCAAGTTACATTGAAATCCATTAAGAGGATGAGGTCACCTGTGAATGAATCAGAGGTGATGAAGGAAGTATAGTCAAGCAAGGATTAATGTGAAATCTTACAAGAGGCATTGACAGCCCCAACGAATAAAGATAAATGGAGGGGAATGAGAGCCTGACTAGGAAAAATAAATGGGAGAAGCGTATAGCCTCCCTGATGACCCCAGTACACGAGAAGCTCTGGCAGACATAGATGGCAATACCTCTCCCACATTTTCCCCTGTCCTGCCTAAAAAGATGGTAATGATGAAGGTACAAGCTTGAGTCTGGAGTTCTGGAGGAGAGCAAGTACTCAGAAACACAGAGGAGATGAGGAGAGTGTAATTGGACCAAGACAGGGAGGAGGTCGAGTTTAGGTAAAAGGCCCCTGGCATTTAAGTGGAAGATAGTAAGATCCTTAGCAGTAGTGGCGGGGGAGGGAGGGAGGAAAGGGAGGGACCAGGGTTGGGCTTCACATTGCTAGACAGAAGGAGGAGCAGGAAAATGAGGAGAAGGATAGAATGGGGCTTCCTAGCTTGGAGTGGGTTAGAGCATAGGGAGGTGGGGGCAGTGAGGGGACAGGAGGGCACAATGGAAAAACTCCATGTTGCAGGAAGAGGATCATAGGAGACCAGGGTGGATAGGGGGGAGGAGGAGGAGGAGGTGGAGGAGAGATGGGTAGGAAGAGATGGGGATGGGTGATGGGGGAGGGTAGGAGAATAGGATGGATAGAAGGTGAAGGGGAGTAGGAGTAGGAGAAGGAGGAAGGAGAAATACAGCAGGCAGAGGAGTGCAAACCACATTGCGGCTAGTAGAAGGGAGGCAAAAGCAAAAATGGGAATCAAAAACCACAGTAATTAAACAGTTCACGTAGCAGAAAAAAATACAGCTAGGCAGATTAATAAAATTAGGTGTGCTAGACAAGTGATCAGCAGCAACTGCTAATGCCTGGTAACAGATCAGGGGCCGGATTTTCAAGCCCCCAAAAACTGGCTCGGGTGTAGGGAAAACTGGTGCAAGTGGGCTTTCACTTGAGGAGCCATAGTGTTTCCTGCAGATACTCTGTTTTCAAAGTTGGAGCTTCTTTATGACCAGCTTCATAATTTTAGGCAGCTCATGGCCTTTTTTGGTGCAGCTGTGCCAAAATGTTACACCTGGTTGAACGAGACATAACATCCCTCATGTGAAGCATGGTTTGAAGATACAAATGTCTGCAGGTATGAAGAAGTTGTAACGCAGAAGTTGCTGCAGTGTGGGACTAAGTCCCAGAACAACCAAAAACCAGGCCCCTGGTCTGTAACTGCAAAATAGTAAAGCAATAAGCAGGTGAGGACTGCAACGCAGATGCACCCTACAGGTTTTTAAACAGCCAAACCTTAACACTACTTAAGTTACAGTGTGCTACCCTAAAAACTGATAATTAGACAAAATGCTGAAAGGGAATGCACCCAGATTAGATTTTTCTAGGAGTCAGCAAAAGTGTGGCTATGTGGACTATAGGCAGCAATCTACAGTACATAAATGGAATGGAGCAGCTGCTAGCAATGAATTAAAACTGACACTAGAAATGCTGTAGTGCAGAAATTAGATAACAATGAAACAGACTACTAATGCAAGCAGTAAGCAAACAGTGATAAATAAGCAGGCACAAAATGGAGAGCACACATACCTAGATAGAGTACGGCTGAGGTTACAATATAACAGGCAAAACGAAATGTGATAGTCACCTTAGGTGGAGGATTGCTTGACAGACTCAACTGTCCCAAGGTTATTAGGGAGCATAAGCATAAGGATAGGGATTAAGAGGAGCAGCATTGCTGGTCGACAGCCAATCTCAGGCTGACTCCAGGCAGACTCCTTTTTGCCCTTATTCCTGTGGACCTTAGAAACTCCAGTCCAGTGCACAAAGGCCCACTTCTCAGGGCCAGTCTCAGATAAATGTGAAATCCTAGTGACACCTATGTCTTTACTGAGTGGCTAGTGTGCAAGGCAGCCAGAGGTGAAGTCACTTGGTTCTGATGGGCAAACGAGGCAGATGGTGATTTTATGAGCTCTGTGGGTTAGCTGGAGTTAACCTAACCTTTGCACTTGTGTGGCTCTTTCACTGGCTGGATGGAAATACCGCAGCTTGTGTGAGAAGCAGAGCAAAGCCCCAAATCAAATCTGGTGCCCAGTCTTATTCCCACCTATGCCTTTACTGACTGGCTAGCAGGCAAAGCAGCCAGAGGTGAAACCCCTTGACCCCTATGAGCAAACCAGATGGATGATGATGGTGGTAGGGCCTATGTGGTTTAGCTGGAATCAATCTGATCTCTACACTCATGTTACAACCTGTGAAACAAGTGTATGACAGGAAGAGGCTCTGAATCATTCTTAGAGGAGACACATTTAGCTCCGTGCCGGAAAGTATCCCATCACATGGTGTCCCATCATGTGATTGTCACAGAGTAGGAGTCTGATATGTACCAAAGAGGCATCTACATGGCATCTGCATTTAGTTCATAGGGAACTATGAATGGTATTGGTATCTCTTTCTACAGTTGTTACTGGCAAGGGAAATTGTACAAGGGATCCTAGAGATTCTGTAACCTCTCTGGGTAGTATAATACTATATTTTAGTTTATAGTGTGTAACTGTGTAACTGTGTAATCCGTGTAAATTTTGTTTTGTTGCTAATCCTAGACTAGGGTGTGATATGGAGTAAATAAAGAGTTTCAGGCAGATGGTAGACAGTAAGGTTAGTAACAGAAAGTTATAACATTACAAAGAAGGATCTAGTAGGAATTGTTTATAGAGAATCAAAAGACAGTAAGGATCATAGTTAAAGTGAGGAGATAGCTACAGTGATTGTGTGGCACTCATGCCCCTGGTTACACTCTGGAGAAGGAGACACTGCATCATATGTAGGAAATTTGTGGGGCACCAGGTACAACTGGTGGCAGAAAGGAAGGAGATAGCCCTATTGCATCATTGGCTGAGCTGGTACCCACATACAGCCCCACTCCCCCAGAGGTCCACTGGCCAGGGGAGCTTGAGAGGCTGTGAGGAGGGTGGTACAAGTAATTACTAGGCAGTTGTCCAAACTAACACCATCCCAACAGCAAATTGTTTTGCATCACTGGGGGAGGCACGTCAGCCTGACAACTCAGAGGTAACTTGGAGCAAGCTGAGAGGAGATAGCAAGACAGCCTGGTAGCACCCAGTGGTGAGAGTAGGAGTAATGTAATGAAGAGAATCTTATTGGTAGGAGACTCTATGATTAGAAGTATGGAAAAGCTATTAGTAGGAGGAGGGAATGGGGGTAGTTAGATGCCTTCCAGGTGCAATAGCTATCAGGGATATGGTTAGGATAAGAATGATGGTTAAGGAGAAGGAGGGGGAGTTTGAGATGCCTGTACACTTGGGAACCAATGATCTGTCAAGCCAGCATACAGAGGTAGTGAATTGCAAATTTTGCAGAAGAGGGACGGATTGAACAGCCCCCAAAATAAGATGCATGACTGTCTGCAGGTGCAGTTGGTTAGGAAACCCACACAATAGGCTGCCATTTTCAACATGATATTAACAAACTCAAAAATGGTAGTAGGAGTACATGTTGGGAAGCAAAGGGGGTCTAATGACCATGACACCATGTGGTTTGAACAGGCAGAGGGTACCAGTCTTCCCTCATTAAAGGCTAAAATGAGGAAATGTGTTCAGGATAAGTTGGCTACAGTAGATTAAATGAGTGGTGAGTGAGCAGTAGGGAGTAATTAAAGGAGTCATACTTGAGGTACTGTGTAGCTAGGGCATGCTTTAGAATGGTTACCATGAGTAAGAGGCATAAGAAAGCAATCTGGCTCTCTAAAAGTGTCAGAGAGACAGTGAGGCCAAAAAATGGACATTTATCACATACTGTACAAAGAGAAACAGAGGTATGTGTTTAAAAGTGAATACCAAGTCAAGATGAGGGAAGCCAAAAAATCAGTCATGGAAACTAAAATGGACACAGATCTACTTATTGTAGAGGGCAGTCAAGGGAAGGTAAAAGCTGGTTTTTTTAGATATATTAGAGGAAAAAAGAAAGATAAGAGGTGTAATTTTATGGTTGACTGGAGATGAAGGGTAATAGAAGAGAAAGAGGAGCAGAAGACAACTATATTTATTGGCTACTTTTACTCTATATTTACTGTGGAGTATAGTAAGCTCTTGACAGAAAGTGTCATAAAAGCCAGCCTGCCTGCGCAGTGGTTGGAATTTCTCTTCTGATGCCAGTGATCTGGGTTCCTTGAATGACTGGGGAGCCAGAGGGACAGCCAGGGAGAAGGATGGAGGGCCCCCAGGACTGCTCTCCTTCTCCAGGAGGAGGATTGGGGAGAGTACCTGGCACATGTATGACTCCTGGCAGAGGCCAGTGAGAACAGCATGCACTGGTGCCAAATTCCAAGAGAGGGACAGGGCAGATGCTGGATGTCATTGCACATCCCTGCCTCTCGGGAACCTAAAAAAAAAAAAATCAGCTCACAGCCATCATGAATGAAGCCTACTCCTGGCCCTGATTAGCTTCCTGGCTGGCTCCCCAATCCAAGTCTCACAATTGTGGCATTAGCCTTGGTGCCACAACCCCACCCTGTGGGGAAAGCTGGGGGTGTTGGGGAAGTCATTTCCAATATGGAAGTGGGGACTCAGGGGTCCATGACTGGTCAGATGTGCTGGCGGCCGTGGGCAGGAAAAAAAAAAAGAAATTGTCAAAGACTTCTGCAAGTGAGATCTTAGAAATGGGGCATGTGGTAGTCAGGAGAAAGAGTCAAAAAAGGGCTTACTACCCTCAGGGTAGATAAGGCCAGAGAGCCAGATGGATTATACCAAGGGTGCTTGGAGAACTAGCATTGAAGCTGTCTGAACTCCAGGCAGAGCAGTTCAGTAGCTCACTACAGTTAGAGGCAGTTCCAAATGATTATAGGGTAGCTGATATGCTTCCACTCCACAATGGAGGGGACATTATTGATGGGGTACCTACAAGCCCATCAGCTTTACCTCCATTGTGGGTAAAGTGATGGAGACAATAGTCAAGGAGGAACTCGTACAAGACAGAAATGAGTTCCATAATATTACCAGCATGGGTTTGTGGTGGGGTGGTCTATTCAGACCTTTCTGATAGTGTTCTTTGGGTAATTAGGGTCATAGATAAGTGTTAATCAGTGGATTTACTCTACTTCAACGTCAAGGCTTTTAAATTGGTGTCACATAGAAGGTTGCTGAGACAGTTAGAGGAATGGGGGCAGTATTGGACTTACATCGGTGGGAAGCTGCTTCAGAGAAGACAACAGAGAGTGGTGGTGGATGAGATCAAGTCAGGGGAGAGGGAGTTCATAAGCAGTGTACCACAAAGGTCAGTCTTGGGACCAGTCCTTTTGAAAATGTTCATGAGCAACATGGAAGAAATTCAGTGCAAGATGTGTCCCTTCATAGATGATACTAATCTCTGTGGCAGGGGAGACTGTCAGGAGGAGTGAGGGGGAACTGCAAAGGTTAGAATGGTCTTTCAGAATCTGGCATTTCAAATGCATTGCCAAAATCTGCAAGGTGATACATTTAGGAAACAAGAACCCCAGGCCAGATATTGAATGTGAGGGGTTATGCTGGGTCCTACTTCTGAGGAAAGGACCCTGAGAATTATCATGTGTGACTCCTTAAAAATTACACCCAATGCAAAAAGGCTTACAGCAAGGCAAAATACAAAGTTCCAGATAATCCACAGGAAATGATCCTCTTTAAATAACTATTTATGCTGCTACCACTCTCGATGTGTTCAATCAAGCACTTATCTCTCATTAAGAGTGGGTGGAAGGGGGGCGCGCAAGACACAAAACATGTAGACAAGTCCTCTCCAAATATTTAAAATATACTTTATTTATTTATTTTCATCCTATAACCTTGACATTTCACCAACACAGTTGGCTTCCTCAAGAGGTGCCTTTAAATCATTAACATATAGCAATCCAGACAACTATTCCAACTCACTTTATGATCCAAACTCTTATTTCGTTCCTTTCAGTTTTTCTTTTTAATTTTCACACAGTTTTATTCAACTTCTGTGGGTACCTTAAGGTGCACCTGCTGTAGGCTTTAAGGCGCACTCTGTGGTTGCTTGTTTCGACGGTCAAGACTGTCCACGCCTGATGCTTTCTACGCAAGGCAACTTGAATGTTAGTACTGGGAGGGGTTTCATTGTAGGAGGAAAGACTTAATACTACCTCTATACAGATCACTAGTAAGTCTGGCTCTAGAATACTCTGCCTAGTTCTGGAGTCTCCACCTAAGGAAAGACAAAGAAAAGCTGGAGATGGTGCAGTCTAGGTTAAAAATAAAGTAATACAGGGCAGATCCTAGGAGGAACAGCTAATGACACTGAACAGGTAGTACTTGCTGGAGGCCAGAAGGGAGAGAGAAGACATGATCGCATCTTCAAGTTTGGGATAGGAATGAGTAAGGGGAAATAAGAGGAATTATTTAGCAGGAATGGTGAGTCAAAACGTGGGGAAATGAGTGGAGGCTGACAGGGGAGATTCAGGAAGGACATGAAAAAGTTTTATTGTATAAAAAGGGTGGCTGAGCCATGGATCAGCCTACCAGGTGAAGACATGGATAAAAATCCCATCAATGGTGTCAGGCACAGTTGAGACAAAGTTAAGAGATTAACAGTTACTCAAAGGCAAACAGTAAGGCAGAGGGTAAGGGGGGAAGCAAGGGAGTAAACCCTGTGTAGACAAAAACTCCTAAGGCAACATAGGGTCTAACAGGGAAGACTGGAAGGACCAATGGCCATTTTCTGCTGATATTGTCTATGTTTATACACTGTATGTTCTTTGACTAGGTCACAAGGGCAGTTGGTAAAGGGTAGGCAGTATATGTACTTCACTTTAATTTCAGCAAGCCTTCAATTCTGTGAAATACAGGAGGTTGTTAAGAAATTTAGAGGACCTAGGAGTGAAGAAGGTATTGATCACATGGGTAGGGAACTGACTGAGGGGGTGACAGCAGAAGGTGGTTGTTAATAGGGTCAGATCAGATGATGGGGGTTATGAGTGGTGTGTCGCATGATTGGGTCCGTCCTGGGACCAGTTCTATTCATTATGTCTATTGGTGACATAGGGGAGGGTCTTTAGGGCAAGATGTGTCTATTTGTAGAAGACACAAAAATATGCATTGAGTGGACAGCAAGGAGAGATGTGAGAGTTAAAGAGGGATATGGAGAGACAGAAAAAGTGGTCCAAACAATAGCAGTTCGGATTTAATGCTAAGGATTTCAAAGTGATGCACATATAAAGGAGGAACCATGTGCAGATTACTAGATAGGGGAAGGGGGTAGGCTGGAAACAACAACTGAGGAAAGGGACCGGGGTGGTGTCATCATCAGTGACCCCTTCAATCAAGCTAGCCAGAGCAATAGGGCTTATGGCAAGGCAGAGAAAGTAAAACCAAAAAAAAATGCACTTGCTCACTATACCAGAAAAGTTGCTTCACTCCAACAAAGCAGTAAAGATTTTGGGGTGCATTTGGAAGGGATTTGGCAGTAGAAGGAAGGAGGTGATATTACCACTGTACATGTCTCATCTACAGTACTGTGACCAGTTCTGGAGTCCATACCTGAGAAAAGACAGTGATAGGCTGAGGTCAGTGTAGCGCCAGTAGGGATGTGCCTATGTGGAAAGGCTGGAGACCCTAAACAAGTACTAGGAGGCCAGAATGGGGAAGGGCAACATGATAGGTACTGTACAAGTTCCTTAGGGGAATTACCAGAGTGAACAGTGAATACCTATTCAACAACAGTCAGGAGGAGACAAGAATGGAGGCTAGGTGGTGGAAACTTTGGGAGTGATGTGAGGATGCTCTCTTTTACTGAGAGTGTGCTAAGGCCATGGAACAGATTGCCAACAGAAGTGGTAGGGACAGGAATTATAAATGGGGTTCAGACACAGCTGGGATAGGGTTATGGGGCTAATAGTTCCATGAGGAAGAGCTAGTGAGGTGGGGGACTTAGGAGGAGGGCTTTAGATAGATAACCCTTCAGGACATTAGGTTACTGGGTGAGAGAGGAATATATTTATGAACTAACTGGACATGCAAGTTTTCTTTATATACTTGTATTGTCTATGTTTCCATATTTTTATGTAACTCCTAGCCACAGGATTGCTTGATAATCTGATTTGACTGGTTGACAAACCCCCTGGTCACAGGAGTGGATGATTCACTGAAGTGTTTCCAAAATAACACACAACTCCTAAATGTTTTTTTTTTTCAGAATGGCACTATGCCTACCTTAGCCTCATGCTAGTATTTACTAAGGATTTAGTAAGACTTTATTCCCAAAGTGTCTCTTTTTACAGCAAGTGGAAACCCCACATATGTAGAGTATATAATGAGCAGTGGCACAGTAATAGAATTACTTTACCATGGCTGTGGAGGGGGATGAATCAAGAGGCTGATAAAAAAAATCAAAAAAGCAGACTGCTTTCATTTGCTATATGAATAATGCCACAAAGTGCACTGTGCAGTGATATAAATCCTTTTAATTGCCAATATATATAAATATGCATTATGCATACTGTATCCTACATATTGATGTGCACTGAGGATATGGATCTGAATTTACCAAAATGAATAAAAGTGTCAGAACAAAGGCTTTTAATTTCTTGGCTTGTTGCTTTCTGATTTGCATTCTATAATGATGCTGCTGTATTTTGGAAATGACAAATGAGAGTGGCCTCAAAGGCCACAATTAAAACTACTCTGAACTGTAATACAGCCAAGTGAGGTACAGTATAAGGTAAAATCAGACACAACGTTCTAAAACTGTTCCAGTGATATGAATGTGTTTGGTTGTATGAAAGTAAGGGGAATTGTGTTGAAGTGGACAAACCACTGGCTTAGGAACCAGGAGATCATTGGCTCAAACCCAACTAACACTAAATACTCACTATGTGATGCTAAGCAAGTCACTTAACCTACCAGTGCGCTATTCCATCCAGCTGTGTCAACTGGTAAAAGAAGGACTTCACTGGAAATAAGACACTGTGTCTCATTTGTGGTAAAATAATCAATGCAACAACAAAAAAAAACTCTTTTCACTGCAACACAAAATGTACTTTCTAAAACTGGAAACAAAAACTTTAATATTGAATAAGTTTCTTTCCAGGTGGTAACAATCACCATTCCTTTATTGCTGATTTGACTTGCTTCCTTTTATGCATCCATTTAGAATACATGATAAGATGTGTACTCATAGTTTTTTTTTTTATTATTTAGCCAGGAACATCTCATTTCCAGTGAGATCCTGCTTCTACTCATTTGCACAACTGGGTGGAGTGAAGCACTGTGAGGTTATGTGACTTGATCAAGGTCACACAATGAGTATTTGCCCCCAATAGGATTGGAAACTGTGATCCAGTTCCCAATTAGTGTTTTAACTGCTAGAACACACTGTTTTGGTTAAGTGTTATACTTTAGCTCCTCTGCTGATTTTAATAATGCTATATTGCCCTTGGAGTCATGATTTCCAGTATAATTTTACAAGCCAATGTAAAGGATAATAACAAAAGAAAAAAGCTATGTGCACACACCAAGCATGGAAATTAAGAAAGTAAACTTTATTGCTACATATCCATCAGGTAAGTGCTGGACTAATACTCTTCCTATCACCTCAACTTAGGGTGAGATTTGAACAGGACTATTGCCTAAAGCAGACAAACACAAACAGTATTATCACCAAATAAAGCAAATAAAATCTGATAATATCATTAAAGGTATCACTTCAGTGTTATTTAAAAGACATCTCCAAAACCACAGTGGAATGACTGAGCACCGCAAATGAGATTTACCAAAAGGTGAGAGACTGACAATATGTTACTGCAGAAGGATGCAAGTGTTAGTAAGAAAATGTTATGGATCATCTCAAGTTTAAGTCACTTCATTCCTGAAAAAGGACATGTTTTTGTGACTGTGTAGCTATTGGTAATGTTTCTGTTTTGAAGAATTATATTCTTACACCAAATGATACATACTGAACAGTAGCTGAAAAAAAGTCGGAAAACTCTGCTAGTGTGTTTTTCTATTTATGGACAACATTCTTTATAGTTCTCTTCATGGAACCCAAAATTAGCTGTTTTGACAATGTCACTGCATGGCCTAAGAATATTGAACACTGCTCTGATAGGCATGTGGTCAGAGTCATGAATCCATGCACTAGCCAAAACTACTTCCAAATTACTGGTTTCAAAAAAGGAATGGAACAAAAAGTTGTCCATAAAGAAAAAAGACACAAAATGCAATTTATTAAGTTATCAGACAATACAGATAATTGGAAAGGAATGCATTTAATTTCAAAATATATGAACATCACAAGCAACTGCAAATCTGCACAAATATACAATCACACTTAAATGAAGAACTTGGAGTATAGGAGTCATTCAATGAGACATGCAGAGCTTAAGGACTCCATACTAAAGAACACAAAGAAAAAATGGACAAGGAGATCACAGATGGTAGACATGTTCAAACCAAGTTTATTGTATATGGATTTGAGTCCCAATCAATGAGTAGGCAGTATAGCACAGTGGTTTAAGGCTCTGAGCTGCAAATCTGGAGACCTGGATTTGAATCCCACAGCCTCCACTTGCATACTGTGTGACCCTGAGCAAGTCACTTAACTTTCTCATGCTCCCAGGTCGCACCTGTAAACAAGCTTTCAGCTTAGTGTGTCTCTCCTGGTGAAATAACAAAAAAAAAACAACAAAGAGACTTCAAAAACTGGTTAGAAATTCTGCTAAAAGTATTTGCACTGATGGCCCAGTAGTTCCACCATCTGACCAGGGGCATTGGGGTTTGCTTTCAAGCCATGGCATCACACACACTGCAGCCTGCTGGGGCTACAAATGCTCTGAAGCTGAGATGTGCCACATGGGGGCCTTTTCAGTTGATCACATTAGTATTGGGTATGCTTGGTTGAAATAGGCAAATTATTTAATGACAAAGGTAGAAAAGATTTAATTACCATAAACAAATGATTTCTTATCACCAAATTTGCATTTTTTTTAGATATTTACAAATTAGAGACTACACTGCAAAATATTTGGCTATTTCTTCAGGCCCCAAGCAAAAGGCATTAGATGATATATTATTAGGTTTTTGTAGACATTAGAAGGCATGTGCCTCTTCAGAATTTCTCCCATAGGTGTGTGGGCATATTAATTAATTAGTGCCTCTTTGCCAGTGTGATATTTGTCTAACTGACATTTAAAAGTTACAAAGTCACTGAATTTTGGAAGTTTATTCCAGTCCTTACTTGCCTTATTAGTAAAGCAATTGTCCCTTTTTTGGTAGAAGCCTTTGGGACCACAAATTGTCAATAATGGCTCCTTGTGCTTGTTTTCCTTTTTGCTAGCTGAATTCTGCACTGAAACAGTAAGTCTGGGATGTGTAAAATCTTAAAAAGCAACTAAACATATCCCAAAGATCTTCTGTTTACAAGACTAACCAAGCCAGTTTTCAATAATCTATGATGGTATGGTAGATGTCTAATGCTAGGTATCATCTTTGTGGCTGTATGTTGAACCTGTTCAAACAAATGTATATCTTGTTTAAGATATGGGCTCCAGAATGGGGAGCAGAAATCTAGCTGGGGCCTAATATAAGTACAATATAATGGAATTCTGAACTGTTCTGATTTATTCACAAAAGACTGTTTGACATTGCTAAATAACATATTTGCAGTTTAAGTGATATTTTTACAGTGGTGTGAGGCTTACAAAGTGTTATTAATGGTTTCCTTTGTTCAGTTTTATACAAGAGTATTATTTAGTAGATAAGTGTATTTTGGATTATTTCTTCCTAAGTGAATTACTGCATGTTTATCAATGTTAAGCACTATGTTGTTATCTATTGTCCTTTGTTCGACACTTTAACGTATGAGTTTATTTTTATTTATGTATTACACAGAACATCCTTTAGGCTGTGTCTGCTATCAAAAGGTTTATAGTCTTATAAAGCAGCATACAACAGCTACAGGAATTAAACAAGTAATACAGTGTATATATATATATATATATATATATATATATATATATAAATGTTGGGAAATTTGGTGTTAGAGCTACTAACCCTTCTACTTCACCCTCCACACACCAATAGGCATCAGAGCGTATTGGGGTCATTACACCAACTCTCACCCCATTCCATGTGTAAACAAGCTGTGATGGTACAGTACAGGAGACTGGGGTGAGAATTAGGCCCAATGACCCCAAGGCACACCCAAATGCTTGCTGTTGTGTGGAGGGAGGGGAGTGGAGGTGGGGTAGTAGGACTGGTAACCATATCACAAAATTTGTAGACTTTTGTCACTGTAATAGAACACCTAACTTATACATTAATGAACTTTTTTGCAATGAATTTCCCTTCTTTTAGAGATAGTATAAAAGTGTCCTTATTTTACTGTGGGAGCTCAGGGATCTTTGGACCCTGCACTCCAATTCTGCCATAGATGCACATATGTACATTGTGTAGGTGTGGGCCCTGCACTTCCATGTGTTGAACAACAGTGACCAAAGTGTCAGAAAATCCATCTTATTACCCCACCTCACCTCATGTACCTCAGTGCAGAGAAATTGTGAAATGCAAGGCAAAACATTATTATGCACAGCTGCAATGCCATTCTGCGCCACTGGTACAAAAATACATTTCAGGCAGGATGTGGGAAATAACAGCTGTACTATTCATGAGGTGATGTGAAAAAATGGCTATGTCAAAAATCTGGTGGCAAAATATGGAATCGTACCAAAGTTATGCGCATGCATAGAATTAATTCAACAGATGCACATAACACAGGCATTTTCAGGAATGTCTGCACAAAATTTTCAACATGGCCTTTTGGGGATCTCACCTCATAAACAGTGGCACTGTCATTTCCTTAATCAGCCCCAAATGGTGATTTTGCACAGCTCACGTGCCATTCTGCACCTCAGTAGTGAAAACATGTTTAGGCAGGATGTGAAAAACAAAGCTATACTTTTCATGAGGTAGTGTGAAAAAAATGCCAATATTGAAAATTTTGAGTAAAAAAATTAAAAATTGCTGAAGATACGAGCATTCGTAGAAACATTTAAATGACTGCTCGTAACACGGGAGTTTTTTCTTTTTATATTTTTGCACCAAATTTTCAACATGATTTTGACCCTCACCTCACGAACAATGGCAGTGTCATTTCATTAATTGGTCCTGAAAGGTGATTTCTCACAGCAACCACGAAATCATCTTTTGGGACTGAGTAACAAAACAACAGTGTCAATGTTCATGAGGTGGGGTCCCAGAAAGCCCATGTTAAAAACTTGGTGCAAAAATGTAGAAAAATGACTGAGATATCAATATTAGTTCAACATGCCAATGACAGCCATTATATGGAACTTACCTTGATTCTTCATTTGGTGGTTCGGCTTTGAAGAGTGCAGATGTGTTTCAGTCAACAGGAGATGGCAGTTGATGGCCTCCAGTGGTAAGGATAGAGCAAGGGGTGTGTGTGTGTGTGTGGTGAGGTGGGTTGTTCAGTGGGAGAGTCGGGATGGGGAGGGGGATGGGGAGATGACGAAGAACCATTTTCTTTTCAGGTTAAAAAAAAAGACTTTGTAGACTGTTTCCTTTTTTTAACAGGTACAAATATATATCAGAACACTGGGGATGGGCTCTTCAGAGTCTCAAAATACTGGAGACTTGAACTCATAACTGGGGACACTGCGAGTGGGCTACACAGTGTCCCAAACTGTCGGGGGAGGAGGGTAATGCCAACATGGGAATTGGGCACCCTGATGTTGGCAGAAAAACTCTTAAAGGAAAAGAGATATTTCAGTACACTGGGAGTGGGCTCCCCAGTGTACCACATTGGTGGGGGGTGGAGGGTGGGGGATTTCTACTGCCAACATGGGGATTGAGCACCCAGATGTCAGAAGAAGCATTTTTTTTTAAATAAACATTTCAGGACACTGGGAGTTGTCTGCCTAGTGTCACACAGTCAGTGGCAGGTGTGTGTGTGTGTGGGGGGTTATTCCTACCACCAACCCAGGGATTGGGGACCCCAATGTCGGCAGAAACATTTTAATTAAATAACACATGCCTTGGCCCCGTTAGAGGCAGTAAAAGAGGAAAAACTCCATTGATTAGGTAAACACCAACAGGTGTTTACCTAAATGGGGGGGGGGATGAGGAACACGATTCTGACCCTATTTGGCCTAAAAAGTGGTCAGAAAAGATTTAGGGCTTTCTTACTGGGGCCAATGGGATTTTCTTATTGATGTATTGCCTCAAATTGTGGCAATTTTCTCAAAACAGTGCCCCCATTTGTGAATGCCAGTAGTTGAGTGAAAATTCTGCAATTTGCAGCAGTTTCACAAAAGAAGTGCCACATATGGTGGCACTACCAATGGCTGAAATGCAGAAAGCCTATTTTCAGCCACTATTTTGAAAAACTAATGTCAGAATTGTGTTCCTCAGGCCCCAATTAGGTAAACACAACTGTTGGTGTTTACCAAGGGGCAGCATTTTTTGAATCACTTTGTTTTTTGCCAACGCTAACTGAAAACAAGATGGCAGCAGCATAAAAGGACATAACCCATTTACGGCAGTCAAAAGTGCTTTCGCAAAAGCAAAAAGTGCTAAAAGGCAGGCATATTTTTTTCCCTTAGGCTATAATGGGAAACTTTAAACTTTAATAACTTTTGAACAGATTAATATTTTTTCACCAAACCATCAAAAGACACATCAGTGACCCAGACCCCATACACCCTGACAATTTCAGACCAAACCCCAAACTGTTTGGGCCACAGCCCCAAGTAAAGAATTTGCCAAAAAGTGCCATTTTTCAAATGTTTTGGCACTAAGCAGCTCCACAACCACTCATCTGACCAGAACAAAACATGCCAGACCCAGAGATCTATGGGACCAAATGGCACATGCACAGTTGTAGGCAAATCAAAAAAACAGTTGCAAAGTTACTAAAGTGCAAAGTTTTGGGTTTAACATAGAAGTGGCCATGCAACGCTATATATATATATATATATTATGGTAGCACAGTAGTGCTACCATAGTTAGGGTTGAGGAGCCATTTCTGTGTTAAACCCCAAAAATTTGCACCTTAATAACTTTGCAACTGTTTGACAGATATGGCTGAAATTTGGAATATACAATCAAGAACCATAGGCCTTGGCATATGCCAAGTTTTGTACCAGTTGGACACAGCTGTGGAGTTATTAAGCATGATTTGCGCGCATGTTTGCGCTTTTTCTGGAATTTTACGGTCACGCGTACAGGTCGCACGGTTTGTGCGACTGGCCCAAAATCTTCAGGGAATGTGCGGCCAGGGTTCTGTAATGTGCCTTTTGAAGATTTGGTGAAAAAATATTTAACGGTTCAAAAGTTATTCAAAAAACAATATCCCATTATAAGTCAATGGGAAAAGTTAACAAAAAGTTCAACACTTTCGCAAATGCATTTTTACTTTCGCAAATTGGCCTGTTACTTTCGCAAATCAGCCATTTTTTTTTTCAGTTGGTGATTAGAAAAATGCTTGGCATTTAAATTTGGGACCCTCTAGCAACCTAATTCTTTTTATATTCACCTAGTCGGACCCTGAGGATGCTAGCCAAGTCTTTATTTGGGGGTAAAACACCCCAGAAATATGTTTTTCAGATTTCTGGAAAAGTACTTTCAAGTAAAGTACTTTCATGTCATTTAAAGTAAGTCGCGAAATGTTTGCAAAAGCTTTTGCAAATTAAGTACAGTAATTTTCTAGTCTGTGTGAAACTGACAGCAATTCTTGGCACTGCACTGCAAAAGGACAGTTGGGGTTTGGGCTGAAATTTGAGGAACGCAGCTGACATCTCACAGATGGGTCTTTCAGTGTTGAATTGAAAAATATTACATGGCAGCAAAGTTATGGCACTCCAAAGTTGACAGTTTTCCCATAGGATAACATTACGGCGCTAATGCATTACAGGAATCCTTGGCACCCTGCTGCAAAATAACGGTTTGGTCTTTTTCCTGAAATTGAGGAAGACAGCCAACAGCCCACAGATGTGCCTTTCAGTGGTTTGGTGAAAAAATATGACAGGGAGGCAAAGTTATGGTGCTCCGAACTTCTCTTTTTCCCCATAGGATAACATTATGGCGCTTCGCGCCTTTCCAGGGCCTGTATCTCGAAACGGTATGCAGATAATGGACTTTTTGTTGAAAATTTTAGCCTCTAGCAGGGACTAAGTACAAACTAGCCAGGACAGTCATAAATCATAATGACTTTACATTTTTTTTTCTACATCGTACGGTTCCTAAGATATAACTCACACTATGAGACTATGGGACTGCTCGAACTGATGAAGTATACTTGAATTTTTCTTTTGTTGTAACCAGCGGGTGAGAATTACTGGAAGAACTTAAAACTGAGTTCACTTATAACTTTTTCAGCCTTGTGAGAGGAGACTCATTAAGTTTGGCCCATGCTGAAGTGGTGAGAGCACATAAGTGTGGACATAAAAAGACTTTGGACTCTCGTTTTGTGTTCATTTTATGTTAGGGGTTTTTTATATAGGTGCAAAGCTCCTTCCCTTCGCAGTGGTGAGAGCACTGGGGGTGGGGATAGATGGATAAAATATTTTGATAAATTCAAAGCATAAATACTAACACATTGATAAGGTATAATTTTGTTTATTGTTATATTTGTATTTTTGTATTTGAGTGCTGTGTTTTAGTTTTACTTTTTATATAAGTTTGTGGGGTTTATTATTGTGGATTGAGGTATTAACTATGTGTCGGAATGAAAATAGGATGGTCGGGTATTACTCCCCCTCTAGGCTCAGGGACCTTCGTCCTTTCTCCTGTCCTCCCCTGTCACCCGGAGTTTATAGAAGATGTAGGGCTTTGGGGATTGTGAGGGGGAGGAGGAGGGCTGGTGCCGGGCCTGGGGGAATGGAAAGGAGCGGGCGGATAGGGGTAGTGAGGTCAAGGAGACGCCCTGGGGCGAAATGGGCACAGGAAAGGGGTTCTCCCTGCTTGGTGCCCATACCCAAGGGTTCTGATTATGATCAGCAGGTAAGGCGGTCATCCTCGGAGGCTCATCCTACTCGGGCGGTGTTGTGCAATGCCAGGTCTATTAAAAACAAGACGGCTATTATAGCCGATCTTGTTGGGTCATCTGACCTGGCATGCATCACCGAGACCTAGCTGGATGGAAATGCTGGGCCAGTTTTAGCAGCAGCAGTTCCAGCCGGGTACTCGGTGATACACCGCTCAAGGCAGGATCGAAGGGGAGGGGGTGTTGCCATATGTTTTAAGTCAGAACTGGGCCTGGTGGAGGTGCGGTGGGATGTACCAGATCCTTTGAATGTGTCTTAGTCGGGGGTGTGGGGTGCAGGATACTTCCTATACACGCCCACAAGGTGAGCGAGAATGTTTTCCTGCAGGAGGTCGCTAGACTTCATTGTCGACCTGACATTGGGGTCCCCAGATGGTTGGTTCTGGGGACTTCAATGCTTGGGTCGACGATGAACTCTCATGTTTTGGTCAAGACTTCCTCCAGTTGATGGTATCACTGGGCTTCACACAGGTTGTTTCCACCTCGACTCATACTAGTGGACACTCATTGGACCTGGTATTCCTTCTGGGGATGGGGATATCTGATTTGGTGGTGGAACCACTTGGATGGTCTGACCATCACTCCATTAGGTTCAGTTTTGAGGCCACCCCTATTAGGTCAGCCCCTTCGGAGATGGTACGATACCGCCCTTTAAGGGGTGTGTCCCCAGATGACCTGATGGAGGTGCTGGACCTATCGGGCCTACCGATGAATTGCTCGGATCCAGGTGACCTGGTATACGCCTATAATAAGGCAGTGACAGGGGCCCTGGATTCTATTGCACCTGTTCGTGTTCGTCCTCTCACTCTTCGCCCCAGGTCTCCATGGTTTGATGAGACCGTGAGGGAGTTGAGGAGGGTAGGACGAAGGCTGGAGAGGTGTTGGAGGAAGTCCGGTCTGGATGATGACAAACTTAGTTTGATGGACCATTATACGGCCTATCAATCCACAATCTCTCATAAGAAGGCAGAATTCCTGTCCAGAGAGATTGCGGCTGCACAGAATAGACCAGCTCAGCTCTTTCAGACTGTGGACAGACTGTGCAATCCAGCCTGTCTTCAGCCCAGAAGAGCAGTTTCTCTAGAACGGTGTGAGGAGTTTGCTCTCTTCTTTGCAGATAAGGTTGCCAAAATCAGGTCGGATGTCCATCCTTCCCTTTCCAATGGGAGTGGTGATGGTCGGCTGGAGATGTCGAACACTCAGTTTGTATGGTCTGACTTCAGCCTCCCCACAATTGATAATATTGTGATGGTCATCTGAACGCTGCGACCAACCAACTGTGATTTGGACCCTGGCCCCCCACACATCTCTTAGTGGATTGTGTGGAGAAAATCGGCCCAGTCCTGGCTTCGATAGTCTGAAGTCTTTAGAGAGGGGATCTTTCCTGATCCCCTTAAAGAGGCATAGTTGCTTCCTTTTTAAAGAAATCCTCCAGACCCAGACTGTTCAGCAAATTGCAGACCAGTCTCTAACTTACCCTTTGTGGGTAAAGTTATTGAGAAGGTGGTCGCAGTACAGTTGGATGATCATCTGACCAACAACAATATTTATGATTCTCTCCAGTCAGGATTTAGGAAAAGGCATAGTACCGAGACAGCACTTGTTTGGGTACTAAATGACCTCCTAATAGCGAGAGATCGTAGGACCTGTTCTATCTTGGTACTCCTTGATCTCTCTGCAGCATTTGACACTGTTGACCATGGTGTGCTGCTGGAGTGTCTGCGGTCCATCTGTGGATTATCTGGTGTGGTCCACAGGTGGTTTCAATCTTACCTCAAGGTTAGGACTCAGAGGGTGGTGTCGGGAATTTTTTCCTCGACGTCAGTCTCCCTATCTTGCGGGGTACCGCAGGGTTCTATTTTAGCACCTATGTTGTTTGTGGTGTCTATGCTGCCATTGGGAGCGATTATTAGACGATACGGTTTGGGTTTTCATTGCTATGCAGATGACACCCAGCTGTATATGTCTTTTGTGCCAGATCAGGATGCTGCCTTATCGGTATTTAATAACTGCCTTGCCGAAATCCAGGACTGGATGAGTGGGAGTTGGCTGAGGTTAAACCTGGAGAAAACTGAGGTGTTAGTCGTGGATCGAGGTCGCTGTGAGGCGGGTTTGCCGGATGGATCGCCCTCAGGCTTATGGCTTGGGGGCGTTCAGCTGACAACCTCAAATCAGGTGTGGAATCTTGGCGTAATAATTGACGACCACTTGACACTTAAATCTCAGGTGTCAGCGGTGGTCAAAACCTCCTTTTTCCATCTGAGGAATATCGTCAGGGTGAAGCACCTGGTTCCTCCAGAGGATCTTCCAACGTTGATCCACGCCTTTGTTACCTCCCGCCTTGACTATTGCAACTCCCTGTACCTAGGGCTATCGGGGATGAACTTCGCCGCTCTGCAGCTTGTGCAGAATGCGGCGGTCAGGTTATTGACTGGATCTTCTAGATCCAGTCATATAATGCCTGTGCTCCGCGGACTGCACTGGCTGCCAGTGTTTGGCTTAATCACCTTCAAGGTCGGTTTGCTGACCTATAAAGCCCTCCACGATCAGGGACCTACTTACCTGAAAGAGCTCCTTGCCCCTACTGTCCCTCCCACCCTCCGATCCACTGACGAGGATTGCTGGAGATTCCCAGGGTTTGTTTGAAAACTTCAGGGCTAGATCATTCAGTTTTATGGCCCCGACCCTGTGGAATTCTCTACCTCGTCAGGTGCGAAATTGCCCGACTGTCTTAAGTTTTAAAGGAGCCTTGAAGACTCACCTTTTTAATATAGCTTTTAATGATTTATAATAAATTAGATTTTGCTTATTTATTGTTTTATGAAATTGTACAGGCGCTTTGGTTGAAGAAAAGCGCCTTTTAAAAATAAAGTATTGATTGATTGATTGATTGATTGATAACCTATTTAGTATTCCAAGTCCTCATTTTCTGCTCCGATATCCATTATTATGCACGCATTATTTGTAATCACTGTCTTTCTCTATTCAGCTTTTGGGGCAAACCAGCCTGTGCGCTTACATTACTGTTACCATTGCCCTTTATGCTTGTGGTTCCATGCCCGTTTCACTTACCGTTGACGTATACGCCACCACGTGCGTCATCCTTTGCGTTTTCATTTGTGCTTGTGTTTCTGTTATTTTTTGCCGTTTGTGTCTACCGTACTGTTTCTCTTTCTGTTTCACTTTGCGTCACCATGCCCATTGACATTTCTGTTTGCAGGCACCATGTTACTATGTGACATGACATCACGTGGCACACCATTCCCGTCCATGCCACCGTGTTCGTTACCCTTTTTGTTCTCATTTGCGCTAGCGTTATCTTGTGCGCCACTGTTAGCGCTTCTGTTTGCGTTGCTGTTCCTGTTACTATGCCACAAGACATCATGTGGTGGGAGTACGGGGCCCTTTGGTCCCCGCGTTCCCACTGCTGCATTAAGTGCCGGGAGTGCAGGGCCCTATGTGCGTTATCCTTTGTGTTTTCATTTACGCTTGTGTTTCTGTTATTTTTTGCCATTTGTGTCTACAGTACTGTTTCTCTTTCTGTTTCACTTTGCGTCACCATGCCCATTGACATTTCCATTTGCAGGCACCATGTTACTATGTGACAACACATCACGTGGCAGACTATTCCCGTCTATGCCACCGTGTGCATTGCCCTTTCTGTTGTCATTTGCGCTTGCGTTACCATGTGCGCCACTGTTAGCGCTTCTGTTTGCGTTGCTCTTCCTGTTACTATGCCACAAGACATCATGTGGCAGGAGGGCCGCCACTGCATTACATTCACTATTTCTTATTATCATTCTCAAAAAGAAGGGAAATTAGAGGCAAAAAACTCCGTTTAATGCATTAGTTAGGGTTGTTCCACGGTGACAAAAGTGAGGAAATTCGCTGTTAGGGTTGAAAACCCTAACTCCAAATTCACCCCCCAGCACCACACACACACAGACACACACACACACATGCAAGTATGGGGGAGGACCAAGTCAACACAACCAATGACAGACGTCCAGCAGCAGGTGACAGAAATAACAAACAATTGTCTAAATGTACTACGAGACATCCCCACCCACCTGACCAGGTACTGCATGCTCAGTGGAGATCAACAGCAAAACTGAGGCCATGTACACCAAACGTATACATCCCTGATTGCAGCTGCACACAACGTATTACACTTAGTAGTTGCATGGCCTTACCTACCGATGCCCCACACCACACCACAACTGGTACTGTGCCGTTAGTCAATATAAATGCTGAAGGTGCATGATGACAGTTGTAGAACGGTTTAACACTAGTGAGTATACATTAATTAAGAGAAGTCATAAATTAACTACAAGACACTAGCATGCTCAAGATAAAAGTAGTGTTACACTTAGTATGTGATTTACATAGTAGTACATTTACTGCAACGGTTTACTCAAGATAGAGAGGCTGATGTAAACGATGGAAAGCATTGCCTGTTCAACGCTGTGAAATTCATACTGCCAGTATCAGATGCATTCTTACTGATGAAGGTGTACTGCTGATGTACCACATAGACCTTCAGTGTGTTTCAATACTAAAGATGCAGTAAGTATTCTTTGTAAGAAACAATGTAATTGCATGATCAGGCCAAGAAACTTCTAAATATCATAGCACTACTGAGCCAACAATGACGTACCTGTATCGGAGATGTATATAGGATAGATTTTCCTGTAGGCACTTACTGAGTATATTGTACTTGATAAATACAATCTCATTGCATTTGTGATGACTAACTTATTCAAATAGTAATACATTTACTATTGTTGCAATGAGTGATCTATGCCACTTATGGACACAGTGTAATTTTTTTTTAACAGTTGTTTTATACTCAGGCTGTATGCCTAGTGTTTGGGTTTGCCACACTTCTGTCACTGATGCTATCAATGTGATAACTATGTTAATTGTGGTACAACAGGAATCAAGTAGGTATGGTGTAGATATAAACAGAATGTCTTTTAATATTGATTTAACTCACAATGGGGTAAATGTACTAGGATAGCAGGGGTTATTCTCTATCACTGACTCTGTCAGTTATAATCACACTAAGGTTTCGATGACTGTAATGATCAAGTTACACTGTTCATCTTCATGAGTTCATATTCACAGCCATTCTCCAGTAACTAGACAGTGTATGGTGTAACTGGGTGGGACACTGTGTTGCAAAGCTGCTGCAGTGCCAGCAGAGGGAGAGTATCTACTCATAAAGACAATTAAGCAATAAGGCATGACCAACAGTTATGTTAAATGGTCTGTTAATCACCCTGTAGGGGTTTAATGTTGAATGAGGCATAGCCGAGTGCCACATGTCGCTAGACAGTGATAAACTGACCATTAACATAATACCTGGGAGTGGCTTATTGCTATCATAATAAAACTGTTTTTTAAACATTAAACCATGTTCATCATATGGTTAGGCTCTACATGTATGTTAATAAAAACTAAACATAAGGGTGTTACAATGTTTACAGTCAATTAGAAAGCTGCATTTCTCAAACCCTTGTTATAATCAGAGATATTATACCTGTACAACTCCTTGGTTTTGACGAACTCTATCGCTCAGGTGGCCCACCACATGTGGTGTGGTCTGGTGTGGGGTATCGGTAAGTAAGGCCATGCAATTACTAAGTGTGGTACGTTGTGTGCAGCTGCAATCAGGGATGTGTACGTTTGGTGTACATGGCCTCAGTTTTGCTGTTGATCTCCACTGAGCATGCAGTACCTGGTCAGGTGGGTGGGGATGTCTCGTAGTACATTTAGACAAATGTTTGTTATTTCTGTCACCTGCTGCTGGATGTCTGTCATTGGTTGTGTTGACTTGGTTCTCCCCCATACTTGCATGTGTGTGTGTGTGGTGCTGGGGGGTGAATTCGGAGTTAGGGTTTTCAACCCTAACAGCGAATTTCTTCACTTTTGTCACTGTGGAACAACCCTAACTAATACATTAAACGGAGTTTTTGCCTCTAATATATATATATATATATATATAAATGTAATAGATAATCCACTGTTAGGTATGTGGGCGCGTGCTGATATATGCACAGGGCGCAGGCCAGTCGTCAACCACCAAGTTGGGCATATACCAAAGCGCAACAGCACACCATAGAGTTGGTTATCTATCTTATAAAATGGCAAAATTGTTTTGAAGGGGGGTAAAAGTGCAAGTGTGCGGTTGTGCTCTGATATACGCACAGTCATGTGATGTGTTTTATACAATCAGAACTTTGGATTTGTTGCCAGATGATTTACCATTATTATATATATATATATATATATATATAAATAAATATATATATATATATATATATATACATATGCATTGCATCAGTTAGGGTTAATAGCACAATTACAAAGTTTTGAAATGTGATGTTAACGTTCAAAACCTTAATACTGCATCCTCCCCCCCCCACACACACACACACACACACACACATATGCAAGCAGGGGAACGGCCAAGGCAACACAACCAATCAGACAACCAGCATCAGGTAACAGAAGTAACATGTAACTCTCTAAACATACTACAAGACACATCCATCATCATAGTCCACCAACTGTATGAGTTCTGCTGCCATCCAAGTGTCTTGGGGGTACACAAGTATGCTGGGCAACCATGGGTGATGGCCCACAGCAAGCATTTTTGAGTTACAAACATCAATAACAAGATTTAAGCAAATGCTTATATTTCAATAGTTAACAAATGATGAAACACACAGAATGTTATCTACAGCTAGTTATACTGGAAATGAAAGTTTGGATACCCCTACCAACAGTCATTGGGTGTTTGCATTTTTTTCTGATAGTGTGAGTCAGTCCTAATAACAAACGGTAGTAATAATAAAAGTATTTTTTTTTTTGTAGTATAGTTTACAAGTAACATGTAGAAAGAAACAGTTATAATATCCAAAGCTAACCATAACGTGTTAATAATGAGTATTTCCAGGTAACACAGCAGTATAACAACACGTGATGATGCTAGTTTCATTACCTGTGCAGTATCTGAAAAGTGCTACAGTATGTACTGTATATGTCAGCTCTATCTTTCCTGCTACCACATGTGGTAGCAATGATACCTGCAGCAAGCCAATTGTTGAATTATGACACATAAAAGCCAATATTTAGAAAATGTGTACAGACTATGTTTTATTGTATGAAGAAGATATGCCAGGAATAATTTGTAATCTACTGTGCTGGCAGTATAGAGTCGATCATACTGTATTTGTTTTTTCATTACATAGTGTTATGTGAAATGAGTAGTGCTGTGATTATTGTGCTTACAAATGTGATTGACACATATAGTATTTTACAGTCTTGCATGTGTCTTGCATATGTGTGTGTGTGTGTGTGTGTGTGTGTGTGTGTGTGTGTGTGAGGTGGAATGCGGAGGTAGGGTTTTGAACCCTAACATCACATTTCCAAACATTTGTTGCTGTGTTATTAACCCTAACTGATGCATTAACTTTTTGAGAAAGTGTAATGTAACTGGTAACTGGTTAGTAGTGGGAGCGCAGGCCCTCCATGCCCTGTGCTCCCTTCATAGTGTCCATTTTTGTGTAATGTCATGTGTATGTAGGAGCACGGCCCACTTACACACAACTACGGAGCCATACAGCAATCCTGGGAAAGGAACCTTGTAACACTAATTTGCCAATATCTCAGCAACTGTAGCAGCTACGAAAAAAATTAAAGTGTCACTGCAATCATGACAGCAAGACCTCCATGATAGATAATTCAACCAAATCTGTATCTCACATCACGTACAAGATAGGGGTACCGAACTGTGCTGAAAAGGCACCCTTGTAACACTAATTTGCCAATGTCTCCATGACCATAGAAAGTAGGAAACAAATTCCAGTGCTGGTGTAATCTATGATTTCCAAACTTGTTTCTGCAGAGATTTAAGCTGCAGGTAGTGAAAATCTGCATCTCACTTTGTTTTTGAGATACTGGCACCAAAAGGTGTCATGGACACCGCAATGTTATCCTATGGGAAATTTCTTAATTTCGAATGCTGCAACTTTGGGTCGCTGAATGTTTTGGCACCAAGCCACCAAAAGTCACATTTGTGGGACCAGGGTTTGCCACCCTGCAAATTTCAGCTCAAAAGCCCCAACCATTTTGTTACGGGGATGGCAAAGATTTGCTGTTTTTGGGCAAAGTTATTTCATAAATTGCGAAAGTTTCACAAAAAAACAGCACAACACGTTTGTGTTTGCGAAAGTGTCGTGGCCATTTCTTTCACAATAAAAATTGCATTTTGGGGGGGGGTTTACCCCCCCAAAAGATAGGGCTGGCATCCTCAGAATCCAACTAGGTAAACACAGCAGTCATTGTTTACCTGGGGGGGGTCCCAAATTTAAATACCAGGCATTTTTCTCTCTTGCTAACTGAAAACAAGATGGTGGCAGCATGAACGTGAATGGTCCATTTGTGAATGGAAAATGTACTGGTGGTAGCTTTCATGAGGCACATCTATTTTTTTCCCATTGACTATAATGGAAAATTAGTTTTTTGAATAACTTTTGAACAGTTTAATATTTTTTCACCAAATCTTCAAAAGGCACATCAGTGACCCAGACTGTATCTTTTCTGAAGATTTCAGACCAAATGGACAAATTGTGTGTTCTGTGGGTGTGAGCAAAGAAATGCACACAAAGTCAGTTTTTTCATTTTTGTGTTCTGCAACTCTCCAACTGTACATCCAACCATAACACAACCAGCCATATCCAGAGATCTATCATACCAGACCATGCATGCAAAATTTCAGGCACATCCATCTTACAGTGGCAAAGTTATTAAAGTGCACAATTTGAGGTTTAACATTAAAGTGCTTACTCAATCCTAACTATAGTGCCTCTACCGTGGCACTATAATATATATATATCTATATATATATATATATATATATATATATATATATATCTATATATATATATATCTATATATATATATATATACAGATATAGAGAGAGAGAGAGAGAGAGATTATATATATATATATATCTATATATATATATACACCATATTCAGGTATTCACAGTGCAGTCTTCATAAAGGGAGGATAGAGAGTGTGACATACTGTATGTGCAGAGAAAATAATACAGTTGTACAGTTTCAAGTATTAAATACAATAGATACAGTCATGCAACAAGAAAAAGAGTGAAACTGTTGGCCAGTGTGCAAGCTTAGCAGGTAGACTCTTTGCCATTCCTTGCATTAATAGTAAACAATTATTGCTCGAGTAACAGGCAGAGGTGGGGTAAAGGTTCAGAGAACACAGTTGCATAGGCTGGGAGGTGAATCAAGAAAGAAGATGGGATTTAAACATGCACATTGAGCCAGAAGATCTTAGAGAGGGAGGCAGGCCATTCCACAGTTTGGAAAATCTGAAGGAGAAGCAGGTATGGCATAGGCATGTTTTTCTGTGGGTCAGTTTTAGGGATTTGTATTTGATGCCCATCGTGTCATACTTTTGTTCAATCGGGCAAAGCATATTCTGTACACTCGGGACAGCAGTCCCAGTAGGGCTTAATTGCCAGTTACCAGGGTGCTATAGTGGAATCTCATGTTGAGGTTCAACCATCCAAGGGTGCTGTACAGTAGACAGGTGAGGGAGTCCTGCTTTAGGTCCAGGATGAAATGGTAGGCTCTGTTGATGAGATTTTTAACCCCAGACCAAACACTGTCATTTGTGGCACCATAGGTTATCAGGCCATAATTAATTAAGCTAACAATGTAGTATCTGACAAGATGTTTCTTTATATCCTGGAGGAGAATTTTCCTGTGCTTATAAAGCAGCCCTAGCCTGGAGTTGCCCATCTTGGCTAAAGTGTCAACATCCACTGCATAGGATAGACCAAAGTCTAAAGTGATCCCGAAATACTTGAAGAAATGTACCTGTTCCATAGATGCTCCAGAGGAGGATGTTATGGTTAAAGTGAGGGAAGTAGAGGGCTCACTACTGGAAGCAAACACCATAGATTTAGTTTTCTTAGAGGTCATGATAAGAAGACTGGTAATAAACCATTTCTGGATAGCCAAGAAGTCAGTCCATAGTCTCTGCCTAAGCACTGCCAGACATTTGTCTGTGGAGGTGATTACTGTGTCATCAGCATACAGCAGGACTTTAGTGGACTTACAGGCTAAGGGAAGGTCATTTATGAATAGACTAAATAGAAGAGGGCCCAGGACTGACCCTTGGGGGACATCAACAGTAACAGGCCTATATTCTGAGAGCAAACCACAACATTTTACAGATTGGGGTTGACCCGACAGATAGCTTGTGAACCAATTTATGGCCTCAGATGAGAGGCCCAGTTTTACTAGCTTCTGGCATAGTAAGGTATGATTAACAAGGTCAAAGGCCTTGGTGAGGCCAATGAAAATGGAGCCTGCAAGGTCACCTCTGTCCATGGGGCAGTGGAGTAAGTCTGTGTATTCCAGTAGAGCAATCATGGTAGAAGAAGAAGAAGAAGAAGAATCAGCATTTATATAGTGCTTTTCATACATCCAAAGCACTTTACAAGCAATGCTAGACTGGTAGTGAAGTGACTGAATGTGTGGTGGCGGCCATATCGCACATCATCACCCACACACAGCCTGGATAATTGCATGAACCGGTTTATGGGAAGGGGAATGTTGGCCAGGACACCGGGAATGTTCCCTACTTTTTGCGAAGAGTGCCCTGGGTTCTTTTACTTCCACCTGGACACCCACCAGGACAACACCAGGATGAGCAGAAGGGACCTCGGTTTTTAACATCTCATCCGAAGGACGGCACACGCCAGCAGTACAGCACCCCCCCAATACTGCACTTGGATGCCAGCGATTTTAAGGTGCAAGTCCAATCCCAGTGTGGGACGAGAACCCATGACCTTTGGGTCCAGAGGTGGATGTGCTACCAACTGAGCCACGCTGACACCCGTAAAGTGTTTTTTTTTCAGAAGCCATGTTGCTCCTTGGTCAGTAGATTTTACTAGTGCAGGTATTGGATGAGTTGATCATTTACCACCCTTTTAAGTGTTTTTGAGGGGGGGGTAGGATTGAGATGGGATGGCAATTTGAGGGAAAGCCTTGGTCACCCCCTTGAATACAGGGGTTACAGAGTCTTGATACTTTCCAGGGGAATGGGATAAATTGCAGATGAGATAGAGTGGGTGGGTAACCTCCTTCAAGACTAGTTTAAGGAGTTTCATATCATTGTTGTCCAGGCCAATTCTAGTTGTGATATTGATTTTTGCAAAGTACAAGTACATTTCAGACCAAGTTAACCTTTTAAGGTTGAATTTGGGTTTATGAGGGTGCTCAGGTATGCAGTCGACTCCCACAGTGTGGGTGTTCAATGCCGGGATGTAGGCCAAGAGATCACAAAAAGTTTTGTTGAAGGAGTTTGCAATTTTATTATCTCCCTCAATAGTGGTGCTGTCCACTGTAATAGAGTGAGGAAGAGGTTTCCTTGTATTCCCAAGGATATCATTGATCCCACTCCATAACTGCAAAGGCTGTGCTAAGAGGGCAATTTACCTATTTTTAAGGTAATTAGCCTTAGCAGTGCTGATCTGGGTTTTTACAGAGTTCCTGAGATCTTTATATTTTTGGAGGGAGGCCTGAAGACCATATTCCTTAAATTGGGCCCAGCCTCTGCTACGCTTTCTAGTTAAGGACTTAAGAGTGGGGGTAAACCACACTTGAGAGGTGCCTTTGTTGACAAAGGTTTTATATGGGACAACCATGTCACAGACTTTATTGAACTGGTGTACAAAGTACTCCAGCACTCCACTGATGTCTTGTGTCTGTGACAGGAAAGACCAATCAATTTGGCATGTGAAGGCATGGAATTGAGGAAGGCTACAGCTGTGGAACACTCTGGCTTTGGTGATAGAAGGCTCAGCAGTGGGTGCTGTTGCTTACCGTTTGCATGAGACTGGGGAGTTATCACTTAAGAAATTCAGGAAGAACGTCTGTGGAGATGATTCTGTCAGGGTGGCTGACTAATTCCCAGTCCAGCAAAGTAGCTGTGCTCATTTTGTAGTTAATCCTGGTACAGCAGGGGAGAACATTATTTGGGTTAAGTAGATGCTGGCAATTCCAATAGTATGAAACTTATTTGAAAAATCTGTGCTTATCTGGTATTAAACAGAGGGGTAATCAATCTAATCTTTAAGCAAAATGGGAAGAAAGGTTAGATACAGTATTAAAATATCTATGAAGGATTGGCAATGCATAATGAATTATTCTAAATGTGGTGTTTTATCTACTAAATTACAGCAAATATATTATAATAACTGGTGACCCTATTTATCAACCAGATTATGAGTAGTGTCTAATGCTGTAATAACCTAAAATTAGGTATTACGGTATTCACTAAAGGTTTCTTCACCTCCAGTACTCTTTGTGTGTCAGTCATACATATCGCGCCCACTTCACTGGCTTGCACTCTGCTTGTGGGTGGGCTGAACAGTGTTTCAAAAATGGCAGCTCGGTTTTCCATGAGCCGCTTTTCTTTACTACCCTCTCCATTTTCATTTTTTTATTCTTTATCTGGTTGATCCTGCCTTTCAAAGTCAAAAGAAATATCTGGTTGATCCCACCATGTCCCTGGATCAGAAGATGTACCGACTCTGAGTAAAGTCTATGACAGACCCCAATACCAGCCATGACTGACACTTTTGGAAAACAAAGTAAGTCTAAGAGAGTGAGGGAGAGAGGAAAAGGGAAAGTGTGTGTGTGTGTGTGTGTGTGTGTGTGTGTGTGTGTGTGTGTGTGTGTGTGTATCTGTAGGTAGGGGACAGAGACACTAAGCAAACTCCTTGCACCAGTAATAATAAAAAATAAAAGATAAACAACTGCATTTTTATGGATTTTGTTTACACACCCTCAGTGTGTGATGACTTCATAAACCTCTTGAGCTTTGCTCTTCAGGTGTATGGGTCATCACAGTCATTATGTGTGTAAAAAATCCACAACACACAGTTACCTATCCATTATTCTCCATTTAACATTTTACACAGAATCTGTTACATGCCTTATAGATTAAATTTAATGAATCAACAACTATCAGATCTTTTTCACAGATGCACTACAATACATCTATTGTAACCTTATAATATATGATAGTGACCTGTCCAGGATTGTACATATTGTGGCATAAAGTGTTAAAAACTTTCTCTGTGGCTTCTGTTGTGACTCTAGAAAAGAGGACTGAATGGATTATTCTGTGATCTGGAATGTCATATGATGTATGTACTCCATACTAACATAGGTCAATACAGTGTCAGTGGCTCAGCAGGTAGCACACTCACCTCTGAATCCAGAAGATGTGAAGGTGGTGGGTCCTAGCCCCACAGTGGGAACGTGGTTTAAATCCCAGTACTGACACTGTAGTGCATCATGAGAGGGCTGCTGCACTCCTGAGGTGCTGTCCTTCAGATGTGACATTAAACCGTGGTCCTGCCTGCCTGTTCTGGTGGTTCAGGTGGACACTAAAGATCCCATGGCACTTCTCAATAAGAGCTGGAGAATTTCCCCAATGTCCTTACCAAATTCCTCCCATTCACTAAAATACCACCAACAACTTAATCTGCTTCTGTAAGTCAGTTTACATCTTTACAAAATATTCCCCATCTCTTGCCCCCGGGTCACACCTGAAAATGAGCAGACACTCAATGTGTCTCTCCTGGTCACAAACTTTCAAATAAATAAATAAATGAATAAATAATGTATCTGGGTTTGATTAGTGCATTTAAATACATTCTTTCAAAACTGAAGGATGTTACATCTCCTAACTTTCTAACCTGGTTGAACTTTATGGTTACATTGGATAGAAAATGTTTACTATACTTCAGATAGCAAAAGTGATTTGTTCAATAAAATGTAGGCAGTTTTTAGTCAGACAGTTTACTCCCAGGTGATATTAATGATGTTGAACATACATTGTTGTTGTCTGCCTCACTATCTTTTGGTGTTTCTGCCTTTACTCATCTTTTTTCTTCTCTTTTAGGTATATTTATCCCAGGCATTGTGAAATCATTGAATACATAAATACACTTCAGTTAGGATATCTCCATCACCATTATACACTTCTTCTTGGGGCAAATAATTTAAATATTGTTGTTGAAAACTACGCTAAGTTTGTATTTTCCATTTATATATTTGATCAAATACATAATTAATCTCTATGTTGATTGCATATGAAGAAGATATTAATTGCTGCTTTTTCTTTATTTTTTTTAGTTTGCTTAATTTTTTTTACTTTGTTTATTTATTCTATATGCTATGTAACTTGCATTTCTCAACCAATAAAAATAAAAAAAGAAAAAAAGCATTGGCTGGAAAGGTAATGGCACTCCCATCACCAGCCAACAGAAAGTGTGCAGCCATAGTATCCCTGATTATATATGTGTGGGATGGAGACAAAGGACAAAATGCAGATCTTTTGGTGCATCCATACCTTGAGTATTTTTTCCAGTTTTCATGCCTTTACTTGGGTAAGGATGTGGCACTACTGGTGAGGATGTAAAGGAGATGAACCAGAAATACAAAAGGTACTGAAGGAATGACTTATGAAGAAAGACGTGTAGATCTGTGACGATTCTCTCTCCAGAGATGGGAGCAGAGAGGGGGAATGGTTATGATGTATAGAGCATCAAGAAACAACTCTTTATCTTTGTACCATATGGTTAAATAACAGTTCAACCAAGGAGGATATCAGGGGTTACTTCCATCAGGTTACAGGAGAACTTTTCATGATTGAGCAAACAAAACACTGGTTCATGCAGAGACTTGTCTCTAAATAAAATAAACTTCTGGATGAAGGGTAATTTGCTATTAGCAGTAGCTTGAACACATTTAAGTATAGGTTAGGTCACTCATTATATGGGTGCAGTATTTGTGGCTGCAGTGCATGGAGCTTGTAGCCATCTTGCTGTAGCTGAAAAAGCAGAAGCATATATTTGGATTTGCAGTATTTCCTTCTGCAACTCCAAATCACTGAGTTCAGCCCCCTATGGGCACTCTACTTTTCTGCCATCACCCTCCAAGCTTGCTGAACTCACAGTGGAACACGGCACAGTCCAAGATGACCACCAGAGCTCAGTGTGCATGCATGAGTTGTTGTGCATGCATGATTTTACTTCCATGGTTATGGTGAAGTCAAGCATGCACACTGAGCTCACAGTGGAGCATTCTACCATTCCAAGATGGCCAACAGAGCTCAGTCTACATGTGCAACTTCACCACAACTCTGAAAGTGAAGTTGCACATGTGCAACGACTTGTGCATGCACACTGTGCTTTGGCAGCCATCTTGCACATGGCAGACTATTCTGTGTTCTGCCCTGAGTTCAGCAAGCTTAACTGCAGTCATCTTGGCTCTGACCAGATTTTGTTTACAAGGTTGTAACTGTGTGTGCCACCAGACAATTTTATATGGGCTTGTAGCCTCCTCTTGCCAGTTGATCTTATATGTTTCTGTGTTTCTAAAATGGGGAGACAAAAGAATACTAGAAAGAAAAACACTTGCATGGAAGACAGTTGTACAAGTTCAAAAGTATGTGGTAATAGCAAACAAAGCACAATCATAAAATGGGGCAATATTGTCAGTTAAAACAGCAGTATTTGTTATTCAGCAAATAATTTCATCATGTAAGTTTTTAAAAAAATATTGTATTTCTAACGTATTCAGATGAACAGGGTCAGCAGGATGGTAGAAATGTAGTATTCCTTCCATCAGAGCAAGAAGGCAACTGACTATGGCAGCTAGAACTTGTGTGGTACAGGTTGTACATTTATAACTAGGAAGTAAGTAGACAGATACTTTATTAGAAGTGTAGGGTCTGCAAGGTACTTTAAACTGGGACCTTTAATTAGAATAAAAACAAAAAAACAAAAGTTAGTGTGCTAGTCTGAGTAGGGGGAAGGGAATTGATAATCATCTTTGCAGTTAGCTGGATCAGGAGGAGAGCTGTAAATTGGGGAGGGCTTAGGCAGATATGAAGCTGGTATCTGCATTTAGACTTCCCTGTAGTTGGCTTTTGGCCAGAGAACAATCTTGTTATTCCCAATCAGTAGCCAATCCACAGTACTGCCTGGGAACCAGGACGTGGGCAGGGGCTTTCTTTAGGACTAGGACATCAAGTGCACCCCCCGCACTGCAGCCCCCCACGTGAAGAACCAATGTGCAAAGGATGCTGCAGTCTATCCACCACAGTCTGTCCAATGAGGCAGTCAGTAGCCAGATACTCTGCACCACAGCAGCGAGTGAGTAAAGCAGGCAGCCATGGAGGAAGCAATAAAACAGGAGGGCTGCAAGGATGGTGGGGTGGACTAGAATTGGGAGTGGGTGTAATGACTTATTTAGGGTAGGGGTACAAATGGGTTTTTGTTTAAGGGGAAAAAAACAGTTAGGGAAGATGTTAGCTAGAAACCTATCCAGGTCAGGATGCAAGGGACCAAGTATTTCCAGGGGTAACAGAGTAGAAATTATGGTGGGAGTGGTGCAGTGCAGTGGCTGTGGAGTGGCAGTTTTAAGGGAAACCTTCTGGAGACTGCAGTGCTGCCCCACCTGCGTGCACCTCTGTGGGCTAAGGGAGGAGGTTGCTAGACTCTAAGCCGAGTTGTCTAGTATTCAGGGGGGCTTCCTTCCCCATCCAGTGACCACCGAGTGCACCACTGCTGCCTCAAAGGATGCCAAGGAGGAGGAGAAGCTGGGCTATAGTGGGCTCAGGAAGGGTGAACTTGGTGGGTCTGAGGCACTTTCCCCGAATGCTACAACTACACAATTCCAATGCCACTCTGGCAGGACAGGACTGTCTTGTGGAGGCACCTATGGTACTGACCAGGGAGGATGTGGGGGGTCCTCTGTAGTAGGTACCCAAGGAGAGTGGAAGAGGACCCCAGAGGAGAAGGAGGAAGCAACTCCTGTTAGTGGACTCCATTATGAGGGGGATAGATTTGGGGGCAGGAAGGGAGGGGAAAAAGGTGGTCAGATGCCTACCTGATGCCACAGATCAAAGGGACGGAAAGTGGATCCTGAAGATTGCTATTGCAGCAGGACAGGAGGGGGAGCTGGATGTCATTGTCCACCAAGGGAATAATAACCTAGCAAGGCATGAGGCTAGGATAGTACAGAAGGAGCTCAGGGAGTTGTGGAGGGGACTTAGGCAGGTAGCATGCTTGTTTGCCTTTTCTGAGGTGCTGCCTATCTATGACAGGGGGGGAGGACTAGGTACTCTGTACAGGAGCTTAAACTCATGGTTGAAGGAGTAGGGCAGAGAGAAGGGGTTCGGCTACATTGGGGTCTGGGGTTCCACCAGTAGGGATAAGAGCCTTTACAGGAGAGATGGCCTGCATCCATCCAGGATGGGAACTACAGTCCTCAGTGAATGGTTTAAATGTTACATTGGTGAATATTTAAACTAGACAAGAGGGGTGGCAGAAGGAAGCAGGGAAACATAAACTGCCCCCCCACACATGCTGAAGTAGTCTTAGGGAGAACCTGAAGGGAAAGAAATACCCAAGGGTAGCTAATAACAAAAAAACAAAACAAAAAAAACACAAAATGGTGGAAATTAGGAGAGATTGAAATGTGAGCAGAGGGGGTAAGGAGAAAAGGCAGAAGGGAAAATAGGGGGTTGACAAGCAGGATGATAGCAGACTCTGGAATGCCACATGTGCAAATGCTCAACATCTGGGAAATAAAATCCCAGACCTAGAAGCCATTACGGCAGAGGCTGACCTGGACATTTTGGTCATTACTGAAACATGGTGCAATGGGATCAATGACAGGGATATACAGTAGCCATACCAGGCTATACTCTGTTCACGAAGGACATGGTGGGAAAGAAAGGGTGAAGAGTGTGTCTTTATAGGAGTGATAGCATAAAAGCAACAGAGATACAGGGAACACAGGAAGGGGCGCAGGTACAGTGGGTCACTTTAGCATAGGGAAGTGGAGCCACAATTCACAATGGCAGGATCTACAGACCTCCAGCACAGGGGTGGAATTGGTCAAGGTTTTGGTGGAAGCCATCCAAAAGATGGCAAATAAGGGAGAGGTGCTGCTGGTAGGGGACTTAAATCTGCAAGATGTAGATTGGAGCATCCCAGCTGAAGCTTCAGCTAGGAACAAGGACATCCTGGAATCCTTGCAGGTGGCTTTCCTCCAGCAACTAGTAAAAGAGCCCACTCATGAGGAGATGATACTGGACCTTGTACTCACCAAAAGGGGACAGTGTTGTAGACATCACAGTGAGTGGCCACCTGGGGACCAGTGATCACCATACAGTGTGGTTCAAGATTAACACTGTGACAGAATGAAACCACACAAAGGTGAGGGTCCTGGAATTCAGGAGGGACAATTTTAAAAAGAGGGGGGACTGGCACAGGGATGCCCTGGCGGTGGGGTGGGGGGGACTTGGGTGGAGTGGATTGACAGTAGGGGACACTAAAAGAGGTTATAGTGAAGGCAACAAACCTCTGCATCAGGCAAGTAAGCAAAAGCAAGAAGAAAAAAAGTCTTACATGGTTCTCAAAAGAGGTGGCTGGGAAAATAAGGGCAAACACATTAGCATTCTGGGGGTATAATGAGGTCCAGAGGGAGGAGCATAGGGAGATGCATCAGAAACAATGGAGGTAGTCAGGGAAAACAATTAGAAGTGCAAAGGTGCAAATATAGGAGAAAATAGTCTAGGCAGTAAAGAAAAGGGACAAGGAGTTTTTCAGGTATGTAAGTGAAAAGAGAAAGACCAGGGGAGGGATACTAAGGCTTAAGAAGAAAGGGAGTAATGTGCACAGGGGGCCAGGAAAAAGAGGACATCCTGAACAAATACTTTTGTTCAGTGTTCATAGATGAAGGGGAAGGTGAGGTACCACAGATAAGTGTTAGGAGCATTGAAGGCTTTGGAACTGAGGACCTTAAATGTGGGAGACCCAGTCCCTAGGCATCTACTACAACAAACCTCCTGTAATAGAAGAAATTAATTTGGGAAAATTTGTTTTCAATTAAATGGATCAAATAGTGGACCCCTTTCAGCATATTCATTCCTAAAACACTTAAATTGTTTAGCCATTATATTAACTGTTTGTGGAGACATTGAAAAATCTAGGCCTTGGACATACTAGTAGAATAAAATTGATTTGTGACAATGCTAGGAGCATAAAAACTAAAATTGATTCATTCAGGACCTGGATTACCTCTGAGTCTCCAAACTAGTTTCACTTACAGAAACAAGGCTAAATTGTCAGGCTGATACCAAGGAATTGTAAATTGAGTTTTTTTTTAGTCATAGACTCGATAGAGTGGGTAAACGTGGAGGGTATGCTGCTCTTGACTAGGTGGGACCTGGGACAGACTGATGTGATATATTCTGGGGTCATTGGATTTATTGACTGTTTATTGATTAAAATCATAAATCTAAATGTAGCAATTGATGTAATCTATACCCCACCAGAAAAAAATATAACTGACTATGAAAAGCTTGCCCTAAGAATACAGGAGAAAACATTGAGAATGGAATTAATTCTATCAGGAAACTTTAATGCTCCTTGGGGCAAAAGTAGGGGGAGCTCTTTAGAGCAATGTTTTAAGCATTTGGCAGTGAACTAATTTGTCACAAATCAACCAGAAAAACACATCCAGAAAGTCCTGGAAATATCTTGGACTTGGTTTTCATTTCTACAAAAATAAAACCCTTGCAGATTCCTGTAAATCAACCTATCCTAGGAGACCATTGCTCTCTAAGCTGTGATCTCAAAGTCTTTGATGGTAAAACTCGAATACTCAATACAGTGCCCTTAAAAATAAAAAAATGAGATAATTTAAAGGCTACAATAAAGACATTTTCTTACCAACACTATCGGAGGTAAAATGGGACAGACTTTTCCTGATGCCATCCTTAGATTTAGCAATACAGGAATTTACAAACTGGTATAGAGAAGTATGTGACAAATTCGATCCATTTGAATACAACAGCCAAAGGAAAAGTCATGTACCATGGATCACAGAAAAAAAAAAAAGATTTGAATAATATCTAGATTATGGAAGAAAGCAGGTAAAACCCTTGACCCATATAATTGGGAAAAATAAAAATCAGCAAAGAATTCCCTAAAAATGAAGTGATGTTAGAGTTAATGGGGTATTTCCAGGAAAGGGGGATGTTCCCATGCAGATGTTGTGCCCATTGTAGCAATACTAGTAAGAAAATAGAGATCAACTATCCAAATGGTATTACAAAATACCCCATTAACCCTAACATCACATGCAATTCTGACCATGTAGTCTATGTTTTACATGTCCATACTTTAAATATTATGTGGTTAAAACTACCAGACCACTAAAAAATAGGATCTCAAAGCACAAAAGCAGGGTAAGAAACCGTGCAGACAAGAACTTGGTAGCAATACACTTTAACAAGGAGACCCATACGACTACCTCATTAATATTTTGGGGGATCGAGAGGGTAGAACAACCAGATAGAGGAGGAGACTGGAACAAACTCCTTGAAAGGAGGGATATGTTCTGGATTTTTACAATGAATGTGACAGAAGATAGATTAGGGATGAATGAAGAGGAACACAGGCTAGTGTGTTGGCCATGACAACCTCAAATAAAACTTTCAAAACAAGGGAAGTGAGGTTTCTCTGTAGGAGTTGGAGTCAAGTGCAAACAACAATTGCCAAAACAGTATGGTTAACACTAGTAGCAATGACAATGCCAAGCTTGAAAAATAGACATGCAATAAATAAAAGGCACCAATGTAGTAATAGCCAGCATCTTGCTTCAGCCCCCCAGCCTCTTAAAAGAATAATACACCCACCCCCTACTTTTGATGATCCATCTTACAAGTAAGAACAACATTCCATTCCATCAAACAGAGTTATCTTCTTTCAAAAGAGTGAGATTTGTTTATTATTGTTTCACAGAAAAAAAATAACAGCATACATTCCAAGCTATGTTGTTTCAATTTAAAACCTACATTAAAATGGATACAGCAGTGGGCACCCAGTAGAAAAAGATGGATAAATGATTGCTTCCACCTCAATAGTCTTTCTCAAGGGGAGGAAATGGACAAGAAAATGATAGAGGACAGTCTCAAAATGGCTGAAAATGGGGAGATACTGTTGATGGGGTATCTGAATATGCCAGATGTTAACTGGATGACATTGACTGCAGCCACATCCAAGAGCAGGGTCATTCTCGATGCCCTACAGGGAGCATGCCTTAGACAGCTAGTTTTGGAACCTACTTGGGAGGGAGCAATCTTAGACCTGGTACTCTCAAATGGAGAGATGATCACAAATTTAGAAGTCAGTAGACATCTGGGAACAAGCGACCACTGCACAGTGTGCTTCACAATGAGCACAACCATGGAGATAAGCCATACAAAAACAAGGATACTGGACTTTAGAAGGCTGACTTTGGCATAATGGGTGAATACCTGAGGAATGCATTAGCAAATGGCCAGAAAGGAGGGGTGTAAGAACAATGGAGAAAAATCAATACTGCCATCATGGAGGCAATAAGCCTTTGTGTGAAACAAATAAAGAAAACAAAGCAGAATATAAAACCACTATGGTTTTCAAAAGAGGTGTCAGGGATGGTTAAGGAGAAAAAGGTTGCATTCAAAAAGTATAAGGAATCACAGAAGAAGCATGACAGAGAACTCTATCAATTAAAGCAGAAAGAAGTGGGGAAGGCAGTCAGAAAAGCAAAGGCCCAAACCAAGGAAAAGATAGCCAACTTAGTTAAGAAAGGGGATAAAACCTTTTATAGGTACATTAGGGAGCATAGAAAGGTTAAGGGAGGGATAGTGAAGATTAATAAAGGAGAGGCAAGGTGGGCAGAGGGAGACAGTGAAAAAGCAGAGATACTAAATGAATACTTTTGCTCGGTATTCACAAAAGAAGAGGAGGAGTTACCTAAACCAAACAATAGAAGCACTCTGAGTAGTTGGGTTGATGCCAGTCCATTTACAGAAGAAAGAGTAATGAAAGAACTTCTAAAACTCAAGGTGGACAAAGCAATGGTGCCTGACGGGATTCACCCTAGAATCCTAAAAGAACTAAGGGAGGACCTAGTGACACCACTGACAACACTTTTTAACAAATCATGGGAGGATGGGGTGGTACCTGAGAACTGGAGGAGGGCAGATATGATTCCCCTTCAAAAAAGTGGGAGCAAGGCAGAAGCAGTAAACTACAGGCCTGTTAGTTTGACCTCAGTGGTGGGGAAAATGATGGAATCACTTCTGAGAGAAAGAATTGTTGAGTACCTAGAGGCCAGCGGGGGGCACAGAAGCCAAAGCAGCATAGATTCACAGCAGGAAGGTCCTGTCAGATGAATCTAATCGATTTCTTTGACTGGGTGACCAATGTAATGGGCTAGGGAGGGGCTGTGGATATGACTTACCTAGACTTTAGCAAATCATTTGACACAGTCTCACACAAAAGATTAATAATCAAGTTAGCCAGCCTGGGATTGGGTCCCAGGGTGGTAACCTGGGTAGGAAACTAACTGCACAACAGGACACAGAAGGTAATAGTGAGTGGAACACATTCCAAAGAAAGGGGGGTTACTAGTGGAGTACCTCAGGGCTTGGCACTGGGTCCAGTCCTCTTTAATGTCTTTATAGGTGACATTGCAGAAAGTTTGTAGGGAAAGGTATGCCTCTTTGCAGATGACACAAAGATCTGTAACAGAGTTGATACAGAAGGAGGGGTAGAAAGGATGAGAAGGGACTTGGCAAGGTTGGAGGAATGGTCAGACATATGGCAACTTAGATTCAATGCAAAGAAGTGCAAAGTAATGCACCTGGGAAATAAAAATCCAGGAGAAGAGTACACAATAGCAGGGGAGGTACTAACAACAACAATAATGGAAACGGACCTGGGGTAGTCATATCAGATGACCTAAAGGTGGGTAAGCAATGTGAGAAGTCAGTAAGGAGATCCAGGGGGATACTGGGATGCATAGGAAGGGGCATCACAAGTAGAACAAGGGAAGTGGTTATCCCTCTGTACTGACAGTTGGTGAGACCCCATCTGGAGTACTGCGTGCAGTTTTGGAGACATCATCTACACAAGGACATAGACAGGAAGGAAGCAGTTCAGAGGAGGGCAAACAAAATGGTGCAGGGTCTACATCAGAAACCATATGAAGAAAGACTGAGAGAGCTTAATATGTATACCCTTGATAAAAGGAGGGACGGGGAAGGATAGAAACATTTAAGTACCTCAAGGGAATCAACAAAGTCCAGGAGGGTAGCATCTTTCAGAAAAAGAGATGTATAAGAACAAGGGGGCACAATTTAAAGATAGAGGGGGGACGGCTAAGGGGTAATGTGAGGAAATTGTTTTTTATGGAGAGAGTGGTGGACGCATGGAACCACCTTTCTTGAGAGGTTGTGGGTTCTAAAACAGTGAGGGAATTCAAACATGCATGGGACAGACATAAGGCAATTATAGTGGAGGTTGCAGGAAGTAGGCTGTTGGTTAACTAGAATCTGCAGCTTATCCAATAGGTAGAGAAATGGGCAGACTGGGTGAGCTAAGTGGTCCTTATCTGCCGTCAAAGTTTAGGTTTCTGTGTTTCTAATTGTCCCACTTAAAGTTGCTAGGAAACCATAAACATTGGGACTTAGAGGCAGACCACGAACACTCACATCATTGCAGAGCGACTCAGGTATGTGGCCTAATGAGGGATCTGCCCACTGGCTGTATCACTTAAAATGGGGGAGAAGGAATGGTGAATTTGCATAGAGCCAAATTACAAGTGTGTAGGACGTCATCCAGGTACTATACTATCTGAAACTAACAGGCCAAAAATGCTTATGTGTTATTGCCAGCAGGATAACATCTTGTTAGTAGTGAAGCTAGGTTTAACCGTGTGGAAAATAATGTCTTTAAACAGTGGCTAGAGAAAAGAATTCCTCGAGAAAAGGGAGCTACATAATTTAATCCAAGAGAAGCTAACTGACCTCTTCATGCACAATTGCTCTGTGGAACATTGAGTAATTTACAGCATTTTCTGTATCCTGAGGGTACTAGAGCTAAAAGAAATTAGGGGTTTTAAAGAAAGTGCAGAAAGAAATGCTAAGGACACTATTATCATGAATGGATTTCTAAAGAAATGTAGAACTTTGCTTAAAAGCATCAGAAATGTTTTAAAATGTTAAAAAAATCTGTATTGGCAGCAAGTGACAACAAGTGTCATATACAGTCTAATGAAATGAAATGTTTAATGGAAAATATGAAGATATGTGCAAGGTAGAAACATAATGTTTTAAGTAAAAGAAAAGTACAATTACATTTAAATAATATACAGATTAGGATAATGATTGTGAGTGTTTATATAACAGAAGTAAAGGATTAAGTACAAGCAATGGTCGCGATAAAATGCAAAGGCAAAATGCATTATAGCAGCACTAATGTCAAATAATAATTATAAGAAAAACTGTGAATTCCTCTATATTAACAGAAAGAAACAAGAAAACTACTAGGATTGGGATTATTACTGTAACAGAGAGAAGTGAATAGAATAAAAACAAGGTAATGTCATTTGTATTTATGAACTTGGCTGATCAAGAAACCTGGAATGAAAGCTGTAACAGAAACAGTGTAAATGCTTTTTTGCTACTTAAGAAAGTTTGTATAGGTCCATGAACTTGACTGAATAGGATAGTAGGAATGTAAGCAAGAACAGGAACAGTAACAATGTTTTTCCACTATCTAAGATTTTTTAATTTTTTTATTTCTATTTATTCCTCCCTACGGCCTGTGGGCCCCAACCCTTCAGGGCATCCAAGGAGTCATCCTTCTGCCTCTCACCCACCCAGACCTATCTCTCTATCCTCCATGGAGCTTCAGTTTTCCCCCTGAGCGGGGACGAGGAGGGGTGCCTTCATTCCGATAATCCTTCATTTCATCAGGTTGAGGAGGTGAGTGGGGCAAATTGGAGGCATGCTCCAGGAAACCCATCTCCCCGGAGCTGGCAGGTGAGTTTCCTCTTTACTCCCTCCCCTACTGTGTTCACCCCACTGATGTCAAGGCACCAAGCACTGACATTCACGCTGTGTAGTGACCGCCCTTCCCCTATGAATGGGGACTTGCAGTACTCTGAGCATCCGCTCAGAGTCAGGCATGTGTGTGGGCTTCAGTGTCAACCCTCCCCGGAGAAGGTGAGCTGTCATGGGACGCTCATGCCTATCTCCTCCTGGCTGACCCACCAGCGACCCTATTTAAGATGGTTTATATATATATATATATATATATATCGAACTGGTTATGAAACAAGTTGGAATGTAAGCTTCAATAAGGACAGGAACATTGGTTTAGTGCTAAATAGAAATGATTGAATATGGATACAATACCATAAAGAATTATCAGTTAAACTAGCAGGAGTTCATTCTTTAAGGCAACAACATGTCCACATTTATTTATAACATGCACAATAGGACAGGCACTAAGCACCAGGTGGTGATTGTGTAGTTTGGGGATGGATTCATTGCCATCAATTTTAATTTTGACTTATAACTATTATGTAGTAGCAATATTAATAACATTTATTTACATATTTATGTAGATCCCTAGCCCCTGAAGAAGCTCAATTGTTGGGTGAAACAATGGGCACAACAGGGTTTCATACAATAAATGAAAATTAAAAAGAAACTATTCACAGGAACTCAGATGTGTGGCTGTTTCCCTATTTTTTATTGAATTTCTGATGAGGTCTGTACCACCAGCCCCAAATAGGAACTTTAGGACTTCTCAGACCCTTGTGGAAGGGAACCTACCTGAACTCTCTCTTGATCTCATATATGTGGCTTTGTCAACAATAAGTGTTTGATTAAAGTTGATTCTACGCACAACAGGTTTGCAAGATTTATTTTGTGTAAGGATTGTAATACTCATCAATGCACTTTATTTAAGGAACTAGGATGGCTAGTACCTTAGCATCAAAGAAAGTTGCAATGCGCAAGCCTGATTCATAAAGTACTTCATACACAAAGACCCACTTATTTGTATGAGAAGTTGGAGAAAACCCAGCGTCACCATAATCTACTTCAGACACATTTATGAGGGTTCATTCCCCCAAGGCTGATAAATAAATATAGCAACATGTGTTTTCCAGCTATTACGTTTCATGTATGGAATTCTATCAACAAATTGTCTATTGTTACTCAAGACAACGTTAAATCCTTTACGAGGGAGTTAAAGTATGAACTGAGGGCGCGATGTATGTGTAATGACTACAATGAGCATGCTATGTATATTGCATATGTTGATTTGATTTTATGTTTTTTATAATTTATTCTTTTATACATGTAATCGAAACAAGACCATCTATAATATAGGACTTTGTCCTAATGATATTTTATTTCAGCTTAACCTGCATAAAAATAAAGAGTTTTACTACCACTATTATAGGTGGACACTAGTCCATTTACAGTGCACAGAGTCTTGAAAGAACTCACAAATCTGAAAGTGGACAATGCAACGGGGTCAGAGAGGGTGCACCTAATAATACTGAGGAGCTCAGAGAGGTGCAGGATGCACCTCTGACAGCCCTGTTCAAACATTCACGGATATAGGAGTGGTTCCTGAGGAGTGGAGGAGGCCAGATTCATTCTCACTTCACAAAAGTGGGAACAGGGAGGAGGTTGGCAGTTACAGGCCAGTCAGCTTGAGTTTGGTGGTGGGGAAATTAATGGAATCACTACTGAAGGAAAGAATTCCAGAATATCTTGAATCCAGTGGCTTAAAAGATCTGAGGCACCATGGATTCAGTGGTGAGAGGTAATATCAAACAAATCTGATAGAGTTCTTTCACTGGGTGACTAGAGTATTAGATCAGGGTGGAACAAGCTGTGCTGGTGGTGCTGAGTGTTGAGGCGCTGGACGCCACACCTCACGCCATGCCAGTGACCCATGTTTGGGAATGAGCATGAGCCACTGGGGGTTGGCAGGGGAGGAGAAGGATCAGGCACCCCAAGAACTGCTCTCCTTCTTCAGGGAGGGGTGGTGTCAGTGGTAACTGGCTGGCCCCTAGTGAAGGCTGGAAGACAACATGCCGATGCTGCTGATGTGGGTGGAAATGGGGCAGATGCCTGGAGGAGCACATATGGGAATGTACATTCTGCCACCGTTGACGTAATTGCATGTTCCATCTCCAAAAGGGGAGAAAAACAGAAGAGAAAAGGTTTGCTGCCATGCATGGCAGAGGGTGCCTCGAAGGTCCCACTCCTGGCTAACCACAGCACTGGCCACACTGGATCTGGTCTTTGGCAGGGGTTGAGGAGCCCTGCTGGCCTCACTGGGGGGTAAGCCTTGGAGGTAAGGGTCAGTGCCAGCTGGTGGATACCAAGGGACAGGGCTGGGAGCTCCATCCTGAGGTAGCGGTAGGGGTTGCAGTAACAGGGAGCACTAAAATGAATAACACACAAAAAAAAAAAGATCAGGGTGGAGAAGTGAAAGTGGCCCAATTAGATTTCAGTAAGGCCTTTGACACTGATTCACATAGCAGACTCATAAACAAGCTGGGAAGCCTAAGAATGGGTCCAAAGGTGGTACACTGGGTCAGGAATTGGTTAGGGGACAGGAGATAGAGGGTGGTGGTGGCAAATGCAGTTCACTCTGAGAAAGGGAGGGTGACCAGTAGGATGCCACTGGGATCAGTACTGGGACTGATCCTCTTTAATATCTTTATTAGTGACACTACAGAGGGGCTAGAAGGGAAGTATGCCTTTTTGCTGATGACACTAAAATCTGCAACATGGTAGACACTCCAGGGGAAGGGGGGATGATTAGAGATTAAAGAAAGCTACAGGAGTACTCAAGAGTTTGGCAGCTAAGTTTCAATGTGAAGAAGTGCAAAACCTTGCACTTGGGGTGCAGAAACACAGGTGCAGAATACAAAATGGGGTGTGTAGCAGTAGCCACCACCAAATAGGAAAGAGATCTGGGGGTAATCATATCTGATGACCTAAAGATGGCCAGACAGTGTGACAAAGCAGTGGGGAGAGCTAGTGGGATGCTAGGATGCATAAGGAGGGGTATCACCAGCAGAAAGAGAGAGGTGGTGTTGCTGCTGTATTGATCACTGGTGAGACCTCACCTAGAGTACTGTGTCCAGTTCTGGAGATCACGGGCCTGATCCTTAAAGCTCTCAGAGTGACTCAAGGGGCTTGCATCCCAATGATTGGCGCAATGTGCTCCTCGTGCCAAATTATGCCCCAGGAGTGTTGAAGCAAACAGGGCTTGTGCTGCTCTTGTGTCACACACTGGGCTGCGGCATAGCACCTGGGGCTTTTGGCAGAAACAGGCTGCCAAATCCCCTGAAATGGGATTCACAAAACTCCTTCAGAGGGCAAATTTCTAAGTAATGTTAGACCAGCCAGAGCTGGTCTAAGGGTACTTAGAAATCTATCCACTAGGAGAGTTGACCAGTAACGGCAATGTGCTACACCCCCCCCATCCCCAAGAAATAGGTGTGATGTAAACTTCCCTGGTGGTCTAGTGGCTCCCCAAGCCCTGATCCCATGTAATGCTTTAATTTATTAGCACCCCCCACCCCAAGCCCCGAGCTCCCATTATGATATTTAATACTATTTCTGTATTAATAATTCTATTCACTGGTGGTCTAGTGGTCTGCCCCAGTCCTGATTTGCCATAAAAAGATACCCCAACATTTCTGGTAGTCTTGTGGATCCCCACCCAACAGTTCCCTACCACCCCACTCCCCCATAATCCATAACTGAGCCAGCGACTGGCACAGCTCACTGCTCACTGCCATGGCCAGCTGCCAACTGAGCTCAGACTGAGTGTGTACTGTAAATACTTTTGAGAATCATGCCTCACATCTCCATAAGGACACAGAGTAGAGGTGGTCCAGAGGAGGGCAGCTAAACTGGTGGAAGGTCTGAATCAAAAGCCCTATGAGGGGACCTCAATATGTACATCCTGGAGGAAAAGAGGAAGGGGATGAAATGATAGAGACTTTCAAATACCTCATGGGTATAAATAAGGTTCAAGAGAGAATCATTTTTCAGGAAAAAAGATCCTCAAAAACAAGGGAACATGCTATGAAACTGGAGAGGGGTTGACTCAGGGGAGATGTGAGAAAGTACTTCTTTAGAGAAATAGTGGTGGATGCCTGTAATGCCTCCCAGTGGTGGTTGTGGGGGCAAAAAAGGTAACAGGATTCAAGAATCCATGAGATTGGCTTAAGCAAACCTTAGGGGTAAAGAAAGGGGTGGCAAATCTAGAGATCAGTTTGGGTTGACAGTGTTACAGTAGGTAGGAAAAATGGATAGAGGCATTCCGGCCCTGGGGAATGTTCAGACTCTGGGGCCCCTCCTAGTTCACAGCCCCTTCCTTGCATATGGTATGCATGGAGGCCTGGGCCCATCTTGGGGCTGGGCCTTGGGAATTATCCCCTGCTCCCCACCCTCTCAAGGGCCCTGAATAGGTTGGCCAACCGGTCCTTATCTGCCATCAAATTCTAAGTTTCTATGTATGTAGTGCTAGTGCATTCTTGCACAAAAGCACAGAAACATAGACAATGAAGGCAGAAAAAGACCAATGGTACATCTGGTGTGCCCAAGTTCCCTATTTAGCCCTGGGGACCTAATGTTCCTCAAGGGTCTTATCTTAACCCTCCTCATCCTTCCATCCCTCAACTCTCCACCAAGCCTTTGATGCCTTGAGCAACCACTATACCCTCCATTCTATCCCAACTGTGCTTGAACTCACCAACAGTTTTAATACCCACCACATTGGCAGGCAGACTGTTCCGTGGCTCCACCACCCTTTTGGTAAAATAATACTTCATTACATCCCTTCTGAGCTTCTCTCCTGTCAGATTCCACTCATGATCACATGACCATGAACTAGTATTCAAGCTAAATATTTCTCCACAGTTCACCTTATTAATTTATTTTAGGAACTTGAAGATGTCTGTTATATCTCCTATCTCTCTTGTGGTCTCCAGCAGGCACACGTTAAGTGCCTTGAGGCACTCTTCATAGGACCTGCCCTGTTGACCCTGAATCAGTTTTGCTATTCTTTCCTGCACTATCTGCAACCTATTTCTATCCTCCTGAGGTGAGGACTTCTCTGAAACTGGATGCAGTACTCCAGGTGTGGCCTCACTAAGGTTATGTACAGGGGAAGTAGAACCTCTTCCCTTCTATTATCAATAACTCTCTTGATACAGCCCAGCATCCTACTTGCTTTGGTATATGCCTTGTTGTACTGATTCAATTGATTGAAGGAGTCAATGTTGATAACTCCAAGGTCCCCTTCCTCAGTCATAGTACTAAGTCTCACCCATTCCACCCAGTACCCCGCCCTGCAGTTCTTGTTCCCTTGATGCATTAGCTTGCACTTTTTACAATTGAATTTGAAGTGCCAAATCTTAGGCCACCCCTCTAGCTGTCATATGTCACTCTGCATTTCACCGGTTCCCTTGTAGCTATCCACCCTTCCACAGAGCTTAGTGTCATCTGTGAAGAGACACAGCCTGCCCCAGATATCCTCATCAATTTCACTAATGAACATACTGAAGAGGAATAGTTCTAGAACAGATCTTTGTAGCATGCCACTCATGACCTCCCTCTCTGCTAACTTGCCCCATTGACTACAACCCCCTGCTTCCTCCCCTTTAGCCAGTTACCTACAAAGTTTACTATGACCTTAGTCATACCCAGTTCCTCCATTTTTTTCAGCAAGCATCTGTGAGGCACCAAGTCGAAAGCCTTGCTACAGTCAAAGTAGAGAAAATCCACAGCATGGTCTCTATCCAATTTTATTTACAATCACAAGATTGTGATGTGCATATTTATGGAACACATACACCCAATCAAATTATCTCATCACTCAGTCAAAGAAAACTACCAGGTTAGTCTGACAAGATCTCCCTGAAACAAATATGTGCTGTGTACTATCCTGGAACCCATTACTCTCCAAGCAGTCCACAAGGTACTTTTTGACCAGTGACTCCATCAGCTTCCCTACAATACATGTAAGACTGACAGGTCTGTGTTTCCTCACAAGCTCCTTGCTCCTCCATGGAGCAGAAGTATCTCTGCTACCCTCCAGTTCTTCAGAACTATGCCAGTCCTTAGAGAACTGTTGAATAGACCTACCAAGGGTTCAGCTAGTTCTGCTGCAAAGTCCCTGAGTAATCTCAGGCACAACCCATCTGTCCTCATTACCTTTTCTAATTTTACTGCTGCCTGCTTTTTCTGGATTCTTGCTTGTAAATATTGACTGCCTCTTCTCTGGGACCCCCTTAGTGACTGCTTTGATGCCACTCTCTGCCAAGAGGCTACTGTCTTCTTTAGTGAAAACTGAGCTAAGGTAATCATTATGGAGGGTGACCTTTTGCCTTTCCCCATCTATCATCCTAGCCCCCTTTGCTAACCTTATGAGTTCATCTCCTTCCTTCCTTTTTTCCTTAGTAGATATGAAGAATTTTTTTTCTCCACTCTTGACTCTCTCAGCAATTTGCAGCTCTGTGTCTGCTTTTGTTTTCTTATCTGCCCTCTTTGGCTCCCTGTTTTTCAGTATGTAACCTCCCCATTATTCCTCCTCTTGCTTTTCTATATACTTGTAGGAGGCCTTTTTCCTTTGCCCTTATTGGTTTCTGGACTCTTGCCCAAAGTTCTCTTGAACCTGTTCTTTTTGGTTACTATTCTCATGCGAAACTTAGATGCCTTGAGAATGGTTCCTTTAATTGCCTCCCCATTTCTCTTCCACCCCCATGTTTTCCACCCCAACTAATGTTTCTCTAACCAGCTACCTCAGCCTGTTCAAGTCCACCCTTTTGAAAACCAGGACTTTGGGTCTTAATTGGAGTTTTCCAGACCTGAGGGCCAGTTCAAACCAAATGGAGTTATGGTTGTTATTCCCCAGTAGCTCCCCTATTTTTACAGCTCCATTCATTTCTGAGTTGGTGAGTACTCGGAAGTGTTCGGCCTCAAATCTCAGGATAACTCTTCCTAATCATTTTAACCTTTCTGGTGAAGTGCTAGTAGGACTTGGCCCTACTAGTTAAAGAAATAGGGGAGAAGCAACAGAGTGCAATTCTTCTTCCTGAGTGGAGAGCACTGAAGGATAAGAGGTGGAAGACAACTTTATACTTAGAGCATAGAGGTGTAGGCTGGGAAGGCTTAAACATTTTTATTCAGTTTGATTTATTTAGGATAAGACCATTGAATAAAGCTTTTTTGCAATGCTGTCCTCGGATTACTTTAATACACATTTGCAAAATTTACAGTATTTACATACAACATAAAAATAGCATAATTTGTCTAAAAAGCAGTGGTTCAGGTAGGCAGCCCAGAGACTGCTGCCCCACTGAACCACAGGCAAATCTTAAAATTCACTGGACTGCTGGGTTTATTGGACTGTAGTATGGCAGTAAGTGTGGCCTCCTTGCCTCATGAAAATATTAAGAAGGCAAAACTAGAAAAGTGTATTCCATAAACCACAATTAACCCTATCTATATGGAGTAATGACTCACTCACCTATAAAATGTTTAGTATTATTTTATTCAGTTGTAGGCCAACAGATCCGTTTATTCAGTTATGGCTCAAAATTTCAGGAGATGTATATCACCTTCACATGTATAGTATAGCCATTGCCATTTTTTGTTGTTGATTTTTTGTTTATTTGGGGGTTTTTAGGTCTCAGGGCACCCTTTTGTATGGGTAATTGAACAAATTGCTAAAATATGTAGCACTTTCTTATTTAATGAAATAATATCTCTAGGAATAGTGGGCTGCATATGTTTAGTGTTAAGGAATGTATCTTTCAAGTTGGTTCACTGTTTTAATACTTTGTCCAGAAATAGTTCCAATATTATGAGGAACATCAATAAAGCTTTGAGGAGCAAGGGTCAATTTGAGTGTAAAAATCATAGCACTATACAAAATGCATGGCAGCTGAAAGGCATGCCAGTGGATGTTAAAGATCCCATGGCACTTCTCAAAAACAGAAGGGAATTTTCCCCAGTGTCCTGGCCAAATTTCAACCACTGAGTAAAAATCCCAATAGCTTAATCTGGCTCAGTACATCAATTTGCATCTGTTTCCCCAACACCCCCCACCCACCCACCATCCACACCACCACCACCACCACCACCACAGGAAAAGGTTAAATATAAGTAGAATTACTTAGTCTGCCTTCCCAGTCAACAAAACCTAACTAAATAAAAAATGTATTTGACCCTGTTAGTAAAGCACCTGATAGTAGCAGGCTGGTGGATGGTAGATACCTGAATCTGAACAAGGATTTAATGCCATCTCTTGTCAGTTGACTGCGTTATAAGACAAGCATTTGTCAATGCCAAACATTTTCTTGCATGTACGTGTTGTGCAGGTGTTTGGTACTGATAGTGCACAGATGCAAACGCCCTGCACCAAAGGAAGACTCCATTGAAGGGTCCTGCACTTCTGTGCAGTGACAGATGTAAAGAATTCATAGGGCTGTTTGGTGGCCTGTGGAAGCACAGGTCAATGTGGTCCTTGAAGTTCCACGTGGCTGCAAATAGAGATGCACAGGACAAAGTGCGCATCTGTCAACCTATGCACAAGACATTTTGCCACCCTTGGATGGAGAGATGCAGGGCTCTATGTCAAGAGGACAGCTGTCTTCACTATATGGTCCCTGTGCCTATGCGGACAACCCTGCACCTTTCATTCCCTAGGTAGGGGGCTGCTGCATGACTGTGCCATTCCCCCACCCTCACCACATCTATCCAGTTTACTAAGCTCACCTCTGAACTCAGCTCACTGGCATGGGTTCACAAAGCATGGGCGCTGGGGTGAAGAGTGGTCTTACACACAAAACTTGTTAAACAATTATTATTTAATTTATTTATTAATTTTTTATTTTGATCCCAGCTTTTCAAGATACTCATTTTATGATTCACCTTATAAACATGACATATACCATTTATAGTATATTACCCAGAATGTCATTTCGCACCACAGTGTGAAAATCCATCTCATCCAGGATTTTAAAAATGACACATGTCATATTTATGCGATGGTTTGGAAAAATTGCTATGTTCTGCACCACTGAAACATCATTCCATGCCAGAGGTGTAAAAGTACATGTTGGCACCAGGATTTGAAAATTGACAGCTGTCTTGTTTATGACGTGGTGTGAAAAAAAAGGTTATGTTGAAAATCTGGGATCAAAATATTTTAAATTACCAAAGTTACAAGCAAGTGTAGACAAATGTCAATGTATTCACATAACTTCACCATTTTTTTGCATATTTTGACCCTGAATTTTCAACATAGTCTTCTCATGACCCCACTTTATGAACAGGTGGTGAAAATGATCAAATCCTGCCCAAAAGGTGATTTCACAACACAACCGTGAAATCACATACAACTGTGGAGTCACTTTTCTTGCCTGATTTGCATAATTCCACTACCACTGGTCATGAACTGGGTCCCTTAACCCTTACACTGCCAAGGTTGTTTCTGTGAATTGCATATCCTTGCTGCCAGAGTTTTTTTTCATTGGACTTGCACATCTATCGGTTACGATGTTATTACATAATTTTTCTTAATTCCATGGTAACATTTTTTGTCAGGGTAGTAAGAACCTAACACAACAATAATTTAAAGTAAAAATATAAGTATTCCAAGTAAGCAATTCAGTGATATATATGTTTATTTGGTAGAATTTTAATTATATTTGTAAATGTTTATTCTGAAACACTGTTACCCGATTCTGGGTTGTTATCAATCAACTAAATCCATAAAGAACAAGTAAGAAGTAGCCTGTTTTCCATGACAAGGAAGTAAATGAGTAAATAAAGGCCTGGACTATACCCAAATCTACATCCTTTGGGTCACTTGACCAAAAACAAGATGGTGGACACTGTCCAGTCATTTTGTTTGTCAAACTGTTTATTTTACAACTTCATAGGATTTACTAGATTATAAAATCAGTAACTGTCTATGGATTACACCTTTTCTTACAGTTGAAGGGGCTTGGATGACATTTCTGATCAATAATTTCACATTGCAGACCCATCTGTAGATAGCCGGAGTGCCATACCCAACCACCCATGGTAGGGTCTTGCTGGCCAATTGGGGGCACACCTACTGTGTTATGGAATATATGTTACCAAATCCATAAAGGAAAAGTAATAAGTAGCCTGTTATACATGACAAGGAAGTGAATGAGTAAATCAAGACTCATAACTACATCCCCTGGGTTACATGACCAAAAATCAAGATAGTCACAATGTTCAGTCATTTTCTGCATCAAACTGCTTCTGTTGCACATTTATTTAGATAACTAGATTATAAAAGTGGTAAATGTCAATGTATAACACCAGCTGCAGGGGCTTCGATGAAATTTATGATCACTGATTTCACATTACAGAATGACCTGCAGATAGCTGGGGTGCCATACCCAACCACCCATGGTAGGGCCATGCTGGCCCATGGGGAGCCCACCTATTGTATTATGGGGTACACGTCAATAAATACATAAAGAAAACCTAAGAAGTAACCTGTTTTACATGACAGGAAGTGAGTGAGTAAATCAAGGTCCAGATTGTACCCATGTCTACATCCCTTGGGCACACAACCAAAAGCAAGATGTCTGATGCTGTTCTCTCATTTTCTGTGTCAAATTGCTTCTGTTACACATTTATTGGGATAACTAGATTATAAAAGCAGTAACTGTCTATGGATTACACCTGTTCTTACAGTTCCAGGGGCTTGAATGACATTTCTGATCATTAATTTCACATTACAGAACCACCTGCTGAAAGCTGGGGTGCCATACCCAGCCACCCATGGTAGGGTGATGCTGGCCCATAAGGGGCCCACCTATTATATTATGGAGTAGATATCAATAAATCCATAAAGGAAAAAGTAAGAAGTAGCCTGTTCTACATGACAGGGAAGTGATTGAGTAAATCAAGGCCCAGATTATACCCATATTTATAGTACCTTGGTCACATGACCAAAAACAAGATGGCTGTTATCATTCAGTCATTGTCTGTGTCAAACTGTTTCTTCTACTCATTTATTGGGATAGCTAGATTATAAAAGTGTTAAATGTGAATGGCATACACTTTCTTTTACAGCTGTAGGGGCTTGGATGAAATTTCTGATCACTAATTTCAAATTGCAGATCCACTTGCAGATAGCCGCGGTGCCATACCCAATCACACATAGTAGTGCCCCCTCTGGCACATGGTGGTCCCACCTATTGCATTATGGGGTACATGTCAATAAATCCATAAAGGAAAAGTAATATGTAGACTGCTTTACATGGAAGGGAATGAGTAAATCAAGACCAAACTGTATCCATATCTACATCTCATGGGTTACATGAACAAAAACAAGATGGCCACCACCATTAAATCATTTTCACCAACAAACTGCTTCTGCTACAAATTTATTGAGATAGCTAGATTATAAAAGTGGTAAATATCTATGGAATACACCTTTTCTTACAGCTGCATGGGCTTGAAAGAAATTTCTGAACACTAATTTCATATTGCAGACCCACTTGCAGATAGTCAAGGTGCCACACTCAACCACACATGGCAGGGCCATGCTGGCCCATTGTGGTCCTAGCTATTGTGTTTTGTGGTGCTAGTTACTAAATCAATACAGGAGAAGTAAGAAGTACTCTGTTATACATGACAGGGAAGTGAATGAATAAATTGTGGTCCAAATAGAACCTACATCTGCATCCCCTGTGTTACATGACCAGAGACAAGATGGCAGCAACCATTCAGTCATTTTCAATGACAAACTGCTTCTGTTACGCATTTATTGGGATAACTGGATTAGTAATGTGCTAAATGTGTATGTATTACATCTTTTCTTACAGTTGCACAGGCCTCGATGACATTTTTGATCATTAATTTCTCACTGCAGATCCACTTGCAGATAACTGGGTGACATACCCAACCACCCAATCGTAGGGCCATGGTAGCCCATTGGAGTCTCATCTGTTGCATTATGGGGTACATGTCACTAAATCCATAAAGGAACAGTACGAAGTAGCCTGCTCTACATAACAAGGAAGTGAATGAGTAAATGAAGGTTCAGATTATACCCAAATCTACAATACCTGGGCCACATGGCCAAAAACAAACCTGCACCCTATAAGTAGGAAGAACAAGACACAAAACCTCAAAGAATGCAGACAACAGTTTAGAAGAACTGTGGACACATAGAAGGGAAGGAAAATGCATAAAGGGTGAATTGTGGTATGAAACACGACACCAGGGTTACCATGGAAGCTGCTGTGTGGCTGTCAGTTTTCAGGCAGGGTGTAAAAGAGAACAGCAGATGAGTGGTATCAACAAGAATCTTGAGTGTCCAACAAATAAGTGGGCATGCCTAGTATATGCTGCCAATCCTGAGACATGACAATCGGTGTCAAACATATGCAACTAAATTTTTTTTATGAATTAAAATATGTAACGAAGATTTAAATGATTCTGTTTAATTTATCCAATCTGTCTTTAATTGTGTAATACATCACAATATCATATGATCAACCTCTCATACTCACATTTCCACTTTAAAACAGGCCAAAGGATTGAATGCTGACACTAATTACAGCATGCCTCACCTTACATTCTTTATTGGGCTAAAGGATAATGTATGTAGCTGATGTCTATGATCTTTTCTGTTTTTGAAATGGCATATTCCAAAAAACAACATTTTTTGTTTTGTCTGTTGGACTACTGCAATCACAACTATACTTGTTACAGTATCCACTTCATGCTACATGTTGGATGTTTGCTAGTGGGAGAGATAGAGAGTTATGATTAAAGAAATCAGCTAAGTTGAGATGGAATTCACAAGTTTAGTGCATGTGTCAGTCCTGGCATTTGTCATTTCCAATTCCAAAAGGTTCATCAATGTAAGACAATGAACATAGTGCAAGATGCGTAGAGTATATTTCCAGAAGACACCAAGCTTTGTGAGATATATGATACTGAGGTGGGGATACAGGCGTGGATACAGGAATTGCAAATGACAGATATGTAGTTCAAGCTTTGGTAGTTGAAAGTAAATGCCAAAAAGTGCAAGGTGAGACACATACAGGTGAACAAAAACTCAAGTACAGATTATTGGATAGGAGGCTTATACTTTGCAATAATTTTTATTTATTTATTTATTTAGCTTTTGTTGACCGGGTAGACTTTAGATCATAGTGGCCATGGGAGACATCTTAAGTGACATGAATAAACAAACTAGCATTTGTAACAAGCTGACTGGACAGAGAGAGATCAGTAGGTAGAGTTGCAAAAAGAAAGAGACCCTCAATTTATGAACATGAATAAAGAACGTTAACTGTAAGCCAGTATTCAGAATGAAATGGGCATATGTTGAATCTGTAACATTAATATAACCCTCATTGTTCAGTTAAGCAATAAGGCATGACAATAGGTGCATTATGGTGTGATAACTGCCCACATCAAGTAGGTTGAAGCATGAGGCATAACTGATTGATTTCACCATCTGAGAAGGGCCATTAGCACACTGTCACACACCCCATAGTGTGCCTTACTGTGATTATGAAATGGATCCTTTTTAATAAATGTTATGTATATTACTTTCAGATGGGCCATTGTGCTGTGATAACAGCCCAGCTGAAAGCAGCTCTCAGCTAATCAGACATCATCATTCTTTACACCCAATATGTAATATTGATTAATTCATAAGAAATACTGAATATGTGTGATATTTATACAATTGCTTTCGCTATACAACTTTGGATACAATTTATGATAATGTTTTTTTTTTCCAATTGTTTAACCAGGTGAGACACACTAAGCTGAAAGCTTTGTTTACAGGTGCAACCCAGGAACACAGGGAAGTTAAGTGACTTGCTCAGGGTCAAACAGTATGCAAGTGGGAGCTGTGGGATTCAAACCCAGGTCTCCAGATTTGTAACTCAGAGCCTTAAACCCCTGCGCTATACTGCCTCCCATAATGGTTGTTACATTGCAATCACACTTTCAGATAAGTGATGGGTCTTACCCCACTACATCTGGTGTCTCTAATGCTGCACAATGTATTTCCAACTATTACACTATTGGAAACTATTCACCATACCCATGAAGGAAAGGTAAGAATGGTGAGTTCGGTATGCTTCAGTTATCATTTAACTAAAGCCATTTGCATTTCAGTTCTGGTCAGCTCACACACAAGATACATAAACCACTTACTATCCATTCTACATAGGTGGGGGGGTCACTTGCATTGTGAGTTCTGTACTAAAGCTGATTGAAGAGTCATTCTGTTTTAATAGCTACGTCGCTATTGCTGCAGAATGATCTTTTCAAGTGTATGTATCTCCAACAAATGAGTATTCCACCATAACCTATAATACCATTAACATGTAGATAAAAACTCTATTCTTTCCCTATTATAAAACATGTCTATTATTCAACTTTTCATTTTAAATTCAGTTCAAGAAACCATTCCCTATCTTATTTGGGGAAAAAATCTTATCTTATAATTATCAACCGCCTTCATGTCTGCCATCTGTTGAAAAAAAGACCTGTCTACTATTACATTTTCATTGTGGCGTATATACTAAAGCAGAATGAGATGTCATAATGTTTTTGTAGTGACGCCACTACTGCAGCAAAATGACTTTTTTTCAAGTGTATGTATCCTCATACACAAGAGAGTTCCAAAAGACCCTATAAGACCACAAACCTGTGGAGAAAAACCCTATCCTTTCCCTGTTCTAAAATATATCATGCAGCCCACTCTTAGTTTTATAATCATTTTAAACACAACATTGTCAAACCAGTATGGGAAAAAAAAACTTATCTTTCCCTGCATCTATTTATTGCCTTCATGCCTGCAACCTGTGGAAAAAATTACCTAACTACTATTACACTATACAATTACTTTTTAGATCACTGTACTACCCCGGGAAAGGAACACAGTTTTCTTAATTTACCCTATCCTACTATGCCTTATTTGTTATTATTCCCATCTTTTTTTTTCTCCCATACATTATAGAGAATAGTTGCTGTTCGTCGATATACAGCAACAATACATATTTACCCTAAGGTTATTATTAGGTCTGTGAAGTAAGAAAGAGATTTTAAGAAAAGTGTTGTTGTGTATTTCAGCCACCACACAGTATTTTATAGTGTACTGTAGGAAAGAAATTGAAATAGATTATGTTTTTTTTATTGCCATTAGCATTTACCATCAGTGGTCTGCATTTCACTTCTGGTCATTTGCTGATGCAACAATTCAAAAGCCCAATGTCCCATGTAATGCATTGTTGTGGTCACTTGCATTGTGACCTATATATCAAAGCAGAATGAGAAGTCATTCCGTTTTAGTAGCAAAGTCACTGCTGTAGCTGAATGACATTTTCAAGTGTATGGATCAGCAAAAAGGAAGTCCAAAAAACTTCTGATCATAGAAGACTCCATGATTCGGGGAGTTAATACCCATCTCCAGCCAGGGGTAATTGTCAGATGTCTCCCAGGTACATCAACATGGAGAGACACTGACCGCATTGCTAAAATTGTCCAGAAAGCAGGAGAAAACATTGACATCCTGGTACACATAGGGACTAATGATCTCGCCAACAGGTCAGTTGTGGAAACCAAGGAACACCTGACAGGCTGGGTGACAAACTGTCATCCATTTCGTCTGACATCTCCTTCTCTGAGATCCTGCCAGTCTGGGACAGGGGGGCAGGTGGACGGAAGGTTAGAGAAGGGGAGATAGGACAGCTAAACATGTGGCTCAAGAGCTGGTTCAGGAAAAAGGACACAAATCTGTAGGGAACTGGCAACAGTTCTGGGAGTGAAAGTACTTTAAATTTGATGGACTGCATCTGACTAAGGGGGAGTCAGTGCATTGGGGCAGAATTTTGACATCATTGCCGAATATTTAAACTAGCAAATGGGGAGAGGGGTGCAGCACCCTTACGTCAAATGGAAAAAACACCCTTCCCCCTTCAGCTAGTGGTCAAATAGGGGTTCAGCATGTTTACTGTTCATTTGCATCACCAGGTAAGAAAAAAGGTCCATCTCCCCATATGACACACTGGGGAAATGCCAAACCTCACCCAAAAACTAACACACCAAAATCTGGCCAATGGAAAATCATGTACACAAATGCTCACAGCCTGGGAAATAAGATCCCAGACCTGCAGGCAATAATGTCAGAGGCTAAACTAGACATAGTAGCAATTAGTGAGATGTGGTTTACCAGAAACCTCACTTGGGAGACTTCAGTACCTGGCTATGTACTGCTCAGAAGAGACCAAGGTGCAAAAAGGGGGGGTGGAGTGGCCCTGTATGTCAATGAAAATATCAAAGCTACAGAAATTCAGAATACACATAAGGAGCCAGAAGAACTGTGGGTCACCCTGGAAACAGGAAATGGGACAGCCATAAGAACTGGGATTGTCTACAGGCCCCCAGACCAGGGGGAGGACATAGACACATTACTGTTAGAAGATATATAAAACATGACAGCTAAAGGGGAGGTTCTGATAGTGGGAGACTTCAACATGCCGGATACAGATTGGTCAATACCAGCAGGAACATCTGCTAGAACTAGACATATGGTGGATTCCCTGCAGGGGAGGGCCTCAAACAACTGATACAACAACCCACAAGAAACAGGGTGATCCTAGATCTAGTACTGACAAACAGGGAAGGGATCACAGATCTTCAGGTAGAAGGTCACCTGGGGGCCAGTGACCATCACATGGTATGGTTCAGTTTGGCCACTACATCTAAATCATCCCATTCCAAGGCAAAAATATGGGACTTCAGAGGAGCTGACTTTGATAAGATGGCCATCAGAGTTAAGCTAGCCCTGGCAAAAAGAAACACAGGTGAGGGGGTACAGGCAAAGGGGGCAACCATTAAGGATGCAATACTTGAAGCAACATCTCATTGTGTTAGACAGAAAAGGAAGTGCAAAAGAAGAAGGAAACCACTTTTGGTTCTCAAATACAGTAGCAGAAAAGGTCAGAACCAAAAGGCTGGCTTTCAGGAAATATAAGGGAACACAGCGGGATGAAGATAGGGAGGCATACCAAACTGCCCTAAGGGAAGCAGAGAAGGCAGTAAAGCAGGCATAGTCTCAAACTGAGGAAACACTAGCATGAACAGTAAGAGAAGGCGACAAGACTTTCTATAGCTACATTAGTGAAAGAAGAAAGTCCAGAGGAGGTGTTGCTCAGATCAAAGGGAATAAGGAGGAGTGTGAGGAGGAGGAGGACCCTGTAAAAGCATCTATCCTAAATAGATACTTTTGCTCAGTATTTACTGAAGAGAAGGTAGGGCAGGGCCCACAGCTCAGTGCCATGGACACAGGGGGGAGGGAGGTGAGCACTACACCCTTCACAAAAGAAAGGGTCCTACAAGAGCTCACTAAGCTCAGGGTGGACAAGGCAATGAGACCTGATGGCATGCATCCCAGGGTACTTAAGGAGCTAAGGGTGAAACTAGCAGAGCCATTAGCAGAAATGTTTAGTGAGTCTCTGAGCTGTTTAGTGTGTCTCTGAGCACAGGAGAGGTCCCAGAAGACTGGAGAAGGGCTCATGTGATCCCGCTCCACAAGAGTGGTAGCAGGGAGGAGGCAGGGAACTACAGACCAGTCAGTCTTACCTCAGTAGTGGGCAAGACTATGGAGGCACTCCTTAAGGAAAGGATAGTGCAACACCTGGAATCCATAGGGGCACAGGATCCAAGACAGCATGGGTTTACAAAAGGAAGGTCTTGTCCAACTAATCTCCTAGATTTCTTTGATTGGGTAACCAGAGTAGTAGACCAAGTCGAGCAGTTGATGTCACCTACCCTGACTTCAGCAAAGCTTTCGACACTGTTCCACATAGAAGATTGATTAATAAGCTGGGTAGGCTTGGGGTTGGTCAGAAGTTGGTCAACTGGGTGTCAAACTGGTTGACGGGCAGAAAACAGGGAGTGGTGGTAAATGGCATACAGTCAGAAGAGATGCATGTCACCAGTGGGGTACCTCAGGGATCAGTCCTGGGGCCAGTCCTCTTCAATTTCTTCATTAGTGACATTGAAGATGGACTAGAGGGTAAGGCTTGTCTGTTTGCAGATGACACCAAGATCTGCAACAGAGCAGATGATCCAGATGGGGTGGGTAGAATGAGAAGAGATCTGGATAAACTAGCAAAATGGTCAGAAGAGTGGCAACTGGGATTTAATGCAAAGAAGTGCAAGATCATGCACATAGGGAAGAGAAACCCTGAAGCCACCTATAGGCTGGAAGGGGAGTTGCTGGCAGTCACAAAGGAAGAAAGAGATTTGGGCATCATTGTCACAGATGGCCTGAAATCATCCAAGCAGACCTCTAAAGCAGTAGGTAAGGCTAGGGGGATGTTAGGGTGTATTAGTAGGGGTATCACAAGTCATAAGAGGGAGGTAATAATCCCTCTTTACAAGACACTGGTTAGGCCCCATCTGGAGTACTGTGTGCAGTACTGGAGGCCACACCTTCACAAAGACATTAACCAAATTGAGGCAGTCCAGAGAAGGGCAACCAAAATGATGCAGGGACTGCATCAGATGACATATGAGGACAGATTAAAGGAGCTCAATATGTATACCCTTGAGCAAAGGAGGAAGATAGGTGATATGATCGAAACATTCAAACACCTTAACAGCATTAACAAGGTGAAAGAGTCTAACATGTTTAAATATAAGAAAAATAGCAGGACAAGAGGACATAGCATGAGTTTAGAGGGAGACCGATTAAGGGGGAATGTGAGTAAATTCTTTTTCACAGAAAGGGTGGTGGATGCATGGAATGGTCTACCTCATGAAGTGGTGGCTATGAATACAGTGCAGGGCTTCAAACAGGCATGGGATAGGCATAAGGGAGCAATACAGATGAGTATGAATAGATAGGCCACTGACAGAGCAAAGGCTGATGGCACATTCATAAGGTAGAAAAAGAAATGGGCAGACTGGATGGGCCTTGCGGTCCTTATCTGCCATCAACTTCTATGTTTCTATACACAAGAGTGTTCCATCAGACAATTCAAGACCAGAAACCTGTGGAGAAAAACAATATCCTTTCAATATTCTAAAACATGTGGAGAAAAACCCAATGTTTCCCTATTCTATAACTTGTCATGTCATCAACTCTGTTTTCTACTAATTTCAACCACCCTATCATTGATCTTGCATGGAAAAAAAATATAATTCCCTATATCTATCTACCGCCTTCATGCCTGTGATGTGTGGAAAAAAATATCTGACTATTATTACCCTACACTATTTTTTTTAGATCACTGTACTGCCCTGGGAAAGAAACACATTTTTCTTAACTTACCATTTCCTACTATGCCTTACTTGTTATTGTTCACATCTTTTTTTGTTGTTTTTTTTCTCCCATACATTATACAGAATAGTCAATGGTTGTCAATACACAGCAGCAATACACATTTACCCTAAGGTTATAATTAGGTCTGCGAAGTAAGAAAGAGGTTTTAAGAAAAGTGTTGTTGTGTATTTTGGCCACCATACAGTACTTTATACAGTGTACTGTAAGAAAGAAACCAAAATAGATATATATTTTTTTATTGTCATTAGCATTTACCATCAGTGGTCCACATTTCATGTCTGGTCATTTGCCAGTGCAACACTTTAACAACCCGATGTCCCATGTACAATGGTGTTGGAGTCACTTGCATTGTAACGTATATACCAAAGCAGAATGAAAAGTTGTTCTGTTTCAGTAGTGAAGTCACTATTGCAGCAGAATGACTTTTTCATGTGTATGGATCATCTTACACAAGATTATTTCATCAGACAATAAAAAACCAGAAACCTGTGGAGAAAAAATATATCCTTTCCCTATCCTAAAACCTGTGGAGAAAAACGCTATCCATTCCCTATGCTATAACTTGTCATTTAGTCAACTCTTTGGTTTATATTAATTTCAAGCAACCATTGCAAATCCTGTATAGAGAAAAAAAAACTGTCTTTCCATATTTACTGCCTTTATTCCTGCTACTTGTGGAAAAAAATACCTGTCTACTATTACCATATACTATCACTTTTTTAGATCACTGCACTTGTCCAGAAAATGAACTAATTAAGCATTATACAATGCTGGGTGAAAATCCTGTAACCTCATTGGTCAAAACATGTCACATGACCATGGGACAATCCTGAATAACACATGGCTGAGGAATAGCATTTATAAAAAAAATAAACACATTTTAAATTTATTGTACACATGGGTCCTTTGCAGAATCGCGATAAGGCACAACAGGGTGTGAGTTATTGGGTGATCTACCCACTTCTTGTGTGCTTAATTCACTATGTTGCACCTCTTGTCACACCACAGAAGGCGTGTGTCATGAGGCATAGCTGAGTGACTTCACCACACAAGAAGTGGTTAAATCCACCAATAACCCACACCTTGAAGTGCCTTATTGTGATTATACAATGGACCTATGTGTAAAATAAATGTAAAATGTGTTTAATTATGTTTTTCATAGATGTCATCCCTCAGACATGGGTTATTGCAGGATATACCCATGGACATGTGATGTGTTTTGACCAATGAGGTTACCGAATTTTCACACACCATTGTATAATTTTTCCTAATTTACCTTAAGCTACTATACCATAAATGTTGTTATTCAAATTTTTTTTATATATATCCTCTTCACACTTGTGACCTGTTGGGGGAATAAATACTCTTACCCCATGCTGTAACATTTCATCAGCTGTTGGCAGTTTGTAATGTTTTGTTTAATGAAAGTAACTTTTGTGATGTATCACACCCTCACATTAAGTCATCAATTGGAGTGCCAGTACTAGTCTTAGCATTGCAATCCACTCCAGCTGATGAGATGGTGAAGGCAAGTTTGGTGTGGTGCAATGCATACTAGTTGGTCTAACAAGGCTGATTTCTGTTAACACCGCAAGGTTTCCGTAAACTGTTAGACAAACTAGTTTGTCTCATTCCTTAAACATGAAGAGTTGCAGTTGAGTAATATCATATGAAGTCAAGATGTAAAATGTTGGAATGTATCACCATTACAGTGTCTTGATCCTCAGTGTCATCCAAAAAGGGTAAATTTGTGACTTCTGTAGGTTTGTTGAGCACATGTTCTCTGAGAAATAAGACATTTGCAATCCATCAATTTGATGACTTCCAGAAACACTACTACACCACTTTTATCCCATCTGAGCATCAAATGTAAATTACTGGTGAGTGCCTCAAAATGGCCACCATTGTTAAAAAGTCCCCAAATGGCTGCCTTTGCTAAAATGCCTCAAAATGGCCACCTTTACTAACATATATCAAAATGGCAGATTTTTGCTAAAAATGCTCTCTGAATGGGTCAGTGCTGATGTGGTATGTTGGTAATCAGTCACATGACCACTTCTAGATCCACTACTGCACCTCTTTTGCCACATCCATTCACCAAGTGTGAATAACTGGTGAGCACTTCAAAATGGCTGCTTTTGGTAAAATGCATCAAAATGGCCACCTTTGATAAACTACTTCAAAATGGCTGCCTTTGATAAAATGCCTCAGTCATGTGACCACTACTGGACACAGTATTGAACCATGTTTGCCACATCCAGGCACCAATTACCTTCTATATCAGGCACAAAACCAGTAAAGCAGTTCCCAGAATCCAGTGGCCTCTCCATGACCTCCCATCCCAGGCCCCACCATTACACAAAATTAATTCCCTGGTATCTGTGGGTTCCTCCTCACCCTCTGAGACACAGCACCATTACAGAAAAAGCATTCCCAGGTGTCTAGTGGTCCCACCTCACCCTTCAAACTCATACCAATTACTGTTGCACATCCCTGACACCAACCACACATAGGTTTCAACCATTGGACCTTGCATGGTCCCACCAAGTGAATGCCACCCCCCCACACAATCACCTGGTGCTGGATCGTGAGGTCACAGCCACAGGGCAACTGAACCCCTACCCATTACTGTTACACCTCCCTGACACCAACCATACAGAGGTTTCAACCATGAGACCTTGCACGGTCCCATTCAGGTAATGCCACCACCCAAACTCTGAGAGCTGGATCCTGAGGTCACATGCAAAATTTACTATGTATTGCTTAATTATGACATACTCCCCTTCATTAACCAAGTCACCCTGCTAAAAAGTTAAAACACACACATATGTGAGAGATATGCAATAGGGCAACTGGAAATATCACTAATACTCCCCTTGAGCATAGTTTGGCTATATGATGTCATGAGTGGCTTATCTCTGACAGGTGTAAAGTCCACCAGAATTGCATTCTCACCATATTATATGTAACATAGCAGTCCTGAAAAATACAAACAAAATCCATTGATTTCAGTTTTGAGATAGATGATGAACAAATGACAGTATTAGAGGAAATAGGAGCCATGATAGACCATCCCTGTACTCCACCCAAAGAGAATCTCAACAAGCTATAATATGGTCCAAAAAGTACACATTTTGCAGTGAGAAAAAATGTTTCAAACACTCAAAGACCAGCACAATTTACTTGCCTTTTCAACCTAGTATTTCTGAGGTTCCCAATGGACTAACATTGTTAGCAGTTTTCATGAGGTGAAATGCTGATTGAACTTTGTAGCATGAACACATGCATTAATACACAAATATAAAAACCCAAGCTAAACAGTAATTTACTGTTAGTGAGATCACACAGTAACCTACCTTATGCACTTATCATTTGCAATTTCTTATGTCCCAGTTGGACTGTTGCATGAGTATTCTGAAGCCAGGGAACATCTTTTGTACAATGCACTGTGTGTATGTATATATATATATATATATTTATATATCTATATATATATATATATATATATATATATATATATATATATATATTACAATGATCGTCATATGGAAGAGGACCCCAACAACAGATGAGGGGACATTTGGCACGTATATCCTTATATGTGGTTCATTTTGAAGCCTGATATTGGCCTATATACTCCGATCTGAAAAATAAAATTTAAAGACAATATACCAATGGTGATAAGAAAGTTACTGTCGATTGGGATACATACATTCCATTCCACTATATTAAATGATCATTCATCCCATTATGTATCCTAAGCACAAAATAATATACCAAATCATTAAAGTCATTGCATAACAAGCATCCATGATTGGTATCACATTCAATGGTACCATAGATATGCCCTCAGCCATGTGACTTAGTAGCTGTAGGAATTTTCTGGCTGTGATTTGGCGAGATGCTGACACAGTACTAGCTGGTCATGTGCTTGCAAGTGGTCTGCTCTGTCTTTTGACTGGTAGACCTTGCCTTGAGCTTCAGTCTTCCCCTAACAAACAAGCACTCATACATCCTCCTTCCCACTCAAGGCCTGCTAAACCAGGACTTAGACTGCTAACATCAGGAGCAGAAATGGAGCCTTCACTGCTGGCATACATCCCTCTTTACTCCCTGGACAGACATCACCTTGCAAACAAGCTCTCACCCCTTCTCCATCCCACTTAACTGCTGCTGCAATAGAAAATGGATTGCTTAGGGCAGGAGCAGAAATGAAGATCTCCATGCTGGCATCTTTCTCCCTTGACTCCCTGGTCAGGCATCACCTAGCAAACAAGCTCCCACCCCTCCTCCATCTCTTTTAAGTGCTGCTGCACCAGAAAATAGGTTGTTAAGGGCAGGAGCAGAAATGGAGACCTTACTGCTGGCATCTCTCCCTCTTGACTACCTGGACAGACATCACCTAGCAAACAATCTCACACTCTTCCTTCCCTCTTATTTTTTTTACTTTATTTTGTTTAGTATGTTTTTTGCTGTACCTGGTCATCAGTGTCTTCTCTAGTCATGGACCTCTGTACCTCCACCTCCGGATATGCCTGTGCTCTCCCAGTCACCCCTGGTTTTCCCTCCAGAGGGTGGAGTTGTGGCACTGTCCCCTTATCAGTGCCACAATACTAGTATCTGGTCGGGGAGCCAGCTTCAGAGGCTAATTGAGGCCCAGGGCAGAGATTCATGAAGATGGCCAGGCACTAGATTTTTTTCTCCTCTGTAAGCAGAGGCAGGGATGTGCAATGACGACCAGTGTTCACCCTGCCACTAAATTCAAGTTGGCGTCAGTGCTTGCAATGAACCCAGCCTCCACTAGGTGCCGCTGCTGCACCGAACACACAAGCCCCCCCTCCCCCGGAGAAGGATAGCAGTCTGGGGAAGCTCGATCCTTCACCCCAGCCGGCCGGCCATCCCTCCAACAACCCGGGTCTGTTCCTGAACCCGGGTCACTGGCATTGCAAGCAGAAATGCTACCACTGCGAGAGCCATGTAATGCTCTAGACCTACTAGCAGCTCTTCTCTGGTTCTCCTTCTCCTCGTTACTTTAAATAACTTACTATACCATCTTTAAATCCTTCTTGAACCAGCCTACCTTATACAGTACTGCCAAAGGGACTTCTGCATCTGAACTGGGAGCCATGCTTCTGGAAATTACATCATGTCCGAGGTGGAGATGTGACAAGTAGCCCCGAAACATACTTCACCCCAGATACCCGACAAACAAACAAAGTGGTCCAAGGTCCATGCTAGTGGCTCAGGCCATACTTCTATGGTTACTTCGGTACCTTCCCCCTTAATGGAGAACATACTCCAGCAAGTTCTGGAACCCCTTACAAACGCTATACAAGAGCTTACACTCAAAGTTAAAACTGTCCGTTCTGACCTGGGCAATTTGGGTAGGTGAGTAGGTGATGTGGAAGCCCAAGCTTTTTCTTTGGATAACTGGAAAGATAGGTCAGAAAAAGATACTCTAGCCCTGCGAACAAGAATCAGTAAATTAGAAGAGAAGCTAGAAGACGTAGTAGGGTGCAGCTGACAAAATAATTTAATTATTTTTGGCTTGTCCAAAGGATAAGGAATGACTCTGATCCTGTTTTCGCAAAAAGTTTTGGAAAGGGTGGCAGGCCCCTCACCGAATGGTTTGACATATGTGGTGGAAAGGGCTCATAGGTCATTATGACCTAAACCCACGACTGGCAATCCTCCCTCTCCGTTTATGTTGAAACTCCTAAACTTCTTAGATAAGCAACTTATAAGGCAGAAGACCAAGGAGTTAAAGGATATTCTTTGGGAGGGTATGAAATTATGGCTGACACAAGACTTGCCTGAGGGCACAAGTCAGAAGCGGGCAGCTTTTCATCCAGTCGTCACCAAAATCATCACTGCAGATTCTCTTTAGAATGCAGTACCCAGCCTGGCTCCAGATTTTCCTGCAAGACCAATGGCATTCTTATGACACCAGGAGGAAGCCACACTGGATCTCAAGAAATACCTACCAGACATTTCATGACACCTGAAACATCTGCCCCCTGAATCTGGCAATCAAGTTATTCCTTAAGGGATGTGTGTAAAAAGAGGTTCTGAGCATTGCTGTTCTATATGAATAACTAATTCTCTTGGCCTCCTGTGAGCTACTAGTACCGGGGACCTGGACAAATATAATGAGTAGTTATATCTAGGCTAATTGCAGAGTGTCTGATCTGCTGCTCCAATCCAGGATGTTATTCGAGGAGTTAAGGACTACAGTCTATTGGTGGAACCTGAAATTGGTTTGCGGCCCTCAACAAGATCAAACTGCTTCCTGGACTTAACTCCTGGTCACCCTTCAGCAGTGCAACATAGTGGGGGGCCTCACACTTCACAGAGGACCTGTCTAGATGACATTCAGCTTTCACGTATTAAGGGACTTTCCTGATTGCTCAACCAAGTTTTAATAGACAGCAGTTGCTAGCAGAATTTATTACAGTTATATGTGTTCATTATCTATTTGCCTTCCCTAGTATTAGTTCTACCATATTTGTTATGGGCTGGTAATACAGAAGGTTTCTAAGGTTCGTTATAGTATTTTCTTGTTCTATTTTGAGTAATGGTGCTTTTTGGGGGGGAGGGGAGATGACCGGAGGGTTGGTGTATTTAACTATGTGAGTGAAGAGTTTCATGCACCAGAGTGTTGGGGAAGGGAGGGGTAGTGTAGCCCATTTTCGCAAGGATGGTTACTTTTTGCTTACAGTTTAATTTTGGGGAGTGTAGGAGGAAGGGGGATGGGGTGGGATTTAACTTTACAGTTTGTAACGGGACTCTTTTTTTCTTGCTTTTAGGAATTGTTGACGGAAATAGGAAGGGGGAGAGAGTGGAGGAGAAAGGGTGCCACCAGAGGGAATTTGTATTTATACTCATTATATTTTCCAGATCTTACTGTGGATATTACAGATCCCCTTTACTTTGTGCATTTCTCAAACATGGCGGCCTTTAATTTTTGTACCTGCAATGTGAAAGGAGTACAATCCCCTTCTAAATGGGCCAAGATTCGTCTACATTTAAACAAGTTGCAAATTGATATTGCATTCTTACAAGAGACCCATTTACCACCCTCCCAGACCCTCTTGTTTAGAAGGCCCTGGATAGGTCATACCTTTGGGGCGAGACTTGGCACACATAGTAGTGGGGTGGCCATTCTAATTGCCCAGAGAATCCCGTTCTGCCTCCTTCAAGAAATGTCTGACCCCAATGGACATTTTGTTTTTATTAGAGTTCTGTTAGGCCATCTATAGGTGGTCTTAGGAGCTGTATATGGTCCTAATGTCAAAGACCTGGGGGTTTTCACTAACCTTATGTCAGTTTTGTCTTCCTGGTGTTCCCTACCTTTGCTCATTGGAGAGGACTGGAATCTGGTACAGTGCAATGTCTTGGATAAATCCAGGGATTCCCATCAAGCTTTATCACCTGGTCAGATAGCCATCCAAGAATTTATGAAATCAACTGACTTGGTGGACCTTGGAGAACCCTTAACCCGTCTAGTCGACAGTATTCCTTTCATTCCATCCCACACAATTCTCTGTCACAGATTGACTATTTTTGCTGGATTTCAATAACTTATCTGGTGTAACTTTATGTTATTACTCCACAAAGGTCCTTTCAGATCATCATCCAGTTTTTCTGCAATTGAACTTAGCCCCCTCTTTATCTAGAGATAAAGTGTGGATCTTTAATAACCAGCTGCTCAAACTTCAGGACTCATTAGAGCATATTCAACAGTTCATTACCAACTTTAGGACATTTAACTCCCCCTCAACAATTAAACTTGACATACTGTGGGGTGCCTTAAAGTGTGCACTTCGAGGGCAACATATTAAAATATTGGCAAGGCACAAGAAACAAACCTTAACAACCCTAACCTCTTTGATGTCCCACATAGAACACCTACAAGCAAGTATATCAACATTCTCCCCTCCATCAGAGTGGGAAATTTTGGAGCAAGATAGATTTCAGTATAATAAGCTCTTAGGGCAGAAGGCAGAACATATGATATTGCATTCAAAAGTAAAATATTTTGACCGGGGGAAAAGGTGGGGAAATTGCTGGCCCTCTGTCTGAAATCTCAGGCAGTAGACAAAATTGTCCCCTCTATAAAAGATAATTCTGGCCACTTAGTCACATCTCCTCTCGATATAGTAGAAACCTTCAGAGGGTTTTTTTCAACAGTAATATGCCCCTCCTTCTACCCCTTTCAATCTGGCTCAGTTTGAATCTTTCCTGCAAGATCTTCAGCTCTCTGAACTGATGGAGTAACAACAAGCAATTTTGAAAGCCCCCCGACACTTTTAGAAATTTCTCAAGCAATTGATTCCCTCACTAAGGATAAGGCCCCTGGCCCAGATGGTTTTACAACACATTTTTACATGATTGTTAAAGAACAGGTTTCCCCCATTCTCCTTAACATGTACAGTATAATTACATTTTTAAACATGGCATCTCTGACTTGTCACTGACTTCCGCTTCCATTGTGGGTATTCCCAAACCAGAGTGTGACCATCTATTGCTTATTAATTATAGGCCCATTTCCCTTATCAATGTAGATTTTAAGATTCTCACTAAAGTACTTGCAGATTGCCTTGACCTAGTCTGAGAATCACTGATCAGTCAAGAGCAGGTTGGATTCATCAAAGGAAGATTATCGTCAGACCATTTCCAGAAAATCTCATATATTTTCTCAGCATCCAGGGATCTTCCTATGCCTGCTGCACTTATATTCCTGGTTGCCAAGAAAGCTTTTGACAGGGTCTCTTGGGACTACCTGTTCACTCTTTTACCCAGATTCAACATTCCTGATGAATATATACAATGGAGTAAGGTTTTGTATTCCTCCCCAATCGCTCCAGTTCTCTGTAATGGTATGTTATCCCAGCCCTTCTCCTTGCACCAGGGCACTAGTCAGGGATGTCCCTTATCCCCTTTCTTATTCAATCTATTTCTAGAGACCCTCATTAGGAAGATTAACTCCTCCCCTCGGGTTACTGGTATTTTAATTAACGATATAGACTTCAAACTTTCCACTTATGCGGATGATATTTTGCTTCATCTTTCCTCTCCAGCCACTTCACTCCATGCAGTGCTACAGATAATTTCTTAATTCAGGGAATTATCTAATTATAAAGGCAATCTTACTAAGACCAAAATGATGCCCCTTAATAACCGAACATTTAAAGTGGAAGTAGGCCACTTAGGCCTAACATGGTGGAAGGATAAACTTAAATATTTGGGAATTCTTCTTAGCACTTCCCCCAATAGATTTAAATGTTAAGTTTAGATGCTGTTATTTCCCGTGTTAAAGTAAATCTGGAACATTGGTCCCTTCTCCCCTTCTCTTTATGGGGCAGACTAAATGTTATTAAGACAAATCTTCTTCCCCAGATACTTTATCCCATACAGATGTATAATTGGTCACTCCCTCAATCCTGGTTTGCCCAGGTGCATAGGCTCCTGGCTTCCTTCTTATGGCAAGGCAAGACAGCCCATAAGGCATTTTCCAAACTCATGAGAAACAAACTGGATGGTGGCCTGCAGGTTCATAATTTTTACTGGTATTATTTAGCTCTTGATTTTAGTAGACTCTCGTACTGTTTCGTTGATTGGAAGGGGAGCATTACATCCCACGATGGGTAGATACAGAGTGTTCCTTATGTTCCAAGTTTGGTATAATTTTCAAGGCCCTTCCTTTTTATATCTAGAAAAAAGTTACCCCTCCTTTTATGAGATACTCCCTTTGGGGTCTTTTTACAAACCCACTTACAACTGTGCTCCCTCTTGAAGGTTTTTCTTAATAAGGACTCCCTTCAGCCCCTCGTGGGAAACCCACATTTGTGTATAGCAGGGCAGGTTATATCCAGGCAGTTTTGGGTCAATATGTGGCTGGAAAAAGTCCAAAGACTAACTGTGGATGGCAAACTACTTCCCTTTCAAATAACAGAACAGTTTCACTTGCCTGTCTCATCCTGTTTTAAATACATTTGAATTACTCACATGCTTCTGCAATTTTTCGGTTCTGGCCAGTGGCAAAGTCCATTAAGTAATTTGATACAACCGTTAGTATCCTCTGCCCCTACCTCCCACTTGGTGTTATATTACTACAGTTCTTTGCAAACACTTCTGAATGGAATGGAGGGGCCTAGGATATATGGTTGGGATCAGGTTATTCCCCCGACTTCAACTCCCTGGAACTGGCCTCATATCTGGAAACATATTTACCACTTTATCTGAGGGAATTGATACCACCTCATGCAATTCTATATTATTCATGACCTCTATTATGCCCTGGTGCGATTGCATGGGATGGGACGTCTCCCTAGTGACTTATGTTCCAGATGTGAACAGGAACCTGGTTCCCTGTATCACATTCTTTGGACTTGTCCTAAGGTTACTCCCATTTGGAATTCCATCTGTACTCATCTGGACCCCTTGTTGGGACTTTCAGATGCCTTTAGGCCTGAAATTTGCATTTTAGGGGATTACTCCATATTCTTAATAGGTAACTGGAGACCCTACATGGCCCTGATTTTAGCCTGTGCCAAGAAAGTTATTTTACGGCATTGGCTAGACCAAGTTACCCCCCAATTCCTGGAATGGTATAGGAAGATCCTGTTTCCTTTACAGGCCAAATGTTTAGTTGCAAACTTTTCTGGGTACTTTGCTAGGTATAAGAGGATTTGGGAACCATTGCAAACCTTGCTGACTATATAGTGTCAGTCATTTTTGGTCTCCATCTCTCTCTACAATGAGTGTACTACTCACTAATGAGAACTTCAATCTCTGAGAGAGGAATGTATGTGAGAACCATAATTCCCTTGGTGGCAGAGGGGAGGCGGGGTGGGGGTAGGGTATGGGAGGGTTTATAGTTTTAGAAAACTCCAGATAATGTCTTTATACTTAGCAGAGTTCTTATTTCTGGATCTGTTTTTTTTTAATTGTCTTTATTGTCTTTATTGTCCTAAATTGTTCTTTTGAAACCTGATCTGTACCAATGGATATGAAACATATGTGATTGCATTTGTACTTCAACTCTGCTTTCTTTCTGAATAAAAAGATTAAAAAATTGGAAATCCTACCACTGCGCCAGTGGGCCAACCCTCTGTTCTCCTAAGCACTGCTGCACCAGAAAATGGGTTGCTGAGGACAAGAGCAAAAATGGAGACCTCCCTGCTGGCATCTCTCTCTCTCTCCCTTGACTACATGGACAGAGACCACCTAGCAAACAAGCTCACTGTCATCCTCCATCCCCTTAATCACTGCTGTACCAGAAAATGAGTTGCTGAGGGCAGAAACAGAAACAGAGATCTCACTGCTGGCATTCCTCCCCCCTTCACTACCTGGACAAACATCACCTAGCAAACAAGCTCACACTCCTCCTTCATTCTTCTTAAGAGCTGCTGCACCAGATAATGAGTTGCTGAGCGTAGAAGCAGAAATGGAGAACTCTCTGTTGGCATCTCTACTCATTGACAGCATGGACAGACATCACCCATCAAACAAGATCTCACCCCATCTCCATCCCTCTGAAGTGCTGCTGCACCATAAAATGGGTTGCTGAGTGCAGGACAGAAACAGATACCTCCCTACTGGCATCTCTCCCCTTGACTATGTGGACAGACATCACTTAGCAAACAAGCTCACACTCCTCCTCTGTCCCTCTTAAGCACTTCTGCACATGAAAATGGGTTGCTGAGAGCAGATGCAGAAATGGAGACCTCCCTACTTGAGTCTCTCACCCTTCACTACTTGGACAGACATCACTTAGCATATAATCTCACACTCCTCCTATGTCCATCTTAAGTGCTGCTGTACATGAAAATGGGTTGCTGAGGGCAGAAATGGAAGCCTCTCTACTGGTGTCTTTCACCCTTCATTACCTGGACAAACATCACCAAGCAAATAAGTTCACACACACCCTCCATCCATCTTAAGCACTGCTGCACAAGAAAATGGGTTGCTGAAGGCAGGAGCAGAAAAGGAGACCTCCCTGCTGGTGTCTCTTCCCCTTGATTCACTGGATAGACATCATATAGGAAACAAGCTCTCACCCTTCCTTCATCCCACTTAAACATTGCTGCTTCAGAAAGCAGGTTGCTGAGGGCAGGAGCAGAAACAGAGACCTCCCTGCTAATGACTTTTCCCCTTGACTCCCCGGTCAGACATCATCTAGTAAACAAGCTCTCATCCCTCCTCCATCCCACTCAAGTGTAGCTCAACCAGGACACAGGCTGCAGAGGGCAGGAACAGAAACAGGGCCCTTCTTGCTGGCTTATTGTTCCTCAGACTATCTGTACAGTCATTCCCTAGCAAATAAGTTCACTTCCCTCCTCCGTCCCACTCAAGCACTGCTGCACCAGAAAACTTTATTCCTGACTTTTTTTTTTTAGACTTTATGTTTATTGGATTTCCATCAAACATACAGTCGATTCCCATATAGTCATTTTCAACCAATGAGGTTGCCACTCCTCTTAATACTTACATAAGGTCCACTGAGTGTTAAAAGATATGTCTATGAGGGGAATAACTTACTGTGTGTACAAATATCACAAAACTTTCAGTTGCTGTTAAGGAACCCATGAGCTACATGGTGACTAATACAATCTGACCAAAGTCATTTAAAGTCCAATATCTTTCCCCCCAAAGGGAGGGAGAGAAAATTCCACCATGTCTCATCCAAGTTTCTGCACATTTTAGTGCTCATCATGTGTTGATTGACTCCCTGGCAAAGGACAAATATTGCTAGAAGCAAAAGATTTTAATGTTTAGCTATGCTTCCCTACATAGTTATAAACCAAATTGTCTTCTAATCATTACGTAAGGCGCTTACAATCACATACTTTTAAACTTGTAGATGTTAAAATAAACTTGCCCTTATTTCAACACTTTATTTTAGCTGGCATAATATAAAAAAAAAGACCAAACCAAAATTAATATATATAAGGGAATGAAAGTCCAAGGTCTCTAGTTCAACAGTTTATGTATGAAGAAACATACTTCAAATGCGGGAAAGGGAAAGGAAAAGAAAAAGGGGGCAACTTCCCTGGACTACAACAAGCCCCCTCTACCCCTATTCTCTTCAGTATAAAGGGTAATTTATAGAAAAAAATAGGTACCACATTAAAGTTCAGGAATTGTTCTCCTCAGATGAAATATTCTCCTCTGATGGGATGTGCAGTCGCGGGACAGCATGTCGCCGACACCACTTCTGGGCTTCACCAGGATCAGAGAAAACCTAAATTTTACTTTGGTGTACTATACGGAGACGGGCCAGGAATACTAGGCCATGAGGAATACTTGCCTCTCTCAGCAATGCTCGAGCTCCATCAAAACGCTTCCTTTTTTGTCTCGTAGCATATGACAGGTCTGGGAAGATTCTTATCAGTTGACCATTGTGCAAGAGGGTCCGTTGTCTCCTAGCTAGAGCTAGCAGGGTATCTCTAGATCCGACACTGTCTGTTACTATTACTACAGTTCTTGGGGCCTCTGGGTTGTTTCGATGGCCCCGAGGTGTCACCTGTAAGCTTTATGGAACATCTTAATGTTTGGAGCAGCTTCTTCTCCAAGCTGCTGATTCATCCATTCTTGCACAAATAGCATAAGTTGACCCCCTTCAGAACCTTCCTCAAATCCAAGAAGTCTCAGGTTATTTGCTCCTGCTTGATTCTCTAAAGTTTCAAGATGGGAACGGAGGTACATATTTTCTTTTATCACCGTGTTGACCACTCCTAGTGCTGCTTCTGAATTTTTATTTGCTTCTACCGTTACTGTCAAAATAGTTTCAACTTGAGTTTCTACCTGGACAACTCTATTGGAAAGAGCGTCAAATTTATCCACCAGTCCTGACATTGATGCTATCATGCGGTTCATTTTAGCTCCTAAAGTTTGAAGTGTTTCTTCCTGGATGCCTTCTACTGGTATGGATTCATGGCCCTGTGCAGCCCTCGTGGTGGTAGCGGTTCCGGAGATACCTTTACTTTTAGTACTATCCCCGAATGTTTTGTCTCTATGAGGGTTCCCCATCTTGATCTGCAGGTTTTCCACTGCAGCTTTATCTTAGTTATATATACCTTCTCTTGGGTAATTAGCAGTTAACCATCTATTTATAGATTCCTAGCAATGAAGCTTGATCAACTTGCAGTCATCTTGCTCGGGCTCCACAGCACCCACCCCCAAACTTTATTCCTGATTTCTGTTACTGTAAATGGTCTTTTTTCCACAGTAGTATGTCTCTCTCTGTCTCTATGTCTCTCTGTCTCTCTGTCTCTCTCTCTCTCTCTCTACCCCCCGACTGGATGGCATTGTCAAAGATTTTACCTGTCTGCCCTTACACTGCCTGAACACACACAGCCACAATGAGTTCTGGAAAACACTTTATTCATATTTTCTGTTACTGTAAATGGTCTTTTTGTTGCCCACTAGTCTCTCTCTCTCTCTCTCTGTCTCTCCCATCTGGATGGTATCATCAAAGATTTTATTTTACCAGCCTATTCACAGATGCAGGCAGAAGATATTCACAGAACAGATTGAGCAGTATTAGTGGCAGTAACCTATCTGGCGAGATGAACAACCTGCATCATTGCACTACCAAATCACATATGTGAATGAGTAAATAAAAAAACGAAAATAATAAAGATAAAAATAAACTAGCCTCTGGTGTCTTTGTCATACATTTGTCAAGTAACTATACTGTATTAAAAAAAAAATAGTCACAGCTAAGGAAAATACAATGCGCTTGATTTTTAAAGTCCATTTAGAGAGACACATGTCCATGTATTGGTTGGAGCTAACCCCAATTGCATCAAGGAACTTGGGACAGATTCTGCAACATGTAGTGTCCCCTCATCAGACACCTGGCTAGACTGCAGACCAGTAGATGCACAAAAGACTTGACCACAAATATGGGATTCAGCATAGGATCCCCTTCCCCGCGCATCAAAACACTTGATGGGCCATTATGGTGTGTATGGGTTGGGGAGAAACAGGATGCCAGGAGGGTGCCAAGGTGTAGCAGGATCCATGCATGTGGCAGTGTGGGAACTGGGGAGATATTGAATAACTGACGGTACATAAGCACCTGTCTGAGTACTTGTGCCATATAGAATACAACAATGAAAAAGCAGTGTATCATTCCCCTTCCCCGATTCCCAATGCCACCCAATAAAAAACTACCCCCAGCTCCTCAAAGATCTCCATATCCCCAGTCCCATCTATGCAAGTACAAAAACCCTCTCCTGCTTTGCTGCCAACAGTCCTGCTTCCTTGCAATGAGCCCTGTATAATGTGTACATTAATTTTTTGTTCAACAGAAGAAAAATGTATTGATGCATATCCATTGTAGTTCAATTGACCCCTACCCACATCATGTACCATCTTACCCCCCAAAATAGAAGTTGGCAGCCAGCCCAGCCATCTTCTAACCACCATGGCTTGCTGATGACTGGGCCTGGCATGAATGCAGACTGCAAACATTATGCATAGAGTTGTCAGAGGAGTGCTGTGCTGGCTGTCGGCATATGTTTGGGATTTTGGATGGTTGAGGCACAGAGGTAGGATGATACCCAACTTTGTGTGGGGGTAGTCCACTGACCCACCAGTGATACGTAGCCATACATTTTTCTACTGTTATAGAAATAGTGTATTTCTGTGCAGCCTCCAAGGCAGCAACCAGACATATGATTCAACTCTGGTACCTTGCACGGTCACACTCAGGGAATGCCATCACCCCCCAACACTAAGCACCTGATCCTGAGGTCACAGCCACAGCCCAACTGAAACCCTACCCATTACTGTTACACCTCCCAGACACCAACCACACATTGGATTCAACCCTGGGACCTTGCATGATCCCACTCAGTGAATGCCCCCCCCTCAACAGACAGGGTGCTGAATCATGAATTATAAACCACAAACAACTGAACCCCATCCCATTTCCATCAAAATTCCCTGACAGCAACCAGACATACAATTTGACCCAGGGATCTTGCACAGTCCCGCTCAAGGGAATCTCCCCTCTGAGAAAACCAGGCACTGGATCCTGATGTCATAGCCACAGCTCACCTGAACCCTTCCCAGTACTATTTCTCCTCCATGATACCCTTAGGAATTATGTGAGCACTTTTGCAAAAGTGGCCATTTTGAGGTGCTTACACAAAATTCACAAAAGGTTCCCAGATGTGGCAAAAGTGGTGAAGTGTCGGGTAGTGGTCACATGACTGATTACAACTATACTGCATCAACCCTGACCCATTCAGACAACTTCTTTAGCAAATGTGACCATTTAAAGGATTTTTTAGCAAAGGCAGCCTTTTTGAGGCATTATATCAAAGGATGTCATTTTGAGGCATTTTAGGTAAGGTGGCCTTTTTGAGAAGCTCATCAATAATTCACACAAGGTGACCAGATGTGGCAAAGGTGGCCCTCAAGACAACCAACTACAAATGGACTAATGATGTACACTAACTGCCCATGGGCAATTGTTGAGCACCAACTACCATGCCTAAAAGCCGTCAAGTTAAAATGGCATCAAAGCATAAAGGCCTTATCGCCCATTTGTAGCTGGTTGCCTTGAGGGCTCATTGCAATGTGGGCTGTCAGGCAGAACTGCTGGTTTACTCCAATTGACCATTGGCAAGGGGTATACACCAATTGTCCATTTGTGTACGGTTGCCTTGAGGACTGTCAGCCTTAAGGTCTGGATGCCTTGAAGGCTATTGCCACAAGGGCATGTTGCTGTGAGGGCAATCAACCTTGAGGGCTGATTGCCTTGATGGCCATGAGCCTTGAGGGCTGGTTGCCTTGAGGGTCATGAGCCTTGAGGTCTGGTTGCCTTGAGGGATTTTCAGCCTTGAGGGCTGGTTGCCTTAAGGCCATCAGACTTGAGGGCTGGTTGTTGAGGGTCATCAGTCTCGAGGGCTGGTTGCCTTGAGGGCATCTTGCCTTAAGGGCTGATTGACTTGAGGGGCTGTTGCCTTAAGGACTGTTAGACATGGCAGTTGGTGTACATGAATCTCCTATTTGTTGTTGGTTGCCTTGAGGGAGGTCAACTTGATGGCCAGCGGTGGCCTCACAAATTTACACAGAAACATATAAGTTGACAGCAGATAAGGACTGCAAGGCTCATCCAGTCTGCCCATTTTTTTCTACCTTATGAATCTGCCATAGGCCTTTACTCCGTCAATGGCCTATCTATTTGTATGCATCTGTACTGCTTCCTTATGCCTATCCCATGTCTGTTTGAAGCCCTGCACTGTATTCATATCCACTACTTCCTGAGGTAGGCCATTCCATGCATCCACTACCCTTTCTGTGAAAAAGAACTTTCTCACATTACCCCTTAATCAGCCTCCCTCTAATTTCATGCTGTGTCCTCTGTCGTGCTATTTTTCTTATATTGAAACATGTTCAATTCTTTCACCTTGTTAATGCCCTTAAGGTGTCTGAATGTTTCAATTATATCACCTCTCTCCCTCCTTTGCTCTAGGATATACATATTGAGCTCCATTAATCTGTCCTCATATGTTTTCTGATGCAGTCCCTGTACCATTTTGATTGCAATTCTCTAAACTGCCTCCACTTTGTTAATGTCTTTGCGAAAGTGCAGCCTCCAGTACTGCACGCAGTATTCCAGATGGGGCCTAACCAGTGTCTTATAAAGAGGGATTATTACCTACCTCTTACAACTTGTGATACCCCTACTAATACACCCCAACATCCCCCAGCCTTACCTACTGCTTTAGTGCTCTGCATGGATGATTTCAGATAATCTGTGGTGATGATGCCCAAGTCTCTTTCTTCCCTTGTGATTACCAGCAACTTCCCTCCCAGCCTATAGGTGGCTTCAGGGTTTCTCTTCCCTATGGACATGATCTTGCACTTCTTTCCAAGGCAGAGGCCATTTGGTTGCCTTGAAGGCCATAAGCATTAATGGTCCATTGCCTTGAGGGCTCAGGGTCAATGCGGTATGGAGGTACAGCAGTAGTTAGTCATGTGACAACTACCTGACACAGTACTGCACCACTTTTGCCACTTCCGAGAACTTTCTGTAAATTACATGTGAGTGCCTCCAAATGGCCATCTTTGCTAAAATGCTTTTATAATAACTAAGGATGTTATGGAGAAGTAACAGCAATGGTAAGGGATTCAGCTGGACTGTGGCTATGACCAGAGATGGGCAAAGTGGCCCCAATTCGCTCTGCAAAGTGATTCACAGAGTGAAGTCGAATTTGCGGAGTGCTCCACAATGCAAAGCAGAGTACTTTGTGTTGTAATGGGTAATGTGAAGTCCATTGAAAACAATGACTTTGTGTTACTCCGCCTTCCCAAACCACTACTCCACCAATTCTTAAGGTGTTATTGAAAAACAGTGTACTTTGCCTCACTTCGCCTTGTTTTTAAGCTCCAAATGTGAATTTTGCAGTGATTCATGGGATTTCAGGTCACATGGGGTATAGATTGTTCTGCACAGCCTCAGTTTGGGGTAGCATGTGTAGGAAGCTCTAGGAGACAATATGCCCTGAGAGCTCTCTTCGATTCAAACCTTTAAAAAGCTGTTAAAAAGCCTTTTTGAGTCATTTATTTTGCTGAAACTTTAGTTCATCGATTATAGGAAACCCTTCTGTGCTCATATCATCGAGCATTTATTGTTTGTGTGTGGATTTTGAATGTTAATGTACAACATTCAGTCTGTGTACTGAGAGACAGTGGAAGTGTACTTTGGGGAAGGGGCGTATCTGTGTTGTAGGTGGATTAACTTGAAGAAAAAGACAGTGCTTTCTCTTTTTGTGATATTTTTCTTGTATAACTGTGTTAATGTATGCACAGTAATATTTTCAATAATTCTTGCTATTTTTTTGCTGATTGTTGTGGTGCAGCAGTGCATAATTTTAGTTTGTTTAAAATATGTGGTTATATTAATGAAGTTTTCAATTTACTATGCATTACTTAGAGTGTGTGTGAGCATGTGTGTGACGCATCTCATTAAATCAGACACCTTTTATTATGCCACATAATTTCAGCAATGTGAACCTGCTATCCACTGCAGCTGTATCATTTTTGTACTTCTTTGTGGTATTTTTACTGGTACTAGTACTAGTGACTGTTACTGCAGCAGTGCAGTACAATCCCCCCCCCTCCCGTGGCCCACCCCAAACAGCAAAGTTATTATTTTCCAGATTTTAATTTCTGGGGGTGAGCACTGGTTAGGTGTTGTGTCTTTGCATCTGCATCTCTTCAGTGCACAGCACAATCTTAATCGGTCTGTGCATTTGCATCTCTTTAGGTCCCAATCTCCATCTCTAACTTAAGTCACAGTTGTTTCTTTGGCTTCCTTTCAGAGTTCTAGACAGGTGTGGTGCATAATTCTGCATGAACGTTGTACTCCTTAATATGCGTTTTTAAGTCAGGACCATCATCATGAGTCACTCGTGATATAAATCACATTCTTCATCATCACAGTTATAAATGCAGTCACAAATCACAATTTATGATCACGTCACAAATAACAAAATTATTTTTTTTACTAGTTACTTGGATGTATTGTAAGCCTGTTTTGTAGTATCTCTCCATGATTCACCACCCAACCATTGTACTCATTAATAAGTGCTTTTAAGTTGGAGAGTTTTGTGCCACACCTCATTGGGGCCTGGGGAAGTACAGCCGCGGGCATCTGCATTTCTCCATCAACACGATAGCTTGGCAGAAGACACCAGGAGAAAGGACTGCTGTGTGACTGAACTTCTCTGCTGGGACTAAAGTAGAAGAACTTTTGTATTTGACTTTTAATTTAGGGTAAAAAAACTAACATACAAAAAAAAGTGTGTGTTTGGGTTAACTGAACTGAATGGGGATCTGAAGAGTTATCTAGGTGTAAATCTCAGCTGACTGAAAGGACTTAACTGCTGTGATGTTTAAATTACTTGTAGAAAGATCTGGTAAGTAGGGGGAGTGGCTTAGCTAGAAGGAAGCTACATTTAAAGACTGCCTTAGAAAGTTTCTGCTAATAGCTTGGCAGAAGACACCAGGAGAAAGGACTGCTGTGTGACTGAACTTCTCTGCTGGGACTATATTGCCCTCCTTCTCTCCCCTCCACCCTCCCATCCAAAGCTAGTTCAATTTTTATAGGCACAGAATTTGACTGACAACAGGAACTTCCTGTTTAGGGGCAGGAAGTGAGTGATCACAGAACCACCAAGGACCCACCATCCTAGAAGTGCAAGAGTAGCTCTCCGGCCCCCTCTAGCTGCTGGAGGTCTGCCTCTGAGCAAGTAAGTGGTCTACTGCGAAATATAAGATATTCTTGTCTCAGAACAGGACAATCAGAAGCTTAAAGGGCACACAGGCAGAAAGTAAGGAGAGAGAGAAAAAAAACAGAGGAAAGAGTAAGGATTGCAAACAGTAAGGGGCCAGAAATAAGACATGATTGGAGTGGTGCAGTGCAGTGGCTGTGGAGCAGCAGTCTTCCGGGAGATGTTCTGGAGGATGCGGTGTTATCCCATCTGCAGGCACCTCTCTGGGCTGAGGGAGGAGGTTGCTCATCTCCAGGCTGAGTTGGCCAGGATTTGTGGGACCTCCTCTTCCATCCAGGGACCACCAGTGCCACTGCCGTTGCCTCAGAGGTTGCCAAAAAAGAGGAGCAGTTGGACCACAGTGGGCTCAGGGAGGGTCAGGGTGGTGGAACAGAGGCGCATCCCTCACATTGTACCTCTCCACAATTCCTATGCCATTCTGGCAAAGTGTGGTTCCTCTATGGAGGCATCCACAGTGGAGACCAAGGAGGATGCTGGGAATCTTCACAAAGGAGACCCACAGGAGGGTGGCAGGGGACCCTGCAGGGGAAGGAAACAACTCCTGGTGGGGGACTCCATTGTTAGAAAGGTAGAACTGGGGGAGGAAGGGGAGAGGGAGGTAAGGTGCCTGCCTGGTGCCATGGCTTGCAGGGATAGGAAGTGAATCCTCAGGATTGCCAGAGCAGCTGCACAGGGGAGGGAGCTGGATGTCATTATCCACCTAGGGACAAATGGCCTGGCTAAGAAAGGGATTAGAGAAGTGCAGGAAGAGTTTGTGGAATTGGGAAGGGGCCTTAGTCAAGTATCACTCACGGTAACCTTCTCGGAGGTGCTACCCATCTATGGCATAGGAGAGGCTAGGGTGTTCCGCACCATGGAATTCAATCAGTGGTTGAAAAACTGGTGTGGAGCTCAGGGATTTGGCTTCATTGGGGACTGGGGGTCCACCTGGAGTGATGCAAGCCTATACTGGCATGATGGGCTGCATCTGTCTTGAAGGGGAACCAGTATCCTAGGTGATAGGTTTAAATGCTTCATTGGCTAGCTTTTAAACTAGCCAAGGGGAGAGGCACTGGAAAGGAGCAGGAAAATCCTAGCCCCCAAATAATCAAGGTAGTAAGTAGGCAAACACCAACATAGAGGTGTTGATAGGAGAAGGGCAGGGTAAATGAAGAAAGTGACAAAGGCAAGAAGGACAGGGATGGGGCAAAAGGGAGTAAGGCCATCAGGAAATGGAGGGTAATGAGTACCAATGCCCATAGACTGGGTAACAAGCTCCCTGAGCTGATGGCCTTAATGGAAGAGGGATGCCTGGATATCATAGCAGTCACAGAAACATGGTACACAGAGAACCATGACTGGGATGTTAACATACCAGGGTACATAACCTACAGGAGAGACAGACAGGGGAGAAGAGGGGGAGCAGTAGCTCTCTATGTAAAGGAAGGGATAAAAGCAACTGAACAAAAGAGTAAACAGGGAGGAGAGGAGGCACTGTGGGTCACCTTGGAGACTGGAAAGGGCACCACAATAAACACAGGGGTTCTGTACAGACCTCCATGTCAGGGGGAAGGAATGGACAAGGATATGATAGAAGGCATTCTTAGAATGCAGAGAAAGGGGAGATACTGTTGATGGGAGACCTGAATATGCCAGATGTTAACTGGAGCACATTTGCTGCAGCCACATCCAAGAGCAGGGCCATTCTTGATGCCCTACAGGTGGCAGACATTAGACAGCTAGTTTCAGAATCCACTTGTGAGGGAGCAATCTTAGACCTCGTACTCTCAAATGGGGGCAGTGAGAGGATCTCATATCTAGAAGTGGGTTGCCATCTGGGGACAAGTGACCATCAAACAGTGTGGTTCACGTTAAACTCACCTACAGAGTCAAGCCATACAAAGTGAGGGTACTGGACTTAGGAGGGCTGACTTTGGAGATGGGAGAGTGCCTCAGAAAAGCACTAGCAAACAGGCTAGAAGGAGGTGTGGAGCAACAATGGGGAATTATCAAAACTGCCATCACAGAGGCAACAAGCCTTTGTGTGAAGCAAATGAACAAATCAAAATGAAAGAAAAAGCCATATGGTTCTCAAAAGAGGTGGCTGTGAAAGTCAGGAAGAAAAGATAGCATTCCGGAAGTATAAGGAAACACAGAAGGAGCAGGACAAGAGCTGTACCAGTTAAGGCAGAAGGAAGCAGGAGGGAAGTCAGAATAGAAAGGCCCAAACTGAGGAAAAGATAGCCAACTCAGTTAGGAAGGGGGATAAAACCTTTTATAGGTACATCAGCCAGTGTAGAAAGACAAAGGGAGGGATAGTGAGGCTGAATAGAATGAACAGTGGGTGGGCAGAGGGGGACAGTGAAAAAGCAGGAATACTGAATGAATATTTATGTTCAGTATTCACAAAAGAGGAGGGGGAAGTGCCTAATCCAATTAACAGAAGCCACTCTTGATAGGGGGTCGATCCAGTCCTTTCACAGAAGAAAGGGTTCTGCAAGAACTCCTAAAACTGAAGGTGGACAAAGCAATGGGTCCTGATGGAATTCACCCCAGAATTCTAAAAGAATTAAGGGAGGAACTAGTGAAACCACTGGCTACTCTTTTTAATAAATCATGGGAGGATGGTGTGGTGCCCGAGGACTGGAAGAAGGTGGATGTGATTCCCCTTCACAAAAGTGGGTCCAAGACAGAGGCAGGAAACTATAGACCTGTCAGTCTGACCTCTGTGGTAGGGAAAGTGATGGAGTCACTTCTGAAGGAAAGAATAGTCGAGTACCTAGAGGCCAGTGGAGCACAGGACCCAAGGCAGCATGGGTTCACAGCGGGAAGGTTATGTCAGGCAAGATCTAATAGATTTCTTCGACTGGGTGACCAAAGTAGTAGACCAGGGAGGGCTGTGGACATGGCCTACCTAGACTTTAGCAAGGCATTTGACACAGTCCCACACAAAGATTAATAGTCAAATTAACCAGCCTGGGAGTGGGACCCAGGGTGGTAGCCTGCAAAACATTGGCTGGACAACAGGACACAGAAGGTAATTGTAAATGGAGTCCATTCTGAAGAAGAAGGGGGTTACTAGTAGTGTACCGCGGGGTTCAGTATTGGGTCCAGTCCTTTTAATGTCTTCATCAGTGACATTGCAGAGGGACTGGAAGGAAAAGTATGCCTTTTGCAGATGACACAAAATCTGCAACAGGGTTGATACACAAGGAGGCGTGGAAAGGATGAAAAGGGACTTGGCAAGGTTGGAGGAATGGTCAGAAGTATGGCAGCTAGATTCAATGCAAAGAAGTGCAAAATAATGCACCTGGGAAACAAGAACCAGGGAAGAATACACAATGGGTGGGGAGGTAGTAACAACAACAAAAAGGAAAGGGACCTGGGGTAATCATATCAGATGACCTTAAGGTTAGCAATCAATGGAGAAGGCAGTAGGGAGGGCTGGGGTATACTGGGATGTATAGGGAGAGGCATCAGCAGCAGAAAACAGGAAGTTGTTATCCCTCTGTACAGACAGTTGGTGAGACCCCATCTGGAGTACTGTGTCCAGTTCTGAGACCCCATCTCCATAAGGACATAGACAGGATAGAGGCAGTCCAGAGGAGGGCAACAAAATGGTGCAGGGTCTGCAAGAGAAGCCGTATGAGGAGAGACTAAGGAGCTTAATATGTATACCCTTGAGGAAAAAGGGAGAGGGGACATGATAGAAACTTTTAAGTACCTCAGTGGAATCAACAAAGTCCAAGAGGGTAGCATTTTCAGAAAAAGAGACTTGCAAGAACAAGGGACACAATTTAAAGATAGAAGGAGGGCAGTTCAGGGCAATGTGAGGAAGTATTATTTCACAGAGAGGGTAGTGGATGCATGGAACAGCCTTCCTGAGGAGGTTGTGGGGTCTAAAACTGTGGGAGAATTCAAGAATGCATGGGACAGACATAAGGCAATTCTTGTGGGGGGTAGGAAGAAATAGGCTGTTGGTTAACTAGGATCTGCGGCCTATCCTGTAGGTAGGGAAATGGGCAGACTAGATGGGCCTAGCGGTCCTTATCTGCCGTCAAAGTCTATGTTTCTGTAACAAATGCAGTCATAAATCACGATTTACAATCACATCACGAATCACAACATTAATTTTTTTACTAGTTACTTGGATCTATTGTAAGTCTGTTTTGTAGTATCTCTCCAGGCTTCACCATCCCACCATTGTACTCATTAATGTTTGTTTTTAAGTCAGGAAGTTGGACAGTGTCTGCAGTACATACACAGACTGGAAAGAAGACTGACTGCAGACATGCAGTTTAGCACAGTATACTTGCACTGCTCAGAATACAAAGTGTCACGCATATGGAAGACAACAAAAAAGGGCATAATTACATACAAGGTTTGGGGATGGTGGAGGAATACATTTTATAACTCAGCAAGGAAGGTGGGGGGGCACATGGAATGAGAAAAAAAAACTAACGTGGGATCCCATGGTGATCCTGCAGCAGTTCCAGCATGGCCATAATTTGCAACTCATGTGCCTCTATGCGATCCAGTCGCTGCTCCACATCACTCACCCTCTCGTTGTTCTCCTCGACAGCACTCCAGGGAACTGTCAAGTCAGCCAGTGTTACACACAGTTCTCTGGGGTCCATACATTCTACAGGCTGACCTGCTGGTGGTGGTGGTGAGGGTGGGGTACTGGTGGACTAGCAGGTGCTGCTGTGGCCCTCCTTTTCTTAGGGATGCTGCCATGCACAGCTGCACTCTCTGCCACCGAACGGCCAGCAGGCTCAAGCATGGTCCATTCTGTGGCAGCCTGCCACTCCAACTGGTGGCGATTGAGCATATGGATGTGCTGGGCCCCAGTCCCTAAGTGAGTCCCCCTGGGGCCACAGTGCCCTCCACCTCACATAGGTGGCACTTGAACTCATTGCTGTCCCCCCCGACACAGTCAAAAAACTGCCAAACAATGGAGGTGCGGGGAGGACCAGGCACAAGCAGTCGAGGCCAGATGAACTGGCAGCAGGCTGGTCACCGTGCTGAACAGGAATAGGATCCACACCTGGGCCTGTGGGCACAGGCACATCCTGCTCCAGAGGACCTGGTGCTGGATTTGGTGGGGATGGTGGTTGTTCAACAGCCTTAGATTCAGGACAGGAAGCAGTGCTGATTCTGCTTCTGTGGGGGGGGGACACTCACAAGTTTCAAGCAGTCCAACAGAATGGGTACCCATGCCCCCCACGCATGCACATGGTATGACGCTTACCACTACCATGTTCTCCCAGAGCTGCCCCTGCCTCAAACGTTCCCCCACTCTGGTCCATCTCTCCTACTGCGCTCCCTTAGTCTGAGCAATCACTGCTCACACTGTCACACAACACACACACACAGTCACACAGAGACAGAAAAACAACTAATTACTTATAAAGGTAAGAAAAATTAAATTTACAGAAAGAATAAATTAAATAAAAAAGAGTACAGAAAAGGCAAATAAAAGCTTTTAAAAAAGCTGTTGGGTCTAAATCAAAGTTTAAGTCTCCTACTTACTCTGATCTCAAAGTATCAGCTGTCACAAAACACAATCCCCTCTCTCCATCTGCACAGGAGAAAGTAAAAGTGTCTGCCTGTATGACTCACTTCCTTCCTGCCTAGCTAAGAGCATGTGACTTACAGTACTGTAAGTCATATGATGTGGGGCTGCCAAACCTGAAACACCAAGTGGATCACTTAGAATCATAATGAGGAATGAGAGGTCCATTAAAAACAATGACTTCACCTTACTTCGCATTGCCATTCTGCCTTAATGCGAAGTGGTAATGACTTTTTTGAGTAAGTATTTTGCATTGCCCACTCTGTGTAGCAGAGTGGCAATGCAAAGTGCCCACTTTGCGTTCACTTCGGTGGAATTTAAATTCACTGCATCTCTAGCTATGACCTTAGGAACAAGCGCCCGGTGTTTGTGGAGGGGGGGGTTCCCTGAGTGGGACTGTTCAAGGTCCCATATGCCAGGGTGCTGTCAAGAAGACTGCACAGAAATTGGAAGGGGTTCAGTTTGACTGTTGTTGCTACATGATGATCCAGCACTCAGGCTGTGGGGGGGTGGCATTCACTGAGTGGCACCATGCAACTTCACAGGGCTGTAACCTATATGTGGTTGGCATTGGGGGGGTGCAACAGTAATAAGCAGTGGTTCAGTTGGGCTGTGGCTTTGACTTCAGGATCCAGTACCTGTTTTTTGGGGGCTGGCATTCCCTGAGGGAGACTGTGCAAGGTCCCAGAGTTGAATTTTATGTCTTGTTACTGTCAGGGACGTTGGACAGAAATGTGAAGGTGCTTAGTTGTGCTGTGACCTCATGATCCAGTGCCCCATGATCTGGGAAAGAGGTGCATTTACTTAGTGGGATCGTGGAAGTTCCCAGTGTTGAAACATATTTGTGGTTGCTGTCAGGAAGCTTGGATGGCACAGCAGGTTAAGCATTATCTGGTGTGCAATGGCCTCCAACAAGCCCTCCCATATCAGTCCCCACCACCAAAAATGCATTCCTTGTTGAGCAATGGTACCCCAATTCCTTCCCATATTAGGCATCACCACATGTTAAGCATTACCTGGTGTCCAATAAACCTCTACAAGCCCTCCCAAACCAGGCCCCACCACCAAAACAACCATTCCCTGATATCCAGTGATCCTCCAATTCACTCCCATATCAGGCGTCACCACATGTTAAGCATTTTATGGTGTCCAATGACCCCCAAAAGCCCTCCAAAACTGTGTCTTACCACCATAAAAACCATTCCCAGATTTCCAGTGGTCCTCCAATTCACTACCATATCAGGAGTTACCACATGTTAAGCACTCCCTGGTGTCCAATAGCCCTAGATAAGCCCTCTCATATAAGGCCACACTACCAAAAATGCATTTCCAGCTGTACAATGGTCCTCCAGTTTCCTCCCATATCAGGCGTCATCACGTTAAGCAGTCCCTGGTGTTCACTGGACACTAAAATCTCTCCAAAACCAGGCCCCTCCACTAAAAAACACATTTCTTGGTGTCTGTTGGACCCCCACTTCACTCCCATGTCAGGCGGCACCATGCATCTCCTGGTGTTCAATGGCCCCACCACCTGCCCTTCTTTATCAGGCCCCACAACCAAAGTGCATGTAAAACATGTCTAACTAACCTTGACTAGTTAATCAAATGATGTTCATTAATCCTCAGAAAACTTAGTCCAGGAGTCTACTAGACAGATGTTATTGTCATTCAATAAGACGTCCAGTCAGGAGCTTTCCTACAGGAAGACATGAAGTTAGATGATAATAACATTTTCTAGATTTAGTGTGTGTGTGTGTGTGTGTGTGTGGTGTCCAGATTTAGTGGGGATTCACTTGCATTCCCTGGTGTCTAATAACCGCGCAACAGCCCTACCATACATAGAAACACATAGACTAGAACAGGAATAGGGAGGAGGTTATACTGCCCTTGTACAGGTCACTAGTAAGGCCACATCTAGAGTATGGCATTCAGTACTGGAGTCCACACCTCAAAAAGGACTTTGCCCTGCTGGAGAAAGTCCATAGGAGGGTTACAAAGATGATAGTGGTTCAACAGGGTAAAGCATATGAGGAGAGGTTGAGGGCACTGAACATGTACTGCCTGGAAGACAGTAGAGGGAGAGGGGACATGACTAGGACCTTCAAATACTTGAAAGGGATAAATAAGGTTGATAAGAAGAGTCTCTTTAAGCTGAGTGGCAACCATAACACTAAGGGGCACAGTCTTAAGCTGCAGGGTGGGAGGTTTAGGAGGTAGGTCAGGAAGCATTTCTTCACAGAGAGGGTGGTGGACACTTGGAATGCACTGCCAGAAGAGATCATCTCATTGAAGACAGTGGACAGCTTTAAGAGAGGCTGGGACAGGCATAGGGGGAAGTAAGGATCATGAGTAGGGAGGAAGGGAGGAGTGGGGAGGAGGGCAGGAACATTAGCTCAAGCTGTGGACCCTGCAATACGAGCAGACTTGATAGGCCAAATGGCCTTCTTCTGCTGACTTCTTCGTATGTTCGCATATACATAGGAATGTGACAGAAGAAAAAGACCACCATGCCCACCCCGGTCTGCACAGTGAGCGTAGAATTCGACTAGACTTCTAATGTAGTCCCCTCCTTTTGAACCCCCCACATTCTTCTCCCCCACCACTACCTTAGGCAGCCCATTCCAGTTGTACACCACCCTCTCAATGAAGAAAAACTTCCTGAAGTTACCCATACATTTCCCTCCCTTGATCTGGAAATCATGACCCCTCACCCTCGGCCTCTCTTTCAAATGGAAAAGGTTTTCCACCGACACCTTATTGATACTCTTGAAGTATTTAAACATCTCAGTCATGTCTCCCCTCCCCTCTCTCTCCTCTGTTCCAGAGAGTACATGCCGAGGTCCTTCAGCCTCCCATCATATGGTAAGTGCTCCAGCACACTCAACATCTTTGTTACCCTCCCCTGAACTCGCTCCACCCTCTCTATGTCCTTCCTAAGGTATGGCCTCCAGAACTGGACCCCATACTCCAAATGAAGCCTAACCAGCGGTGTGTATGGGGTACTATGAATTCTCTCCTATCCAGGGAAGCAGTGGCAGCAGGAAGTCATCAGGAGCCAGTCCTTGAGGCAGGTTTTGAACTGGCAGTGGGTGTCCAGTGAACGGAGGTCTGCAGGCAGTTTATTCCACGGTGTAGGAGCTGTCACTGACAATGCTCTACTGCCCATGTTGGAGCCATCAGGGAGTAGTGTAGGCCTGGTAAGGGCTTTGGATACCAGTGGTATCTTAGGGAGAAAGTCCTGAAACACATGGGTAGTGGTTACCTGGAGTCAAGAGTCCCCTAGAACTAGAAGGAGCAACGGAGGACAAAATAGTACCACTCCATGTTGGCGGTATCTTTCAATTAACTCTTCCATTTTTCACCTCAACACTTCTTTACCCTGCCTATTTAAGTGTTACCTATCTGGGGAGAATAGGCTTTCATCCTGCAAGGTGATTCTCCTGTCCCCTACAATTCCATAGGCTTTCCTAATATACCAACCTGAGAGCCAGCTATTGAACTCGGTTATTCTCGGCTTCCTCAGAGCAAGCTCGTGGACCGGGCAGTACTTTGGAGAACACTACTGATCTAAAGTTCAGGTTCTGACAGAATCTTACCAAAGCCTCAAACTTAGCCTGCACCTCCATCCAAGCCCGGATTAATATATATGCAGATGACGCCATGGCGTAGGGCCCTGTGGTTCAGAAGGGGTTCCCCTGGCCAGCAGTGCTTATTGTTTCCCATGTCCCACGTCGTACTCATCCCTAATACAATTTTTTCCTACCCACCACCTCCCGAGAGTGCTGTCTCATGTCAATATATGTTTACATTTTTTAAGGCAGCATGATGAAGGCTGAAGGCAGCAACAAGCAAGCGTCATGTGTTTTGAGGCAGTATTCCCCCCTCACACTCCAGCTCCTTGCTCCCCGCAGCCCGCTCAGCAAGCGAGCCTCTCTCGCATGGCACCCTCCTCCTCTGCTCTGCAAGACAAGTTGGTTGGTTGTTGTCACTAGACTGAGTGACTGACAGTACGGAATGGACACAAAATTATTCCAATCACCGTCCGACTTTTGGGGCAAGGAGGTGTGGCTACTGAGGAGCCCGAGTGGTAATTGTGGGGTAGACTCATAGCGCACTCGCAGTGCATTGTTTCAGAGTTGTCAGTGTTGGTGAGTGAAAAAAGAAAGAAATTCTTTTCCAGTGACGGTCAGCAGTCAGGGCCAGGGTGAGAGCTGTAGTGTGTGCCCGCTGGCCATCTGTGATCTGTGGCTGCATGCGGTGCGCCCTAGTTTATTTTTTTGACGAGGAGCCAGCCAGGACAGAAACCTATCCACCAGTAGCGATGTGAGTGTGACTGACCTGACTAAGGGTGCCGTGAGGTTGGTGCATCTGAGATCGTCATCGTGGTGAGAGCTGCAGCTGCAGTGTCGGTCACTCGGTCACCCGGTCGATAATTCCTTTTCCTCCTTCAATCCTCAGTAAAAAGACAGTCACTCTCGGAGACTGGAGTTGGGACCCCTACATGTGACGCAGTGTGGAGTCATCAAGCTAGGCCTCTCTTTTTTGGGCCTGCTGCGGCTGAGAGACAGCCAAGTCTCATCAGTCTAGCCTGTGACAGAAGAAGAGACAGAGCCAGAGGAGGAGGTTGATGATAAGGTATATAATGAAATTAAAAAAAAAACTAGACTGTCTAGGAATCTGCTGGGCTGAGCTGGCACAAATCATTCCAACAGGGAGGGAGCTGGTACTGCCAGACATCATGGATATCTTTCTGTTCCTGAATCAGGTGATCAGTGGGTGGGGAATTCCACTAGACATCAAGGATAATTCAAGGAACTATGAAATGGGCGATTGTGACGTGAGGGCGCCATTAGACACCAGGGATAGCTTCAAGGAATTTTTGGAATACACTGTAGGAGGGGTGCTAAGCTAATGGACTGCATTGGAGCACAGCACCTCACTTCTGAAATGCACTTAGCTCCTTGCTGGTCCCATTGTGACATTTCATGGGTTGCACACCAAATCTGATATCTGTATCACAAAATGAGCCTATAATAAAACATGTTAATTAAAATCAGTGGGGACGGAACTTTGATGTCAGTTGGCCCTGTGGTGTGTGTAGTATGTTCAGTGTGAGAAACATTTAATACAAGATATACAGTTTTCTGCAGTTTTAAGGTGTTTGCTACCAGATGAATGTCTGAGTATAAGCTTGGAAACAAAAGCTGGGACCTCAGTTGGAGTAACCAGTTTGCCTGTATGGCTTCAGAAGGGTACCCGGAACCTATTTCTTTTTCATTCAGTTCAATTGGCTAATGCCTGAGAAAAGTGTTTACCCTGTATGTTGGTTATTTTTGTTCCAGTTTACTGTTTGCCACAGGATAGTGGGTTTTAAAAGTCCTCAGCCTGTATGTGCTCTTTGTGGTCATGTGTACCATAGTTAATCCTGTAAAATATGGGAAATGTCCAGTTCCTGGCCAGATGTGCCAATTTTCCAGTTGGAACCAGTGTGTTCTCCAGTGTGTGTGTGTGTGTGTGTGTGTGTTTTATCCTATGCTAAATAAGAAATCAGGAATGTCTGTACAGACTGTACCTCAGTAATCCACATTACCAGTATGTGTTGCCCCATGGAGGTCCATCTTTGCTTTGTGGTTATTCCTACTCTGTTACATAAATAAGGTGTCAGCATGGCTCAGTTGGTAGCATATCTGCCTCTGAACCTGAAGGTTGTGGGTTCTCATCTCACACTGAGATTGAACTTGCACCTAAAATGCTAGCATCCGACTGCAGTATTGAGGGGGTGCTGTACTGCTGAGGTGTGCTGTCCTTCGGATGAGACATTGAACATACGAACATGTGAAATTTCCCAGCAGATAAAGACCTAGAGGTCTATCAAGTCTGCTTGAATGGGCAGCTAGCAGCCCTTATTCTGCCGCTGCCCCTCCCTTCCACCCTTCCCCTTCATTAACCCCCTCCCTTGTCCTGTCCCATCCCCTTTTGAAGCAGTCCACTGTTCTACTGGATACCACTTCTACAGGCAATGCATTCCACCCAGCCACCACACTCTCTGTAAAAAAGTGTCTCCTCATCTCCCTCCTGAACCTTCCTCCCTCCAGTCTCATATCATGGCCCCTGGTGTCCTTCCCCTGCCTTACTTTGAACAGCACCTCTGTATCTGTACTTAAAGGTTTCAATCATGTCCCCCGTCCCTCCTCTCCTCCAGTGAGTACAAGTTCAGCTCCCTCAGCCTCCTCTCGTATGACAAGTCCCCCTGCCCCTTGATCATCTTTGTTGCCCTGCGCTGCACCCCCTCCAGTGACTTAATGTCCCTCTTCAGATACGGGCGCCAGTACTGCATGCAGTACTCCAGGTGCGGTCTAACTAATGACGTATACAGTGGCAGAATCACCTCCTCCCTCCTCAAGGATATACCCCTTGCAATCCAACCCAGCATTTTGTTGGCCTTTGCAGCTGCCTTCCTACAATGTGCCAAGTTGTTCATTGACCCTGTAATGAGCACCCCCAGATCCTTCTCCTCCTCTGTCTGGGCTAGCTGCACTCCACCCACCTGGTAACTCCTCCTTGGGTTCTTCATCCCTAAATGCAGCACCTTGCACTTTTTGGCATTAAACCCCAGTTGTCAGGTGTCTGATCAGGTTTCAAGCTTTGCCAGATCATCCTGCAACCCCTGCCATCCCCCAAGTCATCCATCACTGCCCCTACCTTGGTATCATCAGCAAACAGACTGATCTTGCTCTTGATGTCCCATGATATGTCTGCAATGAATATCCCAAATAACATTGGTCCCAGCACCGAGCCCTGTGGAACACCGCTCAGCACTACCCTTGGGTGTGAGCGCTCCCCACCCACCATCACCCTTTGTTGCCTTCCCTGAAGCCAGTTTCCTACCCATCTCACCAGCTTTGCACCTGCCCTGTGCCTACTAACTTACTTCCCAGCCTTCCATGTGGCACCGAGTTGAATGCCTTACTGAAGTCCAGACACAAGTCATCCACTGCATGGTCCCTGTCCAGTTGCCTAGTTACCCTGTCATAGAACTCCACCAGGTTGGTTTGGCAGGATCTGCCCCATATGAAGCCATGCTGTCTGCTGTCCTGTAGTCTTTTGGCCTCTAGGAGGGCCACCAGCCTTTCCTTTAGGATAGTCTCCACTAGCTTTCCCACGATGGATGTGAGGCTCGCTGGTCTGTAGTTCCTGCTTCATCCTTGGGGCCACTCTTGTGGAGGGGCACCACATGAGCCATCCTCCAATCCTGAGGTACACACCCCGAATCTAGTGAGGCATTAAATAGGTCTACCAAAGGTCCTGCAAGGACCTCTGCCAACTTCTTCAGTACCCTGGGGTGGATGCCATCTGGGCCTGGCGCCTTGTTCGCCCTGAGTGCCTTCAAACCCTCCCGAACTCTGCCCTCCTGTTAAACTGAGGTCCCTTCTACCCATCCTGGAGTTGTCCTGGTAGGTGTCAAGGTGGAAGTAAAAGAACCCAGAGCACTCTTCGCAAAGAGTAGGGGACATTCCCAGTGTACTGGCCAACATTCTTCTTCCCATAAACTGGTTCATAAACCGGTTTATGCAATCATCCAGGCTGTGTGTGGATGTTGCTGTGCGATATGACTGCCACTACACATTCAGTCACTTCACTACCAGTCTATCATTGCTTGTAAAGCACTTTGGGATACACTGTGTATGAAAAGCACTATATAAATGCTGATTCTTCTTCTTCTTCTTCATAAAAGCCACACTCTAGAATCCCAGCCCTGGCTTGGACATTAATTCTATTGCTTATTTGTGTCTAGAGTTAACTGTGTGCCCCTGTCCAGGGCTGCAAATCTAGCATAGGCCTGAGCAAGCATTTTCTCCTAGAGATATGGGTTGTTGGCCATTGTAATTGGTCCCCACCAGGTTTGTGCTTGCAGTTGCTGCACTTTGTTGTCTGTTTATTTATAACAGTCTTCTCCATCTGGTTGGAGTGGTTTGCCCACGAGGTGCAGCCGAGTGTGTAAATCCTCACCAGCCATGGTAAATTCCCCCAATAACACTCATCTTCCGAGTGATTTATTGCAATTATACCAAGGTTAATTTTTTTACTATAATGAAATACAACTTTTAAAGAGGTTGCTGTGTGTGTTTATTTTTATTGCAGTTATTGCTGTGCTGCAGGTGATTATGATGTAGATGACCACTATTACCAGTATTATTTGCTTAACAGCCAGTGGTTATCAGAGAATTTACACTGGTGGTAAACTGCCAGTCTGATCATTTCATTGGCTGTTCGCTATGTCCATGGTATAATACATTATTTTGACTTGGTGACGAAGGAGGAACACTGGTGTGTTTGCGTGTGTGGGCTGGTGTGGTGTGGTGTGGTGTGTGGACGTCACCTATCTCAATTTCAACAAGGCCTTTGATAGTGTGCACAGTCCCTCCCAGTCCCACATAAAAAGGCTGGTTAACAAAAGGGCTACTGCAGCCTGTCCAGGCATGGGGCAGAAGGTAGTAAACTAGGTTAGGAACTGGCTAATGGACAGGAAGCAGAGGGTGGTGGTGATCAATGGGATCAAGTCGAAGGGGAAGGGGATGATGAGCAGCAGGGTACCTTATGAATTAGTCCTTCAGCCTGTCCTGTTCAATGCCTTCATTAGATCTGTAACAGGGTGGATATTCCAGACAGGATGGAGAGACTCACAGCTGCACAAAGTAAATCAATTTTTCTACTTAGAAAATGGGCTTTTTATTTCCTGGTCTCTGATTGGCTTGTAACCCTGCCAGAGGGGTACATTAACTTTCAATAGACGACCAGTAAGTAAGAAGTGCCATTCTATAGTGCCTCTTCACCCAACAGAGTATTCAAGTTTCCACCCTCCTTTCTAATTGGCTTAAATACCTTATTTAAATTTGAAATCACCGCCATTTTTCCCCTCGCTTAGTGAGAGAGCTACAAAAAGGCCCCCCCTTCAGTCCTCAGCCCAGTAATATGCAGAAAAAAAAAATCACAACAGTATACATAGAGAAGAAATAAAAACAATTGATCTTCCCCTCGGAAGACAGATTGAGCATGCCATTTCCCATGGTACACTCCTTTCTGACTATGCCCCAGATCTGCCTGGCATTTTTTTTTAAAGATGGCATTGTCAAAAAAATTGACAAGCAAAAAGAAAACGCAAGTTAGACTCACACTCAAGAGCATCTATGGACCCCTATTTCATTTTACCAGTCCTAGACAGGGCAAATTAAGAAATTAACAGTACCTCTTTGCTCTTTCATGCTCGAAAACTCCATAGCTGTTTGTCAGCTACAAACTGGCTTGTTCTTTTCAGGTCCTCCACTTCAGGACCAATGCTCCTCTCCCGAGGCTCCTTTTCACACTTCCGGTCCTCAGGGCAGGCAGCGAGGACCAGGAGTACGTAAACAAAAAAGAAAACCATAATGACTCAGTCCCAGTCCTCAGGACAGGTTGCGAAGACCAGGAAAACTGTAAAGAAAAAACAGAAAAAAACTTTACTTCCAATCCCCATGGCAGGCACCTGGGATCGGAAGTTCTCAATATAAATCACCTGACTCCGATCCCCAGAGCAGGTAGAGAGTACCAGACTGAAAAAAGAATCTTAAGGTCCTGGCTGACAAGAATAAAAATGTAAATACCACATTTTGCTGTGTTTTTATTGCATCTTTTTGTACTTTGGGTCAAGCGGGACTGGAGGCAGGGTGAGTTGATATAACCTGTCACCAGTAACAAGCAGCACACAGCATGTTAGTGCTACTAATTTTACTTCTCCCCCCAAAAATGTTATGTTTTCCTGTTGGCTGAAGCATGTAAGAGTGGCAATGTATGTGTGTGACTCGGTCCTCAGGGCAGGCAACGAGGACCATAAAAATTGTGTAAAAAAAACAAAGCAGGCCACTTATGACAAGACATAACAGCCCCCCCCCACTAGTGGAGTAACTATTGCCAGCAGGGACTACTTTATCAAAAAAAGATCTGAAACTGCAATTGTTATTTTTTATATAATTACTTTAGATTGTTTTGTAATTGTATAAAAAAGGACACACATAGCCCATTTTCTAAGTGCAATAATACCCTCCAGGGTGGGCGGTAAGGGCAATACTGGAACTTCCAGGGGATGTAAGGCCCTCGGCCTGTGGCATCGGGCCTCATTACGCCCATGGGTGGTCCAGTATTACCCAGTACCGCCCATCCTGGAGGGTATTATTGCATGCATGTAAACATGATTTTCACAACACTCAAAAGTTAAAAAAAAGTCTTTTTTATAAGCACAGTATGGCACTCGGGTGTGTGCAGACCATATTTTAGCGCACTGCCAGCAACTGCAGTCACTCAGCTGTTGGCCTTGTGCCTTACTATGCTATGCCCCTGGCTGTGCTGTCCAATATGGTTTATGAACCCCTTCTACCTTATTGCTTACATGTAATGAAGGGTAGGTACATTAGTAGTTTGTCTATGAATCTGAATTGCAATTGCAGAATATATTCTGTGGTTCTTTATATTTACCACCAACAGCTTAATCTGGTGCCAGGTCAGTTGGCATTAATCTGTGTTGGTGATGGCTGTAAATGGGGAGCACTGCAAAAAAGTGGGGGGTGCTATGCTAACTGATGCCTTGCAATAACATCTGTTGTGGCCACAGACGATGACAGGCACACCATACCAGCTGTTATGCAATGCAGAAGGTAAGGAGTTGTCATCATCGGGAGTCTACGGGGATGGGAATGTTACATTTTGATTCAGAGTATTACTTAGTTCCCCTTGCAATAATTGATTGTTTCCCACCATTTTTGTATGCAGGCTGGTTCTCAAGCAACATGTCTTTGTGAAAATATATTAGCGGTGCTGAAAAGAGGAAGCGCCAACAGCTACGTGATGAGGCAAACCAAGCTACTGTGGATAGGACACCAGAATTGGAAACTTTCTTTAGAAATGCAACAGTGAGGATAGCAAGTAATAAGGACAACTCAGCTGCACACTGTAAGCAACTATCTATCCCTTCTTTGGACACAGAGTGGGTATCTTCTTTAGGACCTGATTCACAGCAGCCAGCACCTGCCACCTCTGGTATTGTCCACCAGGTCTTCCCACCTGCACAGGCTGCCACACAGGTCAATTCTGGTTCCGGGTATACTGCGGCACCAAGTCCTGCCACCTCTGGTATTGTTCACCAGGTCTTCCCGCCTTCACAGGCTGTCACACAGGTAAATTCTGGTTCCAGATGTACTGCGGTGTCAAGTCCTGCCACCTCTGGTATCGTCCACCAGGTCTTCCCGCCACACAGGTCAATTCTGGTTCTGGATATACTGTGGCACCAAGTCCTGCCACCTCTGGTATCATCTACCAGGTCTTGCCGCCTTCACAGGCTGCCACACAGGTCAATTCTGGTTCTGTGTCTGTCTGTAGTGCTGCACCTAAAACATTGAAAACATCTTCTGATCCTGGTTTGTGGGGCGCAGTTTATCGAAGGAGGACATTGAATATTGGGTTTCAAATTGCCCTTCTTTTTGTCAGAACCATCAAGGACCCTTCGAACATTCCCAGCAGATCATTTCAAACAGAGTATGTTACTTCTCCAATAATCTCTTCCGTGGAAAGAAAGTGAATGGTGAATGGTACAACCGTGAAAGGCTTTTACACTCTCCTGCAGCTGGGAACACTTATTGTTTTTGCTGCAAGTTATTGTCCACAAGCTCCTCACAGTTTGCCACTGATGGATTCAGTGACTGGAGTAATGCGACCAAGCTAATAAAATGGCTTGAGAACAGTGAAGAGCACCAGACAGAATTGCTTGCCTGGCTAAAGAAATGATATTTGATTACAGATATCTTCCACGTGTCTGCCTCAGACTGTGAAGCTATAGTAGTACTACATTTCACTTCTGTGTGCACGGTTTTATAATCCTCTATATCATGAGGAATAGAGTTCTTTCTAAGACGCATATCTGCACCATTTGGTGTTCTGTTCTACTGTCACAAAGAAATGATATTTGAGAGCTATATCTTCTACCACAAGTCTGCCTCAGACTGTGAAGGTCTAGTAGTATTGCATTTCACTTCTGTGTGCACTGTTCCATATTTCTCTACATCGTGGGGAATGGAGTTATTTCTAAGAAGCTTATTTGCACCATTTGGTGTTCTATTCTACAGTCACAAAGAAATTATATTTGATTACATGTCTTCCACATGTCTGCCTCAGACTGTGAAGGTCTAGTAGTATTGCATTTCAGTTTAGAGTGCACTGTTTCATATTCTTCTGCATCCTGGGGGATATAGTTATTTCTAAGATGCATATTTATACCATTTGGTATTTTTCTTCTACAGTCAACAAGAATTGATTTTTGATTACATGTCTTCCACGTCTACCTGGAACTTTGAAGCTAATATGCTATATAGAATTATATTTAATGCTCTCTCTATTCTAGGGATTCCTGTGACTGTCAGTCCACCCACTCCCACACATACACACAGCTCTGCCCTGACCCTGGGTGGTATACAGACTCTAGGGCTTCCATCCTGTGTATCCCACCACTGATCTGCCCCCCTGGCATTGGGTGGTGTATGCCTTCTAGCTATCGCTTGGACTCTTGTCCAGTTCCTGTCTTATCCCTACTGAACTGGCCTGCTGCCATAAGTTGTGCATGCATGAACATGTCTTTACATGTCCATTCCTATCCATTTCAACCCAACTGCACTTTCCTGGTGGTGCATGTCCTGATGTATAGGAATTCCATCCTGTCCATCGATCCAGTGGTCTGCGACTGCCCTTGGTGGTGTGTGCCCTTACAGGTTCTATCCCACTGGTCTGCTTTGTGTGATGTATGCCCTTTGGGGGTCCCTGTGGCAATCATTCTCCACTGGTCTGCCTGTGAATATTATTATGCAGTTATTTGGAACTTGCATTATTTGGAACATGCATAATATACATCAACAGTTGGTGTTCTCTATTCCCACAGAATGGATACTTCATTATTTTTCTTCTACATGCTTCTATTACTTCAAGCGTGTAAAGAATGTTTCCATTGTTTGATGAGCATATTAAGCTAGGCATCTCCAATTAAGCAATACGACTCTACCAGGGGTTATGTTAATAGTCTATTAATCACCCTATAGGGGAGTAATCTGGCACGAGGTGTAGCTGAGTGCTACATGCCCCTAGATGGTCATTAACTGACCATTATCATAACCCTTGGGAGTGCCTTATTGCTATTATAATAAAAAAAAAAAAATTAAATAGTGTTAAACCTTGTTCAGCATACGATTAGGCTTTAAATGTATGTTAATCAAAGATTTACACAGGGCTGATAAGATGTTTACAACCAATCAGAAAGCTATATTTCTATGACCCTTTTTATAATAGGCTGTTATACATACCTGCTGCTTGAACTAAAGCTAATTGTATTACTAGCACATGTATGTACTCCTTATATCTGTCTGCAGAATTTCATATTCTTTTTTTAACCAAAAAATATTAAATGGTGCATACTGCATACAAAAGTAAAAACAGTGAGTGCATGTATACAGTAGTAAAATATAACTCTTCAGTCCAAGCATATGTGTAAAATAAATCTTTGGTATTTTTTGTATTTCCAAGATGTAATACATCATTTGGTGTGTCTACATTACCACAAGTGATATCTTTCAAAAATAAAGAAGGATATTGTCACATGTGAGTTAAGTTATGATTTTATTGTCAGCACTCTGAATTGTATTGTTTATAATGGCATGTGACCTGCCAAGGTCATGTGGCATAACACATAGCATTAGTGTAAATGACACCCTGCTAGAGTACCTTGGTTGTTGTATCCTTGCCAGCACAGCGCTGAGGAAAAATGTGATGTTCACATTTAGGGGCCCCCGAGCCACAAAATATAACTTGGACTAGGGCCCCTCATCCATTAATCTGGGCCTGCCTCCATCAGACTATGCCCTGCAAGGTCATGTGTCCCTAAGTGAAATATCAGGTGCATTCTTTTATCTTGCAGTTTCCCCCTGGAGTGGATGCGATGGATCCCCTCTGCTGCTGTCATGCCTGGCAAACAGCTGACTCAGATTTTTCCCCCACCCCCCCCATCCAGTACCCCTTACTATAGAGTCCCCAAAACTGTGAGCCTTGTCCTCCCACTTTTTAGCTCAACCCACAATCTGCTGGCTCACCTGTCCCCATCACCTATTTTCCTCTCCCCTGTGCCCCTTGCTTGATCTCCTTATTTTATTGTCTAGGGGTTCAGTTTCTCTATTTCTCCTCTCTTCCTCCCTTTACCTCAGAAACCCTTGTCCTGCTGTTGAGGTCTGTCAGTTGGGCCTTATCTTCAATACAATACTACCCTTGCCCTACCTCTTTATCACTGCTCCTTATACCCGCCCCTCAAGTGATACTATTTTGACCTCCATTGCTCCTTCTAGTTCTAGGGGATGGTGACTACAGGTAACCACTACCTCTGTGTTTCAGGACTTTCCCCCTAAGCTGCCCCACTATCCAAAGCCCTTACCAGGCCAACGCTACTCCCGGATGTCCTTCCCCCATGCTTTTTCCCTTGCAGTCTGCCAGCAACTTCCCCATCTTATCCATCATGAATACTTCAGTATCTCATATGTGCATGTGGTTTTGGGCGTTGGCTGACATGAACAGCCAAGTGGAATAACAGAATAGCAGGAAAATGACTATGGGATTATGACTGGATAGCATCAGTCAACATTTTCATCACCTTTTAGTGTGTGTTAATGCCTCCTGAAGTTACCCGGTCATAACTGAATAGTGATCTACCTTACTATAATGACTCACAACTTGCACTGACATCGTGAACACTTATTTTTGTCCCACAGTCATCTATCCTTATCTAACCCTGTGAATGGCACAAGTCACAGAGTTATTTTACCAGTCTGCCCTTGCCCAGTCTATACTCACATCCACACTGATGCCAGGAATAAACTTTGTGATTTATGTGACTGTGAAATATCTCTTTGGTGCCCCATAGTCTTTCCCCCTACCCTACACCCCCCGTGTATGGCAAAAATCAAATATTTTTGTGCCAGTCAGAAATACTTCATTTGTGATTTATGTGACTGTCAAATTTCTTTTTGGTCCCCCATAGTCTCAGTCTCTCTCTCTCTCTCTCTCTCTCTCTCTCTCACACCATATAAATGACACAAGTCACAGATTTATTTTTCCAGGCTGCCCATGCACTGAATCTACACTAACATTCACACTAAGGCCAGGTTCCATCCTATCTATGTCTTTGTGGAGATTGGGTCTCCAGAACTGCATGCAATACTCCAGATGGGACTTCTTTTTGGTCCCCCGTAATCTCTCTCTACCATATAAATGACACAAGTCACAGATTTATTTTTCAAGCCTGCTCTTGCACTGAATCTACATATGCAGCCCCACTGAGGCCAGGAATAAACTTCATTTGTGATTTATCTGACTGTAAAATTTATTTTTGGGCCCCAGGAGTGACTTTCTGTCCCTTCTGAATGGCACGAGTCCCAGATTTATTTTTCTAGTCTGCCCTTACACTGAATCTACACATGCATCCACACTAAGGCCATGAATATATTTGTGATTTCTCTGTAAAATTTATTTTGGGTCCTCAGTAGACTGTCTCTCTCTCTCTCTCCCCTCCATCTCCCCATATGAATTGCTTAAGTCACAGATTTATTTTTCCAACCTGTTCTTTAATGTCAGGAATATACTTTTAATTGTGATTTCTGTGACTGTAAAATTTCTTTTTGGTCCCCAGCAGTCTCTCTTTTTCTCTCGCTTTCCTGTCTGAATGGAACAAGTCACAGATTTATTTTTTCAGCCTGCCCTTGCACTTAGTCTACACTGAGGCCAGGAAGCCAACGGAGCCCAGGCCCATAGACAACATTGTTTCACAGCGTGGAGGTCATTTCAGACAAATCTGGTTGATTTCTTCGACTTTGTGACAAAGGATGTAAATCAGGGTGGGGCAGTGCACGTCACTTACCTTGATTTCAGCAAAGCCTTTGACACTGTCCCACATAGGAGGCTGATAGACAAGCTGGGTAGTCTGGGCCTGGGAGACAGGGTGGTAAAACTGAGTTAGAAACTGGCTAACAGACAGTAGGAAGAGGGTGCTGGTAAATGGGGTGCAGTCTGGGGAGAGGGGGTTGACCAGTGGGGCACCTCATGGACTGACCAGTGGGGTGCCTCAGTGATCTGTCCTGGGGACAGTCTTATTCAATGTATTCATTAGTGACATTGCAGAAGGGCTGAAGGGAAAGGTCTGCCTGTTTGCAGATGGCACCAAGATCTTTACCAGAGTGGATACCCCAGAGAGGGTGGAGAAAATGAGTATGGACCTGGAGAAGCTTGAAAAATGGTCTGAGGATTGGCAACTGAAGTTTAATTTAAATAAATGCAAAATGATGCACTTGAGACACAGAAACCCTGGGGAAAGCTACAGTATGGGGAGGGTACTGCAAGTCACAAATGAGGAAATGGACCAGGGGGATTGTTATTTCAAACAACCTGAAAATGCTGAAGCAGAATGCCAAGTCAGCTGGGAGGGCTGGTGGTATGCTTGGGTGCATAGGCAGGGGTATCACCCACAGGAGAGAGGTAGTGATGCCATTATATAAACCAATGGGCAGGGCTTACATTGCGTACTGTGTGCATTTCTGGAGGCTAAACCATCAAAAGAACATTAACAAGCTGGAGACGGTCTGGAGAAGGGTGACTAAGATGATACAGGGCTTGAAACACAAGACTTATGACAGATTAAAGGACCTATATATGTACTTGCTGTAAGAGATGACTGAAAGAGTGGACGTGATAGAAACATTCAAGTACATCAAGGGTACAAGAAAGGTGTTGAGGGGGCTGAGGATGCAGTCAGGCATCCTTGGAAAAGACATAGGTTAACCATAATGGTACAGAAGCAGGTGGGTCAGAAGCAGAATCCAGCACAAGGACTTGCAGGCAGACTACATAGGCCAGGTATTCCTTATCTGCCAACAATTTCCACATTTCACTCTGGACCACTCCACAGACTCCTAATCTGGATACCTTCCCCCTAGTTGACCATCCTCAGTGATGTCACTTACTCCCTTCTGATCACTCTTCCTGACAGTAGACCCCCACCTAGAGCACTAGCCAACCCCTAAATCTGCATCCCCAGTTAACCACCCTACATTCATGTCAGTCCAACCCCCCCCCATACCAACCACACTTTATGAACCAAGACAGCTACAGTACCAACTGTGACAGAAAATTCTCATTTTGTTCCAAACGAAAAGCTCTTCCTGGTGTCCAATAGCCTCCCCATTCTCTCCCAAACCAGGCACTGGCACAATAAATGTATTCCCTGTTGTCCGGTTGTACCTCAATTCCCTCCCATATCAGGCATAATAACAACATGCAAAGTATAAAACTAACCTTGACTATTGAATAGATCGATGTTTGAAAATCTCTGAAAACTCAGACCGGACTCTACTAGACAGATGTTTTTGTCAGTCAGTAATACTTCTGATCAGGAGCTTTCCTGCAGGAAGACATGAAGTGACAAGAAAATAAAAACATAACTTCCCATATTAGAAGCCATCTGAAGCCTGCCATTTCCTTGACTGTACACACAAAGCCACATTGAGTCAAAGCATAAACTTTGTTATTTCTATGACTGTAAAATGTCTCTTTAGTACCCAATAGTTATTCTCACTCTCTCTTCAAACTCCCCCAAATTGAACACCCATTCTGGATAACTCCATAGCCTCCTAATCTGGATACCTTCCCCCTAGCTGACCAACTTCAATGCTGTCACTTACCCACTTCTGATCACTGTTAATGAGACAGGACCCCCTCATACCACTACCCACTTCTTAAATCTGCACACATATCCCCCTACCCACGTTGATGGCACAAGTCAAAGATTTATTTTACCTGTCTGCCCTTGCCTGGCCTAAACACACACAACCACACTGAGGACAACAATATTTTATTTATTTATTTTGTTTTATTTATTTAAAATTTGGTTTCCAGGAAAGGCACACTGATCTAAGGCTTGTTTTCATGTGTGACCCGGGTACAAGTGTACACTGAGCTATACAAGAGGTACAAACATATTAAGGAATACAGGCGATATGTACAATCATCAGAAAAAAGCACAAACAGTATTACAGATTACAGGCATTAAGTACAACATCAGAAAAACAGTACAGGTATTAAACAATTTGCAGTATGGTAGAATCAAGTCCTGGAGTTGTGTGATAGAGAGGCATGAATTCACTTTGGGACCTGCTGTACAGTGATGGCCCTAGCAGCCTCTGAGAGTTTGGCTCAAGTAGTGGTGGGCCCCCATGGAGCATCTATGGCAGGGAGGTGGTGGGAGGAGCCTAAGGAGTTGTTTAACAGCTGAAAGGGAGGAGGCCTGGCGAAGGTAAGGTGGAAGATTGTTCCATAGAAGGGGGAGATTGTATGAAAAGGCAGCTTTGCTGGCAGCATTGTGGGGGCACGAGATGTGGAAAGTGTGTGCGTCCCTGTGGCGGAGTGGATAGTCTAGGGAATTTGCAGGTGAAAGGTAGGATGTGAGGGAGGGGGGTAAGGAGCATAGCCAATATTCAACTATGAGGGAGGTACTGTGGACAGTTCTCCTGTGTGAGAGTGGGGCCAGGGAATGGGTGGTGTATAGGAGACAGTGATGAGAAAGTGGGGGGGAGGCAGCGGCAAAACGACAAAAAGAGTTGAGTAGAATGTCAAACTTGGAAAGGGATGAGGTTGGGGCCACTCTGTAGATGATGTCCGCATAGTCCAGCATGGGCAGGATTGTTTTCCACAAGAGTTCACTATGAGTGGAAAGGAGAGGACTGGCTTTGTGGTGATAGAGAATGGTGAGCTTCGGCCGGAGTTTGGTGCAGATGGCCTTGACATGGGCGGAGAAGTTGAGGTAGCTGTTCAACCAGACTCCCAGGTACTTGAAGGCAGGGACTAACTTGAGGGGGGAGTTGTCCAGAGTGGTGATTGCGGGGGGCAGGTAGGAATGCAAGCTTTTGTCTAGAGCCAAGACCATGGTTACAGTTTTTTTAGCATTGAGTGTAAGCTGTTTTTTCTGGAATGTCTAGGTGTCAGCGTGGCTCAGTTGGTAGCACATCCGCCGCTGGATCAGAAGGTCGTGGGTTCTCATCCCACACCGGGATTGGACTTGCACCTAAAAATCGCTGGCATCCAAGTGCAGTATTGGGGGGTGCTGCACTGCTGAGGTGTGCCGTCCTTCGGATGAGACATTAAACCAAGGTCCCTTCTGCCCATACTGGTGTTGTCCTGGTGGGTGAACAGGTGGAAGTAAAAGAACCCACGGCACCCTTCGCAAAGAATAGGGAACATTCCTGGTGTCCTGGACAACATTCTCCTTCCCATAAACCAGTTCATGCAATTATCCAGGCTGTGTGTGGGTGATGATGTGTGATATTGCTGCCACCACACATTCAGTCACTTCACTACCAGTCTAGCATTGCTTGTAAAGCGCTTTGGGATACACTGTGTATGAAAAGCAGTATATAAATAGTGATCCTTCTTCTTCTTTTCTGAGGGGAGCATGTGTGTCTCAGGTACTGTGTAGAATGTCGCGAAAGTGGGATAGGGCTAGGTCCACATCTGTCGCGGAAAAGACTGGAGACCAGTCTGCTAATGTTAGGTCATGCTGTAGGGCCACCTCATTTAGGTGGTGTAGGGGACGAGACCAGATGCATTTAGGGGGAGAGTGTGGGGAGTGGATGTTGCGGGTGCAATAAGTTATACAGTGGTCACTAAGGGCATCAGAGAGGATGCCTGAGGAGGTGATCCTGTGGGGATGGGTAGATAGAATCCAGTCCAGGAGGGTATAGCTTTGGGACTGGTGGTTTAGAGGATTAGGTTCCAGAATTAACTGGGAGAGATTTAGGGCCTCAATCCTTAGGGCAATGGGTTTGGCGGAGGAGAGCCAGTCGAGATTGAAGTCACTTAGTAAAATGAGTTCGCCATTAGAGGTACTTGAAGAAGTTGCCTTGACAAGGGAGTCGGGAGAGGATTTTGGTGGGGCGTACAGAACCCCAAATGTAGAGGGAGTGGATGATGGAAAGGATAGGCGAGCAACCATGGATTCATAGGCAGAAAGGCAGCATTCCTTGAATATTATGAAGCACGTGATGGCTTGCTTGATGTAGAATGCAATGCCCCCTCTGCACTTCCTGCGGTCCTGGCGGAACAGGGTATAGTTAGGGATGTCGAGAGTGGGGTTGGAGATTCATGCGGATAGCCAGGATTCCATGATGCAAATATGTCTGGTCAGAATTGGGTAGCCTAGATGGTGAGGGCATCAGGTTTGGGAAGGATGCATCTGGCATTAAGGTGAAATATACGGAGGTCTTGGAGAGGGAGTCAGGAGGCAAGGTGGATGGGGGTGTGGAACCCAGTGAGATTGGTCTGGATGCTAAAGGCCCTGGGTTTGGATGTATGTCACCAGCCAGGAGTAGAAGTAGAAGTGGTATGGTGAGAAGGGGGGATTGCTTGCATTTACCTGATCTGCTCCTGGAGGCTGGGGCATGGAGGTTTAAGTACTGGAGAAGAGTCTCGAGATTTAGTAGGTTCGAGTGGAGCAGTGAAGGGTGTATGGAGTGGAAGTGGGAGTATAGAGGTGGTCGGGCAGGGGTACAGAAAAAGTGGAGTGTGGGAGGGTGTGAGGGAGTGGTCACCGGAGTGGGTAGCAGAGTGTGGGATAGGTGGGGGAAGTGGAGAATGGAATTAAAAGAAGGGACAGTGGAAGGGACTGGAGCATGGTGGAATTATGGAGGCAAGCAGTGGAAACTGTGATAAAATGCAGTAGCAGCCACTAGTGGCAAAGCAGGATAGGTTGCTAATGGGAAAAACAGAAAGATTGGTTCTGAACATCATGTATCTGCTACTATATAGGTCAATGTTGACCAAGGGTAGTGGTGGGGAGCCAACGCACAGTGTCAGTGGGGACCTCCTCAGCCAAGCGTGGAGAAAAGCCGAATCGGGTCAACTGCCTACCTGTGGGACTGCTGTGGGGGAGGGCTTTTTCCTTCTGTCCTCATGACCCTCGGGAAGTGATCTGTGGAGATGGAGGAGAAAAGAGGGAGAAATTAAATAACAGGTAGGTTTGGGAAGGGACTGCAACACAATGGGGAGGGGGTTGAATGTCTAGGGAGGGGCTGCAAAAGATCGAGTGTCTAAGCACAGAGTCAGCAGGGCAGAGGAAATACTTCCCAATCACTGTTTGGAATTCGGGCTAAAATTTAAGTAGACATCAAAAGCTGTAGTGGTTCCAGAATTAGTAAAAAACAACAACTCCAATTATACTGACTCTAAGGCTTGCTCTGCTTCAAGAATCACTACATGTACATACATTTCAAGCATTGCAACTGGCTAGCACAGGGACATTACTTTTATCTACTTTGTTAGGCTACATAAATTGCAAGAGAGCAGCAGGTATGAACTTTAAGGTGCACAGTCTGGTTTGAAAAAAAAGGTGCCAGGTGTCCTTTGTCCTCCTCAGCAGAGCGTGGAGAAAACCTGAATCGGGTCAACTGCTTATCTGTGGCACTGCTGTGGGGAAGGGCTTTTCCCTTCTGCCCTCACGACTAGGGTTGCATAAAACTCTAAAAAGTTCTACCCCATGAACTTTCTGAGTTGAACCCAAAACAGTTCTACCTGGTTCTACCTGGTTCTACCAGGTAGAACCCAGTAGAATCAGGTTCTACCAGGTAGAACTGGGTTCTTCCATTTATAACCAAGTTCTACCAATTAAAACCAGGTTCTACCAAGTAGAACCAGGTTCTACCAAATAAAACTAGGTTCTGCAAAGTAAAAAAACAGGTTCTATTAAGTAAAACCAGGTTCTAGAAATATCCCTGTGTGTTACTACTTAAAGTACTTGACTTAATGCAGCCAGCAGTGCTATATTTACCTGCTAGGGAACAACTATCCCTGTGTGTTGTTACTTAAAGTACTTGACTCGACATAACTAGCAGTGCTGTATTTACCTGCTAGGGAGAAAATGTCCCTGTATTTTTCTGTTTAAAACACTTGACTCGACGCAGCTATGAGTGGTAAAAAAATAGCAGCACTTGTCAGGCAATCCAGGCAACAGTGACAACGGTACAGAAAATTCAGGACATTGCAGGAGTAACCCATTGTGGTACTCAGAGGATGAGCACAAGAGCCATCATAGTGCTGCAGCCGGTCTTAGTAAGCACAGTGATGGATGATGAGGAGGAGGAGAAGACAGATGAAACAGAGGGAGAAATCAGTGAAACAGATCCTGAGTTTGTAGTAGATAAAGTAGCAGTCAGTCTGTCAAGTAGCAGCCATTATGTGGAGTGGGAGGATGATGATGAGGACTACAGGGCCAGCAAAAGAACAAAAAAGAGTTCTAGGAAAGATGGTGGTGGTAAGAACAAAATTAATGGGGCATAATGAGACAACCACATCTGCAGTGGAAAAACAGAGAATAGAAAATGGACAGGATTCTAGAGGAGTTGAGGGAGGAAGAGTTGCTGTGCATCAACATTCGTTGATTGCCATAGAGATGAAAGATCTCAAAGAGATACTGGCAGCAGCAGTGGCTGTGGTGGTGCCATGCGCAGTGGCAAACATATCCTCCCCATAAGCAGCAGTGCAACAATATTTGTGAAATCCATAGTGTGGGATTTTTTTTACACAAGATAAATCATCCTGCAGTCATGTGACTTGCAAATTATGCAAAACAAAATGAAGTCACGGCAAAGTGGGTACCAGGATGGGAACACCAACAATGATAAGATGTATGAACAAGTCTCACATTTATCAGTATCGAAAAGCACAAAAGGAGCATACACAAGTTGTAACGCTGTTGCACTCTGCTGAGGATGATGATGATCTAGATGTTTACCAAGGTCAAGGTGATGATGTAATTGATGCAAAGTTGGAGGATGATGAAAGTCTGACTTCCAGTCAAAGCACAACATTTTCAATTTTGCTTTTCTTTACCCCTCTGAGCCCATCACCACAGCCTGACGGGAGTCATTCACCATCCATGTCCATGACTTGTACCTCTTGTAGTGGTAAAAGTCAAGGGAAGCTACCAAGAAAATCTGCTGATATCAGCAAGTGTAGCAGTCATTAAATTTCACTGAAAGACTGTTTTGAGTGGTCACAGAAATATAAGCCCAACAGGCCTGAGGCAAGATGATTAACAAAGGCAATTGGAGAGATGATAGCCATCAACTTGCTGCCATTCTCCTTTTTGTCAAACCCAGGCTTTAAAGCACTAATGGAAATTGCTGTGCCCAAATATCAAGTCCCTAGCTGGATTTATTTCTCAACTGTTGCTATCCCAGACTTGTATGACGCTGTTTGTAACAGCGTGTCTGAGGCTCTTAAAGGTTCAGTGGGCAAAAAGGTCCATGTCACAACATGACTGACTATATGGCTGTGACTGGCCATTGGGTAAACGTTCCTCCCTCCTCCTCATCATCATGTAGTGGCACTGGTAGCATTAGCAGCAAAAAGCAAAGGTCTTTCTCTGTTTGTAGACATGCAGCATTATGTATTTACGGATTTTAAAAAGTTTACAAAGCAGAACATCTTCTGGAGGGCCTTGAAGAAAAGTTTGCCGACTGGCTAACTCCAAAGTCCTTTTAGCCTGAGTTTATAGTGTCTGACAATGCTTCTAATGTTGTGAAAGCAGTAAGGCTTGGTAATTTTACACATGTACCAAGCTTTGTACACCTGTTAACTTGGTGGTGAAAGACTTTATCAGTGAGGACCAAAATGTTCTGAACTTGATTGCAGCTGTCTGCACTGTGTGCATCCACTTTGGCCATTCTGTTAAAACCAGAAAAGTTGTTGCAGCAGATTCAAATAGAAAACAGCCTCCTTCTCCACCAGAAGATCCAAAAAGTTCCAGCCGGGTGGAATTCCACCTACTATATGATGCAGAAAATGCTTGAGCAGCAGAAAGTCATCCATCAATATGCCGTCCAACATGACATTGGGAAAGGAGATGTGAATATCAGCCCCAATCAGTGGCATCTGATGGAGAATCTTAATTGCATTCTCAAACCCTTTGTGGAGGCTACATAAGTGGTGAGCTCCGATGGTGCTGGGCTAAGCCAGATATTACCCTTAATCTCACTCATCAGAATGAGACTGGAGCCTCTTGAATCACAGATCCTTGACACTGATAACATCAGTGCTGCATCCCTTGTGGGAAAACATTCCTGGCTGACGAGCACATTGTAAATATGTACAAAGCAGAACATTACATTTTGGCCACACTTCTCGATCCTCGGTTTAAGGATACAGTTGAGAAATTCTTCAAACCACACGACTTTAAAGATCTGGAATACTATCGCAAACTGTTAATTGAGAAAGTGTCAGCATATCTAGTTGAGAAAAGTAGTACATCATCAGTGCCCTTGTGGCAACATTCAAATTCTGAATGAGATCTGGTGGAGAGGGATGGAGGGAGCACAATCTGCCATTGCTGCTGCTGGTGCCACCACTACTGATGTTTTTTGTCATCAAACACCAACCAGAACTGCTGCTATACCACAAGAGGACAAACCATTGTGGGACATGCTGTCAGACTTCGGTCTGATAAAGACAGCTGGAAAGGCTCAGCCAGCTATTGTGGTGCCAGAAGTCCCTGCTGCAAAAATGGTGAAAGATTATATGGAGGAGACTGTACATCTGACTGCGGGTGACAAACCACTGCTGTATTGGCAACAGAAAAAAATCAATGTGGCCTTCTTTAACTGAGATCGCAATTAAGTACCTCAGTGGCTCACCCACAGGCACACATTCCGAGAGAATTTTCAGTGCTGCTGGAGCAATAATGAATGAAAAAAAGAACACGTCTTTCCGCAAAGAATATAGAAAGGCTCAGTTTTCTTAAAATGAACCTGCCACAGTTCAAAAACATATGCTGTCCAAAATGTATGCAGGCTGACAGCACCCAGATGGCATGCCACACTAATTTATGGCCCATGGCCACAGCCATTGGGTTCTATTAATGGTTCAGTAGAGGGTTACTACTTGTGCCAAGCTTCAAGCTGGAGCCGCTCAGTGACTGTACTGTTGTCACTGTTGCTTGGATTGCCTGAGAAGTGCTGCTGTTTTTTTTACCACTCATGGCTGCATCGAATCAAGTACTTTAAGTAGGAAGATGCAGGGAAATTTAATCCCAAACAGGAAAATACAGCACTGCTGGCTGTGTCAAGTCAGGTACTTTAACTAGTAAGACACCAGAATAATTTCTCCCTAACAGGTAAATACAGCACTGCAAGCTGCGTCAAGTAAAGTACTTTTAGTAAGACACAGGGAAATTTACTCCCAAACAGGAAAATACGGCACTACTTGCTGCGTCGAGTCAAGTACTTTAAGTAGTAAGGCACAGGGGTATTTTCTCCCTAACAGGTAAATACAGCACTGTTTGCTGCATGGAATCAAGTACTTTAAGTGGTAAGACACAAGGATATTTTCTCCCTAACGGGTAAATACAGCACTGGTTACTGCGTCGAGTCAAGTACTTTAAGTACTAAGACACAGGGATATTTTCTCCCTAACAGGTAAATAACACTAGCACTGCTTGCTGCATCAAGTCAGGTACAGGTACTTTAAGTACTAAAACACATGGAGGTTATTTTTATTTCCCAATCAGGTAAAAAAGACAAACACTGTTGGTTGTACTTAAGTAGTAAAAAAAGTAAACACTTGGAGTTATTTATTTTCCCACAGACTCAGAACAGCACAGCAAAATGAGTTGAGTGAGTCACTCTGACGGACCCTCCCTTCCCCTTTATTTTCCAACCCTTGTGGTACTGGTGGTAAAGGGCCTGGTAATTTAGTTTTTAATTTTCATTTTTTTTTTGCACTGTCAGTATCTGATATTTTTTTATTATATATTAACTATTAACTTAGGACTAGAGTTAGGAGAACTAGTCTAGTAGTGAAGAGGAGGACCAGGAGATGCAGAATGCACTCCTGAAATCCCTTGTATTAGGCTGAATATCCCTTGTATTAGGCTAGCTAGCCACCCCAGGCCACAGAGACAAAAGAGTAGACTGAGACACAAATTACAAGAGTAGTGCTACTGCTATTGTTTTCTTTTTGCCCTGAATTGTGCAGGTTTAGGCAGTAGGCAGTAGTAGGAAATTATTATCAGATAGACCGTGTGTAAAAATACTGAACTTAATATTCACTTTAGGTTACAGTATTAACTTTTTCCCATAAGAAGAAGGAATATGTAAGAAACGTTATCTGATCATTCAAATAAATTGAATACGAATGAACGATCATCAAATCTAAAGTTCCAGCATGATAAAACTGGAAGAAGACCAGACTATATGCTCTCAGGCAGCACGGCACAGCACCTTGTCTCTCTGTCACACTGACACAACACAATCAATGAAAGTAAGAGCTCGTGGTGGAGCAAATCCCCTTCCCCACGTGTTTTGCGACCTGTTTCACCAATGGTCACTACTGTTGCTACCTGTTTAAGAGGGAGAGGTGGAACATCCCACAATCATCAAATCATGCCAGTCATTCACTGATTGATGTGCTGGGAGCTGGTCTCCTGACTCTCCAATTTGTGCACCACCTGACTGAGAGGGAGAGGGGAATCGGACGCATGCGCTCACTGCAACTCATCTGATACAGAGGTAAAAAAATTAATAAATAAATGGGGCTAACTGGCATAGACCAAAGTTCTCATTTTTGTTGCAAATGTTCGTAATGAGAGAACGAACATGGACAAGGGGGGTTCGACTGTTTTAAATAAATTAGTGAACCAAACTAGCAACCCTACTCACGACCCTCGGGGGCGCGATCTATGGGACTGCTGTGGGGGAGGGCTTTTCCCTTCTGCCCTCACGACCTTTTATTTGTGAATTCTATGACTGTATAAAGGATTCTTTGGTCCACAGTTCTCTCTCTCTCTCTCTTTTTCTTTCTCTCTCTCCTCAACTCAAAGATTTACAGTCTTCCCCTGCCTGGCCTAAGAACACACAGCCACACAGATGTTGAGAAGAAACTTTTTTTTCTGTGACTGTACAAATGTCTCTTTGGTCCTCGTTGTCTGTGTCTCTCTCTCTCTCTCTCTCTCTCTTCCTCTCTCTCTCTCTCACTCTCTTCTGTTAATGGCTTAACTCAAAGATTTATTTTACCAGTCTGCCTGTGCCAGCCTATATACACACACAGCCACACTGAGAACAGGAATATCCTTTATTTTGGGATTTCTGTGACTGTACAAATGACTCTTTGCTTGCCAGTAGTGACTCAACCCCCTTCCCCATTAATGGCATAAATCAAAGATTTATTTTACCAGTCCGACCCTGCTCGGCCAATATACACACAGCCACACCTTGGACAGGAATATACTTTATTTGTGAATTCTATGACTGTACAAATGTCTCCTTGGTTCCCATTCGTCCCCCCCCACACCAGTTGATGACATAAGTCAAAGATTTATTTTAGCCTGTCTGCCCCTGCCCAGCCTATACACAGACAGCCACACTGAGCACAGCAATATATTTTATTTGTAAATTCTGTGACTGTACAAATGTCTCTTTAGTCCCCTGTAGTCTCTGCCCCCGTGATGGCATAAGTCAAAGATTTATTTTACCAGTCTGCCAATACACAGAATATAAACACACAACCACTCTGAGAACAGAAATATCTTTATCTGTGATTTCTGTGACTGTATAAATATCTCTTTAGTGCCCCATGAACTCTCACTCTCTCCCTCCCCTGTGAATGGCACAAGTCAAATGTTTATTTTACAAGTCTACCTCTGGTTGACCTGTACATACACAGCCACACCTAAGCCAGGAATAAACTTTATTCCCTCCAGTCATTTATCTCCCCTAGGCTACAGGCTATTTCACCTTTAATTCCCACCAACCTAGTTCCTACTTACCCAACTATGTCCATGCACACTGACCTTCAACTCCCATCTCTTCGCCACTCCCTTCGGACAGCTCACTATCCTTGCCCTCCCTGTCGTTAATTCCCTACCTATCCCCTGCTCCTCCACGATCCCACCCCCAACTCCTCCTAGCCGTAGGCTTAATCTATACCGCCGTGCCCTGGCCAGAACTGTTGTCCTTCTACTACTCTTATCTGGCAATATCCACCCTAACCCCGGACCCACCAGGACCACCTCAGCAGGAGGGCATCCCGGACTGCTGATCGCCTCCATGAATATATGCAGCGTCCTGAAAAATTTCGACTCCCTCCAATGTTGGGTCTCACAGCACAAACCGGACATCATTGCGCTGGTGGAAACGTGGCTATCTAATTCCACCCCTGGCTCCCTTATTTACCTCCCTGGCTACACCCTTTTTGTGAGGATCGATAACATCAAACGTGGGGTGGCTGCGCTATCTCACACCAGGAGCTCCCTCACTGGTATCACCCTCCCTGCACCGTCCCTGTAAATGGGGCCCAAGCCCTCACCATTAGCTTACCCCGACCCCGCCAGATCCCCTTTTACCTCACCACTGCCTGCATACCACCCAGACTCAAAACCCATCTCTATTATCCTCACTGACTACCTTGCCACCCTTCCCCACAATGCTGACAAAATCATAGTTGGGACCTCAATGTGAACTGTCATTGTCCTCATCCTTCCCTACTGGACCTCTTCACAGCTCTGGATCTAACCCACTAGTCTCCCAACCCACTGTGGAACCTCAAGAGAGGTACTAACACCTCCTTGATGTCATCATCACTAACCGCCCCTAAAAATCCAAGTCCTCCCTGATTCACTCAGTGACCACTCCCTGTGCTCTTCCGCTGGTTGACCACCCCACCCGACCACTGCACAGCCGCTGCCTCGGGCGTTTCAGACCTCTGCCTAAAAACCTACAGCCTTGAACTGCAAGACTGGTCCCCGATTCTCCATGCGCCTGATATAGATACCACTCTTGCCTTCTTTACCTACACCTTTAATAAAGCTCATGATCTCTTTGCTCCCCTCTGCCGTCCACTCAAAAGACCCAACCTGCCCTGATTACCCTGTTTCTCACTGTTGCTCAGGCACAGGGACTACCTTTGGTACCGTACTACGAAACTAGGCGCCCAGCTGACAGACAGGCTCACATGTTGCGCTGAACAAGTGTACATGGGCAATCAGGAAGGCCAAAGCCGACCACTATCAGGCCACCCTCACTGCCTCCTGGGAGCGCCTGCACTTCTGGGATAAGGTCAAACAACTGAATGGGAACACCCGCCCCCATCCCAGATTACCACCACCAACACCACCATCACAGACCCCTCCGACATTGCAAACCTCCTCAACACCGCTTTTACAGACCTTAGCCCTATCCTCCCCAGTAACTTTGATCAGCCACCCCCATCCTACCCCTGCCCCCACCGCCCTTGCTTCCACCTTCAGAGGGTTACTACCCAGGAAGCCAGACTGCACCTGACCCTGCACTAAAAGGCAACAGTCCCAGTGGCATCTCCCTGACCACAAAATTCTCCGTTGGTCCTTGATCAAGTCCTCACCCCACTCACCTGCCTTCTTAACAAATCCCTCTGCCTGGGACAATTCCCCTCCTCGTGGAAAACTGCAACGGTTACTCCAATCCATAAAGGGGGTGACAGGTCCTTAGCTGGGAACTATCGACCGATCTCCATTCTCCCACCCCTTTCCAAGGCACTGGAAAAACTAGTTGCTGCACAAATAACTGAATACCTGACCAAATACAACATCCTCTGCCCTGAACAGCATGGCTTCCTTGCAGGACACAGTACTAGCACTGCTCTTATTGAATTCGCCTCCTTCCTTCACTCCTCATTGGATACTGGCTCCCTGGCAGGGGCTGTGTTCCTTGACCTATCAAAGGCCTTTGACACGGTCTCCCACCCCCTACTACTGGAAGCCCTCTGTCACACTGGTTTTGCCTCTGGACCACTGGCTTGGTGCTCAGCTACCTTTCCACCTGCTCCCAATGGTCAAAATTGGTGGGACTCTTTCTGACCCACGCTCGATCCTCTCAGGGTTCCACAGGGCTCCATCCTGGGCCCCTTCTTCTCGCTATACCTAACACCCTGCCCAGTGCGTGTCTCTGGGAAAATACTGCTGCACGCAGGACGATGCCGCCCTCTTTGCCACTGACCGTAACCCCACTTCCCTCCAGGTTTCCCTACAAAGGGCCTATGACGGCGCTGAAGCTTGGCTTAAAGAGCATAGATTGGTCGTAAATCTTAAAAAATCTAAAACCATGCTCTTCGCCCACCCTCAAAATAAATCATCCAACTCCCCTCTCCGTATCCCTTCCGGCTCTAGACTACAACTGGAACAAGTCCAATCCTATAAGTACTTAGGGAACTTATTTGACTCAGCCCTCTCCTACCATACCCACATCGACGCACTCGCTTCTGTAACCACATCTGACTCGGTATCCTGCACTGCCATAAAAATGTGGTCTCCTGACGCCCAAGCCATGTTACTTCCTCCATACTCTCCCCTGGTGGATTATGGGTTACTTGTCTATGGGCTGCTAACAGACAGCTCTCAACATTCATCTCCTCCTAAATAAGGCTTGCAGGCTAATCACAGGGCCCCTAAGCTCACTCATACCTGCCAACTCTATGACCTTGCAACATTGCTTGACCTCGAATGCCTACTATACCAAATGTGCATCATTTCAAAACCTTACTAGGACTTTCTCCCTCGGCTGACTTCCTCCCTCCTCCCAGCACAGCCCCTTGTCAGCACCCGGACCTCCTGCAAAGCCACCTTCCTGGTTCCTCGTTAGGACTTCACTTGGTCAGAGATCTTTCTGCCATAGAGCCCCTGCTTGGTACAACACTTTCCTCGGCCATCACTGATTCCCCCACCATCTCCACTTTCAAAAAGCCCTCAAAGCAGCTATTCAGCAGCGCTGCTGCCCTGTGCCTAAAGATGCTCTAACCCCTCCTTCTGACAATGCCCTCTGGCTGCTCCATCCCCTCGCCTCTTATTCCTAACAACCTCACTACTTTCATTTTTCCCTCTACCAACTGTATCGCTACTGATTGGTAGAACCACGCTGCATTCCCTATGCTACCTATGCATAACTTATTTGCTACCCAGCTCTCTATACGGATCATACCCCGTTGTCTGTACTACTCCTGTCCCAGGCCCTACACTTTGTGTAATCTGATATCTAGTGACCGTGACTGCCCCATCGAGTTACCTGTATGGCTCCTGTCTCATGCTGTACGTTTCTTGGAATCTGACACTGTAGACCTGTTTGGCTGTTATCACACTTCCATGACATACTATTATGCTGCTAAACCCTGTTATCCTACTGTTGTCAATTATACCATATTTTGCTCTGTATTACACCACCAATGTTTGCTGTAACCATGTGCCATTAATGCGTGTCTGTTTATACTGATGCTCTTCTTTGTATGTACCCTGTTTTCTGTATTAACTGTATTATCTACCATTGTTGACGAGGTACCTTTGGAAATGAGCCTTTGGCTCAAAGGTTGTAAACTGATTGCAATAAATAAATAAAATAAAATAAATAAAATAAATTATTTTTGATTTCTGTGACTGTACAAATTAATCTTTGATTGCCAGAAATTCCTCTCCCCCCTCCCCCCGTTAATGGCATAAGTCAAAGATTTATTTTAAAACTCTGCCTGTGCCAGCCCATATACACACAGCCACACTGAGGACAGGAATATACTTTATTTGTGATTTCTGTGACTGTACAAATATCTCTTAGGTGCCCCGTGGACTTTCTCTCTCTCTCTCTCTTTCTCATCCCTGTGAGTGACATGAGTCAAAGCTTTATTTCACCAGTCTGCCCCTATACAGCTGATACACACACAGCCACACGTAGTCCAGAAATAACATTTTATTTGAGATCTCTGCAACTGTGCAAATATCTATTTGGTTCCCAGTGCACCCCCCCCATTGATGGCATAAGCCATATATTTATTTTACCAGCCTACCCCTGACTATCCCGGCCTATACACACACCACCACACTTAAGCCAAGAAAAAACATTATTTTTGATTTCTTTGATTATACAAATTAATCTTTGATCACCAGTAGTCCCCCCCCCCATTAATGGTATAAGTCAAAGATTTATTTTACCAGTCTACCCCTGCCCAGCTTATACACACTCAGCCACACTGAGGACAAGAATATAATTTATTTGTGATTTCTGTGGCTGTACAAATATCTTTTAGGTGCCCAGTGGACTCTTTCTCTCTCACCCCTGTGAGTTGCACGAGTCAAAGATTTATTTCACCAGACTGCCCCTACCCAGATGATACACACACAGACACACATAGGCCGCGAATAAACTTTTATTTGTGATTTCTGTAACTGTGCAAATATCTCTTTGGTCCCCAGTAACCTCCCCCCGATGGCAAAAGTCAAAGATTTATTTTACCAGTCTGCCTGTGCCAGCCTATACACACACAGCCACACTGAGGACAGGAATATACGTTATTTGTGATTTCTTTGACTACAAATGACTCTTTGATCTCCAGTAGTCACTCCGCGCCCCCACCCCATTGATGGCATAAGTCAAAGTTTTATTTTACTTGTCTGAACCTGCCCGGCCTATATACACACAACCAAACCTTAGACAGGAATATACTTTATTTGTGAATTCTATGACTGTGCAAATATCTCCTTGGTCCCTATTAGTCCTCACTCCAACCCCAGTTGATGGCATACATCAAAGATTTATTTTACCTGTCTTCCCCTGTCCAGCCTATAGACAGACAGCCACACTGAGCACAACAATATATTTTATTTGTAAATCCTGTGACTGTACAAATGTCCCTTTGGTCCCCTGTAGTCTCTGCCCCCCCCCCCACCATTAATGGCATAAGTCAGAAATTTATTTTACCAGTCTGCTCCTACACATAATATAAACACACAACCACACTGAGAACAAAAATATCTTTATTTGTGATTTCTGTGACTGTACAAATATCTCTTTGGTGCCCCATGAACTCTCTCTCACTCTCTCCCCTGTGAATGGCACAAGTCAAATATTTATTTTACCTGTCTACCCCTGGTCGGCCTATACATACACAGCCACACCTAAGCCAGGAATAAACTTTATTTTTTGATTTCTGTGACTGTACAAATTAATCTTTGATTGCCAGCAGTCCCCCCCCCCCCACACCCGTTAATGGCATAAGTCAAAGATTTATTTTAAAACTCTGGCCGTGCCTGCCCATATGCACACACAGCCACACTGAGGACAGGAATATACTTTATTTGTGATTTCTGTGACTGTACAATTATCTCTTAGGTGCCCCGTGGACTCTCTTTCTATCTCTCACCCCTGTGAGTGGCATGAGTCAAAGATTTTTTTCACCAGTCTGCCCTAACAAAGCAGATACACACACAGCCATATGTAGTCCAGGAATAACATTTTATTTGAGATTTCTGTAAGTGTCAAATATCTATTTGGTCCCCAGTGCCCCGCTGACTGCACAAGTCAAATATTTATTTTATCAGCCTACCCCTGCCCGGCCTATACACACACCACCACACTTAAGCCAGGAAAAAACATTATTTTTGATTTCTTTGACTGTACAAATTAATCTTTGATCACCAGTAGTCCCCTCCCTCCCCCGTTAATGGTATCAGTCAAAGATTTATTTTACCAGTCTGCTCCTGCCTGGGCTATACTCACACAGCCACACTGAGGACAGGAATATACTTTATTTGTGATTTCTGTCTCTGTACAAATATCTCTTAGGTGCCCCATGGACCCTCTCTCTTTCACCCCTGTGAGTGGCATGAGTCAAAGATTTATTTCGCCCATCTGCCACTACCAGGACGATACACACACAGCCAGACATAGGCTGGGAATAAACTTTTATTGGTGATTTCTGTAACTGTACAAATATCTCTTTGTTTTTCTTTTTTTTTTATTCTTTTTCCCTCCGGTCATGGATCCAGGAGCCTCTCTCAGGCATCCAACCTGTGTCCTGTCCTGCCTGAAGTCCCCCTGGCTGAACCTTCCTCTCCTCTACCCCCGCCTCACAGCTGGCACCACCAGCTTAACCTTTCCAGGGTGGGGCTGCCCCTCCTACCAAGGGCGGTCTTCAACTTGTAGACTCCAGCAGCGGACATGGGCCTCTGGGCAGAGGGTCTATGAAGGCCGGCTTAGTTGGACCCAGTCATGGACATGGGGATTGGTGCCATTGCCTACCCCTGGAACCGGGGTTTTCCTGTGTTCTGTTTCACCTGCCCCATCCCTATGTGAGCACCCCCAGACGCTATGGCACACAGCTACCCTACCAGCATCAGGCACACTATTATGTGCAGCCCCATGTACTGCAGTGCACCCAGTCTCCACCAGGGGTCACTGGAACACCAAGATCCACAATGCCCCCCCCCCCAGGACAGGAGAGCAGCTCCCCCCCACATTAATGGCATAAGTTTAAGATACCCTGTCCATCCTATACACACACAGCCACACTGACAACAGGAATATACGTTATTTGTGATTTCTGTGACTGTACAAATATCTCTTCAGTGCCCCATGGACTCTCTCTCTCTCTCTCTCCCCTGTAAATGGCACAAGTCAAATATTTATTTTACCAATGTACCCCCTACTTGGCGTATACACACACAGCAACACTTAAGCCAGGAATAAACTTAATTTTTGATTTCTGTGACTATACAAATTACTCTTTGATCGCCTGTAATCCTTCTCTCCTCCCCCCAGTTAATGGCATAAATCAAAGATTTATTTTACCAGTCTGCCTGTGCCTGACTGATACACACATAGTCAAACTGAGGAGAGCCAAATACTTTATTTGTGATTTCTGTGACGGTGCAAACAGCTCTTTGGTCCCCAGGACTCCCCACCTCCTTTGAATGCATAAGTCAAAGGTTTATTTTACCAGTCCACTTCTGCCAGGCCTATACACACACAGGCACACAGATGCCAGGAAGAAACTTTAGTTCTGATTTCTGTGACTGTTCAAATGTCTCTTTGGTCCTCAGTAGTATCTCTCTCCCCCCGTTGATGGCATAAGCTATAGATTTATTTTACCAGTCTGCTCCTGATCAGCTGATACACACACAGCTACACCAAGGCCAGGAATGAACTTTATTAGTGATTTCTGTGGTTGAACAAATGTCACTTTGGTGCCCTGCAGTCTCTCTCTCATCCCTGCGAGTGGCACAAGTCAAGTAATTATTTTACCAATCTGCAAATACACACACTGAGGCCAGAAGTACACCTTATTTGTGATTTATATGACTATAAAAAGTCTGTTTGCTCCAAAGAAAATCTCTCTCTCTCCCCCTCTGGATGACAGAACTCAAAGATTTATTTTACCAGTCTGCCCTTGCCCTGCATGTTCACACATGGCCACACTGAGGTCAGGAATAAACTTTGTGATTAATGTGACCATACAAATATCTCTTTGGTTCCTAGAACTCTCTGTATGGCACAAGACAAAGAAGATTTATTTTGCCAGTATGCTCCTGCCCTGCCTGTGAACACACAGTCACACTGTGGTCAGAAATAATCTTTGTTTGTGATTTCTGTGATTTTAAAGACTTGGTTGCTTTGTGTTTAGCCAAGATGAGTTATGCATCACTGAAGGCCGACTTGTCATCCCTACTATCTCTCCCACAGTACCTCCATCTTCACCATCTCTTGGGGCTGCTGACTTTCCAAGCACCACAAACCAATGCACCACACTGAGAGACTGCTGACCCACTGGAGACAAAGATAAACCACCTACTGCACCAATGGTCTGCTGACTTGCTAGGGCACGGAAGGGGAAAACTTACATGGTGGTAGCCGTGGAGGGACATGGAATCGCGTTGACTCCCCCATCCCCACAAATGTTCTCTCACATCCCATGATGTGCCAGAGTCAGGGACACAGAAGGTCTGTTTCTCTCCTACTGAGCTGCAGTTATTGGCAGTGGGAAGGGGTTCTCTCTGACACAGATTGGCTATACTTCACCTGGCTTCTGACCTCCTCATGGCAAGGAATGAGAGGGTGTCACTCTTTGTTGCTGCTTCACAGAACAAGTGTGGACTGAAACAGCGTGGACCTCACTGTGCGCTCCCTGCACTGAGATCTGTGTGATGGGTGGGCAACCTACATGGAGGTAGCCAGGAGCTCTTCTTGTCACTCTCACTCTCATTCACAAACTCAGACACTGCAAAATTTGGAATCGGCTGTTTGTCTTACACATAGAGGGATCAAAATAAAAAATCACCACAAAATGTCAAACAATTAAATCAGTGACAACAAAATGGTCCCAGCTAGCATACACAAGATTGTCAGCCATTATGAATGTTGGGATACCATTAGGAATGTTGGTATGGCATTAGGAATGTTTGCTGTAATCAGTTCAAATCATGTGCCAAAAATGGAACCACAAATGGTAAAATAAAATAAATAATGGGCATGAAAATGATTTACACCGACTATGTAAATAAAAAAATATGTTTAGGGACACAGACAATGAAATGCAAGCAGTATGAATCCGTGAAGGATCCGTTCAGCAAAGTTTTCTTCACTAAACTATTTTTGCACTACACTTTGTTCTAGTATCGGGGGAAAAAACTATGCAGTGTATGTTGTATCAACACATTTTTAGAAGCAGTAAAGGTGGGGACTTTCTAATACTGTTCTTCCTATTTGAAAATATGAAAGCAGAAATACTGTACATTTAGAAAAAAAACCTGCGGCTATTTACTCCCCAACATCACCCTGACAAAATAAGTTTATCTTTCTCTTGACAGTCATTTCTTTTTATGTTTGCTTGCACGCATGTGCAAGAAACATAGTGCCATTATCCGAGATTTCAGAGGTGTGTCACCCCCTCTTCCAATTCAGTCAGTGTGTTGGCAGGCATGACCCCTGTCCTCCAATGCATGCTGGAGCTGTCTATGACAAGCTCCAAAATGCAGTGGCATACAGTTGAAAGGGGAGCTACGCTGATGAGCAGTGATAAGATATCGCCTGTTCATTCTCAGCTCCCCTATACACACACACACACGCGCTGCGCGCCTGCGTGCTGCCACACATGTATAGCCGAGGGTGCCCAATCCCCCTCGGCTTGTGCTGCGCTCCCCCCAAAGTCTTCCATATGCCATGCTGGGTGCCCACCATAGCATGGCAACTCATAGAATAGCCGACGGGGGTGCACAATCCCCCATCGGCTCCACTGTCCTCACCCCCCCAGTACTGGGTGCCACGCTGGGAGCCCACCCCACCATGGCAACTGATCATATGGCTGATGGAGGTGCCCAATCCCCCGTCAGTTCCAGGCCCCCCCGTCCTACTGCCATGCTGGGACCCCAGCGTGGCAAACATCCAGTCACAGTTTTTTTTTTTAACCTGTAAAGAAAAACGGTCCCACACAGTCTCTCCTGCCCGCCTCCCCACAACCCACACCCACCCACTGCGCACCCTGCATCCCCACACCCTCCCCACCCCATACTTACCTCCGGAGCTCGGCGCGATGATCATCGGTGGACTGGGGATACGTCTGCACTCTTTAAAGCTGACCGTGAACTGAGGAAATGCCGGTAAGCTGTATAATGGGATAGATAGGAGTTTTTCAACTTTATTGCATATCTCAGGCATTTTTTGGAATTTTTGCACCAAATTTTCAACATGGGGTTTTTGGGACCCCTTCTCATGAATGCTGTCACTGTCATGGTGTTATTCAGGCCCAAAGGGTGATTTCGCAGTCACTGCATGAAATCACCTTTCAGGACTGATTAACGAAACGACACTGCCAGTGTTCATAAGGTGGGCTCTCAAGAAGCCTATTTTGAAAATTTGGTGGAAAAATTCCAAAAAAACCGACTGTTTTACGAGCATGCATTGCGCAGTTCCTATGCACGCTCGTAAGTTCACGAATTTTCAATATTTTCACTCCAGATTTTCAACATTGCCATTTTACCACACCTTCTTATAAGGAGTACAGCTGCCATTTTTCACATCTCACCCAAAATGTGTTACCGCCCATTTAGCGCACAATGGCGCAGTCGATGTGTTAAACCAATGTATGGGACAAATTAAGAAAACCACAGTGACACTGTTCATGAGCAGAGGTCTTAAAATGGCTATGTTGAAAATTTGGTGAAAAAAGTCCTAAAAATGACTGTTTTACGAACGTGCGTTGCACAATTCCTACACACACTCGTAAGTTCGCAAATTTTCAATATTTTCACTCCAGATTTTCAACATTGCCATTTTACCACACCTTCTTATGAGTAGTACAGCTGTCATTTTTCATATCTCACCCAAAAACGGTTTCTGCCCATGTAGCGCACAATGGCACAGCCGGTGAGCGAAATCAATGTACAGGACAAATTAAGAAAATCTCAGTGACACTGTTCATGAGCAGAGGTCTTAGAATAGCTATGTTGAAAATTTGGTGAAAAAATTCCTAAAAATGACTGTTTTGTGAGCGTGCATTGCGAAGTTCCTATGCATGCTCCTAAGTTTGCATTTAATATTTTCACTCCAGATTTTCAACATTGCCATTTTATTACACTTCCATATGAACAGTACAGCTGCCATTTTTCATATGCCACCCAAAATGTGTTTACGCACATGTAGCGCACAATGGTGCTGTTGGTGTGCAAAAGCAATGTTTGGGACAGATTAAGAAAATCACAGTTACACTGTTCATGAGCAGAGGTCTTAAAATGGCTATGTTGAAAATTTGGTGACAAAAGTCCATAAAATGACTGTGTTATGAGTGAGCATTGTGCAGTTTCCACGCACCTCATAAGTTCATGACTTTGTAATATTTTAAGTCCAGATTTTCACCAGTGGCATTTTCCACACTTCCTTATTTACAGTTCAGCTGTCATTTTCACAACATGGCCGAATGTTTTCACACTTTCAGTGCAGAGATGCGTGTCGCTGTGGGAAATCATTGTTCTGGACAGATAAAGAAATCACAGTGACACTGTTCATGATTGAGGCACCAAAATGCCTGAGTTGACAATCTGCTGTAAAAATCCCCAACCTAATTATAGTTACGGGTGTGCTGTACAGTTTCTATGTACGTGACTTCACCATTTTTTAAATATTTTTACTGTAGATTTGCAACATTGCCATTTTTATACTTCCCATGGACACTACAGCTGTCATTTTTACATCCTGTTCAGAATGTTTTGCACCTGTGGTGATAAATGCCGTAGTCGCTGTGCATAAGCAGCTTTCGGCTAACAAACTGATATTCCCCCTGTTCATGAGGTGGGGTCACAAAAAAACATGTTGAACATTTGGAGTGAAAATACTAACGAATGCCTGAGGTAGTAGGGTTTCCAACCATAACACCCAACCCTGTAGAGAATGACAGGCATCAGGGGTGTGACTGGGGATTCTTGCCTGTAATGCTCATACCATTCCACACCCTGCAGCCAGTGAGAGGCATCGAGGTATGCCTTGGACTCTTCGGCCCCAAAGTTCACCCCATTCTCCTATATCGCACCCATCTCACTGTATTTCCTAATGGAATGGGGTGCACATAAGGGCCAAAGACCCCAAGGAACACTGTGACACTTGTCAGTGTCTGCAGGGTGGGGTGTGGTGAAATGGCGTGGCCGTTATGCCTGATGACCCAAAGGCACACCCCAATGCCTCTCACTCTCTACAGGGTGGTGGTGGAGTTGGCTTCAGTTCAATACTTCACTGGCATTCCTATTACGCAGCTCTGTAACTTCTACTCTACCACTGCCAATGCCAGCAAGCAAACATTCGGCATTGACAAATGCTTGTTAGACTAAAAACAGGTCACAAAAAAATCAATATACATTTGACAAGCCGTCAGACTTAGGTTACCTGTTACTTTTTGGTCAAAGCTGTCATTTGGTGGTGTTAGTTCACCAATAAACATTAAAAAAAAAAAACAGACCTCACAAGACATTTTGCTGCTCATTACTTTGACAAAGCATGGAATTCAGTCCAGTGTTCTGCAGAGTGTATGCCTTGATTCAAATGAATACAAGCAAACAATGATCTGCGTTCTGTCACTACTTGTAGTCCAGAGGGGAAAATGCAAGTGAGTGCAGAGTCAACACCAGGAGCTTTGGAGAAGAAAAAAAAAGTATGTGTTCAGCTGTGGCTGGTTAGTTTGACTGCCAATTACAGTAAGCTACAAGTCTCTCCAATGTATATCACTTGGCAAATTTCAAAGAATTGCAGCAGCAAGTATGCAGTAGGGCTTTGAAAAAAAGTGTTAAGCAGGACAAGTTATGCCATCAGCGGCTGCAGGAACTACAGTGCTGCAGGACGAGTTAACTTGTCAGTGGCAGGATGGGGGTTAAAGACCATATTGAACATTTGAGGCCAAAATAAGCAAAAATGACAAAGTTATACATCAAAGTTCAAAACCCTTCGAAGTATATTGAACTGCACTTACCTTAGTTTCTCATATTGCAGTCGACGGTTCCAGCAGCAAGATGTTTCCAATGTTAGACTGGATCTTCACCCAGTGATCTGTTCTAGTGAGTGTGGGTGTGTGGGGTGGGTTGGGTGGCGGGTGCTGCATGGGATGTCGAGGTGGGAGGGTGGGTGTATGCGTGAGAGCAAATTGGCTATCTTACAGGTTGAACAAAAAACCATTGAGGGATGGATTTCTTTATTTTAGATACATTCCAACACTGGAATTGGGCACCTTAGCATCGGGTTCACTGGGGAACGTGGTTGGGTGTCCTGGAGGGAAGGGGAGTCAAGAGAAGCAGTCAATGGGGTGGGCACACAGGAATGTTTATAGTAAAAAAAACTTTATAAAGATGAGAAGGGCAGGTGGGCAAGAGACCTGGAGGGGACAAGGAGAAAGAGCAATAGTGAGAGTAGGCACCCTGCTCCGCTTACATTTAACAAAAAACATTTATAAAAATAGGAAGGGCTGGAGAGAGATAGAGACCTGAAGGTGATAGGGAGAAAGATTCAGTAGAGGTGTGGACACCCACGCTGCTTACATTTAAGAAAAAAAAACTTTATAAAGATGGGAAGGGTGGGTGAGAGACCTGGAGGGGACAGGGAGAAAAAATCAGTAGTGGGGGGTGGGCTCCCTGCTCCATTTACATTTAAAAAAAAAGTTCATGAAGATGGAAAGAGTGGGTGAGTGAGAAACCTGGAGGGGACATGGAGAAAGAAGTGGTATGTAGGGGTCTGCACCTAGCTCCATTGAACACAGAGATAGAGAGAGATATCTCTCAGGCCCCTGTCATTGAAAGCTTATCAGATGCTTGCTGACTGGCTTCTTGTAAATGAAAGGACCCAAGCCCCCCTCTGACTGGAGTGACTTTGGTCCTTTCAAGCATACAAAGTTTCTTCCCAGCAAGCAGTGTGTGGTCACTGGTCTGTACCACTTTGTTTTCTATTTTCCACTTCCAGTTTGAACTGCAATGGGCTCAGCAGTGAAACACCTCCAAAATTCATTTCAGTGTAATAAAACATTTCTTGTAAGTGCACAAGCAAATGTGAAAAATGAAGAAACTGGATATGCCAAGTTATAGTGTTATATGGGTGAAAAACTGTTTAATTAATAGGCACCAACAGGTCAGGATTAATGGGGTATTATCAGAGTGGATGAGGTGAGCAGCTGGGTTTCACAGGGCTAAGTACTGGTGCATCATCTGCTATGGACATTGACAAAAACTTCCAAAGCTGAAAAACAAGATCTGCTGATGATGCCACAATTGAACATACTGTTGAAACAGCCAAACAACAAGTTGCTCTACAGAAGGACTTAAACAAATTGGCCATTTAGGCTGAGAACTCAAGAATGAAGTTCAGTGCCCCATAAGAGAAGGGAGGTCGTAAAACGGGGACTTCCTGAGGCAGTCAGGACCTGTGCTAAGGTGAAACGTAAGGGAGCAAGGTCACATAAACCATGTTGGTGGTCCAGTGAGGTTAGGTAATGGTCAGAGAAAAGAAGGCGGCCTACAAAAAATATAAAATAACAAGAGGGGATACGGAAAAGGAAATGTACCATCTTGCATCTTGAAAAGTTACTCTGATAGTGAGGGGGGCAAAGTCCAGTAATTTTTAATTTTTTATTTTAAACATTTGTTAACCAGGTAAGTACAATGAGCCAAAGGCCCGTTTTCATGTTCGACCCCGTGACTGAAAAACAGTCAAGATGTTACAGTACACAAAAATTCACAAACAACAAAATAACAAGACATAACATTCAAAAATAAAAACAAAATTAAAAACAACAACAATGTAATTTACCGAGAAAATAATTTTTTAACCTAATTTTAAAAACTTGATGACAAACATTTTCATATAAAACAATAGGAAGCTCATTCCAATTTTAGCAGCAGAATAAGTAAAGAACTATCACCCATTCTAGTTTTAGTATTAGGTAAATTTAACCTAATTAGTTGATTTGAGCGAGTTCGAGAATTTATTTTAATATGGAGAAGAGAATATAATGGAGAATCAATCCCTGACAAAGAATTTTATGAGTTAATAAACATAAACTATATAAAGAACCAACCCAGGAGGAAGCTAGGAAGATAACCTATATAGCTCACAATGATGAGTATAATAGGTAAATTAAAAGTAAATCTACATATCCATGGAACACATTTGTAAGAAGTGATAAATCTTTACTTAACAAGTTTGTAAAGAGAAATGAATTATAATTTAATTTAGGCAATAAAACGCCTTCTGCTATTGCACATCTTGCTGATAAAGTCAGCAAGGATTTAAACCTAAACAATACCCCTAATCTCTGATTTGTCTGATGAGAAACATATTTTACATGATCAGAAGATTTCAGATGTTGATCCAAGATGACACCAAGATATTTAAACAATTTAACCTGCTCCATCTCAGGTAAAGAGCAGAGGCTGGCACAGGGTATACATGGAGGGGAAAAGGGGTTCTTCCAGTACATTGGGGAGCAGAGAAAAATTAAGGGCCATCTCAGCAGATTGAGATCAGAAGGAGGGTGGGTGGAAGAGGTGAGGGACCAGGCAGAGGTATTAAAAGTACTTCGCCTCCATGTTCACTATGGAGGGGGATAGGATATCTACAAAGCAAGGCATGATGGGGATAGAAGCAGTAGTAAGTGGGATCAGTGGAGCAACAGAAATGGAGTAAGAGGGAGGAAGACGTACCCAGGGGTGTCACATCAGGATAAGGATAAAAAGGCCAGTAAGGTGGAGGGGACGGATGATGCTATCTCCATGGAAAGGGTGTGGTTAGCCCTCAAGGCCCTGAAGAAAGATAAATCTCCTGGGCCGGATGGCATTCATCCAAGAGTACTATGGGAATTGGCTGACATACTGGCTGCACCCATGGCAGAGCTCTTCAATAGGTCGCTTGAGACAGGAAGGGTACCTAGGGATTGGCGAGAGGCATCTGTGGTGTCAATCCATAAAGGGGGATCGAGGGAAGTACCAGGTAACTATAGACCTATCAGTTTGACCTCAGTGGTGAGAAAATTAATGGAGAGTATACTAAAGGAATGATTTGGGGTGTACTTGGAGGAGGTGGAAGGTCTGGATAGTCGGCAACATGGGTTTGTGCCAGGTAGATCATGTCAAACCAATCTTGTGGAGTTTTACGAATGGGTAACATCAGAACTAGACAGGGGAAAGCCTGTGGATGTATTATTCTTGGACATTAAGCAAGGCGTTTGACTCTGTCCCCCACAATGGTCTGGTGGAGAAACTGACAGGGTTGGGAGTAGGCCCTTTGATGGTCAGATGAATGGAAAACTGGCTAGCTGGACCCACCCAGAGAGTAGTGGTTGGTGGGGAGCTCTTGAACCCTAGAGAGGTTGGTAGTGGGGTACCACAGGGCTCAGTCCTGGGTCCGATTCTGTTTAATGCATACATATCTGACATCAGGGAGGGTATAGGGTGTGAAATGAGTCTCTTGGCTGATGACTGCAAAATGGGAGCAGTAGTTGAGGGGGAAGAGAGGAGGTTGGCTCTGCAAGGGGACCTGGACACCCTGGAAAACTGGGCTCACACATGGAAATTATATTTCAATATCACCAAGTGCAAGGTGTTACATCTTGGGTGGGGAAACCCTAAACACAGGTACACCCTGGGAGGGGAGGCGCTGGACACCTCAACAGGGGAAAAAGACCTAGGGGTCATGGTGGATGCATGTATGAATAACTCTGCGCAGTGCAGGAGAGTGGCTAGCAAGGCAAACAGGATGTTGGGATGCATCGTAAGGGGGATCACCTCTAGGAGCAGGGAAGTGATTCTGCCACTGTACAATGGACTGGTTAGACCACACCTTGAGTACTGTGTACAGTACTGGAGACCACACTTGAAGAGGGACATACAGCTCCTGGAGAGGGTACAGAGGCGGGGGACTAAGATGATACGAGGACTAGGGGATTTGACGAATGAGGACAGACTTGAGGAGCTCTGCCTGTTTTCATTGGAGGGAAGGGGAGGAGAGACAGGGGAAACATAATTGAGGTCTTCAAGCACCTCAAGGGAATAAATAGGGTAAACATGGAGGGGACCTTTAGACTAAAGCAGTGAGGAATCACCAGAGGGCAGGTTTGAAGTTGGAAGGTGGAAGGATGAGGGGGGAAAGAGGAGGAGGTTTTCACTGAGAGGGTGGTGGATCCTTGGAATGCACTGCCTGGCGAGCTGGTTCAGATATCCACAGTGGAAGGCTTCATGAGATAGTGGGACAGACACAGAAAGTGAATGTATCAGATGATGGCCCGGCCCAGGGGGGTGAGGATGGATGATAGGGGTTTCTGGAACAGAAGGGGGAGGGCCTCGGCACCCAACTAGGGATCTGAGGTTCGAGCAGACTCGATAGACTGTAAGGCCTAATCTGCTGGCAATTAATATGTTAGTGTGTAAGATCTATATGAGGCCATAATAAAATCCATCTTTAGCAAAAAGAAATCTGGTGTGATTGTTAATAACAAATTCAAATAAATCGTAAGTGTGCACACGCAACAAAAAATGTACAAATGATCATAGTGTGCATCAGGAAACATACTGGGGATGACTTTTGTACACAGGGCTTTTAAGAACTAATCATTACATTACAAACAGGTGTTGAAAACTTTTTATGGCATCAGGCCTTTAGTGTAATGGATTGAAGGGGCCCCGGCAGATTATTTTATTGTTGTAGTGTTGATTTTATTATTGCTGTTTTAACCTTACTGTACAGTGCCTTGATATTTTGAAAGGCGCTTAATTTAAATAAAGACTTAAAAAGACGTCTTACTTAGAACCCTGCACTTAAATACAAAAATGGGTCATAAAAACTACAGGGCACACCTTTCAATTCAAAAGCAGGACTCTGAGACAGAGCAAAGGAAATATTTTTTCACCCAAAGGTAGATTGATAAAACTGACAAACTTTGTATTGGCAAACTGTCCAACACAGTGGTGAAAAGCTCTACTTTAGAGTTTTTCAAAATTTAACCTGGCAAGAGATGGGCGTAGTTGGCAAAACTCGCTCCATGAACTGGTCTGTGAATTTAGTGTAATCTGTGGAGTGCAGATCAATCTGCGAAGTTCAAATTTCTGCATGGGAAGTGTGCAGTTTCATCAATGAATGGCAGAAGTTGGTCCTTTAAATGAAATATTTCACTACGAATGCTGGAATTTCACAGTTTGCCGGGTGAAATTCCACCATTCGAGGGCAAAATTCCACCCTTCATGGGTGAAATTCCAGGCAATGTCACTTCGGGAAATTTTGAAGCTAACAGTGAAAATTTGCAAATTCTTCCGCAGAAGGGGGAATGGGTGATTTCGCCGGAACTTTGCCAACGAATTTAAACTTCACAGCATCTCTAAACCTGACAAACATATGAGAAGAAATATATGTACAGATTTACAGTAACCACTGAGCTGTGAGGGGCAATCTCAGTGGTCATTCAAGCCTCATTCCATTTGCATTTTCTTATGTTCTTATGCTCTTATATATGCTCCAGCTATGACATCATCTGTTAGAACCAGTCACTGCCTTGTGATGCTGATAACGCTGCTTTACTCAGCTGCTACAGTAATTGAAATAGAGCAGTGCTTCAATGTGCTCTGTTTGAGTCACGGTGGCAGCCCATTCAAGTAGCAATATCAGCACAGGAGCCACAGAATGATTCTAACCAATGATATCACTACTGGTTGGAGCTTTCATACTGACACAACAGATGGGCTTCATACACAGCAGGTTTTAAAGATGAGGTAATAAGAAAACAAAATTGAGAATTATGTACAGAAAGACAAAGGGGGTAAACAAATATGAATTAGGAATGCTGCAGTGTTTTTGTTCCCCTATCCCTCTTGAAGATATTTTAAGTAGTTCTGAAAGTGGGAAAGATTTTATACGAAGTTCAGATCTTGCAAAGGCCTCAGAAGAGATGGTTGGCACATCTTTGTTCTAAAGGAGAGCAAGGGCCAATCATAGATATAGATGGTTTTATTGTGTGGGAATCTGGTTGAATTCTGGACTATCTTTAGTGCACGTCTAGGCTGTACCGATAGCCTTGCAGGCAAGCATCTAGGGATTTGCTTTCAATTGGGAGTCCAATAACCCCCAGGAAGAGTTCCACAGATTGAGCTTCATCTCTCATTGGCCTAGAACACAGATGACAGATGACAGTGAATGCACTGTGCTGTAACTTTGATTAAAACCATTAATCATGCTCATGAGATGGCCTCCCTGATAGCTCCATCAAAGCCATGAATCACATTGATTCCCCACTGGATCTGATACACATAGGTTATCACTCAGGTACATAGATACACTAATGAAACAAATCACCCACCCGCTCAGTTCCTGCTATTCCGTTGTGCTATGAATGAAATGTAAAATCAGGTCTTTTCAGAACAGGCACAAAACAGGCCTTGTATAGCAACAGCAACTGCATTCTACCTGTTCAGGGATCAGGAAAAAAAAAATAGTAGTTGGCATTACTTCAACAGTACCTGTTTCTTGCCTGTACGGTTTACTAACAGCTTAGCTCCTCAGACATGATACACATTGAGAATAAAAATCTGCAGACAGAATATTGCATCAACATGATCATTATAGAGCACTCAAAAAGGAAAATAAAACACCTAGGATGGTGATAAACAGCAGTTTAGAAGCCTATTTACAATGCTATGCAGTATATGGGAACACTAACAGGAAGCTAGGATACATCAGATGGGGTTTCACTGGCTGTGGAAGAGAAGTGATGCTGACACTGAGTAGATCACTTGTTAGACCCTATCTGGAGTATTGCATGCAATTTTTGAAACTGCATCTAAAGAAGGACAGGGAGAGGTTAGAGACTATCCAGCTGAGTGTTACAAAAATGATGCAGGGGCAGCAGCACAAGACCTATTAAGAAAAGCTGTGTACATTTCTGGCAAACAGGAGAGAAAGGTGGGCTTGAAAAAAATGTACAGATACATGCAGGGATATAATAGGGTGGATTTCACAAGGTCATTTAGGTTAAGTATCAGCACAATTTTAAACTGGAATGAGGGAAATTCAGGAAGGATGGCAGAAAGTATTCCTTCACAGAGCAGGTGATGGACAGGTAAAACAATCTACACAGTCATGCTATAATTGCTAGGACTCTGTTGGAGTTCAACGCCCTATGAGGCATTTTTAAGGGATAAGTGGGAACAAAGGAAGGCAGAGGGCAGGGTCAGTTATGAAAGGGTAGAGTAAAACAATACAGGAACATTGGGGCATATTTGATGGACTCAATGGTCTGGGTTTTTAAAACACATGATGCAGATGCATTTCACAGTTTGGGGAGAAACCTGTGTCAGGTCAAACATGCCAAAAATACTTTTAGTTTTTTTAACAATTTAAAATTGTCTTTGTGTTAACCATCTACAGCAGTTTTCTATATATCTAAGACAAACTAGCAGTTATGTGTGCTTGCTGCATTTTCCTTGTGATGGCCCTTTGACTTTGTTCAACTGCAGATCTTTAGCAATCCTTCAGATGCCTAGCTGTCCCTGCCTTATACCACAAAAGGCTTAACTCTGTCTCTGAGTTACTTCTGTATATGCTGTAGACATTCTGGAGGCCATGCATTTATGCTTTTAGTAGGTTATGAAACAGAATGTATAATTCTGCTGGATAAGTTCTGAACCTTACCTCTACTGGTTCTCTTCAAGTTGTAGGAATTCTACAAAAGCTGTTTCCACTCTTAACTTCACAGAAACATGTTATTATTTCTCATCAGCCAAATAAGTGCCCAAACCATTTCTATTTCATAATAATTAAAGACCACCTACCCTTCCCCTGACTATCCCTCATTGAACTGGTTCAGTGTCCATCAACTTGCCATGTTTATACCCCATCACAACTGCTGTTGTTTAGTAACCCTCTTCATTGTATTACTAATCCTTCACCCCATTTGCAACTTCGAAGTATACCATCTTCTAAATAACAGGGTGTCCTTAGATCCCACAATTATATGTTTGCTCTTGTAACCCCCCCTCAAATGCCATATGCTCCAGTCCCCAGTTACATGGTTCCCATACATATGAACATACAAACTTACCAGAAGATAAAGGCTTTATGATCTATCTAGTCTGCGTGAGTGTGATGTTCCCAATTTGTTTTCAGAAGGAACTGCCTCCCCTCCCCAATTCCCTCATGCCTTCCCTCAAGCACCGTCCTCTGCCCCTTACCCTTCTCTGCCTACAACTTACCCCTTTACCATTTCTCAACCCCTCTTGAAGCTCGCCACCATATTTAGGGATACCACCTCCTCTGGCTTGTGTTTGGCTCTTAGCTAGTTGTGTTTGGGGAATGTGTGAAGGAGGCACCATTTTTTTCTTGAGCTTGTGTTTGGGAGGGGCAGTGGACATGGCCTATCTGGACTTCAGCAAGGCCTTTGACACTGTCCATCATAGAAGGATGGTGAGCAAGATGGAAAGCATGGGGTTGGGAGGGAAAATAGCAGGCTGGGTGGAGACTTGGCTAGTAGAGAGAACTGAGAAGATAGTGCTTAATGGAATGCACTCTGAGATAGCAAGGGTAAGGAGTGAAGTGTCACAGGGATAATTTGTAGGTCTGATCCTCTTCAACATCTACATCAGTGATATTGCAAAGGGTTTGAGAGGGACGGTGTACCTATTTGCTAATGATACAAAAATATGCAATAGGGTGGACACCCCAGAGGGGGTGGAAGACATGAAGAGGGACCTCATGATGCTTGAGGAGTGGGCCAGGAAATGGCAGCTGAGGGTTAATGCCAAGAAGTGCGTTGTGATGCACCTAGGGAGGAAAAACACAAAAGCGGGGTACACTCTGGTGGGGGAGGAAATCAAAGGACCAAAATAAGAAAGGGATCGGGGGATCATAGTCTCCTCAAACCTTAAGGAAGGTTTCCAATGTAGTAGGGCAGTGGGAAGGGCCAATGGAATGCTGGCATGCATAGGCAAGGGCATTGCTAGCAGAAGGAGGGAGGTTATAATTCCCCTCTACAAAGCCATGGAGAGGCCGCAGTTACAGTATGGGGTTCACTTCTGGAGACCACACTTCCACAAGGATATAGATGCATTGGAGAGGGTTCAGAGAAGGGCAACAAAGATGATGAAGGGTATGCAGGGGAAGACATACGAGCAGAGATGTAAGGAGCTGAATTTATACATGCTGGAAACAAGGAGGGAAAGGGTCAACATGATTGAAACCTTTAATTTTGTAAAGAGGCTGAAGGGGTCAGCTGAGGAGGAAGGAGGGAGACATAACTAAAGGGTACAGCCTCAGATTGCAAGGAAATAGGTTCATGGGCAATGTGAGGGTGTGTGGGGTGGTAAAGCCCTGGAACAGACTGCCAGATAGAGTAGTGGGGGCTGAGACAGCGGAGGAATTTAAAAGGGCATGGGACAGCCATATGGGACTGAATATTGGGGGGAGAGTGGGGGCAGGTGGGGGGGGTGAGAGGGGAGGATTGGGCAGACTAGATGGGCTGGATGGGTCCTTTTCTGCCGTCAAATTCCTATGATTCTATGAGAAGCAACTAGCGAGAAGAAAGCATTTAACTGAAAAAGATGGATGAAAAAAAATCCTCCCAGGTGCCCCATACCATCATCCCTACCTCGCTGTTGTCCTGGCTATGGAAGTCAGCAGGAAGAGGCATGGAGGAGAAGTGTGTACATTGTGGTTATCGAGGTGAAGGAGCAGTACAGCTACCCTTGTGCACTTATATACAAAGGTGAGAAAAAAGTAAGTGCCTCAGCTGGGACTTGAACCCCGGCTGCCTGGAATACCATTCCGATTGTTTTCCATAAATATGCACACTGCACTCCTGTGCAATTGTTACAAGTAAACCCTTGTGCGCTGTCTTCTCCAGAGGGCCATCTGCAGGAATCTGTGAAGGCACCCCCTACACTTATTCTTGGCCTTATCCAGTTGGAGCATCTGTGGGCACAATTGCTTTAATGCCACAGGGGAGCCTGGATTTTGGAGGGGGCCAAGCCATCTACTGCCCCTGCAGAGCCCAAGACAGATACCTTTGATGTTGTGGTGGAGGCCATGGATGAAACTGCCAGTGAGGGTGTGGTGGGACACAATCTTCTGCCCAATCCCATTGTACCCACCACTGTCAACTATCCTTTTGGCAGAGGAAGCAGTAGAGGATGGGGAGCAGTATCTGGCAACCCCGCCAGGGTTCAGGGGGCTGGTCATGGGTTCTCTATCTGGCAATGGTGGCTCTTCAGATGCCCATCATGAGTAGGTGTTGTATTTGTGCACACCTCACCAACTGAAGGAGCAAGAAGCCGAAGATGAAATTGTGTAGGAGGTACCAGCTGTCTTGCCCCCGGACATGACTTCAAGCCTTATCAGTCTGCCAACCAGGAGGTGTACAGCGCCATCCCCCATCCTTATGAGCGCCCAGCTATAAAGTGGCATGATACCACCCCACGCCTTCTGGTGCTGTGCAAGGCCACTCACATTAGAATGGATGGCTTAGTGAGTAGTGCTTCTGTGAATGCACCCTACCAAACCAAAGTGTGGATAAAGCCTAGCACAGCCTGGCTCACCAGTGTTCGAAACATGCCCCAGTGGTCACAAGCAGAGCGATGGGAGCAACAGAGAATCCATATAGAGTACCCAAGTGTTTAGCATCCTTATGTCTCTGAATGCTTATGGAACATTATAGAAGAAAAGCATCCAGATTGGGTGTTCTGGGGCATGGTGCAAAAGATCCAGGAGTGATCTGAGGGGTCTTGTTAACCCTCTCAAGCCATCATTCAAAGGGAAAGATCTTTGTTTCTCAATGCCTTGTGCAGGACTTACATTGTTTTAACATTTTGCCCTTATCCAAGATGTGGCCAGTTGTTGGATGAAGAATTGTGTGATCTCCATGGATTCCTTTGCGGACAGAACCACAAAGCCAGACCCTATGTATAATTATCCCTGCAGTGGAAAGCCTGCCATCTGAAGGGAGATTTCAGCAAAATTGTGATTTGTCAGGACTGTCCAGTTACAGCTGTTTGATGCTTTACAGTAGAAGAGGTGACTAAGTTTTGGAAAAGATACTGTGCCCAGTGGAGGTCACCCCAGGACTGACTCGCCTTTGGGGATCAGGACTGTTGGACTGGATCACCGAGACTGTTATAAAAAATTTTCTGGAAAAGCAATTTGTTATTCATACTATTTCTACCTCAGATGCTATGAGTGTGAGTGGACTCTGTGAGAGGATGATAGGATGAGTGTGTGTTTCCCTTCCTAACGCATGTAACTGTTTTTAAATTTTAACAATTCAAATGCTCTGGTTTGCAAACTTTCCCTAATAGACAGCCTGTCCTTAACATTTTGCTTTGCCTTAACTTTTTCTTCTTGCTATGAATGTCTGGGCAAACTTTGCTCCACTAGGTAGTGTGGGAGAGCGTTTTTCTGGCATACCCAGGGCTTCGACTGGGCAAGGAGTGCACATATCCATTCTGTGTTAGACCTTTCCTAGTTGGCCACATGACCCATTTCCAGGAGGAAATGGAGTGGGGGTAGTGTAAGCCACCCCAATTGGGTTGAGCATATTATCCCACCCTTTGTTTCCTTTTTAATTTTTTTTTTTTTTTTGCTTAGATCATCTTGGGCATTTCCTTGTTCAGCCCCTTGGGGGCGGTGTTCCCTTTCCCATATTTATGGAAAGGGTGGAAAGAAAGAGAGATTTGCTGGGTTGGTTAGGGCAATTTTCCCCAGGGCCTCAAAACCCCTGGCCAGGCAGATGCCAGCCTAGGCAACATCTGGGCTATGTGTTAATCAAATCCATTATGGAAGGAGGCAGGAGTTGGAAATCATTGGGATCAGGGTCCTTGTGGCTTAAAGTGGTAAAGGAGAGCTGGAGGTGGAAGAAACTTTGTGACAACTGGAGGCTCGGGAGTCCTGGTACCAATCTTGAGGGAAGGTATTGCAGAGGGGCTGTTGTGGTGGTGCCAGGGTCATTGCAGGGCCCCTTGCAGATGGCAGCTCTGAGGAGGTCATTTTCCCAGTGTGACACACTGTAGAGATAAGCTGAGTGGTCTGCATTCTGGGATGTTCTTTATCCAGGCTGCTGTGCCCATGTCTGGGACAGGACCCATGTTAGGCCCATTAGGAATGCAGAGGAAAGATGTTACTGAAGGAGGCAGACATTTACCTTTTCCAGTTTCTGTAAATCCCAGCTCAGCCCCAGTGAGAAGGTAGGATTCTGTGTTCGCCTGTGGGTTTGGAAAGTGTACAGGGCAGCTGTGGTTATGTATTTAGGCCAAAGAACTCCATGGTTGCTGGTTTGGGTTCGAGGTGGGGACTAAGGCACTCCCCAGGTACGGACGGATTCCAGTTACAACTTTTGGGTAGGAGCAAGACTAGTTTCTGGCTCATGAAATCATGCATGGAGCCTGTTCTGGTCCATGTTTCTAGGCCTGTTTGATATTCTGGCTACCCGGTGCTTCTGTACATTTATGTATGCCCCCTAACCTCTATCTCTCAGCCCTATAGAGCTGCTCCATATACTTATTTATATATTTTTAATTCTATTAAATTAAATGTTCTTATATTTTCTTTTATACTGTCTACTGAATTAATCTGAAGAACTAACTTGATTGCTCTCTTTGAAGGAGGTTTCCATCTCCTTTTTCCCAGCTGAGCTTGTGCAGAGATTGCAGTGGTAGTCCGACTGGCATCTTCCCAGTAAGAGAAGGCCTGTTTGTGCTTGATAGTCCACTCATCAGGTAATTCCTTGCGTTCTACTAAAGCTGCTGAACAATGTTTCTGGAAGGTGTCTGTTCTGTGCCCCTCCGCTTGCAATTTTAACATTTGGGACCCCTAGACAACAGGAGGAAGGACGGGGTTACATACATATAACAACAGACATGTAGACTAGTGGCCAGGCTACTGATTACCTGTACATGTGTATTATGACACATTGGGCATCACTCAGTCCATCTTCTTGCAAAGCAGCAACCAAGTCTGAAACAGGCAGCATGCAACGTCGTGCATCTGCAGTCTTAAAAAATCACACACTAGCATGAATGTTGTTTAGGATTTTCACTGAAAGACAGATGAGTGGTGGACACCTCTGAAACTCTCACCTGGCTTTGCTGCAACTGACATTGGCTCCAACGTTGTTTTGGCAATTAATCATTGTGGTTACTTTAGGGAGCAATGTTAAACGTTTAGCAAGTTCAAGCCTGGCTATTACACAGAGATTTTATCACATTTCTTACACTTTAAAAAAAAATGTGCAGGGGTGTTCATAAGTGTGTGGCCAAAATCAGAAACAAACAGTTATAGTACCAGTCTCCCCCCCCCCAAAAAAAAAACAGTTTCAAAGCCTTCAATTCATTTAAATTAACTCCATTTGAAGGGGATCTTAATCGCATCATACATTTGGGTGATTTGCTTAGTGCACTTCACCCTTATAGAAATAATGATATAAAATGTTTTCATGCTGCTCAAGTAGAACAACTCATGTGTGCTGTAGTCATGATTTAGATGTTAAACTGGAACCAACTGCATGCATGTGGCATGCTTGCAGTAAGCAAGTGTGGAAAGCTTGCTTTTTATGTTAAATTGGAAAAGACTGTATGCATTTGGCATACATGCAAAAAAGCCAGTGGTCACTGATACCTGCACACATAAAAGTTAAGTGAATTGCTCAGGATCACACAGTATACAAGTGGAGGTTGATGAGATTCAAACCCAGGTCTTCAGGTCTCCTGGTTTGCAGTTTGGTGCCTTTAACCAGTAAGTTATCCTGCCTGCGTACATATGGCTCACTTGTGCTTCAATACAAATCTGCACACATCGGCACACATGCGGCATGCTTATAGCCACTAATAAACTTTTTAGTTTCCTTGTACCTCCTCAAATCAGCTGCACAGCTGAACTGTAGCACACATACCAATGGAAACACATGTGGTTCTTCCCACCCCCAATATACACATTTACCCACAAAACTACTTAATTACTTCTGTCTGGCCTATACTTCTACTATTTTCTCTCCATAGTTTTAAATTCTTCCATGCAAACAGACTTTAAGGAGCAAATACAAAAATTGCAATAACTCAGCACCCACCTACATGGCCAGTCCCCCCCTATACACACACAATGTAGCGGGTGTGGCCACACTGCTACAGACAACCCACCAAGTATAAATATAAGCTGAGAGTCACTTACCTGAGTACTAGGGAGACAGAGGTAGGAGTCTTTAAGAGATAATGCCCATGGGTCTGTGTGCTGGGGAGTACCACCTTGAAATGAATGGAGTTATTTTCATTACTGTTTTATACATTATGATAGTGAGTTGGAAAATAATGAAGGCCACTGTTTTACAAACGAGGCCCTTGTTAGTTGAGCAGTGGCCTTCGTTAATCTCAAACTCTCTCTATATATATTGTATAAAATAGTAATAGAAAATACCTTCATTCATTTCAAAGGGGCAAACCCCTGCACTCTCCCTTGCCCTATGTCATAACGTACCTGAGCATGGGAATGTGGAGGTCAGGTTCAAGGGGGGGGGGATAAGCCTCACTATAGTGGGAGGGACTCCAATAGTCTGTGCATACCATACCGCTCAACTGTCCCTGAATGCAAGGGATAGCCCTCATTTTACACCTGACAATTGCTCTGCCCTTCATCCATCCTTCATTGAAAACATGTTGCTCACACAGAGGATATCCTATAAATTTAGACTTTATGGCAGGGGTACCATTTTAGATTTCAGCAGGGGGAGAGGGAAGGGGTGGAGTCAACAACCAGTGGAGGCCAGGTGCTAGTTAGCCACTAGGTGATGAGCTCTGGAATGTCTGGAACTTCTCTAAAAGGTAAAACTTATTTGTTGTGACTGAAAAGTGATATGCAAATCAGGAAAAATTAAAATGTATACAATTCATCTGCATATACCCAGGAGCAGTGTATCAGATTTGGGCTTTAACCCACTCAGTTGTTAACAATTTTTTTCCTGGCTAAAGTTCTGACCACCCCCTAAAAAAAAGCAACTTTGTCCCTATTTCTCTCCCTAATTCCATTCAATTCAAAACCCATCCCATATGGATAATGAAGCTGCCCAAAGGTGCAGAAACATGAAAAAAACATCGCTATTTCAGTTCTTCCTCTGTCTCTACTCACCCTGTAAAGAAATGATTTACTTTTACTTACCCAGCCATCTTGCCAGAGCCTGCAGCCTAGCTCAGTGTGCAACTAGCCCAGTTTTCAGTCTGCTCCTCCTCCATCCTTCTGCCAGAAGCTGGGTGCAAGAACTGAGCATCCCAGGTCTCCTAAGTGATCTGCAACCAAGTCATCTCAACAACCGAACCCTCACAAACTGTGTTGCTTGCTTCTTTCTTGGCTGTTCCCATGGCTGCTGCTGTACTGCACTGTTCAAGGCCTATGAAGGCCACCCACACTGCTGTCAATGCTGCTGCGGTCTAATATGCTGATGAGGGTAGCCTGCACTGTTTTTTTTGTGAGGTGAGCCTAGTAGAGTAAGTAGGTAGCCTAGCCTGAAGTTAGTTTCTAGCTCACCCCCAGCCCCTTCAGCTACCAAGGGAGATGGAGACTCACTAAGAGTAGACCAATAAAAATATGCCACCACAACACTGCTATTGAGAGTTACATGCTTACTAACTCCTGCAAGCTGTAGTGTGCAGCCTGCCTAGTCTGTGGTGGGAAAGACAGTGTCCCACTTGCACGACTCGTGCTCTTGCTTAGCTTGAGCTCCTCCACATCACTTGTGATGGCACCATTGCTAATAGGAGGAAAGAGTGGACAACACAATAAAGACACAGTCGAGTCAGGAGTGCACCTGCTACATGAGAACAACACAGGTTGGAGGGCACTTATTGTGCAAAAGAGTAAATCCAAATTTAATGCCATTTTTGCCACACCTTAAGAACAACCTCGGCACAAACGGAGGGGTTGGGGGCAACTGCTTCCATCTGCCCTAACTAAATGGTACACCTGCTTTATGGTGGAAATTAATTCTCAGGGGCTAATATCAGTACAAGTAAATAAAATGGGTTCCACTGTGTTCTGAGGTATTGTAGCTCCATGTTTCAGGATATGTCCTGATTATCTTGAGGGTTAGTGTCCCTCATTGTCCCTCATTTTGAGTGTCCTTGTCCCTCATTTCAGTGACAAAATGTGAGGTATGGTGCATGTTTCCAAGAATGTACTCAGCACAAAGAGTGCTGAGCATTGGCATACTGTATATGCTCCATACAGAATGACAAAGGGAAAGTAAGTCAACCATAGTAGTCATGAAGAAACACATTTGTCGCACTAAATATGCATAAGGGAATTTGCATGGCCTAAAACAAAAAAGGCAGGCTTCACAACAGAGGCCCCTCTTCACACCTCTGGAATGAGGGATGTTAACCATCTATATCCTAGGCATTTAATGCAGTAAGCCAACAATACTTTACTATTCCCTATTCCCTAATTGCCCTCCAAGTTCCAAGGGTCAAAACTTATTTCGGCAAAGCTGCTCTAAGCTTCTCTTTACCCACATTGTGGAACGGTTTACAAAGCAACTTGAAGCTGAGCTGCCCTGTTAGCCTGAATATCTTCAAGGGGCTCTACGATTGCTACATGAAAGCACCTTGCAAATGTTTTCCTCACCGCTAGCCCACTAATTCACAACTCCCCTTTTCCATCCTGACGCTCGCCAGGTTTCTACCCCTGGTTCTCACTCTTTCCCTATTAACTCTTCCTGCTGCACCCACCCTTCCCTGTCTGCTCCAGCCTGGCTAAAGTCCCACCCCATCCATAGTAGTGTCCCAATTATCTACCCCATCTCCATCATCATAATAAACAAGTACACAACAGCCATCATCACTTTCTGTGGTTTTAGCCCAATTTTTCCCCTAGTAGTCGGTAATATATCCCCCCTCTTCTTTACCTCTCTAACCTGCCACCCCATACACGGCCTCTTCCCCCTATATGTGTAGTTGCTGGCTGCCTCACTCAAAAGATCTCTGCTTATAACCCCTGTATGCCTATGGTTGATTGTACATCTGCTGACTTCTTCAATTGTGAACTAATGCTGTTTTTTTTTATTTATTTCAACCTTGTACTGTACTGTGTACACTGTATAAACTTTGTCTTCCCTGTATATTATTGCTTTTTGTATACCTGCTTCTGCATTGTACTTTGATGTATTCACGACCAGGTCCACCATGCAAATGAGCCTTGCTCATTGGTGCCCGCCAGGATAAATAAAGATTTTGATTGATTGACAAATTAAAGGCAATTTAATGACAAAAATCAAAAGCCATTACTTACAAAAAGATCAGAATTAATAAGCTTACCTGGGAAATCAATGAAAAATGTATTTTAATGGCTGAAATTGCTAGCAGTAGTATGAAAAATAGATACTTATGTGTTTTTTCAGATGAGATTTGCACCAGCTTAGTACAGCAGCTGCACTCATGGCAAGTGTGCAGTGCAACATGTGAACCTGATGTGATTTTTAAATCATTTTCACATCAACTTAACTGCTGCATTCATGTCAAGCATGCAACAGGCGAATCTGATGTGATTTTTAGAAGATGTTCACACCAGCTTACCTGCTGCACACATGTTAAGCTTGCAGCATGCAAACCTGATGTGCTTTCTAGACCTGGTTAGCATACTGTAGATTCACTTTCTGTATATGAACTGCATGCAAACATTGCACAATTAAGCATGTGGTATGTGTTCTGCATATACGCGGCACACTTATATTTCTGTAAAGGCATACATCTAATTGTGCCAGACTTCTTATAAATGGAGAAAGAGGTTAAGGCATTGCTGGTCTACCTATGCACAAGACTCTGCATACACTTTAGTTGGTCATTAAAACCCAAAAAGCAGTTAAGTGACTTACAGATAAAGAATGCCTTTCCATAGCATAGGCTATAACAAGAGGTACCAAAACACTGGAACTGTCCCTTCCATGTGCTGCAATGGTTGTATGAGCAGTACAAGATGATTAATGATTTTGTTTTTCTGCAGAAGAGTAAGTCAGTTAAATGATCACTTTTGCCGGATGACCTAACCGTGATGGAAACCATAGCTGATATACTAACTCCTTCTGAACATGCCACTCAGGCAGTTAGTGCTGATGCAGCACCTAGCAGTATGGCAGTCCCACTAATTGCCATGCTGAGGGATTAGGTGTTGGAAGTGATTGCACATTGTGAGGAGAAACAAGAATGGATGATTCACAAACTTTCAGGGGGTTATTTATCAAAATAACATGTGTACTCTGGGTCTGCAGTAGGACAGACCAAGACAAAAGAAACTTTGAAACACCAAAAAGTGCACATTTGCAAGTAGCTTCCATCAGTTTATTTCTGTTTCATTCAGGTAAACAGTGCCCACCTTAAAACTCCAGTGTTTCACATATCAACTAGGGTTTTTCAAGGAGAGTGGATCTATATGATAAATATCAGAATAGTGTACATAAGAATGATTTCAAAACAAATCATGTATTACCCCTAAAACATAACTCTAACAATGTCTTGTGCAGCACAAAAATTCATTATGTGGCCATTGAACAAGAAAGCCCAAAATGCCCACACTATTTAAAAAAAGTTTTACTCACAGGTTTCAAAAGGAAGAATTTTCCAAAACATGCTCAGCCTCTCATAGATAGAGATGTGTGAAATTAGCAAATTTTGTTATGCAAAATATTTCATGAAATTTGCCCATTTTGTAAACTTTTTCTTGGAAGCGAAATTCAGGATTTCACTCACAGAAGGTGAAATTTCACTGGCAAAATGGCTAAATAGCCTTTCGCCAGTGAAATTTCACTACTTTTCTGGGAAAATTTTGCATTTCACAGGTGAAATTCCACATTTCACACCCCATGGAATATTTTATGTAACAGGTGAATTTTGCTAAATATTTCACACAGCAAAATTGTTGATTTCATGGGAATTTCACTGGCGAAATATAATTTAGCAACATCTCTACTCACAGAGTTCTTCAGCATCTCAAAAATCCACATTTGTGCCAGAAAAGCATACTGGCTCAATGCTGACAAGCCATTTCTCTTATAGACAACTTGCTGCCTGAAAGAATCAGTTAGTAACTTGCTACACAGTGACATCATCATCAAAAACATCTGCAGGCAATTGTGTTAATCACTGCAGTAATAATTTCATAGCACTGGTGGTGGAAGTGTAACCCCCCTACAAATAGGGGTTCCTGAAAAGTCTTCCTTGGGTGTACCTAAATGCCCACTGCCAGGCTGGTATCCTGTGTCTTAGCACTTTAAAAGTGTTTATGTCAGAGTGCCTTAATGCCTCTGTGTCCCTGTCTCCTTAAGAGCTGCCTATAATGTGATGCTTATTTAATCTGGGAGGTGGCTGAGTGTTTCTAAGCATGAGTCACACCTGGACTGTCAGATAAAAGCTCTGTTTTGCCATCGCTAGCTGCGCAGAGGGAGCTCTGTTAGAAGCTGTACTTATTTGCTGATTATCTATCAGAATAGTATTGATATTGTACTTTGTCTAATCTGCCTTCTTTGCAGCATGGACAGTTCTGTTTTTCACCACCATCTTGGTCCTGGACTGCCAGAATAGGCCAATCAGTACCTTTGGGGCCTCTAAAATGGAGCCTTCCCCTATGGGTCTTGTGGGAGCAAAACTCTGCAGGAATTGTAGTTTTTGGGCTTTGGTGCCTAAATGGACCTGGAGGGGGAGTCCTTGAACTAAGTGACAGAAAGATCAGCCAACCAAACCTAATGTATCCTGGGAAAAGTCCCAGGCTGCTTGCAGCTCGAGTCAGTCTGAGCTGAGAAGAGAAAGAGTAAACAGCTCAAGAGAGTCTAGGAGCAGATTTATCCTGGACTCCCTTCAGGGTGCCTTCCTCAAGCAACTGTTCATGGAACCAACTCGGCAGAAGGCAATACTGGACCTTGTGCTCACAAACAGGGACAGTGTGATGGGGGTAACAGTGGGGGAGCACATGGGAAGCAGTGACCACCAGTCATTGTGGTTTGAAATCACAGAAAGAGCAGAACCAAACCACACAAAAACACGTATCCTGGATTTTAGGGGGGCAGACTTTGGGCAAATGGGGAGATACTTGAAAGAGGCATTAAGGGGAATGGGACAGGAATCAGGGTTGAGGAACAGTGGGCAGTATTTAAAATGGGGATTACAAGAACAACAGAATTATGCATTAAGCAGGTTAGCAAAAGGAAAAGGAAGAGGAGACCATTATGGTTTTCCAAAGAGGTAGCAAAGAAAGTGAAAGCCAAAAGATTGCATTCAGGCAATACAAAAGACACAGGCAGAAGGGAGAGGGAGAACCAGGAGAAGCAAAGGGAGGCAGGGAGGTCAGTAAGGAAGCCAAAGCTCAGACAGAAGAGCACATTGCAAAATCAGTGGGTAGAGGGGACAAAACCTTTTACAGGCACATAAGTGAAAAAAGAAAGACAAAGGGAGGGATAGTGAGACGGAAGGGGGAGGATGGGGCCACGTGGAGGATGACAACAGTAAAGCTGACATATTGAACAGGTATTTCTGCTCAGTCTTTACTGAGGAAGAGGAGGGTAATGGGTCTGAAGGGAGTACAAGAGGTGAGAATGGTGCAGAAATGGACACAAGTCCTTTTACACGAGAAAGGGTCCTGAAGGAACTGGAAGTAATAAGAGTTGATAAAGCAATGGGGCCAGATGGGGTGCACCCCAGGGTCCTTAAAGAACTAAGAGAGGTGGTGGCTGAACCTCTGGCTATCCTGTTTAGCTGATCACTGGAAACAGGGGAGGTACCCAAAGACTGGAGGACAGCAGATGTAGTCCCCTTATACAAAAGTGGGAACAAAGAGGAAGCAGAACTACAGACCAGTCAGCCTCACCTCGGTAGTGGAAGATCATGGAAGCACTACTGAAGGAGAGATTGGTGGAACATCTGGTTGTCAATGGACTACAGGACCCAAGGCAGCATGGTTTCACCAGGGGAGGTCATGTCAGACCAACCTCATTGAATTTTTGACTGGGTGACTATGGAGGTGGATCAGGGAGGGCAGTGGACATGGCTATCTGGACTTCAGCAAGGCCTTTGACACTGTGCCACATAGAAGACTATTACACAAACTGGGGAATATGGGTGTGGGCAGGACAGTAGTGTGGTGGGTAGGTAACTGGCTGGGTGGCAGGACACAGAGGGTGGTGGTAAATGACTGTCACTCCACAGAGGAAGAGTGACCAGTGGGGTCCACAGGGATCAGTGCTGGGACCGGTACTATTCAACATCTTCATCAGTGACATTGTGCAGGACCTAGAGGCAGAATTTCACTGTTTGCTGTTGACACAAAGCTCTGTAACAGAGTAGACACACCAGAGGGTGTAGACAGAATGAGAAGCGACCTGCAGAAACTTGAAGAATGGTCAGGGGTTTGGCAGTTGAAATTCAATGCAAAGAAGTGCAAGATAATGCATATGGGGCACAAAAACCCTGGCACAATATATCAGTTGGGGGGGTGAGGATATAGCATGCACCAGAGCAGGAAAGGGATCTTGGGGTTATCATCTCTGATGACCTCAAGGTAGGGAAACAGTGTGACAAGGCAGCAGGTAAAACAAATAGGATGCTGGGATGTATAGGCAGGCGCATCACCAGCAGGAAAAGGGAGGTAATAATTCCATTATACAAGACACTAGTGAGGCCCCGCCTGGAGTACAGTGTACAGTTCTGGAGACCATACCTACGTAAGGACATAGACAGGGTAGAGAAGGTTCAGAGGAGGGCAACAAAGATGGTGCATGGATTGCATCACAAGTCCTATGAAGACAGGTTAAAGGAACTGAACATGTACTCCGGGAGGAGAGGAGGGAGAGAGGGGATATGATAGAGACATACAAGTATCTTACAGGGAGGAACAGGGTGCAGGAAAACACTATTTTTAAGCGAAAAAGATGTTCCAGGACTAGAGGGCATGGGATGAAGTTGGAAGGAGGACGATTCAGAGGAAACATGAAAAAGAATTTCTTCACAGAACAGGTGGTGGACAAGTGGAACACCCTGCCAGAAGAAGTGGTGGGGGCTGAAACAATCACGGGATTTAAGAATGCATGGGATAAACAAAAAGGAATTCTGGTGGTCAGGGGTAAGGGGCAACAGACTTCTAGGAAAACAAACTGAACTTACAAGCTCAAATGGGCAGACTGGGTGGGCCATAGGCCCTTATCTGCCGACACTGTCTATGTATCTATGTATCTATGAGTCAAGTAGCAGTTTCGCGTAGTTTTCGTGGGAGAACTGTGGAAGGATTGAATTTGGCCTGCCTGCCTCTCTCCCTGAGAGGGAACTTGTGGATATTTTGGACTGAATCCGAATTGAGAGAGAGAGAGAGAGAGACAGAGGTTAAAGCCACTGAGCTGTGACCAGGCTTAAACCCTAAAGAAGACCAAAGATTTGCTGAATGCAATCGGCTTGTTAGGACCTCATTTACTGCTGGAATCCTGGGTTGGCGCCAGACTCTGTAATTGCAACCAGACTGCCATCTACCTGGTACAGTGGTATTTCCTTACTATAAATGTGCTGTGTGCTGCTACTGGGTCATGATTTGGTTCCCCACTGTGTGCTGAACTGTGTTCTGCTTGTTGGAGGCTGCATCCAGCCTCACTGGACTAAATCTGCATTCCTCTCCACTTGGCCTGGGCCTTGTCACATGAGCCCAGTCAGATTAACCACTACACAGAGAAAGCCATCAACAAGAGACCTGTCTGGGGATCAGCCCCTGCTCAATGCCTTGAACAGGAACAATGCCTCTGTGTGTACCCTGCTTCTCCTGGCACTCCAGCTCATTCACCTGCAGTCTCAGTTTCATCCTGCTTGTGTCCTGTATTGGGTATCATGAGTAAACACCAAGGTAGCTCCCTGCAACAACAGCTAAATCTTAAGTGTTGTCATTTGATTGCCTTGTTGTCTTGTCCTTTATGAACTGAGCCCTCCGGCTCTGGATTACAAATAGTGTGTGTTGTACATGTTTCTTTCTTCCTTCACAGGGCCCCAACCAGCTGCGATACAAGCCTACCCCGGGCAACGTTCTAGGCTAGCCCACCTTACTGCCACCTGGGTAACCAGAGCATATGACTGTGTAGGGACTCTGAAGTGCATGCGTGACTGTCTGATTAATCTAGCCATTAAGCCAATCAACCTGATTACACCCCTCCCTTGTTCAAGCCCCCTTAATAAATCAGATCTAATTCTTTTTGCATTTAACCTGACTGTGGTTCCAGTTTGTATCAAAAGCACTATACTGTTGCTTGCTGTGCTTAACCTTGTTTTACAGGGGTTCTCCAGGGTCGAACTGATGGAACAAGACCTGGTGGTAAGTGTAAACAGTGGGGGTAATTGTAAGATGAAAAAGGGTTTTTCCAAAAGTGATTACTGTATATTGTTCAGGCCACTAGAAGGGAAAGAGCGGGGTTACAGTTTCCCAGAGAGCTGTACACAGGTTAGTTTGACCACTGACCACCCTGACCTCTGGGTGGAGGCACCCATTTCAGTATCCAGTGCCCTTAATCTGCAACTAGCCAAGCAGGCAAGGATAGTAGCCCTTGGGGTAGCGCCACCTAGGGGTTACATAAGCCTGATTGCTTAAGCAACAATGTGCCTTTTCGCAACCAACTTGTGAATAAAAAAGGAACATACTTAACAAACTGTCAAAGTTTAACCAGTTTTTATTCACACTGGCCACCCAAACAGGGGCCACTTGGAAAATAAGCACACAATTGTCAAAGAATTTCTCAAAATATGGAGGTTCACACATTGGCATGAGCATGTCAGCTGCCCAAATTAAACAATACTGGATGAGCTGAAACTTTGCCTGCCTGCAGAGAAAAAGGAAATACTGAATTTAGCTACACAACACCATGGAACACAAGCATAGGCCATGGAACTCTGAGAAGTACAAATATGAACACAAAACAAAAACAAAAGAACACCCAGAAAACAACCCCACGAAAGAAGAACAGAAAAAGAGTCTAAGTGTACTTAAAAAAATATCACTGTAGCAATGGGGGTCAGGTTTTAAATACATCAGAAAGGAAGCAATACCAATACACAAATACCTAAGGCCATCACCCTGCTGTGGAGGCCACTTGTGACCCAAGCAGGAGAATTATATTTCAGTTAGTTTCTCCATACATTTTTTTTTCAACTTACCGAGCCATGTTTTTACTCTCTTCTCCATTGTCAACATTTTTGACATAAGACAATCCATTCCAGTGAGCAGCAACTTACCCAGTTGAAAATCAAAAGCCACACTGGCAGGTACACCAATCTTTGGACTATTGTGTGACTCATTCTCCTCTCCAAAATCCCTCTGCTCTTCCAGCTGCAGAGCCCAGTGCAAACTATTTTTCTAACTAGACCACATGGCTTTCTATTCACTGATACTGTTTGACACTGCTTGTGGTACTGGCACCATTTGATGGTTTTACAGCTTTCCCGTCAATGGTCTTATTCATTTCATATGGCCCATCTCAATCATGTCTCTTCCATTCTCTGCTGCATCTGATTGCACTGGGTTTAGGTGGCCTATAAATAGACAAAGTGATCTGGTGACAATAGTCCACATGCAACTCAAACAACACTGCCTACACTCTCCATGACCTCTAACAACACCTGCTGCTGCTGGTACATCCATCTTCCTAACCCAGAGCCACTTACCACAGTGGCATGATTCTTAAAAAGGCCACACCTTTGTACCACCTGTACAGAAGCCCAGACACAAAACCATAGTACTTTTTTTGTAACTTTTCAGATTTAATTTTCCTGATGTAGCTTTGCTGACTCCAGTTCATTGGAGTTTCAAGATAGCATATCCAAGCATTTGTATCACACTATTTCAACTAGCACTATTGACAGGAAGACCACTGTGACTTATAGTTCATTGTCATGTGAACTGCAGCGTGCATATGTACCACCATGATAATCTGTGGAACAGAGCCAGTGTCACTGGGAAACTGCACAACCGGCAACTTTACAGAGAAGCCAGGAACAAATGTACATGGGTAATTCATAAAACTAAAACAACCCACTTCCAAGAAGCCCTCTCCTCCTCCTGGCAGTCAGGGCGAATGTTCTGGAACAATATCAAAGAACTTAATGGCAAGATTGTTTCTCCTCCCCCAGCCCAGCTCTCCATTAATGGTTCCCTGTCTCAAGACCTCCATCTCATTGCTGATACCCTGAACTCCACCTTCACAGACCTCAGCAGTGTCCTTCTCCTGACTTTATTTTCCCGTGCCACTGCAACATTCCTGACACCTCTCTTATCACCCACGATACCTCCTTTTAGACTGAGGGCAATCTCCCCTTCTGAAGCCAGACGCTACATCTCCAAATTTCTGGGTAAGTCCTGTCACAGTAGGGTTACCCTTGACTTAAATCTCCTCCATCTTGCACTTGACTCCGTCCTACTCCCCCTCACCAGTCTCCTAAATGGATCCCTTTTCTTTGGCCAGTTCCCAGCCCTCTGGAAATCAGCTGTCATCATGCCGATCTTTAAAAATGGTGACTGCACTGCCCCCAACATCTGCTGCATTATCTGTATTCTCCCTCCATCTCCAAGGCACTTGAAGAAATAGTATCTGACCAGTTTACCAACTACCTGAATACTCATAACCTACTATGCTGTGCGCAACATGGTTTCAGGAAGGGACATAGCACCACCACCACTGTTCTCCTGGAATTTATAATCTTTATCAATAGGTTCCTAGACAGTGGTCACATTGTTGGTGTGGCCTTGATCTACTTAACAAAGGCTTTTGACACTGTCAATCATACTCTTCTCATGCAGTCCCTGCATGTCATGGGGCTGTCCAATGAAGCAACCTCTTGGTTTAAAAGTTACCTCTGTGATAGAATCCAAAAAGTCAAAATTAACTCCACCATTTCTTCTTGCAAATCAGTATGCTCTGGGATTCTGCATGCTTCTATCCTGGGACCCCCTTCTTTTTAGCATGTTCTTGACTCTCTTCTCAATTCCTACCCTGGTCTGATATTACTTTATGCAGATGATGCTGTGCTCTATACCAGTCACCCTGACCCTCTTTGCCCTGCAATCCTCACTACAGTGCCCTTTTTCTGATGCAGAAGCCTGGTTCTCTGAACACAGACTTGTACTGAATTACAAAAAAAACAAGGCTATGATCTTTCCCCACCACCAGAATAAAAACTGTAACTTCCCCCTCATTATTCATAACTTTCAGCATACCCCTCTTGATCTAGTCACCTCTTTTAAATACCTGGGTGTAACCCTTGACTCCCATCTTACCTATCATAGCCATATCAATATGATCAGCTCTGCAATTTTTTTCAAGGCTACGACTACTTTACAAGCATAGAAGATGTTTGTCCCCTGAAGTTCTCAGAGTGTCTGAGACCTCCTCAGTCCTCTCTCTGGTTGACTATGGGATAGTAGTCTATGGGTCCACTGACAACACTACCTATACTGCATCAAGAGTTCCCCTAACAAAGCCTGCTGCTTTGTCACTGGTAGTGACAGGCTCACCCACACCTGTGATCTTTACAGGTGCACCAATTGGCTAAACTTTGACTGCAGACTTAGATACCACACTTATCTCATTACCAGGAAACTCTACCTCACACTCTCCCCTCCTGGCCTCTGCCCCCTACTCCAACCTATTTCCGGCTCTAGGGCAACCAGAAGAGCCTCCCTGGCCCTCTTTCATGTCCCCCATTGCTGAACTTCATGGGGAAAAGTGCCTTCTACTAGAGAGCTCCCTGCTGGATGAATGAACTACTCCCTGCTGTTACTGCTGAGATGATGCTTGGTGCTTTCAAAGCAGCACTCCTTTCCAAACTTCTTTTGTGGAGTATGTGCAACTGCCCCTAACCCCTCCACCCTTCCATTCACTTAGAGTGCCACTTAATTATGCACTCCATCATCTCTACCTAAGTATATTCTTTTTCATTATATGTTGTAACCTATTTTGACTCAGGGTGTGTCTTCACACCCCTTGATTATTGTCTCTTCTGCCTGCTTTGCCATTATATTTATTGTACATGTGTGCTTCTTGTTTTACTCAATGTTTCTGCACCTGCCTGCACTACCATGTTGACTTATTGTGTTTTTGTATTATTGTTTCACTCAGTGCTTATGAATTCTGACATGGAGCCTTTGTAAAGGAGTCCACTCAAAGGGTTGTAATGCCGATTCTCTAAATAAATTTACTTAACAACAATGTGATCTGTGCTGACTTGAGATGTAATTATAAATCATGGGATGCCTGGGAAAAAATCAGATTACAATAGAAACATTCTGAAAGTAGAACTTTTATTCCAATCCCCACCACCCAAATAAAATGCCTAAATTAGGCTTTTCAGACTAAAATCTTTTTTGAAAACTGGTGGCAGCAAATAATAAAGTTGACTCCAAAATGCAAACATTCCTGGGTGTGGGTACTGCCATCTTATATTAAAGAAAGTGCGCAGTTGGCTGGACGGACTACTAGCTAGTTGCCCAAGTGATCACTGTGTGGTGTGGGCCAGCACTATTGCTCATAATGGCATCACACAGAAGCTATGACAAACCCATCAGCCCTGAATTCTTGAAATTTGCAACAGCAAAGCTGAGCAGCTGAGCAGAGTCATAGGTATTACATTTTTTTTTTATTTCAGTTAAAAACTTAATTTGGGTGTTATTTGTTTTTGGGAGGAGGGGATCCTATGAAGGACAGTTACTGCTTTAAGCCACACCTATGTATGGGATGAATTGACTCACATTAGCCAAATGTGGGTTTATTTATTTATTTTTATTTGCTGTTGTGCCAGTAAATCACTGTTTATAGTATATAATCATCCCTTGTTGTGTATGTGTAACCCCGCTACAAATTGGGGTCTACTAAAGTGTCTTCCTGGGCTCCTAAATGCCTACTCTCAGGATGGTGTCCTGTTGGGCAGTAGTTCTGTTTGTTTGCATGGGAGCACCTCAGTAAGCTTCCATGACTGCCTCTTTAAGAGAGTGCTTATGCTGTGTTTAGAGATCAGTCTGGGCTGGGTATGAGTAATTAAGGCTCGTAACCAGCCAGACAGGCAGTTATATCACTCCATTCTTCAGTCGCTGTTAGCGCAGAGGGAGCCCTGTTAGGAAATGTAGTTATTTACTGTTTATCTGTTAAAGTAATAATAGAAAAGGAAATTGTCTAACCTGCCTTCATTTGCCACTTGAGCTTTCGAATAGGAGCCACCATTTTGGTTCTAGACTGCTAGTATGGGACCAATTGAATCTCTGAGGACCTAAAATGGAGTCTGTCCCCAGGGGTTATATGGGAAGGAAATGCTGCAGTATTTGTAGTTTTAAGTGTTTGGAGCCTAAATGGACCTGGAGAAGGAGGAGCCCTTTCTGTGATATACAGTTCCTTCAGCTAACCAAACCTTGTGGACTATGGGGAAATATCCAGAACTACCTGAAGCAGTGTGTCAGTCGAGAGTGGAAGTTGGAGAGAGAAAAGCTTGAGAGGTTGAGCAGCGGCTTCTAGGAGGAGCATAGGAGAATTTTCTGGAAGGCTCCATTGGCCTGTCTGCCATGTTCTCTGGCCTACACATAGATACATAGATACATAGACAGTGTCGGCAGATAAGGCCTATGGACCACCCAGTCTGCCCATTTGAGCTTGTAAGTTCAGTTTATGTTTTCCTAGAAGTCTGTTGCCCCTTACCCCTGACCTCCAGAATTCCTTTATGTCTATCCCATGCATTCTTAAATCCTGTGATTGTTTCAGTCCCCACCACTTCCTCTGGCAGGGTGTTCCACTAGTCCACCACCCGTTCTGTGAAGAAATTCTTCCTCATGTTTCCTCTGAATCATTCTCCTCCAACTTCATCCCATGCTCTAGCCCTGGAACATCTTTTTCGCTTAAAATAGTGTATTCCTGCACCCTGTTCCTCCCTGTAAGATACTTGTATGTCTCTATCATATCCCCTCTCTCCCTCCTCTCCTCCAGGGAGTACATGTTCAGTTCCTTCAACCTGTCTTCAAAGGACTTGTGATGCAATCCATGCACCATCTTTGTTGCCCTCCTCTGAACCTTCTCTACCCTATCTATGTCCTTACGTAGGTATGGTCTCCAGAACTGTACACTGTACTCCAGGTGGGGCCTCACTAGTGTCTTGTATAGTGGACACAGATTGTCAATTGCAGAAACTGGACTGTTTCAATTGCTGACTTAGACCTGCAGCGGCTGAATGAAAGTGTGTCAGTACTGCTAGCAAGTGGGACTGAAGACTTGCTCCAGAAGCGATCGGCCTGCCTGAATGAGAGAAGGTAGTCTTGGGCTGAAAGATATGCACAGTGAAAGTGTAATTAGTGAATGGACTATATCTGAATTGTGGCGTAGAGAACTAACTGATTTAAGTGTGCTGAATATGTTTCTTGGGTCATGATTTAGTTTCCAGAGTGAATCCTGTTATGCCAGCTGGAGGCTTTGCAGAAAAAGATCACAAACTTTTTTCAGGACCATTCCTTCTGCTTGGGCCTCACCATCTGGGCCCAGGCCCATGCCCACAATCCAGAGATCATCTCTGTAAAAAGATTGGCTTGGGGATTCAGCCCCCCTGCTCAACACCATCGAACAAGTAGTGACCACTAGGAGGTGAGTCATGTAGGGCCTGCTTCCCCCAGCACACTGCATCAACACCATGATGTCTTCATCTCACCTGTCCTACATCCCGGTCTGGGCTGTGTGAGAACAAATCAGGGTAGCTCTGAGCAACAACAGCTACAAATCATTATGTGTCAACTGATTGATCTGTTTTGGGGTATTCCTAATGGACTGAGGCATCCGACACTGGCTTACAAATATTTGTGTTGTGCACACATTCTAACTGTTTTTGTCTCTAAAGGGTTACAACAAAAGCTACAATGCCAGCCACCCCGGGCAACGCTTCAGGCTAGTCTGTGCAAGATCTTGGTACCCAGGGTTGTAGGACTACTTATAAGGGACTTACAGTTCATGCTGAACCAGCCTAAAATAAATCAGAGTGCCAATCATTTGACTGAATTCATGCCCCTCCCTTGTTCACTTTCCCTGAATAAACCCCATCATTTGTTTCATGTTTAACCTGGCTAGTGTGCATATTCTTAGTTGGGTCACATTGAAAGTAGAGATGCAGCAAATTTAAAATTCTCACGCGAGGTGAACGAGATGTGACCACTTTGCGTTAGTTCAATGCTACGTGAAGTGGCCATTGAGGAGTACTCACTTAGCCTTGTGATTATGACTTGACTTCGCATTGTTATTCCGCCTTAACGCGAAGTAAAGCAGAATGACAACAATAGGCACTTTATGCAGCCCCCCAACACACATCACATGGCTTACAGTACTGTAAGTCACATGCTTTAGCCAGGTAGGAAGGAAGTGAGTCATGCTAGAAGATACTTTTACTTTCTCCTTTGCAGAGGTAGAAGAAGGAAGGAAGTGTAGGAGAGGAGTGTGTATTTCTTGCTTAACTTGCTTTTTTGAACATCATAAAAACCAACAGCTTTTCTAAAAGCTAATTCTTTAGTTTTTGTTGTACTGTTTTGTGAGTTCCTTTTTTGTGACTGATTTGTTTTATAAGTTTTGTTTTGTGTAAGTGTGTGTGTGTCTGTGTGTGACTGTGTGTGTGTGTGCATGTGTGAGTTGGTCATCGTCGTGTGACACATCGGAGTGGAGAGGGAAGGAGAGTTATGGACCAGGGACAGTCTGTGGCTCATGTTGGACAGAGGGGAGTGCGGACATGTGGGGGTCAGTGTGGGTGGGTGTCACTGGACCGCTCCAGATTATTTGGTCCAGCCCCCCCTCTGGAAGCAGCAGCACCACCAGTGCCACCACCACATCCAGCAAGTCCGTTGCTGCCACCACCACCACCATCTGTACCAACTGCAGGAGGTCCAGCAGCATCACCTCCCATTCCACTGCAGCAGGTGGAGCCCCCCCCAGGTGCATGATGACAGTGCTGCTGGCAATACATCTGCCCCTGTTGTACCTGATCCCTCCCACAGCTCGCTAGTCTGGCGGTTCTTTAGCTGTGTTGGGGGGGACAGGAGCATTGTGGTGTGCCTTCTTTGTGGTGTGCAGGTGCGCTGTGACCCCCGGGGGACACATCTGGGGACTTGGGGCCAGAGGGCACACATGATTAACCACCACAAGGTGGAGTGGAAGGCTACTGCAGAACGGGTCAGGCCTCCACATGCTGGCCCTTCTGTGGCAGTGGCAGTGGGTGCTGCTGCTGAGCATCACCAGAGTAGGAGGAGGGCCACAGCAGCAGCTGCTGCTCCACTACTATCCCCACCACTGCCCCCAGCACCACACTCATCACACTATTACCTGCCTTTTCTCCCGCAGCAGTGGACTCCGCCATGATGCCTGCAACACAATCAGAAATAGCACTGCTGTGGGCTGCGATGGAGGAAAGTAATCAGAGGATGGGTGCTGTCTAGCAGCAGATGGAGTGGATCGAGCAAGGGCAGCTGCAAATTGTGTCGATGCTTCATCTGCTGCTGAAACATCATGGGATGAGCATTAGATTTTGTTTTCTGCACACACCCCCCCCCCACTGCTGTACTGTTTTGTGTTTTGTTTGTTTAATACCAGACAGAGGAAGGCCACAGCATTGGTTTAATGGGAAGCAGTCCAGTAACAGGGTGCTGCATCCTGCCCCTGCAAGACTTACCCCCTGGTTAAGCCTTTTAAGTATGTTGTGGCATTTTCTCACCATGACATACTTTATTATACTAAAGAAACGAGCGACCGGAGTATGGCAGATGCAAGGGCTCCATTATGTGTAACCGTGCAATGTCGATGCACCATGCTCTTCAATACAAAAGTATTTGAAGTGCATGGTGCATCTCCACCACACCTTTCCTTTACACATAATGTGGCCCCCATAGCATCTGCCATCCTTCTGGGTCACTGACCTTTCTTCCTTAAAATAAAGTATGTTGTGGCACGAGAAAAACGCTGCAACATACTTAAAAGGCTTAACTGGAGGGTGAGCCTTGCACTGGGCAGGACGCAGGAGCTCCTGTTGCTGACTGCTTCCCTTTAAATATATACATGCACATACAGTCATACATGCTCCTTATATGGGTCCCTTACCTCCAGGGTAATCTTTCTTGCTCCACATGTCCTTACATTCCACAGTGCAATACTTTTCTGGCAAAAATGCTCATAATTTCGGTAAACCGGGGCCCAGAGGACTTCCAGTTCTGAAAATCCACCCAAGTTCCACCACCTTGCTCAGCAATGTTATGACATGATGCCAGGGAGAGCATGGAGTTGTGCTTTATTATAGTGAATGGCCGGCAGCTTTTCAAATGGTTTCTTTACGTTATAATGGTCAGTTTGGGTGAAACGTGGGCACGTTTCCACTAACAAGGCTTTTGTTACTAGAAATGTGCCCACGTTTCACCACAACATTGCTGAGCGCGGGGCAGAATTTGGGTGGCTCTTCAGAATGGGAAGTCCTTTGGGACCTGGTTTACTAAAATTATGAATGTTTTTGCCAGAAAAGTATTGCACCATTTAAAGACATGTGGAGCAACAAAGATTCCCCTGGTGGTTAGGCACCAATATATTGAGTGCAATACCATCCATAACTATGTAACTTGATGAATCTCTTTAAAGCAGCAGTGCAACAATCTGTTAAACATTTTGACCTATACTTTTTTATGCTATTTTACATTGCCACTTTACTTACATCCTGACTTGTATGATACTATTCTTTCCAGTATTTGAGTCTGCTTTAGTACTTTTTTTTCATGTGTGAGATAATAAAAGGGCCACTCCTTTTAATATGGTGCAGACCAGGTCTTCGTCAGTATTTTGTGCTGTTTTTCTCCTTCAGTTGTTAAATATTACTTCTGTTGTCAAATTAACAATTATGCAGCAGGCAGTGTTTTATGACATCACAGAACAATAGTTGTTCAAAAACAGCTGCAAATAGTGGTAAGAAACTGATTAGAACAATATTAAATGGTGTGCTCCTTTTTTATGTTCAGACATGAGAAAAAGTAATAAAGTAGACACAAACTGTGTAAAGAAGGGTATCATACAAGTCCTGAGGTAACTACTTGCCGGCAATGGCGGCAATGTAAAATAGAATAAAAAACTACAGATTAAAATTGTCAGCACATTGTTGCAATGCTGCTTTAATTTATAATTTAAGTATGACATTATGTGCTCACAATCACAACATACAAAATGCATCCGCCTTGCGTCCAGAAAATTAACGAGTGGTAATAAAGTGAAATGGAATTGTTTCAGCACATACAAAGTCCCCCAGAATTAATGGCGCACTCAGTAATACGTGCAGTGGTGGCACAGAGTCCCCAGATTTTTTCTGCAAGCCCAAAATGCATCTGCCTTCTGTTCAGAAAATTGACAAGTAATTATAAAGTGAAATGGGATTATTTCAGCACATACAAAGTCACCTAGAATTAATGGCATACTCAGTCATGCACGCAGTGGTGGCACAGAGCCCCCAAATTGCTTCTTCATGCCCAAAATGCACCCGCCTTGTATCCAGAAAATTGACAAGTGGTAATAAAGTGAAATGGGATTGTTTCAGCACATACAAAGTTCCCCAGAATTAATGGCACACTCAGTCATGTTTGCAGTGCCCCAGAATAAAATGATGACTGTGAGCGAACTGTTGCTTGTCCAATGTGTGCTTCGATTCAAGCAAATGCAATGTGATTATCTCAACTGGATGGAAGGGTGCCCTTTGTCTGTACACTAATAGTAGCCTTGGTGAGTTGATATACATTGATATATTTTTCTTTATTTTGTAGATGAGGGGGGTTGACATGGCCATGTACTCATGGTATTGTTCTGTATCACAGATCACAGATACTGTTGGTGTGCACATTCCAGTGCTCGATGAGAACTTTTTTCATAGAAATTTGCAATGGATAACTCTCAAGCACATGATGGTATGAATTTTTTTTTTTTTTGGGTGGGGGAAGCATATTTGCAGGTTTGCCTATAATGGTTTCTTATTTTGTTACTTCTTCAAAGATTTCATCTGCATCCTTCCCGAGTCTGGTTGTTAATGATGGTCATGGTCATCTAATGAAACAATTTCTGTGTGTTGAAGTGAGCCCCAGCCCGGGGGCGGGTGCCTGATGTTGAAGAACTTGTTTGGATAAGGCCACTTTGTCAGAACAACAAAGCATCTGGAAGTTTCCTTAAAAAAGAAATGAATGACTTTTTACAACTTAATTGTTATGTGTCCCTCCTTGGTTCTCCAATCTCAATCCCTAAAGTCAAGTTACATTTCAAAGCCACATCTTGTCAACTAACACAGCTTGCGTGCAATATTTGGTGCATTCTTTACAAAACAATGAAACGGATGAAATAAAATCTTCATACTTACCAGAATGGATTTCACATGGATATTACATCACTTCCTCTCTGTACGGTACAGCTACAGTACCATTCCCAATGAGTTTTAGCGATGGAGCCTTTTTTTGTTACCCTGTAAAAGAAATAAAAGAAGTGTACTGTATGTGTTTTACCATTGCAGCTCTGAAAAGCTACAGAAAACAAAACATACAACTAAAGGAAGTGAAACAGCATAACAAACATGAGTACACATACTAGCTTTATGGTTTAAATATAAAGAAGCTTTGTGTCTCTGGCTGATGGATGTGGTGGCCTGGACAGACTCATGGTGGCAGTGGCTAACATCAGTCCCAGTAGTTGTGGTCCGGGGAGCAGACAGACTCATGGTGGCAGTGGCTAACATCAGTCCCGGTGGTGGTGGTCTGGGGGGCACTCAGACTCATGGTGGCAATGGCTAACATCAGTCCCAGTGGTGGTGGTCCGGGGGGCAGACAGACTCATGGTGGCAGTGGCTAACATCAGTCCCGGTGGAGGTGGTGGACCGGGAGCAGACAGACTCATGGAGGCAGTGGCTAACATCAGTCCTGGTGGTGGTGGTGGTGGTCCGGGGGGCAGACAGACTCATGGTGGCAGCGGCTAACATCAGTCCTGGTGGTGGTGGTAGTCCAGGGGGCAGACAGACTCTTGGAGGCAGTGGCTAACATCAGTCCCGGTGGAGGTGGTGGACCGGGAGCAGACAGACTCATGGTGACAGTGGCTAACATCACTCCTGGCGGTGGTGGTCATGGGGGCAGACAGACTCATGGTGGCAGTGGATATCAGTCCTAGTGGTGGTGGGCCGGGGGGGCACATTGCCTTTCAAAAACTTCAGTTAAAACCTGCCAACATTAACCACATCATCATCCTCAAAAAAACGCTGCCCTCACAGTCATCGATGTCTGAAGTCTGATCACTGGGAAATTCTTTCTCCATTGTGTCATCATCTACATCAGTGGTGGGCCGTTTCAGGCAGCCACTGCCGGTGCCACCAGGATGCTCCATTTCCACATCAGCAAGTCCCCCTTGACTAGGTCGGGGTACGAATGCCGAGGTTGCAGTCTCTGCTGGTATGTGCCTCTCATTCATTTTAATGAATGTTACCAAACTAACATTTGCAGGACACAGGTTTGTCCAACAATCCCTGACTATTGCACCTGCTGAGCTGAATACCCTCTCAACACTTACACTGGAGGGTGGGGATGTGAGGTACTTCAGTGCCACTGCAGTCAGCTCTGGCCATTCACTGACCTTTCCACTCCAGTACAAAAAAGGATCTTCAGTTATTGTCGGTTGCCTGTTTTCAGACAAATATGACTCAACCATTCTCTGTGCCACACTAAGTCCAATTGTTGATGCACCATCCTGTTCTCCTGAATCATTTATTTCACAAATACCCAGTGGGGACAAAGAATCCAAAAGTGGGTAGACATCAGCCACGTTGGATGACAGACTACCTGGAACTGCAGTCTTCTTCCCCTTGTGGGATATGCTTGATGGTCCTCCAGGTACACATTCAGCCAGATTATGCTGCTGAGGTTTGCTGATCCTGGCACGTGACTTCTGTGCCCCATGAACCAAGCTCACCAGTTGACCACTGATATATTTTACCTGTTCAGGTCCTCCCTCCAGTACTGATGCAATTCCATGTTTGTATTGTGGGTGCAGCATTGTTGCTATGGCAAAGTTGTCACTACGCTGAATGCTCACAACATGACGATTCTGGTCGAATACTGTCAGCATTTGTTGCAGCAACATACTGCTACCACTGTCTCCAGCAACATCAAGGCTATGCTGTACATTCACCAATGTCTGCCTCAGCACCGCAGCAGTGGAATTGATTGGCTAATGGAGGCAGACTTGCCACTCACTGCCTGTGTGGTATGTTCAAAAGGCTGCAAAATTGTTATTACAGAGTCCATGAGGTGCCACTGTTCAGTGGTCATAGACATGGAGGCCCCGGAACTCTCACGGGCTAGTGTGCATAACAAGATATTCTGAGATGGCTTTGCATTGTTCATACAACCTCTCTGCCATGTACAACGTGGAGTTCCATCGGGTGACAACTTCCAGCTTCAAGTGGTGCTGAGGCAGGCTGTTTTGTATCTGCAACTGCCTCAGTTGGTCAATGGCCTTTCCAGATCTTGAAAAGTGAGAGCAGATACGTCATGCAATGGTCAGCATTTCCTTTATATCAGGGTGCTGCAGAAACTCCTGAACCACAAGATTTAAACAGTGGGCCATGCATGGAACACAAAAAAAAAACACCATTCGTGATGCATTTCACCACATTTGACCCATTGTCACTTGCTATGAACCCAGCTCTCAGGGACAGAGGGTTTAGTCATCTGTCAATTTCAGTCAGTACCATGTCCAACATGTTCTCACCAGTGTGTGAACAGGTCACATTGTGCATAGCAATCATTGCATGCTGTCGAATTCCAGGAAGATTGTTACCATGACAATCCACCTTACTGCACTGATTATTCACACTACCAACATCATAAACAACCTCCGGCACCTGCGCCCAGTGTGCAGTTATACAAAAATATGAACTCCCTGCTGTTTTGCCACTTGTCCACATATCCATACTTTAATGGATGAATGGAGAGGAGGTATGTTGAAGAGTATGTCTTACTGAGTTGGACACAGTGCAGAACAACTCGGCGACAGCACGGGTAGAAAAGTATGTCCTGGATGGGACTTTCCATTTTGGACAGGCACGTGCAGCAAACCACCAGTACCCAGAATTCTCCACAAAGGAGAAGGGCAAAAGATCAATTGCCAGCATTTCCATTACAGCAGCACTGAGTTCACGTGACACTGTATGATTTAGAGGGGTACTTCAGCTTATGTGCAAAAACACTCTGTAACATGGGCACTTAAACGTTTTACATGGGGTGTGTTGTTGGTCACAAATGGTTGTGCTCTGTGATGAATGCCATTGGCAGGGGGTGGAGTGTGGACATTTGATGAGGACAGTTGCACAGGTGATGATGACAAACCCAGAAATGATGTTATTTTGCCAGATTTGCCAACTGGGGTTGATGTACCACTTGCACTAGACATACTGCATTCACCACCACCACCACAAAACCTGCTACTCTCTCCAGCACTGGACAACATTTCAAAGTCATTATGGTCCTCCACCTCATCATGCCTGTAGTAATCCTTTGCTCTTATTACCGCTCTACTGCACAGGTTTAATTTCCTACTGGGCTTAACAGTCATGGAAATGGGTAACATGCTGGCTATGGATGCCGGTGATGCAGGTGAATGCCCCACTGTGGTATTAGCTGGCAACTGGTGCTGGGTACACAGTGCCAAGTGCCTATTCTTAAGATGCGTATGCTGTCCTCCTGTGCCCAGATGGCTCCCCTTTTTACCTCGACTCACATGCACATGGCTAACCTGGCAGACTGCAACTGAATCATCATTTGCATCTTGAACAATAAAATCCCAAACAAGGGATTGTGATGCTCAGCTTTTAACATGTCCATGATGTGGCTTATTTAAGTCCATTATATTAAGCACTGAAGTGGGGGAGGGCAGGTGATGTTTCAGGCACTGCACACCTGGACTGCAACTGAGCACCACAGCTCCCTATCATATTGATTACTGGGTCGTCATCATCATCAACTAAAACTGGTAGATCACAAGTTTTTACAGGGGGGGATTCCTGCAAACAGACTCAGACACAGCCACTTTTCATTTCTTTTTCTCCGGTTCCCAGCTGGGGTCAATTACATCATCATCATTGTCATCAACATCACACACATCCACATCTTTTGCTTGGATGCTAGCATGTGGACTGCATGTTGCAACAACAGCAACATCATCATCCTCATCATCACATTCATCATCAGCATCTACACCACCATCACCTGATATTTTTTCACTGTGAATCACTGCATGGAAAATGCATGATGTTAAGTGCCACATAGGATGGAATATCACATTGTATGCTATCATTGACATGATAATCAGAATCCTCAGGTTCAGTTACTGGGATGTTACTGGGAAGTACGACATCATCTGCACTGCCACTCACTTACATTGCTTCACACTTAATATGTTTGGAAATGATACACTGGTCAGAATTAGAACTTGACGCAACAATACTAATACTACCTCCACCACCACTAACACCAGTAACACTTACACCACCGACTGGGAAAACATCATCTCCTCCAACCATGAGTGAAGCTACTGATTGGGCTATAAAAAACATTGCAGGATAAATACCTTTCCTCATATCAGCAATGCACTTCTGCGCCTGCGTACTACTACCACGCCCACAGACCATCTTACTGCCAACATTGCCATGACGAGAAACAGCTTTGCTTGCACATCTCTTTGCAGGCATTTTAGGGGATCAACCACAAATATTATAACCAAATTCAGATTTTGAAAAGTTCACTCTCTGACTGGAGGAACACTGGATGTGAAGCCAAATAAAGAACTGTGGCTTCAGCAACAGATAAGAGACTACTGTGAGACTGTCATGGAATTAAAACAACTTCAGTAACCAGTGATGCTGATGAGGTCACTAAAACAATCCAATCTGGTAAAAAATACCTTTTGAACGTGGTCGTGGGGGGAGCACTGAATCCAGACAGTTCTGATTTTTACAGCACTACAAGCAGCAAAACTAAGAACAGATATCACGATCGCAGGACAAAATCAGGCAGCTGCAGTGGATAGCAGGTTCACACTGCTGCGCTTGCAATTACACTAGTCTGTGGCTCAATAAGAGGTGCATTATTTGATGCATGCAACACTACACACACACACACTCACACAGAACAGTTTGTGTACAATGCTGAATGAGGAACACGCCTCAAATGCAAAAGTTCAGTACTATGCCGCATTACGTATTATAAATTTTTAATGTAAACAACCTGGACTTATGAACTGCTGCACCACATCCACACAACAAACAGCAAAGAAAATTTCTATTACTGACAATATTACTGTGTGTGCATTAACACAGTCAGTTATATAACAAAAATATAACCAAAAAACAAAGAAATCACTATTTCTCCAACTGAAATCTACCTACACCACAGATATGCCCCTCCTCCAAAGCACACTTTCATCACACACACTCAACGTTGTAAATTAACATTCAAAATCCACACAAAAACAAAAATGCTCGATGATATGAGAACAGGAGGGTTTCCTACAATCGATGAACTAAAGTTGGATCCCCCCAAAAAAGCAAGAATGCTTTTTGAACAGCTTTTACAAGATTCCTATCACAGACAGCTATCAGAGTGCACTGTCTCCTACTCCTTCCTACTCATACTACCCCGAACTGAGGCTGTGCAGATCAATATAGAGCCCATATGACCTGAAATCCCACGAATCACTGCTAAATTTGCTTTTGGAACTCAAAAACAAGGTGAAGTGAGGCGAAGTGCACTGTCCGCAATGCACTTCGCCTTAAAATTAGCAGAGTAGTGGCCTGGGGAGGCAGATTAATGGGAAGTCACTGCTCCTAATGGACTTCGTATTCCTCATTATAACGTGAAGTACTCCGCTTCACGTTGTGGGGCACTCCGCGAATCTACCTCGACTCTGTGAATCGCTTCGCGGAGTGGATTGGGCCCACTTCACTCACCACTAATTGAAAAGGTTTTGCATTGTGTATCACTGACTTTATTTTCCAGGGGGTCTCCAGGGCAATTGCAGCAGATCCAGCCCTGGTGGAAAGTGCAAGGGATGTGAGCATATTTTTATTGTTATTCAGCCTATGTGAACTGTCCTATGATATTACGGTTTAGGCCACTAGAAGGGTTGGTGGGTGGTTATGGCATCCCAGAGGGTTATACCAAAACAAGCAAGCTACCTAAGTACTATTCCTCCAGATGGGCGCACCCATTCACAGAACTCAGGCCCCTCAACCTGTGCTTATTCCCATAGGCAGGGGTAGTAGCCCATAGGATAACACCATCTAGGGGTTGCATATGGAAATCAGTGACTTTCAAAATGTTATTGTACCACAGTTCATAAGGTCATAGAATGTGATTGTACCCTACTGTGGTACAACAACATTTTGAAAACTTCTAGAGGTTCCACATGCTATCTTGTAAACAAAACACCTGCATTTAGCCACAGCATTATTACGTGCTTCTCCAGCAGTTAGTGAAAGGTGACTGGCACAATGGTGGTGGCGGTGTTTTCAAAAGTGACTGACGTGAGGAAAATTTCTTTGAAAAGCAGGAAAACAGAAGAACAGCACAAAAAATGATAAATGAAAAGCAGGTTCAACCAGATAGTTAAATTTACTCATGGAACAAAAGTGTGTTCCTCACAGCCCATGTCCTCTTTTAAATCCCTCCAACACTCGATTGACAGCCAGTAGAAGGCTGCACTACAAATGTAGGGATGTCTGCTCTTTAGCAACCACACATCACACCTTAACAACCAGCCCTAACTCCCAGAATATGATGTGGCCACGAACATTTTTATTTTGTATTTTAAAAATAAAAAAGTGTTAAAACCGAATTAGCAACTCTTTTGGTAAAGGGGAGAGGTGGCAGAATACACAATATAAGAAATAGTGCAGCCGGCTCCATGGTGCCAAGTGAAGGGTTCGCTCAGCATGCTTGTGACCAGGGTTCATGTCCCAAGCCTGGCAAGTAGAAGCAGAGACTGGCAGGTTGGGGTTGTACAAGCATCTATTGGGTACTTCCCTCCCAGGAGATTGGACAGACCTCTGGCACCTGGGGGTGTATTGGAGATGAACTAGGCAGACCTTGACATGCCACCGTGTGTCCCCACTCCAGGGTGCCACTGATAGATCTAGCTAGGGAGGTGGATGGGACCAGAAAAAGAGAAGAAGATGGCCATCCCAGCTGCCCAGAAAATGGTGGCTCATCCCTCCAGCTCTGCAAAGTCTAGGAGAGCCCAAGTTGCACCATCATCGCCCCCACCAAGGATTGTAAGTGTGAGCCTTTGGGCACAGGAAAGTCTCCTTTCCTGGTTGTGACCATGGGAGGAGGGCCCTCCTGATGAAGGGATATGTTGGGTCATTCAGGGACGACACAAGGAGGGGCAGCAGATGGTGCCTGGAGGGGATGGAGGTAGCAGGGTCTTGGCCTCCTGAAAGATTTGGTGGCCAGGTTGGTGGGACGGAAACAGAGCATCAAACAAAAAAAAAAATGTGGGCAACCATATGCCCAACCAGTCTATTGAGTCACTTCAGTGTTCTGATTACCTCAGACCTCTCAAGCTTCTCTTTCGAGGTCTGAATTAATCAGAACCCCTCTGTGGCACAATAAGCTGGTTGCACATGGTTGCCTATGCACAATTCTCTATATCTGGCTTATCATGGCATACTATGGAGCCACCATTTCATACTCAATGTCACTCTAACCACATCACAGAACTCCACCATGACTGATATCAGCCATGGTCTCCAACCATGGGAGAATGAATACAATAGGAAGCTTTGTTCAGCTATTTCTCTATACCATTGCACTCAATTCCTCCAGAAATTCAAGACACATTAGGCCACATGGCGATCATGAGGAAGGTAGACTCAAGAGATTATATGAAAGAGGTAGAGGAGATGGGCATTAGGCAAATATTTGTCATCATGGAGATCACGTGATGCCTTCTGCTTGAGAGGATGCACTGCAACCCTGCTCCAGTCTTCAAAAAAGGGCTTAAGAGAAGCATTGAGATATAAACACCTTTAGAAGCTACCTCAAACATTACCCATGGCTTGGTCATCATAGCAGGCATCTGCTAAAATAGAAGAGCTATCTTTTACTCACCAAAATGGAAGTCAACATGTGCCAGGCTCTCCAGGCCTGCATATCACCTCAGACACCTGAAAAGACTGCTAAATGCTCCAAATCACGACCTATAGCCATGAGCAAGAGTTCCACTCCTCTGTCGGAGGAAAAATTCCTCACCGAATTAGTGCCACTTAAAGTAGCTTTCTTGAAGTTTGCTTCTGATCTATAAACATACAAACAGACCTCAAGGAGACCAACAAGAAAGTATGTGACGTGTCAGTACGTACAACCTCATTAGAAACCTGGCGAACCCTTCGGGTAACACCTGAGTTTCTATGTATGTTTGTCTAATGATCATTGGAAGAAAATGACAATAAAGAAGATTTAAAAAAAAAGAAACCTGGCAAACCCAGCTGGATCTGGAGATGGTAGCCTTGAGACACAAACTGAATAAAACAGAGCTAAAATTAGAAGATCTTGAAGGGCGGAACTGTAGAAACAACCTAATTCTCTTCAGCTTTCCTGAAGAAGCTGAGGGTTCCTCTCCAATATTGTTTACTCAAAAACTCCTGGTGAAAATCGCAGGCCCCACACGCCACCATCATCATGTTGATAGAGCTCACCTCTCATTAAAACCTCGGCCCCCACCTAACACTACACCAAGGCCACTCATCATCCACCTCCTGAGTTATATCAATAGGCAGCATATCCCAACAAAAATTAAGGAGCTGCAGGAACTCAAATGGGAGGATGCTCACCTTCGAATCTCACAGAATTTGTCTGTAGCTACCCAACAGAAACGGGAGGAGTACCATGCTTCAGTGACCAAACTAATTACTGCTGGAATTAGGTTTTGACTGATATACCCAGCCAACTTATAAGTATGGTACCAGGGAGGCTAGAAATCATTTGAGAATGCCAAACAAGTATCAGGAGAGCTCTTCACTATGTTCCCGGACCTGTTTGCTCATCGCTGAACTTCAGACTACATGATCAGTGCAATAGTGTTCAGTAAATTTAAGACCACGCTACAAGTTCCTAATGTTTTTTTTTATCATCTAGCTGATACCTGAGAGACCTCCTAATGTGCTGCTATGCTGCTTTTCCTTTTTCTTTTCTCCCTTCTCCTTGGCACCTCTTGGTCTGGTTGTGCTCCTAGTGGACTCAACATGCCAGAATCCTGCACTCTGAAAGCATCACCTATATAAAGCGTGTGAGCTCCCTTCATTTACCTATTTCAGGAGCCTATATTTTCAGTTCTTCATTACCCCCGAAATTTGTGTCTCCACTTATTATTCATGAGGCTCTGCCCACTCGTTTACTGACTCTGAAACATTTGTTCACTTTTACTCACTCCCAGTGCGGAGAATTAGCCTGCTGCTTGACTGTGTGCACGGTTGCAAAGCCTTCTGCACGAACATGCAATCCTCACAGGTGGCACTAGCTCTCTGAGTGAATTTAAATGAAAATGGACTTTGCTTTGCTCAAGAGGATCAACTAATGACACCCCAGTTTCATATCAGGCTGTCCCTTAACCCTTTTTCTTTCCTACTATGTTTTGTTCCCCTGTTTTGAGCTTTGCTTACTTTTTGTCATGTTAAAGGTTAAATCGGGCATGCCAGGGCCTGATTCATCCCCCATTCAAATCCTTAAATTTTGATATTGTTTTCCAGCAAGCAAGATGACTATTATTATCCTCCCTTATTTTTCTCACCCCCTTTTTTTTTTAAACTAGCATCTCAGATCTATAGAAGGTCAACATATGTTTAATGTTTATGAAATTTAAGCAAGTGCACATTTTTTGTGTATAGGCTTTATTGATAACTAGTAATGCTGTAAAAAGTTACACTAATTTTACAGTTGTTCATGCTCTTTGGCAATGTTTGTAATACAGGTTGGGGTTCAATCCCTGATGTTTACTAAATAGTTAATATTCCATGTTTCTTGACTTGGTTGGGAGGTTGAGGGGTAGTGTTATGTTAGCATAGGGAAGGCAGTCATGTCTTTGTTAAGGGGCTCACAACCCTCATTATTGCCTAGCCCTTATTGGGCTTATCTTCTCATGTTTATTAGCGTAAATTCGGTGTGCTTGGGAATATGCTATTTTGGGGGTCTTTTTTTGCATTGTAGGTTTGTGGGTTTCTTGGGGGTGGGGGCAGCAGTTGAGGGTTTTAGGGGTTTTTGAGCGGGAGGACACTGCTACTGGTAAAGGGGTCCTCATTTCATTACTCCTTCTGGAACTGCCTATCTCTTTAAGTACTAGTTTAGTATTTTCACCTATAAAACCAAAATGACTGGATATAATTTCTGTACATGGAACATTAAAGGGGCTCAGACCCTTGCTACAAGGATGAAAGTCTGGCTACACTTATGCAACCTTCAAGCATACATAGTCTTTCTACAAGAAACGCACCTGCTCTCCACCCAAATACACTACCTCCGTAGAGCATGGATGGGACAAGTGTTTGGCTCAGGATTTAACTCTCACAAATGGGGAGTAGCCATTCTAATCAGTCATAGAATACCATTCCTTTTGATTCAAGAAATTTCAGACTCAGAGGGTCACTATGTTGTATTAATGGCTATTTTAGGACACTCAGCGGTTATTCTTGGCTCTATTTATGGACCCAACTCAGACGACCCAGAATTTGTTACTGGCTTAATGACCACGTTAGTCACTCGGACTACTATCCCAGTAATTTGGGAGGGGGGACTGGAATCAAATTCTTTCTAACAGATCAGGCCCACCCAAAATATCCCTATCACCCGGACAAACAGCTCTGCATGAACTAATGCACCCATTAGGTCTTGCAGATCCCTGGAAAATAGCTTATTCTGACATAAAAGAATATTCCTTTCACTCCCTCCCTTACCAATCATTTTCTCGTATAGACTATTTTCTCCTAAGTGTGGACCATCTTCCAAGGGTCATATCAGTCTTCTATTCATCTAAAGTCTTCTCAGATCACCCCATTGCCCTGTTATTTTTAAGATTTCCTGCCTACAGTGCAAAGGGACAGAATATGGAAACTCAATAATCAAATACCAAAATCAGAAGAAAATTTACAACCTCTGCACACATTTATATCTAACTTTATGGAAGAGAATTTTTCCTCTATGCCCAAAATTGGTATATTATGGAGCTCACTAACGTATGCTGTAAGAGGTGAAGTAATCTGTTTAGCATCTAAGCATAAGAAACAGAGAAATCAAGCCCTCTCCTCCCTTTTTTAGCAAATTATAGAAGCTGAGGAAGGCCTGTCAATGTCATCCCCTGCAGAGGACTGGGAAAATGCTGAAGCCCTTCGAGCCAACATAACCAGCAACTGGTGGAAAAGGCCGGATTTTTCATGCTCCGATCCAAAACATTCTATTCTGATCAAGGTGAAAAAGCCGGTAAGCTCTTAGCCCTTTGGCTTCGGACACAGATCTCTGTTAGGATTGTCACTTCAATACATTATCCATCTAGAAATCTCATCACTTCTCCCAGGGGTATGTGCGAGGCCTTTAAAGAATACTATAGTGGCCTATACTCTCTATCTACCCTGTAATTTTCCCCACAAATGTTGGAATCCTTTATTAAGGATTTCAACCTCCCAACACTATCTAATCCTCAAGTTACCATGTTAAAGGCGCCTATCAACATAAAAAGAACAACTGCCATGAGCTTCTGAAGAAGGATTGGTTGGTCCGAAAGCTAGAGCACTTTGTTCTTGTTGTTACATCTATGTTGGTCCATTAAAAGGTATCAAATCATTTGCTTCTGGATCTATCAATATAAAGGAAGTACTTGACACCATTGATTCACTCCCATCCGATAAAGCACCTGGCCCGGATGGCTTTTCCACTAACTTTTATAAATGCCTGAAGGATACATTGCCTCCCATTCTCTTAAATACATTTCAATACTCTTTGGAAAAAGGCATTTCAGATATCTCCTTAACTCAGGCCACTATTGTAGTCCTTCCTAAACCTGATAAGGACCCTTTGTTTACTCCCAACTATAGACCCACCTCCTTAATCAATGTAGATTTAAAAATCTTGCCCAAGATCTTGGCTACAAGATTAAGTTAGGTCTGGGACTCACTAATTAGTTCGGAACAAGTAGGATTTGTCAAGGGACATCTCTCTTCTGACCATCTTAGGAAAATAGCTTATCTTTTTTCTGTGCCCGAGGACTCACCCATTCCTGCCACACTAGTTTCCTTGGATGCAGAAAACACATTTGACAGAGTTTCCTGGAATTATTTCTTCTCTCTGCTCCCCAAATATCGTATCCCCCAAAACTTTGTAAATTGGGTCAAAATACTTTGCTTCTCTACCTCAGCGTGGGTGCAATTTAATGGTGTGCTTTCTACATCCTTCTCATCATAACAAGGGATGCATCAGGGTTGCCCCCTTTCACCTTATTTATTTAACCTCTTCCTAGAACTTCTTATCAGAAAACTGAATTTATCACCACTTATTACTGATATTGCAATAGGAAACAAGGAATATAAACTCTCTGCATATGCAGATGATATATTATTGCACACTACATCCCCATCCCAATCTGTCACCACTGCACTTCAAATCATCTCGCAATTTGGTATCATCTCTAATTATAAACTAAATCTCGATAAAACAGAAGCTTTCCCTCTCAACAAATATACCCAGAGGACAGAACTAGAAAGCCTGGCACTTCAGTGGCATACAGATAAACTTAAATATTTAAGCATTAAGCTCCACTCTTCCCCTAAAGTCATGAAAAAACTTAATCTATATACTAATAAATACCCTAGAAGAGGACACAAAGCTGTGGTCCCACTTACCCCTATCTTTGTGGGGTCGCATGAGTACTGTGAAAATGAATATCCTGCCCCACATTTATATCCCTTGCAAATATATAACTGGGCCCTACCACTATCATAGTTCTCCCACGCTCTCAACATTATCAGCTCATTTTTGTGGGCTGGGAGAAAGTCCAGACGAAACAATATAAAACTTAACTGGCACAAAATAGATGGTGGCTTACAGGCTCATAACCTTTCTTTATACTACCTAGCAATACATCTAACTAGGACATGGTTTTGGCTACTCCCCTCAAGCAACTTTCCCGCCTCCTCCTACAGTCCCCTCTGGTTAGAAATTGAACGATATTTATGTTTGGAACAGGAGGGAAATCTGAACTCCATTTCTTTTACAAATTAAAAAAATCTTCCCAATAAACTGAAAGACTTCCCATTAGGTTCCATTCTTCAAACACAACACCAACTTAATACTCTCCTAAAGACCGATGGTCATAGGGGCGTAGCGCAACCACTCTTTAACAATCCTAACTTCTTAATCTCTGGCAAACTCATTAAAGCCAATCTTTTTTGACCCAATATGGGAATGAAGATGATTGAAGCCTTAGTTAACAATCTTAAATGAATGCCTTTTTAGGTAGCTCATGCCCTTTATAACTGGCCCTCCAAACATGTTTTCAAATACCTACAGATATTTCACATGTTAATGAAATATGTTGGTACTGGACAGTGGTCCAAGACATTGTCACCTACTCTCACCCCATATGTCAACTCTCTCCCACCATCCCATTTATTAAAATATACATATAAATTCCTACAAACTACAGTCTCTGGACTAGAGGGCCAAATATGCCATTGGTGGGACCAGTCTTTACCACCTTCTACTTCTCCTTGTCCCAGGCCAAGAATTGGGAAGCACTTATATAGATACATTAACTGGGATAGATATGGGTACATGCAATTTCAGATCAATCATAATCTATATTTAACCCTGACTAAACTACATCGTATGGGGGTCCCTGCCTTTTAAACTCTGCACCAAATGCTTAAAAGTCCCAGGGGACTTACCACACATGTTATGGTATTGTGATAACATTTCCCCATTCTGGAATTGCATCAAATCCTGTCTAGACCCATTACCTTCTCTGTCAGATAAGTTTACTCCTGTGATTTGTATTTTAGGAGATTATATGAATCGCCAGGGCCGCACCCAAAGAGCACACATGGCATTAATTTCAGCATTTGCCAAAAAGGTTATATTAAGACATTGGGTAGATACCATCACTCCTTGCCAAACAGAATGGTATAGGGAGATCATGTTTGCTATACAGGCTGAACATGTCATAGCTGGTATGTCCAATGGACTGGATAACTATAAACGTGTCTGGGACCCACTCTTCAACTTGCTATTGATTCAGTCTGTAGTGTATTTCAGTACATAGTGTATGTGTTTCACCATGTAGTGTATTTGTTTCAGTATATAGTGTATGTGTTTTTTTTTTAAATATACTGTGTATGTATTTCAGTATATAGAGTATGCAAAATGTTTCAATAGATAGGGTAAGTGTTTTAATATATAGTGTGTACAGTATACAGTGTATGCAGATTTATCAATGCATAATGTATTTATTTCAATATATCAAATCAAATCACCTTTATTTATAAATGGCGCCTTTCCAAACCAAGGTGCCTGTGCAATAAAAACATATAAAATAATTATCCCAAAGGGAATAAAATGCATAAGATACAGTAGCAGCTTCAATGGTCAACAAATGCCAGACCAAAAAGATATGTCTTTAAGGCAGTCTTAAAACTCTGGATGTATTTCAATATAAAGTGTAGTTGTTTCAATATATAGTGTATTTGTTTCAGTCGACAGTGTATGTGGATTTTTCAATGTGTAGTGCATGTATTTCAATAGATAGTGTATGTATTTCAATATGTAGTGTGTTTGTTTCAGTATATAATGTATGCAGATTGTTTTCAATATATAGTGTATGTGTTATATTGTATAGAATATCTTTTTCAGTAGATTGTTTATGTGGATGTTTCAGTCTGTAGTGTATGTATCTCAAAAGATGATGTATTTGTTTCAGTATATAGTAAATTTGTTTCAGTATATAGTGTATGTGGATTTTCAGTACTCAGTATGTGGATTTCAGTAGATAGTGTATGTATTTCACTATATAATGTAAGCATTTCACTATATAATATATGTGTTTCACTATATGATATATGTATTTCAGTATACAGTATATGTATTTCACTATATGATGTATATATTTCAGTAGATAGTGTATGTGGTTCACTACATTGTGTATGCATTTCACTATATGAGGTATACATTTCACTATATGATATATGTATTTCACTATGTAGTGTATGAGTTTTATTATACAGCCAGAGATTATGAATTATGTTCCTAATGGCTTGCCATATGTAGTACTTGAAGTTCTGTTACTGATTGTTGCTCTCCCCACTACATGATGGTATGGAATTTTATGTTATTATTTGCAATGTTATCACTTGTTGCTGTTTGCTGAAATGTTTATATGTCTATTCCAAATTTCCTTTCCTCCAAGACGCACCGTGAGACGAGTAACTTGTTGTTCAGTGTGCCCTTCCTGGTGAAACTCTTAAATAAATAAATAAATACAAACTCAATTGAGCCAAAGGCTAATTTCCAATGAGGTCCCTTTACATGCTCTAGAAAGATTATATAAACTGCTGCATAAAGACTTAGACATCAAAGTTTTTTTATCCTACATTTAACTGTTGACCTCACACCTCTAAGTCATGGCTGGCTCTTAGCTGCCCAACCATTATAAAGTCAATAGTAAAATACAGTACCTTGGCTGATAAATATTGGCCTTAGACAGACAGAGCTGGATTTTCAAAGGTTGATACAGGGTTTGTTTCATGCCCTGCATCAAAAACTTGCATTGCTACAGCTGTGCCAAGGTAGAATGCTCCAACTGCAACTGATTTTTATCATTTGGGGAGCAGTTGTAACAGTTTAACCTTCTTACAGCAGCTAGCGGCAAAGTTCAGCCACAAGCTGCAGGTCAGAGTATCCAGTACAGATGCACACTAGTCCAAAGAAAGTTGGTCTAGTGAGCAACAACTTGCTGCACAGGATGGAAAAATCCCATTTGTTTGCCACTGCCCGTTGCACCATATATTGGACACACTAGGGGCTTGTAGTATTCTTGGGCATTTGCTAATCAGTCCTCTACTATCTACAAGTAACTACAAGTAGTACTACTTCAGTAGTTACATGACAATAACCTGAACCAGGTTCAGCAGCAGCAGACCTGTGGCTCCACTCATTATGAATCCTAAGGCCAGGGACGGGTGTCGATCTGACTCTTCCACCCCCATCTCCTGTAGATGTCATCTGGGCTGGACTGTTATCCGCAACAAGTGAAAAGTACTTTACAGGATAGGTTAGCTTTCAGCAGCATACACAACAGAATCTCCACTTTAACAGTTGTTTATCAGATCAATAAAATTGTTAAAAAAACAGTTTTTTTTACTATTTACTAAAATACCTACAATACAGCTCATGGGGCACAAAATGGGGGGTGCTCTGACACTATACTTGTGCACACACCTTGGAGCGAGAAACAGACAGTAAAAAATAAAACACTGTTCAAGATGGACTTGCAAATGTAGTGAGGTCAGCACTGTCACAAACTCACTCAGCCGGTCAGCCCTCTACTCCCAAAGTGCCAACCTCTAAGCATATGATTTGTGGACAGTGAACAGAACAAGGTAACCCTCTTGTCTGTTTTGTGGGTTCAAGTCACCTTAGTCTCAAGTTCTGGAGGGATTCAAACTGTTAACCTCTTGTTAGCATACCCAATTATCAGGCTCAGATAATTCTGTCTTTGGGGGGCCAGATATCTTTGGCTACGGGCACCCAACCAGGTCTTTCAAATGAACCCTTAGAACTCTATGTAAAACTTTAGAGAACTCTATCAGTTTCCCAGTTTGGTACATCAATAAGCCCATACACAGTGTTAACTGTAACCTTTTAAAAAGCTCCACTTAAATAAAAAGAAATGTCAAGGCACTCCAGGCAGTTTCCATTGTAAAATATATCTTTACTTTAAAATATCAAAACAGAACAATAAATACAGAACAAATATCCCAAACACATAAAATCTTAAAAACAAAACAGTTTTTTAAAGTACAAACTAAGCTCTCTTATCCACATAATACTTATCTCCTACAGTGCTGATGTTGTCCTTCTTCTCTCAGTCAGAAATAAACTCAAATATGTCTCGCTAAGGCTTGCTCAGTTGGATAAAAGCAGTCCTGAGCCAGCCTCCTCTCTGAGGTCATTAAACTCCACCTTGGAGTATTAAAAGTTATGTTTTACAGCACAGGATGTCCCAACAAGATTAAAAAAAATGATAAGTAACATACTCAATTTCCTATCCTCAGGTTAACTGGTCAGAACTGGTTTTTGTTCTGTCACAAACACACACGCACACATAAACAGTTTCTGTGATGTCCTTCCAAAGCATCCTGGGAATGTGTATTGGACCTTCCAAATTCATCTGGATCCTTGTTATCTACACATCAAAGGTCTTTCTGATGTAATTCAAGGGCTCCCTGCGACACCCCTCCCAACACCGGTTCTTCCTGGCAACTATTGCAGGTCAAAGGATCTCCTTGAGGGCATTACAAAGTGGATACTTTGGTTCCTGCCTTCAAAGAAAATTTAACAAAGAAATTGCATTTTAAATAGCTCCAGATTTAGCTATGTCCTGTTCTTTGAACTTATCCCTGGGTGTTTTTTTTTTTGATGTGTCAGTTCAGCAAGACTGTGGGTCTTCTGACTGCCCTTCCCTTACATAAATTATATGTAATACAAAAAAAATGTGATACATGGATTAGAATCAGTGGTCCAAGTGTGACAAGCACCAGTAAACTGTAGTACAGTATGCTCAGGTCTCTTAGTCTCTTTCTTAGTAGAAAAATGTATTGATAGCATAAAACATAAAAAGAAAAAGAGACATACAGTGCAAAAATCTTACCCATATCCAACATGTAATGGCTGTGGTTAGGATGTTATCACTGGATACTTGCCTTGGACTGGTGCCCTGGGCCACTGGTTTGTTTTTTTGCTGTTTTTGCTGTTTTTTACTGGTGACACAACTGTTCTGTGGTACGGCAAAGTATCGGTTTTGAATTTTACTTCAATAGAAGTTGATTATAAGGTCTTTCTAAGACTTAATACCATATGATACAGCCAGCAGCACTGCATTAAGAAACCTACGATGTGACAAGTATTCAGTGATAACATCCTAACCCCAGCCATTATATGTTACATGTGGGTGAGATTTTTGCACTGTATGTTTCTTTTTCTTTTCATGTTTTATGCTATCAATAAATGTTTGTACTAAGAAAGAGACTAACAGTCATGCTGATCATATTACAGTTTACTGGTGCTGACCTCGCTACACTGACAAGTCCATCTTGCAGAGTTTTGTTTCTTTACTTTCTAAAATACTTAGAAAACTGCCTTCTCTGCAGTTTTGTAGTTAATGGCTCAAGTCAATAAAGATGGCAACCAGACCAATTTAAGCAACATGCACAACAGGGAAACTCACCCTATGTGGATTGTAGAGTTCAGTCAGGAGATTGTGGGACTTACATTTGCTGTTTAAAGACATAATGTAATAATTGCTATGGTCAATTTTAAGAAATCTCCTGTGTTGCATTTGCTTTTTTACTTACTGTAGATCACTGAAATCATACTGTGGAGGTTGTACTGATTTATGTGGTGCTACCAAGCTGGATGATAAACAACCCAAACCCACACTTCTATTAGTAGACGTGGAAAAAGCAGACTACAGCAGGAACTTGTAAAAACTAAAGAATATATTATTAATAAATATAGAAACTAAAGAATACATTATTAATAAAAAATAAAAATGTTGCTATTTTACCAGATAATAAATACTGCTGCTTTAAGTTTAAATGTTTTACCAATATTTGAAACATCAGGTTGTGCTTGTTCTCCCTTTCAGTGGCATTCATGGAGGGGAGGAGTGATCTAAGAGGCAGAAGCCCCCACTTTGGAAATGTCCATTAGTTTAGTCAGGTTGGGCAGCAGCAGTTTTCTTTCTTTCAATTTAATCCTGCTTTTCTGACTTTGCTGACAGTCAGGTCTAGTGACCAGTGACAAGGGTTAAATTTGGCTGGAGCCCACAAAAAATCAGTTTCACCACTTCTTAAAAATTGGGTGACAGTTCCACCACCTCTGTCATCTTTCTGCATTGACTACTACAGCAGAGTTCCACCACCTAGAAATAATGGTTTCACCACCTAAAAATCTAAATGTAAGAGTTTGATGTGCTTACTCAACTGGTATGATATATGCTTATGTGACTTGTATACATTGTGGCTGATCGCCTCGCTATCCATGGGATATACCACCCTGTAGGGGTACAATGGCAAGGAACCCTAGAGAAGGGTTCCACCTCTATAGGTGTTGTGGAAATGATTCCCTTGGCTAAAGGTAGCTTAGGAAGAAGCTCATGGGAAAGAGAGATGTGCCATTAGAGGAGGAAGGGGAGGATGGTGGGGCAATGAAAGAAACAAATCCTGGACTAGCCAGCAGGAGCAGCCTTTAAAGTTCTGATGAGGGAGTGGTTTGTTGCTCTACCCATAGAACTACAGGCATAGTCTTGCAATTCCCCACCTAAACTTTTACATTTAACCACTGCCAGTGGGTGAGTTATCTCCCGACTCTGAGTCCCCCCATCAACCCAAAGAAAGCCCTGCCAACACTTTTTTTTTTACTTACTGCTGCTGCATGATATGTGCATTGCATACATATGCCTAATGGGTTGAACTCTTAAATCACACATGCCAACACCACCTCCACAATATCACAACTCAAAGGAGAGTTGTCATATCTTTGTCATGCATGCACATTGAGGTGAACTCGAACACAAGTGCCACATGCTAGCTTGGGCTGGGTGGGACATGCTAGATTGGTAGGCTGGTCAGGTCTCCTTGCTGTAGTGATGCAGTTGCACATAGATTTAAAACAAAATCAGACTGCTTCTTGCTACAGAAAGTGAGACAAGTCTGGCAGGCTCCCAGGACTGTACCACATGTTGCAATTAATATTTTCTACCAGCACCCACTTGGTACAGTGCTGTATAGTCAGTGTGCACATGCTATACAGTGGAGTGTCGTCAATATCATCTCTGCAAGTGACAGAGCTACTAGTACCATCTGTTGTGGTAAATATGACTGATAGTCAAAAAATCCTTGATATTTTCTGATCCCCTCTGTTTTTCCACTGAAATGTAATGTAATGTGCAGCCCCAACAAACAAAACTGCAGACAGTCTGCTTAGAGCTGCTATTTTGATAGTTCACTGCAAGCAGTGTCTGACTGAAGTGATTTATGCAGGCCTACAGCAATAGGAAGGACCTGCTGTGAACTGATATGGGAGCAAAGTTGGTGAGATCGGAGCCTCAAAAAACAAAAAAACTTAAAAGTAGAAAAATAGTAAGTAAAACTATAGGCTGAGGCTACTGTCTATCATTCAGATCTCAGAATAAATGAGTGACTGGTGCATAGTGTGTTGCTGGACCCAGGGAGTAGTGGACTAGTTTGAACCTCAGTCCATGATTTTCTGCAAATCACTTTAAAAGGAAGTTAGAAAATTATGTTAATTGACCTTGCCAAATTTAGGGTGGGTAGCAGCTTGCTACCCATAATAATTTTTTTTCTTAGAAAAGTGCTCAGATTGCATCTCAGAGTAGCTAAATAAAAAAATTTTCTGCAGGCTGCCTGGGGCCCCAGACCCCCTGTGTACAGATCGTGACCAGCACAACTACTGCATCTTACAGGAGCTTCTAGCGGGTCACAAGGGCTTAATATCAGAAGCCGCCCTCCCTAATCTACCACTGCAGCTCCCAGATCATGACCAGCACAACTACCAATGCCTTACAGGAGCTTCTAATGGGTCACAAGAGTTTGATATTGGAAGTCTCACTCCTTGCTCTACGAACGCAGCTTCCAGATCATGACCAATGCAATTACTGATGCCTTACAGGAGCTTTTAGCAGGTCACTAGGGCTTGATATCGGAAGCCACCCTCCCTGCTGTACCACTACAGCTCCCAGCTCCAGGGCTCCCATATCTACAGGGATTCCTGTATTTTACAGGGATTTGGAGGCATCTACAGGAAAACGCTTCCCATACACTTGCATGTGTTATACAGGAAAACAGGGCAATTCAGCTTCCATAGGAAATAATGTAATCTACAGGAAAACATAGGAATATCACCCTGGAGTTACAGGGAAAATGCCAAATCAATATGGGAGCATTGCAGCTCATGGCCATCACAACTATTCAGCGCCTCACAGGATCTCCTAGTGGGTCATGATGAGAGCTTGATATTGGAAGCCTCACTCCTCGCTCTACCACTGCAGCTCCTAGATCATTACCAATGCAATTAATGATGTGCTACAGGAGCTTCTAGTGGGTCATGAGGGCTTAATATCAGAAGCCTCCCTGCCCGCTGTACCCACAGCAGAACCCAGGTACTGATCTCAGCTATTCCAGTGGTGGAAGCTACAAGAATTTCAGTGTCCAGCGCCATTTTACCATCGCTTGCACTGTTTCTTAATCGGCCAACCTGTGCTGATTGATTATAAACAGTAGCTGTTTCTTTCAAACTCAGCATGTCTGTAGCTAGAATTTAATAGTATTTCAATTCCGTTTGTTGAAGAACTCGTTCAAAGACAACCTACTGGTGCTTAACATAAAAAACAAAATGCTATTCCATCACACCTCTTAAGACCTCTCCACTCAACTTCAACTGATTACTAAGACTTCAACTGGTGAAACACTTAAAGGAGTGAAATCCTTCAAATATCTTGGTGTTACACTGGACTAGCACCTAACTTTTGAAACTCAAGCATGCATAATAAAACAGTAATAAAAAACACTCATCAAAAACTAGGCCTGCTCTATCTTATAGCCCCCCCCCCACAACTTGCATCACAGTCAAGGAAAACTATTGCATCTGCTACTGTACTTCCAAGTCTCCTTAATGGAGCTCCACTAATTTAAGCAACAAAGGTCCCAATCCTAAATAAAAGAAAGCATATCACAGAATAGCCCGATTTGCAGCTGCCGCCCAGTCATGAACCCACCACTGCTCTGTGCTCAATACACTAGGGTGGCTGTCTTACGAGGTCAAGCTGAAACTCCCTTTACTCTGCACCATATTCAAATGTATCCACCTTCCCTCACCTCCCTGCCTCTCCAGCTTAATTACACTGAAACCTGTCACGAGGTCCCTTTGATCCTCCCAATATCCTATGTTAAGTGTACCTAAGAGTCAGTTAGCTACTGGCAGAAGATTATTTTCCTTTGTCGCCACACACCTATGGAACAGTCTCCCTACCAGCTTACTCTCCTGCTCATCTTTTCCTCAGTTTAAAAAAACTCTATAAAGAAATCTTCTTCCCCTCACCTGTACCTATAAATGACCTGTCCTCCCAACCTCTTGTCCTCCCTCACCCCACCCTTCCTCCCCCCTTCTTTAAGCAAACAGGCTGATAACCACCTACCCTGTCACATAGCTCATCTAATTGATCTTCTTACTAATTATGATGTTCTGTCAAATCTGTAAAGGAAGTGCAATACTGAATAACTGCTTTGAAAGTATCACTTCACCTCTATTGAGCTTTACCTTACTGATATTAGTAATCAATGTATGATCCTGGGTTTCTGTAATGTATTGTCAAATGATGTCTTACATCTCATCTCTGTGCATTTTGTTTTCAACTGTTTTGCCTTACTCACTATGCATTTACTGTTACTGTCCGCCTGTACCCTTTTCCTTCCATGGTTATGGCAGTCATGATAGCTTAGCTCACTCCTGAACAGCCCTTTGCTCCTATGTATTTTGATATGTGCGATATTTTACTGTTGCTTCTGCTGACCTTAGCTGTAGTGTTCTATATAGAATATTCATAGAATCAGAGGTTAGAGGACTGGTCTAAGGAATGGAGACTGGCCTTTAACATACAAAAGTGCAAAATCATTCACTTAGGGAGGAAAAAATGGAGAGAGACTTACTGTCTGGAGTGTCAGACCCTAGAAGTCACTGAGGAGGCGAGGGACCTGGGAGTCATTGTTTCAAGGGACCTCAAGCTATCTAAACAGTGTGGAAAGGCAGTGGCCAAGGCTGGTAGGATGTTGGACTATATCGGGAGTGGATTCACTATCAGAAGGAGGGAGGTCATCATTCCATTATACAAGCAGCTGGTTAGCACACATTTGGAATATGCAGTGCAGTTCTGGAGGCCATTCCTAAGGAGGGACATGGACAGGCTGGAACTGGTCCAGAGAAGGTTGACCAAAATGGTGATGGGGCTTGGTCACTAATTTATTTATTTAGTTTTTGTTTACCGGGTAGGTGCACTAGCCAGAAAGACTATTTTCAGGCATGAGCCGGAAGAGTATGGAGACAAAACTTCAAAGAGACAGCATGATACAATAGTAAAATTATGTGTGGATGTTTGAAAATAACAGCAGCAGTGTAACAAAGAATTGTGGTAGTAAGACCAAGTTAAGCCATACAAGTTTATATTAGACAAAATACAATCAGGTCAAGTCAAGAATTGAGGTAGATGAGACCAAAATACTGCAATTAAAATTTACATAAGACAATACAATCAGGTCAAAAACAACCAGACACTGCACAATCAGATAAGAGGTAAGCTGCTGAGAAGTATGATAGCTGCCAAGTAGGGATAAGTGAAATGAGGAGCAATGGATAGGGTGGAGAGAGCAGAAAGGATAACACAGAATGGAGAAAAGGAAAAAAGGAAGATGAAATGTAAGAAATAAAGAAGTGAAATTGAGGAAGTGTTTCATGCAGTAGTGGACCCATGGCTTCCAGGAGATGACTGAGAGGAGGATGGAGTAAGGGCATGTGGATTAGGGTGGTTTGAAACAAGAGCAAAAGTAGGAGGAGAGGAGATAGTGTAGAAGTTCTTTCTTAAAGGAGGTGTGGGATGCAGATTGGCATAGGGTTAGGTGGAGTGAGTTCCAGTAGTGGGGCACATGACAGGCAAAAGCACGACCATCTTTATTAGTACGATGTCTCAGGATGAGGACAGGAACATTATCTGCAGAGCGTAATGCATAGTTGTTTTTCTGATAAGGAAGGAGACAGGCCAGAGGTTTAGGAATACGGGATCTGATAATATTATCAGTAATGGACCCAAGTGCATAAGACCTAAGTTCTTGTGAAGGAAGTCACCCTAGATCTGAGTAGAGGAGGCAGTGATGTTTCAGCCGGGGGGAGCAGGATGCAAAGCAAAAGATGTTATTGTAGGTAACATCCCACTTCTGAAGACTTGTGTTACAGGCAGAAACATACGTAGCAACCCCATAAGTGAGAGCGGGAAGTAATATCCCACGGGCAATAGCCAGTCTGGCTAAAGGAGTAAGAGCATAACTAGCTCAGTAGGCGATCCCAAGTTTAGAGTTTATCTGCTTACAGGTAGATTGAATGTAGAGGTCAAAGCTCAGAGATGGGTCAAGAGTAACCCCCAGATATTTAAATGAGTTTACAACCCCAACAGATGTACCATTCAGGGGGGAGACAGTAAAGTGAGTTTGGGAGTGTCTGAGTTTGAGACTGGAGCCAAATAGCATGGCTTGGGTCTTTGATTTATTAAGGACAAGTTTGTGATTTTCAAGCCACTGTTGGATCAGGTGATAGTTACAGGAGAGTCTTGCATTAATGTCCTTCATGCAATTTGAGCTGCAATACAGTACAATGTAATCCACATACAGTAGGGAGGATGTACTAAAGAGATTTGTGGTAATACTATTAATGAAGACAGAGAAAAGCAGAGGGCCCAAGATAGACCTTCGTGGTACCCCAATATTGATGGTAACCTTGTCAGAGAGGGTGGAGTTAAATTTCACGTATTGTGATCTATTCATCGGGTAGCTATCAAGCCAGTTGACAACATTAGGTGAGAAACCTAGAGATTTTAGGGTAGCAGCAAGGATGGAGTGGTCAACAAGATCAAACGTGTTGGACATATCAATAAAGATGGCCCCCATGATCTATGCCAGAGTCCATAGCTACTAGGGTGTCGGACGTGTGTTTACGTATGGCAGTAGTGGTACTATGACCCTTGTGAAAACCATGTTCAGTGTCAGTTAGGAGGTCATGTTTCAGGAGAAAGTTGGTGGTTTGAGTGGCAACAATTTTCTCTAGAATTTTACTGAGAACAGAGAGGATGGCAATGGGTCAGTAATTTGATGGGTCAAGCGGGTCTCCTTTTGTAAGTACAGGGGTAATTCTGGCCATCTTCGAGATATCTGGGACAGTGCTTTGACACAGGGAGAAGGTAAAGATTTTAGCTAGGGGAGCAGCTATGTGGGGGGCAGCTAGTTTTTGAAGCTTGGGTTCAAGGTAGTCAGATCCAACAGCTGCATGCTCCGAGATGCTTCTTAACAGTTTGAGAACTTCATTATTTGGGATGGACTTGAGATAGAAAGTTGGCCTGGGGGAATATGCAGGTGAGACAGGGTTTCATGGAGTAGGGAAAGTGGAGGTGAATTGAGTAAGGTCAGCAAATTGCTCATTAAAGAAGTTAGCAATAATGAGGGGATTGTTACAATGAGCGTCATTTATCAACATGTCATTTGGAGTGGAGGACTGTTTAGATCCCAGGAAGAACTTAATATTGGACCAGAATTCTTGGGGTCCCTCTGGGAGTCTATTAGTAGGTCACTGCAGTATGTGCTTTTCGCTGGTTTGATTTCTTTCTTGCAAGCATTTATTAAGGCTCTGTAGGTATTTAGGTCGGCAGGACAACCAGATTTCTTATAATGAAGCCAGATTCTGTTCCTCTGTTATAATTTAGACAGTAGGTCAGCTTTTAGCCAGCGGGTTTGCCTATTTATAACCCATCTGGAGGCAAGTTAACAGTGTTTTTCTCGTAGTTCATGGAAATTAGTCAAGAATATATTTAGGGCAGCCTGAGCATCAGATGATCTATAGAGAGAGAACCAGTGAGTACAAGCTATGTCAAACAAGAAGGCCTGTGGGTCAAAGTTTGCATAATTATGGAAAGTGATGCAATGGGGCTTTTGCAATATGAAGAGAGATTGAGTGACCTGAACAAGTACTCACTTGAGCAGAGGAGGGATGGGGGATATGACTGAGATCTTTAAGTATGTTAAGGGCATCAACAGTGAGCCGGTAGAGATGCTGTTTAATGTTCGGGGCTGAAAAGGACCAGGGGCATGCATTACAGATAGAGGGGAGGGCAGGTTCTGAGGAAACATCAAGAAGAACTTTTTCACAGAAACAGTGGTGGAGAAATGGAATAGGCTTCCAGAGGAGGTGGTATGGGAAGTCACCATGAGGGCTTTAAGAGGGCATGGGACAGACACATTGGTCTGATATTGGGGAAGGGAGCCAGAAAAGCCATAGCCACCAGCTAGGCACCATGGGCAGACTGGGTGGGCCAGGTAGTCCTTTTCTTTGGTCACGTTTCTGTGTTTCTATAGATGGATATGAGTCAGAAGCCAGAGGCCATTTGAACTTGACCAATTTCTACCCTATAAAGTCATATTTTTTATTTCCCATGTAATCATCCAAGGTTGCCTTGAAGCTGTCAATTATAGTGCTAGTACCCACCTTACTAGGAAGCCTGTTCCATGATCTAATCACTCTTTGACTACACCTCTGACCCTGTATCCAGGACCATCTTGAAAATGAGCTTGCTCGATAATGTAACTGCCTGGTTAAATATAGTTTGATTGATTGATTGATCGATTGTATGTTCTGTAGAATTCTCCTTTCAACTGATGTTGGTGGAATCTGCTACGTCTTTCTGTATTTCTGAGTAGGCCAATTGCTTTCAGTAGGTCCTAATTTTGTAGAGCTCTATATATGAAACACAAGTCGCCTCTAAGCCTCCTGTATTCCAAACTGTACAAACCAAATTGTCTCATCCTGTCACCCTACTGAACATCCTTTAGTTGCTTAATGTTTTTGGTTTCCCTTCTCTGTATCCTCTCGATCAAGTTGATGTCCCTGATCTAATGTGGTGCCCAATACTGGACACAATATTCTCAAGGGATGAATACAATGGAACCACAACTCTCCTGTCTCTACTTTTTATGTTCCTGTAAATGTACCTCAGTATTCTGTTCGCCTTACCGACTGCTGCCTTACATTGCTCTGAGGAAGATAGATTGCCTGAAACCAGCACTCCCAGGTCCCTTTCCATCTCTGAAACTGGAATAGTTTTTCCACAGAGACAGCAAGTGGCCCTTAAATTCTTATTACTATATGCATAATCTTACACTTATCTAATTTGAGGATCAGTTGGTTTTGTGTGACCCATTCTCCTACTTTATTTATTTCTGTTTGAAACAGTTGGATAGACTGGTTGTCATTTACTATACTGCAGTACCTATCTTGACATCATCTGCAAATTTTAAAATCCAGCAACATGATTAAGTATGTAGAGGTGCCACATAGATACTGAATAATGTTGGACCCAAGACTGACCCGTGTGGGGCCCTGCTTGTGATTTCTACCCATGGAGACTGACAACCTGCCAGACATACTGTCTGTTTTCTCCCTTCCATCTGAGACATCACCCATTTGACAATCTTTAATATCAAGCCCTGTGTCTATCAATCTTTCAATAAACTGTTTATGAGTCAAGGTATGAAATGCCTTAGGGAAATCTAAATGTAGCACATCAACTGGTAGACCCATATCCAGAACACTGCTCACTGGATTAAAGAAGTGTAACAAATTTGTTTGGCAAGACCGACCAGTTTGAAATCTATGCTAATTGATGTCCACAATACCCCTTGTGACTGTATGTTCGCAAAAAAGCACTCCATAGGATTAAGGACTGCTCGATTTAGTGGGAGGTAAGCTGCACCTAGTATTGCATCTAGGAAAAAAATGATTTAGCTTGGGAGGAGGTGGAGATGGTTCAAAGGAAATTCAGGGATCTAATAGAGGGATGTAGAGGGCTGATCAGTTCCCTGGCCTTCGCAAAGGTTCTACCAGTGCATTGTGCTGGCATGGACAGGAAACTCAGAGTAAAGGAATTTAACCTCTGGCCATGGCAGTGGTGCAGGGGAGAGGGCTTCTCATGCCTGGGAGACTGGGGGGATATGTGCTGGATGAACAGCTGTACTCAAGGGACAGGTTACACATAAGTGACGTAGGAGCTAGATTGCTAAGAGCAAAATTGCAGAGGTCTATTGATGAAAAACTGGGGGTTGATTTAAATTTAAACCAGACAGGGGAGGGTGCAGCACTAGGGGGAAAGGAGACTCTTGGCCTGGCAGAGATAACTTAGCCTGCACTCTCCCTCTGGGAGCACCAAGGGACAGCAGGAGGGAAGGGGATCATATGTGCAAAAAGGGATGGAAGGGTATACTGGCCAATGCCAGAGGCCTAGGGAATAAAATGACACATCTGGAGGTGGTGGTGGGAATGGAAGACCGGGACCTAATCACAATAACAGAAATGTGGTGGACCGATTGCCACAGCTGGGAAGTGGAGTTACAAGGGTATAGTCTTTTAAGGAGGGACAAGCAGGGGAAAAAAAGGTGGGGGGTAGCCCTGTATGTAAGGCATGGGACAAGAGTGGTGCAGCATGGGGAGAAAAAGGGATATGCCGAGATCCTTTGTTTCACTTTGGGCAGGAGGGAGGGAGGGACATTAAGGATAGGGGTGGACTACAGACCACTGCATCAGGCTGTGGAAGTGGTTAGGGAAATGGCTAAGAACATACAGGAGACAGTGGGTAAAGGGGAGATCCTAGTGGTTGGGATCTGAACCTACCCAACATGAACTGGCAAATGCTATTGGCCACATCAGATAAGAGCAGGGACTTATTAGAATCCTTGCAGGATGCATTCCTACACCAGCTAATTAGAAAACCCAGTAGGAGGGACGCTACGACGGATGCTGTCTTGACCAACTGGGACAGTGTGGGAGGGGTAGAGGTGGGGGAAAACATGGGAGACAGTGACCACCAGATGGTCAGGTTCTCCATGCAGGCAGGGTCAGAACTGGGCAAGTCAACCACCAGGGAACTGGGTTTCAGGAAGGCAAATTTTGGGAGAATGAAGGACATTTTAAGGAGGGAATTAGAAGGGACTCAATACCTGTGGGAGGTAGAACTGCTATGGGGGCAATAACGGGTGGAATCCTGAAGGCCACAGAACAATGCATCTGCAAAAATAGCAAAAGAAAAAGGGGGAGGACATTCCTGTGGTTCACGGCAGTTGTTAAGGAGGCCATCAGGGAGAAAAGAAAAGCATTCAAAGCTTACAAACTGTCACTAAGGTTAGAGGAAAGGGAAAAACTGAAACTATTGGGAAAGATCATAAGAAAGGCAAAAGCATGTATGGAGGAGAAAATACGGTAGCTAGGGAGGTGAAAAGGGGGGACAAAAGATTTTTTAGGTATGTGAATGACAGAAGGAAATGCAGTCAAGTGATTCCAAGAATTAAGGGACAGTGGGGTAATAATAGAAGGGGATATGGAGAAGGCAGCCATGCTCAATGAAAACTTCACATCAGTTTTCATCGCAGAGAAGGAAGGAAAAGGGCCTGCATTAACAAAAAGGGGAGGTGGGCAGGGAGGTAGAATCAAGCCCCTTCACAGAGCCGAGGGTGTTGGAGGAGCTAGGAAAATTAAAAACCAACAAGGCAATGGGTCCAGATCAGGTACATCCAAGGGTACTTTTTTTTTGTTGTAAATTTTTATTAATTATGAATTTTAAATTGTACAGACATGTAAAACACTTATACTTTGATGCAATGATGTATTAGCCACCCACAGGCTCCTGTCTGTGGTGTACAAAGAGCATAGTCATGCATCATCATTTACAACATTTACCTAAATGAATATAGGTGTAAACATACAATACATTACATCTGTAGAAGGATACATACCTAGGCTTATAGAGGAGGAGCCAAACCAGGGGTGGCACCCTTTTTCTCAACACCCCAACAACGAAACACAGAAAAAGATCACTACAGCGACAGCCACTGTAATGGCCAGTTTCCATGTTTCGCTTTCCCCCAGTGTTCTGCTACCTCCTCAGACCAACTTCAACCTGGAGTTGAGAATCGTAAAGTCCGGGGGGGTGCAGAGTCCCCCCCCCACATGGGGTGTGTGGGGGGCACAGTTCCACACAGAAAACACTGGGGGATTGGGCAGCACAATACCTGCATCGGTACTGTGCCATCGCTGTGCGGGAGTTAGCTATGTTTACTGTCGACCTCACTTGGTGCTTCCCAAACCACCACAAAGACAATAAAGTCAGATCAACATTCACCAAGGCATCTAATGACCAGGGTTTCTTAACTCCATGTGGTTTCTGATTCTCCCCCATCTGTAACTATGACAGCCAAGAAGAGACAGCCTCAGACCATATTGTGTCAACTGTACTACTTTCCTTAATAACTAATAATAATTTCTAACCTATTCAAAATTAAACTAACTGTACAGTACTGTACTGTAACTTTAACTAGGGCGTGTTTCATTACCTTCTAGTCCTATAATTAGCTGGATTTACCATTCTTTCTAATATGACTAACTGGGTATTTCACATTCTGGTACCAGAGACAATTCTTTATTAAGTACCGATAATCCATCAGTATCCTTTCTGGTACCTTCACCCTATCCCTGCCTTGGGTGCCAGGAATGCCATAAAGGGTGCCAGATTACATGAAAATCTGCATTTCTAATTTCCAGCATGTAAGATCTTCTCTCCATCTCATAGATTAGAGTCAGCGAAGACAAAATCTCATCCAGTGAAGGCACCTTAGTCGTCCACCAGTTACTAAGTAGTAAACATCCTTAAAATGGCAGAAAAAGGGAAGTTATTGTTAATGGGGGACCTGAATATGCCAGATGTTACCTGGAGCACCTTTGCTGTAGGCACATCCAGGAGCAGGGTTATTCTTGAAACCCTACAAGGGGCATGCCTCAGATGCCAAGTGTTGGAACCCACTTGGGAGGGAGCAATCTTAGACCTGGTACTCTCAAATGGGAATGGAGAAAGGATCTCGAATTTAGAAGTGGGTAGCCATCTGGGAACAAGCGATCACCAAACAGTGAGGTTCACAATAAACACATCCATAGAGTCAAGCCATACAAAAGCAAGAATTCTCTAATCACAGTCACACTGTGCTAGACAAGGGACAACTGACTGGAGCCGTGTTCGTGGATCTTTCCAAGGCGTTTGACATGGTCAGCCACCCCTCCTTCTCAACACCCTCAAGTAAATGGGTTTCTCTCAAGGCCCCCTGGACTGGTTTTTGAGCTATCTGTCTTTCAGAACACAGTGTGTAAGGATCAATAAGAAGCTGTCCAGCACACATCCAATTCACTCTGGAGCATCGCAAGGCTCCTTCCTCGGTCACTTTCTTTTTAGCATATTCCTTAACTCCCTTCCCTCCTCCTGCCCTGGAAAAATCATCCTTTATGTGGATGGTGCCATCCTCTGCATGCAAACCTCCCATGCAAACCCTGCCAGCCTTCAGGCCCTACTCCAGCAATCTTTCTGCCAAGCCGATCGCTGATTCACAGAACATAAATTAGTCCTAAACCTGAAAAAAAGCAAAGCTATGTTATTCTCTCACCACCTGAGTAAACTGGAAAACACTCCCCTGCTCATTCTCTCCAGCTCCCAGCAACCCTTGGAGCAGGTCCACTCATACAAATAACTAGGGATTACCATTGATGTCACCCTCACCTTCCACTCCCACATAAGCACTGTCACATCAGCTACTAATGTGCGGATTGGCCTCCTATATCACCAAAAAGACTGCCTACTGACAGATGCCCTGCGCATAGTCATTACCTAATCCATCATGTCCCTAATAGACTATAAGCTACCAATCTATGCAGCTGCAGATGCCACAGCCATCAACAAAATAAAAGTTGTTCTCAACAAGTCCTGCAGGCTCCTGTCAGGAGCCAACTGTACAACACACACCTGCACCCTTTACTCCCTTGCACAAATTCTCACATTTGAGGAAAGGATCCATTACCAGACCTGCCTCCTGACCAAGAAATCCCTCCTAGGGCTGACACCCACAGGTGTCATGGCATCACTAGTCAAGGCAAACCCACTGCCTGCACCCGTAGTGCAGATAAACCATCACTAGCAATTCTCAGGGCCAGAACTACACTAGCCCAGAGATCCTTCCCTGTCAGAGACCCAACCTGGTACAACACTCTTCCCACAACAGTCACCTCCCACCCAAAATCAGAGCTTTCAAAAGAGCTCTCAGGAGCCACCTTCTCTCCTCCTGCTCCTGTACCTGCCCCAAGTGAAGTAAATCCCTCCTGGGTCCGATCCTGTTTAATGCATACATATCAAACATCAGGGAGGGTATAGGGTGTGAAATGAGTCTCTTTGCTGATGACTCCAAGATGGGAGCAGTATTTGAGGGGGAAGAGGGGAGGTTGGCCCTGCAAGGGGACATGGACACCCTGGAAAGCTGGGCTCACACATGGAAATTAACTTTCAATATCACCAAGAGCAAGGTGTTACATCTTGGGTGGGGAAACCCTAAACACAGGTACACCCTGGGAGGGGAGGTGCTGGAGGCCTCAACAGGGGAAAAAGACATAGGGGTCATGGTGGATGCATGTATGAATAACTCTGAGCAGTGTAGGAGAGGGGCTAGCAAGGCAAACAGGATGTTGGGATGCATCGTAAGGAGGACCACCTCTAGGAGCAGGGAAGTGATTCTGCTGCTGTACAGTGGACCAGTTAGACCACACCTTGAGTACTGTGTACAGTACTGGAGACCACACTTGAAGAGGGACATACAGCTCCTGAAGAGGGTACAGAGGAGGGCAACTAAGCTGATACGAGGACTAGGGGATTTGACGTATGAGGACAGACTTGAGGAGCTCTGCCTGTTTTCATTGGAGGAGAGGAAAGACAGGGGGGACATGATTGAGGTATTCAAGTACCTCAAGGGAATAAATAGGGTAAAAATGGAGGGGCTCTTTAGACTAAAAAAGGGAGGTATCACCAGAGGGCATGGTTTGAAGTTGGAAGGTGGAAAGATGAGGGGGTAGAAGAGGAGGAGGTTTTTCACTGAGAGGGTGGTGGACCCTTGGAATGCGCTGCCTTGCAAGCTGATTCAGAGATCCACAGTACCAGGACTTCAAGAGAGGGTGGGCAGACACAGAAAGTGAATGTATCAGATGATGGCCTGGCCCCGGGGGGGTGGGGATGGATGATAGAGGTTTCTGGAACACAAGGGGGGGGGTCTCGGCACCCAACTAGGGATCTGAGGTTTGAGCAGACTCGCTAGACCATAAGGCCTAATCTGCTGGCAATTAGTATGTTAGTATGTTAAATGTAGTATCTGTGACAAGGCCCAGACAAAGTCTGACCTCAGACTTCGCCAAATATACCTTTGTAGCATAATATTACTGTATTAGCTACAACTCTGTATGGATCACCTCCAATGTAATCAATGTACATTTTGTCATGCTTTTCTGTATTGTGTCTTAGCTGTTACTCTGTGTAGTACACTGTCCAAGTGCAATGTATACAACTATGAGTAATGTCAACTTATGTATTGATTATATGTTGTCTAACTACTATGTATGTCCAATGAATGATGTGGAGCCTTTGGAAATGAGTCTCTGACTCAAAGGTTTGTAATTCTGCTATTTTCAAATAAATAAATAATTAAATAAATATTGGACTATAGGAGGGCCAACTTTGGGAAAATGAGAGAGTGCCTCAGAAAAGCTCTAGCAAATGGACACGAAGGAGGGGTGGAGGAACAATGGGGAATAATCAAAACAGCCAGCACAGAGGCAACAAGCCTTTGTGTGAAGCATATCAATAAAACAAAATGAAGGACAAAACTGCTATGGTTCTCAAAAGAGGTGGCTGGAAAGGTTAAGAAGAAGCAGGACAGAGAACTTTATCAGTTAAAGCAGAGTAAGGAAGGCAGTCAGAATAGCAAAGGCCCAAACCGAGGAAAAGATAGACAATTCTGTTATGAAGGGGGACAAAACATTTTATAGGTACATTAGGGAGTGAAGAAAGACCAAGGAAGGGACACAGAGACTTCATAAAGGGGAGGGAATGTGGACAGAGGGTGATAGTGAAAAAGCAGGGATACTGAACGAATATTTCTGCTAAGTATTCACAACAGAAGAAGAGGGGGAGGTACCTAAACCAAACAAGAGAAACACTCTGGATAGGGGGGTCAATACCAGCCCATTCACAGAAGAAAGGCTTTTGAAAGAACTCTTGAAACTGAGGGTGGACAAAGCAATGGGGCCTGATGCGATTCACCCCAGAATTCTAAAACAACTAAGGGTAGAACTAGTGACTCCACAGACTACTCACTTTAACAAATCATAGGATGATGGGGTGATACCTGAGAACTGGAGGAGGGCAGATGTGATTCACTTCACAAAGGTGGGAGCAGGACAAAGGCAGGAAACTACAGTTAGTTTGACCTCAGTAGTAGGGAAAATGATGGGATCACTTCTGAAGGAAAGAATTGTTGAGTACCTAGAGGCCAGTGGGGCACAGGACCCAAGGCAGCATGGATTCACAGTGGGAAGGTCATGTCAGATGAATCTAATAGATTTCTTTGACTGGGTGACCAAAGTAGTAGACCAGGGAAGGACTGTGGACATGGCCTAACTAGATTTTAGCAAGGCATTTGACATAGTCCCACACAAAAGATTAATATACAAGTTAGCCAGCCTTGGAGTGGGTCCCAAGGTGGTAGCCTGGATAAAAAATTGGCTGGACAACAGGACGCAAAGGGTAATAGTAAATGGAGTTCACAGTGAAGAAAGGAGGGTAACTAACAGGGTACCATAGGGTTTAGTACTGGGACCGGTCCTCTTTAATGTCTTTGTAAGTGACATTGGAGAGCACCTGGAAGGAAAAGTATGTCTCTTTGCAAACAACACAAAGATCTGCAACAGGGTTGATACACAAGGTGGAGTGGAAAGGATGAACAGGGACTTGGCAATGTTGGAGGAATTGTCAAACATATGGCAGCTCAAATTCAATGCAAAGAAGTGCAAGGTAATGCACCTGGGAAACAAACACCAAGGGGAAGAGTACACAATGGGGGGTGAGATACTAACAACAACAAAAATCAAAAGGGACCTGGGAGTAATTATATCAGATGACCTTAAGGTGGGCAAGCAATGTGAGAAGGCAGTAAGGAGGGCTGGAGGGATACTGGGATGCACAGGGAGAGGCATCAACAGTAGAAAACATGAAGTTATTATCCCTCTGTACAGACAGTTGGTGAGACCCCATCTGTAGTACTGCGTGCAATTCTGCAGAACCCATTTCCGCAAAGACATAGATAGAGTGGAGGCTGTTCAGAGGAGGGCAACCATAATTTGCAGAGTCTGCACCAGAAGACATATGAAGAGAGACTACAGCAGCTTAATATGTATACCCCTGAGGAAAGGAGCGAGAGGGGAGACATGATAGAAAGTTTCAAGTATCTCAAGAGAATTAACAAAGTCCAAGAGAGTAGCATCTTTCTGAAAAAGTGATGTGCAAGAACTAGGGGGCACAATTTGAAGATAGAATTGGGACGGCTTAGAGGTAATGTTAGGAAGTATTTTTTCATGGAGAGGGTTGTGGATACATGGAACAACCTTCCTGAGGAGGTTGTGGAGTCAAGAACAGTGGGAGAATTCAAGAATGCATTGGACAGACATAAAGCAATTCTAGTGGGGGATAGGAAGAAGTAAGCTGTTGGTTAACTAGAATCTGCAGCTTATCTAACAAGTAGGGAAATGGGCAGACTAGGTGGGCCAAGTGGTTCTTATCTGCCATCAAATTCTATGTTTCTATGGCAGAAGCAGGGGTCTCATCACCCTGTTTTTTAAGTATCCGAGCCCCAAGTTGTCTTACCTGACACCATAATTGATGAAGTACCGGGCAGGCTCAAAGAATATGGAAGAGCCCCACCCCACCCCCGTTGATGGCAGCACCAGCAGTGATCATTCTTAAGTACCCCAAGCCTGTATTATGTTGCTGGAGTCCTATACCACCAATGCAAGGTTTTGTTTTGTATCATTCTACTCCTGACATCTGTATACTGTGAGTGTGCAAGAGATCAACACTTGGCCCACTGTGCTTCGGAGATGGTTATTGCCATAACTGTTTCCCAGTGTTTTGTGGCTTTCTCCATTTGGTCAAGGAGGGCTTCCTTAATCACTGAGTATATATGGCTTGCCTGACCTCTGACCATTTTAAGCCACTTAGACAAGGGCACATATCCCCTTACTTCTCTGTGGCATTGTGCCAGGAGAGGCCTAGTGGCTTCCTGTATCTTCAAATATAGCCAGAAATCCCTCTGTGGGATATCCCATCTCTCCTGAACATGCTGGAATGAATCCACACACCCCCATGAGTGAAAGAATGTCAGAGAGGTAGTGTATCCCCTTTGGGTCCAAGCTGCCCAACTTATCACTTCCTTTGCTATGGTGATTTAGGGGTTATGCCACAATGGAGTGTAATTGACCTGGGCCGGTGATAGCTTGAGGAGACTGTGTAGCTGTTTGCAATATTTAATGGCTGCCCCAACCATGGGATATGTAGCAGAAGATGCCTCCCATAGGAGGGATGCCAGAGTTGGAAAGCCCACCAGGTCTCTTTCCATCTGATGCCATTGTGGAGATTGAGGAATTACGAGGTGAAACCAGTGCAGAGTTTGGGCTGTGTGAAAGGCTATCGTGTATCCTTCCAACTGGAGCAGCCCCCATCCACCCTTTTTCCAAGGGGCTTGCAGTTTAGTCCTGCTATACCGGGGTGTTTTCCCATCCCATACAAAGGACACTACCATCTTATCCCATCTGATATACCAACATAGTGGGAGTTACAAGGGAATATGTGACAAAAGATGTTACCTTTGGGGCCAACGTCATTCTAATGGCTGAAGTCTTACCTGCCATTGTGACTTGTAACTGGGCCCACCTACCCAGTTCCTCCTTACACTCCACTATTAGAGGCCCCAGATTTCTCTCCCATAGCTTATCCAATTCGGTATGAAGTTTTTTCCCCTGATAAGTCAGATCCTCAACTCATTTTAGCCCCATGTGGGGCACAACATTGGGACTGCAGTGGTCATTGAAAGGCAGAATTTCAGTTATGAAGGTGTTAACTTTCAAGCCAGATAGTATAGTAAATAAATGGAGATGGTCAGTAAGGGAAGTAATGACAAAGTCAGATCAGCCAAGGGTATAAACAAGTCATTAGCATATAGCACAGTGGTGTAACAGTGACCTTTTATGGGAATACTTCATGTTATCATGTTGTCATATAGCTGCTGCTAGTGGTTCCACTGCCAGAACAAACAGCATAGGCAAGAGTGGACTCCCTTCCTCCTCTACTTGATTATGGAGATATAATCTTTAGCTCCTCAGCAATCTTAAGTCTGAGCAAATGGGAAGTGCTTTATCATCGTACTTTACGGTTCATTACAAACTTACCCTACCAAACCCATCAATGTGATTTGCATGCAGCTGTTGGATGGACATCACTCTCCATTAGATGTATGCTTCGTGTCGGTAGGTGGACCCTTAAGATGCTCCTGAATAAGCTTCCAAACTATCTAACATCCCTCATCCACATCTCCCACCATGCATGCCTTCTTAGGAAAACAGATTTTATTTTCCTCAATGTTCCTAGGACTCACGCTTCCTTTGGTAAACAGGCTATATCAAGTACTCTGCCAACCATCTGGAATCAGCTCCAATCCACACTGAAGCTATCCAGCATTGTTTCTATCAGTTTTTTCAACAGGCTGGCCATATCCAAATTAAAAGATACTAATATCTGCTCTTAAACCTCATCTACGCCATTATCTCCTGCCATGCCTTCTTAACCTTCAGGTAATAGTTTGAGCCACACAGGTTTCCTCCTCGCATTTTTTCCTGACTTTTATTCCTAATTATCTTCCATAGTTCGACTAAATTATATCTCCAGCCATCCTCCTCACTGTCCTCCGTACCATAATAAGTCCATATTACACTTTCTCCTACCTTCACCCTCCACCTCCCTGTTACTCCCTAATCCTATCTTTACCCTTTTACCCCTGCCCTGACTCCATTTCTCTTCCACCTCTCACATACCCCCATCTCTAACTACACCTAATCCCCCTACCCCCCAGCCCCCTAACTAATCATCCCCTTCCTGCTCCTTCATACTGTAACTGCTTCTCATTATATGGCTGTAGACGTTTCAGCCCCATTCCTCTCTTCTTTCCCATTCCTTCTCATCACTTCAGCATTTATTACCTGCCTTATTTCCAAATCAAACACTATATACCATATCACCTGTTAGTGTATTTAATTACTATGATATTGTTATTACACAACGTGTATTTGTCTTCAGTATGTATTAGGACCTCCTTGTGAACGAGCTTGCTCAACAGAGTTTTCCTACAATAAACTTGAATTTGAACATAAACTTAAACTTGAACCTCTTTCTCCTGGGATTGAACTCTATTCATCACCACTCTCTGTGTCCTGTAGCTCAGTCAATTTTAGTCCCATTGTACGACCTTGGAACCTACTCCCAGACTGTACGACTTGTTACTAGCCTCCTGTGTGGGACAGTGTCAAATGCCTTGCTAAAATGTAGGTAGGCTATGTCCACTGCATTTCCATGATCCACCACATTGGTTACCCAGTCAAAAGAAATATATCAGATTTGTTTGACAAGATCTCTCTGCTGTGAATCCATTTTGCCTAAGGTCTTGTGCTCCACTAGCCTCCAGATACTGTATGCCATAATACTTTCCTTTAACATGGATTCCATGATTTTCCCCAACATTTAGGTCAAGCTGACCAGCCTGTAATTTCCAGCCTCCACATTGCTCCCACTTTTGTGTAGTGGTACCACATTCTCCGCCTTCATTCTTCTGGTACCACTCCCTCCTTCAGTGATTTGTTAAATAGGGCTGTCAGTCGTGTCTCTAGTACCTCCCTGAGTTCTTTTAGCATTCTGGGATGCATTCCATCTGGCCCCATTACCTTGTCCACTTTTAGTTTTGAGAGTTCCTTTAGGACTCTCTCCTCCGCGAATGGACTGTTGTCCACCCCCCCCATGTGTGTTTCTGCCCCCTAATTTTAGTCCCTCCTCTTCCCCTTCCTTTGTAAATACTGAGCAGAAGTATTCATTTAGAATTTTTGCTTTTTCTAGGTTTTCCTCTGCAAACTCCCCCCTCCCCCTTATTCAACTTCACAACCCCTCCACTGGTCTTCTTCCTTTCTCTGATGTACCTGAAGGTTTTATCACTTTCTTTTACTGACTTTGCTATCTTTTCTTCAGTTTGAGCCTGGTACACTTCCCTGTCTCCCTCCCTCTTTGTTTCCTTGTACTTTCTGAACGCCTGTTTTTTTTTTCCCTAACCTCCCTGCCACCTCTTTTGAAAACCATAGTGTTTTCTTTCTTTTTGCTTAATTTATTAGCTTTACACTGAAGCCTGCTGTCTGTGCTATGGCTCCTTTAAGTTTCTGCCACTGTTCCTCCACTCCTCTCCCCCTCCCCCTTTTGCCAGGATTTTCTGGATGTGTTCCCCCATTTTTGCAAAGTCTGCCCTCTTGAAGTCCAGGATCTTTACTTTTGAGTGACTCGACTACTACTGTCTTCACCTTAAACCACACTGTATGGTGATCACTGGTCCCTAGATGGCTGCCCACTGATAGATATGTTATTCTGTCAGCATTTGTGAGAACCAGGTCTAGTATTGCTCCATCCCGTGTGGGCTCCATCACTAATTGTCAGAGACACGCACCTTTCAGGGCATCCAAGTTGCAATTTCCATAGCAAAAGACTGTGAAGTCACAATCAGTGGATTATGACTTTAGCTCCAGAATCAGCATACAAGAACTGAAAGGGATATATCTCCTCTTTTCATGTACATTTCACTGCTTTATAATAGTGTGTAGGGCTTTTCAGTGATCAAATACAGATCAATTAAGGATTATTCCAAAATAACATTGCTAGTTGGGGATAATGAATGGAACAGATAATGCACCAAATGAGTGTTATACCTTCTTATTAACATTTGTATAGACTAGGCATTATACCTTCTTATACCTGGCACACATATTCCCTGTCCCCTTTCCATTGGAAGCACTGTTTAACAGACATTTATTTTTCAGGGTTTCTGTGGCAGTCACTTTAATCCTGTTAAGAGACTATATAACTATCTAGAGTACTTGGACATTAGCATGCTCCACCCTGTTGTCTTCTTTCACTGCTTATCTTTTAAATGGAATCTCCCCTCCCATACTTCAGCCTCACTCCCTTTTTGATTCACTGTTGTCCACTTTTCTACACAATGTCTCTGCCTTATCTGGCAAAAAAAAAACTTTTCAACTTCCTAAAAATGTTTCACAATTGGAGTGTGATGAGCTCACTTAGTTCTTTGTGGATAAGGTGGCCGGCATCAGGGCAGAGATCCAACTAGCACATTCTATGGGGGATGCTAATGATCAGTGCTCAGTCACTTTCCATCACTTTTCCTGGAGTACTTTTGACCGGCTGGAGTTCATGGATGTTATGTGGATTGTCCAGGGTATGCACCCTACATGCTGTAGCTTGGATCTGGGCCCAACTTCCCTGATAATGAGTCATTGTGATATAATTGGCCTGGTCCTTGCATGGCTAGTCTGGTGTTGCCTCAAGACGGGGTGATTTTCCTAGCTCCCTGTAGGAGGCAGTGGTGACACTGCTCCTGAAGAAAGCTTCTCTGGACCCAGACTGCCTTGCTATCTACAGACCCATCTCTAACCTTCCCTTTGTGGGGGGAAGATGATTGAGAAGGTAGTGGCTTTACAGCTGGAGAACCATTTGACCATCCATGACATCTACAAACCTCTCCAATCTGGTTTTTGAAAGAGGCACAGTACTAAGACTGCACTGGTTTGGGTGCTCAATGATCTCTTGATAGCTAGAGATCAGAAAAAATGTTCCATCTTGGTTCTTCTTGATCTCTCCTTAGCATTTGAAACCGAAACCGTGGACCATGGGGTGCTTCTTGAGCACCTGAGCTTCATCCGTCACCTGTCTGGCACAGTCCTCAGGTGGTTTAAGTTCTTCCTCACTGGCAGAACTCAAAGTGTTGTGTCGGGGATTTATTTCTCCGACCTTTTTTTCTCTGCCATGTGAGGTCCCTTAGGGTTCAGTGCTGTCTCCCATGCTGTTCACTGTGTACATGCTGTCCCTCAGAGACATTTTAAGACAGTATGGGCTGAGGTTTCACTGCTATGCTGATGATACCCAGCTCTACCTGTCTTTTTCACCCAGTCAGGATAGTGCACTTTCAGTATTTAACAACTGCCTCACTGAAATTCAGGACTGGATGAATTCCAGCTGGCTGAAGTTGAACTCAGGAAAGACTGAGGTGATGGTTGTGGCTCCTGGTAGCCGGAAAGAGGGGTCAGGGGCTGGTCAGCTTATGGGGCTTTTCCTGCGGGGCTCCCATCTTCTCTCCTCTGAATGAGTGTGGGACTTGGGGGTGATTCTTGACAATGGGCTGACACTGTGATCTCAGGAGTCAGCGTTCATCAGGTTTTCCTTTTACCATCTGAGGAACATCACCAGGGTCAAGCACCTAGTTCCATCTGATGATCTTTCCATGTTGATCCACACCTTTGTGACCTTGCACCTTGATTATTGCAACTCCCTCTACCTAGGGCTACCAGGGGTTGATATCTGCCACTTGCAGCTGATGCAGAATGCAGCAGCCCGGTTGTTAACAGGGACCCCTCAGACATGTCATTTTACACCAGTGCTATGCGAACTGCACTGCCTGCCGATTCAGTGGCAGATCACTTTCAGGGTCAGACTTTTGACTTATAAAGCCCTACACAGACTCAGCCTGGACTACCTGAAAGACCTTCTGTCTCCCTACTGCCCTAGGTGATTACTCTGCTAGGCTGACAAGGGGTTGCTAGAGATTCCAAGGGTATCTTTAAAGTCATCAGGGGCCCATGCATTTATGTATGTGGCCCCGACCCTATGGAATTCTCTACCCCATCAGCTACAGGAGTGCATGACTGTGGGGGGTTTCAAGCAGGCCTTGAAAACTTACTTGTGGCACCAACACTATTCTGATTGATTTTATTGATTTTACTGACTACAGGTATTTGTATTTATATTGTGTTTTATATTTTATTTTGTTTTTATCACATTTTTGTTAAAGTGCATTGATAACTTTGAAAGGCACTAAATAAATAAAGTTATTATTATTATTATTATTATTATTACAAATCAACAAAATCACATAGAATTAAATATGCATTAGCAGTCAGGTCACTTAAAGCAGGCAGGAGGAGAGAGACAAGAGAGAGACAACCAAGCTGAAAAAATAGTGCTGCAATTGGTCTACTAAACAGAGAGAAGAGAGTATTTCATTCAACTGATGTGATGATTTGTAGTTGTGGAAAGATACACTGAAAACTCCAAAAAGTTGTGTTTCGGTATCCCATTTTTAAAGCTAAAGCAAGACTGCTGCAGGCTCCAGCCACAGCTGTAAAAAGAAGGATTGAGAAGTGTAATGACTGGCTGAGGAGCTGGTGGAAGGTGGTCAGGGTTTGATTGTATAGGAGAATGGGGAGACAGGTGGCCAGACAAAGGGCTGTATTTGAAGGATAGGCTGCACCTAAAGTGTGAAGGGTCTGATGTACTAAGGGACAAACTGAGAGAATATATGGAAAAAGGTCTAGGTTTAAATTACTGAGGGGGGAAGAGGTTGGTCAGTGGGCACAGAAACTCCAGGACAGGGAGGTCTATGGATGTCACCCCCCCACACACAGGCAGAAGCAATCAGGTGGGAGGACATGGGGCAAGTGAGGGCAACCAAGGACAGGGGGCAAAGAGGGAAGATAGGCAGATAAAGAAGCATACAGGAAATGGGCTGGGATGCATAGGGTCAAGATGGTGGGTAGTGTCACTAAGAGCTCACAGTCTTGGAAACAAGATTGCAGACATGCAGGCCCTCTTAGTGGGGGGAAGGTAGACATAGCAGCAGTTACTGAGCCCTGGGTTTCAGTACACCATGACTAGGACCTCTTGATCCTGAGGTACAAACTGTACAGAAGGGACAGAGTAGTAGGCAAAGGAGGTGGCTGCATACATTAGGGAGGGTATAATATGCTCTAGGGAGGAGAATGAATAGGGGAAAGTGGAATTGCTATGGATCCAGCTCAAGAACAACAAGGGGAGGAAGGTCAGGTTGGGGGTGATCTACAAACTGCCAAATGAAGAGGAGGAAAGGGACACAGAACTGTGTAAGGAATTGCTGGAAGCAGTAGGAAAAGGGAGGTGGTAGAGGTGGGGAACTTTAATCTGCCTAAGATGAACTGGTCTACACCAGCCACATTCTTTGCCAGTACAGCAAAGGATTCTGAATGCAATTCAAGGAGGATTAATGACCCAGGGAGTTCAGCAGCCCACCAGGGAAGGGGTAATCCTTGATCTAGTGCTCACAAATGGGGAGCACATACATGACGTACTGGTCAAGATACCCCTGAGAGGTAGAGACCACAGCACAGTGTGGTCTGGTTTGGATATGGGAAGGGAAAGCTTTCATACCAAGACTAAAACCCTGGACTTCACGAGAGCAGATTTCTGTAAAATGGGGGTGGTGCTAAGGAAACGACTGGAGGGCATCAAAGTACACATGTGGGTGGACAGACAATGGGCCATTATAAGGGATACAATACTAGCAGACACAGTGAATTGTGTTAGGCTTGGGGGAAAAAATAAGAGGCCAAATCACCCATCTGGTTCAACTCTAAGGTTGCCAGGGTGGAGAGGGAAAAGAGAGCAACCTACATGAGATATAAGAGGACTGAAAGAGAAGCAGATAAGGAGGAATACCTGAGGCTATCTAAAGTGACAGGCAAAGTGGTGCAGCAAGCAAAGGCACAGAAAGAACTGCAAAGAGCAGAAGTGATTAAGACCGGGGAGAAGGCCTTTTTTTGCAACATAAGCAGAAAGAGGGACAGAAAGGAAGGGATAGTTAAGCTGAGAAAGGGAGATGGATGGGTGAAGGAAGAAGTGAGCAAGGCAGAGGTATTGAACAAGTACTTCTGCTCTGTCTTCACCAGAGAAAAAGATGGGCCAGTTCCACTCAGCGGGGCGGGTGGTGGAGGAGGGAGGGTGAAGGGGCAACATACCTGATTATAGAGGTTGATAGAGTAAGGGAAGGACGGCTGGCACCAAAGGCAGACAAGTCCCCAGGACTAGACAGCATACACCCTAGGGTACTGAAAAAGCCAGCAGAAGAGCTTGCAGGGCTGCTGGCAGGCATCTTTTTTTTTTGCTCCTTCCCAGGCTTCCCCGGCCAGTCACTCCTTCAGCCCGCCTAGGCTCAATGCAGCCATTTTTCCCTTTCACCATCCACCATCAATGCCACAGCCCCCAGGTAACCTGACATAACTCTTCGTTGGGAGGGTCATCCCTTCTGGAAGACAAGCACCCCATAGGTGCAGACACCTATCCTGAATACAGCGGGTCGGCTTGGACACTTCCAGGCTTCAAGGTGACAGGGACCAGCAGCTATCATCCAGTCAACCAGGGGGAAGTTTTCCACTTTCTGCCCTCCCAACTCCCTTCTTCCCTTAATGGACCAGTCGCGGTGACAACCTGGGGCAGAAACTTACTGGGGTGTCTCAAGGCATCATGTCACCTAGAACATCACCCAAGTCACCTCCAGGTGCCAAAGGCCTGGCCACCCCCCTGGGAGGGAAGCATTTAATGGATGATCTGGACCGTCTCCCTGCTGGTCTCTGCTCCTGACACTCATGCTCTGGGCACAAACCCAGGTCACCAGTGTGCCAAGCAAACCACTTTGCTTGGTACCATGGAGCCGGCCTAGTGGACTTCTTTAATGCATCCCTGGAGTCGAGTGTGGTGCTCAAGAGTGGAGAATGGCACATGTGGTGCCTCTCCATAAGAGCAGACATTGGGATAATCCGGGGAACTATAGGCTGGTAAGTCTGACATCGATTGCATGCAAAGTTATGAAGACCATACTCAAGGAGAGGTTGGTAAGGTACATAGGGGAGAAGAGTCTACAGGATGAAAGGCAGCATGGGTTTGTGGAGGAAAGATCCTGTCAGATGACCTTGATTGAATGTTTGACTGGGTCGCCAGGGAGGTGGATGGAGACAAAGCGTTAGATGTCATTTACCTGGACTTTAGTAAGGCTTTCAGTTTGGTGCCGCGTGAGCGGCTACTCAGCAGACTGAAGGATCTGGGGATCAGGGATAAACTGACATGGTGGAAAGACATTAGATATGTGTGAAGCTGACATATCTCGTTCCTTGAAAAATTGCGCAAAATCTGCACATTTCATGTAATTTTTCATGGAAGCAAAATGCAAAATTTCACCCAAAAATGGCAGAATTATGCCATTGCCCTGGCCATCAAAATGATGGGGATTGTAATGGGCATGGTATGGATACACCCCCCACCACCTGGCTAATGGTCCCTCTCCCCACATGATCACCCATCCACCCACCTGACATTTATATAATTAAAGCCCTGGTGGCTAGTGGCCTCTCCCTCCACCAGGTCACCCCTGTCTGATGTGTATTAATAAAAAAACATGTTGACTGGCAGTCCCTCCCCCACCATGATTACCCCCCCATATGAATTAAGAAAATAAAAAAAATTATACAACCTTGGTGGCTAACAGTCCCTCCCCCCATCCAATCAACTCCTCCACATGTCCAGTGCTCCCAACTCCCCCATCCTTTCCTCCATAGACTAAATAATTTTCCCTAGTGGTCTAGTGAACCCCTTTGCTCCCTATCCCTGATCAATCCCCTAGTATGTGTTTGTTTTTTTAACATATTCCCCAGTGGTCTAGTGGCCCCTCACCCACCACCCTGGCAGCTGTCCCACCCCACTCCCTCCCCATCCTGAAAAAGAGTGGGCCCCCGGCACAGCCCTCCGCTCTCCTCCATGGCTGACAGCTCACTTAAATGTGAATGAATGAGCACACTGAGCAACTGCTGCTGTTGAACTATTAAACTATAGCATTTCACCATCTGCGGCCAATAAGGACATTGAAAGGACTCTTGAACAGTGATGTACTGAAGCAAGTTTGAACAACTGTGGTACTGTACTTTTGCATTGCACTGAACTGTGTCATTTTCTTGGTGAATTAAATCTCACTTTGCTTTTATATTTCTGGTCTACAGTTTTGTGTGCCACTACTCCCTTTTGAGTCCCACAAGGATCAGTGCTGGGGCCGATGTTGTTCAATGTCTTCATAAATGACATTAGGGAAGACATAAAGGGCAAGATGTGCCTGACTGCTGATGACACCAAACTCTGGGGAAGGGTGGATACACTTGATGGGATACAGGGCATATGAGAATACCCCAGGAAACTTAAGAGATGGTCAGAAATCTGGCAACTTGGCTTCAATGCCAAGAAATGCAAAGTGATGAGCACTGGGGCCAGAAATCCTAGAACCAAGTATTACCTGGGGGCAGGTAGATGCATCAGAGGAAGAAAAGACCTGGGGTTGTGATCACTAGTCACCTGAAACATTACATGCAATGCAAGAAGCCAGCAGCAGTGGTGAACATCCTGTCTGGGTGTATAGCCAGGGGATTCAGCAGTAGGTGGAGTGAATTCATATTGCCCCAATACAAGTCACTGGTGAGACCACATTTAGAATATGGGGTAAGGTACTGGAATCCATATCATAAGGGGGACATCAGCTTGTTAGAGAGGGTCCAAAGGAGGGCAACCAAGATGATAGGGGACAGCAGCGGAAGTCTTATGAGGAAAACCTATAAGTCCTTAGGGGACAGGGGAGAGAGGGGGGATATGATGGGGACCTTCACGTATCTGAAGGGAATAAATAGGGTGGCTACAGAAGATCTCTTCAAACTGAGTGACAACAGATCCACAAAGGGGGCACAGTTTGAGGTTGGTGGGGGTGGTTTAGGAGGAATGTTAGGAAACATTTATTCACAGAGAGGATGGTGGACAAATGGAATGTGCTGCCAGAATAGGTGGTCTTAGAAAAGATGGTGAGAGGCTTTAAGAGGGCCTGGGATAGGCATTAAAGGAAGCTGTGGGACTGTGGGAGGAGAGTAATAAAGGACGGGTTGATAGGGTGGGGGGGGCAGGGTCAATCGCGTAAGCCAGGGACACTGCATCACTAATAAACAGACTTGATAGACCAATTCGGCCTTCTTCTGCTGGCTCTTTCATATGTTAATTTAATAGGATAGGGCCAATTACTGAGTCCTGTGGCCCCCGACTAGTGACTCCAGTCTCCACAGATGTATGCCCTCTCACCCTTGGGCTAAGAAGCATCATACCATCTCTACCCACTTCTGTATAGGCTAGGCCTTATATCTTCTGGATTTATATCTGTATAGGCTAGGCAATATATAGTATATTGTCTACTCACATCTGTATACAGTAGGATAAGCATTATACATTCTGTACTCACATTTGAATAGACTAAGCATTATACAGACTCTTCCGTATTCACATCTGTACAAGCTAAGCACAATACCTTCCGTACTTACATCTTTATACACTTAGCATTGTACCACACCAGCTCACATCTGGATAGGCAAAGCATTATATCTTTGCTATCCACATATCTATAGGTTAACACTTTCACTTTCATTGTATAACCCTCTTACTTTATGCTGACCTGCTACACTCTAATTAAAAGAGATGGTTATACTTAGTCACAGATTTCCGACATGAACAAATCCATGTTATATGTGATTGTTTCTCCAAACCACTGACCTAGGAACAGTTCTGTGACAGGTACAGTGTTGTCTGTGTTTCCACATGGCTGTATAACTGAACAGATCATAACCTGCATAGCCTAGTAGTTAGAATACTGAACCATGAACCAGGAGATGTGGCTTTGAGTATGAGTTCCTGAAAGTTTTCTTTACCCTCAAACATCACCAGAGTGGTGATCTTTGGTGAAGTGGTATTGACATAGTAAATATACAACAAAAGGACATACAGTAATAAATGAAAAAACAGGATTTCTAAAAAAATATTGTATCCATGGGAAACTGTCCCCAGGTGAGTGCAGGCAATAAACTGACCCTGGGTGGGGCTGGGTCAGTGCTTGGCGAACAGTCAGGTAGGAGTACAAACTTTTCATGATTTTCAGATATTCAATACACTCTTCACATGTTTTGCATTCCTGACCAACTGCTACATTAAACACATTTTGCCTTTTTCTATTCTATACCATGGTTAGTGCTTATGCTGTCAGAAACAGGACTGCAAAGCATAAATCCAGCTGTTTCATTGGAAGTAATACCAGTGCACTGATACTGGAAATCATGTAAATGATGTACAATATGTGCAGTACAATAAAACCCACTCAGAGGAAGCTCTGACAATGATTTATAGAACAATCTATACCCAACGGTGTTGTAATTCCATTGAGGGTTTATGGTGACATCATAAACCCTGATGCAAAGCTTGAATAGTTTATCAGTGTCATTAAGGACTGGAATTGAATGTATGGCCTTTCAGAGCATAATTTTAGATATATCCTAGCTGTATGATAACTACTTAAAAAAAAGTCGATAAGTTTAAAATGTAATGGAAACAACACAAAGGTTTCTCTGCAAAAGGTAGAGGGCTAAATTTTTATTATCATACAGAGACCTTCAGGGAGTAATTTTCCTCACAGAGGGTATTTGTAGCAATTTTTTATGTATCTTTTATTGTGCTATTTTTTTCCCTTTTTTTGTTGTTTTAAGTTTCATTAAAACAAGGTAATTCAGCAGTGGGTGAAGAGGAGTAACTTGAAAATACAGTTCTGGGGTTTTCAGAGAAGTTGGGTGTGTACAAAAATAGTTCTGTCTATCTAAATGTCTTTTAGAAAATGGGTTTGAAATTTCCTTGTCTCTGACTGGCCATGCCCTTTTCCAAGGTGAGCATTTATGTGGCCACAGAGACCATGAAATAATAAGTCCCGGTGCCAACTGCCCAATCACCAAAAAATCAATGCCGACATTCAAATCTGAATGGCAGAGGTGTTTTTTCCTCACTTAGAGAGGGAAACACCCCCAACACCATCAAGTAAAATCATTAAAGGGAGTGCCAAATGACAAAAAGGCGTATAAATCCTCCCAGTTCCAATTTTAGAAAACAGTACCTTTATGTAGTAGCTGTGCTACTACTGACTGATTCTGGTTGCCTAACCATGCCATGATATCTGCAACAAGTGAAAGTGCAGGCACTGTGCCTTGTTCAACCCCAAGCAGCATCCAATCCAATGAAACCTGACTGTTCCTAATAAACAACAACAAAAAAAGAACCATGTACTTTTATGTAGTTGGGGAGAGAGAACATCAGGGTTTCTCCCAACCACAGTCAGAAACTACAGTGCCAGTTTCCTGACTGTGGTTTCCTGCCCCTTTTCTCCAACCACCACCTGTGATCCTCTGTCCACTGTGCTACACTCCATGACTGCTGTTAAGTCTCAACAGCAACTTTAAAATAGACTGCAGTGCTACTAGGAAAGTGGTGGGATGAAGTTGTATCTGCGTTTGTAGGGGAGGAACGAAGCATGCACTGTCCAACAGAGCTCCTGGCTGCATGTATTAAATGCTGCCTACCAGAATTAGCTCAACACAGACATGGATCAGATGGTGCGTCCAGTTCATGAAATCCACTGGGATGGGGAGGTGTACTGCCTGGGGGAGGGTACGGAGACAACCAGAGATAGAGAAGGGTCTGCAGTGGCACAGTAGGCAGGGAAAACTCGGCAAAATAGGTGGGCCAAGAGGGCCTTATAGAAACTTTTGTTTCTATAAGGCCATCTGCCTGTGGCATCAGGCATCTTTATATACCTGGGTGGCCTGGTATAGCACAATACCACCCACCCTGTTGGGTATCATTGCTTACTTGTCCTATACCATACAAGGGCCCCATTCCATTAATGGGTTGCTATTTCAGAGAATCTTCAAAAGAAGATGAGCTCCTTTCATTTCAAAGGATTTCTTGTCACTGACAACAGGACCAGACATTCCCTAGTTGGCAGATTGGGGCATAGAACAAAGGACAGACATTACCATCCACATAGTTGAGATACAAAATGAAAAATCTGGTTTGGACCAGTTCTCCAGATGGGTGGTCCCCCAGGCAACAAAGAAATAGTCAAACCAATGATGTCAAAGTGACATATTCGATGGTGCGGCATGCTGGCCAGCCAAATGAAAGCATTTAAGGTCTGTGTCTGGCCCTGGGAAGGCAGTTTGTATTGAGACTCATAGCAAAGAATAGTAAGGGTTCAAGTCTGCCTTAGCTCATTGAGTTTGTCAGACTGGCCCACCTGGATACCTGGAAATTTCCAGGTGGGCCCCCTCTGTTGGGTTCCAGGCCAGCTTCTAAGCTCTGAGAATCTTTGGTTTAATCTTCTATTTTTTAATTAAATAGGTCCTGTAAGTAAATTCAAGATGCAAACACAGAGCTAGTATATCGTACTGAAGTGGAATACTGATATGAATGTGATGCTCTGGGCCCTCCCTTATTGATTTTCCAGGTGGGCCCTTGTGTCAACTTTCCAGGTGGGTCCTCTGCAGCACAGTCCAGTTAAAGTCCACTTTGCTTAATATTTAGGTAAAAATGAGTTAGGTCATTCTGTTTGTTGTCAGTCTGTTCAAAAATATTTCTTTTTTTCTCTGTAGATATGCCTGATTCCCTACAATGTTAGTGTGTCTTATCCTGTAACAGAGGTAAATATCGTTGTTATTATTTTTATGTACTTCAGGCTTTCTGCAACTGAGTCATTTCTGGTGCAGATACCTGGAGTACATTGACAAAAGCTGTGATACGTTTTCAAAGAGGAAGGCTACAGTTACCATATTTTAATGTGAAGTGTTCTCAGCTGTGACAAAGGGGTGGGCCATTTACCCATTTGTAAGAAGCACTGTACTGTGCACAGGGACTCAGACCTAGAGATATCCCAGTTGTGGATCATGGTAAACGGTGGCTGCATGTCCAGGTACCCTTGCAGGAATCTGATCATTTGAGAAGACTGGTACCAGCTGCTGTCTGAGTTCTGGGAGAGAACCAGTTTGTGACAGTACTATATCTATATCTATATCTATATCTATATCTATATCTATATCTATATCTATTCATTGCAAAAAACATCATTAATGCATCAGTTAGGTTGAGAACTATAGTGACAAAAGCAGGGAAATGAGGCAGTAGAGTTTCAAACCCTAACACCCCACCCTGCAGACACTGACAGGCATTAGGGGTGTGCATTGGGGTCATCGGCCTTAACGCTCACCCCATTCCATAAGTAAATAAACTAGAATGGATACAGTACAGGAGAATGGGGTGAGCATTAGGGCTGATGACCACAATACCCACCCTCCATAATACCCTCCATAACTGTGCCTATGTGACAGTGAGAGCACAGGGCCCTTCGGCCCTGAACTCCCATGCTCCATGATTGTCCTTATTTTACTGTGGGTGCACAGGGTCCCTCAGACCCTGTGCTGCCATCCCTTCATAGATACATGGCCTAATTATCAGCACAGCTATCTTATTACCCCAGCACATGTACCTGACTGACAAACTTTTCAAATGCGCCAATAAACACCATTCTGAACAACTGCAACCCCATTCCATGCCACGGGTGCGAAAACACATTTTGGACAGGAACTGAAAAAGAACAGCTGCAACATATATGAGCTCAGGTAATAAGAAGACTATGTTGAATATCTGGGGTCAAAATATTGAAAATTTCCAAACATACCAGCGAGCGTACCTAAATTGCAACAAATGGTCATTACTTTGGAATTTTTATCATATTTTGACCCCTCATTTTAAACATAGTCTTCTTATGACCTCACTTCATAAACCCCATAGGTGAAAATGTTCAAATCTGTGTCAAAATGCTAGTCTGTGCCACAGGTGCGAAAACATGTTTTGGACAGAATGTGAAAAATGACAACTAATGTTAAAAATGACTATGTTTAAAATTTGGAGTGAAAATATTAAAAATGATCAAAGTTATGCATGTGCATAGGCACATTTTAATGAGCATGCATAACTTGGCTGTTTTAAGGAATTGGGTCACAAACTTTTCAACATGGGCTTTTTGGGACACAACTTCATGAACACTGGCACTGTCATTTCATTAATCAGTCCTGAAAGGTGATTTTGTGCAGTGACTGCGAAATCACCTTTCAGGCCTAATTAACAAAATGACGGTCACAGTGTTCATAAGGTGGGGTCCCAAAAGCCCATGTTGATAACATGGTGGAAAAATACCTAAAAATGCCAAACATATCAACATAAGTTGAAAACGCTATTGAAATACTTTATAGAGTACAAACCGTGATTCCTCAGTTTGTGGTTTGGCTTTGAAGAGTGCAGATATATCCTGGTCCACAGAAGATGACAGCAGATGACCCCCAGAGGTAAGTATAGGGTAAGGGGGTGTAGGATGGTAAGTCCTCAGTGGGACAGTTGGGGTTGAGGGAGGGAGACAGCAGGGGACGATGAGTGACCATTTTCTTTTTTCAGGTGAAAAAATGAAGAAGTCGTCGATGGACAGTTTTCTAATTTATAGCTTTTAAAAGAAACACATTTCAGGACACTGGAAGTGGGCTCTTCAGTGTCCCACACTGCTGGAGGGGAGGTGAATCTGACTGGGAACTGAGGACACTGGGAGTGGTTTTGCCAGTGTCCCATGCTGCTCAGGGGGACATGACTGGGGACACTGGGAGTGGGCTCCCCAGTGTCCCATGCTATTTTGGGGGGGAGGAATATATGACCTGGGACACTGGGTATGGGCTTCCCAGTGTCCCACACTGTTGGGGGGAGAGAGTAATAATCCTTGCAGCCTCTGGGGCTGTCAATGATGTCAATGTTTGGCCGCAAGTGGATGGTAAATATTCAAAAGGGTGGTATGTGCAAAAAACAGCTTATGCCTATTTTTTACACATATCATATTCACAAACATTTACAATCCACTTGTGGCCAAACATTCACATCATTGTTAAGTACAGAAGAAGCACACTTGAACTTGTGCTTCTTTGATGGAGTAGCAGGATAGGCACATGATTGTGGACCTGAGGGTCCTGGGTTCTAAACTAGTGTCTTCATATTTTTTTTGCCTTCATCATAGGTGCAAAAAAACTTATAGAGACACTAGCGTTGAACCCAGGACCCCCAGATCTACAGTTCCATGCCCCATCCTCTGTGCCATCCAAGAACCACAGTAATATCAGTGTTTTTTTTTTTTACTCAACGCACTGTGAATCTGGATATGTCAGTTTCCAAACTGCAGCATGTGCAAAAAAAAAAGCTATAGCTATTCTTGCTCATGCTACAGTTATGAAAGTCACATATCCAGTTCAGTGAGAAGAGTAATCCTGTTCTGGTGCACAGAAAATGACAGCGTATGACCTGCAGAGGTAAGTGTATGGTAAGGGAGGTGGGACGGCAGAGACGTGGGACCATTTTCTTTTTTCAGGTTTAAAACTTAAAAAGACATTAGGGGACTGTTTTCTCTACCAACAGGTTTATGGAGCAAAGTTATTTTGGGACACTGGGAGTGGGCTTCCAGTGTCCCATACTGCAAAGGGGTGCTAATAGATATCTAAGGACACTGGGAGTGGTCTCCCCAATGTCCTACACTATTGGGGAGTGCTTAATATCTTGGAACACTCAGAGTGGGCTCCCCAGTGTCCCAAACTTTTGGTGAAGAGGAACATGACCCAGGACACTGGGTGTGGGTTCCCTAGTGTCTCCACACTGCTGGGGGTCCAGAAATTAAAATTGCCAATGGAAGGTGGGGGTTCCACTATAAACCAGGGTAAGATAAATGGGCGGGGGGGTGCTAGACATGAGAAAAAAGGTGCTGCTCAAGGCTAACTCTGCAGCCAGCACCACGAGTTCCAGCTGTGATTGCAGAAGTCATGAAAATACCATTGTTCTCATACAGACAATGGGAGAGAAGCGAGCCTCTCGCTAAGCTGGCACCTGAGATTTAGGGTGCTCAGGAAACATGTTTCGAGTCACTTTTATTTATTTATTTATTTATTGAAGTCTTGGATTACAACTTTTGAGCTACCAGCTCATTTGCAAAGGTTCCATGTCAGGAAGAAAATACAAACGTACAAGCCTAAAGCACAGTTTAACAAAGAGCATAAGACAGATGTCAAAAGCACTATGACTTAACAGAGGATCTGGGGATAAGATGTGTAACTTGACACACAGACAGAGTCATGGCTGAATCAGAGGTAAGAATGAGAGGGGGGAGGAAGGTAATTGACTGAAAAAGGGAGGTGGAGTAGAAATAGGTGTACTGCAAGCGGGAACCTCTGGCTCGCCTTGTCAGGAGGGCATGGGGGGGTGGAAAGGAGAGGGGAAAGAAAATGGGAAGGCGTGAGCCACAGTGGAAAAGAGGGGTTAGGGTGGGACTAGGACGGGGTGGGGGAAGGTAAGTAGGGGAAGGTGGGGGGTGGGAGTTGCAGGGGGAAGTGGCAGAATGGGTGAGCAGCATAAGTGCACATTTGGTGGGGTAGTGAAACAATTTGTAACAGGAAGGTTGGTCAGGTAGGGCAGGTGCATTGCCTATGGTCGTACAGGTGGGATCCAAGTGCAGATTTGAACATACCGATTTTCCTAATGGTGGTAAGTTCCAGTGAGAGTGAGATGAGCCATAGCAGGGCCCAGTATTTGAAGGATCGCTGACCTTGGGTGGTGCAACAATAGGGGATTTTGATGGAGATCTTGTTGGATGTCCTCATGGTCCTTGTTGGAGCAACCTGGTGTATGAGGGAACTAGGCCACAGTGGCAAAAGGCCCAAGGTGGCTTTTTTGGCAAGGAGACATGTTTGATAACAGGCCCTGTCATCCAGGTTTAGCCATCCAGTTTGCTGATAGAGATGGCAGGTATGGGTCAGTTGCTGGGCTCCGAGTGCTAGTCAGCAGGCTTTGTTGAGCATGGTGGCAAGTCTCTTGATGGTGCTGTCAGGGGCTGTGCTGTAGATAGCAAGGCCATAATCAATGGTTGAGAAGTCTGAACTGGTTATGGCAAGCTGGAGGGCTTTATCAGAGAGGTAGTTGCGATGCTTGTAGAGCAGGCCGAGCTTTCCTGTTAGCTGTGGAGGCCACATGATCGATATGTGAGGTGTATGAGAGGGAACTATCAAGGGTGAGGCCCAGATATTTGAATTTGGGGACCGTTTCAATGGGGATCTGTTGTAAGTTCTGGATGTTCAGTTGCAGCCCTGAGGCGGCTGTGCACTGGGGCAAAGAGCATGGATTTTGTCTTTTTGTGGTTGTCTCAGAGTCTAGCATTGTTAAACTAGTCTTCTACATTGGAGAAGTCCCGTTGGAGACACTGCTCCAGTGTGATGGGGTCAGAGTGGCTGGTGTAGATCACAGCATCATCTGTGTAGAGAAGAACATTTTGGTGGCAGGCGAGTGGAAGGTTGTTTAAGAAGAGGCTAAAGAGGAGGGGGCCCAGGATGTATCCTTAGGGGACTCCAATGGACACTTGGAGGAGGTCAGATAGGACATGGCAAATTTTTACCTGCTGAACTCAACCAGAGTGAGTCTGAGGAGAAACTAGTGACCTCTAATTGGGCCAGCAGAAGGTCATGGTTGACTGTATCAAAGGCCTTGGTGAGGTCTATGAAGGTTGCCCCACCAAGCGGCTCTGGTCGAAGGCACTGTGAATGTAGCCCATGAACTCGAGAAGCGCAGTGGTGGTGCTGTGGCATTGCTGGAAGATGTGCTGCTGCTGGCATTGTGGCTGGTATTTTTCAAGGTGTTCCACAAGCTAATTGTAGACTATACGTGAGAGATAGGCGGGAGGATTGAAATTGGCCAATAGTAAGTATCTTCAGTCTTACTACCAGTTTTGTGGATGGGGTGATGATTGCTGCTTCCCAGAGTTCTGGAAAGGTACCTGAGGTCAGGGACAGATTTATGATACAGGTCAGTGAGGTTAGCAGTTCGTTGAGGGTAAGAGAGATTAGTTTTAGATCAAGGACCTCGGAGCTGCGCCTGGACTTCCCGAGGACTTGGGAGAGATATTTTTTACCTCACCTTTAGACAGAACTTTGAGGTAGAATGGGGAGGGCTTGGAACATTGGGGGCAAGCTTTGGGGGGTGGACTGATTGGTACCGGCTTGGAATTGGAAACTGGGGGGAGCACTGAGATGAGGTCCATAAAGGCTGTAGTGAAGATGTCTGCAATGGATCTGGGGTCCTGTGTTAGGGATCCATTGTGGCTCAGCATTGTGGGTGCTGTCGTATCATGAGTCCCTATGATAGTGTTAATGTCATCCCAGAAACGGCGGCTGTCACCCCAGGTGGAGTTAAGCTCAAGTCGGTGGAAATTAGCTTTTGATTGCCAGACTGCGACAGTGCAATTGTTCTGGGTGGCATTGTAGTTCTGCAAATCCTGGACAGACCGAGTATTTATGTACTTATACCGTAAGAGGTCCCTGGAGCTTAACATGGCAAGGAGGTGAGGGGTTATCCACGTTTTTGCGAGCCGCTGATTTTCCTTTTGGCTAAGGGGTCAAATATGTCACAGGCTGCATTGAAGATAGCTATAAATTTACTCAGTGCTGTGTTAACATCATTAGCATTTAGGATAGGTGCCCAGTTCAGTTGTAGGAGGTGTTGCTTAAAGAGCCCCTTTTTACTTTGCAGGATGTAATCACCTTGGGGGGCGGTTCTGGGGCCTTGTTGGACCACGCCAAGATAATGGGTGAGTGGTCACTTAGGGAGTCGGGAAGCACTTTTAGGCTGGAGATATGTTCTGGATGGTAAGTTAGTACCCAGTCTAGCAAGGTGCTGTTTCCTGATGTTTCCTGATCTGTAGTTTGAGCGGGTAGGTTGGTCAACTAGCTGAAGGAAGTTAATCGAGGAGACCACATCCTTATAAGTGGCTGAGTCATGAGACAACCAATTAATGATGAAATCCTCCAGCACAATGACTTCGCTGCTAGAACAGATGTCAGCAAGGTGCTCATGTAGTACTCTGAAACCCACAGCTGTTTCCCTGGGTGGTAAGTAGGCTGAGACAAGAGTAAGGCCTTTGCCCTGGGTGACCAGGGTTAAGCGCACAAAGAGTATCTGAATGTTTTTTCCCATGCTTAAATGTGGGAGAGCTGTCCCTTGCAGGTGATCTTTTATGTAGATTATACAGCCGCCTCCCCTCTTGCCGAGCCAATGGTGGCAGAAGGGGTGTACCCATGGAGCTGGACTTGACTGTTCTGGGTCCTAGGGGTGAGCCATGTTTCAGTTAATGCCAGGATGTCTGGGTTGTGTTGCATGACTCAGGCTTGCAGCAGGTCAAGTATTGGCAGCAGACTGCAGATGTTAAGGGACGCAATGGTGATCAGTCGACTTTTCATGGTTTGCCCTGTGGCATCGTGGCAAGGGCAAGGGTAGTGATGCATATTACCCGAGAGCATAAAGAGTAGCAAGGCTACTCTGATTACGAGGAGTCTGAGTTGCTTAACAGAGCTGGGTGGAGGGCGTAAGAACTGGGGTTGATGCCTAGTGTTGTAGGCAAAGTGATTTGAGAAAGTTGTGGGCGGCGGGATAAGGTAGCGGTGGTCTGCAGTTAGTGGGCGCAGTGACCCTGACACCAGGGGGGCACTGAACATTGGGATACAATAACCTGCTGTGGAGTTAGGAATCCCTTCTCTAAATAGAAGGCAATGCCAGTGCTATATTACAGCAGGTAGGCTTCAAGGCAGTAGGGAGTAGTAGGAGGATCATGTGAGATGTTACAAGCCAGGCTGCATGCAGCAGCTTCACCGGTGTTAAAGTGTCAGGCATTGCTGGTAGGGGTGGTTCGGGCTGTGGGAGTATTCCGTCTTGGTGCACCCTTTAGCAGCACACTAGGCTGTGTGGGGTGCGGATTCAATACTGGTTGGTTTGGGATATGATCCTGGGTAAATGATCATCATCAGAGACAGTACGTAGGTTCCAGGGACTAATTGGGAGCAGGTCTACCCTTTGTGGAAACGGAGGAAAAAAAACATCATAATGTAGCTACAGTAAAAGGGTCCCCATTAGTTAAGTGCTGTTTTTTTTACATTCATGTTCCACTTTTTCTTCACTTTCTCACCCTTGCCATTGGCAAAAGAAGATGGGGAACACAGCACAACTCTGCCTTCCCCAAACCATATTCTGTGTGAAAATATTGGCTAATTTTTGCGCAAAGAACAGACTGGTTTGTGTGCAAAGACCTTACTTTGCAATAAATAGATCTTTCCATGCCTAACATATAAATTTTTCCATAGGAAATAATGGAAAATTAAAAATCTAATACATTTTGCACAGATTACTATACCTTCAAAAGGCACATCTGAGAGGCAGTGTTTTTCTATCCTGAAAATTTCAGACCACAACTTAAAGCCATCTCAGAGAAACAGGTGGACAAATAAATGGTAAAAAACACAGATTTTTTAATTTTTTTCAACACTCTGTGGCCCAGATATTCAAACTGCGCCAGAAAAGTGTGCAATAGCAGGAGCAAGTGCAAGTCTATTGCGCCCATGTGCAAGAGACGCGATATTCAAAAACGGAGCAGGCCAAATTGGGCCTACAGCCGACGACTGAATATCGCACCACCTGCGCCATAGCGCAACTAGGGAGGGGAAGCTAAGCAGATCCGATGCGCCATAGCGCAACAAGGGATGTTCAGCTGAGCAGTCCAGAGGCGCCATAGCACAACCAGGGAGCCCCCCTGCTGCAGAGCAATATAACAGCACAATCAGGGAGGTAGGGGCCCACCACCCATGCCACAGATGGGCACAGGAACACACAGCAGAACAGACATCGTCCCCCCACACCCCAAGCACAGCACAACTGGGGGAGGGCTAGAATAACCACTGGCCCATGGAGACCAGCAACCAACCCACAGCCTGGCCATGGTGCCCCATCACACCCTACCGGCAAGCTGTGACTGGCACACAAGGAGGGCAGACCACCCCATGCCACACCATCCCCCCCAGTGCAGAGCACACCCTGCACTGTGACCCCCAGACACCCTCCATGAGCAGTGACCACCACTGCAGGAAACCCCATGCATGCCACCACCCCTACTGTGTCAATGCAACCCTGTCACCACAGAACCATGCAAGCCAGCTCCACCACAAGCACCCATCAGTGGGTTGCAGCACACAGCAATGCAAAAACGGCAGACACTTTGCCACCACGCACAGTCCCCCTGAGGTACTGCTAAGAGACGACCATGCGTCGGCACAAGAGGTACCCCACACGGGAGAGGGCATGCCCTTGAAACCACCACCAGTGGTACAGCACCCTGCACAGTATTCCAGTGACACACCCCGACCCACCACTGGCCACAACAGCCAGCACAGACACCCACAGTGGTGCATGGAAGCATGCACCACACCGGATGCCACACAGTGTATGGACAGACACCCACCCATACCCAAGGGCACACCAACATAGGGACGCAGTGGTGGGGCAACCAAGCCCCCATTGTGGGCCCATGTAAGCTGTGTACACACAACCCGCAGTCCTCCATGGCACTGGAGTGCCAGACACCTTGCACAGGCACTATGGACCTGTACACCACCAGCAGTCACCTGGAGCACAAGTCACAGACAGTGGGGCACATCCCCTGCAACACACACAAGGCACAGCATGGAGGTGGGACAATGACTGTGGTGCCCACAGTGCCACCCAAGCCAGGTATGCACCACACCAGTGACAGGGGCAACCCAGCAAAGTGATGGGTACAGTGGCCGCCCTGCAGGGACTGCCACCACTGACATGCCAGTGGACCGTGCAGGTTACAGACATGCATGTGTGTCAGCTGCCCAGGCCATTGACAGGCCGATGGGTGTGCCATGGACACAGAGCACGTGCCATGGACCACTGCACACAGTCATCCAGTGCTCAGGGAACAACACACACACCACAGACACTCACTGATAGCTACCCCCACACCATAGTCACCTCCACATGGACACACACACATACCCATGACTGCACCACCCCTGACGCCATGCACACCACTGCAGCTGAGCACCTATAGCCCACTGTAAATCAGAGACCACCACAGTATTCATATCAAAATCAAATGTATTGAAAAAATATAATAGTCAACTATGTACAAGAATACAAAAACTACATACAAGCTTGGGGGGGCCACAAACAAGGTAGGGGTGGGTAGGGGGCAGGGGTGGACAAATGGGATGGGATAGGAGGGGTGTGAGGGTGGGTCCTGGGGGGTAGGGGAAGTCAGAGACTGAGGGATCTCTAGTGAGACCGCCGTTCAGCACTTTGTGACCTCTGGCCTCTGTGCCTCCTCAGTACCCTGGTTGTGTCCAGTCTCTGGACTATGTCCAGGGATTCCTGGGCCAGCTGTAGAATCTCCTGCATGGCGTTCCGTATGTCCCTTAGATGCCGGGTACCTAGGATAAGGGAGCACAGTCAATAAGTGTGAATGCACAACCCCATACAGTCCACCCACTGTGCATGGCATACGGTCATGGGACGCACCACTGTGATGGTGTGTGACCACCCACAGTGATCACGTCCACAGGACCTGCCCACCCAGGTGCATACAGCCATGCAGAATGCTGCACACACCCACCGGCCAAGTCACGCACAGCACCACCGTGGCCATTTAGTGACATGGCTATGTGGTGCAAAGGCAGTGGCACAGCCATGCACCTGGTGCATGCATGGACCACCATTGACGCACTCCCAGACATACATTGCCACTGGACAGTGTTGACTGTAACAAGTTGCGTGCATGGCAATGGTGTTGATGAATGGTGGCCATGCCCCACTGCCCACCCTGTCACACAGCATACAATAGTAATCATGGATGTATGGCACTCACCCTCATCGGGCTGGTCAGGTGGGCAGTGATGGCCCTCGCCCTGCCTGGCTGTACTGTCCTCCTCCCTCCGCCGCTCTTTCCGCAACCTGCGGAGTTCATCCTGACCTGTGGGGAAAACAAGGAGAGAAGAACATCATTACAATCCCGAAGCAAAGTTCCCCTGCCCCAAGGTGTGTGTGCCCTCCCACCAAGCCAGACCCACCACCACCCTGTGAACACCACCACAACCAACCCCAGATGGTCCCTCCCCTATGTGCTGGACACATACAGCACTGTGACCCATATGGATGATAAAAGTGTGTTGTCGGAACCCCTACCTGGACGTGGCACAGAGCCCCTCCTGACACGTGCCTGCAGTCGTGCCAGTAGCTCAGGCTCCCTCCTCCGCAGGTCACCATAGTGGTGCCTGCACTGCTCCATGCTCCTCCCCCATCTGGTGGCCTCTTCCATGGCAGTGGCCACCTCCTGCCACACCTGGGTTCTGGCCCTGTCCAGGGGATCCTCCCCGAAGAGAGGACCATGGTGTGGCTCAACAATTGCCACCAGATTGGCAAGTTCAATGGCTGTCCACTGTGCTGCCCGTCTGCGTGCCATCCTTGCAGCTATAGTAGGCAATATGGTGCTCTGCAGTGCAACTCCCCATGTGCAGATGCTGCGCGGTACGGCGCTGCCATTCCCTATCTTGCTGTTACCGAACAGCGTGATAGAGGTTCACCCATGCCTGACACATGGCACCTAGGGGTTAAAGGTCCGTCGCAGGGTCAAGGGTCTCTGGTGCATGGCCACACACAGCACCATTGGAAGACAATGCATGTAGCGCAATTGGTTGCCTGTGTGCCAGTGCCATAGTGGACTACCGAGCAGTTGGGCCATTGTGCCTATGATGGCCCAGTGCCACAGCGCCATGTAGTGACCATCCCTATAGCGCCACTGGCACAATGGTGGCCGTGTCCTGCATTGCCTACCATGCACAGCATGTCATCAGTGCGGCAGATGCCTGCATCAGCAACCCGGGCATGTGCAGTGAGGTGTACTACGCATGTCACAGAACTGTGCCTTTGGCTCAGCACGTTCAACACAATTGTGCAAAGTGCAACAGCGCGACATTTATCCGTCATATGCAAATCATCTCATCAGCCATTCAATGGCGCAGCACTGCAATTTTCATCTACTTAAATATGCTCCTCGCCTCATTTGCATGGATTGCGCTATAAAAGTGCGACAATGTGCTGCAGTGGCCATAGTCAGTTACTGCAGTTTATTGGTGAGTTGCATGCTGTTTGGGAGTGTGGACTGTGGATTCAGGGACATGCATGGGACTGCACAGTCACAGGTGACAACTGCCATTCTTACAGGCTACATAATGACCAAGCTGGTTGTTGGAGAGGAGGAAAACAGTGGTGGGAGGAGGAGGAGGAACTTTACAAAGGCTGAAACCGAGGCCCTGTTCGAGGCCTACCTGGATCAGGAGCCACTTCTCAGTGCACGGCAGTGAACCTCTCAAGCCCACGCTGCTGCATGGGAGGAGGTGGCAAGTGATGTGAACCTGCATAGCAGCCACCAGCTCTCTGTGCAGGAGTGTAAGAAAAAGATGGGCACGGACAGGAGGAGGGTAAAGGAGAAGGTGGCTGCCATCAGGGCAGCACATGCTGCAACAGGTGGGGGACAGCTGGAGGTGGCACAGCTGACCCCAGAGGAGGAGAGGCTTGCTGGAAGCATGCAGCGCAGTGCCATTGAGGGTGTTCAGGGTGGTGGCTTCCAGACGGGTGGTGGCCCATCACTGCATGGTAAGTCATGGTCTGTCTATGGGGGGCAGGGTAGGTCACATGCAGTAACGCGACTTTGCATTCCCTTACAGATCCTGAGCATCTGCATGGGTCAGCGGTGGTGGGCCTGTCCACTGTGAACAGTTGGCTGGAGTTGGAGGAGGAACCATCCACCTCCACAGGTAAATGTGGATCATTGCGACAATGGGGCCGCCTGGCTATCCACACTGATGTCGTTGTAACAGGTGAGGAGGAAGCCCTGCCTGTGTCCCAGCGTGCTGGCATCCATGGATGCCAGCACGCTGTGGCTGTGGCCGGTGCAGAGTCCGTCACCAGTGATGATGACATGACTGTCATGGGCAGTGACACGTGTGTTCCACGGGATGACCACACAGCAGGGCAATTCGCATCCATGGCCATGGGTGGTGCCGCCGTGGAGGCCTATGTGTCAGCACAGTCCCCGGCTGTGCCTGTCAGCACCAGTGGGGCAGCACTGGTGTCTGTTCAGGACAGTGGGACTGCTGCGGCCACTGCGGTGGCACCACTGAGCCCTGGGGAGAGGCAGCCGGAGGGGCAGCATCAGCAGTCGCCCAATAGGCTTGGGGGTACAGGGTTCAGCGGCGGCATCTGTGCACCTCCTGTGGACATGCCCAGATCTGGTCCTGGTGCGCAGCACCCACCCTCAAGGGGTGCTGATCATCAGGGCCGTGCACACCCTGAGGGACAAGATGCCGAGGAGGCTGATGACCTCTTGGATGAGCACACCCGCCTACTGCAAGCATCGGTCCAGCAGCAGATGCAACTTGCGACGTCCATGGATGCACTGAGTGTGTCTCTGGAGCAGGCAGAGGAGCATCACAGCAGGGACACCGCACTGATCCTGGCAGGGATGGACCGTTTGCGGGAGGGTGTGACTGCTGCCATTGACAGGCATGCACAGGCATTCATTGCTGTCATGGCCACAATGGACACATAGTCATGTGCCCATGCATCGCGGACACCACACAGTGCACTATCCACCCCCCGTTCCTGGCACCGTGCGACTCCCACCCTGTCGACACAGGGTTCAGCTGTGGGCATCCCGAGCACTCCAGGTGCAGGCATGTTCAGTGAGCTGCAGACCCCTGTGCGAGCACAGTCACGTTCACGCAGTGGAACCCCTGGGGTACCATCGGTGCCACCCCATAAGGCCAGTGGTCAGCCTGTCAGTGCTGGCAGGCCTTGGTGGGGCCACCCACGCATCCATGGTGGCCAGGGCACTGTGTCGCGTGACTGACCTGTCTCCCAGTGAGGCTACTCTCTGGTGCTGCCCTGTGTGCATTGTGTGTTTCAGTGGGCAGTGCACGGGTCGGTACCCGGCCCTGCACGTGGACACACAGTCCATCTGCACACCCTCCCGACTGCTGTCCGCAGTTGTGTGTGCATGATGATGACTGCATTGCCCTGTACACCAATGTGCAATGGTGCTCAGCATCTGACGGACGCACATGGACAGGCAGTGGGCGTGGTGGCCTGTGGACATGTGTGTTGCTAGGGTGTGCATTCTGAGTCGGTGTGCCTTCTGCACTCTGTGCACGCTTGTTGCATTGTGTGTGAGCATGTGTGTGTGTCCTTCAGTGTGGCATGTTAATCCTCACCCATCCCTGATTGTGTGTGCGCTTCTGTGCCCTGCCACTTCCCTTGACAGCATGCACCCCTGGCGTGTGTCCATGTGTGTTTGTGGGTTGTGCCTTGGCCACTGGTGGTTGCGCATGGCCCCATGACTCACCTGGGTTGGCTGAAGTGCTCATCTGTGATGGTGTCCCAGTGCAGCTGTGCCAGCCGGAGCAGTTGTGGGTCCCATTGGCCAAGGGGGGGCTGCCCATCACCATCATCACCGGCGTCCCCATCGTCCCCATCGCTGTCCCCCTCTTTGACCTGTATGGCTATCCCACATTCGTTGGCCATGTTGTGCAGGATGCAACAGGCCAGGAATATCCCGCAGGCCTTTGAGGGGCTGTACTGTAGGGCACAAACAGAGGTGTCCAGGCAATGGAAACGTGCCTTCAGCATCCTGAACACCCGCTTGATGACATTACGTGTGGTGGCGTGTGCCTCATTGTAGCGTTGCTGTGATGGGGTCGTGGGCCGCCGGTAGGGTGTGAGCAGCCACAGATGGAGTAGGTATCCACTGTCACCTGTGTGTAGAGGGTGGAGGTTAAATTTGTGATCAGCATCGCCCTGCCCCTGGCCATGTAGGCCACTACCCATGCCACCTCTGGCCATGCCCCCCCATGCCCTATGATTGTCCATGTGGTTTGCATACTCACCCACTAGGTGGCCAGTGGGGATGTCCCCACTCTCGAATCTGTGGCACAGTGCCGACTGGTGCCAGATGAAAGAATCGTGTGCTCCTCCAGGGTGCATGGCACAGACATTGATGATGCGCCCCCTGGCATCGCACACCACCTTGCAGTTGATGCTGGCATAGCCCTTGCGATTTATGTATGAGGCCCTGGGAGTCCCAGGTGGTATGTGTGTACATGGGTGCAGTCTATGCCCTAGCACGCCAGACATATGTGCCACCCTGTGGAACTCCTGTATGTTTGCTGTGCGCTTCGCCGCTGTGCTGGGGAAATGGATGTACTCCGCAGCATGTGGCAGCAGTGTGCTGAGGAACTGGGTGAGGTGCCGTGACGTGGCCGACTGGGTTATGCCTGTGGTGTCCCCAGTTGGTCTGTGGAAGGTACCTGTGGTGAGCAAGCACATGCAGGCTGTTACCTTAGTCTCCACTGACAGGGCATGGCTCCGTCGTGTGGGTGCCTGATTTACATCACTGCACAGCTCACAGAGCCACCTCAGAATTGCCCAATTCAGGTGGTACTGTCCCACAATCTCAGTATCAGTGTACAACTCAAAGCTGGTGCGGGCTCGGTACTGCCTGTTGGGGGCATACCGCCGACGAGCCCTTCCATGGCCATGCCCCCCTGCCGCCCACCTTCTCACCCCCCTCATTACGGCCTTCATGTGGAAGGTGGCACTGGCCATGTCCCTGGCTTGTGTTCACCCCCCCGGCAGCTGTTGCTGTATTCCTCCCGCTGTCCTGGCTGCTACTTCCCCTGAACCAGGTACACCTGCCTGTGCTGGCCTCTGTGCTGTGTGGCTCCCCACACCTTCCTTGTGCCTGGCTGTTCAGACTGCCCTTTCCCTGACCTGCTCTGTTTGTGCCTCCTGCCATGTCTGTCTGCCTCTGCTTCTGACACATGTGGCTTCCCTGTAGAGTTCTTGCACCTCTCCCCTGCTCCTTTTTATTTTGGCTCATTTCCGCTATGGCGCAACTTCCGCTTGCTCCCCTATTGCGCATGGCGCAAGTTGTTGAATATCGCACTGTGCCATTTATGCATGGTTCCTCCCCCTTTGGTTGCGCATGCCTTCATTATCATTGTGCTGTTGCTCAGCATGATTTCGGGGGTGCAACTGCCTCCTGCTGAATATCGCAGAATGGTGCAATTTCGGACTTGCGCAGGCTCAACCCTATTGCACATGGCTCAACTCTTTTGAATATCTGGGCCAGTATCTCAGAAATAACACAACAGATTCACAGGAAATAGAAACATAGAAACATGGAATTGGACGGCAGTTAAGGACCGCTTGGCCCATCAAGTCTGCCCATTTCCCTACTTAATGGATAAGCCACAGATCCTAGATAACTAACAGCCTACTTCTTCCTACCCCCACCCCCTAGAGTTGCCTTATGACTGTCCCATGCATGCTTGAATTCCACCACTGTTGTTGACTCCATGCATCCACAACCCTCTCTGTGAAAAAATACTTTCCTACATCATCTCTGAGCCGCCCCCCCAACTTCAGATTGTGCCCCCTTGTTCTTACACACCTCTTTTTCTGAAAGATGCTACCCTCTTGGATTTTGTTGATTCCATTGAGGTACTTGAAAGTTTCTATCATGGCCCCCCTCTCCCTCCTTTCCTCAAGGCTATACATATTATGCTCCTTAAGTCTATCTTCATATGTCTTCCAGTGCAGACCCTGCACCATTTTAGTTGCCCTCCTCTGGACAGCTTCCATCCTGTCTATGTTTTTGTGGAGATTGGGTCTCCAGAACTGCACGCAGTACTCCAGCTTGGGTCTCACCAGCTGTCTGTACAGAGGGTAAACAACTTCCTGTTTTCTACTGGTGATGCCTCTCCCTATGCATCCCAGTATCTCCCCAGCCCTCCTTACTGCCCTCTCACATTACTTGCACACCTTTAGGTCATCTGATATGACTACCCCCAGGTCCCTTTCCATTTTTGTTGTTGTTAGTATCTCACCCCCATTGTGTACTCTTCCCCTGGGTTTTTGTTTCCCAGGTGCATTACCTTGCACTTCTTAGCACTGAATCTAAGCTGTCATACATTTGACCATTCCTCTAACCTTGCCAAATCCCTTCTCATCCTTTCCACCCCACCTTGTGCATCAACTCTGTTGCAGATTTTTGTGTCATCTGCAAAGAGACATACTTTTCCTTCCAGTCCCTCTGCAATGTCACGTATAAAGACATTGAAGAGGTCTGGTCTTAATACTGAACCCTGCAGTACCCCACTAGTAACCCCCCCCCGTTCTTCAGAGTGGACTCCATTTACTATTACCCTCTGTGTCCTATTCTCCAGCCAATTCATTACCCAGGCTATCATCTTGGGACCAACTCCCAAGCTGGCTAACTTGTGTATTAATCTTTTGTGTGGGACTGTGTCAAATGCCTTGCTAAAGTCTAGGTAGGCCATGTCCACCTTCAGTTTTAAGAGTTCTTTCAGAACCCTTTTTTCTGTAAATTGGCTGGTATCAGCTGCATCCAGAGTGTTTCTATTATTTGGTTTAGGTACCTCCCCCTCTTCATTTGTAAACACTGAGCAAACATATTTGTTTAGTGTCTCTGACTTTTCACAGTCACCCTCTGCCCATCCCCTTCCCCTTTATTAAGCCTCACTATCCCTCCCTTGGTCTTCCTTCGCTCTCTGATGTACCTATAAAATATTTTATCCCCCTTCTTAACTGAGTTGGCTGTCTTTTCCTCAGTTTGGGCCTTTACTGTTCTGACTGCCTTCCCAGCTTCCTTTTGCTTTATCTGATACAATTCTTTGTCCTTCTCCTTCTGTGATTCCTTGTAGTTCCTGAATGCTTTCTTTTTCTCTTGAACCTTCACTTCCACCTCCTTTGAAAACCATAGTGGTTTCTTACGTCGTTTTGTTTTGTTTATTTGCTTCACACAAAGGCTTGTTACCGCTGTGATAAGTTTTTATTACTCCCCATGGTTCTTCTACCCCTCCTTCCTGCCCATTTGCTAGTACATTCCTTAGGCAGTCACCCATTTTGGCAAAGTCAGCCCTCCTAAAGTCCAATACTTTTGCCTTTGTATGGCTTGACTCTACTACTGTGTTTATTGTGAACCATACTGTTCGATGATCACTAGTTCCCAGATGGCTACCCACTTCTACATCTGTGATCCTCTCTCCATCTCCATTTGAGAGAATCAGGTCTAAGATTGCTCCCTCTCGAGTGGGTTCCAATACTAGTTGTCTAAGACATGCCCCCTGTAGGGCATCTAGAATAACCCCATTCTTAGAAGTGACTGCTGCAACTGCACTCCAGTCAACACATGGCATATTCAGATCGCCCATCAGAAATATATCCCCTTTTTCTGCCATTCTAAGTATATTTTCTATAATTTCCATGTCCATTTCCTCCCCCTGAGGGGAGGGTCTGTATACAACTCCTGTGCGGATTGTGGTGCCATTGCCTGTCTCCAAATTGACTCACAGTGCTTCTTCTCCACCCTTTTTACCCTTTTGTTCTGTTGCTTTGATTCTTTCCCTTATGTAGAGAGCTACTCCTCCTCCTCCTCTTTTACCCTCACTGTCCCTCCTGTAGATAGTGTATCCTGGTATGTTTACATCCCAGTCATGGTTCTGTGTGTACCATGTTTCTGTGACTGCCACAATATCCAGATGTTCCTCCTCTATCAAAGCCACTAATTCAGGTAGCTTGTTACCCAGACTATGGGCATGGGTAGTCATTGCTTTCCATTTCTTGATGGCTTTACCTTTTGTAGCAGAAACCCCCACTGACCTTTCTACCTTGGTCTTTTTCTCATTTAGTACCCTGTTTTATAGGGGGAGGCTGGGAATTTCCTGCTGCTTATCAGTGCCTACCCCCTTGACTAGTTTAAAAGCTTGCCAATGAAGCATTTAAACCATTTGCCCAAAAGATTTGTTCCTTTCCTGGACAGATGCAGACCATCCTGCCAGTATAGGCTGGTGTCTCTCCAGGTGGAACCCCAGTCCCCAATGAAGCCAAACCCCTGTGCTTCACACCATTTTTTCAACCATTCATTAAATCGCATGGTGCAAAGTACCCTCGCCTCACCCATGCCATAGACAGGCAGCACCTCTGAGAAGGATACTGTGTGTGCTACTTGTCTTAGGCCCCTCCCCAACTCTACAAAGTCCTCCTGCACTGCTCTAATCTCATGATGTGGTATGTCAAGAGACCTACCCTTGGAGATTATGCATACTAAATTCCATGCAACTCTGTCCAATAGTTCCAAAGTTATTAAAGTTAAAAAATGTGGGTTTAACATAGAAGTTACCTTTCACCCTAACTATACTGGCACTACCGTGGCAGTATAATATAAAAGAAATTAGGATTGAAGAAACTAAAGTGTAAAAGTAGGGAAAATAAAAAACATCAGTGTTTTGGGTCCCCAGAGTATTGCCGAATCAGTTGTGGGGTCTTTCTTGGGTTTGCCAACCCTATTGCTCACCCCCTCCTCCCAGCTCATAGCTTCCAGTCTGAAGCACATGGTATAGCTCCAAGCTAGTGCCTCATAATGATACAGTATGGTCAGCATAATCTGTCATAGCTTTCTTCACGTAGAGCCCTGAGGGCCCTGCATGAAAACATCACATCTGAGCTTGTTTGCTCAGTGGAAAGGGTAGGCATTAGGTTGCCAACCCCAAGGAAGACCCCACTACTGATTTGGCAATACTCTGGTGACCCAAAACCCTAATGGTTTGTCATTTCCCTATTTTGTGTGCTATGCGTTCTTCAGCCATAATGTCTGCATTAACACAGTTCTTTGCAATTAATTTCCCTTCTTTTGTGATAGAGGAATTGTATACTCATTTGTGCAGGTCCCTTCAGGACCTGCACAATTCGAGATAAATACACTATTGGAGACATTTTTGACCCAGAGCATGGGTCAAGCAGCCTTTGGCACACATGGCAATACCTTGTGGGGAAGGCTCCCTGACCCACTACAGGGTGTGGTATCTGTGCCAAAACACTGCTCTGTCCCTACCCAGCCCAGAACTGGTGCTGCATGCTGCAACACCATCCACATCAGCCTTGCACCTATGCATAGCTCAAAATCTGACAATTCGACTGAAAAGAAACTTGGCAAGTCAAGAGATCTATCACATAAGACAGTGCATGCAAACTTTTGTGCAAATCCATTGAGCAGTTGCAAAATTATTTAAGTGCAAAATTTGAGGTTTAATATTAAAGTACCTACTGAATCCTAACTATATGGGTGCAACTGCACTTCTATAATATATATATATATATATATATATATATATATATATATATATATATACACACACACACACACACACACAGTCTATGCAGGAAAAGAGGAGCACACACTTTAACCAATGTATACATGACAATATACATTGTTCATAATTAACCAATGTATACATTTTACATGATGATATGCATGCTTATTTTGAACTTGAAAAAGCATGCATGGTGTCACATGAAACATACTTTGGTTGAGGATTTCTGCTGCCCTAGTTTGCATGTCCAGTTTTCCCTTTTGTCATTTTTATTACAAATGTGGCCTATTTTTATGTTGTCTTGTGTGCTCACTCAAGCAACATATTGTGGTAGCTTGGAATAGCAGGTTTTGGAGGTGCGGTTGTGTCGTGGCCAATTGGGACACTGCTGTTTTGGGCTGGGCTTTGTGGCATGAATGAAATCCACACTGTCTATGACAGCAGTACAAAAGTGTGCCACCAATTTGAAACAATTTTGTCGCTGCAATGAGGGAACTCCCCCTCATTGCAGGGTGTGCCTTGCCTAGTATAACATTTTAATAAACATGGTGGCAGCTGTCACTGTCCACTTCTCACAGTCCCCAACATGCTGCTGTTGGTGGTGCCCAATCCCCTTGTCAGCAGGACTCCTCCTTAGTTCATTTGCCAACCGGTGAGTCCAATCCCTGTCGGCATAATGTCCTCCATATGTAGCTTGTATGCCGGGGGGTTCCCAATCCCCCTCGGCATCATGCGCCACCTCAAACACAGACATGTTTTGTGTGCCAATGGAGTGTCCAATCCCTGTTGGCTTCAGTCCCCCTCCCCCAAAAATACAGGTGTCACTCTGGGAGCCCACCCCAGTGTGCCAAAACAAACCTGTAAAAAAAATCCCACAATGTGTTTATGTTTGTTTTTTACCTGTAAAAGAGAAAATGGTCCCTCATTGTCTCCAGTGCCCCCTCCCCCAACACACCAACCCTCTGTGCACCCCACATCCCTGCACCCCCCTTGCCCCATACTTACCTCCAGGGCCCAGTGTGATGATCTTCGGTAGAGAGGAAACACGTCTGCACTCTTCAAACTGACCGCGAACTGAAGAAATGCAGGTAAGCTGTATTATGGCATCAGTGTGGGGGCGGGTCAATTTAGGTGGATATCTTGGACATTTTTGTGACTTTTGTCACCTGATTTTCAATATGGGGTTCTTGGGACCCCACCTCATGAATTCAGTCACTGTCATGTCGTTATTCGGTCCTGAAAGATGACTGCGCAGAATCACCTTTTGAGACTGATTAATGAAACAACAGTGTCACTGTTCATGAGGTGGGCTCCCAAAAAGCCTATGTTACAAATTTGATGAAAAAATTTCAAAAAATGACTGTTACGAGTGTATTTTGCTCAGTTTTCCATGCACACTCATAACTTCAAGAATTTTTAGTATTTTTCACATCCTGCTCAAAATGTGGTTTTGCACATCTGGCGCACAATGGTGCAGTCACTGTGGGAAATCAATGTTCAGGACAGATTAAGAAAATCATAGTAACACTGTTCATGAGCAGAGGTCCCAAAATGCCTATGTTGAAAATTTGGTGAAAGAATTCCACAAAATCACTCTGTTATGAGCGTACATTGTGCAGTTTCCACACACGCTCATTACTTCGAGAATTTTTAATATGTTCATTCCAGATTTTTAGCATTGTCATCTCTTCACACCTCCTTATGAATGGAACAGCTGCCATTTTTCACATCCTGCTCAAACTGTATTTTCACACATCTGACACAGAATGGCATGATTGCTGTGGGAAATTAACATTCAGGACAGATTAACAAAATTACATTGCCACTGTTCATGAGCAGAGGTTCCAAATGCTTTCATGAGGTGGAGTCACAAAAAGGCCACATTGAAAATTTCTAGTGCAAATACCAACAAATGACCGGGGTGTTAGGGCTCCTAACCATAACGACCCACCCTGTACAGACTGACCGGCATCAGGGGTGTGCCTTTGGATTGTTGGCTGCAATGCTCATGTCATTCCACCCAACCCCCACCCTGCAGCCACTGACAGGCATTAATGTGTGTCTTGGACTCTTCAGCCCCAAAGTTCACCCTATTTTCCTATATTGCACATATCTCAACATACTTCCTTATGGAATGGGGTGAGTGTAAGGCCCGATGACCCCAAGTCACAACGCGACACTTGTCAGAGTCTGCAAGGTAGGGTGATGTGAAATGGCATGAGCGTTATGGCCGACGACCCAAAGGCACACCTTAATTCCTGTCAGTCTCTGCAGGTTGGGGTGGGGTTGACATCGGTTCCATACTTCTCTGTCATTCCTATTATGCATCTCTCTAACTCCTGTACTACTAATGTCAACGTCGGCAAGACAACATTCGGCATTGACAAATGCTTGTTATCAAGAAGTTTCAAAAAGTCTTTTTATACAGAAAAGGCCACAGATCAGCAGAGTGAGTTATGCACCTTGGTTCCTGATTTGTTTGATATCTCTTGATGAGTGCACCCATGGCTCCTCAGTATAGTCCATTTCCTGGAAGATAATATATACACTGTATACGCAAGTAATTTTCAGAAAAAAATATCTGCAAGTACAAGCTAGTTAACATATGATTTATGTAACTGCATACTTATGTATATCTAATATAAATTGCCAAAAACTTCATTATTGTCCTAGTTAGGGTTAAAGTGACAAATGTAGGGAAACCCTGTCACTGCACCCCCACCCTGCAGACACCAACAGGAATCAGGGTTGTACCAAGGAATCATTGGCCCTAACACTCACCCCATTCCATAAGTAAATAAGCTGGAATGGGTACAATACAGGAGAATAGGAAACATTTTCTCCAATGCTCAACAAAAACATGCTCCCCTCACGAAGCGCAGGATGCAGGGCTCATCCACTTGTTGGCTCACCAGAGACTTTTAAACAAAATAAAACATAGGGACAAACTCTGATATACATGCAGGAAAAACATCTGCAATTTCTGCGGATGACTCTGTGGCTCTAGAATTGGATTACTGAGCCACCTCAGGACCCATCAGAAATCATGGTAGAGATCATCCTCGAATCAACAGATCGCCAACGACATAAAGGAAAGTTAACCTCACCTCTGACTGGACTGAGTACAGAAAATGGAAAAACATTTTCAAGGCAAGGGTTGGATCCAGCAGGAGCTCCTTCTGAAAAAATAATTTTGCCACCTCTGCTGGAAACCGACATAAATTCTGTGAAGGAATAAAAAGCCTCCTTTGCACTAAAACTAAACCTCTCCCATGCCTGACATACTTATTAGTTGTATAAGTTGTAATAACCCTAGTACAATCACAAATGTTTTCAACTCCAAATTTTCAGACCTTTCCACTTTCATGAACTGTGCTGATGATAGCATGGAGACCTTAGCATCTTCTTCCTTCCCCCCACTCTCTACCATACCATGCTCCCCCTTTCTACCTTTGATCTGTCAAGGTGGTAGAGGTGAGGAAACTACTGCTTGCCATCACATCTGACAACAACTCAGGGTCTGACAGCCTTGAACCTAAGCTGCTGAAGCTTGCAGCACCCTACATCATGCTCACAACCTCAAAAATATTAAGCATCTTCCTCTCCACAGGAGTTGTTCTGGATGTCTGGAAAATTGCCAAATTTATCCATGTGTTTAAAGCAGGTGACCCTCGACTCATTGACAACTATTGCCCCATAGCAATTCTCTCACTACTCTTCAAAGCCCTGGAAAAGGATTGTAGCAGCACAGTTAAGTGACTATATATATCTGGTATCTAGTGGACTCCCCCAACTCCACACTCGAAGGTAGTGCCTCACCTCCACACTCCCCCGCCTTGACTCTGAGATGGTGACCCGCACAGCCCTCCACTCTCCACCATGGCCATCCACTGACTGAGGTGTCAGTGAGTGCATACTGTAACAGTACGCATTCACTGACAGTTTAGTCGGTGGCCGGCAATGGTGGAGAGAGAGGATGGATGTGCTGGTTGCTGGCTTAAGGTTGAGATTGAGGGGGCAGGGTGGTGGGGCACTAGCTGCTGTGGTGGGGGTCCACTAGATACCATAGAATGGTGAATCATTCATTTACAGGGGACTGGGACTATGGAGGGGGGCTGCTAGACACCAGGGACTGTTGTCTCTTTTATTTATTGGGGATCATGATGGGGAGGGGGTCCATTCTCCACCACAGCTGGCCACTGACTGAGCTGTCAGTGAACACATACTGTAACAGTACGCGTTCATTGACAGTTCAGTCGGTGACCAGCCATGGTAGAGAGAGAGGAGGACTGTGCTGGTTGCAGGCTCAGGGTCGAGATGGGGGGGGCAAGGTGGTGGGGCACGAGCAGCCGGGGTGGGTGGTAAACTAGACATCACAGAATGGTGTATCATTCATTTACAGGGGATTGGGAATAGGGAGGGGGCTGCTAGACACCAGGGTATGTTGTCTCTTTCATTTATTGGGGATCACAATGGGAAGGGAGGTCTGCTAGACACCAGGGAATGGTGTTTTGTTCATTTACAGAGGATCGGGATGGGGGACCACTGGACCCCAGAGAATGGTTTATATTAACCATGAGGCTGGCTATTGGTGGATGGGGGAGTCACCAGCACAAGGGAATGAATGTATGTTTTAATGGGATGGCGATCAGTGTGGGGGGGATCACAAGCACCAGGGAATGCTTATATGTTCTAAAGGGATGGCAATTGGCAGGGGGGTTACTAGCACCAGGGAATGATTATATTTTATATCAGCACCAGAGACTAGTGGCAAGGCACGGAGGTTTGGAGCACCGGGACAGCTACTATGGTGCTCAACAAAAAGTAAACAGCAGCAGACAACAGATGAAGGAGCACCTGTAGAAAGCAGAAAGCACCAGGACAGAAAAATTACCATATAATGTCCTTTATTTATTGAAGTACATAGTGCAGAGTTCCAGAGAGGCTTAGCTGCCTTCGGTTGCTCACCATGTGTGGGTGCACTATGCACTATTTATTTCAACAAATAAAGGACATTATACAGCAATTGTTCTGTCCTGGTGCTTTCTGCTTTCTTTTGGTGCTCCTTCATCTCTTGCCTGACACCAAGGACTACTGTGTTGGGGGTCGGGGTGGGGCCAATGAGCTTACTCTGCCAGCTGCTAGGGTTGTGCCTGACTAAGTTGTGTTGGAGGTTGGTGGTATCTGCGCCATGCATGGGGACCATGCTAAATGGCCTTCTGCAGTAGAAATACTCTGACTACTGGACTGCGCCAATATTCAGGTCCCCACCCTTTCATTTACATTGCAACCCCCTCTAAATATTGCCTGGGTACAAACACTGTTTGCCCATGGTAACAAGGTTTTTCAATATTGCCCATCTGCACAAAACCCGGTTTACGTGGGCACACTCGGTTTTGCTCCCAGGCAAAGGTCTGAATATCTGGCCCCTGGTGTCGAACTTGCATATGCTAGATGTACTGACAAGGGAGATCCTTGTTCATCTAACAGTTTTTTTTCCTTAAAAGTTTTCTGCTGCCCTGACATACTGAAAATTGGCCTCTATACTATTCTTACAGGTACTATTATGTCTTGTGCTGAAGGCATGGTGCCAGCCCACCACTTCCCACCTTACACCAACCTTTTCCACCTGTCTGCCTCCAAAGCCACATCTGTGGACCAAGGCTGTAAAGGTCTTGTAGGAAGAGTTGGTGCAGGGCAGCACCAAATCAGACTCAGGCTCTGAACAGCACCTGGAAGCTGAGCAGGAGACATGTTCATTTCCACACTTCCAGCATCTATTACACCTTCTGGCTGTCCTATAAGATCTTTTGGTAGATGTGTTTTTTGTGCCAGTGACTGACAGGCTTGCCTTTAACCTGTCTTTACCCAGTTTTTCTTTTTTCCTCTATGCATCTTATCCTCCTTGAAAGGGGCAGACTGACTCTCCTTGCCTATGTCCTCAGCCCCCCCCCACCAGTGACCACATGACTTAGCTATTGGCTATGTTCTCTCACTGATTGTTCCCCCATGGCAGGGCTAGGAGGAGGTGAATGGCTGTCCACCCCTGTGACACACATTCAGATCATCTGACAGGAGATCTGGTGGTGGTTTGGGTGGGGGGGGGCTCAGCAAGCAGAGTGTCATATATACCTGCTTCACTGTCCATTTGCCTCCATTTTTCTCTCCTAGTTCCCACAGCTGGCGTGCACACATTGGCAAATGTGTTTGGAAGCATGTACACATTGCAAGGTCATGCAGCTCTCTTCCTTTACATGCCAGTCCTGTCTTACACTACCACTAGCCCTCCACCTGGCATCAAGCTTGTGGCAGTGCCAACATGCCCTCCCATCCCAGGAGAGGAAAGCAGTCTATGGGATACTTAATATTTCCCCCATCCAGCTGACCCCCAACAACCCATGCTCAGTTTGGAACATAGGGCACCAATGTGGCAGGTGGTAAGGCATTCAACGCCTCAACCCTCCATGCCACCTGTCTTGTCTTTTACCAACTTTTCCTACTCCCATGCCAGTAGTTAGAAGAGGTGCCTTTTTCAGTCACTCATTGCAGTTTTGAACTGATGCTCTGCAAAGCCATGCTCTGTCTTCATTTGGTCTGGTTCTCCTATTACCAGTTCACTTGATTACTCTTTGCAAAAGGCTGTTTCTGATGCTCCAGTATCAGCATCCAGCTGCACCTTCATTTTCTTGTTTCTTTCAGACTCAGGTACATTGTTGTACAGTTGATAGGCATGGTTCAATTGAGCTTTCACTTTCTGTACATACTGTAGGTAATTTTCGGCTCAGACCAAATCTGGAGAGTCCCCAAAGCAGATACTATACTCCGCTTCACAAATGCCCCAAAAATCAACCAAAATAGCTCTCCTCCTCCTCCCTTGATCTCACTGGCATCTGAATTTTTAGTGTGATGGACAAGGGCTTCCCATATTTACAAAAGTAGAAGAGATTCTGCAATGTCATGGCAAATAATGCCCCTGTCAATAAAACAGATCCATGCAACCTTCCCCCCAGGACACACCCTGAAATAAGCTATCATATCTTAGTGGACTTTCCTGGTAAAAATTACAAATACATAGCATACAAATACTGGACCTTGTGCTCACAAACAGGGGCAGTGTGATGGGGGTAACAGTGGGGGAGCACCTGGGTAACAGTGACCACCAGTCATTGTGGTTTGAAATCACAGAAAGAGCAGAACCAAACCACACAAAAACACGTATCCTGGATTTTAGGGGGGCAGACTTTGGGAAAATGGGGAGATGCTTGAAAGAGGCATTAAGGGGAATGGGACAGGAATATGGGATTGAGGAACAGTGGGCAGTATTTAAAATGGGGATTATAAGAACAACAGAATTATGCATTAAGCAGGTTAGCAAGAGGAAAAGAAAGAGGAGACCATTATGGTTTTCCAAAGAGGTAGCAAAGAAAGTGAAAGCCAAAAGATTGCATTCAGGCAATACAAAAGACACAGGCAGAAGGGGATAGGAGAAGTACCAGGAGAAACAAAGGAGGCAGGGAAGTCAGTAAGGAAGCCAAAGCTCAGACAGAAGAACACATTGCAAAATCAGTGGTTAAAGGGGACAAAACCTTTTACAGGTACATAAGTGAAAAAAGAAAGACAAAGGGAGGGATAGTGAGACTGAAGGAGAGGATGGGAGCGCGTGGAGGATGACAACAGTAAAGCTGACATATTGAACAGGTATTTCTGCTCAGTCTTTACTAAGGAAGAGGGGTAATGGGTCTGAAGGAGTACAAAGGGTGAGAATGGTGCAGAAATGGACACAAGTCCCTTTACACGAGAAAGGGTCCTGAAGGAACTGGAAGTAATAAGAGCTGATAAGCTAATGGGGCCAGATGGTGCACCCCAGGGTCCTTAAAGAACTAAGAGAGGTGGTGGCTGAACCTCTGGCTATCCTGTTTAGCCGATTACTGGAAACAGGGAGGTACCCAAAGACTGGAGGACAGCAGATGTAGTCCCTTATACAAAAGTGGAACAAAGAGGAAGCAGGGAACTACAGACCAGCCAGCCTCACCTCGGTAGTGGAAAGATCATGAAGCACTACTGAAGGAGAGATTGATGGAACATCTGGTTGTCAATGGACTACAGGACCCAAGCAGCATGGTTTCACCAGGGGAGGTCATGTCAGACCAACCTCATTGAATTTTTGACTGGGTGACTAGGGAGGTGGATCAGGGGAGGGCAGTGGACATGGCCCATCTGGACTTCAGCAAGGCCTTGACACTGTGCCACATAGAAGACTATTACACAAACTGGGGAATATGGGTATGGGCAGGACAGTAGTGTGGTGGGTAGGTAACTGGCTGGGTGGCAGGACACAGAGGGTGGTGGTAAATGGCTGTCACCCACAGAGGGAAGAGTGACCAGTGGGGTACCACAGGGATCAGTGCTGGGACCGGTCCTATTCAACATCTTCATCAGTGACATTGCACAGGATCTAGAAGGCAGAATTTCACTGTTCGCTGATGACACAAAGCTCTGTAACAGAGTAGACACACCAGAGGGTGTAGACAGAATGAGAAGGGACCTGCAGAAACTTGAAGAATGGTCAAGGGTTTGGCAGTAATTCAATGCAAAGAAGTGCAAGATAATGCATATGGGGCACAAAACCCTGGCACAATATATCAGTTGGGGGTGAGGATATAGCATGCATCAAGCAGGAAAGGGATCTTGGGGTTGTCATCTCTGATGACCTCAAGGTAGGAAACAGTGTGACAAGGCATCAGGTAAAGCAAATAGGATGCTGGTATGTATAGGCAGGGCATCACCAGCAGGAAAGGAGGTCATAATTCCGCTATACAAGACACTAGTGAGGCCCCACCTGGAGTACAGTGTACAGTTCTGGAGACCATACCTACGTAAGGACATAGACAGGGTAGAGAAGGTTCAGAGGAGGGCAACAAAGATTGTGCATGGGTTGCATCACAAGTCCTATGAAGACAGGTTGAAGGAACTGAACATGTACTCCCCTGGAGGAGAGGAGGAGAGAGGGATAGATAGAGACATACAAGTATCTTACAGGGAGGAACAGGGTGCAGGAAAACACTATTTTTAGCGAAAAAGATGTTTCAGGACTAGAGGGCATGGGATGAAGTTGGAGGGAGGACGATTCAGAGGAAACATGAGAAAGAATTTCTTCACAGAACGGTGGTGGACAAGTGGAACACCCTGCCAGAGGAAGTGGTGGGAGCTGAAACAATCACGGGATTTAAGAATGCATGGGATAGACATAAAGGAATTCTAGAGGTCAGGGGTAAGGGGAAATAGACTTCTAGGAAAACAAACTGAACTTACAAGCTCAAATGGGCAGACTAGGTGGGCCATAGGCCCTTATCTGCCGACACTGTCTATGTATGTATCTATGTATCTATGTATCTATAAATAAAATAAAAACTTAGGGTCCAAGCTTAAAGCAACAGGGGCCAGCCAGGGGGAGAAGGAGAGAAGGATTATGCATCCCACAGGATGCTTTAGTCCTCAGAACTGCTCTCCACTACTACCACCTGGGCATTACCTGGCGGTGATGCCACTGGAGTCACTTGTGTGGGGGTGGATGCTACTGAATGTTAGTATACATGTGTAACCCCTAGGTGGCGCTATCCCACAGGCTACTACCCCTACCTGCTTGACTAGTAGCAGGTTAAGGGGCCTAGGTTCTGCAAAAATGTGCCTCCACCAAGAGATCAGGGATGGTAGTGGTCAAACTAACCTGAGCACAGCCCTCTGGGACAGTGTAACCCCCATCTTTCCCTTCTAGTGGCCTGATCAATATACGATACTCACTTTCACAGTACCCCTTGTACACCATACAAGTACCCACATTGTTTGAAATTACCACCAGGGCTGGTTCCTCTGGCTCGACCCTGGGGACCTCCTATAAAACAAGGTTGTGCACAGGAACGAGCAACAGTACAGTACTCTTAGCACAAACTGGAACCACAGTCAGGTTAAATGCAGAAAAAGTCAGATCTAATTTATTCAGGGGACTTGAACAAGGAAGGGGCGTAATCAGGTTGATTGGCTTAAAAGCTATATTAATCAAACAGTTATGCATACTCTTTAAGTCCCCAAACAGTCACACCTCTGGGTACTCAGGTAGGGAGACGATGGGCTAGCCATGAATGTTTCAGCTGGTTGGGACCCTGATATGGAAGAAAGCAACATGTACAAAACACACTATTTGTAATCCAGAGCTGGAGGGCTCAGTTTATGAAAGAAAAAGCAACCAGACAATCAGATGACAACACTTTAGATTTAGCTGTTGTTGCAGGGAGCTACCCTGATGTTCACTCATGATACCCAATACTGGACGTAGGCAAGAGGAAGTTGAGACTGCAGGTTGTTGAGCTGGAGTGCCCAGAGAAGTGGGGCCCACATGAATCACTGAGGCATTGTTTCTGTTCAAGTGCTGAGCGAGGTCTGATCCCCAGGCAGGTTTCTCATCAATGGCTTTCTCTGTTTAGCGGGTAGTCAGGCTGGGCCAGTGTGGCAAGGTCCAGGCTCAAAGGAGAAGATTTTGAATTCAGTCCAAGGGGCTGGATGCAGCTTCCAGCAAGCAGAATGCAGTTCAAACCACAGTGGGGAACCAAATCACGACCCACTAGCAGCACACAGCACATTTACACATAAGGAAATTCCAATGCAGCTTCCAGCAAGCAGAACACAATTCAAACCACAGTGGGGAACCAAATCACAACCCACTATAAGCACACAACACATTCACATGTAAGGAAATTCCACTGTACCAGGCAAAAGGCTCTCCGGTCGTAATTACAGAGTCTCTGCACAATCCGGGAGTTCAGAGGTGGCTGGAGGTCCAGACAGGCTGATCGCATTCAGCAAATCTTCGGTCTTCTTCAAGTCGGAGCCTGGTCACAATTCAGTGGCTTACTTCATTCTCCAAGTTCGGATTCAGTCCAAAAATTGCACAAATTCCATCTCAGGGACAGCAGGCAGGCATGCACGCCAAAACTCAGGTCTTTCCACAGTTCTCCCATGTGACTCTACACTGGGGCTGATGCTTGAATCATTCAAGCTGTTATCTCTTCACTTCCCAACTCAGAACTAAAATTAGCTGCAAGCAGCTAGGGGATTTCCCCAAGATTCAAAAGGTTTAGTTGGCTGATCTGTCTATCAGTCACAACAAGGGCTGCCCCTCAAGGTTATTTTAGGCGCCAAAATGCAAAAACTACAATTCCTACAAGTTTTGACCCCACCAAGCCCCTTTAGGCAGGCTCCATTTTAGAGTCCCTACAGTACTGATTGGCCCATTCTGTCAGTCCTGGACCAAGTTGGTGGAGATAAACAGAACAGTCCTTGCTGCAAAGAAGGCAGGTTAGAGCAAACTGCAATAAACTGGGGCTGGATGGGGCAGGGGCACCTTGGTGAGAGGGAGGAACAAGTAACCTGGAGTTGGCTGTCAAGCTCAATTTGGGCAGTGAGCTTGGCGAAACATAAACCCATTTGTGATCCACATTGAGAGACATGTCCACTGGCCACCCAGGGGAATCATAACTAAAGCATAGCACTGGCTTGACAGCTCAGCCAGTCTTTCTGGGGAAGGGGGAGCGGCCACAGACTCTGTATTTTCAGCACTAACTTTGGAGCTTTCGTCACTTATGAGGGGTGCCTCTGCATGGATGGGAATGTCCAAACTTGGAGCACTGTCAGCTTCTTGCCCTGTAGGCTCTGTTTCCACAACACTTTGCTTATTATCTTCTGATGGAGGCCCAGGTTGCTGATTTTGAGGAGGCTCTGGCACAATTAAGCTTTGCTGCACTGAAGGGGAGCTGTTAACACTCTCACATTGTTCTTCAAGTTCTGGTGTGTCACTAGAGAGATTCAGACCGTCAGCCCCTTCTTCGGGCAATTCACACAGTTCCAGAAAACACAGAGTCTGCAACCTCAGACGTAATACTTTGCACTTCACTTTCAGGGGGCATTGGCTCCAAGGATGAAGCTGGGGGGTTAGGCAGACCAGAAGTCCCAGCTTCATCCCCACAATTAGTCACAGGGTTACCTTGAAACATCTGACTCAATTCATAAGAGGGGAAATAGGCGTTGTCACACTCACTTTCATCAGAGGTGGACTGACAGTCGCTATCATTCTGGGCCTGCTGTGGGGGAAATGTTAAGTCTGTAACTACTAGTGAAGGTTGACTCTGTCTCTTTTTTGCAACAGCACAAGTCAACGGCCCAGGAGAATTAATCTCTGTTGGTTCAACCTCAATTATGACTTGGCCGATAGGTAGCAAGTGGTTACAGTGTATGGTCTTGACAGCTTTGGAGTTATTCTCTGGACGCACCTTGTACACTGGTAAATCATTCAACTTTCCAACTACTATATGGGGAAGGTGGTGCCACTTATCAGGAATTTTGTGTTTGCCATGCAGTCCCAAATTGAGTAACAACACACGGTCTCCAGGCCAAAGCTCTTAAGCCTTTACTTTTTTATCATGCCTTTCTTTATTGGTGAGATTTCTTTTGGTGGCCATTGTCTGGGCCAGTAGATAGGCATGGTTCAATTGAGCTTTCAGTTTCTGTGCATACTGTAGGTAATTTTCATCTCTGACTCCATCTGGAGAGTCCCCAAAGCAGACATCAATGGACAGTCGGGCTTCTCTCCCAAACATGAGGCAGTAGGGGGAGAACCCAGTAGTGTCATTTTTTGTGCAATTGTATTCATAGACCAATGTGCTAATCTGCTGGCTCCACTTAGGCTTGTCTTTGAGATGAAGGGTGCCCAGCATGTCTAGAAGGGTGCAGTTAAAACATTCTGGTTGAGGGTCCCCGTGTGGGTGATAAGGGGTGGTTCTTGATTTCTGCACCCCTCATAGATAGAGCATTTCTTTGATTAGCTGACTTTCAAAATCTCTGCCTTGGTCAGAGTGGATCTGCTGAGGGGCACCATAGTGGACAAAGACATTTTCTACTAGCACCATGGCCATGGTAGAGGCCTTTTGATCTTTAGTTGGAAAAGCTTGCACACACCATGTGACATGATCCATAACCACTAACACATTGCCAATATTCTGCTGATCAGGTTCTAAACACAAAAAGTCTATGCAGACCAGTTCCATGGGGATGCTGGAAGTAATACTGACAAGGGGGGGGCTGCTGTCTGAGGAAGGGCTTTCCTTTGCAGGCAATGACTGCAGGTCTTTACATGGTGCTCAACATTGGCCCTCATCTTGGGCCAGTAGAACTGTGATCATACCAAGTCGAGAGTTCTGTCAATGCCAAGGTGTCCCATGCGACTGTGGAGGAACCTCACTACCAAATCTTTAAAGGCCATGGGCAGGACCAATTGCTGCCTGTCTAATTGACCACCGTGATCCACTGTCTCTTTGTACAACAACTGATTGAGTAACTTCATCCTGGGGCCTTCTTTAAACAATAGAGCAGTTCGCAAGTCAGGGGAACGCAACTTGGACACATCTTTCCCCACATGCAGGGCACGAAGTGCAGGCTGAATCATAGGATCTTGGAATTGAGCCCACTGAATGCTGTCATTGTCAAATTGAGGTAGTGAACTAATATCTAGAGCAGAAAAGTGGCAATAGGCAGCCGGTATGTAGATATCAGGAGGGCCCAAGCAATCTATTAAACAGTCCACTGTGTCTGCAGACATTTGTTCATCTCAGTCAAATTTTTGGCACAAGGCTCAGATGTCAGGTTCAGACAGCCTGACCCAATCACTCTTGGAAACTGGCCTTCATGACAAGGTGTCAGCATCAATATGGTTCAGTCCTGGCCTGTATTCAACAGCATAATCATAGGCTGATAAGGCGGAAAGCCACCGGTGCCCAGTGATGTCTAACTTAGTTGAAGTCTGTACATAGGTTAACGTGTTAAAGTTTGTTTTTTTTCGGTCTTCACCAATATCTTTGCCCCATAGAGGTATTCATGAGACTGGTTGACGATGGCCCATTTTAGTGCAAGGAACTCCAGCTTGTGCACAGTTCAAGTTCAAGTTTATTGCAGGAAAACTCCATTGAGCAAGTTCATTCACAAGGAGGTCCTGTGACATATAGACTAAACAATGTAAAGCATAGATAGGTAATAACAGTAAGTACATGAAATGCGCATTACATGATAGAGGCTGAATATACATACAAGGGCTCCACAAGGGAAGACCACAGGTGGTAGACACTAGTTTAAGACAGGGTAGCGACTTATAGATTGCATACTGATAAATGAAACATGAAGACTGGTGTATACAATACATATAATTTTGGCAGCTAAAACAAACAGAATACAACCGATAAGGGGGGGGTAGGAGTGATTTGATAGTGCAGCATTGGAGCTTAAACATAGGTAAATCCAGGAGTAGATGGGAAGGGAAAGCAGTTAATATGACAAGGCAATTATTCCTTACCCATGGAATAATATGGAACACGTGGGGAAGGGAGAGACTTAATGACAGTTACAGGTGTCTTTTATTTTGCTGAACTTAGCAATTTGTAAAAGTTTCTTGAAACTGTGCTGTTAGTTTTGAAAGTGCTTGTAATTGGTTCCAAATGGAGGAGGGTATGCAATAAGCACGCTTACCAAAGGAGGTCCGTCCTTGGTATATCAAGCATAATAAAGTCAGATTTTCTTATCTAATATGCACTAATGAGATACTAATGAGGGATGAGAGATAGCTTGGCAATTTCTGCAGGAGCAGTTTGAGAGTCCATAGACCAGCATGGTGCAGGCATCTAGTAGTAAGGGATGTCCAACCAACAGCTGCATATAAGTCACAGTGATGCGAACGGTAAGGGGAGTTGGTAATGAACCGTAAAGCACGATGATAGAGGATGTGCAGTTTACTTATATTTGAAAGAGTGGTGGAGGAGTAGATTACATCTGCATAGTCGAGGGGGGGGGGCAAACGTGGCCTGGACAAGCTTCTTTCAAGTTTCAAGGGGGAAAAGGGGCCCATTTCTGTAGAAGAAACCTAACCTGGCTTTTAACCTTCTAGCGACATCTTCGATGCGGTCATTGAAAGATAATTTATTGTCAATCCAGATACCCAGATATTTAAATTTGGTTACAACTTCCAAAGGCTCATTTAGGCTCATTTAACAAATGGTTGAAAAAATGGTGTGGAGCACAGGGGTTTGGCTTCATTGGGGACAGGGGTTTCACCTGGAGGGACACCAGCCTATACTGGCAGGATGGTCAGCATCTGTCCAGGAAGGGAACAAGTCTTTTGGGCAATCGGTTTAAATGCTTCTTTGGCAAGCCTTTAAACTAGTCAAGGGGGGAGGCACTGATAAGCAGCAGGAAAATCCCAGCCTCCCTACAAAAACAGGGTACTAAATGAGAAAAGACCAAGGTAGAAAGGTCAGTGGGGGATGCCACTACAGAAGGTAAAGACATCAAAAAATGGAGAGCAATGAGTACCAATGCCCATAGTCTGGGTAACAAGCTTCCTGAATTAGTGGCCTTGATGGAGGAGGAAGATCTGGATATCGTGGCAGTCACAGAAACATGGTACACACAGAACCATGACTGGGACGTAAACATACCAGGATACACTATCTATAGGAGGGACAGGGACGGTAAAAGGGGAGGAGGAGTAGCTCTCTACATAAGAGAAGAAATCAAAGCAACAGAACAAAAGGGTAAACAGGGAGAAGAAGCACTGTGGGTCAATTTGGAGGCAAGCAATGGCACCACAACCTCACAGGGGTTATACAGACTTCCTCAGGGGGAGGGAAATGGACAAGGAAATGATAGAAAGTATACTTAGAATGGCAGATAAAGGGGAGATATTGCTGATGGGTGATCTGAATATGCCAGATGTTAACTGAGTGCAGTTGCAGCAGCCACTTCTAAGAGTGGGGTTATTCTAGATGCCGTACAGGGGCATGCCTTAGACAACTAGTATTGGAGCCCACCTGAGAGGGAGCAATCTTAGATCTGGTTCTCTCAAATGGAGATGAAGAGAGGATCACAGATGTGAAGTGGGTAGCCATCTGGGAACTAGTGACCATCGAACAGTATGGTTCACAATAAACACAGCAATAGAGCTCAAGCCTACAAAGACAAAGGTACTGGATTTTAGGAGGGCTGACTTTGCTAAAATGGGTAAGTGCTTCAAGGAATGCACTAGCAAATGGGCAGGAAGGAGGTGGAAGAACAATGGGGAATAATGAAAACTGCCATCACAGAGGTAACAAGCCTTTGTGTAAAGCAAATAAACAAAATGAAATGAGGTAAGAAACCACTATGGTTCTCAAAGGAAGTGGCAGTGAAGGTTCAAGAGAAAAAGAAAGCATTCAGGAAGTACAAGGAATCACAGAAGGAACAGGACAGAGAACTGTATCAGTTAAAGCAAAAGGAAGCTGGAAAGGCAGTCAGAACAGCAAAGGCCCAAACTGAGGAAAAGATAGCCAAATCAGTTAAGAAGGGGATAAACCTTTATAGTACATCAGGGAGCGAAGGAAGACCAAGGAAGGGATAGTGAGGCTTAATAAAGGGAGGTAGGGTGGGCAGAGGGTGACTGTGAAAAGGCAGAGATACTAAACAAATATTTTTGCTCAGTATTTACAAAGGAAGAGGGGAGGTACCTAAAACAAACAGTAGAAACACTCTGGATACAGAAGTTGATACCAGTCCATTTACAGAAGACAGGGTTCTGAAGAGCTCTTAAAACTGAAGGTGGACAAAGCAATGGGGCCTGATGGGATTCATCCCAGAATTCTAAAAGAACTAAGGGTAGAACTAGTGACACCACTGACTACCCTCTTAACAAATCATGGGAGGATGGGGTGGTACCTGAGGACTGGAGGAGGGCAGATGTGATTCTTCACAAAAGTGGAGCAAGGCAGAAGCAGGAAACCACAGACCTGTTAGTTTAACCTCAGTGGTAGGGAAAATGATGGAATCACTTCTGAAGGAAAGAATTGTTGAGTATCTAGAGGCCAGAGGGGCACAGGACCCAAGGCAGCATGGATTCACAGTGGAAGGTCATGCCAGACAAATCTGATAGATTTCTTCGACTGGGTGACCAAAGTAGTTGATCAGGAGGGGCTGTGGACATGGTCTACCTAGACTTTAGCAGGGCATTTGACACAGTCCCACAAAAGATTAAATACAGTTAGCCAGCCTGGGAGTGGGTCCCAAGATGACAGCCTGGGTAAATAATTGGCTGGAGAATAGGACACAGACAGTAATAGTAAATGGAGTCCACTCTGAAAAAGGGGTTAGTAGTGGGTACCGAGGGTTCAGATAGGACTAGTCCTCTTCAATGTCTTTATAAGCGACATTGCAGAGGGACTGAAGGAAAGTATGTCTCTTTGCAGATGACACAAAGATCTGCAACAGAGTTGATGCACAAGGTGGGTGGAAAGGATGAGAAGGGACTTGGCAAGGTTAGAGGAATGGTCCAAATGTATGGCAGCTTAGATTCAATGCTAAGAAGTGCAAGGTAATGCACCTGGGAAACAAAACCCAGGGAAGAGTACACAATGGGAGGTGAGATACTAACAACAACAAAATGGAAAGGGACCTGGGGTAGTCATATCAGATGATGACCAAAGGTGGGCAAGCAATGTGAGAAGGCAGCAAGGAGGGTTGGGGAATACTGAGATGCATAGGGAGAGGCATCACCAGTAGAAAACAAGAAGTTATCCCTCTGTACAGACAGCTGGTAAGACCACATCTGGAGTACTGCATGCAGTTCTGGAGATCCAATCTGCAAAAGACATAGACAGGATGGAAGCTGTCCAGAGGAGGGCAACTCAAATGGTGCAGGGTCTGCACTGGAAGATCATATGAAGAGAGACTTAAGGAGCTTAATATGTATAGCCTCGAGGAAAGGAGGGAGAGGGGACATGATAGAAACTTTCAAGTACCCTCAAGGGAATCAACAAAGTCCAAGAGGGTAGCATCTTTCAAAAAGAGGTGTGGAAGAACAAGGCACAATTTGAAGATAGAAGGGGGCGGCTCAGAGGTAATTTGAAGGAAGTATTTTTTCAGAGAGGGTTGTGGATGTATGGAACTGCCTTCCAGAGGAGGTTGTGGAGTCAAAAACAGTGGTGGAATTCAAACATGCATGGGACAGTCATAAGGCAATTCTAGGGGGTGGGGATAGGAAGAAGTAGGCTGCTGGTTAACTAGGATCTGCAACTTATCCATCAGGTAGGGAAATGGGCAGACTGGGTGGGCCAAGCGGTCCTTATCTGCCGTCAAATTCTATGTTTCTATGTTTCTATGTTTAGCGTGGTGACAATGAAGTCTTGGGCAAGGGTATTGGGGGGGCCTGTGACAGCACTGCGGGAGAATATCATCGCTTTAGTCTTCTTAGCATTGAGCAGAAGCTTTGCCTTTATTAGATTATGCTCAAGTTGTGTGAAGTCCACTTGAAGCACTCCCTTGACTTCAGATAACGATGAACCAGAAGTATACAACACAGTGTCATCCGCAAAAAAGTGCAAATTGGATGTAGATATGTTAGCGTCTAAGTCATTAATGTATATGGAAAACAAGATAGGGCCTAAGATGGATCCTTGGGGGACTCCTCTTGCAACTGGCAAGCCAGCAGAGAAAAAAACCTTCCGCCTTTACTTTTTGGGATCTCCCAGTTAAGTAGCTAGAGAACCACTGGGTGTAATGGTATGTGGTACCCAACTTTGCAAGGCAATTGACTAATTGTTTGTGATCAACAGTATCAAAAGCTTTGCTTAGGTCCAAAAAGACAGTGCTAGTTACCTTTTTAGCATCTACAGCAGAGATCCAATCATTGGTTACTTTTGCTAGGGCAGTGGTTTTGCTATAATTAGCCCGGAAGCTGGATTGCGCTGGGTTAATGAGAGAGAAGGTTCCCAAGTGAGATTTTAACTGAATATGGATCAGTTTTTCGAGAACTTTAGAAAGGATAGGTAATATGGAGATAGGCCTATAGTTGTTTACATCGCACAGGTCACCAGATTTAAATAGAGGGAGGATATGTGCTGATTTCCAACAGGACGGCACAGTAGCAGATGTAATGGAGAGATTGAAGATGTGGAGAATTGGGGCAGTGAGATGGGCATAGCCTGACCTTAAGAAAAAGGGTTCCAAGCCATCATCCCCTGCACTTTTTTTGATGTCTAAGTTAAGAAGAGAATCTTCTACTTCTTTATAAGTTAACTCACGCAGTTGGAAGGGGCTGGGTGCAGGGCTAGATATAGGGGGAGTGGTATGCTGGCTCACCGCAGAACCAGCATAAGGTGACGAGTCAAAAGCTAGTCCAACTGTGGCAAAGTGGGAGTTAAGTTCCTCCAGGATTAGGGACTTGTTATCCACAATCTTGCCACATGCAACTATCTTTGTTGGGACAGAGGGGGCTGTGGGCCGTCCTTCTATAGATTTGATAGTCTTCCATATCTTATGCGGGTTACCTTTAGCTTGTTTGAGAGTAGAAATATAATAGTTAACATTGGCAGAGCGAATTCTTTTCACACAGGTGTTCCTGGCTGTTCTAAAGTCCTGCCAATCTGAAGATTCTTTGGAATGTCTAGCTTTAGCCCAAAGCTTATCTCGAGCTATAAAGGCTGCCTTGAGATCCGAGGTGAACCAGGGATTGGAATTATTCCGTACTCTTACTTTGATGAAAGGGGCATGCTTATTTATTATTGTAGTGAGTTTGTCATTGAAGGTGTATGCTGCCTCATTGACATCTTTAGCTAGGTAGAGATCTTGCCATCTGGTCATGCTCAGGTCAGATAGGAAGTTTGCTGCACTGATTTTGTGAAAGGATCATTTTATTATAAAGATGGGCTGTGGACGGGCCTTAATTTGGGATCTTATGCAAGCAACAGCTCCACGATCGCTCAAGTCATTGTGAAACACTGCTGAATGAGATATTTTATGTGGATGGGTGGTTAGCACCACATCTAATAAGGAACTGTTGGCAGTATTTAGAATGTTGTTCCTAGTGGGTTCACTGACTACTTGCCCAAGACCTAGCTCGTCACAAAGAGATTTAAGACCGTGTGATTTAGGTGACAGCCAGTCCATATTTAGATCTCCTAGAAATATTGTTTCAGTTTTTGCATCTGCAAGCATGGATTTCAAAATATTAAGGATTTCATCACCACCAGATGGGGGTCTATAGCCACCTATGATAGTGATACATTCCGAGGAGGGGAGATGAAGGCTCAGCAAAACTAACTCAAATTCCTTGGCTAGAGATTTGCAACTGATATTGGTGACTGAATACTTAGATTTAGTGTAGCTAACCACTTCCCCGCCTCTAGGCACTCTATCAGCTCTAAATAATTTGTAGCCCTGTAGTGATATTTGGTGATCGGTATTTGTCTTTTTTAACCACGACTCAGTAATTATGATAAGGTCAGGCTTAACATGTGCTAACCAGGCTTGCAGCTGTACAAGTTTTTTAGGCAGGCTTAAAATGTTGACCATCATCATTTTGAGATCTGTGGCCTCAGCAAAATTGATAGGTGAGCTAAGTTGTGGGGGGGGGGGCAGGGTTGAGCTCCACATTTCCTGAGCAGAGAAGAAGCAGAAGTATAACTTTCTTTAAGGAGCTTATAAGAATGGAGACTGCTTTTCATTTCTTCGAGGTAACCCATATCGTTCTGCACAGGAGGCGGCACCACTGTAATGACAGTTTATCGTGATCAATGTAAGTGCTTGAATAGACATAGGCGAGGACAGTAGCAAAGGGGTGGAGGCTAACTGGGGGGAATAGGCCAAAAGGGGAGAGGAGAATGACATAGTGTCTGCACGGCAGGCTGTTATAACATTAGGTAATGATAAGGTACATTGGAGAACTGAATTGCATTGGGGTACTTCGATTTGCCCTGTATTGCTGGGAGCTCTGCACCTTAGGAGCAATAAAAGCACAATAAAGAGAGCCATGGTCCCAGGTTGGGTGGTCTCGTGATTTGTATTAGTGCAATATTTTCTAGGCAATTAATTTGCCCACCTAGGTACTCACTTAAACATAGATGAGAAGATACAGGCAGAATGGGGAACAAGGAGAGCAGGAGCAGCTTAGTTAGTGGCAGGGGCTCAAGAGATATTCACACTGGGCAGGCTTATTGGCCACACTCAGCTACCAATCATAGGTTGGCAGCAGTCGAAACTAGGCCAACGAAGCAGTAATGTGATATAGGAGGCAGAGCATGAGTGTATTTAAAGGAGGCCTGGGAGGGGGTGGTGGGGGTGGGAGAAAATTTCAGGACAGAGCGAGAGCTGAGAAGTCAGAAATCAGAAGGGAACAGTGTAAAATGCTATAGAGAAGGTGTTCCAATCGGAGCAAAGCAGGCAACCAGGTGGACCAATCACGATCCCCTTGGGGCAGCACCGCACCAATCAAAAGCGCCCAGGTGTGCTGGCTTTCTGCAGATGATTCTAAGGGTATCTACCTGAGCTGAGATCCGTGCCCCAGAGCCCTGCGGTTTGCTAGGGCTGCTGAGGAGAGTCGGTGGCAGCGGCGGCCATAGGAGTGGCTGTTGCTAGCCGCTTTTCCACCAGCGCGCCTACGGGCGTGAATCCTATGAACAAAAAGAGAGAGCTGGGTCATTTATATGCAATGGCAAAAACAATTTTAAGGGGCGGGAAGGCAGGGGAGCTGGCGGCAGTTCGTCAGCATGGGGTAGGTGTGAAAGTGGGGAACAAAGGGAAAAAAACGATTACAGGGCTGGGTAGACAGTAGAACTAAATGGCTACCTGATAGCTGAGCAAGCTGGGAGGGTGGGGTATGCTGTCTCAAGCAGAGCAAGGCAGCCGCCGAAATCACAGCAAATTACTATTACTTTAGAGAAGGGGAAGGGGGAGATACAGCAGGTCATGCTAGGAACTGGGGCAAAGATAGAGGAGGGAAAAAAAGGAAACAACAGTGCACAGGGCAAGGGTTTAGCACAGCAAAAATGGCAAAAATCAAATCACAGAGAAAATAGCAGCAGCTTATTCTTTAGAAGGCTGAAGGGGATAGTGCAGCTTAACACACTAACCATATGCAGGCTACTGTTACAATTTGAATGCAGTCTAAGCAAGGCTGAACACAGTGATATCTAACAGACTTTTCTTTTTTTTTCTACTTTAACCAGTATACATTCGCTAACACTTTTGCATAATTTACACAAATTTCAGGACAGAGCGAGAGCTGAGAAGTCAGAAATCAGAAGGGAACAGTGTAAAATGCTATAGAGAAGGTGCTCCAATCAGAGCAAAGCAGGCAAGCAGGTGGACCAATCACGATCCCCCTGGAGCAGTGCCGCACCAATCAAAGGTGCCCAGGCATGCTGGCTTTCTGCAGATGATTCTAAGGGTATCTACCTGAGCTGAGATCCATGCCCCAGAGCCCTGCGGTCGGCTAGGGCTGCTGAGGAGAGTCGGTGGCAGAGGCGGCCATAGGAGCGGCTGTTGCTAGCCGCTTTTCCACCAGAGTGCCAACGGGCGCGAATCCTAAGCTAAGATCCATGCCCCAGAGCCCTGCGGTTGGCTAGTGCTGCTGAGGAGAGTCGGTGGCGGTGGCGGCCGTAGGAGCGGCTGTTGCTAGCCTCTTTTCCACCAGCGTGCCTACGGGTGTGAATCCTGAGCTGAGATCCATGCCCTGGAGCCCTGCGGTCGGCTAGGGCTGCTGAGGAGAGTTGGTGGTGGCGGCGGCCATAAGAGCAGCTATTGCTAGCCGCTTTTCCACCAGAGCGCCTACGGGTGCAAATTCTGAGCTGAGATCCGTGCCCCAGGAGCCCTGCAGTCAGCTGGGGCTGCTGAGAGAGTAGTGGAGCGGCAGCCGTAGGAGCGGCTGTTGCTAGCCGCTTTTCCACCAGAGCGCCTACGGGTGTGAATCCTGAGCTGAGATCCATGCCCCGGAGCCCTGTGGTCGGCTAGGGCTGCTGAGGAGAGTCGGTGGCGGTGGTGGCTGTAGGAGCGGCTGTTGCTAGCCACTTTTCCTCCAGTGTGCCTACGGGCATGAATCCTGAGCTAAGATCCATGCTCCGGAGCCCTGCAGTCGGCTAGGGCTGCTGAGGAGAGTTGGTGGCAGAGCCGGCTATAGGAGCGCCTGTTGCTAGCCGCTTTTCCACCAGAGCGCCAACGGGCGCGAATCCTAAGCTAAGATCCATGCCCCAGAGCCCTGCAGTTGGCTAGGGCTGCTGAGGAGAGTCGGTGGTGGTGGCGGCCGGGAGGAGCGGCTGTTGCTAGCCTCTTTTCCACCGGCGTGCTCAATGGTGTGAATCCTGAGCTGAGATCCATGCTCCGGAGCCCCTGCGGTCGGCTAGGGGCTGCTGAAGAGAGTCAGGGGCATGCAAGGCGTCAGGGAGCGGGCCAAGCTGCTGGGGTCGCCACCAGCGCACCTACGGGTGCGAATCCTGAGCTGAGATCCGTGCTCTGGAGCCCTGCAGTCAGCTAGGGCTGCTGAGGAGAGTCGGTGGCGGCGGTTGCTGTAGGAGCGGCTGTTGCTAGCCGCTTTTCCACCAGCGTGCCTACGGGCACAGAGTAGCTTCATTCAGACGGGGTCAAGCTCCTACTGGTGAAGGCCACTGGTCTCAAACCATCCTCATGGGCTTGATACAGCATAGCTCCTAGACCCTACAGACTGGCATCCATATGCAGGACATAGGGCTTGGTGGGACAAGCATAGGCAAGGATGGGGGCATGAGTGAACTGGTATATGACTTTGTGAAAGGCTGCTTCACATTCAGGTGTACAGGGGAGCCCCAAAAATTCACCTGTGCAGAAGTACACTTTCTCTGGTTTTTCATGGACCCTTTTTATGTTGGAGTGCTTGCACAGCCAACATCTTGTGGCAGTGGAGATTTGGAGGCGTGGTCACTGTTGGGCAAATGCAGGGAATGCACCAGTAGGTGCGTCCTGCATTCCTCAATCAGCCAGCAGCAGGGGCAGACACCCTGCCTGGCTAATGAGGTGACAACATAAAAAAAAGTCCGCTGCAATGAGAGTGAAGCACTCATGCAGCATGACCACAGCACACCTCCCCCTACATGCAGGCAACATGGGGGCAGTGACTGCCACTGTTGCCTGTCAACCCCCCTTCCTTAATCGTGTGCCAATGGGGGTGCACAATCCCTGTCGGCATCATGTAACCCCCTTCCCTTATTTGCTTGCTGAGGGGGTGCCCAATCCACTTTGGCATCATGCACCCCCCCAACAGTTTCTCTTTGCCGATGGGGGTGCCCAATCCCCGTTGGCATGTATCCCTCCCTCTGCTTGAATTTTGCCAATGGGGAATCCCACTTTTTGATTGCCGAGGTGGTGCTCATTCCCCTTTGGCTCCCATGGCTCCCTTCCCTTTCCTTGTTTGCCAATGAGGGTGCCCAATCCCCCACCAGCTAAAGCACCCACCCACCCACACACACTCAGGTGGCACACTGGGAGCCCACCCTAGAGTGCCAAAGCATATATTAAAAATGAAAATGGTCCCCCGATGTCTTTCAATTTTTTTTCCCTGTAAAGAATGAAATGGTCCCTTGGCGGTCTCCTTGGCCCCCCTCCCACAACCCGCACCGACCCACTGTGCACCCCGTCTCCCCACACCCCCACCTTACCCCATACTCACCTCCAGAGTCTTTCGTGATGAGCTTCAGTGGACCGGGAACATGTATGCACTCTTCAAAGCCGACAGCAAACTGAAGAAATGCTGGTAAGCTATATAATGGAATGAATAGGGTTTTTCCAACTTTAATGCATATCTCGGGCATTTTTTGGAATTTTGGCACCAAATTTTCAACATGGGATTTTTGGGACCCCTCCTCGTGATTTCTATCATTGTCATGGCATTAATCAGCCTTGAAAGGTGATTTCGCAGTCACTGCGTGGAATCACCTTTCGGGACTGATTAACGAAACGACAGTGCCAGTGTTCATGAGGTGGCCTCTCAAAAAGCCTATGTTGCAAATTTGGTGGAAAAATCCAACAAATGTCTGTTTTATGAGAGTTTTGCACAGTTGCATTGCAGGCTTGTAAGTTCGCACATTTGTGATATTTTCACACCAGATTTTCAACACTGTCATTTTTGTACACCTCCTTGTGAACAGTACAGCTGTCATTTTCCACATCCTGCCCGAAATGTGTTTCCGCACTTCCAGCACACAATAGCATGGTGACTGTGGGAAATCAGTGTTCAGGACAGATTATGAAAATGACAGTGACACAGTTCATGAGCAGAGGTCCTAAAATGCCTATGTTGAAAATTTGGTGACGATACTCCATAAAATGACTTTGTTATGAGCGTGCACTGGCAGATTGCATGCACACTTGTAACATTGTGCATTTGTAATATTTTCTCTCAAGATTTTCACCATTGGCATTTTTCCACACCTCTTGATGAACAGTACAGCTGTCATTTCACATATCCTACCCAAAATGTGATTTCGCACTTCCAGCGCAGAATAGCATGGTCGCTATGCAAAATCACTTTTTGGGACAGTTTGAGGTAATAACAGTGACACTGTACATGAGCAGTGGTGCTAAAATGCCTATGTTGAAAATTTGGTGCCCAACGCCCATAAAATGACTGTGTTACAAGCATGAGTTACACATTTCCCATGCACCCTTTTAAATTTGCAAATTTGCTATATTTACATGTCACATTTTCAACACTGCCATTTTTTTACACCTCCTTATGAACTGCACAGCTGTCATTTTTCACATCCTACCCAAAATGTTTTCCCGCACTGCACTACCAAAGCCAATGCTAGCGAGACAACATTCGGCATTGACAAATGCTTGTTTATATTTATGTTTGTTAGGAGGGTAACCCTGGGTAAGAGTCAAGAGTGGGAAAATTACCTTTGAATAGTCTTTCATGAACCTGTGGTAGTAGACACAGAACCCCAGGAAATGATGTAGTTCTTTCAAATTATGGGGCTGGGGCCAAGTAGTCAGTGATTCAATCTTACTGGGATCAGTCTCTATCCCTTCTGCAGATACTATGTGCCCCACATACTTCATGGAGGTTTGAAAAAAAACGGCACTTGTCAATGGACAGCTTGAGGCTGAAGTCTTCTAATCAGTCTAGGACTTTAAACAGTTGAGTCTCATGCTCCTCTAATGTGCGCCCAAACACAATGACATCATCTAGGTAATTAGATATTCCACAAAGTTCATATCTCCCACCACACATTCCTGAAAGGTGGCCAGGGTGCCTGAAATCCCCTGTGGCATTCTCAGGAATTCATAGAACCCCAAAGGACAGATGAATGCTGTTTTCTCATGGTCCTCTGGGTCCATCAGGATCTGGTAGTATCAGCTGCGAAGAACCAATACCAAAAACCATTTACTCACATTCAAACAATCCAGGGCATCTTGTACACAGGGCATGGTGAATTGATCGGGGATGGTCCACCGGTTCAGGGTTCAATAAGCAACACACAACCTTACTGATCCATTCTTCATATGCACAACCACAATGGGAGAGGCACATGGGCTCCTTGATTCTTGTATCACACCAGCAGTGAGCATTTCCTGCAGGTGTCTCCTCACATCATCTTTGTCTGCTGTAGTGAGACATCGGGATCTCTCTTGAAATGGCCGATCATCATGCAGGCGTATGTGATGCTCTGCACCCTGGACACACACCACGTCCCATTCTTTTAATGAAAACACTTGGTCCCTCTGAGCAAGTTTCTTGCTAATTCTAGCATTCCATTCAGCTGGCAAAGGGGAGTCACCAAAGTCAAATAAATCCAGGGTCACTGTCTCCTTCTCACCAGATCAATTGTTGCTGGGCAATACGGAAGTGTTGGTGCAGTGTACTGTGGCTAGGGTGCACCCTCTGTTCACCTGAATCTCCCGATCTGACAAATTCTAAATCTGGACCATCACTTGTCATGCATAGGCATGGGCACAAGCAGGAAAGATGTTGGGTTTGACCAATAATCGCTCTGGCAACTTTCCATCTCCTGGTGCATCCAACATTAATATTTTGTTCTTTACATTTCTCTTTAGGTGGACTTCTCCATGCATTGTGCACTGGGTGTTGGGGACCAATATCAAGGAGTCAGGTTCCTTTTTCCATGCTATCCCTACTGGCTTATCTAGGTCCACTTCATTGTGTCTCTTTTGCCAGTCATAAGCCCTTTTTACTAAGGCTGCAATTCTTAGGGCCCATCCAGTCAGCTGCCTTTGTTTCTCATGGCAGAGTTGTGCTAGTCTCCCAAACACTGTGGGAGTTTGTTCCAATTAACAGGGGAACCCCATCATACAGTCCAGTTAGGGGACACACTAGGGCCAGTTTCTCTACTTGTTCCTCTAGTCCAGTGACAGTTACAGGAAAAGACAACCAGGTGGGCATATCCTAGATATGAATAAGACTTGTCGCTCAGCTCCCACACATGTAGACCTTCCAGGGATTGTAAAGGCACATCAGATAAGTGTTTGTCATACCAGTCCTGAAACACAATGGTCACTTGTGACCCACTGTCAAGCACAGCCCAAGTAGGAATACCATTCACAGCCACATTAGTCTCCATTGAAGAGCCCACTATATTGGACCAGTCTGGAGGACAACAGCCAGGGCTTGTACAGATGACTTAGCCACTGAGGGGTTTGAGTTAGGATGGCCGAAGCCTTTACTGCAGTCATTTCATGCACCCCTTGACCACTGACTCATTTTTTGAAGCTCTCCTTGAAGCTGGTTCACCACTTTCTCTAAGTCCTTCTGAGACTGGCATTCCCTCCTCATATGGCCATCCTTGCCGCAACTGTCACAAATGACATGCTCGCGGGCATCCTTGGGGAACACATAGCAGGGGATGCTGTAGCATCAACAGGAGACTGTGATCTGACTTCTGTGGGTAGTGTACCATGTCCCAAATGTTCCTTTAGGGTAGAAGTTGATTCCTTGAGCTCAGCTGAGAAGCGACCCTCAGTAGAGGATGCCTGAGGGTGCACCCCCTCCCCCATAACAGTCACGTCCTGACAGGGAATAGGGTCTCCGTCAGCAGGGGATACCTCAGCGAATGCACCCAGTTGTACTTTTATGACTTCCTTCAGCAACTCTTCCCCCCACTGTTTAGCCCATGGTGGGACACTCTTAGTGGTCTCCATTTCGGAAGGGCCTTCCGGTGTCATGATCACTTGGGCTGCACTCACCCCATAATTACAATCTCCCTCTTCACCTTCTACCTCCCAGAGTTCATTTATCAAGTCACAGTAGTCAGGTGGCTACCTCTCCTATCCTGGAGTCTTAACTGGATGTTCTGCAGTTTAGAATGCTTGGCATGTTGCAGTGTGTGCCCCAATCTCACACGGTTCAAATCGCTAGCAGCTACCCCACCTTTCTGGTAAGCTTTCTGCAGAGCTCTTTCTAGATGAGTAACATATTCAGACAAACTTTCCCCTTTCCATTGTTCGGTACCTTGTAATTTCCACATCAAAGTCTCCCCTGACTCAATGCTCCCAAAATTGCCTTCAAGTACAGATAGGTACTTCTGAACAGATGCATCAGGGTTCGTGGACCTCAAAAATGTAATGGCTTCAAAGGTGGGGCCCCTCAAACATTCTAAGACTCTTTTCCACTTCTCAGCCTCTGCACACTGCCACTCAGGTACCAAGGGGGCAACATAGTTGATCCAGGTCTCCCAGTCATCCTCCCTCTGGGGGGTGGTGAGGGTGCCTGAGAAGATTCTCAGCCTTTGGTAGGAGTCATGACTGATGGCGGGTACAGATATAAGGGCCAGCATTGACACAGGCTCAGAAGGCAGGGCAGTAACAGGTGCTGGAGTGGCAGGGGGTGTTGGGGAAAGAACACCCCAGGTGGCAGGGACAGTTCCTTTTTTTTTTATGTATTATTTCTTCCAGAGCTCCCAGCTTGCAGGCCTGCCTTCAGTTGCCCCCAGTGCAGCCCTGAAAGTTAGACCCCCTCCCTTGTGCACCCCAAGACTTACCCTTCATGGCAGGGTGGTGGGGAGCAACTCAACCCACCCCAAACAGATCCATGCCAGGGAGGTGCCTTCTCGGAGGTGGCACTGCGGGGACCACTTCATTCTGCTGGAGCTATTGTTTCCACTTTTTTCCTCTTGTGTGGAGGCAGGGCATGCAATGATGCCTGCAGTGAGAACACGCACGCTTCTGCACGTGCTCTCACCAAGCATCTGCCCCGTCTCCTCGCCTTCGGCTGTAGCATCAGTGCGCTGCTCCCAAGCAGCCGCTAGGGGCCAGTGGAGCACCGACAGCTAATGTCCCCCCCACCCTGGAGAAAGAGAGCAGTCCAACGGATGCTCAAACCTCATCATCCCCACCAACCCCCAATGTCCCATGCTCGTTCCTGAACACAGGTTGCAGGTGTGACTTGAGATAAGGTGTCCAGCGCCTCAGCCCTCAACGCCACCGGGCCGGCTACAGGAACAGTTTCTTAAGGTCCTCTATGGTTTTTCCTTCCTCCAGCAACAACTTAGCAAATTTCTCCTCAAAAGACTCAGATCATGGTGGGAGCGCATCCTCCTCAGGGTCTTTACTGTCTTTGTTATCACTCTCCAGGTGTCTGGGACCCCTTCTGAGGCAATAGTCTGTGGCACTTTTGAGCTGCCATGAGGTCACTACACTCTACCAAGGCTATGAAAGTTTGGGCGATCAAATCAGCTTGTCGACCCACCACCACAGGGTTTTTTTAAACATTCAGCTTTGGAGAGTGCTCCCTCTACAGTGTTCTTACTGGTACCTAGGGAAATATCCAGTATAAGCAGAGCATTTTGGGGGTTTATCTCCTGCCCAGTACACCACCCCACCAACTGGTGTACAGCCATTTCTACTGGGGTAGCCATTAATCTTTAACAATAATTCATAATTTTTGGCCACTAGAAGTCACAAAATCCCAGCGCTGCCTCCTAGATGTAACCCCTAGTTGGCACTATCCTATGGGCTACTACTCCTGTCTGCTTGGCTAGTAGCAGGTTAAGGGGCCTAGGATCTGCAACAGGTGCCTCCCTGGAGGTCAGGGTTGGTAGTGGTCAAACTAACCTGGGCACAACCCTCCAGGACACTGTAACCCCCCTCTTTTCTTTCTAGTGGCCTGAGCAATATACGATAATCACTTTCACAATACCCCTTGTACACCATACAAGCACCCACACTGTTTGAGCTTACCACCAGGGCTGGTTCCTCTGGCTTGACTCTGGGGACCACCTGTGAAACAAGGTTATGCACAGCAAATAGAAACAGTACAGTATGCTTGGCACAAACTGGAACCGCAGTCAGGTTAAATGCAGAAAAAAATCAAATCTGATTTAATCAGGAGACTTGAAGAAGGAAGGGGCGTAATCAGGTTGATTGGCTTAAAGGCTATATCTTATTTTATTTATTTAGTTTTTGTTGACCGGGTAAGTGCAATAGACAAATCCTGCTGGGGAAGGGGGATACAGATGAATGCCAACTGACCTTGAACCAGATTAAGCTGTTGGTGGTATTTTTAGTGAATGAGGGAAATTTGGCCAGGGCACCAGGGAAATTCCCCTACTGTTTGCCAGTAGGGGGACCCTATCGTTGTGGGAGGCAGTCACTCTGTTCCCTGCCATGGAGGAGGAAGGTGCTATGCATGGGGCTGTGATAGCCCAGAGCCTTTCAATACCTGCTATATCTACACCGAATGGATCCACTGAAGTGGCAGCTGGGTTGCATCTGCGTGGTGGCCAGCACATTGCCAGATCAAGCGGTCCATCGCAATCTTCTGTTGCAATGGGTCTAAGTTTGGCCGAGAAACAGCGATGATTGGAAGAGGAACTTCTTTGAGTCAGTGATCTGTTGGCGCAGAAGCGTCAGAAACTGGCAGTAGAAGACGACAGGAAGCAGAAGAGATCGTCAGGTTCACCGAGTGCTTCAGAGGTAGCAGGGCCCAGCAAGCTACATTCAGCTGCTGAGAGGCCTGTTGCAAGTGGGAGTTTGGCTTCCCAGGCTTGAGGAGATCTTGTGGAGGCATCATGGTCACCGGAGCGAGCACTGCGTGGGGCAGGCTGGATACCAATATCAGGAGCAACGTGGAAGCCGGATGAAGGAACTTCTGCTCTTCAGGAGGATGTCCAGATAAGTACAGTGACTAAAACAGTTCCACCTTCTGTTGTGTTGGGTACTGATCCTCCAGCTTCCCCTATTCCTCTGGCTGCTATTAATCCTAGCCTACCTTTGAGGGACTTATTAGAGGAGGTAGCTGAGGATATGGCTACTTCCACTGAAGTACAGGGGCCAGCTCCAGAACCCGTGGATAAAACTTCTTATGCTAGTCATTTTTGGCAACCTCTAGAGTTGGCCAAGTGGTGCAATGCCATTCGTTTGCGCTATGTCGGTCCCAGGGATAACCCCCCGGATAGGTTTTATGTTGGGAAGACATTGTTGAAACAGAGTATGGGTTTTTCCCCCTTCTGAAGTCTACGCTTTAATACATGTTCCTGGGGAGTTTATTTTTGATGTCAGTTTCAGTACCCCTGCTCTTTTGGAACTATTCTGGAGACGCTATTTAAATTTAAAACTAATCCTTTATGGTCAGACTTTATTGTGTTGCCTCTTTCAAAACAGCCCTTTAGGGTCATTATGATCCTGTTCAGAAATGAAGGGGTTAACGCTGTAGATATTGTAAATTGGTTATCTAAGAAATGTGATATCCAGGGGAACCCTGTTCCTATCATGGATGCTGAGGGATTTTGGAATGGGGGTGGGAAATTTAGGGTTAAACTCCACTCCACTGATTCGGATTTACTGCATCTTCCTAATTGTTTTTTTCTGGGTAGAGATAAGGGGTTCCTTTTCTACCCGGGTCAACCCAGAGTCTGCTTCAAGTTTGGGTCTCAGACTCACATAAGCACCTCCTGTGAAGTGCTCAAATGCTTTTATTGTGGGGAGACTGGTCACCCTAGTGCCCATTGTTTTCAAACATCTAAATGTTATCTCTGTGATGTGGTGGGTCACTCTTTTGAATCTTGCCCTTTGGCTGCTAAGAACACAGCTGAAGCAGATTTTGGGGTACAGGATCATTATATTAAGGTGGCAGTCCGACTTTGCCTTTCTGCTGGGGGAAGGTTTGATCCCAGTACCTTTGTGACTGCGCCCCCCTTGGCTGAGACGAGCTTGCTTGCAGAAACTAATTTGACTCCTGATAAAGTAGATTTAAATGCAGTTGGGGCTTCTGAGGTGTCAGAGCTAGGAAGGGGGGGTTATTAGCCTTGCTCATTTGTTGGCTGGTTTAGACCCCTCAGAAGATGGTTTTATTCTGGTTAGTGGAAAGAAGGGAAAGTCTGTTAAAGGAAAAGGTAAGTTGGGTAAAAAAGCAGCTGTACCTACTTCAAACTTTTCCATAGTTGACCCTAATAATTTTGCAGTTTTGGTGGAGGTTACGGAGGTGGTCCCAGACATGCCTCAGCCTTCTGCACCCCTACCACTGCCTGAGCCTCAGGAACCTGCTGAAGGCCATGTAGGCCCTAGGCCACAAGATGGTAAAAGTGGTAGGATTACGAAGGCATCTAACAAAGTGAAGTGAATTTATCCCTAAAATATTTCATGGCTCCCTTTTACTTTCGAGTGGCAACTTTAAATGCAAACAGCATTAAAACTCCTGGTAAGCGTCAGAGCACTTATTCTCATTTTTTATACGAAAATCTGGATTGCGTTTTCCTTCAGGATGTTCGTTTGCACTGTCCTGAGGAGGTAGAGGCTGCCACTACTGGTTGGTTGTGGGGGGATTGTTTTTGGTCTTTAGGGAGGGATTTGTGTAGTGGGGTTGGGATTTGTTTTGTTCATTCTTACATTAAGGTGATTCATTATATAGAGATCATAGCTGGAAGGGCCTTGATTCTGAATATTAAGTGGGGTACTCTGCCTTTGCGGTTGATAAATGTTTATGCACCTCAATCTTAAATTTGATATGGTGTCCCTTTTTAAATCCTTGTACCCCTTTTTAGGCACCTCTTATTTCATTATTCTCGGGGGAGACTTTAACTGTTCATTGCCTTCCCGAGCTTCTTCTGGGAATAGGAAGGAGGTGTATTGTGATGTGGCAAGCTTGTCAAAACTTCTTGTAGATACTGGATTGGTTTATGCTTTTGGGCCTTCCACTGCTGGGTTTGGGAATACTTATTTTTGTGGCCCTAGAGCTTCCCGAATCAATTATTTTTTTCTTTCACCTGGGGTTGTTGTGCAATCACAATCTTTGCAGGAGGTAGCTATGTCAGATCACAAACTACTTAGATTGGTCTTATGTGATGTGCCAGAGGCCCGAAGGGGGCCGGGTCTTTGGAAATTGAACACTGTCTTATTAGATATCCCTTGTGTGGCAGGTGGGCTACATTCGCTTTTTTTGACAAGGCAGTCTGTTTTATTCTTATATGATGATTTAAATACTTGGTGGGAGGATACAAAAAGTGAAGTACAATTTACTTTAAAGTTATAGGTAGCTTAAATGGGAGATTACAGCATGATGGGCTTCGTTATCTTAGAGACCGGCTTCACTTTTTGTCCACCTTTCACCAGCCTCTGGGGTCTGACTGCCTGGATCAAATTAAGGGGTTGAAAATGGAGTTGGTTAGATTACAGTCTCAGGTTTTGCAGGATATGGAGAAGAAGCATAAATATGGGGTTTGTGGTAGCAAGAAGGACACTTTACCCTTTGAAAATCTGAAACTTATTAAAAACTCCCAGGGAATGATGTATTTAAATACTACAGAAGGTGGGCATGTCACAACAACTAATGGTATTCTAGACACTATACATGCTTATGTTTCTGCCTCCTTTAGGAGTAGATTGCTCTCTGAAGCTTCTGTTTGTGATTGGTTTGTTAGCAGACCAGGCCCTGTCTTGTCTACTGATGTGCAGGTTATTTTGGTACAACCCATTACAGTAGAAGAATTAAAGACTGTTATTTGGTCTTTAAAGACAGGCATTACTCCTGGATCTGATGGGTTACCTCATGAAGTTTATAAAATCTTGTGCGAAGTTTTGGGTGCTGACCTGTGTCAAGTATTGAATGCTGGGTTACAGACTGGGGCTTTTCCTAAAAGCATGTTACAGGGTGTGTTGCTTTTGCTGTATAAAAATAAAGGGGATCGAGGGGATTTAGCTAATTGGAGGCCTTTGTCTCTTTTGACTACAGATTATAAGATTCCGATGAAAATCTTATGCATTCGATTACGGGGGGTTTTAGGTTCCTTACAACATCCATCACAGTTTAGTGGTGTACCTCATAGGAGAGTTCAGAATGCACTGATCCTACTCAGGGAGCTTATTTCTAAGGGAGCATCTGGGGAAATATTTGGGCATCTGGTTTGTCTAGATCAGGCCAAAGCTTTTGACCAAGTGGAATATATTTATCTTTGGGAGAGCTTGCGGAGGTATGGGTTTCCCTTACAATTTGTAAGCTGGTTACAAACTTGTTATAAGGGCATCACTCTACTACCAAGCATGAATGGCTGGTTGGGAAGGGATATTGAGGTACATAGGGGAGTTAGGCAGGGGTGTCCACTTAGTCCCCTGCTTTATGTGCTCTCTTTGGACCCCCTTTTGCATGCCTTAAATAGTACAGACAACATTATTGGGCTATCAGTTGGTTGTATGGATTCACAGATAGTGTCAATAGCATATGTGGATGATTTAGTTCTGGTTTTATCAGATAGAAATTCTGCTGTTGCAGCAAGGTTGTTATTGCAAGCTTTTTCTGCCATGTTAGATTCCTCTATTTATAGACTTAAAAGTGGGATAGTGCCTTTAGGGTATGGGGCCAATGATGTGGCATTGATTTGGGACATGCCTATTGAACCTGGATATAGGAGGATTCTTGGTGTTTATTTTGGAGGCATGGATGCCCAACGGTACAATTGCGATAGGCAATTATTGGAGGCTCGTAACAGAGTGTTGCTCTGGAATAAAGGACGGATGTCTAAAGCTAAACAAATTTATCTGATTAAAACTTTTTTGTTGCCATATTTTTTGTTTATAGCTGCGGTTTTTCCACCTCCCCCTTCTTTGGAATCATCTCTTTATGATGTATTTTTTCTTTGTTTGTGGGGTAGTAGATTGAACCTGGTGAGGAGGGGTATTACCTATTTACCTATTGGTGAAGGGGGTTTGGGAATGTTAAATCCAGTAGTGTTCCTGCATAGCATCATTGTTTTTTATAATCTAGTTCCATTGCTTAGAGGGGATGTTAAGATCTGGTACCCGTGGGTGGCTGACGGTATAGATCCCCTTCTTAGGCAATGGGATCATGATTCCTTTATGGCTCGTCAGGTTAGGCTATGTGCCTTAGCTAGTCATTTTCACACGATGTTTCAAAAATTGAAATCCTGGCATGTTGTTAAGAAATCCCTTCTTTTCCAATCACGTCAACAATTCTATTGTACTGTATTACAAGATTTCTTTTTTGTAGATCCCTGGTTTCATGATATGTCTATTTCTGAGCAGCATTCTAAGCTACAATTATTGGTAAGTAAGAGGGTTCCTAGACATATGTAGGATTTTTTATGGCTTTGTCTTCACAAGAGATTGGGGGTGAAAGGCAAAATGAGGCATGAAGAACTCTCAGAGAGGTTTTGTCCCAGGGAGGAAACTAGCCTGGGGGTGGTTGAAACAATGGAACATTTTTTGTGGATTGTCCTTTTGTTGTTTTGTTTTGGTCTCATTTTCATGATGTATGGCCATTGAACCCTTTTCAGGGTTCTTCACCGGAGATTTGGGTGGAGGGGGTCCTGCCGGGCTCCTGGGTTATTTATGAAATAGTCACAATGCGCCTGTTAATGGGTCATATTGGCTTTCAGTTGTGGCAAGCCCAGTGCAATCTCACACTTAGGCAGCAATTACTCTCTGAATCTCAGATTGTCTGTACCATTTGCAAATTAGTATTTAGTTGGAGATTACAGGAAAGGGAGAAGGTGCATCCTGAACTATTTAAACTGTGGTGGAGGAAAATGACCTAGCTTGATACAGGGTAAGGTTTGTTGTGGTATGCCCAAGCCCCCCTATCGGGTCCAGGGTATCCCTTATGGAGAGGATAGGACCCCCTTTTGTGGTGATTTTGAGTGATGACTATAGCCTTCTTCATACGATGGTAGTTCTGCTTTAAACTTGCTTCCTCTGCTCTTGAGGGGGGGCATTTAGCAAATTCTGGATCTATTTGAGCTGTTAAATCTTAAAATTTTTCTGCTGAAAATATGCTGTAAATACTTTTTTTTGTGTTATTTGTTTTTGTTTATAATTCTGTACAATTTCACTATGTTTTCTAATTCTTTTACTGATGTGATTTCTTATTCTTTAGAGGGGGAGTTGGCATTTGAGTTTTTTTTCTCTTTTTTTCTGTTAAGATTTCTGTTAAATTTTTTGTATGCTGTTATACTTATTTCTGTTTATTCTTGTATATTATAATTGGTATGCTGTACTCACTATTGTTTGTATGGTTTTCTCTCTAGTTATAATAAAAACTTCCCCTACTCTGGAGGGCTCTGCTGGTAGGAGTTTTCGCAGAGCGCTTGAAGACGCCAGTAGGGAAGGACGTACGGAGAGCTGAGGAGCTGGTCTCCTCCTCAGCTTTCCTCTGAATTGAGTAGACTGCATGGAAACTACTTCGGCATGAAATGCTGGGATGGCAGCAGTTTCCTTACCAGTTTCGGAGCCCAGAGATGTCTCGTTAGACAGCAGTGAAGCAAGAGAGGTGGAGGAGCCCGAGAGGCAGCTTAAAGATACTGAAACTCAATATTTAGCGACACAGAATGCATTATTGGAGGAAATGAAGCAGCATCACTTGGTTTCTAATGACGGACGTGGACAGGAACAGGAAATTTCACATTTGGAACCTACAATGACTCCCGAAGTTGGTTTGCAGCCTACGAGTGATTCTGGTGGTGAATTTCCCTTCTCGGCACCCTCCTGTTCTGATTTTCTACGCCCTCAGGCTTCAGGTGAGTCTTTTCCTTTTGCTGTGCCAGACACTCTGCAGTCTGATATAGATTTTCAGTCCTCCACAGCAGCCACTGCAGGGGACTCGGGACTACCTTCTGGCTCTTGCGATGGGCCTTTTCATACAGACTTGGGCTCCCAGGATTACGAGGGTCATGACGGAGGTTCTATAGATATATCCTGTGTAGCTTTACAACAAACACCTTCTATGCCTGACCCAGAACCCCCCCTCCACAAATGTAAGCCTTGTCTCCACTATCTCCTCTGATGCTCCGGTTTCTGCTGCATGGGTGGCCTCAGCCCTTGAGGCTGTGGGGTGCGTGAGATCTCCAGTTGGCAAATCCTGGGATGCTAATGTGCAGCCCACAGAGGATGCATCGACTTCACCAATGACTATGCATTTAAGTCTTCCTCCTGGTCAGCCTTTTTTGAATCCATCAGCTCCTCTTCCTATTGTTTCCAGCCAAGATATTATGGAAAACATTAGGAATTTGGAGGAGGGTGCTTTGATACAACCTGCTGCCCCCCTCAAGGCCTCTGCTGACAATAGGATATCTCAACAGCCAGCTTCAGCAATGGAGCCTGCACAAGAGCAAGGTCCTTTTGTGTGGCATGATAGAATTGCTGAATGTTTATTTCCTGCTACTTTTGGTCTGGGGAATGAACCTGCTGCTAGATGTAATGCGGTTCGTTTGAAATTTTGGGGGTCACATTATGATGTCCTTAATAGACTTTTTATTGGACGTGATTTATTGAAAACCAGTATGAAGTTCTACACATATGAGATTTATGCCTTGATTCATATGCCTGGAGGCTCGATTTATGACATTAGTTTTAAGTATCCAGCAGGTTTGGATAGATTCTGGAAGCAATACCAAACTCTGAAACACACTCCCTTGTGGAAACCTTTCCTGGCTATCCCTTTGACCAAACCAGTTTCCAAAAAGATTACGATTTTATTTCGTAATGAAGGGGTTAATGTAGGTGACATAACCTACTGGTTGCAGCAACATTGTTCTGTAAAAGGCCCCCCAGAACCTATTCTTGATGATGAGCACCTCTGGACAGAGGGATGGAGATATTTAATTGACTTACATTTAGAAAATGGTTTCACTAAACATCTGCCTAATTGTGTTTTTTTTTGGGATGAGATAGAGGGGTTCTTTTTTATCTGGGGCAACCAAGAGCATGTTATAAATGTGGGGCCTTAGGTCATTTGAGCAATGTCTGTGATCAACAGAAATGTGGTTTATGTGGGGAATCAAGGCACATAGGCGCGCATTGTAGAAATCCCATGAAGTGTCATTTGTGTGAGGAAAAGGGGCACACTTTCCACTCATGCTCTTGGGCTTCACACAATCAAGCTGACGCTGCCCTCAGGGCAGAACAGGACGTCTATGTGGCCAATGCACAAAAAGAACATCAAAGGATGCAGGATTTACTAGAGCATCCTGAGGCCCCAGTCACTACCCCTCACCATTCTTCTTGTCCTATTGTGGGAGAGGCTTCTCAAATGTCGGGCTTGGATGTTATGGATACAGGTGCTCTGGCCCCTACATCCTCTCTACTTTAGATAAGGTTGAAACCCATGTTTTAGGCCCTAGGTCCATTGTAGAGGTTGCTGATCAGGCTATCCTGTCAGTAACTGTTCCTGGTCCTATTTTAGCTACAGTGCCTATAGATGTGTAGGATGCCCCATGTATGCCTCCACCAGAGAAAATATCTGATGCCCCCTTTTAGCATGTTACTAGCTCCAAGGCCATCAGAACTAGTTCTGGGGTCCCTCCTATGTTTTCTGAGGCTGATTTCACCCAGATAACCAATCCTTTTGCCCCTTTGTAGAATCATGAGGGTGACGAAGATGAGGTAGAGTCTGATTTTTCTTCAGTTGCATCCTCTCTTCCTGATCATGTCCTGGACACTGAGGTTAAGGAAAAACACAAAATGAAAAAGCGGAAGAAAAGGAAGTGAAGTGCCCTTTTTTTCCTAATTGGAGTTTTTTTCCTATTTTCTTTTCCTGGCAACTGTTCTCTCTTTTCTTACTGTTAATGTTAACAGTATTAAATCTCCATTAAGGAGGCGCCTTACTTTTGCCAGTCTCAGTACACATCCTGGTTCTGTCATTTTTTTACAAGATACCAGACTGAGTTCCCTGGCAGGTATCAAAGAAGCAGGTCAGGATTGGCACTGGGGTGCTTCTTTCTGGTCACCTGGGGAGGATGTGTGTGATGGCTTGGGGATTTTGTTTTTTTCTAGCCTCCATATCAAGGTGTTACAACTTTTGGATATAATACCTGGGAGGGTTATGCTTATGGATATTGTTGTCTCCCAGTGTGCCTACCGTCTTTTAAATATATACTGTATGCTCCACAGACCAAAGCAGCTAGAGCTGCTTTATTTTACTACATTTCCTCATATTTACATACCTCAAAGTTGGTTATCTGGGGGGGTGACTTTAATTGTGGTTTAGAGGCCAGGGATTGGGGGCATAAAACTCAAAAGTTGTTCTGTGATACTAATGCTTTACTGCATGTTTTAAGAATTAATCATTTGGTGGACTCATATGACTCACTGCACCAAAAGCCAGAGCATACTTTCCATTAAGGTTCTATCTCTACAAGGATAGATTTTTGTTTTTTATCAAAGAGGCTTTCCTGTTGTTCTGTTTCTACTTTACCTTTAGAAACGTCTGACCATTTAATTGTGAAACTAACTATTGGACACTACCAAAAACTTATTTTAGGCCATGGTTTTTGGAAATTGAATATGTTCCTTTTACAGGACACAACTTTTGCTACGCAGCTAAATTTCTTTTTTTCAATATAGTCTGATATTGTTTTTTTATATGATAGTCCTATAGACTGGTGGGAAGACACAAAACAGGACCTTAAGTTACTTTTTTTTACAAATTTTACAGAATAAAGCTCAAAATTCGTATCTCACATACCTGGGATATAGAGCAAGGTATATGGCTTTGTTGTCACAGGCAGTCTCTACAACAGGTGTTCAGAGGCAGGAATTTTTGGCTCTTAAGGAAAAAATGATAGCTTTCCTCCACACGAGAGAAAAAAGATATAGGTTTCGACAGAAGTTTTTGGTTCCTGGTACACGAGAGTAGATGAACCCATTTGATATTTCTGACCAGGATTTGCCACCTTTGTGTATGACCACTTTAGAAGCTTCTGATGGTTCCTTAGTAACTGATACACGGAGTATCAGAAACATTGTGCAAAGGTATGTTACGGACACTTTCTCTAAACCTACTTCTGAATGTCTTCCTTTCTTTTTTCAAACCCTAGATATTCCGTCACTTTCTGAACTTGAAATTGCCACATTGATTTCCCCGATTTCTTTGGCTGAAGTTAACAGAGCTATTGGTCATTTGTGGACACATACAAAGCCTGGAATGGACGGTCTGCCTAACTAGTTTTATAAAAAGCATATAGATATTCTTGCACCATGGCTGTTGGTTGTTTTTCAAGCTATTTTGAAGGAACACAGAGTTACCCCTAGCATGGGAAATGGGGTACTGTTTTTTATTTATAAAAAAGGGGATCCTACTGTTCTGCAGAATTGGAGACCTTTGAGTCTCTTGACCACTAATTACAAAATTTTGGCTACCATTCTAAATTACCGGCTTTCAGACATTTTGCATAAAATGTTAGTTCCTACTCAAACGTGTGCAATTCCTGGTAGAAATATCTCCCAAAATTTAATTTTTATTAGGGAATTGATTGAGCAAGGTCTACAGCATAAGTTGACTGGTTATCTTTTAACATTAGATTTGGAAAAAGCTTTTGACGCTTTGCATCATGATTACCTTTGGGCTATATTGGCATTTTATGGCATACCATTACCCTTTTTGGATTTCATTCCAGCACTTTATAGCTCAGCAACAGTAACCCTCCTAGTTAATGGACATTTGGGTATCTCAGTCCCTTATTGGATAGGAGTTAGGCAGGGCTGTCCATTGAGTCTGCTTTTATTAGTTTTTGGTTTGGACCCCATACTGTGATATATTGACAGGGATACAAAAGTTTTTGCCATTATATCCTCTGAGAATTTTCTAAAATAGTAGCTTATGCAGATGTTTATATCTGCTCCATAGTGGATATTGATTCTGGGAAATATATTCTGGATTTTTTAAGTACCGTACAACTGGGCACTGGAATTAAAATTAATACATCCAAATGCTCTTTGATGCCTTTAAGACATGAGTCCAGTGTTAAATTTTTTGATATTCCAGTAATTACTACTAATTAGTCAGTGGTCAAGGGTCAGTGGTCAAGGGGTGCATGAAATGACCACAGTAAAGGCTTCGGCCATCCTAACTCAAACCCCTCAGTGGCTAAGTCTTCTGTACAAGCCCTAGCTGTTGTCCTCCAAACTGGTCCAATATAGTGGGCTCTTCAATGGAGACTACTAAATTGAAACTTCTTGGTGTTTATTTTGGCTCACAAGACTATGTACATAGCAATTGGGATGAAATTTATGATACTGCACTTTCTAAAGTAAAACAATGGCAATCCTGGAAAATGACAAGAAAAAAACGTGTGTTCATGTTAAAATCCTATATTTCCCCCACTTTTTTTATTTCTGTCCAGCATTTTTCCTTTACCTTTTGATATGCATTCTAAAATCTTGGGTCTTTTTTTTCAGCTACTGTGGGGTAGTCACTTGAATCCAGTGAAGAGAGCACACACCTACAGACCCTGGAAAGAGGGAGGCTTGGGTATGATGCATCCTATTGTTCATTTCTTTGGGAATTTTTTCTACTCTTCTGTTTGGCCTCTGTTGATCAAACAAACTGTCGTGGGTAGTATGTGCATGTCCCTGTGGGAAGCCCCTTTTTTAACAGCTTGGGTTCGAGGGAAATGGCACCCTGTAGATAAACAGCTTCCTTTGTATGTTCAATATACACTTAAATATATTAGATTATGGAAAATTGAACTTAGTTGGTTTGTGATTAATGGACACAAGGGACTTGTTGGGGGCCCTAAGGAAACAACTTGTGTATCGACAGTGCAGAACCCCCGCCTGTTACTGACGCGCCCCCACCTCTGGAAATATGCTTTCTGATCCTAAAGAAACTGAGGCATCTGCCACATAGGTAGCTACAGCCCTTGAGGCTGCGGGGTGGGTAAGATCCCCAGATGGGAAAACTTGGGACGCTAATGTAATATCCAAAGGGGATTCTACACATTCCTTTTCTACTGTGGGCTTGGGTCTTCCTCCTGGACAAGTCTCAAATCATGTTTTAGCCCCTACCCCCCTTATTTCCAGTCTGGATCTTATGGAAAACATTAGGAAACTGGAGGATGGTGATCTGTTACACCCTTCTGAACCCCCCCCCGAGGCCTTATTTGAAAGCGCTATAGCTCAACCATCTGCTCCAGCATCTGAGCTTGGACAGGGGAAAGGCCCTTCTGTATGGCATGATAAAATTGCTGAAAAACTTTTTCCTGCTACCTTTGGTCTTTTAAATGAGCCTGCCGCTCGACGTAATGCAGTAAGTTTGAAATTTCGAGGGTCACTGGATGATGTGCCCAATCAACTTTTCATTGGTCGAGATTTGTTGAAAAACAGTATGCAGTTTTATGCATATGAGATTTATGCCTTGATTCATATGCCTGGGGACTCTGTTTTCGACATCAGTTCCAAGCATCCAGCAGGATTGGACAGATTTTGGAAACAATATCAGGCTTTAAAACATACACCTATGTGGAAACCTTTTTTGGCTATACCTTTGACTAAACCAGTTTCTAAGAAAATTACAATTCTATTTCGAAATGAGGGGGTTAATGTCGCTGACATAACCTACTGGTTACAGCAGCATTGTACTGTTAAAGGTCCCCCGAGCCTATTCTTGATGATGAACATCTCTGGACAGGGGGTTGGCGATATTTAATTGATTTACGATCAGAGAACGGGTTAACTAAACATCTGTCTAACTGTTTGTTTTTTTGTTTTTTTTTTTATTTACATTTTTTCTACCACCCTGGTTGCCGGCCACCCGGTACTCTCAACCCGGTCACGGACCGCCGGCTTCCACCCCCCAAATCGGCCTCTAGTCCTCCGATACCCCGTGGCTTACCCCCCACGGCGGGGCCACGGGATGGAGGAGGAACATCCGCAGAGACCGTAGTCGGTCGGAGGACTTGGCCTGGGGCTGATCAAACCGCAGCGGGCTTCATGGAGGGTGGCGGCAACTGTCCCTTTTTCCATTTTCTGGGAAGGGGGAATGCAATGACGATGACGCCCTGCCCGCCTCCACGTTTCTTTTTGAGCTGCAGCGGCGGTGTTCCTTAGCCTCCGCTAGGAGTCCCCATTGGCCCCGGATGCTGCCCGAACCTCCCCGGAGAAGGAGAGCAGTCCAACGGACGCTCAATCCATCTCCCCGGCCAGCCCTCCGACCTTTCGGATCCGTTCCCGAACCGGGTCACCGCGCCATGGCGGAAATCACCGCTCTTGGGCGGCCGCCAGCCTCCCTAGTGTTCTTTTCTGGGTTGGGACAGGGGTGTTCTTTTTTATCCGGGGCAGCCATGGGCTTGTTATAAGTGTGGGGCACTAGGTCATTTAAGCAATGTATGTGATCCACAGAAATGTGGGCTCTGTGGGGAGTTAGGTCACATAGGGGCTCATTGTAGACATCCAATGAAGTGTAATTTATGTGATGAGCAGGGACACACTTTCTGTTCTTGCTCCTGGGCTTCTCACAATCAAACTGATCCTGCTCTTTGGGCTGAACAAGACGTCTATGTTGCTAATGCACAAAAAGAGCGTCAAAAGATGCAGGATTTATTATTGCATCCTGCTGCACCTGTCCCTGTTCCTCACCCTTCTCCTATTCATGCTGAGGGGGAGATGTTTCAGACCCCAGACTTAGATGACATGGATACTGGTGCTCCGGCACCAACGTCCCCTTCCACTACTGGTATGACTGACGGTCCTGTTCCGGCTCCCCCGACCCCTACACTGGTTATTGCTCAAGGCGTACCTCCAGTGGTTGTTCCTGACACTGTTCAGGCTAATGTGCCTTTTGGTGTACAGGAGGCCCCTTGTATGCCTCCACCAGGGGTACTGACTGATATTCTCTTTCAACGAGTTACCCGATCTAAAACCACCAAACCTGGCTCTGGGGTCCCTCCCATATGTCTTGAGCCTGATATAACTTCTACTGCCAATCCTTTTGCCCCTTTACTGGACCATGAGGGTGATGATGATGGGGTGGAATCTGATTTCTCCTCGGTTGCCTCCTCTCTTCCTGATCATGTCCTAGATATTGAGGTTAAGGAAAAGCCCAAACCGAAAAAAAGGAAAAAAAGGAAGTGATATGTCTTTTATATAGTCCTGGGTTTTTTTCCTTCTTTTCTTCTGACAGACATCATTTCCTTTATTACTGTTAATGTTAATAGTATTAAATCTCCGTTAAGGCGGTGTCTTACTTTTGCCAGTCTTAGTGCATATTCTGGTTCTATTATACTTTTACAGGATACCAAGCTGTGCTCCCTGGCATGTATGAAAGAAGCAGGACAGGATTGGCATTGGGGTGCTTCTTTCTGGTCACCTGGAGAAGATGTATGAGATGGTTTGGGTATTTTGTTTTTCTCTAGCATTTCTATTCAGGTGTTACAAATCTTGGACATATTACCTGGTAGAGCTATGCTTATGGATATTGTTGTCTCTAATTGTACATACTGTCTTATAAATATTTATGCTCCACAGTCCAAAGCCAATAGATCAGCTCTGTTTCACCGCATTTCTCCATATCTACATACTTCTAAGTTAGTTTTATGGGGTGGTGATTTTAATTGCGGATTAGCTGCTAGATATCGGGGACATAAGACTCAAAAACTGTTTTGTGACACCAATGCCTTGCTGCACGTTTTACGAATTAATAATTTGATGGACTCTTATGATTTATTGCACCAGCAGCCAGAGCATACCTTTCATAAAGGTACTATCTCTTCAAGGATAGATTTCTGGTTTTTGTCCAAGAGACTTTCCTGTTTTTCTGTTTCCACATTACCTTTAGAGACATCTGACCGTTTAATTCTGAAACTGACTATTGGGTATTATCAAAAACTTTTATTGGGACGTGCCTATTGGAAATTGAATACGTCTCTCTTACAGGATATGGCATTTTCCATGTAACTGAATTACTTTTTTTCACTACGGTCGGATATAGTCTTTTTATATGACAGTCCTTTGGACTGGTGGGAAGACACAAAACAGGACCATAAGTTTCTTTTTCTTCAGGTTTCTCAGACTAAAGCCCAGAATTTGTATCTTACATATCTGGGTTATAGAGCTAGATATATGGCCTTGTTGTCACAGGCGTGTTCTTCACAGGGTAGTAAGCGCCAGGAGTTTTTGGATATTAAAGCAAAAATGATAGCTTTTCTTCAATCACAAGAAAAAAGATATAGATATCAACAGAAGTATGTTGTTTCTGGCACCTGAGAGCAGGTGAACCCTTTTGATCATTCTGATCAGAAATTGCCACCCTTGTGTATGACTGCCTTACAGTCTTCAACTGGATTATTAGTACATGATACACAAAGTATTCGGACCATAGTTCAAACATATGTTACAAAGAGTTTTACTAAACCTGATTCTGATTAATTTTTTCCTTTTTTTCATCATATTGACATCCCATCACTTTCAGAACTTGAACTTAAGGCACTAGTATCTCCTCTTTCTATAGACGAAGTTAATCAGGCTATAGGTCATTTATCAGCACATACCAAACCTGGAATAGATGGCCTACCAAATTAATTTTATAAGATGTATGCGGATATTCTTCCACCTTGGCTATTTGTTGTTTTTCAAGCAGTTTGGGTAGAAAAAAGATTAACCTCTAGCATGGAAAAAGGGGTAATGTTTTTTATTCATAAGAAAGGAGACCCTACTATTCTGTAGAACTGGAGACCTTTGAGTCTGTTGACCTCTGACTACAAAATACTGGCCAATATTCTAAATCACCGTCTCTCAGCAATTACGCATAAATTGTTAATTTCTACACAAACATGTGCAGTTCTTGGCAGAAATATCTCCCAGAATTTAATTTTTATTAGGGAATTGATAGACCAGGGTCTACAGAATAAACTTACCAATTATTTGTTAGCCTTAGACCAGGAAAAAGCTTTTGACGCTTTGCATCATGATTGTCTCTGGGCTACTCTGGCATACTATGGTATACCGCCTCCCTTTTTGGATTTAATCCAATCCCTTTATAGATCAGCAAAAGTAACTCCCATGGTTAATGGACATTTGGGTATCTCAGTTCCTTACCAGATTGGAGTCCAGCAGGGCTGCCCCCTGAGTCCGCTGTTGTTTGTCTTTGGTTTAGACCCCTTACTGCGATATATTGAATTGGATAACAATGTTCATGCTATTGTCTCCTCAGAGGGTTATCGTTTTTCTAAAATATTGGCTTATGCGGATGATTGTATTTGTTCTATCGCAGATATTGATTCGGGGAGATGTATTTCGGGTTTTTTACATTCGGTACAACTTAGCACTGGTATTAAAATCAATACCTCTAAATGCTCTTTGTTGCCTTTAGGTCAGACTTCTAGTGTTCAATTTTTTGACATCCCAGTTGTTGATAAAAAATTGAAACTTCTTGATGTGTATTTTGGGTCCCAAGACTCAGTACACTATAATTGGAATGAGATTTATGATAAAGCACTTCATAAAGTAAAGAAATGGCAATCTTGGAAAATGACATGGAAAAAACGTGTGTTCATGTTAAAATCTTATATTGCCCCTCTTTTTTTATTTCTTTCTCATATTTTTCCATTACCATTTGATATGCATTCCAAAATTTTGAGTCTTTTTTTTCGGCTGCTGTGGGGTAGCCATTTGAATCCAGTGAAGAGAGTGCACACCTACAGACCCTGGAAAGCTGGTGGCCTGGGTATGATACATCCTATCATTCAATTATTGGGAAATTTTTTCTATAATTCAATTAGGCCTTTGTTGTTAGAGCAAAATGTCATGGGTTATATGTGTATGTCCCTGTGGGGGAGCCCTTTTTTAACAGCTTGGGGACGGGGGAAATGGCACCCTGTGGATAAACAGTTACCTTTGTATGTTCAACTCATGTTGAAATACATTAGACTATAGAAAATAGAGCTTAGCTGGTTTGTAACATATGAGCGGAAGTCTTTTCATACAGATATTGTTTCTACATGCTATTTTGAGGATCCCCTTTTTTCTGTTCCCGCTTGTATAGATACGCTTTCCTTGTTAGCGAGTGTGATAGAATCCAGAAGTCTGAAAAAGATGCAGGATGTGGTCTGGTTGTGTGCTCATTAGAAACTTAATGTGCGGGCAAATCATAAGCATAAGCAGTTATATGATAGAGTTTGTCAGGAACCCTCCTGTCAGGGGCAGCTTGAGACAATGCAGCACTTATATTTTGAATGTTTCCATACTAAATCCTTTTGGTATGCTCTGGCACATTGGTGGGGTGAACCGTTTTTGGTCTATTACCTATAATATCTTGGTAATAGGACAGATTCCAGGGGCATGGCACAAATGGCACAAAAGTACTGTGTATGTGCTATTAGCCTGTCTTAAATGGCATATTTGGCATGCTCGGTGCTTACAAGTATTACAGGACAAACATTTACAGTTGCAGGCAGTTTTTTTTCATATACAGGAAGAATTGGATGCAATCTATGCTTATGAATTCAGCACTCTGGGGATCAATGTAGGTACTTTGCTTTGGAAGAATGTGGACTGGGTAGGTTAACATTTCCTACTTTTTCATTATTTTTTTTCAGTGTATTGTTGCTTTGACTTTTTCACTTTTCTTGCCTTATGTTTTGTTTATATTTGTTTATCTTCTTTCATTGTATATTGTTTTTGTATACTTAATAAAATTTCCCCTACTCTTTTTGATAAGTGTCATGGGATCTTTAACATCCAACTGAACTACCGCCAATCCAGGCAGATGGGACCTCGGTTTAACGTCTCATCTGAAAGATGGTTAATCAAACAGTTATGCATGCACTTTAAGTCCCCACACAGTTACACCTCTAGGTAGCCAGGTAGGGAGAGGATGGGCTAGCCAGGAACATTGCAGCTGGTAGGGGCCTTGTAATGGAAGAAAGCAACATGCACAGCACACACTATTTATAATCCAGAGCCAGAGGGCTCAGTTTGTGAATGAAAAAGCAACCAGAAAATCAGATGACAACACTTTAGATTTAGCTGTTGTTGCAGGGAGCTACCCTGATGTTTACTTATGATACCTAACACTGGACACAGGCAGAATGAAGCCGAGACTGCAGGTTGTTGAGCCTGAGTGCCCTGAGTAGCAGGACCCACACGAATCACCGAGGCATCATTCCTGTTCAAGGGTTGAGCTGGGGGCTGATCCCCAGGCAGGTCTCTCGTCGATGGCTTTCTCTGTTTGGCGGGTAGTCAGGCTGGGCCAGTGTGGCAAGGCCCACACTCAATAGAGATGATTTTGAACTCAGTCCATGGGGCTGGATGCAGCTTCCAGGAAGCAGAATACAGTTCAAACCACAGTGGGGAACCAAATCGTGACCCACTAGCAGCACACGGCACATTTACGCATAAGGAAATTCTAATGCAGCTTCCAGCAAGCAGAACACAATTCAAACCACAGTGGGGAACCAAATCACAACCCACTATAAGCACACAACACATTCACAGGGAATGAAATTCCACTGTACCAGGCAAAAGGCTCTCCGGTCGCAATTACAGAGTCTCTGCACAATCTGAGAGTTCAGAGGTGGCTGGAGGTCCAGACAGGCTGATTGCATTCAGCAAATCTTCAATCTTCTTCAGGTAGGAGTCTGGTCACAATTCAGTGGCTTACTTCGCTCTTCAAGTTTGGATTCAGTCCGAAAAAGGCACAAGTTTCCTTTCAGGGACAGCAGGCAGGCATCAGGCCAAAACTCAGGACTTTCCACAGTTCTCCCATGTAACTCTACACTGGGGCTGATGCTTGAATCATTCAAGCTGTTATCTCTTCACTTCGCAACTCAGAACTGAAACTAGCTGCAAACAGCTAGAGGATTTTCCCAAGATCCAAATGGTTCAGTTGGCTGATCTGTCTGTCAGTCACAACATGGGCTCCCCCTCAATGTTTTTTAGGCACCAAAATGCAAAAAATACAATTCCTACAAGTTTTGATCCCACCAAGCCCCTGTAGGCAGGCTCCACTATAGAGTCCCAACATTACTGATTGGCCCATTCTGACAGTCCCAGGCCAGGGTTGGTGGAGATAAATAGAACAGTCATTGCTGCAAAGAAAGCGGGTTAGATCAAACTGCAATATTATTACTACTCTAACAAATGTTCCACAAACAAGCACATCTTCTAACAGAGCCCCCCTTTTAGATTAATTAAGACTGCAATTCAGGCATCTCTTAAAGAGACAGTGCTCAGAGGCTATACTGGCACTCTCTGGCAATACATTTAATCTGCTAAAAACGCAGAACACCAGCCTGGCAGTGAGCATTTAGGCAAGCTCATGGAAGACTTTTCAGGAACCCCCATTTGTAGGATGGGTTACACATGCATACACATTCCCAATTATCCACTGCCAGCAGTGTCTGCGTAGAGGACAGATGGAGATAATGGAGGAAAATATCTGGTTCATGCTAGATAAAGACAGCCCTCCCTCCCGCACAGGCCACACAAAATTTACCTGACCTGGATGGGCTTGACCAACCCTGCTGACCCTGCCATGAGGGGTAAGCCATGGGGAAACAAGGCAGGGTTGATGAAGGTAGATGATGTGGCTGGGGGCCGGGGCTGATCCTAAGAAGGTGGGTCAGTGAGAGAAGAGTTCAAACACCTGAATAAAGCAAAATGTAAATTATTCAAAGCAGCAAAGCAGCATCTTCACTGGCAACTTTAATTTTAACAGTGTTTCATTCCCTAGAAACACTAGAGAAGGAAGTAGTTGTGATCTAAAGTCCCAACATGATGGTAGGGGTGGGAGAAAATGAGAAAAGAAACCCACCACTCCTGCCCTACCCCCAGTTGTCCATGATGTATAGAGAGTCTGAAATGTATGCTGAGAAATATTAAAAAGAGGATGTCTTCTGTATTTCCTTATGCTGTTATTGTAGATGTTTGAACCATCTTAATTTCTGCATGCATGTCCAGCATGCAGCATACAGATCTGATGAGATGTTTAGATAGGGTTTTCACCAGTTTAGCTGCTGCATATGTATCCTCCCCACACACACTGGCTCCTTTTTTAAGTAGAAGGCACACCTCTTGCCAAAAGTCTAGGGATAAAGAGAGGGGTGGGGGGTTACATTGTAAAAAGAACACTCAAAGCAAGTCACCATATACAAGGTAGGATATGTCAGATGGAAAAGACTGTTATACAAAACAGCAACCAAGTGTAGCAACTGCTTGGTACACACCTGGTAGGGACCAATTACCATGACCAACAACCCAGGTCCCTGGGAGAAAATGTTTGCTCTGGGCTATGCTAGGTTTGCACCTCTGGACAGGGGCACCCAAGCAACTCCAGACAATAGGAAGCAATAACTTGACTGTCCAAACCGGGTTGGGATTCTAGAGTGTGACTTTTATTCATGTAACAGTGTAGGAAGAATCACAAAGCAAAGATGGACCCCCCATAGGGCTACATGTACTCGTAATGCAGATTACTGAGGTACAGACATTCCTGAATTCCCATTTAGCATAGGATGAAGAAAACACACACACTTGTGAATGCAATGGTTCCCTCTGGAAATTGACACATCCGGCCAGGTACTGGTACGGTTTCCATATTACACAAGAATGAATGTGGCACACATGACCACAATGAGCACATACTGGCTCAGGACTTTCAGAACCCACTAAACTGGGGTAAACTGGAAGAAAAAACCCAAATACAGGGTTAAACACTTTCCTCAGGCATTGACCACATGCACTGACTGAAAAGAAATAGGTGCCCTTCAGAACCTGGAGATGTAAACAGGTTACTCCAGATTGGGGGTCTTCCACCTTTTGTTTCCAAGCTTATACTTGGCCATTCATCTGGTTAATAACACCACACAACTGCAGAAACTGTAGATAGTGTCTCAAATGTACATCACACTTAACATACTACACACACACACCTCAGGGGTGTCAGAAATTAAAAGGTCTGTAAATGGAAGACCGCATACTGGACTCCAAATGTAGGCAGATAACTTTTAAACAGAAAGTTTCAGGTGACAGGGTCCCTTTGTCAGAGAATCTACCATTAACAGGAATATAGGTACTCCTGGGTTTATACAGAAAACAACAAAGTACTCATAGAGAAGTTGTACCAAGGCAGCTTCAAAAGTCCAGATGGACCAGAGGATTGCCATCCTGGAGTTCAACCCCATCTCACCTGGAATGGAGCACAGGGAAACCCACTGGCACAGGTCTCCACCACTTCCACAGACTGGAACAGTTGTCATCCACTAGGGTGAGAACTAAAACTTTCAAAAGAAACTGATAGCTCTATACCAGAGCTGACTGAGGAGCTGCAGCTATACTGTGCAGCCTCCTCCACTGAACTCCTGCAGACACTACAGACTACTACACAACATGCTAAAGATAGCTCTAGCAGTTGCTAGCAAATGTGGCTCATTCTGCTGCGACAGTTCTAAATGACATCATCCCTCCAGAGCTCAGGAGAGACTGAGAACAGAGTGAGACAGAGTGAAATCCATTGAACTGGCATTTCACTAGCTGCCTTCCCTTCCTACCACTGATTCTAACTGGGATTCTAGTAACCCCTTGGAACAAGGGGGTTACACATACATGTCAGGCATACAACATGTGAACCTGATGTGCTTTTAAGAAGAGGTTCTCTTAGGCTATCTTTTTGTTTGCAAACCACTTGCTAACATTGCACAGCTAAGCATGTGACATGCATTCTGCATGCATGCTGCACACTCTTATTTCTGTAAGGGTTGTTCCATTGAGCTGTGTGAGTGTGAGTACTACAAGGGTTCCATGACCAACAACTGTCCTTGATAAACATATTGTCTGACAGCATAGTCAGCCGCGCCATCAAGCAGGACAGTTATGTACAGTGACAAGGCCAGCAAAGCTTGCTTCATTACCACACTATTCCCAGTCCTCCTGTCAAAACTCAGACCCTAGCTAGCCACTGCTGAAAGAATGCAGACACATGTTTAATGTATGACTAGTGTGAATGGACAATTGAACTGCTAAAATAATGGTGCTTCTGAAACTCACAGAAGGCAGACTAGGAGTGCTGAAGCATAAGCACTGCTGTTTGATATCTCTCCTGCAAAGCACATTGCTCATGATACATTAAACACTATGGAAGAGTGTATACCTTGCTGGATAGTAGGTCTTCGTTTATTTCTAACCCCCTTGTGATGAAGGGGCTGTCAAACTGGCTGAAAAATTAATCAAATTGTGATGGGTCCCAAGCCAGCCTCAGTTTGACCTATTACCAGCACAGGCCCATAGGATACTTTGTGAGACTGCTGGCAAATTCTGAAAGTGTGCACATCTTCTATTGGGCAGCCTGAAACTTAGGAGGGTAGAAGACATGGTGTGGTGCAGGGGCATAGCTAGCTTTTTTGATGGGAGGGGCAAAGACTGATAAAAGTCCTGGTTGTCCCAAGAAAGACAAAACCAATAAGGCAGTGGGGGGGCTTGTCTGCTCCTAGGCTCCCAGAAGTTATCACATTTTCGATGCATTCTGATGCATTTTGAGGGTCATTTTGAAACTTTTTGGATGCTTTTAAAGCTTTTCTCTGACTTGGTGCAAGCAACAGATATCACTACTAAAATAATTAATTTCACTGCTGCTAGTGTCATCACTTCTGTTGCCACCTTTGAGCAGATGGAGGGCAAGCAAAACGACTTAATTTTTTTTTTCTTTCTGGTCATAGGCTTACAGTTGTTAAGTTATAACAGGGAAAACATATTTATATCTTTTGTTCAGGAGGAAAACATTAGGGTTAAAACTCCATGCTGAAATGTAAAATGAAAATCTAGCCTTTATTCATGTTAAATCAGCCCTAAGAAAAAATGTTAGAAAACTAGAAGAGGCAAATCCTGAGGATTAGCTTACTTTCTGTCATGCCACGGCCTAACAATAAAAGTTTAAACCACAAAAGAACACCACTTAAGCAATAACAAGCAAGAGCTAGGGCATTCCATGAGGAATTACATGCCTCAGCTGGAGAAATCAAGATCTTGAGGCACTGTCAGGGTCTGGCACCCATCAGTGGCCAAACACACCAGCAGCTCAGCGTGTCATTAATTCCCCACCACGTGCGCTGGACACTTGGACAGCACTGAACTGACACAGGATTCAGCAGTAAAGCATCCCACTGGTTTATGTTTAGTTTCCTGTCAGGCTGCCTCACAAAAAAATGTTTCCCCCCTCCCCAATAGGGCTGACTAGCTGGCTGAGACATGATTGGGAAATCTGAATTTAAAAAGATAAACAATCTATCAGCAACACTCCTATCCTGGACAGGACTGTTCCTGATAAATTGTGTATTTTTTTTCCAATTCAGATCTTATCCTCTACGATTGGTAATTGCTGGGGTATAAGAACAGTGGGAGGTACAGGAAGGGTAGAGGCTGGGTATAAACAGCAGTTAATTAATCAACTGGAATTTAGCCTATGGCATTTAACACCACATAAAGCACAAACCAGAAACTTTGAATTGTCCAGCTCAGATGCAAGATCTCATTTTTTGTGGAGTCCTGCTTCCACCTATTTTTGCAGTCTATTTGTCCAGGATAGACTAGCTGAGATGTACTATCTCATTTCCAGTGGAGTGCTGCTGCACTACTACTTAGTTTTTACAATGTATTTTACCAGGACTGCCCAGCTTAAATATGTCATTTTTTTGCAATATCCTGCTTGTACTCAGTAAGGCAAGCCCTTTTGCAAATCCAGCTCCCATACTGTGCACATGACTGCAGGCAAACTGAACCAATTCCATGCATAAACACAGGTATTATTACTTCCTTCAATTAGTGTTCTGCTCATCTATAAAACCCAACACATTGTTTGCATTTTTCATTGCAGCCACATGATGGGTGGAGTCCTTTGTGGGGAGTTTTTACAATATATTATAAATCTTTCTTTCTGACTGTGTCATAGCACCATCCCCATATTTATCAAACATTCTGTTTATTGGTTCTTTCTCTGCAGACTAATTAAGCAGCATTTACTTGCGCACACACACACACACACACACACCTGTTGTCCAGGTCTCAGGTTTCTAAATCTCTGCTTTAACTACTAGATCAGAGGCCAATAATCCATCACTTCAGTGAAACATTGAGCGAAGAAGTATGCAGTGGCTGGCTTCAGATGGCTTCTACCCCCCCCATCCTTTAGCAATATCTAGCCTCCTGCTCACAGTCATTGCCCCCTACCCCCTACTAATCTTTAGCCCTTTACAGATAAATAATGACCTGATCTGGTCTACTCTGTGCTGGCTGGCTAAGTGATCAGTCATTGGTGCTGGCAGGCAGCTGCATGGAACAGTATACTTACACTTCTCCTGAGAGTCCTGACCGACAACCCCGATGGCACACGGGCACAGACAGAGTGTGGAGGTGCAACAAAATGGAGCAAAGTGCTTTGAGATGGTACACTCCAACAACGTTTGTCATGGCATGCAGGCGAGAGTAGTTTGTGCAACCCAGTAGCACCACCACTGGCCAGTATTGGCTGAGGTCATTGCTCAGCACTGCAGCCAATGTGGAAGTCAATGATAAGAAAGTGTTTTAAATGGAACTTGTGTCCATCCTACATGTGTGCTCCCATGACCATTACAGAAGGAATATTAAAAAAAAAACTCAGAGTTCTGTGCTCTCACCATTATGAGAACCAAAATAAATAAATAAAAAATCTTGGCACTTCAAAAGTCCTTTTTTGATTGCTCAGGGTGTTGTGCCTGGGTTATGCCCCCTATCACCCCACATACACCTCACATACACCTCACACTGTATTTCTGGTCTGTTATGCTGTGATATTGCTATTTTACACTAACATGCAGGTTTTAGGCATCCATCATATAAGCATGAGTTCCAGGAATGTGTTTTGCTGCTCATATATGCCAGTGTTTACATCCTTCTTGGGATTAGATCATGCATGACTATCATACCTCGCTATAATGCATTATGTTTGTCTGATACATATATTCCATGTATAATCTACCTAATCACTGATAAGATGACTCTGAGGGATCATCAGTGATTATTATATACCTATATTCTCATATAATTATATGTAGTGTGTGTTTTATACTCAGGCAGATGTGCAACATATAATAGAGCCCTGCCAGCACTTCTCTTTGTCTCATTAGAGAGAAATCCTTTGTTATGATTTAGACGTAAGCAAGAAATGCCATGTGTAATAGATCCCATCACCATTTCTTTTGTCCAAGCTATAATGCAAATGGAAGCATATTATTTGTCTCATATGATACTCGTTATTAATTTTGTCTCCTAAGTCATTATCCAATACATATTGTTTCTCATATCTGTAACTATGAGGTAATCTCTGTTGCTATGCTGTTATTCATAGTATTTAACCTTCTGCAACCCAGTTCCACAGGGAGAGAGAATGAGATTTTGGAGAACCTAATATTGTAGCAATACTGGAGATTATGTACATTCTTCAGGACAGCAGTGAGAAATCCATCTCTTTTGTGATTTTCTTTGTCACATACTTGGCATAAGTAGTATAATAAACATTTATTAGTACCCTTGCTTGTTTATGAATGTTTCTTGGCAGACTCTGAAGATGTAAGAACCTGTATTATTGATATTATTATTATTTACCCTACACACTAAGAGTGTTTAGGCAATGGGTGGCAGCCTGCCTCCCTACCCTCCATAATATACACCACTGGTGAGGTGGGAGCTATTACCCTCATGTTACAGCATCTGATGACCTTTGGGCAACAGTCTTCAGCTGTCAACACTTCAACTAATGGCACTCTCTATCAACCTGTGAACCAGAAAGCTTGAACCTTCTGTCTTCCTCCTATCTGAATCCTCACTTTGAAATGCACTTTGAAGGAAGAAGCTGACTTTGGGACTATAAGACCCAGTCATTCTGCACTGCTGTATGAGGTCCTGTGGTTCCTTAAATAAGCAATGTCTCTGTCCCCAAAGAGGCGAGCTGGATCAGAAGTATAACACATTTTCATAGGATATTTAATTGCTCCATCACTGGATATTTTAAAGCACTTCCTCTAGGGGACACGGAATAATTCTTCATCAGAGTTACTACAGATATCATCACAATATATAATGATTCATAGTTTGGAAAAATGTAACCACTGTTCATACTGGGCCACTAGTCGTACTGGGTGATATACAGAACGCCATAGAGGGCAGGAGCTGGATAAGACACTAGGGGAAGCCATCAGCAGGATGATGAATAAGGGGAAGGTGGTTGGGGACTTCATTCTACCAGATGTGGATTGAAGCATTCCAGCTGCAGCTTCAGTAAAACGTAGAGCCATCATTGACTCCCTGCAGTGGGCATTTCTCAGGCAGCTAGTCAGTGAATCCACTAGGGATGGAGAAATACTCAATGAGGTTCTCAGTAACAGAGACAGTATTGCAGACATCATGGTGGGCTGTCCCCCTGGGGATCAGTGATCACTGTACAGTGTGGTTTGGCATTAAGATAGGTGTGGGGTAGGGGCACATAATAGTGATCTGATGAGCAGCAGCTCTTGTGCTTGCTTCTCTTGGTGTAATTTTTACTAGGAGTTTATGAACACAAATTTCTCTTTCTTCAAATAAAACCATCAGCAACCAGTAGCTTCATCTTTGCGGTAGTGAACAAGCCCATGTATGCACTAAAATGGCAGCCGCTTCACCTGATATGGAGATTACAAGTGTGCTACTCCTTCTCCCAGCCTGCGTCCACCCACCAAAGCACCATAAAGAGTGCAATTCTTTGCCCTCCATCCCAGGGCCTGTGTCTAACCATCTCATGATGGAGCAGTTCTTTCGGGAACTTGGCTCCATTAAGGAAACTCTGTTGGACTTTGTGGCTGATTTTAAATCACAAAAGGCTGCCCTGGGCACCTTCATCTGCTGAGTATTGGATGAGGAGATCCGAATCAGCTGTCTTGAGGACTAATCCAATAGGCTGGAGCCAGACATAGTCATCATATGCTGTAAGAATCAGAAGCTAGAAGAACATATGGAGGTTGGGAGGGCTAAAGCCACCAAAACAATCTAGTGGTGGTCATCATGCCTGAGTGAGTTAAGGGGCCTGATGCAATTAAATTCTCCCCAAAACTCCTAGAGAAGTTGGCAGGCTGTACCCTCAGTGGAGTTTCATATCATCAAAAGGGCACACAGTGCATTACATCCCATTCCCTTCCAAGAAGACAAGCCATGACCCCTCATTTTTTGGCTCCTTAATTTTTGACAAGACTCACGTCCAGTCTAAGGTCCAGGAAGCAAAAGAGATATGGTGGGATGGAAAATGGATTTTCATCTTCAGTGATCTCTGTCTAACTGTCAGAGCTAAGCAAAATGAGTATAGGGAGATCAAGAAGAAACTCTACACTGCTGGTATTAAATTTACTGTTGTATCCTGCCTATCTCTAGGTGGCCACTTCTGAAAGGGAGAAGCAATTTCAATCAGCAGCTGAAACTCACAGAGAGCTTCCCAGGGTACTTCTGGAACTTATTCACTATGCCACACTGATCTTACTACCCTGAAAGCAGAAAATGGGGCTTGTTTGGCAAGTCATTTTTCTAACAGGAATGTTGCATTTGTCTGCATGACTTACTATGCCAATGTGCCCCCCCCCCCAACTTATTGGCCATGCTGTAGTGCTGATTGAACTTTTATTCAGATTTCTTAGTTATCAGTATCCTTGACTGGATTTATCAGGAAGTGCTGACTATCCGAAATCAAGAAAGATAAGGCAGATTTATTTTAATAGGAACTGATTAAGCTTTAATGTGCTCCCATCAGAACATTTCACTGAGACACGCGCTTTATTCAATTAAGAAGGTGACTGCTTTATTTTCCTGCCTAGCTGCTGCAGCCAGGCTTTCTAGTGCTATGCCACACAGATGACTTTAAACTACTGACACTATTAAATGTCTTTAATTTAGCTGTCATAGGACTGCAGGAGCGTTAATTAGTGAAAAGCACATCAAACACACTTACTTGGTTATATGCCAAAATGTGGCTTATATTTGAAAAACCAAGCCTTGGGGCTGAAGACTCCTTATGCAGTTGAGGCTCCATCAAATCTGCCATTGTGGGATCACAGAAGTGCTCTTGAGTGAGAAGCAGGCTGTACTGACTTTATTTATCTAGACGTTTCTGTTTAATTAATCGTTCCCATACACTAGGCAAGTATTCAGCTGTTATACATTTGTTGTATTCAGTGTGTTTCTAATCTTACTGGTTTGATGACTGCAAATGTCTTGTGGGAAGCGGGGCTTGTTTTGTTAATGAACCCTATTCAGAGTGATTATATGGCATTGCATATTTATATTCCTGGTTGCCTTCAAATATTTTTATGAGCTGGAGAAGGGCAGCCTTTACTCCTGCTCTGCTTCCCCGTCCTTAAGTTGCTATGGAGATCACAGGCTTGCTGGTACACATAACGTATAAGCAGCCAGTACTAAGGCACATTAAAGACAGATGCTGTGGAAACAGCTGGGAACCCCCTCTGTCAGCACCAGCTGACCTATAGTTGGAAGGGCAGTCCCAGGAATGGGGATAATCACACCCACATTGGTGAGATGGATGCCCACTTTTATTTACTCTCTTGCTGTTTTTGTGTTGGATTTCATGTTTTTTCTGTTGTTTGTGGGGTTCTGGGGGGGGGGGTTGGAGTGATCATTATAGAGTTGGCATCTTTACAAGGAATTATCATACATCCCAGAAAACTATGGTTTTAAAAAATATATTACCATCACAAGCTATCCTATTAAATATGTATTATGAAATGTGAAGGGGGAATGCTCCAAAACTAAATGATATCCAATTATTAAACATCTTAGGTAGCAGGGTAGCAATATCAGCTTTCTGCAGGAGATGCACTTTCTCTTTTCCAAACATAATCTTTTCTGGCGGGAAGGAATAGCGCACGTTTTGGAGACCGGGGATGGGACCGAGAAAAAATGGGTCACAATTTTAATGGGAAAAAACATATTTTTTTGTGTCTCCTGATGCATTGAAGGCCCAGGAGGAATACGTATACTGGTAATAGGTTTCCCGGATAATACAGAAATTCAGATGGGCAGTATCTATGGTCCCAGTGTGGACTCACCTGCCTTTTTTGAGTCTAGCTAAAACTCTTGCCCCCTTTCTCTCTCTTCCAATTTATATAGGTGGGGATTGGAACCTAACATTCACATTGGGTCTGGACAGAACAAGTAGGACACAAGCAGGGCTCTTTCCAGCTCTCTCCTTTTGTGACATGATGGACACCATGGGTCTATGTGAGGCTAATGAACACAAATACAAAAGAATATACATTTTACTGTTCTGTACATACTTCTTATTTCAAAAATGAATATATCCTCCTTAGCCATTCAGCCCTTCGTGGTTTACATGCAAGTGGTATAGCGTCTAAGGTCCTGTCTGATCACTCACCAGTCTGGCTGCAACATGCTTTTATTACTGGTGTGGAAAGAGACGCTGTCTGGAAACTCAATAACCAATTGCTTAAAGAGCAGTTTCCTAGTAGTTGCTTCTCCCAGCCTGTATGATGACTGACCTGCCTATGAGTCACCCAATGAAGTTTGGCCAAAAAATGTCATTTAGAATAAAAATTATAGCCCTCGTAAACTTTTATTTCAGCATGCCTGCAAACAACAGCCCGACTTCCCTGTTAGGAAACCACACCCCCACATCAGCCCATGCAGCCTCGTTTTGTGATGTCACAAAATGAAGGTTTGCGTGAGCATGCCCCATTGACTTCTATAGGACTGATATTTTCAAATAGCACTGTACCCTTTCCTGTTGGAATTTTAATAAATCAAAGTGATCAATCCACTTATAGGGTCCCTATTTTCAGATCCTGGTCAAAATGATTTTTTAACATCCCGAAAGGTGATTTCATGGTCCCTGCATCAAATTACCTTTCAGGAGTTGAAAATTTTCTCTGACAATATTCATTGGTTCATTCTACTTCCATTAACTCTTTCTCAAAGGTTTTCCTAACTATTTTAAAAGTTTAAATGCATGGTAATGTAATTGAATGTACTGATGCACCTTTATTCTGTGTTTTCCTATTTGTTGAATTATGACTGGTAAGTTTACTTGATCTTGACTTCAGGTTGTACCTGAAAAAGAAATGCATATTCCAGTGTTCTTACCTGCAATTTCAAATAAATAAAATTAAATGAAAACTGAAAATTCATGAGGTGGGTCATAAGAAGTCTGTGATTTAAATTTGGTGTAAAAATATAGTATAAAAAACAAAGTAATAAGGCTATGTTGAATTTTGCAAATGCAGACTCATAACTTTGGTAATATTCAATATTTTTACTCCAAAGTTTCAACATAGCCATTTCATTATAGCACCTCATGAATTCATGAATGTGGCAGCTGTCATTTTTCAATTTCTGCCCCAAATGTTTTTTTCGTACTGAAAGTTGATTTTGCAGTCCCTGCGCAAAATTACCTCTAGGCCAGGAGTTAAACAGTTTCTCTACCCTTCTTCCAGCCTGCTTCCTTCAGCCCACAGCAACCAGCTGAGCGCTGGGGCTTTGCTCCACCAGGGTGGTCGGCGGCACCTAGCCGAACTTGGGAACCACAAGGCCGGGAGGAACAGTGAGGGATCAGTCGGGAAAGGCACAGCCAATCACCTGCTTCCTTCAGCCCACAGCAACCAGCTGAGTGCCGGGCCTTCGCTCTGCCAGCGGGCGGTCGGCGGCACCTAGCTGAACTTGGGAACCACAAGACTGGGAGGAACAGAGAGGAAGCAGTCGGGAAAGGCACAGCCAATTGTTTCCCAGAACAGCTGCTTCCACTCTGCCTGCTTCCTTCAGCCCACAGCAACCAGCTGAGCGCCGGGGCTTCACTCCGCCAGCGGGCAGTCGACGGCACCTAGTCGAACTTGGGAACCACAAGGTCGGGAGGAACAGCGAGGGAGCAGTCAGGAAAGGCGCAGCCAATCGGTAATCGAGCGCTCCACCAGGCACAGCAGCTGATTGGCTCTCCTGGTCCATTGACTTATATTGGCTCAGTTTACATTACTGAAATCTGTGTGGGACTTGAAAATTTGTTTTTCTTTTTGTCTTTTACTCTTTCTCTAGTGTTGTACTGCAAGTTTCTCAAAAGAGCTGCTTCCATTCTGGTGAGACTTCTATAGACAGCAACTGCTGTTGATTCTGTTGAATTCTGCTGGACTCTGTTAGCAGTAGTGGGCCAGATGCTGAGGCGCCACTCTCCTTCTAGTTTTATATGTGTAAATCATCAAAAAAGTGCTGTTATCCACTACTGTATTGTAAGGGGAAATTACCATTTTGCTGCTCTTTAAGGTAATTGCAGCTTCTTGTCTGAATATGTAAGGTGGGCCAGACCCTGAGGCACCACAGGACCCCCCCCCACAGTCCTTTGTAGTGCAGATTTGGTCAGTGACGCTCAGAAAAAGGCTTGCTACTGCCCTTATTGATTGTTGCACCCTCCTCTGTCTCTCTCCATCCTGCTTCCTTCAGCCCACAGCAACCAGCTGAGCGCCAGGGCTACGCTCCGCCAGCGGGCGGTCGGCGGCACCTAGCCGAACTTGGGAATCACAAGGCCGGGAGGAACAGCAAGGGAGCAGTCGGGAAAGGTGCAGCCAATCGGTAAGCGAGCGCTCTACCAGACACAGCAGCTGATTGTCTCTCCTGCCCCATTGACTTACACTGGCTCAGTTTGCATTGCTGAAATCTGTGTGGGACTTGAAAATTTGTTTTTCTTTTTGTCTTTTACTCTTCCCCTGGTGTTGTACTGCAAGTTTCCCAGAAGAGCTGCTTCCACTCTGGTGAGACATCTATAGACAGCAACTGCTTTTGATTCTGTTGAATTCTGCTGTACTCTGTTAACAGTAGTGGGCCAGATGCTGAGGCGCCACTCTCCTTCTAGTTTTATATTTGTAAATCATCAAAAAAGTGCTGTTATCCACTACTGTATTGTAAGGGGAAATTACCGTTTTACTGCTCTTTAAGGTAATTGCAGCTCCTTGTCTGAATATGTAAGGTGGGCCAGATGCTGAGGCGCCACAGGAACCCCCCCCACAGTCCTTTGTAGTGCAGATTTGGTCAGTGATGCTCAGAAAAAGGCTTGCTACTGCCCTTATTAATTGCTGCACCCTCCTCTGTCTCTCTCCATCCTGCTTCCTTCAGCCCACAGCAACCAGCTGAGCGCCGGGGCTTCGCTCCACCAGCGGGCGGTCGGTGGCACCTAGCCGAACTTGGGAACCACAAGGCCGGGAGGAACAGCAAGGGAGCAGTCGGGAAAGGCGTAAAGTTTTTGCCCAACTGCCCTTCCCCCTTCTTGTGTGTTAATTTATAGGCATCTTCCCACCGAAATCTCTTCCCCGCCCACAGCACTTTTCTCTAAACCAACAGAGAGTCACATCAGCTTGCTGATCCAACCAATCAGCAACTTCACTACTCCCTATTGCCAACTATCAATATCCCCCTCAGAATGAGGAGCTTGCTACTGATACTCCTGTCACTATCAGCCATAGGGTTCCACAATGAAGATGACCCTATTATACAATCTAAAGTGGTTAACCCGCCTAGTTTCTCTGGAACATCCCCTGTGGCTGACACCCATACCCTCATATATGTCTTGCCATTGCTGCATCGACTACAGTGGTACAATCACCATAAAGTTACACATATCACCACATATATGTCTCAGCCAAGGCCCCACTACTGGGTATATAGATCCTCACTAAACCTAGTCATCAAACTGCTAATTGGTATCCCGACACACTACCTTAAATCCACAGGGAGCACCCAAAACAAAGAGTGGCAACGGAATAAAAAGGAGGACCAAAGACAGCTCTCTCCCTATCACTGGCAGCCTTATGAAATTACTGATCTTCCTATTGCTCTGTATTGTAATGTAGAAATCAACCCTGGACCTCTTGAAAGCATCACCTCTCCATCAGACCTATCCTCAATTAAAGGCCTCAGTTTCCTGCATATTAATGTATGCAGTCTGTTGAAAAATTTACATTGCTACAAGCCTGGGTTGCCCATACCTTGCCAGACTTTCTTGTGATAACTGAGGCATGGCTCAAGACCACCACAATGGACAGGGAAGTTAACCTACCTAACTATCAGCTATTCAGAGCTGATCGCCAAACAAGGGGAGGCGGAGTAGCCATATATGTAAAAGCTGGTTTAGTTATATCCTGTACTTCTGCAACATCTATGCCCAAGGAATTTGAGTGTCTCTCTCTAAAAGTCTCTCTCCCCAATACAGCAGCTTTCCATTTAATTGGATGCTACAGACCCCCTCTGCTGAACACAAGCTCTTATCTCACCTGGGAAACCTGGTCAAGTCCTGTACTGAAGAAGTCATTATCATAGGGGACCTGAATTTCAACTGGCTCACCCAGGCAGCTACACCTCTGGTATCATTCTGTGACACCTATGGGCTCACACAGTTAATTAATGAACCAACAAGACTGAATGCAAGGAATAGTAGTAACAGCACACTACTTGACATCATGCTAGTGAGTAAACCACATATATTCACACATGCTGGAGTGCTCCTATGTGACATAAGTGACCACTGCCCCATCGCAGGGGTAAGATCCAACAGCATTAAAACAGATCCTGCAAAATTCCTCATGAGGAAATCCAAGAAAAACATCAATATTGAAGGGTATCTGAATGATCTAGCCTACTCTCCACACTGGCAAAAGTTCTATCTTGCACATTCTGTAGAAAAAGCTCAGCAGGTGCTAAATAGCATTATATTAAATGCCCTTAACACCCATGCCCCAATCTCTAGTATCCGAATAAAAAACAAATCTTGTCACTGGTTTTCAGCTGACCTCAAAGCTGCACTGCTGGAGAGAGATAAACTTTGGAAAGTAGCAAGAAAAACTAAGAATATCTTGGACTGGATGATCTTTAGGAAAGCCAGGAATAAATGCACTAGGAAAGTTAGGGATGCAAAGGCTGCCTACTACCTGGCCCAGCTCGACTCCTCCTACAATAATACTGCTATAGAAACATAGAAACATAGAAGTTGACGGCAGATAAGGACTGCAAGGCCCATCCAGTCTGCCCATTTCTTTTTCTACCTTATAAATGTGTTAGATTTTGGGGCACCATCAAGGGTATGATGGGCCAGGATGTTAACAACCCCCTTCCAACCCAATTACACAGTAACTATGGCCCCATTACTGGCACATTGGAAATCCTGGATGCATTCAACAACCACTTCACAACAGCTGGCCTTGCCTTTGACTCCTCCCCAGCTAACCTATTAAGGGATCATTTAAGCTCCCACTATACTTGTGAACAAAGAGTTGACTCCTCCTTTAGCTTCAAACCTATACTGTTGAAACAAGTTGAGGATCTATTATGGCATCTAGATACCAAAAAAGTGCAGGAGCAGATCTTCTGGACCCATTCTTTCTAAAGATTGTGTGTCATGTGCTTGCAGTCCCCCTAACTCACCTCTTTAACCTTTCCCTAAACTCTGGCTCTATTCCGACGCTGTGGAAGACAGCCCAAGTGGTCCCCCCCTTCTAAAATCACGGGACCCTATGGATCTTAATAACTACAGGCCCATTTCCATCCTACCTGTGCTATCCAAGATGCTGGAGAAATTAGTGAGTATTCAGTTAAAGGAATATCTGGACAATGCTAATCTATTAAATCCAGCTCAATCTGGATTCAGGGCCAAACATAGCACTATAACTGCATTAGCCAAGGTCACCAATAATTGGCAAACTGAACTGGATAAAAAGAACAATGTCTATGCAGTATTCCTGGACCTGAGCAAAGCATTCGACACTGTGGACCATGAACTGCTACTCTCATCCCTACACACCATTGGCCTAGATCCATCCTCCCTTAAGTGGTTCAGATGCTACTTCTCCGGTAGATCACAGCAGGTAAAAGCTGAAGGTGACCTCTCCCCATTAAGACCACTGTCAAGAGGAGTCCCCCCAAGGCTCTATTCTGGGTCCTATCCTTTTTGCCATTTATATAAATAAAATTGATTCAACCCTTACCAAGTCCTCAGTACATCTCTTTGCTGATGACACTGTACTGTATGTCAGCAACCCTTCACCTAAAGTTGCTCATGAAATCCTACAAGCAGAATTCTCCCTGTTACAACATCAGCTTCTTGAGAAAAAGCTTCTGCTAAATGCAAAGAAAACCAAAGCAATGGTGTTCACAACCCAAAACTCCACCAACACATCCTCTTCAATCAGTCTCCCCCAGCTATGCACTATACTCGGAGAAAATCTGGAGTATGTTGAAAAGTTCAAATACCTAGGTGTGTGGATTGACAACAGACTTGACTTTACTCAGCATCTAGAACAACTGCTGAAAAAGCTTCGCCTAAGGCTTGGCCTCCTCTACAGATTAAAACCCTTCCTTAATAGAGATTCAGAGATGAGATGAGATTAGTCCAGGCCATCTTTCTATCAGTCATTGACTATGCAGACTTCCTCTATAGTCACTGCCCCACTCCCTCCCTACCTTCAAAAGTTGGATACCTTATACCATAGAGCAATAAGGTTCATTATAGACCTGCCATATAATACTCACCATTGTTCTCTCTATGGTGCAATTGGATGGGTTTCCCTTCATGTCAGGAGGAGCAGAAATGCAGCTCTATGGATCTACAGAGCTTTATCAAAAAAACTCCCAAGCTATATCCTGGACTGGTTCAACCTGACCACTCCCAGCTCCTATGCCCTAAGAAGCAACAACATCATCCTGCTCAAATTGCCCAAAGTCAACACCAAAATAGGGAGGGCAGCAATCAGCTATTCTCTAGCCCTAGCATGGAACACCCTACAAAAATCCCTAAAACTGTCCATTATCATTCCATTTACATCCTTTAAGCAGCACTGTACAGCCTTCTTCACAGAGAAATGCAGTTGCTACCGCTAGAGATAGAATAGTCATCCCACAAAACCATATTCCAATCACATATGGCATATTCCTTCCAGCCAGACACCGCCAGTATATGGCACCCAATATTCCCTTCACCATCCTTGTACTCATTATGTGAGTGACTGTCATGGCCCTCATGTGATATATATGTACTGTACATATTGTAGATGTTAGTTTAACTTTCTCTTGCCAAGCTTTAACATGTGAATTCTCTGTATATTATTGTGTTATAAATAACATTTTCTTTTTTTCTGTATGTATAACTGTCTCATAAGTATATGATGTAATTGCTGTGCATCAACTTGAGCCTTGACCTTATCAGGTCCATCTTGTAAATGAGCCTTGCTCGATGATTGCCTGAATAAATAAAGATTTGATTGATTGATTGATTGATCTTCATGAGGCAGGGTCATAACAAGACCATGTTGAAAATTTGGTATAAAAATATTAAAAAAAACAAATTTTCAATGTTTTTACCCCAAATTCTTCATCTGTAACCCTATCAGCTCTGGCCAGATTTTGTTTCTATATTGCAGCACCTGAAAAGGTTGTCACCTCTTTTATTTAATTTATATCAAGAACTGTTGCTTATCAAACTGAAGGCCAATCCTGCCATTTCTGTGATTCATCTTGGAACCACAAAATATCACCTTTTGGTGTATGCTGATGACATTATTCCATATGTCATACACCCTGATATTTCTATCCCTGTTGCATTGTGGAGCACTTTCTCTTTGACTCTATGGGGCAGAGTAAATGTAATTAAAATTAATGTTCTACCCCACCTGTTCTACCCACTGCATATGCTCAACATCTTCCTCCCCCTCATCTGGGTCTGTACAATCCACTCCATGATCTTCACCTTCATAGTGGCCAGGAAATCCCCACAGCAAGCTTATACTATGCTTACAGCACCCAGGCTGCTAAGGGTTAGGGGCTTCCCCATGTTTGTATGTATTACTGGGCAAATCACATGAGTAAATATTTCTGTTAGTTGACACTTGCAACCACAGAACCAGGAGATATTTAGGACCATTTATGACTCACCACTAAAAGTGATACAATTCTATGTAAAGGGCTGTCTCCTCACTCCTTATTGTTGACCAAGACTACCCTGTTGCTGAAGGACTTGCAAACTTCTGTCATTGTGACCACTCTTAAAGTGCGTATGCAGTTGGCCAAAGCACTATATTAACATTTACTAAAAGATGTCGCCCAGCCATTCCTTGTCAATCCAAACTTTAAAATTGACATAAACGTGCTTTCCAAAGAATGGTTTTCAGATATTGATGTACCCACTGTTTCTCATCTGCAATAACCTATCATCTGGGCACAACCCCATTGAGGAAAGTGAGTGGCTCTTTTTTCCAAAATGCTGTTAAACTAGCTGTCCAGCCACATGCAGTCTCACAGTTATATAACTTTCTCTATGCTAAGCTCCACTCTGCCTTAGATGCGTTTTCCCATACTAGAACACAGCCTTGTCTGACAAACAGTGCAGCTGAGCAGTATTATTGTCAGATTTATGCACATACATTACCAATGACAAATTATTCCTCACACAATTTCAGATTCTTAACAACCATTATTGTGCACCTCAAAAATTATTCATGATGAGCAAACTACCAACAAGCACCTGTACTAGGTGAGGCATGGAAGATGGCACTTTATTGCATATATTTTGGCAATGTGACAAAGTTACAGGTCTCTGGGAGACCATTAAATGCAAGGTTGATCCTTTCCTTGGGTTAGAGGAACATTTCACTCCTGAGATTTGTGTAGTCAGAAACTTCAGAAGAATCTCTATAAAAGAGAGAAAATACGGAATGGCTATGATTTCAGTGACAGTTAAATGATTAGTACTTCATCACTTGCAAGACCTGAAGCCCTCATCTTATAATGAATGGCTCCAGGAATTTTTACTTAGCCTTTGCCTAGAGAAAATGATAGCAAGCATCCAAAACAAAATGAATTCTTACCATGCAAGATGAGGTAGGCTACATGCTCTGTAGACCCATACAAGCTTTAATGCATCAACAGTGCCCCACTTCACAGCTCATGGCTTGTGATCTTAGGGTGCTCTACCTTTACTTATCTTTTTGCTTTTACCAAACAGATGTATGACTCATACTCTTTCTTTTATTATTGCTTTTATAGCAATGGTGCCTTGTATATGAAATGCACTCACTTCTTGTATATAGTATTTTTTGTTTGTCTTGGTTGGTGTACTTTTGTATTGTACTGAAAATCATCAAGTAAACTTAATTAAAAGGAAAAAAAAAGATTAAGATGGGTGCAAAGGCAACTCACACAAAGACAACGGTCCTGAACTTTAGGAGGGCAGATTTTAAATAAAGGGGAGACTGCATTAGAGAAAGCCTAGCCAGGGAGGATTGCCAGGAAAGGGTAGAGAAACAGTGGGGAAAATTAAGGGAAGGCATAGTAAGGTAGACAACCTCTGCATGAAGGCAGTGAGCAAAAGAAGGAGGAAAAAAAAGACCAATATGTACTTTAGTGAAGTGGCCATGAAGGTGAAGGAAAAAAGGTGGGTATGCAGGAGGTACAAAGAAAAGCAGAGGGAGGAGAATAAGTTATACCAGGTAAAACAGAGGGAAGCAGGTAAGGAAATGAGAAGAGTAAAGGTACAGAGGAAAGGCTATCTCAAGAGGTAACAAAAGGGGATGAGACTTTTTTTGAGTACATAAGGGAAAAGCAGAAGGCAAGGGAGGGTCAGTTTTGAATTTAACTAGACATGGTGGCGAGGAGGTGCTTGGGTAGCTTATTCATCCACAGTGGGGCATGGTAGGCAAATGCCCATTGCCCGAGGGAGGTACGATGGAAGGGGATGGCCAGGGCCCCCTCTTGTCCTCCCCCTGGTGGCCTCTGGCTTGTTTGCTGCCACTAACAGATTACCAACGCATGGTGGTGTTTTTCCCATGAGCAGCGCTTTCTTCCCTATGGTGCAAGTCTGATGTATGACCCTGTTCCTTAGGGATAGCCAATTTTTTAAGCTCACACAGCGTACATATGCCACTTGAAGGGCTAGCCTGCAGGCATTATTTAGTACCACCTGGATCCATTGCAATGCAGAATCTGTTGCCGCCCCATACATCACTAAACCATAATCAATATGAGATAATATGGATCTGTATACTGTGAGTCGGAGGGCCTCAGAGGCAAGGTATTCCCTATGCCAGTAAAGGACACTAATCTTAATGTTAGCCGTCTTGACCAAAGAGTCAATATGTTGAGAAAATGTGAATGTTTCATCCAGTATGACCCCCAAATACTTGAACATGCATACTTGTTCCATTGGCTCACTGCAAGTTAATAATGATGAGGGGATGTTGCTTGATTTTTTCTGTGGGCTGGTAATAAGCATGGCTTTGGTCTTCTTATAGTTAATAAGCAACTTATGACTACAGAACCAGGTCTCTGAAGAGGAGAAAGATGCCTGAAGCTCTGTTTGTAGATTAGTAAGGGACGTGCTGCTGCCCAGAAGCATGGCATCATCAACATAAAGTATAAGTTTGGTGTTGCAGGCAGCATGGAGGTCATTTAGGAAGATACTAAAGAGTAGGGGTCCCAGGATTGATCCTTTGGGCACCCCTAGTTACACCTCTCTTGCACTGGAAACTGTTTGCCCAATTTTGACACACTGAGTTCTGTGTTTGAGGTAGTCTTGGAACCAGCAAAATGCACTAGGTGCCACACCCATCTTAGACAGTTTGGTCAGTAACAGGGGGTGACTGACTGTGTCAAAGGTTTTGGTGAGGTCAATGAAGATAGACCCCACCAGTCTGCCTTCATCCTAGGCCTTGTGTGCATAGTTTGTAAAGTCTAGTAGGGCAGTGGTTGTACCTTGGCTTTGTCTGAAACCATGCTGGTTAGGGCAGAGCAGATTATATTTGTTGAGGTATTTGTTGAGCTGACCAGCCACAATCTTTTCCAGTACTTTGGACAGCAGAGAGAGTATTGAGATGGATCTATAGTTGGCTACCAAGGATTTGTCACCTCCCTTGTGCACAAGTGTGACTAGGGCCTGCTTCCAAACTTCCGGGAATTGAGCAAGAGTCAGGGACTTGTTGAGCAGCTTGGTGATGGGCACTATGAGGATGTGCAGGGTGAGGGATAACAGTTTCATGTTGATCCCATCACTGTCCTATCTTGTCTTACCCAGTACCTTCCTGTCCTTAGTGCCTCCTTCATGGTCACCCTTTTAAGGTAGAAGGGTGGGTGGGAATATTCGGAGGGTCTGTTGCTGGTCTGGCTACTCAGCGTTGCAGTAGGCTGGTGGTAGTATTGTTGTAAGATCAGTGAAGGCCTTGTTGAAGACCTCCCCGATGGCTAGGGGGTCTGTGATGGGATTGTTACTGATGTTAAGCAGTTGGGGATGCATCTTGTCCTCCTTTCCAAGGATGCTTTTGTTGCTGTCCCAGACCCCTTTGCCATCTTCCCAGGAGTTAGGAAGCTGTGCTTTATGATATACAAAATCACTTTATGATAATTGGCTTTGGTAAGCCAGATTAGTTTAGTGCAGTGATTTCTGGCTACTCTGTAACACTGGTAGTCATGCCTATTACCTGTGTTTCTAGCCTTCTTCCAAAGTGTATCCCTTTCTTTCAGATGGGAGAGGAGTTCTCCATTAATCCATCCATGAGTCTGTCCTTTAATTTTCCTTTTTGTGAGGGGTGCATAGACATCACAGATGTCGTTCAAGCCCTTTGTGAAGTAGCTGAGGGCTTGATTGAGGGTTGGTGCCTGACTGATTGGAGTCAAGTCATGAAGGGCAAGTGCCAATTTGAGGGATCCATGCATACCCTTTCTCAGGACTCTGCTTTCTATGAGGATGGGTGGGCTTTTGGTGAATTTGTTAGACCACAGGAGTGTGGTAGGGGAGTGGCCACTTAGCATGTCTGGCAGAACCTTGACCTCGGAAATATGAGAAGGTGATCTTGTTAGTATTCATGAATTTACAGTGTGAGCAGGAAATGGACACTCTTTTGTAGGTTCTTCATCCCCAGATGAGGCTCAAAGACAATTTTCAAAGTAATGTGTTCTGGGGCCCTTTTAAGAATCATAGACTTCTCAACGCTTAAAGGTTTTTCAACCTTTTATTGAGTTCCCCATGTTTCACTGTATGTCAGAGGTTGTTCACGGGGTTCATTTTCTCCTTTTAATCTAGTTAAAAGTATACATAAATTTTATCTTTCCATTCTCAGTTTTTCTTTTTGACAAAGTTTAATTTATACATTTATTCTGTACCAACACATACCAAACTTAAGATTGTCATCATCATGCTTTCTGTTCTGCATTTTATTCTTAGTTTATACAACAGTCTGTATTAATCCTGTTTGAGGTATTTACTTCTGTAATTTAAAAAAGAAGAATGCAAGACATTTATTGGTTGCTGTGACTGAGATGTTTGCTGGCAAATGATTCTAAATATATGCTGCCTAACAGGCTTGACACTTTTTAACAGTGCATTGCCATACCTTTGTTTTGGTTTTTATCTCTAAATACTTTAAATTCATTTCTGCGCAATGAAAGACACTTGCTACTTCTCCGGTGGGCCTGTACACAGGCCCACAGGAAAAGCAGCAAGTGTCTTTCGCTGCGGAATAACAAATTTAAAAGATTTGGAGATAAAAATCAAGGTGGAGGTAAGTCCTTAAAACTTAACAAAGCATTTAACAATGTAAAAGTAAACTGAGTTGCATACTAAGCAAGCTCCATGGATTGGCAAAGTAAAAAATGCATAAATCACTTTATGTCTCAACAGTAAAGGACAAACGCCAGAAAGTCTCCACCTTAAGCAGCTTAAAAAATAAAGGTATGACAATGCACAGTTAAAAAGTGGCAAGCCTGTTAGGTATGTGTTGGTATAGAATAAATGTATAAATTAAACTTTGCAAAAAAAGAAAAACTGAGAATGGAAAGATAAAATTTATAAATACTTTTAACTAAATTAAAAGAAGAAAATTAACCCCGTGAACAAGTTCTGGCACAGAGAGAAATGTAGGGGAACTCAATAAAAGGTTGAAAAACTTTTAAGCGTTGTGAAGTCTATGATTCTTAAAATGGCCCCCAGAACACATTACTTTGAAAAATGATCTTGTTAGTACCCAGTCAAAGAGGGTGCTGCTGCCAGTCTTATAATTCTGTCTGGTAGAGCAGGTGACTGGTTGTGACATATTGGTGGTGGCAACTGGTAGTGATTTGAGGAAGTACTGCTTCTCTGAAAGAGTGACGGACTCCAGGAACAGTCTGCCAGCAGAGGTAGTGGTGGAAAAACAGTATGGGGCTTCAAGCATGCATGGACAGGCTTAGGTAAATATGGGTAAACAGACAGGGAGGGGTGAGGGTCACTGGAGACCAGGTAGGGTCTGTGAAGACAGAATAGGCAAGAAAAATAGGCATACTGCATGTGCAAAATGGTCATTTTCTGCCAAACAATTCTATGATTCTATGTTAAGAAGGACATTAGTAAGTTCTTCACCGAGAGGGTACTGGAACAATGGACTAGACCACCAAAAGAGGTGGTGGAGATGGGGAGTATAAATGGGTTCAAGGATGGGTAAGACAGTTCCATGGGCTTAGTGACACTGAAATGAGAGGTAGGGAGGGACAGAGAAAGTAGGAGGACAACTGTGGAAATTAAGGGATTAATCAATGAGTTGGACTCTATATGGTGGTAGGTCATGGTGTAACAGGAAGGAATTTGGGGCAGACTGATTTATTTTAAGTCTTTTTCTGTTACCATTGCCTATGCTTACTTTAGGATCAAGGGTAAGCTTTTCTTGTATGCATGCTTTTATCATGAATAGATTTTTTTTTGCAAATAACTTTATTTTAATACAGGTTTTTATCATGTACAGGAAAAAAAGAACAATTTCCAACCTTATAACTAAGCAAACAAATAAATATTCCATGCCCCATAACCATAAACTGAAAGAAAATAAAAAAAAAGAAAAAGAAAATAAAATTCTATATACCTACTCATCCCTATCCCACCCTGCAGCACACACACCCTCCTTTGACCCAACTTTGCATAAAAGAATAAAAGTATAATGCATTGGACCCTCTTGGGGCTTAGGCATAACCAACTAGAGAAGAGAAACCAAAGAGGAGAAAAAGAGAGAGAAGAGACGATAACAACCAAAAATAATTGTGAGGTTGAGAGACACAAACAAAAAGAAAAAAAAACAAGGTGAGATAAAGGTATGAGGAAATAAAAGAAATTATATCAAGATAAGGGAAGAGAAAGATGGGAGCTGGTTCAATATCCAAATTTGCCTTTAAGAATTGAGAAGAACTCTCCCCAGCATTCCTGGAATTTCTCCCAGGAGTGAGAATCTAGCCACACATTTTTCTGCATTTAGAGCGGTAAGAAATTCAGCCCACCATTCTCCAAAAGAGGGCTCCCATTCCTCTTTCCAATGCCTTCGAATTAGCAACTTTGTAACCATGGAAACCAAAGCAAACTGAACTTTTTGAAAAGGTGTGGGAATAGATGAATACATTCCTAAGAGGCAGGTATCCTCCTTGAAGTAGGAAGCAATTCTTAGAAAGGGTGCTATGCGTTTTTTGATCATATCCCAAAATGCTGAGATCTTGGGGCACGACCAAAGCTTATGGTGTAGTGTAGCGTAGTCTGATCCACAATCCTTGCATTCCACGGATGACAACTTGCCCATCCAATATAATTTACTAGGTGTATAATATATATTCTGTAGAATGTTGAACTGAATGTTCCTCAGTCGGTCTTGCTTAATTAGAACAAAATTGTCTGTCCACATTGTTTTCCATATGTTGTCAGGAAAATTCTTGGTAAGATTGTTTTTCCAATAATAAGCTAAGGAAGAAGGGTTCTTCCAAGCCTGAATTATAATTCCTTTGTACAATTTAGCAATTGACTTACAACCTTTGGTCGATTCCCAAAGAGTAGTTAACACTTTCCCCGCTTGAACCATGAATAGATTTTGATTCACACATCTGAGGGTGTTTAGGTAATCTTGCTGATCATGACCATGAACGTGCTACTTATGGAGTTGGTGATTTTAATCTCTTTCGTGATAATCTCCCAGCCACATGCACACATGCAAAGACTGCAGAATAACTCAACATAGATTCTTGAAAAGCTGATATAACCGGTGAATTATATTTGATCAGTTACAGTACCTTCACATAAACAAAAATCACTACAGCCAAAGTAAACACATGGTTGTGCATTACAGGTTATTGTCTGATGTAGTGAAAATATATGGATATGATATGATGCCTTTAATATGTGATTTTACAACATACAATGCAAAATAAGATGAGCTTTTATTTAACCATTTTTTAATAGAACATGAATAGGCACCCTGGTTATATGCTTATTATTGTTTGCACCAAAGCTAGTGGGCAATAAAGAGCACTATAATTTACTGATGTGCAAGTGTCATACTTTTATATCTAGAAACTGAAAAAATGTGTTATTTCAGGATTGATTTAATATTGTCTAATTGGAAAGTGTTAAATAAAATATAGTTACCACTGCATGAGGTAAATGTTTGTGGATTTTTGAAGATGTGCTACATATTGGTACATTTACTGTTCATTTCAAGAACACACATTTTTCTTCATGTGAAAGCATATACAAGTGCAAATATATTGTTCTACCACATTTTGCAAAATGAACTCATGCTTCTAAAAACAGTAAAAGATTTATTGGGAGCCCTGCAGATGTATAGTGTACCCCTACAAATACACCACAATTTTCGCCAAAAAAACCCTCTGCATTTTTACGTAAATTTTTAGAAAATTTTCAGTGACCCTGGTCATAAATACCCTACCATGAACCATGACTGCTACTGAAACTCAACCCTTACCAAGCTTCAGGGTTGTGCACCTCCACTGATGACCATGCAACATTGGGTTAATGAAGTATGCCGCATAGAAATAGTTTGCAAATGGGAGGTGAAAAAGAATGGTGGCAGATACATTGGTGTGCACCTTCCTTTTTATGTTGGCTCACGCTTGTGCAGCCAACATATTGCAGTAGTAGCAGATTTTGAGGTGCGGTCATTGTTGGGAGAATGCAGGACACACATCAGAAGGTGCATCCCTCATTTCTCAATCAGGCAGCAGGAGGCACTGACCTCATCCATGCCCAATGTGGCCATCAGAACAAAGGAAAGGTCCGCTGCAATGAGAGCGAAGCTGTCATGCAGAGTGACCATTACACACCTCCCTCAGTGCAGGCAACATGGTGGCAGTGACCGCCACCACTGCTGCCTGTCACAATGCTGACAGGGGAGCCCACTCCCCATCGGCATAATGTTCCCCCCCTTTTGTTGATTGCCGAGGGGGTGCCCAATCCCCATCGGCATCATGCACTCTCCCCCCCATTTGTTATGTGCCGACAGGGGTGCCCAATCCCGTTGGCTAAGCACCCAACCCACAACACTGAGGTGACACACTGGGAGCCCACCCCAGCATGCCAGATCCCACCTGAAGAATGGAAACCATCCACGATGTCTTTTTCTTTTCAAAAACCCTCTAAACCAAAAATGGTCCCTCAGCGGACTCCCTGCCCCTTCCAGCAACCCGCACCCACCCACCCACTGTGCACCCTGCCTCCCCACCCCTTACCCCATACTTACCTCCGAGTCCTGCATGATGATCTTCGGTGGACTGGGAACACGTCTGCACTCTTCAAAGCTGACCACAAACTGAGGAAATGCCGGTAAGCTGTATAATGAAATGAATAGGGTTTTTTCAACTTTGATGCATATCTTGGGCATTTTTTGGAATTTTGGCACCAAATTTTCAACACAGAGTTTTTCTGACCACTCCTCATGAATTCTGTCACTGTCATGGCATTATACAGCCCCAAAAGGTGATTTTGCGGTCACTGCATGGAATCACCTTTTGGGACCGATTACTGAAATGACAGTGCCAGTGTTCATGAGGTGGTCTCCCAAAAAGCCTATGTTGCAAATTTGGTGGAAAAAATCCAAAAAATGACTGTTTTACGAGCATGTGTTGCGCAGTTGCTATGCATGCTTGTAACTTTGTGAATTTTCATATTTTCATGCCAGATTTTTAACATTGGCATTTTTCCACACCTCCTTGCGAACAGTATAGCTGTCATTTTTCATATCCTGGCCAAAATGTGTTTTCGCATTTCCGGCGCAAAATAGCGCGGTCGCTGTGGGAAATCAGTGTTAGGGACAGATGACAAAAATGACAGTGACACTGTTCATGAACAGAGGTCCTAAAATGCCTATGTTGAAAATTTGGTGACGATACTCCATAAAATGACTGCGTTACAAGCATGCGTTGCACAGTTTGCATGCACACTCGTAAGTTTGCTAATTTACAATATTTTCACTCCAGATTTTCAGCATTGCCATTGTTCTGCACCTCCTTATGAACAGTACACCTGTCATTTTCTACATCCTGGCTGAAATGTGTTTTTGCAGTTCCGGTGCAGAATAGCGTGGTCACTGTGGGAATTATGTGTTCGAGACACATTATGAAACTGACAGTGACACTGTTCATTAGCAGAGGTCCTAAAATGCCTTTGTTGAATATTTGGTGATGAAAGTCCAAAAAATGAGTGTTTTCCGACTGTGCGTTGCGCAGTATGCATGCATGCTCATAAACACCCCAATGTCTGTCGCTCTCTACAGGATGAGTGTGGGGTAGACTTCATTTCAACACCTCACTGCAATTCCTATTATGCATCTCTACATCTGCCACTACCAAAGCCAATGCCAGTGAGACAACATTCGGCATTGACAAATGCTTGTTAATGTCTATATTAGCTACAGGCCATGCAACCCCCATTCTATCTACCTTCCCATTTACCTGTAACAATGCACTGGATTAAGAACAACATATCAATAGTTATTTATTTAGTGAGTTTGTTTTCTGTGGCAACCCCCATTGGACTCCCCCCCCCATCTCATCACCTGGCTCCGCTGGGACTTACTTTGCCACAGTCTCCTCTGCCACAGGACTGGAGTGGGTGCCCATCCACCAGTGTGGAGTTCATTTATTTATTTATTTATTTAAAAGTTTTACCAGGAAAGAATACTGAGTGGGTTACCACTTGATTCCAGATGTGTCCTGGGGGAAAGGGACAAGTGGAACATAAAAATCATAAGCACAAAGAAGAGTGTACATGATTGCAGCTTGTGAGGAGCGGTCATCACTCATTGCCGCAGGTGGGATTTTTAAACAGTTTTTCTCCCTTTACATCCTTGGAGCACCAGTGCAAGGATGTACATGTGTATGGAGGCACACAGATCACCTTGGCCTGAATGGCCCCAATCCCACCACCCCTGGCCTAGTGCCTAGCCCTCCTCCATCACCCACACCATCAAAATGCCTCCATGTTATTGTAGTTGAAGGCTGGGAGGGCTCACCTCCCCAATCCAGAAGAGGAGAGCTGCCAGGCAGCCACTCAATCCTCACCCAATGGTTCCACCCCCAGCCAATCCCCGCTAACTGTGCTCATCACCGAACACTGGTCACCTGCATGGCAAGAGGTAAGGTGCCCAGCACCTCAGCCCTCCACACCACTGTGTCGGCTTATAGTTAGTTAATTAATCAGTATAGTTAGTTAGTTAGTTAATATTACTGTTTGATCAGGAAATGCACACTGAACTGAGCTAGCTAATTTCAAGGTGCATCTTTCTGGGGGAAAGTGGCATGGAACTGTTTTATTGATGGGGAAAGCTAGGAAAATCATGTGGGATATTTCCCTTCTCTTCTTTGATAAGTGCTATGGGATAATTCACTTTCAACTGGACAGTAACCACTGAATGGTAGAAGAGACCAGGGTGTAATGTAACATTCAAAGGATGGCACCACAGCAGTACAGCACTTCACTTACACTGCATTTTATTGTCAGTTACAGGTATCATCCCAAGAACCTAGTGTGTGGTAGAACCCATGACCTTCAGATCTTCAAGCCACATAAGTGAGTGTGCTACATATTAAGCCATTAACACTGATATATGCCCCCAAATATAACATTGATATAAAAGGGTAAAGAGAGGGCAGAGGGAAGAAACAAAGATGAAAACTTTACAAAATTGAATAACAAGAATAAGAAAGGAATTTACATGGATTTAGTTTGCATGAAAAATTATTTGTTTCACTAAAATCCAAATTTAAAAACATGATAAATAAATGAAGTGTGTTATTAAGTGTAATCCAACATATGTGCAGCACTTTTTATCAGTGGAATCCTGCCTCTGAGCTTTAATTAGTGGGTGGACTGAAGCGCGGGGGTGAGGAGTCATGATCATAAACCACAGTCTGCTCTAGGATGCAGACATCTAGTAGGTGCCATTTACAGTATATTTGCTGCTGTTTGCAGCACAACATTGGGGCACAATTAGTTTGCTGGTGTGTTGGAAAGTAACTCTGAGATACAAAAAGTCTGACTTTATGGGTGGAGATCCTCTGGTGCCGAAGTTGTAGTGATGATCAGTTGAACAGATGTTAATAGGAACAATCTGGGTTTGCACTCACTAACAGTAGCTCACAGATGTCTGTGTGCAGCATAGTGCCAGTCCCATTATGCAGTACCATGGGCATAGCACTGTGGAAATAGTACTACTATTATAGTGTTGCTCCTCTCAACAGACTAAGTCTGAGCAAAATTAACAAATTCTGATTTCTCAGAGTTTTTGTGAAGTCCTGAAAATTTCATGAAATTTTGTAAAACATTGTGGAATCGTATGAACTTCTTTCAGCTAGAGAAATGAAATTTGGCATACCTAAATGGGTGCCAAGTTTCACGACATTTGAATGAGAGATGGGGATGTTATATGGGCTCAGAATTTGGCAATTAATGATCCATGTGATATTTTCTGAAAATACTTATAGTCTTATAACATAGCCATGTTTGGACCTAGATAATTGAAAATATATATGCATACTTTCTTGGAAGAGTCTTAGAAGCTGCTTAACAGAGGGGTAATTGGTTACATAACTTTAAAGTTAAAGGAGTGCAACATTTCACATTTTAATTATTTGTTAAATTGTTTGAAAATCTTCAAAATATTTGGATGTTTATAGCTCCACTGCTGTTGCTGGTATGCACTCAAGATGTGGGCATTCATACCAAAGTTAATGTGACCTGGAATCTATTTGAGCCATATAAATGTGGTTTAGTAGGTTAAAATGTATTAATATATGGATCTTCAATTTAATAGGTCTGTAAAGCATACAAAAAAAATTTGGTAATACCCTCAAAGGTTCAGTGATAATAGTATTGCCAATCAGTGGTAATAGTATTGTCATTCAGTGGTAATACTACAGTTTGGGGCTGATAATAGGATTGTTGCAACCTTCAGAGAAGATATCTCCTACCCCCACATCCTAAATGCGCCTCTTCATTGGCCGTTTTTCCTGTGTGGGCAGGCAGAACAGTTTAAAAAACATGGCGGCGTTTCTGTCACTTACTGAGAGCGAAGTCGGTTATAGCGCTTCTCGGATTTAATGCAGTTTTGTCCTGAAGAAATGAAAATATCTTGTTGACCCTGCTGTTGCAGTCCTCAAGAGAAGGTAGGATGTGAATAAAAACAAAAAAAGGGCAGGAGGCAGTAACCGTCATTGGCAAGCGCACAGCGTAGGACAGTGCGGCGGTTGACCAGTACAAACTCAGTTTACTAAAATGGTTGACCGCCCAGTAGAAAATAAAAACATCGCATCCATATATTAAATAAAATAACCAATTGGTTTCTGTGTCCATTACCAGTGAGTACTAGCATCTCGAGGTTCTGGACACAATGGAACCTCTCAAGCTTTACTCTCGAGGTTCTTGTGTTCAGAACCTCTCGATGCTATTACTCACTGGTAATAGACAGAAACATATTGGTTATTCTTTATTTGTGTATACTTTAGCAATTACTAATTGGAAACATTTGCTCAAAAAAATCATGACTGCATAATAGATAATGCCAGTAGAATTTCACTTGTGGAATTTAACTTTCACAAAGCACTTACCACTGAATCACCTTATCTGCACTAGCATGTTGGCCCTGCAATGCCCCTCCAACCCTCCTGTGACAGTGATGATACTTCATCATGACTAAAGATTTCCAAATACTTCCGTGACATGGCCTAAGTTGTAAGGCTTGGTATCAACTGGTGCCACTGTTTTCAAATAGTAAACGTATGAGAAAGGGAAAATTCTTTAACCAGGAGTAGCACACTAAGCCGAAGCTTGTTTCCAGATGCGACCTGGGAACACAAGGAAGTTAAGTGACTTGCTTAGGATCACATAGCATGCCCCAGGCAGCTGTGGGATTTAAACCCAGGTCTCCTGATCTGCAGCTCAGAGCCTTAACCCACTGAACTATATTGCCTCCTACATCTATCTTATCTACAGGATCGTTAAAGAGTCAGCAGGTGGCACTTTACAGATGCTGCATGTGCATGTGCTACCACAACTTATTAAGTCAGTCAGCTCTAGTACTTTGCTGGTATATTGCAAAAAGAAAGGCCAGTGCCAGTGATGTTCATGACAACTCTTCATGATTTATCGCAGATGATAGTAACCTCATAATTGGTACAACTTTATTTTTACTATGGGACCTCCTAAGAATTTTACCTGGTTGCCACTTTACTCAGCTTTTAAATGGTGTCACTATTTCATGCCCAGTCTGTCTGGCTTGTATAGACATTTTCATCAAGTGTAAGGTTCTGCCTATGGCTGTGACTTCTGTGACAACATGTCATGTATCTTGTTTTCCTTATTGCTTGCAACAAAGGATATGTAGGGGTAGGATTTTGACTGACAAGCTTGGATGTGCCCATATTCAGAATTGGTATAGTTACTGCTGTGGGATAGGAGGGGCAGACCAGGTGGACCTGATGTCCCTCCCATCCCCATAATACTATGTTACTTTGTTATTATATAAAGCAAGGGCAGACAAATACTATAAATCCATCAAGTCAGTCCTGAGTCATTGCCTAACATTATTCATTGTTAGCCATCCTTAACCATCTCCAGTTATCCTCTATCCAGTATTTACTCTCCCTTTGCAAAAGAGCCACCTGAAATTATCCTACTCTGCCTTGAAACCATGTATGGTCTCTGCATTAACTACAGTGCATGGTTCCACAGGTTCTTCACTTTTCTGTGAAAAATTATTTCTTTATATCTTTTCTAAAATCTCTCTTACAAGCCTAAGATAATGCTCTTTATTTTTAAAGGTTCAGTGTAATCCAATCTATTGTACACATTAATCTATTTATATTGCATGTCAATGTCATATTACATCTCTGTCTCCTGACATCTTGTACAGTATCTTATCTCACCATACTTGAATAATTTCTGTTGTCTGTCTCTGTACTACCTCCAGTTTATCCTGCTTGTTCTCAACTGTGGGCTTCGAATCTCCATACAATATTCCACATGCAGCATAACCAGTGAGCTGTACAGTGGCAGAATCATTCCCTAATAAACTGGTGAAACCCCTACTGATACATTGATATAACCTAGAATTCCATTTGAATCCATCCACTTTACTACATTGCAATTACATAGAAACAGACTTTGATTGCTGACAAGAACCACTTGGTCCACCTAGTCTGCCCATTTCTCTACCTATTGGATAAGCTGCAGATCCTAGTTAACCAACAGCCTACTTCTTCCAACCCCCCCCCAAACCAGAATTGTCTTATGTCTGTCCCATGCATTCTTGATTCCCCCACTGTTTCTGACCCCACAACCTCCTCAGGAATCCCCATGCATCCACCTCCCTCTCAGTGAAAAAAAATACTTCTTCACTATGGGTGCTATGCATGAAGCAGGTGGGGGAACGTGGAAAAGTCACGTACCCCATCCATGCCCCTGCACCCCAAGGACAGGTGTGCCCATACTGGCATTTACCAATGCCAACCACCTGTCAGTGGCTCCTCACTCCAGGCATGTAGGTCTCTGCAGGCAGCTGGGGGGCGGAGTCAAGGACCCAGGCAGACATCCAATGGGATGCCTATCTTTGGTCCACTAGTGGAGTCCTTGCATTGCTATGTACAGGCCTGGGGTTGTGCATGCTGCCCCTGTGCCTCATGGTCACTATGACCATTCGATCCACTGGCCCAGCCACAGCAAATGGCACTCTCCCTGCACACTGCAGGTCCCTGGCATGGGGACCAGCCTCCTGCCCACAACATCAGCTATGCACCAGCACTGTAGGCCATAACTTCATGCCCCTATAGAGGGGCATGTGCCACAGTCTGACACCCCCTGTGCAACATCCAGGTGCCGCCTTTTTTCTGGCATTGTGGGCACTGACCTGACTTACTGTCCCTACCCTCACCAGCTGCCTAGTGGGCAGGGACAGCATGGAGAGCACTGTCCAGCACACTTGGTGACCAGAGGGCAGTGACCATGGGAGCACACAGAGGGTTATGGAAGGGTCTACCCTGGCATACCCTGTGCCACCCTCAGCACCCATGCAGCCAGGATTATGTGGATTTGTGCATACTGTGTAGAGCTGGTACACCCCAGAAAGCCCCCAGCATGGTGCGGTTTGTAGCTGTGGGGGATCAGGTGCAGAGTGGCTGTGTGCCTTCCCTTGGAGCATGCCATGAGGGATGCACAATAGGTGTGGAGTAGTTACGTGCCCTGGATATGTGCATGTATCCACTCCACACCATTCGTGCATAGGCCCATTGCCCTTGAGCTGTCCCCCATCTATCTTCAAATTGTGCCCCCTTGTTCTTGCACATCTCCTTTTCTGAAAGATGCTATCCTCTTGGACTTTGTTGATTTCCTTGAGGTACTTGAAAGTTTCTATCATGACCTCTCTCTCCCTCCTTTTCTCGAGGGTATACATATTAAGGTTCTTTAGTCTCTCTTTGTATGGCTTCTGTTGCAGACTCTGTACCATTTTAGTTGCCCTCCTATGGACTGCCTCCATCCTGTCTATGTCATTGCAAAGATGGGGTCCCCAGTACTGCATGCAGTACTCCAGATGGGGTCTTACCAACTGTCTGTACAGAGGGACAACAATTTCCTATTTTCCACTGTTGATGCCTTTCCCTATACATCCCAATATCCCCCCAGCCCTCCTTACTGCCTTCTCACATTGCTTGCTTACCTTTAGGTCATCTGATATGACTACCTCTAGGACCTTTTACATTTTTGTTGTTGTTAGTACCTTCCCCTTTTGTGTACCCTTCCCCTGGGTTTTTGTTTCCCAGGTGCATTACTATGCACTTTTTTGCATTGAATTTAAGCTGCCGTATGTTTGACCATTCCTCCAACCTTGCCAAGCCCCTTTTCATCCTTTCCACCCCCCCTTAGGTATCAAGGAAGAAGAAGGCTGTTGGATAACTAGGATCTGCAGCTTATCCAATAGGTAGGGAAATGAGCAGGCTAGGTGGGCCAAGCAGTCCTTATCTGCTGTCAAAGTCTTTGTTTCTAACCCTGTTTCAGATCTTTGTGTCATCTGCAAAGCGTCATACTTTCCCTTCCAGTCCATCTGCAATGTCACCCATAAAGACATTAAAAAGGACTGGGCCCAGTACCGAATCTAAGGTACCCCGCTAGTAACCCCCCTTTCTTCGGAGTGAACTCCATTTACCATTACCCTCTGTGTCCTGTTTTCCAGCCAATTATTTACCCAAGCTACCACACTGGGACCCACTCCCAGACTGGCTAATTTGTTTATTAATCTTTTGTGAGGGACTGTGTCAAATACCTTGCTAAAGTCAAGTTAGGCAATATCCACAGCCCCTCCATGGTCAACTACTTTGATCACCCAGTCAAATAAATCTATTAGATTTGTCTGACATGACCACCACACTGTGAATCTATGCTGCCTTGGATCCTATGCCCCGATGGCCTCTAGGTACTCAACAGTTCTTTCTTTCAGAAGTGATTCTATCATTTTCCCTACCACTGAGGTCAAGCTAACAGGTCTGCAGTTTCCTGCCTCTGCTTTGCTCCCACTTTTGTGAAGAGGAATCACATCCATCCTCCTCCAGTCCTTAGGTACCACACCATCCTCCCAGGATTTGTTAAAAAGGGTAGTCAGTGGTGTCACTAGTTCTCCCCTCAGTTCTTTTAGAATTCTGGGGTGAATCCCATCAGGCCTCATTGCTTTGTCCACCTTCAGTTTTAGGAGTTCTTTCAGAATCCTTTCTTCTGTGAAAGGACTGGTATTGACCCCCCCCCCCATCTATTGATTGGATTAGGTACCCTCCTCTTCTTTTGTGAATACTGAGCAGAAGTATTCATTCAGTATCCTTGCTTTTTCACTGTCACTCTCTGCCCACCCATGCTCCCCTTTATTAAGCCTCACTAACCTTCCCTTGGTCTTTTTTTGCTACCTAATGTACCTATAAAAGGTTTTATTCCCCTTCTTAACCGAGTTGGCTATCCTTTCCTCGGTTTTGGCCATTGCTGTTCTGACAGCCTTTCCCACTTTCTTCTGCTTTAAGTGGTGCAGTTCTCTGTCCTGCTCCTTCTGTGTTTCCTTATACTTCCTGAATGCTATTGTTTTCTCCCTAACCTTCCCAACCACCTTTTTTGAGAACAATAGTGTTTTTTTCTTTCTTTTTGATTTATTTGCTTCACACAAAGGCTTGTTGCCTCTGTGATGGCAGTTTTGATGTTTCCCCATTGTTCCTCCACCCCTCCTTCTAGCCTGTTTGCTAGTGCTTTTCTGAGGCAGTCTCCCATTTTGACCAAGTCAGCCCTCCTAAAGTCCAGCACCCTTACTTTTGTATGATGGCTGTGTTTATCGTGAAGCTCACTTTTTGGTGGTCATTTGTTTCCAAATGGCTACCCATTTCTAGATCTGAGATCCTCTCTCCATCCCTGTTTGAGAGTACCAGGTCTAAGATTGCTCCCTCCTGAGTGGTTTCCAACAACAGCTGTCTGAGGCATGCCCCCAGAAGGGAATCAAGAATGACTCTGCTCTTGGATGCGGCTGCAGCAAAGGTGCTCCAGTTAACACCTGGCATATTCAGGTCCCCATCAACAATATCTCCCCTTTTTCTGCCATCCTAAGGATGCCTTCTATCATTTCCTTGTCTGTTTCCTCCCCCTGAGATGGGGGTCTGTATACAACCCTGTGTGGATTGTGATGCCATTTCAAGTCTCCAGGGTGACCCACAGTGCCTCCTCTCCTCCCTGTTTACCCTTTAATTCTGTTGCTTTGATCCCTTCTTTTATGTAGAGAGCTACTCCTCCTACTCTTCTACCCTCACTGTCCCTCCTGTAGAGTGTGTACCCTGGTATCTTGACATCCCAGTTATGGTTCTCATTGTTCCATGTGTAACACCTAGGTGGCGCTATCCCAAAGGCTACTACCCCTGCCTGATTTGCCACTAACAGGTTGAGGGGCCTGGATCTGATGGCGGGTGCCTCCACCCAGAGGACGGGGATAAGACAGTCTGATATGACTTGATCACAGCCCTCTGGGCCACTGCAACCCCCCTTTCTTCCCACTAGTGGCCCACACAAATCAGTCACAGTACCCTTGCAATATACACTTACCCCCAGGATTGTTTCAATCAACTTGACTCTGGGGACCCCTGGTAAAGTAAGATGCAGTTATACAATTACCACTGTACAGTAATTCAACATAGACACACAGTTCAAGCAGTGCAACTTTGCTAAACAACCACATCTGATTTATTTAGGGGATAGTAACAAGGACAGGGGGAAATCAGGTTAATTGATTCAGTCACATTAATAATCACAGTACTGTGCACATATTTAAGAGTCCCAAATATCCTCAATGTCACTCTTACTGGATACCCAGGCAATAAGAGGCTAGCCTATTTGGTGCAGCTGGTTGGGGCCCTGAGGATGGAAAATGCATTCACAATATCTACTTTGTAATCTGGAGCCAGTAGGCTCAGTTCGTGAAGAAAGAAAGGAAAAGTAATCAGATGGAACACTTGCAATTAGATGATGGCAGGGAGCTACCCTGATTTGTACTCACAAATTCAATGCTGAAACTGAATGGAAGGCAGATTGTCCTGGATTGCCAGGAGGAGCGGACCATGTGTCCTTGTGACTGGACCCCACTGCAGTTTAGAGCAAATGGATGTAGTCTGGATTAAGCTGGGGTTTACTTCCAGCTTCATGCATTCTATTCACTGTATAGGGGATTTGAAACGCGATTCCCCACAAGCACTACACACAGTTATACATAAAAGGAAAGTACTATACCAGGCAGGCTGCTTCTCTATCCCGATCACAATTACTGCACAATACCCGGGAGAACACACAGCAGATTCAGTTCCTGACAGACCGAGTGCGATTCAGCAATTTCTCCAGTCTTCTACAGGGTGAGGCTGGTTTCCTCACTTCTGGTGCTTCTTTCTCCTTACAACTCTGATTCAGTCCACATTGGCACTCACAAACAGTTGTAGGCCAAACTGCAGGGCCTCTCACGAGCTTCCTGTGCGAAACCTCAACTGCACAGGAGCCCAGAGCTCCGTCCCTCTTCACGGTCACAACTCATCTGATCTTTCCAGTAGACAGAGCTGGGCATTTCCTTTGAGTTCCTCCCAGTCAGTTGGCTGGTTTTGCTGTCACTCACAGTAAACTCCCCCTGTTGGTGGAAAAAAGGTGCCGAAGTCCAAATTACAATTCCCAGAAGCATTGGCCATACAGTACATACGTGGCTGGCTCCTCAATGAGAGTCCAAGTTCTGATTTGCCAGCAGCAGGCTCCATTTCAAAGGTCCCCCCACACTGATTGGTCCAGTTCAGCAGTTCAAAACTAGAATGGGGGACTAGGCAAAAACAGTTCTGATTGCAAAAAAAAGCAGGTTAGACAAACTGTATTTTCGTTATTACTCTAAATGATGTCTGGCAAATAGTTATATCTTTGAAAAGTGCTCACTCTGTCCACTTAGTGATGGCAGAAACAGAGTGATTTGGCAGCAGCTCAAGTGGGACTCAAGCAGGGAAACACACAGACCCCCATCCAAATTAATTATGTCTTCAGGCAGACAGCTCTTAAAGAGACAGTACCAGAGGCACTAAAAGCACTCACAGATAAACGGCCTAGTCGCTGAACACCATCCAGGCTTGGAGCATTCAAGCTAGCTCCTGGAAGACTTTTGGGAACCTCCATTTGCAGGGGGGTTACACATGTTTCTGTGACTGCTACAATATCTAGGCATCCCGCTACCGTCAAGGCCACCAGTTCAGTGAGCTTGTTACCCAGACTACAGGCATTGGTACTCATTGCCCTCCATTCTTTGATGGCCTTACCCCTTTTAGCCCCATCCCTGTCCTTACTGCCTTTGCCTTTTTTTCTCCATTTACTCCTGCCCTTCTCCCTATTGACATATCTATCTTGGTATTTACATCACTAACTACCCTGATTTTGTTTGGGGGGGAGTTAGGACTTCCCTGCTCATTTTCAGTACCTCCCCCTTGGCTAGTTTAAATGTTTGCCCAAGAAGCATTTAAACCTATCACCTAGGATCCTGGTTCCCTCCCTGGACTGATGCAGGCTATCATGCCAGTATTGGCCTGTATTCCACCACGTGGAACCCTAGTCCACAATGAAGCCAAAACCCTGAGCTCTGCACCAGTTTTTCAACCATTTATTGAATCCCATGGTGCAGTGCACTGTAGCCTCATCCATGCCATAGACAATTAAGCAATAAGCCACAAGGGGGTGTGGATTATCAGGAGATTTACCATGGCTGGAGTGGTTTGCCCACGAGGCACAGCTGAGTGGGTAAATCCATGCCAGCCATGGTAAATCCCTCGATAACCCACACCCCCGAGTGGCTCATTGCGATTATGCAATGGTCCACTTTTTTTTTTGGGAGGTGAGAAAAAAACAGAGAATGGGTTTTATTTTAAATAAATAATTATTATTATATTTTATTACTGCGCCACACAAAAATAGTTCCTTGTTGGTAGGAAGACTGCAACTACTGCTGTGGTCTAGTCATAAGTTAACAAAAAAAAAATACAGTCGCGATGGAGTAGACTGTACAGATGAGCAATTATCTGACAAAATGTTTTATTTTACATTTTCCCCACTTTTTTGGCCATTTTGAGATGCATACAGACCCGGTAGAGCACAAAGTCTTTTTTCGCTTGTTAATGAAATATGAGGCAGGGCAGTGATGAGTCGGTAAGAGTGAAGTGCTCGTGACAATGAGGGAGTGCGGACGATGTGAAACTGAGCTGCTATTCATTGCAGTTTTCAAGAGAGAGAGAGACCTTCTCTCACCATAGGCAGAAAGTGAAAAAAATGACATTCAGATGAATGATTAAATGGAGACTGTGAGAAGCTGCTAAGGGCTGCCCCATGCTTTCGGGTTTACTGTGACATCAGCGGTTCAGTTTACAGTGCCTATTGTGGTAGAAAGAAACTGTTTTATTCCTGGTGATTTTTGCGATTAGGACATTTGGGTAGGTGTACTGATTTTGACTGTTGTGATTGAGCTGATTTAAACTGCAGTGGTTGTTTGAATCTCCCGCTTTAGCATCACACTTTAGCGGGAAACAAGATGGCGGTCGGAGTGCCGCGATTTTGCTGTTGGATTGCTTTTTTCCAAGATGTGGCTGGCTGGCACCTTTTGCAGTGATTATCAGAGGATTTACAATGGTGGTAAGGTGCCAGTCAGTCATTTTCATTGGTTGTTGTGTAAGATCCATGGTATAATTAAGCAATATACCATGTCAGGGTGTAGACTGTGCGAGGTTTACCAACACATGGTGTGGTTTGGTCACAAGGCCTCAGGCTAAGTGAGTAAACCACACCAGAAGTGGTAAATCCCAGCATAACCTCCACCCAATGGCCCCTTTTGGTAAGAAAAATTAAGAAATTTTTTGTCCTTTAAATAAATTTTTTATTGTTTTATTGCTCTGCCAATAAAAAATAATTCCTTGCTGCTAGGGAGAATCGCCTACATTTCCTGATTTGTATGGACCTGTGAATGCCATGTCATCCTCCTTTTCTCCATGCCCCAACCATGTGCTCTGCAACACACACAGAGGAGGAAATCTCTGTTGCAGGGTATGGTTTACTGTTCTTGTTTTTGACACTGCTATTGCCAGAGATTGGTTGTGGTACTAAAGCAGCAGGAGGCATGTGAACGCCTCACTCCATCCATGTCAGCTGAAGACTTATTATAAGTGTTTGATGAATGTTGAACTTGGAAAGTGCTTCTTAAGGAAAAATGAGGGCTAAAACATTATAGAAATCATGGCCAAAAACCGGAGCCTATGTATGCACCTATGCATATGCATATCAGGGATATGCATATTCATAGCTGTGTTCAAGTATCACTGCTCATCTTTTTGGCCATGATTTCTACAACTTTTAGCCCTCGTTTCTCATTAAGGAGCACTTTCCTAGTTCAATATCCTCAAGGAAAAAATCTCTACCTGCAGATTTTTGGTGAAGCCGATATTTTTCTCAAAGCAGACATGGGCCGGCTACTGATCTGGCTGTACCCACACACTCAGCTCATTTACCCTCCTTTACACCAGTGGAAGCTGCACCAACTGTCTCCATGGAGGTATGACATTTGGGGACTGCAGTTACATTTACTTTTTTCTGATGCAGAGGTGTCAGAACTGTGTGAGAAACTCTGGAAATGGTGCTTACAGTGACACTCAGGGTGGCTCTAATATCTATTTTAGTCTTTGGAGAGCAAGCAGCGTCTTTTTTGTGTTTGTTATAACGTAAAGTGAGAAAGCGTGTCGAGGAAAAGACAAATTTTATCAGTATGGGAAACAGAATGTAACTGTGATGTTGAGGGGCCTCTGACAAAATTGTATTGTCCTTGACACCCGCTCTCTGTCTCTGTTACTGTCAGTTGTTTACAAAAAGATCGCTGCTCTCTCTCTCTCTTTGTCAGAGTCCCTCAGTCCCCTATCAGTTGGGGTGGCATTTGCAAGTCCTCACGTTTATTTTAAAACTTGCTATTTTCTCCAGCCATGAATTTAATGAACAAGTCTCATGTTTATTTAGTTTATAGTTCTTAATACTGAGTATTTTTCAGCTTATGGTTGACCAGGAACTGTTGTTTTTTTGGGACATATGGTTTGGCAGTTTTAGTCTAAACCCCCTCATGCTTGGCACTTCTGCTACTGATGTTCACTTTTATAAGTTGTTCACTTTTGTTGAGATTTTGAAAATTAACCTGACTGATTTTACCTGCAAAGTGGAGCTAACTAATGACTGCTGGAGAGCATGTCCTTACTTTTGAAGTCTGGAATTTGGATTGACTGACTCGAAATAGCAATTAACAGCTTTGGAAGGTGCGTTTCTGTGGAATGACTTTGTATCACCTGGAGTCATACTCATCCTGAATAAGACTTCCTCAAGACAGCTAACCACACCATAAGTGTGTGAAGGTGTTTTTTATTTTGGTAACAGGTATGCCAATATTTCCTGGGGGCTGTGGTGATCTGTATTATTTATCAGTGCAAAGGAAAATAGTGCACTCAGAGGAGCACCTTTCTTTTATTTTTCAGATGAACTTGTGGATCCGTAGATTTGAAGAACAGAGCCCAGATGTATGAGTTTGAATGGATTAATGCTTCTTTCACATGGAGATTGGCAAATCATTGACTTACATTGCTGTACTATAGATGTGCATGTGACCGGAGTCTAAAAAGGGAGAAAGATGAAAGCAGCGCTCTGGGAAGGAGGGAAGCTGTTTGAAATAAATAATGGACTCCCATAATAGGGAGACCAGGGTAATTCTCCACAAAAGCTGACTATGTCTTAATTGCCAGCAAAACAGAATTGTGAAGATGAATGGCCCAGAGTAGCAGTAGTGAGTTACTAGAATGCATCAGAAATGATTCACAGGTAAAAGTTTTTTTTAAGTATTTATCAGATAATGTTATACTGTCTGATTCAGTATAAGAACAGTGTCTGTGAGATTAATAGAAGTCGTGCTCTGAGGCCATGGAAAGTTGTTTGAAATCATTAATGGACTCCCAGAACAGGCAGCTTGGGGTAAACTCCCACAAAACTAAACTGTGATATCTGTATGTCAGTAAAAAGAGCCAGCAATTGAGCCTTATACAGTACTCTGTTTGAAAGACTACCCTAGATAATTTGTGATTTAATTAATTCATCGGCTCCTGTTCAAGTGCTGTTTTGGTGCTTTCTTTTTATGCAATATTTTTTAGACACTATATGTCATTGTTATTTACTTATATAATTTTTTTTCTTTATTTTCATCTAGGCTTTGCTCATTTTGATAATGCTCATCTGTTTGTTTCGGTAAAAGTAGCCTCCAATGTTCAGTAGTTGTAACTATTGACTGTCTGGGAAAAGTTCACATAACTGATTATATGAAGTGGGAATTAATAACCTGAAGTTTGTTTCGGAGATGTTAATGGTGGCAGAATCTATGGTATCTTTTAAAATGGCTCCTGTGGCCCATTTAAGGGTGAGGTTCTGAGTCATGTCAGGAATTTGTTGCCCGTTCTTTGGGAAGGCTGGGATGAACTGACCCAATGTGAAGATATCGATCTGATCCCAGAGGCCTATATTTTATCTCAGGATGCAGACCAGTTGGGAATGGAGATCATGGGACTGGTTTGTGGAGCATGAGACAGCACGCACTATGGGGTAATCCCTTCAGTTCCCCTCATGATGGATTCTCACTGGGAGCACAGGCTGGACCATTTTGGTGTCAGTGGCTAAGATCCTTAACCCAGACTGGGAGACAGTAATTAATGCATATATCCTGTGTTTTGGGCTGTATATTCCATGGCCTGGGGCTTGGCCCAGCGCCTTTTCTAAGGGCTATTCTTGTCCACCGAGGGAGATACCAATTGATTGTTGTGCCATATGGCATTACAATGGATTTTGAGGACATATAATTAAGTTTTAAACATATGACAAATGCTAGATTAATTCATTAATAAGACTAATACTGGGGGAATGTATAATCAGTCTTTAGCTAACCATGGATAGTTGTGTCTAGTTAAATATACTCTTAAATAACCATCAGTAATGTACAAATTTTTAGATGGTCTTTTTAAATTGCAATAGATTGATGGAGAATACTCCCTAGATGTTAATAGTGAAATTAATACATGATCCTTTCTAAAAGTGATCTGTCCGCCCCTGATTAGGGTTGTAGTTCCAAGCCATGACTTGCATTCCCTACTGATTTTCGTGATACCTCTGTGATGAAAATGACCCAATAGCGAGGGTATGAACCTGACCTGGTGACCTTTATCTGATCCCAGGATGCTTACCAGGTGGGAGCAGACACCGGGCAGTAGTCTGTGGAGCACAGGATAGCATGCACTATGGGCGCTCCTTCAGACCACCCTATGGTGGGCTATATCTGGATCACAGGTTGGATCATTTTGTTGCTAGTAGCTAAGGTCCTCAATTCCAAATGTTTTCACAGTAATCAAAATAGGAATCTTGTCCTTTGGTTGGGTTTCCATGGCCTAGTACTGGACCCAGTCCTTTCTTGGAGAGTTATTTTGACTCACTGAGGAAGGTGCTAGATGATAGTGCACAATATTACATATAGTTACTGTTTTAAATTACAAAATGCTTTACTTTCTGCTTATTAATGTGTGCATTTATATGGTAACATTTTGTAAAAACCAGAATGTTTACCCATTCTGGTTGAACAATACAAAACTTGAACCTTGAAACCTGTCAGTTGGATGTTCAGAGCTAGTGATTTTGTTTAGCAAATCTATCTCACCATCCGATCATTGCAAACCACATGAATTTTGTCTTTGGCAGCTTCAGGGGCAAAATTCTTAGAATTGACACCCCCAGGACTGACTGAGCTACTCAAACTAACTGCCTTTTCTTCTTACTCCATTAGGTCTTTGTGCCCTGCTGTTCTCAAAGTTCCTGCCACCCAAATTCAATTGGGGAACAGGGATTTTGCTTCATGTGCCCCCAGAGTATGGAACTCCTTTCCTACCCAGGTCTACTCCTCCCCCTCCAACTCATGCCTTTGGAGCTTCCTGTGGAATTACTTGAAGCTCTCCTCTGCGTGCAGCTGTTCTAAACCACCATAACTAACCTTGGTCCCCTGCACTCGACTGCCTGCAGGTTCTCCTATAGAATGTATTTAGTTTCTGTTTCAGGTGATGCTTTTGGGGCTCTGGGCTGTATAGAATTGTGTAGCGCACTGTTCAAAGCCTTGGTGAGCTTTATATATATATTTTTCTATTCTAACTGTGTTTACTGACTGCTTGTGTTATGTTCATCTGGTTCTACCTGATTCTGTGTAATACCTAACATATCATGTTTTCCTCTGTATGAACTTGTATTTCATTGTACTCTCCCAGGTTGTACCTGAAAATAGGAAAATGTCTTGTCTAGTGTACTTACCTGGTCAACAAAAGCTAAATAAATAAATAAATTTGCCATTTCTAGCTTTGTCATGGTCAGAGTGATTTCAAGGGAGGGGTCCTGGTCGGCTAGCACTTTCCTGTTGGTGTATTGCAGGATTTATCGATGGGTAAACGGTTGCCAGTCAGCCAATCAGATTAAAAATTCTCGGACCCCACTGTATAATAACAATTTTAGATTATTACTAATTATTCCTGCAGGTCCCATTCCTCTTTCATATGTTCTACTTTTACCCCAGTCTATCTGCACATTTGCATCACTGTACCCAATATGACAACTTACTCTTTATGATTATAGGTACAGCACTATTATTATAATATTATAATAAATACTTTACATAAGCAATAAAAGTAATATTTTTTGTATTTATTGTTTTCTGTCTGTAGTCAGATTGTTCCATTCTACACCAGATTAGGCTAACTCTGAATCAACAACTATATCTCAGGTCATAGACTTCCCATGAAAGAATCAGTAACTAAGTTGGTTGCACACTTGCCTCTGGGTACAGAAAGATTGGTCCGTCTGGGGTTCTTGTATTTTACAAAACCAGGAACATAGAATAATACCCAATTATGGCACTAGGGTGCACTAATAATTATACACTGCACTTTTGATGTACTGTGATTCAGATAAGATATTAAACAAGATCAGCCCATCTCTGGTGGCTGTGAGATTGGCTATCAAGCTTGAGTTAAAGATTCCATGATACTTACTTTGTAAGAGTGAGGGATTTTGGTGGTATCCTGGACAATATTCACCCAACTATAAAACAGGTGCATATAACCAACATACCAGAACATACCAGGAAATGGGCTATTTCAACTCAGTGTATGCCCTTTATGGTCAGAATTGGAATGAAATGTTTCATAGAAGTGTATGAGTGCTGGGACCTTCATCCTGCCCGTGCTTGGATTTGTTTCCATCAAAGCATTTCTCCACTCCCTCATGGATGCCAGTGTGGGGTTTCTAAGGTTCATACAAGACAACATGTATTTATTTGTATTTTTGACAAAGAATAGCATGGTGGAATATATCTCTTTTTCTTGATGCATCCTGGGGGCTGAGATCCATGTATTATAGATGAAAATATTGATTTCTTGTACAATAAATGTCTCAACTTTTCTTCGCTGAGTGCCTGGGGTTCTATCCATATGTTCAAGGTACTTCACCAGGGTTCTGAAAACAAGTAACTGATAACACATTCTAACAGAATGTAGGACTGTACATGTAGCTGTACTGTGATGGATGTTTCAGCACTGGTGGCAAGGGGAGGCTAGCAACTATAGACCTACTTCAGTGGTAGGGAAGTAATGGAAGAAATGCTGAAAGAAGGCTGGTTGAGTATCTTGAATCCATTGTACTGCAAGACCACAGGCAGCATGGATTCATGGAGGGAAGGTCATGCCAAATGATTCTGCTAGATTCCTTTGACTGGGTGACCAGGGAAATATGTGGGGGTGGACTGTGAACGTGGCTAATCTGAACTTTAGCAAGGCCTTCAATACTATGTCACCAGGATGCTGATAAAGAAGTTGAACAGCCTAGGATTGGAATCCAAAATAGTGAATTGGGTTAGAATCTGGTAACAGATAGTCAACAGAGGTGAGGGTGAATAATCGCACTCTATTAAAAGGAACAGGGACCAGTGTGGTACCAGCTAAGTAGTGAGACCTGCCCTCTTTAATGTCTTCATAGGGACATGATAAAGATCAGGAACAGAAGATATGTCTTTTGAAGATGATACCAAAATTTGAAATTAAGTGGACACTCAGGAGGGAGTGCAGACTATGGGCAGGGATCTTGGGAAACTGGAGGCATTATTAAAACATGGTCATCATGGTTTAGTGCCAAACAAGGAAAAATCATGCACCTAGAGTATAAAAACTCAGGCATTGGGTATAGGATGGGGGGAGGCACTGACTGTCACTAGACAGGCAAGGGACCTAGGGGTTGTCATGTTGAGGACCTGAAAGAGGCAGGGCACTGTGATAAGGCAGTGCGTCGAGGCTAGTGGGATGCTTAGGTGCATGGGGGTTATCATCAACAGGAGGGAGGAGATGGTGCCACTATATCACTCACTGATGAAGTACACTTGAAGTACTGTATCCAGTTTCAGAGATCACATAATACAAGGACATGGACAGGGTAGAGGCACATAAAGATGAGTGACATGAAGAGCGTACAAGTACCTCATAGGGTGAGAAGCGGTAATACTACAGTTTGGGGCTGATAATGGGATTGTTGCAACCTTCAGAGAAGATATCTCCTACCCCATCCTAAATGTGCCTCTTCATTGGACGTTTTCCTGTGTGGGCAGGGCAGAACAGTTTAAAAAACATAGGCGGCGTTTCTGTCACTTACTGAGGCGCGAAGTCGGTTATAAGCGCTTCTCAGTTTAATGCAGTTTTGTCCTGAAGAAATGAAAATATCTTGTTGATCCTGCTGTTGCAGATCCTCAAGAAAAGGTAGGATTTGAATAAAAACAAAAAAAGACGAGGAGGCAGCAACCGTCATTGGCAAAAGCTGAAAGCGTGGGACAATCTTGCGGTTGACCAGTACAAACTCAGTTTACTAAAATGGTTGACCGCCCAGTAGAAAATAAAAACATCGCATCCATATATTAAATAAAATAACCAATTGGTTTCTGTGTCCATTACCAGTGAGTACTAGCATCTCAAGGTTCTGGACACAATGGAACCTCTCAAGCTTTGCTCTCGAGGTTCTTGTGTTCAGAACCTCTCGATGCTATTACTCACTGGTAATAGACAGAAACATATTGGTTATTCTTTATTTGTGTATACTATAGCAATTACTAATTGAAACATTTGCTCAAAAAAATCATGACTGCATAATAGATAATGCCAGTAGAATTTCACTTGTGGAATTGAACTACAAAAGCACTTACCACTGAATCACCTTATCTGCACTAGCATGACGGCCCTACAATGCCCTCCAACCCTCCTGTGACAGTGATGATACTTCATCATGACTAAAGATTTCAAATACTTCCGTGACATGGCCTAAAGTCGTAGGCTTGGTATCAACTGGTGCCACTGTTTTCAAATAGTAAGCGTGTAGAGAAAGGGAAAATTCTTTAACCAGGAGTAGCACACTAAGCGAAAGCTTGTTTCCAGATGTGACCTGGAACACAAGGAAGTTAAGTGACTTGCTTGGATCACATAGCATGCCCCAGGCAGCTGTGGGATTTAAACAGGTCTCTGATCTGCAGCTCAGAGCCTTAACCCACTGAACTATATTGCCTCTACATCTATCTTATCTACAGGATCGTTAAAGAGTCAGCAGGTGGCACTTTACAGATGCTGCATGTTACATGTGCTACCACAACTTATTAAGTCAGTCAGCTCTAGTACTTTGCTGGTATATTGCAAAAGAAAGGCCAGTGCCAGTGATGTTCATGACAACTCTTCATGATTTATAGCAGATGATAGTAACCTCATAATTGGTACAACTTTATTTTTACTATGGGACCTCCTAAGAATTTACCTGGTTGCCCTTTACTCAGTTTTTAAATGGTGTCACTATTTCATGCCCAGTCTGTCTGGCTTGTATAGACATTTTCATCAAGTGTAAGGTTCTGCCTATGGCTGTGACTTCTGTGACAACATGTCATGTATCTTGTTTTCCTTGTTCCTTGCAACAAAGGATATAGTGGGGTAGGATTTTGACTGACAAGCTTGGATGTGCCCATATTCAGAATTGGTATAGTTACTGCTGTGGGATGGAGAGGCGCAGACCAGGTGGACCTGATGTCCCTCCCATCCCATAATACTATCTGTACTTTGTTATTATATAAAGCAAGGGCAGACAAATACTATAAATCCATCAAGTCAGTCCTGAGTCATTTGCCTAACATTATTCATTGTTAGCCATCCTTAACCATCTCCAGTTATCCTCTATCCAGTATTTACTCTCCCTTTGCAAAAGAGCCACCTGAAATTATCCTACTCTGCCTTGAAACCATGTATGGTCTCTGCATTAACTACAGTGCATCGTTCCACGGGTTCTTCACTTTTCTGTGAAAAATTATTTCTTTATATCTTTTCTAAAATCTCTCTTACAAGCCTAAGATAATGCTCTTTATTTTTAAAGGTTCAGTGTAATCCAATCTATTGTACACATTAATCTATTTATATTGCATGTCAATGTCATATTACATCTCAATCTCCTGACGTCTTGTACAGTATCTTATCTCACCATACTTGAATAATTTCTGTTGTCTGTCTCTGTACTACCTCCAGTTTATCCTGCTTGTTCTCAACTGTGGGCTTCGAATCTCCATACAATATTCCACATGCAGCCTAACCAGTGAGCTGTACAGTGGCAGAATCATTCCCTAATAAACTGGTGAAACCCCTACTGATACATTGATATAACCTAGAATTCTATTTGAATCCATCCACTTTACTACATTGCAATTACATAGAAACATAGACTTTGATTGCTGACAAGGACCACTTGGCCCACCTAGTCTGCCCATTTCTCTACCTATTGGATAAGCTGCAGATCCTAGTTAACCAACAGCCTACTTCTTCCAACCCCCCCAACCAGAATTGCCTTATGTCTGTCCCATGCATTCTTGATTCCCCCACTGTTCCTGACCCCACAATCTCCTTAAGAATCCCATGCATCCACCTCCCTCTCAGTGAAAAAAAATACTTCTTCACTATGGGTGCTATGCATGAAACAAGGCGGGGAGCAGTGGAAAAATCGCGTACCCCATCCATGCCCTGCACCCCAAGGACAGGTGTGCCCATACTGGCATTTACCAATGCCAACCACCTATCAGTGGCTCCTCCCTCAGGCATGTGGGTCTCTGCAGGCAGCTGGGGGCCGGAGTCAAGGACAGAGCAGACATCCAATGGGATCCCTATTTTGGTCCACTAATGGAGTCCTTGCATTGCTATGTACAGAGCCTGGGGTTTGTACATGCTGCCCTGTGCCTCATAGTCATTATGACCATTCGATCCACTGGCCCAGCCACAACAAATGGCACTCTCCTGCACACTGCAGGTCCTGGCATGGGGACCAGCCTCCTGCCCACAACATCAGCTATGCACCAGCACTGTTGGCGTAACTTCATGCCCTATGAGGGGCATGTGCCTGATCTGACACCCTCTGCAGCAACATCCAGGTACCGCCTTTTTCTGGCATTGTGGCACTGACCTGACTCACTGTCCCTACCCTCACCAGCTGCCTAGTGGGCAGGGACAGCATGGAAAGCACTGTCCAGCACACTTGGTGACCAGAGGCAGGATGACCATGGGGCACTGAAAGGGTTATAGCAGGGTCTACCCTAGCATACCCTGTCCCACCCTCCTCACCCATGCAGCCAGAACTATGTGGATTTGTGCATACCTTGTAGAGCTGGTACACCCCAAGCCCCAAGCATGGTGCTGTTTGTAGCTGTGGGGGATCAGGTGCAAAGTGGCTGTGTGCCCTCCCTTGGAGCATGCCATGAGGGGATGCACAATGAGTGTGGGAAGTTACGCGTGCCCTGGATATGTGCATGTATCCACTCCACACTATTCGTGCATAGGCCCATTGCCCTTGAGCTGTCCCCCATCTATCTTCAAATTGTGCCCCCTTGTTCTTGCACATCTCCTTTACTGAAAGATGCTATCCTCTTGGACTTTGTTGATTCCCTTGAGGTACTTGAAAGTTTCTATCATGACCTCTCTCTCCTTCCTTTTCTCAAGGGTATACATATTAAGCTTCTTTAGTCTCTCTTTGTATGAAACTATGTTGCAGACTCTGTACCATTTGAGTTGCCCTCCTATGGACTGCCTCCATCCTGTCTATGTCATTGCAAGATGGGGTCTCCAGTACTGCATGCAGTACTCAGATGAGGTCTTACCAACTGTCTGTACAGAGGGACAACAATTTCCTATTTTCACTGTTGATGCCTTTCCTATACGTCCCAATATCCCCCAGCCCTCATACTGCCTTCTCCACAACTAGCACTTACCTTTAGGTCATCTGATATGACTACCTCTAGGACCCTTTACATTTTTTGTTGTTGTTAGTACCTCCCCTTTTGTGTACCCTTCCCTGGGTTTTGTTTCCCAGGTGCATTACTATACTTTTTGCATTGAATTTAAGCAGTCGTATGTTTGACCATTCCTCCAACTTTGCCCAGCCCTTTTCATCCTTTCCACCCCATAGGTATTAAGGAAGAAGAAGAAGGCTGTTGGATAACTAGGATCTGCAAAATCAATAGGTAGAAATGAGCAGACTAGGTGGGCCAAGCAGTCCTTATCTGCTGTCAAAGTCTATGTTTCTAACCTGTTTCAGATCTTTGTGTCAGCTGCAGCGTCGCACTTTCCTTCAAGTCCATCTGCAATGTCACCCATAAAGACATTAAAAGGACTGGGCCCAATCCGAATCTAAAGTACCCGCAGTAACTTAACTTTCTTGAGTTGAACTCCATTTACCGTACCCTCTGTGTCCTGTTTTCCAGCCAATTATTGTAACTACCACACTGAGGACCACTCCCAGACTGGCTAATTTGTTTATTAATCTTTTGTGAGGACTGTGTCAAATACCTTGCTAAAGTCAAGTTAGGCAATATCCACAGCCCCTCATGGTCAACTACTTTGATCAGCAATCAAATAAATCTAGTAGATTTATCAGCATACAAGCCACCACTGTGAATCTATGCCTTGGATCCTATGCCCCGATGGCCTCTAGGTACTCAACAGTTCCTTTCTTTCAAGTGATTCTATCACTTTCCCTACCACTGAGGTCAAGCTAACAGGTCTGCAGTTTCCTGCCTCTGCTTTGCTCCCACTTTTGTGAAGAGAATCACATCCATCACCCTCCAGTCCTTAGGTACCACCATCCTCCCAGGATTTGTTAAAGAGTAGTCAGTGGGTGTCCCTAGTTCTCCCCTTAGTTCCTTTAGAGATTCTGGGGTGAGATCCCATCAGGCCTCATTGCTTTGTCACCTTCAGTTTTAGGGGTTCTTTCAAGATCCTTTCTTCTGTGAAAGGACTAGTATACCCCCCATCTATTGATTGGATTAGGTACCCTCCTCTTCTTTTAGTGAATACTGAGCAAGTATTCATCAGTATCTAACTTTTCACTGTCACTCTCTGCCACCATGCTCCCTTTGTTAAGCCTTACTATCCTTCCCTTGGTCTTTTTGCTGCCTAATGTACCTATAAAGGTTTTATTCCCTTCTTAACAAAGTTAGCTATCCTTTCCTCAGTTTTGGCCATCAATTGTTCCGACTGCCTTTCCCACTTTCTTCTGCTTTAAGTGGTGCAGTGCTCTGTCCTGCTCCTTCTGTGTTTCCTTATACTTCCTGAATACTATTGTTTTCTCCTAACCTTCCCAACCACCTTTTTTGAGAACAATAGTGCTTTTCTTTCTTTTTACAGTTATTGCTTCACTAAGGCTTGTTGCCTCTGTGATGGCAATTTGATGTTTCCCCATTGTTCCTCCACCCCTCCTTCTAGCCTGTTTGCGAGTACCATTTCAGGCAGTCTCCATTTGACCAAGTCAGCCCTCTAAGTCCAGCACCCTTACTTTTGTATGATGGCTGTGTTTATTATGAAGCTCACTGTTTGGTGGTCATTTGTTTCCAAATGGCTGCCACTTCTAAATCTGGATCCTCTCTCATCCCTATTTGAAATACCAGGTCTAAGATTGCTCCTCCCAAGTGGTTTCCAACAACAGCTGTCTGAGGCATGCCCAAGAGAATCAAGAATGACCCTGCTCTTGGATGCAGCTGCAGCAAGGTGCTCAGTTAACACCTGGCATAATCAGGTCCCCATCAACAATATCTCCCTTTTCTGCCATCCTAAGGATGCCTTCATCTTCCTATGTCTGTTTACTCCCCTGAGATAGGTCTGTATACAACCCTGTGGATTGATGCCATTTCAAGTCTCGGAGTGACCCACAGTGCCTCCTCTCCTCCTGTTTACCATTTAATTCTGTTGCTTTGATCCCTTCTTTTATGTGAGAGCTACTCCTCCTACTCTTCTACCTCACTGTCCCTCCCACCAGAGTGTGTACCCTGGTATGTTGACATCCCAGTTATGGTTCTCATTGCTCCATATGTAACACCTAGGTGGCGCTATCCAAGGCTACTACCCTGTCTGATTTACCACTAACAGGTTGAGGGCCTGGATCTGATGGCGGGTGCCTCCACCCAGAGGACGGGGATAAGACAGTCTGATATGACTTGATCACAGCCCTCTGGGCCACTGCAACCTTTCTTCCCACTGGTGACCCACACAAATCAATCCACAGTACCCTTGCAATATACACTTACCCCAGGATTGTTTCAATCAACTTGACTCTGGGGACCCCGGTAAAGTAAGATGCAGTTATACAATAACACAGACAGTAATTCAACATAGACACACAGTTCAAGCAGTGCAACTTTGCTTTAAACAACCACATCTGATTTATTTAGGGATAGTAACAAGGACAGAAATCAGGTTAATTGATTCAGTCACATTAATAATCTGACACTGTGCACATATTTAAAGTCCAAATGTCCCCAATGTCACTCTTACTGGATACCCAGGCAATAAGAGCTAACCTATTGGGTGCAGCTGGTTGGGGCCCTGATTGGAAATGCATGCATAATATCTACTTTGTAATCTGGGCCAGTAGGCTCAGTTCGTGAAGAAAGAAGAAAAGTAATCCAGATGGAACACACCAATTAGATGATGGCAGGAGCTACCCTGATTTGTACTCACAAATTCAGAAGATGAAACTGAATGGAAGGCAGATTGTCCTGGATTGCCAGGAGGAGCAGACCATGTGGACAGGTCCTTGTGACTGGACTCACTGCAGTTTAAGAGCAAATGGATGTAGTCTGGATTAAGCTGGGGTTGCCTCCAACTATGCACTCTATTCACTGTATAGGGATTTGACGCGATCCCCACAAGCACACACATTTATACATAAAGGAAAGTACTATACCAGGCAGGCTGCTTCTCTATCGATCACAATTACTGCAAATACCGGAGAACACACAGCAGATTCGTTCCTGACAGACCGAGTGCGATTCAGCAATTTCTCAGTCTTCTGAGGGTGAGGCTGGTTTCCTCACTTCAGGTGCTTCTTTCTCCTTACAACTCTGATTCAGTCACATAGACTCTGCAAACAGTTGTAGGCCAAACTTCCAGGGCCTCTCTGAGCTTCCCGTGCAACAACCTCAACTGCGCAGTAGCCAGAACTCCGTCCTCTTCACAGTCACAACTCATCTGATCTTTCCAGTAGACAGAGCCGGGCATTTCCGCAGGTTCCTCCCAGTCAGTTGGCTGGTTTGCTGTCACTCCACAGTAAACTCCCCTGTTGGTGGAAAAAAAGTGCGAAGTCAAATTACAATTCCCAGAAGCATTGGCCATACACTGCCAGGTGGCTGGCTCCTCAATGAGTCAAGTTATGATTTGCCAGCAGCAGGCTCCATTTCAAAAACCCCCACACTGATTGGTCCAGTTCAGCAGTTCAAAACTAGAATGGGAGACTAGAGCAAACCACAGTTCTGATTGCAAAAGCAGGTTAGACAAACTGTATTTCATTATTACTCTAAATGATGTCTGGCAAACAGTTATATCTTTAGAAAAATTACCTCTGTCCCGTCAGTGATGGCGAAAACAGGTGATTTGGCAGCAGCTCAGGTGGGACTCAAACGAAAAACACACAGACCCCCATCAAATTAATTATGTCTTCAGGCAGACGGCTCTTAAAGGACAGTACCAGAGGAACTAAAGCACTCACAGATAAGCGGCCTGAGTCGCTGAACACCATCAGGCTTGGAGCATTCAAGCTGGCTCCTGGAAGACTTTAAGGAACCTCCATTTGCAGAGGTTACACATATTTTGTGACTGCTACAATATCTAGGCATCCCTTCCGTCAAGGCCATCAGTTCAGTGAGCTGTTACCCAGACTACAGGCATGGTACTCATTGCCCTCCATTCTTTGATGGCCTTACCCCTTTAGCCCCATCCTGTCCTTACTGCCTTGCCTTTTTACTCCATTTACTCCTGCCCTTCTCCACAAAACATATCTATCTTGGTATTTACATCACTACTACCCTGATTTTGTTTAGAAGTTAGGACTTCCTGCTCATTTTCACACACTCCCCTTGACTAGTTTAAATGTTTGCCCAAAACATTTAAACCTATCACCTAGGATCCTGGTTCCCTCCCTGGACTGATGCAGGCTATCATGCCAGTATTGGCCTGTATTCCTCAGGTGGAACCTAGTCTAATGAAGCCAAAACCTGAGCTCTGCTCAGTTTTCCAACCATTGATTGAATCCATGGTGCAGTGCCTGTAGCCTCATCCATGCCATGAACAATTAAGCAATAAACCACAAGGGGTGTGGATTATCGGGATTTTACCATGGCTGGAGTGGTTTGCCACGAGGCACAGCTGAGTGGGTAAATCCATGCCAGCCATGGTAAATCCCTCGATAACCCATACCCTCAGTGGCTCAATGCGACTGTCATATCGTCACTTTTTTTTTGGGAGGTGAAAAAAAACAGAAAATGGGATTTATTTTAAATAATAATTATTATTATATTTTATTACTAGAGCCACACAAAATAGTTCCTTGTTGGTGGGAAGACTGCAACTACTGCTGTGGTCAAGTCATAAGTTAACAAAAAATACAGTAAGCGATGGAGTAGACTGTACAGATCGAAACAATTATCGGCAAAATGTTTTTATTTACATTTCCCCCCTTTTGGCCATTTGAGATGCACAACAGACCGGTGAGCACAAAGTCTTTTTAACTTGTTAATAAAATATGACCCAGGGCAGTGATGGTCGGTAAGAGTGAAGTGCTACGTGACAATGAAATGCAGACGATGTGAAACTGAGCTGCTATTCATTGCAGTTTTCAAGAGAGAGAGAGACCTTCTCTCCCCATAAGCAGAAAAAAGCAACATTCGATGAATGATTAAATGGAGACTGTGAGAAGCTACAAAGAAGCCCCGATGCTTTGAAGTTTACTGTGACATCAGCAGTTCAGTTTACAGTGCCTGTTGGTGAAAAAAAACTGTTTTATGCCTGGTGATTTTTACGATTAGGACATTTGGGTAGGTGTATTGTTTTGACTGTTGTGATTGAGCTGATTTAAACTGCAGTGGTTGTTTGGTCTCCCGCACACATCACACTGGCGGGAAATCAAGATGGCAGTCGAGAGTTCAGCGATTTTGCGATTGGATTGCTTTTCTCCAAGATGTGGCTGGCTGGCACCTTTTGCAGTGATTATCAGAGGATTTACAATGGTGGTAAGGTCCCAGTCAGTCATTTTCATTGGTTGTTGTGTAAGATCCATGGTATAATTAAGCAATATACCATGTCAGAATTATAGAACTGTGCAGGGTTACCAACACATGGTGTGGTTTGGTCTAAGGCCTCAGGCTAAGTGAGAAACCACACCAGAAGGATGAAATCAGCATAACTACCACCCAATGGCCCCTGGTAAGAAAGAAAATTAAAATTTTTTTGTCCCTTTAAATAAATTTTTTATTGTTTTATTGCTCTCCAAATAAAAATAATTCCCTGCTATGAAAGGAGAATCTCCCTACATTCCTGATTGTATGATGGCCTGTGAATGCCATGTCATCCTCCTTTTCTCCATGCCCCAACCATGTGCTCTGCACCACACACAGAGGAGGAAATCTCTGTTGCAGGGTATAGTTTACTGTTCTTATTTTTTGACACTGCTATTGCCAGAGATTGGTTGTGGTGCTAAACCGCAGGAGGCATGTGAGCCTCACTCCATCCATGTCAGCTGAAGACATATTATAAATTGATAGATGTTGAACTTGGAAAGTAACTACTAAAGAAAATGAGGCTAAAACATTATAGAAATCATGGCCAAAAACCCGGGCCTATGATGCACCTATGCATATGCATATCAGGGATATGCATATTCATAACTGTGTTCAGTATCACTGCTCATCTTTAGCCATGATTTCTACAACTTTAACCCTCGTTTCTCAATAAGGAGCTCTTCCCTAATCAATATCCTCAAGGAAAAAAATCTCTACCTGCAGATTTTGGTGAGCGATATTTTTCTCCAAAGCAGACATGGGCGGCTACTGATCTCGTTGTACCAAACACTCAACTCATTTACCCTCCTTTACACCAGTGGAGCTGCACAACTTATCTCCATGGAGGTATGACATTTGGGGACTGCAGTTACATTTACTTTTCTGATGCAGAGGTGTCAGAACATGTGATAAACTCTGGAAATGGTGCATACAGTGACACTCAGGATGGCTCTAATATCTATTTGCAGTCTTTGGAGAGCAAGCAGCATCTTTTTGTGTTTGTTATAATGTAAGTGAGAAAGCGTGTGAGGAAAAGACAAATTTTATCAGTATGGGAAACAGAATGTAACTGTGATGTTGAATGGCCTCTGACAAATTGTATTGTCCTTGACACCACTCTCTCTCTGTTACTACTCAGTTGTTTACAAAGATCACTGCTCTCTCTCTCTCTTTGTCAGAGTCCTCAGTTCCCTATCAGGTTGGGGTGGCATTTGCAAGTCCTCATGTTTAGTTTAAAGTAGCTATTTTCTCCAGCCATGAATTTAATGAACAAGTCTCATGTTTATTTAGTTTATAGTTCTTAATACTGAGTATTTTCAGCTTATGGTTGACAGGAACTGTTGTTTTGGGACATATGGTTTGGCAGTTTAGATCCAAGCCCCCTCATGCTTGGCACTTCTGCTACTGATGTTCACTTTTATAAGATTGTTCACTTTTGTTGAGATTTTGAAAATTAACCTGATGATTTTACCCTGCAAAGTAGGGCTAACTAATGACTGCTGAGACATGTCCTTACTTTTGAAGTCTGGAATTTGATTGACTGACTCAAAATAGCAATTAACAGCTTTGGAAGATGCGTTTCTGTGAATGACTTTGTATCACCTGAGTCATACCAATCCTGAATAAGACTTCCTCAGACAGCTACCACACCACAGGTATGAAGGTGTTTTATTTGATAACAGGTATGTATTTCCTGGGGCTATGAGCATCTGTTATTTATCAGTACAAAAATAATGCACTCAGGCACCTTTCTTTATTCTCAGATGAACTTGTGGATTAGTAGATTTGAAGAACAGAGCCAGGTGTATGAGTTTGAATGGTTATACTTCTTTCACACAGAGTTGGCAAATCATTGACTTACATTACAACTATATAGATGTGCATGTGACGGTCTAAAGGAAAAAAGCTCTGGGAAGGAAGCTGTTTGAAATAAATAATATACTCCATAATAGAGACCAGGGTAATTCTCCAAAAGCTGACTATGTCTTAATTGCCAGCAAAACAGAATTGTGATGAATGGCCCAGAGCAGTATGAGTTACTAGAATGGATCAGAAATGATTCACGGTAAAGTTTTTTAGTATTTATCAGATAATGTTATACTGTACAATTCAGTATAAGAACAGTGCCTGTAGTTAATAGAAGCCGTGCTCTGAGGCCATGGAAGTTGTTTGAAATCGTTAATGGACTCCCAGAACAGGCAACAAGACCAACTCTAAAACTAAACGTGATATCTGTATGTCAGTAAAAAGAGCCAACAATTAGACATATACAGTACTCTGTTTGACTACCCTGGATAATTTGTGATTAATTAATTCATCGGCTCCTGTTCAAATGCTGTTTGGTGCTTTCTTTTTTACAATATTTTAGACACTATATGTCATTATTGTTACTTATATAATTTTGTTCTTTATTTTCATCTAAACACGCTCATTTTGATAATCATCTGTGTTTTGGTAAAAGCCTCCAATGTTCAGTAGTTGTAACTATTGACTGTCTGGGGAAAGTTGACATAACAGTTATGAGTGGAATTATTAACCTGAAGTTTGTTTGGAGATATTAATGGTGGAGAATCTATAGTATCTTTTAAAGTGGCTCCTGTGGCCCATTTAAAGTGAGTTCTGAGTCATATCAAGAATTTGTTGCCGTTCTTTGGGGCTGTGGGATGACGGCCAATCCGAAGATAGATCTGATCAGAGCCTATATTTTATCTCAGGATGAACCAGTTGAATGGAATCATGGGACTGGTTTGTGGAACATGAGACAACCAATGTCTTGTCTAGTGTACTTCCTGGTCAACAAAGCTAATAAATAAATAAATTTTCCATTTCTAGCTTGTCATGTTCAGGTGATTTCAGGGGAGGGGTCCTTGGTGCGGTTGGCACTTTTTCCTGTTGGTGTATTGCAGGATTTATCATGGGTAAACGGGTGCCAGTCAGCCAATCAGATTAAAGAATTCTCGGACCCCACTGTATAATAACAATTTAGATTATTATTAATTATTCCTGCAGGTCCTATCTCTTCATATGTTCTACTTTTACCCAGTCTATCTGCGCATTTGCATCACTGTACCCAATATGCACAACTTACTCTTTATGATTATAGGTACAGCACTATTATTACTTATTATAATAAATACTTTACATAAGCAATAGTAATATTTTTTTACTTATTGTTTTCTGTCTGTGGTTAGATTGTTCCATTTCTACACCAGATTAGGCTAACTCTGAATCCAACAACTATATCTCAGGTCATATGACCCCATGAAAGAAATCAGTAACTAAGTTGGTTGCACACTTGCCTCTGGGTACAGAAGATTGGTCCGGTCTGGGGTTCTTGTATTTTACCAAAACCAGGAACATAGAATACTACCCAATTATGGCACTGGGTACTCATTAATTGTACACTGCACTTTTGATGTGTTGTGATTCAGATAAGATATTAAACAAGATCAGCCCATCTCTGGTGGCTGTGAGGGTGGCTATCAAGCTTGAAGTTAAAGATTCCCATGGTATTACTTTGTAAGAGTGGGGATTTTTGTGGTATCCTGGACAATATTCACCCAACTTATAAAACAGGTGCATATAACCAACATACCAGTAACATACCAGGAAATGGGCTATTTCAACTCAGTGTGTCCTTTATGGTCAAGAATTGGAATGAAATTTCATGGGTGTATGAGTGCTGGGACCTTCATCCTGCCGTGCTTGGATTTGTTTCCATCAAAGCATTTCTCCACTCCCTCATGGATGCCAGTGTGGGTTTCTAAGGTTCATACAAGACAACATGTATTTATTTGTATTTTTGACAAAGAATAGCATGGTAAGGTATATTATCTTTTTCTTGATGCATCCTGGGGCTGAGATCCATGTATTATAGATGAAAATATATTGATTTCTTTGTACACAATAAATGTCTCAACTTTTTCTTCGCTGAGTGCCTTGGGATTCTATCCCTTATGTTCAAAAGGTACTTCACCAGGGTTCTGAAAACAATTAACTGATAAACACATTCTAACAAGAATGTAGGACTGTGCATGGCTGTACTGTGATGGATGTTTCAGCACTGGTGGCAAGGGAGGAGGCTAGCAACTATAGACCTACTTCAGTGGTAGGGGAAAGTAATGGAAGAAATGCTGAAAGAAAGGCTGGTTGATATCTTGAATCCATTGTACCGGTAGACCACAGGCGGCATGGATTCATAGGGAAGGTCATGCCAAATGATTCTGCCTAGATTCCTTTGACTGTGACCAGGGAAATATGTGGGGTGGACTGTGAACCGTGGCTAATCTGAACTTTAGCAAGGCCTTCAATACTATGTCTCACCAGGATGCTGATAAAAGTTGAACTACCTAGGATTGGAATCCAAAATAGTGAATTGGGTTAGAATCTGGCTAACAGATAGTCAACAGAGGGTGAGGGTGTAGATAGTACGCACTCTATTAAAAGGAACAGGACCAGTGTGGTACCACTCGACAAGTAGTGAGACCTGCCCTCTTTTAATGTCTTCATAGGGGACATGATGTAAAGATCAGGAACAGAAGATATGTCTTTAAGATGATACGAATTTGAAATTAAGTGACACTCAGGAGGAGTGCAGACTATGGGCAGGGATCTTGGGAAACTGGAGGCATTATTAAAACATGGTCATCATGGTTTAGTGCCAAACAAGGAAAAATCATGCACCTAGAGTATAAAAACTCAGGCATTGGGTATAGGATGGGGGGAGGCACTGACTGTCACTAGACAGGCAAGGGACCTAGGGGTTGTCATATTTGAGGACCTGAAAGAGGCAGGGCACTGTGATAAGGCAGTGGGTCAGGCTAGTGGGATGCTTAGGTGCATGGGGGGTTATCATCAACAGGAGGAGGGAGATGGTGTTGCCACTATATCACTCACTGATGAAATTACACTTGGAGTACTGTATCCAGTTTCAGAGATCACATAATACAAGGACATGGACAGGGTAGAGGCACATAAAAGATAGGTGACATGAAAGAGGCGTACAAGTACCTCATAGGAGTGAGAACTGGTAATACTACAGTTTGGGGCTGATAATAGGATTGTTGCAACCTTCAGAGAAGATATCTCCTACCCCCACATCCTAAATGTGCCTCTTCATTGGCCGTTTTTCCTGTGTGGGCAGGCAGAACAGTTTAAAAAACATGGCGGCGTTTCTGTCACTTACTGAGAGCGAAGTCGGTTATAGCGCTTCTCGGGTTTAATGCAGTTTTGTCCTGAAGAAATGAAAATATCTTGTTGATCCTGCATGTTGCAGTCCTCAAGAAAAGGTAGGATTTGAATAAAACAAAAAAGGGCAGGAGGCAGCAACCGTCATTGGCAAAGCACTCGATAGAAACAGTGCGTGTTGACCAGTACAAACTCAGTTTACTAAAATGGTTGACCGCCCAGTAGAAATAAAAATATGCATCCATATATTGAATAAAATAACCAATTGGTTTCTGTGTACCATTACCAGTGAGTACTAGCATCTCAAGGTTCTGGACACAATGGATCCTCTCAAGCTTTTGCCTCGAGGTTCTTGTGTTCAGAACCTCTCATGCTATTACTCACTGGTAATAGACAGAAACATATTGGTTATTCTTTATTTGTATACTTTAGCAATTACTAATTGGAAACATTTGCTCAAAAATCATGACTGCATAATAGATAATGCCAGTAGAATTTCACTTGTGGAATTTAACTTTCACAAAGCACTTACCACTGAATCACCTTATCTGCACTAGCATGTTGGCCTACAATGCCCCCTCCAACCCTCCTGTGACAGTGATGATACTTCATCATGACTAAAGATTTCCAAATACTTCACGTGACATGGCCTAAAGTCGTAGGCTTGGTATCAACTGGTGCCACTGTTTTCAAATAGTAAACGAGTGAGAAAGGGAAATTTTTTAACCAGGGAGTAGCACACTAAGTCAAGCTTGTTTCAGATGTGACCTGGGAACACAAGGAAGTTAAGTGACTTGCTTAGGATCACATAGCATGCCCCAGGCAGCTGTGGGATTTAAACCCAGGTCTCCTGATCTGCAGCTCAGAGCCTTAACTCACTGAACTATATTGCCTCCTACATCTATCTTATCTACAGGATCGTTAAAGAGTCAGCAGGTGGCACTTTACAGATGCTGTATGTGCATGTGCTACCACAACTTATTAAGTCAGTCAGCCTAGTACTTTGCTGGTATATTGCAAAAGAAAGGCCAGTGCCAGTGATGTTCATGACAACTTTCATGATTTATCGCAGATGATAGTAACCTCATAATTGGTACAACTTTATTTTTACTATGGGACCTCCTAAGAATTTTACCTGGTTGCCGCTTTACTCAGTTTTTAAATGGTGTCACTATTTCATGCCCAGTCTGTCTGGCTTGTATAGACATTTTCATCAAGTGTAAGGTTCTGCCTATGGCTGTGACTTCTGTGACAACATGTCATGTATCTTGTTTTCCTTATTGCTTGCAACAAAGGATATGTAGGGGTAGGATTTTGACTGACAAGCTTGGATGTGCCCATATTCAGAATTGGTATAGTTACTGCTGTGGATAGGAGGGCAGACCAGGTGGACCTGATGTCCCTCCATCCCCATAATACTATGTTACTTTGTTATTATATAAAGCAGGGCAGACAAATACTATAAATCCATCAAGTCGTCCTGAGTCATTGCTCAACATTATTCATTGTTAGCCATCCTAACCATCTCCAGTTATCCTCTATCCAGTATTTACCTCTTGCAAAAGAGCCACCTGAAATTATCCTACTCCGCCTTGAAACCATGTATGGTCTCTGCATTAACTACAGTGCATCGTTCACATGGGTTCTTCACTTTTCTGTGAAAAATTATTTCTTATATCTTTTCTAAAATCTCTTTACAAGCCTAAGATAATGCTTTTATTTTAAAGGTTCAGTGTAATCCAATCTATTGTACACATTAATCTATTTATATTGCATGTCAATGTCATATTACATCTCAATCTCCTGACGTCTTGTACAGTATCTTATCTCACCATACTTGAATTTTCATTTCTGTTGTTCGTCTCTGTACTACCTCCAGTTTATCCTGCTTGTTCTCAACTGTGGGCTTGAATCTCCATACAATATTCCACATGCAGCCTAACCAGTGAGCTGTACAGTGGCAGAATCATTCCTAATAAACTGGTGAAACCCCTACTGATACATTGATATAACCTAGAATTCTATTTGAATCCATCCACTTTACATATGCAATTATACATAGAAACATAGACTTTATTGCTGACAAGGACCACTTGGCCCACCTAGTCTGCCCATTCTCTACCTATTGGATAAGCTGCAGATCCTAGTTAACCAACAGCCTACTTCTTCCAACCCCCAACCAGAATTGCCTTATGTCTGTCCCATGCATTCTTGATTCCACTGTTTCTGACCCCACAATCTCCTTAGGAATCCTCTATGCATCCACCTCCCTCTCAGTGAAAAAAAACTTCTTCACTATGGGTGCTATGCATGAGCAGGTATGGGGACGTGGAAAAGTCGCGTGCCCATCCATGCCCTGCACCCCAAGGACAGGTGTGCATACTGGCATTTACCAATGCCAACCACCTGTCAGTGGCTCCTCCTCCAGGCATGTGGGTCTCTGCAGGCAGCGGGGCTGAGTCAAGGGCCCAGGCAGACATCCAATGGGATGCCTATTTTTGGTCCACTAGTGGAGTCCTTGCATTGCTATGTATCAGGCCTGGTTGTGCATGCTGCCCTGTGCCTCATGGTCATTATGACCATTCGATCCACTGGCCCAGCCACAACAAATGGCACTCTCCTGCACTGCAGGTCCCTGGCATGGGGACCAGCCTCCTGCCCACAACATCAGCTATGCACCAGCACTGTTGGCCGTAACTTCATGCCCCTATAGAGGGGCATGTGCCACAGTCTGACACCCTCTGTGCAACATCCAGGTACCGCCTTTTTTCTGGCATTGTGGGCACTGACCTGACTCACTGTCCCTACCCTCACCAGCTGCCTAGTGGGCAGGGACAGCATGGAGAGCACTGTCCAGCACACTTGGTGACCAGAGGGCAGTGACCATGGGGGCACACAAAGGGTTATGGCAGGGTCTACCCTGGCATACCCTGTCCCACCCTCCTCACCCATGCAGCCAGAACTATGTGGATTTGTGCATACCTTGTAGAGCTGGTACACCCCAGAAAGCCCCCAGCATGGTGCTGTTTGTAGCTGTGGGGGATCAGGTGCAAAGTGGCTGTGTGCCCTCCCTTGGAGCATGCCATGAGGGATGCACAATAGGTGTGGAGTAGTTACGTGCCCTGGATATGTGCATGTATCCACTCCACACTATTCGTGCATAGGCCCATTGCCCTTGAGCTGTCCCCCATCTATCTTCAAATTGTGCCCCCTTGTTCTTGCACATCTCCTTTACTGAAAGATGCTATCCTCTTGGACTTTGTTGATTCTTTGAGGTACTTGAAAGTTTCTATCATGACCTCTCTCTTCCTTTTCTCAAGGGTATACATATTAAGCTTCTTTAGTCTCTCTTTGTATGGCTTCTGTTGCAGACTCTGTACCATTTTAGTTGCCCTCCTATGGACTGCCTCCATCCTGTCTATGTCATTGCAAAGATGGGGTCTCCAGTACTGCATGCAGTACTCCAGATGGGGTCTTACCAACTGTCTGTACAGAGGGACAACAATTTCCTATTTTCCACTGTTGATGCCTTTCCCTATACATCCCAATATCCCCCCAGCCCTCCTTACTGCCTTCTCACATTGCTTGCTTACCTTTAGGTCATCTGATATGACTACCTCTAGGACCCTTTACATTTTTGTTGTTGTTAGTACCTCCCCCTTTTGTGTACCCTTCCCCTGGGTTTTTGTTTCCCAGGTGCATTACTATGCACTTTTTTGCATTGAATTTAAGCAGTCGTATGTTTGACCATTCCTCCAACTTTGCCAAGCCCCTTTTCATCCTTTCCACCCCCCTTAGGTATTAAGGAAGAAGAAGAAGGCTGTTGGATAACTAGGATCTGCAGCTTATCCAATAGGTAGGGAAATGAGCAGACTAGGTGGGCCAAGCAGTCCTTATCTGCTGTCAAAGTCTATGTTTCTAACCCTGTTTCAGATCTTTGTGTCAGCTGCAAAGCGTCATACTTTCCCTTCCAGTCCATCTGCAATGTCACCCATAAAGACATTAAAAAGGACTGGGCCCAGTACCGAATCTAAGGTACCCGCTAGTAACCCTCTTTCTTCGAGTGAACTCCATTTACCATTACCCTCTGTGTCCTGTTTTCCAGCCAATTATTTACCCAAGCTACCACACTGGGACCCACTCCCAGACTGGCTAATTTGTTTATTAATCTTTTGAGGGACTGTGTCAAATACCTTTCAAAGTCAAGTTAGGCAATATCCACAGCCCTCCATGGTCAACTACTTTGATCACCCAGTCAAATAAATCTATTAGATTTGTCTGACATGACCACCACACTGTGAATCTATGCTGCCTTGGATCCTGTGCCCGACTGGCCTCTAGGTACTCAACAGTTCTTTCTTTCAGAAGTGATTCTATCATTTTCCCTACCACTGAGGTCAAGCTAACAGGTCTGCAGTTTCCTGCCTCTGCTTTGCTCCCACTTTTGTGAAGAGAATCACATCCATCCTCCTCCAGTCCTTAGGTACCACACCATCCTCCCAGGATTTGTTAAAAAGGGTAGTCAGTGGTGTCACTAGTTCTCCCCTTAGTTCCTTTAGAATTCTGGGGTGAATCCCATCAGGCCTCATTGCTTTGTCCACCTTCAGTTTTAGGAGTTCTTTCAGAATCCTTTCTTCTGTGAAAGGACTGGTATTGCCCCCATCTATTGATTGGATTAGGTACCCTCCTCTTCTTTTGTGAATACTGAGCAGAAGTATTCATTCAGTATCCTTGCTTTTTCACTGTCACTCTCTGCCCACCCATGCTCCCCTTTATTAAGCCTTACTATCCTTCCCTTGGTCTTTTTTTGCTACCTAATGTACCTATAAAAGGTTTTATTCCCCTTCTTAACCGAGTTGGCTATCCTTTCCTCGGTTTTGGCCATTGTTGTTCTGACTGCCTTTCCCACTTTCTTCTGCTTTAAGTGGTGCAGTGCTCTGTCCTGCTCCTTCTGTGTTTCCTTATACTTCCTGAATGCTATTGTTTTCTCCCTAACCTTCCCAACCACCTTTTTTGAGAACAATAGTGTTTTTTTCTTTCTTTTTGATTTATTTGCTTCACACAAAGGCTTGTTGCCTCTGTGATGGCAGTTTTGATGTTTCCCCATTGTTCCTCCACCCCTCCTTCTAGCCTGTTTGCTAGTGCTTTTCTGAGGCAGTCTCCCATTTTGACCAAGTCAGCCCTCCTAAAGTCCAGCACCCTTACTTTTGTATGATGGCTGTGTTTATTGTGAAGCTCACTGTTTGGTGGTCATTTGTTTCCAAATGGCTACCCACTTCTAGATCTGAGATCCTCTCTCCATCCCTGTTTGAGAGTACCAGGTCTAAGATTGCTCCCTCCCAAGTGGTTTCCAACAACAGCTGTCTGAGGCATGCCCCCAGAAGGGAATCAAGAATGACCCTGCTCTTGGATGCGGCTGCAGCAAAGGTGCTCCAGTTAACACCTGGCATATTCAGGTCCCCATCAACAATATCTCCCCTTTTTCTGCCATCCTAAGGATGCCTTCTATCATTTCCTTGTCTGTTTCCTCCCCCTGAGATGGGGGTCTGTATACAACCCTGTGTGGATTGTGATGCCATTTCAAGTCTCCAGGGTGACCCACAGTGCCTCCTCTCCTCCCTGTTTACCCTTTAATTCTGTTGCTTTGATCCCTTCTTTTATGTAGAGAGCTACTCCTCCTACTCTTCTACCCTCACTGTCCCTCCTGTAGAGTGTGTACCCTGGTATGTTGACATCCCAGTTATGGTTCTCATTGCTCCATGTGTAACACCTAGGTGGCGCTATCCCAAGGGCTACTACCCCTGTCTGATTTGCCACTAACAGGTTGAGGGGCCTGGATCTGATGGCGGGTGCCTCCACCCAGAGGACGGGGATAAGACAGTCTGATATGACTTGATCACAGCCCTCTGGGCCACTGCAACCCCCCTTTCTTCCCACTAGTGACCCACACAAATCAATCACAGTACCCTTGCAATATACACTTACCCCCAGGATTGTTTCAATCAACTTGACTCTGGGGACCCCCGGTAAAGTAAGATGCAGTTATACAATAACCACTGTACAGTAATTCAACATAGACACACAGTTCAAGCAGTGCAACTTTGCTAAACAGCCACATCTGATTTATTTAGGGGATAGTAACAAGGACAGGGGGAAATCAGGTTAATTGATTCAGTCACATTAATAATCACAGTACTGTGCACATATTTAAGAGTCCCAAATGTCCCCAATGTCACTCTTACTGGATACCCAGGCAATAAGAGGCTAGCCTATTTGGTGCAGCTGGTTGGGGCCCTGAGGATTGGAAATGCATGCATAATATCTACTTTGTAATCTGGAGCCAGTAGGCTCAGTTCGTGAAGAAAGAAAGGAAAAGTAATCAGATGGAACACTTGCAATTAGATGATGGCAGGGAGCTACCCTGATTTGTACTCACAAATTCAATGCTGAAACTGAATGGAAGGCAGATTGTCCTGGATTGCCAGGAGGAGCAGACCATGTGGACAAGGTCCTTGTGACTGGACCCCACTGCAGTTTAGAGCAAATGGATGTAGTCTGGATTAAGCTGGGGTTTACTTCCAGCTTCATGCACTCTATTCACTGTATAGGGGATTTGAAACGCGATTCCCCACAAGCACTACACACATTTATACATAAAAGGAAAGTACTATACCAGGCAGGCTGCTTCTCTATCCCGATCACAATTACTGCACAATACCCGGGAGAACACACAGCAGATTCAGTTCCTGACAGACCGAGTGAGATTCAGCAATTTCTCCAGTCTTCTACAGGGTGAGGCTGGTTTCCTCACTTCTGGTGCTTCTTTCTCCTTACAACTCTGATTCAGTCCACATTGGCACTCACAAACAGTTGTAGGCCAAACTTCAGGGCCTCTCACGAGCTTCCCGTGCGCAACCTCAACTGCGCAGTAGCCCAGAGCTCCGTCCCTCTTCACAGTCACAACTCATCTGATCTTTCCAGTAGACAGAGCCGGGCATTTCCTTTGAGTTCCTCCCAGTCAGTTGGCTGGTTTTGCTGTCACTCACAGTAAACTCCCCCTGTTGGTGGAAAAAAAGTGCCCAAGTCCAAATTACAATTCCCAGAAGCATTGGCCATACAGTACATAGGTGGCTGGCTCCTCAATGAGAGTCCAAGTTCTGATTTGCCAGCAGCAGGCTCCATTTCAAAGGTCCCCCCACACTGATTGGTCCAGTTCAGCAGTTCAAAACTAGAATGGGAGACTAGGCAAACACAGTTCTGATTGCAAAGAAAAGCAGGTTAGACAAACTGTATTTTCGTTATTACTCTAAATGATGTCTGGCAAACAGTTATATCTTTGAAAAGTGCACACTCTGTCCACTTAGTGATGGCAGAAACAGAGTGATTTGGCAGCAGCTCAAGTGGGACTCAAGCAGGAAACACACAGACCCCATCCAAATTAATTATGTCTTCAGGCAGACAGCTCTTAAAGAGACAGTACCAGAGGAACTAAAAGCACTCACAGATAAACGGCCTAGTCGCTGAACACCATCCAGGCTTGGAGCATTCAAGCTAGCTCCTGGAAGACTTTTTAGGAACCTCCATTTGCAGGGGTTACATGTTTTGTGACTGCTACAATATCTAGGCATCCCGCTTCCGTCAAGGCCATCAGTTCAGTGAGCTTGTTACCCAGACTACAGGCATTGGTACTCATTGCCCTCCATTCTTTGATGGCCTTACCCCTTTTAGCCCCATCCCTGTCCTTACTGCCTTTGCCTTTTTTTCTCCATTTACTCCTGCCCTTCTCCCTATTGACATATCTATCTTGGTATTTACATCACTAACTACCCTGATTTTGTTTGGGGGGGAGTTAGGACTTCCCTGCTCATTTTCAGTGCCTCCCCCTTGGCTAGTTTAAATGTTTGCCCAAGAAGCATTTAAACCTATCACCTAGGATCCTGGTTCCCTCCCTGGACTGATGCAGGCTATCATGCCAGTATTGGCCTGTATTCCTCCAGGTGGAACCCTAGTCCCCAATGAAGCCAAAACCCTGAGCTCTGCTCCAGTTTTTCAACCATTGATTGAATCCCATGGTGCAGTGCACTGTAGCCTCATCCATGCCATAGACAATTAAGCAATAAACCACAAGGGGGTGTGGATTATCGGGGGATTTACCACGGCTGGAGTGGTTTGCCCACGAGGCACAGCTGAGTGGGTAAATCCATGCCAGCCATGGTAAATCCCTCAATAACCCACACCCCAGAGTGGCTCATTGAGATTATATAATGGTCCACTTTTTTTTTGGGAGGTGAGAAAAAAACAGAAAATGGGTTTTATTTTAAATAAATAATTATTATTATATTTTATTACTGAGCCACACAAAAATAGTTCCTTGTTGGTAGGAAGACTGCAACTACTGCTGTGGTCTAGTCATAAGTTAACAAAAAAAAAATACAGTCGCGATGGAGTAGACTGTACAGATGAGCAATTATCTGACAAAATGTTTTATTTTACATTTTCCCCACTTTTTTGGCCATTTTGAGATGCATACAGACCCGGTAGAGCACAAAGTCTTTTTTCGCTTGTTAATGAAATATGAGGCAGGGCAGTGATGAGTCGGTAAGAGTGAAGTGCTCGTGACAATGAGGGAGTGCGGACGATGTGAAACTGAGCTGCTATTCATTGCAGTTTTCAAGAGAGAGAGAGACCTTCTCTCCCCATAAGCAGAAAGTGAAAAAAATGACATTCAGATGAATGATTAAATGGAGACTGTGAGAAGCTGCGAAGAGCTGCCCCGTGCTTTCGGGTTTACTGTGACATCAGCGGTTCAGTTTACAGTGCCTGTTGTGGTAGAAAGAAACTGTTTTATGCCTGGTGATTTTTGTGATTAGGACATTTGGGTAGGTGTATTGATTTTGACTGTTGTGATTGAGCTGATTTAAACTGCAGTGGTTGTTTGAATCTCCCGCTTTTGCATCACACTTTTGCGGGAATCAAGATGGCAGTCGGAGTTCTGCGATTTTGCGGTCGGATTGCTTTTCTCCAAGATGTGGCTGGCTGGCACCTTTTGCAGTGATTATCAGAGGATTTACAATGGTGGTAAGGTGCCAGTCAGTCATTTTCATTGGTTGTTGTGTAAGATCCATGGTATAATTAAGCAATATACCATGTCAGGGTGTAGACTGTGCAGGGATTTACCAACACATGGTGTGGTTTGGTCACAAGGCCTCAGGCTAAGTGAGTAAACCACACCAGAAGTGGGTAAATCCCAGCATAACCTCCACCCAATGGCCCCTTTTTTGGTAAGAGAAAATTAAGAAATTTTTTTTGTCCCTTTAAATAAATTTTTTATTGTTTTTATTGCTCTGCCAATAAAAATAATTCCTTGCTGCTAGGGAGAATCTCCCTACATTCCTGATTTGTATTGGCCTGTGAATGCCATGTCATCCTCCTTTTCTCCATGCCCCAACCATGTGCTCTGCACCACACACAGAGGAGGAAATCTCTGTTGCAGGGTATGGTTTACTGTTCTTGTTTTTGACACTGCTATTGCCAGAGATTGGTTGTGGTGCTAAAGCAGCAGGAGGCATGTGAACGCCTCACTCCATCCATGTCAGCTGAAGACATATTATAAGTGTTTGATGAATGTTGAACTTGGAAAGTGCTTCTTAAGGAAAAATGAGGGCTTAAACATTATAGAAATCATGGCCAAAAACCGGAGCCTATGTATGCACCTATGCATATGCATATCAGGGATATGCATATTCATAGCTTTGTGTTCAGTATCACTGCTCATCTTTTTGGCCATGATTTCTACAACTTTTAGCCCTCGTTTCTCATTAAGGAGCACTTTCCCTAGTTCAGTATCCTCAAGGAAAAAAATCTCTACCTGCAGATTTTTGGTGAAGCCGATATTTTTTCTCAAAGCAGACATGGGCCGGCTACTGATCTCGTTGTACCAACACACTCAGCTCATTTACCCTCCTTTACACCAGTGGAAGCTGCACCAACTATCTCCATGGAGGTATGACATTTGGGGACTGCAGTTACATTTACTTTTTTCTGATGCAGAGGTGTCAGAACTGTGTGATAAACTCTGGAAATGGTGCATACAGTGACACTCAGGATGGCTCTAATATCTATTTTAGTCTTTGGAGAGCAAGCAGCATCTTTTTTGTGTTTGTTATAATGTAAAGTGAGAAAGCGTGTCGAGGAAAAGACAAATTTTATCAGTATGGGAAACAGAATGTAACTGTGATGTTGAATGGCCTCTGACAAAATTGTATTGTCCTTGACACCCGCTCTCTATCTCTGTTACTGTCAGTTGTTTACAAAAAGATCGCTGCTCTCTCTCTCTCTCTTTGTCAGAGTCCCTCAGTTCCCTGTCAGTTGGGGTGGCATTTGCAAGTCCTCATGTTTAGTTTAAAAGTAGCTATTTTCTCCAGCCATGAATTTAATGAACAAGTCTCATGTTTATTTAGTTTATAGTTCTTAATACTGAGTATTTTTCAGCTTATGGTTGACCAGGAACTGTTGTTTTTTTGGGACATATGGTTTGGCAGTTTTAGTCTAAACCCCCTCATGCTTGGCACTTCTGCTACTGATGTTCACTTTTATAAGTTGTTCACTTTTGTTGAGATTTTGAAAATTAACCTGACTGATTTTACCCTGCAAAGTGGGAGCTAACTAATGACTGCTGAGAGCATGTCCTTACTTTTTGAAGTCTGGAATTTGGATTGACTGACTCAAAATAGCAATTAACAGCTTTGGAAGGTGCGTTTCTGTGGAATGACTTTGTATCACCTGGAGTCATACCCATCCTGAATAAGACTTCCTCAAGACAGCTAACCACACCATAAGTGTGTGAAGGTGTTTTTTATTTTGATAACAGGTATGCCAATATTTCCTGGGGGCTGTGGTGATCTGTATTATTTATCAGTGCAAAGGAAAATAGTGCACTCAGAGGAGCACCTTTCTTTTATTTTTCAGATGAACTTGTGGATTCGTAGATTTGAAGAACAGAGCCCAGGTGTATGAGTTTGAATGGATTTATGCTTCTTTCACATGGAGATTGGCAAATCATTGACTTACATTGCTGTACTATAGATGTGCATGTGACCGGAGTCTAAAAAGGGAGAAAGATGAAAGCAGCGCTCTGGGAAGGAGGGAAGCTGTTTGAAATAAATAATGTACTCCCATAATAGAGAGACCAGGGTAATTCTCCACAAAAGCTGACTATGTCTTAATTGCCAGCAAAACAGAATTGTGAAGATGAATGGCCCAGAGCAGCTGTAGTGAGTTACTAGAATGGATCAGAAATGATTCACAGGTAAAAGTTTTTTTTAAGTATTTATCAGATAATGTTATACTGTCTGATTCAGTATAAGAACAGTGCCTGTGAGATTAATAGAAGCCGTGCTCTGAGGCCATGGAAAGTTGTTTGAAATCATTAATGGACTCCCAGAACAGGCAGCTTGGGGTAAACTCCCACAAAACTAAACCGTGATATCTGTATGTCAGTAAAAAGAGCCAGCAATTGAGCCTTATACAGTACTCTGTTTGAAAGACTACCCTGGATAATTTGTGATTTAATTAATTCATCGGCTCCTGTTCAAGTGCTGTTTTGGTGCTTTCTTTTTATGCAATATTTTTTAGACACTATATGTCATTGTTATTTACTTATATAATTTTGTTTCTTTATTTTCATCTAGGCTTTGCTCATTTTGATAATGCTCATCTGTGTGTTTCGGTAAAAGAAGCCTCCAATGTTCAGTAGTTGTAACTATTGACTGTCTGGGGAAAGTTGACATAACTGATTATATGAAGTGGGAATTAGTAACCTGAAGTTTGTTTCGGAGATGTTAATGGTGGCAGGAATCTATGGTATCTTTTAAAAGTGGCTCCTGTGGCCCATTTAAGGGGTGAGGGTTCTGAGTCATGTCAGGAATTTGTTGCCGTTCTTTGGGAAGGCTGTGGGATGAACTGACCCAATGCGAAGATATCGATCTGATCCCAGAGGCCTATATTTTATCTCAGGATGCAGACCAGTTGGGAATGGAGATCATGGGACTGGTTTGTGGAGCATGAGACAGCACGCACTATGGGGTAATCCCTTCAGTTCCCCTCATGATGGATTCTCACTGGGAGCACAGGCTGGACCATTTTGGTGTCAGTGGCTAAGATCCTTAACCCAGACTGGGAGACAGTAATTAATGCATATATCCTGTTTTTTGGGCTGTATATTCCATGGCCTGGGGCTTGGCCCAGCATCTTTTCTAAGGGCTATTCTTGTCCACCGAGGGAGATACCAATTGATTGTTGTGCCATATGGCATTACAATGGATTTTGAGGACATATAATTAAGTTTTAAACATATGACAAATGCTAGATTAATTCATTAATAAGACTAATACTGGGGGAATGTATAATCAGTCTTTAGCTAACCATGGATAGTTGTGTCTAGTAACATATACTCTTAAATAGCAACTAAATGATATTGCAAATTTTTAGATGGTCTTTTTAAATTGCAATAGATTGATGGAGAATGCTCCCTAGATGTTAATAGTGAAATTAATACATGATCCTTTCTAAAAGTGATCTGTCCGGCCCCTGATTAGGGTTGTAGTTCCAAGCCATGGCTTGCATTCCCTACTGATTTTCGTGATACCTCTGTGATGAAATGACCCAATGTGAGGGTATGAACCTGACCCTGGTGACCTTTATCTGATCCCAGGATGCTTACCAGGTGGGAGCAGACACCCGGGCAGTAGTCTGTGGAGCACAGGATAGCATGCACTATGGAGCGCTCCTTCAGACCACCCTATGGTGGGCTGTATCTGGGATCACAGGTTGGATCATTTTGTTGCTAGTGGCTAAGGTCCTCAATTCCAAATGTTTTCACAGTAATCAAAATAGGAATCTTGTCCTTTGGTTGGGTTTCCATGGCCTAGTACTGGACCCAGTCCTTTCTTGGAGAGTTATTTTTGACTCACTGAGGAAGGTGCTAGATGATTATTGCACAATATTACATATGGTTACTGTTTTTAAATTTACAAAATGCTTTTACTTTCTGCTTATTAATGTGTGCATTTATATGGTAAAATTTTGTAAAAACCAGAATGTTTGCCCATTCTGGTTAAACAATACAAAACTTGAACCTTGAAACCTGTCAGTTGGATGTTCAGAGCTAGTGATTTTGCTTAGCAAATCTATCTCACCATCCGATCATTGCAAACCACATGAATTTTGTCTTTGGCAGCTTCAGGGGCAAGATTCTCAGAATTGACACCCCCAGGACTGACTGAGCTGCTCAAACTAACTGCCTTTTCTTCTTACTCCATTAGGTCTTTGTGCCCTGCTGTTCTCAAAGTTCCTGCCACCCAAATGCAAATGGGGAACAGGGATTTTGCTTCATGTGCCCCCAGGGTATGGAACTCCTTTCCTACCCAGGTCTACTCCTCCCCCTCCAACTCATGCCTTTGGAGCTTCCTGTGGAATTACTTGAAGCTCTCCTCTGCGTGCTGCTGTTCTAAACCACCATAACTAACCTTGGTCCCCTGCACTCGACTGCCTGCTTGGGTTCTGCTCTGTATAGAATGTATTTAGTTTCTGTTTCAGGTGATGCTTTTGGGGCTCTGAGCTGTATAGAATTGTGTAGCGCACTGTTAAAAGCCTTGGTGATGCTTTATATATATATTTTTTCTATTCTAACTGTGTTTACTGACTGCTTGTGTTATGTTCATCTGGTTCTACCTGATTCTGTGTAATACCTAACTTGTATCATGTTTTCCTCTGTATGAACTTGTATTTCATTGTACTCTCCCAGGTTGTACCTGAAAATAGGAAAATGTCTTGTCTAGTGTACTTACCTGGTCAACAAAAGCTAAATAAATAAATAAATTTGCCGTTTCTAGCTTTGTCATGGTCAGAGTGATTTCAGGGGGGGGAAGGGTCCCTGATGCGGCTGGCACTTTTTCCCATTGGTGTATTTCAGGATTTATCATGGGTAAATGGTGCCAGTCAGCCAATCAGATTAAAGAATTCTCGGACCCCACTGTATAATAACAATTTTAGATTATTACTAATTATTCCTGCAGGTCCCATTCCTCTTTCATATGTTCTACTTTTACCCAGTCTATCTGCACATTTGCATCACTGTACCCAATATGCACAACTTACTCTTTATGATTATAGGTACAGCACTATTATTACTTATTATAATAAATACTTTACATAAGCAATAAAGTAATATTTTTTTTGTATTTGTTGTTTTCTGTCTGTGGTCAGATTGTTCCATTCTACACCAGATTAGGCTAACTCTGAATCCAACAACTATATCTCAGGTCATATGACCCCATGAAAGAATCAGTAACTAAGTTGGTTGCACACTTGCCTCTGGGTACAGAAGATTGGTCCGTCTGGGGTTCTTGTATTTTACCAAAACCAGGAACATAGAATAATACCCAATTATGGCACTGGGGTGCACTATTAATTGTACACTGCACTTTTGATGTGTTGTGATTCAGATAAGATATTAAACAAGATCAGCCCATCTCTGGTGGCTGTGAGGGTGGCTATCAAGCTTGAAGTTAAAGATTCCATGGTACTTACTTTGTAAGAGTGGGGGATTTTTGGTGGTATCCTGGACAATATTCACCCAACTATAAAACAGGTGCATATAACCAACATACCAGAACATACCAGGAAATGGGCTATTTCAACTCAGTGTGCCCTTTATGGTCAAGAATTGGAATGAAATGTTTCATGGGGTGTATGAGTGCTGGGACCTTCATCCTGCCGTGCTTGGATTTGTTTCCATCAAAGCATTTCTCCACTCCCTTATGGATGCCAGTGTGGGGTTTCTAAGGTTCATACAAGACAACATGTATTTATTTGTATTTTTTGACAAAGAATAGCATGGTAAGGTATATTATCTTTTTTCTTGATGCATCCTGGGGGCTGAGATCCATGTATTATAGATGAAAATATATTGATTTCTTGTACAATAAATGTCTCAACTTTTCTTCGCTGAGTGCCATGGGATTCTATCCCTTATGTCCAAAAGGTACTTCACCAGGGTTCTGAAAACAATTAACTGATAAACACATTCTAACAAGAATGTAGGACTGTGCATGGCTGTACTGTGATGGATGTTTCAGCACTGGTGGCAAGGGAGGAGGCTAGCAACTATAGACCTTCTTCAGTGGTAGGGGAAAGTAATGGAAGAAATGCTGAAAGAAAGGCTGGTTGAGTATCTTGAATCCACTGTACTGCAAGACCACAGGCAGCATGGATTCTTGAGGGAAGGTCATGCCAAATGATTCTGCTAGATTCCTTTGACTGGGTGACCAGGGAAATATGTGGGGGTGGACTGTGAACGTGACTAATCTGGACTTTAGCAAGGCCTTCAATACTATGTCACCAGGATGCTGATAAAGAAGTTGAACTGCCTAGGATTGGAATCCAAAATAGTAAATTGGGTTAAAATCTGGCTAACAGATAGTCAACAGAGGGTGAGGGTGAATAGTACGCACTCTATTAAAAGGAACAGGACCAGTGTGGTACCACCGGCTAAGTACTGGGACCAGCCCTCTTTAATGTCTTCATAGGGGACATGATAAAAGATCAGGAACAGAAGATATGTCTTTTTGAAGATGATACCAAAATTTGAAATTAAGTGGACACTCAGGAGGGAGTGCAGACTATGGGCAGGGATCTTGGGAAACTGGAGGCATTATTAAAACATGGTCGTCATGGTTTTGTGCCAAACAGGGAAAAATCATGCACCTAGAGTATAAAAACTCAGGCATTGGGTATAGGATGGGGGGAGGCACTGACTGTCACTAGACAGGCAAGGGACCCAGGGGTTGTCATAGTTGAGGACCTGAAAGAGGCAGGGCACTGTGATAAGGCAGTGGGTCAGGCTAGTGGGATGCTTAGGTGCACGGGGGGTTATCATCAGCAGGAGGAGGGAGATGGTGTTGCCACTATATCACTCACTGATGAAATTACACTTGGAGTACTGTATCCAGTTTCAGAGATCACATCATACAAGGACATGGACAGGGTAGAGGCACATAAAAGATAGGTGACATGAAAGAGGTGTACAAGTACCTCATAGGAGTGAGAACTGGGTAGGTGGGAGTCTGTTTCAAATAATAAAGAGCGCCAGGACCAGAGGGCATGCAATTAAGTGGGGAGGGGGGTCAAGAGAGACATGAGGAAATATTTATTTACCGAAAGGGTGGTAGATGCATGGAACAGACTGCCAGCTTAAATGGTGTTGGTTAAAACAATGAATGGCTTGCCTTATGCATAGAACAAACATGTGATATATTACTAAAGAGGCTGGAGGGTTGCTGCCATCAGAGATCAAATAGAGTCTGCAAAGGAAGATTAAGCAAGGAACATATGGGCAGACTCGGTGGGCCAAGTGGTCCTTTTTCACCAACAAATTCTATGTTTCTAATCACAAGCCTAATGCTCTAAAATAAGTTTTTTTCCCAAGAGAATCTTGTATCCAGCAAGATGAACCTTTGTTGAATTTGCTTTTAGATTTTTTTACAGGACTTCTGTTAGTGAATAGCCGAGGAATTGAGGAAATCTTTATTTTCTTCCATTACATACTCAGTGTTGGTTTTAATAATCTTTACACTTGTCTAGAGTAAATATCATCAAAGCACTCTGTAAGTAATTCTGGTATGTATCAAATTTTCTATTTGGCACTTCACATGTCAATTATTGACATATCAAAGAAGACTTGATTGAGAGGCACTTTCTATAAATATAATTACCATGGTACAACAGATTTCTGATAGGAATATGAATATACAGTGGTAGCCATTTCCACATGGAATCATAGTGCACTACCACAAAGACTGATAGCAGATATATAGGAAAGGCAACTTTCATCTGAATGCAGCTTTTCCTACTGATATCGGATGTGGCACCTCAGGTGGTGTGCCAAACTAAATGTGTTGTTGGCTACCGTTATGTTCCAGAGATAATGTTTAGAGATTATTGGAGATTTTTTTCTTAGCAGTTGGTTTTGTGTTAAGGCCTGAAGCAAGTTTGTTCTTAAATAGAGATCTCTATTATATATCATTTTGTTCTTTCCTTTTTTTAGTATGTAATGTACTCCATGGGCTGGATATTCAAAAGGGTTGCACCATGCGCAATAGGATTGCGCCAGCACAAGTCCAAAAATGTGCTATGCTGCGATATTCAGCAGGTGGCAGTTGCGCCACCAAAAACATGCTGAGCAACAGCGCAATGATAATGAAGGCATGCACAATCTAAGGGGGAGGAACCATGCATAAATGGCGCAGTGCGATGTTCAAAGACTTGCGCAATGCGCAACAGTGGAGCAAGCAGAAGTTGCGCACTAGCGGAAGTGAGCCAATATAAAAAGGAGCAAGGAAGACATGCAAGAACACTACAGGGAAGCCACATGAGGCAGAGGTAGAGGCAGGGACAGAGAAAGTGACAGAAGGAGGGCAGGCAAGGGAAATACCACAACAGAACAGAGGCACAGGCAAGGTGTGTGGTGACACACAGACAAAGGCCAGCACAGCCAGGTGTACCCGGTGCAGGGGAGGTAGCAGTCAGGACAGTGGGGGTAACAAAGCAACAGCTGCTTGGGGGAACGCAAGCCAGGGACATGGCCAGTGCCACATTTAACATGGATGCCGTAATAAAGGGGGGTGAGAAGGCATGCAGCAGGGGGACGTGGCCATGGAAGGGCCCGTCGGCGGTATACCCCCAACAGGCAGTACCAAGCCCACACCAGCTTTGAGCTGTATACAGATACTGAGATTGTGGGCCAGTACCACCAGAAGAGGGCAATACTGAGGTGGCTCTGTGAGCTGTGCAGTGATGTGATGCATGCACCCACACGACGGAGTCATGCTATGACAGTGGAGACAAAGGTAACTGCCTGCATGTGCTTGCTCGCCACGGGTACCTTCCAGAGACCAACAGGGGACACCACAGGCATAACACAGTTGGCCACATCACTCATCCTCACCCAATTCCTCAGCTCAGTGCTGCCACATGCTGTGGAGTACATCCATTTCCCCAGCACTGTGGTGGAGTGCACAGCAAACATACAGGAGTTCCACAGGGTAGCACGTATGCCTGGCATGCTAGGGGAGATAGATTGCACCCATGTGGCCATATGCACACCACCTGGTGAGGAGGGGGCTGCCTACATGAACCAAAAGGGCTTTTCCAGTGTCAACTGCAAGGTGGCGTGCTATGCCAGTGGGTGCATCATCAATGTCTGTGCCACGCACCCTGGGGGAGTACATGATTTATACATCAGGCACCAGTCAGCACTGTGCCACCGATTCGAGAGTGGGGACATCCCCACAGATCATCTAGTGGGTGAGTATGTACATAGAATTGACATATCGTGGGCATGGGGGAGTATGGCCAGAGGTGCCATGGGTGTGGCCCACAGGGCCTGGGGCAGTCTGAAGCCGAACATGACACTAACCACCACTCTCTGCACACAGGTGACAGTGGATACCCACTCCGTCCCTGGCTGCTCACATCCTACTGGTGGCCCACAACCCCATCACAGCAATGCTACAATGAGGCACATGCCACCACATGCAATGTCATCTAGCGGGTGTTCGGGATGCTGATGGCACATTTCCATTGCCTGGACACCTCTCGTGGTGCCCTACAGTATAGCCCCTCAAATGCCTGTGGGATATTCCTGGCCTGTTGCATCCTGCACAACATGGCCAAAGACTGTGGGATAGCCATACAGGTTGAAGAGGGGGACAGCAATGGGGACGATGGAGATGCCGTTGATGATGGGGATGGGCAGCCCCCCCTTGGCCGATGGGACCCCCAACTGATCCAGCTGGCACAGCTGCACTGGGACACCATCACAGAGGAGCACTTCAGCCAACCCAGGTAAGTCATGGTGCCATGCGCAACCACCATTGGCTAGGGCACAACCCACAGACACGTATGGAAACTCACCAGGGGTGCATGCTGGCAAGGGATGTGGCAGGGCACAGAAGTACACACAGACAATCAGGGAGGGTGAACAGTAACACGCCACATGGATGGACACACACACACGCACACACAATAGGCACATAACGTGCACAGGAGTGAGGTGCAAACCTGAGCCAGAATGCCAACACTACCAACACACATGTCCACAGGTAACCACAGCCACTGACTGTCCATGTGCATGTGTCAGATGCTGGGCGCCATCGCACTTTGGTGTACAGCACAATGCAGGCATCATCATGCACATGTACCTGTGGACAGCAGCCAGGAGGGTGTGCAGGTGGACCATGTGTCTGTGTGCAGGGCCAGGCACCCACCAATGCACTGCCCACTGAAACATGCAATGCACACAGGGCAGCATCAGACAGAGCCAGCACTGGGAGACAGATCAGTCTTGCGGCACAGTGCCATGGCCACCTTGGATGCGTGGGCCGCCCTGCCGAGACCCACCAGCACTGGCAGGCTGACAACGGGCCTCATGGGGTGGCACTGATGGTCCACCAGGGGTTCCACTGCTCGAACGCGACCATGCCTGCACAGGGGTGTGCAGCACACTGAACATTCCTGCACCAGGAGAGCTCGGGATGCCCACACCTGAACCCGGCGTTGACAGGGTGGGTGTCACATGATGCCAGAAATGGGAAGTGGACAGTGCACTGCTTGGTGTGAGCGATGCATGGGTGCCTGACTGTGTGCCCATTGTGGCCATGATAGCAATTAACGGCTGTGCAAGCCTGTCAATGGCAGCGGTCACATCCTCCCGCAAATGGTCAATCCGTGACACGATCCTATCGGTGTCCCTGCTGCATCGCTCCTTGGCCCACTCCAGGGCCACACACAGTGCCTCCACAGATGTTGCAAGCTGCATCTGCTGCTGGACTGATGCCTGCAGTAGGCGGGTGTGCTCGTCAAAGAGGTCGTCTGTGTCCTCGGCATCCCATCCCTCAGGGTGTGCAAGGGTCTGACGTTCAGCACCCCTTGTGGGTGGGTGCTGCACACCAGGACCAGGTATGGGCAAGTCCACAGGTGGTGCACAGACGCCACCACTGAACCCTGAACCCCCAGTCCCAGTGTCCGAATGCTGCTTCCGCCCCTCCATCTGCTGTGCCCAAGGGATCAGTTGTGCCGCTGCTGTGTCTGCAGCACTCCCACTGTACTGATCAGCCACCGATGCTGCCCCACTGGTGCTGACAGGCACAGCCAGGGACTGTGCTGACATGCTGGCCCACATGGTGCCACCAGCCACAGTCATGGGCACGGGCTGACCTGCTGTGTGTCCATTCCGTGGCACACACATGTCACTGCCCATTATGGTTGTGTCTTCATCAGTGGTGCAGGTCTCTTTCCAAGCCACAGCCACAGCATGCTGGCATCCTTGGATGCCAGAACGCTGAGACACAGGAAGGGCTTCCCCCACACCTGTCTCAACATCATCAGTGTGGACAGCCAGGCCAGGTTGCAATGCTCCATGTATACCTGTGGAGGTGGATGGTCCCTCCTCCAACTCTAGCTGACTGTCCGCAGTGGACAGGCCCACCACCGCTGACCCATGCAGACACGCAGGATCTGTAAGGGAAAGCAGAGTCGCGTTACTGCGTGTGGCCTTCCCTGCCCACCCCATAGACAGACCTTGACTTATCATGCAGTGATGAGCCACCACCCATCTGGAAGCCACCTCCTGAAACTCCCTCTATGGAACTGTGGTGCATGCTTGCAGCAAGCCTGTCCTCTGCTGGTGTGAGCTGCACCACCTCCGGCTGTCCCCCGCCTTTTGCAGCACGTGCCGCCCTGATGGCAGTCACCTTCTCCTTCACCCTCCTCCTGTCAGTACCCATCTTCTTCTTACACTCCTGCACGGAGCGCTGGTGGCTGCCATGCAGGTTGACGGAACATGCCACCTCCTCCCATGCAGCAGCACCAGCCTGAGGGGTGCCCCACCGTCCACTGAGCAGTGGCTCCTGATCCAGGTAGGCCTCGAAGAGTGCCTTGGTCTCGGCCTTTGTGAAGTTGGGCCTCCTCTTCCGCCCACCATCATTGTCCTCCTCACCCAGACCTTGCTCGGTCATTATTCAGCCTGTAAGGATGACAGTGGTTACCTGTGACTGTGCAGTACAAAGCATGTCCCTGATTCCACAGTCCAGACCCCCACACAGCATGCAACTCACCAATGAACTGCAGTAACTGAATATGGCCACTGCAGAACATTGTCGCAGTTTTATAGCGCAATGCTTGCAAATTAGGTGAGGAGCAACTTTAATTAGATGCAAATTGCGTTGCTGCGCCATTGAATGGCTGATCAGATGATTAGCATATGACAGCTGAATGTCGCGTTTTTGCGCTTTGCGCAATATTGTTGACCTGCTGAGCCAACGGCGCAGTTCCGTGGCATGCGTAGTACACTGCACTGTGCATGCCCAGGTTGCTTATGCAGTCATATGCTGTGCTGATGATGTGCTGTGCACGTTAGGCAATACAGGGCACGGCCACCATTGTGCCAGTGGCGCTATAGCGAAGGTCACTACATGGCGCTGTGGCAATGGGCCTTCATAGGTGCTATGGCACAACTGCGCGATAGTGCACTGTGGTGCTGGCACACAGGCAGCCAATTGCGCTACACGCATTGTCGTCCGATGGCGCTGTGCATGGCCTTGCTCCAGGGACCCTTGTCCCTGTGCCCGACCTTTGCCCCCTTGGCACCATGCGTCAGGCATCAGTGCACCTCTATCACACTGTTTGGTAACAGCGCGATAGGGAATGGTAGCACTGCACCGCACAGCATCTGCACGTGGGGTAATATGCTGCATAGCGCCATATTGCCTACTATCACATTGGTAATGGCGCGGAGAAGGGCTGCTCCCTGGTAGGCAATAGAGCTGGCAAACTTGGTGGCCACAGTGAGCCACATCATGGGCATCTCTTTCGGGAGGCCCCCCTGGATAGGCCTCGGTCCCAGGTGTGGAGTGAGGTGGCCATAGCCCTAGAGGCGGTGACTGGCAGGGGCAGGATGGCAGAGCAGTGCAGGCACCGATATTCAGACCTGATGAGGAGGGAGCCTGAGTTACTGGACAGACTACGGTCACGTGCCAGGAGGGGCACGGTACCATGACCAGGTATGGGTTCTGTCAACAATCTGTTTTCATCCATTTGAGTCGCATTGTTGTTTGTGTCCAGCACATAGGGGAGGGACTGTATGGGGTTGCCCATGGTGGTGTTCATAGGTGTGGGGTGGGTGGGTCTGGCTGGGGGCACACTTTGGGGCAGGGGACTTTGCTTTGGGACTGCACTGATGTTCTTCTCTGCTTTTTGTCCCCCAGGTCTGGAAGAGTTATGCCATTTGAGAGTGGAGTGCAGGGCAGTGGAAGACAGAGCCAGGCAGGCCGAGGGTCCACAACGGCCACCCGACCATCCCGATGAGGGTGAGTGACAGACATCCATTCATAATATTGCATGCTGTGTGGCAAGGTGGGCAGCGGGGCATGGCCAACATTCATTGACATCACTGCCATGCATGCCACTGGTTATAGTCAACACTGTCCAGTGGCAATGCCTGTCTGGGTGTGCGTCACTGGTGGTGCATGAGTGCACCAGGTACATGGCTGTGCCACTGCCTTTGCACCACAAGCCATGTCACTAGACGGCCACGGTGGTGCTGTGTGTGACTTGGCTGGTGGGTGTGTGCAGCGTTCGGCATGGCTGTATGTGCCTGGGTGGGCAGGTCCTGCAAACATGATCACTGCAGCTGGTCACACACCATCACAGTGGTATGTCCCATGGTCATATGCCATGCACAGTGGGCGGGCTGTCTGGGATTGTGCATTCACACCTATTGACTGTGCTCCCTTGTCCTAGGTCTGAGACATCTCAGGGAGATGAGGGACACCATGAGGGAGCTCATCAATCTTGCCCGGGAGTCTGTGGCAATACTTCAGATGCTGGACACAGCAGGAGTACTGCAGCACCACAGGGCAAGGCGGACCCAGAGCCAGGAATGGCAGACACGCTGAAAGTCCCTTGGTCCCTGACTTCCCCTCCCCCCTGGACCCACCCTCATCCCCCACCTATCCCATCCTGTTTGCCACCCTTCCTCTACCCACCCCCACCTTGTTTGTGTCCCACACTCCAACCTTGTAAATAGTTATTGTTATTGTACATAGTTAAGTTTTAAATTTTTACAATACATTTGAATTTTATATGATTACCATGGTGGTCTCTGATTTGCAGTGGGCTATAGGTGCTCAGCTGCAGTGGTGTGCATGGCATCAGGGGTGGTGCAGTCATGGGTATGTGTGTGTGTGTCCTTGTGGGGGTGACTATGGTGTGGGAGTAGATATCAGTCAGTGTCTGTGGTGTGTGTGTTGTTCCCCGTGCACGGGATGACTGTGTGCAGTGGTCGATGGTGCGTGCTCTGTGTCCATGGTGCACCCATCAGCCCGTCCATGGCCTGTGCAGCCAACACACATGCCTGTCTGTGATCTGCATGATTTGCTGGCATGTCAGTGGTAGCATTCTCTGAAGGGCGGACACTGTACCCGTCGCTTTGCTGGGTTGCCCATGTCACTGGTGTGGTGTATGCTTCCACGCACCACTGTGGGAGTCTGTTCTGGCTGTTGTGGCCAGTGGTGAGCCGGGGTGTATTACTGGGATACTGTGCAGTGCGCTGTACCACTGGGGGAGGTGTCCCTTACACGACCATCCAATCTGGGGTCACTCTTCTGCCAATGCATGGTCGGTCTCTCAGCAGTACATCGGGGGACTGTGCGTGGTTGCACTTTGTCTGCCGTTGTTGCATTGCCATGTGCTGCATCCTGCTGATGGGTGCTCATGGTGGGGCTGGCTTGCATGGTTCTATGGTGCACAGGGTTGCATTGCCACTGTGGGGGTGGTGGCATGCATGGGGATTCCTGCAGTGCTGGTCACTGCTCATGGCTGGTTGTCTGGGGGTCATGGTGCAGGATGTGCTGTGCACTGGGGGGGATGGTGTGGCACAGGGTGGTCCGCCCTCCATGTGTGCCAATCACAGCTTGCCGGTAGGTGTGATAGGGCACCATGGCCAGGCTGTGGGTTGGTTGCTTGACTCCATGGACCAGTGGTTATTCCAGCCCTCCCCTGGTTGTGATGTGCTTGGGGTATGGGGGACAATGTCTGTTCTGCTGTGTGTTCCTGTGCCCATCTGTGGCATGGGTGGTGGCCCTCCCTGGTTGTACAGGATTACATTGATCTGCAGCTGTGGGGCTCCTGCTTGCACTATGGCACCTCAGGACTGCTCAGCTGGGCATCCTTGTTGCGCATAAGCGCATCATATCTGCTCAAGCTTCCCCTCCTTGATGCGCTATAGCTGGTTGGCACAATATTCGGACTTTGACCCTGGGCGCAATTTGGCTTGCTCCTGTTTTGAATATCGCATCTGTTGCATATGGGCGCAATAGACTTGTGCTTGCTCCTGCTATTGCGCCCATTTTGAGCGCAGTTTGAATATCTGGGCCCATTTGTATATTTATTATGTATATTGCTGTTCTTGTTCTTTTTCTGTATTCACATAATGGTTGACTACTGCTATGATTTTGGTTTGTGTACTGGTTTGATTTGATCTTGTTTTTGTATTTCTTTCCTTTTAAATAAACATCCCCTAATATTCCTTGAGAAGTGCTGTAGGATTGTTAACATGCTGTGGAATCTTTAACAAGCAGAAATCTGGGATCTCTTCACACAGCACTAAGGCATACACAGCTTTACTTCAGTTTCAAAATACTTTTATTCATTGTATACAGCATACAAATAATTAAAAAGCTTACATGCATGCAGCAATGGCAAAAAACAGACAACATTTCATGCATGTAAGTGCACTTTTTCAAGGCTGACTAGGGCCCTCAGTGATCTCCCTTATGGACAAAAAAGTTTAAAGTGCTAGAGCATAATAACTATACAACTTAAAAATTCCTAACAACACAACCACCCACTAGTAAGCTGAACAGAGACACACCTCAGAAACAGTATACAAAAAGTTAAAATATGTAGCATTTAAATTTAAAAGTGCTAAAGTACCAGATACAAGACTGCTGCTTAAATGCAGATTCAAATCTCTACTATTATGCATTATACATATTTTGTATCTATTTGTTTTACCAAGAAAAGGTTTCACTTAGCAAAGCTCATTTACAAGGAGGGCATGATTAGGACAGTATAAACAAGTCAGTTTCAAAATAAACTCTTGAGGTACAACATGAGAACAACAAAATACAAGATACTGCATAACATACAATAGCAATAAGATAAAATATTAATTTATAATCAGGAACAACAGGCAGGAAAGGTATATAAACATGTAGAATAAAGAATGCTAAATATGTATACAGAATAAATATAGCATTGTGATATTTACTTAGTGAGCTATACCATATAGGCAGCAGTATGTAAGCAATAATACCTGACAGGGTAAGCATTATTGGGAGATACCTGACCTCCCAGGGGTGTAATGAGGCCAGCTAAGTAATTTTTTATGAAGTTATAAAAAAATACAGTAAATGATTGTGAAATATGAATACAGGTGTTAGGAATGAATGTATTGAAAAAAGTAGTACATATACTGTTCCTGGTGCTTTTGTTCCTCCCTGCAGCATTCTGGTAGATTGCCACTGCCCCCACCCCCCCCTCCATGCATGACCTTTGACCACGATTTGCAAGGAAGGCAGACAGTGACATACAAAGAGAGAAAAGAAAACTATTTATGCATTCCTTTCTAGTGAGTATTTTCTTTGTTTTGCTACAGAAGGGTCAGTGATTGTGGGGGACTTGTGAGTAGTAGTCCCTATGTTTGTATTTTCAGACACCATGGTAGTGCGAGACCACAGTCGGGAGACTGTTCAAAATGGAACTCTGACACTGCAGTCAGAAGAGAGGTGCCTTTATGTGATTCTTACAATGACAAGATAACTGTACTGGTTCTTTTTTTTTTAAAAAAAAAAGAGGGAGTGGGTGCAGGTGAATACTGTTTGCTTTGGGCTGGGGAGACCAGTACATCTCATTAAGCGAGTGGAAAAGATGTTGGGCATTTTGAATTGTTCTTTGGTGTGTCCAGCCAGTTAAAAAGCAGGCTGGCCACCACTATGGAATGTTGTGCAGTGAGGTGCCACTTGGATTGGCACTTATTGTTTACTGGGCATTTATTGAAAAATAAATGCCCAGGTTTTAGCCACTTTCAACCAATCAGGATACAGAATCCATTCTGGCCATTTTCTAAATCGTAGTAAGGCATATATCACAGTAGGGCAGGGAACACATTAAACATAATTTAGCCACAAATACAAACATCAGTAAAGAGGAAGTCATCATTGAGAGATTTGAGTACATTATGACTGTCCAGAGCCTCTAACTTAAGCAAGGCTGGCAGATTGTTTCATACGAGGCTTTTGATGAATGTTAAAAAAACAAAATTAGTTTATTTTTCAAATAAGAAGCCTAAACCACAGATTCATATTGTAACACACACAAATAAACTTATAGAACAGGTGGATAGTTATTGTTATTTGGGGGTGACTTTCGATTATTTGTTGACCTTTGATACCCACATAAATAATAATATAAAAAAGGTGACCAAGAAATTAGAGCCTTGAGACTAACTACTAAATGTTTACAAATTAAGGACAGGAAAAGTGGCTAACAGCTGATTATGCCAACCCTGACGTATGGGGATTTAATTTATAGAACAGCAAGTAAACATCAGTTGATTAGATTAGATAGGGTGCAACATAGAATAGCTAGATATGTTTTGCAGTGTTCCTATCGAACTCATCATTGTAATATGTTCATAAAGTTGAACTGGCAGTCTTTAGAAATGATTTTTCAAAAAAACTGGTTAATACTGATACATAAATATAAGATATCTTACCCCGAACATTATATCACACAAATACTTTTTCCTAAAGTTAGTAAAGGTAGGCATGAGTTTTTAAGATCTGTGCATAGTCATAGAGTTTGTCCCATAAAAATTCATAATAAATATGGCAATGGTTCCATTTCATGTCAGGCAGCTAAAGTATGGAATATTCTACCCCCCCTCCAATAAGATCTCTCGAAGACCACATGATTTTTAAAAATGAAATTTTGAAACTTCATAAAATAGAATGTAGTTGTATATGATTATGTATGGGAAATTCTTATTGTGAAACCTTGTATTTTTTGTTTTGTATTTGTGTCTTAATGTATTGTTGGATATTGAAATGCCGTGTATTGCGTACATTTTGTATTTATTTGATTAATGTTATATGTTTAGATGTAACTAAGTGAAATATAAACAGGACTATCTTGAGAACAGGATTGTATAATCCTAATGATTAGAATTTCCTGTACAAAAATAAAGTTTTCATCATCATCATACTAGACAGCAGGGGAAGGCCCCCCTTGAGACCTGAAAGCATTTGCCTAAGAGCCCTTTCCGCAATGGCTAACAAAATGTGGCTAACAAAGGTTGGATGGGGGAAGGTAGAGAGAGGAGGATCAGGATAGTACTTGGCAACAAAGAGAAGGGGGAAATCAGACTGGAGGCAGGAGCTAAGAGTTGATTTAAGGGCCATTCCATGGAAACCCAGCCTCTTTGCTCCTTCAAATAGTTTGATTATAAGAGATCTGGAAGTAGCAGCAGGACACAAGACCAAAAGGCCAGGGTGAGAAGATTCTTTTAATTTAAGTAACAATCATTGGAAAGCCACTGCTGATATAAGTTGAGGGAAGGAGAAGTCAGTTATCCTGGAGGGGGAGGCAATGTGAGGGCAGAAGGCCAGCATTGCAGAATGGGGAGAATGAGGAGGCTAACCCTAGCTATACAGTTGAAGGTGATCAGGTGGAAGGCAAGCATAGCTTGGCAGGGCAGCATTATTATGTGTAATATATCTCTATATCTATGTCTATGCATATTTTCCAACTTTCCAAGAAGAGATTGGTTGTTGTTATGCTTGGGGGGGAGGTGTTAAGCTGGTGACAGCAGGAGAATGAGGACTTGTTGAAGTTGGTGCCATACAGGTGCTGATCAATTGGAATTACACCTTCAAGTGGATCGAGCCAAGGGGTGCACACAAGGCAGTGAGTGAAGCATGAGGATCATGCTTGCTTTGAGTAGCTCATGGTTTAATAAAAAAAGGTGGGTTTAACAGAAGTGCATTGGGCATGGAGTGGGCTACAGCTAAGTATTTGGTGCCAGGGTTCCTGAATGCCCTCCTGTGGCACAGCGTGGTGGGGGAGCACAGGAAATGGTGGGAACAGCTGGATGATTAGTGCAAGGGCACAGAGATGCTTGTGAGTGAATGGCTTTTAGCTAGCATCTGGCAAGGCAACATAACCCCTTTTAAAATAGGTATATGATGTAGGATAAATAGGGTGGTATATACCATCTTATGGACATTTGACAGTTGAATTGGGCAGGTCTCAAGTTTAGAAGGCTTTGGTAGGAAGTGTGACCACTCGGAAATGGTAATGCAGTCAGCTAGCACTGAAGCAGATGGGGTGAGAAGTCTGGTGATAGATTTGAAATGGGAATTAGAATAACTTAAAAAGCTCAAGGTTTGTGTAAAGAACAAGCACTTAGCATTCCTGAAGGACAGCACAAGTTGCACTGATATAGCTTGAAAGCAGAATGAATTATAAAATGTTAATGTGTAGCCATAAAGTGGCATCAATCAGTGCCAAATGCCAAGTACCACACTGTGTCTGAAGTAAATAATAATACCCGACAGGGTGGACTTTATTGGGATATAAAGGACTGCCCAGCGGCATAATGGTCCATTATATCGCATAATGCCCACCCTGGAGGGTATTATTATACTTAGATAATGGTTTATATGTTACATTGTTAATAAAATTGAATTAAATCAATAGGAAGCTGAATAAATATGATATATACCATAAAACTATATATGTTTTGCAAAGTAGTCCCTGGGTGGTGCTGTTTAGGAGAGGCTGTGGAGAGAACTGAATTTTTTGTCACATGGATTTATGGGAGCTGTAGTCCTGTTATCAGAGGGCATAAAAGGGATAGTAAAAAATGTTTTTAAAAAATGAAAGATTTTTAAGAGTTTATAGAGCTAAAGAGAAGAGACAATTTTCACTGTAAAGGTACAGCGGGGCTGGTGGGTTGGGTTATTGGCAAAAAGAGACAGCGAGGGAGAAGGTGAGAGCGACAGAGGCATTGTCAGCATGAGTAAACATTGGGTGCCTGGGCCCCAAACAAAAGGCCAGTGGTCTGGGGGCTGCCTAGGCCTCCATAAACTGTAAAACTTTAGGTGCTTTCTCGTGCAAAATAACACATTTTCTGCTACTTCAACTTTGTTTATTCCCCAATTTCTTTTCCATTATTTTGTGTTTTTTTTTTTTTTTGGTTGGCTTGTCACTTGTCACTTGAGAGGCAAAAACTACATTTTGTGGATGAAAAGTTACAGAATCAATAGCATATTTTGTAAATATCAGTAGATCTGGGTAAATCTACTGATATTTAAGAAGTATGCAGGGCACGGAGGAGGGCTGGGCCGTGGTCTCCCTCCCTGAGTGTGACCCTTATGAAATTATTTTCCATGCAGGCACACAGCACAGGTCCATGATCTAACTGAGTAAAATATGATACTTTATGCACTAAGGGAACTTAGGGAAGTACTAGAAAATGGAATTTAAAGAAATAAAGAACCACTGACACTTTGAGAATAACCTTAAAAAAATATTTTTAGACAAAGCAGCTACATATTACTTATTCGGTCTGGATTTCTTATCCTTATTGGCTATTATTGAGATCATATATGCATGGAAACAGAAACAGGATATCTGCTGGCACTGCTCTCTGAGTGTTCATCAGCTCCTATTGTTTCTTCCTAACTTGATGTCATAATACTGTGCTTGTCACATCACTGTTATTCCCAAGGCAATAGAAGGTGATGTCACAACAGAGCATATGCAATTCAAGTAGTGAACAAGGTACAGAGGCACTCAGAAATAAGTAACGTAGAGGAGAAATCTATAGAAGATAGATAAAATGCAAGGAGAATGGTGTCCAAATTTAAAATGCTTTTTAAAGTGTTTCAAAGTGTTCCCAAAAGGAAAGGTTTCAGTTGTTCTTTAATGTTTATATACAGCAACACTGTATCCTACCTATGTCACCAAACCACGGTGCTAACCAAAATTGGAAAATGTGAAGCACAGGCATATGAAGGTGGCACATGACATTAATTTGATACTCACATCACATGAGCCCTTTAATAAAATATTTTGTTTTCATTTTTCTGCTCAGACTCAGACTGGAACATCCACATTCAAAAATACAGCAGTGAAATACACAATAACAACAAAGAACAGTAAATAATACTGCCTAATCATTTTTGTGCATTCTGTTGTTCTTCTCCATGCTGTTCTCTCTCTTTCTCTGGTAATAACAACTGATGCCGTCTGTTGCTTTTCTTTGCAAATCATGTCATTACCTGATCTGATGAAAACACAGAACACATTTCCTTTTCAATTGCTAGAATTGCAAGATCATGTAATCTGTTTTGAGTCATGGTGCCTCTGAGCCATGTATGTACCCTTCACAGTGCACTAAAGGAGTGCTCACAGCTACAGCTTGTCACTGGAATAGTGAGTGCTGCCTTGACCAACTGCTTGAGTTTTGGAAACATAAGAGGGTCTAGTTGCTTATAAACTTAATTTGTATTAAATTGTTTTTCTTCCATTTTTCGTTTCAGGTATTTTTTTGCAACAAACAATTCCTCCTTTTGCAGTTCAATCCCATAGTAATGAGCTAGAGGTGTCAGAGATTCAGGGCAAAGGAATGTTGCAGACTATGGGTTGCATGCACGGATGCCATTTATTATCTCGACTGCAACACTAGAAGATCTTTGCTTTAGTTCAACAGACATTCTGTCAAGGCATGGCTAATAAAGCTTGTTTCGAAAGTCCACTTGAAAAGAAGTTTGGTCCCGCACTCTCACTGATGCCTCAACAATAAAATCATCTGTCTGTTTCTGTTTTTTCCTTCTGTTTGTGTCATGTATTTCTACATTATTCTTGTTACAGAAATCCATAGCTTCCTTAAACAGTTCATTGCTACTGTCCTCACTCTGCATCTCTTCATGAGTGTGATAAACTGAGTCAACAAAATCAACTGCAGTGGATAGATCTAAATCTTCCCTTTGTAAAACTCTGTGGATGCCTTCTGTTACCTTTAGAAGAGAGTGGAAGATGACCAGGCAGTAAATTGTGGTTAACTTTTGCAAGGATGCTAACAGTCCAATGGCTTTTGGAGTGCGAATAGTAGCAAGGCACTGAAGTACAGCTACATAGCAGTTCATCAAGGCCTTGAATGATCAGATCTGGCAAGACTAGTGAGTATGTGACAACTGGACCAACTCTGATGGACTCAAGCTTAACTGACACTGTATATTGATAAACACATGATGATGAACAAGGGACGTGTTAAAAAACTCATACATAGTTTCCATAGTGCAGAAACATTTTCTTGCTTCAGTAATACATTTGCATGTATGGCAAAGTACAAGATTCAGCTCATGTGTACAGCAATGCACATACACAGCCTCTGGATTATGCTGGTGGAACTTCGCTTGAACTCCCCCTACTGCTCCACTCATAACAGAGGCACCATCATGTGCCTGTGCCACACATTTTTCACATGTAATTCCACTGCCTTGAAGATATTTTAGCAGTGATTCCACAGTGGAGTCAGCATTAAAAGATTTAAGTTATGTGAATCCTATAAAATGCTCTGTAAAGCTTCCAGCTCCAGGTACAATATACCTCACACAAACTGCCAGCTGCTCCTTATGTTTGTCTCTTGCTTCATCTGCCATAACAGCAAACATTCCTGAGCTGTTAAGTTCAGCAACTATCTTTGAAATTACCTCATCTGTGCAACATGCAGTCACCTCATTTTGAGTTTGGGGAGAAATATAACTGGCATTTGAAGGTGCCTTATACATTTGTAGAAAAGGATCAAATTGTTTTAATAGATCCAAGCATTCCAGAAAATGTCCTTTATTTAAACTACCATGTGTTCCATTGTGACCCCTGAAAGAAAGTCCTTGCCTACCCAGAAATAAAGTGACAGCAATGATACGCTCAAGATAACATCGCCTGTCATTTACTTCTTTGATGTTTGCAGCTTGTAATTTGTGAACAATATCACCAGTACTCTTTGTGTCTTTAAATCCAGCCCATAAGGTGTTTGCATTTGCATGATATGAAATCTTAACATGCTCTCTAAATGAATCATGTGCCCTTTTCCAATTAAGAAATCCTGTGCTTAACAAAGAATCTTCATTAGGGCAAGTTGCTCCATATTTCATTCCAAAGCATCTACAAGGATAGTAAAAAGCAGCATCTAGAGTAACAGAATATTCTAACCAGTTGAAAGACAGCCTGCAGCACTTGCTAAATGACTTCTTCCTTCAATTCCTAACCGTAAGCTAAGATCAGCAGACAAAGCCTTTCTGGATGTTCCCTGCTGTCATACCAAAAAAGGAACTGGCTCCTTCCAATATGCAGCCCCTAAGTTGTGGAACCAGCTTCCTCTGGACCTCAGATATGCACCCTCACACCCTGCCTTCAAGCGTGGCTGAGACTTCACTCACCCTTGATCAATGCACCTGCTTGACCCTACCTGATCTTCACATCTCCCCTGTTTCTACTCCCTCCCCTTGCTACCTATCTCCTCACTTCTCTCCTCCCCATCCTCCTAAGACTTACCCCTTTCCTTAAGCTCCCCTATCTTTTTGTCCATTTGATGCAATTATACTAGATAGATATGAATGATCGCCTTATTTAACTGTTATGTGTTATTTCTCTTAACTATCATTTTTTTTTCTTCCGCTACCAGGGCACTGTCTAAATAGACTACAGCCAGAAGTTGGTACTGTAAGGTTCACTTCCCCCTTCCCCTCTTTCCCCTACTCTTTACCACTGAACGTCCACGGCCAGGGACTGTTACCGGCTCGTATGCCCAGTCTCAGAACCACGAGCTCGGCTGCACTTACCCTCCTACTACCACTGAAGCCATAAGTGCGCTGTATTTTCTCTCCCGTCCACTGCCTCCCATTTCTCTCATGCCCAACAGTGGGAGCATGAACCCGGTGTCCCCCTAGCCTGCCGCCGCAAAAGCCGCTAGTATATCTCTCAAATTCCATTGGCTGCCTGCTGCTGCTCACCAGTTTATGGCTTCTTCCTACCCAACTTAGTCTTCTAACTCACTGCCGGGTGTCTTAATTATCTCCCCCGATATGGCTCACCCTCCCACCTCCATACCACGTTTCTGGCTGTCTACCCCCACCACAATCTCCTTGGCCTGTACCCTTCCCTGCCACTCCACACCATCTGGCCCAGCGGGGGAACCACAAACCCGGCTAATATCCAGTGCTTTTTCCGGTAAAGACATAAGTTTTCCCCTACGGCTCTCAGACTCCCTGATCCTGACCCTTTACTAGTACCAACACTCTCCTGTAACCTCCTTGTACTGTACTGTTTGCTCATTGCCTAGACTAGCCTACATCATGTTAGCCTAGCTGAAATTGCCTCTGTATATGTAATGAATGTACTCTGTACTGATTGCCTCAATTGTAATGTTGCTTCCTTGTGTTATCCTGTATTGTACTCTCCCGGGTCATGCCTGAAAATAGTCACCTGCTGGCTAGCGCACCTACCCGGTAAACAAAAGCTAAATAAATAAATAAAATAAATAAATTTTCAAATCAGTGAAACTGGAATGACCTTTTTTTCCCTCCAAATGTGTGCTGTGGTTAACAAGGCAACTTACTCTGAATAGGCCTTGTCTCAAGTGTTCCCACGTCTGTGATATTTTGAGCATTTACAGTACTAGTTCACTGTTCATTTTATTTATGCCTTCTGTGTCTGTGTCAGCATCAATATAACAGTGACTGTTCTGGTCACTTGTGCTTGTTTCAGTGTTCCCCTCATGCACAGTGGTACATGATGTAGTAGAATCAGGGAATGCAACATTATCATCATTACTTTCTGAATTGGCAATTACTCACACTTCTTCATGTGTATTCTTTTCTTTGGTCTTAAAGAAATGTTGGATGTCCTTTTTTATGAAACAGTGGAAACCAACAAGTTCTGATATACAGTACTTCTTTGCAATACAACTGAGTCTGAGCCACACACTGCCACCTCAGGGCTCACAGCAATGCAATGGCAATGGCACAGACACACTAAGGTTTATTGTCACTCAGGCTGCTGTGATTTAAACTGCAACTACAATTTTGTTTAACACAGTACAGCGACACACACTGCTGCCCTCAGCCCTCCCACAAGCCCAGTACTACTGGCAAAAAAATATCTCAGGTACGCTGGGTCACTGGTGAGGTGGATCAGAGGCTGCTGTGATTTAAACTGCAACTACAATTTTTTTTTTAACATAGTATGGTGACACACACTGCTGGCAACAGCCCTCCCATGAGCCCGGAACTACTAGCAAAAAAATATCTCAGGTACGCTGGGTCACTGTGGTGAGGTGGATCAGAGGCTGCTAAGATTTAAACTGCAACTACAATTTTTTCTTTTATTAGTAGAGTACAGCGATACACACTGCTGCCCTCTCAGCCCTACCACAAGCCCAGCAGCCAGTACTGGCAAAAAGCAAATCTCAGCCTCAGCCTGAGGGCCTCAGGTACTCTAGGTCACTGATGTGGTGGTGGATCAGATTTAAACTGTCTGCAACTACAACGATTTTTTGTTTTACAACAAAATTTCCCCTGCCCTCTGAGCCAGGCCACCTAGATTGTGCTGACTTGAGTTGATAACTGTAGAGACTGACTCAGTTCTCAGTCACACCCACACAAGATACAGACTAGACTAGAAAAGTTATGTTCCTTTGGCCTAGTAGGCCTAGAGTGAAGAACGGGCCTTCCTTTTTTTCCTTGCCTTACAAAAGTGGCAAAAAAAGACCAAGAACTACAAAGTTAGCAGCAGCAATTGCTGAAATACAGAAAATGACTGTTTTTATGCCAAAATATAGAAGTCGTATTCTCTTTTCAAAATCCACAAACACAGAGAGAGGAGACAAACAGTGCACTGACTGAACATGCAGTGCTTTTGCTTTCACTCTCTTACTCTGTCTCTCTCTCTCTCTCTCTCTCTCTCGTCTGTCTCTGTCTGAATAAAGGCTACATCCTACATGATACTCACTAGCCACTCACAAGGCTCTATTGCTGTGATGACACTCTGTAGTTTACTCTACTTGATAGTCACATGACTATCAAGTAGCATAAACTACAAAATAGGTATCCCATAATGCACATAGGTGTCCAGAAGAGTGACTGTCTGTCATGTGACACAGTCAGTGACAGCAGCTGGCCGCTGCTCATTGCTGGACCAGCCAGCATGCAACAAGTCAAGCAGAGCAGAAGAAATGTGTCCCGGCCGACCAGTCCCTCCAGTAGTCCACCGCACCCCACCATTATTATGTCATGATGTTGATGATAATGCCTGTTAAACTGAATCTTGAGTTGACTCACCCACCTTGCACAGGCATCCATCCAAAAATGAAATTCTGTCTCTCTGTCTTTCTTTCTTGTTGTCCCCAGCCCAGTCTTCTTCTTATCTCCTCCTGGCTCTAGTCTGCTCGTTCTCTTCTACAGTGAGTAGCTGCAGCAGCAGCTGCAATCAGTCCCCTCAGCTCTCTGCAGTCCACTCCAAAGTCCCCACATTGACTGTCTCATCTGTTGTGTCATCCCTCCCAGCCACTGTTGTAATTGTCCTCATCCTGTGTCCACTCCCCAGTAAGTGAGTGTCCCAGGCTCCCGGCTCCATCCCCCATGACCGTGACCCCTTCCCGACCTGACAACCGACAGACCAACCAGACTGGCGACTTGCTGCATTGCAGCACACAGCAGATGAGCAAGCATTTAGGCTCCCGAACAGATCCTGAGTCCCAAACAGTACTCCCTCGCTCCTGCTGTCCCTTTCAGTCTGCCATGATTGCCATCAGTGCCACCATGCGGCATGCACCATCACTAGGGTAACCACAGATTCCTCACCAATCAGAAAACAGTCTGAAAGGAGCTGTGATGGTTGCCATGGTGACGACGGGGACAAAAAAGAGCTCAGATAGTAAGCATTTAATATCCTATGTGGTGTGTGGCAGCTGGGCTGGGGAGGCTGCATTGCTTTGCAATGCAAAAGCAATCTGCAATGTTTTGTTTTTTAAAACATGGGACAAAAAACATTCAGGGCCCAAGACAAAACATTCAGGGCTCCAGCCCCGGAGGCCCAGCCCTAGCAACGCCTCTGGAGAGCAAGCGAGTGAGCTGGTGGGGATCATGAAGAAGCACAGCATGGAAAGAGAGGAGCTGGAGTTTTATAAAATTCATGCCAGAGATGGAGTGCAGCTGCTAGACTGGAATGTCTATGGGAGTGGGCAGCGATTGTGCGTCGGGAGGTGTCTCAGCTGTTCAGTAGTGCGAGATTTTTGGGTTGGGGAGGAATGAAGAAAATATGTTGTTCAATTTGTTTAAGTGTGGAATATGTGTATTTTTTGTTCATGTGACTGTTTTGGAGTGTCAATAGTGATGAGGTCTGTAGCTTGCTGTCTTGGTTAGCGAGAAAAAATGACGTGCCATTTTAAAATGTAAGTGTTATTATGTTGGGTAGTTGTGGCACTTGTTTTTTTCCAGGCATTGTTAAGATGTAACAGCCCAGATGGCACACTGTTTTAGCAAATCAGGGTGGAAGTTTGAGTTTAGCCATTATCTAAAAGACTGTACATTCCCCCCTGAGGGGCTTGGGATTTGGCGCAGCTGGATTTGTACTGATATCGGTTTCAAATTGACATCATTTAGGAATAATTGCCATGTGGTCAGAGAGTGTGCCAGGCTGATTTCAGTTTTACAGGGGGAAGTGAGCTAGTCAGATTAACTGCCATGCAGTCAGATAGGTGGCAGGAGGTTTCACTGCTGCAGGGGGAGCAGGTTGGCTGGCTGCTTCACTGTGCCAAGAATAGGTTTGGTGAATGAATCAGTCACCTCGGATCCCCTACCCCATCTTCTGGTGCAGGACTAAATAAATGATTGGTTAACAGGAGTTATGGGGCTCCCAGAAGGCATTAGAGAAAACGTTGCCAGCTGCTCCAGCTCACATTACCCAGTTTAGCTGAAGCAGGAGGGGGTTTGGAGCCAGAGGATTGACTGCACTTCTGGCCTTACATAACACACAGAAACGAGTGTCTGCCTTTAATGAGTTTTTCTTGAAAGCCAGTCAATGGTTCAAAAAGGAATTTCCCTAATCTTGCAGTACCAGAACTTGATCTTGATTTTTCAGTGAAATTTAATAGATGTTTAATTTTCTTCTCTCAGATTAAAGGGGAAGATGTTCATGAGGAATTGCTCAATTTAGACACCAGAAAGGGAGCTGGATGTAATGATATTGCCTCTATCTTTTATAAGATCAGAGCCAGTATCTTGCATAAACATTTGGCATATCTTTTTAATTTTTCTTCGCAGATTGTTCAACTACCTGATGATTGGAAAACAGCAAACATAATCCTAATATTCAAAGGAGGAGCTGATTCTGACCTGAACTGTTACCAGTCTATTTCTATTCTACCCACAGCTAAAACATATTTAAAAATTGATTTACAAACAATTTTCATTTTACCTTAGTACACATAATTCAATAACAGATTTTCAAGCTGGTTTCAGAAAGGATCAAAATACAACTAATGTAATTTCTAAGGTCACAAGCAATGTTTTTGAAGCATTTGATAATGACCAACACCTTTCTGCAGCATTTCTAGATCTGTCCAAGGCATTCAATAAAGTTGATCACACTATTCTCTGTAATAAATTAAAGGCTATTGGGCTTGGCTACTCTGCATTACTTTGATGTAATTCTTACCTAACAATGCATCAACAATGTGTAAAAGCTGCTGTTTCACGTTCACATCTGGATATGGTTAGGAGTGGGATTCCACAGTGATCTATCTTGAGCCCCCTGTTATTTCTTCTTTATGTAAATGATCTACCAAAGACTTGTTCTCCATCAACAAGCATTTTCATTTATGCAGATGATACAGTCATATACTATATCACAACCATCGTGATGCAGAGCAGTCTGTTAGAGTATTACAAAATGATTTTTTCCAAATGCAGAGTGCTTTGTTGGATGTTAGATTGCTGCTAAATGAACATATAACCCAGTTGATGCTTTTCACAAAAAAGCCAACTACACACAATAATTTGTCCCTGTAATAAAGTAGGAGTTTTGCTATAGCTAGGGTGATCACTTATAAATATTTAGGTTATTGGATGAATGTCTAAATTTTAATTTCCTTATAGATAAACTGTCAAATAAATTAAAAACATTTTTATCCTTTTTTTATAGAAACAAAAGATATTTCAGCTATCCTATTAGGACATTATTGGCAAACTCCTTATTTATCTCTGTACTTGATTATGGTGATTGCATTTACTGAACAGCAACTGCTAAAACGTTGAATCATTTGGATATTTTATATCGCAGTGCACTAAGGTTTATTACTGGACTTCCATTTAACACTCATCACTGTCAGTTATATGTAGCTACAGGCCTGACCTCATTGTCAGTATGAAGGGACATGCAGTGGAACTTACATGTTTAAAGATTTGTTATTGACACCCTGTCTAAATTTCTTACTAGTTCGTTATGTTACAGAAGACATTCATCTAATTGTCTTAGATCATTTGATACAGTAAGTTTAATAATTTCTAGACAGTGGTCTAAATTTGGTTTCATTCAGTTAGCCTCCTCTGTCCCTTGTACTTGAGATTTAATTAAGAAAAAATGCAATTTAAATTCCTTTATATCCTACACTCATTTTAAGGCTTCTATTGCTAGAATGTTCCATACCTCTTGTGATTGCTTTGGCTGAATTTTATAACATAAGGCATAATAATGACTCATAAGTTACCCTGGAACTTAATGTATGTAATGTATATTGTTTACTATTGTTTTCTATTGATTGTATGTTTTTTATGTATTGATTGTATGTTTTTTTTTATGTACTGATTCAAAGTAACAGAACAAAAGAGAAAACAGGGAGGAGAAGAAGCACTGTGGGTAAATTTGGAGACCGGCAATGGCACCACAATCAGCACAGGGGTTTTATACAGACCCCCTTCTCAGGGGGAGGAAATGGACAAGGAAATGATAGAAAGTATACTTAGTATGGCAAAAAAAGGGGAGATATTGCTGATGGGTGATCTGAATATGCCAGATGTTAACTGGAGTGCAATTGCCACAGCCACTTCGAAGAGTGGGGTTATTCTAGATGCCCCATGCCTTAGACAACTAGTATTGGAGCCCACTCGAGAGGGAGCAATCTTAGACCTGGTTCTATCAAATGGAGATGAAGAGAGGATCACAGATGTAGAAGTGGGTAGCCATCTGGGAACTAGTGACCATCGAACAGTATGGTTCACAATAAACACAGCAATAGAGTCAAGCCATACAAAGGCAAAGGTACTGGACTTTAGGAGGGCTGACTTTTCCAAAATGGGTAAGTGCCTAAGGAATGCACTAGCAAATGGGCAGGAAGGAGGGGTTGAAGAACAATGGGGAATAATACAAACTGCCATCACAGAGGCAACAAGCCTTTGTGTGAAGCAAATAAACAAAACTAAATGATGTAAGAAACCACTATGGTTCTCAAGGGAAGTGGCGGTGAAGGTTCAAGAGAAAAAGAAAGCTTTCAGGAAGTACAAGGAATCACAGAAGGAGCAGGACAGAGAACTGTATCAGTTAAAGCAAAGGAAGCTGGGAGGCAGTCAGAACAGCAAGGCCCAAACCGAGAAAAGATAGCCAACTCAGTTAAGAAGGGGATAAAACCTTTTATAGGTACATCAGGGAGCGAAGGAAGACCAAGGGAGGATAGTGAGGCTTAATAAAGGGGGAGGGTGGGCAGAGGGAGACTGTGAAAAGGCAGAGATACTAAACAAATATTTTTGCTCAGTATTTACAAAGAAAGGGGGGTACCTAGAACAAACAGTAGAAACACTCTGGATATAGAAGTTGATACCAGCCCATTTACAGAAGAAAGGGTTCTGAAAGAACTTTTAAAACTGAAGGTGGACAAAGCAATGGGGCCTGATGGGATTCATCCTAGAATTCTAAAAGAACTAAGGGTAGAATTAGTGACACCACTGACTACCATGTTTAACAAATCATGGGAGGATGGGGTGGTACCCGAGGAATGGAGGAGGGCAGATGTGATTCCCCTTCACAAAAGTGGGAGCAAGGCAGAAGCAGGAAACTACAGACCTGTTAGTTTAACCTCAGTGGTAGGGAAAATGATGGAATCACTTCTGAAGGAAAGAATTGTCGAGTATCTAGAGGCCAGAGGGGCACAGGACCCAAGGCAGCATGGATTCACAGCAGGAAGGTCATGCCAGACAAATCTGATAGATTTCTTTGACTGGGTGACCAAAGTAGTAGATCAGGGAGGGGCTGTGGACATGGCCTACCTAGACTTTAGCAAGGCATTTGACACAATCCCGCACAAAAGATTAATATACAAGTTAGCTAGCCTGGGAGTGGGTCCCAAGATGACAGCCTGGGTAAAAAATTGGCTGGAAAATAGAACACAGAGAGTAATAGTAAATGGAGTTCACTCTGATGAAGGGGGTTACTAGTGGGGTACTGCAGGGTTTAGTATTAGGACTGATCCTCTAATGTCTTTATAAAGCGACATTGCAGAGGGACTGGAAGGAAAAGTATGTCTCTTTGCCGATGACACAAAGATCTGCAACAGAGTTGATGCACAAGTTGGGGTGGAAAGGATGAAAGGGACTTGGCAAGGTTAGAGGAATGGTCAAATGTATGGCAGCTTAGATTCAATGCTAAGAAGTGCAAGGTAATGCACCTGGGAAACAAAAACCCAGGGGAAGAGTATGCAATGGGGGGTGATATACTAACAACAACAAAAATGGAAAGGGACCTGGGGTAGTCATATCAGATGACCTAAAGGTGGGCAAGCAATGTGAGAGGGCAGCAATGAGGGCTGGGGGGATATTGGGATGCATAGGGAGAGGCATCACCAGTAGAAAACAGGAAGTTATTATCCCTCTGTACAGACAGCTGGTCAGACCCCATCTGGAGTACCACGAGCAGTTCTGGAGACCCAGTCTTCGCAAAGACATAGACAGGATGGAAGCTGTCCAGAGGAGGGCAACTAAAATGATGCAGGGTCTGCACTGGAAGACATATGAAGAGAGACTAAAGGAGCTTAATATGTATAGCCTCGAGGAAAGGAGGGAGAGGGGGGACATGATAGAAACTTTCAAGTACCTCAAGGGAATCAACAAAGTCCAAGAAGGTAGCATCTTTCAAAAAAAGAGGTGTGCAAGAACAAGGGGGCACAATTTGAAGATGGGGGGGTGGCTCAGAGGTAATTTAAGGAAGTATTTTTTCACAGAGAGGGTTGTGGATTCATGGATCGGCCTTCCGGAGGAGGTCGTGGAGTCAAAAACAGTAGTGGAATTCAAGCATGTATGGGACAGTCATAAGGCAATTCTAGGGGATGGGGGTAGGAAGAAGTAGGCTGCTGGTTAACTAGGATCTGCAGCTTATCCAGTAGGCAGGGAAATGGGCAGACTGGGTGGGCCAAGCGGTCCTTATCTGCCATCAAATTCTTTGTTTCTATGATGCAATTGAAAATGAGAGATTCTCTCTCAATTTGCTTTCCAATAAATGAAAATGAATAAATGGTTCCCAGCCGGCTCGGGAGAGGGCCTATATTTTGACAGGTTTCATTGCTTCTGAGCATGCCACAAGGTGTGGTGAGACATGGAGCAGGAGGGAGGAGGGAGTACAATGGGTGAATGTAAACAGGAAGTCAATTATAGCAATTAAAAAAAATAAATCTGTGTCATGGAAGCATTAGTGGGCAGGCACATGCACAACAAGCAGCCAGTGGCCATCTTTGGGTTGGCGAGCACATGTATGGCCAGTGTACTGCAGCCATCTTGGGCATTCCAATACAGTGCAGGCAGTGCAATAAGGTATGATGGGCAGGCAGTGGTGGCATGTTTGACAGAGTAGGGAAACACAGTGTTTTGCAAGTAAGAGCAAAAAGATATTTAACAAAATAAGGAATTGCAGAGTTTTTTAAATAAGAGCAATGATGCAGATAGAGGATTAGGTAGGCACCCTGGGAAGAATGGTAGTACATGAATGATGCAGCCACTACATGTAGGGATGCTCAGCCAGCTATTCTTTGTGACACAGGTGGGCCAGAGGTCAGGTGGAGGAAGAGAATATGGGTGCAATGTGGCTCATTGGTGAGTAGCTGGGCTGACACTGTTAGGCCCTCGCCTTACTAGCCTGGGTTATTAAAACTAAAATGCAATGAGTAAATTAAATAAGGTTGACAGCAGTACTTGATGTGATAAGGGGGGAGTGGGAAAGGCCAGGATGGAGGAAAATGGACAGGATGAGGAGAATGATGACACTAATGCTTTTTTGTGTACACAGTATGGCCCAGTGACACCACCGAAATAGTAAGGACAGGGCCAGGTTGCATTTTTCTTTCTGTCTTTCAGCTTCAGAACACTGGTGAATGCTGGAAAAGAGAGGGTGCCACAGAAACAGGGCACAGATGAGTTTGAAAAGCACCTACTGTACAAGCACTGGTGCAGGAGAGAGGAAAGGAAGGCTGGGACTCCTTTTTTCCAGATTAAACAGGATTGTTTAAAAACCAGTGGAAGAAGAGCCATCATGGCTTCAGACTCTGATGATCCATACTATGGAGCCAGCACTGAGGATGGATCCTTTGCCAGCAACTCAACCAGCAGCAGTTAAGGCATGAAGACAGAAGATAACACCGGTGCCTTGGCAACCAAAGGTGAAGAAAGCAGCAACTACAAAGCCAGCAGCAAAAATGACACCACAGAAGGGGAAACAACAGAGGGTTCTGACAGCACCAGTTACCACAGAGACAGGTAGGCCCACTTTTGGGGACTGGAGTCTGTAGCAGAGGAGGAAGTTGGTTAAAAGCAATTTTGAGGGGGGTAACCCTAGGGAGGAGCTGTCTCCAAAGAGGTACAGGTAGGCAAAGAGGAAGTGGCAACCCCAAAAGCAGGGTAGCTTGACAGAGGGGGCCCAAGACAAGATAAGAGTAGGCCCTGGTGGCTGCTCCAACCAACTGGTTGAATTGCAGAGATCAAGTGGTGAGTGGGAGTGGGGAAGGCTGGTCAAGAGTCTGGTGGCAGAGACCCCCACCTCAGCTGAGGAACCAACAGAACAGCTTGCATTATACAGTGTGGTGCTGGTCATCAAGTTAGGGCTGAGGGTGAACCTGGAGAGGGCAACACTTGTTTGTTTTGGAAAAGAGGCTTAATTGGCCCTTTGCACAACTGGAAGATATTGCACTGTGGTATCTCTGAATCAGTCTATGGGAACAGGGTCAGTCATACACAGGGGGGAGTGCCAACTGCATGGGGATAGCCCTGGGGACATTGCATCCAGAAGAGATTATACTGTCTCCAGGGAGTCCATCAGCAGCACATTCTCCAGTACCCACCTTCCCCACTGAAGGATTCATTAATCTGGGGAGCTAATTAGGTCCTACTTTACTGAAAAAGTGTGGTTGCAGATTTTGTTTGGGGGGGATATGTGGACATGTTCTCCTTCTTGAATTGACACGGGGAGCCAGATGGCAAGAAGGACAAGAAAGAGAAAAAGAAAGTAGAAGGGTTTGAGACAAAGAGATGGGTGCAGGTCCAATGCACTTGGTAAAAATTGGTCAGTGGATTTGACTATATTTGCTGGGACCATCAAACAAGCAGCTCCATAGAAAAGCCTATAGTTTAAGAAATTATTACAGCAAGGTCATGGCAATTGAAGTAGTTGATAATCTGTTGTTCCCTGCCAATAAAGGCCACAACACAGATACTTTTCAAATGCTGTTTTTTATTTAAATAGCCACAATTTTTGCCTTTCAGACTTCTTTGGGGGAACTGTAACAGTAACTGTAACTGTTGCAGTTTTCCCTAAAGAAGCCTGAAAGGCAAAGTATTGGAGCTATTTAATAAAAAAAATTACTTAAAAAATATTTTGTATTGTGAACTTTATTGACACTGTGCATCCCACTACCAACCACTTTCAGGAGTTTCCACTAAGGCTAGCTCCACAGAACATTCCAGTCATCAATGCTGATTACCTAAAGGACAACTTCTAATCTGTCATGGTGATACATTCCAGTAAACTGGGTTATGGGTCACTGGAATACAACCAAGAATTTTGTCAGCAGAAACAGGATGACCCAGCATGATATTGTGGGGTGCTGGACATGACTCTGCTGGGGCCATTGAACATACGAACATACGAAGAAGCCAGCAGAAGAAGGCCATTTGGTCTATCTAGTCTACTCATAGTATGCTAGAACATGAGGGGTTGTAAAACACACAGGCAGTGGGTTTCCAGTTAGGAGGGCACAGTCTCAAAAGAAAGGGGTGCAAGGGGTGGCAGCTCAGGGAGGGACTGGGTCAGGGTGTTGTTGCAACCATAACCAAGGCTTTTCAAATTGGAAATATGTAGGTGTAAGCATAAATGCATGGCCTGCAGCTGGATCCATCCCTTTACTCAGTTTAAACTGGAGGGGGGCTGGCCCCCCACTATATCAGAAGTGGCACTATCAGCCAACTAAACCAAATAAGGGTTGACAGAATTAGGCCATGGCTCTCCAAGTACCCTGACCATGAGGCTGTTTGATCCATGAAAGGCATGTTCACAGTTGGGTTTCTGATTCTCTACTAGGGCCCAAAATGGTGTTACAAAGCTGAGAACTTAAAATCTGCTAGGGAGAGACCAGATCTTGTCAGGGAAAACATTGCAAAGGAAGTGGGGGCTGGTAGGATTAACAGACTCTTTTTAGCAATGCCTTTACCATTGTTGCAAGTATCACTGATTAGGGTGGTGCCCCCAAAAAACACCCAGCGAGTTTAGGATGATAAATAACCTGTCTTACCTGGAAGGAAACTATGTTAATGATTACATTGACCCATGGTTGTCAAAGGTGACTTACACCATTTTTGACAGAGCAGCAGAAGTGTGAGGATGGCAGGGAAAGGGGCTCTGCTTGCGAAGGTGGACATTCAATCTGTCTTCAGTTTATTACCAGTTCATAATGGGGGTACAGATAGACTTGGGAAGAAATTTAAAGGAAGTATTATGTGGACAGTTGTATGCCCATGGGTAGTGCATGGCGTGCATGGTGTTTGAGCATTTCAGCATCTTTTTACAGTGGGTGGTGATTTCGTGGGGAAAGAGAGGACTGAAATTGTCCATTATGTGGATGATGTTTTGTTTGTTGGAAGGGTCAGCATTGGGGAATGCAGACACTTGCTGAAGATTTTTCAGGAGGTATGCATGGAGTCTGGGATATCATTGCCAAAAGCCCAGACTGAGGGCCCCTGCACAGTGCTGTCCTTTTTAGGTTTTGAGATAGACACCCAAGTCACGGTGTTCCAGCTGTCTGGAAAAAAGCTACAGGCCCTGATAAAATTATTAGCTAGGGTGGCCTGAACATGCAAAAAAACATTAAGGGAATTTCAACAACTGTTCGGGCACCTTAACTTTCCATGTAAAATCATTATGATGGAATGGACTTTTCTGCACAGAATGGGTGTTTTTTTTGGGTACCATCCTAATCAGTGACACTTGCAATAATGGTAAAGGCATTGCTAAAAAGAGTCTGTTAATCCTACCAGTCCCCACTTCCTTTGCAATGTTTTCCCTGACCAGATCTGACTGACGAAAGCCATGTCATAGACTCCAGATAGCAGAGAGCATGAGGAATGATTTGGTGGTCTGAATTACCTTTTTGAGTTGTTTTAATGGCATTTCAATTTTGTTGATGGCCACCATCAGCAAAGAAATAAAGCTTTACATCAGTGCATCTGGAGGCTTTGGCTTCAGGGTGTGCTTCCAAGGAGCAAAACTGTGGCCAAGGATTTGGCAGGAATGAAGGCTGACAAAAAAGTCACCTTGCTGAAATTGTTCCCAATTGTTGTGACTATCTGCGTACTGGGCTCTGGCTTTTTGGAAAAGAAAGTTATTTTCCGGTTGGACTACATGGGTGTGGTATACACCATTGATGGTCAACTGGGGGCCAAACAGTCAATAAGAGATTTGAAGTGAGTACTTGTGTTAAAATGCTCAATGTTGAGCATCCACTTTAAGGCGTTGCATATGCCAGATGTTGATAATGACATCACTGATGCTCTTTCTCATTTGTAGTGGCTGAGGTTCTTGGACATATTGCCTGAAGTGGAGGAACACGCCAGTGTAGTCCAAGCCTTCCTCTGAGATTTGGTGAACAAGAAGCTTGAAAGCTAATGAGGAACAGCAGTTGTCAGCATGGCTCACTTGGTAGCACATCTGCCTCTGGGCCAGAAGGTCATGGGTTCTGGTCCTACACCAGGATTAGGTTCATACCACCAACTCTGGCACCTGAGTGCAGTACGACAGGGGTGCTGTACTGTCAGAGTGTGCCATCCTTTGGATGAGACTCTAAACTGAGGTCTCTTCTATCTGTGTCCAGGTGTAAGTAAAAGAACCCAAGGCACTTTTTGCAAGAGTAGGGGAATTTTTATTAGATCAGAAAAGAAACTCAGACAAAATTCATGCAGTACAAAAAATAGAAATGAAACAAAGAAAATCAGCTAACTCAAAAGTAAAATTAAAGCAAGTAATACAAAGGCAGAAAGGGACCAATGCCTTATGTTATAGCCAAAAAATCCACCCCCCCAGCAGTCCTAATATATCCATCTAGAGACAGTGTTGGCCTCACTGTCATGAATATTAAAAATATGCTTTTTAATGAAATAAAACAAATGTTCCTGTAAAAACAATTATTGTTGAATAGTTAGCCTACATCTTAACTGCCAGATCCAGAACTTGAAACAGGCCAAAATGACTCTGAGGCTGCTAGGGTTATAATTACTCCCAATGTCTCAGAAAACTGCCCAAAAAAGAGAGAGTCAAGCGAAATTGCATGGAAAGGAGAATGATTTCATTTTTGTGAAAGAAGGGTCCAGAAATCTTTACTGTAGGGAAACTCAAAATGTTTGTTCCATTGTCTCCAAATCAGTTGGGCAAGTGGATCAAGGACAACATCTGTCACCAATCTCCTTGTGTTTTAAATTGTTCCATACATTGAGTTTACTGTGGACACATAACCAGGTTACATCCCACATTTTTAGTGGAATTCTAGAGTCCATCAACAGACACCTTACGTGATGTCTGTCCCAAAAAGTTCTATCAAAAAATTGGGAGTATACAAGAAAATGCTGTTGCACCACAAAATCATAAAACGTTTTCCTAGAAAAAGTAGTAAGCTGACTCTTCATAACATGCCAAGATTTCAATTTATCAACTCAATCCTTCAAATAATAAGGAAGCATACAATATTTCTCATTTTTTTGAAATAGTTGCATTAAGCTTCCAATCAGTGAACCCTGGTGTAAGATACTCCTGCAGCCACAAACCCCAATCTTTCAAAACAGACAGGGATAATGCTTTTATATTTACATAAATGAAAATACTGTAGAAGAAAATGAATGGCTTAATCATACTTAGACTATCTTGTTTGACATCCAAATACATTATCCCCCACCTAAAGAAAAGTTATCTATCTGCCACTGCTTTGTTTTGTTTAGTTTTTCCCCTGGACACTCAAGTTTTTGGTTTGTCCTTTGTGTGTTCCTGCATCTCTTTTTTCTGTTAGTCTGGTTTTTGTCTGTATGTGTTTTCTATTGGGTGTTGCTCTCTGTGCTGCACTGGGTATATTGCTGCACTGGATATATTGCTTTAAGAAATGCCTTTTTATATGCACCACTAGTCACCTACACTCACACTCTGTAGATTATTGTTTAGTCGATACATAAGCACATTCTCTCACTTCAGTGTGACATATTTGATGTGCGTTTCGGTCACCATTTTATTTTTTCGACACTTGAAGTGCGGATTGTCTCCTTCAAGGCAGGAGCCATGATGTATTCTGCTACACCACCAGTTTCCTAGATCCTTGTGTTGTGGACTAATTTACCATTTGTTATTACTATGGTAACTGAACCTTGAAGTGACCAGTTTTGAATCGCAACAAAGGCAAACCTCTGCCTAAAGGATACTGTTGTTGTGGGTGAGTGTGCACGTGGGGTGTCCAATAAAGTCCAGAAAAACAGTCAGGATCCAATACTTCCAGATTTATTATAAGCAGAAGAAAATAAAACAAACTGAAAGTGGAACTTAAATATAAAATAAACCAAATAGTGCCCAGGAAATCATAAGTTAACATAGGGTTCTTGCCAAATAACACCTAGGACCAGGCTAGGCATCTAGTAGGGTTGCTTTCCTACCACACACTGATTTAGTACTTCACATTCACTCCTTTTATACAGGATAAAGGAGCACATGACTTGGATAACTCCTCCCAAAACAGTTTACATCTTAAATATATCTCAAAATCAGTTTAAAATCTGTCTTGAAATATGTCAGTCATGCATACCTTATTTTCATTCATTTTGATATTCCAAAAGTAAATTTCTACCATGTTGTGAGGATTTTTCCTCTAACAGATCTTTACCAAGCTCCTCCCTTAAACCTTTGTCATAAAATGGCGGAAACAAGGGCCGTCCAGCTCTATAGGAAGGTGGACTGAGAGAAGGAATGAAAGCAACAGGCAAGTAAAAACTACTTCCTTAATTCCTCACACAAAAGTAGGAACTTTTGTTTTTCTTAATTCCCCTTATCTTTTATTAGCTGTATACCCATTCCTTTTCTATACCCCAACTTGTGCAGCTTAAACTTTTAAGAGGCACTTGAAAAAGGGGTTTAAAGGCATTTATTCACTTGGGCTTTAAGTTTCAGGCTGCAACACACGCTACATTGCAAGGGAATCCCTAACAGCATTTTAAACACAGCCTGTTTTGAGCTTCTATTTTGTTTGGGAACCATAGGAACACATATAGTGAAAGTAATAACTTTATTAAGTAGAACCTGCTTAGTGATTCTCAAAATAGTGAGAACGCTTGATTCAGACAATTTTTAAGCGTTTTCTCACATTAGCATGATTGCACAGTCGCGCGGTGCGATCGTGTACTGCGTTGTGCTGATTCACTTAAAGCGCTAAGCGCTGCAAAATGGAGCTTTCTTAATCACTAGGGCTTAAATACTGAGAAAAACGAGCAGGAAAACAAGGAAAGGGATAGAAAGACTACTCATAGGTGGCCAAACTTTGAGTAGAGCAATGACAGGACTCTTAGCAATAAAGAAGGAAAGAGACAGCATGAAAGAGGATTGTTGCAACAGATTTTATTTAATTTTAAGAAGGGGAAAACAGTATTTAAAGCCCAAATTAGTTCTCAGAGTAAAATAAATATTGCAGAAATACTTTATTATGCTCTACAACATCGTGAGCATATACAGGCTTTTTTGGGGGTTACAGACCCTATTACAGTCCTCCCCACTCAAAATGAAAACTATTAGTTTTCAATACTTGAATCTTTTCTGCAGATATGAAATATGTAGCTCTCCTTTTTTTTTAACAAAAAAAAAGGAGGTGGAGCTTTAACCCGCCCACTTCCAAAGCTCCACCTCGGGGTCCCTTTATGTGTGTGCACGCATCTTGGGTACAATAAGTTCTCAAATAATATACTAATGTATTCATTCCCTGAGGTCTACTTTTGGTTCTAACATTATCTCTGCTCTAAAGTGAGACATGAAGTCAGCATTGCTATTAGCGGTGCCGGCTCTATGATTGACAGAAAATGTATATGGTTGCAGCGTTAGATACCACTGCATAACCCTTGGATTGCTATCTTTCATATTATGTATCCACTGTAGCGGATTATGATCGGTCCATACTTCGAATTGAGTTCCCCATAAGTAATATCGTAAGGACTCTATAGCCCATTTGAGTGCCAAACATTCCTTTTCTATTGTGGAGTACTTGGTTTCTCTTGCATGCAATTTTTGACTAATATATAGTACAGGATGCTCTTCTCCATGGTGGACTTGTGATAACACAGCCACCAGACCAACATTGGAAGCATCTGTCTGTACTAAAAAAGGTTTGTCAAAATCAGGACTTCTTAACACTGGAGAGGAACAAAGTATTGCTTTTATGGCAAGAAATGACTCCTCACATTCTGTGGTCCAGTTTACTTTTGAGGGCTTGTTCTTTTTTGTTAATTCAATTAAAGGGCTAGTTAAGGTCACAAATTGAGGCACAAAACATCTGTAATAGCCTGCTAGGCCTCAAAAAGAGCATACATGTTTTTTTTTGTGAGAGGAAGAGGACTTTTATCTACAGCATCCACTTTTCCTACCTCCGGTTTTACCTGCACATTACCAATTATAAATCCCAAATATCAAGCTTCCTCCATAGCGAGGGAACATTTATTGGGATTGATAGTAAGACCAGCTTGTGTTATAGTTTTTAAGACAGAAGTTAAATGTTTAACATGGCCTTCCCATGTTGGACCATAAGTAATTACATCATCTAAATAGGCTGCACCATATACAACATGTGGTCTCAGTAGTTTATCCATTAATCTTTGAAACTAGCTGGGGCCCCATGGAGTCCGAAAGGCATCACCAAAGGGGTGCTAAAAGCAGTTTTGTCTTTTGATGCTTTCTCCAGCGGAATTTGCCAGTATCCTTTAGTTGGATCAAGTATACTAACATATTTTGCCTGCCCAAGCTGGTCAATAATGTCATTTATATGGAACATAGGATAGCCATCAAACTTAGATATTGCATTAAGTTTTTGGAAATCTAGACAGATTCTTATCCCTCCCTCTTTCTTAGGGACAAGAACCATAGGAAAACCCCATTCGCTGTTAGCTTCTTCTATGATGCCCATTACTCTCATCCTTTCTATCTCTACGATTACATCTTGTTTTAATTTTTCTGGAATCCGATAGGGCTTTACTCTAATGGGTGTGTTTTGAAATGTTTGAATCTGATGAAATATTTCTGTAGTTTTCCCTGGGACCATTGTAAATGTAAAGGGGAAATGGCTTAAAATTTGAGCTAGTTCTTGCTTTTGGCTATCTGACAAAGAGGGGTTTATTGTCAAATCTTTTGATAATTGTTCTTCTTCCAGTCTATCATATGCCAGATCCATCTCATTGTCCAAATAATTGGAACATACATACATCACTTCAGCAGGTCTATCATGCAATTTTTTTTAATAAATTGGCATGATACACCTTTAGTTTTTGTTTTTTGTCTGGTATTTCCACTAAATATGTAGTGGGGCCAATTTGTTTCTGTATCACATAGGGCCCTTGCCACTTCATAAGTAACTTGTTTTCAGTGGATGGAAGTAGCAATAGGACACGGTCCCCTGAACTGAAGTGTTTTTCACCTACCCCTATGTCATATCTTTCTTTATGGTAGTCTTGCTTGATCTGGTTCTGCTTTTGTGCAATTTGGGTATACTTTGTTATTCTTTGTCGTAGCTGAGTTACATAGTCAAGGGTAGTAGGATTTTTCCAAGTAGTGATATCCTCCCACTGTTCCTTAACTACATCTAGAAGGCCTCTGGGATTCCTACCATATAATAGTTCAAAAGGTGAGAATCCAGTCGAAGCTTGAGGAACTTCCCGATATTCGAAAAGTAACAGTGGCAGATATAGATCCCAGTGTTTGCCTTCAACTTCTACATATTTTGTATCATTTTTTCAATGTTTTGCTAAAACGTTCAACTAAGCCATCAGTCTGGGGGTGATATGGAGATGTATAGATAGCTTCAACCCCCAGAGCTTGGTAAAGATGTCTCAACATGGCTGAACGGAAATTGGCTCCTCTGTCAGTTAAAATAACTGTAGGTATGCCTACTCTGCTAAATACCTTTAACAATTCCTCTTCTATTTTATCTGCTGTTATCGTGCTTAGAGGAATAGCCTCAAGATTTTTGCAGCATAGTCACACAACACAAGGGCAAACCTGTTGCCTTTAGCGCTTTTAGGGATGGGGTCCTATAATATCCATAGCCAATTTTTCAAAGGGCATAGCAACCAATGGTAAAGGTTGAAGAGGAACCTTGTCCTTGTTTGTAATTGGCACCACCCTTTGGCACTGGCTACAACATTTGCAATATTTGGCCACTTGATTATGAATGCCGGGCCAAAATAATCTATATAATAATCTTTTTAAAGTTCTGTCCCTTCCAGCATGTCCCCCACAAGGTACATCATGTGCCAGAAATATCAATTGTTCTCTGTACTGACTAGGAATTATTAACTGGTCTATAGTTTCCCTGGTTTTGGGGTTTTGACAAATTTTATATAACTTATCCTGTTGCAATTTATACATTGGAGGTGTACCACCCACTTCATCAGCAAAAACCTGGGAAAACAAAGGGGTTAATGTAGGGTCATTCTTTTGGTCACTAGAAAAGGAATCCAACATTACAGTTTTCATCATAGTATCATCACAACCTAAGTCTTTTGTTTTATTCCATGTCCATTGTTCTAGTTTCTTTTGCCCTCTAGACTTAAGAGTCTTTCCAGGAGCATCAAATATCTCACCATCAAAAGGAAACAGTTCACTGTTCATTTGTTCTTGAGATGCTTGAGCTCGTGTAGCCACAGCAGAAATGGATGAAGAGGCAGTCAATAAGTTTTTGAATATAGGAAAGTCATGACCCAGTATCACAGGTACAGGTAATCTAGGAACCGCACCTATCTTCAAGTGATGTGCCATGCCTTGTGCAGTAATAGTGGCTTCCTGCACAGGATACAAATGAGTGTCCCCATGAACACAAGTAACCCCCGTTGTCTCCGAGGGTGTTTCCATTTGGGCATCACTGAGTAGATCAGTATGTACTAGGGTTTGCTTACTGCTTGAATTGATTAACGTCATCACATCCTGTCCTCCAACATTAACAGACACGATATACTGTCCCCAATTTGCCAAGGCCAGGTGGGAAGGGTCTGATTTCTTCTTGGGGCAGAATCTAGCAATGTGTCCTTTAGTCTGACATTCTCGACAAATAATATCTGGGTTAAATGTTCTCATACCTTTTCTTTCATTAGGAGGAGAAGACTTAGTAGAAGGATGAGTAGGTGGATGTTTCATCAGTGATGGAGAGGTATTTCCCTCCTGAGACCCTTTTTGACGTTGTGGGCAAGCTGTAACAAAATCCTCAGCTAAACTGATAGCTTTTTCGGCTGTGTCAGGTCAGTGTTCTCTTACCCACATTTGGACTTTGTAAGGCAGTATTTTTATAAATTGTTCTAGGGCAACTGACTCAACCACTTGATTTACGTGTGTGTTGTGGGTTGTAGCCATTTAGTGCAAAGATCTTGTAATCGAGCATAAGTTTCTCATGGGGACTCAATGGTATGATATCTAAGTGTTTGAAACCTTTGGCAAAATGTCTCTGTACTAATGTCATACCGTTTTAATATGACTTGCTTAACATGATCATAGTTCATAGCATTCCCAGTTTCCACATGACTTTAAGCTAGCTGAGCCTTGCCTGTGAGATATGGGGCTAGACAAATAACCCACTGGTCTCTAGGCCACCCACATGCTGTTGCCACTCTTTAAAATGTTGTGATATATGCTTCGATATCATCACTGTCCATTAGTCTGGATATTTTATTGTCCTTGGGCCCACCACTGGGGGGTTGGGTCTGGCAGTACCAATAGCCTGAATAGCTTTAAGGGTCTCCACCCTGGTCTCATTTTGTAGACAGTCTCTCTCTCTCTCTCTCTCTCTCTCTGCTTCTCCAAATCGATCTGTCTCACACATAGCCATCTCAGCAGGTCTTGTACTTCGGAAGGGGATTCCTCCTCTTCTTCTTTGATATCTTCACCCCCAGTAGCTTCCTCCACTGTCTTTGGTTTACCAGTCTCCTTTCATCTGACATCACCCAAACTGGCAGCTAAGGGTAGCTGAAACTTGTCAACCATGGTCCTGGTCCATGCACCTTCAGGGACAGCTATTTTCACTTTTTCCAACTTCTTCTGCTCCTCCATAATGGCTCTGGATAATATCCACTAGGAAGACAGCTCTCCTTCCTTTGAATATCCCATCTCTGACACCAAATGTGCACGTGGGGTGTCCAGTAAAGTCCAGAAAAACAGTCAGGATCCAATACTTCCAGATTTATTATAAGCAGAAGAAAATAAAATGAACTGAAAGCAGAACGTAAACATAAAATAAACCAAACAGTGCCCAGGAAATCATAAATTAACATAGGATTCTTGCCAAATAACACCTAGGATCTGGCTAGGCATCTGGTAGGGTTGCTTTCCTACCACACACTGATTTAGTACTTCACATTCACTCCCTTTATACAGGACAAAGGAGCACATGACTTGGGATAACTCCTCCCAAAACAGTTTACATCTTAAATATATCACAAAATCAGTTTAAAATCTGTCTTGAAATATATGTCAGTCATGCACACCTTATTTTAATTCATTTTGATATTCCAAAAGTAAATTTCTACCATGTTGTGAAGATTTTTCCTCTAACAGATCTTTACCAAGCTCCTCCCTTAAACCTTTGTGATAAAAAGGGGGAAGCAAGGGCCGGCCAGCTCTATAGGAACGTGCACTGAGAGAAGGAATGAAAGCTACAGGCAAGTAAAAACTACTTCCTTAATTCCTCACACAAAAGTAGGAACCTTTATTTTTTTATTTCCCCTTATCTTTTTATTAGCTGTATACCCATTCCTTTTCTATACCCCAACTTGTGCAGCTTAAACTTTTAAAAGGCACTTGAAAAAGGGGTTTAAAGGCATTTATTCACTTGAGCTTTAAGTTTCAGGCTGCAACAGATGCTACATTGCAAGGGAATCCCTAACAGTGTTTTAAACACAGTCTATTTTGAGCTTCTATTTTGTTTGGGAACCATAGGAAAACATTCAGTGAAAAGTAATAACTTTACTAAGTAGAACCTGCTTAGTGATTCTCAAAATAGGGAGAACACTCATTTCGGACAATTTTTAAGCATTTTTGCACATTCGCATGATCGCACAGTCGTGCTGAGTGATCGTGCGCATGTTCGTGCTGGGATTCACTTAAAGCGCTAAGCGCTGCAAAACAGAGCTTCCTTAATCACTAGGGCTTAAATACTGAGAAAAATGAGCTGGAAAGCAAGGAAAGGGATAGCAAGACTACTCATAGGTGGCCAAACTTTGAGTAAAGGAATGACAGGACTCTTAGCAATAGAGAAGGAAAGAGACAGCATGAAAGAGGACTGTTGCAACAGATTTTATTTAATTTTAAGAAGGGAAAAACAGTATTTAAAGCCCAAATGAGTTCTCTGACTAAAATAAATATCGCAGAAATACTTTATTGTGCTCTGTAACATCGTGAGCATATACAGGTTTTTTGGGGAGTTACAGACCCTATTACAGTGAGCTGTTCCATTTGTACTGTTCTTACACTGCAATAAAATAAGTTTTACTGAATTTAGGCTTTTGTCTGTTAGTAATGTCTCTACTGTGCTGACCTCTACATAGTCCAGTGAGACTGTATTAATGTTCTAGTTGAATTTTTCACACTTCAATGTAATGTGTACATTACAAGTCTAGTGTGAGCCTCCTTGCTCCCCTTTTGTTACACAATTCAGTTGTTTGAATAGAATTAGAAGTGTGTTCCATTCCTTGGGGCGAAGTTCCACTTCAGTGTAAATACCAAAATGGAAGCTTACACAGATCTGCATCAATTAACTATGGACAACCTTTCCTTTTTGGATGAAGCGGGTAATGAAATTGCCCTATCAGTAGATCAAACTCAAGCCTTGTTTGCTGGTGTTAATATACAGACCACTAGAGATTATGCCAATTTCAGGTCTCTTGAAAATCTAATAAAAAAACAGGTGAGGTTTTGCCTTCATGATGCTTCATTTTCACAATATTGGAGAGATAAATGCATACCTCAAAGGATGTGGATTCGGAAGCCTCAATCGTTTAGCATAGATGATACCAAATATATTCAGGAGTTAGAGAAAATCCTTAATAAATGTAGTCAGGACTTGATGCTCCTGACTAAAAAAAGGCCCAAAAAGATGCTAAAAGCATCAGTGGATAGTAACCTAAATTGAAAGAAAAATATCTGTTTGCAGATTTTTCTAACTTAAAAGCAGGAACTGACAATACCACAACGAAGTTCCAAACAGACATGGTAGCATATAAACAAAAAAGCATCAGAGGGATGGAAATGACTATAAAGCAGGAACAATCTATTCATGGCATGGTCCAAAAAATGGACCAGTGATGGCAGTAATAGAAACAAATATTTTTTTTGTCTATAGCCTAGATATCTCATCAGATCCAGATAGTGACTACAGAGATGACATTGGCATAAGCTACTGGGGTAACAGACAATTTTTAAGGAGAGAATCAGATGTTCTGGACCCAGAGCCAACAAACAAAATGGGCTTAGATGACCAAGAGGGTGGGGGAAAAGAAAGAGGGAGAGGCTCGAAAGGAGGGACTGGGAGATGGCACTCATGAGGGAGGCAGAATTGGGGACCAGCATGGAGGTCACCAAGGATGTGCAACCCCAACTCGAGTCCTAAATCTCTCTGAGGTAGAACTCTCAGACGCACAAGTTGAGGTCCTTAGAAAAGGATTAATATTTGTACCAACTAGTAAGGTTAATGCCTTTATTGTGGAAACTGCTCTCTTCTATTTCTTTCATTAACTCCACTTGAAAGATTTCTTCAAAGTGAATAATGATTGTAAGAACACCTCACAAATAACTATGTCAGAAAATCCAAATAATAGCCCTCAGCTAAAGATTACTCAATTCAGTAAACCCTCCACTTTCTTCCTCTCACAAACTAATAACACAATTTCAAATTATTTCAACCTGGTAACAAAAGAGGTCAATAAATTTATAAAAAATAATACATATGCTACAAGAAATCAGAACATTACACAGCAAGAAAGAAAATAATTGCTGAGTTAAATAAAAAAAACAGATATAGTGATAAAACAAGTGGACATGGGGGGCAGTCATGGTTTGGGGCAGAAAAGGATATTTAGATGAAGCAAATAGACAGTTGTCTCGTGATGGTTTTTATAAGAAACTTAGCAAGAGATCCAACAGAAGAAATCCTGGAAAGAGCTAACCAACTAATAAAAAGAGCGAAAGAGATATTTTGGATAAGCAAAATGGATGCTGATTTCCTAAAGACAAAGACTCCAAAAAACCTGTGTTATATCTGCTTCCAAAAGTACATGAAGGAACTACCCCCCTTTCCAGGACAACCTATAGTTTTGGCTATTGGATCAATAACAGAAAACATGTCTAAGTTTATAGACTCCTTTATAAAAAAGCCTGTACCCCTTTTGAAATACTTCTTACAGGACACAAATGAAACCCTGTGGATGGTTAAGGATATGATTGAGGAAGAAAGTGACTGGTTAGTCACTATATACATTGAAAGCCTTTATTCTAATATCCCCCACAAAGAGGGATTAGAAGCCATAACTAAGACATTGAGCAATCTGGAAAGAAATGTACCACCAACAGAGTATATTGTTGAGTTGGCATGATTTATATTGGAAAACAACTATTTTATGTTTGAAAACAACTTCTTTGTACAACATAAGGACACCACCATGGGGGCATTTGCCCCTAATCTGGTCAGCCTCTATATTGGTGAATGGGAGACACAGTTTATTTTTGATATGACACAAAACTATTTTTCAGACAAAATAAAAATCTAGAAAAGGTACATTGATGACTGCCTGCTTATTTGGAAAGGTGACCAGGAGGAGCCGAACAACTTCTTCAAATATATAAATTTGAGTAATCAGCACCTTAAATTCACCTATGAAGCAAACCAAAAGGAAATCCCATATTTGGCTAGCATGCTTTTTAAACAAGAAACACAGTTGGAGTCTAGATTATATCAGTAAACGCATGGCAAGAAATACATTTCTTAAAAGAAACAGTTGCCACACTAGATCAATGACTATCAACATTCCAAAGGGTCAGTTTATAAGGCATGAAGGTTTTATTTCCACAGAAGAAGGCTTTAAGGATGCCAGTTCCGATCTGACCACAAAGTTCCTAGACAGAAGATATGAAGCTCCTCTATTGTTGAAGCAATCTGAATGTCATGACATCCAGTGTGAGAAAATCTCTTACAACTGAAAGACACCAGATTAAATGAGGAGACACTGACATATGTGACCCAATTTAACACAGTTGCGCACAAAATAGGGACAATTATTAAAAAAAAAGGTGGTATTTCACAGTCAGACGATCAATTGTCCAAAATCTCCTCACAGGTTCCCAGGATTACTTACCAAAATGGGGGAAAATGTAAAAGATGTACTAGTACATGCCATGTTACCACCAATAGAACCACCACAAACATGGCTCCCCAAAATCGTGAATGGCAACTTCAAATGTGGACACTGTGTGGATTGTTCTAACACATACAACACACACACCTTCAATCATCATAGATCTGGCAAGAAGTTTTGCATAAATGCTTTTGTAAACAGCAGTACAACGGGGGTGATCTACATGCTGACTTGCCCCTGTGGGATGTGCTATGTGTGCCACAACAAGAGAGCATTAAAGACCCGGGTGAGTGAACATAAGGGTGAAATTAGAAACAAAAACTTTGAATATGCTATGGCCAAACAAACTGACTATGCACTTGGCTGCACCCAGGTTCTCCAAATGTTTCATCAGGCAGTTCTGCAGCACCAAATCAAAAGCCTTAGTAAAACTGAAGTAGATGAGGTCCTCTGGGTGGCCTCTGTCTAGTTCCCTAGTGACCCAGTCAAAAAATGTGGTTAGGTTCATTTGGCACAACCTTCACATCATGAACCCATGTTGCCTGTCATCCTGCAGACCGTTCTTATCTAGGTACTCTACCAAGTCCTATTTTATTAAGGTTTCCATCAGTTTCCCCAGTACCAATGTAAGGCTGACTGATTAGTAATTGGCTGCTTCCTCCCAACTACCTCTCTTGAGGAGGGGTACCACATCAGCTCTTCTCCAGTCTCCTGACACTACCCCCATTTTAAGTGATCTGCTGAATAAATATGCTAAGGGACCTGTCAATTCTTTTGCCAGCTCCTTTAGCACTCTTGGTTGTATTCCATCAGGCTCTGGTGACTTGTCTACCCTGAGTTGAGCCAGGGCTTCTCTAACCCTACAGTTAGTGAGTGATGGTGCTTCCATTTGTGGAACACCTTTGTCTGTAGCCTTTATGCTACTGTCTGGTACAGGGCCTTTGTGTTCCTTGGTGAACACTGAGCAAAAAAAGTTTTTCAGAACAGTGGCCTTCTGCCTATCCTCCTCTACTACTCTGCCAACGTCTTTGAGTCTAACTAGTCATCCCCTTTTCTTTCCTTCTTCTTGTATATATTGAAAAAAGTGTTTGTTCCTTCTTTAACCCCTTCCGCAAGCCGAAGCTCCATTGCAGTCTTAGCTGATTTAACTATACTCTTTAATACTTTGTTCTTCTGAAAGTAGGTTTGCCATGCACTGTCTTCCTGAGTTCTTTTATAGTTCAAATAGGACTCCCTTTTGGTTCTTAATGCAGTGTAAGATCTTTTTGTCCTTGCCCTCACTCTGCCCTGGAGGCTGGTATACCACATCAATGTGGATCCTCTCCCCTGTTGCCGAGCTGAGCAGCATCCACAGGGATTCAACACACTCCTTTTTGATGCTATTTATTGATATATTCTGGGGTGCACACTTGTCTTAATATCCTGAGGGAGGCTTGTCCACCAAATACAGCTCTTCCCCTGCTATCCCCTAGTGGGACTATGAATCCCTTAGCTCTGTTCCTGCCTTGTTTAAATCCATTAAGTGGACCTGCCTCCACCATACTGCCAGTAAACTGTTCCATAGTTCCATTATGAACATATGAACATATGAATGTGCCAGCAGAAACAGACTACCCGGACTTTCTAAGTCTTCTCGAGTGTGCAGCTAGCACCCCTAGTTTGCAGCTGCCCCACCTCCCCTCCCCTTTGTCATCCTACTACCACCCCCCAACTCCCCCACCCTCAATCTCCCCTGTTCCCTGTTCCATGCCCTTTTAAAACTGTTCACAGGTTTACATGATACTACCCATTCAGGTAGTGTGTTCCATTTTGCTACCACCATCTCTGTGAAACATTACCTTCTCTGTGAAGTGGACCTTCCTCACATACCTCCAGAATTTAAACCCAAGAACCTCCTCTTGTGACTGCATACCTTTTTCTATCAAACAGAACTTTACTATGTACTCCATTAATGCTCCTTAGAAACTTATATGTCTCTATCATTAGCACCTCTTGCATCTTGCCTCAGGAGAATGCACATTCAAGGGACCTCCAACTGTTCTTTGTAAGATCTGTGCTGCTGGCCTTGGATGATTTTGATGACCCTTCTATGCACTGATTCTAGCCTGTTTATGTCTTTTCTCTGGTGGTGGCTTCAGAAATGGACACTGTGTTCCAGATGTGCACTCACCAGAGTTCTGTATCACAGCAGTGTCACTTCTCTTCTTCTACTAGATATGGTAGTCTTTTTCTCAACCAACCAGCTGCTCTGCATTCTTTGCCACCTCACTCATGAGGATGCTGGTCTCTTCCACTGAGAATGGTGCAGCCAGATCCTTCATCACACTTCGCTCTGAAGCACTTGAAGAAGCCCTCTCCAAAAGATTGATTTTAACTTTTAAGGTTTATGTTAATGTGTCACTTAATGTATCTCACACACTTTCTTCCTCTGTCCAAATCTCTCACTCAAAAATGTGAAACCAAAGCACAAACCAATAAGTCAAATCACAAAATCTGAATTCAGTGATTAACTCATATTCTGTGGTTAATATACGTTATCATTTGAAACTGCAAAATGCTATTTCAGCATTATAAAGTGACATCATTTCAAAGCACACACAGAATACTCTTCTGCTTTTTTATTACAAAAATGTAGTCACATTTGAATCATGGAAGAAGTTTCTATCTGATTTACATAGCACAATAGTGGAACAAATAGTGGAATCATGATGTTCAGTTTCAATAACAAATTTATGCAATGCTTTCAGAATTCTGCAAAAAATTACCAAAAATGACAGAACTGCATTGAGAAATGGAATTGCTATTCTGCACAAATTCCACTGTTGAAATTCTGCATTCCATAGAGCTCTAGTTTATGTATTTACTGAAGTTTGAAACAGACCTTTGAGCCAAGGCTCATGTACAGTGGTATCCTTAAGTCCACTGTGATAGAATTAGCAGCCCTCCCTTTTTTTCTTTCCAACGCTGGGCATACCCGTTGAACTTTTCCTAATTTTCTTCATCTTTTAAATCTATTGCAGCAGTAACACTGGCCTCTCTTGACCAAATCTTCACCTTTCTACCTTGATAGGGTCCGCCTCCTATCGTGGTATCTCTCTATTATCTTCCCCGCTAATTTTCCTTGTGTCCAGACAGTGTGGATGTTTTAAAACTGCAGTTGCAGTAATAAAAGAAAAATGGAAAACTTTAATATGCCCATAATTGACTATAAAGCAGGCTTTAGGAAATACATTGTTTCCCGCTGTTGAGTCATTCTCCGTATTGTTTTCCGTTTGGGTTTGAAAAGAAAAAGAAAAACATTAAAATCACTTGTCCCCCCCCCCCCATTTCTTGTGCACACTGTATGTTAATTTTATTTTGTTATTTATGCCATTGTCTCAGTTTTGTTACTCCTCTTACTGGAATTTGGAAAGCTGTTCTCAGGGAGACAGTTATTCCGAGACCCACCATAGTGGCAAACTCATTGGGATCAAGAAGAGAAAGTATATTTTCTGACCTGTTTTTTTCCTTTCTTCTTCATCATGCATTGTATGCATAGCGGAATCCCTGTGGCAGTCCTCTCACTCTGCACTCGTTCAGTGCAACACCAGATTGGCTCATTTAGACACCAGGACTCACCCCGTGCACTCATCTTAAGTGCTTAGTTTAAACTAAAATAAAAGAAAAGATACATACGGACAGTAGAAAAATAAAATGCTAGAGCAATATATTTTATGAGAAACACTTAGGGCTAGTTGTAAAGATGTTCTAGAAATCAACAAATTCTGTGTACTTGTTAGACACACCATAATAAGGTTCTAGCCCATCATTTCTATATTAACCAGATTAAGGTCGACTTCTAATATTCAGTAACATAATTCATGTACTTTGCTGATGGTTTTGTAACATTTTTCGATAGGAAAACGAATGTAAAACAGTTAGAAATGGGGGTCAGCCTAAGTTACCTTAGAATCTGCTTTCTGTCAGAATTAGCACTCCTTAGGGACCCGTGGCCCTCTTGGGTGCTGTTTTTATGCTCCTTGGAGTGGGAATGAGGTTGGATTCTTGAGGAGGGGCTAAAATTAAGTGACCATTAAATATACATATATTAAATGTACTTGTTCTTATTATATTTTAGACTATTTGTGAGATGCCTCTTTCAGTACCAATAAATCACAGTTTGTGTCTCTGGTGATGCCCCATCTATTTGTATTAGAGTAGGTTTATTTCACTGTATTAGCTTTAGGGGTTGATTCATTGATTTATGATGTCAGCATCTTCTAGCTATAAGAATGGGTCAGCATACAATGAAACATAGAAACATAGAATTTGATGGCAGATAAGGACTGCTTGGCCCACCCAGTCTGCCCATTTCCCTACCTAATGGATAAGCTGCAGATCCTAGTTAACTAGCAGCCTACTTCTTTATACCCCCACACCCTAGAATTGCCTTATGGCTGTCCCATGCATGCTTGAATTCAATCACTGTTTTTGACTCCACAGCCTCCTCCGGAAGGCCGGTCCATGCATCCACAACCCTTTCTGTGAAAAATTACTTCCTTATATTACCTCTCAGCTGCCCCCCCCCATCTTCAAATTGTGCCCCCTTGTTCTTGCACACCTCCTTTTTTGAAAGATGCTACCCTCTTGGACTTTGTTGATTTCCTTGAGATACTTGAACATTTCTATCAAGTCCCCCCTCTCCCTCCTTTCCTTGAGGCTATACATATTAAGCTCCTTTAGTCTCTCTTCATACGTCTTCCGGTGCAGAGCCTGCACCATTTTAGTTGCCCTCCTCTGGACAGCTTCCATCTTGTCTATGTCCTTGAGGAGATTGGATCTCCAGAACAGCACACAGTACTCCAGATGGAGTCTCACCAGCTGTCTGTACAGAGGGATAGCAACTTCCTGTTTTCTACTGGTGATGCCTCTCCCTATGCATCCCAGTATCCCCCCAGCCCTCCTTACTGCCTTCTCACATTGCTTGCCCACCTTTAAGTCATCTGATATGACTACCCCGAGGTCACTTTCCATTTTTGTTGTTGTTAGTATCTCACCCCCCCATTGTGTACTCTTCCACTGGGTTTTTATTTACCAGGTGCATTACCTTGCACTTCTTAGCATTAAATCTAAGCTGCCATACATTTGACCATTCCTGTAACCTTGCCAAGTCCCTTCTCATCCTTTCCAGCCCACCTTGTACATCAACTCTGTTGCAGATCTTTGTGTCATCTGCAAAGAGACATACTGTTCCTTCCAGTCCCTCTGCAATGTCACTTACAAAGACATTGAAGAGGACCAGTCCTAATACTGAACCCTGCGGCACCCCACTAGTAACCTTCCTTTCTTCAGAGTGGACTCCATTTACTATTACCCTTTGTGTTCTATTCTCCAGCCAATTCTTTACCCAGGCTATCATCTTGGGACCCACTCCCAGACTGGCTAACTTGTATATTAATCTTTTGTGTGGGACTGAGTCAAATGCCTTGCTAAAGTCTAGGTAGGCCATGTCCACAGCCCCTTCCTGATCTACTACTTTGGTCACCCAGTCAAAGAAATCTATTAGATTCTGTCTGGCATGACCTTCCTCTGTGAATCCATGCTGCCTTGGGTCCTGTGCCCCTCTGGCCTCTAGGTACTCGACAATTCTTTCCTTCAGAAGTGATTCCATCATTTTCCCTATCACTGAGGTTAAACTAACTGGTCTATAATTTCCTGCTTCTGCCCTGCTCCCACTTTTGTGAAGGGAAATCACATCGGCTCTCCTCCAGCCCTCAGGTAACACCCCATCGTCCCATGATTTGTTAAAGAGGGTAGTCAGTGGTGTCACTAGTTCTACCCTTAGTTCTTTCAGAATTATGGGATGAATCCCATCAGGCCCCATTGCTTTGTCCACCTTCAGTTTTAAGAGTTCTTTCAGAACCCTTTCTTCTGTAAATGGGCTGGTATCAACTTCTGTATCCAGAGTATTTCTATTGTTTGTTTTAGGTACCTCCCTCTTCATTTGTAAATACTGAGCAAAATATTTGTTTAGTATCTCTGCCTTTTCACAGTCACCCTCTGCCCACTCCCTCCCTTTATTAAGCCTCACTATCCTCTCTAGTCTTCCTTCGCCCCTGATGTATCTAAAAAGGTTTTATCCTTCTTAACTGGAGTTGATTATCTTTTCTCAGTTCAGGCCTTTGCTGTTCTGACTGCCTTCTCAGCTTCCTTTTGCTTTAACTGATACAATTCTCTGTCCTGCTCCTTCTGTGATTCCTTGTACTTTCGAAATGCTTTCTTTTTCTCTTGAACCTTCACTGCCACCTCCTTTGAGAACCATAGTGGTTTCTTGCATTGTTTTGTTTTGTTTATTTGCTTCAAACAAAGGCTTGTTACCTCTGTGATGGCAATTTTTATTATTCCCCATTGTTCTTCCACCATTCCTTCCTGCCCATTTGCTAGTGCATTCCTTAGGCACTCGCCCATTTTGGCAAAGTCAGCCCTCCTGAAGTCCAGTATTTTTGCCTTTGTATGGCTTGACTCTATTGCTGTGTTTATTGTGAACCATACTGTTCGATGGTCGCTAGTTCCCAGATGGCTACCCTCTTCTACATCTGTGGTCCTCTCTCCATCTCCATTTGAAAGGACCAGGTCTAAGATTGCTCCCTCTCGAGTGGGTTCCAATACTAGTTGTCTAAGGCGTGCCCCCTGTAGGGCATCTAGAATAACCCCACTCTTAGAAGTGGCTGCTGCAACTGCACTCCAGTTAACATTTGGCATATTCAGATCACTCATCAGCAATATCTCCCCTTTTTCTGCCATTCTAAGTATACTTTCTATCATTTCCTTGTCCATTTCCTCCCCCTGAGAGGGGGGTCTGTATACAAGCCATGTGCAGATTGTGGTGCCATTGTCTGCCTCCAAATTGACCCACAGTGCTTCTTCTCCTCCCTGTTTGTCCTTTTGTTCTGTTGCTTTTATTCCTTCCCTTATGTAGAGAGCTACTCCTCCTCCTCCTCTTTTACCCTCCCTGCCCCTCCTGTAGATAGTGTATCCTGGTATGTTTACGTCCCAGTCATGGTTCTGTGAGTACCATGTTTCTGTGACTGCCATGATATCCAGATGTTCCTCCTCCATCAAGGCCACTAATTCAGGAAGCTTGTTACCCAGACTACGGGCATTGGTACTCATTGCTCTCCATTTTTTGATGGTTTTACCTTCTGTAGCAGCATCCCCCACTGACCTTTCTACCTTGGTCTTTTTCTCATTTAGTACCCTGTTTTGTAGGGGGAGGCTGGGATTTTCCTGCTGCTTATCAGTGCCTCCCTCCTTGACTAGTTTAAAAGCTTACCAATGAAGAATTTAAACTGATTGCCCAAAAGACTTGTTCCCTTCCGGGACAGATGCAGACCATCTTGCCAGTATAGGCTGGTGTCCCTCCAGGTGGAACCCCAGTCCCCAATGAACCAAACCCCTGTGCTCCACACCATTTTTTCAACCATTCATTAAACTGCATGGTGCAAAGTACCCTCGCCTCACCCATGCCACTGACAGGCAGCACCTCTGAGAAGGATACTGAGTGTGCTACTTGTCTTAAGGCCCTCCCCAACTCAACAAAGTCCTTCTGCACTGCTCTAATCTCATGGTAAGCCAAGTCATTTGTCCTTAGGTGGACAATGATGTCCAGCTCAGACTCCCGTGCAACTGTTCTCATGATCCTAAGGATTCACTTCCTGTCCCTCCAAGCCATGGCACCAGGCAGGCACCTTACTTCAGGTTTCCCTGCTCCACCCAGTTCTATCCCCTAATAATTGAGTACCCCACCAGGAGCTGCTTCCTTTCCCTGTGGTGCCCTCTGCCTCCTTCCTGAGGGCCTCCCTTGTGACAGTTGTGTGCACCCTCCTTAGTCTCCTCTGTGGGTGCATCCTTAGGGGAACTATGCTCCCCCAGAATGGTATATGGATTGTGGAATGGAACAACTGACTGGATGTGCCACTGTTCCACCACCCTTACCCTCCCTGAGCCCACTGTGGTCTAACTGCTGTGCTTTCTTTGCAACCTCTGAGGTAGTGGTGGTGGCTCTGGTGCTCCCTGGATGGGGGAGGTTCCCTTGCTACTGTCTAGTGTGGCCTGAAGATGGGCAAATTCCTCCCTCAGGGCAGATAGTTGTCTGCAAACAGGGCAGCATCTCAGCCTCCAGAAAGACTCCCGGAAGACTACTGCCCCACATCCATTACATTGTACTACTCCCCACATAACTGTCTACCTTGTTTATTTTTTTTTGTGTGATTGGTGTGTTATAGAAATATATGTATTTATATAACGTGTATGCTTATATTGTCAGTGCAGCATGCTAGACAGGATATGATAGTGATATGCACCTTGCCCTCTTGAGGAAATGATGTCAGAACCCCAGGTATAAATTAACTATTTCCAGGGGTGGATGGGTGGAGTGAGGGGTGGGAAGGGTTTGGGCCTAAACTGTGCCCTCACAAAATAATCAGCTAAAAGCTCTGACCTACCACTGCGATGAGTGCCTTCCTGTCAGTAAGATGCCATACACGACAATTTGACAGAGAAAATACCCTGCTAATCAAACAGAAAAAAATCCAAACATCCAAGTCAGACATAGGCAAACCTCCTCAGCCCCAAAACAGCCTGGTGACTTGTGCTCTGAAAACAGTCAGTCCCAAAACATGTCAGCTGTGCAGAAGTTCAGACACAGAAAACAGTATTCAACCTCTGTGGGTTTAAACTCTTGCTGCACTGAAAATCTTAACAATTGTAACAAAAGTAAAGCAAGCTCCATCTCCCTCTGTTGATTGAAAGACTGCCTTTTCTTATAATTCTAAGTTCCTTGTTTCACCCTTCAGTTAGAAGTATCCTCCGCCTAAAGAATATTAACTTTCCTAAGGAATCTGCTTCAAACCAAAGACAATTGTAAATTGTAAGATTCACCTCCCTCTGTTGTGAGCACTACATACTTTCTTGCAAATCTTAAGTCCAGTGTTGCAGCTTCCAGCCAGAGGTAGCTTCACCTGAAGACTATTAGATTATCTGATGAGCTTGCTAAAATTAGTACTTTTATCAAGGTCTGTAAGATTCTTCCAGAGCTATTGGCTGTTAAGAAGCTGTGATGTAAGCACTTCCTGACACAGTCTGGCCTGGCCTTTTAAGGCACACAGAGATAAACAAAAAAAAAAACGGTTTCCACCCCCTAGGCACTGTCTGGGTCCAATACACAGCCTGTAACCTGCTCTCAATTCAGGGCTTATGACAAATTCTTAGCCCAGTGAATACTCACAGTATTACAAATATTTCAATGCAAACAGTCAATCACTAACTCCAATCAAGTCAGCTGTGCAGAAGGGTAAAAACACAGAAAACAGTAAAATCTTAGCAATTGTAGCAAAAGTAAAGCAAGCTCCACCTCCCTCTGTTGATTGAAAGACTGCCTTTTCTGATAATTCTAAGTTCTTTATTTCTGCTGCACAGATGATAGTGGACCTGTTGCTCTGCTGGTACCACTCGGTGGCAGTATTTCAGACTGAAGTACAGAAACTCTGAATAAGAATTATTGATTTGTTATTTTTTTTGTTTGTCTCTTTCATTCTGAAGTAATTTTGGGTTATTTGTAAGAAAATAAAAACTTAGCCATACAAAGTGTGTGTGTGTGAATGTATCTTTCAAGTTTTGTGTTGTCACTATATACCTACCCTTCTACAGTTGGTGGCAGTGGTGGGATACTGGTCTTCCAAGGGATAGTGGGGAAGACCAGACAGTACCAGTCCTGGTATGAGTGGCAACGATGGCAATCAGGACAAATAAGAAGCTTGGTGCCGTCACCTGTTCCCAGACAGGCAAGACAGGGAAGCCCCTGTATATTGGCCTTCCAGATGTCAGATGGAGAATGCCCAAGGAGACACCAGTGGATGATGAAGATGAAGAGGGATTGCAGGAGAAAAGCCAGGAGGTTGGTGACCTACCTCCAGAGAACATCAATGACTTACTGCATTGGCTAGCTGTCCACCAAATGGAGACTGTGCAACAAAGAGACATTGATTCCCAAGAAAGGGATATGGATCAAAGAAGACAGAATGCCAGGTGGGCAGAGACATTACAATTATTACCAAATCTAGGCATGGGCCATGGACCTGGGGGTGGTGAACCTACCAACAACCCAAAAGATATAAAGTTGTCACGCATGTTGCCCTCAGATGACATAGAAGCATACTTGACCACTTTTTAAAGAGTGGCCAAGGCATGTGATTATCCCCAGACTCAGCGGGTAGTGAGACTTTCTTCATAGCTATCCAGCAAAGCACAGTTGGTTTATGGAAATATGGATCCTTGGCTGGCAGATGATTACGATCTGCTAAAACAAGAAATAATGAAAAGATATGATATAAACTCTGAGACTTACCATCAGTGGTTTAGAACCTTGAAACATCATATGCAAGACCCCAAAAGAGAAACTTATATCAGGTTAAGAGAACTGTGCCTGAAATGGATTGTGCCAGAGGGAAAATCAAGGATGGACATTTTGGAAGTATTTGTGATAGAACAGTTTTTACAGGTACTCCCTACAGACGTGCAGATATGGATTAAGGAGAACAATCCGGAGTCTGCAGAGATGGCTGTAACATTGGCTGAGGACTTTCTAGCTGCCCACCAGCCCTATAGAAAAGGAAATAATCAAACATATGATTCTACAGCCAAATCTACAGTGGTAAGAAACCCACAGACTGTCCAAACCAAACCATTTGAACTTGATAAGGGGAAAAGAACAGTGTCTAATGATGTGATATGTCATAACTGTAAAGGTAGGGGACATATCGCTAGATTTTGCCCTAAAAAAAAATGGTACTCATTTAGCGTTACTAAATTTGAATTATTTAACCACTGTGGTATGCTTACAGGGTAAAAAGGTATTGGGATTAATTGATTCTGGAAGTAAAAATACCTTAATTAGGAGGGATATATTAACTGATGGGAAAAAGGGAGCCCCTCATAAATGTTAAATGTGTTCATGAGACAGTCATCAATACCCCACTGTTAATATACCTGTAGAGGTGCAGAAAAAATGATTGATGATTACAGCAGGTTTGGACCCCAATCTACCAGTAACTGTGGTACTGGGACATGATTTTCCTGAATTTAACTCCCTGTTGGTAAGCCGTGGTAATATATCAGTGGTGATTACTTGAGCACAGAGTAAGAGGGAGCTACCACTTGGGGAGGTGTTCCTATTTGAAAAGAAAATTTATGGGGAACCTGGGAAGAGTAGAAAGTCAAGTAAAGAAAAGAAAAAAATACCAAAGAAATGGAAACGGGAACATTATGGGTTACCAGATAAGACCTCACAGACATATGCTAAGATTGATATGAAAGATCAGTAACAAAAAGATGTTTCTTTAAAACCTTTTTTTTTTTAACAGGTGGGACAAGTAGAATAACTAGGGAAACCCACTATACAGGTTGTGAGGGATTTATTGTATCGGGTCTGTGTAAATCCTACCACATGAGAAGCAGTAGAACAACTACTATTGCCCCAGTGCTATAGACAGGACATAATGGCTCTAGGCTGTGATATACCTTGGGCAGTTCATACTGGGAGGGATAAAACCACCAATAGAATTTTACAAAGGTTTTATTTGCCCAGAATACATGAAGGCATTGCCCAGTACTGCCAAACTTGCCCTGAATGCCAGTTAATAGCACAGAAAAAGAAAAAAAGATGTGGTCCCCCGGTACCCCTACCCCTGGTAACAACACCGTTTGAAAGAATTGTAATGGATACTATGGGGCCCCTGGATAGGAGTAGTAAAGGGAACAGATTTATCCTTGTGGTCTGTGATTACACCACAAAATATCGGGAGGCCATTCCAATGAGATCTGTTACCACCACTGGGATAGCAGAAGAATTAGGTAAATTGTTTAGTAGGGTAGGAATTCCCAGAGAGAGTTTAACAGATAGAGGGTCTAACTTCAATTCAGAACTATTGAAGGAATTATATTGAATGCTAGGAATGGTAACGTTAAGGACATCACCATACCACCCCCAGACAGATGGGTTGGTAGAACAATTTAATCAAACTCGAAAAAAGAATGATAAAACAATTCATACATCAAGAGGGTAAATAGTGGGATAAATATCTCCCCCTTTTACTGTTTGCATACTGTGACGTCTCCCAAGCCTCCACAGGGTATTCCCCCTTTTTCTCTCCTCTGTGGTAGAAACTCTAGAGGGATATTAGATGCAGTGAAAGAATGTTGGGAGGAGGGGAAGGATTTGAAATCCCTGGGCATTGCCCAATATATGAGGCAATTGCGACAGAGATTGGTGACCTTTGCCAATAAAGCTCATGAAATGGGTGTTGAAGCACAAAAAGGTCAGAAACACAATTATGATAAAGGCACCAAAATAACCAAACTGTTTCAGACAGGAGACAAAGTGTTATTGTTGTTACCTTCATCTACCCATAAGCGCCTTATGAAGTGGCAGGGCGCCTGTACAGTACTTCGCCAGACAGGCCCAGTGACCTATGAAGTAGACACTCCAGATAGGAGAGTAAGGAAAAAGATATACCATGCTAATTTATTAAAAAAGTGGTATGAGAGATCTGAGGCAGGCCTCCAGATGATAGTGATGCCTGACTTAGAACAGACAGAAATGGATTTGGTATATGGTCACTTAGAAAAAACTCAGGGAATAGAAGTAATAATTACGAATCCAGTATTGACAGATAAACAACAGAGGGAGTTACAGAGCCTTTTACAAGAATTCAGTACCACTTTTACCAGTACTCCGGACTGGCAAAAGGGGCAGAGCACCACATTAGAACTGCTGCTGGACCCATCAGGAAGAAACCATTCTGACTTCCTGAAAGAAATAGAATATTAGTACAGAAGGAACTCCAAAAACTAAGGGACTTATTGAGCCTTCCCAAAATCCTTGGGGTTCCCCTGTAGTAATTGTCCCTAAGAAGGAGGGAGGCATCCGACTGTGTTTAGATTTTCGAGGATTAAATCAAGTGTCACAGTTTGATGCTTACCGTATGCCAAGAATAGATGATGTTATTAATAAGGTGGGAAATGCCAAATATATTTCAACATTGGATCTGACCAAGGGATATTGGCAGATCCCATTGGCAGAAGATGCTAAAGAAAAAACAGCCTTTATTACTTGTATGGGCTTATATCAGTTTAAAATCATACCCTTTGGACTTCATGAAGCCCCAGCGATGTTCCAATGATTTATGGACCAGGTGCGGGCACCTCATTCTAATTTTTATGTGGCTTACCTGGACAATATAGTTGTGTTTAGTCCAGATTGAGAAACTCATATGAAACACTTAGAAGCAATGGTTATGTCTATACAACAAGCAGGCATGACCATCAATCCTACAAAGTGTACTTTGGCTATGCTTGAAACCTGATATCTGGGTTTTCTATTAGGGAATGGCCTGATCAAGCCTGAGATCAGTAAGATAGAGGTGGTTGCAAAGTGCCCTGTAGCCAATATCAAGAAACAGGTACGTTCATTTTTGGGATTACCAGGATATTACAGGAGGTTTATCCCTAATTTTGCAGCAGTAGGCACTCTGCTTACTGACCTCATGAAGAAGAAATGCGGAAATCAAGTTAAATGGATCCCAGAATGTGAACAGGCTTTTCTTCAGATAAAGGTGGTATGATGTTCCTCCCCAGTGCTACGTAGTCCCAATTTTCAGTATCCTTTTGAAGTGTACTCAGATGCTTCGGGTACTGGCGTTGGGGCAGTATTGAGCCAAACCATCAATGGGGAAGAACATTCCACAGTATATATCTCAAGAAAGCTGCACGATAGGGAACAAAGATACTCTACAATAGAACAAGAGCGTCTTGCCGCTAAATAGGCCATAGAAACCCTTAGATTTTATCTTTGGGGAGCACCATTTACTCTCATTATGGACCATAACATACTCTGTTTTTTATCCCAAATGAAGGATAAGAATAATAGAGTGATGAGGTGGTATCTCACCCTACAGCCATACAAATTTACAATAAAACATAGGGCCGGTACAAAACATGTCAATGCAGATTTTCTTTCCAGACATGGGGCAGATGGCATAAGTAATTCTGAGAGAATCAATATCTGCAAGGAAAAGATAAGACACCCCAAGGGAATTTTGATAAGCAAGAATGAAACATAGTAAAAAGGAATATGTTATTTACCTTGTTTTTATTTTTATTTATGGGTACCCTGGGGTGGCACTTCCTAGAGTGGATGAGTGGGCGCTCCATCTTACCCTTTATATTGGGGTAGGTTGTCGTAAAAAAGCAGCTGGTAGGTTTGTATTTCAGCTGGTTTTTCGCTTAACCTTGGGGGTATGTAATAGAATTAGGCCTCCCCCTTTCTTTTTTTTTCTCCCACCTCTGGACATATCCCTTGAACTTTTCCCCATTTACTTCATCTTTTAAATCTACTGCAGTAGTAACACTGGCCTGTCTTTGCCAAATTTTCACTTTGCTACCTCAATAGGGTTGGCCTCCTATCGTGGTATCTCTCTATTATCTTCCCCACTAATTTTCCTTGTATCCAAAAGGTGTGGATGTTTTGAAACTGAAGTTGCAGTAATAAAAGAAAAATGGAGAACTTTAATATGCCCATAATTTACTATAAAGCAGGCTTTAGGAAATGCATTGTTTCCTGCTGTTGAGCCATTCTTCATATTGTTTTCTGTTTGGGTTTGAAAATAAAAATAAAAACATTAAAATCACTTGTCCTCCCCCCTGTTTCTTAGGCATAAAGTATGTTAATTTTATTTTGTTATTTATGCCATTCCCTCAGTTTTGTTACTCCGCTTACCGGAATTCAGAAAGCTCTTCTCAGGGAGAGAGTTATTCCTAGACCCACCATAGTGGCAAACTCATTGTGATCAAGAAGAGAAAGTATCTTTTCTGACCTGTTTTTTTATTTCTTTCTTTTTCATAGCACATTGTACGCATAGCGGAATCCTCATGGCAGACCTCTCACTCAGCATTTGTTCAGTGCAACGCCAAGTTGGCTCATTGTGACACCAGGACTCGCCCCTTGCACTCGTCTTGAGTGCTTAGTTTAAACTAAAAAAAAAGATACATACCGACTGTAGAAAAATAAAATACTAGAGCAATATATTTTATGAGAAACACTTAGGGCTAGTTGTAAAGATGTTCTAGAAATCAAAAAATTCTGTGTACTTGTTAGACACACCATAATAAGGTTCTAGTGCATGATTTCTATAATACCCAGATTTAAGTCGACTTCTAACATTGGTAACATAATTCATGTACTTTACTGATGGTTTTTATAACTTTTTCGATAGGAACTTGAATGTAAAACAGTTAGAAATACAGATCAGCCTAAGTTACCTTAGAATCTGGTTTTTTCAGCATTACTACTCCTTAGGGACCAGCGGCCCTCTTGGGTGCTGTTTTTGTGCTCCTTGGGGTGGGAATGAGGTTGGATTCTTGAGGAGGGGCTAAAATTAAGTGACCATTAAATATACACATATTAAATGTACTTAGTCTTATTATATTTTAGACCATTTGTGAGATGCCTCTTTCAGTATTAATAAATTATAATTTGTATCTCTGGTGATGCCCCATCTATTTGTATCAGAGTAGGTTTATTTCATTGAATTAGCTTTAGGGGTTGATCCATTGATTTATGATGTCAGCATCTTCTAGCTATAAGAATGGGTGAGCATACAATGCTGGCAGATAGGTCTGGTGCATAGATGATAGTGGACCTGTTTCTCTGCTGGTACCACTCAGTGGCAGTATTTCATATTGAAGTACTGAAGCTCTGAATGAGAATTATTGATTTGTTATTTTTTTTGTGTGTTTGTTTCTTTAATTCTGAAGTAATTTTGGGTTATTTGTAAGAAAATAAAAACTTAGCCTCACAAAGTTTGTGTGTGTGAATGTATCTTTCGAGTTTTGTGTTGTCACTATACACCCACCCTCCTACATCCACAACAATCAGTATAGTTGCATAACAACAACATTGTATTCATAGGGAAACATGTGATAATCTAGTGTAGAGTGGAGACTAGTAAGCAAACCTGGGTAGCTTAGGTGTGGATCCAAAAGTGATAAAGGAAGAAATTGATTACAGAATAGGCTACAGAGGGTGGTGGTAAATGGTATTCACTCTGAAGAAGGGAGATTGATCAGTGGGGTGCCTTAGGGATCAATGCTGTGACCAATCCTTTTTAATTTCTTTATAAGTGACATTGCACAGGAGCTGAAAGGAAAGGTTTGCCTCTTTGTAGAAGACACCAAGATCTGCAATAGGGTAGACACTCTAAGGGGGTGGAAATAATGAGGAGAGAGCAAAATAATGCACTTAGGGCACAGAAACTCAGGGGCAGAGTACACAATGTGGTGAGTGGTATTGACAACCACCAGGCAGCACAGAGACCTGGGAGTAATCATATTAGATGACCTAGAGGTGGTCAGGCAGTGTGACAAGGATGTAGGGAGGGCTAGTGAGATGTTGGGGTGCATAGGGAGGGGTATCACAAGCAGAAAGCTGATGGTGGTGTTGCCTCTTTATACATAGTTGGTAAGACCCCACCTAGAGTACTGTGTCCAGTTCTGGAGACCACATCTATGGAAGGACATAAATAGAGTGGAGGTGGTCTAGAGGAGAGCAACTAAAATATAGTGCAGGGTCTGGATCAAAATCCTTATGTAGCCAGACTAAAGAATCTCGATATGTACACCCTCAAACAGAGGAGAGAGAGGGAGATATGATATAGACTTTTAAATACCTCACAGTAGTAAATAAGGCACAGGTGGGATGTATTTTTCAGATGGAAAGATGCTCAAGAACAAGGGGACATGCTATGAAGCTGGAGGGGGTAGATTCAGGAGAGATGTAAGGAAGAAATTAACAGAAAGTGGAACAGCCATTCTGGGAGGTGGTGGGGGCAAAAACAGTGGTAGGGTTCAGGAATGTATGAGATAAGCAAAAGGGAATCAGTTGAAAGGAAGGGGGAAGGAGAAAGAGCTGTAGATCAGGCATGTTCTGTGGTAACATTGTAGGTCAACAGAAATAGGCAGACTGAAAGGGCCAAGCAATCCCTGTCTACTGTCAAATTTTATGTTCTATGTTGCTATGTGTCATACGTTAGTTTGGCAGATACAGTAAATACATTAAACAAGTTGAGGAGTGTCTGCAGCATGCCCATCTAAGAACCACCTCTTTGAGTCTCATGTCTGTTCTTGTGTCTAGAGCGCTATTTTAGAACTGATGTTACACCTTAGTAACTAATGTTAATCTGCCCTCTGCTACCAAAACTTGCTGTGGAGAGGCTTGTTAGATTTATATAGTCATAAATCATTAACAAGTAGTTGGCCTGCTACTCCAATGACTATTAACTTTGGGCTTGTTCTTGGTCTCCTATTTACTATCTTTGCTATGTAATCTATAATATGTACCATTGTCAGTGTCATATTTTGTTGCTGTACTGTGCTTGTTGTTGTTGTTCATTGACCATATGTAATTTCCTGGGTCATGCCTGAAAACAGGCATTTCATTGTCTAGTACACTTATCTGGTCAACAAAAACTAAATAAATTGCTATCAGTAATGCATCTGGGATATACTGTATGGAGAGTGAAGGAGGTATTTTTAATTCCATGACCAAAGTGCTGTGACAGGGCAGTGGTTTGGAGGCCTGCGTACAGAATCACTTAGTCAAGTCCTTTACAGAGGAGTATAGACCAGTCATGGGTCTACATCTAGCTGCCAGTCTATTCCAGGCTGCTGTGATGGCATATAGGAAACTAAAAATCCTTAAACACAACTTCCAACAAAACTAGTCACTATCCAAGATATGTGACAGACACCACATCTTATCAGAACATATCTAATCCATTGTCTTTTTCTCAGTTCCCCACTGGATGCACCACAGAATCATTTTGGTGAATGTGATCATGGCCCATTTCTAGAGTGACATTCTGCAAAGAATATGATGGTTCTGCTCCTGCCATTACTTCCATATAGTATATGGTTAGGGTTTATTCTGTATGGAAATCAGTGACTGATCAAAAGTAGTTGTGCACATTCTAGAAGTTGTTGTGCATACTCTAAAAGTTGTGCATGTTCTAAAAGTTGTTCTGCACTTTTTATGATTATCTGTTTCACCTGTGTTTTAGCTTGCCCTGTCTCCCTCCCATTTCACTCTCCCTTTCTGGTTTCAGTTCCACATAGTGGCTCTTCACTTTCACTTTCCACTCCGCTGACTCAGCTCTCTGTCAGTGAAAACCTGCCTGAAAAATTATTAAAAACAAAACATGTTGGCTGCCTTTTTTTAACACAAAACTATCTCCTGCCAGTTTCTCTCTCCCTTCATGGCTTCAGTCCCACAAGCAGATCCTCAATTTTTCCCCCGCTCCACTACCATGGCTCCCATCAGTGAAAACTTGCCTATGAACAAATGTTCTTTTTAAAACAATGATTCAGCTATGAAACAAATGTATTACTAAAATAGTACAGAAAAGTTTAAGCTGTAGTAATCTGTTCAAGGAATTTTATTTAAGTAAAATTACAAAAAACTCACTACCTCTCTGTCATTATTATTTTTTTTTAATCATATACTGTAAGAAGTAAAATATAGATAACCATACAGATCTCATGTTGTGTTTTCATTGAGGGGTTGAGATAACAGCATGAACCACTTGAGCTTCACTCTTGCATTCCATATGCTGTTATCTCAACCCCTTGATGAAAAACAAGCTAGTTGTGTATGGTCATCTATACGTTATTCCTTATGTAGTGTAGGGGCTAACAACCATACTGACCCTCAACCTATGCTAGATTTAATACAGTGATCTAGTAATCCCACTCCAGGGGATACTAAAGTACAGTGGTTCCAGCCATGATGCAACACAGTAACTTGAAGTAAATGAAATGTCAGAAAATACTGCAGTAAAGGGCTTAATTGTCATTGAATTATAGTTCACTGTTTCCTGCATCATACTACAGCATTTTGTTATATTCTATGGTACATCTTTTATTCAGATCATACTACAGAACATATTTCCAAAGCCTAACTTCTATCCCAAAGAAGCCAAAAAGTTGTGCTGTATCAAACTAATATACCATTCAGTTCATATTATACTTTAACATAAACTTCTTTATAAACCGATAAGCATCCATTTAAAGGATTCATGAATGTGGAATCCTGTTTTTTCAAGATTATACACACCTTGAACAATGGAATCTCACTTATTGTTCTCCCGTCTGCTATCACAATCCCTTATTATTTTCTTCTGGTTACATTATTCTCTAAAAAGAGTTTTAAGAGGCAGCTCATCTGCAACATGGAGATAAGGAGAAAACTCAATCAAGTGCATATAGTATAAAGCTCAGCCTGAATATCCTTTGCATGCCTTTGTACACATGGTGCAACTTCACAGCAGTTTTTTTTAGTGGATAGTGAAGATCCTAATTACACATTCAATGCAATGATTTCTATGATCATTACATCTGATGTTGTTTAAGTTTTATGTATATTACCAGATGGGCTGTAGAAATATGAAACTCTTAATCAATCAACCCTTCATAGTTTCAATTACTTCATTACACTGTGTGTGCATTGTAGTGTAAAGCAATCTGAATATGTTGCAATCTGCTACAGGAGCTCATTATACTTGGCAGCTACTATAGTTGCATTCTACATATTTTGCAGTACCCAGGGAAACTTTTAAACATGTAATATTCAGACACAAGGCAATTTATATTTCTCCCAATGTTCTGCATCAACTAAATCTCCCTTTATTTATTATTATTGTGGACATTTGTCTCAGATTTTATCTCATCCTCCTGTTTTCTCCTCACCTGAGTTCATTACTGTTTGCTTGTAACAGTAGATGAAGACTGGCATTCTGATCCACCAGTGCAACAGTAGTGCTACCAACAGCGATGCCGATGACCTGAATTCAGAAGCAAGCTCAGAACATCAGAGGCCTGGACAAGGGAAGGAGGCTTGAGCATCTGTAGGACTTCTCTTCTTCTCCAGGGGAGGGTGAGAAGAGCAAGTGCTTGTCTGGCCCTTCTGGGAAATGGGGGAAAGGCAGGCTGGGCTGATGCACTGGAAAATTCAAATTTCTGAAAACTAGTGGTTTGAGAGACCAGGGAGGTTCTGTTTTTTGGTTTTTGTTTAGGTTTTGACAAACCATCCATGAGTTTGGTTTGGGTTTTAGATTTGGATTCATGGCCATTATGCATTCAATATAAAACTTGCTCTGTAACTTTATTTTAAGGTATAATAAAGGTATAATAAACAGGAAACAGATTCAGATCTATAGAAAAACAGTTCAGTAGCATGGTAGATATGAGTAGCACACAGCTTCATTAGCTGGTAGTCTAAAGTCCTAGCCATCTAAGCTGGAAGAGTCATGTGATATGGTGACCGGCAGGAGATTAGAAAAGGTAAATGACAGGAGACAGAAAAGGAATGTTGAATGAAAGGAAATGTAACAGTTTTGTTTATTTATTTATGTATTTATTTATTTTTGTGTTTGGAAGACCTTACAGCTCAAGAGCCCTTTTTCAAAGGTGTCCAAGTCATGCAAGTTACATGAAAAAGCAGACCAATATGCCAAACAACAGGTGCAACAAGCTATAACATCAGATGTATTAGCAGAAAGTTAGACAACAGATATCCACAACTGTAGGGGGCAGCTACAAGGAACAAGGTATTTTAACTGGCAGATATGGGCTTGTCACACAGACAACGCTAGAGGCAGCTACCTGAAACTCCTGCTCTGTGTTTCGTAATATGCACATTTGATTTGAAGTAAATAACTTGCTAAACAGCATTTATTCATGCTCTGTATTCTTTGGGCACCACTTTCTGCTGGATATGTGTTCATATGGAGGTTAGCCGCCTTCTGCTGTGGTGCTTGCAAGTGGCCGAGATACTGTAGCACTGTGAAGTTCTTCACTGTCCAGTTAGGGTCTTAGACAGACTCACTTGAAATGATCCCTGACCAATAAGTGAGTGCTTCACGATCTACAGGATGACTTTTACAAGACACTGAAGGATGCTGGCCACAAACTTGTGGTCGTTGACTTCACAGCAACATGGTGTGGTCCATGCCGAATGATTGCACCCAAACTTGATGAGCTGGCTGAGAAGCACAATGATGTAATATTTGTTAAACTTGACATTGACGCAGTTCCGGAAGTGTCAGAATCTTCAGGAATATCAGGTGTGCCAGCATTCCATTTCTACAAGGATGGGAAAAAGGTTGCTGAATTCACCGGAGCCAACCCAGCAAAACTGCAGGAGCATGTTGAAAGACTGAAGTAGCCACAGTTGGTTATGCTGTACAAATAAAAATACCTGAAATAAAAGTAACTTAAAGGAAAACTGTGTTTAAAATGAACTAATAGATGCAACAATAACAATGGGATTAGACGGGAATATTACCAAATGGATTGAATCGTGGTTGTCCGAGAGAACTCAACGAGTCTATATAAAGGGTTATTATTCAGAATATGAACAAGTTACTAGTGGGGTCCCTCAGGGTTCTGTTCTGGGTCCCTGTCTTTTCAATACTTATATCTCTTCATTATCTTTATCAACAGATGTCTGGCTAACCAAATTTGATGATGACACCCTTCATTGTCTACACAATTAATAAATCTGAAAATGTAATTACTTTACAATATGCATTAAACGAATTAGAAAGTTGGGCATTAACAAAGAAACTCATGTTTAGTATTGATAAATGTATTGTGATGCACTTTGGGAAGAACAATCCAGGAGCAAATTACACAATGGGTAACAGATTGCTTGAGGTTGTTGAAGATGAACGAGATTTGGGAATCAGAGTAAAAAATGATTTAAACTTTGGTCTACATTTTCAACAAATAATCAAAAAAGCTGGGGGTATTCTCCATTGTAAAAATAAATACATAAAAAGTAATAGTAGTAAGGTCCTGCTTCCACTGTATTCCTCACTCGTTAGGCCTCGCCTAGAGTACTGTGCCCAGTTTTTGGCACCAGGAGACAGGGGTACTATGAATGCCATAGAGCGAATCCAGAGAAGGGCAACAAAAAAAATAGATGAGGTACAGGGCTTAGAATATGATGATAGGCTCACTAAACTTGGACTTTACAGTTTGGAATATCGTAGATTGAGGGGTGACTTATGCTTGGTGTATCATGCCTTGCAGGAAAATAGTTTATGGGATACCTTGGGATTAGTATTTAGAGAAGTGGTTTATGAAACCAGAGCTCACCTGTTACAATTAATGATAGAACGCTGTAGAACAAAACAGAGAAGTTCATGGTTCTCAGAGTATGTAGAATATGGAATGTCCTACCACTTTTAGTTGTGGCCAGTGAAAGTATTTATTTATTTAAAAATTGATTGGATACCTTTTTGAGTACAAAATTAATAAAGGGGTACAATTAATAAATTAGCTAGCAATATGGACCATGGTCTTCTTGGCTGTGATTTACCTATAATACCTATGAATGTAGTTCCTGGAAAAGGTGGGAAGTGACATTGGCCTTGAAGGGGGAGATGCTGGGAAAGCTGTAATAACTGTGGGCAAGGAGTTCCAGGCTTTGATTACTGTAGTGACAAAAGAGTGCTGGCAAAGCATAGTTGTCTTGAGTAGCAAGACCAGTTTTTGGTCCTCCATGGATCAAGTTTTGTACTTGTTTCTGGTTGGAGAGAAGTAACTACTGACACCTGGTGGGTTTTGACTAAGATGTGTTCTCTTGCATAGAGGGGTTTCTTGAGGTTAACTTAAATGTGGAAGGAAAACCAACTGATAAAGTGGTATAGATCACAAATGTGGGATTCAGGTTTTGTGCTCACTGCTAATCTGGAGACATGGTTCATCAATTCAGTTTTGTAGTCCTTGTCTTATTAAATCTGTTAAACAATCTGTTTGCTGTTGACAAAAGTGAATTGGCAAATGATGGGTAACAGGAGGACACAATAAATGACAGATGATGGCCTGAGAGGAAGTATAGTTTTTAAAAAAGTATATCAACACAGAGAATATACTGCATTTGGGCCCTCCTGCCCAGCCTTTTTAGCTGGTTGTTTTTAGTTTGTTTTATAAGCCTATTTGTTTTTTGTATTGACAGAAATAGGCCCCAAAATTCTGATTGTGTTTTTTTTATTCTCATTTATTATGATGTATGTGAACATTACTATTTTTTTTACTTTTTTTACATTTGTTATTCTTTTAGTATCAGCAATGAAGAAAATGTCTAATTTTGAAGACAAAATGAGTTAGCAGTGTGAAAGAAAACACTCACTATGATGTGATGCATTACTGTATATTACATTCATTTTACTGTATGTTTTTGTTTCATAGATGACTATTCATTTAAGAAAAACAGATCAGTTAGAACTCTGAGGAAATTTATATTCAGGAAGATAATATGCAAGGCAAAGAGATATTGCATAGGGTACATGATTGGAAGAAGTCTAAGGCAGAGAGTACAGTGATAAGTCATTTATAAATTAAAAGACCAACTGCAGCCTTATTATAAACATATTACAAACTTTACAGTTTTCCCTAACATAAGGGCAACCAGACCTTATTTATTAGATGTGAAATGATGAAATTGCAATTTGCCATGCTCAGATACTATTTTAATGCTCTCCTAGTTGATGGTTTCACAGAAAATCTCTCTGACATTTTTGACCAGCTATCAGAACCTTGGGTGAGTGCTGATTCCATTCAAGCAAGAATTACATAATTGTCCTCAAGTTCCAGGTACTTGGCTACCAGGAAATTGAGGAAAATGATGTTATGATGAAATGATGATAAACTTATCTAGCACAATGATCTATGACAGGAACAGTGGTAGTTTTCCTAGTGTCCATCCAGAATGAACCCAGCAAATCAATTCTATACCACATCTGGTTTGTCAGTTCCTTCCTGGACCCCCCCACCCCATATGACAAGTCACCAAAATCAAAAAGAGGGACCACCATCATGTTGACAATGTGTTGCATTGTCTACATAGGGATACTTTTTTTGTGCCTGTATAATTCCTCTGGCCTAGCATTTAGTGTCTTCACTAGACAATCTACAGTATGTACACATCCCATTTACACTGAGAGTCCATCCAGTCTCCCTGGTATTTATATAAGTCTACTTGCTTCAGTGTGCAACCATCTATAGTTATTATTTTTAATGCTTGTTTAGTACTACTTTATTACCAAGGCATAACCTGTGACTTTTTATCACTAAGTACTAGTCTGTGTTCTTTAAAATAGTCCTGTAGTCAATGAAATCATTTTGTAGCTTACACTGGGTTTCTGCTATTGATCTGCCCTCTACATACAAGACCATATCATCTGCATACAGTGTTGTACCCTAACATAATTAATAACAAAATAAATAAAAAAAATCCTTGATTGGTTTAACCATAATTTATTTATTTACATCTTGGAATTACAATCCTTTGAGTCAAAAGACTTTTTTGCAAAGGCTCCTCATCGAACAATCTAGAGTAAATACAGGCAGTATAATAGGTTACAGCAATCTTTAAATAAACAAAATAAAAAAAACATTAATAATAATGTAAACAAGCAGTAAATTTCAAGTGAAGGAACAATAACAAAACAAGATGTCTGGGGAAGGCAGAGTATAGAAAAAAGAAGGAATAAAGAAGAGACTAGGGAAATGAGGGCAGGGATATATATATATATATATATGTATATATATACACATAGTAATTGCAGGGCACTACTGAGCTAGAGGAGAGAGAGAGAAATGGAGTACAGTTTCAGTGGAGGAAGATTTAACACTGAAAAATAGAGAGCATAGGTAAGCAGAGTGAGTGAGTAGGCAGTCCAGATGGCTATGTTGACAAACAAAGATAGAGTAGAGGGGTGCCAGAGGGTATGAAGGGAGAGTGAAGAGAAAGGAAATAGGAGGGATATAGGGCACTAGACAAGGGAGTTGAAGGGTGAAAGGTGGAAGGGTAAGAGTTTGGGGGGAAAGGTAAGGAGGAAGGTATTTGGGGGCTGGGTGATTAGGTAGGCCATGGTGTACAATTGAGAGAGACAGGGAAGGGAAATAGAAGGGCAGGAGAGGTCTGAGTGGAGAGAGGTGGAGCTAGAAGCAGTCACAGCAATTTAGTAAAAGGAGATGCTGCTGGAGTTTGATTTTAAAAGGGCTAAGTTTATCAGAGGATAGGACTTCAACTGGTAGAGCATTTGACCAAGAGGGAGCTCAATACATGAATGTGTGCTGACCAAGGGTGATTCTACAGAACAAGACATGGTACAAGACCTTGGTGGAGCTTCTAGTAGTTCTGGGGGTTGGGGGCATGGGTGAGGAGTTTCAGGACCAAGGGAGGAGACTGACTGGAGGTAATTTTCTTAGCTATCAAGCAGATTTGAAAGGTGAGTCTGCCTGTAAAATTAAGCCAGTTGACTTGGCGATAGAGGTCACAGGTGTGGGTGAGCCGCTGTGCACCCAGAACAAGGCATCATGCCATTTTCAGAACAATCTTGAACCTGCTAAGAATTGTGTCAGATAAAACCATAAATGACAATACCATAGCCCACTATGATGAGGACTGAGCTAGAGACAGCCAGCCAGAGGACATAATTTGTCATGCAGTATTTATGCCTTTACAGGAGGCTGATTCTGGTATTACTTGCTTTGCAGATTAGATTGACATGTTCATGGTAAGTGATGGAAGAATCTAGAGTAATTCCAAGGTATTTATTTACCTGCTCATGGGGTTGTAGCTGACTGTTGATGATGGTAAGGGACACACTTTTGTCTTTGTTTTGGGGATCGGCAAACAAAATTGATTTTACTTTTTTGTAGTTAATGATAAGTTTGTTTAGTGAGAACCAAGACTCTTATTCTGCAAAGTCTTTTTGGAGACTGTGTTCTAATTGGATGGGGTCTGAGTGACTAGCAAAAATAGCCACGTCATCTGCATAGAGGAGAACATTTTCTGACAGGCCAGAGGAAGGGTGTTAAGAAAAAGGCTAAAAATGAATGGACCTAGTATGGATCCCTGAGGGACAACAGATTGAACCAGCTTACTAGCAGATAAGAGCATTTTGGATTTTCACTCTTTGGGATCAGTCACTGAGGTCATTAGTGAACCAGGAAGTGGCATCTTGTGAGAGACCAAGAGTCGTGAGAGATGAGATGAGGAGCCCATGGTTACCTGTATCAAATTCTTTTGTAAGGTCTATGTACACAGACCCTACAAGCTGACCACAGTCCAGAGCACAGTGAATGAAGCTAGTAAATTCCAAGAAGGTGGTGGCAGTACTATGGCCCTTCCTGAAGACATGCTGATTGTTGCACTGGAGATTGTACTTTGCAAGATAGTCTGTCAGCTGATCTGATACAATTTGCTCAAGGGCTTTGGAGATGAAGGAAGGCTAGAGATGGGATGGCAATTTCTATGGGAGGTTTTATCACCATCCATGTCGATGGAGGTCATGACTGCAGATTTCCAGCAGGAGAGAAATTGGCATAGTCAGATGGAGAAGTTTAGGATCTTGGTGAGGGGAAGAAGAACAGAGACAAGGGAAAGAAGTAGGAGTTTCAGGTCCAAGGATTCCCTACTGAACTGGGACTTCCCAAGGACACATTTGAGGTAAGTTTTTGCTTTGCTCATGGAGACCTTCCTGAATCAGAAATAGTGGGTATAAGAGGGAGTGGAGAAAAGTGTAGGACCCGTGGCATTGTAAAAATAAAAGAAAAAATCCAGGGAGAATACCCCACTGAGATCAGTAAATGCTGCGTTAAAAGTATCAGCGATTAGCTGAGGTCTTGAGTGGTAACACCATTAATGTTTAGTATAGAGGGGGCAGAGGTGCTTGCTTTACCAGTGAGTGACTTAATGTTGGACCAGAAGTCCCTTCCATTTCCCCAGGAGGAGTTGAGGCTAGTTTTAAAGTTTTCAGCCTTGGCAAGGTGAATTTCTTGCATAAAGATTCCTGACAGCCCAATACTTTTGTCTATCGTACTGGAGACCGGTGGCAAGAACCTCATGCCAGATGTTATCCTGGACTCCCATCAGATTAAGAAGGGAAGGTGTGATCCATGGATTTTCCCAGTCTTTGACCTTTCTTGTTGAGAATGGGGCAAAAATGTCACAGGTGGCATTGAATGTGGAGATAAATTAGGTTAGCACACTGTCAATATTAGTTGCAGTGTCTATAGGGGACCAGTCACAAGAAAGAAGGTAACTAAGGAATTGGCCTTGCATTCCTTTTTTTAGGATGCACTGACAGGAGGTCTTGGGAGGGATTTTTATGGAATAGTTGGACCAATGGCAAAAGGTGGGGAAATGGTCACTTAGAGAGTCAGGTAAGACCAGAATATTTGAGAGTCTATCTGGGTGGTTAGAAAGAATAAGGTTGTGTCTGAGAAACAATTTAAAAACCTTGGTAGTCCCTAGGATGAAAAACAATTTTGGAAAGATGACCTTTAAATACAAATCATCACACACATGGAATAATCTGCCAAACCACATGAGATCTTTGGATATGTCCTTAACTGCATTTAAATCTGAAATCAGTCTTGGTCCACACTTCTACTTGTTATCAATGAATGCCCTCAGTCTGTCAAGCTTTAATTTAGTACATATGTCTGTATAAATTCATTTATGTTTTTGGATTTATTGTAAACAAAAATTGTATGTCTATATTGTTTGTGTTTACGTACTGAAATGTCTTCTCTTGAGAAAGAAATGTTTTAAATGTTTTACAAACTTCACACCTACAGTAGCACCTTAGAAACAAGATATTTATAGCCTTAATTGTGAATTTGCTTGTCAAATTTAAGCCTGTATACATAAAAATGTTTTACTACTACTATAAATGAACATAATGCTGATGGTAGGAGCAGAACCAGATCTCCTGAAACAGGTTTGCAACAAGAAAAAGTAGATGCTTGTACTCAAGGCGGGGGGGGGGCAACACATTGTGCAAATTCAGTTAAATGAACAGAACCCTCAGAAAGGGGAGGGACAACCAGAGAACATTTTCCAAAATTACCCACAAACTCAGGGTCAGGGTAGTTTGCCAGATACATCTACTATCCATCATGAATGAGAGACAGATGACCAGCAATCTGAACACGAGGATTCTGAATCAGAGACCTTTAATACCAAGAAAGAAAAATCTAGACCTTGGTTTGTTGATTTGTTTCAACAAAAGGCAGGGCTGGCCCCCAGAAGAAATTTAGCTTGCCTCCTATATAAAGAAAGTTTTGCAAAACATCCAGATAAGTTTATGTGGCCCAAAATGTACTGAAGGATTCCTGGCAATTTTTCACCTCAATCTACAGAGATTAGACTTACTAGGTTGGTAGACAATCTATCCAGGTAGATCTCCACTGTTAGATGCCTTCTTTCAGGACAAAAGATGTTGCCTGACAAACATATATAATCTCAAGTTAAGTCAGCCAAGACTGACTTACTAACGTACTAACATACTAATTGCCAGCAGATTAAGCCTTACGGTCTATCGAATCTGCTCGAACCTCAGATCCCTAGCTGGGTGCCGAGGCTTCCCCCCCTCTTGTGTTCCAGAAACCCCTACCATCCATCCCCCAGGCCAGGCCATCATCTGATACATCCACTTTCTGTCTGTCCCACCCTCTCTTGAAGCCTCCACTGTGGATCTCTGAACCAGCTCCCCAGGCAGTGCATTCCAAGGTCCACCACCCTCTCAGTGAAAAACCTCCTTCTCTTTTCCCTCCTCACCCTTCCACCTTCCAACTTCAAACCATGCCTCTGGTGATACCTCCCTGCTTTAGTCTAAAGATCCCCTCCATGTTTACCCTATTTATTCCCTTGAGGTACTTGAAGACCTCAGTCATGTCCCCCCTGTCTCTCCTCTCCTCCAGTGAAAACAGGCAGAGCTCCTCAAGTCTATCCTCATATGTCAAATCCCCATAGTCCCCATATCATCTTAGTTGCCCTCCTCTGTACCCTCTCCAGGAGCTGTATGTCCCTCTTCAAGTGTGGTCTCCAGTACTGTACACAGTACTCAAGGTGTGGTCTAACCAGTTCATTGTACAGTGGCAGAATCACTTCCCTGCTCCTAGAGGTGATCCCCCTCACAATGCATTCCAGCATCCTGTTTGCCTTGCTAGCTGCTCTCCTGCACTGCTCAGAGTTATTCATACATGCATCCACCATGACCCCTAGGTCTTTTTCCCCTATTGAGGCCTCCAGCGCCACCCCTCTCAGGGTGTACCTGTGTTTAGGGTTTCCCCACCCAAGATGTAACACCTTGCCCTTGGTGATATTGAAATTTAATTTCCATGTGTGAGTCCAGCTTTCCAGGGTGTCCGGGTCCCCTTGCAGGGCCAACCTCCCCTGTTCCCCCTCAACTATTACTCCCATCTTGGAGTCATCAGTGAAGAGACTCATTTCACACCCTATACCCTCCCTAATGTCTGATATGTATGCATTAAACAGTATCAGACCCAGGACCAAGCCCTGCGGTACCCCACTACTGACCTCTCTAGGGTTCGAGAGCTCCCCACTGACCCCTACTCTCTGGGTGCATCCAGCTAGCCAGTTTTCAATCCATCTGACCATCAAAGGGCCTACTCCCAACCCCATCAGTTTCTCCACCAGACCATTGTGGGAGACAGAGTCAAACGCCTTGCTGAAGTCCAAGAATAATACATTCACAGGCTTTCCCCTGTCCAGTTCTGATGTTACCCATTTGTAGAACTCCAGAAGATTGGTTTGACATGATCTACCTGGCACAAACCCATGATGCCGACTATCCAGACCTCCCACCTCCTCCAAGTACACCACCAATCATTCGTTTAGTATGCTCTCCATTAATTTTCCCACCACTGATGTCAAACTGATGGGTCTATAGTTACCTGGTATTTCCCTCGATCCCCACTTTATGGACTGGCACCACATGTGACTCTCACCAATCCCTAGGTACCCTCTCTGTCTCAATCGACCTGTTGAAGAGCTCTGCTAGGGGTCCAGCCAGTATGTCCACCAATTCCCATAGTACTCTCGGATGAATGCCATCTAGCCCAGGAGATTTGTCTTTCTTTAGGACCTTGAGGGCTAACCACACCCTTTCAGTGGAGAAAGCATCATCTGTCCCCTCCACCTTATTGACCTTTTTATCCTTATCCTGATGTGACACCCCTTGGGTACCTCTCCCTTCCTCTTGCTCCATTTCTGTTGCTCCCCTGAACCCACTCACTGCCGCTTCTATCCCCATCGTGCCTTGCTTTGTAGATATCCCATCCCCCTCTTTTAATAATAAAATCAGGTCTTACCTTCATTTTGCTTGAAATTTGATTTTCAGGTTTGGGGGGACATTAATTGTAGACTAGATTATCTAACACAGAGAGCATCTCTGCATAAAATATATAGTGACGCTCATACTTTAAAACAGGTTATTGCAGTGGCAGACTTAATACAGTAGATGTGTATATATCTCTTGACGATTTGGAGGGTGAAACTTATTTCAGAAACCAACTTTTTTCTAACAATCAATTATTTCTTTCTATTACACTCTTATTTGCTGCTAGTTTAAAATCCACCTGGAGTATTCTCAGACAATATGATCATTAGTTGTGTTGTACAGTCTTCTACAGCGTTCCCTTCTAAAACTCCAAAAAAAAAAAAGATGGAGATTAAACGGTTCTTTATCATAAATACCAAAAGTACAGCATGAAATTAATCAATTATTGTTTGCAGGACAGTTTTGTGCTGTTATGATCACCTGGTTCCGATTCATTGGTGGGAGGATACAAAGATAATTGTCAAGAATATTTTTGTAAATCATGGGAAGTATAAAAGATAGACAGGATTTTAAAGTACCTGCATTATGCCTTAGGAACCACTTATTTAGAGTGCTGTCTAAAACAACTGAGGGTATAGGAGATTATAAGGAACAAACAGATTTGTTAAAACAGGAATGATTAAGTTTCAGCATGAGTAAGCTGCTTCACTGTCCACAGAATTGAAATTTGGTATGTAAAAATCTCCATTTGGAGACCCTTTTTCTGCTTGTGAAAACAGAGTGGATCACACCATCTTATGTTCTTTAAAATGGGAGTCAGGTGACGTAATTAAAGATCCTTTGGGGTTGGTGCAGGTTGTGGATAATTTTTGCACTTGCCTTTTTTTTTTTGATCTGGAGCAGCTACTGATTCAGACAGTGTGACATTTTTAAAGGCTTTGATACCCCATATTTTGAACAATTTAAATCAACTTTATGTGCACCTACTATAAAAAGATGATTTTCTTGGTGTTACTGATGAGTTAGCCAATGGTTCTTCCCCTGGATAGGATGTAAAAATGGGTTCTAAATGGTTTTCAGTTCAATACTTTGGAATCATCTGCTTAATGTATATACACATATTTTAGAATGTCATAATCTTCACACCTCATTTGGAAGAGCAGTACTAATTTTTTTATAATTACAGGGGAGCGTTTTTTCCCATTGGAAACCGGGGTTATAATTCGCCGTTATAACTCACGGGTTATAATAAGGAACACGTGCCAGGATTCCGACACTCCATGCATGCACCTGCTTCCACACTCTCCGCTAACCATGATGTAGGACAGCCACCGCGACTTCAGCACTATTCTGTGCCCTGGACTCTACACCGCCATGAGTTGGCGGTAAGTAATTTTTTTTTAAAAAAGAAACTTGCCTACTTGCCTCCTTTGATAAATGTTTTTTTTTTTTTAAAGGTTTTGGGACCTGCTCCACTGGAGTGCTGACCATGCCTCCTCCACTCCAGACTTACTTCCTCCACTCCAACTACCACAGTTTTATTTTTATGTAATTGCTGTGATGAGAAAACACTACCCAGCAATAATATAAAATAAAACACGGGGTTGTGTGTTTAACTTGAGTTTTTACACATACCCCTCATGTTGGATGCTTAAATAATCCCCTTGAGCTTCACTCTCTGGGTTTATGTAGCATCCAACACCTTGGAGTGTGTGTAAAAACTCATTAAACACACAACCATGTGCATTATTCTATATGTTATGGAAGATGATAAATCCGAATTAATGAACTGGAGACCAATTTGTTTACTGAATTCAGACTTAAGATTTTGCTAAATTATTGTAGATGACTTCAAGTGTTAGCTAGTGATCTGCTTGAGCCTATTCTGATCTGATCTATTTCAGGCTGTAATATATGTGAGAACGTGTACATTCTTACAGATGTAATTGAACACAGGAATATGAAAACTTTGCATGGTTACACATTATTGTTGGACCAGGAGAAGATACTGTGTCCTCTTCCTATTTGTTTTCAGTCTTGGAATATCATGGAATTCCAAGGAATATTATTTTATGAATAAAACAGTTCTGTCATGGGGCTAGTGTATCCCCCATAATGAATGGATTTTTTTTGGGGGGGGGTAATTCCTGGCATGTGGGAGTGCATAAAGGGTGCCCATTAAGTGCTTTATTAAATGTTTCATGTTGGATCTGTTATTGAAACAAATCATTTTTGAAGACAATATTAAAGGCATTTCTCATCTTGTGTCAGCTCACAAGTAAAAAATATTGCTTTTGTACATGATATATGTCTGTATTTTAAAGATGAATTATTGTGATATACTGCTATTTACAGTAAGAGACAAATTCCTTTTCCAGAACATCTGGATCTTGAATAAATGTAGCAGACAGTGTGGCATTAAACTTGCCAGATTTAACCCCTGGAACAACTTCCACTGCAGTGATAAGGCTATCAGATTCCCCCATTTCAAATTTAGGGGACAAATGTGGGTCTGGAGATTTGCCTATGTCAAAGTAGACAGAAAAGTTATATTTATATGTGTCAAAAGTGAACTGATGGAAAGCAATGGAATTTTCCAAGTGTAAATGAGTTAATATTATTAAGAATTTTTTGCTACCTTGTTTCTTATCAAAGTTATGCACCCCCCCATTAAAAAACTAGAATGTTGAACATTTTCTTTCAGTTTTTATCTGGTAGCCAATTGAATCCAGTAAAGAGGAATGTAATTTATCTACCTATTACAAATCAGGGTTTAAATATGATCAACCCTACAGTTCTTTTCTATACATTATTTTTTTTCATTCTTCCTTTAAAGTAGGTTTGCTAGAACTCTTGCCTGGCATTATTGATTTTGGAGAAGGATGAACCCTTTTTTTCTCTAAATGGGATACTGCCATACCAAAGATTTTATATAGTTTGTCAATTCCTGGCTATGCTATACCTACTTTGAAGAAATTGCATCTTTGGAAAATTTCCAAGCAGTCTACCATGAACCTGACTAGGATTCAACTTTATCAGGAGGTAATGCCTTGCATTTATTTACAACCTCTAGACTTCTCATTTTGTCATCAATCAATATCTCATATGACATTTGTCATCCTTTTAATATCATGTGATATTGAATCAATTTATAGATTACAGAGTTCCCAAATGAATGTGGGAAATCCATTGGTTCTGTTGTCATGGACTACTAGATGTACCAAGACTGTAAGACAGTTTTCCCAAGACTGGTGTGCAAAACTCATATTGAAACATTAGCACATTTTCTACTGGACTGTCCCTATGTGAAGGACTTTTGGACTTTCCTGGCATCCAGAGGGTGTGTGTCTTATACTAATATTGTTTTAAAGGAGTTTCCGGTATGTTGCAAGTTATACAATACTAGTACACTAAGTGTCTTTGCCTGCCTGACATTTTGTTTGTAGCAAGCAAGGTGTCATTATGTGTTACACCAGTTACCCAATATATGTACACATCTATATAACACCAACATATTTGAAACTTCAATACATGATCTTTGGTGTATTGAACAAGGCACACTTCATGGGTAAGTTGTCTTTCCTACTGGCATAGTATTACCTGGATTTATTCATAGTTTACTCATAAGCAGCAATTGGTTTTATTTATTCAGTTTTTCTAAAACCATTAAAAATTTCAAAATACAATACATAAACTACAGTATCAGTAAGACATCACATAGGCGAATCATCTTGCAGGTGCAAATTGTATTAAATTACAATGCATTTATAATGCAATCAATCCCTAAAACAATTATTCTTAGAATTATGTCCCAGTTACAGTTACTATATAATCCCATAAAAGCCATACAATACAGTAACAGGTTTTTACATCTATTATCTGTGAAACTGCAGTAGAATACCAAGAAAAATGGAAGCTCCATGTGAGCCAAAAAGAATCATCCACTATTTACCTCTGCCAGGATACAATGCTTAATACAAGATAAAGACACTCTAATTAGCATTGAGCTTCAACATGTTCTACAATGTCTGGCTATATTCCATGTATATCCTGCAACTCCCAGCTCCATATCAAATTTGTATTTAGTTTAGGAAAATAGTGTTACCAGCATTCTTGAGCTTAACCATAAAACCTCCCCATTCCAACTGGTACTGCCTAGCCACACTTGCACTTACATGATAGTATTGTACTTTCTGGTGCAGCTGCCGCCAGCACTAAAGTGTTTACTATTGGGAGTGGCCCAATCAGGACCATGCTGTTTTTACAATGGAATGCATTCCACTTCTATTTCTTTTTTATTAATATCCTGCCTTGAAGACTCCAGCTGCATAATCAGACTTTTAGCCTGACTTAAGCAGATAATTATTGAGAACTCTATAATTGAACAAGCCATATCCTCACCACCACCTAGCTCTGCCTCCCTGTTAAATGTCCCTGTATTTAAAACTCCTAGATTCAAAACAGAATCTCATCCTAGTGCTGCAAAACATCACATTTGCAATTAAGTATACAATAGATATAATAGATGCATTTCCAAGACATAGGCCAATATGATATTACATAATCTCCCAAATATCCAAGAGATAAAATACATTAAAATACATTAATCACCCCCCCCCCAAATAGTGCCCTGATTCATTCTGTTTGTAGTTAATCTTTTTATTGGCATATACAACCATAGAGTAACAACAGTACACTCAGAAAAAAGATATGAGAATGAACAAACAATGCAAGCTTGCGTACATTACACATAATGGCAGAAGCAAAGGTACAGTACTCCAATGTACTACAGTCCTAGTTATAGAGCAATGTGTCATCCATTGGAGGATAGTTTCATACACTACGATAGCAGAGACTACATGTAAAGAAAGGAGATCCAGTCATAGGTTTGCAGGTTTATTATGAGTCAGGAAGTCCAAGACTCATGGATAACTAGCCACCTGTTCAGTGTTAATACATACAATTTTCCTCACCCATATATTTGTCCAGGGCTTTTTTAAATGTTGCCATGGCATCACTTGTAACCATCCATTCTGGTAAAAAATTCCAATATGCAATCACCCTATAGTTGAACCACTTTGTTCTTTTGACAGTGTTAGGTACTTCCCCCTGCAGCTGAAGATTGTGTGACCTTGTTTCTCTGGTAATTATTCTCCTAGTTAATCCTGTGCTTTCCCAGACCAAGTAATCTTTCATGGCTCTGTACACAAAACAGAGATCTCCTCTTAATCTTCTCTACTGCATAGACTAGAGACCTAGATCCCTTAGTCTTTCCCCTTATGCTTTATGCCTTTGGTTCTTGATTTTTTGGGTCATTCTTTTCTGTAGACCTGGCACCAAGTTTTGTCCTCCTACATATTGGGGAGCAGAAAATGCTGAGCCATATTCCAAATGGGGTCTCACAAGAGATGAGTAGAGAAGAATCATGACCGTGGGGTCTCTGCTTTTTATGTTTGTTAATATACTGGCCATGTTAATGTCCTATCCAGCATGTCAACCATTTGCACCACCCTAGCAGATGATTTAGGTCCAATTAGTGCCCCTATGTGAGATTAACATGTGCCATGTTTAACAGAAACAAGAAAACAGAAGAAACAAACCATATAACAAATTCAACAGTACCAAATACTGCATCCTATAAAGATTGATTCATGCTGAAAGTTTTGATTTATAATTGCAAAATAATTTATAATCCTATAGTTCCTTAATCACTCATTTGTTAAACACTTACAGTACATTGTATGAACAGAAAAATAAAACAAAAACTTCAGAGATCACATATAGTCTTAACAATTATATGTTTTTGGTGCAGTATTATCCAGTGCTGAGCAGTTTAAATCACAGATTGTAATGAGAAAGAAATAATGTGACCTACTGGGAAATTAACCCTGGCTACAGGCACTGGGACCATATTCTGGAGGCCTAGATTCAGTTCTCAGTAGGTCACATTATTTCTTTCTCACTACAATTTGTGATTTAAATTGTATAGTAGTGGCTGATACTGCACTGAAAAACATCTAATTGTCATCATGATTATTCCTGGTAACAGGATATGCAATACTAAAGAAAGGAAGTGTGTCCAGGAACATCAACCCCAACCATGGGAGACTGTAGCTCAGTGGTTAGAGCACTGGGATGGTATTCTGGCAGCCTGGGATCAATTCCCATAGACACATTATTTCTTTCACACTACAATTTGTGATGTAGTTTTAACATAAAGGCATGACACAGATCATTATGAAGGGGTCCTTGGCAGAATATATTACTACATGCAGAATTCCAAAGCTGTTTTTTTACTATAAAATATAATGATATATCAGAACTGACTTGAGACAGGAGGTTTAAGAAAGAAGTGCACTAATCAGTTTGCCACTAGTCCACAGCACAAATCAGAATGACTTCCTAGCTATCTATAGATTACCTGGATTTCATTACCACTGTGCTGAATATAAAGACATATTTATGTTCCTTTTTATTGCATGCTGGAATGCAGTACAGTTTGATGCAATAATCTGGTCTAACTTATGGGTAGACCTCTTAGGAATTTCTGTTTGATGGCATGTGATTCTGGTTGCATTGACTTTCTGTTTTCAGAAGAAAAGTTCCCTTACTCTTCTTCAATAAATGCCAGGGGATCTTTTACTTCCACATGGACAGGGACCAGAGATAGTCAAAAGGACCTCTGTTTAATGTCTCATCTGAGTAGAAAATCTACTTTTTATGGCTGTGGGCAGAGCTTTAGCTGGAAAAATGGGATACAGAAGCATACATTTTAGCTTTCATTGTATCCTTCCACAACTGCAAATCACAACACCAGCTGAATGAAATTCTCCCTTCTTTCTGTTGAGTAGACCAGTTCCAACACTATTTTTTCAACTTATTTAACTCTCTTTGTCATGCCTGCTTTAGTTGACCTGACAGCTAATGTCTCTAGGTAGACACAAAGGCAAGTTAATTACACCAGTTTTTTGAAGTAGTTTAACTGTCTGCAACAATGTATCTAGAAACTTTTTTGTAGGCTATTGTGAGAAAAAAATCCTTGTTTGAGTAGCCAGCAGCTGAGAGAAAGAGAGAGAGGGAGAGAGGAGGAGGAGGAGGAGGAAGAGAGCTGTCCAGTTTGTAGTCAGAGATGTACCAAGCATTTGTAAAAAAAAAACATCAAAGGTTTGTTTGACCTGTTTTAACACAGACAATAATATTTTCACTTGCTGTCTTGCTAATTGTATTTATTATTGAAATGTGATTTACTAGTCTTTGTAACCTAAATAATTTACTGACATAATTTTCAACAGAGGACACAGCAAGGTTTTAGAGGAAGTAACTCCAGAGGACTTTCAAATTACTTTATCACTCCCAAATGAGTGTGTGTGTGTGTGTGTGTGTGTGTGTGTGTGTGTGTGTGTGGCAATAATTTATCTTCTCTAAAGAGCTGCTTTAGGTTAACCATCTCAGAACCTGAGAACAAGATAATCTCTTTTTTCTTATTTTTCTAGAGAGATATAAGAATTTCCCAACATGATGTATAATCACAAGATCCTCAGAGGTAAGCAGGACCAAAACAATTTCTGTCTCGCTAGCTAACCATTGGTAATAACCACTTACATATAATTTTGTTGCACCATGGGCACTTCAGTAACACATGTTCTAAATGTTATCTTTCACCATAGTTGCATTTGCATAAGGTTGCATCTATGTCCCTAATTTTATTATATAGGGTAGTTTTGAAATTAGAATCAAAGAGTTCAAGTCTAAATCCTGTAAAATGTTTATGAACATTATGGTCTTCTAGGACAGCAAGATAAAACCTAAATTCATGTGAGACCACTTTATGTGAGTACCACTTGCTGTTGTTTGAAGTGCCAATACAAGCCAAGTCAATATCCCTTTAATATTGAGCATTTTTTAACATAGGGTGTGTAATGTGCACTTAATGTAATGTTTTGTTGCCTGTGTGACATAAGAAAAGGAAGTGAAAACTTATCCAAGATATTGAAACCAATTTGAACTTTTGTAACCCCTGGTTTTCCAATCCCCTTTTTCTAAGAGGCAAAGCGTTACCCATCTCTCATTTGGTAAACCCAGTACTCTTATCCAATAGTTGATGAATCTGGTATCAGCCCAGGCTTATAGCCTGGTTAAACCTAATTCTACTCTAATAAAATAGGCTGGTGAAGATTTTTGACAACCTAACACATTTCTTAAAAGTTTAATGGCTATTTTTTCTAGTTGATCAATGAGACATAATCCTCAGATTTCTACACCATAAAGGGCTTGAACAATGAATTTTGCTGATAGAGCATAAAGAAGGGGTCTAAAAGAGTAACCACCATATGCATGATTAAATCTTGCCAGGGCTCTTATTGTTGGTTTTTTTTTGTTTGTTTTAGAAAGTACATGTTCAAAATGTCAATTCCATGAGCCATTATTAGTATAAAAAAATCCCAAGATATGAATAATTAGTAACAGCTTCCAAAATGCTATCATAAGGTTTCCATTGGTACTTTCTTTTCCTGGTACCAATAACCAATACATTAGATTTCATCAGATTTATCTTTAAGGATAAAGAATCAGAGATTCTAGTCAAAAGAAATAATTTTTTCTGCACGCCCGATACAGTGAGGGAATACAATACCACATTTTTGGTGTAGGCTAGGGAGGAATAAATATTTGTTCCAATTTGGGGAGAATCAGATTGTATAGCCTGCAATTCAATTAGTAGATTGTCCAAATAAATGCAAAATATCATTGGTGCCAAAATACATTCTTATCGTACACCTTTGTTTGTATTAATGCTATTTGATAAAGTGTTTCCTGCTCTTATCTGTGCCCAAGCATTTGAATATAAAATTCTGATGCTGTTGCCAAGAACTGGAGAAATGCTACAATTTAACATTGTATCCCAAAGGGTTGACATATTGATTGTATCAAATGCAGACGTATAGTCTATAAAAGTAAGATACAGTTTTTGTTTTCTGACTGTGACATACTTTTCTATTGGGTGAGAAAGTATAAAACAGCTATCAAGGGTAGAGAATTGTTCCCAAAAACCTGCTTGGGCTGGTGCTGGTCCCCCAGTGGCCTCCATTTCCTTCTTAAGTCTTTCCAGCAAGACTTTCACAAAAATCTTACCCAGGATGTCTAGTAGACTAATAGGACGATACATTGAGGGATCCTGCTTTGGGCCCTTTTTAAAAATGGGTGTAATAATTGACCCAGCCCAGGAGAAATGGAATATAATTGTTCCACAGACATTCATTAAAAAAAGTACTGGAAGGTCAGTCCAATCATCAGGTACACAGAGATAAACTTCCCAAGGATTTTATCAGGGTCTTGTGCCTTATTTCATTTCAAACTAAGAATAGCTTTTAATATTTCTTGTTTGGAGAAAGGTCTATGTTGAGTTTTTATGTCTTTTATATCCATGGTTTCCTAGGAAAAATCTGAACTAGGGTCCTATGGTATATTGCTGTAGTATTCAGACTATATTCTCAATTCAGTATGATGAATACAATCATTACACCATCCCTTACAACACTTGACCACCATGAGCCAGAATGTTTTAACATCATTGTTATCTATAGCAGCTAACATCCTGCCCCATTGAAGGTCATGATATAACTAATTTTTTTGTTTTAAAAAGATGCTATTGTTTTTTGTTTGTTTTTCCTACAATACTATGGCACTAGCTTTATTCACTTTTGTTTAGCTTTCCTTGAAATTTTCCTCTGCTGTTTTTTCTGTGCTTTACAGTCCTTATCAAACCATCCCAAGGTAGTTGAAGACTTTGATTTTAGAGTTATGGTTTTATGTAGATAGAGCACCAAGAGGAGTTCAGTGGTCCTGCTGGATTCAGAGCCAGAGGGTCACATAGCCAGGAGAGGTGGATTTCAATATTAATTGGCTTCCGCCCACCTCCAGGCCAGTCTCTCTCAAGAATGAGTCCCTGAACCTCTCCCATCTTATTATGAAACCCACCTGGCTGAATTCACATACTATTTATCACATCCTCCTCAACCTCATTGACATGTTCAAGTTCTGTGATGAAGCGTGAGATGGGTACAAATTATGCCACTGCCTGTCTGATCTGCTCATTTACAGGGTACTTTGAAATACCTGTACAAAGTCCATCCACTCTGCCAAACCCATTTATTTTAAGGCCAACTTCCAGAACAAACATAACTCCCTAGCCAGATTCTGGAAAGTAAGTATCGTAGAAACATAGAAATCGTTTGCAGATAAGGACCAACTGGTTCACCCTATCTGCCTGTTATTCCTATCTATAGTACTGACCCTTTCTCATTCTCAGTTTTCCCCAATGTTTGCATCAGTACTAAGATTCCTTTATGCCTATCCAATGTGCTCTTGAAGCCAGTGATTGTTTTAGCTTCTACCGCTTCTGATGGGAATCTGTTCCAAGCTTCCACCACCCTCTCCGTGAAGAAGAACTTCCTGACATTCCTCCTCAGCCTCCCCCCCCCACATCACTGTGATCCCTATTTCTTGTGTGTCTTTTTCTCTGGAAAACACTCCCCTCCAGTCCCTTATTCACTCCTGTGAGACATTTATATGTATCTATTAAGTCTCCCCCCTCCCTTCTCTCCTCCAGGGAGTACATGTTTAATTTCCTGAGTCTGTCATCATAGAGCTTCAGGTGGAGTCCCTGTACCATCTTGGTTGCTCTCCTTTGAACCCCTCCAACCTTATCTATGTCTTTCTGTAGGTAGGGCTTTCAGAATTGTACACAGTACTTGAGGTGAGGTCTCACCAATGACCTGTGCAGGGGGATTATTACCTCCATCCTTCTGCTAGTGAGCCCTCTGCCCATGTACCCCAGCATCCTGCTGTCTCTCTCTCCAACACCTTGTCACACTGTTTACCTATGTTCAGATAGTCAAACATAATTACTCCCAGGTCCCTTTCCTGCTTTATAACTGCCAGTTCTCCACCCCAATGGTACTTAGCCATGGGATTCCTGAGACCCAGGTGCATGGTTTAACACTTCTTTGTATTAAAGCTCACTTGCCAGACCCTTGAGTACTCTTCCAGCCTACTAAAGTTCTTCTTCTTCATTTGCTACCCCCCCCCCCGGAGTGTCCACTCTGTTGCAGATTTTGGTATTGCTCACAAACAGGCAAACCTTCTCTACAAGCCGTTCACCAATATCACTGATATATGCATATGTGTGTGTATATATATATATATATATATATATATATATATATTTATACAACACATGTTTGGGGATAAATGTACAGATAAAAACTTGTATCTCAGGCACCCAGTGAAGATATCATTGATATCTCCATGTTCCTATACGTCATAGTGATAACTCCATGTTCCTATACGTCATGGAGATATCTCTATGTTCCTATACGTCATCCAAACAAAAGTGAAAGTACACTTTCCATTGCAGTCCTACCTCTCTACAGCCTAGCGCTGTTTCCCCCACACACGCATACACACCCCTGGCATTTACTTGACCCAACAAATATTTTTTAACAAATAACTGTAACATATCTGGTTGATCCTGCCACTCCGTGTTTCAGTAATTGAAAATAACACTTTCACTTTCCCTCTTAAAATGTAGCGTGACCGAGCATATAAAGTAAGAAATAGAATGAACTCCCAGCAACTATAGCAACGCTCGCTCTCATTTCTTTCTGCTGTTCTGAAGCTGCAGACTCGCTCACTCTCTGCACTCACAGTACAGTCGGCAGCTTCTTGCATAAAATTGAAGAAAACTATAGAGAAAAAAAACAATTTTGAGTATGTTTGGAAGACTGACTGGTGTTGTGTAAATCACTGGGAGTTCATTCTATTTCTTACTTTATAGGCTAGGTCATGCTACATTTCAAGAGGGAAAGTGAAAGTATTATTTTCAATTACCAAAGCACAGAGTGGCAGGATCAACCAGATATGTTTTAAAATTTTTATTTATTTAAAAATAATGGCAAGATCAACAACTTAAAAATCAAGATATACACAAAACTTTAAACTGGCAGGATCAACCACAGTTTTTTTCAAGTAACTTCTCATCTGTTAGGCATATACCATACATAGGACTTTCTATTGTATGTGGCCCCAAACATGTGTTTGTATAAACCGAATATGACATGGCCCGACTGAAGATATCATATTTATCTTCACTCGAGGCCAAAGAAATCATGATATCTCACTCGTGGCTTCGCCACTCATGAGATATCATGATATCATTGGCCTCTAGTAAAGATAAATATGATATCTTCAGTCGGGCCATGTCATATCCTATATATATATATATATATATATACACACTCACAGTGAAGCCCACCAAGATGAAGCCCAGCTCTACAGAATTCTTCAGTAGAGTTACTGCAGCCAACAATGCAGTTTCAATGGGAGTTAATCTCTTTTGTCATTTAGGAAACCTGTGACACTGTGCTTCATCCTAGTGGTATATATGTATATGTATATATATATATATATATATATATATATATATATATACACACACACACACATATATATATATACACACACACACACACACACACACACATATATATATATATATATATATATATATATACACACACACCAGCATACACATTATATATTTATATTATACTGGCATGGTATCATCAGTATAGTTAGGGTTAGCATTTTAATGTTAAACCTCAAATTTTGCACCTTAATAACTTTGCCACCATATGATGGATTTGCCCACAAGTTTGCAAGTATGGTCTTGTTCCATAGATCTCTAGATTTGGCAAGTTAAGTTATGGTCAGATGTACGGTTGTGGAGCTACGGAATACCCAAAAACGTAATGAAACAGATTTTGTATGTGTTTCTTTGCTCACTCCCACAGCCTGCATGATTTGTCTGTTGGGTTCAAAATCTTTTGGGGAAGGTGCAGTCTGGGTCATTGATGTGTCTTTCGAAGATTTGGTGTAAAAATATTAAACCATTCGACAGTTATTCAAAAAACAAATTTCCCATTATAGTCAAGAGGGAAAAAATATATGTGTCTCATGAAAATTTCACAAATGCAATTTTACTTTCGCAAATGGCCCTTTTACTTTCATGTTGCTGCCATCTTGTTTTCAGTTAGTGAGAGAGAAAAATGCCTGCCATTTAAATTTGGGACCCTCTAGGTAAACACTGACTGTTGGGTTTACCTTGTTGGATCCTGAGGATGCCAGCCCTATCTTTTATGGGTGGGTAACCCCACCCCCCAGAAATGCCATTTCAAATATTGATGAAAAAATTCTTTCACAAATCACGAAAGAAACTGCTGAAATACTTTCACAAATGTGAAAGTTTTGTGCTACGTTTTGCAAAATTTTCGTGATTTGCAAAAGTATTTAAAAAAAACAGCAAATCTTTGCTATCATCCTGCAACTGAACGGTTGGGTCTTTTGAGATGAAATTTGCAGTGTGGCAAGCCCTGGTCCCACAGATGTGCCTTTTTGTGGTTTGGTGCCAAAACATTCAAGGGATCAAAGTTACAGCATTCCGAATTTGGGACATTTCCAATAGGTTAACATTGTGCCGCCTGTGACACTTTTTTCAGCGCCCGTATCTCGAAAATGAAACGAGCTATGGATTTTTTGCTACTTGCAGCCTAGTTCACTTATAAGTGATCTAGTCTGCATAAACAATTTTGTAAACATTCGATTACACCAGCAGTGGAATTTTTTTCCTACTTGCTACGGTTACGGAGATATTGGCAAAAACATATCACAAGGATTCCAAGGGTGCCTTTTCACGGCGTTTTGGTGCCTGTATCTCATAAATGATGTGAGATACAGATTCAGTTGGTATATATTGTGTGGATTACTCGCTGCCATGATTACAACACTTGAACATTTTTTGTAGCTGCTAAGGTGGCTGAGATATTGGCACATCAGTGGTACAAGGTTCCTTGCCCAATAGGGCTGCTGTATAGCTCTGTACTAACCTGTGAGTGGGAGCACAGGGCCCAGATGGCCCACATTCCCACATATGCATACCTTTACAAAAAATGGCCAATGTGAAGGGAGCGCAGGGCCGGGGCCCGCACTCCCTCAACGTATCAGTTACCAGTTATATTACACTTTCTCAAAAAGAAGGGAAATTCATTGCAAAAAACTCTGTTAATGCATCAGTTAGGGTTCATAGCACAGTGACAAAAGTTTGGAAATGTGCTGTTAGGGTTCAATCCCCCTACTCCATTTTCCCCCACCTACTCCCACATACACACACACACACACACACACACAAACTCACACACATTCATATGCAAGATGCATGCAAGATTGTAAGACACTATATCACTCAGTCACATCTGTAAGTACAATAATCATGACACTGAGTTCCTGTCACGTAACACTATGTAATGAAAAAACAAATACAGTATGATCGACTCTATACTGCCAGCACAGTATGATGACACATTATTGCTGGCATATCTTCTTCATTCAATGAGATTTAGTCTGTATACATTTTCAAAATATTGATTTTTATGTTTCATAATTCAACAATTGGCTCACTGCAAGATAGAGCTGACACATACATAGTACTTTTCAGATACTGCTCAGTAATGAAACTAGCAGCATCACATGTTGTTATACTGCTGCATTACCTGGAAATACTCATCAGCAGTATCTTATAGTTACCTTTGGATGTTACAACTGTTGCTTTTACATCTTACTTGTAAACTATACTACAAAACATTACTTTTATTATAACTATTGTTTGTTATTATGACTGACTCACTCTACCAGAAAAAAAAACTGCAGACATCCAATGACTGTTGGTAGGCTTATCCAAATTCTCATTTCCAATATATTATCTGTGGATGACAAACTGTGTCTTTACCTGATGCTGGTTGTCTTTGGTTGGTTGTGTTGCCTTGGCCCTTCTCCTGATTTCATGTGTGTGTGGGGTGGGGATGGGGTGGGGGCAATGGATAGTTAAAGGATTGAACCCTAAGCGCATTTCCAAACTTTTGTCACTGTGCTATGAAAACTAACTGATACATTAATGGAGTTTTGCAGTGAATATATATATATATATATATATATATATATATCGATTACAAAAAAGCTCAATTAATGCATCAGTTAGGGCTGATTTCACACCAATAAAAGTCTTGAAATTCAGAGTTTCAAGACTTTTGTTGGTGTGGAATCAACCCTAACTGATGCATTAACAGATTTGTTTTACAATGAATATATTTTATTTTCGAGAAAGTGAAATGATGCTCATATGGAATCCATAGGAAGGAAGCTGAGATGGTACAGTATAGGAGAATGGGATGAGAAGTAGGCCTTATATCTCCAATGCACACTCTGATGCCTGTTGGTCTGTGGATGGTATGGATCTGTGTGTGGGGGGGGTAGGGTTTGTAACACTATCATCAAATTTCCAGACTTTCCTTCTTGTGGAATCAACCCTAAATGATGCCATAATGGAATTTTTTGCAATGTATTTCCCTTCTTTTTGAGAGAGTGAAATGTTACTCTTATGTTACCCATAGGTGGGAGTGCAGGGCCCTGCACTCTCACCCATCCATAACTGTGTCTTCAGGGTTGCAAAATGGAATCCATAGGTGTGAGCATGGGCCCTCTGGGCCCTGCACTCCCACCCACCCATAACTATGTCTTCAGGTTTGCAAAATGGTATCTATAGATGGGAGTGCAGGCTGTCTGGGTCCTGCACTCCCACCCACCCATCAGTGTAGAGGCATAGTGCAGAAGGGCCCTGTGCTCCCATGTTTGCATAATAGGATGCATATTTGGCAGTGTGTGCCCTCTGGACGCTGCGCTCCCAACCACCCATAAGTCTATAGAGAATGTGCCTGAGGGCCCTGCACTCCCAGTATTGCCAGATGGTATCCACGGGTGGGAGCATGGGCCCATCTACCTATAATTATAGAAACATAGCTCAGGAGGGCTGCATCCTTTTTGGTTTGCATGATCATATCCATAGGTGGGAGCACAGGTCCCATACAGGCAAAGCATAGGAGGGCCCAGTGCTCCCAGTTTAGCAAAAATAGTAAGCATAATTGGGAGTATGGGCCCTTTAGGACCTGCACTCCCACCTACCCACAAGGACAGACACATAGCAAAGGCCTAAAGGCATTCCAAGTAACCCTTGTAATGCTTATTTGGCAATATCTCAGTAACCTTAGCAAGTGCATAAAAAATTATTTTGTAGCTGTATTCATGACCTAGCCACTTCTATGCATAAGCTGCGCTTAGTGAAAAATCCGTATCTCAAACCAAGTTTGAGATATAGATGCTGAAAGGTGCCATGGCTGCCACAGTGTTATCCTATGGGAAAATTCAAAACTTCAGAGTGCTACACTTTGGAACCAGTTTAAATTTTTGAACCAAATCAGCAAAAGGCACATCTGTGAGGCAAGCCCTTTCCACCATGTAAATTTCAACCAAAAAGTCCAAACAGCTTAGCTGTAGTGAAGTGGCAAAGAAATGTGTTAGGGGGTGTTTTTGGGACCAGTACTGTTGCAAATTGTGACAGTGGTCATGAAAGGATGTCATGATTTGTGACACTATGCCACCACAGTGCCACCAAAATAATGACTGTACAAATGGGAAAAATGTGGAAAACACATTTCTTTTGATTATTTTTAAAATATGATGCCAGAATTGTGTTCCTAGGGCCCTGTTTAGGTAAATACAACAGCTGGTGCTTACCAAGGGGCATGCTAATTTGAATTAAAACATTTTATTTCCTCTACTAACTGAAAACAAGATGACCATGGCATAACATTACTGAGGGCATTTGAGACAGAAAAAGGTGCTTTCACAACAGTATAGCTTGCTGTCATGTGGAACTTTTTTTTAACCCACAGGATATAATGGGAACATTTTAACCTCAATAATGTTTGAACAGGGACTTCTAGTGACATCATGCCCTGAGGAGCAGTGCAAATCTCTAGCTCTGTCTCCACCAAGGCCTTAAATATTTGAATTAGTAACAATAGAACTCAATCCTATTTAATTTGAGGAGGATTGGCTTCGAAATGTCTAAGGGAAAAAAAAAACCACCTTCAGAAACCATAAGTAAAGGGTGCAGAGATGGACGGAGGTGGCTCCGATAGCAACAGTTTGCAATTTTCTGAAAGAAGCGAGTGTTTGAAAGGAGACGACTTAAAAAAAACCCAATCCACCAGACAAATGGACATTGTGTTGCAGGAGCTGAGGGACTTCAGAAAAGAAACATACTCCACACTAACAGCTCTGTGGACCAACTTAAGAAAAATGGAAAAATGTCTTGAGAGCATGTAGGAGCAGGCCAAGGTCACCGACTCTCGAGTTGACTCTGCAGAGTGAGCTATTGTCCAAATGCACCAAACCCTGAGTGACCTACAAGAGAGGGCTGAGGATGCTGAGGCTAGAAGCAGGCAAAATAACCTGTGGATTAATGGATTCCCCAAAGGCATTGAAAGCAAAGACCTAATTGATTTCATGCAGCAGTTTTTCAGATCAAAATTAGACCTACCAGATTCCTGCATGCTTGAGATGGACCGAGTGCACCGTACTTTAGGAATACAGTCCAACAGCAGGCCAAGAGCTATCCTGGTGAGGTTCTTGCGCTATCAAGAGAAGGAGTTGGAGCTGCATAAGTCATGGCAACAAGGAGATTTGACTTATTCAGGCCATAGGATTTATGTTGATAATGATTACCCCTTCACAATTGTAGCAAGATGCACAGCCTATGCACCGATCCTTAAAAAACTGAAGGAAGTGAAAATCGGATTCAGGACCCCCTACCCCTCAAGATTGGTGGTTCACTTCGAGGATGGCCCTAAGACATATGAAATGTCAGAAGAACCAGCTGCAGATTTTTCTAAAAATGGCATGGGAGTAATGCTTCTATGAAAACAACCTACTGCCTCATTAGCTGCAAAGCTGACACAGAGAGTTTGGAACAAAGTCCCTCAGAGGGAACAACGTCACAGGGAAGGAGCCCTTGAGATCCAGCAGATCATCAAGGGAATCAAATAGCAAGCTAGATCTCAAGCTGAGGATACCCAACCTAAGGAAACAGGGACTAAATAACTGACTGGTCATGTTTTTCTTCTTTAATCTTTAGACAACCCCCCTGGGTCGCTTGTTTGCCATGACTGGTGGGTAGACCCACTCCAGCTGACTTTTATTCCTCCTCAGGTTGCTCAGCTGGACCTATATTACTCTGGGTTGAAGCTCTCTGTTGAGCTCCCCCACCCCAATACAACCAAGTTAGGTTCCACAGTGTTTAAAACCCGCTATACCATCTTGGTTGTTGGCAGCCCCCCCTTATCTTTGGTGTGGGGTTGGTGGGGTGGAGGGCCCTGGATGCTAGGAGGGCTGGAGGGGTTGATGGGTCAATTGGTTTGCTGCCATAAGAGATGCAGCAGTGAAGATTAGTGGAAGCCCTCTAGCTTTTATGATCCCTGCATGTATTGCATTCCCTTGGCGGAAGTCACCCACCCTCCTCATGTTGATGTTGCAAACAAATTGCTTTACTTTTAAATTGAAGACAGCATTGAAATCTTGTTTGATGAGCCACTTAGCATCCTTATTATCAATGGCATGGGGATGAGTTTAACCTAACGTCACTCCTGGGGTGGGGCTCTGACACCGGCTGTCTGGGTGGGGCTAGCACCACAGGGGAAACGGATCAACTGGGGTTATGGAAATGGGACTGGTGAAAATAATTCAGAACCCATGGAAAATTCAAATCAAGGCCAGTCCTGGCATGACTCTCCTGGTTACTCTCCCCTACTCCAACTACATCATGTCCCTGAAGGTAATGACTAGGTCTGGCCAGTTCAACACTCAGCCTTGGTGGAGTAAGGGCCTTGACCACCTACCCTCACCCCCCCACCCACACGAAGATGCTTGACGTCTAGTCTGTCAGTAAATAGACACTGCCACATTGTGGTACTTTTGAAAACTGAGGGCTTAGTTGCCACCAGTTCCATGGAAGCCCATAGAAGTTTGGTAGTCCTTGCCCAGTTGGCATGGAACCACAATAAGAAAATGTTTTGGTTGAAGTTAATAGTTTATTATTCCCAGTTTGAGGGGGAAATGTTTCTCACTACCCATTAAACAGGCAGTTACACTCTTTACAATGGGAGAAGGAGCTCAGAAAAATTTCAATAGAGAGGAGGGTCAAGATTGGCCTGTTTCATTCATGCTAACAAATTGTTATGTCTGATGACCAAAATACTGCTGCAGAATTTTTCTTTGAATGTTAATGGACTAGGCAGTCCTGTGAAAAGGGCTAGAATGATTACTAGGTTCAAGAAGGCATAAGCTGGAGTAATATATTTACAGGAGACACATATAAATGCTCATAAGCATTAGAAACTAGCCGGGGGGGGGGTTCACAGAGGCATTTTCCTCTGCTTATGAAAAAGGGTGAAAAAGAGGGGTCGCCATATTAATTTCTGCCCACACATCCCCTTCCAAACTACCCATGAATGGGCAGACCCAGAAGGACATCTGGTTGTAGTACAGGGTCTCCTACAGGATGAAGAAATTACTTTGGCCAATGCTTATTTTCCACCGGATCTACTTTGCAAACAATTAGATTCTTATTAAACAAAGTAGTCCAACTGACCAAGGGCACTCTTATATTGGCCGGTGATTTTAATATTCCTCCAAACCCCCACTTAGATAGCACTAAAGGAGCAAGAGGTAAACAACCAGCTCCACATAAATTTTTCAGACAATTTGTGCAAGAGATGGGTTAGATTGATATATGGCGTACCCTCCATCTGAGGGACAGAGGATACTCTTTTTATACTGCAGTACACGGATCTTATTCCAGATTGGATCACTGTTATACACAAAAAGAAAACTTAGAGATCATAGCTGAGGCTACAAGCGAGATATAGTGGGAACAGACCATGCCCCGGTGATCACAAAATGGGAATTGGGCATTGAGAAACAGAACACGATCTGGAGGTTTAATCCTTTTTACCTCAAAAACCCCCTTTTTAAAGAATTTATAGAGGAAAAAATTCAAGAGATCCTCCAGGATAATTCTGACCTGGAGGTTTCCTCCTCAATCTTATGGGATACCATGAAGGTGGTACTTTGTGGCCACCTAATTAAATACACAACAATGTTGAAAAAGCACTGTAGTGAAAAACAAACTCATCTAGAGCAGGCGCTTAACTTTTTCCAAATGGCACACCTGCAGGGGGATGACTCTGTAGTGCCTCAACGTCAAAGGACTAGACAGGAACTAGATGCCCTGGTGGCCCAAAATACTGAGAATGCCCCTAGCCTTTCTCAGACAAAGGTGTGGTGAAATAGATCCTAGAGCTACACAATTGCTAGCATATAGACTGCGCAAACAGAAACGCCTTTCCACTATAGCTATAATTAGGGACCCAGACACAGGGTCTCTGTATTTGAAAACTAACCAAATCACCCAGGCCTTTTGTGATTATTATAACAAATAATATTTTCCAGATCATCCTTCAGAATCTAGGGATATTAATGCTTTTCTTGCCTCCTTGGCTGTCCCACAGTTAACCAAGGATCAGCAGGAATCTCTGGTTTCCCCGATCTTCAACACTGAATTAATGGTGTCCATTTCCAGATCTAAAACCATGAAGGCACCCAGTCCAGATGGGTATGGGGCCGAATTTTACAAAAAAATTTAGTTCACAGACTGTCCCACTCCTCCTCCAGATTTATAATGGAATACTTCAGGGACAGATGGACCCCCTACCCAGTTGGTCATATGCGGTAATGTCCCTGATCCCTAAACCAGGTAAGGATTCTCAGCAGTGTTCTTCTTATCATCCAATCTAAGTTTTGAATATGGACTATAAATTCTTTATGTCCATTATGGCCAGACGACTGGATGCAGTGTTACCTACCATAATTAACATAGATCAAACTGGATTTGAAAGTTCTAGATCTACCATGGATAATATAAGAAGAGCACTTCACCTAGTTCATGAAATGCAGTCACAGGTAACCCCTTCAGTCCTTCTCAGCCTTGATGCTGAGAAGGCTTTTGACAGGGTCTCATGGCCCTTTTTATATTCCACCATGACAAGGATAGGTTTTCTATGATTAAGAATATGTACTCCCACCCTCATGCATGTGTAAAAGTTTTGGGACACCATTCCCCATATTTTTCCCTTTTCAGAGGTACAGGGCAGTGCTTCCGTATGTTGTCCAGCCTGTTCACCCTTTTTATTGAACCACTGGTGCAAGCCATTAGAAGCTCCCCCTGATAGAGGGAATACAGGTGGGAGGGTTGGAGCAGCGCATCGCCTTGTATGCAGACGATGTGCTGCTTTTCCTCTCTAACCCGTAACAGTCGATCCCAAATGTGTTTAACATACTGGAGCAATTTGGAGCATGCTCGGGATATAAACTGAATATTAATAACACCAAGGCATTAGCTTTTAACTTTGTCCCTCCTTCATCTTTTATACAAGCCTACCCTTTCCATTGGGACTTGTCCAAGCTAAAATATCTAGGTGTTTATCATACACATGAGGCGAGGGATATGGGGGGTTAATTATACCCAGTTCTATATTCAACTTCAATCAGACCTGGAGAGATGGAAAGTACATCTGCTGAATCTTCTCCAGAGAATTGAGGTCATTAGGATGGTAATTCTACCTAGAGCCTTATATGTGTTTCAGAGTATTCCCATTTATATTCCAGCCAAGACCTTCCGTATTTGGAATAAATTAATTAGTAGATTTATTTGGGTGAGAAAACACCCCCTAATTAAATTTCTCACTTTGACCCTTCCTAGGAAGTTAGTAGGGCTAGCCCTGCCTGACCTTAAAAACTACCAGTGGGCAGTACACATAACTTTTATTTTGAAACGACTGATGAGGGGCAACCACACACATTGGTATGCAATTGAAGAGGGCCTTTTGTCTACCCGAAGCTTAATTGGTTCCACTATGTATTGTTCCTCTCCCCTCCTTTTGGAGCAAGATCCTAATAAGCCCTGGATCTCCCATCAATTGAAAACCTGGAAGGTAATTAGAAGGCATTTTGCCCTCACCCCACACTTATGGAAGTTAACCCCAATAGCTATGCTCGAGGGTTTCACCCAGCCAGGTTAAATCATACATTTGCTTCCTGGGAAATTATGGGACTTTTTAAAATCGCACATTTCCTTGCAGCTGGAGAATTTAGATCTTTCCAAAACATGTGCCAGTCATATGGGCTAAGAAGACAGGATTTCTTTCGGTTTTTGCAGGTGCAATACTTTTATTATGCAATTTCGGCAGAGCTGCACTGCAGAGAAACTCCCCCCCACCTTGGTGGTCCTCCTTCAATGAGGTATCATTGATGGGTGTCTTCCCCATGTGATCTCGGCCATTAGTGGGGCACTGGTGGAAATCCAGAGCCTGGACACTGCTGAGATAAACACAAAGTGGGGTCAGGAGTGTGGGTTGGTCATCTCCTCACAACAATGGGATAAATGTTGCCTATCAATATCATGGCTCACCTACTCACATAGTTGGAGATTGTTCGCATAGCAGGTTCTGATTAGATACTTTTGAACACCAGCCATAACAGTATACTTTACATCTGCAGGTCTCAGGAAATGCTGGCGGCAATGTGGGGAATCCGCAGCACATCATTCCCATATATTTTGTCAGTGTCCCAAATTACAGCCTTTTAAGAATTCCCTACAAAGCAAATTGACGGAGCTGTTTAATACACCAATTAATTTAATGATAGATTTGTTTATCTTACATAATTACCCACGCGGAATGGCAGATTTATGTGTGAGATACCTGCTGGGAATTGCCCTATTGGCAGTTAAGAAAGCCCTAACTTGAAGCTGGCTGACCCCTAGGATTCACACAATGGTGGAATGGAGGGATATAGTGACTAACATATACAGATCAGAAAAAATGTCATATTATCTAAATGATAAGCCAGACCTGTGCAATATGAAATGGTCCAGATGGATTTTCTATATAAGTATGAAAGATCCATCCTTTATTCCATGAACGTCACTTTAAGTAAACAGGGAAGTTATTTTTTTTTTTTTTATTTAGAGAGGGATAATCAGGTAAGGAGGAATGACAGGGAAATATCCAGAGAAAGGGGTGGTTTGGAGCTTCTGGAATCAGGGAATATAGATGATTATAAACCTTTATGTGTACCTTAATGAAAAATGTGCTGACATTGACAATATGGAATTTTTTGAGATTACATATACTTTCATAATACTGAACCTGAAACTCTTCATGATGGACTGCCATGCTACTTGATTATAGTTGTCTGCTGTTATAGGAAGTAAGATATATAGCTCACATCTCCTTTTTGCCATTCTTTATGATTTTGTTGAAATGATCTGTGACAATTATGCCTGTGCCCCCCCTTTTTTAAATGTTAAAATCTGAATAAAGATTATATTAACAAAAAAAAAAGTTTGAACAGATTAATATTTTTTCACCAAACATTCAAAAGGCACTTCCCTGACCCATTCACCATACACCCTGAATATTTCAGACTAGACAGACAAACCATTCAGGCTGTGCAGATGAGCAAAGAATTCACAAAAGTTAAGGATTTTCCACACTTGTTGATGCTCCGCAGCTCTGCAACTGCAAAACGGATCTAACGAAAATGTCCAGATCCAGAGAGCTATGGTATAATAATGTGCATGCCAAATTTCAGGTGAATCGGATAATTGGATGCAATGTTATTAAAGTGTAAAATCTGGCATTTAACATAGGAGTGGCCATACAACCCTAATTGTACCTACCCTACCTGGCAGGTATAATATATTTTATAGATATAGATATAGATATAGATATAGATATAGATATAGATATAGATATAGATATAGATATATATTATAGCTGCACAGTAATGCAGCTACAGTAGTAACACTAAGATATTGTGAAATAAGTGTTACAAGGGTTCCTTTTCAGTACTATGAGGCTGCTGTTTGGCTCCATTTTTATGTGCAAGTGAGAGTGCAAGGCACAGAGGGCCCATGCTCCTACATACTCATACCATTACGCAAAAACTGGGCAACATGGAGAGAACACAGGCATGGAGGGCCCGTGTTCCCACAAACACATACCAGTTGCCAGTTATATTACACTTTCTCTAAAAGAAGGGCAATTCATTGCAAAAACTTTGCTAATGCATCAGTTATGGTTAATAGCATAGTGACAAAACTATGGAAATGTGATGTTAGGGTTACCCCCCCACCACCCCACCATCAAAACACCCACCCTTCACACACTAACACACAGCGGGGTGTGCCATGGGGTCATCAGGCATACGTCTCACCCCATTCACCTATACTGTGGTATGTCAGCTTGTTTACACATGGAATGGGGTAAGTGTTAGGCCTGATGACTCCATGGCACACCCCAACGTCTGTCAGTGTGTGGAGGATGGGGTGGTGGGGTGGGGTGGTAGTGGGGTAACCACATTAAATTTCCATACTTTTGTCACAGTGCTATCAACCCTAACTGATGCATTAATGAAGTTTGGAATGAATATATATATATATATATATATATATATATATATATATTTATTTATTTATTTATTACAAAAAACTTTGCCAATGCGTCAGTTAGGGTTGAAGTGACAAAAGTAGGGAAATGAGGCATTGGGGATGACACCATTACACCCCCCATTCCTTAACACCACACCCACTACAGACCAACACGTGACAGGATGTGCCTTGGGGTTATCGGCCCTTACTCTCACCCCATTCCATGTGTAACAAAGCTCACATTATACAGTATAGGAGACTGGGGTGAGGGTTAGGCTCAATGACCCAAAGGCACACCCCATCACCTGTTGGTCTGTGGTGGGTTGGGGTGTGGTAGGGTAGTAAGGTGTGGGGAGGTGTTAGAGTGTCAACCCTAACACCTCATTTCCCTTCTTTTGTCACTTCAACACTAACTGATGCAGTAACAAAGTTTTTTGCAATGCATTTCCTTACTTTTTGAAAAAGTGTAATGTACTTGGTAACTGGTATGTGTTAGTGGGAGCACATGCCCTCCAGGCCCCATGCTCCCTTCAAGCTGCCCATTTTTGCAAAATGATATGCTTCTGTGTGAGTGCAGGCCCTCTGAGTCCTGCGCGTCCACTTACACATAACTACAGAGCCATACAGCAGCCCAACAGGTCTGAAAAGGAACCCTTGTAACAATAATTTGCCAATATCTCAGCAACCATAGTAGCTATAAAAAAATTCCACTGGAGATGTAATCATGACTTTGAAACCTCTGTGCATGCTTAGTTACCTGGAGCAAAAAATCCATATCTTGAATAATTTCCAAGATATGGGCACCAAATGGTGCTGCGGGCACTGCAATGGTATCCTATTGGAAGTATCTTAACAGTACATTGGCATAGCTATGGAACTGATGAAAATGTTTACACCTAAACAGCATAATTCACATGTGTCAGATACTCCTTTTATACCCTTCAAATTTCAAGCCAAAAGACCAAACTGTTTATTTGCAGTGCACTGGGAAAGTTTTAAAATTCCTAGTTCGTGAGGTGTCAAAATCCCCTTTCGCAAGGTCAATCCCTGTTTAAAAGGCTGCCAAAATCCTAGTTCGTGAGAATTCCTTGTTCATCAGATTTTGGTCATCCGGTATGGAAACTGCGATAGGCGATTTTGACAGCTCATGAAAGGGGAATTTGACAGCTCGCAGAATTGATTTAAAAAAAATCCCCTTTTGCTAGCTGTCAAAATCCCATTTATGGGGCCGATCCCCTTTCATGAGGTGACAAAATCCCTGTTCAAGAGCCAATCCTAGTTTGAGAGATAGGGCCACCTGGACTGGAAATCGCGATCAAGAATTTTGTCAGCTCACAAAAGGGGATTTTGACAGCTTGTGAAAGGAGCTTTTGACATCTCGTGAAATAGGATTCAAAAAACCATTCCCCTTTCGCGAGCTCTCAAAATCCTTTTTAGCAAGCGGATCCCCTTTCGTGACCTGACAGAATCCTTGTTTGCTAGCCAATCTTTGTTCACGAGATAGGGCCATCCAGTCCAGAAATGGTGATCATGGATTTTGTCAGCTTGTGAAAGGGAATCAACTCAGGAAAGGGAATTTTGTCACCTCGTGAACAAGGATCGGATGCAAGTGATGGACAAGGATTTTTTAAATTTATAACAGCTGTTTTTTCACAAAAATGAAGCAAATCAAAGCCATGGGTTGAATAGGGTGTCACCCTGACCAAAACCCATGCTTCAATTACAAGACAACACATCCGTGGGGCAAGTTACAACATTTTTTTTTTGTGGGGAAAAATTAAAACGAGATGGTGGCTCATGAAAGGGGAATTTTTCCTCACAAACAGAGATTTTATAAATCACCATTTGTGAGGTGATAAAACCCTTGATTGTGAGTCAAATCCTCTTTTGCAAAAAATACACATAAATCTAAGACTGAACGGAGCATGCTCAGAACCTGAAAATTCAAAATTAAATAACTTTGCAACGGATTAAATTTGTTCACCAAACTAATGCTGAATTGTTCTTTGGGGCAACCTCATTCTACCCATAAAATCTCAGACAAAAATTCCAAACCATATAGCTGTAGTGCAATTGTCAAAAATCAGCAAAAATTGCCAAGAAAAGGAAAAATGGGTTTTTAGCACAATGCTGCACACAAACTGTAAATCAGATCAAAATACAACTTGGCATATCAAGAGTTCTACCATAAAAGACTTGGCATTCTGAATTTTGTGCAAATCTGTTGAAAGGTTGCAAAGTTATTAACATGCAAAATGTGACGTTTAGCATTAAAGTGCCTACTCAACCCTAACAATAGGGGTGCAAACGTACCCCTATAAAATGTATATATATATAGATAGAGAGAGAGAGAGATAGATAGATAGATAGATAGACAGACAGACAGACAGACAGACAGACAGACAGATAGATAGATAGATAGATAGATAGATAGATAGATATGGGATACATGATGGGCAGGAGTGGGATATCGAAAATATTCTCACTCCTGCAGAGTGAGCTCTGTATGCTTATGAGTGCCAAAGGCATGATTCAAAATGCACAGCTCACTCTGCAGGATCTGTGCATCATGTGTGCTATTTATACCATGGGGTGGGAGCTTTAGGAACATTGTTTTCTGTGTTCTTTTTCTGTGTGTTTTCTGCTCTTTCTGTGTGTGGTGTGACTATATGTGTGTGTGTGTGTGTGTGTGTGTTTCTGAATGGACTGGAAGTAAGAAAAATAATGAAATACAGGTGAGTGTCTTTTTCAAAGCTAATTGAGTAAGGTGAAGGCTTCAGTGAGAAAGAGAAACTTGCAGGTAGCACTGACAAGCAGAAACTGCTTTGTGAAGGAGTTCTGTTTAGAATGCAGGTTGTTTTGAAGCTGAGATCAGCACAGTAGGAGTTTCAGGAACACTATGGGACACAGGTGAGTGTCTTTTGTAATGCTAATTCAGTAAGTTGCAGGCTTCAGTGAGAAAGAGAAACTGTTTTCTGAAGCAGTTTCATTTAGAAGACAGGCTGCAGTGAAGATATCCTCATTCTGGTGACAAATATTCTTTGTCTTTCATATATACATATATATATATATATATATATATATATATATATATGTACACATACTGTATATATGTGTGTATATATATATATGTAGATATATATGTATTATATATATATATATAGACAGACAATGTCTATATATATATATATATATATATATATATATATATATATATATTATAGTGGCAGTAGTGCCACTATAGTTAGGGTTGAGGAGCCATTTCTATGTTAAACCCTCAAAACTTTGCACCTTAATAACTTTGTAACCGTTTCATGGATTTGGCTGAAATTTGGAATTCACAATCAAGAACCATAGGCCTTGGGATCTGCCAAGTTTTGTACTGGTCGGATATACAGCTGCGGAGTTATTAAGCTGATCTTTTGCGTTCACATTCTGGAATTCTACGGTCGTGCCTACAGGTCGTATGGTTTGCAGACCAGCCCGAAATCTTCAGGGAATGTGCAACCAGGGTCCCGATGTGCCTTTCAAAGATTTCATGAAAAAATATTAAACGGTTCAAAAGTTATTCAAAAAACAGTTTCCCATTATAAGTCAATGGGAAAAGTTAACAAAAAGTTCAACACTTTCGAATGCATTTTACTTTCGCAAATGGGCCTGTTACTTTCGCAATCGGCCATTTTGTTTTCAGTTGGTGATCAGAAAAATGGTTGGCATTTAAATTTGGGACCCTCTAGCAACCTAATTCTTTTTGTATTCACCTAGTCGGACCCTGAGGATGCTTGCCATGTCTTTATTTTGTGGTAAAAGACCCAGAAATATGTTTTTCAAATTTCTGGAAAAATACTCATAAATTACTTTCGTGCTCACGAAAGTGTCAAACCTTATGAAAGCTTTCGCCAATTGCGACAGTAGTTTTCCATCAGTGGGAAAGTAACAGCGATTCTTTGGCACTGCGCTGCAAAAGAACCGTTGGGAGTTTTGGGCTGAAATTTGGAGGGAACGGAGCCGACATCTCACAGATGTACCTTTCAGTGTTGTATTGAAATAATGTTACACAGCGGCAAAGTTATGGCACTCCAAAGTTTACAGTTTTTCCCATAGGATAACATTACGGCGCCCAACGCATTACAGAAATCCTTTGGATCCCTGCTGCAAAATAACGGTTTGGTCTTTTTTCCTGAAATTTGGAGCGAAGACAGCCAACAGCCCACAGATGTGCCTTTTAGTGGTTAGGTGAAAAAACATTACAGGGAGGGAAAGTTATGGCGCTCCGAACTTTTCTTTTTTTCCCATAGGATAACATTATGGCGTTCACCGCGCCTTTCAGGGCCCATATCTCGGAAACGGTGCAAGATACGGACTTTTCGTTGGAAAAATTCTTAGCCCCCTCTTAGTGGCTAAGTACCAAATTAGCCAGGACAGTTGTAAATAATATGACTTTTAAATTTTTTTTCTACGTCGTACGGTTCCTGAGATATAACGTTTTTAGTATTCCAAGTTCTCATTTTCTGTGCCGATACTCATTATTATGCATACATTATTTCTACTCACTGTCTTTCTCTATGCAGGTTTTGAGGAAAACCAGCCAGTGCGCTTACATTACTGTTACTGTTGCCCTTTCTGCTTGCGGTTCCATACCCGTTTCACTTACCGTTGACGTCTGCGCCACCATGTGTGTTATCCTTTGTGTTTTCATTTGTGCTTGCGTTTCTGTTATTTTTTGCCATTTCTGTCTACAGTACTGTTTATCTTTCTGTTTCACTTTACATCACCATGCCCATTGACATTTCTGTTTGCAGGCCCCATGTTACTATGTGACAACACATCACGTGGCAGACCGTTTCCATCTATGCCACCATGTGCGTTACCCTTTCTGTTCTCATTTGCGCTTGTGTTACCATGTGCGCCACTGTTAGCATTTCTGTTTGCGTTGCTGTCCCTGTTAGTATGCCACAAGACATCATGTGGCAGGAGCGCGGGGCCCGCTCCCGCTGCTGCATTACATTCACTATTTCTCGTTATCATTCCCAAAAAGAAGGGAAATTAGAGCCAAAAACTCCGTTTAATGCATTAGTTAGGGTTGTTCCACTGCGACAAAAGTGGAAATTAGCTGTTAGGGTTGAAAACCCCATTGGACCCCCCGCCTACCCCCCAACTGGCATTGGGGTGTGCATTGGGATCGTGGGTCTAACTCTCACCCATTCTCCTACTTCTGCTGCTTTACACATGTCATGGGGTGAGAGTTGGGCTGACGTCAATGCACACCCCAATGCTGGTTGGGGTGGGCGGGTCCAAGGGGTTTTCAACCCTAACAGTGAATTCCTCACTTTTGTCGCTGTGAACAACCCTAACTAATGCATTAAACTGAGTTTTTGCCTCTAATATATATATATATATATATATATCATTGTGAAAACTTCACTAATGCATTGGTTAGATGAAGCAACAAAAGTAGGGAAATGAGATGTTAGGGTTTCAACTAACACTCCCTTCCCCACCCTACCTCCTCCACACCAACGAATTGCGGGTGTGCCTTGGGGTCATTGTCCCTAACTCTCATCCCATTCTCTTTCTGTACTATACCATCTCAGCTTTATACACATAAATGGGGTGAGAGTTAGGAACGATGACCCCATGGCACACCCCGATGCCCGTTGGTGTGTGGAGGGTGAGGGCAGAGTGGGGTGGTAGGGGGTCGATATGGTTTGAAACCCTAATTCCTCATTTCCCTTACTTTTGTTGCTTCAACCCTAACTGATGCACTAACAAAGTTTTTTTGCAATGAATATGGATATATATTCATTGCAAAAACCTCTGTTAATGCATCAGTTAGAGTTTCTGTTATAGTGACAAAAGTCTGGAAATTTGATGTTAGGGTTATCAACCCTACCACCCACCCACCCACCCTCCACATAACAACAGATATTGGGGTGTGCGTTGAAGTCATTGGCCTAACTCTCACCCCATTCCATGTGTAAGCAAGCTCACATGGTACAGTGTAGAAGAATAGGGTGAGAGTTATGCCCAAATACTCCAAGGCACAGCCCAGCACCTGTTGCTGTGTGGAGGGTGGATGTGGTGGTAGGATTGATAACCTTAACATCAAATTTCCAAACTTTTGTCAGTGTTATAGAAACTCTGATGCATTAATGGAGTTTTTTTGCAATGAATTTCCCTGCTTTTTGAGAAAGTGTAATTTTACCCATATGAGTTTGTGGGAGTACAGGACCCCATCAGTCTACAGTGTGTTGTGGGCCCTGTGCTCCCATGCATGCATATTGTAACTGTCTCTGATTTTCATGTGGTGGGCTCTGCTCTCCTATGTAAGTATAACTGTAGAGACATTATAATTAACCCTCATATCCATATATGAGCACAGGGCCCTGCACTCCCATCATGCTGCCATCACTCCATAATGGTATCCATTTGGCCCAACTAGTCCATCTATCCATAAGTGTACAGACATTGTAATGAATCCTCATCTCCCTGCGGGAGTGCAGGGCCACAGTACTGCATAATGGAGGGCCTTGCACCCCCATTATTGCATAATGATATCTATATGTAGGAGTGCAGGGCCTTCTGAGCCCTGCACTCCCATCTACCCATAAGTATAGAGACACAGCACAGGCGTAGTGACATTCCAAGTAACCCTTGTGATGCAAATGGTGCAATATCTCAGTAACCACAGAACACTGAGAAAAATTCCACCACAGTTGTAATCATGGCCTGGCAACCTGCATGCATGCTTAGTACACCTCAAGGTGTGTTCAGCTGCACTGACAAAAAAAATCTTTATCTCTAACCTTTTTCAAGATATACTGTAGGTGCTGAAAGGTAACGCAGCCACTACAATGTTATTCTACGGGAAATTTCTAAAACTACCATTCAAATGGTATTTGCAAAATACAGTTCGAATGTTTTTCATAATTACCATTTCAAATGTATTTTCAAAATAAGGTTTGAACAGTTTTTCTAATTACTGTTTGAACTATATTTACAAAATACAGTTCAAACATTTTTTCTAAACAAGAAACCCATGGAATAATTCAAACCACAAATACAAATGATTACCTCTTAAATTAAAATTAAAATTACATTAAAATGAGCACACACACCCACTTCCCAGAGTTACCACATATCTACACTGCTAATTACAAGCCTTATTTTCAGCAGGAGAATATTTTAAACTGAAAGGTAATTAAAAATACCATTCAAACTGCATTTGCAAAATACAGTTTGAATGCTTTTTCTAATTACCATTTGCATTGTATTTTCAAAATACAGTGCTAATAGTTTTTCTAATTAACATCTGCACTGTATTTACAAAATACAGTTTGTACTGTCTGACCTGCATCTGTTTTTCAAATACAGTTTGAACCGTCTTTCTAATTACCATTTGCACTGCATTTTCAAAATACAGTGTGAATGTTTTTTCTAATTACCATTCTTGCTGTATTTACAAAATACAGTTTGCACTGCCTGTCCTGTAACTATCACAAAACTTCCCACAGTTACCACATGTCTACATTACTAATTACAAGCATTATGTACACTAGGAGAACAATTTAAACTGAAAGGTAATTAAAAATACCATTCGAACTGTATTTGCAAAATACAGTTTGAATGTTTTTTCTAATTAGAAACATAGACTTTGACGACAGATAAGGACCGCTTGGCCCGCCCAGTCTGCCCATTTCCCTGCCTATTGGATAAGCTGCAGATTCTAGTTAACCAACAGCCTACTTCCTGCAACCCCCCACTATAATTGCCTTATTTCTGTCCCATGCATGTTTGAATTCTCCCACTGTTTTAGACCCCACAACCTCCCCAGGAAGGCAGTTCCATGCATCCACCACTCTCTCCGTGAAAAAGAATTTCCTCACATTACCCCTGAGTCATCCTCCCTCTATCTTTAAATTGTGCCCTCTTGTTCTTGCACATCTCTTTTTCTGAAATATGCTACCCTCCTGGACTGTGTTGATTCCATTGAGGTACTTGAAAGTTTCTATCATGTCCCCCCTGTCCATCCTTTCATCAAGGGTATACATATTAAGCTCTCTCAGTCTCTCTTCATATGGTTTCTGATGCAGACCCTGCACCATTTCAGTTGCCCTTCTCTGGACTCCTTCCATCCTGTCTATGTCCTTGCATAGATGGGGTCTCCAAAACTGCACTCAGTACTCCAGATGGGGTCTCACCAGCTGTCTGTACAGAGGGAAAACCACTTCCCTTTTTCTACTTATGATGCCCCTCCCTATGCATCCCAGTATCCCCCTGGCTCTCCTTACTGTCTTTTCACATTGCTTACCCACGTTTAGGTCATCTGCTATGACTACCCCCAGGTCCCTTTCCATTATTGTTGTTGTCCGCACCTCCCCTGCCATTGCGTACTCTTCTCCTGGGTTTTTGTTTCCCAGGTGCATTACTTTGTACTTCTTTGCATTGAATCTAAGTTGCCATACATCTGACCATTCCACCAACTTTCTCAAGTCCCTTCTCATCCTTTCTACTCCCCCTTGTGTATCAACTCTGTTACAGATCTTTGTGTCATCTGCAAAAAGGCATACCTTTCTTTCCAGACCCTCTGTGATGTCACCTATAAAGATGTTAAAGAGGACTGGACCCAGTACTGAGCCCTGAGGTACTCCACTAGTAACCCCTCTTTCTTTGGAATGAGTTCCATTTACTATTACCTTCTGTGTCCTGTTGTGTAGCCAGTTTGCTACCCAGGCTACCACCGTGGGACCCACTCCCAGGCTGGCTAACTTGATTATTAATCTTTTGTGCAGGACTGTGTCAAATGCCTTGCTAAAGTCTAGGTAGGTCATATCCATAGCCCCTCCCTGGTCTATTACTTTGGTCACCCAGTGAATGAAATCAATTAGATTCATCTGACATGACCTTCCTGATGTGAATCCATGCTGCTTTGGGTCCTGTGCCATGCTGGCCTCTAGGTACTCAACAATTCTTTCTTTCAGAAGTGATTCCATCATTTTCCCTACCACTGAGTTCAAACACACTGTATTTTCAAAATACAATGCTAACAGTTTTTCTAATTATCATTTGCACTGTATTTACAAAATACAGTTCTCACTGCCTGTCCTGCATCTATCTCAAAACTTCCTACAGCTACCACATGTCTACGTTACTAATTGCAAGGCTTATGTACAGCAAGAGAATATTTAAAACTGAAAGATTATTAAAAATACCATTTGAACTGTATTTGTAAAATACAGTTTGAATGTTTTTTCTAACTAATGTTCACATTGTATTTTCAAAATACAGTGTGAATGTTTTTTCTAATTACCATTTGCACTGTATTTAAAAAATACAGTTTGCACTGCCTGTCCTGCATTATTCACAAAACTTCCTACAGTTACCACATCTACACTACTAATTACAAGTCTTATGTACAGCAGGAGAACATTTTAAACTGAAAGGCAATTAAAAATACAGTTTGAACTGTATTTGCAACTACAGTGCGAATGTTTTTTCTAATTACTGTTCACACTGTATTTTCAAAATACAGCGTGAATGTTTTTTCTAATTACCATTCACAATGTATTTACAAAATATAGTTCACACTGCCTGTACTGAATCTATAACAAAAATCATAATAATTCAAAAGTGGGAATATATCATTTCATCAAACCATCCAAAGGCACACCCTTGGCACATACTCCATCATCCATAAAGATTTCAGAGACAAATTTCATTCTGTTTGTAGTGTAGATGATGGCAAAATATCCCATATCATCCTATGGGAAAAAACATCCTTTTTTGCATTTTTGACCACTTTATATCTCTGAAATCATAACAGCTGCCATCATGCAACTTTCCACATCTTGTGCCATTGGCAACATGACAGCACATACCAATTTTGGGGTTATTTGGTTGTAAAATGAAAAAGTTATTAAGGTGCAAAAAATTAGATTTAACATTCAAAGACTGTACCAACCCTAACTATAAGGGCGCTATTGCACCCTTACAGTATCTGTCTATATATAAATATATATATATATATATATATATATATATATATATATATATATAGATAAATAGACAGACAGATAGATATTGAATTGTACTGGGCCTAGCACTGACTCATTGTAGTACTCCACTAGTCACTTTGCCTTCCTCAAGTATACCCCATTTACTGTACCAAAACCCTCCAACTTCTGTTCTGTAGCCAGTTTTTCACTCATCTAACTACCTTTGGGCCCACCCCAAGGCTACTTAGCTTGTTCACTAACCTTCTGTGAGGGATGGTATGAAAAGCCTTCCTGAAATCCAGGTAGACCACGTCTACCACCTCACACTGATCCATTACCCTGGTCACCACATCAAAGACCTCAATAAGGTTGGTCTATCAGGATCTCCCCCCTATGATCCAATGCTGCCTAGTATTCTGCAGTCTATTGGACTCCAGGTACTCCACCAACCTTTCCTTCAGCACTGTCTCCATAGCTTTGCCCACCACAGAAGTCAGGCTGACAGGTCTGTAATTCCCTGTCTTCTCCCTGCTTCCATTCTTGTGCAGTGGAACTGCATCAGCCCTCCACCAGTCCCCCAGAACCACCATTGTTTCCAGAGACAGGTTAGTTAAAAAGGGCTGCCAGGTGCAGTCAGCTTCTCCCTGAGTTCCCTCAGCAACCTGGGGTGGACCCCATCAGGTACCATTGACTTATCCATGTTTAAAAGCGATAGTTCTCTTAGGACCCAACCTGATGTGAAAGGGCTTGTGCCCATCTCTTTTTCCTTTGCACCCTTATTTTCTTTTACTGATCCACTTCCTGATATCTATTAAGCATGTATGCTGTTTGCTGATCCTCCTCCACACAAATGCCTCCTTCCCCCTTCAGCCTATTTATCCCTCCCCTGGCCTTTTTCTTGTCCTCTATGTATCTAAAGAATGGCTTGTCTCCCTTCTTCAGTGATTTGGCAATCTTTGATTATGTTAGTGCTTTAGCCTTCTGACTGCTCCCCTTGCTGCATTTTGCTTTTTTCTGATGAATCTCCCTGTCATCCTCCTTCTCAGTTATTTTGTATCTTGTAAAGACCTGTTGTTTTGCCTTACCATTTCCACCACCTCCCTTGAGAACCAAAGTGGTATTCTTTCTCTTTTATCCTTGCTAGCTTGTCAGATAGATTTGTAGCCCTATTTATACCCCCTTTTTGTTAGCCCAGTGGCTCTCTACTTCCTCAAGTACCTCTATCCTGACCAGGGTGTCCTTGAGATATTCATTCATTGTCTCAAAGTTGGCCCTTCTGAAGTATAGAACCCTAGCCCTAGTGCAGTTTACAGCTTCCTCAGTCCTAATAGTAAACCACACTGTACAGTGGTTGCTATTTCCTAGATGGTCGCCCACTGTGACATTCGCAGTGCTTTACCCATTTGTCAAGACTGGGTCCAGCATTGCCCCCTTTTGGTTGGGTTCCTCTTCTAGTTGCCTGAAGGAGGCCCCTAGTAGAGAATTTAGTATGCCCCTGCTCATAACAATTGCTTCTGCAGGTAGGCTCCAATCTACATCTGGCATATTGAAGTCTCTGACTTGTAGTACCTGCCTTTTTTGAGCCATATTCTGAATTTCCTTCATCAATTCTTCATCTTCTTCTTTTCCCTGTGCTGGGGGTCTGTTGATCACCCATATGCAAATAATGTCCTCCTTCCTCTTCTCCAGGGTTACTCACAGATTTACTCCATTTTGATCGCCCCAGCTTAGCCCACTCCTCCTCATGGTTAACAGTTCACCTGTCTCCAACCCACCCTCTGTTACTTCTCACATCAATTACTTTTTCACTACTTGTGCTCTCCTCTCTCCCCTCCCTTGACTCCTCTTCTCTCCTAACACCTACACCCTCCTCTCCACTTCACCCCCCCATAATTTAATTTCACCCTGTCACTACCCAGAAAATCATGTTTGCCATTTTGTCACTCTACCTGTCCAAATGTAGCACGGATGGTCTGGACCCTATACTTCTCCATATTTAATATCCAGCCATTGTCTCCCATCACTCAGCACATCAATCTTTCTTTCACCCTCTAAATTGTCCCTCAGTCTTGGAAGAATGCCAGATTTCTCACTGTCCACAAAGGGGTTGATCCCTCCACCCCCGCAACTTCCAACCTATATTCCTACTCCCCTGTCTTGCAAAGCTACAAAAGAAAACGTGTCTACTCCAGGCTTGCTAACTTCCTCTGCTCTTCCAGCTTCATCTCCCACTTCCAGTCTGATTTTCAGAAGCATCATTCCACTGTATCCTCCACTGCTATGGGTCACTAACTCTATCCTCACTGCGATGAATCAGGGTACATCACAGTGACCATTTTCATCAGTCTGGTCATAGCCTTTGATTCAGTGGCCCATCCACTCCTCTGAGGCAACCTGAGCTCTGCCAGCCTCTCAGACCCTGTTGTTGACTGGTTTTGATCCTAACTGAGCCCTGAGTTCCTGTCATCATCCACTGCAGCAGGGAAAAATAACCCAGTTCATCTTTTCCACACTTTTGACAGGCTATTAAATCCTCTCTGTATGCAGTCCATTAAGGTATTTTCTACAAAAAAGTGCAAGGAGTTTGGATGTTTTTTCACTGACAGGGTGTCCACCGTTAGCTCGGGTATTTATTCAGGTGGCCTAGTATGGGCCAGAAATAGTCATCCCCTTGGTGATGTAGGTATGCCAGTCTGAGACATGTTTTGATCTGTTTCTGAGGATGAGGTGCTCCAAGAAGTCTACAGTTTGCACCATACCAACTGCATACTGGACCCAAAAGCAACATGGCTTATTCTTGGCTATGGTGATTTCCTGGGTCCAGTGTTCATAGAGATCATAAATGGAGCCTTGTGGAAAGGCGTCTTCCAGTCAACCCTAAAAAAGGCTGTGGTCAGACCCCTTCTGAAAAAACATATCCTTGGATCCTGATGTTCTAGCAAACTACGGACCTATCTCTAGCCTTCCCTTTTTAGGGAAGGTTATTGAGAAGGTGGTGGTGAGGCAGCTGACAGATCACCTAGAGCCTTTCTCCATCCATGTACATCTCCAACTGGGATTTCAGCTCTGGCATAGCACCAAGACTGCTCTCATTAGAGTAACCCATTATGCTCTCATTGCAAGGGAGTGAGGACAGCGTTCCATCTTGGTGTTCTTGGATATCTCATCAGGATTTGACACAGTTGACAATGGGGGTGCTTTTGGATCACATGAGGAACTACAGTATGTGGGCAACCAGTGCAGTTTTGCTCTGGTTTCAGTATTACATAACCAGGAGAACACAGCAGGTTGCCATGGGACATTTTTACCTCAGAGGTCTCTGTGTTGCCCTGTAAAGCTCCTCAAGGTGTGAGTCTAGCTCCCATTTTATTTTCTGTGTAGATATTGCCATTGGGGGAGATCATTAAATGGTATAGTGTTGGGTTTTGCTGCTACACAGATACTACTCTTCTGTACTTGTCTTGTTCTACTGATGATCATCATGTGGATTTGATGCTGACTCAGTGTTTGACCAAAATAAATGACTGGATGGCCAAAAATGGGTTATGTCTTAACCTTGGCAAGACAGAGTTCAAGGTGATCAATCTGTGTCACTGTAGATTGTCTGTTGTGGGTGGTGTGGCTCTCCCACCAGTGGGCGACCCATCTGCCATGACAGCTGATGCAGTAAAGAACCTGTGGGTTATTTTGAACTGCAGATTGATGTTAGAAGAAAAGGCATCATCTGCAGTCTGATCTGACTTTTACCACCTCTGAAACATCACCAGGATCAAGCAGTATCTAGCTCAGGAGGACCTAGTGACAATTATCACCTTTAGGTCAGAATATTGCAGTGCTCTTTACTTAGAGTTATCTGGAGGTCTGATGTGACACCTGCAGCTGGTCTAGAATGCTTCAGCCTGGATGACTGTGGGCTCCTCATGGAATGAACATATCACACCAGTTCTGTGTGCGCTGCACTAGCTGTCTATGCAGTGGCGCATCATCTTCACGATCTGCTTGTTGACATTCAAGGTCCCATGCAGTTTTGGTCCAGGTCACTTAAATGCACTCTTGGTTTCCTACCACCCAGTTTATCCTCTTCTCTCCACTGATGTGGGCCTGCTCATTGTCCCTCAATCAAGGCTCAAATCATTGGGTGGCAGAGCTTTTGGAGTGGCTGCTCCAATTATTTGGAACTCACTTCCTTTTTATATACCTACAGCCAACATGGTGGAGGCCTTTAAAGCATCTTTGAAGATCTTTTTATTTCAATAAGCTTTTCCTGATTATTTAATGCCTCTATGCCTCTGATTGTATTATGTTACGTTAAAGTGTATTTTAAATATTTTATGTTTCATTTATTTATTTTTTTTTTATTTTATTCTTTTGGTAACAGGATAAGGCCCGCTAGCCACAAGTGCCTGTTTTCAGGGGTGACCCAGGAGCACTGAGGTGACAAAGTGAATTGCTTAGAGTTACACAATATTAAAGTGAAGGTTGTGGGAATCAAATCCAGATCTACTGGATATAGTAAGCTAATTCATAATGCATTATTCTAACCTCTAGTCTATACAACCAGTTTTAATTTGATGTCTGAACTCTGTACACTGCTCATAGCCTTTTGTGGACTGAGTGCTTTATAAATAAACTTTGATTTGCCTTGTCTACCACTCAAACCATTGGTTCTATGTGATAAAGGTGAGTCTGAAAGACCGCCTATCACATAGAACAAACAAACTACAGCCCATAGAAAAAAAGGGTGATGGGTATTATACCGACCATCGGAAATAGTGACGGTCGCTACAATACTTATGAAAACCACACAAAATAATTTTTTTATGCAGGAGGCTGTGCCCCCCCCCTTGTGGGGGGTCAACCCCCCCCAAAACTTAAATAATCAACTCCGAGGGGGGGTGCTGACAATGGGGAAAGTTATTGGATTTTTAAAAAAAAGAAAAGAGTTCTGCCTATAGCTGGACCAAAATCCGGGTCTGCTTGCATTGCAAGTGGTGGTGTACACTACTACGCTATGCAAGCAGCTCAGCAGGAATTGGCCACAAAGAATGCTATATCCTGTAATAGTTAGTATAGCTCCTTGCTGTACTCGCTATACAGGATATCGTGACCTATTGCACTACTCGCTCTTTTGTGAAGCACTATTATTGAGTCGCTCAAAAGTGCAGCACTCAATAATCAGCACTCTACATGAGTGCTATCAGGCCATTAGCAGTCAATACAGGTAGGAGGCACCCTGTCCCCTCCTCTATCAATCTGGGTTGGGGGTCCCACAGGGCTCCATCCTGGATCCAATTCTCTTCTTCAATTTCCTAATTGACTTCCCCTCTACCTATATCTATTCACATTTTCACATGCATGCTGATGACATAGTTCTCGACACTTCAGGCCCATCAGTCACGACAGTGGAAGTCTCACTCCAGCAAGATTTGCCCAATGTCTTGAGATGTTTCCAGTCCAACCAACTCCAGATCACCACTAAAATAACAAACCTCGTCCATACCATTGGCATCAGCCACAAGCTTTGCCAGGCTCACTCCTCTCCCTGCCTTCTCTACCCTGGATGGCACCCCTTTATTTACTTTTATTTAAAAGCTGAATAATTTACAGGATAGGTTCTATGAGAAACAAGTCTTATTTACAGAATTTCCCGAGTCATAGACAAAATATTACAAAAACATGACAAACAATAAAAAAAAGTTAAATCCACAAAACATAAACAGCATCAATCGTAAGTGCAAAAAGATTGATCTTGGTTGACTCTTGAAGTGATTCCCTTCTTCAAGTATCTCAGTATGTGACTTCGCAGTAAGCTTGACTTCTCTGCCCACATTAATGCCATCTTCTCCAAGCTCCACCCTAAGCATGGAGACTTGTACCATAAAAAAAGACTTCCTGTCCACACAGGCCCATCAGGATTTGGTTACCAAGATTGTGCTCCCAGTGTTCAACTATGCAGATGTGGTCTACAGTACCACCCTCCTCTTCACCTGCCAGACTGCACATCCTCTGCAGTACCTTCTGCCGCACTGCTACAACATCCCCCTGTACTCACCACTGCTTTCTCTACTCTTTCCTATCCATCCTTCACCTACACTCACATTGCCACTCCCACTGTGCCTTCTCAATCTCCAAATACTGGTTTAAGCATCTACTATCTTACCTAGCTATGCACCTCTCACCCATTCCCTCTGCCTCCTACTCCCTCTAGTGATACTTGTGCCTGCCCCCTCCCCAGTCCTCATTCCTCTACTGAGCAGTAAGTCTTCTCCTATTGCCTTCACTCTCTCTGGAACCTTTCCACCTTTCACCTCTTCAGCATCCCTTAGGCACCAGCTAAAGCTTCTCCCCTCACCTTCCAGTTCCTGTCAGCCCCCAATCTGACCTGCCCCTGGTGCTTTTCCACCACTGTCATGATCCCCCTCATGGTCAGTTCATGTCACTGTCATCAAGGCATAAGTCAGGAAGCATAGGGAAACTAAGAGCATTAACAAAATTTACAAATAGCATTTTATTATTTCCAATAAAAATAAAATAGAAAATTGTACAGAAAGGTTTTAAACATAGGCAGTTCAAACAAAAAAGGCCCTGCCTCTGAGGGTATCTCTAATTTTAAGTTTCAGTCTCTCTCTGTCTAACAAACATTGCTGTTCCTATAAGAAGTCTTTGCCTGGCAATTCATTTCTACATCCTGAGCTCATTAAGATGCATCCTGTCTCTCACAAAAAAAATTATCAGAACTTTGTCAATTTCTTTAAATGTGCACCAAAAAAGAAAATGGTGTGCTTAAAGTAATCTCCTGTTGACAACTCTGCAAAAGAGATTGTAGAGGTCAAACTGCATTTCAAAGTAAACCTCCTGAGTTCCAAATAGATGTTTGCATTAATTTCAAGAATATAACTATATACATTGGCAAACAAATGGATCCCAGTTTCAAAAACAGATTCATATACTGTATATGTTTATAACCACAGATAAGCAAGAGGGAAGAAAAGATAGAAATAGCAAGGAAGAGCACATGCAGAAAGGGAGATAGTTGGGGGGGCTATAAGACCATCAGAGTGATCAGTTCCTTAGTCTCATACAAAAATGTGATTGTGCAATCACTCAGACAAGAGATAGCTCTTGAAAGACAGCTGGCAGTATAGCCTAGAGGTTAGAGGAATGAGGTGTGAATGAGCTTGGTGCATCCAGTAGCCCAGACCTGAGTTTGTTTCTCACAACTGCCACTTGCATACTGTGTGACTCTGAGCAAGTCACTTAACTGCCCAGTGCTCTCAGGTCACCCCTGAAAACAAGCATTTGTGCCTAGTGGGCCTTACCAGGTTACCAAAGAATAAAAGATGATAGAACAGATCCTTGTGTTTAATTCTTTCTGTGTAATAAATGGGGCAGGGTCTTATTTAACCCTGTTATATACCCCCCCCCCATTTAAGCGGGAACTTGTTTTAAAAAATAGGTTTCCAAAACTTACTTTTAATCTTTCCAACATTACCTTATAACCTTTACAGTTCTTTGCATATGCATTATCCCTTTTTCCATAAGAACCAGTACAGTAAACCTTGAAGTTTAAATTCACATGTTGTTTTTTTCAACCTTCAGAATTCTCAGTTTCTGATTCATACCTTGACAGAAAATCAGCACTGAGATCCTCTTTTTCAGATTTATGCATCACTTTGAACTCAAATGTCTGTAGTGCCAGGTGCCACTGTGTGATTATGGAATTTTTATACTTCATTTGGTTAATCTAACAGAGAGGATTGTGATCTGTTAAAAGTACAAAGTCAGCTCTGAGCAATTAAAAATTAAGGAACTCTATGTCTCACTTTGCCAAAAGGCATTCCTTTTCAATGGCGGAGTACCTTTTTCTCTCTGTCATGCAGTTTCCTACTGATCTATAGAATAGGATGTTCCTTCCCATCTATATTCAGACTCAAGACTGCAACTATACCTACCTGTGATGCATCTGTCTGTAACAAAAATTGTTTCTCAAAGTCTGGGAGTCTTAAAACAGGGGCTGATCATAAGGTAACCTTAATGACTCGAAAAGCCTCATCCCACTCTGAGGGTCCATTTCAGATTATTTGGGCACATTTTCTTCATAAGTTCAGTGAGAAGGGTAGCTGATTGGGCAAAGTTGGGAATGAATCTCTGACAGTAACCAGCCAGTCCTAAAAATGGCATGCCATGTTTCTTTGTTTTAGGGACAGGACTGTTAGCAATAGCTTCTATCTTAGAAATCTCTGACTTTACACACTGGCCCGCCAGCACAGGTGTTGGATTTCTGCTTGTGACGCCAGTGACCCGGGTTCGGGAATGAGCCTGGGGAGCTGGAGGGCCAGCCGGGGGGAGAGGACTTGAGAGTCCTAGGGACCGCTTTTCCTCTCCGGGGGGAGGGGGATGCCAGAGCTCGGCTGTTGCCTGGCCCTGGGTGGAGACCTGAGGTACAGCAAGTCTGATGCTTAACAAAGGGATGACGTGCCAGACATCAGCGCTTCAGCACCTTGATGTCCGGGGACATGGCACGCCAAGATATAAATGGAAAAAAAACATGCAGCCTCCCAGTAGACGGAGCACCAAGCCCTGACCTTCAATGCCCCTACCAGGCCTGGAGACAGCGTTCTGACGAAATATAGATGTCTCGGGGTGTAAAAGCCCCTGCCCCGTACCCGCCTGGGGGGTAAAACCACGGCTCCATATGGGATGGACTGCACTGGTCACCAGGTAGGTGAGCAAGGACTGAAAAGGCAGTAGGTGTCTCCCGAAGAGGGGGGAGAGCTGCGAGGTGAGGGGAGTATAAAAAAAAAAAAAGAAATCTCTGACTTTACTTCTCCATTTCCCAAAATATATCCAGATATCTAGTTTCTTGCATGACAAAAGCACATTTGATAGAATTCATTGTCAGACCTTCCTTTTTGATAGTTTACATAACTGCTCACAGGTGTTTCAGTTGGCTTTTCCAGTCTGGACTGTGCACCACAATATCATATGGGTAAGCAGCACAATAACCAGTGTGAGTAGCTAAAAGTGCATCCATGTACTGCTGGAATGTAATGGGTGTGCCATGTAAACCAAATGGTATGGTGGTGAACTGACAAAATCCAATAGGAGTGGCAAATGCAGTTTTCTCTCTGGATTCTTTAGCTAGGGAAATTTGCCAGTAGCCCTTGGTGAAATTGAGGGTACTGATGTTCTGGGCACTTCCCTATCTGTCCACCAGATCAACTATTCTGGACATAGGATAAATGTTAAATATAATCACTTGATGAAGTTTCTTAAAATCAAGGCATATTCTTATGCCCCACCCCTTCTTTTTATTTACAATCACTACTATACTTCAGGACTCTTCTATGATACCAAACTCTTTCATATTTTGTATTTCCTTAACCACGTCTGCTCTTAACCACTATGGTAAACTGTATGTCTTTTGTCTAATAGGGCGAGGATTCCCTGTCACTATTACATGCTCGGCCCCTTTTGCTCAGCCAGGCACTGGGGTAAAAGTACTTTTAAATGTCTAACAAGTTACAAATGTCTGCAGTTTGTTTGACGGTTAAGAAACATGTATCTTTACAGCATCAGCAGTTCCAATTTGTTCCAGTTTGTAATAAGTTATATCAATATCATCTGTAGAAGTTTCTGGTAAAACTAACAAAGTAGTCTTTGGTGTCTTTTCAATCCATTTCTTCAGAAGGTTAGGATGGTATATCTTGGTAGGATTTTTTCCTATTAGGGGTCTCAGTCTTGAAGTTAACTGTGTCAGTATGTTTAAGAACTTTATAACGCCCTTGCCACTTCATTAACTGTTTATTTTCTGTAGTGGGTAAGAGTAGCAAGACCTTTTCACATGGCTCAAAAACCTTTTCTTTTACAACACGGTCATAATGTACAGTACCTTCTGCTGGTTTTGGACCTCTGCTCGATTACTATGGGCAATTTCAACATATTTTGCCAGTTTCTTCCTCAGGGCACACTTGTACAATGTAATAGATTTTTTCTGAGTGGAGTTATCTTCCCATGCTTCTATTATTACATCTGGCGGTCTGCCATACAGCATTTCAAATGGTGAAAAACCTGTTGAGGTTTGTGGTACTTCTCTGTCAGAAAAAAAGTAGGTAAGATAATTATTGGCTATAATCTTTCCCTTCCTCTTTCACAAACCTTTATAATGTGTGTTTTAGGGTTTGATGAAAATGCTCAACAAGACCATCTGTCTGAAGGTGATAAGGGGAAGTTTGTATGGCAGTGATACCTAGTAGCTGGTACAGCTCCTTCAGTAATGCAGCACCAAAAGTACTATCCTGAACAGTAATAATCTGTTTAGGTATGCCCACTCTGCTGACATTTTTTAGAAGTCTGTTGCCACTTTGGGGGCTGAGCCTGTGATAGTACACAATGGAACTACATCTGGGTATTGAATAGCATAGTCACATACTAACAAAATTAATTAATTGCCATGTTTACTTTTGTCTAAGGGCAAACCACAACCATTGCAATCTCTCAAAAGGCGCATCTATGAAGGGTAGGGGCTCCAAGGGCACCTTATCATTTTTAGTCATTAGGGCTACTTTCTGACTTTAAGCACAAGAAGTGCAATAGGGAGCAGCATCTTCATGAATTCCAGGCCAGTAACATCTGTACAGCAATTTGGGAAGGGTGCGATCCTTCCCTGAGTGACCAGTCATAGGACTAGCATGTGTCATCTGTGGCAACTCGGTTCTAAGCTTCTTTGGTATGACCAATTGTACTATCTGTTCCTGCATTTGAGGATTAGTCCAAACTCGGTACAGTTGCTGACACTGTGGAATGCTATACTGTTGTCTTCAGTCAGTGTTTAATATTTGGTAAATTTTTGACAGGCCTACACTGGCCGCATTTGTATTTTTGGGGGGGAGGGAGGGAGCAACATTGCCCATGAAACCAGTGTGTACAACACTGATCAATGGTAGAACTGGATGCACTGCCCATGTGTGGTACTGCCCCAATGGGAGCACAGTTTTTGGAACCAGTGGCTCACACTGTGGAATTCTGTACTGATATTTTGTGGGCATACATGTAAGCCTTATAAATAACAATTACAAACATTTTAAGAAGTGTATTTTATTTGAACACTGTTACTTATTTACATAGTCTTGTTTATTACTTGTATTAGCATTGTTTGTATTTGACATTGACTAAATGGACACAATTTTTGGAACCAGTATCCCTCTATGTGACCCAATGCATCATTCTGTTGTTTTGGGTGCTTCATCAGCCCAGTCATTTAAGATATTCAATTTATTCATTCTAGTTCATGCGTTTCAATGGTCAAAGCAGCACAAACTAATTCTACTTTAAGAGAACTTTGTAATATGCTACATGGTTTGATGGTCACAGTTCACCAGGTCAAACTTTGGGAGGATTGGACAGCTCTAATTTTGATGCAACTTTGTTGGGACTGTTGTGAGGTGGTGGGGGTACTAGCAGAGGGATGAGTGGGGAAGATGTGTTTTGCATATCTATTAGGTAGGTGTAGAGTGGGTGACTTTGCAAAGTGGGAGTGGGCAGGTTTTGCATTTAAAATAACAGTTTTTATTTTCTTTAATTTACATGCTGGGCCAGATATTCAAACTGCACCACAAAGTAGCGCAATAGCAGGAGCAGGTGCAAGTCCATTGCGCCCATGCACAACATTCGCGATATTCAAACACTGCACAGGTCAAGATGCGCCTGCAGCATACGACTGAATATTGCACCAACTGCACCATTGCATAACCAGGGATGCATAGTGGCGCAGGTCTGATGTGCAATAGCACAACCAGGGTTGCTCAGTGGAGCAGGGTAGAAGTGCAACAGCACAACCAGGGGTGCACAGGGACAGGATGCAGGGACCCACCACCCATGGCAGAAATAGGCAGAGGAGCACACAGCAGAACAGACATCACCACCAACACCCCATGCACCACACAACCTGAGGAGAGCTGGAAGAACCACTGGCCCATGGACACCAGCAACAAACCCACAGCCAGGGCATGGTGCCCCAGCACACCCCCTGGCAAGCTGTGACCAGCACACAAGGATGTCCGGCCACCCCGTGCCACACCATCCCAACAATGCAGAGCACACCCTGCACCACGATCCCCATACACCCTGCCCAGGAGTAACACCCAACAGTGCAGGACATCCCATGCATACCACCACCCCCACTGTGATAATGCAACCCTGTGCACCACAGATCCATGCAAGGCAGCCCCACCACGAGCACCCTGCAGTGGGCGGCAGCAGACAGCGATGCAATGACTGCATACATAGTGCTGCCCTGCATGTCCCCCCCCAGGTACAGCTGAGAGACCGACCATGAGTTGGTACATAAGGTACCCCACATGTGACAGGGCATGCCCGGACCCTACCACCTGTTGTACAGCACCCAGCACACCCTCCCAAGGACACACCCCATCCCAGCACTGGCCTCAACAGCCAGCACAGACACCCACAGTGTTGCATGGAAGCATGCACCACACAGGATGCAACACAGTGCATGGACAAACACCCACCCATACCCACGGGCACACCAACACAGGGATACAGTAGCGGGTCAACCAAGCCACTGCATGTGGCCACAGCAGCCATGTACACATGGCCAGCACCCCTCCATGGCACAGGTGTGCCAGCCACCCTGTGCAGGCACCACACAGCTGTACACCACCAGCATGCAGCTGGATCACAAGTGACAGACAGTGGAGCATATCCTCTGCAACAGACACAAGTGACAGCATAGAGGTGAGACAACAACAGCGCAGGCCACAGTGCCACCCAAGGCAGATGTGCACCACACTGGTGACAGGAGGCAAGCCGGCATTGTGGTTGGTACAGTGGCTGTCCAGCATGGACAGCCACCACTGACATGCCAGTGGACTGTGCAGGTCACAGACATGCAAGGGTGTTAGCTGCACAGACCATGGATGGTCTGACAGGGGTGCCATGGACACAGTGCATGCAACCTGGACCACTGCACACAGTCATCCAGTGCACAGGGAATAACACACAAACCACAGACAGTGTCTGATAGCTACGACCACGCCATAGTCACTTCCCCTACAGACACACACACACACATGCCCATGACTGCACCACCCCTGACACAATGCTCACCACTGCAGTTGAGCACCTGTAGCCCGCTGCAAATCAGACACCAGCACAGTAGGCATAACAAAACAAATGTATGTTAAAAGGTAGAATATAACTATTTACAGATATATACACAACAGTAGGGGGTGAGGGCCAAAAAACAGGTGGGGGTGGGTAGGGAGCAGGGGTGAACAAATGGGAGAGGGAAGGAGGGGGTGTGAGGGTGGGTCCGGGGGGGTAGGGTTGAACTTGGGACATGGATTCTTCAGTGGGTGTCCCGCTCCCTGCTCCTGTGGCATCTCCTGCTATGTCGCCTCCGGATGCCGTGCTGGTCCAAGCATTGCAGGATCTCAGGAGATGCACGTGCTACTTGTATCAGCTCCTGCACAGCCCTCTCCATCCGCATCATCCTCTGTCCACCTAGGACAAGGGAGCAGAGTCAATAGGTGTGAATGCCCATCCTCCTGCAGCCCACCCACTGTGCATGGGATACAGCCATGGGACACGCCCCTGTGATGGTGTGTGACCTCCCACAGTGATCATGTCCACATGACCTGCCCACCCAGGTGCACACAGCCATGTGGACCACTGCACACACCCACTGCCTAAGTCCTGCACAACACCACCATGGCTGAAAAGTGGCATGGCTATGCGGTGCAAAGGCAGTGGCACAGCCATGTACCCAGTGCACGCATGGAACACCAGCAAAGCACACCCACACATGCAGTGTCACTGGACAGTGCTGATTGTACCATGCGGCATGCATGACAGTGGTGTCAATGGATGGTGGCCATGCCCCGCCGCCTGCCCTGCAACACAGCATGCACAGAATATCCTGGAAGAAAGACACTTATCCTCATTGGCCTGATCTGGGCACTGTTGTACGTTTGGACCAGCGGCCCATGGCTGTTGCCCATCTCCCCTCTCCTCATGTCAGTGGCAGTCTTCATGGGCTCTGCATCGCTCATCGGGGACAAGGGTGCAAACATGGAGAGGGGAACATCAGTACAATCCAGTAGCAAAGGCCCCCCACCCCGGGTGTGTGCGATCCCATACAGCCCAGCCATGCTGCAACACCCACAACACCACCACCACCACCACCCACACTGGATGGCCCACCCCCCGTGTGGTGGACACATGCCCACCATGATACCCATACAGATGCAACCAGTGTATGGATGGGGCACCTACCTGGTCGTGGCACATTGCCTCAACTGGCGCATGCCTGTAGGCAGGCAAGCCTGTCTGGGTCCCTCCGCTGGAGGTCTCTGTAATGGTGTCAGCACTGCTCCATGGTACGGGTGAGTCCTGTGGCCTCCTCCAGTGCCATCGCCACCTCCTCCCAGATGGCACTTCTGGTCCTGTCCAGGGGTGCATTGCTAAACAGGGCCCCAGCATGGGGCTCCACTATGGCCACCAAATTGGCCAGCTCCTCCTGGTTCCACACAGCAGCCCTCCATCTCACCATTGCTGAATCTGGTAGGAGTCAAAATGGCGCTCTGTAGCGCACATCCATCACGTGCAGATGCTGTGCGGTACGGCGCTGCCATACCCCATCGCGCTGTCACCGAACAGCGCAATAGGGGTGCACCCATGCGGATGCAGGGCTCCTAGGGGACAAAGGTCAGGCAGAGGGTCAAGGGTCTCTCACGCATGGACCGCCACAGCGTGATTGGTACTCCCTGCGTGTAGCGCTGTTGGGTGTCTGTGTGAGACACCCTGTAGTGGCCTACCACACTGTGGCCCCATGGCACCTACGGCACTCCAGGGCAAGAGTGCCATACATGTGAACAGCACACTAGCACCACTACCACAGTGGTGGCCTTGCCCTGCACTGCCTCCCGCACTCAGCATGTCAGCAGCATGGCAGGCATTGGCATCAGCACCCCGGGCATGCGCTGTGCGGTGCCTACTGACTGCACACATCACAGAGCTGCACCTGTGCCTGAGCATGCTCAACACAATTGCACAAGGCACAACAGCATGATATTCAGCTGGCATGTGCAAATCAGCAATTCCATGGTGCAGATATTGCACTAGCATCCACTTAAATTTGAGCTTGGCCTCATTTGCATGCCTTGTGTTAAATAAATGTGACATGGGGCTGCAGAGGCCATAGTCTGGTATTGCAATCTATTGTGGTGGGTTGCATGCTGTTTGGAAGTGTGGACTTTGGAGTCTGGGAGATGCATGGGACTGCACAGTGAAGGGTAACATATGTCATTGCCACAGGCTCTATAATGACCGAACGTGTGGTTGAGGAGGAACAGGGATGTTGGAGGAAAAGGAGGCCCAACTTAACACAGGTGGAAACAGACACCCTGTTCGAGGCATACCTCGACAGGGAACCGCTGCTCAGCGGACAGCGGGGAACACCACAGGCCCGTGCTGCGGCATGGGGTGAGGTTGCACATGCCGTGAACCAGCATGGCAGCCACCAGTGGTCTGTGCAGGAATGTAAAAAGAAGGTTGGCACGGACAGGAGGAGGATTAAGGACAAGGTGGCTGCCATCAGGGCAGCACGTGCTGCATCCGGTGATAGGCAGCCAGATGTGCCAAGTCTGATGCCACAGGAGGAGTGGATGGCCGGTAGCATACGGCATTGTGCCATAGAGGGCGTTCCAGGTGGTGGCTTCCAGACGGGTGGCAGCCCATCACTGCATGGTAGGTCCTGTTCTGTCACTGTGTGGGAGGTGGGGGGAGTGCCACAGGGTAGGGCGGAGACATTAATGCTACTGTGTTCCCTTACAGCTCCTGAGCATCTACATGGGTCAGCGGTTGTGAGTGTGTCCACTGTGGGCAAGGCCCTGGACATGAAGAAGCACCGATCCACCTCCACAGGTGTCCGAGGGTCAGTACCACCGCATACCTGCCTGTCTGTCTGGACAGAAGATGGTGGTGCTGGTGCGGACGAGGCCCTGCCTGTGTCCCAACGTGACAGCAGCCATGGACTCCAGCATGCTGGGACACGGACAGGTGCCAGATCAGGCACCGATGATGATGGATCACACATCCCAGACAGTGATACGTGTGGGACGCAGGATGGTCCCACAGCAGGGAATGGCACGGGTGTAGCCATGGGTGGTACTGCCATGGAGGCCTGCATGACATCACAGTCCCAGCCTGTGCCTGTAAGCCCCAGTGGGGCAGCACTGGTCTGCGTCCAGGCTGGTGGGACTGTTGCGGCCTGGAGATCGGCGGCCAGAGGGGCAGTGCCAGCAGTTGTAAAATGGGGATGGGGTGACAGTGTCTGGGGGCAGCATCAGTGCACTGCATGTGGATGTGCCCAGACATGGCTCTGGTGTGCAGCGCCCGACTTCAAGGGGTGCTGCCCAGCATGTCCATGAACACCATGAGGGACTGCATGCCGATCAGGCAGATGACCTCTTAGATGAGCACACCCGCATACTCCAGGATTCAGTGGATCAGCAGTTGTGGCTTGTGACAGCAGTGGATACACTCAGTGCGGTCCTGCGCCAGGCAGAGGAGCAGTGCAGCAGGGACACTGGTCTGCTCCAGGCAGGGATGAACCGGCTGCAGGAGGATGTGACCGCTGCCATTGACAGGCAGACATATGCATTCACAGCTGTCATGGCCACAATGGGCACCGAGTTGTTTGCCCATGTGCTGAAGACACCCTGCAGTGCCATGTCCACCCCCTGTTGTTGGCATCGTGCGACACCTCCCATGTCGACAATGGGTTCGGCTGTGGGCATACCGAGCATGCCAGGCGCAGTCATGTTCAGTGAGCTGCAGACCCCTGCGCTAACAGGGCCACATTCCCACAGCGTCACCCCTGGTGGAACATCTGTGCCACCCCATGAGGCCAATGGTCAGCCTGGCATGGCTGGCAGGTCTCGCCAGGGCTGCCCACGCATCTGTGGTAGCCGTGGCACTGTGCCGTCTGACTGACCTGTATCCCACCATGGCCACTGTCTGCCACTGCCCTGTGTGCAGTGTGTGTGCACTGTAAGACACATGGGTGGGTACTACGGACCTGCACACACAGTCCATGTGCACACCTCCCGGCTGCTGACTACTGTGGCGCTGCGATGATGATGCTCATGCTAAGCTGTCCACAGGTGTGAAATGGTGCCCAGCATCTGACACACGCACAGTGACAGCCACTGGGCATTGCTGTGTGTGGGCCTGTGTGTGGCTAGGTGTTGCAGTCATGGTCGGCATGCCTTCTACCCCTTGTGCATGTCTTGTGGTGTGGGGGTGGGGGGGTGTGTGTGCGTGTGTGTGTGTGTGTATATGTGTGTGTGTGTGTGTGTGCGTGTGTGAGCGTGTCATGTTTGGCCAAGCCCATCCCTGACAGCGTGTGTGGATCTATTCTCAGTCCCTTTCATTTGCCGCCATCCACCCCTGGGGTTCGTCCATGCCTGTGGTGGGTTGTGCCCTTGCCATTGGTGGTTGCACATGGCCCTGTGATCTACTTGTGTTGGTGGAAATGCTCCTCTGTGATGGAGTCCCGGTGCAGCTGAGCCATCCTGAACAGGCGGGGGTCCCTTCGACCAGGGGGTTGCTGTACATCACCGTCTGGACCTGTGTCCTCATCATCCGCATCGCTGTCCTCCTCTTTGACCTCTACCACTATCCCACAGTCATTGGCCATGTTGTGCAGGGTGCAACAGGCCAGGAATAGCCTGCAGGCCTTTGAGGGGCTGTATTGTAGGGCACCGCCAGACGTGTCCAGGCACCGGAACTGTGACTTCAGCATCCCAAACACTCACTCATTGATATTACATGTGGTGGCATGTGCCTCATTGTATCGTTGCTGTGATGGGGTCAAAGGGTGCCGGTACGGTGTGAGCAGCCAGGGACGGAGTGGCTATCTGCTGTCACCTGTGTATAAAGGGTGTACATTAGTATGGTGGTCTGCATCACTCTGCCATGGGCCGTCAAGGCCAGTACCCATGGCATCTCTGACTATGCCTCCCTCCACAGCTGCCCATGTCATCCTGCATGTTGTGCATACTCACCCACTAGGTGGCCAGTGGGGATATCCCCACTCTCAAACCTGTGGCATAGTGCAGACTGGTGCCAGATGAAAGCATCTTGTGCTCCCCCAGGGTGCGTGGCACAGACATTGGTTACGCACCCCCTGGCATCGCACACCACCTAGCAGTTGATGCTGTAGTATACCTTGCAGTTCCTATAGGCAATGCCATTCGGGCCAGGTGGTGTGCGGATGGCCACATGGGTGCAGTCAATGGCCCTGAGCACGCCAGGCATACATGCTACCCTGTGGAACTGTTGTATGTGTGCTGTGCACTCCGCCTGTGTGTTGGGGAAATGGATGTACTCCGCAGCATGTGGCAGTAGTGCGCTGAGGAATTGTGCGAGTAGGCATGACGTGGCCAACTGGGTTATGCCTGTTGTGTCCCCTGTTGGCCTTTGGAAGGTGCCCGTGGTGAGCAAGCACATGACAGCTGTCACCTTAGTCTCCACTGATAGAGCATGGCTCCGTCGTGTGGGTGCCTGCATCTCATCACTGCACAGCTCACAGAGACACCTCAGGATCACCCAGTTCAGGCAGTACCGGCCCACAATCTCTGTATCACTATACTGCTCGAAGGTGATGCAGGCTCGGTCCCGCCTGTTGGGGGCATACTGCCGGTGGGCCCTTCCATGGCTGCGCCCTCCTGCTGCCTGCCTTCTCACACCCCTCATTACTGCCTCCATCTGTATGGTGGCACTGGCCATGTCCCTGGCTGTTGTCCCCCCCCAGTAGATGTTGTCCCGTTCCCCCCACTGTCCTCTGTGCTGCTTCCCCTGCACTGGGTACACCTCCGGCCTTCTGCTGTCCTGCCTTCTACCACTGCCCTGACTGCTCTGCAGCACTGACCTGTTAGTCCTGCTCACTTTCACTGTCTCCCCACACCTGTCCTGCGTGGCACAGGTGTGCCCTTTCCTGCTCTTTCTCTGTCCCTCTCTCTCTGGTCCACTCTCTCCTGTTGCTGCCAGCCCACCCCCACTGCAGGCATTTCTGTAGCATTTTTGCATCTCTCTCTATCTCTTGCTCCTTTTTATTTTGGCTCACTTCTGCTATCGTGCAACTTCCGCTACCTCCCCTATTGCGCATGGCACATGTCGTTGAATATCGCACTGCGCCATTTATTCATAGTTCCTCCCCCTATGGTTGTGCATGCATTCATTACCATTGCACTCTTGCGCATTGCAACTTGAGCAGTGTAGCTGCCTCCTGCTGAATATCGCACAATGGTGCATTTTCGGACTTGCGCTGGTGCATCTCTGTTGCTCATGGTGCAACCCTTTTAAATATCTGACCCTTTGTGTACTTATTCACTGGTGAAGAGTTGTTTGCTCAGCAAAAACAACACATAGTGACACTTTGCCAGCATGTGTACTACTCGCCAGGTGAAGTAGGCAGTTCACTGAGCAAAGAACTACAGTACATAAAGAATGCACTTCACATTATGCAAAGTTAGGAAACTATATGAGTTTTGAACTAGACAAAAAAATATGTATCCTTTCAAAAGGAGAACTGCATCCTAAAAATCAGGGAAAAAAATGGCAAGTGACAAAGCTTTTTCCTCATTTGTGTGATGTCAGTACAAAAGGATTGGGCACAAAGGACCAAAATAATAGAACATTAACATGTAAGATACAATAAATTCACACATGCCATTTTAAAACACATAACAAGTAGGGTAAAGCACATTCCTGTGATATTGGAATACCTTCACAATACAAAGAGTTAATCTTTCTCTTTTCATTTTTGTATTTTAAATGTGTTAACTGGATATGTTCTGAGGGCATCAAATGGCCATTTTCATAGATGACACAGAACATAAAAACAACACAACAGACATATGTACACGGACATAAAGGTATAAAAACAGTTCAACAATAACTTTTGTACAACATTCAATACAACATTATTACAAATTTGTTTTTGGAAGAAAAACATGGATTCAGTGACTTAAAATAAATAGGCAATGAATACCAGTTTATTATGGATTTGTACAAAACAGGACGCTGAACCAGTGCAGACTATAAAAAGAATGCATGTGGGTTCAACATACAATGAACATATTGCATATTATTCAGTGTAGCAGATGGAGTGGCAAGGGACTGTTGTGATTATTTAGTGACAATACTTACTGCCTATTACACCATCTTTTAAACTCATCACAGTTCATTTGAAAAAAAAAAACAACAAGTTTTTTCTTCTAAACATTAGGGTTTAATCACCAAAATGCTCTGGAAGCCCAGCACACCCAGGTAGGGGTGCATAGAGTGCATTGTGGTGTGCAGAGATCCCATTCCACACATGTAGAGACCTCCATACATCCACAATATTGATTTCACACACCCTCCACACTCTCTCCCAACCCTGTGTGCATCTATTCAGATGGCCAAGTTGTCTGGCAATGGAGGCAGGAATGAATATGATTACATGTGATCTCTAAACAGATTTATGTGATGTTTTGCAGATACACATGGGCTGGTTGGGTTACATACTCTGGGGGCTGCCATAATTCCAGCTGGTCCATTCCCAAGTCCCCTAGGATGACAGTGTTATTGTTCTGGGTTGTATTCTGTGTCTCATTTAGCCTCACCAGTAGTTTACCCATACCTGGCCTAGATGTCTGGGGCTGTCACTTTAATTACTATGATTTTTTTTTGTTGTTGTTGAATATCTTATTTTGGAATACATGTCCCACATTCCTCTGCAACACATGGAGCATGGGATGAATTTTGCATCAGACAAGGAATCAGACGGATGCCAGCCATCAGTCCCCACTCAGCACCTGGCCCCTCCTCAACAGGGTCTGCATGAGAGGAGAGACTGTGAACAGGTAGCTGGGGACTGTCGATTTGCAAACACAAAGCTTCACATCCTATTCATGATCAGGCTGGCTTTGAGGATCAGGAAGTTAATATTTAAATAAATAACACAGAAAAACAAATGACTTGTCCCTATACTGCTGCACTTGGTGGACATTATCCTGAATGGAGCTGTTACTTGCCTAGCACTCCCTGTGCTGCTAAAATGGGTTGCAGTCTATGGAGTAGGACTCACACTCACTCGGCATCCTCTGAACATTTCCATCAGGTGGCAATCCTTGGAACTCCCACTCACCACAGTGTCCCATAGTGCTGACCAGATCACCTGATTTAGAACTGCAGTTTCCATGCAAAGAGAGCTCCACATGGTGCCACACCAGATGGCTATTTGAGGACTGCGGCTCCTGCACTTCAGGAGAACCTGCAGTGTTGCACAGAGCTCTCACTCACCTGGAGACCCTTGTACTGCTGCACTCTTGTAGAGCTGTCTGTAATGTCACACCACATGACAGTCTAAGTATTGTGAGTATGCTCATTCAGAGACTCATGCAAGTCAATGCTAATCCAATGATAGGGGGGGTGTTTCCTGCGGAGCTCCCTAAGCAGAGCAGTGACAGGCAGCAGTCCATCATTTGAGGTTCCTGTTCACTTACAGACTCCCGTGTTTGTGCATCAGGGTTATTTTACTTGAAATGTGACTCCAACACACCAGAATGTCCCTTCACTAACAGACCAGCAACATAACAGCAGCTAAGCAGACCTTCACAAAACAGTATGATGCAGCAGGCCCTGGATCAGGCCAACAGCAACTGGATAACCTATACAACACTTCTGTGAACTAGATCTAGGCAAAGTCCTCATCACCACCAAGATCAAACTGCTGGAATTGAGTAAAATATGGAATGTTCCAAAACTGGGCATCCAAAACAGTTCTGGCATTTAAACACTGGAAACAGCTGAAATTAACAAGCACAGTGGTCCTGTTATGGACACAAAATGTATCACAACCAGACATCCAGAACAAAAATGTGTCTAGAAACACACATAATGCAGAATTTAGTAACATTCTGAGGCATTTTACATGGTTCCTTGTATGGTCCACTTCTGGAACCATTCTGTTGCTCCATTCCAGCTGGTTCTATGAGCCCAGTTCCTAGTACATTCTATTTTTACAGTGTCAGTAAACTGCCTGCTCCTACTCTGTTTCTCCCATTTACTAGAGTCACAAATTTTATGGCAGCAATGGAAATTAAATTTGTGTCTTAGGGATATAGGTCTGCGCTCTGTAACGTGTAACACCTAGTCATTACAGCTGGCACACTTGCCCAGAAAAGCGCAAACAGACACAATAAACAATGAGATACCTAGACCCAAACACCAATAATGCAGACTGGTCTGTTTGCTATCACAAACTTGGAAACCAGAGCCCCAGATTCAAATCATATTCATGAACACATACAGTATAAACACAGACCTCAACACACACACACACACACACCCACTCACACACAAATCCTGGTGTGCACAAACATATATAGAGACATCAACAAAACACACACAGGCCCCAGATGGTGAACACAAAGATAGCGATACATTCACCAAAATGACAACAGTTGTTACTTGCCCTCACACAAACCTTCCCCTACCAGAATTAGCTACTGTGTTGTGTAGATATGTGCTTCAGAGGAGAGCTTTACTTTTTGTTTGTTGTCCTGCTGCAAGTGAGGAGATGTCTGAAGGTTTATTGTAGTGGACTGTCCTTTTTTCTACACTCTCCCTTGATCTGATGATCTGGGGCCTGACTGGTCAATAGCGTGACTTTGAGAACTGTGTTTCTGGAAGTCGACATTTCACCTCCACCTTGTTCCTACTGTCAGTTTTGCATGGGTGGTGAGAGTGCCTAGTACTCTGATTTTTACTATTCCTAAGCTGCTGCTGATTCTTTCCTTACTATGTGAGAGGTGGTGCTGGGGCTGAACTACTGTTTGGACATTTGACCTGAGTGGTGGGAGCTCTCCGGTTTCAGAACTCAAGTTGGAGTGATATATTGTGACTGGTTCTTCTCTTTTCCCTTATTTACTTCATGCAGTTACAAGGGACTGGCAACTTTGTACAATTTAATGTTTTTTAATTTTGTTTGTAGTACTCTGTTGAGGGGATCTATCTGATATGCCGAAATGCATTGGCCCGACGTTCACACTCCCGACCCCAGGCACCCGAAATATGGTTGTCCGACATCGGGATTTTACCCACAGTGGAGTAGGAATCCTAAAGCATGGGGGGTGTGGGGGGTAAAGCCTCCTGAAACATTTCCTGCAGGTAATGTCAGGCAACCATGTTTCGGGTGTCGGGAGTTGGGAGTGTGATTGTCAGGCTGATGCATTTCAGCATATCATAGAATATCTGTGTTGAGTGTGCCTGTGGAGTGTATGGGTGTTTATGTGAGATGGTGCGTAGATTGAATTGATTTCATAGGTTAGATTAAGTGGATTTATTTTTTATTTTTTTTTGGTTATTGTTGATTTTGTCAGTGACTTTTGCTAACGTGGAGATGTGCTGGCAGGTAGCTGTCCTGGTCAGGCACTACTCCCCTTCCGAGCTTCGAGACCTCTGCCCCATTAGTTGTCCTTCTTTTCCAGCAGCAGTCTATGGATGCTGCAAGGCATTAGGAATAGTAGGTAGGATGCATGGGGGGGCTGAGGGCCCTGAATCTCGAGGGGGGGTGTGCTGGATGGCCAGATGGGGGTAGTTAGAACCAAGAGATGCCCTGGGGCAAAATGGGTTACAGAATGTGATTCTCCATATCTGGTCCCCATAACTAAGGGCTCCAGTGTTTTAGGGCTGGTAGTCCGGCTGGACCCAGAATTTCATCTGACTGGAACGGTGCTTTGCAATGCCAGGTCTATTAGGAACAAGACAGCTATTATAGCTGATCTTGTTGGGACAACAGACCTGGCTTGCATCACCAAGACCTGGCTGGATGAGAATGCTGGCCCCATCTTGGAGGCAGCTACTCCTGTTGGGTTCTTGGTGATACATCGCTAGAGACTGGACCACAAGGGTGGGGGGTGCAGCCATTTGCTTTAAATTGGAATTGGACCTTGTAGAGGGGCCAGTTGAGGAATCCAGATCAATTGAGTGCACTGCAGCTGCAGGTTTTCAGTGTAGGATCATTCTCATCTACCGTCCACCCAGGGGTGAGAAATTGTTCCTACAGGAGGTCGCAGACTTTGTTGTTGACATGGTGTTGGAGTCGCCTAGGTTGATGGTGCTGGGTGACTTCAATGCCTGGGTCGATGATGAACTCTTGCAATTTGTTCAGGACTTTCTCCAACTTATGAATTTGTTGGGCTTCACACATGTAGTTGCCTCTGCAACCCATAATAAGGGTCACTCACTCGACCTGGTTTTCCTCCTGGGGATGGGGGGAATGGAGACCTCTGACTTGGTGGTGGAACCAGTCAGATAGTCTGATCACCACACTTTAAGGTTCAGTTTCTGGCTCCCCCTTATATGCCTGCCCTGTGGAGATGGTCAGATACCACCGTTTGAGGGATGTGACCCCTGATGGCCTTTGGGCAGTATTAGACCTATTGGGATTGCCGGGTGCAAGCAAGGGTCTAGAGAACCTGGATCAAGCCTATAATAAGGCCATGGTGGGAGCACTTGCCTCTATCGCTCCTGTCCGTGTTCATCCTCTCACTCTTCACCCATGGTCCCCTTAGTTTGATGGGACCTCAAGGGAGCTGACATGAGTTGGACAAAGGTTAGACCAGCACTGGCGGAGTTCTGCCCTCGATGCCTAATGCCTTTGGTTGATGGAACATTATTTGGACTGTCAATCAGCAATCACTCATAAAAAGGCAGAGTTCCTGTCCAGGGAGATTGCTGCAGCTCAGAATTGCCCAGCTCAGATCTTTTGAAATGTGGACAGGTTGTGCAACCCAACCTGTCTACAAGTCTGAACAGCATTTTCACAAGGTAAGTGTGATGAGTTTGCTCGATTCTTTGCTGATAAGGTGTCCGACACCAGGGCCGAGATCCGATCAGCTCACTCTATGGGGGTTGTCAGTGATCAGTGCTTGGTTAATACTCCCCAGTTTTCTTGGTATACTTTGACCATCTGGAGATTGTGGATATCATGTGGATTGTCCAGAGTATGTGGCTGACTTGCTGTAGCTTGGACGTGGGCTCAACATGCCTTATAATGGGGTGTGTGGATACCAATGGCCCTGTCCTTGCAGAGATTGTTTGGTGCTCTTTAGAGTCTGGTGAGTTCCAGAATTCCCTGAAGGAGGTGGTGGTGGCACCTCTCCTTAAGAAATATTCTCTTAACCCAAACTGTCCTGCTAACTACACGCCAATCTCTAACCTTCCCTGTGTAGGGAATGTGATTGAGAAAGTAGTTGCACCGCAGCTGGAGAACCATCTTATCATCCATTTTATTTATGATCCCCTCCAGTCCGGTTTTCAGAAGAGGCATAGTGCTGAGACTACTCTGGTTCGGGTGCTCAGTGATCTCCTGATAGCAAGAGATCAGAAGCACCACTCCATCTTGGTGCTTCGTGATCTATCTTCAGTCTTTGACACCATGGACCATGGGGAATTGCTGGAGTGCTTGAGGGGTATCTGTGGCCTGTCAGGGATGGTTCTCAGAAGGTTTCACTCTTTCCTCACTGGCAGGTCCCAGAGAGTGGTGCCTGGGATGTATTCCTTAGACTCATTCTATCTGCCATGTGGGGTGCCTCAGGGCTCCATGCTGTCCACAATGTTGTTCGGGTTGTATATGCTGCCATTGGGAGACATTGTGAGACAGTAGGGACTGAGGTTTCACTGTTATGCAGATGATACCCAACTCTAACTCTCTTTTATGCCTGACCAGGATAGTGCAGTCTCAGTCTTTAACAGTTGCCTTGCAGAAATCCAGGACTGGATAAAGACCAGCTGGCTGAAGTTGAACTCTGATAAGACTGAAGTGTCGGTGGTGGATCCAGGTTGCCAGATAGAGGAGTCAGTGGCAGGGACTCCCTCTGGGCTTTGGCTCGGGAGTAACCAGCTGCCTTCCTCTGAACAGATGCAAAACCTGGTGGTGATTCTTGACTATTGGCTGACACTGCATTCACAGGTCTCAGCAGTAGTTAAGTCCTCTTTTCGTCATCTGGGGAACATTGCCCAGATTAAGAATCTGATTCCATCTAGTAACCTTCCAACACTGATCCACACCTTTGTGACCTTGTGCCTGGACTACTGTAACTCCCTTTATTTATGGCTTCCAGGGATTGATATCACTCACCTGCAGCTGGTGCAGAACGCAGCGGCACGGTTGTTGATAGGGGTTCCTTGTTCGAGCCACATACTGTATCTCCTGTGCTGCAAGAACTACACTGGCTGCCTATACATGATTGCCTTCATGGTTGATCATCTGACCTACTAGGACCTATACAGACAGGGTCCGGGCTACCTGCAAGAGCTCCTGAATCCTTACTCCCCAACCGACCACTCTGCTTAGCTGATGAGGGGTTGCTAGGGGTTCCCAGGGTACAGTTGAAAACTTCTGGGTGGTGAACCTTTATGCACGCAGCCCCCCACCCTGTGGAACTCTCTACCTTGTCAGACTTGAGAATTCCAGACTGTGGAAAGCTTTAAGATGGCCTTAAAGACCCATTTGTTCCATCTTGCCTTTGGGGATTTTATGTAGTAAACTGTTTTAAAGTATATTGGTATGAAGCCCAGAATTGCATTTTCTTTAATTTTTTATTATTTTATTGATTTTAATGTGTTTTTATTGACATTTGTACAGTGCTTTGATGTTTTTGAATTGTGCTATAAAAATTAAGATTATTATTATTATTATTATATGTAGACAGGAAAATAATCACTCCACCACTTAAAGTACATTGGTGCCACAAATAAAAAAAATGCAGAAGCATAAACTGGATGATGCACCTATTCACCAAACATGCACCATAGTGCATGGGATATGCCATGGTGAAAAACAAAACAAAAATAAAATGGCACTATCACTAAGCAGTATATCTACAGCACTTTTATTGATCATACCAAAGTCATAAAAAGACATTTCAAACATCCATTTTTTAGGCTGAGTATGAGACACAAAAGGAGAAAAAAGTAAAAAGAATCTAACATACCATTCACAGATACAGATGCACTGGCTAAGCCTGTAGCTGGAACTGATGTTTTGCCCTGGCTGGGAGGGGATTCCTCAGAGTTGTCTATTACAGATATTACTTCCCCTATTTTTCCTAGGGTACAGAATATTGTTGCCATAGGTACCTAAACAAAGTGCATGTGCATGTTATAATCAGTTGCATAACACACAAAGTGCAAACAGTTTTAAATATGCATATGTAAGTGCAAATTAAACACATGTCTACTGTGTTGTGGTCTCACCCTAGCACCAATATCAATTATGCCAAGTATCTGTATTATATAAACATCACACAGTAGGATTTTAAATCTCAGGGTCCATTTGAGTTGCAGATAACATACTGAGTACTTTGTGGCAAAAAAATAGCACCTATGTTATAACTTTATGGTTCCAGTTGGAGGGCTTTTTATGGAGATAAGTGGCTTGCCTTACATATTCTTAGGACCAGATGACTGTAAACCAAAGGTGAGCAGTTCTGTGGTCCTAATGATGCAAGAGATGACACTCTTAGATCCATAAAAGGACCTTCACATGGACCCATACAATTATTATAGATTACTTAACTTTTATAATAAAATGCTGCTGGCATGAATGAGATACTTTTAGGGTAATAAGAGTACCTTATGCACAACTAAAGAAGTGCTGTGATTGGTCAGGGATGCTCCCAAGATCTATAATATATGTCAAATGGTATCAGCACTTGTTGTAAGTTTTAAAGCATCAATACAGAACACTCCATCATCATTTAATGGCAGACACAAAATGTGTCAAGAAATGAGTTTGCTTTCCTACCATCAATGTCTTAGGGGTTGATGTTCCAGGAAATACTCTCCAGTTGCTTGATAGAGTTTCCTAACTTGAATATTTCAGCTTCAGTCTCATATTGTGCTGTTGCCCTAAATACTGTCAAATAACATCTGTGCAAGAGTGTAATAAGATAATGAAATCAATAGCGGTACTTCTAATTAATACGCATTTCCAGTTTCTTAGTTTTTTTTTAACTAGACTAATTTCTAAATTACATACAGTAAATGACTGGCATGAGCAGACATTAATCACATAAACTGCAATTATAATGCTACATTTACAGAGTGCATCTCTGACACTAATTAAACTGCTATCATGAGAAACAAAATATCATACACTGTTATTATTTTAAAGGATAAAGAACAGACTATCCCTATAAATACACTGGCTGTGAATTATCCTAAAAATATACTATTCTGTGCTGAAATAAATAGCAGCTTCATTATTTTAAAGGATAAAGAACAGACTGTCCCAATAAATTATTGGCAGTGTATTATTCTAGAAATACACTATTATATGCTGACACAAGTTTTTAGCAGATAATGAAAGTTTTCATATAAGCATCTCTAACTAGAGAAGATGTTGTAGTTCCACTGAATCATGACAACTTGGTGGGCTGCATGCACATGTACAAAAAATCAATTTACTTTCACATAAACTAACATCCTTTTCCAATTAAACTATGCACATTGAGTAGGAAAACAAACTCAGAGAGATAGTGATTACACATTGGGCTATCTTAAAATGCAAACTAAAAATCAGAAATGCCATACCAGACAAGCTGAACATTGTTTAGAGATCCTCTAGAAAGGTGTGGATCATGTGATAAAGTCTATGCCCCAGTCAGAAATCACCCCCACTAGAGGCGGGTGAAAGTTGTGAATTCTGCTTTTGATTTTCACCAAGTTCTGCGGACTTTTTATGTGAACTGCAGAAACATGCAAATAAACTTCAGAATTTATTCTATCCACAGTTTAATGAGCTGTCAGTGAATGAACTCCTTTTGATACAACCATGCGGTCATTCACTGACAATTCAGTGGGCCACCGGTAGTGGAAAAGAGAGGAGTGCTGTACTGGTGGCTCACTCAGGGGCAGGGTGAGGAGAGGAGTGGGGTGGTGGCAGATGAATTGTCAGGGTCATAGTTGGTGGGGTCCAATAGACACCAGGGAATTGGGATTATTTTTTTTATAAGGGTTCAGGGATGGGGAGGCCCACTAGATATCAAGGAATGCTGGGAATAGAGGTGCATGAGTTGGGGGACTGCCAGCTGTTTATTTTTGGATTAAGGAATCCAGGACAGGGAAGGTGGTCTGCTAGACATCAGGGAAACAAAATGTTTTGGGGGTCAGAATTGTTGTGTGGGGGGCCACTAGAAACCAGGAGGGTCCATGGAAGGGATTGAGGGTATTTACTGGGACCCCTGATCAGTGGGGAGTGGATTAATGAATTAAACTGTAATTAAAAAAGCTTCAGAACTGACCACTGGCAGTGATCCTTTCTGCAGATTTTTTTCTGCAGTTTAATAAATTAACCCACAGTTTGTATATATTTTTTCTGCAGTTTTAAGGTGGAATTTGAGCAAAAGTTGTGAAAATGATTTCTGAACTTTCGTGGAAGCAAAATTTGCACTTTCGCTGAAATTTCACTAGCGGAAATGTTTTTTTGCATGTCCCTAACTCCCACAGGAAGTTTGAACAGTGTAAAAATCAACACAAAATGCAGGCATTGCATTTAGTGCAGTATTCGTGATCCAAAGTTCACATGTAAAACATCCAAGAGGCAAAGGAAACATTTATTTCAATGCCTTTACAAATTGTTTCAGAGAAAGAGTAATATACCTACTAAGGTGTAAATATGGAGACTTCTCTACAGCAAGGATGAGAAGGAGCTTTTAAACTTGGATTGGAGAACATGTTAGAGCATGGAGAGAGGGCACTATAAAATATGCATTTAGCCAGCATGTAATAGAAAAAGACTTCAATGACCACAAAATTGAATTTTTCAGCCTACAAAAAAAACAAACAGAAATACTAGAATGAAAAAGGGAAAAGGATGTTAAGAGTACTGTATATGAAAGTTAAGTTGATTTTCCATATGTGGGTTTGCAGCTCACCCAGTTTAAATGATTCAGTGGAGTTAGTACATCTCCTTTAGTTAAAGGTCCTTATATATAAACTTCTATTATCTGGTATGAACTGTTATTCAGTTAATCACATAATAGTGCACTGTTAAAATAATTCACGGCCAGTGTATTTATATTCACAGTCTGTACTTTATCCTGTAAAATAATCTGAAAGAATAGTGTATGACATTTTTTCCCACAGTAGCAGTTTAAATAGTGCTAATCATGAACTCTATAAACATTGTATTACACCTGTAAGTCACGTGATTGATATGTCTGTCCATGCCAATCATTTATGTATGTTAGCAAGTATAGTGTAGCTTAAAAAACTAAGAGATTAGAAATGTGTATTAATTAGAAGTACCACTACTGACTTCATTCTCTTATACTCTTGCACAAATATTATTTGGCACTGCATGGGGCACCAGTGCATTGCAATACTGAAGCTGAAGCAACTAAAGAGTGTTCCCTGGGATATTTGAAAAACAGAATTTGATGGCACATACGGATTGCTTGACTGACACAGTCTACCCATTTTTATGTTGGCTTGCCACACTTGCACGGCAGTCAACATATTGGGAGAGTGCAGCTTTGAGGGCGCAGCTGCTGTTGGGTGAATGCAGGGCATGCATCAGTAGGTGTGTCCCTCATTCCCCAATAAGCCAGCATGCTAGCGCTGACACCAACATTATGTAAAGTGGACAAAAGTTGTAAACAAAGTGCCGCTGCAATCAGAGACAAGCTGGTCATGCAGCGGCACAGATGACCACCTCCTGTGCGCTGCACTTCTGGCACAGGGTGCCACGCTGGGAGCTCCACCCCACATGGCAACTGATGCCATGGCTGACAGGGTACCCAATCCACCGTCGGCTCCACTTCCCCCAACCATCCTTCTGCCGCTGGGGAGACCACCCCAGCATGGCAAATGTCCCCAGCGTCCTTTTTTTTTTTTAAAACCTGTAAATTAAAACGGCCTCGGCGCTTCTCCCTGCCCCTCTCCCACAACCCCACCCACCCACTGAGCACCCTGCCTCCCCACACCCCCTCACCTCATACTTACCTCCGGAGTCCGCGTGACGATCTTCAGTGGACTGGGAACACGTCTGAACTCTTCAAAGCCCACCGTGAAATGAAGAAATGCCGGTAAGCTGTATAATGGGCTAGATAGGGTTTTTTCAACTTTGTTGCATATCTCAGGCATTTTTTGGAATTTTTGCACCAAATTTTCAACATGGGGTTTTTGGGGCCCCTCCTCATGAATTCTGTCACTGTCATGGCGTTTATCGGCCTCGAAAGGTGATTTCACAATCACTGCGCAAAATCACCTTTCGGGGCCAATTAACAAAATGACAGTGGCGGTGTTCATGAGATGCCCTCTTAAAAAGCCTAAGTTCCAAATTTGGTGGAAAAAATCCAACAAATGCCTGTTTTACAAGCGTGCGTTGTGCAGTTGCTATGCAGGCTCGTAACTTCGCGCATTCACAATATGTTACTGCCGGATTTTCAGCATTGTCATTTTTGTACACCTCCTTGTGAATAGTACAGCTGTCATTTTCCACATCCTGCCTGACATGTGTTTCCACACTTCCGGCACACAATAGCGCAGTCGCTGTGGGAAATCAGTGTTTGGGCCAGATTATGAAAATGACAGTGACACAGTTCATGAGCAGAGGACCTTAAATGCCTATATTGAAAATTTGGTGATGATACTCCATAAAATAACTGTGGTACGAGCATGCATTGGCAGATTGCACACACGCTTGTACTGTCGTGCATTTGTGATATTTTCAGTCTGAATTTTCACCATTGCCATTTTTCCACACCTCTTGATGAACAGTACAGCCGTCATTTGACATATCATGCCCAAAATGTGTTTTCGCACTTCCGGCACAGAATAGCATGGTTGCTGTGCAAAATCACTTCTTGGGACACTTTGAGGAAATAACAGTGACACTGTACATGAGCAGAGGTGCTAAAATGCCTATGTTGAAAATTTGGTGCCGAACGCCCATAAAATGGCAGTGTTGCAAGCATGCATTGCATATTTTCCACACACCCTAGTAGCTTCGCAAATTTGGTATATTTACATGTCACATTTTCAGCACTGGCATTTTTTTACACCTCCTTATGAACTGTGCAGCTGTCATTTCTCACATCCTGCCAGACATGTTTTTCAGCACTGCACTACCAAATACCCAAAGGGACACCCTAATGCTTGTCACTCTCTGCAGGGTGGGGGTGGGTTGGCATCAGTTTAATACTTCACTGCCATTCCTATGATGCATCTGTCTAACTCCTGCACTACCAATGCCAATGCCAGCAAGCCAACATTCGGCATTGACAAATGCTTGTTTCCCTTCTTATAATGTCAAAACAGACAATGTCAAGACTGGCTCCTTCTCCTTACTATTCATTAACATTCCCTTATGCCTATCCCATGCATTGTTGTACCCACCTCTGTTTTTGACCCTACCACCTCTGCTGGAAGACTGTTCCAGACATCCGCCTCTTTCTGTGAGGAAGAATTCCTCACATCTCTCCTGAATTTACCCCCGCTCCAGCTTCATTGCATGTCCCCTTGTTGTTGAGCATCTTTGTATCTGAAAAATACTTCCCTCATGTACCATATCTACTCCTGTGAGGCATTTAAAGGTGTCTATCTTACCCCCTTCCTCTCTTCTATGATGTACATATTGAGGTCTTTTTAGCTGCTCCCCATAGGGTTTCTAATGCAGATCCTGCACCACTTTAGTTGCCCTCCTCTGGACATTCTCAACTCTATCTATGTCCTTCCAGAGATGTGGTCTCCAAAACTGAACCCAGTTCTCTAGGTGGGGTCTCACCAGCGATCTATACAGAGGTGACTCCAGTGCCCTCCTTTTGGTGGTGACACCCCTTCATATGCACCTCAGCATCACACTGGCCATCCCAGCTGCTGCCTTGTCTCACTGCCTCACCACCTTACTCTCAGTCCCCTTTCCTGTTTGGAGTTTCTCACTACCTCTTCTCCCATTTTGTATCCCATCCCTGGGTTTCTGTGTCTTAAGTACATGATTTTGCACTTTTTCACATTGAAACCGAGCTGCTGTGTCCTTGTCCACTCCTCAAGCTTTCTCAGGTCTCTGTGCATTCTTTCCATCCTGCCCCCCCACCAGAGTGTTCACCCTATTTCAGATTTTCATGTCCTCCACAAAGAGGCCAACCTTCCCTTCCAGTTCCTCTCTTTGTCACTTATAAAAACATCAACGAAGACTGGTCTCAATACTAAGCTCTGAGGCACCCCGCTGGTCACCATCCCTTCTGAAGAGTGAACTCCCTTTACAACCACCCTCTGTCACCAATCCATTATCCAATCTCTTATCCAGTTTACCACCTTTGGACCCAACCCTAAACTGCTCAGCTTCCTAAGAAGTCTCCTATGTGGAACAGTGGAAAAAGTCTTAATGAAATCTAGGTCGGGCATGTCCACTGTTCTACCTTGATCTACTTCCCTAGTCACACAGTCAAGAAAATCTATCAGATTCATTTGGCATGCCCCCCACCCCATGAATTGATGCTGCTCTGGACTTGTAACCTACTGGATTCAAGATACTCCACAATCCTTTCCTTCAGCAGTGTCTCCATTAACTTCCCACCACTGATGTCAGACTGACTGGCTTATATTTGCTCATGTTCTCTCTGCTACCAGTTTTGTTAAGTGGGACTACATCTACCATCCTCCAGTCTTTCAGAACCACTCCTGTTTCCAGTGAGCTGTTACATTGGACTGTCAAAGATGCAGCCAGGATCTCCTTAACAACTGTTGTAGTCAGCTGGTTGGCACTGTTTTTCCCCATGACTTTGGGAAAATTAAAACATGTTTAAAGACCAAATAAAGTAGAGGGATGGAGCCAACAAACAGGGTAAAGCCTTTTACCTTGCAAGAAAGCTTTTGAGGAAATCTAAAGCATATAAAAATGGATTTTGCTTCAAAATAAACATGAATACAGGTAGAAGAGTTATAACACTGTGGCCTGATGAAATGGTGACCACCACGAAACATAACCATTTGAAAGGCATGGAATTAACTATTAATTGAAATTATTTCTGTGGTGTTCATCCATTGGATATTTTCACACTCTGTGTGCAGTCAGTGTCTCTCTGAGCTCCCTAAATACCATCGAATGCACCTTGTGTGGCCCCATTGCTTATCTGTGAGTACCTTCAGGACGCTCTCCTCTGAAAAGGGACTAGTGTCTGCCTCTCTCCAATGCTCTTGTTACTTTTGTGTAGCCCGTCTCCTTCTCCTTCCTCTGTAAACACTGAACAAAAGCATTTGTTTAGGACATCTGCCTTTTCCTGGTGCTGCTTTGCACAGTCCCTTCTTTCAATTCTTAACATTACAATCCCTCCTCCGGTCCTACTCTTTTCACTTATGTACATAAAACTGTCTTGTTCATTTTCCTTACCCCTGAGCATATTTCTGCTCACTTTGCAGCTTCATACTCCTTACTGATTTTACTACCTCCCTCTGTTTCTCCTGATGCAGCTTCCTTTCCTTCTTCCTAAGCATCTCTTTATACCTTCTGAATGTTACCCTTTTAGCCTTTATCTTTTCAGTCACTTCTTTTGAGAACCATAATGGTCTCTTTTTCTTCTTGTTTTTACTCACTTGATTTGTGCAGACACTCGTTGCTATTACCATGCCCTCCTTTAGCTCTGCCCACTTTTACACCATCCCACCCAGGTTATCCACCCCCACCAAGTCATCCCTGAGGCATTCACCCATTGTTTTAAAATCTGCCCACCTGACGTTCAGGACTCTTGCATTTGTGTGGTTCAATTCTACTGCCATCCTTATGTTGAGCCACACTATGATGATCACTGTTCTCCAGGTGCCACCCACCTTGGCATCATACTCTCCGTTAGTGAGGACCAAGTCCAGTAACATTCCATGATAAGTGGCCTCTCTGAGTACTTGCCTCAGGAACTCCCCTTGCAAGGAGTCCAGGAAGTCACTTCTTCTAGCTGAAGCTGCAGCTGGGAGACTTCAATTGACATCCTGCATACTGAATTCCCCTACCAGCAGCATCTCCCTCTTTTTTGCCATTTTGCCAATGGTACTTCCACCAGTACCTTATCAAAATCTTGCCCCTGTGCTGGAGGTCTGTAGATCATGCTAGTGCAAATAGTGACTCTGTTTCCCATCTCAGGGTAACCTGCAGAACCTCCACCCCACCAGATTCCCTGTATCTCTCTTTCTTTTATGCCTTCCATTACATAGAGCACAACTCATCCTTCTTTTCTTTCCATCATGTCATTTCTGACCTGAGTATAGCCTAGTATGGCCATGTCCAGTCATAGTTTCCAGTGCACCATGACTTGGTAATGGCCACAATATCCAGGTCTGCCTCTGCCATGATGGGCTCTAGGTCTGGAAGTTTATTTCCTAGATGTTTTGCATTTGCACACATTGCCATCCTTATTTTGTTACCACTGTATGTACTACCCCACATTTTTTCCTTTTTGTTCTACTTCCTTTTCCCTCTCTTTTTAGTGCTCACATTCCTGTCACCCTTCAGATTTACCATTCTGCTTCTTTCATTATTTTCCACCCTTGGGAATTGATCTCCCCTCGGGTCCTTGCTAGTCTCTACTTCAGTCTGTTGGGGGCACTTGATGCCTCCCTAATTCATTTTACCAACACCCTTGACTACTTTAAATGTCCATCAAAGAAACATTTAAATAATCCACTGAGGACTGCAGTTCCCCTCCTGAACAAATGCAAACCATCACCACTCTATAGGCCCTTGTCCGTCCAGGGTAATCCCCAGTCTCCAATGTAGCCAAAACCCTCTTCTCTGCACCATTCCTTCAATCATGAGTTGAAGCTCCTGATTTGGAGAACCCTCTCCTCTCCCCCAACCCCTGTCACTGACATGCAGCACCTCTGCCAAAGCTATTGCATGCACTACCTGTCAGATCTCTCCCCCCTCCCCATACTCCCCCCACACTATTCCAGTCCCACCCCAAGCCAGGTCATTAGTCCCCAGGTAGACAGTGACATCCAGCTCTTCCTGCTGCCCTGCCATCCAAGTGATCCTCAGGATCTGCTTTCCATCTCTTCAGGCTGTGGTGCAGCATAGGCACCATGCATCCCTCTTCCCCTCCCTTCATATTCCCAAATCTATCCTCTCACAGTTGTATCCATCAACAGAAGTTGTTTCCTCTTCCTCCCCATGGTCCTCTACCACTCTACTTTGGGTCCCCACTGCAGAGGACCCCCACATCCTCCCTGGCCACTACCATGGTTGCTGCCTCCAGAAGTCCCATTTTAATAGAATGGTGCAAGAATTATGTAACAGTGCTGGCTCAGGAATGTGCCCCTTCCCAAAACCCATGCCCCTCACCCTTCCAGAGCCCACCTCAGTCCAGATGTTCCTCCTCCCTGGTATCCCCTTGGGTAATGGTGGCAGATTTGATGGACCCTTGGTGAGAGAAGAGGTCTCCAAAATCCTAGTCAACTTATCCTGGAGCCTAGAAACCTCCTCCCTTAGCCCAAAGAGGTGCATGCATATGGTACAACTTTGCAGTCATCAGATCTATCTGAAAACTGCCACCCCACAAGCACTGCACTGCACCTCTCCCAACCTTTCCAATTTCTGCTTTCCGTGTCCCTGGAAATACTTTTGTTCACTTACTCCTGATAAGGCACTTCTAGTTTATTCTTTTTCTGTTTGCTTCACTCCTTTGAACCTTTACCCTACAAGTTACCTTCTATAGCACTCTACAAGTAGTTTTCACTTGTATGAACTGTTTTCTTCCTGCCTTTTCCCCCTTACCATCCTCTGCTTTCTCCTACTCAGGTATCAGCACATTCACCTTCACCTAACCCTTGGGTACCTGATCTTAGATTGGGTGGTATTAGGGTTTCCCTATTCCCCCCTTAATCCCTTTATTTTCCAGCCCTAAATAGGGTGTTGCACCTATCCCTATCCCTTGTTATAGCCCACTGTTTACCTTCCATTCCTGCTCCTGTCTGTTAACACCTGCCAATTACTAAGATGCCAGATATCTGTTCCACTCCTTCACTGTTCCACTCACTCACTCACTCACTCACTGGGACATGAGTGTCATGGGACACACTGAAGTGGTTGAGATTTACACTCCTTGTTTGGCTTCCTGGTCAGACCTGATTGGTCCTTTGCTCACTGGTCCCATCATCCTTTAGCAGCTCTTCTTGATCCCTGACGTTGGCTTCCTGGACCTGAAAGAGAAACATTAATCACAAAGTAGGTGCTCCTTTAAACAGAAACTGGCTTTTCCACTTGCTATAGTTGGCACTGTTAGTTCAAAGCATAAATGGGTATATAATTTGTCTTTTTTTATTTCCTCACCACTGTAGCTATAAAGAAACTGTGTTTTGTATATGATGTGCCATCTGAATGGCTCAGGTCGTGCCTGAAAATGGTCCTGGCATCAGTGTACCCACCCAGTAAACAAATAAATAAAATGAAGTACAATATCTAGCTTTGTTAGTACAACACCCCATTGTGCCTACTATACATTGTTTGCAAAAATTGCACATGGACCCTCTGAACCCCACCGTGGTGTGCAATTATATTGTGTCATGGGTGACTCACTGAGCCATTATATAGGTTTATTGATTCACACCTACAACCGATTGTACAAAAACGACCCTCTTATTTAAAGGATTCCACACATATCATCAATATCCTAGAGGATATTGATATTGCTGATGATTGGGTGTTTGCCACCCTTGATGTGGAGGCATTGTATACCAGTGTCCCATATCTGGGGTGCTTAGCAGTGCTGGAGCATTTTTTGAATGAAAGGGACTTGCCACATGAAGTACCAACATAATTCTATGTGAACTTCATTGAGCTGGTTTTGAGCACCAGTATGTTCTTGTTTCAGGGCTGTTACTACCAACAGATCAATGGTATGGTCATGGGGGCCACTATGGCCCCCAGTTCTGTTAATATTTATATTGGCAAATGGGATATGTATTGGATTAGAAGTGATACCACAAATCCATATTATCAATATCTGGATTTGTGGCGTCACTTTATTGATGATATCATAGTCATCTGGAAAGGAAAAATGGAAATGTTTATGGAATTTGTCTCTTGGTTAAACACTACAGATAACAATCTATCCTTTTTTTTCAGTTAAATGTTTTATTAAGTTTCATAAAGGTGACAAACATAGGCAGCATCATAACATGTAAATGTTGTACACATGTATATAGACATATATATTGAAATAGGTAGCCCTATCAGGTTGTACATCATAGCTGAAACTTCCTAGGACCATTACTATACAAATACATCGAACAAGTAAAGCATAGTGCTGTACAGTAAAAAGGATAACACATACATGTATTGAATCTTGCATATTACTTACTAAACATGATTGTTGATAGCTTAAATCTATGTTGTAAACATGTAAATTAATTTGTGGTTAGGATATAGGAAGGAAAGAAGACAGGTACATACCACCACATCGAGTATGAATCCATGGACCAAGTAGGAGGTACTGCTGCTGACATATGCCATGGCTGCTTGTGACCAGAAAGATATACCTTTCAGTGGCCTCCTCTGGAGTATGTATCTACAAAGGAAGATCACATAAAGTAACTGATATCCTTACCGCACAATACAGATACGACCATAGGGGATAATCAGACCGGTGTATGCAGCTGCCCTGTAATATGAAGGAAATACTTTCTTATCAGAAACAGAAACAACAAAAATAAAGAAAAAACAAAATGAAAGCTGTAGGATATATTCTACAGCTAACACTAACCACACATTGTCTTATTGTCAGACTACCAAAGAGTATCATAAGATATCAAGAATTGTCAAAGGCAAACTATTCATCTGTCATCAAGGAAACAGCACTATATTTCTATTCATCTATCACCCTATGCCAGCTCTGGCAGACAGATATGCCATGTAAGAAGCCCATGATTCTTGAAACCTTTCTATCCACCCTGACATATGAACACCTGTCCATCTCATACAACTGAGTGAGAGCAGAAAATATTTCACCCATGGAGGGAATAAAAGAGCTTCTCTAATTTCTCAGAAGGGAACGTTTCATTTGCATACTCAACAACATTACCCAGTGAAACTGTTGAGATGTAAGAGAGGGGGCTTCAGATTTCATGTCGAGTAATAGGAAGGGGGCATGGAGAGGGATAGGTACCATGAGGATCTTACTAGCTTCTGAGATTGTTTTTTTTTCCAGATTGGGGTTATCAGGGAACACTGCCAAATGATGTGATATAAAGTGCCCCCTTGGTGCTGCCATCTCCAGCAGTGATTATGCAGCATAACCTCAGCCTTTTTTAGTACCTCTGGGGTTCAATACCCAGAGTGTAATATGTTGTTGTGGATTAAATGGCTTCGGGCATCCCTGTGGACTAAACGTCCTGTTCACCAGCATTGTCCCCATTGGCTGTCTGAAATCTGAATTTGAAACATTCGCTCCCAGTTTACTTTGGAGGTGTGAGAGGAGTTTGGTAGGGTGTCTCTGAGTGTGGCATAGATCAGATCAGCTTTCCCACCCTGGGCCTTCAGCCATGTATGAAGAGGGGAGGGGGGGTCGAACCTCGCCTTTGAACCTTGTGAGAACAGGTCTTAGTGCATCCCTGATCTGGAAATATTTCCAAAGGTCAGTTTTTGTTAAAGATCATCTGTCACACAGGTTTGAGAAGGTGTCTATGGCTTGAGATTCTGAATCTAAGAGATCACCCACAAACAGAATACCTGCTTCCTTCCAGGTAGGCCACAGCACTAGGTGTTTGTCAACTGTGATTTCTGGGTTTTGCCAGATTGGAGTAAGTAGGAGTGGAAGAATAGGGGAGCATATTTTCTTGTGGAGACTTTTCCAGTATTTATGAAAGGAGCTTAACGTTGGGTGAGAGTTAAGATGTGGGGTTATCCCTGAGCCTGAAAGGAAAGCCAGAATAGGTGTATCAGCAATTTTTTGTTCTATTTTTAAACACTGCAGAGTTGCTTGTGTTGCAGTTTGGAACCACTGCAGGGTCTGGGAACATTGGTAGGCCGTATTGTAACCTTCCATCCATGGTAACCCCCATCTTCCTCGCTTCCAGTGAGCACGAAGTGTGTTACGGTTATAATGAGGTCTGGTGGTGCCCCAAAGAAAAGAGCCTATTATTTTATCTATTTTTTGGAGCCAATGTGTGGGGAGTTGTATGGGGATATAGGAAAATAAGTGAAAGAATTTTGGGGCAATAGAAATTTTAAAGGCAGCTATTTTGCCTGCCATAGACAGATGGAGCCTGGCCCAATGGTCTAATTCCCCTTTGCAGTCAGAAATTATGGGGGCCAGGTTATCATCCCACCATTTATCAATCTTGGGACCTACTTTAAAGCCTGAGTATGTAATAGTATTTGGTAACCACTTAAAGTTTGAAATAGACAAGGATTGTGAGCAACATAAATCATTAAGAGGTAGAACCTCTGTTTTAAATAAGTTGACTTTAAGGCCAGATACTGTTGTAAAGTGGTTTAAAAGATTGAGCAGTGTGGGAATGGAATGCTGCACCTCTCCTAGAGGGACCAACAGGTCATCAGTGTACAACAGAGTGGAGTATTGGGAATGCCCTATGCTGATGCCCGTGATTAAGAGGTCTTGTTGGATTGCAATGGCAAGCGGTTCTACTGCCAATACAAATAAAAGGGGGGGAAGGGGCAGCCCTGTCTGGTACCTCTTTGGAGATTAAAAGGTTCAGACAGGATAGAGTTAGTTAATACTCTAGCTGAGGGGGAGGCACATAGAGTCTTTATGGCAGATTGGAACTGTGGGCCAAAACCAAAGTACTGAAGGACAGCTAATAAGTAATCCCATTCCATGGAATCAAATGCTTTCTCGAAGCCCATGGCCAGGGCAATGGCCGGGGACTTCGAAGCTTTTGCCAGATGAATAAGATTGATCAGTGTACGGAGATGATCTGTACTACACCTCCCTTTTATAAACCCAACCTGTGACGGGTGACTCAGAGAAGGTAAGATTGGGCTTAACCTGTTTGCCAGGGCCTTCGCGTACACTTTGATATCTGAATTGATTAGAGATAGGTCGGTAGCTGGCCGCTTCCATGGAATCTTTCCCCTTCTTTGGAAGTACTGCAATTATAGCCTCCTGCAGTGAATGAGGTAAGGTACCTTGGTCTTCAGACTCTGCATACACTTGGGAGAGTAGGGGGGTAATCAGAGGTGCTATGGCCTGCAGAAACTCCAATGAGATGCAATCACCTCCAGGAGTTTTCCCCACTTCGAGGGACTTTAAAGCAGTTTCTATCTCCACTGATCTAAGTGGACCCTCTAAGAGGTCTCTCTGTTCGGAAGGCAGCTTGGGAAGTTGTATTGTCTCTAGAAACCCAAAGATCTCGGGGGAGGGTCCTGTATATATCCTGGAGGTATATAGCTGTGTGTAGGAAACTCTCATTATGCTATTCGAATCCTGGAGGCTGGTTTTAACAGTCCCAGTATGGGGATCTTTGAGCCCAGCTATGCACCTACAGGTTTGCTGCCTGCACAATTGGTATGCTAGTATTTTCCCACTCTTCTCTCCCTCTTCCAAGAACATATGCTGCATCCGGATTGGTGCCAGGTCAGTCTTTCTGAAGATCAGTTCATTTAGTTGTAGCTGAAGTGTCAGGACTTGACAGACTAGAACAGAATGTGGGGAAGGAGAAGGCATTTGTTTGAGATTATGCTCTGCAGATGCTAAGACACTTTCCAGTTGTGTCATCTCCCTTTCTCTGTCCTGTCTCCTATGAGCAGCATAACTTATGATTTTCCCCCTCATATTCGCCTTATATGTTTCCCACGTGTTTTTGGCTGATGTGTCAGGGACAGGGTTTTCTTGTAGAAATAATGCTGTTTCGTTTTTGGCCCAGGCCACAAATTTAGGATCCTGCTTGAGGAGAGGGTCAAGCCTCCATGTGGGAGAATGGCCCACAGAGGGACCCAAAAAAAGTGTTAGTTGAACTGGAGCATGGTCTGATATGACCTAATAAAGAATAGTGGAGTTATGTGTATACTGAGTTAGGGATTGTGAAATGAGTCAGTAATCTATTCTGCTAAAGGTACCATGCACTCCGGACATAAAGGTGTAATCACGGTCTGAGGGGTGAAGGATTCTCCAAATATCAACCAACTGAAGTTTGTCAGTGAGTCTGTGCAATACTTGGGCACTTTTAATGTGCGTTTCTTTCCCCTGGCATCTGTCTAATATTGGCACCTGAGTGAGGTTGCAATCTCCTCCAATTATTATAGGGGTATGTTCCTCTATCATACCCTCGATCTTACTGGATAAGTCCAGAAAGAAAGAGGGATTGTCCTCATTAGGGGCATACATGTTTACTAATAAAATGTAACCAATTGGGGTATCCAAGAGAGGTATCACCCATCTTCCTTGAGGATCAGCTTTGCTTTGCAATACGGACCATGGGAGGGATTTATGAAAAGAGTATAACTACCCCTCTCTTTTTAGTAGGCACGCTAGCATGAATTTCTTTCCCCACCCAGTCTTTGACCAAGTATGTATGGTCTTGTTTAGTTTATTTAGTTTCTTGCAGAAAGGCTATCTGGGTTTTCCCCCTTTTCAGATGAGTTAGTACTTTTTTACATTTCATAGAGGAGTTAAGCCTCCTAATATTCCATGTGACATAAGTTATATCATCCATATTCCATATGGTAAAAGGAAAGTACATACTGGATAACGTAAGTATCTGAAACAGGGGGGCTCCCAGATAATAACTGCATGTGTAAGCATTGTGTCTGCCTATAGACTACTGCACTGCCTTTGAGACAGGTCTGCCATGGCATAACTATCTTACCTAGTTTCCTATTATAGCTTAAGGACAGTGTGCAAATAGTAATAATAAAAAGAGAAATAGCAATAGAAAGGAACATCCAACTATTTATAGCTACAATGCAACTGTGCGATAAGGACAAAGTAGATGAGGGAGGAAGGGGATCAAGGGTGAGGTACCCTCCAAGATCCAATCTACCCAGCTTAGATGGGGGGGGTGCATTCTTATACTGCACTAGGCAGCTATACTTGTATTAAGAAAGAGAGGTGTGTGGTGTCAGTGACTTGGACTAGGCCTGCATCCACCACACTTTCCCGAGGAGCACCCTAGATGTTTTTATTTGTTTTTAAGGTACACCAACCATCTTTTCTCATGTCCAGGTTTCAGTGCTTAGGGGGACAGGACATAATCATGGTAAAGTCAGATAACTAACCAAAGCCATGTTTATCGTATACTGTGTCAGAGAGGGATGGTGATCACCCCCCCCCGCAACCAGAGCACAGTAAATTTGCTATGGGGGATGGAGGGATGGGGTTTGCTTCGACTAGAAAAACAGAAAAAGGAAAGCATAGTCGGCATACTATCAGAACCAACATATCGTAACATGAGCCCATAAACTTAAGTTGTATAGCAACAGGGTCTGGGCATAAGCACACCGCTATTAGCTGGTGTCAGCTTCCACTCACATTCATTTTGAATGGAGTTTAGATTAAGAGCTAAATTTAGACTATGCCATGCCCAGGCCATGAGGATAAAGAAAGTTTAAGGCACTTATCTAAGTTTTCTCCTGCACTGATGTTGATTGAAGGGCCACTTCAGCTACTACGATCTGCAAAGGGCACTTCTCCAGGCTTGTATCTTCTGGGTCAATGGCTGGTAGTACCAGAATGGTGGCTGTGCCCCCTAGGTAAAAGCTGCAGTCCCTTCTTGTATCTCCTCTTCCAGAATGGAGGCCTTGAGCACCATCTCCTGTTCTGGGTATGCGGGGAAGTCCTCTGTGTCTGGTAGCTTCTCTTCCAGCAAGAGATCATATCTGTTTGGGGAGACTAAAGTGCTTTTTGTTGTGTCTGAAGGATCCATATTCTGGAATTCGGTCTGGACTTCTTCGGCGAGATGCTCCTGCGGATGTGTCCTATTAGTATGATGACCTGACTGCTGCCTCTTTCGGGATCGAGCAGGTAGGCCTGTAGTGCCTCCTGTAAAGTGGAAGCCAGTGCCGTGATCTGACTGAATAGGAGATGTGTCATTCCCTAGGCCTTGCTTCAGAGTCAGATCCAACAGTCTAATAGATGGCGTAGGGTGATTCTTTTTCACTGTATTAGACCAATTCCTGTGTAGATATTCCATGAGGGCCTCGGGAGTGGAAAAAGAGCCAATTGTGCCATTGACATCCAGTTGCATTACAGCAGGATAATGAAGGGAGAAGCTGATACCCAGTGCATGCATAAGACCCCAAGCTTCTGAGTATGCCTTCTGACAAAGCACCAATTTGCACGTGTAACCGTGGAAAATTAATATTTTATGTCATCTCCATAGTAAAGTCCCCAAGTCATGCGCATGATTAGAAATCCAGTCCTTATTCACAAAATTTAGTATTCTGGCCATTATGGGCCTGGTCCTCTCACCAGGCTTGGGAACAGGATTCAATGTTCTGTGCGCTCTCTCTATAATAAAGCCTGGGGGTAGCTCATGTTTTAGAAGCTCAGGTAGGGCATCATATAAAAATTACAGGGGATTCCCCCTTTCTGCATATTCTAGAAATCCTAGAATCTGGAGATTGTTACGTTGTCTCCTGTTCTCAATGTCATACATTTTTGCCTGCAGGGAGTGCATAATTCAATCTTGCTCCCAGACAGTTGCAGTAAGGGAATCAATTGTTTGTACTCTGGTTTCTGTGATATGGATTCTTTTGTCCATTTGCTGAATGGCAGTTGTGGCATTATTCGATGCCACTGTAACCTCTAACATGCGCTGCATGAGTGCGGCAAACATTCCACTGATTTGTTGTGCGTCTAGGCAGGTTGAGATCGAGTCTCCGCTGTGCACCATGCTAGGCTGCTGAAAGCACCAAATTCTAGCCATTTACGGGAGAACAGCATTTCCAAAAGGGACTTATCATTTCCCACTGTAGGTTATAATTGTTCCGATCCACTACGCCAAGCTTTCCAGTGGATTGAGGTGGTGTAAATCTGCAATACTTAGCCCCGGGTAACAGCACGATGGATTCAAGCAGCCATTTACGGTGAGAGCCAAGTCACCCCCCCAACAATCTATTCTTTTAAGCAGTCTCAAAAGTACTCTGCACTCCTTAGCACAATGACCACAGACAATTTTAAATGTCAGTTTCCTTTATTTAATGCAGGTATGAATACAAGTACTTTGAAAGAAATAAAGTCAAGGTCAAACCAAAGACCGATCTCCCGTGTCTCAAAAAACACATCCCTGCACTTTGGCCAGTCAGCTGGTCTTCATTAGGGGGTAGAGTGTATCTTACTATGCCCTCCTTAAATGGCCAACACAATTAAACAGGGAGACCCCTATTGTTAACAATTTTAAATACAACATATTTCAAAAAGTAGCCATGGAGGGATTCAAGCATGTTTGCATCAATTTAACAAATAGTTCTTCTTTTACCAAATTAATATATAGAAGTGGATTATTAACCAAAAATACATCCTGTTATATGATTTTACACATTAATACTGCATTTATAATACAATTTTCTACTTTTTAGGAAAACATAATGCAAAATACTAAATCCAAAATACAAATACAAAACCCAAAAAACAAGAAGGATGTTTTAACATTGAATGTAATGCAATATTCATAATTGTTACTTGCTATACTTGCTATATCTATAAGTCAATTACTATAAAGGTATGCTAGGTCATGTCTTTTTAAACCATGCCAACACAGTAATTTAATATATGCTTATTTATATCACCAGAGGTTTCTGAAGTACCTCTTCGTTACTTCTTGTGAATCTGTGCTACTTTTGCCATTATAAATAAAGCTTAGATATTTATAATAATAAAATATTACACTTAAACTTTGCTTAATTTAAGTGGCTGTGGAGGGTTTCAAACAAGTTACCTTAGAGGTAACTAATTGCTATAACTCCTTCTCATGTTTTGATTACTAAGATCCTCATTCTTGGTTTTTAAACCCATGTTACTTAAATAATGAATAAAACTTAAAATATAAAAGAAAAGAAGAAATCAAATATAATTACTGAGCTAAAGAAATATACTGAATTTCTATGCTTTAAATTTAATGTGAAACCATCTATACTTATGGCAATCTTAACATGCCAATTAAGGAATGTAGCGCATGTGCATCAGAAAATAAAGAACAAAAACAAAATGTAATTCTCTATGACATGTTGTATAACTCTGCTAACATACTGTTACACATTTGAACTATAAATGTAACTGAACTATAAATGTAACACTATACCCCTAATGAAGACCAGCTGACTAGTCGAAGCACAGGGCTGTGTTTTTTGAGACACGGGATAGCGGTCTTTGGTTTGACCTTGACTTTATTTCTTTCAAAGAACTTGTATTCATACCTGCATTAAATAACTGAAACTGATATTTAAAAATGTCTGTGGTCATTGAGCTAAGGAGTGCAGAGTATTTTTGAGACTGTTATGATGATATTGGGCTTGCAATCCTTCTTTGCACCCTACCCCTACAGACTGTGCACACAGATTTTCTTGGACTTTTATTCTTTAAAGCACATGCTAGTGTTCAAGAGATTAATTTCTTGGACCTAAAGGTATTTAAAATGGGAGGTGGTAATATAGGCACTTCACTATTTACTAAGCCCACAGATAGTAATAGCCTTTTTTTTTTTTTTTTTTTATTTTCGTCTTTATCCTCCTTTCCTACCCCCGGTGCTCCCTCCTTCCATCCGCTCATGTCCCCCGCCACTTACCTTAGGGATCTGCCTATAGAGTGCCCTTCCTCATCTCCCTGGCACATTGGGGTCTGTCCTGTAGGTGGTCCGGGTAGACTTAGGGCGGACTTCATTTAGGGCAGCTGGAGGGGTTTTTCCAGTTTTCTCCCCTTATGCCCACGTCCCCTGGGATGCCTTGCGCTTGGGACAAATGTCCCGAGTGGTGACGTGCTGATGCACGCCAGCCCTCATGCGCTGCAACGTCCCCCCTCCCCGGCTCTGATGAGCGAAGCTGCCTCCATCCCTTCCTACTGCCGGTGCTTCCACTGGCTATGGAAGGGATGCAGAACGCAGAGTGTTCTTGGTCACCCACCCCTGAGGGAGGAGACCATCCGTTGGGATGCTCGATCCTCCCGACCCCCGCCAACCCCCGGCCACCCGAGTCCATTCCCGAACCCGGGCCGCCGGCGTAGCACGAGGTGTGGTGTCCAGCGCCTCAACCCTCAGCGCCACCGGGCCGGCTGGGTAATAGCCTTTTATTGGCAAACAGTTTTCACCCTAAACATGTACCACAAAATATTCCTAAGGGACTGTTGATCAGGACACTTAGAAATTGTACACACAGAGAGATGACTATGCAACACAAAAGCAGCTCCACAAAGCATGTTTCCAACAAAGAGGGTTATGCCAGCTCTCTCAGTAGCAAATCTGCTGATGAAGCAGACAGGATGCCAAGATCGGTTACTTTAATGCCTAAACCCATTAGTTCTGGTGCTAGTAACAAATACCAAGAGACTGGATTTGTAACCTGGTATAGCACCAGGAGAACAGAACTAAGGGAAATACAAGGAATTTTGGTATTCTACAAGCAGAGGTGAAACTAAGGAAAACAGTTGGTAAAGGTCCAAACATAATCTATAAAAGTGCACCCATGATTTCAGACAAGGTGATTAGGTCTTTTTTGCCTGTGGATAAAAAATAGAACATCCTTTGGTCACTACCCCCTTCAACAGGTACCAAAAATGTGGACAATGTAATTTTTTTTCATATGTACAAATTGCAAACACATTTTAAAATTCAGTAACTAAACAAGTGTTTACAATTAGAGATCTTATTTTATGTCATACCACTGCAGTGGTTTAAATGCGTTTATGTTCATGTGGCTTCTTTTACATTGGAAGGACAACCAGAGAATTTGTTGTTAGAATTAGTGAACATGTAAGAGTGCTTGAGAAAAATGGCATGTTCCAAGCTATAGTAAAACATGTTAGTAGCTACAGAGATAAAAGTATTGTTCACAACATTAGATTTATCGGGTTAGAAAAAGTTACTGTATGACCAAGGGGTGGGAATCTGAAACAGCTAATTGGATAAAGCGAAAGCTTCTGGATCTTTGTGTTAAAATCCAGAGAGGGGTTGGGGTTAAATGACAATATTGAGTTGGCAGCATTTCTGTAAGTTCATTGATTGCCTCATAAAATGATATAGAATTGATTTTCTTTTCAACAATGAATTGTTATTAGGAACAGCCTGTATCTACATGGATATAGTGCACTTTAAGTACAGACACTTCCTGAATAGCACATTGCTATAAACTATGAATTGGAGTTCTGTGTTACAAAGCTAATTGTTTAATTGTTTGGGCATAGTATTAAAGCTATGCCTTAATATATCATGGTCTGGTAATATATTAGTGTTTATACATTCTAATGGCAGTATACAAAGTTTAATAAATTGTTTGCCAGTTCCACGTTAAAGTGTGTGTCTCAAACAGTTTGTAGATGAGTTCCCTGTTTGAAGTTGTATCAGCAGCCATGTGTTTTTTAATGACTTGAGTTGGTTGAATATATTTCTGAGCACTTTTCAATTAACATTTGCACAAGCACATTTATGTATATATGTTGTCTGTTACTAGCTATGTATCTCTGATGAAGCCTGGTGGGTAGCCAGGTGAAACGTATGACATTTTTTGCTAGCCCTGAACCATTTTGGTTGTGAGCCAGCTTGCTATGCACACAGCACTTTGTATTGTCAATAAATGAACAGCTTATACTAATCCTGAACTGGGTGCTTACTTTTTGGATGACTTAGTTCAAAGCATAAAGCACATTGAAATGTCTCTCTTGAGTAGCTTCTAAATCCCTTAGTCCCTCAGCCTCTTTCACCTGACTGGTCCATTTCTCCCTGGTCATGCCTTCCTATAGCAATCTTTCATGACCACCAACCTTGGCTTCCTGGACCTGAAAAAAAAAGATAATCACAGAGCAGGTGACATTTTAAAAAGAAACCAGTTTTTCTACCTGCTACAGTTGGCAGTGCTAGTTTGCAGTAGAAAAAGTGATGAAATGCCTCTCTTGAGTAGCTTTTAAATTCCTTTTTCCCTCAGCCCCTTTCAGTCAATTGGTTCATTTTCTTGCTGGTCCTAACTTCTTCTCTCAACCCTTCCTGACCCCCCTGCTTAGCTTCTTAGACCTGGAAGAAAAAAAATAATCTCAAAGTGTAAACCATTTTAAACAGAAACTGGCTGTCCTAGTCGCTTAACACCTAAGAAGTTGATGGAAGGAAAACATACTCCTTGCTTGACCCACTTTGGGACTATTGAATGATGCTGGAGTGTTCTGTACTTACACTTTAAAACTTAAATTGAGTGCTGATACCTTTTTACATATAATATAGGTGTCCATTGTGTGCCACAAAGTACACAGTATCTGATCTGTAATTTGAATGGACCCCTGAGATTAAAAATTCTACCTTGCTATGTATATATAATACAGATAAAGAACCTCTGTGTGCAAGCACTGAGGCAATGGTTACCCCAAAGGGCATTTGGCCGGGAAGCCAAGTTTCAAAGAAATACAAAATCACACATGCCCACACAATGCAAAGCATCATGGGCTGCATATGCAAATCACCACAGAATATTATGCTGGTTTAACTTTAAGCAGAAATGCATGGTGCTGAAAGGCCTCTCACACAGTTTGCAACAGATATTTGGCATAATTGATATTAGTGTTATGCTAGGACCTCAGCACTGTAGGCATGGTTTTAACTTGCCCTTGCTCTTAAATATGCACTTTTAAAATGTTTTTTTGTACTTTGATGTACTGTTTGTTTTGCTATCAGTTATAATATGCATGTGCACCTTATTTAGTTAACTGCAGTAACACTGTTATATACCCAGGTATAAACAGAGGGATTAGTATCTGTAATAGACAGCTATGAGGATCCCTAGCCCAGCCAGGGCAAAATGTCAGTTCCAGTCATCGGCTTAACTGGTGTGTCTATCTCTGCATATGGTTTGTTAAATTATTGTTATATTTTCTCCTTCTGTGTCTTGTATCCATCCTAAAAACTTTATTTATGAAACCTCTTTTTATCACTTTGGTATGATCAATAAATATGTTATAGGCATACATCTAAGTGAGAGCTGTTTTCTTTTTTTTACCGTGATAGTAAAGAATGGTATTTTCCAAATACCACGAATAATAGCCTTTTTATTTTTTTGGAAGAAAATTAATAATCCACACTGTTCATGCTGTTTAGCATTTTGTTATTTGGTGGGAGTTCTAAATATTCTGAGACTTCTTGCCCAATCAGAGGCCAGTTTGGAAGCTAACTGAATGCAGCCCATGTGACACAGGACTCACAGAAACTTCATGCAAGAGAGACAAATGGCTTGAGCTGCTATAGAGAAAGAATCTACTTCCATCCACTTCTTAAAACTAGAAAAAAATCATAAATATTGACATTATTTGCTCTCTGTCGTGGAAAAAATATATCCTTCTTACACTTTACTTTAAAAATCAGACTCAGGACCACTGCATAGTAGAAAGAACGGTTTATTACATATGCATATGGGAGTCTGCTTCCACAAATCATGCAAGGCTCCCCGAGTTTCATTAGTCAATCACTTATATACACTTATTATCAAGGCGTTGTTAGGCGTTGTTAATTTTACTGAAAGGCATATTTTTATCTTGAAAAATACCAACATTGCAGTATTAGCCAATCATAAAACAGAATAACAAGTTGATACCAATGTAACATAAAAACATGTTGATACCAATGTATGGGGTACTTTTCCACTGCTTATTCCATTTCTTTCCCAATACTTCTTGATACATATGCCTGGGTCAATCTGACCTGAGTGAAACAATGAGTTTCACTCACACCATAGCAACGTACAGCTTGCCTTCAATGCCTCAAGGTGCTGTTATCTTATATTTTGCCCAAGCATGCTGTTATCTTATATTTTGTCCGAGCCTGTTATTCAGGCTGGTACAACCAGTTCTGCTCAGTTTTATCTTGCTTTCTGTTCCTACAAATGTACCTCAAGTAACCTCAGTATCATTCTATAACCCTGTAAAAAACAGCATGATACCAGAAATTTCTACTACATCCATTATGACTTTGTTACAGCATGGCTTACAAAGCAAGCATAAGCTTCAAGGCATATAATAGCAATATAGCTTTATGAACTCAGAAATTTCTACTACATTCTTTTCCCCTGTTGATACTCTGTATCAACACTAGACCATGGTAATTTCTGATTCATTGGCAAAGGAAAAATTCTTTATCAAAGTGTTCAGGCAATTTTTCATTATCTGTCTGCAGTAGAGGATGGAGTTGGGCCTTACTAGGGGAGGTAACAGTGGCACACATGCACCGGCAGAGAAGTTTGATTAAAACTGTCATAAGCCACAGGGTCAAAATTACAATTACCATGACTGCCACCCAATGGAGCAGCGTGGTTCCCCAGTTTCCAAAGATACTGGTTAACCACGTCCAAGGGTCCCAGCCCTGCGATACAGGTGCATGTTCACCAATAACACACTGTTGTAGCGTTCGTATTCCCTCAATTACTTGTTCAAGTTCTTGGGAGTTATCTGGGATATAGGTGCAGCATTCCTCCCCTATAATGGCACATACTCCACCTTGCGAGGCTAATACATAATCAAGTGCAGCTCTATTCTGCAAAGCTACGATTCTAAGGGCCTTAATTTCAGCTGTTAGCAAAGCAGTTGATTGCAAGGTACTATTGATTAATGTTTCCAACTCATAGCTTAACTGGTCAATGTAATGCATGGTTTGAACAACACCCCACCAGGGGAAGATTCCTGCCCCAAATTTTTCACCCACTGGGACACGTTTGTTTGCATCCGGTACTTCTCTTTTTTGTACTCAATTCACATAACCTGCACATTGATGTACAGCAGATGCATTGTACACATATACATGGCTGCAGGGTGGAATGTGGCTAGATAGCAGCAACCCGTCCACCCCACAGGTAGAAAAAGATAAGCCCTATCCCCACACACCCAATACAGGCCTGACAGACTGCCTAAAGAGGAATATTTGTCAGGCACTTGAGGTGTATTGTGTTGGGAACAATTAGTGTGTGAGTTTGTTTTACTCCCATCTTGCTGCTTACTCCAACATGACTGGCAATCAGACCACCCTAAGGTATCGTTGGGGCTTTTATTGCACACACAGAGTGGGGCTGTAGCATCTTCATTTCGCATATCTAAGTACAACGGAACAGCTGTGGCATTTGGTGGGCAATACCAGGTGGCAAAATCATGTCCTTAAAGACAGAAAGATTTTTGTACCTGGCGTAGAGGTAAACAACCTCAGTAATGTTGTTGCCCACTATGGCAAGAAAACTTCATTTGCTTCAGATTTGTTTAAGGGTCTAGACTTCAAGTGGAGACCTACTGCTGCAGAAAATGGAGAGCTAGTACATACATAGCAATTAGACATATTTGCATTATTAGCATGTAAGTTCATTAGAGTCCACCAAGTGTTCAGACAAATAATGGCTCTGTTGGTGGGAGCAGTTGCCCCTTCGTGATTCAGAGCCCCATAGCAAAAGTACCAATAGCAGCGATAGTCCGAGTGAAAACAGAACGATAAGAATTTTCATGGTTGCTCAGTTCACTGTTCAATGGTGACGACTGTAGAGGCTGCCACCAAGCGACAATGAGATGCGTGAATCCGCATCTCTCTCTCCGCGATCTTAACAGCAGTGGCGGTAGTCAGGAGCACTTGAAACAGTCCTCGCCACCTCGGAGAGCACCACTTCTTTCTTCGGAAGTCCTTGATAACCACGAAGTCTCCTGGCTGTATCCTATGCAGGGGTCCCTCCAAGGAAACTGGAAGCGCAGCTTTTACCCTAGGATAGAGAGACCTCAGAACAGCATTAAGGGATACACAATATGCAATCATTTCATTATCCACCCCATGCAAGGTGATTCTGTTTTGTGGAAACAGGGTATTTGTCATTCGGAGAGGCCTTCCCATTAAAATTTCATGAGGTGATAACCCCATATGTGCGGGCCTGCCTCTTATACTCATAAGCGCCAGAGGCAGTGCTTTTACCCAGCTAAGACCAGTTTCTGCCATAATTTTTGTTAGCTTTACTTTAAGGGTCTGATTTGCTCTTTCTACCACGCCACCTGATTGAGGGTGATAAGCACAGTGCAATTTGAGGTCCACCTGTAAAGCCTCACATAAGGTTTTGATCACTTCATTACAGAAATGTGACCCATTATCGCTAGATAATCTGGTGGGAATCCCCCAACGTGGAATAATTTCCCGAATTAGAGCCTTTGCCACTGTGCAGGCTGTGGCTCTTCTGACCGGAAAGCCTCTACCCATTTGGAGAACATGTCCACAATTACAAGACAATATTTATACCCTCCATGGGTTTAATTCAATAAAATCCATCATTACATGTTCAAATGGTCATGTTGAGAAGGATGGGCAGAGGGGTTACTTGCAGTCCTCTGCCAATATTGTTTTCATTCAGATAATACATTTTTACAATATTCATCAGCATAGACAGTAAATCCAACTACATACCAATACTTATTTACAAGATCTATCATTCCACTTTTTGAGGCGGTGGGCTCCATGAGCCATCTTCGCCAAAAAGGGAAATACAGCTGAGGGCAGACAAAGTCTGCCATCAGACTCTATCCATACCTTTGCATGTCCATCATATTTACAATTTGCTTGCCAGTTTCGCTTTTCTTTAGGACTGGCTGATTGTTACAACGTCGTGACATCTGTAGCTGAAAATAAATTCAGTTGGTTAGCATTTGCAGTGTCAGACAACATTAATAACTCTGGGACATCACCAGAAAGGGCCGCTTCCTTTGCGGCTGCATCCGTTCGTGCATTTCCAAGCAATACAGGATCTGTAAAAGAAGTGTGAGCTTGACATTTAACAATGGCAATTTGTTTTGGTTTTTGTACTCCCTCCAGCAGGTCTTTTACCAAATTCGCATGCGCTATAGGTTTTCCAGCAGCTGTCAAAAAACCTCTATGCTTCCACAGTGTACCAAAGTCATGGGCTACCCCAAATGCGTAACGACTGTCAATATAGATGTTGACCGTTTTCCCCTGTGCTAACATGCAGGCCCTTGTTAATGCAATTAATTCAGCGGCTTGGGCTGATGTTCGTGGGGGTAATTTCGCACTTTCCACAAAGTCATTTTGTGTGCACACTCGCACTCCTGAAAGGTTTCCTTGCTCATCTCTTTGAGCTGACCCATTGACAAAAAACTCTACATCAGCATTTACTATGGGTACATCTGTAATATCTGGTCGGGGTTTACAATCTAGATCTATCACCTGACCACAGTCATGTTCTTACCCTCGTCAGTCGTGGGCATGAGGGTTGCTGGGTTCAATGTGGTACACCTCTTTAAAGTCACATTAGACATGGTTAGTAAAACATTCTGATATTGCAGTAGCCGAGCAGGTGTTAAATGCTCTGTACGAGCCTGCAAAATAATAGAATGGACAGCATGCGGCACATACACAATAAGAGAAGAGAAACCCACTAAGTCCAAGCAAGCCAATACTGCCTCTGTGGCAGCTGCAACAGACTGCAAGCATGACACCATTCTGCACCACAGAATCTAAGCGCTTAGAATAATAGGCTATTGGACTGACGGCTCCCCGTGTCTCTGGGTTAGAACTGCAGACATGTATCCACTTTTCCCATTTACAAACAGGTCAAATGGTTTATTGTAGTCCGGCAGACCTAAACAGGGGGCTGTGGCCAGCACCCTTTTCAGGGTGTTAAAGGACTCTTCCAGTCCGTCTGTCCACTGGATTTCTTCATGCATTTGCATTTTCTTTCCGTAAATGGCTTCATGGAGGGGCTGTGCTAGTGAGGCATAATCTATTATCCAGGCTCTGCAGTAGCCGGTCATGCCTAAGAAGGACGTCAGTTGCTGTTTAGTGATGGGTCGTGGTAATTTTGTCACCGCCTCAATTCATTCTGGAGCTAATTTTCTTCCTTGACTAGACAATACATGGCCTAAATACTTGACCTGCTCCTTACACAATTGTAACTTTTCTCTGGACACTTTGTGTCCATTGTTGGCCAGAAAAATTAAGAGTGCCTTAGTGTCTTCTTCGCACGCTTCCTTACTAGAGGATGCCAGTAACAAATCGTCTACATACTGGACAAGGGTACTGCCCGCTGGGGCAACAAAAGCAGACAAGTTTTCACTCATTTGAGCAGAAAACACCGCTGGTGACTGCATATCCTTGTGGCATGCATGTCTACGTCCACTTTTTCCATTTATAGGTAAAGGCAAACCATTCCTGACTATTTGGTTCCACGGGAATACTGAAAAACTCATTTGCTAAGTCTATCACAGAGAAATAACAACTGTCATGGGGTACAGCTGACAAAACAGTTATAGGATTTGGCACTACTGGGGTTCTTACATGAACTGTCTCATTGACGGCCCTTAGATCTTGTACAAACCTGTATGTACCATTCACTTTTCTAACTGGTAAAATTGGGGAGTTCACAGTTGCATGTGGGCATGGAATTATAACCCCCTTTTCAACTAGTGCAGCATGTACTGGAGCTATCCCTTCCTCCGCCTCTTTTCCTAGTGGGTACTGGTGTTTGTTAGGTCGGTAGGAGGACTTTGGCTTCACTGACAAAGGCTGTGCATTTTTTATTAATCCTACATCATACTTTGATATTGCCCATAACTGCGGGGGAATCTGTTCCAGCCAATCTGGCCCCTGCAGTTGTTCTTGCTTTCTCTAACCTCCTTGTTTACTTTCACTTCTTTCTTCTACTTGTACTGTTACTTTCTGCTTGATGATGTACTTTGCACATTTTCCTTTATCTGATGTCCACTTATCACCCTGCCACATCCAGTCATCCATTTGTCTCATACACTTAACCCATGGCCCCAAATCTTTCCAGGGGATTGAGGGGTCCCTGGCTAATGATATATGTGGGTATTAATTAGACACTTGAAACACTTTCCACTGTCTACGGGTAAGTCCCACTGTGGCTGCACATCGGTCTGCAGCCACGAATATCTCAGTAATATTTAAGGTTTGTTCTACAGGCTGTTTTCCCCCATTCCCCACATTCATACTCCATATCTCTCTCCCCTTTTGAATAATGAGTAGTACAATGTAGCCCAGTTTGTATTTGAAGGTGACATGTTATTGCCTGTGCCCAGTTCAACAGCCACTTTATCTGCTCTTCTGCTGTTAATGTCCAGCAGTATAACCAATCGTGTTTACCCATGGCACACAAGGGATATAAACCCGCTACTTGGGACTTAAGTTCCAACCCCCTTTTTGTGCAGATTATGTGGGCATTGAGCTTGGCCAGTAAATCCTGTCCCATGAGGTTTACAGGGCAGACACCACTATACAGAAAGGTATGATGGAGAGTTGCCTCTTTACACTTCACCTCCAGCGGTTCAGTCAGTTTTTCCTCCATCTAAATTCCAGATGCCCCAACTGTTTTAATAGTCCTTCCTGTTGGTTGCAGCTTTAGGTCTACGTCTCAGATGACAGACATTGAGGCACCTGTATCTATCAGAAAAAGAGAGTTTCTTGCCCTTTATAATCAAAGTCAATTCTGGTGTATCTGTAGGATGCTGTGAGGTGTTTACAAATATCTGGTGCTGCCCCGCTAATTCCTAGCTGCTATAACTCCAAGTTGGTGGATCTGGCTGGGAACCATAACCACAGGCCTGCGGTGGAGGTGGTGGTGGTGGGTATGGTTGAGTGGTTTGTTGCTTATCACTGGGGCAATCGCGAGCCCAGTGACCTTGTCCTCCACAATTGTAGCATACCATAGCACCAGGTTTGCTTCGTTCTGAGGTAGGTTTGTCTGGGGAGCCACCCTTTTGCTTTCCTCATCCTCGCCCTCTTCCTCGTCCCCCTCCTTTCCCACCTCTACCGCCTCCTTCGAAATACATTAATTGTGCCTTCTCCAACTTTTCTTTTGTCTTCTCCTTAGTTTCACACTATTGCCTCTCAGCGTGCTCAGCAAATGGCATGAGTTCTGCCATAGTCTTCATTTCCCAGCCTGTGCACACAGTCGTAACTCCTGTCCGTATCTGATCTTTCAATCCTGAGCAGGATACCATCCCCAACTGGTGTTTGTAAGCGGGGTTGTCTGGGCTCAGCCCTGAATATTGCTTAAATACAGTCTCAAGTCTCTCTTTATACTCATGCACTGTTTCATGGGGTCCCTGCTTAGTGTTTTTTATTCGGGGCCAGTCTGTGACCTTTTGAAACTTTTCACGTAGTGCAACAAACACTGCATTCACCTGACCCTCCATTTCCCTCTAGGTTTCTCAGAGTCCCAGTCTCCTTTTACTTCTCCCAGACCCCTTTCAACGTCGTCGAAAACACTCTTGACCTCAGTGGTTGACAACTATACATATGAGTCAAATTTCTCAATTCTTTTCATATTCCTCAATGTTATCTCTTGGCTAGGGATTTCCTTAAGGCTTGCAAGTTCATCCAGATTCCATGGCCGATTTACTTCTATATAGGGTGCTGTGCTGCATCAACCACATTTGGGTTGGGATACTGTATTAAGGCATTTGAGCTACCACCTGCCTAGGTCTTAGGTTTAAGGGCCACTGGGTCCCCAGAGTACTTTGGAGTACAGCGTATTTGGCGAGGGGTTTGTGGTGTGTTCGGAGGGGTTGGTGGCACTGGTTTACTGGGATGTGGCTCATGAAGGAACCAATGCCAGGGATAAAACCAACTTGGAGGAGATGGTGGCCATGTTACAGGGGTGGGAGTTGTTACTGGGGCACTGGGTGTTAACACTGGGGGTTCTGGGGAATGTTGCTGTTGGGGGGATCTGCAAAGCGGACATGTCGAGGAGTCTGTTCTGGCCCCTCCTCGGATCCCCGACCTGCAGAGGCAGGGTGTGGCTGAGGGGGCCCACTTCCAGATGCCTGTTGCAGGCTGGGGGGTGCAGGAGTCACAGGGAGGAAAGGATTTGTCCCCCCTTCCACACCCCCAGGGCTAGGTTGTGTTGCAGCCGGTGGTGGTGCCCAAAAATCAATAAGGGTTTCTTCCACCCTCTGTGGGGCTGGGGGCACCACCGGTAGTGGCGTGTCCTGTGGAGGCGCATTTGGCAGTGGTCTGTATGGTGGTGGAGTGTCATGTCGAGCAAATTTTACCTTTTTTGTCTCCTCTTCCTTAATCATTAATCCCTTAGCTTGACTCTCCTGCCTATGCTCAGCTTCTCTCTCCCATCTACGAAACCTGGTCCAATCTATCTTCAGCTTTTTCTTTGTTTTTTCCCTTTCCTCTAAAGTAACTCTGACTTCTTTCAGCACATCAGTGCTGAACGTCCCCGTGAGGGGAAACAGTCCTCTCGTCAGTGTATGCCAATGCCCTACCTCCACGACCGTGTCCTCTCCATACTTTTCAAGCATGCATTTTACGGGGCTGAGGCAACCCATGGAGACTCCTTATTTCCCTGCTTATGTTTGCTGTGCCTCCCCCATTTTAACCAATATCTCCTGATTTCGTACCCCAAGTAAAAGAAACCCACACAAAGAGAGCAAATCAAAAAGGAAAAGATAAAAACAACCACCGGGAGTTACTGTTGCCTGCCCCCTCCACAGTTTTAAGGTGCTCAACCCACTTAAGGGTTTCTTGCGAGGGTGCTCAACCCACCTATTGGTATCTTTGCTAGGGCGCTCAACCCACCTAAGGGTATCTTGCTAGGGTCCCCTTGCTCAACCCACTTAAGGGTGTCTTGCTAGGGTGCTCAACCCACCTAAGGGTATCTTGCTAGGGGTGCTCAACTCACCTAAGAGTTCTCTTGCAGGTTCCCCCTCCCCCCCGGTTTTCCCTGTCTCCCTTCTGCCTTAAAGTCTCATACAATTAAAACAGGCTCAAAACTTCCCCATTTACTTGTTTACTTATTCTTTATAACATGCAGCATCCCAAGGCAAAAAAAAAGGTAGGTACTTACAGATCAGTGCCGCTCGAAGCCCAGGGGAAACAAAAATCCATCACGATCAGGGCCGTCCCATTTCAATCTCCCCCTGGCTGTATCTTTGAGATTTTCATTCAGCATTCCCTCAGCATCAGGACTTCTCCTCCTCAGCGAGGGCCTGGGCGAGTTGTACCGACCGAGCAGGCGAGGTCCGAGCATGCTGATCTCCTACCGACTCACGCCAAAATTGTTGTGGAAAAATATATCCTTCTTACACTTTACTTTAAAAATCAGACTCAGGACCACTGCATAGTAGAAAGAACGGTTTATTACATATGCATATGGGAGTCTGCTTCCATAAATCATGCAAGGCTCCCCGAGTTTCATTAGTCAATCACTTATATACACTTATTATCAAGGCGTTGTTAGGCGTTGTTAATTTTACTGAAAGGCGTATTTTTATCTTGAAAAATACCAGCATTGCAGTATTAGCCAATCATAAAACAGAATAACAAGTTGATACCAATGTAACAGAAAAACATGTTGATACCAATGTATGGGGTACTTTTCCACTGCTTATTCCATTTCTTTCCCAATACTTCTTGATACATATGCCTGGGTCAATCTGACCTGAGTGAAACAATGAGTTTCACTCACACCATAGCAACGTACAGCTTGCCTTCAATGCCTCAAGGTGCTGTTATCTATATTTTGCCCAAGCATGCTGTTATCTTATATTTTGTCCGAGCCTGTTATTCAGGCTGGTACAACCAGTTCTGCCCAGTTTTATCTTGCTTTTTGTTCCTACAAATGTACCTCAAGTAACCTCAGTATCATTCTATAACCCTGTAAAAAACAGCATGATACCAGAAATTTCTACTACATCCATTATGACTTTGTTACAGCATGGCTTACAAAGCAAGCATAGCTTCAAGGCATATAATAGCAAATATAGCTTCATGAACTCAGAAATGTCTACTACATTCTCCCTCAGAAATTTCTATTACATCTCTCTCTCTCTCTCTCTCTCTCTAAATCCCAAGCTAAAGGGTAATTTTTTTTTAAACTGTAGGATGCACACACACACTATGTGTGTGTGTGTGTCTGTATATATACAAAACAAATGAGATTTAAACCTGCAGTGTAGTGAACAAGACAAACAGATTGAGGTAGAACGGTTTAGTGGGAGTTTATTTTGATTAGAAATGTTGAGTTTTTTTTAACTTAGTATTTGTCTGAAATAAAGAACAAGGCAATTATTCAATCAATCAATCAATTAACTTTATTGATCGTCTGTTTGGCCATTGCATATAATAATGTTAGAAATGGAAAACCATCATAAAATGAAAAAATAAAAGTTTTACCTTTAAAACATATTTAAGACATATTAGTAGGGTGTGAGTTTGACATAAATAGCTTTCTAAATGTACAATTAAGAGTACCATATTTGAATTTACCATGGTGCAAAAGGATTCATTTAACAGTTCTTCCACATACCAGAATACACATGTTAGGAAAAAAAAATTGGTTCTTAAATAGATTGTATCAATAAGGATGGATTAGAAGATAATTCAGAATACTCTTGATAAATAAAACTGAGAGACTCACCAAAAAGCATGTGTAAAACAATATGTCCAAATGTTCAAGCTAACTCATCCAAGAATAGATATACTAATCTTCTTTAGTTTAAACATGTCATTATGTTCGGGTCTGGCTACCTACACCCCTTCCAATGTTTTTATTTTACCTGTATTCCCTGTTCTTTGTTAAGAAATCTGTTAGGAGGCAGTATAGCGCAGTGGTCTAAGGCTTTGAGCTGCAAATTTGGTGATATCCAGCAGACCAGACCTGGGTTTGAATCCCACAGCTACCACTTGCATACTGTGTGACCTTGAGCAAGTCACTTAACCTCCTTGTGCTCCTAGGTCACTCCTGTAAAAAAGCTTTCAGCTTAGTGTGCTATACCTGGTTAAACAACTAAAAAAAAAAAAAAGTCTTTACAGGACTTAAAAAAGATTCAGTCACATTGTTCACTTTTTTTGTATTAAAATACAGCATGAATGATTATGATATATTAATAGCCTGAACATGTTGTCTTCAATATTTTATAACTTCCAAGAGAAAGATTGCAAGTTTTTCCTACGTCCATATTTTCAGCATTAAAATGCAAATCTAGTGTAAATCTACCTGGTACACATAGTGTTCCTATTATTTTGTCCCAAAATGTATTTCAAATGTGTTTATAGCAAGGGCAGCTCAAGACAACATGCAACAGATCTTCAGATTCTGGTAAGCCACAGTTACAGTCTAATGATATGGTGTCTTCCTTCTTCTGTCCATAAAAAGAGGACACTGGTGTCTTCCTTCCTCTGTCTAAAAAAGAGGACATTGTTGAGAATTGCCTCAAATATCAGTATGTCAGTATGCCTCTGTACTGTGGATGCTGCACTGAGTTCAAATAATATTTTAAAGACTGCTCATTGGTGTCATTTACTAACCATTTTGAAACTTTGTCTATTATTTATTTTTTATTTGAGAATCGGATAACACCTTTGAGGACAAGTACTCTTTTCCAAAGGTTCCACATCAGTTACAAACAGGTATACAAAACATTGAGACACATGGACCACATTAGTGACAATAGATAAATTGGAAGAGGTAATGTATACACTACGCCAGCAATAAGACGTGACGAGGTGTGTGTTATGGCCTTATAAGAGCATGCCCCAGGTGCGTTAAGCGCCAAGTGCCTTTAGCACCTGGGAAGTACTCTTATAAGACCATAACACACACCTCGGAGTGTCTTACTGAGCTTATAAAATGGGTCCCCCTGTAAAAAAATGTATTTAAATATTTCAGATAAGTTTTAGAAAATATGTTAAGATAAATAAAAAAAATAGAAAAATAGTCCCTGTTTTTGTTCAGTTTTTCTAATGAGAGCATGTGTAATGATAGGAAGCCACTAGAGGGTGCTGTTGTCTGTGTCGCCCATCTCTACCACCACCTCCCCTTACAGTTGCTATTTATTTTTAATTTTTTTATTTGTTTTGTTTTTTTAGGCTGTTTTGTCAGGATTTTAGTGGGAGCAGGTGGGAAACAAGCATGTCCATTGCGAGCTGGTGTACACACTTCAGCCACTTCCGGTTTTGCATTTGGGTTAAATTTAATTTTTTAAATATTTCTGGCATTTGTTTTAAAATTCTGTGGCTTCTGTGTCTCTTCATGCTAATTTCTGTGGCAAAAACAGTTTGATTGCAATGGGGCAAGCTGCTAAATGGTCTGACCTCTGAGTGACCGACTTCCATTTTATCGGTCGTTTTTACTGTCGTGGTCAAGGTCCGACTGTGTGCTGCTAGTGGGGCATGGTTTCTTTACAAATGAAGAAAAGTGTTCATTAAGTGGATGGTAACTGGGAATAAGAGACAGAAGTGAGTTTGTGTGTGGTGAGGTGAGTCACACTTTGTCACCGTGGTTGGGTTTAGCACTGTGGAAGTGTGCGAATACTTGAGATGGCTTAGCTGAGAAGTGAATTTTGAATTTTGGCAGCATGGGAACCTTGATATACAGCAGTGCAGTGTCATTTTCTTTACATGTAGTGCAGGTTGCAATGATATGGCTCTATAAGGACATGGGTAGAAGTGGTACTTAGCCAATCAGAGAAGCTTAAGTTTTGTGCCCATTTTGTAAAAGATTTCACCAACTCAGGAGGATCCAGGTCAAGTACAGACATTGGGGTTGCTAACAAGGTATATCAGCATAGAGATTTGACAGAGGGCAATCAAGCCGCATCATTATAGAGAGGTAAGTGGTCATAAAAACAATGGCAAACAGATTTCAGTGCAAGTTTCTTTCTTAGGAAATTCTTAAATGGTGCAATTTTGGAGAGGTCTACTATGGATTCAGGGAGTTTATTAAAGCTCTGTGCGGCTTGGATAGAAAATGTTCATCTACCCTAACTAGTTTTGCAAAAGGGGACTTGCAGGGCATGTCTAAACATATTACTTGTGTGTATTTTTTGTTGACCGGGCAGAAGAAGTCTTCAATTGCAGATGGGATGAGGCAGAAGAGGGCTTTTTAACCAGCAGACAGGACTGTATTTTTTTATTTTAAAATCTTTATTTAATTTTCAACAACAGACAAAAAAGTTGAGCATCACGAAGTAATAATAACCCCCTCACACCAGATTTTTTTTCATTTAGAATATTAATAAATTGTGTATGTAGTGTAAAAAAATAATTTTCTCAGCAATGCCACAAAACAGACGCATAAGGTTTTCTATTTTGGATACAGTGGGACCTGTGCTATTACAACACACATTGTATAGATTGAAATGAAATCCCAAAAGCACACAACAGGTACACAAACAACACAACTGTGAGCAAAAAATGGTGTGAAAGTCAAGTCCAGGCACCCCTGTGGGCATGTAAAAATACAAAATCTAGGTTTGGGTACTTCAGGAATGTAATGTGACAGCACCCCAATATCATACTGCATAAAAAAGCATGATCTGGGTTGGTAGCACATTGTTTGTGACACATTGTCATGTGTTTTTGTTGGTCTAGACCCCCCAACACAGCTCAGGAAAATCAGCAAATTGAGGCCTGGTCATATCAAAAAATAATTTTCTTTAAAATGACATAAGATAGAGGCATAAGGTTTTCTATTTTGGATGCAGTGGGGCCTGGGCTACCACAACAGCCACTGTAAGGACTGAAATGAATCCCCAAAGGCGCACAATAGGTACACAAACAACACAATTGTGAGCAAAAACTGGTGTGAAAATCAAGTCCAGGCACCCCTGTGGGCATGTAAAAATACAAAATCTAGGTCTGTGTACCCCAAGAATGTGATGTGACAACACCCCAATATCATACTGTATGAAAAAGCATGATCTGGGTTAGTATCAAATAGTTTATGACACATTGTCATGCTATTTTATTGGTCTATACCTCTAAACACAATTCAGGAAAATCTCCAGATTGAGGCTTTGCAATAATAAAAACTAATTTTCTCAGCAATGCCACATGGCAGAGGCATAAGTTTTCTATTTTGGATGCAGGATGGACTGGGATACTACAGCAGACATTGTATGGACTGATCTGAAAACCCAAAGTCACACCACAGGTACACAAACAGCACAATTGTGATCAGCAAATGGTGTCAATATTGAGTTCTGGCACCCGTGTTGGTCTGTAAAAATACAAAATGTAGGTCAGTATACCTCAGGCATGTCATGGGACAACAACCCTACACCATAATGCATGAAAAAGTATGATCTGGGTTAGTATCACATAGTTTGTGACACATTGCCATGTCTTTCTCTTGGTCTAGATCCCTCAACACAACTCAGGAAAATCACCAAAGTTAGGCCTTGCCATACCTAAGACTCCTTTTCTCAGCAATGCTACATGGTAGAGGCATAAGGTTTTCTGTTTTGGATGCAGGATGGACTGGGACACTACAGCAGACCCTGTATGGACTGATCTGAAACCCCAAAGTCACACCACAGGTACACAAACAACACCATTGTGATCAGAAAAAGCTGTCAAAATTAAGTTCTGGCACCGCTGTTGGCCTGAAAAATACCAAATGTAGGTCTGTGTATCTCAGGCATGTCATGGGACAACAACCCAACACCATACTGCATGCAAAAGTATGATATGGGTTAGTATCACATAGTTTATGACACATTGTCGAGTGTTATTGTTTGTCTAGACCCCTTAACACAACTCAAGAAAATCACCAAATTTCGTCCTCGCCATACCTAAGACTCATTTTCTCAGCAATGCTACATGGTAGAGGCATACAGTTTTCTGTTTTGGATGCAGGATGGACTGGGATACTACAGCAGACCCTGTATTGACTGATCTGAAACCCCAAAGACACACCACAGCTACACAAACAACACCACTGTGATCAAAAAAAGGTGTCGAAATCGAGTTCTGGCGCCCCTGGTGGTCTGTAAAAATACAAAATCTAGGTCTGTGTACCTCAGGCATGTCATGGTACAACAATCCAACACCATACTGCATGAAAAAGTATGACCTGTGTTGGCATCACATAGTTTGTGACATTGTTGTGTATTTTTGTTGGTCTAGACCACTCAACACAACTCAGGAAAATCACTGAAGTTAGGCCTTGCCATACCAAAAACTCATTTTCTCAGCAATGCCACCTGGTAAAGGCATAAAGTCTTCTGTTTTGGATGCAGGATGGACTGGGATACTACTGCAGACCCTGTACGGACTAATCTGAAATGCCAAGGTCACACCCCAGGTACACAAACAACAACACTGTGATCAGAAAAAGGTGTCAAAATCGAGTTCTGGCACCCCAATTGGTCTGTAAAAATATAAAATGTAAGTCTTTGTACCTCAGGCATGTCATGGGGCAACAATCCAACACCATACTGCATGAAAAAGTATGATCTGGGTTAGTAGCACATAGTTTGTGACACATTGTCATGTGTTTTTGTTGGTCTAGACCCCTCAATACAACTCGTGAAAATCACTAAAGTTAGGCCTTGCCATACCTAAGACTCATTTTCTTTTTTTTCAATTCAAAGTTTATTCACCACTTTTTCCACATTACAGGAGGCAGTAATGAACATTTTGACATGAGATTCGTAAGACACGTCATACTGCCCCAACCCTTCCCTCCCTCCCTCCCTCGTGGCACAGCAGTCCATTCTAATACTGTTATCACTCTCTAACTACCTTTACCAAGGGTAAATAAGTTAGTAACCTCAACCACACATTATTTCATAGCCAATGTAATTAGAGTGTGAAGGGGATCGCAAAATACCTTGTACCTATGTATCTGTTTTGAAGGCTGGCAATAGCCTTCTCTGTGCATAGATTTGCTAGGATCTCAGTGATCCACTCCTAATATGTTGGACAGGTCCCTTCTTCCCAATGCCTAAGAATGATTTTTTTGTCCGAAAGCACAACCATGGATATATGAAATCTCCGAAATCTAACCTTTATGGAAGACAAATCTCCCAACAGGCAAATATCAGGTGTAAAATAGTCCTGTAAACCCAATAAAGGATCCAAGTTGGCTTTTATAAACTCCCATAACAAAGCTATCCGGGGCATGACCAAAGTAGATGAAAAAGTGACCCTGTGTCCTGGGAACACTTATTGCACCTATCAGTATCGAGAAGGCCCCATTTCACCAGTTTTGTTGGGGTATAATACAGATTATGTAGGATGTGAAACTGCATAAGATGTAATCTACCTTGGAATACATATTTATGGCAATACATCCAGAGGACAGGCCAATTAAAAGCATATTCAGGAAAAAATGAAACCCAAAAGTTAGTGGGGCCACTACCACATCCAAACTGCCATCGGTACAAAAATTGATAAATCTTAGAGATCACACCTGAGGAGACGAGAAAAGAGGAGAGTTCAGATACCAATGCAAAGGCCGGTGGACGGGGTGGAGTGGCCCCAAGAACCGTGGTTAACAAGTGCCTCAGTTGAATCACTTTAAAGACCCGAGACCCCAGAATTTTGAACTTATTAATGAACTCAGGGAATGAAAGCCAAGCCCCAGCCTCATCCAAAAATGAGGAGACTATCCCCTATCCTAAATGAGGCAACCATTAACGGGAAATTTTCTGTTTGTTTATGGTGAAGGCCGGGGAGTTCCAAATGGATTGAGCGAGATCTTTACTTTGATTGTATTGCAGAAAAGAGCACAATTGCGAATGTACTCTTATTGTGGTCATGATAGTGGGACATTTGTTAATATTCTGTAAATGAGAAATTTTTAGATAAAGCATGATCAAAGGGTCCATGTTCATAGATTGGCTAAAGTCTAATTCAATCTTGAGCCAAGTTGGGCTCATGTTATCTGGGCCCGGCCTTACCCATCTCGGGTATTTAGCCAAATGACTAGCCCAGTAGTAAATGGGCAAGTAAGGAATCCGCAGCCCCCCCCCTCTTTTTTGGGTGCAGCTAACTTGTGATATGCCAACCTAGATGTCTTATTAGACCATATAAACATGGTAAAAAGTTTATGCGTTTTCTGAAAGCAAGCTAAAGGGACAAATGAATTAAGATGTGACAGAGGATAAAATAAACAGGGAAATACATTCATCTTGATTATATTAATACAACCCCATAAAGATAACGGGAACTCGTCTCATCTCTCTAGATCTTGAGTGATCTCCTGCAAGAGAGGGTCCAGATTTTGTTTAAACCATGAGGAGGAATTAGGCATTAGTTTTATACCTAAATACTTAATAGCCCGGGGTGACCAGCATAATCCCAGAGAAATAATATCAGTCTTGAAAACTTTATAGTTAAGAGGGAAAAAGGATGTCTTATTGGGATTTAACTTGTAATTCGAGAGACTACTAAATCTGTTAACCTCCCTTAACATGTTTTGGATAGATATTACTGGATTGGCCAGATGTAAAAGTAGGTCATCAGCGTACGCTGTTATTTTCACTACCTCATTCCTAATGGGAATATCTTGTATTCCTTCATTGTTGAGAATATGTTGAATAAGGGGTTCCAGATAAAGACTGAAAAGTAATGGAGAAAGGGGGCATCCCTGCCTCGTACCTGACTGCAATGTGAAAGACTTGGAGAAGGTTCCATTCCCTGAAATCCTCTCTGTAGGAGACCTGTAAATTGCCCTAATCCAATTTATGAACATGGAAGGGAATCCAAATGCCTTGAGGGCTTGAAATAGAAAAGTCCAATTAACCCAATCAAATGCCTTCTCGGCATCCAGGAAGACCAACCACTCAGGATAGATGACATCCCTGGACTCCGAGAAGACATGCGAGAGGGTACGCAGGTGGTCCGAAGATGCACGTCCTCTCATAAATCCCACTTGAGACATACCCACCAGATCTGGGAGGACCAGGGTTAGTCTGTCTGCCAATATCTTCGAGAGAATTTTGACATCTTGATTCAGCAAAGATATTGGCCTGTAGCTCTGAACCAACTCTGGGTCCTTGTCCGGTTTAGGTAACAAAACTATCAAAGCTTCAAACAAATGTGCATCTGCCGTCTCTCCAGAAAAAATGTGCAAATAGAGACGATGCAGCACAGGTAGTAATTGGTCTCTGAAAACTTTGTAAAATAAGACAGAAAACCCATCTGGTCCCAGGACTTTACCCACAGGCAAGTCCTTTATAAGAAACTCTATTTCTTCCTGTGATAAAGGGGAAGATATGGATTTCTTTTGGGAGTTAGATAGTAACGGAAGATGTGCTTCCCTGAGATGCTCCTCCAATTTTTCAGTGGGTGGAGGACTATCCATATCTCTATATAATTGCTCATAAAAAGTAGCAAACTCCTGCACTATCTCTGAGGGGGTTACTTTCCAGGTCCCATCTGACTGTGACCTTATTGGGGGTATAAATCTTGCTGACTCTTGTTGCTTTAAATGTAAAGCCAGCAGGCGCCCCGCTGTTTCTCCTTGATCTGTGAAACTGGCCTTTGTATGGATAATAACCAGCTCTACCTTTTCTCTTAACATTCCCAAGTATTTATCCTTATATATTAATAGCTTCTGTGACTCCTCTTGAGAAATGTTATCTGGCTGTATATTTTCTAATGCCCGTATCTGGGACAATAAGGACAATAACTCCATTTCCTGTGCCCTCTTCCTCTTTGTAGCTAGACTAATGAGAATGCCCCTTGTATAAGCCTTAAAGGCTCTCCATAAAATATCTGGCCTTGTACTGTCTATTGGGTTGGTGGAAAAGAAAAAGTCTATCTGCTCTTTCACCAATCCCCAGTACTTTTCATCTTTTAGTAATTGTTCATTTAATTTCCATCTGGTCTCTCTTTTGGGAATGTTAAGGAAAGCCAGATTACCCAGCACTAAGGAATGATCCGATATTGGTCCCGATTGGATCGAGGTGGACAATACCCCTGGCAAGAGCTCATGCGAGACTAACAGGTAGTCAGTGCGAGACTGCGTACCATGTACTGGTGAACAATAAGTATATTCCCTGATATTGGGATGTATAACTCACCAGACATCGCACAACCCACATTGAGCCATCATTTTCTTAAAGGCCCTATGCCCAGGGGACAGTACCCTCGACCCAGTGCTCGATCTGTCAAGATTAGGATCAGAGACCAAGTTAAAGTCTCCCCCTAAGATAATTGGAGTTGGGAGTATAGGAAGGATCATAGAGATCAATTTCATGAAAAAAGAGGGATCATCTGTGTTTGGTCCATAAATGCTGCCTAGGACTAACAGCATGGCCCAGATAGTACCCTGAACTAAGACATATCTGCCATCTGCGTCCTCAAACACCTGAGAAGGGACAAATAGAATGTCCCTATTAATCAGTATCATGACCCTGCAACTACTGGTCTCCCCTGAGGCATGGAAAACCTGACCTATTTGTTGTCTCCGAGGTTGTTATACTTCGGATTCCACTAAGTGAGATTCTTGTAAGAATGATATCTGGGCACGCAACAAACTCAGGTGTTTGAGTAACTGGTATTGTTTCAGTTTATTCCTAATCCCCTTCACATTCCACGTAGCAATATTAATATTCTGAGCCATCTATAATGTCAGGTATAAATCCAGGTAAGACATCTATCGTATACTGCAACCATGTACCAGGTGATTCCATTCCCCTGAACCTGCTGTGCCAATATCCCTCCCCCAACCCTCCCCTTACTAAGCCCCTGTACCTCCCTCCCACCCAAGTAACCTTTGAACAATCCAAAACTTCAGCAAACCCAGAACATTATCCAAAAAACTGCCCACCCAAACCCCCCTCTTATCGCTAACAATGTTCAGCAATACTTCATTTTCTACTCCTCCCCCAGCCCCCGGAAAAATCTTCCCCAAACCCTGCATTAGTTGTAAATCAATCCCCCTTTTTTGAATATTAACAACAAGAAAGGAGAGAGAACTAAACATTATTTCAGTACAGGCCATTGTATCAACACCTATCCCCAAATGAAAGCCGTTAAAAGCAAGCTAACATAGGTAAGGTGTCTCCGCTAGGAACATTGCAGCTTGCTAAGATATGTGCCTTGCTAGATAGGAGAAGGTACCACCTGGTGTGAGGTCAGGAAGCTAGCCACAGCAATACATAAAATTTGTCATGCCGGCCGTTATCTCAATAAGCTTTCCAGCCCCATAGAGACAGGCCCCCATTCCTCTCCTTCAAGTTGTTGTGCCTTTGCACCAGTAAACCCCCGCTTTCTCTAGCCTTAGAGACTGCTAATATTTATTGCATGAAACTCAAGCTCCCTCCTGTGTTACAAATGCGTATCTGCATGCTGGTGCTTTACAAGGGAAGGGACATCACAGCCCTTGTAATTAAATTCCCTCAGATTATGAGCGTCTATGACCTGCATGATAAAGCCATAAACTTTTACCAGGCCCAATCTTACCAAACACTTTCAGGGGGAAGGAGGACTGAATAGTGCAGGGTTGGATTTGTTTTCTCCAAACACGAAAAACTAACAAGAAATCTCGTAATTAAGTGAAACCCCAGACCCAGACAAAACAAGCTACAATATGCATCCATAATTGGATCACTATAATAACAGAAGACTCCCTTCTGCTCCTTAATCGGGCTTAGATGAGAGTCCAAGAATGTTTAACCGCGTTCTTTCCAGAAGATTGCTTTGCATGATTGCCCAGACTTCTCACATCGATTCTCATCTTGTCAGGAAAGTCCAGAGGCCTTTCATGTGTCCCTAAAGAGATCTAGCAGGGATACTTTTAAGCCAGTAAGCGCTGCCTCGGGATCTTCATAGGTAGCCCAGGAACCAGCCACTTGTACCTGTAGCCTGGCCAGGTATCCCATATGAAATTTAAGTCCAGCAACGATGACTTTTGAGACAACCGGATGAAATGCTGCATGTTTCAAATGGACTGAGCCCAGAATATCTTGCGCTATACTAAGCTTAGCTTGCTCCCAACGGACTTCTTGGAGTTCTCTTACTTTGTTGAGAAAGTGTTGTCGCTCTAAAAAATTTAAGAAATGACAAATTATAGGTCAGGGCATTGCTCCAGGAGGGGGCTTTGGTCTTAATGACCTGTGGGGTCTCTCTATAATGTATTTGGCCCCAAATGGGGAAGGGCCAGCAATCTTCTCCACCAACTTCTGGGCAAAAGCAATAGTATTCTGGCCCTCCTCTCCCTCCAGTAGCCCAAGGATCACTACATTATTTCTCTGGCTGCGACCTTCGAGGTCTTCAAGCTTAGCCTCAAATTTGTACAATTTCTGACACATAGCTGCCATCTCAGGCTCGAACCTTTCCACTTGCTTCTCTAAAGAGAAGATCCTGGTCAAGTTGTCTGAAGTAACAAGAGTGATCTCTTCTATTTTTCTCATGAGCAACTTGATTTCTGATGCCATCTCCTTAATCTCATCTCGAAATGGTTTGAATTCGTTCAGAAATTTAGACAATATGAGCGGCTCCTGATCCACACCTTGATTCGGAGCGTCCCCCTTCTCCGCTCCACTCGAGGCCCAGGATTTTTTGGAGGCCTTTTCTGGTGTAACTGGCGGGATGTGTTTCTGCTGTTGCTTTTTCAAGTAGACATCCATTCTCTCTCAAAATCACACTGCAAGGGCACGAAGTTATAGGGAACCAGAACAGCACAAACTAGTAGGTTTAGAGATCGAGAAAATATACTAGATAACGTTTAGAAAGAGAAGGGAGGCTGGAGCTGTACCGAGGAGCGACTATTCGATAGCCTGCATCACGTGGTCCTCCTAAGACTCATTTTCTAAGCAATGCCAAACAGTAGATGAATAAGGTTTTCTGTTTTGGATACAAGAGAGACTGGGGTACTACAGCAGACCCTCTATGGACTGATCTGAAACCCCAAAGTCACACCACAGTTACACAAACAACACAATTTTGATGAGAAAATTGTGTCAAAATCGAGTTCTGGAGCCCTGTCTGTCTGTAAAAATACCAAATGTAGGTTTTCTATTTTGGATGCAGTGGGAACTGGGCTACTACATCACACACTGTATGGACTGAAATGAAATCCAAAGGCGCACAATAGGTACACAAGCAACACTACTGTGAGCAAAAAATGATGTGAAAAGATTGGGCATGCCTGTGGGCCTGTAAAAATACAAAACCTAGGTTTGTGTTCCTCATGATTGCGATGTGACAACACCCCAGTACCATACTGCATGAAATAGCATGATTTGGGTTGGTATCACATAGTTTGTGACACATTGTCATGCTATTTTGTTGGTATATACTGTACCTCTAAACACAATCCAGGAATATCACAAAAGTGTGGTCTCGACTTACCAAAGAATAATTTTCTCAGCAATGCCACAAGATACAGGCATACTGTTTGCTGTTTTGTATGCAGTTTGACCTGGTGTAGTACAGCAGACATTCTATGGACTGAACCAACACCCCAAAGAAACAACAGTGATTATTTATTTTTTGTAACATGGCTCTAAAGGTAGGAGTCAAATCCAGACTTGAGATTGGTGAAAACACACCATGTGACCAAAAACAAGCGGTGATTAAGCCACCAATAGAGCCCGCTTGTGTAGTACCTAAAGTGTCCAGAGTGCTACTGCACCATTACAGCCAGCTTGCGTAGTACCTAGCGTGTCCAGAGTGTGCAGCGCTAAGAGAGAGAGAGAGCAAACGGCGGGCACCCTTCCACAAGCAGCCACACGGTGCAGCACTGGGATGTGAATAAACATGCTAAAGATGCAAGTAACCATTAGAGCACACTGTTGCAGTCCCTGTTGAAGCCACCTTTACAGTGACAGTAGTGAGAAGACAGACAATATTGGCAGCGCGCATCAAAAGGCTGCCAGAGAGAGAGAGAGAGAGAGAGACAGGCTGTCTCGCTATGTAATCATCCCAGTAGATGGCCCCACTGATAGAGCAGTGAAACATGACTGGTCGTGATCTCGCAGAGTGCCGTTGTAGGTTGGGGGAGCTGTGAGAGAAACGTGGTGAGTTGGATGAATAAAGCAGTGAGATAAATGGCATGGCAGACTGCAGGGATAATTCTTGCACTGAACACAAACAGAGAGAGAAAGAGGAGTGTATGTAAATGTGGTAGTGTGAGTGTGTATGTATGGAAATCTCCCAGACTGCAGTGCGCCCATACACGCTCGGGATGTAACAGCTAAGCAGAAAAGATGAAAACGGTCACTACGAATAAGAAAATTAAACTGTACTGTTTCTGTTTGATATAGTAAAGGTGCCCTGCTGTACAACGAAAAACACTCGACACTATATAAATGTCTATCGTGCAATAATGCAGGACAGGGCATGTGTTTGGGTATGTGTCTAAGGATAGTCAAATCAGGAGACAAGGTAGAGAAGCAATGTGAAAAGACAGTATGGAGGGGGTGGAGGATACTGGGATGCATATGGAGAGGCATCACAAGTAGAAAATATGAAGTTATCCCTCTGTACAGACAGTTGGTGTGACCTCATCTGGAATACTGCTGCAGTTCTGTAGACCCCATTTTTGCAAGGACATAGACAGGGTGAAGGATGTTTAGTGGAGGTCAGCTAAAATGGTGCAGGGTCTGTGGTGTGTCACGAGGCACAGGCAAGTGTAAGAAGTGTGTAAATCCCACTACTACACATACCCTTGAGTGCATTATTGATGTTATATAAATTAATCTGTTTTTTTTTTAAAAAGTTTTAAAGAGAGTAAACATTTCATAAGCTGAATCTTTACCAGTTGTTCATTGCAAGATTAACACACAGTCATGTTACACGTTTTGACCAATTAGGATACAGGATTTTCTTGATCAATTTTATAATAATTTAAAATACATAATGCAAGTATATATGTACCCTTAGAATTAACATAATTAAAATTTATTGAAAATTACAAACTATGTATTTCACATGATGAAATTGGTGTAATGATTGCTGTTATAACTATATTTACCATTCTCACTGTCAGTATCTTTCCATGGGATTGTAGCATTTCTTGTAGCAGTTTCTTTCTAGGCTCGGACAAAGGTGTACTCTGCAATCCTCATACATTATCAGGGACCTGTGTCTGCCTTTTTGATGAGGTTTTCCTGCTTTTTTTCTCATCTCATTACACACAACACACTGCTGTACATCATCACTGAATACTGGCATGTGACCAGCATTCATCAGCCTTGTAGGTTGTGTGGTGGAAGACGGTCTACCAGGTGCCTTTCTCAAACTGAAACCACCAATTAATTGTCTTGCCAGGTTTAGATGAAACAAAGGGTAGTCATTGCATTGTGTAGAGGTGGATGGCAGATGTTGTAATTCCCATTCACCAGACTGTGCTTTGAAAATAATGTATGTATTGAAAAGGGAGCACTCAAGCACATAACCAAACAGGCGTCTACTCCTCTCATAAATGTCATACAGTCAGACATTGAAGATGGGCAAGGGATGGCTATCATTCTTCCATCTTTTTGCACCCTTTGTACTGGAGGAAGCACATCTGAATCTTCATGGGGGGTATGTACAGTGGAAAGGTAATATACAGCACGCTTGTCCATCCAATGTGTCACTATTAAAAGACTGTTGCTTCTCCAGTCAGTTTCCCCTCACAGCAGATTGTTTAGATCTTTCTTTGCTAGAATCAGGTCCTTTGGGTAATTCTTCCTGTCTGTCCGAATGATGCCACATGCATACAGTCCCCTTTCATACAGGTGCATTAGCAAATCAGAGCTAGTGCAAAAATTGTCCATATATATATGATGGTAAGTACTGGACAAGTGACTTGTGAGATTAAGAACAATCTTAGTTGGCAGTCCACAGTCTTGCATATTGCTCTTATGTACTGAATGAAGGATAGGTGACCCTTGTAAGGCACCATAGCCTCGTCTACAGTGAGCTCTCTGTCACAGTCATATTCTTTGACAAACTTAGGGACAATGGAGTCTAAGAAGCTTCTGATTATCTTAAGCTTGTCTTCTGTGGTGGCATCAGTTTGTTGGATTTCTTCATGTTCCACATGAAGAGATCGACTGATCATATAAAATCTGTCCCAGGTCATCACTCTACTTATGTCGGGTTACAGGACAAAGAAATCTGAGCACCTGTATATATGAAGTCTGAGGAGATGAACAATTCCCATGATGATATATAGGCCAGTGTAAGTCTTTATTTCTTCTGTATGCGTTGGTTCCCACTGCATCTTATTTTTTTCTGGGTTTGCTCACCTTGTGTGTTCTACATACTTGTTGGTTCAAGTTGCAATCAATTTATAAATATCTTCTGAGAAAAATCTTTGCATGTACGAGATTTCATCAACATTGCCAGGAAATTTGTGTATGGCCCCTGTTGGTTGGCGGAAAGCCTGCATGCTGTGAATTGTGACAGTTCTACTCTACACAGTGTCAGGCTGGGGTTCAACAGGTGGTGCTACTTGCCAGGTATATTTTTGTTGGTGTGTTTTCATTTATTTCCTGTCTTAACACATGTTGATTTTTTAGTTACAGGAATGTAATTGGTGTCACTGTCACTATCTGTGACACCACATTCAACTTGCAATTGAACAGATCCGTTTTCCTCGACTACATTTCTGCTGGTAGTGTGTTTTGGCTTTTTATCCCCTTTAACACCTATATTTTTTGGGGGTGCAGAATAAATATTTTTTTTTTAACTCTCTTTCCACATAAACCTTCTCCCATTGATGTAGAGGGCAAGTTGGTATTATCCAGACTTACCGAATTTGTCATTACAACCGTGTCATAACTTACTGTTACTGTACCAAGCTTGTGCTCCAAGTTTGTGACAAGACATTCTGGTCACATTACCTCTGATTCAAAGGCTGTACCTGAGCTGCTCTCAGAAAACAAAGTTGGATCAGAGTCATCATTCAAAATTGATGCCAGTACCTCATCTGCTGTCTTCAGGAGTTTTTTTGATGTCATTTTTAACAATGTGTGTACTCGGAATTTCTGACAGACTTACTTTTAAAACATTTGTGATATCTTTGCACCACTGAAGGAAAGAAAAATTTCGGGCCCAGTTAATGGCTGGATCACAGGGGATTTGCTTGCCCAGATGATGGAAAGGGACAATCTCTGGGAAAAAGCTAGGTCCTGTTGCAGCAAACACAACTTCCAATGCTATAGAGCTGCAAGAAACCACTGCTCCAATCTTATCTGCCAAGCAAAGGCCAACTTCCACAAGGAGCAGCTTAATAAAACTTGGGGCAATGGGAAGAGTTTTTGGAAGAACATCAAAAACCTTCTTGGGAAGGATGAGAAAAAGATCCCCCACTCACTCAACATCAACAACACCACAATTACTGACCCACAGCACATCATGGATTCTCTTAACACAGCATTTGCTGACCTGACAGGAGTGCTACCCCTCCAAATACCTGTACCCTGCTGGGGAACAAACCAACTGCAGGCCTCAAGGGGGCTCAACCCCTGTTTTCTACTTCAAAAAAGTGTCAGCGAAGGAGGCTTACAAACACATAGATACATAGATTCATAGATACATAGACAGTGTCGGCAGATAAGGGCCTATGGCCCACCTAGTCTGCCAATTTGAGCTTGTAAGTTCAGTTTGTTTTCCTAGAAGTCTGTTTCCCCTTACCCCTGCCCTCTAGAATTCCTTTATGTCTATCCCATGCATTCTTAAATCCCGTGATTGTTTCAGCCCCCACCACTTCCTCTGGCAGGGTGTTCCACTTGTCCACCACCCGTTCTGTGAAGAAATTCATTCTCATGTTTCCTCTGAATCGTCCTCCCTCCAACTTCACCCCATGCCCTCTAGTCCTGAAACATCTTTTTGCTTAAAATAGTGTTTTCCTGCACCCTGTTCCTCCCTGTAAGATACTTGTATGTCTCTATCATATCCCTCTCTCCTCCTCTCCTCCAGGAGTACATGTTCAGTTCCTTCAACCTGTCTTCATAGGACTTGTGATGCAACCCATGCACCATCTTTGTTGCCCTCCTCTGAACCTTCTCTACCCTGTCTATGTCCTTATGTAGGTATGGTCTCCAGAACTGTACACTGTACTCCAGGTGGGGCCTCACTAGTGTCTTGTATAGCGAATTATGACCTCCTTTCCTGCTGGTGATGCCCTGCCTATACATCCCAGCATCCTATTTGCTTTACCTGATGCCTTGTCACACTGTTTCCCTACCTTGAGGTCATCAGAGATGACAACCCCAAGATCCTTTCCTGCTTGGTGCATGCTATATCCTCACCCCCAACTGATATATTGTGCCAGGTTTTGTGCCCCATATGCATTATCTTGCACTTCCTTGCATTGAATTTCAACTGCCAAACCTTTGACCATTCTTCAAGTTTCTGCAGGTCCCTTCTCATTCTGTCTACACCCTCTGGTGTGTCTACTCTGTTACAGAGCTTTGTGTCATCAGCGAACAGTGAAATTCTGCCTGCTAGATCCTGTGCAATGTCACTGATGAAGATGTTGAATAGGACCGGTCCCAGCACTGATCCCTGTGGTACCCCACTGGTTACTCTTCCCTCTGTGGAGTGACAGCCACAAAGCGACAGTGACATAAAAAAATACTAGGCAACACCAGAATGGGGAGTGATTTAGTCGATATGAAACTCTTATCCCTAACACTGGATGTCATCATCGTGCCAGTTACACAACTATTTAACAAATCGCTGGCTCTTGCACAATTCCCAGGGATCTGGAAACAGGCTGTCATGATGCCAATGCACTGGAATGGTGACATGACATGCACCACCAATTATAGGCCAATATCCACCCTCTCTTCCTTATCTAAAGCCCTGGAAAAGATTGTGGCCACCCAACTCACAGATTACCTCAACAAATACAATGTATTATGTCCCAACCAACCCTGGCTTCAGGCAGAATCATAGTACCTCCACTGCCTTGCTGGACTACACTGACTACTTGCACAAGGCACTAGATGAAGGAAAACTGGTGGGGTCAGTCTTCATAGACCTCACTAAAGCCTTCAATACTGTCAATCACTCTCTCCTCCTGAACTACAGAGCCTGGGGGTTGCAACCACTGCTGTCTGCTGGTTCAAGGACTACCTAACGCACAAAAGCCAATGTGTAAAAATTGGGCACACAGTATCTAGCTCCAATGAGGTATCTTTAGGGATCCCACAGGGGGCAATACTGGAGCCCTTACTATTCTCCTCTTCCTAAATAATCTTCCTGAAGCCTATGACACTAAACTGATACTTTACACAGACAATGCTATACTTCTCACCAGCAGTTCATTAATAGTCGCCCTTAACTCTGAGCTGCAGGCATCCTTCTACAAGCTGGAAAACTGGTTCTGTAGCCATAAACTTCTATTAAACTACAAAAAGTCCAAGATGATGCTAACAGTCAGCCCATAGCACAAAAAAGAAGCTCCCTTTCCTCAGCATCTTCAATAAAGTCAGTGAGCCACTAGAACAAGTTCACTCTGTCAAGTACCTGGGGGAGTCACCATTGATGACTCTATCACCTTCACCCAACACATTGACACAGTGGTAAAGGCAGTAAACACCAAGCTGGGTGTACTTTATAGGCATAAAAGTATCTCATTCCAGAGGTCCTCCATCTCTCAGTCTCCAACTCCATCCTTTCTACCATCGACTATGGATTAGTGGTCTATGGTGCAGCAACAGACACTGCACATTGCCCTCAACATGGCATGTAGGTTCACAATGGCTGCAGATCAAAATACCCACACTTGCTCCTTATACGAGCAGCCCATTTGGCTGCCACTAAAGAGCAGAATTATATTTCAAACATGTCTCCTTGGAAAAAAGGCACTAATGGGTAAACCTCCCCATGCATTTCTAGCATTCTAACACCAAGTGCTACCAGCTATACCACCAGAGGCAGGATGAGGGGGGCCCTATCAACACCTTTCCATCTAACTGTGCAGGGACAGCGTACTTTCAGCTATAGGGCCCCTCATGGCTCAATAAAATCCCAGTGCATCTTGCAATTCAAAAATGGCCTAAGGTAACACCTTCTTACTAGGACAGTTTGTGACTGTCACTAGGACTCTAACACCTATAATGCCCACTCACCCACAATCTCCTTCCCCTTCATTTTTACCCCCACTCTTCCCCCTTGCCCTAACCTTCTGTCTTCCTCTCCCTAGTTGCCTTTTCCCCCACTGGATCAACCTTATAACAAACCTACTACCACTACCTCCCAACCTCCTAGACAAAGCCACTTCTTTTGGTTACACTCTCCCCACCCCAGTCTCCCTCCCCTCACCTTGACTCCTCCTTGAACTCTCACACTAGGTGTCACACCTCTTTATCTCCTTCGCTACATACAAACACTGTCCTTTACACTAGTTGAATGCTTTTGACTCTGCACTAACACCATTGGTACTATGAATGGCATTGTAACATTATTGTATGCTAGCTACCTACTATTCAAGTATTGTATATACACTATTTGTAATTGTTATCATTGTCACTGTTTGATGTGCAATCTTTGTAAAAGAGCTCTGAGCTCAAAGGTATGATCCGAATCCCTAAATAAATAAATAAATAAATAAATAAACATCAGCTGTTCTCTGACTTTCTTTCAGAATCAGCCAACAATGAAAGATGACAACTATAAAAAAATGTGCTAATTGTGCTTTTTGACATACTGTGCATGAATACAGACATGGTTCTCTTATGGGGTATGCATTTTAAAATGCTTATTTGGATGTGTACTTGTTGGAATCCATTACTGAGTATCCATCTTTAAAAAAAAATAATTTGTGTGAGAGTTTCTTATGCAGTCATCAGATGAACTGAAATTTCAGCTCTCATCTCAATATTTTGGAGTCTGTCATCCTCAGTTCACAGAAATGATACAATTATTTATCTAAGGTTGCTGTCAGTGTATTTATTTACATGGTCACTATGGAGACAGAACGTGAAATAGAGGGAGCTAGAGAGAGAGAGATGATGAAACGGGAGGGGGGTAAAGAAACTGGAAGTGACACACAGCATGGAGAGTCATACTGAATAGCAGTTCATACGGCTGTCTGAGGGAAAAAAATGGAACTTCAATCATAGGTGTTTTATCTTGAAAGAACCAAGCTATGAAACATTTATATAATGTAATCACTTACATGGTTTTGCAAGTCTGAAAGGATAATGCATGCAATATAACAGAAGTTTTGTTTATTTGTTGGTGCCTTTTTCACTGTATAGAAGTTACTTTGTGTGCTAGACAAACATGCAGTAACATTTCATTGAGCATTTCACAGTATTATTTATGACAACTTCTTTGTAGAAATGTCAAGAAAAGTAGAAATGTGGAACGTACGATGAGATAGAAGTATTGTGTTTGCCAAACTTCAAAGAATGATTGCAAAATGAGTTTGCATTTTTTTTGGTTTTCTGTAGCTACAATTTTTTTATGTTGAACAATAAAATAACATTTTGTGCAGGATGTGATTTTTGAGCAGCTGATGTTTGGTAAACATATTTGCAAGCTGAGGAAAATGAACATTTAGTATAGAAATTATACGTTTATATAAAATACACACCCATGATAGCTGAAAAAAAGGGACTTACCTGCTGCAGGGCTCTGGGATATGAGTCCAAAGTAGTAACGCCAAGATACCTGCAAAAATAAAAAATAGAAAGGGGTTACAAAGGATCTACAGCTCTTAGAGGGTGCAGAAGGATAGACGGGACAACCTAAAAAAAAAGGATATTTATCTGATAAGGTAGGAGCCCTCATCTGGTCAGACCTGTAAAAATAAAAGAGAAAGAGGTTAGATAAAGGGGAACAAGAAAAGCAGTAAGAAAGAAGAAGGAGAGGAAAGGGATTGATTTTTGGGGAAGGTGGGATCCGCTAGATTCCCTTGCCCCTGTGATGGTCGAGTGGACAGTATTTGAGTTAGCATACCAGGTGGCTGGTAAAGGTAGTGGGTGGCAAGTAGCTCTTTTGATGATCAAGGAGGTCAGTAGTAGAAGGAAATTCCCTGGAGGGGGTGCCACTGTTGTAAAAATAGCTCTGGTCCCACTGCATCCAAAACAGAACGCCTTACCTCTCTGTTGTGGTATTGCTGAGAAAATTAATTTTAGGGATAGTCAGGCATCAATTTGGTGATTTTCCTGAACTGTGTATAGGGGCATGGACCAACAAAAAACACAACTATGTGCCACAAGCCATGTGATACCAACCCAGATCATACTTTTTTATGCTGTATGGTGTATGGGTGTTGTCAGAAGACAAGCCTGACTTACAAAAAACTATATTTTGTATTTCTGCAGGTCTGCAGGGTTGAGGGAACACCATTTCCAGATCATTTTTGCATCACAGTTGTGATGTTTGTGTTCCTCCAGTGTGAGGTTGGGGTCTCAATTCAGTTCATACAGGGTCAGTAGTAGTAGCCCAGGTCCCACTGAATCCAATACTGAAAATTGTATGGCTTTACTTTCTGGCATTGCTGAGAAAATGAATTTTAGGGATAGTCAGGCATCAATCTGGTGATTTTCCTGGGTTGTGTTTAGAGATACAGACCAACACAAAATACAACAATGTGCCACAAGCTATGTGATACCAACCCAGATCATACTTTTTTATCCTGTATGGCATATGGGTGTTGTCATATGACAAGCCTGGCTTACAAAAAAACTATATTTTGTATTTCTGCAGGTCTGCAGTGGTGACCGGACACCATTTTCAGATCATTTTTGCATCACAGCTGTGATGTTTGTGTAGCTCTGGTGTGACTTTGGGGTCTCAGTTTAGTCCATACAGAGTCAGTACAAGTAGCCCAGATCCCACTGCATCCAAAACAGAAAACCTTACATTTCTATGTTGTGGCATTGCTGAGAAAATGAATTTTAGGTATAGCCTGACCTCAATTTGGTGATTTTCCTGAATTGTACAATGAGATAGGACAACAAAAACACATGACAGTAGGCCACAGTTATGTGCTACAATACAGTGTGCTTAGCTAGGATTGTGATGAACACAGACATCCATTACAGTCTACCAACCCATAATAGGTGAAACAAATGGACTTACCTGCCTCAGGATGCTGGGGTCAGAGTCTAAAGTTGACACCAAGGTAACTGTAAAAATTAAAAAATAGAAAAGGGGTGACAAAGTATCTGCAGCTCTTATGTGGCCAAGAAGGGTAAAAGGGAGATGATACAATAAAGGTATACTTATCTGATAAGGTAGAAGCCCTCTTCCTGTCAGACCTGTAAAATAAAGGAGAAAGAGGTTAGATAGAGGAAAAAAGAAAAGCAGTAAGAAAGTAGAAGGAGAGGAGAGGAGAGGGGCATTGCTGAGAAAATGAGTTTTTGCTATGGCAAGACTCAATTTTGTGATTTACCAGAATTGTATTGTAAGCTAATGAGCCACAAACTGTGAGATACCAACCAGATCATACTTTTCCATGCAGTACTGTACAGGACCATTGTCACATAACTTGTCTGGGGTGTACAATACTATTTTTTGTATTTTTACAGGGGCACAGGGGTACCCAAATACAATTTTCACACCATTTTTGGGTCACAATTGTGTTGAGTTGTTAGTGTACCTAAAGTGTTCCTTTGGGGTTTTAGTTCAGTCTGAACAGGGTAGTAGCTCAGGTCCCACCGCATCAAAAAGAGAAAACCTTATGTCTATCTTGTAGCATTGCTGAGAAAAAAAAACAGTGTTCCATGCTAAAGCCATGCAAATAAGTTAAAACAAAAATCTGCAGATTTTCTTTGAAATGTTTGGGCTTGCTAATATTCACTGAAACTGTTTTTTGTGTAATTGCATGTGTGTTTCAGTCTCACTGTCAGGCACTGTAGCCTGCCACTTCAGTGTGTATTCAGTGCAAAGCCGCCCCCCCCCCCCCAGCTCAAGTCAGATTATATGCAGTGAAAGGGTATGGGAGCTGCTGTCCCTGTCATCTTGTACTGGAGGGTAAACATTTTTCTGCTACATTTACAGACTGCCACTGACAAAATCCCCTTCTCTACCACTGTCATCAGCTGTGACCCTTTTCCAAGTATCTTGCCCTATGTTGCAAGAGTTGTGGGTGTGGATGCATTTGTACTGCATCTTATGTAATCTGCAAAAAATACTCCAATAATATGCTTATAACAAAGGTTCTCACATTCCTGCTATGCAAATCAGCATGGCTCAATATATTCTAATGGGGTGCAATTTCTGCAGTAGTCAGCATTATGGTGTATGTTCTGAGACCATCTCTTACTGTGGAATGCACCAAGACAATTGAAATTGTAACTGTAGGCTCAAGGCTGAGCTGTAATATTTGACTGTGTTAACACTTGTTATTCAAGAGAAAGCAGTACATTTATTTTAGCATCAGCGGGAATGTGGAGTGTTTGAATGCACTTACTAAAAGCACAGGGATTGTATTTGGTTGTCCTGCTCTTCTGGGCGGAGTGCAGAGCCTCGTAACATGTGGTATACTTATTTAATGATTTTATTTGTTTTACTGACACTCAGTAAGTCTCCAGATTACAGATAACTGCACAGCTACTCAAGGGAGCAATACAAAAACTTAACAAATGCCACCACATTTTTCCAACTCCCGATCGCTCCTAGGCACTTCCGGTTTTGGCAAGCATAATAAAAACAAACTTTACAGCTAAAATAAAGATAATTCCTTCAAGAAATCTTGCCCAGTTCAATATTTTGTTGTTTGCAATCAGTATATTGTGGTATTTACTTCATTTGGGAACAAATAAAATTGCAAGTTTTTGAGGCATTTACAACAGCTGATTCAAATACAAATAATGCTGAAAAGTGCCACAAAAGTGGCATGTCGGTGTGAAGGGGATAACAGATAATAGCAAAGATAATCAGCAAATTCAATACAGATGTTAGAATAAAGTAGTCTTAAGAAAATAACATTTAAAAAAACTCAACCCTCTTCCCCCTCACTCCTTCCCTAAACCTCCCACTGAAACATTCAAGTATACTGAGTAAAGTTAATTTGAGACCTAATAAAGTTGAAGTTAAAAAAAAAGACCAACTCCAAAAAAAGTCAGGACAAGGTAAAAAGAAAACATCTATAAAACAAAATTAATTAAATAAAGGATTGTACCAAGTAACTAGGTTTGCTTGAAATTCAAAATCAAATCATAAAGTTGACCCCATTTAAAAGTAAAGCCCTCTAACTGGTGTTTCATGCTACCTAAAATTCTTTCATATCTTAAATTGTGAAGGATCTCATTCCTCCATTCAATCAGAGAAGGGGTCTGATGATCCTTCCAGTGGTTTAAAATTACTTTTTTTTTTTTGCTGTTAAGGCAATCACAGATATATAGTTTTTTAGCAGAAGAAGAGATATTAGTCAAGTCACCAATCAAACATGCAGTATCTGAGGAGTAAAAAAGTGAGTTTAACCAAGCTTGTCTCCTACAAAACATTTACAATCAGTCCAGAAGGGGATCACAAGTGGACATTCCCCAAAAATATGGGAAGGAGAGCCCTCCTCAGATCCACATTTGAAACAAGCCCTCACAGTGATTAAGCTGAAATTAAATAGTTGTATTGGATCCAGAAGCAAATGATTTTAATGGAGCAACATAGATGTAACAACAAGAACAAAGTGTTCTAGCTTTTGGACCAACCCGTCCTTCTTCAGAAGCCTAATGGCAGTTGTTTAGAAAAAAATAATACTTTTAACAGCTAGAGCATGCAGAAAAAACTGAAAAAATCCCCATTGGTCTAAAATACTCATTTAAAAAATACAGATGTTGATGTCAGAGAAGTTTAACAGTACCATATTATCTTTAGCCAGGAGGGTCCCAGGGTCAAAGATGCTTGATGCAAAACACATTCAAAGTTTTATTGGCGTATAATAGGCATTATGAAGTATGTTTATTTGAATTAGCTTTAGTTTGTCATTAAAAATGTATTTATGCAGGTCTCTCCATATTGAAGACCAATCTGAAGGGTAAATAAAGAAGCTTATTAGACCAGTATTTAGATACTGTTGATATTTCTGATGAGATTTTTGACAAAAGATATTGATATAATTTGGAAATAGCATGTTTTTTTAACAATGTTCAAAATTTCTTTTGTTATTTCACTGTGATCTTCCAGCCAAGGTGGACTAACAAAATGGGATATAAGAATCAGTTTTAGAATAAATAGTTTTTGATAATGGGCTTTAGCTATTGAAAACTTTGATTTAATATGGGTAAGTATGGTGGCAGATGTGCAGTCTACTTGTATGACTCCCTCCAGGGCCACGCACTACCTACCCCCAAGCTCGATCACAGTGCCCAACCCATCATCCTAAAAATCTCCCCAACCAAGGCCATAGCCCACTTTATCTTACATACCCCCATGGGCCCAAAGTCTAGGAGGGTAGCATCTTTCAAAAAAAGAGGTGTGCAAGAACAAAGGGGCACAATTTGAAGATGGTGGGTGGCTCAGAGATAATGAAAGGAAGTACTTCTTCACAGACAGGGTTGTGGATGCATGGAACAGCCTTCCAGAGGAGGTTGTGGAGTCAAAAACAGTGGTTGAATTCAAGCATGCATGGGACAGTCATAAGGCAATTCTAGGGGGTGAGGGTAGAAAGAAGTAGGCTGCTGGTTAACTAGGATCTGCAGCTTATCCATTAGGTAGGAAAATGGGCAGACTGGGTGGGCCAAGCAGTCCCTATCTGCCATCAAATTCTGTGTTTCTATGTTACATAGAGCTCCGCCTGAGCCAATCCACAGACATAGTCCTCCTAGTCCACCACTCTCCCTAGCAACTACCCCTCTGCACCCCACCAGGTATCCACCACCTAGTATCTCTCAGGATCTTATAGTATTACATACTGTATGTACTAGTTTATTTAGATTAGCTTACTTGTAGTCTGTACACCACACATTGAAACCTGTATGCTCCACTGTATCGCTGAAATTGCTTTGTATGTCCATTTGCTTTGCTTTGTATGCTCTTTTTTGTATCTCACCTGTATTGTTCCCCAATGTTTTGCTCCTCCAAAATGTTGTCTCCCCTCCCTGCGATGAGGTGCCTTTGTAAATGAGTCTTTGACTCAAAGGTTGTAAATCTGAATTGTGAATAAATAAAAATAAAATAAATAATGTCATCAAAAGCTATCAAATTCCCATTATTTAAAAGATCCTTCACTGAACAATTTTCTAACAGTGGGAGCCATTTAAAGGGACACTGTCAACCTGTTTTCCATCATATTATTTCTAGTTAAAAACCCACATTTTATGATTGCTTACCTTCTCTAAAATTCATTGATGTTGCTGTTTATTTTGTCTGTCTCCTTGTTTAGTAGAACTGAAATGCATGCTAATGTATATTTATAAACAACCTTCTTTTGTTTACATTCCTGGATCTGTCCTTACTGCATAACTTCCTGAACATTAGAAACACCTCTAAATTGTGCAGTCACGCATGATGTAACACTGTCTTAAATTCCCACTGCATATGAGTGATTAGACTGTGTTGTGGGTGTTTCCAGGAAAGATGCAGTTGGAGCTGATCAAGGAATGTAAACAAACCTGGTTTTGTGTGGTAACACCCGTATGTTTGGCAGTCTGTTTTTCACTTTTTTAAAGGAAAAAAGAATGCAAATCAAACTCCCAACTGCATCTGCAATCTTTACAGAATGTTGGCAATCATAAAATGTATTTTTTAAATTAGGGACATTTTGAGACCTAAAGGGGTTGACAGTGTCCCTTTAATATTTAACAGCTTGTTTCTTAAAGAAAAATTAGTATTATTTAAAAGGGACTGATTGATATCCTTAAAAAGAGAAATCTGAGCAAAGCTACATAACTAATTAAAATACTTGAATGCAGTCCCAATAATAGATTTTTTGCAGCTTACTAGGACGAGATTTGAATGTCATGTAGAAAAATGCATTAAAAGAGATGTTGTTTATCTATAGAATTTCCTTCTCATTAGTTATCCATACAGTACTGTATGTATCAACATTATTATTTAAGAGAGACTACTAGAAAAGTTTGTTTAAATGACTAGTCAGGTAGAAAAGAAAAAAGTTTGATAACTTAAGGCCTCCTTGCTGTTCAGTAAGCAAAAGCGTATTGTATGTCATTCTAAGAGGCTTATTAAGCCAGATACAGTTTGCAATTAATTAATGAAGTTTGTTAATCCAAGGAAGGGGTAAATAATAATTCAAGGCATTGAGCTGATATAATAACCTAGGAAAAACATTCATTTTGACAATGTTAATTCTGTCTAACATAGAAAGGGGCAGTTTTCCCCATCTTTCGAGATCTAATTTGATAGCTGCTAACAAACTGGTAAACTTAAGATCTATTATTTGCCCTGGATCACGTGACAGCACTAATCCTAAATACTTGAAATGGTCATGGGACCAAGAGAAACCATATTTAACTATACCTTCTTTAATATTATTGTTATTTAAATGTAAGACAGTTGTTTTAGGTGCATTAATTTTACAGTATAAAAATCAGCTAAACTGAACAATAGTAGAAATAATGGCAGGGAGTGAAATCTCTGGGTTGACCACATGTAGTAGTATATCATCGGCAAAAGTCGAAAGGGTTAGAACATGTGACCCTACTTTAATTTCTTTAATATTTGGGTTGTGATTCAGAAAATAGAGAAAAGGTTCTATATCAAATTTAAAAAGGATCGGGGAGAGGCGACAACCTTGCCTTGTACCAGAATGGAGCTTATTGGGAGACAAAAAAAATACCATTAATATAGAGCCTGGCAGTAGGGTAGGAATTCAGAACTTTTATCCAGTCTAGAAATTTAGAGGGAAATCTAAACTTAGATAGGGTTTCAAACAGAAAGAAGATATTGACTGTATCAAATGCCTTCTCTGCATCTAGGGATACCAGCACATCAGGTGTCCTGGCCTCCCCAGACAGAGAGAAGATATGAGACAATTTCCTAATGTGGTCCGAAACAGATCTTCCCGACATAAAACCCACTTGATTGCAAGAGATCAATGAATCCCAGACAGTTTTAATTCTAGTGGCCAGGATTTTAGGTAAGATTTTCATATTATTATTAATTAAGAAGATTAGCCTGTAATTTGATATTATATCTTTAGGTTTCCCTTGTTTGGGGATTAATACTATGACATCTTCTAGGAGAGTATGGTCAGAAATTCCCTCAACACTGGTGTAGTCAAAGAAAGTCAAAAGAAAGGAGATTAGCTCATGTTTGAAAACTTTATAAAAATTCAAAGTTAGTCCATCTGAACCAGGGGATTTATCCATTTTTAAGGAATTTATTACATTCAGTATTTCTTTCATGGTGATAGAAGAAATTAAGCTTGCAGATTTTATGGCTGGGCAGGGTGGGACATTGGAACTTACTTAAATAAAATCTACAGTCATCCAATTCAAATGTTTCAGTGTTTAGATTATATAAATTCTTAAAGAATAATTCAAATTCAGTAGTTATTTCTTCAGCATAGGTTTTAACCAAGCTATCTCTATCTGATTTTATGAATGTAATAATCTATTTTATTCATGATGTTGAAGTCTATGGGTTAAAAGTTTAGACGGCTTTTCCCCTTGATCCAAATATGTAGCTCTTGTTTTCAAAATCTGAAATTCTACTTGTTCTCTGCATAGTTCAGTACAGGTATTTCTTAGGTCTTGCAATTGGATTAATTTGGGGTTCCCCAAGATAGAGAGACCTTTAGATGTTAATTTTCCAACAACTTCTAAGGTTTCACTGAGTTTGCCAGAATGCTATGTTTTACATTGAAAAGCAAGTCTTATAAAAAGACCCCTGATACAGCATTTAAATGATGCTCAAATAATATCAAATTTGCATTACTGGAATTTCAGCCTATCCTGCAAAGGAGCCAGTTGATAAGTGAGTACAAGGAGCAAGTATGTGTAAGTCTATCAGCACCACTTGTGAACTGGCAGGCTTTGTTGAGGACCATTTTTTACCCTTCAAGTATTAAGTCACAGGCAGCTCCATAGATCGGTAGACCATAGTCAGTGAGGAGGAGGACCAAACTTGAGACTGCCAGGCAGCTAGCTTCAGTGGTAAGATTTAAACATTGTTGGAAGAGTGCCCCTAATTTTCTGTTGGCCATAATTGTGATGTTCTCAACATGGGTTGCACAAGACAGGGTAACATCCAGGTTGACATCTAGATATTTAAATGAGTCAACTTTGTTCAATGGTAGCACAAAGTGAATTTTGGATAACCAAGGGATGGACTATTTTCTTCCGGTGAGACCCAGAGAGCAGCATTGTCTTTGTCCTTTTATAGTTTAGGACGTTTATTGTTCTCAAAACAGTCCTCCTCAGATTTAAAGCTTGATTGCAGGTCATTAGAAAGACTCCCAAGCTGTGAGCTACTATCAAAAATTACTGTATCATCTGCGTAATGTAACATCTTTGAGTGGGAGCAGGCTTTAGGGAGTTTGTTAATGAATAGTCCAAAGAGGAGCTGACCAAGTATAGACCCCTGAGGGACTCTAACCATGATATAGTTAGCATTAGAGAGCACTCCATCAATCCCTACTCTCTGTGACCAACCCATGAGATAACAAAAAAAAAACAAGCCACAGTTTCATAGGAGAGGCCCAGGGCAGTGAGCTTGTCCAACAGTAGAGGGTGGTTAATGAGGTCAAAGACTTCTGTCAAGTCAGTGTATGTGGCACCAGTGCCCTATGTCCAGAGCTTCATTCAGGTGGTTGGTGTACTAAATGAGGGCTCTTCCAGCGCTGTGTAGTTTTCTAAAGCCACGTTGTTGTTTACACATCAGATTGTATTTAACTATGATACTAGTTGGCATGATGCAGTTTTTTCCAATGCCTTAGACAAGAGGGAAAGGATAGAGACTGGCCTATAGCTGGTCACTTTAGAGCAGTCTCCACTTTTTAGCACATGTGTAACTATAGCAGCATTACAGATATCAGGGAACTAGAAGAACTGCAAGGACAAGTTGAAAATCTTTGTCAGGGCAATTGCAAGCTCATCAAGTGCCAGGGCTAGTAGCTTTATGTCTACCATATACTCACCCATCCTTGTCTTACCCAGGACCCTTTTCACATAGAAGAGGGTTTCTTTAATAGTGATATGCTTAAGTAGAACTGGGTGAGATTGGTTCAAAGGTCAGTTTGTATGCTTTGTCCAGTAAGGTCACCCACATTGTCCTCAGATGCTTTGTCTGGGGGAAGGACCGAGCTTAGGTCAGTGAAGGCCTCATTGAAGGTGTTTCCCTTTAGGTTCAGGTCATCTTCTCTGGCTTTTTGTTGTACTAATTTAGTGATCAATTGTTTTTATATTTGGAGCAAATCTGCCAAAGTTTTAAGATGAGCAATATTATGTGCACTCAATAGCTTATTAGTTAGTCATGATTAGGTATAGTTTCTTTAAATAAACATTTTCGTTCAATACAGTCTGATAATATTGACCCCAAGGATGGTAACAGCATTTTGTATCCAAAAATGTATCTACCTGATCTGTGCTATATGTTTAATAATTTTCTGCCCTAGCTGAGTCTTAACCAAAGAGTTGGTGTTCCTTTAGGTAGCTTTAACATTTATTTATATAATGAATTGGGATGAACTGGGATATGTAGGGAGAGGCATCACCAGCAGAAAAAAGGAAGTTGTTATCCCCCTGTACAAACAATTGGTGAAACCCCATCTGGAGTACTGCATCCAGTTCTGGAGACCCCATCTCCACAAGGACATAGACAGGATGGAGGCAGTTCAGAGGAGGGCAACTAAAATGGTGCAGGGTCTGCTAGAGATGCCATATGAGGAGCTTAATATGTATACCCTTGAGGAAAGGAGGGAGGGGGGCATGATAGAAATGTTTAAGTACCCCAGTGGAATCAATAAAATCCAGGAGGGTAACATCTTTCAGAAAAAGAGATGTGCAAGAACAAGGGGACACAATATGAACATGGAGGGGGAATGGCTCAGAGGCAATGTGAGGAAGTATTTTTTTTCACAGAGAGGGTGGTGGATGCATGGAACAGCCTTCCTGAGGAGGCTGTGGGGTCTAAAACTGTGGGAGAATTCAAGAATGCATGGGACAGACATAAGGCAATTTTTGTGGGGCTAGGAAGAAATAGGCTTTTGGTTAAATAGGATCTGCAGCTTATCCTCTAGATAGGGAAATGGGCAGACTAGATGGGCCAAGCGGTCTTTATCTGCTGTCAAAGTCTATATTTCTTTTTTTTTAATTTAAAGTTATTACACAATTTCCATCATAAAAAGCAGCATACAAAGAAGCTGACAGAGACACACTGATACATAATAAAAAGATGCTGCCCCCCTTGCCTCCTCTTACTGCAGTAACCCATCGCCGAACCCGTAATTGCCAAGCCTCTAATTAAAAGGCCTTAAAAAAGCAATGAGCCTATTGTAAAATTAGTTTGGAACCAGAGAGATTAATGAGTGAAGGGGATTCCAGATTCCAACATAAGTTGCCAGTCTGTTGTGTAGGCTGGCTATTGCTTTTTCTGTGTGCAAATTGGATAAAACTCCTCTTGCCCATTCCTGGAAAGAAGGGGATGACCTGTCTTTCCAATGATGAAGAATTACTTTCTTAGCCGACAAGGTGACCATGGATATGTGAAATTTATGCATCTTGACTCTAACAAAAGACAGGTCCCTCAGGACACATACCTCAGGGATAAAGTATTTTTGGAGGCCCAACAAGGGGTCTAAGGAGGTTTGAATTGAGACTCAAAGTGTGGAAATACTTGGGCAAGTCCAAAGCATGTGGAAAAGCATGCCCTCATCTTGCAAACATTTGTTACATTTATTGGAGTCTAAGTAGCCCCACTTGTGGAGCTTAACCGGGGAATAGTATAGGTTGTGTTATACTTGATATTGCATGAGATGCAGTCTATCCTGAGAGATAAATTTGTGACATGACTTCCAGAGAGAATGCCAATCTAACTGCAGATGGGGTAAAAATTACTCCAAAATCTTGATGGCCCAAAAGGGCCCCCAAACTTTTTGTGAAACAAAACCTGATATAATTTAGAGATTATGCCAGAGGATCCAGAAAGTGGGGATATCTCGGGTATCAGAGAGGAGATGCTCTGAGAGGGAGAAGTACTCCCCAAGGAGATTACTAGTAAATGCCTCAATTGCAAGACTTTGAAGAAAGAAGAAATCGGAATATGGAATTTTCTAACCATCTCCGCCACTGATAGCCAGTGCCCCTTATCATCACTAAAGGTCGAGAGCTTCCCCTCTTCGAGTTGAGGCAACCAAAGATGGGAAATTTGATTCTTGATAATAGTAAATGACGGAGAGTTCCATATAGACTGGGCCAGGTCCAGATAGGGAGAGTACTGCAAAAAGGAGCACATCTATAGGTAGACCCTTAAAGAGGTCCTTATTATGGGACAATCTACAGCCGTACTTACTTGAGATAACTTAAGGAAAAATAACGCGAAAGGGTCCAGATTATTGGCCTTAATTGCATCCAATTCTATCAAAATCTATATTTCTATGTTTCTATGAATTTATTATAAGATCCAATGAATTAAAATCAGTGTTTTACCATACTTCAACAGCATAGCATCCCTGATCTATGTGTTTAGCATTAATGAATTTTAGCATCAGTGACATTGACATACCACCAAATATTCTATTAATTCTCTTCAGTGCTCGAGCCGTGTTCTGCATTTTACTACCAACATGTTTAACACGTTTGTTCCATTTCATATTGTGATTAAAAGTCAGGCCCAAGTATGGAATTTCCTGAACAAATTTCAATGGCTTATTTGCTAAGTATAATTTTTAATATTTAATTTTACTGCAAAAGACCATGGGTTTGATTCTCAAAGCTCCCAGCATGTTGCAATGAGCTTGTGCCACAAAGAATAGCAAAAAGTGCCCCTTGCACCAAATGATGTGCCAGGAGCAATTCTCAATGGCAGCCTGCATCAACTGCAGGCTGCCTGCCTCAAACAGTGCTTGGGTGTCCTGTGCATCCAAAAATGGTCTGAGGCATGGCACTAAGGGGTTTGCGGCAGACACAGGATGCCATATACCCTAATGCAGGATTCTCAGAAGTCTCACAGAGGAAGAAATTCTAAGTATCCTTAGACCAGCCAGGGCCAGTCTAAAGGTACTTAGAACATTCTAATTTGAGAGAGTTTTCCTGTTTGTGGCAATGTGCTGTGGTCCCCCCTCCCAGATCCATGATGCTCCCCTAATTAATAGAGTACAAACCCCTGTAGTGGTATAGTGGCTCCCCTCCTGATCCCCAATATCCCCATAATGCATGAAGTAAAAAACTCAGGGGTGGTATAGTTGCCCTCTCCCTGATCTCAAATTTCAGATGCCACCAATAATATATATATATATATATATATATATATATATATATATATAGTAGCTTCCCATCCCTAGTGGTCTAGTGGCCCCTCCTGATCCCAGATGCCACCCAATTATAATAAATATATATATATATATATATATATATATATATATATATATATATATATATATGTATATATGTATATATATATATATATATATATATATATATATATATATATATATATATATATATATATATATATATATATATATATATATATATATATATATATAATGGTAGCTTGGTAGTGCTACCATATTTAGGGTTGAGCAGCCTTTATAAGGTTAAATGGTGAAAATCCGCACCCTAATAACTTTGCTACTCTTCAACGGATTTGCCTGAAATTGGCAGGCACGGGGTATAACCATAGATCTCAGGATCTGCCAACTTTTTTACAGGTCAGATATATGGCTGCAGAGTTATTAAGTGACATCATTGCATGCAATTATAGTTGCTTGCGCATTCTTTGCTCATGCCTACAGGTCGCACGGTTTGTGCGACTGGTCCAAACACTTCAGGAAACATGCAGCTAGTGTCCCTGATGTGCTTTTTGAAGATTTCATGGAAAAATATTGAACGGTTCAAAAGTTCCCATTATAAATCAATTGGAAAAGTTAACAAAAAGTTCGACACTTTTACAAATGCACCTTTTAGTGTCGCAAATGGCCCTAGTAGTGTCACAAAACCACCATTTTGTTTTAGTTACGGATCAGAAAATTGCTTGGTGCTTAAAATTCGGACCCTCTAGGAACACAATTCTTTTTGTATTCACCTAGTCAGACCCTCAGGATGCTGACCATGTCATTATTTTGAGGTTAACCACTCCAGAAATATGTTTTCCAAATTTCTTGGAAAAGTAGTGTTAAAAAATAGTGTTGCACGTTCAACACTTTTGCAAATTTTTGTGAAAACTTTCTCAAATTAAGACACTACTTTTCCAGGCTATGGCAAAATGACAATAATTCTTTGCCACCCTGCTGCAAAAGAACTGTTTGGTCTTTTGGGCTGAAATTTGGAGGGAAGGCAGCCAACATCTTACAGATGTGCCTTTCAGTGGTTTGGTGAAAAAATATTGCAAGGATACAAAGTTACGTGTAACCCCCTTGTTACCCGGGATTACTAGAATCCCAGTAAGACCTAGTGTTAGGCAGGGAAGGCAGCTTGTGAAACTCCAGTTAAATGGGTTTCATGCTGTCTCACTCTGTTCTCAGTCTCAGCTGAGACTGAGGGATGACATCTACATAGAACTGTTGCAGCTGCATGAGCCACAATGGAATCTGCAGCAGGGAGTTGGAATAGAATGTTGGGAGGTTTGAACAGTAGTCTTTAGGTCAGTTGGAGTTGGGAGCTTGCTGAGAGAGCAGCAAAGTAGCTCTGTGTAGGCTTGAGGAGCCTCAGCCCTGACATAGGGCTACCATTCAGAAAAAAGGTATGTGTCTCCAGCTTAAGAGAGACACATAAGCAGTTTTAAAGTGGTGGAGACCGCTGATTTGGGTTTCAGTGCCCCATCCCTCAGGGGATGGGGTAGGAAGGGTTTCCTGCATATTCCTGGGGCAACCCCCCTGGTTCTGCTACTAGTGGAGAAGCTGCCTATTTGTTCCAGAGTTTTTGGGAAACAAGAAGATTTGTGAATCGCCTGTGGGGCACCTGCAACTGGAGGGTGAGTTTCTGCTCTTCCTAAAGGGCCTGTGTTTTTCACCCTGTGACTTGTGTGATAGTGGGGATTGGACTACTGAAATGGTGGGAGGCCTAGAGTAATAGGCTTAGCCAAAAAGTAAAAGTATGTTCAAGTCCAGCACTTATGGGAAGTCAAGACATGTAGAGGAGATGTGACATACATCTGCCCAGTAATCTACATTGCCAAGCTTTCAGTAAAAGAGTTGCTTAGTTTCCAGAGAAATGGCCGGGTATGGATTATGGGAGCTGGAGGTAGGAGACCCCCCATCTTTAGTGACCAGGTCCACCTCTACGGATTTGCTCTGTGGATTTCTACTTTGCCTCATGCACTTGGCCAGTGATGAGGGAAGTACCCAGATGTGGGATTGGAAGGAAAATTCCCTCTAGGAGTCGAAGGTTCTAAGGTGGTTTGGGGAGCCACAACAGGAAAACTGGTTCATTTCCCAAAATGGACCACGGATCAAGTGGCGGGGGGGGAGCCGGGCCAGTGGAGAAAACCCAAGTAGTGTACAAGTCGGGCTGTGTACCCAAAGCTGCTTGCAAGTCCGGGCTGTGTGCCTGGTGGTTTCAGAGCCTGAGGGCTGGAAATGTGAAGAAGTGTTCTGTTGTCTCTAATCTGCATTACCAGGAATGTAGCCCTGTGGGGGTCCATCTATGCTTTGTTTGTTCAGCTTGGATGTGAATAAAAGCTACACTGTAGAATCCCATTCCCGGTTTTGGACATTACAGTTATTGCTTCCTGTGTTCAGATTTAATTGGGTGCCCCTGTGCAGAGTAGCCAAACCTAGGCCCCCTGTGCCAAGTAACCTCATCCTCCCCGAACCCAGTCCCCACCAAGTACTAATGTCAGCTTCAACAGCATGCCACCTGTCGTTTTGCTAAAAGGAGGGGTCCAGGGGTTACATACGCTACTCCTAAGTTGACATTTTTTCCCAAAGACTAACATGGTGAGGTCCGTCGTGCCTTTCCGGGCTCATATCTCAGAAATGGTGCGAGATACAGAATTTTCATTGTGACAATGTGTTGCCCTATGGGCTACACATTTTGTGAAAGCCTAGCCAGGAAAGTCATGAATCATGTGAAATTTTAATTTTTTTTTTTACGTCGTACGGTTAGTGAGATATTACCATTTTAGTATTACAACTGATCGTTTTCTGCTCTGAGACACATTATTATGCAGACATTGTTTGTTTTCACTGTGTTTCTCAATGGAGCTTTTGGGGTAAAATAGGGTGTGTGCTCCAGCAGTCGACCTTCCGTTTCTGTTTGTGTTTGTCTTTCATTTTGCGTCATCGTTGTTCTTACCTTTACCATTTGCATTTCCAATTGTATTCCCATGCCTGTGTGCATTAGTGTTTGTGTTTCCAAATGTGCTTGCATTTGCATTTGCATTTCTGTTTCCTTTGGCATTATTGTTGCTGTTACCATTACTATTTCCGTTTAGGAATGCAGTACTGTGACCGTGCGCATTACTGTTTGTATTTCCATATGCGCTTGCATGTGTGTTTGCCTTTCTGTTTTCCTTCACATTATTGTTGTTGTCACAGTTATCATTTGCATTCACAACAGCATTACCGTGACCGTTCGTGTCATCATTTGTGTTTCCGTGTGCACTTGCATCTCCATTTGTGTCACTTTTTGCTTTGGTGTCACTTTGCCCCAGCGTTTCTATTAACACTTGTTTTACAATTTACATTTGCTTCACCATCTGTGTAACCATTATTGCTTGTGTTTTCATTGCTGTTACTATTACTATGTAACAAAAAATCACATGGTGGGAGCACATGACCCAAAGGGCCTCTCCGCTCCCACCACCAGATTCTATTCACTATTTATAGTCCTCATTCTCAAAAAGAAGGGAAATTAGATGCTAAAAACTCCATTTAATGCATCAGTTAGGGTTGATACATGTTCAGTGAAAACCTAACTAATAAACTTATGAATCATGTGAAATTTAAATTGTTTTACTACGTTCTACGGTTACTGAGATATTAGCAATTTAGTATTACAACTCCTCGTTTTCTGCTCTGAGGGCCATTATTATGCATACATTGTTTGTTTTCACTGTGTTTCTGAATGGAGCTTGTGGGGTGTGCTATCCAGTTACTGTTATACATTGGCTTAACAGTTTTCTTTCCATGTCTGTTTCCATTAGTGTTCCAGTGTACGCCGCTGTGTGCGTTACTCTTTGCATTTCTGTTTGTGCTTGTGTTTGCATTACTGTTACCATTTGTGTCTCCACTAATGTTTGTCTTTCTGTTGTACCTGCATTTCTATTGATAATTGCTTAACAATTAATGGCTGTGTCATGATGTGCGTGACCATTAACACGTTTGTATTGGTGTTACCATTACTATGTCACAAAAAATATCACGTGGTGGGGCTCCACACTCCCACCACAACATTCCATTCACTATTTATAGTCCTCATTCTCAAAAAAAAGGGAAATTAGAGGCAAAAATACTCAATTTCAATGCATCAGTTAGGGTTGTTCCACAATGACAAAAGTGAGGAAGTTCAGTAAAGTTAGAAAACTGTGGACTTGCATGGTATCAGCCAGGAATTGCCCCATCTCCTCCATACCAACACATATACACAGCAGGAACTGTATCTTGAGTGGATATCCACAGGCAATAAAAGCTATGGACATTTATGGTATACATCCCTGTTTGTAGGAGGATGCAAGTTATGACAGTTAGGAGTTACATGGCTTCAGCCATGCAATGCCCCCCCTTGACTCAACCACAGATGAGGTACTGTATTGTGAGTGTATACTGTTAGGGAAAGAAAGGTTATAGATATTCATGTTACAGCTTCATGACTAAATAACACAGAACTTGGAACACTTAGTTGTTGCATGGCATCAGGTAGGTAATGCCACCCCCCAGCGAGACAATGCCCTTCATCCCCCCATGCCCACGCTGGGCATGGACTGTATTGTGAGTGGAGAATCACAGGACAAGAAGGCTGATAGAGATTAATGCTGCACCTTTGTGGTTGTAGGGACACACAGGTTAGGGAAGTGTGGACTTGCATGGCATCAGCCAGAGAATGACCACCACCCCCCCACACAAACCCACATATACATACAGAAGGAACGGTGTCTTGCGTGGATATCCACAGGGAATAAATGCTATAGACATAAATGGTATATATTCCTGTTTGTAGAAGGATACAAGTCATGACAGTTAGAAGTTGCATGGCATTAGCCAGGCACCCCCCACCCCACCCCCACTGTACGTGAGGTACTCTATTGTGAGTGGAGACTCTCAGGGAAATAAAGCGATATTAATCTTACATTGTTATGATTGAATGACACAGAACTTGGAATACTTAGTTGTTGCATGGGCTAGGCGAGTGTAGACTCTCAGGAAAACAAAGGTTATGAATATTCATGTTACAGCTTCATGACTGAATAACACAGAACTTAGAACAGTTAGTTGTTGCATGGCATCAGGTAGCCAATGACCCCCACCCTAGCTAGGCAATGCCCCTCCTCCCACCTCCCCCCATGGGCACATACTGAATCCTGAGTGGGGAGTCACAGGGAAAGAAGGTCCATAGTGGTTAATGGTGTACCTTTGTGGTTGTGGAACAGACAAGTTAAGGAAGTGTGGACTTGCATGTCATCTACTAGGAAATGCCCTCTCCCACCACACACCAACACATGCACCCAGAAGGAACTGTATCTTGAGTCCATATGCACAGGAAATAAATGCAATGGACATTAATGGTATACATGCCTGTTTGTAGGAGGAGACAAGTAATGACAGTTAGGAGTTGCATGGCATTAGCCAGGCAATGCCCCCCCATCCCCACTGCACATGAGGTACTCTATTGTGAGGGGATACTCTCAGGAAAACAAAGGTTATGGATATTCATGTTAAACTTCATGATAATAACCCAGAACTTGGAACACTTAGTTGTTGCATGGCATCAGGTAGCCAATGACCCCCACCCCAGCTAGGCAATGCCCCTCTTCCCCCCATGGGCACGTACTGAATCCTGAGTGGAGAGTCACAGGGAAAGAAGGCCCATAGAGGTTAATGGTGCACCTTTGTGGTTTTAGGGGCAGACAAGTTAGGGAAGTGTGAATTTCCATGGCATCAACCAGAGAATGCCCCTCTCCCACCACACACTGACACATACAGCCAGAAGGAACTGTATCTTGAGTGCATATGTACAGAAAATAAATGCTATGTACATTAACGGTATATATGCCTGTTTGTAGGAGGAGACAAGCAATGACAGTTCGGAGTTGCATGGCATTAGCCAGGCAAAGCCTCCCCCCACCTCCACTGCACATGAGGTACTCTATTGTGAGTGGAGTCTCTCAGGGAAATAAAGTTTATGGATATTAATGTTAAACTGTTATGATTGAATAACGCAGAACTTGGAACACTTAGTTATTGCATAGGCTAGGTGAGCGTAGACTCTCAGGAAAACAAAGGTTATGGATATTCATGTTACAGCTTCATGACTGAATAACACAGAACTTAGAACATTTAGTTGTTGCATGGCATCAGCTAGCCAATGACCCCCACCCCAGCTAGGCAATGCCCCTCCTCCCCCTTCCCCCATGGGCAAGTACTGAATCCTGAGTGGAGAGTCACAGGGAAAGAAGGCCCATAGAGGTTAATGGTGTACCTTTGTGGTTGTAGGGGCAGACAAGTTAGGGAAGTGTGGACTTGCATGGCGTCTACCAGGGAATGCCCTCTCCATCACACACCAACACATACACCAAGAAGGAACTGTATCTTTAATGCATATGAGCAGGAAATAAATGCAATGGACATTAACAGTATACATGCCTGTTTGTAGGAGAGACTAGTTATGACAGTTAGGAGTTGCATGACATAGCCATGTAATATCGCCCTCACTGCACATGAAGTACTCTATTGTGAGTAGAGACTCTCAGGAAAACATAGGTTATGGATATTCATGTAATAGCTTCATGATTGAATAACACAGAACTTGGAACACTTAGTTGTTGCATGGCATCAGGTAGGTAATGTCACCCGCCAGCTAGACAATGCCCCTCCTCCCCCATGCCCATGGTGGACATGTACTGTATTGTGAGTGGAGAATCACAGGACAAGAAGGCTGATAGAGATTAATGCTGCACCTTTGTGGTTGTAGGGACACACAGGTTAGGGAAGTGTGGACTTGCATGGCATCAGCCAAAGAATGACCACCACCTCCCACACACACACACACACACACATATACACCAGAAGGAACTGTGTCTTGAGTGGATATCCGCAGGGAATAAATGCTATAGACATAAACGGTATATATCCCTGTTTGTAGGAGGATTCAAGTCATGACATTTAGGAGTTGCATGGCATTATCCAGGCATTCCCCCCCACCCCCACTGTACGTGAGGTACTCTATTGTGAGTGGAGACTCTCAAGGAAATAAAGCTTATGGATATTAACGTTACATTGTTATGATTGAATAACACAGAACTAAGAACACTTAGTTGTTGCATGGGCTAGGCGAGTGTAGACTCTCAGGAAAACAAAGGTTATGAATATTCATGTTACAGCTTCATGACTGAATAACACAGAACATAGACACTTAGTTGTTGCATGGCATCAGGTAGCCAATGACGCCCACCCTAGCTAGGCAATGCCCCTCCTCCCCCTTCCCCCATGGGCATGTACTGAATCCTGAGTGGGGAGTCACAGGGATAGAAGGCTCATAGTGGTTAATGGTGTACCTTTGTGGTTGTAGGTGCAGACAAGTTAGGGAAGTGTGGACTTGCATGGTGTCTACCAGGGAATGCTCTCTCCCACCACACACCACACATGCACCCAGAAGGAACTGTATCTTGAGTGCACATGCACAGGAAATAAATGCAATGTACATTAACGGTATGCATGCCTGTTTGTAGGAGAGACAAGTTATGACAGTTAGGAGTTGCATGGCATTAGCCAGTTAATATCCCCCCCCCACTCCCCACTGCACATGAGGTACTCTATTGTGAGTGGAGACTCTCAGGAAAACAAAAGTTACGGATATTCATGTTACAGCTTCATGGTAATAACACAGAACTTGGAACACTTAGCTGTTGCATGGCATCAGGTAGCCAATGACCCCCAACCCAGCTAGGCAATGCCCCTCCTCCCTCCATGGGCATGTACTGAATCCTGAGTGGAGAGTCACAGGGAAAGAAGGCCCATAGAGGTTAATGGTGCACCTTTGAGGTTTTAGGGGCAGACAAGTTAGGGAGGTGTGAATTTCCAAGGGCGTCAACCAGAGAATACCTTCTCTCACCATGCACCGACACATACAGCCAGAAGGAACTGTATCTTGTGTGCATATGCACAGAAAATAGATGCTATGGACATTAACGGTATACATGCCTGTTTATAGGAGGAGACAAGTTATGACAGTTAGGAGTTGCATGGCATTAGCAGGGCAAAGCCCCCCAACCCCATTGCACATGAGGTACTCTATTGTGAGTGGAGACTCTCAGGAAAACAAAGGTTATGGATATTCATGTTACAGCTTCATGACTGAATAACACAGAACTTAGAACATTTAGTTGTTGCATGGCATCAGGTAGCCAATGACCCCAACCCCAGCTAGGCAATGCCCCTCCTCCCTCCTTCCCCCAAGGGCAAGTACTGAATCCTGAGTGGGGAGTCACAGGGAAAGAAGGCCCATAGAGTTTAATAATGTACCTTTGTGGTTGTAGGGGCAGACAAGTTAGGGAAGTGTGGACTTGCATGGCGTCTACCAGGGAATGCCCTCTCCACCACACACCAACACATGCACCCAGAAGGAACTGTATCTTTAGTGCATATGCACAGGAATTAATGCTATGGACATTACCGGTATGCATGCCTGTTTGTAGGAGAGACAAGTTATGACAGTTAGGAGTTGCATGGCATTAGCCAGGTAATATCCCACCCCCCACTCCCCACTGCACATGAGGTACTCTATTGTGAGTGGAGACTCTCAGGAAAACAAAGGTTACAGATATTCATGTTACAGCTTCATGATAATAACACAGAACTTGGAACACTTAGTTGTTGCTTGGCATCACGTAGCCAATGACCCCCTCCCCAGCTATGTAATGGTCCTCCTCCCCCCATGGGCACATATTGAATCCTGAGTGGAGAGTCACAGGGAAAGAAGGCCCATAGAAGTTAATGGTGCACCTTTGTGGTTTTAGGGGCAGACAAGTTAGGGAAGTGTGGATTTGCATGGCGTCAACCAGAGAATGCCCTCTCCCACCACACACCAACACATACACCAAGAAGGAACTGTATCTTGAGCGCATATGCACAGAAAATAAATGCTATGGACATTAACGGTATACATGCCTGTTTGTAGGAGGAGACAAGTTATGACAGTTAGGATTTGCATGGCATTAGCCAGGCAATGCCCCCCAACCCCACTGCACATGAGGTACTCTATTGTGAGTGAAGACTCTCAGGAAAACAAAGGTTATGGATACTAATGTAATAGCTTCATGACTGAATAACACAGAACTTGGAACACTTAGTTGTTGCATGGCCTAGGTGAGTATAGACTCTCAGGGAAAGAAAGGTAATGGTTATTCATGTTACAGCTTGATGATTGAATAACACAGAACTTGTAATATTTAGTTGTAGCATGGTATCAGCTAGGCAATGACCCCCCCAGAGGCAATGACCCTCCCCCTCACTCCCTCCCCCCCACGGGCATGTACTGGTATCCTGAGTGGAAAGTCACAGGAAAAGAAGGTGCATAGAGATAAATGGTGCACCTTTGTGGTTGTAGGAACAGACAAGTTAGGGAAGTGTGGACTTGCATGGCATCAGCCAGTGAACATACACACAGAAGGAACTGTATCTTGAGTGGATGTCCACAGGAATTAATGCTATGGACATTAACAGTAGACATGCCTGTTTGTAGGAGGAGACAAGTTATGGCAATTAAGAGTTGCATGGTATCAGCCAGGGAATGTTCCACCCCGCCCCCAACTGCACATGAGGTACTGTATTGTGAGTTGAGACTGTCAGGGAAACAAAGGTAATGGATATTCATATTATAGCTTCATGATTGAATAACACAGAACTTGGAACTGTTAGTTTTTGTGTGGCATCAGCTAGGCAATGCCCTCCCACCCAGCTAGGCAATGCCCCTCCTCTCCCCAACTCCCACCCACCCTGGGCATGTACTGTATTCTGAGTGGACAGTCACAGGAAAAGAAGGCTCATAAAGATTAATGGTGTATCTTCGTGGTTGTAGGGACAGAGAAGTTAGGGAAGTGTTGACTTGGATGGCATCAGCCAAGGAATGCCCTCCCCATACCCATGCATATACACAGAAGGAACTGTGTCTTGAGTGGATATCTACAGGCAATAAAGGCTATGGACATTAATGGTATACATGCCTGTTTGTTGGAGGACAAAAGTTATTACAGTTGGGAGTTGCATGGCATCAGCCATGCAATGCCCCCTTCCCGCCAGAGCAGGCTGTGTATCCAGTCAATTTCTTACTCATGTGTTGGATTCTGTACATTGAGTGAACAGACACTGTTAACGTAAGGGCATGGATATCAGCATGATACTTTCTTTTTTCCAGCGAGAGGTAACTTAGTATTCTTATCTGTGGCATGATGCTTCTCAGGTAGTATCGTGGTGCCCCCCACACTCCCGCCCCCGCCACACACATCAGGTACTATATCCCGACTTAAGACTTGGAGATGGAAAACATTCATGCTAATGATTCCCTATGGCATACTAACAAAGTAATCATGGCAATACATGTGTTAATTGCTTATCTATTGAGAACAGTTCAAGAAAAACTCTGGTTTGTAACAAAATACTTATTTATTTTCTATACGATTATTAAATTTTATAAAAAAATACAAATGAAATATGATGATTCTCAATTTCGTAATATAACAAAATATAGATTTATAAAAATATTCAAACATATTGCTTTATTATAAAAATAAATGGTTATTATTACACGTTTTAAAATAATTAGTTATTTGGAAAGTATTAGATTACTGAAAAATTATATGATATTAATAAAAAAAAATACTCATTTGAAAAATAAGAATATTTATGTGTTATAACAATATTATAATTCCCCGTATTTACAAACTATTAGATGTTTGAGGAAGGTGTGCTGCTGGTTGATTGAGGCAGCCCAGGCAGGAAGCTGGATTGATGTGGAGGTGCATAGGGAAGTGGAAGCTGTTGCATCAGAGTGAGAGGAGATACCGGTAGATGGCTCTGGAGGGTGTCCATCACAGGCCAGGGAGACGGGATATGTCAGCAAGTGAAGCAGTGCTGCTGTCTGCACTGGCACCTGCCGCTGTGCCCACAAGCTCAAGCGCAAGGTTGATTGTCGCTTGCTGTGCTGATAAAAGGTCTAGTATGCTTTGGTGTTCTTTTCAAAGCTCTTTTATTTCTGACATTAGACAGTCAACCTTGCGCTTGAGCCTGCAAACACAGCAGCAGTGCACAGTGTGGCACTTTTTATGTGGTTGATCTGTGAAGAGAAAAAAACTATTATCATGTGACAGTGACAAATTTACTTTACTGTTTTGTTTTAATCTAATGATATGTAGTTTCTGGGTCTGGTATTTTCAATGGCTGTATATTTGTATTTTTGGTTTACATAGTGATGAAGCATGGTGATCAGTAGTTGTCTGTAATCAGTCAGACAATGGCTTAGTTTAGTTGTCTTCTACACACTAGTTTGAACACTTTGGGATTGCACAGTGTTAGGTAGGCAAAGAGCCACCCCAAGCCAGGAGAGGTACTGCATTCTGAGTAGACAGTCACAGGAAAAGAAAATCCATAGACTTGAATGGTACATGTCTGTGGTTGGAAGGATACAGAAGTTAGAACAGTTAGCACTTGCATGGTGTTTGCTATACAATGCACCCCCCACACCCTCACCCCCAGCAGGTACTGCATCCTAAGTGGATATTTCCAGTAAGTATAAAAAAAGGGTTTCGATATAAATTGTACAGTTGCATGATTGCAGTAACACACTATTTGGTACAGTCTAGATAATTCCCTACACCACCAGAGAAGGTACTGCATGCTGAGTGCAGACTCACAAGAAAAAAGGTTATAGATATAAACGGTACAGCTTCATGATTACAGTAACACACTAGTGGGGACAGTTAGGAGTTGTACAATCACAGCCATGGAATACACCCTCTGGACAAAAGAACAGGTAATGCACCGTTAGTGGAGAGTCAGAGAAAAAGAAAGTGTATGAAAATAAATGGTACAGGTATATGATTGTAGTAGCATACTAATTACAACAGTTGTGAGTTGTATATTGTGAGGTATGCAGTGTCCCGTGCTGCCAGAGATGAGGTGCTGTATTGTGAGTGTACAACTGCAGGAAAAGAAGTCCATGTACATCTCTGTTGTGACTCTCTATTTGCAGTTATATAAGAGTTAGAAATGCTTGTGGTTTATGTTGTGAGTCACAGGATTGCTTCCAAGCTCAATATATGAGTTACAGGATGCACACTGTATAGTCACAGACACTGTCAAGCTACACACATCAATGATACAGTTCAGTGATTGCAGGTGTACACTACTTTGCATAGCTATGGCTTTTATGTACTCAGCCAAAAAATATACTCCCACAGCAGTTACTGCTTCCTGGGTGGTTAGGCACAGGAAGAGAAAAGTATGGGAATAAATGTTACAGCTATTTGATTGGAGTAAGAGAGAAGTTAGCTTAGGCCCTGTCCACACTATGCCTCTGTAACATAATAGAGGATGCAAACTGTTACTGCAACGGTTTGTTTGTACACCTGAAATGTAACAGAAAGCATTTTCGTAACTGTCGTTGAAACTACCTATGAGGTGGTTTAAACAATGGTTACGACAACAGCTCTGCCCCTGTAATCTTACCATCCATAGCATGGATGGGTGAGTGTGTCATTCCAACAGTCCCCTAGTGCAGTACGAACTGCATTGTGGGACTGGGTATCAGCGTAATGGTTGCCTGGGTCCCATATTGTGGGACGGCAGTATCGATTACGTAATGGACACCACTGTGGTGTGTATTCACTACGCTGCTCCCTGCCTACCATGGTTTGCATCCGTTGCCAGGCCTGAGTGATGTAGTGTGGATGTGGCCAAAGTTAGGAGGTGTGTGGTATTACTGAGACAATACATTGTACTGTCTGCTGAACCAGATAGTTTTCCATAACGCATGAAGTGTAAAAGAAATTATAATATGCACATCTACTGTTCAGTTGTAATGGTTGAGTACAGATAGACAATGATATTAAATGTACAGATACTGTTGTAGCAGTCTATGAGATGTTTGTGTGTGTGTTTATGTTAGTAGACTTACGTTTAGCACTGGTGCCAGGTTCCTGCTTCACCTGTGTCGTGATGTTGATCCAGTCTCCCCAACCACTGCAAGACACAGAAATAGATTGTTTAATACAAGCACGGTTTGTACTTTTATTACTGTTATCCTTATTGTAGCTATTTGGTTTTTCCATACACCTTTGATTGACCCTTCTTGTGTACGCTAATGTATGTGCTACCTTTTATGTTTTAGTGACTGCTTGTGTTTCAATTGGTGTAACTATTTGGGTTTGCACTTTTGTTTGACTTAGTGTTGGAGTCACCATTACTGTTTTACAAAAACATCATGTTGTGGCACTGTGGGGCACTTTGCTGTTCCATGGTGTTAGATAGGGAATGCCCCCCCCAACAAAAAAAAATTACAGAAGAGACATTACATTATCAGTGGAGACTGAGAGGAAAACAAAGGTTATCTGTGTATACGTTACAGCTCTATCATTGCACTAGACACTAGTTTAAAGAGTTAGGAGTTCTACAGTATCAGCTAGTAATGCCTCTCCACCTCCCTCCCAGGCCAGATAGTGCATCTTGAGTGACGAGTGACAGTAATAGACACTGATGGTGCACCTTTGTGGTTGCAGAAATACACAAGTTAGAACTTTTAAGAGATCGATGGCATTAGGCAGGCAATGCCCATGCCACCCCCCCACCCTCTCACTGTACATGAGGTACTGAATTGTGAGCGCAGACTATAAGTTAAACATTTATGGACATCAACGTTACAGGTTCATGACTGAATAATACACAAGTTAGAATGTTTAGTTCTTAAATGGCATCAGCCAGGCAATAGCACACCTCCCCAACTAGGTTGTGCATCCTAAGTGTACAATGATAGGGAAAGAAAGTCTATGGAGATGAATGGTGTGACTCCTTGGTTGTTAGAACACATAACTTTGGACAGTTAGGAATTCCATGCAATCAGCTGGGGAATCCTGATCCTTATCCCCCCTTTAAAGAAGACTTTGTATGCTGAGTGGAGACCCATGGTAAGAGTAAGGGCATGAATATAAACAATACACATGTTGATTGAAGAAACAGATAAGTTAGACGGCTTTGGGGGTGCATGTTGTTAAGTTAAGGTCATGGATATCAGAATAATATCTTCTTCATTGCAGGAATAGGGAAGTTACTATGCTTAACTATGGTATGATACTACTCAGGTAGTGTCACTGTGACTCCCTCCCCACCCAGACAGACACACAGGTACTATTTAATGACTTGAGACTCAGAGATGGAAAACATTCATGTTAATGATTTCATATGTTATGATGACAAAGTCAGTATGGCAATACCTGTGCTAAATACTTATCTGTTGAAAATTGCACAACAAAATCTCTGTTTTGTAAGAAAATACTTATTTATTGTCTACAGAATTCTTTACCAGTAATTACTACTGTGTCAGATATTAGTCCTTAGTTATACATTTAACAGATTATGTCCCTTGACTGGAGAATCACAGTAAACTACTGACATTTCCAGTTACAGAACAGCTTGCTGATTTCAGAGATAGATATGCTTGCATAATTAGTATTTCTATGTGGTCAGCAAGGCTATGTACTGTGATGATACATAAGGAGGTTCTACCTTGTCAGTGCAGAGGCAGAACACAAGTAGTGTGTTACACAGCTCTGTAACAGCAGCTCAGTGGTTGCAGAGGATCAAGAATCTGATGGATATAAAGTGGTCGGAGTAAGTATTATGAATGATTTTTTTGTACAATTTTCTTACCTTCTAACTAAACAAGGATGATACTGTTGGACTCTGATTGTTCACCCTCCATAGCCTTGGGTTCGGCTGGCACTACCTTGTTCTGTGGTGGGGGACACCTCTGACAACCTATGAATGAAAGATAATAATGATTTTGGTTGAGTATGGTATATATGTCTTCACTTATTTAAAATACATTTCTTTGAACAATTCTAGTCTTGTCTGCCAGTTAAGGTACACCTAGATGAGGTGCTGTATACTTATGGAATAGACAAGCGTACAATTTAATGGATTTAAATGTAACAACCACTTGATAGCAGTAACATACTAGCTATGATAGTTAACCCCCCCACGATGGGTTGAGCATCCTGAGACGATACTCACAGTAAACAAAGGTTACTAAAATAGACATTGCAGGTGAGTGATTAGCATGGCGTTACTTAGTGAATAGTATTCCTCCCCCACCACCAAAACTGCATGTGAAGTAGTGCATTGTGAGTGCACAGTCATGAGGAAAACTAAGTATACAGTATTGATGGTTCACCTTTGTGGTTTCAGGGGGTGTGCAGAATTTGGGAGTTATTTGGCATCAGTCAGGTAATGTACCAGCTTGTGGCTCGGAGATTACATTTATACTGGAGAAGTACAAGGAAATCACCATTGTGGAAAGAAATTGTACATCTCAATGACTGCAATATCAGATTGGTTCAGATAGTGATAAGTTTAACATTGTGAAATATGCAATGCCCTCCTCCTCATGGAACAGGTACTGTATCCTGAGCATGGAGTAACAGGCAAACAACAGTAATGAATATAAATGATACACTCCATAATAGCAGTAACACACTAGTTGACATTGTTGGGAGTTGCTTGTTGTCAGCTAGGTAATGGCCCCCCTCGGAAAAAAAGAGGTAACGCATCCTGTGTGACCACTGAGAGTCAAACAAAGGCTATGAATATAAAAGTGCAGTTATATCATCTAAGTAACACAGTAGATGGGCATTTAGAACTTGTACAGTGTCAGAAGGTCACTGATACCACCCCTCACCCCCCACCCACCACACGCATATATTGCTCTGAGAAGCAACTGTATTCTGACAGGAGTCTCACAAAAAAAGAAAGTTAATAAATATTGATGGTGCAGGTGCATGATTGCTATTATTCACTAGTTGAGGGAGTTATGAGTTGCATGGTGTCAGCTACTTAATGCCATTTCTTTAAGCTCAGGTCAGACAGTGCATTGTGAGTTGAGAGTGACAAGGAAAGAAAGTACATATACATGAATGGTTTAAGTTTTTAAATTGCAGAATAACATGAATTATAACAAGGGTCTGAGAAATAGATTTTTCTGGTTGGCTTCAAACATTCTAACATCCTTATGCTAATGTTTTATTATACAATGGCAAGAAAGAATCCTGGACTCTGATTCATCAGTATTGGCCTGGACCCATGCTGTTATCTAAGCACAACATCGCAGGTCTAGTCTCAGCACTGTTAAGCCATTTTGATGGCATTATGGACCAGCAGCATAAGCTCTTTTTTTGCATCTCCTCTTAAGAAACAAAAAATATTTTTCCCACACTAATAAAAACATTTTTTTAATTTGTTTTTATTTTATTTTATATATAACAATGAGAGATAGTATTATAGCAATAATACACTCCAGAGTGTGTGTCATTTTGGATAATGTCACGCCTGAGGTATTTGACGCAGTCAACTGATGGCCTCGTGCCCAACCACCTGAGGTGTGATGTAATCCCAGTACAACACACACTACAAGATGGATGTCTCACCTGATTGTACACATGACATTTACAAGATCAAAGGAGTGGACAGCTGTCTCATTAAGAGACATAAGCCATGGCTCATTGACCACTGTAAGTGACATCTAGGCACATCTAAGAGCAGAGAGCATTACTACTTTGCTCTCCTATTTCTATTTAGACCCTGGAGGAATTAATCTGAATTAAAAGGTGACTGTGATACATTTGAGGAAGAATTATGAGACATTCAAAAGTGAACACTCAGACACATATATGCAGAGGCTAGACACTGAGAAGGAGTAACTTAATAAGGCACAGAAACAACTTGAAGAGGACACTCCCATCAGTTCACAAGACAATCTTGGTCCAGAAGGACAAGGTATCCTTGGAGAACCTCTGCCTCTAAATGCCCCAGAAGTACTCATGTTGGAAGTGGAGAGTGCTATGGAACATGGCACACACTGTAGTGTTGACCCAGCTGAGTTGAGAGAGAGACTCAATGACCAGCAATGTGTGGTTCACTCTGAGGTCACTGATGCTGTCCGGCATGGAATATTACATGAACACAAGAAATGTGACTGTCTTGACTACAAGCCACTGCTGATGTTTGTTAGTGGCTCAGATGGCAGAGGGAAGAGTTTCCTTATAGAGACCATAATGGCAGAAATACAGAACCTGATAGGGTCATCAATGTCGGCTGCTGTTAATGCTCCTACAGGACTGGCTGCACAAAACATTGGTGGAATTACATTACACCGTCTCTTCATGTTGCCAGTGCAGCATGGCAAAGCAGGAGAGTATAGTAAGCTGTCATTTGAGGTTGCATCTCAGCTTCATTCTATGTTTAATAAGATGAAGTTACTCATCATTGATGAGATTAATATGGTCTGCAATATAATGCTTGCCTATATACACCTATGTCTACAGGAGATCTTGGGGACTGACTATGGAGATGCATTTCATGGTAAAAGCATTGTTGTATTTGGAGACCTCTTAGAGCTTGCACTAGTTAATGCAGAACATGTCTTTGCAGCTCTGACTGTCAAGCAGGCTAAGAATACACTAGGCTGCATTGGAGGTTGTAACCTGTGTGAGTTATTTACCTATGTAGAGCTGTATCAGAACATGAGACCAAGTGGTGATCTGGCTTACAAGGTACTGTTGGATCAAGCTCGTACAGGTTCTCTGTCACCAGAACATGTTTCAATGTTACATGGTCGAAGAATCAGAATGGATACTACATCCATAGAAACAGCATGTGATGTTTTCAGTGATATGTACTCCACAGTCACGTGCATTGTGTGTCTTATGCTATGACTGAAGAATTGTGCTGGGTTCAACAGTGACATGTTGCAGAGAGAGAGAATCAGGAGATTCTCACACTGCATGCTGTTGATTCAGTTGATGGTGTCATCCTAAGTCAGAAAATGGTGGCGAAGATGACTGAACGACTCTCTGAACTGAAGTCAGATGTTTCACGCACAGCTGGACTGGAGGCTGTTCTTATAGTCTGTAAGAATGCACATGTCAAGCTACGCTGTAGTCTTGATGTGAAGTGTGGCATGGTAAATGATACCATGGGTAACATCATTGCCTTCATTTACAATGTTCAGAAAACATTTATTGAGACACCTGTTGTCCACTTTGACAACATGGAACAGTCTGTGCAGATTTATTATACCTGTGTTAAGTTCCAGGTATTTAAGGATATCTATGTGAACAGGAAACAGTTCCCAGTATGTGTTGCATATGCTGTTTCAATTCACAAGTCTCAGGACTTGAGTTTGGATTCAGCAATGGTGGACATAGAGACAGACATTTTCAAAGATGGCATGAGCTACGTTGCACTTTCACGCGTACATAGTCTTTCTGGGCTGCACATCATAACACTTGCACCTCAGAAGATACAAGCGATGTATTGTCGAGTAGAACAGATTACGTTCTCTATATCAGTCACAGATGTCTTTAATACCACTACCTACATATGTGGTTGTCTCACATCCCACAGTCACAGCTACACCTGGCAACAAAAGAAAACAAGCTTATACAACTGATTCAACTGTGCAGAGTGTTAAGAAGGTCACAATGTCAAATACAAGTGCAGAACCGGCTGTTGACCAGAAGTCAGTAGGTATGGCTGTTATCCCAGTGTTTAATAACAGTACTAGAGTAAACTGCTATGCTAATTCAGCTATGTAAGTCTTTCTCCACATGACACACTTTGTGCAGGCAAAATCTGCTTCACAAGAGACTGCCTTATCAAAGGCATTGAAGCAAGTTGTCAACGTGGCTTCTGATCTGTCTAACAATGTACAGTCACTTACATCTCTACCCATTAGCTGTTAATGTATTACAGTATACATTTTTTACATCTAATAGATTTTCTATATATTCTTAATGACAGTGTGTTGATAATCATCACTGTAATAACATGGCAGTATCTGGCAGTGGTGTTACAGTCCTTTGTTGACTTAATGCCTCCTGATGTTACCCTGGAATAAAGCAATGATGTGTCAGTATACTATTCTCTGCTCAGCAGTACTGTACAATCATCTTATATTGTAGAATGTGACACCAGTGTGGAACTCTCAGACCTGATAACTCACATAGTAACACTATAAAATAGCTCAGTTGTGAAAATGTTGTCATTGTAAACAGCAAATTCTGTGGCTCCACTATCTGACATACTGCTGCTAATATGGTATTCAAAACATCAATGTTCAGACATCTGTCTTCATGAGCACATAGTAGCAGAGATCAGTTTAAGACACTTTAATGTGTCTAACAACACACTGATCATACCACGGCATAAGAAAAAATTGGAACAGTACAGTATTATCTACTAAGTCATTCTCCACTATTATTTGAACCTTTACAGCTCTATATGACACTGTCTCACCCAAACTATTCTATGTTACTACTTCAGTCTTTTTGCCTTGCTCTGACTCTGTAACTGTAAATGCATGTTTATGATTGTGTACACATTCCTACCTATCTGGTATTAGTGGTGGTGCAATACAACATTGTTCCACCTCTGTACCTATGAATGAATAATATTAGACAGGATTTACACCAGGGTTTTATGTCTGTAAATGGCTCCTAATGTCACCCCAACAGTAGCAAATAATGTATTCAAATGCAATTATTAGCACTATGCTGCCCACTGCTATATAATCCTAAACAGATAAACAGCAATGCCAAACTGCAGGTAACAGACTGTAAAATATCATAATGGTCCATGGTGGACATATTGCAAAACATTTCACATATTCACAGTCATATGGCTATTGTCATAGGCTCAGAACATCATGAGCCATCTATAGCACTATTAGTTTTGTTAGTGGCTCTGCATGGGGCAGTAAAATGTCAACATTTTTATTTTGCATACTATTTTGAATCACTAACAGAACTGTCACACAAGTACTGAGTACTCTATGTATTAATACATATGTGACAAGAAATGATCATTTATGCAACATGTGTATCTCAATGTAACCAAGCACATCTTGATTTGAACAAGTTACATTTAACAATACATGTTACTCAAGGTGTCCCATACTATCTTTTGTTTTCTGTGTATGTCTACATTAGATAACTTACAATGTTATAGATACTTTCTTCTATGTTGATACCTCATAATATAATGGCAGCATGAACAAACAATATATATCATAGGAATTGTATGTGTAACAGTATTGTTGTGACATGTGACCGTATGAAGATGTACACAACACTCTGTACACCCATGACTGCTCAGATGTGAAAGCTGTTGGCCCATGATGATGGATGTATCTTGTAGTACATTTAGACAGTTGTATGTTATTTCTGTCACCTGCTGCTGGTTGTCTGCGATTGGTTATGTTGCCTTGGTCCTGCACCCTACTTGCATATGTGTCTGTGTGTGTGTGTGTGTGTGTGTGTGTGTGTGTGTGTGTGTGTGTGTGTGTGTGTGTGGAGCTGGGGGGTGGGGGAATGCAGAGTTAGGGTGTTCAACCCTAACACCGAATTTCCTCACTTTTGTCACTGTGGAACAACCCTAACTGATGCATTAAACGTAGTCTTTTTTCCATGAATTTCAATTCTTTTTGAGAATGAGAAGTCTAAATAGTGAATTTTTGTCACATAGTAATGCTAACGGTAACGCAAATGATAATGCACATGGTAACACAAAGGTAAATGGTAACACAAACAGTAAGAGAAAAGCAAGCGCAAAGGTTAATGAAAACAGAAATGGTAACGCATATGCTAATAGCAACAGAAACGCAAACGTTAATGGAAACAGCAACATAAATGATTATGCCAACAGAAAAGCAAATGGTAAGAAAAATGCAAATGGTAACAGAAATGCAAATAAAAATGCAAATGGTTAAGGCAACAGCACCGCAGAAGGAAACAGTAACGCAATTGACAATGGAAATGCAACCAAAAACGTAAACACTAATGGCAAATAGAAATGCAAACAGTGATGAAGATGCAAACAGTAATGGTAATGCAATTAGAAATGCAAACAGTTACAAGAAGAGCAGCAATGACACCAAAGTGAACAGTAACGCAAAGAGAAATGCAAATGCAAGCACGTACTGAAACGCAAATGGTAACGTGCATGGGCAAGGTACCGCAACTGGAAATGCAAATGCTAATGGTAACAGCAATGATGAGTCCAAAGGACACACAAACGCAAATGCAAATGCAAATGGAAGCAAGTACACAAATGCAAATGGTAATACACGTGGTGATGCAAAACAAAATGCAAACAGAAACAGTAATGGAAATGTAAATGGCAAAAGTAACACAAACGCAAGTGAAAATGAAAATGAAAACACAAAGGGTAATGCACACGGTGGAGTAGATGGAAAAGGTAATGCAAATGGAAACAGAAACACAAGTGGAAACAGTAGTAAGTGTAACAGTAACGAAAGCGCACACCCTTTTTCCCCCCAAAAGCTGCATACAGAAACACAGTGAATACAAAGAATGTATGCATAATAATGGGCCTCGGAGCAGAAAATGAGCACTTGGAATACTAAATTGCTTATATCACAGGTACTGTATGCTGTAGAAAAAAAAACTAAAATTTCATATGATTTATGACTTTCCTGGCTAGCTTTACACTTAGTCCCCTGGTGGGGGGCTAAGCATTTTTCCGACGAAAAGTCCATATCTTGAAGCATTTCCAAAATATGGGCCCTGAAAGGTGCGGCGGACACCATAATGTTAGTCTATGGGAAAAAGTGTCTACTTCAGAGTACCATAACTTTGCATCCCTGTAATAGTTTGTCACCAAACCACCAGAAGGCACATATGTGGGACATTGGCTTTCTTCCCTCCAGATTTCAGCCCAAAAGACCAAACCATTCTTTTGCAGCAGGGTGGCAAAGAATTCCTGTTATTTTGGGTATAGTGTTGCAAAGTAGTGTCACAAATCACGACACTTTCACAAAAAAAAATCACAAAAGTGCTGTAGGTGCGATACTACTTTGCGACACTACAGTTTACAAAAATTTCAAAAACATATTTCTGGGGTGATTAACCCCCCAAAAAAGACATAGCGAACATCCTTAGGGCTCAACTAGGTGAACACAAAAAGAACTGTGTCCCTAGAGGGTCCCAAATTTAAATGCCAAGCATTTCTGTGACCAGTAACTGAAAATAAAATGGCTGACTCACGACACTACATTGGTAATTTGTGACACTAAAAACTGCATTTGCGACACTGTCAAACTTTTTAACTTTTTCCATTGACTATAATGGGAAACTTGTTTTTTGAATAACTTTTAAACCTTTAATATTTTTCCATGAAATCTTCAAAGGGCACATCAGGGACCCTGGCTGCATGTTCCTTGAAGGTTTCAGACCAGTTGTATAAACTCTTTGACCTGTAGGTGTGAGCAAAGAATGAGCAAAAAAAACATAAATGTGACACAGAATGGTGCTTTATACCTCTGCAACTGTATATCTGACTGGTACCAAACTTGGTAGATCTAGAGATCTATGGTATCACTCCATGCCTGTTAAATTTCATACACATCTGTCATATGGTGGCAAAGTTATTAAGCTGCAGAATTTAACACTTTAACCTTAAATGGGGTACTCAACCATAACAATAGTGGCACTACTGAGCCACTATAATTAATATATATATATATATCTCTATATATATATATATATATATATATATATATATATATATATATATATATATTAGAGGCAAAACTCTGTTTAATGCATCAGTTAGGGTTGTTCCACAGTGACAAAAGTGAGGAAATTTGGTGTTAGGGTTGAAACCCCCCCAATGCACACCCTGATGCCATTTAGGGGGGCAGGTTGATGGGGTGCAAGGGGGATTTTCAACCCTAACACCGAATATCCTCACTTTTTTCACTGTGGAACAACCCTAACTGATGCATTAAAATGAGTTTTTTGCCTCTAATTTCCCTTCTTTTTGAGAATGAGGACTAAAATACTGAATGGAATGTTCCCACCATGGGATTCTTTGTGACATAGTAATGGTAAGAGCAATGCAAATGTAAGCAGGAACAGTTACGCAAATGATGACATAAATGAAAATTGTAAAGCAAGTGTTAATAGAAATGCAGGCGTAAAGTGATGCCAAAGCGACACCAAAGTGAACAGTGACACAAACAGAGATGCAAACACATACATAAATGCAACTAGTAATGCACACAGTCATGGTACTGCTATTGTAAATGTAAATGATATCTGTAACAGCAACAATAACGTGAAAGGAAACAGAAATGGAAACACAAACGCAAGCGTGTATGGAAACGCAAACCATAACGCGCACGGTGACGGTACCACAATTGTAAACACAAATGGTAATGGTAACCACAACAATAATGCCACAGAAAACAGAAACACAAAAGTAAGCACATATGGAAATGCAAACCGTAATGCACACAGGCATGGGAAAGCAATTGGAAATGCAAATGGTAATGGTAAGAACAATGATGACGCAAAACGAAAGACAAATGCAAACAAAAATGGAAGGGCGGCTGCCAACAGAAATGGTAATGTGCATGGTGACGCTAAGCGAAAGACAAATACAGACAGTAGTGGAGACACAAATGGTAACAGTAATGCAAACACAAATGGAAAAGCAAAGGGAAACGTACACGGGGCGTACATGGTAACGTTAAAGCAAACAGGCACGGAAACACAAGTGTAAAGTCTACATGTAACAGTAACTGGAGTGCACACTGTATTTTTCCCCAAAAGCTCCACTGAAAAACACAATGAAAACAAAGAATGTATGCATAATAATGGATCTCGGAGCAGAAAATGAGCAGTTGTAATACTAAATTGGTAATATCTCAGCAACCGTATGACGTAGGAAAAAAATTAAAATTTCACATGATTCATGAGTTTCCTGGCTAGGTTTTCACTGAGGTTTTCATAGGGCTATGCACTGTCATGATGAAAATTCTGTATCTCGCACCATTTCCAAGATACGAGCCACGAAAGGTGCGGCGGACGCCACCATGTTAGTCTATGGGAAAAAAACGTCAACTTTGGAGTACCATAACTTTGAATCCATACAATATTTTGTCACCAAACCACCAAAAGGCACATCTGTGATGTTGGCTGCCTTCCCTCCAAATTTCAGCCCAAAAGACCAAACCATTTTTTTGCAGCAGATGGCAAAGTATTCCTGTCATTTTGGCCATAGTCTAGAAAAGTAGTGTCGTGACTTGCAACACCTTTTGCAAAAATTTGGGAAAGTGTCACAAGTGTGACACTACTTTGTGACACTACTTTTTCCAGAAATTTGAAAAACATGTTTCTGGGATGCTTAACCCCAAAATAAAGACATGGCTAGCACCCTCAGGGCTTGAATAGGTAAACACAAAAAGAGTGATGTCCCTAGATGGTCCCAATTTTAAATGCCAAGTATTTCTGTGATCAGTAACTGAAACCAAAATGATGGATTTGCGACACTACTAGGGCCATTTGCAACACTAAAAAGTGCATTTGCAACACTTTCAAACTTTTTGTTAACTTTTCCCGTTGACTTATAATGGGAACTTGTTTTTAGAATAACTTTTGATCCATTTAATATTGTTTCACAAAATCTTCAAAAGGCACATGGAGGACCCTGGCCAAATGTTCCCTGAAGTTTTCAGACCAGTCGTGCAAACCGTGCGACCTGTAGGTGCGAGCAAAGAATGCGCACAAAAACATAATTGCATGCACGAATGTTGCTTAATAACTCCACAGCAGTATATCCGACCAGTACGAAAGTAAGCATCTCCCAAGATCTCTGGTTTCGCCCTGTGTCTGCCAAATTTCAGGCAAATCCATTGAACAGTGGCAAAGTTATTAAGGTGCAAAGTTTCTCTTTTTAACCTTAAAAGGGGTACTCAACCCTAACTATGGTAGCACTACTGTGCTGCCATAATATATACATATATACATTAGAGGCAAAAGACTCTGTTTAATGCATCAGTTAGGGTTGTTCCACAGTGACAAAAGTGAGGAAATTCAGTGTTGGGGTTGAAAACCCTCTTGGACCCCAGCCCACCCCCTCAACTGGCATTAGGGTGCGCATTGGGGTCATCGGCCCTAACTCTCACCCCATCATGTGTAAAGCAGCAGAAGTATAGGAGAATGGGGTGAAAGTTAGGACCAAACACCCCAATGCACACCCCAATGCCAGTTGGGGGGATGGGCTGGGGGGTCCAAGGGGGGTTTTCAACCCTAACACCAAATTTCCTCACTTTTGTTGCTGTGGAACAACCCTAACTGATGCATTAAAGAGAGTTTTTTGCCTCTAATTTCCCTTTTTTTTGAGAATGATAACGAGAAATAGTGAATGTAATGCAGCAGCAGGAGTGCAGGGCCCGCAACATAATGCGGTGGTGGGAGTGCGGGGTCCAAAGGGCCCCGCGCTCCCACCATGTGATGTCTTGTGACATAGTAACAGGAACAGCAAAGCAAACAGAAGCGCTAACAGTGGCACACATAGTAATGCAAGCAAGAATGAGAACAGAAAGGGTAACGCATACAGTGGCGTAGACGGGAACGGTCCGCCATGTGATGTCTTGTCACATAGTAACATGGTGCCCGCAAATGGAAATGTCAATGGGCATGGTGACACAAACCAAAACAGAAAGAGAAACAGTACTGTAGACACAAATGGCAAAAAATAACAGAAACGCAAGCGCAAATGAAAATGCAAAAGATAACGCACATGGTGGCGTAGACATCAACAGTAAGTGAAACAGGTACGGAACCGCAAGCAGAAAGGGCAACAGTAACAGTAATGTAAGTGCATGGGCTGGTTTACCCCAAAAGCTGCGTAGAGAAAGACAGTGAGTACAAAGAATGTATGCACAATAATGGGTCTCAGAGCAGAAAATGAGGAGTTGGAATACTAAATAGCTTATATCTCAGGAACTGTATGACGTAGAAAAAAAATTTAAAAGTCATATGATTTATGACTTTCCTGGATAGTTTTTTGCTTAGCCCCCACTAGGAGGCTAAGCATTTTTTTGATGAAAAGTCCGTATCTCGCACCTGCTTCCGAGATACGTGCCCTGAAAGCGCGAGTAACTGGCATGTTATCCTATTGGAAAAAGAGAAGTTCGAGTGCCATAACTTTGGCTCCCTGTAATATTTTTTCACCAAACCACTGAAAGGCACATCTGTGGGTGTTGGCTGTCTTCCTCCCAAATTTCAGGAAAAAATACCAAACCGTTATTTTGCAGCAGGGTGCCAAAGGATTCCTGTAATGTGTCGGATGCCGTAATGTTATCCTACGGGAAAAAACGTCAACTTTGGAGTGCCATAACTTTGCCGCCATGTAATATTTTTTCAATACAACACTGAAAGGCATATCTCTTAGATGTCAGCTGCGTTCCTTCCAAATTTCAGCCCAAAACTCCCAACCGTTCTTTTGCAGCAGAGTACCAAAGAATTACTGTTATTTTGGGCATAGTGTCGCAAAGTAGTGTCGCAATTTGCAAAAGCTTTCGCTAAAATTTGCAACATTTTCGTGAGTGCGACACTACTTTGCGAAAGTACTTTTTCCAGAAATCTGAAAAACATATTTCTGGGGTGTTTTACCCCCAAAAAAAGACATGGCTAGCATCCTCAGGGCCCAACTAGGTGAATTCAAAAAGAATTAGTTGCTAGAGGGTCTCAATTTTAAATGCCAAGCATTTTTCTGATCACTAACTGAAAACAAGATGGTGGATTTGCGACAGTAACAGGGCCATTTGCAACAGTAAAAAGTGTATTTGCGACACTGTCAAACTTTTTGTGAACTTTTCCCATTGACTTATAATGGGAAATTGTTTTTTGAATAACTTTTGAACTGTTTAATATTTTTTCATGAAATCTTCGAAAGGCACATCGGGGACCCCAGCCACACGTTCTCTGAAGATTTCGGGCTGGTCGCGCAAACCATGCAACCTGTAGGCGCGACAGCAGAATTCCAGAAAACGTGTAAATGCATGCGCAGATCATGCTTAATAACTCAGCAGTTTTATATCTGACTGGTAAAAAACTTGACAGATCACAAGGCCTATGGTTCTTGATCATGTATTCCAAATTTCATGTAAATCCGTCAAACGGTTGCAAAGTTATTAAGATGCAAAATGTTGGGTTTAACATAGAAATGGCTCCTCAACCCTAACTATGGTAGCACCTCCGTGCTACCATAATATATATATATATATATATACTGTATATATCCTTGTCTCTAGTGGTATAGTGGCCCCCTCTCCGGTCACAGATGCCACCCACCTGATAATGTACAGATCACATATTACCCATGCCTGGTAGTCTAGTGGACCTCCACCCCAACTGGTTGTACTCACCACCCTGTTCCCCCATCCTATATCCTGAGCCAGTAACCTGCACAACCCTACTCTCACCACCATGGTGGGCTGCTGACTGTCCTGTCAGTGAGCACATATGGTATGATACAGCACATTCTCACTGACAGATCATTTGGCAGTCTCCATGGTGGTGAGAGGAGGGCTGTTCTGGTTGCTGGCTTGGGGTATAGGATGGGGGAGCGGAGTGGTGGGCACTACTAGGCAGGGTTTGGGGTTGGGGTCCAGTAGACTACAAGGTATGTGTTATATGTGATCTGTACATTAATGGGTGGGTGGCATCTCAGATCAAGGAGGGAACCACTAGACCACTCGGACAGGGGATTATGCATATATTACTTACTATAGGGCACTATAGGGAATCGGCAATGGGGGGACTGCAGGGTTTTGCTGTAAGGATCCTGGGTCAGACCCTTCCCTTGTGAAATATGTTTGCTGAACAGAAGAGGATGTTGCAAGTGTGGGGACCTAGGTACTGGGACCCCTCCTGTACCAGAATCGGGTGCAGGGTCCCTGGTACACCATGCTTCAGCATAAGATGATGTTTGCCACAGTTTCCACCAGTCTCAGCCGTGTTTGAGAACTTAGCCCCATAACTTTAGTTTTTTGAGTGTCAAGTATAACATTTAGTTTAGAACACAGTATGTCAAGTTTACATAAACGTCTCTGTAATCCTAGTCTGCTGGTAGAAATAATTTCTAGGTTCTCCTCATATGCAAGATCAAGTATATGGTGGTGAAAATTTTTTGGAATATAGTATTCAGGCTTGTTTAGTTCAAAAGGATTTTGTTTATATTTTGAATAAAGTTGCGGTGAGTAAACAGCCTTGTCTCACTTCCATGTTGGCTTCTATCTATTCAGTTAAATCCCCATACATAGTATGTTTCATTTTTATCCATTTTTATGTTGTCTTGCACTTGCACAAGCAACATATTGTGGTAGCTTGGAATATCAGGTTTGGGAGGTGTGGTCATGTTGTGGCCAATGGCGCCACTGCTTTATCAGGCTGGACTCTGTGGCATGAATGAAACAACATGCTGTCTATGACAGCAGTTGCAAAAGCATGCCACTAACTTGAAGCAATTTCTCCGCTACAGTGAGGGAGCTCCCCTCATTGCAGGCTGTGCCTTGCCTGGTGTAACATTTCAATAAACATGGTGGTGGCTGTCATCGTCCACCTCTCACAGTCCCCAAGAAGGCAATGTGAGGGGTTCCCAATCCCCCTGTTGGCATGCCCCTCTCCCCAATTCATTTGCCAATGGGGAAGCCCAGTCCCCATTGGCATAATGTCCCCCATTTAATAGGTTGTATGCCAAGGGGGTGCCCAATCCCTACTGGCATCATGTGCCCCAAACACAGAACCATTTTCTATGCTGACAGGGACCCAATCCACATCGGCTTCAGTCCCCCTCCCCAATAATAGAGGTGTCACACTGGGAGCCCATCCCAGTGTGCCAAAAGCAGCCAATAAAGAAATAATGTCCTGCAATGTTTTGATTTTTTTCCCTCTAAAAGAGAAAATGGTCCCTTGTTGTCTCCGGTGCCCCCTTCCCCAACCAACACCCACCCTTTGTGCACCTCACCTCCCCAAACACCCCTCACCCCATATTTACCCCTGGAACCCGGCGTGATGATCTTTGGTGGAGTGGGAACACATCTGCAGTCTTCAAAGCTGACCGCAAACTGAAGAAATGCCATTAAGCTGTATAATGGCATAAATGGGGGGGGGGGGATTCAACGTAGGTGGATATCTCAGCCATTTTTGTGACTTTTGGCTCCAAATTTTCAACATGGGGATCTTGAGATCCCCCCTTCCCATGAACTCATTCACTGTCATTTCGTTACTCGGTCCTGAGAGGTGATTTTGTGGTCACTGCATGGAATCACTTTTTGGGACTGATTAACAAAATGACAGTGCCACTGTTCATGAGGTGGGCTGCCAAAAACCCCATTCTTCAAATCTGGTAAAAAAATTCCAAAAAATGACTGTGTTAAGAGCCTGCATTGTGCAGTTTCTACGCACACTCATAACTTTGAGAATTTTTTATATTTTCACTCCAGATTTTCAACATTGACATCTCTTCACATCTCATTATGAATGGTACAGCTGTCATTTTTCACATCCTGCCTAAACTGTGTTTTCACACATCTGACATAGAATGACATGGTCGATGTGGGAAATCAATGTTCAGGACAGATTAACAAAATCACAGTGCCACTATTCATGAGCAGAGGTACCAAATGCTTTCATGAAGTGGGGTCACAAAAAGGCCATGTTGAAAATCTGGAGTGCAAATACCAACAAACGACTGGGCCATTAGGGTTTATAACCATAACATACCATCCTGTACAGACTGACAGGCATCAGGGGCGTGCTTTTGGATTGTCAGCTGTAATGCTCATGCCATTCCACCCCCACCCCACCCTACAGTCATTGACAGGCAATATGGTGTGTCTTGGTCTCTTCGGCCCCAAAGTTCACCCCATTCTCATGTGCTGCACCCATCTCAATGTACTTCCTTATGGAATGGGGAGAGTGTAAGGCCCGATGACCTCAAGGCACAACGCAGCACTTTTCAGATTCTGCAGGGTAGGGTGAGGTGAAATGGCAAGAGTGTTATGGTTGATGACCCAAAGCCACACCTCAGTGCCTGTCAGTTTCTGCAGGGTGGGGTGGGGTTGACGTTGGTTCCATACTTCACTGCCATTCCTATTATGCATCTCTCTAACTTCTGCACTACAAATGCCTACACCAGCAAGACAGCATTCGGCATTGACAAATGTTTTTTTTCCATTTTAGATCCAATCTGGTTTGTTGGTCCAGATTTTACCAAGTCCCAGAAACTTGTGAAAGCTAAATTTGGTTTTAGTGACAATGTGTTATGTTTATGTAGTTCTGTTTTAAAGTCCAAAGTCACAGCACCTTCTCTGTTTGGCAGCACATTTTCCTTGAGGTACTAAGCAATTATGAAGGGTAAAAAGAGGCCCCCCCCCCATAGCTGGGTTCTGTGCAGCAGGACCCACCCCTGCAGCTGGATCCCCTTCCACCTCTTGCAGCTGGAACTTTCTTCCCCCTCTTGCAGTGAAAACCCTTCCCATTCTTCTAGCTGAACACCTCCCAGGCAAAAAACAAAACAAAAAAACAGTAACCCCCTTCCCACAGATAAGTCCCCCTTCTGCAGCTGCCCCCTGACCACCATTTAGGAGAGGGCTGGGGAGCAGAAGATCCACAGTAGAGAACTACTACAACTATGATGTTGCCCAGGGTCCCACAGTACTCATGCATACAAAAAAGTGCACCTCTCCTCCCTTCCTCTCTGTCCCCAACTCACTCTACTTGGTAGTCATCAACATGGCAGTTTTGTTAATAATTTAAAAGGCTGTGTAGACAGAGTACACCACCCAAAGCATGTGGATGTCAATGGGCCACTTCCAAGTCTTGATATGAGCCAGTTTCCATGGTACAGGATAAATTATATCAGTAAAAGAAACTGCCATATTTGTGGCTGCCAACAGAACACGAGTCTATGAGTTGGGGAAGAAGAGAGGGAGGGAGGTGAGGTGCACTTTTTTTGTTTGCCAGAAGTTCTATTGTGGGACTCTGGGTAGCACCCTAGCAGCATTCTCTGCTGTGGATCTCCCACTCCCTGGCCTTCTACTGAATAAGGTGGGGGCAGCTTCAGGGGGTGGCTTGTTTATGGTGGAGGTTCCTGCTGTGGTGTGGGGATGGGATACAGACACATTCTGTGGGGGGTACCAGCTGCAGGATGATGGCTGGTTTGTGGAAAAAGGTGCTCCAGTGGTATGTGTTGGGGCCTCACTGCTAGTCTAATTAGGGTGGTAAGGTCAGCTGAAGGAAGTGGCTGGTCTGTGGGAAGTGGAGGGCAGTCTGTGGAAGGATGATTCTAGCTGTGTGGATGTGGGGCTGGTCCACTGCCCCTAAACCTTGTCACCTTTCATTGCCTACCAACTGCCCCCCTGAGATATTCAAGGAAGGGATCAAGGAGAGAGGATTAGGCTGTCAGTGACTGGAGGGGGGTTCTTTCCCTATTGTTCTGTGAACAGGGAAGGAAGCTATTCTAGTTCAGGGAGATGACAGAACCTACTATCTATTGTTTAAAGGGGCAATGTCTATGACTACAAGTGAAAGCCAGCTGTCATTGAGTAGGGCTACACACATGTTTTTGTGTGCAACTCCTGTTGAAAAACACAGAAAATTTATACTCTGAAATCAGCTGAGATGTTACTGGCAATGAACGACATATTCACCATTATATTTTTATTGTTTGAAAACTTGTGAATAACCACCAGTGATGCAAAGTGGGGGTGGGAGGCGAGGGGTACTCAGTTCTAGGAGTGAAATTAAGCATCCAAGTCCATTCTAGGAACAATGTGCTGTAAATGCATGTTTTAAAATATAAATAATATGTATAGGAGTATGTAAAGCATGTCCTCATGTGATGGTTGTCAAAACCCAGAGGTGGCCCATTGACGTCCACATTGTTTCAGGTGCAAGCCCAGTCTCTGTGGCATTTTTATATTTAATTCTTTGGTAACCAGTTAAGGCCCACTAGGCACAAGTGCCAGTTCTCAGGGGTGACCTTGCAGCATTGGGGCAGTTAGGTGACTTTCCCCACTCTAACTTTTAACTCCAATAAGGGAAAGGGGAAATAGTTTAACCAGGAAAGGGACACTACGCAGAAGCTTGTTTCCAGGTGCAACCTGGGAGCACAAGAAAGTTAAGTGACTTGCTCAGGGTCACACTGTATGTAAGTGGGGGCTGTGGGATTCAAACCCAGGTCTTCAGGTTTGCAGCTCAGAGTCTTAAATGACTACACTATACTGCCTCCTAAATAAAACAACAGCCATGTTCTTGGCAAGCAATGGAGCACACTAGGTCTGGCATTCCAAACTCTGTGAGTTGGGATGTGGGTACTGTTTGAAGGTTGTGTGAAGGTCTGGTCAGCAGACTCTGGGCATCGCTGCAGCAGTGTGGTTTTCTGCTGTTGTATATTAGTTGTGTATCTTCCCCTACCCAGCCCTCTGCTGAACTGGGGGAGGTTAAGCAGCAGGTGTTTGCTGGTGTGTGGAAATGGAAGGCCAGCAGTGGGGTGGTGGGCTGTCTGTGGAACAAAGGTTCCAACTATGCCAGACTGTTCTTGGGGGACAGCTGCAACGGGGAATGTGGGATGGGATTTTCTGCTGTGCCAAGAGTATGCTCACGCTAATATGTTGAGAGGGGTTTTGCTGCAGGGGGTGGCTGGTCTTTGGGAAAGGGGTTCCAGTTGGGGGATGGGGGCATGAGGGGTGAGCTGCATGGGGTAGCTGGTCTTTAGGATGTTTGGTCCAGTTGTGAGGTGGTGGCTAGTCTGTGGAATGAGGGGTTCGACTTGTGTGTGGGAGCAGACCACCCTCCCTACAGTATATATGATGGAGTTTTGCCCTCCAATCTGTTCTCTCTTGTGCAACAAACTGTCTCTTTTTTCAAACCAGTAATTATAAACTTATGGACAGTGCCATCACTATGCTGTGCCACATTTACATCTGTCACTGTTCTTGTCTCAAGATGAGTGTTAAAATTCATGTCTCTTCCTATGTCTGTGCATTTTCACACAAAAATAAAAAGAGTACAAAGTCTATAGGGAGGGGCAGAGGCACTGTGGTTCACCCTCAAGATGGGAAATGGAGCTGCTATCTGCACTGGCATGACCTACAGACCTCCAGTATGGGGGAGGGAGATGGACAAGGTTCTGATGGAAGCCATCCAAAAGATGGCAATTATAGGGGAGGTGCTGCTGGTGGAGTACTTCATCTGTCAAATATAGATTGGAGCCTCCCAGTAGCAGCTTTAGCTAGAAGCAGGGACATCCTAGACTGCCTGCAGGAGGTATTTCTCAGGCTACTAGTAAGAAAGCCCACTCTTGAGGGGACAATGTTGGGCCTTGTACTCACCAACAGGGACAGTGTTGCTGATGTCATGTTAATAATAATAAAATTATAATAATGATAGTAATAATAATAATAATAATAATAATAATTAATAATATAATAATAAATGTTATTTCTCACAAGTGCCTTTCAGCCATCAAGGCATTTTACAAAAAGATAAAAGATCATGATAAAACTATGAACAGACAGTAAAATAGTCAGTGGATCTACAATTTAATCAGTGCTACCAAAGGCATGGCACCATAAATGTTGGATGGCCTTCTGGGGACCAGTGATCATTATACAGTGTGGTCCAGTGCAAGTACTGTGGCAGAGTCAAACCACATAAATGTGAGAGTCCTGGACTTCAGAAGGACTAACTTTATAAAGATGAGGAAATGCCTCAGGGATGCCCTGGCAGGGGGAGAGGACTTGATAACAATGAGTGAAACTAAAAGGGACCATAGTGAAGGCAGCAAACCTATGCATTAGGCAGGTTAGCAAAAACAAGAAGAAGAAAAGACTGCTATGGTTCTTAACAGAGGTGACCGGGGAGGTAAGGGCAAAAAGTTAGCTCTCAGGAGGTATAAGGAGACACAGAGGGAGGAGGACGGGGAAGTGTATCAGGAGAACCAGATGGAGGCAGGGAAAGCAGTCAGGAGCACAAAGGAAGAAACTGAGGAGAAAATAGAACAGGCAGTAAAGAAGGGGATAAGATATTGTTCAAATAGGAAAGTGAAAGGAGAAAGACTAGGGGATTGTAAAGCTAGGGGGGGAGGAGTGTTGAGGGGGACCAGGAAAAGGCAGACATTCTGAATAAATATATTGTTCAATATTCACAGAAGAAGGAGAAGGTGAGGGACCTAAGATAAGGGACAGGGGTTCCACCATCAGAATGTGCCCATTCAAGTGCGCCCGTCATTAGGGCGCCAGAATTTTAAATTCTCCACCAGGAATTTATGTGAGGGGCTGTGCCTCCTGCACCCCCCCCATTGTTGGCTGTGCTCCCCACACCCCCCTAACTAAATATTCTAATGCCACAAGGGGCGAACCTTGGGGAAGGGGCAGCAAACTTTGAATTTTCATGCCCTGTTGACGAGCACTCACTGACCAGTGCACAGATGGCCAGAAGGCATTAATGGGAGCATCAAAGGAAGGCAGGTGGAAACCAGTCCATTTAGAGAGAGAGAGTCTTGCAGGAACTCACAAATCTGAAATTGGACAAGGCAGTGGGGCCAAATGAGATAAATCCAAGGATATTAAAGGAGTTCAGAGAGGCGCTGGCTGCACCACAGACAGTCCTGTTCAACCACCTACTGAAGACAGGAGAGGTTCTGGAAGACTGGAGGAGAGCAGATGTAGTCCTGCTTCACAAAAGTACCACCACTCAACTGCCCACTTGCTCTGGCCAGGTTTCACCTACTCCTCTTCCCCCCACCCCTCTCCCCCTACCAACCCCCCACTTATCCTTTGTCCAGTACCCTCACAACCCCCTCATCTGCCCTCTATCCAGTTCCCCACACTACCTCCTGCCCGGTTCCCTGTCCGCTTCTTCCCCCTACTTCTCCCCTCCACCTGCCCTCTGTCCAGTACACCCACACTATCTCTAGCCCATTTTCCTGACCTCTTCCTCCTCCTTCTCACCCCCACCTATTTGCACTTGCCAAACCTCAACTTGTCTCTCTGCACTTAACCTCTCTCAGATGGCTACACGTTGTGTACCTCCACTGGGAAATTGACAATGCTACCAGCTGCTTCATTCATGTGTTGACTTGTGTAAACCATAACTGTATTTGCTAACCTTTCCTATGTAAACTCTATGTTAGTAGTACTACTCCAGTGCCAATTTGTCTGCTGTAATTATGCTGTTGCAACAAAATGTATCTTCTTAAGTGTTGACACGGATCCTTTGTAAACAAGCTCTTAGCTCAAAGGTTTGTAATTCTGAGTTCCCAACCAAAAAAAAGTGGTAGCAGGGAGGAGTCTGGCAATGACAGGCCAATCAGCCTGACTTCAGTGGTGGAAAAATTAATGAAATCCCTACTGAAGGAAAGGATTGTGGAATACCTTGAATCCAGCAACTTACAGGATTAGAGGCAGAGCCAGAGTCATTGTCAGAACTGTTTAGTCAGTCTCTGAGTATAGGAGAGGTCCCAGAAGACTGGAGAAGGGCTCATGTGATCCTGCTCCACAGGAGTGGTAGCAGGGAGGAGGCAGGGAATTGCAGATCAGTCAGTCTTACCTCAGTATTGGGCAAGATTATGGAGGCACTCTTTAAGGGAAGGATAGTGGAACACCTGGAATCCAAAGGAGCACAGGATCCAAGTCAGCATGGGTTTACAACAGGAAGGTCCAGTCAAACTAATCTCATAGATTTCTTTGACTGGGTAACCAGAGTGGTGGACCAAGGGGGTACAGCGGATGTCGCCTACCTGTACTTCAGCAAAGCTTTTAATACTTTTCCATATAAAAGAGTGATTAATAAGCTGGGTAGGTTTGGGGTGGGTCAGAAATTGGTCAACTGGGTGGCAAACTGGTTGGCAGGTAGAACACAGAGAGAGTGGTGGTAAATGGTATGCAGTCAGAAGAGACACAAGTCACATGTGGGGTACCTCAGGGATCAGTCCTGTGGCCAGTCCTCTTCAATATCTTCATCAGTGACATTGCAGATGAACTGGAGGATAAGGTTTGTCTTTTTGCAGATGACACCAAGATTTGCAGCAGAGTAAATGAACCAGATGGGGTGGGAAGAATGAGAAGAAACCTTGATAAATTGGCAAAATGGTCAAAAGAGTGGCAACTGGGGTTTAACGCAAAGAAGTACAAGATCATACACATAGGGAAGAGAAACCCTGAAGCCACCTATAGGTTAGGAGGGGAGTTGCTGGCAATCACAAGGGAAGAAAGAAACTTGGGCTTTGTCATCACAGATGACCTGAAATCATCCAAGCAGACTACTAAAGCAGTTGGTAAGGCTAAGGCTAAGGGGATTTTAAGGTGTATTAGTAGGGGTATCACAAGTTGTAAGAGAGAGGTAATAATCCCTCTTTATGAGACACTGGTTAGGTCCTGTCTGGAGTACTGTTTTGAGGTACTGCTGTATAGGTACTGCTGCCTTATGCACTATGTTTCAATGTTTGATGGCCAAAGTGAAGTGTATGAAATGATCATGGAAGGTTCAGAGTAAGGTTCATATAAAGTACAAGCCTTGAGGTCAGGAGCTAGTAGAAACTGACATCATTCTAAATTGACATTATTTTGACCTGACATTATTCTGACCTATTCTCACCTGATGTGGAGTATGTGATGGAAAGAACGTACTAACTTTGCAAGTCTTCAATAAGCTATTTAAGTAGATATTTGTCTGTTCAACAGGCTATTCATTAGCCCTATTCATTAATTATCTGCCTACCTTCCAAAAGGCCATTCATCAGTTCATAAGCTCTATTCATTCACTCTCATTTGAATATTTGCATACCTTCTCTGGAAGCAGCTATCAGGCAGAGTGTAAAATGTACATAAACTGGCTGAATTAGCCAGAGTTGAGCTGCAAATTCCAACATCTTAAGAACCTGCTGTTAGCTTCCAAGAGAACGGGGTAATATTTTCTCTATTATCTTATAAACTATTGCCAGCTATATTTTTATTATAGTGCCTGTAATGCTAATGCCTATATGTTGAAATAAATCTCCAGGTGAGGAAACAAGAACTCAGTGTGTTGAGTGGCATTTATACTGTTCTCAGTACTGGAATCCCTAAAGTCATAAATCCAAATCCTGCAAGAATCTTACAGTGGCGACTATGTCGCAGGACTTCTGGCTAATCCTGAAGGCTGAGAGTAAGTTTGACAAGTATTACAGTCTGTGTCCTCAATAAGGATTGCAACCTAACGAAGCACAGAGGAGAAGGACTGGAAATGGTCCAAGTGTTTGTGTAGTCCACAAACCAATAGTAAAAATGGCAGTAAAAAACATTCTTTGTTTAAAGCGTCTTATTGAACAAAAAGTTACTAAAGTTAAACCTTATTCATCCCTACAGGATGACCTCCAACCAGATGCGACATGGAGGGCAGTGCTGATATTTATATTTAGGGAGTGTAGTGATATAAAATGATCTCACAAACAGGTTGTCAAATTGTGTTTGAGAGCCACTGTTGCAGTTGCTAAAAATACTGATGTCCTCAATGAAGAACATGCAGCTAGACATTCAAGAGATCAAGCTATAATTACAGATCTCAGTGAGAGATTACAACAGTGTAACTTAATAGCGCAGGACAAAGTAATGAAGCAACAGTATGTTGCTAACTTAAGAGAAGAAAATGACATTTTAAAGAAACAAGTTGACAAGCTCATTCATTCTTTAGAAGATGCCCAAGCCACCATCCATTACCATCTGGACTCTATAGGGGAAGACAGAGACCCATATGGCATGGAGCATCGTAGATGTAAGCAAAAAACTGAACAGTTAGAAAGTGAAGTACAATGCTTGACATCAGTCATAATGGCCAAACAATCAGAGATTTTGGAATGGAAAACTGTCCTATTTGATCCTGGAGGGTAAGCAGCCATTTCTTCTCAAATTGATAGCTGGTAAGTTACAGTTCACACCCTGTTTTTGTCTCTGATCTTTGTTATGGTTCAAGAACCACTGATTACCTTGGGTACATGTTTAAAGCTGTTCTAATGTCATCTGCAATAGTTTGGGTGTGATATATATGTGTTTATTCAATTGTTATTGCTATTCACTTTAGGATACATTCAGACTCAAGGGTATATATATTATGGTTGTTATGTGCTTCGTGCCTAATTATTGGTGTGGTTATCCATGTTTCAGGGTCATTGTTAGCTGTTGTTCTTGCTATCTGTGATATTGGGGGTTGTACAAGATTTTTGTTATGATTAGAATCCTACTGTTACAACTGATTTCTTAGGCAGACATTGTTCAAGATGGCAATCAAAGTGTTGATCATTTGTGTAGTTGAAGATGGATGGTGTTTGAGAAAGATACGCTGGAAAATTTGTTGTATACAAAGATTAATTGTTTACTAGAATGTGTACTGTACTGTGTCTTGAAAGTGTGTTTATTATACTGGTCAATGTTAGTTGGGAATCAACGGATAATGGTTAATTTAACATTTTATTTTAACTAATATCTCTTTTAAGTTTTCCTTGAGAAGAGCAACTTATGCTCACACACCCACATGTGCCTAAAGCATTCATGCCAGCTCCTCTGGGCTGACAGCCAAATTACTTAACCCTATTCGTGACTGGATTAAAAAAAAATTCTACAGTCACAGTTTGTGAGGCATAAACACATGTATATCCACTTTTCTTTGCTCCTGGTGCCATTGAGATGTCCCATTGCACTGTATTTCATGGAGCAGGTAATTTTATTCACCATTACCATTTATCCAGTGCACACCATTTTAAGGTGCTGCGTGACTGGCTACTAAAATTGCCAGACCATTTCTGTTTCACTATCAGCTCAACCCTTTTATTGCTACAGTGCTCATGCTACCTCTTTTACCACAGTAGGAGCCTAAGGGGGGGCCTTGTTCCCTCCCTTCCAGTGCAACACCCATAGAGGTTGCAAGGTACGTCACTTTCTTCCCATAGGAGTAAATAAAACAAAATGTGTATTTGATAAATAACTATTTGTTAATTACAGGTTTTGAAAAGGCCCAATGTATTCTAACAATATAACCCAGCTCAGTTCAGATGAGCTGGGTGGGGAAGGGATTGTGTATGTATTTCTACATATTCATATATTTTGATTGTCCTGTCAGCTTTCTTATCCTGTCAGACAATTACAAACCAACTTTCCATATCCTTACAGCAATGGATGCAATCATCTGCCTTCTATAAGCACAAAGAAGTTTCTATAATTTCACAGTTCTAAAGCACTGTATACCCTGAAAAAGCCTTACAAGTTAACAAAAAAAGTTGTTTTTTTTTTTTTTGCAGAGTGGTGGCTTGTTCAAATAATTCTTTCAACCAAAACTAAATAATTTTTACCAGGGACTGCAACTTACAAAGTTAAACTTTGTCCCACTCTCTGCAACTTATTCTATGGTTGTGGTCAACACAAATAAATTCACAATCCTCTAAGATTCCTGGACTCTAAACTGAACTTGCTGTCTACATTTGTTCTGTTGTTTCAAATGTATTTTATGCATTATGCTTAATACTGATATTGTTCTATTGCAAAACATGTTTATGTTTTATGCTTATGCTATTATAATTTGATATATATCTTGCTACACTTTATCAAGTGTGTATTCAAAAAACTGCTCCACATTTATGAATGTTTGTAATGCCCATAACCAAACCTAGATACTGGGGCCAGCATTGCTGACCCACCCCTACAATATGTTCCAAGAAAATCCCCAGACAGATTAATGCTCTATTTGTCTTATCACTCCCAGGTACCCCTGGAGAATAAAGTGCACTCTATGCACATTTTGTAATTTTTAAGCTTAACAATTATAATATGGCAAAATTTAGATTCTGCTCCAGAGCCTATGCTTCAAGGTTCCTTAGTAGGCCTTACCTCACTCAGTACTTTGGAGTATTTCACTATACAGTGTAAAGAAGGTAGACCCTTTCACTTGTCACAGGTGCAATAGGCACTATTATTAGTTGGCACAGGCCAACAATATATATATTTGTCCCAATATTGCATAGTGTAACAGGCATATTGCCAAAACTATATGTTTTAAGTGTGTTATTATAACATTGCAAGCTTTTACAACACAGGCCTCACTTAGGCCTGCCAGCAACACATAGACAGAGAAATCATGTTCATCACTGCCATAGCCTCTTCTGCGATTTGAAAGCAGGGTATAACCATGACATTGTCATGAATTCACAAATGGTCAAATGGTATTATTGGACCTTGCCCTGCACCCCTAGGTGTGTGGTCAATGCCTCATTTTTAATTTTCTCTTTCCACAATTGTCAGAAATTTAGGCTTTGTCACATCACTCTTCACAAAAAAAAAGGTCATTGGTTTAACAAATTTTGTTATTTATGTATTCTTAACTCAGTTTCTAACACACTTTACAAGTTTGCAGGTTTCCTCAGTGTGGCACACACAACATCTCCACATACAACAGCAGTAACACTTTCATCTAAGCTGCCAAAGCATTCATCTTTTTCTTAAAAATAAAACAACTGCCACAGCTTCAATGTCATTACCATCTTTGTGCCTGACTGGCTCCATATAACAACTACTACATGAAACAGGATATTATTACCTGTGCAAGTATAATGTTTTCAGCAAAATTACACCTGTTTGTAAACCTTTAAATCAGCTAAACAAGGTCCAACCCATTCAGACTCTACAATCAAGCCTGGCGTGTCTGCCTAGTATTAAACTAAGCCTGGGGTAGGGTCAATCCCCTAACTTCAGCAACAAGATTCTTCTTCAGTTGATCTTTAAGCAAAACATCCATTTTCTCCATTGGTGCTCTTTCCAAGCCTGGCTGACACCTTATATAAGCTATTAATCTTTGTGCCAGCATGTGATCAACTACCACAACACAAATGCTATGCCAGTGTGTGTGGATATTGCCTTAGAGGACTCAATGCACAATCTAATGCACCCCTTGCCAAGGCGTCTGCCAATCTAGCCATCCAGCAGCCAGCAATATCAACACTGACTTTTTTTCTTTGATGGTGTTTCATCTTTCAGTTACCATCTCGATAGCCCCATGTGCCTTGTGGGGTTACCACCTTTATTCATATAAACTTTCTAAACTGGTCAGGGTGTGCCACACCTCAACACCAGGCAGCATCTGCCTTATCCACTCTCAAAGTGGATTCCATGAACCCTTCTTCATCAACAAATATTGTTATGTCATATTGTGTTCTATGTTGTATCACATGTTAACATATTTTTACATATTTCAACTGTGGTGTTGACATCCCTGAGTTCTGCACTATGTTTTACAAACACACCATTTGTGCTCCATCTGTGACCAACCCTGTACCAACTCCTGAACAGGCCCATTTTTGACAGTAACCCTGACTAGCTGTCTGCTTTTTACAAACTACATAAATGTCTCCATTTAGGTTTCAATCTGGGATTATCCATCACACATATAACCCTGTTTTTTTTTATTATCATATATTATTAATACTAACTCTTTAGTGTCTGCGGCGTACTATCATGCAATATTATGATTAACATTCCTTTACAAGGCTTGCGCTTTGGCCTTGTAAATGATTCCAACTGCTTCCTTAAGGTTGTGTTGCCCCTTTTGAGGCAACAAGGTGGGGAATGTTGCCCCTTGGTACCACAGCTCTTGCATCCTCATGCACATGCCAAAGACAGATGTTTTATTATTACTGTAATAGTGCTGTATTGCACTAACATGTAGTAATGGGTATCCACTGTACAAGCATTGGTACTAGGGATCATCCTTGCTAAGTGTATACACTATACATTTATTTTACAGCATTATTTCTTAGATTTCTGTTAGATGTAATGTTCATTTGCTTATATGAGGCATATGTGCTTTGGGCTTAACCATATCTTTTTACTAAAGTATTCTTGTACACATGTATTTCTGCTGACACTGCTTTGCACCATAATGACCTTGCACCTGCTACAACCTTTGTGCCATCTTTGTTCTAACTAATGTTATGTTTTATGTATAATGTAATGCTTTTCTTCCTGCTGACTTTACATTTTCTATCCAGTAATGTAATGGTACCACTTGCTTCAGCCAATGAGAACTGTCACACCTTTTTCTTTATATTGCAATAAGAAGCTTGGTGCTTCTAGATGCAGGGAAACTTGTTTCTCCCAGTATTTGTTTTACTGCAGGTTGTAAGTCTGTGTTTCAATTGGTACTAGTGTTTTTCCTCTTGTTAAGTATTTGTTATCTCTGCTGTTTAATAAGAAATGTCAAAAATGAAATGCTTATAATTAGAGCTGCAGGTATCACTCACTCTAAGCTGTAGCTTAAGCCATGTGAAGGATCGAGTTCTCTCTCTCCTTCAAGTGGAGGACTGTAAGGTACTGCTGCATACTGCTGTATTATGCACTATGTTTCAATGCTTGATGGCCAACTTGAAGTGTATGAAAGGTTCATGGAAGGTCCAGAGTAAGGTTCATATAAAGTACAAGTCTTGTGGTCAGGAGCTAGTTGAAACAGAAATCATTCTGAATTGACATTATTTTGACCTGACATTATTCTGACCTATTCTCACCTGATGTGGATTATATGATGGAAAGAACGTACTAACTTTGCAAGTCTTCAATAAGCTATTTAAGTAGCTATTTGTCTGTTCAACAGGCTGTTCATTAGCCCTATTCATTAGTTATCTGCCTACCTTCCAAAAGGCCATTCATCAGTTCATAAGCTTTATTCATTCACTCTCTTTTGAATATTTGCATACCTTCTCTGGAAGCAGCTATCAGACAGAGTGTAAAATGTATATAAACTGGCTGCATTAGCCAGAGTTGAGCTGCAAATTCCAACATCCTAAGAGCCTGCCATCAGCTTCCAAGAGAACGGGGTAATATTTTCTCTATTATCTTGTAACTATTGCCAGCTATATTTTATTATAGTGCCTGTAATGCTAATGCCTATATGCTGAAACAAATCTCCTCCAGGTGAGGAAACAAGAACTCACTGTGTTGAGTGGCATTTATACTATTCTCAGTACTTGGATCCCAGAAGTCAGAAATCTAAATCCTGCAAGAACCTTACACTGTGTGCAGTACTGGAGGCCACACCTGCACAAGGACATTAACAAAATGGAGGCAGCCCAGAGAAGGGAACCAAAATGGTGCAGGGACTGCAACAGAAACATATGAGGACATATTAATGGAGCTCAATATGTATACACTAGAGCAAAGGAGGGAGAGAGTTGATATGATCAAAACATTCAAACATCCTAAGGGCATTAACAAGGTGAAAGAGTCTTAACTTGTTTCAATGTAAGAAAAATAGCAGGACAAGAGGACAGAGCATGATATTAGAGGGAGGCTGATTAAGGGGTAATGTGAGGAAGTTTTTTTTTACAGAAAGAATGGTGGATGCATGGAATGACCTGCCTCAGGAAGTGGTGGAAATGAACACAGTGCAGGGCTTCAAACAGGCATGGGATAGGCATAAAGGAGCAATACAGATGAGTATGAATAGATAGGCCATTGACAGAGTAAAGACACATTCATAAGGTAGAAAAAATGGACAGACTGGATGGGCCTTGTGGTTCTTATCTACTGTCAACTTCTATATTTCTAAAGCCAGTCTGGTGGTGCTGTGGGTTGAGGTGCTGGATGCCACACCTCGTGCCACATCAGTGACCTGGGTTCGAGAGCAAGCCCGGGCCACTGGGGGTTGTCAGGGAAAGGAGAGAATTGAGCAACTTGTGGACAGCTCTCCTCTTCTGGGAGGGAGGGGGTCCTTATCCTATGCAGATAATGACACCCGGTGGTGACCAAGTGTACTACAGTCGTTGAGATCACATATGGGGGAAGGACATTGGGTGGCTGCCTTTCAGACGTGAGTGGGAGCACTCACATAATGAGTTGGGTGACATTGCATGATCCATGACTAGGGGAGGGATTATGAAAGAAAAAAACATCTCCAGCCCAGACAGGCAGTGGCTCTTACAGTGCTCGCTGCCACATGCCCAACACTGGATCTCTGCCTCCACCCCTTCGATCTCCTCGTGGATCCTGGGTTGGAGGGATTCAATGAGGAGAAAGTAACACCCTATATATATGGCTTATTATATGTCATGGTTTGATATACCTAAAAATGCATCCTTTATGAAACTTGATATGTCAGAACTCAGATTCTAAATATTCAGACACATTTAGGAGGACTACTAAAAAATTGGCCATGACACAAATTATGAATCATATGGGGGATATGGTGTTACAAAATAGTTTAGCAGGGACATGGAATAAGTTACCTTGCCAAATGATTGAAATTTCTGACCAGCATATTTTTAGATTGGAATTGTATAATTATTTAAATGTTTGTTGCAGTTGTTTTTAGGTAATTGTGACTTTGTATTGTGTTTTAATTTGTACTGTTTTGTCTTTATTGTAAATTCCACAGGTATTTGTTGTAAATGGGGATTTTTTCCCCAATCAGATTAACCTGTATAAAAATAAATTTTAAACAAACAAACAAACAAACAACCCTTGCGGAGGTAGGATCACAGTGGTCAGTAGAAGCGGTGGGTGAGGTGAGTAGCCTAAGAGAGTTCTGGTGTCTGGAGGCGATAAAATAGAGTTAGAAAAAAAAAGTCTATATTTCTATGTTTCTAGATTCACGGTGGGGGGGCACAAATGAAGAGTGATCTAAAAGAGCTTGAAGAGTGCTCAAGGGTGTGTCAACTTATGTTTTAATGTGAAGAAGTGTAAAATCACGCACCTGGGGCACAGAAACCCGGAGGCAGAATACATGATGGACGTAGTTGTACTGACAGCCACCAAACAGGTATGAGACCTGGGGGTAATCATATCTAATGACCTAAAGGTGGCCAAACAGTGAGACAAGGCAATGGGGAGAGCCAGTGGCATGCTAGGGTGTATAGGGAAGGGTATTACTAGCAGAAAAAAGGAGGTGGTGATACTGCTGTATGAATCATTGGTGAAACCTCATCTAGAGTCCTGTGCCCTGCTTTGGAGACCACATCTTCAGAAGGACATTGACTGAGTAGAGGTGGTCCAGAGGAGGACAAGTAAAATGGTGCAGGTCTGTGCCAAAAGTAAGTGGAAAATCAACCTTGCAGCCCTCCCAAGGAGAAAAGTTTTAGCCAGGAGAATTCAGGCCAGCCAGTATGCTTATTTGTAAATATTGTATTTATACAATTTAAAAAACACAAAGGCATTTGTAGCAGCAGAAAAATAGAAGGCCACCTCCAGGAAAAAAAAAACAATGGTGTTTCACTTGGTCCTCTGAGCTTTGTCAAGGGCAGTTCAGAGGAGATCTAAAATGGTGCAGGGTCTGCACCAAAAGCCCTATGAGAAAAAACTACAGGACCTCAATATGAGCACTGTGGAGGAGATGAGGGAGAGGGGGGACATGACAGAAACTTTCAAATACTTAATGGGTATAAATGAGGTACAAGGGAGAAGCTTTTCTCAGAAAAAAATGTGCAAGAACAAGGGGTTATGCTATGAAGCTGGAAGGGCTCGACTCAGGGAAAATGTTAGCAAGTACTTCTTCACTGAAAGGGTGGTGGATGCAAGGAACAGACTCCCATTGGAAATGCTAGGGCAAAAACTGTATTGGAATTCAAGAATGCATGTGATAGGCATAAGGAAACCTTAGAGGTTAGGATAGGGAAGGTAAAACCAGAGATCAAATAGTGTCTGCAGAAGATAGGGAAAATGGACAGACAATGTGGGACACGCAGCCCTTATCTGCCATCAAATTCTGTGTTTCTAGTCACCTGACACAGTGCACTGTATTTTTTCTGGTAGAGTGTGGTAACTGAATGATACATGGCACAGTGTTGGCAGTGCACATGGCACAGAGTGGTGTTGATAGAACACAAGGTACATTGCAGTGATACAAGTGTATGTGGCACAGTGCAATGCAACAACAGCACACTGCCATGTGTACTGCCACCACAGTGCAGTGCCACATCATACACTGCTGATACTGCAGTGTCCTACATGTTCTGCTGCCACTGTGTTGTAACTTGAGTACTGCTGTTACTGTGGTGTACCATGTACTCCTGAAAATAAGGGAATTTTTGAGGTATGCAAGGAAGAGATTGGTTAAATAGGATCAGGCTGTGTCACAGTGAACTGCCAGCAGTGCACATGACACAGCACAGTTATGGTATTGCATGGTACACAGCACTTTATCAGCAGTGCACGGTGCATAGCCCAGTGTTGGCATTGCACATGACACAATGCATTGTGGGCATCGTACATGGCCCACTAAGGTGTATGTATTGCACGCGGCACAGCGCACTGTTACCAGTGCACATGGCACAGTACTGTGTCCACACTGCTAGTGATACAACAGCAATAAACTGTCAGCAGTGCATGTGGCACAGCACAGTGTTGGCACAACATGTGGCACGATGCGGTGACATCAGTGCATGTGGCACAGCAAAGTGCTATGTGTATGGCCACCACAGTTCAATGCCAGGTGCACTGCAGACACCACAGAATGCTTTGTGGTTTGTTGGCACTGCACTATGCCTCGTGCACTGCCATCTTGGCGCAGTACCACATGCACTCCTGTCTCTGTTTTTAGCCACGTATGCTGCCATCACTGCTGTGCCACATGTGTTGTTGTCAGTGAAGTACTTTACATTTATGGCTGATACTAATTGTGCCACATCTACTGCCAACACTGCACTGTACCATCTACACCGCCATTACTATGCTGTGCCATGTACAATGCCATCAATGTGCTGTGCCACATGCACTACAGTGAGATGTGCATTGTCTTCACTGGTGCCCAGTGGCATCACCCTCTCCCCCTTCTATGGTACATGATCCCTGGTGTCCCATGGCATCTGCCTAGTTCACCTCATGCTAATATGATCCATAGTGTGCAGTGGTTCTCCAACCCAACATGATGACTGGCACTTCCCTTCTCTATATGACTTGTTTTGCCACTGTCTGAATTTTATGGTTGCAGTAAAGTTCAGAAGGCCAGACATGGAGTGAGGGACGAGGGTGACTGTGCTGATCATTGTCTTTTGGAAGGGGTAATACTGGACTTGGGGCTACTCCACTTGCAGTGAGTGTTTGAGGATTGGAGGCTGGTTCTGGTGTAGAGTGGTAGTGGGTGGGTGGTGTTTCAGCTATGGGGTGGTGGTAAGGAGGCTTGTAAAGCTGCAGAGACAGCTGTTGGCTACGGTGGGGATGCTGGTGTTCTGGGGGTGTTCAAACTGCACTGAGGGTAGTAAGGGGCAGAAGCTGGTTCATGTCCTTGAAGGGTGGGGTAGTGGAATGGGGGTTGGGGCTAGTTCAGCTGAAGGAAGGGTGATCAGGGGTGTGGAGGCTGATCCTGCTATTGGGTGCTGATGGTGGTGATTCCACTAAGAGGGGGCAGGAACAGAGTCTTCCACTAGGGTGGGTTGTCTCAGAGGTCTGCTCCAATGGTTAGTGGGCAAGGGGAGTGAAGTACATCCAACTGTGTGAGATGGGATGGTTGCAGGTGGGGTATCCTAGAGGTACAAGTGGCCAGCACTCAAGGATGGCATCAAGACCCCTGAGGTATCTGTAACTGCACCCATGACAGCCACTCTACACCTGTGCTGGTCAGGCACCAGCATCCCTCAATTACTGCATCCTTTCTGGAGCTGGGCCACCCCCAGTTCCTAGATCATCCTCTTCCCCTTCAGCAGACAACTTTCCCTCTTGTAAACCCTCTTCCTTGCCCCTCCCTCTGGATTGGGCAATAACAGAACCACAAGGAAAACAAGGCATTTTATCTCATATAGGCTAAACACATATGCTGTTAATAATCCCCCTTTAGAGATCCACCCACCTAGCCCACCGCACACATATTGCTTGTGATCCTCCCCACCACATGTTTCTGATTCCTCCCTTAGCCTCTCTGAGTTCCATTGTGCTGCCCCCAGTAGTGGAATCATCATCACCACCCATCGTCAGGTCCAGCCTCAACCACCCAACCACTCTTCCTTCAGCTGGACCAGTCCCAACCCTCCATGTTGCGAGGCCACCCTTCAAGGCCATGGACCAGCCTCCCTCCCTGATCAACTTTTATGCAGCTTGAACACTCCAATACAGCCTCCTCACCTAAGCTGAAAACCATCCCTGTAGCTGAACCAGCCTCCTTACTACCCACCCTGTAGTGGAACCATGACCCTACACCATGAGCAGCTTCCAATATCCAAATATTCCCTGCAACTGGACAAGCCACAAGTCCAGCATCCCCTCAGCTGACAACACTCTCTGTAGCTGGTCCCCGCCTTTGGCTGACTGCCCTCCTCACCACTGGATTCCCCTTCCAGACCCCAAACCAGGATCTGTACTCAAGCCTCCGATCATTGGTATCACTTGTGGTAGAGCATGGCTCACTCAAGAATTGTGGGTGTAAGGGTTATGGCTTGATCTTTCATGTCAGCACTCTCTCTTGGATCACTTATGAACTCTGTCTTGGTTGCTGAGTTGGACTGCATGACTTGCATCAAGGACCAGATGGCCATATAGTACCGCAAGGTTGGGAGGTGAAGATGCTACTGCTTGGTGAGTGGAGTGGTGGCACAGAGGGTTTGTTGAGTGGGTACCCAAGGGACCCAGGAGGGAGATGGCCAGGGCCTGGAAGAGCTATGTCTGAGGGTGCTGGGAGGGAGCGGTATCAAGACAGAGTGTCATCTCTGGTGGTTGGAAGGGAGGAGTGTGTCAGTTAGGCTAGGGAGGGAAGTAACCTGTGGGATCAGGGTGGGAGTTTGTCTGGTGAGGAAGTAGTATCCAGGGGCCTGGGAAAGGAAGAAAATGCCTGGGATGCTTGGAAGTTTCCAGTGGTCTGGGAAGGGAGGGAGTCAAGGGAGGTAGGTGAATGGAAGGGGGTCATGTAGGGTGCGAGAGCGGTTGTGGTGGTGGAGATTGTGGAGGTAGCTAGGGTGTTGGAGGAGACTGCAGATGCAGCAGGGGTGCAGGGGGTATTGTGGGGGAAGCAACAGTGCATAGAGGAAGGGGGTAGTGTGGGGTGTTAGTGTTGGGGCCAAAGGAAGGTACTGTTAGGTGGCCTTGGAGAGTGGGCATATTATCAGATAGCTGTGGAGGGAGAAGAGTATAGTCCTGAGCAGTGTAGAGGGGCTAGTGTCAAGGGACTGTGGCAGGAGTTTGGCTACTGTCAGGGGACTGTGGCACGAGGTGGGGCTGATATCTGGAGCTATGGAAGGAGGATTAGCTAGTGTCAGGCTCTGAAGGGAGGGAATTAGCTTCTGGGGTTGTGGAGGGACAGTGTTTGAACCCATATGGGTGTGTGTGTGTGTGTGTGTGTGTGTGTGTGTGTGTGTGTGTGTGTGTGTGAAGGATTAACTGGTGATGTCAAAATGACCATGAAAGAAGTGGAGTTGGTTAGTAAGGCAGATGAAAAGGTGGCTTTGGAGGAAGCATGTCTCAGTGGTTGTAAGGATGGTTTACTGCTATGGAGATGGTGGGTTTGGAGTGTGGGAATTCAAGGGTGTACCCTTCCTACAGACAGCCCTTCACCCCTACCCATGCAGCGGCATGCACTCACCTCTCCCAAGTGAGCACCTTCCTTCCCATGAAGGGCCTTGCACCCCTTCCCCATTATCCAGTAAGAAGGAAGTCCTACAGGAGGTTGTGGAGGAGAAAAGGTCAAAATGTGATAACAATGATGCCCATGCTAATGCCAATGCCAGCAAGACAACATTTGGCATTGACAAATGCTTGTTTGGTATAAAGATGCCTTATCAAAACCAGCAAATTTTGGTCAAGTCCCTAACTCCCTTAACTTCATCCATAGATGACCTCTTATAACGGAATCAAATACTAAAGACAATTCTATGAAACAATGAATAGTTTCTGTTATTTTATGATGCAGTACTTTTCTATCAGGTGTGATAGTAAAAAGGTTTCTGTAGTAGTTCCTATTTCTTTTCTGAAACCTGCTTGTAAGGAGGAGTGTATTTTCTGTTTTTCTATCCAAGTCAAAAGCTATTTAATAGAAGTTTTGCAATTTTTTTGTCATATTATCTATCAGGCTTATCGGTTGATTGTTAGCAGGATTCTCCCTGTCCCCATATTTGTAGATCGGAACTACATACTGTAACTGCCGCTCCAAATGGATTGTAAAAAACTAAATAATTGCCTTGCTATAAAAGTCCTTCAGCAAGTCTGACCACTAATTCAACTGGTATTTCATCTGGACCTGGGGATTTATTATTCTTAAAACTGGATATTGCTTCTTTAACTTTTCATTGGATAATCAATTCAAATAGTTCCTCTTTTTCATCATTTTCTTGACCATAAGAACACAGTGGATTAGAGAAAATGTTCCTCTAGTTGCGTTACCATTTATCTGGTGCAGTATAGGAATCTGGTCTTTGTATTGATTGGATCCCATTTCAGTCAGTTTCCAGAACTGCTTGTTTTTTTTTCTATTGCAGTTATGTTTTCCCATAGCTACATAGATACATAGACAGTGTCGGCAGATAAGGGCCTATGGCCCACCCAGTCTGCCCATTTGAGCTTGTAAGTTCAGTTTGTTTTCCTAGAAGTCTGTTGCCCCTTACCCCGACCTCTAGAATTCCTTTATGTCTATCCCATACATTCTTAAATCCCGTGATTGTTTCAGCCCCCACCACTTCCTCTGGCAGGGTGTTCCACTTGTCCACCACCCGCTCTGTGAAGAAACTCTTCTCATGTTTCCTCTGAATCGTCCTCCTCCAACTTCATCCCATGCCCTCTAGTCCTGGAACATCTTTTTCGCTTAAAAATAGTGTTTTCCTACACCCTGTTCCTCCCTGTAAGATACTTGTATGCCTCTATCATATCCCCTCTCTCCCTCCTCTCCTCCAGGGAGTACATGTTCAGTTCCTTCAACCTGTCTTCATAGGACTTGTGATACAATCCATGCACCATCTTTGTTGCCCTCCTCTGAACCTTCTCTACCCTGTCTATGTCTTTACTTAGGTGTGGTCTCCAGAACTGTACACTGTACTCCAGGTGGGGCCTCACTAGTGTCTTGTATAACAGAATTATGACCTCCCTTTTCCTGCTGGTGATGCCCTGCCTATACATCCCAGCATCCTATTTGCTTTACCAGCTGCCTTGTCACACTGTTTCCCTACCTTGAGGTCATCAGAGATGACAACCCCAAGATCCCTTTCCTGCTTGGTGCATGCTATATCCTCACCCCCAACTGATATATTGTGCCAGGGTTTTGTGCCCCATATGCATTATCTTGCACTTCTTTGCATTTAATTTCAACTGCCAAACCCCTGACCATTCTTCAAGTTTCTGCATTCTGTCTACACCTCTGGTGTGTCTACTCTGTTACAGAGCTTTGTGTCATCAGTGAACAGTGAAATTTTGCCTTTTAGATCCTGCGCAATGTCACTGATGAAGATGTTGAATAGGACCGGTCCCAGCACTGATCCCTGTGGTACCCCACTGGTCACTCTTCCCTCTGTGGAGTGACAGCCATTTACCACCACCCTCTGTGTCCTGCCACCCAGTCAGTTACCTACCCACCACACTACTGTCCTGCCCACACCCATATTCCCCAGTTTGTGTAATAGTCCTCTATGTGGCACAGTGTCAAAGGCCTTGCTGAAGTCCAGATAGGCCATGTCCACTGCCCTCCCCTGATCCACCTCCCTAGTCACCCAGTCAAAAATTCAACGAGGTTGGTCTGACATGACCTCCCTGGTGAAACCATGCTGCCTTGGGTCCTGTAGTCCATTGATAATCAGATGTTCCACCAATCTCTCCTTCAGTAGTGCTTCATGATCTTCCCACTACTGAGGTGGAGGCTGACTGGTCTGTAGTTCCCTGCTTCCTCTTTGTTCCCACTTTTGTATAAGGGACTACATCTGCTGTCCTCCAGTCTTTGGGTACCTTCCTGTTTCCAGTGATCGGCTAAACAAGATAGCCAGAGGTTCAGCCACCACATCTCTTAGTTCTTTAAGGACCTTGGGTGCACCCATCTGGCCCCATTGCTTTATCAACTCTGATTACTTCCAGTTCCTTCAGGACCCTTTCGTGTAAAGGGACTTGTGTCCATTTCTGCACCATTCTCACCCTTGTACCCTTCAGAACCATTACTCCTCCTCTTCCTCAGTAAAGACTGAGCAGAAATACCTGTTCAATATGTCAGCTTTACTGTTGTCATCCTCCACGCGGCTCCCATCCTCCCCCTTCAGTCTCACTATCCCTCCCTTTGTCTTTCTTTTTTCACTTATGTACTTGTAAAAGGATTTGTCCCCTCTACCCACTGATTTTGCAATGTGTTCTTCTGTCTGAGCTTTGGCTTCCCTTACTGACCTCCCTGCCTCCCTTTGCTTCTCCTGGTACTTCTCCCTATCCCCTTCTGCCTGTGTCTTTTGTATTGCCTGAATGCAATCTTTTGGCTTTCACTTTCTTTGATACCTCTTTGGAAAACCATAATGGTCTCCTCTTCCTTTTCTTCTTGCTAACCTGCTTAATGCATAATTCTGTTGTTCTTGTAATCCCCATTTTAAATACTGCCCACTGTTCCTCAACCCCTGATTCCTGTCCCATTCCCCTTAATGCCTCTTTCAAGTATCTCCCCATTTTCCCAAAGTCTGCCCCCCTAAAATCCAGGATACGTGTTTTTGTGTGGTTTGGTTCTGCTCTTTCTGTGATTTCAAACCACAATGACTGGTGGTCACTGTCTCCCAGGTGCTCCCCCACTGTTACCCCCATCACACTGTCCCTGTTTGTGAGCACAAGGTCCAGTATTGCCTTCTGCCGAGTTGGTTCCATGACCAGTTGCTTGAGAAGGCACCCTGAAGGAGTCCAGGATAAATCTGCTCCTAGTTGATGCTGCTGCTGGGATGCTCAGTCCACGTCTGGATATTGAAGTCTCCAACCAGTACCCCTCACTCCTTGTCTGCCATCCTTTGGATGGCTAGCATCAACTCCTATCTGTTTCTTCCTCCTGGGCTGGTGGTCTATAGACCACACCTGCAATGGATGGCTGTCCCCATTTTCCTTTCCAGCTTAACCCGCAGTATCTCTCCCCCATTTTGTTCCTCCTGGATCTCTGTGGCCCTTACATCATTTTTCACATACAGTGCCACTCCTCCTCCCTCCCTGCCTGCTCTGTCTCTTCTGAATATGTTGTATCCAGGTATGGCCATCTCCCAGTCATGGTTATCATTACACCAGGTTTCAGTGATGGCCACAATGTACAGGTCTGACTGTACCATGACAGCCTCCAGATCTTCCATCTTGTTGCTAAGGCTCCTGGCAATTGCACACATGCTCTCCATGATTTGACCTCCCTAGACTGCTTCACTGTTCTACTCCAGCCCCTTCCTTGGTTGTCATTTGTCCCTGGTTCTCCTTGCTGTCTGCCCTTCTGCTGAATTTTGCCCCTTTTCTGCTTATCCACCTCTTGGGCACTAATCTTCATCTTTTGCACACTGATTTGCAGAGATAGGCACTCCTCTGGTTCACTGGTTCCACTGCTAGCTGTGGGGGGTGAGCAAGTAGGTACCCTCCTTGCTGGCCTGCCACCCCCCCTTTGCTAGTTTAAATGCTTGTCAATGTAGCATTTAAACTTATCATTGAGTGCTTGGATTCCCCTCCAGGATGGATGCAGGCCGTCAGGCTTGAACAAACCTCCATTCCTCCAGGTGGGCCCCCAGTCACTAATGAATCCAAACCCTTCATCACAGCACCAGTTCTTCAACCATGAGTTAAAGTTCCTGGTGCATGCACTCCTATGTTCTCCCTTGCCTCTCACAGGTAGTACTTCTGAGAAAGTAACAGAAGTAGCTACTTGCTTGAGACCCTCCCAGTTTCCTAAACTCTTCATGAACTTCCTTTGGCTCCCCATTTGCCAGGTCATTAGTACCTAGGTGGATAATGACATCCAGCTCACCTCCCGTCTTGCCTTCCCAGTGATCCCCAGGATCTTCCTTCCATCCCTCCATGCGCGTGGCACCTGGTAGGCACCTCACCTCCCTGTCCTTCCCTCCTGTGTTCCTAGCTGGATCCCTCTTATGATGGAGTCCACCACCAGGATTCCTTCCTCCTCCTCTGGGGTCCACTGCTTTCCCCGCTGAGGTCACCTCCTTGGCTAACCTCCGCATCCTTTCCTTCCACTTCTCTGGGTACCTCTATTTGGTTGTCCTCATTTGCCAGTGTGGCATATGAGTTCTTGAGTGGAATAGGATCTGGGATGTGCCTCTGCCTGACTGCTCTAACCCTCCCTGAGCCCACTGTCATCCAAGTTCTCCTCGTTCTCAGCATCCTTTGAGGCAGTTGCATTGGACTGGGTGGTCCCTGGATAGGGGTGATGGTACTCCTGACCCAGTTTACTTCTGCTCTGAGTCTGGCTACCTCATCCCGCAGTCCCTGAGATGCATGCAGATAGGGCAGCACCTCAGTGTCCAGAAGGTCTGCCTGAATATGGCTGCCCCTCAGCCACTGCATTGCACCACTCCCCACATTATACTGCAATTCCACTACTTGTCTGCTACTGAAGCTCTCCTAGTTCCCTTTTTATTAATTTACTGTACTAAAAATCCTGTTAATGATCCTCAGATAATTTTTTTATTAAAGAAAAAGAAACCAATACATAAATAAATGAGTCAAAACACTTGTCGTGCTGGGGGTGGGCTTCTTCCCCCTTATGCCCCTCCTACACACCCCTTACTATACCCTGTGTTTAGCTCCTGTCAATCAGATTTATCAGGGCATATAATTAAGAGTTGGGGGAAGGGGGGGTGAAAATTTGCAGCAATTAAAGACAGCACAGAATTACACCACCACTATGTTTTAAATTTTCAACAGCCCAAAAACAATTATAAGTAAAGACAACAAAGAAAGTATAGTGTCACTAAAAGCCCACAATCTAAGTTTAGAGAAAAATAGCAATTACCAGTTACTCTAAAGCACTGAATTGAATATGTTACCTTCCTTCCTTCCCCTTCTGGCTTCTTCTCTCTTAGCTCTTTCTGATGGTCCATTTTTCGAGTATTTACTTGAGCCTTGAATTGTTTTCTAAGTCTCTTCAGCTTAAGAAGATTTATTCTGCTTGGGTCTTTTTGGTGTGTTGTATACATTTCACCAAATTCTTTATTTTTCTTGCTTACCTGTTCTATAGAACCAGTTCCCATACTGGACCTGATTTGTACCTTTTAAATTTTTATTTCACACTTTAACAAGTTTTCAGCAATTTAGAATGTATGACTATAGCTCTTCTGGTTCGATTTCATCTTTCCAGATTTGATTTATTTCTTGTCTGTATTTGTTCATCATTTGAGACTGTTTACCTTCCCAGTTGACTTCTTGTAAACTAGAATTGGAAAGTGATCACTTTCTGAGAAATAATTATGTAGTCTGGTAGTGAGGTGCCCCTGTGATTTATGCAACTAAGTTTTCTTTCTGAAACAGATGGAAACCTTCCACTGTATATAATCAGGTCTAAAGAGTACAAAAATTATTTCATTTGGTCAGAGTTATCAGTATTTTTTTCTATCCAGTGTCTCCCTATTCCTTACACCCAGTGTGTCGAGCCTAAGTTGAATTTCTGTATCTACATGTGAACTAGTGTTGCCGCATCTGATGTTAAAATCCCATATGAGTTACAGTTCAGTGTTTTTATACTGTTTTTGGAGCAGGAGAATATATTGCATAAGTTTATTAAGAATATCTTTGTGATTACTGGAGACCCCTTTAATGCACCCTTTGACATACTCCTTCAAATGCCATAATAACTGGGTTACCCAGTCATTACAGCATTTTGTTTCACTGTCACTTCAGTTCCTTGTAGCATGCCACCTCATTGCCTCTCATTCTGGGCATGAATAGGCTGAACAGTTACACAAACATGGAGGCTCTGTTTGTCGCTTAGTGACTACCTGCTACTACAAATGAAAATTTACCTCTGCTAAGGCGCTCCTCCTCATTCTTCTTTTTTTGTATTTATCTGGTTGATATTGCCTTTACAACTTTAAAGATGTATCTGGTCGATGCTGCTGCGTGTCTGGTTTGGGAGACAGTGAGTCTGAATAAGTGCAATTTGCAACAGGACCGTGACTGTCTTCCTATACTGCTACTTATGCACCCTTCAACAGATTCAGTTTTTGAAAAAAAAGAATAGAATGGTCTAGCTTCTCAAAACTTTTGAAGTTCCCACAGCTGCAGGAAAAAAAAAGTGCAAGTGGGTTGCTACTTGCGGATCAGCAGGTTTCTGCAGCTTTCCTGCAGCTGCAGGTATTCACAAAGGGGAGCCAGATTACAACTGACTCCCTGATTTACAGTTGTTTGCAGGTCATGTTCTCAGGGAAATCCCCACAACTGTGGAAAACTGTTTTAGCAGGTGGTACCAGCAGTTACATCTTCCACAACTGCTGGGCTATGCTTAGCACTCCCCACAGCTGCAGAGATTTCAGTCCGCAAATGGAGTTATGGCATGGGACTTAGTCCCAGAATGTTTTGTGAATCTTTTGTGAATTAGTCCATTGTCCATACTGGACAGGGTGTGTGTGTGTGTGTGTGTGTGTGTGTGTGTGTGTGTAGGACAGTGACAGAATAAGGCACTGCAGTGATCACAACCACACTATATAGCAGAACTGCTTCTGTAATTTGCTTTGCCATTCATTCCCTGCACCAGTAATTATTAAAAACAAAGAATAGATGACAATGTGGATATGTTGTCTTTTTATACACCCTTGATGTGTGATGGAGGGATTAACCCATGACAGAGTATGGGCTTAATGAGAATTAATCCAGGCCTTGGGGGGTTGGAGTCATGAGGCAAAGCTGAGTGGGCTAATCCTCTTATAACATGGGCAATGTTATGTTAGAGGTTTATCTAAGGAAATAGTAAAAAAAAAGCCCTGTGAACATGCAACTGTGGCTATATCAGGGATTAATCAATGGTCAGGTGACCTGTTTGTATGAATCAGAAGGCAGTATTTTCAGAACCCATGTTATAAGACCGAATAAACCTCTTGAGCTTAACTCTCAAGATTTATGGGTCATCATACGCCTCGGGTGTGTAAAAAAACTTCATAAAACACAGTCGCCTAATGCATTATTCTCTATTATAGGGGCACAGTCGTGTCCTTATAGTTAGGGATGAGTAGCCTGTTTAATGTTAAACCTCACATTTTGCACTTTAATAACTTTGCAACCAATCAAAGGATTTTTACAAACTTTGGCATGTGTTGTCTTGTGTAGTAAATCTCTTGATGTGGCAAATTTACTTCTGGTTGGATGTACAGATTCTGAAATCCGGATGGTGCAAAAATCTTAAACGTTTCAACTTTTTGCAGTTTTTCACTCATTGTCTTGTGCCCAGATGGTGTGTAATTTTGGTGTGGATGGTTTATGTAAAAACAACTTGGGTAACAGAACTGCAATGCATTTGTTTGGTGAGAAAATATTTTTTTTTTCAAAGTTATTCAATTTTTAAGTTCCCATTATTATCAATGGGAAGATCAATATCCAGGAGAGAGGAATGGATTCAAAACAGGATTTGGGTCTCACGAAAAAGGATTATTTTTTGTGATAGGTCAATCCTTTTTTGCCAGAAAAAAACTCTTTTGTGAGCCACCATCTTGTTTTCTTTTTTTACATAACAAACTGTCATAACTCTGCTCAGGGATATCTTCTACAGGCATCCAAACATGTATCTTGCTCATCAGAAGCTGATGAGCTTCATTAGTATTTTGTTATAGCTCCCATGACCTTTGAACATTTATTTTAACTATTTAAGTCCTTTTTTGTCACTCACCCAGATCATTTTTAGTGAATTATTTTTCAAGTGAAAAAGGATCATAAGTCACAAGAAATTATTTGGGACACACAGAAAAAAAAAAACTTTTCCCAGACTTTACCCATAATTTATTTCTGTTGTGTAGTGGTCCCTCTCCCTTCCCCAGTCACTGATCCAATATAAAAAATAGGTTTTCCATAGTGTAGTGGTCCCTCCCCCCTCCCTGTCACTGATCTCATATGAAACATTCATTTTTCATAGTATAGTGGTCCCTCCCCTCTTCCTGGTCACTGATCCCATATGAAATTGTTTTTTGTAGTGTAGCTGTCCCTCCCCAACTGTCTAATCACAATTCCCAACTTACCTGGTGTCTAGTGGCACCACTCCAACTGCCGATTGTCATTCCTCATTTTCCTGGTGTCTAGTAGTGATCCCCAGCCACTGATCATTGTTACCCATGTCCATGGTGTTTAGTGGCATCCCTCCACCCACTGATCACATCCCTGTTATGACATCCTGCATTCCCTGGTGTCTAGTGGTACCCTCACCCTCCTATTGAAACAAAATAACTGAAAAAAACAAAACAGTCCCTCAGTGTTTTTTTTAAACCTGTAAAAAAAAGGTCAATTGCTTTTCAGACCCCCACCTCCCACTCAGTACCCACCACCCCACACTCCCACTACACCACCACACACCTTCACTCACCTGAACCGATTCCAGGTTCAAGTCCCACTCTCCAGTCAAAGACACGTCTTGCTGCAGCAACCAGTGACTGAAATATGAGAAACTAAGGTAAATGTGGTTCCACCTTTTCTTGTTTTCTGCAGTTTCACAGGAGGGGAAACAAAGAGAAACTCTTTAGATATTTTGTGAAATATCTGGAAAAATCTGACCATGTCTTTAGCTAGTACTGCATAAGGCTCTGTATGACTTGGACCATGGTCACCTGTTAGATCTCCTTACAATGCCATCCAAGCATGTTCCCTCCACTCTTCCACTGAGAGTGTCCTAGAGGTTCTGAGAGCCCGGCTGAAAATCTTAGGTGATTTTTCATTTGTGGTGGTCAACCTGGTCCTCTGGAACTTGATTCCCTGGTCACTGAGGGAGGCTACATAGGTGGAGGCATTTAAGAGGGGACTGAAGATCTATTTATTTAAAAAAAGCTTATCCTGAAGATTGTTGTTAATCTTAACATAATTCTGAGTTATTTATTTTATTAATTTATTAATTTGTAGTTTATGCTTTGTATGCTGTCTGTTTTACCCTGCTCATCATCTACTTATAAGGTACCCAGAGCCTCTGGGATTGGATGCCATATAAAAAAATCTTACATACTTACTTACTTAATTACTTACTTACTCTAGCAAAGCTGCAGCAGGTGTAGAGCAGTAACAGCAGGAGATGTTGAACATACTGCAGAACAATGCTCAGGGCACATTTGCCATACAAAATTATGTTTTATCCCATCAAAACCTGCAGTCTCCATTACCACCATTATGGCATCAGCTGACACTAGTGAAAAAAATAAATGTAGCATTCAAGGTAATAGTAGTGCTTCTAGGAGTACATGGTTATTAACTGCCATTATACAACCAAAGTGAATAGATAATTTTCATTCCTTGACACTGCCACCAGTACCATCAGGACAAGGACATCCTCTTTACTGACCACCACTGCTCTAATCCACCACCAATCCACTGAGACTACTAGTATCCTAATTTCTGCTCCAGCAGTGGCCCTGCCAGCCACTGTGGCCACTATGACTAAGACCACTCTCTTGCCACTGTGACTGAGACCACTCCTGCCACTGTGGCCCAGACCACACTATCCATTGTAACCATGGGACCACCTGTATTGCTACGGTAACACTGGCCAGAACTGCCTCCGTAGCTCCAGCCAGTGGCACAACTATTTCCAGTTTTGTGTACACCCCTACTGTGACACTTCTTGTTTCTCAGACTGTTTCCTCTACTGCTGAACTTGTTAGTGCAGATGATGAGGAGGCGGGTACACTCATCTGGGTCTGCTTACTTACCACCTGGAGATTGGACCACTGATAGGTCATCTGAGGAGACTAATCTGAGCAGCATGAATGATGAGGCTGAGTATGGGGAGTACCATGAGAGCCATAAAGCAAGAAAATCGGGTGGCCAAAAATCCTCAACTTCTAATGCTTGCAGTAGTAGTAGAAAGTAAGAAAGATATGGCCCCTCCCCCTTAAAAACTCAGTAAGCTACCCTTCAGCACTTTGTTCACCAGGCGTGATCCCTTCCTGAACAGCCAAGTAGAGCAAGTACAGGGAAACAAGTGGTGCCAAGGGAAAACCCATAGACACAGGACCCAAAAAGAAAGGCTGGGGGGCCAAAAGAGTGGTGGTGGTACTGGTGACACTAGCCACATGAGTAGCATCAGGAGCAGTAAGAGTATGGTAACACAGCATTTCATGTTACTAAATGAAGACAACAAAGGCAGTGTGTACACTGTGCAGTATGACTATCCGCAGAGGAAATCTCTGGCATATTTAACAACCACCTCTTTAATGAACTACCTAGATATAAAACATCCCAAGCTTTTAAGGCATCTGGAACTGTGTCTGTGGTTCCTTCAGACCCATCTCATGGTGATAATGTAGGCAGTGGTGCTGGTGACACTGGCAATGCCACAGGACATTCTGTCTCTGGTGAAGAATTCTGCTGCACTTGCCACTGCTACCACTCCATCTCCCTCAGCACCACAGAGTCCTTTATGCACCCCAAGCACTCATGTTAGGCACCAGTCCCCTGATGTGTGCACACCATCTGGCAAGCGTGGAACATCCCTCCATCCATGGTCAGCATCAATAGTGGAAGCATTCCAGACCAGAGCAAAGTACCAGTTGTTCCATCCAAAAGCTCCACACATCACACAACTCATAGGTAAAATGATAGCATTCGATCTGCAACCCTTCCTACTTGTGGAAGGCAATGGCCTTCACAGACTTCTGCAGCACTTGCAGCCATGGTGCCAGCTTTCATCATGTTCCACATTTTCATGCACTGTGGTACAAAAATATATGAGGGTGTGGAAATGCAATTGCCACACTACTCTTGGAAGCTGTAGGTAGAGTTTTCCACTGCACCTCAGATATCTGGAGTAGTACACACACTTCATGTCTGCATATCTCTCCTTAACCTCACACTGGCGTGTGCCAGGCCCTATGTCTCCAGTAGCAGATTCCTCCTTCTCTCCCTGTTTCCATGGCTCTCCCTTCATCCCTCCACAATCTGACAGTCACTCCAGTTCTTCTCTTCTAAATGTTGGGCTAATGGAGAAAGACCACACATCATCTAACATTCTGGCATTCATTCAAGACATGCTGCACTCAAGGACAGTTAGTACCAATTTACATGTTGTTTTTTGCATCACGGATAACAGGGCAAATATGGTGACGGCAGTTGCTGATGAAAATTTTGAATCTAGACAATAGATAAGGTAAGGAACCTTGGAATACTGATAGACAACAATTTAAGCCTTAGCTCGCATCGTACAGAGGTGATCAAGAAAACCAGCAGTATTTTGAGAAGAATAAATATAGCATTCATCTTGAGACATAGAAACTATTTTACCTATACACAATGCATTTATAAGTCTGCCCCTTGATTATTGTTCACCATTATGGAACCCATATACGCATAGAGATGTAGACAACTTGGAAAGAGTGCACCATAGAACCACCAAGTTGATACAGGGCTTAAATGACACACCGATTGATTCCAGGCTTAAACAACTAGGTCTCTCTTCCCCGGAGAGAAGGAGATATCGAGGTGATCTACTTGAAATGTTTAAAATAACTGGCAATGCCAAGTTAATGATAAGTTTGGGTATGGAATTCAATAGTCAAAATATAAATTAAGAAGCCATAAGTACCAGATTAAACTAACCTTTCCAAAAAGTAACATTAGGAGAAATTTCTTCATGCAGATGAGATTAACAGCATGGAATAATATACCAAGAGAAATAGTAGAAGTAGATTGTTTTAACATCTTTAAATCTAAACTAGATGACATTTTGTTGGACTGAAATAGCAACAGGTGAACCTGCTAATGCTGGAGACAGAATAAATGGGCTAACACCTTATTTTTCTCAAGAACCAAGTATTAGTGACCACAGTTGTGCTATGTCATAGTACTGAGGCATGCTCCATCTGTGCTCATTTTCATTGATCTGTAAAGGCAACTAACCAACTAAGAGAAGATCAACAATACCTGGGTCTGTCTCAGCATAGCTCGATACAGGATATCAGTTCCAGATGGAGTTCATCATACCTGATGATGTCTTGACTGTTAGAACAGAAGTGTTAACTTCATGACATGGCAAAAGAGTGTAACATTGAGGGGAGTACAAGGCCACCATGAGTGGTCATTGGTTGATGCCATGATGAGAGTACTTGGGCAATTTAAGAGAAGCACCAGTGATCTTAGTGTGATAACTGCCACTACGAGTCAGATGAGCCCACAGGCACATATACTGAAAGCATCCATGATGAAATACAGTATGTAGAGCAAAGCAGGGAGATTCCAGAGTGGGCAGCTGTGCTTGTTGAGCAGCTGCAAGCTGAACTGGATGCAAGGTTTATGAAAGCACTGGATAGTCACAGACACATGTTTGCAACCATACTGGATCCCTGGTTAAAATGTGAGATCCTTCACATGGCTATGGATAGCCACAAAGTGATTCATTTTTGACAAGAGTTGTGTAAAGAGCTGACTGGTTGCATCTGGGGGCTTGTAACACTGGCAACTGGTGGAGAAGGTCATCATAGAGATGGAATGCCATCTGCATGTCTGGTTCCACTGGTGGAGATGGAGAAGAAATACCTGCTACTGACAGTAGCACTGATCTGAGTGACTGGGAAGTGTTCAAAACATCCTTACAACAACAGCATCAAAAGAGGACACAGTGACAGCCTTTTTCTGTGGAATAGATCTCAGATGGTTACTTTGCTGTGTCTCTTGAGCCATTTCAGCTTGCTCCATTAAGTTACATTTGCACGGATGCATTAATTCACTCATTTGGTGCAACTGGCAATGAAATACATCAGTTGACCCCCTGCCATCTGATAGGATGTTTAAAGAGCTAGTGTACAGCATAAGCAGTAATACCTGACAGGGTTGATGTTATTGGAATATAACAGAACCACCCAGGGATATAATGAGGCCTGACGCCACAGGCAAAGGGCCTTATAGCCCCTGGAAGGCCCGTTATATCACAATAATGCCCTCCCTGGAGGGTATCATTGCACTTAGAAAATAGGCTATAGGTGACATTTGTTTGAAAAATATACAAGAATAAAAATATATATCTAAAAAAAAAATAAGAAACAATTAAAAGCAACTTTTTTGGTAAAGTAGTCCCTGTATTGGTGGAATCACCACTGGAGGGTGCTGTTATTTTTGTGCTGTTTTTGTTTTGTAACTAGTTACTTTGCATGAGCTTGTCATCTAGGTTAAAGGGGCACTGTCAGCTTTGGCCCTCACTTTTTTGTCTGCGTGCAACAATGGGACTGAAGCACCTATCTATGACTTATCTCCCAAATAAAGGCATCATGCATGCCATAACAGTGATCACTTACTGTATATTTCAATTTTGCCATGTTTCTGTATCGAAACGTCCCATCTGAAAGTACCTCGTCCCCCAGAAGAGATTGTATGCCTAGAGCGCACCTGTGACACAAAGCGCCGGCATGAACTTCTGTTTTTCACATACCCACACTAAAGAGGTACTTGCAGCATGCCTTGCACTATATTGAAATAAAGTGGTCATGTTTTAAGTAAAACCAAGCGCTAGTAAGGGCAAACAATGCACTATGCAGTTTCTGTCCTGTTATAGTGTCTAGGAAGGTCAATCTCACTAAACAAGTGGAGGATACATGGCAGCTGGTGAGTTTCAAAATTCAGGGTGGCCTCGGGATTTCTTAAATAATGGGGCATCCCTAAGTGGCACTCGTTATTTAGTGGGCATAATTGAAAAATAAATGCATGCCTGATTGGGGGTTTCAGCTAATCATGTTGCTTTTATTTCCAGCCCATTTTCTATCTAAAACTATTAGTTTTTAAAAAACAGTCAACCATTGCATTTTATATCTGATGTATGTTTTCTTTTTCCTTTGTTTAATGAGAAAATTGTTCACCTTAGTAGGTGTGCTGTGTGGGGCAGCCCTCTGACTGGCAGCTGTCATACTCTGCCTATCTCTGTTCCCCCCTCTATATCATCAGCATAGTGATCTTGTTGACTGTGACATCACTGCTGATTAGAAACAGCCACTTAGTAGCTACCAGATCAGTCACCTGTGATATCACTGTCAGTGAGAAGACAATGCTGTTGATGTAGAGAGGATGCATAGCTAGATATGTCAGCTGCCAGGCTGAAAGCTGCTACATACATCCAACACAACATTGTTGCATAAAAAAAAACTTTCTAATGAGCAAAAGGGAAAAGGAAAATACTTCATAAATTTAATGTTACAACTGACTACTACTTAAAGTTTGTATTGTTAAAGTATATTAAAAAAAAGTTTGTATTGTTCTCCTTCCTGTCTGTTTTGATTCCATTACTCTTTAAGCCAGCTCGTGATGTTGTGGAGCCTCATTGTTCAACACTAGATTGTGAACATGTTCAACAGCTTGTTTTCATCAAACTTAACTTGCGATTATTTTGGTACAAATCTGAGTTACATCCAGACAAGCAGAAACATATGGCCAGATATTCAAACCATTGTGCCTAGCACAAAACCATAGTACTGGAATAGCGCTGAATTTGCGCGAGGCTGCAATATTTAAAAGCCCTATTAGTGCCAGCGCTGTGTGGTAGCACTGACGCTAATGGGTGTTTACTCACCTGGTAAAGGTGATTGTGTTGGTTGGCATCCATGGCACTCCAGACATTACCTCATGGGTTGTAACCCACCTGATAGGCTAGTGATGCACATGACCCAGATCAGATTTCCAGTATATCCAGGTCCCAGAAACCCCTGCTCTCCAGTCTGAATCTTCCATAGCTGAAACAAGGTTAGTTAGTACAAGAGAGAGGAAAAATATACAGTTCTGTACAGTCAGCATACACAGAGGAGGCCTACCACAGCATGGTGTAAAGGAAGGCCAGTGGCCTGTATTTTATTCCCTATTATTCATAGTTCTAAACTCGAACCCAGGGGTTCGACTTGATCATGGTAGTAGAACAATAATTTTACTTTCCCACCCCCTACGATGCTTGGTGAGGGCCCCTTTCCTTGTCCCTGGGTTGTACACTCCGACCACTCCTGAGGGAGGGCCTTGGAGTGCCATGGATGCCAACCAACACAATCACCTTTACCAGGTGAGTAAACACCCATTGTGATTGGTTGGCATCCATGGCACTCCAGACATTACCTCATGGGAGATAAGAAGCAGTTAGCACTCCGGGTGGGAGACGAGTGAGTCGGAGTGGCCGGTCGTAGAGGCTGCTGCCAGCACCTGGGTTGCGAAGGAGGGCCGGATGGCCTGGAGCTGTTCCAGTCTGTAGTGTCTGGCGAATGTGTGCAAGGAGCTCCATGTGGCCACTCTACAAATGTCTTCCGAGGATACAGAGGCTCTCTCCGCCCATGAGGTGGCAACCGATCTGGTGGAGTGGGCCTTGATCCCCTTCGGTGGGGTCATCAGGTTTGCTGTGTAAGCATTCTGGATGACACGTCTTAGCCATCCAGCGATTGTCGTTTTGGAGGCTGCAAAACCCCGCCTCTGCCCTTTCGAGATGACGAACAGCCTCTCCGTCTTGCGGATGTGTCGGTTCTGCCAAGTAGACTGAGAGAACCACCCAACGTCCAGGTGGTGTGGGCCCACCATGACCCTGTGTGGGGTCGGCGTGGAAAGGTGGGCAGCTCGATGGGTTGTTCTCTGTGGAAGTTGGTCGAGACCCGGGTTGGAAGGCTGGCACTGTTCTCAGGCTGACCCCTGCGGGTGAAGACGATATGGCTCAGCGCAAGATAGGGCGCCAAGCTCCCGATTCTTCTAGCTGAGCAGATGGCCACCAGAAAGGCAGTCTTGAGGCCAACCCAGAAGAGGTCTGCCTCTAGGAGTGGTTCGTAAGGGCCGATTTTGGGATCCCAGTACCAGGGGAGGGTCCCGAGCGACGACTGTTCTGGACCTCGATCGGAGGAGTTCCACGCCCTCAAAAGAAGCATTGGCGTCCGGATGCACCTGGCGGATGCCCTTCCACGAGGCCTATGGCGCCCCAATGGCTGACAGTTGTACCCTGAGGATGAGGGGCCAGACCCTTGTCCACTCCTTGCTGAAGGAAAAGTAGTATGGGGCCAGATCGGACTGTTCGGGCACCGACCCTCTTCTCTGACACCACTGCGAGAAGATGGCCCATTGCCTCTTGTAAGTGGACATGGTGGAAGTCCGTCTGGATTGGAGTAGGGTACTGATAACTGACTCGTGATACCCTATTGCCCTCAGTCTCCTCCTCTCAGGAGCCAGGCCATGAGCTTTAGGGTCCGCAGGGACGGGTGGAGGACCGGTCCCTGCGTCAGCATGTCGGGGCGATAGGGTATCTGGAAGCTGGCTAGCGACATCTCTCTGACTGTCGCGAACCAGGACCTGCGTGGCCAGTAGGGGGCCACCAGGATGATCCTGATGCCTGATTCCCGGACCTTGGTCAGGACCTGTGGAATTAGGGGTAGTGGCGGGAAAATGTATGCATATTCCCGCGTCCAGGTTTGAGACAGGGCGTCCGTTCCCTGGGAAGAAACGTCCCTGAACCGCGAGTAGTACCTGTCGACTTGGGCGTTGTCCCGTGATGCCATGAGGTCCATGGACACGGGCCCCCACATCGCCTGGATCGTTTGGAATAGAGTCGGGTGCAACTTCCATTCTCCCGGGTGGACTTGTTGTCTGCTGAGCCAATCTGCTCGGACATTCAGTCTCCCTGCGAGGTGAACTGCGCCCAGGTGTGGGAGGTGTGTCTGAGCCCAGTTGAGCACCGCTGCCGTTTCCCTCATCATGGCTCTGCTTCTGGTTCACCCTTGCTTTGTGATGTAAGCCACCGTCACCTGGTTGTCGGACTGTATCAGGACCGGGCGACCCAGTATTAGACGCCTGAACGCCCTCAGGGCGTGAGACACAGCTCTCATCTCCAGGATGTTGATGGGGAGTTGCGTCTCCTCTGGAGACCATACCTTGTGCTGTTGTGTCCCCAGGCAGGCACCCCAACCCGAGAGACTGGCATCTGTCTCTATGGGAACTGGACTAGGGGTTCCAGTGGGACTCCCTGATAGGTTCCTCTGTTGTCCACCATGCCAGGGAAGATCTTACCGCTGGAGAGGCAGTGGCACCACACTCTGGAGGTTGTGTTCGCTCGGTGCCCCGAGACAGAGCGTGGTTCTGGAGTGGACGATCGCCACCTGGCCCAGGGCACGAGAGGTCGATGCAGGATGCCATGCAACCCAGCAGTTGGGCTATTTTCCCCATCGTGGTGTGGCTGCGTGCCTTCATATGCTCGCCAGGTCCCTCAGATTGTGGACTCGGTTCGAAGCGGCTTGCCCAGCCTTCGCCGAGTTGATGAGGGCCCCAGATGTTCGATCTGCTGGGTGGGGCTGAGATGGCTCTTTCTCGATTTACCACCCAGCTGTGGTCCTCGAGGGCCTGTAAGGCGAGTTCCTGTAGGTGCTCTTGCCTGGTCCTCGGGCAGGCGTGATAAGCCAGTCGTCCAGATACGGATGATGTCTAATCCTGTTCCCTCGAGTCTGGCCACCAAGGTTATAGAAACCTTGGTGAAGACTCGGGCTGATGACAGTCCGCAGGGAAGTGCCTTGTACTGGAAGTGGTGGCCCAGGATGTGGAAACGAAGGACCTGCCTGTGTTTCCTGATAATGGGATGTGGAGGTAGGCGTCCTTCAGGTCGATGGACGTCATGAAGTCGCCTACCCTGATGCGCTGGAGGGTAGATCAATGGTTTCCATTTTGAACCGGAGGAACCACGGACGGTTTAGCAGCTTCAGGTCTAGAATTGGTCTGAGCTCCCTCTTTTTTGGGTACCAGGAAGAAAATGGAGTACATTCCCATTCCCTGTTCTGGTACCGGAACAGGCTGAATGGCTCTGTTCTGGATCAGCTCTGTTAGGATCTGCTGGACCTGATGAGGAAGGCTCTCCTTCTGGACAGGGGGACGCATACAATCTGTGGGGAATGTGAGCGGGATAGCCTGATTGTGTATCCCTTGGACACCACGTCTCGCACTCCACCTGTCCGATGTGGTGAACATCCAGCGGTGGGCAAAGAGGCTAGTCTTTGCCCCACAGGTGGCACGGGCCTGCCTGTGAGTTTCCGGCAGTGGCAGTCACTGTTTTCCCCTGAAGCCTCTACTCACTTCCGGATCTTTGTCCCCGGATCTGAAGGAAGTGGACTGGTAGTTCTGAAGGAAAGAGCAGCGGGAGCTGGAGGAAAACTTACTCGAAAGGGGTGACCCTGAGGAAAAGAGTCCCTGCGGGGTTGGCCAAGCTTGTTCCCACCCCGAAACCTCCGTCTAGAGGAAGGCAGGTAAGAGAGTTTGGGTCTGTTCCTGAGGAGGTCCCTACCCTTTTCCTTTTGCTTTAGGTAGTCTTGTAGTCCCTCCCCAAAGACATGCTTTCCCCTGAGAGGTAAATTTTGCAATAAAGTCTTAGATTCCATATCAGCGTCCCAGAGTTTTAACCAGAGGACCCTACGGGCCCGATTGATGATGGCGGTGGCCCTCGCCTGAAGCCGTAGCGAAATCCACCGCCATGTCAGCCAGATATTTGGCTGCATCCAAGGTACACTCCAGTAGTTCTGCCTCCCTAGATTTTGGGGTGGCCTGTTCCTGGAGCTCCTCGAGCCATCGGATCTGTGCCCGAGTTGTGTAGATGGCGGTGGTCATCGCCTTGGCGGTGGTTCCCTCGATCTCGAAAGTCCTCTTGAGCATATCCTCGATCCTCTTGTCTGTTGGGTCCTTGAGGGCTATGGTACCGCACAGGAGCACAGTTTTCTTGCTCAGTGCCGCCACTTGAGGATCAATGGTGGGTGCCTTGCACCAAATGTCCGACTTCTCACCCTGAACAGGGTACATTCTGTCCAGGTTTCTCCGGTTTGGCATCCTGCCCGGATCGGGGGACTGCCATTCCGTACTAAATATGTCCTCAATGGCTGGACATACTGGGAAAGACTCTGTGGTTGTGGGTCTAAGCTGGATCATTGGATCGAGCTTTGACTCAGGTTTACTTTCTTCCGGGGTCCTCTGTGCCTAACCCCATGGTGGCCTTGATCATCTTCATGAGCCCCGGGATAGTGTCGAATGAACATAGCTTAGAGGTCAGAGAGGGAGCTGCCTGTAGTTCCATCTCCTCCGTGTCCGATTCCTCCCCATCTTCATCGTCTTCTCCTCCTGCGTCATCTCTCTCCCCATCCTCGAGTGTGCCATCGTGTGGGGCGACCGGGCGGGTGTCCTCAGGGATGGGCGGATCCTCCGGTGGGCCCCTTGTCTTGTCGGGTTCCGGGCTTGGGGGCCTTGCTCTGTTCTGGGTAAGGGCTTCCAGCTTCTCCATGATCTTGAGCATGAAGTTCTGTTGGCTCTCCATCATGGCCACCGCCGCTTGTTGGTTCTGGACCAGGAGGGAACCCGGGTCCATCCACGTGGGGTTGCTGGATCCGGGATTGATGGGTGCCAAAGGTGGCGTCCTCTCCAGCGAAGACAGGTCATCGTCCAGGAGACAGGCAGCGCATAGGGGCCCTGGGGTTTGGGGGAGGAGATTGGCGCTGCACGCGGTACACTTCTTGGCCTTTACCATCTGAAATTAGAGAGAGAGAGTTACACTTAACAGATGGCCACACCTTGATCCCCTCTCTCTCTCATATATTCTTTTCCCCTTTTTTTTTAATATATATATATATACATATATATGCGTCCCGTCTGAGTCCTGTGAACCCTCCCTACTGGGGGCAGGAGAGGACTGGGGAGCACCTGGGTGGAGGGTGCTGTGGGAGGACCCCTACAACAACAGGCATATAAGTGGTGCCGGGCCCGCTATGGGGAGGGCGAGGCAGCCATGGAGAAGAAAGAAGGGCCAGAAGGACCACCGACTGGGGAGTCGCTACATGAGGACCAGTGGAGATTAAGCATGAGGTGTTTTTTTTTTTTTTTTTAGAGAAAAAAAAGAAAACAACCAGGTCTGTTCCCCCGCCCGCGCTCTGAGGCTGAAGGTCATCGGAGCCTCTAAGGATTCATTTTGGGGGGGGGTCTTGGACGTGTGGAGGAGAAAAAAACCAACGCTCAGAGGAGAGCCCAAGGCCCCACGAGTCTAGCGTTTAATCCAGGGGTAGAGCCTCACGTCTGTTCCCTGAGAAAAAACCAATGTATGGCACTCCCCTTCCCCCCCTTCCCAGTGAGAGAGACGTTGCTTTTCACTGTGTGGGCCCCGGAGAAAGCCCGCTCTCGAACAGCGCCGCCCGCCTCCACGAGATTGGCGCCGAGACGGCAACTGCGGTGGCTGCTCCTGCTCCCGGAGGTCCTGGAAGAGGTAGGAGGGTGGAGCAGCTGGCGGGGAGGCGAGGCGAGAGGTTGTGGCCCGAAGTCGCAGCGCCACGCCAGGTGGCGGAAGGAGGAGGTGGTCCCAACAGGCCTACCAGGCGCGGCCTGTCTTCACCCTACCTGGCCCTGGGCAGAAAGACTGCGGTGTGAACAAGAAGGTAGGGCCGCCTGAAGGAACGGCAATGGGGGGGAGGTAATGAGAGGCCTCTTGGTGTCTCATGAGGAACGACACCCGAATGGGTGGAGGATGCATGGAGGCAGGCCTATGTGACTGCCGCGACTCCCAGGCTCAGGTAATGACTTGGCCAGTCGAAACAACCGCAGCACCAACGAACCGTGCCCCCAATGAATAGTGGGGAACGAAGTGGAGGTGCTAGGGGGAGCTGGAGGAGAAGGCCAAGGCCAGCAGGCTACCCTGCCCTGAGCACAGGCTCAGGTATAGAGCCATGCTGAGACCATGTGGCTGCCAGAAATCAACAACCCATCTCCATCTCCAGCCATATAATTAAAAAAACCTACAGGCATTTAAAGAAATAATTTGGTCTCAAGATGAAGTAGAGCAGGCAGGATAATATTACACACAGAGAAGAGAAAGATCATTTCCTACCTTGCTAGAGCAGACAGGGATTCCTGGTGTGCTTCTTGCCTATTCAGATGCACAATTCAGAACTGGAGAGCAGGGGTTTCTGGGACCTGGATATACTGGAAATCTGATCTGGGTCATGTGCATCACTAGCCTATCAGGTGGGTTACAACCCATGAGGTAATGTCTGGAGTGCCATGGATGCCAACCAATCACAATATATAATGGCATGCAGAGGCGGGGTTAGGAGAGTGCCCATGAATGCCAGTGGTGCGGCATATTTAAAGGCATTAGTGTGACCTGTAGCGTGGCACTAGATACCGCTGAAAGAAAGCTGGCAGTAATGCAGTGGTGACCCCCAACATCGTGAACCCCCATAGCCGCGATATAGCACGTATTGCCCTAGTAGTCTAGTGGGCCCTTCAGCATGAATCTCAACCCCCATTAAATCTAAAAGAAAATCCTTTCCCTGGTAGTCTAGTGGGCCCCCCACCCCCAGCATGAATCCCAACCCTGTTAAATCTAAAAGAAAATCCTTTCCTTGGTAGTCCAGTGGTCCCCCCATCCCCCAGCATGAATCTCGATCCCCGTTAACTCTATAAGACAATATTTTCCCTGGTAGCCTAGTGATTCCCCCACCCAGCATTGACGCCCTCACATATCCCACAGACAGTCCGCACAGGGAGCCAGCGACCAGCTCTTCCCTCCTCTCACCACCACAGCTGGCCACAGACTGTGGTATGCATGAGCGCTACGGAAATGACTGAGCGCTCATTCATTTCTGTAGCTCTCATGCATACCGCAGTTGGCGCCCAGCCGTGGTGGTGAGAGGAGGGCAGAGCCAGTCGCCGGCTCCTGCGTGGACTGTCAGTGGGATATGTGAGGACATCACTGCTGGGTGGGGAGACCACTAGACTACCAGGGAAAAGATTGTCTTATAGAGTTAACAGGGGTTGATCTATGTCGGGGTGGGGGACCTCTAGACTACCAGGGAAATGAATGTTTTCACATTTAGCAAGGGTCCAGATTCATGCTGGGGGTGGGGGACCACTAGACTACCAGGAAATTAATGTTTTTTACATTTAGCAAGGGATTGGATTCATGCTGGGGGTGGGGACCTCTAGACTACCAGGGAAAAGAATGTCTTTTATCTTTTACATTTAATGAGGTCTGGATTCATGTTGGGGGTGGGGGGACCACTAGACTACCAGGGATATTACATTTACTTTTATTGTGAATGGGTCAGGTGCATACCTCTCAACAGTCCCTGAATTTCAGGGACGTCCCTGAATGTGCCTCATGATTATTACTCTGTCCCTCCTCACAGTTGTGTTTTCCTAGCTGAACAGTGGCAATAGTAAGCACAAAATAATGTCAAGCATTAAAGCTACAGACATGTTCTTCTTTAGAACATGCATTTTGCACTAAGCCCCATAGTCTACCAGCTGTCTGGTTGGATATCTCTACATTTGAAGATGTGTCCCTGATTTGATCCTTTGCCCCTGATTTGTTTGAGCTTTGTCCCTGTTTCAGGAGGCAAAGGGTTGTGAGATATGTATGCACCAACTGTGCCTGACAGCACACAGTTCCTGCTGCTTCCGGCTTGTACTTCTTTACCGACCAATAGGGGATGCTGTGGGTCTGCCTAGGTCTGCAGTGTCAGCCTGTACTTCCATTCCAACCAAAAGGGGGAGCTTTGTGATCCATGCAGTAGCACCGGGCAAACTTCTTCGTAATGTATGCTAAGCAGCAGTTGATGAGATGCAAATGTACCTGTTTGCCCACGGATTACCTGAGTAGGCTCATTTGCATGGGAGCTTTGAATATAGCTCCCGTTTGCCCCGGGCTAGCCAGTTTGAACCGGGATAATGTGCTAGCACTCTGCAATCAGGTTAGCCCCAGGCAAACCTCACTTCAGCATAGCACAGTTTGCAGTGTGTGGCTTACATTGTTGTTTGCAGTCATACCTCTCAATTGTCCCTGATTTTCAGAGACATCCCTGATTTTACCTCAGTGTTTTACTCTGTCCCTCCTAAACATTGTGGGCCGGATATTCAAAAGGGTTGCGTTATGTGCAATAGGGTTGTGCCAGCGCAAGTCCGAAAATGCACCATTCTGCGATATTCAGCTGGTGGCAGTTGCGCTACCAAAAACATGCTGAGCAACAGCGCAATGCAAATGAAGGCATGCGCAACCGAAGGGGGTGGAACCATGCATAAAGAGCATAATGCAATATTTAAAGGCTTGCGCAATGTGCAACAGTGGATCAGCCGAAAGGTGCGCCACGGCGGAAATGAGCCAAAATTAAAAGGCTCAAGGAAGAGGCTCAAGAATGCTACAGGGAAGCCACATGAGGCAGGGAGAGAGACAAGGCAAGAGGGACAAAGAGGGCAGGCCAGGGAGATCTGAGGACAAAATAGGGGCAAGGGAAGGTGTGTGGGGCCACAGACTGCAGAGGCCAGTAGGTGTACCTGGTGCAGTGGAGGTAGCAGTCAGGACAGCAGGGGTAACAGAGCAACAACAGCCAGGGGGGGAACACAAGCCAGGGACATGGACAGTGCCAGCTTCCACATGGAAGCTGTAATGAGGGGGGTGAGAAGACATGCTGCAGGGGGACGTGGCCGTGGAAGGGCCTGTCAGCGGTATGCCCCCAACAGGTAGTACTGTGCCTGCATCAGCTTTGAGCTGTACACGGATGTTGAGATTGTGGGCCAATACCGCCTGAACAGGGCAATACTGCGGCAGCTCTGTGAGCTGTGCAGTGATGTGATGCAGGCATCCTCACGACGGAGTCATGCTCTGTCAGTGGAGACAAAGGTAACAGCCTGCATGTGCCTGCTCGCCATGGGTACCTTCCAGAGGCCAACAGGGGACACCACAGGCATAACACAGTCGGCCACATCACGCATCCTCACCCAATTCCTCAGCGCACTGCTGCCACATGCTGCAGAGTACATCCATTTCCCCAGCAACGTGGCACAGCGTACAGCAAACATGCAGGAGTTCCACAGGGCAGCACGTATGCCTGACATGCTAGGGGTGATAGACTGCACCCATGTGGCTATTCGCAAGCCACCTGGCCCCAATGGGGCCACATACCAAAACTGGAAGGGTTTCACCAGTGTCAACTGCCAGGTGGTGTGTGATGCCAGTGGGCGCATCAATGTCTGTGTCACACACCCTGGCGGAGCACATGATGCCTTCATATGGTACCAATCTGCACTGTGCCATCAATTCGAGAGTGGGGACATCCCCACAGGACATCTAGTGGGTGAGTATGCATGTAGGAGTGGCAAAGTTGGGGCAAGGGTGGGAAAGCCACAGGTGCCATGGTAGAGGCACACAGGGCTATGGGCAATATGGACCTGAATATGATACTTATCTCCACTATCTCCACACAGGTGATAGCGGATACCCACTTCATCCCTGGCTTCTCACACCCTACCAGCTCCCCACCACCCCATCGCAGCAACGTTATAATGAGGCACATGCCGCCACATGCAACATCATTGAGCGGGTGTATGGGATGCTTAAGGCATGCTTCCAATGCCTAGACACCTCCGGCGGTGCCCTACAGTACAGCCCCTCAAAGGCCTGTGGGATATTCCTGGCCTATTGTATCCTGCACAACATGGCCAAAGACTGTGGGATAGCCGTACAGGTCGAGGAGGGGGACAGTGATGGGGACTCTGGTGATGCCGGTGATGATGGGGATGAGCAGACCCCCCATGGACAGCGGGACCCCCGACTGATCCGGCAGGCCCAGCTGCACGAGAACACCATCATGGAGGAGCATTTCGCATGACACAGGTAAGCCATGGGGCCATGTGCAACCAACACTGTCTAGGCACAACCCACAGGCACACAGGGTAACACACCAGGGGTGCATGATGACAAGGGGAGTGGAAGGGTCCAGGCGCACAAACACACCATCAGGGAAGGGTGAATAGTTACATGCTATATGGACACACACACACACCAGGCACAAAGCGTGCATGGGCAGGTGCACAGCAGAGCAGGAACAGACATGTGAAACACACAGATCCACGGACCACCCCCACCACCTGTACTGTCCAAGTACTTGTGTCAGATGCTGGGCACCCTTGCACCTTGGAGTACAGTACAATTCAGGCATCATCATGCACATGCAACTGTGGACAGCAGTTGGGTGGGTGTGCAGGTGGTCCGTGTGTCGGCGTGTTGGATAGGGCACCCACCAGTGCATTGCCCACCATGACACACATTGCACACAGGGCAGCACCAGACAGGGCCTGCACTGGGAGACAGGTCATTCAGGTGGCACTATGCCACGGCCACCTTGGATGCGTAGGCGGCCCTGCCGTGACCCAGCAGCACTGGCAGGCTGAGCATGGGCCACATGGGGTGGCACTGATGTACCACCAGGGGTCCCACTGTGCGAGAGCAACCTTGTCTGCATCGGGATCTGCAGCATGCCGAACATACCTGTACCAGGTGTGCTCGGGATGCCCACAGGAGAACCCGGCATTGACAGGCTGGGTGTCGCACGATGCCGGGAATGGGGAGTGGAGAGCGTACTGTGTGGGGTGTGTGGTACAGGGGCACCTGACTGTGTGCCCAATGCGGCCACGACAGCGACCAATGCCTGGGTCAGTCTGTCAATGGCGGCGGTCACATCCATCCACATTTAGACCATCTCTGCAAGGATCATTGCATTGTTCCTGCTGTGCCACTCCACAGCCATGCACAGTGCCTCCACAGACATTGCAACCCGCATCTGCTCCTGTACTGATGCCCACAGCAGGTGGGTGTGCTCGACAAATGGGTCGTCTGCCACATCGGCAATCTGTCCCCCAGGGTATGGAAGGTCCTGATGCTCAACACCCCTTGAGGATGGGTGCTGTTCACCAGGACCAGGTATGGGCAAGTCAACAGGCGGTGTGCATGTGCCACCGCTGAACCCTGTACCCCCAGACCTGGTGGGTGACTGCTGCTGCTGCCCCTCCAACTGCTGTGCCCCAGGGACCAGTCGTTCCACTGCTGTGTCTGCAACAGTGCCAGAGACCTGCACAGCCACCGGTGCTGCCTCAGCGGTGCCGACAGTCACAGTCTGGGACTGTGCTGATGTGCTGGCAGACACGTTGGAACCAGCTAGGTCCAGGGGCACGTGCTGTCCTGCTGTGTGTCCATTATGAGACACACACGTGTCACTGCCCATTGCGGTCCTTACATCATCAATGGTTCAGGTTTATGCAACAGCCACAGTCACAGTGTGCTGGCATGCTTGCATGCCAGACTACTGTGATACAGGATGGGCACCCCCCACACCTGACTCACCAACATCGGAGATGGCAGCCAGGCATGCACACTGGTGCAATGCATGCCGGCTGGCAGCAGAGGTGGATGGACCCTCCCCCAACTCTGGCTGGATGTCCACACTGCATGGTCCCACCACCACTGTCCCCTGCAGATGCACAGGATCTGTAACAGAAAGTGAGAACATGTTAGTGCATGGGATTAACCCCCCCACCACCACCATGGCATACCGCGCAGTGATGGGCTTCCACCTGTCTGGAAGCCACCTCCTAGAATGCCCTCGATTGCACTGCACTGCATGGATGCAGCCAGACGGTCCTCCACCATGGTCAGCTGAACCACCTCTGGCTGGCCCCCGACTATGGCAGCGCGTTCCACCCTGAGGGCTTCCACCTTCTCTTTCACCCATCTCCTGTCGGTCCCAATCTTTTTCTTACATTCCTGCACGGAGCGCTGGTGGCTTCCATGCAGGTTTATGGCACGAGCTACCCCCTCCCATGCAGCAGCATGGGCCTGAGGGGTGCCCCGCCATCCACTAAGTAGTTGATCCTCATCCAGGTAGGCCTGGAAGAGTGCCTCTGTCTTGGACTTCGTGAAGTTGGGCCTCCTCCTTCACCCACCATCATCCTCCTCACCCAGTCCTTGCTCGGCCATGTCGGTCTGTGTGGGTGGAAGTGGACACCTGTCACTGTGCAATATACAGCATTATCCCATGACCATTGTCCAGAACATCACACAGCATGTAACTCACCTCTCACCTGCAGTAACCGACTCTGGCCACTGCAGATCACTGTCGCACATTTATAGCGCAATGCATGCAAATTAGGAGTGGAGCAACTTTAATGAGATGCAAATCGCACCACTGTGCCTTTGAATGGCTGATCAGATGATCTGCATATGTCGGCTGAATATCACGCTGTTGCGCTTTGCACAATACGGTTGAGCTGGCTGAGTCAATGGCGCATTTCTGTGACTGCATAGTACACTGCATTGCACATGCCCAGGTAGCTTACGCAGGCATCTGCCATGCTGATGACGTGCTGTGCGCGATCAGCAATTCAGGACACAGCCACCATTGTGCCAGTGGCGCTACAGCGTTGGTCACCACATAGCGCTGTGGCACAACTGCGCAATAGTCCACTGTGGCACTGGCACGTGGGTGACCAATTGTGCTGGACGTGTAGACATCCGATGGCGCTGGGCGTGGCCTTGCGCCACAGACCCATGACCTTGTGCATGACCTTTGCCACCTGGCACTGTACGTCTGGCATGTCTACGGCTCTATCGCGCTGTTCGGTAACAGCTTGATGTGGACCGACGGCACTATACGAACAGTGTGATAGGGACTGATGGAGTTGTATTGCACAACATTTCCACGTGGGGTTGCCGCACTGCGGAGTGCCATATTGCCTACTATACAACTGCAGGGATGGTACGTAGGAGAGCTCCACAGTGGAGTGCGTTGGAGGTGGCCAACCTGGTGGCTGTGGTGGAGCCTCACCATGGGTCACTGTTTGGGGGAGAACCCCTGCACATGGCCCACACCCATGTGTGGCAGCAGGTGGCCACTGATCTGAAGCAGGCCACTGGGTGGCGGAGGACACCAGAGCAGTGCAGGCACCGGTATAGTGACCTGCGCAGGAGGGAGCAGGAACTGCTGGAGCACCTCAGGTCACGTGCCAGGAGGGGCATTGTGCCTAGGCCAGGTGGGTGTGCTGTCTATGCAACTGTATTGTCCGCATGGGTGACACTGTGTAATGTGACCAGCGCATGGGGGTGGGTTGAGCTATGGTTTTCTGTGACGGTGTTTGCAAGTGTGTGATGTATGGGTCTGGCTGTGTGGGCAGGCACACTCAATGGGGCAGGGGGCTGTCTGCTTTGGGATCTCACTGATGTGTTTCTCATCATTTGTCTCCCACAGGTGTGGAGGAGTGGAGGCAGGCCGGGGCTGAGGCAAGGAATGGCAGTGCAGAGGTGGCTGGCAGAGGTGGCATAGATGTTGGGCCACAGCAGCAGCAGCAGCAACTTGATGAGGGTGAGTGTCATTACATCATGGATGCTATTGCATGCTGTGGGGGGGGCACGGCCACCATCCATGGACAACACTACCATGCACGCAACAAGTGACAGTCATCACTGTCCAGTGGCGCTGCATGCCTGTGAGTGTGTCACTGGTGGTCCATGCATGCACTGGGCACATGGCTGTGGCACTAGCATCCCACCACATAGCCACATCACAGGACAGCCTTGGTTGTGCTGTGATGGACATGGGCGGTGTGTGTGTGCAGTGGTACACATGGCTGTTGCTGCCTGGTTGGGCATGTCTTGTGCACGGTCACTGTGGGTGGGTGCAGTCCATCACAGGAGCGGGGCACTTGGCTGTATGCCATGCATGATGGGTGGGATTCAGGGATATGGACAGTCACAGCCATTGACTCTGATCACTTGTCCTAGGTATCCAGATCCTGCAACGCATGGAGCGGTCACTGCAGCGGCTGACACAGGTGGCCATTGATTCACTCACCATCCTGTTGGACCTTCAGCATCATGGAGTGACGTGCAGGAGGAGGCCCCGGGCCCAGCACCAGGTGGCAGGAGGGCAGGCTGGCAGACAGTAGCTGCCATCACCTCACCCCACATTCCATCTCCCGGTTGTTCACCCCTGCCCCTTACCCACCCCTACCTTGTACCCATACCCCCACCCCTGATTTGTATATATATGTACATAGTTCTATTTGTTGTTCTTCTTATTCTTGTTTATTACAATTATATATTTTGATATGAATACTGTGGTGATCTCTGATTTGCAGCTGGCTATAGGTGCTCAGTTGCAGTGGTGTGCATGGCATCTGGGGTGGTATGGTCATGGGTATATGTGTGGGGTGGTGTCTCTGGTGTGGGTGTGGCTTTCAGTCAGTATTGCCGTGTGCTGCCACCCACTGCTGGGTGCTCATGGTGGGTCTGGCTTGTATGGTTCTGTGGTACACGAGGCTGCAGTGTGACGGAGGAATGTGTGGGGATTCCTGCAGTGATGGTCACTGCTCATGGGTGGTGTCTTGGGGTCACAGTGCAGGGTGTGCTGTGCACAAGGGGGGGCTGATGTACACTGGGGTGGTCCACCCCCTTTGTGTGGCAGTCTCAGCTTGCCAGTGGGTGTGCTGGGGTAACACGGCCCAGATGTGCTTTGTTTGCTTGTCCCCATGGGCCAGTGGATATTCCGTCCCTCCCCCAGTTATGCTATGCTTGGGGTGTGGGGGTACATTGTTAGTTCTGCAGTGTGTCCCTGTGCCCATCTGTGGCATAGGTGGTGGGCCCCTGCCTACCTCCCTGGTTGTGCAGTTCCATTGCTCTGCTGCTGGGGGTCTCTCTGCTTGCGCTATGGCACCTCTGGACTGCTCAGCTGGGCTGCCTTTTTGCGCTATGGTGTATTGTCTCTGCTCAGCTTCCTCCTCCTGGTTGCGCTATAGCGCAGGTTGTGCGATATTCAGACGTTGGCTGGTTGTGCAATTTGTCTTGCTCCATGTTTGAATATCGCGTCTATTGCGCATGTGCACAATTGACTTGTGCTTGCTCCTGCTGTTGTGCACTTTTTGGGCGCAGTTTGAATATCCGGCCCTGTGTTTCTGTGACCAAACAGTGGGAGTTGTAAGCATACAATAATGTCAGACATTAATGTTACAGATTTGTACTTCCTTAGAAAATGCATTTTACACTACACCACTTATTCTACCTGCTTCCTGAGTGGATTTCACCAATTCTTAAGGTGTGTCCCTGATTTTAAACCTTTGCCCCTGATTGTTTTAAGCCTTGTCCCTGATTTATTAGTCAGGAGGTTGAGAGGTATGTTTGCAGTAGATGTGAGACATCTCTGTGCAATCACACAAAATGTTCTCCACCTGCAACACTGGCTTGCTACAGAGTCTAATGAGCTGCAGTTGCAGTTTGCACTTCCCTGTTGCTATATTCAGTGCTGTCTTATTCCTGGGCTATTTTTGCCCTGCACTCCCAGACCAGTTTGCACGGCTTGCTTAGACTGCTATATTCAGCAGGATTAGCACTGGGCAATTGCCTTTTGAATATAGCTTGCTTTGTGCTCCGGGCTAAGTTTGCCCGCTGGGCAGTGCTAATTTAGCCCCGGGGAAAAGTTTGGAATATCTGGCCCATAGTCTTTAAAGTTTGCTTTTGCTGTTTTTCTTTACAAAGTTATCTGCGTATTTCCCACTATGCTTCATTCCTGCAGTGCTTAATGCATACACCTTCATTATAAGATAGTATAATTACATATGTTAACTTTTTCTAAACCAGATATAACATCTCTTCTTGTTTTAATATGTGATATTAACAGGTATCTTAGAAACAGCAAGGATGCTGAACAAAAACACAGCTATAATAGCCCCAAGGAAAAATAAAAGCCAGTTAGTGCTAATAACTTGCTTCTCATGTTATGACTTCGTAACAATGAGGTTGTGAAACTGAATGAACTGCACAGTGCACCACTCACCTTTTTACACAAAGCCTACAAAAACAATGTTCCCAAAATCTTCTAGCTTCCATGTTTCCACATAATCAAAGCGTTTCACAGATGTGGTTTACTTAGGGGACTGTTTTTGAAGCTTTCATCATTTTGCCATCCCTTTCTTGTTTGCAATTATTTATCTCACAAATAAAAAAAAAGGATGCCTGCTTTCATTCCTCTTTTAAAATCCTTTCATTTCATTTTCATTTTTCACACATTCACATTATTCAGCAGCCGCCACCCAACACCCAACTACCTTAGGGCACCATGGCTGTCCCACAGGAACAATCTAATTGGAAATGCAGTGAGATTGCCTCCCTCTTTAAAAAGGGGGCCAACGTTACCCATGCTGTTATAGGCCCATAACGTTTATTTCACGTGCACAAAAAATGCACTCCAGAATAATTCTGGCAAGGCTTGAGTAATGGACCTATGGGAATAGTTTGATTTCACTATTCCATTGTGATTTTTAGAAGATTACATAGCACCATAGACCTTGTCTTTCCTTTAAACTATACTTTGGATTCTTATTTAACTTATAAAAACAGGAATATTTATGTTTGTGTTATCGATATTGTCAGCTTTCAGTTCAGTCAACAGAAGTATATTATGGAATATGTTGAAAAGTTTTCATATCGACACTAATTTGTCAATGGTATTACAAATGCTGCACACAAAGACACTGTCTAGAGTAAAATGTTCAAGAGACAGTGCACCCTCAGACCCCATTAGCATCTTCATGCAGTGCAAAGCGGGGGATGTTCAGTTCAAGTTCAAGTTCAAGTTTATTGCAGGAAAACTCCATTGAGCAAGCTCATTCACAAGGAGGCCCTGTGACATAAACACTTAAAGTACAAACACAGATAGGTAATAACAGTATATACATGAAATGCACGTTACATGATACGGGCTGGATATACATACAAGGGTACCACACAGGGTGACCGCAGGTGGTAAACATTGATATGAGACAGGGAAGCGACTTACAGGTTGCATACTGATAAATGAAACATGATGACTGGTGTGTGCAATACATATACAGTATTTTGGCAGCTAGAACAAACAACAGTCTACAACTGATATGGGGGAGGAGTGATTTGATAGAGTAGCAGTGGAGCGTAAGCAAAGATAAAGCCAGGAGTAGAAGGGGAAGGGAAAGCAGTTAATATGACAAATCAATTATACCTTACCAGTGGATAAATATGGCACACATGGGGAAGGAAGAGACTTAATGACAGTTACAGGTGTCTTTTATTTTGGCTGAACTTAGCAATTTGTAGAAGTTTATTGAAACTGTGCTAGTTAGTTTCAGTACAGTTTGTAGTTGGTTCCAAATGGAGGGAAGGGCATATGCAAGAGCACGTTTACCAAAGGAAGTCCACGTCCTTGGTATGTCAAGTATAATAAAGTCAGATTTTCTTAACGAGTATGCACTATGTGAGATACTATTAAGGGAAGAGAGATAGCGTGGCAATTTCTGCAGGAGCAGTTTAAGAGTCCATAGCCCAGCATGGAGCAGGTGTCTAGTAGTAAGGGATGTCCAACCAACAGCTGCATATAAGTCACAGTGGTGCGAACGGTAAGGGGAGTTGGTAATGAACCATAACGCACGGTGATAAAGGATGTCCAGTTTACTTAGATTTGCAAGAGTGGTGGAGGAATAGAATACATCGCCATAGTCGAGTAGGGGGAGAAAAGTGGCCTGTACAAGCTTGTTTCGAGTTTCAAGGGGGAAAAAGGGCCTATTTCTGTAGAAGAAACCTAACCTTGCTTTTAACCTTCTAGAGACATCTTCGATGTGGTCACTGAAAGATAATTTATTGTCGATCCTGATACCTAGATATTTAAATTTGGTTACAACTTCCAGAGGCTCGTTTAGCGTGGTGACAATGAAGTCTTGGGCAAGGGTATTGGGGGGGCCTGTGACAGAACTGCGGGAGAATATCATCGCTTTAGTTCCATTGCTTTTTAATTTATATATTGAGTGTTTGGTTCATTGTTTAACAAAAATAGATACATTTGCCACTGTACTGTTTGGAACTAATGTATAAATAATGCTATACACAGATGGCACCATAACTTTATCTCAAATGCCCTTTGGGCTTAAGAGAAAGATAACAGCTATATAAAAAAAGCAAAATCAGGCAGAGTCACTATGGCTGCAAATGAATTAACTAGATAAGGGTATTTCATGGGCTTAAACAGAAACATGAATTGCCATTGCATACACTAACTGAGTCAAAATAGAGTATATTGAGAAAGGGCAGATATAAAAATAATGCCACCATCTGTATTACAGTTACCTATGTTTCACATTTTATTCTATGCACTGTTATAGCAGTCAACTCAACAGAACCAGGCCATCATATGCATGAAGGTACTGTACCCTAATTGCAAACACTGCTGAGACAACTATATGTTGTAACAGGGTAGAAGATAAACACAAGGGCCCAGATATTCAAACTGCGCCCACAAAGTGTGCAACAGCAGGAGCAAGCGCAAGTCCACTGCGTCCATGCACAAGAAGCGCGATATTCAAAAACTGCGCAGGTCAAGATGCGCCTGCATCACACGACTGACTATCATGCCACCTGCACCATAGCACAACCAGGGTTGTGCAGTTGCACATTTCAGATGCACGATAGCACAACCAGGGATGCTCAGTGGAGCAGTCCAGAGGCACGATAGTGCAACCAGGGATGCCCCATGGAGCAGGGCAGCAATGCAACAGCACAACCAGGGATGTGCAGGGCAGGATGCAGGGGCTCACCACCCATGCCACAGATGGGCAGAGGAGCACACAGCAGAACAGACATCACCCTCCACACCCCATGCACTGCACAACCAGTGAAGAGCTGGAATAACCACCAGCCCATGGATACTAGCAACCAACCCACAGCCAGGGCATGGTGCCCCAGCACACCCCCTGGAAAGCTGTGACCGGCACACAAGGAGGGCCAACCACCCCATGCCACATTATCTCACCAATGCAGAGCACACTCTGCACCATGATCCCCATACACCCACCCCAGAAGTAGCGCCCAACAGTACAGGACACCCCATGCATGCCACCACCCCCACAGTGAAAATGCAACCCTGTGCACCATGGAGCCATGCAAGGCAGCCCCACCATGTGCACCCTGCAGCAGGTGGCAGCAGACAGCGATGCAGCAACTGCATACACAGTGCCACTCTGCACGTCCCCCCAAGGTACAGCTGAGTGACCGACCATGCGTCGGCACACGAGGTACCCCACATGTGACAGGGCATGCCCCGGACCCCACCACCAGTGGTACAGCACCCTGCACACCCTCCCAAGGACACATCCTGTCCCAGCACTGGCCACAACAGCCTGCACAGACACACACATTGTTGCATGGATGCATGCACCACACAGGATGCAACACAGTGCATGGACAAACACCCACCCATACCCAAGGGCACACCAACACAGGGACACAGTAGTGGGTCAACCAAGCCACTGGCATGTGGCCATGGCAGCTGTGTACACATGTCCAGCACCCCTACATGGCACATGTGTGCCAGCCGCCCTGTGCAAGCACCATGAAGCTGTATGCCACCAGCATGCAGCCGGAGCACAAGTGACAGACAGTGGAGCACAACCCCTGCAACAGACACAAGTGACAGCATGGAGGGGGGACAACAACAGTGGAAGCCACAGTGCCACCAGAGGCAGACGTGCACCATACTGGTGATGGGAGGCAACCTGGCATTGAGCCGGGTACAGTGGTTGTTCAGCATGGACAGCCACCACTGACACGCCAGCAGACTGTGCATTTCACAAACATGCAAGGGTGTCAGCTGCACAGGCCATGGACAGTCTGACAGGGGTGCCATGCACACAGTGCATGCACAGTGGACCACTGCACACAGGCATCCAGTGCACAGAGAACAACACACAAACCACAGACAGTGACTGATCCCCCCGGCCACACCATAGGCGCTTCCTTTCCAGACACACACACACGCCCATGCTTGCACCACCCCTGATGCCATGCACACCACTGCAGCTGAGCACCTGTAGCCTGCTGCAAATCAGAGACCACCACAGTTGTCATAACAAAACAAATGTAGTAAAAAGATTTAAGAAACACAACTATTTACAATGGGGGGAAGGGCCACATACCAGGTTGGGGTGGGTAAGGGGCAGGGGTGAACATATAGGACAGGGAAGAAGGAGTGTGAGGGTGGGCCCAGGGGAGTAAGATGTGTCCGGGTGCATGGATGGCCTATTGTCTGCCCCACTCTTCAGTTATGTAGCACCGATGTGTCCTCCACCTCCTGACCCCATGCCGCTCCATTATCTGGAGGATCTCCAGGGATGCCCTTGCCAGCTGCAATAACTCCTGTATGCCCCTTTCAATGGCCATCAGTCGCCGTCCACCTAGGACAAATAGGCAGAGTCAATACGTGTGACTGTCCAGCCCCCTGCAGCTGACCCATTGTGCATGGCATACAGCCATGTGCCACGCCCCTGTGATGGTGTGCCACCACCCACAGTGACAGTATCCACAAGACCTGCCTACCCAGGCACCCACAGCCATGCGGACCATTGTACACACCCACTGCCCATGTCCTGTACAGCACCACCGTGGCCATACAGTGACTTAGCTATGTGGTGTGAAGACAATGGCACAGCCATGTACCCAGTGCATGCCTGGACCAACATTGATGCACTGCCAGACATGCAGTGCCACTGGACAGTGCTGACTGTAACAAGTTGCGTGCATGGCAGTGGTGTCAATGGATGGTGGCCATGCCCCGCTGCCCTCCCTGTTACACAGCATGCAATAGTAATCATGGATGTAAGGCACTCACCATCATCAGGCTGGGCCCTGCACCTCTGTAGACCTGCATCCCTCTCTGCCTGCTGGTCCTCCTGGTGTCACCTCCTCTCTCTCACCCGCTGGTGCTCCTCTGGGCCTAAGGTGCAAACATGGAGAGAGGAACATCAGTGCAATCTGCTAGCAAAGTCCCCCCACCCCCATATGTGTGCAATCCCACACAGCCATACCCATCCACCCCCCACCACAATACCACCACCACGGCCAACACTGGATGGCCCCCCCATGTGTCGGACACATGCAACCGTGATACCAGTATGGACGTTAACAGTGTATGGATGGGGCACCTACCTGGCCGTGGCACTGTGCCCCTCCTGGCATGTCCCCACAGGTGGGCAAGCATTTCTGGGTCCCTGCGCCGGAGGTCCCCGTACCGGTGGTGACACTGCTCGGCCATGCACCCGATTCCTATGGCCTTCTCCAGTGCCACCGCCACCTCTTCCCATACTGCACTCCTGGCCCTGTCCAGGGGTGCATCACCAAAAAGTGCCCCAGCATGGGGCTCTACAGTGGCCACCAAATTGGCCAACTCAACCTGGCTGCACACTGCAGCCCTCTTCTGTGCCATCTCAGCAGCTAGTTGGAGTCAAATTGGCACTCGGCAGCGTGCTCCACTACGTGCAGATGCTGCACGGTACAGCACTGCCACTCCCTATCACACTGTCACCGAAAAGCACGATAGTGGTGCACCCATGAAGATGCATGGCACCTAGGGGGCAAAGGTCGGGCACAGGGTCAAGGGTCTCTCACCCAAGGACAGCCACAGCGTGAATGGAATGCAATGCATGTAGCGCGATTGGGTGCCTGTGTGCCACCTCCTGTAGCGGCCTACCACGATATGGCCCCAGTGTGTCTATGGCACCCCAGTGCAACAGTGCCATATATGTGAACAGCGCAGTAGCACCACTGGCACAATGGTGGCCATGCCCTGCATTGCCTCCCATGCATAGCACATCAGCAGCGTGGCAGATGTCTGTGTCATCACCCCGGGCATGAGCAGTTTGGTGTGTACTGCAAATGTCAAAGAAATGCACCCTTGCCTGAGCACGTTCAACACAGTTGCGCAAAGCGCAACTGCACGATATTCAGCCGGCATATGCAAATCAGCTAATCAGCCATTCAATGCCACAGACACTGCATTTGCATCCACTTAAAAATGTGCCTCACCTCATTTGTATGTGTTGTGCTATAAAAATGCGACATTGGGCTGCACTGGCCATAGTCGGTAACTACAGTCTATTGTGGTGAGTTGCATGCTGTTTGGGAGTGTGGACTGTGGTGTGTGGGACATGCATGGGACTGCACAGTCACAGGTAACACCTGTCATTCTTACAGGATAAATAATGAGCGATCGTGAGGTTGAGGAAGAGGAACAGAGATGTGGGAGGAAGAGGAGGCCTAACTTCACCAAGGCAGAAAAAGATGCCCTGTTTGAGGCCTACCTCGACCAGGAGCTGCTGCTCAGTGGACGTGGGGGAACACTGCAGGCCTGTGCTGCTGCATGGGAAGAGGTGGTGCGTGCCATCAACCTGCATGACAGCCACCAGCAGTCCATGCAGGAGTGCAAAAAGAAGATGGGCACAGACAGGCGAAGGATTAAGGAGAAGGTGGCTGCCATCAGGGCAGCATGGTCTGCGACCGGTGGGGGACAGCCAGACATGCAACGCCTGACCCCACAAGAAGAGCGGATTGCTGGAAGCATGCAGCATTGTGCCATCGAGGGTGTTCCAGGTAATGGATTCCAGATGGGTGCTAGCCCATCACTGCATGGTATGCCCTGGTCTGTCAATGGGGGAGGACAGGGTAGGGCAGATACATTAATGCTACTGTGTTCCCCTACAGCTCCTGAGCATCTACATGGGTCAACGGTGGTGGGCTTATCCACTGAGAGCAGTAGCATGGAGATAGAGGAGGGCCCATCCACCTCCACAAGCATACGAGGGTCAGGGAAACAGTGGGCCCACCTGGACGTCCGGACTGATGGGGATGGAGCAGGTGTGGAGGAGACCCTGCCCGTGTGCCAGCGTGCCAGCATCCATGGATGCCAGCATGCTGAGATTCGGGCTAGTGCCAGATCCATCACTGATGATGATGGAGCTCACTTCATGGACAGTGATATGTGCAGGCCGCAGGATGGCCACACAGCAGGTGACATCAAGGGTATGGCCTTGGGTGGTGCCACCATGGAGGCCTGTGTGACATCACAGTCCCAGCCTGTGCCTGTCTGCACCAGTGGGGCAGCACTGGTGTGTGTCCAGGACAGTGGGGCTGTTGCGGCCATTGTGGCGGCACTGTTGAGCCCTGGAGAGCGGCAGCTGGAGGGGAAGCATCAGCAGTCAGCCAATGGCCATGGGGGTACAGTGTCAGGGGGCGGCGTTAGTGCACTGCCTGTGGACATGCCCAGGCCTGTTTCTGGTGTGCAGCACCCACCCTCAAGGGGTGTTGACCATCAGGGCCACGAACACCATGAGGAACGGCATGCCGATCAGGCAGATGACCTCTTAGATGAGCACACCCGCATACTCCAAGCATCAATTGATCAGCAGGTGCAGCTTGTGACGGTGGTGGATGCACTCAGTGCGGCTCTGTGCAAGGCAGAGGAGTGGCGCAGCAGAGACACCACTCTGCTCCTGGTAGGGATGGACCAGATGTGGGAGGATGTGACCGCTGCCATTGACAGGCAGACACAGGCAATCACAGCTGTCATGGCCACAATGGGCACACAGTTATTTGCCCATGCGTTGCAGACACCATGCAGTGCAATGTCCACCCCTGTTCCCGGTATCGTGTGACACCCTGCTTGTCAACACCGAGTTCAGCTGTAGGTACCCCGAGCACGCCTGGCGCAGGCATGTTCGGTGTGCTGCAGACCCCTGTGTGAGCACGGTTGCATTAACACAGTGGAACCCCTGGGGGACCATTGGTGCCACTCCATGAGGCCATTGGTTAGCCTGTCACTGCTGGCAGGTCTCAGCGGGGCCACCCATGCATCCATGGTGGCCGTGGCACTGTGGTGCATGACTGACCTATCTCTCAGCATGGCTACTGTCTGATGCTGCCCTGTGTACATTGTGTTGTTCAACGTGCAATGCATAGGTGGGGTACCTAGCCCTGCATGCACACACACGTTCCATCTGCACACCCTCCCAGCTGCTGTCCACTGTGACGTGTGCATGATGATGCCTGCATTGTGCTGTCTGCCACTGTGCAATGGTGCCCAGCGTCTGACACATGCACAATGACAGGCACTGGGCATGGTGGTCTGTGGATGTATGTGTGGCTAGGGGTGGCGGTTGGGGTCGGCGTGCCTCCTACCCTTTGTGCATGTCTTGTGAGGTGTGTGTGTGTGTGTGTGTGTGTGTGTGTGTGTGTGTGTGTGTGTGTGACTGCGTGTCATGTTAGTTCTTGCCCATCCCTGATGGTGTGTATGGTTCCATGCTTGGCAAATTCCCTTGAAGACATGCACCCCTGAGGTTTGTCCATACATGTTTCTGGGTTGTGCCTTTGCTACTGGTGGTTGCACATGGCCCCATGACTTGCCTGGGTTGGTTGAAGTGCTCCTCTGTGATGGTGTCCTGGTGCAGCCGTGCCATCCAGAACAGTCTGGGGTCTCTTCGACCAAGGGGAGGCTGCCCATCACCATCTTCACCAGTGTCCACATCGTCCCCATCACTGTCCCCCTCTTCAACCTGTACGTCTATCCCACAGTCATTGGCCATGTTGTGCAGGATGCAACAGACCAGGAATAGCCTGCAGGCCTTTGAGGGGCAGTACTGTAGGGCACCGCCAGATGTGTCCAGGTAACGGAAATGTGCCTTCAGCATCCCGAACACCCGCTCGATAACATTGTGTGTGGGGGCATGTGCCTCACTGTAGCATTGCTGCAATGGGGTCACGGGCTGCTGGTATGGTGTGAGCAGCCAGGGACAGAGTGGGTATCCACTTTCACCTGTGTGTAGAGGGTGGACATTAGTTTGGTGCCCAGTGTCACCCTGCCTTGGGCCATCTAGGCCAATACCCATGTCACCTCAGACTATGCCTGTCTAAAGCTCCATGTCTTTCTGCATGCTTTGCATACTCACCCACTAGGTGGCCAGTGGGGATGTCCCCACTCTTGAACCTGTGGTACAGTGCAGACTGGTGCCAGATGAAGACATCATGTGCTCCCCCAGGGTGCATGGCACAGACATTGATTATGCACCCCCTGGCATCGCAAACCACCTGGCAGTCGATGCTTGCATACCCCTTCCAATTCATCTATCCAGCCCCTTCGGGGCCAGGTGGTGTGTGGATGGCCACATGGGTGCAGTCTATTGCCCTGAGCATGCCAGGCATACGTGCTACCCTGTGGAACTCCTGTATGTTTGCTGTGCACTCTGCCGGTGTGCTGGGGAAACGGATGTACTCCGCAGCATATGGCAGCAGTGCGCTGAGGAATTGGGTGAGGAGGCATGATGTGGCCGACTGGGTTATGCCTGTCATGTCCCCTGTTGGTCTCTGGAAGGTACCCATGGCAAGCAGGCACATGCAAGCAGTCACTTTGGTCTCCACTGACAGAGCATGGCTCCGTCATGTGGGTGCCTGCATCACATCACTGCGCAGCTCACAGAGCCACCTCAGAATTGCCTGGTTCGGCGGTATCAGCCCACAATCTCAGTATCAATGTACAGCATGAAGCTGGTGCAGGCTCGGTACTGCCTGTTGGGGGCATACCGGCGATGGGCCCTTCCACGGCTGTGCCCCCCCCGCTGCCTGCCTTCTCAACCCCCTCATAACTGCCTCCATCTGGATGGTGGCACTGTCCATGTCCCTGGCTTGTGTTACCCCCCGGCAGCTGTTTCTGTGTTTCCACCGCTGTCCTTGCTGCTACTCCCCCTGCACCGGAAACACCTCCTTGTAGTGGCCTCTGTGCTGTGTGGCACTTCCCCCTTTTAGCCTGCACTGTGGAAGAGGCTCCCCACACCTTCCCTGTTCCTGGGGGTTCCAGGTGCTCTGTCTCTCTCCTGCCCTGTCCTGCTCCCAGTGTTTGGTGCCTGTGTGGCTGCCTGCAGTTCAGCAAGATGTGCCTTCCCTGTAGTGTTCTTGCGCCTCTCTCTTGCTCCTTTTTATTTGGCTCATTTCCGCTATTGCGCAACTTCCGCCTACTCCCCTATTGCACATGGCGAATGTTGTTGAATATAGCACTGTGCCATTTATGTATGGTTCCTCCCCCTTCAGTTGTGCATGCAGTCATTATCATTGCACTCTTGTGCATTGTGATTTGGGGGGGGCGCATCTGCCTCTCGCTGAATATCGCAGAATGGCGCATTTTCGGACTTGCACTGGCGCATCCCTGTTGCACATGGTGCAACCCTTTTGAATATCTGGGCCAATGTTGACACATGTTTAGGGAGACATTTGATGTGTTTATTTGATGTTTTTAGAGATTGTTATACAGTACACACAGACATGATTAGTATAATATATAATAGTGCATATACCCAAATGTCAATGTAAATCTCATACATTTCATTACAAGTTGTATTACAAGTTGTCACTGGCATGGGTGGCAGGATGGGGGAATGGTGTTGTGGACCCTCTTGGGTCCACAACACCATTCATCCTAATCCTGTCCCTCCACAAGACACTGGAGCAGCCCCCCTTCCCTTCTGTACACCACAACAGAACTGAGTAAATTACCATGATTTGTCAATGAATGAGCACACTCTTATACAAGCACGTGCTTGTTCTCTGAGCTGAGTCAGGCAGGCTGCTGGCCATGGAGGTGAGTGGAGGGATGTGCCAGTGGCCCGCTCCAGTCAGGGTTGGGGGGAGCAGGGTGGGTGTACTACCTGACAGTGCGGGGGGGGGACACTAGACATAGTGGAAAATAAGTATTTTTTAAACTGGATCTGACTTGGGGTTGGGGAAGCAGGGTGGAGACTACCTAAGAGGGTGTGGGTTGGGGGCCACTAGACACCAGGAAAATACATTTTTTGACCAGGATCTGACTCTGGTGGGTGGGGGAGTGGGGTGGGGAACTACCTGACAGCATGGGGGGTTGGGGCCACAAGACACCTGGGTAACAAAATAGATGGGTTATATGCATCCTGAAGTAACACGAAGTACCCACAAAAGTGGAACTTCACGTTACTTCTGAATGCATAGTTATTTGCTTCGCTACCCATAGTATGACCTGAAGTTTGGGTTATGCGAGAAATGCTATGGGTAGCAAATTTAATACACTTCACCCACCACTAGTACTCGTCCACCCTAACATAGTAAAATATTTTTAAATATTTTTACATATTTACACATCACAACTACTATGCGTGGTAAGGTTGTATCCTAGCAAAAACTGTTTTCTATCCAAGTTTAACAAATACCATGGGTGGCTAAACAAGTTGCTTTACCAACTGAAAATACTGACCAAAAATATGGATTTGTTAAAACCTGTATTGATTTGATTTTTATACATGACACCTCATGATTAAGTAACCACACTTTATCACATATACACCATGCACTCCTTTATCTGCAGTAAAAAAAAAAACACAGCTGTTACTGCCTGAAAGAAGCCAGTGGTCTTGCTCCTTCTGACTTACTCTGCCCAACATTTTGTGACACACTCCATTAATAACTTAGGTACACATTAACCCTCCCACCTAAGCTCTGTGAAGAGTTGTTGCATTTACAGCATCAAACTTCTTAGCAGATGCTGAAGATGCTCTAACTGTGAGTGACCTGCCTATTTAGAATAGAGTCTAATTAACTTACTTTGTTAATTAAACATTGAAGAATTTAATCGTCTTACCTTACCTGCATCTCTGGCTACTGCAATGCTATAAGTAACTCTACACATTTTCTACCTATGACCTGCTTAAGCAATCTGCAGTCTTATTTACTTACTTTTTTTTAAGTAGTGCTGCCGCTAGATAGTTAATTAAATGTGGAATACCTAATACATAGCTTAACTATCTAAATGTAGCCTGATGTTCCAAGGATGAATGTTATCTTGTGAGACATGCTACTTACAACTAACTATGAACTCTACAAGTTAAAGACATGTTTCTAAATGCTTTGTTATATATGGGACACAACAGTGACTGAGTTTTTGTGGTGTGCAGTAACTGGGTTTTTTTTAGTGTTTTCGATTGGTGTTATGATGCTGCATTTAGATAGTTAATAAAATGTGAAATAAATAATACATAGATTAGGTATCTAACTATAGTCTCATAACATCAACCTAAAGCACTGAAATCCCCAAATATTCCACACCACAAAGATTCAATAACTGTAGGGTCCTGTGCTTAACAATGTCTAGGGAAACATAACTGTAGCTTATAAAGTGCATATCAACAATCCCTCCAGTAATTCAAAAATCTTTATTTTATCACAGTTACAAATCACATATTTTAAAGCTTTCCTCTCTCCACACCAAGAAAAACACCTTTGGCCAGTCACAGAACTTATATTTCTACTTTGTTCCTGAATGCTTCCGGTATGCAGTGCCTCCAATTTCAGATAGATCTACAACCAAAAGTTCGGCATGCATTTTTTTATCAATATATTTACTGATTCAATATTTTCAGCAAGTAGTCAAATGGCGAAGGGAAAAAAGGCACTGAAAATTGCCAGCCAAGCTGACTACTTTATGCAAGTCTAGTGGCATTGTGAAAGCACATGGTGTGAGACAATGCAGTGGGAGAGGGGAGTTGGCCAGCAAACCAGCCACACAAAGGCTTGTTGGAAGTGAAATTCAGGCCAAGCCTAAGAAAACAAAACATTTACCAAAACGTTCCAGGATTCAAAACATCTACTTCCTGCTGCTACCTTAAGGAATCTTCTTTGACTCGTGATACTGAAGAATTATGGCCAGTTGCAGAAGTAAACAAGAAAGTATTATGGTAAGAGGCTTGCATCTAAAGTGACGCCACTCTGTCACGTCTCTTCCTGTCTATGCCCGATTCACCAAATAGTCATAAAATATAGTATAGTTCATAGAATAGTCGTATTATAGTTATAGTAATGTACAGTACAGTGTGTGCAAAGTACCACATTGGATCCGAGGTGGGTGGGGGGCAGAGCACCCCCACAGAAGATATAAACAGTTCACTAATAATTTAACTCCTAGGACCGGGGGTGTGTGGGGGGCAGAGCACCCACACAGAAGAAAGAACAACAAATATTGTCTTGCTTATTGTAAAAAAGTCTAAATATTGATTGCTTTTTTCTTCTCTGGGGGCGATTCGTCTCTGCCACCCCCGGTCCTAACACTTCACTGCATTTACTGTCTGCTTTAGGCCCTGTGGGGGTGCTCTGCCCCCACACCCCTGGTCCGCAGTGATTATTCTGTATTTTCCTGTAAAATAATTTACCTGCATTTAGTGCCATGCCTGCTGTGTGAAACCGCATGCAGTTTCACTAGCTCTCCAGCTGATATCACTCGCTCACTCAGCTTCAAGAGACACATTACCGAATAGTCTCTGAAAGCTGCGCAGCAACGCGACCTGGCCGTAATCCTTCAGTATCGCCACAAAACCTTTGATGTTCTCTCTCAGGCTGTTCTAGAAATATAGCTGTAGCTAATAAAGTGTATATCAACAATCCCTCCCGTAATTCAAAACTATTTTTTTATCAGTTACAAATCACATATTCTAAAGTTCCCTCGCTCCAAATCAAGAAAACCACCTTTTACCAGTCACAGAACTTATATTTCTACTTAGTTCCCTAATGCCTCCAGTATGCAATGCCTCCATTTTCAGATAGATCTACAGCCAAAAGGCCTGCATGCATTTTTTTAAATCAATACATTTACTGATTCAGTATTTTCAGCAAGCAGTCACATGGCCAAAGAAAAAAGGCACTGAAAATTGCCAGGCAGGCTGACTACTTTATGCAGTTCTAGTGCCACTGTGAAAGCACTTGGTGTTAGACAATGCAGTGTGGGGGAGGAGCTGGCCTGCAAATTAGCCACACAAAGGCTTGTTGACCTTCCTGAGTCTTTCATGTCTTTAGCACAGACTGCCAATTAAGCACAATTCACTGCATGGTGCTAGTCAAAAACAATTTAAAACAGTAAGCCTTAAGGGTACTTTTCAGGACAATGCTAAAGGTGCTATTGAAACATTTGTGACATTGAACTGTTAGACATTCTGTCTCACCAGTAAATTTCATTACAGTTTAGAAGGGATACTCATCTTACTTCAATAACATCTAGGTGTATCATGAAGGTAACAATGACAGGACCAGTTGTTGTGACACAGAATTCTGTTGTGCTGTCTGATGCTATCAATACATAACATATACATAACATAGAACACAGTTCAAGGTGCACTGAAACAAAACCAAGGATCTGTAATTCCAGTGTCAACAGGCATGACACAGTTTCCTGCAGCCATAAAATTCCAAAGATTTCCATTCGTGCAGATGTGTTACAACTCACACACCAATGTTTCCTGCAGCTAGCTAAATGTGACATCTCTAGGCCTTGGGTGAGAGGGTAGAGGGGTTGGAAGAGGTTAAATGCAAGTACCATGCCCATGAGGCACTTTTTCAGTTTTTTAATTCCACCTGAACTTTATGCTGTATGTTACTGATTTTTAAAACATGTCTTCTTCAATTACACAGGCAAGCATTGTGCAAATATTACTTGACTGTTTCAGTTATACTCTATTACTGTCACCACTTGTTTTGGTTATGCTGCATAATGCAGGGTGCGTGAAACATGTTATTACGGTAGTAAGTGTTGAAAGCCCTTTTACATTGTTGGCTTTTGTCCCCCCCCTCCAATTGCAGCACTGATACAATTTTGAACTTGCTGGAGCCATTTTACTAAGATACTTGCTGTATTATCTTTGCTTTTATGATTATTATGCTGTAACCTCCCAGGTCATGTCTGAAAATAGTCACTTATGCGTCTAATGCACCTACCCAGTAAACAGAAACTAAATAAATACTGCTGCCTGCAGATGTTACCCACCTGTCAATATGTATTTTGCTGTTATGAGATATAACAGGTGCCTTCCGTCACTATAAACTGCAACCTTATAGAGTGCATTCCATTCCTATGTTACCTCAAGACAGACATTCAGGCATAACATAAGGTAGCATCCAAATGCAAAATATGTTACAAGTCTTTTTCATAGCAGCTATGAAACATTTTCTATCTTGCTACATGCAGAAGAAAGTGAATTATTTGTAACTTTTCTGAGAAAATCTGATTATGAGGCTAAATTAACAGGATATTTTTAATTTGTAGAGGAGTTTGGTCCCTATGTTGCATGTGCAAACCCCTCAGATCTTACTATCCTTATATCATTTGCACTCTACACTCCACACCTAGGAGAATAACATGTAAAGGTAAGAGGGGAGTTACACAGGCAATGGGGAAATGAGTGGGTTGCACCACCCAGGGTGACTGAAATAATACTGTGTCATGCTCTGAGCTGAGTAATGTTCAGCATCATACTCTTCATCTAATGTGAGGTACCAGAGGTCATGAGAAGCTAATGTGCTCATGAAGCAAGTTCATTAAAAACTCCAATCCTGCTGCAATTTTCATTGTATTTATATTAAATACATTTATACTTCATTGACAATATTGTCAGAACTGCCACCCCTCAAAACCTTGCTGAGACCCTTGTTCTTGCTACACCCTCCTACAACCTGCGATCCAGCGGCTCCCATGCCCTCCTGGTACCTAAAACCCGCGCACAAATGGGTGACCAAGCCTTCGCTGCGTATGCGCCCAGGGTTTGGAACTCTCTTCCAACTAGCACTCACTCCTCTCCCTCGCACCAGAGCTTTAAAGTCTCCCTCTGGGGTTTTCTCAAAATGGCTGCCACCTATCTCTGCACTAGACAAACCCTCTCAGCCTGAGATGCCCCAACTAACTGAGATGCTGCCTAAACATTAAGACTCGGGCAGAGCACAACTGTGCTCATACTCCTCCTGTTCTCACAGCATATATAACAAGCATTTGTCAATGCCGAATGTTTGCTTGCTGGCATTGGCAGTGGTAGTGTAGAAGTTACAGAGCTGCGTAATAGGAATGGCAGTGAAGTATTGAACTGAAGCCAACCCCACCACCACCCTGCAGAGAGTGACAGGCATTGGGGTGTGCGTTTGGGTCATCAGGCATAACGGCCACGCCATTTCACCACACCCCACTCTGCAGAGACTGACAAGTGTCACGTGTTCCTTGGGGTCTTTGGCCCTTATGCGCACCCCATTTCATTAGAAAATACGGTGAGATGGGTGCGATATAGGAGAATGGGGTGAAGTTTGGGGCCGAAGAGTCCAAGGCATACCTCGATGCCTCTCAGTGACTGCAGGGTGTGGAATGGTATGAGCATCACAGGCAAGAATCCCAAGTCACACCCCTGATTCCTGTCATTCTCTATAGGGTTACGATTAAGTTGAAAAGCCTAATACCTCAGGCATTCGTTGGTATTTTAACTCCAAATTTTCAACATGTTTGTTTTGTGACCCCACCTCATGAACAGTGGGAATATCAGTTTGGTAGCCGAAAGCTGCTTATGCACAGTGACTACGGCATTTAGCATCACAGGTGCAAAAATATTCCGAACAGGATGTAAAAAATGACAGCTGTACTCTTTCATGGGGAGGTGTAAAAATGGCTATGTTGCAAATGTGTAGTAAAAATATTTAAAAAAATGGTGAAGTCACGAGCGTACTTAGAAACTGTGCAATGCACACCCGTTATATAATTAGGTTGGGGATTTTTTATAGTAGATTGTCAACTCAGGCATTTTGGTGCCTCCGATCATGATCAGTGTCACTGTGATTTTCTTAATCTGTGCCAAACAATGATTTCGCACAGCGACCACGCATCTCTGCACTGAAAGTGTGAAAACACACTTCGGCCATGTTGTGAAAAATGGCAGCTATACTGTTCATAAGGAAGTGTTGAAAAATGCCACTGGTGAAAATCTGGACTGAAAATATTACAAAGTCATGAACTAACGAGGATGCGGGAACTGCACACTGCTCACTCGTAACACAGTCATTTTATGGACTCTTTGTCACGAATTTTCAACATAGCCATTTTAAGACTCTGCTCATGAACAGTGTAACTGTGATTTTCTTAATCTGTCCTAAACATTGCTTTCAGACACCAACAGCACCATTGTGCGCTACATGTGCGATAACACATTTTGGGTGACATATGAAAAATTGCAGCTGTACTGTTCATAAGGAAGTTTAATAAAATGGACATGTTGAAATTCTAGAGTGAAAATATTAATTTGTAAACTTACGAGCATGCATAGTAACTGTGCAACGACGCCAGAAAAGTCATTTTTTAGGAATTTTTTCACCAAATTTTCAACATAGCCATTTTAAGACTTCGCTCATGAACAGTGTCACTGTGGTTTTGTTAATGTGTCCCATACATTGAGTTTGCACAATCGACTGCTTCACTACAGCGCCTATGGGCTGAAACACGTTTTGGGCAGGATGTGAAAATGACAGCTGTACTGCTCATAAGGAGGTGTGGAAAATGGCAATGTTGGAAATCTGGAGTGGAAATATTGAAAATTCGCAAACCTACGAAGGCAGTGGGACTGTGCAATGCACACTCAGAAAACAGTCATTTTAGGAATTCTGTCACCAAATTTTCAACATTGCCATTTTAAGATCTCTGCTCATGAACAGTGACACTGTGATTTTCTTAATGTGTCCCATACACTGAGTTCGCACAACGACTGCGCCACTGTGCGCTACATGGGTGGAAACACGTTTTGGGTGAGATGTGAAAAATGACAGCTGTACTACTCATAATAAGGTGTGGTGAAATGGCAATGTTGAAAATCTGGAGTGAAAATATTGAAATTTCACGAACGTACGAGCCTGCGTAGGAACTGTGCAATGCACGCTCGTTAAACAGTCATTTTTTGGAATTTTAGCACCAAATTTTCAACATGGGGGTTTAGGCCCCTTCTCATAAATGATGTCACTGTCATGGTGGTTTTCGCTCCGGCGGTGATTTCAGACACTGTGCAGTCACTGCATGAAATCACCCTTCGGGCCTGAATAACCCCATGACAGTGACATCATTTATGAGAAGGGGTCCCAAAAACCCCATGTTGAAAATTTGGTGCAAAAATTCCCAAAAATGGCTGAGATATGCAATAAAGTTGAAACCCCCCTATCTAGCCCATTATACAGCTTACTGGCATTTCCTCAGTTCGTGGTCGGCTTTGAAGAGTGCAGACGTGTTCCCGGTCCACCGAAAATCGTCCTGCACAGAGTCCAGAGGTAAGCATGGGGTGAGGGGGCTGGGAGGCTGGGTGCAGGGTGGGTGCAGGTTGTGGGAGGGGGTCGGGAGACACACCGCTGGACCATTTTTTCTTACAGGTAAAAAATAAAAAAGATGTCGTGGGACTGCTTTCCACGCTTGGGTGGGCTCCAGCATGGCACAAGGACTTTGGCAGCTTAGCCGACGGGGATTGGGCACCCCTGCGCGCAAAAACAAAAAACTGCTGGACCGGCTTGCCACGCTGGGGTGGGCTCCCAGCGTGGCACCAACTACTGCGAGGGGAGGAGGAGACGATGCAGCCTCAGCTGACGGGATTGGGCACCCCATCGGGTTATACACTGCTTGTGGGCGTGCACGCCGTGGCTGGGAGCTGCGCGTGAGCAGCTTCTTATCACTGCTCACCAAGCGTAGCCCCTTTCAATCTCAGTGCCACTGCATTTTGGGAGCGGTTACAGACAGCTCCAAAATGCATTGGCTTACAGGGGCCGCGCCTGCCAGCACACTGCCTGAATTGGAGGAGGAGGTGACACACCTCCGAAATCTCCGATGATGGCACTATGTTTCTTGCACATGCGTACAAGCAAACATAAAAATGGACCATTTAGGCCCACCGGCAAAACAGCGTGAGCACTATAACTGTGCACTCCTTTCTCTCACACTGGGCCCACTCTATCCCAACTGTGACTCCTCCTTATTCTAACTGCTAGCCTTACAACTTGCTGCCTGGAGTGATGAATTCACACTGCACTTCTTCCTACTGACTGCAATGTTTAATACTGTATTGTAATACCTGTTTTTGATATTGTTGTCTTACAATGTCCTTGTATTCTGGTCACTTTATATTAACTCTTCACTACTATTTGCCTAATGAAATCTGATTCTTATAAAGTCCCTGTTGTGCTAATTCTATGTAATGTAATCCTCCACTTGTATTTGCCTGATGTTCATGTATGTACCTTGTAATGTACCTTGTAATCTCCCAGGTCATACCTGAAAATAGGCACTTGGCTGTCTAGTGTGCTTACCCGGTTAACAAAAGCAAATAAATAAATAAATAAAACCATACAGTTGCTTCAGGACCATATTACTTCATGTTGACCTCTGTGACCTCCCATTAGCTGAAGCCTGTGATTTCTGAAAATATGCAGCTGTGAACACGCCACACAGCCATTTAATCTCTTTTGCTTATGAAAGCACTTTCTTACAGAGCCCCTTGTTACAGAACTTAAGAAGAAAGTCAATTATTTGTAACTTTTCTATGAAAATCTGTTTATGGGATGCAATGAACATTGTTTGTGTATTTGAAGACTTTGCTCCCTATGTGGCATGTGCAAACTCCTCAGACCTCACTAAATGTAGCACACTAGTAGGGGAGTGGGGCCAGACATGGAACAATAATGGGCTTCATGCCAAGGATAGGCTGCATCTCAACATCAAGGGTACAAGGGCATTGAGACAGGGGCTGGAGAAGTACATGAAAAACAACAGAGATTTAAATTGAGAAGGGGGGACTGAGTCAGATAGCAGGGAGGAGGCAGCTCCGAGGGGAGACCAGAAGGCCTCCCCCCCCAGGGAGGGAGAAGGAGAATGAGGGGAAGTTACCAAGACAAAAGTGGAAAGGGGAGATACAGGAAGAGGAGGGGCAGGACACAAGGTGGACTGTAATATCCTTGAATGCAAGGAGCTTAGCAAACAAGGTGGCAGAGTTCCAGGCAATGATGGCAGATGGAGAGGTAGATATTGTCACCATCTCAGAGACCTGAGCCACCAAATACCATGACTGGGATCTCACGATCCCAGGATACAAGGTGATCCACAAGGACTTGGAGGGGGGGAAGGGGGAGGAGTGGCTATTTATGTCTGGGAGGGGATACTGTGTACCAGGGAGGAGGGGGATGAGGGGAGGTCAGAAGCAATGTGGGTATTGCTTCAAAGCCCTAAAAGTAAGAAGGCCAGGATAGGGGTGGTGTACAGGCCATCCTCACAGTGCGAGGAGGTGGATAGAGGGAGCAACTCAGAAAGGTCAGTGGCAAAGGGAATACACTTATAGTGAGAGACTTTAACCTACCTGGGGTTGACTGACAGATAGTGACTACAGCACACACCAGGAAACAGGTGCTGTTGGATGCTATCCAGGACAGCTACCTAGTGCAAGGGTTGATGGATCCTACTAGGGAGGGGAACATACTGGACTTGGTTCTAACAAATGGGGACCAAGTCTAAGATGTGGTAGTACAGGACCCTCTATCAGGAAGTGACCAGCGCTCAGTTTGGTTCCTCCTAAGCACAGGAAAGGAGTCGTCTAAGACCAGGACAAGAGTGTTGGACTTCAGGAAGGTAGGTTTTGCCAGAATGAGCAGCAGCCTAGAGAGTATTTAGTTGAAATTAACCTAGGGATGGATGCTGAACAGAAATGGGCAATCATTAGGAAGGGGCTAAATGAGGCCACAAACACATGTGCCGAATCTCAAAGTAAGCAGTCCCGGTCAAAAAAAACTTGCTGGTTCAGCAAAGAAGTAGAGGTGAAGGTGAGGGAAAAAAAGATTGGCCTTCATTAAGTTCAAAATATCTGGGCAAAAGGAGGACAGAGAGTTGTTCACAAAGGCATCTAGAGAGGTGAACAGCTCAGTCAGGGTAGCCAAGGTAGCAAAGGAGCTAAAGTTGACTCAGGAGATTGGGGGGATGGGGTTCTTTAAATACAAAAGGGAGAAGAGAAGTTGAAGGGATGACATTGCTAGAATCAAGACAGAGGGGGGATGAGTGGAACAATGGGATGATCAGGCAGAAGCACTCAATGAGTATTTCTGCTTGGTGTTCACGAAAGAAAGGGATGGCCCAATACCACAGGGGAAAGGGGGCAGGGGTGGAGGGAGGGCAGAGATAAAAGATGGGGTCATCCAAGATGAAAGAGTTCTAAAGGGTCTTAAAGCCTTGCAAGTGGACAAGGAACCAGGACTGGATGGTGTACACCCAAGAATCTTGAAGGAACTGGCAGAGGTTTTGACAGACCCTCTGACAGACCTGCTCAACACCTCCTTGAAGATGGGGAATGTACCCAGGGACTGGAGGATGGCTTACATGGTGCCCCTTCACAAGAGTGGAACCAAGGACAAACTGGGCAACTACAGACAGGTGAACTTGACTTCCATAGCAAGAAAGTTGATGGAGACCATTCTGAAGGAGACGTTACTAACCTTTCTCGATAGCAATGGTCTGGAGGACAAGAGACAGCTTGGGTTTGGCATGGGAAGATCTTGCCAAACTAAACTGATTGACTTCCTCAACTGGATCACTAGGGCAGTTGACATAGGCCATGCTGTGGATGTCCTGTATCTGGACTTCAGCAAGGATTTTGACTCGGTGTCATACAGGAGGTTAATGAACAAGCTGAGGGACATGGAGGCAGGGGCAAAACTGGTGGGCTTGGTTGAGATCTGGCTACAGGGCAGACAACAGAGGGTAGTTGTAAGGGGGAGACATCCAAGCCAAGGCCAGTAACAGGTGGGGTACCATAGGTTTCAGTGTTGGGCCCTGTTTTGTTCAAAGTCTTCATTGGAGACATTACAGAGGGGGTCAAGAGTAATTTTAACCCTTCCGTGGACGACACTAAGATTTTTGCAAAGGTGAATGATGAGGAAGGGAGGCAGGCATTCAGAGAGGATCTAGCTAACCTCGAACACTGACTGGCAGTTGGGGTTTAACGCTAAGAAGTGCAAAGTCATTCACCTAGGAGCCGGAAATCCCAGGAATAGCTACTGGCTGAGGGGCATGCAGGTAACAGCTTCAGAGGAGGAAATGGCCCTGTGGATAATAGTCACAGGGGACAGGAAGGTATCAACACAGTGCAGTACGGTGGCATCAAGGGCAAATTGGATGCTGGAGTGCATTGCCAGAGGGATCTCCTCTAGAAAGGGGGGGGGGGTCGTTCTGCCATTGTATAGATCACTGATGAGGCCACACTTGGAGTACTGTGTACAGTACTGGTGCCCATACCTCAAAAATGATGCAATATTACTGGATGGGATGTAGTGTACAGCTACAAAATTGATCATGGGACTAGGGGAGTTGCCATAGGAGGAAAGGTTGAAGGAGCTCAACATGTACTTGCTGGAAGAGAGAAGGGAAAGAGGGGACATGATAGAGACATTTAAGTACTTGAAAGGCATAAACAAAGTTAGGGAGGGAGGATTTTTCTGCTTAAATGGGGGAAGTGTCACTAGGGGACACAGTCTGAAGTTGGAAGAGAGAAGGTTTAGGAGGGAGATGTGGAGGCACTACTTCACAGAGAGAGTGATGGCAGGTTGGAACACACTGCCGGAGGAGTTAATTACTCAAAAGACAGAGGATAGCTTTAAGCGGGGTTGGGATTGACTCAAGGGCAAGGTTAGTACAGACAAGAACACAAAGGGGAGAAGGACTGTGAAAGAGGACGAAGGGAGGGGTTTGTGTGGGGGTGGGACAGCTGTAGTGATATGAAACTAAGAGTTGCACAATCTGGCAGACTTGACAGACATGTGGGCCTTTTTCTGCAAGCAATTTTGTATGTTCGTATGTAATGCAGTAACTCCTATTACAGCATACTGCATTAATACTGGGCAATCATGGCTTCTTCTATAGCTCCTAATCCTTACATACAAAAAAAAATATCCTTAAACGTTCTTCCGCAAGCATTTTTAAGCAAATAACTGATTTAAATTAAGGGTAGGTAAGATATAGCGGTAGCCGCACTTCTTACCCAAGTCAGTTCTGCATATCTTTAATCTGCTGTCCTCTCAGTTGTTAGGAAAAGAAATGAGTTTAATTTTCAGTTGCATATTTTGTCCCCTTATCAGTAGCAGGGTTTGACTAGCAAATATGGAAATATATTATGTAGTTTTCTTCCCATATCAATACTTTGTAGCATACATATTCATTTTAAGTAGTTACTATTCCGTTTGCTGCCTTCTTTTTTACTGGTACAAAACTTTTGTTCCTCTCAAAACATTCAGTTTATTGTAAATAAAGTCCACTGCTTGTTGTGGAGAGCCTATACACAGAAAATAACATAGAAAACACAGAAAAGGATCATTTTACTTTGAAAAAATTCTGATGAGTTCAATCACTCATGAGGAACTCTCATATTAGCTATATAACCTTTTTCTTCATGGAAGTACAAGATTTTCTGTTACCTGCCTATGCAGTCTGCAGTTAAATTAACTTTCTTTTGTAGTACAGCTTTCGCTATCTACAGAAGCCCAAATTACTACACTATGCTGGCACTGCTGAAGATTTTCAAATTTTGACCTGCCTAAATCATCTGCAGACTAATTAACTTACTTTTTGGTTTCTTAGTAGAGCTACTCCATTCAAGGGATCTGCTGAAGATATTCTACGACCTGCCTATGTAGTCTGCAGACTACTTAACTTACTTTCTGTTTTTTTAGTAGAGCTACCCAATTCTAGGGATCTGCTGAAAATGCTCTAGCTGTGACCTGCCTAAGTTGTATGCAGACTAATTAACTTACTATTTTTTTTTTGGTGGGGGGGTTAGTAGAGCTACCCCATTCTAGGGACCTGCTGAAGATGCTATGTCACCTGTCTAAGTAGTCTGCAGACTAATTAACTTACATTGTTAGTTAAACCTAGGTGAACCTAACTGTCTGACCTTACCTTCCTCTTTGGCTATTGCAATGCAGTAGGAAATCCATAAAACTTCTTGGTTTTAAAAATTAGCAACAGCCAAAGATGCATAGAATGCTAGCTCTTTTTTTTTTTTAGTAGAGCAGCCACAAGATAGTTAATTAAATGTGGACTACTGATTACATAGATTCACTATCTAAATGTTGCCTGATGTTCCAGTTAGGAATCTTATCTTGTGAGAAGTGTTACTTACAACTAACTAGGAACTCTACAAGCTAAAGGCACATTTTTCACTACTTTGTTAAATATGGGACCCTAGAGTGATTGAGCTTTTGTGGTGTGCAGTAACTGGGGTTTTAATGCTTTGGGTTGGTGTTATGATGCTGCATTTAGATAGCTAAAATGTGAACTAAATAATACATAGATTAACTATCTAACTATAGCCTCATAACATCAACCCAAAGCACTGAAATCCTCAATTAGTCCATACCACAAAGATTCAATCACTGTAGGGTCCTGCACTTAACATTGTCTAGAGAAACATAGCTGTAGCTTATAAAATGCATATCAACTGGGTTGAGGACCCGGGGCACTGGATATGGGGGTTGGGGCAGGTTCACCTTCAGGACTTTGTCTTGGGGGCTTGCAACTCCTGACCTCTGAATGGGTGCAAAACCTGGGGGTAATTTTTTTATGAAGGGCTGACACTGCATTAGCAGGTGTTGGCTGTCATCAAATCCTCTTTTTACCATCTGAGGAATAACTCCAGGGTTAAGCACATTGTTCCATCCGGTGATCTTCCTACACTGGTCCTCGCCTTTGTGCCCTAGTGCCTGGATTATTGCAACTCCCTGTACCTAGGGCTACCTGGGGTGGATATCCGCCACTTGCAGCTGGTGCAGAACGCAGAGGCCCAGTTATTGACAGGAACCCCTCGGGCCTGTCATATTTCAGCTGTGTGGACTGCACTGGCTGCCTGTACAGTGGTGGATCACCTTTAAAGTCAGACTTTTGACTTACAAAGCCCTACACGGACAGGGCCCAGACTACCTGAAAGAGCTTCTGGTTCCTTACCACCCTGGGCGATCACTCCGCTCGTCTGATGAGGGGTTGCTAGAAGTTTCAAGGATGTCTTTTAAATCTTCTGGGGCCTGGGCATTTATGCATGTGGCCCCTACCCTTTGGAATGCTCTACCTCATCAGTTACAGGAGTGCATGACCATGGAGGGATTTAAACAGGCTTTAAAGACTCACCTTTGGTACCAAGCATAGGGTGACTGATTTATATCTGCTTATTTATATAATCTGTATTTTATACTATTTATGATGCTTTGAATCTGTGATTTAGCAGTTTTAATTGTTTTTAAGGTGCCTTAGTGGTGGAAAGTTGCCATATAAATAAAGTATTATTATTATTAACAATACCTCCAGTAACTCAAAACTCCTTTTTATCACAGTTACAAATCACATATTTTAAAGCTTTCCTCTCTCCATACCAAGAAACCCATCTTTTGTCAGTCACAGAAGTTAAATTTCTACTTTGTTCTCTAATACCTCCGGTATGCAATGCCTCCATTTTCAGATGGATCTACAACCAAAACGCCTGCATGCATTTTTTTGTTACTCTGTGTATTTACTAATTGAATATTTTCAACAAGCAGTCACATGGCCAAAGGAAAAAAGGAACTGAAAATTGCCAGCCAAGCTGTAAAATGTGAACCAACTAATAAATAGATTAACTATCTAGATATAGCCTAATAACAGCAACCCGAAGTGCTGAAACCCCCAATTAGTCCACACCACAAAGACTCAATCACTGTACGGTCCTGTACTTAACAATATCTAGAGAAATGTATCAGTAGCTTATAAAGTGCATATGCCTAATCCCTCCAGTATTTCAAAACTCTTTTTCTATCACTGTTACAAATTGCATATGTTAAAGTTTCCCTCTGTCCAAAGGAAGAAAACCACCATTCCTTTACAGAAATATGTGTGTGCTGTGTACATGCAGAATGCATGCCACATACTCAGTTGTGGAATATTTGCATACGGTTCACATACTCAAAGTGATTCTAAGCGAACCAGGTCTAAAAAGCAAATAAGGTCTGCCTGCTGCATGCTTGACATGAGCGCAGCAATTAAGCTGGTGTGAGCATCATTTTAAAATCACATCTGGTTCACATGCTGTATGCTTGCCATGGGTGGGATATTCTGACTGCTCCAGGCAGTGGCGCAAGCCTAGGCGCAGCGTAACTTGGATGTGCCCGGGTGTTGACAGGGTGATATTCAACGGTGCTGTGCCATGGCTCGGCACCATTGAATATCGCTCTGTGGTCACCCGCATTGTGCATGTGCAGTGGCACTGCACCAGCGCAAGTGGCCAGAGAGGGGCAGGGGGATGCGTTAGTGCAAGTGCCATTGCGCTAGGTGCATCAACCGTGATATTCAAAGGGGCACATGCAAATTAGGCCCTAATGCATGCAAGGTGCAAATGGGGCTATTTGCATGTCATTATGGCCCCATTTGCATGCAGATGCGCCCATCCCCGGTGAATTGTGCCTGGTGCCCTACCAGGCTGAAGCTGTCGGGGACCGACACCCCCTGCAGAAGCGGCCAAGTGCCCAACTGCCCAATTGTGGGCATATGTATGAAAAGAAACATTCAATATCCCTGGTGGTCCAGTGGACTGCTGGCAGCCCGATCACAGGCATATGTATAAAATTAGAAGCTCCTGTATCCCTGGTGGTCCAGTGGACCACATGCAGCCCGATCGCAGGCAGAAGTCTAATGAAAGATTTATCCCCATCCCTGGTGGTCCAGCAGTACCCCCTTCCTCATCCTCCCACTGAGCCCTGCCACCCTGCTCCCCGCTGGTCAGCAGTGAGTGGCAGCTTCCCAACCGCAAGCCCTCCAGCCACCCACCAACTGACTGCATACAGTACAGCTGTACGCCCATTGGTCCACAGCGTGGGTCAATGGGCATGCAGACCGTACCATGCTACACAGTCCAGATATGTGAATGGATTCATTCACATATCTGGACTGTGTAGTACAGTACGGTCTGCATGCACATTGGTCCATGCTATGGACCAATAGGCATACAGCTGTACTGCACACAGTCAGTCAGCGGGCAGCCAGAGGGCTTGCGAGTGGGGAGCTGCTGCCCGCCACTGACGGGGAGGGAGTGGGGTGGCAGGGCTCAGTGGGAGAGTGGGGAAGGGGGTACCACTGGACAACCAGGGATAGGGATTAATATTTCATTAGACTTCTGCCCACGGTCGAGCTGCAAGCAGTCCACTGGACCACCAAGGATACAGGACCTTCTAATTTTATACAAAACGCCTGTGATTGGGCTGTGAGTGGTCCACTGGACCAGCAGGGATATAGGATCTTCTATTTATATACATATGCCCGTGATCGGGCTGCGAGTGGTCCACTGGACCACCAGGAATATAGGACCTTCTATTTTTATACATATGCCCATGATCGGGCTGCGAGTGGTCCACTGTACCACCAGGGATATAGGACTTTCTATATGTATACATATGCCCCCGATCGGGCATGGGGGGGTGCTACCCAATAGAGGGTGCTGCCTGAGCTCGAGTGGCCACCCACAGATGGCTGCTGCTGTGTTGCACCCTGCAATATGGCAGCTCACCTGTGGGTGGCTGGCTGTTGCTCCTTTATTTTTTGGATCAACTACATGCGGTGCATGTAGGAGTTGTGCCCTCATGGGCCCCGCACATCCTGGGCTGAATATCGGGATGTGCGGGAGTATGCATGGGCACGCCCCCTCTACTTGGGCTGCATACATTACTGATGCATCCCTGCACATCGGGATTTGTGCCACACACATTCCCCTTTTGAATATCATGCTGGGGTGCATCAGTGGGTTGCACATGGCGTAACTGTGCTGAGCCACGTGCAACCCTTCTGAATATCCCACCCCATGTGTACAGCAAATAAGCGGGTGCAAATCTCATCTTAAAAACACATCAGATTCTATTTCTCATACTACTGCTAGCAATTAGAGCCATTAAAATACATTTCTTATTGATTTCCCATTAAAATTAGGTAAACTCATTAATTCTGATCCTTTTGCAAGTTGTTTAATGGCTTTTGATTTTTGTCATTGAATTTCTATTAATTTGTAAAGTATTGCTTGCTTACTGCTTTAAATGCCTAGGATTTATTCAGCCAACATTCCCCTTTCCAGATGTGCAAAGAGGGGCCTCTGTATTGTGAAACCTGACCTTTTCATTTTGGGTCATGCAAATCACCTTATGCATATTTAGTGCTACAACTGTGTTTCTCCATGACTGATTCTGCTCGCTTACTTTCCCTTTGTCATTCTGTATGGAGTATACACTATGGCTGAGCACTCTTTGTGCTGAGTAGGGTTTTGGAAGCATGCACCATACCTCATATTTTGTCACTGAAATGAGGGACATGGACACTCAAAATGAGGTACAATGAGATACACTAACCCTCATGATGATCAGGACACTTCATGAAACATGGAGATACAGTACCTCAGAACACAGTGTAAACTGTTGTATTTTCTTGTACCGATACCTAAGAATGAATTTCTACCATAAAGCAAGGATTCCTTTTAAGAAGGGAGGTGCCCCCTGCATTCTGTGTGTAGGTTGTTCATATGGTGTGGCAATAATGGCATTAAATTTGGATTTAATCTTTTGCACAATAAGTGCCACCCTGCCCTCTGTGTACTCACGCTGCAGGTGCACTCCTGACTTTACAATGTCTGTATTGTGCATTCCACTCTCTCCACCTATAAGTAGCAGCACCATCACACATTACACATGATATGGAGGATCTCTGCCAAGCAAAAGCACATGAGTCACATGACTGTGACACTGTCTTTCCTGTCGCAGAGCAGACACAACAGCTTGGAGAAGTCAGTGAGCACTGAACTCTCAATAGTAGTGATGTGGTGGCATATTTTTATTGGTCTACTCTTAGTGTGTCTCTGTCTCACCTGGTGGCTGAAGGGACAGGGGGTGAGCTGAAAGCTAACTCGAGGGTAGGCAACCTATTTTGTATACTAGGCTCACCTCGCAAAAAAAAAAAAACAGCACAGGCCCCCTCAGCAGCAAGCTAGGCCTAGCAGCAGCAGCAGTGACAGTGGTGTGGTGGCCTTGATAGGGCTTGATCAGTGCAGTGCAGTGCAGCAGCAGCCATGGCAGCAGCCAAGCAAGAAGCAAGCATCACAGGTTGGGTGTGTTTGATTAATGAGTTGACTTGGTCGCGGACCATGTTAGGAGCCTGGAATGATCAGTTCTAGCATCCAGCTTCTAGCAGATGGACAGAAAAGAAGTGGACTGTAAACTGGGTTGGTGGCACACTGTGCCAGGATGCAGATTTTGGCCAGATGGCCAGGTAAGTAAAAGTATGCATTTTTTAAGGGGGACTGGAGAAGGAGGAAGGACTGAAATATTGATGCATTTTTCACTTTTCTGCACCTTTGAGCAGCCTCATGACCCATATGGGATGGATATTGAATAGAATGGAGTCAGGGAGAGAAATCAGGACAAAGCTGTTGTTGTTTGGGGGGGGGGTGCAGAACATCAGCCAGGAAAAAAATTGTTTAATAACTTGGTGGGTTTAAACCCAAATCTGATGCACTGCTCCTGAGTACTGTATAAACAGAGTAATCTTACACATTTGAATTGTTTCTGGTTTGCATATAACTTTTCAGTAACAACAAATGAGTTTTACCTTTTAGAGATGTTCCAGACATTCTAGAGCTTGCCTGCTAGGGGCTAACTAGCACCTGGCCTCCGCTGGTTGTTGGCTCTCACATGCTGAAATCTGAAATAGTGCCCATGCTGTAAAGTCTAAATTTGCAGGATATCCTCTTTGTGAGCAGCATGTTTCCCATTAGGAAAGGATGAGGAGAAGAGCAGTTTTCAGGAGTAAAATGAGGGGTGTTCCTTGCATTCAGGGACAGTTGAGCAGTATGGTATGCACAGACCATTGGAGTAGCACTATGGTGAAGCTTATGCCACCCCCAGTGAAGCTGACCTCCACATCACCACACTCAAGCACATTATGAGATAGGGCAAAGGAGACTGCAGGGGCATGCACCATTAAAATAAATGGGGGTATTTTTTTATTACTACTGTATTTTGTACATTATTGATGGAAAGTTGGAAATTAATGAAGGCCACAGCTTGACTAACAGGGGCCTTGTTAGTAGAAACATAGCTTTCAGTATTCTCCAACTCACAACTACAATGTATAAAATAGTAACAAAAAAATCACTCCATTCATTTTAAGGGGGTACGGATATACCCCAGCACTCTGACCCGTAGACATCATGTCTTAAAGACTCCTGCCTCTGGCTCCTTAGTACTCAGGTAAGAAACTCTCAGCTTATCTATACTTGGTGGGTTGTCTTTACCAGCATGACAACACCTGTTGCAGTGTGTGTGTGCATGGGGGGGGGGACTGGCCATGTGGGTGGGTGCTGAGTTATTGCTACTTTTGTATTTGCAACTTAAAGTCTGTCTGCATGCAAGCATTCAACACTATGTAGAGACAATAGTAGGAGTACAGGCCAGAGAGAATAATTAAGTAGTTTTGTGGTTTTGTGGGTAAGTGTTTGTATTTGGGGTGAGAACAACCACATGTGTTTCCATTGGTGTATATATAAATATATATATATCTATATATATATATATATATATATATATAGATATATATATATTTATACACACTACAGTTCACTTGTGTAGCTGAGGGAGGACAACAAAACTGAAAAAATGTAGCAGTGGCTACAAGCATGCTGCATGCATGCAGATGTACAGTGTGCGGATTTGTACTGAAGTACAAGTGAGCCATATGCCTCAGTGTAATCTGTTTGTTAGTTGCTCCCTTAAACTGTTTCTGAACACTGTATGTAAAGTTTAATACCGGACAAGTCTGTATACTTGTGTAAGGACTGGAGCCCTGCTTCTCTGAGATACAGAAATCAGGAAGATAGTTCGAGTAAAAACAAACAATTGGGGCAAAATATTATTGAAATAATAGCAGCTTTGTAATGCTTAAAGAGGCTCCAAAGGAGGGGCATTTTTTAAGTGCTTTTGGAAAAAATTGATTTTAAATTACCTCTAATTTTCAGATGTCGAGCAACCTCCGAAGTACATCCGGGTCACTGCTAGTATATATTGAGTTCACTGCAAGCAGTGCAAGCAGAGCAGGGTGCATGCGGCACCTCACGTGGAGATGTGCACTGAGACACACACATCTTAGCATATGTCTGGCATGCCTTGTGTGTCTGGAGTGTTGGAGGCTACAATTCTTGTAAGTCTGAATAGGTTATAGCTTCCTAGAAGAATTGTTAGTGATACAAAATGGAGGACAATTCAGGGATAAATGCTGTATTAAATAGCATGTGTGAAAAAGGACAATTAATAAAATGTAACCAGTGTTTGATGTCTGTCCTAATCAATGAGTAGAGTAACATAGTTCAAGACTGTGACAAATGTACTCAATATGAAATAACAGTATACAAACTGTGCAACATTCAGATTGTATGTTCTCTTTAATGTTGTATGCCCTTGTTTAACATGTTTAATATTTATGTACTCTCCTGACGTGGAACCTTTGTAAAAGAGCCTTGGCTCAAAGGTAATTGTAATCCTAGATCTAAATAAACAAAAATAAGAACTACAAAACCTAAAAGGGATTATGAATCTCGAGCAAGACTGTGGCATTACAAATACCACAACAAGTAACTGTGCAGTACAAATTGAACCCCTAGCACCTCTAAATAAAGAAGTGTTTAATGTTTCTGCTGGTCTGAGTACTCCACATAACCACCAATTAACATAAAAAAGAGCTTGTAAGGATAGCAATAGGGAACACGCAGACTATGGTCACATAGATCCAACTTTAAATTGCCATTAAAAAAAAAAAACATTCAAATACTGAGTTTGACAGTGAATGGAACAAAGTGAAATATAGCAATCATTTTATAAAAGGACAGGGGGCCCTAACAACACAAGAAATTGAAATACAAAATAGGTACATTAGTTTAGTAGACAAAAATGAAACCCTGGAGCAATCTTCTGCAACACCTGACAACATAGATATGGTTCTTATGGGTGATTCAGTAATTAAACTATCTGACACCATTGTTTGTAACAAAAATAAAGAATGGAATATGGTGCTTTGCTACCTAGGATCAAAAATAATTGACATGCAAAGATAATCACAGAGTGTTATAAAAAATTAAATAAAAAAGTAGGCACCATCCACGTCAGTACTAACGATGTGTGAAAGAGCCATGAAAAGGATATATGTTACGAATTATTGGAAGCAGCAAAAGATATTAATCAAAAGGGAGCACATGTCATAATATCAGGTATCCTTCCTGTACCAAGAGCCCTGAAAGAAACAAATCAAACAATTTTCAGAATTAATACAAGATTCAAAAACTGGAATGGAAATTAATCTGTTGAATTCCTTCACAGCTGAGCATGTTTTCATGGTAAAGGACACCATTTTAGCAAAGATGGACTTCAATTAAACAAAGAGGGAGCATACGTAATAGGACATCTAATATGGAATAAGATGAATTCCATCAGCTTAAACTAAAAACGACAGGGAATGGGACCCCCATTATAAATTCAAAACCAACAATAAATAAGAAAACAAATAATAACACTGCAGTCAAGTTTCTCTTAAGTAACATAAGAAGCTTAAATAACAAATTCGATGCGCTTAAAACTTTATTATGTTCAAAGAAAACCTATGTTGCCTTACTGACTGAAACTTGGTTAGAGGATACAAATGACTGGGGATTTAATATTGAGGGATATAATATGCTAAAACAAGATCAAAAAGGTCATAAAGGAGGTGGGATAGCAACCTATAGTTCAACCAACGTTGAATATATTGACATCACGGATAAAATAAAACAAAGTAATACATGTAGTACTGAAGCAATGTGGCAACAAATCCAAAATAGAAACAAAAAGGATTACATTTTAGGATTATGTTATAGGCTGCCAGACACCAGTACAGTCACTAATCTAAAATGAATAGATGAAATCCAGTGGGCACTAGATCTGGGTAACATCATTCTAACAGGTGACTTTAGCTTCCCATACATACATTTGTTGACAGAAAAGACAGATACCAAAGTAAGGACTTCTTCAGTTTCATCACTGAAAATAATCTCATTCAAAATGTAACAACCCCAACTAGAGGAAACAATTTAGTAGATCTTAAATTACAACTGAAGACATGCACATTACCAAATGTGTAACAGCATTTCCTATTGGGAATAGTGATCATTCCACAATATTTTTTTCTTTAAGACATTTAAAGAAACAAGCAACAGGATATACTGAAATATATTTAGGCAAAACAGCAGATAAAGAAAGTATATTAAATGACCTTGATAAGATTAACTGGGACAATAAGTTTGAGAGTATGACTATGGGTGAGTCATGGGCCTGTTGTAAAACCATAATATTTCATATAATTAATTATCTCGACAAACAAATAAATAAATATAATTCTAAAGTTAGGAAGCCAAAATGGCTTAACAAAAAATCATAAAATTAATTAAAAGGAAAAACAAATGTTATGCACAATACATGACAAACAAATCAGACCAACTTTGGAATATATTCAAAGAATCACAATGAAAATGCAAAGATAATATGAAATCCATTTGGCAAAAACAGCTACAAAAACAAATAGTAAACAATTTTACAGTTACATAAATTCATTAAAAAATAGCAAAGAGAAATTATCAGGTATTATTGAAAACAACACTAATATTACATTTGCAGTATTAATAGCAAATACATGTAATAACTATTTTTGTTCAATTTTTGCAGAAGAATGTGGACTACATAATCAAACTAAACATGAAACTGAGAAAGAGATTCACCTGTTTAGTAAAAATGTTATATTACAACAGATTGATAAACTAAAAGATAACAGCACACCAGGTTTAGACAACATCACACCTATGATGCATAAATTAACTAAATGTCACATCTGGATCCCTTTAAAAATAATATTTGAAAGATCCTTGAACTATGGCCTGATCCCTGCTGAATGGAAAAAAAGCTAAAGTAACCCCGATTTTCAGAAAAGGAACTAAAAATCATGTCTCAAACTACAGACCTATTAGCCTCACCTCAATTCCATGTAAAATATTGGAATCCTTAATAAAAATAAAAATACAAGATCAGTTGAAAACAATTCCACTATTTGACCCTTGTCAGCATGGTTATAAACAGGATCGCTCATGCATTTCAGACCTCATATGTTTTTATGAAAAAGTAAGTACCATGCAAGATAGAGGTATACCAAAGGATATAATCCTTTCCGATGTTAGCAAAGCATTCAATTTGGTCCCACATGAATCAATAAAAGAAAAACTACATAAATATAGTATTGACCAACACATTATCCAATGGATAGATAATTGGTTACGGGGTGAACACAAACCATTACAATACGTGGTCATCTTTCAAATGAGGGTCAAGTGATCAATGATGTTTCACAGGGGTCAGTTTTAGGCCTAATCATTTTTCAAGTATTTATTGCTGATTTAGAGTACAGTATCACAAATGTTACTATAACATACGCAGATGACACCAAACTGTATGGACCCTGTGAAAATGATACCCAGAAAGAAACATTCCAACAAGATATAGACAAAATTCTAATATGGACTAACAAATGGGTCATGAAGCTCAACACGGATGAATGTTATACAATACACTTGGGTTAAAAGAACAAACATCATTCTTACAAATTAAATGGAATATCATTACCACAAAAATACTCTGAAAAAGATCTAGGTATCATTTTAGATAATAAATTCATGTTTAAAGAACAATGTACAGTAGTGGTAGCAAAAGCAAATTGAGTAATTATGGTTATCAAAAGAAACATTTAAAGCAGAGACAAGGAAGTGCTTCTACCCTTATATCTATCTTACATCAGACCTATCATTGACTATTGTAGTCAGCTATGGTCACAATACACCAAAGCAGAAATTAACAAATTAGAAAAGGTTCAACGTCGGTATACTAAAATAATATATACACAAAAACATGAATCCTTTAACAGTAGATTGAAGAACTTAGGTCTGTACAGTTTAGAAGAAAGAAGACAAAGGGGGATATGTTATTTTTCTACAATATTCTTGATGGTATTGAATTAATGGCTGAATTAAACATCAGTTGTAGAGAGGACACCATAAGTGTTAGGGGGCACCCATTGAAAATAAAAAGCAATCGATTTAAAACTACTCGAAGAAAATATTTTTACACTGTATGCTCGGTAAATTTATGGAACAGACTTCATCATAATGTCATAGGTAGTTCAAATAAAGAACTATTCAAAACAAATCTGGATAAATGTATCTCTACAAGGCTAACCTAAACTATTATCTGTTATCCTAAGCAAGGGGCTAACCTTTGGGCTACTGCTTTTTTTTGCTCCTATAAACTCAGTGAAACTTAGTGATATATGCAGGCAGTGTAACTTAGTGGCTAAAGGCACTGAACTACAAACCAGGAGACTTGCAGACCTAAAGACCTTGGTTTGAATCTCATCAACCCCCTCTCATACAGTATATGATGTAATCCTGAGCAAGTCATTTTAATTTTATGTGTGCACTTATCAGTGACCACTTGCCTTTTGCATGCATACCACATGTGTGCAGTCTGTTCCAATTTAACATAAAAAGCATCATTTCTACACTTGCTTGCTGCACACATGCCACATGCATGCAATCAGTTCCAATTTAACATCTAAGTCATGATTGCAGTATGCATATCACATGAGTAGTTTTATGTATGCACCATAAAACATTTCATATAATTATTTCTCTAAGGGTTTGCCAGTCACAGAACTTATATTTCTACTTTGTTTCCTAATGTCTCCAGTATGCAATGCTTCCATTTTCAGCTAGATCTACAACCAAAAGGCATGCATGCATTTTTTTTAAATCTGTATATTTACTGATTAAATATTTTCAGCAAGCAATTACATGGCCAAAGGAAAGAAGGCACTGAAAGTTGCCAGTCAAGCTGACTACTTTATGCAGTTCTACTGGTATTGTGAAAGCACATGTTGTGAGTCAATCCAGTGGGGGAGGGAAGCTGGCCAGCAAATAAGCCACACAAGGGTTTGTTGGAAGTGAAATTCAGGCCCTGCCTAAGAGTTAGAATAAAATATTTGCCAAACTGTTCCAGGGTTCAAAAGGCCTACTTCCTGCTGCTTCTTTAAGGTATCTTCTTTGACAAAACCATTGATGTTCTCTCTCTGAGGCTGTTCTTGCCACCTGAGATATGGAGAAATGAGGTGGTGTCTCCTCTCTATCCCTGGCAGCAAGTTCCCTTCCCCTGAGCATACCTGCCTGCCCCTAGTGGGTGGCACCTGCTTTCCCTCCTCCCCCCAACCTGTCCTGGTCATGCCCCCAGATAAAGTCCCACCTTCTTCGATGCCTTGCAGGCTCCTTCATAAGCTCACACTGTTGAAGATGCTCTAACTGTGACCTGCCTAAGTAGAATGCAGTCTAATTAACTTATTCTTTGGAAAGTGAAATAGGAGGTTTGGGGTAAAACATACTCTGCTGAGGGAGGGCTCAATTAACTCCTCAATAAAAATAGTGTTCTCCAGCTCGTATGCACACACAAGCAACGTAGTAATGCAGTGAAGGTAGAAGGTGGGTGAGCACTCAGAGGAAAAAATTCCACAACCAGAATTCAACTTAAACATTTATTCCAAACTTGGAGGACACTGAAAGTAATGGCCCCGGTGCTTCGACCTACAAAGGTCTTTCTCAAGGTGCCCATGAGGGCAATCAGCAGGGTTGCCCTCTGCCCCCCCCCATTCACTTTGGTGATTGAGCCTCTGGCAGTTGCAATTAGGGTGACTGAAGGGGGCCCTCAGGAGATTCAATGCATCAGTAAGATCCCTGTTCACCAAAAGGTTTGCCGTCAGATTGCTATATATCATTTTGACATATTCCAAAACCTGATTCCCAAGGCCAAAGCTCCCCAAGACCTTGAAATGGTAGCCCCATTCTGCCCTATCAAAAGCTTTCTCTGCATCCAGGAAGAGGACATAGCCCCCTCACCAGACTCCAAGACACCAGTTCTACCACACCCAACGGTCACCTCACATTGTGATATGAAAGTCAATTTTTAATGAACCCTGTCTAGTCCTTCCTCACCAGAGATGGCAAACTCATCTTAAGCCGCTTTGCTAACTCTTTGGTCAATACTTTAATACCACTATTCAAGAGGAAAATCAGTCTATAGGCAGATCATATTGAGCGATCCTGGCCTTCCTTGTGTGTAAGCATAATAGTGGTTAACAAGGGAAGGGGCAGTAGCTCTCCCCCCCCCCTTGTGCCCTGAAACGTATCAATCATGTGGGTCAAAACTCTGCCCTCTAATGACCTATAAAACTCAATAGGGAGCCCAACAGTGCCCACTGACTTCTCTCCAGTGAAACCCAGAGCAACCTTTCTAATCTTCCCAGTCATCAAGGGGCAATTGAAAACCTCTTGTTGCACCTCTGAAAGTTTAGGTAACTGTAATTAGTTCAAAAAGGCATCAGTCATAGCCTTCTAGTCTGTGCCTGCTTTACTCATATATTAGTTAGATTAGGTCTTGGCTGTCCCTTTCTCTATCTCTCTCTCTCTCTCTCTCTCTCTCTCTCTCTCTCTCTCTCTCTCTCCCTCTTCCATCCCCCAGCTTCTACCCCTAGCCTGTCAACTTCCCCACTTGTCTTGTAACTGCCATCCCTTGGGTATAAAATGACACTTCAAATAATGTGCTTAGTCTACTACTTCTAGCACTTCAAATATGTCATCCATCCTCTAACCTTTACCCTACTGGATCACCTGCCCTTGGGTTGTTGCAATGTACATTATATCCAAACATGGTTTAGTTTACCCTGGCCATTTGGTCTGGGTTATTTCTGCTCTGTAATTGTACTACACTGTTTAATGTAAGTAATTTCACTTGTATTGCTCTGTTATTGCTATGTGTCTACCTGTTCTCCCAATTCTTGCACCCCCCCCACCCAGGATGCTTCTGGAAATGAGTTGTTTACAGCTCATGTTGTCTTTCCTGGTGAAACATTTTCCAAATAAATAAAAATAAATAAGTGAGTATAAAAATCCATAAATTGCTCATGTATCTGTTTAACATCTGAGGTTAAGCTACCCACTCCATCCTTGACTGCTGAGATACAATTAGATTTATTCCTCACCTTCACTACCTGTGCCAGTAGTAGACTAGGCTTATTACCCCGACCAAAAACTTTTTGGTTGCCATAAATGAGGGCCAATTTGCATTACTAGTTACTTCCTTGTTAATGGCCTCCCAGGCAAGTTTAAGCTCCCTCCATGTGGTCTCCTGGGGATCCTTAAAAGCCGCTAGTTCAAGTTTCTTTGAAGCCTCCTTAAGCTGTTTTAGCCAATCCAGTTTTTACATGCGGAGGTCAGCCATATCGGCCACCACCGCACCCCTCCCTACTCCCACAAGACTGTTTTGGATGGTACAGTATGGGCGTTAGTGTTTAAATAGTATCAACCAGATATTCCTTAAATTTTTAATTGGTTAACATATATGTAGGAAACCACTATCCCTGAGACACAGCCTTCTATACACCCAGGTAAAGCATCACAAACACCCGGGCATGGTCAGAAATTGAATTTGGGCTGATGGAAGAAGCACACAGCCTTCTATACAACCCCCTCAAAACCATTAACCACATAATTTTTAAGGCTAGAAACTGGAGCTTTAGCAACAGAAGCTAGGATCACAATGGGGGCAATTTGTCTATGGAAAAGGACACAATTGATGGATGATGATAGATTACCCAAGATTTTTGGTATGATATGTAGTATAACTATATTGTTAAGAATAACAGGCTAGTACATTTTTACAGCTGCAGTGGGTGGAACCTGCAGACGTTTTGCATGTACAGAAGGGCTGATGTCTTGTTTTCTGTCCGTGGAACTGACTGAAGGTATAAATAGTCTCCTCCGCCTTACCCTCCTCCAAGAAATGTTTTCCGCCCTCAAGTAAACACGCTTTCATGTTGGTCAATGGTTGCAGGGCACTATTTTCTTTCTTAAATGGGAGGTACAAGAACTGGAACCTGAGTAGTGGGAGGCAGCATTAGTTTTTTGGGGGGAGTAAGATCAACCCCCACCTCCACCCAAGAACCTCCTAAAGATCCACCTCCACCTTTTTTTTGGTTCATGTGGGAGGGGCATGAGGTGGATCTATCATGTTGAAACAACTGACTATCAGAGCTGCCTGGGGAAGTAATTAAGGAGTGCCTGAAACTACGTCTAAGCATATTCCCTCCCCCCATACACACATAGACATCATGATTTTTTTTTAACTCTAAGCATGTCAATATTTGACTCTAACAGTATGAGCAAGTTGGCAATAAAAATAAATTAGAATAAAAGTATCAATCAGGTGCCTTTTTCTTTGTCATATTCATGCAGACAGAAGGTCACAAGTCCTGCATGACAAGTTCATTATATGGATGTTTTCCATGTAAAGCAGAAATGTTGTTAATGTCACGTCTTTAGCATCGTTTGTAGCCAGTAAACTATTATTTACATATGTACTGTAAATGACAGGTTTTAATTCAGAAATCCAGTCTTGATAAATTTGTTTTTTTAGCAGTTCTGCAAGATTTATGTCTCTCTGATGTAAGTGTGCATAGCATAGAAATGAAAGGGTTTCTGTAATTGATTGTTGTTTGCATGAGAAGTGAGCGTGACAGTGGCATTCAAGAGTGAAGTCTAAATTGTTTCTTGGCCATTCTGGGATCTAAAATTTAACAGTAATTTGTGAAGAGAAAAAAGTCTTGTGTTTTTTTGCATTTGAATAGGTTTAGTGCTTTGAAGTTAAAATATATAAATATATATACATAGTGTCATGAACACCTGAAAAGGAAGTAGATACTACTAAAATAAATGTTATTCTGATGATTTATTTATTTATGTGTAGGATTTTAAGTGTAGTTCTGCCTAGGTCACAGATACATACGTTATAAAAAGTACATTTAAGAATGGCTGTATTAGTCAAAGCTTGTAGTAGCAAAATAAAGCAAAAAAAATAATATATTGTGTTTTTTTCTTTCAATTGTTTAACTAGGAGTGGCATACTAAGCTAAAAGCTTGTTTACAGGGGCAACCTGGGAACACATGGAAGTTAAATGACTTGCTCAGGGTCACCCAGTATGCAAGTGAGGGCTGTGGGATTCAAACCCAGATCTCCAGATTTGCAGCTCAGAACCTTAAACCACTGTGCTATACTGCCTCCCTAGTAATGGAAGTCATCTGTTTTATGGTTCATGATGTTGGTGTAGTAAGCATACTAACATACTACAATGCCAGCAGAATAGGCCTAGCAGTCTTTCATGTCTGCTTGTTTGGTCAGCCCCCACCCTGGGAGCTGATCTTGCTGCCCCACCTGCCCTCACAGGCTTCTCCCTTCCCAGTCCAGGGTATTCCCACTGCATTGGAATTTGCTTCCACAGCCCTTCCCCTGTATCTGTCCCACCCCCTCTTGAACCCCTCCATAGTCTCTGCCTCCACCAACCCCGGGCACTGCATTTCATGGTTCTACCACCGTCTCAGTGAAGTAGCACCTCCTCCTCCTTTCTCACCTGAGTCTCCCCCTAGATTCCACCTGTGCCCTCTAGTTGCCCTCCTCTCCTTCTTTTGGAGCACCCTGACTGTGCCTCCCATATTTACCCCTTTCATGTACTTGAAGACCTCTATCATGTCCCCCCATCCCTTCTCTCTTCCAGTGTGTACATATTTAGTTCCTTGAGCCTCTCTCCATAGGTCCTTTCCCCCAAATCCCAGATCATTTTGGTTGCCCTCCTCTGGACCCTCTCCAGGAGTTCAATGTCCCTCTTTAAGTGTGGCCTCCAAAACTGCACTCAGTACTTGAGGTGCAGCCTCACCAAGCAGTTATACAGAGGGAGTATCACTTCCCTTCTTCTGGAGGTGATCCCCCTAGCGATGCATCCCAGCATCCTGTTGGCCTTGGCTGCTGCCCTCTTACAAGTCTCTGAGTGGTTCATCTTGACATCCACCACCACCCCCAGGTCTGTCTTAGCCATACAGCCATAGCAGCAGTACAGTACATAGACTGGCTACCCATCTATGAAGCAACAGATGTTAACTTGGCTCTTGATCACTTCATCTCAATTTTCAACAAAGCCTGCGACCTCTTTGCCCCTGCTAAAAGGTGCAAAATAAAATCTCTCTCTCTAACCCATGGGTCACTGCGGCTCTTCTCTCACAGCTGAAACTAAGGGATCACCTCTGGGCAGTTGCCAGGGCCACTGGCAGACAACTGGACATCCAAAATTACAAACAAGCACGAAATGCCTGCACAAAAGCCATACTGCTAATGAAATCCACCTGTTACAAAGACGGTCTCACCAATACATGGGGAAATGGTTGTGCTTTCTGGGACAATATCAAGGATGTCACAGGGAAGCAGCCAAAAACCTCTCTGGCCATGTTAATGGTTGATGGATCCTCAACTCTTGACCCTAAGGTGATCACAAACATCTTTAACGCGGCTTTTTCAGACCTTAGTGCTGTTCTACCCCATGACTTTTTTGAAAACAGGGCCTACTCCCCAAGTACCTCAGCCCCTCAGTCTAACCATCCCCTCTTCTACTTCAGGAAGGTAAGGCTGAATGAAGCTTGCCACTATATTACTGCAGCTATCTCTAAATCTTGATCTAGTAGCGACACCCTGGACCTTAAGCTTCTGTTGCTCACCCTCGATGAGGTAATTCATCCATTAACAAAAATTCTAAACCTCTCTCTCAGGTGTGGAAAATTCCCGGACCTATGGAAAACAGCCACCGTGATACCCATCCATAAAAGTGGGGACAAGACTATTCAGTCAAATTATCGCCCTATCTCCATACTGCCCCCACTGTCTAAGGCACTTGAGCGCATCGTGGCTGATCAACTTACCGACCACTTGGATAAATACAATATACCTTGTCTACAACAACATGGCTTCCAGAAAGGTCACAGCACCACCACAGCCCTTCTTGAGTTCACTGGAGCTTTGCACAAATCCCTTGACAACGGCCTTCTCACAGGGGCCATTTTCGTCAGCCTCTCCAAGGCCTTCGATACAGTACTCCATGGACTATTAATACACCAACTACTGAATGCCAGGCTATCACCTGACTCTTCTCTCTGGTTTAAAAGCTACTTAGAAAACTGGTCACAGAGAGTAAAAATTGTGGACGCTCTTTCTAACACCCTGCCTGTTCGCTCGGTGTCCCACAGGGATCCATACTGGGTCCCCTCCTTTTTAGCCTTTTCTTAAACTCCCTCCCTTACCACCGCTCTGAGCAGATCATACTATATGCTGATGATGCTGTTGCATTCTCCACTCACAAAGATCCTGCAACTCTTCAACACAACCTTCAACTTGGTTTCAGTTCTGTAGAGACGTGGTTTCTTAATCATAAACTGGTCCTCAATGACAAGAAAACCAAATCTATGCTCTTCTGCAGCTCTCATAACCCACACAAGCTACACCACTTGGCTATCTCCACCACCCAGGGGAACACTATAGATCAGGTGGGGTCCTTCAAATACTTATGGATACAGCTTGACCCTATTCTCTCCTATGGACTTCATGTAGATAATGTAGCTAGAGCTGCTAATACACAGCTTGGTCTCCTCTACAAACACAGACCACACCTCACGCCAGAAGCTTTGAAGGTTGCAGTCCTGAGCTCCATGATCTCTGTAATAGACTACGGTCTCATCATTTATGGCTCGGCCACAACCACAACCCTTAGATGCCTCCCAACTACCTTAAATAAAGCATGTCGGCTCATCACTGGTGCTCACCATCTCACCCACACATGTGACCTGTACACTCAGACCGGCTGGCTCCAACTATCAAACTGCATAAAGTTTCTCACCTGCTCCATGGTGAAAAAAGTCTACCTTGGCCTTGCACCTTATGGGGTCTTAACTCTGTTACAACACCGAATTAACAAATGGTGCCTTAGGAGATCTACGCTACAGCTACTGAAAGTCCCCCACTGTCACACTTCACAGGGACAACGCTCTTTTGCTTATCGAGCGCCACTCTGGTTCAATGGCCTCAGCCCAACCATCTCCTCTGCCTCAACTATTGGTATGTTTAAAACTAGGCTCTGGGACTGTCTCACTACCAACAGCTCCTGTGACTGCCCAACTTAACCTTGTTTCTCCACTTCCCTTTCTGCTCTAGTTGTCCCCCCACTGGATTCTACCCTCACATCTTGGTATACCCAATGCTGCACTTTTCACCCTCTTGCCACCCTTCTACATTCCTTCTCCCCCTACCCTCTTCCTCTCCCCTCTCCCTATGACTCTGGCACTTCTTATCTGTTGTCTATTTTCTCTGACAAATGCCGCTGGCTGCCTTGTGACAATGCTACCCTTGAACTGTATTAATCTGTACTCTGTTTGCAATGTCCACATTGCTGTAATGCCTGTCTTGATGTTCCCCATAATTTGTATTTCTCTGATGTGGAACCTTTGTAAAAGAGCCATGGCTCAAAGGTATTTGTAATCCTAGACTTGATAAATAAATAAAAATAAAATAAAACATTGCATAGCAGATGTACAATGTCAATAAGTAGGTCATGCAACAGATGTGCTGAGCAAATATTGAAGCAAGAAATGTATTTAGGATAGTAAAATATTCCTATTAGAAAACTGATAAATGTATGACATTTGCATCTCAATTTCAAGGAGGTCCTTATGGGGTGTCAATGTACAATATAAAGTAGTTATAGTTTTCAAGTTGTCTGAGTAATTGCTTTGTACTACCACTGTTATGAAATTTAAATTACTCTATGAAGGAAATTAAGTTTACTTAACTGTCTGTAAATGTATTAAAAACATTTACTTGTCCTTATAATGTAATGCATAAAATGCTGTTGCTAGGTTAAAAAGTCACATAACAGCAAAATGGTTGAAAACAATGGGATGCATAGGAATTTGACAAAAAGTATGCATTAGCAGGAGCAGTGTCATGACTTCATCAATTTTTTTTATAGTTTCACTCTAGATTTTCAACATTAGCATTTTCTTACACCTCCTCATAAACAGTACAGCTGTCATTTTTTACACTGTGTTCAAAATGTGTTTTTGCACCTGTGGTGCCAAATGGCACAGTCACTGTGCAAAATTGCCATTTGGCAAATTAACTGATAGTGTCACTGTTCATGCAGTGGGGTCACAAAAAGCCCATGATGAAAACATGGAGTGAAAATATCAAGAAACGCCCAGGGCATTAGGGTTTCTGACCACATCACCCTGCCCTGTAGGGACTGACAGGCATCAGGGGTGTGACTTGGGATTGCCAATAGTAATTCTCATGCCATTCTACCCCATCCCCACCCTGTAGCCAGTGACAGGTATCAAGGTGTGCCTTTGACTCTTCAGCCCCAAAGTTCACTCCATTATGTTATACTGTACCCATTTCAATGTATTTCCCTATGGAATGGGGTGAGTATAGAGTCTGAACACCCCAAGGCACACCTTGACTCTTCTCTGTGTCTGCAGGGTAGGGTGAGGTGAAATGGCATGAGCATTATGGGCAATGACCCAAAGGCACACCCCAATGCCTGTCCATGTCTCGGGGGTGGGGTGGGGTTGACGTCACTTCAATACTTCACTGTCATTCCTATTCTGCCTGTCTATCTGCCTGTGTCTGTCTGTCTCTCTCTCTCTCTCTCTCTCTCTCTCTCTATATATATATATATATATATATATACATGTCTATGCAATTATCTATCTTTCTATCAATTGCATGCATCGCTATATTTACCTATTTCTAATACAAACCTGCATATCACATTTGCCTGCACTCTGAGCACATATTTATGAAACTGTGCATATCTGTACTCCACGTCTGCATAGACCTCATACTTACCTAATATTCCCATTATCACAAGTATAACTACCTTGCCCTTATCAAAAGCGACCCCCACTGAAAGTTACTATCACATTTTCACTGCTAGCAGTTCATCATCATTACACCTGACTTGCTGATATCAACACATTGCTTAAATATAAATTGTATCACCTCATGGACAAAAGCCCTGTTTCTCTCTAAAAAAAAAGCTGTGTAAATAATCCCAAGGCTGAACATATGCCAGCCATTACTTTTTCATGTACTGCCACCTTCTGTACCATCATGGGCATTTGCACGTTTCCCATGATGCTTTGCATTATTGGGGTATGTGCAATTGTGTTTTCTTTAAAATGTGGCTATTCAGCCAGTATCATCCGAGATAACACATACATCAGTGGCATTTGCTCTGGGTTCTTTTGTAAACCTATATTGCTTCCTTTTCCTTCCATTAAAATGTACACCTCCATATATTTTCCTAATAGTGTACATGCCTTCCTTAGAACAGAAACTAAAACAAATCTTACTACTTACAAATCATTGTGTTGTTTCTCCATACCTCCTTAACAATTCCACACAACTTCACTAACTTCACTATGCAGCCATGGTGGATCTGACCAGATTTTGTTTACATTATCAGACATTCAGAGTTTGGGTTTTGTAGTATGTGGTTGAGCAAAGCATGTTTTAATCCAACTGTATTTGCTTCTTAAGGCATAGAAAGAGTTAAAGATGTTTTCATACAAAAAGATTTTGAGAACGTAAACTAGGTAGATAAAAATAAAATATATAGTAATCTTAAATTAAATGCTGGAATTTAAAAATATCTACTTTGCTGTGAAAATACAGTAAGCCTTATAGAAACACGATTGGTTTGGTGAGACTGGGGAACCTTTGAAGATATCTACCAAGCATTGTGAGCAGCGTTTTGTCCAAAAGCATTGTAACTGAGTATATATGCAGAAAGGAACATTTTATAATGGTCCAACACTCAATTTTATTTTGTCTTGCTGTTCAGAAAGAACACAAATCTTGGATTCTTCCATTATTGTATGTAAGCACATTAAAGATGACAACGCCAAGTCTGCACACTTATTGTCGCTGGCTGATAAAAAGGTCAAATATAGCATTGCAAGGTTTTTAAATGTTGTATTGTGTCTTTTAGGTATTACAACATCATATGGTATTGTAATTGTACCCTTTGGCTTTTGTATAATTGTACTGTATGTTCTTAAACGTAATAACTCTATGAATTTTTATACATTTCAAGAAATTTAAACCTGAAACCTGTCTGTGCCTCCACAGCTCCGGAGAAGAACCATCCATTGGATTTTCAATTCTCAGTCCCCTGACTGTCCCACAAGCGACCATGGTCCATTCAGAAACTCAGTTTGTCAGAGTAGTTAGCAGTATTGACAGTACAGTAACACTATGAGGCTGTCTCTTTCTTTTCATTTTAGAAACCAACACTTGTTTTCATTTCCCCTCTCCTGCTGTCTGCCAGGTATATACCCTGTTGTCAGATATTGATGTACCCTCAAAACAGACAGTGCTATACCCTACCCTATAATCAGGTAGGGAATGGGATATACCCTGTTCAGACCCTGTAGACTGTCATTGAGGCAGCAGGGAGGAATTGTTTTTTCTAGTCAGGTGCCCATTGTGCCACACTGTGCTGGCCCAGCTCTGCTCTTCCTAATCCTAGTTCATCATGATGGCCACAGAATCAAAACATTTTGACTGCGCTGTATTGGTCTTCTAGTGGGTTAGGGATCCTTGCAAAGAGAACAACATGGTGCTATGGAAAAAAATGTAACAACTTGATATTGCAGATATTCTGCTATATTTTTGGCTCTGTGCAAATTGCAACTGTTGACTGAGTGACCTCAGATGCTGCTACACCTAATGAGAGCTTCTTTAGCAGTATGCCAAAATAAGGAGGATTTGCACCAGGGCTGTGACTCATTCCTGCTGACAAAGCAGAAAGTGGCCTGGCCTAGTAGTGCGACTATTTTTTTTTTTTTTTGCTTTTAGAGAAAAAAAATCTTTCATAGCAATTATCCTGAGAAGCACAGAGCATTTAAATTATCACACAGAAGTGTGAAAAACATTTACCCTGTCCTCTAGCTTGGGACATAGAAAAGGAACAAATTGCCAAGATTTCTGCTTCTTGACTACTTTTAACAAGGGAAGGGAAGTAGATGCTCTTTCACAATAAATAATTCCAAGTAAGAAAGGGATAGCAAAATGATGACAGCACTATCCTAAACTAGCCCTATCGGACATGCTGTCACTGATTGCTTTTGCTTACAGAGCAAAACCAGCCTAGTATTTTGGGAAAAACACTCCTAGCAGTTTTATTGAGAAAAAATGAATATTAACACACAAAAGTGTGACAAAAATGATCCTTTCTAGCTTGAGATTTAGAGAAGGAACCAAAAACTGTTACGACTTCTGATTTTTGTCTAGTTTTAACAAGTAGATAGAAATTAATCATTTCTCTGTAGCAGCTAAAGTCATCTGTCTCTCCTTCCTGTGGCTTCTGTGAGAGTGTTGGGTCACAGGACTTGCCTTCAATGAGCTTCCAATGTGGCCTTTGATTGGACAGGAAGTCTCATTAGATCTTGTAGTTTTACAGCCAGTTCCATTGGATGAATAATGAATAACAAAACATGAATAATGAATAACGGGGACCACCAGTGCGAATGTTTGGCAAATATTTGAAAATAAGGTATTTGCACACCTTTACCATCTAGTTGATGCTTTTACAGGATATATAAATATTTAAAGCAAAAAAGGATGTTGATATGCTTAGGTAGGGGGTTGCAAGCAGAATGAGGGGGTGATTTTTCCCCCCTCTACAGTACTATTTTCAGACATCATCTGGATTACTCTGTGAAGTTATGGAGCCCATATCTGAATAAGGAGAGGGAACTATTGGAAACTAATACGCAGAGGAGGACCATGAAGTTTATTTAAATATAGCAGGTGAATACATATAAGGAGAGGCTGGAAATTCTCAGTATGTACACTCTAGAGGCCAAGATGGTGGGTGGCATGATGTAAACCATTAAGTATCTAAAATGCACTAACAAAGTAAACAGTGGTGTGCTGTTCACAAGAAGCACAAGCAAAGTAGCGAAAGACCACAAACAAATCTGGTGGGGAGGGTTAACGTAAGAGGAATGTAAGGAAACTCTTTACAGAGAGGGCTGTAAACAAGTGCAGTGATTTGCCAGAAGTGATCAACAAGGAATCTATTACTGCCTTCAAACAATGTTAAAACAGGCATAGAGGAATAGTCAGACTTAGACAAGGAGAGAGGATGAGCAGCCAAGGAGAAGGGATCAGAGTAGGATAGGGAGGGAAGATGTTGGAATACAGTCAGGACCACTGTAGCCTTGTTTAGAAGTAGCATTTAGTTGTGAATTTAGACAGGCATAGGAAGACTCAAAGTCCACAGAGCCTTTATCTGCTGTCAACATCTATGTTCTTATGTGTTTTGATTTGATTCATTTTTCACCTCATATTTTACACCTGTTTATCTGCTCTGACCCATGTTTCAAACCCTTGTGCTGTCACAGCTGGCATAAACACCAGTCCCCCAATACACAGCCTTAAACACATGTAAACTAACACATAGATTCTTAACATGCACAGATACACACTCAGACCTGGATGTGTGCAAACTAGAACTGCAGAACACTCTCACCAAAGCACCAAACCCAAGTACACACACAGAGGTCTTGACACACGCATATACCAAAACAGACCCAGTCCCCAACAACACACACACACACACACACACACACACACACACACACACATACCTGATTTGATGTGCACATGATACACACACAGCCCTGACATGCACTGCACAGACACAAACACCCACACACCAATGCATCACAGCCATACATGCACAAACCCAGAAATGTGCAAACACACACAGATCCCACTGTGGACAGAGTCCCTGATACATTTAGACTCCAAAATGTACAAGTATGCACATACAGTCCCGAATATACACAAACCCCATTGACTGCATACACAGAGGTATGGACACATGCTATAAAACATACATAAAGATGTACTAACCTTGACACACCCATATGCAGACTCTGACATACGCACAAGCACAAACAGACTCCAATAATTAGAAACACAGAAACATAGAATTTGATGGCAGAAGAAGACCACATGGGCAAACCTGTTTGCCTATTTTTCATTATCTACAGTATAACTGCAGACCTACTTGATCTCTAGCTCTTTCTCCCTACCCCTTCCTTTTCACTAAGATTGCCTTATGCCTATGCCATGCATTCTTGAACCCCACAACTGTTTTTGCCCCCACGACTTCCACTGGAAGTGTGTTCCAGGAATCCATCTTTCTTTCTGTGAAGTACTTCTTCACATCACTCCTGAATATATGCCCCTCCAGCTTTATAGCATCTCCCTTTGTTCTTGAGCATCTTTTTTTCTGAAAAATGCTTCCCTCCTATACCTCATTTACTCATGTGGGGTAATGGTCTCTATCATGTCCCCCATCTCCCTCCGCTCTTCTAGGGTCTACATACTGAAGTCATTTATTCTCCCCTCATAGGGCTTTGATGCATACCCTGTGCCATTTTAGTTGCCATCCGCTGGACCACTGCCACTCTGTCTGTGTCCGTCTGGAGATGTAATCTCCAACTGGAAGTACACAGGCCATAATGCATGAACACAGATATCAACATGCTCAGACATACCACACCTGTGCACACACACACACACACACACACACACACACATAGACCCTAATATTTCTGTGCACATGGTACCAGGGGTCAAACTTAACCTTTTATGGCAGTAACCAGAAGAACAATTTGATTCAAAGCTGAACTAGCCTGCAAATGGTTGAACTAGTCACAATTATAATGATGAATTTTAATGACTTATACAGGAAAAAAATTCAAGCCAAGAAATATTCTGAGTATTGCACATTTATTGTACTCTCACATAGCTTATTGCTGCAGCAAAAACAAAGTCTGCCATGCAATCACATCTAGTGTGCCCCAATTATTTTATACCAAGACCCCTTCTCTTCCTCTTCCTTTGCCCCCTCCCACTGAACCAGAGGAAACCACAACAACCAATGATCAGTCAAGCAGTCCTAGCTCTGCACACACATTAGCCAACATCATCATGCACCTAACCACACTTGCACACCGACCCATAGGGCAAGGAACACAGTCAGGCAAAGACAGAAAAATACACTCATCCTGCACTCTGTTGTCAGTCGGAGACCTGCACTTCTGGAGGTTTTCACACAGTATAAGTGAGCCAGGGCCAGATCTAAGATTGTTTTAGGATGGGGTCAGACAAACCAAGGAGGCTTGATAAATAGAAAACACTGCAAAATGTTTATTTCTATACCAGGCACAAAAGCATGGATTTTTATAAGCTCTGCCCCAACAATAACAGCATCTTTTAGACATTGTCCTTTCATCAGCCCAGCAGAAACAGTCCCCAGGCATAAATCTCTACCACCTTGATTTCTAATTAGGATGATCTATGCACCCAGGGAATGCATATTGTAGCCTTTAAAATTATATATTTTTTTACTAAAGTTTATTTCTGTCCTATCAATGCTGCAAAGCATTGTTTTTAGGATAAAAGGACATACTGAGTGCGGTAAGAATGGGACTACATGGATGTCATTGACTTGCTTGGTACATCGGGAAGCATTGAGGACCCCGACACATGACAGTAATTGCAGATATGGGTCTACAGATGGCCGTTTCAGAGTACCAGCTTCAGTGGTGTCCAGGAAAAGCACAAATTGGGAGGGGAGATGGAGCAGCTATGGTGAGACTGAGATAAACAAGGCTCCCGGATCTACAGGGACTCCTGCATTTTATAGGGAAATGGGTCTATCTACAGGAAAATTGCTCCCATAGACTTACATTGGTTACATGTGAAAACTGAGTATTTTGGCTTCCATGGAAAATAATGTAATCTACAGGAAAAAATATGAAAACTGCCCTGGAGTTACAGGGAAAATGCCAATTCACTCTGGGAACACTGGATAAACCCCAGCACCTGAAGGGTTAACCCTGTGTACCTTTTGGCATTTTGCCACTGAAATATTGGATACAGACACTCTAAGTGTAGGGGAAATGAAGTGCACTGGTCTTAAAAATGTGTGAAAAATCAATAGACACATAAAGACAAGTTTGGAACACTGGACATTAGTAAATTAACAGCGCTGTGCCCTTTTTTCATAGCTTGGACACTAGTTGAAAGCTCTAACAATGGATTGGTAATGACTCACACTGAGTATTTTGTGGGACCCTCCCTTGGTTAAATTGCCAGATAACTACAGCTCTTAAAGTGCTGTTAATCACAACAAGCCACCTGTAACACTGAGGGAGATTAGCAGGAGGAATAGAACCTGCTAAAGTAGAGACTTTTTTTAATTCAATAAACTTTATTAAGTTTTCAGTTAACATAGGAAACTCCACAAATTGGATATCAATTGGGCAACCTGAATGGCCACCCAATTTACACAGTATACTGGTCTTAACACAATACAATTACTCTGTGCAATGACAGTAAAGATGAAGGACCTGAAGAAGCCTATAATTGGGAAGGGGGGCCATTTTCCTGCTTCACCACTTCTCCCTCCAACCCCATCCCTCCCTATTATCTCCCTCCCACACCCACCCTGAGCCAAGTGTTGTTCCTAGGCGTATCCCTTGGAGTACTTAAAGGGGAGCTCTTTGAGTGGAATGCTTAGGGTTTCCAGATGGAGAGAAGGGCATGTAAAGATCCCCATCTGTTCTGGTACGTCTGGTGCCTGTTACTAATTGAACATATATGTTTCTCCAATTGGAGTGCCATTAATGTCTCTCTATGCCATTCCTTGGCAGACGGGGGGTGTGCTGTCTTTCCAATGTCTCATTATTATTAGTTTTGCTGTGGCAGCGATCAAAGCCATATGTGTTTTCCTAACTTTAGGGGTGCCGTGGGGAAAATAGTTTAGTAAGCAGACTTCTGGTGTGAATAATGGGACAACACCCAGAATTGGATCCAATGATCTTTTGATTGCTTGCCACAATACCTGTATTTTGGGGCAAGTCCACAACATGTGATACAAAGTACCCAGACTATCTCCACAGCATGAGCACACCGGGGAGGTCAGTCTGCCCAACCAGTGGAGCTTCACTGGTGTAAAGTACAAGTTGTGCAGGATATTGAATTGCATGAGTTGTAGCCTGTCCTGTTTAATAAATTTATAAGAGTTAAGCCAAATGTTCCTCCAGAAGTCTACTTCAATACCTAATGGTAATTCCTGGACCCAGTAAAAATAGACTCCCTTGGGCAAGTTGGGATTTAGGGATTGTATCTTTTTGTAGACTATGGAAATCGCACGATGCTGCTTGGCCAATTGCAGGATTGTGGCTAGTTTAAGGTTAACCGATAAAGGATTTTGGACTTTTCCCATATGGGAGATAAGTGCTTCTTTGAGCTGTCGGAATTTAAAGATGGATCCCTCTGGCACTTTAAATCTTTCCTGAAATGAAGGAAAAGAAATCATATCCCCATCAACAAACAGACCCAAGACTTTATTTCCAGTAAGGATGGGCCAAAAGGATAATAGTATAGGATTATTACCAGTCTTAAAGTGTGGGTTACCTAGTACTGGCTGCTCTAAAGAAGTATGCCATTTAAGGGAGATATGTACTTGCAGCTGAAGTAGTGCTTTAATAGACCATCCTGGGGGGGTATGCCTTAGGGGTTTGGGGATTGCATGGGGGGTTGCATATAGCAAAGAGGGAAGTGAACATTTGTATTTGGCTGACCAATATTTCTCAATTTCCAACCACATTGGTATATAGCTTTACGAGTTAATTGCCTGCATCTCCTGCAACCAATGTGCCAGCTTACTAATGTGGTGGGCGTAGTAGTATAGAAAAAAAGATGGGACAGCAAGACCACCTTGCCCTTTTGGTGCAGAAAGTTTAAGGTAAGACCGCCTAACACTTTTACCCTGCCACATAAAAGCATTAAGCATGGACTGTATCTTAGTGAACCATTTTATGGGTAAAAAGCAACCCAGCATACCCATTGGGTACAGGAGATGAGGCAGCACATTCATCTTCACCGTGTTGATCCTCCCCCAAAGTGACAGCGGAAGAACACCCCATCTATCCAGGTCCGTCCTGAGTGTAGTCAATAAATCAGCAAGGTTGGCTGTAATCATAGAGGTAATATCTCTGGTCACATGGATCCCTAAATATAGAAGGGAGTTGGGTTCCCATGAGAGGGCAAACTCAGCCACATCTCTCCAAGATACTCTGTTGTTTAAGGGAAAAACCTTGGTTTTGGCGAAGTTAAGCTTACAGTGGGAAATAGCGGAAAAAGCCTCAATTTCATCCAAAAGAGATGGAATGCACTCCCGGGGATCTTCTAGGTGCAAGAGCAAGTCATCTGCATATGCTGAGAGAGTATACCTTTGTTCCCCTACTTGAATTCCCCGAAGTGTCGGGGAGGTTATCAGCGTTCTGATCAGAGGCTCTAAATAAATGTTAAACAAGAGGGAAGACGGGGGCAACCCTGTCTAGTACCCCAGTACAGTCTAAATGACTCAGAAAGAATATCATTACACTGAATTTGGGCTGTGGGGGCAGAGTATAATAATTTGACCCATCTAAGAAAATCATCAAGAAGTCCAAAATGGGACATGGTAGTGAAAAGAAAGTCCCATGAGATTCTGTCGAAAGCTTTCTCAGTGTCCAGGGACACAAGAGCCATTGGAAGTTCTGAGTCCCTGGATGCCAAGATGAGATGCATTAATTTACGCATGTGGTCACCCAAGGATCTTCCGGTCATAAATCCAATTTGTTCTTTGCCAATTATGGATGGCAAAATAGGTCCCAACCTATTAGCCAAAATTTTGGCAAGGAGTTTAACATCCGTATTAATCTACGAGATGGGGCAATAATTCTCTGGGTAGTGTGGGTCCTTACCTTTTTTAGGTATAGAGTAATTAAGGCCCCTAGAAATGCTGGTTCTGAGAAGCCCTTTTCAAACCAGAAGTTGTAAACTTCTGTCAAAAACAGGACTAATTCTGTCATACAGGACTTATAGAGATTATTGTGTAAACCATTGGGGCCTGGGGATTTATTCAGTGGGAGTTGTTCCACAGCACTCCTCATCTCCCTGATGGTAATGGGACCACCAAGTGAGATAATTTGGGGAAGTGAAAATTTAGGAAGGGCTATCAAACTTAGGTAATTGAGTATTTCTGTTTCAGAAGAACATTTAGCTAAGTCCTCTGAATAAAGATTTTGATAGTATTGACTTAAAATCTCTGTTATCACTTTAGGGGCTGTGACCACTGACTTATCTTTATCTGACTTGATACCCGGAATGAATCTGGATGCTTCGGCTTGCCGTAGTCTCATGGCAAATAATTTACTAGCTTTTTCCCCAATATCTAGATATTGAAATTTTGTACTTTTCAACAAGAGCTCAGCTTTCTGTGCCATTAAACTAAAGTATTGGGCCTGAAAACCATGCAGTTTGACCCAATCCTCATCCGGGGATTGTCGGGTAAGTGTGCACTCTAGTTGACTAACTGAGTGAAGTAAGGAGTCCAACAATTGCTTGGACAGCCGATGTTTTGTGGCAACAATTCAAATACATTCTCCCTACAATGCACATTTTAATGCCGCCCAAACCACATCTTTTCTGTTGACTGAGTCCCTGTTGATCTCTATGAAATTTAATACAAAATCTTTGATCTGTTGTAGTGACTGGGGCCTCTGTAGCAACTGAGTATTTAGCCACCACAGGGTATCTGTCTTAATCCCAGGTCCTGTTAGTAGTAGTAGGGATACTGGTGAATGGTCAGAAATGACCCTGGCGTGTATAATAGCATTAATAACTCCTGGGAGGGCAAAGGAGCTCATGAGGAGGAAGTCAATTCTAGAAAATGTTTTGTGCGGGAAGAAAAGAAAGTATATTGATGAACCTCAGGGTTCAAAATTCTCCACACGTCTATGAGATCGACTCTCCTCATGAGTTCATGTAAAGCCCTTTGCGCCGGAGATAAACCCCGTGTCCGGAATTCAGATCTGTCTATGTGAGGTTGGGGAGTGATATTCCAATTGCCCTCTAAAATAGTCAATTTGTGGGGGTTTGTAGCCACTAGCCCTATCATCCGTGTAAAGAAGTGGGGGGAGTCAATGTTTGGACCATATGTAGCCCCCAATATCACTTGGTGGGATTCTAACAAGCCATAAGGTATAACATACCGCCCATCAGGATCCCAGAGTTCCTTTTCCAAGGTGAAGGGAATCTTTTTATTGATTAGGATTGCCACTCCTCCCCTATTAGTGGATTGCCCTGATCCATATACCTGCCCTACCCATGCTCTACGGAACAAGTTGACATCCTCCCATCCGAGATGGGTCTCTTGGAGGAAGGCAATCCCTACCTTCAAGTGCTGGAGGTGCCGAAGTATAATTTGTCTTTTACAGCGATCTTGGGCATCCTTCACATTCCAACTTATGAAATTATAAGGGCCACTCATGAAAGGTATGCAGCTGTGACAATAATCCTGTTGCCAGCCTCGGTGATGTTGGTCCTAAAAGCACTTGGCTCCTCTTTCCCCTCTAACAAAATATCCCAATAAAAAAGAAACTTATACACACTAATCATCATCCCTATTACCCACAATCAACTAAATGTTTTATCTAATTAACTATATACACACTATTATACTAAACCACAGTTCTATTAAACTGCACCACTTAACAATCCCTGGTGGGTGATGTTTCACCAACCTGCATCACATTACATACCCACCTTGCCCTAGCTCCTCCCCCACTGTTCAATAAACAGAGTCTATATTAACACACAGTAATGAAAAGTATAATCATATAATATAGGCAATAGTGTCTAGGGATATTCAATACAATTAGTATTAGTTCCCATGTGCTACGTTATCTTGCAGAACTAAAAGTAGTTACCAGAGGAAACATTACATTATTCATGGCCTGTGGAAAGAAAGAAAAAAAAAAACCTTCATAGTTGAAAAGACATAGGAAGTTAAATTTTCCCTCCATGTCCTGGAGCTTAAAACAATCCTCTGACAATGCCAGGGGTGACTCCACAACACCCCAAGGGCCATTTTAACCATTTTAATGAGGACGACCCAGCGACTGTCCAAACAGTAAGGAAGAGGGAAATAAAATCAACATTTCGCTATGACCTGGGTTCTTGCCGTTGTGTCTCAACCAATCCCAGTATCGTTACCCCTTGAAACAGCTAGGGACTTTCACAGAACTTCAGGGACAAACAAAAGCCCAGTTACCGCAAATGGAGTCCCTAGCTCAGCTAAAGAAACTGGTAACTGTAGGAGCCGTGTGGTCAGCACTCACATTCTCATTGCGTCCAGGCCAAGCGATCCAAATTATTCTGTAGCCAGTCTCAGAATGTAGCTCTAATATTTACCCCTTGAACTTCTTCATTTAAAAAGATCTGGGAACAGGGTCTTAAGCTCTTTACTTACTTGCTCTTGCGACTCAAATGAGAGCCACTGCTTTACAGATTTGACTTGAAGAATTGTTGGATATCTCATGCAGAAAGGTTTCCCAGCTGTGATAAGTTTTGAGACAGTGGGGTGCATTTCTCGCTGCTTCAGCCTGACAGATTGTGGGAGATCTTGCATTATACGGAGCTTGTGCCCCTCCCAGAGAACCTCCTGGAGGTCTTTAATTTAAGCCAAAATATGCTGCTTATCGAGAAAATTCAGCAGCTTGAAGATGATGGGCCAGGAGGGAGAGCCGGGAGGTGGAGTTGGGTGGAGGGCCCAATGTGCCATCTCAATGACATACATTGTGCCATTTGGGGATGGACCAGCTATACTCTTGCACAGCTTCTGTAAAAAAAACTATTGGAGCATTGCCCTCCTCTTTCTCTGGCACTCCGATTATCAGGAGATTATTCCTCCTGCTTCGAACCTCTAGATCTTCCAGCTTGTCTTCAAGCTTTTCACCCTATGGCCCATTTGAATAAAATCCTGATCCATTTTACTTTGCTTCTTTTCCAGGGATGTGATCATAACCTCTGAGTCACCCACACTCATTGAGAGCGATTGTACTGAATTTTTAATTTGCTGCAAGTCGTCCGAGATTACAGAGATTGTTTCCTGAAGTGACTGCTTTATATTCAAGAACCTCTCTTCCGAGAGAGATGATGCAGGATTTGAAGGTTTAGATGGGCTTGCTGCATGTTGTTTTGGGTGTTTTGTGGCCTTGTCATTCTCTGGCATCGGTGGCGGAGAGTGTTGAGGAGGCGCTTTCCTCATGCAAACGTCCATTTTTGCGAGTTGAAAAAACTATCCCTGGTGTCAGTTGTGTTTCCGAAGCTTTTGCAGGCTGTTGGTTGGTGTCTATCTGGTCGATTTAGGGGTTTAATTGCTGAAAACTGTCAGCAGGGGAACGGAGCTGCGGGTAAGTGCTGCTGCTCTTCAGGTTGCCATCACGTGACCCCAAGTAGGGACTTTTTTATCTTCATTGACAGCCATGGAAAACATGAACTTGTCAAGACAGACAAGTAGACAGCTAGCTGCACTCATCCTGATAATTTGCACTAGGTCCCAGACTAGTAAAACAATCTTAAAAGCAACCCCTTGCACATACGCTGACCACTGCAATATGTGTACACATTGGGCCAGATTCTCAAAAGGGGATTGCAGTGGAGCAAGCTGCGGCATAAAAGCAGCTTGTGTTGACACCTCTGCACTAGGGACCCTGCGCCCTATTCTCTACAGGCAGGATCCCAGCAGCTATATTCCACAGCTTGTGGCAACTTGGGCTGGGTGCCAAACAGATGGCACACAAGCAGTGTTTATCACATGCTACAGGGAGGCTGTGTGCCATTCAAGTCCCTGTTGCATGGGAAGCAACCTTCCCCCATGTGCACCATTAAACATCAAAACAGTGCCTCCCCCCCATTAGTGGCATAGTGGACCCTCTCTCCGATAGAGCAGCACATATTAAAAGTTTTCCTGTCCCCCTTTCCCAATGCTGTAAATAGTAATATTTTCCCAGCCCCTCTCCCCAATCTATGATGGTGCTGTAATTATTAATATTTTCCCAGTCCCCCTCCCCAATCCCAGATAGTGCCGCACATAGTAATAATAACATTCCAGTCCCGCTCCCCGATCCCTGATCATGCCATAAATAGTAATATTTTTCCAGCCCCTCATTCCCAATCTCTGATGTTGTCTTTATGAATTGAAATATCATCACATGCACCCCTTCCTGACCACATAAGTGCCTTCACTGATATTACGAGGCAGAGCCAGTGACCAGCACAGTCCATCTCACACCTCCATGACTGGCCACCGACTAAACTGTCAATGAGCCTACTATATTTATAATAGGCTCATTGACAGTTCAGTCAATGGCCAGCCGTGGTGGTGTGAGGTGGGCTGTGTTGGTCACTTTCTGTGCCTCTTAATATTAGTGGTGGCACCTGTGAAGTTGGGGAGTGGGGCATGAGAGTGTATTTCTATTTATAAGAACAACATGTGAGATTGGAGAGGGGAGACTGGAATAATATTACTATTTGTGGCATGATCAGGGATTGGGGAGGAAGGACAGAAATGTTGTTATTATGTAGGGCACTATCGGGGATCAGGGAGGGGGGACTGGGACTCTATTAATATTTCCAGCACTTTCAGGGATCAGGGGTCTTTGCAGCACAATCAGGGCTGGGGAGGGGAGAACACAGCACACTGCCACATATGGGCTTACTTTCCCTCAGGAAGCTGATTCTAAGTACACTTAAACCCACCCTAGCTGATCTAAGGGTACTAAGAATTTCTCCCTCAGGGACACTTCTGTGAATATTGATTTAGGGGATGTGACAGTTTGCATCATCTACATGCCCTCTTGCCTCATGTTGCAGCCTATTTGTGAGCACACAGGTGGTGCAAGCCCTGTTTGGGGCAGGTAGCCTGCAGTTGATGCAGGCTGCCTTTGTGAATAGCTTCAGGGGCATACTTTGATGCAAGGTGCCACCTGTGACATATATGTTTGGCACATGCACATTGCATCAATCACTGGGCTTTGAGAATAGGGCTTATTGACTCTAGCATATGTACATGGACCCAAATGCAACCATACAGATTACTGCATGCCCTTGCCAACCAAGCGGTTGCCTATTTCATGTGTAGCTGAGGATTAAATGGATTGTACTCCTAGGTACACCTCAAGGTATGCACCACAAATACACTACTGTATGAGAGGTTGTACATGAGGTTCAATAACAGGGTATTTAACAGTGTAATTAAGGTATAATTGATGTAAATCTAAAAATACTAATGAGGTACAACTCACCGAAGTGTACACTTTGATGTAGGGTATAGCTAGGAGGTGTTGTTGATGTGCATCTAAAAAATGCTAATTAGATACACCTTAGTGAGGTAAAGTTGCAGCCATTGACATGGTCAGATGTTTACAAATATTTATTATGGGATTCTTTCAGGTGACCCCAAAGTGGTACAATATAATCAGTCAGTCTCAATCATAGCAGTCATTCCTTCAGCAGTCATTCTTCAGTCAGGCAGTTCTGCTTCCATGCCATCAAGTGCTATGAATGCATTGATACTGGCCATCATTCCCAGAATCTTGCCTTCAGGATTTGCTCAGTAGGTTGACATGCTCACTCAATCCCCTTGAAGTTCCCCTCTTAAGGATGAATTCCTTATCTCAGGTGGGACCCTTCTTTGTATGCTGCTTGTCACCTGTGCCATCTCCTGGTAGACTCATTAGCTGGTAAGGCCCATCCCTCCAGAAAAAGCTTTTGCCATGCAAACTCTTGGTTGGCAGCATCTCTCAGTCCATAATTTAGGATTTTAGCTGCAGGAGTGTGGAGTCCAAAGCCTACATGAGTTCCTTTAGCTGTGCAGACCATGCCAGCACCACTTCTAATAGCTGTCCCCCCTGTGTCTGCCTTACAGTAGGTCCATTTACTGTGGTTTCATTCTGTATCCTTTTCTTTTAGTTTCCAAACAAGAATCGGTCTTTTCATGACCTTGAGACTGAGTGAAAGACTTTCAGATTTAACTACTCTCCTCATTCTGTGTCTTGAGTGGTGGATCTCCTGCATAGGGGAAATGCCCTTTAGCTGCAGAGGTCAACTCGTGGAACCCTACAGTATTAGCCCCTTAGAGGGATGCAGCAAGGGTCATCCCTCCAAAACTTTCCCTGCATTACATTTCCAAATTAGCAAAGCAGCATGTCATAATAATAATTATCCATGCCAGTAGGGATGGCAGCTCAGGCCATAGATCCCCAGAGATTTGCACCACAAGGATATTTTCTCTTTCGATTGCCAAAGCCAAAATGTAGTCTACATATATTTAATTGCCGCATTTACCATAATAGTAGGATTTCTGCTGTGAACTGGGGTTGAATGGTGGCTCAATTTTATCATTCTATAATCCTGCCATTCCCTCTTTCCTTCTGGAAGTCATGCCTCAGTATTCTATGAGTCTTCACCAGCTACCTGCTGTCTGAGTCATTACTTCAATAAGTATGTGTTAGTAGCAACTACAATATAGTTCTTTTGGGCTCCTTCTAAAGGTACTTTTAGCTTAAAATGTATGTACCTGTGGCATCTCTAAGGGGTGAACCATCCTTAAGAGGATTTGTTTGCCTTCTCAGTACCTCAACAGGGTGAGTGTCCATTTGGGAACAGAGAGTGAAATAGCCAAAGCATTCATGTGTAACAGCCAAACAACTCAATCATACAGCTACAGTAGCTGCTTGACTGTCAACAATTTTACAAAAGCATAATTTCTCACTTTAGTTGCTTACAGTCATTGAATTTAGCAATAAGCAGGGATGGTTTGGGTTAGTCTTGTCAGTTCTTGTTCAAAGGTGCTGATTGACATGACTAGACATGAAGATACTTGACACTGGTGTCTACTATAAATCAGTGAGTCATGGTAATTTTCTAATCATCCTGCCTATATTTGGACTGATTACACAATGTTGGGACATGACAACTATTTTACTTTGGGAAGTTATTTGTCATTTTTTTTGCTTATTTAAAAAGTTTAACCAGGTCTAAAAAATGGATGAGATGGCAAGCAGTGTTTGTTGTCATCCTGACTGTTCAGCTTTATTTCTAGAATAACGCAAATTAATTTCCACACTGCAAGTTTGAATTTGCAAGGTCAAAGGTTTATAGCAAATATAAATTATAAAACATACTTGAAAAGTGCATCAGAGCCAGTTAACTTTTGAAGGTGATATGTTTGCTGAGTGTTGCAGGGGTTGCTTGCAGTTAACCAAACTTTGGTAAAGTACTGAAATAACGTAATTTTGAAAAACAAAGTCTAAAAGTCTCTACTACTTCCTGTCTCCCACCCAAACTCACTCCCCCCCTTTTTTTCCTGTCCCCTCTCACTTACTCTCCCGCTCACCACCTTTCCCTCCTCTCTAGCCTCCTTTTGGCGCCTAATGATCACCCTCTCCCTGGAAGTTTCCTTAACCTCGAAATTGTCTACTCGCTTGAACCTGTTATAGCTTGTTTTTCTATGAAACTTAAAAACGTTACTGCCTTAAACTGTTAATAGCAAATTTATGATGTAACTTTCCTGTCTGGTTTTACCTGTAATGTGTATCGTGCTTTGTTAAATGTTCTTTGTGACGTGGAACCTTTGTAAAAGAGCCCTGGCTCAAAGGTATTAATTCCTAGACTAATAAACTAAAAGTGATTTGGCATTTGCCATCATTTAAGGGACAGACACACTTGAATTCCATGGACTGTACCATTGCATTTTGTTATTCTTCCAAATGTGCAAATTACTTTCACATTTAAACTAGCATTGGTCAATGCAGATGAAGTTTGATTGCATGTTTTTACAATGTAAATGTGGTGTGAATAAGGTCATAGAGGAGACAGATGAAACAACAAGTGTTTAGTTCATTGCCTTCAGGGGTGTGTGTGGGTTGGTTCAGGGCTGTTGGACCAGAAATGGCCAGTGACTGCCAGTAATGTTCTTTTTAACAATTTGCTTACTCATGATAGCTTAGCTGACATAAGTATTTCATTTTAAGTCAGATCCTGCTTCTACCCTTTTTAACAGCTGGGTGGACTGAAATACTTCCTTTTATGATTGTGGTCATATTGACCTTGTACTTTCGCACTAGTCCTCTAACTTCTCAATCAGCTCCTGGTCTGATCAGTTAGTTATTTAAAAGTGCGAGGCGACAATGGTGAAGGGATCTCACATCAGGTTTGAAAGCAAATATAAAAGCCACTACTAGAGATGAGGTTCTGGCATTGATATAAAAAAAGGCATCATAGGGTAAAGAAAACAAATGAAGTAATTTAATTAAATAGACAACAAGAAAACAGAAGGCTACAAATGCCAATAGCAGGGCCAAAACCAAGATAAACAGTACTCACAGAATCATAGAAACATAGAAACATGGAATTTGATGGCAGAAAAGGACCACTTGGCCCACCTAGTCTCCCCATTTCCCTACCTAATGGATAAGCTGCAGATCCTAGTTAACCAGCAGCCTACTTCTTTCTACCCCCATCCCCTAGAATTGCCTTATGGCTGTCCCATGCATGCTTGAATTCAACCACTGTTTTTGACTCTACAACCTCCTCCGGAAGGCCGTGCCATGCATCCACAACCCTCTCTGTGAAAAAATACTTCCTTACATTACCTCTGAGCCGCCTCGCCATCTTCAAATTGAGCCCCTTTGTTCTTGCACACCTCTTTTTTTGAAAGATGCTACCTCTTGGACTTTGTTGATTCCCTTGAGGTACTTGAAAGTTTCTATTATGTCCCCCCTCTCCCTCCTTTCCTCAAGGCTATACATATTAAGCTCCTCTAGTCTCTCTTCATATGTCTTCTGGTGCAGACCCTGCACCATTTTAGCGTTCCTCTGGACTGCTTCCATCTTGTCTATGTCCTTGCAGAGATTGGGTCTCCAGAACTGCACCCAGTACTCCAGATGGGGTCTCACCAGCTGTCTGTACAGATGGATAACAACTTCCTGTTTTCTACTGGTGATGCCTCTCCCTATGCATCCCAGTATCCCCCCAGCCCTCCTTACTGCCCTCTCACATTGCTTGCCCACCTTTAAGTCCTCTGCTGTGACTACCCCCAGGTCCCTTTCTATTTTTGTTGTTGTTAGTATCTCACCCCCTATTGTGTACTCTTCCCCCGGGTTTTTGTTTCCCAGGTGCATTACCTTGCACTTCTTAGCATTACATCTGAGCTGCCATACATTTGACCATTCCTCTAACCTTGCCAAGTCCCTTCTCATCCTTTCCACCCCACCTTGTGCATCAACTCTGTGGCAGATCTTTGTGTCATCTGCAAAGAGACATACTTTTCCTTCCAGTCCCTCTGCAATGTCACTTACAAAGACATTGAAAAGGACCGGTCCTAATACTGAACCCTGCAGCACCCCACTAGTAGCCCCCCTTTCTTCAGAGTGGATTCCATTTACTATTACTCTCTGTGTCCTATTCTCCAGCCAATTCTTTACCCAGGCTGTCATCTTGGGACCCACTCCCAGGCTGGCTAACTTGTATATTAATCTTTTGTGAGGGACTGAGTCAAATGCCTTGCTAAAGTCTAGGTAGGCCATGTCCACAGCCCCTCCCTGATCTACTACTTTGGTCGCCCAGTCCAAGAAATCTATTAGATTTGTCTGGCATGACCTTTCAGCTGTGAATCCATGCTGCCTTGGGTCCTGTGCCCCTCTGGCCTCTAGGTACTCGACAATTCTTTTCTTCAGAAGTGAGGCTTTTAGGTCGGCACCTCATCACTGTCCACTTTAGATAAAAAGACTAGTTAAAGTTGAACCAGAATTATATTCTGTGTTGATTTGCATATGCAGCCCATGATGCTTTGCAGTGTGGGTGTGTGTTTGCGATTTTGTATTTCTTTGAAACTTGGCTTCCCAGCCAAATACCCTTTGGGGTAACCATTGCCTCAGTGCTTGCTCACAAAGGTTCTTTGTCTTTTAAACTGTATTTTGTTTTAATTGGGTTCACCACAACATAACCCAGATCGATCATCTTAGGGTAGCTGGTTCATTACTCTGGGATGTCAAACAGATGAGGCATACTGATGAGTCCTGGTAGGATGAATCATGTGTCTATGTCTTCTGTTGGCACCCTTTGCAAACTGTGTGGGAGGCCTTTCGGCACCATGCATTTCTGCTTAAAGTTGAACCAGCATAATATTCTGTGGTGATTTGCATATGCAGCCCATGATGCTTTGCAGTGTGGAGGCATGTGTGATTTTGTATTACTTCAGATGTAGATGGATAAAAGCCTTTTAATACAAAATAGGCAAGCCAGCCAGCACTTAAGGTACACGGTGCCCCTCCCCACAGAGCTGAACGTTTTTGTGTCACAATTACACTTTTTCAAGGCTCATTTCATTAAATATTTATTTGAAAATTGGTAACCAGGAAAGGCACACTGAGACAAGGCTTATTTCCAGGTGTTACTTATGGGAAGGTGCAGAGGAGACAAAATACATAGCACAGACACATTTTGCAGTTACAATAAAGTGCATCTCAGAGAACGCAACACTACATGCATAAGTGCATAATGAGTTAACAGGTTACAGCAAAAAATTAAGCATTTCAGCCTCTCCAATGCCAGGATAGGAGTCAAATGCTTGGGGGACTGTTAGGAGAGGGGAAAACAGTAGTGGGGGAAGGAAAGGAGTCTTAGCTGACACCTGAGGGAGCCAGGTGAGGCAGTGAAGCAGAGGAAAGAGGGGAACCGGTTCCAAAGTGACAGAAGATGATAGGAAAATGTGGATTGCCTAGCAGAGGTGCAGGAATATGGAATGGCGAAGGTGCAAGGATCCCTGGAGGAGAGGGAGTAGGAAGCAGGGGGGATTAGAGGAGAGGAGTAATGAGAGGTAGGAGAAACCCATACCAGTATTCAGATATTAAAGAGGCACAGTGAATCTGGTGATGGGAGGATAGTGGGAAGATGTATAAGCAAAGGGGTAGGAGTATTAGAGGGTGTCTTGTCTGACCAGGGAGGAGGAGGCTATGGTGCCATAGATCCAGTCCACATATTTGAAGACCGGGAGCACCATTTTGGTGACAAGCTCTTGGTGGACCTGTGGAGACAGAAAATATTTATTGTGGAACAAGGCACCAAGTTTAGGACAGCGATTGGCATGGATGGTATTCAAGTAGGTAGAGAAGTCAAGTTTGCTGTCTAGCCACACACCAAGCCACTTGAAGGAATGAACCACTTCTAGAGGGGAACCATCCAATGTGGAGAAGATGGGCATGGATGGGAGGGAGTCTGGCCAATTTCTGGCTATTTCCAAAGTTCAAGTACACAGTTTTTCTGTGTATTTTTTTGTGGCTCGGAGTTGGTTAGATTGGATCCAGCACAAAATGTTGGGGAAGTCTTCCTGGAGCAGACCTTCCTCTCAGTTGCAGTGGATGGACCTAATGAAATCACTGAATCATCTGCATACATGTCAATATGTGAGTTTTTTTTTATCATTACAAATTTTTATTAATTTTCTTTTCCATACAAAACCTTACATTAATATAGGCCCTAACTAGGGCATACAACTGAGCACAGGAACACTGTCAGCAGACAAAGTGCAGGACACAAATCGACTGTCCAAATCTAAACTAGATAAAGAAGAAAGCATACCCTCACCTGTGCCTATCCTAGTACAACATCATAGCAACCTACCTTATTCAGTGTGGTAATCTAAACAGAAGGAATGAATCCATGCACAGCCAGGTCAAGCATTTACCCAGGAGGAATGAGAAGGTTATGGGAAAGACAAATATTGGTGATCAGTGAGACCCCTTCCATCTGTAGAGGGAGATAGACTAGGCAGCTGGAAGAGGGAGAAGCAAGGAGACATGCAGAGAGGTAGAATATGCAGAAGATGCAGAAGAAGGGTGGTATTCCAGACAGAAAGGTCCATATTCCTGAGTTAACAATGGTTTAATCACACTAACAGCTCTGAGGGAGATGTTCATACCAGGGGATTGCTTGGAGGGGTTGGAGGATCATACACAAACTTGAGTGGAGTTAAGCATCCTACTTTCTATGAAAAGCTGGCATCTGATTTAGACTACCATAGGAGAGCCTCTCCAGGGTGACCAAGCAGGCCAGTAATGCCCTCCATAAGATTATGGAGGGGGGTAGGTTGTCTCCAATTCATTAGACTGGTGCATTTGGCCTCCATTAAAGCTGCTAAGAACCATTGCCTGTGTGGGGGGGGGGCTCGGGCAAGGCATTGGGGTCACCAAGTAGTAGCATAGGGTTGGATTGATCCAGCGAGTGGTTAAGTACACTCGAGCAGTCGGCTAGCACTGAGGATCAGAAGGAAGATAAAGAGGGGCACTCCCATAAAATATGGATGATATCCACAGTGCTTTTCTGGCATCCCCAGTGCCAGGCGTGGTCAAGGAGACCTCTGGCATGGAGGGCTAAAGGCGTTCTATACCATCTCAACAACATTTTGAGTTGAATTGATTGGCTCTTAACATCCATATAGACTGTATGCATGGCCCTGAGACAGCAGATCAAGGTCTCCTGGGAGATGGGTAAGCCAATGTCTAATTCCCATTGCGTACGACACCTGATCGTGGGATCCAGCTGAGTGTCTCTCATGGTCTGATAGGTTTTGCCAGCCAGGCCTCTGTTGTATGCACGCTTGTGCAGTGAGACCATCCAAAGCCATTTGGGGCCTACTTCCCATCTGTCTTGAAGAGCGCGAATGACACTTCGTATCTGGAGATATCGCCACAAGTCTCAAGCGGGAAGATAAAAATAAGCCCTTAATTAGTCAAAGGCCATCAACACTTTGGAGTTGAGCATATAGAGGGTTACATACCCGGAGGATACCCCTGTCTCGCCACCCTGACCACATGATCAGCTTTTTATCCACTGTCACCCATTTGTTTTTCCACAGATCCATAAAATCCAAGGGGGGTAGTCGGGCGGGTTTGGGAGTATAAGCCATTGCTAAGGCTTTATGCCTTGCCCTGTGGGCTTCTGTCACAGCTGGTGAGGCGTGGGGGCCAAGTTTGCGACAGGACAGGAGAAGAGAGCTGAGGGACTCCCCATTACTAAGGTAACCTTCTAATTGTACCCACAATGGGGGAGACAGAGGGGAAGGAATGAACCATTTAGTGGCCTGAGCAACCCAGAAAGCTAACTGATAGCCCTGAGCCGGGGAGACCCATCCCCCCAGCTGAGCAGTGGGCCCCGCAGCTTTGCTCCATCATGGAGTCTTGCCTTCCCACAATAGGTGGGTCATCAGAGCATCATGGCCAGGAGGGTCTCCAGAGAGAGTCAGATAGGGAGGTTGCTGAAGAGGTATGCAACCTTTGGTAGCAGGAACATCTGGATGGCCTCCACCTTACCCCTAAAGGATAGCTGTAGAGAGAGAGAGAGAGATCAATTTCTGCAGTGAGGGATGTCGGGACAGGGGAGAAGTTAGCCTTTTTAAGCTCTTTCAAACTCAAGGGAATGGTGATTCCAAGGTAGGAGAAGCCCTGTGACGCCCATGTGATATCTGTGCCCTGCACACACTCAGCTGAGCAAGCCAGATTCAGTGGGGCCAGAACTGTTTTCTTTTGATTTACCTGCAGGTCTGAGAGGGTTGCAAATTGTTGCAACACCTCCAATGACCTTAGGCAGTGAATATGCAGTGTCCGACAGTGTGAGCAGTAAGTCGTCTGCATAGGAGTTTACCAGTAAGATTGTTCTCCCACCAAAAATACTTATGATTCCCAGGGTGGAAATCAATTTCCTGGCCAAGGGGTCCAGTGCAATGAGGAACAGGAGAGGGGATAAAGGACAACCCTGTCTTGTACCCCTGTGCAACCGGATTGGTGTAGAAATTTCCTTGTTAGTAAGGATGCGAGCAGTGGGAGAATTATACAAAGTGGAGACCCAACCCCTGAAGTATGGCCTGAACCCGTACCTCTGGAGCGCATTATGGAAGTATGACCGCTCAACCAAATCGAAAGCTTTTGAGAAATTGACTACAAGTGCTGCCATGGGTTTAAGGGAGTGTGTGGCCCACCATTTGAGGTATAGTAGTACTAACCTTTGATTGTCCGCTCAGCTTTTCATTTTAGTAAACCCGGCTTGAGATGGGTGAATGATTAATGGTAGGATATGGAGCAGCCTGTTAAAATAATTTTAGCCGATATCTTGGTGTCCACCAATATCAACGATATTGGGTGGTAGTTTGCACAATCGAGCATGTCGGTGGCCTTCTTGGGGAGCAGAGTGACTTAACACTTCCCTTATAGTAGGGGGAAGGGAGCCCGACGTGTGCTTCTTGAAGTGCCTGAAGGAGGGGGGTGGAAATTTCATCCTGAAGGATCTGATATATCTCGACTGTCATGCCATCCGGGCATGGGGCTTTACCCTTGGCAAGTTGCTTCAAGGCTGCTCGGAGCTCAGTGATAATGAAGGGCACCTCCAAGGTCTCAACCTGTTCGGTGGTGAGTTTGGGTAATTCGGTTCCCTCGCAGAATGCATTAAGCCTCTGGAGAATATCACTCTCATTTAAGGTGGATTTGGACTGGTATAGCTGCTGGTAAAAAAGCTGCATGACCTAATTTATTTTAGCAGGGTCAGTGGCCACCCGGACCGTAGAGTCCTGTAGGGCAAGGATGTAGGAAGAGGCTTGTTGTTCCCTTATTTGATAGAAAAGGAGTTTGCCCCCTTTGTCCCCACCTTCCCAGTATCTGTGCTGGTACATAACAGGTGCCATTCAGCTTTATGCTGCAGTAGGGTGTTAGGGCAGTACATAAGACCAGTGCTGTCGCTAATGAGGGATGGGTCTGCTCCGGCCTGGGGAGAGGACTTGAACCTTTCCTCCAGTCCAGCCAACTCCTTCTGTAAAGTTTTGATTTCTTTCCTCCAGGCCTTGTGCTTGGCTGAGAAGAAAGAGATGATGTGCCCTCTTATTACTGCCTTGAAGGCCTCCCAAACTATGCCAGCAGCAACCTGTCCATCTACATTGTGTAGAAAGTACTTCCTCGCCTCTGAAATCAGGGCCACCTGAAGGGTAGAGTTTCTCAGCAGCAGTGAGCTGCATCGCCACCGGGTGGATGAAGGGTTCTGCCCAGGTGGTGAAAAGCAACAGGACATGGGAGCATGATCATAGATGAGAATGTTGCCTATGGTGGTATCCCCGATACCCTGTGCCACTTCTTGGTTGGATAGGAAATAACAATATGGCTATGGGTTTGATGCATTGTAGAGTAAAAAGAGTAGTTCCTGCCCAATGGGTTATCCCTTCTCCAGGGATCGATCAACCCTCATTCTTCCACCATTACCTGTAATGTCTCCCTAGCTTTGGGGTGGGCTTTGCGGGTAGGGCTAGATTTGTCAAGGAAGATGTCTGGAGCCAGGTTGAAATCCCCTCCAATGAGGATAAGAATACTCTCTTGCCACTCCACCAGGAAGGCTATGGCCTGAGTAACCTCTGCTAGGAATTCTCCTGAACTGGAATTAGGCCCATACACATTCACTATGACCACCCTTCTGTCAGGGAAGGAGAATCTGGTGGCTACCCACTGCCCAAGCTTGTCAGCCCATGTAGCTTCTACCATCCAGGGGCAGTACTTGTGGAGCAGGATAGCAACCCCTTTAAATTTTGTGGGGGTGGAGCTCTCTACCAGTTGGCCCACCCACATTTTCTTTAGGCACTGCACTGTCTTTGTCGTGAGGTGTGTCTCCTGGATCAGGGCTACATCCACACGTAGACAGCAAAGGTGCTGAAATACCTTGGTGCATTTAACCGGGTGATTAAGTCCCTTGACATTCCAGGAGACACACCTTCACCCTTGCTGGGACATAGTTTGCCAGATCAGCTATAAGGTGATAGAGAAGAGCACTTACCTCCTTGATAGTCAGATATACCCAAGATATAAGAGTACTTTAGCAGGAGGGGAGAGAGAGAGAGAGAGAGAGAGAGAGACAGGAGAGAAGTAAATAGCTTAACCAGCTTGTTGGATAGCGTTGGTGCAGGATTCAAAAACAGGACCACACTGGAGGCCAAATAGTAGTCGTAAATTCTACAATCAAAGAGAAAAAAAACACTCTTTTAACAAACCTTAGCTCTAAACAGTAAACAGGAGGGTCAGCCAAAGGAACCCATCCCTTCCCGGACTTAAAGTCAAACTGAGACAGGCCAGGAGAAAGAACAAATAAACACTGTTAGTGGGAGGTGGGGGAGATGAATGGGGTTCCCATCAGGAATAGAGGGGGGTTATAGGAGGCACGGGGGGGTTCCTGCACCATCTGCCTGAGTTCCACAAGAAACTACAATTGTCTGTAGTCAGAATGAGCCAGGAGACTATCAGTCCTAGCCAGTTGCAGTACTCAGTACCAGAGGACCAATTCCCAGATGCTGCTGTTAAGTGGTCTCTCATGCCTCGTGTACCGGAGTCCATGGGGAGCTTTCAACCACCCCGTCTAAGCTGCTATAAGGGTGGGATAAAGATGCATAGAGAAGGATATCCCACACCATCTAGTGTAGTCTTTACCTATGTATGGAGCCGAGAGCAAAAGCATACCAGTCCACACGATCCTTGGTGATCCCAAGAGGCCTGTCCCTATTGGGGGGGGGTGACAAGGTGGCCCACCCCAACCTACCCTGATGCCCTCCCTGCTCATTTACCCCCTAATCCTACCCTTAATCTAGTTGTGGGTAAAGATCATGTATCATAACCATGCGAGGGGGGGCACCCCAGTAGTTGTACTCCAAAATCAGGTCAGGGGAGTGGGTCTGGCCATGCGAGGTGTAGGGTAAGACCACCTGCCCCCTCGAGGCAGGCGGGGAGGGGGTCCTGTAAAACAAAACATAGAAACACATGAAAAGAAGACTGAATATTTAGACATTATCCATCTTAGAGTCCTTCATGTGAGTTCGGCTGCCCAAAACGTTCAGTCAATCAATCCGTGGTGGGTGTGGGAAGGGGCATCCATCGATTTTCAGACTTCAGGCCACATAATAGAAATAGTCCCAAATCCACTTCAAGTTGGCTTGCCCTCTGTGACAATTTCAGCATACAGTTTGTTTCCAGCCTTAACCAGGGGAGGTTCTGTATCTTTGTAGGGCTCTGCGGCCCAATCAGGGGATTGCTGATATCCATGTCATCGATTGGGGCCAGTGAAGAGCTCTTACCACTATCAGGCAAGGAGGGTTCACCCCTGGGTTGTTTGGTCGGAGGAGAGGAGGGATACATTCCAAGTGAGGGCCATTGATGACTTTGCGATCTGGGTCTAGGGTGGTTGAGAGGACTAGGATGGGCCGGGGGCAATCTGGCATTAACTTGTCTGGGTGCTGGCTCTGCATCTGTAGCTGCAGCGTAACCAGGGATTGAAGATTTGGGCCTTCCCCTCTGGGTATGTGTGGGGGAAGAGAATGCAACTGGACTGATCTGATGATTAGTGGGGTCAGGTGCAAATTGCAGTCCAGTTTTTTCGTTCCTCCTGTCTTCTTTTTGCTTCCCAGGGACCCAGAAGCGTTTGGGATTTGTAGTGGTCTGGGGATAGTTCGGCCACACTTTTACTATCCACTCTTCAATCTCCTGAGGATGCTGTGTGATCAGGACCCTGCCATCCTTAAATACCCACAGCGAAGTGAGCCCTCTGAACCTGTGATGGAATCCATGCTGATTAAGGTCCTGTTTAATATTAACAAATGATTTTCTACGGGCTGCAGCTTACTGGGGAAAATCTCGAAAAATCGAGATATGAGCTCCCTACCATTTAATGTCTCCCACTTCTCTGGCGACCCGCAGCAGCTTTTCTTTAATAGAGTATCTTAGCAGATAGGTGATAATTGGCGAGGTAGAGTGCTTGGGGGACCCTTCTTTGCTGCTAGTCGGTGGGCCCTCTCCACTCTTACAGGATCCCTCCATCGATCCCCCAGTATTTTAGGCAGCTATTCATTCAAGAAACCTTCCACATCTTGGCCCTGCACTCCTTCAGGGACGCCTATGATTCTGATGTTGTTGTGGCATCCTTGAATCTCTTGATCCTCTGCCCTGTCCCGCAATCGGGCCAGCCTGGCCTCGTGGTCAAGCATTCACCTCCAGAATTGGGCCTACTGTTTCTCTAAATCTTCTGCTCTCTGCTCCGCAACATTGAGCCTGTCCTCAAGCCACCAAACATCAGCCATGTTTCCAGTGAGGGTTGCATTTATGCCATCAACCCTCACTAGAAGGGCCTCCAGCATTTTCGTGATATAGTTTAGGGACTCAGCAGTATGTACCAACTGGGTCGGTGGTTCAGAGAGGGTCATTGGAGGAGCCGCTTTCACCAGAGATCTAGATTCCATTACTATTTATCTAGCCCCGAGCAATCCAGTACCGGTTAGGAGGTGAAGAGCCTTGCTGGGGAACTGGAGCATGGAAAGCAGAAAAGCCTCGACCGAAGCTTAATGATTAAGGAGCGGCCTCTCATTTGGGAGTTAGATAGTGCAAATGCAACCCTTATACTTGTGCAGCAGTGGAGCTTGAGCGAAAACTAGTATAATGGTTGGCCTGGCAGGGAAACTAATTACATTAGGCAGACGACTAGCATTGGGGAATTCTCCTCCACTTGTTAAGGGTTAGATAAGTTGGCTGATCAAGCCATACACAGGAGGATTAGCCCAGAAGGGGATGGCACAGTAGAATAATGCTGCCATCTTCGCTGACGCTCATGCCACGCCCCCGAGTTTTTATTTATTTATTTAGCTTTTGTTGACCAGATAAGCGCACTAGACAAAAAATGCCTATTTTCAGGTACAACCAGGGAGGTTACAAAGGAAAAATATACAGACCAATATAACAAAGAAAGGATATACAGACAGTAACTTGAATGCATGATCACATGGTTGAGGTTGCAGTACAGTAAGAAAGCTTTTGACAATATGTGAAATATACATAATCATTAGGACAAAACAAGGTATAGTGAAAGTAATAGGCAGTAAGTGTTATAGTATCAGAGTGTTAACAAAAAAGTTTAGGCACCACACTTAGTTCTGGGCAGAGGCCAGGAATAAATATAGGAATATAGTAGACAAAGACCCTTATTATAGGGACAGTTGCAGACTGAGACAGATTTTAGGTGCACCCATAAGGATCTCTTAAAAATGAAGTGGGTGATGGTCCACATAGTAGTCACTGGCAGGCAGTTCTAGAATCTTGGGGCACAAACAGCAAAGGCCTGGTCACTAGTCAGGGTGCAGGATTTAGGGACAAGAAGAGACTGTGAGTCAATAAACCTAAGTAGGTATGAGGGTTGGACAAGTTTCAGTTTAGACAGGTCAGGAGGAGTGGCAGCTCAGACTATCTTGTCAATAATACAGCCCAGGACAAAGAAGTGGTAGTTGCATGGAGACAGCCAGTGAAGTTTATTATATAGTTCACAGTGATGGGTGAGCTGAAGGACAGCGAGGGCAAAGCGACAAATGCGATTATAGGCCACATCCCACTTGACTAGGCTAGATTTTGTGTCAAGGGTAAAGGTAATGAGCCCACAGCTGAGTGTAGGAAGTAGTATACCTTTAGCCAGAGCAAGACGCAGCCCTACTGTAAGGGACCCCCCCCCCCCGAGCCCTGTAGGCAAGACCAAATTTACCATTTGTTGCCTTACACATGTTGCGAATGTGCAGGGAGAGATCTAATCAAGGGTGACCCCCAGATATTTGAAGGAGCATGTTGTACCCACCAGGGACCCATCAACACTCACAACACTTAGGGGGGCAGGACACAATGTAAGCTTTGTCATGGAGCCAAAGAACATGATCTGCACTTTCTTTAGGTTTACAACAAGCTTATTTATCAGAAGCCAGGTTTGTAATTTATGGAAGTCAGCTTGTAGTTGGAGATTAATGACATTGATATCATTTGAGCTGGAGATGAGAACCAAGCATATAGGGTGGTATTGCAATGGGTGGGGACCAGAGAGAAGTCATTGAAAAATAAGGAAAATAAAATAGGATCTAAGCTAGACCCCTGTAGAACTTCAATGACAACAGGAGTAAGTTCCAAAAAAACTCTGTTATACTTAACAAGCTGTTGCCTGATATCAAGATAGTTGGAGAACCATGCTAGGGCTGAATGGGACATGCCAAGAGAGTGAAGCTTTGTGCACAGAAGGGTATGATCCACTAAATCAAATGCCTTGGAGAGGTCGACAAAGATCATTCCAGACAACATGCCATGATCTATTGCTAATCTAATTTCAAATGTAACCTTTGCAAGGGCAGTACTGGTAATATGGACCTGTGAAAACCATGTTGCTCAGGGGACAGTAGATCATATTTTTGCAAATACTCTGACTGTTGTACCTCTACTGCCTTCTCCAGTAGTTTGTTGACAGCCAACAGGGTACCTATAGAACAGTACTTTTCAATACATTTTTGATCCCGTTGCTTAAAAACAGGTACCACCCTAGCTACTTTCCATTTTGGGGGAACCAGTCCAGTAGTAAGGGATAGGCTGAGAATATGGGAGATTGAAAGTGCAAGTAAGTGGGCCCACAGTTTTAGGAGTTTGGGTTCAAGGTTATCATGACCTGTACTAGTAAAAGGAGAGAGGCTGGCGAGTAGCTTGTATGTCTCCCTCATCAAGACAGTTTTGAGATAAAAGTGGGGATGAGACAGAGGCTGTGTTAAAGGGGTATCAAAGGGAGTGGAAGGCTGGTTATTTATGAAGGCAAACAGGGAGGTTTAGGCTGACAGATCTGTGAATTGATGATTAAAGGCATTCGCAATGATTGCTGCATTATTGAAGTTCTTGCCCTCTACAAGCATGTTGATTGCATCACACCTGCTATAGCCACCAACTACATCTTTGATTGTACAGTATGCCAAATGTTTGGTGGATCCCTACCAGAGGACAACAGGGCAGTATTCACTGTTTGCTGCCCGAATGGCTTTTTTGCAGACATTGCAGAGCCATCGGTATTCACAGTAGGCAAATAATTCATCAGTGGCCTTGATCTTATCCCAACATTTTCCCTAATTTTCATGAGAGACAGCAGGTCACCATGCAGCCATTTGGTAATAGTCCCTCTGACTTTCTTCCTGATACTATGGGCATGCTTATCTTGCAGAAAGGGGAGGATGTCAAGGAATGAATTTAGGTTGATTATAGTATCAGTTGCAGAGAGCAACATGGACCAATCTACGAATGCAAGGTCCTGAAGAAAGAGCTCAGGATTAAAGTGAGAAAAATCTCTCTTTGAGGAACTTTATGGGAGGAGACTCTCAAAACACAGTAGGTTGGAGAATGGTCAGATATCAAGTCAGGGAAGCTACTAGACTCAACAAATGTCTCAGGCCTATTGGATTAGTCAGAACCCAGTCCAGGAGTGAACCTCTACCCCCAGGAGGAGAGAGACATGTGGGTACGTCAATAAGTTGGGTAAGGCCAAGAGCAGCCAAAAGTGTCCCATACTGTTTGACACTTGCCCCAGACCAATTTAAGTTAAAGAGTTGACACAGGCTGATGGGAGATCATGGGAGGAAAATGGAGAAAAATATGGGATGAAGAATTTATTATAAAGCAAAGTGCTAGGTTGCTCCATTCTCTTAGACTGCTTAGTGCACTTGAAATCAATTGCTTTATTTTGGTTTGTACAGTTTTCCACAGTATGTCAGTACTTTTGTAAAAAATAGTCTATTTGTTTATTGCAATAAAGACAGAGTGGGAGAGTCAAAAAGGGAGTAAATTATTTTCCAGAACTTTGAGGGTTGTTTAGGTTGTTCTGATGGTTGGCATTGAAATATTGTGGTTTGGCAGTCCGAAATCCTTTGTTTATTTATTTATTTAATACTTTGGATTACAATACCTTTTAGCTTGCTCCTTCACAAAGGTTCCACATCAGAAAAACAAGATATACACAGACAATGCAGGATTCAATTATTGAGTTACAACAAAAAGAGAAGATAGCTACATAATACAAACTTTTAAGTTTTACATTTTATTTATTTTATTTTAGTCTTTGGTAATCGGGTATGGTAAAATAAAACAATCATTTTAAGAAGCAGCCCGCAGCCTTCTCTTGATGCAAATGTTGACACTGCCTCCATGACCTTATTTGCATAGGAGTATTAGGGTTATAGAGATAGGTGGGGGGAGTCAGTGGTTACCAGGGGGAAGAGGAATAGCAAGGTGCATGGTGAGGAAGTAGACAGGGTGGGTCAGTGATAGGTGGGGATGCTGGTATTGCTATAGGTTGTGGATGGGATGGGAAAAGAGGTCATAGAAGTGGAGTGGTTAGAGAGTAGGGATAGGGTGCTGCCGAGGTAGGGGATGGGATGAAACCATTTACAGAGCATTGCTACCGCATGGAGTTTGAAGCAATCACATTTTCCCACTTGTGTGAGGTGTTTTTTGAGTTCAGTTTTGAAATAGTCAATCTTGCCAGCATTCACTATTGAGGCAGGGAGACCATTCAGCCATTGTGGGGCCCTGTAGGTGAAAGATCACTGTGCAAGACTAGTCCTTCTATGTGATAAACAATGGGCATTGTTAGACACACTTCTTGTGTGATGTGGGGTGAGCACTGGCTGAAATAGTGCCTGCATTCCTGGGGGAGTTAGGTTAAGAAGTGCCTTCTTACCCAGGAAGCAAACTTGGTACATAATTCTTTCCTTGAGGGGGATCCACTAAGGTTGGGCATAAAGACTGCAGGTGTGAGTAAGTTTGTCAGCATTCAGCACCAATCCGCACACTTTTTTCATGACCATCTTGACTCTATTTACTGAGGAGTCAGAGGCTACGCTGTACACTGCTAGCCAATAGTCAATGGTAGATATGATGGAACTGGTGACAACCAAGCTCATGGCTTCAGGCTTGATGAAGTTCTGGTACTTAGATAAGATACCTAGTTTAGCATTAGCAGTTTTAACAATGTTGCAATGTGTGAGTTGAATGTAAGGGCATCGTCTAAGGTGACACCCAGATATTTGAAAGTTTTAACCTGTTTGAGGCTTTCACCCTTCCTATCATATATGTCAAGCTGGTTTGCTTTCCTCTTAGCCTGGTAGTTTGAGAACAGCATAACTTTGATTTTTTTGTAGTTGAGAAGTAATTTATTCTAGTGGAACTATTCCACTAGCTCTTTGAAGCTACAGTACCTTGTAGCTCATTGGTAAGTGGCCCATGGTGATTATTGCTAGCGAATACTATGGCATTATCCACGTATAGCAGGATATTTGAGTTGCTGGAGTCAGGAGAGGTATTAAGAAATAAGCTGAAAAGAAGGGGTTTCAGGATGGATCACTGAGGGACTCCAAGGGGCACATTCCTAATGCTGAACAGTGTACCATTGTTTTTTACTTGCTGGGTTCTATTACTAAGGTAACTCTGGAACTAGTTGATGGTCCCAGGTCAAGATGTTTTACGAAGAGAATATGGTGATTAACCAGGTCGAATGCTTTGATAAGGTCAATGTATATGGACCACACCTGTATGCAGCTGTCTAGGGCTGAGTGGATATAATTTTTTGTACTTAACGAGTGCAGTGGAGGTGCTGTGTGCTTTGCAGAAGCTGTGCTTCTGAGGGCATTGTATATTGTATTTGCTTAGCTACTTCATTAACTGGTTGGCCACTACTCTCTCCTGGGCTTTAGATAGGGGGGAGAGGATGGAGATGGATCTGTAATTCAACTTTAAAGCCTAGTCTCCATTCTTGTATATGGGAGTAACATAGGCAATTTTCCATTGCTTAGAAATAGTAGCACATCACCAAAATTACATTTTAACAGCTAACACTACCACAGCGACAAATCTCGGCAGGTCACTGTATTGATCCACTGTATACCGACACCGCAATTCCTGGTGTTTCACCTCCACCCTGAACCAAGTCTGACTCAGAGTTGGTTAATTAGAGATGAGGGGTGCGGAGTGTGAAGCTCCCCACAAAAAACACTTTTCCCTACAGGAACACTGCCGACAGTTGGCATTGTTCCCATCGCTGTTCAGGATGTCAACAACATTGTTGTCAATATTCTCCCATGGAACTCTTAGAAACCTATCCAAGCATGAGAGATCTATTAAACAGCTTTGTGATAGGAGTTATAAGTTCATCCAGCATGAGGGCTACTATTTCCATATCTATGGAGTTGCTTTCTACCCTGGCAACAGTTTTGTGAGGGACAGTTCTTTAAATTTGATGGACTGCATCTGACTAAGGAGGGAATCCGTGCATTGGAGCAGAAATTTGACATCTTTGCAGAATATTTAAACTAGCAAATGGGGAGAGGGGTGCAGCACCCCATACGACGAATGGGAAGAATACCCCTTCCCCCACAGCTAGTGGTCAAACAGGAGTTCAGCATATTTGTAGATCATTTGCATCACCAGGTAAGGAAAAAGGTCCATGGGCTCCTCATATGACACAAAGGGGAAATGCCAGACCTCTCTCAACAACTAACACACTGAAATCTGGCCAATGGAAAATCATGTACACAAATGCTTGCAGTCTGGGAAACAAGATCCCAGACCTGCAGGCAATAATGACAGAGGCTAAACTGGACATAACAGCCATTAGCAAGACATGGTTTACCAGTATCCACACTTAGGAGACTTCAGTACCTGGCTATGTACTGTTCAGAAGAGACCGAAGTGCAAAAGGGGGGGGAGTGGCCCTTTATGTAAATGAAAATATCAAAGCTACAGAAATTCAGAATACACATAAGGAGCCAGAAGAATTGTGGGTCACCTTGGAAACAGGAAATGGGACAGCCATACAAACTGGGGTTGTGTACAGGCCTCCTGACCAGGGGGAGGACATAGACACATTACTGTTAGAAGATATACAAAACATGACAGCTAAAGGGGAGGTTCTGATAATGGGAGACTTCAACATGCCAGATACAGATTGGTCAATACCAGCAGGAACATCTGCCAGAACTAGATACATGGTGGATTCCCTGCAGGGGGAGAGACTCAAACAACTGGTACAACAACCCACAAGAGACAGGGCTATTCTAGATCTAGTACTGACTAACAGGGAACGGATCACAGATCTCCAGGTAGAAAGTCACCTGGGGGCCAGTGACCATCACATGGTATGGTTCAATTTGGCCACTAGAACAAAATCAACCAATTCCAAGGCAAACATGTGGGACTTCAGAGGAGCTGACTTTAATAAGATGGCCAACAGAGTTAAGCTAGCCCTGGCAAAAAGAAATACAAGTGAGGGGGTACAGGCAAAGTGGGCAAGCACTAAAGATGCAATACTTGAAGTAACATCCCATTGTGTTAAAGAGGAAAGGAAGTGCAAAAGAAGAAGGAAACCACTTTGGTTCTCAAAAACAGTAGCAAAAAAGGCCAGAGCCAAAAGGCTGGCCTTCAGAAAATATAAGGGAATGCAGCAGGATGAAGATAGGGAGGTATACCAAACTTCCCTAAGGGAAGCAGGGAAGGCAGTAAGGCAGGCAAAGGCCCAAACTGAGGAAACACTAGCACAAACATTAAAAGAAGGTGATAAGACTTTCTATAGATAGATTAGTGAAAGGAGAAAGTCTGGAGGGGGCATTGCTAAGATCAAAGGGGATGGGGGGCATGTGCAGAGGAGGACCATGTAAAAGCATCTATCTTAACTAGATACTTCTGCTCAGTATTTACTGAAGAGAAGGTAGGGAAGGGCCCACAGCTTAGTAGCATGGACTCAGGGGGAAGGAAGTGTGCACTAGTCTCTTTACAAAAGAAAGGGTCCTACAAGAGCTCGATAAGCTGCGAGTGGACAAGGCAATGGGACCTGATGGCATACATCCCAGGGTACTAAAGGAGCTAAGGGTGGAACTAGCAAAGCAATTATCAGAACAGTTAAGTGAGTCTCTGAGCATAGGAGAGGCCCCAAAAGACTGGAGAAGAGCTCATGTGATCCCACTCCACAAGAGTGGTAGCAGGGAGGAGGCAGGGAACTACAGACCAGTCAGTCTAACCTCAGTAGTGGGCAAGATTATGGAGGCACTCCTTAAGGAAAGGATAGTGCAACATCTGGAATCCATAGTATCACAGGATCCAAGACAGCATGAGTTTACAAAAGAAAGATCTTGTCAAACTAATCTCATAAATTTCTTTGACTGGGTAACCAGAGTGGTGGACCAAGGGGGAGCAGTTGATGTCACTTACCTTGACTTCAGCAAAGCTTTCAATACTGTTCCACACAGAACATTGATTAATAAGCTAGGTAGGCTTGGGGTGGGTCAGAAGTCAGTCAACTGGGTGGCAAACTGGTTGATGGGCAGAAAACAGAGAGTGGTGGTAAATGGTATACAGTCAGAAGAGATGCAGGTCACAAGTGGGATACCTCAGGGATCAGTCCTGGGGCCAGTCCTCTTCAATATCTTCATCAGTGACATTGCAGAAGGACTGGAAGGTAATGTTTGTCTGTTTGCAGACGACACCAAGATCTGCAACAGAGTAAATGATCCAGATGGGGTGGGCAGAATGAGAAGCACTCTGGATAAACTAACAAAATGGTCAGAAGAGTGGCAACTGAAGTTTAATGCAAAGAAGTGCAAGATCATGCACATAGGGAAGAGAAACCCTGAAGCCACCTATAAGCTGGGAGGGGAGTTGCTGGCTGTCACAAGGGAGAAAGAGACTTGGGTGTCATCATCACCAATGACCTGAAATTATCCAACCAGACCAGTAAAGCAGTAGGTAAGGCTAGAGGGATGTTGGGGTGTATTAGTAGGGGTATGATAAGTCAGCAGAGGGAGGTAGTAATCCCTCTTCACAAGACACTGGTTAGGCCCCATCTGGAGTACTGCATGCAGTACTGAAGGCCCCACCTTCACAAGGACATTAACCAAACTGAGGCAGTCCAGAGAAGGACAAACAAAATGGTGCAAGGACTGCATCAGAAAACATATGAGGACAGATTAACGGAGCTCAATATGTATACCCCAGAGCAAAGGAGGGAGAGGGGTGATATGATCGAAACATTCAAACACCTTAAGAGCATTAACAAGGTGAAAGAGTCTAACATGTTTCAATATAAGAAAAATAGCAGGACAAGAGGACACAGCATGAGATTAGAGGGAGCCCGATTCAGGGGTAATGTGAGGAAGTTGTTTTTCACTGAAAGGGTGGTGGATGCATGGAACGGCCTGCCTCAGGAAGTGATGGATATAAATACAGTGCAGGGTTTCAAACAGGCATGGGATAGGCATTAGGGAGCAATACAGATGAATGTGAATAGATAGGCCATTGACAGAGCAAAAGTCAATGCCACATTCATAAGACAGAAAAAGAAATGGGCAGACTGGATGGGGCTTCGGTCCTTAACTGTCATCAACATCTATGTTTCTATGTTTCTATGTTGTTTTGCCTAACATTCTCTTTATGTATTTTTTGGTATCTGCAGTGGATATTTGTTTAAAGTAGAAAGGGGGCATGTCAGTTCTTAGAGGGGTGTTATGGTTTAGAAAGTCGCTGTCAGCCTGTTCAGCAAGGTAGTCTGGATGGAGGACTCTACTTAAGATCTGTGAAGGAAGAGTTGAATATGTTAGCAATTTCCAAGGGGCTCTGTGTGATGGTCCCATTGTGGATTAGTATAGAAAGTTGTGACTTGTTGTCTTTACCAGTTAATGCCTTTATTTTAGTCCAAAACAGTTTCCCATTACCCCAGTGACTCTATAGTTGTTCTCTATTGTAGTTAGCTTTGGCTGCACTGATCTTGTTTATGCACCTATTTCTGCTCGCCTTATAATTTTGAAGGTCTAATGGCCTCCCTGTTGCTTTGGCTCTGTACCAGAGATGATCCCTGGCATGCATGAGTTCGAGTAGAGGCTGCGTCATCCAGCAATTTTTGGGTCCTTTTGCTCTTCATTTCTGTACAGGAGCAAAGATATCATTGATACTTGAGTGTTTGGATATGAAAGGGTCTAGTGCCTGATCCAAGTCTTGGACGGAGCCATGAGGAGACCAGTCCAGTTGTGAGAGGTATTGTTTTAGATGGTGTAACTGTCCTTTGCGGAGAACTCTACTTCTGAGGGTTGTAAGTTGCAGCTTTTGGGTTTTGTTGGACCAATTACACATAACTGAGGAATGGTCACTAATTGTGTCTGTTAGCACAGTAACCTTAGTGATTCTTTCCCAGTGGTTTGTGAGCACCTAGTCAATTAATGTACTGTTCCCAGTATGGTAATTAATTCTTGTGGCTTCCCTCACTAGTTGTGTTAGATACAGGTTCCTAATTAGGTCCTTGTGTGTGGCAGTGCCATGTGCCAGCCAATTAATGCTGACATTACCTAACACAACAGTTTCCCATTGCTTATTGATACTTCCAATGTGTTCAGCAAATTTTTTAGCCCTATGTTTAGTTTACCAGGAGGTAGGTAAACTGTAGTTACTGCTAGGGATTCCTAGCAGGAGTTTTATGGAGAGCATCTGAATGTCATTGGAATTGTCACCTGTTTCATGCAGATGTCCCTGAATATGGTCCCTCAGATATACTGTGCAACCACCTCCCCTTTAAGTCAGCCTGTCTGGTCAGAAAAAGTTATAGCCTTCAAGTGTAAGGGTGGTGTCTGGTATTTTCGGAGTTAGGGACTCATTGATGTTGCTGGAGGTATAGGTAGTGGAAAGCCCTTTCTGTTTGAGATGTGAGCTCATGAAAATGAGCCTAGAGTGGTGTATGCCCCTGATCCGTCATTTGCAATGGGATATCAGACTTTTGGATGTGGTGGAACTCAAATAATTGGGCCTGGTCTAATAACAGAATGCTTGCACAGTATTTATTTAACTTTTGTTAACCAGGTAAGTGTAATGAGCCAAGGTCCTTTTGCATACACAACCCGGGACTGTAAATAAACAGTCAGGATGTTACATAGAACAAATAACAATTTAGAACATAAACATAGAAGGCTTCAGTGGAATACAAAGTTGCAGCTTGAACTGTTAGCTGTGATTACCTGATGAGCAGATATCCGACAAAATCCATTTTATAGGTGGCATCTGAGTTACTGAAGCATTAATTCAGAAAGCGCTCACAGTAAGGAATCAGGACTTATCCTTTTTGGCTAAATCAGTCCAGAATTCAAACTCCAGAGCAATTCCCAAGGCCTCCTACAGTAAACCCCATGGCAATGCCACGAGGGGAGGTGAACAACCCCAGAGATGTAGGGGGGGGATGTTCGATCAACTGATATAACAAATGTCGTAGGTGACCCTTGCTTCCCAACAAACCACAGCAGCAATTCAGAAATTAGTGAATCGCCTATTTCGAACAGAGTGACAGGTCACTGCACATGATGTCCCACTTGAAGAGGTCCGGGTGACTAACAGGGAACAGCAGGGCCTAATCAACATACTACTACTGAAGGTGGATAATCTGGAGAACTGCAGCAGGAGGAACAGCCTGCTCCTGCTGGGTTTTCTTGAGGAGTCAGAAAAGAAAGGCACTGGGTATTTCCTACACTTGGTCCTCCCTGAAATCCTTGGTTTGCAACAAGGGTTCCACTTGGGAATAGAAAGGGCCCACAGGACTCTAGCTCCAGCCCTGCACCAGGTGGAAAAGCCCAGAGCCATTCTAATCAAGCTCCTCAGCTATTTTATTTTATTTATTTATTGGATAAGTCAGATTTACAACCTTTGAGACATAGACTAATTTACAAAGACATCTCGTCGCAGGGAGGGTAGACATGAATACAGTGTGAGTACAACAGTGGTAACATACAGGTGCAAGACAGATAACAGTAATATTCATTTACAGCAATGGTTTACAGATACAGTTGCAAACAGCAGCTACAGTCGAAATAAAAATATTACAATAATATTACAATAATAGAAGGTACAGCCCTGGACATACCAGGGAGGAATACCTATGGGGAAAAACAGTGGGTGGGGAAGAAGAGCAGCAGTCCAGTGGACATTGTCGAGTCTGAGGGCCAGGGGGGTGGGACCCCATTACTACATTACTTAGGGGCAATTACAGCTTCGGACGTCAAAAAGGAGGTTACGGAGAGTGACTTTGAAGGAACTAATTTTGGGCAGATTATTGACAGAGGGTGGGAGGGAGTTGAACCATGTGGGGGTGCAGAAGCGGAAGAATTTTTGGGCTAAAGAGGTCTTGGTACCGGGCACCTTGAAGGAGGCCTTAACTGCGCTGTGGGTGGCAACAGATCTGGATGCATGTCGCAAGTATGCAGTGACCCCTTGGGGAAAGAGGCCTAGCAGGGATTTTTTGGCAAGCAGGCAGGTTTGGTAGCGCAAGCATTCCTCAAGGGTGAGCAGGTTGGCAGTAGAATAGAGTAGACAGGTATGAGTGTGGTGGGATGTGCCGGTCAGGAGCCTGCAGGCCTTGTTTATCGAGGTCTGAATTTTGGTGAGGGCAGTGTTGTCGGCCGCAGCATAGGTGGGTAGACCATAGGCCACTAGTGACAGGACAGAGGAGTTAATGGCCAGCTGGAGGGCAGTTTGGTGGAGACAATCTCTATGTCGATAGAGAAGGCCAATCTGAGAATTTATAGCTGAGGACAGGGTATTGATGTGGATGTGGAAGGTAAGAGTCGAGTTGAAGGTGACGCCCAGGTATTTGTAGGATGACACCTGCTCGACAGGGTGTGGGTTACTGTGGAGAATGCAGAGGGGGGCATTTTTGGCATTATTCTGGTGGTGAGAAAAGAGTATGGATTTGATTTTCTTGAGGCTAATGACCAACCGGTGATCAAGGAACCATTTTTCGGCTTGGTTGAAGGTATGCTGCAAGGATACCTGTAGAGATGTTGGATCAGGGTGGGCAGCAAAGAGGACTGCATCATCAGCATAGAGGAGCATATTGCCCAAGCAGGAGCTGGGGAGAGTATTGAGAAAGAGGCTGAACAGAATGGGGCCCAGGATGGAACCCTGGGGGACTCTGGAGTGAACGGGCAGGGTGTTGGACAGGGTGCCATTTATCTTCACACACTGGGATCTGATGGAAAGGTAGCTGGAAAACCAATCAAGGGGGCCAGGGAAAAAGCCAAGTTGGTGGAGGGAGTCAATTAGGAGGGGATGGCAAACAGTATCAAAGGCATTGGAGAGGTCAATGAACACTGTACCAGCAACGTGTCCTGAATCGAGAGCAGCGTAAAGGTGCTGGGAGAACTCCAGGAGGACTGTCATGGTACTGTGTCCAGGGCAGAATCCAAGTTGTTCTGGGCACATCAGGTCGTATTTGGTTAGGTACTCGGAGAGCTGTATGGACACTATTTTTTCAAGTGCTTGGGCGAGTAGGGGGAAAATGGAGATGCACCTGAAATTGTTAGGGGAGGTTCTATCCCCGCTTTTATGGATAGGGGTGATTTCTGCCATTTTCCAAGCACTTGGAAACTGGCCCAGACAAAGAGACCAGTTTAAGAGGTCAGTGAGAGGGGCTAGTACAGTATCCAAGACTAATCGGAGGATCCTGGAGTCTAGGGGATCACAACTGGGGTTGCTGCTGGCAAGGGCTTTTTGCAGATGAGGCCTGGCTTCAAGGGGGGATATGGTGCATAAGTAGAATGGGAGGTGAACTAGTCTGGGGAGTGGATACAGGGATAGGGTTGAAAAAGTAGCTAGGGAGGACAGAGCTTAGATCTGAGAAAGCCTTATTGAGGCATTCAGCTATGTGGGGTGTATCAGTGGTGATGGTACCAACAATGGACAGTTAAGATGGTGGGGGGGGGAATGGGTCTTTTCATTGAGCTCCTTCACATTGTCCCAGAAGGCATGGGATGAGCCCCAAGAAGAAGCAAGGGTGGTTTGATAATATTTGGCCTTAGCCTGCCTTATAGCTCAGGTGCACCTATTACGTGCTGCATTATAGGCTTGTCTGTCGGCCGGTTTGCCTGTCGAGGCAGCAGTATGCCAGAGATTATCTCTTTATTTCTGTTTTTGGATAAGGGATGGGGAGATCCATGAGGCATTCTGTTTTTTGGTACAGATTCTGGTTAGGGGGGTGAAAAGGTCACAGGCTTTGCTAAAGGCATTGGAGAAATAGTTTAGAGCAGAGTCAGTATCAGATGCAATGGGATTGGGGACCAGTCCAGCTGGGCTAGGTACGTTTTCAGCTTTCTGAGATGCCCTGGATGAAAGCACTGCCACAAGGTGATTTGGAACACTATAACACATGGCAGCTCCTCCTAACCAAATCAAGAGAGATGGGATGCCTGGTCTGGCAAGGTCATCCAATTTCTCTGTACCAAGACTTCTCCAAAGAATTTTCAGGCAAGAGGTGAGAATATACACCAGCACAACATGCCATGCAGAGAATAGAGCTCTAGTACTCCTTACGCTATCTGGCCATAATGCGAATAGTCCACAGTGGGGTGCCACTGTCCTTCACCACCCCAAAGGCACTGGATGACTTTCTGAAAAAATACTGTCCAAAAGAGATGTGGACATAGAAACCAGAACCCCCCCGTGTAGCAGCTCCAAGCTGCCACAAGAGGAGGATCAGGAGGTGGGCCGAGAACTGAAGAACATGGAGGCTGAAGAAGGGCCTAGCGGACAGACTGACTGGGCTTACCCACATCAGAGTAGGAAGCACTCCTTGAAAGGTGCACATAAGAAACAAATCCACTCACAAGTGAGGACTGGCCCTAACATCTACCATGAGGAGCAACAGCACCAGCAGGAAGAGACGACAGCACTGGTACGCCACATGACCATCAATAGATATGCTCCCCTGATTACTGAAGGACCCGAAACATATACCAAGCCACAAAGCACTCTGCCGATGCCCCTTGAAGTGGCCAACATGAAGACTGCAGTGCCGATGCATGGAGACTGGAGCAGAGAAGAGGAACAGACCATGCCAAAATAGTGATCCAGCACCAGCACACCAGAAACCTCGGCTACACCTCCCAAAGTGTATGGACCAATCCCACTCCAGTGAGACCCACAGAGTGATCAAACTGCCACATCAGACCTACAGACCTAGATAAGTATAAAACAAAAATTCATTGTATTGGTGTCCTTTGAGTTGGGAAGGGAGCGGGAAGGGGAGAGAAGTGGAGGCTACCTGGCTGGGCCAGGGACATCGCATGGAGCGTGGTGGTGCATAACCACTAACCCCACATGCACTTCACTTGCCGAATAAACAATAACATGTTTCAGGGCCATATAACCCCCCACTTCCCGATGGGGCACACACACAGCTAGATCTGGAGTTTCAGCACTAAATCTCAGCCTGCTGAAAACCTCTGCAGAGCAAACAGACAGCAACTGAATATGGTGTACTATTTAATCCCTTGGAACTGGGAGGTGAGACACAATGTAGGCATAAATGATATTGGGGGGTGGACTGCTGATGATATGTACCAGGGCAGGGGGCAAGAGGGAACTGAATGCATGGGAACAGACATAATGTTTAGGTAAGCCCAGGTGCTCTGACTGTACAGTCATGCACAGGAGGGCTACCCCCTCCATCCTTATAATATGTTATGTTAAAGATCTGTTCTGACATAGGGAGTGGGGAGTACCCCAGGGATATGGAAGAGGGCTATAAGGTAAGGTCAAGCCTCACTAACACCATGTCCCCATGCAACCCAGCTCATCTCTATTGCTGCTGCGCCCCCCATGGTGGTCTCACACTGGGACTTTCCCAATAAACTCAAGCAGTACACAATTGTGTGTATTGGGGGCCACCTGGGGGGGTGTCCACTGGAGATACCACCTCTCCCATCATCAGTCACACAGTGGCAGTAGCTAGATCTAACCCCAGATGTAGGGGAGATATGAGTGCTTATGCCACCAGAGTTTTTCCCTGCTGAGGGGCAGGCCACAGCCTCAGGAGCCACCAAGTGGATCTTGCTCTGTGCCACGGTGCAGACAATCGCTAGTGTTTGGTGTCTTCATAAAAGTTACAATGAGATGTATGTATATAGTTTATGATGGTTGTGTTTTATGTTTACAAGTTGTGTCAGGGATTGTACAATGAGGTTAACTTACTCAGATACTGGAAACAGCTTAGTTAATACATGCAAAAGAGATGGTATTGGGGCAGAGGGGCAAAGAGATGCTGGGAGACAACACAAGGACCAGGCAAGGTGGCTTCCTATGCCCAAGGTGGTGTAGATTTTTGGCTGGCTGGCTTAGTTCTGGCCCATGAGTACTATACACTTTTCCAAAGGGAGTGAGCCCATGGCAAACTGTGTTGGCTGTCTAACCCCCAACCTGCCACTGGATTACCACAAGGGGCTCATACACTTACCAGCTTACAACTGTTTTCCTCTACTGCTGGGTACGTTGTTATCCCTCCTTCACTAAGTCCTCCTAACCTAGATAATGGCTAATCTTACATTTAATAGGTGGAATGTGAGAGGACTGAAAACCCCAGTAAAGAGGAAGAAGGTGCTATCTCACCTTAAGAAAGCCAGAACGCAGGTAGCCTTTCTACAGGAGACCAAATTTAATAGGAAAGATCATGAGTTCCTCTGAAGGGACTGGGTGGGCCAGACAGCCTAGGCATCAGCCCCCACCTGGAAGTGGGGGGGTGGCAGTCCTGGTTCACAGGCAGCTTCAATGGTCTCTTATCAAAGCTAGGGCAGATCCCCAAGGTACATGGGTGTATGAACTATATCAGACTCCCTCAGGCCCCATCCTCCTTCGGAATATATATGCACCTCATAAGGATGACCCTGAGTTTTTTCATCAGATTGCAGAGAATGTAATAAATATGGCCACACCAGGAACCCCCACTATATTGGGGGAAGACTTCAGTCTGACACCAGAACCAGTGATGGACAAGTCTTCTAGACTAGGGGACTCTCATAGGAAGGGGCGCATCACCCTGAAGAGTTTGATGAGGGACCATGGGCTAGCAGACCTGTAGAGAATACTGCATCCCTGGGAGAAAGACTACTCCTGCTATTCGTTGGTCCATGGGACACATAGCTGCCTTGAACTTTAGCTCACTTCACCCCCAATAATCCAAGCAGTAGCAGCTTCAGAGATAATTCCCATAATAACCTGTGATCATGCTCCAGTCCTAATGACCATACAGTGGGGCCCCCCTTCCCCTACCTCCACATCATGGAGGCTTGACCCCCTCTGATGAAGGACCTGAAGTTTGTTACATGGGCACAGGGAGAAGGCAAATTGTTTTTGACAGAGAACCCCATCATGGGCTCCATGGTGGAATACATGGGAGGCATTTAAGGCCACCATAAGGGGAAAAATTGTAGGGCATGCAGTAGCCAGAAAGAGGCAATGCGAAGTGCAGCTAAGGACTGGGAAAAAGAGCTGAAGGAGGTGGAAAGAGAGCAAAAGGGGCTTGCCTGCCCATCTCCTCATGGACCACTAGGGTGGAAAATACTAGCTCTCAGACTGGAAATCAATTCTCTCTCTCGTCCCGCAAGGTGGTGGTGGCCATACTTAAAAGTAAACTGAAGTACTGGGAAGGAGGGGAGAAAGGGGGGAAAGTATTACCATACAGACTAGGGAAGCAACAAATGGAAAGGCATATAGCAGGACTGAGAATAAGGAGGGGGCAGTTCATATCACAGGCTCGAAGCTGAACGAGGTTATGGCCACGTATTATTCTTGACTATATGCCTCCACTAGGGGGGCAAACCCCCAGGCCACCAAGGAATTTCTAACCTCGTTAACTCTCCCCACTATTACCAGAGAGCACGCTGAAGCCCTAGATGCCCCGCTGACAACAACAACAGAGGTGCAACAAGCACTGCTTGTACTGCAGCCCAGAAAGGCACCAGAGGGGATGATTCACAGTAGAGTTTTGGCAGACCCCAGCAGACACAGTCGCCCCAATACTGCAACAGGTGTACCAGGAAGTGGAAGCTGAAGGTAGGCTCCCCCCCACAATGCAGGTGGTGATAATCACTGTCCTGCCAAAAAAAGAAATGACCCCACATCCCCAAGTAGCTACTGTCCTACATCATTGATAAATGTGGACAGTAAGATTTTCACCAAGGCCCTAGCTCAAAGATTAAGCCCCCCTTCTTCCGCAGCTTGTACATCCTTCCCAAGTGGGTTTTGTCCCCGGCAGGTATAGCGCTGACCATATGAGGACCCTAGTAAATTTGTCACACATAGCCTAAGGCCTCAATATGCCAGCAACTGCGGTGGCTATTGATTTTGAAAAGGCATTCGATTCGCTGGAGTGGGATTACCTCCATGCTGTCCTGCCCTATCTGGGGATGGGTCCCAGATTTAAGGCCTGGATAAATGCCTTATACAACACCCCCACTGCCAGACTCCTCACCAACTCAGTGCTCTCCCCCCCTTTCAAGTTGGAGTGAAGTACAAGACAGGTCTGCCCCTGTCCCCGTTACTATTTGTCTTGGCAGTAGAACCCCTACCTGCCAAGATTAGGCAAACTGATGGGATATCAGGGATACCTCTAGGACAAACAGAAAACACCACACTTAAGTATGCAGATGACCTTTTGGTCACAGTTTCAGACCTGCCCAAGGCCCTACCCCACCTGTTGGAAGCACTTTAGGACATTCACACCGTATCTGGCCTACGCATAAACCAAACAAAAACTGAAGTGCTCCTACTGAACCCGCTTTCGAAACCCCAAGCATTGGGCACTACAGAACTAAGGTGGGCAGTGGAGGGAATTACGTATTTGGGAATCAAATTTATACCAACTTTCTCCAAGCTCTGGTACTGGAATTTACAACCTGTGCTCCTGGAGATAGTGGATGACATGACCAGGTGGGGCAAGGTCCATGTTATCCTGGCTGGAAAGATTGCTGTAATCAAAATGATCACAGCCCCCAAGATCTTTTATCTGCTGGCGTACATACAGCTGATCCTCTCTCCCGCCTGGTGTTCAAAAATTGACAGGGTGGCCGATAGATTCCTGTGTGACAGGAAACCACCAAGGTACAGCAGGAATAAACTTAGGGCCCACTGGAAGCAAGGAGGATGGTGCCTCCATGGTTTGAGGGCTACAAATGGGCCTTTCATATCCTGCAAACACTCCGGTGGTTTAAGCCCCCTGAAGAGGCTGTACCACAGTGGGTAGAATTAGAAAAAGAGACTAGTCAAAAACCCCAGCTATCTCTGCTAGTATACAACAACCCCTCACCCACCTTAGGGTGCACCCCACCATAGGTCCTTTCCTGCAATGCAGGGCCAGGATGCAGAAACGACTGGGTACAGGCCTTGCCCCAACTATCTCTTACCCCGCTATGGGAAAATGAGGACATTCAGATAGGCAGGCAACTGGTTCACTGGTGGGACTTGGAAAGTAAAGGGGTGCACATGGTTGGAGACCTACTGGCCCCATCGTCTACAGTGGTAGATATATTTTCTAATCTGCAGAACCATTGGGGTATCCCAACCATGGATTTTTGGAAATATTTGCAGATCCACAGCTCCCTCCAGTCTTACATCAAAAAGAAGTCCACAGAAGGCTACCCTACCCCACTACCTATGTGGCTTGCACACCCCAAGGGCATTCACAGTAACATATATTTGGCTCTGATGGACACAATATCTAGCCAGTCTGAAAGTTCCAAGGGCAAGTGGGAAAGAGTTATCCAAAGAAGGTTCACAGAGTCACAATGGAATGAATGCTGGCTAACCGCCCAGAAAAGCTTAAAAGACACAAAGAGTAGACTGATACAGCACAAAATTTTGCATTCTTGGTATCGTACCCCCGTAATATTGCATGCTGCAGGTGCCCTAATCTCTAATCTATGCTGGACATGTCAGAAACAGCCAGGTGACTTGGTACACATCCTCTGGTCATGCCCTAAATGCGAGAGGTCTGGGATCAGGTGTGCGATTTTGGGACCCAGGTGCTGCACCCAAACTATCCTCAGATCCATACCTGTACTCCTTTTGGGTATGAAGTCTGAGGCACCCCACTTATGGGCCCTAGAGCACCGGTGGCTGGCCCAATTAACTATGCAGGTCAAGAGGCTCGTCCTATACAAATGGAGGACTCCTGACAGTCCCTCAGTTCAAGAGGTAATAGCTTCCATGGTGGAGATAGCCTCCATGGACCACCTTTCGCACCTGGCAAGCAATACCACAGCTAAATATCAGACATGTTGGACCCCCCTTTCACAGGTATCTTACCCCTAAGGCTGAGACAGAGTGAACACCAAGAGAAGGGAACCTGTGTTGTACACCTAGTAATGTTGAAACATAGAAACACAGAAACATAGAATTTGACAGCAGATAAGGACCGCTTGGCCCACCTAGCCTGCCCATTTTCCTACCCAACAGATAAGTTGCAGATCCTAGTTATCCAACAGCTTACTTCCTTCTACCCCCCCACTAGGACTGCCTTATGTCTGTCCCATGCATTCTTGAATTCTCCCACTGTTCTTGACTTCACGACCTCCTCAGGGAGGCTGTTCCATGCATCCACAACCCTCTCCATGAAAAAATACTTCCTCACATTACCTCTGAGCCATCCCCCCTTTATCTTCAAATTGTGCCCCCTTGTTCTTGCACATCTCTTTTTCTGAGAGATGCTACCCTCTTGGACTTTGTTGATTCCCTTGAGGTACTTGAACATTTCTATCATGTCCCCTCTCTCCCTTCTTTCCTCAAGGGTATACATATTAAGCTCCTTTAGTCTTTCTTCGTATGTCTTCTGGTGCAAACCCTGCACCATTTTGGTTGACCTCCTCTGGACAGCCTCCACTCTGTTTATATCTTTGCGGAGATGGGGTCTCCAGAACTGCACATAGTACTCCAGATGGGGTCTCACCAACTGTCTGTACAGAGGGATAACAACTTCCTGTTTTCTACTATTGATGCCTCTCCCTATGCATCCCAGTATCCCCCCAGCCTTCCTTACTGCCTTCTCACATTGCTTTCCCACCTTTAGGTCATCTGATATAATTACCCCCAGGTCACTTTCCATTTTTACTGTTGTCAGTATCCCACCCTCCATTGTGTACTCTTCCCCTTGGTTTTTGTTTCCCAGGTGCATTACCTTGCACTTCTTTGCATTGAATCTGAGCTGCCAAACATTTGACCATTCCTCCAACCTTGTCAAGTCCCTTCTCATCCTTTCCACTCCATCTTGTGTATCAGCCCAGTTGCAGATCATTATGTCATCTGCAAAGAGACATACTTTTCCTTCCAGTTCCTCTGACATGTCACTTATAAAGACATTAAAAAGAACCGGTCCCAGTACTGAACCCTGCGGTACCCCACTAGTAACCCTCCTTTCTTCACTGTGGAATCCGTTTACTACTACCCTTTGTGTCCTGTTGTCTAGCCAATTTTTTATCCAGGCTACCACCTTGGGACCCACTCCAAGGCTGGCTAAGTTGTGTATTAATCTTTTGTGTGTGACTGTATCAAATGCCTTGCTAAAATCTAGGTAGGCCATGTCCACAGCCCCTCCCTGGTCTACTACTTTGGTCACCCAGTCAAAGAAATGTATTAGATTCATCTGACATAACCTTCCCATCATGAATGCATGCTGCCTTGGGTCCTGTGCCCCACTGGCTTCTAGGTACTAAACAATTCTTTCCTTCAGAAGTGATTCCATCATTTCTCTACCACAGAGGTCAAACTAACTGGTCTGTAGTTTCCTGCCTCTGTCCTGCTTCCACTTTTGTGAAGAGGAATCACATCTGCCCTCCTCCAGTCCTCGGGTACCACCCCATCCTCCTATGATTTGTTAAAGAGAGTAGTCAGCTGTGTCACTAGTTCTACCCTTAGTTCTTTTAGAATTCTTGGGTGAATCCCATCAGGCCCCATTGCTTTGTCCACCTTCAATTTTATTAGTTCTTTCAGAACCCTTTCTTCTGTAAATGGACTGGTATCGACCCCCGTCTTCAGAGTGTTTCACTTGCTTGGTTTAGGTACCTCCCCCTTATCTTCCTTTGTGAATACTGAGCAGAAATATTCGTTCAGTATCCCTGCTTTTTCACTGTCACTCTCTGACCACATTCCCTTCCCTTTATTAAGCCTCAGTATCCCTCCTTTGGTCTTTCTTAGCTCCCTAATATACCTATAAAAGGTCTTTTCCCCCTTCTTAACAGAATTGGCTATCCTTTCCTCAGTGTGGGCCTTTGCTATTCTGACTGCCTTCCCTGCCTCTTTCTACTTTAACTGATAAAAAAGTTCTCTGTCCTGCTTCTTCTGAGTTTCCTTATATTTCCTGAATGCTATCCTTCTCTCCTTAACATTCCCTGCCACCTCTTTTGAGAACCATAGCATTTTTTTTCCTTCGTTATGTTTTGTTGATTTGCTTTACACAAAGGCTTGTTACCTCTATGATGGCTATTTTGATTACTCCCCATTGTTACTCCACCCCTCCTTCTTGCCTGTTTGCTAGTGCTTTTCTGAGGCACTCTCTCATTTTCCCAAAGTCAGCCCTCCTAAAGTCCAATACTCTTGCTTTTGTATGGCTTGATTGTATGGCTGTGTTTATCGTGAACCACACTGTTTGGTGGTCGCTTGTTCCCAGATGGCTACCCACTTCTAAATCTGAGATTCTTTCTCCATCCCCATTTGAGAGTACCAGGTCTAGGATTGCTCCCTCCTCAGTGGGTTTCAATACTAGCTGTCTGAGCCATGCCCCTTGTAGGGCATCAAGAATGACCCTGCTCTTGGATGTGCCTGCAGCAAAGGTGCTCCAGTTAACATCTGGCATATTAAGGTCCTCCCATCAACAATATCTCCCCTTTTTCTGCCATTCTAAGGATGCCTTCTATCATTTCCTTGTCCATTCCCTTCCCCTGAGATAGGGGTCTGTATACAACCCCCATGCGGATTGTGGTACCATTTCCTGTCTCCAGAGTGACCCAGAGAGCCTCATCTTCTCCCTGTTTACTGTTTAGTTCCATTGCTTTGATCCCTTCCTTTACATACAGAGCTACTCCTCCTACTCATTTACCCTCCCTGTCCCTCCTGTAGATTGTGTATCCTGGTATGTTGTCATCCCAGTCATGGTTCTCTCTGTACCATGTTTCTGTGACTGCCACAATATCCAGGCAACCCTCTTCCCTCAAGGCCACTAGTTCAGAGAGCTTGTTACACAGATTACTGGCATTGGTACTCATCACCCTCCACTTTTTGATGGCCTTACCCCTTTTAGCCCCATCCCTGTCCTTATTGCCTTTGTCTTTTTTTACATTTACCTCTGTCCTGCTCCCTAATGACTTCTGTACCTTGGTGTTTACCTCACTGATTACAGTGTTTTGTGGGGGGTGGCTGGGATTTCCCTACTCCTTTTCAGTGCCTCCCCCCTTGGCAAGTTTAAATGCTTGCTAATGAAGCATTTAAACCTCTCACCTAGGATCCTGGTCCCCCCCCCCCGACAGATGCAGACCATCATGCCAGTATAGGTCTGCATCCCTCCAGGTTGCTCCCCAGTCCCCATTAAAGCCAAAACCCCGAGCTCAACACCAGTTCTTCAACCATTCATTGAATTCCCTGGTGAGGAGTACCCTAGCATCACCCTTGCCATAGACAGACAGCACCTCCGAGAAGGCCCCTTCCCAACTCTACAAACTCCTCTTGCACTGCTCTGATCCCATTCCTAGCCAGTTCATTTGTCTCTAGGTGGACAATGACATCCAGCTCCCTCCCTAGTGCAGCTGCTTCCACAATCCTGAGGATTCGCTTCCTGTCCCTCCTAGCCATGATGCCAGGCAGGCACCTTACCTCCCTCTCCCCTTTCTCCCCCACTTCTACCCCCTAATGATTGAGTCCCCCACCAGGAGTTGTTTCCTTCTCCTGTGGGGCCCCATGCTACCCTTCTCTGGGTCTCCTTTGTGAAGTTTCCCAGCATCCTCCTTGGTCTCCACTGCAGGTGCCTCCATAGAGCAACCACTATCCACCAGAAGAGCATATGAATTGTGGAGAGGTACAGCTGGAGGGATGCAACTCTGTTCTACCACCCTCTCCTCCTGAGCCCACCCTGGTCCAGCCTCTCCTCTCCTTTTTCTTGGCAACCTCTGAGGTAGTGGCATTGGCTCTGGTGGTCCCTGGGTGGGGGAGGAGGTTTCATGAATCCTAGCCAGGTCAGCCTGGAGACAGGCAACCTCCTCCCTCAGACCAGAGAGGTGCCTGCAAATAGGGCAGCATTGCAGCCTCCAGAATGTCTCCTAAAACACTGCCACCCCACAGCCATTGCACTGCACCACTCCTATCATGTCTTATTTTATGTCCCCTCTGCCATTTCTCTGTATGCTTACTCTGTCCTCTCCTTACAACTCTCACCCTTCCTGTTCTGGGACAGCAACTTCCTATATTCTTCAGTAGTCTCCTTCTTCCTTGCTCAGTGTCAGACCTCCACCAGCTGGTGGGGTAGAGCGAGCTACTTTTTTCCTTTAGGGTTGACAAAGCTAATGTTTCTCTATGATCCTTCCCTTCATACTGCCAAACAGGAAGTTCCTGTTGTCAGTCAAATCCAGTGGCTATTAAAGTAGAACTGGCTTAGCGTGGGCGGGTGGAGGGGTGGGATGGAGGGCAATTAGTAAGAAAAAAGGCTAGCAACAGGAAGTTAAAATTGGAGTCACCTGCTTTTATATTGTCTAAGCCACCCCCCAATTAAGCTCTCTCTTCCTACTGATTTAGCAAAGTAGGTTGATACAGTACCCTTCCCAGCACAGAACACACACTGACTTTCTTTCTTTTCTTTTTTTAACCCTAAATAAGACCCCTTCTACTTCTAATAAAGTATCTGTCTGCTTAATCTCAACAGACACTGACTTCTGCTGGGACAGAAGTGTTAAATTAGTAAGAAAATGGTAGCTTCCTTTAGTTAGCTGCTTTCTGCTCTACAAGCAAGATTTCTGTCTTCCAAAGGCTAGCAACAGGAAGTTGTAATTGGAGTCACCTGCTTTTATATTGTCTAAGCCACACCCCCAATTAAGCTGTCTCTCCTCCTACTGATTTAGCAAAGTAAGTTGGTACAGTACCCTTCCCAGCACAGAACACACACTGACTTTCTTTCTTTTTTTAACCCTAAATAAGACCCCTTCTACTTCTAATAAAGTATCTATCTGCTTAATCTCAATAGACACTGACTCCTGCTGAGATAGAAGTGTTAAATTAGTAAGAAAATGGTAGCTTCTTTTAGTTAGCTGCTTTCTGCTCTATAAGCAAGATTTCTATCTTCCAAAGGCTAGCTACAGGCTAACTCCATTAGTAGTGACTGTTAGGCTGAGGAGTGTTGCTAACCTCCATTTATCCTACAGATTGTCAGTAAGGTCCCTAATGTATATAGTTGGACACTGCATCCCAATAGAATAGTGATTTTTTGTGTTCTGTTTTCCAGGCAGGGTGCAGGTTGCCATGAGCAAGCACCAGTCCCCCAAGACCACCACAGCCCTTAGCTGGAGCACGGAAGCCATGATTCTCCACCCACCTTCAGGGACACAGCAACAAGAGTTGGTAAGTGCACAGTTCAATTCCCTGCTCTGACTGTTGAATTTAACTGAGAAACAAGGTTGTCTGTGCAACCAACAACCCCTACCCGATGTATTTCCATTTCCTTTGTTGATTGTAAATAAGTTGGAAAATCAATAAAAACATAACTGCAAAAGAACACAAACATAATACAGTACAGTACAATCAATAAAATAACATGTTCAGTGATAATAGACGAAACTCTCATGTTTGCGCACCATATCGACTCTCTGGTCAAGACAGTCAATACCAGAATTGGTGTCCTGCACAGGCACAGGCAATACTTCTCTCCAGGGGCCCTCTGCCTCTCAGTCCATAGTTCCATTATATCTACTATTGGTTATGGACTAGTGGTCTATGGGGTGGCAATGGATATAGCACTCAAGAGGGTTCAGACTGCACTCAGTAAAGCCTGCAGACTCACCCTTGATGCTGAGCATAGCACTCACACCTGCACTCTGTACAAATGCACAAATTGGCTGTCATTAAGAAACAGGGTCAAATTCCAGACTTGCATCCTAGGGAAGAAGGCTCTATTGGGTAAAACACCACCTTGTGTAGGCAATTTGATCAAGACAGCCAACTCATTACAGGTCACCAGAGGTAGGACTAGAGGGACCTTGGCTATCCCCTTCTGTCACACCTCACCTGGGCAATGTGCAATTTCCTACCAAGCCCTCCTGTGGATGAATGAACTCCTCAAGCATCTCTTGGCCACCAGTTGTCTGGTCCAATTCAAAAATGACCTCATACAGCACCTAATAACCCTCTCTAAGTGCACCTGCCCCTAAGTCCAGCCACATCTGCTCTCTCTGCCCCCCAGCAAGCACTAGGCAGGCCTCAAGTACCCCCTCCCTTTGTCCCTTCTTATGACTTGCCTCACCAATCAGTTTGCATCATGCTCCTTCGGCACCCACCACCCCACCTTCCCCTCCTCCAACTCCCAGTTCAGTGAGTTTCCCTAACAGTCACTACTAATGCAGGCTGCATGACCATGCCCCCTCACACCCCACCATATACTCTAGCATGTCTTCTCTGCTCAGCCTCCCCTCACCCTCCCATTTCTCCCTATACTTTAGCACCCTTCTTCCCCAACCTTCACCTTCACTGCAGTACCTACCTCTCTCTCGTACCTCATTTCTTCACCCCACTGCCAGCTATCCCCATCCTTCTGAACTACTGACATGGCACTTTGTGGCTGCTCGTTCCTCTCTCCACCCTCAAAAAGTGTTTTTCTTGTTATTTTAACTTGTACCTATGTTTTGAGTTATTTTGTAAATTCTGAATCCAAGCTGTATTGTTCATTGTGATGTACCTTTGCTTTCTCCTATTATACTTTGTTTTGCAGTCTATAATGTGGAACCTTTGTAAAAGAGCTAGCACTCAAAGGCCTTTTCTGAATCACTAAATAAATAAAGATAACATATTAAAGAGCTAAGATAATTTTTAAGATGCTTTTTAAAAATTTCTTGTCCTATACCTTGTTGCTGTAAAGATATTAGTCATTTTTCCCAATTTATTGCTGCTCTTACTGAGTAAGCACTCATACCCATTCCTGTGTTTATATTTGGAACAACAAGTTTAGATGCAGTATTGGATCTTAAGGTCCTATCTACTGTCTTAAAATTGTACAATGAAAATAGAGGAGAATCAATCTCTAGTTTTTAAATATTATTTGTCAGAAAGTTTAAATTATATAAACAACTTAGATTTTGGGTAACCAATCTACCGATGGGTTTGATAAGGTAGTTTTAAAGCAAACCTACATACAGCATGACAAGAAATAATGAGTAGTGACATGTCAGAATTAATTAATACAGAAAACAAAAAATGAGTTATAATTCATCAAAGATAGCAACACATTGGCCCAGATATTCAGAAGAGTTGTGCATGGCACAACAGTGTTGTGCCATGCACAACCCACTGATGCACCCCAGCATGATATTCAAATGGGGATTGTGCCTGGCATGAATCCTGATGCACCGGAGTGCATCAGTAACGTATGCTGCACAGGTGGGGGCATGCCCATTACTTCCAGGACATCCTGGATATTCAGCCTGGGATGCTGAGTCCATTCATGCACAACCCCTACTTGTGCTGCACACAGGTGAGCCAAAAAAAAAAACAACAGCTGGCCATTCACAGGTGAGCTGCTGTATTGCAGAGTGCAACATGGCAGCTGCCACCTGTGGGTGGCCATCTGAGCTCCAACTGCATCTTCGTGGTGGCACCCCCCATGCCTGATCGTGGGCATACATAGAAGAAGTTAAACATCCTATATCCCTGGTGGTCCAGTGGACTGCTTGCAGCCCGATCGCGGGCATATGTAATAATAAGGAGAGCTCCACAGTACCCCCTCCCCTCCCTGCCACTGAGCCCCACCGCCCCGCTCCCTCCAGTCAGCGGTGGGTGGCAGCACCCCACCCGCTTGCTGCCCTGCTGCCCACTGACTGACAGTGTACGGTAGGGCTGTACACCCATTGGTCCACAGCGTGAGCCAATGGGCATGCAGCCTGTACTATACTACACATTCCAGATATGTGAAAGGAGTTTAAATTATATCTTATGCCCGCGATTGGGCTTCAAGCAGTCAACTGAACCACCAGGGATACAGGACGAGTTTAAATTACATCTTATGCCCACAATTGGACGTGAAGTGGTCCACTGGACCACCAGGGATATGGGACAGTTAAATATGATACTTAAGCCCATGATTGGGCATGAAGCAGTCCACTGGACCACCAGGGATATTGGACAATGTATTAAATCTACATATGCCCACGATTGGGCAGAGGGACACATTGCCATGCTGTGCAGGGGGCGTCAATCCCTGATGGCTGCTGCCTGGCAGGCGCCAGGCGTAAGTCACCAGGGATCAGTGCACCTGCATTCAAATGGGGCCATAATGACATGCAAATGGCCCCATTTGCACCTTGCATACATTATGGTGCCATTTGCATGTGCACTTTTGAACATCGTGGTTGTTGCGCATAGTGCAACAGGACTTGCGCTAGCGCATCCCTCTGCTCCATTCTGGCCACTTGCACTGGTGCAGTGCCACTGCACCATGCACACTGTGCATGGCCAGGGTGAGATATTCAGTGATGCTGTGCCATGGCGCAGCTCCATTGAATGTCACCCAGTCAATGCCCTGTGCAGCCAAGTTGCGCTGTGCCCAGGCTTGCACCATAGCTGGCACAGTCTGAATATCCAGGCCCTTGTTTGCAACTGCAATCCTAGATTGAGTAGTCAATAGGTTCTGTAATTTGAACAGGATACCCAGTCTCTGATTAATTTGCCTGCTGGTCAGTTTTATAGGGAAAGTCCAATAAGACCCCTAGATATTTAAACTGGGTGACCTGTTCAAGTTGAACCCCAAGGGTATCCTGAACTATGAGTGGTATACTCTTGACCAATCTTTGTTTAGACCCAAACAACATGCTCTTTGTTTTTTTTTTTGTGTTTTGCTATTCAAGAGCAGGTGATGTTTTCTGAGCCAAAAATCCAAGGTCTGTAAATCAGCATTTAGGTTTAAGTTTATAGTATCCACAGTGGGAGAGCTACTATACAAGATTATATCATTGTCATACATTGCAATATCCATTCTCTCAAAAAGTGTAGGCAACTCATCCTCAAATAAAGAGAACAGAAGTGGCCCCAAGATAGATCCCTAGGGCACTCCTAGTTCCATGGTTCTGCAGCCAGACAACACACCCTTGTAGGTCACCCTAAGTGGATGACCTGCCAGATAGCTCTCAAACCAATTACAGCATAAGTTCACTAGTCAGAGGCACCTCAGCCTCCCATACAGCAGGCTATGGTCAACCAGGCTGAAGGCCTTGGATAGGTCCATGTACACAGCAAAAGTAAGCTCACTCCTCTCCATAGCTCCATTGATGTGGTCTGTGAACCTAGCCAAGGCCGTACCGGTCCCGGTCTTATGGTGCTTATGAAAGCAATGCTGCTCAGGTGACTGAAGAGCTGTGGAACTAAGGCACTCTGAGAGTTATTCATTAACAATTTTCTCCAAAAGTGTATCCAAGGATGGCAGCAAAGATATTGGTTGATACGCCCTTTGTACAGGAGTTTCTGATAGTCCTATATAAGAGAAGGTCAGGAGGGGAGTCAGATAATTTGAAGTGTGCCCAGGTGAGATCACAAGACTTGCACTGATCAGTAATTTCTGTGGTAATCCAGGTGTAATGGTAATATTTGACTCTGGATTTCTAAGTGGTGAATGCTTGTCACAAACAAAGGGGAATTTGGAATGAAACAGGCAGAAGGTAACATCAATATCAGAAGAGGAGGGTATGACTGTCCTATCTGCTGCAGCAAGGTCACACAGGACAGCAGTTGTGTTCAGTGACCGTAGGGTTCTAGTCCAGATGTATTTTGGGGAGAAGGGTGGATGCTGGATTTTTGTGATGCAGAACATTATGCAGTGGTCACTGAAAGCATGCAGCAAAATACCTGCTGCAACAGTGCAGTGGTGATGGGAGGAGAGAACCCAGTCCAAGACAGAGTAGTTTTGGGAGTAATGGTTGAGCCAAGTAGGTTCAGTGATAAGTTGTGTGAAATTAAGGGACTCAGCCTTGTGGGTGGTTAGCCAGGAAGCTAGGGAGAGCAAGTTATTATTGAAATCCCCTAGAAAAATGAGTTCACCAAATGAGGAAAGAGATGTGATGGTAGAGATGGAATCAACAAGGCAGGAGGATGACATCTTATGTGAGCTATAGAAAACATCAATGAAGGTGGGCACAGAGGAGATGAATAACAGCTTGACAAGGAGAAACTAGTGGGAGGAGAGTGCAACCTCTCTAAAAAACATGGTGCAAGAGAGACTTTGATGGGCATAGATGGCAACATCACTCCCACATTTTCCCCTGTCCGGCCTGAAGAGATGATGGGAAAGGCCAGGCTAGAGTCTGGGATCCTGGAGAAGATCATGATTCTAAGATACAAAGGATAGCTGGAGAGTATTGTGAGATCAAGAAGGACAGGAGGTCAAATTTTTGAAGAATGTCCCAAGCAGTAAGGTGAAATACAGTATGCTGAAACCTTTAGTAGCAGGGGGGGCAGGGATGGAGGGAGGAAGAAAGGAAGGGAACAGGGTTGTATTCTATGCCACCAGACAGGAGAAGGAGCAAGAAGCAGAGCCAACTGATGGAGTGGGATTTCCACCCCTTAGAGCTAGGAAGAGGGTGGGGGGAACAGGAAAGGGAGAGGACGGTGTGATGCAGAAATTCTGGGTTGGGGGGGATAGGAAACCAGGGTGGATAAGAGGGGAGGAGGGTAAAGGGGAGCAGTGAGGGCTGGGTGGGTGGTGGGGGGATGGTGACGGGTAGGTGGGTTAGCGGAAGAAGGAAGGAAGAGTGGGTAGGGACAGGAGGGGAAGGATAAGGCAGAGAAGATAAATAAACATTGTAAGCATGAGGAGAAAATGGAATTGCCACTGTTATGCAATAAAGTACATTTGGAGTATGAATTAACGTATGGTTAAGCACTGTAAAGTTGCACCTAGAACTGGCCTAAACAGTAACTAATAATATATGAGATATCTACAACAGGCTTGTGAAGGCTGCTGTGCAGATTGATGCACAGAACACTGAAAGAATTTGTGTGACTGCAAATAAGCAGAGTGAAGTGCTGGTAAGTGGCATGTATAACTTGCAATCACAATAGCTAAGCAGTGATTAGTATATGAGATCGCTACAACAGGCTAGTGGGAGCTGTTGTGTAGATGGGCACATAGCAGATTGACAGCACTTCAGCAAATGAAAATATTCAGATTGGAATACTAATAAGTGGAGTGTTTGGCTTACTATGCCAAAAGTAAAAAAAAATATGTATGTATTTAAGACAATGCAAAATAAGATGCACCAAGATAGGGTTATACTAGAAGTCTGCAAAATTAATTTTAAATTGAAGATACAGGCTGTAGGGAGAAGGATGAGGGGCTAGCTAGCCAACTAGTATGCACAGAGACAACAGTGCCAGGCAGAGAAACTCATTAAGGAGGAAACATAGCACCAGCTTGATAGGGTGCAACTCAGTTGTGCACAGTTAGTATAAGTTTAAGTAATACAGGTCGGCACTAAGGCACATGGAGCACAGCCTCACATGATACTCACTGACAATGGAGAGTTTCAAAAAAGTTGGAAGGAGGCAGGCCTGAGGAGAAGCGTGGCCAGCCAATGGCTGACTCATAGTTGACTCCAGGGAAATTCCTTTGATGCTCTTATTCCTGCAACTCTAGGCAGACTCCTTTAATGTCCTTCTTCCTGTATCCCCTAGAACTCTGGATGCTGTGTGCAGGGCTGCTTGTAAGGCCTGTTCTTAGATAGGAGTTACATCCTGGCCCTGCCCACTCCTTTGCTGACTGGCCATGGGCGAGGGCATCTTGAGGTGAAGTCCCTTAGTCCCACAGAGGAACTTGAAGCCAGCACCAAGGATGGAAAACACCGTAGCAAGCATTAAAAAAAGCAAAGAAAGCCCCAGTTCCAATCTGGTGCTCAGCCCTGTCCCCCCACCATGCCTTCACTGATTGGCCATGGGTGAGGGCAGCCTGAGGTTAAGTTTCTTTAGTTCCTTTGAGCAAAGTGAAGCAGACAGTGATGGTAGGGGAAAGTGGGTTCACTGGAATTGACCCGACCTCTCCCCCATATGGCTCCTTCTGCGACTGAATGGAAAATATGCGTATAAAAATTAAGAATCAGCCTTTTGAACCAGACTAAGTAGAAATCATTGGACAATGGCTAGAACTGAACTAGCAACTGAATTGTGAGAAAGGCACTATTCTGAACCCACAGTAGTGATAGAATAAAAAAAAAATGATTTTAGAAGTCTAGCTAGATGTCCCTTAATGACATTACAGGTGACGACTACTAAAATTATTTTGTACATATCACCAACTAAAGAAGTGAGACAAAAAGGAGTAGAAATGCCACTTTGCACAATGTTGCAAAGTCAAAATAATAGGGCATCAAATAACGATTAGATGCTTATGTATTTTGCTAAATTGAAAATAACATACAGGAAATTTTAATAACATATATAATTGTGATTCTTTAAATAAAACAGAAGTATTGTTTAATTATTAAAGGCATTTGAGCAATTGTTATTGTCAGTCCTGCATCCCCATCCCCATCTCTTCACTTTACTCCCCATTTTTCTAACCATTTCTACCCCCTCTCCATTCCTTGCCATCTCTCATTTACTGCTCCTGTCTTCCCCCTCTTCCCCTGTCCACCCAATTCCCCTGCCCTGCCCGCTTTCCTCTAATATTTGACTCATATCAGTTTGTGTTTTGCTTAAGCCTCATTACACCTCCTTGTTGACTGTTGTGTTCCACAGTATCATATTATATTGTCTTACACTACTTATGCACTGTGGATCACTTCCAGTTATGTAAATGTTGTATTAATGTGTATTTTTTTTTTCCTGTATTTATTGATTCATGTACTCAAGGCTTCTACCTTAACTACCGTATCTTCCTAAATATTGTACATCCAGAAGCAAATGATTTGATACCTTTTAATGGAACAACATAGATGTAACAACAAGAACAAAGTGCTCTAGCTTTCGGACCAACCAGTCCTTCTTCAGAAGCTCAAGAAATATTATATAAAATATAAATATTGTACAGTAATTGCTTTTTGCTTCCCTTAGTCCCCTTCCCCAGGGACACAGCTGGAAGCAAGCCTCAGCTCAGTGTGCTTCTCCCAGTTACCAAACTTTTAAATAAATAAAAAAAATCTGAACAGATGCTAAATACTGTAGATATGAACATATGTAAAAGAGAAAGACTGCTACAAAATAATTTTTCTGTTTGCAGTTTAAAGTATATAAGTCCTAATAGTAGAACACACAAACAAGTCAATATATTAAGAAAATGACAAAATGTTGTATTGTATGCTGCCAACAACCATACAATGACTGAAGGAGTTTGAAAAACAATGATTGCCTCTTGACAGCTGTTACTGAAACATAATGAGAAAGTGTTAACAATATGCGCTAAGCCTAATGAAAATAATCAGAACCTCGCAGATCAGTCATATTGGTCTGATCAGAAGTCAAACAGGTTTGAGTGAGCATGATCAAATCCTGCTAATGCTATGATGACTGCTAACAGAAACTACAAGATTGTGTCAGTGGTGAGGAATGCCATATGAAATTCTAAAACATGGTGAAAAGGGGGAGGTCACAGAACATTGCTTCTAGCAACCTGAATATGACTATAGTAAATGAAGGTGGCGGTGAAAAACAAGGGTGCAAAAGGAAGGACACTAAATAAGATTTATTGAAGTTAACCCAACTTGCCTACCCTCTGGAGCCATGCCACCCTCTTGCCCCCCAAATTGTGTCCTTGTCATTTTGTCTATGTGCTACTTTATACTGTAAGGGTGTGAATCCTCTGGTTCCACCATACCAGTTCAACAGCTGTATGGGTCACCACAGTACCATGACACGAAAATGGCGATGGCGACATTGCCTCATGGCAATTATGCCACCTGACTGCCATTGCACCCAAAGCACCAGGGCACATCCTCACTGTTTAAAGGGAGCTTCACCTCCCACAGTCCCCGGAAAATAATTAAATTACTTCCAGGTTGGCGGTGTAGGGGGAAAAGAGTGCAACATCCCTGGAGTGGCAACAATGGCAGGCACTGCGAAATGCTGATCATTGGAATGACTGTCACATGGGTTGCAGTGCCCACATTGCCATCGCGGTAATAGTTTCGCTGCACTGATGGCACACCGAATCATATCTGTCACTGACTTCCTCAAATAGTGCAGATTGCAATGTTTTTTCTTTAGTTCACAGCTCGGTCAATTTGGGGTATTTTGAACCCATATTTCCAAGATAGTCAACTCACCATTCCTTCTCCTGGACACATATGAGACCTCTTGATAATCTGTCAACAAATGTGTGTGTTTTTTTAACTTACCTCAAAACCACATTTGAGCTGAGAGTTACATGATGCCACTTAGGTGTTCATAAGATACGGTGATAACTAAACAATCCTGAAAATTTGGTCTCAAAATGGTACTACCTGTAGTAGTATTTTTATTTCTTAGGTGCCCAATCCTGCTGGCTCTGGGTGCTTTGCAAAATACATAAAATACAACAGCAGTACAATCAATAAATTAAATAATTTAGTATATATATTTGTTTTCTTTTTGTGGTACAGTGATTACATGTCAGTGGGTTATGCTGTTGAATTTTTTTGTATTCTTTGGTAATGAGGTAAGGCCCATTAGGGACAAGTGCCTGTTTTTAGGGGTGATCTGGGAACACTGGGGTGGTATAGTGACTTGCTCAGAGTCACACAGTGTGCAAATGGAGGTTGTGGGAATCAAACCCATGTCTACTGGATTTGCCACGCTCATTAGCAGCTCATTACTCTAACCTCTAGGCTATACTGCCAATTGATTGTGTTTTAGCCTCCACTTAAATACTTTAACCAAGGAGGCCTCCCTAGGCTCACAGGGCAGCTGATTCCAAAGAACTGGAGCTGTTTCTACAAATGCCCAGTCCCCTGCCAACTTCAAACAAGATTAGGAACCCCCAGGAGGCCCACTTCAGAAGAATAGAGGGGGTGGTCAGTAGTATAGTGTATGGACACAGAAGCTTTTAAGTAGTCTGGGCCTAGATCATGCAGGGTTTTGTCAGCAAACTTACCTGGAAGGAAACATGCTACCTCAGAAACAGCCAGTGCAATATCCACAGAACAGAAGAGATACTGCATGCTTGGAGAGAGACATTCTGGCAATCAAGCAAGCTGTGGCATTCTGCACACTCTGCAAGTGGCATACCAGACCTACAGATAGCCTGTGATAAAGAGCATTACAATAGCCCAGTCTGGAAGTAACAAACGCATGCACCAGTGTCTTTAGATCCTGTGGACTAAAACGGCTTGATCCACGCAATGTTCCTAAAATGGAAAAACCCATCATGGTCCACAGATGACCTGATGTTCTACTGTCAGCTTATGGTCCATTATGACACCCAGATTATTCACCCTGTATGTGGCAATGAGCTGAGAAATGCTGCTGAGATGTAATCATACTCTGGATACCTGCATCCACCATCAAATTACCAACAATTGATTATGTTATGAACAAAAGAAAAAAATCATGCAAAAAAAGTATACACACAACCATGATTTTTTTTTGTTTGTTTTTATGTCTAATTCAGGGACATTAAAGGGAAACACTGGAAAAGGCACAGCTTCCCCTAGTCGATACAAAAATGCCTGATTAGTGCTTTTAGACAGTAACAATTTTTTTAAGTTACCTCTAAATACATTTTTAGTGATTTAAACAGTGGCTCACAGTTTCCACTTTCTATTGCTGGCAACCACCATTTCCTGAGCAGCAGTGAGGTTCCCTAGCACACTTTATGCTAATATATCCTACCGACCAATAGCAGAGGCTGTCCAGACATATTAGCATAAAGTGAGCTAGGGAAGCTCACTGCTGCTCATGAGATGGTGGCTACCAGCAATAGAAAGTGGAAGTTGTGGGTAGCTGTTTAAAACATAATAAAAAAAAGTTATTACTTTCTGAAAGCACTAATCAAAAGTTTTTACAGTGTCAGGGGAAAGCTGTGTCTTGTCCAATGTTTTCCTTTAAACAGTCAGTGGATCTGGGTTTTGGTTCTAATCTGGAGTGGACAACAGGGGAAGTGATGCAGAAAGGGTGTGACGAGACAAGATTACAGCAGTGAATTGGATTATTTTTGTTTTAATTTACCAATGTGAAATAGGCAGCTGGGGAAGTGATGGGGGTAGACAAGATGGCAGTTGGTAGGATTTTTTTGTTGTTGTTTTTTTACCAACATGGAACAAGCACCAGGAGAAGTAAAGGAGGTGGGGTGACATGTATGGTACTATTGGGATATTATTTTTTTTGTTTTACTGATATGGTTCTGACAATGGGGAAAGTTATGGCGGCAGCAAAATGCATAGCAGTGGGTGGGACTGTTTTTTGTTTGTTTTACCAGTGTGAAGCAGGTACTCGAAGCAATTGAAGGGGACAAGATGTATGGCAACGAGTAGATTCTTTTTTTTTGGTTGTTATTTTACCAAAGTGGAGCTGGCCCCAGTGAAAGCCATTGGGAGGGGGAAGGGACAAGATGTATGGCAACATTTTTTTTTTGTTAACACCAATGTGAAGAAGACACAAGGAAAGCACAGTTACCAGCACTTAAGGAGATGTGAGAGGGAACGGGCAGGAGACAGACTGCTGCATAGCAGCTTCAGCTTGGAGGCAGGTAAGACACAGCTGCTTAGGAATGAGGGAAGAAAAATGTGTGACACACATGGCTAGGGAGGGTTTCCTGGGCAGGGAGCATAGTTGTATTTAAAAAAAATAGGAACTGGGAAAAATGTGGATTGAAAAGAGAGAGTTTCATGAGTTAGGCACATGAAAGCTGTTTTAATTAAAAAAAATTAAAAACAGTGATTGGGCAGGGAGGATATCCTGAGCAGAGAGAGAGAGGAGGGTTTGCTTCACTGAAAACATAAAGAAGTGATGTGGTAGAGGGGAGGAAAAGGGAGTAAAACAGGAGGCATTGCCTGCACAGCATCATCAAAATGGCAAAAAACCCAGCATCCTGGGAGTGGTGAAACTGAGTTGAAAAGTGTGCTTCTCAGCTGACAGCTGCATCATCGGCCAAATCATCTGGCAATGATTACTGTCTGAGTTCCAATTGACACAACACCTGAAGCACCTCCAGAACTTGCTCTTTCTATGAAAGCTACACAATTACTGTACCTTTGATTTGTATTCTGCACTCAAATATAAAAACATACAAAAAAATCCTTATAGAATTAAAAGTGGAGATCTGTTGAGAATGATTGCATTTTTCCTGGAGTAGATATATACATCCACTGCCTTCTCCAACTCTACAATTTACACCACATCTGTCAAACACATCCCTTAGACACCTTCCACCATCCAAGGCCTGAAAGAAGCTATCACAGGTGGCATTTACTAAAGTCCACTTATCGACAATGAGAAAAGCTGCCATCAGCAACATTTGTAAGGGTGCCCAGCTCTCCCGGGGGGGGGGGGGCGCAGGATTGCCCCCAAACTGCTGTAACTGAAAGAATATCCCTATATATTGAGGGTGCAGGCAAGATCATTGCCAAATGTGGATCTCTAAAGGATGTCTCCCTCCTCAAAGGGTAGCCCATGACATGTGTGACCACAATTGAGTGAAACCAAGAACGGCTAGTCAATTGCAGCAAATGTCAGGGGGTCTATGGACGAGTTATGGTGATTGGAGGGGGGGTTCACACATATAGCAACAGGTTGTCACTACATGTATTTGTGTAGGGGGGTTGGAGCGAGCACGCTCAGCGAGGGGCAGGAGGGTTTTTGAGGGCTGGTGCCATGGTGGGATGCTGAGCTGTCCTTGTGACATGGTGGGTGGGTTTATGACTTGGGTGGACAGGATGCTGGGTTCATGTCTGAGCGCATGTACATTTTTGTTGCACCCTGCCCTAATTTGTTTTTTCTTTTGCATGTTCCCCGCCGACATGCAGGGGTGCAGGGGGCATAGCCCCCTGCATAAAATGTAATAATTGTAAGTCACCAGCGCTGTTTCACTGTGTGCTGGGGAGTCTCATTACCAAAACTGTTTTTTGGCAATGTGACTTCGCCCTAACGGTGATCGCCTTTCAGTGGCCACCATTATGACATAGAAACCTCCCAAGGGGTGAAGACAAGAGCACTGTCAGGTTGCAGCTTTTAGATGGATATCTCCCACTCCTGAGGGGGCATGCAGAATCATCACTAAGCTGTGACTCTCAGAAGGATGCTCCCACTCCAGAGAGAGGTCAGGGGCTGACAAGACTGCCACCAAGCCATGGTTCTCAGAAGGATTTCCCCTTTCTTAAGAAGGGCATATAGAATCTTCACTAAGCTTTGGTTCCCATAAGGATGACCACCCTCTCGTGGGGGCAGGCAAGATCACTGCTGAATGAAGGCTTGCATAAGGATGACCCCTCCCCCCTCTCCTGAGGAGGGCAGGCTGGATCACTGCCTAGCTTTGGCTTGAAATGCCATTTGCAGTCTTGAAAGAAGTTGCCACTGGTAGCATTGGCTAAAGCCTGATCAGTGGCATGGGGAGAGCCAAGTTGGGAGCAGTGTTACAAAAATGGTTGGTTCTGGGAATTAAGACATAAAGCAAGCAGTGACATGGAAGGATGGAAGTGAGGGAGAGAGAGGATCAATTGAGCCACACACTACAGAAAATTGATCAGACAAAGACATTGGCACATAGTTCCATCCGAGCGGCCAAAGCATGCACAATCACAAGAGCTGATAAACCCCTTTGTGAAATGAGCTTTCCTGAGGAACTATACATCATTGGTCAGGTCAATCACCATTGACTGTTGCCTCAGTTCCAGCCACCTCATTGTCTCTCAGCCTGACACACTTCCAGAATGTGTTTTTCTCCAGATGATACCATAATTTCTAACTTGCAATCTGAAAGCAAATATAAGAAAATACAAAGCCTTAAGATATAAATAATTAGCATCCTGATGACATTCTGTGAGTGTTCAGCAAACTGCTGGAGAAAATAATGTTTGTTCAGTTAACTGACTTCTTACCCAAGTATAATGTTCTCTAAAAAATAAGTATAATTCTCTCCCTCCAGTTCAACATGGCTTTAGGCTGCGGCATAATGCTACTACAGCTATGGTAATGCTCACTAATTACATTTCCTTGGCCAATACAACAATTCTAATGGGGCTGTATTTGTTAATTTAACTAAGGCATTCAACTTTCTGGACCATCTGCTGCTGTGTGACAGACCTTCTGAACCATCTGCTGCTGTGTGATGACAAGCTGCAGTAACTGGGAGCCCTTCCCTACACACACACACACACGACAACAAAATAAAACTTCAGTGTGGAAAATAAAAATAATTTTGTGTTACTGTCAACTCTGTAATCTGCTTCAAGGTGCAAGATATGACATTATGGTGTATAGTAGAACAATGTCTCAAAATACTATTGTACCATAGTTCTAAGGTCATGGAATGTGATTGTACTCTTTTGTGGTACAAAAGAAATCTAAAACCTCTACAGACTGCACAAAACACTTTCATTCTGAAAGTGAAAGAACAACTGCAGGTACATTTCATATAATACTATACACAATAAAAAATACAGGATGAGCAACTTTATGCACAACAAGTGCATTCTGTCTCCTTGGAGTTCTGATTCCCAAAGACCTTTTGAGCTTTGCTGTCAAGGTCAAAGGGAATCAGAACTCCTCTGTGGCAGAGCACACTGTCTGTGCATAGTTTCCCATCCAGTATTCTCTAGGGGCCTGATTCTCAAAAGGGGCATTGGAGCAGTGGAAGCTGCGGCAAATAATATCTTGTGCCGATGCTTCTGTGCCAAGGATGCTGTGCCCTATTCTCTATCAAGCAGGGTCCCAGTGGTTAAGTCCCATGGCTTGCAGCAACCAGGGTCAAGTGCCAAACAGACAGCACACTGGCAGTGTATGTCACAAGCTGTGGGGTGGCTGTGTGCTGCTTCAGTCCCTGTTGGGCCAGCGGCCCCCCTTCCCAATCTCCAATTGTGCCTTTTTTGCTAATGTATATTCATAACCCTGCCCCCTTCCCCAACACCAATTGTGCCATTAGCTGTTTTGTGTGAATATAATCCTGCCCCCCTCCCTGAACACAGTTTGTGATGATAGCCCTATTGTATGTGTATAAACATGCCCCCCTGAACCCTGATTGTGCCATTAGCCAGATTGTATGAGTATAAACATAGCCCTCATGTAATCCCTGGTGCCACCAGTGTTACACAATAACTGACAATCCCTCAACGTGGTGATCTAGTGCCCCCCACCCAAGCAGGTAGTGCCTACCACCTAGCTCCCACCTTCATTCCTTATCAGAGACAGCACCGGCACAGCCCTCCACTCACCACCATGGCTGGCGCCGACTGATCTGTCACTTAACTTGTCACACTGTATAATGTACGCAGTTCATGTATACTATATAGGACAGCACATTAAATGACAGTTTATTCAATGCTGGCAGTAGAGGTGAGTGGAGGGATGTGCTGGTGCTGGCTCTGTTAAGAGATGGAGGGGAGCTGGGTGGTGGGCACTACCTGCTGGGGTAGGTTGAAGGTTTGTCAGTTATTGTGTGACATGGCAGCATTGGGCATTGTGGGGAGGGGGGCATGATTATATTCATACAACAGGGCTAATGGCACCTTTGATGTTTGTGGAGGGGGCATGATTATATTCATACAATAGGGCTAATGGAACAATCAGGTTTTGGGGAGGGGAGAATGATTATGAATATACATTATGGGACAAGGACACGATTGGGTCTGAAGAGTGGAGCAGGAGGCACACGCCTTAGGGGCCAACTCTCCCAGAGGGTGATGTTCTAAGTACGTTTATACCAGCCCTTGCTGGTCTAAGGGTACTTGGAATTTCTTATTCTGGGAGTGTTCTGATAATACCAATTACGGGGATGTGGCAACTTGCATCAGCCACATGCCCCCTTGCGCCATGTCGCAGGCCATCTGTGGGCACACGGGCAGCACAAGCCCTGTTTGGGGCAGGCAACCTGTGGTTGATGCAGGCTACTTTCGAGAATAGCTGTGGGGGCAATGTTTGGTGCAAGGTGCCATTTGCACCTGTTATGTTTGGCACAGGCACCTTGCGTCACTCACAGGACTTTGAGAATTGAGCCCCCTATGTTTACTTTTCAAACGTTGAAGATAATCTGCCTGTCTTATTCAGTGTATGTTACATGACACCTGAAGGATGTAAATTCATGAAGTCCTTCAGTTCTGACAGATTCACACTGTGCTGCTTTGCTGAATATTTTAATAATGCAATAACTTTCCTGCAGGTGTCAAACATGTTGATCACTTGCCATGTTGCACAGGTGTGAACAGTGTCTGTGTTATGATCATATGCCATGTAGGCATTTTTGATTGCTTGTGGAAGAATCACTATAATTCTTGCCTGCTCCCCATTAAAGCTTCCACTCCTAATACTCACTCTATCATAGACTTGTTCTCACAGGCATTCATTTTTTTCACTTCTTGCTGTCAGGCTCTGTAGGAAGAAATTTGCAATGGCTCAACCAGAAAAGTATGTGAAAGGTCATTATAATTTCTGTGACATCTTTTCAGAGTTCTACACTCCTTTTTTCCCTTCGGTGTGTGCAATGCAATGCCAAGGTAATCTGTTCTTCGGTGGCAGTATCTGTGGTGTCATTTGCTATACAACCTAATTTTAAATCACTTATGTGGTTTCAGCCAATCAGTGCTCACAGCCACAGGAACTCTTATTCTGCATGCACTAGTTATCTGTCTCCTGAGGAACATTATATTTTGTACCCTTTACAGTACTCCGCAGTCAATATAAATGGGTATTCCTCATCCATCCTGTTGGTTGATGCACAATCCAATCAAATCAATGAGGGGTGAGGACATACCCCCACCCTCATCAGGATTTCTCCAGTTCTTTTAATGCATCAAAATAGGTTGGTCACATCCTGACTGCTCCCAAAAGTTTAAAACACAGGTACAGACAAAATGTTTTCTTTTTCATGTGCACTAACACCCAGGTAGCCAGACAACTAGCTGCATGAGGCATTATTAACTTTTTGTAGCATCTAAACTATGCTACGGTTAATTACAAGCTTATTAAAGCTCAGTTTTTTACTGAGCCAGTTATCGGGGGTCTACAAAGGTCATTGATATCATGCTTGAGCTGGCACTGCAACCCACATAACAACAGGCACAGACACAGAGCTTCTATCAGGAAAGGGTAACCCCTCCAGCAGCAGGGCCCAACCCAGGCACAGGAAAGTATAAAAATTGACCTCAATTCTTGATATACTGGATGTGGGCTCCCTCCAGCAGTGACCCACGCACTAGACACATATTCAGGCAACACTCCCAACTGATCATAAGCTCCACATACTGGTCTAGCACTGAGGTCCCTCCAGTAGCAACCTCTCTGAAAAAACGCCCTCACAGGCAAGGTTCTCTCAGCAGAGCCAACAACCAGGGCACCCCATGCTAATGGCTGCCCCCCCCCAACAAAATAGGAATAAAGAACAAGCCACAATATTACTGGTCCCAGCAACAAGTAAGCTGGCACATACCTCGCTAATTCAGGGAACATCCCTGATGCAGGATCATCAGGACTCTGTTGGCTATTTGAGCAGTCCAGTGACAACCACATTCAGATGGAGGCAGCCTAATTTCACATGTCTCCAGCAGAAGGATGAAATCTCCTTTGTCTGGGGGCCATAAATCAGACCCCTCTCTTCCCCCACAAGCCAGCATTTGACCAGGGCTGTCTCTTCTGACTCCAAGGAAGACAAGTCCCATGATGCCCCACTAATCTCGTGGGAGTGTAGAGTACACACTCTGAGAGCTCTGAATCTCGGATGAAGTCTTGCGAGACTTCAGTGCCATTTTGAGGAGAAAGGAATCACATATAGTGGTCCCAAACCACATTTTCTCCCACGAGATTTTGCAGATGCCATTTTGCCTGGGTATATCCACCCATTGTCCCCATACAAAGCTCTGTGCCTTGTATATAAGATTGATGCAGATTAGTAGGCAGCGCCAAGGGGTGGTAAATGTGATACAAAATGTGGTCTGCCACATTAAGGGGACCTTTTCTCATACAGTTCTCTCTTGGTCCCCACAGATCTGTATACATCATGGGGAACTGCAGGGAATGCAGAGCAGCTTTCACCGCACAGGATGACAATGACTTAATGTCACAGTGTGCACACTCACACTGCATGGAGCCTAAGCCAACAGGGAGGAGGAAGAATCCATGGTCGCATCCTCACCCCCCCCACAGCCCCAATTGCCTTAGATGCCAGCCAGACTCAGATCCTATTCCAACTCCTTGATCCCTGAAAACAGGATCCACAGAAGCCCATAAGAACCCAGCGCAAGCACCCACCAAAAAACGCCCGAGATTGGACTCGGACAGCCCCACGTCTGAAACCCATGAAGACCAAGAGGGGACTGAGCTCGACAAGTCGAATCGTATGTGCCATGGGGACAACATAGACAAACTCATTATAATGGCTCTAGAGGCACTAAAGATATCACACCAACCCCCCCCACAATCCTCCACATCGGAGGACCCTCTCCTTTCTATGGGCGAACCCAAGGAGAAAGTTCATTTTCCATCATGTAAAACCCTTAACACAATTCTTACCAAAGAGTATGTATTCCCTGAGCCAACCAGGATGCCGGAAAACAGTATGGTGGGCAGATGGTACCCCATGTCACAGGAAAGGGCAGGCCACTGGGGAAAGGCCCCCAAGGTGGACCCACCCATGTCAGAACTGTCAAAATGCACCACCATTCCAACTTGAGACCATAGCCACACTCAAAGACCCAATGGATAAGAATGGCTGGCATCTAAGGCAATCTGAGCTGTGGGGGGGCGGGTGAGGCTGTGACCATGGATTCTTCCTCCTCCCTGTCGGCTGAGGCTCCATGCAGTGTGAGTGTGCACACTGCGCACATTAAGTCATTGTCATCTTGTGCGGTGAAGGCTGCTCTGCATTCTCTGCAGTTCCTCATGATATATACAGATCTGTGGGGACCAAGAAAGAACTGTATGAGATAAGGACCCCTTAATGTCCTCAATGGAGTACCTCAGAAAAATTCACGAGGTTATCAGCATGGCATGCTCGGCGGACACCATACTGTGGTTCGTCTGTAGGGCACTCCATAGGTGGCTGGACATACTAATGGAGAACATCCCAGAGGACTCTCCTCAAGCTGATGCAGCAGAGTGTGCCATACAGGCCATCAAACATATAATGGATGCGGCCACCAACATTTTCAAGTTTGGCTCATGGGCAGCCGTGCTGGCCAACAGGAAAAAGATGGTGTTATGGCTGAAGTTCTGGCAGGCAGACAATGAATCCAAGAATGCTCTCTTGAAGCTCCTCTTCAAAGAAGGCGCACTATTTGGAGAGGGCCTGAACCCCTTTCTGAAACAGAGAGGGGTCAAAGAAGTACAGGGTGACAAAGATGTCTATCTACACTCAGACAGGACTTTTTGTCCCAAAGGCAAGTTCTTCAAAAACAAGTCACAACCCTATGGCTCACAGGCACCCAAGCAGTGGCAACACCAACCACGATTTCAACACGAGTGGTACAATAACAGGACCAAAGGTAACACAGGTGGCCAGTATTCCAACAACGGCCGAAGACCCAATTTCAAGCCACAGGGCACTAAGTAATGAAGGTGTGTGGGAACAAGCAGACCCTCTGCTAGTGGGGAGGCTATAGTGGTTTGTGCAATCATGGGCCCAGATAACGTCCGACAAATGGGTATTGGAGGTAGTCACAAGGGTCTATGCCATAGAGTTCAGCAATAAGCCGACACAACACCGACCCTTTACCTCCCAATGCCACAGTGTCTGGAAAAAATACAGGCCATACAGAATGCAATACAGGAATTACTTATCGTTGGGGCTATCACAGCAGTCCCTACAGAGGAAAGAGACACATAAGTCTACTCCTTATTCTTTGTTGTCCCAAAGAAAACAGGCGGAATGCGTCCCATGCTAGACCTAAAATACCTCAACCAAATGGTAACTTACAAAAAATTCAAGATGGAAACTCTCCGGTCAGCCCTATTATCCATTCAACCGGGGGATTTCATGACCTCAATAGACCTCAAGGATGCCTACCTATACATCCCCATTTGGACATCACACCACTGATACCTCAGATTCAAGATACTGGGGCAGCATTACCAATACACCTGTCTACCATTCAGACTGGAATCTGCCCCCCGTGTATTCACCAAGACCCTTGTGGTTCTCGCTGCACACCTCAGGAAGCAAGGGGTACACATAATCATGTACCTAGATGATTGGCTAATATGGGCAAGAACCTGGAGACAGGCACAATACAGCAAACAACTAGCAATCGACTGTCTGCAACAACATGGTTGGGTGATCAACACAACCAAGAGCCAGCTAATGCCATGGCAATCCCTCACGCATCTGGGTGCAGTAATAGACACAAAGAATAACAGAGTAATTCCAACTCAGGAAAAGGTCAGAAACACCCACACAATGTTGTTGGGACTAATAAGCAGGCCAAACAGAGCAGTATGGGACTAGCTCCAGGCACTGGGAGTTATGGCGGCACTAATTGACATGGTGTACTGGGTCAGACTTCACATGTGCACCCTACAGAGGCACCTGATAGAATCATGGAATTAAGTCTATGTTTCTAGACCATATAAAACTTCAGATTCTGGGTCACATCCCCCACCCAGGTAATAAATTACCTCAAATGGTGGACACAAACCACTCACATACTGTGGGGCAGACATCTGACGAATCCTAAACCCAGAGTTGGTCACCACGGATGCGAGTATCTCAGTGTGGGGAGCCACATGGAACAATCAGGTAATTCTGGGCCTATGGACTCAGAAAGAATCCACACTGTTGATCAATATCTTAGAAATAAGGGCGGTCTCCCTAGCACTGACCTTCTTTGCCCCACTAATTACCAACAGGGCAGTGTTGGTCTGATACAACAATCAGGTGTTAGTAGCATATATAAGGAAGCAAGAAGGCACCAGAAGCAAGGCAATGATAAAGGAATCACTCCAGCTTCTCCACTGGGCAGAGTGGAATATATGCTGTATTATGGCAATATACCTGACGGGAACATCCAACATACAGGCGGACTGGCTCAGCAGAGTCACAGTCAACCAGGCAGAGTGGAAACTACACAAAGACATTTTCAAGAGTTTGCAATCCAAATGGGGACCCTTACAGAATGACTTAATGGCATCTCATCTGAACACACAATTACCCACTTACCACTCCAGGTCCTCAGACCCCAGGGCCCTGGACATGGACACAGTATCAGCACCTTGGATGTTCACCAGAGCCTATGCTTTCCCACTGTTCCTGATGATAACTAAGATACTGCACAAGATCTGGAGCACGGGGGCATTGGTGGTCCTAGTGGCACCCAACTGGCCAAGGCAACCCTGGTACTCACTCATTCAAGCCATGGCAGTGAGCCCACCGATGACCCTACCACAGTGGCTGGATCAACTATCACAGGGACCAATCCTACACCCAAACCCAGCCAGCCTGAAGCTGACGGCATGGCTACTGAAAGGTGCAGGCTGTTAAATCAAGGTTACCACACCAGGGTTGTGAACGACTGTTACAATCCAGAAGGCAATACACCAAGATGACTTACCATAGACAATGGCTTGTTTTTCATAAATTTTGCAGAGAAACATAGAATTTGATGGCAGATAAGGACCGCTTGGCCCACCCAGTCTGCCCATTTCCCTACCTGATGGATAAGCTGCAGATTCTAGTTAACCAGCAGCCTACTTCTTCCTACCCCCAACCCCTAGAATTGCCTTATGACTGTCCCATGCATGCTTGAATTCCACCACTGTTTTTGACTCCACAATCTCCTCTGGAAGGCCGTTCCATACATCCACAACCCTCTCTGTGAAAAAATACTTCCTTAAATTACCTCTGAGCCCCCCTCTTCTATCTTCAAATTGTGCCCCCTTGTTCTTGCACACCTCTTTTTTTGAAAGATGCTACCCTCTTGGACTTTGTTGATTCCCTTGAGGTACTTGAAAGTTTCTATCATGTCCCCCCTCTCCCTCCTTTCCTCGAGGCTATACATATTAAGCTCCTTAAGTCTCTCTTCATATGTCTTCCGGTGCAGACTCTGCACCATTTTAGTTGCCCTCCTCTGGACAGCTTCCATCCTGTCTATGTCTTTGTGGAGATTGGGTCTCCAGAACTGCACGCAGTACTCCAGATGTGGTCTCACCAGCTGTCTGTACAGAGGGATAATAACTTCTTGTTTTCTACTGGTGATGCCTCTCCCTATGCATCCCAGTATTCCCCCAGCCCTCCTTGCTGCCCTCTCACATTGCTTGCCCACCTTTAGGTCATCTGATATGACTACCCCCAGGTCCCTTTCCATTTTTGTTGTTGTTAGTATCTCACCCCCCATTGTGTACTCTTCCCCTGGGTTTTTGTTTCCCAGGTGCATTACCTTGCACTTCTTAGCATTGAATCTAAGCTGCCATACATTTGACCATTCCCTAACCTTGCCAAGTCCCTTCTCATCCTTTCCACCCCACCTTGTGCATCAACTCTGTTGCAGATCTTTGTGTCATCTGCAAAGAGACATACTTTCCCTTCCAGTCCCTCTGCAATGTCTCTTATAAAGACATTGAAGAGGACCGGTCCTAATACTGAACCCTGCGGTACCCCACTACTAACCCCCCTTTTTTCAGAGTGGACTCCATTTACTATTACTCTGTGTGCCCTATTCTCCAGCCAATTCTTTACCCAGGCTGTCATCTGGGACCCACTCTCAGGCTGGCTAACTTGTATATTAATCTTTGTGTGGGACTGTGTCAAATGCCTTGCTAAAGTCTAGGTAGGCCATCTCCACAGCCCCTCCTGATCAACTACTTTGGTCACCCAGTCAAAGAAATCTATCAGATTTGTCTGGCATGACCTTCCCGCTGTGAATCCATGCTGCCTTGGGTCCTGTGTCCCTCTGGCCTCTAGATACTCAACAATTCTTTCCTTCAGAAGTGATTCCATCATTTTCCCTACCACTGAGGTTAAACTAACAGGTCTGTAGTTTCCTGCTTCTGCCTTGCTCCCACTTTTGTGAAGGGGAATCACATCTGCCCTCCTCCAGTCCTCAGGTACCACCCCATCCTCCCATGATTTGTTAAAGAGGGTAGTCAGTGGTGTTACTAGTTCTACCCTTAGTTCTTTTAGAATTCTGGGATGAATCCCATCAGGCCCCATTGCTTTGTCCACCTTCAGTTTTAAGAGCTCTTTCAGAACCCTTTCTTCTGTAAATGGGCTGGTATCAACTTCTGTATCCAGAGTGTTTCTGCTGTTTGTTTTAGGTACCTCCCCCTCTTCCTTTGTAAATACTGAGCAACAATATTTGTTTGGTATCTCTGCCTTTTCACAGTCACCCTCTGCCCACCCTCCCTCCTTTATTAAGCCTCACTATCCCTCCCTTGGTCTTCCTTCGCTCCTGATGTACCTATAAAAGGTTTTATCCCCCTTCTTAACTGAGTTGGCTATCTTTTCCTCGGTTTGGGCCTTTGCGGTTCTGACTGCCTTTCCAGCTTCCTTTTGCTTTAACTGATACAGTTCTCTGTCCTGTTCCTTCTGTGATTCCTTGTACTTCCTGAATGCTTTCTTTTTCTCTTGAACCTTCACTGCCACTTCCTTTGAGATCCATAGTGGTTTCTTACCTCTTTTCATTTCGTTTATTTGCTTTACACAAAGGCTTGTTACCTCTGTGATGGCAATTTTTATTATTCCCCATTGTTCTTCCACCCCTCCTTCCTGCCCATTTGCTAGTGCATTCCTTAGGCACTCACCCATTTTGGCAAAGTCAGCCCTCCTAAAATCCAGTACCTTTGTCTTTGTATGGCTTGACTCTATTGCTGTGTTTATTGTGAACCATACTGTTCGATGGTCGCATGTTCTCAGATGGCTGCCCACTTCTACATCTGTGATCTTCTCTTCATCTCCATTTGAGAGAATCAGGTCTAAGACTGCTCCCTCTCGAGTGGGCTCCAATACTAGTTGTCTAAGGCATGCCCCCTGTAGGGCATCTAGAATAACCCCACTCTTCGAAGTGGCTGCTGCAACTGCACTCCAGTTAACATCTGGCATATTCAGATCACCCATCAGCAATATCTCCCCTTTATCTGCCATTCTAAGTATACTTTCTATCATTTCCTTGTCCATTTCCTCCCCCGAGAGAGGGATCTGTATACAACCCCTGTGTGGATTGTGGGTACATCCCCCTCAGTGGCAGGTTTACCACAAATTCTAGACTTCCTGAATGAAGGGGCAAACAAGGGTCTAAGCGCTGCCTCCCTCAAGGTTCAGTCATCAGCTATTTCCTCCATAAGGGGTCCACTTTCAGGGACAGGTCCCGTGGGATCACACCCAGACACAGTTAGATTACTCAAGGTGGTCACCCTTGTGACACCTAAGGTAAGGCAGAGATGCCCACCATGACAGCTCAATACAGTACTTGATGCCCTGCAGTTACCCACTCTGCAGTGCACCTCCCTACACTGGTGTACCATCAAGACTGCTTTTCTGGTAGCAATATGCTCAGCCAGACAGGGGAGATTCAAGCCCTGTTGTGTAGGAAACCCTTCATAACCTTCCACAGCAATAGGGTAATCCTGAGAATGGTACCATCATTCCTTCCCAAAGTTGCAGCCCCATACCACAGGGACTAGGACGTCCTGCTACCCTACCTCATTCCTCCTAACCAGTCAGACTCACTGCTCCATCACCCCCTGGATGTGGGCCGTCAGCCAGGGAAATACTTCAGTATGACCACCAACATCTGAAAGTCAGATAGATTATTCATACTAACCAACGGTCAGAGAGTAGGCCAATCAGACACACAAGCAGCACATTCTTCCTCTTTCTTTTCCACATAACTCGGGCAGCAAAAGACTTTTAGATGGTATTTTACTTGGCACAACTTTGCTTTCTGATAAAACGATCTTTTATTTGGGGCATCACCACCAGACAGGAAGATGCTAAACATACCCTCAGCATGCATCTGACCCCAAATTAAATATCCCAAGATGAGCCTGTATTTTTTGTAAGCCACAGGCCACCTTTTAACTAGTGTGCACACCCCCCAATTTTTGTAATGTTCACCCAAGCTAAATATCTGGAGAAACACTGGTGCCCATATACTGGCATACCAATTTACTTTACTAAAAGGTAGGTATGAACCTTGGCATTCGGATGTTAACTAGGATCTGCAGCTTATCTAGTAGGTAGGGAAATGGGCAGACTGGGTGGGCCAAGCGGTCCTTATCTGCTGTCAAATTCTATGTTTCTATGTTTCTATGTATAGCTGACTCATTTTCTTGAGGAAGAGAGGGGTGGGGGTACAGAAACAAAACAACTTCAACCTTGTTTAAGTAACACAACCCAGGTCCTGGGTGGAGGCAGCCAGGCATAGACTAGATCTAACCTGCTGAGGGGGCCCCAGTTAATCCACACAACCAGAGGCAATAATCGTAATGTCTATAACAGAGACTGGGATTATGCAGAATGGCTTTCTTCAACAGGTGGAAAGTAAAAGCTGAGGTGGACCCCAAGGGTCGGTCCCTGCTGGACAGGTACAAATTCAAGAACTCTTCTTGCATGCAGTACAGTTCATGAAGAACAACAGAAACATCTTCTTCACGAATTCCCAAAGATGCATTAGTGGACACCTGGCTATGCACATTAACATCTCTCTTCCCATGACAGTTATTTATTGAATCTAAGAAACACACTCAGAACTCTTCTCGAACATAAGTGTAATATGTGAAGCTCAACCACACACCTTAACCTGCAGCTTGGCCCTCACTCAGGTAAACATACTGGAGCCCTTAATGAACAAGGAAGCCCTGCCTTGTAAGTGCTTAAATGGCATTCCTCCCTCCCTTGGCCCCAACCAACAGTCTCTGCCATTCTTCAGGGTTACACCATTGAAACCCCCATTCCTCACTGAAATGCTAGAGGTAAACTTAAACTTGTCACAAACTGGAGTGACCAGAGAATAAACTGCACTCACTGGGGTACACAGTTTAACTTTACTTCACTCACACTAGTAAGGCAAGGGGCACTGCCAGGTGTGATCCAGCCTTATCTATGGGCACACGCACCCCAGACTATCCAATCCCCTAAGAAATTGTGGTGATCTAGTCTCCTAGACAGTACTAACAAAAGTTGTTCCTTCCACTGGGCATGAAACAACTAAAAAAGGAAAAGGAAAAGGCACTCTCTTGGGTAGCCGGTCCAAACAGTCTCTTTCACGTCCTATCCAAGGAAGCTGAAAACACAGCTGAACATTCAGGGGATTGCCCCATGAGTCCACAGAGAACAAGCAGATCCATCCACTTCACTGGGAGTAGAAATCAGGAAATCCTGCTGCAGCCTTGTCTCCACCACTTCAAGTGAAAACTGGAAATGCCACTCCACTAGGGTGAGAAATCCTGGGCCCTCTCTCAGAGCCCACTGGCAGTTCTTCTGCCACTCTCACCTCCTCAAACAAGTTCTACTCACTCCAAAACTCTCCACCAGACTCCACACAGACTGAGCATTCTAAGTTCCTCACAGCAGCTATCCACACAGTGTGGCTTATGCTGCTTTGAGAGTTCTAAATTACCTAATCATTCCTTCCTCAGGCTAGCTGAGTAAACAATGATATCATTATGTAAGGAGCCCCTAATGATCTCCCTACCTGCTGCATGCTGTCTTCCTGACAATAGTACTAATAGGATTCTAGTAACCCCAGGGACTGGGTGGTTACACATATTTTAAGGGCGTCTAATAAAAATGTCCATAGGCAAAATGTACATTTTATCTACAAGCTCTTGTTTTACACAAGCATCATCATAACTTAGTTAGGAACAAAGCAGTGATCTATAAAATCAAAGGAGAGGAGTGGGTATTACACACATGCATTTAATAAAAAAATAATTCCCCATATACTTTGGACCTTACTCTAGGCTTATTCCTTTCCATTTGAGTTCTTAAACTTGTATTTAATGTCTCCATCATGGGATGAAGTTCATGCAACTTATGATTTTCATTACATATCTTCAAAAGCAAGTTTCCCTTCTTTCAATTAGAGTCAATTTTGTATGCTCTTAAAGCATCCTCATTTCCCACCTCCCTCCCTTGGAAAATTCTAAGTGCCATTTTCTGAACATGTTCCAAATAATTTCCTTCTTTAATATTTAACCCACCATGTCATACTGGGGCTCGATATTCAAGTACTGGAATGAACACTGTACTGTAATAATAAATGAAATCATGTTGGCTCACCCAAGCTCTTGTTAATATAGTCATGATATACAGTACTATCTTTTGTTGGCCTTCTCAATAATGTTATTCAATTGCCTTGCTTTTGTAAAATTGTTTTGAAATATCAGTCCCAAAAGCTTTACTTAATTTACAACCACAACTGCATCCCTCCCAAAAAAAAACAATCCAGGTACACCCGTCTGTTTATTTTCTTTCCAAACCCAATTCCCTTTGTTTTCTTCTACTTCATTTCCATAAAATTCATTTTGGACAATTTTTCTGTCTTATCTAGATCATGTTGCATTTTTCAAATATCCTTCTCATTCAAAAATGTCAACAGTAGTTGTATCATCTATGTATTTGATTTATTCACCTATTGTTTTCTGCTTATTTATCATCAACAAAAATAATAAAGGTCCCAATTTGGTAGCCTTGGGGGCACCTCCACATAAAAAAAAAATATGGCATTAATTATTTTTCCTTCAAACTCTATCCTTTGGGTCCTTCCCTGCAGAATATTTCTGACATATCTCATTACACATTTTGATAACCCCACACCACCTCTAACTTTTCAATCATAGTATGAGGTCTATCAGATCAAACACTTTTCTGTAAATACTGATGTTTCCCTCGTCCCAAACTTTCATACACATTTCTAAAAACGTTAAGGCTGTCAGCATTGTAGAGCTGCCTCTCAGGGATCCAAACTGGTTTAAATCCTTAACAGGGCACATACTTTGCTATGCAAATTGTTACAGACCCTTCACAAACTTTAGTTATTAAACATGTAAGGAAATAAATTGGGAATCTTTTTCAAGGAATTTGAGTTTGATACTTTTGCTAGGCAGACCACTCTTGCCAGTTTCCATTACTCATGCATTTTGCCTGTTATCATTGATCTATTAAAGGTATTACATATCCATGTTTCAATAAGGTCCTGACCCTTCTTCCAAACCCAGTTTGGAATAAAGTCACATCCCACTGCTTTGTACATTTTAAATTTTCTCCTTGCTTTGACCACGTCTTCAATTGTAAATAAATACTCCTTTAAATATCCATTTCTCTGCTTGTCTTTCCACCAGGGGAGTCAATCTTTTGCTCACCTCACATAAAGTGCTGTTTAACTATTTTAAAAAGGCAAGCCCCTTTTTCCCTCCCAATTCTGCATGCTTCAGCCCATTTTTCTATCACTTCATCTTATTTTCCACTTTCATGAAATTCATTTGTTTTTTTCCCATCATTTTTGTAGGTCTAATTTTTTAAAACATAGACATTTTCCCTCATAATACCCCCTTCCATATTGTTTGCCAATTCTATTTACCATACTCCTTAGAAAGCCTATTATAATTTCCTATGAACATATGAACATATGAAGAAGCCAACAGAAGAAGTCCATTTCTTCTATCAAGTCTGCTCGTATTGCAGGGTCCACAGCTTAAGCTACTGTCCCTGCCCTCCCTCCACACTCAACCCATTCTCCCTACTCATGATCCTTACTTCCCCCTGTGCCTATCCCAGCCTCTCTTAAAGCTGACCACTGTCTTCAAGAGGATGACCTCTTCCGGCAGTGCATTCCAAGTGTCCACAACCCTCTCTATGAAGAAGTGCTTCCTGACTTCCCTCCTAAACCTGCCACCCTCCAGCTTAAGACTGTGCCCCCTCATGTTATGGTTGCCACTCAGCTTAAAGAGACTCTAATTATCAAACTTATTTATCCCTTTCAAGTATGTGAATGTCCCAATCTTGTCCCTCTCTCTCCTGTCTTCCAGGGAGTACATGTTCAATGCCCTCATGTGCCTTATCCTGCTGACCTGCTATCATCATTGTAGCTCTCCTCTGGACCTTCTCCAGCAGGCTAATGTCCTTTTTGAGGTGTGGGCACCAGTACTGAACTCCATAATCTAGATGCAGCCTTACCAGTGACCTGTACAAGAGCAGTATAACCTTCTCTCTCCTACTACTGATCCCCCTAGATATACATCCTAGCCTCTTGTTTGCCTTTGCTGCAGCTTTCTTGCACTGCATGGAGTGCTTCATGTTACTACTGATCATCACTCCCAGGTCCATCTCCTCCTCTGATGCAGACACTCAGACTCCACCCACATAGCTCCTTGGAAGGTACAGTGATGGGCACTTCCAGCAAACCCACTCTGATTGGCCAGGACTTTTCCCCTGCTTTTGCCACCTGGCACTTTTTACAAATAGATTTTAGATAGAACTAAGCACATTTCAAGTGTGTAATAGAAAGTTTTCAACTATATTAGCTGGATTGTAATTTCTACTAGTATTTTAAAGTGCTTATAGTTCTTTTGTTTCCTGCTCCTCATGCACCCCCCCCACCCAAGCACTCTGCCTTGGCTCCAAAAAGTCTAACTTTCCTTTGTCTTGCTAAACTGCTCAAACTAAACCTATCCTACCTCCAAGCTATTTAAACCCTGCCATTTTTTCTTCTCTCCAGCTACCTGCCCTTGAACGGGGCTGCTTCAGCTCCCCCATGGTCAGCCGGCACCCAGACAGCCACCAACCGAGACCAGGATGCCCGCCTGCAGCTCCTTGGAAGGTACGGCGACGGGCACTTCCAGCAAACCCACTCTGATTGGCCAGGACTTTTCCCCTGCTTTTGCCATTTGGCATTTTTTACAAATAGATTTTAGTTAGAACTAAGCACATTTCAAGTGTGTAATAGAAGGTTTTCAGTTTTCCATTAGCAGGTTATACAGACCTGCCACTAGAGGGATTCTTGTTCTTTCATTTAAAAAAAAAGAAAAAAAAAGACTACCCTCTAAAAGACACAGTTGCTTTACTTGCTATATACCTTTCTTCCCGCCCTCGAGATCCTCTCTAACTGGGTAAGATTTCCCTGAACCCCAAATCCTACCTTAATCATGCACCTCCACCATTCTCTACCCCTTATTCTATTTCTTCTTGCCTGTCTTCCTCCCCTACTGCACGCCCCAAAAGCCTGCTTCCCTCCCTCCCTCCGCCACAGCTTCCACATTCCTACATCCTTCCTCCACATAGGCACACTGCACACTGGTCACTGCCCCATGCCTGTGGTCCATCCTACAACCATGAAACTGTCCTACACCCACACTGGTCCTAGCCCTCCACTCTGATGCCCCCGTCTACACTTACCCTCACCCACTATCCTCAATGCTCGGCAACTTCCCAAAATGCTAGCAGGTGAAAACATTCCCTTAAAGAAATACACCGCAGCTCCTTGAGGCTAGTCCTCCTCCTCCTCCTCCTAATGCTGTTAGGCAACGTGTACCCAAACCCTGGCCCATTCTGCTCTAAAGCCACTAATCTGACCAAGCCTTTGGGTGCCCTCTCATTCATATCAATCAACATCTGCAGCCTCCTTCTTAAAATGGATGCCCTACAGGCCTTCACCAGCCAACACTGCCGTGACATCCTGGCAGTTGTGAAAACCTGACTTACACCATCAGTACCATACCATGCAATCAGCCTTCCTGGCTGCAACGTCTTTAGGATGGATCACCTCTCCAAAGAGGCGGGGGCTGCTCTCTCTACCTAAAAGACTCCATACAAGGGCACTACATCATTACCTCACTCCAACCCACAACTGCTCAGATACTGCCAGTGAGAATCCTCCTCAGAGCCCAAAACAAAACCCTCATTGTTGCCACCATCTACATCCCTCCCAAAGAACAGGGAACTGGTCTAACAGCTATTCTTGACTTTGTAAAGTCACTTCCACCAGACACTGAATTCATCCTCCTAGGTGACTTCAACATCAACTGGCTTGCGGATGATGCTGGTGCACACAGGGATACCGTTGCTGCAGCGAACCTCACACAAATGGTTGACTCACCAACCAGGAAAAATTACAGGACCGGCACCAGCACACTCTTGGACTGGATCCTTACCAGTCACCCATCGCGGATATCAACCACTAATGTCCTCCCTGACTCTCTCAGCAATCACTCCCCTGTTAGCTGCACCTGATCAAATAAATTCATCAAACAACCACCAAAAACAATCACCAACAGGGTTCTACCCAGTGGTCACCTTCCTCAACTCAAATCCCACCTCCTCCATCAAGACTGGCCCCCTATCTTCAATGCAACCAATGTAAACGCTGCCCTTGACCACTTCATAAACATCTTCACTGTGGCCTGTGACATGTATGCGCCTATTAAGAAATGCAAAGTCAAATCACTCAGTAACCCTTGGCTCACAGGTGACCACCTCAGGATGCTAAAAACAAGAGACCACCTATGGGAGCTGACCAGAAACTCTGGAAGGCAAAACAACATCCAAAACTACCAGCGTGCCCGCAATGACTGCACCAAAGCCATCCGGCAAATGAAGTCCACTTACAATAAGCATGCCCTCACAAACTCCTGCGGCAATGGTCAGGAATTCTAGAAGAACATAAAGAAACTCACTGGGAATTCACCCGAAACCACCCCATCAATACTCAACATCAACGGAACCACAATCCTCAACCCAAAAACCATTGCGGATACCTTTAACAAAGCCTTTACTGACCTCAGTGCTGTTCTACCTCAGGACTACTTCAAAGATGGTGAAGCCCCTCTGTCTGCAATGAACACTACTCCCACCAGCTCCCCCTACTTCTACTTCAAAGCAGTCAAGGCTCACCAAGTACGTAAATATGTTACCAAAGCCCTTGGTAAATCAAGATTCAGTAATGACTCCCTCGATCTCAAAATTCTGTCTCTCACACTTGATGAAGTACTTAGTCTCCTGACCAGAATTTTCAACCTCTCCCTTAGCCTTAGCTAGTTCCTGGACAGATGGAAACCTGTCACTGTCACCCCAATCCATAAAAGTGGTGACAAAACTGCCCACGACAACTACAGACCTATCTTTCTACTACCCTCACTCTTCAAGGCACTAGAACGCATCATCTCGGACCAGCTCACAGAATACCTAGATACGTACAACATCCTGTGCAAGCAACAACATGGGTTCCGAAAAGGTCACAGCACCTCCACAGCCTTACTTGAATTCACCGGCACAATCCACAACACACTTGATTCTGGTGAACTACTAGGCTTAATCTACATTGACTTAACTAAAGTCTTCTACACCGTCAATCACTGCCTCCTACTTGTCCAGTTTCAGAACACTGGGCTGTCAACCAACACCATTGGCTGGTTTAAGAGCTACTTTGAAGAACAGTCCCAAACAGTAAGAATCACTGATATACTCTCGGACCCTAGACCGGTCCACTCGGGAGTCCCCCAGGGCTCCATTCTGGGACCCCTCCTCTTCAGCCAATTCTTAAACTCACTACCGCACAGCTGCCCAGAACAAATAATTCTCTATGCCGACGATGCTGTGATCCTCACCTCGGACCCTGATCCAATCCAGTTACAAAATAAACTTCAGCGGGCCTTCTCCTCCATCAAATCCTGGTTCCTAAATCATAAACTGCTTCTCAATCAGAAAAAAAACAAGTCTATGGTCTTCTGCAACCCCCACTACAAAAACAAACAACTCCACCTCTCCATTGCAACCGAACAAGGAACCATCCTAGAGCAAACACAATCGTTCAAATACCTTGGCATCACCCTTGATCCCCACCTCTCATACGCTGTCCATATCAGCAATGTGGCAAAGTCTGCCAATGCAAGGTTAGGCATATTATTCTGGCACAGGAAACACCTAACCCCAGAAGCACTGTCAGTGGCCATCCAAAACTCCATTGTCAGCATCATAGACTATGGTCCTATCATATATGGGTCTGCAACTACCACTGCTCTCAAACATATCGTGACCTCCCTGAATAAGGCCTGTCATCTCATCACTGGCTCACATTGCCGTACCCACACATGTGACCTTTATTCCCAATCTGGATGGCTTCAACTGGACAAACACATAAAACACCAAACCTGCAACACGGCCAAGAAAATTATAATGGGGCTTGCCCCACCTGGTGTCTGTGCCCTCCTTAAACCTAGACATAGGAAGGTCACTACAAGGAGATCCAATTCTCATCTACTACATATCCCACAATGTCGCATGACCCAAGGACAAAGATCATTCTCCTATCGGGCATCTAACAGGCTCAACTCTCTTGGCAGCGACATAGCGACCGCTCCAACACTCAACCTCTTCAAGTCCAAGCTGTGCCTTTCACTGCTTGTATTCTGTGATTGCCCTTCTTAACATTTCCACCTTTCCAGCTGCACATGCCCCAGCACCCAGCACTTACAATCAGTCTTTGCACCCCTAGCACCTTACCTGTCATATTCCCTCAACAAGGCCCCCTGGATGCACTGTCTCCACCCTCACCCACCTCCCCCCATATCTCCAATCCTACCCTGCCCCAACCACCTCCCTGCCCCCTACCCCTGCATCTCCTACCCCTCGATCTCCTACCTTCACTTTCCCTGCCGACCCCCTCCTCCCTTGTCTTGCTCATAGCTCAAGTCTTTGTACTGGTTATTACATGTCTGTAAGTCATTGACTATATGTTTGTAACTAAAAATGATAACTGTTGCACTCGCTGACGTGGAACCTTTGTAAAAGAGCCTTGGCTCAAAGATATTGTAATCCTAGATTGAAATAAATAAATAAATAAACATAGTACTCTGTCCTAGGATTCTTGGCTCCAATATGCATAACTTTGCATTTCTTGGCATTGAAGCCAAGCTGCCAGATCCTGGACCACCCCTCCAGCTTTTCCAGATCTTCTTGCAGGTTCTCTATCCCTTCAGCTGTATCCACGCTCCTGTAGAGCTTGGTGTCATCCATGAATAAGCACATTTTGCCCTTAATGCCATCCCTAATGTCATTGATGAAGACATTGAACAACACCAGCTCTAGCACCAAGCCCTGCGGGACCCCACTGGTTACCTCTCTGGTGCCAGATATCTCTCCCCCCACAACCACCCTCTGGGTTCTGTTCCCTTAGCCAGTTTTCCAACCATCTGGCCATCCTTTCCCCAACAACAAGATCCACCAACTTCCTGATCAACCTTTTGTGGGGCACAGAGCCAAAAGCCTTGCTGAAATCAAGATAGAGGATGTCTACTGCTTGGCGCCTGTCTACTGTCATTGTGACACCGTCAATGAAGTAAATCAGATTTGTTTGTCATGACCCCCCCCCAATGAAACCATTCTGCTTCACATCCTGGAGACCATGCTCCTCTAGATATTCCACCAACCTTTCCTTTATTATGGTCTGCATGAGCTTGCCCATAATGGAAGTCAGACTGACTGGTCTGTAATCCCCTATCTCCCATTATGTACTCTTCCCCTGGTTTTTTGTTTCCCAGATGCATTATTTTGCACTTCTTTGCACTGAATTTAAGCTACCATACTTTTGACCATTCCTCCAACCTTGACAAGTCCCTTCTCATCCTTTCCACCCCGTGTCATCTGCAAAGATGCATACTTTTCTTTCCAGTCCCTCTGCAATGTCACTCCTAAAGACAATAAAAAGAACTGATCCCAGTACTGAACCCTGCAGTAGCCCACTACTAACCCCCCTTTCTTCAGAGTGGACTCCGTTTACTATTACCCTCTCTGTCCTGTTGTCCAGACAATTTTTTGCCCAGGTTACCACTCTGGGACCCACTCCTAGGCTGGCTAACTTGTTATTAATCTTTGGTGTGGGACTGTGTCAAATGCCTTGCTAAAATCTAAGTAGGCCACATCCACAGCCCCTCCCTGGTCCACTATGTTGGTCACCCAGTCAAAGAAATCTATTAGAGGCATCTGACATGACCTTCCCACTGTGAATCAATGCTGCTTTGGGTCCTGTGCCCCGCTGGCCTCTAGGTACTCAACAATTATTTATTTTAGAAGTGATTCCATCATTTTCCCTACCACTGAGGTCAAACTAACAGGTCTGTACTTTTCTGCCTCTGCTTTGCTCCCACTTTTGTGAAGGGGAATTACATCCGCTCTCCTCTAGTCCTCAGGTACCATGCCATCCTCCCATGATTTGTTAGAAAGGGTAGTTAGTGGTGTCACTAGTTCTTCCCTTAGGCATTTTAGAATTCTAGGGTGAATCCCATCAGGTCCCATTGCTTTGTCCACCTTCGGTTTCAGGAGTTCTTTCAGAACCCTTTCTTCTGTGAATAGACTGGTATCAACCCCCCCATCCAGAGTGCTTCTATTGATTGAATTAGGTACCTCCCCCTCCTCTTCTTTTGTGAATACTGAGCTGAAGAATTCATGCAGTATCCCTGCTTTTTCACTGTCACCCTCTGTCCACCCACCCTCCCCGTTATTAGCATCAATATCCCTCCCTTGGTTTTTCTTCACTCCCCAATGTATCTATAAAAGGTTTTATCCTCCTTCTTAACCAAGTTGGCTATCTTCTCCTCAGTTTGGGACTTTGCTATTCTGACTGCCTTCCCCATTTCCTTCTGCTTTAACTGGTACAGTTCCCTCTCATGCTCCTTCTGTGTTTTCTTATACTTCTGGAATGCTGTCTTTTTCTCCCTAACCTTCTCTACCTCCTCTTTTGAGAACCATAGTGTTTTTTTCCTTGTTTTGATTTGTTTATTTGCTTCACACAAAGGCTTGCTGCCTCTTTGATGGCAGTTTTGATGTTTCCCCATTGTTCCTCCACCCCTCTTTCTTGCCTGTTTACTAGTGCTTTTCTGAGGCACTCTCCCATTTTGTAAAAGTCAGCCCTCTTAAATTCCAGTGCCCTCACATTTGTATGACTTAACTCTATGGCTGTGTTTATCATTAACCACTCTGTTTGGTGGTCACTTGTTCCCAGATTGCTGCCCACTTCTAAATCTGAGATCCTCTCTCTGTCCCTGTTTGAGAGTACCAGGTCTAAGACTGCTCCCTCCCGAGTGGGTTTCTACACTAGCTGTCCGAGGCATGCTCCCTGTAGGGCATCAAAAATTCCATTAATATTCCCTTGCACCTATCCCATGCATACTTGAAGCCCAACACTGTTTTCACCCCCACTGCCTCTGCTGGAAGACAATTCCATGTATCAGCCACTCTTTTGGCAAAGACATACTTCCTCACACCTCTATTGACTTCACCCCATTCCAGCTTCATTGCATGTCCGCTTGTTCTTGTGCATCTTTTCCTCTGCAAAATACTCCCCTACTGTACCTTACTTACCCGTGAAGTATTTATATAAGCAAGCTCTCCTTACTCCCTACTGCCCCTCTTGCTCACTCCGATCCACCAATGAGAGATTGCTAGAGATTCCCAGGGTTCATTCAAAGACATCTGGGGTGTGCACATTTTCATGTGCTGCCCCTGCCTTGTGGAATTCTCTACCTCACTGGATACGAGAATGCCTGACCATCGAGAGTTTTAAATTGGAGCTCTAAACATTCTTGTTTTATAAAGCATATGGAGAATGATTTTATTAATGTTTATTTAATTGTTGCTGTTTTAAATTGCTAATTTTAATATATACAGCACTTTGGTTTTTGGAAAGTGCTTAAAAATAATGTTTTACTTACTTACTTACTATAGGTCTGTAGAATATAAACTCCTTACTTGTCTCTCTTCCATTGTGTACATATTGAGGCCCTTCAGTCTCCCTTGATAGGGCTCCCCCTTTGAGTGCCTTCACTCTGTTTACATCCTTCTAGAGGTATGGGGCTGTGTTTTCAAAGCCCTGAGAATGTTACAAGCCCCTGGCATGCTGATCATATTGTGCACAATGCTTGTGGCATTCTCCTTTCATGCCTGTGCACCAAGTTCCACAAGTTAGACCAGCTTTTCCCTGGTCTGCTTTGTGGTATTTGGCAGACCTTTTTAAAAGAGCTTGCACCCAATATTTGGCACAGATTACTGTAAAGTGAAGAAACTTTCACAACTGCACCAGAGAACAGAAACTTGGGTGCAGCTGAGGCAAAGATACTTGGCACAGTTGTGCCAAAAAATGGTTTGATGCAGAGCTTGATGGAAGCCTTACATTGTCCTTTGAAAATCCAGATCACAGTCTCCAGAATCTGACACAATACTCCAGGTGGAGTACTACCAGTGATCTATACTGTGGCAACAACACCTACCTCATTCTTCTGATGATACCCCTCCCTCTGCATACCAACATCCCACTGGCCATACCAACTGCCTTGTAACACTGCCTTGCCACTTTTAGATCATCAGATATGATTACTCTAACATCAGTTTCCTGTTTGGTTACTATCTCCACCTTTGGATTTCTGTGCCCTGAGTGCATGATTTTGTACATTTTTCCATTGAAACCCAGCTGCCATGCCCTTGATCACACTTCGTGTTTTCTCCGGTCTCTGCATATTCTTTCCACCTCTTCTAGAGTATCCAGTCTATTGCAGAGTTTCGTTCCATCAGCAAAATGACAAACCTTCACATCAAGAGCATTTACAGTATAATGTCACTTATACAGACCTTAAAGAGTACTAGTCCCAGTAATGAGACCTGTGTCACCTGCTGGTCCCCTTCACTTCCTCAGTGTGAACTCTATTTACTACCACCCTCTGTTGCCTATCACATAACCAATTTGTTACCCAGTTTACCATCTTTGGATCAACCTTTAGGCTTCCCAGTTTCCTTATGTGTTTCTGTGTTGAAAGGTGTGGAAAACCTCATTGAAATCCTAGTAGGTCACATCCACCACCACATCCTGATCTATTTCCCTTGTTATCCAGTCAAATAAATCTATCAGATTTATCTGACATGACCCCTCTACCCCCATGAATTAATGTTACCTCAGGCCTTGTTGTAACCCAATGGCTTCAAAGTACTTCACAATACTTTCCTTTATAGGTGACTCCTTTAGCTTCCCCATCACCAGTATTACAGTAACTGGCATATAGCTGCCAGCCTGCTCCCTGATCCTGCTTTTGTGAAGTGGGATTGCATCTCCCTCCTCCAGTTCTCTGGAACAACTCCTGTTTCCAGTGAGTTGTTAAACAGGACTGACAAATGTGCAGCCAGCACTTCCCTGAGCTCCCTCAAAACCCTTGGGTGTACCCCATCTTGGCCCATAGCTTTGTCCCCTTTCAGATGTGCAAATCCCTCTGAGACTGTCTCCTCTATAAAGGGACTTGTGTCTACCTCCTCCTTCTCTCCAGTGCCCCTGTTGCTTTTATGTGTCACTCCCCTTCCCTGTCCTCTGTGAAGACAGAACAAAAGTATCTGTTCAGGATATCTGCTTTTTCCTGATGATACTCTGTACAGTTCCCACCTGTCCTTTTTAACCTCAAAAACCTTCCCCTACTCTTCCCATTTAATTATATACCTAAACATGTCTTGTCCCCTTTTGCTATCACTTGAGCTATTCTTTCCTCAATTTGCACCTTTGCACTTGTCAGCACTTTCCCTATGTCCCTCTGCTTCTCCTGATATACCTTCCTGTCCTCTTCCCTCTGCATCTCTTTATACCTCCTGACAGCCACCCTTTTAGCCTTTACCTTTTCAACACTCTGAAAACCATAGCAGTGTCTTTTTTCTCTTGTTTTTGCTAAATTGCTCACTTCCTTTTTGCAGAGGTTTGTTGCCTTTACTATGCCTTCCCTTAGCTTTGCCCACAGTTCCTTCACACCACCCATGTCATCCACTGCCTGGTCATCTTTGAGGTGTTCACCCATAAAATCTGCCATTCTGAAGTCCAACACTCTCATCCTTGTGTGGTTCACTTCCACCACTTTCCTTATGTTGAACCACATGTACAGTGATCAATGGTCCCCAGGTGGCCTCCAACCTTGATGACCTTAATACGGTCCCTGTTAGTGAGCATCAGGTCCAGTAGTGCCCCATTATGAGTAATCTCCCTGATTAGTTGCCTGAGATGCACCCCCTTCAGGATGTCCAGAATATCACTGCTTTTAGCTGCAGCTGCAACTGGGAGGCTCCATTCTGCACCTGGCAGATTGAAGTCCCTCACCAGCAGCATCTCCCCTTTTTTCTGCCATTGTGGCAGTGTCTTCTACCAGTGCCTTATCTAAATTTACCCCAGTATTGGGGGTTTGTAGATCATGACAGAGGGACTGGAAGGAAAAGTATGTCTCTTTGCAGATGACACAAAGATCTGCAACAGAGTTGATGCACAAGGTGGGGTGGAAAGGATGAGAAGGGACTTGACAAGGTTAGAGGAATGGTCAAATGTATGGCAGCTTAGATTCAATGCTAAGAAGTGCAAGGTAATGCACCTGGGAAACAAAAACCCAGGGGAAGAGTGCACAATGGGGGGTGAGATACTAACAACAACAAAAATGGAAAGGGATCTGGGGGTAGTCATATCAGATGACCTAAAGGTGGGCAAGCAATGTGAGAGGGCAGCAAGGAGGGCTGGGGGGATACTGGGATGCATAGGGAGAGGCATCACCAGTAGAAAACAAGAAGTTATTATCCCTCTGTACAGACAGTTGGTGAGACCCCATCTGGAGTACTGCGTGCAGTTCTGGAGACCCAATCTCTGCAAAGACATAGACAGGATGGAAGCTGTCCAGAGGAGGGCAACTAAAATGGTGCAGAGTCTGCACCGGAAGACATATGAAGAGAGACTTAAGGAGCTTAATATGTATAGCCTCGAGGAAAGGAGGGAGAGGGGGGACATAATAGAAGCTTTCAAGTACCTCAAGGGAATCAACAAAGTCCAAGAGGGTAGCATCTTTCAAAAAAAGAGGTGTGCAAGAACAAGGGGGCACAATTTGAAGATAGAAGGGAGGCGGCTCAGAGGTAATTTAAGGAAGTATTTTTTCACAGAGAGGGTTGTGGATGTATGGAACGGCCTTCCAGAGGAGGTTGTGGAGTCAAAAACTGGTGGAATTCAAGCATGCATGGGACAGTCATAAGGCAATTCTTGGGGGTTGGGGTAGGAAGAAGTAGGCTGCTGGTTAACTAGGATCTGCAGCTTATCCATCAGGTAGGGAAATGGGCAGACTGGGTGGGCCAAGCGGTCCTTATCTGCTGTCAAATTCTATGTTTCTATGTTTCTATGACGGGGTAAATAGTGGCCCATTTCTCATCTCCAGAGTGATCAAACGTACCTCCAGCCCCTCCATTTCCCTCTGGCTTCAGTGTGTCTCTGTTGCTTTGATACTCTCCCCTTACATACAGCTCCGCCCCTCCTCCTTTCCTTCCCATATTGTCTTTCTTGAACTAAGTATAGCCTGGTATGGCCATGTCCCAATCATGTTTTCTTTGCAAAACACCTCATCAGTGACCATCATATCCAGGTCTGTTTCCACTATGATAGCCTCTAGTTCCAGAAGTTTATTTCTTTGACTTGCATTTGCACACATGGCCTTTCACATTTTTTATCAGTCTGCCTGCTACCCCCTTGTTTATTTTTGCCCCCGCCTTCTTTTCCAGTCTCATTTTACAACTTGTGTTCACATCCCCTTTCATTCCAACCATACTGCTTTTTTCTCTGTTCAATCAAATTGTTCAATGCTTCTGTTACTCAGGGTTTGTCCCCCATGTTTTGACAGTTTCTTTTTCTGGGGCAACCTGGTCAATTATCTGTTAAATGGATGTAACCACCTTTTCCTATGTTTCAATTGATGATTCCAAATTGAACCACTCCAGCCTCAGTTCCCCAGCAATTTTGTCAAGTACTCTTTCCTTTTTGTTCCTATCCTATTTTCTGCTACGGATCTCTCTGCTCTTTCCCCCTAAGAAGCAAGACCTTGACACCACTATGTCATGGTCTGATAGATCAATATTTGGTAACATTTCACGTTTACCATACCACTCACCAAGGTTTGTGACTACTACATCTAACATATTTTTCCCTTCATTCCCCTACTCATAAATAATCTGTTTGAAGTTTCATCCTTGCATAATCTGTTTTAAGGGATTTTATTTACATACTTCATCATAAAAATACCACAAACAGAGTGTTTTTCAAAAATTCTATCCAAACTCTAATTTAAGTACTCAAGCATGGCATACTTATTACTTGAAGGGGGTGATAAGACACACAAGTAAACAGAAGCCTACATGATTGGGGTAGGTGGGCAATTTTTACTTCGACCCATAAAGCATTAAAGGCATGTTTCTCAAACTAAGCCTTTGTTACATACTCAGTACTTCTATGAGTATAACAGGCTAAGCCTGCCCCTTTTCTCCTCCCTGTCCATTCTTTCAGTCTTGCAGTCCAGGATAGATAAAATCTGTGTGGGTATTAGGGCTGTGTGAATATCTTTTCCTGAATATTCAGCCTAATATTCATCATTCAGGTCCCAGGTATTCGTTACTCTGTATTCAGCCAGGAAAGTATTTTTTTAATGATATCTTAAAAAGCACTTCAACAACACCATTAATCACCTTGCAAACCTGGTGTACCATATACGCATCAAAGACACTTCAACAACCATTATAGAACTCTCACTGATGCAACACAAGCTACATGTGGCACACTTGATCCGCCACACCACACACAGCACTGTGAAAATGATATCAAGCATTGCGTTAGGTCAACGTTGTAAGGTGTTCATGGTCACAGTCATGGGGTAGAAGGTGCTTTGGCAATGGACATAAGAATAGCGGTGACAGTGGTTGCAGCAGTGGTGACAGCTGAAAGGGTGACTGCTACAAGAATGGCACCAGTGGTGGTGAGAAGCACACTGACTGTGGATGTAGCAGCCATAGTGGTAGCAGTGGGAACACTGGTGGTGGTGTCTGCTGCTTCCTGCATAAAGCATGTATGCTCTAATGCCCCCTACTACTGCATAGAAGGATGTGACTGTGGACGTACAGATGGAACAGGTGGTGACCCTATTAGTAGTAGTAGTAGTACTGGTGGTATTAGTAGCAGTATTACTATTCCCAATTCTACCAGAACTAAAAGGCTTGCTTGGGGAGAAAAATATTTGAGCCTGCTGTGCTGAACACAGAGAGACACCAGTCTGTCATTGTCTATGTAGTCTATCTCACCTCCTTCTCTGGAATTGTATGTGTCAATAATATATAGTGGAGCAAGACAGGATGCAATTCAATACTTTGCAATAAATGATATGTCACAAAATATTGGATGACAAGAGGACTGAATTGCCACTGAATTACACTGCTCCTTGCAGCATACTGCAGTGTTTTGCAGTAATTTTGCAAGATATTGCATTGCATAATGTCTGGCACCACCGTCTGAACTTCTCTTGTGGTGTTTTACAATCTTCATGCAGTGTTTCATCCTTGGGCTCATTACTTTTGGATTGTTTTGTTAGAAGGGCATCTCAGTCTCATTTATTATAACTTCACTTATTTATGGTGTGTGTTTTTTTAAGGGTTGTATATTCATACTGTGTTTATATGTTGTCGGCATGCCCCCTGACAAAGACTAGGTTCTGGTCAAAGCATCGAGGCTCACTGGCACCCTCCAGCCATAGCACAAATAAATGTATTGTCAACTTTAGGCTCTGCTCCACGTAACTGTATTTTGTTGTGCATACAAGGAACAGACACAGAAAAAAATATATTTCACATGCACAGGTTAATCATACGCTGTGAGCTGTGGTGGGGAGTGAAGCATCAGCCAATACACTTCTCAGTTGTACAGGGATCCAATCCTGGAACTAGATGACTAACAATAAGAATTCAATGAGTCAAACCTGACTGGCTAGATTTACAGAAGTTTATTTCAAAATCTTTGCACACAGCTGTGCACATGTGGTGCCCAACCTCATGAAAAAATATATTAAGCATGCACATGCAGGGCAAAACCTCACAAAATCAAATAATATGCACATAGAGGCAAATCATGTGTAGTGACCTACAGGAGGAGGAGTTAGCAGACACCCTCTTCAGTCATGAAGGCAATCAAGCCTAGAACCAGACAACAGCAAAAAAAAAAAAAACACACAAAAATAAAATGTGCTTCACCAAAAAAATCACACTGGAGCTGTGTTAGAGAGCAGCAGAGAAGGGGTATTAGCAGACAGCCCTCCTGGTCCCTGTAACTGAGTACAGCAATAAGGAAAAACAATACCTGTCAGCCAAACCTAGCTTTTCTAACACTAATCAAATGATACTGACCCAAGAAAGCCTGTGAAGAAAACAATTATTTATTTTTTGACAAGTTTAAGGTCTCAGATGTACTGCAGAGGTAAATCTCAGAAACCACTGTCTCCTGCCCTCTACCATCCCAGTCACAAGGTGTGCTTGCCTATGAGCTCGAGAAATGGCATTTGTTTTGCTAATGAAGCTCTGCAAGACTTGAAAATCTCACTGAATAGTCATCCCTGAATAGTGGCTGAGTAGTGAATTATTCCAGAAATGCATCTGAATATTCTGAAAGTCTACTGTTCACGGTACTCGGAAAATACTATTTGGCCAATGCACAGCCCTAGTGGGTATATGGGAACTGCACCAAGTTTCAGTTATAATTTAAATTTGGAGTCCATATACTTTTAACACCAAACTCAAATCATCTAGTTTGTTAACCAAAGAGCTAATATTTAAGTGGTAACATTCATTTAGTTGGATTGTACAAAGAATAACTTGCTTCTGTGGGTGATTAAATGCCAAGGCCAAAGGCTGAGGCATTTACCCACAGAAGCCGATTATTGTGAGCATACTCCAACAAAGTTGGTTATTAATATTATATGTATATCAGTAAGAGATACATAGTTGTTTTTTTTAATCTGATTCCAAATGAAAAATGAGTGTTCTTGCAGGGACAAATTGTGCTTTGAAAAGTAATGTCATGACTCTGGGCATGCACATTACTGTTGGTGAAAATGTGCATGCCATGAGTCATGGCTTTACTTTTTAAAGTGGAATTTTATGCTGCCAAACTGCTCATTTTCAATTATGAGTTGGATAGAAAAACTCAGAAGAGAATGTAGCTTTAAAGAGTAGACATAGCTGGCTGCAGTTTGAAAATGTAAAACGTGTTCATACAAACATATAAACATATGAATCTGCCAGCAGAAACAGATCACCTGGTCTATCAATGTCTGCCCGAGTGTGCAGTTAGTCCCCTAGATTGAAGCTGCCCCAACCCCCTCCTCATCTTTCATTCCCATGACGGCTTCAGATCCCCTCCATCCAGACCCTCCCTCATGCTCTGTCCCATGCCCTCTTAAAACTTCATACTGTCTTACATGACGCCACCCCCTCTGGTAGAGTATTCCATTGAGACACCACCCTCTCCATGAAGTAGTGCCTCCTCATCTCCCTCCTAAATATTCTGCCCTCCAATCTTAGTCTGTGCCCCCTTTTGTCCCTACCCTTCCTCAGTTTAAACAACCCTTCAGTGCTAGCTTTGTTTATCCCCCTCAAATACTTGAATGTTTCAATCATATCCCCCCATATTCATATTCATGAATAAGTTTTCCAGTACCTGTGTCATGCAAACTGTGGGTGTATTTGAAAATATTGATGCCCTACTGTGGGACAGCCTAAAATTTGGATACTGTATTGTGAGTGTATGTAAAATGTGGATAACCTACTATAGGTGTGTATAAAATATGGTCCTGGTATTTTATGGGATAATAATTGACAGTTTTCCTGTGTTCTAATTTGATAAGACTAGACTCCTGTGGTATAATAGTGTTTTTTTTTCATCAGTCTTTTTGCCCATCCATCACCACTTGTCTTTGGGTCCTGCTTTTGGGACTCCAGTCCCATCTGCCAGTTTCCCTGTCATTGTACCAGCAAGGATCCACATAGTGTGGGACCAGAGAGTCTCTAGGGCTGTCACATACGGTGATAGAAAGACATGGTGCTTTGTCTTGATTTTTTCCTTGTAACTCCTTGGGGTCTCAGTGAAATGGTCACAAATGCGTGTGGAGATGCATCACACTGGAACCAGGGGCCATGTTCCAACTACCCAGCCTAGTGCCAGCACCCCCTTTGCCGAACACTACTACTAAGCCTCCATTCAGTGGCAGCCTTGAGCCTGGAAGGCTCGTGTGAGAGGTAAGGTACTCAAGATCCCTCAGCCCTCTGCTCTACTGGGCTGGCCATATAATAGTATTTAAAATTGTGGACATACGTATTTTTATTATTGGAACTTTAACCAAATGTAGTTTTTCCCATGCCTAAGTTTACTACATTATCCAGTCCCAGTGCTCCTTCATAAAGGATCTACTGTAAGTAGCAGCAGAGGCATTTGGTAGTGGGAGGGGACTCAAAGGTAAATCCACCCTTCAAGACCATTCTGCTGGCAAAAGCAAGTGTTCCAATGAGAGTTACGAATGCAGAACATGCTCAGTTCTTAAATATAAATATTCCCACTCACAGGAGGCTCCTCCTTCAACAGCCTGATATGCTGTTGATTTCCCTGTCCTGCCTCCACATGTGGGGACCAAGTTGTCAGAGGTAAAAGATCAGTGGGGGTTCAGCAGTCAGCCCACCCCTCACACCCCTCTGTACAGACAGCTGGTGAGACTCCATCTGGAGTACTGTGTGCAGTTCTGGAGACCCAATCTCAGCAAGGACATAGACAAGATGCAAGCTGTCCAGAGGAGGGCAACTAAAATGGTGCAGGGTCTGCACCGGGAGACATATGAAGAGAGAATAAAGGAGCTTAATATGTATGGCCTCAAGGAAAGGAGGGAGGGAGGGACATGATAGAAACTTTAAAGTACCTCAAGGGAATCTGGGGAAAGGGAGAGTCTCAAAAAATGTTATAAGTGCTGGTCATGCCAACAATGAACCTTTGTAAATGAATCTTTGACTCAAAGGGTTGCAATTCTGTTGCTGTAATAAATAAATAAATAAAATGCCCAGTTCTTTAAAAAATAAAATGTTCACTCTCAGGAGGCTCCTCATCCAACAGCTCTATAAGCGGTTGACCATCTGATCCAAGTGTTCATCAGGGGGAGATCCAGGCAAAGGCAATCATTAGGGGGAAGGCGGAGTTCAGCAACACGCCCACCCCTTATTATCCTGATGCTAGCAAAAGGGAGAGTCCCTGCAAGTGTAACGAGTGCAAACTATGCTCAGTTCTTAAGTTTAAAAAGTGGCACTCAAAAAGGTTTCTGCTCCAACAGCCCAATTTGCTTTTGATTGTCTGGGCCAGGTGTTGCTCAGGTAGGGACTTAGACAGTTAATGTGGGGGAGTGGGAGTTCAGCAGTATGTCCACCCCTCATAACCTAGTACAGGCAAAAGAAAGAGTCCTGAAGAGTGTTAGAAGTGCCAGTCATGCTCAGTTCTTAAATTTAAAAATTAGTGCTCACAGGTGGCTCTTCCTACTACAACCCTACAGCTGTTGATTTTACAATCCCAGTGCTCTGCAGGTCGGGACCTAGGTGGCAACAGAGGCAACTGATCAGGGAAGGGGAGTTAAGCAGCTATTCTACCCCTTACAACCCAGGTACTGGCAAAACAGACTGTCATGGTCAGTGTTACAGCATCAATTGCGCTCAGTTTAAAAAGTTTAAAAACTAGTGCTCAAGGAGTGCCCTTCTCCAACAGCTCAAATGATTTTTAATTTTCCACTCCAGGTGCTCCTTGGGTAGCATCCTAAATGGTGGCACAGAGGATTGGTTGGGGCAGGGGAGTTCAGCAGCAAGTCCACCCCTAATGACCACGGTGCTTGAAAAAAGGGAGAGTCCCAATAAATGTTACAAGTGCAATTGATCTCAGTTCTTACATTTAAAAACTGGCACTCACAGGAGGTTCATTCTCCAACAACCAAGTTGTGTGTTGATTGTACAGACCAAGTGTCCCTCAGGTAGGTATCTAGATTGTGGCAGAGGGGATCATCACTGAAGGGAGAGAAAATTTCAATAGCAAGTCCACCCAATATGATTTCAATGTTGGCAAAAGGGAGAGTCCAATGAATGTTAAGAGCACTGATCAAGCTCAGTTCAAAAATTTATTTTCAAATTTATAGTTTATTAATGTACAAAAAGGTAGATACGGCTTACCACAAGAAACATCAAGGTACGATTCTTCTAATCTGGCAGGAACATGACAATCCCCTGCCCCTTACCTTACAGACTAACACAAGGAAAACAAAAATTTGTATCCGGATCCAATATTAACCTCTGTACCCAGAAAGGGAGCAACTGCATTCAATATCAGTACAGCACTATGCCACTTAATGTAATACTTGCGAGCAGTATCTCGTGATAAGGGTGCTCGCTATTGAACGCTTACAAAAAGGGTGATTCAATAGAGACGCCTTATCAGATGGCTACTGGATGGGGGGGTGACTGCAGGTATAGTGACATTCTGTAGCTATATATACATGCGTGTGGAGGGGACTGAGTACGGCGGAAGAGGAGAGAGGGTTTGTGTGGTGTGTTGTGGCAATGGGCTGGTTGGTGGGTCGCAGGTAACAGCTGCAAGGGTGCCAGGTTCGGTTCCGGGCATGCATTCATTTTGTTGTGCCAGGCCCTAAATTTTCTTTTTTAATTTGCACCCCCGTGGAGTTGAGAATCCTTTAGTCGGGGGGGGTGTAGTGGCAAAGCCCCCCATGGAGGGATGCGGGGGGCACAGCCCCCCACATAAACATCGAAAATGCAAGTCCCCAGTGCCGTTTTACTGTGTGCTGGGGTGTACATTGGTGAAATTGATTTTCACCGATGTACATTTGCCGTAATGGTGATCACCTTTGTGCGGTCGCCATTATCACATAGATCCCTCGTGAGATGCCCAGCATCCAAGAAATCACAATTTTGTATATGAAAAAGCCTAAGTTCCTAAATTGAAACATTGGGTCTAACAGGAGTTTACCCCCAACAATCTGATTGTCTGGAAGTCTGGAAGGGGCTGGGAGAAAAGATGGTGGGTGAAATAGAGTAGAGCCAATAGATGGTCACTAATGTGACATTGGTTACTGTGGCTTGTGATGTAGTAGTAGTAGTAGTAGTAGTAATAGTAGTAGTAAGCATTTTATTTTTCAACAGTTTATAAACTTTAGGTCTCAGAGATCTATTTACAAAGTTGTCCTGCGCTGGTCACAGTTTCACATATAAATAACTAAAAAGTTTTTAATGACAATTAGGCAGCAGACCATAATAGTAAACAAATCAAACATGAAGGAATTATCCAAAGAAAGCAGGTTATTATCTGCTCATGCTGTTAGCACAAAGAAAACATCTATACATATAGAGGATAGTGTACAGGCATCAGTTAACAACTACACTGTCTTCACTTCAAGAGGGTACCTTGGCAACCTTGTATACCTCGATTGCATAGTTCGAGATGTTTACAGTTGCCATGGTAACCTCAGGAAGTGAATAGAGTGAGACTGTTAACTGATGCCCATACATTGTCGTATACAGTGTATGAGCACCAGTGCAGGAGCGAAAAATGAATGTTACTTGAGCATAAACAGTGACTCCACAGTTGGAAGTACACCACACTGCCCCTTACATTACAGTGACTACACATATGGCTGTACACAACACTGAGTGACCAAAGTAGTAGATGAGGGAAGGGCTGTGGACATGGCCTGACTAGACTTTAGCAAGGCATTTGACACAGTCCCACACAAAAGATTAATAAACAAGTTAGCCAGCCTTGGAGTGGGTCCCAAGGTGGTAGCCTGGGTATAAAAACTGGCTGGACAACAGGACACAGAGGGTATTAGTAAACAGAGTCCGCTCAGAAGAAAGGGGTGTTACTAGTGGGGTACCGCAGGGTGCAGTACTGGGACAGTCCTCATTAATGTCTTTATAAGTGACATTGTGGAGGGACTGGAAGGAAAAGTATGTCTCTTTGCAGATGACACAATGATCTGCAACAGGGTTGATGCACAAGGTGGGGTAGAAAGGATGAGAAGGGACTTGACAAGGTTGGAGGAATGGTCAAATGTATGGCAGCTTAGATTCAATGCAAAGAAGTTCAAAGTAATGCATGGGAAACAAAAACCCAGGGGAAGAGTACACAATGGGAGGTGAGTGCTAACAACAACAGAAATGGAAAGGGACCTGGGGTGTAGTCATATCAGAAAACCTAAAGGTGGGCAGCAATTTGAGAAGGCAGTAAGGAGGGATGGGGGGATACTGGGATACTTAGGGAGAGGCATCACCAGTAGAAAACAGGAAGTTGTTATCCCTCTGTACAGACAGTTGGTGAGACCCCATCTGGAGTACTGAGTGCAGTTCTGGAGATCCCATCTCCTCAAGGACATAGATAGGATGGAGGCTGTCCAGAGGAGGGCAACTAAAATGGTGCAGGGTCTGCATCAGAAGCTATATGAAGAGAGACTAAAGGAACTTAATATGCATATCCTTAAGGAAATGAGGGAGAGAGGGGATAGGATAGAAACTTTAAAGTACCTCAAGGGAATCAACAAAGTCTAAGAGGGTAGCATCTTTCAGAAAAAGAAATGTGCAAGAACAAGGTGGCACAATTTGAAGATAGAGTTGGGACGGCTCAGAGGTAATGTAAGGAAGTATTTTTTCACAGAGATGGTTGTGGATGCATGGAACAGCCTTCCTGAGGAGGTTGTGGAGTCAAAAACAGTGGGGGAATTCAAGGATGCATGGGACAGACATAAGGCAATTCTAGTGGTGGGTAGGAGGAAGTAGGCTGTTGGTTTACTAAGATCTGCAGCTTATCTGTTAGGTAGAGAAATGGGCAGACTGGGTGGGCAAAGCAGTTCTTATCTGCCTTCAGGTTCTATGTTTCTATGTAAGTACATTTTGATTTTGTGTAACTTAATTTTTTTTATTTGCAACTTAATTTTTAGTTATTTATTGTATTTAAAATGTTGGCAACCGGGAAAGGCACACTGAGCCGGAGTTTGTTTCCAAGTGTGACCCAGGAAGGGAGAAGAGGAAAAAATATAATTGAATACAGAGGTAAACTGCATAGCATTAGCTACAATAATATACAGGATGTTATTTTATACAATATTTGCATTACCAAAGACTAAGTTCCATACTCAAGCACAGGCAGGATCAGTTATGTTGCAATAGTGTGTCACATTTTATATGAGACCAAAGATGCTGATCTTCTCAGAGCCCCAATTTCTGAGTTTACCTTTTTTGTTATTTCATTTATATGGGTTTGAAATGAGAATGAGTTATTTCACCAATGAATTATTTTTAGAACCTTATGTGCCAGGGAACAGCCTACACGTCCAGCATATGTTTCTTGGTTGGTGCTGATGACACTAAATATAGAAAGGTGTGAAAAATAAACCAAAAAAATCACATTACATTCATATTAAATTAATAGCAATATTAAAAATATGCAGTTTACATATATATTAGTCTCAATTCTCCTGAATTTTAGAACTACTAGCAACAGTTAATGCGGTCTGCATGCAACCTGATATGTTAATCTGTTCCAAAATTATTCAAATTTGAAATGTTGGGTTCTGCGCATGCTCAGTTCAGTCTTTTGGATAGCTGCATGGTACAAGAAGGGATTTAAGGCTCACAGAAAGGGATTCTGACAGCTCAGAAAGAAGGATTTATAAAATCTTTCTTCGTTAGGAAAAAAAATCTCTTTTCATGAGCCGCCATTTTGTTTTCAATTTTTGTGCCCAAACAGAACATTATAACTTGCCCCAGGGATGTCTTCTGTAAACATTCCAAATATGGATTTTGTGCATGGGGGATGTCCTGCACACTTTTGTGCCTTTGGCTTACTTTATTCAAAGAAATGCTTGTTTTTAAGTTTAAAAATCCCTTTCGTGACTCACTTCCAATCCCTTTGTGCAAGCTGTCAAAATACCTTTTCATGAGGGGATGATGAGATGGCCCTACCTTGCAAAAAGGGATTTCTCATGAAAAGGGATTTTGACAGATCACATAAAGGGATTACTGGCAGGGCCATCTGGTTGGCCCTATTAAATCCCTTTTGGCGAGCTGTCAAAATCCCTTTTCATGAGCCGTCAATGTCCATTTTCGTGAGCAGATGACAAGATGACCCTACTTCATTAAAAAAGGGATTTGCTCACAAAAAGGGATTTTGACAGCTCATGAACAGGGATTCAGCTTGCAAAAAGGGATTTTGACAGCTTGAGAAAAGAGAGTTTTAAGGCTACTGTTTCTTTACACTTTAGTGCAAATAAACAGGACTTTTGGCTAGAAATTTGCAGGGTACAAAGGGGTTGCACAATGGATGTGAGTTCTGTTAGTTTGGTGAAAATATTTACATTGATCTTATACTTATAACATTCCAAAGTTTAGAAACTTCACATAGGATAACATTGTGACATAAGCAGTACCTTTCAGCACCTATATCTCAAAAATGGTTCGATGCTAAATGCAGCTGGTTTACTAAGCAAACATGCATGTTGCCAGGCCATGATTACAACTGCGGTGGATATTTTTCCAGTGATACTGTGGTTACTGAGATATTGCTACATTTGCAGTACAAGGGTTACTTGCAATGTGAGTAGTGCTGCACTATGTCTATACAGTTAGAGATAGATGGGAGCGTATGGCCCCAGAGGGATCTGTAGTGCCACATATGTATGCCACGATGCATTACTGACACCACAGGATACTCCATTTTACAATACTGGGAGAAGGAGATGAGGATTACTTACAATGACTATGTTCTTATGGGTAGATGTTAGTGCAGGGCCTTCATATGGATATCATTTTGTACTGATGAGAACACAGGGTCCGGGGTTCCTGCAGTCACACAGGGAGGTGAGGGTTACTTAGAAGGCCTCCTCAGTTCTGGCTACAAAGGATCACAGGGCCTGAAGGACCCTGCACTCCCACATGGAAATTAGGTTACACTGTCTCAAAAAGTAAGGAAATCCATTGCAAAATACATTATTAATGCAACAGTTAGGGCTGAAGCAACAAAAGTAAGGAAATGAGGCATTAGGGTTTCCAACCCTAACACCTTCCCCCAACATCCAACCAACCGACCACCCCACCCCACCCCTCCCCTACCCACCACAGACCAACAGGTGTCAGAGTGTGCCTTGGAGTCGTTGTGTCTAACTCTCACCCCATTCACTTATACTCTACCATCTCAGCTTCCTTACAATTGGAGTGGAGTGAGAGTTAGACCTGATGACCCAAAGGCACACACCGACATCTGTTGGTCTGGTGGGGGTGGAGTGTGGTGGTCGGGTGGGGAGGTGATAGGATTGGAAACCCTAATGCCTCATTTCCTTACTTTTGTTGCTTCAATCCTAACTGTTGCATTAACAAAGTATTTTACAATGAATATATATATATATATATATATATATATATATATATATTTATATATATATATATATATATATATTTATCAGAACAATAAAAATGTCAAATTCCCATAGGATGACATTTGAACTTTAACAAGCTGTATAATGAAGGAAATAAATAGCTGTTTTGGCAGAAATGCAAGCAGAGGCTATATGCATCTATGGAGGGATGGAGACACTGGTTCCAGAGGGCTCTGCACTTCCTCAGGCAAATGAGGATATGATTGTACTATTCAAAAAGTCAGGAAATTCATTGCAAAAAACTTTGTTAATGAACTACTTAGGGTTAAACCAACATAAGTAGGGGCATGTGGCATTAGGGTTACCAACCCTTAGGCCCCACCCTGTTATCCATGGACCACCACCCCTGATTGGGGCCCTCTGTCACAGACAGTAATATTTAGGGCTTTAGGGCACAGGCACGTATAGTGTAAGCATGAGTGTCAGGATCTGGGTTCTACTGTTCTATTAGCATTGCTGCTATTGATTATAATGTTTCTTACTATATAATCACACTACTTTATATATAAGTATTACAATGCCTTACATACAATTATATACTTTTATTATTAATATTTCTATGATTATTGTGTTTTCATAAGAATCACTGCGCTGTAATGATGTACTGATGTACGAAGGAAAAACTGCCATTTGGATAATTACAATCATTAGTTGTGCAATGCTGCCATCTTTAGGTGTAGTACAGAACAGCTTTCCTAAGACATTATAAGGTGACCTTGTATGCTAAACAAAGACTGTCTGTTCCTTATCAATGTTTTAGCTACTTCGGTGCATGTTCCAAAGCTAGTATAAATCACACCATATTTCTTTAGCCAATTATATATGTTTATTCTATCTCTTTTGCTGGTTTCTATAGCAATAATCAGAAGTATAAGATTTACTGTTTTCGCTTAGAACTCTTAGAGAAGAAACTGATTCTGCCTAGGTAAAAAATTAGAAAGGAAGACTGTAGATCTTTTCTCTCTCAGTGGTGATTATCTTTATTTTTATCACTGATTTGGTTGTAAGCCTGTTTTATATACCAGAAATAAATCATTATCAGACTCTGGAAACTATGTGTTTGTTGTTTCTGTACTCTGGCAACTCAGACAAGAACCTGCAATAGGGTAAGATTTATTACTCTAATTACAGTGGTGACCGTGGCAGGACAAGCACTTCATTGGGCATGAAATTTTATGTTCTGCTGATGGCTGTTATGTTATTTCAACCGTTAACAGTCTCTTCAGGGACTTGGAATCAGGCAAAATTCCAGATCTCATTCATGATCTCAGATTGGGTAAATGGTATTGCCCCAACTGTACAAGTACAAGGTTGTATTTCTATGCATTTGAAAAATACTCTCAATATTTCAATGACAACTGTCCATAACATTGGTTATGTTTCCAGGTTTCCCAGCCAAGTCCCTTGCTACAAAACCCAGACATGTTCTATCAGGGAGAGCATGTTCATTACCTTTACAGTGTCACTTCCACGTTTTGATCCAGCTACATCTGTCTTTGATGAACTTGCAAATATACATTCTCTTGGACATCTTGAAAATGACATTTTTCATGAAAGAACTGAACTTCAAGCTATGTTGTTGTTTCATCCTGTGCTCCAAGCTTGGACTGCTCCTCATATGAACTGTTACGCCAAGAAAGGATATTACTTTTTATGCCGTTGTGATTTCTTTGATGTGAAACCCATATGTGGCTACTCTCCAGAACATCTTGACTGGGTCTTGACCTTGGGTGACAATCTGCCGAGTAACCTTACTGATGCTGATCCAGATGACGACATCCCTCCTGCTGCATCTTTAGCATTCAACACTGAAACAGCACCATCTCAAAGCTATCTTGAAGAGATACATCACTTCACTACCCAGCTCACCAATTCTATGTTTTCTTGTCCAGTCCTCCTGCAACATTGGAGAGTTCCCAACCTCAGAGTCACTTATACTGCCGAAGGGCAGTACTGTATTTTAACAAATTACAAAATGTTTTCTTATGGTCTACGCACTTGTAATATTGTTAAGATTAACTTCTGTTTCACACCACAGCAGAAGACGGTTATTGGTCACACTGTTATTATGTCTGTTCCTCTCCCTGAACTTGACATTATAGATACTGATCCCCAATACTGGCTTGCCTTGTCTCAATATTTGCCTATTTTTAACGTGCACATTGATCCCTTGACAATCACTTTGAGATCTCTTTTAGCTAAAAAATATGATAATTTAATTTACATTAGTAACAATGTATCTAAAGCAAATAATATTATGAATGATCTTATTCATGATGGTGATTTAAGCTTAGCTGTAGGTAATTACTGGGTTAAATTATCTTTTAAAGTTTTTGTTATTATTCAAGCCTTTTTGATTGTTTTTCTGATTTTAAATCTTTGCTGCCTTCGACGTACCCTCAAACAACATCGTGGACAACTCAAGTTCCTTTACAAGGCTCGTGTGTCGGGCTTGTAAATGACTTTTTAGCTCCATCCCTACATACCTACTTGGGATTGATGCCCCTTCTCAGGCATCAAGGTAGGGGTGTTATTCATGGACCACAACCCCTGATTGGGGCCCTCTGTCACAGACAATAATATTTAGGGCACAGGCACTTATCATATAAGTATGAGTGTCAGGATCTGGGTTCTACTGTTCTATTAGCATTGCTGCTATTAATTATAACGTTTCTTGCTATATAATCACACTACTTTATATATAAGTACAACAATGCCTTATGTACAATTATATTCTTTTATTACTAATATTTCTATGATTATTGTGTTTTCATAACAATCATTGTGTGCTGTAATGATGTACTGACGTACTAAGGAAAAACTGCCATTTGGATAATTACAATCATTAGTTGTGCAATGCTGCCATCTTTAGGTGTAGTACAGAACAGCTTTCCTAAGACATTATAAGATGACCTTGTATGCTAAACAAAGACTGTCTATTCTTTATCAGTGTTTTAGCTACTTCAGTGCATGTTCCCAGACTAGTATAAATCACATCATATTTATTTAGCCAATTATATATGTTTATTCTATCTCTTTTGCTGGTTTCTATAGCATAATCAGAAGTGTAAGAATGACTGTTTTTGCTTAGAACTCTTAGAGAAGAAACTGATTCTGCCTAGGTAAAAAATTAGAAAGGAAGACTGTAGATCTTTTCTCTCTCAGTGGTGATTATCTTTATTTTTATCACTGATTTGGTTGTAAGCCTGATTTATATACCAGAAATAAATCATTATCAGACTCTGGAAACCACATGTTTGTTGTTTCTCTACTCTGGCAACTCAGACAAGAACCTGCAATAGGGTAAGATTTATTACTCTAATTACAACCCTCACTCTGCAGGCAGCAACAGACAAAAAAAAATTACTATTTGACCTCTCCTGCATCTTTACAAATCAGATGTGGGATGTGCCTTGGGGTTGTCACCCTTAACGCTCACCCCATTGTCATATATTGTACACATCTCAGCTTATTTACTGATGGAATTGGGTGAATATTATGGATGATAACCCCAAGGCACACCCCATGCCTGATTTATGAAGATGCTTGAGAGGTTAAATACTAATGGTTTTCCTGTTGCTGCTTGCAGGGTGGGTGTGGAGTATTGGGGCTGGGAACCCTAATGACACATTTTTCTACTTTTGTCAGATTAACCCTAACTAGTGCATTAATGAAGTTTTTTTTTTTGCAATTAATATATATATTTACAGTATATAATAACTGGCTCTAATTTTTTTTTTTTTGTAAGGAAACCTGTGGCATAATTTGCCATTATAAAGGAGTGTTTCTAATGACAAACATGAGCTGGGTTTCCCCTTCTCTGCACATGTGCCAGCGGCTGCTGTCCCCTCTCACAGCTTATGCCATGGCTTACCACCAGACACTTCACCACCACTCCAATGCAGTGGTAAGTCATTTTAAAATAACAAAAGGATCTTCTGTATAAAATACTTAAATTGGGATAATAATAAAAAAAAGCAAAATGGGAAGCTTCTTTACCACAGATCCTGAGGAGATCCATTCGGACCACAGCTAAACAAAGATGCTTTATTTTATATAATTGCTGAGGTGAAAAAACAAGAGCCAGCAATTATATAAAATAAAATATGGGGTAGTGTTTTTAAACTCGAAGTTTACATACACTCATCGTGTTAGATGCTTTCACATACCCCTCAAGCTTTGCTCTTGAGGTTTATGTAGCATCTAACACCTTGTGTGTGTGTAAACTTCTCCTTACATACACCATCTCATACTTTATTCTATATATAATACACTTAACTACTTGCTTAATTATATTTTCCTGCTACCTTTAAATCATTTTGTGATACTTTTTTATGATAGATGATATATAAAAAGAGATTATATTGTGTTTCTTATCCTTAAGGACTATCTCATTTCTCCCTTGCTCTGAGGCCATCCAGTCATTTCGGCCTGTCCATTCCTCATAGGATATCCATCACCTTTTGAAAGTCTTATTTACAGCTGTGGGTGTAGCCTACAGCTGTCTTGCTTTAGCTTTAAAAATGGGGTACTGAAGTGCAACCTTTTGGAGTTTTCGGTGTATCTTTCCACAACTGCAAATCACTATGCCAGTTGAATAAAATACTCTCTTCTCTCTGTTGAGTAGACCAGTTGCAACAGTATTTTTTCAGCTTTTTGTCTCTCCCTTGTCTCTCTCTTCATGCCTGTTTTAAGTGACCTGAAAGTGAGTACATATCTGATTGTATGGGATTTTAGTTGATTTGTACCTCCTTTATATACAGATAATCCCTTCACAGCTTTTCTAGGTTGAGGACCTTGTGTTTAAGAATCAAATTTCTGCTGTGCTGTGCTACTAGTCAGTGCACCTTACCCTCATTACTGACATTTCAAAGTTGAAGTCAATGAAGCAGAAAAGGGTCTGTAGTCAAAGACCTAATAAAACAAGTAGTTTAGTGAGATTTATTTTTCAGTTCCTCTACTTTGCCTTGTGATGTGAAGCTAAATAGTTTCTTGCGTGACTGGTTACTTCTGGTATGGGTGGTAAGGGGTGATCCCTGTGTTATAAATGCATGGAGAGAGAGATGGGGAGGGGGAGAGAGACACCTAGCATCTTGCAGTTAAAGGAGAAGTCCACCCAAAATGTGCAAAAACATATGTTATGTAGAGTGTTTTGATATGTATGTTAACTCCTAGTGTGTCCTTCCCTCTGTCTGCTATTAGGAGTTTTTCCTAAATTAGTCTGCTAGCTGTATGGTAGTTTTATGACCCCTGGGGATCTCCATCACAAATAGGTTTATTGGCTTTCTTTCTCCTATGATGCACCCTGGCTCATGTGACAATGATGTAGCTATGCCCTTAGATTTAGCAGAGTCTGTCACAGCTCAGCCACAAATATAATACTTCTTTCAGAGAAGGCACACTGCTAGATTTTGGGTGAGTGTACTCATTATTATTTTTTGCTATTAGTACCCTGTCCTGCTATGTTACAATCTATAAGGTGATGTTCAATGTTTGCTACTTAGTACTGGTGCAAAAACTGAAAGTGACTGAGAGGAATAGAGTAAACAGTAACATGATTCAAATACACACACACACACACACACACACACAGAAGCAGAACATAGCAGGACAAAGTACAATATGAAAAAATAATAATGATTACACTCACCCAAAATCTAGCAGTATGTCTTCTCTGGAAGAAGTATTTTCTCTGTGGCTGAGCTGTGACAGACCCTGTAACAAGACACTGGCTTTCTGCAGGGGCAATTAGACATCACACCAAAGGGCAATCTGGGAAGACTAAAGGCAATAACAGAAACCAGAATGGCAACCTCCAAAGGCAATAAAACAGTTAGGGAAAGTTAGAAAAAACATCTCTCACAGCCAGAGGAAAAGAAAATGCTGGGAACTGGTTAGAACATAGGAAAAAAGACTACAACATATCTTTTTCTGATTTTAACATGGAGTTTTCCTTTAAGTGTTAACCTAACAAACCAGAGCACATGCCAGGTTGCAAGTGATTTCCCAAAACTAAATAAGGTAGTAAAAAAAAAAAAGGTCACAGATTGTAAGAAGCATTCATGGCTGTGTCATTGATATGTAGACAATGTATGGATTATTAAAAATAAATAAATAATACATAAAATCCAATAATGTAGATAACTCAACACTGGCATACAGCTGCATACCATCATAATGCAGTAACTTCATACATTACGTACCTATCATAGATTACTTCTCATAGTCTTGGGGAGCTTTAAATATTACTATTACTAATAGGAAGACAATTGTATTTATTCAGAGGAAGACAACAAGAAAGGGTTTGCAACTTAAAACATATAATGAATGTTTGAAACTCCTCAGACTACACTATTTATTTATTTTGAAAAGTTTCACAAGGAAAGGCATACTGAGCTACAATAGCTTGTTTCTGGATGAGTCCTGGTGGAAAGGGGAAAAGAGAATATAATTTTGAATACAAGATCCAAATAAAAAGTATACGTAGAGCTAAGTCTGTACACACTACCGAATAAATTTAAAGCTATACCAAACATTTCTGTGGGATAGGCAGGCAGCACTTTCCATCCAGAATATAGTGTATATACATATACGCATTATACATATACACATACATACTGTATGTTTTTAAACATATACACACACACTTACTTTTATACTCATATACTTATCATATAAATACGCACAAAGCATTTCAATACAGATACATTTTGCTATTTTAACACTTGGGGTAGTAAGTAGCAGTGTCAGGGGTTCAGCAAGGTGCACACTTGCCTCTAAGGCTGGAAGATCAAAAGGCTGTGGGTTCTATCCCCACATCAGTCACTTAGGTTAAAATCCAATACTGACACTGAGTGTTGTGCAGCTTGGTGAGGGGGGCTGCATTCATGAGGTGCCATCTTTCAGATGAGACATTTAACTGAAGTTCTGTCTGCCTGTTCAGGTGGATGTTAAAGATCCCATGGCACTTCTCAAAAAGAGTAGGGAAATTTTTATTGAAGTAAATATATACAAACAAAACATATTACAGTGTTTAAATATGTACAGTAATTCATACTGCAGAATCCCCTGAACTCATATGCAAAACAAAACAATCCTCCCCTAATTCCCGCACTATTATTCTTCACATTTTATCTTAGTCACCATTCTTACACTCCTGGAGCTGGTTATCCTACATCACCTCTGATAACCCTGTGTGGCTACCATGAAGAAATTTCCTTTTATCAGTTGTGTCAGTAGCTCTGGTGCCCCCATCAGTACTGAAAGGAGTAGGTGGATTTTTATTGAAGCATATTTGAGCACAACAAATAACTTTTATATAATATAGAGTTAAATATAATCTTTTACAGTTTCTTACACAGCATTACACCCTCAAGTCACCATAGATCCCCTTTCTACCCTGTGATATTAAGCAGGGGGAAAAACTGTATCTTTATATGTTTCTGTTACTAATATTAACACCTCTGTTATTTATCTGACACCTATTACAGTACATTTACAGTTTGTAAATATTCCTTACATTTACTGAAACACATGTTGAGGTACTCCACCCCATCTTACTGTTAAACAGTCCATATTTACATGTGAGCAGTCATACTGGTATTGGTATCGGAGCTCCATTTCATTCTGTAATATCAGCACCATGGGGTCATTTCTATCTGTTGCAATAAAAACTTGCACATTGATTGCCACATCACAAATTTTATAGAAGTAAACATTAATTTCAGGGTACTTTCCTCAGTTACTGGAAAGAAACTTGAAGAATCTGTCACCACATTCTGATATGTTACTTGACTCCATTGTACATTAAGCCACCTAGTGGCCAAAAGGGACCATACCCTTTTGCACATGAACACTCTATGTAAAAATGCTGCATGGATTCTTCTAAATGGATAAACTGTGGCCTAAGATGGTTCCTTTCTTCCACACTTTTGTGTTTCTTTTTTTTATCATGGAACATATTTTGTGCCTTGCCACTGACCCCCATCAGATCGAACCCCCAGCCCCATCCCCAGAATCACTAGGGCTTACTTGACACCCGGTCCAGGAGTGTCACCAGTTGGGGGGGTCGATCTTCATCCTGCCACCAGTATTTTTCCCCTCTCTTTTCTCCCAGGGTCCCAGGAAGTAGGTGCACATGCGCGTGGAGGTGCACATGCCTCTTACAGCCCAGGTAACAACCCCTATCCCCCACCCAATGGCCTAATGACTGGCACCCTCTGGGCCTATGCTGCCCCTGGCCTCCACCAGGAGGCAGCCATTACCTGAGAGTAGACACCACACTTCCCCAGAGAGGAGAGCTGCCTGCAGGGAGCTCCATCCAACTCTGTCCTCCCCCCCAGTGCCGACCTCTGATGACCTTGGTTTATTCCTGAACCCGAGTAACCGGCGTGCCGCAAGGTAAGGTGTCCAGCACCTCAGCCCTCAGTGCCACCGGGCTGGCCACACTTTTGTGTTTCACATTCCCTTTGATCCCCAGTCTCCCATGATAGCTAAGCCAAACCACATCCCACATCCTAGGTGGAATCCTTCTATCTATTAAGTATAGTTCAATTTTTTGATACTCAGTTTCTGGCACATTTTTGTACATGGGGATGTGTACATATCCTTGTCCTTGGATGATTTTGTATACTGCTTTTCTGTTTTGTAGTGTAGCCTGTGCTATTGTTAGTTGCCATTTTCTGACTTTTTCCATTGCTGGGTGTACAGTATATATTTATGAATTTGTGTTTGCTTCTTTACTTCTCTGGGCGATTGACTCCAGCACCTTACCAAGGGTGTTAACCTTTTTTTAATTGCATTTTTCCATACTTTTTCTACCGGTGACATAAAGCATTGTATATTTGCATGAATGAATACACTATGATAGTAACTAATAGGGTTTATAACTGCTAATTCACCTTCTCTGTGTGTGTGTGGTATAAAACTTCCATTTTGATTGGGTTCAGCCTGCTCCCCCATATAATTTAAAACACACGGCTCAGTAAGGTAATTTCAAATCATTAAGGGACAGAGAAAGCTACACTTAAATAAGTAAACATATGCAATAGAAAAGATTTTACTACTACTACTTTTTTTTGTTTGTTGCCATGTTTTCCAAATGTTGACTTTTTCTATGCAATTTTCTATCTTATTTTTCCAGTTCTGATGTGCCATATCCCCTTTCCCAAATTGAATTCCTAGAATCTCAATGGGCCCCTCTCTAATTTCTATCTGTTCAATGTTGTCCACTTTTTCTGTTCTGTCACTAAGCATATAGTCTTCACATTTATTGTGCTTTATTTTTACTCCAGATGTAAGTGAGTAATCCTGTACTTTTTTTAGTGGTAGTCTATCCTGAGGACAATCTGCTACACATAAACAAATGTTATCTGCATATGCAGTGACAGCTACTATATGTTCACTATGAGTTAATGGGGATCCTTGTATCTGTGATTCCTGCTGCATTGATCATAGCAGAGGATCAATGCAGAAAACATATAGTAATGAGCTCATAGGGCAGCCATGTCTGACCCACTGCTTTATTTGTACCATTGGTCCCTGAAATCCATTCATTAATGGTCTTGCTTCTGCTATGCCATATAAGGCCAAAATCCATTTACAGAACTTTTTTGGTATACAGTATTTTTTAAGACTGCCCCCATAGGCTTATGTGCTACTTTTTCAAAGGCCTTTTCCTGGTCCAACAGTAATAGATATCCAGTAGTGTCATTTTGTTTCCCCATTTCTACCACTTCCCTGATCAATAGCAGATTGTCCTGTATACAGTACTTCTTCCTACCACAGAACATGTTTGGCCTTCAGATATTAATATGGGTACAGTTGTAGCAAGTCTAGCAGTCAATATTTTCATAAGAATATTTATGTCCATATTTAGTAAACTAATGGGCCTCGAGTTATTCAAATCTTGTCAGTCCCCATTTTTATATAAAAAAATCGGATTGCTATGGCAAATTAAGGTGCTATTTCTTGGTAACCCATGAAGTGGACGCATAAGAAAGGGCGCTATCGGTTACGGCAACACCTTGCTTGTGCAATCCACTCACGGTGACTGACAGGTAGGGTGACTGGATGAGGGGGTGGGAAAACTAGGTGACAGGATGTCACTATACATGCGTCGGGGTGGGAGCGAACATGGTGAGCATGGGCTGGGAGAGAGTGGAGAGGCTGTAGAGGGTGGCACTGTGGTTGCTGGTTGAGCTGCATCACGGTGTTGGGGATTGGTTAATGGCTGGGGTGGCAGAGGTACCGGGTTCGGGTCTGGGAGCTGGTGTGATTTTTATTGTGCCCAGCCCAAACCTTTTTAGTTTTACTACTTTCACCCCCCCGACATGCACCCCCCTGGAGTTCAGAATCCTTAAGTAGGGGGGTGCGGGGGGGAAAGGCCCCCCCACAGAAAGTAGTAAAAAATATATCCTGGCGCCATTGTGCTGGTGCACCAGGGTTCTCTGAGTGTCAAAAATGTGTTCGGCACTCTGACTGAGAGATAACGGTGATCGCCTTTAGGTGTTCGCCGTTATCACATAGACCCCTATTTCTTTGGGTTCTAGCATACAATTATAAACTACATAAAGAATTGCTGCCATTTCTTCACACAGGGATATGTAGAATTCTGAGGTAAGACCATCAGGCCCTGGTGACATGTTGTTTCTTTAATTTTTTTATGGCCTGCATTATCTCTTCTTTGGTAATAAGGGTGGTCAATGCCTTTATGGTTGTAAGTGGTAACTCAGGAACTTTTATTTTATGTAGAAAATGTTGTAGGTGTTCCTCCTTAATATTTGATTCTGAGTACAGTGCCTGCAAATTGGAAGATACCACTCTGAGGATTTTCTCATTTGTTTCTACCACTGTACCTGCTGAGCTAATCAGAGAATCTATATTTTTAATTTGTATTTGTTGCTTATAACTTTCAAAAATATCTCCTGCCCCTGTTTTCCCTGGGGTACATATCCGATGTTCATTTAATAAAGAAGTTGCTCTAGAATACTGTAGTTTTTCCATTTCTTCTTTTAGAGACCTAACTTGGGTAGAATACTGCCCATATCCCATCTTACTAGTGACATAACCTTATATAATTGTGAATGTAGATTCAAGTATTTTTTGTATTGTTCCGTGTAAACCTGCTTGCTGTTGAAATAGTTTTTTTAGTTCATTTTTTTGTATTGTGCCACCATTTACTAACACTGGGCCCTATTCCAGGATGAATTCTGCAACTCACTGGTGTATCCGAGTTGCAACATTTGCCGCTATGCCAGGGACCCTGTGCCACATTCCAAAAGTGACCAGGTCCCGCACTTGCAACATGTGGGTTATGCCATGCAGAGGCTAACGCCACAGGCATGGCATAGATGCCCCACATGTCACAAGTCATGGCCTGCTACTGGCAGCCTCCCAAAGCTTCCCCCACCCAGAACACCATGGCACACACTAGGGGGCATGAGGGGGCAGGATAGGTGGCACAGCAGTTTGGGGGTGCACTGGAGTTTGGACCCCTGGGGTCCCCAACTTTTGGGGCTAGGGGCAGGGGTGTGCTTGTGGGGGCACAGGGACACATCAGCACCATTGCCACGGCACTGTGAAGTGGGCATCTGATGGATGCCCCTTACAGCAACTCCAAGCTGCTCTATGTTAGCCATGCCACTGCAGCACCTGGAATTATACCAGCAGGTTATGGCAGCCGTCCTCTTGGAATAGGGTGAAGATGCTGCTGTAACCCACCCTTGTGCCATGGCATTGCAGGCTGTGGCATAGTGGGTGGTGTAACCCATGGTTATCATAGCCTGCAGCTGCCACGGCACTACGCACCTCTTGTAATCGGGGCATGCATAACACTTGGCATAAGTCACAAGACATGCCAAGGGGTTTTGTGTATCTCAGCTTGCACCGGCATACACCAACTTGGAATCAGCCCTATTGTTTTCCTGGCATTCAGTAAATCCCTTACTAGCGGTACTATTTCAGGTTTTCCCATTAGGATGGAATTTAATTTCCAGTAGCCTTTACCAGCTATTATATTTTCTGTCAAACTGACCTGTAGAAGCCAGAAGGGGAAGGAAACATATTCAATTCAGTGCTTTACAGTAACTGGTAATTGCTATTTTTCTTTTAAACTTAGATTGTGGGCTTTTAGTGACACTGTAATTTATTTGCTGTCTTTACTTAGAATTGTTTTTCAGCTGTTGAAAATTTAAAACATAGTGGTGGTGTATTTCTTTGATGTCTTTAATTGCTGCAAATTTAGTCTTGGCTTGTCAGACTTGCCCTGTAGTTTTGGTGAGGGGTGTTAATTGTCTGGCCTCTGACCTCAGCTATGTGATAACTGGAGGTGGGGCTTAGTCAGAGTTGAGGTAGCAAGTGAGTTTTGTGTTCTCAGAAGAAGCCAGAAGGGGAAGGAAACATTTTCAATTCAGTGCTTTACAGTAACTGGTAATTGCTATTTTTCTTTTCTTTTAAACTTAGATTGTGGGCTTTTAGTGACACTGTAATTTATTTGCTGTCTTTACTTAGAATTGTTTTTTGGGCTGTTGAAAATTTAAAACATAGTGGTGGTGTATTTCTTTGCTGTCTTTAATTGCTGCAAATTTTTGCCCCCACTCCCTCCCCTTCCCCCACCTCTTAATTATATGCCCTGTTAAATCTGATTGACAGAAGCTAAACACAGGGGATAGTAAGGGGTGTGGAATAGGATGGGCATAAGGGGGGAAAGCCCACCCCTCAGCACGACAAGTGTTTTGACTCATTTATTTATTGGTTTATTTTCTTCTTTTAAAAAGAAAAGATTATCTGAGGATCAGTGGCAGGATTTTTAGGACAGTAAATTAATAAAAAGGGAACTAGGAGAGCTTCAGTAACAGACAAGTAGTGGAATAGCAGTATAATTGCAGTATAATGTGGGGAGTGGTGCAATGCAGTGGCTGTGGGGTAGCCATATTCAGGCAGACCTTCTGGACACTGAGGTGCTGCCCTATCTGCATGCATATCTCTGGACTGCAGGATGAGGTAGCCAGACTCAGAGCGGAAGTAAACTGGGTCAGGAGTACCATCACCCCTATCCAGAGACCACCCAGTCCAATGCATCTGCCTCAAAGGATGCCGAGAACGAGGAGCACTTGGGTGACAGTGGGCCCAGGGAGGGTTAGAGTGGTCAGGCAGAGGCACATCCCAGATCCTATTCCACTCAAGAACTCATATGCCACACTGGCAAATGGGGACAACCAAATAGAGGTACCCAGAGAAGTGGAAGGAAAGGATGTGGAGGTTAGCCAAAGAGGTGACCTCAGCGGGGAGAACAGTGGACCCCAGAGAAGGAGGAAGGGGATCCTGGTGGGGGACTCCATCATAAGAGGGATCTAGCTAGGAACACAGGAGGGGGAGAACAGGGAGGTGAGGTGCCTACCAGGTGCAACGGCATGGAGGGATGGAAGGAAGATCCTGGGGTACACTGGGAAGGTATGATGGGATGGTGAGCTGGATGTCATTATCCACCTAGGTACTAATTACCTGGCAAATGGGGAGCCAGAGGAAGTTCGGGAAGAGTTTAGGAAATTGGGGAGGGGTCTCAAGCAAGTAGCTACTTCTGTCACTTTTTCAGAAGTACTACCTGTGAGAGGCAAGGGAGAGCACAGGGGTGCATGCATCAGGAACTTTAACTCATGGTTGAAGAACTGGTGCTATGAGGAAGGGTTTGGATTCATTAGTGACTGGGGACCCACCTGGATGGATGGAGGTTTGTTCAAGCCTGACGGCCTGCATCCATCCTGGAGGGGAATCCAAGCACTCAATGATAAGTTTAAATGCTACATTGACAAGCATTTAAACTAGCAAAGGGGGGTGGCAGGCCAGCAAGCAGAGTACCTACTTGCTCACCCCCCCACAGCTAGCAGTGGAACCAGTGAACCGGAGGAGTGGCTATCTCTATAAAGCAGTGTACAAAAGATGGGATTAGCGCCCAAGAGGTGGATAGGCAGAAAAGGAGCAACATTCAGCAGAAGGGCAGACAGCAAGGAGAACCAGGGATAAAGGACAACCAAGGAAGGGGCTGGAGCAGAACAGCGAAACAGTCTAGGGAGATCAAATCATGGAAAGCCATGTGTGCCAATGCCAGGAGCCTTAGCAACAAGATGGAAGATCTGGAGGCTGTCATAGTGCAGTCAGACCTGGACATTGTGGCCATCACTGAAACCTGGTGTAATGATAACCACAACTGGGAGATGGCCATACCTGGCTACAACATATTCAGAAGAGACAGGGCAGGTAGGAAGGGAGGAGGAGTGGCACTGTATGTGAAAAATGACATAAGGGCCACAGAGATCCAGGAGGAATAAAATGAGGGAGAGATACTGTGGGTTAAGCTGGAAAGGAAAATGGGGCCAGCCATCCACACAAGTGTGGTCTATAGACCTCCAGCCCAGGAGGAAGAAACAGATAGGGAGCTGATGCTAGCCATCCAAAGGATGGCAGGCAAGGGTGAGGTAGTACTGTTTGGAGACTTCAATATTCCAGACATGGACTGGAGCATCCCAGTAGCAGCATTAACTAGGACCAGATTTACTGTATCCTGGACTCCCTTCAGGGTGCCTTCCTCAAGCAACTGGTCATGGAACCAACTCGGCAGAAGGCAATACTGGACCTTGTGCTCACAAATAGGAAAGTGTGATGGGGGTAACAGTGGGGGAGCACCTGGGGAACAGTGACCACCAGTCATTGTGGTTTGAAATCACAGAAAGAGCAGAACCAAACCACACAAAAACACGTATCCTGGATTTTAGGGGGCAGACTTTGGGAAAATGGAGAGATATTTGAAAGAGGCATTAAGGGGAATGGAGCTGGAATCAGGGTTTGAGGAACAGTAGGCAGTATTTAAAATGGGGATTACAAGAGCAACAGAATTATGCATTAAGCAGGTTAGCAAGAGGAAGAGGAGACCATTATGGTTTTCCAAAGAGGTAGCAAAGAAAGTGAAAGCCAAAAAGACTGCATTCAGGCAATACAAAAAGACACACAGGCAGAAGGGGATAGGGAGAAGTACCAGGAGAAGCAAAGGGAGGCAGGGAGTTCAGTAAGGGAAGCCAAAGCTCAGACAGAAGAACACATTGCAAAATCAGTGGGTAGAGGGGACAAAACCTTTTACAGGTGCATAAGTGAAAAAAGAAAAGCAAAGGGAGGTATAGTGAGACTGAAGGGGGAGGATGGGAGCCGCATGGAGGATGACAACAGTAAAGCTGGCATATTGAACAGGTATTTCTGCTCAATCTTTACCGAGGAAGAGGAAGGTAATGGGTCTGAAGGGAGTACAAGGGGTGAGAATCATGCAGAAATGGACATAAGTCCCTTTACATGACAAAGGGTCCTGAAGGAACTAGAAGTAATAAGAGTTGATAAAGCAGTGGGGCCAGATGGGATATACCCCAGGATCCTTAAAGAACTAAGAGAGGTGGTGGCTGAACCTCTGGCTATCCTGTTTAGCTGATCACTGGAAACAGGAGAGGTACCCAAAGACTGGAGGACAGCAGATGTAGTCCCCTTATACAAAAGTGGAAACAAAGAGGAAGTGGGGAACTACAGACCAGTCAGCCTCACCTCGGTAGTGGGGAAGATCATGGAAGAACTACTGAAGGAGAGATTGGTGGAACATCTGGTTGTCAATGGACTGCAGGACCCAAGGCAGCATGGTTTCACCAGGGGGAGGTCATGTCAGACCAACCTCGTTGAATTTTTTGACTGGGTGACTAGGGAGGTGAATCAGGGGAGGGTAGTGGACATGGCCTATCTGGACTTCAGCAAGGCCTTTGACACTGTGCCACATAGAAGACTATCATACAAACTGGGGAATATAGGTGTGGGCAGGACAGTAGTGTGGTGGGTAGGTAACTGGCTGGGAGGCAGGACACAGAGGGTGGTGGTAAATGGCTGTCATTCCACAGAGGGAAGAGTGACCAGTGGGGTACCACAGGAATCAGTGCTGGGACCGGTCTTATTCAACATCTTCATCAGTGACATTGTGCAGGACCCAGAAGGCAGAATTTCACTGTTCACTGGTGACACAAAGCTCTGTAGCAAAGTCAACACTCCAGAGGGTGTAGACAGAATGAGAAGGGACCTGCAGAAACTTGAAAAATGGTCAGGGGTTTGGCAATTGAAATTCAATGCAAAGAAGTGCAAGATAATGCATATGGGGCACAAAAACCCTGGCACAATATATCAGTTGGGGGGTGAGGATATAGCATGCACCAAGCAGGAAAGTGATCTCGGGGTTATCATCTCTGATGAGCTCAAGGTAGGGAAACAGTGTGACAAGGCAGCATGTAAAGCAAATAGGATGCTGGGATGCATAGGCAGGGGCATCACCAGCAGGAAACGGGAGGTCATAATTCCACTATACAAGACACTAGTGAGGCCCCACCTGGAGCACAGTGTTCAGTTCTGGAGACCTTACCTACGTAAGGACATAGACAGGGTAGAGAAGGTTCAGAGGAGGGCAGCAAAGATGGTACATGGATTGCGTCACAAGTCCTATGAGGACAGGTTGAAGGAACTGAATATATACTCCCTGGAGGAGAGGAGGGAGAGAGGGGATATGATAGAGACATACAAGTATCTTACAGGGAGGAACAGGGTGCAGGAATACACTATTTTTAAGTGAAAAAGATGTTCCAGGACTAGAGGGCATGGGATGAAGTTGGAGGGAGGACGATTCAGAGGAAACGTGAGGAAGAATTTCTTCACAGAATGGGTGGTGGACAAGTGGAACACCCTGCCAGGGGAAGTGGCGGGGGCTGAAACAATCACGGGATTTAAGAATATGCATGGGATAGACATAAAGGAATTCTGGAGGTCAGGGGTAAGGAGCAACAGACTTCTAGGAAAACATAAACTAAACTTACAAGCTCAAATGGGCAGACCGGGTGGGCCATAGGCCCTTATCTGCTGACACTGTCTATGTATCTATGTATGTATCTATGTATGGTAAGAAGTAGATGGTCAGTGTTTTCTATGGGCCGAACTGCAGCTTTATGTATTTTAATATGTTTGGTAGTAAAAATAAAATCTATCCTAGTGGCTAAAGTATTTCTATAAAAATTATAACCTCCACTTTAATGCAGCATTGTATATAAATCACTCAATTCTGCATCTGTGACCAGTTTCTTTAAAGTTGTAATATCACAAAATTGTTTTTTGTTTTAGCTCCCTTATCTGTGTGTTGTATCCCACAATTAAAGCCACCTGCCCATAGTACTTTTCTAGATATAAATAAATAAAATTGTATCTGAGTGAACAAATCTACCCTCCTTTTTTTGTTTGTGGGGAATGTACGTTAATATTTATTTATTTGAAGGTTTTACCAGAAGGCATACTCAGCAGACTACTGTTTAATTACAGATGCACCCTGGGAGAGAGAATAATATACAAAGGTTACATATTTACATGTTTGACTGATTATAAAAGCACAACTACATGCACATGTTGCAGTATTACATGCAAGAGTACACAAAACTGCAGCAGGAAATACAGCTCATATGACAGTAGAGTAAAGGTACCTGATAACTTACAGTGTAAGGTAGAATATAACAGGGTAAGATTAGATGGAACAGTATATTGTAAGGGTATCCCCCCCCCATGCAAGGTGTACATGGATCCCTAGTCAGGGGTTCACAAAAGCGCAAGAACAGATAAGGGAGAAGTGTTTATTGAGGAGGGATTTGAGTTGCTGGACAAGGGGGGCATTCCGGATCCCAGAGGGGAGTGAGTTTCAGAGTTTGGGCATGTGGTACATGAAAGCAAACTGGTCTGCCGAGGTTGACATGAGAGGGGTAGATATTTTCGGTGATGTACATTTGCCCAAAAAGGGATGCAACACACAGATAAGGGAGCTGAAACAAAAAACAATTTGTGATACTACAACTTTAAAGAAACTGATCACATATGCAGAATTGAGTAATAGCATGGTTTAATGTCATAACAGTGATCGCGGAATAGTGATTGCCATTTGGGTGAGTGTACATCACCGAAAATAAATAACGGCAATGTACATTCACAGCAACTACAAAACTGGCATCAGTTTTCTGTTGTGTGGGGGGCTGTGTCCCCTGCACCCCCTACTTAAAGATTCTCAACTCCACGTGGGGTGCATGTCGGGGCGTGTGTGTAAAACTTAAAGAAACTAAAAACTGGACCCAACACAGAAAACGATCATACCCCAGGCACAAACCCAGCACATTCCCAACCCCAGCCTGCCATACTACCCACCACACCACATGGCCTGCTTGGTAGCCAACCGCTGCACTCCACTCCACATATCCACCCTTCCCTTCCACCCATCATGCAGCATGGTTCCCCCCCCGCATGTGTAGATCCTGTCACTGTAGTCACCCACCCCTATCCCATTGCTACCCTGTCAGGTAGCCCAAAACACAGGCGCTGTGATTGAGTCACCCTTTTTGCAGTCGATCAATCACAGTTGCCATGTTCACTGGACACCTAATATCCCTCCATACATTATTATTATGGACAAAGTCTATTAGTAATGCTCTCCCCAGACAAATATCCACAATCTTTGTAACATTGAAATTTTGCCCCAAGAATAACACCCACCCCATCACATCAATCTATACCATACAAAAAAAAGTGGGATCCCCAGCACCACAGTCTTGATGCTGCATTCATTTCTACAGTGGTATCAAGTCTGGTATCCTGTTGGAAACAGATGTCCAGGTTTAGATCTTTTAAGATGGAAAAAGTCACCAGACGTCTTCTGGTATTTTTTGTACTATTAACGTTGAAAGTTGCCACTTTAAATGTATGTGGGGCAATCATTGAAGGAGCAAGTAAGGTTAGGTATCTTCACATAGTCTTGTACTTCTTTGTATACAAATCCCCAAGTTCTTTTTGGTTTTCATATGAACCTAGTGTACTTCCAGGTCCATGTCTTCTTCTGAATCTGTAGTGTTGGTTTGTGAGGATGACTTAGTGGAGGAGGTCTCTGAATTATCTCCCATCGTTGACCCTTGAAAGACCTTGTATCTGTCTTGTAATTCAGTTTTCCTCTGTTTCTGTGTTGTCCTAGATAGTTTTGCTTTAGGTTACTTTTTTTTTTATCACTCATTTCTTTGAAGTTACTGCAGTTATATCTGGAGGTGGCATTATTTGAATGTCCTTATCTACTCCCTGTTGTAAGGGAGTTTTCTGCTGTGATTCCTGTTGTGATGGTATACCACCTGTTTGTTCTTGTTGTTGAGTGTTATTTTCAGTGTTTTGATTTTCCTCTGAATGGTGGTCACCATATTCTCTTATTCTGTGGGTGTAAGTTTTTCTGGATGTCTCTGTGCCACTGTGGGTCCTGTTTGTGTCGGTGTTTGCTGTTTGTGTCCTCTGTTCCTGTTCTCTTCATTTCTGATCCATGCTATTTTTTTGTGCTGTATTAAGAATGGTCTCTTGGTCCAGTCTGTCCTTCTGATAGTGGGATGCCAACTGACATGTCTTATATGTGTGGCCTTGCTCTTTGCATAAGATTCATTTTAACTCATTAACACATGAAGAACTATTACATCCATATTCTAGGAATAGGTTACATTTAATCTTATTACAGGCATTGCTTAAATGCTGTGTTGATCCATATTTGAGACATGTTTTTGGTTGCCATGGTAGAAACAGTGCCCCCTATCTTTGCCTGAGGAAAAACAGCTTGGCAGATGTTTTGGGCCCACTGAAGTTAAACACAATTTAACTTTAAATTTCCATCCTTCTGTCCAGATGTGTTCCTCATCCAGGATGGGATGTGGCTCCCCAATCAGGTCACATTGTTGAGCGAGCCAGTGATTTATATCTTGTATACTGACTCCCTAAATAGTATGGTAACTTGTCTGAAAGCTGGTTTAGTTAAGGGGATTGCTCAAAATGGTACCCACAAAGCCGAGTATATTTTATTTTCATATGTCACCCAAAACCAATCCAATTCCATGGGTGTTTTAAAACTCACGTCAAACAACATGTCTTCTGTTGCATAAATAAGCACGTACATTTCATTTGAAAAAAAGAATATAGCCTCTTTGATTAGGGTCCTTCCCATGTAGATTCTGTCTGGAGTGACCTTCAGACTCCCCAAATATTATAGACAAATTGCATTTCTTCTTTGAGCGGGGGCTGCATTCTGGAGGTGATGGTCCTCGGTTCTGAATTTTGCCCACATTTGTTGTGCTGTTTCAGTATTGTTGTTTTGCTATACTAAGGGTTGCTTGGTTTCCATCCTGTCTCCCCCATTCTGAGAGGGCCTGTTAGGCCCTTCTTTGGGTGAATCTGAGTCACTCTGCATATTAACTTGGGGGGTATGTCTTGAATGGGTTGAGGAGTATGTTACTGCCTCTGCATTGAATTCCATATCACTGTCAGTGACAAATGGAATGACTGTTCCATTGTGTATGGTAACTAGTGGGTTGATACTTTCTGGTGTTGGTTGGACTGAGACAGCTTTTCCTCTACCCCTTTTTGCAAAGTTCTTCCTGGACTACCAGGGATTGGGCTGTGGCTGGGGTCAGGAACCCACTTCCCCTGTTCATTTTGGCACCACCATGCCCTTGTTAGTTTTTGTTTTATATTATCTAGTGTTTCTACAGGTGTGCCAGGCTGTTGATTAATTGTTGACATGGCCTCCCCTTGTATTACTACTGTTATACCCTGTTTTTCAGTCTGCACATTTACTTTTTTATCGTGCTCATTTTGTTTTCCAGTGCAAGCATTATCTATACTCACATTCGGCATAGCAGCCATTCCTGTTGCACATTCATTGTTGTTTTGCCTCTCTCACTCATTGGTCTGTTTGACAGGTTTGGGCAGTTGCTCTGACACATTCGGCTTGTTTGATGAAGCTGTGTCACACATACCACCCAGTCCTGGACTGTCAAATTGCTCTGCTCCTGTTTTGAGGCCAAATTCCATTACTGGGATTGCCATGGCATGTTCTTGATTCTTTTTTACTGTTGCCTGACTGTTGCATGGTAGGTGGTCAATTTCTTCTTCGATTTCTTGATTCATTCTTTTACCCGGGTCCTCTTCTGTGTGATAAAATACAGAAGCAGTTGTTCCTCAGTTTGCGGGTATTGTGCATCTTTATGGCTTTCTCTCCTACCCTGGTCATTGTCATGCTACAGAATCTTTGCTGCAGAAATCTCCTTTGCTGGACCTGCAGGATCAGAGATTAGTTCTCCTGCAGGTGCACCAGCCATTCCTTCTTGCTCCCTCCATGCTTTTGCCAAGCCAGACAGAATGTCCCCTAGAGGTAAGTAGGAGAAGATTTTATTAGAAAATCAGACAAGCCAAAACAAAAATACAAAACTCATAGGGATACTAAGATACTATAAAGCCAATCAAAAGCAGAGAACTGATAAAATAAAATAACATATTCATGTGACAGGTACATCAGTATCAGTAATCCAAGGCAGGTTTCGCCAAAGTTGCAATAACTGAGACCTATCTAACATCTTCATTTCAGAGAAGTAAAGCAGTTGAAGCTCATACAATATTTTACCAAAAAGCTCAAAATGAGAAATATGAAGTTGTTGTAGGGTAAAATGGCAGCGTGAATTCCAGACATACCATTTGATTACAACAAAAATAAGAGCCAATGTGCTCCTAACCCATTTGAACCAGGACAGAGGGAAATCCCCATACATTAGTCTAGAACAAGTAACATATCAAAAAATAGGCATCTGAGTTTTAGAATACAAAAAGGTCCAAAAAAGTGAAATATAAGAACAAGAAAAAAACAGGTGGTCCAAAGTTTCAGGTTGAAGGATACAGGAGGGTCTGGAGCAATTCCATTCAGACATCTGTTTATGTTTTTGATTGGCTTTCACATTGAGTCATTCATGACAGGTCAGCCAGTGGAAATCACACATCTTAACCAGAGTCCTGGGTTCTAATAGAAAGCATTGCAAAACCAGTCGAAGGTGTAGGGGACATTTGCAGAAAGGATCAGGTTCCCTGAAATGTGTCAAAAAAACATGGGAATAGAGCTGTTTCTTAGTGTTTCAAAATCATTTGAGAGGTAATTTGCCACTATCGAAGTCTGACAAACACATCACAAAGGTAAGCTAGGTGAGGGGCAGAATGACCGAAGAGGTCGGGCAAGACCTGCCTCCCAAGAACAGTATCACAGGGAAATGGAATGATGAAAACTTCTACACCAATGTCTGGGAGAAGAAAGTAACAAGGGTTTCAGATTAACAGAGAGAAAGGTACAATAGAAAAAAAGAATAGGGTTCACCATATTCTGGCCCCCATCACATAAAGGTAAGTGAAGAACAGTGCGACAGAGGGGATTGAGTCAACTACCCCAAACAGATTGAAAGAAAAGACTATAAACCGTGACTTCACTGGATTTTGGCACTGGGAAAATAGCACTAAGAAAAAGAAAAACAGGCAAAAGAAAAGTCTTAATAAGAAAAATCTTCTTCCGAAAAGACATTTTGTGTTTAGACCAAGAACGAACTAAAGTAGTCCCAAGCTGAATTTTGAAATCCCAATTCACTATATCCATTTGGGCATTGCCAAAAACAACACCCAGAATGTGGAATGCATCAAAGGTGAGTGGAACTCATGCCATAGTGGGAGGAGGGGAGGGGGTCTCCCAAAAAGCCACCCTTTACTCTTGGAGAGGTTGAGTTGAGTCCCAGAAAGAGAACCAAAAGTTTGATAACAGCGGATAGCCTTCTCCGCTGAGCTAACATTCTTAACTAAAATAATAAGATCATCGGCATAGAAGAGGGCTTTATAAGGTACAGAGTGACAAGGCAAGGTGATCGGGAAAATGTCCTGGGTCGAATTAAGAAGACATAATAGTGGGTCAATAGAGAAGATATAGAGTAAAGGGCTAAGGGGACACCTCTGGTGAACACTCTGATGGATGGGGGGCGTAAGGTCCCAAAAGACCATTAATACAAGGTTTCACTGTGGCATTCTTATACAATAACTGTAGCCAGGCAACAAAAGGTGGGGGGATACCATAATGAGCTGAAGTAAACCATAAAAAGGAATGAATGACATTATCAAATGCCTGTCTCTGGTCCAAGGAAAGTAAAACTCCCTCTGGTGGTAAGATGAAGTCATAAGTAAATAGGTCATACAACAAAGGTAAAAGATCTGTTATGGATCCCCCAAGAACCATACAAGACTGGGCAGGAGATATCAAATATGGAGCAACTAACAAAAGGCGAGTATTCAAGATCTTGGCCAATAGTTTAAAGTCTGTGTTTAGAAGACTAATCGGTCTCCAATTAGCAATATCGGATTTATCTCCTTTCTTAAATAAAAAAATAAGCACGCCAGTAGCCATATCTAGAGGAATATCCTGAGTTTGCAAAAGAAAATTGAAAACCGCAGTGAGTTCCACAGAAAGTTCTTGACCCAAGAGCAAAAATAATTCAGAGGGGAGACTGTCAAGGCCAGGTGATTTTTTCAAGGCCGAAGATTTAATTGCTACCAGAAGTTCAATAACAGATAAAGGGGAAGATAAAGCTGAAAGAAGGTCTGGAGGGGCTTCTGAAAATTGGAAAAGCCCGAAAAAAGGAATCATAATCTAACTGGGTTGAAATCGGGGTATCAAATAAAGAAATAGCATGAGCTGTGGCAATTCAGAGAAGAAGAGGGTTAGAAGTATGGAGGGAGCCCTCCACATCCCAGAGAGCAGACATCAGTCTGTGACCAAGATGTTTCTGATTGTGAAGCAGGGGGCATACCTCAGGAAGAGTACCAGAAGTACAGTAGCATTGTTTAAATTGCAGACCCGCATGTTGAGAGGAATGAAAGGCAAACATCTTTTTCTTGATAAGAGAAATCTGAGCCAGAAAATCATGAATGGTAGAAGAGGAGAGAGAGATCAAACATTGCAACTGCTTACAAGCAGTCAAATACTCCATATAGGTAAAGGACCGGACAGATTTTCCCAGTCTCAAAAGCAGGATACGGAGTTCGCCCTTGAACTCTGACCACCAGAGAAATGTATTCTCAAATAAAGCAAAGGTCATTTTCTTACAATGGAGAAAGCAAACAATCTGCTGAAGAATAGGGGTTTGGCTTAAAAGTGTAGTATTCAGTTTCCAATAACCTGGGCAAAGCAGAGCCTTTGGATTACCTAAATGTAGGGCTAATGAACAGTGATCTGAAAATTCCAATGTCTGTACTGTAGATCCATCAATCTGTAAAGCCTTAGAAATAAAGAAAAAATCAATCCTGGTGGATAAAGAACCCTTGTCAAAAGTTCTGTCCTGATTACCAGTATGGGCCAAAAAAGCATTCTTCAACCTAACCAAATGAACAACAAAGTTAAAGGCAGTCATATCCCCAAAAATGTTCTCAGTAGTCATCTGAGACCCCCTATCCAGTCTACTCATCCCACAATTAAAATTACCTCCCCAGATAGCATGATGTGCCACATGTAGATGAAGACTAATTAGGTGGAACATAGAGAACCATGCAGCCTTCGATTGAGGGGCATAAATGGAAATAAGGTGAAATGAAATGGCACGGATGTGGAAATCCAATAAAACAGCATGTCCAGGGATCAAATCCAACAATTTCAGGACAGTGGGTTGAGTAAGGGGAAACAAAATGCCAACACCAGAGCATGTGTCTGTGCCTAAGGACCAATAGGAAACCCCCTAAGTCCATTCCCGAGAAGCATGGGAAATAGCAGAAATGGTATGGAGCCTGGTATCCTGCAGGAAGAAAATACCCTGGGGTTGGGAGTGGAGGAAGTTTTAAACTGCCTCACGTTTCCGGGGAATCTGAATGCTTTTGTCATTGGATGCCAAAAGAAACAGAGGGAAATAAAGGTATGAAGGTGAATCAGAAAAGAGTCTTTCAACTTTTTTTTTTCCTGACCCTGCTTCTCTTAGGGGCAGGTTGTGGGGCAGCAACTGAAGTCTCGGGAGATACAGTCTCACCCACTGTATCTTTGGAATGGGAGTCTACCGAGGAAGCTAAAGACTCTGCCTCAGAAATGGAGTCATCCTTCAGCACTTGGTACCTGTTAGAAGAAACAATAGGGGCATGTTTGGGATGTTTAGGCAATGACAGTGACCCAGACAAATGTTTTCTGGCAGTCATCCATCCACCAATTGAGTCAGCCACAGTTTGGGGAGGGGGCATAGCAGCCAGTGTGGGGATGAGGCAAAAAATCCTGTGTGACCTCCAGAACAGAGTGAGGAGCAAAAAGAGCACTATCCAAAAGGGGGGGCTGGGGAGCAGAGGGTAACAAGGGTGGGGGGGACGAGGAGGGACAGGGGTGTCAAGGATCGTACCATCAGAAAGAGCCATATCACTCTCAGCATAGGAAGCCCCAACTAACATTGGAAAGACAGCTGGACAGCGAGGAGATGGACCGGGATCTGTTTAGTGGGAAGAATGGAAGCATATGATCTCTGCGCAGTGGCAACCAAAAGTTTCTGTTCCTCTGAATCAGCAGAAGCCCGTTGACAGTGAGCAGCTTCAGGGCAGGAGGCATAGGCATGGCCTGTGGTACCACAAAGATTATGGCAAACCTGGTTAGTACAATGAGTACTGGTATGACCGGAGGCCAAACACAGTGAACATTTTTGGTGATCACACACACTGCTGATATGTCCAACCTGCCCACACTTATAACAGGTTCTGGGCTGTCCAGGGTAGAAGAGGACTCCCCTATCCCTACCTAAAAAAAAGCTGTTAGGCAAATGTTGAAAACCAGAATCATCAGATCTCAGAATAACTTTAAGATGCCAATCCCCAGTCCAAATACCCTGTGAATCAAAAATGGCCTCAGGAGGGCCAATAACAGTGCACCGCTGTTTTACCCCAAAAAAGGAGATCTGTAACACTAACCCCTTCATTGCGGAACAAGACTGTGATAGCTTTATGTGCTGACCTAGTCAGAGGAATTACATAAAAAGGGGACCAAAGGGAAGTGTTCTTCTTTTGATGGTAATGGGACCAAAACTTATCAAGCCCACTCCCCAGCTTGAAGCTGACATCAAATACATTTTCCCCAGAGACATGTATCAAAGGGTACAATTCAGAGAATGAAACTGTAGACAGTCCTGCAGTAGAATTTTCCCAACATAGACTCGGTCTGGAAAGACCTCCAAACCCCCTTTACAAATAATGCAAACAGCATTATGAAGCTCAGCAGGATTAACAGCAGTGAGAAAAAAAGAAGCATAAGGTTTAGTGAGATGAACGGTAGGTTGTGCAATGACATTGTCAAGTACAGGAGGAGGATTCCTGAGAGCAGCAGGTATATGTCTGGGAATGTCTGACAAATCAGAAAGGTCACTAAGGCTGTCCTCCACAGTGGCCTGGTCAGGAAGAGGGACCCCAGAGTCGGGACCAGGAACAGTCCGCAAAACAGGATGTTGGGTGAGGTCAAGATCAGGAGGCAAATGAAGAGGGGAAGATGCTGGGTCCTCACCTTGAGCCACAGAGTGCACAATTGGAGCATATGAACAGATATCAGGAGCAAGGGGAGGCTCAGCTCCAGCAGAACCCAAAATAGAAACAGTACTCTCAGCAGAAGCAGTTAGTGGTGAGAGCTTAACTCCAAGTGTTTTAATAGGCATAAAGCCCAAAATCCAGTTCTGTGTGTCGGGGGAGTGAACCCAACCCACCGCCTTCAAGGAATCCTCGACAGTACAGGGACAGCCCTCTGAAGCCGGAACAACAGCCCATCAAAACTTACTCGGTGTCCCACCATGGGTGACACGGTCCAAGGGTTGCTGCTTGGAAGCAACAGAGAAGGAAAAAACAGTAGCAGCACACTGGTCTTGACCTGCACAGTGGAACACAAGGCATGGCTCACTCTGGACCTCATTGTGGACTGTAGCCATGGTAACACTTGGGTCATGATCAGTACCAGCTTCCAGAGTGTCCGCAGTAGACGCCGAAGGAGCGGATTGAAATTTAGCCACAAGTACTAGTTTTCTTAATTCGTAAGCTTTTCTTCAAGTAGCAGCAATTCCTGTAAAGCCTGTGCAGCCAGGACCAACCATCGGAGAAACAGGTAAAGGAGAAACAGTAGAATACGTAGGTAGGCCAGAACGATCCTCAGGTTGGAAATCAGCCGAACATTTGGCTTCCAGTACCACATCACTCGCATTGGCATCAAAGAAAACATCTGTCTCAGGCATTTCAGAAGCAAAGGAGGAGACAGACTCCCCAACCTGCTGTACATCCATCTCCACCGCAGGCAGCACAGCAACTGAAGAGGCCATCCTTTGATGGCTAAAGGGTCCCCCTACTGATGAGTAGGGGAATTTTTTATTGATATCACATCATCATATATCATAATACGTTGTACAAAAAATAAAGAGGAAAGAAAAAACAAACATAAAGAAAGAACAACAGGTATTCACTTTACACACTTGATGCAGTATGTTAAAGACCACACAATAATCACTCCTTAACCCCAAAGAAACCTCCCCCCCCCCTTATTATCTTTCCCCATACCACTGTGGCAAGGGAATTTTGCTAGTGTAGCTCTCAAACCTAATTACTTTGAGTGTGTCAAGTCACATGAAAGAATACAATTTTAATCCCAAATAAACAAGTATTTCATTCATACTCTGGTTAAAAGTGATTGTTCAAAAATAATTTTCCAACTACTGAGTAACCAATAAACTATTAGGGCAAAAATCAGTAGCACTTTTTAAACACGTCTTGTTTAGAAATAGGTTTTTAGTCTACCTCCTTACTTGTATTTGATAAATCCAAACAACCTTTTCCATTTCCTTAAAACATAGCTCTTAGGATTAGCTTGCAGATCTTTCTTAAACACTGCCCCCATAGCTTGTTCTACCAGTGTCTTATAGGTGGTATATGACATCAGTCTCTGTTGGAGTGTCCATTGACAGTGAGCCTGCCAAAGGTAAAACTTTAAACAGCAAAACAACACCATTAAAGTATCATAATCATACATTATCTTGAGGTTGGGACAATGCCCAAGGACCAAAGACTCATAGGTTAAACTGTCTAACCACCTTAGATTCCATTCTGTCTTTAAATATCCCCATAGGGCTTTTGCATAGGAACAGGTAAAAAGGAAATGGTCCATTGTCTCTTCAATATTTATACAACGTTATATGGACAATTCCTTTCTTCTTGGGCCTTGTGTTTGCATTGCCTCTTACATTCAGTCTCCCGTAAGCTGAAAGCCATAATACCTCCCACATGCATTGGAATTCTGTTGTTATTTAATTGTTTTAACACCCCTCCCTTTAGATCTGGTGGGCAATTTTTAAATTCAGGTTGTTCCGGATGGATTTGACTTACCATGTATGAGTACAGTTGTCGTCCTGAGAGTCTGGAGATATCCGCTTTAGTGATCTCCCATTTGCAAAGCTTTTTGAGTGCTGGTTTAATGTATTCTGGTATTTTGATACGGGTGGGCAATTTTGGGGGAAGGTTTCGAGTCTAAATTTCCAAATATGCACTACAAGTTTTACAAAACAAATGGTATATCACACCAGTTGGTTCCCCTAGCCCAATTTTAAGATTGTGAGACAGGAAAAGGCTATGGAAAAAGATTATAGGGTCCACCATACCAGACCCCCTTGTTGTTTAGACAAGTATGTAAAACACCTTTTATTGGGTTCAATCTGGATCCCCAAACCATCTGAAAAAGCATGTATATAACCTGGTTTCTAAGATCACTGGGGGTGGAAAATCATGGCTGTATACAACAAAGTGGGTATAATGAACCTTTTAATTATGTGTACTCTTTATTTTAGACAACCTCCATGACTTCCATCTCTGACTTTATTTTCAGCCCCTGAAGAACCCTTTCCCAATCTCAAGTGGGAGATTATGTTGTCCAAATGTTATTCCCAAGATTTTTAGTGGCTCTGAGGAGAAATAAATATGGTTTACTGTTACAGGTGCCTCTCTGTATTTCCTAAGTACAACCTTTACATTTATTTAGATTGAGGGTGGCATTAGATCCTCTAGAATATTCCTGCAGTTGTTTATTACTGTTGGTAATTGCCCCAGGTTTGCTATAAACAGGCATATATCGTCCATGATAGGCTTGGATTTTCAGTTCCATTTGGCCTGGGATCCTCCCAAACCTTCCCATTCTTGAGTATTGCTCAGAACTCTAATCAGAGGGTCCAGGGAAAAGTTATAAAGGAGTGGGCTGAGGGGACAGCCCTGTCGAATCCCTGTATTTATGGTGATACCTTTCATTACCAACCCTCTAATAATAGGTTGCACATGGACTCTAGAATATAGAAGTTGGATTTTATGCACAAATTCCTTTGGAATACCATAATGTAATAAGGTCTGAAAGAGGAAAGGAAGGCATACTCTATCAAAAGCCTTGTTTTGATCGAAAGTAGTGATACAACCGGATGTTTGTGCAGCTCCACACATCTCTATTACATCTCTGATAATCATTAAGGCATGTTGTAGCTTCCTTTCAGGGATCCCACAAAACTGGGCTGGATGTATTAATAAAGGAGCTATTTTCCTTAGCCTATTGCTAAGAACCTGAGACAATATTTTAAAATCAGCATTCAGGAGAGTTATAGGTCTCCAGTTTGAGATGTCTACCTTTCACCCTCCCTTATATATAAAAATTAAAAGACCTGCTGTGAATTGAGGGGGTACCACCCCTTTGTCAAAAAATACTGAAAACAGTTCTACTAAACACCTTGCCATTATTTTGGAAAATGATCTGTAAAACTCATAAGGCAGTCCATTAGGTCCGGGTGAAGATCCATTTTTTAGTTTCATAATTACATCTTCTATTTCCTGTAATTTCAAAGGAGAGGTTAAAAATTCCTGATCCTCCCGGGCCAAGGTTACCTGGCTTTTCTCCAAATAAGAATTAATCAAATTTGTAGAAGGAGGAGGGGAACTCTCATGTGATGCCAAAAGCCCACAGATTATTTCATGGATCCCCATCTCATCTTCCACTATGTTTCCTCTATCATCTACTAATTGAAACATATCTAAAGTATCTTTCCTCTTTTTACAGGCTTCAAAGGGGTCTCCAATTGGGTTTTTTTGTGTTCCAAATTGCAATTCTGTATTTAAAGTTTTTGCCCTGTCATATTGAAATTTCCTCATTTCATCCTGGATCTGTTCAATGTTAGGACCATAATCTTGTCTAGACATAGCAGACTGTGAAAGCATGTTCTGAAGTTTTGATCTTAGTTTTAAATAGCTAAAAAAATTGTTTTGTGCCCTATGCTTGCCATAGTTTTGGAACCATATTGCTATCTCTTTTTTGTGTCCATCCACCATACCCCTAAATCTTCGTAGAGATCACTCACTGAGGTCCTAGCCCAGAGTAATGAAGAAATGTTCTCTTTAACAAAAGGGTATGTGAGCATTGAAACATTTAATCTCCATCTTTTCTCCCTCCTTATTTTCGGGGGGGCTGTTTGAAACGTTATTTGCAAAAGAAGGTGGTCTGAAAATTCTATAGGGATAGTATGAAAGTTTGGGTCAGGGAGATTCCTAGAAACAAAAATATGGTCTATATTTGATGTCCAGGTGTCCCCTTTTATTGTGTATATTTGGGCCCTTGGGATTGGTAGTGCGAACAATTCTTCAGCTGTAATATCAACACATTTTGCAAGGCATTTGAATGCAGTATGTTTTCACTCTTTCCCCCTCAGTCCCCTTTGGGTAAGTCGCAATTAAATCCCCCCAGGATTACTATAAGTGACGTATGTAAGTAAGGTTGAAGTTTGGAAATCAGAGCTACTCTATCTGCTTTTGTTTGTGGGCTGTATACATTTATTAATCTATATGGGACCTTATCCCAATATCCATCTAGGATGAACAGCCTCCCTGGAATCAAATCCACCATCTTGGTTATTTGGAAGGAAAAGGTACTAAATATGATACCTATTCCATCTGCCCTGTCTGGCCCAAAGGACCAATAGGATGGCCCCCATCTCCATTCGGCCTGGAACAGCCTAAGTTGGTCCGATGTGAGCATCCATGTTTCTTGCAAAAAACAGATATCCAGTTTTAGATCTATTAATAGGTGAAACAATGCCGTTCTCCTAAGGGAATGCAAGAGGCTATGACAGTTACATGACCTCAGGGATAACTTAACCATTTAATTTAAGAGTTCAAGGCCCTTTCTTCCTCCTTTTCTTTTTCTTCACTTTGTACTCAAGCATATCATTCTTCCCTCCTTCAGCTGTGTGGGTGTAAGAGCTACATCCATCTGTTCTGTGTCTGATTTTACCTCGGTGGGAGCCAAAACCTCAAAGGGATTAGGTTCTGCTAGGCCTGCTTGCTCACTTGTGGGGGTGGGCGGGTTTGGTTTGTATTCCTAGTTGTCCTTCTTGGAGGGTTGGTTTTTGGGGTGGAAGAGGGATCACCTGCACATCAGTGGATTGCTTATCTGTGTAGCAAACCGGCAATAGGTCCCCCCACTGGATGGGCTTATCAGGATTGGGACAGAGTGGATGATTCTCCTCATCTATTCTTATCTCTTCAGTCTCGACTTCCTCCTTTCTGCCTGGAATAGGGTCAGGAGCCTTATCTGGGGGATTGTGTTCCACAGGAGGGGCTTCAGCCTCTACCACTTTTTTGGCTGCTTCCTCTTGAGCTTGTTGGATAAGAAGCTCAGGGCTAATGACTATTGCCTTATTTCTTGCAGCCCACGGACACTCCGGAAATGTGTGACCTGTGTCCTCACATAACTCACATCGTGTCAGGTTTGCGCATTGCATACTTAAGTGCCCCACCTCCCCACAGTTGTCACAGCGGGGGCGATCACATACACTAGTGAGGTGGGTCCTAGCCCCACACTTGTAGCATGCTCGTGGCTGCCCTGAATAAAAACACACTCCTCTATCTCTACCCAGCATGAAGGAGTTTGGTATATGCACTATATCACTCTACAGTTGCCTCAATTTAACCTTATATTTCCATCCCCCAGTCCAAAACATCTCAGAATCCAGTTGTGCTTCTGGTGCACTCAATACTTCACATTTTTGTTGAAGCCAGTATGTAATGTCATCAACGTGTACCCCTTCATTCCAAAACATCACTGTCACATATTTAATGAGGGGTTTTGTCAAGGGGATCAACATAAAGGGGGGACCACAGAGGTGAAAATTTAACTTGATTGAAGCATTGCCAGAACAAATCCAGGGTGTATGCAGATCTGAAACTAATGTCATAGTTGTTCTCTCCTGAGATGTTTATAAAAGCATAAACATCTTTTGGTGAAAAGTGTAGTGAGTCCTTTCTCCCCACATATTGCCGATCTGGCCTGATTTCCAGACCCCCTTTGTACCGAATCCTAACTGCATTCCTTCTAGGAGCAGCCTCTTTTTTTGATTTAGCAAAGAGTTCTGACAATAGTGGGTGCTGGGCAGGGTGGTCAGTTTGTTTTTCTTCACCTTCAGGTGCCGCTCCTCTTCTGAGATCTGGGGTCCCTGCAAAGGTTGTTTCATTCTTCCTGTCCTGTGTCGGATCCCACGGGGTTCCTGTATGTTTTTCTCTAAAGGCTCTTTGTTCAGTATAATCAGTTCAGTTATATTCTGAAGCTGTCCCATATTTTCATCCCCATATCTTGGGCAGAGTCTGGATTTGTACTCCCCTTTTCCCCAGCAGAGATTTGAGGCAAATCCCTGGGACACCATTCTGGGGTGTTTGCAGGCCACGGAGGGTCTGGCAACCACTGGCCTGAAGGCAATTTCTTCCATCCTACCTCCTGTAGGGCTTTTCCAGTGACCAACTGCAGAAGGTTCAAGTCCCTGATTACTGTGTAGGAAAATGCTTTTGCCAATTGCCTCTGTTGTTGTTGTTGGACAGGATTGCATAGATATATTTTGTCCCTTGTGTTCTACAGGCCCTTTATGAGTATTAGGCCCAACTAGATTGCGTTTTGCCAACACAATAGCCTCTCTCCTGTTTTTCCCTTCCTTTGATCCTGGTTTAGCAGATCGTGCTAAGAAAGAAAAAATGGTAGCATCAGTCTGTTCAAAGGGATTATTTTGGAAAATGACTTCCCCAGTTTTCTTTTACTCTGTATTTGGGCCATTTTGAATCTCTGAGTTGAACCGGGGGACTGTATTAGCAGACTTAGGATTGTTTTCCAGTCCTGAAACTACATTAGGCATTTCTTTATCTTGTACAGCAGTTTTTAAACCTTCGCTCCTTTGCTCAGTTTTAGAGCTAGTTTCAATAGGAACTTCTGCCTTAATATCACTGCCCTCTACCTCCCGCAGGTTATTCAAAACATTCACCTCTTGGGGCTATAGGCACCTGAATCCCTTGGTCTTCCTGCCAGCCCTGTTCACATTTGCATCAGTGATTGAAATAATAGGGTGAAGATTTACCTGCGGGAGTGTCTGTCGGCTTGCTCCTTCCTCGTCCTTTGATGTTGAAGCATCATATTCAGAGCTGTCAGCTGGGCCATACCCATTGTCAGTTTCTTCACTGTGATCCAGTAACTTTAATTAAGCTTGTTTTCTTGCCATAAGAGCTGCATATTTCTTCTTGGCCTTCTCTAATGTCTGCAGAAGTTCTTCTTTACTTTTGCCTTTAATTCCTTCCATTGGAGTTCTCTCACAGTCCTTATTTCCATCAATATTACTCAAGTCCTCGATCGAGAAAAACATCTCTTCTTGTTTATTTTGAGCTAATTCTTGGTTTATTTCCAGTAAAGTAGCCTCTTGCAATATGAGGTCATGGGAGGAGGCCATCTCCCCTGCCACATCAGCACTTTCTCCTCCTCCTCGGTCCGGCTCCCAACTGGGCTCCTCCATCCCTGCTCACAGGAAGTCAAGCCCCCTGCTAGCAGAAGAGTAGGGTAATTTCCCCGGTGTCCTGGACAGATTTCCCCATTCACTAACAATACCACCAACAGTTTAATCTGGTTCAATTTCAGTTGGTTACCATCTGTGCTCCCCCCACCTGTCTCCCTTGAAAAGGGAACTTCTAGTCTCAGTAGTCCTATCTGGTCAACAGCATTCAATAAATAAATAAGGGAAAAACCTTGTTAGAATAGGGGGATGGGAGAATGGGACATGGTTGTAGATTAAATAAGCCTTCACCCCTCCAGAATGCACACCCCACAAGGAGATTGGCATGGCAGGGGATAAGGGTGGGAGTGGTGAGGGATACAATGGGGAACAGAATACTGGCACATAAGAGGTGGGTGTGGCTAACTTGAGGAAATGGTGGGGGGAGGATTGGGAACAAAAGGGGGATGGGAGGAGGTGGTATGAAATTATGAATGGGAAGAATTAAAGAGGAGTAAAGAGGAAGGGGGGGAGGAAAGCCTTAACGCCAGGAGTGGAACACCAAGGGTATGAACACTACTTGATGTAAACCCAACTAGTGCTACAGGCTATTGGCATGCCTAGGGAGGGATGGAAGGAGGTAGAGTAGTGGAAATAGAACAGAAGAGAGGGCAGGGAGGGGTAATGAATGAGAGGTGGGTCAGGTGCAGTTGCAGGATGGGGAAATATAGTGTCAAAGAAGATGGGACAATAAATGAATAGATGGGGCAGAATGGATATTTAAGGGGAAGGAGTTCCAAATGTTTGGAAAGTGATATGAGAAGGCAGCTCCCCCTGAAGTGGAAGTATGGGCAAGGAGGCAAGGGTCTTATAGGGGGAGTTGTCAAGGGAGTAGGTGGGGGTAGATTCTCTGCACAATATGTGTGTTGGGGGAATGTGCTGATGATGTACAAAATTATTAACAAGAAGGATCTAATGGAAGAATTAAATTTAACATGTTAGAATGGAACAAAAAGTAAGGGGACATGAACAACAAATTAGGCCAGGCAATTTTAAAACAAGTAAGCGTAAGATTTATTACACACAAAGGACATTAGCCATTTGCAATAATCTGCCATCTGAAATGATTAACAGTCAGATTGTTATGGCTGCTTGGGCCAAGCTCCACAGATGTTATGCCATCATCAGATTTATATAAAATCACTGTGGAAGCATTGTGACCGGACCGCTGTCTGCTGTGCTGCCACAGTGCTCCGACATAGTTTTCAATTATTCTGTTTATGCAACCCTTCCCCTCCGCGGGCCACAAAAGACACAGCCCCTTCCCAGCACATTACTTTTCCTTTCCACAATTACAGATGTGAAATCTGCCATGTACAACATGTCGACTCTGACTTAAACTGTGCATGTGTGAGTATCACGCATTCATGGTCATGTCAGTGTCGCCATTTCACACATGACTGACTTCAAGGCAAACTTCGCATACACAAGTATCATGCATGTGCAATACTGTAATCACTACAGTATTAATTACTGATGAATCCGGTGTGGCGAGAGCACTGCATATTCTTTTCAGCACTCTTGTGGCTCCTAAAAGCTCTCCACAGCTGTATCGGCTCTGACCAGAACTTGTTTTTTATTGTTTGGAAACCAGGAAAGGCCCACTAGGCACACAATGCCTAATTTCAGGGGTGAGCACTGGAGAGGTTAAGTGACTTGCTCTGGGTCACACAGTATGCAGGTGCAGATTGTGGGAATCAAACCCAAATCTGCTGAATGTACCAAGCTCATTCACAGCTCAGTACTCTAACCGCTAGGCTATACTGCCAGACCCAGAGATAGCTAGAGTTAACAACAGTATATGAAACAGCTGTTCCTGTACTTTCAAGTCTAGCTGAGTTCAAATAAAGTTTGAGCACAACAGCTATACAACATTTAAGTATTACCTACTAACTGTTGGGCCCATCCTGTGCATCCATGGTCAGATAGACAGGTACCGTCTAAATCAGGCATGACACAAGGGGATAGGTAAAGAGTGACCAGTGAGATGTTGTCTGCCTGCTTCATCTGTGTGATGTGTTTGCTGGTAGCAGTCTGGGGGAGGAAGCCTGATAAACATTGTAGGACAAATTCCATTGAAAAGCCAGAGATATTTTGCAGCTGTTTTTGTGTTTTCTCAAGACCTTTGGTAGTGGGTGTTTTCTGAGTAAGTTGCTAATGTAAAAGATAAACTTGTAATGCAAGTGGTGAAGAAAATTAGTGAAGGATGGAGATGGCATGGTATGTGACTGACATCTGATTCCTCCTCTCTCATGTGTACTGGGACAGTTTGCCTGGATGGGGATGGCCATGGTATACAGTATATCCCCATTTTAACATCCCTAATCTCTGTGAGACAGCTGTCTGCCTTGCCACTTCCTTCTGCCCCACAGTCAGCAAGGTCTGCAGGCCTTAATGGGAGTAGACAGCCACCTGCATCAGCAGCCCACCATTGGGGGTGGGGGGTGGGAATAAAAGTAGTGCTATTGTAGCATGACTACATCTTGTGAGGCAGCTGTGTGCTCAGCAAATTCAAATTATAACTAAACTGGACCAGGGGAGCAGTATCCACCTTGTACATGCTAAGGATCATACTAAGGATATAGATTTGGTCTCACTAATGATAACATACAATGGTAAACTATTCCATGGGCCGATAACCCTTAGTGTGAAGAAAGACTTCCTACTAATATAATTAAATATTTTCCCACAAGTTGTAGTGGATGCTCTCAAATGTTGTAAGTGCTATCTTTAAAGACCAATCCCAAGTCTGACATTAAATGCAGGTCCTGTATTATGTCATATAGAAATAGAAGGTCGCCTCTTAGTTGACGCATTTCTAATGACATTACATTTAAACTTAATAGTCTGGTTTCATAGTTGTCATTGTGTTGACCATAAATGTGGTTAGTAAAGCTTCTCTGTACTTTTTCTAATATGCTACATTCACTTTTTTTAAAATAGGCACCACAACTGAGATGCATACTCTAAATGCGATCTTACATAAGCTCGATACAGAGGTACCATGACTTCTGAGTTGCGTGATCTAATATTTCTCCTGATGAACAGATTACCCTATTAGATTTGTTAATCACTGCATTTATATGCTTAGTGTGGGCAAGATTACTATTAAGAGAGACACCCAAATCTTTTTCCTCAAAAGTTATATTTAATGGCACTCCAGCTAACGAGTATGTAGTCACGTGGTTGTTTGATCCTAAGTGCATAACTTTACATTTTTCTTTATTTACTTTAATACCCCATCTGTTAACCCATGCTGAGATATGAACTAGATCTCTTTGTATGGTAAGTGAGTTTTCTGGGGTAAAACAGGCGCCTTGTAATTTAACATCATCTGCATATTTTATGTAAAGTGAGGAACAATCTGAAGTAAGGTCAGCAACAAACATCTCAAACAAACATGGTCCAAGAACAGATCCCTGCAGGATGCCACTGGTTATAGGTCTTGGGAGAGACATATGGCCATTAATTAATGCAATTTGAGATCTGTCTGAAAGCCAATTACAAATCCAGTGAATAATGTGCTGATTTATGTTTAAGATTTTAATTTTGACTTGCAATGCCCAATGTGGCATAACGTCAAAAAGCTTTATAAAGTCTATATATATATATATATATATATATATATCACATCACATGAGATTTTTTTGTCCAGAAATGCACTAATGTGCTCATAAAACACATTAGGTCAGTCAAGCAACCTCTTCCCTTTTTAAAACTATGTTGTGTAGAGTCTTGTGCATTCACAACTGGAGCAATGAGGTCTTTAATTAGACTTTCCATAATTTTACTGAAGGCAGAGGTCAGACTAATGGGGCAAAAGTTTTCCCATAATGATTTATAACCCTTGCCCCTTTATCTATGAAAAACATCTAGATAAAGGGGCAAGTGTTTCCTTTCCACTTAAAGCAAAAGCACGTCCATTATTAGAAACTGCATCATGCCCCATTTTGTTTGTTTTTTAGCTGAATCTGCCTCATTAAAAATCATTGTCAAACTATGCTTATTAAAGACTGCTAGATGCAGTTTCTCTGCAGCTTCAAAATTATGCAAACATACTAAAAGTAATACTTCACAATGGCTCCAGATGAAAGCTATGGGAATGCAGCTTCAGCTGTAACAAAATCACATTTGTTCATTGTCCATCCATACACTGTCATTCACATTTTCTAGCTAACCTTACACATCAAGCTAATGCAGCAGCAGACATTGTTGACTCTAAAGAACTCTTGTCCCCTCTGCTTTTACTTTGGAAGCCTTTAAATGCCCTTCATTGTAACCTAGATTGACTACCCTCTCGGGTTTGATAAAACATAGATCCACAAGCAAGGACAGTAGTTCAGCTTGAACTTCAAAACAGGTTTCAATCAGTGGAACATGAGAAGAATAACAATGAGTCTGAGGAAACATCAGTAAACCCAGACTGGCAGGCAATATCAGACATGTATTACAAAGCTATCTCAAAGATAACAGGCTTTGGAGAAAAGTTGTGCAGAGAGCGAAACTGAATCTGTCTGCCACATCTTCAAATGAAGGGAACTTCTGAAGGGAAAACATGTCAAACTTAATATGTAAAAAAAAATCAGACACTCTACAAAATCTGTATACTAAAAGGAAACCTATGAGAGAAAATGTATTGATCATATTTCCAAAGAAGAAGGGGATTTGTCAAAAAAGCATACAACAAACAAAAGCAGCTTGGTTGGAAGAAAAGTTATGATCAATGTACATAGATACTGTAGATACAGTAGATGATAAGGGAGAAAACACTATTGTCTACTGTGATGTTCATACCTACAATAGATGTTCTCAACCCTTTCAGCACTACCCACTCACCCAAACATTTTCTAGTAAAACTGTTATGCTTGGAGATAGAAGATGAAATAATTTAAAGAATGACTTAACTGGCAGCCTGCCGGTACAGTGATGGTGTTACTGCTCACAATGCCAATGATCAAGGTTTGGGAACAAGTCTAGATTGTTAAAAGGCTGGAGGGGGAGGGCTGTCAATTGTCAGTAGTAAATATTTAAAAAGTCGAGGCTATTCCAGAATAATGCCTGAGCTATTTCTGATTTCCAGCAGGTGGGAGTGGAATTTGTTTTGTACACTGTGAAACAACATTTTTTTTGTTTTTGTGTAGTTAAGGACTAGCTTCTGTGAGTGGAACCAGGCCTCAGAATTGGTAACAATAGTCTGCAATTGATTAGCCAGGACTGTGGGATCAGTATTACTTGAGTAAAGAACTGCATTGTCTATATAGAGTAGGATCTGACCATGACAGAAGGCTGGGAGCTGATTCAGGAATATGGTGAAAAGTAGTGTGCCCAGGATAGACCCTTGTGGGACACCTGAATGAACCGCTTGTTTTGCAGAGAGTGTACCACCAATTCTGACTTGCTGAGTATGACCGCTGAGGTAGCTGTTGAACCAATTGGCGGTGTCCATGGATTAATCTAGATCAGAGAATTGTTCGATAAGTAGAGACTGATTTACAGTACCAAACACCTTGGAAAGGTCAATGAACGTTGCTCCAACTAACTGACCTTGATCTAAGGCACGATGTATATAGTTTGAAAATTCAAGCAGGGTAGTAGTAGTGCTGTGTCCTTTGTGAAACCCATGTTGCTGACTACAGTGAAGATTGTACTTCTTCATGTATTCTACCAATTGAACAGACAATTCACTCTAACACTTTGGAAAGTGGCTGGAGGATTGATATGATCGTGTAATTCTCGTGCAATGCCCTGTCCCCAAACTTATGTACTGGCATAACTAAGGTGGCTTTCCATTTTTGTGGGAATTGGAAGAGCATGAGGGAATGGTTAAGGATATTTGTCAAGGGGAAAAGTACCTCGTCAATAGTGAGGGAGATGAGCTTTATGTTAAGTGAATCCCCACTTAGCCTAGTTTTCCCAAGTACTTTGAGAATGTATTTCTTTGCTTCTTCTTTGCTCACCACTTTAAAGTGGAATGGTGGGTGTTTCCTCATATTTTGCTGACTGCAAATTGCAGGAAGAGGGGGTGAGATTGAAGAAGTTAGGGGGTAGGACATGACAGATCTGTAAAAGCCTCATTGAAAGTGTCAGCTATGGTCTGATGATCAACGGTTGTTGTGCCATTTATGTTGAGCATGGACGGGGTTTTTTTGGGGACTTCCCTGTCACCTCAGAGATGTTGTTCCAAAATTTGCATCCATCTTTCGAGGAATTGGTTAAGGTTTCCTTATAGTATTTTGCTTTTTTGGCCCAAATTGCTCTTGTGCAGGCATTCCTTGCTGTTTTGTATGCCTGTATATCCACTTGGTTGCCAGTGGCCAGGCTCGGTACCAGAGGTGATCACGGGATTTCATTTGCTCGAGTAGGTCATGTGTAATCCAGGGATTGCTATAACCCTTGATCCTTCTTATTTTATGAGGGGCGTGGAGATCGCATGCTGTGTTGAAGGTAGTAATAAAGAAATCCAAGGCCATATAGATAGTCCAGGGCCGCATCAATTTGCGACCAGTCCACCTGTCGGAGCTGTGTCTTTAAAGGTTCTAGGTGCCCTCTGATGAGCATCCTACTGTTAAATGGTCTGAGCTGGAGGTCTGATTTACCTGTTAGACCAGGTGCATATGATGGGTATGTGATCGCTAATTGAATCTGGTAAGACTACAGTGTGGGTAACATGATCTGGTCTGTTGGCGACTACCCAGTCCAGCAGAGTACTGGTCCCAGATTTGTAGTTCACCCTAGTGGTTGACTGTACCAGCTGTATGAAATTAGCTGTTGTTAGAGTATCCTTATAATGGCTTGCACTGTTAGAAAACCAGCTGATGTTGAAATCACCGAGTAGTATGGTTTCCAACTTGTGACCTAGGTCTCTGATATAGTCAAAGAGGGGGCTTAGGTCCACAGTTGTTAAATTTGGTGGGATATAAATTGATGCCACTGTTAATATTTTGTTGTGTGAACCAAGCATCATTCTGGTAGCAAGGATCTGTGCATCAGCCCTGAACTCAGTGAGTGTTAGGACTTGATCCATGAGAGGCTGTTTGATGTATAGGGCACATCCACCTCCCCTTTTGAAGATTCTGTCCTTCTTAAAAACAGTATAGACCTGCATTGTGATGGCAGTGTCAGGGGTACCAGGTTTCATCCAGATTTCTTGTACTGCTATGACATTGGGGTGGTGCAGATTAGCCCATGTGGTAAGAACATCTTATTTGTGGAGAAGGCTGCAAGTGTTAATGCTGGCTAGAGATACGGCACCAGATTTGACAAGGCACAGGGGGTTGAGGGGGCTGGGCCTGGATTTGGATGAATCTTGCCTGACATGAGAAGAAGTAGTAGTAGTAGGAGTTTCAGGCAGTTTTTTAGGTGTCTACTATGAAATAGGTTGAGTTTTCTGCTTGTGCACTGTAGAGGCTGAAAAAAAGAGGTGGCTGGAGGTGGAAGATGGGGGACTCCTCCAGTTGCTTCCAGGTTTGTAGGTAGACTGCATGTTTAGGTTGCTGAAATGTGGGAATTTAGAGCTGACACTTGTAGTTGTAGTGCTGTATACACAGAGTTGATTCTCAATTATGTGAAATAGGGGGTGGTGAGTGTTAACTTCAGTGCCCATACCTGTAGGATGAGTTATTCGAAATAGAGAGAGTAAGATGAGCACAGTGATGACTGTAGTAATTGTGTCTGAAGAGAGGGGCTAATAGTGGTGTTTATTCTAATGGAGAGGTAAAGAAATCCTGATATTGTGGATCTAGGTATTTCCCCTTTAAGAGCTTTGCTGTAGCTCTTAGGTGCTTCCTTTTTATGAGGGAAAGTGAAGTGTAACCAAGTAGGAAGCGGGTGGGTCTCTCAGCTCTGGTAGTTTATTTAATAAAGGAAAGAGGTAGGGGGCGAAAAATCATTAAGAAACCAGTTCATGGTGGGCAAATGCTGAAAACAGTGCAGCAAAAGATACAAGTCAGACTGAGATTCAAGTCAGGCTGTGTAGCCCTGAGGACTGAGCAGCTGACAAGAAAACAAGCAAGCAGCAGAGCTGCACTGTGCAGCTCTGAGAACTGTGCAACTGAATGAACTGTGAGGCAAAAAGAACAGGGCTTCACTACGCAGCTGCTAAAAGAACAAAAGAACAAAAGTACAGAGTGGTCCAATGGGGAGTATTTTGTGTATAATGTGAAATTGGCACATTACTACACAATGTGAAGCGTATAACATCGCCTTTATATTTTAACATGAAGTACCATTGTTTACAATGGACTTTGTCTTTTTTACTGTTTCACCTATAATTTTAATGCGAAGTTCCATTGATTACAATGGACTTTGTGTTAACTTTGCCTTTTTATTGCTCTTTAATGCAAATTTTGCAGTGATTCCTGGGATGGAAGGTCACATGGGATCTATATTGTCTTGCACAGCCTCAGTTCAGGGTAGTGTGTGTAGTGGAAGACAGTTTGCTCTCAGAGCTGTGAGAATCAAACCATCGGAAAAGCTTTGAAAAATAATTTCTGCAACAAAATTTTGTGTCAAAATTTACTACATCGATCGCAGGAAATCCTCACATGTTTATATCATCAAGTGTTTATTGATTTTGTGTGCCTATTGAATGTTAATTTAGTACATTTAGTCTCTGTACTGGCACACACTGTAGAAGTGTGCTTTGGGGGAAGGGTGTATCTGTGTTGAAGGGAGATTCACAGTGAGAAAGGCAGTCTTTCTAACTGTTGTTGGATAGCTAGTGTTTTAGTATTTGCATCTTCATGTACACACAGTAATACTTGTAGTAAGTTTTGATAATTGTTTTGCCTTTTGCTGTGGTGAAGTGCATTTTTTCAGTCGATTTAAACGATTTGTCTATAGTGTACTGAACTGTTAAATTTTCTGCACATTACCTGTAGTGTGTGTGTGTGTGCATGTGTGCATGCCTTCAAGTCAGACACATTTTATTGTGCCACACCATAATCGCAGCACTCTGAATCTAATATCTGTAAGCAGTATTTTTTACTGCATCATTCTATCCAGTTAGTGGGCTGGTACTGCAGCTGTCCCTTCTCCCTCCGAAAAAGGTATTATTTTTCCAGTTTTGGATTTTTGTGACCACTGGTTAAGGTGTTGTTATGCCTGTGTAGCTGAATCTCTTGAGTGCACAGTCTCCATCTGTCTGTGCATCTGCATCTGTTTAGGGCCTAATCTCCATCTATAAGCCACAGGTGTTGTTTTTGGGTCTCCCATCCACCCCAAAGTTCAGAAATTTAAATTTGTTGTTCATTTTCTGTGTAATCAAAAAGAATGCCTGCAAAGAGACTTGCATGCAAAGATATTTCTGGCCATGGCACTGCCGCTAGAGGGAAGAGTGGCTGTGAGCATGGTAGTATGCAGCATAAGGGCATAGTTGATGGCAGTAAAGGGATTTCTCCAACTATGTTTCTCACAGCGCAATCAGTTGCTTCAGTGATGGTTGGAGATGGTGTTGTCCTCGCTGGTGGTGGCAGTGAAGTTGCTGATGGCATAAGTATTGCCCCATGTTCAGCCCATGACAAGTTAACAGGTTGCTAAAATATTGTGGAGTCTAAAGGTATGAGTCAGAGTGTAGTTGATGTCACATGCCCTGTCCCCATCCCTACAGTAGCTGAACATGATTCTAATCCTGACGATGACTCCCAATCTCATGTTTCCATTGCTGTTGAGGTTATGCCTGAGCCATCCAACAATTCAAATGTTGAAGAAAAAATATCTGATGATCATAATGAGGCTGTGATTGGAACATGTTCTCCACAGGACAGCATCCACACTGAAATTTTGAATGTGGATGATGAATATGATGATGATTTCAGTGACCCCAACTGAGAAGCCAAGAAAAAGAAAGTAAAAGTGGCTGTGTGTAAACAGTCTGTTAGTAAATCACACCTCCTCAGAGCTGTGATATAGCTGTGTCTGTTGATTATGATGACCCAGTAATAGTCATAGATTATGATGGTCAGGTAGAGTCCAAGTGTGCCCAACAACAGAAATCATGCAGTACACCCCCCATTTCAGTGTCTAAAAAACTGGAGTCCAATATGCAGCATCAGGGACATGTGAAAAGTAGGGCATCAAAATCTCTCATTTGGGATTTTTTCATACAAGATGCAAGTGATGAAAGAGTGGCAATCTGCCAGCTTTGCCAAGCACGTGTGAGGCATGGTAAAAAGGGTAGCCATCTAGGCACCAAGGGCCAGCATACACAACTGAAGCGCAGGCACATGGCACTGTGGACTCTGTACCACAGGGGAGCTAATGCCATAGTGGGGCATTCATCCTCATCCACCTTATTGAGCATGGTCTCCCCTTCCTTGACTGTAAGTATCCCAAGTAGCCCTGTCTGTAGTAGTGGTGAAATAACACCAGAGGATTAAAACAAGCATAAGGAGGAGGAGGATTTTGAATTGTCAAGTAGTGGCCAGACTAGCAGTGGTGGTCCAAGCAGCATTTTTAGTACATCAACCCCGTGCCTAAAATGGGAAAAATGACATCATTTGTTGACTTGTCCCCTGTACACCCCGCAGAGCAGAGCCATTCGGCATGCTACGTGCAAAACAGTTAACAACGCAGCCCACGTTGCAGTCTTTTTGCCCGGAACATGAAATACCCACCAAATCATGTGGTGTCACGTGAACTGAATGCTGCTGTCACAGAAACAATGGCAACTGACCTTTTGCTCTTCTCCTTTGTGGAGAATTCCTGATTCCGACATTTTGTGGCACGCACCTATCCCAAATGGAAAGTCCTGTCCCGGACCTACTTTTCCACCGGTGCTGTCCCTGAGATATACTGGACTATGACAGAGTCTGTAAGACATGCCCTTCCACATTCCTCCTCATCATTCATTCATTTAAGTATAGCTATGTGGACAAGTGACAAAATGGCAGGTAGTTCATATTTGTGTATTACTGCACACTGAGCACAGGTACCAGGAGTTGTCTGTGCTGGCGGGATTGGAAAGCAGTGTAATCAGGCAGACTGTCATAGTATCAACCTTCAGGGATTTAAACAGCATGCAACACTTACAATGTGCAGTGTTGCAGGGTCCCACACAGGTGAAAACATGCTAGACTTGCTACTGACAGAAACTGATGAGTGGCTGAACCCCCTGTCCCTCAAAGCTGACTTTATAGCTAGTGACAGTGGATCAAATGTTGTTAAATGTATCAGCAATGGTGGCTTTGTGAGGGTTTCTGCATGGCCCACTGTTTAAATCTTGTGGTGCAGGAGTTTCTGCAGCACTCTGACATCAAGCAAATGCTGATAGTTGCACGACGCATCTATGCACACTTTGCACATTCTGGAAAGGCCAGTGATCAACTTAGGCAGCTGCAGATTCAAAACAGCCTCCCACAGCAACATCTCAAGCTGGAAGTTGTCACCCACTGGAACTCAACACTTTACATGGCAGAGCAGCTGTATGAACAATACAAAGCCATCTTGGAATATCTAGTAATGCACACTAGCCGTGATAGTTCAGGGGCTTCAATGTCTATGACAACTAAACAGTGGCACCTCATGGACTCCGTGATATCAATTTTGAAGCCTTTTGAACATGCCACACAGGCAGTAAGTGGTGATACTGCATCCATTACTCAAACCATTCCAGTGCTGTGGGTGCTGAGGCAGACTTTGTTGAATCTGCATCCTAGCCTTGATGTGTCTGGAGATAGGTCAAGCAGTGCATTACCTAAACACATGCTTACAATATTCGACCGCAATCACCACATCACCACTATTCAGCAAAGTGCAGAATTTGGAATAGCAAGAATGCTGGACCCATGGTACAAACATAGCATTGCATCCTTACTGGAGAGAGGGCCTGATCAGGTTCAAAATCTTACTAGACAGCTGGTGTGATTGGTTCATGGGGCACAGAAGTCACATGCAAAGTTCTGCAAACTGCAGCATAACAAGGCTGAAGGTCACTGTGGAGTAAGCACATCCAGTAAGGTGGCTGTGGGGCAAGGAGGGGTGTCAGCAAAACAGGTTGCTATTAACCTACTTTGGGTTGCCTTGTCTCAAGTAGGAATCTGTGACCTCGATGACTCATCATCAGGACTGCGTGCAGCACAGAGAATGGTTGACACCTATTTGGCAGAAAACATGCATCTGTCAGTACCTGATGATCCTCTGCTTCACTGGAGTGACAAGGTGAATGAATGGCCACAGCTGACTTCAGTAGCACTGAAGTACCTGACCAGCCCACCCTCCAGTGTACGTGTGGAGAGGGTATTCAGTTCTGTGGTGGCAATAGTGTGTGACCGTTGTACTAACCTCCCTAAGCATGCTGACATTTATAAAAACAAGCATTTGTCAATGCCAAATGTTGATTGCATTGGTCTGTTGAGCTCACTCACTGCCCCTCTGTCACTCGTTCAGTCTATTTCTCCCAGTGCTGTAGGCTGCTCTTTTGTACTGGGCTCCTGCCTGCATTAGCAGCTGTTTCTGCCCACTAAGAAATCCGCAGTTGTCCTGACAGAGATCAGTTGAGGTGGCTCACTCCCCCCCCCCACTTGCTCATTCTGTTTCTCCTGGCGCTGCAGGCTTCCCTTTTGTACTGGGCTCCTGCCTCTGTTGGTGGCTTTTTCGGCCCACAAAGAAATCTGCAGCAGTCCCAACACAGGTCTGTTGAACCTGCTCACTCCCCCCCCTCACTCATTCCTTCCGTTTCTGCCTGTGCTGCAGGCTGGCTTTTTGTACTGGGCTCCTGCCTGCATTGCTGCCTTTTTCTGCCAACAAAGAAATCCACAGCAGTCACGATAGAGCTCTGTTGAGCTTGCTCACTCCCCCTGTCTCACTCGCTCATTGTGTTTCTCCTGGCGCTGCAGGCTACCCTTTTGTACTGGGCTCCTGCCTGCTTTGGCACCTTTTTCTGCCCACAAAGAAATCTGCAGCTGTCCCAGCAGAGCTCCGTTGAAGTCGCTCACTCCTTTACTCTCACTCGCTCATTCCGTTTCTGCCGGCGCTGCAGGCTACCCTATTCTACTGGGCTCCTGTCTGCATTGCCGTCTTCTTCTTCCCACAAAGAAATTTGTAGCAGTTACAATAGAGCTCCGTTGAGCTCGCTCGCTTGCTCACTCCCCCTCTCTCAGTCACTCATTCTGGTTTTCCCACCACTGCAGGCTGCCCTTTCATACTGGGCCCCTGCATGCATTGCTGCCCTTTTCTGCCACAAACAAATCTGCAGCAGCCCCAACAGAGCTCCGTTGAGCTCACTCACTCCCCCTCCCTCACTCGCTCATTCTGTGTCTCCCACCACTGCAGGCTGCCCTTTTGTACTGGGCTCATGCCTGCATTGGCAGCTTTTTCTGGCCACAAAGAAATCTGAAGCAGTCCCGACACAGCTCCATTGAGCTCGCTCACTCCCCCTCTCTCACTCACTCATTCCGTTTCTGCCGGCGCCGCAAGCTGGCCTTTTGTACTGGGCTCCTGCCTGCATTGCCGCCTTTTTCTGCCCACAAAGAAATCTGCAGCAGTCACAATAGAGCTCCCTTGAGCTCACTCACTACCACTTTGTCACTCACTTGTTCTGTTTCTCTTGGCACTGCAGGTTGCGCTTTTGTATGGGGATCCTGGCTGCATTGGCATCTTTGTCTGTCCACAAAGAAATCCGCAGCTGTCCCGACAGAGGTCCTTTGAGGTTGCTCAGTCTCCCCCTCTCTCACGCACTCATTCTGTTTGTCCTGGTGCTGCAAGCTGCCCTTTTGTATGGGGGCTCCTGCCTGCATTGGTGCCTTTTTCTGCCGACAAAGAAATCCTCAGCACTTCTGATAGAGCACCGTTGAGCTCACTCAATTCCCCCTGTCTCGCTCTCATATACTCTTTCTCCCACTGCTGCAGACTGGCCTTTTGTACTGGGCCCCTGCCTGCATTGGCACCTTTTTCTGCCCACAAAGAAATCTGCAGCAGTCCTGACAGCACTCCGGTGAGTTCGCTCACTCCACCTCCCTCACTCGCTTTCTCATTCTGTTTCTCCCAGTGCTGCAGGCTGCTCTTTTGTACTGGGATCTTGCACTGGGGCCTTTTTCTGGCCCACAAACAAATCTGAAGCAGTCCTGACAGAACTCAGTTGAGCTCGGTCACTCTTCCCTCTCACTCACTCAATCTTAATCTGTCCCAAACACTGATTTTCCACAGTGACTGTACTATTCTCTGGCAGGAGTGCAAAAACATATTTTAGCCAGGATGTGAAAAATGACAGCTGTACTGTTCATAAGGAGGTGTGAAAAAATGCCACTGTTGAAAATGTGGCATGAAATATTACGAATTTGCGAAGTTACAAGGGTGCGTGGAAACAGTTCAACACACGTTTGTAACACAGTCGTGTTATGGAGTTTCGTCACCAAATTTTCAAAATAGGGATTTTAGGACCTCTGCTCATGAACAGTGACACTGTCATTTTCTTAAACTGTCCCAAACACTGATTTCCCACAGCGACCTTATTATTCTGCACCAGAACTGTGAAAACACATTTCGGTCAGGAGGTGAAAAATGACAGCTGCACTGCTCATAAGGAGGTGTGAAAAAATGCCAGTGCTGAAAATCTGGTATGACAATATTACAAATCTGCAAAGTTACAAGGGTGCGTGGAAAGTGCACAACACACACTTGTAACACAGTCGTTTGATGGGCTATTGTCACCAAATTTTCAACATAGGCATTTTAGGACCTCTGCTCATGAGCAGTATCACTGTCATTTTCTTAATCTGTCCTGAACAGTGATTTCCCACAGCGACCACTCTATTCTGCGCCAGAAGTGCGAAAACACATTTCAGCCAGGATGGGAAAAAATGACAGCTGCACTGTTCATAAGTAGGTGTGGGAAAATGGCAATGTTGAAAATCTGGAGTGAAAATATTGCAAATTCAAGAAGTTATGAGCGTGTGTGCAAACTGTGCAATGCTGGCTTGTAACACAGCCATTTTATGGAGTATCATCACCACATTTTCAATGTAGGCATTTTAGGACCTCTACTCATGAACAGTGTCACTGTCATTTTCTTAATCTGTCCCCGAACACTAATTTCCCACAGCGACCGTGCTGTTCTGCGCTGGAAGTGTGAAAACACATTTTGGCCAGGATGTGAACAATGACAGCTGTACTGTTCACAAGGAGGTGTGAAAAAATGCCAATGTTGAAAATCTGGTGTGAAAATATTGCAACTTTGCAAAGTTACAAGCGTGCGTAGCAACTGCACAATGCACACTCGTAAAACAGTCATTTTTTGGATGTTTTCCACCAAATTTGCAACACAGGCTTTTTTGAGAGCCCACCTCATGAACACTGGTATGGTCGTTTCATTAATCAGCCCCGAAAGGTGATTCCGCGCAGTCACTGCAAATCACCTTTTGGGGCCGATCAACGCCATGACAGTTCCAGAATTCATGAGGGGGGTCCCAAAAACCCCATGTTGAAAATTTGGTGCCAAAATTCCAAAAAATGACTTAGAAATATGCATTAAAGTTGGAAAAAAAACATTTATTCCATTATACAGCTTACTGGCATTTCCTTAGTTCGTGGTCGACTTTGAAGAGAGCAGATGTGTTCTTGGTCCACCGAAGATCGTCTCGCCAAGGTCTGAAGGTAAGTATGGGGTGAGGGGGTGTGGGAATGCAGGGTGTGCAGTGGGTGGGCTTGGGTTATGGGAAGGGGCCATGGAGACCTCCAAGGGACAGTTTCCTTTTTTACAGGTTTTAAAAAAAGAAAGACATCTTGGGACCATTTTTTGTTTTACAGGGGCATGTAGCACACTGAGGTGGGCTCCCAGCATGCTACCAGACTCTTTCCTTTGCGGGGGCAAGCTGTAGCCAATGGGGGATTGGGCACCCCAGTCAGCACACAATGAAAAGAGAGGGTGACATTATGCTGACAGGGATTGGGCACCCCTTTGGCAGACAATCTAAGCGGGGAGGTTACCTAATGCCTACTGGGAGTGGTCTCCCCTATTGGCAACATACATATTGGTGCACTGAAGCCAAACGGGGACTGGGGCCCCCATCAGCAAATAAACACAGTGGGGGGGGTGACTATTGTTTGTGAACACGGTGGCAAAATGCTGCCATGTTCACAAACAATATCAATGGTTCAAGATCCTGCCCATAATGATGGGTCGCTCCTCATTGCAGCAAATAACCTGCTGCAATGGCGAAGCCCTGATTACAATGGTGATTTTTTTCACAAGGTTGTGGCATGTTGGCTGAACTAGTGTCAGCAGCAGCATGCCACAGCATTGGGGGAAGCGGGATAAGCATTTACAGGCTGTGGGGGCATTGGCCACAACAGTGCTGTGCCTCCACAACCTGCTTGTGGAGAAAGCTGCCGCAATATGTTTCTTGTGCATGCGCGCAATCAACATAATGAATGAAGGTCACATGCCAAGTCGAACTACCACATCTGTGTTTGTACCCCTTCACGATGATGGTTGTGCTGATGATGTGGGCAAAGCAGACCATCCTGGTGGCAGCGTCAAATGGTCTACCATTGAGGTTGATGATTCAGTCATGGAAAAAGAATTTCCTAGTGGGTACAATTCTGACCTTAATGACTGTGATGGCAGCTTCCTCTTTGATCAGAATGAGGATGATTGTGCTGGTAGTGTGTAATGGTTTAAAGGCTGTCACATTTCTGTAATGTTAAACTTTTTTGTCTTTCATAAAAGAAAAACAGTGTCCTCGAATCTCATTCCATATGACAGATATGCACAAATAATGACCTATCTTTCTATTTGACCTCCTCATTGGTGGATTTTCAGAGTACACTTAACAGAATGTGTGCTGTCATTAGCAAACACAGTCAGCCTCATACACACAACTGTCCAGTGGTTTGTAGCCACTGAAATCCTGCTGATTAAATAACAGATATCCTCCTTCTGACACTGAAAGACTGTAACACACCATATCCAGCCACCTATCTTGATGAGAGTGAGAGACAGAGATTGTGTGCCCGTGCCCATGCCCAGTGAATGAACCCGCAGCCTGCCACAGCCACCCATCTACATGACAGTGAGAGACAGAGAATGTGTACCTGTTCCCATGCCCAATGAATGAACCTGCAGCCTGCCACAGCCACCCATCTAAATGAGAGTGAGAGACAGGGAATGTGTACATGTGCCCATGCCCAGAAGAAACCCACAGCCTGCCACAGCCTCTATGCTTTGTATTAACCGTAGTTTACAGTGAGTATGTACTAATTTGTCATACTACGGTTTTTACTTGAACTGTGTGAATGCTTCCTTAACCATTTGATAGATGCTTTTGTCACCAAATACAGGCAACTGATTTTTTTTCCACAGGTTCAAGTTACAAACAGTGTAACAGGACAGGAGTACTGTAGTATTAACGCAATGAAGTCAGAATTATTTCTTCTTCATCTTTTTGCAGGTAACATTTAGATGCTGTGTGCTGCCATCGGTGCTTTCTTCAAATCAGAACATGTGCAACTTGTATGAATCTGGAGGATACACAGAAAACCTGTAAAGACAAAACCATTATTGAAACTTGTTTTCAAATGATGCCCCAACCCCCCCATCAAAAAAATAAATACTTATCAGTCATGGCTTGACAGTTTTTGTTGAGCGAAAGTCAGCAGCAATGTCTGAATCTCTGAACAAAACCTGAGTGTGATATGTACAGTAACTTACCAATGGTGGTATGAATACATGACGTACGGCAACATGTTTTAGTCAGCACAGCAGATTAATGGTCCTCCAGAACATTACATTATGATTCACCCAACGGTCATCTGTGGCTATCATCAGTTGGTAACACGTTGTGCATCAGCTCAGTTAGTGGCAGCAGCAGAAAACAGTGAGATTGCTCCACCTCTAAAAGAGAGCTATCCTGATCTATTTCAGAGATCACTCGCAGCTCACTGTACTGTCAGCTCAACCACAATTGTCTAGTGAAATGTTACACTCTGCTAATCCTGGGTAATACCCAAATGCTACATATTATATGTATAATCCCACTAAAAGTGGCCTGGCAGGACTAACTTATATTACTTACTACTTATCTGTGAGCATTGGCAAAAATGAAGTTCTCCAACTTCGCAATCTTAATCTAGATTGGCTTAACAATAAATCTGGCATTTATGAATCACTACTGGGTAAAGGTCATCTAGGTCAATCATTACTTCCCCTACCAGGGTTGCTTCCAGCAGTAACAGTCAGACCCTCATTGACTGGATTGTGGATTCTAACAAATGGGGAGATAGGATCATCACCTCAGGCATTTTACTTGACTCCACTAGTGATCATTCACCTATTTTCCACATTTGGAAGTTCTGCACCCCATCTAACCCACCTAAATATCTGATGTTTGTAACTTTTCAAAACTTAATACTTCTGACCTCATAGTGGATCTGAGTCAAATGACTGGCCCTTTATCTATTCTTGTACTACTGTGAATGAGGCTCTTTCCTATTCCATCTCTCAGATCCAAGTTCTCTAGGACAAGCATATTCCATGTACTAGGTGTAAGGTTAAGGGTGCAGCTGCTAAGTGGCTCCATAATGCCCTCCTTACTGAAATCAGTGCTAGGGACAAGTGCTGGGCTAAGTTCAAAGCTATTAGTTCACTATCTGACTGGCATGAATATAACATACTAACATACTATTTGCCAGCAGATTAGGCCTTACGGTCTATCGAGTCTGCTCGAACTTTAGATCCTTAGTTGGGTGCCGAGACCCTCCTATCCCTTGTGCTCCAGAAACCCGTATCATCCATCCCCACCCCCCTGGGACAGGACATCATCTGATACATCCACTTTCTGTGTCTGTCCCATCCTCTCTTGAAGCCCTCCACTGTGGATCTCTGAACTAGCTCACCAGGCAATGCATTCCAAGGGTCCACCACCCTCTCAGTGAAAAACCTCCTCCTCTTTCCCCCCTTACCCTTCCACCTTCCAACTTCGAACCATGCCCTCTGGTGATACCTTCCTGCTTTAGTCTAAAGATCCCCTCCATGTTTACCCTATTTATTCCCTTGAGGTACTTGAAGACCTCAATCATGTCCCCCCTGTCTCTCCTCTCCTCCAGTGAAAACAGGCAGAGCTCCTTAAGTCTGTCCTCATACGTCAAATCCCCTAGCCCTCATATCATCTTTGTTGCCCTCCTCTGTACCCTCTCTAGGAGCTGTATGTCCCTCTTTAAGTGTGGTCTCCAGTACTGTACACAGTACTCAAGGTGTGGTCTAACCAGTCCATTGTACAGCGGCAGAATCACTTCCTTGCTCCTAGAGGTGATCCCCCTTACGATGCATCCCAACATCCTGTTTGCCTTGCTAGCCACTCTCCTGCACTGCTCAGAGTTATTCATACATGCATCCACCATGACCCCTAGGTCTTTTTCCCCTATTGAGGCCTCCAGCACCTCCCCTTCCAGGGTGTACCTGTGTTTAGGGTTTCCCCGACCAAGATGCAACACCTTGCACTTGGTGATATTGAAATTTAATTTCCATGTGTGAGCCCAGCTTTCCAGGGTGTCCAGGTCCCCTTGCAGGGCCAACCTCCCCTCTTCTCCTCAACTACTGCTCCCATCTTGGAGTCATCTGCGAAGAGACTCATTTCACACCCTATACCCTCCCGGATGTCCGATATGTATGCATTAAACAGGATCGGACCCAGGACTGAGCCCTGCGGTACCCCACTACCAACGTCTCTAGGGTTCGAGAGCTTCCCACAGACCACTACTCTCTGGGTGCATCCAGCTAGCCAGTTTTCAATCCATCTGACCATCAAAGGGCCTACCCTAACCCCATCAGTTTCTCCACCAGACCATTGTGGGGACAGAGTCAAAACGCCTTGCTGAAGTCCAAGAATAATACATCCACAGGCTTACCCCTGTCCAGTTCCGATGTTACCCATTCATAGAACTCCACAAGGTTGGTTTGACATGATCTACCTGGCACAAACCCATGTTGCCGACTATCTAGACCTCCCACCTCCTCCAAGTACACCCCCAATCGTTCCTTTAGTATACTCTCCATTAATTTTCCCACCACCGAGGTCAAACTGATGGGTCTATAGTTACCTGGTACTTCCCTCGACCCCCCTTTATAGATTGGTACCACATGTGCCTCTCGCCAATCCCTAGGTACCCTCCCTGTCTCAAGTGACCTGCTGAAAATCTCCGCCAGGGGTGCAGCCAGTATGTCCGCCAATTACCATAGTACTCTCGGATGAATGCCATCCGGCCAGGAGATTTGTCTTCTTTAGGGCCTTGAGGGCTAACCACACCTTTTGGCGGAGATAGCATCATCCGTCCCCTCCACCTTACTGGCCTTTTATCTTTACCCAGATGTGACACCGTGGTACCTCTCTCTCCCTCTTGCTCCATTTTGTTGCTCCCTGATCCCACTTACTGATGTTTCTATCCCCTTCATGCCTTGCTTTGTAGATATCCCATCCCCCTCCCTAGTGAACACAGAGGCAAAGTACTCATTAAATACCTCTGCCTGGTCTCTCGCCTCTTCCACCCACCCTCCTTCTGATCTCAATCTGCTGAAATGGCCCTTAGTTTTTCTCCGCTCCCCAATGTACTGGAAGAACCCCTTTTCCCCTCCATGTATCCCCTGTGCCAGCCACTGCTCTTCTGGACTTTACTCCCTCACCATCGGGTGACTTTTCTAGATGCAAGCTGGTACATTTCTTATCCCTATCCCTCTTGTTGTTTTATATTTTTTGTAGGCCGCCTTCTTTCTCTGACTGCTACCTGTACCTCACTGGACCACCAGCATGGTTTATGTGACCTTGCTCCTTACATTTCAACTTAGTGCAGATCCTGACTACCTCGAAGTCCCGTTTATGACCTCCCATCTCCTTTCCACACTTGTCATTGAGGTAATCCCCATCAAGTGATCCTTGAGAATATTCCATGCCCATGAAGTCTGCCCCCTGAAGTCCACTGCCAGTGTCCTAGATCTCACCCCCCCCCCATGCTTATTTGAAACCAGACAGTGTGTGGTCGCTCCCAGTCAGGAGTCTTGTAGCAACCATGTCCCTTACCAGATCCCCATCTGCCAGAACCACATCCAGGACATGCCCCTCCTTTGTGGGCTCCATCACATGCTGTGTTAAGAAAACATCCTGGAAGCCATCCAGCAGCCTCTGCTCCTTGGCCACCTTAGAGGACATGGTTCCCCAGTTTGTACCTGGCATATTAAGGTCCCCATCAACACCTCCTTCCCTTTTGGTCCACACTGGCAATGATGTTGTCCAGCAAACCATCCTCTAGAACCTCACTCATCCCGGAGGCCCTATGCTACACCCAGCTTGACCTTATTTCCTGCTGAGGATCGTAAGTGACCTAAAGGCCTCCATGTTTCCTCTGCCTCTTCTACCCTAGCAATTTCTATATCATCTCTAATGAACATAGCCACTCCACCCTCTCTGCCCTCCTTTCTATCCTGAGCATAGTGTACCCCGCACGTTTAGGTCCCAGTCATGGTTTTGTTGGCCCACGTTTCTGTGACCGCCGCCACATCCACCCCCCCCTCGAACAGCATGGCCTGGAACTCTGGCAACTTGTTTCCCAAGCTCCTGGCATTTACTAACACCAACCCCAACCTCTTATCCCTGATTCTCTTTGTCGAACCCCACCCAGATTCCTTATACTTCCATCCTCCCTCTGCTCCTCCTGAAACCTCCATCCCCAATCTGTTTCCCCCCTTCCCCCCTTGGGCGTGAAGACTACTCCCCTCATCTGGCGGAAAGGGCTTCTGGTCAGCCCCTTCCTTATCCCTCCCCCCCTCACAAGTTTAAACCCCACCTTTCTTGTATGTAGTCAGCCATCCCCTGTTTAAGGACTTCCTTCCTAATGGGGCAAGATGAAACCTGTCCTGGCATATAGTCCTTATCCTCCCAAACTCCATTCCAGTTCCCTAACAGCCCCAACCCACTCTTCACCCCACTTCCTGAGCCAGTCATTAACCTCTGTGAGCTTCATTTTTTCTCCACTGAGGCCTTTGGTACCGGCAATATCTCTGAAAGGAAATGTTGCATCCATTATCCCACAGACTCTGGCAAGTTCTTGGAACCTTTGCTGGATTTCCAAATGCTATTTACCTCTAGATCATTAGTTCCCAAATGCAAAGGAAATCCGGTTTCCTCCCAATCCCTAACCATTTCATACACCATGAACTTTGCTCTGTGCAGTGTCAGCCCAGAGATACACACTACCTTCACCTGGCTATGGCATCCACCCCTGTCCCTCCACTAGATACCTAATCATCGAGTCTCCCAATAACAGAACCTTAACACCCCATCATCCTTATGGTTACCTCCACTATGCCTTCAGCCCCCTTCCCTTTATTCATGATCTCAATTTTGTGGGAGTCTTCCTGCCTTACTAGAGACCCCTTGTCACCCTCCCTTTCTGCTTCCCTTGCTATTTTGCCCATTAACTCAAACTCCCTCAGATAGGTGTCCCTTTAACCTCTCTTATCCGAACCATTTATCCTGGCCCTGATGGTTTCTCCTTCCCCACACCGCCATCCTCCCCTTGTAATAGTACCCTGCCTCCAGAGGCTCTCTGTGGTCCCCTTTAGCTAGGGGCCCCATCCTTGGCACTGACCCCCTGCTGAAGGGGCTCTCTCTCCCACCTCCTTGTCTCCCAGTTTCTCTCCAATGATGATCTCCTCTCTCATGTCTGGAATATGTTGCATCTCCCCCATTTGCTTAACATATATGTTTCCCCTTCTCACTCTGGGACTATTTCTATCCTTTCCATTGCTGGTCTGTGATGCCCTATGGGTATCAGACTCCCTCCCCCGGGCCTCTGTATAAGTTTTCTCATTTCCACCAACCCCTTTCTCTCCCTCTAGGTTGCTTAGTAGCTCAAATTTATTGTGGCACTCTATGTCAGCCTCCATCAAGTAACCCAAGATTCCCCTGACTGCACCTCTAAACTGCCCCTCTTCTTCCCCTCTTGCTCTGTTCACCTTAGAAGCTCCCTTCCCACAGTCTGCTGTTTTAGGCTTCCGCACAACAGCCCCTCCTGACTCTTCCCCCTCCACTATCCTTGTATTCAGAATGTTCACCCCGTACACTTTCCCCTTAGCATCAACTTCCCTATCTAAGGGTCCTCTGTCCCTAATATCCCCCCTCCTGCTTGCTGTAACATAACGTCCTGTAATTTCAGAGCGTTGCCCCAGCCTCCCCTCAGCCCCACCCTTCTGCTGCCCATATCCACCCCTTATCCTTGGACACCCCCCCAGCTCCCCCAGCTTACTTCTTAACCAATACACCTCACTCCTGATACAAGATAACTGTCTACAGAGTGGGCAGCCTCCCTCTCTCCAGGCCCAATTTAGAATTATTGCCATCCCACAGCCTGTACAGCCTACAACCCTTCCAAAGATGCCTGCCATGGTGGAATATGGCCACCCTGTTTATCCCCCTCTGTTTTTAATGGCACACCCCCTTTTCTCAGTCCCTTTCCCTGAATACAGTTTCTCGCTATACTGACTGTAGTTATTTACAAACCCACTTCAACCTGACCAATAAAGTTCCAAAGTCTCACAAACACATACAGTCCAGTGTGTATTCGGTCCCACTAACAGTGTGTAAGCAGACATCAGGGTACCGTGTGATGTCACAGGCCCACCAGCTGCTGTTGCTTCAAATTTCAGTCCTAAAACAGAAATACTCAGCCTTTCAATCCCAACCCCAGTGGTTTTCAGTTTTAAGAAAGCCTACAAAACAGGGTGGGTGGGAGGGTCTTACCAAACACCAGGCAAACAACACATTTAAATTTCCCTCTAATTAACCCTGACAAACAACTGTCCCCAAACCTCAAAAAGTTACAATATCACAGCCCAAGTAACAGTTCTAATTCAAGGTAATAATTTTTACCACATAGAGCTAATTTCACTTACAAACTATTCCAATATTTCAGTTAAAACAGAATATAAACCCAGACCTCTGTCCAACCAACCTGCTGCTTTGAGTTCCCAAGTGAACAATGGAATATAGGAATCAAATAATTGATTTTAAAAAAGCCATTCTATCTGCTAAAAGCTCATACTGTAAAAAGCTTCTCAAATTAACCATGGGTGACCAAGAAAATGGAGTCATATCAAAAGCTTCATGGAAATGGCCAGCACAGTGGCTTGGTGTGTTGCAACATCCATGCTTCCTTGCTGACACACTGGCAACCCAGGTTCAGAAATGGACTCGGATTATTTGGGGGCTTGGCTGGGAAGGGAAGATTGAGCATCCATTGGACAGCTATCTTCCCTCAGGGAAGGGGGTTCCCATGACTTGCCACTCAACTGCCAAGTGGTGGAAGCCAGGTGGTGGTGTGGAAGAGATCAGAAACTTGGGGAAAGGCGGGCATACAGTGAGCTTGGAGCACCTTCTCAGATGAGAAGTGGGCTTGCACATGCATTGCACTTTCACAGTGTCTCAGTGAGAAAAAAAAATGGAAGAAAAATGGAGGTTGGGATTCATGAAGCCCTCCCTGCAAGCAACGGTGTCTAGGAGAGACAGCTGGAGACACAGAACAGCTGCAATGCATTGGGAAATGACTGATGCAGCTGCCCAGCCTGCCACAGATCTTGTAAGTGAAAATATGGGGGAAAAAAAGCTTCAAGGGTTACAGTCGTAGAGCTCCTGAGTCTGATATGTTACATAATAAAACAAACTGTAACAAGCCAATAGCAACTGCCATGGCCTTCAACTTGCTCTTCTTAGACCTAACCAAGTATGCAATGTGTAATTGTTGGTCTCCTGAACTATCTTCCCCAGCCTTATCCCCTAATTTTCTATAGTTCTGCCTTAGGTCAATCACTTGAAAATAGTCTTTGTGCTTACTTAGAGACATTTCTCCCCCATAGCAGCTCTGGAAATGATGGTCTTGAGATAAGGCTGCTGAAAATTGCTGCATCTCAACTGGCCCCATCCAGCACTCAGATTTTTAACCTAGCTGTAATGAACAGTGTGGTTCCTAAACTGTGTTAGTTAACAAAGGTTGTCCCTGTCTTTAAAAAAGGAGATCCCAAATACATGGAGAACTATTGTATCATGGGTCTATTCAAGGGAGATGGCCTGCATCCATCCAGGATGGGTACGGCAGTACTCAGTAAACAGTTTAAATGCTACATTGAAGAGTGTTCAAACTAGCCAAGAGGGTGTTGGAAGGAAACAGGGTGACAGGGGGAGGAAATAGACAAGAAAATGATGGAAGTCATTCTTAGAATGGCTGAAAAAGGGGAGATATTGTTAATGGGAGACCTGAATATGCCTGATGTTAACTGGAACACATTTACAGTAGCCACATCCTAGAGCAGGATCTTCTCAATGCCCTACAGGGGGCATGCCTTAAACAGCTAGTGTTGGAACCCACTTGAGAGGGAGCAATCTAAGACCTGGTACTCTCAAATGGAAAGAGGATCACAGATTTAGAAGTGGGTAGCCATCTGGGAACAAGCAACCACCACACAGTGTGGTTCGGGATAAACACAACCATGGAGACAAGCCATAGAAAAATGAGGATTTTTGGACTTTAGAAGGGCTGACTTTAGCAAAATGGGTGAATACCTGAGGAATGTACTAGCAACTGGCCAGAAAGGAGGGGTGGAAGAACAATGGAGAAAAATCAAAACTGCCATCATAAAGGCAACAAGCCTTTGTGTGAAACAAATAAAGAAAACAAAATGGATTAAAAATGCACTATGGTTCTCAAAAGAGGTGGCGGGGAAGTTAGGGAGAAAAAGATAGCATTCAGGAAGTATAATGAATCACAGAAGGAGAAGGAGACAGAACGGTATCAGTTAAAGCAGAAGGAAGTAGGGAAGGCAGTCAGAATATCAAAGGCCCAAACTAAGGAAAAGATAGTCAACTCAGTTAAGAGGGGGGATAAAACCTTTTATAGGTACATTAGGGAACAAAGTAAGGTCAAGGGAGGGATAGTGAAGCTTAATAAAGAGATGGGGAGGTAGGCAGAAGGAGACAGTGAAAAGGCAGATATACTGAATGAATACATTTGCTCAGTATTCACAAATGAAGAAGAAGAGGAGTTACCTAAACCAAACAATAGAAACACTCTGGGCAGGAGGGTCAACACCAGTCCATTCACAGAAGAAAGGGTCCTGAAAGAACTCCTAAAACTCAAGGTGGACAAAGCAACAGGGCCTGACAGGATTCAGCCTAGAATTCTAAAAGAACTAAGGGGAGACCTAGTGACATCACTGAATACCCCTTTTAACAAATCATGGGAGGATAGGGTGGTACCTGAGGACTGGAGGAGGGTGGATGTGATTCCCTTTCACAAAAGTGGGAGGAAGGCAGAGGCAGGAAACTACAGACCTGTTAGTTTGACCTCAGTGGTAGGGAAAATGATGTAATCACTTCTGAAAGAAAGAATTGTTGCATACCTAGATGCCAGCAGGGCACAGGACCCAAGCAAGCATGGATTCACAGCAGGAAGGTCATGTCAGACAAATCTAATTGATTCCTTTGACTGGATGACCAAGGTAGTAGACCAGGGAGGGGCTTTGGATATGAGCTACCTAGACTTTAGAAAGGCATTTGACACAGTCCCACACAAAAAATTAATAAACAAGTTAGCCAGCCTGGGAGTGGGTCCCAGGGTGGTAGCTTGGGTAACAAATTGGCTGCACAACAGGACGCAGAGGGTAATAGTAAATGGAACTCACTCTGAAGAAAGGGGGGTTACTGGGGGGTACAGCAGGGTTCAGTACTGGGATCAGTCCTCTTTAATATCTTTATAGGAGACACTGAAGAGGGTCTGGAAGGAAAAGCATGCCTTTTTGCAGATGACAGAAAAGATCTGCAAAAGAGTTAATGCACGGGGGGGGTGGAAATGATGAGAAGGGACTTGACAAGGTTGGAGGAATGGTCAGAAGTATGGCACCTTAGATTCAATGCAAAGAAGTGCAAAGTAATGCACCTGGGAAACAAAAACCCAGGGGAAGAGTACACGATGGGGGGGGGTTAAAACAACAACAGAAATGGAAATGGACCTGGGGTAGTCATATCAGATGACCTTAAGGTAGTCAAGCAATGTGAAAAGGCAGTAAGGAGAGCTGGGGGGATACTGGGATGCATAGGGAGAGGCATCACCAGTAGAAAACAGGAAGTTGTTATCCCTTTGTACAGACAGTTGGTGAGAACCCATCTGGGTGCTGCATGCAGTTTTGGAAACCCCATCTCCACAAGGACATAGACAGGATGGAGGTGGTAAAGAGGAGAGCAACTAAAATGGTGCAGGGTCTGCATCAGAAGTTATATAAAGAGAGATTAAGAGAGCATAAGATTTTATTTATTTTATTTTATTTAGAAATTCGGATTTGCAACCTTTGAGTCAGAGACTCATTTACAAAGGCACCTTGTCACAAGGAGGGTGGACAACAACTGACAGTGAAGTACAACAATGGAGACAATGCAGGTGCAGCGCAAGAAACACAGGCATTCGAGTTACACAATAATAAGATGCAGGATTGGATATTCTTGGGAGGGATACCTAGGAGTGAGGGTGGGGGAGGGGAGGGCAGGAGATAGTGGGGTTGGGGGAGGCGGTCAGAGGACTTTGGACCCTTGAGGAAAGGAGGGGAGAGGGGGACATGATTGAAACTTTCAAGTACCTCAAGGGAATCAACAAAGTCCAAGAAAGTAGCATCTTTCAGAAAAAGAGATGTGCAAAAACAAGGGGGCACAATTTAAAGACAGAGGGTGGGGATGGCTCAGGGGCAACGTGAGGAAATATTTCTTCATGGAGAGAGTGGTGCACTCATGGAACAGCCTTTCTGAGGAGGCTGTGGGGTCAAAAACAGTGGAGGAATTCAAGAATGCATCGGACAGCCATAAGGCAATTATAGTGGGGGTTAGGAGGAAGTAGGCTGTTGGTAAACTAGAAGCTGCAGTTTATCCAATAGGTAGAGAAATTGTCAAGCTTGGTGGGTCAAGCAGTCCTTATCTGACGTCAAAGTCTATGTTTCTATGTTTCTGTAACAGACTGTCTCCCCCACCTCCACTCACAAGCTTTGATAATCAATAGAGAGAGATCCCTGAGAGAGGAAAATCAACATGGTTACCTAATAACAAGAAGAACAAAATGGTAAATATGAAGTGGGAGGGGAATGTAGACAGAAAGGATGAGGAGAGTAGACAAAAGAGAAAAAGGGGGGCTGGCAAGATGGGTGTCAACCATATTTGAAAAGCCTTGTGTGCAAATGTTAGAAGTCTGGGTAATAACATCCCAGACCAGATGGCCATGATGGCAGAGGCTGACCTGGGTATTGTCATCATTACTGAGTCATTGTGCAATGAGAACCATGACTGGGATATATATACACTATTCAGGAAGGACAGAGTGGGTAAGAAAGGGGGAGGAGTGGCTGTTTATGTGAGGGATAGCATTAAGGCAATGGGATACAGGGAATTCAGGGAGGGGTGGAGGTACTGAGGGTCATGCTAAAGATGGAGAATGGAGCAACTAGTCACACTGGAAAGATCTACAGATGTTCAGCATGAGGGGGTGGATAAAGTTCTGGTGGAAGGCATCCAAAAGATGACAAAAAAGGGGAAGGTGTGGCTGGTGGAGAACTTTAACCTGCCAGATATAGATTGCAGCATCCCAATTGCAGTTTTGGGTAGGAGCAGTGCCATCCTGGACTCCTTGCAGGGGGTGTTCCTAAAGCAACTAGTAAGAAAACCTACTCATGGGGGAGCAATATTGGACATTGTACTCACCAACAGGGACAGTGTTGCACTGCAGATGTCATTGTGGGTGGCCACCTGGGGACTAGGTATCACCATATGGTGCTGTTCAATATGGGAACTGTGGTGGAATCAAACTACACAAAAGCAAGGGTCCTAGATTTCAAGACGGCTGACTATACTAAGCTAGGAGAATGACTGACAGATGCCCTGGAAGGGGATTTGGAGCTGTGTGGAGTAGAAGAACAGTGAGCAAAAATAAAAGGGGTCATAGTGAAGGCAACAAACCTCTAATTCAAGCAAGTTAGCAAATGTAAGAGCAAAAATATTTTATTTTATTTTTTATTTATTGAAATGTTTCACCAGGAAAATTACACTGAGCAATACTATGCTCATCTCACGGTACATCTTGGGGGAAGGGAAGTGGGAGTACATAACATAAAACAAGCAGTATACATATAATCAAGTAAAAGTTAAATGTTCATAAAAACAGACAGTGCAAGATTACAACAACCATGTGTATTAATATTTCCAGATTGAATAAATAGAGGGAGTTTGGCAAAAAGGGCAGGATTAGAGCACTAAAGGAAGGGGGGTGAGGGGTGGTAAGGAGAAGGGCAGATAAGTGCTTGATTGCAGGAGAGGTAAGGATGGGGGAGAATTAGAGTATTAGGCCCAGCTGGAGGAAGGGGGGTGTATAGACCAGCAGCTGAGACTGGAACCCAGAGAGACTTAGGTGCAGTTGCATTTTTTTTTTTTTTTAGTTTATTTATTTAACAAGTCGGATTTATAACCTTTGAGTCAGAGACTCATTTACAAAGGCACCTCATTGCAGGGAGGGCAGACAGTAGTACATTGTGCGAGATACAACAAGGACAACATTACAGGTGCAATAGAAACATTGAACATATGAAACAGTTACATATCATCATATATTACAGGTTACAGTAAAAGATGTAATAAATCCTTAGGAGACATAGAGGGGTACATCCTTACATGAACCTAGAAGGGGGGGGGAGTCTCGTGATGCAGCTTACTGAATAGGACACACACCGTCTGAGCTCCACTTACCCGACTTTTTCTAATTTCTATCTCTAATTACTGAGTTACCACCAGAATCTAACATTCTTAACTCAGTAAAGGTTTAACGAATCTCTCTTATGGATATACGGAAGAACAATGGATGCAGTAATGCAGCAGGCTGCTCCTCGTCATATGCCTCCAATAACTCCGGAGAAACAGCCTAAGAAACAAAGATCTAATCCTCCTATATCGAGCCGCTCGCAAGCTGCTTCTAATATCTCTCCCACACCTACAGAAACATCTCCACTTACTCTAGAGCATTTTTTGTCTGAATTCCAACCTTTTGAGGAGGAAATCTACTCCTTAGTTAAAGAAATTAAAATAATCTTGGAGACCCTTGAAGACGCCAACAGGTATATCTTGGATAATGAGGCCCTAATAGTTTCTGTCGAAAGACAGCTTGATAAAATGGAAACTGTGGGCACTGCCAATCGCCAGATAATCAAGCGACTGGAAAACAAGATCGAGGACTTAGAAGGCAGAAGTCGCCGTAACAATCTGGTAATAATTGGAATATCAGAAAAAGGGGAGGGCCTGGACAGTATACTATTTACTCAGAAGCTGTTAAGTAAACTAGCTGGCCCATCTCCCTTTGGGCCTGCTTATACCCTTGAGAGGGCACACCGAGCACTGAGACAAATGCCTTTACCAAGTGCCCAGCCCAGACCTCTTCTCTATCGCTTTTCAAATTTTCAGGAGAAACAACATGTGCATATTAAATTGAAAGAGGTGCAAGAAGTGTTATGGGAAGGCAGAAAGATATGAGTTACACAAGACCTGCCAGTGTCTGTTCGCCAGCACGGAGCTCAGTTTCATCCTATTGTGTCTAAGTGTATAACGGCAGGAATAAAATTGTGTATGATTTACCCTGCAAAGCTTCAAATTAACTTAGATGGAGTTTGGTCATCATTAGAGGAGGTGGATCCAGCACTGGAGTTCTGCAAGCAAAACGACCAGCTTTATTTGGAGAATGTTGAAAATCTCTGGTGGCAGAAGGCTTGGCTAGTGTGTTAAGAATTACAAGTTAATCAGGTCATTTTGTTTCAAACATCAGAGATCTGACTAGTAATCTATTCCTGGGTTCATTTACTTCCCCATTTCATATGGTACCCTGAGGTGGAAAATAGCTACTTTATTGAGGATACTGAGGATCGAAAAGCAGATTGCGAAAGACATATTGGGTTACACACTGTCCCAAAGGAACTGCTAAACTTCTTCTCCCATGGTAAAAGAAATTTCCGTCTTTCGGTTATGCTGCACAGATATCATTTGGTTTACAGCTGTTTAACATTTTGGCATGATTATTCTGTGTTCCCTGGCATTGACAATATTTAAGACTCTCACAAAAAGACCATAGTTGGATAAATGGTGAAATCTGGGTTATTAGACCTATGTTCTAACAGGACTTTTATAAGGTCCCTAGTTTCTTTTTTCTTTACTGTGATTGACTCAGGGCGCAACGCCATTAATAGGCATTGGCTTGTTTCTCCCCTTTGTTATTTAACTTGCAGAGCCCTAGAGAACATGGAGGGCAATATCTGTATGATTGAGCAGAATACAACCTGTAATCTACTTGTTTATTCAATTTAAGTAGTCTATTGTATCTGAGATAATTGTCTGGTAATGCCAAGATTGAATTAACAGCGGAGATAAAAAAAATTTGGTGGAGACACAAGAATGTTTAAGGGGGATAGTTAAATACAAAAAAATAAGTTTTCTCGGGGTTTTAGTTCGATAGAATTACAAATAATATTATAATGCATAAATAATTTTAAATTTAGGGCTGATATCTTGATTACATAATGTAAGCTAAAAGTAGCTTTGCAGTCGGGTGGGGGGGGAAGGAGAGCCTTCAGTTCACTGACCGCCACGGGCCAACACTTATGGGGGCTGGGTAATTCTAACCCTAACATTAAGGAGGTTAGAGTGTGAATTATTAGGTTAGGTAGGCAGAGATATGTTGGTACTAAACGTGTTAGTTAATTCCTTTTGTTGGGGGAGATTAAGTAATTTAGAGGGTTTTGATTACTTCGTGGTGAATATTGGTATGGGATGGGGGGGTTATTTGGGTATTTACATTCTTGTTAATTAAAAAAGGGGGGAGTTGGTGCCTAATCAGTATGGTCTTAGGGTTGATAGATGTTTCATGATGGTGTTTCAAGTTGCAGATCTCCTTCACACAAAGGACACTCAAGACACATGGCGTCACCTTTTAAATTTTGCACCTGGAATATAACGGGGGGGGGCGAGACACCCTCTTAAAAGAATGAGGTTGCTGAAACATTTGAAGACCATTTCTTGTGATGTGCTATTACTACAAGAGACCCATCTTTTAGAACTAGAATGGACTTTACTGAGGAGACAGCAAGTGAACCAAGTTTTTGGATCTGGGATTTCCAGAAACAGTAAAGGTGTAGCAATTTTATTCACTAGGGCATTTCCCTTTAAGTGTGAACAATGTATAAGGGATAAGTAAGGTTGATTTCTACTAGTAAAAGGCCAAATCTATTCATCCAATATCCTGGTAGGCAGTATTTATGGCCCCAATACGGATTCACCTTCTTTTTTCATGGATTTATTCTCAGCATTAACACGCTTTCTGACACCCCTATAATTATAGGGGGAGACTGCAATATCCCGTTCGACCCACTATCAGATAAATCTACTGGTACTAGAGCTGGGGTCTCTCTCCAGCCCAAAGAGCTATTTGGGATCTAGTTGATCATATGGGACTATGTGACCCATGGAGATTACTACATTTTAAAGAGAGAGAGTACACATTCCGATCTGCTGTCCATGGATCTGCTTCTCGAATCGATTATTTCTGAATAAGTAAAACCCTTTTACAAGGTCTTATGGACAGTGGATTGGAAATGTGCACGGTCTCAGATCATTCAATTGTTACTTGCCTTATCTCCTTATCACTCAATTAGGGGACAAACAATGAAGATTAAATAATCAATTGTTAAAGAATACCAAGATTTCGGACCATATTATTGCATCAATAGATACCTTTAAAATTGATAACTGGGGATCCACTCAATCATCATCCTTAGAATGGGGAGCACTAAAGTGTTACCTCCGGGGAGAATTCATAAAATTATTGGCTATTAAGAAACGTAAGGAAACTCAGGAGACTAAGTCTCTGCTAGTGCAAATTAGAAATTTTGAAAGAAACTTATCTCTTGGAACTACTGTTTCTGAAAAAGAAGAACTGATAAAGCTTCAAGATAAGTATTCCGATTTACTTAGAGAAAGGGTGGAATGGACAATCCTAAAATCAAAGGCCACCTGCACTGAACAAGGGGATAAAGCCAGGAGACTTTTGGCACTTCAACTTAAAAACTCAGAGTCAGCGAAACATATAGAGGCCATATACAGTGATCGCCAAGGGCCCCCCTTGTACTACGGCGTAAAATATAGCAGACACATTTGAGCGATACCACAGGAAGTTATATGCCCAAATGCCTAATAGACCAGCTAAAGAAACGGTAGACCAATACTTAAAAGTTCTCCCTCTCCCCTCCCTTTCTTCTACACAGGCAGAAGGTCTTATTGCCACATTCACAGAAGAGGATATCATCCAAGTAATCAAAATCTTACCCTGAGACAAAGCTCCGGGACCAGATGGTTACTCCCCTAATTTTTATAAAACGTTTGCCCCTCAGTTAGCACCCTGGTTACTAGCAGTTTATCAGCAAATGTTTGACAAAGAAGAACTCAACCCCAGAGTGTTAGAGGCTACAATAGTGGTTCTCCCTAAACCATGTAAGGACCCTTTACGGGTCTCCAATTATAGGCCTATTTCATTGCACAACTGTGATCTTAAAATTCTCACTAAATTATTGGCCTACAGAGTAGAACAAGTACTTACCTCCTTTATTAGCACTGACCAAGTGGGTTTTATGAGAGGTAAGTCCTCAGTAGACCATCTTCGAGTCTCTCCCACATCTTTTCCATTTCCCGGGAAGCCCCTCAAGCTATGGCTTTGGTATCCCTGGAAGCAGAAAAGACTTTTGACAGGGTAGAATGGCAGTTTCTGTTTAGTTCTCTCCATAGATTTGGATTCCCTTCTAAAGTTATTTCCTCACTAAAGGTTATTTACTTAGTTCCCACAGCAAGGGTTTTTTTGTAATGGCATGTTCTCCTCCATTTTCCCTTTAGAGGCAGGAACTAGACAGGGATGCCCTCTCTCCCCATTGCTTTTTAATTTATATTTAGAGCCCCATATAGTCGCCTTACAAAATTCTCCCAGAATTCATGGTACTCCCTTATGTACATTAGTGGAAAAAATAGCAGTGTATGCATATGACATACTATTACACATTACACAGATAAAATCCTCCCGCCAAAATCTCACTCAATTAATATATCAGTATGGCTCCCTTTCCAATTATAAAATTAATATGGAAAAAACCTCAGTTTTCCAACTTAACTTAAGGGTTCTCAAACACGATGTTGTAGACTTAGGACTTAATTGGGCACCTAAATCTATCAAATACTTATGTATATGCCTCTCAACTAGTGATAGACAATTCTGGAAACTAAATTTCGAGGACCTGATCAAAACGATTCAACAAGATTTAAAACGCTGGCAAGTTCTTCCTATAACCCTTTGGGGAAGGGTGAACATTATCAAAATGAATATTTTACCATGCTTTTTCTATCCAATAAATCTCTCAAATGTTTGGCTCCCGAAAGCGTGGTTCAAATCTATTCATTCATCTTTGTCTGAGTTCCTCTGGAAAGGTAAACCACCTAGGCATGCATTTTATAAGCTTGCCGCCCCTAAATCTTTAGGAGGTCTCAAGCTGCCACATTTCAGTCTCTATTACTGGCCAAGTCATCTAAGCAAATACCTTTGATGGGCTTCACCTATTGATACCCAAGACACAACAAAATATGTACCTTCCTGGCTAAAAGCAGAAAAAGATGTAATAATTTCATCCGGCATCAATCCCTTAGCCTTGTATTACTTAAAACCTACAAAATTACCTTCCAATCTTCGGAATGGTCCTATAGGATATTCAGTTTGTATACACTCCCAGCTTTGCAACACCTTAAAACGTGATCATGTACATGACCTCTCCCAGCCTCTATCCCAAAATCCTAATTTAAGGATAGGTGGACCAATGATCTCTCCTAATTGGATTCCACAAATACACAACTGGGCGGCAAGAGATTTTTATAATTCTAGTCAAGAATGGGTAACGATACAGGAGCTGCTCACTAAACTGGGCCTGGGAAATGATTAGACCTTTAACATTGATCAGATACGTCATATGCATATTTCACACTTTGGGAGTAAGGGCACCTTAGAGTCTCTTATTGATTGGAAAACAGAAGGCAATGATAGGGCCTCAGCACCCCATGCTGTCTCCTCAGTATATTCCATTCTTTATCCAATAGTGTTTCCTGAGGTGAATGACATCCCCAAATATTGGAACACATTATATCCTGACTTTTCCTCTAGATGGCCCAAAATCTGGGAAACCTGTCACAAAGGTATTATGCAGGACAGACTAAGACTAATGCAAATGCAAATTTTAAATGATATGTATTTGACTCTTTATAAATTGCACAAAATGGGAAGGGCTGAAACTCCTTTGTGCAATAAATGCAACAAAAGTACGGGCACCCTGATTCATATGTTCTGGGAATGCCCTAGCATCTACCAATTATGGATTCTCATTAAAAATAAAGTGGACCCCCTATTAGGTCTACAAGATTATTTCACTCCTGAGGTTTGTCTGCTAGGTGACTTTACAGGTTTTCCATCAAATGTCAGGAATGATCACATCACAATGATAGCTGTGTCAGTCAAAACAAGCATTTGTCAATGCTGAACGTTCCCTTGCAGGTATTTGCAGTGGTGTTTGGCATGTATGGTGCTTTACCCTAATGCCCTGTGCGATTGCTGGTATTTGCACAATAAATTTTCAGCATGACCTTTTTGTTACCTCCATTGTGTGCTACATAGGCGGAAACAGGTTTTGGGCAGGATGTGAAAAATGACAGCTGTACTGCTCATAAGGGAAGTGTGGTAAATGGCAATGTTGAAAATCTGGAGTGAGATATTGAAATTTGCAAACCTACGAGGCGTATGGGAACTGTGCAATGCACTCAGAAACAGTCATTGTCAGGAATTTTTTCACCAAATTGTCAACATTGGCATTTTAAAACCTCTGCCAATGAACAGTGTCACTGTGATTGTACTTTATGCAAATACATTGATTTGCAACACCGACCACGCCATTGTGCACTACATGGGCGGAAACGTTTTGGGCAGGATGTGAAAATGACAGCTGTACTGCTCATAAGGAGGTGTGGTAAATGGCAATGTTGAAAATCTGGAGGAAAATATTGAAAATTGCGAACTTATGAGCGCATGAGAACTGCACAACGACGCTCATAAACAGTTATTTTAGGAATTTTCACCAAATTTTCAACATAGCCATTTTAAGATCTCTGCTCATGAACAGTGGCACTGTGATTTTCTTAATGTGTCCCATACACTGAGTTCACACAGCGACTGTGCCATTGTGTGCTACATGGGCAGAAACACGCTTTGGGCAAGATGTGAAAAATGACAGCTGCACTGCTCATAAGGAGGTGTGGTAAAATGGCAATGTTGAAAATATGGAGTGAAAATATTGAAAATTCGCAAACTTACGAGCGTGCATAGGAACTGCGCAATGAACATTCGTAAAACAGTAATTTTTAGGAATTTTGTTACCAAATTTTCAACACAGCCATTTTAAGATGTCTGCTCATGATCAGTGTCACTGTGATTTTCTTAATGTGTCCCATACATTGAGTTCGCTCACCGACTGCACCATTGTGCGCTACATAGGCGGAAACACATTTTGGGCAGGATGTGAAAAATGACAGCTGCACTGCTCATGAGGAGGTGTGGTAAAATGGCAATGTTGAAAATCTGGAGTGCAAATATTGAAAATTCACAAACGTACGCGCGTCCGTAGGAACTGCGCAATGCAGCTCGTCAAACAGTCATTTTAGGAATTTTTTCACCAAATTTTCAAGATAGCCATTTTAAGACCTCTGCTCATGAACAGTGTCACTGTGATTTTCTTAATGTGTCCCATACATTGATTTCGCACACCGACTGCGCCATTGTGCGCTACATGGGCGGAAACACGTTTTGGGTGAGATGTGAAAAATGACAGCTATACTACTCATAAGAAGGTGTGGTAAAATGGCGATGTTGAAAATCTGGAGTGGAAATATTGAAAATTCGCAAACCTACGATCTTGCATAGGAACTGCGCAACGCACACTCGTAAAACAGTCATTTTTAGGAATTTTTTCACCATATTTTCAACATAGCCATTTTACGACCTCTGCTAATGAACAGTGTCACTGTGATTTTCTTAATGCATCCCATACATTGATTTCGCACACCATCTGCGCCATTGTGCACTACATGGGTGGAAAAACATTTTGGGCAGGATGTGAAAAATGACAGCTGTACTGCTCATAAGAGGTGTGTAAATGGCAATTTTGAAAATCTGGAGGAAGATATTGAAAATTTGTGAACTTATGAGCCTGCATAGGAACTGCGCAACGCATGTCAAAACAGTTGAGTTTGTTTGGATTATCACCAACATGGTTTACTTTCATGAATGATGTCACTGTCATGGCGTATTTCAAGGGTGATTTCTCGCAGTGACTGTGCAGTGACTGTGAAATCACCCTTCAGGCTCGAATAACACCATGACAGAGACATCATTCATGAGAAGGGGTCCCAAAAACCCCATGTTGAAAATTTGGTGCAAAAATTCCAAAAAATGCCTGAGATATGCAATAAGTTGAACCCCATCTAGCCCATTATACAGCTAACCGGCATTTCCTCAGTTCGTGGTCAGCTTTGAAGAGTGCAGACGTGTTCCCGGTCCACCGAAGATCATCGTGCCAAGCTCTTGAGGTAAGTATGGGGTGAGGGGGTGTGTGGGGAGGCTGGGTGCACAGTGGCTGGGTACGGGTTGGGGGGGGGGACTAGGAGACTACGTGGGACCATTTTTTCTTTACAGGTTTAAAAAAAAAAACAAGGACTACGTGGGACATTTGCCATGCTGGGGTGGGCTCCCAGCATGGCAGAAGATGGCTCGGGGGGCCGAGGAGCCGACAGGGGATTGGGCACCCCTGTCGGCAAACTACACGGGGGAGGTGCCGAGGAGCCGACGAGGGATTGGGCACCCCCGTAGGCAAAAAAAATGGGACGTTTGCCACGGCCCCCAGCATGGCAGAAGGATGGCTTGGGGGGGGTGGAGCTGACGGGAGATTGGGCACCCACGTTGGCAAACAACATTTGCCATGCTGCGGTGGGCTCCCAGCGTGGCACCAAAGCTTTGGGGGGCAGCATAACGTGGGGGGAGTGCATGACGCAAGTGGGGGTGGCGTGACGCGGTGCTCGGTATGACAGCGGTGGTTTTCTTTGAAGCAGAAGACCACCGCTGTTATACAGAGCTCCCTCACCCATTGGTGCTGGACCACCACGCCTGCTCAACGGAGCACTGGATTGCAAGGGAGAGGCACAACTCCAAAGTGTGCTACTCTCCCAAAACGTTCCTTGTGCATGCACGCAAGTGAATGTAAAAATGGTCTTAAAGCATTGGAGAGATTCTATGCAACCTTCATACAAGGAATGGCTACAAGAGTTCCTAAACAACCTGAAGATCAAAAAAATGATAGCCAGTTTATTTAATCGCCTGGGTGTCTACAGAAAGAGGTGAGAGAGCTTACACATCCTGTACACTTTGTAATATATCTGAACAAGTTCACCTTAACAACAAAGATGATGATGAGATAACCCTGTTCAGTTTAAGACTTCTGTCTTTATTGGCACCAAGGAGGGTTTGAGGTATGTGGTTCTGGAGGGGGGATTTTTTTATTTTGTAGGGTTTAATCTGGATATACCTAATTCTACTTGGTTACAGATTAGATTATTTCCTTTAATGTAATCATTTTCTGTTTGCATTGCCTGTTAAGTATCACACTGTTAATACCGATGTAGGTATGTATGTATGTATGTATGTATGCAAAAAATAAATTAACTTTAAATTTGAAAAAAAAAATTAACCTAGAAGGGGAAGGTATGGGGTGGTGGATAGGCTGTCTAGGGGACATTGTCAAGTCAGGTAGGTCCATGTAGGAAGGTCCCAAAGTGGAGAAAAGGGACAGGGTTAATTACATCTACAGCAGCGGACATTAAGGAGATCGTTCCTAAGGACAGTTTTGAAGGGACCAATTTTGGAAGTGCTGGAGATGCATATTGAGAGGGAGTTGAACCAGGTGGGGGATTGGTAGTGGAAAGACCTCTGGGCAAGGGAGGTCTTGGTTCTGGGTACCAGGAAGGTGGCTTTAACAGAGTTACATGTGGCGACAGATGGGGACGCAGACTGTAGGGAGGCAGAGACACCGGGAGGAGAGTCCGAGCAGAGATTTCTTAGTGAGTAAGCAGGTCTGGTACTGCAGTCACTCCTTGAAGTTGAGCAAGTTGGCAGAGGTGTAGAGCTGACAGGTGTGAGTGTGGCTGGGGGCTCCGGTCAAGAGCCTGCAGGCCTTATTAATGGAGAATTGGGTTTCAGAGAGGGCGGTGTTGTCAGACGCTGTGTAGATGGGCAGGCCATAGTCCACTAGGGACAGGACGGAGGAGGTGATGGCCAGGCGGAGGGCAACTTGTAGTAGGCAATCCCTATGGTGGTAAAGTAAGCCAATCCGGGAGTTTATGGCAGAGGAGAGGGCATTGATGGGGGTGTGGAAGTTGAGGGCAGTATCGAAGGTGATGCCTAGGTACTTGTAAGTGGACACTTGCTCTAAAGGGTGGAGAGTGCTTGAGATAATCAGGAGGGGGACATTTTTTGCTTTATTTTGGTGGTGGGAGAAGAGCATTTACTTGGTCTTCTTGAGGTTTATGACTAATCTGCGATCAAGAAACCACCTTTCGTTTAAATTGTAAGTGTGCTGGAGGGATGATTGGAGGTTGGAGGGATCGGGGTGTGAGGCAAAGAGAACTGCATCGCCAGCATAGAGGAGCATTTTGCCAGAGCAGGAGCTAGGGAGAGTGTTGTGGTAGAAGCTGAAAAGTACGGGGCCCAGGATGGAGCCCTGAGGAGCACCGGAGCAAACAGGTCAAGTATTGGAGAGGGAGTTGTTTATCTTAACACGCTAGGATCTTGCTGAGAGGTAGCTGGTAAACCAAGCAAGGGACCCAGCAGAAAAACTGAGTTGATGAAGGGAATCAAGTAGGAGGGGGTGACAGACAGTGTTGAATGCCTTGGAGAGGTCAATGAACACTGCACCAGTGAGGTTGCAGGAGTCAAGAGCGGAGTGTGGGTATTGAGAGAACTCCAGAAGAGCTGTGGTTGTACTGTGTCCCAGGCGGAAGCCGTTCTGCTCAGGGCACATAATGTCACACCTGGCCAGGTACCCAGATAGCTGGATAGACACTACTTTTTCAAGGGCTTTGGAGAGTTGGGGGACGATGGTAGTTATTAGAGGTAGACCGAGCTCCGCTCTTGAGTATAGGAGTGATTTCTGCAGTTTTCCAAGCACTGGGGAACTGACCAAGGCAGAGGGACCGGTTAAGCAGGTCCATCAGGGGGACTAGGACATCATCCAGGACCAGGCGGAGGATTCTGGAGTCAAAGGGGTCACTGCTGGGGTTATTGCCACCAAGAGCTTTAAGCAAGTACGGCCTGGCTTCAAGAGGGATATGATGTGCAGATAATGAGGTGGTGGAGATGAGGAGGGAAGGCGGATGGAATTGGGTCAAAAAGCTGTTGGGGAGGACACAGCTTAGATCAGAGAAGGTGGTGTTGAGGCAGTCAGCCATAAGAAGCGGGTCTGTGGTAGCAGTGCCATTGATGGAGAGCAGAGATGGTGGGGGGGGGTGGGTCTTCCCATTTATTGTTTCATGCTGTCCCAGAAAGTCTGAGCTGAACCCCAGGTGGAAATGAGGGTGGCCTGATAGTGGTTCGTTTTGGCCTGTCTAATGGCCCAGGTAAACTTTATTGCACTCCGTGTTGTAGTCATGTCTATCAGAGGCATTGCCAGTTTCTACAGCAATATGCCAGAGATTATCCCTGTTCTTAAGCTTCTGGATGAGCGATGGAGTGATCCAAGGGGCATTGTGTTTTTAGTGTGGGTCTTGGTGGGGGGGGGGTGAAAAGGTCACAAGTCTTGCAGAAGGCACCTGTGAAAAAGTCTAGAGCTGAGTGGATATATGGAGCTTGTCGGAAGGGGACCAGTCTATCTGGTCTAAATGCTGTTTTAGTTTTCTGAGGCCACCAGAGCATAGGCGCCAGCACAGTGTGGCCTGGGACACTAAGTTTGGGGTGGAGGATAGCCAATGACAGATGACTGGAGAATGATCACTGAGGGAGTCGGAGAGGACCGTGATATCCCAGATTTTATATGGGCAGTTTGATAATATAATGTCTAGAAGGGTGCTGGTGCCACTAGATTGAATCTGGTGGGCTGGGAGACTAACTGGGACATGTCCAAGGCAGCGAAGGAGTCTCTGGCTTGGGAGGCGGTGGAAGCAAGCCAATTAACATTAAGATCACCTAGGATGACCTGTTCAGCCTTATGCAGTAGGGATACAAGGTAGTCAGTGAGGGACTGGACTGCTTGGTTCTGGTTCCTCGGGGGTATGTAGGAGACCATAAGGAGGAGTGGGCCTCTGATGGGGTCAGAAGTAATTTTGAGCATAAGGGCTTGGGTGCCATGGTCAAGCTTGGGGGCAGAGAGTCTATGTCCTATTAAGGTGTCCCACATGAATATTGCGCACCCACCACCGCGTTTGCCTATTCGGTCTTCCTTGAAAAGGGAGTATCCCAGGAGGGAGATAGTGGAGTCAGGGGTGGGTTTTGAGAGTCACGTCTCTACCAGTGCAATAATGTCAGGTTGATGCTGAACGACCCAGCACTGGAGAGCAGTGGTTTTCTTTAGGAGGCTGCAAATGTTTAGGGATGCATGGCGGAGACCGGTTGTGGTACAGGATTTGGGATGGCGGGCAGCTAGAGGTCCAGGGTTGGGGTGTACATTCCCAGACAGTATCAATGGCAGTGTGATTATTCTAAGTATAGGACGGTGGTGACAGGGGCCTGCAGTTTGGCGCCCAGACGAGGACCTAATTGTGAGGGTGCAGGGGATAGATAGAGCACAAAGGGTGAGTATGGCAGGGAGAGGTGGGTCCAGAGCAGTCATGGGAGGTGGGGAGCTGGGCTGTGGGTGGGGGGTTTGAGAGTTGGGGTGAGTCAAGTGGGCGAAGGGTCCCTGGGGCAGCCTAAGGTGCTGTACTTGACATGCTGGGTGGGTGCATAAGATGGGGAGAGGACTGAAACAGGAGGGTAAAAGTGAGAAGACTTAGTAGCAGAGTGCTGGTGCCCATGGTTCATTGCTTAAGGTAAAAGGATGAGGGCGGTAGCTGACCTTCAGTGAGGGTGACTGCCACTGTGGAGTAGTGGTAGTGTAGCTGACCTTTGATGCAGAAGGTACCAGGTTCGAATACTCCAAGGGGGGGTTGTCTTAGAGCCTTGTGGAGAGGTTGCCTGGGGATGCCAGGGGGCTGTTTGAGACTGGGTTTGGGGCAGGCAAAGTGGGGGAACTAGTGACCCCCTAGTGGTCATAAAGGGAGTAGGTGTGGGCTAGGGAAGCAGATATGGGGTTTAAGCAGGCAGGGGATGGGGTTAGAGGGTGGTGAGCTGGACAGAGTAGAGTAGCAGAGGGATGTGCAGTGTGGTTTTCTAAACAGGGGGGCTAGCAGCTAAGTTGCTGAGTATGCATGAGAGTCCGAGAGTAGAGATGCAGCAAATTTAAATTCTGCCGGTGAAGTGAACGTGAAGTGGGCACTTCGCGTTGAAACTCCACTATGCGGAGTGGGCAATGCAAAGTGCTCACTCCGCCTTGTCATTACCACTTCCCGTTAAGGCGGAATGGTAAGGCAAAGTCATTGTTTTTAATGGACTTCGCGTTCCTCATTATGATTCTAAGTGATCCACTTGGTGTTTCAGATATGGCAGCCCCCCCACACATCACATGGCTTACAGTACTGTAAGTCACATGCTCTTTAGCTAGGCAGGATGAAAGTGAGTCATACAAGCAGACACTTTTACTTTCTCCTGTGCAGATGGAGAGAGAGTAGTATGTTTTGTGACTGCTGATACTTTGAGATCAGAGCAAGGAGGAGATTTAAACTTTGATTTAGACCCAACAGCTATTTTAAAAGCTAAATTTTTTTGTCTTTTCTGTACTCTTTTTTACTTTATTTGTTCTTTCTGTAAATTTTATTTTTCTTACCTTTATAAGCAGTTAGTTGTTTGTGTCTATGTGACTGTGTGTGTGTGTGTGTGTGTGTGTGTGTGTGTGTTGTGTGACAGTGGGAAGTAGTGACTGCTCGGACTGAGGGAGCTCAGTAGGAGAGATGGACCAAGGTGAGGGAATGTCTGGAGTAGAGGCAGCTCAGGAAGAGCGTGGTAGTGGTAAGCATCATACCGTGCTCATGTGTGGAGGGCATGAGCGCCCATTCCTGTTGGACCACTCAAAACTTGTGAGTGCCCCCTCCCCGGAAGCAGGACCAGCACCGCCTCCTGTCCTGACTTTGAGGCAGTTGAACCACCACCACCACCACCAAGTCCAGCACCAGGTCCTCTGGAGCAGGATGTGCCTATTCCCCCAGGCCCAGGTGTGGATCCCATCCCTGTTCAGCACTGTGACCAGCCGGATGCCAGTTCATCTGGCTATCCCTTGCCTGTGCCTGGTCCTCCCCGCACCTCCGTTGTTTGGCAGTTTTTTGACTGTTGGGGGGGACAGCAGTGTGGTCAAGGGCCACCTATGTGAGATGGAGGTGCACTGTGGCCTCCGGGAGACTCACCTGGGGACTGGGGGCCAGCACACCCATATGCTTAATCACCAGCAGTTAGAGTGGCAGGCTGCCACAGAACAGACCATGCCTGCACTTGCTGGCCATTCTGTGGCAGAGGGTGCAGCTGTGTATTGCTGCATCCCTAAGAAGAGGAGTGCCACAGCAGCACCTGCTGCTCCACCAGCACCCCCAACCCCCCACCACCACCAGCAGGTCAGCCTGTAGAACATGTGGACCCCAGAGAACTGCATGTAACACATGCTGACTTGGCAGTTCTCCGGAGTGCTGTTGAGGAGAACAACGAGAGGGTGAGTGCTGTGGAGCAGCGGCTGGATCACATAGAGGAACATCAGTTGCAAATTATGTCCATGCTGGAACTGCTGCTGGATCACCATGGGATCCCACATTAGTTTTTTTTTTCCTCACACCTTGTGCCCCCCACACCTTCCTTGCTGTGTTATAAAATGTATTCCTCCACCATCCCCGACCCTTGTATGTAATTATGCCCTTTTTTTGTTGTCTTCCGTATGCGTGACACTTTGTATTCCGAGCAGTGCAAGTATGCCGTGATATACTGCATGTGTGCAGTCAGTCTTCTTTCCAGTCTGTGTATGTACTGCAGACACTGTCCAACTCCCTGACTTAAAAACAAACATTAATGAGTACAATGGTGGGATGGTGAAGCTTGGAGAGATACTACAAAACAGGCTTACAATACATCCAAGTAACTAGAAAAAAAATTAATGTTGCGATTCGTAACGTGAATGATTGTGAATCGTGATTTGTGACCTCAAGTAACTATTAAAAAAAATGTATGTTGTGATTTGTGATGTGATCCTGAATCATGATTTGTGACTGCATTTGTGACCGTGATAAAGAAGAACGTGATTCAGTGTCGATGGTGTGAGATAACCAGTATGAAACTGTACTGGGAGCGCGTATGTCTATGACTGTACTTCCCCAATGACCTGTAGCTTAAAACTCCCAGGCTTAAAAACACTTATCAATGAGTACAATGGTGGGGTGGTGAAGCCTGGAGAGATACTACAAAACAGGCTTACAATACATCCAAGTAACTAGAAAAAAAATTAATGTTGCGATTCGTAACGTGAATGATTGTGAATCGTGATTTGTGACCTCATTTGTGACAGTGATGATGAAGAACGTGATTTGTATCATGAGTGACTCGTGATGATGGTCCTGACTTAAAAATGCATATCAATGAGTACAATATTCATGCAGAATTAAGCACCACACCTGTCCAGTACTCTGAAGGGAAGCCAAAGAAACAACTGTGACTTAAGTTAAAGATGGAGATTGGGCCCTAAAGAGATGCAAATGCAGAGACAGATTAAGATTGCGCTGTGCACTGAAGAGATTCAGACACAAAGGCACAACACCTAACCAGTGCTCACCATCAGAAATTCAAATCTGGAAAAGAATATCTTTGCAGGTTGGGCGGTCATGGGGTGGGCAGTGTACTGCACTGCAGTAACAGACACTAGTACTAGTACCAGTAAAGATACCACAAAGAAGTACTAAAATCACACAGCTGCAGTGGATAGCAGCTTTACATTGCTGAAATTATTAAGTGGCACAATAAAAGGTGTCTGATATGATGACTCGCGACACACACACACTCACACACACACTAAGTAATGCATGCAAATTGAAAACTTCAGTAATATAACCACATATTTTAAACAAACTAAAATTATGCACTGCTGCACCACAACAATCTGCAAAAAAATGGCAAGACATATTGAAATTATCACTGTGTGTACATTAACACAGTAGTACAAGAAAAATGTCACCAAAACAGAAAGCACTGTCTTTTTCTCCAAGTTAATCTACCTACACCACAGATACGCCCCTCCCCCAAAGCACACTTCCACTGTCTCTCAGTATACAGACTGAATGTTGTACATTAACATTCAAAATCCATACACAAACAATAAATGCTCCATGATATGAGCACAGGAGGGTTTCCTATAATCGATGAACTAAAGTTTCAGCAAAAAAAATGACTCAAAAGGCTTTTTTAACAGCTTTTTGAAGGTTTGAATCGCAGAGATCTCTCAGAGCAGATTGTCTCCTACAGCTTCCTACACACACTACCCCAAGCTGAGTCTGTGCAGAATAATCTAGAGCCCATGTGACCTGAAATCCCATGAATCACTGCAAAATCGCCGGAGCCAAAACACAGTGATACAAGGTTACTGTTTTCAATGTACCGCCTTAAGAATTGGTGAAGTAGTGGTTTGGGGAAGGCGGAGAATGTGAAGTCATTGTTTTCAATGGACCCCACGCTATCCATTATAACGTGAAGTACTCGCTTGCATTGCACAGCACTCTACATTCACCTTCACTGCTGAACTACTGGGTGAGCTTAATTGGGGCTACTCACCTATCTCTATCTGAGAGCAGTAGTGAGAAGTAGGGAGGTAAGGAGTGGTTTGGCACATCATGGGGAAACTCTAGTGGGAGATAAGTATAAACTGCAAATGGAGAAGTGGGGACTTAGTGACAGTAAAATAACAATAAATTCAGGGTTGAGCTTGGGCGAGTGGGGCATTCAGCATGCAGTGCCAATGGGCTAACACCCCTGACAAAAGCTGTGCAATGGGGGAGGTCTTCCATTACCTTCTAGTGCCTCACAGTACAACCGTGACCCTGGAGAGAACTGTTTCTGGCAGTGTGATGTTGAATGGGGGGAGGGATCCTGGAGGCTTATATCGGGGAGAGAACAAAGACTTCATTAGGATGCAGCAGGAAGGGCCTAGAACACACTGTGCATGTGTGAACTGGTAGGCCTTCAGCCACTAGGCAGCTCTCCACTGCGCATGCGCCAACTACCTGAGACACACTCAGCCCCTGTCATGATCGATAGCTGGGAGGGGAGGCCAAGATGGAGCCTGAGGACTCCTGGAAGAGACAAGACCACACACAGGATGCTCTAACAGGACCTAGAATGAGCTGAAACAGGCGATGAAGGTAAGGCAGCTCAAGACAATGCAGGCTTGTAATCTTAGCCAGCGACCCATCCAAGCACCATGATAAGCACAGAAGCCCCTTAAGGTAACAGTCCCAATCCACACAAATCCCCTTGCAGCACAGGTAGAAATTGCAGGCCCAGAAATAGTCAGTCGGAATCGGAGGTCAGTAAATGCAGTGCTGAAATCTGTAGAACACCCCTGAGAAAAGCTGTGCAAGGGCGGAGGTCTTTCATTACCTTCTGGTGCCTCACATTACCACTGCGACCCTGGAGAGAACTGCTTCTGGCAGCGCAATGTTGAATGGGAAGCAGGGGGTCCTGGAGGCCTTCTGGTGCCTCACAGTGCCACCGCGACCCTGGAAAGAGCTGCTTCTGGCAGCGCGATGTTTGTCACTAGGTAGTTTGTTAGGGACATAGAGAGACAACTGACTGAAGAGGAGTGGCAGATTTGGGTCAATAGTTGGTTCCATAGTTTAAGTAGGTGGTGAGAGAAGGCCATTTGGCCTGAAGTAGTACTTCTGTGAGATATAGTCAGAGACTGTGAGTCGCCAGATCTGAGGGAGTATTTGGGGGGGGGAGGGGCAGATAGGGAGGTGAAGAGGTAAGAGGGAAGGAAACGTAGCCAGAATTTTGAGGTAAATTTGGCAGTGTGAAGGGTTCTCCTGTTGGCAGGGGTGGGAAAATTTGGAGAGCGATAGAGTGTGCAGTGGTGGGTCAGAGCAGGGGCATCTAAGGCAAACCAGCAGAAGGAGTTAAAGAGAGGATCCAGCCTGGATAAGGAGGATTCAGGGTCAGCACTGTATACTATGTCACAGTAGTCGAAGATTGGCAATATCAATTTTTGTACCAACTCACGCCTAGCAGGAAGTAGGATACTTCTACTGTTGCAGTAAAGGGCCCCTAGTTTAGGCTGGATTTTTTTCTGAATAGCATCAATGTGGACCAAGAAATTGATGTGTCTGTCTAGCTAAACTCCGAGGTAGTGGAAGGAAGAGATGTCATCTAATACAGTCCTGTCAATGGTGAGAAGAGTGGGCAGGGGAGGAGCCTTACCAACCTCTGCCTGGTGCTGAAAGTCATAGAGACTGTTTTTTTTGAGTTTAGGAAGAGGTGGTGATCTCTAAGCCAGAGTTGGACATTGTTGAAATCCAGCTGGAGCCTGGAGGTGACATCAGAGACCGATTTGCCTGTTGTGTACAGTACAGTGTCATCTGCATATATGTATATGTTAGTTGATGTACAATTCAGAGGGAGATCATTGAGAAAGATTGAAAAAAGGAGTGGCCCAAGAACAGATCCCTTGGGGACTCCCATGGTAATGGGGAGGGAGGGGGAGATGGCATCAGCCATACAGATAGTTTGTGATCTGTCTGACAGATAAGACTTGAACCAATCAGTGGCATTAGGGGAGATACCAGCTGACCAGAGGCAGGACAGGAGATGAGGGCGAGAGACCATATCAAAGGCCTTGGCCAGGTCAATAAATATTGCAGAGGTTATAAGGCCATTGTCCATACCCATAGAGATAGAGTCAATCAGCTGTAGCAGGGATGTGGCGGTGGGGTGCTGTTTTCTAAAGCCTGATTGGAATGGAGTGAGAAAGGAGGAGTCAGTAAGACAGGAAATGAGTTGTTCAAGAACTATGTGTTCCTGGAGCTTAGCTAGTGTGGGAAGGAGAAAGATAGGGTTGGAGTTGCTAGGGGAAGAGGGGTCACCACCTTTGGGGAGAGCTAGAACAGTGGCATGTTTCCATGCTGAAGGGACAGAGGAAGAGACAAAGGAGAGGTTTAGCAAGAGGGAGATAGGATAGATGATAGCAGGAGCAGACAGAGAGAGGAACTTAGGGTCCAGGCCATCAGGAGAGAAGCCTTTGGCTGGGTTAATGGACAAAAGGTACCTCTATGGTTTCCAAAAGAGGTGGTTAGAAAGGTAAGGGCAAAAACATTAGCATTCAGGAGATATAAGGAGTCACAGAGGGAGGAGGAGGAGGATTGGGAGTTGTATCAGGAGAAGCAGAGGGATGCTGCAAAACAGTCAGTTGCACAAAAGTGCAAACAGAGGAGAAAATAGCACAGGCAGTTAAGAGAGGGGACAAGACATTTTTTAGGTATATAAGTGAAAGAAGAAAGACCATGGGAGGGATAGTAAGATTAAGGGGGGGAGGGGCATGTGTGGTCGAGGATGAAGAGATAAGCAGACATCCAGATCAAATGCTTTTGTTCAGTGTTCAAAGGGGAAGGTGAGGGAGTACAGATTAGGAGCAAGATTATCAAGGGAAGGGATGTGGTCACAAGTCCATTTACAGCTGAGAGTCATAAAGGAACTTGCAAATCTTAAAACTGACAAGGCAGTTGGGCCAGATGGGGTACATCCGAGGATACTGAAGGAGCTCAGGAAGGTGTTGGCTGCTCCTCTGACTGTCTTGTTTAACCATTCACTGGAGATGGGAGTGATTGAGGAGAACTGGAGGAGGGAAGATGTTCCACTTCATACAAGCATTTGTCAATGCCGAATGTTTGCTTGCTGGCATTGGCAGTGGTAGTGTAGAAGTTACAGAGCTGCATAATAGGAATGGCAGTGAAGTATTGAACTGAAGCCAACCCCACCACCACCCTGCAGAGAGTGACAGGCATTGGGGTGTGCGTTGGTCGCCAGGCATAACGGCCACGCTTATTTCACCACACCCCACTCTGCAGAGACTGACAAGTGTCACGTGTTCTTGGGGTCTTTGGCTCTATGCGCACCCCATTTCATTAGGAATACGGTGAGATGGGTGCCGGTTATAGGAGAATGGGTGAAGTTTGGGGTCAAGAGTCCAAGGCATACCTCAATGCCTCTCAGTGACTGCAGGGTGTGGAATGGTATGAGCATCACAGGCAAGAATCCCAAGTCACACCCCTGATTCCTGTCATTCTCTATAGGGTTGGGTGATTTAGCTGAAAAGCCTAATACCTCAGGCATTCGTTGGTATTTTAACTCCAAATTTTCAACATGTTTGCTTTGTGACCCCACCTCATGAACAGGGGGAATATCAGTTTGGTAGCCGAAAGCTGCTTATGCACAGTGACTACGTGCATTTAGCACCACAGGTGCAAAAATATTCAACAGGATGTAAAATTGACAGCTGTACTCTTTCATGGGAGTGTAAAATGGCTATGTTGCAAATGTGTAGTAAAAATATTTAAAAAATGGTGAAGTCACAAGCCGCACATAGAAATTCACAGTAACGACAATCTGCTATATAATTAGGTTGGGGATTTTTTATAACAGATTGTCAACTCAGGCATTTTGGTGCCTCTGATCATGATCAGTGTCACTGTGATTTTCTTTATCTGTGCCGAATAATGATTTCCACAGAGACCACGCATCTCTGCACTGAAAGTGTGAAACACACGGCCATGTTGTGAAAATGGCAGCTGTACTGTTCATAAGGAAGTGTTGAAAATGCCACTAGTGAAATCTGACTGAAAATATTACAAAGTCATGAACTAATGAGGATGTGGAAACTGCACAATGCTCACTCATAACACAGTCATTTTATGGACTTTGTCACCAAATTTTCAACATAGCCATTTTAAGACCTCTGCTAATGAACAGTGTCACTGTGATTGTCTTACTGTGTGCTATACATTGATTTTATGGACCGACCACGCCCATTGTGCAATTACATATGTATGGAAACGTGTTTTGGGCAGGATGTGAAAATGACAGCTGTACTGCTCATAAGGAGGTGTGGTAAAATGGCAATGTTGAAAATCTGGAGTGAAAATATTGAAAATTCATGAAACTTTACGAGCGTGGTAGGAACTGCACAACGCACGCCATAAAAACAGTTATTTTAGGAATTTTCACCAAATTTCAACATAGCCATTTTAAGACCTCTGCTCATGAACAGTGTAATTGTGATTTTCTTAATCTGTCCTAAACATTGCTTTCGCACACCAACAGCACCATTGTGCGCTACATGTGCAATAACACATTTTGGGTGACATATGAAAAATTGCAGCTGTACTGTTCATAAGGAAGTTTAATAAAATGGACATGTTGAAAATCTAGAGTGAAAATATTAAATTTGCAAACTTACGAGCATGCATAGTAACTGTGCAACGCATGCTCGTAAAAGTCATTTTTAGGAATTTTTTCACCAAATTTTCAACATAGCCATTTTAAGACCTCTGCTCATGAACAGTGTCACTGTGGTTTTGTTAATGTGTCCCATACATTGAGTTTGCACACCGACTGCACCATTGTGCGCTACATGGGTGGAAACACGTTTTGGGTGAGATGTGAAAAATGACAGCTGTACTACTCATAAGAAGGTGTGGAAAAGTGGCAATGTTGAAAATCTGGAGTGGAAATATTGAAAATTCGCAAACCTATGAGCGTGCGTAGGAACTGCGCAACGCACGCTCGAGAAACAGTCATTTTAGAATTTTTTCACCAAATTTTCAACATAGCCATTTCAAGACCTCTGCTCATGAACAGTGTCACTGTGATTTTCTTAATTTGTCCTGACATTGATTTCAAGACACTGACCGTCATTCTGCGCTACATGGGTGGAAACACATTTTGGGTGAGATGTGAAAAATGACAGCTGTACTACCTATAAGAAGGTGTAGTGAAATGGCAATGTTGAAAATCTGGAGTGAAAATATGAAATTCATGTTTCACAGAGCCTGCGTGGAACTGGCATAGACACTCATTAAACAGTCATTTTTGGAATTTTGGCACCAAATTTTCAACATGGGGTTAGGGCCCTTCTCATGAATGATATCACTGTCATGGTGGTATTCAGGCCCGAAGGGTGATTTCGCAGTCACTGCGCAGTCACTGCACAAAATCACCCTTCGGGCCCGAATAACGCCATGACAGTGACATCATTCATGAGAAGGGGTCCCAAAAACCCCATGTTGAAAATTTGTCAAAAATTTCAAAATGGCTGAGATATGCAATAAAGTTGAAACCCCATCTAGCCCATTATACAGCTTACCGGCATTTCCTCAGTTCGTGGTCGGCTTTGAAGAGTGCAGACGTGTTCCCGGTCCACCAAGATCGTCGCCCAGAGTCCAGAGGCAGTGGGGTGAGGGGGTGGGGAGGCTGGTGTGCAGTGGTGGGTGCGGGTTGTGGAGGGGGTCGGAGACGACACGCTGGACCGCTTTTTTCTTACAGGTAAAAAAATAAAAGACATCATGGGACCGTTTGCCATGCTTGGGTGGGCTCTGCGTGGCACAAGGATCTTGGGGCGCTCAGCTGATGGGGATTGGGCATCCCCTCCGGCAAAAATAAAATAAACCTCGGGGACCGCTGCCACGCTGGGGTGGGCTCCTAGCATGGCACAAGGACTTTGGGGGGCATTCAGCCACCGGGGATTGGGCACCCTATCGGCAAAATGACTGATTGCCACGGCTTGGGTGGGCTCCTGCGTGGCTCCAACTACTGGGAGACGATGCAGCTCAGCCGACGGGATTGGGCACCCGTCGGCTATACACTGCGGCGGGGGCGATGGCTGGGAGCTGCGATGAGCAGCTTTCATCGCTGCTCACTCAAGCGTAGCTCTTTCAATCAGAGGGATACTGCATTTTGAGCGTATATGGACAGCTCCAAAATGCATTGGCTTACAGGCTGCACCTGCCAGCACACTGCCTGAATTGGAGGAGGAGGTCCGAAATCTCAGATGATGGCAGTATATTTCTTGCACATGCGTCTAAGCAAACATAAAAAATGGTAGCAGGGAAGAGGCTAAAAATTACAGGGCAGTAAGCCTAACTTTGGTGGTGGGGAAATTATGGAATCACTACTAAAGGAAAGGATTGAGGAGCATCTTGAAAGCAGGGGCTGACAGGATCCGAGGCAACATGGATTCACAACAGGATAGTCATGTCAAACATATCTGATAGATTTCTTTGATTGGGTGAAAAAGGAAGTAGATCAAGGTGGATCTGTGGATGTAGCCTATGCAGATTTCAGTAAGGCCTTTGACACAGTTCCACATAGAAGACACATAATGAAGCTGCTGTAGGCAACCTGGGAGTGGATACAAAGGTGGCAAATTGGGTAGGAAATTGGTTGAGGAAGAGGAGAGAGAGGGTGGTGGGAAATGGGTCCAGTCCTCTTTAATGTCTTTATTACTTGACATTGCAGAGGGGCGAGAGAGGAAGGTATGCCTTTTTGTGGATTATACAAAGATCTGCAATAGAGCAGATGCTCCCGGGGGGGAGGTGTAGAACAAATGAACATAGATCTAACAAAGCTTGATGAGTGGTAAAAAGTGTGGCAACTGAGATTCAATGCGAAGAAGTACAAGGTCATGCTCTTAGAGCACTGAAACCAAGGGCAGAGTATAAGATGGGGAGAGCGTTACTGATAACTACCACACATGAAATGGACATGGGGGAAGTCATTTCTGATGACCTAAAGGTGGCCTAAGAGTGTGACATGGCAGCGGGGAGAGCTAGTGGGATGCTAGGTTACATAGGGAAGGGTATCACTAATAGAAAGTGGGAGTTAGTCATTCTGCTGTAAAAAAAAAAAAACATTGAGACCTCACCTGGAGTACTATGTTCAGTACTGGAGACCACATCTCAGAAAGGACATAGTACTATTGTGCAAAACTGAAAAATGTTATCAGGCAAAATATTTCACATAATTTCACAATTACGTGAAATTTTTCACCAAGCGAAATATAATTTTGGCTGGTATTTTGATTTTGTGTAATTGCGAAATTTCGCATAATAATGCTTTGACCGATCAATTTCTCCCATCCATGCTTAAATTTCACCTTGTGGCATAAATTTTGCCAGTGTTACTTTTGATTTTGCTGTTGAAATTATGCTCCACAGGTGACATTTGCAATGCATTGTGGGTAAATAGGTCAAATATCATGTGCGGGTTGTTTATAGCACAGTCTATTGCCTGTTGAGTCAGAGAGCAGTCTGTTGCGATCCATCACAGCCAATAAACCTTTTTAAAACCTCTTTAAAACTTGGTTTTGACAGCTAATTGCTTCCAAATATACATTTTGTTCCTAGTGCTGCTAGGGAACATTTTCTAAGTTTGTGGAATTTTGCATAATACTTAGTTTAATTAGTTTTTAGTTCTGTCTGTGTCTGTGAAGGAGTTGAGTGGTGTAGGGTAGGTGTGTAAAATCATTGCAGGCTATTTCTAGCCTTTTACAAACATATTTCTTACAAATTGTGAGAAATTTACTGTTATTTCTTTTAAGCCTTTATATTTTTGTTGGTTTTCTACTTATTTGTATTAATTTTCTTGTATCTTTACAAGTATTTTTTGTGTCTCTGAAAATTTACTCCTGTCTGAGAGTTCCTGCTCCTGTTAACTTGTCTTATATACCATTCTTCTGCTTTTAGTTGTGAATTCTAAACTTTTGAATTGAACACACAATGCTGATCTCTTATTTTATTTTATTTTTTGTTTGTGGTCTGTTCTATTTGTTGTTAAGTTGTGTGTGTCACTTAGACTGTGAAAGGCAACAATTCTATATTTTGTATATGGAAACTTAAATACTTTTAGTTGATCACCTAAACTTGTCCATGCAGTTTCACTGTTTTGGTGAATTGCTCCCCTGTATGTTATTGCTGGAACTTGCCTTTGCATTGCAGTGTTCCTGTTTTACTTGACTTTGGTTACCCTTTCCCTGTTACAGCATTGATTAGTACCTGCCCCGCGCAATATAAAAAACTACATATTAATATAGTAATTGTCAAGAGATTGCTGATCCCATCCATACTGTTGAAGGTGCCTTTGTTTGTTGATGTTATATGGTTGTCTCTGTCCTTATACAGTATAAAAAAATTGTAGCACTAAGTGCTAGCACATTACAGTACTTAAGTTGTCCAGATACAGGTGATCTGTATTTAAAGTAGGTTACCTGTGCCCTTTTCCCCCTACTTTGCTTTAATTACTGTTTGGGGAAAGAAAACAGTTACCTTTTTGTTTTTACTAGACTAGGCTACCATATACTGTATTAGTTGTACAGAGTGCTGTTACCTGTCCTAATTGTGTTTGGACTTGGAAGGAAGCCAGTACTGCCTGCAGGTGTGAGGTATTATTCACACAGTTAGTAATACATCCTTTCTTGATATACTGCCAGAAAAAGGCAAAGCTTTGAAGCAGCGGCATATAAAAACTTTAGTTCCAGTTCTCCAAAGCAGTGAAAGCACACATATGTCTGCATCAGTGTCTTCTGTGGGCTCTGGTAGTGCAACAGGTACCAGCAATGGAGTTGTTTGAGGTACTGGCATACCTGTGTCTCAGTTTTTTAAGGCCAGAACTGTTGCATCCATGCTCGTAGAGGATGATGACAGTGAGAAGAAGGGACACACTGACACCAGCACAGGAACAGTGGTCCAGGAGGAGGGTGATAGGTCTGTCAGTGTGAATCTCCCTGGGCCTGTTCCTGCTGGAGTTGGTGGTGGTGATAGTGTTCAGCCAGAGTCTGATAATCCGGGAGATATGATTAGTCAGCCCCTTGGCCCTGAGGAGATGGGTGTAGAAAAAGGAAAAAAGTGCCGTGCAAGAAGACAATGATATGGAGGAGGAGGAGGAGGACTAGGACATCATCAGCATCGGTGCTGATGATGATGACTGGGATGATCCCTCATGGGAGCCTTTAGTTTAGAAAGTTGAAGAGAGATGTAGGCTAAGGCCATTTATATGCACAGCCCATGGGTCAGGCTACCACAAGCCTATCAGCAATCCTCCAAGCAATCCATTCACCCCCCCCTCCCAAAAGTCATCTTATTGAAATAATGAAAACAGCCCAATAAGCAAAAACTTTAACATCTGTTTCTCAGCTCTCCCATTCCCACCAGCAGCATAAGTCCAGAGGTCAAAAGTCCTTAGTTTGGGACTTTTATGTGCTTGATCCAGCTAATGAGACCATAGTGATATGTCAACTGTGACAAGCATGTGTTAGTAGAGGAAAAAAGGGGAGCCACATAGGCACCGGTGGCCAACATTGCCCACCTGAAAAACAAGCACCTGCTGTAATGGCAGAAACACCAGAAGAATGCCAGAACTGCTGGTGGGATCTCCCTTGGCAAGTTAATTGTAACTGAGAGCAGTTCAATACAGTAGGAGGAGGGAGAGCAGAGTAGGTTGGTAGAGGAGGAGGAGCAATCCTTTGGTCTCTCGAGTAGTGGGCATAGCAGTGGAGATGCCACTCCCAGTATCTTGACTCAAAAAGTTCACCACCACACCCAAAATCAACCAAAATAACTGGTTTCATGTGGTCTGCATCTGCACAGCCCCAAGAGTCAACAGTTACCCCTGAAAGACCAACATTGGTGCAATAAGTAGAGTGTTCTGGTCGAACAGCCCCAAAGATGCAGCCCACACTGAAGAACATCCTTGAGTGGCACACAACGTACCCCCAAGTCATGCTACTGCATGTGAGTTAAATGTTGCCACCACTGAAATGCTGGCCATCGATCTGTTGCTGTTCTCATTCATGGAGAATACTGGATTCTGCAGGTTGATGGCCCGTGCTTGTCACAAATGGCAGGTTCTGTTGCAAACCTATTTCTGTAAGTGTGCCATGCCAGAGCTGTACAGTAGAGTTGGTGACTCCATAAGACATGCAATGAAGCATAGTGCATCAGAATATATCCATCTTAGCATGGATATGTGGACTAGTGGACAAACAGCAGCAAGCTCATATCTATGTGTAATGGCACACTGGGCACAGATACCTGGGGTGGTAGTTGATTCTGGGCCTGGCAAAAACCTGCCTGAAACCAAATTGTGGTGGTAGCAACACCCCTGGAATTTGGCAGCATGCAATCCTGAGTGTACAAAGTGTTAGTGGTTCTCACATGGGTGCACAAATGCTTAATGTTCTGCTGGATGAGACAGATGAGTGGCTACACACACAGTCACTTATAGCAGGATTCATCACAACTGGTAATGGCTCCAATGTAGCGAAGTGCATTAGCAATGGTGTTTTTTTCAGGGTGTTCTGCCTGGCACACTGCCTTAATCTTGTTGTGCAGCAGTTTCTAAACCATGCAGACATTAAGGAAACTGTGACTGTCACCCATCGCATCTGTGTAAACTTCACTCATTCTGCAAAGGCCCATGACTATCTACATGAGCTACAGCACAATAACCATCTGTATCAGCACCGTATGAAGCTTGAGGTTGTGACCAGGTGGAACTCCATGCTGTACAAGATTGACTGGCTGTATGAACAGTATAAGGCTGTTTCACAATCCCTGGTGGTGCACACCACCTGTGACAGTGCTGGAGTGTCCATCTCTCTAACAACAGAACAGTGGCACCAAATGGATGAGCTAATATGCATTCTCCATCCATTCGAGCATGCTACACAGGCAGTGGGTGGGGACACTGCTTGTATAAGTCAATCCATACCTCTCATACGTGTGCTGAGGCTGACACTGGTTAATGTCTGACACCAGATGGAGGCAAGTGGGGATTATAGTAGTTGTGATCTAATGGATCCCATGCTCCATGTGCTTGACATGAAAACCCATATATCTGGCATTGGACAGTTGGACAAATTTGTGATTGCTACCATGCTTGATCCATGCTACAAACGTGGTCTGCCTTCTATAATTGAAGGAGGTCATCAGTGCTTGCAAAAGTTGACAGAGAACCTCATTTTTATGGATATCTGCTGCACAAATTAAAAAGGCACATAAACCATGCACTGCACAGAAAACAGGTGTTGCTACCACCACCAGCAGCTCACAGGCAGCCTAATCTGAGAAGATGGGCAAGGTACCACAGAAATTGGCAAGCAGTCTCATTTGGGATATTCTCTATCAGGAGGGAGTGGAAGATGTGGAAGAAAAGGAGGAGGAGACAGATGAGGCAGCTGGACTCAGGGCAGCAGAATAAATGGAGGAGAATTACATGGGGGACACAAAGCACCTTGCTATTACTGATTATCCATTGCAGTACTGGAGTAGCAAAGTGACTGATTGGTCAGAATTAACATCAGTTGCTGTGAAATACCTTACCTTAGCTTAGTGTCAGTTTGGAATGAGTGTTTAGTTTGGCTGGGGTCATTGTGGATGACTGTAGGACCAATTTGTCACCCAAGAATGTGTCCATACTAACAGTCATCAAAATGAACAAAAGGCACATTCTGAATGACACAGTTATGTCAATGGTGTTGCCACATGAACTGTGTCTCGGTGATGAGGATGATGACAATCCCTCTACTAAGGCATCCTCCAGCAGTGAGGTGGATGAAGCAGCAGTGCTGACAGAATTTCCACCTGGTGAAAGCTCCAGTCTTGAAGACTGTGAAGGCTGCTTCTTGGTGGATGTGGAAGTGAAACAAGGCTGAAATTACTTGAAGCCCCCCCCCCAGCACCCAACCAATTTTAGCCGAGCATACTGTCACAAATTATTGTGAGCTATCTATTATTGGATTTTTTCATGGTTGTGTTATCTGCTATTCAGCGTCATTTGATTACCCTTGCCCTAAACGGTTGTTTGGTCACCACCTTATATAATCAGCAGCAGTCAAATTACCATGACCAATAAACATTTTGCACGATTATACAGTTATAATGTTTCGCTGCAAAAATATCAAGATACACATTTTACTTTTCATTTCAACTAACCCCATCTTAAAGAAAGATATGTTGTGTTGAAGTCTTTTAAAGTGCCCATTCTGGAGCCTGGCAAATGCCACACTCGGCCCTCCACTACTGCCGGCCCACCCGACATGCCCATGCACTCCATGTGAAAAATATTTTCTGCCAATTTCTATCCAAGACATGTTGAAGAACCCTCCTAGTAGGAGTAGAGTATGAATGTAACATGCTCATTCAATCATTAACACTTGTCGAACAGATTTTGCAAAATGGTGAATGGTGGCCATCTTTAAAGATGCAAGTCATTAATTAAAAAGTGATCATCATAAAAAAAGGCTTAACAGCATCCAATTCCCCCCAAAAGGTTAATTATAGGTAGCACAATAGTACTTATACAAAAACTGTGATGGTCCCTATGGGGGGAACTGTCTGCTGCCGCAGTTTGGCTTCTAAATTTTCCTAAGTACTGCAGCTCTGCCACCTCAAATGATTAGACAAGACATAAGCTACCTCTCCCCAGTTACTAAACGCCATCTCCACCATCCATTTCCACATATACTTCCTCCCTGGATGTGCTGTTTACTCGTTAATGAGACCAATGGACTACATCGCAGTTCAAGCAACCCACTCTGTCTTCCACACACCAGCTCCTGCAGGGCCTGGATGCAGTCATCATCAGAAAGACATGGGATGAAAAGTCACCAGAGGAAAATGTCCTAAGCAGGAGCAATGACAGGAAACATGATGAATACTTATCCTTCTGCATAACACCTGGTGTTAGCAAGCAAATTAGAAGCTGAGAAAAAAAATATATACTTATCATATCCAGGGACTGTAATTAAACTGTGGAAATAGCCCCCATGCCCAGAAGGAATATGCTGGGCAGGGCACATGAAGCATAGCAGCAGGAGCATCCAGATTCCACATTCCCCTTCCTGTAACAGCACTGCATACCTAGAAATAAGTTAAAAAGAAGAACAAATTTTGTTTGTTAAAGGTTCCCCCCCACACCAGCCCCCATCAACTCCCCCCAAAAACCCCTCCCTCCCTCCCACTCAAGACCATAAAAATGAAGAAATATTTACCTCAGGGACTGTCTGAGAAACTAAAACAATTGCACAGGTTAATAGATCACCCACCTCTTTCTTGAGCAGTAGCGGGAGTGGGGGGTGCATCGCTGGAATTCCTGAATGTTGACAAAAGTGAAAAGAGCACAATTACAATCAAACTCAGACATCCGGACTGCAGCAACCTACCCCAGTAATGAAAAAATAAATACTTTCTGTCTGTGTTGGGAAATGTGGTGCATTCCGACATCCCAGCTCCAAATCCCTCCCGATCTGGCAATGATGATCATGTAATCCTCAGCAAACTGAACAATTATTACAAAAGCAGTACAAACATATTAAAACACAATACCAACCCACCAACGCCATTCTCTGGAACAGAAAAAAAAATACAGATATGTGTGCAGCAGCAGCAGCAGCAGCAGTATGGGCTCTGTGATGATGATCCAGATCATCAACCAGCCAAAACATTACTTCAGTCTCACGGCAAGTTGGCAACTAGTCAGAGCAGCAGGCAGCAAGCCACAACAGCACCCCAAATTCTCATTCCCTCCACACCGTACAAGTTACAACCACAGAGTCAACACAGCCAAACGACAGCAGCACTGGGCAATGATAATTCAACATTTTTTCTCAATCAGCTGAGAAACCAGCAGCGGGATAAAGCAAGTGCAAGAAGCAGCACTATTTTGCAGGATGAATTAATTTTCTCAGCGTGGCACCCCTTTTGGCTATTTCATAATTCCCACAATAACTGTATCTCCCTTCTCTCACAATTTTGCCCTGAGGTTGTTCTGGACTTACTGAATAAGTCCTGTTCTGCACACCACAGCAGCCAGCAGCAACAAGATTCAGCCTGAAATCATTTGTAAACAGTGGACAAAGCAACATTTTAAGTCCAGGTGGTGGCAGGGCACTATATAACATCACCACTCAGACCAGATTTCTGTCTGTATTTTATGTACCATTTTTCCTGTAATATTTCTGGACATGTATGGCCTGTTCTGCACTTGCAGCAACAAGATTCAGCCTAAAATCCTTTGTAAAAAGTGGACGAAACTGCATGTTTTGGTCCAGGTGGATGGGGCCACCATATGACATCGTAACTGAAACCAGATTTCTGTCTGAATTTTATTAAACATTTTTCATGTAACATTTCTGGACTAGTACAGCTTGTTCTGCACTTGCAGCAACAAGATTCAGCCATAAAATCCTTTGTAAACAGTAGACCAAACACAATTTTGAGATCCCCTCGGTGGGGGGGACTCCATATAACATCATGACTAAGACTTGACTTCTTCTCAATTTAATGTAACATTTCTTATGAAACATTTTTGAACTTCTGTGGCTTGTTTGGCTCTGGCAGCAACAAGATGAGGTCTGAAATCCTTGGTAAACAGTGGGCCAAACAGCATGTTTTGGTTTTAGGTGGATGGGAGGGTACCAAATAACATCATGACCCAGACCAGATTTCTGTCTGAATTTTATCAAACATTTTCATGTAACATTGCTGGACTTGTATGGTCTGTTCTGTACTCACAGCAACAAGATTCAGCCTAAAGGCATTTGTAAACAGTGGACAAAACACCATTTTGAGGTCCGCTCGGTTGGGGGACATCATATAACATCATGACTGAGACCTGATTTCTGTCTCAATTTAATGTAACATTTTTTATTAAACATTTCTGGACTTCTATGACCTGTTTAGCACTGGAAGCAACAAGATTAGGCCTGAAATCCTTGATAAACAGTGGTCTAAACAACATGTTTTGGTCCAGGTGGAGGGGGGCACCATATGACATCATGACTGAGACAAGATTTCTGTCTCAATTTTATCAAAATTTTTTAAAGTAACATTTCTGGACATGTACGGCCTGCTCTGCACTTGCAGCAACAAGATTCAGCCTAAAATCCTTTGTAAACAGTGGACCAAACAGCATGTTTTTGTCCAGGTGAATGGGGGGCACCATATAACATTGTAACTGAGATTAGATTTCTGTTTGAATTTTATCAAACATTTTTCATGTAATATTACTGGACTTGTACAACTTGTTCTGCACTCGCAGCAACAAGACCAGCCTAAACTCCTTTGTAAACAGTGGACCAAATGCCATGTTTTGGTCTGGGTGGATTGGGGGCACCATATAACATCATGACTGAGCACATTTGGACCAGGTGGTGGTGGTGGTGGTGGTGGTGGGGCACTATAAAACATCATCATGATGACTGGTTGGGAGAGAGGGACATAAAGTTAACATCTGTGGGTGGCAAGGCCAGGGCAGGGACACATGCTGTTTCTAAGCACAAAAAAACATATTTAACTTCACAATTAAAGTGCTTATGTTTCTATGACTGTTGTGTACAGTATGTATTCAGACGGATGCTGCACACAGCCAAAACAACTGCCAGAACATCACATACAGCAGCTTTCAGAAAAAAACAATTGTTCATAGGAACAAATTACAATATTTGACATTTGTGGATAGGAGGAGGAAACACATAAAGAAAGAGTAACATAAAACAAGAAAGGTACAGAGTTTATGGGCACAGTAACAGTACTACAACAGTGGGGACATTCAGGGTCTGGGCAAGGGTATTCATATGATAGGAGAAAGGGAGGATCATGAACATTATATAAGAAATTGCACATACCACTGGACAAGAAAAAAGAAACAAGAGGATATAGAAGAAGAGGACAGAACATATCTTTTTCCACTTTTGTATTTTTGGGGGGGTTCTTATTTTTAGGAGGTGCAGATGAGTAAGAGTGAGTCAAGAGTAAGAAAGGAGAAGAAAAAGATATGGGCAGTCAAACGTGACACTGCAGCACCATGGACCTTGGATCATAGGCCATTATGCACTTCCACAACTACCATTGCCACCCCCCCCCATGATGCAGCACTGCTGGGAGGTCCAACACCTTCTTTTGGTCCTCCATTTTTTTTGGAGATCACCCCTGACTTCCTATCGGAACTGGTCAAACTCCTGCCAGACACCATGCACCTCACTGTGCACTGCTGCCACCTCACAGAGCACAGCCTCAAGGTCTCCCATGTTTATCTGACCTGGTGGGGGTAATGGAGGCTGCACTGAAGAATCAACAGCATGAAAATGCTGGCTGGTGTGGGGTGCATCACTGAGGCTGGATGGTCCTGCTGCTTCAGAGTCCTGCTGCTGTGTCCTCCTGCTGGACCTACGGCACCCCCAGGCCACCGACTGCCTTCCTCCTGCTGATTGCCACCTTCCCCTTTCTTATCACTACCTCCAACAGTGTCATTTTCCGCCTTTGTGGTAAAAAATTACCACACAGCTGAGACACGGTGGGGAAGGGGTCAAAGCTGATGTCTTGGCGGGGGCATCAATAACATCCTTCTGCCCTTGATGGGGGACCAGAAAGCACCTGCTCCTGCTGCTGGGGAGGGACAATGGGACCCTGTCGTGGCTTGGAGGGTGGGGAGCACATGCTGTTCCTGAGGTGGGCAAGGAGCTCCTGCTGCTGGGGAGGACCTGCTGCTGCTGGGGGGAGGTTGTAGTGGGGTTTGGATTAGCAGGATAACAAACTTAGGCAGACCAACAGACTTAGTGCATAAAAAGAGATGGCAAGGCACTTACAGTATAATTTTATTTTCTGTCTTAAAATGATCTTTCACAGAAATAAAAAAAATTAGGATTAGTTCATTCAGCTCAAGATGTCCACAAAATAAACAAATGAAATGAGCTCAGAAAGGACCAATGCTCTGCCCAGAACTGGCACCAGGCTATCTCTGAGCTTGCTTATTTATTTATTTGCTTTTGTTAAGTGGGTAAGCACACTAGACAGCCAAGTGCCTATTTTCAGGTGCGACCCAGGAGATTACAAGGTACATACATGAACATCAGGCAAATACAAGTGGAGAATTACATTACATAGAATTAGCACAACAGGGACTTTACAAGCATCAGATTTCATCAGGCAAATAGTGGTGAAGAGTTAATATAAAGCGACCAGAACACAGGGACATTGTAAGACAACAATACCAAAAACAAGTATTACAATACAGTATTAAACATTGCAGTCAGTAGGAAGAAGTGTAGTGTGAATTCATCGCTCCAGGCAGCAAGTTGTAAGGCTAGCAGTTAGAATAAGGAGGAGTCACAGTTGGGATAGAGGGGGCCCAGTGCGAGAGAAAGGAGTGCACAGTTATACTGCTCACCCTGTTTTCCAGTGGGCCTAAATGGTCCATTTTTATATATGCTGTGAGAACAGGAGGAGTACGAGCACAGCCTCTCGCAATCCGTTCCAGCTGACTCCCTATCTAATATAAGCCCCTAGTGGCAATCTTTTATACCCTTGTCCTAGTGACATCATGGATCTAAAATCCGCCCATAATTGACCCTTTGCTAAATTATTATCCCTCAGTGGCACATAACCCGTCCTATACAGAAAAGCAACAGGGCTATTTCTAAGTCAAAAAGTAAGGGTTCGCATCGGAACAAAAGAAATCCTTCATATTCATACTTAAACAGATTTATGCCCCTTAGGAGCTTAATTGCCACTAGCTCCTCCCCTGAGCAGTGTCATCACTGCTAAACATCTCTTTATAAGCAGTTCATTTGTGGGCTGCCAGCCCTATAGTAACACCACACATAACAAACAGAGGGGCTCCCCACAGGTAAAGAACTACTATCATCACTTTGTTGTGCCCTTTATTTCAATTCTTATGGGACAACCAAACATTATGCAGGGACTCTTTAGATTCTTTATTTGTAAAGATCTCCTTGGGCATTGTGTATTATGCTACACATAAATTATAGGCTGTCGTGAAACTTTTTATTTTAGTCCAGTAGTTTCATTTTTCTCTCGGCCATCGACAGGACATTTTATTTCATTTAACCTCAGCCACTTAACTGCACACTAAACCTGCAGCTCTTATAATGACAACTATGGCTATAATGTCAAAACCCCTCCTGCAGTGTCTGTTTTGGCTCAATACGAGGAGCCGCACCATGCGCTAAGCATATTTCTTTGGAGTGTTAGGATCGCTAAGAGAGGCGGATGAAATTGCAGGAAAATATTTCAGCCACTTGCTCTCCTTTATGCAGAGCCAAAACCATCTGGGGATGTAAAAAAAGGGGCTAACATGCTCCTTTTTAACTATTACAAACACAGTCTCCCTGCTTTTGGAAAGGCCAAGTGCCTTTTAATTTCCATGCTCGGTTCATATGCAACGTGAACCAAGCAGACAGCAAAAGGAAATAACTTTAATTTTTTAATTTTATTTTCAGGCGGGTGGCTGAACTTGACAAGAAAACTCACAGCCACCTGCTCCGCTCTTGTTGCTGTGACAGTGTAGTGGGAGAGAGAAGAAAAGGGACACGGAGGGAGCAAGGAACACGTGCGCTCCTATTCTCCCCTTTAAATCTCATGCATTTATCTCTCTCCTTATCACGCCAGATTCCCTCTCCCTACACATTTCACTTGTTCACCCCTAGAGTGAACAGAGCGAACTGGAGAGGACTCGACGCTGTGACTGGAGACAGGCATCCAGAGCCAGAAGACTCAATGAATTCCACTGTAGCACAAGTCAGGTGAGAGAGGGCGGGTGAGGAGAGAGCACACTCCTCCTTTCATCAATTCTACTGCTCTCTCTCTCACTTATTTAGACCCTTCAGGGTCTATGCCTATTTTAGTGGACCTGGACTAAAGCCTTGGAGTGGCAGCAAAATAAGAAATAAACATATTGCCACCCCATTCTGATCCTGAATTGATTCTGAATCCTGTTCTTTACTGGAGCAGCTCTTCTCAGTTGCAATCTTTAAATTACTGTGGCTTGTAACTCTCTTTATAGCCAAGGCACTTTCTTACTTATGCTTGCAGTGACTATAACCATTATGCTATTTTGCACATATGTACTTATATACTTTACATAAAACCTTTTGCAACACCTCACCAGGTGTTTGGCATAGGCACTTTATATTTATACTATGTGGGGGTTAGGTAAGACCTCAGTCTCCTACCAGGGTACACACCTATGACAGGGGGTCTCCCTGTCACATAGTTCAATGGGCTCCTACTGCTGGGGGACAGAGGGCACATACTCTGTCTAGTGCAGCCTGTCTTGTGGACAGAAATGCCCACCTGTTAAGATGAACATTAGATCCGCCAGTTCCTGTTGCTAATGCCTTGTTCTGCCCAGTCCCCCTTGCCCTATTTTTCCTCCCATCCATTTTAGGAAAAATAAAAACATTTTTTTTAATAGAAAACTAAATAAATGGAAAAGAAAGAGAGAGAGAGAGTCAAACACACACACACGCACACACACACACACACACACACACACACACACACACACACAAAATAAACTAACTATAAAGATTGAAAAATATAACACGACAGAAAATGCCCTACAACAGAAAGATTACCTGTTTTTTAAAATAAAGAAATTGGGGAAGAAAGCAGACACAAACTACAACAATTTAAAGGTTCTCAGCAGATTGCAGTCTCACTCACACACACTCTACTACTCTGCCTGCAAGCTCTAGGAAAAGGAAGCAGATTCAATGTCTTCCTGCCTACGTACAGTCACCCATGTGTCCTGCAGTCTGCTGCAGAGAGTAAGTTATGTGACAAGCCTTTTTTTCCCTAATATCACCTGATACTATTGCAAGGCAAAATTTACTGGTGAAATTTACAGCAAAATTTCACCTTAAGGGTTTAATTTTGCAAATTGTTACGTGAGATGAAATTTACAGTATCACCGGAATTTTGCCAGCGAAATAACATTTTGCCTCATCTCTAGGGCATAGACAGAGTAGAAGCAGTCCCGAGGATAGCAACTAAAATGGTGCTGGGCCTGCATCAAAAGCCCTATGAGGTGAGTTTAACGGGCCTTATATATACATACCCTGGAGAAAGGTGGGAAAGAGGGGGATATGATGGAGAGTTTCAAATATCTCATGGGTATAAATAGGGTACAAGAGGAAAGCAATTAAAAAAAAATGATTAGAACAAGGGATCATGCTATGAAGCTGGAGTGGCACAGATTTAGGCGAAATGTTAGTACATCTTCATAGAAAGAGTGATGGATGCCTGGTACAGCCTCCCAGCAGAGGTAGTTGAAGCAAAAACTGTAACAGGATTCAAGAACGCATGGATTAGACATAAGGGATTCATATTAATGGAATGAGGGGATAAAGCCAGAGACCAAGTAGGATCAGCGGTATTACAGTAGGTAAGGAAAATGGGCAGACTAGGTGGGCCAAGTGGTCCTTACCTGTCAACAATTTCTTTGTAATCTTTATAATCGTTCAATTGCTATTTTGTCAGTTATTAACAAGATTCTTGAAAACCTAGTTGCCCTGGAGGTAACTGAATACCTGCAAAAAGAGAACCTGTTATCTGAGGTGCAGCACTACTTTAGGTGAGATCATAACACTTCTATTGCCCTTCTGCCATTCACAAATGGTAATAAATTAGCTATGGACGAGAGTTTGTTCACTGGTGCTGTCTCTATTGATTTAACTAAGGTTTCTGATCTAGTAGACCACTCTCCTTCCTATGTTTAACTGTTTCACTTGATTTTCTACCTCTTGTCATAGTTTGGTTTACTAGCTATCTTAGTAAAAGACATCAGTTTGCAAAATTGTATAATACAATTTCTGACCTTGCTGCTATTAGAACTGGTGCACCACAAGGATCTATCCTGGGACCTTTGCTTTTCTCCATTTTTATTAATGACCTCCTTAGAGCCACTTCTAAGTGTTTAACAGTGTTATATGCAGATGACCAGGTTGTTAATGTGAGTGCTAAGAATTTTGATGATATTAACCCTCTGCTTAATGCTAATTTTGGCAAAGTTACATCCTGCTGTCACGTAATAGACTTCTTCTGAACACCAGTAAGATATACTCCATGTTCTTCTTTTATTCATAAGGCACCCACTCCCAGAGGCTCTGGGCACTAAACATAAATAAGGACAGACAGCAGTTAATTAAGACATAATAAAACCTCATTAAAAACCACTACAAAATTAAAATTCAATAAAATAAAATAAGATTTCCAAAAGTCAATCTTCAGGAGAATGGCCAAAACTAAAAATAAAGATATCAACAGTCAAAGGCCAGGCTGAAGAAGTGGGCCTTTAGCCTCCCATTAAATACTTCAATCAAGGGAACCTCCCAGACAGCAGGTAGAAACAAGTTCTACAGGGTTGGCCTAGAGACAATAAAAGCCCGATCTCCTGAGATCTTGAGCCATATCCTGGGAATGTCTGGGAGGCCCCTTGAAGAGGAGCAGAATGAGCGAGCAGAGGACACTGGTGTCAGGAGTTCAGACAAGTAACCAGGACCAAGCCAATATAGGGCCTTAAAGGTGAGAAGACCCACCTTGAAAAGGACTCTCCACCTAACTTGCAGCCAGTGCAGAGCACGCAGGACTGAGGTCACATGACTGGACCTCAAAAGGCCCATCAGCAACTGGGTCATTGTACTCTATCACTAGCTGCAGCCTGTGGAGGGTCCCTCTCAGTACCCCAACATACAGAGTGTTACAGTAGTTGAGCCTAGAAGTCACGAAGGCATGTACTAGTGTTGGCAGGTCCTCAGGCAGCATGAAGGGCTTAATCCAGGCAAAGTTCTGCAAGTGGTAAAAAACACTGCTGAATACAGCTGACACCTGATCTTAAATGGTCAATCTGCATTCAAGGATCATGCTCAGATTTCACACCCTCGGAGAAACTACCAATAGAGTAGACCCCAGAACAAGTCCAGAGTCAGCCCCTGGTGGCAACCCATCATGCCTATGACCAGGCTTGATCACCAGCACCTCAGTCTTACCCGGGTTGCGTCTCAGTCAGCTGGAAACCATCCAGTCATTAATTTTAGCCAGACAGCTGCTAAGCACATTGACCACTCCTGATGTTCAGGGTGTAAAAGACAAATACAGTTGAATATCATCTGGATTGAAGTGAAACTCCACACTGTATTGTCGAATGATCTCACCCAGGGGCAGCATGTACAGTGAGAACAACATCGGCAACAAAATGGAGCCCTAAGGTACTTCACAAGACAGAGGCATTGGGGAGAAGGAGAAATTCCCCATCTCCACCTGCTGCACTCTGTCAGAGAAATAGGACTCAAACCATTTGATGACATTGCCGGTGTGTCCACAAAACTTACAGAGCTGATTAAGAAGAATGACATGATCCACAGTGTCAAAAGCTGAAGAGAGATCGAGGAGCACAAGAACAGACCTGTCTTCTCTATCTCTAGCCCTGAGCAGATTATTATACACTCTCACTGGAGCAGTTTCAGTGCTATGTCTGGCCTGAAAACCCGACTGGAAAGACTCATAGATATCTGAGGACATCTGACGATCCTCAAGCTGATGTGGCACCAATTTTTCGACAACCTTGCTCAATAATGGCATGTTGGAGATTGGATGGTAATTTTCCAGGACATCTGGATCGAGGGAAGATTTCTTTTGGAAGGGCTTCACCAGTGCTTCTTTCAAAGCAACTGGAAAGACCCCCCTCCACTATCAAACACCTGGTAATACTGGAAAATACCAGGCCGACAGCATCGACGCCTCCCATTAAGAAATGCATCGGTGCTGGGTCCAGTTCGCAAAAGGTGTGCTTCATCTCCAAATCACCTTAGTCACTTTAGACACCTGCACTGGCCTAAACTCCCAGGCAAACAGAGTGCCTCGGAAACTCCCAACTCAACCACTGTGAGGCAAAAGCCTTCCTGGCAGAATCCCCGATGGGATGGCTGACACTCTGTTGAAGAAAAACATTGCAAACTCTTCACATAAAGTGGTTGAAAAAGATTTTTTCAGCTTGAGACAGGCAGGATGTAAAAGCCTGTACATGGTCTGAAACAGCTGAGAAGGTCTGTTTCTCCACGCAGCAATTTCCTTGGACAGAGATTCTGCCTTCTTATGGGAAATTGCCCACTTGTAATCAACATAGTGAGAATGTAGGGCCAGCCTGACAGCCTCCAGCTGGGTCTTCCACCAGCAATGCTCCAACTTCTGATCCTTGATCTTCATCACTTTGAGATCTCTATCAAATCAAGGAGATCTTATGCGAGAGGATCTGGGTCATATACGGAATGGTGCAATGGTATCTAGATCTTCAGCAACCACCCTATTATTGGTGGCCACAGCCTCTCCAGTGCCAATTGCACATGCTGCATCAACCCTTGATAGGTCAGCCAATGCCAATAGTCCCTCTGGGTCAACATGCCTTAAGGGGCAATAGCTGACCATCTCCACATGGGAGGGACTTTCAGGGTGGGCCCCAAAGCTGAATTCCATGATGCAATGGTCAGACCAGATGACCTGACTAATCCTGAGATTATCAGTCTCAAGACTGAGCTGGAACACCAGATCAAGTGTGTGGCCGAGTTGATGGGTAGCAGCAGCAACTGCTTGTGACAGGCCCAGTGATTGCATCAACTGGAGGAGGTCACAAACAAAACATGAGCATTCATCAATGACCCAAGCATTGGAGTTCCCCAGGATTAAACACCTGAGGACACCAACACTTGGTTGATGATGAAGTCTGCTACCTCCTGGAGGAATTCTCCTCCTGCCCGAGGGGGGCAGTAAATGAGGAGAATTCTACAACCTGCACCTGCACCCCCACACACGGCGACACACTCAAAAGATTGGGTGCAACCAACTAGGTGCACCTAGAAGCCCAGACTGGATCAAAAAATGATTTGCCACTCTCCCACCCCTGCTATCCTACCTCAGACAGTGCACCACAGTATACCCAGCAGGAATGGCAGTCTCAAAAACAGGGCCTGCATCATCACCCAGCCAGGTTTCCATGATGCAAGCCAGGTCAAAAGAAGAAATCAAGTCTGCAAAAACAGTGGTCTTGTTCCTCACCAATCTGTCATTGCAAAGCACTGTCCAAAGAGGATTAGAGGGCACAGCTGGTCCTCTAGCTACTTTCCCACTTGGTCTGGTGGGAACCCTGGGTACAGGGAACAAACACATTGGGCCTCTTCCTAAGCTCCATTTACACCCGGTGTGTCTCCTGCACCGGACAACCTCAGTGCTGCTCACTGTCCCCTCCTCAGCTATCCTCGGCACTCAATAAACCAAATGTCTCCTAGTAATACTGACCTCCAAACAGCACCTCACTGCAATACCAGAAACTGAAAGGTCAGTAAAGGGAAAAGGTTGAGGAGCTGAGAGGCAGTTTAGGAGATACAGGTAAGGCCACAGCACCAACACATCTCCTAGCTGGCAAGACCAGTCCTGAGATAGCACCAGATGGAATACAAGGGTGCAACCCTCAAATTAACACTCACACTCACCACATACACCACCACACACCCAATCACACAAACAAACACAAAAGTTAAAATACTAACCCACAACACAATCACATACCCTACTTACTACATCCCATCCTCCCACAAAAACATATACACACCTCCCTATAAAAAAATGCTACCCTCCCAAAGCAATCCCCAAACCAAGAAATACCCCCCCCAAAAAAAAAAAACTTAATATTTAGTGCCCAGGAGAACAGAGAAACAGGAGTGCCTGTAAGACTGTTATGCTGCCCAAAGGGCAGCAGTCCACAGTTTTAGAATCAAAATTAGCAGAACAGAAATTGAAAGTTTATAATCCAAATAGATCCAAAAGGTAAGAATTAAGCCTTTTCTCACAGGGCCCAAAATCCAAGTCACAAGAGGGAAGACTTTTACCCTACCCTCGTCCAAAACTGAGTTAAAGTAAACAGAAAATGTCCAAGAAGTCTCTCACACTTCACAGGCCCGACAGTTGGTCACTCCAATAAACAACAATCCCATAGATGAGAGAGATTAGCCAGCCCGGGACCCAATTGAGGCCAGAGGTCCAGACAAACACTCCCCACCAAAAGCAGAATATCATTGATGAAGTCAAAAAATCCATTCACTGGGTCAAATTGAAGGAAACAATCACCCCTCTCATGGACATCCGTACCTCTGACCCGAAAGCGAACAGATGGTATTCAGCATTCCTCCCCAAGGAGCACCGCTGGCTGAGATCAAGTTTTTTAAGTACCAGGGCATTACATTAGATCCCTCCTTAGGCTTTTATTTATTTATTTATTTATGAGATTAACCAGGAGAGCATACTGAGCAGGGGTTGCTCGATTCCAGATGTATCCTGGGGGACAAGTCCAGAACATACTTATAATACAGTACATACAAAGGCAGATCTGGACAAATTATACAGAGAGGCAAATGTGATACAAGCGTATACGGTAATACAAGTGGCTCCAAAGACAGCCTGGGGAGGCTTTTCCCTTCATATCTCCAATGTATGCAAAATAGTTCACTCTAAACTACAACATGCATATATCGTCAGGCATTCCCTCACCCTTTCTGTTAGATTTGCCATTGCTTATAAAGTTTTGTTACCTAGCCTCCCTTATGGCCTGGTACCTTTCTCAAAGGCTAGTTCTTGTATTTTTTCTAAACGGCCCACAACCTACAGTGGTATTTGTCACCTTGCCTTATCTGCACACAGATTGACAAACCACTGTGCCCTTGACATAATCCTGGGGTGGCAACCTCCAATGTCTCTCAAAACACTATACACTAGGGTGTACTATTGACAAGCACATTAGATCAGGTGTCCCACCTGCCCTTGCTGCCATGTTAAAGACGTCTGATCAAGTGAATCCCCTTTGATCCATTGACCTAGAGCTACTCTAAATATCTAAGTGTGCCAATAATATGGACAAATAGGTATTTTCCTACTTTGATCCTCAATACTGGAATGTTCTTCCCCTTACCATAAGGACTGCACAATCACACTCTATCTTTATGGCTGAATTGCAAAACGTTTTTTTATGTCCCTTGACAATTGCTCATTCTCCTGTTCTTGACACTATGGGTGGGATATTCATAGTGCGCCAGGCAGGGGCACAAGCCTGGGTGCAGTGCAACTGGGATGCACCAGGGAGCGTGCTGGGTGATATTCAGTGGTGCTGCACCATGGCTCAGCACCACTGAATATGGCAACCTGGCCTCCCGCATTGTGCATGGCACATGGGCACTGCACCAGAGCAAGTGTCAAGAGAGGAGCAGGGGGATGTGCCAGCGCAAGTGTGGTTGCACTAGGCACAGGAACCGTGATATTCAGAGGTGGATATGCAAATGGAGCCATAATGCCTGCAAGGCGCAATTGCGGCCATTAGCATGTCATTATGGCCCCAATTGCATGCAGGTGCTCCAATCCCTGAAACTTGTACCTGGCACCATGCCAGGCTGCAGCCGTTGGGGACCGACGCCCCCTGCACATCGTGGCAAAGTGCCCCAATGCCCGTTCGCGGGCATAAGTATAATATAATACTTGTCCCATATCTCTGGTGGTCCGGTGGACCACTCCCAGCCTAATCGCGGGCATAAACGTGGAAATAACATTTTAAACTATCCCTGGTGGTCCAGTGGACCGCGTCCAGCCCGATCGTGGGCATAAGTCTGGAAATAACATTTTAAACTATTCCTGGTGGTCCAGTGGACGCTTCCAGCCGATCGCGGGCATGAGTATAGGTAACAGTTCTCTTATCCCTAGTGGTCCAGAGGTACCCCTCCCCACCCGCCCACTGAGCCCTGCCACCCCTCCCCAGTCAGTGGTGGGCAGCAGCTCCCCACCCGCAAGCCACCTGGCACGCTGCTGACTGGCTGCATACAGTACGGCAGTACACCCATTGGTCCCACAGTGTGGGCCAATGGGCGTCTGAACTCCTTCGCCTACACAGTCCAGATATGTGAATGGATCCATTCACATGTCTGGACTTCATCTTCTGACTATGGTCTGCATGCTATGGCCCACGCTGTGAACCAATGGCCTCTGGCTCATGCGCGGTCAGTCGCCAGGTGGCTGGATGGCTTGCAGGTGGGGAGCTGCTGCCCGCCACTGGCCAGGGGGAGCAGGGTGGAAGGGCTCAGTGGGCAGGTGGGGAAGGGGGTACCGCTGGACCAGCATGGATAAGTTGAACTGTTACTTCTATACTTATGCCGGCGATCGGGCTGGAAGCGGTCCACTGGACCACCAGGGATAATATAAAGTGTTATTTCCAGACTTATGCCTGCGATCGGGCTGGAAGCGGTCCACTGGACCACCAAGGATAGTTTAAAATGTTATTTCCACACATATGTCAGTGATCAGGCTGGAAGCAGTCCACTGGACTCCCAAGGATATGGGACATGTATTATTTTATACTTATGCCCATGATCAGGCTGGTAGCGGTCAACTGAACCACCAGGGATATTGGTTCTATTACAATGCCCGTGATCGAGCAGGAGGGGGTGCGACGCCAACAGACCCTGGCTCCGGAGCTCGGGTGGCCACCTGCAGCTGGCGGCTGCCATGTTGTGCCCTGCAATACGACAGCTCACCTGTGGGTGGCCAGACCTTGTTCCTATTTCTTTTTGGCTCAACTTTGAGCACCAGTGTGGGGCGAAAGTAGGGGTTGCACCAGCATATGCACCGTACATCCCAGGCTAAATATCGGGATGTGTGGAATATGCATGGACACACCCCATGCACTTGCACTGCATACATTACTGGTGCTCCCCCGCACATTGGAATCTGCGCGGCGCAACATCCCCTTTTGAATATCACGCTGAGGCACATCAGTGGGTTGCACATGGCGCAACACTGCTGTGCCATGCGCAACGCCTTTGAATATCCCACCCTGTGTGCCTATTAATATATGTATTTTTGTTCACCATTCTGTATTATGTAAAAGTTTTTGATATATGCTAATTTCTACTGTTCCTCAAATACTGTAATGTATATTGCTGTTGCATCCATTGTTTACTGTTAAATGATGCAATTATCCCGAGTCGTGTCATTAATTTGCCTAGTGCACCTACCCATTCAACAAAAATTAACTACATAAATATGCATGTTTAAAAAAGAAATATTGTGTTGTTGTGGTACAGATTACAGATAAAATGTTTAAAGGGACACTGCCAACCCTTTGCGCATCATCTTATTTTTAGCTAATAACTCACATTTTATGATTGCTTACCTTCTCTAAAATACATTGATGTTGCTGGTTGTTTTATTTCCCACCTTTCTTAGTAGATCTGATATGCGTGTTAATGGTGTAATTATATTCAACTTTCTTTGTTTCAAATCCTTGATCTACTCTTGCTTCATACTTCCTGAACATTAGGAACATAGAAACATAGACTTTGATGGCAGATAAGGACCGCTTGGCCCATCTAGTCTGCCCATTTCCCTACCTACAGGATAGGCCGCGGATCCTAGTTAACCAAAGGCCTATTTCTTCCTACCCCCCCACAAGAATTGCCTTATGTCTGTCCCATGCATTCTTGAATTCCCCCACAGTTTTAGACCTCACAACCTCCTCAGGAAGGCTGTTCCAAGCATCCACTACCCTCTCTGTGAAATAATACCTCCTCACATTGCCCCTGAACCGCCCCCCCATCTTTAAATTGTGTCCCCTTGTTCTTGCATGTCTCTTTTTCTGAAAGATGCTACCCTCTTGGACTTTGTTGATTCCACTGAGGTACTTAAAATGTTCTATCATGTCCCCCCTCTCCCTTCTTTCCTCAAGGGTATACATATTAAGCTCCTTTAGTCTCTCCTCATTCGGCTTCTCTTGCAGACCCTGCACCATTTTAGTTGCCCTAATCTGGACTGCCTCTATCTTGTCTATGTCCTTGTGGAGATGGGGTCTCCAGAACTGGACACAGTACTCCAGATGGGGTCTCACCAACTGTCTGTACACAGGGATAACAACTTCCTGTTTTCTGCTGCTGATGCCTCTCCCTATGCATCCCAGTATACCCCCAGCCCTCCCTACTGCCTTCTCACATTGCTTGCTAACCTTAAGGTCACCTGATATGATTATCCCCAGGTCCCTTTCCTTTTTTGTTGTTGTTACTACCTCCCCCCCATTGTGTTTTTTTCCCCATGGGTTCTTGTTTCCCAGGTGCATTATTTTGCACTTCTTTGCATTGAATCCCAGCTGCCATACTTCTGACCATTCCTCCAACCTTGCCAAGTCTCTTCTCATCCTTTTTACACCGCCTTGTGAATCAACACTGTTGTAGATCTTTGAGTCATCTGCAAAGAGGCATACTTTCCTTCCTGTCCCTCTGCAATGTCGCTTACGAAGACATTAGAAAGGACTGGACCCAATACTGAACCCTGCGGTACCCCACTAGTAACCCCTCTTTCTTCTGAGTGGACTCCATTTACAATTACCTTCTGTGTCCTGTTGTCCAGCCAATGTTTTACCCAGGCTACCACCCTGGGACCCACTCCCAGGCAGGTTAATTTGACTATTAATCTTTTGTGTGGGACTGTGTTAAATGCCTTGCAAAAGTCTAGGTAGGCCATATCCACAGCCCCTCCCTGGTCTACTACTTTGGTCACCCAGTCAAAGAAATCTATTAGATTCGTCTGACATGACCTTCCCACTGTGAACCCATGCTGCCTTGGGTCCTGTACCCCACTGGTCTCTAGGTACTCAACTATTCTTTCCTTCAGAAGTGACTCCATCACTTTCCCTACCACAGACGTCAGGCTGACAGGTCTGTAGTTTCCTGTCTCTGTCTTGTTCCCACTTTTGTGAAGGGGAATCACATCTGCCTTCTTCCAGTCCTTGGGTACCACACCATCCTCCCATGATTTATTAAAAAGAGTAGCCAGTGGTTTCACTAGTTCCCCCCTTAATTATTTTAGAATTCTGGGGTGAATTCCATCAGGCCCCATTGCTTTGTCCACCTTCAGTTTTAGGAGTTCTTGCAGAACCCTTTCTTCTGTGAAAGGACTGGGATCGACCCCCCTATCAAGAGTGCTTCTGTTAATTGGATTAGGCACTTCCCCCTCCTCTTTTGTGAATACTGAGCAGAAATATTCATTCAGCAACCCTGCTTTTTCACTGTCCCCCTCTGCCCACCCACCGTTCATTCTATTCAGCCTCACTATCCCTCCCTTTGACTTTCTATGCTCGGTGATGTACCTATAAAAGGTTTTATCCCCCTTCTTAACTGAGTTGGCTATCCATTCCTCAGTTTGGGCCTTTGCTATTCTGACTTCCCTTCCTGCTTCCTTCTACCTTAACTGATACAGCTCTCTGTCCTGCTCCTTCTGTGTTTCCTTATAGTTCCGGAATGCTATCTTTTTCTTCCTGACTTTCACAGCCACCTCTTTTGAGAACCATAGTGGCTTTTTCTTTCATTTTGATTTGTTTATTTGCTTCACTCAAAGGCTTGTTGTCTCTGTAATGACAGTTTTGATGATTCCCCATTGTTGCTCCACACCTCCTTCTAGCCTGTTTACTAGTGCTTTTCTGAGGCACTCTCCCATCTTGCCAAAGTCAGCCCTCCTGAAGTCCAGTACCCTCACTTTTTTATGGCTTGACTCTGTAACTGAGTTTAATGTGAACCACACTGTTTGATGGTCACTTGTTCCCAGATGGCAACCCACTTCTAGATCTGAGATCCTCTCACTGCCCCCATTTGAGAGTATGAGGTCTAAGATTGCTCCTTCACGAGTGGGTTCCAAACTAGCTGTCTGAGGCCTGCCACCTGTAGGCATCAAGAATGACCCTGCTCTTGGATGTGGCTGCAGCAAGTGTGCTCCAGTTAACATCTGGCATATTCAGGTCTCCCATCAACAGTATCTCCCCTTTCTCTGCCATTCTAAGAATGCCTTCTATCATATCCTTGTCCATTTCCTCCCCCTGACATGGGGGTCTGTATACAATCCCTGTGCGGATTGTGGTGCCCTTTCCAGTCTCCAAGGTGACCCACAGTGCCTCCTCTCCTCCCTGTTTACTCTTTTGTTCAGTTGCTTTTATCTCTTCCTTTTCATTGAGAGCTACTCCACCCCCTCTTCTCCCCTGCCTGTCTCTCCTGTAGGTTATCTACCCTGGTATGTTAACATCCCAGTCATGGTTCTCTGTGTACTATGTTTCTGTGGCTGCTATGATATCTAGGCATCCCTCTTCCATCAAGGCCACCAGCTCAGGGAGCTTGGTGCCCAGACTATGGGCATTGGTACTCATTACCCTCCATTTCCTGATGACCTTACTCCTTTTTACCTCATCCCTGTCCTTCATGACTTTGTCACTTTCTCCATTTACCCCTGCCCTTCTCCCTATCGACACCTCTATGTTGGTGTTTACCGCACTTACTACCAGGATTTTTTGGGGTGGGCTAGGATCTCCCTACTCCTTTTCAGTGCCTCCCCCCTTGGCTAGTTTAAATGCTTGCCAATGAAGCATTTAAACCTATCACCTAGGATTCTGGTTCCCCTCCTGGACAGATGCAGCCCATCATTCCAGTATAGGCTTGCATCACTCCAGGTGGACTCCCAGACCCCAATGAAGCCAAATCCCTGAGCTCCACAACAATTTTTCAACACCTGATTGAATCCCATGGTGCAGAACACCCTAGCCTCTCCTATGCCATAGATGGGCAGCACTTCCAAGAAGGTTACCTTTCGTACTACTTGCCTAAGGGCCCTCCCCAATTCCACAAACTCTTTCTGCACTTCTCTAATCCCTTTCTTAGCCAGGTCATTTGTCCCTAACTGGACAATGACATCCAGCTCCCTCCCCTGTGCAGCTGCTCTGGCAATCCTGAGGATTCGCTTCCTGTCCCTCCAAGCCATGGCACCAGGCAGGCACCATACCTCCCTCTCTCCTTCCTCCCCCAGTTCTACCTTCCTAACAATGGAATCCCCCACCAGAAGTTGTTTCCTTCCCCTGTGGGGTCCCCTGCCACCCTCCTGTGGGTCTCCTTTGTGGAGGTTCCCATCATCCTCCTTGGTCTCCACTGCGGGTTCCCCCATAGAGGAACCACACTTTACCAGAATGGCATAGGAACTGTGGAGAGGTACAACTGGAGGGATGCACCTCTGTTCCACCACCCTCACCCTCCCTGAGCCCACTGTGGTCCAACCACTCCTCTTTCTTGGCAACCTCTGAGGCAACGGCAGTGGCACTGGTGCTCCCTGGATGGAAGAGGAGGTCCCACAAATCCTGGCCAACTCAGCCTGAAGATGAGCAACCTCTGCCCTCAGCCCAGAGAGGTGCCTGCTGATGGGACAACACTGCATCCTCCAGAACATCTCCCGGAAGACTGCTGCTCCACAGTCACTGCACTGCACCACTCCCATCATGTCTTATTTCTGGCCCTTAACTGTTTGCAATCCTCAAAAGAGTCTTACCACTCATGATACAATAGTCCCCTCTCCTCCCACTGCATCATGCGTAGCTAGACTGTGTAACTAGACTGTGATGGGGGTGTTCCCAAGTCCAGGAAAGATGCAGTGGGAGTTGATCATAGAATATAGACAAACATGTTTTGTGTGGTAACATCAGTATCGTGGGAAATGTGTTTTTCACTTTAAAAAGAAGAATAATAAGAATCAAACTACCAGCTACATCAGCAGTCTCTACAGAATGTAACCAATATTTTAATGTGTTTTTTAAGCTAAAGACACTTTAAAGCATAAGAGTCTTGGCAGTGTCCCTTTAAATGGGGGAGTTTTGGATTGATTCTGCTCCTCTCTAGCTTCAAATGGAATATTTCTTATGCTTGAACTTCAGGATTTATGGTTATTTTGATCAATGATATTAATGCATAGGTCCTGACAACTGCACACAGAATCACAACCTTTTTGAGTGAGCAGTGATGTAGCTTTAGATGTGGAGGAGAGGAGTTAAGGCCAAACCTTATAAATTTCTTGGACTCATGGAGAGGCAGTATTATTTTCCCCATTTATGAGAAGGTAATCATACTAACCCAGGCATGTACAGATCTATAAGCCTCTTGGATGCCTTTCAAAAATTATTCTGTAAAATATTTTTATGGAAATTGGAATCTTATGTAGAACATGATCACCTTTTTGATGAAGCTCAAAATGGCTTCCACCAAAATAGATTGACTATTCAGCACTATTATGCATTGTCTTACTTGGTTTATAAGTATGTTATGTTTAAGAAGTCCAAGTTGTATTGTTGTTTCATTGATTTTTATTCAGCTTTTGACAGTATAAGTAGAAGTTTCCTATGATAAAAATGTAGGGATTTGGACATTGACCACTTCCTGTTGGATGTCTTATTAAGATTACCTAAGAACACTTGGACTCAAGGAAACTTTGATCAATTAGGTATTCTTTCTCCTCAAATTAAAACCAGAGGTGTACAACAGGGTTGCATTTTAGCACCACTTCTATTCAGTCTTTAAATTAATTCTATTTTGATTAAATTGTATAATCTTGATTATGATTCACCTAAAGTGATTAACAAGGTAATTTGGTATTTGCTATATGCTGATGATATCATTCCTATCTCAGCCTCTTTACTTGGCCTCTAGGGAGAGCTAAAAACATTTGCTGCATTCTGCCAGGATAACAAGATCATAATTAATAGAGATTAGACTAAATTACTTATTTTTGGTTCAAAATTAAAGAACACACATAAGATATTCTTGAATAGTAAACTTTTGATTGCAGATGCATGTTACAATTACCTGGGGGTTAGATTTATGAATATTTTTTCTTGAAGAAATCATATAAAACTGACATTAGATTGTTTGAATAGTTCTTCTTAAGATCATTAATGCCAAGTTAGGTAGGAGTACCATAAATGGAATCATTACTAGGGATGTAAGTTTGTCATGGCAGTCATACATGTCATTGATTCCATGATGTTTGATCTTTATTCAGGAATTCCATGACTTTCACTAGTGTCATCAGAATGCAGCAATGATGACAGTGCCACAACATTTGCTACTGTTTACTAATGATTTCATGAACAAACAATGAGTCATTAAAACCTCATCCATGACAAACTTACATCCCTAATCATTACTGTCCTAAACACTAAAATACGAACAAGCATTTTGTTTGCAGTGGAAATCTGGGGACTTGCTGATTATTCATGGTTGGAAATTACCCACAATAAAATATTAAGATATATACTTGGTATACCCAACTCTTTTCCTGCAGAAGTTGCTAGAACACAACTGGAACAGCCCTTTTTATCTTCCTTATATCAGTGAGAGAAGCCTTAACATTGTATTGGGTCTTTTTCCTCACTTCTAAACACTACTACCAAGACTATGCTTGGCAGAACAAATTAATTACTCACATCATGGGTTTCAATGTCCTACAATTAAGCTAATCAAAGCTCAGCTTTTTTCCAATTGGTTTAGCTCACCTCTTACATGAAATACATATCCATTCAAAAGAAGAAATAGCTATTATACATAAGACTCTAATACGAGATGTTACCATAGCCCAAGATTTGAATAGAATATCAACATTAACGTGCTTTCATTGATATAAGAAAATTAAAATTCATTATGGCTTGGAACCCTATTTATAATTGTTAGCAGATCCTAGTGATCACAAAATACTTACTCTACCTTATGTAGAATGGAATTATATGAGGCACATTATATCTACTTTAAATAACAAAGACATGACTATAATTCCCCCTATTGTAAATTTGGAAAGGGTCTTGAAGATGACCTGAAGCGTGTGACCCTTAAATGTCCTCTTTTTACACAACAGCCAGACAACTGACTTGGTCCTGTCCTTGTGAATATGGAGTCATGATCTGACAATATAATCTTTACATAATTCAACAATTCAATGTCATTTTTGCTGTTTTAAGGCAGATAAAAGCAAGGTTCTCTACACTTTAGTTCAAAAAACTTAAATCTATAAACAAGATGAGAGCCCATTATTTACTGTGTTTTATTCTTGAATATTCAATTGCGTTGTTATCTGAGATACTTGGTTATTTGTTCATGACTATGCTATCAATGTGACTGACAAGCTGTTCCTTGGATTTTAATATATTGTAATATGTCATGATTAAACCTTGGTTAATAAATTTAATCAGGGCTGATTTTGAGGAAGAATCCATAGATCAACATTTTTATCATCCTTTTGGACCTAATCTCCAGGATAGGATTAGCGATTACAGGCTGTAATACTTCTTTTGTTGGTGCAGGTAACCAGACTCGAACCCACGAAAGTCCTGTTTAAATTTATGTATTGTTGAATTAGCTAAAGTTCTCACCCCTGGATTCTTTCTAATATACAGCCCAGAATCATCAGACTCATATTTTTGAACTTATCTAATTAGTTTAGGTAATATTGTGTTTTAACCACTAGTTGGAATGTATATTTAAGCAAATGATAGTCTGTAAATGCTGTAATCTTTTTTTGATGTTTTAAATGTTTTTATATACTGTATGTAATGCCTTTGTATGTTGAACTAATGAACTGAACTCAACTATAGGAATTCACTGGAGCATTTCAGCATTAAATCTGCCCATATAAACCCAGACTTGGATGTGAATCAACTCTAATTATGGATAAGTTTAAATACAATAATAAATCAAGGACAAAAAGCCAAGGTTTAGGTGTCTTGGAGTTATTAATTTGTATTGTGGCTTTTATACAACATGTTTTAGCATATAACCAGCTATAAAAAGTACTACCTGAGTCAGATGATGGAGATATCACTGATATCTCCATGTATCTATGTAACTATAAGTCATAGTCATTTATTTATTTATGTATTTGTTTACTGGGTGGGTGCACTGATCCAGTGGACCATTTTCAGGTACGACCCAGGCCATTAAGATTGCACAAGTGTAAAAATAAAATTACAGGGCACAAGATACAGTACAGGAAAATGGTACATAAAAATACAATACATTTCAATTAAGTGCAGGAAAAACTCCTGGAACAGGAGCTACAGTAAAAGCAAATACAATATGGTACAAAACAATGAGATAAGTTCTGCACAAATATTATTTTACATACAGATATGAAGTTCACTGGTAGTAGCTGAACATATCTACATGATAAGTAAAGAATAGTACTGTGAAATTTTCAAATTCTGGCAGAATAAAATTCTGCAGAATTTTCTAAATTTTGTCAAAATTTTGTCAAATTTCATCAGAAATGGAATGATGAAATTCCACAGCAGAAAGTAGTACAGGAATGATTTTCTGCAGAAAAAAATATTGTTCCACAAGATATTATTCCGTGGATCTCAATATTTTCCATGGAAATTGTTGTGGAATAATTTTCCATGGAAAATGCTGTTTCACAGAATATTATTATGCAGATCACAGTTGATGGAATTCTGCAAAAGAACCAGTGAAATTCCATAAGAAATTCCACTGGCAGAATGGTCATTCCATGCTAATTTTGCCAGTGGAGTTCTGCATTCTGCACAGCACTAGTAAACAAATTAACTGGTACACAATACCATAGGGACTCAGGATTTATGTGGTGAAATCAGTGAGTACATGCTGGGGAGAAAAACCTAAATTGGTTGCAGAACTAGTTAGAGTGGCACTGGTGATGGTCAACTAGGGGAGCAGGTGTAAGTGGCCACAGACATTAAAACCTCCTTGTATTGTGATTTAAATAATTAATAAGTGTCCTTGGAATGAAAAGAGGATGGCAGATGGGTCCATAGTTAGGGGCAGCTGAGGTAAATGCTTTAGCACCCAAGAAGGTGGAGAATTGGAAGGCCTGTAACAGAAGGCTGGAGGAGTTTTAAAGGTTGTAGGGACAGTTTTTGGGAATCAGTAGGGGGAAGTGGTTGGGTCCCCATCTCTAATGGCCTTGTCTTCAGTGCAGCTGAGGAGTAGGTCATTGTAAGACTGTGGGGAAATCTTCAATTTTCCTATACATTATCCAGTAATCTGATCTGGTTGACCCTGCTATTTTCACACTGTCATAGCAAACAAGCATTTTCACTTTCATTGGTCTTCTGTATCGTGACTGAGAGCTCTGGTAATAGCAGTAACTGACATGCTGACAGAGATTTAAAATAAGGCACTATCCATTCAAATAGTAAGAAAAGTGTGTGTTTTTTATGTTAAGTTTACTTATATTTCTTTTCAGACCATTATTTCCTACAAGCACTTTTACTTTCATTGGTGTAATGTAGCATTGCTAAGCACTGTTAATAACTGTGACTGGCATACTCAAAGAGGTTTAAAATAAGGAACTCTCTGTTCAAATACTAAGAAAAGTGTTTTTTATCCTTAGTTTTCTGTAGAAGAAGCTGCTGACTATAGCGAGAGGAGAACGAGCACAGACAGAATGAGTCATCGACTTCAGAAAGTACTGTAGACATGAGCACAAGTGATCTTTGCTATAGCAACACATGCTCATGCTTGCATCTACTTTTCTGAAGTCACTGACTTGCTCCCTCTGCACTTGTTCTCCTCTCACAACAGTCAGCAGAAATCAGAATGCTAGGATTTTCTAAGCCATTTTCTAAATATATTTTATATATAAATAAAATACATATGTTTTTGCTGTATGGTTATTTACATCTAAAGGGCTACTTATAGCTAAAAGAAAATAGCAATTTGTGTGTTTATATCCTGCAGTTGTCCCCACTCCACCCCCATCCTCTTTCCTACTTTTTGGAGTTGGCCAGTATTTATTTACCCATAAATCTTTGTCATGAAACTAGACATTCCTTTAGGGCCTCTTCCATATATTATACAAGTCAAACTCAACTCTTTATTATGCATCCTGGTGGCCACACCTGTGCAAGTACATAGATAAGGTAGAGACTATCCAGGGAAGGGCAGCAAAGATGGTGCAGGGCTTGCACCACAAAACATATGACGAGAAACTAAGGGACCTCAATATGTACTCACTGGAGGAGAGGAGACAGTGGGGGGACATGATTGAAACTTTCAAGTACCTCAAGATCATAAACAAGGTGCAGGTGGGGGACCTTTTCCAATGTAGAAAAAGTACTAGAACAAGGAGGCACAATATGAAATTGGAAGGGGGTAGATTAAGAGGTAATTTGAGGAAGTTTTTCTACACAGAAAGGGTAATCGATGCTTGGAATAGTCTGCCACAGAAGGTAGTGGGGGTAAGCACAGTGGAGGGATGTAAGCATGCCTGGGACAGGCACAGGGAAAGCTTGAGAGTGGAGGGAGAGAGTGATGAACAGCCCTTGAAAACAGGGTTAGTGGCCGCATACAATGTATAGGGCCTATGGGCAGACAGGATGGGCATAGCGGTCCTTATCTGCCAACAATTTCTATGTTTCTATATCTACAATACTAGCCAAGTTATGACCAATTAAATCATGTCTGAAAATTCCTAAAATTTCACAAAATCTCATGAAATGTTGTGGAATTTCATGAATTTTCATGAAAATGATGCAAAATCAGAATTTGCCAATTTTGCTCAACCCTAATTGTAACTGATGACTTCTTAATGTTTGATTGTCATGAATATTCATATTTTCATGCATACTATGGATGCTGTAACAACAAAAGGATTAAAGGACAATGGGCATGCACTAGTTGTGATGCTAATAAAGGAGGGCAGGAGGAAAAAGGGGAAGGGAAGGGAAAGAAGGTGGTCACCCTGAATGTTAGGTGCCTTGGTAAGACAACTGCAGGGATACAGACTCTCATGGCAGAGGGGGAGGTGGACATGGCAGCCATCACCAAAACATGGGCCACCCAATACAATGATTGGGACCTGTCTATACCAGGGTACTGGGTATTCCATAGGGATAGAGTGAATGGGAAAGGAGGGTGGTGACACCATATGTGAGGAAAGGACTGAAATGTATATGGGAGGAAGGGAGGGAGGAGGGCAGTATGGAGTCACTATCGATGGAAATCCAGGATTCCAAGAATAGGTCTGATAGGATTGGAGTGGTTTACAGACCACCCTCTCAGACAGAGGAGTTAGACAGGGAACTAGCAGGACAGATCAGGAGGACCTGTGAAAAGGGTAGTGTGGTGATCATGAGGGGCTTCAACATACCAGGAGTGGAATGGAGTACCCCAACAACCATGGATAGAAGGGAGCAGGTACTGCTGGATGCCTTCCAGGACAGCTTTCTGATGCAAATGGTCAGTGAACCAACCAGGTTAGGGAATACCCTTGACCTCGGGCTGGCAAATAGCGAGTCTGTGAGAGAACTAAGGGTGGCAGAACTGCTGGCAGGGAGTTTCCACCACTCAGTATGGTTCACATTGGATATGGGTAAGGAAGAAGTGGAATCTGGCACAAGGGTGCTGGACATCAGGAGGGCCAACCTTGGGAGGCTGAGGAAAGTAGTAAAATGGAACCTGGCCAGAATTCAACCTAGTGTGGGCACTAACCAGAGGTGAGAACCAATAAAGCTGGGGATAGTGGAGGCAACCAGAACCTGCAGCAATGCCCAGAGCAAGAAGGCTAGGGCAAAGAAACCTAGCTGGGTGAGCAAGGAAGCATGGAAAAGTTAAAGAGGAAAAGAACTGCCTTTAGGAGGTACAAAAAACAGGGAGGGAGGAGAACAGGGAGGAGTACCTGAAGGAATCGAAGGAGGTGAAAAAGGCACTAAGGAGCTCAGGCTGGTGCAGGGTATTAAGAAGGGGGAGAAAGACTTCTTCAGGTACATCAGGGAGGAAAGGAGCTGTGAGGACCATATAGTAAGGATTATGAAAGAGGGGTGGTGAATGGAAGCAGAGGGTGATAAGGCAGAAGCACTAAAGGATTACTTCTGCTTGGTATTTACTAAGGAGAAGGGGTGGTGATACCCAAGGGGGGAGGGATGGAGGGCAGGAACAGAGGGGAAGGGGGTGACAGATGGGGAAATCACAGAGGGCAGGGATCTGGAGGATTTGAGGGCACTGAGGGTGGACAATGAGCCAGGCACAGGTGGCATCCACCTCCGGTTACTGAAGGAGCTGGCAGAGGTCCTGGTGGGACCTATGGCACACCTATTCAATGTCTCACTACACTCAGGGTGTGTACCTCAGGACTGGAGGATGGCTCATGTGGTGCCCCTCCACAAGAGTGGTTCCAAGGACGAACCAGGGAACTACAGACCAGTGAGCCTCACATCCATCTTGGGTAAGCTGATATAGACTATCCCGAAGGAGAGGCTAATGTCCCTCCTGGAGGTTAAAGAACTACTGAACAGCAGACAGCATGGCTTCACAAATGGCAGATCCTGCCAAACCAACTTGATGGAGCTCTATGACTGGATAACTAGGCAATTGGTTGGGGGCCATGCAGTGGATGTCCTGTACCTGGACTTCAGTAAGGCATTTGACTCAGTGCCACATGAGAGGCTGGGAAGTAAGTTAGAAGGCACAGGGGTGGGTGCAAAGTTGGTGAGATGGATAGGGAACTGGCTTCAGGGAAGGCAACAGAGGGTGGTGGTGGGTGGGGAGCTCTCATCCCCAAGGGTAGTGAGGAGTGGTGTTCCACAGGGCTTAGTTTTGGGACCAGTGTTGTTTGGGATATTCAGTGCAGACATATCATTGGGCATCAAGAGCAGGACCAGTCTGTTTGCTGATGCCATCAAGATGGGAGTGGTGGAGGACAATCTAGGGGGATGGCAGGGGTTTCAGAATGATCTGGCAAAGCTATAAACCTGGTCGGACACCTGGCAACTGGGGTTCCATGTCAAAAAGTGCAAGGTGCTGCATTTTGGAATGAAAAACCCAAGGAAGAGTTACCAGCTGGGGGTAGTGCAGCTAGCTGACACAGAGGAGGAGAAGGATCTGGGGTGCTCATTACAGAGTCAGTGAACAACCAGACACAATGTAGGAAGGCAGCTGCAAAGGCCGACAAAATGCTGGGTTGCATTGCAAGGAGTATATCTTTGAGGAGGGGGGAGGTGATTCTGCCACTGTATAGATCATTAGTTAGACCGCACCGGGAGTACTACGTTCAGTATTGGTGCCCGTATTGGAAGAGGGCCATTAAGTTACTGGAGGTGGTGTAGCGCAGGGCAACAAAGATGATCCAGGGGCAAGAAGACTTACCATAGGAGAGGAGGCTGAGGGAGTTGAACATGTACTCGCAGGAGGAGAGGAGGGACGGGGGGGATAGGATTGAAACCTTCAAGCACATGAAAGAAATAAACAAGACAGGTATGGAGGGGCTGTTCAAAGTAAGGGAGGGGAGGGACACACAGAGCCATGATATAAGACTGGATGGAGGAAGGTTCAGGAGGGAGAGGAGGAGACACTTTTTTACAGAGAGGGTGGTAGCTGGATGGAATGCATTACCGGCAGAAGTGGTATCCAGTAGAACAGTAACATAGAAACATAGAAACATAGACTTTGATGGCAGATAAGGACCGCTTGGCCCATATAGTCTGCCCATTTCCCTACCTACAGGATGGGCCGCAGATTCTAGTTAACCAACAACCTATTTCTTCCTACCCCCCACAAGAATTGCCTTATGTCAGTCCCATGCATTCTTGAATTCTCCCACAGTTTTAGACCATACAACCTCCTCAGAAAGGCTGTTCCATGCATCCACTACCCTCTGTGTGAAAAAATACTTCCTCACATTGACCCTGAACTGCCCCCCTCCTCTATCTTTAAATTGTGTCCCCTTGTTCTTGCACGTCTCTTTTTCTGAAAGATGCTACCCTCTTGGACTTTGTTGATTCCACTGAGGTACTTAAAAGTTTCTATCATGTCCCCTCTCCTTCTTTCCTCAAGGTATACATATTAAGCTCCTTTAGTCTCTCCTCGTCACGGCTCTCTTGCAGATCCTGCACCATTTTAGTTGCCCTCATCTGGACTGCCTCTATCCTGTCCATGTCCTTGTGGAGATGGGGTCTCCAGAACTGGACGCAGTACTCCAGATGGGGTCTCACCAACTGTCTGTATAGAGGGATAGCAACTTCCTGTTTTCTGCTGGTAATACCTCTCCCTATGTATCCCAGTATACCCCCAGCCCTCCCTACTGCCTTCTCACATTGTTTGCTAACCTAAGGTCATCTGATATGATTACCCCCAAGTCCCTTTCCTTTTTTGTTGTTGTTACTACCTCCCCCAATTGTGTATTCTTCCCCTGGGTTCTTGTTTCCCAGGTGCATTATTTTGCACTTCTTTCCATTGAATCCTAGCTGTCATACTTCTGACCATTCCTCCAACCTTGCCAAGTCCCTTCTCATCCTTTCTATGCCTCCTTGTGTATCAACCCTGTTGCAGATCTTTGTGTCATCTGCAAAGAGGCATACTTTCCCTTCCAGTCCCTCTGCAATGTCACTTATAAAGACATTAAAAAGGACTGGTCCCAGTACTGAACCCTGTGGTACCCCACTAGTAACCACTCTTTCTTCAGAGTAGACTCCATTTACAATCATCTTCTGTGTCCTGTTGTCCAGCCAATGTTTTAGCCAGGCTACCACCCTGGGACCCACTCCCAGGCTGGTTAATTTGACTATTAATATTTTGTGTGGGACTGTGTCAAATGCTTTGGTAAAGTCTAGGTAGGCCATGTCCACAGCCCTTCCCTGGTCTACTACTTTGGTCACCCAGTCAAAGAAATCTATTAGATTCATCTGACATGACCTTCCCGCTGTGAACCCATGCTGCCTTGGGTCCTGTGCCCCACTGGCCTCTAGATACTCAACAATTCTTTCCTTCAGAAGTGACTCCATCACTTTCCCTACCACAGAGGTCAAACTGACAGGTCTTTAGTTTCCTGCCTCTGTCTTGGTCCCACTTTTGTGAAGGGGAATCACATCCGCCTTCCTCCAGTCCTCGGGTACCACACCATCATCTCATGATTTATTAAAAAGAGTGGCCAGTGGTTTCACTAGTTCCCCCCTTAATTCTTTTAAAATTCTGGGGTGAATTCCATCAGGCCCCATTGCTTTGTCCACCTTCAGTTTTAGGAGTTCTTGCAGAACCCTTTCTTGTGTGAAAGGATTGGGATCGCCCTTCCTATCAAGAGTGCTTCTGTTAATTGGATTAGGCACTCCCCCTCCTCTTTTGTGAATACTGAGCAGAAATATTCATTCAGTATCCCTGCTTTATCACTGTCCCCCTCTGCCCTCCCACTGTTTATTCTATTCAGCCTCACTATCCCTCCCTTTGTCTTTCTACGCTCTCTGATGTACCTAAAAAAGGTTTTATCCCCCTTCTTAACCGAGTTGGCTATCTTTTCCTCAGTTTGGGCTTTTGCTATTCTGACTTCCCTCCTTGCTTCCTTCTGCCTTAACTGGTACAGCTCTCTGTCCTGCTTCTTCTGTGTTTCCTTATACTTCCAGAATGCTATCTTTTCTCCCTGACTTTCCCAGCCACCACTTTTGAGAACCATAGTGGCTTTTTCTTTCATTTGATTTGTTTATTTGCTTCACAAAGTCTTGTTGCCTCTGTGATGGCAGTTTGATGATTCCCCATTGTTGCTCCACCCTCCTTCTAGCCTGTTTACTAGTGCTTTTCTGAGGCACTCTCCATCTTGCCAAAGTCAGCCCTCCTGAAGTCCAGTACTCACTTTTGTGTGGCTTGACTCTGTAGCTGAGTTTAACGTGAACCACACTGTTTGATGGTCACTTGTTCCCAGATGGCAACCCATTTCTAGATCTGAGATCCTCTCACTGCCCCATTTGAGAGTACAGAGGTCTAAGATTGCTCCCTCACAAGTGGGTTCCAAAACTAGCTGTCTGAGGCCTGCCACCTGTAGGGCATCAAGAATGGCCCTGTTTTAGATGTGGCTGCAGCAAATGTGCTCAGTTAACATCTGGCATATTCAGGTCTCCCATCAACAGTATCTCCCTTTCTCTGCCATCCTAAGAATGCCTTCTATCATATCCTTTTCCATTCCCTTCCCTGACATGGGGTCTGTACACAACCCTGTGCAGATTGTGGTGCCTTTCCAGTCTCCAAGGTGACCCACGTGCCTCCTCTCCTCCCTGTTTACTCTTTTGTTCAGTTGCTTTTATCCCTTCCTTTACATAAAGAGCTACTCCTCCCCCTCTTCTCCCCTGCCTGTCTCTCCTGTAGGTTATCTACCCTGGTATGTTAACATCCCAGTCATGGTTCTCTGTGTACCATGTTTCTGTGACTGCTATGATATCCAGGCATCCCTCTTCCATCAAGACCACCAGCTCAGGGAGCTTGTTGCCCAGACTATGGGCATTGGTACTCATTACCCTCCATTTCCTGATGGCCTTACTCCTTTTTGCCCCATCCCTCTACTTCTTGCCTTTGTCACTTTCCCCATTTACCCCTGCCATTCTCCGTATCGACACCTCTATGTTGGTGTTTACTGCACTTACTACCATGATTTTTTGGGGGGGGGCTAGGATTTCCCTGCTTATTTCCAGTGCCTCCCCCCTTGGCTAGTTTAAATGCTTGCCAATGAAGCATTTAAACCTATCACTTAGGATCCTGGTTCCCCTCCTGGACAGATGCAGCCCATCATGCCTGTATAGGCTTGCATCACTCCAGGTGGACTCCCAGTCCTCAATGAAGCCAAATCCCTGAGCTCCGCACCAGTTTTTCAACCACTGATTGAATCCCATGGTGCAGAACACCCTAGCCTCTCCTATGCCATAGATGGGCAGCACCTCCGAGAAGGTTACCGTGCGTGCTACTTGTCTAAGGCCCCTCCCCAATTCCACAAACACTTTCTGCACTTCTTTAATCCCTTTCTTAGCCTGGTCATTTGTCCCTAGTTGGACAATGACATCCAGCTCCCTCCCCTCTGCAGCTGCTCCGGCAATCTTGAGGATTCACTCCCTGTCCCTCCAAGCCATGGCACCAGGCAGGCACCTTACCTCCCTCTCCCCTTCCTCCCCCAGTTCTACCTTCCTAACAATGGAGTCCCCCTCCAGGAGTTGTTTCCTTTCCTTTCCCTGTGGGGTCCCCTGCCACCCTCCTGTGGTTCTCCTTTGTGGAGGTTCCCAGCATCCTCCTTGGTCTCCACTGCAGGTGCCCCCATGGAGGAACCACACTTTGCCAGAATGGTATAGGAATTGTGGAGAGGTACAACTAGAGGGATGCACCTCTGTTCCACCACCCTCACCCTCCCTGAGCCCTCTGTGGTCCAACCGCTCCTCTTTCTTGGCAACCTCTGAGGCAACAGCAGTGGCACAGGTGGTCCCTGGATGGAAGAGGAGGTCCCACAAATCCTGGCCAACTCAGCCTGGAGATGAGCAACCTCCTCCCTCAGCACAGAGAGGTGCCTGCACATGGGACAATACCACATCCTTCAGAACATCTCCCAGAAGACTGCTGCTCCACAGCCACTGCACTGCACCACTCCCATCATGTCTTATTTCTGGCCCCTTAACTGTTTGTAATCCTTACTCTTTCCTCTGTTTGGGCTGTTTCATAAGGGGCTGGGACAGGGCAAGGAGGCTGGGACAGGGCAAGGGGGAAGCTGGGAGGGAAGGGCAGCTGTAGAATAAGGGGTGCTAGCTGCACATTCAAGCAGACTTGATAGAGCACTAGGCCTTTATCTGCTGGCAAATGTTGTATATGTTTGTAACCAGCATCACCCCAATGAAGCTTTCTTGTTACTGAATAGTGGTATTTGGTGTTCAAATGTGAATACGTAATTTGAATTTGAGAGTTCTGCAGTGGTGTGTGTCCTTTTTTTCTTCTTTTCATTGATTCTACAGGGTAAGGCCAATACCTTTGATTGCAGAGGTGTGGATGGTCTCATTTTTTTACCCTGATTCCCAGAGGACCATGTTTTCATCCGTAATGTAGCAAATTCCCAGAGGGCCTGGGTGCAAGGGTATGTTATAGGGCCCCCACCCTGGTTTTGAATAAGCATCAACATTATGATTTGTGCTCCTCAAACCCCATGGGCCAGGGTCCGACTGCACCCCTTGCACCCTTTTAGCTACACTCCTGCAAAAATTGTGCCCCTGTACTAGAGGGCAATGTTTGTTATACTGATTATCCTACTCCAGTTTCCCTCTCTGACAATTACACTGGGACTGGCATTAGAAATAAAAAACAGTTACTGCTGAATGCTCTCTGCTTGACTCTACTCTCTTCTCACTTGTATTGGGGACAGCACAAGGAATAAACTGGAAAAGTAGACTCTGGCAAAGGGTTGTTAGGGTTCTCAATATTGGCCACATATCTGCCTCACAAGCAGAATGTCCTCTCAACAAAATAATTACAGCTCCTCACATAGATTGACATCTCAACAACATTTCACAACAAGAAATGTCAGCAAGAGGTTGCTGCAGACATATTTTTAGCTGCAGCACCCTTTTGCCTCACAGATCTTCCAGACTTCTATGCCACCTCGTCAGTACCTTTCCCCTTAGTGGAGCATCTGTTTCTAGTCACATTTTTTTATATTTGTAATATCTTGATAAAATTTAAAAAATCCCTGCAGTACAACTAAGCAGCACCAGCAGCCAATAACTTCCAAGGGACTTGCAGTGTGGTCTGAAAAAGATGAAATGAAAATTAGTTTACTGTAGTAAGTAGAAGGTAGACACCCCCCAAAAAATGTTTTTTTTTAATTTTTAACATAAAGGGGTTATCATGACAAGATTAATACAAAACTATTTACATCCAAGTGACAGAACACTGTCTTTGTAAGAAATAAATATTACAACTGATACAGAAAAACAGACTGATAAATGCTTCACTTAAACATACCACACTGAACTACAGAAATAAAATGAGAAATTACAGACTGCAGACAAAAAATAATACTAACATATTAAAAGCCAGCAGAATAAGCCTAAATTTCTGTCATGTCTGCTCGGTAGCCAGTCACCTACTGGGTGCTCTCCTTCCCACCCCCCAGCCCCCAAGAGGGTCTTCTTTGGCTTCAGTTTCCCTTTGTACCTGTTCCACCCCTTCTTTTTTTTTTTTTGTATGTTATTTCTCAGGAGCTCTGGCCCCCCCCGCACTCCGCCATTCCTCCGGTGCCATCCCCGGACATGAGACCCCCTTCCTTCAGCACCCCGCGACTTACCCTTCATGGCAGGGTGGTGGGGAGTGACTCAACCCACCCAAACGGGTCCATGCCAGGGAGGCGTCCTCCGGGATGTGCAACGGGGAGCACGCCGTGTTGCCAGGCTCCATTTTTCAGAATTTTTCTCCTGGGCGGGCATGGCGTGCAATGGCGCCCAGCGACTGAGTCTTGGCGCATGCTCCCGGCGTGCACCAGTCAAGCATCCGCCACGTCCGCCTGCCCCTGTCTCTGCGGCTGCGTGTTTGCTCGATCTCCAGCCTCCACTAGGGGTCAGAGCAAGCACCGGCCACCGAATCCCCACCCGGAGATGGAAGCAGTCCTCCGGACGCCGATCCTTCTCTCCTCGCCGACCACCTACAATCCGTGCTCGTCTCCTCAACCCGGTCACCGCGTGGCGCGAGGTGTAGCGACCAGCGCTTCAACCCTCAGCGCCACCGGGCCGGCTGTTCCACCCCTTCTTAATGCCCTCCACTGTGCTCTCCTTTACCAGCCTCCCGGGCAGTGCATTCCATGGTTCCATCACCCTCTCAGTGAAATAATGCTTCCTACGACCCCCCCCGTAATTTCCCCCCTTCAGCTTCCACTCATGCCACCTGATTGTTCCCTTCTTTAGCCTTAACAGTTCCTTGGTTCCACTCTCAGGTACTCCTTTTACATACTTGAAGACCCCTATCATGTCTTCCCTGTTCCTCCTCTCCTCCAGTGTGTACAGCCCAAGCTCTTCCAGTCTCTTCTCATTGGACCTCCCCTCCATGCCCTAGATCAATGAACAAGAAAGACTGAGGAAAATAAAAGACAAAGCTCCTGATCAGTCAAAGATGGTCCAGACCTTTCAGGGCTGCCTTGCTGGCTGAGTACACATCACCTCCCCCACAGTAGTGTTTCACTACAGATAAAAAAAAAAAAAACTATTTCAGACTAAATGTTCTGTGAAAACAAACAAAAATACACATATCTAGCAGCACAAAGAACACTAGCATGAGTTGTGAGCAATTTGGAATCCAAAATGGTCTTTTAAGAATTTAGAAATAATTTTGCTTAGACAAGTGCATGGATGGACTTCTCTCCTACTCTGTTGTCATAAGGCTGCAGTGAACACCATGACCCAAACCGGTAAGACCAAAATATGACTGGCTGATACTTCTCCTGTGCTGTTACAAATGAGGCATATGGATGAAGCCTGACAAGGACAGGACACATGTCTGTGTCTCTGTTTTCAGCCTTTGTAAACTGTGTGAGAAGGCCTTTGGCCCCATACTTTCCTGCTAAAAGCAGAACCAGTCTAAATTTTCCCATGGTGATTTGCAAATACTTCCCTCATACTTTGCAATATGAGTGTATGTGTAATTTTACATTTCTGAGACAGGTCACGTGATGGCAGCTTGAATGCAGACATGCTTGCTGCCTGCTTTCACCCTCCTCAGCCTAAACTTGATTATTTAGCATTATTTCTTTCCATTTTGTGACTAAGATGTTTGCTGAGTCTTTTCCTGTTTCCCAAGGATGACTTTCTGGCTGGCTTTGTGCTTTTTGCTGGGGGAAAATGGATGCAGACATAAAGAATCTGCCACCCCCTCATACCCCCCTGCTGACACCTGAGTGTGGCAAGTCAGCTAAGCAGTTGAAAACACAGGCTTTGGGGGGCTGCAAAGTCTATTGCAACACCAACTACCCTTTGGAGGAAACATTGATGACTGAGATTGCACTCTTGCATAGTGCCATGAAGATTCTCATGGAGGAGCTACAAAAATTATGTTCCTCAATGGATTTGGTGACCCAGTGGGTAGGGGATGTGGAGAGCTGCATATCCTCGTTGGACAACTGGAGACTGTGGCTTGACCCTGAAATTCTGGCTCTGAGGCAGCGTCTGTGGAAAACTGAGGACAGGCTGGAGGACCTTGAAGGCCACTCATGTCAAAACAACCTTGTGAAGCCGGCCCGGTGGCACTGATGGTTGAGGCGCTGGACACCACACCTCACGCCACGCCGGTGACCCATGTTTATGAATGAGCACAGGCCACCAGGGGGCCGCAGGTAGGAGGTGAATTGAGCATCTGACTGAGTGCTCTTCATCTCCAGGGAGGGAGGGGACTCAGGAACCGGTGCTCGCCTGACCCCTAGCGGAGGCTGGGGCTCAACGGCATGGAGACACACAATAAGGGGGTGGAGACGCGGCAGCTGCTTGACAGGGGATGTGCACGGGAGCGTGTGTGGTCCCAAGTCGCTGGCAGCATTGCACACCATGCTCCACAATGGGGAGAAAATGTGAAACAAGCCTGCAGAGGATGATTGGGGAACTCGCAGGCCCCACACCTGGCTAGCCACAGCACAGTGGCACTGAATCCTGCTTCGGAGGGGAGGGCCCCCTCTCTGACTCTACCGGGGGGGGGTAAGACCTGGATGCGAAGCTGTGTTGGCTGGTTGATGCCAGGGTGATGGGACTGGAGTTCCCCCAGAGTGTGAGGGCTGCAGGGCTGGAAAATATATACCACAACAAAAAAAAAACCTTGTGGTGCTGGGACTACTGGAGGTGATGGAGGGCCCTTGGGCTAGCCTGTTTATGCAAAAAACATTGGAAAGAATTTCGGGGCCCTCTCCCAATGGACCAGTGTACATGGTGGAATGTGCACACCAGTCCCTGTGCCCCATGCCTCCATCTGGCTCTCCTCCCCAACCCATTATTTGCCATCTGGTCAATTACTTGGATCAGCAGCATATCCTTGCCAAAGTCTGAGAACTGAAAGAGGTGCTTTGGGAGGTGAAAGGAGTTTGAATTGCCCAAGACCTCCCGCATTCTGTGCAGCAGTGAAGAGTTGCTTTTCACCCCACTGTGTCTAAGTTGCTGGTCACCAGCATCTGTTTTCAGGTTTGTTACCCTTCCCTTCTACAGGTACTTCATGACAGTGCCTGGCTCAGTTTTGAACTGAATGATGCTGCTACAATGGAACTCTCCAAATGCTTCTCGGATTTATTCAAGTAAGTGGTATGATTGCTGTGGTTTAGTGGTAGCTGTTGTGGACTGGGGTGTCTAATTTGTTAGTGAACTTTGCCAGTGGCACTGGGTTCTTTTGGGGTACCCTCCCTGCACCTTATCTGTGATCCACATTGGGACTTGCTGCTACTCTGTTGAAGGACTATGGCCAGTGCTAGCTGAATCTCTGGGTGGCAGCAGTGATGCTCCAATGGGGACACTGTTTCAAGAGTTGGAGCTTTTTAGGATTGCCTCCTGATCCTCTGCACCCTCCTGGCATTTTGGAGTGCATCTCATAAACTGTGCTGATTAATCCTTTATAGGATTGTGCTGCCCTGTGTTGTAGTTCCCTGGATAGTGTTTTGGAGTTTCTACAATACCTTGCAAGGTCGTGGTTTGGTTTGCGATACCCTGCAGATGGACCCCCTGGTTGTTTTGCCTATATGATCACAGCCTATATGTCTCTAAATAGGGGACTTTACTGCTCCTTGTAACTTTATGTGTTTGGTTATGTTGAGCAATCTGGACTGGATTTAAGGTGTTAAGGGTACTTTAATTATTCTGCTTTGTCGGCCTGTGGGACCATTGGGGGCTTGCTCTGGTCCCAGTGCCCCTTGGACTGCTAATGAACATTTTATTTGTTTACTATGTGTTTATGCCTCTGTCACATTTGGTTAAATGTTGATTTTACTATGTTCTTTGATGGGAGAGGGGGGAGTATGTGTTTTCTTAGCTACCAGAAAGTGATCTGGTCAATGTTGTGTCTTGAGTTTTGGGCTCCTGGCCCTTTCTCTCCCTATGAGAGGAAGGGCCAGCACTCACCCATCATGGGCGATCACACTGTTGGAGGTTGGTTGCATGGACTGGGGTTGGTGTTTTTTTCTTGTTTTGGGGTTGTATTGAGGTGTTGGGGTTTGTTAATGGGAGGGTGGGTAGGTTTTCTTATTTTCTTGTTCTACACTTTTACTATGAGTTTTATTTTATGATGCGACTGTTCTTAGACTTGTTTTTTGTTTTTGCCTTGTATAATCTATCTTTGTATGGTTACTTCTTAACCCTCCTGTTGGCTTGGGGAGGTTTTTTTTTTTACATAGGTCTGAATTTTTCTGGAATGTGGGTGGTGGGGTCGGGGGGTTTGGGGGGTTGGTTTGTGTACTTGCTTCTTTGTCACCTTCAGAAGCCTACTTCCAATATAGTTATGTTACAGGAAACACATTTGACCTGTGAGGAGATATTAGTTTTTAGAAGGCATTGGGTGGCCCAAGTTTTTGGGGCTGGTGCTCATACATCAAAGGGGTGTGTGGCCATCCTGTTTGCCAGGAGCATGGCATTTCAAATGACACATGAGTATTGGGATCCTTCAGGGGGGCATTCATTTTGCTCCAAGGTCATCTGGGTACTTCTACGGTCATACTTGGCTCCATTTATGGCCCAACCGTCATTTGGGTAAACTCTAGGAAGGCACTTTGGTGAGCACTATGGACATCAATGTCACCTTAGCTCTGATTTACCTATGATACCTATGAACCTCCGATTCCCCTTCTTTTTTCTCTGACTTTAGTTTCCATATTTCCTTGTTCCCCCAGTTACCTACAATTCTGGGAAGGGACTTAGTTCTTTTAAATGACCTGGACCTATCAGGCCTGACTAGGAGGGGGTTGTCACCTGGTCAAATGGATTTTGGTGAATTTATAGATCATTTGGGTCTAGTAGACCCTTGGCGCATTTTACACTCAAAGGATACACAGTACACTTTCTTCTCCTCTGCCCATAAGATTTTCTCCTGAATAGATTTTTTCCTGTTGAGTGGGCCCTCCCTCCTGGGTCTGGTGTCTGCTGACATTTTGCCTAAGGTCCTCTCTGATCATGCCCTCATTGAGCTGATTTGGGTCCTTCAGGAGGCCTGATGAGAGGGATGGAATTTGGAGACTGAATACGCAACTCCTAACTGACCCTACTCTAGTTGCCTGCCTGAAGGATTTTATCTGCAGTTTCTGGGAGGCCAACGTAGGTTCAGTTCCTAGGCAGGATTGGCTATGGGGGGCTTTTAAATACACCGTGCATGGTGAATGTATCAAACTGCCTCCGCAAGGAAGAGGAGATGCATGCAGGAGGAAGATAGGTTGCTGGCGATAATCAGGCCTGGAAAAAAATCTGTCTGCCAAATCCTCTTCTTCTGTTCGGCAGAAGCTGGCTTCATCTCGGCTGGCTTATGAGACATTACTTGCTGAAAAGGCAGACCTAGCCATCCTCCATTCAAATTCCAGATATCTTGAATATGGCGAGCGTGCGTGAAGGCTATTGGCATGGAGACTCTGGCAAGCAGATGAAGCTAGGGTGGTGGCATCCTTGAGACCTGGCCCAAGCCTTGACATTTTTACTCAACCCAGAAACATTGTAGAGGCTTTTAAAAAAAATGTTCAAGACCACTATGCTCCTGATCCTCCCTCACCAGTTGACCAGGCCAAAATTGCAGATTACTTATCCGGGCTTCCTCTCCCCTCTTTCTCTTCTCCTCAGCAGGATTTATTTGGGGAACTGATTTCTATTTTTGAGGTTGAAGTGGTGATTCGCAAGTACCCTTTAGAAAAAGTTCCAGGCCCTGATGGGTTTAGTAATCATTTTTACTCCACATTTAGGGAGGAGATTGCCCCTTTCTTGTTCAGCTGTTTAATTCCTTCCTCACCAATGGGTTGAAGAATTTCTCTTTCACCAAAGCATGGGTTACTCTTTTGCGATAACCAGGTAAGGATGAGCTTTTGCCTGAAACTTACAGGCTGATCACCCTCCTTAACTCTGACATAAAGATTCTGGCCATAGTACAGGTGGGATTTATGTCCAGCCACTTGTCTAGTGACCACACGTGGAAGTTTCTGCACCTGATTTCTGTGTCTGGGGATAGCAGAGTCCCTGCAGCCTTGGTCTCCCTAGATGTGGAAAAAGCCTTCGATCAAGTTTCGTGGCCTTTTCTGTTCCAAGTTTTGAAAAAATGTGGTATTCCAGATCATTTTTGCAAGTGGATTCACATCATGTATACCAATCCTCAGCCCGATCTACTGCAATGGGCTCTCCTCCTCCCCATTTATTTTAGGATGGGGGACTAGGCAGGGATGCCTGCTGTCCCAACTCCATTTCAACTTATACCTGGAACCCTTTATTTTCATTTACAGAACTCACCGGATATTAAGGGTATACAGGTAGGGGGTGAGCAGTATAAACTGTCTGCTTATGTGGATGATTTACTCCTGCATCTGGAAGACTCAACTTCTTCTATACCGGCAGCTTTGTCGGAGATTGCCACTTTTGCCAGTTTGTCTGGGTACTAGCTTAACATGGACAAAACCCAGGTTTTGCCATAAAATTCTTTCATTTCCAGAAATGAGATTCATGATCTCGGCTTATCCTGGGATGCTAAGGATCTCACCTATCTAGGTATCCATCTACCTCGGCTTCTTTCAGAGTTGGTGTCTTTGAACTTATCCTGCCTCCTGCTTTGTATCAAAAATTATTTTATGAGATGGAGTGCCTTACCCTTGTCCTCTTGGGGTCATAAACATGTTATCAAGATGAATATTCTCCCAAGGCTGCTCTATCCTTTAGGCATGTTGAGAGTTTTCTCATCCGAAGCTTGATTTTCATCCCTCCAGCAAATTTTAAATTACTTTATCTAGAAAGGCAGGGCTGTCCATCGAGCCTATTATAAATTCACTTTCCCGAGGGACAGAGTGGCCTCTGTCTCCATAACTTCTTTATTTATTACTGAGCCATACATGGAGCTAAGTTCTTCCACTGTGGGGGGGGGGGTTGCTCTGGGGGTGGTGGACATGGGGCACCGACCTTTGTGGTTCGATATTGAGGCATCCATATGCCAGAAGGTGGGCATCCAACTTGCTAATCTTTTGTATACTAAACTTTCTGGAGTCATGGCCACACTTTGTGTCCTCCTCTCATATGGACCTTTAAGACCTGGGTACAGATGGAGAGTTTTTTGGCTTTGGATTGGTCTCAGCTACTATCACTGCCTATTCTGGCTAATCCCAATATACGTATTGGTGGTCGACCAATTGCAAACTCATTTTGCCTTCCTTAAGTACCATTCGGGTCACAGACATTATCGATCAGGGGCAGATTCTCTCCCATAGGTGTTTGCAAAGGACCCTCGGGATCCCTGCTTTCCATCCCTTCAAATACATGCAACTGTCCCACACTCTCCCCTGCTATTTTGGCCATTCCCCATGGGATCCTGGTGGTAGTGATGTCTTCTTGAGGTTTTTGATGTTGAGTGTCCAGCCCCACCCAACTGCCAACTTGTATTCCTGCTTACAATTGGTTGATCCTCCTGCAATATAGGTGTTTGTTTCTACTGGCAGAAAACCCTTTCGTGGCATGATGATACTAAACTTTGGCAAGCTCTTTGGCGTAATTTATACAAATATGTTAAAAGAGACCATTATAGGTGGATCCAATTTTGTATTTTGCATGACATGTATTATATGCCCTTTAGGCTCTATCAGATGGGTCAGGCAGCCAATTCAGATTGTACTGTACCTGTTGTGGGTCAGCTGCAGTTCATCTTTACCATATTCTATGGGAATGCCCCAGAGTCAATCCCTTTTGGAGGAACATTTGGGATTCTCTGGACCCTTTGCTGGGCCTAGAGGATACCTTTACTACTGAAATTTGCCTATGTGACTTTCCTCCTTCTTTGATTGGGTCTCGTAGGGCCCATGTTGCCTTGATCTCGGTGGTGGCTAAGGTGGTCATCCTTCGGCACTGGAGGGAGAATTCCATACCTTCATACTAGGAGTGGTTCAATGAGCTTATGCAAGCTCTCCAGGTTGAGAAGCAGATTTCCAGGCTTCATCGACTAGATGACCTACAGTATTTCTTCACTGGTGGACCACCCTTAAAACGCTTTTGCCCCTGTCATGGGCAGTGGACTAGAGGAGTTTTGTGGGTGCCTCCACTTTTCCCTCCCTGTATTTCTGTTTATGGCCCCTTTCTTCAATTTTTTCCCCCCTTCTCTTTTGTTTGTTCTCTCTCTTTGTACAGGGTTCCTCACTTTATTGGCACACTGGACTATTTGTATTGGTTGCAGGTGTTCTGGGTTGGGGGGAGGGTTGGGAAGAGGGGACTTTAATTCTGTACCTTGTGCATTGTGTTTGACTTACTTAGTGTTTATTCTGGGATTGGAGGGGCTGGGGGTGTAAATGCTTGCTGTTCAACTTCACGTTGCATATTGTTGTCTTGCTTCATAGACATTTGAGCATTATACTAGTGTGTTGTTCTGATTGTTCTTTAACGTCAATGAAGTTTAAATTATAAAAAAAAGTAATTTTACATTTCTTTGAGATGTCATTTTATTGTCAGTGCTCTTTCTGGGTAACCCTTGACTAAATGCTTTTGTGCTAAGGTTCTTTGTCTTTTACATTGCTTTCTTATTTTGGGATCTTGGTGACCCAGCCCAGTAGGACCAAAATATGACTGGCAGATACTTCCCCATGGCTGCTACAAATGAGGCAGACTGAGTCCTGAGAAGGATGAAACATGTGTCTGTGTCTTTTGTTTTCAACCTTTGCAGATTTTGTGAGAGACCCTTTGGCAGCATACATACATACATACATACATGTTTGAGGCAGAGCTAGCCTACATTCTTTCATGGTGATTTGCATAGACTTCCCATGATGCTTTGTAGTGTGGGGGTATGTGTAATTTTGCATTATATTGCAGTGATAACAGCATTCTCATGGCATACCACTCAGTTAAGTACCATGTGACCTGCAGTCCCATGTTACATTGCAGACTCCCCTGGGGATCCACTTCACCAGTGAAGTTTCCAATTTATGACTTTGCAAATTAGATTCCATGCTGTGACTTAACACTTGCAAGGCAGATTAACTTCACGAATAATGCAAAACTCACAAATTTATTCACAAAGTGAATTTTTTCAACTTCACATACTATTCATGGCCTATGACATGGTTGAGCCCCTGAAGTCCAGACTTGGACACACATAGCACTGAAATCACATAATTCCAGGTTTCATAATGACCTACTCAGGGCAAGGGACAGAGGGTAGTTTGCAGTTCTCGTCATCCTCAGTGTTTCATCATCATTCGAGACTGTGGACCACGGGTTGCTTTTGCACTGACTGAAGGAATACAGAAGACTCACTGGCAATGTCATCTGCTGGCATGAGCCTTACCTCATTGATAGGATTCAGAGATTGGGGAAATGGGGAAAGTCTTCCTATGCCTTATGTTCCTGTTCTTTGGTACACCCCAGGGGCTGGTGCTATTGCCCACATTGTTTGTGATGTACATGCTGCCCATGGATGGGAACATTAGACAGTACATTTTGGGTTTTCACTCCTATGTGGATGATACTCTGTTGTTTCTCTTACACCCAGGCCTTATGTTGTTCTGAAAATCCTGAATGCTGTCGGGATGAGATCCAGGCTTGGATCCCATTGAGCTGTTTGAGACAAAGCCTGGACAAGACTGAGGCATTAGTGGTGGATCCAGGTTTGTGGATGAGAGTGGTGGCTGATGAAGAGGTGACAGGGCTTATGCTCAGGTCCTCAAGACTAGAGACATTTATTAAGGTGAGAAATCTGGGGGTCATTCTGGATAATAGATTGACATTTCAAGCTCAGGTGTCAGTTGTAGTCTGTAGTGGCTATTACTGACTGAGGAGCATCCACTGTATAAATCCCTGTATCCCCTCTGAAGATCTGCTAGCAGTAATGCATGCTTTCTTGATGTCCAGACTTGAATACTGCAATGCCCTATACTGTGCGGTAAATGAACATGTGCTATAATGCCTGCATTTGGTCCAGAATGTGACAGACAAGTTGCCAACAGGCCTTCTCAGGTCATATCATGTAACTCCAGTCCTATGCAAATTGCACTAACTCTAGGTGAAATGGTATATCATCTTTATGTATGGGTTACTAACTCTTAAAGCCTTACTTGGAATGGCTCAGTGAACTTGGTTGAAGCCCTATCTCTTCACTTATTCTCTCTGCTCCACTGATGTTGTCCTCCTGGGTGTTTCAGAGCCAGGGTGAAATCCCTGAGTGACTGGGTCTTTGAGGTTGCTGCCTCCAAAATATGGAACTGTCTTCAGAGAGCCCTGAGGGAGGCCTTTAAAGAGGTCTTTAAAGAGACCTGAAATTCCACCTCTTTAAGAAGGTTTTTAGGACCTAAGAATAATCCCCATTCTGTTTTCCTGCTGTTGATGGTTATTTTGTGTATTTATTTTCTGTATTTGTTAGTGCTGTCTGGAATTTTAAAATTTAGGTGGAACAAAATTCTGTGGAATATTCAAAATTCTGCTGAAATTCTTCTGAATTCCACCAGAAACAGAATGGCAGAGTTCCACAGCATAAATAGTTGTTTAATGATGTGAAGTGGAAAAATCACTGTTCTGCTGAATATTATTCTGCGGATCTTAATATATTCTGCAGAAATTGTTGCAGAATAATTTTCCATGGAAAAATTACTGTTTCACAGAGATCGCAGTAGGCGGAATTCCACAGGCAAACAAGCAAAATTCCGGTGGAAATTCAGCCCACGGAATGGTCATTCTGCACTAATTCTGCCAGCAGAATTCTGCATTACGCACAGCACTAGTATTTCTCTTATTTCATTGAGTATCATTTAATTACTGGATTGGTTATCAGACCGTCTATGCACTAGTTGTATGTACTGTAAGGTGCTATGAGCCTCCAAGGAATAGTGCTATGTTAAATAAAGCCTACTACTACTTCTTCAGGGAACATGCTAATAGAGATACATACTGTAGATTCAGGTAAAAAAATAATGACATCCCCAATGTTTGACTACCTATTTGTTTAACACTGATACTTAGGAAGACATGCTACTAGAGACATAGTCACTAAGTTAAACAGTTACATCTGCATTGTTGAAATACGGTATGTGCTTTTAAGACTGTTTATAAAGGACCAGAGTTTTTTAGTGTCTCTTACATGCAATGGTAGTGAGTTCCAAATCTTTTCGGCCTCATAATGAAAGAAGAATTTTCCCAACTGGGTACTAGAGAAGAAAACAGGTTAAAGAACTACAGTCAGAGTTTACAAAATTATGTTGTGCAGGGTTTTTTGATTTGTGTGTGTGGGGCTGGTGTGTCCTTTCCTTTGTTTGCTGTTACAATTTTTTTTTCAATCCACATACTTCTTTTATAGCCCTTGGGGATCTCCATGCCTTCTTTTCTTATGTTTCTTTTTCTCACAATGTCTCATGTCCCATATGACAAAGATGTGTTGGAGGCAATTGATTCAGTGAGTGCTAACTTTTTGCCCTATCTGCAGCAGCAAGGTCCGGTTAAATGCCTTTTGTTCTGCCCTTAACTAAAAAAACTTCTTCTAATCCAATCTTTTTGTTTTCTAGGCGTGTGTCTGGGTCTAACTAGCAAGAGTGAAAGTTTTGTACATAACGTTTTTCTTCTCACCAAACAACACCCAGTCATAAAAGTCACAGGAATCAACCCAGGTAATCAATATTATTACATGGGTTCCTAAAATACTATCTTCAGATTGGTCCAAACAGGTCACCCATAACCACAGTTGCATGGTCATATGGCTTTATTTCACTGTTTCATTCCCCATGTTATAAGAGGTTTAACCCACAATAGGGTATGGGTTTACTGAGCATTAATCCACACCTGGGTGGCTGAAATCACTCAGCTTTGCTTTGTGATTCCAGTCCCCCCCAGGCATGGATTAATGCTTAGTAAACCCATATCCTGTTGTGGGTTAATCCCTCCTTAGACTTAGTGAAGACTTTAGATATTTCCTTAAAGAATAGCCCACTCAACTGTCCTTCAGGTGTTTGCTGAACTATGACTGTAGCCTTATTAGTACTCACTGGATAAGGAGAGGCACTTACCAGCTCAGTTCCACTGATGTAAACAGGACAGTAAGTCAACACTCACTAAATCAATAGTCTCCAATGCATGGGGGATAAAGCATTGTGGCAAACAGAAAGATAAGAAAAGAATCAAGCATAGAGATGCTCAAAGGCAATTAAACGAGTGGGAAAATTTGGATAACAAATCCTAACAGAAAACAAAGGAAAGGAACATAGCAACATATAAACATAGGTGTTGATGGCAGGAAATAACTATTGGTCAATCTAGTCTGCTTGTAATACCTTATCCTACCCCTGAGACCTAGTATCTGCAGGGTTTATGCTCTCACTACCTGCCTCCATGTTCCCTGCTTTGCTGCTACCCCTTCCCTCTGGGTGACTATTAAGACCTTAACTCTGCCCATCTATGTCTGAAGCCATTAATGGTCTTGGTGTGCACCACCTCAGCCAAGAGGCTGTTTCCCAGTTCAACCACTTTATGTAATTAAAAATAAAACTTCCACACAACCCTCCTAAATTTCCCTTCCATCAGCTTCCACTCTTGTCCCTGTGTTCTAGATTCACTAATCATGTTGAATACTGTACTTGCTTGCAGTTTACATTTTTCATTCCTTTCAGGAATTGAAAGGTCTCTCTTATTTCCCTGCTCCCATCTGTTCTTCAGTGAGCATATGTATAGTGCCCTAAGCTGATCTCATAGGATCATTGCTGCAGGCCATGAATCATTTTTGTTACTCTGTGCTTTGTCTCGTGAGAGTTCCTGAATTGGGGACAGTACTTCTGGTGTGGCCTCACCTGTGATCCACAGAGTCATAGTAATTCCTCCTTTCTTCTGCTATGAAATAGGGATATGAGATAGTCCATACTTCCCACCCTGTGTGGTATTATTGTGCTTAGAAAATGGATTAAATGGCAAAAAAAAAAAGAAAAAAGAAAAACCTAATACATATTAAATAAAATAAAAAAATAAAATCATTGGCAACAACAACAAAGATTTTGGTAAAATAGTCCTTCACCTGATGCAGTGACAGTAGAGGGTACTGCAGTACTAAGTAGTCCTCACAAATTTAGCAGTGAGCTAGCTTTTCATTTGTTTTCTTTTAGTTCACCCTCTCACTGACCCATCGCACTGTGCATGGTCGTGACTAGGGATTATGATTTGTGACCTTTTTTTATGTTTTGTTTGCATTTACTTGTGTCCCTGTGGTTGAGCACAGCTGGGATGATGGCAGACTGAGTGGCTGAGGTGAGTGGCAGAAGATGTGTGAAGGAGTGAGAGCACGGCATAATCATCACTCACAAATTAAAGGTAGGAAAACAGTGTGAGAAAGCAGCACAGGAAGTGGGTGGCATTCTCGGATGTATAAGTAGAGGTATTTCTAGTAGACAGAGGGAGGTTATCATGCCCCTCTACAGGCCCGTGGTGAGACCACACTTTCAATACTCTGTTCAGTTCTGGAGACCTCAACTCAAGAAAGACATTGAAAATTTGGAAATGGTACAGAGAAGGGCTACTAAGATGGTGCATGGACTGCATCATAGGTCATATGAAGCAACACCCAAACCCAGCACCTTGTCCACTCAAGCCCTGAACCCATCTACCATGCCATGGGGCCAGCTCAGCAGCCCACTACGGCACCCCCCCTCAAAAACCCTCCCGCCCCTCACTGAGTGTGCTCACTGCCCACCCATGAGCGCGTACATGTAGCAACATCCTGTTGCTATGTAACCCCTTTGTTCCAAGGGCTTACTAGAATCCCAGTTAGAATTAGAGGTAGGTAGGGAAGGCAGCTAGTGAAAATCCAGTAAATGGATTTCACTCTGTCTCCCTCTCTGTTTTCAGTCACAGCTGAAAGCTGAGGAGGTGATGTCATTTGGAATGCTTGCAGCTGCATAAGCCATACTCCAGTAGCTGTGAGTGAGGGGGATAGAATGTTCATTCAGTCTGAAGGAGTTCAATAGTGGAGTGTCATCTTGGAGGCTGCAGAGTGTAGCTGAAGCTCCTGTAGCAGCTCTGATATAGAGCTGTAGTGTTCCTGCTTGTTTTCCTTTCTCACACTAGTGGAGGACAGGCTTTTCCAGCTTGTTTGAAGTGGTGGAAACTGTCTCCCATGGGATTTTCCTGTGCTTCATCCCAGGAAGGATGGAGCAGGATTTCAGGGGCAATCCCTTGGTCCTTCCAGGACCTGTGAAGCTGCCTTTGAATTACAACTTTCTTTGAGTACATTTGCTGTTTCAAGTTTACCCAAGAGTACCTGCAGTTTTAAAGATGGATTCTCTGACAAAGAGACCCTGTCACCTTAGACTTTCTTAAAAGTTGTCTGCCCACAGTGGAGTCCAGTATGTTGTAGTCCATGTGACAGAACTTTTACTTCTGACACCCCTGAGGTGTTTTTTGTATGATGTTAAGTGTGATATACATTTTAAGACAGCATCTGCAGTGTTTTAAAGTCTGTGAGATGTATTTACCAGATGAATGGCCAAGTATGAACTAGGAAACAAAAGATGGGACACCCCCCATCTGGCGTAACCAGTTTACCTCTCCAAGTTCTGAAGGGCACCTTTGTTTTCTGTCAGTGCATGTGGCCAAAGCCTGAAGAAACAGTTTTACCCCAGTGAGTGGGATTTTGTACAGTTTATCCCCCAGTGAGTGGGATTTTGTACAGTTTATCCCCCAGTGAGTGGGATTTTCTTCAGTTGCCCCTAGTATGTGGTGCTACAGAGTTGAGCCTCTAGTGCTTTTTGTGGTCCAGTACCACGTCATATCCTATGCAATATGGGAAGTGTCCAAGTACTGGCCGGATGTGCCTAGTTGATGGAAAGTGTTCAAGTACTGGCCAGACATGCCTAGTTGAGGGAAAGCATGTTCTTGTAGTGGCTAGTACACATTTTGATAACTGAATCAATCAGTCAAAGCTTTATTTTTATAGCGCCTTTCAAAAACCAATGCACTGTACACTTTAAATACACAGGTAAAAACTGACTAAAATAAAAATATAAATTAATTAAGAACAATCTGAGAAGGCTAATGTGAATAAATATGTTTTTAACATTGATTTAAAACTACTGATTGTCAGGCATTCTGTTAACTGACAAAGTAGAGAATTCCGCAGGGTTGGTGCTACAAATGAAAAAGCACGAGAACCAAACAAACCCTGGGAATCTCTAGCAGTCCCTCGTTGCTGGATCAGAGAGGATGAGTGGAGGAGTAGGGAATCAGGAGATCTTTCAGGTAGTTGGGTCCCTGTTCATGTTGGGCTTTAAAGGTAAGTAAGCCTACCTTATAGGTGATCCACCACTGAACCAGCAGCCAGTGCAGTCCACACAGCACAGGTGTAATGTGGCTGGTCCTTGGGGTACCAGTCAACAACCTGGCTGCAGCATTCTGCACTAGCTGCAAGAGGTGGATATCAACCCTAGACAGCTGTAAGTAGAGGGCATTGCAGTAGTCAAGACGGGTGGTAATGAAGGCATGGACCGATGTTGGAAGGTCGTCCGGTGGAAACAGGTGTTTCACCCGGGTGATATTCCTCAGATGTTAAAATGAGGATTTAACCACGGTTGACACCTGAGATTTCAGGGTCAAGCCATCATTAAAAATAATGCCCAGGTTACATACCTGATCTGAGGTAGTGAGCTGAACACCATCAAGTCAATGGCCCGACATATGCCCAGCCTCCAAACCCAGTGACCTGGGTCCACTACCAGCATCTCAATCTCATCCGGATTCAGACTCTTTTTTTTTTTTGAAACTTCATATTTTATTAGGTGTTTTCCTGTGGAATTATCATACAGTCAATATTCTATTCAGTTTAGACATAGGTTATCACTTTTCATTTAGAATGCAATCATTATTTTACTTTATTACATCCAGTTCATGACTCTTTCTTCTCTTTTTCAGATGTATTCCTTCCTTGAAAATCCTATGGATCTTCCCAAAAGTGACAAGAATAAGTCACTGCTGAGTTCAATGATGTTTAGGTCCCTCCAACTGCAAGCAATCAATGTCCCATTCTTCCAAGCAGCGCAGATTAACACAATCCATAAACTCATTACAAATAAGACTTTTTGCATTTGCAACATAACATTTAACAAACTCAAAGTGTGACTGGTCTATACCAAAACTTATAGGTGTATAGACCTTTAATTTATATACTGTATTATATGGGTTTAATTTCAAATAATATTTTATTTTAGGCCAAGTACCCGCCCCCCATCATCCCATTGCCATCTGTTCAAGTACTGTGATCCCAGTCTGCCCCTCCACCAAGTTCATAAAGGGAAGCCAGACCTGATCATATTTATCTTTATGTAAATGTAGATTTGCTGTAATTCTTTCTATCCTGGCTATTTCCCTAACTATGGTTATCCAATCCCCAACTGTCAGTGACACTGGGGAGAGGCAACATCTTGTGATGGCCTTGCATGCTGCAGCCAGTAGAATCCCAATAAATGACTTCTGTCTGTTAGACCTATGATCTTTCGGTAATACGCCCAAAATTAAAATCTGAAATTCTGGAGTTTCCTCCCAATCAAATATACTTTTCATGTGGGAGCTTATTTCCCTCCAAAAGGGTTTGATAACAGGACAATCCCAGAAAGTATGGGAGTGAGTTCCTTTACCCTGACAATTTCTCCAACAATAGTCAAACCCTCCTAGTGTATTGTGTTTCATCCTCGTAGGGATATGGAAGTACCAAGTGACAATCTTCCATCTAAACTCTTTCCAATTGTTGAAGAAGATGTACGTTTAACTCCTTCCCAAACCCTGTGCCAGGTCTCATCATCTAGAGATATATTTTGTTCTTGTTCCCATTCTCTTTGACAAAGAAGTGGAGGTGGGACCCTAGTGTCTCTATATGCCATAATGAGTCTTGATATTAATTTCCGCTCCCCTGGCTGCAAATTGAATCCAGAATAACCTGAATTAGTGGAGAGGGGGGTTGTTGAACAATTCTAAGTTATTCCCTATATTAATAAAAGATCTAACTTGGCGGTATCTATAAAAATTGGAATGTGGAAGTTGAAATTCCTTCTGAAGATTCTGAAAGGATTTAACATGTCCATCCAAGACTAACTGACTAAAATACCTGAGACCAAGACACTTCCAATTAGCAAAAACCTTATCCATTCTGGGTAGGATGAATTCTGGACAACTAGTTATCTCTGACTTATTATTTAGTGTTTCCTTTATATTTAACTCTCTCTTAATTTCCCCCCCCTCCCATATTCTATAAGTATGTTTGGTCCATGGGTTATCTATATCTTTACTCAACAAGTAACGTTTAGAACCCCCAAAATCCACCTGGGGATTTACCTCCGGCTCTCCCTGTATCTCCTGGGAGACCCATTTGTTAAGGGTGTCTGTGGCCAGAAAATAACCCAAGTCCCTAAGTTCACTATCTGGTAATATGATCTCAAATTAGGGAGTCCCAGGCCTCCACCTTCCCTCACTCTCTGAAGGGTTTTGCATGAAATTCTGGGTCTCTTACCCCCCCCCCATACAAAATCATGTAAAACTTTATTTATTTTTTTCCAATCTAATTTTGAAATCTGCAAGGGGAGAGTGTTGAACAAAAACAGAAATCAGGGCAGTATGTTCATTTTAATCAACTCAGTCTTCCCAAGAAGTGTTAATGGGAGGAGACTCCACAGTTTTAAATCAGTAAAAACCTCTTGGAATAATTTATTGTAATTTGCATGGTAAAGTTGTGATAAATCATTTGGAATATAAATGCCTAGATATCTCATTTGGGTAGAAACCCATCTGTATGGAATCATCCGATCTAGTTCTTCAGATCGATGACAACTGACCAACATTACTTCTGTTTTATTCTCATTTATTTTAAATCCTGAGACTTGACTGCATTGTTCTAATATTTCCCTTAACACTGGGAAGGTTTATACAGGATCCCTCAAGTACAGCATGGTGTCATCCGCATAAAGTGAGATTTTGTTTTGTTCTCCGCCAGTTATAATCCCTTTTAATCCCCGATGATCCCTGATTACCTGGGTAGGGGTTTTATGCCAAGAGCAAAGAGGGAGGAGGACAAGGGACACCTCTGCCGTGTTCCCCTGTTAATGCTCAATGTATGGGAGATTGTATTATTTACTTTTACTTTGGCAGAAGGTTGATTATAAATTCCTGTTATCCATTCTATAAATTGGTGCCCAAATCCAAATTTAACCAAAGCTTCCCTTAAGAAATCTCAATATAAGCGATCAAATGCTTTTTCCCCATCAATAGCAATTGCTATTTGAGTATCTCTCTTTTTTTTCCCCAGATGTAGTATATTTAAACACCGTCTTACGTTATCCCTGAGGAATCTACTGGGAACAAACCCAGCTTGGTCCAGATGGATCAAATCCGGCAGAACCGTATTTACTCTATTTGCCAAAATTTTTGTGAAAATCTTTGAATCAACATTAAGGAGTGAAATTGGTCTATATGAACTGCATAACTCGGGCTGCTTCCCTTCCTTGGGGATTACCGTAATATAGGCTTTGCCCCATGTACGTGGGAAACCCCCATCCTCCCTTCCCCTATTAAAAACCTGAACCAGAACTGGGATCAAAGTCTTTTTGAACTTTTGATAAAATTCTGAGTTAAATCCATCAGGACCAGGTGATTTACCCCCCTTTAGAGCCTTAATAACCTGGGCAATTTCCTGTGCTGTAATTGGTGAGTCCAACTGTGTCTTAAGGCTCTCCTCTAGGCTTGGGAAGGAAACCCCATCTAGAAATTTTTTAATAAAAGTCTCTGTTTGCTCTGTTTTAGGTGGTGAATCATATAATCCCCTATAACACTTTTTAAAAGCATTTGCAATATCATTTGGTGTATATACTTGGGTGGGGGGGTGACTATCTCCCTATAGTTAGCGTTTTAACATATCTGTCTGCCTACGTCTAAGGCAGAAAGCTAACAGATGACCTGCTTTATTACCTGATTCGTAATTCCTTTGATTCAAGTATCGAAGCTTCCTTTCCACCTGGTGGTCAAAAAGGTAATTTAGTTGTTTCCTTGTCTCTTGAAGCTCCTTACTAAGACCTGTGTTCTCCACTCCTTCCATATGGGCTCTCCCCTCTAGATATTTTAGCTTGTTCTCTAGATTTTTTTGTTGTTCCTGTTTAGATTTTTTATACTGTGATACATATGAAATTATTGCCCCTCGTAGAACTGCTTTACATCCATCCCAAAAGCTTTGGGAGTCTGGGCCTAACGGAGAATTGTGGGAAAAATAATCTTCCAACACCCCCTGTATGTGGGCGTGGACGTCCTCCCTGTCTAGCAGGGAGGAGTTCATCCTCCATTGTGTAATTCTACTCCAGTCCCCCAACTTCAATGTTAACTCCACTGCTGAGTGATCTGATACCACCCGGGGAAGAATTTCACATGTTAATACCCTGTGAGAGTCTGTTATACTACATAAAAAGTAATCAGTTCTGGAATAAACTTTGTTGGGTGAGGAGTGGGAAGAGTATGCCCTCTCTGTTTTGTGTTGGTTTCTCCAGATGTCTACTAATGCTAATTCTACCATTCCCCTTCTAACTGCCCTGTTCATTCCCTTATTTGTTATTGTGTTCTGGGAGGACTGATCATGTTGTGGATTAGTGAGACAGTTGAAGTCCCCTCCCACCAACAACATTATTCCCTTTTTTAAATCTTCCAGACCTCTGAACATCTTAGTGAAGAAAGAATGTTCATCCCTGTTAGGGGCATAAACATTAGTAATATGTATCACTTGATTAAAAATCTTTCCAGTGATAGTTAATCCCCTCCCCGTTTCTATTATTGTCTGTGAGTCAATTTCTAAAGGAATATTTTTCTTACACAATATAGCCACTCCCGCTCTTTTCCCTGAGGGGTGGGAAGAAAAATATAACCTTGTCCACACAACTTCTCCTCAGTTTTTCATGTCCTGAATCTGAAAGTCTGGTTTATTGGATTAACCCAATATCTGCCTTCATTTTTTTGCAAGTAATGAAGTATATTGGCCCTTTTAACTGGTGAGTTAACCCCTTGTACATTTAAAGAAATCACCCTCAAAGACCCCATTTTTTTAATTGAGTAACTAGCCCCATAAACTTTGACCCTCTTTCTTCATTACACTTGTTCTTACTCATTTGTGTTCCAGTGTTCCTTGTTTTAATCATGGTTCTTTTTTCCTTTGAACCCTGACCTTTAAATAATACCCTCATCACACATTTAACATTATGACCACAATAACTCAACTTGCACCTTAAACCATTCTGGTGCTTCAATTTGTTGTGCATAAAGAAGATGGAAAATATACCTTCCAAAATTATTAAACTTTGACTTCCAAGGTGTTTAGATGTAATTGGTATCAACCTCCCAATAATGGGAGAGAATGAGCCGAAGCTCTTTTGCCCTGTAAGCGTAGGCCTGATTCAAAGAATCAGTGGTTGAGATGGATGTTACCCATGGTAAAGTTTCACCAAGGGTTTCACTAAACCAACGGTTGCCCAGTGCTCCCATCTAGGCCACCCTGTACCTTAACCTGTGTGGAAGAGAGAGGGGTACTCAGCCCAACCGGACACCAGATCCTACCCCCCAGCCCCCCTCTATGGAGGAGAGATCAGAAGGAGAAGTGAAGCGAGGAGTCCCCATGCCCTTCCATACTGCCCCTCCCTCATTTTTTTCCTCCTCTCAACTGGCAACTTAATGCCCTGCACATGTTATCTACATCTTTCCTCCCCCATCTGGGGGTAACTCATCCCTTTTACATTCTTGTCATTACATTATTAACAAAGCTATATTTTAATTCCTTAACCCTTCAATAAAGACCTTAACCAGTAGTCCATCCTTATTATTTCTGTCTTTCAACTCGCATATTAATCCATCCACCGGTTCTCCTCAATTCCCATGAAAAACATACATGAGCCCAAAACCACCTGCTTTAAATGAAGGCAGTACCTTTAATGAGGTTCAGGTTGCCCTCCTCGAAATAAAAGCCCCATAGGGGAGGATTCCAAATTCAAGATCTTGTTCTCTCGCTTCACAATAGCTTTCATGTCTTGGCCTAAATGGGAGGGCCAAGTAAGTGATGAGGGATGTGCTCTTCTAGGTTTACCTGCCTTTTTGCAGGCTGAACATGCTATTTCCTTTTCCAAGATGTCGGCTTGGCATTCGAGGCATTGGAGACCAAGTTGCTTTAACATTGGGGCAACTTCATATACCGTATCATAAATTATAGGTCCTTTCTCTGTGTATATGCGTAATTTTGCTGGGTAATACAGTTGGATCCTGATCTTCTTCTCCTTAGCCTGTCTTATTATGCCTCAGGCTACCTTTCTCTTTTTGTTTACTAGATCCGAGAAGTCCTGGTCGAAATACAGCCTTTGATTATCTAGCTTAACTTCTCTCATTTTCCAGGCCGTTTGTAGTATTAACTGTCGATCTTGATAGTTCAGCATTCGTATGATTATCAATCGGGGGCTGGATGCTTGATCTTTGGTTTTGAAGCTAGTGAGCGTGTGCTCTTTCGATCGGGAGAGGGATCTCCTCTGTGAGCTTCAGTGCGTCCCTCAAAATGTGTAAAACAAATGCTTCCATAGATTTGAACGATTTCCTCATATCTTCTGGAACACCATAGACTCTTAGATTATTTCAACAAGCTTGGTTCTCTTGATCATCTAATTTTGTTTGTAATTCCTTCTCTCTTGTAAATAAGTAAAGTAGTGCACGATCGTGTTGACTCGAAGAATCTGCCAGATTACCTACACAGTCCTCCATTGCTGAGGTACGCTTGTCCATTGCCCTTAAATCTGCCTATAGATCTGCCATCGATGATTCTACCCTGTGCAGTGCTTTTATGATCCCATCCAGTTTTGACAAAATAACTCCTTGGTCTCCCCCTTCTAATCCATCTTCTGAGTCTGCTATACTACTAACTGGTGAGGCCGAGCATGCATCCCTGGTTAGGCCTTGTGTCCTTTCCGAATCCATCAGACTTTTTATTTTGGCTGCCTGTGAGGATCTATGTCTCGTTCTGCTTGATGCCATTCACCTGTACTTTGATGAGTATTATTTTGTGAGTTCTACTGAGAATTCTCCCACTTTTCTGCCGGTTAAGTCTATTATTATTCAGAGTGCTCCGGAGCATGAACACTAGGCTGCCATTCCTTGTGGTGATGTCACCGGAAGTCCCGGATTCAGTCTCAGCCAACTAGAGCTCATCCAATCTTTGATCTCAGAGACGCAGTTGTTTAGCACCAAAATCACATCAACCTGTCCTGGTAGAAAGGACATATACAGCTGAGTATCATGTGCATAGCAGTGAAAACTCAAGCTGTATCACCTAATGATATCTCCCAATGGTAGCATATACACTGCAAACAGCATGGGTGCCAAAATGGGGCCCTGCAGCACCCTGCAGGACAGGGGAAGGGTGTCAGAGGAATAAATGACAGTGACCACCCTCTGAGTCTGCCCATGAGGAACGATCTAAACCATTTAAGGACTGTACCCAACAGTCCACAAAGGATCTGCAGGGACTCCAAAATCACACCATGGTCCACAGTGACAAAAACTGCTGAGAGATTGAGAAGGACCAAGATGGTATGAGCCTTTCGATCTCTCGCCATTAGGAGGTAATTTAATACCCGGACAAGGGCGGTCTCCATGCTGTGCCTTTTTCTAAATCCAGACCGTACTGTGATAAATGGGAATTCTTGAAGTTATGTACCCTAATTGTCTGCAAGTACTCTGTGTGTAACTTTTGGGGGTCCATCTTTGCTTTATGTTGTTCCTACGTGTGTTTTGGAATAAAGACATACTCTAGAATCCCAACCTTGTATGGACATTCTTGTTCTTGCTACCTATGTGAAATTACTTGGGTAGCCCTGTTCAGAAGTGCAAACCTAGCATAGCCCTGAGTAAACATTTTCTACCCAGGACTTGGGTTGTTGGCCATGCGTTGGTCCCACCAGTTGTGTGCCATGTAGTAGTGCCACACCTGGTTGTGTTCTGCATTGTTCCCATCTTATCTATGGTGGGTAATCAGACACATTCAGTAGTAAAGAAATATATTTATGGTTTCTGTTTTTTGTGTTTCGTATGTAACCCCCACCCCTCACTTTCTCCCCTAGACTTGTGGTGAGAGGTGTGCCTTCGAGTTAAATAAGGGGCTGGTGGGGGATTACAGCTATATGTGCAAACCCACCCCCATCCAGTTTCCCTACCTCATCCATAGTCCCCATGACATGCACCATGATTGAGTCTCCAAATCTGTTTTGCTCAATCTCGATCACGCATGTCACGGGCTACCCTCCTCGTTCTCTCCATTAATGACAGTGGTGTATTTGTGTCTGGCCCCTCCCACCCTACCTGCCCTACATTTCACTGTTTCAATGCTCACTCATCTCTCTCTCTCTCTCTCTCTCTCTCTTATACACACACACACACACACACCTCTTCTGTTCTGCTGCAGCCTGCCATGTCTAGCCTGACAGAATGTGAGAATTAGCAACATTAAAAACAACAATAAAACACTCTGCATTTGTTTAAATTAATGTCTTCTTCCAGCAGCATTGAAACAGATTTTGAGTAGTCACTGTGAGCTGAATCAAATTACAGAGCAGTTGAGTGAGTTTCCAGTCCTACACAGAGCTCAGCTAGTTATTCACAGCATGATGCTACAGTGTTGATTTCTTGAAAAACATGTCTTTTAAGGAAGATATTTATATTAATTAAACACAAGTCATGGAAACTACCAAAAACAACCAAAAATATGCAGTCTTCTGCGATTCATAAACTGGAAGTTCTGTACACATCAGTAGAAGAAAACACAAGGTCCACTGCAGTGCAGATTTAGTGCTGTGGCTTGCTGCTGCATAAAGGAACAAGCTCCCTACTGGCTAAACCATGTCTATGTCTAAGATTTGTGCACCCGGAACAACACTTTTTTTTATTCAAGTTAATGCAGCTCTGTGCCTCATACTTTCTTTTTTACTGTTGAAATTCCAACTGTGAGCTGTTTCATGTGTTTTTGCCCTGTAGCTGCTGTTTGATTGTTCAGCTCATTTCTCTATTTCTCCTTTCTTCTTGTTCATCTCTGCACATGGCTTTATTTTATTGCTTTCATTTCCAACCCCCTCCACTGTTCTCAGATTACTTAGGAACATAACTGAGTTTTAACACTTGATTATCCTGGTAGTTTATATTTAGCTTTCTTGCAAGTTGTAATGGCATGCTTTTATTTTAGCTGCTAGTTCTTTGTTACATTTCCTTGTTCAGATAAGACCCATGAAGCCATTGTGGTTTTATAGAGTATTCCTCACCTCTCTTATTTTAGTATGCTGTTCAATGTGCACCTTCACATATACTTTTTTTATTTCTATTTGATAAAGTTTCACAGCAGGTGAGGCAAGGTAGGATGAAGTTTCATGTCTGTATCTTTATAGTGCAATGTACAGTATTTATTTCATTCCATTACCGTGTTCTGTGCATCTGCAGTAGCCTCTATATTCAAGGCCCAATACTCAAATAGTTTCCTGCCCCTCCACATGTGCAGCGGTCCTAAAAAAAATATGGAGTGTACCCGTGCACCTTATGCATACCATCTGGGTACTTCACTGCATCCAAAGCATTGGTGTGTGCCCCCAATGTACCCTATGTCTGACCTGCACGCCTCTCTATGCAGGCAGGTGGGATGGTGGCTTGCCATGGGGCATAGGTCAGTATCCACCCATACCTGGACATAAACTCCTTTAGGCATAGCGACAGTGGAGGAGGACATTAGCTATGCCTGCCTAAGGGCAGCAGTAGTAGCTATGTGGCCCCTCTGTCTGTTCACAAACCACATATCCTACCCTGTTTGGCCCTATCTTCTCCACTCCCCCAGTCTTCTTAGTGCATAATGTAGTCTTTGGAGCATCTGCAGTGTGCTAGGGGTCATCACTTCCACCAGGCAGTGTTCAATGAAATAATGTTTAATTTTCTGTGGGGATATGGCAGTCCAGGGAGGACTGAACCCTCACCAATTAAATGCTATTTAAATACTATGCAAATGGTGAGAACTCCATTGCTTGTTGGGCACTTTATTTGCCACAAGGAGTCAAGCAAGGGACTCCTCATGATGACATGCACCTCATTGCTCACAGATCCAAAAGATATGAGCACACTCCACCACCATACACTATGTATCTTAGAAGAAGTCTCTCTTATCAGTCTTGTTAAAGCACCTGAACAGTTTGAAATGACATCAGTTGTCCCTGTGGCTGTTGGGGACCCTTCATCTAGATGCACCAACTGCTGTGCAATGTTCTGATATTTGTGAGTAAAAAAAAAAAACAGTTTTGACTTACAAGCTGTCTGGATCTTTCTATACGATACAAGTGGTATAGTAGAGGTATGAGCTCATATTTTTCAGTCCTGTGGTCTGTGTATGTATATTGGAGCAACATGTTGAAGGGGCACACTCCTTTGCGTGTTTGCACCACATGGTTCCCACACTTTCCTGTAATCTTCCTGAGATACTCCCTCGAATGAACAGCAATATCTAAGGTAAATTCCATCAGATTATATGACCCTTTTACCAGCATATCCACTGCGTTCATGTGACCAACTATAGAGGTTATTAGTCAAGTGTGCATCAGGAGTAGCTCTATAGTTGTACTTAAAAGCTGATTCCATTCAGCTGTGGCCCTTGTCACTTCAGGCAGTTTAGCAAGCAAAATGATGCATTGCCAGCATGACTGCACCTCCCAATGTGTATCACTCACTTTCTCAACTTTCCCTTTATCCACAACTTACACAAGACCATCACTTGGTGAGCGACCAGCCTTTTTGGTTGTGCAAGTGCCCGAGTGTGGATGCCAGCATGTACAGCATGGCTTTTTGCTGCAAGTCAATTTTTTCCTTGTGGTGCAATTGCGACATTACATAGTCATGCATTTGTGACTGGGTCAGACAGTAGCCATCTCTAGTCCCCTGGTGGTCTAGTGACCCCCACCCTATCTGTCCACACATGGGACCCCTCCCCACATCCCCATCCCAGTGCCTGTAGATCACTGCACTGCAATAAGTTGATCTGCACAACCCTCCATTCACCACCATGACCAGCTGCCATATGAACTATCAGCATGCGTACTGTAGAATCAGCTACTACAGTATGCATGCTGACAGCTTATATGGTGGCTGGCCATGGTGTTGAGCAAAGGGCTGAGCAGGTCGCCGTACTGTGGTGTGGCAATGCACAGCCACTGGAACAGCGGGGTGCAGTAAGAGGATCTGTGTGTGGCCAGGTCAGGTACTGGGTTACTAGACCTCCAGGGAATACAGATACCTACACACAAGGCACTATGGTGATAGAGGAGGTTGAGGGACAATCCCTTGATCACCCGTGAACATAGATGTCTACATATAAGGCACTATGGTGATGTGGGGGGGGGACAGTCGCTAAGCTACCAGGGAATATAGAATTTCCATAAACGTGACACAATGGTGATCAGAGGACCATCTGACCACCAGGCAAGTCTCTAGGATGGGAATGATTCATCTCCCTACCTAATACAGGTTCCACAGCACTCAGCACTGTTACAAATGACTGCGAATATGATTCCACTGAAACTGTCACCATTTTCAAATAGAAATCAGAAATGCTGTGCATAAATATGCTGAAGGACTAAGGAGTCAGCAATCTCTATTTGCACTTGGGAGGTAATTTTCTCTGCTCTCTCTCTCTCTCTCTCTCTCTCTCTCTCTCTCTCGCACTAGGTAATCCCCAGAGAATGTGGAGTTAGGGCTGGGAAGATGAGCAAAGAGTGCATTGTCTGCAGAGGAGGATAAATAGTAACTTCAAAAAAACTACTGGGATATAGTGGAATAAGTCAAAAACATCAACACTTCAATTTAAGGTAAAAACCATTTGATGTACATCATGTACGCTTCCTACTTCATAAGCAGAGCTGAATGAGTAAGCTGTATAAAGGGAAGCCTGTGAATACCTTGGTAGCCAACAATTGCTCTTGCCTTACCTTAAAGGACTGTACATCTTCATGCTCACTGTCTCTGTTGGTAAGTTGTTCTGCAGCTGCTCTGCTCTTTGGGAGAAATACCCTCTAATGTTACCCTTGAATTTTCCACCTCCTAACAGGGCATTTCCTCCATGTCCTGCAGGAGAACATATGATCAGACACCTCTATTCTATCTTATCAATTCCATTGAGCATGCAGAAGGCTGAGGTCATGTCCCGTCTCAGCCTCCTTATATTGTAAACATAGGTAATATCTTGACTTTTAAGATTTTCTTTTTTCCCATTATTCTGATGTTACTATGAAACTTTTATATCACAATAATATAACAAATTCATTAAAATTCAACCCACTCTTTAGTTGTATATCTCTTATCAGCTTAATGCATCAGTAGTTGTTTTTGGCACTGTTCTGAGCTTATTTTTATTACCTATAACAGAAAAGCAGCAGGCTGGTGGGTAGGAGAATGGAAAGCCAGGGCAGCAGTTTCACTCACTTGATTGCTAAGTGAGGAACAATAATGCAAATAAATCAAAATTGTAAGGTGTAGGGCACAGTGATTCCTTTAGCAAAAATGCAGTTATTGACTGGTCTCTGTTACCTGATACATGCCCAGGTTCAATGTGCTCTCAACCAATCAGGATTCATGGTTTCCCTAAACCATGTCCTAAGCTGCTTTCTGGCAGGGGCCCACTATCCTCCATTGAGAAAACTGTACAAAAGTAATCATTATGAATGGTTGCCTTCTGCACATCCTCCTGTATTACCCTGTCTCTCTGTGTCAGTCTAATAATTCTTCATCCAATCTTTCCTTTTTCCTAAAATATATCAGAAAAACTGTTTTTCTCTTTCCTTGACCCCCTCACAATACGCAGCTCTGTGTCTACTTTTGCATCCCTTTCTGATCTCTTGGTCTTCATTGGTTTTACGGAGATAGTGGAGAGTATCGGACCATCCATGGATCTACGCTATTAACGTGGGAGCAAGTTACGCTACTTTCTTAAATCAGTCATTAGGTTATTTTTAGTAGTTTATTTGAGTTGTTGGGCTTCACCCCAACACCCCCGTTAAAAAAAAAACTAAAAAAGGGGGGTGTGTGGGGCAAAGCCCCCCAACTCAAACTGACACAACAAACATCAACAGTAAGCGTGAGCACGCGCTGTATTCATGAAAGTTTTATGCTACTAGTGTAGCGCTGGTCCAGTACTCTCCACTATCACCAGTTTTACTTGGTACTCACTCCATTCCTCATTCTCCTATTTCTCCTTTTTATTTAATGAAGGCCTTTTTTCTTGTTCTATATCACCTTCCTGGCCTTCTTAGAGAGCGATATTGGGATCTTGAACATGTTTCTCTTGCTGACTATCCTCCAGCAAGACTTTGTTGCCTCAGGAATGGCATCTTTAATTTCCCCCCCATTTCCTCCACATCCCATAAAGGACACACTAGTTCTATACACACAAATAAAAACATTCTGCACAACATATTTTTTTGTAAAATTTTAATGCTGCTCTTTAATTGATTATTTGCAGAGGATCTAAGAGTCAGATGCCTGCCACATGGCTTTAGCAAACCAGTTAAGGAGTCTGGTGAATGGAAATCAGGATTTTAAACATAGGGCTACACAGAAGAAATATAAATCAAATATCTTATCAAAACCAGTTTAGATCTCAAAAAAATTTACAGTCATGAACCTTGGTATGTGTTTGCACAGCATACTTATTTCATTCACCTTATGGTGCATTAGGGCTGGTGTGATGGACCTATTGATAGATCACTTCATACCTTATAATACTATTCTATTATTGTAAAGATGCACCTGTGGGTATCCTTATGTCTGTATACACACCTCTGTGGTGCAGGCAACATGGTTGTGCTAGGAATTTGAATTGGGTTTAAAATATTTTAAAATGTTTTACATTTCCATGATGTTTAGAAACTTCAGCTTCTAGAGGTTCAAATTTACATTTTTTCTTTTATTTTCAGAACATGAGTTCAACTTGGTTTACTCTCCTACTCTTGAAACAATGAACACTGTTATTCCTTTTGTTAATTGCTGAGAACTGAACGTCAGTTTTTGAACAACCTTCCTTTTTTCACCAGTAAACAATACAATACTAACTTCCCAGTATTTAAAATATGTGGAGATGCATATTTGCATAAATAACAATGTTAGCAAATCATATGGCAGAATATATTTTATAATGCTATGAATAGTGTCAGTATATATGCAGCTCTGTTAATCTGCTAAATGACTGCAAAAGAAAAGCAATAAAGAGAATGTTTTAAACATGTCACAGAAGTGAATGTATGCTTTGTGCATTAATCAATTTGCATAACTAATTTAGATGTTTAAACAACAAATTCCATACTTCAAACCATGTAATAAATCAACATGATAACCTTTTCATGTTTTAATTAATTTTGAATTACAATAGTAGTTAACAGTAGGAAAACAAATCTGTTTAACATAAAAGAAATGTAAAACATGAACTCACCAGAATTTAAATAGTTGACCCTTTGGGATAAATTTTACAAGACAGGAGTTTAAAAGATTGTTGACAATGAAAACAGATAGAACAACACCTTAGAAAGGGAAAGCATTTGGTAATACTGTATATAGGGATTAATGCATAGGCAACAATGCACAAGTCTGTCTTTCGATCGAGTGGTTCTGATGACATCATTGGAACCTTGAGAGTAAGCTCATGAGGTCCCTGATTTCAGCAGAACCTGGAGATGAAACACATCAAATTGCATATTTTATTTAGCTTTTGTTTACTGGGTAGGCACACTAGACAAAGAATGCCTATTTTCAGGTGCACATGGTTGCACATGTGCTATTTTGAATAGTATCTGGCTTGAAAGAAATGCTGTTTTTCTTCTTCCAAAGAAATGTTCAGTTAAATGTTTTATTATTTAAAGAAACAGAAACTCACCCTAACCCAGTTGTTAAACTTACCCAGGTGACAGGCAGGTTTCTGTTTTTTTTTTTTTATTTAAATAGTGAAACAGCAGTGACTGCCTCTCACTCTCCATGAGTGTTTAGCTTTGTGTGTGGGAAGGAGATGGCATGGGGGATGAATCTATGTCTGACACTGGGAATCAACTCAGATTGTTGACTCTTCAATAGATCCTATTTTCCAAACAGAGTGGGAGACCATGGGTTATGGCAGTCCTTCAGCAACTGCTATATCCTCACAGGGTACACTACTCCTGTGTATGAAACATGGAGTCCTGTGCCAGAATGACCCATAGCCCTCTGCTCAGAGGAATGGGGAAAGTTGAGGGGAGGCTGACCAGGATCCCAGGGATATACTTGGACTGGACTGGGCAGATGATGGCACATAGGAGCTATGACAGGTCATTGGGCAATATAACTTGCTGCACTCTGCTGGCAGTCTGTGCTGTCGAGCTTATGTCAGAAATTCCACATTAGCAAGCAAAGGCCACCATGACTACCCCCATCCTAGTCATATACAATGTTCCCCATTTGGCCCAGGGACCAGATGTGGTGTGAGCACATATGTTCTTCATCCATGCTGATGGGGTGTCACCACCTATGGAAGTGGCACCCCCAGCCCAGCAAGCACTCTGCATTTGTATGTGTTAAGACAGTGGAGGAGTTGGGGGGGTCTGCATTCACAGAGGTCAGACATGCACTCTGTGGATTGGACCCTAACTAAATACTATCTCATTTATTACTGGCTGCACGATACGCAATGAGAGAAATAATGGTAACTGTGGGACCCTCACACTTTTACCAGGTGACCCTGATAGCTTAGTGGTAGAAAACTGTGATTTTATTCTGGGGGCATGGGTTTAAGTTCCAGTTATGTCACAATTAATCATTCTCATTACCGTTTGTGTTTCAATTGCTTAGCAGTGGCTAATACTGCACCAGTAAATAGCTACCATCTCAATTCTTCCTGGTTGCAGGATTCAAAATCAGAGAAAGGACTATCGGGCTGTTGTCATGTGATTCTGAGAGCTCGGTGGTAGAAACTGGGGCAGTATTTTAGGGGCCTGGGCTCAATTCACAGTTTGGTCACCTTATGTATTTTTCATTACAATTCATGTTCCAATCACTTAGCAGTGGCTAATAATGCATGAATAACTAAAATTACCATCTCAACTTTTCCGGGCTACTGGATACATAGTCACAGAAAGAAACTGACTGTAGGAAATCTCAGGCTGCATGTGAACCTGATACATCAGTGTTTTAGCAGTGGGATGATAGTCTAGGAGCAAAGGTTCAATTCCCAGTTAGGTCACATTAATTCTTCTTTATTTACAATTTAATTTCCAGCTGCCTAGCATTGGCTAACAATGTACCATTAATCAATAACCATCTAAGTCTAAACTGTCTCTAGTTGCAGGACATGTAATCAGAGAAAGAAACATGACAGTGGAAACCTCAAGCAGATGCCATGTGAGCCTAATAGCTCAGTGGTAGAGCACTAAGACAGTATTCTGGGGTCTGGGTTCTATTCCAAGTTAGAATACATTATTTTCTTCTCATTTACAGTTTATGTTTCAAATTTGCTATGGCTAATACTGCAGTACTAATTATTATCTCATTGTTGTGGCTACATATCAAAGCTATGTGATGTATTGCTATTATGTAGTAGAGAGACAGGACTCTGGAAGCATATGACTGGATAAATCGATTGTGTCCTTCCACACTGGAGTTGAAGAATATGCTATTCTCTCTGTACTACAGTGCTGATCACCCCTCCCCACTGTGTGCAATATGTTCCTGCTCTGCACTCACTTCTGGTTCACTTCTGGGTTCAGAACTAGATGGCACACACACCCTGTAATGATTCCCTGGTGTCTAGTGGCAACACCACCCTCTGATTGCTGTCTCTGTGTTTCCATAATGTTTCCCTGGTGTCTAGTGCCCCCTGATCACCATCCCCATGTTTCCATGATGTTTCCAGGTGTCTAGTTGTTCCCCTCACTCTCCAATTTCTGTCCCAGTCTTTCTGTGATGTGCCTGGTGTCTACTGGCTTCCACACCCTCCGATCGCTGTCCCCATATCACTTTTCAAAATGGGACCTCTAATAAAGAAAACCATCCCTCAGTGTTTTTTTCTTCAAACCTGTAAAAAAGAAAATGGCCCCTTGCTGATCTCACTCTTGCCACCCCAACCTCCCACTCTGCAGTTACAACCCCACACCACCACCCCACAGTACCCCCACACACACTCACTTACCTGAACAGGTGTCAGGACAGGATCTACTCTCTGATCAAAGACATATCTTGCTATCTCTGATCGAAAGATGTGCACCACAATTCCTGCACCCCTCCTTTCTGTGTGCCTCACAGTAGCTCCATCTCAATCCAGCATAGTACACCAGGCATCATGAAAGACTAGGTAAAAAGCTTTATTTAAACAACTCAAATAAAAGAAAAGGACCACCCCAAGCTCTAGTCAGACAGCCTCAACTGGTTTCACATGCTGTGCATCATCATGACGTACTTCCTACTAAAATGTATACACCCTTATAAAGGAACAGTGATCAAAGACACATCTTGCTGTTAGAACTGACAAAAGCAATATGAGAAACTAAGGTAAGTGTAGTTGAATGTACAGTATTTCAAAAGGGTTTTGAACTTTATTGCATAACTTTGTCATTGCTGCATCTTTTGACCACACATTTTCAGCATGGCCTTTTTGGGACCACACCTCATTAACAATGGTGGTGGAATTTTGCAAATCAGACCTGAAAAATGATTTCACGCTCACTTGGCAAAATCACCTTTCAGATGGGATTTGAACATTTTTACCATCATTGCTCATGAGATGGAGTCATAAGAAGACTATTTTGTAAATTTGGGTTGGAATATGTAAAAATGACTAAGTTGCAAGTGTATGTTGAAAGTTTTCTATGCTCACTCATAACTTTGGCAATTTTAAATATTTTGACTCTAAATTTTCAACATAGCCATTTTTCACACCACCTCATAGACGTGATAGCTGTCATATTCAAATTCTCACCAAACTGTGTTTTCATACTTGTGATGCAGAATGATGTCTCAGTGGTGCACAATCACATTTCAGTGGGGATTTGAACACTTTCACCTATGCGGTTCATGAGGTGGGGTAATATGATGGCTATGCTGTAAATTCCTCATTTTTCAGCCACATTGGCTTGGACCAGAGTTTGTCTGTTATGGACCTCTCCAGGCCAGAAGCATGCATTTTAAAGTTTGTACAAGGCATCATTGGTATGCAAATCCATGGAGTAGGGAGTAAACAGATGAGGAAGTGGCTTATCTGAGAGAACGGAGATGAGCATTGACATGGTGGTGCTTAGTCCCATATTACATGAACACTTGAAGATAAAGAAAAGGAGAGCACTCATCCCTACTAGGAATAATCAGATACAAGCAGGTAGTTTAAATGATTTCGCTGCATCTTTTATTGCCCATTTTCACAGCAGTTGGCAATGCAACAGGGTAGACAGCACCTCCCCGCTGTCCTTTTACATTCACCCAAACAAATGGGCTTCATTGTAGAATGCAGCTTGCACTAAGCAATGTGGTTTTAGACACCCATTGATTAATTAAACAATTGCCCCATCACCTGTTTCAAATACATTATGTGTGATGATCACATAAGTGCATGACAGTTTAACTGGAGAACAAAAACAAAGTCCTTGTTTTCTACATTAATTAATTTCAAAAATCCTTGTGGTGCCTTCAAAATTCAACCATTTGTCTGGACCACCTGCACTGAAAAAAACACCAAGATGTAAGTAAAAACAGAGTACTTACTGTATGTCTGTTTTAATACCAACTCAGGATGTAAAACTTCAAGGCATCTGTTTTATTGGAGCTCAAACTTTTGTTTGTTAATCTCTAGAGTGGGGAAGGGGCTTTCATTTCCTTTTTATTAAGATGCCCTCAATTCAGCTTTTTCATTCAGACATGGGTGTTTAAAGTGCTCCCGGTCTGTAGATTCATTCCTGCTCCCTCTGATTTAAAATGGACTAAAGGTCACGTCACCACCTCTCACATTTCTTGGTATACTTTTCATGCCAATGGCTCTCACTTTGTAACAGAATTTTTTGTATGTAGAGCCATGGCACTGTCAGCATTCTCATTTTTGATTGCCAACAAATGATCATTGAGGCTTAGCCTTATTATCAGTGTCAGTGGCTCAGTAGGTAGCACACTCGCCTCTGAGGCCAGGAGATCAGAGGGCTGTGTGTTTAGTTCCCACATCTGGCACTTGGGTTAATATCCCAGTACTGACACTGTAGTGCAGCATGAGAGGGATGCTGCACTTCTGAGGTGTAGTCTTTCCGATGAGACGTTAAACCGAGGTCCCATCTGCTTGGACTGGTGGTAGTTCAGGTGGATGTTAAAGATCCCCTGGCACTTATCAAAAAGAGTAGGGGAACATTTTATTAGAGAAACTGAACAGATACATACAAATGAAATATGATCATACAGCAATACAGTTACCGTACACACACAAAGATATAAACATACAGAAACACTGTAAGAAAAATCATCCAATTTTGTCTTTCAGAAGAGGAACATTAGTCCAGCGAAGTACCCATGCACTACAGGATATATGTTGCTGTTCGAACATACATTGGTTACATAAATCTTGTTCAATCACTCTAATGACAGTCTTCAGATCTTGGCACACCTGTTGTAACACAAATTTGCAGCATGACTGCCAAAAAGTAAATTTTATGAAAGAAAAAATCAAACATATCAGACCCTTTTCCAGCCCCAGATTCTTCACACTAAAACCACCAACTACTTCTGCATAAGTCACATGTTGCCAATGCTGATTCTCCCATGATCGTGCCAATGTTGCCCACACTTCATGGACATAGGGACACTGAATAAGAAAGTGGGATATGGATTCTTCTTGTGCAACACAATTCAGTCTAGAGCACATACGTTCTTCCATATGTTTATGATTAGCATTGCCCTTGACAAATAACTGCCTGTGGAAATATAACCACATGACATCCCAAATTCTTGGAGGAATATATTGATCCTTCAAAAACTCCAACATGTGAATATGATATATTGGGGCAATGTCTTTAAATTTAGCTGATGAGATGCTAATCTGAGTGTGTAATACCTCACAGAGTGATTTACTTGAGTTGAGTTTCAGAATTTGCATCGATAACCGCCATTTCTTTAATTTAGCAAGGGCTGGTCTAAAAAAACACAATTCATCTTGACCTGGGCTGATATCACCCTCTGTTCATTCCACATCTGATAAAGAGACCTAATCCAGTGGTTTGCATATATAGTCCAAAGTGCCAGGCTGGGTCTAGTAAGGTCCAATAAATAGGTATGAAAAAAAATACTATAAAAGAAAACTACAGGATTAATCAAACTTAACCCTCTTTTCCCCACAGGTAGGTATAATACTTCTCTCTTAATAGGATTTAATCAGTTTCCTCAAATTAACTGAAAAACTAAACTGAGAAGTGACACTTCATAAGCTCGTTGCAGAGGATAGATAGCACTAATAAACAGGAATATCGGGAGAATAAAAGTTTTAACAACTGCCACCTTTTTCTTTTTGGTTTGTTGCCAAGTCTTCCAAACCTTAACTTTTGAATAAGCTATATCAAGTTTTGCTTTCCAATTTAAGCTTCCATTACCCCCTCTCCCAAAGCAGACCCCTAAAAATGTAAAAGGGCCCATAGACACTTTTATCACATGCCATGTCTCCGTCTGAGATATAGTACCACTTAATGCATAAATAGCACTCTTCCCTTTATTAGTTTGTACTCTTGTAGGCCTAGAATATTTATCAATTACTTCCAATACCCGAACCCCAGATTCTTGATCTGCTACCAGTACACAGATATCATCTGCATACGCTATCACGCGTACCTCCATCCCTCTCCCAATGGGTTTTATACCTCTGATACACGTGTCTTGTTGAAAAAGTCATAATAAAGGCTCCAAACAAAATACATAAAGTAAAGGGCTGAGCGGGCAATCTTGTCTAACCCCATGTGTAATATGGCCATATGTACCCAGCATCCCATTAACTAAGGGGAATTGCCCATGCATTCTTATATAATAGATCTATCCATGTCACAAAGGCCGATGGGATGCCATAATGAAGCAAAACGCGATAAATAAACTGATGAAGTACTGTGTCAAAGGCTTTCTCTTGATATAACTACATTAGATAACCACGCAGTGCACCTTCTTTACCCAGTTCTACCAATTCTTGAATTAATAACATATTATGCTGTACTAGATGGTTTGGCACTGTACAAGTCTGAGCCATGGAAATTAGTGCCGGAGCCATATTCACTAGCCTGTTATGTATTATTTTCAATAATATTTTATAATCAGTATTTAATAGACTTAATGACCACCAGTTATTTAAATCAGTTCTCTCTCCATGTTTAAATACCAGTATTTGGACGGCAATGCAAAAACGAAAGTCTACTTGTAAATTTCCCAAAACCCAGTTATAGACTACCACTAAAATTTATTTTAATAAATCACCAAAAACTTCATAGAATTCAGAAGGTAGTCCATCAGTACCTGGTGCAGTGTGACCTTTTAAGTTACCAATTACTACCTCAATTTCTTCCATAGTAAGAGGTTTAATAACGTCACTGACATACTCCTCTGACAAGATGGGGACATCAGTTGTGGAAAGTAACTCCATCACTACCCGTTTCTCAATGAATGGGGCAGTATACATGCCAGTCAATAACTTATGACTGCTTTTAAAATTTCTGGGCCTTCAGTTACTAATATACCTCTCGCAGTCCTAACAGCTGTCATGAATCTATCAGATGCACACTGTGTACAGCTTTTAAAAGCATCCTCAAACCCAGTTTTACCAGAAGAACAGATTCTATGTTCATTCAACATGGCTTTTGCCCTCGAGTATTGTAATCTCTCCATCTCATTTTTTTAAATTTGAAACTTGAGTCGTTAAAGTGATATGTTGGGTATTAATAATAGTGTATACCTTAAGCAATTGTAGACGGAGTTTGAGATATGTCTTATACTGAGTAATGCGACACTGTGTAGAGTAGGTCTGAAAGAAGGACCTCAATCTCTGCGTTGTGTCTTCCCACCAAAAACTAATATTATTGTCTTGCACAGCCACAGACATTCTTGCTTTTAAAAATTCAGTGACAGACAAAATCACCTTATCCTCTGATTGTCTTGGAAGTAACTTCACAAGTGTTTGAATACTGCATTTTGGTTGTCCCTTGGGGGTAGCTGAATTGACTACTAGGATTTTGGGACATAAACTATTTTTAAATAATTTACTGGTGCATAGGAGTTTGTGATAGTTAAACTATTTTTAAATAAGTTACTGTGGTTAAGGAGTTGTCATAGCAAAACCTGCAGTGTGAATTGAAACACAGGCAGCCTCAGGTGAAGGAAATTGTTCACCTCATTGTTTTCAGACCACAAAGTGTTGTATTGGAACAGGAAAGGTTGCATCACAACCATTGTCAACATATTGCCCTGGCTGGAGATATCCAGACTAGATCAGATTACTGTAAGTTACTGGTGGCTACAATATTTAGAAACACAAAGCACATCTTCTTGACCTGGAAGGACACTACTTCTTTATTCAGCTGTGAGCTGTGTGAGAAATTCTATATTGCACTTGCAAATTCTATATTACACTTTGTGCTCACAACAGAGGGAGGTGAACCTTACAATTGTCTTTGGTTTGTAGCAGATATTCTGCAGGTGGAGGCTACTTCTAACTGAAAGGTGAAATAAGGAACTTAGAATTATCAGGAAAAGACAGTCTTTCAAGCAACAGAGGGAGGTGGATCTAGCTTTACATTTGTTACAATTCTTAAGATTTTCAGTGCAGGAAGAGTTTAAAGCACAGCTGACTTATTTTGGGGCTGACTGCTTTCAGAGCACAAACCACCAGGCTGTTTTGGGGCTGGGGAGGTTTACCTGTGTCTGACTTGGATGTCTGGATGTTTCTCTGTTTTATTAGCAAGGTATTTTCTCTGTCAAATTGTTGTGTAGGGCATCTTGCTGACAGGAAGGCACTTATCGCAGCGGTGGGTCAGAGCTTTTAGCTGATTGTTTTGTGAGTGAAATAGTTCCTTTATACCTGGGGTTCTGACATCATTTCCTCAAGAGTGCAAGGTGCATATCACTGTCATATCCTCTCTAGCGCACTGCACTGACAATATAAGCATACACATTGTATAATATATATATTTCTATATAACAAACCAATCACACACACAAACACACACACAAAAAAAAATAAAAAGTAGATAAACATGTGGGGAGTAGTGCAATGTAATGGCTGTGGGGCAGCAGTCTTCCGGGAGTCTTTCTGGAGGCTGAGATGCTGCCCTATTTGCAGACAACTCTCTGCCCTGAGGGAGGAAGTTGCCCATCTTCAGGCCACACTGGACAGTAGTAAGGGAACCTTCCCCCAGGCCACACTGGACAGTAGGAAGGGAACCACCCCCATCCAGGGATCACCAGAGCCACCACCACTACCTCAGACATTGTGAAGAAAGCACAGCAGTTGGACCACAGTGGGCTCAGGGAGGGTGAGGATGGTGGAACAGAGGCACACCCAGTCAGTTGTTCCACTCCACAATCCATACACCATTCTGGGGGAGCATAGCTCCCCTATGGATGCACCCACAGAGGAGACTAAGGAGGCTGAGGACAACTGTCACAAGGGAGGCCCACAGGAAAGAGGCAGAGGACACCACAAGGAAAGGTAGCAGCTCCTGGTGGGGGATTGAATTATTAGGGGGATAGAACTGGGGGGAGCAGGGAAAACTGAAGTAAGGTGCCTGCCTGGTGCCATGGCTTGGAGGGACAAGAAGTGCATCCTCAGGATCACAAGAACAGCTGCACGGGAGTCTGAGCTGGATGTCATTGTCCACCTAGGGACAAATGACTTGGCTCATCATAAGATTAGAGCAGTGCAGAAGGACTTTGTAGAATTGGGGAGGGGCGTAAGACAAGTAGCACACACAGTATCCTTCTCTGAGGTGCTGCCTGTCAATGGCATGAGTGAGGCGAGGGTACTTTGCACCATGCAGTTTAATGAAAGGTTGAAAAAATGGCGTGGAGCACAGGGGTTTGGCTTCACTGGGGACTGGGGTTCCACCTGGAGGGACACCAGCCTATACTGGCAGGATGGTCTGCATCTGTCCAGGAAGGGAACAAGTCTTTGAGCAATCAGTTTAAATACTTTTGGCAAGTTTTAAACCAGTCAAGGGGAGGCACTGATAAGCAGCAGGAAAATTCCAGCCTCTCCCTACAAAACAGGGTACTAAATGAGAAAAAGACTGAGGTAGAAAGGTCAGTGGGGGATGCTGCAAAAGAAGGTAGAGCCATCAAAAAATGGAGAGCAATGAGTACCAATGCCCGTAGTCTGAGTAACAAGCTTCCTGAATTAGTGGCCTTGAAGGAGGAGGAACATCTGGATATCGTGGCAGTCACAGAAACATGGTACACATTAAAACCATGACTGGGATGTAAACATACCAGAATACACTATCTACAGGAGGGACAGGAGGGTAAAAGAGGAGGAGGAGTAGCTCTTTACATAAGGGAAGGAATCAAAGCAACAGAACAAAAGGGAAAACAGGGAGGAGAAGAAGCACTGTGGGTAAATTTGGAGACTGGCAATGGCACCACAATCCGCACAGGGTTAGATACAGACCTCTCTCAGGGGAGGAAATGGACAAGGGAATGATAGAAAGTATACTTAGAATGGCAGAAAAAGGGAGATATTGCTGATGGGTGATCTGAATATGCAGATGTTAACTGAGTGCAGTTGCAGCAGCCACTTGAAGAGTGGGTTATTCTAGATGCCCCACAGTGGGCATGCCTTAGACAACTAGTATTGGAGCCCACTCGAGAGGGAGCATCTAGACCTGATTCTCTCAAATGGAGATGAAGAGAGGATCACAGATGTAGAAGTGGGTAGCCATCTGGGAACTAGCGACCATCGAACAATATGGTTCACAATAAACACAGCAATAGAGTCAAGCCATACAAAGGCAAAAGTACTGGACTTTAGGAGGGCTGACTTTGCCAAAATGGGTGAGTGCCTAAGGAATGCACTAGCAAATGGGCAGGAAGGGAGGGGTGGAAGAACAATGGGGAATAATAAAAACTGCCATCACAGAGGTAACAAGCCTTTGTGTGAAGCAAATAAACAAAACAAAACGATGTAAGAAACCACTATGGTTCTCAAAGGAAGTGGCAGTGAAGGTTCAAGAGAAAAAGAAAGCATTCTAGGAAGTACAAGGAATCACAGAAGGAGCAGGACAGAGAACTGTATCATTAAAGCAAAAGGAAGCTGGGAAGGCAGTCAGAACAGCAAAAGGCTGAAACCGAGGAAAAGATAGCCAACCTCAGTTAAGAAGGGGGATAAAACTTTTATAGGTACATCAGGAGTGAAGGAAGACCAAGGAGGATAGTGTGCTTAATAAAGGGGAGGAGGGTGGGCAGAGGTGACTGTGAAAAGGCAGAGATACTAAACAAATATTTTTGCTCAGTATTTACAAAGGAAGAGGGGGAGGTACCTAATAACAAACAGTAGAAACACTCTGGATTCAGAAGTTGATACCAGCCCATTTACAGAAGAAAGGGTTCTGAAAGAACTCTTAAAACTGAAGGTGGACAAAGCAATGGGGCCTGATGGGATTCATCCCAGAATTCTAAAAGAACTAAGGGTAGAACTAGTGACACCACTGACTACCCTCTTTAACAAATCATGGGAGGATGGGGTGGTACCCGAGCACTGGAGGAGGGCAGATGTGATTCCCTTCACAAAAGTGGGTGCAAGGCAGAAGCAGGAAACTACAGACCTGTTAGTTTAACCTCAGTGGTAGGGAAATGATGGAGTCACTTCTGAAGGAAAGAATTGTCGAGCATCTAGAGGCCAGAGGGCACAGGACCCAAGGCAGCATGGATTCACAGTGGAAGGTCATGCCAGACAAATCTGATAGATTTCTTTGACTGGGTGACCAAAGTAGTAGATCAGGGAGGGGCTGTGGACATGGTCTACCATACTTTAGCAAGGCATTTGACATAGTCCCACACAAAAGATTAATATACAAGTTAGCCAGCCTGGGAGTGGGTCCCAAGATGACAGCCTGGGTAAAGAATTGGCTGGAGAATAGGACACAGAGAGTAATAGTAAATGGAGTCCACTCTGAAGAAAGGGGTTACTAGTGGGGTACTGCAGGGTTCAGTATTAGGACTGGTCCTCTTCAATGTCTTTATAAGCGACATTGCAGAGGGACTGGAAGGAAAAGTATGTCTCTTTGCAGATGACACAAAGGTCTGCAACAGAGTTGATGCATAAGGTGGGGTGGAAAGGAAGAAAATGGACTTGTCAAGGTTGGAGGAATGGTCAAATGTATGGCAGCTTAGATTCAACGCAAAGAAGTGCAAAGTAATGCACCTGGGAAACAAAAACCCAGAGGAAGAGTACACAATGGGGGGTGAGATACTGACTACAACAAAAATGGAAAGGGACCTGGGGGTAGTCATATCAGATGACCTAATGGTGGGCCAGAAATGTGAGAAGGCAGTAAGGAGGGCTGGGGGATACTGGGATGCATAGGGAGAGGCATCACCAGTAGAAAACAGGAAGTTGTTGGCCCTCTGTACAGACAGCTGGTAAGACCACATCTGGAGTACTGTGTACAGTTCTGGAGACCCTATCTCCACAAAGACATAGACAGGGTGGAGGCTGTTCAGAGGAGGGCAACCAAAATGGTGCAGGGTCTGCACCCGAAGACATATGAAGAAAGACTAAAGGAGCTTAAGATGTATACCCTTGAAGAAAAGAGGGAGAGGGGGGGACATGACTGAAACTTTTAAATACCTCAGGGGAATAAACAAAGTCCAAGAGGGTAGCATCTTTCAGAAAAAGAGATGTGCAAGAACAAGGGAGCACAATTTGAAGATTGAGGGGGGGATGACTCAGAAGTAATGTGAGGAAATATTTCTTCACAGAGAGGGTTGTAGATGCATGGAACAGCCTTCCTGAGGAGATCATAGGGCCAAAAATAGTGGGGGAATTCAAGAATGCATGGGACAGACATAAGGCAATTCTAGTGGGGAGGTAGGAGGAAGTAGGCTGTTGGTTAACTAGGATCTGCAGCTTATCCTTTAGGTAGGGAAATGGGCAGACTAGGTTGGCCAAGTGGTCCTTATCTGCCATCATATTTTATGTTTCTATGTTCTATGTTTCTATGTAAGGGAGAATCTGAAAATATTCAGAGGTATGCCACCGCTGAAACCACTGTTTGACAAATCCCTCAGAATCTCATATCAGAGAGGTAAAAACCTGTGCCTGTACACGGTTATCAGCCAAAACCCTCTGCAAAACCAACAAGACCCAAGTGGGGTTCAAAACCCCATCTCTCTTCTCCTTATTTACTGTCCCACCTCCTAAGAATGCTTTCTGCCTCATACCTTCTATCTGTCATCCTCACTTCCTCCCTCTCCTCAATCTTGCCAGCTCCCAGTCCACTAGCAGGGTTCTCATCATCCTGAAGGGGAATAGGTTTTGGATCACACCCCCCTCTCTCCTCTAACTGGCCAGATCATAGTCCCCTTGCATGGTTCTCATCATCCTGAAGGGGAATAGGTTTTGGTGGCCCTCTCCACCTCCAACTCCTCCTCCACCATCTTAATACAGCTCAGTATAGTACTTAGTTTCCCCCTGCCCATCTTCCACCCTTCCCTTGCACTTAACTGAGTGCCTCTGAATCTGCCATCACTTGGAACTATTTCGTTCTCTGTTGTACTATTGCATTATTATTCTGTCTGTTCCTCTTGCCTTCCAGTTCTGTTTAGCTCTGCTAGTTCCTCCTTTAGCTCCTTAAGTACCCTGGGATGTATGCCATCAGGTCCCATTATCCACCCTGAGCTTAGCAAGCTCTTGTAGGACCCTTTCTTTTGTGAAGGGAGTAGTGCTCACCTCCCTCCCCCCTGTGTCCATGATGCTGAGCTGTGGGCCCTGCCCTACCTTCTCTTCAGTGAATACTGAGCAAAAGTATCTATTTAGGATAGATGCCTTTACAGGTCCTCCTCCTCACATGCTCCCTTTTTCTCCATTAAGCTTAGCACACCCCTCTGGACTTTCTCCTTTCACTAATGTATCTATAGAAAGTCTTGTCACCTTCTTTACTGTTTGTGCTAGTGTTTCCTCAGTTTGGGACTTTGCCTGCCTTACTGCCTTACCTGCTTCCCTTAGGGCAGTTTGGTATGCCCCCTATCTTCATCCCGCTGTGTTCCCTTATATTTTCTGAAGGCCAGCCTTTTGGCTCTGACCTTTTCTGCTACTGTATTTGAGAACCAAAGTGGTTTCCTTCTTTTTGCACTTCCTTTCTGTCTAACACAATGGGATGTTGCTTCAAGTATTGTATCCTTAATGCTTGCCCACTTTGCCTGTACCTCCTCACCTGTGTTTCTTTTGCCAGGGCTAGCTTAACTCTGTTGGCCATCTTATCAAAGTCAGCTCCTCTGAAGTCCCATATTTTTGCCTTGGAATGGGATGATTTAGATGTAGTAGCCAAATTGAACCATACCATGTGATGGTCACTGGCCTCCAGGTGACCTTCTACCTGGAGATCTGTGATCCTTCTTTGTTAGTCAGTACTAGATCTAGGATAGCCCTGTCTCTTGTGGGTTGCTGTACCAGTTGTTTGAGGCCCCCCTGCAGGGAATCCACTATGAGTCTAGTTCTGGCAGATGTTCCTGCTGGTATTGACCAATCTGTATCTGGCATGTTGAAGTCTCCCATTATCAGAACCTCCCTTTAGCTGTCATGTTTTGTATATCTTCTAACAGTAATGTGTCTATGTCCTCCTCTGGTCTGGGGGCCTGTAGACAACCCCAGTTCTTATGGCTGTCCCATTTCCTGTTTCCAGGGTGACCCACAGTTCTTCTGGCTCCTTGTGTATTCTGAATTTCTGTAGCTTTGATATTTTCATTAACATACAGGGCCACTCCTCCCCTTTGCACCTCGGTCTCTTCTGAACAATACATAGCCAGGTACTGAAGTCTCCAAGTGTGGTTACTGGTAAACCACGTCTCACTAATTGCTACTATGTCCAGTTTAGCCTCTGACATTATTGCCTGCAGGTCTGGGATCTTATTTCCCAGGCTGTGAGCATTTGTGTACATGATTTTCCATTGGCCAGATTTTGGTGTGTTAGTTGTTGGGTGAGGTTTGGCATTACCTGTGCATCGTATGGGGAGACAAACCTTTTTCTTACCTGGTGATGCAAATGAGCAGCAAACACACTGAATTCCAGTTTGACCACTAGCTGAGGGGAGAGTGTTCTTCCCATTCAACGTATGGGGTGCTGCACCCTCTCCCCATTTGCTAGTTTAAATATTCTGCAAAGACGTCAAACTTCTGCCCCAATGCACTGACTCCTCTTTAGTCAGATGCAGTCCATCAAATTTAAGAACTTTCGCTCCCAGAACTGTTGCCAGTTCCTACAAATCTGTGTCCTTTTCCTGGCACCAGTCCTTGAGCCATGTGTTTAGCTCCCCTATCTCCCTTCTCTGACCTTCCGTCCATCTGCTCCCTTCTCCCAGACTGGCAGGATCTCAGAGAAGGAGATGCCGACGAAATAGATGATAGTTTGTCACCCAGCCTAGTCAGGTGTTCCTTGGTCTCCACAACTGACCGGCTGGCGAGATCATTAGTCCCTATGTGTACTAGGACATCAATGTTTTCCTGCTTTGTGAACAATTTTAGCAATGCGGTCAGTGTCTCTCCATGCTGATGTACCTGGGAGACATCTGACCATCACCCTGGCTGGAGATGGGTATCAACTCCCCGAATCATGGAGTCTCCTATGATCAGAAGTTTTTAGTTTCCTTTGTGCTTGCTTAGTTTTGGTTCTCTGATTTGGGTGAGTTTTGTTGTGCTAGCTCCTGTGCCGGAGTGTCCTGCTCTGCAGTGTCTTCTGCCTCTTTATTTGATTTCAGAGATAGAGGCAGATACCTGTTTGTAGTGTTTATATGGTTTTTGGAGGTAATGTGTTGGAGAGCAGAGAGTGATGGGGCACCTGATTTGCTCCTCCTAACCACCTGCCAACCTCCTGGACCAACTACCCTCTGCGGTTGAGGTTTTCTGTTGGATGCTGGGAAATGGCGGTGGTTCTTATAATGTATTTCCTCTTCAATATGAAATTTGAGGCGTGCAATCTCTGCCCATGCTGCCCGGAGCTGAGACCTAAGATCTCCAAGGCCCAGCATGTAGGACAGTGTCCTAAATCCTGTAAGAATGTCCTTCTGAAAATTGTTCCACAGTACCTGCAGTTAATGAAATCCATTCCAAATAAGTTGCTGGGTTTGTAACCTAGTCAGAGTAATTAGAAGGAAAAATGCAAGTAATGGTTTAATTGTGCTTTGTTTAACTTGTTATAACAAGTTAAATTACTAGTGCCCTGTAAATGAGATCACCTTGTGGAGGCCCCACTGATCCGCCCCTTCCTGCTCTGCCACAGGAAATGTCACAACTGTGGTACCCTATAAATGGAGTGTAGCGTGGGGTGGTTGGGGATGGGGTGGTGGCTGGGCCCTTCCCCTGCCTAAAAGAAGAACCACGGACGAAAGAACAAGGAGGTAAGAGCAGAAACAATCAGTCAACAACAAATGCAGTAACCCCTGAAAGCTAACCTAATGTTAGATAAAACTGTAAAACCTGTAAAGCACCACCTGTAATAATTTCAGAGAAGATATACCCTGTAAGAAACACTTTGCTCCAGAGAAAATAAAGCAGTAACAGAAGATATACCTTGCAAAGACAATTTGAATCAGAAGATTACAGCAGTAATCTGTTAGCCACACCTGTAGGCACACCTTGTAATAATGCAGAAGAAGGTATACCAGCAACAACAATTTGAATCAGAGAAAAAATAAAGCAATGAAATGTTAGCAACAAACAGTAGCAATCCCTGTGAGTAAAAAATAAAAACACCACCACACAGTAAATCTGCTTAGCCAAACTAAGTCTTAATCCTTCTCCCTTGCTCTGGTAAGTTTCTCTACTCTGCCTTTCAAGCAGTCTTAGAAGGAAAGAGCTCAGGTGAAGCTAGGTGCCTTGGCCAGCAAACCAAGTCTTCTGCAAAGAGACATACTTTCCCTTACAGTCCCTCTGCAATGTCACTTATAAAGACATTAAAAAGGACCGGGCCCAGTACTGAACCCTGCAGTACCCCACTAGTAACCCCTCTTTCTTCACTGTGGACTCCATTTACTATTACCCACTGTGTCCTGTTGTCCAGCCAATGTTTTACCCAGGCTACCAGCCTGGGACCCACTCCCAGGCTGGCTAATTTGTTTATTAATCTTTTGTGTGGGACTGTGTCAAATGCCTTGCTAATGTCTAGGTAGGTCATGTTCACAGCCCCTCTCTGGTCTACTACTTTGGTCACCCAGTCAAAGAAATCAATTAGATTTGTCTAACATGACCTTCCTGCTGTGAATCCATGCTGCTTTAGGTCCTGTACCCCACTGGCCTCTAGGTACTCAACAAATCTTTTCTTCAGAAGTGATTCCATCATTTTCACTACCACTAAGGTCAAAACTGACAGGTCTGTAGTTTATTGTCTCTGTCTTGCTCCCACTTTTGTGAAGGGGAATCACATCTGCCCTCCTCCAGTCCTCAGGTACCACACCATCCTCCCATGATTTACTAAAAAGGGTAGTCAGTGGTGTTACTAGTTCTTCCCTTGGTTCTTTTAGAATTCTGGGGTGAATCCCATCAGGCCCCATTGCTTTATCCACCTTCAGTTTTAAGAGTTCTTTCAGAACCCTTTCTTCTGTGAAAGGACTAATATCAACCCCCTATCCAGGGTGCTTCTATTGACTGGATGAGGTATCTCCCCCTGCTTCTCCATTGTGAATACTGAGCAGAAGTATTCGTTCAGTATCCCAGCTTTTTCACTGTCGCTCTCTGCCCAACCAACTTCCTCTTTATTCAGCCTCAGTATCCCTGCCTTAGTCTTTCTTTGCTCCCTAATTTACCTATAAAAGGTTTTATCCCCCTTCTTAACCGAGTTGGCTATCTTTTCCATGGTTTGGGCCTTTGCTATTCTGACTGCCTTCCCAGCTTCCTTCTGCTTTAACTGGTACATTTCTCTGCCCTGCTCCTTCTGTGTTTCCTTATACTTCCTGAATGCTGTCTTTTTCTCCTTTACCTTCCCCGCCACTTCTTTTGAGAACCATAGTGTTTTTTTCTTTTGTTTTGATTTGTTTATTTGGTTCACACAAAGGCTTGTTGCCTCTGTGATGGAGGTTTTGATGTTTCCCCATTGTTGCTCCACCCCACCTTCTTGCCTTTTTGTTAGTGCTTTTCTGAGTCACTCGCCCATTTTGACAAAATCAGCCCTTCTGAAGTCCAGTACCTTCACTTTTGTGTGGCTTGACTCTACAGCTAAGTTTATCGTGAACCACACTGTTTGGTGGTCGCTTGTTCCCAGATGGCTACCCACTTCAAGATCAGAGATCCTCTCTCCATCCCCATTTGAGAGTACCAGGACAAAGATTGCTCCCTCCAAATTGGGTTCCAAAACTAGCTGTTTGAGGCACTTCCCTTGTAGGGCATTGAGAATAGCCCTGCTCTTGGATGTGGCTGCAGCAAAGGTGCTCCAGTTAACATCTGCATATTCAGTTCCCCCATCAGCAATATCTCCCCTTTCTCTGCCATCCCAAGGATGCCTTCTGTCATTTCCTTGTCCATTTCCTCCCCCTGAGAAGGGGGTCTGCATACAACTCCTGTGCAGATTGTGGAGCCATTTTCAGTCTCCAGGGTGACCCACAGTGCCTCCTCTCCTCCCTGTTTACCCTTTAGTTCTGTTGCTTTCATCCTTTCCATTACATAGCGAGCTACTCCTCCTCCTCTTCTTCCCTCCCTGTCCCTCCTGTAGATTGTGTACCCTGGTATGTTGACATCCCAGTCGTGGTTCTTTGTGTACCATGTTTCTGTGACTGCCATGATATCCAGGCATCCCTCTTCCATCAAGGCCACCATTTCGGGGAGCTTTTTACCTAGACTTCGGGCATTGGTACTCATTACCCTCCATTTTTTTATGGCTTTATTTCTTTTTGCCCCATCCCTGTCCTTACTGCCTTTGCCTTTTTCTCCATTTACCCCTGTTCTTCTCCCTATCGACTGTTCTCTCTTGGTGTTTACCTCACTAACTGCCCTGATTTTTTTGAGGGGGGCTGGGATTTCCCTTTTCCTTTTCAGTGCCTTCTCCCTCGGCTAGTTTAAATGCTTGCCAATGAAGCATTTAAACCTATCACTTAGGATCCTGGTTCCCCTCCTGGATAGATGCAGACCATCGCACCTGTATAGGCCTGCATCCCTCCAGGTGGAGCCCCAATCCCCAATGAAGCCAAAACCCTGAGCTCTGCACCAGTTGATCAAACCAGTCATTGAATCTCATGGTGTGGAGTACCCTAGCCTCATCCACGCCATAGTCAGGTAGCACTTCCCAGAAAGCTACCATGTGTGCTACTTGTCTAAGGCCCCTCCCCAACTCCACAAACTCCTGTTGCACTGCTCTGATCCCATTCTCAGCCAGGTCATTCGTCTCTAGGTGGATAATGACATCCAGCTCACTCCCCCTTGCAGCTGCTCCCACGATCCTGAGGATTAATTTCCTGTCCTTCCAAACCATGGTGCTTGGCGGGCACCTTACCTCCCTTTCCCCTCCCTCCTCCCTCCCTGCCCCAGTTCTACCCCCTAACAACTGAGTCCCCCAGCAGGAGTTGTTTCCTTCCCCTGTGAGATCCTGTTCCACCCTCCTGTGGGACTCCTTTGTGGAGGTTCCCAGCATTCTCCTTGGTGTCCACTGTGGGTGTCTCCATAGAGGAACCATGCTCCATCAGAGTGGTGACTAAATTGTGGAGAGGCACAACTGGAGGGATGCACCTCTGTTCCACCACCCTCACCATCCCTGAGCCCACCGTGGTCCAACCACTCCTCTTTCTTGGCAATACAATTACAATATTAACCACTTTCCTAGAGCCACAACCATAGGTAGTTACAAATATGAAGGATTGTTCTATCTCTTCTTCCTTTTTTTCTTTTTGTAACAATAACAGTTCTCTAGATATAGTGTCTGTCAGTGCACTGGCTCTCTCAATGGCAGCCTGTCTGTATTCCCTTTCTCTGAGTCTATCAGACAATTCCTCAGCTCTCTTCCTGTATAAATCCTCTGTACCACAGTTCCTTTTAATGTGCATGAAGTGACCCTTTGGAGATATTTTTACCACATGTGGGGGGTGGCAGCTGCTAGTTAACAGAAGGCTGTTTCTGTCAGTTGGTTTCTTGAACAAATCAGTGACCAGGGTACTGTCATTTTGTTTGTAAATAGTTAGATCTAGGAAGTTGATCATTGACTGATCAGCTGTTATCTTAAATTTAAACTTAGTGTTAGTGCTCTCCAGATACGGTACAAATTTTGTGAGATCTTCCCTTGACCCCATCTGCACTAGGAATATACAATCAATAAAATGCTTATATACATCAATGTTATCAAAAAAAGGATTTGTTGCTTCATTACCCACATACAGCTTAATCTAGTTCAATGTCAGTTGGCATTCATCTGTATCCCCCTTCCCTGGGACAAGGCTGAAAATAGGCAGAATTGTCTAGTCCTCCTTTCCCGGTCAACAAAAACTAAATAAATAAAAATAAGTATTCATCTTCCCATTTACCCAAATATAGGATGACCAGGCTGGGTTCTAATGTTGCACCCATAGCTGTTCCCATTACGTATTTGTATACCTTGTCTTCAAGCATGAAGATATTGTTTCTTAACACCATCTCAGTAAGTTCTAAAACCATGTTGATTCTTGGTTGTGAAAATTCAGTATATTTTAGTAGACAGTGCTCAATTGCTCCTAACCGCCCTTCCTGTGGCATGTTTGTGTACAAAGAGTCCATGTCTAATGTAACTAGCCAACACTGTGTTTCAGTTTGCATTTCATCAAGGACTGATAATATGTGGCTGGTGTCTCTTATTTAACTTTTCATTCTGGGTACAATTGGCAGATAAAGCTATCCACATATCTTGATAGAGGTTCAGTTACCCATCCTATGCCTTATATTATGGGTCTGCCTGGAGGTGTTGTGGGGTTTTGATGAATTTTGGGATGGATATATATGGCTGGCTTTCTGGGATACTGTACTATACGGTAGTACAATTCATTGGTAGTAATAAAGTTGTTCTGGTATAATTCCATTAAGTAGGATTCAATGTCCCTTTTGATTTGATCTGTGGAGGGGGGTGGTGGTCATAGATTAGGGGTTGGTAAAATTCCCTATCTGACAACTGCCTGTATATCTTCTGTGTGCATTGTTTTGTATTCTGGATCACAATACTGCCTCCTTTATCTGCTGGCTTGATGGTAATGTTGGGATCACTGGCTAATTGTCTAACTGCTTCCCTTTCATTACATGACATATTGCAATATGGTAACTTGGGATTTAGCTAGTACAACTCATCCATGTCACTAATGCAGCAGTATAGAAATATTTGGATCCTGGGGTCTAGTAGGAGGCAAAACAGGGAGGGAGGTCTGAATGTTTGGTCTATATTTACATTTATATAATCAGTATTACCTCTATCCATATCTCTATCACTTTCCTCATTCACATTTAACATTTCCTTATTGCCAAAGAATATTTTTAAATTAAGTTATCTGTCAAATTTCTGAATGTCCAGAAATGCAGAGAACTGAGTTACACTGTGGGTGGGTACAAAAGAGAATCCTTTACACAGTACCTATATTTCAGTTTCAGTTAATGTTCTATCTGATATGTTAATGACTGTCAGCAACGGTTGATCACCAATTCTCCTCAAACCCTTCCTCTTGCCTTTCCCCTGGCTCATCCTCATCCTCTTCTTCCTGTGCTGTCTTCTTGGAACCAGAATCTTGTTTTTCTGGTGCTCTTCCTGGGCAACCCCTGTCCAGGAGGAGTAACCCCTAAAAAGGCTCATGTTCACCTTCACTTTCCACCTCTGGGGCACTCTCCCCTGTTCTGTAATCCACACTGGTAGTATCTGTATGCTTCAAAATTGATCTTGGAGTCCTGATTTCCCCAGCATCCACCATTGGTTGATCCACTGTCTCAGTTGCTGCTTGCTCATTTGTGGCTTTTGATGCTTTCCAGTTGAAGACTTGATCTTTTAAATAATCATTCGTATCGCTTACAAATTTTCTTTATTTCTGCATCTGTATTTTTTGGTCGTAAAATCTAAGGTAATCACTGAACTTAGTTTGGCACCTCTGATAGTCGGGGTGGGTTTTAAAACTTGCCACTACCAGTTCTTGTGCCTGTACCCTTTGTTTTACTTTATGTGATTTGTTGCTGTCATGTGCAATTAAGTCTATTAATTTCAGAGATGCTTCTTGCATTATTTGGTTCCATTTACTCACAAAGTTAGGTTGACCAAGTCCCCACATAGGTCTTTTTAGTATCCTTAAGCCCCTTGGAACTCTCTTGACTTTTAGATATGCCATCATTGCTAGCCTTTGCCAGTGCAACCTCTGTGTTTTTGTTGCCAGTTCTTCAAGTTGAACAAAATGCTTCTCAGATTGAGTTAGGAGGTACCACTCATTCAATGTTATTACTAGCTGCATTTGCATCTGTAATTCCAGCTGTATTTGATGCATTGAGGTTTTCAAGGAGTGGGTTTTTGACCAAGTGGCCCGTAAACAGGATTGAGTACAAACTGTCTCCTTCAGTATTTCCTTGTGCAGAGCTCATTCCTGGTACATCATCCATACTGTAGTCCATGTGATCTGAATACTATTGTTGTAGGTTTCAATTAAACCTCATGCTAACACCTAAGGAAAGTTCCATGTCAGAGAGAATGGAGGTGAGCACTGAGGTGGTGGTGTTTAGTCCTGTATTATATAAACACTTGACAAAGAAAAGGAGAGCGCTCACGCCTACTAGGATTAATCAGATACAAGCACGTAGTTTAAATGATTTCGCTGCTTCTTTTATTGTCCATTTTCACAGCAGTTGGCAATGCAACAGGGTAGACAGTGCCTCCCCGCTGTCCTTTTACATTTCACCCAAACAAATGGACTTCATCAGAGAATGCAGCTTGCACTAAGTAATGTGATTTTATACACCCATTGATTAATTAAACAATTGCCCCATCACCTGTTTCAAATACATTCTGTGTGATGATCACAAAAGTGCATGACAGTTTGACTGCAGATTTTGTAGCGTGTGGGGCGTAGATTTTGCAGAGTATACCAAGAAATGTGATAGGTGATGACCTTGAGTCCATATTAAATCAGAGGGAGCAGGAATGGATCTACAGTCTAGGAGCACTCAAACACAGAGGTGTGAATGACAAATGTGAATTGAGACCATTCCTGGTAAAGAGGAAGTAACCCCCCCAACCCCATCCTAGAGATTAACAAAGAAAAGCTTGAGCTCCAGTAAAACAGATGTCTTGAAGCTTTACATCCTGAGTTGATATTAAAACAGACATAAATACTCTGTTTTTTGCTTACATCTCGGTGTTTTCTTCCAATGCAGGTGATCTGGACAAAATGTTGAATTTTGAAACAAGCACAAGGATTTTTGAAATGAAATAATGAAGAAAACAAGAACTTTGTTTTTGTTCTGCAGTTAAACTGTCATGCACTTATGTGATCATCTCACGCAGAATGTATTTGAAACAGGTGATGGGGCAATTGTTTAATTAATCAATGGTGTATAAATCATGCTGCTTAGTGCAAGCTGCATTCTCCGATGAAGCCCATTTGTTTGGGTGAAATGTAAGCAGGCAGAGTGGATGCGCTGTCTACCCTGTTGCATTGCCAACTGCTGTGAAAATGGACAATAAAAGAAGCAGCTAAATCATTGAAACTACCTGCTTGTTTCTGATGATCCCTAGTAGGGGTGAGTGCTCTCCTTTTCTATGCCTTGAAGTGGCTTATCTGTTTGTAAATTCTATATGGTTCTACAGTCTATGCACTGCCAGTATTAAATGAACATTTACTGTATATACATGTCACAGTTATATGTTCTTAATATCCTCATTTGACTCCATCGTCTGAAGTGTACAGCAGTAATGTATATCAGCTTGCTAGATTAACAACACCTTAAATGAAAGCCATAGTCAGCAATCAACATGTGTAATCACTGCCATCTTCAAAGTGGAACACAGTGCTGCAATCAAGTCTCACGCCAACCTATCCATTCACTGCAGACTATTATATGAAACACCCAATGTGCTGGGAGAAACATCATGAAAAATAGGTTATTTGTCTGAAAAGGACTTTGTAGGGTGTAATAACTGTTACAAAAAGATAGATAATTTCCAATGTGTCTTTGCTTGTAAATTGGAGAGATTTACAAACAAAGATCCACATTCATGCATTCTAAAGCCTTAACCCCAGTTCAACACATCATGTGTCTGCAAATTTAAGAGTGGGGAGAGGAGTAAGCTGAATAATAAATGTATCAACTGGCACTAGATAGCATTGTCTAAAATACTTCATAGATCACACCACAGCCAACTCCCATATGCTTAGCCTGACAATGGTCTTTATAATATGCACAAAAGAGTATGCATGACACAATAGGCATTGCAAGTTATCCATTGATGCCTAAGAACTAATCATTATTTGTGAACCATATTTGGAAATTGCATTACTGTATTACTGCATGAGTAGTGATATAAACAGTAAGATGGTGAGAAACTGATCTTGTAAGGCTAGAAAGGACCACATGTAGCCTCCCAGGTTCAGACCTACTGGTGCTCCCCCCAAGACTTCCACCGCAGCCCATGTAGAAAGACTACAAAGATTCTGTAAGCCTAACAAAATAAAATAAATTAAAATGTCAGATTTCTTTAGCTCCCATTTTTGTTTCATTGGTGGTGATTCACTAAGGTGCTTTGCGGTACACATGGTGAGTATGCATGGCATGTAGAGAGATATGTACAGTACTCTTGTAGCACATGCAGGTGCGGTGTGCATGTACCATGTGTACTTGCATGCAGAGGACCACCCTGTAAAAATGTGCACTGGCAGGACATGCAGGTGTGGAGGGGCAGGACAGTGGAGCAGATAAGTGGAGCACACTGTACACGTATGCGTGAAGGTACATACGTCATATAGCAGCATGCAGAAGCAGGGGTCAGCCTAAATGGCAATATGGCAGCCGTAAAGGCAGAAGTGGAAGACATACACTGCTGAACAGCATGGTGCCACACAGAGGTGGAGTGCAGGTGCATGCTATGTCTTCAGCAGACCCCTGCCCCGAGCCACATCCCACAAGACAGTAGCGCACCAGATGAAGACCATGTCCGGCACACATGCAACCATGTCCAAGCACCACAAGGAACAGCTGATACACTTAGCTCATACCCAGTGAAGTACCCAAGCAGGCACTCTCCAGACACACCACACACAGAAAAGCCCAGCAAAGGCAGGACAGTGGAATGGTACCACAGCCAACAGACACGGAACACCCAGGCACAGAGCAGCATTCAGGCCACACACACAGAACAGGGCCCTGCACAGTGCAGCATGCAGACAGTAGCAACACACAAGGACCTCAACAGACAATTACCACACAGCACACCTACAAAATAACTCCCATACTGCTATACAGCAGGACAAATAACAGACATGCAGATGGCAGCTGCAAAACATACCCATTATATTACAAACAGCAGGACAGGGGAAGGGACAGGGATTAGGGAAAGGGACACAGCTCAGCAATCCCCCACTACCCATGAACACAATGCCCTTGATGGGACAGTCAGTCTGAGTTAGATGCAGATGTGATAGACATGGGCAGGGTGGTTCTTATGAAGGGCCTCTCCACCAGGACTAGCCAATGCAGGGGTCCTCTGTACCGCAGCAATGAGAAGAACAGACAGGAAAGTGGACATCAGTACCCATGCCAGCCTACAGGTGCTCCAAGCACACACACACACGCACACGCACACACAAAAGCACACACACCAGCTGTACAGGCTTTAATCCTACCTTGCTTGGCTCCCTGATGGTCCAGAAGTCCCCAGTCTCATCCCAGTAAACCCAGTCTGATCCACCCTTTTGCAGCGAGAAATAGCCTGGTGTGTCCTGTGACAGGTGATGCCATGGGGCCACCACCTGGCCTGTGGCCCTGTCCCCCAGGTCCAACCTCTGCAGCACCATGAAGGCCGGATTATTCTTTGCAGTCTGAAAGACACAGCACAGGAGAGTACATTACAAATGGACCCTGGGCACGTGCCCTGCACAACCATATCCCAGGGAACAAATACATAAATCAGGCTTCATCTTCACCTCCCACACATTGCCTGTGGGACAGCTCATCTGGTAACACGTGCTGGAGACGCAGAACAGTCATCTAGTCAGGCTGTGCCTGCTGCACACTGCAACCATGCTTCCACCCTCAGCTGCCATTGTTGCCACAGTGGAAGGGGTATCCGGGCAAAGCCATGATGTTATCACTGTGCGGTACACCCCACACCCATGACATGTGTACTGGTGCCTCCCTTTAAAGGCCATGTGGGGCATTAATTGCTGTTGTGTAACACTGAATGTTACTGAGGTGCTGCAGGATACAGTATGTGTCCTGGTGCACTACTGAACATCATACTCATTGAGGATGCCCCAGCGCAACCACGGGCAAGGTGCAGATGCATCCGTCCATTTGCATTCCATCCGTGGTTAGTGGCAAACACACTGCATGATACTGAATGTCTGAAGCATTACCATGTGGAGCATGCCACCCTGAGAAACATCTGTGACATTCTCCATGGACACATCCAGCCATACACACTTTGGTCCATGGCCATGTCTGTGGAGACAATGGTCATGTGTGCCTTGCAGTACAATGCCACAAGGTTGTTCCAGAGGATGACCAGCGATGTAACAGGCATGAGTCAGTCATCTGACTCCTCAGGGTAAGGACCTCTATGGCCCAGTGATCCTTTTGCTAGTGGGCTCCCTCCTGGTTCAGTTACCTCCCAGCCAACATAGCTGACTCCACTAAGCTTGGTCCTTTCAAGGTCTCCCTCAGAAGCCATCTGACAAGCATTCGCTGCTGCAACTGCACATAATCCCCCACCTGCCCCTTACCCTCACCCCTAGACTGGGTCTACCCTGTCTACTTTTGCTGTATATGCCTGGGGTCTCAGGCAACATCTGCTGACTAGTGTAATAAAATATCTCTGGTTGCTACCTGATGTGGTACTCGTGTACCTATATTATGACTACTGTGATCTACTTATTACCAAGCTTGTCCCACCAGTGAATGCCTGTAATGCTGGTTGTTTTGTTAATCTAAGCATTATGCACTGTACTGTTTTGTTTGCTGTGATGTATTGCTCTCTTGACGAGGTGCTTTTGTAAATGAGTCTTTGACTCAAAGGTCTGTAAACTGATGATCTAATAAATAAATAAATCTGTGTCATGGGCCCTGCATTAGGTCACTGATGCGCTGTTGCACCATATGGCAAACCACATCTGGTCCCCTACAATGCCAAGGGATATCAGGGTGGGCAAGGAGGCACTCTACAAGAGGTATGGAATGCCTAACATGTTAGGGGCAAGAGAGTGCACACACATCACCATACTGGCACCATCTGTGGATGAGGAGGGATACCGTAATTGCAAAGGTACCACAGTATCAATTGACAGGTGGTCTGTGACACACGTGACATTCTCACAAATGTGTGCGCCAAGTATCCATTCTCATGTCACAACGCTTACATATTCAGCAACATTGTGCTATAGCGACATCTGGCTACACTTGCTGTGGAGGATGGCTGGATCATAGGTGCACACTGTCCATGTCTGTCCATGCACATGTGCTACTGTGCATCACCATCTGTGTACTAATGTTGTCTATTCCCACCCACAGGAGACAGTGGCTATCCACTTTGGACATACCTCCTGATGCCTTGCCTGGCATCACAGGGCCCTGCAGAGGATGCCTCTAACCACACCCATAGGAGGGCATGGAACATGTACCATTGGACTGCTGTAGATGCAGTTCCGGTGCCTGGATCACAGTGGTGCACAATGATGCTTGGGACAGGCAAGATGTGCAGAATGTTCACCGCATGTGCCGTGCTGCATAACATCTGCATGTGATGACATTTGCCTCTTCCCCCTGATGTGGCACCAGACATGGCACCAGACGTGCCACCTGGTACACCACATGCTGCAGCACCAAGACCAAATCCTGATGGGCACCATGAGGATGATGGGTTGTATCCACCGCCACATGTTGCACCCTTGCTAGAGTGCATGGTGGGCCTTGCTGTTTGGCACCACATGGCGCATGGTATCCTAGTCTGACAGGGTGTGTGTACATGGATGTGATGATGACACCATGCCACTGATTGCCAATCTCCCTATACCCAGTCATGGCTGTGTGCACCATGTCATGGTTGCTATTGTCATACCAGGCACTATGTAGCAGTGCAGGGTACACCTTTGTACGTGTGGCACAGTTTGCAGCTTCCGGCCAGTACAGAGGGTGTCACTACAGCTGTGCAGGTGTGTGCTGTACTGTGTGGGTAAGCTGCGCACCATGTAGTGGTAGAGATGAGCAAAACTGGCAAATTTGATTAAGCAAAATATGTCATGAAATTTGCCTGTTTGACAAAACTTTTTCGCTGAAGCGAAATTCGGAATTTCACCTATGTAATGCAAAATTTCATCTGCACAAGGCAACATTTCACCTGTGGAAGGCGAAATTTCATCCATGGAAGGTGAATATTCGCATTTCGCAGGTAAAATTCCATATTTTGCAGCCGGAGAAATATTTTGCGTAATGGGTAAATTTCATGAAATATTTCACACGACAAAATTGACAATTTTGTGGGAATTTTGCAACATCTGTACATATTGGTCATGAGGCTGTGGTGTTCAATGTGTTTGGGTTGCACCGGGGGGGCCTGCTGGGGTGACAGGGTGTGTTGTGGGTCCATGTGTACTGGGACTGTGACTGTGCATTACGCTATGCTGTTCACTTTTTCCAGCCTCCACAAGACTGTGTGGCTTGGCCTGGGCTTAGCTGCTATGCACGTCCATGGCTAGTGGTGTCCTCCGTGGCCTGTGATGCACGCTGTGTGTGCAGCACATCCATGGGTGTATTGTCCTCACTGTGCCAATGTGCCACTGGCATGGCCACTGCTACTGGGGGACAGGCCTGTGTATGCTGGTGCATTAGAACTGGTGGCTGCGTGCTGTGTCCCCTGCTGTCCATCTGCTGGTGGTGTGGCACAGGATGCAGCTGACTACCTATGTCCATGTGGTCGGTGATTGCCTCCAACAGGTTGGCCATCCTCTCCTGGGAATGGACCCCAGCAGCCACCACCTAAGTGAGCTGCTCCAGAGCCTGCATGTTCTCATGGCCCATGGGTGGCCTGTAACTGCTCATGCTCCAGCCTCCACAGATAAGGGTAGTAGGTCTGCAGTGGTCTACTGGATGTTGTCTGGTATGGCCCTCTGGTGGGCAGGGACTGTGTTGATGGTCCTGGCACATTATACGGGGGCACGGCAGGGGATGACTGAGTGTCAGGTCATCCCAGGGTGGCTGTGTTGATGCCCTGGCCACCCTGGCTACCACTGCTATTGATGGGCATCACCTGTGTACTGTGCTCCGGCTCTGCCATGTCCAGCGTTAGCCAGCTTTCTGTGATGTGGCATGGCATCATCCCTTCCTCTGTCATCATGGTGGTCTCCTGTGATGGTTGTGTGTTGCTCAGCTGGGTGTCCTCACTGTGGTGCACCCCACTATCATCGCCCAGCTGGGTGTCAACCCCTGCCCTTTGCTGTGTATCTTGTGGTGTGCTACCTGTTGTGGGTACATCCATACATTAGTGGTGCCACATGCTGCATATGCATGGCTCCCTGCACTACTTCATTCTCATGACTTCCCACTCTCAGTGGGAGTCTGTGTCGGTCCCGTGCTCAGTCCGGATGACCCCTCATCGGCACTGTTATCATCATACACTGTGAGGGGGGGGAAGGGTGGTTATTGTGGTCTGTTCCAGTGGTTACTTTGGTGCATCTGATTACCTCTGCATGTTGCATACCTCTCTTTCTGTCTACTCCATTGGGCTCATGGTCCTGCACGACGTCACTGATGGTGTCCGACAAAATCTTCTTGATCTGGTTCATGGGTGGTTTGGGCAGGGGTGGTCTGCCACTTATGGCTGCATGTGACTGCCTTGCTATGGTCAGCTTCTTTTTGACCTTGGATTGGAGGTCATGCCACTTGTGTTTGATGGTGGCCAGTGTCCATGACTCCAGTCCAGTGCCCTTCACAGCTGCCTGGAAGTCTAGCCACATGAGGGCCTTTGTCTTGGCGTGAGTGGAGAGGGATCTTGACCCATACAAGACATCATAGTGGTGATGGATGTTCATGACTAGCATGGCCAACTGTGCACTACTGAAGTTTGTGGACCTGGCTCATCTCCCCTGTCCCTTTCCACCTTGTCCATTGCCTCCACCACCAGTGTTGTTGGCAGTGCCGTAGCTGGACACTGCTGTTCTGGGATCTGGTTCTCCTGCATTCGTTCTGGCTCCATTATGGTTCCACAACTTGCGTTTCCAACTGAATGCAATTGCTCCGGGGTCTCCTTATATGGTGGGGTCATGGGCTGGGTACATGTTCCCGCACATCTCTTGGCACATTCCTACACATCTCTGCACACCTCTCTGCTCCATGCCCTTGCCTTTGTGGCATGTTGTGTGCCTGTTGGTGAAGACGGTATGTTCCCCTCTGCCTGCATGGCTTGTAGATGTGCACCTCTCCCTACAATGCTTTCCCGCATCTTACCTGCACCTCGGTAAATTGGGGTGTGTGAAAAAAATCTTGTGCAGGTGGAATGTAAGTGAAAGTCTGAATTTCGCTGCCGCAAAAGTTTGGAAATCAACTACTGATCTTTCTTGGAAATTCCACCTGCTATCCTCCATTTCCCCATTGACCAAAATAAAGAAATCCCAGGTGGATAGTGGTGCAACCAACTCCCACCCAATCACCTGGCACCCGATGTATTTAATAATCAACCAAACCCTGGAGGCTAGTGGCCCCTACCCCCAACCATCTGCCCACCAATGTCTCGCCCATTATTATTAGTCTGTTACCCCCCTCAGTGCCATCTCATCTCCATCCCCTGTATATTAAAATATTTTTCCCAGGAGGTCTAGTGGAACTACAGATGCAGCAAAATGTTATTTTTCTGGCGAAATTCTGGCAAAATTTCCAATTTTGCCCAGAAAAACATTTTGCATAAATATGGCCTTTTGGTGAAATTTTGCCAACCAATTTCACCTTGAATTTCACCTTGCACTTCTATAAGGCAAAATTAGGCAAAATTGAGCTTTTTCTCTGCTGGTGGTCACATGGTTGAGTCTAAACAGGCAAGAAGAAAGTGGTTCATTTCCTGTGCTACATATCTCAAGGAAGCAGGCACTCAATAGGAATATCTCCTTTTCAAACTTATTTCCTTCTTTCCAAACTTATGCATGGAATATGGTGGCTGATTTTAGCTAGCCAGAACACTAGCACCAGTGGTTCTATTTTTTTCTTTTATTCTTTGTTTTATTTTAATTTGTTTCAATAATTGCTTTAGATTTAGTTTAGCAGGCTAGTTACAGTGGAAGAAGTGAGGTAGACTAGTTCAAGAAAAATATCTTTTTGAGCTGTGTGTTCTGCTTCTGTTGTGTTTTCTGGTGTTCAACCAGTTTTATTGTGAGTCTCAATATTTTTCCAACTGCCGTGTGGCAGGCTGTGTAGTTGGAGGGTATCGAGACAAAGATTTTGTATTTTAATATTTTTTATCAGAACCGATAATGCTATCTCAGAGAGTGCTATCCCATAGCTGTTGATTGTGGCAAATTAGTGTAAGCAGTTCATTTTTTGAGGCAGCTGCTGGAGCAGATGGGTGTTTGTAGCCTGTGTCTATCCTGACATTCCAGATTCATCATGGAAGAGTTGTTTGAGGTGTTAATGCAGACCGGGATGGAAAGAACTTTGCGAAGGTGCAAGAGGTTGCTGGAAGAGCTGAAAGGAGAGTATCATTGGGCATGAGTGCTGGCAGTCTAATACTGCTCTGTGTTTCGGAAGTTGAACTTCTAAGACTTGCAATTATTTTAAAATCTGAATTGCTCATTTCAATCTCTGGGGTCTGCAGTTGGGTGGGGAGCTGCTTGGGCCTCAAGCAATTGGGATTGTAGATGAGGCAGCATCCTGCTTTAGGGCAGGGGCTTTCAGTGACTTTTGGGTTGATTGGCTTTCTGGCTGCTGGAGGAGGGCCAGGACATAGAGCCCTAGTCCATAGTCATCGGGTGGTTATTTTCAGCCTCCCCCCATATCTGTGGGCCTTTAGTTGGCCATTTTTAAATCAGCTGTTGGAGCAGCATTCTGGACTGTTATTTGAGGTACACAGTAAAGGTGACCCATGAGACTAGCCTGGAGGCTGGAGTGGGGGTTGGGTAGCCTACCTACTAGGGTGCTGGGGAACTGTGGTTGGAGGGTGATAGGGCTCTGGTTGCCCTTGGGTGTTCCCCAGGTGAGGATTTCAGGGTCTTCAGTTGATGACCCTGTTTTTCCAGGGGGTTGTGCTTCCCTGCTGTGGTTTATCGGGGGGGTTCTATTATGGGTAGTTGCTGCTTCATTATTCTGGTCTGTGAAGAAAGATATAATCCTGGGACTGGTTAGAGGATAGACTGTTCATTACTGCCTCAGAGTTGATTCTGGTTAGAGGTGGTGAGAGATCCTCCGTGTAATTTCTATTTGAATGTTTTTTATGAACTGGATGAAATGCTGGAGTGAGAGACTGGCATTTTCTTTGGACATGAAATTTTATTGCTGGTTGGGGGTGAGAGTCTTAACAGAGCATAATTGCACTTGGATTTCTGATCGAATTTGGTTTTATGTCTATTATTTTAATTTGTGAAAGAGATTTGTTAGTTTATTAGTTTAAGAGGTTATTTAAATGGTGGGGGTGGAATTTGGGGTTTGTTTTTAATTGTATTATTATGTATGTAACTGTCTATTTGGATTTTTTGTTTTGGGTATTAGGGGGCTGGTTATTCTGGTTTTGTTAGTATGTGTTGGCAGGCTGCTCTCCCAGTCAGGCGCTACTCCTCCTGCAAGTTTCAGGACCTCTGCCACTTTAATTGTCCTCCATTATCTGCTGCAGTTTATGGATGTTGTAGGGCTCTGGGGATAATCAGTGGAAGCTGTTGGGGGGGGGCTCTGGACCTGGAGATGGAGAAGAGTGGGGTGGCTGGATTGGGGTAGTAAAGACCAGGAGACACCCTGGGGCAAAATGGATCCCAGAGCAAGGTTCATCTTGCCTGGTACCCATACCCAAGGGCTCAGTGATTAGCAGGCTGGTGGTCCGTTCAGCCTCGGTGCCTCATCTGACTTGAATGGTGTTATGCAATGCCGGATCCATTGAAAACAAGATGGCTATAATAGCTGATCATGTTGGGTCATCAAACCTGGCTTGCATCACCGAGACATGGCTGGATGAAAATGCTGGTCCCATTTTGGAGTCATCGATTCCAGAGGGATTCTCTGTGATACAGCATTTAAGGCTGGATCACAGGGGCAGGGATGTAGCAATCTGTTTTAGACTGGGTTAGGGGCTTGTATCTGTGCCAGTTGAGGAGATCAGATCCTTTGAGTGTACGGTGGTCACAGGTGTAGGGTGCAGGATTCTTCTAGTCTATCGTCCACCTGGAGGTGAGAAGCAGTTCCTGCAGGAGGTCGTGTACTTCATTGTCGACATGATGTTGGACTCTCCCAGGTTGATGGTTCTGGATGACTTCAACGCCTGGGTCAACGATGAACTCTCGTAGTTTGGCCATGACTTTCTCCAACTTACGACCTTGTTGTGCTTTACACAGGCAGTTACCTCTGTGACCCATGATTCTGGTCAATCATTTGATCTGGTCTTCCTGCTGGGGATGGAGGCCTCAAACTTGGTGGTGGAACCTGTTGGGTGGTCAGACCATCACACTATAAGGCTGAATTTCCATATGCCTCCCTATAGGCCTGCCCCTGTGGAGATGGTCCATACCACCCTTTGAGGGGTGTGACCTCCGATGGTCTGCTGGTGGTGCTGGACATATTGGGATTACTGAGTTCAAGTATGGGTCTGGATAACCTGGTAATGGCCTATAATAAGGCTGTGATGGGGGCTCTGGATGCTATTGCTCCTGTCTGTGTTCACCCTCTCACCCTCCACCCTCTGTCCCCTTAGATTGATGGGACCTTGAGGGAGTTGCTGTGAGTGGGGCAAAGGATTGAGTGATGCTGGCAGAAATCGGGCCTTTATGCCGACAAACTTAGATTGGTAGATCAGTACAGAGACTATCAATCAGCCATTTCTTGTAAGAAGGCAACGTTCCTGTCCAGGGAGATTGCCGCAGCTCAGAACTGACCAGCTCAGCTCTTTCAAATGGTAGACAGATGGTGCAATCCAGCCTGTCTACATGTTCAAAGAGTGTTTTCACTGGAAAAGTGTGATGAGTTTGCTCACTTCTTTGTTGACAAGGTGGCTGACATCAGGTCCGAGATTCGATTGGCTCGCTCAATGGGGGATAGCAGCGGCCAGTGTGAGGTTGCTCCTTGTCATGGGTGGAGTAAAAAGACTACACAAGAAAGAACATATAAGGTACAACATACCAAAAAGGCATGGTTTTATTAAAGCAAAAATAAGTAAAAAGAAATGAAATAAATCCAAAACAACATACTGGTTTTCAGAAAACAGCAGAACATAAATCATAAAGCACAGCTTAGCTCGAAAGAGCATCTACAGCTAACATTATCTGTGCCTGATCTCCCCTGGCTATTGAATCTGGGATACAACAAGTCTTTGTGTGAAGCAAATAAACAAATCAAAATGAAAGAAAAAAACACTATGGTTCTCAAAAGAAGTGGCGGGGAAGGTAAGGGGAAAAAAAAGATAGCATTCAGGAAGTATAAGGAAACACAGAAGGAGCAGGACAGAGAACGGTACCAGTTAATGCAGAAGGAAGCAGGTAAGGCAGTCAGAATACCAAAGGCCCAAACAGAGGAAAAGATAGCCAACTTGGTTAAGAAGGGGGATAAAACCTTTTATAGGTACATTAAGGAGCAAAGAAAGACTAAGGCAGGGATACTGAGGCTGAACAAAGAGGAAGGTGGTTGGGCAGACAGAAACAGTGAAAAAGTAGGGATACTGAATGAATAATTCTGCTCAGTATTCACAATGGAGAAGCAGGGGGAGATACCTCATCCAATCAATAGAAGCACTCTGGATAGGGGGATTGATATTAGTCCTTTCACAGAAGAAAGGGTTCTGAAAGAACTCTTAATACTGAAGGTGAATAAAGCAATGGGGCCTGATGGGATTCACCCTAGAATTTTAAAAGAACTAAGGGAAGAACTAGCAACACCACTGACTAACCTTTTTAATGAATCATAGGAGGATGGGGTGGTACTTGAGGACTGGAGGAGGGTGGATGTGATTCCCCTTCACAAAAGTGGGAGCAAGACAGAGGCAGGAAACTACAGACCTGTCAGTTTGACCTCAGTGGTAGGGAAAAATGATGGAATCACTTCTGAAGGAAAGAATTATTGAGTACCTAGAGGCCAGTGGGGCACAGGACCCAAGGCAGCATGGATTCACAGTGGGAAGGTCATGTCAGACAAATCTAATTGATTTCTTTTGACTTGGTGACCAAAGTAGTAGACCAGAGAGGGGCTGTGGACATGGCCTACCTAGACATTAGCAAGGTATTTGACACAGTCCCGCACAAAAGAGTAATAAACAAATTAGCTAGCCTGGAAGCGGGTCCTAGGGTGGTAGCCTGGGTAAAACACTGGTTGGACAACAGGACACAGCAGGTAATAGTAAATGGAGTCCACAATGAAGAAAGGAGGGTTACTAGTGGGATACCGCAGGGTTCAGTACTGGGGCCGGTCCTTTTTAATGTCTTTATAAGTGACATTGCAGAGGGACTGGAAGGGAAAGTATGTCTCTTTGCAGATGACACAAAGATCTGCAAGAGGATTGATACACAGGGTGGGGTGGAAAGTATGAAAAGGGACTTGCAAGGTTGGAGGAATGGTCAAATGTATGGCAGCTAAGATTCAAAGCAAAGAAGTGCAAAGTAATGCACCTGGGAAAGAAAAACCCAGGGGAAGAGTACACAATGGGGGGTGAGATACTGACAACAACAAAAATGGAAAGGGACTTGGGGGTAGTCATATCAGATGACCTAAAGGTGGGCCAGCAATGTGAAAAGGCAGTAAGGAGGGTTGGGGATACTGGGATGCATAGGGAGAGGCATCACCAGTAGAAAACAGGAAGTTGTTGGCCCTCTGTACAGACAGTTGGTAAGACCACATCTGGAGTACTGTGTACAGTTCTGGAGAACCCATCTCCACAAAGACATAGACAGGGTGGAGGCTGTCCAGAGGAGGGCAACCAAAATGATGCAGGGACTGCATCAGAAGACATATGAAGAAAGATTAAAGGAACTAAAGATGTATAGCCTCGAGGAAAGGAGGGAGAGGGGGGACATGATAGAAACTTTCAAATACCTCAAGGGAATCAACAAAGTCCAAGAGGGTAGCATCTTTCAGAAAAAGAGGTGTGCAAAAACAAGGGGGCACTATTTGAAGATAGAGGAGGGATGGCTCAGAGGTAATGTGAGGAAGTATTTCTTTTTTTTTTCAATTTAAAGTTTATTGATACATTTTCCACAATAAAAGGCAGTTTAAATGACAGTGACATTAACACTCTGGTACAATATAAAGGAATAACTGCCTGACCCACCCTTCCCTCCCCATACTGCAGTAACCCAACCTAATGCCCATCAACTGCCAAGCACTTTACTTAAGGACTTACATGACAATATAGTCTGAAATATACTTAGACTTGAACCAGAGAAATTAGAGAGTGAAGGGGATCCCAGATTTTGGCATATGTTGCCATTCTATTGTGGAGACTGGCAATCGCTTTTTCTGTGCGCAGATTGGACAGAATTTCTTTTACCCATTCCTGGACAGATGGAGAGGACTTATCTTTCCAGTGGTGTAGAATAAGCTTCTTAGCCGATGAGGCAATCATGGAAATGTGAAACTTTCGTACCTTAACTCTAATAAATGATAAGTCCCCTAACAGACAGATCTCGGGAGTAAAGTATTCCTGAAGGCCCAGCAGAGGGTCCAGGAAAGTTTGAATTGAATCCCATCAGGGGGAGATTTTTGGACAGGACCAAAACATGTGGAGAAGTGTTCCTACTTCCTGCAGACATTTATTGCATATATTGGAATTCAGGTAATCCCACTTCTGTAATTTAACCGGAGTGTAGTACAAGTTATGTAAAATATGATATTGCATGAGACACAGTCTGTCTTGAGAAATATATTTATGACATGCTCTCCACAGAGAGTGCCAATCCAAGTAATGTTGAGGGAAAAAGTTATTCCAGAATCTTGTAGGTCCAAAGGGACCACCATATTTTTTGTGAAACAAAACCTGATATAGCTTTGAGATTACACTTGAAGATCCAAAAAATTGGGAAATCTCATGTATCAGAGAAGTGATGGTCTGGGAGGGAGGAGTATTACCGAAATTGATTACAAGTAAATACTTTAATTGTATAACTTTGAAATGAGAGGAAACCGGAATGAGAAATTTCTTAATAATATCTTCCACTGATAGCCAATGCCCCTCTCCATCCATAAGAGAAAAAACTTCCCATCGCCCAATTGGGACAACCATTGACGGGAAATCTGGTTCTTGTTAATAGTGAAAGATGGGGAATTCCAAATAGACTGGGCCAGGTCCCGATGAAGGGAATATTGTAAAAATGAACACATTTGAGAATAAATCTTTAAAGAGGTCATTATTATGGGGCACTCTTCGGTCATACGTACCTGGGGAAACTTAAGGAAAAATAGTGTAAGAGGGTCCAAATTCTTGGACTTGATTGCATCCAGTTCTATTCTAAGCCAAACCGGTTGCTCTTTTCCTGAGCCGGGGGATGCCCATCTCAGACATTTTGCTAAGTGTCTTGTCCAGTGATATATGGCCAGATGGGGAATTCGTAAACCCCCCTCCAATTTTGGGGCTGCCAGCTTATGATAAGCCAGCCAAGGATATCTGTCGGCCCAGATAAATCTGGTGAATACACCATGTGTCCTTTTGAACCAGAGTAAAGGAATAAAAGTATTAAGAAGAGATAATAGGTAGAAAATTCTAGGAAATATGTTCATCTTAATTATGTTGATCCGGCCCCATAATGAAATAGGAAGTTTGGACCACCTCTCGAGGTCATGAACTATCAACTGTGAGAGGGAATCCAGGTTTTCCTTAAACCATGTTAGAGGGTTACGAGAAAGCTTGATACCCAAATATTTAAATGACTTGGAAGTCCAACACAAACCAAAAGGACTAATGTCATTTTTGAAAACTTTATGGTTTAGTGAGAAAAACAGAGATTTACTAGCACTCAGTTTGTAATTGGACAGGTTGCTAAATCTTGCTATTTCCCTTAGCAAAGCCAGAACAGAGGATACAGGGTGAGATAAGTGTAACAACAGGTCATCCGCATATGCCGTGACTTTAATTTCATGTCGCCCAACTCTAACACCCTGTATAGAAACATTATTGAGAATATTTTGAATGAGAGGTTCCAAATATAAATTAAATAACAAAGGAGATAAAGGACATCCTTGCCTAGTTCCTGAGTGAAGCGAAAAGGGCTTAGAGAATGCCTTGTTTGCAGAAATTCTTGCAGTAGGGTTTTTATAAAGTGTGGCAATCCAGGAAATGAACAGAGAGGGAAAATGAAATGCTTCCAGAACTCAGAACAGAAAGTTCCAGTTCACTCGATCAAATGACTTCTCGGTGTCCAGGGAGACCAGTCCTGCAGGGAACTCGGCATCTCTGGTGGCCGAGAAGACATGTGACAAGGTACATAAGTGGTCAGAAGATGAACGCCCTTTCATAAATCCTACCTGGTTTATACCTGTCAACTCAAGAAGAACTACCTTTAACCTATTGGCTAATATTTTGGAGAGAATTTTAATGTCCTGATTTAAAAGTGAGATAGGTCTGTAACTCTGAACCAGCTCAAGATCTTTATCTGGTTTGGGGAGCAGAACAATCAAGGCCTCAAAAAGGTGGGAGTCAGCCTCCGTCCCAACTAAAATGTGCTGGAATAAATGGCAAAGTACTGGTGATAGAAGATCCCGAAAAACTTTATAAAATAAGGAGAAAAAAACATAGGGGCCTGGAACCTTGTCTGCAGGCAATTCACTAATAACAACAGCAATTTCCTCCTGAGAAATAGGAGCAACCAGAAAATCCTTGTGTCGGTCAGAGAGAGGGGGCAAATGGGAATCTTTCAGGTAACTCTCCATACTCCCAGGGCAAGGGGGATGCTCCATGTCACTGTACAAGTTTGTATAGTAATGGGCAAATTCTTGAACTATTTCAGTGGGAGATACTTTTAAGGATCCATCAGCCATTGCCCTGATAGGAGGGATAAATCTCACTGATTCTTGTTGCTTAATACGCAGTGCCAGTAGGCACCCCGCCTTTTCTCCCTGGTCAGTGTAACTAGCTTTAGTACAAATAATAGCTAATTCTGCTTTGTCTCGGAGTAACTCCAAATATCTATCTTTCAACACTAAGAGTTTCCTCATATCTTCATCGGGTGGATTAATCAAGAAATTATTTTCAAGTGATCTAATTTGGGATAGTAAAGATATTAATTCTTTCTCCTGTGCCCTTTTCCTACCAACCACCATGCTGATAAGGATCCCTCTCATGAAGGCCTTAAAGGCCCCCCACAAAATATCCGGCTTTGCACTATCTAACGGGTTAGATGAAAAAAAAGAATTCAATTTGCTCCCTTATAAGTTTGCAGTATTTAACATCCTTGAGAAGTTGTTCATTAAGTTTCCATCTGGTTTCCCTGTTAGGTAAATTAAGCAGTACCAATTTACATAAAACTAGTGAGTGGTCAGAGATCGGGCCAGGTTGGATCATGGAAGTCTTAATCCCAGGTAATAGGCACTGAGAAATAAGCATGTAATCAATACGGGACTGCGAGCCATGCGTCATTGACCTGAAGGTAAACTTCCGAGAATCAGGATGTAAAACACGCCAGACATCGCAGAGCCCGCATTGATCCAATAGATCTTTAAAAGCCTTCTGCCCCGGAGTGACCCCTCCCAGACCTTTGCCTGACCTATATAAATTAGACTCAAGTACTTGGTTAAAATCCTCCCCTAAAATAATCCTGATGGGAAGCATTGAGAGAATAGCAGATATAAGTCTCATAAAAAATCCTGGGTCATCTATGTTAGGGCCATAGTAATATTGGAACAGACCAGAGAGTACCTTTAACAAGGATAAACCTTCCCTTGGGATCTTTAATAACTTGTGTAGAAACAAAGGGAATACTCCTATTAATCATGAGCATGACCCCACAGCTGTTTGTAGACCTCTGGGCATTGTAAACCAATCCCACCTGTTGTCTCCTTAACTGTAAAGCTTCCACTTCTAATAAGTGGGTCTCCTGTAAAAAAGTTATCTGAGAGCTAAGTAAGCTTAAATGTTTAAGAGCCTGATATTGTTTGTGCTTTTTCCTGATCCCTTTAACATTCCAAGTTGCGAAAGTTATCCCATTAGCCATCCAGTAATAGTAATTAGATTTAATGTATTCAGCTCAGCACATGGATTACATAGCCCCTGCAAACGTACACCCATGGTTACTGCAGTAAAGCCCTCCCTCCTCCCTAACCCCCCCCAATTAAATCCATCTCATCCCCCTCCCCACCCACCTACCCCGAAACCTGCCCCCAACCCCTAAACTGTCACAAGCAACGTTCAGCACAGTACTGGTACTTTTCCTTTATCTCCCACCCCCCAATGATGCACCCCTGTTAATAAAAACTCTTACATTCCGCTATCCTTGTATAGAAAACAAAACAGTGCTGGTTATCCCTAAAAAAGAGAGAACGGTCCTGGGCTTTCAATACCCCCACACCAAAGTGTAAACCTATTGGGAACCTATTAGAAAAGGGCCACAGCGAAAGCCATGTACAACCCAGGTAGCCATGGAAACCCGAACGAAACTGAGAGAGAAAACTGAAATCATCCTTGCCTCGTGAGACAATTATGCAAGAACTAAAACCAGATCAGGAACCCAGTGAGGGGGAGTGACCCATGCCACAGACTGAGAGCAGGAATCGAGAAAGAGATAGTAATCACATCGCAGGAAGGGAAGACAGAAAAAACGCGTCTTCCCAGAACTAACCAGCCTCCAAGTGCACTGGCTCTCCATGTGAGAATTAGTTGTCCTGCACTCGAGTCTAGTGAGAAGGTTCAGAAAGATCCCCCTCGAATTGAGGGCTGCTCACCTGTGAATTACTAATGCCTGATACGCCCTCTAGTGGCCAATTCCAAGTCATAATAGAGTGAAAACAATCTACAGAGAAAGCCCAAGACCACTCTAATTCCAATCCAGATAAAATAAACACAAATCTAAATCTCAGCAAAACCGACTCCCCTTTCTATTGTGTTTACCATACAAAAAATACTAAAACATGAAATATTATTCCCCCCGGAAACAAGTCGCAAGACCCTAAGTGTCCTTTGTTCTTAACCGGCATGGGCCCTCTGTAATTGGAGCCAAGGAAACTGGTAGCAAGCGCGCCCTGCACTGATCCCCCAGTCTAAACAAAGCAGGGGAAGTTTCTCCTCCTGTTCGCACTGAATGGTTTCTCAAAAAGGGAAAAAAACCAAAGTTCCAATTCTCAGCTCCACACATCTCTCCATCCTACAAACACAGCATCTCAGGGCTCCTTAAATAGATCTGATAGAGCAGATGTAAGTCTCATCAGGGCAGCTGCAGGATCATCGTAGTTGGACCAGGATCCATTTACTAAAACCTGTAATCTGGCCGGGTATCCCATCCTGAATTTCAGGCCTGCCGCAATTATCTTAGAAACAATGGGATGGAACTCCTTCCGCTTCAGTCGAACCGAGCTAGGCAAATCTTGTGAAATTCTCAATTTCATATTCTCCCAGCGAACCTCTTGCAAAGCTCTCACTTTCTGCAGAAAATGCTGCCTCTCCAAGTAGTTCAAAAACCGACAGATAATGGGACGGGGGGGTCCTCCAGAGAAGGTTTAGGCTGTAGGGACCTGTGAGCTCGCTCTATAATATAGGCAGGGCGAAAGGGAGAGGGGCCGGCAACCCGCTCCACCAACTTCTGCTCAAATGCCGCAACATGTTGGCCTTCTTCTTCCTCCAGTAACCCAAGTATCACAACGTTGTTTCTGCGGCAGCGGCCCTCTAGATCTTCGAGCTTGGCTTCGAGACGAGATAGTTTCTGATGCATAGACACCAGATAAGGATCGAGATTTTCTAACTTTTTCTCTATTGAGACTATTCGAGCTGTGTTACCTGAAACAGAAAGTGAGACTTCATCTAGTTTTCTGGAGAGATACTTCAGATCCATAGCCATTTCTTTCGTTTCCTCACGAAAGGGCTTAAACTCTTCAAGGAACCTAGTGAGCGTTAAAGGTTCCTGTTCTCCAAATTGACTCAGAGGATCAGGCCTCTCAGGCCCACCCGAAGCTCTGAGGCCTTTTCGGGAGTAGCGGGGGGGTGTGCTTCTGTGGGGCTTTCTTCATGTAAGCCTCCATCCACCAATTTTACACTCAAACCAGACTTCCAAAGTGTTCAGACAGCACTGAATCTTGAAAGCAGAGGAAATTAAGGAATTCAGACATCCAGAAAAGACGATTTAGTGATTGGGAGACAGGAGCTTCTACTCAGCACTCTGCATCACGTGATCTCCCAGGAAGTATTTCTTCACAGGGAGTGTTGTGGATACATGGAACAGCCTTCCTGAGGAGGTCGTAGAGTCAAAAACAGTGGGGGAATTCAAGAATGTATGGGACACACATAAGGCATTTCTAGTGGGGAGGTAGGAGGAAGTAGGCTGTTGGTTAACTAGGATCTGCAGCTTATCCATTAGGTAGGAAAATGGGCAGACTAGGTGGGCAAAGCGGTCCTTATCTGCTGTCAAATTCTGCGTTTCTATGTTTCTATGAACCACACAGGTCCTCACTCAATGAACATCTGATGTCTGGGTTCCTGCTTTGTCATTAAATAGGAAGAAACCCCTCCCAGAAGCTGGAACTCCGCCTCTTAATTTATCTATTTTCCAAATTTTAAGTCTCTGTCTCATAATTTCAACACAATTTACACATATAGAGACATTCAGAACAAATAGTCGATGTGAGTATGTTATTCTACTCCAACATTTGTAATACTGTATAAATTCCTACAAAACCAACAAAATGGGCTACATTAAGCCATGTCTCCGCCTCCTATCCTAAGGGGAGGAGTAAACCCTCAGAATAAAACTAGGTGTAGAAGTGCCTATCACTTGCTGTAGGAGTGTCCACCTCATTGTGAACAACCCCTTTTGAAAACAGGAGAATAATTACCAGCAGGACATAGCTACTTCTGACCCAGGCAGGTAATTCATACTTAACATGCAGCACCTTTTAACATTCTCCTGATGGGCTACTGGACAGAGGTAAACTAAGGGGGGGCTAACAGCACTAAACTACTCAACTGCATGGAAGTGCCACCGTTTTGTACAGTGTGGTGAAAAAATATACTCTGGGTAGCGAGTGCATGAGTTTTTAGCTGTGCGAGGGGAAGGGACTTCAGGCACTTACCCGAATGTTACTGTCCAAGGGCTGCAAAGAGTGTAAACAGTAAAAAGGATGCAGTGTTTAGTGAGAAAAAAGCCATTTTTCCTCATTACGGCATTTTTCTCACCTTTCACATATACAAGAAGACAAACTAAGGAAGCTCTCCTCACTACAGTGAACCTTACTTGAGAACCATCCAGTTCAGATGCTTCAGGGTTTAAGGGGAATTATCAATATTAAATCATTGTCAGAAATGCATGACAACAGGTCTTAGCAGAAAAAGAGAAGGAGACAAGTGCAGAGATTATAGCAATATATTTATCACAATGGGTGGCCATTCCGTTGCAATAAATAACGATAATAAAGAGAGAGAGAGATATTGAGAAAAGAAAATAGATGGAATGCTGTTGCACAACAGACCTTAGAAGGAGAGGGAGAACAGACCTCAGACTTTACATACTACTTGGCAGAAGGGGAGGGGTTTCCCATCACACTCCTCCTCAGTTTTGTAGGATTAGCTTCGACCAGCTGAAGATCATGCCAATGTCCAGAGTATGCAGCTGACCTACTGTAGTTTGGATCTAGGCCCAACTCTCCTGTTATTGGTGTGTCTTGATGTCATCAGCCAAGTCCTTGCAGAGATATTCTGGTGATCATTAGAGTTAGGTGGGTTTCTGGACTCCCTGAAGGAGGTGGTGGTGACGCCCCTCCTTAAGATACCCTCTCTCGATCCAGACTGCCCTGCCTACTACAGACCTGGCTCTAACCTCCCTTTTGTGTGGAAGGTTATTGAGAAGGTGGTCACCCTGCAACTGGAGAATCATCTTACCATCCATGAAATTTACAATCCTTTCCAGTCCACATTTCAGAAGAGGCATAGCACCGAGACTACCCTTTTTCCGGTTCTCAATGATCTCCTAATAGCGAGAGATCAGAAGAGCCATTTCATCTTGGTTCTTCTCAATCTCTCTGCAGGTGTTTGACACTGTGGACCATGGGGTGCTCCTGGAGTATCTGCGGTTCATCTGTGGTCTGTCAGGGATGGTCCTCAGGTGGTTTCAATCTTTCCTGTCTGGCAGAACTCAGAGGGTGGTGTCAGGAAATTTTTCTTCTGACTCATTCTCAATGCCATGTGGGGGTCCACAGAGCTCTGTGCTGTCCACCATGTTGTTCGCTGTGTACATGCTGCCTTTGGGAGAGATTGCAAGGAGGTACGGGTTGGGTTTTTACTGTTATGCAGATGATATCCAGCTGTACCTGTCCTTTGTTCCCAAGCAGGATAGCGCAGTTTTGCTGTTTAACAACTGCCTCTCCAAGATTCAGGACTGGATGAATGACAGCTGGATGAAGTTGTATCCTGACAAGACTGAGGTGTTGGTAGTTGATCCAGATCATCTGACTGGGGGATTGGCAGCTGGCATTGCCTCCGGGCTTTGGCTTGAGGGTAGTCAGCTGCTGACCGCTGAACAGGCTTGAAATCTGGCTGTAATATTTGACAATGAGCTGACACTTCATTCACAGATGTTGGCTGTTGTCAAATCCTCTTTTTACCATCGGAGGAATATTGCCCGGATTAAGAACCTTGTTCTAGCCGATGACTTTCCAACACTGATCCACGCCTTTGTGACCTCCCACCTTGGCTACTATAACTCCCTTTACCTAGGGCTTCTGGGGGTTGATATCCACTGCCTGCAGCTGGTGCAGAATGCTGTGGCCAGGTTGTTGATTGGGTCATCTTGATCCAGTCATGTCACTCCTGTGCTGTGTGAACTGCACTGGCTGCCAGTTCAGTGGCGGATCACCTTCAAGGTCGGTCTGCTGACCTATAAGGCCCTACACAGACAGGGACCGGGCTATCTGCAAGAGCTTCTGTTTCCTTACTGCCCCTCCTGACCACTCTGCTCTGCCAATGAGGGATAGCTAGAGGTTACCAGGGTTCAGTTAAAGACATCTGGGTCCTGGGCATTTATGTTCATGGCCCCCACCCTGGGGAACTCTCTATCTCATCGTATATGACAGTGTCTGACTGTGGAGAGCTTTAAAGCAGCTCTGAAAACATACTTATTTGAACTTGCTTTTGATGATTCTGTTTAGCAATGCTATCTGGCTGGGATTATTTTTTCTGTTTTGATGTTTTAAATTGTTATGGTGATATGATCTTTTGGAATAGCACTTGTTTTAGAAATAAAGTAAATTGAACTGAATTTAGACTCTAATTCTGTGACTGCAGAGTGCACTTTGATACATAAACTACTTAATTTGTGATATTTTTCTAACTTTTGCTTGTTTGTCTTTGTCCTGTTTCATATTTTAGTACCTGTGGAGTGTGTGTGTGTGTGTGTGTGTGTGTTATCCTCCCACCCCGGCTCTGTCTCTCAGAGTCTCCGTCTCTATCTCTTTTTTTTGTTTGTTTTTGTTTTTTGTTTTGTTTTAATTGGTGGTGGGCATAATGGAAAAGGGTAGAGGTTGTGGGACACCTGTACCCGCCTTGACAGGTGCGTGTTTCAGATTTCCATTAAAAATGAAATGCCACAGTGACAGGAGGCTGTTGGCCCTAGTACCAGCACCCAGCATCAAACAACTGTGCCCCCTCCCCAGCACCAGAAGGCAACCATGGCACCTCCACTGCAGAAGCAGCAGGAGACCTTGCCCTCTCCCCAGCACCAGGATATGTTCGTACACCCAGGCAGTAGGTGACCATGCCCCCTCCCAAGCAGCAGGAGGAGTCAGTGCCTGGGGCATAATCTGTCGTGCCCCCATGGACCCATCATCCCATAAGTTCTCCTGTCTGGGAGTTTTTTTATGCAAGTTCGGCAGGTGACCCAGTGGTCACCTGCAATCTATGTGGGCAGGATGTGCATCACGGTAAGTCTGGTTCCCACTTCAGGACAAGCAGCCAGCAGAGCCACATGCTGCACCACCACCCACTTAAATGGGACCTCAAACCGCAGGAGGTGGAGGCAGCATCAATTGCAGTTGTGGGGAGCAGTGCGGGTGTGAGCACTGAAAGGGGTGAACAGGAGGGAGGCATGGCTGGACTTGTTAATTATTCTCACTGGGCTCGCTGGACCAGACAACAGCAGCAGCAATCTACAGTAGTATAAAGATCCCTTCAGGACCCTCCCTGTCCAGAGCCAGCAGTTGCAGCACAGGCAGCCCCTGCTCCTCCAGCAGTGATACATGCGGACTTATCAGAAGTCCACCAGCTTCCACAGGAGTTAAATGATTTCAGACAGGAATTTAATGATGCCCGGGGTGGGGGGTGATTGCTAAACTCCAGGGTGATGTCGACAAAATCATGAGCATCCTGTCTGAACTGCATGGCAGCCCAAAATGCCAGTTAATGTAGCAGCACGAATAAATTTGTCTTTTTTGTTTTCATGTTTCTATCCTCTACTCTATTGTTTGTATGTTCCCCCTTAAAAAAAATAGAAGCAACAAAACAATTTGTTTAGTCTTATTTAATCTACATCCTTAAGTCCTCTTCTTTCCTTATTTTGTATGTAAAATAATTTGTTTGACCATTGTTGTTGCGTTTGTTACTGTCTTATGCTCTGTGTATAATTCAGTCCATTTTCTTGTTCTCTCTCTATTATTTCTCCACACTCATTGTTGTATTACCCTTGTCCTCCTGATCCTGCCTATCATTTGTTATACTTCTTTTGGGTACCAGGTGATATCCACGCAGAGAAAACTGCTCACCACACGACCATGCTGTGAGTAGCACGTACGCCTTTCAAACGTCAGGGGAATTACAGTGATACAAAAGTATGGCTACCCACTGATGCTCACCATGAAGAAGGAGGAGGTGTTTATGAACACTGCTGGTGAATGGGGTTGAGGAATGGGGTTTCATTCCCGACTCAGGAATCTTTTACCATTTTATTGTTTTGTCTTGTCCCTAAGTCCTCACCCCTTGGAGTTGATTATAATAAGTTCAGTGGGTGTGTGGGGCATGGGGGGTGCAGCTCCCCATAAAACAAACTGAAAACATTTGAGTGTGTTTTCACACTATTTGCTGCTGTGTGGTTGTGGTGTGTGTGGTGGTGTCCATGACATTATGACCCCGTGCCCTTATTCTGTACTGTGTCTGTGTACCCCTCCCCTAATAAACACCTTATTCCATTATTATTTGTGGTGTGTGTTTCTTCTTAGAGCTGGTTACACCTACAAGATTACTTTTAACAACATAATGATGTGTAATGCAGTTGCATTCCGTATATATGGAGTTTGCAAATGAAAGGCCGACTCCTGCCAAAGGCTGTCAGCCATCTTGGCCTTGTGCACAGAGTGCATATTTTTTTTTATTCAAATATCTCGTGTGAGTTGCTTCAACTCTAAGTTAGAAGTACTCACCACAGCACATGCCAATAAAGTGCTCATTCTTTATTCGAGTGTGGCAAGTAAACAATGTAAAAAGTGCTTCCATATAACTAAGATAATAACACCTGCTCACCCAAGGCACCATCATTCCTTATATGTTACTGGTTATGTCACACCTAATGCGTACATTTTTTTTGACATGCGTGCTTTGCATGTGAGAAAGCATGCATGTGTGAAACTCGTCAGGTGTGACATAACCTTTGATGTATCATGAAGGTTGGTGATTTGAGGGAGAGGGAATTTGTATCTTAGTTATATGGGGGCATTTTTCACATTGCTTACTTGCCACACTGTAATAAAGAAAGAGCACTTTATGGATATGTGCTGTGGTGGGTAATTCTTACTTTGAGTTAAAGCAACTCACACAAGGTATTTGAATTAAAAAAATACAGACTTTGTGAACAGGGCCCTGATGGCCGACAGCGTTCGACAGGTGCCGGCCTTTCCTTTGCAAACTCCATATACTGTACGTGGAATGCACTGAAGTGTTGGTCAGTGTTATGTTTTGTGAAAGTTATATTGAAGGCGTCACCTGCTATTTAACATGTTTCCACCTCTGTTCCACAAATGTCAAGTATTGTGCCTATTAAAAAAATTGTTTCACAATGCTATGTGATGTTGTGTTAGTTATTGTTGTGTGCAACATTCCGAAGATGTAACACATCTGGTACTGCCACTGCTGAACATGCCCCAGAAGTCTAGAAATGTTTCCCAAAATATGTTAAAGTAAATTAAGACAGAAATCTGGTGTCAGTCATGCTGCTATGTTGTTCACATCCACCACCAGGACCAAAATCTGCTTTTTTCTGCACCATTTGCAAAGGTTTTCAGTCCTAATCTTGGTGCTGTCACTGGCGCACATGCCCCAGAAGTCCAGAAATGTTTTCCAAAAAATGTTACAGTAAATTGAGGCAGAAATCTGGTGTCAGTCATGCTGTTAGATGGTTCACATCGACCACCAGGACCAAAATCTGCTGTTTTCTGCTCTATTTCCAATGGTTTCTAATACAAAAATAAAACAGAAAAGTGATTAAACAAAGGGAAACAGGAACAGAATTACTCAGAATGAGTAACTGTTCAGATAAAGTTACCCAAAAAAGCATCAATACGTAAGAAAAATATTAAAAATAAGTAGCAAACCAACAAAAATATTAAGACTTAAAAGAAATAATTGAAACTCACTTGTGAGAAATCTGTCAGATATTAGGAATTAGCCTGCTCTGTTTTCACATACGCCACACACACCACATAGCCGACCCTCCCCCACTCAACTCCCTCACAGGCACAGACACAGAGAAAACTGAAAACACTAAGTTTAACTAAGTATTATCCAAAGATACCAAAACAAAGAAAATGTTCACCAGCAACACTAGGAACAAAATTTAGATTTTGGGAGCAATTAGCTCTCAAAAATATAATAAATAAAGAGGTTTTTGAAGGGTTTATTGGCTGTGATGCATCACACTAAACTGCTGTCTGACTCAACAGACAATATACTGTGCAGGAAACAGTCTGCATGTGATATTTCAGCTATTTATCCACAATGGACTGCAAATTTGCAGGCAAAATTGGAGAAATTTGGTAAAATTTCTTGTTACGCGAAATCATCATCCAAGGTGAAATTACGTTTCGACTAGGTAAAAAATTTCACTTAATGTGGTAATTACGCAAAAATGTCACTAGGCAAAATTTTCCAATTTTTCACAACTCTATTAACAAATGGCATGGATAAATGCCAAGACATGTGGACAAATGTGCTAGAAAACAATAAAATGCACAGTGCTTGTTGGGGAGGGTGACAGTATTAATGGGGCACAGAAATGAGAGACTAATGAAGGACAAAAAAGTCTGGAGGGTGGTTTAAAGGTATGGAGGGAGGAAGATACTTTTGCAGTTGTCTAAATTTATTTATTATTATTTATTACAAATAATCAGAAATACACCTTTGAGTGATAGACTGCTTTGCAAAGGTTCCACATCATAGATACAGCAGTAGTTACATAAGAAAAAAACACATAACTTCAGAGGAATTATTCATACAGTACATAGGAAGTTGACATACAACAAGTAAAATAAGGGCAATAAATGTTAAGAGTGTGGGCAGATTTCAGTCCTGGTGATGAATGTGAACCATCTAGCAGCATGACTAACACCAGATTTCTGTCTCAATTTATTGTAACATTTTTGGGGAAACATTTCTGGACTTCTGTGGCATGTCAGGCAGTGGCAGCACCAAGATTAGGCCTGAAAACATTTGTAAATGGTGCAGAAAACAACAGATTTCGGTCCTGGTGGTCGATGCGAACTATATAACAGCATGATTAACACCAGATTTCTGTCTCAATTTACTGTAACATTTTTGGGGAAACATTTCTGGACTTCTGGGGCATGTTCGGCAGTGGAAGCACAAAAGATTAGACATGAAAACTGTTGTAAATGGTGAAGAAAAAAGCAAATGTCGGTCCTGGTGGTGAATGTGAACAATATAACAGCATTACTGACACCAGATTTCTGTCTCAATTTAATGTAACATTTTTTATGAAACATTTCTGGACTTCTTGGGCCAGTTTGGCACTGTCAGCAACAAGATGAAGCCTGAAATCCTTGGTAAACAGTGGGCCAAACAGCATGTTTTGGTTCGGTGGATGGCGAGCACCAAATGTCATCATGACTGACACCTGATTTCTGTCTCCATTTAATGTACCATTTTTTTATGAAACATTTCTGGACTTGTACAGCCTGTTCTGCACTCGCAGCAACAAGATTCAACCTAAAATCCTTTGTAAACAGTGGACCAAACACCATTTTGAGGTCCGCTCAGTGGGGGGGGGGGAGGGGTGGCAGCATCTAACATCATGACTAAGTCATGATTTCTGTCTCAATTTAATGTAACATTTTTGGGAAATGATTACTGGGGCATGTTCTGCAGTGGCAACACCAAGATAAGGCCAGAAAACCATGGTAAACTATGCAGAAAACAGCAGATTTTGGTCCCGGTGGTGGATGTGAACCATATAACCACATGACTGACACCAGATTTCTGTCTTAATTTACTTTAACATTTGCTGGGAAACATTTCTAGACTTCTGGGGCATGTTCAGCAGTGTCAGCACCAAATGTGATGCATCTTCAGAATGTTAACGCACAACAGTAACTGACACAATATCACATAGCATTGTGAAGTAATTTTTGTAATAGGCACAATACTTGACATTTGTGGATAGAAGGAAACATGTTAAAGAGCAGGTGACACCTTCAGCATAACTTTTACAAAACATAACACTGACCAACAATTCAGTTGCATTCCACATATAGGAAGTTTGCAAAGGAAAGGCCTGCACCTGTTGAAGGCTGGTTTCAGTCAGGACCCTGTGCACAGAGTCAGTATTTTTCAAATTCCGATACCGCGTGTGAATTGCTTCAACTCAAAGTAAGAATTACTCACCACGGCACATGACCATAAAGTGCTCTTTCTTTATTCCAATGTGGCAAGTAAATAATGTAAAAAATTCCCCTATATAACTAAGATAAAAATTCCCTCTCTCTCAAGGCACCATACTTCATGATACATCAAAGGTTATGTCACACCTGATGTATTTCAAACAAGTGTGCTTTCTCACACACAAAGCACGCATGTGAAAAATGCGTGCATCAGGTTTGACATAACCAGTAGCATATAAGGAATGATGGTGCCTTCTGTGAGTGGGCATTTTTATCTTAGTTATATGGAAACACTTTTTACATCGCTTACTTGACACACTGGAATAAAGAATGAGCACTTTATAGAGATGAGCTGTGGTGAGTACTTCTAACTTTGAGTTGAAGCAACACACGTGAGGTATTTGAATAGAAAAAAATGTGCACTCTGTGCACAGTGCCCAGATGGCTGATAGCCTTCAGCAGGAGGCGGCCTTTCATTTGCAAACTCCATATATATGGAATGCAACTGCATTACACATCATTATGTTGTTAAAAGTAATCTTGTAGGAGTAGCCAGCTCAAAGAAGTAACACACACCACAAATAATAAGAGAATAAGGTGTTTATTAGGGGAGTGGTACACAGACACTGTACAGAATAAGTATAGCAAATGTCAGGTAGGATCAAGAGGATAAGGGTAATACAAGAATGAGGATGGAGAAGTAATAGAGAGAGAACAAGAAAAGAGACTGAATTATATAGAGTGGGTGCAGCTCCCATGGGGAGAAGTTGTAGGTGTGCACCCATTCAGAATAGAGTAGCCTGCATGTCTCTGGCACTCTGGCATTCAAGTGGGTCACCATAGAAGAGCAACCAGAGAAGGCACAGCTCCCATGGGGAGAAGTTGGAGGTGTATACCCATTCAGGGCAGAGTAGCCTGTGGGCCTCTGCCTATCTGGCAGTTGAGTGGGTCACCATGAAGAGCCACTGGAAAAGGTGCAGCTCCCACACAGAGAAGTTGGAGGCATGTACCCATTCAGGACAGAGCAGCCTGCGGGTCTCTGGCTGTCTGGCAGTCAAGTGAGTCACCAGAGAAGAGCCACCAGGGAAGGCACAACTCCCATGGGGAGAAGTTGGAGGTGTGTACCCATTCAGGGCAGAGTAGCCTGTGGGTCTCTGGCTATCTGGCAGTTGAGTGGGTCACCATAGAAAAGCCACCAGAGAAAGTGCAGTTCCCATGGGGAGAAGTTGGAGGCATGCACCCATTCAGGGCAGAGTAGCCTGCGGGTCTCTGGCTGTCTTTCAGTCGAGCGGGTCACCGTGTAACAGCTGCCAGAGAAGGCTCAGCTCCCATGGGGAGAAGTTGGAGGCATGCACCCATTCAGAGCAGAGCAGCCTAAGGGTCTCTGGCTGTCTGGCAGTCAAGCGGGTCACCATGGAAGAGCCACTAGAGAAGGCACAGATCCCATGGGGAGAGGTTGGAAGCATGCACCCATTCAGGGCAGAGTAGCCTGACACTTGAATATGTTTTAAACATGAAGAAAACCTTATATTCCTATAATGAATACTAAACTGATAGAAGTGTTGCCTATCTCCTAAAATTTAAAATCATCTGCCTCATACAGTGCTAAATAGATTCTATTTAGTGAGCCACAGCAAATCAATATTAAAAGAAAAGAATAAACACATTTTGTCTGTTTCTGGATGTAGACTAATGAAGCCTGATCAACAGCTATTTACAGTACTCTGTCAGCTATTCATCCACTTTGATGCAAGGAAAAATAAGCAGACAGTAGTGAATAATTGAGCTTTAGTAAAATGTTATTGAAGTGTTTAATGTTCATAATTTACACTGAAGGTATTGTACAGTGTTTTTGAAATCACATATTAACACATTAAATCTATGGGTTATTGGAGCTTGCAGTATCATCTAGAGGTTAGAGTAATGAACTGGGAATGAGCTGGGCACATCCAGCAGACCTGGGTTTGATTCCCACAACCTTCACTTGCATACTGTGTGACTGAGCAAGTAACATAAACTTCTCAGTGTTCATAGGACACCCCTGAAAACAGGTACTTGTGCCTAGTGAGCCCTACCTGGTTATGAAAGAATATTAACAAAATACTAATATATCTTAACTGTATCATACAGTAGTCAGAGTATCCTGTAATTTATTTTTGTTTTAGTCCTGCTGCAATGATTTTGTTTAGTTAAAGATAAATGTTCAAATACATTTTGTGTGTTTCATAAGCTTGTTTTCAGACTTTAGTTAGGTTGTTATTGCAGTCTTTGCATGTGAGCATCTAGGTTGCAGATTGCTAAGCACAGGATCACTGTTACCAACTAGCTTATTCAAGTTTATAATCGGAAGTGCCATCCAAAATCCTCAGCTGTTTGTATCAAAACTAGTCTGAATGAAAGTATGTTCACAAGGACAAACCTGCCCTACCACTTACAAAAAGGCTTCACAGTTAGCACTCCATTTAGGTGAATGGGATAATTTGCACCATTTCTCCCACCTGCAGTTTCAGTCTCTGCGGCAACAAAAAGTTTTCTGATTGACGGCTTCAAAACAAATCAAATGTTAAGTGTTTACATGTACTTATGCTTGGCCAGTGGATTTTAAAACCAAACCAGACAAGAATTCAATGGAAAGCAATGTCACTTAAAACCCTTTGCCCACCTTGCACTGCATTGTTTTGGCCAAACCAAAGTCTGCATGCACAATTGCCGACATATTTAAGAATATTTGATTGAAAATGTTAATACATTTTACACAGTGCAAAGTAAAAGCTCATAAATTGCAAGAAATATCAGAACCATGTCAGTTTTTGTGGAGAATGGTAAAAACTCTGGATTCTACAAAAAAAATTGCAGATGCAATTTTCCAGTGGCCCTGCAGAACATCATTTTCCAAAAAGTCAAAGAGCTGGCTGTACATCAGTCTTTTGAATAGTTTTGAAATCACAAACATTAAAGCTACTGGTTGCTACTTTTTTTGGTTATTTACTTCACCTCCCTTGAAGATAGATACAGTTTTGGAACACTTACAAAAATCTGGGACATTTATTTGAATCAGGTTTCTGCTGTACAGTTTTGGTAGGTCTGGGAACATATGCTCTGTAGATGTCTTTAGGGATTTAATTTTTATTTGACCCTGCACAAATGACATTTTTGCATTTAGTTGGATAATTCTTTGTGGATGTTTCCACTGTTGAGGATTCTGAAATGAAATGTTGGGGTTATTTGAGAGTTTGGGTCTTTACCCTCAGAGGTAAAGACCCAATCTCCGAAAAGACATAGACAGGATGGAAGCTGTCTAGAGGAGGGCAACTAAAATGGTGCAGGGTCTGCACCAGAAGACATATGAAGAGAAACTTAAGGAGCTTAATATGTGTAGCCTCGAGGAAAGGAGGGAGAGGGGGGACATGTTAGAAACTTTCAAGTACCTCAAGGGAGTCAACAAAGTCCAAGAGGGTAGCATCTTTCAAAAAATGAGGTGTGCAAGAACAAGGGAGCACAATTTGAAGATGGGGGCAGCTCAGAGGTAATGTAAGGACGTGTTTTTTGACAGATAGGGTTGTGGATGCATGAAACAGCCTTCTGGAGGAGGTTGTGGAGTCATAAACAGTGGTTGAATTCAAGCATGCATGGGACAGCCATAAGGCAATTCTAGGGGGTGGGGGTAGAAAGAAGTAGGCTGCTGGTTAACTAGGATCTGCAGCTTATCCATTAGGTAGGGAAATGGGCAGACTGGGTGGGTCAAGCAGTCATTATCTGCCATCAAATTCTATGTTTCTATGTCTTACAAGGAGCACCTCAAGAGTGGGGATATGACAGAGACCTTCAGGTTCCTAAAAGGAATAAACAATGTTGACAGTGGGGAAATATTTTGCATGAGCAACAGTTTGAGGTCATGAGGGCACAATTAGAGCCTGACAGGAGGGAGGATCAGGAGGGCATGAGGAAGTATTATTATATGGAAAGGATGGTGGAAATGTGGAACAGTTCACATCTTGAGGTGATGGCTGCTAAAACCATTAATGGTTTCAAGCATGGCAGGGATAGAGTGAAGGGAACAGCAGTTACTCAGGATGACAGAAACTGGGAGGGGAATAGGGGTGGATGGAGAAGGCTAAGACCCCAGATGGGCAATAGGTCCAGGTTGCGATAGGGTACCACAGGCAGAATAGGTGTATCATTGGCCTTTTCTGTTATCATTGCTTATGTATCTATGTTTTAAAGTGCAGTTCACAGCAATTTTAAGAGTAAATTAAGCACTGCTGGCACATCATTCAGCAGGGAAGGATGGAGGAAACTGAGGGCAGAGGAAATGAATTAGGACAAGAGCAGGGGCAGTGGGGGAAGGGAATTGTAGGGTTTCACAATACAGGGAGAGTCAGAGACAATTTCAGGAGTGAGTAGTGAATTCACAGAGGAGCGATTTGAGTGAGTGGGGGAAAGGAGTAGTATGAAAGGTAATAGAATAAGAGCCCCATAGTTTGAAGAAGCAGAAGGAGAAGGCAGCTTGGCCAGCAGAGGAGTTTATGGAGAACAGTGCAAGAGAGTGAGGGCCAGAGCTGTGAAGAGAGTGGGAGGTAGATGGGGGCAATAGAGAAGGAAGGAAAGGTAAGGTTGGAGGGACCCAAGCCAGAATTTGGAGGTGAAAGTAGTGCAGTGTACAAGGCACCTGGCATCAAGGGAGGAAAAGGATAGGTCGGAGTAAAGGAAGCAGTGCTGTGCTCTTGGGAGGTAATGAAGGGCAAAGCAGCAGAAGGAGTGAAATAGTGGGTCACGTTTGGTTAGGGTAGATTTGGGAGCAACACTGTAAACAATGTCACCATAGTCAGAGATAGGGAGAACCATCTTTGAGATGATCTCCCTGAGGGCTGGAAGCAGGATACTCAATGTATTCCTGTAAAGTGTACCAAGTTTGGGGTGAAGCTTCTAATGGGAAGGCATCCACATAACCTGAGAAATTGAGGTGATGATTCAGCCAGACCCCAGTATATTTAATGGAGAAAACATCCTCAGTTGCAGTATCATCAAGGGCATTGGGGGGGGGGGGGATAGCCTATCTAGTCTCTGTTTTATACCAAAAGATATGAAGACCATTTTCTTTGCATTGAGGGATAACTGATCCAGCCAGAATCAGTGCTTGATGTTGGTAAAATCCAATTGGGACTGGGCCATGAGGTCAGAGTCAGAAGATCCAGAGGCATAGAGGACCATGTCATAGAAACATAGAATTTTGTTGGAAGAAAATAACTGGTAGGCCCATCTAGTCTGCCTTGTTTTCCATGCCGAGATCAGCTGGTTTTACTATAGCAAGCATGCAAGTGCATTCATTCATGAGAAGGCTGCTGGCCATAGAGGAGGGAGGGTTGTATATCTGAGAACTGGGTGCTGGTGGGTGGGAGTAGGGTCAGATGCTCTGCAGAAGGGGTGGGGACATAATTTATGCTTTTCTTAAAGTGCAACTAGTGCTTTACATTAATAATAATAACTAATAATAATAAACAACTTTATTTTTTATGGTGCCTTTCAAATACCAAGGCACCTAACAGATTTAAAATCACAAATCAAACATCAACAACATAAATCATGTAAAATCAATAGTATCATCGTACCATCAATCACCGAATGCCTGGTGCCATAAAAAAGTTTTCAAGGCTTACTTAAATCCCTCCATGGTTGTGCACTCCTGTAACCAATGGGGTAGAGAATTCCAAAGAGTTGGGGCCACATACATGAATGCTCTGGCCCCAGAAGATTTCAAACACACCCTTGGAATCTCTAGCAAAGCCTTGTCGGCTGAGCGGAGTGCTTGCCCAGGGAAGTAGGGGACCTGGAGCTCTTTCAGGTTGTCTGGGCCCAGTCCGTGTAGGGCTTTAAAAGTCAGAAGACTGACATTAAAGGTAATCCACCACTGTACTGGCAACCAGTGCAGTCTGCGTAGCACTGTAGCACTGGTGAAATATGACAGGACCGAGACAATCCTGTCAAAAGCCAGACAGCTGCATTCTGCACCAGCTGCAGGCAATGGATTTCCACCCCAGGTAGTCCTAGGTAAAAGGAGTTGCAATAATCTAAGTGCGAGGACACAAAGGAGTGAACCAGAGTAAGAAGGTCACAGGACGGAACCAGATGCTTAATCCTGGAGATAGTCCTTAGATGGAAAAATGAAGATTTGATGACAGCCGACACCTGCAAATGCAGGGTCATCCCTTCATCAACAATTATTTATTTTTATTTTTTTATTATTTTTTTTTTTTAATTTTAGTCTTTGGTAACCGGGTAAGGCCCACTAGACATGAGTGCCTGTTTTCAGGGGAGCACTGGGAGCACTGGGCGGTTAAGTGACTTGCTCAGAGTCACACAGTGTGCAAGTGGAGGTTGTGAGAATCAAATTCAGGTCTGGTCTGCTGGATGTACCACGCTTATTCACACCTCGTTCCTTTAACCTCTAGGCTATACTGCCAGCCCCCAGGTTTCGCATCTGTTCAGAGGTCAGGAGTGATAGGCTCACAAGAAAAAGTCCAGAGGGCAAGCGAGCCCCCAACCCCACTATCCGGCGACCTTGGTCCCCAACCATCACTTCAGTCTTTTCCGAGTTCAACCAAATGGAATCCATTCACTCCTGGATTTCTGCAAGATAGCATTATGATGGTGGCCAGCCATGGAAGTGGGCGTGGTAAGCTAGATACCCATTGGTGGGTCTAGTTTTATTAAACATATGTTGAAAAACACAATATGGGTGCTGGGGGTGAATGTGTTTTGATAGAGGGTGGGGGTGGGGTTGCATTTTACCTGGTAGGGCTGGGAGAGTAATGCTGGAATATTCGAGAGCCCTAGTATTTGTGGTATTTGGGAAATAATATTCGGCCCCTGCACAGTCCTAACTCTGGGTGGGGTCCCACTAGTGATCAATACAGTGGCAGCACCAGATATAGCCTCCTGCTAGAAATACTCCTTATTTGTGCACCCCAGGATCTGACCAGTCTTGCCTACTGCCTTGTCACTCAGCCCTGCAACCCTGAAATCATCACCTATGATTGCTCCAATGTCCCTCTCTTGCTTGGTGATTGTAGCTTCTTCTATCCCATTTAACAACAGCCCCCAGGTTTCTCTGCCCCAGGTGCGTGACTTTGCACTTTTTGACATTGAAACTCAGCTGCTACACCCTAGACAACTCCTGTAGTTTTCCCAGATTCCTCTGCATTCTCACCACCTCATTCGGACTGCCCAACCTATTGCAGATTTGTGTATCATCCACAGAGACACACCATTCCCTCCAGTTCCTTGGCAGTGTCACTTATACAGGCATTGAGATGGACAGGACCCAGTACTAGTCTCTGTGTCATCTGCATACATGTGAATGGACTCAGACGAATGGGCAGATGGATGGTCATTCAAAAATGTGGAGAATAGAATAGCAAGCAAACAAGCAAAATTTTATTTCTTAAGCACCCATCTCTAGAGGCTCTAGGTGCTGAGCAATAAAATATTAAATTAAAATCAACACTATGAAATAAAATAGTTAAAATAGATACAATAAATGACAGGGTATGGATTAATAAATTAAGTGACTAAAGACTAATAAATAGCCATCCAGCTTAATGCAAGGAGAAGACCTCCTTAAATAGGTGGGATTTCATCCATTTCTTAAAGACCTTCAGTAAAGAAGGCCTCCCTCTAGAGCCTTCAGAGTGAGTTACCCATGGTCAGGGCTGCTACCGAAATGGCACGCTCCCCAGATGACTTCAGACAAACCATGGGAACCACTAGGATGCTTTCCTCAGAGGAACGAAGAGGCCATGATGGTTGGCAAGGAGACAGTAAGTCTTGCAAGTAGCTAGGTCCCAGTCCATGTAGGGCTTTTTGTAGGTCACTACTAAAAGAGAGGATAGTGGCATACCTAACAGATCCTGGAAAAATGGACCCAAAGCAACATGGCTTCACAGCAGAACGCTCTTGTCAAACCAAGTTGATCAACTTCTTTGACTGGGTCACCAGAACATTGGATCAGGTAGGGGTGGTGGATGTTGTATACCTAAATTTCAGCAAGGCCTTTGACACCATCCCTCACAGAAGGCTAACCAACAAGCTGGAACATACAGGAGTTGGCCAGAAGATGATCAGCTGGATCAGTAACTGGCTGAATGATAGGACCCAGAGAGCGGTAGTCAATGGATCATTGTCAAGGGAGGATAGGGTGACCAGTAGCGTCCTCCAGGGATCAGTACTGGGACCAATCCTATTTAACGTATTAATAGTAGACATAGTGAATGGACTAACAGGGAATGTTTGCCTGTTCGTAGATGACACAAACCTTTGCAAGAGAGTAGGCACAAGGGAAGGAGCAAGCAACATTTAAGCTGATCTTCGAAGGCTAGAGGATTGGGTCAGGGACTGGCAGTTACAATTTAACACCAAAAAGTGTAAGGTAATGCACTTGGAAAAGAGGAACCCTGGAAAAAAGTACACACTGGGAGGACATCAACTTGAGAAGACACAAATGGAGTGAGATCTTGGCATAATAATCACTGACAAATTAAAGGTAGGAAAACAATGTGAGAAAGCAGCACTGAAAGGGGTGGCATCCTCGGATGTATAAGTAGAGGTATTCCTAATAGAAAGAGGGAGATTATCATGCCCCTCTACAGGTCCTTGGTGAGGCCATAGAAACATAGACTTTGATGGCAGATAAGGACCGCTTGGCCCATCTAGTCTGCCCATTTCCCTACCTAACGGATAAGCTGCAGATCCTAGTTAACCAACAACCTACTGTTTTTCTTCCAGTCCCCCACAAGAATTGCCTTATGTCTGTCCCATGGATTCTTGAATTCTCCCACAGTTTTAAACCCCACAACCTCCTCAGGAAGGCCGTTCCATGCATCCACCACCCTCTCTGTGAAATAATGCATCCTTACATTGCCCCTGAGCCATCCCCCCTCTATCTTCAAATTGTGTCCCCTTGTTCTTGCACATCTCTTTTTCTGAAAGATGCTACCCTCTTGGACTTTGTTGATTCCACTGAGGTACTTAAAAGTTTCAATCATGTCTCCCCTCTCCCTCCTTTCCTCAAGGCTATACATATTAAGCTCTTTTAGTCTCTCCTCGTATGGCTTCTCTTGCAGACCCTGCATCATTCTACTTGCCCTTCTCTGGACTGTCTCTATCCTGTCTATGTCTTTGCAGAGATGGGGTCTCCAGAACTGGACACAGTACTCTAGATGGGGTCTCACCAACTGTCTGTACAGGGAGATAACAACTTCCTGTTTTCTGCTGGTGATGCCCCTCCCTATACATCCCAGTATCTCTCTAGCCCTCCCTACTGCCTTCTCACATTGCTTGCTAACCTTACGGTCATCTGATATGATTACCACCAGGTCCCTTTCCATTTTTGTTGTTGTTACTACCTTCCCCATTGTGTACTCATCCCCTGGGTTTTTGTTTGCCAGGTGCATTATTTTGCACTTCTTTGCATTTAATCCAAGCTGCCATTCTTCTGACCATTTCTCCAAACCTTGCCAGGTCCCTTCTCATCCTTACCACCCCCCCCCCTTGTGTATCAACCCTGTTGCAGATCTTTGTGTCATCTGCAAAGAGGCATACTTTTACTTCCAGTCCCTCTGCAATGTCACTTATAAAGACTTAAAAAGGACTGGACCCAGTACTGAACCCTACGGTACCCACTAGTAACCCCCCTTTCTTCAGACTGGACTCTGTTGACTATTACCTTCTACGTCCTGTTATCCAGCCAATGTTTTACCCAGGCTACCATCTTGGGACTCACTCCCAGACTGGCTAATTTGTTTATTAATCTTTTGTGTGGAACTGTATCACATGCCTTGCTAAAGTCTTGGTAGGCCATGTTCACCACTCCTCTCTGGTCTACTACTTGGGAGTACTACATTTAGTTCTGGAGACCTCACCTCAAGAAGAATATTGACTGTTTGGAAATAGTGCAGAGAAGGGCTACTAAGATGCTGCATAGACTGCATCACAAGTCATATGAAGCAAGACTCAGGGAGCTGAACCTATTCTCCCTGAGCACAGAAGAAACAGAGGGGACATGATTGAAACATTTAAGTATGTGAGGGGATTTAACGCAGATCAGACAGGCAATCTATTTCAACTGAACAAGGTAGCACACATGAGAGGGCATGATATGAGGTTGGTAGGAGGAAGGTTCAAAAGCTACCTCAGGGAAGTACTTCTTCATGGAGAGCATGATGGACCCGTGGAACAGCCTGCCCCAGGAGGTGGCAGTATCAAAGACAATCAGGGAGTTCAAACTCACATGGGACAGACATAAAGGACAAGTTAGAATGAATGCTGCATTGGGAGGGGGGTAGTTTCTAGGGCACACTAGATGGATCACATGGTCCCCATCTGCCAACGCTTTTCTTATGTTCTTATGTACTATAAATGGTACATGTCATGCCTATAAGGTGAATTCTAAAACAAGACTTTTCAAAAGTTGGGGTTAAAACATTAAAAACAAACAAAAAAAAGTTTGACACGCATCAAACGTTCAGTATTGACAAATGCTTGTTTCTTTTTGTTGAGCACTCTCCCTAGAGGATTGGCCCATGTAGAGGAACCATGACATGGGGCAGAGCACTTTACTACCAGTGCAGGTCATGGGGACAGGAGGTGCTGTGGAGTCTCCTGCCAGGCCCAAAGAATATACATATACCAAGCCAAATCAGTGAGCATGGCATACAACATTTTCCATGAAATTATGTCTGTGTCCTAAACAGCCATGCTCCCCTGGTAAAAGTCCATACAAAGGCTAGAACATGCTGTTGGTTTTCTGCAGGACTCAAGGCTGCATTATTAGAAAGAGACAAACTGTGGAAAAAAGCTTGCAAATCAAAAACAGCCGAAAACTGGTGTCACTTCAGAACAGCCAGGAACTCCTGCACTAAGATGGTCAGAGAAGCCAAGGCCAACTTCTACCGCTCGGAGCTAGACTCTGCCTCAAAATGCCCTACCAAATTTTGGTCCACAATAAAAGAATTGTCTGGTCACACATCAGGAAATGTGCTTCCCTCAAAAATTACCTCCGACAACGTTATTATCAACGATAGAACGGAGATCCTACAGGCCTTCAACAACCACTTTGCCACTGCAGGTCTAGCATTCGACAACTCATCCACATGCATGCTACACTCCCAGATTAGTGCACAGCTTCCTGAACCTAGTACCACAAATGCAGTCTTTTCTTTCTTACCTGCCTCCTTGAAAGATGTTGAAGATCTTCTTCTACAAATGGACACTAAGAAAAGTGCTGGTGCTGATTCTCTTGACCCCTACTTCCTAAAGATTGCATGCCATGTCCTAGCTGTACCAATCACTCACCTACTTAAACTCCTTATCACAGGGAACTCTCCCTCACTTGTGGAAAACTGCCCATGTCATCCCTATGTTTAAATCAGGGGATCCCTGCAATCTAAATAACTATAGGCCGATATCTCTCCTACCCATACTGTCAAAACTCTTGGAAAAAATTGTGAATGCTCAGTTGAGAACTTTCTTAGACAACGCGAACCTTCTAAACCCTATGCAGTCTGGTTTCAGAGCTAAACATAGTACTATTATGGCTCTGGTAAAAGTAACTAATGATTGGCAATGAGATCTAGAGAACAGAAAGTTTGTCTGTGCCATGTTCCTGGACCTTAGCAAGGCCTTTGACACCGTCGACCACTGTCTGTTTCTTTCTACATTAAAAATGATAGGCCTGGACTCAACCTCCTTCTGCTGGTTTCATGATTACCTCACATATAGGCAATAGCAGGTCAAGGCTGAAAGGGAGCTTTCCCCACTCAAACCATTAGAAAGAGGTGTACCACAGGGATCCATCTTGGGGCCATTACTGTTTACTATTTATACAAACAGTATAGATGTCGGCATTAAGGAGGCAAACATTCACCTGTTTGCAGATAATACGGTGATGTACATAATCTGTACTTCACCAGAAGCTGCCTGTAGAGACTTGCAAACTGACTTCAATCTGCTGCAGTCAGCTCCTTAGCAAAAAACTATTACTTAACGCCAAGAAAACAAAAGCAATACTGTACTCACCTGCTAATCAAATGGCGTACCCTACTATTGTTGTTTTCTCTACCCCCCATCACTACTTTATTAGGAGAAAACTGGAATTTGTAATGAAATTCAAGTACTTGGGGATCTGGCTTGACCACAGACTCTCCTTTGTGGATCATATAGAGGATCTACTGAAAAAACTGAGGCAGAGGCTTGGCCTTTTCTTTAGGATAAACCGCCTCCTGACCAAAGATGCTAAGATGCAGCTAGTTCAATCCATGTTCCTTTCCTTAACTGACAATGCTGACTTTATTTATAGTCAGTGTACTGCCTCCTGCCTTGGAAAATTGGACACACTGTATCACAGAGCACTGAGATTTATAACTGGCCTTCCCCTCTCCACTGCTCTTTATATGCAGCTGTGGGGTGGACCTCTCTTCAGCATAGGCAGAATAGAAATGTGGCTCTCTGGACATTCAGAGCTATTACTAACAAACTTCCCCAGTACATTGCTGACTGTCTGCCTCTAAGTTTGATAGGCAACTATGCTTTGAGAAGCTACTCTCTGACTTCATTGAAAGTGCCTAGGGCCAGCACATGGTTTGGGAGAGTGGCCATAGGCTTTGTGCTGCCTTCACTCTGGAACAAACTGCAGAAATCAATGAAATTGAGCACCCCCGTTAGTCTTGCTGTGTTCAAGACTTTGTATGCTAAAACTGTTACAGAACTATGTAACTGCTTCCATCGCTCCTAGAATGCTTTGCTGCCTTCTGCTTACCTTTCCTCTGTATCACCATGTATCACCACCTGGCCCCTATCTATCTTTCAAAATTCTTCCACTGCACTGCTCCTTTACCCACCCCTCCTACCCCTGTCGTCTTCTACATGTGTCCTCAGCCTGTCAACCTAGCACTTTCGTAGAGAACTGTCCCTGTGCTATACCCACCCATGTCAGATTCTACTTCCACCACCTCCAGCCCGTTCTTCTATGTCTGAGGTATGCAAAAATGCTCTGATAATGTGCCCGACTCATTCATACTGCTCCCATTATTTATTTACCTCAATTTCTCTCCGAATATTGTTAACCTTTATCTAATCTTATTCACTTTGCACTGTATGTACCTTTCTTATATATGACTACACCTATTTTTTGCCTGTACATAAATGTATTGTTCTTTGACCTTGTGTGATGCAGGTCCACCTTGTAAATGAGCTTGCTCAATGGCATTCACCTGGATAAATAAAGACTTGATTGATTGATTGATATATTTATAAAATGGGTAGAAAAAATTATCTATGATGGCTTGTTAAAACACTTCACATGACTGTTCATATATCAGAGAGTGACCGCACACCTGCACTTCAGCCCCCTCTAAAACAATTTTCCCATTTTGTAAAATAGATAACTCACTCTAGAGTGTGCGGTCGCACTCCGATATACGCACGCCTTGGGTGATTGATGCACTCGACCTGTGGCCTTGTGCATAGAAACACACACCAGGGCATGTGTATATCAGAGCATGACTGCACACCCCAAAGTGGGTTATCTATTACATATCCACTGTACATATATATTCTCCTCCCCTGGAAGTAGTTTGTGGTTCTTAAAGTTATCAGCCCAGGTGGCCAATTTCATGTTTTGTCTGGGTTAATTTTAGAATGGAAAGCAGAAATATAACTTTACTGCTTGGAATTGTAGGGATGATGCTGCATCACTTAGTGATCTTGTTCAATGGGAGTGTCTCTAGTAAACAACCATGACCACCCCACAAACTAATATTCTGATCTTTAACATTAATGGCCTCAGTCACCTGATTAAACGGAGTAAAGCAATGGCGTATGCAAGACAATCAAAAGCAAACTTTATTTTGGTGCAGGAGACCCACTTATTGAATGTGAAACATCAGAAGCTGGCTAAGTCTGGTTATCACCAGCTCCTCTCCTCCTCCTATAAAGTTGGGCAGAGGAGGGGGTGGAAATCTTGGTACCAAACAGGGTCACTTTTGTCACTAAAGAGGTACGTACTGATAACAGAGGCACATATGTTCTTTTGAAGGGTTTATATGATGGACAGCCACTCACACTGGCATCTGTTTACTCCCCTTCTGTAGATGATTAGAGTTTCTACTGGAAATTGCTCATGCTAATAGCTGAGGGGGGGAGGGATCAGTTGTTTGTTGTTTGTGGTGGGGACATTAACCTCCCCCTAACTTCATAGGCTGACAGCACATCACAGATCCCTAGGAGAGAATATGCAGTGGCTAAGAAAGCGTAGGGCCTGCTTGGAGAGTTAGGAATAGTGACGCATCCAATAGCAAACAAAAGGTTTCTTCTTCTACTTTGCTGCCCATCAAATGTACTTTGGACTGGATGTATTTTTTGTAACTAAGGAATATTCAGATATATGCCTGCATTTTTGGTACTATTTGGATCCTTGACCATGTCCTGGGTCACTTTACAGCTGAATTTACAGACATATAGAAAATTCACCTTTTGGAGACTTAATATCTCCTTGCTGCAAGATAGGGAGGTCTGGGAGAAGGTACCCAGGATTCTAGAATAAGTGGTTCAAGGCAATCAAACAACTGATATCTCCCTGAGCATTTTCTGTGATTCGGTGAAAGCAATAGTGAGGTGCAAGTTAATAGCAATAGCTGCAGGAAAGATGAAGGCTCACATAGAGAAACAGAACACAATAGGGAATAAAATACAGTGGATAGAGCTTCTGCAGCAGTCTAAACAAGAGAGAAAGAGAGGTATAGAACTGATACATCTTAAGAAAGAACTTAACCAAATCTTAAATTATAAGGTGGAGCAAAATATAAAATAGTTGAAGCAGTGGTATTATGAAGGAGGACACAAAGCAATACAGTTGCTTGCCTGTCATCTATAGGCACACAGAAGAAGAGCACATATAGGCAAAATCTTGCATAGTGGCCTGGAACAGATGGTAGACAGAGTACCAGAAGTCTCTGCGGCCTTTCCTTATTATTAAAACCCTGTCAGGTGAGCTCCCTCCCCCACTCAGTGGAGGCCATAGATTCTTACCTGAAGAAACTCAATCTCCTGCAGGTCATGCAAGCACAGAATGAGGTGTTGTGTGCTCCAAGCCAAAGTGAGGAAATAGTGGTAGAAATCCAGTGAAGCAAAATGGGCAAATGTCTGGGCTCCAATGGATTCCTGGTGGAATTTTGTAAGTGCTTCCAAGCAGCTATCCCTTTGATGCAAGGGGCTTATGGGGCCACTATGATGGAAGGGGGCACTATTGCACCCTTCTGGAATTATGTGGTAATTTCAGTACAGTATTACCTAAAAGCAGCAAGGATACTACTTTGTGCCACTGTCATCATCCTATTTCCATCCTAAATGTGGACTCTATATTTTTTCATGCATGTCAGAAAGAGTTCAGATGGGCCTGAACTTTCCTCCCTCAAGTCCAAGGTCATGCTCTCTAGTCCTGTTGTAGTCTTTTAACTGAAAGAGGTTCTGCACGTGCACTCTGTTGTTGCCTTTAAGGTATTTAAATGTTTCAATCATGTCACCATGATTCCTGCGTTGCTTTAGGGAGTATAATTTGAGGTCATAAAGTCTTGCCTTGTACGGTTTCTGATGCAAGCCCTACACCATCTTTGTTGCTCTTCTCTGTACTGTCTCCAGATGATCTATGTCCTTCCTGAGGTGTGGCCTCCAGAACTGGACACAGTACTCCAGGTATGGCTTTACCAGGGACTGGATACAAGGGCATGATTACTTCAGGCCTTCTGCACTGGATGCCCCTCCCTATTCATCCCAGGATGCCACTAGCTTTTAGTGCTGCCTTTTCACATTGTTTACTAACCTTGAGGTCATCTGATACTGTATGATCACCCCCAGGTCTCACTCCTGTCTAGTAGCCACCAGCTGCTCTCCTCCAATTGAGTACAGTTTCCCTGGGTTACGTTTTCCCAGGTGCATGACCTTGCATTTTTTGGCATTGAATTTCAATTGCCAGGTCCTGGACCTCTCCTCCAGTTTTCAGAGATCTGCTTCCATGCTATGCTGTCCCTCTGATGTGTCCACCCTTTTGCAGATTTTGATGTCATCTGCAAACAGGCACACCTTTCCCTTCAGTCCATCTATAATGTCGCTGATGAATATGTTGAAGAGGATCAGCCCTAGAACTGAGCCCTGCAGGACCCTGCTAGTCACCCTCCCCTCTTCTGACAGAGTGCCATTCACTAATACTCTCTGAGTTCTCCCACATAGCCAGTTTCTGACCCAGTCCATTACCTTGGGCCCGACTCCCATATTCTCCAGTTTTTTGACTAGTCTCCTATGCGGAACAGAGTCAAAAGCTTTGCTGAAGTCCAGGTAAACCACATCCACTGCCCCACCCTGATCTACTGTTTTGGTGACCCAACTGAAAAAAATCAACCAGGTTTGGCTGGCAGGACCTCCCTGCCATGAAACCATGTTGATTTGTGTCGAGCTGACCAGTTTGCTCCAAAAAAGCTATAATTCTTTCCTTCAGTATTGACTCCATCAGTTTTCCCATGACTGATATTATACTAACCACACGGTAGTTTCCAGGCTGTTTCTTGCTTCCACTCTTGTGGAGTGGTACTACTATTGCTCTATTCAAATCCTCTGGCACCTCCCCACTCCTCAACGATTTGTTGAAGAGCACTGCTAAGTGAGCTGCCAGTACTCTCCCAAGTTCTTTAAGTATTCTTGGGTGTATCCCATCTGGCCCCATACCTTTATCTACCTTTAACTTGTGTATTTCCTCTATGACCCTTTCCTCTGTGAAGGGACCCTTGTCTATTCCTTCAATTGGACACTTCTTTATGCCTATTGTTGGTCCATTTCCATCTGCTTTCTTTGTGAAGACTGAGCATAAGTACTCATTGAGTGCATCTGCATTCTCCCTATCTTGCTCTGTGGGTTGTCTGTCCTTTTTTGTGATTCTAACAATGCCCCCTTTGGTCTTCCTTTTTTCTCCTATGTACCTGTAGAAGGTTTTGTTACCTATTTTTTTACTTCCTGAGCTATCCTAACCTCTGTCTGAACCTTTTGCATTTCTTATCACTTTTCCTGTCTCTTTTAGTTTCTATTTGTATTCTGTTTTGTTTGCCTCATTTCCTGATTCCTTGTACTTTCTGAAGGCTATGAACTTCTCTTTCACCATGGTTGCCACCTCTTTGGAAAACCATAATGGGCTTTTCCTCCTTTGGTCTTACTAACCTGACGGGCACACTGTGATGTGACCATGGTTATTGCATCCTTCAACCTTGTCCAACATTCCCCAACACTCCCCTCTGTTGTGTTACTAAGGTTGTCTCTCAGGCAGGCCTTCATTTTTGTGAAGTCTATCCTCCTGAAGTCCAGGACCTTCAGTTTGGAGTGTGTGGAGGGTTCAGTCCTTTTTACCCTGAACCATACCATGTTATGGTCACTGTTGCCTATGTGGTTTCCTACTTCAATGCCCAGAACCCTATTGCTATTTGTGAATATCAGATCTAGAATCGTGTTACCACTTGTGGGTGATGTCTCTAGTTGACTTAGGCCTGCTTCCTGTAGTGAGACTAGGAATTCCCTGCTTTTTTGTGATGCTGCTGTGTGGGTGCTTCAATCTATATCTGGTAAATTGAAATCCCCCATCAGCACCACGTCCCTTTTGCCTGACATCTGGAGGATGGTTTCTAGGATGTCCTTATCCCCAGCTTCCTCCTGATTTGGGGGTCTGTAGATTATTCCTACTCGAATGGGTTTCTGGCTTCCGGCCACGATTGTGATCCATAGATCCTCTGTTTACCCATGTGCCTGCTGTATTTCTGTAGCATTGATGGCATCCTTAACATAAATAGCTACCCCCCTCCCTTTTGTCCGAGACCTATCTCTCCTGAACAAGTTATACCCCAGGATAGTCACCTCCCAACTGTGACTGTGAACCATGTTTTGGTTATGGCAACCCAGTCTAGTCCTGCTTCAGCTATTGTAGCAGTGAGGTCACTCATGTGGGGAACCAGAGCTACTCATTTCTACATATATGGGGACTGCTTGGCTTTGCATCCATTTTGGATGACAGTGGTTAACAAATTACAAAAAGTGTTTATGGCTGGGGAACCGCTCTTGTTTCAGCAACTAGTCCTGGGTCTCCACCCAAAGGGTTTAGGAGGGAAGGAGACACTATACTTATAGGGCATTTGTGTCACTGCTGCTGCCAAAACTATTACTAGGAGGTGGTTGCAGGGAGATTCACATACAGTAAAGCAGTGGGAAGAGGTGATGTCACATATCTTGGATATGGAATAACTCACATTCCAGGTGCAAGATAGGATGTAAACATTTCTCTTAGTTGGACTCATTGGGAGCTTTCCCAGGACATAGGGGACATACAAGGGAAAGGAGGGGAGAAAAAAATCCGGTAGGAGGAGGAGGGCAAAAAGTTGGCAAGGACTGAATTTTGACCATATAGGGAGTACACATTGTCTGGTTCCCCAGACGAGTATAATGGGTAACAGCTGGAAACAATAAAGTGAGGCAGTGAAACTGACAACCGCTGTTGCTGGGTGAGTCAGGCTTTGGGAGTGGCTTTATGGCTGCACATCCTTCCGATCCATATGGAATGTTGTTTACAAGTATGCTATATTACATAGATCCTCACACACAGTGTTCTGTATACCTGTTTAATCAATTAAAATAGCTTGTCATCAATTCTGCCACATCAGATTATAGTTTTTATTTCTGTACCTGAATGTAATACAGCACTGTAATGTTGCAAATGTTATAAACTGGAATGTATCAATTGGCAGTGCTTATAATAAAGAAAGTATAAAAATGGTGGGAGGCTATCTGGGAACCAGTGATAACCCTACAGTGTGGTCCAATATAAGGATGGAAGTGGAATTGAATCACAAAAGTGCGAGGTCCTGGACTTCAGCAGGGCAGATTTTATGGGTGAATGCACCAGGGATGACTTGGTGGGTGGGGGGTGGCCTGCATGGGGTCGAGGAACAGTGGATGAAGCTAAAAGGGAGCATAGCAAAAGCAACAAACCTCTGTGTTGAATAAATCAGCAAAAGCAAGAGGAGAAAAAGACTGCTATGGTTCTTGTAAGAGGTGGCTATACAGGTAAAGGCTAAAAGGGTATCATTCAGCAGGTATAAGGATACACAGAGAAAGGAGAATAGGGAGGTGTATTGAGGAAACAGAAGAAAACTGGGAAAGCATAAAGGAGTGCAAAGGTGCAAACTGAAGAGAGAACAGACCAGGAGGCAACAAAAGGGGACGATACATCTTTTAGGGGTTCCACGTTATAATAGTGACTCTGGAATAGCGACTCATGAAAACAGCCCAGAATCACAGTGTGGCCACTTACAGCAATCTCTATGACTTGAGGTGGGCTTTGCCCCCCATATCCACCTTACTATATATACCAACTCTGGTGGGGCACAACTCGGGAAGGAGGAGAACTGTTAGTCACTGATAAGTGGTTGCACTGTGTTCCAGGGCTGTTTTCACACGTCACAGTTCTGGAGTCACTGTCTTAATGGGCTACCTTTTTTAGGTAAGTAAGCAAAAAGAGAAAGATCAGGCATGGGATTGGAAGGTTAAAAAGGGAAGGGGGTACTATGCAGAGAGGGATCAGGAAAAAGCAGACATCCTGAAAAATATTTTTGCTCAGTGTTCACAAAGGAAGGAGAAGGGGACAGGCCACAAAAAAGTAACAGAAGCTTTAGACAGAGGGAGGTGGACACTTGACCTTTTTTTGGAAGAAACAGTCCCAAAGGAACTTGTTAAGCTGAAGGTGGACAAAGGAATGGGACTAGATGGGGTACATCCAAGGGTATTAAGGGAGCTACAGGAGGTACTGGAGGCACCCGAAGTGGAGACCAAGGAGGATGCTGGGAACCTCCACAATGGAGACTCACAGGAGGGTGGCACAGGACCCCATAGGGGAAGGAAACAACTCCTGGTGGGGGACTCAATCAATAGGTGGTAGAACTGGGGAGGAGGGGGAAAGTAAGGTAAGGTGCCTGCACAGCACCATGACTTGGAGTGACAGGAAATGAATCCTCAGGACCGTGAGCAGCTGCAAGCGGGAGTGAGCTGGGTGTCATTATCCTCCTAGGGACAAATGACCTGTCTGAGAATGGGATCAGAGCAGTGCAACAGGAGTTTGTGGAGTTGGGGAGGGACCTTAGACAAGTTGCACACACAGTAACTTTCTAGGAAGTGCTACCGGTCTATGGCATGGATGAGGCAAGGGTACTCCGCACCATGGGATTCAATGACTGGTTGAAAAACTGGTGCAGAACTCAGTGATTTGGCTTCATTGGGGACTGAGGCTCCACTTGTAGGGATGCAGGCCTATACAGGCACAATGCTCTGCATCTATCCAGGAGGGGAACCAGGATCCTAGGTGATAGGTTTAAATGCTTCATTGGCAAGCATTTAAACTAGCCAAGAGGGGAGGCACTGAAAAGGAGAAGGGAAATCCTAGCCACCCCCCAAAAATCAGGGTAGTTAGTGACGTAAACATCAAGATAGAGCAGTTGAAAGGGAGAAGGGCAGGGGTAAATGGAGAAAAAACAAAGGCAGTAAGGACAGGGATGGGGCAAAAAGAAATAAAGTCATAAAAAAATGGAGGGTAATGAGTACCAATGCCAGTAGTCTAGGTAAAATGCTCCCCGGAATGGTGACCTTGATGGAAGAGGGATGGCTGGATATTGTGGCAGTCACAGAAACATGGTACACAGAGAACCATGACTGGGATGTCAACATACCAGGGTACACAATCTACAGGAGGGACAGGAAGGGAAGAAAGAGTAGCTCTCTATGTAAAGGAAAGAATCAAAGCAAGAAAACTAAAGGGTAAACAGGGAGGAGAAGAGACAGTGTGGGTCACCCTAGAGACTGGAAATGGCACCACAAACCGCACAGGGGTTGTATACAGACCCCCATCTCAGGGAGAGGAAATGAACAAGGAAATGATAGAAGGCATCCTTGGGCTGGCAGAGAAAGGGGAGATATTTCTGATGGGGGACCTGAATATGCCAGATGTTAACTGCAGCACCTTTGCTGCAGCCACATCCAACAGCAGGGCCATTCTTGATGCCTGACAGGGGGCATGCCTCAGACAGCTAGTTCTGGAACCCACTCTGGAGGGAGCAATCTTAGACCTGGTACTCTCAAATGGAGATGGAAAGAGGAACTCTGATCTTGAAGTGGGTAGCCATCTGGGAACAAGTGACCACCAAACAGTGTGTTTCATGATAAACTTAGCTGTAGAGTCAAGCCATACAAAAGTGAAGGTATTGGACTTCAGGAGGCCTGATTTTGTCAAAATGGGAGAGTGCTTCAGAAAAGCACTAGCAAGCAGGCAAGAAGGTGGGGTGGAGCAACAATGGGGAAACATCAAAACTGCCATCACAGAGGCAACATGCCTTTGTGTGAAGCAAATAAACAAATCAAAATGAAAAAAAAACAAAACACTATGGTTCTCAAAAGAAGTGGCGGGGAAGGTAAGGAAGAAAAAAATAGCATTCAGGAAGTATAAGGAAACACAGAAGGAACAGGACAGAGAACTGTACCACTTAAAGCAGAAGGAAGTGGGGAAAGCAGTCAGAATAGCAAAGGCCCAAACTGAGGAAAAGATAGCCAACTCGGTTAAGAAGGGGGATAAAACCTTTTATAGGAACATTAGGGAGCAAGGAAAGACTAAGGCAGGGATACAGAGGCTGAATAAAGCGGAAGGTGGTTGGGCAGAGAGTGACAGTGAAAAAGCAGGGATACTGAAAGAATACTTCTGCTCAGTATTCACAATGGAAACACAGGGGGAGATACCTAATCCAATAAATAGAAGCACTCTGGATAGGGGGGTTGATATTAGTCCTTTCACAGAAGAAAGGGTTCTGAAAGAACTCTTAAAACTGAAGGTGGATAAAGCAATGGAGCCTGATGGGATTCATCCCAGAATTCAAAAAGAACTATGGGAAGAAATAGTAACACCACGGACTACCCTTTTTAATAAATCATGGGAGGATGGTGTGGTACCTAGGAACTGGAGGAGGGCGGATGTGATTCCCCTTCACAAAAGTGGGAGCAAGACAGAAGCAGGACACTACAGACCTGTTAGTTTGACCTCAGTGGTAGGGAAAATGATGGAATCATTTCTGAAGGAAAGAATTGTTGAGTACCTAGAGGCCGGTGGGGCACAGGACCCAAGGCAGCATGGATTCACAGCTGGAAGGTCATGTCAGACAAATCTAATTGATTTCTTTGACTGGGTGACCAAAGTAGTAGACCAGGGAGGGGCTGTGGACATGACCTACCTAGACTTTAGCAAGGGATTTGACACAGTCCCACACAAAAGATTAATAAACATATTAGCAAGCCTGGGAGTGGGTCCCAGGGTGGTAGGATGGGTAAAACACTGGCTGGACAACAGAACACAGTGGGTAATAGTAAATGGAGTCCACAGTGAAGAAAGGGGGGTTACTAGTGAGGTAACACACTGGGACTGATCCTTTTTAATGTCTTTATAAGTGACATTTCAGAGGGACTGGAAGGGAAAGTATGTCTCTTTGTAGATGACACAAAGATCTGCAACAGTGTTGATATGCAAGGTGGGGTGGAAAGGATGAAAAGGAACTTGGCAAGGTTGGAGGAATGGTCAAATGTATGGCAGATTAGATTCAACGCAAAGAAGTGCAAAGTAATGCACCTGGGAAAGAAAAAACCAGGGGAAGAGTACACAATGGAGAGTGAGATACTGACAACAACAAAAATGGAAAGGGACCTGGGGTAGTCATATCAGAAGACCTAAAGGTGTTCCAGCAATGTGAAAAGGCAATAAGGAGAGATGTGGGGATACTGGGATGCAGGAGGGGAGGCATTACCAGTAGAAAACAGGAAGTTGTTGGCCCTCTGTACAGACAGTTGGTAAGACCACATCTGGAGTACTGTGTACACTTCTGGAGACCCCATCTCTCCAAAGACATAGACAAGGTGGAGGCTGTCCAGTGGAAAGCAAGCAAAATGGTGCAGGATCTGCAGCAGAAGACATATGAAAAAAGACTAAAGTTGTATAGTCTCGAGGAAAGGAGGGAGAGGGGGGACATGATAGAAACTTTCAAATACCTCAAAGGAATCAACAAAGTCCAAGAGGGTAGCATCTTTCAGAAAAAGAGATGTGCAAGAACAAGGGGGCACAATTTGAAGATAGAGGAGGGACTGCTCAGAGGTAATGTAAGGAAGTATTTCTTCACATAGAGGGTTGTAGATGCATGGAACAGCCTTCCTGAGGAGGTTGTAGAGTCAAAACAGTGGAGGAATTCAAGAGTGCATGGGACAGACATAAGGCAATTCTAGTGGTGGGTTGGAGGAAGTAGGCTGTTGGTTAACTAGGATCTGCAGCTTATCCATTAGGTAGGGAAATGGGCAGACTAGGTGGGCCAAACGGTCCTTATCTGCCATCAAATTCTATGTTTCTTATTGCTGCCCCTCTGCCAGTCCTGTTTAATAGCTCACTGGAAACATGAGTGGTTCTGGAGGACTGGAGGAGGGGCATAAGTTGTCCCACTACACAAAAGCAGTAGCAGGGAGGAGGCTGCAATTATAGGTCAGTCAGGCTGACATCTGTGGTGGGACACTTAATGGAATCACTGTTGAAGAAAAGAACTGTGGAATATCTTGAATTCAGTGAGTTAAAAAGACCCAAGTCAGCATGAGTTCACAGGAGAGAGGTCATGTCAAATGAATCTGATAGATTTTGAGGTGCGTGTGTGAGCTGCCAAGGAGAATGGGCACTTGAGAAACGAGCTTTGTGCCACTGACTTGAATCATAACCTAATTTCTTACTATCAGTGGAGATTTTTAGTGCCTCTTGCAAGAATGTGTTAGGAGAGAACCTTGCTAAACGAAATACAAAATCTAGTCTTGGTATTAAGTGGGTACGTAACACCCTTTTTCCTTGCCTCAGGTCTGACAAGACAGCAGACCTTGTGGCAACTGATCTCTGACAAGCACCAACCCGTAGGATGGTGGCCACAGCTCTGGCAACTGACAATGGAGAAATTAAAGCCCTGCTCCATCAGATCCTCAAGGAAATAATAACATTTATGTCCTCCATGGCTTCCTTGCAAGATAAAGTGCAGGACCTACAAAATAAAGCAATGGACACTGAGACCTTTCAGCAATTCATAGATGATAAGGATAGAAGGCACAAGACCCTCATACAAGAGTTGGAGCAGCTAGTCTAACTGCTGTGTGTGTGCACAGAGGATGCAGAGAAGCACCACAGAAGAAACAATTTGAGGTTTGTTGGCTTTCCTGAGTTTGTTGAGGGCCATAGTGCCATAGATATTTAATGCAATGTGCTGCCTGAACTGCTACAGCATCGCTGGAGGGGGCCGCTGGAGATTGACAGAGCCCATCGGGTGATCCAACCCAAGCCTGGGGAAGTGGACCACCCATGCCACATCATAGCCTATTTCCTACATTTCATGGACCTTAACCAGGGACAGTGGACCACTGAATTGGAGAGGACACTGCATTTATATATTTCAAGACTTTTCTACGGAGCTGGCTCAAAACCAGCAGGGGTATAATGTGGTTCAAAAAGTATTACAAGACCATCATGTTGTTTTTATGTTGCTGTACCCTGCCAAATCACATGTTAGCCACAATGGAGTCTCTCACATGTTTTGCTCTCCAGATGAGGCATGGGAATTTGCCAATAAACATTCAATGGCCTATGCAGCCAGTGTAGTGTTATGCTTGTGCAACTGTGTTAGTTTGGTTTTGGCCATTCGCACCCTCTATTCCAGAGGAATTATCACCCTGTAGGGGTACCAAAGGCAAGGAACCTTCGAAGAGGATTCCACCCCTAGAGGTGCCACAGGATGATTCCCATGGCTAAAGGTACCTTAGGAAGGATTCCAAGGAGAGAGGTGCTGCCACTGGAGGAGGAGGGGAGGATGGTGGGGCAAAGAAAAAGTGCTTCAGAAGGAGGCTGAAAGGAACTGCTTATATAGCTCAGGAAGTGGGAGTAGCTGGCTTCTTGTCCATTGAACTACAGGCCCATCCTTCCAATTCAATAGTCTACGCAGCCAGTATAGTGTTATGCTTGTGCAACTGTGTTAGTTTGGTTTTGGCCATTCACACTCTTTATTCCAGAGGAATTACCACCCTGTAGGGGTACCAAAGGCAAGGAATCCTTGAAGAGGGTACCACCCCTAGAGGTGCCATGGGACGATTCCCATGGCTAAAGGTACCTTAGGAAGGATCCCCAAAATGAAATGTAGTACGACGCATATAAGCAAGCAGGAGCTGTGACATAGTAGTAGAATAAAGCATCGGGCAGCTTGATAACATCATGAGATGTTCAGGTTTGCATAGCATGATTCAATGTTTGCATTGAGAATGAGGGGACCTTCTAAGGAGAGAGGGAATGGCAGGGACACCATCCACCTCCATCCAACAGCGGAACCTACCTAAAGAAACTAGGGAACACTACTATGTTAATTATCTGTTATGACATGAGGCACGGAGGAGAGAAAAAAACCCTATGAGGAGGAAATCTCTGGGGATCCAAGGCCTACTGTAGGTTGCCTTACCTCCAGGCTTGGGTTATTTTATTTAGTGATGGCTCTGCTGCTGCAATTTAGAAACCCAATTAAAGGGAGGTGGAAAACATTCCGATTTGGAGGAAAGCTGTCGCTCAAGCCCTCTAGCAGGAATGCAGTGGAAGGTTGCGAGAGTGCTCTGCAACATTGGGGGCAACCAAGGCAGGAGGAAGAGAGCAATGACTGCTGAGACACTCACCTGGCCTAGTCACCCTAAACACAAACCAGGTGAACCACAGGCAGTCGTAGGGAGAATGAGGTGAAGGTGCCTTGCTAGGAAACCACTAAAGCCAATGGATAACTGTTATAGTGGAACCACTAGAGCCAAAGGAGATCAGAGTAACCACCCTTCACAGCTAGTCTTAAATGCTACACCAGGAGATGCTGTCACATCAGCAAACAGCTAAAGCCAAGCCTGGAGCGAGGACATTTCCAGATATGGGCCAGGTGAGAAGGACCCCGCCCCAAGTCGGGCATGCTCAAGATGCTGGCATAGAATGCAGAGTGAGACCGTGGGCTGCAGTGCACCCTGCACCAGAATGGTATGGCTGGCATGCCCCCGAAACTGATGAGATGAAAAATTGGTGAGCAGCTGAATGAGCATGGGTGTGCTGAGACCTTATGAGCATTAAGTGCTGAGACCTTGCAAAGGTTGGATGCAGTAGTGAGCGCAGCAGACATCCCAGAGGCTGAAGCCAAGGGGATGTCAGTAGGTATGAAGCAATGATTGCATAAGCAAGAGTGGACCTGCATGTAGGTCAGTAAGTAGTAGTAGCAAAGGAACAGCACTGTGAATAGTGGGGCAAGCCAGCCTGGCATTCAAAAAGCCAATAAAGGTGACAAATACTCTGAGGATTTTTCAGTGGTGGAGATGAGATTTAGAACAGAAATAATTAGACACAAGGGGCCATGACTCCGCAAACACCTCCAAGTCCCCGCCGTAGGAAAAACAAGAAAGTGATGGAAGGGATGAGACCCACATGCAGGTATTGGAACTAATTTACAGCATCAGCAGTAGCTTTAGCTGACCTCAGAGTATAACAGGGTGTGCAAACACAGAAACAGCATCTGCACTGAGTAATCAATCAATCAAATCAGTTTATTGTTTGGCTAATTAGCCTTTACAATCAAAATGCCATAAATAATCAAATAGTACAGAATAAAATATGACATATCTACTTACATACATACATAGAAAGTACCCTATTTAAAAATACTTAATTACATCCAATGTCATAAAAAGAGCAGGAACTTCCAGATAACTGCACAAGCCAAATATACAGATGGTAACACTTTATCCAGTCTAGAGGTTTTACCAAGAATATCATGATAATTAAATTATCCTAATATGTTTTTTAATTTGCATAATCACATGAAAATATTTTGCCATCCTATCTACTGTCCAGGAATCCTCTGTGTGAATTAATATATTAGTTAATAAAACCCTATCCACATTATACTGGGCTGGGAGAAATGGACTTAGCCAGTATTTCCTCTGTTTCTCATACCATTTACAAGACCATAATACATGGTTTAAATCTTCCCGATCTACTTTCCCACAATCGTATTCCTCTGTTTGAATTCCAGATGTTTTATATTTACATGCCAAGATGTTACTGCTAGATTGCTCAAATGTATAACTCATAAATACCAATCTAAGTTTTGGGTCTGTAATTATATTCAGGTATGGCTTAAACCCATGATAGAAATTGTTCATTGAAAACCAGTGGGAGTAGCGAGAAGCTGCAATTGTTTCCATATCAATCACCTCCCAGTGACTACAGGTATTTATCCATTTTGAGATATATTATTATATTTCAAACTGATTGTAATACCATTCTCCACTAGACATCTAAGATTCATCAATTTATACCTATTTAATAGTAGACTTATACCATCATACCAAAATCCTTCTTGAAAACCCATTCTGTGCCAAATTTCTTTCTCCTTGAGACATTGTTTGGCTAATCTATCATCCTCCATCCTTGTTAACTTAATCCAATAGCTCAGTCTATTAGTTTCAAGCAATGCCTGAAAATCAGTAAGTCCAAATTCTGACCTCAAATAGGCTGCTGGGCATGAATGACCCAGTCTAAATAAATTCCAAAGAACCTTATGTAGTGGCACCATAAGTTTATTTATATCCTTTATATCCCAAACCTCAGAACCATAAAGGAGCTGCACATAATATTTCATCTTTATAACTTGAATAAGGGGTCTAACAGTCATTCCTCCATAGATACGATAAAACTTACTTAACCCCAACATAGTATTTCTTAATTTAGGAAAAAGTAAGTCCACCTGCCTTGTTCAGTACATATTTGCTTGTACCATGACCCCTAAATAGATATAATTTGGTACCATTTCTATTTTATCCTTTCCTACAACCCATGTGCCCTTAACCTTATTTTCTCCAAAGGTAAGAACCTTGGACTTACTCATATTTATCGTGAGCTTCAACAACTTTGATCTTTCATATAAAAAACTCAGTTTGGACTGTAGTCATTCTTTAGTCAAGGAAAATAGTACAATGTCATCTGCATAGGCTAATACAGGGCAAGACACATTCTTAAATTTTGGAGAATCCTTATCCACTGTACTGATATCGAGTAGCATTTTTTCTATATACAGTACAAAAAGTAGGGGGGCAAGCAGACAACCCTGCCTTACACCCTTACTACTCTCAAAAGCACCAGAGACCTGTCCATCACAACCCATTCTAATTTTTGCCCAAGTGTTGGAATATTATTGGGCCATAATAACCACCAGGTTCTGTTTGATACCCCGATTAATCAGGGTTTCCCATAAAATTCCCCTTGAGATACTATTGAATGCGCCAGAATAATCTATGAAGGCAGTATACAATTTTTGATCTCTAAGTCTGACATATTTCTCTTTTAAGTGGCTGAGGATAAACAGATTATCAATGGTGGAGTAGTTAGGCCTGAAACCTACTTGATATACTGAGATCCCTCCTGTCTGATCCACTTCCTTTCTAAGACTTACTAATATTAACCTTGAAAATATTTTTTAGATTAACATCTAACAGGCTGATCTGCCTATACATTGTTGGATCATCTAAACTCCCCTTCTTATGTATAGGGACCAAATTTGACCCCTTCCAAGTCTCTGGACAACAATTAGACTCAATACATTTATTATAAAGAATAGTCAAAAACTTAGACCATAGAATGGGTTCTGTTAAATAAACTTCAGCAGGTATTCCATCTGACCCTTCCGCCTTATTCTTCTTTAAAGAATATATAGACATAAGAACCTCCTCACCTGTAATAAAGTTGAGAGTGACAGTAGAGGGATTTATCTTAATAAAATTTGATTTCTCCAATGGATCATAAAAGACACTTTTGTAGTGCTCTACCCATAGATGCTCCGAGATGTATGTATCAATAGCAACTTTATATCATTTATCCCCTTAGCTACCAGGGTCCAAAATGCTTTAGAATCTTTTTTCTCAACTGCTGTTAGCATTAGGTGCCACTGTGTCTCATAGTACTTTTTCTTTTTATCCCCAATTAAAGCAGTGTAAGATCTTTTCACTTTATTTAATTCCACCAGGGTCTGCTTGGATTTAATGTTGCAATATAGTCTATGTAGTTTCCTGATCTTAGCGTTTGAATTCCTACATTCCTTATCAAACCAAGTATTTGTACCCACATCTGTCTTTCCCCTTGCAGGCCATTCTAATTTGGATTTTATCTTCTCATATAATGTGTCCATACCCTGAAGCAGGATTAAAAGCTCCTGTGCCCCTAAAATGTATGGTGTCTTATTTAAAAAAAGATTGTTTAATTATTAAAAATGTATCCCCCTGAAGGGTCTGTCTCCATACTATTTTTTTAGATGCTCTAATTTCTGTAAACAGCAAGGTTTCCTGTACTCTGGTATTACTATTTCCCATGGGGTTTTTAGTTTCTATCGCAACTGGACAGTGGTCGCTTTCAGCCCTAGTATAGATTTTAAGATCCTTCCAGAAATCCATATCTCCCGTCCAGCAAATATAATCTATAATGGAGGCACCCCTTGTGGAGACATAGGTATAATTACTCTTGCTGTGTCCGCCATATCTTCCATTTAGGGGGTAAATATTATGTTCCTCCAAGATACTGATCAGCGACCTACCCATTGCATTAATAATTGTATCCTTTGATTTCCTTGGATGCCTTATAACTTTCTGATCAAGATGTTTAAACATAGAATTCTCTAGTGTACCATCATAGGGACCTATGTGGGCATTAAAATTGCCCACCGTCGTAAGTTCAGCTTTTGGAAACACCTGAGTTGCCTCAGCAATGATTTCATTTAAATCTATCCATAATGAGCCATCAAAATAAGGCAAGCTCTCTGGAGGGATATAGGAGTTTATCAGTATTATCTCCTGAGATTTCTCCTTCAAATATATCCCAATAAAATTACTACTGATTTTCCAACTTTCCATCATACAAAAACTACCCACTTTAATCATTGAATTTAATCCACCTGAACGTCTCCCATACCTTGTGTTTTTAGATCCCGGGGTCTGAAAACATTCATAACCAATAAACTGTACACTGTCACTCACTGTGTGCCAAGTTTCTTGCAGGCATATGGCATCAAAACCTGCCAGAAAGGCTGGCCCGTCGGCACAGCGGTGGGATTTCCGCTTGAGATGCTGATGACCCGGGTTCGGGAACGAACCCGGCTCGTCGGAGGGCCGGCCAGAGGGAGAAGGATAGAGCATCCCACAGACTGCTCTCCTTCTCTGGGGGGAAGGTGAAGGCAGCAATCGGCACATTGCAGACCCCTGGTGGAGGCCGGGGGAGTGCAAGCGGCTGACACTTGCAGTTCCGGGAGGCGGGGCGGACGCTGGTGTGATTGCACATCCCCACCTCCCCAACAAAAAATGGTGGAAAAAAAGGAGGAGGGCAAGGACCACCGTAGGAATGAAGCCCTCCCCGGAGGACCTCAATTCGCCACCGTCGTTGTGGGTCCCCAACTAGACACTAGCTCTTGGCTACCAGGAATGGTGGCCATGGCTCCACCCTCTGGGGGGTAAGCCGGGGGTGACCGAGGGACCCTGGCAACAATAGACGGTGGTGGTGGAGGTCTCCGGGGGCTGTGACCAGGGCTGAAAGAAGATGGGGTCCTGCCAAAAAAAAAAACCTGCCAGAAATATTTTACATTCATATTCTGCCTTGCTTGAATGCCAACCTGCAATATTCCATGTGAGAAAAAAAATTCCTAAGTTAATTGCAGTGATTATCTCTTTAGATGGCACCTCTATACCTGTATTAATTAGTCATTGCTCATTATACCCTGCTAGCTGCATAAACCTATTTGACAAAGGGACTGTATTTGATGTTTCTTAATCTGCCAGATGAGAGAAGTCAGAATCCAGATTAGTCTCCCCCGAAAATTGGCAATTTACTACATAAAGACCCAGCAGGCCCAGTTTTTCTGAATGAGATAATATAGTCTCTGCCAAAGTCCTGTTTGACACTTGAATATCAACCTGACTATCCAAGTTTACCCTTTTAGCTATAATGGAGCCCAATTCTTCCACCTCTATAGACAAAAAATTTGTGAGGAGATTGCGAATTGCATTCGTTAATTTATAATCAGATTCTTGCTTCAATCTTCCCATCCCAAACAGACTTAAAATATTCTGATATTCTTTATTTTTCCTTTTTTGTATTTCATTTTTTTTTTATTAAACTATTCTCTATTTGGATATGTCAGTATAAAATCTTTTTCCTGAATCATCCAGCTATTAATCCAGATAGTACTGGCTATTCTGGGGGAAACAAGAAAAATTTTCATAAGTGTAGCTGCAACGATTTGAATATTTTTGATCTCTACAATATCCTCAGCTATTAGGTTAAGTCCCATCATGGTGTTTAGATAGTCTAGCACCTGTAGTTCATCTTTAGCAGAATCAAATTTCCCCCAGTTCGCTGGGCCATACAATCTAACAAAGAGAAAAAGGTCCTCCATATTTTCGTTCTTGGTGTAAGATTTATTTTTAGTAATAAGTGTCTCATCTCCCTTACTTTTTACATCACCAACCTCCCATCCTGCCCAGGCCTGATAGTTGACTCCATCGTAATTTTTACCTGCTGATTTAATTTTAGAAGTTCTTGTTCCAGCTTCTCTACATGAATTGACAAATTAAATTGGCCATCTTTTGACTCACTTCCTGGTATCCAACTGACATCCAGAATCCTCACTGTAGCCTCAGCTTTACTTATATTCAGACTACCCATCTCCTCCTTTTTTTCTATCCCTCTTTCAATATCTCTGTAGTTATTAACCTTCTTTTTCCTTTTCCGAATCCCGTTTCTAGATTTCCCTGATTTTGATAAAACCATCTTATTAACAGGTGATTCCTCTATTATCAGTGAACTAAAGTCCAGCCTTATCTTTTCCTCTCTGCTAGTACTAGACATTCCTGAAGAGTCTCTCACTATTTCCGCCACAACATCACTAAACCTGTGATTATGAAGTTGATCTAATTTAGATTGTATTAATGCAACATCTTTACTCATCAAGTCCATCTGATTCTTGTTAATTAACAGTTGTTCCATCATAGTAATATGTGCAGTTGTAGGATCCCATAATAAACCAATTAATTCTTCACTTAAATACATTGGTGCAAAACTTCCATGGTTTTGTTCTTTGTGAGCAGGGATACTATCCTGTTTGTCACCACAATTATTAAATGTTCTTACCAAATGATCCTGTTCCTCAAGCTGTTTTAAACCAGTTATAGTTTTATGTAAATCTTCCATCACAGACTCAAGTTCTATTTTATTTAAATGTGCTATACAGGAAGCCTTCTTGTCAACTGTATTCTCTATATCAAGTGTATCAGGAGAATCACTAACTGACCGCAACTGCAGAGATATCCTAGTCTCCCTCACTTGTGATACATGTGATTCAAAAGACTGTGGTATATTTTCACTCATATTCATACCCTGGAGTTCATCTAAACCAAAGACCTGCCCATCTTGACTTTCTGCATCCCCACACCACCTTCCACTTCTTCAATACATAGATCGGTGCTAGGGAATTCCCTAGCCTTGACCACAATCTTCTACCAGGTCCCTCTAAAATAGCAGGTGTAGCGGTTTAAAAAATGACAGAAAGCCCCACTTTAGGGGTAGAGGTTTTGGTACAACAAACAGACTTATAATCAGTAATTTTGGTTTGGAAACTCCCTTCTCTTTTCTTATTTAATTTAAACTTTAGAGGAAGCTCCTTCAAAGGAGATACCTTTCCTTTGGTTAAACGTTGTAACCGAGTATTAACCATTCTCATAGACACTATCCACTGTTCTCCTATATCAGAAAACCAATTATATAATATCTAAATAATGCAGTAGCACAAAAGCACACTAGCCCCAAGAGCCAAATAAAATAGCACAATAACAATAAATTAAGAAATAAGCAGGAATTACACAATTATTTAAATAAATCAGGAAAATTTTCTCAGAATTCAAGGAGATACAAAGCACTGACTAACATCTCACCACCCGTACATATAATGCCCTTGCTTTCTAGTTATTGCAAATCATTTCTTCCCAGCTATTTGGATCTTCTTCTCCTTAAAATGCCTTCTCGAGCCTGTTTAGTAATTTCACCCTTTTGTAGACTTTGTAGACAGCTTCAATAATGCGATCTTTGTAAAAGAATAGTAAAGTACCAAAAAATCCTCTGAAACCAGGGACAAATGTTCAAGTTGTCCAGTGAGGCAACAAGGCAATAAGTTCTTAAAACCAGCACTTGAATCCCTTCACTGTATTTTAGTGGCGTTGGTTGACTCCCACAGAATTCCTATGTTGGCTTTGAAAAGAAGAAATCCGTGAAGAAAAATTTACCCGCTGCTATTCTCTACCAGTCACTATTTTCACAGCATAAAATAAATATACCCCAAACTCACAATATACACACTTAAGCACTTAAGTACTAAGTGCTTTTTAAAGTATATAAGTATTTTAAATACAAACATTCTGTAGCCTCGTAAGGCTCCACAAGCAGAATAAAACCCAAAGACGACACCTCTCTAAAGTTTGCCGTTGTCTGTTTCAAAACAAACTCGCACACAATGCCAGAATATAAAATAAGAAATCCGAGTGTGTACAAGTGCAGTAGTGCAAGTATAATAAAATGGACAGTCTAGTAGCTAAAGTTAAAACACTACTCACAAACTTAGCTGCACAATAATGGTTACTTTGTCAAAATACAAGGACGTTTATATATTCAAGACATTACAGCTGGTATATGTACTACTCTCAAAATCTGTCTATTACCATCTGTAGATAAGGAGAAACGGCCCCTTATATATAGCTTGGATACTTGTAAAAAAAATATATATATATAACTCGATGGTACTTAAATGTGCACACAAAAAAGTGCCACTCAATACCCATGTACTAGCAAAACACTAAAAAGAACTAATCAGGAAAATCGACACCACTGGAGGACAATTAATTGCACAATTAATCAAATGAATCAACATTACTCAGTTAATCAGTGCATAGCCTCTAGATAGTGTGTGGGGAACCACTTAAGCACCCAAAATTAATCAAAGTAAGGCAGAAGATGAAACCTGCACTTACAGCTAATATTGCTAGAACAGCTAGCAGCTATAGGTAATTTAAGTACAACTGTCACTACCACAGCCCATATAGCAATGTATTCCTCAAATCTTGCTGCACACGTAAAACTCCCTTCTGCAGATGGAACAAACAATTGGATTTCAATCTGAATTCAGTTAGATTTCAATTTTCTGCCCAAGTGATACCCCCCAATACTCATCTTGATAATGTCAGTCAAAGCAGCCCACTCACTAAAAAAAACTGTAAAAAAAAGACTGAGTCAAGTCTGTTACCATCAATGCAAGAGTGATAAACTCTATTTAAAAAAAACATGAGTCAACTCGGATTCAGTCTGATTGAATCCTTCAAAAGGGCATAACAAGGACTCCTTAAGCACAAACAGCATAACACAAGCCCAAAAAACAATCAGCAGATACAACCCCCAAAACCCGAACTGGAAAAACCACAGTTCATGTCCAAAGACAGGAAAAAAAAAACACCTAATAGTTCCTAGACGAATCCAAGTAAAAATGTAAAAAATCCTGGTAATAAAATCAAGTCATAAAATCACAGTATCTAGACCTCAGTTATTTATAACACAGTCACATAGTACAGTAGCATAGTCAGGAAGCTTTCTCTTATATTCTTATTTTATTATTGTTTATTTTCCTCTGCTGAAACAAACTGTGGAAGTGCTTCTTTCTTTTCTTTTTTTTTCCAATAGCTTCTTGTTGTAGTCGTTGTCTGTAACTATTTAAATCCAACCCCCCCCCCCCACAGGGGTGGTTGCATTTCAGCCAGGGGTGCAGACTATTCTACCTTGAAAATTCCAATAAGTCCAGATGCTGCAAAACAAAATTAAAAGCAGGCAGAAACAACTATCTGGGATGGAGGCACAAGATAGTTCGGTAAGGTTTTCTCACTTCATTATTGAGGCAAAAGTGGCATACCTGCTATAAATGAGTATTAAGCTTTGAGCAAAACCTTGTTATTGTAGCTCCTCCACAGCAAAACAGCATGCAGCCTCTTTCTCCAGATCCTGTACTGAGTACACTGAGTTGTAAACTTCAAGAAACATAGAAAGAAAGGAGATGTCATGCTCTGAAGCAGCTATCACCTGGCAGTGCAATGAAACTGCAGCAATGAGGAAGTAGAATGAGTTGAGAGAGCATGAATGAGCTGCTTAGCTAAGGTTCAGAGTGAGCCCGAATCAGGTGAAAACAATTAAATGCAACATGGAGAGCAGCTATGGCAGAACTGAAACATGCAGATCATGGTTGCAGTTGCATTGGAAGTAGTTTGAGTTGTGAGTAACTGAGAGCAAGTAATATGAGCACTGGAGTAACAATATGCTAGGAGCTTAGAACAAAAGCCCCAAAAGACAAAACCAAAACACGCAAACATGGAAAACAGGGAACAAAGGCCCAAAACAAAAACAAAGACACACAAAAAACATAGAAAGCAAGGGCAAAAAGAAGCACACAGTCAGAGGCAAAATACAAAACAGAAGCAGGAAACACTGAAGTCCAGCAGAGACAAACACAAACAGCAAGGTGGGGGAGAGGTGAAGACCCCAGGGTAGGCCTCAGCCAGCTCAGAGAATAAACCAGCAGAGTCTCCAGCTGGCAAAGAAAAAGTGCTTCGGAAGGATGCTGACAGGAACTGCTTATATAGCTCAGGAAGCGGCAGTGACTCGCTGCTTGTCCATTGAACTACAGGCCCAGCCTTCCAATTGGCCAGCAGCAGCTTGCATAGTTCAGCGATCAGGAATGGACAAGGGCAAGAATCAGCACCCCTCATCCACAAGTGCTCCAGCAAAGAGACACCCCCAAGATGGTCAGGCTGATATGGAGTGGCAGACCACAAGATCAAAGATAAAAGACAAAAGACAGAGACAAACACATATCAGGAAAGAAAGTAGAATGGGGGTAGCATCTGGACAACCAAAACTCAGGACAGTTATCAAGGAGTCACTCCTCAAGGGAACCCGCATCAAAAACATCAGCTACCACAAACTCAAGTAAGCCTGCAGCAGCTCGATTAGCTGCAAGACAAGGACTAAATGAGAAAGAAGAATTATCCATTTCACATTGCGAGGGAAGCAGAGATCAAACCTGGACTGAAATTGTCAGTTCAGATGACCAAGGAGCAGGGGACTTTTCCAAACCAAAATCCCTGCAGGAATATGGCCCTGTTCCATACCACTAAAGAATTGTCCTTGTTGATGATGCAGTACAGAACCTTGTGATCTCATGTTCAGTGGACAAGCTGCCTAACAGTATCCTTTTATTTGCTATTTGCCTTTAACATTTTGATGATCTATTACAGGTAACTTTTTCCCCCTACTGGTCCACATGCCTGGAGCTCTTACCTTATAGAAGTTGTAACCTTCTATGTGGAGCAGGAGGCTTGAGAGGGGAGGAAGGGTTCAGGTGGATGGAGGGAAGGGAGGAAGGTCAAGGTGCAGTGTGAGTTTTTGGGATACCTTATGAAGCCACATAGGCAGACTGACTCCAAGTCTTGGGGTGGGGATTCAGGTCTAGGGACATTGTATTGGGACCATACAGTCACCTATGGCTACCACCCCAGGACCTACTGTGCATTTTCTGGCTTATGTCTCATGATTAGCAACCTGAACACATACCCCTGCAGCTAACCAATGGTTTTGAGCACTCTGGTTTGTGCGTTCAAAATCAGATAAAAAGTATTCCAGTTCTGGACTGGAGACGTGCAGGGAGGTATTACTTCAGGGCAGTGATTATTTGCATAAATCTGACCCTCTTGAAGGATGAGGTAACTGTCTTTCTCACACTCAATAAATCCTCAGGTTCAGTGTGCGAGCTGGAAAGCAGGACACCAGTTCTCATACAATGGACCAGCCAGACCCAACATATCGTGAAGCAGAAAAATAAATGGCATACAGGAACAGGGTGCAGTAGAAAAAATAATTTATTAAGGCACACATGCCAAATGTTGCAAACCCCATCCCCAAATACAACAAATAAAAGGACAGACAAACGAACCCTGGTGCTTCGACTCTAAACTTAAGTCTTCCTCAGAGGGTGTGGCATATAGTGAAAAGCTTCCCTTTTATACACGTCACCCTTAAATTAATTCCACAGGTGAAAACATTTATAAGTTCATACACATATCATCAAAACATCAATCATCCTAATAGCAAAATACAAAAAGATTTGATTCATTACCATTTGGCTAAATATTCAGTGGAAACTCTTCATTATTAATACTTTCATTCCAAGACATATCTGTCTACTATAAGCCGCGAAAAGAGCACTCGGTAGTTAGAAGGGAACTTAGTACATTCCAAATGAGATGTTTTATTACAGGAACAAGACAATTAACTTAATCAATCTAAAAGAAAACTGATTATATTTAGCAGTTGTTTAGGCATTGACTATTCTTGTATGCAAGTTGTAACACATTTATATTTGATCCCTGATCCATGCAAAGTTAACTCTGAAAAAGAGGAAGAAAAGTAAAAAGGAATCATTAGCAACATTATTATAATAGCAATGAACATTTCAGAAAGCATAGAAGAAAAGACAGCTAAAGGAGTGATGCTGCATAAATACAGAGCTCAAACATAGAAATTCCATTAAACATGCAACAAAAGTTGTATGTGGGGGGGGGACAAAATGGGAGAAAAAACAGGAAGAACGAAAAATGGACCTATGATATTGCATTATATACAATTAAGTGAATAAAATGTTTTACTAGCTTTACAAGTAAGCTCAATTGTACTCAAATGAGCACTTCTCACTTATTATTTCAAATACGATTTGAGGTCCCACTGATTAGTTAGTCCCTGTGGTTTTACACTTTGCAATCAAAAAATCCATCTACATTCTTTCTGCAACAAGATATTTGATCTGTCAACTCTAAATTTCAGGGGAGGTACCCATTCTAAGCCTGTAAATTTGAGATCTGCAGCATTTGAGGAGCGATGTGTCATAAAGTGTGCTCCTACTGGTGTGTTTATGTTTACATTCACAATAGAGTGAATGTGTTCTTGAATCCTTTGTTTAAGTGGTTGAACTGTTTTCCCCACGTATAGGAGCCCACAGGAACACCATAAAGTGTACACTACAAACGGTGTATCACATGTTATGAGCTGTTCGATTTTAGCAAAAACATCTGATTTTACAGGGCGTTGAAATGTTTTGGCAGAGATTGAATATTTGCAGACGTTACATTGATTACAACTGTAAAAACCTGATGGTCTTATAGGAAGGCATGTTCTATTGCTGTCTTTTGAATATTTTGTACGACTATGCACAAGCTTGTCTTTAAGACTTCTTGCTTTACAGAAAGTCACTTGAGGTTTTGTCCCCACAGCCCTCTCTAGTTCTTTATCGCTTAATAGAATAGTCCAGTTTCTATATACAACATTACCTATTTTGCCTTCTATATGATTGTATTCAGTAATAAAAGTGCAGGGTGGAGGCTTATCCAGCTGGTTGTTCTTTCCTCTCAACTGTTCTCTCAATAATGTAGCCAATTGTGTTTCACTTACTTTCTGATAAGTTCTCGTTAATAGGTCTAAATTATAGCCCCTCTCTAAAAATCTCTTAGTGAGTTATTCTGCTTGCTCCTTATAAGAAATATCATCACTGCAGTTTCTCCTCAAGCGGAGATATTGCCCGTATGGAATGAAGTTTTTCACAGAGGGGGAGTGGGCGCTAGAGGCATGAAGGAGAGGATTAGTTGCTGTTTGCTTTCGAAAACATTTTCACTGAACTAAATAATCACCAGGTGAAATCATCAGAGTACGATCTAAAGAATCAATGGTCTCCTTAGATGCTGTATATGTGAATTTAAGATTTAAGTTATTCGCATTTAACCATTTCACAAAGTCTGGAATTAAGTCGAAAGGACCATTCCATATGCATAAGCAATCATCAATAAATCTGAACCAGAAGGCTATATTGCTATAAAATTGATTTATAGCTTGATTGTAAATGAATTCCTTCTCCCAATGTCCCAGGAATAAATTAGCATAACTGGGTGCCATAGAGGCACTCATTGCTGTCCCACATTCCTGTAAAAAGAATTTTCCTTCAAATTCAAAAAAGTTATGTTTCAAAATAAACTGTAAACCTGTGAGAATAAACTCCTTTGGCACATGTTCGATTTCACCAAGCTGGTCCAAATAATATTGTATTGCCTCTATGCCTTGCTGGTGACGGATGGAAGTATATAATGCCTCAACATCCACTGACAGCCAGACATAGTTAGACTCCCATTTTACATTCTGCAGTCTGCATAGTAAATCTGTGCTGTCTTTTATATATGATTTCAAAGTTGGAACACATAACTGTTGAAAAAAATCAATGAACTTGCCAAAATGTTCCGTCAATGCTCCAATTCCAGTTACTATTGGATGGCCCGGTGGATCTGTAATATTTTTGTGAATTTTTGGAATGGCGTAAAAGCCAGATGTAATGGGAAATTCTCTCCAAATGTAATTGTATTCTAATTCAATTATGTGTTCCAACTCAACAGCTTCTTTCAATATTTTGCAGAGTTCATTTCTAAATGAAATGGTGGGATTCGAGCCAAGCCTTCTATAATTCTCTGATCTGTCCAAAAGGGAAAAAAAAATTTGTCTATATTTTTCTGTATCCATAACAACAATGTTGCCACCCTTATCTGCTGGTTTGATGACAACATTGCTGTTATTTTGCAGTTCTAACAAAGCATGTTTTTGTTTCCTGGTTAGATTCCATTTACTGGGATTTTTTTCTAAGTTTAGAATCTCTCCAACTTGTTGACATTCTGCTTTTTCGTATGTAGAGATTGCATGGTTAATTACCTTTGGACAGAACAATGTATCTGGTCTGAATTTACTTTTCCTGATGCTTTTTAATGACTTCCCTGATGATAATATACCAGCCTGTACAACATTTGTTAGATGAGCATTATTATGTATATAGGAGCCTGCCTCTGAGGCCAAACTTACAACTGTCTCTAAATCTATGTTTAACTCTCCATAAATTCCCTCTGCACCTAATTGAGTTTCATAACATTCTTGGCTAGTCACATGATCAGGTGATAAACACCCTATTAGTTCACCAGTCCCTTCAGCATCATGAGAGGTAAAATCTAAAATATAATCAATATCTTCCCTCTCAGTTAAATGTTCATCTGAAATAAAGAAACCCATATTTGTTTCTAGTATATTGTTTTGTTGCAGTTCTTTCTGATGAAGAATACATTCAGTTTTATCTTTCTAAACAGTTTGTAAAGGTCGATATAAATTTGAAAATCATTAACAGCGGGTATTGGTATGAATGATAAGCCTTTTTCTAGCACAGTTACCTAGTCTTTTGTTAGGTTTGTGCTAGAAAGATTTATGACTTGTAGTTTATGTCCTTCCTGCGTCCCCTCAGTGGTCGAACTCTGTTGGTATCTGTGCTTGCCCCTTCCCCTGTGTCCGCTTCTTGTCTTCCTCTTTCTCGGGTTTCTGGTGTTTTTGTCTCTAAAAAGTACTAGATCTATTGGATTGTTTAGTGTTCTGCTGTATTCCTCCTTTGTTACTGTTGTTCCCATTTCTCTCATTTTCTATTTCTGCTGACAGATCTTTTTGCAAATCTCACTAGTGATCTTCCTCTGTTCGCTGACCTTCCAAAGTTCTTTCGGGACCATTGCAGGATTTAGCCCTTTCTTATAGTCACCTTGATCATGAAGTAGCTTGTTATTTTTCTTTTTCACAATCTGTTGCTCGTATTTTGCTAGTTTATTCTGCAATTTAATATCTAAATCCTTAAATAGTGAATGTGATCTGTATTTAAATACTTTTTCTTTTGCAGGTTGTTGTTCCTTTAACAGATCCTCATATTTTCGTGTATCATTTTGTATAATGAGTTCTGTGAATATTTTAGCACATTCACAGGCAGCTGCAATCCATTCTTCATTATAAAAAAAGTCCTCTTATCCACTGGATGGTAACACTGTAACTCTAGGACCCTGCGGTGCTTGTTTGCGGGTTAGATACTCCTCTAGTGTGGAAATGTTGAAACTCATATCAATCTTCTTAAGCAATAATTTTTCTAAATCAAAAAATGCGCTTCTTAAAGTATTGGCCTCAGAGTCCAGAATATTTGCAGCACCAGCTTCCTTAAACTGCAATATCTGTCGTGCTTTTCTTCTCCTAATTTCCAAATTGTCGGTAGCTTCCCAGCTGTAGCTCCTTTCACTCTCACCATAAAGTGGTTCCCTGTTCTCATTCATATTCCAAAAAGTAGCTCAATATGGTGAAATAAATATACTGTTTAACGGGTGCCCCGAGATAATGAAACTTGAGCTTACCAGTTCATTTCTGTCCGTAATGCTGTTTGTAAAGTCTCCTATGAAGACGCCAGGTGAAAAAATCATCTGCTCTGTCAGCAACACAAATAGGATACAATCCAATAAATCTTCAGATTCAGTGCATGAGCTGGAAAGCAGGAGACCGGTGCTCATACAATGGGGCAGCCAGACCCAACATATTGTGAAGCAGAAAAATATATGCACACAGGAACAGGGTGCAGTAGAAAAATTAATTTATTAAGGCACACATGCCAAATGTTGCAAACCCCGTCTCCAAATACAGCAAATAAAAGGACAGACAAATGAACCCTTGTTCTTGTAACAGAACATCTCATTTGGAATGTACTAGGTTCCCTTCTAACTATCAAGCGATGTTTGAGTGGCTCATAGCAGACAGATATGTCTTGGAATGAAAGTATTAATAATGAAGGGTTTCCATTGTATATTTAGCCAAATGGTAATGAATCAAGTCTTTTTGCATTTAGCTATTAGGATGATTGATGTTTTGATGATATGTGTATGAACTTATAAATGTTTTCACCTGCTGAATTAATTTAAGGTAACATGTATAAAGGTAGCTTTTCATATGTACACCCCAGGAAGACTTGAGTTTAGAGTCGAAGCACGGGTTTCATCTATCTGTCCTTTTATTTGTTGTATTTGAGGATGGGGTTTGCAACATTTGGCATGTGTGCCTTAATAAATTAATTTTTCTACTGCACCCTGTTCCTGTGTGCTATATATTTTCTTCTTTCTCACACTCAAAACTGCCAACTTACCCCCATGCTCCCTTCCTCCAGCATTGTGCTGCTACTCAACGAGTGCCAAGCCTGACTCGCACCCCCCATTTGTCTCATACTCCCCCCTATCAGTCACCTTGCCCACACTGGCTACTCGAACCCCTTGATAATGTGCTGTATAATAGTCACATTAATGGAAGTGTACACTCATCTAACACAGCCCCACTCCTGGAAATCCTTCTTAAAGACCTCTGCTCCCAACCACAGATCAAACAAATAAGAGAGGCTGGCAAATTATAGTGTTACAGGTCCAGGAATGGACACACCCCATTCCCTTCCCTCAGCAAGAGAATTTCACTTTAGCTCTCACCATTTTGGGGTGGACGATGTGCACCGGCAGCATACCTGACTGCCTTTCAGGGGAGCTAGCATATGATATATTGAAGGTGAAGCCCCTCCACTTACACACCATTTTCCACAACTAACTTGAAATGGTGTGCACTAAGCTAGCACCATGCACATCTAACATTGCCACTGCAGCTCATAGCTTACCAAGGCACTGGGCACTTAAGGTTTTGAGGGTCTCCTCCCTTGCACACCTCATACCCCCCAAACCCAAAAATGTAATTTGTTAGAACTGGGGACACGATGTGCTTAGATGTATTTTAGAGTGTTAATTGTGTTATATAAACTGTTATTGTTGATACTTTACATCCTATCACTACTGTGGGAAATGGGTCCCCTAGATAACTATATTGTAGCCTCTGATCTCAGCTTGTTTCAACGACTGATACTTGTTCTAATCATGCATAGTAGTATTCTTTCCCAACCTAGCCTTCATGACAGGTACCATTTATGCTTATCATTCAGAAGGGGAACTCATGTGCTGGTTGCCCTACTTGTTGTCCTGCCTCTTACGTGTATTATATAGGCAAACAAAGAGAGCTCACCTCCCCAGTGATTCTCTGCATATGGTCAGGGGCTGCCCCCATACCTATTAGATGAGGGAACTTTGGACCTGACCTCTGCTTCTGGGTTTTACCCATGCTACTATCCAAATCCCCCTAGGATAGGACAAACTGACCCTGACCCCTCAGTTCATGCTTTGCCAAGGCCAAGGAACCCCTGCAGCTTAACCCACCAGCCCTCACATGTGCTAATAAGTTATGTACTTTTGCCTGTCACACCATTTTTTTAGCCATCCTCTCCTCTTGGCAGCCCCTTTAATGTAGTAATGGCTACCAACCAATCACATGGTTCTCATGGAACGTTAAAGGGATCCAAACTGCAATCAAAAGGAGGAAATCCTTGATCATCTCCAGAGGGAGGGAACTGGGATCATATTTCTTCAGGAGATGCACCTCCCAAAAGCTGAAGCAGCCAAGCTCAAAATGGGCTGGGTCTCTCACATATTCAGCACCTCTTATAATTCCAAAAGTAGCAAAAGTAGAGGAGTGGCTATCCTAGTTAATAAAAATGTCACATTTCAGAAATGCTCCTTTATTCCAGACCCGGAAGGGAGGTACATTATAGTACAAGGAACCATTGGAAATCAAGCACTAATGTTGTGCAATGTATATGCCCCTAACTCTGGGGATGCCACCTTCTTCCAAGGCCTGGTTCAGGTTCTTTCAGAGAAATCAACAGGCCCAGTGGTCATAGGAGGGGATATGAATACTGTTCTCGATTACTTCATAGATAAAAGTAAAGCCTTGGTAGGTCACAGGCCCCTCTCTTTAACAGCTCTTGGGGTTCTAGTTCAAGAACTCAGACTAGCTGAAATATGGAGGTTTGTGCACCTCACAGGGAGATATTATTTCTTCATCTCCATCCTGCATCAGTACTTTTCCTACATAGACTTGTGGCTAGTGCCTTCTATAAGGGCCTCCAACATTGCTGGAGCCCCAATTGGCACAATGATTATATAGGACCATGCCCCTGTGGTGTTTACATGGCTTCCAGTGGGAAAAGCACCCAGCCCAAGGGAACATGGTGCTTTAACACTTCCACACTTAGGGATGCAAACTTCTGAGCCAGTCTTCGGGAAGATATTAAGCTCTTCCTAGAAGCAAACAAGCCTGAGGATATGTTAGTGGCCACTCAATGGGATGCCTTCAAGGCATTCATAAGGGAGAGCAGTATCAACTGTACCTCCCCCAAAAAATGGACCCATGCCTGAGAACTGGAGGCTCCTATAACAAAACTCAAAGCTTAACAGTTTAAGGCAAACATGATGACATGCAGCAAACGTCTTGCAGAGCTCATCTTTCTGAAGTATGTGGTAAATTAACACCTTCACATTAAGGCAGAATGGGAATACCTTCTCCAGGCCCTAGAAAAATTCAGTATTGGCCTCACTTCAGATGCTGGATCTCTATCCTCTACAAGGACTCAGCAGCACAAAACTGATGGCACAATATTACATCCTTTCACCTAGATAGAGGTGCAGGGTTTGGGTAAGCTACACCTATCACATTGAGGGACAGCCCAGGCCGTTAAACTGATAGCAGCTCCCTAAATACAGTATACAGTATACTGGATAACCTCCCTCTGAGCATAGATCCCAAGATTTTGAAAGGAATTCATGCAAAAATGCTGACATTCTTCTGGGGAACAGACTCCCATCACCTCAACTGGACCAATCTCAGGACAGACTTCAGGCACAGAGCTTCAAACTCCCTGACTTTCAGCTCAGAACTATGGTTCTTGCCCTTATCCAGCTAGCTCAAATGGCTCCTTGGATTCCAGAAGGACTAAGGCCTAGGTGGAATGAATGTGAAGCTGCAGCCACAGGCAGCCTCCTGGCCCATGCAGCAAGATTTGTAGCACTCTGGTCAGTTCAAAAAGAAAATGCAGCAGTCACAGATTCAGTGCAAGCAGATTTATTCTGGAGTAGATCTGCTCCCTTAGTGCCTCGGCCCTACAATCAGGCCTTCAGTAGAGGGTGAATAAGCAGTTGACAGGTGCTACATTTTAGTCAGATAGCTTTAAAGTGTTACACACACAATATCACCAAATACTTTGTGCACATATTTAAACCCCCAAACAGTGTTAATTTTTATATACAAATGTAACCCCTAGGCAGTGCTACTCCTACAGTTACACCCCTGCCTACTACCTATGAGATAGGCTGAGGGGTTTGGGTAATCAGACTTACATTATCTTCTAAAATGCACAGTGTCTCCACTCAGAGTCTTACTTTAGTGTGGGATAGCTTTTACCTGGTACAACCCCCTGAGATGTCATACCACCCACAATTTCCTTTTGCCTCCCCAAAACATGACCCATTATTATTTCCCCACATTTCAGACATTTGGTAATTAAAGATTCTCTACAATAATATGCTCACGGCAACCATTTGCAAAAAGTAACAACAATAATATTTATTTAGGGGACATAGGAGTTAGGATGGGGAAACAGAAGGAATAGAGATTATGCAGTGCTTCTTATTTACAAATGTAAATGTAACCTCTAGGTGGTACTAACCCTCCCTGTATGGCTAGTGACAGGTTAAGGGGTCTAGGTCCAGTGACAGGTGCCTCCACCCAGAGGTCAGCATCAGTAGTGGTTAAGCCAGCTTGGTCAAAGCCCTCTGGGACACTGTGACCCCCTTTTGTGCCCACTAGTAGCCCACACAGTACATGGGAGTTACCGTCCCAATACCCCACATATGCACACTTTTTACACATACAGATCCACTTACCCTCAGGACTGATTCTGCAGCACGTATCTGAGGACCCCCCCTGTAAAACAAGGTTAATACTCATACACCACACAGTACATACTGGCTCAATATGTACTGACACCACAGACAGTATATAGTTCAATAACAATAAATCTGATTTATTTAGGGGGGCAGTAACACGGGAAGGGGCAATCAGATTTATTTTGTTAAGAAAGGTTCAAATCGCGGTACTGTACAGGCATATAGGGTCCAAAAAGTCACACTCTGGGTATCCAGGATGGTGGGGGGCTAGCCAGATCCATTGCCCGGGGTTGGCTGGCTGGTGCAGCTGGATGGGGCCCTGTAGGAAGAAAATATATGCACAAACAAATTGTAATCTGGAGCCGGATGGCTCAGTCCACAAACAGAAGAACACAAAGCAATCAGTTGACACACTTTGATTAAATGAAGGTGCAGGGAGTTATCCCGATCTGTACTCACAAACCCCAAGCCGAGAGCTGAATTATGGAGGTGGCTCTGAATGGCCAGGATGAGCAGGGCATGGAGCTGAGACCCTCGTGACAGGGCCCAACTGATTTGGATAGCAGACGGATTCAGTCCAATTTGATTTGAGTTCAGCTTCCAGCTTCAGTTCACAACTCACAGTAAAAGGGGGAAAAGGAATCGCGATCCCGAACAAGCACTAGACACATTTATATGTAAAGGAAATTACTATACCAAGCAGCTGCTTCTTGATCCCGATCGCAAACACTGCAAAACCCGAGAACACACGCATCATCAGAGTCCCCGACAGGCTGATCGCACCTCTGCAAATCTTCGGTCTTCTACGGGCAAGCCTGGTTCTGCACACTTCTTCCTTTTTCTCCACAACTCGGATGCAGTCCGATGAGCACTCGCTAACGGCTACATGCTGACTTCAGGACCTTACACGCGCTTCCCGCATGAACTACATGCTGCAGCAGAACAGAGCTCCTTCTCCTTTTACAGTCAACTCGCATCTGGCCCTCCAGGAACAGTTCAGAGCATTTCCCCTTAGGCTCCATACAAGTTCGGTTGGCGGATTCGGCTGTCAGTCACTGCAGGGCTCCCTCTGTTGGTGCAAAAAGGTGCCAAGATCCAAGCTACAGCTCTCAGAAGCACCTGTCATACATTCCCCCTTTAAGCAGGCTCCAGGTGAGAGTCCAAGTTCTGGTTGGCTCAAGCAGTCTCCATTTTAGGGCTGTCCTAACCCAATTGGCCCAGATCAGCAGTCCAGGTCCATAATGGAGGAGCAACACACACAGAGACCCAGCTGCAATAAAGGCAGGTTAGACAAACTGCAATTTTACTAAAGCTCTAAATGATTTCAGGCAAACAGTTACATCTCTCAGGTGGGCTCCCTCTGCGCTTTTAGCGACTGTAGAAACGGTGCGATCAGACAGCAGCTCAGGCGGGATTCGAGCATTAAATACACAGTCCCCCCAGTCAAACTAATTTAGCCTGTGAGCAGGCAGCTCTTAAAGAGACAGTACCAAAGGCTCTAAAAGCACTCACAGTTAAGCGGCTTAAATGCCAAACACCATTCAGGCTGGGAGCACTTAGCCAGCTCCTAGAAGACTTTTGGGATCCCCCATTTGCAGGGAGGGTTACATAAACATGATTGGTTTTAGTTGGATTGTGCTGGTGAAACCTTCCAGCTGGGTGAGTACTAATTATGCAGAAAAGAGGAATCACATTTTACCAACCCCAAAGATATCCAGAGCCCTGGCTATCTAAGCTGCTGACTAATCAGATGTTACACATTTATTTCCTACACTGGTACCAGCTCCCAGATACATGTGAAACCCCACAACTTTACACTATACTCTGGGTACCCAGATATTAAAGTCCTGGATGGTTGCAGGCCTGGTGGATGTTGCAGCTGTTGGTGTTGGCCGGCTTTCATTTAAGAGGAATGAATTAACTTGGAAGACAAATTAACAACAACAGTCAATTCCTTCGCAGAGGTGCAGGGGTTGCCCTGCTTTTGGCAGTGGGGCAGTGACTGCCCTGCATTTGGTAGAAGAGCAGGGATTGCCCTGCTTGTTACAGACTGAACAGTTCAGAAGGAAGTAAACAACCGGGTTACCTTGGTTAGATCTTGGATTTGCAATCCTGAATATTCAGCACATTCATGTGGTGGTCACATCCAGTACAGTTATATCCCAGCACATTATTTCTTCCAGTACATTTATATCTCAAGACATCTCTAAGAAGGATTGAAAACTGTCATTCCCAGATTTTATAAGCCAGACTTAACTGACTTTGAGGTCTCAGTCCCTTAATGTTTCACTGCGGTTATGGCTGGCAGCTCCACAGGACAGTCTTGACCGGACATTAGCATGGGTGCATCTCAGCACATTTATATGATTTTTTTTCTGACACAGGTGCATCTTAGTACATTTCTGATACCATAAGGCTTCGATGGGTCCCCCAATAGTTAGACGCTGTTTGGGCTCTCTTGGGTCCCCAAGCAACAGCTACAATCTGCAAAAAGAGTTCCAGAGATCCATTTGCACTGGGCCAGATAGGGCAGCAGGGCAAGGTGCGAACTGAAGAACTGCTTATATTGAACAGTCACTTTGGGCAAGGCAGCTCAGATTGATTAATCTTGCTTTCTCTCACTTGAACAGTTACTGGGGCATGACCGGCCATAGTTACTTAGCTTGCCTTCTCTCACTTTAACAGTTACCAGGGCATGACAGCCTATATTTACTTAGTTTGCTTTCTCTCACTTGCACTGTGGGGTACAAGAGTACTTACTTAGTTCCCTCATGGATGATCCCCGCTGTAGAAGGGTCCTTATGGTCATCAGTTCTCTCAGAATGAGGTATCTTTTCAGCTCTTTCATGGCTGCTTGATGTCATCTGGTACCAGTCCACATCTTCCCCCAACATGAAAGGCAGGGCTTGCATCTGGAAGACATTCTGGCAACCTTCAGGCTAGCAATTTAACAAACTACATTACTTTAAATTTTAGCTAAATAAAGGCGGCAAACCCTCTCTAGGCTAGAGAGGATTAACTGGAACTCCAGGATTGGCAGCATGGTTGAGGCCTGAGCTCCCACCCCCGAAAGGGGGCTCCTGCTTGAATATCTTTGTCTCTATCTCTGTCACGAATCTGTAGTCTGGAATTTAACAAAATGCTGGCAAACACTCTCCTGAGGCTCCTGATTGGGTGAAGATTCGTGTTGCAAGGCCTGCAGTTGGCTGGAGGACCTGTCAATAACAAAAATGAATAATGCATGAACCTCACTAGATGCACTGTTGGTCTGTAGTTTTGGTGCTGTAAGTCCCCATGAGCACTTGTCATTTACCCATGAGCTTTGGTGAACGTCCCATAAGTCCTGGCTTTGTTATCCTGGCTTTCAAATTGGCTATGGCTACTTGCAATGGCTGCTAAAATTTACAGTCACTTAGCAGATAGGTACAGTCCTGAATCAAAGTCCTGGTGCAGCCAGAATAAAGTAATGATTTGCCCCAATGCCACACAGTCCATTAGCCGTGTTAGTGTACTTGCTGTCGCTGCACAGAGTGAACAAATTGCTGAGACTGTTTTCCTGTTGCTGCTGCCAATGTTTAGCTCCTGATTGCAACAGTAGACAGGCTGACATTTTGAGTCCCAAAATTAGTCTGGTTGCAGCCAGGAGTGGAGCAATATTTATTTTAAACAGTTTCCCCTCTTGCAACAATTCCTCAAACATACATTTCAGGTTACAATATTTATTTTAACATTTCTTTTCCCTTTCAGCCGCAGCCGAGAACATGCTGCCCTGAGGGCAGAAAGACCCTCGTGAATATTTAAATGATCGGGGCTCCAGCTCATGAATATTAATGAGCCCCGATCGAAACTCTCTTGATGGATCTCCATAATTGCATGGAGAGTGGCTGCTCAGGCCCCTGTCCATGGTCACCAGTTCCCACTTATTCAATAGGGATCCCAGGACTGATGGAACACTCCCCAGTTTGACTGCAGTCTGGAGTCGTCAGAGATCAAAGGTGCCACTCGTGCCTGTATGATCCCCTCTGCCCCAAGGGCATGTCTTCACGTGGGTGATAGCAGTTTGTTTTTTGGAGCCCCAAAGGGCTGGATTTCTTCACTTGGGCAACACTGGGGCACCAGAAGGGCAGAAAAGGACCAGGGTGACCAAAAAAAATGCAAGCCAAATTCAGGAGGCACCCGGGAAGAATAAAGGAAGAATGGCTGCAAGCTTCAGGAAAGCCCCAGTTTGGCATGGGGATTATACAAATAATACATTGAACCATTCATTTTAAAAATAACAGAAAAAGAAAGATTATTTGGTCAATCTTGGGATGCCAACTTACTTGGGGGAGGGGAGGGCAACATGAAACAAAAGAAAGGAATGAAAACTTGGAGAACAAGATGAAGGTAAGGTACAATATGGGGAAGGGGAGGTGTCGGAAGGTGGCTCCGGTACTAATGGTGCCCAGGTGTCAGTTTAAAGTGTACTACTTAGGTCCTGGCCCATCTCTTACTGTTCGATAAACTTCCTACTGTAAGTTGGTCCCCTTTCACCTTACACTCCTACTGTGCATGCTAAGATGCAGAGGTTGAAGTACTGTGCCAGGTGCTGCATCAGTCCACCGATGCCCAGCTGCCCCCCCGTCACCCCCCCATTGCCACCTCCCATACCCCTTATGCCCTCAGCGCCTCCTGGCAAGCAGTTTCTTCACCCCTCCACAATCCCAGCTCCTTATGGGTTGCACTAGGTGGAGGGGTGATTCCTGAGTTAATTCCTGCAGGTGGGCATACTGTTTGACACAGATTGCAACTTGCAGCAAACCTGGGGAATTTGGCACAGGGACCCTGCTTTTTATGAAATCTGGCACAGGGTCCCTGGTGCACCCAGAGTTTGACACAGCCCTAGCTCACCACAACTTGCAGTGATCTACAGGCTCTTTAAAAAATTGAGCCCCATGTCTTATACTGGAGGTATAGCACCTGCCTCTGAGGCAGGGGCTAGATCCTTCAGTACAGTGCTTGCCTTGGTGGCAGGGACAAATTACATATCTTGTGTATGAGATACAGCACCTGCCTCATAGGCAGGGACAAGTACCATAGGTACAGTACCTGTCTGGGTGACAGAGGCAAATACCATATTTTATACCCAAGGTATACCACCTGCCTCAGAGGCAGGTGCTAATACCATATGTACAGTGCCTGCCTCCGAGGTAGGTGCTAATACCATACTGTATCTTAGACCTGAGGCATAGCACCTGATGTATAGCACCTACTTCAAAAGTATTACACACAAGTTTATCTTAGAGTTGGGGGACACAGAAAGGTCCTGGCCCTTATTTTCAAGATCAGGATCAAGACCAAAGTCCTAATAAGTTTTGATTAGTTCTGATTTTAATCTGAACCTTTTATAAAATGTGAGGAAAATTGAAAATCTGCCATATAGTTGCATAAAACAAAATTAAGATCTATGACATATGCATAAAATTGTAAACAGCATTTCAGGAAATGAAGAGAGAGCTTATTGACACAGATGTGCTGGTCAATTCTGAATACATGGCAGCATACAGATGACCTGGTTTCTTGCATCCTGCCTAACTGCAGAAGTGAAAACTGATCTGTCTGACCTGAGAGGGAGATGCCATTTAGTATACAATGGACACATCAGTTGGTTATTACACTAGCTGCTTCTCTGTTCCACTGAGAGTCATGCAGTTATTTTTTATGCAACAGTATACCCATCTTTCACTCACCCACACACCCAGACTGATTGCACATTTAGGGGACCCCTACCAGGAACAAATTGCATGTCCTTCATAGTTGAACACATAAATGAACAACAAAAGAAGAAAGATGCTGTCACTAATGAGAGTAGAAATTAGTAAGTAGCACAACCAGCAGCAACATGAAGATGATTGTTTGTGAATTCAGAACTGAAGAATCTCAAGAATGATGATAAATCAATCAGTATCATAGATAATTGCAAGCTGATTTTGATAAAGTATATGTCTGTAACAGGAGGAAGCAGCGGTACATCTTAGCCTGATGAGACACTTTGGTCTGTTAAGTGGACAGAGGCAACACCAGGCTGGACAACAGCAGCACTGTGGTGGAGCCTGTGATCTACAGTTTAACAGCTCATCTTTATTAAAGTATGCCTAATATGAATTATGTTACTATTTTTTGCTTTGTAAGGGAATATTCAGAGAATGCAAATGTTAAGTCAGGACATGCAATGATTCTACTGAAAGATGCCATTTAGGCTTTCCAAACATCAGCTCAGTCCAACATACTGCAAACATTGTGCCATCACTTTCAGGTAAGCCAAAAATGTGTTCAGTCCAGTGGGACAACATCCTGCAAAAAGTGTGCAGTCAGATTTCTGGCAAGCCAAAAGTTATTTCAGTTCAATAGGACATGCTGTAGAAATTGTGCTGTTAGGTTCAGACAACCCAAACATTAGCTGAGTCCAAAGACAAACTGCAAAAATTGTGCTATCAGGTTCAGACAATCCCAAAATTACCTCAGTCCAATAGGACATGCTTCAAAAGCTGTGCCATCAGTTCACGCAATCCAAAAATTAGCACATTCCATAAGAACATAAGAAACCAGCCAGCAGAAGGAGATCTATCGGTCTATCATGTCTGCTCGAGATAATAAATATTGCTTGTGGTCTTGAGTTTGCAGCTGTGCCCCCGCCCCCACCCATCCCTGGATTTCTTTGTGTTATTCCTGACAAGGCCTCCTGGCATTCCATTATGTTTGTCCCAGGCTCTTTTGAAGGCTTCCACTGACTTTGTCTCTACCACCTCCTGCAACAGCTCATTCTAAGCTGTCACCACCCTTTCTGTAAAGAAATGTTTCCTCACATCCCTTTTGAACCTTCCCTCCATCAGTTTTAGGCTGTGCCCTCTGGTAGTGGTGTTGGTCCTTTTATTGAACAGGACTTCACAATCCACCCTGTTAATTCCTTTCAAGTACTTGAAAGTCTCAATCATATTCCCTCTCTCTCTCCTCTCCTCCAGAGTGTAGATCCCCAGGTCACCCAGCTTGTTCTCCTATGATTTATCCCACTGCCCCTCTATCATTTTAGTTGCTCTCCTCTGGAACCCATCCAGCATGTTCATGTCCTTCTTCAGGTGCAGATGCCAATATCTTACACCGTACTCCATGTGTAGTATCACCAATGACCTGTAGAGTGGCAGAATAACCTCATACTTCCTACTGCTAAATCCTCTTGCAATACAGCCCAGCATTCCATTTGCCTTTGCCACTGCATGTCTGCATTGAGTCGAGTGCTTCAGGTCACTAGAAATGATCACCTCCTGATCCTTCTCTTCCTCCAGTGGTATAAGCTGAATCTTCTCAATGTAGTACTCTGCTTCCCAGGTTCCTCACCCCTATGCGCATCACCTTGCACTTTTTGGCATTGAACCCAAGCTGCCATGTCTCTGACCATTTTTCTAGTCTGGCTAAGTCCTCCCTCAGCTCTTTTATTCCTTCCTGGGTGTCCACTCTCCCACAGAGCCTGGTGTCATCTGCAAACATGCGCACTTTCCCCCAATGCCTTCCCCTGTGTCACGAATAAAGACATTAAACAACACTGGCCCTAACACCGACCCTTGTGGAACCCCACTGGTAACCACCCTGTCACTTGAGAATTCACCCCCCACTACCACCCTCTGTGTCATGCCACTCAACCAGTTCTCAGCCCATCTAACCAACCTTTCGCCCACCCCCCAAGTCCTTTAGCTTCTTTGTCAGCCTTTTCTGTGGCACTGAGTCAAAGGCCTTGCTGAAGTCTAGGTGTATGATATCCACTGCCTGGCCATGGTGTGCACAGTCCTGGTGATCCAATCAAAGAACTCGATCAAGTTCATTTGACATGACCTGCCTGACACAAACCCATGTTGTTTACTGTCCTGTAGTCAATTTTCCTCTAAGAACTTGATCAGACCCTCCTTCAATATTGTCTCCATTATTTTACACACAATTAAAGTTTGGCTGACTAGCCTGTAGTTTCCAGGATCCTCCTTAAGGCCACTTTTGTGTAGTGGCACGACACGTGCTGTTCTCCACTCCCCTGGCACCACCCCTATATCAGGAGATCTATTGAAAAGAATTGTCAGTGGTCCTGCCAGCTCCTCTGCCAATTCTTTTAGTGCCCTGGGGTGTACACCATCAGGCCCTGGGGATTTCTCCACCTTCAGTGCCATGAGCCCCTCCCTCACCCATTCTATTCCTATGGCCCCTGTTGTATCATCCCCAGTCCACACCCTTCCCTTCCTACAGTGTGGAACTGGACCACTTTTTTCTTCGGTAAAGACGGAGCAGAAGTATTCGTTTAATACTTCTGCTTTTGCCCCATCTTCCACCACTATGTTATCCCCTTTCTTGACCCTGACTATGCCATCCTTTTTGTCCCATTTTCTGTAATGTATCAAAAGAAGGCCTTGTCCCCCTGTTTTATCCCTTCTGCTGTCTGGAGTTCCTACTTTGCTTTTGCCTGTATTACCTCCCCTTTTGCTATCTTTGCTAGCCTTTGGTACTCCTCTTCGTCTTCCATCCGTTCTGTCCTTCTACTTTTCCTGTATGTAGCCCTCTTATCTTTCACTACCTTTGCTACCTCTCTGTTAAACCAGCTTCGGAGTCTAGTGCCTGCCTTCTTCCTCCTCCATTTTATGCAGTTTGTAGCATTATCTATGGCCCTTTTGACTGTGTCCCATAATTCCTCTACCCCAAGCCTTCTTCTATGTTCCCTAGTTCCTCTCTAATCATGTCCCTAATTTTTTTAAAGTTTGTCTTGCTGAAGTCAAGTGCTTTTGCCTTTGTGGGTATGTCTTCCCTGCTCATGTCCAGGTTGAACCACACTGTGCTGTAGTCACTTCCACCCAAGGGATCCCCAATTTCCATGTCCTGCACATGTTCTCCATTCGAGAGTGCCAGGTCTAGAATTGCTTCTCCCCTGATTGGACTGGTCATATACTGTGTCATAAATCCATCCTGGATCACTTCCAAGATTACCTGACTTCTGGCGCAGGATGTGGCATGATTGACCCAGTTTACTTTGGGCAGGTTGAAGTCACCCATCACCACTATCTCCCCCCTCACTGATTCATTTGTCAACTAAGTGCATAATTCCCTGTCCTTTTACTCTCCCTGACTGGGCGATCTGTATATGACCCCCATTCTTATCTTCCTAACTTTATTCATCTGGAGTTGTAGCCATAGTGCCTCAGTGCTCCCTTTTTGAGTTTCTTCCTTCCTTGCATGTACAATACCTTCCCTTATGCATGCTGCCACCCCCCCTTCCTTGCCTGTCTCCCCGTCCTTTCTGTACAGCTTGTAACCTGGGATCGATTGGTCCCAGTCCTGGTGTATTGTTGCCCAAGTCTCTGTAATGGCAATGATATCTACCTTGCTTTCTGCTATAAGTGCCTGTAGTTTTGCCATTTTGTTCCCAAGACTATGTGCATTCAGCGCCACCACGCTCCACTTTGACCCTGCTGTGCCCTTGTACTTCTTTTGACCTAGTCTTTCAAATCTTTCTTACCCCCTTTCCTCTGTTACGAGTTCCTTCCCTGCTCCCCATGTTTTCCCTCTGCTGATGTGGGGGGCTCCAGCCTCCACTTTTCTGCCCACCTTTAACAGTTTAAACCCAGTTCACTTGCCCTATACTTCTCCATTTTATCTTTGATTTCTTCTTCCCTTCCCATTTGAGGTGTAATCTGTCTGCTGTAGAGTCTCTTGTCCAATTATGTGTCTCCTTAATCTCCTATAAGTCCATACCCCTCTTCCTGACACCACTGGTTTAACCATCCATTAAAGTCCTCTATCCTCTTTTTTCTAGCTGTGCTGGCCCTTGGTACTGAAATTATCTCAGAGAAGGTCAGTGAGTTCACTAACTGCCTGCATTCCATAGCTAACTCCTTAAATCTTTGTTGCACCACACTGGTCTCCTCCCCAGCTAAATCATTTGTCCCTATATGTAGTATCAAGTCCAGTTTTACTCCCTCCACCTCTATCAATTCACTTTTCTTTTGTGTTGCTTTACCTGCCTCTATTCCAGGTACGCACACCACTGTAGTCCTCCTGTGTGGGTCGTTACATCTTCTCCATTGTAACCCTTTTATTATTGAGTCCCCATATATTATTATTTTATTTTTTCTAGAATGACCATGCCCACTTCCCTTCTTTCCCTCTATATCATGGTTTCCCTTTTTTGGGGGATTTTCTCAGCCTTGGGCTATGGTTTTCTTACTTGTCTCCACTTTTTTGGGTTGTTCTATGTCCTGGAATATGGTTTCTTTACCTGTCTCCTCTTCTCCCTCTTCTGCTAGATCTCTATGTGGACCATTGCTCCCATGGGTCTTGACTCCTATACTGTCAACTGTCTTTCTATTGTTTTCTCTCTTTCCCTTAATGCTGCACTCATTTTCTGTCCCTCCTGCAATCCTGCCATCTCCATCTCTTTCCCTCGAGCCCTCTGGATTCTGGTCTTTCCAGGATAACATCCAATTTCCTTCTCTTATTTCTCATCTACTGTCTGGCAGCAACATAGTTTCCAATTTATATTTGTCCCCTGCAGCTCCCTCTGCCAGTATTGCATATCTATTCTATGTAGGCAACTCTGGGATGGATAATTTCAGAGTTATCTGCCTCCTACCCTGAGTTCTGTGTTCTTGTCTCCCTTTCCATGCTATCTTCCATCTCTCTCCACTTACCCTTTTCCACCTCTCCCCTCTTTCACTTCCATCTTGGTATGGATTATCTGGTTGGCTTATACTTCATTTCATTTCATTTATTTGTTAACAGGGTAAGAGCACTGGGTAAATCAATACCCTTTTTCAGGCCTGACCCGAGGTCCTTGTCCTCTATACTTCTTCTTCTTCCAGTCCTTCCCTATTGATGATCCTCTTTGGCCTCTGTGCCTCTGATCTTTGTCCAATTTGCCCCATTTCATCTCAATATTGTCCCATTTTGCTTCCTGTAAAACCTTAGTGAACCAGTTTATTTCCATATGTAATTGTTCTACGCCCTGACACACTGGGCAACCCCCTTCCCTCCACAATATCTCCATAAATACTGCCGCTCTACACTTGTTACTTCGCACAATCCTTCCCTTACCATTGCTGTGTTCTGTAAACCCCCACATGTTTTGCACTGCTACTCTGATTATAAATGCCCCTCTAGTTCTGAAGTTCCCCTCTGTGCACAGCCCTTTCCAGTAACCACGCTATACACTAAAAAATTTAGAGTCTTACTGCAATTAGTAGTTCGACTGCAATATCACCCAAACTCTTTTTTCAGTAACAATTAGTAGTTTGGCTGCAATATCACCCAACCTGTTTTTAAAGTAACAATTAATAATTTTGCTGCAATATCACCCTACCTATACAGTACTTATCATTTTAGTAGACCATGACTGTACTAGCTGGGACTATCAATAAGGCAACATACTGCAAAAGGTGTGCCATTAGGTTCAGGTAGCCTAAAAAATTAACTCAATCCAGTAGGCCATGTTGCAAAATTGTGCCATTAGGTTCAGGCAATCCTAAAATTAGCTCAGTCCAATAGTACAACATGCTGCAAAAAGTGTGCTATCTGGTTCAGGCAATACAAACATCTCAATCCAATAGGAAATGCTGTAGAAATTGTGCCATCAGGTTCAGGCAATCCAAAAATTAACTTAGTCCCAAAGGATATGCTGCAAAAGGTGTACCATTAGGTTCAGGTAACCCAAGAAATTAACTCAGTCCAACAGGCCATGCTGTACAATTGTGCCATCAGGTTCAGGCAAATCAAAAATTAACTCAGTCCAACAGGACAGGCTACAAAAAATGTGCCGACACAGGTTCAAAAACTGTGTATCCCACTGAAGGGTTTACTGAAAGAGTTCTTTTTCCAAAAGAATATCACTCTTGAAACTATTCCATATAGTTATCATTGTGGTCACTTACAAATGTGTTTGCTTGTTCCAGGTTATTAGTGTAACCAATTAGGGGAAGGTTTATTTTTAGGAAAGTTAATTTTTCTACATTTTCTGGTAGAAGCCTAGATTATGTTTCTATTGCCACATTACCCACACAGTTGAAGAGCTGCTCTTAAAATACACTGGTTGGTGAACAGATAATGTATTTCAAAGCTACAGGTACCTGCATAAGTACACCCTACACTGTCTCCTTGCTTTGTCGGTATTTCATGGAATCTTCATTCCGCTGAATACCTTTTCCTGCCAAATAGCAGTCAACCATAGCCTGGGCAGAGGCAGTGATATATGGAGAAGGATGATCTGATTTTTCTGTGACAACAGCATCCAAGAGACCCCAAAGTTGACTAGTAGGAGTGGAATAAATGGCAGCTGCTGGCTTTTTTTGTAGCCTGATGGAGAAGAGAGGGCTGTGAAGGTGGAGGAGGAATGGATGAGGGGCTGCATCTGTTGTTTGCTTCTTAAATGATTTCCACCTCTTCAGTTCTGTAACACATTAGGGTCATGCTGTGGGAGCTGTTTCATCTTGTACCATGGGTCTAATACTGTTGCTATAATACAATGTTCAGCCTCCAGCATTTCACAGAGTTTCTCATTATATTTCACTTTCTCTTTCTTAATCATTTGATAGACTATTTTTTATGTTGGCTTACGCACGCATGCACAAGCAGCATCTTGCGGTAGTAGCACTGTAGTAGCACTTTCAGAGGTGTGTCAGTGTTGTGGCGAATCCAGGGGATGCTTCAGTGGGTGTGTCCCTCAGCCACCAACCAGTGAGCATGCTGGTGATTATAGCAATTTCAGAGAGTGCCACCAGCTTGAAATGAATCTGCCACTGCAGTGAGAGACAGGTTCATCATTGCAGCAGCAGATCTAACACGCCTCCATTACGTGCCATTCCTGGTAAAACATTTCAATAAACATGGCGGCGGCTCTCACCGTCTGCCTCTCACAATTCCTAGAAAGTCAACCTTGGGGGTGCCCAATCCCACTGTTGGCATGCCTCCTCCCCAGTTCAATTTGCTTTCTGATGGGGGTGTTCAATCCCCATTGGCATAATGTCCCCCCAATTTCATTTGTCTGCCAACGGGGTGCCCAGTCCCCCTTGGCATCATGCCATCCCAACACAGACACGCTTTCTTTGCCGACAGGGTGCCTAATCCCCATCAGCCTCAGTCCCCCCCCCAAAAAAAACAGATGACACACTGGGAGCCTACCACAGTGTGCCCAAATGTATTTATGAAACATGAAAAAAGCCTTCCCCCAATGTTTTGTTTTTGTTCTTTTGGCCCTGTAAATTGGAAAACGGTTCTTCATCATCACAACACCCCTCCTCCCTCAAACTACACCCACCATCTGTGCAGTCCACCTCCCTGCACCCCCCCTCACCCCGTACTTACCTCTGGAGGCCTGGAGCTGCGATCTTCGGTGGAGTGGGAGTGTCTGAACTCTTCAAAAGCCGACTGTGAACTGAAGGAAATCACGATAAGTTGTATAATGGCATCAATGGAGGGGTTTCAACTAGGGTGGCTATATCAGCCATTCTTTTGACTTTTGGGTCCACATTTTCAACATGGGGTTCTTGGGAACCCATCTCATAAAATCAGTCACTGTCATTTCGTTATTCGGTCCTGAAAGGTGATTTTGCAGTCACTGCACAGAATCACCTTTTGGGACTGATTGACAAAACAACAGTGCCACTGTTCATGAGGTGGGCTCCCAAAATGCCTATGTTGCAAATTTGGTGAAAAGATTCCAAATAATGACTGTTACGAGCATGCATTGCGCAGTTTCCATGCACGCCTGTAACTTTGAGAATTTTTAATATTCTCACTACAGATTTCCAATATTGCCATTTTCTCATACCTCCTTAAGAACAGTATAGCTGTCATTTTTCACATCCTGCCCAAAATTTGTTTTCACACATCTGGCACACAATGGCGGGATCACCGTGGGAAATCAACGTCCAGGACAGATTAAGAAAATCACAGTGACAGTGTTCATGAGGAGAGGTCCCAAAAAGCCCATGTTGCAAATTTGGTGAAAAGATTCCAAAAAATTACTGCGTTACCAGCATGCATTGAGCAGTTTCTACACACACTCGTAACTCCGCCAATTTTTTTATATTTTCACTGCAGATTTTCAACATTGCCATTTTTGCACACCTCCTTATGAACAGTACAGCTGTAATTTTTCACATCCTGCCCAAAACATGTTTTTGCACCTGTGGTGCACAATGGGCATGATCGCTGTGTGAAACCAACTTTCAGGACAGTAAAAAATCACACTGTTCTTGTTCATGAGAAGAGGTCTGAAAAAGCCCATGTTGCAAATTTGGTGAAAAGATTCCCAAAAATCACTTCGATACCAGCATGCATTGCACAGTTTTACACACGCTCATAACTTCACCAGTTTTTTATATTTTCACTCCAGATTTTCAACATTGCCATTTTTGCCCACCTCCTTATGAACAGTACAGCTGTAATTTTTTACATCCTGCCCAAAACATGTTTTTGCACCCATGGCACACAATGGGCATGATTGCTGTGTGAAACCAACTTTTGGGACAGAGTAGCAAAATTACAGTGCTGCTGTTCATGAGGAGAGGTCCCAAAATACCCATGTTGAAAATTTGGTAAAAAAATTCCCCCAAATGACCGTATTATGGGTGTGCATTACGCAGTATCTATGGCACATTCATAAGTTTGCACATTTTTCATATTTTTTCTCCAGATATCGAACATTGCCATTTTTTTTCACACCTCCTCATGAACAGTACAGCTGTTATTTTTTGCATCCTAACCGAAATGTGTTTCCACACCTGTGGCTTCTAATGGCACAGTTGCTGTGTGAAATCACCTTTCGGGATTGAGTAACAAAATGACAGTGCCACAGTTGATGGGGTGGGGTACCAAAAAGCCAATGTTGAAAATTTGGAGTGAAAATACCAACAAACACCCAGGGCATTAAGGTTTCTAACCATACAACCACCCTGTAGAGACTGACAGGTGTCGGGGACATAACTTGGGTTCATCGACCACAATGTTCGCAGAATTCTACCCCCACCCTACAGCCACTGACAGGCACTGAGGTGTGCATTGGGTTCTGTCACCCTAATGTTCACCCCATTCTCCTATATTGCACCATCTCAGCTTATTTCCTTATGGAATGGGGTAAGCGTAAGGGCCAAGACTCAATGCACACCCCAACACCTGTCACTCTCTGCAGGGTGGGTGGGTGGGTGAGGTGAATGGCATAAGCATTATGGCCAACCCAAAGCCACACTCCCAATGCCTTTCAGTCTCTCTGGGGGGATGTTACTTCAATACTTCACTGCCATTCCTATTTTTCTAACTCCTACACTACCAATGCCAATGCTAGCAAGCCAACATTCAGCATTTACAAATGATTGTTTTATTCTGGTAAGTGAGTCCCTTTCAGTAGCACGAGATTCTCTCATCTGAAACTGGCTTTCTGGAACTTCCAAGTTACCTCTGATTGCATTTAACTGAAATCTAAGAATCTTGTTCAGTGGGATGATTTGGCTGACTGTGGCATGGTTCGAACTCACTTCCCTAGTAAATTTTTCTAAGGATTGTAGGACTTGATGAGAAGTTCTAAAATAGCCCACTTTTGAGGATTTATGTATTAGCATTCCTTATGCTGTTCTTCAGTGTGTACTGTCTTACAGTCTTTTTTTGCTCCAGCAGTCATCAGAACATATAAAATATAGAGTTCCACCTTGTTGCTATATCATGGATGAACTTATTTGAAGGCAGTTTGTGTTCTTCCTTTGGAGCCCACAATCTCTGACGTACTTTGTAGGAGTGTCTAAAACTCCAGGAAGGCATGCATGATTAAATTTAGACAGTGTTCAAAACATTAAATATGCTCAAAGCCCCCATCAGTCAATGCTTTCTTTATGTATGAAAGATTTTCAGCCACAATGAAACCTACAGAAAGCAGCTGTGATGTAAGTCATTACTGTATCTCTCTATTAATCTCATCCAGGATGTTAGAAGTTATGTGATTCTCTGAGATATACTGGATGTGAAGGGAAGCCAGTTTCAGATGGAATTTATATGTGTCACTACAGGGACTTAATGACACGCAGTGTGCAGTCAGTGACATAAATGCTTCTGGCTGAAAGTTTGTCCATGGACAGGATATTTGAATGGTGGTGCAAGGCTTGCGTCCCACCCTGTACCAAGGGACTTCAATTTCGGTGGTGTGTGAACCCCTGTGTAGCAACTGTGCCCAATTTACCAATATCAGGTGCAGCTGCAACAGTTTCCTGCATTCAGACAGCTTGCACCACATATCTGGCACAAGCACCGATACTTTGTCCCCTAGGAGTGCTGCATGCTAGACCACAAAATTGTGGTCTAAGGTGTGGCGCTGACACAAAGGATGGACAATCCCGAATGCCAGCTGGTGACTGCTGCAAACCCGATGCACCATATTTTCAGTTCACCAGGGGAATGTGGCAGTATTGCACGTTTGAAAATCTGGCCCATATGTCAGTACTGTATGTCCATATGTCAAAAAAAGAGATTGTGGATTGAAACATTGTGCTCCTGGCTCTTTATGTCCACATTTTGAATTGCAGTGGGACCAGGGTTACAGGATACCACCAGCTATTGTTAACAAAAGTAGGCTGAGTATGTGATGGTCTAGCCATCCTATAAACATAGAAATATAGAATTTGCTGACAGATAAGGACCGCATGGCCCATCTAGTTCGTACATTTTTCCTACTTATTCTATGGCCCATTCAGCCATCCCCCTTCCCTTTCCCTAAGATTCCATTATGCCTATCCCATGCATTCTTCAATCTTACCACTGTTTTCACCCCACCACCTCTGTTTGAAAACTGTCCCAGGAGTCTTCTGAATCTACCCAAGTTGTAAGAAAGGATCTATATCCAAAGCTGCCTTCTATGTTACTAATAGTGTTTTACAGATTACCCGTAGGAATGAATCATGGGTCTGGTGACTGGAGTCAGAGATAAAAGTGCAAAAAAGGGATAACTTGTCCTCTATCCTGACCTTTGAGGCAAACCTCTTCTTGGAGAGAACTTGCCCTGAGGGCATTATACAGGCATTGAAAGATAATTAGGTAGGATAAACTAATGAGAAGCCCCATGCTGGGAGCAAGTGCCTTTCCTATGTAGTATTTTCACCAAGTGTATTGATTAAATAGCAGAATTTGCACTCAGCACAAAATTAATTAATGAAAGTAGGTAAAAAGAAATTAGCTTAAACATTTCCTATGTGTATTCCATCAGTACAAAGAGGCAAGCAGCAAATGTGAAAATATGCTTAAATCTACAAATACAGTATTTCTTAGCGGTGAGCAGTGGCATATGAAAAATAAACACAATACTGATATCAGCAATAAATACAAATAAACAGTTACATAGAGTACTATGCTGTAATATAATTTACTATATAAAGGCACTGAAGTACTGTAACTGCTAGTACAGATTGTTTGTTTTAACAGAACATACTAGAGTAGCTGTTTCAGGAACAGGAGGTTGTAACTACTGGAGCCACATAATGTCCAGAGACCCAAAGGCAGCACATCCAGAAGGTCTTGGGGCCAAGCTAGGTCCTGAGCATCAAAGGCAAACCGCAGCCATGAGTTGGTAGAGCTAGGCTAGTCCCAGAATGTTAGAGAGGAATCATTAGCTTGAAAGAGTAGGAGCCAAGCCATGCCCAGAATTAACAAGTGCCAGATTACTGGCAAGGAAAGCCAGATAGGATAGTTTAGCTGCAAGGCCCAGGGGCTCTTAGCCAACAGGCGAAGAAATCACTAAGATGGACATTAACTGGAGCAAATCAAAGGAAGTAAGTTGCAACAGTTTCAGGAAGGGCAGAAAGTCAGCAGAGAGGAACAGAAGACCATACTGCCATCAGGATGCCCTTGGGTGCCCTGACCAGTGGGCCATTAGGAGAGGGGGAACTTAGCTACCCCAACCCAGTCAAAAAAGGAGTAAGCACTCTGTCCTCACACTGCAGCTCACCAGTACCCCAGTCATGATCCTCAGATGCAGGTAGGTGAGGCAAACTTATGCTGCATTCAACTGTGGACTCAAATGTACTGTCTAATGGCAAGCATAATGAGGGAATGCCAAGCTTGGGGGGGGCAATGGTTAAACAAGATGTTGTTCAGCTGGCAGGTTTGTCAGAGCATGGTAGCAGGTCCAGGAAGGGCAAACATTCACAAGAGAAGGAAAATAAATGTCCAAGCAAGGGAATCACCGAACATCCAGGAGAATCAACAAATATGTCATTTATTTTGCAGGTCCCATATGTAGGCACCTCTCTGGGCTGAGGCAGAGGTTGTTGGACTCCAGATCAAACCAGTTTGAGTACAGGGCACCATCTGCCTGCCTCAGCCAGAGGCTAGCTACTGTAGTGTGCCATTGTTCCCTCAAAGGATACCAGCAAGGAGGTAGAGTGGCTGGACCTTGGTGAGCTATGGGCAGGTGGGGGAAGGAATAAGAGAAAATACCCTCAGACCTTACTGCTGCTCATTTCCTTCACCATACTGGCAAGAGGAGGAAGCCAAGAGGAGGCACCCAAGTCAGGAGTAAAAGAGGAGGTGGGCATCCTCAAGGGAGCAGGCCCCAAGGAGGGTGTGAGAGTTCCTAGGCAAAGAGCAGGCATACTGGTGGGGACTCAATAGTCAGGGGTATTCAGCTGGAGCAGAAGATGGAAGGGACAAGGTAATATGGAGCATTCCAGGTGCTTTTGCAGTGAGGACTAGAGGGTGGATCTTGGAGATCATAAGGAAAGAGCAGGTAGGGAGGGAGCTAAATGTTGTCCACCTGGGGATCAATGATGTGGTAAGGGAAGCTGTAATGGTAGTGCAGGTTAGGTTAGGGAGCTGAGGAGGGGCCTGAAGCAGGTAGCTCACACAGTGACCTTCACTGAGGTGCTACCATTGTATGGTCAGGGGAAGGCTAGGGAACTCCACACCAGGTTCTTTGACAAGTGGTTGAAGACATACTGCAGAGTGGAGGGCTTTGGCTACATTGGGGACTGGGGTCATAAGTAGGGGGATGGTGGTCTGCACAAGGGAGATGGCCTCCATCCATCCAGGAGGGGAACAACAATCCTGGGTGGAAGGTTTAAATGCTACTTTGATGAGCATTTAAACTAGCTAAGGGGGGAGGCAGAAAGACTGAGGAAGACAGAGACTACCCCCCCGAGACTAGTGCAACAGAGAAGGTTAGCCTAGGGTAAAAATTCTCCAGAGGTTGATGCAAGAAAAGAGAAGGACAGGGAAGACAAGTATAGAGGAGGAACTCCAGATGGAAGAGAGGGGAAGGAGGGAAGGCAGGAAGACAACATAGCAGGAAAGGACAGGATGGGGGTAACAGAGGGGGCAAGGAAAGGAAGCAGGAAGGGGAGGCAGGTTAGAGGAAGAAAGGGACAAAGAGAATAGAGAACTATGTGTGCCAACATAAGGAATCAGGGAAACAAAATTCCTGACCTTAAAGCAATCATTGTGGAGGCAGACCTGGATCTGGTGGCCATAGTGGTATCACGGTGCACAGACAACCACAGCTGGGAAATGGCCATCCCAGGCTACACCATGTTCTAGAAGGACAGGTCAGGAAGAAAAGGCAGAGGGGTTGTTTTATATGTGAAGGAGAGTATGAGGACCAAGGAGATACAGGTGCAACATGGGGACAATGAAGGGCTGCAAGTACTATGGTTAGCCTACAGACGGGGTCAGGATCTATTCTTACCACATTGGTGAAGCACAGACCTCCGACACATGGGAGGATTTAAACATAGCCCTGAAAGAAGCCATTAACAAAATGGCTAGCAAGGTGTAAGATTTAATTATGGAGGACTTTAATCTGCTGGATGTAGATTGGGATATTCTCACCACAGCTACATCAAGAGGCAGGACCATCCTCTACTCTATAAAATGGGTATTTCTAAGACAGCTGGTTTTTGAACTCACTAGAGATGGGGCAGTGCTGGTTCTGGCACTTACAAACAGCGATACCGTTGCTGAAGTCACAGTGGGCAGTCCCCTGTGTACAAGTGATCACTGTACTGTGTGGTTTGGAATACAAATAGGACAAGAAAAAAAATACAGTAAGACTAGAGTCCTGGACTTCAGAAGGGCGAATTATAAAAAAGGGAAACTGCCTCAGAGAATACCTCTAAGGGTGGAAGACACAGGGGGAGTGGAGGCTCAATGGAGAAGAAATAAGGTGAGTTTAGCCCAGGCAATTGCACACTGCTTGCTGGAAATAAGGGAAAAAGGAGGAAGAAGCCACTATGGTACTCTAATGAGGTGGCAAAGGCAGTGAAGGTGAATAAAACAGCATTTTGAAAGTACAAGGATGCCCAGAAGGATGAAGACAGGGAAATATGTATGGCAAAACAAAGGGATGCAAGAAGGAGGGTGAGGTTAGCTAAAGCACTAACAGAGGAGAAGATAGCTAAGGAGGCCAAAAAAGGGGAGGAGACTTTCTTCTGGTATGTGGGGGAAAAGAGGAAGATGGGGGAGGGATAGTGACAAGCAGAAGGGTAGGGAGGATTGTACAAAGAAAGATCAACCGAAAGCAGAAATGCTAAATGATTTATTTCTGCTCAGTCTTCATAGTAGAGTGTGTGTTTGTGTGTGTGGGGGGCAGACCTAAATGCTATACTAAGCACCAGGGAAATGAAGGAGTTGGCACAAGTCCATTCTTGGTGGAGATCATCTGGAAGGAATTGAAAGTCTTAAGGGAGAATAAGGTGATGGGCTGGATGGGATTCATCCAACAGTCCTAGGTAAACTGGGCATGGTGCTGTACACTCCTTTGGCCACACTTTTTAGCACCTCAGTGGAGATGGGAAAAGTTCCAGTGGACTGGATGAGGGTCAGTGTGGTCCCTCTGTACAAAAGCAGCAGTAAGAAAAATGCTGGCCATTCCATCTTACATCAATGGTGGGGCAGTTAATGGAGGCACTACTGAAGGAGAGGCTTGTGGAGAACCTGAAGTCAAAAGGACTGCAGGACCACCATCAGCATGGTTTCACAAGGGGGAGGTCATGTCAAATTTATTTCATAGATTTCTTTGACTGGGTTACCAGGGAGGTGGATCAAGGGAGGGCATGGACATGGCCTATCTGGACTTCAATAAGGCTTTCAACACTGTGCCACATAGGAGAATAGTTAAGACACTAAACAGCCTGGTGGTGGGAGAGAATGTGACAAGCTGGGTATCAAACTGGTAAAGGGATAGGAGTCAATTGGTGGTGGTAAACGGTAACCACTTGAGCAGTTGGAGAGTGAATAGTTGCATGCCACAGGGTTCAGTGCTGGGACCTGGTCCTCTTCAATGTCTTCATAAGCGACATTGCAAAGGAGCTTGAGGGGAGAGTGTGTCTCCTTGCAGATGATATAAAAATCTGCAAAAGGTGTGATACTAAGGAAGGGGTGGAGAGTATTCAAAGGAATCTGAGGAAACTGAGGAATGATCTATGGGTGGCAACTTTGCTTCAATGCCAAAAAGTACAAGATTATGCAGTTAAGGCTGCGGAATCCAGGGGCAGTGTATAAGATGGGGAGTGAAGCTTAAATTCACCAAGCAAGAAAGAGATCTCTGGGTCATCATATCTGATAACCTCAAGGTAGTTGGGCAGCGTGTCAAAGCAATGGGAAAGGTCAGCAGGATGCTGGGGTACATTGGGAGAGGAATTTCTAGAAGGAGGAGGGAGGTGGTGTTGCTGTTGTATCACAAACTGGTGAGCCCCCCCGCCCCGAGTACAATGTCCATTTCTGGTGGTCGCTCCTCTGTAAGGATATTGAAAGGGTGCTGGTAATATAGAGGAGGGCAACCAAAATTGAGAAGGGGGGGTTGAACAAGAAGCCATATAAAGAAAGACTGCAGGAACCCAACATGTACTCCTTGGAAGAGAGGAGAGTGAGAGGGGACGTGATGGAAACCTGCAAGTATCTCACAGTGGTGAAAAAAATACAAGAGGAGTGCCTATTTCAGAGAAATGAAGGCACTAGAATAAGGGGGCATGCGATGAAGCTTAAGTGGGGAATGTTTAGGAGAGATATGCAGAAATATTTCTTTATGGAAAGTGTGGTGGATGACTGGAACAGCATGTCAGAGGAGGTAGTGGGGACAATAATTGTGGGGAGTTGTAAGCATGAATGTGATAGATACAAGGGCATAGTAGGTAGAGGAATGAAATGAGGGCATGACCAATTAGGTTCAGTGGTGAAGGAAAAGACAGGGACAAGGGGCAGACTGGCTGGACCTCAAGGTGATTTTCTCTGACAAAAATTTATGCTTCTAAGTTTCTGTTTTAGTAGCATTGAGCCATTTTTCTAAATTATGAATTAGGAAAGGATTCAACAGTAGGATGGTGGAGATGATGTTGAACATGCACAGTTTCCAAGAAGGCCACATCTGGAGTACTGTGCCCATTTTTGGAGTCTGCACTTGAGAAAATACAGGTATGGACTGGATCTGTGCAGCACAGGTTCACCAAGATGATATACATGGTCATCAGGGCAGATTTTATGAGGAAGGGCTAATGGCCCTGAACATGTATTCTTTTAACATCAGGAAGGAGAGGAGTGACATGATAGTGATAGACAAGTTCTTAACAAGAATAAATTAAATACACAGTGAGGACATAGTCCCAAAAACCAGTAGTGCGGGGGGGCATGGCCAGCAGCCAACTAGAGAGACGCATCTTTATGGAGCTCCGTCACTTAGCTAAATAAATTTGAAAAAAAAACCCTATTCTAAAGAAGAATCCACAGCTTTGTCACTTTTATAATAGCTTAAGAGACATTACTCTTATCCCCTTGGAGATCTTTCCATTCTCAGAGCTATGGAGAAGCTGAAGAATACAGTAACTGTGGAGTCAGAAGGGAGAAGCAAAGCCACAAGGCCTGGAGAACCTGCATACAGTGTAGGAGTGGAAACTGTGGCAGGGGGCCCTTCTGAACTCTTGAACAGTGCTTTACTGAAGGCCATTAGAGAGCTCAACAAAAAAGTGGACACTGGGAATGCGATTTACAGGACTGGAAACAAGAATTGACTCAGTATTCTTGGAGGCTAAAGCAGCGACTGACACGGTGAATAAATCAGCAGTGGTTGTAGCAGGCATAGTCACTGAGAACAAGTTGCTCCGTCTCTGTTTAGAAAATCTAGAGAACGGAGTGAGGGCGGGGAATCTTCGATTGCTGGGAGTACCAGAGAACATAGAAGGAACTGATCTCATGAGCTATGTAATTGGATTAATCCAGAAATGTTTGGATCTTGATACACAGCAGACTGTAATTTAAACTTACAAGATCACCCCTCAGAAAGTCCTTTTGGAGAATCTTCCCAGGACAATAATGTTTGTTACTAGTAGTCCTCACATCAGAGATCAAATTCTGGAAACTGCTAAACTAAGGGCACTGCAGAAACTATCCAAGGGCACTCAGACCCACTTTTTCCCTGACCTGAACTACTCGACCCGACAGTGCAGAAAGGCTTATGATGGGGTCTGTGCAGGCTTGAAAGCACTGGGGATATCATACATATTACAGCAACCGGACCAATTGCAAATGTGCTATGCTGGTAAGACTTTTCTCTATTCCGATCAGGTAGAAACGGGGAAGAAACTGGATGTAATTAAAAAGGACTTCCATCACTCCCGCTTTGCAAGCCCTTCAGATGGCGTGGACAGAATTTTGAGAAAATGAACTTCCTTACTTAAAACTAAGGGCTAAGTGTGAGCTAAACAAAAAACCTGGCACTGCCACATCTGTATAGTATCTCATTTTACAAGTGTTATTCCTTTTCTTGTTTCTCTTGTTAATATAGAGTTTAAAGGCAAAACCTGTCTGTAAAATGTAAAGCAGTTTAGACTGCATTTCTCTGACGTAGTTAGCTAGGGGTATATTTTGGCCTGGGTGCTTAGCGTCTATTCAAAACTGTTTAACCTCATTTAGTTTATAATTCTGTTATTTATCTCAACTACCCTGCAGTTATCTACGTTTTGTCAGTTGGTGGTTTTAAGCTAACATGTTTTAGGATAAGATTTTAGCATACAGGGTAACTCTAAACTAAAGAAAATAGAAGTAACATTATAGTAAATCTATATTACTGGTGAGGAGTTCTTTTATTTTTTGCGTCCTACTAATTTTAGTAATTATTACTGTTTATGTAGATTTATGGGCAATGAAGTACCATTAATTGGCATTAAAGGGTGGGTTTCTTCACCTGGGAACAATTTCTTTCATAATTTCTGATTCAGCCCATAAGTATGCTGCAATAGTCACATTTAGGAATAGTTCTATTATATTTGATTGATGCCTTTATTTTGTAGCTTCAATTTAAGGAATCCATTATATGAAGTAACAGCGGATGGCAAATATTGTATCATACCATTGTATTGTTGGATGTGATAACCATTTTCTGTATTTGTACCAAGAAAATGTATTTCACAATGTAATTTGCATTGCAAAGTAATACAAATAAAGTACAAAAAAAACAAAAAACAGTATAGAAACATAGAAACATAGACTTTGACGGCAGATAAGGACCGCTAGGCCCATCTAGTCTGCCCAGTAGTGCAGTCACCAGAAGATATGGATGGTGATTAGTCAGTGGAAGCTTCAGAAGTGATGTAAGGAAGTTCTACTTTCCTGATAGCATGGATGAGTCATGGAGCAAATTGCCTGTGGAAGTAGTGGGGACAAAGACTCTACATGGGTTCAAAAATGCTTGGGACAGGTATAGATGGCTAATAATTCTAACAGGAGGGCTAGGGAGGTAGGGGCAGGTAGATAGGGAGAGGGAGGGTTTGGGGGTAAGTGTAAGAGTTAACAACCCCTAGACAACGCTCAGCTGATAGGCCACAAGAAACTCTCCATCCGTAATTTGGATAAGAGCCTTGTTCTTTATCTTCTGGTAGCATCTATAATTTTATGATTCTAGGGGCCTGATTCTAAGACGTTTGGCAAAACTTGCTGGAGAATGTGAGTTGAGATGTACACCACTATGCTGGGGACCCTTTGCCAGATTCCAAATCAGGCAGTGTCCCCGACAACTATGACTTGTGACTGGCAGAACCTCCAGCGGAGCACCACAGGAAGGGCATACCTGACCTGGGTGCTGCAAGCCACCAGCATGCCCAATGACAGGGCACAGCCACCCCTCCAGGCTGAAGACATGCCCGCAGACCCCTGTGGGCCAAGGGAGGGGTGTAGGCAGAATCACATTGGCACTGGGGGGGTGGCATCACCGTGTTGCAGTCCCAGGAGCTGGCGGAAGGAACCCCGATATTGCCGGGGGTGGGGGGTTATTATGCGGTGGGGGCATGATGGTGTGTGGGGTCAGGACCATGCGGGGGGGCATCAGTCAGTTGGGCATGGCATAAGCTCCTTATGCCAGCTAATAGCTGGTCTAACCCTGCAGTGCTGCAGGGCCTCATGGAATGGCGTTGAGGGGTTACGGCAGCTGCCTTTTCAGAATTGGGCACAGATGTTGCCATAATCCCCCCTTCTGCGATGCTGTAGGGGCCTTGGGAGATGTATGTCCCCCTGGGTGAAGGCAGCCTGCAACATGGAACAGGCCATCTCTTAGAATCCTGTCTGGTGGAACCCATGACGCAAAGTGCGACTTACGCCATATATGTTGGCGCAAGTATCACTGCACCTGGGCATATCCATCTTAGATTTGGGCCCCATGTCTTTCACCATATTGCATTAAAGTGAATGAGGAACTCTGCAGCATTTTAAAGGGACACTGACAGCTTTCCCCTTACTTTAAAACTGTGTAGTATCTGATGTCCTGTTGGACACTGTAGTTTGTACCCACTATAATGCCAAGAGGACATCAGATATTATATAGTTCTAAAATAAGGGTAAACCCTGACAGTGTCCCTTAAAGACTTAGTATACTACAAAAAGGTCTTCATGTGTAGGAGGCTTGCATCAACCCCATGTTCCAGGTATGCCATGCAAAACACAAATTATAGAGCAACACAAAATCCAAACTTTTCTGAGGAAGGGGTCCAAGTGCATGCCTTTTCCTGGGAACATTTTCAAAACATGAGCTAAATGGTTCATTTTTGTGACTTTAAGCAGGCCTTGAATTGTCCAACAACATGTTAATTTGCAGCAGAATAATAATGTCCACTGGCTTCAATTTTCAATGCTGCGTCCTAGTAGAAGTTCCCTTCTACTCCCTCCCCCTAAACAGAGCACCATCCAATCGGGTGGGTTCAGGAAGCTCTTCCAAGGGTATTTAAAACCATCCACCCAATGTGTCCCACATATTCATGTTCCAGTGAGTGAGTGGAACAGTAAAGGAATAGAACAGGTGAACGATTGTCATCTTAGGTGTCAGCAGGTGTCAGCAGAAGGAAGCAGAGAAGTAGGAGACTCTACCGGTTGACCAAGGTAAGGCACCTGTTCACTCCTGTTGTTGCATTCACTGCTGGGAAGGGTGGAAGGTAAAAGTCAGAACTAAACTGTCAATAGGAGGGGTTTATGTGATAAAGGTGAACACCTAAAGGCGATTACCGTTATCACTCAGAGTACCAAAAACATTTTCGGCACTCTGACAACCCCGGTGTCTCAGGACAATGGCACCAGGACACTATTTTACTGCTTTCTGTGGGAGAGGCAGCACCCCCACACCACTCTCATGGGAGGCTTGACCCCCGCACCCCTCTACTTAAGGATTCTCAACCCCGCAGTGTCGGGGTGAAAACAGGGAATAAAAAGGTTTGAGCCAGGCGCAATAAAATTGCACCAGCACCCGGACCCAGACCCGAACCTGGTACCTCTCCCACTGCATCTACTCATCAAACCCCTATGCCATGATGCAGCTCATCCAGCCACTGCAGCGCCACCCCTACAGCCTCCCCACTCCTCCCAGACCATGCTTGCTGTGCTTGCTCCCACACCACCCCTGCATGTATGCATAGCGACATCCTGTCACCCAGTTTGCCCACAGCCTCATCCAGTCACCCAACCCTCCCCATTGCCATGAGGGATTTCACCGGGAAGGAGTCGCTATAATGAACAGTGCCCTTCCTCATGTGCCCACCTCATGGGTTACCCAATAGGAGTGAAAGGGTGGGTGTACAAGGAAAAAAAAAAAGTAAAAACAAAGTGGTAAAACTAATAACACCATATCTGGGTTAAAATGCACAAAAGGGATGAGTGAAAGAAAAGGGATAGGCAAACGTGAAATAGAAACAACACTATCTACAGTAGTGTAGCTGTATAATGGGGTACAACAAACAACATGGGGAGAAATTATTTCTAAATAACACTGGGTAGAGTAGGAAAAAGGTGAAATAGGGGCAACACTCATTCTAGGGTAGGTGCACAGAGGTGTATACCAAACAATATAAATGGAAGAGGTTTCCAAGTAACACAGGGAGAGTAGGAATTTGTAGTGCCAGGAGTGGTGTAGTGCAGTAGCTGTGGTGCGGCAGTTTTCGGAAAGACTTTCTGGAGACTGCAGTCCTGCCCCATCTGCAGGCACCTCTTGGGGTTGAAGGAGGCGATTGCTAGACTCCAGGTCAATTTGGCTAGGATTCAGGGAAAAATCTCCTCAACCCAGTGGCCACCAGTTCTGACACCATTACCTCAGAGGATGCCTGGGAGTAGGAACGGCTGGACTATTGTGGGTTTGGAGAGGATGAGGGTGGTGGACTCTAGAAGGCTAGGAGGTGGGACAAAGGCACGTTCCTCAACTGGTAGTATTAAAAATTATTTTAGACTGCCAGTGACATCAACCTAATATGCAGGAGTGAGGGACCTGAGATCCAGGAGATCTGAGATTTAAATATACAAAAACAAGCTTTAAAAAAAAAAAAAAAAAACAACGAACCATAAAAGGAAGTTACTGGAACACGCACTGCACCAGATAGTGATGGCTACAAGGCAAAAATTAAAAGAGCTCACTGCTAGTAAAGAAAAGGAGAAAACTGGCACAAGACAAAAGCGGGAAAGAAGTGAGATCATCTCCTTGACCCACAGGCCTGAATCCTAGGAGTAGGATTTTGAGAGCGAGATGAAGGAAGGAGAGGAACATTTTACCATTACATCTAGATGCCTCTACTCAGAATTTCAATGGATCCGGGACACTCTCAACAAAATACAAGGAGAGGTGTCCAAAACCCCAAAAAATGAAAGCAACATGACATGAGGTTCAAAGATTTAGATGCTCAAGTTACCAACCTGACAGAAATGTCTGATCTCCATAACGGGGCATGACAGGGAGGGGATATTGTATCAAAAAGCAGAAGACCTGGAAAACCACTCCACGAGAGTAAACCTGAGAATACATAGCCTACCTGAGCATACAGTGACAGGTCCAATGGTAGCATTTATGGAATCCTTCCTTAAAGAAATACTGTAGCTCGAGAAGGATTTTCCTTTAACTATTATTCGAGTGCATTGGACTCTGGCAACATTCCCAACAGACCCCAAAGCCAGACCAAGGTCAGTGATCCTGACTTTTATGGACTATTGAACCAAAGAGTTAATATTAAAAGGGCATGGGATAAAAAAGAAATTCTGTTTGGGGACCACCGGTTATACTTTGAGTAGGACTGTGCCCCTCTAACTACGGACAAACGGAAGCAACTTTTTTCCCTGGTCAAGGAGCTATGGGCAAAAGGATTGAAAGTGAGGGTAGACTATCCTGCAAAATTGAGAGTGACATTGGATGAGGGCACAAAACTATATGATACATAGCTGGAGGCTAAACCATATCTGCTTTCCTTGAGATTGGCCTGGGACAATTTTGGTTTGGCTCAGCAGCAGAGAGAGCTAGAGAAAAAAAAAAAGTAGACTCAGGGAAGCAAGAGAAGAGGGAGTTTGTCCATGACAGAGAGATCATCTGAAGCCAGCACATGGATAAAGATGGCGGCAGCACAGAAGAACAAGTACGCATCATTAAATTCCTTCGAGACTGACGCAGGTAGGCCAGGTGAAGGAAGCTAATAGGGAGATAAAGCAGTGCTGGAACTGACGCACAGACCAAACCGCTGAAGCGAATGTAGCCGAAAGGAGATGAGACTGGAACTTTTTGGTTGCTTGGAGCCAGGTATAAGGATGAAAGTTCTGGTAAAGAAATGACATTTCCTGATATGGGGGCCCCCTTACTTAGATTAAAGAGTGTCAGTTAGTTAATGCATGCGGGGGGGACTCTGAGAAAGGGGGGGGGTGAAGAAAATGAAAAGCTGAAAATCTCGTTTTACCATCAGGAACAGGACATACTGAGTGGAAATGGGGGGATAACAACAAAAAAGAGTTATTTTGAAAGGCTGATTTTGTTTTCATTTTCAAGAAAAGTCTCTGTAATACTGCAAAATAGGAGAAAAAGAGGGGACTGGAAAAGGAAGGAGAGAGGCCATTTTCGACAACCACTGCAAACGTAGTTTATAAGGGATAGTGAGGCAACTGAAGATGGTAAAAATGTAGTTTAGGGGGTTAAAGAAGCAAGGAAAGGGGGAGCCTTCTTGTTGGAGGTAGAGATCTCGGGGGGGGCAATTTTCTACTCTTGTCCAAGTCAGACCAGAATTTAGGATTGACAAAGCATTCATTCTCGTTGGGGGCATCTGCTTCTGCCAATGGGACAGTATAGCACATGAGTGTTATGCGACCTGTCATCATGTGCAAACCTGGAGGTGACAAGAATTGAGTGCCACAGATGGAAGGGAGGAGAAAGAGAGAGTTGGGCCAACAGACACCGCAGTGTAGATTGGTTTAAAATGTTTAAATGTTTCACACTGTTTGTGACTAGTTGTAATAAAAAGAACGGTAGGAATGATGATGAATGTATTTGTAAATAAAGGCTTATATGCTGTAGTTCATTCAGCAACTCTAGTACTGAGAAAGGGACAACAAAGGAGCCTTGCAGGAGGCAAGATAAGGAAAACCAAGGAGTGGCAGGAGGTACAGGGAAAGTGCACAGAAAAGAGACTAGCCAAGACATATTCTATAAGGGATAGATTATGGCAGACCTTAAATTAACATCTTACAATGTAAGAGGCCTGAATAGCCCTGTAAAATGAACAAGAGTGCTGCAGGAGTTAGGGAAGGCGGGGACCATGGTGGCTTTCCAACAGGAAACCCACCTGATGCCCCAGGAACACAAAAAATGAAGATGGGTTGAAGAGGTGTTCACTTCATCTTTGGAAGAACAACCACACCATAGGGGAACAGCTAAACCAATTAGAAAAGGTAGTCCAGTACAAATAAAGAAAGTGGAATCAGACCCAGAGGGCAGATTTGTCCAGTTACATGGACTGTACAGTGATGCTGAGTACACTTTTCTGAACCTATATGCACCCAATGATGATACAGAATGTCTGCGCTTTTTAAAGAAACTGATTTTAGAAACGATAACAGACCCAGGAAGGATGCACATCATTGAGGGGGACTTCAACACAGTTATGTCTAGCAAATTGGATAAAAAAGGGAGAGACATGGTGAGGGATACAAGACCAGGAAAATTACTCAAGAGATTGTCGGTGGAGCTAGGCATTACAGAGGTGTGGAGGTACCTGGATGGGACCTCTCGAGATTATACACACTACTCCAACAGATATAGAAGTTACTCAAGAATAGACATGTTCTTTGAGGCAACAGACTGAGTGAGGGTCTTGGATAAATGCACAATTGCAGTACGCACTGTGCCAGACCATACACCATTACATTTACACCTGGTTGTGGCCCCCTTGATCCACAATTCTAACTGGTGGTTAAACATAGGTCACTTGAACTCTGAAGAATTTAAACAATCGATAAAGGATACACTACGAAAATATGAGCAAGAGAACCCTAAGGAAGACACTTCCAGTTCGTTAAATGGGATGCCCTTAAGACAGTTCTGAGGGGGATTTTAATTGAATACTCTGCCAGACAAAAGAAACATTGGGAAAAACAACAGCAGGCCCTAGAGAATGAGTTTCAAGAGTTAGAATTACAACACAAGATTGCTTTAAATACCCAGGTAAAGGAACTATTGGACAGGAAGCTAAGGCAGCTTAATACTATACTCAAAAGATAGAAGGACAGTATAGAACAACACACCAATGGTAATATGAGGGAGGGAAGAGAGCGGGGTGCCTCCTGGCATACACATTAAGAAAACAGCAAAATTACAGAACAGTTCTTTCGTTAAAGGATCCCAGAAAGGGGGGGCAGATAACAGGAGACCCTGGAAAAATGGTAAAGGTGTTCACCCAGTTCTATCAACAGTTATATGTGCAGGAAAACTTTGTTGATTTTGATCAATGTATAGAAACCTTTTTTGAAGGGATAGCAATCCCAGAGCTAAGAGGACAAGAGATTACAGCCTTGAGCCAAGTAATGGGGATCCAGAAAATATTGAATAAAATAAAACAGTCCAAAAATAGCAAATCCCCTGGCTTAGATGACCTACCAGTTGAATTCTATAAAACCTTTGCAGAACAATTGTCCCCTTTTTCAGTGCAGACATACAGGGAGATACAGGAAGGGGAAGAAATTCTGAATTCGTGGAGGTATGCACAAATCTCAGTATTGCCCAAACCAGGGAAGGATAGCACAGAACCTGGCTTGTATAGGCCAATTTCCCTTTTAAACACAGACTTCTTCAAACTGTTCATAGGGATACTGGCAGAAAGGGTGCAATAAGTAATTCACACAGTTATATATAAGGATCAGATGGGGATCATATCTGGGAGGTACTTGCAGGATAACAAATGGAGGTTTTTAAACATTCTAACAGAAAAGGAAAACCAAGATACAGTACCTTCCAGATAGACATCTCCATGGATACCGGAAAGGCATTTGATAGGGTTAATTGCAAATTCCTAGAAAAAACCATGGAGATGAAATTCAGCCAGAAATTCATAGACACTATACATAAATTATACACTATTCCACAGGCATTAATATTGCAGTGTCCAGAGGTACACAGCAAGGATGCCCGCTGTCACCCCTACTTTTTGCCATCTGCCTAGAGCCACTCGCAGCTCCATTATACTAGGATATCCATTTTGAAGGGATTATGGTGGGAGGGATACAACAGAAGGTGGCACTATATGCAGATGATTCAATATTTTTTCTAAGTAAATCTGAGCTAACAGTACCAAGATTAGTGGCACACCTGCAAAGATTCAGGCACATATCCGGTTACAATCTAAATTTCACAAAATCTGAGGCATTAGTGATCACAGGGCAGAAACCCAAGGTTTTACTGAATCATTCCCTTTTAGCAGGGCACCAAGGTGAGAAATTCAATACTTAAGGTTTCATATTTCCACAAACCTACAAAAACTTTTTTTTCTAACTACGAAAAATTATGAGAAGCTGGCCTGACTAGGTGGTGCCTTCTACCCTTAACAATGGTAGGGAGAGTGGCAACAGTGAAAATGAATGTGCTGCCAAGACTGATGTTCTTATTCTAGACCCTTCCTACACCCATTCCATTAAACCTTTGGAACAAAGTTACCATGGTCATTTATAAGTTTATATGGAATGGGAAAGGACCAAGAGTATCCAGACAGGTATTGAGCCTTCCTAGGGAGCAGTGAGGGCTGTCACTCCCAGATCTCCAAAAATATTACTTGGCAACACAGATGTCAGTGGTGTGCACATGGGTGAAGCAAATGATGGAATCAGGTTGGTACAATATAGAAAACTCTGCAATAGGAGGGCAGCCCCTGTTCACACTCGCACTCACCACAACACCTCTGGAAATAATACACGCTGTCAGGAATAGATGGGTTAGACATAGCTGGAAGCTTCTACAAAAGATACGCAAGGTAACAGGTATTTCCCCAGGATTAGATAATTAGATAATGAGACAGAATTCATGCCCCCAAGGCTAGATAATCAGTTTGCCAGGTGGGAAAGCAGGGGGATCACCAGGTTCACTCAGTTCCTAGAGCAAAATCATTGCATATCTTTCAACAGAGCGAAAGAGAGTCTGGGTGGGGCAACTTGGAACATATGAGTTGCTGTATATGCAGATTAGGCATTTTATCATTGCACTGAGAAACATAGAAACATTGCTGAGGCCTATGTTGAGCTGGGAAGAGTGCATTTATTAGGTAGTGCATCTTAGAGACCCACAGAAATATATCTCCAACATACAGTATATGCATTAATACATCAGAGTCAAGGAGGTTCAATACAACATATAAAAGTAGCATGGGGGAAGGAACTAGCCTCCCTCACACTAGTATCAGATTGGGAAGCCAGACTCAATAGAAATTGGAAGGTTACATCAGCTCTCATTTGGAGGGAATTCTATTGGAAGGTCCTAGTCTGATTTTTTAGAACTATGAGCATCACTAAACATTACCACAGAACGAATATGAACAGATGCTAGAGATTACGTGGAGAGAAAGGCACTCACTGGCACATGTTTTGGCAGTGCCCAGTGATTGTTCCTTTCTGGGAGATGGTACAGGAAGCCACGCAGGGCATAATGGGAGAAGCTATACCCCTTGAGGGAACAGAATGGGTCCTGGGCCTCCCCAGCACAGCAAAGCTAACCTCAGGAACAAAGAAGATAGTATTAATTTGCATGGTAATAACACTGAATTGCATAAGATCACACTGGCTCACTGACAAGACCCCCACAATGAGAGAATGGTTGAACAGAATGGTAATAGTTCATGACACAGAACTGTTAACAGCTAAACTTAATCTGCTTGAAGAAAAGCATAGGGAGCTGTGGGGAGGTTGGATGACCTGGCATTCAGAGCAAGAGGGTGTAGCAGAACATTTAGATGCACCCAAACTTGTGACTAGTGGTGGGCAAAGTGGCCTCAATTCGCTCCATGGAGTGATTCACAGAGTGAAGGCAGATTCGCGGAGTACTTTCTGTCATAGGAGGTAATGAGAAGTCCATTGAAAACAATGACTTTGCGTTATTCAGCCTTCCCCAAACCACTACTCCACAAAAATGAAGGCAAAGTACATTGAAGACAATGTACTTCGACTCACTTTGCCTTGTTTTAAGCTCCAAAGGCAGATTTTACAGTGATTCATGGGATTTCAGGTCACATGTGCTCTAGATTGTTCTGCATAGCCTCAGTTTGGGGTAGTGTGTGTAGGAAGCTGTTGGGGACAGTCTGCTCTATGCTCTCTCTGTGATTCAAACCTTCTAAAAGCTGTTAAAAAAGCCTTTTTGAGTATTTTTTTTGCTGAAACTTTAGTTCATTGATTGTAGGAAACCCTCCTGTGCTCATATCATCGAGCGTTTATTGTTTGTGTGTGGATTTTGAATGTTAATGTACAACATTCAGTCTGTGTACTGAGAAACAATGGAAGTGACCTTTGGGGGAGGGGCATATCTGTGGTGTACATAGACTTAAGAAGGAGAAATAGGGAGTTCTTTGTATTTTGGTTATATTTTTCTTGTATAACTGACTGTGTTAATGTATACACAGTAATATTTTCAGTAATTGTCAACATTTATTTGCTGATTGTGTGTGTTGTGGACTGGAGGACCTGGTCAGCAGTGCATAATTTCTGGTTGGTTAAAATACGTTGTTAATTACTAAAGTTTTCAATTTGTTACACATTACTTGTAGACAAATTATGTGAGTGTGTGAGTGTGGTGCATGACATCAAATAATACACCTTTTATTGTGCCACAGTGTAATTGCAGGCGCAACAGTGTGAACTTGCTATCCACTGCAACTGCGTGATTTTGTACTGCCATTGTGGTATCTTTTCTTGGTTTTGCACTGCTGTAACCTGCAGTCAGTGCTTCCCCCAACCAACACACACTGGCAAAAGGTATTCTTTTCCAGATTAGATTGTTTGTGACTTGAGAGCACCACTGGTTAGTTAAGGTGTTGTTGAACTTGTTGTGACTTTGCATCTGTATCTATTGTTGAAGCCACAGTTGTTTTTTTTCTTCACATCCAATGTCTTCTCCCTCGGCCCCCACCAGGAGTGGATGTTCCAAAATCTAAATTTTGTTTAGAATATTCTTGTTGATCCCCCAAAATGCCCACAAAGAGACTTGCAAGCAAAGCTGTTTCTTTCCATGGCACTGCTGCCAGTGGTAAGATTGTCTATGGGCATGGTAGTATGCAGTCACAGAAGTGTATTGCTGATGTGGGGAAAGGTACTTCTCCTTCAATGTTTTTTTCAGCGCAATCAGTAGCTTCACTCATGGTTAGAGGAGATGATGTTGTCCCAGCTGGTGATGTTAGTGCAGTTGCTGGTGATGGTATGAGTATTGCTGCCTCAAGTTCCATTTCTGACCAGTTTACCATGTCCAAAAATATAGTGGAGTGTGAAACAGTACCAGTGAGTGACAGTGTAGATGATGTCATACTCCCCAGTAACATCCCAGTAACTGAACATGAGGATTCTAATCATCATGTCAATGATAGCACACAATGTCATATTTCTTCCACCGCAGTTCAAGTCATGTATTTGCTATGCAGTGATTTACAGTGTGGTGAAAACATTTTGGGTGATGGTGGTGCTGATGATGATAATGTTGTTGTGGTTGCAACATGCAGTCCACATGCCAGCATTCAAGCAGAAGATGTGGATGATGTTGATGAATATGATGATGATGTCAGTGACCCCCGTTGGGAAGTGGAGAAAAAGAAATTCAAGGTGACTGTGTCTGGGTCTGTTTGCATTAACCCCCCCCCCTTGTAAAAAGTTGTGATTTGCCAGTTTCAGTTGATGATAATGATGATAACCCAGTAATAATTATAGGTGCCTGTAGTCATGGTGGTCAGTTGCAGTCCAAGTGTGTCCTGCCTGAAAAATCACGTAGCACACCCCCCACTTCATGGCTTAAAAAACAGAGTCCAATAAGCAGCATCGGGGGGACATGTTAAAACAAGAGCATTACAATCCCTTGTTTGGGATATTTTTTTGTGCAAGATGCAAATGATGAGTCAGTTGCAATCTGCCAGCTCTGCCAGGTGCATGCGAGTCAAGGTAAAAAGGGGAGCCACCTGGGCACACGGGAACAGCATACACATCTTAAGAACAGGCACATAGCACTGTGGACTCAGCACAAGATAGCAGCTAATACCTGTACCACAGTGGGGCATTCACCCTCGTTATCAACCATAACAAGCATGTTATCCCCTTCCATGACTGTAACATCAAGCAGAAAATTAAATGTGTGCAGTAGTGATGAAATAAAAACAGAGGATTACTACAGAAATAATGAGGTGGAGGAGCTGAATGATTGTGAAATCTTGTCCAGTAGTGGTGAGAGTAGCAGTTTGGGTGGTGGTGGTGGTCAATGCAGTATGCCTAGTGCAAGTGGTACATCAACCCCTGTTGGCAAATATGGGAAAATAACTGCATTTCTGGGATTGTCATCACCTGTGCAACCATCTTCATCACACATCCACATTCCACCCCCTGCAATTCACAGAGCAGAACCATTTGCCATCACACCCCATGTAAAACATTTAAATCAGCCCATGTTACAGTATTTTTGCTCATAAGCTGAAGTACCCATCCAATCATACAGTGACACGTGAACTTAATGCTGCTGTAGCTGAAATGCAGTCAATTGATCTTTTGCCCTTCTCCTTTGTGGAGAATTCTGGGTTCCTGCGGTTTGTTGCACGTGCCTGTCCAAAATGGAAAGTCCCATCCCATCGTCATGTCAGATGAATCTAATTGATTTCTTTGACTAGGTGACCAAAGTAGTAGACCAGGGAGGGGCTGTTGACATGGCCTACCTAGACTTTAGCAAGGCATTTGACACAGTCACACACAAAAGATTAATAGTCAAATTAGCCAGCCTGGGAGTGGGTCCCAGGGTGGTAGCCTGGATAAAACACTGGCTGAACAACAGGACACAGAAAGTAATTGTAAATGGAGTCCACTCTGAAGAGGGGTTACTAGTGGAGTACCGCAGAGTTCAATACTGGGTCCAGTCCTTTTTAATGTCTTTATAAGTGACATTGCAGAGGGACTGGAAGGAAAAGTATGCCTCTTTGCAGATGACACAAAGATCTGTAACAGGGCTGATACACAAGGAGGCGTGGAAAAGATAAGAAGGGACTTGGCAAGGTTGGAGAAATGGTCAGAAGTATGGCAACTTGGATTCAATACAAAGAAGTGCAAAATAATGCACCTGGGAAACAAAAACCCTGGGGAAGATTACACAATGGGGGGGAGGTAGTAACAAAAACAAAAATGGAAAGGGAACTGGGGGTAATCATAGCAGATGACCTTAAGGTTGGCAAGCAATGTGAGAAGGTGGTAGGGAGGGCTGGGGGGATACTGGGATGTATAGGGAGAGGCATCACCAGCAGAAAACAAGAAGTTGTTATCCCCCTGTACAGACAGTTGGTGAGACCCCATCTGGAGTACTGCGTCCAGTTCTGGAGACCCTATCTCCACAAGGACATAGACAGGATGGAAGCAGTTCAGAGGAGGGCAACTAAAATGGTGAAGGGTCTGCAAGAGAAGCCACATGAGGAAAAACTAAAGGAGCTTAATATGTATAGCCTCGAGTAAAGGAGGGAGAGGGGGGACAAGATAAAAACATTTAAGTACCTCAGTGGAATCAACAAAGTCCAAGAGGGTAGCATCTTTCAGAAAAAGAGATGTGCAAGAACAAGGCGACACAATCTGAAGATAGAGGGGGGACAGTTCAGGGGCAATGTGAGCAAATATTTTTTCACAGAGAGGGTGGTGGATGCATGGAATAGCCTTCCTGAGGAGGTTGTGGGGTCTAAAACTGTGGGAGAATTCAAGAATGCATGGGACAGACATAAAGCGATTTTTGTGGGGGGGTTGGAAGAAATAGGCTGTTGGTTAAATAGGATCTGCAGCTTATCCTCTAGGTAGGGAAATAGGCAGACAAGGTGGGCCAAGCGGTCCTTATCTGCCGTCAAAGTCTATGTTTCTATGTTTCTATGACATACTTTTTGACCCATGCTGTCCCCAAGTTGTACTGTACTGTATCTGACTCAGTAAGAAATGCCCTTCAACATTCCTCCTTTCTATTCATCCATTTAAGTATGGATATGTGGACAAGTGGCAAAAGAGTGGGGAGTTCATATTTGTGTATAACAGCACACTGGGCGCAGGTGCCAAGGGTTGTTTATGCTGTTGGTAGTGTCAATAATCAGTGTAGTAAGGTGGAGTGTCATGGTAGCAGTCTTCCAGGAATTCAACAGCGTGCAATGATTGCTATGCACAATGTGACCTGTTCACACACTGGTGAAAACATGTCAGATGTGGTACTGACTGAAATTGACAAGTGGCTGAACCCCCTGTACCTGAGAGCTGGGTTCATAACAAGTGACAATGGGTCAAATGTGGTGAAATGCATCACGGATGGCGGTTTTTTTCAGGTTCCATGTATGGTGCACTGTTTAAATCTTGTGGTGCAGGAGTTTCTGCAGCATCCTGATATAAAGGAAATGCTGACAGTTGCATGCCATATCTGTTCTCACTTTTCATGCTCTGCAAAGGCCCGTGACCAACTTCCGCAGTTGCAGATCTGAAACAGCCTCCTGCAGCACTGCTTGGAGCTGGAAGTTGTCACCCGGTGGAACACCACTTTATACATGGCAGAGAGGTTGTATGAACAGTACAAAGCCATCTCAGAATATCTTGTCATGTACACTAGCCGTGACAGTTCCATGGCCTCCATGTCTATGACAACTGAACAGTGGCGCCTCATGGACTCTGTAATAGCAATCTTGAGGCCTTTTGAACATGCCACACAGGCAGTGAGTGGTGAGTCTGCCTCCATTAGCCAATCAGTTCCACTGCTGCAGGTGCTGAGGCAGACATTGGTGAATGTACAGCATAGCTTTGATGTTGCCGGAGACAGTGGTAGCAGTGTGTTGCTGAAACACACGCTGACAGTATCTGACCAGAATCATCACATCTTGAGCATTCAGCGTAGTGACAACTTTGCAATATCGACAATGCTGAACCCATGATACAAATGTGGAATGGCCTCAGTACTGGAGGGTGGGCCTAAACAGGTAAAAACTGTCAGTGGGCAAGTGGTGCGGTTGGTTCATGGGGCACAGAAGTCACGTGCCAAGGTCAGCAAACCTCAGCAGCATAATCAGGCTGAAGGTGAACCTGGAGGAGTAGTATCAAGCATATCCTGTAAGGGGACAGGGACTGCAGTTCCAGGTGGTCTGTCATCAACAGCAGTTGGTGTTAATCCGCTTTGGGAGGCTTTGTCCCAAGTCAGGCTTTGTTACATAAATGATTCCGGTGAAGCGGTTGATGCATCAAACACTGGACTTAGAGCAGCACAGCGAATGGTTGATTCATATGTGTCTTAAAACAGGCATCTGTCAATCACTGATGATCTCCTTTTATACTGGAGTGGAAAGGTCAGTGAACGGCCAGAGCTGACTGCTGTGGCACTGAAGTACCTGACATGCCCACCTTCCAGTCTGCGTGTCGAGAGGGTGTTCAGCTCAGCAGATGCAATAGCTTGGGATCGTCGTACAAACCTCCCTCCTGCAAATGTCAATTTGCTGACATTCATAAAAATGAATGAGAGGCACATACCAGCTCAGACTGCAACCTCAGTATTCATACCCTGGCATAGTCATGGTTTAGCTGATGCTGCAGAAGGGGGCCATCCTGGTGGCAGTGGCAGCATGAAACAGCCTACCACTGATGTAGATGATAACACAACGGAGAAAGAATTTCCCAGTAGTCAGAAAAGCCATGTGACGTGTGGGGGGCTGCCAATATTGTTGTCATTCCACCTTACTTTGCGTTAAGGCAGAATGACAACGCAAAGTCATAACAACAAAGCTAAGTGAGTGCTTTACAATGGGCACTCCACATAGCGCTGGGACAACACGAAGTGGCCACTTCACTTTTACTTTGCCGGCAGAATTTAATTTCACTGCATCTCTACTTGTGACTTGTGCCTCTTATAGGAATCCGGAGCAGGAAAAGGCAGTGGTCATTATGGTCAATGGAACCCTCGGGTCATTGGAGGTATGGGGCTGACTCCATGTCTTCTGTCCATATCTTCCTCTTCTGTTTGATTTAACTCCTGAGCAGGTAAGCCTTTCAAGGAATAGGTAAGGTACAGTACCTTTTTATATTTCCTTACTCCATCAAACCGACTAATTCCCTTAGTAACATTAGAAAAGGGAAAAAGAAAAAAAGAAAAGAAAAAGAGATAATGAAAATACCACACAAAGCCTCAACGTTGTTTGGGTAAAAGTTGTATTTGTTAGTAGGTAATAAGGTTTAAATGGTTATTGATTTTAGAAATGTTTATTGCCTAAAAGAGAATGACTAAGCTGAAGGATAAGAATAAATATAATGCATAAAGGCAGTGAGTTAAGATTTAAAGAGGTTTTATTCATAACGAGATGAAAATAAAACCATCAAGAATATCCAAGCAGAACACTGGAAGAAGGGTTAACACTTGATATAAGCTGTATACTTGCTAAAAAAATGAAACTAGTAATAAGATCTCATGTAAGGATTATAACTGATTGGGCCAAATGCTGCAGCCAATATCCATGTATGTAATATACATTTCCTTATTGAATAAAACTGAGTTTAAAAAAAAATAATTCTTTCACAGTTCTGGTAGAGCAGGACTGAAAGGAGAAGGCACCCGTGGAAGTGCCCAGGAAGGAAGTGGGGGCCCTTCATAGTGGTGACCACAAGAAGGGTGGAAGAGAACCCGAGAGAAGGAGGGAGCAACTTCTGGTGGGGGACTCGACTGTTAGGGGGATGGATTTGGGAATAGGAAGGAGGGTGGAGAGGGAGGTCACATGCTTGCATAGCACCATGGCCTGGAGGGATGGGAAACATATCCTAGGGATCGCTAGGGGAGCAGGTAGGCAGGGCGAGCTGGATGTAATTGTCCACCTGGGGGCAAATGACCTGACTCGGGATGAGACTGGGATAGTGTGGGCCAGTTTTGGGAACTCAGAGTGGTCTTAGGTGGCACACTCAGTAGCTTTTGCTGAGGTGTTGTCTGTCTATGATGGGGGTGGGTGAGGGGAATCTCTGCACCAGAACCTTAAGCTCATGGTTGAGGAAATGGTACAGTGAGGAGGGGTTGGGCTACACTGGGGTCTAAGAGACCATCTTGGCCTTTAAAGGGGTAACGGCTTGCATCCATGCAGTAGTGAAACTGGAGTTCTCAGTAGATGGTTAAAAGGGTACTTCAGTGAATATTTAAACTAGCTAAAGGCAGTGGTGGAAGGAACTGGGGAAACACATACCTCTCAACTGTCACACATTATGAGGTACGTCACTCATTTTATCCCTCAGAAACCCTATGTCCCACATTGAGAAGGTGACATTCCACACTGACCACTGAGTCTGTTAAGCAGAAATATATAATAATATAAGATGCTAGGTTATTAGCAAACATTATAAATATTAGTGCTCTTATTTCCACAGTATTCTGAGCTTGCAGTGTCATGTTTGATGATGTGTCACACATTTTGTCCAGTTGACACACATCTTGTCACACATTTGGGTGATAAAAGGTTGAGAGGTATGGAGAGGCAGACACTGCCCCCCCCCCCAGGTTGAAGTAGACAGTAGTGATGGAGAGGATCCCACAGGATGCAAATCAATATAGTAAGCAGGATGATAGTAACAAAAAGGGAGGGGAACAGAAGCATTAGAAAACAAGCATTTCTCAATGCTGAATGTTGTCTTGCTGGCATTGGCATTGGTAGTGCCAGAGTTAGAGAAGCATAATAGGAATGGAAGTGAAGAACTGAAGTGATGCCAACCCCACCCCCACTCTATAGAGACCGATAGGCAATGGGGTGTACCTTTGGGTCATCAGCTATAACTCTCATGGCATTGTACCTCACCCTACCCTGTAGACACTGACAAGTGTTGTGGTGTGCTTTGAGGTCTTTGGGCATTATACTTACCCCATTCCATAAGGAAATACACTGAGGTGATTGCAGTATAGGAGAATGAGATGAATGTTGTGGCCAAACAGGGCAAGGCACACCACGATGCCTGTCACTGGCTGCAGGGTGGGGTGTGGGTGGAATGGTGTGAGCATTACAGCTGATGATCCCAAGTCACATCCCTGATGCCTGTCAGTCTCCACAGGGTGGGGTGCTACAGCTGGAATCCCTAACACCATAGGCGTGTGTTGGAGCTACTCCAAATTCTCAACATGGACTTTGTGAGCCCACCATGAAAAGCAGCACTATCAGTTTGTTAGCTAAAAGGTGGTTTTGCACAGTGGCTATGCCATTTGGCGACACGGAGATGAAAACACTTTTTGGGCAGGATGTGGAAAATGACAACTGTATTGTTCATAAGGAGATGTAAAAAAATGGCAACGTTGAAAATCTGGAGTGAAAATATGAATAATTGGTGAAGGTATGAGCATGCACAGAAACTGTGCAACACACATCAGTAACCCAATTATTTTTGGGATTTTTTTAACCATATCTTTAACACAGGCATTTTGGGACCTCCCCTCATGAACAGTGGCAGTGTGATTCTGTTAATGTGCCTGAAACGTTGACTTTGCACAGTGACCATGCCATTGTGCGCCACAGGTGTAAAAACACATGTAGGGCAGGATGCGTAAAATGACAGCTGTACTGCTCATAAGGAGGTGTAAAAAAATGCCAGTGTTGAAAATGTGGCATGAAAATAGTGCATATTTGCGAAGTTACAAGGGTTTAGTTTAGTTTAGTTTAGTTTATTGTTCTAGGAATTACTACCTTTGAGCCAGAGGCTCTTTTACAAAGGTTCCACGTCAATTAGGTACAGTACAAAAGGTTACATAGATAACACAACAATTTGTGTTGTGTCAAGAGCAAGAAAACATATACAAATACATATCAAATCACTTGTACAAAAGGACATGAGATATCAATAATCACATTATTATTACAAGAAAGAGGTCATGCCAGATTAGGAGAAACAAATAGGGAAAAGTCCAGAACAGAGAGGTTAAGTGAAAGTGTGGGAGGACACTAGCAGGAGAAAAGGTTTCCCAAACATGTCTTTGTCAAATAACGGAACAGGGTGGGTAGTGAGAAATAGGAGGTTTAATCAGGGCAGTCACAGGAGCTGGAGGTGGCAAGGTGAGAGAAAGCCTTGATTTGAAAATACCTAGGAGGTGGAGGCAGTAATATGAGTGCTGAGTGCAATTATCAGCTTGGGGGCAATAGGCAAAGGGTGCGTAAAAACTGCTCAACGCATGCTTGTAACACAGTCATTTTATGGAATTTTGTCACCAAATTTTCAACATAGGCATTTTAGGACTGCTGCTCATGAAAAGTGTCACCATAATTTCCTGAAACTGTCCTGAAAACTGATTTTGCGCAGTGACCGCGATATTCTGCGCTGGACATGTGAAAACACATTTCGGCCAGGATATGTAAAATGACAGCTGTACTGTTCATAAGAAGGTGTGGAAAAATGGCAATTTTGAAAATCTGTAGTGAAAATATTACAAATTCACGAAGTTATGAGCGTGCGTGGAAACTGCGCAACACACACTCGTAAAACAGTCATTTGGGGGAGTTTTTCCATCAATTTGTAACATAGGCTTTTTGACAGCCCACCTCATGAACACTGGCACTGTTATTTCATTAATCAGTCCCGAAATGTGATTCCACGTAAGTGACTGCAAAATCAAATTTTGGGGCCGATTAATGCCATGACAGTGTCAAAATTTATGAGGGGGGTCTCAAAAACCCCATGTTGAAAATTTGGTGCCAAAATTCCAAAAAATGCCTGAGATATGCATCAACATTGAAAAAATCCTATTTATTCCATTATACAGCTTACCAGCATTTCCTCAGTTCACGGTCGGCTTTGAAGAGTGGAGACGTGTTCCCGGTCCACTGAAGATCATTGTGCCAGACTCCAGAGGTAAGTATGGGGTGAGAGGGGGTTGGGAGGCAGGGTGCGCAGTGGGTTAGTGCTGGTTGTGGGAGGGCAGGAGATGGCGAGGGACTGTTTTTTTTTTCACAGGGTTTAAAAAGAAAAAATCACTGGGCGATTTTAATTTTTCAGGGCATTTGGCACACTGGGGTGGGCTCCCAGTGTGCCACCTAAGTGTTTTTTTGGGGGATGCTGTAGCCAACAGAGGATTGGGCACCCCATTGGCAAACAATGAAAGTGGGGGTGGGCAAGAGCCGAGGGGGATTGGGCACCACCCTCAGCACATAACAAATGGGGGGGTGCATTATGCCAATGGGGAGTGGGATCCCCCATCTGCACATACATTGGGGCAGGGCATGCCGACAGGGGGATTGGGCACCCCTGAAGTTGGCAGTATGGCAGGCAGTGTGCTGCCATGTTAATCTTTTTTCACCACCAGGGAAAGCACGTCAGGAGGTCCGCTGCATGTGACGAGCTTTGCTAGCATTGCAGAGGACCTTTCATTTGATGTGATCACCACATTAAGTATGCATGGTGTGGTGCCAGCATGCAGACTGATTGGGGAATGAGGGACACACATACTGATGTGTGCCCTGCATTCACCCAACAGTGACCGCGCCTCCAAATCTGCTACTACCTTGATATGTTGGCTGTGAATACGCGAGCCAACATAAAAGGAGGAAGGAAGGGATGGGGTAAAGAAAAAAGGGAGAAAATAAGCAGAGTGCTAACAAAATCTGAAAGGCCATGTATGCCAGTGCTAGATATCTAGGAAATAAGATTCCAGACCTAGAGGCCATCATGGCAGAGGCTGACCTGGATATAGTGGCCATAACCGAGTCATGGTGCACTGAAAACCATGACTGGGACATAGTCATACCAGGTTACACTCTGTTCAGAAAGGACAAGGTGTGAAGGAATGGTGTGTGTTTGGTGCTTTATATGATGGGAAGCATAAAATTGACAGAGATACAGGGAATTCGACGGGGTAGTGGTACTGTGGGTCACCAAGCAGTTGGGGAAAAGAGCCACTATTCACTCAGATATGATCTACAGATCTCCAGCACAGGGGCAGGAGTTAGATAAGGTACTGTTAGAAATCATTAGTACAATGGCAGAAAAAGGGCAGGTGCCGCTGGTGGGGGACTTCAGTCTGCCGAAGGTAGATTGTAGCCTCCCAGCTGTGGCATCAGGTAGAAACAGGTATATCCTGGACTCTCTGCAGGAGGCATTCCTCAGGTAACTAGTCTGTGAGCCCACTCAGGATCAGGCAATACTGGAGCAGGTACCCACAGGGACAGTGTTGAAGACGTCAAGGTGGAAAGCCATCTGGGGATCAGAGATTACTATGCAGTGTGGTTCTATTTAAGGATGGCAGCAGAATTGAGCCACACTTGGGCGAGGGTCCTGGACTCCAGAAGAGCAGATTTTATAAAGATGGTTGAATGCCTCAGAGATGACCTGGTAAAGTGGAGGTGGCCTGGGGGGGTGGAGGAACTGTAGGACAAGCTAAAAGGGGGCATAGTGAAAGCAACAAACCTCCACATCAAGGAACTGAGCAAACGCAAGAGGAAAAAGAGGCTGCTGTGGTTCACAAAAAAGGTGGCAAAAAAAGTAATAGTCAAAAGGTTTGCATTCAGAAAATACAAGAAGACACAGATGGAGGAAAATAGGGTGGTGTAGCAAGAGAAGCAAAGGTAAGCAGGGAAAGCAGTAAGGAGTGCAAAGGTGTATGCCAAGGAGAGAATAGCCCAGCAGGTAGCAAAATGGGACAAAACATATTTTAGATATGTAAGGGAGAAGAGGAAGACCAAGGGAGGGATTGTAAGGTTAAATCGGGAAGGGGAGACTGTACAGAGGGTGTTAAGAAAAGACAGACTTCTTAAATACAATACTTTTGCTCACTGTTCACAAAGGAAGGGGATGGGCTGCAAAAAAGTAACAGCAGTGTTGGGGGAGTGGGGGGGTGGACACTAGTCCTTTTTCAGAGGAGAGAGCCCTGAAGGCACTCACTAATCTAAAGGTGGACAAAGCAACGGGACCAGTCGGGGTGAATCCAATGGTATTGAGGGAGCTCAGGGAAGTACTGGTTGTACCTCTGACAGTCCTATTTAACAGATTACTGGATACTGGAGTGGTTGCAGAGGACTGGAGGGGGGATGATGTAGTCCCACTTCACAAACGGGTAGCTGGGAAGAAGCTCGAAATTATAGGCCAGTCAGCCTGACAGTGGTGGGAAAGTTAATAGAAACATAGCTGAATATCTTTAATGTAACAGGTTACAGGACCCAAAGGTAGCATGGATTCACAGGGGGCAGGGCATGTCAGACAAATCTGGTAGATTTCTTTGACTAGGTGACCAATAAATTAGATCATGGAGTCATGGTTGACATGGCCTATCTAGATTTCAGTATGGCTTTCAACACTGTTCCACATAGGAGACTAATGAGCAAGCTGGATAGCCTGGGGTTGGAAAAAGGTTGTAAACTAGGTGAGACATTGGTTAGGGGATAGGCAACAGAGGGTGGTGGTTAATGGACCTTGCTCTGAGGAAGGGAGGGTGACCAGTGAGGTACCTCAGGGATCAGTGCTGGGACCGGTCCTCTTTAATGTCTTTATAAGCGACATTGCTGAGGAGCTGAAAGGGAAGGTTTGCCTCTCTGTGGATAACACCAAGATCTGCAACAGGGTAGACACTGGGGAGGGGTGATAGAAAGGATAAGCAAAAGCCAAGAATAACTTGGAGTGGTCAAAAGTTTGGCAGCTGGTTTTCAATGTGAAAAAGTACAACATAATGCACTTGGGGCACAAAAAATCCTAGGGTAGAATACACAGTGGGTGGAGTGGTACTGACAACAACCAAGCAAGAAAAGGTCCTGGGGTAATCGTATCAGATAACCTAAAGGTTGCCAGGCAGTATGACAAGGCAGTCAGGAGTACTAGTGGGATGCTAGGGTGCATAAAAAGGGTATCACCTGCACAAATAGGGAGGTATTATTGCCCCATATAGATTGTTGGTAAGATCCCACCTTGAGTACTGTGTCTAGTTCTGGAGGCCACATCTTAAGAAGGGCCTAGACAGAGAGGAGACAGCCAGAGGAGGGCAACTAAAATGTTGCTGGGTCTGCATCAAAAGCCCTATGAGGAGTGTCTTGATGACCTCAACATGTAACCATGGAAGACAAGGGGGGGAGCTATGATACTGAACTTTAAATACCTCACAGGGGTAAATAAGGTACAAGAAGGAAGTATTTTTCAGAAAAAAAGGTGCTCAAGAACAAGGGGACATGATATGAAACTAGAATGAGGTAGTTTCAGGAGAGATGTGGAAGTGCTTTTTCACAGACAGAGAGGTAGATTCCTGGAACAACCTTCCAGCAGAGGTGGTGAGGGTGAAAACAGTGGTGGGATTCAAGAATACATGGGATAGGCACCAGGGAATCAGTAGAAAGGAAGGGAAGGAAGGAAAGAAAGAGTTGCAGATTAAGTAGGGTCTGCAATGAGAATGTTGGTAACAAAAAATGGGCAGACTGGGTGGGCCAAGTGACCCTTATCTGCCATCAGATTCTATGTTTCTATATTTTTCCTGCCCTGGACTCACATACTGGCTCCATTCCATCTCCCTGCTAGTGCTGTCATTGGCAGTCAGCCACCCTCAACTTGCTCCACACAGGTTTCCCTTCCAGGTGCTGGCTCCTCTCTCCAGCTCAGTCATTGAAGGTTTGACCAGCAGTCCACACACTGACAAACCCACAGTCTGACTCCACACTGATGTCTGTGCTTATCTCTTCTGCCACTCTCCAAAGCCACACTGAGTTCTCTGCTCTCGCATCCCTGCTCTTGTGCTCCACAGTGCTCTAAGACTCATCCACCCTCCCTAACTCAGCTGCTGCTGGTTACTTGCTCCATCACGGTTGCTCACTCCTACTTAGTGGCTCATTTGTCTTGAGTCTGCACACATGACAGAGTCTTCTCATGTCATGTTTTTTAACTTATATTTTATTGCAATTTATGTATGGAGAAGGGTAAACAGAGGAGGGGTGAACATTAGACCCTTTTCAGAGGACAGAGTGAAAAGAGCAGTAGAATGGCTTAGGGTGGATAAAACTATGGGGCCAATGGGATACACCTGAGGATCCTAAACCTCTGGCTAAGCTTTTCAGTGGATCACTGGAAACAGGTGTGGTTCTGGAGGAGTGGAGTAGGACACAAGTGGTACCCCTGCACAAAAGTGGTAGCAAGGAGGAAGCAGGAAATTACCACCTTGTCAGTTTGACCTTGATAGTAGGTAAAATGATGGAAAATATGCTCAAGGAAAGGCTGGTGGACTACCTAGAGACAAGGGGGCTGTTGGACCCAAGGCAACATGGATTCAAGGCAGGGAGGTTATGCCAGACCAACTTGACTGATTTCTTCAAGTGGATGATGAAGGAAATAGACCAGGGCAGAGTGGTAGACGTCGCCTATCTGGACTTCAGGAAGGCCTTCGACACAGTCCCACACAGGAAACTAATCCACAAGCTGGCAATTCTAGGGGTAGGGATGAAGGTAATTACATGGGTTAGAAACTGGCTGAGTAACAGAACACAAAGAGTGGTGGTAAATGGAGTTAGCTCACAGGAGGGATGGGTAAAGAGTGGCATATCCCAGGGATCAGTGCTGGGACCATTGCTCTTCAATGTCTTCCTAAGCGATACTGCAGAGGGTCTAGAAGGAAGGGTTAGCCTGTTCACTGATGATACAAAGCTATGTAACAGGGTAGATACAGAGGAATGTATATAAAAAAATGCGGAGACATCTGAAGAGGTTAGAAAACTGGTCCAAGGAATGGCAGTTTGGTTTCCATGCAAAGAAGTACAGGATTATGCACCAGGGAAGAGGGAATCCTAGGATCAAGTATGAACTAGATAGGATAACACTGGAAGCCACCAAAAAGGAAAGTAGTCTAGAGGTATTCATAGAAGACAACTTCAAAGTGGCTAAACAGTGTGACAAAGCAGTTGGAAAGACTAACTGAATATTAGGGTACATAGGGAAGGGTATAACAAGTAGATGGAGGGAAGTGGTGGTACCATTGTTCTACTCCCTAGTAAGGCCTCATGTGGAGTACTGTGTTCAATTATGGAGGGTCCATCTCCAGAAAGACATAGAGAGGATGGAGACAGTACAGAGGAGGGTGACAAAAAAGGTGTCTGGGATGCAGCATTAGTCGTATGAGGAGAGACTCAGAGCTCTCAATATGTACACCCTGGAAGAATGAGAGAGAGAGAGAGAGAGAGAGAGAGAGAGAGACATGATAGAGACCTTCAACTATCTGAAGGAGATCAAGAGCTACAAAATAGGGACTACTAGCTGCACAACTGAGCAAACTTGGTAAATAGTAAGGCCTTTTTCTGCTGGCAATTTTCGTATGCTCTTATGTTGATTATGTTCATAATAGGGTACCAGATGGGAGCACCTTTCACATGAAGTGAAATAGCACAAGGGGGCACAGCATAAGACTAAAAGGGAAAATCTTAGGTGGAACATTAGGAAGTTCTACTTCACTGAAAGGTGGTGGAGAGATAGATCAGTCTCCCCAGGAGGTGGTGGGGGCGTCCACAGTTCAGGGATTCAAGAATGCATGGGATAGGCACATGGAAATTATCAAACTAGGGCAAAAGGGGGGAACTTGTCATAGCTTTCAGGGTACCATAAGCATTAGAAGGAGGGATAGGGCAGACTGGATGGGCCACAAGGCCCTTACTGCCAACAACATATATTTATCTCTGTATCTACAGTATGTGGGTAATTGGTGGGACATGAACGGGCAGAGCAGAGTTACTACTGCCTGGCAGCTGCAGGCAATGTGTGTAAAAAGGGAAACTTACACTTATATGGGAAACAGATACAATGAAATCTAAATGTGAAACAGTAGGAATTAAATAAAAAGGAAATATTTTTGTACTGTATATGTATGCATGAATACTGGGGGGGGCACCTGCTCCCTGTTCCATATTGTCATGACACTACTGCCTTGGTTCATATTAGAATTATTTTTTGAACAGAGATGTCTCTTGTCATTTTTTTAACTTATGTTTTATTGACATTTATGTAAAACATTACATAAGTACTCACAGGCAGGCATTTTGAAGATAATTTTCACCTGTTGGCTAATGGCAATATTCTTACAGTAACTAATCAATTAATATGCCATTGTTCCTTGTTGCTTCATGTGGGGAAAATTATAACAGTTCCTACAATTTACGTCAGAGTGAAAAAGTAGGGGATTTTGATAAACAGGACATCCCTCCTGCCATACAGGATAAGATTCTCCCACAGGAGCAGGATCCTTGGATGGCCCCATTGACAATGTTGGAGCTAACAGAAAAGGAAATTATGGTAAGATGAAGATATAGAGAATAAAGGATGGGGAAGGGGGTGCTATGAGAATTTAATGCACACCCGAGTTGTGGGATGCTACATAAACCCCTGAGGGTGAAGCCCGAGGGGTTTATCAAAGCATCCCACAACGAGGGTGTGCATTAAATTCCCATAGCACCCCCTTCCCCCTCCTTTTATTTTTTATAATACACTGGGCAACAATTTTTTCAGGCAGGATCAACCAGATATTTAAAAAAAAAGCTATGCTGAAAACTCATGCTGTGGCGGTTCCCTGGTAAGCGAGAGACGGAGCCGACATGTTTTTTAAACTGTTACGCCTGCCCACAAGCAAGACAAGATCCAATGAAGGAGTGGCATACTTTGATTGACATGGCTCATGAATGCCGTAACAACCAGCCGGTTGTTACGGGAAATATCAACTGGTCCAGCCCATAGGAAAAATTGCTGACCAGTTATTATAATTTCTTCTTTCTGTAATGCTCCACTTTGTCAATGGGTAATCATAACACTAACTTTGACTTCTCACGTCTTGTTTTGTTCAACAGTTGACATAATAAATGTCACTCAAAACACCACACGCTCACATCTAACAACCTTGATCGCCTGTCTGCAACAGCTCTCTTGTAGAAGACAAGAAGACTTCTATGTAGAAGACTTTCTGATGTGCAAAAGGAAAATGAAAAATACTTCACAAATAAAAAGTTATGACAGACTACTTCTTAAAATTTGAATTATTTTCCTGTCTGCCGGTTTTGGCTCTATTAGCTGTTTAGGTGAGTCATTATGGTGACTCCTAGGTCCTTAATTCTCAGAGGTACTGTACTTCCCAGTTTTTTATTTTAATGTTTTCTGACCAGGAAAAGCATAATAAGCTTTAGCAGCTTATATCCATGTGTATCCTGGGGGTAGATAACATTAAACTTTTTTTTTGATGGGGGAATATTGGTCATGATATTGAAGGAACCCTCCTATTTTTCTTTGATAAGTGTCATGGGTCTTCAACTTATACCTGGACAGAGACCAGTGACTGGCAGAAGGGGCCTTGGTTTAACATCTTATCTTAAGGACTGCATATTAACAGTACAGCACCCATCTCATGTGACACCATGCCTCATTAATACAAAGCATCACAGAATGTATATGCACAGCGATTAACACATGCTTCCCTTGATACTTTTTGTTTCCTTGTGTGTGAGCAAGAAACATTTTGTTGCAGTAAATGGCATTTCAGAGGTATGTCACAGACTAGTCCAATGCAGAGCAATCTGCATTGGGCTCATCCCTGACAGACCAATGACAGCATAAGCAGAGTATTACTGTAGTCACAGTATCAGGGGTGCAGGCTTTGTGTACTTGAAAGGAATGAAGCTCTCCAACGAGAGAGTGCTTCAGTACTCTCATTTGCATGAAGTCAGCCACCAAGCAGCTGAACAACTTTATGTACATCACAGTTCTCCTTCAGAGAATGTTTTAAACACTGAGACCCCCAATATTACAAGCTTCTTTGGAGGATATTTCTATTTTGTAAGATGTGTCCCTGATCCGTCTGTTTGAGTTTTCTTCCTGCCCCCGTGCCCCCCCCAGTCTGTTCCTCATACCTCATTTCTTGTTTTCCCTCTATTTTATAGCTACATAGACACTGTCAGCAGAGAAGGGCCTATGGCCCACCCAGTCTGCCAATTTGAGCTTGTAAGTTCCCTTCACATTTTTGTAGGAGTCTGTTACCCCTTACGCCTGACCTCCAGAATTCTCTTATGTCTATCCCATGCATTCTTAAATCCTGTGATTGTTTCAGCCCCCACCACTTCCTCTGGCAAGGTGTTCCACTTGCCCACCAACCTTTCTGTGAAGAAATTCTTCCTCATGTTTCCTTTGAATCTCCCTCCCTCCCTCCATCCATCCCTCCAACTTCATCCTATGCCCTCTAGTTCTGGAACATCTTTTTCATTGGAAAATAGTGCATTCCTGCACCCTGTTCCTCCCTGTAAGGTGCTTGTTTGCCTCTATCATATCCCTTCTCTCCCTCCGCTCCTCCAGGGAGTACATATTCAAGTCCTTCAGCCTGTCCTCATAGAACTTGTGATGCAATTCATGTACCATCTTTATTGCCCTCCTCTGAATGTTCTCTACACTGCCTATGTCCTTACATAGGTAAGGTCTCCAGAACTGTACACTGTACTCCAGGTGGGAACTCACTAGTGTCGTGTATAGTGGAATTATGATCTCCCTTTTCCTGCTGGTGATGCCCCTGAATATGCATCCCAGCATCCTATTTGCTTTACCTGCTGCCTTGTCGCACTATTTCCCTACCTTGAGGTCATCAGAGATGATAACCCCAAGGTCTCTGTCCTGATTGGTGCATGCTATATCCTCATCCCCCCCAACTGATATGTTGTTCCAGGGTTTTTGTGCCCCATATGCATTATCTTGCACTTCTTTGCATTGAATTTCAACTGCCAAACCCTTGACCATTCTTCAAACTTCTGCAGGTCCCTGCTCATTATGTCTACACTCTCTGGTGTGTCCACTCTGTTACAGAGCTTTGTATAATCAGCAAAGAGGGAAATTGTGCCTTCTACATCCTGCACAATGTCACTGATGAAGATGTTTAACAGGACTGGTCTCAGCACTGAACCCTGTGTTACCCCACTGGTCACTCTTCCCCCTGTGGAGTAACAGCCATTTACCACCACCCTCTCTGTCCTGTCACCCAGCCAATTACCCACCCACCACACTACTGTCCTGCCTACTCCCATATTCCTCACTTTGTTTAATAGCCTTCTGTGTTGCATGGTGTCAAAGGCCTTGCCGAAGTCCTGATAGGCCATGTCCAGTGCCCTTCCCTGATCCACCTTTCTTGTCACCCAGTCGAAAAATTAAATGAGGTTGGTCTGGCATGAGCTGCCCCTGGTGAAACCATGCTACCTTGTGTCCTGTAGTCCATTGGCAACCAGATGTTCCACAAATCTCTCCTTCAGTAGTGCTTCCATAATCTTCCCCACTACCGAGGTGAGGCTGACTGGTCTGAAGTTCCCTGCTTCCTCTTTGATCCCGTTTTTGTATAAGGGGACTATATCTGCAGTCCTCCAGTTTTTGGGTACCTCCCCTGTTTCCAGTGATCAGCTAAACAAGATTAGCAGAGGTTCAGCCTCCACCTCTCTTAGTTCCTTTAGGACCCTGGGGTGCACCCCATCTGGCCCTATTGCTTTATCAACTCTTATTCCTTCCAGTTCCTTTAAGACTCTTTCCTGTGTAATGGGGCTTGTGTCCATTTCTGCGCCATTCCCACCCCTTGAACTTCCTTCAGGCCCATTACTATCGTCTTCCTCAGTAAAGACTGAGCAGAATTATCTGTTCATTATGTCAGCTTTACTGTTGTCATCCTTCACGTGGCCCCCCATCTTCCCCCTTTGGTCTCACTATCCCTCCCTTTGCCCTTCTTTTTTCACTTATGTACCTGTAAAAAGTTTTGTCCCCTTTACCAACTGATTTTATAATGCGCTCTTCTGTCTGAGCTTTGGCTTCCCTTACTGACCTCCCTGCCTCCCTTTGCTTCTCCGTGTACCCTATCCCCTTCTGCCTGCATCTTTTTGTATTGCCCTAATGCAATATTTTTGGCTTTCACTTTCTCCACTACCCCTTGTTAAACCATAATGGCCTCCTCTTCCTTTTCCCCTTGCTAACCTGCTTAATGCATAATTTGGTTGCTCTTGTAATCCCTATTTTAATAATTGCCCACTGTTCCTCCACCCCTGATTCCCTCCACATTCCCGTTAGTGCCTCTTTCAAGCATGTCCCCATTTTTCCAAAGTCTGCCTCCTAAAATCCAGGATGTGTTTTTGTGTGGTTTGGTTCTGCTCCTTCTGTGATTTCCAAACACATTGAATGGCGGTCACTGTTCCCCAGGTGCTCCCCTAGTGTTACCCCTATCACCCTGTCCTCCCATATTCTGATGTACTTTCCCATTCCTACCACAGCCAGTCTCCTTCCTTCTTCCAGGTTCATTCTAAGTGACATCACCACCCAGCTTAGAGTTATGCCCTCTGCTCCAACTGCTATTTGTTCCACTAGCTAGGATTATTTCTTTCAGCTTCTTTACTGTCAGACTGCTCGTTGCCAGCCTTGGACCGCACAATGATTTTAGTACAGCATTTCTTTGTTGGTTGTGAGCTGTATAGATTTGGAAGGGTGCAGCTTCCAGCTAAAACTCTCCTGCTCCATCCCTCCATGTGCTGTCCCACTCCTGATCCTCCATCCCCCTCCATAAATATAACAGTGACACCAGGGGTGCCTAATCCCCCGGTGTCATCGCCTGCAATATAGAAAACCGTCCCTAGTCATTTTGTTCTTTTCTTTTTTTTTTTTTGACCCTGTACAACAGAAAACTGTCCATTGTCATCTGCTGCGCTGTTATTCCCCCCCACCTGACCTTCCCACTCAGCACCCCGCCAAGCCCTTACTTACTCTAGCAGGGGTCTGATGTCATGATCTTCTCCACACCACAGAGACATCTTCACTCTTCATTGCCAGATCATGAACTGAGGATATCAGGTATGCGGCTCAGTGCATTTCAATGGGGTGTTGAACTTAGTAGCATAACTTGGGTATTTTTCAATATTTTTGCCCCACATTTTCAACATACATTTTTTGGGACACCACCTCATGAACAATACAAGTGATGTTAGGTAAATCTGTCCCAAAAGGTGATTTTGCAATCACTACTTGAAATCACCTTTCGGCCAGGAGTTGAAAATTTTCTCCACCATTGTTCATGAGGTGGGGTCATAAGAAGACTATGTTGACAATTTGGCATAAAAATATTTACAAAATAACAAAGTTATGAGGCTCCATAGAAGTTTGGGAATGCCAGCTCATAATTTTGGTAATTTTCAATATTTTGATCCCAACTTTTCAACAAAGCCAATTCTCAACAGCACCTCATGAATATGACAGTTGTCATTTTTCAAATCCTGGCCAAAATGTCTTTTCATATCTCAAAAGGTGATTTCGCGATCACTGCTCAAAATCACCTTTCAGCCAGGAGTTGAAAATTTTCTCCACCCTTGTTCATGAGGTGGGACCATAAGAAGACTGTTGAAAATTTAGTGTAAAAATATGAAAAACAACCAAGTTATGCACAGAGCTAAAGTTGTCTGCTCCTCAGCTGCCGCCATAGCGGCTGACTTTGAGAAAGCTTTTGACTCCCTGGAATAGGACTACCTACAATTGGTCCTCATCCACCAGGGACTGGGGGGTGGAAACAGATAATGGATACAAGCCTTATATGTGGGTCTGATGGCCAGGGTAACCACTAGCCAACTAATCTCTGTCCCTTCCCCTTACAGAGAGGGGCCCATCAGGGATGTCTCCTCTCCCCACTACTATTCGTCCTTGCTGGGGTGCCCTGGCATGGCCATATGACAGCACCCAGGTATCATTGGATTAGGGGTCAGCACTAAGAGATACCCAACTCTAATGTGTGCTGATGACCTCCTCATCCCGCTCGAGGGGACCCAAACCTTGCTCCTACCCCTCTTAGCACTCCTAGATGTATTCTCACACTACACAGGTCTACAAATAAACCAAACAAAGATGGAGCTGATACCACTTAATCACCTCTGTCACCAGAGTATTGCTTCAGACTTGGGGCTCTTCTGAGCACCAAACGGGATTACCTGCCTGGGTATCAAAATCACACATAAGGTGAAATCACTATGGGAAGGAATTCTCCAGCCCCTGCTATAATCCACCAAAACAGAATTCAACAGATGGTGACTCCTGCATCTTACCCTAGCAGGTAAGATAGCAGTGATTAAAATGATTACCGCCCCAAGAATTTTCTACCTCCTATCTCATATTCTCCCTAGAGCTTCCCAACAAATAGCCCAACCCATTGATAAGTTAGTCAGGGATTTTCTGTGGGAAGAAGCACAGCCACACTTTAGCCATAATAAGCTGAGGGCACACTGGTCAAAGGGGGGCTTGAACCTCCTATGGATGGAAGGTTATAAGAGGATGTTCCAGACAGCACAGACAATGCACTGGATCCACCCTGGGACAGTACTATCTCCTCAGTGGTTGGATATGAAGATGTCTGTTGGGCCTGTAGCAGTGGCAACCGCACTACTATATGGTGTCAAAATTGGTCAAGGGTCCAATCATCACGCTATTGCCTCTTCAGTCAATTGTTGGCAACGTACCCATAGAAAACTGGGGTTATCAGATATCCTCCTGTACATTGCTTCTCTATGGCAGAACCCAAGCATGCTGGTGGACAACAAGCCCATTTTCTGGCCCCAATGGTTAGCCAGAGGCATTTCTAAGGTTGAGCACATTCTAGATGTGATGTACTTGAGGGTCACCTCATTTACAACCCTGCAGGAGAAATGGGGACTCCAGAAGACCAACTTCTGGAGATATCTCCAAGCAGGGGAAGCTGTTCAGCCATTATTGAAAACCTATTCCACCCCACAACTACCCAGTGAAACCACCAGGTGGCTATCACAAATGAAGGGCCTAGAGGGCAAAATATATGCTAAGTTGAGAAATACCCTTCCCTCACAATTAGAGGACTCCAGATGCACATGGGAGAGAATGACAGGATGCAAAATCTTAGGAATCAGTGGGACAGGGCATGGAGGAACACCCATGGTTGGTACAAAGATGCACATAGTAGGCTAATACAGAATAACATTTCATATTCATGGTACTGAACTACCTCTGTTTTATACAAAGTCAGATTCCTAAATAATGACAGATGCTGGAGGTGTAATGCAGCATTGGGAGACCTGTACCACATACTCTGGGAGCGTACTAAGATTCAGACCCTATGCCACTTGGGAAGCCTGGTCCTCTGGGTGCAGGTCCCAAGCTCCCCATTTTTTTTTCTCCTGGGGATCAAACCAGAAACCTTCCAATTTAAACACCAGGAGTCCAGATGGCTCACTCTCCTGGCCCTACAGACCAAGACAGCCATCCTTTATAAATTGGGATCTCCACTTGTGCCTACCCTGGGTGAAATCATGGCCTCTCTCACAACACTCGCAGGACTAGACAGGCTATTCCACTCTCAGCAGTACCAGATGCACCAATTCCACTAGTGCTGGGCTGCATATATGGCATACACCAGTCCTCTAGCTGGTGTGGGTTAAAAGGGACCCTCCTCTTTTTACAGGGAGATAGACCCCCCTCCTTTCATGAGGCATTTTACCTTCTCCAAGTTCTTAATTTGCCCTAACCATTTACCATGCCACAGTACCCTTTCTTCTTTCCTTAGACAGATCAATACCTGCCACCATGGTTCAATTGTTCTAGGAACAGTAAAGAAATTTGTTTGAACCCAGTTGTTCTATATAGTCCGGTATTCCTTGTGTGTATGTTTGTTTGTTACAGAGGTACTGGGACTCCTAGCTTCAGAGTAGAGTTGAGCTCACTGCTGGATCCTGTAGGATGCCCTGAAGCTCATAAACCAGGATCCAATTAGGTGGTTTCTGCTAGGGACACACTCATTTGGTGAAGTAAATACCTACCATCAACACTCCAATCCCGCTGTTCTATCTGAAGCCAAAGGGTGAGCCCATGAAGGTGCACTTCCCCCTGATACAGCCTTATATCTCCCTATCAGGAGAAAGCCCAAGAGGCCTAGTACAGTCCATGTAGATGATATGTAAAGATTACTTACAGTTGATATAGCTCTTATGCAATTTGGGTAGTACCAGTTGACCGTAGCATACAGTAGACACAGAAATGTATCATGCCTATAACATGAAGCCCACATTTGAAGTGGCTACACACCAATTATAGCTGTTTATGTAACATTTTCCTTCTGATTAGACTCTGCACTCTGTAACCCTCACAGAGAATCACTCATGTTCTTATGTTCTGTAAAACTTGGAAACTCAATAAAAAGTTATAAAAAAAAAAAAGTTACACGAACATACAAAAAAAGCCAGCAGAAAACCACTTGGTCTGTTGCATCTGCTCAGTAAGTGATGCAAGGTCTGGTCTTACAATTTACATCAATTACCCTGCGACCTTAACTGTTCCTACCTCTCCCTGCCCCTTCTCCCTTTTCTTGGTCCCAAGGGTTACTTTTGTGCTTGTCCCAGGTTCTCTTGAATGCTTCCACTGTCCTTACTAATACCACCTCCTCCGGCAGCTCATTCCAGGTGGACAGCACCAAGTCCATATAGAAATGCTTCCTTACATCCCTTCTGAATCCCCCCATCAATTTTAGGAGGTGCCCGCTAGTGGTGCTGTTGTCACTCATTTTAAAGAGACCCTCCCTTTTCACTTTATTAATTCCCTTCATGTACTTCAAGGTCTCTATCATATCACCCCTCTGCCTCCTCTCTTCCAGGGATTCCCAGGGCCCCCAGCCTCTCCTCATAGGACCTGTCATGTAACCCCTCAATCATCTTGGTTGCTGTCCTCAGGATCCCCGCCAGCATGCTGATGTCCTCCCTCATGCCAGTACCTCACCCCATATTCTAAATGTGGTCTCACCAATGACCTGTACAATGGTAAAATAACCTCACTATGCCTGCTACTGAATCCCCTTGCAGTACACCTCAGCATCCTGTTAGCCTTCACCACTGCCTTTTTACACTGAGAGGTGTGTTTCAGGTCACTCGTAGTCACTACCCCTACAGTAGATCCTTTTCCTCTTTGGAAGAATTTTAGATTATTTAGATTGTTGTTACATTTTGATGGTAAAGTAAGATAGGAAATTATATATATTTGAATTTTATAGTTATTTTGCAGTTATGAATAACTGAAAGCTAGGAGAAGCTGGGCTGGGAGGATATAGGAGAATGGGTACATGTATGGGAAGCAGGAGAATGGTAATCTGCAATAGCTGTGGGGCAGCAGTCTTTCTGGGGGTGATGTGGAATAAAGGGGGATGTCCTATGTGTAAGAGCCTGGAGCAGCTAAGGGCTGAAATAAGGCTGCTCAGATGGGAACTAGGAAGGATGGTGTGGGAAGTCAAAGGAGCAGAGCAGTGGAGGGAAAAGCAAAGGGGTGATGCCCAGGGGAGTGATGCCATCAGGCAGGGGATGGGAGTGGTGAGGAGTACCCAGTATTCAGGAGTATCTCTTCCTCAGAGGACCAGGGAACCCAAGGTGGAGGAATGGCAAGTAGTAAGGGGAAGGGGTGGGAATGTGAGAGCAGCATCAGGGGTGGGAATTTCTAAAGGGATGCATTTATTGAACAGATTTGCACCACTATCTTTAAGGAAGAAGAGGTCAGCGGGAGGTGAGGTAGGAGGTCAGGTTGAGCCAGGGTTGAGAGAAGAAGTACAGGGAGGGGTGGGAACAAAACAGGCTGGGCAGGAAGAATATGCAAGCAAAATGGAGTGGAGGATGGGGGAAGGAGAGAAATGGAACGGAAGAGGGGAGGGAAAACTGAAAGCAGATACAGATAGTCATAAGGGTAGGGGTAACTTGGGAGATGGAAAAACATTTAAGGGGATAAACTGTGGATGTGTAGATAAGTTTGCCAAGGTGCAGAGGGAGCAGTTAGGTGGGGAAGCAGCTAGTACTGAAGGTAAGAAAGGAAGGATGTGGAACATGGATGCAGGGGATGGAAGGGTGGCAATCATAGGGGATTCCATAATTAGGGGTATTCACTGGGGAAGGAAAAGGGACTCAAATGCAAGCAGGAGAGTGGTTTGTATGCCAGGGATGACAGCGGGGAAGGTGGGCCCAAGAATAAGGGAAATAGTAAGGGAGGTTGGAGGAAAACCTAATTTAGTTATACATTTGGGAATCAATGACCTAGCTGGGGTGGAGGTTGAGATAGTGCAAAGTAGGTTCAGGGAGTTAGGGAATATCTGCAGGGAGGAAGGAAGTTCACTGGCCTTCTCAGTGGTGATACCAGAACAAAGGGCCAGCACTGCTAGGAAAAGATGAATAGAGGATTTTAATGACTGGCTGAGGAAATGGTGCAGGGAGGAGAGGTTCATCTGTATTGGGGACTGGGAGAAGACCTGGTCAAACAAAGCAGTCTTTTCACCAGACAGGCTACACCTCAGTAGGGAGAGTTCTAGTGTACCCAGGGACAAGCTGGGGGAATACATAACCACTACACTTAATTTAAACTACTGAAGGGGGGGCAGTGGGTGAGCAGGCCCACAGACTCCAAAAGGAGGTGGTCAGTAAACCCCCCCCACAATGATGAAAGAGGTCTGGAGGGAGGAGGTGGAAGGGGCAAATACACAGTTAGCAAAGGGTGGAGGGGGTGAGGAACACATTGCAGGGGTATGTGGAGAGGTGCACACAGATAGGATAAATGTGAATAGAAGAAAAGAGGGAAAAGAAGGAAAGTCAGACTCTAGGTGGAGAGTGGTGTCTCTGAATGTGCGGAGTCTTGGAAACAAGATGGATGGCCTGCAGGCATTATTAGCAGACAGGAAGGTGGACATAGCTGCAGTAACCGAGACTTGGGCAACATCACACCATAACTGGGACCTTGCTATCCCTGGATATAAACTATACAGGAGGGACAGAGTAGTCAGGAATGTGGGAGGGGTGGCAGTTTATATCAATCAAACAATCAATCAATCAATCAAAGTCTTTATTTATCCAGGGGGGTCACTGTTGAGCAATGCTCATTTGCAAGATGGACCTGGTTAGAACATGTATACATAGTTAAAACATTCCACACAGTGATAGTACATTCACAATATGGGAAGAGCCCTGAGATAATATTACATATGAGTAAGAAAATACAGATAATACATAGATAATACAATGCAAGGGTTCATATGAGTGAGGGATAGCATCAGCATAGCAAATACAAGGTACAATGCACATATACGTGCTGAGCGATGACTGCAGCAGCAGGCTAGGTAAGAAATAAGATAACACAGAGGGGGAAGTAGAGGAATTAAGGGGAGTAAAAGGGGTGTGTAATGCTGGCAGGGTGGCAGGGTGCAAGTGGTAGAGGTGGGAACATTGAAAAGGTATCTCAATCCAAAGTGCCGGGGGAGCTGCAGCCAAAAAAGGATACTGGGGGGGGGGATTATACTGAAAATGTCAAAAGCAGGGAAGATACTACAGGAAGCTGAGGAAGGCAAGACAGTGGAGGCAGCTACGAGCGGGTTCAAGCTGGAGGGTGGACCAAGGTGGATTTGGACACCAGTACTGGGCGAGCAAAGCAGTTGCAAACTTCTGTGATTGTGTGGGAGTATAATGCCTTGAAGGTGGGTAAGGAGACAATGGCACTCAGTTTAAGGGTTCTTTGTAAGTTATTCCATAGGGTGGGTAGCGTAAAGCTAATTGCCGCTCTACTGAAGCGAGATTTTGCTTTGGGTATTTTGAGAAAGATGTATGAATGGCTTCTAAGCGCGTAGTTTCCTATTGCATTTAAAGGTAGGCAGCCAGAGATGTAGGGGGGGTCATTTTTTTGCGAGAGCACGGTAGGTCCAGAGTGCAGCATTTCTTGTGGTGCCTAAGTTTAAGGGAGGTCCACCCGACAGCAGCATACAGCGCACAGTGGTGAGTAGTAATGGGAAGACCTGTGATGAACCTCAAGGCTCGGTGGTACAGCATGTCCAGTTTTGCTAAATGAGAGCTGGGGCACTGGCTGTACAGGAAATTAGCATAATCGACCAGTGATAAGAAGGTGAATTGGACCAGTTGTATCTTGGCATCTATGGTAAGGAATTTGTTGATTCTGAAGAAAAGTCCAAGCCTTTGTCGGAGTTTTTTTAGCAAATCCTCAATATGTTCGGTGAAGGAGAGTCTGTTGTCAAGCCATACTCACAGATATTTGAACTTTGTGATGAATTCCAGCAATTCACCTAGGATTGTGGTTATTTCGGGAATAGACCCACAGGCTGCCGGATTGATTACATGGGCGAGTGGAGTGAAGAGCATCAATTTTGTTTTTTTTAGCATTCAGGAGTAGCTTTTTGTGAATTAGTTGGCTTTGCAGGAGGTTGAATTCAGCTTGGAAATCATTGCAGGCAGCATCCAATGAAGGCCTACTAACATAGAGAACGGTATCGTCTGCGAACAAGTGGATGTTGGCATTTTTTATGCAATTGTCGATATTATTAATGTAGATTGCAAATAAAAGAGGGCCTAGAATAGATCCTTGCGGTACCCCTCTTAGAAGGGGCTTGAGAGGGGACAATTCACCTTTCACTTTGACTTGCTGAAGTCGCCCTGAGAGGTAGTCAGTGAACCAGTGCAGCGAGGAGGAGTCCACTCCTATGGTTTGTAAGGAGGTTAGGAGGAGGCTGTGATTGACTGTGTCGAAGGCCTTGCTTAGGTCCAGAAAGACTGCACAGGTGAAGTTTCTGGAGTCAAAGGCTCTCAGCCAATCATCAGTTACTTTAGTCAGTGCTGAGATGGTGCTGTGTTGGGCTCTGAATCCCGACTGCATAGGATTTAATAGATTTTTTGTCTCAAGGTAGGACCTTAATTGTACATTCACAATTTTCTCAAGGAGTTTTGATAACACTGGGAGGAGGGAAATGGGCCTGTAATTATTGAGGTCGCATGGGTCACCTGATCTGAAGAGAGGGATGACATGAGCAGTCTTCCAAATAGTTGGCAGACCCTGGGACAAGGATAAATTGAATAGGTGGGTGATGGGAACAGCTAGGACATGGTAGGCGATTTTAAGAAAGTACGGGTCTAGTGAGTCAGCGCCTGCACTTTTTCTGGTGTCCAGTTGAAGTAATAGATCTTCAGCCTCTTTTATGGAAGTGGGTTGAAGCGTAAATAGAGAAGAGCTAGCTTGGGGTGTTGAAGGGAAGTTGTCTGTCAGGGAGCATATCTTACATGCTGGAGAGTTGTCAAATGCCAGGTCTGCAGTTGCGAAGAGGTTATTGAAAGAGTCTAGGATCTCAGTCTTTTCGTTGAAAGTAGCATTGCTGGAGATGATCTTGTTCAGAAGGCAATTACCTGAGGAGTGGCCCAACAGATCCTTGATAGTGCTCCAGAACTTGGACGGGCTCTTGGAGGCAGAGTCAAGTTCTGAGTGGAAGAAAGAAGCCTTGGCTTCTTTAATTGACTTAGTGCATAGGTTTCGTGTCTTTCTGAACAGATTCCAGTCATTGGGCGTGTTCAGTTTACGTGCCTTTTTCCAAAGCTTATCCCTTTCGAAGAGCAATGACCTGATCTCAGGGGAGAACCATTTGCAGGATTTATTCTTGGCTCGGACTTTCGTCAGGGGAGCATGCTTGTTGAGAGTCCCTGACAGTATGTCATGGAAGATGTTGTAGGCGACAGTGATGGTTTTGGTTAAATAAAACTCCTGCCAGTGCATAGAGAGATTCAGTTAATTAAGATAGATGGCTAGATCAAAGTTAGATCTGGATCTCTTCAGGGAAACCTTTGATGTAGCCGTCAGTTTGTTGGTTGATCTTACTCCTCCGATAAAGTAGTGGTCGATGACATCCAAGAAAAAGGTGCCAGCATGGGAGAAAAGGTGGGGTTTGCTCACTAAGAGCACGTCCATTGTAGTGCTTTTATTAGGTTGTTTTGTGTTAGGGCGCATTGAGTCAGTAATAAGCTGAGTCAACCCATGAACGTCACAAAAGGATATGGGTCTGATGCATTGGACAGCCAGTCAAGATTAAAGTCACCAAGGATAATGGTTTCAAGTGAGCCTTGTCCCAGGATGTCACTTAGATGGGATAGAAGCTGTAAACCTGCAGGCAGGGGCATGTAACATCCTATTAGCTGAAGAACACTTGTCTGGGAAATTTCCACTTTGAGGGCTAGGCATTCGTATTCGTTGGCAACAGAAGATGAGGCAGTGCAGGAGACAGTGAATTTATCTTTGACATATATGGCCACCCCACCTCCTCTAGTTTGCCTATATGCTCTGAACAAGGCATAGCTGGGGATATTTATTTCTGCATCAGTGGTTGCTGGTCTAAGCCTTGATTCAGAGATCACTAGCACATCAGGGGAGATATGAGATACCCAAGCTTGGATCAGGGTGAGTTTTTTTAGTAAGCTGCATACGTTGATGTGCAAGAAGCTCATGCCTTTTAGCGAGGCTAGGTCTGAGGGTGAAGAGATTGGTGCAGGTGGGCCAGGATTAAGCTCTACTTTACCTGAGCACAGTAAGAGAAGGAGAAGTATTTTCCTAAGTGCGGCATAGAAGAGTTTGAGATTCCTGGTCTTATCCTGTTTGTCATACTTGGTGACTTTCGGGAGTAGGTTGTTACCATTGTAAATGACGCCGCCTGTGATTGCGGCTACTAGTACTCTGGTTGTGAGGTACCTAGGAGAGTAGGTAGGCTGTGTGGTGGGAAATGTACCTTGCGGTCAAGGTATCAGGTACGTACTGGTTGAACGAGTTAGCCAAAGGTAGGGGTGCAGTCGAATAGCCATGAACTCGCAGGGGCATGCTGGCGAAATAGTACCAGATATCGTAAGGCACATGAAAGAATTGTCTTCCATGCATGGTATCGGCCCATTTGGCAGGTGAAGACCAGCTGGTACTCCAAATAGGAGAGGCAATAAGCAAGGCCATAAGATTCTCCACATGATGAAGCTTGGTGGTAAGGTATGGAACTCTGATACTTGGAGATCGACTCAGCCAGAACTGCTTCCTACAGTGGCTGGGTCAGGGAGACAGAGCCTGAAGTCAGGTCGAGATGAGCCTAGCAGGGTCTTCTAGCCTAGAGTAGCACAGCCCTGTAGAATTAGGCACTGGAGCTGTGTAGGCCAATAGAGGTCACGGAAGAATACAATTGGAAGAGCACAGATCCAGGGGGCGTTGCCAGGGAAGGGGGCAGGAAGGAAGCATATTTAATAAGTGGTGGTGGTGGGGGCGGGAATAAAAGTTGCGGCAGTTGCCATACCTTTTGGAGCCAAGAGTCCAGGGCTATGGTCTCAAGTGGTGGCTGAGGTGGCGCCGGCCGCCCACTGGCCGGGAGTCCCACGGCTTCAATGCAGGGAGCCAGAGAGAGTGACCCTCAGCTGGAGAGAGAGAGAGGAGAGCAGGAGTTAATATCAGGCCATGGACAAAAGGGCAGACAGAACAGCAGGGGGTCTAATTTAGAGCACAAGGAGGGAATAAATTGCATGAGTGAGGAGTCAGAGGAAGGGGAGGTGGAGGCATTATAGGCTCAGTTAAGGTGCAATAGAGGGAGAATGGTGAGGTTGGGGGTGGTTTACAGACCACCCAATCAAGATGAGGAGAGGGACAGGGAACTGATCTCACAAATATTGGAAGCTGCTGGGAAAGGAGAGGTGGTAATTATGGGGAACTTCAACCTGCCCAAGATGGACTGGAGTATACCATCCACAACATATGCTAAGAGTCAAGCGATCCTGGAAGGACTGCAGAGAGGGTTCTTGACTCAGAGCATCACCGAACCAACAAGAGCTGAGGCAATTCTTGGATCCACGACCGGAGTCCCAACAGAAATTCTGTTGAACACCCTGTCAGCGACACCAGCAGGTCGATTGCATTCTGCAGTCGGCTGCCGGTTTGCTATGGATTTCGTTGTTTTCATCAGGGGCTTTGCCCTGAACCCCCATGGTAGGGCAGCACCCTCGCACCACCCCCAACTTAAAGATTCTCAACTCCAGTCGGAGCTGATCGGGGGGGTGCAGGACCCCCGACAGGCAGCACTGGGTTCCAACGGGTCTCCCACCACAGCTAGGCACTGTAGTCTCTGTGGGGGACCTCGATGGTGAAATATCGCTGCAAGGGGGGTTAACACAATTCTTGATCTGGTGCTCACAAATGGGGAGCATGTACAGGAAATAATAGTCAGGGAGCCACTGGGGGGAAGTGACCATTGCACAGTGTGGTTCCATTTGGATATGGACAGGAAAAGCATCCCAACTAAGACCAAAATCTTGGATTTCAGGAGGGTGGACTTCAGGAAAATGGGTGAGGTTCTAAGGGGCTATCTGGTGGGCATCAGAGCAGATATGGAGGTGGACCTAAAGTGATCCATCATTAAGGAAGGTATACTGGTTGCAACAGATGAGTGTGTTAGGCTCAGAGGGAAGAACACAAGGGCCTGGCGCCCAGCTGGTGCAGTTCTGGGGTTGCCAAGGCAGTAAGGGAAAAGAGGTTGGCCTATAGGAAATTCAGGAAGACCAAGAGAGAGCTGGATAGGGAAATTTACCTAAGGTTGGCTAGTGAGACAAGTAAGGAAGTCTGGCTAGCAAAGGCACAGAAGATGCTTAAAATAGCTGAAGAAATTAAGAAGGGGAGAAGGCTTTCTTTCACTATATAAGTGAGAAAAGGGAGAAGAAGGAAGGGATTGTTAGGCTTAAGAAAGGTGTGGAATGGGTGGAGGATAATGGAGGAAAAGCAGAGATATTAAATGAATACTTCTGTTCTGTCTTCACCAGGGAGAAGGACAGACCAGTGCCTTTGGGAGGGAAAAGAAGAGCAGGGAGGGAGGGGAACACAGACATTGTGATAGAGGAGGATAGAGTGAGGGAGGGTCTGCTGGCATTGAAAATAGATAAATCACCAGACCCGGACAGAATATATCCAAGGGTACTAAAGGAACTGGCTGAGGAGCTGGCACGGCTGCTAGCAGACCTATTTAATAGTTCACTAGAATCCAGCATGGTACCACAGAACTGGAGAGAACAGCACATGTAGTGCCCCTTCACAAAAGTGGTCCCAAGGATGATCCAGGGAATTACAGACCAGTCAGTCTTACCTCCATTGTGGTCAAGCTGATGGAGACCATACTAAAGGAAAGACTGATGGAATATCTAAAGGAACATGGTCTCCAGGATAAGAGGCAGCATGGGTTCATGGGGGGGGGGATCATGTCAAACAAATCTGATTTACTTCTTTGACTGTGTCACTAAGACAGTAGACAGGGGCCAAGTGATAGACATCCTCTATCTTGATTTCAGCAAGGCATTTGACTCTGTGCCCTACAAAAGGTTGATCAGGAAGTTGGTGGATCTTGGAGTTGGGGAAAAGATGGTCAGATGGGTGGAAAACTGGCCGAGGGACAGAACCCAGAAGGTGGTGGTGAGGGGAGTGTCATCTGGCACCAGAGAGGTAACCAGTGGGGTTTCACAGGGCTCTGTGCTGGGGCCGGTGTTGTTCAATGTCTTCATCAATGACATTGGGGATGGCATTAAAGGCAAAATGTGCCTATTCGTGGATGACACCAAGCTCTGTGGGAGAGTGGACACAGCTGAAGGGATAATGGACCTACAGGAAGATCTGGAAAATCTGGGGAGGTGGTCCAGGATCTGGCAGCTTGGCTTCAATGCCAAGAAATGCAAAGTTATGTATTTTGGAGCCAATAATCCCAGGACAGAGTATTACCTGGGTGGAGTCCGAGTATCTGCATCAGAGAAGATGAAGGATCTGGGAGTGATGATCACTAGTGACCTGAAGCACTCCACGCAGTGCAAGAAAGCAGAGCAAAGGCAAACAAGATGCTGGGATGCATAGCTAGGGGGATCAGTAGTAAGAGAGAGGAGGTTATATTGCCCTTGCACAGGTCACTGGTAAGGCCGCATCTAGAGTATGGAGTTCAGTACTGGTGCCCACACCTCAAAAAGGACATTAACTTGCTGGAGAAGGTACAGAGGAGGGCTACAAAGATGATAGCCTGTCAGCAGGCCAAGGCATATGAGAAGAGGTTGAGGATACTGAACATGTACTCCCTGGAAGACAGGAGAGAGAGAGAAGGGACATGATTGGGACATTCAAATACTTGAAAGGGATAAATAAGGTTGATAAGGAGAGTCTTTAAGCTGAGTGGCAACCATATCACAAGGGGGCAGTCTTACGCTGGAGGGTGGGAGGTTTAGGAGGGAGGTCAGGACGCACATCTTTACAGGGAGGGTGGTGGACACTTGGAATGCGCTGCCGGAAGAGGTCATCTCATTGAAGACAGTGGGCAGCTTTAAGAGGGGCTGGGATAGTCATAGGGAGAAGGTCAGAATCATGGGTAGGGAGGATGGGAGGAGTGGGAGGGAGAGCAGGGACATTAGCTCAAGCTGTGGACCCTGCAATACGAGCAGACTTGATAGACCAAATGGTCTTCTTCTGCTGGCTTCTTCATATGTTCATATGGAAGTGATTACCTGAGCCCCTCCTATGTAATACTCTGTCCTAGAGTACTTGTCTCCTATGTGCATCACTTTGCACTTGTTGGCATTGAAAATAATATCATCTGCATACATCAATGTATTTGTGTTATGAAAAAGTGACGGTAATTCATCCACAAACAGTGAAAACAAAAGGGGCCCCAGGATAGATCCCTGGGGAACACCCAGCTCCATTTTTTACTACTTGTTTACACTCCCCTATAATTCACATATAACAATCTATCAGTTAAATAACTTCTAAACCAATCCATAGGTAATACTGTTACACCCAAGTGCTTCAGCATCCCGAGCAGCGAGGAATGATTTACAAGATCAGATGCCTTGGACAGGTCCACGAACACAACACCAGTGAGCTCACCCCTATCCATTGCTCCACTGATATGGTCCGTGAACCTGGCCAAGGCAATGCCCATACCATGATACATAGACACATAGAAACATAGAAGTTGATGGCAGATAAGGACCGCAAGGTCCATCAAGTCTGCCCATTTCTTTTTCTACCTTATGAATGTGCCATCAACCTTTGCTCTTTCAATGGCCTATCTAGTCATACTCATCTGTATTACTCCCTTATGCCTACCCCATGCCTGTTTGAAGTCCTGCACTGTATTCATATCCACCACTTCCTGAGGCAGGCTGTTCCATGCATCCACCACCCTTTCTGTGAAAAACAACTTCCTCACATTACCCCTTAATCGGCCTCCCTCTAATCTCATGCTGTGTCCTCTTGTCCTGCTATTTTTCTTATATTGAAACATGTTAGACTCTTTCACCTTGTTAAAGCCCTTAAGGAGTTTGAATGTTTCGATCAGATCACCTCTCTCCCTTCTTTGCTCTAGGGTATACTTATTGAGCTCTTTTAATCTGTACTCATATGTTTTCTGATGCAGTTCCTGCACCATTTTGGTTGCCCTTCTCTGGACTGCCTCAATCTGGTTAATGTTCTTGTGAAGGTGTGGCATCCAGTACTGCACGCAGTATTCCAGATGGGGCCTAACCAGTGTCTTGTAAAGAGGGATTATTACCTCCCTCTTCCGACTTGTAATACCCCTACTAATACACCCCAACATCCCCCTAGCCTTACCTACTGCTTTAGTGGTCTGCTTTGATGATTTCAGGTCATCGGTGATGATGATACTCAAGTCTCTTTCTTCCCTTGTGACTGCCAGCAACTCCCCTCCCAGCCTATAGGTGGTTTCAGGGTTTCTCTTCTCTATGTGCATGATCTTGCACTTGTTTGCATTAAACTCCAGTTGCCACTCTTTCGACTATCTTGCTAGTTTATCTAGATCTCTTCTCATTCTGCCCACCCCATCTGGATCATCTACTCTGTTGCAGATCTTGGTGTCATCTGCAAACAGACAAACCTTACCCTCCAGTCTACCTGCAATGTCACTGATGAAGATATTGAAGAGGACTGGCCCCGGGGACTGAACCCTGATGTACCTCACTTATGGCTTGCATCTCTTCTGAATGTATACCGTTTACCACCAGTCTCTGTTTTCTGCTCGTCAACCAGTGTGCCACCCAGTTGACCAACTTCTGACCCACCCCAAGCCTACCCAGCTTATAAATCAATCATCTCTGTGGAACAGTATTGAAAACTTTGCTGAAGTCAAGGTAGGCAACATCAACTGCTCACCCTTGATCCACTACTCTGGTTACCAAGTCAAAGAAATCTATGAGATTAGTTTGACAGGACCTTTCTTTTGTAAACCCATGCTGTCTTGGATCCTGTGCTCCTATATGGATTCCAGGTGTTGCACTATCCTTTCCTTAAGGAGTGCCTCCATAATCTTGCCCACTACTGAGGTAAGACTGACTGGTCTGTAGTTCTCTTCCTTCTCCCTGCTACCACTCTTGTGGAGTGGGATCACATGAGCCCTTCTCCAGTCTTCTGGGACCTCTCCTGTGCTCAGAGACTCACTAAACCTTCGAAATCCATGCTGCTCGGGAGACCGGGAGACCACCCAGAAGTAAATAATCTGCAAGCTGCTGGTTAACAATTTTCTCCAGCAACTTGCCCAAAAGTGGCAGCAAGGAGACTGGCCTATAATTATCCATCTCACTATAACTACCCCCCCCCCATATGAATAGGGATAATTACTGTTTCCTTCCAAGCAGTAGGAAATTGGCCTGTAATTAGTGATAAATTGATTACTTTTGTTAATGGTCTATAAATATATAATGAAATCAGTTTAAGAAATTGTGGCTCCAAGCCAATCTGTTTCAGAAGTTTTAGTACTTGAGACGCCTTAATTAAATAAAAATAAAAAGGTGGATGATGGACAACATCTTTTTTAACCTGACAGATCTGATCAACACCCTCAAAGTCAAATACTTTAGTAATTTCTTTTCAGATCTGTGAACTTATTTAAAAAACACTCCCCCTATCATTAAAGAATCACTTATAGGCACCTCATTTTGATACATAATATTTTCATTATGATCAACTATGGGATTGAATACTTCTTTTATAGACTGCCAAAACTTGCGTGGATTCCCAAGATTTTTACCTTGTTGTGATTGATGATACTCAGATTTTTGTTTCCTAAGTTTTATCTTTGTCTCATTTCTCAATCTCTTATAGTTATTTAAATCAGCTTCACTTTTTGACAGTTTAAAACAACTCCAAACATTATTACATCTTTTCATTAAATTAAATAATTCAGGTGTAATCCATTTACTGGTGGAACCTCTTACCCAGCGTTTTATTTTATGAAAATATTTATCTTGTAATACCTGTAGGGACTCAGAAAAATAATCAACAGCTGAGTCCACATCAGGAATTACTTCTAGAAATGACCAGTCAATAAGCAATAAATCTCTTAATAAACCCTCTTGGATTTCAGAAGTAAATTTTCTAAAAGTAATGAATCTAGAGGGTATTTTAATTTGTTTACACTTCCATGAGCAATAAATGCCCAAATGATCACTCACTATATCAGGTAGTGTGCCAAACGTTTCAACTTTTAATGAATTATTAGTATGTAGCCAATCCAAAGTTATATGTTTGCCAATTATATTAATTAATCTTGTAAATGAGTTTATTAACTGGGATAACGTGGCATTCATTATGGTAGCCTCTATTTCAAAATTAACTTCCAGATTCCAATCTATATTAAAATTCTTCATAACCAGTATATCACCCCTGTGTTTCAAGGATCCAAGATAAGACAGAAAATCATCTATTCCACATCTAGCTGTTTTATGAGGATTATAGACTGTACAACAATGTAATTTATGACAGCCACCCAGTGAAATTTCTAACAATAGCCATTCACAATCAGAGTTTAGGCTACATATTGAGGTTACTTCATCTAATTGCAAGTGTTCTTTATAATAAATTAAAATCCCCCCACCTTTTTTCTTTCCAGGGCGGTCTTTCCTGTGCATCTTATATCCTTTAATAGCACAGAGGTTATTTTTATTACAGGGTTTAAGCCAAGTTTCAGTCAGGCTAAGTATGTCTGGATCATATTGAACCATCCGTGCCTCAATCTCATGTTTTTTTGGATGCCAAGCTACGAGTATTTAAATGGACAAACCTTAACCCCCCTTTGTCCAAATATTTTCACCACGAGCCTCATGACAAGCCATGAGGCCAGGATTTGTTTCCACATTACCAGATAACAACAATATCAACTAAAATGAAAATGATAATGTGGAAACAAAAGAAAGGGACATTTCAATATTAAAATACAAGTAATTTCCAACAGCATAAGCTGTCTGCCTCTTTAAACATCCCAAACTCTTTAATTGATCTGACATTGAAAAGCTGCACATTAGATTTGAGTAATAAAATGTATCCTCCCGTTTTCCTAACCTATTTGTGAATTTAAAATATCAGAAACCTGGGTTAAACCATGATCAATTAATGCTAGACCTAAAATGACACAAAGCAGTGTTACTTTACTCATTATGCAATATCTACGATGTTAAATATTAAACAAAGACCAAAACCAACCTTAGTACTTTAAAATGAGCCACTACACTGAGTAGTATCTTGATTACACTGTTACAAGTACTACGCTACCAAATATAAACTATTTTCAGCTCGGAGAGGCGCTCACGCCACTCATGCTCATGCACACTGCTCGCGCTATGTAGTAGTGTAAGAAATTTAAGGAGCTATCTCCCCCTTCCACTGTGGTGCTCCCGCTATTGATTGGCTCACCGTCGAGCCCTCTTACAGCTGGAGACGATTAGAACACCATAGGCACACACCAAGGAAAATGTCAAGTTCAATAGCAGCTTACAGTTTATGCAGCAAACAGTTCCAGCAGCACAGATGTAGAAAGTGCAGCAGCAAAAACAGCAGGTAGTTCAGTGCTAAGAAAGAGTACAGTCTCGGATGCAGTAGGTGATCTTGGAGGGAGTTCTCTCACCAAAGCTACAGCATAGAAATTTAAGGAGCTATCTCCCCTCGCACTGTGGTGCTCCCACTATTGATTGGCTCGCCACCGAGCCCCCTTACAGCTGGAGATGATTAGAACACCACAGGCACACCCCAAGTAAAATGTCAAGTTCAATAGCAGCTTACAGTTTATGCAGACTGGGTGGACCATAGGCCCTTATCTGCCGACACTGTCTATGTATCTATGTAGTTCCAACAACACAGATGTAGAAAGTGCAGCAGCAAAAACGGCAGGTAGTTCAGCTCTAAGAATGAGTGCAGTCTCAGGTTCCTTACCACCCACCATTCCTCCTACTTGGTTCTGCCAGTTCTGTATGTTCCCTGATGATGCCATGCCCTTGACGCCTGTGTAACTCCTTTATTTTCTGTTCTATGCCTGCTATCACTGTCCCCCAAAGCAGCTATTACCTGTCCTATCAGTCTCTGCTGATTCTTTCTGCTTCCCCCTCTCTTGCATTCCAACTCCCAGCTAATCCACTGTATCTCTACCTAATTGCTCTAGGCTCCTGCACACCAGGCACCTCCCTGTTTTCCACAATATCTCCATGAAGAATCCGGCCCCACAACCATTACAGCTTAAAATCCTTCCTCTGCTGACCTGAATATTTTGCTTCCTGTTCCCCTCCAACTCTCCCATTCCCACCTGTTCTGCTGTCTGTAACAATTTCTAGCCACCCAAATTTTCTGTATGTGGCCTATTCCAACCTAGCTAACACCAATGTGGTGTCCTAAGCCTAACTGTTAGTCCCTCCCTCAACCTCCCTCACTCAGTGCCCACCCAACACCCGATCCACACAAACCCTCACAATCCCCACACAATTCACAGTTCCCCCAGCATTTCCCAGCAATGTAAATTCAAATAAATCAACAACGTATAATGGACCCTCAATCCTCAAATGCAAAAAGCACCTTCTTTTTTTTATGTTTGCTTGCACGCATGTGCAAGAAACATAGTGCCATTATCCGAGTTTTTGGAGGTGTGGCACCCTGTCTTCCAATTCAGTCAGTGTGTTTGCAGGCATGTCCACAGTTCACCAATGAATGCTGCAGCTGTCTATGACAGCAGTTAAAAATGCAGTGCCATACAGTTCAAAGGGAGAGCTATGCTTCAGTGAGCAGCGATAAGATATCGCATGCTCATAAGCTTCTCCCACACACACATGGATATTGCATGCTCATGCTTCACCCCCCCGCACACACTGTATGGTTGATGGGGGTGTCCAATCCCCCATCGGCTCTGCTGCACTTCCCCCCCAACAGAGTTCCAGGTGCCATGCTGGGAGCCCACCCCAGCATGACAACAGTCTATATGGCCAACTGGGGTACCCAATCCCCCATCGGCTCCACTGCCCCCTCAAACAGCCTTCCAGCTGCCATGCTGGGAGCCCACCCCAGCATGGCACAAGTCCCGTGTCGTCTAAGGGGAAAAAAAAACTTGCAAGAAAAAACCTTCCCTCGCTGACTGTCCTGACCCCCTTCTCCCCACCTGCATCCACCCTCTGTGCACCCTGCCTCCCCACACCCCCACCTCACCCCATACTTACCTCTGGAGTCTGGCGCGGTGATCTTCGGTGGACCGGGAACACGTCTGGACTCTTTAAAGTCGACCATGAACTGAAGAAACGCCAGTAAGCTGCATAATGGAATGTGGAGTCAAAAACAGTGGTGGAATTCAAGCATACATGGGACAGTCATAAGGCAATTCTAGGGGGTGGGGGTAGGAAGAAGTAAGCTGCTGGTTAAATAGGATCTGCAGCTTATCCAGTAGGTAGGGAAATGGGCAGACAGGGTGGGCCAAGTGGTCCTTATCTGCCGTCAAATCCTATGTTTCTATGTTAAATAGGGTTTTTTCAACTTTGATGCATATCTCAGGCATTTGGGGAAATTTTTTCACCCAATTTTCAACATGGGGTTTTTGGACTCCATCTGATGAATTCTGTGTCTGTCATTTTGTTAATCAGGCCCAAAAGGTGATTTCGCGGTCACTGCACGGAACCAACTTTCGGGACCGATTTACGAAATGACAGTGTCACAGTTCATGAGGTAGGCCCCAAAAACCCTATGTTGAAAATTTGGTGAGAAAATTCCCCAGAATGACTGTTTTATGAGCATGCATTGAGCTGTTCCTATGCACGCTTGTAAGTTCGTGAATTTTCAATATGTTCACTTCAGAGTTTCAACATTGCTATTGTACTACACCTCCTTATGAGCAGTATAGCTGTCATTTCTCACATCTCGCCCAAAATGTGTTTCCGTGCATGTAACGCACAATGACGAAGTCGGTGTGTGAAATCAATGTTTGGGACAGATTAAGAAAATCACAGTGACACTGTTCATGAGCAGAGATGTTAAAATGGCTATGTTTAAAATTTGGTGAACAAATTCCCCAAAAATTACTGTTTTACGAGGATGCGTTGTGCTGTTCCTACGCATGCTCGTAAGTTTGCGAATTTTCAATATTTTCAAGCCAGGTTTTCAATATTGCCATTTTACCACACCTTCTTATGAGCACTACAGCTGTCATTTTTCACATCTCACCCACAACGTGTTTCCGCCCATGTAGCGCACAATGGTGCAGTCTGTGTGCTAAATCAATAATCAGGACAGATTAAGAAAATTACAGTGACACTGTTCATGAGCAGAGGTGTTAAAATGGCTATGTTAAAAATTTGGTGGAAAAAGTCCATAAAATGACTGTGTTTTGATCGACCATTGCGCAGTTTACATGCACCCTCATAAGTTCATGGATTTCTAATATTTTCAGTCCAGATTTTCACCACTGGCATTTTTCCACACTTCCTTATGAACAGTACAGCTGTAATTTTTCACACCATGGACAAAATGTGTTTTCGCACTTCCAGCACAGAAATGCGTGATCACTGTGGGAAATCACTGTTCGGGACAGATTAAGAAAATCGCAGTGACACTGTTCATGAGTGGAGGTTCCAAAGTCCCTGTGTTGACAATCTGCTGTAAAAGATCCCCAAACTAATTGCATTACAGGTGTGCATTGTGCATTTTCTATGCACGCTAGTGACTTCACCAGTTTTTTTAATATTTTCACTGCAGATTTTCAACATTGCCATTTTTTGCGCCTCCCCATGAACACTACAGCTGTCATTTTTCACATCCTGTTCGAAATGTGTTTTCACACCTGTGGTGCCAAATGGCGTAGTCGCTGTGTGAAATCAGCTTTGGCTAACGAACTGATATTGCCACTGTTCATAAGGTGGGGGTCACAAAAAACCCATGTTAAAAATTTGGAGTGAAAATGGCAATGAACGCCTGAGGCGTTAGGGTTTCCAACCATAACACCCCACCCTGTACAGATTGACAGGCATCAGGGTGTGACTTGGGATTCTCATCTGTAATGCTTATACCATTCCACACCCTGCAGCAGTGAGAGGCATTGAGGCGTGCCTTGGACTCTTTGGCCCCAAAGTTCACCTCATTCTCCTATACAGGACCCATCTCACCATATTTTCTGATGGAATGGGGTGAGCTTAAGGGCCAAAGACCCCAAGGCACACCGTGACACTTGTCAGTGTCTGCAGGGTAGGGTGTGATGAAATAGTGTGGCCATTATGCCTGATGACCCAAAGGCACACCCCAATGCCTGTCAGTCTCTGCAGGGTGGTGGTGGGGTTGGCTTCAGTTCAATACTTCACTGCCATTCCTATTATGCAGCTCTCTAACTCCTACACTACCAATCCCAATGCCAGCAAGCAAACATTCGGCATTGACAAATGCTTGTTTTACTTTGATACAATAGCAATCTCAATGAGATATCCTCCTAGATTATGCAGCACTGCCTGGCTGCCTTTTGTGGTTCACCCCCCCTGTTTTGATTCAGAGCAGGGAACTGCCACATCCTCCTGTGTAAACGTATAAAGCTGGTTGAGCTGTGGGGTGGGTGGTGTAGGGTAGGGTAAACCACTTGGTCCTGTTCTCTGAAAACAATCAGTACACAAAGTCAGAGCAGAAGTCCACACTCTCTACAGAGAATCCTGAATTAAATCCAAACAGCAGGAGCTCTGTGATGTAAACACAAAATCAGAGCAGAAGTCCATACTCTCAAATGAGAACCCTGAATTAAATCCAAACAGCAGGAGCTCTGTGATGTAAACACAAAGTCAGAGCAGAAGTCCACACTCTCTAAAGAGAACCCTGAAATAAATCCAAACAGTAGGAGCCCTGTGATGTAAACACAAAGTCAGAGCAGAAGTCCACATTCTCTAAAGAGAACCCTGAATTAAATTCAAACAGCAGGTGATCTGTGGTGTAAAAACAAATTCAGGGCAGAAGTGCACACTCTGTAGAGAACCCTGAATTAAATCCAAGCAGCAGAAGCTGTATAAGCAATAAGACACAAAGATGCATGTGTAAAACATATTTTACAGCATGGCCAGGGGCGTAGTAAGGCACAAGGCAAAAGGCCGAGTGACTTCAGCCACCGGACGTGCTGTGTAATATGTTTTACACACATCTCTGAGTGACTCATTGTGCTTATTAAATTGGCTACTTTTTATGTTGGCTTGCGCACATGTGCAAGCAACATCTTGTGGTAGTAGCACATTTCAGAGGTGTGTCAGTATTGTGGTGAATGCAGCAGATGCTTTAGTGGGTATGTCCCGCAGCCGCCAATCAGTGAGCATGCTTGTGATGTCAGCAGCTTCATAGAAAGCCAAGGAACTGAAATGAATCTGCCGCTGCAAACATGGACACTTTTGTCAATGCAGCAGCACCCCCCCATCGCACCCTCATCTGCTCCTGCCGTATGCCGAGTACTCTGTCCCCGGGCCTTGCTTTATGAGAGCAACTTGTTTGTTCACTGTGCCTTTCCTGGTGAAACATTTCAATAAATAAATGAGCCCCTGTGTGGCTTTCCACATTGGCAGATCCTGCCACCCGCAACACACTCCCCAGAAAGCCCACATTAGGGTGCCCAATCCCAGAGTCAGCATGTACCCTCCCACATTGTGGCACACTTGGAGCCCACCCCAGTGTGCCCAGATCATTTTTTTTATGTAGTTAATTTTCCGACAATGGGATGCCCCCTCCAGCTCCCCCAAACTCACTGTCTTTGCCGATGGGGGTGCCAAATCCCTGTCAACATCATGTTTCCTCTTTCCTCCCACCCAAGCTAACTTTCTTTGCAGATGGGGGTACCCAATCCCCATCTGCATCCTATTCCCCCAAACTCATATGGTACACTGGGAGCCCACCCCAGTGTGCCCCAAAGTTTTTTTTTGTTTGTTTTTTTGAACCTGTAAATTAAGAAAACCATCCCCTAGTATTTTTTTTTTAATCTGCAAAAAAGGAGACGGTCCCTAATAGTCTCCCCACTACCCCTCCCCATCCTCACCCTACCATTGAGTACCCACCTCCCCACATCCCACATTACCCCATACATACCCACCTACCTCTGGAGGTCAAAAGCAGTGATCTTCTGTGGAACAGGACAAGTCTGCACTCTTCAAAGCTGATCAGCAAACTAAAGAATTAAAGGTAAGCATTTAATTTTTATTTTTTATTTTTTGTATTTATTAGATCATCGGTTTACAGAACTTTGAGTCATAGACTCATTTATAAAGGCACCTCGTCAAGAGAGCAATACATCACAGCAAACAAAACAGTACAGTACATAATGCTTAGATTAAAAAAGCAACCAGTGTTACAGGCATTCACTGGTGGTACACGGTTGGTAATAGGTAGATCACAGTAGTCATAATATAAGTACACGAGTACCACGTCAGGTAGCAACCAGAGATATTTTATTACATTAGTCAGCAGATGTTGCATGAGACCCCAGGTATATACAGCAAAAGTAGATAGGGTAAACCCAGCCTAGGGGTGAAGGTAAGGGGCAGGTGAGAGATTATGTGCAGTTGCAGCAGTGAGTGCTTGTCAGATGGCTTCTGAGAGAGACCTTGAAAGGACCAAGCTTAGTGGAGTCAGCTATATTGGTTGGGAGGGAAATATACCAAGAGGGAGCCCGATAGCAAAAGGATCTCTGGGCCATAGAGGTCTTTACCCTGGGGACAATAAAGGAGGTTTTGACAGTGCTAAGGGCGGAGACTGAGGGGGAGGCATGCTGCAGGGAGGTGGGTACCCTGGTGGGGAGAGCACTAGCAGGATCTTTTTTACAAGAAGTCAGGTTTGGAAGCGGACTCTTTCTTCAAGGTTGAACAAATTGGTGGTGGAGTACAGCAGGCATGTATGGGTGCGCCTAGGGGCTCCCAGCATTAGCCTGCAGGCCTTGTTTATATAGAGCTGGATTCTTGCAAGTGCAGTGTTGTCAGCTGCAGCATAGATGGGCAGCCCATATTCAATAAGCAATAGGACCGAGGTGGTGATTGCCAATCTAAGGGCCTCTTGTGGTAGACAGTCCCTATGGCAATATAACAGTCCAATTCTGACATTGGTGGCAGCAGAAATGGCATTGATATGAGAATGGAAGGAGAGTGCCGAATCAAAGGTAATGCCCAGATACTTGTAGGAGGAAACTTGCTCAATTGGGTTTAGTGTGCTAGGCAGTATCATGAGAGGGGCACCACTGACTTTGCTTTGGCAATGTGAGAAGAGCATAGCTTTGGTCTTTTTTAGGTTCAGGGCAAGCCTTCGTGATGTGAACCAATGCTCAGCTCAATCAAAAGTTTGTTGGAAGGTGGCCTGGAGTATGTTGGGTTGGGGTCAGTGGTGAAGAGCACAGCATCATCTGTGTAGAGGAGGATCTTACTTGGGCAGGCCAAGGGGAGGGAGTTGAGATAAAGATTGAAGAGGAGAGGGCCTAAAATGGAGCCCAGGGGAACCCCAGTGTGGACAGGTCGTGTATCAGATAGGGTGCTATTGATTTTTACACACTGAGTTCTGGCAGTGAGGTACCTGGTGAACCATGCATGGGGGCTGGAGGAGAAACCAAGGCATCTGAGGGAGTCAAGCAGGAGAGGATGTCAAACCATGTCAAAGGCCTTGGAGAGGTCAATGAACACGGCACCGGCAGGACTTCTGGCATCAAGAGCAGAGTGCAGGAAGATGGAGAATTCAAGTAGCTTGGTTGTGGTATTATGACCTGCATGGAAGCCATGCTGTTCAGGGCACAGGATATTGTGCATGGCCAGGTATTCAGTAAGCTGGTTGGCAGCTACTTTTTCAAGGGCCTTAGAGAGTGGGGGGAGGGTGGAGATAGGTCGATAGTTACCCAGTGTCGCTCGATTGCCGCTCCTTAGGATGGGAGTGATGATGGCGGTTTTCCATTTGCTGGGGAACTGCCCCAGGCACAGAGAGCAGTTGAGCAGCTCGGTAAGTGGGACCAGGATAGCATCCAACTCAGACGAAGTAGCCTAGTGTCCAGTAGGTCGGTGCCGGGGTTGTTACTTCTAACGGCTTTTTTGCAGAAGGGGTCTAGCCTCCAATGGGGAGATGGTACATTGGTAGAAAGGAGGTCTCTGGAGAGTGGGCAGGGGTGCTACTGGGATGGGGTCATAGGAGTTACTGGGTAGGACTGAACTCAGGTCTGAGAAAGTGTGGTTTAGGCAGTCTGCAATGCCAAGGGGGACAGAGCAGACAGTTCCATTAAAGGAGAGTTGAGAGGGGGGTGGGGAGTAGGATCTCACATTCAGCTCCTTTACATTATCCCAAAAGTTTCTAGCCGACCCCCAGGAGGAGACAAGAGCAGATTGGTAGTACTGGGCTTTGGCCTGGCGAATGGCCCAAGTACACTTATTGCACTCAGCATTGTACGCTTGCCTGTCAGCTGGCTTGCAAGATTCCACGGCAATGTGCCATAGGTTGTCTCTCATTTTAAGTTTGTGAAGGAGGGAGGGGGTAACCCAAGGCATGTTTTGCTTTTTGGTGAGATTGCTAGTGAAGGGGGCATAGAGGTCACAAGAAGTGTTGAAAGTGCAAGTGAAGAAATCCAATGCCTCATCTATGGATGGTGCGAGCCTGATTGGAGACCAATCCAGTTGTGAGAGGAACACTTTAAGGCGATGCATGCTGCCTGGGAGTAGGCAACGTTGCTGGGTGGTTTTATGGTGCAGGTTTACTGTTGGCAGCGAACCAAGAGAATACGACCGGGGAGTGGTCACTAAGTGAGTTGGGAAATACACTGATATCAAGCACCCTCTGGGGGCGGTAGGTAATGGTGATATCCAGGAGGGTGCTGGAGCCAGTAGAGGGGTTGAATCTTGTTGGGGTGGTGACAAGCTGGGACATGTCTAGGGCTGCAAAGATATCTCTGGTTTGGGAGGCCATGGCAGAGAGCCAGTTGATATTCAGGTCACCAACAATTATCTGGGCCATTTAGGGCAGTAGGCCAGAGAGGTAGTCAGCAAGTGCCTGACTGGCAAGGTCTTGCTTTCTGGAGGGAATATAGGCAATGGTGAGAAAGACTGGGCCCTTACCAGGGTTGGGGGAGATTTTTAGTGTGAGGGCTTGCGCCCCATTATCAAGCTTGGGTGGTGGAAGTGCATGTCCAAGGAGGGAGTCATGCATATAGACAGCACAACCACCTCCATGCTTACCCACCCAATCTTCCCTGAAAATGGTGTGACCAGGGAGGGAGATAAAGGAGTCAGGGGTGGATTTGGATAACCAGGTTTCAATGAGTGTGACAATGTCTGGTTGGTGCTGAGTAAGCCAGCATTGGAATGCAGCAGCCTTCTTAAGGATGCTGCAAATATTCATAGAAGCTATGCAGAGTGCTTGAGCCTGGGAAGGCTGGTTCATAAGGTTGGGCATGGGGCCAGGGTTTGGATGAATGTTACCTGAAAGAAGCAACAGGAGGGTGATTAGGCACACCAAAGCGTGGTAGTGATTGTGGCATCTCCCCTTGTGACTGAACACGGGGCTGGGTGCTGGGGTGCAAGGGGTGGGTAGAGTACTAAGGGTGGGAAAGGCATTGAGGAGAGGAGGCCAAGGTATGAGTGGGAAGTAAGAGGTTGCAGGGGTGAAGTATGGGGGGTACCGAGAGGGGAGGTGATTGGGTGTCGGAGGGGGGTCTGGTAGAGGTGTTGCAGGTCAGAGGGGGGCACTATGCATAGAGGGTGATGGTCCTAAATAAGGTGGGGCTGATGCAGGAAGTAGGAGGAGGACCATAGTCAGTGTCAATGCACTTGATCCCAGATGCATTGAGGACGATAAGTTATTTGAGCACAAGAGAGGATCACCCCTTTAAGAAGTTACAGAAAGGAGAGCCCCTTTAAGGAGTTGCTGTAATTGACTAGTGTGAGGCCTCAGGGGGCGGGGATCACTGGGGAAGTGTATTTAATAAAGGCAGGAGGAGGGGATGGGGGGTTGGTGCAAAAATGTTTATTGTCCAGAGAGCAGTACAAGGCAGTGGCCGAGCTGTGTTTTGAAAAAGGTGCCTTGTATGCTTTCTTTCTCAATGGGGATCTGCAGAATCCAATTGGGAGCAGCCACAGTCCCCAGGAGCCAGTCCAATTATGGGGAATGAAGCCTGACAGCTCCGAGCTGGGAGCTGACCAAACGTACCTGCTTTCCTTGGTTAGGGGGTGGCGGGCTGGATGCAGAGGTCCGGTAGCTAGCAAGTAGTAGTGCCAGGGCCACTCGGCTAAAGTGGAGAGCCTGGTTTGGGCTTGTGGCTGCTTTCCTTGGTTAGGGGGTGGCGGGCAGGATGCAGAGGTCCGGCTGTCAGCAGTTAGCAGTGCCAGGGACACTCGGCTGAAGTGGAGAGCCTGAGTTGGGCTTGTGGCTGCTTTCCTTGGCCAGGGGGCGGTGGGCTGGATGCAGAGGTCTGTCCTTCAGCAGGTAGCAGTGCCGGGGCCACTTGGCTGAAGTGGAGAGCCTAGTTTGGGCTTGTGGCTGCTTTACTTGGTCAGGGGGTGGTGGGCTGGATGCAGAGGTCCGGCTGCCAGTAGGAAGCAGCACCAGGGCCACTCTGCTGAAGTATAATTGCTGTCAATGGGAGTTTCAACATATGTTGATATCTCAGCCATTTTTAGGAATTTGGGCCCCAAATTTTCAACATGGGGTGTTTGGAACCCCTCCTCATGAACATGTCACTGTCATTTTGTTAGTCAGTTCTGAAAGGTGATTTCGAGGTTGCTGCACAGAATCACCTTTTGGGACCGATTAATGAAATGACAGTGCAATTATTCATGAGGTGGGGTGCCAAAAAGGCCAAGTTGCAAATATGGTGAAAAAATTACAAAAAGTGACTGCGTTATGAGGGTGCGTTGAGCAGCTTCTAAGCACGCTTGTAACTTCACCAATGTTTAATATTTTCACTCTAGATATTTAACACTGCCATTTTTTTCACACCTCCTTATGAACAATATGGCTGTCACTGTTCACATCCTACCTGAAATGTGTTTTCACTCCTGTTGCACAGAGCGGCGCAGTCTCTGTGGGAAATCAACTTTTGGGACAGATTAACAAAATCACAGTGCCACTGTTCATGAGGAGAGGTCCCAAAATTCCCATGTTGAAAATCTGGTAAAAAAATTCCCCCAAATGACAGCATTATGGGCATGTGTTGCATTGTTTCTACTCTCGCTCGTAACTTCAGCAATTTTTCATATTTTCACTCCAGATTTTCAACATTGCCATTTTTTCATATCTTCTCATGAACAGTACAGCTGTCATTTTTTTCACACCCTGCCCAAAATGTGTTTTCGCACCTGTGGCACCGAATCATGCAGTCACTGTGTGAAATCATCTTTCAGGACTGAGTAACAAAATGATAGTGCCACTGTTCATGAGGTGGGGTCCCAAAAAGCCCATGTTAAAAATCTGGAGTGAAAATACCAACAAACACCAGGGGTGTTAGGGTTTCCAATTGTAACACCCCACACTGTAGAGACTTGACAGGCATTGGGGTGTGACTTGAGTTTGTTGGCCGTAATGCTCATGGGATTTCACCCCCACCCTGCAGCTATTGACAGGCATCAAGGTGTGCCTTGTGGTCTTTGGCCCTAATGTTCACCCCATTCTCCTATACTACACCCATCTCAGCTTATTTTCTTATGGAATGGGGTGAGCGTAAAGCCTAAAGACTCCAAGGCACATCGCGACACCTATTATTGTCTGCAGAGTGGGGTGAGGTGGAATGGCTTAAGCGTTATGGCCAATGACCCAAAGGCACCCTCCCAATGCCTTTCAGTCTCTGCCGGGGGGGGTGGGGGGTTGGCGTTAGTTCAATACTTCACTGCCATTCCTATTATGCATCTCTCTAACTCCTGCACTACCAATGCCAATGCCAGCAAGCCAACATTAGACATTGACAAATGTTTGTTTTCTTTACTTTTTACTGTTTGGAAAAGCATGTTTATATGCAGAAACAATAGATTTATTTATGTACATTTGTGATAAAATAGTCCTTCTGCCCACAGCAAGTGATGTCATTGATGATGTCATTGTATTATTTCCTACTTTCTTCTTCCTGTTTTTTTTTCTGTTTTTCTCCATATTCAAGATATGAAATGTTTATCATGGAATGTTTACCACGGGATACATGGATTCAAAATTCTGCTCAGTTCCACTGGCAGAATGTTTCTATCCTAACACACTGTACGCACAGATAACAAAGGCCTTTGTTACAGCCTAAGACTCAATTATTGTTACAGCCTAAGACTCAGTTACCTCACTCTCAGGGCAAACCCTTCTGGCCATCTGTGTGCAGGTCCGAGTGCGCTCTTCAATAGGGTGCCAAAACTCAAAATTCACCACCCCTTCCCTGAGGTCTGCCCCCCTGGAATCAGAATATTTATTTGGGGGGCATGGGGGCACAGACCCCCACACAGGAGGGGGTGCAAGAAGGGGTGGAACCCCCCCCGCATAAATACCAGGTGCGTTCCAATGGTGGAACCCAGGCAAGAAGAAGAGAGTTCCCTGATAAGCAGGTAAAGACAGAATGGGGATTTTTCACTGTCAGTAAAGAAACAGTTGTAGTGAAAACTATGAACAATACTTAGTGTTTCTAATTTGTTTATGTATGTAAAGAGAGTGTGATAATCAAGGAAATAGCATTTAATTAATTTGATTTATTTTTTTATTTAAGGTGGTTTTATTTTTTAGGGCCAGTTGAAGTTTCTTTACAATGTAAAGGTAGCAGCCATGTTTGTGGTGGAAGGTCAATTCTGGCTGTAAGGGGCTAACTGAAATGCCTGTGTTCCAATTGTCCGTTGAACTGGGTTCCAGACCCTTCACTGTTGAGCAGCCCTTTTTTTAACCATGGGTAAACCATATTTTACATATTTATTTATTTAGTTTTTGTAGACCAGGTAAGTGCACTAGGCAAATCCTGCCTATTTTCAGGCACGACCCGGAGGAGAGGGATACAGATGAATACCAACTGACCTTGAACCAGATGAAACTGTTGGTGGTATTTTTAGTGAATGAGGGAAATTTGGCCAGGACACCGGGGAAATTCCCCTACTCTTTCCGGTGGGGGGTTTCCTGCTGCTGCAATGGAGGGCTCAGATGCTGTTCGGCCCTGCTCTGGTGAGGTTCTTACCTCTCTGTCTCTGATACTGCCTGAGATGTTACCTGCCTGCTACACTGCCAGAGAGGAGTCTTCCTGGGCTCCTGAAGTCCAGATTGTTTCTGCTGCTGAACGCGGTACTTTACGATCTGTAGACACACCAAACGACTCCTTTTCCATGACAGATCGAGATATTGCTGTTCCCTCTGGTAATACACCTTCCAAGATTCAACCTAGTACCTCGGAGATTTCAGTGCATTCTACTACGACGGAACCTTCTTCTACGACGATTGCTGGTGCAATGCTCTGTCTTCCCCCTGCAATTTCCGGTGTTTCTCGCACGGATTCTGGTAAGACTGCTGAGTCACAGTCCCAAGACATGGATTTACTGAATTTGGTATCTTTTTCTCAGTCACCGATTTCTTCTCCCTCTGTGCCTGCTACGACGAGTGTTGTCTCTTTCTCTACATCCTCTTTGATTTGTGCGTGTTTTGGCATTGGGAATAACTGCAATGTTGTAGACCCTGCCTGGTCTGTTTCTTCAGCTCTCACCCGAGCAGGATGGATGAAAACGGACTCAGATTCATGGACACCAGACCCAACGTGGGATGCAGACAAACACAGTGTTCTTTTCTCTCCACACAGGCCTGCACCTTCGACTACGAGCTCCAACGAGATACCTAGCTCTGCAGATGCTACTTTAACTAACTTTAATGTTTCTACCCCTGCCTCATTGCCTAATCCTGTTATGCATGTGGCTACATGGGGGGATATGATGGATTCTGCTGATCCATGTGCTGTATCTGATACTGTTCTTCATAACCGTGCTTCTACTGTTTCTAGTGACATTCCTACTGATGGTCCTAAACTGTTATTGCAGGATAGTTATTCTTCTGGGCCCCATAAGTCTAATGACACTCTTTCTAAGCACTCTGGCACTCCCTCTCCTCCTGTTCTTCCTTCCTTTCCTTCCCCACTGGGTGCTTTCAATACTGTGCAAATCTCCAGTACTGGCCTTCCTCATTCTGACCAAACCTACTCAACACATTCTACTTTCACTACCTCTGACCCCATTTCATGTCCAGTTTCAACTCCCAGTACATCCCCTTCCTTATTAGGTACTGTTACACCACTTCTTAAGGATCCTGGAGAGGGCCCTTCCACATTAGCTACCCCCCCCTTGCAACCTGCTGTAGCACCAGAAAGGGGACCTGTCCTGTCTGATTTATTTAAGAATAAATTAGAACAGGCCCCCAGACGTCATGCAGTGCGTGTACGTTACAAAGGAGGTCTCTCTGTATTCCCTGACCTATATTATGTGGCCAGAACCCTTTTAAAAGGTGATATGCATTTTCAGGCCTCTGATATTTTTGCTTTAATACATATTTCTGGGGAGGAAAACTTTGACATTAGTTTTAAGCACGCTAGTGGTTTAGACAAGTTTTGGAATAAATATGCCACATTGAAAAATTCTCCTCTTTGGGTCCCTTTTTCAGTCATTCCCCTTACCAAACCAGCAGTTAGGACAGTAACTATCATGTTTCACAACGAGGGGGTTAGTATCAGTGATATTTATGATTGGCTACAGAATAGGTGTACAGTCTTATCCCCTCCTGAAGCCATTATAGATGAGGAAGGTCATTGGACAGGTAGCTGGAAGTTTCATGTAAAACTGTTCCAAGTCAATTCTGAAGATGTTCACCTTCCTAACAGCTTTTTTTTGGGAAAAGATAGAGTGGTATGTTTTTATGGAGGCCAACCCAGAGCCTGTTATAAATGTGCCTCATGCATGCATCTCAGTAGCACATGTGACTTGCTGAAATGTAGCTTATGTGGAGGTTTTGGACATCCTAGTGTTTCCTGCACCAATGTATTCCAGTGTAACTTATGTGATGAGAAAGGGCATGTGTATCATCAATGCCCTTGGGTTAGTAAGAATAGGCAGAAGGGGTTGGATTTGAATGTCCTTGTTCAAAAGCACAAGATAAGGCTCAAGATCAATCTACATACTTGATTTCACTGTCTGAAGTCCCTGAGGTACCTATGCCCCCCCCTCCCCAACATGCTGGTAGTATCGGTTGCCACACAACCCGCACAAGATCCTCCTAAGGATATGGAACTTTTTCTTACTACTCAGGAATCTGTTACACATACTGTACCCCCTTTATCTACTCAGACCTGGATTACTCCCTTACTGGACCCAGATGGTTTTCAGATTAGCAGAAGAGTCACCAGGGCGGCTTCTCGCAAATCAATGAAGCCGCCTGAAGTTTCACTTTCTAATACCTTTGAATGTCTGAAGGATGGGAGAGAGGACTCGGACGGTGATTCTGAGACCTCTGTCTTACCTTCTGACATGGATATTACTATACCTAAGCCTCCTGATGTTTCTCGCAAAAAAACTGACTAAAACCAATAAGGGAAGTAAAAGACATAAAAATATGACCGTCACTGATGGAAGTGGTTGATTGATTGTTTTTTTACTTTGACTCTTCTTCGACTGGCTTCCTTCAATGTTTGTAGCCTGAAGAGCTGCAAACGGAGGATTTTTTTTTCCATCTTGCTGCCTCTCTCCCCTTGGATGTTCTTTTTTTACAACAAACACGTCTCACCTCGCTTACTGAAGTACAGCATCTTAAACAGGGTTGGTATAAAGGTCCCTCACTGGACCTTCGGGGATGATTTTGCTGATGGGGTAGCTATCTTATTTTTTTCCTCAACCTTTTCGGTTTCCTGTGTTCTGGATATTCATCCTGGTAGAGCTCTAATCCTTGATTGTACTTTTCAGGGACAACCCTTACGCCGTATAAATTTTTATGGTCCCCAATCGAAACACGCTCGCATACAGTTACTAGATCTCGTCACTCCTTTTCTATGTACTAGGAAGCATATTATTTGGGGTGGTGACTTTAATTGCTCTCTTGATGTTTCTTGTAGGACGGCAGTCGGAAAAAAGGTTATTGTGTCTCCACTGCTCTCTTTAATATTGTAAAACATGCTAGTTTAATTGATGCTTACCAATCCTTGAAAAATTATGCTGGCTGTACATATCATAGATCTATATATCACACCCATATAGATTATTTCTTTTCCTCTAGATATTGTATACCGCAAGCAGTATCCCTTTGCCCAACAGAACTTTCAGATCACTTCTTATTGACCTGTACATTTTCATTAGATGCTAACACCATACCCCTTATTTCCCCAACACCTCAGTGGAAATTAAACAATACTCTATTAACCAAGACATTGGTTCAGTCACTAGTTAGGTCCTTCTTCCGGACTCGAATTACGGTTCTCTGTTGTTATGATTCAGTCTGGGAATGGTGGTCAGATATGAAACTCGATCTACGTACACTTTTTCAAAATATTGGACGTTGTCTTGCCCATGATTCCTTCCTTACTTATTTATCTTTTTTGGAATCAACTCTATAAATTAATGTCTCTTTCTGTATCTTCCTTGGTGGACTATTCCTCACAAATTAACCAGGTTAAACAATATATATTTACACATCAATATAAGAGTGCTCGTTCTTTAGATTTTATTATGAGAGTAGGTACGTTGGAGTCTCCTTCAGCAAACTCATTCTCCGCTCATACTACTAGACTTCAGGCTACAGTCATGCATGGTCTTTTTGATGTGTCGGGAAAGGTAGTTTCAGATATTTCTGGTATGCTCTCCATTGTTCACGATTATTTGCATTCCCAATTCTGTACTGTACTTCCCAACATTCCTGAGTTGTCCACGATTTTTATGGCCCCTGTTCCACAACTTTCTTTACACCATGTTGAAGACCTTATTGCTCCCATTTCTCAGGAAGAAGTTGCTTATGCTGTTTCTCACCTTAAATTACAGGTAGCACCAGGTCCTTGATAGACTTACACGTGAATTTTATAAATCATTTCGTGAGGACCTTCTGGAAATGTTGACCCAAGTTTACAACTACGTTTTACGAGATTACTCTCAGGTTACTAACTTTGGAATTTATTTTCTTAAATTTATATACAAAAAAGGAGATAGATGCTCATTACTGAATTGGAGATGTCTTCACCTTCTGAACACAGATTTTAAAATCTTAACGCGTATACTTAGTACCCATTTACAACGGGTGGCTCCAGATCTCTTGGATTCTGCTCAGACTTGTGCTGTTCCAGGGAGATCCATTAATACGAATCTATTTCTTCCGTGGGAAATTTTTGAGGCAAAACAACATAATCACATTTCGGGATTTGTGCTATCACTGGATCAGGCAAAAGCTTTTGATTCGGTATATCACTCATATCTCTTTCAGATTTTACACTTATATGGTATTCCGGCTACTTTCCTTCATTGGATTACCCATATTTTTTCCTTTGCTTATTTTTCCCAGCTGATTAATGGATTTATAGGTGAGCCTTTACTGCAGAAGGTTGGGGTGCGACAAGGATGCCCGTTTAGCCCACTGTTATATGCTTTTGCCTTGGACCCCATTATACGACAAATTAATTGGGATTCCCAAATTATAAGTTTAGCACCCCATTACTCCCTTCCCAAGGTCAAAATCACTGCCTACATGGATGATGTTGTTTTGTTTATGCAGGATATCTCCTCTGGTATTAGAGCTATTCAAGTGTTTCAGGCATTTTCCGTTCTTTCTGGGGGCAGATTGAACCTTCAGAAGAATGTCTCAATCCCCTTGGATTCAGAGTCTACCACTGTTTTTACAGTTGGTGGCATCGTCACATCCACCTCCCCTCAGAAAATTTTGGGAATTTGGTTTAATGTTGAAGATGCTGCTACTTATAATTGGGAAAAGCGTCTACACATAGGAGAAAGTAAAGTGGGTATTTGGAAATCTTGGAAGTTAGGTAAAAGAAAGAGAGTTTTGGTGGTTAAAAAATTTATCCTCCCCATTTTTTTGTTTCTCAGTCATATTTATGCCCCTCCTAAACACTTAGAAACCCACATTTTTAGTGTATGTTTTCATATGGTCTGGGGTAGCAGACTTAACCCCATTAAATGGGATGTTACATACTTGTCAATTTCTCAGGGTGGACTCGGTATGATTCATCCCATAGCCTTTTTCCTTTCTTTTTTTCTTTTTCACCTTTTTCGAAGCACTAGATACACATCTACCATTAGTGATGTTTGGATTGACTTTGCTCTACATTCCATTATGGATAAATGGGAACTACTTCCGCCTATACCATCTTGTCTTGCATGTTACCCCACATATGTTGTAGACATTTTTCTCAAGATAAGGGTCTGGAAGCTTCATAAATCTTCTATATTATCATTATCTAAAAAACAACTGTATGATACCTTTATCAATATTACAAAACCAGTGTTACATTTTCCCTACTGCTCCCCTTCCAGACATGATTGTGCTCTGTCTATCCTTCGAGATAAAAGAGTACCGCTTCATATGTGGGCTGTATCTTGGCTATGTTGTCATGGCAAATTGCAAGTTAAGGGGAATCTTAAACACAAGTCTTCCCAAGAACAATTCTGCCCTAAACCTTCCTGTTTACATATTGAGGAAACCATGTCACATTTCTTTTTTGAATGTCAAGATGCTTTATTATTTTGGAAAACTTTGGCCAATAAATGGAAATGGTCTTTTCTTAGCAGAATAACATATCAAGTTTTGATATTGGGAGATTTTTCAGATATTTGGAACAGATTTCACCCCAGTACCCTTAGAATAATTTTTACTATGTGTAAATATTATATGTGGCAAGCTTGATGCCAATTTGTGTTACAACAAATTCCGACTGTTCCAATTGTTATTATACAGCATATTGAACATGCTCTCTTGGCTATTATGGACTCTGAACATCAGCGACATCCATTACATCGCTTTCACTCTTCATGGAAGTGTATTACTTTTTTACTATAGTTTCCTATTTCTGTTTCATTATATTGTCAATGCCTTTGTTTATTTTTTTTTCTTCTTTTTTGGACTGTAAGAATGTATGTTCTTTATGCATATTTGAATATTGTATGAACCTTTTTTTCTTTCTTTTATGTTTACTTCTGTATGATGTTATGATTTATTTCCTTAATAAAATTCCCCTACTCTTTTCGATAAGTGCCATGGGATCTTTAACATCCACCTGAACTACCACCAATCCAGGCAGATGGGACCTCGGTTTAACATCTCATCCGAAAGACCCCTCTCATGCAGCACAACAGTGTCAGTACTGGGATATTAACCCAAGTGTCAGATGTGGGAACTGAACCCACATCCCTCTGATCTCCCACCTCAGAGGCGAGTGTGCCACCTACTGAGCCACTGACACTATATATATACTATATAAATAAGCCAGTCAAATTATATAATTTTACCCTGCCATTTTATAAGTAATGTCAACACAAAGTCAGAGCAGATGTCTACACTGTCTAAAGAGAACCCTGAATTAAATCCAAACAGCAGGAGCTCTGTAATGTAAACATAAAGTGAGAATAGAAGTCCACACTATCTAAAGAGAATCCTGAATTAAATCCAAAAACAGGAGCTCTGAGTTATGAAGTTACGATGAAGTTTGCGAATGCAGACTCATAACATTGAACATTTTCAATATTTTGACCCCAACTTTTCAACAAAGCCATTTCTTCACAACACCTCATGAATATGACAGCTGTCCTCTTTCAAATCCTTGCCAAAATGTATTTTCACATCCTGAAAGTTGATTTCACAGTCGCTACGCAAAATCACTTTTTGGGCGGGATCTGAATGTTTTCTCCACCATTGTTCCTGAGGTGGGGTCAAAAGAAAGCTATGTTGAAAATTTTGCATAAAAATATTACAAAAAAAATTATAAGGCTACATTGAAGTTTGCGAATGCCGGCTGGTAAATTTAGTACACCCCGGCCGTGTACACCATGCAAGGAAACATTCAGCATTGACAAATATTTGTTATTAATTTAATATGTAGAATTTAGTATTCTAATAAAATCCTTGTATGCAATCTCTATAGGGATATCCTTAGGCATGCACGGTAGGTGGAAGCAAACACAAAAGTAGCCCACAGTTCACTGAGCAATTTTTTGTTTGTTTATTGTTTGCTTCTTTCCTGTAGATCTACTCTTATGTGTCCACAGAAAGTCTACTGGCTACACCATACAACTTTCAGAAATGGCAGATAGTTTGTTATTAGTAATTAGCAGTTAGGATATCCATGCACAGCATCCTTATTTTTTGGTACATTCTTGACAGCTAATAAAAACAAGCTATGCTGATAATACAAACAGTGTCTAGAAAATGACCAGTCAAGTCACAGTCATTCTGTCATAATTCAAATTAAGTTTCATTTCCAGCCTTTTTCTGCACAGTGGACACATTGCCTGAAGACATAAGGGTAAAGGCTGCAGATGTTTATTGTGGATGATGCCTTGAACTTGACATCACAGAGTAGGAAGCTTAGCTGATGGGAAAGAAAGCTTTTACTCCTATTGGCTGCTCAGACAGGTCACAAACAATTGTCATTTATGATGCTTGTTAATCTATTATTTGCATTTTAACATTATTGTGTTTGGGTATCTCCTTCTTCTCACCCACTTTACCACCAAGCCCCCCCCCCCCACCGATGCATGTGGAAACAAGCTGTTACCAGCTTAGTTGAGCTCCTGGTAAAACTATTAAAATATTAAAGCAACTAAGTATGCAAGATTCATCACAAAGTGGGTGAACCAGCAGCTTGGCAGGTAACTCATTGTTCTTGGATGCAGGAGATTCATTCTCAATTTTTTTTCTTATTTTTGTATTGCATTTGTATTTATTTGAATTACAGGGAAAAACACTGCATTGAACAGTGTTCATTTACAAGGAGGTCCTGGTTATGACTGGTAGCTGTAAAAAAAACCCAAAACATAACAAATCACAGAGATCAAATAAAGAAGTAGGCAACATAATATAGCAAAGATACATGGCACAGATGTTGCCATAAAGTAGAATGTTGAAGCATGGTTACAGAGCATAACTTTATAGTTTGGAACCAAGTGCAAATTACAGGGAAGGACCATTCACAGTAATAGCATTATTAATTCCACAAGGGGACAATCTGTAACAATATTACAGTATGTCATCAACTGTGTGACAATCACATGTCCAAACAGTGCATCTCTAATAACAATTGAATGAATTGAAACTGACCCATGTGTTCAGTTTGAGAGTGATTTGTAACTTGTTCCACTAATGGGGGCAAGCCAGCTAAATGCCAATTTATCATAGTGAGTTAGGTGTCTTTGACATCTAGAAGAATTACATTGTTACTCCTCAGGCTATACATGCATGAGAATCTTAGGAAAAAGATATGATAAATAGAAGGAAATCATTCTGAAGTGCACAGTAGGACCAAGAATTCAGTTTGTTTAGCCTTCTTGTAGTAAAGGAAGGCCAGTCAAAGGAGAAATAAAGGTTACAGTTATAGGACAAAAGGGGAAGATCAATTATAAGTGTCAGTTGCTCAGTAGGTAGCACGCTTGCCTCTAAGATTGGAAAGTCATGGGTTCTAGCCCCACACCAGGTACTTGAGATAATGCCCATAACTGACACTGTAGTGTAGTAAAGGGGAGCTGCTTCACTGTTGGGGTGTTTTTCTTCAGATGCGATGTTAATCCAAGGTCCCTTCTGCTTATCTTTGGTCACTGTCCAGGTGGAAGTAAAAGATCTCATGGTATTTATTGATGAAGAGTAGGGGAATTATTTTATTAAATCATAACAAAATATAATCAAATCAAGATTTTGTCATACAAATTCATTAAATAAAAAATCAAACATAAATAAATAGTGATTCATACAAAAAAAATTATTAAACCATGAAGCAAAAACATAAACAAAAATAAATGTAAAAGAAAAACTGTCCAACCCCACCTCCACAAAAGTAGGGGAACTTTGTTTAAATCTTAACAAAATATAAACAGATCAGTATTATGTCATACAGATCAGGCAAAAAAAAAAAAGAAAAAAATGAAACATAAATAAGTATTACTTCATACTAATCCTAAAACATAAGAAAATGTAAACAATATCAACAACTTTGAAAATACCCCCCTCCCCCCACAACCTACCATAAAGGTAGGGAAATTTTTCTAATCGGACCAACATCAGAAGAAATTATTTGAAGGTCAGTCATATACTGTCAAAAAAACAGAAATAAGAGAAATACAAAAACATAAATAAGTATTAATTCATACAATAGTCTAGTGTAGACAGTAAATTTCATCAAATCACAACTGAATTTGGAATACAGCTTTATAATAATTGGTGAGTTTAAAACAGATTAGAGGAAACACCTTGGTAAAGGACAACATTTTTATAAAAAATCAAAATTTTCCCACCATAATTGGAATTTCATTTTGTCTGTCCTTCTGAATTCTTCCTTCTTCCATCATCTTAAATCAGTATTAAGCATCAAAAACAATTCCTGACTTGATATTTGTTGTTGCTGTTACACTAAACGACAATGACTGATCCATAGCCAATAAACTAAATAGGCACATAATACTCGAAAAGTACCGTCATTCAAGATAGGTTTTGTCACCAGTACAATGCCAAAAAACAGCAAATATGGATCTGGAGGTATTGTCAAACCATTTTTCCATCTATTCTTTACCACATCCCAGAACTGAATAGCGTAAGGGCATTTGTAGTATAAGTGATTCATAGTTTCAATTATTTCAAAACAACCTTCCCTAGGACAGTATCTGTCAGTAACGGGCTTATGCTTGTGATTACTTCTGACATTGAACTTAGAATGGAGTCCTAACCAAATAGTATCCCACATATGCTCTGGAATTCTTTCATCTTTAATATAGTGAGTAATATAAGTTTGGTGAACTGGCAGGACCTCCTCATATAACAACCGTCGTGGTAAATGAAGAACTGTTTTAAAACTGATTCCCCACTTTATAATATTGTCAAAAACACCAATCCATCATTTAGCCAATGAGGATTTCGTATATTTTTATGCTGAAAACAATTTTCCTTCCATTCTAACAGCACCCCCTGAACCAAACTCATACTCTTCACTCCCCATCCTCGGGTTAACCCCTTCATAAGGGAGGGGGCAAATTAGAATAAAGAAAAATGGTAAAAAAAAATAATAAAAGATTTAACGTATTCACATGCCCTTTCCCTATTTCTAAATAAGGGATATTCCTTTTTACAGGGTTCAATCTACTACCCCAAAAGCATGAAAAAAACCAACCCATCAAAGGTACCTCTAACTGCTTCAGAATATAAAATACCAAACTAATATACAAAAATACAGGAATCAATATTGTATGTATTAAATAAATTCTCTTTTTTTTGACAGTTTCCAACAGTTCCATCTACCTACCGGTTACTTACCCTTACAAAATGCCTTTCCCCAGTTATAACTTGCCATATCCTCTCCCCCATAGTAAATATCCAAAATCTTTATTGGTTCAACCACTACAGGGATGTCCCCTACAACCTCATGGGTAGCTTCTAACCCTTGTAAATTTAAACATTTTGATTTATCTATATTGAGATGTGCACCAGTAACTACACCCACCCCTTGCAATAAATGGTTTGCTCCCTCAACTTCCTATCTTTTATTATTAGACACAAATCGTCTGCATAGGCAAGAATTTTACTCTCTAATGTAAGCCCTCCTGTCAACCCAAAAATCAAGGGAGAATGCTGTAAAATTCCAAAAACTGGGTCTATCATAAATACATAGATAAGGGGGCTTAGGAGACAACCCTGTTGAACCCCATGCCTTATATGACATTTTGAACCTTTATAACAATTTTCATGAGGGCATACATAGGCAAGATCGTAACATAACTGAATCCAAGCTATAAATTTCTCTGGTAATCCATAAGCAGCCAAACAATGCCATAAAAAGGAGTGTGAAACACTATTGAATGCTTTAGCCTGATCTTAACTGACTAGGAAGCCAACATCATGCTGCCCCATAGCATTTTCTGTCAATTCTCTAAGGAGAAGTAATATATCTGTAATCTTCCTACCTGGCACTGAGCAATATTGCATTGGGCTAATGAGTTGCCCCATTGTACGGGCCAATCTATTTCCCAATAATTTGGCAAACAGTTTAAAGTCCATGTTTAGCAATGAAATCGGCCTCTAATTATTTATATCTGCCAAATCCCCCGATTTAAAAAGAAAAATCATGAGCCCTTCATACATCGAAGTGCGTAAAAATACTTCTTCAAGAAAAAAATTATAAACTGCCAATAATTCTACAGGAATGGTATTCCATAAAAGTTTATAGATTTCACCTGGTAAACCATCTGATCCTGGTTAAATTCCATTTGAAAGGCTTTGAACGGCCACAGCCATTTCTATACCCGTAAATGGTTCTATCAATAGCTGTGCATCTCTCAAAGCTAATTTTGGGACTTCTCCTGCCTGTAATAAATGTTGTGTGTAATTAGATTCTGCTACTGGTATCCCAAACAAACCATCTACATGGGATTCTAATATCTCCATTAGTTCATGATTACTTGTAACCAAATGACCTTTAGAAGAAAGTAAACTTAAAAATTGCCTTTTTCCCTCCTCTTTTGGCCACTTATGAAGGGGTTAACATCCACTTTCTTTTCTTGTGTCCCATAAGCTTGTTCCCTTTGCAAAGATTTAAACCAGTCATATTGGAAATGTCTCATTTCATTTTTAAGCCTATCAATCTCTTCATGTAGATCATTTCCCTCTATACTCTGTCTGGAAAGTAACTGTCCCAATTCTCCCCTTAATTGTAAATAATTTTTATAAGATGATGCAGCCACCTCTTTCCCTTGCAGTTTCAAAAAACTAATCATAATATCTTTTAAATCCGTCCACCAATCCTCTAGGTTATCATAGAGAAAAAAAAAGTAGAAGCCTTATCAACAAGCAGGGTTTTAAAATGTTGCAATATAGTTTGATCTTCCAATAGGGAGCAGTTTAATCTCCAAAAACCTTTGCCTGTCAGTCTAGGAGGAGGAGGAGGAGGAGTAACTATATGTACACCTATAAGGACATGATCTGATGTTTCCATTGGTATAGAAAATGTACGTGCTACCTGGAACAAATGTTAAATAAAAATAAAATCTATTCGCGAAGATAAGCGTCTCTTAAAAAAGGTAGAAGGTGCCCCATTTTTCCCTGCCTCATATATGTCTTTTAAACCCGCACAATGGATTATCTGTTTGAGAAAAGTTTTGTCACAGTACTGTTTGGAACTCTGTTTGTTCAGTTGAAAATTTATATTAAAGTCCCCTCCAAAAAAAATCTGTCTGCTAGTGTGAAGATAAGGTTGTACTTTTTTTAACAATTCAATGTGTAAAGCTTTCATCTGAGGTCCATAGATATTTATAAGTTTGCACGAAAATGAATTGATCTGAACATCCATCATAAATGCCCGCCCTAGATCTATGTCTACCAAATGTAGTACTTCAATTTTGGGGGAATGAAAGCAAAACCCCAGTCCACAACACAGATCCTCCCCCATTGACCAGAATGACTTGCACCAACACCAATCTTTTTTTTTGCCTGGGCTATGTCTGTTAAGGTGTGTAGTCTAACATCCTGCAAAAAGAATATATCAAAATTTAATTGCTGTAGAATGCTAAAAGTGGTAATCCGTTTATAATCTGATTTGATACTGTTTACATTGATACTTGCTATCTTTAAATGATGTTGCCCAAGGAGGAGGTTTAAATACCTTAGTACTTGATCATGTTATTTTTTTCCCAATATCCTCTCTCTTTTGTTTTCCCTGGTGCCCTGTATCCACAAGAGGTGGAACCAGTTGTACATCAGGTAATTCCTCCCCTTGTAAGGGTGTTTCCATATCAGCTTGGTTTCCCCATGTTTGAAGAACTGAGTACCTGTTTGAAAGTGGCAAAGGGGACAAAGGAGCATGTGTACTCACTGACACAGGAAATGGTTCTACCTGCATAGAAGACAGGGATGGGGAGGGGGGAACTGAATCTGGAGACATCATCTGACTATGCAAGTTAAGTTGAATCTTTGAATGAGTTCCTTTGGGATCTGAGGACTGTTTTTCTTTATCTGGGTGTGGTAATTCACTACCTGTGATTTGTGAAACCCCCTCCCAATCTATCTCTGCATCAATATTGTGCAAAGGGGGGCACCAGGATCCTAGGGTTTTTCTTTTTGCTTTATAGCCTCTGATCTACTACCAGCAGAGTTACCACAACCCCTACCTCAGAGTCTAGGAGGAAATGGGGGGGCCCCATTTGTGCTGGAAGAATTTCTATTAGTATGCCTAGCCTGTGAAAGAAAAAAAAATCATGCTCTGATACTTCTTCTGCGTTGTGTGCAGCCCAAGAACATTCTGGAAATGAATGATCCTCATCCCCACAAAGATTGCAACTTGGAGGGGCTGTACAATGCATTGCTCAATGTCCCAATATTCCACACTGGAAACATTTTACACTGTCACAATCAGTATTTAAGTGTGACAGAGAACAACACCTGTAACAACTTTTGGGCTGACCTGGATAAAACAATATGCCTCTATCATGTCCTAAAAAAAAAAATGAACTCGGTAAATTTTGAATCCCTTGTTCAGTTTGTTTAAGCTGTATTCTAAAGTTCCACCCCCCCGGTCCAAAACCCATTATCATCCATAATGGGCATGGGGTGTTCAAAGATTGTACATCGTTTTTCTAACCAGAAGACAATGTTCGTAACTTCCACACCTTCATTCCGAAAAAGAACTGTTATTGTCTTAATTGTGGGCTTAGTGATAGGAATGGCAATAAACTCAGCCCAAAAGTCAGTGTCCTTCACTTCATAGTAAAGTTTCCAGACTTTGTCCAAAAGATTGATAGAACAGAAACTAATGTCGTATACCCGATCACCTGGTGCATGAATAAATGCATAGATTTCCGATGGAGAAAAACCCATTGAATCTTTTATTAGTGTTTTTCCCACCCATAGTCTATCAGGGGGAATAGGTGCTAGCCCCTTATATCTGAGTCTTACCAAAAAGCAACGTTTGGCTGCTTCAGCCGGTTTATAAAACAGCCCAGCACATGAACCCGGCCGTCAGTCCTTAGAAGGAGGAGGAACACTCTGAGATGGTAGAGAAGCAGGTTTAGTTAAATAAGAAGCAGGCTCACGTAGCAAATGTGTGGGTGAGTTTGTTGGTGACCTTCGCCCTAAAACTTTGAAGCTGTCTCTTACCTTTTCTGGCAGAGTTTCATGTAAAGGCCCTGTCTTGTAGAATACAGCCTTAGAGCTGAAAATTTCCTTCTCAATCGAGACAGGCTGAGCAATCTTCTCTGCGTCTGTCACAATGCCCTGAATGCTAGCCTTGTCTTCATTTTGTGTGACTGCATCAGCGCATGGGACCATAGACAGTACTTGATCTTGCATTAACATCGGGCATGATTGTGGTAAAGTTAAGTCATCTTGAGGCACAAAAGCCGATCTACTAGAAGAGCCAGTAATCGGTATCTTGGGGTCGGGGATATATTTTATTCCATTGTAATACCAACCAGCCTGTTGCAAAGCATCCCCGGGGGACCAGTTTTCTGGGGTAGCAGGCATCTGTCCTATCATCTTATCCAGAACATCAACCTGCTCCCCACAGTTCTCATATCCTTCACTTGAACCAGGTATCTGAATTACTGGTAATCGTTTACCTTGTCCTTGTAAGGGGCTAACACCAGTCCATTTCCTTTTCTTTCTTTCTTTCTTCATCTAATTTTGATTGACTTAGTTGAAATTCCTGCTCTGCAGCTGAAATCATGTCCAAGAGTTGTCTTTTTTTCTCTTCCATGTCAAGCTGGAGCTTTAATTCCTTGTTTTGAAAAATAAATTCCTCATCAATTGGTTCTGCAAGTACCTCTAATTGTGAAGAAAAACCTTCCTCAGCCTGCCTTGTTTCTCCACCAACATTTCCCTCAATATCTCCTGTAGGTGGTACTGGAGCTCCTGGAGACCGACCTCTCTCGTTGCTGTCCTGGTGACTACTGAGACTGTCCATGCTCACCAGCAAAGTGTCCCCCCACTGGAGAGTAGGGGAATTTCCTCTGTGTCATTGCCAACACTCCCCCTGTCAATAAAAGAACAGGTCCATTCATTCCACCCCCCAAGATGCACCTGGAAACAAGCTATCACAGCTTGTGCACATTTCCTGTTCAAAAAACATGCAAATAATTAAATAAATAAAACATCGGTAGTGCACAGGGCTGTAAAGTGTGCCAGCATCAACCTCAATGATGAGAAGGTATAGCACCCCTCACCTTCTGTCATCCCCAACTGCAACATCATCTAGCCTTTGCTAGGTTGTGATCACTTTGCATGACTCATGACCCACCTGTTATAAAGGAGGACAGCTGTCTGATGGATGATTGATCCCCCTTCCCTCACCAGCACTCCTGCATCTCAAGCTAATTCCTATACTCAGGGCATCACTAGCAGTAGCTTTACCACTGTGCTGGCAGACTGGCCTAGGTTGGGTCATTTTCATGCACATGCAGTTGGGAACTAGAAATAATGGTCATTTATCTACCACTCTTCCCATTCTCTGAGAAAGTGGCACAGCACAGCAGATTGGCAGATACTGTGACAGTTACTCAACCTGTACCAAATAAAATGTTCAGTTACTAAGTTCTTACACAGGAGCCAGCTTAAGTTCTTGCAATACAACCAACATAAATGAATGCTTGACAATAACATAGAGCTGTTACATGAATACTTTACTGTGCATGGATTCATGTGTTCCTTATTACATACAGGGAGGCTCCCTGAAATGAATATCTTGTAAAAGAAATTACCCTGTGTTTTAAAGAAAAATTAAAAAACAATACCCTAAAGGTAGCATATATTGATGTTTATGTAACCGAGTCACCATGTAACTTTCGATTATTACCCCTGCCTTGAGGGCTCAACAAGGTTGAGAGGCCTGGGCTCTGGCTTTGATCTAAAAAGGGTGTTCATTTCCAGAGAGAAACAAGTAGCATGGTGCCTCCACCCAGAGAATAGTTAAAGTGGGCCTGGTGACAATTTGGTCCAACTCACCGGGATGCTGTACCTACCCACCTCCCCTCACAGTCACCCCACACATAGAATACCAACCTTTGTTGCAGTATTTCAAAGCAATTAGAGATCTCTAATAATATGCTCATAGACAGTTTTAAAAGGTTAACCAGCAATTTATTTACAAAAGGGGCAGGAATAGGGCAGGGAACATGGGATGTAAGGAGAGCAACAGTGCTAATTAATTTGATATGCAAACATTCACAGTACTCCCAGCTACAACAATAACAGTGGTGTTCACCCCCCACCAGCATGCACAACAGTCACCTTACATTTTCCCTCTCCCTTCCGGTACCAGATTTTTCCCATCAAGTCAATTAGGTTTGGATCTCACATAGTCTGTCTGGATAACCAGTTGGAGCATTTGCAGGCCTGATATCAGTGCAACTGGTTGGCCGGTGTTGGTGCACTTTGGAAACAAACAGTTTAACTTCAAACCCCTTGAACTGACACAACTATTTTTTTAATAGAACTGACAACTCCTGGCCTGGTGGCCAAACAGCAACTTTGAATAAATAGGAATAACTCCACAGTTGCAGGGCAGGCTCTGTGTTTACTCATGGTTCTGCAGACACAGTTTTCACAGGGTCTGGGCAGCAGCAAATTGTTCAGCCTGCTGAGCTGGGGCCTAGAACAATACCAGCACGTTTTCAGCTTACTTGGCTGTAGCAGGCTTTTTGCAGCTAGTCATCTCTGTAGAGTGGCAGACTCTTGCAGCTTGTCACCTTTGGTTTATGTGGCATAGCAGGTGCTGGATAGACCAGTACTGAGGACCAAGGACACACACACCTCACTTCACATATCAAGGCATCCAGCCCTTAGGTGGAGATGATTGGTAGAGCCTAGTTGTAACACTACCTGGCCAATTCCCCTGACCGTTCTCTGCTGGCAGAGATTCTTCTCCTGGAGCACATGAATCACACAGTTTTTTTTCCCTCTGCAGGCTAGCAGATGTGGATACCTCCTGGAGAAGGTCTGGATCACTAGCCACAGCTGGGCTGGCAGTCAGTCTCTCAGGTATTTTCAAATGGCTGGTTCAAACCACAAAGCAGCTTTCTCACTTCATAATTGGCTTTTCAGATTTTAGAATACCTCAGCCCAAACTCCTAGAAGGTGTTTGTGGAAGCCTTAGATCAACTTCCAAACTTTTCTCCAGGCACAGTCTTAGCTTCCCTGTCTCACTGAGAGCTTCAGGCAGACTGCCTTGAGCTGAAAACTCCCCCATGGTCTGAAGAGAAGATGGAAGCATTTGTTTGGTTGACACAGCTGTCCATCTGCAGGATTAGTATGTAATAAGTCAATCTGACACCTGACTGGATGCTGCTGAAGGTGCCAAGAGCATTGTCCTGTCCCCTTACACAGGAGCCATAGCAGCAGTCCTTCATGCTCCTCAAATACTGACTGGATATGGCAAGTGTCAGGGGTGACTGAGATGGCTTCCATCAGAACATTCTATATGGAGTTTCAAACTTTAAAGTCTATTTGCAGGCAAACAAACCAGCTTTAATAAATAACTGCCCCATATTCCAATTGCTGTCCCTCTGTCCTATTACCGAATGGCAGAGTAGAACATGGCAAAGTCTCCTCAGCCTGTCACTAGCACTGTAGTGCTATCCCTCCAAGCAACAAGCAAACCATACATATTCTGTACAACCTCAACTGTTCTTAAAATTACAGAGATTAAAACACTTTTGCAGATTTTACTTTCTTTTCTATCCCCCTGTGTATCTCCAAATCTACATTTATGTCGTAGGGGCCCAGACATCAGAACACACCAAGGAGACACCAGTCTTGAGCTGCCAGAGTGGCTGTAACACTAAGCGCTGTTGCGTTGATAGGATCTAAGAGCAGACCATGACAGCTCATACGTTTGAGCAGGCACCAGCTTGAATGTGTGCACACAGAGTTGAGTGGCACTTTACTGTTTGCTCAGCACAACAGAGCTGCACTGATGAGCTGGTGGTTTTAAACATTAACAAGAACTCTTATGGACTCCCAACAAAACAGGCACAAAGGGGCCAGCAGGAGCAATAAATGGCACCACTGGACCGGGACTGGCAGGTTCAGACAGCTAGGAGATAGACCAGGAAATTCCCACCTGAGGGAGGGGATTACATTTAGATCTTTTGAAAAAACAGGCTCATTCAATGAATACATTTTTTGAACACATTTGTTGCCAGGGTTATTGATTACATGTTATTATTGGTTTATAGTATTACTTAACTAAAATTTAAAAAAATAAAACTTTCATTTATGAAATAACAGATGTGTGTCTTTTTATGAATACTAATTGTTGTGAATATTAATTGTTGAAGACAGTCCTAGGGCAGGCAATGTGTGGCACAGAACCACAGAAGTGCATCTGCTACACCAGGCACCACAGATGTTCTGCAGAAATCAGGCCACAACCATAGAAGTTCTGTGACAACATGGATACATGACAGAGAAATTAGATCCCAAGTGCCACACACAAATTGGGGACTTGATTAGTAAAAACAGATCATTTTCCACCAGTGTGTTGTCAACCACTGTAATCTATTATTGGGGTTTGGGGCCCTAGGTACAGTACATAGCCCTAGCCCCCTGCATGGTGTCCACTCAACATAGATCTTGGAGTCATCTGTGAAGAGGAACATCTTCCCTTGGACTTCCACCCATATGTCATAAATGAACATACTGAAGAGGATCTGTCTCAAGACCAACCCCTGGAGTACCCTGCAAGTGACTTCCCTGATCCTTGATGACTCTCCATTCAGTACTACCCTCTAAGTCCTCCAGCTCAGTCATTTTTTTTCCTCACATCTTTATTTCATCCCCAGTCACAAAATTCTGAAGTTTCTTCACCAACTTTCCATGAGGGACACTGTCAGAGACTATTAAAATCCAGTTATAATATGTCTACAGCATGTCCTTGTCTACTGCTTTTGTTCCCCAATCAATGGTGCCAATCAGGTTGGCCTTGCAAGACCTCTGTCTAGCAAAACCATGTTGTCTGAGATCCTGTAGCTCATTCACCTAGAGGAATCCCCAAATCCTCTCTTTTATAATTAATGTTATGATCTTTCCCACTAAATATGTCAGCCTGTCTATTCTATAGTTGCCTGACTGCTCTCTACTCCTACTTTTATGTAGGAGGACCATATCCATCGTCCTCCAATGCTCTGGAACCACTCCCAGGTCTAGTGAGTAGCTGAAGGGTTCCATTAGTGGATCTGTCGGGGCATGTTCCATTTCCCTCAACACTCTTGGGTCCAACCAGTCCTGACCCATTGATTTTCATAACGTCATTGCCTGAAATCCCTTCAGTACTCTCTTCTCTGAAATGGGCTTCTCGCTATTTCTAGCCAGAAGTCACTTGCTGGTAATTATGTTGCAGTCTGGTAGAGATCACATGTCCTTTATTGTGAATACTGAATAGGAATAATCTTTCAGTAGATTCTCCTTGCCCTTCTCATGCTATACCCAATCCTTTCCCTTCTGCAGCTTAATCAAACACCTATTTGTTTTGCTTATCTCCCTAATGTAGCAGAACACCTTGCCACCTTCCCTGACCCATCCATCAGACTTTGTTCTACATCAGCCTCTTCCTGCCCTATTGGTTTTTCTTGTCAGTTCCTGATATGCCCCCTGTCCTAATTCATTTGACTACTCTTATATTTAATGAACCACCTTCCATTTTTTCCTCACTGCCTCAGCTGCACTCTTCATGAACCATCATGATTTCTCTTGCCTTCTCTCCTTCCCTGCCATTTTTGTAAAGAGGTCAGTTGCCATTAGTACTTTGTACTTTATTATCCACATTCATATGTCTACTCCTACTTCTCCATCCAGCTGGCTTAATTCCCCTAAACATCTCTCTCATCTACACGAAATCAGTCATTCTGAATCTGCCATGATTGCCTGGAGGTTGCATAGTTTGTTTCCCAGGAGTCTGGGATTGACACATTTCACCCTTCATACCTGCTTAGTCCTACCTGATAGCTGCCTTTTTTCTAGTATTTGTCCCCAACTGCCATTACTGTCCTTTACTTTTTTCTTCCTGTTGTACACAGGCCCACACACTGTTGTTAAACGATTTACAGTTCAATGCAGCTTTTATGTCCCCTCACTACCCTTCATGATTTGCTGCTCCCACTTGCACTAGTTCTGGTAGCAAGGCCTTCCTGCCCCTCTCCCTCAGTTGAACAAATGTACCTATCTTCAACTGTACTGCCCCCCTCACATAGTTAAGTTCTTTCTAGGTGTTATGAAAACCTATTCCCCTGCACTTGGTAGCCTTAGAATGGAGACTATCTGCACAAGGTGTGGCCCTAATCCCTCAGGAACTGAAACTCTTTCCTCTGACAATAGCCTTTAAGCTATGCATTAAACTTTTCTGTTTTCTGCTGCTCCCTGTGACTACAGTGTAGCTGTGATAAGACCTCAACAATTGCTACTGCTTCTGCCCTTTCCTTGGGTATCCTATCTAAGGTGAATAAGCTTTCCTTTACTTCCTCTAAACTCCTCTTGTCGACCCCATCCTTCTGGGTAAGCTCCAGAACCTTCTTTTAAAGGGTTTCCATTGTTGCCCTTGGGAAACCATGGACCTCCTTTATAATACTTGATCAGGACAGTGCCGCCCTGCATTTCCCTCTGACAGTTGAGTCCTCTATTACCATGACCCCTGTGCTACTCCATTTGGGTTTCATGTCCTATCTTTATTTGGCTTGAGCCCAATGTCTGAACCCCCTTATCTGGAGGGGAGGCTCCTCCAATAGTGGCTAGAACATATTTGAGCTGGTTACTGAATGCACTGCTTATAAGCCCTCATGTCACCTCCTACTATACATACTGACTATGGTCCACTGGCAATTAACTGGCCTCCGGACCCAATGAGTTAGTGGTGCCTGTAATCCCAACTGTTGTTCACTGGTCTTGTCTTTTAGAAAATAAAATTCCATTCTCAGCAGCCTTAAACTCAGCACTCAAAAGCTGCACCCTCTTACAGCTGGTACATTGGCCATAGATCTGGAGCACCCTTCAGGTCATGCCTGACCCATAATTCCTAAACTTCACCATTTCCCCCAATGATGCCCCATCTGTGTGATAGAGTACATTCTTCTTAATTTGTGTGCAATACAGCAACAGCATAGAAACATAGAAACATAGAAGTTGATGGCAGATAAGGACTGCAAGGCCCATCCAGTCTGCCCATTACTTTTTCTACCTAATAAATGTACCATCAGCCTTTGCTCTATCAATGGCATATCTATTCATACTCATCTGTATTGCTCCCTTATGCCTATCCCATGCCTGTTTGAAGTCCTGCACTGCATTCATATCCACCACTTCGTGAGGTAGGCCATTACATGCAGCCACCCACATTTCTGTGAAAAAGAACTTCCTCACATTACCCCTTAATTGGACTCCCTCTAATCTCATGCTGTGTCCTCTTGTGCTATTTTTGTTATATTAAAACATGTTAGACTCTTTCACCTTGTTAATGCCCTGAAGGAAATTTGAATTTTTCGATCATATCACCTCTCTCCCTCCTTTGCTCTAGGGTATACATACTGAGCTCCATTAATCTGTCCTCATATGTTTTCTGATGCAGTCCCTGCACCATTTTGGTTGCCCTTCTCTGGACTCCCTCAATCTGGTTAAAGTCCTTGTGAAGGCGTGGCCTTCAGTACTGCACGCAGTACTCCTGATTGGACCTAACCAGTGTCTTGTAAAGAGGGATTATTACCTCCCTCTTCCAACTTGTGATACCCCTACTAATACACCCTAACATCCCCCTAGCCTTACCTACTGTTTTAGTGATCTGCTTGGATGATTTCAGGTCATCGGTGATGATGATACCCAAGTTTCTTTCTTCCCTTGTGACTGCCAGCAACTCCCCCTCACAGCCTATAGGTAGATTCTGGGTTTATTTTCCCTATGTGCATGATCTTGCCCTTCTTTGCATTAAACCCAGGTTGCCACTCTTCCAATCATTTTGCTAGTTTATCCAGATCTCTTCTCATTCTGCCCACTCCATCTGGATCATCTACTCTGTTGTAGATCTTGGTGTCATCTGCAAACAGACAAACCTTACCCTCCAATCTATCCTCAATGTCATTGATGAAGATATTGAAGAGGATTGGCCCCAGGACTGATCCCTGAGGTACCCCACTTGTGACTTGCATCTCTTCTGGCTGTATACCATTTACCACCACTCTCTTTTTTCAGCCCGTCAACCAGTTTGCCACCCAGTTGACCAACTTCTGACCCACCCTGAACCTACCCAGCTTATTAATCAATCTTCTATGTGGAACAGTATCAAAAGCTTTGCTGAAGTCAAAGTAGGCAACATCAACTGCTCCCCCTTGGTCTACCACTCTGGTTACCCAGTCAAGGAAATCTATGAGATTAGTTTGACAGGACCTTCCTTTTGTAAACCCATGCTGTCTTGGATCCTGTGCTCCTATGGATTCCAGGTGTTGCACTATCCTTTCCCTAAGGAGTGCCTCTATAATCTCTCCCTCTACTGAGGTAAGACTAACTGGTCTGTAGTTCCCTGCCTTCTCCCTGCTACCACTCCTGTGGAGCGGGATCACATGAGCCCTTCTCCAGTCTTCTGGGACCTCTCCTGTGCTCAGAGACTCACTAAACAGTTCTGATAATGGCTCTGCAAGAGCCATCCTTAGCTCCTTTAGTACCCTGGGATGTATGCCATCACGCCCATTGCCTTGTCCACCCTGAGCTTATCGAGCTCTTGTAGGACCCTTTCTTTTGTGATGGGATTAGTGCTCACCTCCCCCCTGTCTCCATGGTGCTGAGCTGTGGGCCCTGCCCTACCTTCTCTTCAGTAAACACTGAGCAGAAGTATCTATTTAGGATAGATGCTTTTACATTCCTCAGATGGTTTACATCATTCCTCATGGGTAGAACACAGAAAGTGGTGTCTGGTGTTTTTTCCTCAGGCCCTACCTCTCTGTTGTGTGGGGTACCTCAAGGATATTTCCTTTAACCCATGTTATTTGCAGTGAACATGCTGCCCCTTGGAGACATTGTAAGAAGATATGGGCTGAGGTTTCAATGCTATGCTGATGATACTCAGCTCTACCTTTTTTTCACACCTGATCAGATTGGAGCTGTCTCGGTCTTTAATAACTGTCTGAAAGAAATCCAGGAGTGGATGGATTCCAGTTGGCTAAAGTTGAACTTGGACAAAACTGAGGTGTTGGTTGTGGTTCCGGGTCGCCGGATAGGGGGTAGGGGGAAGGTTCGCCCTCTGAACTTTTTCTTGGCGGTGCTTCATTCCCAACCTCTGAATGGATGCGTAACCTGGGGGTAATTTTTGATGAAGGGCTGCCCCTGCAATCGCAGGTGTCGACTGTCGTCAAAACCTCCTTTTACCATCTGAGGAATATCACCAGGATTAGGCATCTGGTTGTGCCCAACAACCTTCCTACACTGACCCATGTCTTTGTGTCCTCATGCTTAGATTATTTCAACACTCTTTACCTAGGGCTTCCTGGGGTACAAAATGCAGAATGCTGGTGCAGAACACAGCGGGCCGGCTTTTGGCAGGATCTCTGCTATCCTGTCATATCTCGCCAGTGCTATGCGAACTGCACTGGCTGCCAGTACAGTGGCTGATCACCTTTAGAGTTGTTTTGCTGACTTTTAAAGCCCTACAGGGACTGGGCCTGGATTACCTGAAAGAGTTTCTGGTTTCCTACTGCCCCAGATGATCACTCCGCTCAGCCAATGAGGGGTTGCTAGAGATTCCAAGGGTATGTTTAAAATCTTCAGGGGTGAGAGCTTTTGAGTTTGCAGCCCCTACCCTTTTGGAATGCTCTACCCCGTAGGCTACAGGAGTGCACAACAATGGAAGGATTTAAGCAATAATTAAAAACATATTTATGGCATCAAGCTTTTAACAACTGAGCCTCCTGTTTTAGTGCATTGAAATTTTTATGTTAATTTTATTGATGTTTGTTATATTTCATATTGTTATTGTTGTTTTAAAATGTGAGGCGCCTTGGTTATAGATAAGGCACCATATAAATAAATGTTATTGTCATTATTTATTATTACATGGTCCTCCTTCTTACACACACCCTTATCTCCTTTGATTTTAGCTTTCTCCTTTTACTAATGTATCTGTAGAGAGTCTTGTCATGTTCTTTTACTGTCTGTGCTAGTGTTTCCTTGGTTTGGGCCTTTGCCTGCCTTACTGCCTTCCCTGCTTCCCTTAGTGAAGTTTGGTATGCCTCCCTATCTTCATCCCGCTGTGTTCCCTTATATTTCCTGAAGGCCAGCCTTTCGGCTTTGACCTTTTTGGCTACTGTTTTTGAGAACCAAAGTGGTTTCCTTCTTTTTTTGCACTTCCTTTTCTCTCCAACACAATGGGATGTTGCTTCAGGTATTGCATCCTTACTGCTTGCCCACTTTGCCTGCACTCCAACACCTGCATTTCTTTTTCCCAGGGCTAGCTTAACTCTGTTGGCCATCTAATCAAAGTCAGCTTCTCTGAAGTCCCATATTTTTGCCTTGGAATGGGATGATTTAGTTGTAGTGGCCAAATTGAACCATACCATGTGATGGTCACTGGCCCCCAGGTGACCTTCTACCTGGAGATCTGTGATCATTTTCCTGTTAATCAGTACTAGATCTAGGATAGCCCTGTCTCTTGTGGGTTGTTGTACCAGTTATTTGAGGCCTTCCCCCATAGGGAATCCACCATGTCTCTAATTCTGGCAGATGTACCTGCTGGTATTGACCAATCTGTATTTGGCATGTTGAAGTCTTCCATTATCAGAACCTCCCCTTTAGCTGTCATGTTTTTTATATCTTCTAACAGTAATGTGTCTATGTCCTCCCCCTGGTCTGGGGGCCTGTTGACAACCGCAGTTCTTATGGATGTCCCATTTCCTGTTTCCAGGGTGACCCACAGTTCTTCTGGCTTCTTATGTGTATTCTGAATTTCTGTAGCTTTGATATTTTCATAGACATACAGGGCCACTTCCCCCCAATTTTTGCACCTCAGTCTCTTCTGAACCGTACAAAGCCAGGTACTGAAGTCTCTCAAGTGTGGTTACTGGTAAACCACATCTTGTTAATTGCTACTATGTCCAGTTTAGCCTCTGTCATTATTGTCTGCAGGAATGGGATCTTGTTTCCCAGACTGTGAGCATTTGTGTACATGATTTTCCATTGTCCAGATTTTGGTGTGTTAGTTGTTGGGTGATGGCTGGCATTTCCCCTGTGTGTCATATGAGGAGCTGGACTTTTTCCTTAACTAGTGATGCAAATGAACTGAAAACATGCTGAACTATTGTTTGACCACTAGCTGAGGAGGGAGGGTGTTCTTCCCATTCGACGTATGGAGTGCTGCACTCCTCTCCCCATTTGCTAGTTTAAATATTATGCAAAGACATCAAACTTCTGCCCCAATGCACTGACTCCCTCCTTAGTCAGATGCAGTCCATCAAATTTAAAGGACTTTCACTCCCAAAAATGTTGCCAGTTCCCTACAAATTTGTGTCCTTTTTCCTGGCACCAGCCATTGAGCCACATGTTTTGCTCCCCTATCTCCCCTTCTCTGACCTTCGGTCCATCTGCCCCCCTCTTCCAGACTAGCAGGATCTCAGAGAAGGAGGTGCTGGATGAAATGGATGATAGTTTGTCTCCCAGCCTGGTCAGGTGTTCCTTGGTCTCCACAACTGACCGGCTGGTGAGATCATTAGTCCCTATGTGTACCAGGACTTCAATGTTTCCTCTTGTATCCTGAACAATTTTAGCAATACGGTCAGTGTCTCTCCACGCTGATGTACCTCAGAGATATCTGACCATTACCCCTGGCTGGAGATAGGTATCAACTCCCCAAATCTTAGAGCCTCCTATGATCAGAAGTTTTTTGGATTTCCTCTTTGCCTTTTTTGTTTTGGTTCCTGTTTTGGGAAGTTTTGTTGTGCTTGCTCCTGTGCTGCAGTGTCCTGCTCTCCAGTGTCCTCTGCCCCTTTGTTTGATTTTGGAGATAAAGGCAGATAACTGTTTGTAGTTTTTATATGGTTTGTAAAGGCAGTATATTGGGTAGCACTGAGAATTGGGGTACCTGATTTGCCCCTCGTAACCACCTGCCAACCTCCCGGACCAACTACCCTTTGCGGTGGAGGTGCTTCTGTTGGATGTTGGGGAAATGGCAGGTGGTTCATATAATATATTTCCTCTTGAATATGACATTTGAGGTGCACAGTCTCTGTCCATGCTGCCAGGAGCTGAGCCCTAAGATCTCCAATGGCCCAGCATGAAGGAAGGTATCATAAATCCTGTAAAACTGCCCTTCTGAAAAGTGTTCCGCAGTACCCGCAGTTAATAATATCTATTCTAGATAAGCTGCTGGGTTTATAACCTGGTCAGAGTAATTAGAAGGAAGAAAATTAAAGCAAAAGTTTGATTTTGTGTTTTGTTTGTTTGTTTTTGTATAACTTGTTATAACAAGTTAAATTACTAGTGCCCCTGTAAATGAGGTCACCGTGTGGATGCCCCACTGATCTGCCCCTTCCTGCTTTGCCACAGGAAATGACATGACTGTGCTACCCTATAAAGGGAATGTAGTGTGGAGTGGTTGGGGATGGGGTGGGGGTGGGTGGCTGGACCCTTCCCCTGCTGAAAAAGAAGAACCACAGATGAAAGAAACAACGAGGCAAGAGCAGAAACAATCAGTCAGCAACAAATGCAGTAACCCTGAAAGCTTATCTTAATGATAGATAAAACTGTAAAACCTGTAAAGCACCACCTGTTATAATTTCACAGAAGATATACCCTGTAAGAAACACTTTGCTACAGAGAAAAATAAAGCAGTAATAGAAAATATACCTTGCAAAAGACAAACTGAATCAGAAGATTACAGCAGTAATCTGTTAGCACACACCTGTAGGCACACCTTGTAATAATGCAGCAGAAGGTATACCCAGCAACAACAGTTTGAATCAGAGAAAAATAAAGCAATAAAATTTTAGCAACAAACAGTAACAATCCATGTGAGTACAAAATAAAAATAACAACACACAGTAAATCTGCTTAACCAAAAGAAGTCTTAATCCTTTCCCTTGCTCTGGTAAGGTTCTTTGCTCTGTCCTTTCAAGCAATCTAGAAGGAAAGAGCTCAGGTGAAGCTAGGTTCCTTGGCCAGCAAATCTAGTCTTCCACCTCAGCCATCATAATATTCTGTTTTACCACAGAACAGTTTACCACAGTAAGGAAATGTATAACAGAACTTCACTCGTATCCCCATGGTGTCACATTACCTGAAGGGTAACCTTATTGTGCTTACTAAGTTTGCTGTGCTGCTATGCAGTACCTTAATGTGGCAAGTTGTCATGTGGTAAAGTTGAGGATTAGGATGGCTGCCACTCTACTTTCTGTTTTGTAGGTCTACTGTAAAGTATCACTAGATTCAGAATTTGCATCTCAAACCTAGATAGTGTGTTGGCTGATTTTAGGACGTTTGTCACCTCCCAGAGAGTGGATGTGCTTGCCCTGTACCCCAGATCACTTTCAGTCTACAGTCCTGTTATTTGTTCAAAACATGATCTTTATACCAGTATATTCTGCCCTTATCTGAGATAAGTTATTAGCTGGTTGCTATGGAGTACTGCCAATACAAAACCAACAGATACTTTATCCTCAACAGCTTACTATTGTCCTTCCTACCATTACAGTAGTGGACTTACCTCAGTTCCTGGAATCTATGTGATCTAGTGGCAGGACCCCCTGCTTCCTGTGGTCACTTGCTGTGGATGCCTACTGAAGGTGCTGGTGCTGCACTCCTTCTCCGTGGCACTTAAACTCCAAAATGCTTATGGGTTGTGAAGCTTGCTGGCACAGGGCTCCGGTAACCTACCAGAGCTTCCTGCTCTGCACTGATTGATCCCTGACATCACATGACTGTGTTTTATCTCTTCCTCTGGCACAATCATGGCTCTGTTCTGTACTTTCTTTTAGATTTCCCAGATCATTTTCAAAAAGTGAGAAAATGAAGGAGGCACTAGTGCAAGGCAGAAAGATTTATTTTTGTCCTGATCAGGTCTTTTCATTGAAAACAGGTAGGCATTCAATACAGTGAGGCAAGGCCTATGGAATAGCAGTGTTAAAAATTCTGTTTTTCGACCATCCTTGAAGTGTTTTACCAGTGTAACCTGCAAAAATGTTACACTTCTGCAATGGTTGGGTATTCTTTCAGGAGTCTCTTGTTAAGGTCCACAGGACCTCAGAGCAGACACTGGAACACTCCTCAGATTTGAAGCCAGATGTCAACATGGCTACCCTCCTATAGAGTCAATTGTAGAAGTTGGGCCCAAGTGTGGACAGAATGACTGAAAAGGAAAATCTAATAATTTAGGATGGGATAACCTGTTCAGAGAAGTTCAGAACCCCATAACCCATGCAATTGTCTGTAAACAAGCCTTATCAGGACCTTTTTTAGGTTCTGTTAAAGTTCTGAATACCTATTAAAGCTTGATTTTGGAGCTTAATACACTCCCCAAGTGGGTCTTTATCTAATCAAAAGACTGCTGCTGGGGGAAGAAAGATCCCTAAGGGACTGGAGGTAGTGTAGTACCACTCCAAGTTGATTTTTGATTCATTTCCCTTTACTGACAAAAGCTTAAGGGGGACACTGATTCTTAAAACAGTTTCTATACTTGAAGCACAAAGTTCTGAAAGTTCTGATAAGGCTTGGATAACTATCAGAGCCTTTTACTGCTTATCAGAACCTTTTAAAACTTAAGATATATATATAATTTTTACATCCCTACTAATGATATAGGCTTGTTGCCCAATAAATTTGTTACAGATCTTCAATCCATATGCCATTTGGGAAGCATAATGTTTGGACTGTTTGAGATTATTGAATCATTATCTACAATATTTTTTTTTTTGTTACACATCAGACTGTATTGGTACTAGATGTTAGAATGCAGAGTTGGGAAACTTGTATGCTACATCCCACCTGAATCCTCCTGTCTTGCCTATGCCATGTTCCACCAGTGGGAAAAGTGTGCTATTCAGACCCAGGACACAGGCCTGTTACACATGAAAGATGCAGTGTTCTTTTCATCAGTTCCCCCAATAAGACAGAGTAGATGCAGTAAACAAATATTGAGCCTAGGCCCAAGAAAAACCCTTACAAAAATAATTACATGACATGTTTTCATGCTGCACACATAAAACTACCCAAGTGATATGCATGCTGCAAGTATGATTTAAATGTTAAATTGGAACTGATTGCATGCATATGGCATGCGTGCAACAAGCAAGTGTCGAAACCATGATTTTTATGTTAAATTGTTAAAGACTGCCTGCATGTGTGAAAAAAGCAAGTGGTCACTGATAACTGCACACATAATAGTTAAGTGACTTGCTCAATATCACACCATACACAAGTGGGGATTGATGAGATTCAAACCCAAGTTATCATACCTCCAAGTCTCCTGACTTGCAGTTCAGTGCCTTTAACCACTATGCCAAACTGCCTACACACATATGGTTCACTTGTACTCCAGTACATACTGTATCTGAATACATCTGCATGCATGCAGCATGCTTGTAACCACTGTTATGATTTTCAGTTTTCTTCTCTCCCACATCTCATTTTCACAGTTGAACCGTAGCACGCATACCAAAGGAAAAACATGTGGTTTTTCCCACCCCAATACAAAAACTTACCCACAAAACCACTTAATTACTTCTGTCTGGCCTGTACTCCTACTATTTTCTCTCTATAGTTTTGAATGCTTCCATGCAAACAGACTTTAAAGTGCAAACACAAAAGTAGCAATGACTCGGCATGCACAACCACTCGGCCAGTCCCCCACCCCATGTGCACACACTGTAGTGGGTACGACCATGCTGCTACAGACAACCCACCAAGTATAGATATAAGTAAAAAGTCTCTTACTTAAGAACTAGGGAGCCAGAGGCAGGAGTCTTTACAAGATGATGTCAATGTGTCAGAGAGCTGGGGTGTACCTCCTTGAAATGAATGGAGTTATTTTTTTATTACTATTTTATATGTTATGATGATGAGTTGGAGAAAAATGAAGGCCACTGTTCTACTAACAAGGCCCATGTTAGTCAAGCAGTGGCCTTCATTAATCTCCAACTCTCCATCAATAATGTATAAAACAATAATGAAAAGTACCTCCATTCATTTCAGTTGAGCACACCCCTGCATCCTCCTTTGCCATTTGTCATAATGTGCCTGAATGTGGGGATGTGAAGGTCAGCTTCACTCGGGGGGGGGCATAAGCCTGACTATAGCGAGGCTCCAATAGTCTGTGCAATCCATACCGCTCAGCTGTCTGTGAATGCAAGGGACAGCTCTAAAATGTCTTTAACATCTCTAAAAGATACAATTTATTCATTGTTACTGAAAAGTAATATGCAAATCAGGAAGAATTCAAATGTATAAGATTCATCTGTATATACTCCAGAGAAGTGCATCACATCTGGGCTTAAACTCACCTAGTTACTAACCAATTTTTTCCTGGCTGAAGTCCCCCTCCCCAAATGAACTGTGTCTCTGTTTTCCTCCCAGACTCCATTCCATTCTATACCCATCCCCTATGGGTCATGAAGCCACTCAAAGGTGAAGAAACATGAAAAACACATCAATATTTTATTCCTTCCTCCTTCCCCAATCCCAGTGTAAAAATAAAATTGTTTACTTTTACTTACCAAGCCATTTGGCTAGAACCTGCAGCCTGGCATAGTGTGCCACCAGCCAAGTTTTCAGTCCACTCCCCCTCTGTCCTTCTGTCAGATGCTGGATTCTAGAACCGACCATGACAGGCCCCCAATGTGATCTGTGACCAAGTCACCTCACAAACCGAACCCACCCAACCTGGGTTGCTTGCTTCTTGCTTGGTTGCTGCTGTGGTTGCTGCCACACTGCACTGATCAAGGCCTATGAAGGCTACCCACACTGCTGTCACCACTGCTGCTAAGTCTAGCTTGTTGCCATGGGGGTGCACTATTTTTTTTTGCAAGGTGAGCCAAGTAGAGTAAGTAGGTAGCCTAGTCTTGAGTTAGCTTCTAGCTCACCCTCTGTCCCTTCAGCCACCAGGGAAATGGAGACTCACTAAGAGTAGACCTACAAAATATGCTGCCATAACACTGCTATTGAGAGTTCAGTGCTCACTGACTCCTCCAAGCTGAAGTGTGCAGTCTGTCTACTCTGTGGCGGGAAAGACAGTTTCACACTTGCAAGACTTGTACACCCTTTCTTGGCTGAAGCTCATACACATCACATGTGATTGTGATGCTGCTAATAGGTGGAGAGCATGGACAACACAATACAGACACAGTTGAGTCTGGAGAGTACCTGCAGTATGAGCATACACAGGTCAAGTGGGTACTTATTGTGCAAGATTAAATCCAAATTTAAAGCCATTATTGCCACACCATAAGAACAACCTAGGTACAAATATGGGGGGGGGGCAAACTGCTTCTCTCTCCCCTACCTAAATGGCACCCCTGCATAATGGTAGAAATTAATTTTCAGGTGCTAATGCAGTGGTTTCCATTGTGTTCTGAGGTACTGTATCTCCATTTTACATGATGTGTCTTGATCATCATGTGGGTTAGTGTTCATCATTTTTTCCTCATTTTGAGTGTCAATGTCCCTCATTTCAGTGATGAAATGTGAGGTATGGTGCATGCTTCCAAGACCCTACTCAGCATAAAGAGTGCTGAGCATGGCCATAGTGTATATGCTCAATACAGAATGACAAACAGAAAGGAAGTGAGATGAAACCATCATGGAGAAACACATTTGAAGAACTAAATATGCATAAGAGGTTTGCATGGTCCAAAACAAAAGGGTTAGTCTTCACAATACAGAGGGCCTCTTCATACATCTGTAATGGGGGATGTTGACTGACTATATCCTAGGCATTTAATCCCATAAGCAAACAATTCTTTACAAATTAATGGTGATTTAATGACAATGATCAAAAGCCATTAAACAACTTGCAAAAGGATCAGAATTAATGAGTTTACCTAGTTTTTATGGGAATTCAAATAAAAATGTATTTTAATGACTCTAATTGCTAGCAGTAGTATAAGAAATAGAAATATATGTATTTTCTTAAATGTGATATGCACTAGCTTAGCTGCTGCACACATGGCAAGCATGCAGCATGTGAACCTGATGTGATGTTTAAATTATGTTCACACCTGCTTAACTGCTACACTCATGTCAAGCTTGCAGCATGCAAACCTGATTTGCTTTTTAGACCTAGTTTGGTTAGGATCACTTTGTATATGCAAACTGCATGCAAACATTGCACAATTAAGCATGTGGCATGCATTCTGCATGTACACAGCACATGTATATTTCTGTAAGGGAAGGACTAAATGACCCAGGCGATTATCACCAGAATGGGGGTGAAAAGGGGAAGAAATCCACACTATTTATATGTCATTAGAAAATGGGCAAAGAAAATCCCCTTACCTAATTGACTTGCCAGCCATCTGCCAATGTAAAAAGATAAAAAATCCACAGTAGAAGTGTCGATCTCCATAAAACAGCAAAAGTTGTCTTACAAAGTCACCCAAATAAAGTAAACCGCAGCTTCATTCTCGCTCCATGTCAGAAATCAACACAGTACTTGTCCTTTATCACCCGTCCCTAGCCCTTCATCCCACCGCAACACAGTGCCAACCAAAGAAGCCTAATAAACCATAAGCAGTGCAAATCAGTATACTGTTTACCAGTTGAGCAGCAAACAAATAACGGCCATGATCATAAGCCGCCAATACATCCCCCAGGGAGGTGAGGTGCCTACCAGGTGCCACAGCATGGAGGGATGGAAGGAAGAGCCTGGGGATCACTGGGAAGGCAAGAAGGGAGGGTGAGCTGGATGTCATTATCCACCTAGGTACTAATGACCTGGCAAATGGGGAGCCAAAGGAAGTTCAGGAAGAGTTTAGGAAACTGGGGAGGGTCTCAAGCAAGTAGCTACTCCTGTCACTTTCTCGAAGTACTACCTGTGAGAGCAGAGGAGAGCACAGGGTGCATGCACCGGAACTTTAACTCATGGTTGAAGAACTGGTGCTGTGAGGAAGGGCTTGGATTCATTGGTGACTGGGGACCCACCTGGAGATGGAGGTTTGTTCAAGCCTGACGGCCTGCATCCATCCTGGAGGGGAATCCAAGCACTCAATGATAAGTTTAAATGCTACATTGACAAGCATTTAAACTAGCAAAGGGGGGTGGCAGGCCAGCAAGGAGGGTACCTACTTGCTCACCCCCACAGCTAGCAGTGGAACCAGTGAACCAGAGGAGTGGCTATCTCTACAAAGCAGTGTGCAAAAGATGGAGATTAGTGCCCAAGAGGTGGATAGGCAGAAAAGGGGCATAATTCAGCAGAAGGGCAGACAGCAATGAGAACCAGGTATAAAGGACAACCAAGGAAGGGGCTGAAGTAGAACAGTGAAACAGTCTAGGGAGGTCAAATCATGGAAAGCCATGTGTACAAATATCAGGAGCCTTAGCAACAAGATGGAAGATCTGGAGGCTGTCATGGTGCAGTCAGACCTGGACATTGTGGCCATCACTGAAACTTGGTGTAATGATAACCACGACTGGAAGATGGCCATACCTGGCTACAACATATTCAGAAGAGACAGGGCAGGCAGGAAGGGAGGAGGAGTGGCACTGTATGTGAAAAATGACATAAGGGCCACAGAGATCCAGGAGGAACAAAAGGGGAGAGATACTGTGGGTTAAGCTGGAAAGGAAAATGGAGCCAGCTATCCGCACAGGTGTGGTCTATAGACCACCAGCCCAGGAGGAAGAAACAGATAGGAGTTGATGCTAGCCATCCAAAGGATGGTGGACAAGGGAGAGTAGTACTGGTTGGAGACTTCAATATTCCAGACGTGGACTGGAGCATCCCAGCAGCAACATCAACTAGAGCAGATTTATTATGGACTCCTTCAGGGTGCCTTCCTCAAGCAACTGGTCATGGAACCAACTCGGCAGAAGGCAATACTGGACCTTGTGCTCACAAACAGGGACAGTGTGATGGGGGTAACAGTGGGGGAGCACCTGGGGAATAGTGACCACCAGTTATTGTGGTTTGAAATCACAGAAACAGCAGAACCAAATCACACAAAAACACGTATCCTGGATTTTAGGGGGAAGACTTTGGGAAAATGGGGAGATACTTGAAAGAGGCATTAAGGGGAATGGGGCAGGAATCATGGGTTGAGGAACAGTGGGCAGTATTTAAAATGGGGATTACAAGAGCAACAGAATTATGCATTAAGCAGGTTAGCAAGAGGAAAAGGAAGAGGAGACCATTATGGTTTTCCAAAGAGGTAGCAAAGAAAGTGAAAGCCAAAAGATTGCATTCAGGCAATACAAAAGACACAGGCAGAAGGGATAGGGAGAAGTACCAGGAGAAGCAAAGGGAGTCAGGGAGGTCAGTAAGGGAAGCCAAAGCTCAGACAGAAGAACACATTGCAAAATCAGTGGGTAGAGGAGGCAAAACCTTTTACAGGAACATAAGTGAAAAAAGAAAGGCAAAGGGAGGGATAGTGAGACTGAAGGTGGAGGATGGGGGCTGCATGGAGGATGACAACAGTAAAGCTGACATATTGAACAAGTATTTCTGCTCAGTCTTTACTGAGGAAGAGGAGGTAATGGGTCTGAAGGGGAGTACAAGGGGTGAGAATGGTGCAGAAATGGACACAAGTCCCTTTACACGAGGAAGGGTTCTGAAGGAACTGGAAGTAATAAGAGTTGATAAAGCAATTGGGCCAGATGGGGTGCATCCCAGGGTCCTTAAAGAACTAAGAGAGGTGGTGACTGAACCTCTGGCTATCCTGTTTAGCCAATCACTGGAAACAGGGGAGGCACCCAAATACTGGAGGATAGCAGATGTAGTCTCCTTATACAAAGAGGGAACAAAGAGGAAGCGGCGGGGAACTATAGACCAGTCAGCCTCACCTTGGTAGTGGGGAAGATGATGGAAGCACTACTGAAGGAGAGATTGGTGGACCATCTGGTTGTCAATGGACTATAGGACCCAAGGCAACATGGTTTCACCAGGGGGAGGTCATGTCAGACCAACCACATTGAATTTTTTGACTGGGTGACAAGGGAGGAGGTTCAGGGGAGAGCAGTGGACATGGCCTATCTGGACTTCAGCAAGGCCTTTGACACTGTCCCACACAGAAGACTATTACACAAACTGGGGAATATGGGTGTGGGCAGGACAGTAGTGTGGTGGGTAGGTAACTGGCTGGGCAGCAGGACACAGAGGGTGGTGGTAAATGGCTGTCACTCCACAGAGGGAAGAGTGACCAGTGGGGTACCACAGGGATCAGTGCTGGGACCGGTCCTATTCAACATCTTCATCAGTGACATTGTGCAGGACCTAGTAGGCAGAATTTCACTGTTCGCTGATGACACAAAGCTCTGTAACCAGTAGACACACCAGAGGTGTAGACAGAATGAGAAGGAACCTACAGAAACTTGAAGAATGGTCAGGGTTTGGCAGTTGAAATTCAATGCAAAGAAGTGCAAGATAATGCATATGGGGCACAAAACCCTTGCACAATATATCAGCTGGGGGTGAGGATATAGCATGCACCAAGCAGGAAGGAATCTTGGGTTATCATCTCTGATGACCTCAAGGTAGGGAAACAGTATGACAAGGCAGAAGGGTAAAGCAAATAGGATGCTGGGATGCATAGGCAGGGGCATCACCAGCAGGAAAAGGGAGGTCATAATTCCACTATACAATACACTAGTGAGTCCCCACCTGGAGTATAGTGTACAGTTCTGGAGACCTTACCTACGTAGGGACATAGACAGGGTAGAGAAGGTTCAGAGGAGGGTAACAAAGATGGTGCATGGATTGCATCACAAGTCCTATGAGGACAGGTTGAAGGAACTGAACATGTACTCCCTGGAGGAGAGGAGGGAGAGGGGATATGATAGAGACATACATGTATCTTACAGGGAGGAACAGGGTGCAGTAATACACTATTTTTAAAAGAAAAAGATGTTCCAGGACTAGAGGCCATGGAATGAAGTTGGAGGGAGGATGATTCAGAGGAAATGTGAGGAAGAATTTCTTCACAGAAAGGGTGGTGGACAAGTGGAAAACACTGCCAGAGGAAGTGGTTGGGGCTGAAACAATCATGGGATTTAAGAATGCATGGGATAGACATAAAGGAATTCTGGAGGTCAGGGGTAAGGGGCAACAGACTTCTAGGAAAACAAACTGAACTTACAAGCTCAAATGGGCAGACTGGGTGGGCCATAGGCCCTTATATGCCGACACTGTCTATGTATCTATGTATCTACACCGGCAGCTTGTTCTGAATGATAATCAGGACCTACAACTGATTTGTCCCTAGCTGTCACTCCTTTTCCTGTACATAAAAGGGCCAACATAGGAGAACTCCAATGCTGCGGTCTTACCTGGCACCAAAGCTTGTGACAGTCTAGAGTCGCAGCCCCTCCAGCATGCCGCAGTTCTGCAGAGCCTTCACTGCCACCTCCCCCTGCTCATACCTCATCTCTTCGCACCCGTTAAAAAAAATGAGGACGTTCCCATATCATGAAAGTGTGACCGCATTGGAAGGTCTCCTCAGAAATCCAACAGCAGCAGCTGAAATGAGCCGTGGATCCCGCTACTATGTCCAAGCTTGGAAAAAACCTTGCCACAGTCCTCTGGTAGATAGCAGTTCTCCAGTTCCTCCTCTGCTCCCCCCCGCCCACTCTTACCCCAGACAGGCAGAGGCAGGTGCAGCTATGATAAGAGGTAAGCAAATTATGAGTCTTGGAATAAGACACTAGTGAGAGCAAGAGATGGGACTAGGAATGGAGAATCGGCATGCTTGCTGAAATGTTACTTTTGGCTAAATCGAGGAAGAGATCAGCATTTGACAGTGTGCCTGTGTAATTTGTCATTTAGGAGCTCCTGGGAACTAAAGTTAATAGCGTGTTAGTTAATATTTTTAAATCTATTGTTTTTACAAATTATAGACACAGAGTGCTGCTGCCTTTGCCTCTTTCTATAGTTTATAAGCAAACAAAGACACACAAAAAAAACAACTGCTGATGGGTGACCTACTGCACTATAGAACTCCCCAGGAAAGACTTTTTTTTTTTAAACTTAAGAGTCTTCAATAGGACAAAAGACCCTAACTCATAAAAAAAACATCATTCTAATGCAGGTGGAGGAACTCTCTTTTTTTTACAAAATTATTTAAACTAATTTTTTATTAATTTTCTTTTTATTGAACTTATTTTTTTTACAGTGCCCATTTTCTAAGTGCAATAATACCCTCCAGGGTGGGTGGTATTATGCTATAATGGACCTTCCAGGGGCTATAACGCCCTCTGCCTGCGGCGTCGGGCCTCATTATGCCCTGGGCAGTGCAGTTGTAGCACAATACTGCCCACCCTGTTGGGTATTATTGCTCACTGAGTGGGACAGCACTTCTCTGAATTTAGTACAGCACACATTAGAAAGTACATTTTAAAACACCCATGTCCATTTTTCAGATGCTATAAGCTGCTGGAATTGTCACAGATGCAACCAGATGTCTGTGAATAGGATGTAGACATCTGGATGGTATCACAAGAATATAGCGAATTTAAAATAGCGAACACATTTGGGTGAACACATAAGGGCGATAGCAATAATAGTGACCACCACAAAACAGCAATCAGAAGTAAATGGTGAACACAACTGCCTGATGCTCCCACTATCCAGGTGTGCCTCGGAGAAGGAATATTAGAGATGGGGGCAGGGAGTACAGCCCCCCATGGTGGTGGGGGGCAGATCCTCTAGCATGTAATCCCCACATGTAATGAACTGGGTTATTGAGTAATTGAGAACACCTATGTAGGAGGAGCAGAAATTGGCTGAAGTACGCATGGAGCAGCTGTTGTCCTGCTCCGATACTCCCTGCATTGGTCATCACTATCATGATGTGACAGAGCATCAGGTAGGGGTTGTCATGAAGTATTGGAAGAGGAGTCTATACGACTACCTCAGAAGGCTTGCCTATAACTTTCAGCTTCATGTTTAGGGTATTAGTCACTGTTTCTGAGCATCGCTATAGTTTGGATTTGCTGTTAATTGACTCGCTATAGAAAAGTCACCTTTTTGACGTTTGCTCATATTGATTCATTGTACTGATATGGAACCCATCTGGATGCATCTGCATGGATGCAGCATGTGTCTGAAACACCAGCACAAATGCTGTGTCCAAACATATGAAAACCTCGCTGATGATATTCCTACAAGTTTACCATGCCCTTATCTGGACTGGACACTAAATTGGATTTCCACTAAAATAACTGCTGCTGCAGCCTGCGAACCTGTCTACACTGGACCTGCATGACAGGCAGCCAACATGCCACTGTAAAGTGTTGGTGTGGTTTCAAGCCTCTGCTCATGGTTTGCTGGAACACTGGGGGACAGAGAAGTGATAAAGTGGGTACAAATGGGCACTAGGTCAGAGCAGCTCCAGTCTGTATAGTGCAATCAAGAACTGGGCAGTAAAAAATGCCTGCACCCCCTGTACTAAAAGATCCTAACTCCAGGCGGAGTGAATCACGGGAAAAGACAAAAATTGTGGGGCCGTGGAATACTGTTTCCACCACCCCTTGTAACAACAATGAAGTCCTGATTCTGCAAAAATCCAGGGAGACCAGGATTAGAATCCTAGTCTCCAATGCTACCTGGCCGAGTTGCTCCATGCCTCAGTCCTCCATGCCATGTGAACAGCTCAGCCAGCCTCCAGAATTCTGCTGCCCATGTCCTCTGTCAATACCATGGACAGTGAACAGGGCAGCACTTACTGCCTTGAGCTCATAATCCCTGCTTGCTGACCATGATAGCACTGTTTAGACTATTGCTGTGTTGTGCGGCGCTATTTTTGCAGCACTATTCTAACCGGGTATGTCCTACTTATGATATCCCAGCTTCCAGGGACTTATGAGAACTCAGCTACTACACCTACTGTTCAGCATGTACTTTACTTTTTTTTTTTTTTTTTTTTGATTGGTTTCCTTATAGGAAAGAAAACAGTATGTGACTTCAATGCATGCCATGTTGTAATTGTCCATATCTACCCCAGTGGTGGGTGGGGGTAAATGAGAAAGGCTACTTGCCTACAAGTACTTGACTACATAAGCTTAAGAAGAGACGAACTATGCAGGTGTGTTGGCCAGGCACTCTAATCACACCCTAGCATTTACTACTGAAAATGTGTTCCCTAGGCCCTGACAAATACATCTTGAATGATGGAATGGGGTAGTTGGGGATTCCTCTGCCTTTTTTTTTAGTATCTTAACTTGTAGTTGCAGGTCCATAAAGAGCATTATTTCCTAAAGAAAATATCTAATCTTCCTGGCTGTGAGATTACCAGGTCACTTCCACCAGGAGTCACAGTGAGCTCACATAAAAGGTGTCATTTTTTTCTTTACTTTCTTCTTTTTATTGTTTATATTTTTCTGTTTTCAAAGTCAGCACTGTGCTTCACAACCCTTAGGGCAGGCCACTATTAACAGTGCTAACATGAGTATTGAGGAGAGATACGGTGTTTGGCTTAAGAGGACTGTGGCTACCTATGTCATTGTAAACACAGTGACACAGAATGTACAGGGTATAATTTGCCCCTTGAAATACCACAAAATTCCTACTAAGTTAAAAGCTGTGAGGTGTCAGATTAGCCCATTACAAGAGACACACCTAAACTCCACAGGGGCAGCGAGGCTCCATAACATTTGAGTGGGAAAGATTTACTACAGTTCTGAAGCTTCCAGGAGTGGAAGAGTGGGAAGCTTGAGTGTAAAAGGCAGCTCAGCATCTAACAATCTATGGTGACTAGGAAAGGTGTGTTGTCTTTGTATCAGGTACCCTACATAGGGAGACCCCAATACTGGGCAGCATATATACCCTGAACAATCCTCATTTCTCTTTCTTCAGGAATACCTGAACATTGATTGGTGACCCCACTCTCTTATTGTCTATGTGTTCATGGGCAATCATGGTTGTTCATGGAATTCCATGGTCACACTTGTTCTGTCACTTATCTTTGTTCATGATAACTCTATCTATTGTTTGCCTATATAAGAACTCACTACAACTTAAGAGTGCCATCTTATGGTGGTATAAATAGCAATGAGACCTTTCTTTTAGTTATGAATGAGGAGATGATTCATTAGATAGAGAAATACCAGTAGCAACTGGTAAATAAATAAAATCTATTTCAAAAGTATGTCTTAATTATATGTATTCATTACAGACTGTTAAACATAGAAACATAGAATTTGACGGCAGATAAGGACCTCTTGGCCCACCTAGTCTGCCCATTTCCATCCTAACGGATACGCTGCAGATCCTAGTTAACCAACAGCCTACTTTCTCCTACCCCCCACTAGAATTGCATTATGTCTGTCCCATGCATTCTTGAATTCCCCCACTGTTTTTGACTCTATGACCTCCTCAGGAAGGCTGTTCCATGTATCCACAACCCTCTCAGTGAAAACATACTTCCTCACATTACCTCTGAGCCATTCCCCCTCTATCTTCAAATTGTGCCTCCTTGTTTTTGCACATCTTTTTTTCTGAAAGATGCTACCCTCTCGGGCTTTGTTGATTACATTGAGGTATTTGAAAGTTTCTATCATGTCCCCCCTCTCCCACCTTTCCTTGAGGCTATACATCTTTAGTTCCTTTAGTCTTCCTTCATATGTCTACTGATACAGACCCTGCATCATTTTGGTTGCCCTCCTCTGGGCAACCTCCACCCTGTCTATGTCTTTGCGGAGATGGGGTCTCCAGAACTGTACACAGTACTCCAGATGTGGTCTTACCAACTATCTGCACAGAGGGCCAACAACTTCCTGTTTTCTACCAGTAATGCCTCTCTCCATGCTTCCTAGTATCCCCCCAGCCCTCCTTACTGCCTTCTCTCGTTGCTGACCCACCTTTAGGTCATCTGATAAGACTACCCTCAGGTCCCTTTCCATTTACGTTGTTGTCAGTATCTCATCCCCCATTGTGTGCTCTTCCCCTGGGTTTTTGTTTCCCAGGTGCATTACTTTGCACTTTTTTGCATTGAATCTAAGCTGCCATACATTTGACCATTCCTCCAACCTTGCCAAGTCCCTTTTTATCCTTTCCACCCCAAATTGTGTATCAACCCTGTTGCAGATCTTTTTGTCATCTGCAAAGATACATACTTTCCCTTCCAGTCCCTCTGCAATGTCACTTATAAAGACATTAAAAAGGACCAGCCCCAGTACTGAACCCTGCGGTACCCAACTAGTAACCCTCCTTTCTTCACTGTGGACTCCATTTACTATTACCGCTATGTCCTGTTTTCCAACCAGTGTTTTACCCAGGCTACCACCCTAGGACCCACTCCCAGTCTGGCTAATTTGTTTTTTAATCTTTTGTGCGGGACTATGTAAAATGACTTGCTAAAGTCTAAGTAGGCCATGTACACAGCCCCTCCCTGGTCTACTGCTTTGGTCACCTAGTCGAAGAAATCAATTAGATTTGTCTGACTCGACCTTCCCACTGTGAATCCATGCTGCCTTGGGTCCTGTGCCCCATTGGCTTCTAGGTACTCAACAATTCTTTCCTTCGGAAGTGATTCCATCATTTTCCCTACCACTGAGGTCAAACTGACAGGTCTGTAGTTTTCTGCCTCTGTCTTGCTCCCACTTTTGTGAAGAGAAATCACATCCACCCTCCTCCAGTCCTCCGGTACCACCCCATCCTCCCATGATTTATTAAAAAGGGTAGTCAGTGGTGTTGCTAGTTTTTCCCTTAGTTCTTTTAAAATTCTGGGGTGAATCCCATCAGGCCCCATTGCTTTATCCACCTTCAGTTTTAAGAGTTCTTTCAGAACCCTTTCTTCTGTGAAAGGACTAATATCAACCCCCTAACCAGAGTGCTTCTTTTGACCAGATTAGGTATTTCCCCCTGCTTTTCCATTGTGAATACTGAGCAGAAGTATTCATTCAGCATATCTGCTTTTTCACTGTCGCTCTCTGCCCAATCACCTTCCTCTTTATTCAGCCTCAGTATCCCTGCCTTAGTCTTGCTTTGCTCCCTTATGTACCTATAGAAGGTTTTATCCCCCTTCTTAAGCGAGTTGGCTTTCTTTTCCTCGGTTTGGGCCTTTGATATTCTGACTGCCTTATCTGCTTCCTTCTGCTTTGACTGGTACAGTTCTCTGTTCTGCTCCTTCTGTGTTTCCTTATGATTCATGAATGCAATCTTTTTTCCTTTTCCTTCCCTGCTACATCTCTTAAGAACCATAGTGTTTTTTTCTTTTGTTTTGATTTGTTTATTCACTTCACACAAAGACGTGTTGCCTCTGTGATGTCGGTTTTGATGTTTCCCCATTGTTGTTCCACCCCACCTTCTTGCCTGTTTGCTAGTGCTTTTCAGAGGCACTCTCCCATTTTGACAAAATCAGTCCTCCTGAAGTCCAGTACCTTCACTTTTGTGTGGCTTGACTCTACAGCTAGTTTTATCATGAACCACACTGTTTGGTGGCCGCTTGTTCCCAGACGGCTAGCCACTTCAAGATCAGAGATCCTCTCTCCATCCCTATTTGAGAGTACCAGGTCTAAGACTGCTTTCTCTCGAGTGGGTTCCAAACTAGTTGTCTGAGGCGCCCACTAGCAGGCATCGAGAATACTTGCTCTTGCATGTGGCTGCACAAAGGTGCTTCTGTCAAAATCTGGCATATTCAGGCCCCCCATCAGCAAAATCTCCCCTTTCTCTGCCATCCCAAGGATGCCTTCTATCATTCCCTTGTCCATTTCCTCCCCCTGAGAAGGGGGTCTGTATACAACCCCTGTGCAGATTGTGGAGCCATTTCCAGCATCCAGGGTGACCAACAGTAGACTACTGGCTCATAGACTGCCTGACATTTGAAGCTAAAATGTGTATTCCAGAAACATGCATGGAGGAGGGTACCACAGTGACAACTCTGGCTGGCATTAACACCCGATTCCCACAATACTACCAAACTTGATGTAGTGTAGGCCCATGCCCCACCAAACTCCAACTGGACCATTTTTACAAAATTATTACCCTAAATCAGGCCCCACCTAACCTGAATCATACATGGGGGCACCCTTTGGGAATTCTGAAGTTCTGGAGGTAACAGGACAGATGTTCAGAGGGAACGCTCCGGGGCTTAAAGGGTTACACAGTGACTTTTATTTTGAACTTATGGATACCATGTTCCCCACATTGATGGTTGTATTTTATGAAGTCTGCTTCAATGGTGCACTCCTTTCACCATTAGTGCATACCGTGGTCACCCATATACCTTAAAAAGGGAAAGATGGTGTAAAATGCAACTAGTTCATCGCTATATCCCACGTCAATGTGAATTTGAAAATCTGCACCAACGTATTGGCAGAGAGATTGAGTAGTTCAATCCCCTTCTCATATTGTACATCTGCACCCAGTAGGATTTATCCTGGAGAGGCTGGCATCTGGCACCATCAGACAACTCCATAATATTATCTAGAAGCCCAACCTAATTAAAGGGCCTTTGCCACCCTGTCAATAGACACTAAGAAGGCCTCCAACTGGGTGTAGTGGTCCTAACTCTGGGATGCCCTTTGATGACGTGTTTGATAATGGATTTATTTTGCTGGAAACTGAACAGAAGCAGTCCTCACAAATGGGATTCAATCCGAACATTACCACTAGGTTGAAAAATATGACAGGTGTGCCCCATTTCGCATGCCCTCTTCCTTCACACAATTGAAACTCTAGCACTTAGTATCAGGAGTGATCCAGAGTTCCATGGACTTTGAACTGGGGACATGGGGCACTGAATTCTTTTCACAGATGGCATCAGGCTTATTATAATAGATCTCACTGGCACCTTCCCTTGCCTGCAGGACATGATAAGTGAACATAGGAAAGCTGTAGAAAGTTGAAATAGAGATTAAATATTTTTGTCTAACTTTTTTTGCTCAATGATAGGGCAAACTTGGCTAAAAGTTCAAACTTTAAATGTTCTAGTTAGTTATGGTTTGGCCCAAGAATGATTATGAAATACTATAAGTGGCTTTACAGAGAACGTTGCAATTTTGAAATTATGACAGAAATAAAATATTGCTTTCACACATGTGAAGGTAATTTTTTCACGACTTTTTAATTAGACATTTTGTGTGATAATATCATTTTCCATTTTTTGTGAAGGGAAATCCATTCTTATAATATAAGACGATTCCTGAGTCTTAGCACTCAACATGGATAACAAAAGTTGGTAAATGAAGAGAAATTTTACACATCAAAAACAAAAATGCTTGGACTTCTATTCTGAAACTTGTGTGATGGGCAGAGTATAGTTTAAGGTTAAGTTGTCAACTGTTCTTTATTTTTTTCTTAAACAAAACATTTTAAATTATTAATGAAATAGGTATGTCATGAGGAATGAAATAGGGACTGTTTCTATGACATGAAGACCTGTTTTATGACTGCCAACCTCATTTTCGTATTAGCAGTCACAGACCTTGTAGGCTTAGCATTTAAACCTAATAAATGCTTTAAAGTAGTTTTTTACTGTTTATAATGTTTTCAGCAAGCAGATCAACAGATTTATAGTGTATAGTGGAATGCTGTTATGCATAAAATTCCATGCCTGGAGTATGCTTGTTCTGCTGCACTAGTGACATCATTATTTTGTTCTGCTGCAGTATTGATAGAAACATAGAAACATAGACTTTGATGGCAGATAAGAACCACTTGGCCCACCCAGTCTGCCCATTTCCCTACCTATTGGATAAGCTGCAGATTCTAGTTAACCAACAGCCTACTTCCAGCAACCCCCCACTATAATTGCCTTATGTCTGTCCCATGCATGTTTGAATTCCCCCACTGTTTTAGACCCCACAATTGCAGCAGAACCACTTGGAATGATGACACATTGTTGCTTTCCTCTATTTAATTCTGTGGTAAGACAGTATTCTAGAACCGCTAAAGGCTTCACAAGCCAGTTTCATTATGAAAAAGAGAAAGAAAACACAATGCACACATTTCATATAATATTACTATACACTGTAAAATATACAGGATTTGCTACTTTATGCACAACCTGTGTGTTCTGTCACCTCGGGGTTCTGATTCCTATAGACCTCTTGAGCTTAGCTCTCGAGGTCAGAGGGAATCAAAATCCTCTAATGGGAGAACACACTGAACGTCATAATACCATCAGTATTCTTTATGTTTATCACAATGTTATCTTCTTAGTGCAGGTTGCAGTCTTGGATATTAAGTATTCTGTTAGTCAACACACTCTTAACAAGCTGCAATAAGAATTAATAGCTCAGCAACCAGCGCAATTATGTTCCTGTTCTAATTACCAAGGGGAAAAAAAAAGCTGTATAATTTATTTTATCCACAAGCTGTCTCTCTCTCTCTCTCTCCCCCTCCCCTCTCTCTCTCTCTCTCTCTCTCTTCTCACATACACATACACACACCCACACATGCACAAATACACAATGAACCTCTCATTGATTTGAAACTAATTTTATAATGAGCTAGACAAGAGATTTCTGTCAAAAAGTTAATTAGAAGAGGGCTATTGTTATTTGCCAACTATAGTATGGAGTCCTTATTAAAGCTTAGAGCACCATAACATGGATTTCCTGTGGTGAAGTACAGTACTTACCAGCAGGAGTCAATTTTTATGGCAGTTGTCCTGTGGTTTGAGAAATGTAGGGAAATGTACTGACACCTCTTCAGACCTCAGCAGGGAGTTACTGTGGTACAGTACACCACTTGATGCTGACTAACCCTCATGTTCAAATATAGAACCAGTACTGTGCTATAGAAACACAGAAACATAGAAACATAGAAACATGGAATTTGATGGCAGATAAGAACCGCTTGGCCCACCCAGTCTGCCCATTTCCCTACCTAATGGATAAGCTGCAGATCCTAGTTATCCAGCAGCCTACTTCTTCCTACTCCCATCCCCTAGAATTGCCTTATGACTGTCCCATGCATGCTTGAATTCCACCACTATTTTTGACTCCACAACCTTCTCCGGACGCTGTTCCATGCATCCAAACCTTTCTGTGAAAATACTTCCTTAAATTACCTCTGAGCCACCCCCCATCTTCAAATTATGCCCCTTGTTCTTGCATACCTCTTTTTTTGAAAGATGCTACCCTCTTGGACTTTGTTAATTCCCTTGAGGTATTTGAAAGTTTCTATCATGTCCCCCCTCTCCCTCATTTCCTCGAGGCTATACATATTAAGCTCCTTAAGTCTGTCTTCATAGGTCTTCCAGTGCAGACCCTGCACCATTTTAATTGCCCTCCTCTGTACAGCTTCCATCCTGTCTATGTCTTTGCGTAGATTGGGTCTCCAGAACTGCATGCAGTACTCCAGATGGGGTCTCACCAACTGTCTGTACAGAGGGATAATAACTTCTTGTTTTCTACTAGTGATGCCTCTCCCTATGCATCCCAGTATCCCCCCAGCCATCCTTGCTGTCCTCTCACATTGCTTGCCCACCTTTAGGTCATCTGATATGACTACCCCTAGGTCCCTTTCCATTTTTGTTGTTGTTAGTATCTCTCCCCCCATTGTGTACTCTTCCCCTGGGTTTTTGTTTCCCAGGTGCATTACCTTGCACTTCTTAGCATTGAATCTAAGCTGCCATACACTTGACCATTCTCTACCTTGCCTAGTCCTTCTCATCCTTTCCACCCCACCTTGTGCATCAACTCTGTTGCAGATCTTTGTGTCATCTGCAAGAGAAATTCCTTCCAGTCCTCTGCAATGTCACTTATAAAGACATTGAAGAGGACCGTCCTAATAATGAACCCTCGGTGCCCACTAGTAACCCCCTTTCTTCAGAGTCGACTCCATTTACTATTACTCTCTGTGTCCTATTCTCCAGCCAATTCTTTACCCAGGCTGTCATCTTGGGACCCACTCCCAGGCTGGCTAACTTGTATATTAATCTTTTGTGTGGGACTGTGTCAAATGCCCTGCTGAAGTCTAGGTAGGCCATGTCCGCAGCTCCTCCCTGATCTACTACTTTGTTCACCCAGTCAAAGAAATCTATCAGATTTGTCTGGCATGACCTTCTCGCTGTGAATCCTTGCTGTCTTGGGTCTTGTGCCCCTCTGGCCTCTAGCTACTCAAGAATTCTTTCCTTCAGAAGTGATTCCATCATTTTCCCTACCACTGAGGTTAAACTAACAGGTCTGTAGTTTTCTGCGTCTGCCTTTCTCCCACTTTTGTGAAGGGGAATCACATCTGCCCTCCTCCAGTCCTTGGGTACCACCCCATCCTCCCATGATTTGTTAAAGAGGGTAGTCAGTGGTGTCACTAGTTCTACTCTTAGTCCATTTAAAATTCTGAGATGAATCCCATCAAGCCCCATTGCTTTGTCCACCTTCAGTTTTAAGAATTCTTTCAGAACCCTTTCTTCTGTAAATAGGCTGGTATCAACTTCTGTATCCAGAGTGTTTCTACTGTTTGTTTTAGTACCTCCCTCTTCCTTTGTAAATTCTGAGCAAAATATTTGTTTAGTATCTCTGCCTTTTCACAGTCACCTCTGCCCACTCCTCCCTTTATTAAGCCTCACTAACCCTGCCTTGGTCTTCCTTCGCTCCTTGATGTACCTATTAAAGGTTTCATCCCCCTTCTTAACTGAGTAGGCTATCTTTTCCTTGCTTTGGGCCTTTGCTGTTCTGACTGCCTTCCCAGCTTCCTTTTGCTTTAACTGATACAATTCTCTGTCCTGCTTCTTCAGTGATTCCTTGTACTTCCTGAATGCTTTCTTTTCCTCTTGAACCTTCACTGCCACTTCCTTTGAGAACCATAGTGGTTTCTTACATTGTTTCATTTTGTTTATTTGCTTCCCAAAAAGGCTTGTTACCTCTGTGATGGCAGTTTTTATTATTTCTCATTGTTCTTCCACCCCTCCTTCTTGCCCATTTGCTATTACATTCCTTAGGCACTCACCCATTTTGGCAAAGTCGCCCTCCTAAAGTTCAGTACTTTTGCCTTTGTATGGCTTGACTCTATTGCTGTGTTTATTGTGTACCATACTGTTTAATGGTCGCTAGTTCCCAGATGGCTACCCACTTCTAATCTGTGATCCTCTCTTCTTCTCCATTTGAGAGAACCAGGTCTAAGATTGCTCCCTCTCAAGTGGGCTCCAATACTAGTTGTCTAAGGCATGCCACCTGTAGGGCATCTAGAATAACACCACTCTTCGAAGTGGCTGCTGCAACTGCACTCCAGTTAACATCTAGCATATTCAGATCACCCATCAGCAATATCTCCCCTTTTTCTGCCATTCTAAGTATTCTTTCTATCATTTCCTTGTCCATTTCCTCCCCCTGAGAAGGGAGTCTGTATATGACCCCTGTGCAGATTGTGGTGCCATTGCCAGTCTCCATATTTACCCACAGTGCTTCTTCTCCTCCCTGTTTACCCTTTTGTTCTGTTGCTTTGATTCCTTCTCTTATGTAAAGAGCTACTCCTCCTCCTCTTTTACCCTCCCTGTCCCTCCTGTAGATAGTGTATCCTGGTATGTTTACGTCCCAGTTATGGTTTTGTGTGTAACATGTTTCTGTGACTGCCACAATATCCAGATGTTCCTCCTCCATCATGGCCACTAATTCAGGAAGCTTGTTACTAAAAATACGGGCACTGGTATGCATTGCTCTCCAGTTTTTGATGGCTTTACCTTCTTTTGTAGCATCCCCCACTGACCTTTCTACCTCGGTCTTTTTCTCATTTAGTACCCTGCTTTGTAGGGTGAGGCTGGAATTTTCCTGCTGCTTATCAGTGCCTCCTCCCTTGACTAGTTTAAAAGCTTGCCAATGAAGCATTTAAACCGATTGCTCAAAAGACTTGTTCCCTTCCTGGACAGATACAGACCATCCTGCCAGTATAGGCTGGTGTCCCTCCAGGTGGAACCCCAGTCCCCAATGAATCCAAACCCCTGTGCTCCACACCATTTTTTCAACCATTCATTAAAATGCATGGGGCAAAGTACCCTCGCCTCACTCATGCCATTGACAGGCAGCACCTCAGAGAAGGATACTGTGTGTGCTACTTGTCTTAGGCCCCTCCCCAATTCTACAAAGTCCTTCTGCACTGCTCTAATCTCATGATGAGCCAAGTCATTTATCCCTAGGTGGACAATGATGTCCAGCTCAGACTCCCGTTCAGCTGTTCTTGTGATTCTGAGGATGCACTTCCTGTCCCTCAAGCTGGCACCAGGCAGGCACCTTGCCTCAGTTCTCCTGCTCCCCAGTTCTATCCCCTAATAATTGGAGTCCCCCACCAGCAGCTGCTTCCTTTCCTTGTGGTGTCCTCTGCCTCCTTCCTGGGGCTCTCCTTGTGACAGTTGTCCTCAGCCTCCTTAGTCTCCTCTGCGGGTGCATCCATAGGGGAGCTATGCTTCCCCAGAATGGTGTATGGATTGTGGAGTGAAACAACTGACTGGGTGTGCCTCTGTTCCATGATCCTAACCCTCCCTGAGCCCACTGTGGTCCAACTGATGTGCTTTCTTCACAACCTCTGAGGTAGTGGTGGTGGCTGTGGTGCTCCCTGGATGGGGGAGGTTCCCTTCCTACCATCCAGTGTGGCCTGGGGGAAGGTTCCCTTACTTCTGTCCTGTGTGGCCTGAAGATGGGCAACTTCCTCCCTCAGGGCAGAGAGTTGTCTGCAAATAGGGCAGCATCTTAGCCTCCAGAAAGACTCCCTGAAGACTGCTGCCCCACAGCCATTACATTGCACTACTCCCCACATGTTTATCTACTTTTTTTTGTGTGTGTGTGATTGGTTTGTTATACAGAAATATATATATTATACAGTGTGTATGCTTATATTGTCAGTGCAGTGTGCTAGAAAGGATATGACAGTGATATGCACTTGCACTCTTGAGGAAATGATGTTAGAACCCCAGGTATAAAGGAGCTATTTCCAGGGTGGGTGGGGTGAGGGGTGGAAGGGGTTGGGCCTAAACTGTGCCCTCACAAAACAATCACCTAAAAGCTCTGACCCACCACTGCAATGAGTGCCGTCCTGTCAGCAAGATGCCCTACACAACAATTTGACAGAGAAAATATCCTTCTAATCAAACAGAGAAAAATCTAGACATCCAAGTCAGACACATGTAAACCTCCCCTGCCCCAAAACAGCCTGGTGGTTTGTGATCTGAAAGCAGTCATCCCCAAAATAAGTCAGCTGTGCTTTAAACTCTTCCTGCACTGAAAATCTTAAGAATTGTAACAAACGTCAAGCTAGATCCACCTCACACTGTTGCTTGAAAGACTGTCTTTTCCTGATAATTCAAAGTTCCTTATTTCAGCTTTCAGTTAGAAGTAGCCTCCAACTGCAGAATATCTGCTACAAATGAAAGACAATTGTAAGGTTCACCTCCCTCTGTTGGGAGCACAACTTGCTTTCTTGCAAATCCTATGTTCAGTATTGCAGCTTCCAGCCAGTGGTAGATTCACTTGGAGAATATTAGGTCCTAATTACTTCTTATTATGTCTGTGGTTATTCTTTTGATCAGATAGTTTGTGGAACCCACAACCCACCCTTTGTAGAGTGTGAGAAAGGAGTCATCCTTGCCAGCCCATGTAACTTGAAGGACATCTGAATGTGGGTCAGAGAACCACACCTTAACTCTACCACATTAAGAGATATGTCTCTCATTTTACTATGCAAAAGATCTCCCACATAGAGAAGAGGCTATCTTACATTATGCACTGGCATTTTACAGCAGAAATTACTCTGATCCTTGCACTGCATGATCTACACCAAACTTTAAACACACAAGAACACATATTTACCCTATGTGTGTTGAACTTCTGTCATTAATGGGTGGAGTGTAACACATCTGAATCTTTTCTCCACATTATGTCCCACAGTTGGGTGGCAAAAGATTGAGCAGGATAGTGAGCATACTTATGGTACCTTACAACCCTGTTACTATGTTCACTTGGTCATTGGAACAGCTGTGTGGCATGGAGAAATCTATCAGTGGAATTTAAGTAGAATGGCAATTCTGCTTCAAATGGTTTTCAGAATTTTTCAGAAGATCTGTGGAATTCTGTATGTGCTTTTTGTTAAACCATGGGTTACGTTCCACAACTTATGCAGTCTGTGGATACATTTTCTGCACTTTGCAGGAAAATTAATGCAGATAAACTGTGGAATGCAAATCTTTGTTTTTTGTAAACTAAATTGCAGAACAGTAGTCCACAGTTTATGTAAAGTGTGAATTACTAATCCAGAGTTTCAATACAGTTTTGCAGTCCACTTTTGGAATTGTGGAATTCTGGTTCTTGTGAAGCTCTGCAGAATTAAATGTAACTTCCAAAATTCCACAGCATTTTGTCAGAAGCAAAACATAAATGTTCAGCCCAGCACTAGTTAGTGGGCAAGTATGTGTAGCCAGACTATGCAGTATATGTTCAAATGAGTTTGCAACATCAGAGCTTTGGTCATTTACACTCTGTTCCATGGCTGACTTCTAACCTCATGAAGGTTCCAGACAGTTTAGTCATATGAATAAAGAAACTCCTATTCTAATGAGGATTCCACCATTGGATTAGCCACAGGGCACAGCTCTGCAGCTAAGAAACTTTTGACGAATGTGCACTGATCCCTGAAGGCAGTAGAGTGTCATAAAGAGGAGGGGTAGATAATAGAACAAAGAAAATAAGCATGTGAATGGTTGCTGATGCACCATGAGGTTTATTTATTTATTTATTTATTTATGAATGTCTTTCAGTAACCAGGTAAGTGAGCTGATCCAAAGGACCACTTTCAGTCACAAGTCATTCCACATAGTGGCAGTCAACAAGCAGAAACACAATACAAGGTACAAGGCACACCTCAACATGAGGTCAACAATAAATGCAGAGTACTTAAGTTAGTGCATACAGTAAAAACAAATGCATATAAACAGATGCATGCAGACAGAAATACAATAAGTGGTACAATGCACACCTCAGCATGAGGAAAAAAGATACATGCTGAGTAGATCACTTAGTACACACAATAAAAGATACAGGTATTAACAGTCACAAGACAATATGAGCAATAATATCAGTACAGAGGGACACAAGAAAAAAAATCAAGCTAAGCCTAGGAAAACATTGGTAATACTGCATTAGGAGATCAGGACAGGATAGGAGAGGATATGCATAGGTGTGCTAGGGGGTAAAGGAAAAGGGAAGGTCACAGGAGAAGACAGGGTGTGGGGAAAGGGAAGGCAGCACTCAGACAACACATAGGAGGGAGAGGAGACAACACATTGGAGGGAGAGGCAGGAAAATCAGGGGAGAGTGGGAGGGTCAGAGGAAGTGATGAAGCTGGGAGAAATAGGTAAGCAGCACACTGTACATTCCAGTAGCAAGGGCAGCTTTTGGACCTTAGTGTTGTCTAGGGAAGCAGTTACAAGGTGACTCAGACATGAGCCAGGCTCTGAGGTTTGTCTTGAAAGACAGGTGGGATGGGGATAGATGAATGAACTATTGGAGCTGTTTCCAAAGGGAAGGGGCAGAGACTGAGAGAGCTTTATTACCCATAGCCATAGAGATATGAGGGACTTCAAGAGGCGTGATGGTGGAGTCCCTAAAGCTTCTGTAAACCACCCTGTCAATAAGTAATGAGACATAGAGGGACAGCTGGTTGTTTCTGAGGGTTGTCCACTAAGCATCCCATAGCATAATCAAAATGCACCTGTATTGGGAGCCACCCTAGGGATTGATAGAGTGTGCAGTGGTGGGTAGAGTAGGGACATAAAGAACAAAATGACATGGAATTATATGGAGTGCTTAGGTGGCAGCATTGGGAGGGGGATACAGAAGAGTAGACAGGAGACCAGTAGTCAAGCAGGGGTAGAAAGTTGCCTTGCTCAACAGCTAGGTGAGCCTCAGGGGATAGGAGTTGATTAAGATGGTAGGTCACACCTAGCTTTTGGTGAATTCTCCTTACAGTGAGATCAATATGTTCATTGAAAGTAAAGGAGGGATCAAGGGTCACACCCAGATATTTAAAGAAGGGGACAGTTTCAAGGGGAGTGTCTACTGGTGTGAGTACAATGATGGAGGAGTTTTATTTGATGACCTTGGCAAGGAAATACTTTGAGCCAAAAAGCATGGCTTTCATCTTTCTTTCATTTATGAGACATTTTCTAGAGAGGAAACACTTATGTGCGCTGACGTTTCTTTGTGTGAAGGTAGAAGAGATGGATTTCAGGGATTTGTTGCTGTGAGAGAGAACTAGATCATCTGCATAGAGGACAGTGTTGCACTTTAAGCTGTTGGCTGGGAGTGCATTAATAAACATGGAAAAAAGCAGAGGGCTAAGTACGGAGCCCTGGGGAACCCCTGTGTGTATGGGTAGGGAAGCAGTGGAAGCTTTGCCAATTATCACAGGTTGGGACCTGTTAGAGAGATAACTATGGAACCAAGCAGATGTGTCAGGGGAGCAGCCAAAGTGCAGTAGGGTGACATGGAGAAGGTGGTGATCTACTAGGTTGAAGGCCTTTGATAAATCTACAAAAACTGCACCAGTGGCCTTGCCTATGTCCATGTTTCTAAGGACATGGTAAGAGAATAGAGGCAAAGCAGAGGAGGTACAGTGGTATTTTTGGAAGCCATGCTGAAGGGGACACAGGTGGTTGGATTTTTCAAGATGTTCAGATAGCTAATAATGCATGATTTTTTACAATACTGTAATTTACTTAAATGTAGGAGGGGGAGATACGTTTGTAGTTCTCAGGGGTGAGGAGATCACCAGCTTTAAAAACTGGGATTACATGTACATGCTTCCAGGAGTCAGGCACTGAGGATGACGATAGTGCAAGATTAAATATGTAAGTTAGGGGTCTGACAATAACTGGGGAGATAGGCTTCAGAAAAGTGGGGTAAGGTACATTGTAGCCAGGGCTTCCTCAGGATGGCAGTGTATTCATGAGTTTGAATGTAATGTTCTTACCAATGGCCCTAAAACAGAATGAAGGAGGTGGGGTGTCATTTTTAGAGGAATGTGCCTGGGAAGCGTTGTCATTCTGGTCTGTGGGAGGTTGGGGTGGAAGTTTACTAAGATATGAGGTTAGGTCGGTGAACATCAATTTGAAAATGTCTGCAATCTTAGCAGGGTCATAGCTGTGGCCCAACAGGGATGTGAGTTGCAGTACTTGTTAATTAGACTTTGGATTAAGGAGGGACCCGATGGAGGCCCAGAAACTGCAGGGGTTACCAAGTGTGTTTTTTTGTTGATTGTCAAAGAATTTGTGCTTAAGTGATTTAGCCACCTGTTTACATGAGTTGTGCAGTTCTTTAAAGGCATTTCACAGTTGGGGTGAGGGGGATGCTTTGTAGGCCTTCCATTTTCTGTCCCTTTTTTTCATTTGTGCAACAGCTCCCTATATAACCAATGGGTGCAGTAGCCTCTATCCCTTATGGTGGTGAGGGGGAAATGTTTGTCCTGCAGCTTTTTGAAGGGCATCAGTAAAGAAAGACACTGCAGTAAAAACATTATCAAGCAAGTAGAGGGGGGACCAATTTATGTTCTTAGCTTCCCGTAAAACAGATTCATGGTCCTGGCTATTAAATTTCCTGAAGGACAGAAGCTTGAGGGGAGGACGGCTAGATTTGGTGGGCAGAACAATGTAAGTCGGGGTATGGTCACTAACTGAATGCCTGCCTGGAGGAGTTGATCTGCCCAATTAGTGAACATCCAAACCAGGATGGAGTACAAAATAACACATGCCCCAATAATGCAAAGCATCATGGGTTGCATATGCAAATCACCACAGAATATTATGCTGGTTCAACTTTAAGCAGAAATGCATGTTGCCAGTTTAGTGAAAGAGGGTTGTACATGGTAGGGGATGAGATGACTTGTTCCAGTTATAGGACTTCAGTAGGATCGCATAGTCAGTTTCTGGAGCTGCTATCCAGTGTAGGTTAAAGTCCCCAAGTAAGATGGTATCTCTCGATGGTGCGACGCATGCAAGATCATCTAGAAAATTGGATATGCCCCGGATGTCTCCTGTTAGGGGATTATAACAGCAGCCTAGGTAAAGTGTTTTAAATGCACTGAGTGTTAGTTCAGCAAGGATCCACTCAAGGAGGTGTGAGTTGAGCAGCTGATGATAGTGACTGTGACGTGCTCCTGCACATACACCCCACCCCTCTTTCTGCCTGAGATTCACAGTGGTTATCACAGGACCACTACATACATTTGCAATATCAGCCATTTTCAATAGCTTGCTAGCCATATGGATAGTCCATAGGGGCTGGAGGACAGAAGATGCGGTTTTGCTGCACAAGAGTGGGAGCAGCAATGAACCAAGGAACTATTGCCCAGTCAGCTTGACATCTATACTGGGAAAAGCATGGAGTTTTGATGATGGGAGGATCTGGGGGACTTCCTAGAAGGGAATGAGCTGTAGGACCCCAAACAGTATGGGTTCATGAGAGGAAAGTTTTGTGAGACAAATCTGGTTGAGTTCTTCAGCTAGTTTATCACAGTAGCAAACTTGGGCAGACAATTGATATAGCGTATCTTGATTTCAGAAAACCCTTTGACTTATTCCCCCACAGGAAGCTGGTGGAAAAAATTAGGGACCTTGGGGAAAAGGAAAAGATGACAAATTGGATAGATAGCTGGCTGGGGTAGTGCACATAGGGTTGTAGTCTATAGGGAGTGTTCAAAGAGGAGGAAACTGATCTGTAGGGTACCATGCAGGTTGACACTAGACCTGACCATTTTCAATATTTTCATCTGTGACATAGTTGAAAGTGTCAAACATAAGATCTGCTTCTTATCAGATAACAAGAAAGGTCTGTGCAATGGTAGACATGAAGTATGGGAGGAGAGAACTAAGGGAGGATCTTGGCAGGTTACAGAGCCGGTCCAAGATTTGGCAGCTGAACTTTAACAAAAAATATAAAGTATTGCACAATGGGAGAAGAAACTAAGGATGCAGTATGAAATGGGAGTGGTGGTGCTTGATAGCACTCCAGAAGAAAGGGATTTAGGGATGATGATATTGGTGAGCTAAAAATGTCTGCACACTACAACATGGCAGTGAGCAAATCAAGTAGAATGCTTGGATGCGTAGTGAGAAGAACAAGCAGTAGAAGACTGGAAGGGATCCTCCCTGGCACTAGGTTAGAAAAGCAACAAAAACAAAAACACCATCAAGAATAGCATAGTACAGACAGCTCTGTCAACAACAGCAGCAGGACAAAACACTGAATACCAAAACAGAGACCATAGTAGCAGTCGTTCACCTCACTGATGACTGCTACCATTCCCCAAAACCAAAATGTACACTAATGTTTACAGGGTGCCTCTCCTTCTGCACCACCTGATACGGGGGGCTCTGCCTCCCCACACCCCCTATTACTTAAATAACCAACTCCTGGGGGGGGAAACCTCAGAGAAAAGCAGAAACTTGGGGATGGTAGGAATTTCAGATGGGCTGTAAAAAAAAAAACTCTAACTTTGGGCAGTGAGGACAAATGATCACAACATGTCCTGGGAGACTGGGAAGAGAACTCTTGTTTGTCAAGCTGTACAGTCAAAGATGCTTGTGCCTTAGAACTCTGCACCATGGGAGCAGCTCATCCAGCCTACACATTTTACACCATGCTCTTATAGCTGAGCACTTCTAAACTAGTATGATCCTTCCTCTCTATGGGTCACTAGTGTGGCCACAGCTGGAATACTCTGAAAAATACTTAAACCCATACCATTTCTTTCATTCTTTCAGAATTTCAAAACAATAACTACACATATATCTTCCTGACTCAATTGCCAAAAAGAATCCATTAGTTTAAATCTAAAAAAATGTTTTTAGTGGCAGGAAAACCAATTTTTAACAATTTTCCAGTTTTACTCAATTTAACTCCAAAATGTCAGCAGACATGTGACTCATGCATGGTTACATGCCCCTGATGCTGACAGCCTATTTCCCTGGAAACAAAAAAGGAGCTGCAAAAGTGAATTCTGGCTGAAAGTTGAGTAAAACTACAAAATTGGTTTTCCTGTTACTAAAAACACTTTTTTTGTTTAAGCTAATGGATTATTTAGGCAATTGAGCCAAGAAGTTGCAGGTGTAATTGTCTTTTGGGTATTCTGAAAGAGCAAAAAAATAGTACCTGGTTTATGCACTGTCTTGCACTGTTTTGTGGTGTGAATTTAAGAAACAAAAATGAAGGTGTTGTAGGAAAATTTTCAAAAGTCTCCTGCCTTGTTTTGCTGAACACACAGTGTGAGGTAAACTTAATCTTCATGGAAATATAGAGGTAAAATAAATTTTCATGGAATGTATTGTATATAACATATTTTTGGGGCAACATATCATATTAAGAGTACATTAATATTCACCAGTCTGTATGTATTATTTGTATGAAGATCTTGATGAAGTGGTGAAAATACACCAAAAAGATGATCCAAGGTTGTACAAGAGTGAATTTTTAAAGTATTGTGGGAAAAAATACTTAATAATCCAACTAGTGAGCAGGTCTATGTGTCTCCTATGTTTAACCAAGATTGTTTGGAGTCAGATCCCTCCTGGCAGTCTGTTTTATATTAAAGGCACCAGGTGGTCCACACTGCAACTGTGAGGATCTATGGTTAGTTGAAGTGGGCAGATTCTTGGTGCCTACAACTAGGACAGCCCTACATAAGAAGTGGCATGTTCTCGGTGCCTACAACTAGGAGACCCTTATGTAAAAGCACATGTTGAGAGGAATTACTTATATGCCATTTGCCATTCTTTGACCTTTTGATTGGAAACCTGTGACTCATTTACCTAAGTGGAAATATACTTTTGGAGTGGACTCCATCACGCACGGTCCCTTAATACTACAGCAGATTGTACATTTTGAAATGCATCCACGCAGCAGCTATAAAACAGATTAAAAATGTCATTCATTTGGCCTCTCTTAAATCCAAATATTGTATCTTTTTGATTTTTTATTTTATATATTTTATTTTATTTATTGAAATGTTTCACCAGGAAGGGCACATTGAACAACAAGTTGCTTGTCTCATGGAATTAGGTGAAGCATTTGCAGCAGTGCCAGCACCAAAATGGATGTGTTTGAAACCCTCAGAGATGTTACAGATGAAAGATCTATACTCTGAACCTTAACCAAAACTGGTGAGTATTGTATATTACAAGCAATAGTTAAACAAAAAGAGATTAAGTGGAGAAGTGAACACTAAAATCTTGATAAATAAATATAAGACTCTAAAACAGAAAGAATTACGTTTAGAGTAGCACTGCCTAATCCTTGCTGAGTATGTACTGTAAGACAAAAGTGTATCCCAGGAGACATTAGAGTACTAACTGAGCCAAATTAGGATATTAATGCCTCAAAGCTTGAAAAACAGTGGGCTGGGTATGCAGCACATGCTCACTTGATTTCATGTTGCTTTTTGTGGAAACATTGAAATAGAACTTGCAAATATAATTGGAGAGATTAAATTAGTATATGACAAATACATTAAGAAACCAGACATGCTGAACTTTAATAAATGTCTTAAAAGTGTAACAGAGGACAGGGGAATATGGAAATTAACTAGTAGATCAAAAACTAAAAAAAATAAATAAATAAAAGGGACATACATGACTGCAGGTATGGGTAAGTCTACAGTTGGAAAGGAACATCACATATATACTAAATTGATATATATATATATATATATATATATATATATATATATATATATACATATATATATATATATATATATATATATATATATATATATATATACACACACACACACACACAATTGGGGTGAGTGGTAAATGAGTGTGATAAATTGTGTTATTTTCACCAGGGTGTGATAAATATAAGACCTGACATTTATCACACCAGCGCAAAGCCGTGCAAAGCTGTGCAAATGGTACATTTTGCAACAATGAGGCCCCCATTGTATATATCTGATACACAATGGGCATTCGTGTGGATATGGGAAATATAAACTAGTCCTTAGATTGTGACTCCTTCTGAAACCTCACTCATGGCTTCACCACTCATGAGTATTCAGAGGTCACTTATAGGAGGAAGATATTTTCCATATCACACTCACACATCATGTATCATATATATATATATATATATATGAAACAAGTAATAGTTCCTTCCACAGCTCACACATTAATTTAGAGGGAGATAGGAAATAATATGGTACAAGAGACACCTATTTGTTAGGCAGAGGGAGATAAAAGTTGAGAGGACTAAAAGCAGACCAGGGGAGAGATTGAGGCAGATGGCAGAAAGAAGGAAGATGGAAGGATAATACAAAGCAGGAGTAAACACAAGGGGCTACATGAGCAGAAACAGAATTAGAAGAAGGATCTGTACAAGGACAAGAAAAAGAGAGACCATAGGAGAGTGAGTGGCAGCATGCAACCAGAAATGAACAACATAGTTTTCAATCTCTCAAAACATAGTCTAACTAAAACAGAAGAGAGAGTATTAAATTTGGGCTTGACCTTCGGTCCCCATGAAGAAATTATAATGCTCCAAGTAAAAATGGGCGTACAAAAATGTTATAGAAAACTGAGGTTTTTATATTTTTTAGCACAGCAGAAAACAATAAAAAAAACAACTGAAAAACAAAAGAAACAGAAATTAGCAAACATTTAGACTACAACTCACAGTTCCTTCCACCTGCTCAGATTCCATCCAACATCACCACCTATATGGAAATGGTAGAGAAATAGCTAAATAGACTTGAAGGAAATGTGAAAGGAAAATATGTGCTCTCTACTGGGATTTGAACCCAGACCCCTGACATTCTGTGCCATGCTTTAACCACCTGAGCTATAGAGAAATTTAGGAGATTAGCAGACTCAGGCATGCCTGGGTTCAAATCCCAGTAGAGGGCACACATTTTCCTTTCACATTTCCTTCATGACTTGCCTTGCAGTGGCTAACTGCACTGAGAAAATAAGTTAATTTGTTTATTTATTTTATTTATTTATTGAAGTCTTGGATTATGACCTTTGAGCTAAAAGCCCATTTACAAAGTTTCCACATCAAGTAGGAAACATCAGTACACACAGTAGAGGCATTACAGAAACAAAGTTTTCATTAACAGATATTCAATCAGTCAGTGATCATTGACATAAATATGGTGCTTTCATTCATTTGAGGAGACAAGACAAACGAGCAAGACATGAGGTACACAAAGGGCCTGGCCAATGAAGTATGTGTGTGTGTGTGGGGGGGGGGTAATAGAACATGTTGCAGTAACCATAAGTTCAGGTTTACCTTGTCAAGAATGAAGACAGTGTAAAGTAAAGAACCAAGAGTTAAAGATTTTGTTGCTGAATGCCCGTAGTCTAGGCAATAAAATGGATGAACTAATATTGAGAATTGGTACTGAAAAAACAGATATTATAGGTATCACAGAAACCTGGTGGTCCTCTGAGCAGATTTGGGAGTTGTGTATTCTAGGTTACACATTATTCCACTAAGCAGATCAAATCGCAAAGGGGGTGGAGTTGCAGTTTTTGCTACTTCTACTCTGCTTGTACATGATATTTCTAATAAAATTAGAGATAATACTGCTTTAATAGAGACTGGTTGAATATTGAAAAACAAAATAGGAAAGATCTTGTATTGGGCCTGTGCTACAGGCCACCTGATTCTGAACCTGCTTTGTTAAATGAAATTATTTCAGAAATGGAAACAGCTGCTGATTTAGGGAATATCCTATTTATGGGTGATTTAAATCTAGGTGACACAGACTGGGTAAACACTACTGTCAGGACTAGAATGTCAAAATATTTCTTGAACATGTGTGAGGAATTGAATTTAGCTCAGCATGTAATGTTTCCAACCAGAGGCTCTAATATTTTGGACATTGTGTTATGTAGTGAATCTGTTAACATCAAAGAATGTTCTGCTTTGGCTCCACTGGGCAATAGTGACCACTGTATTGTCAGTTTTAAACTTTGCAATACATTTTTAAGGTCAGAAAATGTTACAGAATTATTCACCTTCCACAAAACAGACTTGGCAGTGCTTAATAATTATTTGGCAGATATTGACTGGCCTATCCGTTTGAATCAAGATAATATCGATGATGTATGGAATGCCTTTACTTCTATTATTATGGATGCCGCAATCAAATTTATACCTAAAATGTTTAAAAGAAAAACACATTCTTATCCAAAATGGTTTAATACTAGTTTACAGAAACTGATTAAAAAGAAAAACACATTTTTTAAGAAGTACTGTGCAAATAAATGTGATAGAACATTAACAACATTTAAATGGATTCAAAGAATTTGTAAAAGGGAAATTAAACAAGCAGAAATGAACATGGAAAGATCTCTTGTATTCCAAGCACAGAAAGGTAATTGTAAAATGCTGTTTAGCTATATTAACTCCTTGAAAAAGCAGGAATGTAGGGTAGGTCCCATTAATTACTGCTGACTTTGTTCTTCAGCACCCAAAAGAAATGGCAGAATTTTTTAATACCCATTTCTGTAAAACATTTATTACTGACAATAATGGTGCCAATTATACAGCTCCAGACAGTCAGTCTTCTTACAATGTAGACATCTCCTTGGATATTATTAAAACCAAATTAAAAGATATAAAAAAGGTTCCTCTGCTTGTCCTGATGGCTTTTCTGGAAATCTAATATGTGTAATGAAGGACCATCTTTGTATACCTCTTAAAATACTATTTGAAAAAAAGTCTAAATACAGGTGCCATGCCTTTTGAATGGAAACAAGCGAATGTGATTCCATTATTTAAAAAGGGAGCTAAGAGTTCACTGGATAATTATCGTCCCATTAGTTTAACCCCTATTTTCTGTAAAATGTTGGAATGTATTATCAAACATTAACTGTCCTTAGATGTGTCAGATCTAGATCAATCCCAGCATGGGTTTATTAAAGGTTGGTTATGTACAATGAACCTAGTGAGCTTTTATAATTTCTTAAGTGAAAATTTTGACAAAGGCAAATCCTGTGATGTTATTCTTCTAGATTTTAAAAAAGCCTATGATTCTGCACCTCACTGGGCTTTAATTCAGAAGCTACAGCTGTGTGACATTAAGGATGTATACACCCAGTGGATTTCAAATTGGTTGTCAGACAGGAGACAAAGAGTGATAATCGATGGTCACACATCTATCTGGAAATAGGTAGAGGGGGGTCCCATAAAGGCTCCGTTCTGGCTCCATAAATTTTGCAGATATTTGTATCAGATTTGTCCAATAATATCCAAAGTAACATAACTAAATATGCAGACGATTGTAAAATCACCAAAATATGTATGAGCTCAGAAGACCAGATGATTATCCAGGAGAACCTGAGTAAGCTAGAGGACTGCTCCATAAAATGGAGTTTACATTTTAACACATCCAAATGCAGTGTTTTGCACTGTGGAAAAAATAATACAAAAAAAAAATACTATCTCTATGACAACATACTAACTAGCAAAGAAAGTGAAAGAGATTTGGAGATTGCTGTTGACCTATCTTTACATTTTGATATTCATATTACTAACACTACTAGCAAGGCAAATACGATATGGTGGGTCATTCACCATAACATTACATCCAAAACCCCAACATTTTGTTGCCCTGTACAGAGCTGATGTAAGACCCCACTTTGACTTTGTTTCGCAACTATGGAGTCCATTTAGAAGGAGGGACATAGTTAGAATTGAGATGGTACAGAGAAGAGTTATCAAATCTGTAGTTTCTAACAAAGCCCACTCATATGAGGATAGATTATCTAAATTTAACCTGATGCCACTGGAGGGTCAGAGAATCAGAGGTGATCTCCTGTTTACATGGGACATTATTCAAGTTCTGTATCTATCAGCAGAATATGGCCTAGATTTCAAGCAAGTTCATGTTAACACTAGAGGCCATCTCTTACAGCTTGCTAGAAATAAATGTAATACAAAGAAAAGAGCTTACTATTTCTCCCAGAGAGTGGTCAGGCCATGGAATATGCTGCCCTTAAATATTATTGTTAGCAAAAGTAAGAACATCTTTAGAAATAGACTGGACAGTTTTATGAGATCAGGATTGCTCCTAAATTACTATATATAAGGTATGAAGCACCATGGGCCTTGCAGCCTCCTGCTTCTTTCTGTTATTAGTATGGTTCTTTGTATGATAGGGGAAGTTGTATAGATTGGGAAGAGAACTGGGAGAGAGAAAGGTAGATGAGAGTGAGGAGGGAGAGCAGGGTGCAGGAGAGTGGGGAGGGAGGTACAGGAGACAGGGAGCAGTAGTATTAAGTTGCAGGTTAGGGAGTAAAGAAGTGCTAATTAGGAGGGCAGATGAGTACAACATCAAGGAGAACAGTTCATGAGAAGCAGCTGCATTTCATTTGACTAGACAGCTGAGATAGGAGTCTCTGTGAGAGAGATTTGTGTCTGTGACATGCCTCGTTGCTGGCTTACACAATACCTAGAAAGGAATATGTGTGTGTCTGAAAGGGATGACAGGGTCTGCTAATCTCCTGAGTTCTTCTACAATTCAGGTGGTTAGAGCATGGCACAGAACACCAGGGGCCTGAGTTAAAATCCCAGTAAAGGGAATGCATTTTCCTTTCACATTTCCTCATGATTTGACTTGCAGTGCCAAGCTACGTTGAGAAAAGAAGTGGATTTGTGTCTCTGATATGCCTCGTTGCTGGCTTATGCAGTACCTAGAAAGGACTGTGTGTGTCTGAAAGGGATGACTGGGTCTGCTAATCTCTTTCCTCCATCTCCCGAGTTCCTCCATAGCTCAGGTGTTTAGAGCATGGCATGGAATGCCAGGGGCCTGGGGTCAAATCCCAGTAGAGAGTACTCATTTTCCTTTTACATTTCCTTCATGCTTTGCTGACAGTGGCTAACTGCACTGAGAAAAGAATTTGATTTATAAATAGACTTGAGAAACACAGACAAGATAGGAGATCATAATGCAGTGTAACATCAGAAGAAATGCAGCTTTAAGGACATTAGAGAGTGACATGTCAGTTGTAGTCAAGAAGGCTGCAAGGGAGGGGGTGATAATTAGGGACCATTTCTACTATAGTGAAGAATGTATGAGCAACAAAAAAACTTGGTAGCAATAGAAAAGTAAGCTCAAATCTAACTGAAGAGCTGAAAACACTTGTAAATTATTTGAGAAAGGGGTAGAGGAAAACTTTATCACTGAGTGGGAAAGGAAAGCAATAAACAGACACACCTGATTACTGTATGTCTGTCTTTTATATATTACTTAAAATACATAATGACAGGGAAAGACCACATGGTAGAGCAATAGTTGACGGTATTGGGTCTACATTAGAAACAGCACCAGTTTTTATTGACTTCCCCCTCCAGCCATTATTTTTAATTTTTTTTTTTAAGTCTTTGGTAACTGGGTAAGGCCCACTAGGCACAAGTGCCTGTTTTCAGGGGTGACCTGGGAGCACTGGGCAGTTAAGTGACTTGCTCAGAGTCACACAGTATGCAAGTGGAGATTGTGTGGATCAAACTCAGGTCTAGTCTACTGGATGTATCAAGCTCATTCACACCTCATTCCTCTAACCTCTAGACTATACTGCCAGCCCATTAGCCATTATTTTTGAATGACACTAAGGAAACAACTGCAATTTTGGAAAAAAAAAAACTAAATATAGAGGATTCTATAGGAAAGAATAGTATATTATTTACATTAGATGTCAGAGACTTGTATACCAGTATACACATAGGGAAGGATTGGCAGCATTGGGACAGATGTTAAAAAACAGAACAACAGGTGAAAAATCACCAAATTAGTTTTTACTGAAGACAGCAGGTCTAGTACTTCAGAGTATGCAATATCTTGCCCTCATCTTTTTGATTAGCCTAACCCAGGACCACTTGACAATAACCAAGGGCTCCTCTGTAAAATAGAAAACGAGGAAGAATACTTATCAAATAATAATTCTGGGCTTGGAATAAATGAAGATATCTTAGAAGTTGGAGGGGCAAGGACTCAGTGTGGTACATCTCAATGCCAGGAGTATGCTTAAAAAACAGATTCAATTAGTACATGGATATTTGACCATGGACCATATTTGATGATGATTACAGAAATATGGTTCAATCAAAAAGCAGAACCCTTACAGAAATATAGGTGTGCTGTATACATGCAGAATGCATGCCACAGGCTTAATTGTGCAATGCTTGCATGCAGTTTACATACACAAAGTGAACCTATGCGAACCAGGTCTAAAAAGTAAACCAGGTTGCATGCTGCAAGCTTGATGTGTGCAGCAGGTAAGCTGGCATGAACAACTTCTAAAATTACAACGGGTTAGCTTGTTGCATGCTTGACATGAGTACACCAGTTAAGTTGGTGTGAACATAATTTAAACATCACATCAGGCTCACATGCTGCACGTTTTCCACGTGTGTAGCAGCTAAGTTGGTGCAAATCTCATCTAATAAATCACATCAGTCTCAATTTCTTATACTACTGCTAGCAATCAGAGTCATTAAAATACATTTTTATTTGAATTCCCATAAAAATTATGTAAACTCATTAATTCTGCTCCTTTTGCAAGTTGTTTAATGGCTTTTGATTTTTGTAATTAAATCGCCATTACTTTGTAAAGTATTGTTTGCTTACTGCATTAAATGCCAAGGATATAGCCAGTCAACATCCCCCATTACAAATGTACAAAGAGGGGCCAGGACCCTCTGTGTTGTGAAGCCTATCCTTTTTGTTTTGGACCATGCAAATCCCTTATGCATATTTAATGCTATAAATGTGTTTCTCCATGACTGTTTCATCTCACTTCCTTTCTCTTTGTCATTCTGTATTGAGCATACACACTATGGCCATGCTTAGCACTCTTTGCACCGTACCTCACATTTTGTCACAGAAATGAGGGACATGGACACTCAAAATGAGGGACAATTAAGGACTCTAACCCATTTGATGATCAGGACACATCATGAAACATGGAGATACAGTACCTTAGAATGAAGTGGAAACCATTGCATTAGCATCTGAGAATAAATTTCTACCATTAAGCAGGGGTGCCATTTAGGTAGGGTAGAGGGGGGCTGTTGCCCCCCCATATTTGTGCCTAGGTTGTTCTTATGGTGAGGCAATAATGGCATTCATTTTAGATTTAATCGTTTGAACAATAAGTGCCCACCTGGCCTGGCTCATTCTGCAGGTACTCTCCAGTTTGAACTGTGCCTGTATTGTGTTGTCCACTCTCTCCACCTATTAGCGATGGCACCATCACATGTGATGTGGATGAGCTCTGTTAAGAAAAAGTGCATTATTCTTGCAAGTGTGACACTATCTTTCCCACTGCAGAGTAGACAGACTGCACACTTCTGGTTGGAGGAGTCACTGAGCACTGAACTCTCAATAGCAGTGATGTGGCAGTATGTTTTTTTTGTCTACTCTTAGTAAGTCTCTGTCTCCACTGGTGGCTGAAGGAGCAGAGGGTAAACTAGAAGCTAATTCAAGACTAGGCTACCTTATTACTCAAGTAGGTTCGACCTTGCAAAAAAAAAACAGCACACAGCCCCAAGGCAGCAAGCTAGGCTTAGCAGCAGTGGTGGCAGCAGTGTGGGTGGCCTTCATAGGTGTTCATCAGTGCAGTACAGCAGCAGCCTCAGCAGCAACCAAGAAAGAAGCAAGCAACCCAGGTTGGGTGGGTTCAGTTGGTGAGGTGACTTGGTCACAGACCACGCTGGGGACCTGTGATGGTCAGTTCTAGCATCCAATTTCAGGTGGAAGGAGAGAGGGAGAGTGGACTGAAAACTGGTGTGGTGGCACACTGTGTCAGGCTGCAGGTTATGACCATATGACTAAGTAAGTAAAAGTAAATAATTTTTCTTTACAGGGGGATTGGGGAAGGATGAAGGACTGTAAAATTGATGTATTTTTCACATTTCTTCACCTTTGGCCAGCTTCATGACCCATAGGGGATGGGTCTCGAATGGAATGGAGTCAGGGAGAAAAATCTTGCTTTTGGGGGTAGAACTTCAGCCAGGAAAAAAATTGATTAGTAACTTGGTGGTTTTAAGCTCAAATGTGATGCACTGCTCTGGGGTACAGGTATATACAGATAAATCTTATACATTTGAATTTTTCCTGATTTGCATATTACTTTTCAGTCAAAACAAATAAGTTGTACCTTTTAGAGCTGTTACAGATATTCTAGATATGTCCCTTGCATTCACAGATGGTTGAGCAGTATGGTATGTACAGACTGTTGGAGCCCAACTATAGTCAGGCTTATGCCCCCCCCAAGGAAGGTGACCTACACATCCCCATGCTCAGGCACGTTATGACAAAGGGCAAAGGAGACTGCAGGGGTGTGCACCATTGAAATGAATGGGGGTACTTTTTTATTACTATTTGATACATTTTTGATGGAGAGTTGGAGATTCATGAAGGCTACCGCTCAACTAACAAGGGCCTTGTTAGTAGAACAGTGACTTTATTATTCTCCAACTCACCATCATAACATAAAAAATAGTAATAGAAAATAACTCCATTCATTTCAAGGGAGTACGCCCCGGCTCTCTGACCCATGGACATCATCTCTTAAAGACTCCTACCTCTGGCTCCCTAGTACTCATGTAAGATAGTTTTTACCTATATCTATACTTGGTGGGTTGTCTGTAGCAGCATGGCCATACCAGCTACAGGGTGTGTGCATGGGAGGGGGGGCTTGTCATGTGAGTGTGTGTTGAGTTATTGTTACTTTTGTGTTTGCACCTTAAAGTTTGTTTGCGTGGAAGCATTCAAAACTATGGAGAGAAAATAGTAAAAGTACAGGCCAGACAGAAGTAATTAAGTGGTTTCGTGGGTAAGTTTGTGTATTGGGGGTGGGTAAAACAATGTATGCTTCCATTGGTATCTGTGCTACAGATCAACTGTGAAACTGACATGAGGGAGATAAGAAAACTGAAATGCATAACATTGGCTTCAAGCAGCCTGCATGTGTGCAGATGTATTCATATACAATATGTATTGAAGTGCAAGCACACCATATCTATGTAGACAGTGAGGCTTAGTGGTTAAAAGCACAAAACTGCAAACCCAGAGAGTTGGAGGCATGAAGACCTGGGTTTGAATCTCATCAACCTCCACTTGTGTATGGTGTGATCCTGAGCAAGGCACTTAACTTTTATATGTGCAGTTATCAGTGACCACTTACTTTTTGCACGCATGCCACATGCATGCAGTCTTTCCCAGTTTAGCAAAACAAATCATGGTTTTCACACTTGCTTTGCTGCAGGCATGCCATATGCATGCAATCAGTTCCAATTTAACATTTTAATCATGCTTGCAGCATGGATATCACTTGAGTAGTTTTATGTGTGAAACATGAAAACATTTCTTATAATTATTTCTGTAAGGGAAGATAAGTATTTGAGCATTACTGTTCTATTGCTGGTGGCACAAGGATAGAAATAAAAGGAGGGATGGGATACTGATGTATGGGAAGGAAGAACTAGATATGTTAGTGATAAATGTAAAACAAGATTTATTAGGTTCAGAGACTTTATTGCTGGAGTTGAGATTGCCACACACACAAAAAATGTTAATTGAAGGAATCTATCGACCACCTAGTATAAAGCCCAATGGGCCAGATATTCAAAGTTTTGTGTCTGGCACAAATCTGTCATGCTGGTATAGCACCATATTTACACCAGGCTGCAATATTCAAAAGCCCGTTTAGTACCGACACTGTGTGATAGTGCTGACGCTAAACATTAATGTATGTAGGGGAGTGGCCATGAATGCATAGTCAAAAGATTAGTGCCATGCTACAGGTCTTTGTGCCATCTGTAGCACGGCACTAAATACCACCTACAAAAAGCATATGGTAATGTGGCAGTGTTACTCAAAGTAATTCAAAGTGTAACTTTCATACACTTTGAATTACGCCTGTGTTAATCCCTGGTAGTCTAGTGGACCCCCCATCATGATCCCCATCCCCCATAGCTTTATAAAATAATACATTACCCTGGTAGTCTAGTGGCCACCCAATCCCCCATTATGATCTCCAATGCCCATAGCTTTATAAAATAATAAATTTCCCTTGTAGTCTAGTGGCCCCCTCACACACCCATCATGATTCCTGACCATTGTAGCTTTACAAAATAATTCATTTCCCTGGTAGTATAGTGGCCCCACCCCCCACCATGATCTCCAACTCTCATAGCTGTATATTGAATTCATTTTCCTGGTAGTTCAGTGGTTTCTCTCTCACCCCATCATTAATCTCCAACCCCGAAGCCTTTAAAATAATTATTTCTCCTGGTAGTCTAGTTGTTTCACACCCCCACTCATAATTCACAACCCTCACACATATTAAATACCACCCTTCCCTGGTACTCCAGTGGCCCCCAACCCTCACCCCCTCAACTATCTCCAGATGGAGCTGGTGACTGGCTCAACCCACTGCTCAGTTGCATGGCCAGCCACTGACTAAGTGTTGAATGAGGACACAGTGTAGTGAGTGATGAATGACCGCAGGCACACACTCATTCAGTACTCACTGCAGTTCACTCATTCAACATGCAGTCGGCACTGCCAGGTGGGGAGGCAACTGGACTACCAGGGAAGGTTGTATTTAAAACATACGAGGGTCAGGGATCATAATGGGGGGGGCCACTAGACTACCAGGAAAATTAATTATTTTATAAAGCATTGGGAGTTGGAGATCATGATAGGAGGGTTGGGGGCCACAAGACTACCAGGGAATTTTTTTTTTATAAAGCTACAGGGGTCGGGGATCATGATGGGGTGGAGGGACACTAGACTACCATGGAATTAGTGGACTATGTACAGAATGGGAGCATATCTCTCAAGTTACCCTCATTATGAGGGACATCCCTCATTTTATTCATCTAAATTGTCTGTCCCTCATCTGTCCCTTATGGACAAGGTGCTGCACACACAATGGATGTGCTATACGTTCATGCTATAAGGCAGCAATTAACAATATTTTACACTGCTGCAGGAAGATATACACCTTGTACAAGTAGAGGCTATAGTTTCACTGTGTTCTGGGCTTGTATCTCCCATGTTTGATGTTGTGTCCTTCATCATGAGAGTCATTGTCCCTCATTGCCCCTCAGTCAGCACAACTGTGACTTTCATTGCAGTGCTGCATGGGTGAATGGTGTGCACTGGCTGTGCCTTCAAACACCCATTCTCTGCAGCATCCAGCTTGTATTTCCATTGTGACCAAAAGGGGGTTGCTGTAAGCACACCCTGACCTGCAGCTTCCAGCCTGCACTGCCATTCCAACCAACAGGGGGTTGCTGTGAATGCCATGCAATAGCGCTGGCAGACTACATGGAACTGTATGCTAAGCAGCCCACAATGAGGTGCAAATATGACTGTTTGCCCATGGATTACCTAAGTAGGCTCATTTGCATAGGCTCTTTGAATATAGCAAACTTTAGCCCCAGGCTAACCTGTTTGCACCAGGCTAATATGTTAGCACTGTGCAGTCAGGATAGCCTTGAGCAAATCTCTCATCAGTATAGCACAGTTCTGCAGTGTGTGGCCTGCATTGTTGTTTGCAATTGTTGTGCAACACTTCATTGCTATCACACGCATTGTCCACCAACTTCAACACTGTCCTACTCCACCTCTATGTCCACTGAGCTGCTGTTGCTTTTTGCATTTCCCTGTCACTATATTTAGAGCCATCTTACTTCCTGGGCTATTTTAGCACTGCACTGCACTCCCATCCTTGTTTACACTGCTTCCTTTGCATGGTATATTCAGCAGGTTTAGCCCCAGGGCTATTCCTTTAAATATAGCTTGCTAATGGTTATAGGATAATTTAGCACGCCGGGCAGTGCTAATTTAGCCCCGGGGCTAAGTTTTGAATATGTGGCCCAATGTCTTTAGCCATCTGGAGGATCTCTTGCTGGAATATAAAAATATTCATGAAATAGTAATTTTAGGAGATTTTAATATAAATTGGAAAACTGTGAGGTATACCCACTAACTGATCTTCAGGTGAATCTGGGACTTATCCAGTTAATTAAAGAACCAACCAGAATTTATATAAATGATCCTGTGGCATCATCAATATTGGATTTGATTTTTACTAACGTCCCATTAAACATTCAGAGGAGTGGGGTTCTCCCAGATTCCATTTCTGATCACCAGTTTACTTACTGTACTAGTAATAATATAAGAACCTGGGAAGAGAATAAAAACATCAAATGGCATTGTTATAAAACCTTTCATTTCATAAAATTCATGCTAGAATTGAGTGACACTAACTAGGAAAGGCTGGAATTAATTCCAACAATAGAGGAAACATGGCCATATTTTGCAAACAAGTTTATGAGTGTATGTAATAAACACCCCCAATAAAAAACAAAATCTTAATACGTAATAACGCACCATGGTACACACAAAGTTTAAGGAAGTTCAAGACAAACAGAGACAAAGAATGGCATAATGCAAAAAAAAAAGTAGTAATAGAAAAGATTGGGAGAAATATAGACAGTTACTCAAACAATACATTAAGAAGATAAAAAAGCACAACATAATTATTACATGCAAATTTTAGAAAACAATCACTCTTAGACCCCAAAAGAACAATGACTACTTTATTAACAGGGCATGGTAGTGAAACTTGAAATATATTTAACGAAAATGATCAAATGGTACCCCTATCCCAAGATGTGGCTGACATATTTAACAAATATATTAGTTAGGTGAGGAAGATGGGTTTAAACAATAATATGTCACAGAAAATGGATAAACAAACAGAAGATTCAAATAACACAGAACAGTTTTCCCTTTCCAGTGTTAGTGTGTATGCATTAAGAAAAAAAGTTATTAAAACTAGACACCACCAAGGTCATAGGGTTGGATGGTATTCCATCCAAGCTTTTAAAATATGCCTCTTCTGTTATTGCATACCGTTTGATTTGTATATTCAATTTGTTAATTAAAACTGAGGAATACACAGCAACATGAAAACAATCTAAAGTAGTACCAATTTTTAAAGGAAGAAAAAAAAAAACTGAATTGGGAAACTATCGCCCCAATCTATCTCCTGTCTCAATTTTCCAAAGTCTTTGAGAAATTAATATCGATTCAGTTAAAAGATTATTTGGACTCACGGGGAAAAATCAACATGATGCAATCAGGGTTTTGATGGCACCATAGCACCATATCTGCACTTGTTAAGGTGCTGAGTGATGTGCATGTGGTCCAGAACAGGAGGAAATTGGTTGGAGCTGCATATGTAGATCTAGCGAAAGCATTAGCCTCTTTGGACGATGATGTCCTTCTGTCCAGGTTGCCTTACTGGGGGTGGCAGGTGATAGTATAGGGATGGTTAAGTTCCTATCTAAAAGGAAAGTTACAGTCAGTTTCAATAGGAAATCTTTCATCAAAACTGGCACCTGTTGTATCTGGGGTCCCTCAGGGTTCTATATTAGGCCTTTACTGATTATCACCTATGTCAATAATTTACAGTTTTCAGATCCATCCATTATGTATCACTTATTTATTTATTTATTTATTTATTTATTTATTTATTTATTTATTTATTCATTCATTCGTATATCAGAATTACAAACCTTTGAGTCAGAGACTCATTTGAAAAGGCTCCATGTCAAATCAACAATGACATACATAGGCAGTCTAACAACCATACAGATATGAAGGCATTTCGATACAGTCAACACAGATTTGCGATTACAGGCATACTATTGCATCCTATGCAGAGAGGTAACTAAGAGTATATTCAAATATAGTAAACAGCTGAGTCATATACAGCAAGGTATCTAAGAGAATAGTAAGGGAGAATGGTACAGTAGTTAGACTGGGTACAAAGGGGAATAAGCAGTCTTGAGACAGACTTTGTAAGTGCAATCAGCCTAGCATGTTGGACTGGAGATGAAGATGGATAGGACAGTCGACTGGGTGTTTCCGCCAAAGAAAATACATGTGGAGGGCCTATTGCAGGCAGGTGCACTTACAGGTGGCCAGGAGGTGGTTCTTAAGGGCCATTTTGAAAGGGCCAAGTTTTGTGTGGTTGGTGACCAGATGGGGCAGGGAGTTCAACGAGGTGTGAGCCCTGACAAGAAAGGATCTCTGGGCTAATGTAGTCCATACTCTGGGAATAGCTAAAGTAGCCATGGCAGAGCTTTGGCTGTTCATGGCTGGGGTGGTGGAGGTCAGGGAGGCAGATAGTCCTGGGTGGGTGAGGCCCAGCAGAGATTTTTTGGCCATGAGGCAAGCCTGGTACTGGACCCTCTCATTGATGTTAAGGGTCTGAGTGAGGGAGTGCAGGGAGCATGTTTGTGTCATCTGGTCTGCACCAGTTAGTAGCCTGTAGGCTTTGCTAAACATCACTTTTATGTTACTGATGGCTGTGGCATCAGCTGCAGCATAGACCAGTAGCCCATAGTCAATCAAGGACATAACGGAGGAGATGATAGCTAGTTTTAGGGCTTCTGGTGGCAGACAACCCTTGTGGTGATAGAGGAGGCCAATGCATGCATTGGTGGCAGATGCGAGGGTACCAAGGTGCATGTGGTATATGAGGCAGAGTCAAATATAACCTCTAGATATTTATAGGATGAGACCTGCTCTAGGGTGTAGAGTGACCTAGCTTTGATTTGTAGCTGGGTATTTTTTAGCTTGCTTAGATGGTGTGCAAATAAGAGGGTCTTAGTTTTTTTAGATTCATGACCAGCCTGTGTGCACCAAACCACTGCTCAGTTTGACTAAAAGCGTTTTGGAGTGTGGCCTGTAGTTTGGTTGGACTGTTGAGTGAGGCACAGATGACGGTGTCATCTGTGTATAGGATGATTTTCTCAGTGTATGAGGCAGGGACTGCATTTATGAAGATGCTAAAAAGCAGGGACCCTAGGATGGAGCCCTGCAGAACTCCGGAGAGGATTGGGTGCATGCAGGAGACCTCATTAGTTATCTGTACACATTGAGACCTGGATGACAGGTAACTAATGAGCCAGTCCAGGGGTCCCTGTGAGAACCCCAGTTTGTGGATGGAGTTTAGTAGGAGGAGGTGACTGACTGTATCAAAAACCTTGGATAGGTCTAGGAACACAGCCACTGCAATGTGCCCTTTGTCAAGGATAGAATGTATGTGGTTCGAGAATTCTAGGAGGGCCATGGTGGTGCTTTGCCCAGCCTGCAACCCATGTTGTTCTTTGCAGAGTAGATTGTGAGCTCCAAGATAGTCTGTGAGCTGTTCTGCCACAATTTTTTCTAGCGCTTTGGCAGGTGAAGGCAGAATGGAAATTGGCCGATAGTTTCCAGGTGTTAGGGGGTCCCCACCTTTGATGATGGGTGTGATGACTGCAGTCTTCCAGGCTGTGGGGAACTGACCTAGGCAAAGGGAGCAATTTTGGAGACCAGTGAGTGGGGCAAGGAGCACATCCAGTGCCAGGCGGAGGAGCTTTATGTCAAGTGGGTCATTTAGGGGGCTGGCTCCATTCAGGGTCTTGGCTAGGTAGGGCCTATCTTCCTGGGTGGAGTTGGTAGAAAGGTGGCCGAGGGTGGTGGGGAAGATCAGGGGTAGGTATGGGGTAAAATTTGTTTGGGGGAGAGAACAGCACGTATGTCAGTAAAGCTGTCATTGAGTGAATAGGCAATTTTCTTGTGGTCAGTGGTAACAGAACCCTTAGTTGCAATCTGGGAAGGGGGTGGCACCTGTGATTTGCCATTTAGGGTTTTTATGTTGTCTTAGAACTTTTGGGAAGAGCCCCAGGAGACAGTTAGGGTGGTTCTGTAGTGTTTGGCTTTTGCCTTGCGAATAGCCCAGGTACAGTACATTTGTTCCTAGCAGCTCTGTAGTCTTGCCTGTAAGCAGGTTTGCCGGAGTCATTGGCCTTGTGCCATAGGTCATCTCAGCTTTTGGGCTGTTGATGGTGTTATCCATGGTGCAGTTTGTTTTTTGGAGTGTGACTTTTTTAAGGGGCAAAGATATCACAGGCCTGGGTGAATGATTCATAGAAATAGGTGAGATCCACATCAGTGCTGTTGGCTTAGTAAATTGGTGACCAGTCCCATTGAGTCAGGTCCTGCTTAAACACTGAGAGTTTGGCTCGGTGGAGGTAGTGCCGGAGTGTGGTGGAAGGGGGGGCAGTAGTTGGCCTGACCATGTGCAGGTCACCGGGGAGTGGTCACTAAGAGAGTTTGGTAGGACTTCAATGTCCATGACTTTGTGAGGCCGGTTTGTAAGTATGATGTCCAAATGGTATGTGTGCCAGTGGTTGGGTTGTATCTAGTGGGTTTAGTTACTAACTGATGTAGGTCGAGTGCTGTAAGTATGTCAAATGAAGGGACGTTCATGTTGCTGAGCCAGTTTAGGTTGAGGTCCCAAAGTAGTATGTGCTCAGACTTGTGGTGAAAGGTTTCAATGTACTCAGTAAGTGTGTTGAGGGCATGGGTTTGCTTGCGGGGAGGGATATATGTTGCCGTGATTATGAGGGGGGCATTGAAAGGATCGGGGTGATCTTTAGAGATAGTGCCTGGGTGCCATGGTCAAGATTAGGTGGGGATAGAGCTTGGTCCAGCAAAGTGTGTCTAGTATACATCGCACAGCTACCACCTCTCTTTCCTACTCTATTCAGCCTGAATAATGAGTAGCCGGGAAAAGAGATGGCGTAGTCAGGGTGGCCTTGGATAACCAGATTTCCACTAGCACAAGGATGTCTGGCTGGTGCCTTGTGATCCAGCACTGGAGAGCAGCTGTTTTTTTCAGTATGCTGCATATATTCATAGAGCCTATGCGGAGGTCAGTGACTGTCAGGTGTTGCTGCGCATTGGTGGGCCTTGGGCCTGGGTTGGTGTGGATATTTCCAGATAGATAGAGGAACAGAGAAATGATTCTGACCACCTGTGCTTGTATATCCATTTGGTTGTGTGACAGTGGGATCCTTGTATGCTCAGTGTACATGGAATGGTGAGCGATTGCAGGGCTGGGATGGCTGGGCCTATCATGGTATAGGGCAAGCTGGTGTAGGACAGTAGCAGTGGGGTATGCATGGGTAGAAGTGGTGAGGCAGATATTGGGGTAGTTAGTGTGCAGGAGCTGCAGCCGTGGTTGAGGGTTTGGAGCAGCATCAGATCTGGGGCCATGGGGGGAGAGGTACATAAGATGTGGGTAGAGAGAGGAACAGAAGCAGTAGTGGAGTCATGGTGGTGAGGTTGCGAAGTAGGAGGGGCTGGCTATGGACAGCAGGGGGCTTTTGTGATGCAGATCATACATTTATTTACATATCTGATTTTTCAGTACAAAAAATACAAGACAAATTACAGCAGGCATTTAATGCATTTAATGAATTACAAGTGTTTTTGATCATAAATTGGTACTTAGTCCAAAAAAACATAAGCAATGCTGTTTTCATGTAATGATGGAGAGACTGAGAAAAAAAATCACTGGATTTTGTTACCCTGGAGGGAACCCCAATACAACAGGACCAATTTTTCAAATATTTGGGCCTATGGCTAGAAAGTTCGCTAAGGTGGGATGTATACCTGTTGACTATTTGATAAAAAAAAATGTGGGAAGAATACTGGGCGCCCTATATAAGGCAAATTTATGTTTGTCACAAGAGACAAACAAGTGTGTAGTCAGTTGTATGATAACACCAGTTTTTGACTATGGAGGTATCCTGCATGCAGGAGGGACCAAGGGGTACCTGGTGAAACTGGACTTTTGTTATGGCAGGCTCACCAGGTTCATTCTTGGTGTCCATCATCTGTCGTATAGTTGTCAGCTTTATGATAACCTGTGCTGGCAAAAATTGAGTGAACAAAGGCAGGAACTTCTACTTGCAATTATACACAAGGGTTTGGATGGAAAACTCCAAAATGATACATCTATTAACTACTGTAGGTCTGTAGAGTAAAAAAAAGATTTCTTAAAGAGATCCACCAAGATAACATGTTGCAGCTCCTGCACCTGGCATATAGGTGCCTTACCTCCCCGCATGCTGATAGTGTAAAGACCATACCATATAATCCAGCCATTAAAAAACAGTTTCACTCATGAAATTAAGTAAACTGGGGGCCGAGGACTTTCCAGTTGCAAGTGCCACCCCTTTATAGTCAATGGGTGATAGCTTTCCAATCAGTTTTTAATATTATGATGGCCACTTGGTAATGAAATGTGGGCACTGGTCAACTAACAAGGGGCTTGTTAGTTGACCTGTGCCCACATTTCATTACTTCTTTTTTTTTTCTTCATTTTTATTTTCTTTTCTTGTGATTTTTTGGGTTTGGAATCTCACTGAATAAAATCACACAGCAAGCGTGTTGTACCATGTATGGGCTGAATCATTGTCTAGCTGTTACACCCACACCCTAGGACAAGTGTCTACATGATTAGGATGAACCAGAAAAGAAGACATTTGAATCACTCAAGTACTTTCACTGTTCCATTCCAACCACTAACATAGAGAAGGTTTGTGAACTGTGACTCTCAGGGAATCAGGTAGCAACAGTTCCTATTTCCAGGTCAGTTAGCACTAGAGTCATACTTCTGAACTCTCCCACACTGAGACACATCCCTTATTTTAACCCTCAGATTTGCTCTGTTTCAAATCCATGCCACATGCTAACAGGTGTACTGCCCACATATCAGTATGAGCTGACTGTGCTCAATTGAGCAGCAGCAGCAGTTAATTATTTCCAGGCCAGGTTTAACTCCATTCTCTTATGTTTTATTTTTATCTGTTCTAACTGAGATAACCCCATTAAATGCAGCGTCTTGTTTTCATGAGTTCCCAGACATTGCACAATGTTTTTTCAGTTGTATGATTAAGCAAGATAAAAGGGTGAAACTAAATGAATGATGCAACTAAGTACCCTCTGCCCTGACACTGCAGCAATAGCAACAGTCTTGAGTTGATGCTGGAGGAGCCACTTACATTTTGGGCAGATGCTACAAAGCCACTTGCCCAAAGGGTCAGCAGTGCTTTGCTGAATCACTCTGGCTAGGCTCCTACTGCTACTCTTACCTCCTGCTTTAACTCCTCCTGTCAGCCAGATCAGAAGATGAAGGTGAGCTGTAGACACAGTGCTATGGTGGATGGGATCTGCCAAGGTCCAACCAGGAGGGCATAATTATGGCAGCAACTGTGACCCTCCTGCACGCACTGTGTGATAGGACAGGTTAAGTGATAAAAAGGCCAAGAGAGATGGCTCAAGGTTAGGACACTCAGGCTCAGAAAGAAAGCAGAGTATGACTACCACCAAACATGGCATGAGCCATTGTAGAGTACAAAGCAGCGCAGACAGTACAATTAGTAATCTAGCCCCATCAGCAACAAACTCCTCCTCTCCACACATCTGCAGTCAGACAGTAATGCACCTCATCATCACAATCTACTGAGGGTCAAATGGTTGCTTCCACATTCTCATTCAAACCAATATTCTTCAAAGAAGTAGAAGACCTTCTACTCCAACTAGATACCACCAAAAGTGCAGGTGCAGACTCCCTGGACCCCTACTTTCTAAAAGTAGCTCTGCATGCCTTAACCGCCCCTCACCCACCTCTTCAATCTATCACTTGCCACTGGTTCTATCCTCAATATGGAAAACAGCTCAAGTGTTTCCATTACTTAGGTAGGTGATCCCATGGACCTCAATAATTATAGGCCCATCTCCATCTTACCAGTACTATCCAAGATGCTTGAGAAGCTGGTAAACTCTCAGTTAACTGCCTACCTTGATACCAACAATCTCCAAATCCAGCTCAATCTGGGTTCAGATCTATGCATAGCACCATCTCTGCACTAGCAAAAGTCACAAATGACTGGCAGACTGCCCTAGACAAAAAGAATAATACCTGTGCTGTGTTTCTGGATCTAAGCAAAGCCTTTGACACTGTGGATCATGATCTTCTAATCTCCTCTGAACTCCATAGGCCTTGACTCACTCTCTCTTAAATGGTTCAGATGCTATCTCTCTGGAAGATTACAACTGGTAAAAATGAAGGTGATCTATCTACCTCTAAACCACTCCTAAGAGGTGTACCGCAAGGCTCCATCCTGGTCCCATCCTTTTGCCATTTATATCAACAATATTGATTCCAATCTCTCACTTTCTAATATCCACCTTTTGCAGATGACACTGTACTATATGTGAGCAATCCTCACCATCAAAAGCCTGTGAGCTCTTACAGTCTGAATTCTCCTCCTTCAGCACAACCTATTAGAAAAGAAATTATTACTAAATGCCAAGAAAACCAAAGCTATGTTCTTTGCCACCAAGAACTGTTCTTCCACTATCCCATCATTCACCCTCCCACAACTCTCTACCATCCTTGGTGAAAATCTGGAATATGTTGACAAATTCAAATACCTAGGAGTGTGGATAGACAATAAACTAGACTATACTACCCATGTTGAAGAGCTCCTAAAAAAGCTAAGACAAAGACTTGGTCTATTCTATAGGATCAAACACTACCTGACCAAAGATTCCAAACAAAGATTAATCCTAGCATCATTCCTGTCCCTCATTGATTATGCTGACTTCCTCTATGGTCATTGCTCCCTCCCATCTAAACAAATTAGACACCCTGTATCATAGAGCTATTAGATTCATTACTGACCTTCCCTCTAGCACCCATCATTGCTCTCTCTACAATGCAGTCAGTTGGACATCCCTGCAACATAGAAGAAAAAAAATGCTGCTATCTGGGTCTACAAAGCTCTGACAAACAAACTCCTTCCTACATCTCAGACTGCTTCAACCGGATCACATCCAGGCCTACTCCTTGAGGATCAACAAACTGATCCTGCTGAAGATTCCTATCACCTGCACCCGGTATGGAAGAGCTGCAATCAGTTATTCCCTGGCACTTATCTGGAATTCTATCCAAAAGTCGTTGAAAATGGATACACTGATTCCTCTTACATCCTTCAAAAACTGTATACCAGCCTAATCCCAGATCCGGCACTTGCTTACACAAGGTCTAGTCCTCCCACACCCCAATCCCTCCCACACCCCTCTCTCCTCCACCCCCTTTAAAGCTCCTTCCTATTCTTCTATCATTCATCTGGTCCTTTCCCCATCAAATCTCATACATATATGCCCACCCATGTACCATTATCCATGCCTTATCCCTACTAGACTGTTTGTTTTTCTCCTTTATTAGGTTTTAGGTTTATTGTCCTTTGCCTTGTATATATGTAAATATTTGTACATCTATCTCACTCACAAATGGTTGTATTTGTGCTTTTTCAATATCATGTTTTTGTATACAATCTGTAACCTTTTTGTTATGACCACTCAGGTCCATCTTGTAAATGAGCTATGCTCAATGATGTTCGCCTGAATAAATAAAGATTTTGATTGATTGATTGATTGATTGATTGGTCATGAGGAGGCAGAGTGGCCTGAGACTCTGTACTAGCAGTGTACAACTGAACCATTGCTGCTGACCACAAAGAGTCTAGTTTGTGCCACAGCCACAGCCTTCACCTCTGCTACTCCTCTGCTCCTTCTCCTCTCATCCAAGCATATTTGTCCTTGATTACCACTCCATCTTTCAGCACAGACAAGGACAGGGAATTGTTTTGTGGGTCAGGACTTTGGGCAATTGGGCTAGCCCCATCTCACTAAAGTATTTTAAAAAATCATCTTTTGGGTCCCATAACTCTTAATTTTTATGTTTATTTATTTATTTTTTTTATTTGGAAAAAAAAAACCCTGATTGGATAATTTAAGGGGGTTATGCTCCATGGGCATGACAACACTGAGTATGTTTGGGACAAAAATCCCATGGAAATGTGAGAATGACAGCAGCTACACAAAGGGAAAGGGGAAATTGTTGGTAACCCATGATCTGGGCTACTGCATAGGGGTGATGTCGGTTAGGGTGACTCTAAGTGGACACATCCCTACAACGCGAGCACAACAGTGCTGCATTGGGAGCAGGGCAGGCAGCATGTATGGCTAGCGTCATTATGATGACAGGCACAATGAGACAACTGGCGATTAGGGAGAGGAGGAGCATCACGATGCGCACTTGGGTGAAGGAGGAAAAAACCCAGCAGCAGCGAAAGGCGCTCACCCAGGAATCGGATGGGGCAGGAAAGGTATGACACCTGTGGTGGGGCTCCCCCTCGCCACCCACAGCACAGTCCCACCATGCACAGCAGTCAGATCCCACCCACAGCACAGCCCCACCATGCACAGCAATCGTATCCCACCGACAGCACAGCCCACCCACCTGGATGCACTCAGTGCACGAAAGCCCTGCACGGCGATCAAACCTCAGAACCGCCATTGCAGCACAATGGAAATGCACACACTGCCAGTGTGAGTGGGGTGGACATGTGGGTGTGGAGTTTGAAACCAGGTGGGTGCAAGAAGTGCAGCATCGCAGGTGTAGGGCAGGGGTTAGGGAAACAAGGTATGCAGACAGCACAGAGCACTGTACAGGCAGGCATAAAACACGGTGGCACCAGTACTCACCTCCTCCAGAGCACAGTCCTCCAAACCTCTGTAGCCTTGGCCAGCACACAACAGGTCCATACCCCTGAGAGCACCGCCACCAATGTCTGACATACACCCATAAGGTGTGTTGTGCTGCCAGTGCAGTCATTTTATGCCGGCCAGCCAGTGGGAGCCCAGAGCGCACATGCACAAGCGTCGCTGAGTGGCCCAGTACCCCTGTGACCACACAGTCCTTTATAGGGACATCGGCCGGCAACACTGGCATTCCGCAGGAACAAAGAATGGTTGATATGAAGCCTACAGCCATTAGCTTCAAAGAGAGCCAGAGAGGGAAAATGCACCTCACACACTGGGGGTACACCTACTGATGTTACAAGGCGGTAAAGGACAAGGTGTATTGGGGTGCATGCAGGACCACAGGAACAGCTGTCCTGTATGCGTCCACACCATAGCTGATAGCGTGGTGTACATCAGCCACCCACTTAACCATGTCCCTGATGCTGGGGACGTTGAGGTGCCTCAGGTGCTGGCAAGGGTCCATGGGAGGGCACACACGACCCTGGAGAGCACCAGCCAGCTACTGGTGCACAGCACTGTGGGTGTACCCGTTGCTATGACCAGGCGGATGCCAGCCCTTCCCCTGCTATGTTGCACTGTGCAGCAAGCCAGTAGGGGGTACCCTGTGGCACCCAGGTCTCTGACTGAGCTGCAGATCCTACCAGAGTATGCCATCACAGGGGACGGGGCACTCTTCCTGCAGTTCAACAGTGGTCCTGCGGAGGACCGGTCCCTCGTGTTTGCCACCCAGTGGTCCCTGCAGAACCTGGCCAACTGCGAGGACTGGATGATGGATGGGGCTTTCTGCTGTGCACCACCACTGTTCGCTTAACTATACACCATGAACGATATGCTTGAGGGGACAGTACTGCTGACAGTCTACATCCTGATGTCCGTGAGTACCGAACGGGCATATGCAGGCATGCTGGCAGAGATATGCACCCTGGTGGGAGGGTGCAGCCCAAATCTGCCCTCCTAGACTTTGAATGCACAGTGTGGCATGCCATGGGGCTTACATTCAGTGGCACAACCCTAAGGGGCTGCTTCTTCCACTTCTGCCAGGCTGTGTGGAGAAGAGTCCAGCAGATACCAGAGCTGCACAGCAGGTATGGCAGGGACGGGGACTTCGCCCTCCATCTACGGCTGCTCATGGAACTCGCATACATGCCAGTGCCTGCCATGGTGGATGCCTACCAGGAGATCCTGGGTATTCCATTTTACATGGACAATGAGGAACTCCTCTGGCCACTGCTTGACTACTTTGAGGCGATGTGGACCTGGTGACCCATTGGATGGTCCGGGTGTAGGAGGTCCCTATTCCCCCCCGTGGATGGGAACATGTACCAGGCCACCATGGATGGGCTGGCCAGGTCAAATAATGCTATCGAGGGCTGGCACCATGGCTTTTCCACCCGGATGGGTGACAGCCCCCCCAGTGTCTGGCAGTTCCTGGACTGCCTGATGGAGGAGCAGTGATTGACAGAACTCAACATGTGCCAGCTGGTGTCCTGTGCCAGCACTGCTGCTACAAAGAAGTGCTACCAGGACCTCACCCGGTGTATCAAGTCCCTCATCACCAGGTATGGCGCATGCCCTACAACTGACTACCTGAGCAGCCTTACTTACAATTTCCAGCTGCAGGTGCAGCTGGGTGTGTGCACTGCCTGCTGCTGCTGGTGGTACTGCCTGTCATCCTCCCCCATGGCATTGCTCCCACCAATGGCCCCTGGCCCTGTCCACACCCTGTCTGGCTGCATCATACTGCAGGGCCGCCCATCTATGTCTCCTCTGTTCCCACCTACTGGCACACGGCCAGGTTGCCATGGTGCAGCCTGCCTCCATGGTCACTGCTTTGTGTGGCCTTTTGCTGACTGTCCGCCATCGTCTGCGGCACGACCTGTGGTGAGCATCATCTCCCCCTGTCACTGGGTGTCTGTCCCATTCTCACACCCCTGTCCTGAATTTCCTGGTGGTGGTACCAGTGGGTTTTTTTTTGCCCTGATTCGCCATTCTGATGCTCACTGTGTGGTCCTGTGGGCTGGTTGTGGGTTTGTGCTTGTACCTGCGCTCTTTCAGTTATCGCGATTCTGCAGTTGCCGTCTTCACATAGACCCAAAATTGTTGAACCAGGACAGGCACAATAAGCCAAAGCTTGTTTCCAGGTGTGACCTGGGAGCACATGGAAGTTAAGTGACTTGCTCAGGGTCACACAGTGTGCAAGTGGGGGCTGTGGGATTCAAACCCAGGTTTGCAGCCCACAGCCCTAAATCACTACTCTATATTGCCTCCTTTAAACTGCCCTCTCTCTGATGGTTGATGAATATACCACCCCATGCAATGTGACACAAGTATGATCATGTGATGGAAGGAACCCCCCGGCATGGGAACAACAGCCTCTGGGATGGTACATGGGAGGTACATGAGACACATGGCTAAGCATGGGAGATACTGGTTGCCAATGAAAGCTGAATTCTTCAAAAGAGCATGCAAATGAACAAGGAAGTACAGTGCAAGTCACATTAAACTGTTCCATCACTCAGTTGGTTTACCATTGTTTTTTTGAGCGGGCAATGCAGTGGCAACTTATATTCCATTATTTTTCAATGCTGAACCAGCTGAAGAGCAATGTTTGTAGAATGCTTTTGCAACTCAGTTGGAATGCATCTACAGTCCAGTCACAGTGCAATGCAAATCTGCATTTTAACTCTTAAGAAACAGTTTATACAAGGCTTTGTGCTGGATCCAGCAACACTTATGCAACTCAGTCAGAAATGCTACAGCAACTCACTGAAGGAACAGTTTAATGTGACTTGTACTGTACAAGATAGATGGCACAAGCTAGGTAGAGTGCAGAGCAAGGATCTGAGTCCTGGGGGGTAGTCAGAGGTTTAATGAGGCCAAACTTTGAAGGTACAGAGTCTCTTTAGTTAAGGGCCTGGAGCACATGATGGTAGAAAGGGTGCTGAATCCATTTGGAGATTATATTGCCACAGAGAGTTAAGCCCATGTAGGTGAAGAACTCTGATCCCAGTGGTAGAGATAGAGAGAGAGAGCTGAGCTCAGTTGGTAGGCACAGACTCCAAGTTGGCTGCTGTTTAGGGGATACTGAACTCAAGCGCTAGTGGTGTAGAGCCAAAGGTGTCAGATGTATAGTCCTAATATGCAAGGAGCCATGGATGTTGTGTATTGAGACCATGATTACAGAAGAAGCATAGTCCATATGGTGAAGGGCACTGAGCCTAGAAGTAGAAAGCCATGAAACCCAAAGTTCTTGTAGGAAGGCTCAGGAAAAGGCCGAACAGGTGAAGATGCCCACTGCCATATCATGAGGTGGGACCCAGTGGATATAGATTCAAGCTGTTCATGGCATCAACAAGAAGGCAGCTTATGTCCATACCAAATGTTGCGGTATGGTTTCATATACCACCTCAGTATCATATATCTGTTTGTGTGTCCTGTCTGAAATAACAATACAATATTTAACAACAAAACAAGAAGGCAGCAGAAAGGTGACAGCAGAGCTGAAGAAGAAAAATACACAAAACAACATCCACAGGAAGGGCAAGAGATCTAGAAAGCAGGATGCCCTGGGAGTAAGAGAGGCGGAGACAGTGGAGAGGCAAGCAGTCAGGGATGGATGAGTGATGTGGAGCCCAGTGTGGTAGAGGGGCATCGAGCCCAAGGCGGTTGAGCAGTACAAAGATCAGGTTGCCAGGATTAGAGACAAAGTGCAGATGCAGCAATAGACGTGACTATATCCAGGAAACACAGGATTCAGGAGTGGTGGCAACCCTCATCCAGGCAGAACCTGCAGATTTCTCATATGGGGGACTCTGGAAAGGACAGGAGAGAAAGAGCAGAGGCTTCATCGGGAAGGCAGGAGCCCAAGATGGAGCCCTGGAACAGCTGAATGTATGAGACCAAGCCTGCATAGTCAGACAACAAGAACACAGAAAGAAAGCTCATCCAGAATTAAAAATAGAAAGAGCAGCAACAGGGATGCAGCACAGGCTGAGCTGCAGGACTGCCCACCAAGTCTGCAACCAGTAACAGTAAATGCAAGATACTTGCCACAGAGCAGCACCATGACTGGACATTTGCTGAGCAGAGGGGCACCAAGGTAAAGCATTGCACAGGAGACTGGACACAGAGCCAAGGAGAAGCCAAGGTTAGCAAGCTGTCAGGAAAATGGCAACAAAAATGGGAACTAGCATGATAATGGAGGTGAAAGGATGACCTGCAGCCAGGCAACAAAGAAAAAGAATGATGAATGGCTATTTATGCATAAAGTTTTGTAGTGCTCAGGTGATGGAGAGGGGCATGGGTTGGCAGTCACTATATTGAAAGTCAGGTAAGCCTACCAAAGATAATTAGAAGAAGGGTAGGGAATATACAGTAGGCTGGTTTAAATTTGTTAAACATAAAGAAGAGTACTAATACTGTACTTCTGTCACTTATCATGTATAAATGACATCTCCCAGTCTCATCCAACTCTACATTATATCATATTAAGTCAAACTGTGTGGCATTGGCAGCTACTCTAAAACATATATCTAACCTCTTTTTAAGTTTACAAGGTGTCAAAGAAAAGAAACTGCAGGGAGGACTTTTTTGATAACTTAGTCATTAGATATTATTTATAGCTTTAACAGCTTTATGCATTATACAGAACACAGTAAGAAAGAAATTGTTCCCTGCACTACACATTAATTATTATGCATAACACTAACAAGATGATTTTAATATTGGATTATTTTGAGATCACCTTAATGCTCTTTACAATAGAGCTAGGAAATCACAATAATTTCCTGTCTTGCAGTACATGGTGTACAACTGAAGAGTGATGTAGCAAAATGGAAATATAATCACTCTGACAACTACAGGTGTGCATGCCACAATTATTATTAAATTCTGTTAAAGTTGATGCAATTTGTATTATTTTATCCTGTAACTTACAAAAGGAGAGGCAGTGTGGACCAATGACCTGGCCACAAAAATTGTACTATAGATTCCCAGGTATACATCCCAACAGAGATACTCACTCACCTTGTGACCTTGAATAAGGCATTTAATCTCCTGGTGCTTCAACAATCCCAGCTGCAAAATTCTGTAAAGAAGCAGAAAACCTCTGTAAATGAAATGTTACAGCTGGACAACTAATAATTACATCTGCTAGTAAAAGTAGTAGTAGTTGTATTTTTATTTGTTTAGTGCCCATTCCCTGGGACTCAGAGCACCTTATAATACAATATGCTCAGGTAAAAACACAAATATAAAGACATCATTTAAAACAGGATGAACAAATAACTCATAAATGCCATCTGACACTTCTAAAATTCTAATAAAGGGGCAATCAGTGCAGGGAGGCAGCTAGCTGGTCCTAAAGGCCTCCCTAAAAAAATCAGCCTTCTGGACACTCTTAAAGGCTTTCATGGGGGGGGCGCTTCTTCAAAGATTTTGGTAGCGTGTTCCACAGGGCTGGGCTAGCAACCTCAAAGGTGTGATTAATTGGTGACTTTAATCTGGCCCTGAGAAAAGCCTGGAGGCATACCTCAGAGGAGCGGAGGGGGTGGGTGGTGTGATAAAAAATCAGGAGGTTTCTTAGATAACCACATCCCAGTCCCCATATAGGGCATTAAAGGTTAGAAAACGAATCCTGAAGGTGATATAGCATTCACCAGTCACCAATGAAAATCATCCAGGACTTGGAACACATGACAAGACATTGGCACGCCCATCAGCAACCTTGCCACCGTGTTCTGCACCAGCTGCAGGTATTGTAGGACCTCTCCACTACCCAAAATAAACAGAAGTCTTGAAGTCAAAAAACTAATTTCCAGTGATGGCAAGTCATCTGGGGGATGAATTAAGGCTTTTATGGTGGCGATGTTCCTGAGATAGAAAAAAGTCACTCCAGACTATAGCTGACACCTAAGCCTCAACTGTCTATCTCTCATCTGGAATGACTCCCAGATTCTTGGACCAAGGACATGGCTAGCCATATTCTCGGTTGCCTCTGCACACCACATTTGATCGGGCTCAGTCACTAATACTGCCATCTTATCTGGGTTGAGTCTAAGCTAGAAGGATGACATCCAGTCTTGAATCTTGGCCAGGCACACATTTAGTACTTCAACTGCATCAGGCATCCCAGACGCAAATGACAGATATAGCTGGGCATCGTTTGCATAGGAATGGAAACCCAGTCTGTAACATCTAATGATCTCACCCAGGGACTGCATACACAGTGCAAGCAACAGAGGCGGGAGGTCCTACTTCTGGGTACATCACAGACCTCGGGCCTTGGAAGATTGGAGAAATTCTCAATCATCACCCTTTGCACCATATCTCTCAGGAATGACTCAGACCAGCTGATGACCTTGCTGGTGAGTCTGCAATACTCCCTGAGGCAATCCAGCAACAGCTATAGTCCATGGTGTTGAAAGCTGAAAAAGATTGAGAAAAATAAGAACTGACCATTCCCCTCTATTTTTCAACATGAGGTCATTATGCACCCTGACCAGTGTGGTCACCGTACTGTGCCTAGACTGGAATTCAGACTGGAGATGTAGAAGGCAATGAGGTGTGCTTCTAGCTGCAGCATTACCATCTTTTCATTTATTTTTTCCAAACAATGAGAGTTAGAGATGTGTCTAAAATTTGTGAAGCAATTCAGGTCTGAAGATGGTTTCTTCAGAAGGGGTTTCACCAATGTGTCATTCGCCATGCTTGGAAAGGACCCCTCCAAATGGACGACTATCTTAAAAAACACTGGACCCAGAAGCAACACAGAACTTACTAGGAGGTGTGTTGGGCTTGGTTCCAGTTCATAAAAGGTGGGCCACAGCTGTGAGATCACCCCACAAAACTCTTCCAATTACACTAACCTAAATTCTCACCAGAGAAGAGGAGTACTCCTGTTCACAAAGCAATACCAAAAAGATTTGCACCCTTAATAATGTGCCACAACCAGGCACAAAATGCACTGGGTATTTTTTGTAGGCTATGAGACCTCTCCATGATATATGCCAGCAGCTTATCTTGATTAACTGAGCTAATACCAATCTGTTTTGCTTTTATCTGATGTTGTATGCTTTACTATGTGTTGTGTGGATATGAAGTTTTGTGGTATTGCTTTCAAGTTCATTTAGTGACTGCACCACATTTTCCACAGGTGACCACCTCTTTAGCTTGTTTACCCTCTTGTACAGAACCGGCTTGATATTTCTGGGCTGTGACAATCTGGTTGGGGTGATTCCAGATTGAACAGAAGAAACCCTGACTTAGAAGAACTGAGTGAACTCTTTTCACTTGGCAAATACATTAGCTCTTACTAGCTGTAGACAGGCCAGACAGAGTAGCCTATCTGCAGTCTAAAAGAGCTGAGATGGTCTGTTCCTCCCAGAAGCAATCTCCCTGGACAGAAATGCTGTCTTGTTATGGGAGATTGTCCTTTGATACTCACCATAGTGAGTCCTCAAAGCCTGTTTGCCCTCATCTGTCCTGGACTTCCTACAACAACACTTTAACCTCTGACCCATAGCTTTCAACTCCCTGAGCTCCTTGTTGAACCACAGGGATCTCAGTTGCAAAGTCCTGGGTCTTATACATACTGGTGTGACATAATCAAAGGCTGAGGCAATGGCCCTACTATAGGCCACAACGCCTACTCTGATGTTGTCCCATGAACTGCCATCACACCCAAGAGATACCATTAGTGCCTGGAGTCATAGTGTGGACATCCCATTTAAAGTGTGATAGTGGACCATGTCCAGTGGAGGTACACTACAAGGGGGGCCCTGAACACAAATGTTACTGTGTTATGATCTGACCAACAGACTTGATCAATCCTGAGGTTGTTAATCATGAACCACAGTGAGAAGACTAAGACCAAAGTATGTCCGTGTTGATGGGTTGCAGAAGTAACTACTTTTGTTAGGCCCAGTGAAGCCATCAATGGGAGGAAATCTGGACCAAACTCTGAGAGTTCATCATCAATCCAAGCATTGAAATCACCCAAAACCAACCATCTGGGAGATTCCAATACCCTCTCATAGAAACCTTGAAACACAGAATGGGCTGCAGGGCCCACCCAGTCTGCCTTTTTTTTTTACATTCATCTTTTGCTACAGACCTTACTTGATCTATGGCACAATCTCTCTCCACCTCCTTCTTACCCCTATGATTCCCTCATACCCGTCCCAGGTATTTTTGAACACCACCACTGTTTTGCCCCCACTACCTTTGCAAGAAATTTGTTCCAGATATCCACCACCCATTCTGTGAAGACATACTTCCTCACAACCCTTTTGAATTTACTCCCTTCCAACTTCACAACATGCCCCCTGTTCTAGAGCACCTTATTCTCTGAAAAATACCTCCTACTGTACCTTATTAACTCCCGTGAGGTATTTAAAGGTTTCTATTGTATCCCACGTCTCTCTCCTGTACTCCAATGTGTACATGTTTAGCTCTATTAGCCTTTCCTCATAGGGTTTTTGATACAGACCCTGCACCATTCTGATAGCACTCCTCTAGACCACCTCTGCTCTATGTCCTTCCTGAGATGCAATCTCCAGAACTGGACACAGTACTCAAGGGGAGTTCTTACCAGTGATATATATAGAGGCAGGATCACCTCTCTAACCTGCTGGTTATATCTATTCCTATGCATTTCAGCATCCCCCTAGTCCTTCCTTCTGCCTTGTTACATTGCCTGGCCATCTTCAGCTCATTCAATATGATTATCCCAAGGTCTCTTTCCTGCTTGGTCTTTGTCAGTATCACTCCTCCCATTTAGTACTCTGCTCTCAGATTACATTGTCCCAGGTACCTTATTTTGCACTTATTTGAACCCAGGTGTCATACCCTTGACCACTCTTCTGGTTATTTGAGATACCTGCCCATACTTTCTACCACCCATGGGAGTGCCCACTCTGTTGAAGATCATGGTGTCATCCGCAAAAAGGCAGAACTTCCCTTCCAGTTCCTGTGCTTTGTCACTCACAAAGACATTGAAAAGCTCCAGTCACCGCACTGATCCCTGTGGTACCCTGCTAGTCACCCTCCCTTCCTCAGAGTGTGTTCCGTTTACCTCTACCCTCTGTGTCCTATCTGCTTACACAGTTCTTTACCCAAGTTATCACCTAATTACATACCTCCAAGTAAAAAAACTTGATTACCAGTCTCTAGTAAGGAACAGTGTTGAAAGCATTGCTGAAATCCAGGTAGGCCATGTCTACCATTCCTCCCTGATCCAGCTTCTTGATTACCTCAGTAATGAAGCCTGCACATTCCTGCAGAAACTCTCTTTCATGCATTGTCAGATGATCTACAAAAGGGAAACTGCAGCCTACACCTGGACCGCCACGCATGGCCACACATTCAAATGATGAAGTTCCCCCATTGGATGCACAGTGAAGTTCAACTTGGATCTAAAGCAGATGCCCCCCCCCCCCCATCATTCCTCATCAGGCAGTGAACATGAATAATCTGTCTGAGACAACCACTTCCAAGACTGGGCCAGCATCGCCAGTTAGTCAGGCATCCATGATGCAAAGACCAACTGAGGAAATCAAGTCTGCCACAGTAGCAGTCTTGTTCCTAATTGATTTGGCATTGCAAAGCACTGCAAACAGGGTACAAATGGAGGCTGCCAGCTTTATGGTTACCTGCCCACTCAATCTGGTGGGGGCCCAAGGTATGGGAACCAACCACATGTGGCCTCTATCTATGTACCATTTCCAGTGCCTCCAGGTCCTCACCAACCCAATAGTGCCCTCCATTAGTAACACTGCACTCCACTGCCTACAATCCCCTCTCCTAGCAGTGCCCACCTCCCTTCAGTACCTAAATGTCTTCACTAGCAGGAATGGTCATTGAAGAGGGGAGATCAAGCAGCTGGAATGGAGACTAACTAAACCTGGGTGCCTTGAGACATAAGCACATAATGCTACTGTTCACCCACAAATCCATCCACAACAAAACCTCCAACTTCTCCCTAACATATTAACAAACCCCTCACTCATCTTAAAACCCAAAGCAGACATCCACAACATTGACATTATCACTAATACATTAAAGATCATAACCCATACCAGCAATCACTCACTAGCCTAACTACTCTCACAGATGCCCACTCTCCCTAAAACAACAAACACAACAAAAGCAATATAGAAAATAAACAGGAGAATCCACATGAAGCATTCAGTTCAGGGTGAAAAGTACTGTACATTTAGCAATAAAATTCAGATAACGTTCAGTTCAGCAGTATCCAGATCTGAAAATCAGGCTGTGCACACAACTGATCATTTCCTAAGCACAGGTCAGGAGAATTATTTCCCAATAGCAGCTCTCTCATTACTGCTTTAGGGAGTTCAATAGCAAAACAGGAATAATAGCAAGATTTGTGAGCCTGCAGGTGCTGTCATCACTGTCCACTGTCATCTGGAGATGTTTGTACATATATTCTCTTTCTTTAACTCCAGCCACTCAGCCAAGGTAATCCACAAGTGGGGCAAAGCCTCCCCCCACTCAAGCTGTCTCTGCCGGTTCAGGCTTGCATGGTGGCTGAGAATGACAGCAGTTCCCTGTTTTCGCTCCATTGCACTTAGCCAAAGAATCCATGAAAGAAGCCCATTGATCCCTCACAGACTGCAACTTCTCCAGACTACAGCCACCCAATGGTTAGAGTGTCATCTTCAGGAGTGGGTGAGTCTGGGCATTTTCTTTGCTCACCCAGTCAGACCTGACCCTACTCTACAACACTCCTCCAGCAGTTTTTCCAGGTTAGCTAACCCGATGCTGTGGGACAACCAGAGTCTTAAATCAAGCAGTGACCTTACTAGATCCTGGCACTTAGATCTCAAAGCACTGCACTGCAGCGGTTGCTACAAAATGAAGTTGCAAAGTTGAAAATGCAGTATCATGAATTCACCAAAGACTGAATATAAAAGGGGGGATTAAACAAACACAAACACAAAAAATGTTGGCAGAAAAAGACCATTGGTCTATGCAGTCTGCCCTGTTTTACTCTATTCTACCCAGAAGCTAATGTCTAGTGGGGGTGATTGCCCTCATCCCCCCTCCCTTGCTTACCTGGCCTACTGCTTTCCCCCGTGTTACTATAAAGTCTCTTACCTGGTCCCAGCCATGGTTTGAAACTATTAATGTTTCTTGCACCCATACCTTCTGTTGGATTCTACCTCAAAATAATAAAACTAACTCCTAAGCTATCTTACTAAACCCTCTTTTTAACACTGGGTCCCTAACTGTTCCAACACACTAACTACTACCTTCCCTGCAATAAAATGATCAAACCAGGAAAAGGCTGATGATGAGAGCACCAAGTTGCTTGCTTTCAATATTAACTAATGAGCTCTGGATTCTCCTTATGAAGCTAATTCTCAGTGAGTTTTTTTCAAATTTGAAGATCAGCTGCAGAGCTCCAAACAGAGTGCTATCTCAGCCTGGCTGCCATCATCTGTTATGTGGAAAAAGATATGAAGCACAATTTAAATGATGTAGTCATCTGGTTGGCACATTTGAAATGGTGTAAATCACATGGGGTTACTTTTCTGTTCTAGTTCTGGACTGCTTAATTCCCCACAGCCTTCTTTCTCTTTCATCTCTCTGTATACAGTCTGCTTATGCCTACAGAAGCCAGCTGCTTGAGTCCCTTTTAGCACCTATTAATGAGTTTGTTTGTCTATGGTCCAGGTGAGATCAACCATCTGGGAAAGCATGTTACAGCAGAAAAATAGGTAGAGGAGATATATTTGCACCTAAGGAACCAAACAGAGGCTGGGCTTGTACATGGTCACTATTAAATAGGGGCCGTGTGCTAAAGTTAGGGGTGATGCGAGTAAGCATTTCTTCACCTAGAGAGTGATAAGTGGGGAGTAGTGATCAGATTCAAATGAACAAAAACATTACTGGGTGTAGCAATTATTTCATAAAAGTTTATAACCCCCCGGCTTACCATTAAGGCACCGTGCATTTGCAAATCAACAATGCCAGCCACTGCTGATGGAGCCAATGAACTAGCACTCCTGACCAGAAGGATATAGACAAGGACATAGAGTGGAGGTAGTCCAGAGAAGGGCAACTAAAATTGTACAGGATCTGTGTGAAAAGCCCTGTGAGGAGAGACTGAAGGACCTCAATATGTACACCCTGGAAGAAAGGAGGAGAGGGGGGCTATTACAGAGTCTTTCAAATACCTCACATATATAAATAAGGTACAAAAGGGAAGCATTTTTCAGAAAAAAAAAATGCTCCAGAACAAGGGGTCATGCTATGAAGCTGGGGAAGGGTAAACTCAGAGGAGATGTGAGGAAGTACTTCTTCACAGAAAGAATGGTGGATGCCTGGAACAGCCTCCCAGCAGAGGTGGTGGGGCAAAAACTGTAGCAGGGTTCAAGAATGCATGGAGTAGGCATAAGGGAACCTTAGTGGTAAGGCAAGGGGGAAAAGAGCCAGAGATCAAGTAGGGTCTGTGGTAATATAGTAGGTAGGTAGGTACTGTAGGTGAAAATGGACATTCTAGGTGGGCCAAATGGTCCTTATCTGCAATCAAATTCTATGTTTCTGACTGTACTGGGAATTCCCCAGTCCTCACCCTGACTGAATTGGACATGTAAGTGCATCTGTGGAGGGGTGGTTTGGGGCTTGAAATGCTTTTCAGGCAGAACAAAGGGTAAATAAGGACATTTTGGAAAGTCTGCCTATGAGCTACAAATGTGGTTGCCATCTTCATAACCTCTGACTAGAGAGAGTATGACAATGCAGTCAGAAGGTCACTAGACAGCAAATTATTTGTTTATCTATTAGCAAATTCTGATTTACAACCTTTGAGTCATGGACTAATTTACAAAGGCACCTCATCGGGGGGGGGTTAGACAGAGTTACATAGTGTGGTTACAACAGTGACAACAGTACAGGTGCAGAACATTAAACATAGAGTACTCATAGGTTACATGATAATGTTACTTATAATAGGTTACAGTCATATAGAAGGTACCCAAGGGTTACATTGGAGGTACAGCACTGGACATACCTAGATAAGATCTGGAGAGGGTGGAGGTAGGGATGGGGAGTGGGGTGGGAAGGAGGGGGAGAGGACAGGCAGTCCCGAGGATGTTGTCAAGTCAGGGAGGCCTGACAGGAGGATCCCACAGTTAGATTAATTAGGTGCAACTACAGCAATGCACATCAAAGAGATGGTTCCAGAGGGTGATTTTGAAGGGACCAATTTTGGCAATGTCTGTGATGCAGAGTGGGAGGGAGTTGAATAGAGCAAGGGCTCGGTAATGAAAGGACCTCTGGGCTAGCAAGGTCTTGGTTCTGGGCACCAGAAAGGTGGTCTTGACAGAGCTATGGGTGGCAACAGATGAGGACGCACATTGTAAGAAAGCAGAAACCCCTGGGGGGGAGATCCCTAGAAGAGATTTTTTGGCAAGCAGGCAGGTCTGGTAGTGCAGAAGCTCCTCAAAGGTAAGAAGGTTGGTGGTGGCGTAGAGCAGGCAAGTGTGAGTGTGGCTAGGGGATCATGTCAGGAGCCTGCAGGCCTTATTGATTGAGAGCTGGGATTTTAGTCGAGGCGGTATTGTCTGCCACTGCATAAATGGGTAGGCAATAGTCCACTAGCAACAGGATGGAAGAGGTGATGGCCAGCCTGAGGGCATCTTGGGGAAGGCAATCTCTATGATGGTATAGTAGGCCTATCTGAGAATTTATGGTGGAGGATAGGGCATTGATGTGGGTGTGGAAGGTGAGAGCTGAGTCGAAAGTGATGCCTAGATATTTGTAAGCGGTCACATGCTCTAGTGGGTGCAGAGTGCTGGGGAGAATGAAGAGGAGGGCATTCTTGGCCTTGTTTTGGTGATGGGAGAAGAGCATTGACTTAGTCTTCTTTAGGTTAATGACAAGTCAGTGGTCAAGGAACCACTTTTCAGCTTGGTTGTAGGTGTGCTGGAGGGATACTTGAAGAGAAGAGGAATCGGGGTGGGAGGCAAAGAGAACCGCATCATCAGCATAGAGGAGCATTTTTCCTGTGCAGGAACTGGGGAGAGTGTTGAGGCAGATGCTAAAATGTACAGGGCTCAGAATGGAGTCCTAGAGTACCCTGAAATGAATGGGTCAGGTATTGGACAGGGTGTCGTTTATCTTCACATGCTGGGATCTAGCAGAGAGGTAGCTGGAGAACCAGGCAAGGGGACCAGTAGAAAAGCCCAGTTGGTGGAGGGAGTTGAGCAGGAGGGGGTGACAAATAGTGTCAAAAGCCTTGGAGAGGTGTATGAAAACTGCGCCGGCAAGGTTGCCGGAGTCAAGAGCAGAGTGCAGGTATTAAGAGAACTCCAGGAGACCAGTAGTGGTACTGTGTCATGGACGGAAACCATGTTGTTCTGGGCACATTATGTCATATTTGGCCAGATACTCAGAAAGTTGAATAGACACTATTTTTTCTAAGGCTTTAGAGAGCGGGGGGGATAGAGATTGGCCGGTAGTTGTTAGGCATGGGCCAATCTCTACTCTTATGTATAGGGGTGATTTCAGCTGATTTCCAAGCACTAGGAAACTGACCGTGGCATAGAAACTGGTTTAGTAGGTCTGTAAGGGGAACTATGATGACATCTAAGACCAGGCAGAGGATCCTGGAGTCTAAGGGGCTTTGGCAGGTGCAGCCTGGCTACATGTGGGGATATACTGTAGTGTGCAGGTAGAAAGGATGGTGATCCAAGGCAGGGGGGGTAGAGGCAGGGATTGGGTCAAAAAAGTTGTTGAGAGGACAGAGCTTAATTCAGAGAAGGTGGTATTGAGGCAATCAGCTATGCAAGTTGGATCTGTAGTGATGGTGCCATCGATGGAGAGCTGGGATGGTGGGGGGAGCAGGTCTTCCCATTAAGCTCTTTCATGCTGTCCCAGAAAGTCTGTGTGGAATCCCAGGTGAATGCGAGGGTGGTCTAAAAGTGCTCTGCCTTGGCACATCTAATGGCTGAGGTGCACTGATTACATGCCATGTTGTAGGCTTGTCTATTAGTCAATTTGCCTGATTCGATAGCGATGTGCCAGAGATTATCCCTATGCTTAAGTTTTTGGATAAGGGATGGGGAATCCATGTGGCATTTTGTTTTTTTGGTACGGATTCTGGTGTGGGGGCCAAAAGATCACAGGCCTTGCTGACGGCATAGGTGAAAAGGTCTAGGGCAGAGTCAATATCAGGGGCATGACTGATGGGGGACCAGTCCAGCTGTGCTAGATGCAATTTTAGCTTTCTGAGACCCCCAGGGTGCAGGTGCCGGCGCAAGGTGGCCTGGGACAGAGGTTTCGGTATAGAGGATGACCAGAGACTGAGGACAGGTGAGTGATCACTAAGTGAGTCAGGGATGACATTGATATCCCGATTTTATGAAAGTGGTTCGATAGTATTACACCTAGGAGGGTGCTAGAGCCACTTGTCCAGTTGATTCTAATTAGGCTCTGAAATCTACGGCAAGAGCAACAAGGGTCATGGACTTGTAGTAAAATTAGCTAATGTAGGTACCTTTGCCACTTCCAGTCACCTTTCACATGACAAATCCCCAGACTAGAAATGTGTGAAGTTGGGGAACTTCACTTGTGAAGTATTTCTGAGTGTCCCTGACCTCACTTTACCTGCAGCTGCACTTCATGTAGTTTTCACATAGTGACATGCCAACTTTTGCCAGGGTTAAACTAAGTGTTGTAGCAAGTGTTGTTAAAGTGACATCACATATTTTTTACCAGTGAATGTTACATAAAGTGGCCTTTGTTCTTTTATGACAATGCTTTATAAATGAGCTTTTTAAACTGTTTAAGCCACTCTCGAGTTCTGTAACAAGCACCCCACCTACTACCTAGACTGTTGGAAATTATGTACCTCCAACAAGCCACCCTCTAGCACTCACATCCCTGCTCCCCCCACAGTCCTAGCAAAGTTTCCTATGATAAGAAACATATAGTCATATTCATAGTAGAAAAGATCTTCCCTTCCTCCCACCCACACCACATCACCTAAACGTCACACCAACCACTTCCCTCCCTCACTGTGCCTATTCCATGAGTCAAGGATCCTACCAGTCACCCCATCCTTCCTTAGTCTTTAACACCTAAAAAAGGGTTCCTGAACAACTTCAAAAATCACCTCCTGAACTGTGACTGGTCCATCGACTCGGCCCCGTCCATTGACAGTGCACTCTCTCATTTTATTTCCACCTTCAAAGCCACATGTGACCTATTTGCCCCAGTCTCAAAACAGGTTATCAAAGGCCACAGCACTCCTTGGATCTCACAAGAACTTCTTGACCTCATGCACCACCAGGGCAACTTCTGGCATATAGCCCTTGCTTCTGGACGACCTTTAGATACACAACGCTATAGGGAAGCTAGAAATAAATGTACCCGGGAGCTTCAGAAAGCTAAAGCAGCCCATTTCCAAGGGACCCTCTCATCCTCTTGGGAATCAGGGCACAAGTTCTGGGAAAACATTAAGGAACTCAATGGTAAAACAGCATCCCCCCCTCAACTCACCATTAATGGAACACTCACTCAAGACCTCCTCCACATAGCTAATACTCTTAATTTAACATTTTCTGATCTTAATAGAGTCCTGCCCCCAAACTTCTTTGACCCTCCCCTCCTCCACACTAATACTCTGCTCTTCCATCTCAGGACAGTCTCCACCCATGAGGCCAGATCCTACTTAAATAAATTTCTGGGCAATTCTCGTCATAGTGGTGACACCCTCGACCTAAAACTCCTCCATATCCCCCTTGATACTGTCCTTATTCCTCTTACCAAAATTCTAAACCTCTCACTCTGTCTCATCCAGTTCTCAACCCTTTGGAAATGGGCAGTTGTCCCTCCAATACTAAAAAGTGGTGTCAGCACCTCCCTGAATAGCTATCGCCCCATCTTCATTCTTCCCCCAATCTCCAAGACTCTTAGAAAAAATTGTATCTGACCAACTCACCGATTATCTGTCAAAATGCAACCTGCTCTGCCAGGAACAACATGGCTTCAGAAAGGATCATAGTACCACCACTGCGCTTTTTGAATACACCACTGCAATTCACAAAGCCCTAGACAGTGGACACTTAGTTGGATCTGTTTACATAGACCTAACTAAGGCATTTAATAGTGTCAATCATGCCCTCCTCCTCAAGACTCTGCCCTCCATGGGGCTCTCACTGGAAAACACCTCCTCATTTGAGCACTACTTAAGTGACAGAACTCAACAGGTCAAAATTACCTCAACCCTATTCTCGAGCCTCCCTGTTCACTCAGGGGTTCCCCAGGGTTCCATCCTGAGGCCTCTCCTATTTAGTCTCTTCCTGAACTCAATCCCCATGACTTGCTCTGGTCGCTGCAATTGTATGCGGATGACACTGTCATTTTCTGCTGTCAGTCTACCCCCCAACTTGCCCTCCAACATTTCTTCTTGGAAGCTGAAGCATAGTTCACTGCACACAAACTTTGTTGAATTATAAAAAAGCTAAAGCTACGATCTTCTCAAGCCACCAAAGCAGCCACAGGGACTTTCCATTACAGTACTTAACTATCAGGACACCCCACTGGAACAAGATAAATCCTTTAAGTACCTGGGTGTTACCCTTGACTCCTCCCTTACCTACCATGAACACATCCATCTACTAAGCAAGGCCATCAGTTCCAGAATTGGACTCTTATACAGGCACACACATTGTATGCCACCTGAGGCACTCCACCTAGCAGTGTCCTCTTCTATCCTCTCCCTTATTGACTATGGGATAGTCTTCTATGATGCAGCCGACAGCACTGCTCTTCACCATGTCACGACTGCCCTGAAAAAAGCCTACTGGCTGGTAGTTAGGTGTGACAGGTGGATCCATACTTGGGATCTCTATAGGCTTACAAACTGGCTTAATTTTGATGGTAGACTTAAATACCACTCATGCCTGCTTGCCAGGAAAATTTCCAACAAACTCTCCCTGCTATGGCTTCATAACCTAACTCTGCCTACTCCCCAACCCAGGGCTATCAGAAGCTCCTCAAAAGTCTCCCTATTAGTTCCCCACTGCAGGATATCCCTTGTGCAATGAGCTTTCTTCTGCAGGGCACCCTGTTGGTGGAATGACCTGCCTGCTCCTATCTCTTTGGAATTGAAATTAGGCCCCTTCAAATCTTACCTAAGAGAGTTTCTCCTCCCCTCCTGTGCCTGTGACTCTGTCCAACCCTCTGGCATTGCCCTCCATTCCACTGTACAAGGTCAACTCTGACTGGACAAGCTTATAACAATTTCTGTTTTTTATCAATATTGTTTTACTGTCAGTACTACATTGTATATTATTGTCATTATTGTTTTATTCTCAGTATTACATTGTATATTATAACTCTGTATATCTATGTTTTCCATGGTAGACCCAGGGTACTTCCACTACTCTCAGACTTTGTTATATCCAGCAGTGTACATCCTGTTGTACATGATTTTCTACTCTGCTTTATTGTTATATTGTTATAATTGATGCAGAGCCTTTACAAAGGAGTCTCTGACTCAAATGTTTGTAATTCCAGTTGTTCATTAAATAAAAAATACATAAAACTTAGCCTTCCCCAACCCCAAATATAAAGGATACCTGTAAAAACGTAAACCTTCCAGCTTTTCAAGGATCTGTGAAACTCCCCTTCCACATGGTGTCCTTCTGTACTAGAATGAATAAATGATGATGTTCTCACTTATGGTAACACCTGATTGGCTGCATGTAAGCCAGTCAGATGCTACTATAGTTGAGGATGTCATCATTAATTCTGAGAATGTTCTATGGCTGAACAGAGCTCCTCAGATGCCCCCCACACAAGTGAGATTTTGCTGAGAATAAAGCACTTGCATACCTCCACCCCCTCCCTGCCCCCAACTTGGCTGACTGAAGAAATTTGCAAGTGGCTTTGGATTGGATGTAGAGGGGGGGCATGCATCTAGGTCTATGGATGTGTGGACGACTACACATATGCAAAGCGAGATCTCTGTACACCACCAGCCTGCATAGGCATCACTCCATGGGTGCTTATCCATTTGAAGACCAGACCTTCAGCAGGAGATTAGAGTGAGAGTGGAGGAAATCATGGGTATGTCCTGACACCATTATTCTATTCTAGGACCTACCAGAAGGAAATCAGGTCAAACAGTTAATCACAGTTGGGAGTAACTGTCAAGCACCAGATTTCCACACACTGGACAGTCTTGTACCTCTTCACTGTCTGCAGTGGAAATAGTCCACCTCTTTGGAGCTTACTAGAAGAGACAAGATGGTAATCTGGTGTGAGTGGACTATGAGCTAAGTGATTTCATTTTCACACTCATAGAAATAGTGATCATATAGCAATTTAGCTGCATACCATGGCTCAAGTAATGTCTGAAAGGTATGCCATCTATGTCACTGGTGAGGTGCTGTGGAAAATATATATTGACAAATTGAAGAAGAAGCCTCTGGAGAGTTCAGAGAGCTCTGAGGTGATTAATTGGTGTTAATTTTCATCACTTTGTCAACCTTAATCATCAGATGTTAACAGGAGTGGTGGCACTGATACAGTCTCTGACAGTGACTGAGAACCAAGAGCTTTGGTTGATAGTGACTGAGTGCAGTTGAAGTCATACTGGAGCCAGAGTTTTTATTGGCTATTTAAGCTATTTTAATGAAAAAGGACTAAGACCCCCTTTACATTAAACTTCAGGCCTCTTTGTCTCTTTGTGTCACTGGGGTTCTGAGGTGATAAGAGGAGTATGTTTTTCAAAAATCTTTTATCAGCATAGGGGAGGGGTCTTTTTAGGATATCTGTGCTAGCTGGGGGAGAGGTGTTCTGCTTTGCCCCAACATGCAGGACATAGGAAGGAATAAGAAGGGTTACAAAATGGCCAGAGGTTATCAAGCTTAAACTAATTATTTAAGGAAAACACATTAGTGTAGTACAAATTAAAAGAAACTGAGTATCTAAACATTTGTTTGAGTTAGACTGGCTTCTTTGGCAAAGGAAATGCTGTTTGAATCCTCCTTGTTTACCTGTTTTTGTCTCAGAACTTTGTTAAATAGAAACATAGAAGTTGTCGGCAGAAAAGGACTTCTTGGTCCACCTAGTCTACCCTAAAATCCCTACCTAATATACTACTGCAGATCCTACTCAATCTCCTGCCCTACCCCCTACCCTTTTACTACAGTCCCCTTGTGTATATCCCAAGCATGCTTGAATCCCATCCCTGCATTTTCACCCACCATCTCCACTTGTTCCAGACAACCACCACCCTTTCAGTGAAGAAGTACTTCCTGACATCCCCTCTGAGCTTCCCCCCTTCAGCCTCATCTCATTTCCCCTTGTCATTTGGATACTTTTTCTATGGAATACGCCACCCTCCTGTAAAGTATTAATACCCTTGAGGTATTTGAACATTTCCCTCCTTTCCTCTACAGAGTACATATTTGCTTCATTGAGTCTTTCCTCATAGGGCTTCTGATGCAGGCCTTGCACCATCTTAGTTGCCTTCCTCTGTACCACCTCCACCCAATCTATGTCTTTCTGGAGATGGGGCCTTCAGTACTGGACACAGAACACCAAGTGAGGCCTCACCATTGATCTATACAGTGGTAACACTACCTCCCTCTTTCTGCTGGTGATATCCCTTTCAATGCACCCCAGCATTCTACTAGCCTTTCTCTCTGCCTTATCACACTGCTTTGCTACCTTCAGGTCATCAGATATGGTGACCCCCGTGTCTCTTTCCAGTTCTGTTGTTTCCATCGCCTCCCCTCCCCCATTCAATATGTTAACTTTGGGGTTTTGTGCCCTATGTGCATACTTTAACATTTTTGGCATTGAAACCCAGCTGTCAGACTCTTGACCAGACTTCTAGTTTTCTCAGATTGTCCCTCATACTTTGTACCCTTTTGGTGTATCCACTCTGTTGCATATTTTTGATTAATTTATTTGCTAGTTTATTTTTTATTAATTGCATTTATTTAATCATTTAATGTCTCAGACTTTGTGTCATTCATGAATGGGCATATCTTCCCTTTAGTCCCTTGGCTATGTTGCTAATATAGACTTAGAAGAGGACCCATCCTAGTACTGACCCCTATGGCACCTCACTGGTTACTGTGCCTTTTTCCTAGTGAACTCCTTTTACCACCACCCTCTGACTCCTGTTACTTAGCCAACTATGTGCCCATTTTACCACCTTTAACCTCACTCCCAGGCTGACACAGCCACAGTGAAGATCATTACAGTGACAGAATTCGATGAAAAGCATCAGGTTGCTGTGATGGTCCCTGCTGGCACCAGTGGTGCATCTCCCATTGTTATTACCCCTGCCCTAGACAACTCAGCCTCAGAGTTGTATATATAGAGACCAGGGGTGTAGGGGGCACAGCCCCCCACATGGAGAGTTGGTGGGTGAAGCCCCTGAAGGAAACGCACAGACATCCCTGACAGTACAATACCAACACTTGGCGTTGTGTTGTTTGCTGTTGGGGATGTCACCTCTGTAGATGTCTCCACAGCATAGGTGAACCACTTGTTTACCAGCCTTCTGTGTGGATCAGTGTTTAAGGCCTTACTAAAATCCAGGTAGGCTACATTCACTGCCCCCCAATCCACTTCCTTAGTCACCCAGTAGAATGACTCGATCAAGTTTGTTTGGCAAGATCTCCCTCCTCTGAACCCATGTTGCCTCAGATCCTGTAATCCACTGGTCGCAAAGTATGCCCCTATCCTTTCTTTTAGCAGTGATTCCATAACTTTGCCCACCACTGAAGTAAAGCTTATGTGTCTGTAGTTTTCTGCTGCATCTGTATTCCCATTTTTGTAAATTGGGACCACATTTGTTCTCTTCCAGTCCCTTGGAATCTCCCCTGTATCCAGTGATAGGTTGAACAGGGCTATCAGAGGTGCAGTTAGCTCCTTCTTGAGTTCCCTCAGTATTCTGGGTTGCACCCCATCTGGACCCATTGCCTTATCTACTTTTAGTTGTTCTAGTTCCCTGAGTACTCTCTCCTCCATAAAAGGGCTAGGGTCTACCTACTTTCCATTAATGTATCTCTCCTCTATTTGTGGCCCATCACCTACCTCTTTCTTCATAAATACTGAACAAAAGTACTTACTCAATGTGCCAGCTTTCTTCTGGTCCTCTTCCACACAATTCCTCCTTCTCATTTTAGTCCTACTATCCCTGCTTTGCTCTTCCTCTTTTGACTTAAATACCTAAAGAATGTTTTATCCCCTTTTTTCACTGACTTGGCAGTGTTCTCTTTTATTTTTGCTTGTGAACTCCTAACTGCTTTCCCTGCCTCCCTTTGCTTTTCCTGATAACTCTCCCTATTATTTTCCTTGTGTGTTGACTTGTACCTCCTGAATGCTAACTTCTTTGCCTTTACTTGTATTCCTCTCTCTGAATGTCTGTTGCCTCTGCTCTTAGGGCCCATCCCCTCTCACTGCCTGACCACCTTCTCACACCCTCCCTGTAGTACTCCTTCGTCCCTCTCTTTCAATTATCCGAAACATGGACTTGGCTTATCTCAAGCTTTTACATACTTCCAGTCCTGGCTGCCTCCCAATCTCTGCCCCTGCCCTTCTTTACTCATTTCCCCTCCCCCTTCCCTGCTTATTTTGCTTCATCTTCCTGCTTTATCCCCTTCTGGGACCGGATTGAACCTAACCAGCCAGTTCTTACCAGCAATACCATTGTTTGTCTAATTTTATGCACCTCAATTGCTCCTTGATCTTTTTAGACACATTGGTTAGTTTTTTACTAGATTGGCATCTACCGGCAATATCATTTGTTGTCCAGTTCTCCAGTGCACTTATGTTGTACAAATTTGACTGACTGTATAATGTTTCTTGCATTGTATCCTACACTTATGCTGGCACCTGTATCTACACATGCATTTTGCTGTAATGTCCCATCATTGTATCTGTTGCTGTTCATTGTGTGTACTCTCCTTTTGAACGATAAACCCCAGGTCCATCTCAAAATTGAGCTTGCTCAATGGTGCCCACCTGGTTAAATAAAGATTTTGATTGATTGATTGATTGATTGATTTTCTCTGCTACCTCCCTGGAGAACCAGAAGAGACTGAGGTGCGAAAGGGGGGTGGGGCAGAGTGGCCCTGTATGTCAATGAAAATATAAAAGCTATAGAAATTCAGAATACACATAAGAAGCCAGAACTGTGAGTCACCCTGGAAACAGGAAATGGGACAGTCATAAGAACTGGGGTCATCTATAGGCCCCCAGACCAGAAGGAGGACATAGACACATTACTGTTAGAAGATATACAAAACATAACAGCTAAAGGGGAGGTTCTGATAATGGGAGACTTCAACATGCCAGATACAGATTGGTCAATACCAGCAGGAACGTCTGCCAGAATTAGACACTTGGTGGATTCCCTGCAGTAAAAAGGCCTCAAACAACTGGTACAACAACCCACAAGAGACAGGGCTATCCTAGATCTAGTACTAACAGGGAAAGTATCAAAGATCTCCAGGTAGAAGGTCACCTGGGAACCACTGACCATCACATGGTATGGTTCAATTTGGCCACTAGAGCTAAATCATCCCATTCCAAGGCAAAAATATGGGACTTCAGAGGAGCTGACTTTGCTAAGATGGCCAACAGAGTTAAGCTAGCCCTGGCAAAAAGAAATACAGCTGAGGGGGTACAGGCCAAGCATTAAGGGTGCCATATTTGAAGCAACATCCAATTGTGTTAGAGAGAAAAGGAAGTGCAAAAGAAGAAGGAAACCACTTTGGTTCTCAAAAACAGTAGCAGAAAAGGTCAGAGCCAAAAGGTTGGCCTTCAGGAAATATAAGGGAATGCAGCAGGATGAAGACAGGGAGACTTACCAAAATTCCCTAAGGGAGGCAGGGAAGACAGTAAGGCAGGAAAAGGCCCAAACTGAGGAAACACTATCACAAACAGTAAAATAAGGTGACAAGACTTTCTATAGCTACATTAGTGAAAGGAGAAAGTTGAGAGGGGGTGTTGCTAAGATCATACTAAGGATTTATGACAGCTAAAAGGCCAAGGCCCATACGTGCTCACATTCTAACCTAATAATATGTCATAGACATAGCAGTAAATAGATATTTATCCAATCTGATTTTAAATTGTGCTTTGTCTTTACTAATAATAATGTGTAAGGGTAAAATATTCCATGGCTTAATTACCCTTAAAGTGAAAAAATATTTTCTCCTAATGTAACTATATGATTGTCTGGTCAATTGAAGTTGATGTCCTCTAGTACTGTGAACAGAATCCTTAAAACATAAACCCAAATTAACCATTAGTTCTGGATCCTGAATTACATCATAAAGAAACAAAAGGTCACCACGTAACCTGCGAGTTTCAAGTGAAAATAAGTTATGTTCTTGAAGCCTATCATTGTAAGACAGATGATACATACCCTTTAAGTGCTTAGTAAATCTTTATTGGACACTCTCTAACTGAATTATGTTAGTTTTTTTATAGGGGGACCATAACTGAGACACATATTCAAGGTGAGGCCTAGCATATGATCAAAAGAGTGGCAACAATACTTCAGGATCTCTTGTAGAAATATTTGTTTTAATTGACCACACCACTTTATTAGCTTTCTTAACAGAGTTATTAATATGGTTCTCTTTCATCAGTAATTATATTGAGTTGATGTGGACCGAATCTATAAATTCTATGTTGATTTGTACTACCTAAATGCACCACCTTGCATTTGGAAAAGTTTAAAGCCATGCCCCACATTCCTACCCATTTGTAGATAGTATCCAAATCTTTCTGAATTTTATCTGAATTTTCCATACTATCACAAGAACCTCCGATCTTTATATCATCTGCTTACTTAATAAATGAAGATATACAATTTGAAGTTAAATTTGAAATAAAGGCCTGAAATAAACCAGGACGCAACACCGAGACCTGGGGTACTCCACTGGTCACATTACCTACATCAGATAAGCTCCCGTTTATACATACTCTTTGTGTATGGTTAGATAGCCAGTTTGTAATCCAGACAATAACGTTCATATTAATTTTTAATTTTTGTAACTTTATTTGTAAGGCCCAGTGTGGCATGGCATCAAAGGCCTTACTAAAATCCAAGAAAATAACATCACAGGGTATATGTTTGTCTGTAAGTGAACTGAAATATTGTTAAAAAATCATCAGGTTAGACTGGCAACCTCTACCTTTTATGAAACCATGCTGGTCTTTATCTGAATTAAGTAATATTGTATTTAATGAATCTCTAAGTAAACATTCGAAAATTTTGCAGATGGTAAAGGTGAGACTGATAGGAAGATAACTCAAACTATCTGTTTTTAAACCTTTTTTATGTATGGGAACAACACTGGTGGTTTTCCATTGTTCAGGAACAAAACCCTGTGACAAGCAATATTCAAATAATAATTTAAGGGGTATTACCAAATAATCCTTTAGTAAAAAAAAGCAATTGCCCAGGTATATTATCCGGTCCCATACAAGTTTTACCTTTTTGTAATTTTAATTTATTTAGAACATCTATAGATGAAAAGGTAATAATATCTAAGCTGGTATTTTGAAATTGAGAAACAGATTTGTCAGAAACTGTGTAATTTTTACAAAAAACATTATTGAAAATATCTGCCATTTCTTTAGGGTTTCGAACAATATGGTCTTCCTCTATAAGAGGGCCCACCTTACATTTCATTTTTTTTAAAAGAATTAATGAAAGAGAAAAATAGCTTACTATTTGTATTTTTAGCATTTTTTGCTTATTCCAGTTCCCAATGTCTCTTAGAGCTCCTAATGGTGGATTTACAATGTTTTTGTGTCTTAATATATTTGGATCAGTTACTCACAGTTTTAGACTTAAGATAGGCAGCATATCTGACCTTTTTCTGTTTTATCAATTTCTTAACTGATTTAGTCAGCCTATTTAGGTTGAAATTTACCCTTTTTATGTTTTATTTTAAAAGGTATAAATTCCTCCTTTAAGAAAACCAGTATGTTATATCAGAATTGCCAATAGTCCTGAAGTAATCTACAGTATATTTGAATTCTTTGTGCCAATTAATGAATGACAAGTATTGTTCCATTTCAGTTCAGAGGAGATACAGGAGCATTTGAGGAGGAGGACCATGTAAAAGCATCTATCCTAAATAGATACTTCAGCTCAGTATTTACAGAAGAGATGGTAGGGCAGGGCCAACATCTCAGCACCATGGACACAGGGGGGAAGGAGGTGAGCATTAGTCCCTTCACAAAAGAAAGGGTCCTACAAGAGCTCGATAAGGCAATGGGACCTGATAGCATACATCCCAGGGTACTAAAGGAGCTAATGGTGGAAAGAGCAGAGCCATTATCAGAACTGTTTAGTGAATCTATGAGCTCAGGAGAGGTCTCAGAAGACTGGAGAAGGGCTCATGTGATCCCATTGCACACGAGTGGTAGCAGTGAAGAGGCAGGGAACTATAGACCAGTCAGTCTTACCTCAGTAATGGGCAAGAATAAGGAGGCACTCCTTAAGGAAAGAATAGTACAACACCTGGAATCCATAGGAGCACAGGATCGAAGACAGCATGGGTTTTCAAAAGGAAAGTTCTGTCAAACTAATCTCATAGATTTCTTTGACTGGGCAACCAGATTGATCGACCAAGGGGGAGCAGTAGATGTCGCCAACCTTGACTTCAGCAAAGCTTTCGATACTGTTCCACATAGAAGATTGATTAATAACCTGGGTAGGCTCGGGGTGGGTCAGAAGTTGGTCAACTGGGAGGCAAACTGGTTGATGGGCAAAAAACAGAGAGTGGTGGTAAATGGTATATAGTCAGAAGAGATGCAAGTCACAAGTGGGGTACCTCAGGTATCAGTCCTGAGGCCAGTCCTCTTCAATATCTTCAACAGTAACATTGCAGATGGACGGGAAGGTAAGGTTTGTCTGTTTGCAGATGACGCCAAGATCTGCAACAGAGTAGATGATCCAGGTGGGGTGGGCAGAATGAGAAGAGATCTGGAAAAAACTAGCAAAATGGTTGAAAGAGTGGTGACTGGGGTTTAATGCAAAGAATTGCAAGATCATGCATATAGGGAAGAGAAATCATGAAGCCACCTATAGGCTCGGCGGGGAGTTGCTGGCAGTCAGAAGGGAAGAAAGAGACTTGGACATCATCATCATCAGCGATGACCTGAAATCATCCAAGCTGACCACAAAAAGCAGTAGGTAAGGCAAGGGGGATGTTAGGGTATATTAGTAGGGGTATCACAAGTCAGAAGAGGGAGCAAATAATCCCTTTTTACAAGACACTGGTTATGCCCCATCTGGAGTACTGTGTGCAGTACTGGAGGCCACACCTTCACTAGGACATTAACCAAATTGAGGCAGTCCAGAGAAGGGCAACAAAAATGGTGCAGGGACTGCATCAGAAAACATACGAAGACAGATTAACAGAGCTCAATATGTATACCCTAGAGCAAAGGAGGGAGAGAGGTGATGTGATGAAAACATTCAAACACCTTAAGGGCATTAACTAGGTGAAAGAGTTAGCATGTTTCAATATAAGAAAAATAGCAGCACAAGAGGACACAGCATGATATTAAAGGGAAGCAGATTAAAGGGTAATGTGAGGACGTTCTTTTTCATAGAGACGGTGGTGGATGCAAGGAACGGCCTTCCTCAGGAAGTGGTGGATATGAATACAGTGGAGGGCTTCAAACTGGCATGGCATAGGAATAAGGGAGCAATACAGATAAGTATGAATAGATAGGCAATTGACAGAGCAAAGGCCGATGGAACCTTTATAAGGTAGAAAATGCAATGGACAGACTGGATGGGCCTTGCAGTCCTTATCTGCTGTCAACTTCTATGTTTCTACTTTTTTTTGTCTTGCTCTTTTTAACTTGTCCTGCACAGAGGTTTGTTGCCTTCCCAATGGCCTTCCTTAATGTTGCCCTTTTCCTCTACCACTTCTATTTCCCCTATCACTGCTAGGGCTTCCCTGAGGCACTCTCTCATTTTCTTGAAAATGGCCCTTCTGAAGTCCAGGACCCTTAATTTAGTATGGTTTGATTCTGGCCCAGATCTTATACCAAACAACACTGTACAGTGATGACTGGTCCTCAGGTAGCTCCCCACAGAGATGTCGGCAACACTGTGCATTTAAGCCTTATATTAAGTTCACTAAAACTAGGAGTACAATATTGGGCAATACTGTAGCATATAAACTAATTAGGCTTGTAAATAAGTACATGTTTCAAAGGTCTAAAAGTAGTTGAATTCCCCAAACCAATCTTTTGGACACTGACCTACCAGACAGCGGGGATTAGCATACAACAGTGCTCAGTGTCAGGTTTCTTCTAGCCTAGTTATATCAGTCAGCACCTTCAAACATGAATTGGCAGTTGGCAAGAACTTACAGAGCCATCGCTGCTAATTTCTTAAATGCTATGTGTTTCCATTTACTATGTCTACTCATCTCTCAGGGTATTGTAACAGTAGTGTCACAACATGACTAGATAGAAAGAGCTTGACACTTAGCATTACTCTAAGTACAGCAGGTGTGTTCCAAATCTAAAATTCCCCAGCCATTTTACAGCAAATTTGGTCACTATGCACTACATGTAGCATTTGGGTAGTATGCACCACCAAATTTGTTGCAACTGTGTGAATCTTACTATGTAAATTGAGCCAATTTGCACTTTGTTGAAAATTTTTGATGCAAAGTGCATTATTTCACAGTCAAGTTGCCTCAAGATGCGTAGTGTAACAGTTCATATAGTAAAATATGTGCAATTGTGTGAATTTTATAACACAAATTTCTGCATTACACTATATATTATGCAAATTGCATATTTTTTTCCACTTTGTATAGAGCTAACTTCAGTTCTATAATACCATACTTTGAGTACTGGTGTCTTTTTTATCTGGGCAAGTAGGAACAGAGACTTCCAGAACTGAGCCATTCACAGTGATTGGAGGTTGGTTAATTCACCCCTCATGAATTCTGGTTATTTTTTTAAATGATAATAAAAGTAAACTCATGTGTTATCCCACCCCATGTCCCCATTACATGTGCAGCATCTGGATTTGGAGTCTACAATGAGAATCACAAACCAAACTACAACAGGATACCATACAGATGGAGATAGAGGTGAGTGGTGTTAATAACAACTCAATATAGATTATCAATTTATCTTCACACCAGCTCACTGAAGCAGAAAGTTGTTCACTGCAAAAAGGCCTTGGTTTTGCTTCTTCCACACTGATTGACAAAGTACAGATTTTAATTGGCTTGAATCTGACTTGTAGGAAGCTGAACCTGAATGCTTTTTTTCATTAAAGAAACACAGATGAGAATATGAGTACTAATCAACAACACAGTGCTTTTTGCCTGGATTCCACCGTTGTCCTCCCCTTTGTGCTGTAGTTGTCACTTTTTAAAGAATTGGTTGAGAGAGAATTTGAGAACTTATTTGATGATCTTCCTAGACTAATGTATTCGAATGTGATAGCTGCTGAGAAAGAAGATATTTAAAAACTTCAGAATGACTATGATTTGGTCATTAAACAAGCAGATAAAGAGTGTGCTGTTGTTTTACAGGATAAATGGGACTACATAGCTTAAGTGAAAAGACAATTAAGCAGTACTGATTTTTATACAAAACTACATGAAGACCCCACATCTGATTTTAAATTTAGTATTGATGAAACAATAGAGGCAGCTTTTGACAAGTGGTTTATTGATAAAAAAACAAAAGATTTTTGATAATGAAGCATCCAGTTAGAGCCACATTCTATGCTTTACCTAAAGTACATAAAACATTAGAACATTTATTTATTTAAACTTTTGGTAACCGGGAAAGGCACACTGAGCCAGGGCTCATTTACAGGTGCAGTCCAAGGGAAGGGAAAACAGTAGGAAACAATATACAAAATGCATTTTACATAATAAACAAACATAATAATACATCTCCCTGGGCATCCCATTGAAAGTAGGTTTGGTTCTCTAACAGAATGTTCATCTCAATATTTGGATTATTTTTTGAGACCCTTTGTTGAAAGCCTATCCTCATGTCTTAAAGATACTAAAGATGTACTGAATTTGGTTCAAGATGTTGTTTTAGATGATGAGATGTTACTTGTTGCACTTGATGTAGAATCTTAATATTCAAATATGCCTCATGAAGGTGTTCTTGATGTAGTCACATAATATTTGAATTTGAAGAATGCTGACCTAAATCCTTCTATCAAATTTTTAGTGAAACTCCTGGAACACATTTAAAAAAATAATGTATTTCTTTTTGATAAAGTTTTTTATTTGTAAATAAAAGGAACAGCAATGTGGACCACTTGTGCTCCCTCAGTAGCCAGCATTTATATTGGCAAGTGGGAAAATGATGTGGTTTTGAATAAAAACAATAATCTGGTTTTAGTGCTGCAGTGGGCAGGGCCCTATAGATCTCCTGCAATTGAAAAAGGAAGACTTTTCCCACCAAACAACAATGTGGAGTTGCATCACAGTCACCTCCACATCCATGAAGCAATCCACTATCTCCATTAGCAGTTGCACTGCACTATTTTTATTCAGTCAGTGGTCACAGTAGAAAACAGCACAGTCCACCATATCCAAGATGGCCACCAAACTTATTGCATATTTGTGACTACTTATGCATGTGCAGAACAGTTTGGAGGCCTTCTTGGACAGGGCAGATTGTGCCATGTTCTGTTGTGACTGCCCCAAAGGTTTTTACTATATATAGATTTCCTCCCCCTCTCTTGACTCTCCCTTTCAGCATCACCACCCCTCTCCAGAAACATAACAGTAACACTTGGGGTGCCCAGTCTCCCAGTGTCATGATCAGAAATCCTTGGTTGGTTTTATTGACCTCCTTTTTGGTTTTATTATAGATATTCTCCCACATGACCCTTCCTCTCAGCACCCCCAGAAACATAACAGTGACACTGGAGTACCCAACCCCAGTGTCACAATCAGAATCTTCAGTCATTTTTTTCTTTCTTAACCCTGTAAAAGATAAACATCCATTGGATGCCTTTGTGCCTTGCATTGCCTCCACCTGACCCTCCCACCCAGCAACCACCACCCCATACCCCCACGCTCTTATTTACTCATTGGGGGTCCAATGACATAATCCTCTCTGGAATGCAGACACATCTTTACTCTTTAAACCACTATGATTCACAAAGGATGTAGCAGAGAAAGTGAAGGACAAAAAGAGGGCTTTCAGAAACTACACGGAGACTCAGAAGAATGAAGAATGGGTGTTGTATCTAGAGAGACAGTGGGAGGCAGTAAAGGAAGTTAGGAGTGTAAAGGCACAAACAGAGGAGAGATTAGCATAGACAGTAAACAGGGGGGACAAAACATTTTATAGACACATTGGCAATAGAAGGAAGGCAAGGGGAGGGATTGTAAGGCTCAAAGGGATGGAAGGGGTGTGTGTAGAGGGTGACCTAGAAAAAGCATTGATTCTGAATAAATACTTCTGTTTGGTATTCACAGTTGAGGTGGAGGGACAGGGACATCAGCTAGGCAGCAGAAACAATGGGGGGGAGAGAGAGAGGTAAACTCCAATCCTTTTACAGCAAAGAAGATCCTGGAGGAACTCATAAAACTGAGGGTGGACAAAACACTTCTACAATGCTGGTTGAACAACACTTTTATTGTCTGGCATCACAGCGATGGGATTTATGTTGACCACAAGTTGCGGTAGACATAAATCCTGTATGTCTCCCTGTCCTTTTTTTCTATCGGGGGCTTCCCTCCCAAACCCCCCATGTGGGGGGCTCTGCCCACCTCACCACTTGTGCTTTAGATTATCAACTCCAGTCGGAGTTGATATGGGGAGGGGTGCAGGACCAGGAGACATGTGCCCCTGTCTGAGGTGCACCACCACAGTGACCTGTTGGCAAAGTGTTGATTTTGCAACAGTGAGATATGCCATTGTGTTGGTGTCACTGCTGGGTTGGCATACTGGACAAAGCAATGGGGCCAGATGATATACACACCAGGTTATTAAAGGAATTATGGATGGTGCTAGCAGCACTGCTGGTGACCCTGTTTAGTGAGTTGCTGGATTCAAGGGTGGTTCTAGAGGACTGCAAGGGGGCAAATGTAGTCCCTCTCCACAAGAGTGGTAGCAGGGAGGAGGCAAGAAACTATATGTTGGTCATCTTTACCTCAGTAGTGGGGAAGATTATGGAGACACTGATTAAGGAAAGGATTGTGGAACACTTGGAAACCATGAAAGCACAGGATCCAAAGCAGCATGGTTTATCAGCAAGAAGGTCATGTCAAACACATTTGATTGACTTTTTTGACTGGGTGACAAAGGAGGTGGATCAGAGAGGAGCAATGGATATCACCTACCTCAATTTCGGTACGACCGACGACACAGTACCCCACTGAAGACTGGAACAAACAAGAGAGAGCCCTGAAGTGGACCACAAAGTGGAAAACTGGGTTGGAAACTGGTTGAGGGACAGCAAGCAGAGGGTGATATTAAATGGGATCAAATCTGAGGAAAAGAGGGTGACCAGTGGGGAGCCTCAGGGATCAGTCCTGGGGCCAGTCCTTTTCAATGTCTTCATCAGTGACATTGCTGACTGGCTGGAGGGAAAGGTTTGCCTATTTGCAGATGAAATCAAGATCTGCAACAGAATAAACATTCCGGGGGGGGGGGTGAATGAGGAGGGATCTGAGAAAGCTGGAAATGGTCAGAGGTGGGGCAGTTGAAATTTAATGCAAAAAAGTGCAAAATCATGCACCTGAGGCAAAGAAACCCTGTGGAGAGCTACAGAATGGCAGGGAAATTGCTGACAGTCAGCAGGGGAGAGATCTAGGGGATAATCATCTCAGATGACCTAAGGGTGGCCAAACAGTGTAACAAGGTTGTGGGGAAGGCCAGTGGGATGTTCGGGAGTAAGGAAGGGGTATCACTAGCAGAAGAAGGTAGGTAGTGATGCCATTATGCAAAATGCGGGAAGAGTTAATTCTGCCAGTGAACAGGAGGCTAGCATGTATGCCTCAGTTCCATTAGACTGCAAACGGCAGATTTGTTGCTTTCCACTAGATATTTTTAGTATAAACAGGCTTAGTTTACCTCCCGCTCATAGAAGAGGTCAAGGAACCCCTTTTAAAATCAGTAAAAGTGCTTTAAGTAACTGTAGAGATTAAGCGCTGAGTTTTTCGTCCCAATTTGAATGTTATACACCTCAAACAGCACAGTAGTATTTCCATGCACATTTGTACATTCTGTGTTGTGAGTACATGAATTAAGGAAGTTGAAATACATTACTGTTCTTTGTGAGCCAAGTCCTGTTAGCAAGCTAGGTAACCCTGTATCTGCATGAAGAAACCTTCTGACTCTCCAGGTGTGTCTTATAGGGAGGGAGTGAGCGGCATATCTTGGTCATTTTTATACATGAGCAAAACCCCTCCTTCTATTTAAGTGGGCAGTACCTTGCCTAATGCAGCTCATATTCCCATAATTAAGGAATAAGTCACTCAAGATCCAATGTGTAAAATAAACATAATGGTTTATATTGATTATTCATATAGGAAAATCAGATTGTATGTAAAAAGGAAATTAATACTTGGGATTATATGTATAAATTCAGTATTTGTATTAATTGATAGGTGGAGTTTTCAATTTGTGGGTGGGATCACAGTCCTATATCAAGGCAGAATTGATGTTGTAATTGAGATAGTCGTTGGGAAAGGACCTGTTTGGTTCACCCAGAGAGATCTCTGAGAGGTCAGGCACAGTCTGATGTTGGTAGAATAGCTCTAATTGTTCATGCCACACCTGTGCTTTTTGTATTTGTTTTCTTTACTTTGAACAAAGTGAGTCTTTAACTTTTATTATTTCAAATGTATTTCTTTTTGAATAAAAATCATACCTATTCAAGGTATGTTGTACCACTTATGCTGTCTCTTATAAAAGTCTTTTCTTACACCCCACGACACTAGTACTAGTGACTGTTACTGCCGCAGTGCATAATTTTAGTCTGTTTAAAATATGTGGTTATATTACTGAAGTTTTCAATTTGCTATGCATTACTTGGTGTGTGTGTGAGCATGTGTGTGACACATGTCATCTAATCAGACACCTTTTGTTGTGCCACATAATAATTGCAGCAATGTGAAGCTGTTATCCACTGCAGCTGTATGATTTTTGTACTTCTTGTGGTATCTTTACTGGTACTAGTAGGGTCACAGGGGCTATAAAACTCGCCTCTGCAGCGAGCGTAAAAGTAAAAAATAACCAGCAATATACCTTTTGTGTGTGTCCAGGGTTTAACCTGGATATTACATAGTCTGATTATGAAAAAGTTTGAAAATTACACACTGTATATCTTTTATATTGGAGCCATACTAAGCAGGAAATAGGAAAGGAGCACTGTAGTTTACCACAGCAGCAGACCGAACTACAAAAGTGCAAAAATAAGTTTATTTTACTGAATCCTGCATTAATACACCTTTTGGCCTCTTATATGTGTTGGGGCTTGCTTTTAAGCTAATTTTGTTTTAAAATTCGCTAGTCTGCTAGCGAGGGACAGCGCAACCCCAGAAGTCATATCCGGGACACAGGGGCTATAAAACTCGCCTCTGCAGTGAGCACAAAAGTAAAAAATAACCATCAATATACCTTTTGTGTGTGTCCAGGCTTTAACTTGGGTACTAAAAAGCCTGAATGTGAAACAGTTTGAAAATTACACGTTGTATATCTTTTATATTGGAGCCCTACTAAGCAGGAAGTCGGAAGGGGGCACTGTAGTTTACCACAGCAGCAGACTGAACTACAAAAGTGCCAAAACAAGTTTACTTTACTGAATCCTGCATTAATACACCTTTTGGCCTCCTATATGTGCTTGGGGGCTTGCTTTTAAGCTAATCTTGTTTTAAAATTTGCTAGTTTGCTAGCGAGGGACAGCGCGACCCCGGAAGTCATATCCGGGCCACAGGGCTATACAACTTGCCTCTGCAGTGAGCAGGCTGAGCATGAGCAGGGTGTGCATAGCTGCACGCGGAGATGCATGTGTCGGCGCGTGTCAGATGTGTCTGCTGGACGGCTGGACATGAAGCATCACATATTGCAACAAGTAAGAATAATAGTTAAAATGGTTTGCATTAAGTGCCAAATGTTTAAATCAGGGGAAAGCCTAGATGATTATGTATGTGTGAAGTGCTTGTTGATAGAGAAACTCCGGCTAGAAATTAATATACTGAAACAGAGGATTAAAACACAGGTAGAAATCACAACACTGGAACAATTTATTGATTCATTGGCAGACGGAGCTGTAGGAGCATGTTTACATGATACAGATGTATCAGCAGCATGTCCAGGTATACAAGAAGCTGAGGAATGGTGCCTAGTTGATAAAACAAAAAACCAATAAGAAGGGAAGAAGGAATATTGGGGGCTTTTCAAATATAATTACCCCTAATAGGTATCAAGCTCTTGCACCAGTAGAAGCTAGTGAACAAAAGCCCAGTTTACTGACCAGATGATCCCTGAGGTACAGCAAATAACTTGTACTAATATTAGTACAGCTCAGAAAGAGGCCAAAAATAAAATTAATCCCAGGATAAAAAAAAATGCTTCTTTATAGGGGATTCAATGCTGCACAACACTGATAATATATAATGTAAAAAATCGAAATGAATACACTACAGTCAGTGTACTGCCAGGAGCAGGCACTAGTAACATCAAATAGCTGATACCAGGTTTGTTGGAGAATACATCTGCACCTGTTGTAATATTGCACATAGGAGTAAATTATGTTGGGAAAATTGGATTACCTGAAATTCAGAGTAATTACGAATATGTGGGCACCTATTTAAGCAATAGAGGATGTGATTTAATAATCTCGGGACTATTACCTGTCCTCAGGGCCAATGATATGTTAAATAAAGATATACAGAGACTAAATGGGTGGTTAAAGAGGTGGTGTTACAGGGAAGGGCATGCTTACATTGATCAATGGCAGGATTTCTGGGACTTTCGCCTGTTCACACAGGATGGATTGCATTTAAATAAACATGGCAAATGAGTGCTAGCCCAAAAGTTGAGATACATTACAGATGTTCATTTAAACTGCCTTCGGAGGGGGAAGGGGGCAGCACAAAGCCCAAGCCCATTATTTCAAACAAAGATACACAAACGCACTGGAAATTTTTATTAGTTAATGCCAGAAGTATTACAAATAAAATGGACAAATTAAAATGAATATTAAAAACTTCCCAAATACATATTTTTGCTATTACTGAGACCTGGTGGAATGATAAAGATACCTTGGGTAGAGAAATTCCTGGATATACACTATACACAAAGGACAGAACATTTTCCAGAGGAGATGGGGTAGCACTGTACATTTTGGATAGTACAACATCAGAGAATATAGAAACAGCTAGCTGGGGTAATTCAGAAATATTATGGATTAAGATCTCACCACCCAATGATCCCACTATTAATTTGGGGCTAGTGTACAGACCACCATCCATTGTTGATTCTGATGACCTTATATTACTAGATTTTACTAAACAGTTGGTTGCAGCAAAAAATTCAATATTATTGAGTGACTTCAATCTCCCGGGAATTAAATGGGACACATTAGAAACATTTACACCCATGGAAACCAAATATTTAGAGATTTAGAGATTTTCAGTTTGGTTGGATTAGATCAACATGTACTGTAGTTGATAGTACTAGGGGGAAAAACATATTAGATCTGGTGTTAAGCAATTTGAGTAATAGCATTCATAACTGTATTACACTGCCTCCATTGGGCTCAAGCAATCATGCCATGGTCAGCTTTGAATATTCGGGGTAACTTGGTAAATCACTCAGGGAGTACAATCATCCACATGTATGATAAAGCAAATTTTAAGTTAATAAAAAATGAGATGACAGCTTGGAACTGGCAAAATGAATTTGCTAACTTAACAGTATCAGAAATGTGGAGTACATTGAGCAATACAGTTGGCACACGGGTCCATAGGCATCCAATAAAATTTCCAATAAAAAAGAAATATAATGGATTCCAGAAATCTCTTCCCTTATGGTAGACTCCCCCAGTTAGGAAACTAATTATGCAAAAAAATATAGCTTACTTAAAGGCAAAAAAGAGTAATAACAAGATTTGTTGGGAGCTATTTAAAGAACAATTAAAAAATACCAAAAAGGCAAGAATAACCTTAGCAAAAAAAAGACATATGAATACAAACTAGCAACCAAAGTACAAAATAATTATAAATCCTTTTATTCTTACATTAACTCTAAAAGGGGAAACAATAGTAGCATTACATCCCTGAAAGATCCAGCTGGCTGTCTAAACTCAGATAATCAGGAATTGGCAGATCTGTGTAATGTATATTTTGCATCAGTCTTTAATAAGAGGCAATGTATACCAACTAAACAGCGAAATATATCACGGGGATCTAGCATTACACTAAACATCCCTAATGTAGCGCAAAGGCTTCAGGATATAAATCCTAATAAAGCACAGGGACTGGATGGAATCCATCCAAGAGTAATTAAGGAACTGGCACAAGAATTGGCAGGCCCAGTAACTTACATCTTCAAAAAATTCCTGGATATGTCTGAAGTGCCTGCTGATTGGAGACAGGCACTGGTCATAGCAATATATAAAAAAGGATCTCATCAGCAAGTTGAAAATTATTGCCCTATCAGCCTGACCTTGGTCTTGGGTAAAATCTTGGAGACTATAATTAAGGACCAAATCCTTGACTCTCTGAGTAGCAAGGGTATCATTGATAGGTCACAATATGGGTTTACTAAGGGCAGATCATGCCAGACAAACCTTTTAGAATTCTATGGTAAGGTCAACAAAGCATTGGATACAGGCTACTTGGTGGATGTTGTCTTCCTTGATTTTGCAAAGGCATTTGACGGGGTGCCACATGAAGAACTAATAGGAGCACTCAGGAATATGGGGGTCCATGATAAAGTTTCTTCTTGGGTGGAGGCTTGGCTGAGGGATAGGAGGCAGAGAGTATGTGTGAGAGGAGTATGCTCAGAGTGGGTGGAAGTGTAAAGTGGGATACCTCAGGGATTGGTGTTGGGACCATGCCTTTCTAATTCTAGTATGAGTGTCAATGATGGGGTATGGCTATCAAAGTTTGCAGATGACACACAACTGGGCTACTCAGTCAATAATATTAATGAGGCTACTATAACGCAGTGGTCTAAGGCTCTGAGCTGCAAATCTGGTGACATCCAGCAGACCAGACCTGGGTTTGAATCCCACAGCTTCCACTTGCATACTGTGTGGCCCTGAGCAAGTCATTTAACCTCCTTGTGCTCCCAGGTCGCTCCTGTAAAAAAGCTTCCAGCTTAGTGTGCTATGCCTGGTTAAACAACTAAATAAAAAAAAATTGCAAACAGCACTTACAGGATTGGAAGAATGGGCAAAAACCAAGAGATCATCATTTAATGCTGATCAATGTGTTGTTATGCATATAGGCAAGAATATCTTGCATTATTAATACAAACTAGGTAACAGTGAGCTGAGGATAGTACAGGATGAAAAAGATCTGGGAATAAGAGTTGACAATGAACTAAAATTTGGACTACATTGTAGCCAGGTGGTTAGGAAGGCAAGTGGAATACATCACTGTAAACGCAAGCATAGGGTGCAGAAAAGGGCAACTAAGGGCATAAAGGAAGTTCAGGATTTGACTTATGAACAGAGATTGGAAAAACTTGGACTATATTCACTGCAGTATCGTAGATTACGTGGGGACATGTGACAAATATTTAGAGCACTTAGTGATGACCAATTAAGGGAGCAACTAGATTTAAAATTAAGGAAACAAACATATGATACTAGGACACATTACTACCAACTGTATAAAGATAAATATAATACTAAAAGAAGGGAAAACTGGTTTATTATAAGAACAACAGGAATTTGGAATACACTACCAAGTGAAGTAGTGACAAGTCCTACTATGAATACCTTTAAAAACAGGCTAGATTCTTATTTGATTAATAAAGGCATACGTGGGTATTGTTAGAAAACTGGTGAGCTATATGGACTTATGTCTTCTATGCTCTGATACAACCTATGAACCTCTGAACCTAGTAACAGTTACTGTAGCAGTGCATTACACTGCCCCCCCCCATGTCCTACCCCAACTGGCAAAGGTATTCTTTTCCCGATTTGAATTTCTGATGGTGAGCACTGGTTAGGTGTTGTGCCTTTGTGTCTGAATCTCTTCAGTGCACAGTGCAATCTTAATCTGTCTGTGCATTTGCATCTCTTTAGAGCCCAATCTCCATCTGTAATTTAAGTCACAGTTGTTTCTTTGACTTCCCTTCAGAGTACTAGATAGGTGTGATGCTTAATTCTGCATGAACATTGTACTCATTAATATGCATTTTTAAGTCAGGACCATCATCACGAGTCACTCGTGATACAAATCACATTCTTCATCATCATGGTTACAAATACAGTTACAAATCATGATTCATGATCATTCACATTACGAATCACAACATTATTTTTTTTCTAGTTACTTGGATGTATTGTAAGCCTGTTTCATAGTATCTTTACAGGATTCACCACCCCACCATTGTACTTACTGATATGTGCTTTTAAGTCTGGGAGTTTTAAGCTACAGCTCATCGGAGAAATACAGCTGTAGTAGGTAGGCATTCATGTTTCTTCATCATCACGGTCACAAACGCAGTCACAAATCACGAGTCACGATCATTCACATTATGAATCACAACATTAATTTTTTTCTAGTTACTTGGACGTATTGTAAGCCTCTTTTGTAGTATCTCTCCAGGCTTCACCACCCCACCGTTGTACTCATTGATATGTGTTTTTAAGTCTGGGAGTTTTAAGCTACAGCTCATCAGGGAAGTACAGCCGTAGGCAGTAGGCATTCACATTTTTTCATCATCACGGTCACAAATGCATTCACAAATCATGATTCACGATCACGTCATGAATCACAACATTAATTTTTTTTAATAGTTACTTGGATGTATTGTAAGCCTGTTTTGTAGTATCTCTCCATGCTTCACCACCCCACCATTATAGTCATTAATGTTTGTTTTTAAGTCAGGGAGTTGGTAAGCGTCAGCAGTACATACACAGACTAGAAAGAAGACTGAATGCACACATGCAGTTTAGTACAGTATAGTTGCACTGTTCAGAATACAAAGTGTCATGCATATGGAGGACAACAAAAAAGTGCATAATTACATACAAGGGTCAGCGATGGTGGAGGAATACATTTTATAACACAGCAAGGAAGGTGTAGGGGGCACATGGTGTGAGGAAAAAAAATATGGGATCCCATGGTGATCCAGCAGCAGTTCCAGCATGGACATAATTTGCAACTGATGTTCTTCTATGTGATCCAGCTGCTGCTCCACAACACTCACCCTCTCGTTATCCTCAACAGCACTCCAGAGAACTGCCAAGTCAGCCTTTGTTACATGCAGTTCTCTGGGGTCCACACATTCTACAGACTGACCTACTGGTAGTGATGGTTGGGGGTGGGGGTGCTGGTGGAGCAGCAGGTGCTGCTGTGGCCCTCCTCTTCTTAGGGATGCCACAATGCACAGCTGCACACTCTGCCACAGAATGGCCAGCAGGTGCAGGCATGGTCCATTCTGTGGCAGCCTACCACTCCAACTACTGGTGATTGAGCATATGGGTGCACTGGCCCTCAGTCCTCAGGTGAGTCCCACAGGAGCCACGGTGCACCTCCACCTCACATAGGCATCACTTGACCACACTGCTTCCCCCCCACACATTAAAAAACTGCCAAACAATGGAGGAGTGGGGGGGGGACCAGGCACAGGCAGGGGATGGCCAGATGAACTGGCAGCTGGCTGGTCACAGTGTTGAACATGGATGGGATCCACACCTGGGCCTGGGGGAATAGGCACATCCTGCTCCTGAGAACCTGAACTTGGTGGTGGTGGTAGTTCAACTGCTTAAGAGTCAGGACAGGAGGTGGTGCTGGTCCTGCTTCCAGGGTGGGCACTTACAAGTATCAAGTGGTCCAACAGGAATGGGTGCCCATGCCCTCCACACATGTGCATGGTATGATGCTTACCACTACCGCGCTCTCCCAGAGCTGCCCCCACCCAGACATTCCCTCACCCTGGTCCATCTCTCATACTGAGCTCCCTCAGTGTGAGCAATTACTACTCACACTGTCACATAACACACACACAGTCACACAGACAAACAACTATTTATAAAGGTAAGAAAAATAAAATTTACAGAAAGAACAAATTAAGTAAAAAAGAGTACAGAAAAGACACAAAAATGTAGCTTTTAAAAAAGCTGTTGGGTCTAAATCAAAGTTTAAATCTCCTCCTCGCTCTGATCTCCAAATATCAGCAGTCACAAAACACACTACTCTCTCTCTCTCTCCATATGCACAGGAGAAAGCAAAAGTATCTGCTTGTATGACTCACTTTCTTCCTGCCTAGTTAAAGAGCATGTGACTTACAGTACTACAAGCCATGTGATGTGTGGGGGGGCTGCCAAATCTGAAACACCAAGTGGATCACTTATGAGGAACGCAAAGTCCATTGAAAACAATGACTGCCTTACTTCGCATTGCCATTCCACCTTAACGCGAAGTGGTAATGACAAGACGGAGTGAACACTTTGCATTTCCCACTCCACGTAGCAGATTGGCATCGCGAAGTGCCCACTTCACGTTCACTTCACCAGCGGAATTTAAATTCGCTGCATCTCTAGTCCCTACATGAAATCACCTCTTGGACAGAAGCTGAAAATTTTCTCTGTCCTTTTTCATGAGGCAGGGTCATAGGAAGGCTATGTTCCAAATTTGCTGTCAATTTTATTTTTAAGAAAGGTTATGAGGCTGTGTTGACTTTTCCAAATGCATGCTTGTAAGTTTGGTAATGTTCAGTATTTTTACTCCATATTTTCAACATAGCAATTTCTTTACAACACCTCATGAATGTGATAGGTGTTATGTTTCAATTCCTGCCAAAAATGTGTTTTTGCATCACAAAAGTTGATTTTGCAGTCCCTGCACGAAATCACCTTTTGGCCAGGAGTTGAACTTTTTCTCTGCCCTTCTTTATGAGGCAGGGTCATAACAAGGCTATGTTGAAAAGTTGGTATACAAATATTACAAAACAACAAATTTATGAGTCTACATTACATTCTGTGAACACAGACTCATAACTTTGGTAATTTTCAATATGTTTACCCCAAATTCCTCAGCTGCAGCCCCATCAGCTCTAGACAGAATTTGTTTAATAATGTAATTACTTGGAAAAGGTATATTGACGATGTATTGTTAATATGGAGAGGTGATGAAAGCATTTTACAAAATGTTATACAGTACCTCCATGAATCAAATCTGCATGTAAAATTCACATACACATGTAGAAAAGATACTATCTCCTACCTAGACTCATCATTGAAAAGAGACTGTGACAGAAGTATCAATGCAGACATTTTCAGGAAGGATGTGGATGGCTACACCCTGTAATTGGCCTCCAATTGCCATCCACATCATGTGACAAAAAATATACCTAAGGGGCAGTTTTAAGGGTAAGGAGAAATTGTTGCTTTAAATCTAGTTTTGAAAATGGAGCAGATGAACTAACCAATAGACTTTTGGAAAGTGGTTATAGTACAAGAAATGTTTTTGAAGCCAGACATTTTGCTCAAACTAAACAATGCTCTGATTCACTGTGGAGAACTGCAAGTGTTAATAACACTGGGAACAGATTAAACTGGGTTACAACTTTCTCTACACATTCTGGTTACCATGAGCAAACAATTAAAAAAAACATTGGCAAGTCCTATCAGCAGATTCAGGAATTAACGATATTGCATCCTTAACACCACGTATGTTTTACAAGAAAGCACCAACTTTAAAAGATATGATGGTTCACAGCCATTTCATTGATAAAAAGCCAACATCATGGCTTAAAAGCCAAATAGCCTGCTTCCAGTGCAAACATTGTATTTATTGTAATTATGTGCGAGGGGAGAAAGAATTCACCACTGTTAATGCAGGGTGTAATTATGAGGTATGTCATTGTCTGACTTGCAACACCACAGGTATTATTTATTTATTAAAGTTTTGGAATTACAAACCTTTGAGTGATTGCAAAGGCTCCACGTCAAAACAAACAGACAGATTTCTTTAAGACAGATTGAACATACATCACAAATTAGGATAATACATTTGTACTTTACATAATTACATCAAACATTTACTGTACTTGGTTTGTCTCTCTAGGGTTGATTATAGACCCTGGGTCATTGAGGTGTAGTGAGATTAGTTGCAGCCACACATCTTGGAGTGAATGAGATGTCTCTTGATTCTGTTTTTAAACTGGCCTAGCCTAGGGGCCAGGGAGATGGAAGAAGGGAGTTCATTGAGCCAGATGGGAGCCAGGTAGCTGAAAGACCTTTGTCCTAGTGTGGTCCTGCAGTGGGGGACAATGATGATAGTGCTTGCCTGGTGCATAGGGGTGCTCCTGTGGGGATTAGGTTGGATAAGGGAGTGTAGGCCAGTGGGTGCAAGCTTCATGAGTATCTTTTTAGCTTGGAGACAAGTGTGGTACTTTAGCCTTCCTTTGAAGGTCAGCCAGTCCGCTCTTTTGTAGAGGTCGCAGGTGAGGGTAAGTCTATCACTTTCTGTGACCTGTCAGCAGGCTTTATTGAGGGCAAGATTGATGCAATTAAGGGCTGTGAGGTCAGCTGTTCCATGTATTATTATTCCGTAGTCAACCAGTGATAGGACTGAGCTAGTTACTGCCAGCCATAGGGCCTGTGGTGGAGGCATTGTCTGTGCCTGTAGAGGATCCCTAGTCTGGTGTTTACTGAGGAGGAGAGATGGATGATGTGTGTGTGATAGGTAAGGAAGTGTCAAGTGTGATGCCTAGGTATTTGAAATGTTGTACCTGTTTAATTTGGATGTCCTGGTGGCTAGAGATGTTAAGGTAGGTGCTACTGTAGGGATTTTGATGGTGCGCAAAGATCATGGATTTGGTTTTAGTGTAGTTTAGTATTAATCGATGGTCAGTGAACCAGTCTTCTAGCTCATGAAAGTCAACTTGTAGCGTGTGTTGGAGGAAGTTGGGAGTGCTATCTTTCTAGTTTACTACTGCGTTGTCTGCATAGAGCAGAAGCTTACCACTGCAGGCTTTTGGGATGGAGTTCAGGAAGAGAGTGAATAATAGTGGGCCTAGAATTGACCCTTGAGGAACACCAGCATGAACTGGTTTCTTGTCGGACAGGGTGGTGTTGATTTTGACTTCTTTTGTCCGGTCAGTGAGATTGCTCTTGAACCAGTGTATTGTGTCCGGGGTGAGATTGAGGGAGAGGAGTAAGTGGAAAAGTAGAGCATGACTGAATGTGTCAAATGCTTTTGTTAGGTCAACAAAGATTGCATCTGCTATTGACCCTGTTCAAGAGCCTTGTGTATATAAGATGTAAATTTGAGAAGGGCAGTGGTACTGCTGTGACCTGTTCTGAAGCTGTGTTGTTCTTGGCACAGCAGAGAGTGACTAGCCAGGTACTCTGTGAGTTGGTCTGACACAATTCTTTTGAGGGCTTTTGGTGGGGGGAGTATCGTGATGGGTCTATAGTTGCCAGGGTCAGTTGAATCACCCTTTTTAAGGACTGGTGTGATAACTCCCCTTTTCCAGAGAGTAGGGAATTGACCTAGGTGTAGGGAGTAGTTGAATATTTTGGTGAGGTGTAGAAGGGTCATGTCTAGAGTTAGACAGAGGATTTTGAGGTCTGTCGAGTCACTGCTATACCTCTGGTTACTTAAGGCTTTAGACAGGTAGTGTTTGGCCTTACTACAGGAGATGGTTCTGAGCTGGAAAGGTGGGAGGGTGGACCTAAGATAGGTGGTAGTGGGGACTCTAGGAGTAGGGTCAAAGAAGCTTGGTGGAAGTATGTGACTGAAGTCCATGAAAGAATTGTACAGGACATTGGCTATGATGGTGAGATCCTGGGAGAGGGCACCATTGTTGAGCATCTGTGATGGCATTAGGCTGACAGTTTTCCTGCAGAGCTCTTTGGCATTGCTCCAGAACTTGTTTCCAGAGCCCGAGGATGAGGTGAGAGCTTGTTTGTAGTGGTTTGCCTTAGCTAGCTGAATAGCCTGGTGCACTTGTTTCTCGCCTCTCTATAGAGTTTTCTGTCATGGGGAAGCTGGGAGTTCAGTGCTTTGTGCCAAAGATTATCTCTATGATGCATATGATCTAGCAGGGTCTGCAAGATCCATGGGGTGTCTCTTGTTTTTATAACCTTTTTTGAGAATGGGGCATGTTTGTCACAGGCAGTATTAAAGATATTGATAAAGGAGATAAGGGCCATGTCAACAGACTGGGTGGTGTGGACAGGTGTCCAGTCACTAGTGGAAAGAAAGTGTATAATTTTGGTTATGGTTCCTTTTTTGAGGTGCCTTTGGTGGGATATTTTGGGTTGGCTCAGTGTGTTCTTGTTTGACCAGTAGAAGGAGAGGGGAGAGTGGTCACTAAGGACATCTGGGAGAACTTTAATATTAGAGAGGTGCTTAGGGAAGTTCGTAAGGATGAGGTCCAGGAGAGTGCAAGTCCCTGTCCTGGGGTCTTGTCTTGTAGGGTACTGGACTACCTGGGTCAGGTCATGTGCTTTGGCTGCATCTTTGTAGGGGTCTAATGTTTTTGATAACCAGTTTATATTAAAGTCATCCATTATAATCAGCTCACTCCTGGGGGGGAGATGGGCTGTACTGGCAAGTATAGAATTAAAGGCTAATTTTTGGTTGTTGGGTATGTAGACTGACATTATGTATAATGGTTTCCTTTGGGAGCCAATCATAGTTTTGATTGTGATGGCCTGTGCCCCGTGTTCTGTTGAGGGCAAAGGGACCAGTAGTGGCTGTAAATTAGCTCTGACATATATAGCACAGCCTCCTCCCCTCTTACCCACTCTGTCTGATCCGAAGATTAGGTAGTCATTTAGGGCAACCGCGGAATCCGGTATATTCCTAGCTAGCCAGGTTTCAGATAGAGCCAGGATGTCAGGAGAGTGTTGTGCTACCCATCCTTGGAGCACTGTAAATTTTTTTGGTAGACTGCGGATATTTAGTGAAGCCAGTAGCAGGCCACCATACCCATGACCCTTGGACCTGCTAGCCAGCACAGGTCCTGGGTTGGGGTGTATGTTACCAGATATAAGTAGAAGAAGGAGGAGAGAATGTCTGAGATCGGTTGTCTGAAGCTGTTTGGAGATGTTTTGGATGTGGTGTAGGTGAGTGTTGTACTTGCGTGATCTGATTGGTATGGGGATGGATTGGATCATTTGGGCTAATTGCACTTGGTGAAGGAGAGGTTTAGGGCTATTTGGTGGGTGAGTGTTTGATGGGGGTGCTTGCTTTGCCTGTATGGACCCGCTTAAGGTGCAGCTAAGGCTCATGGTAAAACTGGAGTCAAATGGTGCTGTGTGGGGAAGAGTTTGGTATGGTTGCTGGTGAGACTTTAAGGGGTGGTGGGAGTTGAGGCCATTATCTGAGTCACTGATGTTGTTTTTTATGGAAGGGAGTGAGGGTTGGCAGTGGAAAACGATTGTTAGGATTAGGATGGAGTGTATGAGTGTGCTTTGGCTGCTTGTCATGCTGCTTGCCTTGGGATTAAACAATAAGTTCAGGAGAGAGCCCTCTAGTGTTTAATGCATATAGCCTGGTAATAGGAAAGTTAGCTGATAGGTTTTTGTGCTCATGTGATCCTGCCTACAAATCTAGAGGACGACCAAGGGTGGTGGTGGGGCGGTGGGGAGCCAGCGCACAGCGCCAGTGGGGATCAAATCCTGCTGCTACCAGAGTGAGCGTGAGGTGAGCTGCACTGCCTCCTGCAAGACTTACTCGGCTTCTGGGGGTTGAAGGACTGAGCGAGTGGTCCCTCACGACCTTGCTTGGGGGGAGGGCTTCAACAATCTGCCCCTCTCAACCTCCTGTGGTCCCAGTCTGTGGACAAGGAAATGGGGAGAATGAGACAATTAATATAGTGCCTAGGTAAGGGGCGTTACACACAGATGGGCAGTTTAGAGCCGTTTATCTAATCATTAGCTTCTATTTCTTCCAACTAACTGGAGAAGTGTTCCTGCAATGCATTTTATATAGGAAAGATGACTAGAAGTTTTAAAATAAGAATGAAGGAGCATGTCACGTGACATGAGAAATGATCTGACATGTGCAACTGATGCACATGTAATGGGGAGGGGTGGGGTACCACATGAATTTTCTTTAATGGCCATTGATAAAATTAGCCAGAATTCAATAAGGGAGAATTTTGATAATTTAGTCCTCAAAAGGGAGACATTTTGGATTTTGCAACTTGAAGCATACAAGCTGCCTGGATTGAATACAGGATTTGATCTAAGACTACATTTGGGAAATATGTGATCTTTTTAGATGCCTATGCAAGACACTGAATTGATGAATTGTGTTTTGCAATGCAATATATTTTACTGTGTTTGATATTGATCTGTATGTGTAAAGTAAAAGAGATCTGCTTATGTGTTCCCCTGCTTGGCGCCCCCCCCCCCATTCTTTTATCCTCATTTTTGTTGTTGTTTTTAGGACCCTCCCATTATTGATTAATAGTTTTTTATCTCACTGATGTGATGCAATACATGCAAAAGTTACTAATTACCTAATTTAACAATGTGTGTGGTTTTTATCCAATGATTTTAAATTTCTTGTGTATATGTCACAGTGATGTCATGCTGTTTGTACTAATTATGGGCATCATTTTATTAGGCCCCAGCATTTGATAAAGGACAGATAGTCCAAAACACATTAGGTGGGCATATTACCAGAGGTGTTTGCCCTCACCGCTGTGTCCCTGTGTAAATAAACATAAAAATGACTTGTATTTAAAAAATGCATTAGAGCAGTGTGGTGTCCTTCTACTGAGGTAGTGAGTGCCCGACTGTGAGTCTACCTGCATCTTTAATTATCATGAGCAGCACCAGCCTTGTGCACACTTTTGTGGTGAAATACCTCTCAAGGTGCAGTTGTTTGCCACACAGTCAGGTTTCTTGTAAAAGTATTATCCCAGATGTGCATGAGTCCTTTCTTCAGGCTATGTCACAGCACTTGTCTTCTAAACCCGCTACATTCCAGCTAATAATTTTACATTGCTTGACCCTGAGGGTGGCTTGCCATTCTAAGTCAATCCTTTCACCTATCTCCACATATTCTGTGGAATGTATTCGTTATTAGAATTCATTGAACTATAGTATCTGTGACCTTCTCTGACTTTGTTTGTTTTATTTATTTAAACTGGTAAGACCATGGACCAAAACCTGTTTTCATGGGCAAGCAATGTACATCCCCCAAAAACATACAAATAGATAAAATACATCAGAATACAACATACAAGTTTCATCCACAAATAATCAAATAACAATTAGACAAAACATTTACATTTGATCTCAGCTAATAAATAACATCTCAGCTTCAGTCTAAAAGTCTGTATGAAAACGTCTAAACAGTCAAAAATAGATTAAAGAAAAGAAATGACGAGAGAGTGTAAGACAACGTTTTTTTTACCAGCAGCTGTTTTCATTCAGTGGAAATTAAAATGGTGGGTACCTTATTTAGAATTACTTTTTTAGCCAATATCCACATTGGAATTTATACTGAAACTCAAGAGGAAGCCAACCTGCCTGCCTTAACAGGTTGCAATAGTGGGTCCTGGGTGGCAGCTATGTATTGAACCTAGCTATCTGGTTTAAGAGAACCCTGACCTTTGATAATAACCCCTTCCCAGAAGAATAGTTAAATAACAGGCCACAATCTATGACAGGTGAAAGAAAACTTTGAGCCAAAAGCATCCTAGTTGAAGAAATTAATAATGGAGTCATTCTGTAAAGGGCAACCAGTCTTTGATGGACTACTTTGACCTTATTAGTATATTTTAATTCTGATAGTACTAGGCTGTTATAAATGAGAGGGCTTTGTTTTGTTTTATGTCCCTAATTTAGTGTATTTCCTTCCAATAAGCATCATAGTCCTCTTCCTCTAGTGTATGGGATATTTCTGTTGGCCTTATGTAATTTGCAAGGCACTTCTGATTTTTGCGGGGTTGTTTGGTTGTTTCTGAATTTTTAAATCTCCATTGAGGATATCTTCTCATTGGACCACACTTTAACAAATGTAAGCCATCTGCATCAGGGACACTCAGAAACTTTTGCTAGCTGGGTGCCACCAATAATGATGTGAAACACTGGCACCTATATACCATGGGTGACTCATTGCTCCTCAATTCTTTCTTCTGCTACTGACTGCTCATCAGACCTACAGAGACACAATGCCATTGTTTCTTTGATTTGATTTTTTTTCTAATTTAACTTACTTGTAGACATTGTCTCTGTATGCCACCACAAAATAACCTTTATTTATATTTTGTACTTGTGATTATTAGGTCTACAAGGACAACACTCAGGTATCCCGTGTTCAGAACGACCGTGATTGAGTGCTCTCTAAAAGGGTGACTCAGTCATGGCTCCAGTGCACAGGGTTACCTGGCAGAGTAGCAATCAGACATGGGGGTTAGGGGAATATTGCGATGGTATGTCGCTATGTATACATGCATGCGGGGGGTGGGACTATGCCATGCAATGGGCGGAAGGGATGGAGAGTTTGTGGGGTGTAGTGCAGTGGTGGGCTGCTGAACTGGCCATGTGGCATGGTAGGTTTGTGCAAGGTGGTGGTTGGGAGGGTGCCAGGTCCGGTTCTGGGGAGCGATTTGGTTTTTGCACTGGGTTTTTATTTTTTAGTTTGAAACCCCTGAAATGCACCCCAGGATTAAGAATCCTTTAGTAAGGGGTGCTGGGAGCTTCACCCCTTACATAAAAAAGAAACCCATAGATCTCAGGAGCCCTCTTGCAGTTCGCCACAAGTGTACATCACTGAAATTCATTTTCGGTGATATACATTTGGCCAAGCTGCAATCACTATTCTGTGATCGCTGTTATCACATAGAAGTGAACACTCACACTATCTGTATTTGTTGTTTATGTCTGCTCCACATAGTCAGGGCCTGAAAGATCTGTCAGGAATTCAACCATGTCACAGGGAGATGCAGAAACCAGGCTCTAGAAACCTTCAACATCATTAAGGCCATGGAAGCTCAAGTCAAGGCCGCAGGCTCCAAGCCAGTTTCTACCGCACTCTGGACCACTGCCAGGAAAGAATCTTCCAGTTGTTCATGCATGATTTCACCATTGTGGTTGTCAAGGACTTTGGACAAGGGAAAGAATTAGTCATCTTCAAAGTCCCCTTCTTCTAGCCATCACCACAAGCATAAGGATAAAGCTCCTGCTTTGCCATTGAGGTCAAGGTCTCCATTAAAAGAGGGTAAGTCCACATTGTCATCCACACTAGTATTAAAGACTACAGCTCCCTGACCATCATTAAGATACCAACATTGGGGTGTGACTTTGGCCCTGTCATGCCTACTATGGACAGTAAGCAGCCTGGAAGTTTGATTTTATCATGTTGACACAGGTGGTCCCAGACCCTTTACTGGATGACGTTGACTCCCAGGTTGTGCTGGCATCATTCTGCAAACTCTACAGATGCCTGTTGCCATCACTTTCACTGACAACAATTGCTAGTCCATTGATTGAGCTTCCCCATCTGTACTGTTGTTGTTGATGGGATTTAAAAGCAAACCAATTATTCCTCCATCACAGCCACCTCTGTCTCTGGCATGAATGATTGATCCTATCATCATTCTAGATGTCAATGTGGAATAGAATCCTACTCCCTTTAACATGGAGGAGGATATGGTAGATAAAAAGAGGTGGATGATCTTTATGAGGAAGGTTTGCCTTCCAGATCTACCCTTTCCTCATACAGTGAGGACTCTATGGTACATACTCCTAGGCCTTCTCCTGAAGATCACTCCTTTCAGGCTTTGTTCAGGAAAATTTAGGATATCATAGGCTTTGAGGATGATTAGGAGAGCTCCAATAAAAAAAAATGTAATGGAATTTTTTTTGGGTTCCCACTGTATCATCCATTGTAGTGCCTCCTGTATATCCTGCATTAGTGGATACTACCTTTGCTACCTTGCATAGGCCTAATAACCTGCCTACAGTGCCTAGAAAGAATGATAAACAGTACCCTACTCCATTTGTTAAACATTTCTATGTTTTTCAGCCAGAATTTTATTTAGTGGTTATCGTGGCTGCTCATCATTGCTCTAGGGCCGCTAGACACATGAGTACTTTGCCTCATGATATGGAATCCATGATGATGGATGTCATGAGTAAGAGAACTTATGCCTCTGCATCCTTGGGTCTAAGAGCTGCAAATTACCAGGCTTAGAAAAATAGAAACCTAGAAACATAGACTCTGATGGCAGATAAGGACTGCGTAGCCCACCTAGTCTGCCCATTTCCCTATCTATTGGATAAGCTGCAGATCCTAGTTAACAAGCATACATGATTAAATATCAGAACTGCTTGTAGAAATCTACCATGTCTATCATAAGCATAGTAAGTGGTTCCCCCAGCAGTGAGGCCGCTGACATGCTCATCAATGGTTCTAGTTGCAACAATCCACTTACCATTGCCAATGCATTTAACTCACATTTCTCGGATCTGGCTGCCTTCACCTCCCTATTCTCCTCTAGTGGATGTGATAATCATGTCCTGGACCCTGCTCCTCAACTGGCCCCTATCTCTCATCTGTTATTTTACTTCAAGGCTGTGAGAGCACAAAAGATGCAAAGATTGCTCTCTGGTCTCTCCCCCTTCTCCAGTGCAGGCCATGATGGCATGGAATCTAAGCTCGTCCATCTTGGTGCCTTTCATATTGCCTCCTTGGTGGCCCATATCTTCAACCTGTGCCTAGCTTCTGGGGCCATCCCTGACATATGGAAAGTGGCTAGGGTTGTCCCTATTCTCAAACAAGGCATCCTTAAGATTCTTAACAACTACTGACCGATAGTCATATTGTCTGCAATCAGTAAACTTCTCAAGAAAGTTGTGGTTGGACAACTCATGGAATATATTCAGTCTCATGAGCTGCTGTCTCCTGTGCAGCATGTCTTTCATAAAGGGCACTGTACATCCTCTGCCCTTGTCACTGTCTCTTCTGGGATCAGAGCTGCCATGGACCAGGGTAAACTCTCTGGTGCCATCTTCATAGACCTATCCAGAGCCTTTGACCTAGTTAACCATGTTCTACTCTGCTTTCAGTTCACGTCCATTGGCTTGTCCCTTCCTGTGCTCAGTTGTTTCTCCAACTGCCTACAGGATGGACAACAGCTTAACAAATACAGTAAGGTGTTCTCAGACACCACTTATGTGTCCTCAGGTGTTCCTCAGGGTTCAGTCCTGGGGCCCCTGCTCTTCTCCATCTTTGTCAACAATCTACCCACTATCTCTTCCTACTGTAGGTCCATTCTATATGATGATGAGCTGGTCACTCTCACTCATTCTCAGGACATTGGGGGTCATAAACCACTAGCTGAGCAAGGATTTTAGGAGTATCCAATCCTGGATAAAGTCCACAAGCTGGTCCTCAACTTTAAAAATACACAGGCCATGCTCTTTAGGTCCCTGGTAAAGATAAAGGCCTCTCCTACCCCTTTGTGTATCACTGGTCTTGATGGTGCTACTGTCCTCATCACTGACTCCATCAAATATCTTGTGGTGACACTTGACCCTCAGCTTGACCTTGGACACCATATCCAGAATAAATGCAGAGCCGTTAACTGCAAACTGTGTCTAGCCTATACAGCAAAGAGCAATCTCACTTCTGATGCTTGTCATGCACTGGCTAGAAGCATGTTTCTCCCCCTCTCTCTGCTATGGGTTCCTCCTGCTTGCTCATACCTCCAAAGCCCACCTTATTAGATAGACCATTGCCTACAACAACATTTGCTGTTTTGCTCTTGCTGACCCTCATCTCACCCACCACTGTGACCTGTATAGCAAGTTTAACTGGCTCTCCCAGCCCAATTACTTAAATTTTGTCCTGGGCTGTTTCACAGGCAAGGTCCTTGGCACTAGCACCCCTCCCCTCCGGACTGGCAGAGCTTCTTGTGCTGGCTGCCTCCTCTTCTTTCTCCATCAGATCCCTGGGCCCTGCTGTTCTTAGGATTTCTGCCACTCGCACTCAAATGAGGGACAGAGATTTTGCCTCATGTGCCCCCAAATTATAGCACTCCCTTCCTGTCCAAGTCCACTCCTCCCCCTCCAATGCATCCCTCTGAACCTCACCGTGGAATCACTTGAAGCTCTCATCAGTGTGTGGGTGTCACAAACCTCCATAATCTCACCTGGTGCCCTACACTGAATCTCATTTCCTAAGGTGTAGTCTGCCAGCATGGGTTTTGTTCCTGCACATAATGTATCCACCCTATGTATTAGGCATTGCTCTGACTGTGCCCAAACTTTTTGGGTCCTAAACTGTATATAATTGTATATAATGTACTGCTCACAGCCTTGGTGACTTGATGTATATGTTCAGACCATTTTTAACTGTGTATACCTACTGACTATTTAATGCTTCTTTTTCCCTGACTCTGTGTAACTGCCTAAAGTGTATCATGTTGTCCTATGTTGTCCCATGTATTGAACTCGTATTTCCTTGTACTCTCCCGGGTCATACCTGAAAATAGGCAAATGTCGTGTCTAGTGTATGTACTGTTTAACAAAAGCTAAGTAAATAAATAAATTCAGACTCTGCCTGATATTTCTGCCAATGCTGAATTGCTTAAAGTTGCCTTAACTGGTATGGATACTGGAAGGCATCTGTTATGCTCTACATATGATGCCTCTGGCACATTTTTTTTAAATTTGTATTTATTAGATTTTCAATTAATTACACTGAAAAAGGATACATGTATGCAGTCAATACAGTATAATTACAATAGAGTAACATGTAGTTGACCCAGCTACAGTATAGAATGAATCCTGAAAGTTGAGAAGAGGAGCAAAAGAAAGAAAGCTATAGAAAAAATAATTCTGCGGCATAATACATTAGGATACTAACATTTAGATTTCTTCACCTAGTAAGATACATATTAACCTTAAGCATTACATGTTCTATGTTCTCCAATATCATTTAAAAAAAAACAAATTAAACAAAATATTATTAGAGAAATACCCCTTATAACAGAACTCCCCACCATGACAACACCCACAAGGCATATCCATCAGTGTCAGTTTATAAAGAGCATTTTTCTACAAATTCAGTAGATATTAAATTTTGAAAGAGAAAATGCAATTAGCCTTATACAGTAATCTACCTAACACATAGGAAAGCCATAATACCTTAGGTAAATACAAAATATGCATCTCAGTATGCATTTAAGAACAACATTAATTGCAACTGCAGAACCCCAGAAGAAAGATCATTATAATTCTAAGCAAAATAGATTATTTTAATTAAGTATAAGCCAAATGATGGCTATTTTGAAAAATTATCAATTATAGAACTTTTATCAGGGAAAAGGCAAAAAAGTCTGATGGTAGGCAGCCATATAACAAGTGCATATATTAGTTTCCATTCAAAATGTTTCTCAGATTTTCACATTTAGTCATACACACAGGGAACTTCATTCTACATTAACTACTACTTTTCTTTCTGGAACATTAACCAAATGTATAACTAATTGTGTTCTCAGGTTTTGGTTTGGGGATCCTGACTGGTTCTGGCCCTCACTCCTCATTTTGGAAGTTAGACTGTCATGAACTATTCAGTTTTTTTTAACATCACACACTAACTTTACACAAGAATTTAATGATGTTTTTTTCTCCTTTATGTGGATATGGGACTATAAAGCTATTACCATAGAAGACATTATGTTGTTTAAAGTATTGTGATGTTCTAATCTCATGTTAGGTCATGTAGTAGTAAAGTTTATAGTTAGCAAAATGCCATCAAATATAGACAAAACAACATATATACATATAATAGAAAATTCTGTCATCATAAAACATTGTTTATACAGAATCAATAATATAAACCAATACTGTTTCCACTAAGTAAAAAAAATCTGTTAAATTATCTAATATACTTATTTAATTACTTGTTGTTAAAGTCATTTTATCATTCATTCAGTCACCCAGGAGGCAAACTTCTTCTTCAAGAACTGTGTATCTTTTATTAAATATATAGATAATTTCTCTAGAATATGCAGGTCTTTTGAGTTAAATAATAAGTCTAGGATATAATGTGTGGGCATGACTAAAGAACCAATGATTTTGCCAAGAAGTCTTGCTCTGATATTTTTATACCATGACAATTTGAAGATTATATGATGCAAATTTTCAGGTTCTTTTACATCTCACTGACAGTTTACTGAAGTTGAAGAATTTCCCGAGAACCTAGCTGAAAATATATTATTGAGGAATGTTACAAATCTAAACTGAGTAATAATATTTCTATACAGTATTTAGGGTAATGTACTTGCTTTAGATACAATTTTAAATTGTGTTCTTGAGTAGTTTTGACTAACCATGATGATACTTTTAAATTCCTAATTGACTGTAAATCTGTTGTCTTAGCCTTATTAATCACTGTATTAGTTATGAATTTAAGGTATGCTGGGTTAATGGTAATACTCATTTCTAACCTGTTGTTTAAGTATGTTAAGTTATAGTATTTCAAGAGATCTTCTTCTTTGGATAACCAGTTTTGCTTTCTATATATTGTCTGTGGTTTCTTTTACATTAATGCATTTACTAGTAATAAATGACATTGGGATGAATTAAGTTTCATCCAAAATCTAACCATTCTAATATGAATATATTATTTTAAAGCTATTTGATCCAATTGTGTTCTTACTATGGAATTTGGAGTTCCCAATGGTACCCCAAGTACCTGTGTATATGCTTTATTGACAACTGTATCTAGTTTTTTAACATCAGCAGTCTCTCAGGTTTCTGCAACATATAACTCTTGACTAATAACTTTAGCATTTATATCTTTAGTCATGGTAGTGATGGTAGATCCACCATATCTTCTATTAAATCATTTCCAGCCTGAGACTGTTTTACTCATTTTGTCTGCAATTATTTTAATATGTTTATTGAAACACAAGTTTAAAGAGTATGTTACATAAAAATATGTGAATTCATTTACAAAATCAAGAGAGGATCCTGCCAGAGTTAGCTTACTGTAAATTTTTCTTGAACCAAATATTAAGTTGTTTGCATACAGTGTCCAGTTAATTTAGACTTCTCTGAAGACACATTCTAGACAGAGAGATAATAGCCAAATTGTTGGCTTAAGCCAATAAAGGAAACTCTTCTTGACCTATTTTTCATGAATGAAAATATGTACTAATGAGGACAGAGATCAGCTCATTTATATAAATTTAGACAATGTTGGTGCCAGTACACAGCATTGGCAAACTCCAAAAGTAACTGGAATTTCCTCAATCAAAAGGCCAGTATTAAAATAATGGATCCTTGTCTATGTATCCATATAAAGCAGTTTAATTAAGTTTATCAGATTGGGATCAATGCCAAGGCTGTACATTTGGGCACACAGATGCTCCCTATCTGTAGAATCTAATGCAGATTTAAAGTCCACAAAAGCAACAAATATTTTTGTACCTCATAATGCAATATTTTTCCAGTAGATACTGTAATTCAACAAGAACATTTGAGTAGTAGTACTACATCATTTTTTAAACCTGGCTTGCAAGGAATATATACTTGCATGTTTTATCAACCATTCTAGTAATTACTCAATAATACTTTTGCATAGACTTTGGCTAATGTATCAATTAAACTGATTGAGTAGTAGTTTTCAGTTAAAAACCCTGTCACCTTTCTTATAAATTGGCATGATATGACTTCCAGACCATGTGGAAGATATAAATGCGTACATGGTAGTATTTTGTTAAAGAAGTCAGCTAATACTTCAAACCACCATTCTACATCAATCAGATACAAATCTAGAGAGATTTTATCAGTACCAAGTGCTTTGCTTTTGTTTTTTATACTATTACGAGCAGAATATACTTCCTGAATAGTAATACATTGGAAGTTTTCATCTATTTCCATTGGAATTGAATGTTTGCTAACATAATTATTAACTGTATCATTTTTTGGGGATTTATTATTAAAAGTATTGTAATAATAATCGATCCAGTGATCAGAAAGAATATATGAGACTGTTTGAGTTTTTTATTGATTTGTTATTTGAGAAACAAGTCTCCAGAAGGAACAAGAGTCTTTCTCATCAATAGCAGTTAGCATTTTTCCACTCAGCTCTTTTTGATTTATGGATATTTCCATTTTCGCATGCTCTCTATACTGTCTTCTATAATTATTTAACTTCAATAGATTAGACTTTGTTGAGTTTTTTTTTTACTATCCATTTAACTCTAGCAAGTTTTTTCATTTTCTGCACACAGTTCTTATATAACCAATTTTCATTTTTTAGCGTAGATTACATGATAGTTTTCTTATGATTTACTGTAATCGAGTGATATGTACTTAAAATAGCTTTATAGATTTTTTTCTGGCTCCAATTCTTCATCTACTATGGGATTTAAGTGTTCTTGGAAAATAGCCATTATGTTTATTATAAATGTGATATTATACTTATTCCACCTGATTTTTTTTTATTATTATTATTTCTGTATTAGGCTTACATACAGTTTGTTCTTTTGTTTCTAATTTCCTTACTGTAATTACTGGAAAATGACCACTATCTGATCTTATTATTATTTTTAAGTCATGATGCTTATGATAATTATAAGGAAATATAATAACACAATCTACTAATAAAGTGCGTCTATGATTAATACAACTATACATCCCTTCTTTGCCTGACTCTGATCTATCATTATAAATTATTAAATCTAAGCCAGCCAAGAGATTTTCTAGTTTGTGATTACTATCTGTATTTTTTTTTATCAGATGAAACCCTTTTGTGAATTTTTAGCTGCTCTTCTCTATTTTTAAGATCATTATTCAACTGAGAATTGGAATTTTAGGTACTGGACTACCAGCTGTAAAACAAAGCCTATGTTTTATTATTGCTATTTACATGTTGTAGAAGGCCATTCCTAAATGTTGGTACTGTAGTTGATATGTTGATTGTTTATGTTTGTGTGCCCAGCTGGTTCCTCATCAGAGTGTGTTGCTTTGTCCCCAGAATGTGGTATTACCCTAAACTTACTGAATATGCATCCTAGTGTAAGTTTGTGTATGTTCGAATCCATGTGGATTCCCATGGGTTGTGAACAACTGTTTATAAGTTTTGCCCAACAATCTCTGTTATGTCTAAGCAAAATTGCAGAAAACATTATTGTTGGGCATGGGCCTGGGTCAGTGGACTCATATTACTGTTGTTGAATGTCTATGCACCCTTTAGACAAGCATTTTTGATAACATAGAGGATAATGGCCAGGGATCGGGTGATAACTACACTGTAATCACCTCGAGTGGTTGCTAGGGTAACATGGTAAACCTCAAGAGTGCAGCTCGAGAGGTTTACTGTAGCCCTAGCAACCACAAGAGGTGATTTCAGTGTGGTTGTCACCTGACCCCCAGCCATCATCTTTTATATTGAATGGTCAAAAAAACACTGTTTGCATTCCATGTGTGAGAATTATGGAACTCTGGTGCATTCTTTTTTTGTTATGCCACTGTTTGGAAGTTCCAAAGTGTGGTTAACAAGTTTTAAAATTCTAAACAGTGCATTACAAAGCTGTGTGACTGCTGATTATGGTGGTTAATAGGCACTTACCATACATTATAAAGTCATGGTACCTATCTAAAGCAAATTGTGTTAGAACTGTGGCAGGTTTAGTAGACTTTTGCTTAGCTTCTAGATTAGCTGAAGAAAGTGAAACTTACTTACTTTTAGGCATTATAGGAAGGCAAAATACCCTGACCAGCAGTGGCAACATTTCTGAGGTAATCCTCAAGGCTTCAGTTAAGAGGTCTCATTAAGTCATAGGTAATTTGCTCCAGAGTTTCCATATTTAGCAGGCCCACCAACATTAATCTTTAAGGCATTGCGTTTAAGGTGTTCATATTTTCTTGTCTGTTGGATGTTGTCTCGTAAAACAGCTGAAAGAAGGGCAACATTGGATTCTGCTTTTAAGGAAATTGCAGCTTGGTCTTAATAGTGGCAATAGCTTATCCAGATTCATTGAGCCAGAGCTCAGTTGACTCACAATTAGTGGAAACAGTTTCACATTTTGTATCCAGCTTGAATATAACAGTCAGTAATGTAGCACATGACTTGGCGTTAAAGGAGTCGAGACTAGAAAGGGGAACTTGCAGACCTTTTGGAGACTCAGAAGCTGATGGTTCCATCACAGCTTTTTGAAGGGGGCATGGACTCATGGTTTCATCACTGGCTGACAAACAGACTCTCCTGAGGCAACCTGAGTAGGATGATCCTAGTAACTTATCAACAGGATCTATGCATTCATGTTTGCCCATTTGCTGCTGATCTGAGGGATGGATGCTTGACTCGTTTCTCTTTTCTTTCCTCTCACACTCCAGAATCTTCTTTTCCTCTTTCTTTCAGAGCTTACAGAAATGAAAAGATAACAAATACATCATTTTAACTTGAAAAGGAATGAAATTATATGCTTCAGAGATAATTATAGGACTTTTCACTGAGCACACAACAGTAAAACTTCCAAGCATCTTGATTTTCCTGGGACAGTTCCATTTTTAAGCAGCATGTCTCAGTGTCCCCACAAGTTTTGCAAAATCTAACTATTGTCTTGTTTTGACTAGTTGTCCTGTTCTTGTCTTGTTTTTTTCAACTGTGTTTTGTTTGCTGAGCTGAACTGAGTGATTCACATTTCAGCACCACCGTGGCGCTGTTCAAGCTGGACAGCAATGTTGCAACATCTGCCTGCGCCTACCCATGTAATGCCAAGCAATATGGCTTTGTGATAGTCAGATAATAAGTGGGAGCACCATAAACACCTTTCTGTTTGGTTAGAATGGGTAATGTGAGTGCATGAAGCCATCTGCCTGCCAGCAGCTGAGACTACAGACTTCGGAGTCACTTTGTCTGGGGATGCACTGTGAAGGTACCAAGTATGCTTAGAATATTGTTGTGTGATCTGGTTCTTGTAGTAAAAAGTGTTGTCACTATCAAATCAGGGGCCACAAATTCAAAACTTAACCCAGTGGCTAAAGTAGCACCTCCCGGCATGATAAACTAGCCATGAACCACTATCGAGCTATATTCAAAGGAATAACCCCAGGGCTAAACCTGCTGAATATAGTGTGCAAAGGAAGCAGTGCAAACAGAGCTGGGAGTGCAGTGCTAAAATAGCCTGGGAAATGAGACAGCATTGAATAAAGTGATAAGGATGTGATAGATAAGGGCCATGCTATGGATTTACTCTACTTCAGTTTCAGCAAGGCTTTCAGCACGGTGCCACACAGAAGATTGTTGAAGACATTGGAGGACCTGGGATGACCAGAGACATAGTTAGATGGTCAGGAAACTGGCTGAAGAAGAGAAAGCAGAGGGTGGTGATAAGTGTGATCAAATCAAAAGGGAGGGTAGTCACAAGTGGGGTGCCAGAGGAATCTTTCCTGAGTCCTGCCCTTGTTAATATGTTTATCAGCAAAATTGAAGAGGCCTCCAGGCAAGTTGTGTCTCTTCACAGATGATATAAAGTTCTTTTGTAGGGTAGCTAGCACAACAAGGGAACATTTTATCATCCTTCCCTCCTTCCTACAGATGGCCTTCATCCAAAGCTTCTTATAGCCTCCAATGGACTTTCCAGTCTGTCTCCTGTTAATCCACAGTCTGGTGGACTATGGAAGGAGCTTCTACTCGGCACAAAGATTTGAATCTGTTTTTGCTGTTACATAGAAACATAGAAACATAGAATTTGACAGCAAATAAAGACCGCTTGGCCCACCTAGTCTGCCCATTTTCTTACCTAACAGATAAGCTGCAGATCCTAATTAACCAACAGCTTACTTCCTCTTACCCCCCACTAGGACTGCCTTATGTCTGTCCCATGCATTCTTGAATTCCCCCACTGTTCTTGACTCCACGACCTTATCAGAGAGGCTGTTGCATGCATCCACAACCCTCTCTGTGAAAAAATATTTCCTCACATTACCTCTGAGCCATCTTCCTTCTATCTTCAAATTGTGCCCCCTTGTTCTTGCACATCTCTTTTTCTGAAAGATGCCACCCTCTTGGACTTTGTTGATTCCCTTGAGGCACTTGAAAGTTTCTATCATGTCCCCTCTCTCCCTTCTTTCCTCAAGGGTATACATATTAAGCTCCTTTAGTTTTTCATCATATGTCTTCTGGTGCAGACCCTGCGCCATTTTGGTTGCCCTCCTCTGGACAGCCTCCACTCTGTCTATGTCTTTGCGGAGATGAGGTCTCCAGAACTGCACACAGTACTCCAGATGGGGTCTCACCAACTGTCTGTACAGAAGGATAACAACTTCCTGTTTTCTACTATTGATGCCTCTCCCTATGCATCCCAGTATCCCCCCAGCCTTCCTTACTGCCTTCTCACATTGCTTGCCAACCTTTAGGTCATCTGATATAATTACCCCCAGGTCCCTTTCCATTTTTACTGTTATCAGTATCTCACCCCCCGTTGTGTACTCTTCCCCTGGGTTTTTGTTTCCCAGGTGCATTACCTTGCACTTCTTTGCATTGAATCTGAGCTGCCATACATTTGACCATTCCTCCAACCTTGTCAAGTCCCTTCTCATCCTTTCCACTCCATCTGGTGTATCAACCCTGTTGCAGATCTTTGTGTCATCTGCAAAGAGACATACTTTTCCTTCCAGTTCCTCTGCAATGTCACTTATAAAGACATTAAAAAGGACCGGTCCCAGTACTGAACCCTATGGTATCCCACAAGTAACCCTCCTTTCTTCACTGTGGATTCCATTTACTACTACCATTTGTGTCCTGATGTCTAGCCAATTTTTTATCCAGGTTACCACCTTGGGACCCACTCCAAGCTGGCTAACTTGTGTATTAATCTTTTGTGTGGGACTGTATCAAATGCCTTGCTAAAATCTAGGTAAGCCATGTCCACAGCCCCTCCCTGGTCTACTACTTTGGTCACCCAGTCAAAGAAATCTATTAGATTCGTCTGACATGACCTTCCCATCATGAATCCATGCTGCCTTGGGTCCTGTGCCCCACTGGTCTCTAGGTACTCGACAATTATTTCCTTCAGAAGTGATTCCATCATTTTACCTACCACTGAAGTCAAACTAACAGGTCTGTAGTTTCTTGCCTCTGTCCTGATCCCACTTTTATGAAGAGGAATCACATCCACCCTTCTCCAGTCCTCAGATACCACCCCATCCTCCCATGATTTGTTAAAGAGACTAGTCAGCAATGTCATTAGTTCTGCCCTTAGTTCTCTTAGAATTCTTGGGTGAATCCCATCAGGCCCCATTGCTTTGTGCACCTTCAATTTTATTAGTTCTTTCAGAACCCTTTCTTCTGTAAATGGACAGGTATCGACCCCCGTCTTCAGTGTGTTTCTCTTCTTTGGTTTAGGTACTTCCCCCTCCACTTCTTTTGTGAATACTGAGCAGAAATATTCATTCAGTATCCCTGCTTTTTCATTGTCATCCTCTACCCACATTCCCTTCCCTTTATTAAGCCTCAGTAGCCCTCCTTTGGTCCTTCTTTGCTCCCTAATGTACCTATAAAAGGTCTTATCCCCCTTCTTAACAGAGTTGGCTATCCTTTCCTCGGTTTGGGCCTTTGCTATTCTGACTGCCTTCCCAGCCTTTTTCTGCTTTAACAGATAAAGTTCTCTGTCCTTCTCCTTCTGTGTTTCATTACATTTCCTGAATGCTATCCTTTTCTCTTTAACCTTCCCTGCCACCTCTTTTGAGAACCATAGCATTTTTTTCCTTTGTTATGTTTTGTTGATTTGCTTTACACAAAGGCTTGTTGCCTCTGTGATGGCTGTTTTGATTACTCTCCATTGTTCCTCCACCCCTCCTTCTTGCTTGTTTGCTAGTGCTTTTCTGAGGCACTCTCTCATTTTCCCAAAGTCAGCCCTCCTAAAGTCCAATACTCTTGCTTTTGTATGGCTTGATTGTATGGCTGTGTTTATCGTGAACCACACTGTTTGGTGGTCGCTTGTTCCCAGATGGCTACCCACTTCTTTTTTATTCAATTTATTTTATTGACACATTAACAGTATATGAGTTGAATAACACTGTGCCGGTGGGAGCTACCCACTTCTAAATCTGAGATTCTTTCTCCGTCCCCATTTGAGAGTACCAGGTCTAAGATTGCTTCCTCCTGAGTGGATTCCAATACTAGCTGTCTGAGGCATGCCACTTGTAGGGCATCAAGAATGACCCTGCTTTTGGATGTGCCTGCAGCAAAGGTGCTCCAGTTAACATCTGGCATATTCAGGTCCCCCATCGATAATATATCTCCTTTTTCTGCCATTCTAAGGAAGCCTTCTATCATTTCTTGTCCATTCCTTCCTCCGAGAAGAGGATCTGTACACATCCCCATGCGGATTGTGGTGCCATTTCCTGTCTCCAGGGTGACCCAGAGTATCTCATCTGCTCCCTGTTTACTCTTTAGTTCTGTTGCTTTGATCCTTCCTTTACATAAAAGCTACTCCTCCTCTCTTTTACCTCCTGTCCCTCCTGTAGATTGTGTATCCTGGTATGTTGACATCCCAGTCATGGTTCTCTGTGTACCACATTTCTGTGACTGCCACAATATCCAGGCAATCCTCTTCCATCAAGGCCACTAGTTCAGGGAGCTTGTTACACAGACTACGGGCATTGGTACTCATCACCCTCCACTTTTTGATGGCCTTACCCCTTTTAGCCCCATTCCTGTCCTTACTGCCTTTGTCTTTTTTTACATTTACTTCTGTCCTGCTCCCTAATGACTTCTCTACCTTAGTGTTTACCTCACTAATTACTGTTGTTTGTGGGGGGAGGCTGGGATTTCCCTGCTCCTTTTCAGTTCCTCCCCCCTTGGCTAGTTTAAATCAGTGTCAGTGGTTCAGTAGGTAGCACACTCACCTCTGAGGCCGGGAGATCAGAGGGCTGTGGGTTCAGTTCCCACATCTGGCACTTGGGTTAATGTCCCAGTACTGACACTGTAGTGTAGCATGAGAGGGGTGCTGCACTTCTGAGGTGCCGTCTTTCAGATGAGATGTTAAACCGAGGTCCCATCTTCCTGGATTGGTGGTAGTTCAGGTGGATGTTAAAGATCCCATAGCACTTATCGAAAAGAGTAGGGGAATTTCCGGTGTCCTGCCAAATTTCCCTCATTCATTAAAAATACCACCAACAGCTTAATCTGGTTCAAGGTTAGCTGGCATTCATCTGTATCCCCCTCCCCCCCGGGTCGTGCCTGAAAATAGGCAGGATTTGTCTAGTGCACTTACCTGGTCAACAAAAACTAAATAAAATAAAAATAAATAAAATGCTTGCCAATGAAGCATTTAAACCTCTCACCTAGGATCCTGGTTCCCCCTCTGGACAGATGCAGACCATCGCACCAGTATAGGTCTGCATCCCTTCAGGTGGCTCCCCAGTCCCCTATGAAGCCAAAACCCTGAGCTCCACACCAGTTTTTCAACCATTCATTGAATTCCCTGGAGAGGAGTACCCAAGCATCATCCTTGCCATAGACAGGCAGCACCTCAGAGAAGGTTACTGTATGCGCTACTTGTCTAAGGCTTCTCCCCAACTCTACAAATTCCTCTTGCACTGCTCTGATCCCATTCTTAGCCAGGTCATTTGTCCCTAGGTGGACAATGACATCCAGCTCCCTTCCTAGTGCAGCTGCTCCCATGATCCTGAGGATTCACTTCCTGAACCCTCCAAGCCATGGTGCCAGGCAGGCAACTTACCTTCCTCCCCCATTTCTACCCCACTAATGATTGAGTCCCCCACCAGGAGTTGTTTCCTTCACCTGTCGGGTCTCATGCCACCTTCCTGTGGGTCTCCTTTGTGAAGATTCCCAGCATCCTTCTTGGTCTCCACTGCAGGTGCCTCCATAGAGGAACCACTATCCACCAGAAGAGCGAATGAATTGTGGAGGGGTACAGCTGGAGGGATGCAACTCTGCTCCACCACCCTCTCCCTCCTTGAGCCCACCCTGGTCCAGCCTCTCCTCTTTCTTGGCAACCTCTGAGGTACTGGCATTGGCCCTGGTGGTCCCTGGGTGAGGGAGGAGGTTTCACAAATCCTAGCCAGGTCAGCCTGGAGACAGGCAACCTCCTCCGTCAGACCAGAGAGGTGCCTGCAAATAGGGCAGCATTGCAGCCTCCAGAATGTCTCCTGGAACACTGCTGCCCCACAGCCATTGCACTACACCACTCCTATCATGTCTTATTTTGTGTCCCCTCTCCTGTTTCTCTGTATGCTTACTCTCTCCTCTCCTTACAACTGTCACCCTTCCTGTTCTTGGACAGTAACTTCCTATATTCTTCAGTAGCCTCCTTCTTCCTTGCTCAGTGTCAGACCACCAGTAGCTGGGGGGGAGAGTGAGCTACTTTCCCATGTGACCATTGCCTTTCTGCTGCAAACACCGACCACTAGACACTTCTCAGTGAAGAAGGGAGTGCTTTTTCATTCAGGCCTCAATGCCAGCCAATGTTTCCTACTATGAACTTTGCTGCCTGTCTCCTGTTAATCCATCAGTTTAATGGGCTGTGGAAGGAGCATCTGCTGGGTGTGAAGATTTCAATCTGCCCTCACTATTTCCATATGGCTCTACCTTTTTACTGCAAGCACTGATCACTGGACACCTGATAATGCAAGAAGAGAGCACTTTTCCATCTTGCCCTCCCTTCCTGTGGCCAGACACAAGCCAAAGTTCCCTTCAGCCTCAAACAAATTTTTCTGCCCATCTTCTGTTAAGCCACTAATTGGGGCACTAAGATTTCAATATGCTCCTAGCTGTTCCTGTGTGACTCTAGCCTTTCTGCCACAAACACTGACCACTGGACACTTCTCAGTGCAGGAAGGGAGTGTTTTTCCATGCTGCCCTCACTTCCTTTACCTTTTCTGTAGCTGGACACCAGACAAAGTTTCCTACAACCTCCAACAAACTTTCCTGCCCATCTCCTGTTAATCCACCAATTGGGTGGGATGTGGAAGGAGCCTCCAAGGTCTTCTTCAGGAACGCCTCTCAATCAACCATCTGTGCTGATTTAACCTGTCTTTTAGTTATTTAAAAAAATTCTATCTTTGTGACTCCTGGATATACAGGTATTTGCACTCACTACTTCCTTTATTTATAAACAGTGCTGTTCTCAGCTAATGCTGTGAACTCAGCTGTGATCTGCACTTGTAATCCTAACTGTGATAACCTTCAGTGCTAACCTGCCTAGTCTTGCAATCTGTTCACCGTTAGTCAGGTACTCAGTCCCCCATTCTGCTGCTTGCTGCTTTTCATTCAATTTAGGCATCTTTGATGGCTCATGGATAATCCTCTCTGGGTATACACACTTCTTGCATTGTCTATTTACAATTTTTTATTTAGTGGTTAAGCAGTAGTCTGTGTTATCTATATCCATTAGTGCTACTCTCAGCTTTTTTCACTAGTTCACCTTAGTCAGTAATCTATTTGAGTACATCTGTTTTGCTGCTCTCACCTGCTTGTTGTTTCTCCCACATTTTAGTTATAGCCAAGGACTGTTACTACTTACTAGATAACTGCTGTTTTGTTTTTGAATAAATGTTCATTCATAACCTCAGCTGCCTTTAGTATAACTGACAGCTACAGCATCTCTCCTTCTGATCACAATTTACCTTGCTTAATTCCACTACCTTATTTCCTCACCTGCTCCTACCTCCTTCTCCTCCTTCTTCCCATATCTCACTCAGACTTAACCTCCTATCGGTCTGGACTTCACAACTCTTTCCTGACATTCTTTACATCTTAGAATCCTGGCTCTCCTCCAGGATACCAGCCTCTAGCCTTTCCCTTACTGACTATCATCTCATCATGAAGGACAGGGTAAAACTTGAGGGGTGTTGCTATCTATGCCCATCACAGCCTCTCTTACACCATGGTTATCAGAGAAGTTAAATCTTCCTCCTACAAATTTATCATTGTCAAGCTATCATTCCCACCTCTGTGCCCATCTTCATTAGGGTCTTCTATGTCTCACCAAGAATATCCTCCTTCCTAGTAAAATTCCCCACTACCATCACCTCTCATTCCTCCATAGGTCACCTCATCTTGCGAGAAGACTTCAATGTTAATTTTTAATCTCACGCAGATGATTACCAAACCCACTCAACTCTACCCCCACTCTCACAATCATTCCCTCATGGACTGGGTTTTCTCCTCACATTCCACCATATTTTTGCAGCAGGTATCTTGCTGGACACTTTAAGGGATTACTGTATATTCTGCATCAAGAAGATCTGATGTCACCATCCTCCCCTAAATACGTTTAGAATAGATCCCTTCTGACACTCAACAATCTAATCACCAGAGCAACCTTGCTTTTGCAGACTGGACAGCCATACCCTCTGCCATTGATATTGACAATGCCCATTCTCTGTTTCACTCTAATTTTCCTCTGTCCAGGACAAACATAACCCAGTCAGAAAATCCATGGTCAAAATTCACCACCATTCCTGCATTATCCCTGAGTCATTGATCTATTCAAGTCCAGAGATACAACCTGGGCATGTAAGAAATCATTTCACTTTCTTCCTGAACTCCTTTTATTCAGGACTATCAGAGACTTCTGCACAAAGGCTACCCAAACTGTGAAATCACAATATTTCAAGACCAACCTTCAGAACAACCTTAATATCACCACAAAGTTCTGGAACCCCAGAAAGATCTTGAAGGCAATTCACTCCCTCTTTGACCCTCCTAGTCATTCTGCTCCTCTGGTCATGCTGGTCAAGGGTAGGGGGTCTCATACCCGGAGCCTGAGTAGGGGGAGGAGATGTCAGATGGATGCAGAGGACTCCTGGGGGAAAATACATAACTGTAAAAATGGTTCACCAGCATCTGATCCTTCCTCTGTTGCTGCTCATTTCAATGAGTTTTTTAATACTTGTGCTCTCCCTTCTACTCATCCTCCTGCCTCCTTCACTCTTTCTCATGCTCCCTCTCTCTCTTCACCTCTCCTTTCACATGGCTTCCTTTTCTTCCATTGCTACCAAGAAAACCCTGACTGCCCGTTATTCCCTCAACCTGTGTAATTCCTGCCATCATGGTCATCAACCTAAACTACTCCATATCTGTGATCCTGCTATAGCATCTTCTCTGATTCACCTACTCTACATCTCCTTCTTCCTCAGTGTTGTTCCTCAGTGCTGGAAGTTGGCCAAAGTTCTTCCATTCCATAATGGGGGACCCTTCATACCTGGGTAACTTCTGGCCAATTTTGCTCCTCCTTCATCTTGCCAAGCTGCAAAACAAGCTTGTCTACTCACTAAACTTTTAAATTCCTGTTCTGCACTGATTTCCTCTCCCCGTTACAGTCTGGCTTCCAGGAAGCATCATCCCTCAGTCTCCTCCCTGTTGCATGTAACTGATTCTATCTTTTCAGGGATGGATCAGGGGCACACCACAGCCGCCATCTTCATCAATCTGGTCAATACCTTTGACTCGGTGTCGCACTCACAAATCCTGGATAATCTGAGTTCTGCTTGCCTCTCTGCTTCTGTTGTCAACTGATTCCAAATTTACCTTACAGAATGTCTACAGTCAGTACAAGTTAGTAGCATCTTGTATCTTCCTCTTTCCATAGGTCCAGTTCTGTTCTACATTTTCTATAATGACCTCCCACTGGCCTGTTCCAACTCACATATTAACATGTTTGCAGATGACCCAGTTATCTTCACCTCTGGTCCCTCCACCTTGGCTGTGGAAGATCTGCTCCTGCAAGACTCTCAGAATGTCCTGCACTGGTTCCAATCTAACCAACTCCTGGTTAACACGTGCACACACACACACACACACACACACACACACACACACACACACACACACATACACATGCACAACAAAAAAAAAACTATGTCTATGACCTTTGGCAACAGCCAGAAATTGACCAGACTCCCAAATCTGCCCATCTTCTCCATCTTGGATGAAAACCCCCTAGAAGTGGTCCAAGCCTTTATGTACCTCAGTGTGTATAACTAGATAGCAAGCATGACTTCTCTGCCTACATTGACACCAACACCAAAGCTCTACCTAAACTTGGTGCCTTATACTGTAATAAAGAGTGTGTATCTCTACAGGTCCACTGTGAGCCTGTCATCAAAATGGTGCTCCCAGTCATTGACTACACAGATGTGGCCTAATGCACTGCCCCACCACTTCCCTTGCCAGACTTGATACCATCTGCAGCTCCTGCTATTTTGCTACTAACTCCCTTCATCATACTCATTATTGCTCACTAAACTTCTTCTTCACCTTCTCTGTTCTCCCTCTGCCTTCATGTCACCAGATCCAATGTACCTCATTCTTTTCCAAATACTCTTTTTGGTCCCTTCCCTCTTATCTCTCATCCATCCTCTCCCTTATCTCACTCCTCTGCTGGGCAGTTAGCCTTTTCTTATCATCTCTCATCACTTTGGAACCTAATCCCCTCTTCATTCTGCTTAACGGCCTCCCCTGAGTCCCTCAGGTACCAGTTGAAACTCCTTCCCTTTCTCATCTTCCCATCTCCTGTTTTCCCTCTTCCTGACTGTTCCCCCTGCAAAGGCCTCATTCCTTGATGCAAGTGATGCTGAAATGCTCATTTGTTTCTCATGCCTTGTTTGCTTATGTTGCTCTTATTTTGCACTTATTTTGCACTTACTCCTGTATTAACCATGTTCTCTGAGTGCACTTCATTGTAACAGCAAACTGTGTCTGTGCCATGTATTTTATCTCCCCTACTCTCTTTCCCCCAGGTCACACCTAGAAATGAGCCTCAGCTCAGTGTGTCTTTCCTGCTCACCAATTTTCAAACAAATAAGTAAATAAAGAGAGCAACAAAGGGATCAAGGGGATGCAGATGGGTTAACAAAGGCTAGAGCGGAGGTCTAAGGTTTGACAGTTGAAATGCAATGCAAAAAAATGCAAGGTTATGCATCTAAGGAACAAACAAACAACCAAAAAAAAACCAGGACAGAATACTGGATGGGAGGGGTTAAAGTGAGCACTGTGGAAGAAGAAAAGGACCTGGGAGTCATCATTATTGACTCCCTCAAGCAATCAATCCAGTTTAAAAGTGTTAATAGTGAGGCTAAAGGATGTCAGGTGTATCAGGAGATGTACTGACAGCAGGAAAAAGGAGAAACTACTACCTCTACATAGGTCACTGGTAGAAACATAGAAACAAAGGATTTTTGGAACAAAAGGGCCACTTGGCCCACCCAGTCTGCCCAGATGGTTCCTGCCTAATCTGTCTCCACAGACCTTAATAGGTCTCTGAGCACCCTCCCTCCTCCCTGTCCATTTCCTAATATTACCCCATGTAAATCCCAAGCATGCTTGAAGCCCCCTACTGTTTTCACCTTTACAACTTCCACTGGCAGTCTTTTCGAGGTGTCCACCACTCTTTCAGTGAAATAGTACTTCCTCACATCCCTCCTAAATTTCCAACCTTCAGCTTCACTGCATTCCCTCTTGTTCTGGAGCTCTACCTCATTTGACAGAGATGCTCCCCTCTTGCACTCTTCTCATCCCAGTCCCAGAATTTCCTAGTGTCTTGGTGTAACAGGTCCCACACCCATTCTGACCCCCGATACCCAATTTTGCCAAGCTATGGGGCTACCTCCAATCTGTAACTTAGGCTGATTTTAGAGTGGGGGAAGTATTGTGGAGAAGGTCAAGAATAGTGGAAAACAGTTTTTCACCTATATTAGTGAAAAAAGGAAAACAAGGAGTGGGAATCATTTTGAGTGGGCATCTCTTTACCTCCTTCCACACTTAAAAGATGTAAACCTGAGTGCAGTTGCCTTTCTGTGCCTGGTGGAATCCCTGAAGAGGATTTTTTGTGTGAGAATCCTTTCCCAAAGTCCTGTCAAAAACTAACTATCTCACCATTTCCCTCACCTTGTCAGCGTGTAGCCACGTCCAAATCTGTCAAAGCCTAGAGCTAGATAGTCTTCTTTAAAACATGGAACTCAGATGCACCATTTGGACTTTACCAGGGCTGATGATCAGTGGATGGGTGTGCCACTAGACAACATGTGACCGCTGTGCTTCCTCAACTGCCAAATTGGTTGTTGGCTGCAGTGGCTCTGACAGCCACCTGAGTTGCCAGGAGTAAGTTAGGGTTTTGATCAGCGGCATTTGCACTGTAAAAAGTGTCCAGCACTAACCCTTTTAAGCAGCACAAATGCGTTAAATATTACACTTTATCAGTATTCTTGATCCCTGCCTCTCCTTTGCCCGTGTGTACATTATATTTGTTTGCATGCTCTAACACTGGTTGCATGCAAAACTCCCTAATATGTATAAGGCACTACCCCTGGGCAAACAGAGTGCAATCACTTTGTCCATGGGGCAAAGTTTTGAATATCTGTTCCCATGTTTGCTAAACTATTTGATGACATGTGTTGCCAACTAACAAATGTTGCTGCTTTAATCTGCACTTTCAATGGGAACATTTTACATTTTTTTAGAGAAAGTGATGCACACCCTTTACACAATTGGTACAGTATTTTTGATAAAATTCTATATGCACTCTAAAACACTCTGCTGCACTACACACCAAATCAGACCTTTTACTATTAAAGCTCCCTTCAGTGCAGGAGCAGGCTGCAGCTGCAGCCCAGTGTAAAATGCCAGAATAATGCAAGGTGAAAACCAGCATAAATGGATGTGAATTGGCCTACAGGAGTTCTAAGCTAGGAGAGCTGTATACTAAATTAAGGAATGACCCAATCTATATTGAATCTCTGAAGAGCTTCAAGCTTAAGTAAGGAAAGAACCACTTTTTCCCTGATCAAGTGCTTCACCACAACACATTGGAATTGATATAGAGGTGAAGTGCAGATAAATGGCATAACAGATAACCTTAACATGAGTGGAGACTGTTTCTTACTTTACTTGGGGCTTGACTTCACCACATATTTAATTTAAAACATATTTTACCAGGGAAGCAACAGAGCCCAGGGCTCATTTCCAACTGTGGCCTAGGGTGTGGGGGGTGGGGAGAACAGCAGAGCTCAGTCGAAAAATGCTCATGACGTGAAGAAAATCAGCCTGCAAAGAAAAGAAAATGACTCATGCCTTATTTACTTTCTCATTGGGACTCTGCTATCAAATCATGCGGGTGCCAGTGGTGGACAATGGAAGCAGTAGTCTACACTTAGCCAGCCTGTTGTGTGCACCAGTGGACGCATGACGATGCAGCAGCCAATCAACATGCTAATAATAAACACCAGACATAGACACAAGCACCAGGTCTGGCATTAAAGTAATGTAATTGCTGCATTTAAAACATTTATATCCGATCCACCAAACTATAAGATAAAGTATTGAAATAGCCAGCAGTTTTAAAATTAGTTATGCTATTAGCCAACATTTCACACTGCCAAAGAAATAACCATCAATTCATGGAAACTAGTTGTGTGTTTGATTTACTTTACACACTGCCAACATGCTTTGGTGTTATTCTTTTTTTTTAAACTTCTACCAATTTCTTTAATCATACAATTTTCTTTTTATGTTCTATATGATTACCCCACATCAACCTTGACCCAGAGTCTCTGCCTGCACGTTTACACTTTTTTGCAATTCTTTGGTTATCCCAACAGGTCGCACAGTTTGCACGACCTGTCTGAAATCTTCAGGGAACTTGTGGCGGGGGTCCCCGAAGTGCCTTTTGAAGATTTCGTGAAAAAATATTAAACGGTTCAAAAGTTATTCAAAAAACAGTTTCCCATTATAAGTCAATGGGAAAAGTTAACAAAAAGTTCAACACTTTCGCAAATGCAGTTTTTACTTTCTCAAATGGCCCTTTCACTTTCGCAAATCCACCATTTTGTTTTCATTTGGTGATCAGAAAAATGCTTGACATTTAAATTTGGGACCCTCTAGCAACACAATTATTTTTGTGTTTACCTAGTCAGACCCTGAGTATGCTAGGCATGTCTTTATTTTGAGGTTAAACACCCTAGAAATATGTTTTTCAAGTTTCTGGAAAAAAGTACTTTAGCAAAGTAGTGTCGTACTCTCGAATGTGTCACAAATTTTTGTTAAAGCTTTTGCAAATTGCGACACTACTTTTCCAGGTTATGGCAAAATGACAGCAATTCCTTGCCACCCTGCTGCAAAAGAACGGTATGGTCTTTTGGGCTGAAATTTGGAGAGAACACAGCCAACATCTCACAGATGTGCCTTTCAGTCTTTTGGTGAAAAAATATTTCAGGGAGACAAAGTTACAGCACTCCAAAGTTGATGCTTTTTCCCATAGGATAACATTACGGCATCTGCCACATTACAGGAATCCTTTGCGTCCTGCTGCAAAATAATGGTTTAGCCTTTTGAGCTGAAATTTAGAGGGAAGAATGCCAAGATCCCACAGATGTGCCTTTTAGTGGTTTTGTGAAAAAATATTACAGGGAGCCAAAGTTTTCACACTCCGAACTTCTCTTTTTTCATATAAGATAACATTACGGCGTTCACCGCGCCTTTCAGGGCCCGTATCTTGGAAATGGTACGAGATAAGGACTTTTCATCAGAAAAATGCTCAGCCCCCTAAGAGGGGCTAAGTACAAAACTAGCCAGGAAAGTCATATATGATATGACTTAAAATTTTTTTTCTACGTCTTACAGTTCCTGAGATATAAGCAATTCAGTATTCCAACTCCTCATGTTCTGCTCTGAGACCCATTATTATGCATACATTCTTTGTACTCACTGTCTTTCTCTATGCAGCTTTTGGGGAAAACCAGCCTGTGTGCTTACATTACTATTACCCTTACCGCTTCTGCTTGCAGTTCCGTACCTGTTTCACTTACCGTTCCCATCTACGACACCATGTGTGTTACCCTTTGTGTTTTCATTTGCGCTTGCATTTGCGTTATTTTAACCATTTGCGTCTACAGTACTGTTTATCTTTCTGTTTCACTTTGTGCCACAATGCGCATTACCATTTGCTTTTGCAGGCACCGTGTTACTATGTGACAACGGGCCCCGTGCTCCCACCGCCGCATTACATTCACTATTTCACATTATCATTCTCAAAAAGAAGGGAAATCAGAGGCAAAAAACTCCATTTAATGCATTAGTTAGGGTTGTTCCACAGCAACAAAAGTGGGGAAATTCAGTGTTAGGGTTGAAAGCCCCCCTTTGACCCCCCCATCCACACCCCAAACCGGCATCGGGGTGCGCGTTGAGGTTGTCTGTCCTAACTCTCACCCCATTCTCCTATACTGCTGGTTAACTAGGATCTGCAGCTTATCCAGTAGGTAGGCAAATGGGCAGACTGGGTGGGCCAAGTGGTCCTTATCTGCCGTCAAATTCAAATTCTATGTTTCTTCACACATCTGATGGGGTGAGAGTTAGGGCCGACAACCACAATGCTCACCCCGATGCCAGTTGCGGGTGTGGACGGGGGAGGTCAAAGGGGGGCTTTCAACCCTAACAACAAATTTCCTTGCTTTTGTCGCTGTGGAACGACACTCCTAACCAATGCATAAACAAAGTTTTTGGCCCTAATATGTGTGTGTGTGTATATATATATATATATATATATATATTAATTTCAACTGGGAACATGCACTTAATCTATCTATCCCATTAAAACCACATGGTTAATTGATAAACGCTTGCTGGAACAAATACGTCTTCAGGCCCTTCTTAAAATGCTTCTAAAAAGGGATCCTACCTCAAATAAACTGGCAAGGAGTTCCATAAGGTAGGCACAGCCACTGAGAATGCCTGGTCCTCAGAGTGCCACAGCTTAACCCAGGGAACTCCAAGGAATCTTCCCCTGGAAGAACCGAGTGCCTGGGGTGGATGATAGGGGATAAGGAGATCTTGCAGATAGCTGGATCCCCTCATGAACAGGGCCTTGTAGGCCAGGAGCCCTACCTTGAAGACAGTCCTCCACCTGACTGGCAGCCAGTGCAGTTTGTAGAGAACTGGAGTGATATGCTCACATCTTCTCACACCCCCGTCAATAGTCTTGTTGCCGCATTGTGCACCAGCTGCAGCCTGTGGAGGTTGCCTCCAGATAACCCTAGGTACAGGGCATTACAGTAGTCCAACCTGGAAGTGATGAAAATGTGTACCAGTGTGGTCAGGTCCGCAGGAGGGATCAGGGCTCAGATCCAGGCAATGTTCCTAAGATGATAAAATCCACTCTTGACCACGGCTGACACTTTAGCATCAAGCATCAGACCACTATGTAGGATCACACCCAAATTCTTCACCTGTCTACATGTGGCAACAGGAACACTCCCTCAACACTGGGCCAGGGGGTAACTCCTCACCCACCCCTCTGCACTGATGACCTGTATCCACAGCTAGCACCTCAGTATTGTCTGGTTTAAGCTTAAGCCAATTTTGAGTCACTCATGTCTGGATTTCCTCGAGGCAGCTGTTAAATACAGAAGCCAACACCCGGGTATCAGTCTAAACAGGACAGGTACAGCTGGGTATCATCTGCATAAAAGTGAAAACCCAGCCTGCACTACCTGATAATATTGCCCAATGGCAGCATATACACCGTGAACAACAAGGGTGACAAGACCGAACCCTGCAGAACCCCACAGAGGCTTCAGGTTAGATGAGACTAATCCCATTGTCACCCTTTGCACTCTGTTTGTTAGGTATGACCTGAACCAGTTGAAGACATTAACAAACAGGCCACATGAGAATGCAGGCAGTCAATTAACACCTCATGATCTACGGTGTCAAACACTGTAAAGAGGTCGAGGAGGACCAAGATGGTATGGAATGTCCTGTCCCTTGCCATCAGGAGCTCATTTAGCACCCTCACCAGGGCAGTCTTCATACTATGCCCCACACAGAACCCAAACTGGAAAGACTCATAATTGGAGGAAGAGACAAGACGTCTCTCAAGCTGAACGGCCACCACTTTCTCAATAACATTCCCTAAAAATGGGAGGCAAGAGACCAGCCTGTAATTGCTGAAGCAGTCTGGGTCCGTGGAGGGTTTTGTCAAAAGGATTCTAACCAAGGCCTCTTTCAAGGCCAAAGGGAAGACCCCCATTCCTCAAAGAACTCCAGACAATCTCAGCATCCACAGGTCTAATTTATTTATTTATTTATTTTAGTCTTTGGTTACCGGGTAAGGCCCACTAGGCACAAGTAACTGTTTTCAGGGGTGACCTGGGAGTACTGGGCTGTTAAATGACTTGCTCAGAGTCAGACAGTATGCAAGTGGAGGCTGTAAGAATCAAACACAAGTCTGCTGGATGTACCAAGCTCATTCACAGCTCATTACTCTAACCTCTAGGCTATACTGCCAGCCCAGGTCGAGACATCCAACCAAAATTTGGATCAGGCCTGGGTCTAGATCACATTGTGCTGGCCACAGCTTCAAGATTATCCCCACCACCTCCTTCACTCCAACCAACTCAAACTCATCCCAGACAGGAGGAGTGTCCCGACACAACTCAGGCCAGACACTGCAGCTCTTTTGAGAGTTACTTGAAGAGACCATGGCCCTGATAGAAGATATCATATTGGTGAAGAACAGAGCCAGCTACTCGCACCTAGTGCTAGAACCTGCCCCACCATCATAAAGAAAGGCAGGATGTAAAAGCCTGTCTGCCATGTGGAAGAGCTTGAGATGGTCTGTTTCCCACTGCTGCAATCTCCCTAGACAAAACTTCTGCCTTCTTTCAGGAGATTGCCTCCTGATAGTCAACATAATGTGACTTTCTGGGCCAGTTTTTCCTCCACCAAGCCAGACCGCCTCCAGTGCCTCTCTATCCTCCTTAGGATAGAGCTTAGTCTTTAAACTCTGGAGATCCTCATCATACCAAGGAGGTCTCTGGTGAGCAGACAAGGGATGGACACAAATGGGTGCAATGGAATCAAAGGTCACAGCAATGGCTCCACTATAGGCTGCTACTGCTTCCTCTGTCCCAACCACACAAGCCGCCCCAACACTTGATAGGTCCAGCACCACCGACAGTCCCACAGAGGAAACTCCTCTTAATGGGCAGTACTGGACTATCTCCACAGGGGTGGGACCATCTTGGGGGGGGGCCCAAACTCTGAGGTTGTTCACATCTAGACTTAAAGAAAACAAGCATTTGTCAATGCCGAATGTTGCTTGCTTCTTTGTGCTGTTTAGGTATTTGGAAGTCATTGGAGTGTAAATATTGAAAATTTGCGAACTTACGAGAGTGCGTAGGAACTGCGCAACGTACGCTCATAAAACAGTCATTTTTAGGATTTTTTTCACCAAATTTTCAACATAGCCATTTTAAGACCTCTGGTCATGAACAGTGTCACTGTGATTTTGTTAATGTGTCCCATACATTGAGTTTGCACACCGACTGCGCCATTGTGCGCTACATGGGCGGAAACACGTTTTGGGCAGGATGTGAAAAATGACAGCTGTACTGCTCATAAGGAGGTGTGGTAAAATGGCAATGTTGAAAATCTAGGTAAAATATTGAAAATTTGCAAACCCTCTGAGCATGCGTGGGAACTGCATAGCATACACTAAATAAAACAGTCATTTTTAGGAATTCTTTCACCAAATTTTCAACATTGCCATTTTAAGATCTCTGCTCATGAACAGTGACACTGTGATTTTCTTAATGTGTCCCATACACTGAGTTCGCACACAGACTGCGCCATTCTGCGCTACATGGGCAGAAATACATTTTTGGTGAGATGTGAAAAATGACAGCTGCACTACTCATAAGAAGGTCTGGTAAAATGGCAATGTTGAAAATCTGGAGTGAAAATATTGAAATTTCATGAACTTACGAGCCTGCGTAGGAACTGCTCAATGCACACTCGTAAAACAGTCATTTTTTTGGAATTTTGGCACCAAATTTTCAACATGGGGGTTTTGGGCCCCCTTCTCATGAATGATGTCACTGTCATGGCGGTGTTAGGCCCAAGGGTGATTTCGCAGTCACTGAGCAGTCACTGCACGAAATCACCCTTTGGGCCTGAATAAAGCCATGACAGTGACATCATTCATGAGAAGGGGTCCCAAAAACCCCATGTTGAAAATTTGGTGCAAAAATTCTCAAAAATGGCTGAGATATGCAATAAAGTTGAAACCCCCCTATCTAGCCCATTATACAGCTTACCGGCATTTCCTCAGTTCGCGGTCAGCTTTGAAGAGTGCAGACGTGTTCCCGGTCCACCGAAGATCATTGCGCCAGAGTCCGGAGGTAAGTATGGGGTGGGGGGTGTGGGAGGCTGAGTGCGCGGTAGGTGGGTGCAGGTTGTGGAGGGTGGGGAGATGCACCAGCAGGACCGTTTTGTCTTACAGGTACACAAAAAAAGTCATTGTGGGACCGTTTGCCACGCTGGGGTGGGCTCCCAGCATGGCACACGGACTTTGGGTTGTTCAGCCGACGGGGAGTTGGGCACCCGGTCAGCAAGGGACTGATTGCCACGCTGGGGTGGGCCCCAGCATGGCACCAATGACTGGGGGGAGGAGGCCACGGCTCAGCCAATGGGGACGGCACCCGTCAGCTATACAATGAGTGCGGGGGCGCGCATGCTGCGGTGGGGGCGGAGCTGCGCGTGAGCAGCTTCTTATCGCTGCTCACTCCAAGCCTAGCCCCTTTCAATCAGAAGCGCCACTGCATTTTGAAGCATGTCATAGACAGCTCCAAAATGCATTGGCTTACAGGGGCCACGCCTGTCAGGACACTGCCTTAATTGGAGGAGGAGGTGACACACCTCCAAAATCTCCGATGATGGCACTATGTTTCTTGCACATGCGTGCAAGCAACATAAAAACAGGTCTAGTGTGTGGCCACCAGAGTGCATCACTGTTGTTACATTCTGTGTTAGACCTAGGTCCTCCATGCTTCTAAGGAGATCACTCCCAAAACTCAAGAGCCCACTGTTGACCCAGGCATTGAAGCTCCCTAGGATCAACCACCTGGGGGACTCCAGCACCAGGCCAGCACTGAGCTCCTCAACCTCCCATAAAAAGTCCCCATCTATTCCCAGGGGACGATAGAGCAGGAGGACCCTAAAGCCCACACCAATGTCCCCTCAGGTGGCCACACACACAAAAGACCACGTATAACCTACAGGTAGCACCGTGAGGCTCAAGCCAGATTTAAAACAAATGGCCACCCCATCACCCCTGTGATCCTCCCTCAGGCTGTGTATCACAGAGTACCTGGCTGGCACTACCACCTCCAGAATGGGGGTGGCATTCTCATCCAGCCCAGTCTTCGTGATGCAAGTCAGATTGACTGAGGATCTCAAGTGAAGTCCATCATTATGGCAGTCTTGTTCCTCATCAACCTGACATTGCACAACACTGCCCGAGTTGGATGAGGTGTGGCAGCCAGACCAGCTAGCTGCCCATAATCTATCATGGAGCCGTTGGATATGGGCGTATACTCTCTGTCATTCTGTGGCTTACTCATCCTGCTGTAGAAGATGGTCATGAGTCTGAGTTGATGCATCCACCCCAATGACTGACCACCTCACCTCCAGTCTTTGGTCCTCTCTTCACAGTCTGAACTGCTACTGCTTGAGCTACCTCAGAGTCTGTGACCACCACTAGCACAACCATACATGACAACAGGCAGCCAGTCTCTCTGACTCTACTAACTAGGCAGGTGGACTTGCATACTTCATAGAGCTTTAAGAAAAAAAAGTAACATAGGCAGTTGCTCAACTGCAGTAGTCTAGCTTGCCTTTAGGGCAGGCTTGTCTCCACCACAGACCCTATTTTGATACCCACCCACGTCTTGGCTGTCTCTCCTCCTCAGTGACAGCCCAACCTCATCCTGAGGATGTTTTATTATTTTACTTTTTAAAATTGGATGCCTGGTTGAGGAAGAAAAAAATAAAGAAGACCATCTGAGTAGACTGGGTGGGCCAAGCAGTCCTTTTCTGCTAACAATTCTATATTTTTATGTTACACTAAAATAAACAGAAAAGTAAAAGATAGCAATGATATTCTATCACTACAAAAAGATCTAAAACTACTGAAGAAATGGGCAAAAGACAACAATATGTCTTTTAACAAGGATAAGTTTGTAGTGATGCACCTAGGTCAGCAAGATTAGCATGCTGAGTACTATCTAAATGACAAACTATTAGAGGAAGTTCAGTCAGAAAAAGATATAGACATCCTAATAAACAATCAACTACTCCCTGGGAGTCACTGTAGACAGATTGCTTCTCAAACTAATTTCATTTTAAATTCCGTCAAAAAATCTTTTATAAGCAGGCAGGAAGCATGTATTCTAGCATTATGTAACTCCTATGTAAGACCACATTTCGATTGTGGAGCTGCATTCTGGGCACCCTTCATGAAAAAATATATTAAACTACTGAAAGGTGTTCAAAGGAGAACAACTAAGCTAAACTCAAGATTGAGAAATCTTGATTATACAACAAGATGTAGGGAGCTAAATCTTTACCCTCTTAATGTAAGGAGAACTAGAGATGATTTGCAGCTTCTTTATAAACTACTTCAAGATAAATACCTTATGCAAGAATGGGGGATAAGAAATGCTTCCAAACCAATTGTCCTAAGGCGCAACTCACATCAATTGTTTGTATCTACAGCAGTAAAGAACAAGAGGAAATATTTCTTCCCAGAGTAACCAGACAATGGAATAAACTGCCACAATTTGTAGTTAGCTCAAACACAATGGATCAGTTTAAAAGGAATCTAGATATATATTTACAAAACTGGGAAGATAACTGAATATCCCACATAGTGTGGGGATAGACTTGATCGGTCTTAAGGCCTTCTTCTACCAATCCAAACCATGTAAACTGTGTAAACTAAGGAGAAGCCTAGCTTGTCATTCTTTCAGCCTAAAGTGGGTGTCTCTCCTCTCATCCCCAAAGGCCCTGCCTGCTACCTCAGGCACCCACACTCTCACCTTCTGTCTGTCTCATGATTCTCTTCACATATCACTAACATCAGGATTCACAGTCCACCAGTCAGTGTGGCTAAAACAGAATCTAAAGAACTTAAGACCACTTGTCTTGACTACAGAGAAAGAAGTGGTTGTTTGTCTGACTGCAAGAGACTGCTACTTCCACCTCAAAATTACTCAAATGTGCACACAGCACACTGCATGCACCAAGCAAAACTCCAACCTGTGTGGTAGTCATGGCATTAGAGTCTGCTTGGTGTCATGTGTGATAACATGGGGGGCACAGAACTAGAAGAAATGCTTTTTTCTGATTTATTTTGTGTGGGGGGATTTGGAGCTTGGAGGAGGTAACCTCAGTGGCAGCTAGCAGACAAGAAAAATGCTGCAATCCTATATGGCTAGGAGAACTTCGGACACATTGCTGGCATTACATATAAGGTACTTAGTATGCTGTAAATCTAGAACAAAACAATTTTTTTTTAATAAACTGTCTGTACGCTGGGATAGAATAGCAAATTCAAGAGGCTGTATGTCTGGCCACTATAGACAGTGAATTGGTGAGTGGATGAAACCTTGATGGAGCATTACGAGGTGGTGTCAGGGCTAACAGACTTGTCTGTCAATACCACCCCCAAAGGAGGCGTGACCTCACTGACCTGGCTATAAGTGAGTCTTTATGTTAGGCAGCATTTATTGGAATTTTCTCACACTAAAAGGAACTCTCCAGTTCAGCAGTGTATGGAATGGAATGAATCTGTAACCTGGAAGTGGCTTAGGATGTTCACTTACAGTGAATACCCCAAGCCAAACAACGGGTGGAGGATGCTCCTTATACTCATCTGTTGGCTCGCCTATGGAAAAGTGGCATCACTGACCTGTCTCAGAGTTAGTCTGACATTTAAAAAAAACTGTGCTGCATTCACAGTCTGTGAGTACATTACAGCTAACAGGCACATTGCATCATGATGAATCTGGCAATGCAGACGACCGCCAGACATGGTGTGGGGGGCAGGCTAATCATGATGCCACTCAGCTGGTTCCTGGGTGGTGTCTTGTTGTTGAAAGGATGCAGCTGCACTCAGACAGATGTGGCTGCCTCCTTTCAACTACACAAAGTTTATACCCATCAGATAGTCTGAGCACCATCTCTATCAGGCTCCTTCTGGTTGGGTTATCAGTGGAGAGTGTCCGGCAGCAAGATCTGCATTGAATGCTACACCCCCCACCTCTGCAGCCCCCACTCTCTTAAATGTAGACCCAACATGTTTGTTTCATGCTGCATGCACAAGTAAACATCAAAAATTAAAATTCAGGATTTATCTGTATCCAACTTGCTTTTTTATAGTGCAAAACTAAAACAGCAAACAGTGATATCTTTGTATGCCTCCCACCACTGCACTGTTTGATGTTATACAGTGGAGTCTGATGCCAACATATCACTGTTTGGCACTCCTAATTATTTTTTTAAAGCAATGCATGTCAAACAGAAAAGTGCAACTGGAAAATATGACTTGTGGATGCAGTGAATGAGTCAGAAAGATCACCTGTTTCTAGTACCAGACTGCTGTACCAGCGAATAAGATGATCAAGTGGTACAGAGGACAGCTGCAAGGGCAGTATTTGTCTTCTTAACCCACTTCTGACATAATAAGGCAATCTATTCCATGCTTAGTGTTAGCTTTCTAACCCTTCAGAATGGTTCAATTTTTACATCACATTGCTTCCTTACATTGTGTTACAAGGTCATTTGTAGTCCATTAGTGAAAAGCCACTGTAATTTATTCAAATCCATAATGCAGTTTAACTAACTCATGAGCATTCCAATTAAAATGTATTTCTCTATCTTACAACATCATGTTAGCCAATTTATATGATAAACTACTAATTTATTGAACTGAATGGCTCTGTGAAGAGACAAAATCTATTGATTGAGATCTCAGGATTGTATATATTCCAAAGGTCAGACTGAGCTGACTATGAGTGAAGGCTTTCTCCAAGGTGTCCCTGTTACTTGAAATGACTTACCTACTGCAAATATATGCAAGATTCTTGGACTTGTATAAAGGACATTCTAAGTCTGTTGCAAGTGACTCTAAAGAATGCATGTAACCATTTTTTTTGCCATGCAACTCTGCTACTACATAAAGCTGGAGATCAGTCATTAATTTCTTCATACATGGCCCCAAATAAGTACAGTAGCTTGAAGCAGCAGACATGTGGGGCTTTAGAACATAGGCTAGGGGCTGGGGGGGGGTGGGCATTAGATTTGAAAAAGCACTAACACCACATTCCCTCCTTTTGTATTTTAATCTTGGTTCACACTGGGTTCTTTGGTCCCTGTCTCAAGACTTGCACAATGAGAGTCCTGACTTACTTTGCACAGGGTATTTCGGGGACTGAATGAAGCAGGATGAGGAGGGACCTTCTGGTACTATGTGTAAGTCCTAACCTTCTTTATGCAGGGCCCTGTGCATCTAGCACAAAGCAGGAGATGTGACATTATTTGCTTACTATTTTGTTTGTGTATTACTTCATTTTTAGCACAAAATTAATATGATTTTTTTTTAGGGGGTCATATACTGTAGGTCTTAGAAACATGTTCGCTATGATTTTTATTAGATCAGTAATTTCTTGTATGCAGAGGGCCCCATACCTGTAGCTTGAAGCAGCACTGTGGGGCACCACCAAAATCCTGTAGCTGTGCCTTGGGTCATGATGAACCAGGAGCAGATTTTATTGAAATCAACTTGTAGTACTGAATTAACCTTGGGCATTGGTAGCACACTGTAGTAGAGTATGGTGTCTGCTTACACACAGTGGAACCAGCCAGGATGCAGTCCTGTACCTTGCAGTATTACTGCAACATGCTGCAGTATGCTGCAGGGAACAGTGTAGTTAATTGGCAGTCAAGCACTTTTTTTAACTTTTTATTTTACATTTTTATACAATAGAGCACAGTATTTTAAAGGAAAATAATACGTCAAAGGTATACAGAAATCTATAATAGACAGTGTGATTGGCATTTCTTTTGTGGCCACCTGGGCAAACCTGACTTCTTACCATCAGGGGACAATTTACAAAATATAATTAAACATATTTATTTTTTTATAATGACATCTTTATTAAAGATGTTTTAAACTCCAAACAAACTGCATTTAGAATTATACAAATTGAAAGTCATCAATAGTACCAGGGCATACATAATAATAGAGGGGAGACAGGAACAACAAAAAGACAATATCCACATTAATACATTAATCCAGACATGCTAACATTGACAATGAAATTTTAAAGCAGGTTAACATAAAACCAAATAAATAAATAAATAAACACATAAATAAATAAATATGTAAATAAATCTGGGCAAGGGCCTCATCCTAAGGTAATGAACACAAGAACCCCCCACACACACACACACACACACTACAGGACAGTCTAGCCACATACTGTAGGCCTACAAAGCTCACCCCCAAAACAACCTTATATTTATCACAAAAAAGAAAAAAAAACTCTGCAGTATTATGGAAGAAATGGAGGATTTATCTGTATCCTTTATGTAACCCAGCACTGCCAGATATCCTGAAAAATGGCTTCTTTTTTCAAATACCAATAGGCACATTTCTCAGACTAAAATAATAGCATCTATTTTATTTATTTATTTTTTCAGTTTTTTTTGACCGAATAAGTGCACTAGACAAATCCTGCCTATTTTTAGGCATGACCCGGGAGAGGAGGATACAGATGAATGCCAACTGACCTTGAACCAGATTAAGCTGTTGGTGGTATTTTTAGAGAATGAGGGAAATTTGGCCAGGACACCAGAGAAATTCCACTACTCTTCTCAATAAGTGCCGTGGGATCTTTAACATCCACCTGAACTACCACCAATCCAGGCAGATGGGGACCTCAGTTTAACATCTCATCTATTCTATCAATTGAATCCAAAGGGAAAAATTGTGGTAAATAAAGACACAGCCAAAGTTTTGTCAAGAGCTTCTTGGCGCAAACCAAAAGGATTATCAACAATTGAGATTGTCTACCTTGCACTGATACGGCCTCCACAAACATATGTAACAACGCTAATGAGGGAGTAAAGTTGAGGGTAGGTCATAAAATAAAGTAATGACAGCCTGAGTAATCACTTGCCAAAAAGGCCAGAGAAGTGGACAAAAAAAATATATTTGAATGGTCAGTCAGCCATAGAAACATAGAAGCTGATAGCAGATAAGGTCCGCAAGGTCCATCCAGTCTGCCCATTTCTTTTTCTACCTTATGAATGTGCCATCGGCCTTTGCTCTGTCAATGGCCTATCTATTCATACTCATTGTATTGCTCCCTTATGCCTATGCCATGCCTGTTTGAAGCCCTGCACTGTATTCATATCCACCACTTCCTGAAGTAGGCTGTTCCATGCATCAGCCACCCTTTCTGTGAAAAATAACTTCTTCACATTACCCCTTAATTGGCCTCCCTCTAATTTCATGCTGTGTCCTCTTGTCCTGCTAATTTTCTTATATTGAAACATGTTAGAATCTTTCACCTTGTTAATGCCCTTAAGGTGTATGAATGTTTCGATCATATCACCTCACTCCCTCCTTTGCTCTAGAGTATACATGCTGAGCTCCATTAATCTGTTGTATGTTTTCTGATGCAGTCCCTGCACCATTTTGGTTGCCATTCTCTGAACTGCCTCAATTTGGTTAATGTCCCTGTGAAGGTGTAGCCTCCAGTACTGCATGCAGTACTCCAGATGGGGCCTAACCAGTGTCTTGTAAAGAGGGATTATTACCTCCCTTTTCTGACTTCTGATACCTCTACTAACACACCCCAACATCACCCTAGCGTTACCTACTGCTTTAGTAGTCTGCTTGGCTGATTTCAGGTCATCGGTGGTGAAGAAGCCCAAGTCTTTTTCTTCTCTTGTGACTGCCAGCAACTCCCCCCTCCCAGCCTATAGGTGGCTTCAGGGTTTCTCTTCCTTATGTGCATAATCTTGCACTTCTTTGCATTAAACCCCAGTTGCCACTCTTTTGACCATTTTGCTAGTTTATCCAAATCTCTTCTCATTCTGCCCACCCCATCTGGATTATCTACTGTGTTGCAGATCTTAGTGTCATCTGCAAACAGACAAACCTTACCCTCCAGTCCATCTGCAATGTCACTGATGAAGATATTGAAGATGACTGGCCCCAGGAATGATCCCAGAGGTACTCCACTTGTGACTTGCATCTCTTCTGACTGTATACCATTTACCACCACTCTCTGTTTTCTGCCCTCCAACCAATTTGCCACCCAATTGACCAACTTCTGACCCACTCAAGCCTACCTAGCTTAGTAATCAATCCTCTATGTGGAACAGTATCGAAAGCTTTGCTCAAGTCAAGGTAGGTGACATCAACTGCTCCCCATTGATCCACCACTCTGGTTACCCAATCAGAGAAATCCATGAGATCAGTTTGACAGGACCTTCCTTTTGTAAACCCATGCTGTCTTGGATCTTGTGCTCCTATGGATTCCAGGTGTTACACAATCCTTTCCTTAAGGAGTGCCTCCACAATCTTGCCCACTACTGAGGTAAGACTGACTGGTCTGTAGTTCCCTGCCTCCTTCCTGCTACCTCTCTTGTGGAGTTGGATCACATGAGCCTTTCTCCAGTCTTCTGGGACCTCTCCTGTTCTCAGAGACTCACTAAACAGTTCTGCTAATGGCTCTGCTCGTTCCACCCTTAGCTTTTTTAGTACCCTGGGATATATGCCATCAGGTCCCATTGGCTTGTCTACCCTGAGCTTTTCTAGCTCTTGTAGGCCCCTTTCTTTTGTGAAAGGACTACTGCACACCTCCCTCCTCCCTGTGTCCATGGTGCTGAGCTGTTGGCCCTGCCCTACCTTCTGTTCAGAAAGTACTGAGCAGAAGTATCTATTTAGGATAGATGCTTTTACATGGTCCTCCTCCTCACATGCCCCCTTATTTCCTTTGAACTTTGCAATATCCTCTCTGGACTTTCTCCTTTCACTAATGTATCTATAGAAAGTCTTGTCACCTTCTTTTACTGTTTGTGCTTGTGTTTCCTCAGTTTGGGCCTTTGCCTGCCTTACTGCCTTCCCTGCTTCCCTTAGGGAAGTTTAGTATGGCTCCCTATATTCATCCCGCTGTGTTCGCTTATTTTTCCTGAAGGCTAGCCTTTTGGCTCTGACCTTTTCTGCTACTGTTTTTGAGAACAAAAGTGGTTTCCTTCTTCTTTTGCACTTCCTTTTCTCTTTCTAACACAATGGGATATTGCTTCAAGTATTGCATCCTTAATGCTTGCCCTCTTTGCCTGTACACCTCACCTGTATTTCTTATTGCCAGGGCTAGCTTAACTCTGTTGACCATCTTATCAAAGTCAGCTCCTCTGAAGTCCCTTATTTTTGCCTTGGAATGAGATGATTTAGTTCTAGTGGCCAAATTGAACCATACCATGTGATGGTCAATGGCCCCCAGGTGACCTTCTCCATTCAGATCTGTGATCCTTCCCCTGTTAATCAGTACTAGATCTAGGATAGCTCTGTCTCTTGTGGGTTGTTGTACCAGTTGTTTGAGGCCCTCCGCCTGCAGGAAATTCACCATGTGTCTAGTTCTAGCAGATGTTCCTGCTGGTATTGACCAATCTGTATCTGGCATGTTGATGTCTCCCATAATCAGAACCTCCCGTTTAGATATCATGTTTTGTATATCTTCTGACAGTAATGTGTCTATGTCCTTTCCCTGGTCTGGAGGTCTGTAAACAACTCCAGTTCTAATGGTTGTCCCATTTCCTGTTTACAGGGTGACCCACAGTTCTTCTGACTCCTTATGTGTATTCTGAATTTCTGTAGCTTTGATATTTTCCTTGACATACAGGGAGACGCCACCCCCCCCCCTTTTTACACCTTGGTCTCTTCTGAACAGTACATAGCCAGGTGCTGAAGTCTCCCAAATGTGCTTACTGGTAAACCCTGTCTCGTTAATTACTACTAAGTCCAGTTTAGCCTCTGTCATTATTGCCTGCAGGTCTGGGATCTTGTTTCCCAGACTGCGAGCATTTGTGTACATGATTTTTCATTGGCCAGATTTCAGTGTGTTAGTTGTTGGACGAGGTCTGGTGTTTCCTTTGTGCATTGTATGGGTGATGCAAATGAACTACAAACATGTTGAACTCCTGTTTGACCACTAGCTGAGGGGAGTTCTTCCCATTCGATGTATGGGGTGCTGCACCCCTCTCCCCAATTGCTAGTTTAAATATTCTACAAAGACATCAAACTTCTGCCCCAATGCACCGATTTCCTCCTTAGTCAGATGCAGTCCATCAAATTTAAAGAACTTTCGCTATCAAAACTGTTGCCAGTTCCCTGCAAATTTGTGTCCTTTTTCCTGGCACCAGCCCTTGAGCCCCATGTTTAACATGGAAACATAGAATTTGACAGCAGATAAGAACTGCTTGGCCCATCCAGTCTGCCCATTTACCTATCTAATGGATAAGCTGCAGATCCTGGTTAACCAGCAGCCTACTTCTTCCTACCCCCACCCCCTAGAATTGCCTTATGACGGTCCCATGCATGCTTGAATTCCACCACTGTTTTTGACTCCACAACCTCCTCCAGAAGGCCGTTCCATGCATCCACAACCCTCTCTGTGAAAAAATACTTCCTTAAATAACCTCTGAGGCACCATTCCTCTATCTTCAAATTGTGCCCTCTTGTTCTTGCACACCTCTTTTTTTGAAAGATGTTACCCTCTTGGACTATGTTGATTCCAGGTTGAGGGTAGCATCTTTTCAAAAAAGAAGGTAAAGATGAAAAGGCACCGAAATAAGGCAAAAGAAATATTTTTTCACAGAAATAATGAATGTGAACAACACAGAGGTCAAAACAGTGGTGGGTCAACATCAGGCTGATCACAAGGCAATTCAAGGGAATGGGGTAGGAAAGAAGCCAAACTCTAGGATCTGCCTCCATCAGGTAGGGAAATGGGCAGACTAAGTGGCCAGCGCTTATCTGCCATCAGACTCTATGTTTCTATCTTCTATTCCGATGAGGGGTGCAGAAAGTTTCTATCATGTCCCCCTCCCTCCTTTCCTCGAGAGCTATACATATTAAGCTCCTTAAGTCTCTCTTCATATGTCTTCTGGTGAAGACCCTGCACCATTTGGTTGCCCTCCTCTGGACAGCTTCCATCCTGTCTATGTCTTTGCAATGATTGGGTCTCCAGAACTGCATACAGTACTCCAGATGGGGTCTGACCAGCTGTCTGTACAGAGGGATAATAACTTCCTGTTTTCTACTGGTGATGCCTCTCCCTATGCATCCCAGTCTCCCCCCATCCCTCCTTGCTGCCTTCTCACATTGCTGGCCAACCTTTAGGTCATCTGATATGACTACCCCCAGGTCCCTTTCCATTTTTGTTGTTAGTATCTCACCCCCCATTGTGTACTCTTCCCCTGGGTTTTTGTTCCCAGGTGCATTACCTTGCACTTCTTAGCATTGAATCTAAGCTGCCATATATTTGACCATTCCTCTAACCTTGCCAATTCTCTTCTCACCTTTTAGACCCCACCTTGGCATCAACTCTGTTGCAGATCTTTGTGTCATCTGCAAAGAGACATACTTTTCCTTCTAGTCCCTCTGCAATGTCACTTATAAAGACATTGAAGAGGACCAGTCCTAATACTGAACCCTGCAGTACCCCACTAGTAACCCCCACTTCTTCAGAGTGGACTCTATTTATTATTATTCTCTGTGTCCTATTCTCAAGCCAATTCTTTACCCAGGCTGTCATCTTGGGACCCACTCCCAGGCTGGCTAACTTGTATATTAATCTTTTGTGTCGGACTGTGTCAAATGCCTTGCTAAAGTCTAGGTAGGCCATGTCCACAGCACCTCCCTGATCTACTACTTTGGTCATCCAGTCAAAGAAATCTATCAGATTTGTCTGGCATGACCTTGCTGCTGTGAATCCATGCTGCCTTGGGTCCTGTGCCCCTCTGCCCTCTTGATGCTCAACAATTCTTTCCTTCAGAAGTGATTCCATCGTTTTCCCTACCACTGAGGTTAAACTAACAGGTCTGTGGTTTTCTGGTTCTGCCTTGCTCCAACTTTTGTGAAGGGTAATCACATCTGCCCTCCTCCAGTCCTTGGGTACCACCCCATTCTCCCATGATTTGTTAAAGAGGGTAGTCTGTGGTGTCACTAGTTCTACCCTTAGTTCTTTTAGAATTCTGGGATGAATCCCATCAGGCCCCATTGCTTTGTCCACCTTCAGTTTTAAGAGTTCTTTTAGAACCCTTTCTTCTGTAAATGGGCTGGTATCAACTTCTGTATCCAGAGTGTTTCTACTGTTTGTTTCAGGTACCTCCCCCTCTTCCTTTGTAAAAACTGAGCAAACATATTTGTTTAGTATCTCTGCCTTTTCACAGTCACACTCTGCCCACCCTCCCTGCCCTTTTATTAAGCCTCACTATCCCTTCCTTGGTATCTCCCTGATGTACCTATAAAAGGTTTTTTCCCCCTTCTTAATTGAGTTGGCTATCTTTTCCTCGGTTTGGGCCTTTGCTGTTCTGACTGCCTTCTCAGCTTCCTTTTGCTTTAACTGATACAGTTTTCTGTCCTGCTCCTTCTGTGATTACTTGTACTCCCTGAATGCTTTTTTATTTTCCTCTTGAACCTTCAGTGCCACTTCCTTTGAGAACCATAGTGGTTTCTTACAGTGTTTTGTTTTGTTTATTTGCTTCACACGAAGGCTTGTTACCTCTGTGATGGCAGTTTTTATTATTCACCATTGTTCTTCCACCCCTCCTTCCTGCCCATTTGTTAGTGCATTCCTTAGACACTCACCCATTTTGGCAAAGTCAGCCCTCCCAAACTCCAATACCTTTGCCTTTGTTTGGCTTGACTCTATTTCTGTGTTTATTGTGAACCATACTGTTCAATGGTCGCTAATTCCCAGATAGCTACCCACTTCTACATCTGTGATCCTCTCTTCATCATTTAGCTTCCCTATCTTCCCTTAGCTGACCTTCTATTCATCTGCCCCCCCTTCCAGACTGGCAGGATCTCAGAGAAGGTGATACCAGATGAAATGGATGGTAGTTTGTCAACCAGCCTGGTCAGGTGTTCCTTGGTCTCCACAATTAACCTGCTGGCAAGATCATTAGTCCATGTGTATACCAGGATGTCAATGTTTTCTCCTGCCTCCTGAACAATTTTAGCAATGTGCTCAGCATATCTCCACGCTGATGTATCTGGGAGACATCTGACCATTACCCCTGACTGTAGAGAGGTATCAGCTCCCCTAATAATGGATTCTCCTACGATCAGAAGGTTTTTGGATTTCCTTTTTGCTTTTTTGTTTTTGTTCCTATTTATGGTGAGTTTTGTTGTGCTAGCTCCTGTGCTGTAGAGTCCTCTACAGTGTCCTCTGCCCCTTTGTTTTATTTCGGAGACAGAGGCAGATACGTGTTTGTAGTTTTTATATGGTTTGTGGAGGTAATATGTTGGAAAGCACTGAGTGATGGGGTACCCAATTTGCCCTTCCTAACCACCTGCCAGCCTCCAGGAAAAACTACCCTCTGTGGTCGAAGTGCTTCTGTTGGGTGTTGGAGAAATGGTGGGTGGGTCTTATAATATATTTCCTCTTCAGTATGCAATTTGAGGCACACAATCTCTGCACATGCTGCCTGGAGCTGAGCTCTTAGATCTCCAATGGCCCAGCATGTATAACAGTGTCCTAAATCCTATAAAACTGCCCTTCTGAAAAGTGTTCTGCAGTACCTGCAGTTAATTATATCCATTCCAGATAAGTTGCTGGGTTTATAATCTGGAGAGAGTAATTAGAAGGAAGAAAATGAAAACAAAAGTTTGATATTGTGTTTTCTTTGTTTGTTTTTGTATAACTTGTTAAAACAAGTTAAATTACTAGTGCTCCTGTAAATGAGGTCACTGTGTGGATACCCCTCTGATCCGCCCCTTCCAGCTTTGCCGCAGGAAATGTCATGACTTTGCTACCCTATAAAAGGAGTGTAGTGTGGGGTGGTTGGGGATGGGGGTTGGTGGCTGGGCCATTCACCTGCTGAAAAAGAACAACCACGGATGAAAGAAACAAGAAGGTAAGAGCAGAAACAATCAGCCAGCAACAAATGCAGAAGCCCTGAATGCTTGTCCTAATGTTAGATAAAACTGTAAAACCTGTAAAGCAGCAGCTATAATAATTTCACAGAAGACATACCCTGTAAGAAACACTTTGCTACAGAGAAAAATAAAGCAGTAACAGAAGATATACCTTGCAAAAGACAATTTGAATCAGAAGATTGCAGCAGTAATCTGTTAGCACACATCTATAGGCACACCCTGTAATTATGCAGCAGAAGGTATACCCACCAACAATTTGAATCAGAGAAAAATAAAGCAATAAAATGTTAGCAACAAACAGTAACAATCCCTGTGAGTACAAAATAAAAACAACAACACACAGTAATTCTGTCTTGCCAAAAGAAGACTTAATCCTTCCCCTTGCTCTGGTAAGGTTCTTTGCTCTGTCCTTTAAAGCAACCTAAAATAAAAGAGTTCAGGTGAAGCTAGGTGCCTGGGCCGATGATCTCCCCACAATTCCTCCAAAAAGAACTAGAGGAAGTGTTATTAAGCAGGGCACTAATACTGGGGACTAAAAAGAACCACATATGGCACTTCCAGGAGAATTCCTTAAAATGTTAAGAAAGTGTTACTTTATAGGTCAACAAAGAATATTTTTCCCAATGTTCAAATGTTTGTGCTACTGAATGGTCAGCATTCCAATGAGTAAGAATGTGGGACGCACAGTCAGAAGAAAGTGAGAGGAATATTGAATGAACAGTGCCAATTAAATGTGACTGAAGGCCACCATTCAGTTGAGTTACTATCAAACTAGTAAAGGGAGAGAACGTGGCAGAAAGTTTTCTATATTCTAATAGAAGAAACTGAATATAGTCTTGCAGCTTCAGATAACAGTAGTAATCCAACAGAGGCAACTTATAAGTTCTACAAAGAACTGAAAAGAGCTCAACCCCCTTTTCATCTGAAACCTGGCGATAATATGAAATGCCTAACTGTGCCCAACAGCATAAAAAGATATCAAAGACAGGGGGTTCTGGTAGTCCCAAGCTATTGCCCTCAGATGAAATAATTCAATGGGCAATATGCTACACTATATCTTATGCCAGATTCTTAGGGTAACCCATTTATACCCATAAAATTTAGCAAATGGTATATAGAACGGTGGTAAAAAGGAAAAGTATGCCCCACATCATGTAAGTCATTTAAATCAAACTCTATGTTCTTCCAATGGTTATGATAAGCAGACGAAAGCCAGCAACAAACCACCCAAAAATGACATCCTAGGGCATACAAACATAAGTTGAGGAAATGTAACCCCCCCCCACCTCCAGTATAGGAAGTTGTAAAACTGATACTCATATCCTTGGGCACTGACAGCACCAAAGGAAATGAGATAAAAGCTGATGCCAGTCCCTAAGATAAGAAGGACTAGCAAATAAAGGTAAAGTTTGTAAAAAAAAAGAGCGAGAGAGAGAAAACGCAGTAGAATATTGAGTTAGATAACTCCCAGCTGCTGTTAGAATGAGAAGCAAAAAATCGACCAATGTGTTAAATCAGCCATAATAGCCTTTGTCAAGGGTTCCAAATTAAAAAGTTCAAGGTGATCTAGGTTTATTGGGGAGATAGATACCAAGATGCTTCAAAGAATTTCTGTTCCAGCATACTGGCAATAGATTGCAAACAGAAGACAGCGGATCATAGTTGAAGAATAAAAGATCTGTCTTATCTTTATTAAGTCGAAACCCAGACAGGACACCAAACTGCTCAACATCCTACAATGCTGCTATACCAGACTCAGAGGGATCAGTTAAGATTAATAAAATAATGTCCACAAAACGGTACATTTTGTACTCCTGACCACCCGGTGGGATTCCATGTATGGAGGTATAAGAGCAGCTAATAGCTCTACATACAAAGTGAATAACCCTAGTGATAGAGGGCAAGGACAAGGCTAGTTCCTCTACATAATGAAAAAGAAGAAGGAAAAAGCCCATTTACCCAAAATATTGCCAGCCCAGCACTACAAAGATGCTGCAACATTATTATAAACTCTAAAGGGAAACCATAAAATCTAAGAACTTGCCACAGGAAGACATTATCGTAAGCTTGATGTGCGCAAATAAACCCAGCTTGGTCCTGGTCCAGCAAGGATGAGAGAAGGCCCTCCAGCCACAATGCCCAAATGGACATAAATAATTTATAATCAATGTTTAGGAGTGATATTGGGCACTAAGAAGAAGGCAAGGTAAGCTATTTGCCCAATTTAGGAAGAGGAGAGATAACTGTGTACCTCCAAGAAGGGGGTGGGACTTGACCATCTTGAAGGGCATGCAAAAGCCAAGTCAGTAGAGGTTGAATCAAGGAAGTAAGAGTCAAGAGATTTATAAACTTCAGCCTGATAACTGTCTATGCTGGGAGACTTACCGGATTTAGCTGATCATATAGAAAGGAGAATTTAGGAGGTAGCGATGGGCTGCAGTAAAGCTTGTTCTTGATCTGAAGAAGGCTGAGGAAGACCTGCTTGATTCAAGAAAGCTGAAACAAAGAGTGGGGGGGATACACTGGGATTATATAAAGTCGAACAATAGTTATGGAAACCAGAGAGAATTTCAGAATGCTTATAAGTTAGATCACCTGATAACGGAGAATGAAGCTTGGTAACAGTGATCACAACTCAGGAGACTCTAATGCACCTAACTAAAAGACAGGTGCCCCTAGGACCACCCTCAAAAGAATGTTGGTGAAGATAAAACAGTGCATGCTTGATTTTGTAATCTTCCAATTTCTGTATCTGTGCCTGCATATCCAAAATAACGTGCAAACCAAAGCTTCTCCCTGCATCCAGCACGACTGCAAAGATTGTAATAAAGAAAAAATATCTTGCAATTGTTTTTTCCAGTCACACTGAAGGGTGGAAGACTGCGCTATATTAGTACCCCAAAGGACAGCCTTAAGGGTATCCCATAATATACCAGGCAAACTCTCACTGGTATCTTTTTCCTGGAGAAACTGGGGTATCTGGTCTGACAGCTTATTTAGCAGTGATGCATCCTGAAAGGAGACAAGGGTTCAACTGCCAAAATGGTCTGTGATCCTGGTTACCTATAGAAAGGGAAATAAACACTGGGGAATGATTGGATAGGAATAAAGGGCCATGGTCAATTGAGAGGATCATCTCTAAATGTTCCATCTCGGTGAAGAAATAATCTAGATGGGTGAAAATCCCATACATGGGAGAATTAAGCAATAAGGCATGACATGGTGTGTGTTGTCATGTAATAACATCACTCCTGGGGTGGGTTGAAGCACGAGGAGAAGCCAAGTGCTTCCACCACCCCTGGAGTGACGTGATTACACAATAACACACACCTTGGAGTGCCTTATTGCAATTATACAATGGCTCGATGTTATACAAAATAAAAAAAATAATGTTTTTAGTATATTTTTAGTGAGGCAGTATATCTTTGTTTTTTAAGAGAAGATGAGAAAAAGAGAATATCATCAATACAGTGATGTTATTATGTCATATCATCACTGTCTCAGGCACACACTGACCAATCAGAATACAGGAAATGTCCTTTCCATTGTATAATTAAGCAATAAGGCACAGCAGGGTGTGGTATATCATGGTATATCGTCACACCTCAGGTGGTTGGGCATGAGGCCGCAGGCCGAGTGTGACCAACTCCCCAAGAAATGACGATATCCCTTGATATACCACATCCTGGAGTGACTTATTGCTATTATGAACTGAGTTTCAAGTTTTATAAATAAAAAAATTAAAGAAACAGGTTTTAAAATGTTTTATGAATGAGTTTTATGGTGATGGTGGAGTACATTTTGAAAAAAATAGTTCTCAGACAGTAGAGAGCAAGGAGGCTGGTGGTGCCAGAACATTTCTGAAGCTGTGATGATGTAGTCCAATATCAACACGGCTTCAAAGAGCTCTCGGCCAATCAGATTCCTCTATTTACGATCCTCAGTTCATAATAATTGGTATATTCTCTTTGTTTTTGATGACAAGGGCACCACTTATCATCTATACCCATTGACATTAATTGCTTGTTTTTTTAGTTTGTTTATTTTTTTGCTCCGTACTTGCTCCTCTGGTCTGCCTCTCCTTCTGGCTGCTCAAGGACCTCCCTGACCCTCTAGCCCTGACCCCCATCCATGCACCTCACATCGCAGCCATCCAGGGGTGGCCCAGCGTATCCCTCTCACCAGGTGGGTCCCTCTCCTCTGAGGGGGAAGGCACCAGGAGGGCAACCAGCGTGCTCTACGTTCAGTCCCTGGGCACTGCTGAGGTGGATTCTGGGGTGTCCAGACACTCGAGTCAGCAAGAGCCAGCAGCCATCATCTAGCTGACTAGGGAGCTGAGTTTCTGCTTTTCTCCCTGGGGTGTGGTGTGCCACAAATGTCTAGGCATATGCTGACATCCACCATGCCCTGTGTTCAGTGGGACTCGCTTGAGCTGTCACCCTCCCAGCCTCTGCCAGGAGGCAGCAGACAGTGAGCCGTGTCCCCTCCCTCCCCCTGGCGAGCAATCATAGGATGCTCAAGCCTTCTCTTCCCAGCTGGCTGTCCAGTGACCTGAGTCCATTCTCAAACCTGGGTCACCGGCATCGCAAGTGGAAATCCAACTGTTGCGCCGATGAGCCAGCACATTAATTGCTTGTTGAGGCATCTGTTAACCACTAAAAAGCCGAATGCCTTGGGTTTAGAAGCATCCCAATCCAGGGATAGAGTAAGGTTCAAATCCCCCCACCCAATAAGAAGCCTTGCAAACATACCAAAAGATGAGAAAAAAAAACATAGAAACTACTTTCTGTCCTGAACCTGCAGTGAAGTAGGTATTGACGAAAGTGCAAGCTTGGCCATACAGCTTATCTGTAACAATAAAATAACAACCCAGTGGATCACTAACCACTTGTTAAGAGGAAAAGAGAAAACCATGGCGACAATAAATCATAACTCCTTTCCTATGAACCGATTTATAGGAAGAGACATAAACACTATCAAAACCCAATTTTGAGACTTTTAAATGCTCCTCAGATGATAAATGGATTTCTTGTAAAATTATAATGGCCGCCCAATTGTGCATAATGTATTGTAATAAACAATATATCTTTATGGGGTTATTCACCCCATTAATATTATAGAAGAATTTTAGTAATCAATGAAATACTCCTAGAGATATAACATACAAAACAGGAAGATCAACATTAATAAGCAACAAAAAATGATATACAGTATATATATGTATATAAAAACAGAAAAACACACCACAAAAAAAGCCAGTTTCAAAATTAAGAGAGTGGGTCCAACCCGGAGAAAAGTAATAAAATGCAAATGAAATATATAGGGCTAGCAAAAAACACAAATAGGAACATATTCCAAAAGGTCATAGAACAGCATCAGAACACTAAATAGAGATGTCATATCCCAAACCAAATTCAAAATCTGATCTGTTTTATGAGCGTGCATTGCGCAGTTCCTATGCACGCTCTTAAGTTCGAGCATTTTTAATATTTTCAATCCAGATTTTCAACATGGCATTTTACCACACCTTCTTATGAACAGTGCAATTGTCATTTTTCACATCTCACCCGAAATGTGTTTTCGCACAAGTACCGCACAATGGCATGGTCAGTGTGCAAAAACAATGGCCCAGATATTCAAACTGTGTCCAAAAAGTGCACAATAGCAGGAGCAAGCGCAAGTCTATTGCACCCATGTGCAAGAGACACAATATTTAAAAAAAGAGCAGGCCAAATTGCGCCTACAGCCAACGACTGGTAATCGTACCACCTGCGCCATAGCGCAACTAGGGAGGGGAAGCTGAGCAGAGCTGCAGAGCAATGTAACTGCACAATCAGGGAGGTAGGGTCCCACCACACATGCCACAGATGGGCACAGGAACACACAACAGAACAGACATTGTCCCCCCACACCCCAAGCACAGCACAACTAGGGGAAGGCAGGAATAACCACTGGTCCATGGAGACAGGCAACCAACTCACAGCCTGGCCATGGTGCCCCATCACACCTACCAGCAAGCTGTGACTGACACACAAGGAGGGCAGACCACCCTATGCCACACCATCCCCCCCAGTGCACAGCACACCCTGCCCGTGACCCCCAGACACTCCCCCATGAGCAGTGACCACCACCACAGGAAACACCATGCACGCCACCACCCCCACTGTGTCAATGCAACCCTGTGCACTACAGAACCATGCAAGCCAGCTCCACCATGAGCACCCATCAGCAGGTTGCAGCACACAGCAGTGCAACAATGGCAGACACAGTACCACCACGAACAGTCCCCTGAGGTACTGCTGAGAGACCAACCATGCATTGGAACAAGAGGTGCCCCATATGGGACGGCTGTGTCTTTCACACCACCACCAGTGGTACAGGGCTCTGCACAGTATTCCAGTGACACACCCCAGCCCACCACTGGCCCCAACAGCCAGCACAGACACCCACAGTGGTGTGTGGATGCATGCACCACACTGGATGCAACACAGGGCCTGGACAGACACCGACCCATACCCAAGGGCACAACAACACATGGACGCAGTGGTGGGGCAACCAATCCCCCATTGTGAGCTCATGTAAGTCATGTACACACAACCCACAGTCCACCATGGCACTGGAGTGCCAGCCACCCTGCACAGGCACCTGGACCCATACACCACCAATAGTCACCTGGAGCACAAGCTACAGACAGTGGGGCACATCCCCTGCAACACACACAAGCCACAGCATGGAGGTGGAACAATGACCGTGTCATCCACAGTGCCACCTGAGCCAGGTATGCACCACACCAGTGACATGGGCAACCCAGCAAAGTGATGGGTACAGTGTCCGCCCTGCAGGGAATGCCACCACTGACATGCCAGGGGACCATGCAGGTCAGAGACAGGCATGTGTGTCTACTGCACAGGCCATGGATGGGCTGATGGGTGTGCCATGGACACTGAGCACACATCATGGACCACTGCACACAGTCATCCAGTGCACAGGGAACAACACACACAACACAGACACTGACTGATATCTACCCCCACACCATAGTCACCTCCACATGGGCACACACATACCCATGACTGCACCACCCCTGATGCCTTGCACACCACTGCAGCTGAGCACCTATAGCCCGCTGCAAATCAGAGACCACCACGGTATTCATATAAAATTCAAATGTATTGTAAAAATATAAAACTTAACTATATGCAATAATGAAAACTATTTACAAGCTTGGGGTGGGGGACACAAGCAAGGTGGGGAGTGGGCAGGGGAAGGGGTGGACAAATGGGATGGATAGGAGGGTGTGAGGGTGGGTCCAGGGGGGTAGGGAAGTCAGGGACCAAGGGACTGCCGTTCCTAGCTCTGGGTCCACCTTGCTTTGTGGCACTGCAGTACTCCCAACTCGTCCAGCCTCCTTGGTATCTCCACCATCTCAGGGACCAGATTCAGGAGCTCCCTCATGGTGTCCTGAATTTTCCTTAGATGTCTCACACCTAGGACAAGGGACCACAGTCAACAGGTGTGAATGCACAACCCCATACAGCCCACCCACTGTGCATGGGATATGGCCATGGGACATACCACTGTGATGGAGTGTGACCACCCACAGTGATCATGTCCACAGGACCTGCCCACTCAGGTGCATACAGCCATGCAGAATGCTGCACACACACACCGGCCAAGTCATGCACAGCACCACTGTGGCCATTTAGTGACATGGCTATGTGGTGCAAAAGCAGTGGCACAGCCATGCACCTGGTGCACACATGGACCACCAGTGATGCACACCCAGACAAGCAATGCCACTGGACAGTGTTGACTGCAACAAGTGGTGTGCATGGCAGTGATGTCAATGAATGGTGGCCATGTCCCGCTGCCCACCTTGTCACACAGCATGCAATACTAATCATGGAGGTCTGGCACTCACCCTCATCGGGCCGGTCAGGTGGGCGTTGCTGGTCCTTGGCCCGCCTGGCTGCAGTTTCCACACCCCTCTGCTGCTCTGCCCGCACCCTGTGTAGTTCTTCTGGACCTGTGGGGACAAAAAGGAGAGAAGAACATCAGTACATTCCCGAACCAAAGTCCCCTTGCCCCAAGGTGTGTGCCTCCCACCCAGCCAGACCCACCCACCCCACACCCTGTGAACACCACCACCACAGCCAACCCCATATGGTCCCTCCCCATGTGCTGGACACATACAACACTGTGACTCATATGGACAATAAAAGAGTGTTGACGGAACCCCTACCTGGATGTGGCACCATGCCCCACCTGGCACGTGACTGCAGTTGGGCCAGTAGCTCTGGCCCCCTCCTGCGCAGGTCACCATAGTGGTGCCTGCACTGCTCAGCCAAATGCCCCCAGCCTGTTGCCTCATCCAGGGCAGTGGACACCTCCTGCCACACCTGTGTCCTTGCCCTATCCAGGGGGGCCTCCTCAAAGAGAGGCCCATGGTGTGGCTTTACTATGGCCACCAGATTGGCCAGCTCAATGGCACTCCATGGAGCAGCTCTTCTACACACCATTCCAATAGCTATAGTAGGCAATATGGCACTCTGCAGCGTGGCTCCCCACATGCAGATGTTGCGTGGTACAGCGCTGCCATTCCCTATCTTGCTGTTACCGAACAGCATGATAGAGGTGCACCTATGCCTGACCCATGAGCCAGCACATTAATTGCTTGTTGAGGCACCTGTTAACCACTGAAAAGCTGAATGCCTTGGGTTTAGAAGCATCCCAATCCAGGGATAGAGTAAGGTTCAAATCCCCCCACCCAATAAGAAGCCTTGCAAACATACCAAAAGATGAGAAAAAAATCATAGAAATTACTTTCTGTCCTGAACCTGCAGTGAAGTAGGTATTGACTAAAGTGCAAGCTTGGCCATACAGCTTACCTGTAACAATAAAATAACAACCCAGTGGATAACTAACCACTTGTTAAGGGGGAAAGAGAAAACCATGGTGACAATAAATCATAACTCCTTTCCTATGAACAGATTTATAGGAGGAGACATAAACACTATCAAAACCCAATTTTGAGAATTTTAAATGCTCCTCAGATGATAAATGGATTTCTTGTAAAATTATAATGGCCGCCCAATTGTGCATAATGTATTGTAATAAACAATATATCTGTATGGGGTAAATAACTGGTGAAGGCTCGGTACTGCCTGCTGGGGGGATACCGCCGACGGGCCCTTCCATGGCCACGACCACCTGCCACCCGCCTTCTCACCCTCCTCATTAGAGCCTCCATGTGGAAGGTTGCACTGGCCATGTCCCTGGCTTGCATTCACCCTCCCTGGCAGCTGTTACTGTATTCCCCCCCACTGCCCTGGCTGCTACCTCCCCTGCACCGGGTACACCTGCCTGTGCTGGCCTCTGTGCTGTGTGACTCCTCACACCTTCCCTGTGCCTGTCTTTTCACTGTGGTGCTTCCCTGGCCTGCCCTGTTCGTGCCACCTGCCCTGTCTGTCTGCCTCTGCCTCATGTGGCTTTCCGGTAGCCTTCTTGTGCCTCTTTCTTGTTTGTTTTTATTTTGGTTCATTTCCACTATGGCGCAACTTCCGCTTGCTCCACTGTTGTGCATTGCGCAAGTCTTTGAATATCACACTGCACCATTTATGCATGGTTCCTCCCCCTTTGGTTGCACATGTCTTCATTATCATTGCACTGTTGCTCAGCATGATTTTGGGGACGCAACTGCCTCCTGCTGAATATCACAGAATGGCACAATTTTGGACTTGAGCAGGTGCAACCCTATTGAGCATGGCTCAACTCTTTTGAATATCTGGGCCAATGTTCAGAACAGATTAAGAATATCACAGTGACACTGTTAATGAGGTAGGCCCCCAAAAGCCCTGTGTTGAAAATTATGTTAAAAAATTCCCCCAAATGACTGTTTCTTGAGCGTGCATTGCGCAGCTCCTATTCACACTTGTAACTGTGAGCATTTTTAATATTTTCACTCCAGATTTTCGTGATTGCCATTTTATCACTCCTCCTTATGAACAGTACAACTGTTATTTTTCACATCTCACCCAAAATGTGTTTTCGCACATATAGCACACAGTGGCATCGTTGGTGTGTGAAATCAATGTTCGGGGCAGATTAAGAAAATGACAGTGACACTGCTTATGAGCAGAGGTCTTAAATTGGCTATGTTGAAAATTTGGTGACAAAAGTCCATTAAATCACTGTGTTACGAGCGTGCATTGTGCAATTTCCACACAGCCTCATAAGTTCACAAATTCATAATCTTTTCAGTCCAGATTTTCAACATTGGCATTTTTTCACACCTCCTTATGGACAGTACAACTGTCATTTTTCACACCCTCGCCAAAATATGTTTTTGCATTTCCAGCACAGAATAACATGGTCACTGTGGGAAATCAGTGTTCGGTATAGATTAAGAACATCACAGTGACATCGTTCATGAGCCGAGGTCTCAAAATTCCTATGTTGAAAATCTGCTGTAAAAAATCCTAAAACTAATTACATTATGGGTGTGCGTTGCCCAGTTTCTATGCAGACTTGTGACTTCACCAGTTTTTTTTTTATATTTTCACTCCAGATTTTCAACATTGACATTTTTTACACCTCCTCATGAACAATGCTGCTGTCATTTTTCATAACCTATTCGAAATGTGTTTTCACACCTGTGGTACCAAATCGTACAGTCTCTGTGCAAAATCACCTTTTGGCTAATGAACTATTCATGCAGTGGGGTCACAAAAAGCCGAAGATAAAAACCTGGAGTAAAAATACCAAGAAACACCCAGGGTGTTAGGTTTTTCAACCATAATGCCCTACACTGTAGGGACTAACAGGCATCAGGGGTGTGACTTGGGATTTTTGACAGTAATGCTCATGCCATTCCACCCCACCCTGCAGCCAATGGCACACATTTAGGTGCGCCTTGGAACCTTCGGCACCAGAGTTCACCCCATTCCCCTATACTTCATCCATTTCAGTGTATTTCCTTATGGAATGAGGTGAGTGTAAAATCCAAACACTTTAAAGCACACCTCAACACTTGTAAGTATCTGCAGGGTAGGGTGAGGTGAAATGTCGTGACTGTTATGGGTGATGACCCAAAGGCATACCCCAATGCCTGTTCATCTCTGCAGGGTGGGGGTGGAGCTGGCATCAGTTCAGTACTTCACTGCCTTTCCTATACTACATCTGTCTAACTTCTTCACTACCACTGCTAATGAGAGCAAGCAACACTTGGCACTGACAAATGCTTGTATATACTTTATGCTCTTGACCATTAGAAAATGGAGCAAGGAAGAAAATATAAAAAAATGCTCCCAGAAAGACTCTAAGAGTCTCCATAACGGAAGCATATATGGCAAGAAAATATAAATAAATTAGTTATCCCTCGAGGCAGAGAAAGAATAATACAATTGTGAAAATGAATACCATGAATGAAAATTGGTAGAATCTCCAGTGGAAAAGTAACCAAAAATAAGTGGGAGAGAATGGACAGGGAAAAGAGGAGAATAAATACCAATACAAAAAGGTGATACAAACAAGGAAGCTACCAAAAAGCATGACTAGCAGAAAAGGAAGAGAGAGAACTAGGCAGGAGTTAAAAAAAATGAAGCAGAGCAGTAACAGGGCATAGAGTAAGACACAGGTAAAATGAGTGCCCAGGGAACCAAAACAGAAAAAAAAGGTGAAAGATGGGATGGAGTGAGATAAAGACCAAAGAGAGAACAGTCCAGTAATAAAATACAAGCACTGAGTCATCCAAATTGAATGAGCAAGGCTTAGTGAAAGAGGAAGAGAGACATCACTACGGAGGCTTCTGGAAAAAAAAAGAAGAAAAAAATCAACCCAAGAGCTGAAGGAGAACAGAACAGGCATGGAGCAGAACTTAAAAATAAATATACAGCAGGCTAACCAATAAACTTAAAGAAGTAAAAAAGAAAAAAAAAGTAAAGAGGGGTACAGATGAGGATAACAATAAGGCATAAATCAATAAGCGAGAAGGCAGGAAAGAAAAAGGGTACTGATATCATAATAGATAGATGACTTAGCAATCTCTGCTAAGTACCAGTCTTTACATCAGATGGCAAGAAAATGTGTAAAGATCAAAGTATCGGTGGCCAAAAGGAAGAACTCAGGTAAATCAAACAGCTTCATCATGATGGTTCTTCACGTCTAAAATGCTAGCAGCAAAGTCTTTATATTTATGGTGGTCTGGTCTTGGTGAAATTTCTTACTGTGTGGCAATGTTTTTGCCCACTTGTCCTTCTCAATTTCTGCTTTTCTCTAGTCATGTCCAAGTCCATATGCTCATCAGACGTAATTAGGTTTCTGTTGCAGATTGGTCCTATATAATAAAGCTTATACTGTATCATTTTTTATTTTATAAAACTTGTTTAGATCCCGGTAAAATGTCCATGGAAGATACCACAAATTTGTCTTTTACTGAAATGAATCCAGAACCACAGGGATTTATGAGTGAACTCCTGGATGCAGCTGTCAGAAATAAGCCATTTTTAAATGAAAATATAGAAACAGATAATCGTACACCAGGGGAAAAATCACTGCTTGCAGCTTACCGGGAATTGAAATGCCTAACCCATCAGTGGAGACAAGTTTTTTGGAATTCAACTAACATGGAAGCCTATGTGGCAGTTAAACGTATTCCATGAGGACTGAGATTGGTTAAGAATCCAGCATGTGGCCAGGTAAATGAATCGTTTTTAGAAGCATGGTATGAAATTTTGACTGAAGCAAGTTTTAAATTAATTAATTTAATTGTTAAGCACAGCAAGGCAAGGGAGGAAAATATTAAGTCTGATATTAAGAAACTAGAAAAAGAGTTTTTAAAATTTCATACACATGGGGACTTTGAGGCAACAAACCAGAATTTAAAGGGCTTGATTCACAAACTAGATGACGAGTTATGAGCAGCAAAACAGGGGAAATTTACCAGAGACAAAAATTAAAATAAAGTGCCAATAAGTCGGAGGTCAAGAGGCCTATTAATCAGCACTATTTTAATGGGGACAGATGAGATGCCAAGCCCCCATACATTCAGTATGTACCTCGATGGAGCCCCAGACTAGAGAACAGAGAAAGGAACCTATACAGCAGAGATCAAAGAGGACACAAAGGGGCAGAAGGAGAAACAAGAGGTCAAGGCAGAGGGAGATATCAACAAGGAAGGAATTGGAGGGGCTTCAGAGGAGTAAGGTGGTGAATCCAATAAATAACGATTTACCAGTAATAAATCTTTCAAACTATGAACTTTCTCCATCTAAGAACAGTATTTTGAGTAAGAGTTTGAACTTTGCCCCAACAACGACTGTTAAGAAATTTCAAACAGTAGATTTGAATATGGCTTTTAGATACCTAAGTCTTCACTCTTTTTTCAATAAGAAACAAAAACTGGAAACTGAGGATGGAGGTGAGGACAGTAATAAATGTAACAGTAATTCAAACAATACAAGATTTAGACCTCTGTCCTCTTTTTAGTCCAGCCCCAAGTTCAGTAATTGTAGTGTTTAAACTACTTGTGGAAAATGATTTAGAGAAATTGTTTGCAAATGCCCCTCCACCAAAATTTAAAAAAATGACAAAAAAGGAGAGAATGGCTCTGGATATTCTACAAAAATGAACTGAGGTTATTATTAAAAAAGCCGACAAGGGGGGCAGGTGGTTATAATGAACAAAACAGTCTACATGAAAGAGGCAAAGAGACAAATAAATAAATAATGTAATTTTCTATAAGAAATTAGACAGTGACCCTACATTGTTTGTTTGTTTGTTTATTTATTCAAGGTAAAACCATTGAGTGTAAAACTCATTCACAATGGTAACTTTACAAAATACAACCTACATAAAATAAATACACAATAGAATGACACAAAAAACACAATTAATGAAAACAATTACAAAAGTTCTGTATAGAATACAAACACTTTCTCAGTCCTGAGGTGGAAGGAGGCCCACTATTCTGTTGTCTAAATTCTGGCAGGAGACTATTCCAACATATTCAAACATAGACTAAAGAGGAATTGGGAATTCAAGTATTCAATAGATGAGTGTGCTCATGTAGCTTTCAGAAATGGAGGTATTACCAACTAGGAATGAAACTTTTTAATTACTGAATCACTGATTAGAGCCACATTTTATCTATTGCCTAATATACACAAATCTTAAAGTAATCTGCCTGGCCACCCAATTGTGAGCGGGATAGGCTCCTTAACTGAAAGTCTCTCACAGTTTGTAGACTGTCATCTATGGAATTTTGTAAGTGAATTGCCATCATATTCACAGGGTACTAATGACATTTTATGAGTTTTTATGGACATGACACTTGATGATGACTGATTTTTAGTCACTATGGATGTGGAGGAATTGTATTCAAACATACCCCATGAAGGGGCTTTAGATGCTCTGCAAATGTGGGGAACTTGAGAGGGAAGAAAGCAATCCCTTCTACTAGTTTTATTTTTGGCTAAATTGTTAGAATTTGTTCTTAAATATAACACTTTTCTCTTTGACAATACATTATTTTTACAGGTTAAGGGGACTGCAATGGGGGCCATAAGTGCCCTCTCGGTTGCAAACATTTACACAGGGGAATGGGAAAAATGGTATGTGCTGGAGAGAGAGACAGGAAACCTATCTTTGAATAAATAAAAGTGTGGAGATGCTTTATCAATGATTTGTTTTTCATATGGAGGGGCACAACCACAGAATTGCATTCCTTTGTTGAATAACTTGAAAGTACAAATAGTAACCTCAAGTTTACATACCAAGCTTCAAAGAAGGAAATTCAGTTTATAGATTTAACAATTTCCAAAGGGGAAGGGGTATGATTGATACAGACATGTACAGAAAGTCAGTTGATGATAACACTATATTATGGGAGAATAGCTGCCACCCACAGCATACAATTAGGAACATACCAAAGGGACAAATCTTAAGAACCAGGAGAAACAGTGGGAATGAGGAAAACTTTGAGAAAGGGGCCATGGAGCCAAGAAAATGCCTAAGTGACAGAGGCTACAGGTCAAAGGACATAAGAATGGGCTGGGACCATACTGCAGCTCAAGAAAGAAATACATTATTATTGCAGGATAATGACATATATAGAAAGACTAAAGATACATGTTTCAATTGTGTAACAACCTATTCAGTGCATGTGAATGAAGTAGAAAACATCATTAAGAAGCACTGGGGTGTGTTGAGCAGTGTCACAGCCCTAAAAAAAATATCACCCCCCCCCCGAGAATGGAATTTAGGAGATCACCAACCATAGGAGATAAAATTGCACACAGCCATTTTATAAATGACACAGGTTCAGTGAATACTTGGCTACAGAGAACAGTGGTAGGTTGACATCAATATAAAGAGGTGGCACTTGTAGCCACATCAAGGAAGTGAAACAGCTTAGCTCTCCTAACAATAATCAGACCTTTGAAATAAGGCAACTTATAACCTATGATTTTGAGGGGGTAATTTATAAAGCAACATGTAGTCGTGGTTCATTTTATATTGGTAAGATGAAAAGAAGTCTAAAAACAAGGGTGAATGAACATGTGAGGGCAATAACCAAAAAATATGTGACCTATGCAACTGCTGCACACATAGAAATGTTTCAGGATAAAAAAGTCCATGTCTTTACTTTCCAAGGCATTAACAACATTAATATCAGACCAAGGGGAGGGAATTTAAATTTTCTTCTCCTAATAAAAGAAGCATTTTGGATACTGAACCTGAATGCAAGTAACAATTTTGGCCTCAGTTGTGGGTTTAAATTGAAGCCCTTTCTTAGGCAAAAAAGGAAAAAATAAGTGAGTTTTAGAAAATGTTTATATCTAGCACTTTAGTTTGGTTCCCCCAAATATAGGTGCAGTGATCAGATCACACAATGCACTTAGAAGAATTTGTTGTGCCATTTGTTGCAATTCTGCTATGCATGAAAGCTGTAATGAAACCTTCTCTCCACCCCTCCACTGCCATTTTATTAATTTTTCTCACTATGGTTAATTGTTCCCATTATGGTTATTTTAGCTATTTTTAGCTTTCATGCCTCTCTATTTATGTATTTTATTTGATGTTACTGCTGTACTATATGGTGTTATTTTAAACAACTTTTATACTTAATTAGATATACCTATATTTCTCCATACAAACCTTTTCTTCCCTGTCCAAACCTTCTCCCTTTCCCCTTTCTTCCCCTTCCCCTATTCCCTTCCCTTTTCTCCATGCTTTATACCTTTGATCTATGGATACTCATTTGTATGACTTTATTGAAGACTGATTTATAATAAAGGTGTGTGTTATACATTTTTTATATTTTTATATAGTATATTTTGACTAATTTGGTTTGTGTGGATATGTGAGCACTTTATTTAGGAGTTTTCAATTATTTTTATGGTATTTAAGGATTGACCAATCAGAGTATAGTATTAGAGTGATGTAGTGATGACAGTTTTTTGAAAATGCTATATAACTTTTGGGTTTCAAATGTTTATTAGCCTTTGAGTAAGGATATAATCTGAAATGCATCAGGCTGTGGCATTTTTTATTTAATAAAATGTTTCATAAGTATTAAAGACCCTGTGCCCTTGTCATGCTTTGCTGTTAGTGAGTGCTTTACATTTAGATGGTAATTTGTAGCTTTAGTAAACAGCACCTTTATCCTAGTGCTAACTCCTTTGTGTTTAAGTTTCTGTTGCAGAGTTCCTACAAAGCTGATCTGGGGTCCTCGAGAAGGCATGGCCCATCTGGAAAATTCACTTGCAGAGAGGCAGGTGAGGGAGTTGTAGACTTCAGTTTATGGTCCCGAAGCAGCTGTAGAATTGGAGCATGGGCCCACTGTTTTGATAGTAGCAATGGGGAGTAGTCATTATCTAGAAAGACTCCATTCCCCTTATAAAGCAAAGCAGCTTTAAGCCATGCACAGATTAAAATATCCTGCTTGACAGCATAGTTGAGAAAGCATATTACAATGGATCAGGGATGGGCATCTGGACCAGGTGGTTTGGTGGTCACAGAATGGTGAACTTGCTCTATTTGAAGAGGCAGGAGGTCATTTATATCTAATAAAGTAGGTAACAAGTCCTGTATAAAAGTAATCATGCCCCTGTTTCCCACTAATTCCGGAATACCACAGCGCCTAATATTTTTCCATCTAGACCAATTCTCAAGGTCTTCACAGCAGTCTAGGAGAGTTTGCTGATCCTGAAGAGATTTTGCCAAAAGCCGCTCCAGACAATCCACTCAGGTATCAGATTCTGATACTATCCGTTCCAAATCCCTACCCGAGTCTCCAGTTTATACTTTCATTTTTTTTCTTCTCTTGCCGGCTTGCTTGACCTCCCTCCATCAATAACACCTTATGATATGTCCCAGGTCCTGTTAACAGTACATATACAACTACATCACACTTTAGTAAAAATGAAAGCAAAAGTAAAAAGGGGGTTGCTATGATGCATAGGGAGAGGCATCACCAGTAGAAAACAAGAAGTTGTCATCCCTCTGTACAGACAGTTGGTGAGACCCAATCTGGATTACCGCATGCAGTTTTGGAGACCCATGTCTTCAGAAGGACATAGACAGGATAGAGGCTGTCCAAAGGAGGGCAACCAAAATGGTGGAGGGTCTGCACCAGAAAGCATATGAAGAGAGACTAAATGAGCTTAATATGTATACTCTCGTGGACATGAGGAGGGGGACATGATAGAAACTTTCAAGCACCTCAAGGGAATCAACAAAGTCCAATAGGGTAGCATCTTTCAGAAAAAGAGATGTGCAAGAACAACGGGGTACAATTTGAAGATAGAGGGGGGATGGCTCAGAGGTAAAGTGAGGAAGTATTTTTTCATGGAGAGGGTTGTGGATGCATGGAATGGTCTTCCTGAGGAGATCATGGAGTCAAAAACAGTGGGGGAATTAAAGAATGCATGGGATAGACATAAGGCAATTCTAGTGGGGGAATAGGAGGAAGTAGGATGTTGGTTAACTAGGATTTGCAGCTTATCCATTAGGTAGGGAAATGAGCAGATTAGGTGGGCCAAATGGTCCTTATCTGCTATCAAATTATATGTTTCTAAGTTTCTAAAGAAACTGAAGGAATGTAAAAAAAAAAGCAATCCACTTTTTCTTTGCAGTCAGGGAAACAGAATAATTAAGTGTTTCTCCCACCCGTACTCATATCAGTGGGGGGGAGGTAACCATGACAATGAGCTCAACATGTACTGCTATGGAGGCTCCACTGAGACTAGAGACCGAAGTTTAAAAAAAAACTGTATTCAGATGAGGCAGAGGAACTATTTTGTTATAAATTAAAGCAAATAGCAAAGAGTTTAAATGTTTACTAATATTTTTTTTCACACATATATAACACACTGGCTCATTTTTAAGTGCAATAATACCCTTCAGGGTGGGCAGTAATTGGCAATACTGGATATTCCAGGGGCTGTAACTCATTGTGCCCCAAGCCTTCTGGTATTGCCCAATACCACTCATCCTGTTGCTTCCATAGAACCACTCACAACCAATGGGCCAGGACGCAAAATAAACGCTATTTATATCAATAGCAAAAAGGCATCTCTTAATTTTGCATTAAGGCTGCTCAAGTCACCCCCCCCCAATGAGAGTGCAAAAGCTCTACAATGTTAATTGACAGATGTTAAACTAAAGGATCCAGCCCAGGACAGTAAACCCATACATGTAATTGTAAGCCACATTTCTGAATAAACAATTAACAAAAGAGAATCAGGCATAAAAATATTTTTTCATACTACTGCACCTTGCTGCATAACAGAAGCAATAATGTGAGCTTATGAATACATACAGCATACACCATCTAAGCAGGAAGGGCATATGATATATCCCCGTAACAGTTAGCATCACAATTATTCATCATAAAATATACATGCAATGTAGAGATGGGCAAAGTCCTTAAAATTTGCTCTGCAAACTAATTTGCGAATTTCATACAATTCACAAATTAATTTGCAGATGGAAAGTGCTAGAGTTACCACCTGTCCTGATTTTAGCAGGACAGTCCTGATTTGGGCAGCTGTGTCCTGCAAGAAAAAACATGAAAAATACTACACGTCCTGATTTTATAGTAGAGAAAATATGTTCTAACTTTCCACTAAATGTTGTAGAAAACTACAATACCTTAATTAAAATACATTAACATGACAAGAAACAATTGAAGCAACTAAGAAACTACAATACTTAGCCTTAATTCTGATTATATAGAGAAAACAAGACTGTTGCATTGGTCAAGGTTACGTACTGCCCTGTGAAAAATCATGCTCCAGTAAGAAATGTCCCACTTTGGGCTTCTGAAAAGGTAGTAACTCTACGAAGTGCAGACAACTGTCCGCAAAGTGCAGAATTTTCCCTGCGAATGATAGAATTTCACCCACAAATGGTGAAGTTTCATCTCTTGCAAGTGAAATTCCACCATTTGAGGGTGAAATTCTGCCATTTAAGGACAAAATTCCACACTTCGCAGCAAAATTCTGTCGATAAAACATGCATGGTCACATAGGAGACTATAAAAAATGAGTCAAGGTTGCTTTTACAAATATTGCTGTTTGATTGGCTAATCAGGTGTACTGTGCCTAAATGTACTCACAGATGAACTGTGCTGCATTCTGTAAGGCAGTCTTTTTATTACCAGGTCATTTTATCAGTGAAATTACACACTCCAGGGTGGTGTTGTTCCTTGTAAGATACAAGCACTCCTCCAGTGTGTGCTGAGGAGCACTCAGCCTATGGTCTCATGACTCAGCACACAACTAATGATTGCCTAGCTCCTCCAATGAACACACACAATGTTGTATGCTATTTTCTATGTATTCCATCAACAGAACAAAACAGAAAAAATAATGCATTTTGCCCACAGAAAGAAATAATTTGAGAATGTTTTCTATCCTCACATCTTTTTGGCTGTAAGTTGGTTCCTGTGCTTTTATTGAACAGCCACAGGTGTATCGAAAAAGCATAGGAAGCCAAAGCATTGGAGTGCAATCAATATCAACACTGTTTATCAACTTGCTTTAAGCATTTTCCTTTGATTTATTCAATTAATTTTTTAAATATCTCCTACCACAGCCATACCAGTGCTAATATATGTAACATAAAGTAACTGACCACAGTGTGTTTGATTTTTTTTTCTTAAGAAAAATTCCTGACTATGGCAATATGTACCAAAATGTTTTTTTATCATAATGAATGGCCCAAGGTTCAAAGCACTCTGATGGTCAATAAAGTTTCATTAATAACTTCAGTTATGATTGCGGTTTTGTTTTCCCTATGAATCTGCAGTGTATCAAGAAAGACAACTGCCAAAAGAAGATGACAATGTCTCCAAATGAGTGAGCACCCCTTTCTTATTGGCTTGAGCAGCAGTGATGCATGATATTTGCACCATATTTTAAGAACCACTGTTGTTAGAAACTACAGGGCGTCAAGATAAATTGAGTAGGCCCCTGATGACCACCTGTACTTACCAGTTATGAACTAAGTCCAAAAATACCCCCTGTCCCTAGAGTCAAGACTTTAACTGGTGAAACAAGAATTTTCTATTCTGCTCCATGTAACTGGAACTCATTAGCTGATGTTGTAAAAATGGCCAGGGTCTCCAACAATTCAAACTAACCTTTTTTTCAGCTACCTTGACAACCCTGCTGCTGTTCCAAGTAACTTGTCTAGGTTACAATAAACAATTATAACTGGTAAAAGCAAGATGGAGAACCCAGTCCATTACAGCATGGAGGCTGGGATGGTACTGCTGCTAACTAGGATTACTAGGAAGAATAGGACAAAAGGGAGCAGGGAATGCTTATTAGTATTGTCCCCCGCACCATGTGGGCTTCATTAAACTATAATACCACCACTATAATACAATCTATCTAAAATATGTTTAAATTGACGAAACTCTTCTGCTTCCACTGCAATTAGTGATAGTCTGTTCCAAGCCTTTGAGCTTCTCACTGTAACATAATTATCTCTTTTTGCAGTGTTAACCATAGGTATGGCTAATTGCATACCGTGAAATCTGAGATTATTTCTTGAATTACTAAATTCCAGACCACATAAGTCCATTAAATCAATTGAATGCAATATTTTATATAGTAATAAAAGATCCCCTCTCTGCTTTATGTGTTCTAAAGAAAACAGTCTAATTTTTTTTAACCTAGAATCATAACGTAATCCTTTTACATGATGAATTAATTTGGTAACAGAACATTGTGCCCCTTCAATCATTTTAATATCCTTTGCATGATATGGAGACCAGAACGGTGATCCAAAATCAAGTATGGGACTAATATTGCTCTTATACAGAGGTGTAATACACTGTTCAGAGCTACTAATAAAAGATCAGTTGCTCCTTTTAATGAGACCTCTTGCTTTAAAGGAAACTTGACGACAATGCTCTGTAAAAGAAAATGAGTTAGAAATTATAACCCAAGGTCACATTCTGATGTTACCGTATGTGATATCTGGTTTCCCAAAATGTAATTATAATTTTGGTTTTTGGATCCGAAATGCAGGACCACACATTTGTCAATGTTGAACTGCATACCATTATCTATTGCCCATTTCATGATATGATTTAGGTCATTGGCCATACTTAGATGTTTATTGAAGGTATCTACCTCACCATCCAAATTCAAGTCATCCACAAATTTCACCAGTCTATTATTAATATGATGTTGTATATCACAAATATAGAAACCAAAGAGTACCGGGCCCAAAACTGACCCCTGCTGTATCCCACTAGTAACCTCACTCATGCCGGATAATATACCATTTAGTCTGACCATTTGTGCATGTTCCAGTAATTAATTTTTAATCCATCATATGAGTGAGCTGCTAAAACCCAATTTTCTAAGTTTGCTCATCAAATTTGTATGTGGTACCTTATTAAATGCTTTTGAAAAGTCCATCAAAATCACATCTGATGCACATCTTCTATCCAAGCTAACACTTATATTTTCATAAAATGAAAGCAGGTTTGTTGTACAAGACCTCCCCTTTTGGAATCCATGCTGCATACTATCCATAATGCTTGAGGAAGATTTTGTCAAAATGATGCAGCATGACATTTCCAACTCTATGCTGGAGTACATTGTATTCTCTGTCTACCTGCTGTCTACTATAGTTGCATGTAATAAACTAAGCAGCACACATTAAAGCTGTTATTGTGCTGGATGCTGATGGATAGATGGCTTCTTCATCACTGTTTGCCTGTGTGGGGAAGAGGTGTTCATTGTTTCTGACTACTCACACGCTTTGATTTGGAATTTGCAAACTACAATTATGCTAGAACAAAGTCAAGCTAATGCAAGGTCTTGTAAGATTGACAAGAATGTGCTTCAAGTTCCAGGCGCCAGACAACCAAAGATTTAATGTGAAGCTTGTGAAAATCTTCTGTAATCTTATGACAAACTTATATGTCTGTCCCTTGTAATGTGCAGCTCAAACTGACCACTCAAAAAAAATGTAAAATAATGAGGTAGTGCATATTAATCTTCAAAAAGAAAATGTGGGGGCGTGGCCAAGCTACAGAGCAGTATGAAGCTTAATCTTGGACTCTGGATTAATCCATCGAATATCTCTTCCATCCTGCAGTAAATATTGATTCTTTGACTAAATAATTTTAGCTAAAGGAAGGACAAATGCCTAGCAATATCAAGCTTCCGAAAAAATAAACAAGGATTTCATTCAAAAGGTCTAAATCTCAGCTAACAAACAGGGGCCTATCTCATTCTACAGCACCAACTGATTCACAAGACTTGCCTGGGACCTTTGCTGGAAATTTGCATTATCAGAAGGAACTGATATCAGAGCAAATAATGGCAGAGTGCTATAGATCCATTGAGAGATTGATACAAGATCTAAAACATGATTTAGGGACTCGCATGGAAATGGGATTTGAGAATGTAACATCCCAACTACAGCATCTTCAACAAAATGTTAATGTTCAATCTCAGACAGTGGATGCCCATAAATTGTGGGTTGAGGAAATGGAGGCCTGAGTGAGTTCTCAGCAGGATGTTAGTAGTGCAATGCACATTGATCTACAAAAAGCTCTGAAAGATATTGAAAGGTTGAAACAAAGCATTGATGATCATGAAAATCGGGAAAGGTGCTGTAATGTAGTAGTAGTAGTAGTAATAGTAATGATTTTATTCATTATAATGAACAAGGTAAAACAATCCCATTGAGTACACAAATACACTCATTTTCAAGGGACACCTTCTAAAATGCATAACCTGGTTACAGTATAAGGAGAAAATTTTACAGACATACAAAAATATGAAAAATACAAATATACATATACTCAATAAATACATTTCCACATATTTAAATCACATCCAATAGACACAAACTAAGCATCCAATTAAACATGTAGCCATTTTCCAATGTCATACAGCATTCATGAGGTTCCTCACTTTGCTTATGATACCAACTTCTAATCTTCATCCAATTTATTTTAACATCATAAGATCTTAAATCAAAAGGCAGATTATTCCAAATTTTTGGACCCAAATAAAACAACATTGCACACCCACTTTTTGTCTTATACTTTGGCACTTTAAACTCTATATACTGGGCTGATCTCAAACCTTTAATTGGATGTTTAATTTTAAAATCTTTAGAAATATATTCAGGTAATTTGTTTTCAATAAACCTGCATATAATTTTAGTTATATGTTGATTTCTCCTAATATACAGGTGATCCCATCCTATATTTCTATACAACTCATAGTGGTATGTAAGTTTATGTAACCCTGTAATATACCTGGCCATTTTATTATATAAACTATCTAATTTTTTCAAATCAACTTTATTTGCACCCCCATAAATTATGTCTGCATAATCAATCACTGGCACTAACATTGTATTAATCACATGGAGCCTTGTATTCCTTGAAAAAATTACTCCTTATTCTATAAAGCATCCCCAGTTGTTGCCCTAATCTCCTGATCAAATTATTTATATGAATGGACCACTTACAGTTTATGTCCATCCATAACCCTAGGTAGTTATACTCATCTACCATCTCTAAAATGGAACCATCCCTCACTATTATTTCCAAGGTTTTTTTTTTATATATGAATTTTTACTTTTTTGCCAAAATAACATTACCTTAGTTTTAGTAGTATTTAATACTAATTTATTCTTAGCATAGTATTCCTGTATATCTTCAAAAGCTAATTGTAATCTGTATTGTATACTATGAATGTCCATATCTGAAACATACATGATAACACCATCAGCATACTGATGATGTACTAATTTATCTTGCTTAAATTCTAAATCACTTGTATATAAATTAAATAAAAGGGGCCCCAGGATTGATCCCTGATGTACCCCCTGTCTTATTTGCCTGAAATCTGAAGAACATGAATTTAGAAACACTTTTGGATTTCTACCCCTTAGATAATTAGAAAACCAAGCTACAACATTGTCTGAAAATCCCATGTTTATTAATTTATCAATCAGTATGTCATGATTTAAAAAATCAAAAGCTTTTGACAAATCAATCATGATTGCCCCTGTTAGTAATCCATTATCCATAGCAATCTGAATATCTCCTGTCACTTTTATTAATGCAGTTTGAGTACTATATCTTTCTCTGAAACCTGACTGATTATCATGTAAAATACCCTGCTCTTTTACATATTACTTAACCTGTTTGGCTACCATTTTTTCACAAATCTTTGCTACTACTGGTATCAAAGATATTGGACGATAATTACTAATCTCTTGCTTAGAACCAGATTTAAAAATTGGAATTACTTTTGCAAGTTTCCATTCATCTGGTACTTCGGTTGAATATAAGGATAACTCAAAAATTTGTGTCAGGGGATAGGCAACAACTGGGGCTGCAAATTTCAACAATTTAACATTAATCTCATCTAATCCAGTTGCCTATTTTCATTAATATGCAGCATTTCTAACATCACCTCATTTACATTTATATGACCAAAATCAAACACCTGATTTGACTCCCTTTTATTATTAAAATACTTTTGTCTCTCAATTAAGGTAACGACATCTATAACATCCTTTTCAGCACCCACATTTACATAAAGGTCATTAAAACAATTAGCCACCTCTGAACACTGTTCCGTATCTCTACCATTAATACAAAAAGTTTTTGGATAATCATTTTTTCCCAGATTTTGTAATTTATGAATTAGTTTCCAAAATTTACCAGGATGTGATAACTGTGTATCCTGTAATACATATTTATAATAATCTGCCTGTGTCTTCCTAACTTCCTTAAGATATTTATTCCTTAAGGCTCTATAACTATCCCAATACACCTGTGTCTTTGATTTTCTTGCCTTTTGCCATTGGATATTTCAATTTTTACACAAATTATGCAAGTTCCCATTATACCAAATAGCATTTTTTTAACCCACGACACACCTTTCTCATAGGTGCATGCTGGTTACAAACATTTTCAAATTCCTCATGAAAATAATGCCATGCTTCATTTATGGAAGGAATTAAAGCTATTCTCTCCCAATTCACTTTTTCCAAATCCTGCATAAAGGCAATATAATCAAACTGCCTAAGCTGCCTTTTGGGAACCCAATATCCAGCTTTAATTTGTTTTTCTTTCACTCTCACACACACCACCCCCTGATGATCACTAAAGGTATCTAACAAAATACCACTCATTTTATATTTTTCCTTTCTTGTGGTAAAAATTAAGTCCAGAGTTGAGGAAATCTCACTTTTTTACTATTAACTCTAGTTACCCCATTAATTAGCTGATTTAATACAAGTCTATTAGATAAGTCAACAAGTTCATGATCAATTGTAACGTGTTCCCAATTCACATTAAAATCGCCACTCAGCAATATTTCATGTGTAGTTTTAAATTTGTATAAATAATCATACAAAATCCCAAATTTTGATGGATGGATCTTAGGAGGTTTATATACACCCAGTATCACTATGGGTGAAGAAAAGGGAAATACTAATTCCATTGTTAGTACTTCAATACCCTGGAAAGCCATATCATTTTGCAAGATTTTAATGTCTAATTGCTGTTTTGCATATATTGCTACATTACCACCTTTTTTATTGCAATCTTGTCTAAACAGCAAATAGCCATCAATCTGAAAAAAAGAAGTAGGAGTCTTTATACTTAACCAAGTCTCGGTTAAAATAATTAAATCTACTTGATGTTCTAATACCCATTCTCTAAAGACAACTGTTTTATTACCCAAACTGCGCATATTGAAATGTACAATTGAAAAATCTTTCTCATTTATAGTATCCATGGAAACTGTTTTTTTTTTGTAGTGGACCTGGGTTCAAGTGTATATTTCCACTTAGGAACAACAATGTGGTAACAAAAACAAGTTTAACCCATGTTTTCTTCTTTTGACAACTTCTACCTATAACTCTTTTAATTATTTTATTGTAAGTGTTAACCAAAGAGATACAGACCTGCAAGTGGTCTCCAAATCCTATACGAATACAACTTAGTTTAAATAACATCTCATGTACCCCCAATGTCATAACTTGAGAAGATATTAACCAGTTTACACCCTTGCCATGATATCCTGAGATACCACTAGTGTCCCTTACCAATTGCCCTCTCTCATAGGCTGTTGTTGTATACATACAAATTAGCAAAAGTAGCAAACCGATCATCCTAAATACATTGTAAGCATACATACTTGTTTAGATTCCTAAACTGGAAAATACAAAACATACATAAAGCAGAAACACCCTATGTCTATATGATTTTCTCCTGACCTGAACCTTTAGTTTAAAAGATTTACTATTATACTTCTCTATTAATTAAAACTCAAATCTACACAAAAATATAACTGTAACTACTTAAATAGCAATATGCAAATTTACAGTATACTATCTAATTATTATTATGTATTCCTAAATCATTTTAAACTAACGCACTAAAATGATTAATTTTAAGAAAAGAAAATAGAAAATTTTGGTGCTGAGTGGTGCTCGCACCACTCACGCTCATGCTCACTCACACTGGTGCAATGAAGCAGTGCGAGTTTTAAACAGCACAGTGTCCCTCCCCCACTTGCAGACTCACCCTATGGCTCACCGCTGAGACCCCTACACCAGCATCTGCTAGGGGGTGAAGTCAATACAGGACAGCTGGAATAGATTCAGTCCTGGGCAGATTAATCACTGGAGTTCAGCATGCAGCAAAATAAAGAGCAGGTACAAAGTCTCCAAATGATGAAATTAAACAGGCTGACCACCCTCTCGCTGTGATGCACTTCAGATGTTGTTGAATAAAACTTGGCTTTCTTTCATAATGATGAAGCGTGAGTTTTAAACACCACAGTGTCCCTCCCCCACTTGCAGACTCACCCTATGGCTCGCTGCCTAGCCCCCTATACCAGCATCTTCTAGGGGTGAAGTCAATACAGGACAGCTGGAATAGATTCAGTCCCAGGCAGATTAATCACTGGGGTTCAGCATGCAGCAAAATAAAAAGCAGGTTCAAAGTCGCTGACTGATGAAATTAAACAGGCTGACCTCCCTCTCACTGTGATGCACTTCAGATGTTGTTGAATAAAACTTGGCTTTATAAGAATAGTGGGCCTACCCAAATCTGTGGAAGGATTAAGATTGCACTAGTTATAACCAAAAGTGGCTGAAACAAGAGCTGAACCTCCCACTTGAATTAAAACTGGAGATCCAACCAGTCCACCTATCACCTGGGGACAGACCCTCTCCGGACCAGAGACCATGCCATATAATTGTAAAATTCCTCAGGTACATGGACCTACATAGAGTGCTAGAGAAAGCCAGAGCACATAGTCCCTTATTGGTGCAGCAGAGCTGAGTGAATATTTTCCCGATTATTCTTTTCAATTACAACAACAGAGACAGTCATTTGCTGAAGCGAAGAGGAGGTTACATGCCATAAATTGTCAGCTCTCACTGATTTACCCTGCTCACCTTATTGTAAGGCCTCAAGGAAACCACCATGTTCATTCACTTCAGTGGAGGTGGCCCTGCAGTTTGTGGGGGAGTTAGAAGAAGAGAGTAGGCACAGAGAGGCCTAAAGAAAACTATTGTAGACACATGGACGAGAAAGTGAGTAAACCTGTACCTGAAGCTGGGATTTCTGCAGAGCTGGGGGATTCTTAGCTACTGATTACTCAAGGCTTTGACTTTTATTTTTGTCCTGTAACTCCAAGAAGGGGCCTAAAAGGCAGGGGCAAAGAGTTGATTTGTACTGCATAGCATAGCCTATTTTGAACAGTGAAACACTGGGGAGATCAAGCAGCTCAATGGACAGCATGTGGGGTCTATTGGACCTGGGAACATTTGTTTATGCTTCTATATCAGGCCCATTTGAACAGTGGTGAAAATTTCATGGAGACCAAATGGTCCTTGGCATAAACCAGACTTTGTTTCAGTAAGAAGGTGGTCCTGTGGAACTAAAAAACCAAAAAGGGGAAATTGAATTCTGGAGACTGTGTGGACCTTGGGGGACAATATGTGCATCAGTTGATCTGTGTTTTTTCTCTCTTTGCCAAATCACTGATTATCATCTTCACTCTGTAACACCGACAGGTAGCCTATAAGGGCAGAGGTGAAATAAGAGAGAACATGGGGAATCCCCTTGGATCTTAATTCATTTATAGCATCCTTTGGAATAATTGGAAGCAGAGTGGTGGGCTCATGGGGAATAAGTCACTTGATGGATAGAATTTGTATTGCATATTATGGAGTCTTTTCCTTGAAGACATCCCCTGGTATGTGTGTGAATGAGGTGATGAGAGATAAATACAGAATGACTAGATTGGCTGTGTGGAATGCTGTGGAACCCTTAACTAGATCAGGTACAGGTTGGAAACAGGAGCTAGTTTTGCTTTGTTTAATTAACTTAAAGTAAGGGGAATTTAAAACAAAAAGAAATGATCAAGGAACCAACACATTTATTTTCTTTTCCTATTTACCCACTCTGGCTGATGGGGAGAGAGAGTTGGTGTTTATATGTTTAATATACTGGGGGGCCGGGGAAGAGCTATGAGTGGACAATAATATGCCACTGTTGGTGGGGACCATCTCTGGGGAGCTGGCGATGGGGTTATATGAGGGGTCCCCCCAAGTGGTCTTGGTAATGATTTCTCTCTCTTTAAAGCACAGATGGGGATGTTGGGTAATGCCTGTTTTAAACTGTTTGAAACATTGTAAATGGGTAATTTCTCCCCCTAGGTAACTCAGATGGGGAGAGGAGACTGGCTCAGAGAGGGACTTAAATAGTGATAGTGTATATGGAGGGGGGTGGCAGAGGCCCTGTATGTCCCTGGCCATGGGGTGGCTCTTTAACATTAGGTGGCTGCAGGTAATGTCTAAACATCCCCAGTGCTTGTTTCCTCAAGTCTCCAAGGATGGGGATATTCTCTGCTACCAGTCAGCGGGAGGGCTTAGGTGATGGAAAGGAAAGAGGTATAGAGGGCTGCAGATTAGTGGGCCCTGAAAATACCAAATAATGGAGAAGATAAAGTATTTGATGGATTAAAAGCTCAATCCATGATAGTTAGAGGTTGTACAGTAGAGGATTGCAAGATGGGGGGTAAAGAGGGCAAGATGGGTATCTTTTCAAGGGTTAGGTCTTCTCCTGTTGGAGAGACTTTTGTTTGATCATGTTGCTAAAGATGAGCTGTTAAGGGGTGATAGCCTGGTGATTGGTCAGTTTTTTTGGTTGCTTTCTATTCCAAGTCAAATATATCATTATGCATGTTAAACAGAAGGGTAAGTATAAGAATATCATGGATCTTTTATGGATCTGTTAAATTGTTTATCATGGAATGTCAATGGCTTTAAAACTGTGGTTAAGCAGAAAATAATATAGATAACTATTAAAAAGTTGAAGGGGGACATTATTTTTCTACAGGGAATTCATATGGATAAATTAGAGGTCTCAAAATTGGCAACCTCTTGGGGGGATCTCTGCTGGTGTCCTCTTTTACATCTAAGGCCAGGGGAGTGGTCATATGGATCTGGCCTGTGATCCCCATAAAGTGCTTTCTACACTCTCTGACACCCAGGGTAGATATGTGCTGGCTGATGTGGAATTGGGGTCTATGACGCTTACTCTAGATTCCATTTACGGGCCAAACTTTGATTCCGCAGATTTTTGTACTAGACTGGGGGGTCACCATAGGACCCTTCCCTGACAAGATAATCCTAGCCAAGGACTTTAATACTTACTTGGATCAGGACTGGGATCACTCAAGGGAAGAGCGGGACCCCCTCCTAAGAGTTGAGCAGCCCTTAGAGCCCTAACACAGGGTAGAGCACTACAGGAGGCTTGGAGATATATCCACCCAGGGGAGAAGGAATATTCATTTTACTTCCATGCCCATGGGTCATACACTGGATTGGACTACATGTTCATTCCTCCAGACTTATTGGGAGGAGTTAGTGAGGCCTCATATGGCCCCCTGGTGGTCTCAGATCATGCTCCATTGAAAGTAACTATTTTACTACCAGAAGGCCAGAAAACAGAAACTCAGTGGCACATGGATCCAACTTAGTTGAAGGATCCCTTGTATATTAAACAGACTAGGATTAAAATAGACGAATTTTTGGAGTTTAACCTCCAAGAGGATACAGGTATTAATAATGAATAGGACTATTTTAAGGCCTTTATAAGAGGGGAGACTATTTCATATGCAACATTCAAGAGTAAGATCTCGGTCAGAGAAAAGGGGAACTGTAAAATGAGATACGGAATATGGAGAGGGAAACTATGAGAAATTATTTATTAGGCACCTCAAGAGAACTGAGACGCCTTAAGGGGCAGTTATCACAATGGACCTCTTTAAAAATAGAACAAAATTTAATAATAACAAAGTCACAGAACTACTTTGAAGGTGATAAGGGGGAAAAGTGGCATGCCAGTCTGATTAAGGGGAAAAGAGCAGATGGATCAATTCTTTCTATTGAAAATATGACAGGGAATATCACCTATAACCAACAAGAAATCAATAACATCTTTAAATTAATTTATTCCTCCCTCTAAACCTCAGAATTTCCCACAGGGGGTGATGTTTCCTCTTTTCTAGATGATATTCAGATGCGATCTCTGAAGTGTCAGGAATCACTAACTATAGACTTTCCAATCTCTGTGGAGGAGGTAAAAAGGGCAGAATGGAGGGCAAATGGAGGTAGGGCACCTGGGCCTGATGGAATCCCAATAGAATTTTATAAACAGATGTTGGATTTAATTGGCCCTCTAATGTTTCAGATGATAGGGAATGCACTGGAAATGGGGGAGCTCCCCTCCCCTCCCTAATACTAGCTACAATCACTGTGCTACCTAAACAAGGGAAAGATCCCAATAAATGTGGTTCTTACTGCACAATATCTTTACTTAATTCAGACTACAAGCTTATAGCAAAAATTATTGCTTCCAGATTGGAAAAATATTTACCCAAATTGATTCATATGGACTGGGGGGAGGGGTTCATGAGGGAAGGCATGCCAGACATTACTTAAAAAGAACTTTAAATATTATGCATAGATGGAGGGGAGCGAAGGGGGAAGACCTTTTGACACTTGATGGAGAGAAGACCTTTGATCGTGTAGAATGGACTTTTATGATGGAAGTCCTGCACAAGTTTGGGTTTGGGGAGGGGATTATGGGATGGATTCAGGCCCTATACAGGAGCCCTAAAGCTCAAATTTTAACAAATAACATAACATTGATCCCATTTGCCCTGTCCCAAGGAACTAGGCAGGGGTGCCCTCTTTCCCCTCTGATTTATGTTCTCAAAACTGCAGCATTGGCTGAGACAATTAGGAGTCAGGAACAGATCGAGGGTCTAATATAGAAAGGTAAAAAAAATATGTGATTTCATTATTTGCGGATGATATTCTGCTTTTTCTCAAAAATCCAGACAAGGCAATACCAATTTTGTATAAAATCTTTCAATCTTATGGTCCATTTTATCAGAACATAAGACAGATTGGTCCAAATGTGAGTGCATGCCCATAGGGGGATCTGGAACCTCCCTGCCTCTAGGGTATGTGAGGATCCCTCCTTCTACCTCAATTAAGCACCTAGGAATAAAATTGATGACAAAAATGTCCCATATGGTTAAATCTAATCTCCTTCCAGTGATCAAAAAAATGAAAGAACAGTGCATTGTCTGGAGAGCTCTCCCTCTTACCCTACTGGGCTGAGTAAACCTTGTTAAAATGAGTGTTCTGCCACAATTCTTATATATTTTTCAGACACTTCCAATGTGTATACCTAAGAAATCTATTAAAACAATAGAAGGTGTCATTACACAACTTCTTTGGCAAGGGAAACTGGCAAGGATTAAAAAAGAAATATTGTGGCTTCCAACTGATAAAGGGGGGTAACACCTGCCGAGTGTCAAGCACTATTATGTTGCTACGCAATTGGCCCACATTCAAGACCTGATAAAGGAGAAACCAGCACGCCCAGGTTGGGTGGAGTTTGAAGATGGAGGGAGAAGCTCTCATTATTATTATAATATGATTAAACTTCTTTACACTGGTGATTATGACAAATTACCAAACCCCTGTTTAAACTTGACTCCTAGGGTCTGGAATGAAGCCCACACTATGCTTCAACACCCTAGATCTCTTTCACCAGACTTAGAACTCTCTGCCCTATTGCAAGTTGACCCTGCCAAGAATAGACAGGACTTTAACACTCTTAAATCATGGAAAACAAAGGTTTTATATAAAGTGGGTCAATTGTGGCAAGATGAGCAAGCAGTCCATTTTAACTCGCTGGTTAGAAACTTTAGCCTGAATACTTCCCATTACTTCTTGTGGGTCAGGCTTCAGGGGAAAATACATATTAGAGGGCTAGAGGGTCAGAGGCTGATGAGGTCTCCTATAGAGGAATTATTTGTAGGGCAGAAAGAGGATGAGCACTTCAAACCTATACAAAGTTGTTATAGAATACTAATGGGGGCTTGTCAGGATCCCATGGGACAATTAAAGGCTACGTGGGAGCAAAATCTCTTACCAGATGGGTTGATGGGGGGCTGGTTACAGATTATAAAGAATTTATTAAAGTGTTCAGTTAACAATAAACTTCGAACGATCCAATACAACATCTTCACTAGAGCATATTTAACCCTGTAATTGGCTAATAGAATAGCCCCCCAGACATCGGACCTTTGTCCCAGATGTTGTGTCCACTCTGGATCTTTTTTTCATATGAAATGGAGTTGTCCAAGGATTCAGACTTTCTGGGGGGATAATGGAATTCTTGGCAAATGTGATTGGGTATCCCGTGGGGTTGGAGCCTGTGGAGATTCTCCAGGGACTTTATGTGGGACATGGAGGTCAGACCAGGTCATGTAAGGATCTCCGCAGATTAGGAATGGTAGTAGCAATTAGATGTATCTTATTGTACTGGATGTCTAATGAGGTCCCCAAGTTAGCTTTTTGGTTGAACTTCCTATTAGAATGTATGAAAATGGAAAGAGCCCAATAAAAATTAAGAAACCAGACAGATAAGTACCAAAAAATGTGGAATTAGTTAGAACAAGCCATGACTCAGAATTGGTTTCCTGTGTTTTAAACACTAGGGAGAGAATAAGCAAGGATAAAACAGTGGTTATGAAATGGAACTCTGATGCTTGGGTAGACAGGACCACATTAAGGCCTTAATTGCATTCCTAACCCTTTTAATGAATTTTATTTATATGTACATTCAGGTCTCTTGAACTATGTATAGTGTATGAAGTTTATGCACATGATAGAATACAAGTCACAGGAACCTATACTTCTTTCTGTTAGGAAGTTTGGTACATCTGAATGTGCAGAAATGATAAACTAACTTCAGTAAAGTTAGATTGATGTGATCGATCTGATAAATGGAATTGAAAATTAACCTTTTGTTGAATCAAATGGATATGTACTCTGCAAAATGGCAAATTTAAAAAAAAAGGAAATGTGATTTTCTATAATATTCCAGGGAAAACACATCGAAGACACATAGAAACATAGAATCTGGCAGCAGATAACCAACGTATTGCCCACCTAGTTTGCCCATTCCCTACTCAGTGTTGACAGTCCAGATCCTATTTGATCTGCAGCACACCTTCTCTGCTCTTCTCCAGGGTACCCTTATGTCTATCCCATAAGCTCTTGAACCCCCTTATTGTTTTAGCCCCCACCACATCTGCTGGAAGGTTGTTCCACAGATCCACCACTCTTTCTGTGAAAAAGTACTACCTGACATTCCCCTTGAGCCTTCCTTCCTTCACCCTCATATCTCTTTATCCTTGTGCAATGCTTCTTCAGAAATATGCTTCCCTCCTGTACCCTGTTTATACCCATAAGGTACGTGAATGTCTCTATCATATTCCCCGTTTCTCTTCTCTTCCCCAGTGAATAGATATTAAGATCCTGAGTCTTTCCTCATATGGCATCTGGTGCAGCTCATGTACCATTTTTATTGCCTTTCTCTGGACTGCCTTCAACCTGTCTATGTCCTTCTTAAGATGCAGTCTCCAGAACTGTATGCAGTATTTCAGGTGAGGCCTTACCAGTGATCTGTATAGTGGCATCACCACCTCTTTCTTTCTTTGTGCTGGTTATGCCCCTACCTATGCATCTCAGCATTTTGTTTGCCTTCCCCACCACTTTTTTCACACTGTATGATCACCTTTAGGTCATCTGATATGATGATCACCAGGTCTTTCTCTTGCTTTGTAGTGGCCACAAACTCCCACCTCCACTTCTACATTTGGGATAATTAATATATTGAACATGTTCGCTGAATGTCTTACAAGCATCTTGGAAAGGTGTTTTAAGATTTCTGTGCACATAGCTGCTGCTGGACAACAGATTTTCACCCATAAATTGTGGAATTTTGTCCATGAACAGCAGAATATCACCACTTGTGGGTGAAACTCTGCCGTTTGCGAGTGAAATTCTGCCGTCTGTAGGCAAAATTCCACTGAAAACATCACAAAGTCACATGTAGATTTTCAGCCTGTAAAATAAACACTGCTGATTAATCCATGGGATTAATTTTCTGACTTCACCGTAACTTTTCTGGTGAATTTAAACTTTGCTGCATCTCTAATGCAAAGCATACAACAGGCAAAAGAAAACATCTATGACTGTAATTCCCTTATTCAGTAATCTGTTCTCAGAACCCAATCCTTTTGGCAGAGCTTGTAGAGTAATAATATACAGTAAGATGCAATCTCAACACATACTGTAGGACAGTATTTTCAAAGGGCTATGTCCATTTTTGGATACAACCGTGTAACATCAACCCATATAATTAGACCTCCTAGAAACTAGACCAGGATGCCCACCTGCAGCTACATGGAAGCTACCTATCCTTGAACGGGGCTGCTTCGGCTCCCCCTCGGTCATCCGGCACCCAGCCAGCCACTGACTGAGACCTTGATGCCCACCTGCAGCTCCTTGGAAGCTGCCTGTCCTTGAAGGGGGCTGCTTCAGCTCCCCCACGGCCAGCACCCAGCTATCCACCAACCGAGACCAGGATGCCTGCCAGCAGCTCCTTGGAAGCTGCCTGCCCTTGAACAGGGCTACTTCAGCTCCCCCACAGTCTGCCAGCACCCAGCCAGCCACTGACCGAGACCAGGATGCCCACCTGCAGCTCCATGGAAACTGCCTGCCCTTGAATGGGTCTGCTTCAACTCCCCCATGGTCAGCTGGCACCCAGCCAGCCACCGACCGAGACCAGGATGCCCGCCTACAGCTGCATGGAAGCTGTCTGCCCTTGAACAGGGTTGCTTCAGCTCCCCCTCGGTCATCCAGCACCCAGCCAGCCACTGACTGAGACCTGGATGCCCACCTACAGCTCCTTGGAAGCTGTCTGCCCTTGAAGGGGGCTGCTTCAGCTCCCCCACGGTCGGCAGCCAGCTATCCACTGACCGAGACCAGGATCCCCACCAGCAGCTCCTTGGAAGCTGCCTGCCCTTGAACAGGGCTACTTCAGCTCCCACACGGTCGGCTGGTACCCAGCCAGCCACCAACCGAGACCAGGATGCCCACCTGCAGCTCCTTGGATGCTGCCTGCCCTTGAATGGGGCTGCTTCAACTCCCACATGTTCGTCCACACCCAGCCAGCCACCAACCAAGACCAGGACACCCATGTGCAGCTCCTTGGAAGGTATGGTGACAGCGCAGCCAATTGGAACATGGGCGCTTCCAGCAAACCTGCTTTGATTGGCCAGGACTTTCCCCTGCTTTGCCACCTGGCTCTTTTTACAAATAGATTTTAGATAGAACTAAGCACATTTCAAGTGTCTAATAGAAGCTTTTCAACTGTATTAGCTGGATTGTAAATTCTACCACCGTTTTAAAGTGCTTACAGCTCTTCTTTTTCCTTGCTTCTCCTGCCACCCCCATCCAAGTACTCTGCCTCGGTGCCAAAAAGCCTAACTCTCCTTTGTCTTGCTAAACTGCTCAATCTAAACCTATCCTACCTCTATGTTATTTAAACCCTGCTATCTTTTCTTCTCTGCAGCTGCCTGTCCTTGAATGGGACTGCTTCAGCTCCCCCCACGGTCGGCCGGCACCCAGCCAGCCACCGACCGAGACCAGGACGCCCGCCTGCAGCACCTTGGAAGGTACAGGAACAGTGCAGCCAATCTGAACATGGGCGTTTCCAGCAAACCTGCTCTGATTGGCCAGGACTTTCCCCTGCTTTGCCACCTAACACTTTTTCAAAATAGATTTTAGATAGAACTAATCACATTTCAAGTGTTTAATAGAAGTTGTTCAACTGTATTAGCTAGATTGTAATTTATACCACTGTTTTAAAGTGCTTACAGCTCTTCTCTTTCCTTGCTCCTCCTGCACCACCCCCATCCAAGCACTCTGCCTTGGCGCCAAAAAGTCTAACTCTCCTTTGTCTTGCTAAACTGCTCAATCTAAACCTATCCTACCTCTATGCTATTTAAACCCTGCTGTCTTTTCTTCTCTCCAGCTGTCTGCCCTTGAACAGGGCTGCTTCAGCTCCCCCACGGTCAGCCAGCACCCAGTCAGCCACTGACCAAGACCAGGACGCCAGCCTGCAGCTCCTTGGAAGGTACGGCAACAGCGCAGCCAATCTGAACATGGCCACTTTCAGCAAACCCGCTCTGATTGGCCAGGACTTTTCCCTGCTTTGTCACCTGGCACTTTTTACAAATAGATTTTAGCCCCCTGGTAGCTCCACCCCCCACTCGTGCTCCATTGGGTACCTGTTTTGGGACCCCCCATCTTTAGTCACACCCCCACCCCTGGCTGCCTGGCCTTCCTAGCTGTATCCTCACTTCCCACTGATCCAGCTACTGCTCTTCCGCCCCCTTATCCTAGCCCCTCCAGCCTGTCTTAACCCCCTCCCTCCGCCTACCTCAAATCCTATCTTAATCATGCATCTCCACCATTCGCTACCCCTATTCTATTTCTTCTTGCCTGTCTTCCTCCCCTACTGCATGCCCCAAAAGCCTGCTTTCCCTCCCTACCTTCCACACAGCTTCCACATTCCTACATCCTTCCTCCACATATGCATGCTGTACACTGGTCACTGACCCTTACCCAGGATCCATCCTACCACCATGAATTTGTCCTACACCCACACTGGTTTTAGCCCTCCACTCTGGTCCTCCCTGTCTATGCTTACCCTCACCCACTATCATCGATGCTCTGCAATTTCCCGAGATGCTAGCAGGCGAAAGCATTCCCTTAAAGAAATAGCTGCAGCTCCTTGAGGCTAGTCCTCCTCCTCCTAATGCTGTCAGGCAATGTGCACCCAAACCCTGGACCATTCTGCTCTAAAGCCACTAATCTGAGCAAGCCTTCTGGTGCCCTCTCATTCATATCAATCAACATCTATAGCCTCCTTCTTAAAATGGATGCCCTATAGGCCTTCACCAGCCAACACTGCCCTGACATCTTGGCAGTTGTCGAAACCTGGCTCATGCCATCAGTACCAGACCATGCAATCAGCCTTCCTGGCTACAGCATCTTTAAGCTGGATTGCCTCTCTAAAAGAGGTGAGGGCTGTGCTGTCTACCTAAAAGACCCCATACAGGGTCACCACATCATTACCTCACTCCAACCCACAACTGCTCAGATACTGCCAGTGAGAATCCTCCTCGGAGCACAAAACAAAACCCTCACTATTGCCACTATCTACATCCCTCCCAAAGAACAGGTAACTGGTCTAACAGCTGTTCTTGACTCTGTAAAGTCACTCTCATCGGACACTGAATCCATCCTCCTAGGCGACTTCAACATCAACTGGCCTGTGGCCGATGCTGGTGCACACAGGGATACCGTTGCTGCGGCAAACCTCACACAAATGGTTGACTCACCAACCAGGAAAAATTACAGGACTGGCACCAGCACACTCTTGGACTGGATCCTTACAAGTCACCCATCGTGGATATCTAACACTAATGTCCTCCCTGACTCTCTCAGTGACCACTCCCAGTTAGCTGCACCTGGTCAAATAAATTCATCAGACAACCACCAAAAACTTGGGCAACCCCAAGAAATTCTGGAATCATATCAATGACCTGATCAAGAGCAGCAAAAAGCCTGAGTCCTGTCCCATGGAGATTAACAGTCAGTTCACAACTGACCCTTCTCAAATATCGGCTGCCCTTAACAGGCACTTCTCCTACTTCGAGGCCTACAAGACCTGCCTGTCTCCCCAGACTCTCCCCCTACCTCAGATGAACCACCTCACATGGAAAGACACCCATTTCACCTGAGACTGGCTAAACACACTGAAGTACTAAACCTCCTAAAGAACCTGAAATCGAAAGGGTCAGGGGGACCCGACGGTATCAACCCTGGGCTACTCAAGGCAGGAGCTACCTCCTTAGCCTGGCCTATAACCATGCTCCTCAATTAATCACTGAGGGAAGGAGCAGTCCCTGACTCATGGAAACATGCCAGTGTTGTCCCTATTCATAAAAGGGGTGCTCAGGGAAAAACTCAACAACTACAGGCCCATCTCCCTCCTCTGCTCACTTGCTAAGGTGTAAGAAAGAGTCATCTACAATCAACTCAGGGACTACCTGGAAGCTCATCAGCTCCTTGCCCCCTTCCAACATGGATTTAGAACAAACCATGGTACTGACACTGCCCTCATTAACTTCACGGATGAAGTTCTTAGGGCAATGGAGAAAGGGATACCCATTGGTGCTGTCTTTATAGACTTATCCAAGGCGTTTGACCTCATCGACCACAACTTGCTGCTACAGAAGCTGCAAAATACAGGCCTGGACAATCATGCCCTGAAGTGGTTTAGGTGATACTTATCAGGCAGGGCACAGAGGGTCTCATGGAAAGGGACATGTCTTACCCACTACCCCTAAACCAGGGTGTACCTCAGGGCTCAGCTCTAAGCCCCCTCCTGTTTTCCTTGTTTACCAATGACCTGTGTACCCACTGCAGGGAGAGCTCGGTTGTGCAGTACACTGATGATACTGTCATCTTCCGACCCGTGCGTGATGTGGTTGCCCTAGGCCCTCTACTCCAAAAGGATCTCACTTCACTACAAACTTGGCTATGTAAGAACAGAATGGTACTAAATGCTGACAAGACCAAGGCAATGCAATTCGGGTCTAGATCCCTGGGATTTGACAGGTCCTCATCCCTCATCTTAACCTCACTTTCTGGTAAAGCCATTAACGTAGTCCCCTTCCTTAAATACTTAGGCCTCACGTTGGATCAGAATATCACATACAAGGAACACGTGGACCAGGTCACCAGGACCCTACATCAGAAACTTGGCACCCTGTACCGACTCAGAGACCAACTCATCCTTGAAGCCAGGCTCTCCATAGCTACCAGAGTCCTTCTACCCAACCTGACCTTTGCGGCCCCTATTGTACAGGGCATGGCTAAACAAGAGATTACCAGGATGCAAACCCTATATAATAAAATAGCTCATTTCGCAACCTTAGACCACCTGAGACATCACCACTGTGACACTTTGGCCAGTCTTCATTGGCCCACATTGGTTGCCCACCTCCAACACCCCTTGCTCGTCCAGGCCTACAAGCTTCTCAAACCCCACACGCCGCCAAGCATTGCTGGGACCATAACCCTCAAACACAACCCAAGGAACCTAAGTACATCAGATAGAATGCTATTAGAAGTCCCTAGGGTAAGGACAAACACTGGTGGAAGATCCTTTTCCTCCCAAGCAGTCTGTCAATGGAACAAGCTCCCTTCCCAGGTCCAGGCCTCCTCCTCCTCCTCACTCATGAACCTCCGTACCAGCCTTAAATCCCACCTGCTGACCTCAAGCTCATGCCACTGTTATGGCACTTAAAGCTCCTAAGGTACTCCCTTCCTCTCCAACTCCCATCTCCTAGCTTAACCTTCCTACTACCTGCCTTATACAGACTGCTCACCAGAGGCCATGTGTAACCCCTGAATAAACTATATGCAAAGTACTACCAATTGCTTACATGTCAAGATGATAACCATGCCTGTACCCGTGCCTGCATCCACTGCTTTTCTTTTACCATGCCAGTAAGCCATGCCTGTATCCACTGCTTTTCTTTTACCATGCCTGTTACCATGACTGTATCAACTATTTTTCTTTACTGTAACCACCTCATGATGTAACTCACAATGCCTCAAATGATCCTTATGTCCTTGTTCATTCTTATAACTTACATTGTTATCCTGGATCACCCCAAAAAAGGGACCTTCGGGGCTCAGCAGGCCTACCCGGTCACCAAAGTTTAATAAATAAATAAATAAATAACTATCACCAGCAGGGTTCTACCCAGTGGTCACCTTTCTCGACTCAAATCCCACTTCCTCCATCAAGACTGGTCCCCTATCTTCAATGCAACCAACGCAAACACTGCCCTTGATCACTTCATAAACATCTTCACTGTGGCCTGTGACACGTATGCTCCTATTAAGAAACACAAAGTCAAATCACTCAGTAACCCTTGGCTCACAGGTGACCTCCTCAGGATGCTAAAAACAAGAGACCACCTATGGAAGCTTGCCAGAAACTCTGGAAGGCAAAACAACATCCAAAACTATAAATGTGCCCGCAATGACTGCACCAAAACCATCTGGCATATGAAGTCTGCCTACTATAAGCATGCCCTCACAAACTCCTGGGGCAATGGTCGGGAATTCTGGAAGAATATAAAGGAACTCACCAGGAATCCACCCCCAAAAAAACCCCATCAATACTCAACATCAATGGAACCACAACCCTCTACCCAAAAACCATTGCAGAGACCTTTAACAAAGCCTTTACTGACCTCAGTGTTGTCCTACCCCAGGACTAATTCAAAGATGGTGAAGCCCATCTGTCCACAATGAACACTACTCCCACCAGCTCCCCCAAATTCTACTTCAAAGCAGTCAAGACTCACCAAGTACGCAAATATGTTACCAAAGCCCTTGGTAAATCAAGATTCAGTAATGACTCCCTCAATCTCAAAATCAAGTCTCTCACACTTGATGAAGTGCTTAGTCCTCTGACCAGAATTTTCAACCTCTCCCTCAGCCTAGGCCAGTTCCTGGACAGATGGAAATCTGCCACTGTCACCCCAATCCATAAAAGTGGTGACAAAACTTCCCACTATTACTACAGACCGATCTCCCTACTACCCCCACTCTCCAAGGCACCAGAACGCATTGTCTCAGACCAGCTCACAGAATACCTGGATATGTACGACATCCTGTGCAAGCAACAGCATGGGTTCCACAAAGGTCACAGCACCTCCACAGCCCTACTTGAATTCACTGGCACAACCCACAATACGCTTGACTCTGGTGAACTACTAGGCTCAATCTACATTGACTTAACTAAAGCCTTTGACACCATCAATCACCGCCTCCTGCTTGTCCAGCTTCAAACACTGGGATGTCAACTGACTCCATTGGCTGGTTTAAGAGCTACCTTGAAGAATGGTCCCAAACAGTAAGAATCGCTGATACACTCTCGGACCTTAGACTGGTCTGCTCGGGAGTCCCCCAGGGCTCCATTCTGGGACCCCTCCTCTTCAGCCTATTCTTAAACTCACTAACAGACAGCTGCCCAGAACAAATAATTCTCTATGCCGATGATGCTGTGATCCTCACCTCGGACCCTGATCCAATCCAATTACAAGATAAACTTCAGCGGGCCTTCTCCTCTATCAAACCCTGGTTCCTAAATCATAAACTGCTTCTCAATCAGAAAAAAAACAAGTCTATGGTCTTCTGCAGCCCTCACAACAAAAACAAACAACTCCACCTCTCCATTGCAACTGAACAAGGAGCCATCCTAGAGCAAACACAATTGTTCAAGTACCTCGGCATCACCCTTGATCCCCACCTCTCATACGCTGTCCATATCAGCAGTGTTACAAAGTCTGCCAATGTAAAGTTAGGCATATTATTCTGGCACAGGAAACACCTAACCCCAGAAACACTGTCAGTGGCTGTCCAAAGCTCCACCATCAGCATCATAGACTATGGTCTTATCATATATGGGTCTGTAACTACCACTGCTCTCAAATGTAGTGTGAGCTCCCGGAATAAGGCATGTCATCTCATCACTGGCTCACTTCACCGTCCCCACACATGTGACCTTTATTCCCAATCTGGATGGCTTCAACTGGACAAATGCATAAAATACCAAACCTGCATCACAGCCAAGAAAATTATAATGGAGCTTGCCCCACCTGGTGTCTGTACCCTCCTTAAGCCTAGACATAGGAACATCACTGCAAGAAGATTCAATTCCCATTTACTACATATCCCACAATGTCGCACGACCCAAGGACAAAGATCATTCACCTGTCGGGCATCCAACTGGCTCAACTCTCTTGGCAGCGACATAATGACCACTCCAACACTCGGCCTCTTCAAGTCCAAGCTGCGCCTCTCACTAGTTGTATCCTATGATTGCCATATTAACATTTCCACCATTGCAACTGTACATGCCCCAGCACCCAGCACTTACAATCAGTCTTTTTTTTTAATATAATGTTTATTGAAGTTTCTACAAATCACAGGACAGGATCATGATAACAAAACCATATACACATATACAGTAACTGGATACTTGATCCCATCCCCTTCTACCCAAATATAACCTAACCCCCCACAGACAGGAGGTTCATCAATCCAGAAATCCCAAGTGTGTGAAAAAGGTCTAACTAGAGTACAAAGTATGTAACGGGGCCCAAATCCTCTAGTATTTAGAATTATTGTCATTAAGACTTAAAATGATCCTCTCCACTCAGAGGTTGGCTAGCAGCTCATTAAGCCATTCAGAATAAGAGAGAGTATCCAAACTTTTCCAATATTTGAGTACCAATTTTTTAATGGACATAGAAATCAAGGCAATGTGATACTTCCATTTCTTAACAGATATCTGCAAATAATCCCCCAACAAACAAACCTCTGGGGTAAATAGGTCAGCTAACCCAAGCAGGGGGTCGGTCTTGCCTTAATACTCTCCCATAGGGAGGTTATCTTAGGAAATTCCCAGAAAATATAAAACAATGAACCTTCCACCTGCAAGCACCTCACATTTATTAGAGCTTAATACCCTCCATTTGGCCGGTTTCTGTGGAGAATGGTAAAGATTATGCAGGATATTAAACTGCATTAAGCACAGCCTAACTTGTGTGACAAAATGGTGACAATTCCTCCATATAACCAACCAATCCCTGTCCCAGAAGCGCCAGTCATATAGGGCATTGTATAGTTTGAAAATTGCCTTAGGGGAGTAAGCCAAAGGACCCAGATTCAGTTGAAAGGAAAGATTGGAAATTAAAGGGTAACCATCTTTAAATTTCTTGATAAGGAGATGTCTGAGCTGCAAGACTTTGAAATATTCTGTCTTTTGCAGTCTAAATTTCGACATAAACCCTCTATAGATAACCAAGTTCCATCTTCCTCAAGGAACGAAGATAGCTTACCTTCCCCCAACTTGGGTAGCCATGAAGGGGGTAACATCTTACCATCTATTTTAAAAGTAGGAGAGTTCCAAATCGATTGTGACACATCTAAACAATGCTTGTATTTCAAAAATCCACATAAGTGTGAGTGAATTCTAATAGATGTTGCAATTGTGGTCTCTTTTAATCTTTTGGGCAGGGAAGATGAGTTCAGAAACAGTAGTGTGGAAGGGGCTAACTTAGCAGATGTAATTAGTTCCTGCTCTATTTGGAGCCAGGCTGGGACATACGTGGGAATCTCAGAATCCAACCACTTGAGGTATTTGGCAGCACTACAAACCCAGTAATACAGACTAAGGAGTGGTAATCATAAGCCTCCCTTATCTTTAGGTGCAGCTAATTTATGGCAGGCTAATCTCAGCTTCGTTTTAGCCCACATAAAATCCGTTATTAAATTTTGAGCCCTTTTGAACCAATCCCCAGGTACGAAAATATTAAGTAATTGAAGGGGGTATAGTAGTCTTAGAAGAACATTCATCTTGATCAAATTTATTCTCCTTCAAAATGAAATGGGAAGAGTCGACCAGCGAGTTAAATCCTGGGACACCGTCAATAATATTGTCCCCAAGTTTTTTTCAATAATAAGTTGTGTATTTCTGGTTAACTCAATGCCCAGATACCTCAAAGAGTCCCTGGACCACAACAGACCAAGGACCATAATATTATTCTTAAAAACTCTATGGTTTAGTGGGAATATGATAGACCTTACAACATTCAACTTAAAATTCAATAATTTGCTGAATTGCTCAATTATGTCCAGCATAGCAGGAATAGAGGTCTCTAGATGAGATAACTGTAGGAGCAGGTCATTTGCATAAGCAGCCACCTTGAGCTCGATACCAGAAATGGCAATCCCCTGGACCTCCGGCCATAGAATTAGTCTACAGATTAACGGTTCCAGGTAAAGATTAAATAGCAGGGGGAAAGGGGACATCCCTGCCTTGTACCAGAAGATAAAGTAAAAGACTCAGAAAATGCACCATTTCCAGAAATCCTAGCAATGGGGCTCTGATAAAGAGCCTTCACCCAGTTCCAAAATTGTTGGGGAAAGCTGAAGACCTTTAAAGTTTGAAGCAAAAAGTTCCTGTTCACTCTATCAAAAGCCTTCTCGGCATCCAGGGAGACCAATGCCACAGGAAAGGGAGCATCCCTGCAGGCTGAGAAGACACATGCAAGAGTGTGAAGGTGGTCAGCAGATGACCTGCCCTTCATGAAACCCACCTGATGTAAGCCTATGAGATCAGGGAGAACTAAGCCAATCCTGTCCGCTAAAATTTTGGTTAGAATTTTGATGTCCTGGTTCAACAATGATATAGGTCTATAGCTTTCTACACATTCTAAGTTTTTACCTGCTTTCAGAAATAGGACAATAAGTGCTTCAAAGAGAGTGGAATCAACTTGAACACTGGATAAGATACTCTGAAAAAGAGGAAGTAGGTGTGGGGCTACTAGCTCTTTGAAACACTTATAAAAATTGGATGTAAAACCATCCATTCCTGGTGTTTTGTCAGTAGGAAGTCCTTGAATCACTCCCATAATTTCTGAGGTAGTGATAGGGACTATCAACTTCCTGTTCAGAAACTCTGAAAGACGGGGTAAGTGAGACTCAGTCAAGTAGGAAGAAAGCATGGAGTCAGAAGGGGGTTGGGCACATCTCCATATAACTTTTTATAGTAATTAGCAAACTCTGCAACTATCTCCTGAGGAGAACATTTCAGAGCTCCATCCAAAACTGAACGGATAGGGGGAATAAATCGGGCCAACTCAAGTTGCTTAACCGTTTGGGCCAACAATCTCCTAGCTTTCTCCCCCTGATCTATATTGGAGGCTTTCGTGCGAAGGATGGCAAACTCTGCCTTTTCATTTAGTATATTTATATAGGAATCCCTCAGCTTTGCCAGTTTTTGTTTAGCCTCATCTGAGTGAGACAAATGTGGGTTAGTTTCCAGCAATCTAATTTGAACAAGTAATGCCATCAGTTTTTCCTCCTGTTTCCTCTTCCATGCAGAGGCCATCCCAATTAATATACCCTGAAGATTTACCTTAAAGGCACACCATAATACATCATGCTTAATTCCTTGGGTGCAATTAACCTCAAAGAATTGTATAATATGCTCTTTAACACATTCCCTACTTTTGGAATCTTTAAGCAACTGATCGTTCAGTTTCCATCTAGATTGATGTTTAGGAAGGGAGGTTAGAACCACCTTATATGACACCAGGGAGTGATCAGAAGGGGGGGGCCAGGATGAATGCCAGAGGCTATTACACCAAGCAATAATGTTTGTGGCAATAACAAGTAATCAATACAGGATGCCGAGCTGTGAACCGGGGATATAAAAGTGTACTCCCTATTCTCAGCGTGAATAACCCTCCATATATCGCACAAGCCCAGTCTATCCATTAGATCTTGTAATGCCTTCTGTGCTGGGAAAAGTATACCTGAGCCTGAACTAGACCAGTCTTTACCCCAGTCCATCACTAAATTCCAGTCGCCTCCTAAGATTATAGTGGCAGGCAATAAAGGGATGATGGCATTGAGTAAACGCATAAAGAAAAGAGGGTCATCCCTATTAGGACCATAAATGCTGCCCAACACAAATTCCATAGAGTACATAGCCCCCTTTGCCAGTATATACCTGCCTTGAGGGTCTCTAATTTCCTGCAGAACCTTAAATGGGATATTCCTGTTAATAAGAATTAAGACCCCACAACTCTGAGAAGTACCCTGAGCAGAAAAAACCTGCCCGATTTGCAAACGTCTCATCTGAATGGCTTCCGAGTCTAACAAATAGGATTCTTGAATAAAAGCAATATTAGTATGCAAAATGTCCAGATGTTTAAAAATCTTATATTGTTTCATTTTTGCGGACCCCCTTGACATTCCAAGTTGAAAAACAAAGATCATTGGCTATCTGTCTTGTCCACTAAGTAGAAATAATACCAGACTTCAAGGAAAGCCAGAAAAGAATCACACACTCTGTTGGTTCCTGACTGTGCCCCTCCCAAACTCTCCTTCCCACTCCCACCCCCATCCACCCTATTTCTCCATATCCCCCAAAAGGTACCTAAAAAGTGTTCCCCAGCCCTTTATGCCCATCCTACGCTTAGCAGCTCTCCATAAAAATCGCCTTCCCCTCCTGCTCTTCCTCTTCCTAGATCTCTCCATTAAGCCCCATACATAAGATTTATCAGAAGACAAAGAAAAACAGCACAACTGTATTCCTGACTACAAAAAAGTATCTATTCTAACTGTTTGCTCAATCCCAAGAAAACTAACTTTTTTAGCCCCTTGTGAACTTAACTACACCATCCACCCAATCTAGAATCTGTTTGGTTGCTAATTGGCCCCGCTAATTTAACACACCCTTGAGTACCTAAACACTGGGTAGACCATTGTGCTTTCCCAATGTCATACCTAGAAAGAGTGCCCCCCCAAATATTCCTCAGGATGAAGCAGGAGACATTGCCCCATTTGTTCCAGTAGCTACTTCAATCATGGAGCACCCTCGTCTGCCGAATCCAGTAGCAAGTTAGGGTATAATCCTACCACAACATTCCCTCAAGGGAGAGAGGTAATATGAGCAACAATAATCCCCCCTCAATAAGGGGGCTGTTGGAATGTAGATGGGCCACCTCTCCCTGATCTTTCGATTGAAGGATAGTGCTAAACAGCTCAAGCCCCTCGACTTGATGATAATCACACCCCAAACTAGTACTATAGCCTCTACATATAACACCCGACTGCCCTTTCCACAACCCTAATCCTTCTTAAATCCAGCTTGACATGAAGGAAGACAAGACAATAAGCAAATGAAAGAAAGAAACCCTAATACCCCCTCTATGCACCTCTCCAATTTGACTGGCGTACCCCCCCCATTTTCCATCTAACTGTACCCGCACTGTAGAGTTAGCTTCCCTATACATTCTTATACACGCCTACATCTGGGTGTAAACACTTACTCTTGATCCAACGTCTGATTCCAGGAGGGGGGAGAAGAGGTAGGGGCTTTAGCCAACCAAACATAGCCCTACCATATTAGTCCCTCAAGGAGAGGAGTTACACAAACTGAAGAGCAGAAGCTTGACCCTCCTAGTGAAAAAGTTATCACAGCCTCCATTAATACCACTTCCCCAACTGTTCCATCGAAGTGGAGCACCGAACGGGTCAGATTCCTTGGCTTAGTAATAGTTGCCCCCAAAAGTGGCGCTATGCTCCTCTCATGTTGCTATCCGACGCAACCACCCTTTCTCTTGCCCCATATACACTCACTTTCCAGTCTAAACAAAATGAGGAAAATGAAGTAACAAGAAAAAAAGAACCCTCCCAACAAACACCAAACAAATCCACGGAGAGCTTTGGTGAACAAATAAAGTGCAAGCTTCTCCGTTAACACAACTATACTCCCCTGCTATCTTCCATCCAGCTGCTCCCTCGCTACCAAATTTTCCTCTCTGTGCACCCTTATACACGCCTTCATCTAGGAGGGAGCCTTTGCCATTCCCCAATCATCCGAATCATGGGGAAAAAAAATTAGGAAATTAAGTCAAAACAGGTTTATATTCCTAGTATCACCAGTAAACAAAACCTAGCCCCAACTAAACAATGGACAAGAAGTATCCATGGGGACATCTATTTTGCATATCCCATCTGTGAACACCTTACCAGATTTCTGAGGCCTGTCCATGACTACCTGCAGTTACTATGAACAAATCAACTAACCCTGCCAATAAGACCCCAGGTTTTTGTCCCCCTATTGAATCTAACATTAACCTTCTAATAACATTAACCACAACAACAATTGAGTCAACAGAGAGCATTACAAATACAACAATAACATAATATTGTCCCTTCTAGACCTCTCCGGTCTAGTCTTCACTGAAGATGCTCTACGCAACCGGTCCTAACTCTTGCCCTTAGAATAGTGCTTCTCAGAGACACCCAGCACATCTTCAAATGTCTCTAAATAAATCAGGAACAGCTGTCTTAAGGCCTGTTGTCACTGACTCCACATCATCATACAAGTGCCACTGACCCAAGAGCTGTACTTGCAATTTAACTGGATATTGCATCCTAAATTTAAGGCCAGCAGCAATCAGCTTAGTGACCAAGGGGTGGAAGGTGGACCTCCATTGCTGTACTGTGAGGGGTAAGTCCTGGGCAACTCTGATTTTTAACCCTTCTCATTGTAATTCCTGTATAGCCCATATTTTAGCAAAGAAGTGCTGCTTCTCCAAAAATTTCAAAAAATGGAAGATTAATGGATGAGGAGGAGCCCCAATTGAAGGCTTTGGCCTTAGCGTTCTATGGGTCTGCTCTATAATATAGCAGGGACCATAAGGAGAGGGCACAACAAATTTTTCCCAAACTTTTGTACGAATAAAACGGGATCCTGCCCTTCTTCCAGCTCAGGAAGCCCAATGATCACTGCATTGTTCCTGTGGCTTTGGCCTTCTAGGTCTTCCAATTTCTGCTCAATTTTGGTGATCTTTTGTTTAACTTGAACCAGCTCGGGCTCTTGCTTCTCTACTTTTCTCTCCAGTGAAGTGAGGTGGGCCTCGGAATTTGATGTCCTCAAAGCTATGTCCTTTATAGCTTGGGAGATCATTTTAATTTCAGAACTAAGATTTTTCACCTCTTCTTGAAATGATCGAAACTCGGCCAAGAACCAGGCTAGGGTTAGAGGCTCTTGATCGGGGTTCTGTTGTGCCAATGCTTGCGCGTTGGCCAAAACATTAGAGCATAGCTTCCTAGGGGCCTTCTCAGGGGTGGTAGGAGGCATGTGTTTATACTGTAGTTTCTTCATGTCTACCTCCATTCTTCAAAAAACTTCACCAGCACAGATCCACAGAGCTTCCGACACCAGTAGACAGCCTTTGTAAGATTCCCAGCTTTACTTTTCAAACTTAAAAATAGTAAAATAGTGGTGGTGAGCAGGAGAGGTTAGCAAAGACGTCTTCTTAGGCTTGCTGCATCACGTGACCTCCCACTTACAATCAGTCTTTGCTCCCCTAGCACCTTACCTGTCATATTCCCCTCAACAAGGATCCTTGGCTGCATGGTCTCACACCCTCGCCCACCTCCCCTCATATCTTCACTCCTGTCCCTGCCCCAACCACCTCCCAAACTCCCCCGTACCCCCTGCACTTCCTTCCCCTCCTCAATCTCCTACCTTAAGTTCCCCCCACCCACTCCCCTCCTTCCCTTGTCTTGCTTATAGCACAAGCCTTTGTACTGGTTATTACATGTCTGTAGTTCAATGACTACATGTTTGTAACTAAAAATGATCACTGTTGCACACGCTGATGTGGAACCATTGTAAAAGAGCCTCGGCTCAAAGGTATTGTAATCCTAGACTGAAATAAATAAATAAAAAATAAGTAATCTAACTTATGGATGTGATTACTGAACCTTGTGCTCCAAAAGTGAGAGGTGCCAGGCTGTTGACACCTGCATCATCTTCTCAAAATGGAAATGGAGGGGGGGCCCTTAAAAATTTCAAAAAAGATTTCTGTGTAGTATAATTTCTTATTTTATTTGTAAAGTCCCCTATGTTTCACCCATAAATTAGCCTTGTTCACTGGGAATACGTACTTGTAAATACTGTATTCTTTGTTATTCTGCAAATGAATTAAAACAAAATATTATTTAATTGTACTCATGTGAACTTACAATATGCTTATGTGGTAACTTCAAAATGTTAGCAATTCCTTATATCTTAGTAAAAATGCTGGTTTTTACTATAGTGGTAATATACTTTGAAGTACCTCTACTGTCAGCAATAACATTCAATTTTCTGAAAAACATGTAAGACAAAATGAATGAAACAATCACTGTGGCAGTCACCTGTTATTTACAATTTGTAAAAATGTTTGCTCCTTTATAACTAAAAGCACTCTTCCTACCTTTACCAGTTTGCTCTGTTAGATGCAGGAGAAAATGTGCTTTTAAGCACTGAACTGATTTCTGTGGAAAACCATGATAAATAAAGTTTTTATAACTATCTTTTAAAGTATAAAATGCAGAAGACAATTTTGACTAGTAAAATGGATTCTGATTACTTACTTAAATGCTTTTAAGAAAAGTTCTTTCCACCATGTCTACCTCTCTGCACTTTAAAGATGGCTGCTTGTGTTTCTTATAGCTCCAGGAGTGCTTCTATACCTCTTGTGCCCATTTTGCTCTAATCCCACGATAGGACATCTCAAGGTAATGACGTCACCATTGAGCTACTGCGCATACACGAACAGACTCTATATGAGTCTAATAGTTGGCTCCACCATAGAGCCATGGATTTTGAGTAAAATGGGCACTAAAAGACTGCCACTGTGATTTGTGTACTTTCTTTGTATATTACATACCAGCTGTTATATAAATAAGATAATTTGACTACTTAGCAACCATACATTACAAATTAAAGAAACAAAAATTAACATATGTATGTAAAATTAAACTGAAACAGCATATACATAAGAAAAATGAACTGTAACACCTGTAAACTTCATTATCAGGGGAAAACATAGGATTTTTGGGAGCAAGGACATTGTTTAACATGTTACTTAAAATGAATATGTGGTTTTATAGACCATTAATAAGCCTTATAATGAAATACATTCTTATGTGAAATTATAAATTGCAAGAGTTCATTTGGACAATCTTTTATATTACTGCACTGAGAAATTTTAAAATCCTTCATGTTAACAACATGAGGTCCAAACATGTGACTTCAAAGACTTGTGACAATTTTCTTTGGTACTATGCACTGAACCTTTCATAATGTGAGGTCATAGGGTCAACTTTTATCAAAATGTCTCATTCAAGCTATATACATGAATATAAATCTTTGATCAGCAAGATAATATTTAATTGGGTAAAGAGTGCTATCATGTATGTAATTATATAAGCCCAAAAGGTCAAAAGATCAACTATAGAAATAGCACTTAATGAAAGTTGTGTTAAGTACTACATTAATAAAAACCTTTATAAAGTTCTAAAAGAACTTTATAATAATAACCTATCTATGTCAAAAGTTCAAATGGTTATCTTTTTGAGATCTTTTTTTATGAAATATTAAAGTTGATCTTTTGCTATAAAGGGTCAACTAAACAAACCTTACTAGATGTTCAATTTTTAATTCCATTCAAAAACTTAGATAATGTATTGTAATTTGTTGTAATATTAGACACTATGCCCCCTACCATATTTACTGGGTTAGAAATTTCGAAAATTAATATGTAGCAATAAATCAAAAGGTTGTCCTATGAAGTTACTAGCAAACAAAACTTTGTAAAGGAATTAATCTTTGCTTATACTATGTGAACGCCACTTATTTATATATATATATATATATATATATATATATATATATATATATATATATATATGTATGTATGAGACACCATCATAGAAATCCGTCTGCACAAAAAGTGTTCCTGTCTACATACAACACTATGTCATGTCTTTCTATATTTAAATACATGCTTGCCAATTGGTTTTAACATTCATCCCTATATTTCTATCCAATGTGTGTATATAGAAAATCCATCTCATTTCACCCCTCAATAAGGACTTGCTTAAGTACCCTCCTCTGGGGGGGATAAATACTTTTTCTAGACCCCAAAATCTAAGTGAGACTCCAGTATGGGATGCCTTATTAAAATGTCTTGCCACAGGATAATTTTTGCCATCATTTCTTATGTCTCCTTTATGTTCTTAAATTATTCTGCATAGTTATCTACTTGTTTGTCCAATATATAGTAAATCACAAGGACATTGTATCAGATATATAACAGCTTCTTTAGTACAAGTGATATGTTGTTTAAATGGAAATCTTTCCTGTGTGTGTGGGTGACTATAAATCTGTTTCTTAGATGTGTGATTGCAGATGCTGCATCTACCATAGGGAACCATTCCAGGTGTTAGTGGGCCCAGTAAAAGCTGGCTCCCAACTACATCTTGTGTTTTAAATTGTGAGTGCACCAAAGTGTCCTGTAATTTTTTTACTTTTTTTGCTACTACTATAGGTCTATTTTGCAATATCTGGATTTGTTCATTGTCCATTTGAACTAGGTACCAATTTGTGTTGATTATTTTTCCTGTATCTGCCATTTTATGGTTAAATTTGGTGGAAAATGCAATTCTTTGAATGTCACCGTGTGGTGCTTTAGGTTGTAGTAGTTCATTTCTGTTTTTTAGACTTATTTTTGTTTCTGCTTGTTTTAATATATGCTGTTCGTATCCCCTGGCCTTAAATGTGTGTAACATCTGTTTTGTTTCTTGTACTGTATTTTCTACCTTACTACAGTTTCATTTGACCCTCGTAAGTTGAGCATAGGGGCCCAGATATTCTTAAGGGTTGCGCATGGTGAAACAGTGTTGAACCATGCGCAACCCACTGATGAACCCCGCTGTGATATTCAAATGGGAATTGCACCTGGCACAAATCCTGATGTGACAGAGTGCATCAGTAATGTATGCAGGTGCTGATAGAGGGGGTGTGCCCATGCATACTCCGTACATCCTGATATTCAGCCCTGGATGTGCTGAGCCATGCATGCACAACCCGTACTTGCACCACACAAAGTTGAGCAAAAAAAAAGGAGCAACAGCCGGCCACCCACAGGTGAGCTGCTGTATTGCAGGGTGCAACACGGCAGCTGCCACCTGTGGGTGGCCACCCGAGCTCCAGCTGCATCTCTGTGGTGGCACCCCCATGCCCAATCATGGGCATTGCTGTGTAAAAATAGAATCTGATATCCCTGGTGGCCAGTGGACCACTGTCAGCCCAATTATGGGCTTGAGTAAAATGATAAAGTGTCCTATATCCCAGGTGGTCCAGTGGACTGCTGTTAGCCCGATCATGGGCTTAAGTAAAAGAAAAAGACTCCTATATCCCTGGTGGTCCAGTGGACCACTGTCTGCCTGATCACGGGCTTAAGTAAAAGAAAAAGACTCCTATATCCCTGGTGGTCCAGTGGACCACTGTCTGCCCAATCGCTGGCTTAAGTAAAACATTACTGCTTCTCACATCCCTGGTGGTCCAGCAGACCCCCCTTCCCACCTGCCAACTGATCCCCACCACCCCCCAGTCAGTGGTGGGTGGCAGCACCCCACCCACCTGCTGCCCTGCTGCCCACCGAATGACACCATTGGAAGGGCTGTATGCCCATTGGTCCACAGCATGAGCCAACGGGCATGCAGCCCATACTGTGCTACACAAGGTTTTAACCCTGTGCCCTTGACCTATCCACTGAGCCATTGGCTTTACATTATCTTGCAATCGGTCCCCTTCATGACTTTCCATTCCAATCCCCTGCCGGGAGCTCTGTCTCCATTATCAAAGATGGTGGCCCCATCGTTGTAGCCTGCCTCACCTAAAATGGTGTCCACCAAACCGTCAACACAAATCCCCCATCCTGGCAGCTATGTGTCTATTTAGAATTGGGACAAGGCATCTGGGACCCTCCTGCTCTCTCTCAGTGGGTCAGAGGGCTGACAACCTACCAGAATTGCTGCACTCGTTGGGCTCCCAGTGAGAAGAGAAAACCCATTGTCCCCTAAAATCCCCAATGTGATCAAAGTGCCCCTAGACCAGCATCTGTTACTCCTGTTGCAGAGACTGACTTTTGCCCTTTGGGACTTGAAACTTCCTGCTCCATGTGGGACCACGTTTTTACTTCTAACAGGAAATTACTGGCGTCAGTTCAGCCAGAGTGTCTCTTCTCTCCGCTACATCTCATCCACTGATCTGCTCCCAAGATTGTTACCATATTCCCTAAAAACTGATCCTAACTAGGATTCAACCCCCAAACCTCCATCTCATAGGCAGCTATATGGCTCACTGCCCTGTGAACCTCACATGGGTCATAATAATCCTTGTTCTAGCTCTAAGGTACAAAACTCTCCCAGTGGTTACGAGCACATGCTGCTATCAGCCTCCTACCTTAAATTCCTACCAGTGTGGTTTACATTCCCAAAACTCTAGCAACATTGTCACTAAGCTTGAGCACCAAACTCAGCTCACAGTCCCAGTCTTGCTCCTACAACGGTATTTCTTACTCTGGATCTGCTACCTGGTACAGGATGCATGACAAAACCAATTAGCCACCATGCAGACTGTAACCTACAAACCAGGCATCACCTGTTCAATCTTCTTAATACTGTTTCCACCCATCCGATGCATTTCAAAACTGCCCTGTATCACCTGCTTAATCCACAGCACCTTCAATCATCATCTTTCATATGATATGACCAGCGATACTGTTTCCCCACAATAGCATATTTCCTTTAATCTGCATGAACCTCTTTTTTACTTACCCCCATAGCAAAACAAACCGACTCACCAACAAAACCACTGTAGGTATCCAAAAAACCCCTACCTGGATCAACAAGCTACAGAAATTATCTCTCAGTGGCTCAAAAGCTAAAGAAATTAAAATCAGCTGCCACACTGATGTGCTATATGAGGGTAATTGTCAATTGACATGCTTTCCTGTAAATAAATTTTACAGAAGCCAAATTGTGAGCTTCCTCTGCCTTGCTTGGCTCTTTTCAACCCCCTTTGCTCACCCATCTCTTTCTTCCCTCACTTAATCAGCTTCCCCTCACCTTGCGTGATGTCATGAGGCTCCGCCTCTTTTGTGGAAGTCCCCTTGCCCATCTCTCTCCTCTATTAGCATGTCCTTAGCTCAGCTCCCCAGCCACCCAAACCCTCCCCCCTTCCCTGCCTCTTTTTCCATTGCCTACATCCACTCCATTGGTTCAGGGACAATTGAGTCTGCCTATTTAGGATGCAATTCTATTTATCATGGCTTTTCTGCACAAATCAATTCAGTGCTTAAAAGCATATTTTCTCCTGCACCTGACAGAGCAAACTGGTAAAGGTAGGAAGAGTGCTTTTAGTTATAAAGGAGTACAAGTTTTACAAACTGTGAGTAACAAGTGACTGCCACAGTGATTGTTTCATCCATTTTGTCTTACATGTTTTTCACAAAATTGAATGTTATTGCTGACAGTAAAGGTACTTCAAAGCATATTGCCACTATAGTAACAGTCAGCATTTTTACTAAGGTACGAGGAATTGCTAACATTTTGAAGTTACCAATAAGCTTATAATAAGTTCACATGAGTACAATTAAATAATATTTAGTTTTAATTAATTTTCAGAATAACAAAGAATACAGTATTTACAAGTACATATTCTCCGTGAACAAACCCATTTAATGGGTGAAACATAGGGGACTTTACAAATAAAATAAGAAATTATACTACAGAGAAATTGTTTTGAATTTTTCAAGGGCCCCCTCCATTTCTATTTTGTAAAGTTGTATCCAGAGCCTCTTGGTGGGGCTGAAGAAGTTCCTATAAGAACATTGCTGCATTACCCACCATACCCACATTGTACACATTGTTTAGATCTGCTATACTGGACGAGCAGATAACTGGTGGAAGTTGGTTCTCATAAATATTGTTTATTTACAAATGGAAATGCTTGGTATATCATTTAACTATTTAAAGGTGGATTAATCTCCCCTTTTTAGCTTTGTTTTCATATCAGGTAAATATCCTTAGTCTGTATAGATCATTCTTTTTAAATAGTTTGTATATAATTTAAAAAAGAATCTTACAGGTATTTTTTCTGATATAGGCTCTAATGTTCAGAGCACTATACATTTTACTACATTTTCTGATGAGGAGAAAAAGAAACTGTTCACCACAATGAGAGGGGACAGGGATCTGTCCATGCAGATAGGTGAAGCCCCCAAACAATCAATCCAGAAAATAGACAATTTAAAACATAAAACTTGTCACGTAGAATAGCATGGGCTTACATTGACACAATATATACAGTATAATCATATACCTAGGGGTCTCAGAATAAGTGTAGAGCCCAATTTAGGTAGAAACTCCACCAAATTAGATAATAAATGGGATGGCATCTGTAATAGAGCATCATGTGACTTTATGCATGCCTTGATAGAAGCTATAATTGATGAAAGACAGGCTATAGAAAAATAAATTAAAGAGGCAGATTTTCTCAAACTTAAGGTTCAAGAAGAGGAATTCAAAAAGCTCATAGAGGATATTAAACAGCAATTCCTTGACTATGAGGGCAGATTTAAAGAACAGAAAATCAAGAAGTTCATTAGGGACACAAATGACTATCATGATGGCAGAGTCTATACATACAAGAAATTTAAAAGACTTTAAATACTTACAACACATATGAAAATTCTGACAATGTTACTATTTACACCAGGGATGCCAAGAAACCTAGTGAGATTGTAAATCTGCATCATGGTGACACAGAACAACCGAGTACATCAAATGACACACACAAAGAAGACAGATATGACTTAAGAAATCAGGATACCAGTAGAGAATCTTATCAGCAGGGGGGAGGATGGAGAGGCACAAGAGGAAACAGGGGAGGTGAGCAAGGTGGAAAAAAGCAAGATGTTTTACACCAGGGAGAGGAAGAATGACATAGACGCTATACCTATTTTCAATTTAAGTAAGAGAGAATTGACACCAATAGACACCAGAGTACTCAGTTTGGGTCTCTCGTTTGCACCAACACAGTCCTTGAACCTTTTTGACTTAGAAGTGTATCTACAGAGATTTTTTTAGGAATCTCAGACTAAAGAATGTATTTGGGACTTAATCTAACATAGTGCAAGACACTTATCAACAAAAATTGAGACAAGCACTTCAAGTAAAATCTCAATATAATCCAACAATTGGTAAAAACCATGGGATAGAGGCATTTTGCCATAATGTGGAAAAAGAGGTTTTGGCACTGTTTAGCAATAGGGAAGAACTACATCTATCACATAAAAACTTGATGAAATTAGAAAATCTAGCCTTAGAGAATCTTAAACAGGACAAATATATTATTATTCAACAGGCTGACAGGGGGGTGGGGTAGTTATTAAAGACAGTTTACAATACAAAGAAATGTGTCTTACACTATTGCAGAATGAAAAAAAAAACTATGAATTATTACCTGAGAACCCTACTAACAGCATCCAAACAGAAATTACTGGTTTATTAGAACAGTACACCTTAAATGGCTGGATCCAGACATGGAAAGTGGATTTACTGCACTCTGAATATCCCAGAATCCCTACATTTTATTGTATTCCTAAAATACATAAAAATATTTCTAACCCACCTGGAAGGCCAATAGTGTCTGGAATTGGTTCCATTTTTGAACCCCTGTGTAAGTACATAAATTTCCATTTGCAGTCCTTAGTTGAAAATACTAGATAATATATCAAGGATTCATCTGATATGATAAGACGTCTACAACAAATTTCTGAAAGTGGTATTCCAGAATCAAGTATTCTGGTCACTTTTGATGTGACAGATTTATATACTTCGATTTCACACAAGCAAGGAGTAGATTGTATAGGACGTATCCTGAATAAGAGGCATAGTAACTGCAAACTGAAAACTACAGTTTTACAGGAAATGCACAGCTGATTCTTAGTAAAAACTATTTTGAATTTGATGGATGCTATTATTAGCAAAATAAAGGTATTGCCATGGGATCGACCATGGCACCTGCCTATGCTATTTCCTACATGGTTAATTTTGAAGACAAGTACATATATGATGCTCAAATTAATAAATTTTATGATAAAATAGTAACATGTGTAAGTTTTATTAATGATATATTTATGTTATGGTCTGGTACCTTTATTGAACTAGAAGTTTTTTATGAAGAACTTAATCAAAAGAATAGACATTTGAAGTTCATTATGAACTATGACACACATAAAATATATTTGGATTTACTTGTTATTTATGAACACAAACAAATTGAAACTTTTCTGTTTAGGAAACCAACTGATAGGAATATGTTATTACATCATAAAAGTTTTCATGAATTAAAATTTAAAAATGGTATACCTTATGCACAACGTATGATGGTCAAATGAAACTGTAGTAAGGTAGAAAATACAGAACAAGAAACACAACAGATGTTACACAAATTTCAGTCCAGGGGATAAAAACAGCATATATTAAAACAAGCAGAAACAAGAATAAGTCAAAATAATAGAAATGAACTACTACAACCTAAAGCACCACACAGTGACATTCAATGAGTGGTATTTTCCATCAAATTTAACCATAAAATGGTAGATATCAGAAAAATAATCAACAAACATTGGTACCTAGTTCAAACGGACAAAGAATAAATCCAGAAATTGCAAAATAGACCTATAGTAGTAGCGAAAAAAGCAAAAAATTTACAGGACACTTTGATCCACTCCCAACTTGAAACAGAAGAAGTAGTTGGGAGTCAGCTTTTGCTGTGCCCACTAACACCTGGAATGGTTCCCAGTGGTAGATGTAGCATTTGCAATCACACATCTAAGAAGCAGATTTATAGTCACCCACACACACAGGAAATATTCCCAATTAAATAACACATAACTTGTACTACAGAAGCTGTTATATGTAAGCAATAATGCCCGACAGAGTGGGTGGTCTTGGGCAATAGCGGACCAGCCAGGGGCATAATGAGGCCTGATGCCGCAGGCGGAGGTCCTTATAGCCCTTGGTCGGTCCGGTATTGCCCATACCGCCCACCCTGGAGGGCATTATTGCACTTAGAAAATGGGCTCTGTGGCTTTTTCCTATGGGATTTAAAAAAGTCAAGAAAAACAGTTAAAACATATATTAATAATAAAGTTTAAATATTTGCATAGTAAAGTAGTCCCAATTTCTGTGCTGTTCCATCTGTTGTCCACAACCCCACCAGAATCTTGAAGTTAGCCCCCCCCCCGACACAGGGATTGTACTTACTGTGTCAACAGCAGTGTCTTTACTTTATTTGGGGGGTTGAAAAATGTATACTGTGTGATGTTGTTAATTATTTAGAGATGCAGTGTTACTTCGGTGTGCTTGATGACATGCAGCATTACTTCGGTGTGCTTGATGACATCATACCCAGAAGTAAAAGAGGCATTTGAATGAAAAACTAATTTATTTCTTTATTCACTTATGTAAGCAGTTTTGGGTTGTTTTCTTTACTGGAAGGACATGTCATACTCAGCGATTGATGTGTGGGGTTGGAGAGCGCAGGAAGGAGAAATGAGACAGGCGGCATCACGGATGAGTGAGGAGACATGAATGGTGACCATAGATCTGTTTAGAAAGTCGAGATTTCAAGGTACCATCGGAGCTGTGAGCAGTGGCACAGTGTAGGTACACTGCAGAAGTTTTTATTCATGAGGAAGTTTCTTTTGGTCATAATGGAATAAATGTGAGAATGATTGGGGCGGGGGTATCCAGCAGTGTAAGTGAAGCCAAAGTTGAACAGAACGGAATGGAGCAGGGTTTTGTTCCGTTTAATCACACACACAAAAAAACTGTTTCGGGAAACAAGATTCTTGAGTTGCTATATGCTCAGTATTTAGAAAAATGACACACTGTTGTGTGTGGCTTTGTTTAACAGTTGGCGCTAAAGTAGGGTGTTGGGGGCAATATCTCTCACTCAGCAAGAAAAAAAAATGGTGGTTGATTCAAATTGAGTGCCCAGTGCTTCAGCCAATGGTGAAGCAGGCTGGGCACAATGATTTCTGGCTGGGCATCAGGCAGGTTTGGGCTGGCACTTTTTATTTCCTGGGCATCTATTGAAAGTTAATGTACCCCCCCCCCCGGCAAGGGTACCAGCCAATCAGATGCCAGGAAATAAAAAGCCCATTTTCTAAATCTGCTACAATGTCCTTGTAAGTTACTATATATTGGACAAACAAGTAGAGAACTACGCAGAACAATTCAAGAACATAAGGGAGACATAAGACATTATGATGAAAATTCTCCTTTGGCAAGACATTTTAATGAGAAATCCCATTCTGGAGCATCACTTAGATTTTGGGGTCTAGAAAAAATATTTATCCTCCCTAGAGGAGAGAACTTAAGGGAATCCTTACTGAGGGGTGAAATTGGATGGATTTTCTATATACAGACATTGGATAGAAATATAGGGATGAATGTTGAAACCAATCGGCAAGCCGGTATTTATATATAGAAAGACATGACATAGTGTTGTGTGTAGACAGGGACACTTTTTGTACAGATGGATTTCTATGGTAGTGTTTCTTACATATACATAAGCGGCGTTCACATAGTATAAGCAAAGAGTAATTCCTTTAAAAAGTTTTGTTTGCATAGTAACTTCATAGGACAACCTTTTGATTTATTGCTACATAATAATTGTTCATAATTTCTAACCCAGTAAATATGGTAGCGGGTATAGTGTCTAATATTACAACAAATTACAATACGTTATGTAAGGTTTTTTGAATGGAATTAAAAATTGGACATCTAGTAAGGTTTGTTTAGTTGACCCTTTATAGCAAAAGGTCAACTTTAATATTTCATAAAAAAAGATCTCAAAAAGATAACCATTTGGACTTTTGACATAGACAGGTTATTATTATAATGTACTTTTAGAACTTTATGATGGTTCTAATTAATGTATTACTTAACAAAACTTTCATTAAGTGCTAGTTCTATAGTTGACCTTTTGACTTTGTGGGCTTATATAATTATATACATGATAGCACTCTTTACCCATTTAAATATTATCTTGTTGATCTAAGATTTATATTCATGTATATAGCTTATACAAAAGATATAGTGAAATGTATTTAAAACTCTTGAATGAGACATTTTGATAAAAGTTGACCCCATGACCTCCCATTATGAAAGGTTCAGTGCATAGTACCAAAGAAAATTGTCACAAGTCTTTGAAGTCACATGTTTGGACCTCATGTTGTTAACATGAAGGATTTTATACATTTCTTAGTGCAGTAATATGAAAGATTGTCCTATGATCTCTGGCAATTTATAATTTCACATAAGAATTTATTTCATTATAAGGCTTATTAATGGTAAATAAAACCACATATTCATTTTAAGTAACGTGTTAAATAATGTCCTTGCTCCAAGAAATCCTATGTTTTCCACTGATAATGAAGGCTACAGGTGTTACAGTTGATTTTTCTTATAGATATGCAATTTCAGTTTAATTTTACATACATATGTTAATTTTTATTTCTTTCATTTGTAATGTATGGTTGCCACATAGTCACATTATCTTATTTATATAACAGCTGGTATGTAATGTACAAAGAAAGTGCATAAGTCACATTGGCAGCCTTTTAGTGCCTGTTTTGCTCAAAATCCTTGGCTCTATGTTGGAGCGAGCTATTAGACTGCTATAGCAGTCTGTTCGTGCATGAGTGGTAGCGCGATGGTGACGTCATCACCTTGAGACGTCCTATCATGGGATTACAGCAAAATGGGCACAACAGGTATAGAAGCACTCCTGGAGCTGTAACAAACACAAGCAGCCATCTTTAAAGTACAGAGAGGTAGACATGGTGGAAAGAACTTTTCTTAAAAGCATTTAAGTAATTAATCAGAATCCATTTTACTAGTCAAAATTGCCTACTGCATTTTATACTTTAAAAGAGAGTTGCAAAAACCTTATTTATCATGGCTTTTCCACAGAAATCAGTTCAGTGCTTAAAGGCACATTTTCTCCTGCACCTAACAGAGCAAACTGGTAAAGGTAGAAAGAGTGCTTTTAGTTATAAAGGAGCTTAGATTTTTACAAACTGTGAGTAACAAGTGACTACCACAGTGATTGTTTCATTAATTTTGTTTTACATGTTCTTCAGAAAATTGAATGTTATTGCTGACAGTAGAGGTACTTCAAAGTATATTACTACTATAGTAACAGTCAGCATTTTTACTAAGGTATGAGAAATTGCTAACATTTTGAAGTTACCACATAAGCATATTATATGTTCACATGAGTACGATTAAATAATATTTAGTTTTAATTAATTTGCAGAATAACAAAGAATACAGTATTTACAAGTACATATTCCCTGTGAACAAGCCCATTTTATGGGTGAAACGTAGAGGACTTTACAAATAAAATAAGAAACTATACTACAGAGAAATCATTTTAAATTTTTCAAGCCCCCCCCCCATTTCCACCTTGTAAAGTTGCATCCAGAGCCTCTTGGGGGGGCTGAAGAAGTTCCTATAAGAACATTGCTCCATTACCCGCCATGTCACATTGTACACATTGCATCATCTTTTGCCAGAAATCATGTAAATTGATACTGATGTGTTGGGATGTTTTGAAAATATGATGCAAGCATCCCAGCACATTTTCTGGGACTAGCACACTTCCAAAATATAGACTCCAGTGCTGTGTTCATAGCTCTGAAAATTTCCCTCTTGGGGCCCGATTCTTAAAGCTCTTAGAGGGACAGAAGGTGCATGCACCAAACAATCCTAATGCAAGTGGCATCTTGAGCCCAAAGATACACCTATTGCTATTCCAAAAAGCAGCCTGCAGCAAATGCAGGCTGCATGCACCAAAGGGGTCATGCACCCCCTGGCACCAAAACTCAGATGTGACATGGCAAAAGGGGGGTTTACAGCAGCAGCAGCAGCACCCTATTCCAAAGGGCAGCTGCCATAACCACTGATTTGGCATTCTCAAACAACCCCCATAGGACATCCGTCAAAGTTAATTTACACCAGCTATGAGCTGGTGTAAGTGTACTTTGCCATCCACTTGGAGTTGCTCCAATGTGCCGCAGCCGCAAGTGAATGTGAAACAAACATCCCCTCATGATCAAACATAAGCCCCCACATTCCTGAGCCCTGATAAAAGCGAAGATTAACCGTTGTCGGCTATCACCCCCCCCAAAGCCCCAATCCTGATATAATTACTAATGCAGTCCCATAGTAGTGTTTCATTGTGGTGTAGTAGAACAGTTCACATTTTGTAAGTGTGTTATCTACATTAGCCCTGGTGGTCAAGTGGCCCCTCCACCCCCCCCAACCAGCAGTGTCAGATCACCCTGCTTCCCCAACCCATAACCATGAGGTGACTGGCAAAGCCCACCTGTCATCACCACAGCCAGCTGCTGACTGAGCTCTGTATGAGGTCATACTGTAAAGAGTATGCGCTCCATGAATAATAGCTGCTGTCCTTCACTGAGCACATACTATTTACAGTATGTGCTCACACAGGGCTTGTCAGTGGCTGGCCACGACGATGAGAGGTGAACTGTGCCAGTCGCTGGCTGGGTATGGATCAGAGAGGGAGTGGGGTGGTCTGGCACTGCTGGGTGGTGAGGTGAGGCCACTAGACCACCAGGACTGAGGTAAATAACACACTTACAAAATGTGAACAGTTGTACAAAACTGGAGTAAAATAGAACTTCGGGGATCGGGGCTGGGGGGCTATTTTGTGACATTGTGAAGAATCGGGGCTATGGGTTTTGTTTATTGACAATGTGGCAGATTGGGCTGGGGGCAGTTACGCCCTGCTAGTGGGCATTGCCTCAGGCTTGCAGTGCCCTGTTCAGGTGCGCCCACCATTTGGTGCACCACTTGGGTTGCCGTAAATCACAGAACTTAGCCGCGTGGACCCTGCTCGATAAAGAATCAAGTGCAGAGTCATCAGCGCTTCAGCATTTGGCAGACATCACCTATGGTGTGACTTGTGCCATGCCTTTGAGAATCAGGCACTTGGTCTCCATCTTCTTAAGTCCATGAAAGCTTTAGGCCCATACGCACAAAAATAAGAAATGCCCAGCCTTCCTCAGTTATCAGAGTTATGTCCTTTTAAGATGCTTGCTTCATTCTTATAGTAAACTTTTCCAAGTCCTTTGGGTCAGTCAAAACATATGTTTGACTTCCTTTAAGAACATGTAGTTTAGCTGACTAGACAGAGTTGAACTAAATATTTAGTTTGCTTAATCAGTGCTTGCTCCCATCAGAACTGTGCTGTGTCTGCTATGAAGCAAAACTCAAATTAGGGTAAAATTGCACACTAACCCAGTTGACATCCACCAGCTTATGAATACAGGCAGCCCTTAATATATGTTCCCTCTGCACCACTGAACCCATCTTATGTTCTGATTATGTCTGAATGTATATAGACTCTGTATGTATATATACTCTGACAGTCTTGTAGGGTCTGAGCAGAATTTTTTACTGATCTCCAAGGAGTCTCACGATAACATTTCTGTATTACACTCAGCATTTCCTCTAAATTTAAACCAAGTGCATTTTGTACTCATCCACAATAGTTATCACTGAATTAGCATCATTAAAAACCTTCATTCAGATCATTTATACAATGATTTTGTTCCCACAATATAGTCTCTGCATGTTCAAGCCTGGCTTTGATAACTGCATTTTCTGAAATGAGGTCCACAGATATTGAAAGACCCTTGCTTGCAACATTCATCGCCTACAAGATCCCTGATCCCTGTGTCTCCACACATTGCTTCACCGAGTGCAGCCACTGAAAAATGAATTTGGTATTCAAAAGTTCAACTGACTGATTAATTTTCTGTATAGTTTGTTACACAGTAATCAGAGAAACCTCCAGCTCCACTGACCCTAAAGCTTCCATTGATTTCCCTGACTCCTCAGACTGTTTAGGGTTGAAAATTGCTTGCAGATCAGCTGTAGTATTTTCAGCTCTACCATCTCTTAATTCTTTCTAAATGTTCCCTGAAGCAACAGAGTCCCAGAATCTGATCACCTTGAAAGCATAAGGTAGTAAAAATGAACATTAACAAAGTTTTAAAAAGTTTAACTGCCAAATTAGAGGTGTACCAAAGATATGTATTTGTGGACACCCTGGCTATTTGCTGCATTCCTGGCAGTTAAACACTTTTGTCATTCAGTATTTTGTGATACGTCATACACTGCTGCATCTTTGCTGTCGCCAATATATGTAGATGGCACCTCCTGCTGGTCTTTAGGATGTCATTAACAAGAAGCATTTATCAACGCCAAATATTTGTTTGCGTGCTGTTGTACAGTTCCACCCATGGACACTACAGTGACACAAATTTGCCGATGGCAATTACTCCGCGTGACAAATGTGTCGACCTACCATGGTGGTGCCCCATGCAGTGGGAACATTTTGACTGTTTAAAGGGGGGGCGCTTTTCCCACCCACATCCCCCCCACATGGTGGGCTCTGCACCCCACACCCCACGGACTCATACATTATCAACTTCGCGGGGGATGGATTAGTAGGGAGAGTGGCACTCCAGGAGTCACTGTATCTGTATAGCACTCTGACAACCTGTTTGACACTGTGGATGTTGAACGGGTTGTGTCGCTGTAATGATTTTGCTGTCAAGATGTCACAGAAACAACTGTATATGCTGTTGTACTAGGTCCTGCTTATAGACATTTTTACTATATATTTACTCATGATACCTGTAGATCAGATGAGATGTAATACCAGTATGCCATTTGCAATGAGGTCCTAATTTTGGATTTTTTTACTGCATTTACCCAAAATAACTGAGGTGAGTTGTAATATTTTAATTTTTAGCATGATGTTGCTTTTATAATGTATTTTTCCATGATGGATCACCTTAGATGCATTATCTCCTTTTCAGTGGGTTCTGCTGTAGGATTCTCTTTTTAGATAGTCTTATTATATATTATTATTTACCCAGAATAACCCAGCTGTGATGCAATATCTCATTTTCAATGGGGTTCTGCTTTGATACATTTTGGTACTGTATTTACCCATAACAGCACAGCCCAGATGCTATCTTGTTTTCAGTGAGACTCTGCTTTTCCCATGTTTACAGCTGCATGGGCAGAGCCATGCTGATGTATTGCTATGATATAGGAGAGAGAAGGGGCTGTGGAAGCACCTGACTGGATACCTAGACTGTCTTCCTCCACAGTGGAATCAAAGAACAAGCAAATGTGGTCCTCTTCATTCACCACAATGCTGTTCTTTTGTCTGTTTTCCTCCCCTTCCCTCCCCACCACGTTGCACTACTTTCTTGCTCTGCTCAGTTCCGGATCACTTCTGGGAGCTGGTATTTAGTGCATTTATTTATTTATTTATTTTCATTTCATTTTTGTGTTTGATTGCATGCATGTGCAAGAAACACATTGCGTCAGCTTTCTTCATAAGCGGGTTGTGGAGGTGCGGCAGTATTGTGGCCAATGGCAGCAGTCTGTTTTTGGGCTGGTCTCTGCCACACCAATAGAAGAGCATGCTGTCAATGACAAGCAGTTGATGAGCAGGCCTCTAGATTAAAGAAAGTGAGCCGCTGCAATCTGGGAGTGCCTCATTACCACACAATCAGCTGTTTTTGCTGCTGGGTGGTCCCAGACTGCAGCAGCCAATGTGTTATCAGTCCCAGTCTCCTGAATCACTCCCAGACCTCTCAAAGGCAGCAGCGATTCCAGTATCATGCTGATTCTGATGAATTTTGCAATCTTTTAACAACATATATTAAATGTACTCTTTATTTGGCAGTGCTTCATTAACTGAAACAAATGAGTTCAATGCACTTCCAAACCAATGCTGCAACTGATGACCTGAATCCCCTTCCCCTTTACATCATATAGCAACTGTACCTGCTCTGGACTCCACATGGATGAAAATCCTTATGAAGTACAAAACAAACAGTCATTTAGGCACAATTCATTTTTTATAATCTCACCTTCTGCAGTAATTTATTTCTGGATCTTTTGCACTGCCTGATCTCCCCACTACCAACTCTACAGAGGTTCTGCTCACCTGCCACTCCACCATGCAACTTGTAGGGCCCCAACACCAGAAAGGGGCAGGGGGTAGACAAACAACCCCCCCCAAAAAAAACAGTGTCCTTCTGCCCTACCTCCTTAGTCTGACTCCCAACTCCTGGCTTCCTTCCTGGATCATCACTCATCCTCCTCCCTCCCCCCATCCTGCTGCTGCTGCATACCGCATCATTAACATCTGAAAATAATGAGCAGCTGAGCCACTTTGGCTCACTGAGCAACTGTGCCTCTCTCTCTCTCTCTCTTTCTCTGTCTCTGAGCTCCCGCTTCGCTACCAGACCGAACTCATAGCAGCAGCAGCATACAAGAATTGTGTTACTTACTGGTGGGACTGTATAGTTTATGCTAGAGTGCACTTGTAAGTAAAAACTTTTAAAATCTTGATTTCCTAAGCTCAGCTCACTCTCAGCCAAGGCCCCCTGTTTACCATGATTCCACAGCAGTGGAATCAGCTGCAGAATTGAGGACCACCCGTGGAAATGCAGACCACTTGCAGAACTTGGGGCCACCTGTGGAAGTACCATAGAATTAATCAAGGAGCCAAGTAATAAAAAAAGCTTGTGTCACAAAATCATAGATCTACCCAGTACTTGAATGTACTCCCATTTCTATGTAATAAATTTTATCAAAACAGCATCAATAAAGTGTGCTATACCTGGTTAAACAACTAAATAAAAAAAAATTAAAAAATTCTGTGTCTGTTTCTTATTTAAATAAACCAATAATACTGCCACAGTTTGACTCCGTAGTGTTGTTTGCAACTTGCCATTTCATTATGCACCAGTTTCACTGCTGCCAGCCAGAGAGTTTGGGTAAAGACCTGAACTCTCAAACTCTCTCATAAACAGGCAGGTCAGATCTCCCATGGATGCACATGTTTCAGTGTACCCGATCCAGCTGTCTGTCAAATCAAATGGCTGCTGCGTGGATTGTTGTGGTGTCCTAAACTGAAGTATAACATTTCCCATAGGTAGCATCAGACTCCCATCCTTATACTGATCACTTTCATGAAGGAAAAAATGTTAACATTTACTTACAAAACTAAAATACATGTACATAATGGGGGGTTGGGGGGTAGGTAAACCAGTACTAAATGAAACATTTGAGTTACGACCGTTTTTGAAAGAATACATTTTCCCCCTCCCATTTTTGAACTCTGTTAATGACTTTGTTCAATGCTGTATTTACATCTATTATTCACTTGTTTCCCCACAAAAAATCCATCACCTCACAACAATAGGGCATCTTCTTATGGGTGCTTTCTCTATCTACTGGTTCCCGCCTGCTTTCTTTTCTTCTCTACTGAAGAATGAGCTGCCCTCTCCATGAACAGAATCTAATTGGCTAATGGGAAGTCAAGTTAAAAGGAACAATTATGAATGCACTTCTTAAAATATTTAATCACTGAATAGTATATCAGTACACTTTTAGATTATGACAGCAATATGAAAGATTGCAAGCATTTCCAATGAAATGGGAACTGTACACACACAACAGCTGCTGCTGATGATAGACAATCCCAAATTACCAAGCAATGGTCATTTATGTATAAATTAATAAACATGTTCTTTATTTATATCAAATCCAGTCTCTAAAAGAAGGGAATAGTGCTACCAGGATTGTTGTTTTACAGAGAGTTTGGCTCCCCCCCCACTCAGTTCACAGAACAAAATGTAGGCAGTCAAAAAAGTAAAATAAAATGCACTTCATGGAATAATAAAGTGGTTTCCGTTAGAGTGTAATGAAATTTAATGAAATCTAATGTGTATGCACCCATTTTATAAAGGTTAATGTTCACATAAATGAGACTGGAGTGAGAGAAGCTCTTTAAAACAACGACCCTGATGTTACTATTCCCTGCATTTAGAGACTGATTTTGGATAAATAAAAAAGACAAATATTTTAGTCACCAGTCTGGATTTGTAGTAGCATCCTTTAGTCCTCACCTAATCTCTGCTGGGGTGCTTGTTCTGTGATAGGGACATCTCAATGGTGTTTGGCTTTCTTACCACTTTAACTAGGACACTTTTTCAGGGCTCTAAGAGGTCAAAGTCTATGTTTCTATACATAATTTCTGTTTGGGTGGAAAATGCTGCTATAAATTAAGACTGATGGCTAAAACTTTTGTCTATTTTAGTTATCCAAAATCCAGTCTCTAAATGCAGGGAATAGTGGCATCATGATCGTTGTTTTACACAGTTTACCCCCAACCTCATTCATGTGAAAATTAAGGTTTATAAAACTAGTGTATACAAAATAAATTCTATTAGATTTTGTTACACTCAAATGGAAACCACATTATCATTTCATGTAGAGTATTATTTTTTGACTTTTCTGATAGCCTGCATTTGGTTTTATTATGATTCTCCTGAAACTGTCTGTGAACACCCTGGAGGATGATACCTAAATAATTGTATAGGTTAATATGACACTTTTTCATGCAGCTGCACAATTTTTTTCACTGCCCCTCAGTCCTCACCTGCTGGAGTGTCTGGTCTTCCACATCATGTTTGTGCCAGGGCATTTTTAACTTTATTCACTGTCCCTCTCAGGCCTCACCTGATTTCTACTCTGGCATCCAGTATGTGACCAGGACATCTCCACGGTGCTCAGCTTGCTTAATATTTAAACACATCACTACATAATTTCTATTTTGGTCACAAATTCTACTATAAATTCAGACTGGTGAGTAAAACTTTTGACCTTTTTTTATTTATCCAAAATTCAGTCTCTAAAAGCAGAGAATAGTGGTTCCAGGATTGTTGTTTTACAGAGAGTTTGGCTCCCTCCACCCAGTTCACAGAACAAAATGTAGGCTGTCAGAAAAGTAAAATAAAATGCACTACATGAAATAATAAAATGGTTTTCATTAGAGTGGAACAAAATCTAATGAAATCTATTGTGTATGTACCCATTTTATAAAAATTAATTTTCACATGAATGAGGGTGGAGTGAGGGAAACTGTGTAAAACAACGATCCTTGTGCTTATAAAATAGATTTCGATTGGTTTTGTTACACTCTAACAAAAAACACTTTAATATTTCATATAGTTTTTTTTTTACTTTTCTGACAGCCTACATTTCATAATTTTATGATTCTGCTGAAACCGTGAACAGGGTGGAGGGATATCTAAATATTTTTTTTATATATTAATATACCACTTTTCAGTGTAGCTACACTTCTGCCATTTAACTCCTAACCTCCCTGTCCTGCCCACCTGCCAGTTGACAAATGGTCACATTATCAGCCATTTCAAATGGCATTGTAAAGCATTTAAATGTCTTTATAATTTAGTATGATGTACTCTCTGTCCCCTGCTATTTAATTACAGGCATTGGCACCTCCTTCATTTCTGAATAGGTTTTTAGGACCCCAGTTATTGACACAGCAGTCTGCCCTGACGACCTGCAAATCATGCAATTATCCTTCACATCAGTGCTGGATATCTCAGCGCAAATTTGATCCTAAGCAAACAAGTCACCACATAGTGAAACAGCATTTCTATCTACTGGCTGTAAATATGTATTGCTGATTCTTTTCATTTTTACTGCCAGACTGAACAAACCATCCCCATATTAACTTAGGTAATTGTCATTAAAAATGCAGGACATTGCTTATTAAACCTTGACAGACTCCTCATTTTAAGCCCATACCATTATTCTTCAGAACACAAAAATGTTGGTAAGGCAGATGGGAAGTGGGTGCCTGGTCATTTTTTATTTTTAGCTGCAGGCAGGCTGTATTATTTTGCTTCTTTATTGTTTATTTTTGAACTGTATACATATGTCAGTGACCTTATTTATGTGTCACAGAACCTTGCCCACTGTTGCAGAAGTAGGCCTAATGGTGCCGCAGAACTTCATAGTCCCTGCCGCAGAAGTTAGGTCTACTGTGCCACAGAGAACAGAGGGCCTTGCTCTCAGCTCAGCAATAAAACAATCGCATTTGCAGCTCCTAAGAAGGCACAAAGCACCACTTTTAAAACTAAGTTTTCACTGAGTACAGAAAAGTCCTCTGAAAAATAGCCTTTGAGGATTATTCCTCGACCAACTCAGCATTTTAAAAAAAAAACCATCATACTTGTGACTTGTGTTTGCAGCTTGCTCACTCCAGAAAGCAAAAATGTACCTTTGGAAATTTCAAAGTTTTAAATCAGTGGAGTCCACACCTCAGAAAAATAGCTGTGGTTTGTGGATTAAGTTCTGGAGTGGGAGCATCTGTAAAGTTTGCAATCCAAAGTGAATCTTTACTTTAGAATTGTGTGGGCTGAACTTAGAGCCTACCTGGTAGACTGACTGAGAGACTGGACTTGACTGTAGTGGCCATGGTGGAACCCTATCAGCCTAGATGCAAGGGGGACCAGGAGCAAGCAAGGGAGTTTTACTTTTTTTTTGAATTATTATTATTTTTTCAGCACTCAGCAGGCAGCTGCTACACAGGCTATTGCATTAGTTACAGCAGTCCAGTCCTCTCTGGAGTCAGTCAGGTCAGCCCACTGCCCAAAGTGTAGCAGGTATCTGAGAGTGATGGTGATGCATCCAACTTGGACGGACACAGAGAGAGCAGTCAGCAGAGGGCTGGGCAGCAGGGCACAAAATGAATGATACATGGAATGGTGGGGTTCTGAACAAAACCAATCAACAAACAACCCTTCCTGTTCCATAGCCCTACCGGGCAGCAGCGGCCCAACCCCAGCCTGCATAAACCCAGCCCCCACCTGGATACTGATTTTTTTAAAGGAGATAGTAAATGATTCATTGCTGTATTTAACTGTAAATAAATCATAAATACAAATCAGCAGCCTCTGAGTGTGCTTTTTAAGTATTTTAAATTATGGTTACCACCTTTCAAGAAGTCCAAAGTGGGTTATTTCTTGCTGAAACATGATTTTTTGCAGGACAGTACGTAACCTTGACCAATGCAGCAGAGTTGTTTTCTCTATATAATCAGAATTAAGGCTAAGTATTGTAGTTTCTTAGTTGCTTCTATTGTTTTTTTTTATCATTTTAGGGTATTTTAATTAAGGTATTATAGTTTTCTGCAACATTAAGGGGCAAGTTAGAAAATATTTTTTCTACTATAGAGTCAGGACATGTACAGTTTTTCATGTTTTCTTGCGGGACACAGCTGCCAAATCAGGACTGTCCTGCAAAAATCAGGACAGGTGGTAACCCTATTTTAAATATGTATAGTGTACATTTCATTATAGCATCTTAATGCTGATAGACCTTTGAGTTTACAGGCTGAATTTTTCTATCAGAGTCAACGCATGCTAAAATTTGAATAGCTGACATGACAAACTCCCAGTCCCAATACTGCATTCAGTAATCAGAACTTGAAGAGCTCCTAGTATACCTAGAATCATTCATCAGCTGCTTCTATCAGGAATGTTTATTTCACAGTATATTTCCAAAATGGACACCCACACTGTATTTTTAAAATGTCTCCACCCCCCACTGCCACACTGCATTTCTAAACCTGACTCCTGATTAACTTTACATTATTATTTGATGACAGGCACATACAGTCCCCCACCCACAATCCCTGACCAGTTGCCATACAAAGAAAACCCTCTTGTTTCTTTGGGAGAAAATGCTATTTATTAATCCCCTTCCTGGTGTCCCATGGGTGCACAACCTAAACTATTGCTTCCTTGCCACTATGCCATCCCCTTTCCTCATATTAATGATGCCTTGCTTACCCTTCATATGTTTGGGCATGTTGCAGCACTATAAGCTTCTGAATTTACGAGATCCTTTCTTCTATGGCTGACACTGAAGTTCTGTACGTCTTCACACCCCTGACCCTCTCTTGAATGGCATCAGGTTGGGGGACACTGGAAAAATCTCTCAGCAGTACACATTTCATTTATGGTGAGTGAGTCAGGTAATTTCTTTGGGAGAAAAACGTTATTTATCCCTTGTGGATTTTAAAAACATGTTGCTACTGGCCACCAATGGTCCTGCTGTGCTGTTTATGCCCACAGATATGCTAAACGGGGGGGGGTGCAACTCACCAAGAGTTTTTCATTTGGTGGCCAGTATCTTCATGTTTTTTTCAATCCCGCACCCTCATAGGTATGCCAGCAGTGGGGCAGGGTACTGTATGAGGGGCAGAGATCTGGAGGTAATGAAACAAGAAAGGGACCTGGATATCACTATATCAGGGGACCTGAAGGTGGAAAGGGACTGCAGGACAGCACTGGCTAGGGGCAGAGAAATGCTGAGATGCATTGGAAGAGGAATCACCAGTAGAAATAGGGAAGTCATAGTGCCCTTTTACTCCCATCTGATTGGACCACATTTGGAATACGGAGTCCAGTTCTGGAGGCCATACCTCAAAAAAAATGTGGAGAGGCTGGAGCTTGTTCAGAGGAGAACAACGAAGATGGTAAGGGGGCTCAGCCACCTATCCTATGAAGAAAGGTTGAGAGATTTAAACATGTAGTCCCTGGAACAGAGGATGAAGAGGGGGAACATGACTGAGACCTTCAAGTACCTTAAGGGTATAAACCAGATGCCAGTGGAAAGTATATTCCAGCTGAAAGGTAATCAGAGGATGAAAGAGCAAGGCCTGTAGGTGGGGGGGGCAGTTCAGGGATAACATTAGGAAGTGCTATTTCACAGAGAGGGTGGTGGATAAGTGGAATAGACTCCCGGAGGTGATGATTGGTGAGAAGACAGTAGAGGAATTCAAAAGGGCATGGGACAGGCACAGGAGAGTGTTGAGGATGATGGAGGCGAGTCCTAGCAGGTAGCTGGACAAATGGACAGACTGGGTGGGTCTGTCAGTCCTTTTCTGCCATCACACTTCCATGAAATCTATGAAGTCTATGAAACACTTCAGCCCAGTTCTCATTATTGCTCTTTTCACCACACTGACTGAACTATTCTGATGAACAAGCCACAAAACATGTCTCCACAAAACACACGATGGGTGTGGCCCAATATATCAATGGAATTACAGCACAGCCCTACAACTGTATTCTCCTGTTTAATCATGTACATTTATGGGAACAATTTCCCTGTACGTGGCTCCATTTCCCTGTAAAATAAAGGAATACCTGTTCATCTGGGATCCCCGAGTCTAGCCACACCTAGTACATGTGGAATAGACATTTTGCCATTCTGGCTATTACTGACTTGGTTCAATCAAGTTCCAGACATCCACTTTTCACCCAGATGTGAGACTTTGTGATGACTGAACCAAACTGGTACAAACCAGACTAGAAACATTTGTGCAAATTGATGCTGATCCAGCTACATCCTTTAACAATCAGATCCAGTCTGGTTCCAGCAGACCAGTTTTCAAAAATTTCTCCAGCTATGTGGACTTGGAGCACTAGAAGATTAAGTTACTTGCCCAAGGTAACATGGCAAGTATTGAATCCAGATGGACTGTGAACCTGCAGTCTCCTGGTTGCCAAGCAGATGCTGTAGACCACATTGCCTCCTTATTACTGTGTCTCCTGAGCACCTGTAATCTTCAGAAATAAAATGCAACTCACATTGGCTAAGAATGTCATTCTTTATTATACTAATAATAACATTTTTATTCAAACTGAAAGGGAAATTTAGAACTTTATCTACTACTGGACCAGACCAAAAATCATGTAAAAGCATTAACAGAGACATGATGACCACCCCCTCTAACAATAACAGCCCCCCGCTTCACACCAAGCCACACCCAGCTCAGTGCCCTTCTCCACAAGGTACAGGTCAGATCACTGTCAGTCCAATATCTCACTGTCACTCTAACTATGCATCTCACTAACTCCTGCAGTACCAATACCAACGCCAGCAAGCAAACATTCGGCATTGACAAATACTTGTTATCCTTGTTACTGCTGCATGGCATGCGTGGAGCTCTATGGGGCAAGAAATGTGGGATGGACTGCCGTGTCCGTGAAAACTGCACCTTGCTGTCCCTAATGACAAGTAATAGCATGCGAATGGAGTGGAGAGAAGGAAGCAAGCAGCCAGCTAGGATTGAGCCAATGGGATGCCAAAGTCACTGACTTTGAGGATCGATAATTGGAGCACAGAGGAGCTAGGAGCAGCAGCAGAAAAGGACCACTGTGAGCAGATGGATTGAGAGCCAGTGAAATAACAGAGATGTGTTCTGCAGGAGCAGGAGGTAGGCTTTCCATCCCCCCCCAAGACTGAGGTTTTAAAACTACTGTGGACTATTTTGGACAACACTAGATCTGGGTCACTTGAGCCTCAGCTCCTGAAACTAACAGCACCTTACTTAGCCTCCCCTCTGGCTAAAATCTTCAAGTTGTCACTCTCCAACAGCCATGTTTCTGACCTCTGGAAGGTTGCCCATGTAATGACTGTTTATAAGAAAGGTGATCCCAAGGAGATTACTAACTACAGGCCTATAGCCATCCAATTGGTCTTCAGCAAAATCTTAGAAAAACTTGTCACAAATCAAACAATGGACTACCTAATAAAGTGAAACCTTCTTTCTGACACTAAGCATGGCTTCCAGAATGGTCATAGTATCTCCACAGCTCTTCTCAAGTTCTCTACTGATGTGCTTACCAATATGGACACCGGCCTACTGACGAGCATTTTTTATAGACCTTACTAAGGCCTTTGATCTCATTGATCACCCATTTCTCCTCTCCATTCTTCACAATCTGAGCTTTTCACCTCCAGTTTTTGCCTGGTATTTAAACTACCTATCTAATAGAACTCAGACTGTGAAATTCAACTCCTCCTTACAGTATCTGATGGTGCTATTATCAACATTTGGGTCCCCCAGGACTCTATTCTGGGACCTTGTCTTTTCTCTCTTTTTATCAATAATATAGCTGAGGTTTTTCATTCGTGTTCTTCTATTCTCTATGTGGATGATCTTGTACTCTATTCAAGCTCTGATAATGTCACCAGCATAAATACATCCCTTTCCTCAGATTTTGTGAATGTCCAAAATTGACTGCCTGCACATAAGCTTGTACTCAATGATAAGAAAACTACTCTAGGATTTAAAGTCTTCAGATACGTTCAGAGTTCTCATTCATTTTCTCATTTGATAGTGCTTCTGTAAGTTTCCCAGGCAGTGAGAGTGCCTGGTGAATTTCTGGTAAATTTCAGGCAGTGAGAGTGCCTATCTAACATTTTAACATTCCACTCAATAACTTTGTGGGAGCTAATGCATGCATGTGAGAGGTACTACATTTGGGCCATGTACATATTTTTTCTTTTGCTGTAGAAGAGGAGGCTGCATCTGAACGTTATATGGTTTTCTCCTCTTTAACAGAATTGTAAACATTGCTGAATTGAACAGTATATTTTTGTGAAAAGACTTGCTGATGACTGCTCCTTTAGTTTATTTGAAATTATTATTCTCAGTGTGTTATTATGGGGGGAATAAGGTTGGGTTGGTGTAGTATTATTTTTATTTAGTGCTACCTAATTGTTTTCTGTTCTAAATCCTGCCTTTTCTGTGAGAGAGAGAAGGGGGAGGGGTTACTATTGAAATTATGAAAGGGTGGGTTTTTAATATTTAATGGGTTGGTTTGATAGGGGTTTGATAATTGTATGTTTTTTTAAATACAAAATGGAGGACGTGTTGGCTGTGTGGGATTGTAAAGCAGACATTGTGTTATTTAGACTATTTGAAATATGTGCCGGGGTGTTAAGGATACAGGCAGGCAGTACTCCCCCTCAAGAGTAAAGGATGTCCGTCCATTTAAATACCCTTCACCTCCTCCAGAAGTTCATGAAAATTGCCAAGTTTTCGGCATTTTGAGATAGAGGAGTGTAAGGAGTAGGAGATCCTGGAACTCTTAAGGGGGATGAGAAACAAGTGGGCTGATAGAGACAGTTAGAACCAGGACATGCCTTGGGGCAAACTGGATACAGGAGCGAGATTTACCTTGCCTTATTCCCATACCCAAGGACCCTGACTTGGTCAGGCAGGAAGTGGAGTCATCATTGGACTCTCATCCCTTTTGGGCAGTGTTAAGAAATTCCAGGTCTATCAGGAATAAGATCTTGTTGCATCTGTTGACCTGGCTTGCATCACTGAGATCTGGCTGGATGAGAATACAGGCCATATTTTAGAGTCTGTGATTCCGGATGGGTTCTTGGTTATTCATTGCCCAAGAGTGCACCTTAGGGGGATGGGGTTGCAGTCTGTTTTAGACAGGAACTGGATCTCAGGGAGGTGCCAGTTGGATGTACCAATTCATTTGAGTGTATTGAGGGTGCAGATGCAGGCTGTAGGATCCTTCTCACTTACCATCCACCAGTCAATGGAAGGCAATTCCTGCGGGAGGGTGTGGACTTCATCACTGAGAGGGTATTGGAGTTCCCTAGATGGTTAATTTTGGGGGACTGCAATGCCTGGGTTGACAATGAACTCTTGCTTTTTGGACAAAACCTCTACCAACTGATGGATTCATTGGGCCTGACACAAGTTGTTACCTCTGCAACTCACGAGGGGGGACACTCATTGCACTTTATATTCCATCTGGGGATGGAGATCTCCAGTGCTGAGGTGGAGTATGCCCATCATGCCCTGAGGTTCAGTTTTGCATCCCCCAGAAAGAGGCCTGCCCCTAAGGAGATAGTACAGTTCCATCCTTCGGGAGGAGTTACCTCAGAGGATCTAATGATGGAACTGGACTTCTTGGGAGTGCCAATGGATAGCATTGATCCAGGGCCCCTGGTGCAGGCCTATTATAGGGCAGTTGTGAGGGCTCTGGATGTCACTGCTCCAACTCATGTTTGCCCCTGTACTGTTTGCAAGGGGGGGTCCATGATTTTCTGGGGAGATCTGTGGGTTGAAGAGACAGGGTGAAAGACTGGAGAGACACTGGCAGAAAACTTTCCTGGAGGTGGACAAGCTTAGATGGTTGGATCATTATAAGATCTACTAATCAGCAATTTCCCATAAGAAGGCATAGTTCCTGTACAGGGAAATTGCTACAGTGAGGAATATACCAGCCCAGCTCTTCCGGACTGTGGACAGACTGTGCAATCCAGCCTGTCTTCATGCTGGTCAAGCATTTTCTCAGTTACTATGTGAGGAGTTTGCGCTGTTCTTTTCTGATAAGTTGTCCACCATCAGGGATGAGATAAGACAGTGTCTTCCCATTGGGTCTTGCATGAATCAACCGAGTGGTACTAATGCCCAGTTGACTTGGTTCAGCTTTCGCTGACTGGCAGTCATGGATATAGTGAGGATTGTCCAGACTTTGTAACCTACATATTGTAGTCTGGATCTGGGCTCTACTCACTTACTAGTGGGGTGTGTAGAGGTCATTGGCCCAATCCTGACTGGGATAGTGGTGGCTTCATTGGGAGAGGGTTCTTTCCAGATCCCTTAAAGGATGCAGTAGTTCACCCACTTCTGGAAAAAACCCTCCCTTGACCCAGACTGCCCAGCAAATTACAGACCAGTTTTGAACCTTCCCTTTTTAGGGAAGGTTATTGAGAAGGTAGTCACTTTGCAACTGGAGGATCACTTAACTAGCCACTGTATCTATGACCTCTCTAGTCTGGCTTCAGGAAATGCATAGCACTGAGACAGCCATGATATGGGTACTAAATGATCTCCTGATGGTGAGAGATCGGGGAGCTCAGTCCATCTTGGTTCTCCTCGATCTCTCAGCAGCATTTGACATGGTAGATCATGAAGTGATGCTTGAGCATCGGTGGTTCTTCTGTGGACTAAGAGGGATGGTCCACAGTTGGTTTCTATCTTTCCTTAAAGGCAGGACTCAGAGAGTGGTGTTAGGGATTTATTCCTTGGCCCTCTACTGCCTGCCCTGTGGGGTGCCACAGGCTTCAGTGTTGTCCTCAATGTTATTTGTGGTGTATATGCTTCCATTGGGGACATTATAAGATGGTATGGGCTGAGTTTTCATTGGCATGCTAATGATTCTCAGCTCTACATGTCTTGTGCCTGAGCAGGAATCTGATTCAATCACAGAATTTTTTTGTTTGTTTAGTTATTTAATCAGGTGAGACACACTAAGCCGAAAGCTTTTTTACAGGCGCAACCTGGGAGCACAGGGAAGTTAAGTGACTTGCTCAGGGTCACACAATATGCAAGTGGAAGCTGTGGGATCCAAACCCAGGTCTGGTCTGCTGGATGTCACCAGATTTGCAGTTCAGGGCCTTAAACCACTGCGCTATACTGCCTCCCTGAAACTGCCTGCTTGAAATACAGAACTGGATGAGTACCAGTTGGCTTAGGCTGAACTCAAGTAAAACAGAGGTATTGGTGGTGTGCCTAGGGGTGAGGATGTTAGGTTCATGGGTAGAGAAACCATCAGGTTTATCTCTGGGGGGACCCCGCTGATGGCCTATGGGCAGGTGCATTACCTTGGTGTTATGTTTGATGAAGGCCTGACCCTGAGGGCACAGGTGTCGGCTGTAGTCAGATCTTCCTTTTTCCATCTAGGGAATATAGCACAGGTGAAACACCTTGTCCCACCTGAAGATCTCACTACCCTGGTCCATGCTTTAGTTACCAGTCATCTTGATTACTGTAATGCCCTTTATCTAGAGCTAATGGGGTGTATATCCACCGCTTGCAGCTAGTGCAGAAGGCAGCAGCCAGGTTGTTGACTGGAAGTCCTAGGTCCAGTCATATAACACCTGTGCTGCATGAACTGCACTGGCTGCCTGTACAGCAGTGGATCACCTTCAAGGTCACATTGCTGACCTATAATGCCCTACATGGGTTGGGACCTCACTACCTGAAAGAACTCCGGTTTTCTTACTGTCCCTCCCACTCCCTCCAATCCTCTGATGAGGGGTTGCTAGAGATTCCCAGGGTAACCCTGAAAACATCTGGAGGAAGAACTTCTGCCTTTAAGGCACCTACCCTGTGGAATTCTCTACCTCGTCAGATATGAGATCATCTGACTGCAGAAGGGTTTAAAAAAATCTGAAAACCTTTCTATTTAAACAAGCATTCATTGAAACTTAATGTCTGTGATATTTTAAATGTGTTTTAGTTATTATGGGTTTAAAATTTATTGTTGTTTCATAAATTTTTGTAAAGACACTCTGAGCTCAGAAAGGGTGCCTTATATAAATAAATTTTACCTTACCTTACCTAATAGTAGCATCAGCAGACAGTCTTGAACAATTGACTCATAAACTTGCAACAGGATGTCAGTTTAATGGAAGCATGGTTTAATAATTCTGGCTTACTTTTAAACTCAAAAAAGACACAATGCATTATCTTTAAAGGATGTAGAACAAGAGGGGAACTAAAATTACAAATAAAACTAGTGACAAACACTCAGAGCGAAAATGTTGATACATATAGATATTTAAGTGTACAGGTGGACTCTGGCTATACAGAGTACATTATTTCACAAGTTAAAAAGGTGACTCAAAGATTGGGGATGTTGAGAAGGGTGGCAGGAAGTTTATCCCTAAAAACAAGGGAAAAGGTGGTAAGACAGCTATTGGTCCCAGTCCTGGAATATGGATCAGTATGATACATGCATTCCAATAAAACAGTATTAAGTAAAATAAATCAAGTTTACTATAAAATGAGTAAATTTATTACTGGAAGCAGGCACAGAGTGCACCATTATGACCTGTACAATAAATTAGGTTGGTTAAATCCAAAAGAAAAAAGGGATTATATTTGGTATATATATTGTTATCAAATAATGAAAGGAACACCAAAACACTGTTTATTGAATTATATCACAACCAAATGCAACAGTGAAATGTAAAGTCATACTAGATCTTTTAGTCAGAAAATTCCATTGACCAGATCATACAATAGATTTGGTAACATTATGGTTCAGAATACTGTTGCACATTTTTGGAACAATTTGCCCCATAAATTGAGGTCTATTGACAAACTCCTAACGTTTAAGAAGAAAATGTGGGATGACTTGAACTTGACTTGTACTTGTTTCAAGTACTTGTAATATGAAACATTTGATGTATTGTACTTTATATTGTCTGTTTTTGTTTGCACTACAGGACTTTGTTGAAAATGGGAATTTGTCCCAACAAATGTAATTCCTGTATAAAAATACATTTTATCAAATCAAATCAAAATTCATTGAAAATGTTCTATGCATGCTCGTAACTTTAATAATTTTCAATATTTTGAGTCCACATTTTCAGTATAGCCATTTTACACACCATCTTATGAACAATACAGCTGTCATTTTTCACATTCTGCCCAAAATGTGTTTTCACACCTGTGGTGCAGAACAACATTTTGGCATGCAATTGAACATTTTCACCTATGGGGTTTATGAGGTGGGGTCATAAGAAGACTGTGTTCAAAATTTTGGGTCAGAATATGAAAAAATGCTAATGTTTGACCATTCATTGCAATTTTGGTACGAACACTAGTAACTTCAGACATTTTAAATATTTTGGCCCCAGGGACCAAATATTCAAAACTTTGCCCTGTGACTAAATTAGCACTGACCAGCATGCTAATTTAACCAGGAAACAATAGCTCACTATATTCAAAAGAGATAGCCCAGGTGCAAAACCTGCTGAATTTAGAGTGCTGAGGAAGCCAGGCAAATGGATCTGGGAGTGCAATGCAAAAATAGTATGGGGAATAAGATGGTTCTGAATATAGCAACCAGGAAGAGCAAACCACAACAGCAGCCCAGTGCATAGTGATGTGAAGGAAAGTAGAGGTGAACCATGTTGCCAATGTGTGTGCAAGCAAAGGAGTGGATTCATTAAAGCTGCAAGCACCACGCATGTGAAATTCCGCAGAAATGTACCATGTTTCTGAAACATTTGTGAAACACAAAAAAACATTTGCGCTGCACAAACGTTTGCCCGGGGCAAAAATATGCTATATTCAAAAGTGACATGCAAATGAGCTTACTTAGGCAGACTGTGGGCAAACATTCAGAACAGCATCTCATTATGTACTGATTTGCATGCAGTTTGCCCAGCCCTATTGCAGGGTCCAACAGCTCCACCTGTAGGTCAGTCTGGAAGTACATGTAGGTAGCTGCAGGCTACATTTGTACAGAACTGCATAGACTATTGTGTCCCAGGAGATTATTCAACACAGACATAGGTGGTGGTGCTGCATGCAATTGTCAAATTGTAGTTTCTGCTACAGTGAACAGCAGACACTACAGTAACAAGGGGGCCAGTAGTGTGAGGGACACAGCAATGCCTGTGCTGTGTAGGGCATCAATGACTGCAGCACTTTACACAATGTCAGGCCCATCTTGTAGGTGTGTACTGATGGTGGACATTACTGTTATGCTGTTGTGTGCCCCACAGATGCTGCACCACTGGCATGGGATACTCACAGTGCCATATACAAGGCAGGCTGTGTGTGCTGTGGTGTCTGTACAGATGTGCAGTACGTGGCTTTGGGGGAACATATCATCAGACAGGCACACTGGTGTTGGGGTATTCCCTACACTGGCCCATTTGCACTGTGTGGATTGTCCCAGTCTTGTGGCAGCACACAGTATGTGGTGCAGACTGGCCACCTGTACACCCTCCCCGTAACACACTACATGCCCCCAGTGCTGCATATGTGTGTGTGTGCTGGATTCTGTTGGTGTCCATCAAAGGGTGATCTGCAGGTGTGTGCTGTATGGACACACTGATATGGTATCCACTGGGTGCCGGGTCAGCACTTAATGCCTGTCATGGCTGGGACTGGTGGCAAATGATGGCAACATAGGAGGTGCTATCCATGTGCAACATGTTTCTTCCATCTCTGGTTTCTTTCTATGTTTAATATTTACTGGTTAGGGTCAATAAACCACTGATGGCAGGCCCTTGAAAACTCCACAATTCACACATGTGAATTACAGAGTTCCATAAACCATGGTTCTATGTTGCACAGCATTGCATAAAGCCACGCAAAGCCAGAAAGTTGCACAATGCTGTACAAAGCTGGTTTGCCCAGACTTAACACTGCCTTTTCCTGGGCAGTAATTTGCAACACGCAAAGTGTCTCAATAAGTTGCACAAAAACACTTGCATCATAATATAACATTGCATATGTATTCATGTTCACGCCCCCTCCTTTTGCCCCTTGCATGCATTATTCTTTTGCCTGGCACTAATGCAGTTTCCCCGAGCTATTTGGCCTTTTGAATATAGCAGACCTATACAAACCCAGCAGAAACCAGGTGCAAGTGGTTTGTGCACAGTGCAAAGTTTTGAATATCTGGCCCCAGATTTTCAACATAGTCTTCTTATTACCCAACCTCATGTATGCCGCAGCTGTCATTTTTCAAATCCTGCCCAAAATACATTTTCATACCTGTGGCACAGAATGGCATTGCAGTTGCACAGAATTACGTTTTGGCATGGATTCAAATTTTTTTTTTTATGCTGGGTACATGAGGTGAGGTAATAAGATGGTTATGTTGACAATTTGGTCACTGTTGGCCTATAAATGGAAGCACAGGATGTAGAGGTCTCTGTGCTTCCATGGCTACATACATATATGCATCTACGGAGGGATGGAAGCACAGGGCCCTTTAATAAGGATATGATTATACTATCTGCAAATGTACAGAACTTCATCACAAAAAAACTTTGTTAATGCATCAGTTAGGGTTGTTACTAAAATGACAAAAGCAGGGAAATGTGGTGTTAGCATTTCCAACCCTAACACTCCACCCCACCCTGCAGACACTGACAGGCATCAGGTGTGTGTCTTGGGGTCATCATCCCTAATGGTCACCTCATTCTCTTAATTATACTGTACCCATATCAGCTTATTTACTTATGGAAGGTGGTGAGCATTAGTGTTGATGACCCTAAGGAAGAACCCCAATGCCTGTCAGTGTTTTCTGGGTGGGGGTGGGGTGCTAGGGTTGTAAACCCTAACACCACAATTCCCTGCTTTTGTCGCTTTAGTAACAACCTTTAGTGATGCATTAATGAATTTGTTTGCAATGACTATACAGTATTTATAAATAAATATTAATTGGCAGATATACATCATAAAACACTACATAAAACATGTCAGTTGCTATCAACCCCTTTTGGATTCACAGGCAGAGAACCTAAAAGTATAATTCACTGGAATCTAAGAGATACTGCTTAGTGCTCTAAACAAACATTAGATAAAATGAAACTATTAGGGTCCTGAAAATGTCAAAATATGATATCCAACTCAATGTTCTGCTTGGAGATTTTGCTTTCAGTTTTCATCTTTAATCTTTGCAACGTGTCACTTATTTTATTTCTTATATTCATCACCCCCAATGTGCAATCAGACTGCAGTTAGCATGTCTTCCACTCAGCCTTGCTGATTAAGATACCATAAAAGACATACTATACCTGCACTAAAGCCTGCATAAGAAATCCTGTTTGTCTTGTCAAATGATCACAGCTTCACAACCATAAGAGATAACTACACAGATAGAACATGTCTTAGTTCAGCTTATAAACTTGAACTACGGCCACTGGAGGAGTCCTTGACTGCCTCACAGTCAGCATACTCAGTCTCACTTTTAGTGTTTATATTGTGCATGTTAAAGTAGCAGTTTTTATTATGGCTGCATGTGAGTCATATCAGAAGCTGATCAGTAGGGACAGCTTATTGTGTGCTGATAGTGTGCATCCTCAGGCTCTGGTCAACAGCATCCCATGTGGTCAAGTATGCGTACAAAAAATTGTTGTGCATTAGACAGTACTAATGAAAGGGAAAATGGGATGTTGTCAGCCAGATTCCAGGACCATGGATATTCAGCAGATACCCATTTAGTGCTTTATTTTGTTTCTTTAAAATAAAAAAAGCTAATTTTAAAATTCCTGGTAAGTGTGTGTGTGTGTGTGTGTGTGTGTATTGATCCTTAACATACTAGATAATTGCACTATTAAGGGGTTGTAATGATCTGGTGTGCTGGAGCAACTGATGTGAACATTGTTATTTTTCACTTCATGTTTGTTAATGGTTGACTTTTTCAAATGTTGAACTTTTTTGAAAGAGGAAAACAATAAACAAGCGAAGACATCTGTGATTGAATTACCTTGCCAGAGAGAGAGGTTCTAATGAACAGTGAAACATGAGCTTCTGCAGATTCCAGTGCCTTTTTGATTTAGCCTCTAGGTTTCTGGCACTGTAAATAAATCTATTAGTGGCTTATTCCCAGAAAATATAGTGACACTTATTTGGCAAGCACTGTTTTTTTTATTTTTAAATAGCAAACTATATTGAACTTTTTTGGAAAAGGAAGACAATAAACTAACAAAAGACATCTGTGTTTGAATTACCTTGCCACGTAGAGCTGCTAATGAGCTGTGAAACCTGAGCTACCTGTACTACTACTGCAGATGGGAGGATGCAGAGGGATTCCACTCTCTCCTAACAACACAGCTGGTGGGAGGAGGGGATGGTGGAGGAAACACAGCTTAGAGAATGCAGCTTTGATTCCATTCCACTGTCTCATAACAACAAAAGATGTGCTGCGTTAGGAAGTCAGACCCTTTTTTCTGATGATAGAAATACATCTGCATGACTCCACCTATGCAGCCTTAAAAATATCTGATGTTTGCTTAGTACCTAGGGTGACAAATTGCAGTTCTGCCTTCAGAGACTTAGCTCTATTGTACTGGGCTGAACAGAGGTCCGATTTAAGTTTTTTAATTTGTTCAGAAGATAATGTTTTGGAGTATTCTGTAAGACAATTACTTTGTGGAGCCATCTACATATGTTCAGGTGGGAAAAATAAGATTTTGTAGCAACTTTTTTCCCGAGATTGAAAAAAAATTTTAAACTCTTTGTTGTATTTTCCCACCATACAATGTGCTACTCAGAACAATATCACACAGAAATACGAGCCCTCAGCAGTTCCTTAAAAGCTTTGAAAACCTCTCTATTATCCAAAAATGTTGAATTTAGTGAACCTATAACTTGCTAGCCTTCCAATTGTGATTGTAACCATGCTACTGTCTGATAAATATGAGTCATCTACTACTATTTGTTGAACAGTAATTGTTTTAGATACAGTACAGATAAATAATCAATCCTGGTGATAACTTGATCTCTGTAATAGGTATGCTCACCCTTATTATGTTATATCCTATATGCAACACTCAAATTTGCATCTACACTCATCTGTTTTAGAAAATTAGCACCATTATATGATTTTGAAATGTTCCCTGTTTTGTCCTCTGTAGCCCAGGGACAACTAAAACCTGCACATCATAGGTGATATGGTTGTGTACAGTAAAGGTTTTATTAATTGAAAAATAGTACACATCATGCCTTTGTTGGGGGGCATAAATTATGCCAAGTCTAATAACATTATTGTGCCAGTCTAAATCAACAAATAAATCCTTACCGTAATTGATATTGATTCATTTAACACTTTTTTATATCTGGAAGTTTAAACAATATCCCACCTTGAGCAAATATAATCCCCTAAAGATGATAGTGAGGAGCCCCAAGGCCCTGTGAATCTCAATCTAGCATCCTGTAGTAATTTGATCTGAGAATCAGTATTTGACAGAGATGTGAAAGTAGCCAGTCTCTTTTGATGATTCTTAATATTATTAACATTTGAAGTAGATATAAGTAATGTTTCATTTGCTAAAGTAGACATAAAGAGACGTGCAAGGAGACTGGTGGATAACACCATTGATTATGTACCAGATATGGATCCTTGTTTCTTTTTATTCTTTTTCCTTTTTGTGACTGCCACAACAGGAAGAGATCCATCTACAGTATGTACTACAAGTTATTTACTGAGGAATACACTAATGAGGTTTCAGAGTCCCCTTCATACCCTTCAATACCCTTAATAATATCATCTAGAACTTTGAACGTATTATCCATGGTTATTGTGTCATTTTTAGCCATTTAATATTTTGAGGACAAACTCCCACATCTAAGTTTTCTTGTGATTACTGTAAACTCACCATTAGGAAGTAGAGGAATCATGATTGACTGAACCTTCATATGTTTTGCACCCAAATATTGCAGTGTCTCTGGAACACTTTGTAAAAGTGTTGTGGATGAGGCAGCCTGTTCCTTGACTAGTGGATGTGTTATTGAAGGGAGGGCCTGTTCTCTGTCCTGTTCTCTGACATCTGGAGCACATATTTCTTGTTCAGAGGTCTCTGCTTCATGTTAACAGGCAACTGTTTCTTGTTCCAGTTATGCTGTAGCAGTTTTTTGTTTTGAGGTGACGGCAGTAGGTTGTGATGAAGAATGGTCAGTATCAGGATTGAAACCAGGAGTCTTCTTCTGTTGCTGTGCTTGCTGTACAATTTCCTCCTGATCATAGAATGTCCCTTTATTGTGGTCTGCCCCAGGGCACTGTTTGTATGAGTGTCCCTGCTCTTCATACAGATTGTACATCACTGGTTTAGTGCAAGAAAAACTGGAATGGCCCAGTTCCTGACATAGAGTGCATGCCAAGATGTCACAAGCATTGCTAAGATGCATAAGACAACCACGTCTGTCACAGGTCTTAGGTTGCACTGCATAAAACAGAAACCTCAGTTCCTTTCTATGTAAAAACTGCTTGGCAGATATTGTTTGCCTTGTTCTGTCCATCATAGTTAGACCCTCATTTTCCAGCCCCCTGTCCATATGCTATCTGTGTCCAACATTGATGTTGGTCATTCTAGGACATCACATTGGTGTTTTACCCAGAACAGTCCAATATATTCGCTCTCTCATTTTTGAAAATAATTTTCATTGTCTTGACTGTGGGTTTAGTTAACGGAATTATGAGGTATGGGGTCCTTAAAGGAGAGTGCTTAACTTGATGAAACCCAGACCAAAATCTTTCAAGAAGTCGGGGGTTTTAAAGATGAAAGCAAATATGGTATACCCGATGTGTGTATTAAGGCATAAATATATGTTGATAAAAGCTATAGAGATTCCTTCAATGATTTCCTAAAAACAAATATCTGGTTCTGGGGATCCTCCAGGCCCCATTGTACTTGAGTTAATAATGTTACATTGTTGCTGTTTCCCCTATATTAGCAAACAAGTCAGCCATTCTAAAGGGACCTCTACCTCCCCTTCCTCTATTACCCCAGTCACTAGCATTAGAACACCCAGGCTCTTCATTATTGTATGAGGCACTTGCTGTTGGCACTCTGGTGGTGGGTTTTGTTTGACTGCTGTAGAAGTACTTGGGGCAGAAGCCAGCACAGAGGAACCTATGTCAGCAATATTTTGAATTACTGGTAAACTGTCTTCACTTATAGGGGTATCTATTTCCACCAAATTGGACCAAGATAAACGTGGGCAGTCAGCAGGGCCAATGGATGTTGCCCTTCCTCTATTGCTGTAGCCTCGAAAGACCATACAGTACGCAACTCCAAAACCTACAATAGGTGTGCCTGTTCTAGATAAATGCTTTGAGCTTGCCAAAGGACATAACTGCTGGGGTCCAGACACCCTTAAGGCTATACTGTATGTTGTTTCAGATTTGGGCTGTCACTTGTATTGGAGGCCTGCTAGCTAAGACATGCATTTTGTCCCCTTCTACAATTTCCCTTCCATTATTATCAATTTCTGACTTAGTATCTGGTACACCTACTGAGTCTTTTTACGAAACACTCAAAGGAGTGTTTATTACTTCCCGTATAACTGCAGTTGGATCTGGGCTAAGGTTGTCAGTTTCCATAGCTGCCATGTCAGCATCTCTTGAACTTTTCAGCTTGTCAAAGACTGAGGGCACTGGGTTAGGTGTGGGCCTCAGGTCTGATATCCAGTTTTTAAACTAGGAATTTTATGCCAGCCAGCTCCCAAAAATGCCATTTCTACACTCCAGTAGGAATGTCGAAAGGAGGTATTAACAGAGCCCTCCATGTTGCAGATTCTCCTTACTTCAAGGCTCCTGCCATGTTCCTGACTTGGGAGCCCTGGAATGCTGTAAACCTCAGAATGTATGTCCTTCTCATGCATCCTGTATTGGCTGAATAATGGAGGGATTCAGGGAGGTAACCTCTGTGCCAGTTGCATTTTGGAGAATTGTTGCTGCCTGATTCTGTTCTGGTTGTGAGGGAGGTATTTGCTGAGTGTCCAGAAATGGAGTGAGAACTGCTTTTAAAGGAAAGGATTTTTGCTGCAAAAAGGAGATTTTCAAAAAGGCAGGTACTGTATTACCCCACTTCTCAGTTCACCCAGTGTCATTTGGCCTTTCTCAAATGCTCATTCTTCCTCCTCCAGCATTGCTAAGGGCACTCATTTTCTTTCTGCCATTTTAGTCTGAGACTTTGCTCCTCCAAGGTCCCTTATGCTGTTGCTACATACATACATGGATATTTTCCTTCTGGTGCTGTGTCACTAGTGGGATCCTTCTGTTATAATTCCTGCAAGACCTCCATGAAACCAGGGGGTAAAGAAGAAAGCTGTTTTCCCTGCCCCAAAGCTCCTACTACTTCTGCTGCTACCACCTCCACTCCAGGATCCACCATCAATAATTAGTAGGAGAGTTCCCCTGGTGTTGTGGGCAACATTCCATAGTCTATAACAAATGTCTAATTGTATTATGGACCTTGGACACCGACCAATGAGAATGGTAGACTGGCACCTTACCTCTGTTGTAAATCTTCTGATAAGCACCACAAATGGTGCCAGCCAGCCGCATCTTGAAAAAAAAGCAATCTGACTGCGAAATCACGGAACTGCGACTGCTGTCTTGTTTCCCCGCTAAGCAGAGACTGTAAAACAGCAGCACCGTACATCAGGGAAACAAAACAAAACAAAAACACTGCTGTACTACTGAGTGGCTTATTTAAGCATTATCACAGAAGTACTGCTTTTTAAATAATAAAAAGCAGTGCCAGCTAATTCACAATAGAAGTCATTCGGTGGATCTGGTTTATCAGAAGTTTACCCGGCTGGTGTGGATTTACCCACTCAGCTGCTTCTCATGGGCAAACCACTCCAGCCATAGTAAATCCCCCGATAACCCACACCGCATCGTGGCTTATTGCTTATGTAACCCAACCCCAAGACACACCTGGAAATAAGCTCTCATAGCATAGTATGCCTTTTCTGGTCAATAGATTACAAATAAATAACTGTACTGTAGGTGGTGGTGTTCAGTCAGCTGAGTCGTCTGTACAACAGGCACTGGTGGATCCTTTGGCTCTTGAGGGCCATACTGCCAAGCCTTTGTATGGTAAACATAAAAACATAAAATTTGACAGAAGATAAGGACCACTTGACCCACCCAGTCTGCCCATTTCCCTACCTAATGGATAATCTGCAGATCCTAGTTAACCAGCAGCCTACTTTTTCCTACCCCCACCCCCTAGAATTGCCTTATGACTGTCTCATGCATGCTTGAATTCCACCACTGTTTTTGACTCCACAACCTCCTCCGGAAGGCCGTTCCATGCATCCACAACCCTCTCTGTGAAAAAATACTTCCTTACATTACCTCTGAGCCACCACCCCATCTTTAAATTGTGCCCCCTTGTTCTTGCACACTTCTTTTTCTGAAAGATGCTACCCTCTTGGACTTTGTTGATTCCCTTTAGGTACTTGAAAGTTTCTATCATGTCCCCCCTCTCCCTACTTTCCTCAAGGCTATACATATTAAGCTCCTTAAGTCACTCTTCATATGTCTTCTGGTGCAGACCCTGCACCATTTTAGGTGCCCTCCTCTGGACAGCTTCCATTCTGTCTATGTCTTTACAGAGACTGGGTCTCCAGAACTGCACACAGTACTCCAGATGGGGTCTCAACAGCCGTCTGTACAGAGGGATAACAACTTCCTGTTTTCTACTGGTGATGCCTCTCCCTATGCATCCCAGTATCCCCCCAGCCCTCCTTACTGCCCTCTCACATTGCTTGCCCACCTTTAGGTCATCTGATATGACTACCTACAGGTCCCTTTTCATTTTTGTTGTTGTTAGTATCTCACCCCCCCCATTGTGTACTCTTCCCCTGGGTTTCTGTTTCCCAGGTGCACTACCTTGCACTTCTTTGCATTGAATCTAAGCTGCTATATATTTGACCATTCCTCTAACCTTGCCAAGTCCCTTCTCATGCTTTCCACCCCACCTTGTGCATCAACTCTGTTGCAGATCTTAGTGTCATCTGCAAAGAGACATACTTGTCCTTCCAGTTCCTCTGCAATGTCACTTATAAAGATATTGAAGAGGACCGGTCCTAATACTGAACCCTGCGGTAGCCCACTAGTAACCCCCCTTTCTTCAGAGTGGACTCCATTTACTATTACCCTATGTGTCCTATTCTCCAGCCAATTCTTTACCCAGACTGTTATCTTGGGACCCACTCCCAGGCTGGCTAACTTGTATATTAATCTTTTGTGTGGGACTGTGTCAAATGCCTTGCTAAAGTCTAGGTAGGCCATGTCCACAGCACCTCCCTGATCTACTACTTTGGTCACCCAGTCAAAGGGATGACCTTCCCACTGTGAAACCATGCTGCCTTGGGTCCTGTGCCCCTCTGGCCTCTAGGTATTTGACAATTATTTCATTCAGAGATGATTCCATCATTTTCCCTATCACTGAGGTTCAACTAACAGGTCTGTAGTTTCCTGCTTCTGCCCTACTCCCACTTTTGTGAAGTGGAATCACATCTGCCCTCCTCTAGTCCTCAGGTACCCCTCCATCCTCCCATGATTTATTAAAGAGGGTAGTCAGTGGTGTCACTAGTTCTACTCTTAGTTCTTTTAGAATTCTGGGATGAATCCCATCAGGCCCCATTGCTTTGTCCACCTTCAGTTTTAAAAGTTCTTTCAGAACCCTTTCTTCTGTAAATGGGCTGGTATCAACTTCTGTATCCAGAGTGTTTCTATTGTTTGGTTTAGATACCTCCCCCTCTTCATTTGTAAATGCTGAACAAAAATATTTGTTTAGTATCTGCCTTTTCACCGTCACCCTTTGCCCACCCCCGTCCTCCCCTTTATTAAGCCTCACTATTCCTCCCTTTGTCTTGCTACACTCCCTTATGTACCTATAAAAATTTGGGTCTTTGCTGTTCTGACTGCCTTCCCAGCTTCATTTTGCTTTAACTGATACAATTCTCTGTCCTGCTCCTTCTGTGATTCCTTGTACTTCCTGAATGCTTTCTTTTTCTCTTGAACCTTCACTGCCACCTCCTTTGAGAATCATAGTGGTTTCTTACATCATTTTGTTTTGTTTATTTGCTTCACACAAAGGCTTGTTACCTCTGTGATGGCAGTTTTATTATTCCCATTGTTCTTCCACCCTCCTTCCTGCCCATTTGCTAGTGCATTCCTTAGGAACTTACCCATTTGGCAAAGTCAGCCCTCCTGAAGTCCAGTACTTTTACCTTTGTATGGCTTGACTCTACAGCAGTGTTTATTGCGAACCATTCTGTTCGATGGTCGCTAGTTCCCAGATGGCTACCCCCTTCTACATCTGTGATCCTCTCTACATCTCCATTTGAGAGAACCAGATCTAAGATTGCTCCCTCTGGATTGGGTTCCAATACTAGTTGTCTAAGGCATGCCCCCTGTAGGGCACTAGAATAACCACACTCTCTTAGAAGTGGCTGCTGCAACTACACTCCAGTTAACATCTGGCATATTGAGATCACCCATCTTCAATATCTCTCCTTTTTTGCCATTCTAAGTATACTTTCTATCATTTCCTTGTCTATTTCCTCCCCCTGAGAGGGGGGTCTGTATACAACCCCTGTGTGGATTGTGGTACCATTGCCTGTCTCCAAGTTGACCCACAGTGCTTCTTCTCCTCCCTGTTTACCCTTTTGTTCTGTTGCTTTGATTCCTTCCCTTATGTAGAGAGCTACTCCTCCTCCTCTATTACCCTCCCTGTCCCTCCTGTAGATAGTGTATCCTGGTATGTTTATGTCCCAGTCATGGTTCTGTGTGTACCATGTTTCTGAGACTGCCACAATATCCAAATGTTCCTACTCCATCAAGGCCACTAATTCAGGAATCTTGTTACCCAAGCTACAGGCATTGGTACTCATTGCTCTCTATTTTTTGATGGCTTTACCTTTTGTAGCAGCATCCCCCACTGTCCTTTCTACCTTGGTCTTTTTCTCATTTAGTACCGTCTTTTCTAGGGGGAGGCTAGGAATTTCCTGCTGCTTATCAGTGCCTCCCACCTTGACTAGTTTAAAAGCTTGCCAATGAAGCATTTAAACCGATTGCCCAAAATACTTTTTCCCTTCCTGGACAGATGCAGACCATCCTGTCAATATAGGCTGGTGTCCCTACAGGTGGAACCCCAGTCCCCAATGAAGCCAAATCCCTGTGCTCCATACCATTTCTTCAACCATTCATTAAATCGCATGGTGCAAAGTACCCTCACCTCACCCACGCCATAGACAGGCAGCACCTCTGAGAAGGATACTGTGTGTGCTACTTGTCTTAGGCCCCTCCCCAACTCCACAAAGTTCTCCTGCACTTCCCTATTCTCATGATGAGCCAAGTCATTTGTCCCTATGTGGACAATGACATCCAGCTCAGACTCCCGTGCAGCTGTTCTCATGATCCTGAGGATGTGTTTCCTCTCCCTCCAAGCCATGGCACCAGGCAGGTACATCCCACTTGTGCAGAATGACTTTAAGGTTTGTGAGATACACCACATCTCTATAGCCCAGCAAAGGGATTAGGAATAGTTTCAGTACCTGTAGTCTCATGAAAGAGCAGAAACCTAGACACGGCCAGCAGAAGGCAGCCTTGCAGTCTATAGAGTTTGCTCAATGTGGGGGTTCTTGCCCATTATATGACCAAATGGGACATAGTGAGAGGACAGACATGGTTGGTTCTCATACCAAGGCCATACACCAGATCACTTGGACAGGTGTCACCTAAGTTTGTCCCATACAGACAATGCTAATGCCAGACCAGTTAGGAACAAGACTGCAATTATGATGGACTTAATTTCCTCAGTTGATCTGGAGTGCATCACAGATACCTGGCTGAGTGATGATGCTGGTCCAGTTCTGGAAGCAGCAATTTCAGCTGGATTGTCTGTGGTTCACTGTCTGCAGAAGGATTGCAGGGGTAGCCATCTCTTTTACATTCCAGTTGAACTTTATTGTGCACTCATTTGGGGAACTTTCATCATTTGAATGCATATCCACGCACGGTTGTCCTGGTGTAGGCTGCAGGATCTTTCTTGTGTACCAGCCCCAAGGGCATGAGAGAGATTTCTTGCAGGAAATAGTGGACTTTATTGGCCAGAGGGTACTGGATTCACCCAAGTGTTTGGTTCTGAGAGATGTTAATGCCTGGATCAATGGCAAACTCTCTCATTTTGGTCAGGATTTCCTTCAGTTAATGGACTCACTGGGCCTAGCACAATTATTTACTTCTCAGCCCACCAGCACAAACACTTTTGGTTCTGTCTTGATAATACTTGAGTGAAATGGCGACTCGCATTATTCTGATAGTCAGGGTGGTGAAAACAATTTCACCAGCACCTGACATCCTCAGCACAAGGAAAAATGGCACCAGGGATTTCTATACTTTGCTTTTTGTGGGGGGGGGCTGTGTCCCCCCACACCCTGGCATCACCCTACTTAAGGATTCTGAACTCCAGGAGGGTGCATGTCAGGGGGGTTAAAAAGCAAAATATAAATAACTTTTGGGCCGGGTGCAACAAAGAGGCAGTAGTGCCTGGACCCAGACCGGAACACGGAACCCCAGCACCACAAGCGGAGGCCAACCCTCGATGTCATGGTACAGCTCAGCAGCTGACTGCAGTGCCACCCCCTACATCTCCTCCTCCCCCTCCAAAGCCACGCTTGCCGTGATCGCTCCCTCCCATGCGTGTGTACGTATAGCGACATCCTGTCGATAGGATCACCCACAACCCAACCTCCGGTCACCCTCACTGCCCCCTTGCCTTTCGGCTTTTGCCCACATCACATCGCCATTTCAGATAGCACTGTCTTTTGGGCACCAACCTCATGTGCTACCCACACTTTGCATCTAGTCTTCTCATTGGGCCTTGAGACTAAGTACCTCAGGGCTGATCCAGTCAGTTGGTCAGATCACTGTACAGTGAAGTTCATGTTCGAGACCCACTCCCCCGGTGAAGTGCTCCTCCTGTGAATATAATCCTTTACCTTAGTAGTAGTAATTGCAATTGTTTATCGTTTGACTAATTAGTCATCAACAAATACATGAAAGAGTTCCACAACTTATAAATATGAACATTCACATTTTTATATTGCACATCAGAAACAGCTCTTAACACTACTTTAACTTTCAAAAACACTCAGAAACAGCTTATACTTTTACTCCCATTCATGTTCAAGGTTAATATTCAAATGAACATTTATCTATCTCCTTTTTCACTTTATTTATAGCTGTAAAATACTTGGCCAATTTTTCAATTGTTCATGCATCTGCAGTATGCATTAAAATGGAAGTCATAGTTAATGGGTCTATATCAAAAGGTTGGGCTTAGAAACAGCTTTAGCAAATGGGTGTGTTCTTTAACAAACCAGGAACAACTCCATATTACATGACAGAAATCCTCTATATCTTCCATGGAACATGTACAGTTAGCTGTGCCTTTAGATAATTTATTATAATGGTGTTTCAGCATGTTACTAGCAAATCTTTTAAATTTATACGTAATAGTTTATGCTGATCAGGAACAGTTAAAATATCAAGATAGGGTTTCATGCCAAAATAGTAATTATTTGTTACATACCATTTAGAGTAAGCTGGTTTACTAATAATATCTAAATCTTTGTTCCACTAAAACTTGGTAACTTTTTAGTAATATATTTCTTATTTTTAACACGAATCATGATCCATTTAGTTACATAAATATTTAAAGTTTGCTGCTTATGTTTCTCTAGAAATTTTAAAATTGTTGGATGCCAAAAGTTATTGGTATAACCTAGTCTGTACCACTACTGGTGTTTTTTTTTTTTTTTTGTAAGCATAGGTTAGCTATTCTATTAGGCACAAGCCTTGTTAACCTCAACCAAAAGTTTAATTTTCTTATTTCTACTCTAGCATTTATATTCACCATGCCTAATTCAGCCCTAACGTATGAGGCTGGGCATGAAGGACCCAGTCCCAATACTTTCTTAGCATTTTTATTTAATGGGATAGTTAAACATTCCATATTACTAATTTCCCAAACCGTTGACCCATTTTGCAATTGGGAAGGAACTTTTGCATCAATTACCTTCACCAAGGGCCATATGATGGAACCACCATATTTGAAATTAAATTTTGCCAGATTGAGTGCTGTTTTTTCAAAGACTCTAGGGTCTTAATATAGGGATCATTCCAAAGGATATTCACAATAAACACTATACCTAAATAAGTGTAATGCTGTATAACCATGTCTCTCTGTGTAGACAAAGTCCAAAATCCCTTATTCTGATCTTTTTGAAATTTATATTGTCCAAATATAACAATCTTTGTTTTTGAGAGATTTTTTTTAACTGTAGTTCTGATGATCTTTCATTTATAAAATCTAATTTCTTTTGAATACCTTTTTTTGTTAAGGAGAAGAGAAGGGAAGTAAGTCATCCACATAAGCGAGGACTGGACTATTTTGTTGTTTAATTTTTGATAAATCAGAACTAATTTAATCAAAGTTTCTCTGCATATTATCAATGTATAGTGCAAATAACATGGGAGCAAGAACACACCCTTGTCTTATCCATTTTTTTATACAAAACAAAGAGGATAATTGACCACCTAGTCATAGATGTACTTTAGGGCCCGTATATTCAAACTGCGCCATTCTGAGGCGCAAGCCCTTGCGCTGCTCAAAATAGTTGCACAGGGGTGTGGCCGGGGCGATATTCAAAGGAGTTGCGCTATTGAGCAACTCCTTTGAATATCACCGCCCAGCCACAGCCACTGTGCATGGCGCAGTGGAACTTGTGCCACCGCAAGTTGTCAGAGTTGAGCATTAAACTTGGGTGGCGCAAGTACCACCGTGCGCAATCACGCCAAATTTCCGATATTCAAGGTGACATGTGCAAGTGGGGCCATAATTCATGCAAGGTGCAGTGAGATAATTTGCATCTGATTATGGCTCCATTTGCATGCCATTAGCATGTAGGTGCACTGATCCCCAGGACTTGCCTGGCCACCCTGCCAGGCAGCAGCGCGCCAGGACCGACGACCCTGCAGCCCGATTATGAGCACAACATGAAAACAACCCCCGCCCCACACATCTCCCAATGCCCGATCACAAGGGCAGAAAGTATCATGAACCCCCACCCACACATCTCCCAATGCCAGATTGTGGGCAGAGAAGAATCATGAACCCCCCACTACACATCTCCCAATGCCCGATCACAAGCAGAATGTAAAACAACCCCCAAACAGCTCCCAAAGCCCAATCATGCTCGTGCAGAGTTAGATCCATGAGTAGAAGTCGATATCAAGAGATGAAACCAGAATTGTGAATGAACCCATTCCGGCCAAATCTGGACTGTCGTGTACGTGGTATGGGCTGCACGCCCACTGGCTCTAGCTCTGCACCAATGGATCTGCAGCCCCTACCGACAGTCAGTCATCGGGCGGCGGGCAGCAGGCGGGTGGGATGCTGCCGCCACCGGGCTGCCGGGGAGCGGGGTAGTGGGGCTGTGGGTGGGTGGGGGGACACTAGACACCAGGGAGATGTTTGGGGGTTGTCACTGGACATTCTGCCAAGGATCGAAAGCATACGGTCCACTGACCACCAGGGAGATATTCGGGTTGGGGTCTTTTACATTCTGCCCGCATCGGGCATTGGGAGATGTGTGGCGGGGGTTGTTTTTACGCTCTGCCCATGATCGGGCTGTTGGGGGCACAGGGACTGAGTTGGGGCCAGCCATGGTGGTAGCTGCTGCTGTGTTGCACCCTGCAATAGAGCAGCTCACCTGTGGGTGCCCTCAACTTGATCCTTTTTTGCTCAAAGTTGTGCTGGTGCAGAGGTTGGGGTTGCGTGATGTGAACTCTGCACAACCCGACTGAATATCGGGTTGCGCAGTTTATGCATGTTTCTCCCCTCCTGTTGAGCATGCATTCATTTGCATTGTGCTGTTGCTCAACCTGTTTTCAGTGGCTAACTGCCTCCCGCTGAATATCGCAGAATGCATGCGTTATCAGACTTTGGGCGCGAACCCTGTTGTGCATGGTGGCGCAACCCTTTGAATATCTGGGCCTAGATATAAATTATAAATAATATACATAAGTGACCTGTCAATACCTTTTTCTAACATCTGTACCCAAAGTGTCTTTCTTGAGATAGCATCAAATGCATAGAAAACTCTAGAAATATTGCATAGAGTTTTTGTTTTCTGAGTTTTACATACTTTTCAGCCAAATGAATAAATATATTGTCCAGTGTGGAATATTCCTATCTGAATCCCACTTGAAAGGGGGATACCCCTCCTCTTTGATTTATTTGCAAATTCAGCCTTTCCAGAACAACTTTGGAAAATATTTTTAAATTCACATCCAATAAACTAATTGGATGATACATGGTCAGAGCAGACTTATCTCCTTCTTTATGGAGGTGGGATAATGTTTGCCCCTTTCCATGAAAATGGGTTGCTACATTCTTTTACACACTCATAATAAATTGTTAAAGTTTTGCACCATAGTCCAGAATGGCAGTGATAAGCTTCAGCTGGTATACAATCTGGCCCTGGCACTTAATGTGGTTTTAAAACATGACTTGCTCTATAGACTTCTTCAAAAGAGAATGGAATAATTGTACATTCATTATTATTCTCTAAAGGGAAGGAAGTATCAACTAATGGTGGTAGAATATCTGGTAAAAAAAAATTCCATTCAGTTTCAGATATGTATGAATCCTTTGAATCAATGTAAGTATTAGTCCCTTTGGCCACAAGTAACCAACATTTCTTAATACATTGTCTTTAGTCACTATTGCCTCTAACATCTCATCCCCCTGTTTTTATAAAATATTATTATTTGTTCCTTTAGATATGATTTATATTCCTTTCTACCACTAGGCCCATCTAGTCTGCCATTTCCCTACCTACAGGATAGGCCGTAGATCCTAGTTAACCAACAGCCTATTTCTTCCTACCCCCCACAAGAATTGCCTTATGTCTGTCCCATGCATTCTTGAATTCTCCCACAGTTTTAGACCCCACAACCTCTTCAGGAAGGCTGTTCCATGCATCCACTACCCTCTCTGTGAAATAATACTTCCTCACATTGCCCCTGAACCACCATCCTTCTATCTTTAAATTGTGTCCCCTTGTTCTTGCAAGTCTCTTTTTCTGAAAGATGCTACCCTTTTGGACTTTGTTGATTCCACTGAGGTACTTAAAAGTTTCTATCATGTCCCCACTCTTCCTTCTTTCCTCAAGGGTACACATATTAAGCTCCTTTAGTCTCACCTCATATGGCTTCTCTTGCAGACCCTGCACTATTTTAGTTGCCCTCCTCTGGACTACCTCTATCCTGTCTATGTTCTTGCGGAGATGGGGTCTCCAGAACTGGACACAGTACTCCAGATGGCGTCTCACCAACTGTCTGTACAGAGGGATAACAACTTCCTGTTTTCTGCTGCTGAAGCCTCTCCCTATACATCCCAGTATACCCATAGCTCTCCCTACTGCCTCCTCACATTGCTTGCTAACCTTAAGGTCATCTGATATGATTACCCCCAGGTCCCTTTCCTTTTTTGTTGTTGTTACTACCTCCCCACCCATTGTGTATGCTTCCCCTGGTTTCTTGTTTCTCAGGTGCATTATTTTGCACTTCTTTGCATTGAATCCTAGCTGCCATACTTCTGACCATTCCTCCAACCTTGCCAAGTCCATTCTCATCCTTTCCACACCTTCTTGTGTATCAACCCTGTTGCAGATCTTTGTGTCATCTGCAAAAAGGCATACTTTTCCTTCTAGTCCCTCTGCAATGTCACTGATGAAGACATTAAAAAGGACTGGACCCAATACTGAACCCTGCAGTACCCCACTAGTGACCCCTCTTTCTTCAGAGTGGACTCATTTACAATTACCTTCTGTGTCCTGTTGTGTAGCCAATGTTTTACCCAGGCTACCACCCTGGACCCATCCCCAGACTGGTTAATCTGACTATTAATCTTTGTGTGGACTGTGTCAAATGCCTTGCTAAAGTCTAGGTAGGCCATGTCCACAGCCCCTCCCTGGTCTACTACTTTGGTCACCCAGTCAAAGAAATCTATTAGATCTGTCTGACATGACCTTCCCACTGTGAACCCATGCTGCCTTGGATCCTGTGCTCCACTGGCCTCTAGGTACTGAACTATTCTTTCCTTCAGAGTGACTCCATCACTTTCCCTACCACAGAGGTCAGACTGACAGGTCTGTAGTTTCCTGCCTCTGTCTTGGTTCCACTTTTGTGAAGGGGAATCACAACCGCCTTCCTCCAGTCCTCGGGTACCACACCATCCTCCCATGATTTATTAAAAAGAGTAGCCAGTGGTTTCACTAGTTCCTCCCTTAATTCTTTTAGAATTCTGGGGTGAATTCCATCAGGACCCATTGCTTTGTCCACCTCCAGTTTTAGAAGTTCTTGCAGAACCCTTTCTTCTGTGAAAGGACTGGGATTGACCCCTATCAAAGTGCTTCTGTTAATTGGATTAGGCACTTCCCGTCCTCTTTTGTAGAATACTGAGCAGAAATATTCATTCAGTATCCCTGCTTTTTCACTGTCCCCTCTGCTCTCCCACCATTCATTCTATTCAGCCTCACTATCCCTCCCTTTGTCTTTCTCACCCGTGATGTACCTATAAAAGGTTTTATCCTTCTTAACTGAGTTGGCTATCTTTTCCTCAGTTTGGGCCTTTGCTATTCTGACTTCCTCCCTGCTTCCTTCTGCCTTAACTGGTACAGCTGTCTGTCCTGCTCCTTCTGTGTTTCCTTATATTTCCGGAATGCTATCTTTTTCTTCCTGACTTTCACAGCCACTTCTTTTGAGAACCATAGTGGCTTGTTCTTTCATTTTGATTTGTTTATTTGCTTCACACAAAGGCTTGTTGCCTCTGTGATGGCAGTTTTGATGATTTCCCATTGTTGCTCCAGACCTCCTAGCCTGTTTGCTAGTGCTTTTCTGAGGCACTCTCCCATTTTGCCAAAGTCAACCCTCCTAAAGTCCAGTACCCACACTTTTATATGGCTTGACTCTGTAGCTGAGTTTAACGTGAACCACACTGTTTGATGGTCACTTCTCCCCAGATGGCAACCCACTTCTAGATCTGAGATCCTCTCACTGCCCCCGTTTGAGTGTACAAGGTCTAAGATTGCTCCCTCACTAGTAGGTTCCAAAACTAGCTATCTAATGCCTGCCACCTGTAGGGCATCAAGAATGGCCCTGCTCTTGGATGTGACTGCAGCAAATGTGCTCCAGTTAACATCTGGCATATTAAGGTCTCCCATCAACAGTATCTCCCCTTTCTCTGCCATTCTAAGAATGCCTTCTATCATATCCTTGTCCATTCCCTCCCCCTGACATGAGGAGTCTGTACACAACCCCTGTGCAGATTGTGGTGCCCTTTCCACTCTCCAAGGTGACCCACAGTGCCTCCTCGCCTTGCTGTTTACTCTTTTGTTCAGTTGCTTTTATCCCTTCCTTTACATAGAGAGCTACTCCTCCCCCTCTTCTCCCCTGCCTGTCTCTCCTATAGGTTATGTACCCTGGTATGTTAACATCCCAGTCATGGTTCTCTGTGTACCATGTTTCTGTGACTGCTGCAATATCCAGGCATCCCTCTTCCATCAAGGCCACCAGCTCAGGGAGCTTGTTTCCCAGACTATGGGCATTGGTACTCATTACCCTCCATTTCCTGATGGCCTTACTCCCTTTGCCCCATCCCTGTCCTTCTTGCCTTTGTCACTTTCTCCATTTGCCCCTGCCCTTCTCCCTATCGACACCTCTATGTTGGTGTTTGCCACACTTTCTACCATGATTATTTGGGGGGGCTAGGATTTCCCTGCTCCTTTCCAGTGCCTCCCCTTGGCTAGTTTAAAAGCTTGCCAATGAAGCATTTAAACCTATCACCTAGGATCCTGGTTCCCCTCCCAGACAGATGTAGCCCATCATGCCAGTATAGGCTTGCATCACTCCAGGTGGACCCCCAGTCCCCAATGAAGCCAAATCCCTGAGCTCCACACCAGTTTTTCAATCACTGATTGAATCCCATGGTGCAGAACACCGTAGACTCTCCTATGCCATAGATGGGCAGCACCTCCGAGAAGGTTACCGTGCATGCTACTTGACTAAGACCCCTCCCCAATTCCACAAACTCTTCCTGCACTTCTCTAATCCCTTTGTTAGCCAGGTCATTTGTCTGTAGGTGTACAATGACATCCAGCTCCCTCCCCTGTGCTGCTGCTCCGGCAATCCTGAGGATTCGCTCCCTGTCCCTCCAAGCCATGGTGCCAGGCAGGCACCTTACCTCCTTCCCCCCTTCCTCCCCCAGTTCTACCTTCCTAACAATGGAGTCCCCCACCAAGAGTTGTTTCCTTCCCCTGCAGGGTCCCCTGCCACCCTCCTGTGGGTCTCCTTTGTGGAAGTTCCCAGCATCCTCCTTGGTTTCCACTGCGGGTGCCTCCATAGAGGAACCACACTTTGCCAGAATGGCAAAGGAATTCTGAAGAGGTACAACTGGAGGGATGCACCTGTGTTCCACCACCCTCACCCTCCCTGAGCCCACTGTGGTCCAGCTGCTCCTCTTTCTTGGCAACCTCTGAGGCAACAGCAGTGGCACTGGTGGTCCCTGGATGGAAGAGGAGGTCTCACAAATCCTGGCCAACTCAGCCTGGAGATGAACAACCTCCTCCCTCAGCCCAGAGGTGCCTGCAGATGGGACAACACCGCATCCTCCAGAACATCTCCCGGAAGACTGCTGCTCCACAGCCACTGCACTGCACCACTCCAATCATGTCTTATTTCTGACCCCTTAACTGTTTGCAATCCTTGCTCTTTCCTCTGTTTTTTTCTCTCTCTCCTTACTTTCTGCCTGTGCGCCCTTTAAGCTCCTGATTGTCCTGTTCTGAGACAAGAATATCCTATATTTCACAGTAGACCACTTACTTTCTCAGAGGCAGACCTCCAGCAGCTAGAGGGGGCCGGAGAGCTACTCTTGCCCTTCTAGGATGGTAGGTCTTTGGTGGTTCTGTGATCACTCACTTCCTGCTCTGAAACAGGAAGTTCCTGTTGTCAGTCAAATCCTGTGCCTATAAAAATAGAACTAGGTTTGGGTGGGGGAAGGGGTGAAGGGGAGGGAAGGAGGGCATTATAGTCCCAATAGCAATAGCAGTCCTTTCTCCTGGTGTCTTCTGCCAAGCTATTAGCAGAATCTTTCTAAGGCAGTCTTTAAATGTAGCTTCCGTCTAGCTAAGCCACTTCCCCTACTTACTAGATCTTTCTACAAGTAATTTAAACCTCACAGCAGTTAAGTTCTTTCAATCACCTGAGATTTACACCTAGATAACTGTTCAGATACCCATTCAGTTCAGTTAACCCAGACAAACACACACTTTTTTTGTTTTGTATGTTAGGTTTTTTTTTACCCTAAATTAAAGGTCCAAGTACAAAAGTTATTCTACTTTAGTCCCAGCAGAGAAGTTCAGTAACACAGCAGTCCTTTCTCCTGGTGTCTTCTGCCAAGCTATTTGCAGTCCTTATCAAACCAATTATCATTTTTTTGGCATTTTCTGTTAATTATGATTGAAATTTACGATTTGTTTTTTTTATTTGTTCAAATAGAATATTAAGATTATCCTTTAAATACTGTAAACTGCAGTTTTTTCAGTCCTCTATTATCTTGATTTAAAATGGAGTATGTCAGAAGATCAAAGGTAATTATTTCTGAATCATGTTTCCATACAATTGTCTTCAGATATCTAATTTCTTTATACAGGCACACTTTTGGTTATAATCTCTGCACATTTGTATTTAAAGTGCTGCTTTTTAGTATTACCAAGAAATGATCACTTTCAGAGTGTGTCAATATTATAAAATGTTCCCAGTAATTGATTGAGCCTCTCGATAAAACAAGATCTGTTAATGAAGAACCTTTTGACAATATGTATGAATATTCACCTGTTTTATCTCCCTCTAATCTTCAATTAAGTGGATATATATTGTATTAATTTAAAATGTTAATCAGTTCTGTGCCAGAAGTATTTTTTTTTTAATCTTTAGCCTTTCTTTTAGGTATGGTAAATAGTTTATTTTTAAGAGCAAAATAAGAATGACTGACTAAACCATCAAACTGGCCAATTCTTGCACTGCAATCCCCTAGCATTAATAATTTTGAATCTAAATACACATACAGTAATTCACTATTACAGAAATAAAATTTATCCAAACCTCTGATTGGTAGAACCAAGAATTCTCTGGTTGAATGTACCAATTGATTAGTATAAAACGTTGACTTACATTATATAGCAAGTTAATTACAAAATTAAACATTATGGGCTGGATATTCAAAAGGGTTGTGCCATGCACAATAGGGTTGTGCCTGCACAAGTCCGAAATTACTCCAGTCTGCGATATTCAGCAGGAGGCAGTTGCACCCCCCAAGTCATGCTGAGCAAAAGCGCAATGCTAATGAAGGCATACTCAACCAGAGGGGGAGGAACCATGCATAAACTGCACAGCCCGATGTTCAGTCGGGCTGTGCACAGTCGTGAAGGCGCAATCCCCAACCCTGCGCCTGCATGACTTTGGAGCCAAGAGGATCAGTCGAGGCCACCCACAGCTGAGCTGCCGCATTGCAACACTGCAGCTGCCACCTGTGGGTGGCCCTCCACCTCTTCCCAGTGTCCCCTGCAGCCCGATCACGGGCATCATGCGTAACCCCATAGCCCGATCATGGGCAGAACACACTCCCCACTAGCCCGATCACTGGCATAACAGTATGAAACTCCCCCCCACTGGCCCAATCGCGGGCATAATAGTATTAAACTCCCCCCACTGGCCCAATTGAGGGCATAAAAGAACTGAACCCCTCACTAGCCCAATCGCTCACTGTGCACATATCTGGACTGCCTTGTACGGTATGGGCTGCATGCCCATTGGCTCTTGCTCTGAACAAATGGGTGTGCAGCCCTGCAGAACAGTCAGTCCAGTGGCGTGGGGTGTGAATGGTGGGGTGCTGCCACCCACTGGCTGATGGGTGGGGGATTGGGGTGGTGGGGCTCCGTGGGTGGGTGGGTGGGGGGCCACTAGATCACCAGGGTACTTGGACCTGGGGGGTTGACTCTAATGCCCATGATCAGGCTTCACGGCCCACTGGACCACCAGGGATATTGGTCTTTGGGGGTTGAACTCTGTTCTGCCCATGATCAGGCTAGTGGGGGTCAGTTCTGTTATGCCCGTGACTGGGCCAGTCGGGGAGTTCAGTTCTGTATTGCCGTGAGTCGGACCCAATGAGGAGGTTTAATACTGTTATGCCCGCAAATCGGGCCAGTGGGGGTTAATCTGTATGCCTGTGATTGGTCAGTTGTGGGGTTACTTCATGCCCACGATTGGGCTGCAGGGGGCGTCGGTCCCCGACGGCTGCTGCCTGGCAGGGCGCCAGGTGCAAGTCGTCGGGGATCAGCACACCTGCATGCTAATGGTATGCAAATTGGGCCATATGTAAATGCAAATGCCCCCCCCTGCACTTTGCATGAATTATGGCCCCATTTGCATGTCACCTTTTGAATACTGGAAATTTGTGCATGGCGCAATGGAACTTGAGCCACCACATCTTGAATGCTCCACTCTGCCCACTTGTGGTGGCGCAAGTTCCACTTCACCATGCACAGCGGCTGTGGCCGGGGGGGCAATATTCAAAGGAGTTGCTCAATAGCGCAACTCCGTTGAATATCGCCCCGGCCACACCCCAGCACAACTTTTTTGAGCAGTGCAAGGGCTTGCGCCACAGAATGGCACAGTTTAAATATCCAGCCCCATCTGTACACATTCCACTTGTTTAAAATTTCATATCTTGATACAAGTAGCAACCCCTCCTGAACATCTTCCTAACTTTTGTGTTTTAACTCCAACTGTGTCAAATACTTCATAACCATTTATATGTATACAATCATTGCTTCAGTGCCATTTTTCTTGGAAACACAGGGTATCAAATTTATCAATTAAATTTAACCATTCCCTGTCAGAAAATGTATTCAATAGACCCGCATATTCCAGGATAATAGTATTATGCCATCTTTAGAGAAACTTTTCAGAGCATGACCTTCTGCCCTTGATTCACTCAAAACAGTTTAATCACCAATAAGATTAGGCCATCATTTCTTATAACCAGCCAATTCATAATAACTATTTGATGTTAATAATGTATTCCTCTCTTCTTGCTCAAGGAGATTCTCTGGACTATGACGCGTATCCAACAGTGCAGAGTCTATTAGATGCAGCCCCATAATATAAAAGATGTCTGTTTTTTGTAAAATTGAGTCAGCTATGTATACAATTTTTACTAATATATTAATTTGCCTATCGGGTCCCATTGTTTGTTTCTTTATTTTATTGAAAAGTTTCAGCAGGAGGGGCGCACTGAACAACAAGTTGCTCATCTCACGGTGCACCCTGGTGGAAGGGTGTACAGGGACAAGCATTACAAAGTTACAACTTATATACAATCAAAAAGCAAAAGAATTATAGTGTACAGACAAATGGCAAAATGGTCAAATGTAGCAGAACAGAAAGGTACAAGGCTACAGTATATTGAAAATACCAATCCTTCCTGCGAGCAAAATAAAATTAATCTAAATATTATGCCTCCTGGTGTTCAAGCCCTTCTAAATCCTCCAATAAATCTACACACCATGAGAGGTTCCAGCAATCACATTTTCAGAACTCCTCGGTGCTGCACTGCACTTGGACAGCATGCTTTCACCTACAGGGCCCCACTCTGGATCAACTCACTTCACACTGATATGTCCAAAGCAACTAAGTTGGGTCACTTCAAGCACCTGCTGTGGCAGCACCTAGTAGCTGAGGCATCTTGTGACTGCTATCAGTAAGGTCTTCCCTCTCAGGCCCTCACCTTAAGGACAGCTGTCCTACCCCATGCCTACCCCAACAGCACCCAACACTTTCAGAACAACTCACCTTTGTTTATTTACCTTTCCCCTCCAAGTTTCCCCCTCACTGCTACTCCCCTCTAGCTACTCCCTCCTTGTACTGCCTCTCACACCCCCTTCTCTACCCCTTCTCTTCTTTTCCCCATTCACCTTCCTGACCTTAGGTAACTTAACAGTTACTGACTCAGGCATACATTGTACAATCTCTCCGTTACTTGCAAAATAGAGCGCTGTTAATTGTCTTTGCCATTTATCCTGCCATGTTTTCTGACTAGCTCTGTATCAGTTCTGCCTCTGTCTTGAAAGATTGTACTAGTAACATATTATTGTGTAAGCAATAATACCCATCAGGGTGGGTGGTATTGTGATATACCGGACTGCCCAGGGGCATAATGAGGCCCGATACCACAGATTAATAAAAATGTTAATAAAAAATTATTTTAAAATCAGTTTTGTAATTAAATAGTTCCTCCACCTGCATTAGAATGTGTTTTTATGCTGTCTGCATACTGCTAGTATTGATGCTAGAGGACACTGTCCCTAATATTGTAAAAGCAGGATGCTAACTCGCACCCTTCCTTCCCTATTATACAAAAAGAGTCTTCAGAACATTTACATATAAGATGAGGCTTGCATTTTATTTTTATATGTTAATCACAACAGCGAGATCCCACCCTGCATCCCAGCCACCTGCAGGTGAAAACGTGTCCGTTGACTCGCTAGTTTGCTACATGAGTTGGAGTTCACAAGAAGGAGAGAACTGGATAAGAAAAATATGTTAAGGTACCAGTTGTGCAGAATAAAAAAGTAAATTTCACATGTTACTCTGTTTTTATTATGTTTTCTTACTCTTGGGTCCAATGGTGCTTGAAGCAAGGTGAGCTGGGTGAAGCTTTTGGCTATCTCAGTACTTTTAGTAGTGATGGTGTGTTCTTACAGAACAGGCATGCTGATGAAAGGCAGACAGATGAGCTGTACAGTTTCCAAGGAGGCAGGGTACTCACTTTGTGAAGTGGGAAATCATTTTAAGTTTTATTTTTAAACTTTGTTTACTGATGGATAGGTTAAATTAACTAATGTGGGGATCACTACTTTATCAAATCTGTCAGACGTTGGTGTGTGTGGTACAGGAATCTTCAGGCCTCTTCATGCTATCACCCATTGAGTGATGCCTGCTGCCAGCTTGGGGTTTCAAATTTAGCAGCTGGTTTAATGGATTGAGATGCAAACATGTGAATCCACAATTTTTTTCCAACAGTACCACTTCCTATAATTTTTTTTAATAAATATAAGACTTTCACTTGATTCTGACTTACAAATGTTGTATGGGGGAATGTTACAGGCTGTGTGACAACAGGCTGATGGGACACTACGGGAAAAGGAAAATGGTGATGTGTGAGTGTTTAACATTCCAAAGTACTATAATATGTGTAAACAGGTAATTGCATCAGCACTTAAAAGCAGGGCTCTGTTGCCTTATAGATGACCATCTTGGCAGGCCTATCAGCCAATCGGATCCCAAGGATCTTTTTACCTATTTTCTAATATTTTCTAGTGACCCTTGCAATTTGTGTCAACTGTAAAACTAACTGTACTCTGTCTGTATTGTCCTTTGAGGTCGAACCTATTGAACGACCTTATGCTCACAGGTATCAATCCAAGTATTCAATAAATAAATAACAACAAATTAAAAAGTAAGCATCAGAACAATAACTACAAGTACGAATAACCCGATTAAACATTAATAGAGTATATGCAAAGTATCAGGACAAAACGTACAACCCAATTAAATGCTACATGCAAGTATCAGGACTTGGTAACATGATAACAGGACAATCATAAGTACTGTACAAAGCAATGGTCAAAATAAGTGCAGTGTAAGTACATACATTGGCATCAAAAGAGCAGCTTTGAGCTAACCTTAAGAGTGACAAATTACTTTAAAACAGCTAAGGACATTGAGAGGGGGATAGGAGAGGGTGGTGAGACTGAGCAGAGAATGAGAGTGGCAGAGCAGAGAAAAAGAAAGGCATTGTGAATTAAAAACAAGTACAGTTTATGGAGAGGAAGTTGTTTAGAACTAAAGATAGAGAGTGTGTGGGGGAGATAAGCAGATTTGGGAGGAGGTATTCCAGAACTGAGGAAAGTAATGCTAGAATGCCGACTGACCTACTGTAGTCGAGTGATGAGGAATTACCAGTAGTCAAGAGTCAGAGGATCTAAGGCAATGGTCTGGTGGAGGCAGAGCAGATATTAAGGAAGAGAGAAATGGGGAAGAGTCCTGAACCTGAATTTTGACATGAATTTGGCACTGTCTGGCTATGTACTGTTCAGAAGTGACTGAGGTGCAAAAAGGGGGGGTGGAGTGGCCCTGTATGTCAATGAAAATATCAAAGCTGCAGAAATTCAGAATACTCATAAGGAGCCAGAACTATGGGCGACCCTGGAAACAAGAAATGGGACAGCCATAAGAACTGGGGTTGTCTACAGCCCCTAGACCAGGGGTAGGACATAGACACATTACTGTTAGAAGATATACAAAACATGACAGCTAAAGGGGAGTTTCTGATAATGGGAGACTTCAACATGCCAGATATAGATTGGTCAATACCAGCAGGAACATCTGCCAGAACTAGACACATGGTGGATTCCCTGCAGGGGAAGGACCTCAAACAACTGGTACAACAACCCAAAAGAGACAGGGCTATCCTTCTATCCTGGTGAGGGGGTACAGGCAAAGTGTGCTAGCATTAAGGATGCAATAATTGAAGCAACATCCCATTGTGTTAGAGAGAAAAGGAAGGCCAAAAGAAGAAGGAAACCACTTTGGTTCTCAAAAACAGTAGCAGAAACGGTTAGAGCCAAAAGGCTGGCCTTCAGTAAATATAAGGGAATGCAGTGGGCTTAAGATAGGTAGGCATACAGAATTTCCCTAAGGGAAGCAGGGAAGGCAGTAAGGCAGGCAAAGGCCAAAACCGAGGTAACACTAGCACAAACAGCAAAAGAAGGCGACAAGACTTTTTATAGATACATTAATGAAAGGAGAAAGTCCATAGGGGGTATTGCTAAGGTCAAAGGAGATAAGGGTGTGTGTGAGGAGGAGGATCATGTAAAAGCATCTATTCAAAATAGATACTTCTGCTCAGTATTTACTGAGGAGAAGATAGGTCAGGGCCCACAGATCAGCACCATGGACACAGGGAAGGGGAGGTATGCACTAGCCCCTTCACAAAATAAATGGTCCTACAAGAGCTTGATAATCTCAGGGTGGACAAGGCAATAGGGACTGATGGCATACCTCACAGGGTACTAAAGGAGCTAAGGGTAGAACTAGCAGAGCCGTTATCAGAACTGTTTAGTGAGTCTCTGAGCACAGGAGAGGTCCCAGAAGACTGGAGAAGGTCTCATGTGATCCAGCGCCACAAAAGTGATAGCAGAGAGGAGACAGGGAACTACAGACCAGTCAGTTTTACCTCAGTAGTGGGAAAGATTATGGAGGCATTCCTTAAGGAAAGGATAGTGCAATACCTGGAATCCACAGGAGCACAGAATCCAAGACAGCATGGGTTTACAAAAGGAAGGTCCTGTCAAACTAATCTCATAGATTTCTTTGACTAGGTAACCATAGTGGTGGACAAAGGAGAAGCAGTTGATGTTGCCTTCCTTGACTTCAGCAAAGCTTTTCAATACTGTTCCACATAGAAGATTGATTAATAAGCTATGTAGGCTCAGGGTGGGTCAGAAGTTGGTCAACTGGATGGCAAACTGGTTGTTGGGCAGAAAACAGAGAGTGGTGGTAAACGGTATACAATCAGAAGAGATGCAAGTCATAAGTTGGGTACTTCAGGGATCAGTCCTGGGGCCAGTCCTCTTCAATATCTTCATCAGTGACATTGCAGATGGACTGAAGGGTAAGGTTTGTCTGTTTGCAGATGACACCAAGATCTGCAACACAGTAGATGATCCAGATGAGGTGGGTAGAATGAGAAGAGGTCTGGATAAACTAGCACAATGGTTGAATGAGTGGCAACTGGGGTTTAATGCAAAGCAGTACAAGATCATGCACATAGGGAAGAGATAGGGAAGAGAAACCCTGAAGCCACCTATAGGCTGGGAGGGAAGTTGTTGGAAGTCACAAGGGAGGAAAAGGACTTGGACATCATCATCACCGATGACCTGAAATCATCCAAGCAGAACTGTAAAGCAGTATGTAAGGTGAGGGGGATGTTGGGGTGTATTAGTAGGGGTATCACAAGTCAGAAAAGGGAGGTAATAATCCCTATTTACAAGACTCTGGTTAGGCCCTATCTGGAGTACTGCATGCAGTACTAGAGGACACACCTTCACAAGGGCATTAACCAAATTGAGGCAGTCCAGAGAAGGGATACCAAAATGGTATAGTGACTGCATCAGAAAACATATGAGGACAGATCAACAGAGCTCTGTATGTAAACCCTAGAGCAAAGGAGGGAGAGAGGTGATATGATCAAAATATTCAGACATCTTAAAGGCATTAACAAGGTGAAAGAGTCTAACATGTTTCAATATAAGAAAAATAGAAGGACAAGAAAACACAGACTAGACTTAAGAGGGGCAGGGCAGAAGCAGGACATCATTGCATGTCCCCACCCCTGGGGGTAAAAGCAAGAAAAAGAAACACACAACTAGCCACCATCAATGAAGCCTGCCCCCGGTTTCAATTACCTTCCTGGCCAGATCCCTCAGATTAGTCTCCAGGAATGCAGCAGTTTGGGCCAGTGCCACAATCCCACCTCCTGGGGGCAAGCTGGGGTGCCAGAAGAGTGGAGGCCAATATGGAAGTGGAAGCGTGGGGGTCTGTGACCGGGCAGAAGCACTGGCAGCTGGAAGCAGCAAAAAGAGAAAAATTAAAAAAAAAAGAGATGAAAATGGGTTTAAACTTACTAGTGCTATTTGTAGCCTTTTAAGGAACTTTCTGTTGATAGAATAAGGTAAAGAGGGTATTGTATCTCTACAATTCCTTCTGTCGCTTTCCTCTAGACTCCCACCATTTCACCCATCACTGCAACCTCTATCACTCTCTCTCCCTCACTCCCCTTGAAAATCGCTGCCTTCTGCACTGTAGAAACATACAGGGTGATGGAAGATAAGGACTGCAAGGCCCATCTAGTCTGCCCATTTCTTTTTCTACCTTATAAATGTGCTATCGGCCTTTGCTCTGTCAATGGCCTATCTATTCATACTCATCTGTATTGCTCCGTTATGCCCATCCCTGCACTGTATTCATATCCACCAATTCCTGAGGTAGGCCATTCCATGCATCCACCACCCTTTCTGTGAAAAAGAACTTCCTCACACTACCCCTTAATCGGCCTCCCTCTAATCTCCTGCTGTGTCCTTTTGTCCTGCTGTTTTTCTTATATTGAAACATGTTAGACTTGTTCACCTTGTTAATGCCCTTAAGGTATTTGAATATTTCGATCATATCACTTCTCTCCCTCCTTTGCTCTAGGGTATACATATTGAGCTCCATTTATCTGTCCTTGTATGCTTTCTGATGCAGTCCCTGCACCATTTTGGTTGTCCTTCTCTGGACTGCCTCAATTTGATTTATGTCCTTGTGAAGGTGTGGCCTCCAGTACTGCACACAGTACTCCAGAAGGGGCCTAACCAGTGTCTTGTAAAGAGGGATTATTACCTCTCTCTTCTGACTTGAGATACCCCTACTAATACACTCCAATGTCCCCCTAGCCTTACCTACTGCTTTATTTGTCTGCTTGGATGATTTCAGATCATCGGTGGTAATGATACCCAAGTCTCTTTCTTCCCTTGTGACTGCCAGCAACTCCCCTCACAGCCTATAAGTGGCTTCAGGGTTTCTCTTCCCTATATGGATGATCTTGTACTTCTTTGCATCAAACCCCAGTTGCCACTTTTCCAACCATTTTGCTATTTTATCCAGATCTCTTCTCATTCTGCCAACCCTATCTGGATCATCTGCTCTGTTGTAGAGCTTGGTGTCATCTGCAAACAGACAAACCTTACCCTCCAGTCTATCTGCAATGTCACCGATGAAGATATTGAAGAGGACTGGCCCCAGGACTGATCCCTGAGGTACCCCACTTGTGACTTGCATCTCTTCTGACTGTATACTGTTTACCACCACTATCTGCGTTCTGCCTGTCAACCAGTTTGCCACCCAGTTGACCAACGTCTGACCCATCCCGAGCCTACACAGCTTATTAATCAATCTTCTATGTGGAACAGTATCGAAAGCTTTGCTGTAGTCAAGGTAGGTGAAATCAACTGCTCCCCCTTGGTCCAGTACTCTGGCTACCTAGTCAAAGAAATCTATGAGATTAGTTTGACAGGACCTTCCTTTTGTAAACCCATGCTGTCTTGGATCCTGTGCTCCTGTGGATTCCAGGTGTTGCACTATCCTTTCCTTAAGGAGTGCATCCATAATCTTGCCCACTACTGAGGTAAGACTGACTGGTCTGTAGTTCTCCGCCTCCTCCCTGCTACCACTCTTGTGGAGCTGGATCACATGAGCCCTTCTCCAGTCTTCTGGGACCTCTCCTGTGCTCAGAGACTCACTAAGCAGTTCTGCTAATTGCTCTGCTAGTTCCACCCTTAGCTCCTTTAGTACCCCGGGATGTATGCCATCAGGTCCCATTGCCTTATCCACCCTGAGCTTATCAAGCTCTTGAAGGGACTAGTGCACACCTCCCTCTCCCCAGTGTCCATGGTGCTGATCTATGGGCCCTGCCCTACCTTCTCTTCAGTAAATACTGAGCTGAAGTATGTATTTTGGATAGATGCTTTTACATGGTCCTCCTCCTCTCACGCCCCCTTATCTCCTTTGATCTTAGCAATACCCCGTCTGGACTTTATCCTTTCACTAATGTATCTATAGAAAGTCTTGTCACCTTCTTTTACTGTTTGTGCTAGTGTTTTCTTGGTATGGGCCTTTGTTTGTCTTACTGCCTTCCCTGCTTCCCTGCTTCCCTTAAGGAAGTTTGGTATCTTCTAACAGTAATGTGTCTATTTCCTCCCCCTGGTCTGGGGGCCTGTAGACAACTCAGTCTGTATGTCTGTCCCATTACCTGTTTCCAGGGTGACCTACAGTTCTTCTTGCTTCTTATGTGTATTCTGAATTTCTGTACCTTTGATATTTTCATTGACATACAGGGCCACTCCACCCCTCTTTTTGCACCTTGGGCTCTTCTGAACAGTACATAGCCAGGTACTGAAGTCTCCCAAGTGTGGTTACTGGTAAACCATGTCTTGTTAATTGCTACTATGTCCAGTTTAGCCTCTATATTATTGCTTGCAGGTCTGGGATCTTGTTTCCCAGACTGCAAGCATTTGTGTACATGATTTTCCATTTGCCAGATTTCAGTTTGTTAGTTGTTGGGTGAGGTCTGGCATTTCCCATGTGTGTCACATGGGGAGCAAGACCTTTTTCTTTACCTGGTGATGTAAATGTATTACAAACATGCTGAACTTCTGATTGACCACTAGTTGAGGGGGGAGGGTTGTTCTTCCCATTCGAGGTTTGGGGTGCTACACCCCTCTCCCCATTTGCTAGTTTAAATATTCTGCAAAGAAGTCAAACTTCTGCCCCAATGCACTGATTCCCTCCTTAGTCAGATGCAGTACATCAAATTTAAAGAACTTTTGCTCCCAAAATTGCCAGTTCCCTACAAATTTGTGTCCTTTCTCCTGGCACGAGCCATTGAGCCACATGTTTAGCTCCCCTATCTTCCCTTCTCTGACCTTCCGTCCATCTGCCCCCCTCTCCCAGACTGGCAGGATCTCAGAGAAGGAGATGCTCCATGAAATGGTTGATAGTTAGTCCCCCAGCCTGGTCTCCACAACTGACCAGCCGGCAAGATCATTAGTCCTTATGCGCACCACAACGTCAATGTTTTCTTTTTCTCCCTGAACAATTTTAGCAATGCAGTCAGTGTCTCTCCAAACTGATATACCTAGGAGATATCTGACCATTACCCCTGGCTGGAGATAGGTATCAACTCTCCGAATCATGGAGTCTCCTAATATCAGAATTTTTTTGGATTTCCTTTTTGCTTTTTTCATTTTTGTTCCTGTTTTGGGTGTGTTTTGTTGTGCTAGCTCCTGTGCTGTAGTGTCCTGTTCTTCAGTGTCCTCTGCCCTTTGATTTATTTCAGAGATAGAGGCAGATACCTGTTTGTAGTTTTTATATGTTTTTTGGAGGCAATATGTTGGAGAGCACCGAGTGATGTGTCACCCAATTTGCCCCTCCTAACCACCTGCCAACCTCCTAAACCAATTACACTCTGTGGTCGAGGTGCTTCTGTTTGATGTTGGAGAAATGTCGATGGTTCTTATAATATATTTTCTCTTGAATATGCAATTTGAGGTGCACAATCTCTGCCCATACTGCCTAGAGCTGAGCCCTTAGATCTCCAATGGCCCAGCATGTAGGACAGTGTCCTAAATCCTGTAAATCTGCCCTTCTGAAAAGTGTTCCTCAGTACCTGCAGTTAATGATTTCCATTCCAGATAAGTTGCTATGTTTATAAGCTGGTCAGAGTAATTAGAAGGAAGAAAATGAAAGCAAAAGTTTGATTTTGTGTTTTGTTTGTTTTTGTATAACTTGTTATAACAAGTTAAATTCCTAATGCCCCTGTAAATGAAGTCACCTTGTGGATACCCCACTGATCCTCCCCTTCCTGCTTTGCCACAGGAAGTGTCACAAATGTGCTACCCTATAAAAGAAGTGTAGTGTGGGGTGGTTGGGGATGGGGGTGGGTGGTTGGGCCCTTCCCCTGCTGAAAAAGAAGAACCACGGACAAAAGAAACACATGGAATGGATGGTAGACAAGTGGAACAACCTGCCAGAGGAAGTTCTGTGGGCTGAAACAATCACGGGATTTAAGTATGCATGGGATAGACATGAGGAAATTCTGGTGGTCAGGGGTAAGGGGCAACAGACTTCTAGGAAAACATTAAGAGAACTTATAAGCTCAAATAGGCAGACTGGGTGGGCCATAGGCCCTTATCTGCTGATAGCTTTTATGTATTTATGTATCTAGTGTGAACTGAGGTTTACTGATACTAGCTAATGTTTTGGTTGATTCTAAAAATCAGAAAACATTAGAACCTGGCTGGTTCTAAAATTTAGCTAGTCTTTATTCCAAGAAGGAGAAATATTTAAAAGCATAATATGTTGACATAATTTAGCTTATATAGGACTCATCATACTGTCCTCTCACACTTTTCTTGCTTGTGCAGTAGGGGTGGGTGAAAGTGTAAATTTCCACCGTTGTGGAAGTTCCACGATACTTCAAAAATTTTGCTGAATTTTACACTCTTTCGCCGGTGGCTGAATTCCGAACTTTCACCAAATGACTGCAGATTTCCACCTAGTACTGCAGCATTTAATTATGAACTGCAGATGTTTTGCATGACATGTGAAAATAAAGTGTCTTGCTTAGTATTTCACTGTATATCATGTAATTATCCATGGTTTGCATTACTTCTGTGGGTTTTTTTCCCCGCAGTTTAATACATAAGCCACAGAACTGAACACTGACTGATCTGTTCTGTGGATTTTTTTTGCTGCAGTTTAATACATTAACCTGCATTTCTTACATTTATTCCGCAGTTTTCGGTGGAATTTCTGTGACAGTTGTTGAAATGATTTCTGTACTTTTGAGGAAGTGAAAATCCGACTTTTGCAGAAATACTGCCAGTGGAATTTTTTTTTTTTTGCACACCTCTATTGTGCAGTTTTCATGGGAACAGGATCTCTGTCACAAGGTGTTCATCTGCACCTGCAGATCTTATACAACTGACGTCATAATCCTCTGGATATGACATAAAAATCATTTCTACTGCAGCTAGTTATGGTGTCACAATTGGGGGATTATGATGTAACTTGCAGACAAACAGTCTGAGCAGACAAAGGCCAAGTACTAGATTTTAGCCGCTCAAATTGCTGGTAGCTCCAGGTATGCTGGATATATGATGCACCTGGCTTTCAGCACAGTACTAGGATTTTAGAGTCCTTGCATCCCTCCAACACCAACTAGACCATCTTTTTGTGGTCTAGTGCGCATCACTATTTTGAGTCTCTGACATAGAGCTTGCTCCCAAGATTTGGCACAACTTAAGTTGCCATAAAGCAGGGAAACTGTCACAAGTACCCCTGACCTTGGAAAATTGGACAGCAGTTGTGACAACCATGGCTAGTGTAGTTGTGTCGGTATCAGGGTTTGGGGAAATGCTTGCTGCAAGCCCTGCAACAACTTTTTAAAATCCGGCTCCTAGTGATACGGGTAGCCTTAATGAAAATGCTGTATGTAGTAAAAGAATGTCAGGAATATCTGACTGTCACGATGAGTTGTGTCTAAATATATAAATATTATATAATTATATACTACAGGCTGTACTACAGGCACTTAAATCTTCTTGTTTATACAATCTGATCAAGCATGCCCCTTGATATCTAGTAACGCAACACTCCTGTCTATTCCTATGCATTTTACAATTATGCATTTTACAAATATGAACAAACAAGCCTTTTCCCTCTTTTAATTGAAGCTCTGGAACTCACTTCTATCTAACCTTAGGCTTTCTCAGTCACATAAACATTTCAAGTGTGAGCTACACAGGTTCTTACTGTATGTTCAACTGATAGTGCTGTGCTTCTGTACCTGATGCACTGTACTGTGTACAGTGTATAATTGCCTGTCACATTCCATTGTACTTATGTTGAGCTTAGTTGTTATTGCACTGCTTACTTGTTTGGCTATCAGCTGCTTTATTTCTTACATCTGTGCTAATTGCTACCTTTTGCAATATGTTATTGTTGTTTGATGTTTGTATTTCTCCTGGATCATTTGCGAAAATAGGCGTTTTGTCTAGTACACCTACCTGTAAAAAAAACAAAAAGCAAACAAATAAAAAAATAGTTGAATAAATAAATCACTAGCCAGCATTTTTAATGTATGCATACCTGAGTTATAATTTTTCATCACAACCAGTTGGTTGAACAGCGAGCTGTTAATCAAGTTCTCTCCTTGTCAACTGTACACCTGACTCAAAGAACTGAAGTCAGTTTAAATAAACTAAAACACATCACCAAACACAATTTTCACAAGTGAAAAACAAACATCTTCAGATAAATAATGTACCTCTCTCCTCTGAGTGAAACTTTTCACAAAAGTATACAGCAGTTCTCTGAAGAATCTGCAATAGGAAAAAAAAAGTCCTCTTTCTCTTTCTATCAATCTTGAGCTCTGACATAATCAGTCATAGATTCATAGATATGTGTTGGCAGACAAGGACCCTCCCGGACAATCAAGTTTGCCCATTCCCTCCTCTTCTTGTCCCCCTCTCCAAGTTTTCCTCCTTCCTCCCCTTGACAATCCCTTGTGTTTGTCCCAGGCCGTCTTGAAACCCTCCACTCTACTGGCCCTCACCACCTCCGCCGGCAGTCCATTCCAGGGCTCAGCTACTCTCTCTGTGAAGTTATTCTTTTTAACATTTCCGCTAAACCAGCCCCCCTCCAATTTTAATCTGTGCACCCTAGTTATTGTGTCTACCTTCCCTGCAAACCAGCTCTCCCCGACTTTACTGATCCGCTTCACATACTTGAATGATTCAATCATGTCCCCTCACTCCCTTGTCTCTAGAGGATGCAAATCTAGCTCCTTCAACCTCTCCTCATATGACTTCCCATTTAGCCCATGTACCATTTTAGTGGCCCTTCTCTGCACCCTTTCCATGCCATCTATGTCTTTCAGTAGATGGGGCCTCCAGAACTGCACCCCATACTCCAGGTGTGGCCTAACCCTGGAGCTGTAGAGTGGCATCAGCACCTCCCTCCTTCTGCTGGTTATCCCACTCCCTATGCATGCCAGGATCCTATTAGCTTTGCCCACTGCCTTGCTGCACTTGGTCCCCATCCTAAGGTCATCAGAGATTATAACTCCAAGATCCTTCTCCTGCCTGGTTGCAGCCAACATCTCGTCCCCTGGTGTGTATGTGGTATTTGGACATAGTCATAATAGGAACAGAAATAAATTGCTTAATGCACAGACTGGACTAATACACAATGAGTTTACTATTTTTCTTTATCTAGAAGTTTTCAACAAGTAAAAACAAACATGTTTTAAGCACTGTTTTTGTTGTCTATTTCTCTATGCTAAATCCATAAACCAATCCTTTATTAAAAACGCTGGACAGTAATTACAAAAAAAATAAATAAAAAGACATGGGTTGGTGAGTGAAACACAGAATTTTATGCAAATCCACAGTGTGAGGTGGTTTTATAAAGCCCTTGAACTTCACTCTCTGTTTTACGTACTGTTACATCCCATACTTTGGATGTGTATAAAATGCTGCTTACACACACCAACCCATGTAATATTCTCTCTGTATTTCAATTTTTCCCCCTAGCAGTATCAGAGGAGATGTTAAACTAGAAAACACCCATTATAAATCAGTATAAGTGTTTTGAGATGCGACTCAGAAATTAATATGCCATTAATATATAATGGATTTGCAAACCTGTGTTCATTACTATGTCCAAAAATAGGTGAAAAACAAAGATGTTTTTAAACTTTTTGAATTCTTAGTAGAAGCAGTTCTGATAAAACCAGAATAAGGTTCTCCAGTTGTTGGAGCCATGCCTTTTCATAAAACCTTTCTTCATTGTCTCAATTGAGCATTTACTTTTCTTTATTTTTTCTGTAGGAAAGCAATGGTCCTTTCATTTTTTCCTTTCTCCCCAAAGGAATTCTATGCATAAGATATGGATTATCTATGTAATATAATATTTTCTGCATGATCCATTTGCTCACTGTTCACAAACGTTTACTGAGGTTGCCCAGTAAATCCCAACCAGCTAAAGCCTTTTCCTTGAAAAGTCTCATTTTTAGTTCCTGTATGGTACAAACTTTTTTTTTTAGTTAAGATGAAGCTTCTTTAATTCCTTTCAATTTTCTCTGTATTTATTCTCTGACTGAGACAGTACAACAGCACTCGTTAAATTGGATCATATAACCCATCTTGCTGGAGGGATCATAATTTATTCAATTAGAATCAATTCTGTAACCTAAGGGGGTCCCATTGCTACCTTACATAGCTTCATGTGCTACTGGCATCTGACACACTGATTGCTGAGAATCCTCCTGGGTAGAACACTACTGCTTGCATGGCTCCTTCTTAAGGGAACTTTTTTCTGTTCCTCTAGGACACTAAGTTTAGAATTCTGATCGACTGTGATTGAAGATCAATACTACAGACTTTAATAGTGACCCTAGAGGGCTGCTCAGGGTTCCAGGATCTGCCTTCTCATTACATTCTTCAAAAATCAGTCTTAACTGAGGCGGATAAACCTCCCATTTAGGCAGAGCCATAGGTCAGATTATTTGAATCATATTCTCTGATGCTACAGTATAACCTTCAGAACAAAGTATTGAATTCATATGCTCTCTGACTGCTGATCATAGCTCCTTTAAAGTGAATGGAAGCGTTGCACAGTTTCAGTACATAGTTTCATACCCCCATTCTTATCCATTCATGTCTTTCTTATTTTGTCTCTCTCCCTGATCTTTAAAACCAGCTCCCTCCCATGATATTAAAGATGCTCTAATCAGTGACACCATTAGTTACAATCAAACACTGACTCCTGATCCTGATGTCACTGCTTGTATGAACTGTTATTAGCTTTGGTCAGAGTCAAAACAGTTGCTAATGCATTAACCCTTAGGCTGCTGGAAGATTTAGAACGCATAGGTTCTTAGGACAAGATATCTTGTCGGCAGCAGCCTAAGGGTTAATATGGCAAGGAATGTAGAATGAATGAGTGACTTGGATTGTAATTAGTATTATGCAATAATCCCACTAGTCATACACATAAACACAAACACAGTAAAACACTGTTGCATGCAGGCACATAAACACACACACACACCATTTTTTTCAGTTGTGTGAAATAAAAGTAGCTAACACATAACCTCTCTCATTTGTGGCAAAGATTTAATTCCAATCCTGTGTTATTTTTATCAGCAGCACTCATGTATCCTCATCTAGAACCTGGTTCGATGGAGATTTCTTCAAGATGTTCAGCATCTGAAAACTAAATTAAGGCAGGATGCTATGAACCACTCCTCTCAAAACCCCAAAATGTGTGGAACTCGAAATTAGGGAAGGATCATACTCCAACAAGTATCCTTAAATATGGCACAGTTAGAATTTTGCAGAATTACGCACTTCTTAGAGTGTGTACAATTCTTATTTTAAACCCCAATTTCTAGTTCTTATAGTTTTGTACTTTGGTCAGAAATGAGCAGCAATTCTGTCTTTAATTGATTTTCCAGCTTCATACAAAAAAAAAAAAACTACTGCTGGCCCCAGCAAGACATAAATCTCATGACTCTCCAATCTTTATTTTAGTCACAGAGCAACACAGTGCCATTCCCTTCTCCTCTTGCAGTACTATCACCCAGTCCAGTAAATAAGGAACAGCGTAGCACTGAGCTCATCTACTGTGGGCATTTCTGGTCCTCACAGTGGTGGGACGTTTAAACATTGTGGATGTTTTATGTCCTAGTATGGATTCTCCCTTACCACATGCAGCAGTCTGCAGATCAGGGAGTGAGCATAAAGAGGAAGTGAGAGAGAAGGATGTTTATTTATAAACAAATATTATCTGGTTAAGAACCCATTCCTGTTTCCCCCAAATGACAATAACCACACCATCAAATAGGTTAAAGCAGTAGCACATGATAGCAGTGAACATTTTGACCTATACTTTTTTATTCTATTTTAGAATGTCTCATTTAGTCTTTGGTAACCGGGTAAGACCCACTAGGCATAAGTGCCTGTTTTCAGGGGCAACCTTGGAGCACTGGGGAGGTTAAGTGACTTGCTCAGAGTCATACCGTATGCAAGTGAAGGTTGTGGGAATCAAACCCCAGTCTACTGGATGTACACAGCTCATTCTCAGCTCATTACTATAACCTCTAGGCTTTACTGCCAGCCATACTACAAAACCTGGTCAGAGTCACATTATGAACACTCCTTTTTTTATTTCAAACTGGAACAAAAGTGTTAAAGCAGGCTCAAAATTGGGTTAAAATGTATTACACAAGTCAGGAAATAAGGGGCAATCTAAAAAAGAAAATATATATAGGTTAACATTTTCATTGATCTCATGCAATATGGGTCATAGTGATCCTGCTCCCTGATTACCCAGTCAAAGAAATCCATCATATTTGCATGATCTCCCCCTGCGAATCCATACTGCCTGTGGTCTTACAACCCATTGGATTCAAAATACTCTACCAGTCATTCATTCAGTAATGTTTCTGTTACTTTCCCCACTACTAAAGTAAGACTGACTGACCTATAGTTGCTAGCCTCTTCCATGCTGGCACTATTATGCATAGGGACCATATCAGCGCTCTCTTTCAGTCCTCCACAACCACACCTGTTTCCAGAGACCTGTTGAACAAATCTGTCAGTGGGGAAACTAGCACCTCCCTGAATTCATAGAAACATGGAATTTGATGTCAGATAAGGACCACCTGACCACCCAATCTACCCATATTTCAGTACCTACATTGTTACTGCAGACACTACTTAATCTTTATTTCTTTCTCCGCTCTTCCATTCCATTAAGATTCCCCTTATGCCTATCCCATACATTCTTGAACTCCACCACTGTTTTAACCCCAACCAATTCTGCTGGAAGACTGTTCCAGGTATCCACAACCCTTTCTGTAAAGAAGTACTTCCTCACATCTCTCCTGAGTCTAACCCCCTCCAACTTCACTGCATGTCCCCTTTTTCTTGAGCATATTTTTTCCTGAAAAATTCTCCATTTCTGTACTTTATTTACTCTTGTGAGGTATTTAAAGGTCTCTGTTATATTCCCCCCTTCTCTCTTCCACGGTATACATATTTAGGTTCTTTATTCTCTCCTTGTAGGGCTTCTGATGCAGACCATGCATCATTTTAGATGGCTGCTCTGGATAGCCTCCACTCTGTGTCCATCACGAGATGTGGTCTGCAGATTTGGGTACAGTACCCTAGGTGGGGTCTCACCAGCAATTTATTCAGAGGCAATACCACCTCCCTCTTTCTGCTGTTGATAACCCTCCCTATGCACCCCCAAAATCCCTCTAGCCTTCCTAATTACCTTGTTGCATTACCTGGCCACCTTTAGACAATCCAGTATGATTACTTTGGGTCTCTTTACTGTTTGGTGGTCATTACTACCTCTCTACCCATTTTGTACTCCACCCCTGGGTTTCTGTGCAGTAAGTGCATGATTTTAGTACTATTTTGCATTGTAACCCAGCTTCTATTCCTTTGACCAATCCTTGAGTTTTCTCTGGTCTCTACTCATTTTTCCACACCCTCCTGGTGTGTGCAGACTACTGCAGATTTTGGTGTCACCTCCAAAGAGGCAAACATTTCCTCCCAGCTCCTCTGCAGTGTCACTTATGGAGACATTAAAGAGGACAGGTCTCATCACTGATTTCTGGTGCACTCCACTGGTCACCCTCCCTTTTCTGGAATGAACTCTGTTTACTACCACCCTCTATCACTTATCCCCTAACCAGTTTCTTACCTGATTTACCACCTTTGGACCACCCCAAGCTGCCCTGCTTTCTTTCGAGTCTCCTTTGTGGAGTATTGTTGAGTGTCTTACTGAACTGCAGGTAGGCAATGCCCACTGCTCCACCTTGATCTAATTCACTGGTTACCCAGTCAAAGAAATCTATCAGAATCATTTGACATGTCTCCCCCCACAATGAATCCATGCTGCCATGGGTCATGTAAACCCATTGGATACAAGATATTTCATAATCCTTTCCTCTAACAATGATTCTATTAACATTCCCACCACCAATGCCAGGCTGAATTGCCTACAGTTGCCAGCTTCCTCCTTGCTTCTACTCTGGTGAAGTGGGACTACATCTGCCCTCCTCCAGTCTTCTAAAACCACTACTTTTTCCAGTGAGTTGTTAAATAGGGCTGTCAGAGGTGCATTCAGTACCTTCTGGAGCACTCTCAATAACCATGGGTGGACCCCTTCTGGCCTCATCGCTTTGTCCACTTTCAGATTTACGAGTCCCTTTGGGACTCTTCTAATGAAAACAATTAGTGTCCACCTCCCTCCCTCACTCCCTCAAAAGCTCCTGTTTCTTTTTTGTGGCCCATCCCTTCTCCTTCATCTGTGAACATTGAGCAAAGTATTTCTTCAGGATATCTTCTTTTCAAGGTCTCCTCTACACAGTATCCATCTTCCTTGCTATCCTTACAATCTGTCCCCTGGTCTTTCTCTTTGTACTTCAGTGCCTAAAACATGTATTGACCCTTTTTGTTACTGCCTGGGCTATTCTAGCCTCAGTTTGCACCATCATGGTCCCTGTTTTCCCTGTTTCCACCTGTTTGCCTGATACACCTACATTTCTACCTCTCTCTGTGTCTTCTTACACCTTTTGAATATTACCCTTTTAGTGTGTCCAAAAAGAAAACCAGTAAAACTGCTTGGTGAGGTCAGCACTATGAAAGGCTACAGTGAATAAAGGGACAGTCTCTCTGTACTGTTCACAGAAAAATACTTTTATTGCACAAAACATGAATAAAAGACAAATGTAAAACACAATAAAAAATCTCTGGTGTCCCAGAATGTTCTCACCCATGCAGGTATCAGCCATTTTGAAAGACCTCTTGACAAACTTGCTACTTGCAGGAATTGCTGTAGTCCAACAGCGCCAAACGAACTAGTTATAGGTAGCAGTTTAGCAAGTGTGACACATGCTGTGTTTGTGAGACCAGCAGCTCATAACAGCATGGAAAAAGTATATGCATAGTGCACTTACGTGTCAATCAGCCTTTCATCTTCAGAGCATGCCACCTCCACTATTAGCAGTGTTTAAAAGTAGGAGGTTGAAAGCAACAGTGCCTAAAAACTCAAAAGTGTTGTGCAAAAGTAGGTTATGCAAAGTACAGTGTGCAAAAGCAAAAAAACATATTGTGCAAAAATATCCAGCTAAAAGTAGAAAGCCAAAGATATGTGCAACTTGCCAAAAACACATAATAAACAACAACTCATAAAACCCCACAAGGCAACAAACACATACAGGGACAGAGTTGAAAAGTCATATCCCAAATGTGGAAAGAGCATGAAAGTCATAGCCACATTATACAATAGTCAAATAATAAAAGACAGAGCTGCGAAGTCATATCCTTTAACATAAGTAGAGCACGTGCAAGTTATACCTATGTGAGATTTTAAAGCTGCTATCACTATCAATGCAAGGGGGGGAGAGATCTAAAAATTGAATATTTGGGGCCAGTGGATATAGTTGAAATATATGCAAAATGGGTAAATTCAGGTAACTATGCAAGGGAGTGTCTTCATTAAAACAGAGGGATATCAGGCTATTCATGGTGAAAATCCAGAATGCTTCCTTCTGCAGAAGCTTTATCCCCAAGTCACCTCCTCTTAACCCAGTATCAATCTTTTCCAGTCCGACAAACCTAAGTGATGCTGGGGATCTGTGTTTCACCTCTATATAATGCCTGGCTATGGCATAGTCTAGGTTAGAGTTCCTTATTGTCCCCTTGTGTTCTCAAATCTTGGCTTTCAATGCTGTCTAAGTTTGGGTAATGTATGACATGCTGCAAGGGCATGTTAACATGTAAATAACTCCAGTTGAGCTGCAGTTAATAAAACAGTCAATTTCATAAGACTTTCCGATCATGGAGGATTGAAGGCTCTGTTCTGGTTTTTATGAATTGCTGTTTATTCTGAGTTTCTGCAAGTTGCACATATCTTTGGCTTTCTACTTACTGTAGCTGGATATTTTTGCACAGTAAGTTTTTTGCCTTTGCACACTGTACTTTGTATAACCTACGTACTTTTGCACAATGCTTTTGAGTTGTAGGCACTCTGTCACTTTAAACCTCCTGCTTTTAAACACTGCCAGTGGGGGAGGTAGCATGCTCTGAAGATGACCTAAGGTTGGTCGATATGTAAGTGCACTACCTGTATGTTTTTTCCACACTCTTATGTGCTTCCAGTCTCATGAACACTGAGTGTGTTGCTGTTACTAAACTGCTATCTGTAACTAGTTAGTTTGGCACTGTTGGGCTACAGCAGTTCCTGCAAGCAGCAAGCATGTCAAAAGGCGTTTGGAAACAGCTGACACCACCTGCATAGGTGAGAACTTTCTGGTACACCAGAGTTTTTTACTGTGTTTTACATTTGTTTATATACATGTTTTGTGCAATAAAGGTCTTTTTCTGTAAAGAGTACAGAGAGACTATCCCTTTATTCACTGTAGCCTTTCATTGTGCTGACTTCACCAAGCAGTTTTACTGTTTTTCTTTTTGGACAGGTCTACTTTTGTCTCTGAGGTATTTCTAGTGCACTGTCTCTGTTTATAAGTAGCACCCCCCACTCCTCTGAGATTAGTTTTTTTTAACTTTGCTACTACCCTTTTTGCCCACTGTTCCTCTACACCACCAAGGACCCAGATCATCCTTCCTGTCAGGTCATCCTGATGCATTCACCCATATTTTCCTTTGCCACAGTTGGAAGGTTCCTTTTGAACCCTGGGTGTACTCCCTCTGGTTCCATAGCTTTTTCCCACCTTCAGATCTTCAAGTCCCTTCTGGACTCTTTCCTCTGAACATGGGCTTCTGTCTACCTTCCCTCCATTTCTGCTGCTCCTTGGTGGTCTATCCATAAACCTCCACTGTAAAGACTGAGCAGAAGTACCTGTTTAGGATATCTGCTTTCTCTTGGTCCTCGTCTGCACAGTCTCTCCCCTCTGCCCTTTTAATCCTCACTATCCCTCTCCTCCCCTTCCTTTCCTATTCTCACTTATGTATTTGAAGAAAGTCTTTTCCCCACTAGTGAACCCTTTGGTCATTCTTTTCTCTATCCATGCCTTTGCTTACCTCACCACCTTGCCTGCTTCTCTCTTCTTTACTAGTTATACCTTTCTGTCTTCCTTCCTCTGTATTTTCTTATACCTCCTAAATGTTATCTTTTTTCCTTCGCCATCTTTGCCACTTCCTTAAAGAACCATAATGGTCTTTCTCACTTTCTGCTTTTACTCACTTCCATCATACAGAGGTTGTTGTTTAGTTATACCTTCCCTTATATTGGCTCACTGTGCCTCCATCCCAGCGGCAATGCCCCTCGTTAAGGCATTTTCTGAGACTGTCCCCTATTTCTTTAAAATATGCTCTCCTAAAGTCCAGGACCCTCATTCTCCTTTAGTTAGCCTCTTTTCCAGTCTTTATGTTAAACTACACTGTATGTTGATCACTGGTACCCAGGAGACTGCCCATCTGTGAGGTCTGCAACACTGTTCCTGTTTGTAAGCACCAAGTCCAGCACTACCCCATCCCACGTGAATTCTTTGACTAGCTGCCTGAGAAAAGCCCATTGTAGGGAGTTAAGAATAACCCTGCTTTTTGGCAAAGCTGCAGTTAGAAGGCTCCACTATACATCTTGCTGATTAATGGTGCTGCTAATTCATACACTTCATATGTTTGTTAATAAGCTTGAGTATAAATATGTGAGGCTTTCATCCGATCTTCATCCTCTGAAGAAGACATGGTGGCACATCAAAATATTGGGAAGTGTCTTGGTGTCAGTGGTCCTTGAACCAAACTCAAGCCACAGTGAGATAAATATACAGTACTTACTATTTTTAATTACCTGTTGTATCTGATATTTTCAATAAATTAATATTCAGGGTTATCTCACTCTGCTGGTTCCATGTCATATAAGCAAAAATATTTCGGTGACTTGCACAACAATGAGTGCAATTCTAGAAATACAAATTAGCCAACACAAGGCAAGACAAGGCAAATTTATTTAAAAGACGCCCAATCCCGGAGGCTCTGGGCGCCGTACAAATTTTAAAACATTATACACAAACAATCAACAAATAAAAATAATAAAGCACAAATTCTATACTAAATCATACTCTAAACATCGAATGCTTGTGAGAATAATAATGTCTTCTTCGAACCTTGAAGACATCTATCGTGGGGGTCTCTCTGAATGTAGCTGGTAAAGAGTTCCATAGAATGGGAGCCACAAAACTAAAGGCTCTGTCGCTGGCTGATTTAAGCCTTGTTCTAGGAACAGTCAGGAGGTCACCACTGGATGATCAAAGAGGGCGGATAGAGGGAGTAGATGTCAGAAGGACTGACAGGTAACCAGGGCCCTGTCCGTGTAGGACAACCACTCCAACAACTACAAAACCAATGAACAACAGCCACACAGTAAAATTATTATGTAATGCTGGGGGACTTTGCCCCCCACACCCACCTTTGTGGGGGGCTATGCCCTCTACAACCCACAAACTAAAATAAACAACTCTGGGTGTGGGCGGACACTGAGGGAAAGTGGAAATACATGGGAGGGGGAAACAGTATCACAGGCAACACAACACAAAAAGGAACATGCCTAAAGCCAGTCACAAACTTAGGACCATCACCACAGCAGTCAGCGACCCTATCCACCACACCAGGCAGACAGCTCAGCAGTAGCAGACTTCACTGCTGTATTCATCCAGCATAATACCACACCTCCCTAGCCTCCCCGTGCTTCACCCCCACTATTTTGTTCCTTTTTAATCACGATTCCCTGCTACCACAAAACTTCCCCCCTCACAACTCTGCTTCACAGACCTTTAGTTCAATCAATCAAACTTCATTTTACCAGACGAAAACACCACTGAGTATAACTCATTTACAAGGTGAACCTGGATGACTACACAACAATTCCAAAAACAGCAACACAGTTAAATGCACAGAAAACAATTGTAACATAATGGACAGTTGAAGGTACTGTACATGTCAGAAAAGGGTAATGATCTAATACAGTACTGAAAACACATATCTTGCACAGAGCATATATACAAAAGAAAACAGAATGTACAATAAGAAGAGAGAACATGTCCGAATAGGGTAAAAAAACTAATGAAACTGCACATGTTGCTGAGAGCATCATTAAATAGAAAACAATATGTACAAGTGAACCACATGGAGGGGTTAGAGGGAAGAGTAAAAGAAGACACTGAGACAAGGTATAGGAAGGACAAGTGAGGGGGTTTTGATCAGACTAACACGTGCACGATTTCAGCAACTGATCAGACAGACTAACACTTGAAATAAAGCATCAGTGGAAGCAATTACAGGATTTCTTGAAAGAACAGACAAGCATACTTTTGAACATGGACAATTTTACTGGAAAGGCTAACTTGAGGGTTTTTTGAAGATTGCTGCACAGTACGGGAAGAGTATGACTTATAGAGGATCTTCCAAAATGGGATCTAGTTTTAGGGATAATAATGGTGAAGTAGGAGAGGCTTCTTAGGGAGTAGGTACGATTCAACTCTCTCACCCTCTTGCTTTAAGGTTCCACCTTGATGTTGTCCTTATGTCTGGTTATATCAAGTTGGAATCTTTTACCCAATCTTCCATAGATAAAATGTAGTCTCAGTTCTGCAAGATAATCAGTCTCCTTCTGGCATATATCCACAGATTTCTGGCTCATTCTTAATTTTTTCTTGCTTGAATAACCACTGAGTAAGTCCAGTTTGAGCAAAAGAGGAGCTTGTTGAGCTATTAGTGTAAGAGAAAGACAGAAAAAAATGGTAATACTCTAATTGAGTTTACCTACTTCTCTATTATCATACAGCCCTAGGTTTAATACTGTTATATACTTTATATCAGCTTTATAAGTTATACAAGAAAGAAATACCATATAGATCAGTAAACTGTTATAAAATCTCCAACATGGGATTATACTTACTCCATTGACATTCTGTAGAGATGCTAAATATCCCAAACAGGTAACGTGCAAGATAGTGTGATATAATTAAAAGCAGGACATTACAATTTTTCTGTACAACAAGCAGCAAGGCAGCCAGCAAAATCTCAGCACTAGACTGCGCTCAAGCAACAATTCCTCTGTTGTAGTTAAATGGCCAGAGCAACAAAGAAAGAGAGGCCACATGCACTTGTTTAGCTTTTATGTTACCAGCTCATTAAAGTGCAAATATAAACCAGCTGTTTTGTAAAAGTCAAACAGTACTGCTTCTCACTCTGGTCAAGAAATGACAATCTTATCAGAGAATGCCCATGCATGTCCTTTAAGTCCACTGTCACTAGACTTTTTCATGCAAATTTTAAAATAAAAAAAAATAAAACATATAAACATTAAAATACAAAAGTAAAATATCCTCTTTGTTTTACAGAATCCCAATGTTTGCTGTTATTATCTATGTTATTTCTGACGCAGCAAAAGTTAAAATGATAACAGTTACAGTTACAAGTCTGAACTCCTACTATTATAACTGGTAATTTATTTTAATTAGATTACTAAGATTTCTAAATCATAAAAATTATTCCCAGCCTTAAAACATGTAAACATACAAGCACTTGACACAGGTACGGTTTAGTGTTTAGCATTTCCCAGTGTTTTACACAAGTTATTAATACAATCAGTCGTGTACTGGCTATGCTTCACTTAATTTAGTAACAGAATAATCCATAGAATGTTTGGAAGTAGGTGAAACAGGAAGATTCTTTAGCCATGTTTTCTTCAGTACTTCAACAGAAAACCATTCAATCCAAAGATGAAATGTTCCATGGTCTGAGCTAAGCAGCCTCTTTTCCTGATAGAGCCCCATGGGGCATCTGTCTTCACCCCCTCAGGGCGGGCTTCACCACCTGCTGAACTCCAGGCCCTACAGTGGGAGAGAATACAGCAAAAGGAGGGTATTCACAACACAACTTAGCCACACAACGACCTGGAAAGAATTACACAGTATTTGGAGGTATGGATTTAAGGCAATGTGGCATACCTTTACAAAATACAAATTATGCCTTGTGCAATTCCTGCTCCCCACATTATTCCACAGCATGGCAGCATGTAGCAGCTCCTACTTCCAACTCTGTCCCACTTTTATGAGCCCTGGAATTTTTAACAAAGTCTGCAAAATCCGCTACCCTTTAAGAAGTATGTCCCCAGAAGGATTCCAGGCAGTTATAAACCTTTCAGATTTGATGTCTGCTTGTGAGAAAGGACCTGAGGATGTGGTGATGGCCTACAATAGGTCCATTACCCAGACCTTTGATTCAGTCACACTGGTGCACGTATAACCACAGACTTCATGCTTGAGATCCTTGTGGTTTAATGGGGAGCTCAGGGAAATGAAGTCTAAGGTTTGGAGGTCGGAGCGCTAATGGAGGAGATGTAGGACTAATGAGGATAAATTAGTTTTGAGGATTCACTGTGGTGAGTACCAAGGGGTCATCTCCCATAAGAAGGCAGTATTTCTGCCCAGGGAGCTTGTGGCAGGGGGTTACAGTTTGCCTCAGTTCTTTGAGACTGTGAACAGGCTACTCCATCCTGCTTGTCTACTGCTGATTAGAGCAAATTCATCTGCCGAGTGCAAATAGTTTGTTCAGTTCTTCTCTGACAGTGTCTTCTATTCATTTCTGGGTTTCCCTAAACAGGCTGTTGCAGCCCACCTGAGGTGAGCTGGCTGTCAACAGGTGCACTCCTTCTGTCTGGAGAGAGCTCAGGTTAGTTTTGGTGGAAGAGGTTTATGAAGTGATCTCGATACTGTGATCAGCTGGTTTGAGTCCTTCCTCAGAGACAGAATACAGAGGATGGTGATGGTGAATTTTTTCTCACTCCCAAAGCCCTGCTTTGTGGTGTACCCAAGGGTCAATCCTCTTGCCTATGTTGATCACAGTGTACATGCTGCCCCAGAGAGGGATCATTAGAAGGTGCAGTCTTGGTTTTCACTGCTATGCAGACTGTACCTAACTGTTTCTGTCATTTGCTCCCAGGACTCCTGATGCAGTGGAAGTACTTAATTTGTGCACAGCTGAGATTCAGGACTGGATGCCATCAAGCTGGATTAGACCCAACCCAGAAAAAATGGAGGAACTAGTGATTAAGCCTGGTTGAAGGTGGGATGTGGAGGCAACTGAGGAGGTGACCAGCCTTGTGCCTTGCCCACTATGTTGGTAGACTACTCTAAGGAGAAGACTCCATGGGTTATTCTGGATGAGAGGCTGACACTTGAGGTTCTGGAGTCAGCAATAGTCTGGAGTGGCTTTCACCATCTCAGGAACTTCACCTGGATTGAAGACTTGATCCTCCTGGAAGACTTGTCATCCTTACTACATGCATTCATGACTTTCAGACTCAATTATTGTATTGTTCTGTACCTCAGGGTTGGGAGGTGTGTGCTAAAACACCTGCAGCAAGTTCAAAACACAGTGGCCATGTTACCAGCAGGCCATGTGAGATCCTTCTCCTGAGTAACCTGCACTGGCTAATGGTGGAGTGGCACATCACCCTCAAGGTCAGTGTGCTGACCTATAAAGCCATAAACCAATCTGGTTCTCATTACCTGGAAGACCTCCAGACTCCTTACTGTACCTCTTGACTCCTTTGTTCCACCAATGTGGGCCTCTTAGCTGTTTCCAGTGCAAGGCTGAAATCATCTGGGGATTATACCTTTGAAGTAGCTGGCTCACCCCTGTGGACCATGCTGCTAAAATCCTTGAGGAAGGCCCCCCTGAGTGGAGGCCTTGAAGAGGGGCCTATAGACCTACCTTTTAGGTAGGCTGTTGGTTTGGTGTGGTCAGCTCCATTTTGATTTGCCGCTTTTAATAGTTCTAATCATCATTGCAGTTTCTAGTTCTTAAATTATCTAGTTATTTATTAAGTTTGATTTTATAAATTATTTATAACTGTTTCGTGTACGGGTTCTATGTCTGTAAAGCACTTAAATCTCATGAGAATGAGCACTTGAATAAATTTACTACTACTACTACTACTAGTCCCCCACCTGATCTTGACTCTCATAATGCTTTATGCATTTACCACTTCCTCTGGAAGCTTGTTCTAACCCACCATTGTCCACTACATGAAATACTGCTTCCTGGTATCACTCCTGAACTTAACCCTGCCAGATTGCTACTATTCTGATGGGTGTATGTATTCTAGCTGGGTTTGAACAGCTCATTGAGGTTCACCTTGTTGATTCCCTTCATGTATCTGAAAGTTCTAAGTACATCCTCTCTCGCCCTTATGGTCTCCAGAGATTTAGGGGTCCTTCCACACCCCCAGATAGTTAAAGGACTGGACACAATTTGGAGCAATTGTGTCCTATTTTGGATGGGATAGGATGTATCCAGTTTTTGAGTTTGTGGGTGGGTGCCAAAGACTTTGGTCTCGATCTTTTGACATTGAGAATGATGTGGTACTCATTTAGCCAGGCTTCCACCACAGCAAAGATGGTCTGGTGTTGATTCTGCATGCATGCCAGTCACGGGCCTTTATGAGTGGATAGGTTAATAATGTTATTAATGAACACTAAAAAAAGTAGGGGGCCTAGTGTAATACCCAGAACAACACCCTGATGCAGGGACTGATCCAGAAAGTCATATTTTTCATTTAAGTTTTGATTTACCAAGTAGATATACAAGGTGAAAGAATGCATATTTTCAGGTACCACTTGACAATTAACAGTAGTTCACAGAAAATGAACATAGGACAAATTCATTATTATTGACAGGCCTTTTCAGAACAGACTCCTCCCACTGTTTTTTGTATCCTGCTGTGGCAGACACATTGGCATTTCATATGACATGATTAAATAATGTGTTAAGTTTTAAAGCATTTTAGAATTTGGTGGTGCATCCATACCATATATTTTAAAGGGGAACATTCAGCATTAAGAGTCCCATACCCATGTCTGGTGCTGGTCCTTATTTGCATTTTGTGTGCAAAACCATTTTTTTTACTTACTGAATACTACAATATAGGAGATTGTCTCAGATTGATTTTGATGACTTCAAAGCTGACATTTTCTATAACTACAAATCTCAGAATTCCCTGTAGTTGACTTCAGTGCAGGGTTGAAGAGGTGGGCGATTCAATAGACTGCAGTGCATGTTAGAGTTTTTATAAGCTCTGATCTTTGGTTTGCTGGTTTCCCTGTCCTCCCTGGGCTATGTATAGTCTCAATGGACTGTACTAAGCCCCAGGGAAAACAGAGGAACCATGGACAGGGTTGAGAAGGTTCAGAGGAGGGAAACAAAGATAGTACATGAATTGCATCACAAGTCCTATGAGGACAGGTTGGAGGACTTGAATATGTACTCCCTGGAGGAGAGGGGTGATGATAGAGACAGACACATAACTTACAGAGAGGTAAAGGGTATAGGAATACACTATTTTTCATTGAAAAAGATGTTCCAGGACTACAGGGCTTGGGATGAAGTTGGAGGGAGAGTGATTCAGAGGAAACGTGAGGAAGAAACTTAGAAACATAGAAGTTGATGGCAGATAAGGACCGCATGGTCCATCCAGTCTACCCATTTCTTTTTCTACCTTATAAATGTGCCATTGGCCTTTGCTCTGTCAATGGCCTATCTATTCATACTCATCTATATTGCTCCCTTATGCCTATGCCATGCCTGTTTGAAGCCCTGCACTGTATTCATATTCACCAATTTCTGAGGTAGGCCATTCCATACATCCACCACCCTTTCTGTGAAAAAGAACTTCCTCACATTACCCCTTAATCGGCCTCCCTCTTATCTCCTGCTGTGTCCTCTTGTCCTGCTGTTTTTCTTATATTGCAACATGTTAGACTCGTTCACCTTGTTAATGCCCTTAAGGTGTTTGAATGTTTCAATCATATCACCTCTCTCCCTCCTTTGCTCTAGGGTATACATATTGAGCTCCATTAATCTGTCCTTGTATGCTTTCTGATGCAGTCCCTGCACCATTTTGGTTGTCCTTCTCTGGACTGCCTCAATTTTATTTATATCCTTGTGAAGGTGTGGCCTCCAGTACTGCACACAGTACTCCAGAAGGGGCCTAATCAGTGTTTTGTAAAGAGGGATTATTACCTCTCTCTTCTGACTTGTGATACCCCTACTAATACACCCCAACATCCCCTTAACCTTACCTACTGCTTTAGTAGTGTGCTTGGATGACTTCAGGTCATCGGTGATAATGATGCCCAAGTCTCTTTCTTCCCTTGTGACTGCCAACAACTCCCCTCACAGCCTATAGGTGGCTTCAGGGTTTCTCTTCCCTATGTGCATGATCTTGCACTTCTTTGCATTAAACCCCATCTGCCACTCTTCCAACCATTTTGCTAGTTTATCCAGATCTCTTATCATTCCGCCAACCCCATCTGGATCATCTACTCTGTTGTAGATCTTGGTGTCTTCTGCAAACAGACTAACCTTACCCTCCAGTCTATCTGCAATGTCACTGATGAAGATATCGAAGAGGACTGGCCTCAGGACTGATCCCTGAGGTACCCCACTTGTGACTTGCATCTCTTCTGACTGTATACCGTTGAGCACCACTCTCTGTTTTCTGCCCGTCAACCAGTTTGCCAACCAGTTGACCAACTTCTGACCCATCCTGAGCCTACACAGCTTATTAATCAATCTTCTATGTGGAACAGTATCGAAAGCTTTGCTGAAGTCAAGGTAGGTGACATCAACTGCTCCCCCCTGGTCCACTACTCTGTTACCTAGTCAAAGAAATCTATGAGATTAGTTTGACAGGGCCTTCCTTTTGTAAACTCATGCTGCCTTGGATCCTGTGCTCCTATGGATTCCAGGTGTTGTACTATCCTTTCCTTAAGGAGTGCCTCCATAATCTTGCCCACTACTGAGGTAAGACTGACTGGTCTGTAGTTCCCTGCCTCCTCCCTGCTACAACTCTTGTGGAGTTGGGTCACATGAGCTCTTCTCCAGTCTTCTGGGACCTCTCCTGTTCTCAGAGACTCACTACGCAGTTCTGCTAATTGCTCTGCTAGTTCCACCCTTAGCTCCTTTAATACCCTGGGATGTATGCCATCAGATCCCATTGCCTTGTCCACCCTGAGCTTATCAAGCTCTTGTAGGACCCTTTCTTTTGTGAAGGGACTAGTGCACACCTCCCTCCCTCCCTTCCCTCTTTGTCCATTGTGCTGATCTGTGGGCCCTGCCCTGCCTTCTCTTCAGTAAATACTAAGCAGAAGTATCTATTTAGTATTGATGCTTTTACATGGTCCTCCTCCTCCACGCCCCCTTATCTCCTTTGATCTTAGCAATACCCCCTCTGGACTTTCTCCTTTCATTAATGTATCTATAGAAAGTCTTGTCACTTTCTTTTACTGTTTGTGCTAGTGTTTTCTTGGTATGGGCCTTTGTTTGTCTTACTGCCTTCCCTGCTTCCCTGCTTTCCTAAGGGAAGTTTGGTATCTTCTAACAGTAATGTATCTATTTCCTCCCCCTGGTCTGGGGGCCTGTAGACAACTCAGTCTGTATGGCTGTCCCATTACCTGTTTCCAGGGTGACCTACAGTTCTTCTTGCTCCTTATGTGTATTCTGAATTTCTGTACCTTTGATATTTTCATTGACATACAGGGTCACTCCACCCCTCTTTTTGCACCTTGGTCTCTTCTGAACAGTACATAGCCAGGTACTGAAGTCTCCCAAGTGTGGTTACTGGTATGGGCCTTTGCCTGTCTTACTGCCTTCCCTGCTTCCCTTAGGGAAGTTTAGTATGCCTTCCTGTCTTCATCCCTCTGTGTTTCCTTATATTTCCTGAAGGCCAGCCTTTTGGCTCTGACCTTTTCTGCTACTGTTTTTGAGAACCAGAATGGTTTCCTTCTTCTTTCGCACTTCCTTTTCTCTCTAACACAATGAGATGTTGCTTCATGTATTGCATCCTTAATGCTTGCACACTTTGCCTATACCCCATCATCTGTATATCTTTTTGCCAGGGCTAGCTTAACTCTGTTGACCATCTTATCATAGTCAGCTCCTCTGAAGTCCCATATTTTTGCCTTGGAATGGGATGACTTAGTTCTAGTGGCCTGATTGAACCATACCATGTGATGGTCACTGGCCCCCAGGTGACCTTCTACCTGGAGATCTGTGATCCTTTCCCTGTTAGTCAGTACTAGATCTAGGATAGCCCGGTCTCTTGTGGGTTTTTGTACCAATTGTTTGAGGCCCTCCCCCTCCAGGGAATCCACCATGTGTCTAGTTCTGTCAGATGTTCCTGCTGGTATTGACCAATCTGTATCTGGCATGTTAAAGTCTCCCATTATCAGACCCTCCTCTTTAGCTGTCATGTTTTGTATATCTTCTAACAGTAATGTGTCTGTTTCCTCCCCCTGGTCTGGGGGCCTGTAGACAACTCCAGTCTGTATGGCTGTCCCATTACCTGTTTCCAGGGTGACCTATAGTTCTTCTTGCTCCTTGTGTATATTCTGAATTTCTGTAGCTTTGATATTTTCATTGACATACAGGGCCACTCCACCCCCCTTTTTGCACCGTGGCCTCTTCTGAACAGTACATAGCCAGGTACTGAAGTCTCCCAAGTGTGGTTACTGGTAAACCATGTCTTGTTAATTGCTACTATGTCCAGTTTAGCCTCTATCATTATTGCCTGCAGGTCTGGGATCTTGTTTCTCAGACTGCAAGCATTTGTGTACATGATTTTCCATTGGCCAGATTTTGGTGTGTTAGTTGTTGGGTGAGGTCTGGCATTTGCCATGTGTGTCATATGGGGAGCAGGACCTTTTTCCTTACCTGGTGATGCAAATGAACTGCAAACATGCTGAACTCCTGTTTGACCACTAGCTGAGGGTGGAGAGTTGTTCCTCCCATTCGACGTGTGGGATGCTTCACCTCTCTCCCCATTTGCAAGCTTAAATATTCTACAAAGAAGTCAAACTTCTGCCCCAATGTAGTGACTCCCTCCTTAGTCAGATGCAGTCCATAAAATTTAAAGAACTTTCGATCCCAAAATTGTTGCTAGTTCCCTATAAATCTGTGTCCTTTCTCCTGGCACGAGCCCTTGAGCCACATGTTTAGCTCCTCTATCTCCCCTTCTCTGACCTTCCATCCATCTGCCCGCCTCTCCCAGACTGGCAGTATCTCAGAGATGGAGATGCCAGATGAAATGGATGATAGTTTGTCCCCCAGCCTGGTCAGGTGTTCCTTGGTCTCCACAACTGACCGGCTGGCAAGATCATTAATCCTTATGTGCACCAGGATGTCAATGTCTTCTCCTGCTTCCTGAACAATTTTAGCAATGCAGTCAGTGTCTCTCCACACTGATGTACCTAGGAGACATCTGATCATTACCCCTGGCTGGAGATAGGTATCAACTCCCTGAATCATGGAGTCTCCTATGATCAGAAGTTTTTTGGACTTCCTTTTTGCTTTTTTCATTTTTGTTCGTGTTTTGGTTGAGTTTTGTTGTGCTAGCTCCTGTGCTGTAGTGTCCTGTTCTGCAGTGTCCTCTGCCCTTTGTTTTATTTCAGAGATAGATGCAGATACCTGTTTGTAGTTTTTATATGTTTTTTGGAGGTAATGTGTTGGAGAGCACCGAGTGATGATGCACCCAATTTGCCCCTCCTAACCACCTGCCAACCTCCTGGACCAATTACCCTCTGAGGTCGAGATGCTTCTGTTGGATGTTGGGGAAATGGCGGGTGGTTCTTATAATATATTTTCTCTTGAATATGTAATTTGAGGTGTGTAATCTCAGCCCATGCTGCCTAGAGCTGAGCCCTTAGATCTCCAATGGCCCACCTTGTAGAACAGTGTCCTAAATCCTGTAAAACTGCCCTTCTGAAAAGTGTTCCTCCATACCTGCAGTTAATGATATCCATTCCAGATAAGTTGCTATGTTTATAAGCTGGTCAGAGTAATTAGAAGGAAGAAAATGAAAGCAAAAGTTTGATTTTGTGTTTTGTTTGTTTTTGTACAACTTGTTATAACAAGTTAAATTCCTAGTGCCCCTGTAAATGAGGTCACCTTGTGGATACCCCACTGATCCTCCCCTTCCTGCTTTGCCACAGGAAATGTCACAAATGTGCTACCCTATAAAAGGAGTGTAGTGTGGGGTGGTTGGGGATGGGGTGGGTGGCTGGGCCCTTTCCCTCCTGAAAAAGAAGAACCATGGACAAAAGAAACACACAGAACAGGTGGTAGACAAGTGGAACAACCTGCCAGAGGAAGTACTGGGGGCTGAAACAATCACGGGATTTAAGCATGCAGGGATACACATAAGGGAATTCTGGTGGTCAGGGGTAAGGGGCAACATACTTATAGGTAAACATAAAGTGAACTTATAAGCTCAAATGAGCAGACTGGGTGGGCCATAGGCCCTTATCTGCCGATAGTCTTTATGTATCAATGTATCTAGTGTGAACTGAGGTTTACTGATGCTAGCTAATGTTTTGGTTGATTCTAAAAATCAGAAAACATTAGAACCTGGCTGGTTCTAAAATTTAACTAGTCTTTATTCCAAGAAAGAGAAATATTTAAAAAGCATAATATGTTGACATAATTTAGTTTATATAGGACTCATCATACTGCCCTCTCATATTTTTTTGCATGTGCAGTAGGGGTGGGTGAAAGTGCAGATTTCCACCATTGTAGAAGTTCCACAAAACTTCGAAAATTTTGTTGAATTTTACACTCTTTCGCCGGTGGCTGAATTCCGAACTTTCACCAAATAACTGCAGATTTCCGCCTAGTACTGCAGCATTTAATTATGAACTGCAGATGTTTTGCATGATGTGAAAATAAAGTGTCTTGCTTAGTATTTCACCGTATATCATGTAATTATCCATGGTTTGCATTACTTCTGTGGGTTTTTTCCCCCGCAGCTTAGTACATAAGCCACAGAACTGAACACTGACTGATCTGTTCTGTGGATTTTTTTTGCTGCAGTTTAATACATTAACCTGCATTTCTTACATTTATTCCGCAGTTTTCAGTGGAATTTCCGTGACAGTTGGAGAAATGATTTCTGTACTTTTGAGGAAGTGAAAATCCGACTTTAGCCAAAATTTCGCTGGCGGAATTTTTTTTTTGCACAGCTCTATTGTGCAGTTTTCATGGGAACAGGATCTCTGTCACAAGGTGTTCATCTGCACCTGCAGCTCTTATACAACTGACGTCATAATCCTCTGGATATGACATCAGAATCATTTCTACTGCAGCTAGTTATGGTGTCACAATTGGGGGATTATGATGTAACTTGCAGATAAACAGTCTGAGCAGACAAAGACCAAGTGCTAGATTTTAGCCGGCCCAAATTGCTGGTAGCCCCAGGTATGCTGAATAAATGATGCACCTGGCTTTCAGCACACTATTAAGATTTTAAAGTCCTTGCACCCCTCCAACACCAACTAGACCATCTTTTTGTGGTCTAGTGTGCATCACTATTTTGAGTCTCTGACATAGAGCTTGCTCCCAAGATTTGGCACAACTTAAGCTGCCATAAAGCAGGGAAACTGTCACAAGTACCCCGACCTTGGAAAATTGGGCAGCAGTTGTGACAACCATGGCTAGTGTAGTTGTGTCAGTGTCAGAGTTTGGGGAAATGCTTGCTGCAAACCCTGTAACAACTTTTTAAAATCCAGCTCTGAGTGATAGGGGTAGCCTTAATGAAAATGCTGTATGTAATAAAAGAATGTCAGGAATATCTAAATGTCATGATGAGTTGTGTCTAAATATATAAATATTCTATAATTATTATATACTACAGGCTGTACTACAGACACTTAAACCTTCTTGTTAATACAACCTGATCAAGCATACCCCTTGATATCTAGTAACGTAACACTCCTGTCTATTCCTATGCATTTTACAATTATGCATTTTACAAATATGAACAAGCAAGCCTTTTCCCACTTTTCCTTGGAGCTCTGGAGCTCACTTCTATCTAACCTTAGGCTCTCTCAGTCGCATAAACATTTCAAGAGTGAGCAACTCAAGTTCTTACTGTATGTTACACTGATATTGCTGTGCTTCTGTACCTGATGCACTGTACTGTGTATGTAATTGCCTGTCACATTCCATTGTACTTATGTTGAGCTTAGTTGTTATTGCACTGCTTACTTGTTTGGCTATCAGCTGCTTCATTTCTTACATCTGTGCTAATTGCTACCTTTTGCAATATGTTATTGTTGTTTGATGTTTGTATTTCTCTCGGGTCATGTGTGAAAATGGGCATTGTTTTGTCTAGTACACCTACCTGTAAAAAAAAACAAAAAGCAAACAATTAAAAAAAATAGATGAATAAATAAATAAATCACTAGCCAGCATTTTTAATATATGCATACCTGAGTTTTAATTTTTCATCACAACCAGTTGGTTGAACAGCGAGCTGTTAATCAAGTTCTCTCAGTGTGAACTGTGCACCTGACTCAAAGAACTGCAGTTAGTTTCAATAAACTAAAATGCATCACCAAACGCACTTTCCACAAGTGAAAAACAAACGTCTGCAGATAAATCATGTACCTCTCTCCACTGAGTGAAACTTTTCACAAAATTATACAGCAGTTCACTGAAGAATCTGCCATAGGAAAAAAAAAAGTCATTCTCTTTCTCTCTCTGTCAGTCTTGAGCTCTGTCATAATCAGTCATAGATTCATAGATTCATAGATATGTGTTTGCACTTGGTCCCCATCCTAAGGTCATCAGAGATTATAACTCCAAGATCCTTCTCCTGCCTGGTTGTAGCCAACATCTTGCCCCCTGGTGTGTATGTGGTATTTGGACACAGTCATAATAGGAACAGAAAGAAATTGCTTAATGCACAGACTGGTACTAATACACAATGAGTTAACAATTTTTCTTTATCTAGAAGTTTTCAACAAGTAAAAACAAATATGTTTTAAGCACTGTTTTTGTTGTCTATTTCTCTATACTAAATCCATAAACCAATCCTTTATTTAAAAGGCTGGACAGTAATTACAAAAAAAAAAAAAGACATGGGTTGGTGAGTGAAACACAGAACTGTATGCAAATCCACAGTGTGAGGTGGTTTTATAAAGCCCTTGAACTTCACGCTCTGTTTTACGTACTGTAGCATTGCATACCTTGGATGTGTATAAAATGCTGGTTACACACACCAACCCATGTAATATTCTCTCCGTATTTCAATTTTTCCCCCTAGCAGTATCAGAGGAGATGTTAAACTAGAAAACACCCCTTATAAATCAGTATAAGTGTTTTGAGATGCAACTCAGAAATTAATATGCCATTAATATATAATGGATATGCAAACCTGTGTTCATTACTATGTCCAAAAATAGGTGAAAAACAAAGATGTTTTTAAACTTTTTTGAATTCTTAGTAGAAGCAGTTCTGATAAAACCAAAATAAGGTTCTCCAGTTGTTGGAGCTATACTTTTTCATGAAACCCTTCTTCATTGTCTCAATTAAGCATTTACTTTTATTTATTTTTTCTAGAGGAAAGCAAGGGTCCTTTCATTATTTTTCTTTCTCTCCAAAGGAATTCTATGCATAAGATATGAATTATCTATATAATATAATCTTTTCTTCATGATCCATTTGCTCACTGTTCACAAAAGTTTACTGAGGTTGCCCAAGAAATCCCAACCAGCTGAAGCCTTTTCCTTGAAAAGTCTCATTTTTAGTTCCCGCATGGTACAAACTTTTTTTTTATTTAAGATGACGCTTCTTTAATTCCTTTCAGTTTTCTCTGTATTTATTATCTGACTGAGACAGTACGACAGCACCTGTTAAATTGGATCATATAACCCAACTCGCTGGAGGGATCATAATTTATTCAATTAGAATCAATTCTGTAACCTAAGGGGGTCCCATTGTTACCTTACAGAGCTTCATGTGCTCCTGGCATCTGACACATTGATTGCTGAGAATCCTCCTGGGTAGAACACTCCTGTTTGCATGGCTCCTTCTTAAGGGAACTTGTATCTGTTCCTCTAGGACACTAAGTTTAGTTCTGATGGGCTGTGACTGAAGATCAATACTACAGACTTTAATTGTGAGCCTAGAGGGCCTGTCAGGGTTCCAGGATCTGCCTTCTCATTACATTCATCAAAAATCAGTCTTAACTGTGGTGGAGAAACCTCCCATTTAGGCAGAGCCATAGGTCAGATTATTTGAATCAGATTCCCTGATGCTACAGTATAACCTTCAGAACCAAATACTGAATTCATATGCTCTCTTTTTTTTTTAGTTGTTTTTTTAACCAGGAGTAGCACACTGTTGACAGCTTTTTTAGAGGCGCTCAGGACAGGGAAGTTAAGTGACTTGCTCAGGGTCACACAGTATGTAAGTGGAAACTGTGGGATTCAAACCCAGGTCTGATCTGTTGGATGTCACCAGACTTGGAGCTCAGAGCCTTAAACCACTGTGCTATACTGCCTGCTCTGACTGCTGACTATAGCTCCTTTAAAATGAATGGAAGCATTGCACAGTTTTAGTACATAGTTTCATACCGTCATTGTTATCTATTCATGTCTTTCTTATTTTGTCTCTCTCCCAGATCTTTAAAACCAGCCCCCTCCCATGATATTAAAGATGCTCTAATCAGTGACATCGTTAGTTGCAATCAAACACTGACTCCTGATCCTGATACCACTGTTTGTATGAACTGTTATTAGCTTTGGTCAGAGTCAAAACAGTTGCTAATGCACTAATATGACAAGGAATGTAGAATTAATAAGTGACTTGGATTGTAATTAGTACTATGCAATAATCCCACTTGTCATACACATAAACACAAACACAATAAAACACTGTTGCATGCAGGCACATACACACACGCAAACACACACACACACACACCATTTTTTTCAGTTGTGTGAAATAAAAGTAGCTAACATATAACCTCTCTCATTTGTGGCAAAGATTTAATTCCAACCCTGTGTTATTTTTATCAGCAGCACTCATGTATCCTCATACAGGACCTGGTTTGATGGAGATTTTAAGATGCTCAGCATCTGACAACTAATTTAAGGCAGGATGCTATGAATCACTCCTGACAAAACCCCAAAATGTGTGGAACTTGAAATTAGGGAAGGATCATACTCCAACCAGTATCCTTAAATATGGCACAGTTAGAATTTTGCATAATTACGCACTTCTTAGAGTGTGCACAATTCCTAATTTAAACCCTAATTTCTAGTTCTTATAGTTTTCTACTTTGGTCAGAAATGAGCAGCAATTCTGTCTGTAATTGAGTTTCCAGCTTCATACAATAAAAAAAAAAAAAAACTACTGCTGACCCCAGCAAGACATAAATCTCATGACTCTCCAATCTTTATTTTACTCACAGAGCAACACAGTGCCATTCCCTTCTCCTCGTGCAGTACCATCAACCCGTCCAGTAAATAGGGAACAGCGTGGCACTGAGCTCATCTATTGTGAGCATTCCTGGTCCTCACAGTGGTGGGATGTGTAAACATTGTGGATGCTTTATGCCCTAGTATGGATTCTCCCTTACCACATGCAACAGTCAGCAGATCAGGGAGTGAGCATAAAGAGGAAGTGAGAGAGAAGGAAGTTTATTTAAAAACAAATATTATCTGGTTAAGAAGCCATTCTTGTTTCCCCCAATGACAATAACCACACCATCAAATAGGTTAAAGCAGCAGCACATGATAGCAGTGAACATTTTGACCTATGCTTATTTATTCTATTTTAGAATGTCACTCTTAGTCTTTGGTAACCCGGTAAGACCCACTAGGCATAAGTGCCTGTTTTCAGGGGCAACCTGGGAGCACTGGGGAGGTTAAGTGACTTGCTCAGAGTCCTACAGTATGCAAGTGGAGGTTGTGGGAATCAAACCCCAGTCTGCTGGATGTTGGATGCTCATTCTCAGATCATTACTATACCCTCTAGGCTTTACTGCCAGCCATACTGCAAAACCTGGTCTGAGTCACATTATGAACACTCCTTTTGTTATTTCAAACTGCAACAAAAGTGTTAAAGCAGGCTCAAAATGGGGTAAATGTATTACACAAGTCAGGAGAATGGGGCAATCTAAAAAAGAATATATATATATATATATATATATATGTTAAAATTTTCATTGATCTCATGCAATATGGGTCATAGTGATCCTGCTTCCCTGGTCACCCAGTCAAAGAAATCCATCATATTTGCATGATCTCCCCCTGTGTATCCATACTGCCTGTGGTATTACAGCCCATTGGATTCAGGATACTCTACCAGTCATTCATTCAATAGTGTTTCTGTTACTTTCCCCACTACTAAAGTAAGACTGACTGACCTATAGTTGCTAGCCCCCTCCCTGCTGTCACTATTATGCATAGGCACCATATCAGCTCTCTTTCAGTCCTCCAGAACGACACCTGTTTCCAGAGACCTGTTGAGCAAGGCTGTCAGTGGGGCAACTAGCACCTCCCTAAGTTCATATAAACATGGAATTTGATGTCAGATAAGGACCACTTGACCACCCAATCTACCCATATTTCAGTACCTACATTTTTATGGCAGACCCTACTTAATCTTTATTTCTTTCTCCGCTATTCCATTCCATTAAGATTCCCTTATGCCTAGCCCATACATTCTTGAACTCCACCGCTGTTTTAACCCCAACCAACTCTGCTGGAAGACTGACTGTTCCAGGCATCCACCACCCTTTCTGTAAAGAAGTACTTCCTCACATCTCTCCTGAGTCTAACCCCCTCCAGCTTCACTGCATGTCCCCTTGTTCTTGAGCATATTTTTTCCTGAAAAATTCTCTCTTTCTGTACTTTATTTACTCTTGTGAATTATTTAATGGTCTCTTTTATATTCCACTTCCCTCTTCCAGGGTATACATATTTAGGTTCTTTAGTCTATCCTTGTAGGGCTTCTGAAGCAGACCCTGCATCATGATGCCTCCTCTGGATAGCCTCCACTCTGTCTGTGACCATTCTGAGATGTGGTCTGCAGATTTGGACACAGTACTCTAGGTGGGGTCTCACCAGCAAACTATTCAGAGGCAATACCACCTCCCTCTTTCTGCTGGTGATAACCCTCCCTATGCACCCCAACATCCCTCTAGCCTTCCTAATTACCTTGTTGCATTACCTGACCACCTTTAAACAATCCAGTATGATTACCTCGGGTATCTTTACTGTTTGGTGGTCATTACCACCTCTCTACCCATTTTATACTCCACCCCTGGGTTTATATGCAGTAAGTGCATGATTTTAGTACTATTTTGCATTGTAACCCAACTGCCATTCCTTTGATCAATCCTCGAGTTTTCTCAGGTCTCTACTCATTTTTCCACACCCTCCTGGAGTGTGCACCCTACTGCAGATTTTGGTGTCAGCTCCAAAGAGGCACACTTTTCCTCCCAGTTCCTCTGCAGTGTCACTTATGGAGACATTAAAGAGGACAGGTCTCATCACTGATTTCTGGCACACCCCACTGGTTACCCTCCCTTTTCTGGAGTGAACTCTGTATACTACCACCCTCTATCACTTATCCCCTAACCAGTTTCTTACCTGATTTACCACCTTTGAACCACCCCAAGCTGCCCTGCTTTCTCTCGAGTCTCTTTTGTGGAGTATTGTTGAGTATCTTACAGAACTGCAGGTAGACAATGCCCACTGCTCCACCTTGATCTAATTCACTGGTTACTTAGTCAAAGGAATCTATCAGAATCATTTGACATGTCTCCCCCCACAATGAATCCATGCTGCCATGGGTCATGTAAACCCACTGGATACAAGATATTTCATAATCCTTTCCTCTAACAATGATTTCATTCACTTTCCCACCACCAATGCCAGGCTGAGTTGCCTATAGTTGCCATCTTTCTCCTTGCTTCTTCTCTGGTGAAGTGGGACTACATCTGCCCTCCTCCAGTCTTCTACAACCGCTACTTTTTCCAGTGAGTTGTTAAAGAAGGCTGTCAGAGGTGCAGTCAGTACCTTCTGGAGCACCTTCAATAACCATGGGTGGACCCATTCTGGCCTCATCGATTTGTCCACTTTCAGATTTGCGAGTCCCCTTTGGGACTCTCCTGATGAAAAAAATTAGTGTCCACCTCCCTCCCTCCCTCAAAAGCTCCTGTTTCTTTTTCATGGCCATCCCCTTCTCCTTCATCTGTGAACATTGAGCAAAAGTATTTCTTCAGGATATCTTCTTTTTCAAGGTCTCCCTCTACACAGTATCCATCTTCCCTTGCTATCCTTACAATCTGTCCCCTGGTCTTTCTCTTTGTACTTCAGTGCCTAAAACATGTATTGACCCTTTTTGTTACTGCCTGGGCTATTCTCGCCTCAGTTTGCACCATCATGGTCCCTGTTTTCCCTGTTTCCACCTGTTTGCCTGATACACCTACATTTCTACCTCTCTCTGTGTCTTCTTACACCTTTTGAATATTACCCTTTTAGTGTGTCCAAAAAGAAAACCAGTAAAACTGCTTGGTGAGGGTCAGCACTATGAAAGGCTACAGTGAATAAAGGGACAGTCTCTCTGTACTGTTCACAGAAAAATACTTTTATTGCACAAAACATGAATAAAAGACAAATGTAAAACACAATAAAAAAACTGGTGTACCAGAATGTTCTCACCCATGCAGGTATCAGCCATTTTGAAAGACCTCTTGACAAACTTGCTACTTGCAGGAATTGCTGTAGCCAAACAGTGCCAAACAAACTAGTTATAGGTAGCAGTTTAGCAAGTGTGACACATGCTGTGTTTGTGAGACCAGCAGCACATAACAGCATGGAAAAAGCATATGCATAGTGCACTTACTTGTCAATCAACCTTTCATCTTCAGAGCATGCCACCTCCCCCTCTAGCAGTGTTTAAAAGCAGGAGGTTTAAAGCAACAGTGCCTAAAAACTCAAAAGTGTTGTGCAAAAGTAGGTTATGCAAAGTACAGTGTGCAAAAGCAAAAAAACATATTGTGCAAAAATATCCAGCTAAAAGTAGAAAGCCAAAGATATGCGCAACTTGCCAAAAACACATAATAAACAACAACTCATAAAACCCCACAAGGCAACAAACACATACAGGGACAGAGTTGAAAAGTCATATCCCAAATGTGGAAAGAGCACTAAAGTCATAGCCACATTATACAATAGTCAAATAATAAAAGACAGAGCTGGGAAGTCATATCTTTTAACATAGGTAGAGCACGTACAAGTTATACCTATGTGAGATTTTAAAGCTGCTATCACTATCAATGCAAGGGGGTGGAGAGATCTAAAAATTGAATATTTGGGGCCAATGGACATAGTTGAAGTATATGCAAAATGGGTAAATTCAGTTAACTATGCAAGGCGATGTCTTCATTAAGACAGAGGGATATCAGGCTATTCATGGTGAAAATCCAGAATGCTTCCCTCTGCAGAAGTTTCATCCCCAAGTCACCTCCTCTTAACCCAGTATCAATCTTTTCCAGTCCGACAAACCTAAGTGATGCTGGGGATCTGTGTTTCGCCTCTATATAATGCCTGGCTATGGCATAGTCTATGTTAGAGTTCCTTATTGTGCCCTTGTGTTCTCCAATCCTGGCTTTCAATGGTCTTTTAGTTTGGGTAATGTATGACATGCTGCAAGGGCATGTTAACATGTAAATAACTCCAGTTGAGCTGCAGTTAATAAAATAGTCAATTTCATAAGACTTTCCCGATCATGGAGGATTGAAGGCTCTGTTCTTGGGTTTTTATGAATTGCTGTTTATTCTGAGTTTCTGGCAAGTTGCACATATCTTTGGCTTTCTACTTTTACTGTAGCTGGATATTTTTGCACAGTAAGTTTTTTGCCTTTGCACACTGTACTTTGTGTAACCTACGTACTTTTGCACAATGCTTTTGAGTTGTAGGCACTCTGTCACTTTAAACCTCCTGCTTTTAAACACTGCCAGTGGGGGAGGTAGCATGCTCTGAAGATGACCTAAGGTTGGTCGATATGTAAGTGCAATACCTGCATGTTTTTTCCACACTGTTATGTGCTTCCAGTCTCATGAACACTGAGTGTGTTGCTGTTGCTAAACTGCTATCTGTAACTAGTTAGTTTGGCACTGTTGGGCTACAGCAGTTCCTGCAAGCAGCAAGCATGTCAAAAGGCGTTTGGAAACAGCTGACACCACCTGCATAGGTGAGAACTTTCTGGTACACCACAGTTTTTTACTGTGTTTTACATTTGTCTTTTATACATGTTTTGTGCAATAAAGGTCTTTTTCTTTAAAGAGTACAGAGAGACTATCCCTTTATTCACTGTAGCCTTTCATAGTGCTGACTTCACCAAGCAGTTTTGCTGTTTTTCTTTTTGGACAGGTCTACTTTTGGCTCTGAGGTATTTCTAGTGCACTGTCTCTGTTTATAAGTAGCCCTCCCCACTCCTCTGAGATGAGTTTTTTTAACTTTGCTACTACCCTTTTAGCCCTCACCTTTTCAGCCACTTCTTTTGAGAACTATAGGAGTCTCTTTTTCCCTTTCTTTTGCTCACTTGCTTGGTGCAGAGGTTTGCTGAAATCACAATACCCACCTTTAGCTTTGCCCACTGTTCCTTTACACCACCAAAGACCCAGATCATCCCTCCTGCCAGGTCATCCTGATGCATTCACCCATCTTTTCCTTTGCCACCATTGGAAGGTTCCTTTCGAACCCTGGGTGTACTCCCTCTGGTTCAATAGCTTTTCCCACCTTCAGAGCTTCAAGTCCCTTCTGGAATCTTTCCTCTGAACATGGGCTTCTGTCTAGCTTCCTTCCATTTATGCTGCTCCTTGGTGGTCTATCCATAACCCTCCACTGTGAAGACTGAGCAGAAGTACCTGTTTAGGATATTTGCTTTCTCTTGGGCCTCTTCTGCACAGTCTCTCCCCTCTGCCCCTCTAATCCTCTCTATCCCTCCCCTTCCTTTCCTATTCTCACTTATGAATTTGAAGAAAGTCTTTTCCCCACTAATGAACCCTTTGGTCATTCTTTTCTCTATCCATGCCTTTAATCCCCTCACTACCTTGCCTGCTTCTCTCTACTTTACTAGTTATACCTTCCTGTCCTACTTCTTCTGTGTTTTCTTATACCTCCTAAATGTTATCTTTTTTCCTTCACCATCTTTGCCACTTCCTTAGAGAACCATAACGGTCTTTCTTACTTTCTGCTTTTACTCACTTCCATCACACAGAGGTTGTCGTTTAGTTATACCTTCCCTTATATTGGCTCATTGTGCCTCCACCCCCTTGGCAATGCCCCTCTTTAAGGCATTTTCTGAGACTGTCCCCTATTTCTTTAAAATATGCTCTCCTAAAGTCTAGGACCCTCATTCTCATGTAGGTAGCATCTTTTCCAGTCTTTATGTTAAGCTACACTATATGTTGATCACTGGTACCCAAGAGACTGCCCATCTGTGAGGTCTGCAACACTGTTCCTGTTTGTAAGCACCAAGTCCAGCACTACCCCACCCCAAATGATTTCTTTGACTAGCTGATTGAGAAAAGCCCCTTGTAGGGAGTCAAGAATAACCCGGCTTTTTGGCAAAGCTGCAGATAGAAGGCTCCACTGTACATCTTGCTGATTAATGGTGCTGTTAATTCAAACACTATATATGTTTGTTTACAAGCTTGAGTATACATTTTGAGGCTTTCATCAGATCTGCATCCTCTGAAGAAGACATGGTGGCACATCAAAATATTGGGAAGTGTCTTGGTGTCAGTGGTCCTTGAGCCAAACTCAAGCCACAGTGAGATAAATATACAGTGCTTACTATTTTTAATTACCTGCTGTATCTGACATTTTCAATAAATTAATATTCAGGGTTATCTCACTGTGCCGGTTCCATGTCAAATAAGCAAAAATATTTTGGTGACTTGCACAACAACGAGTGCAATTCTCTGAATACAAAATAGCCAGCACAACCACTCCAGCAACTACAAAACCAATGAACAACAGCCACACAGTAAAATGAATAGGTAATGCTGGGGGAGTTGTGCCCCACATCCACTTTTGTTGGGGGCTATGCCCTCTACAACCCACAAACTAAAATAATAAACTCTGGGTGTGGGTGGACACTGATGGAAAGTGGAAATACATGGAAGGGGGTAAACAGTATCACAGGCAACACAACACAAAGAGAAACATGCCTACAGCCAGTCCTGGACCTAGGACCATCACCACAGCAGTCAGTGGCACTATCTGCCATGCCAGGCAGACAGCTCAGCAGCAGCAGCAGGCTTCACTGCTGTATTCATCCAGCATAACACCACATCTTGCTAGCCTCCCTGTGCTTCACCCTCACTATTTTGTTCCTTCTTAATCGCGATTCCCCACAACCACTAACCCTCCCCCCCTCACAACTCTGGTAGTTGATCAAATTGAGTAGCTCATTCTGTAGTTACTCATTTTGGTTTGTTAACATAACATGCTACCCAGTGTGCCTAGACTTTTCTAGGTTTGTCCTTGTCTAGCTATCTCTGCAAACATACGGTTTTCAAGTTTATTTGCAGGAAAACTCCACTGAGCACATTCATTTACAAGAAGGTCCTGGTAGGACATCTTGGCACAGTATAAAAAAGTGTTACAATAATACAATAGCATATAGTACAGTACAACACAGCTGCGGTACATGAATTCTGTTTGGTTTTGACACATGTAAACAATGTACAGTAAGAGTTGAGATAAATTAACTTTTATACAGAGCTAAAGAAACATGATTTAACAGGGAAGAAGGCAGAAAGAGGGAAGCTGGGCTAGCAGGCAGAAGGTAGAAATCAGGGGATATAAAAACAGTTTACAGTCAAGTGCTTTAAGGGTTGTAGGGGTTCTCCACTAGGATGACTGCTTGCTATTTTGGCAATGGCTAAGACTGTTTGCTATTTTGGCAATGGCAACTTTCAACAAGTGCTTTGTTGGCCATAGTTTTGAATGTGTTCAAGGAAATCAGTTCAGGAAGTTTTAGTATTGCTTGGAGTTTATTCCAAGTGGATGGGATAACATGACTGAGTGCAGCTTTGCCATATAGTGTACATAGAGTGTCCAGAATTTTGGCACTTCAAATAAGATGTATGAATTTTTTATTAAGTTTTTACATGAGTATACATCGTACTTGGTGTACATTGAGTGGATACAGAGATGTAAATAAAAAAAATGGAAAAGGGATTTGCTTCTGTAGAAAAATCTGAGATGTATTTTCAGTTTCTTAGTGAGGGATTCGATGTGACACGAGAAGGATAACTTGCTATCTAACCATACCCCACGGTATTTGAACTGGTCAACCGGCTCTATCAAGTTTCCTAATAAGGTTATGATAGGTGCCAATGTGGCCTGTAAATGAGAAGAAAGGAGCTGCAGAGGTAAAGAATACATAATTTCAGTTATCTTGGCATTTAGCATTAATTTGGAACTTATCAGGTTGCACTCCAACTGTTTAAAGTTTGTTTTGAGTTCAGGTACAATGTCAGCCATAGAGGGTTTGGAAGTGTACAGGATGGTATCATCTGCAAAAAAAGTAGAGTCTGGAATTGTGGATGTTGTCACTAAGGGATTTGATATATACTGTAAATAACAGGGGTCCAAGGATAGATCCTTGGGGTATGCCTCTAGTAACAGAGGCGCATCCCTCCAATTGTACCTCTCCACAATTTCTATGCCATTCTGGAAAAGTGTGGTTCCTCTATGGAGGTACCCACAGTGGGGACCAAGGAGGATGCTGGGAACCTCCACAAAGGAGACCCACAGGAGGGTGGCCTGGGAACCCACAGGGGAAGGAAACAACTCCTGGTGGGGGACTCCAATGTTAGGAAGGTAGAACTGGGGGAGGAAGGGGAGAGGGAGGTAAGGTGCCTGCCTGGCACCATGGCTTGGAGGGACAGGGAGTGAATCCTCAGGATCGCAGGAGCAGCTGCACAGGGGAGGGAACTGGATGTCATTGTCCCCCTGGGGACAAATGACCTGGCTAAGAAAGGGATCAGAGCAGTGCAAGAAGCATTTGTGGAGATGGGAAGGGGCCTTAGACAAATATCACACACGGTAACCTTCTTGGAGGTGCTGCCTGTCTATGGCAAGGGTGATGCTAGGGTGCTCCAGACCATGGGATTCAATCAGTAGTTGAAAAACTGGTACAGAGCTCAGGGAATTGGCTTCACTGGGAACTGGGGGTCCACCTGGAGGGATGCAAGCCTATATTGGTGTGATGGTCTGCATCTGTCTAGGAGGGGAACCAGGATCCTAGGTGATAGACTTAAATGATTTATTGACAAGCATTTAAACTAGCCAAGGGGGAGGCACTGGAAAGGAGCAGGGAAATCCTAGACCTCCCAAAAAATCAGGGTACTAAGTGAAGTAGACACCAATATAGAGATGTCAATAGGGAGAAGCACAGGGGTAAATGGAGAAAGTGACAAATGCAGTAAGGACAGGGATGGGGCAAACAGGGGTAAGGCCATCAAGAAATGGAGGGTAATGAGTACCAACACCCATAGTCTGGGTAACAAGCTCCCTGAATTGGTGGCCTTGATGGAAGAGGGATGCCTGGATATCATTGAAGTCACAGAAACATGGTACACAGAGAACCATGACTGGGATGTTAACATACAGGGTTCACAACCTACAGGAGAGACGGAAGGGGAGAAGAGGGGGCAGAGCAGCTCTCTATGTAAGGGAAGGGATAAAAGCAACTGAACAAAAGAGTAAACAGGGAGGAGAGGAGGCACTGTGGGTCACCTTAGAGACTGGAAATGGCACCCAACTGCACAGGGTTAGATCACAGACTTCGTGTCGGGGAGGGAATGGACAAGGGTATGACAGAAGGCATACTTAGGATGGCAGAGAAAGGAGAGATACTGTTGATGGGGGACCTGAATATGCCAGATGTTACCTGGAGCACCTTTGCTGCAACAACATCCAAAAGCAGGGCCATTCTCAATGCTCTTCAGGTGGCATGCCTCAGACAGCTAGGTTTGGACCTACTCATGAGGGAGCAATCTTAGACCTCATACTCTCAAATGGGGGCAGTGAGAGGATCTCAGATCTAGAAGTGGGTAGCCATTTGGGAACAAGTGACCACCAAACAGTGTGGTTCATGATAAATGCAGCTACAGAGTCAAACCATACAAAAGTGAGGGTTCTGGACTTCAGGAGGGTTGACTTTGGCAAGATGGGAGAGTGCCTTAGAAAAGCACTAGCAAACAGGCTAGAAGGAGGGGTAGAGCAACAATGGGGAAATGTCATAACTGCCATCACAGAGGTAACAAGCCTTTGTGTGAAGCAAATAAATTAATCAAAATGAAAGAAAAAGCCACTATAGATCTCAAAAGAGGTGGTGGTGAAGGTTAGGGAGAAAAAGATAGCATTTAGGAAGTATAAGGAAACACAGAAGGAGCAGGACAAAGAACTGTACCAGTTAAGGCAGAAGGAAGCAGGGAGGGTAGTCAGAATAGCAAAGGCCCAAACTGAGGAAAAGATAGCTAACTTAGTTAAGAAGGGGGATAAAACCTTTTATAGGTATATCAGGGAGCGTAGAAAGACAAAGGGAGGGATAGTGAAGCTGAAGAGAATGGACGGTGGGTGGGCAGAGAGGGACAGTGAAAAAGCAGGGATACTGAATGAATACTTCTGTTCAGTATTGACAAAAGAAGAGGTGGGGGAGGTGCCTAATCCAACTAACAGAAGCACTCTGGAGAGGGAAGTCAATCCCAGTCATTTCACAGAAGAAAGGGTTCTGAAAGAACTCCTAAAAATGAAGGTGGACAAAGTAATGGGGCCAGATTGAATTCAGTCCAGAATTCTACAAGAATTAAGCAGAGAACTAGTGACACCACTGACTACCCTTTTTAACAAATCATGGGAGGATGGTGTGGTACCTGAGGACTGGAGGAAGGCAGATGTGATTCCCCTTCACAAAAGTGGGGCCAAGACAGAGGCAGGAAACTATAGACCTCTCAGTTTGACCTCTGTGGTAAGAAAAGTGATGGAACCATGTTTGAAGGAAAGAATTGGTGAGTACCTAGAGACCAGTGGGGCACAGGACCCAAGGCAGCATGGGTTCACAGTGAGAATGTCATGTCTGACGAATCTAATTGATTTCTTTGACTGGGTGACCAAAGTAATAGACCAGGGAGGGGCTGTGGACATGGACTACCTAGACTTTAGCAAAGCATTTGACACAGTTCCACACAAAAGATTAATAGTCAAATTAACCAGCCTGGGAGTGGGTCCCAGGGTGGTAGCCTGGGTAAAACAATGGTTGGACAATAGGACACAGAAGGTAATTGTAAATGGAGTCCACTCTGAAGAAAGAGGGGTTACTAGTGGGGTACCGCAGGGCTCAGTACTGGGTCCAGTCCTTTTTAATATCTTTATAGGTCACATTGCAGAGGGACTGGAAGGAAAAGTATGCCTCTTTGCAGATGACACAAAGATCTGCAACAGGGTTGAAATACAAGGAGGCATGGAAAGGATGGGAAAAGACTTGGCAAGGTTGGAGGAGTGGTCAGAACTATGGCAGCTTGGATTCAATGCAAAAAAGTGCAAAATAATTCACCTGGGAAACAAAAACCCAGGGAAAGATTACACAATGGGGGGGGAGTAGTAACAACAACAGAATGGAAAGGGACCTGGGGATAATCATATCATTTGACCTTAAGGTTGGCAAGCAATGTGAGAAGGCGGTAGGGAAGGCTGTGGGGATACTGGGATGTATAGGGAGGGCATCACCAGCAGAAAACAGGAAGTTCTAATCCCCCTGTGCAGACAGTTGGTGAGACCCCATCTGGAGTACTGCATCCAGTTCTGGAGACCCCATCTCCACAAGGACATAGACAGGATGGAGGCAGTTCAGAGGAGGGCAACTAAAATGGTGCAGGGTCTGCAAGAGAAGCCATATGAGAAAAGACTAAAGGAGCTTAATATGTATACCCTTGAGGAAAGGAGGGAAGGGGGGACATGATAGAAATGTCTAAGTACCTCAGTGGAATCAAAAAAGTCCAAGAGGGTAGCTCCAGATGGGGTCTCACCAACTGTCTGTACAGAGGGATAACCACTTCCCTTTTTCTATTTGTGATGCCCCTTCCTATGCATTCCTGTATCCCCCTGGCTCTCCTTACTGACTTCTCACATTGCTTACCAACCTTTAGATCATCTGATATGATAGAGACTTTTAAGTACCTCAGTGGAATCAATAAATTCCAAGAGGGTAGCATCTTTCAGAAAAAGAGATGTGCAAGAACAAGGGGACACTGTTTGAAGATAGAGGGGGTGGCTCAGGGGCAATGTGAGGAATTATTTTTTCACAGAGAGGGTGGTGGATTCATGGAACAGCCTTCCTGAGGAGGTTGTGGGGTCTAAAACTGTGGGAGAATTCAAGAATACATGGGACAGACATAAGGCAATTTTTATGGGGGTAGGAAGAAATAGGCTGTTGGTTAAACAGGATATGCAGCTTATCCTCTAGGCAGGGAAATGGGCAGACTAGGTGGGCCCTGCAGTCCTTATCTGCCATCAAAGTCTATGTTTCTGTGTTTCTACTGGAGTGGGTGAGGAAAGGAGTCTGTCAGCTCTGATGCACTGGAGCCTACCAGAAAGGTAGCTAGTAAACCAGTTTAGTGAGCAGTTGTTTAGACCAAGATCTTTGAATGTGTTTAACAGAATGTTGTAGTCGACCATGTCGAAGGCCTTGCTGCAGTCTAAGAAGATGGCTCCAGTAAAGTTTTTGTTGTCCAGTGCAGTGAACTAATCATCAGTCACTTTGGCTAGGACTGACATCATACTATGGTTTTGCCAAATGCCAGATAGGAGAGGGTTAAATAAATTTGATTTTTCTAGGTGTTCCTTTAACCGGTTATTGAACAATTTTTTGTAGGAGCTTGGATAGGATGGGCAGAATGGAGAGCAGTCTGTTATATAAATCACTAGGGTCTCCTGTTTTAAACAAGGGTAATATAAAGGCTGTTTTCCTGCAGGAAGGGACAGTACCAGTTGCGATTGATAGGTTAAAGATGTGTGCTACTGTATGGGAGCAGTGAGAAAGTGGTATCCTAGTTTTAGAAAGAAGGACTTTATTCCTTAAGCGCCTGCACCTTTTTTCATGTCCAATTTTTGAAGTGGGTCCTTGACTAGCTTGAAGGACACTGGTGAGAAATGGAAGGAGTTCTGGGTCTGAGGGGTCATCAATGGGTGGTGGGTGGGTGCTTAGACTGGTGGCTAGTGAGGAGTCAAATGCTAGACCTGCCACCGTGAAGTGCTCATTTAGTTTTTCTAGAATGATGCCCTGATCGGAGATTGTGGCTCCTTGTGTTGTAATTTTGGTGGGGATTGCAGGTGGGGTTCTTTGACCTTCAACAACTTTGATGGTTTTCCAAATTCTGGCTGAGCTGTCATTAGCACAATCAGAAGCTTCCAAATAGAAGGATGATGTGGCTGCTCTGACCAGTTTGGTACAAGCATTTGATGCAAGCCCTGTGCCACTCTTTGTGAATCATTATTTTTAAATGTTTTCTTTGTGCATCCTGTTGATACATTTAAAACAATACTGTTGTGTAAGACCAAGTAGTCAGCTGAGCAGCATACTGTATCAGCTGATCTTCTTGCTCTACTGTCAGAAGCCACAGCAATACAGGATGCATCCATTTAATTATACTTACTGTAGTTTGTAAATTAAATGTTTGCATTGAACTGTTGCATTTGTTTGCAGTCTCTGACTATTGTCAGTCACCTTATGCATTTACATGGAGAAATAGTTAGAAAATGCAACATCCTGGAAAAAATACCTGTAACTAGTAACATAATGTAGACAGTGATGCCAGAAGAAGACCAATGGTTCATTCAGTCAATCAAATCTGTTTCAATTCTAGCACTGACATTTGCCAGCTTTACAAAATGGGTTACAGTGATAATTTCTGAGTGACATTTATAACCTGCCTTTATTTTATACTTGATTTATATTATGACTGTTGATTAGTTTTAGAGGGAATTGTACTATTGTGTAGGAGTGTGATGAAATTATGAACTCAGACATTTCTAGAGTGGGATTCAAATATGGCAAACATTGCTTGCAAGTTGTAAGTTATGATTTCTTAAGTGTTGTACCACTCTGTATTTGCAGTTAATGAAGTTATGTACCGTTATGTCTCTTCTCAAAATCGTTATTCTTGTTTCATGACTTCAAGTTGCCAGGGATGAATTTTTACCTTTTATGTATGCTGGCCGAAATTACAAGTTTAAAAAAAAAAATTGGTATTCTAAAGATGGTATTCTTGGGGCTTGGCAGATGCTTTTGATGCTAGTTTTCAAATAGAGGTATCTCACCAGCTAAGGTAAAGGACCCATATAAAATAAGAAAAGGGATGCCAACTAACTTTGCTTTGCAAAATACTTTCAAAGTTTCCCAACTTCTTGAAGTGTGAAGTGTCTACTTTGCATACAGTAGTTTGTCATGTAGCAAAGTGCTTACTTTGCTCAGCAAACTAGCAGTACACTTGCAAAGTTTTATGTGAAGTGGCGTGAATTTTTTTTATTAATAAAAAAACAATAAAAACACCCCACCCTCTGTGGCAACACTACCTTTTACCACTTTGCGGGGCTTTATAATAGAATCCCTCGTCTAGTCCCCCACAACCCTCCTGCCCTGTAGTAAGCAATGTTTTAATAATTCAGCTACCAGTGCTGCTGTTCCTTCTCCCCACCAAAAAAACAAGTTTCATCCACCTCTCTTCTACACATCCTACTTTTCCCCCATCTTGCCAAGAAAATAATTTACTCCCCCAAAAGCCCCCAAACTCCAGTTTGGTATGTAAGATTGGTAAGAAAGAAAACTGTCCCTCATTGGAGCAAGCACTTCTTCACTCTTCCAAGTCTCTGAGCCAAATGAATGGTGAGTGAAATATATTCTAGTAGTAACAAACAGTATAATAACCAGACTTGGAAGAGTGAGGATGTGCTTGCTCCGATGGGGACAGTTTTCTTTTTTTACAGGTCTTACACACCAAAATGAGGGTTGGTGAATGGGACGGGGTTGGAAAGTGGGAAGTATAGGAAAGGGGTTTATTGCAAAAAAAAGAGGTACAGTATGAGTTGGGGGTAACTAGGAGGATTTGCTTTTGTCAGTAGGGGAAGGGAACAGCAGCACTGGCAGTCAGCTAATTAAAACTTTGCTCAGTATAGAGGGATGAGGGTTGTGGGGGCCTAGTGGGAGGATGGGTAGGGAGTTCTATTACAAAACCCTGTGGTGTGGTCAGAGGGCTTGGCAACTTGCAATAGAGAGAAGCATTTTTTTAATAAAAAAATGCAGGAGAAGTTCATGCAACCATCAACAACCTAGTAAATTCTTCATGAAGTGTTCAGATTTGCACCCGTTTCACTTGTAAATGAAAACTTTGCAACAATGTAGCAACAGGCATTGCTGTGTGTACCGATTTCTGTAAGGGGATGTGGGAAGAGCTGTTGAGTGGTAGCAGACATGGCTGTATGGCCCCTTCTTTGGAAGTGGATAAAGGAAAAGCCACTAAGTGTAGTAGGGTTAGCTTTGTTTCCCCCACTGTAGAGAAGAATGAGAGAAGATTCACTGAGCAGTAGCATTGTGTTTCTCCCTTTCTGGAAGGTGTAGGTAAACTGGTACATTGTCAACAGTGAAACATATCACAAAGCCTATTGAATGTTTACTGAAACAAAACATCTGACAGCATGCAAATCAGACTGCTTTGTGGCTTATATATGGGAGCCAGGCCTTTATTAAAGGGAATTCCTAAACACAACTACAGTAGGTTTAATGGTCTGCTCTCCTCTCCCCTTCATCTCCCTTCTCTTACCAGCTCCACTTTGGAGACCCTGCAACCTTCTCTTGTTCCTGCCCTTACTCCTCTTCGGGGCAGGCAGCCGTTTCTTACCATCTCCATTCCCTCTGAAACTCTCCTCCAAGCTCTGTTCAGATATCTCTATCTCTGTACTGTCTAAAATGCATTCTCTCCCAATCCTTTTCCTCTGCTTGCTCTTCTCCTTTCTCCTCTTGACCTTGCTTACTTCATATATTTTTTTAAATGGCTTGTAACCAGTCTTGAAGCAATTCTGAACATACAGGTACTTTTGGATGGCACGGGGTCATAACAGCATGGGGCACAACTGTGCACAGCAAGAACGCTCTGTTACAAACAGCATGCTGCAAGACCCATAAATACTTTATTTGTTTTATGGGGGGCTTCATCTCTGTGCCCTCACACTGCCCAGAACTATTATAACCATATCCAAGGGGGTGCGAACACAGGGGCAAGAAGTAAATAGTACAAAAAAATTCCCCTAACAGGGAATCAAACCACTTTCCTCCCAACCCCATCCACTGCATAGTTGGGTGCTCTAGCCACTCCACTATCAGAGCAGCTTGATCAAGAACCCAACTTGCACTATCCAAATACACTTTCTTTTTTTGAATGAGCGACATGGGGTAGTGATACTTTCATATTGCTGTAATTCTCCTGTCACTATAAAGCCATTTGCTCTCTTCACAGCACTGTCTTGCTGTCTGCGGTATTGTCCAAGCTATTCTCACCCGATACCCTTTTGGCAGTATTTTTATCATTACTTCCTTAATGTTTTTCACCCCTGCTTCTACTTGTTTGCACATTTCTGCCCCTTTTTGTACCATTTTCCAGTGTTATAAAATGAATTACCTGCAACTTGTACATGAGATACTTACATTGTACATTTCAGCATGCCCTACATTATTGTACTATATTTTTATTTTTTTCTCCACTTCCCCATTCCCCCCCAGTCACACCTGGAAATGAGCCTCTGCTCAGTGTGCCTTTCTCAGTTATCAAACTTGTAACTAAATAAATAATGTTATATGGAGCTAATTGGATCATGTCAGACTGTTAATTCATTAGGTCAAGAGAAAAGAGATTGCCTACCCTCCAGCACACATACAAAATACACAGAGACACACACATTAATTTTTAATTTATGATTTATCTACTGAGTAACATAAAAATTTGAACACATCATGTGTTCTGTCCCAGTAGGGATTTTTTTCAAGCTGATTGGTATTCAGATGACAGATTTGCTCAGGTTTAATAGAGAGGGGTTGAGCCATCTGTGTGCACATTCTTAATTCTCACATTTGAGCACTATAAATAAAATCAGGCACTACCTAACTTATAAGAGCACCTCAGCTGTCACTCAGCTCAACCAGCTCATTCCCTGAAATGATAGCCTGACCCAACAGTCTGACAGCCCTCACAAATGTTGAGGTTTTACTACTTGAGGGAATTGGAGATGGGACTGTGCTTGGTAGTGCAAGCTGATTGATGTTGCTTACATATGAAACATGAAGCTTTATTTCTGGAGTATATGTACTGCCACCGAAGAAGAATTACTTTACATTTCTGAACAGCACTCCTTAGGATTTGAACAAATATCAAGTGTTTGATTTTTTAAAATAAACGTAGTCTACTAAATACATTATTTTCTTAGAAAAGCACCATTGTTTTATTTGATTTTTTAGCAATAAAAGTATTTTCTGTGGAAAATGGTTGTATAATGCTGATCTTCATTTCTTTATTCTTTAGTCTTCATCTGCATTGTAGTAAATGCAACAGTTCCCTTTGATAGTTGAAATCTCATCTCATCAGCAATTATGTAATTAAAGTGTTTTTTTGTAAAGTGGATAGCAAATAATTTAAAATATAGAGGGGGGACAAAAGAAGAGCTCTCAACCTGTGGTGAACATGGCTGTCTATGTCTTTTTCCAGAGGGGCTCAAGGGATGAGACATCAAGTGATGGTGGACATTATTGCCTGATCACCTTTCAAGAGGGGACACAAAAAGAGCCACTGAGCTTCAGTGAACATGGCTGTCCACTCTCCTGTTCAGTGTGAGACAAGAGAAGAGCCACTGAGCTATGGCAGGCATGGCTGTGTGTCCCCCTTTGTTGAGATGGAAGAGAGAATAGTCACCAAGAGGCAACGATTGAAGAAAGTGAAATCTGGCAGCCCAGTGTCATGGAGGGCTGAGGTGCTGACACCTTACCTCCTGCCAAACCAGCGACCCAAGTTCAGAAACAGAGTCAGTCAGTTGGGGGATGGCTGGGGAAGGGAGGGAGGATTAAGCATCCCATTGGACTGCTCTCCTCTCTCTGGGGGGGGTTGTGTGACCCACTGCTTGTCTGCCACCTGGAGGTGTCTGGGTGGTAGCACAATTCAGGCACACACATAGCCAGCTAACAGGTGTTTGAGGATGTCTCCACAGAGATGGAGCTTTCCCATTATGCCACTGCAAGTGGACAGCTGTGGGGGCAACCAGGGAGAAAATGGAGGAAAAACCCCTCTGATAGCAGGATGATGACCAGACAACCAGCCCCACACTGATGACCGAGAACATCCTGCTGCACTGAATGAAAGGGTATGTCCCAGAATGGGTGGGTGTTGACACTGGAAGGTCCGAGTGGTAGGACGCTGGTCAGGAGCATGTAAGTATAAAGTACTGAGAACTAAAAAAGAAAATTGACAGCTGACACTGATAATGGGCTTCCAGTGTTCACATTTAAAAAGTAATTGTGACAGGGTGACCACTGTCATAGTGGACATCCCTGGAATAAGTTTAAATCCTTTCTCAATGCAGTTTATATGTTTTGTATAGTGTCCAACATGTTGCTTGGCTGGCTATAACAAAACTAAGAGTGCAGTTACAAAACTAAGAGGGCAGTTTTAATAGAAGAATAACAAAAGTTTGTGTCTGCTTTTTATAGATGTTAGTAGCTCTCTTCTAAGATGTATTTTGCAGCAGACAGCATGATGTAATATGACCCTGCAGGAGAGTTTAGGAGAGCACAGAATATTCTGACCTCAGGCTGCTATTTGGTGGAGGACGGTGAACAAAAAGGGGAGACCCCAGGTAAGACTTTGACTGGCAGTGTATTACTGGGGCAGAAGACTTCAAGCAAGATGGAAGAAGTAATTTTGGCTGAAGGGACTGTACCATGTTTTGCACCTCCTCCCATAAAAAATGATTGTTCTCCTGATGTTAACTGGTGAAAGCTGCAGGTGGGGGATCCTGAAGTAACCCAGTTAAGGGAGCATGTAAACATCAAGGATAGGAGACAGGTTAATGGTGGTGTGGGGGACAGGTTATTGTGGTTTGAACTTAGGAGGGAAGTTCTCTATCATATGAGGCCCAACCCCCAAATGAAGTAAGTGGATGCTCAGGTAGTGGTGCCCATGGCATATAGGAAAAAGGTGATGGAGGATGTGCACTCTAGTCACTCAGGGCATGTGAGCCATGGGAAGGTACTGGCTAGACTAACCCTGTATTTCTATTGGCCAGGCATATATTGGTAGGTAGCAGCATACCATAAGACCTGTTGTAAGGACAAACAGGTAGAGGCACCTGGAAGGAGTGTGAGAGGAGTGACCCAAAGGGTGGACAGTAAGAAATTGCACCTGTGGAAAAGAGGAATACTCCCACATAGAACAGAAGAGACTAGGTGGTAGCCAACACCACTAGTAGTGTATAAGATCTGATACATAAACCCAGAAATTAGGGACAGGCTGTTAGGCATACATCATAGTTTGTTATGAGCCTATCTTTAAATGTCTAAGTGGGAGATGGAGCAAGGTAGTTCTCCTCCCTCCCGGAGATAGTTCTACTGGGGTGCTGGATGGTTCAGCCATTCAATTGTTCAGATGTATCTGGCCAGGGAAAGTCAGAAGATGGTATAAAACTACTCCGGATAGTTCTTTCTCCTAGAATATGTAATGTTGTGTAGTTCACTAATGTAGTAAACTTGTAAAATATCTCAAGGTATTTGTATTGTTATGAACAGGATACTTTACAAATGTTTTTTATGAAAAAGACCCTGAGATGGAGCTTCCAGTGATGATGGGCTGAAGCGCCACACTCTTCCAGGGTGTTAGTTGAGATTTGGACAACCGTAGGATGGTTATCCTCTTATGTGGGAGGATGTGTGACAGGGTGACCCCTATCATAGTTGACACCCATGGGATAAGTTGAGACCCCTTCCCTAAGCAGTTTATATGTTTTGTATAATGTTCAACATGCTGCTTGACTGGCTATAACAAAACTAAGAGTACAGTTACAAAACTAAGAGGGCAGTTTGAAAAGAAAAATAACAAAAGTTTGTGTCTGTGTTTTCTTGATGTTAGCAACCATCTTCTAAGATGTATTTTGCAGCAGACAGCATGAGGTAATATAACCCTGCATGAGAGTTTAGGAGAGCACAGAATGTTCTGACCTCAGGTCTGACCTTTAACAATGTTGTAAACAAGTTATGTAATGTGCTCCAGGTGTCAAATAACTGTTCTCTGTGGTGCAAGAGTGGCCCATATTGGCTAGTTTTATGTTATGTCTGCTGTTAATCAAAAGGCAGGGAAAATTGTTTTTCCAACTTCTAGTGAGCTTATAAAACGCCCAACCTCAGTGCTGAGAGAAGATACAGTAGCTAGATAGGAAGGTGAAATACCTTCTTGTTGTGTGTGCTTTAGCACTGTTTGATTTGTGCTAGGCTAAAGAAAAGCCTTAGAAACTGTTGAAGCTAAGCAGTTGTCTGACTTACCATTTTGCTTTCTGTATATTTTTTTCTTGATGAAAATAAAATGATAAATACAATTGTGCATTTTTTATGCACCTGACTTGTCGTCTACCTGAAATTGTGTAATCTAAACACATGCCCGGTGAAGTAATACCAAATGAGAGGAGGATGGGAAGCACAGTAATTTATTGCATACTAATTTGGATAATGTGATTTCACTTTAGTTGAATCACCAATGCTTAAAAAAATGTATGCATCGATTGCTTTTCCACTTTACCATTTCCTTTCCCAAGCCCATGACATCTTACAAGGCTATGCAGCTGTAGAAATGAAGTAGCTCCTAAATGAGCTCAATTGCTTTGAAGTTACAATGTACACAAATAACACCATCAGCACTAAGAGTGTTTCACTGGTTGTGACCGATGATGCTACTAGCTGGAGCACCAATAGTGGTGGATGGGAGGACGGGCTATATACTGTATACTGTATAAAACTGGTTTTAAAGACTCAGGAGATATAAAGTAAAATGGTTCAGTAAACATAATTTGGGAGTGCTGCAATGTTTTTGACTCTCTGTCAGGCTCTTCTTCTGGTTACTCTCCCTCTGAGCAATGATTCACTCCTGGTCTCCATCTAGTGACATTTTAGTCCTTCTGTCCCTCCAGATCCCAACTTGCTGTTCACTCAGACAACCTCAAATTGCTCCCCTGTGCAGGAGTTCTTCTTTTGGCCTGGCTGGGCTTAGTCAAAGGAAGAGATGAACTGCACCAAAATTAACAGCATTGGGGGATGGTAGATGGGCATTTAATATTTCTTGAAGCATAGGTGGCAAATGGATGTCCTTTTATCCTGCAGCCAAATGGAGAACATTTTTTGCTGCTAAACCCACTCACCATCCTTCCTCATTAAGTGTGCTTGAAACAACCCTGGGGTGTCAGTATAAGTAGGGCAATACAGTTTCAACTGTGTCACCAGCAGCACCTCCACCAAGCCATCCCAAAATCTATATATTTTCACAGATTCTCCTTCACCCTTCACAGCAGCCTCCCCTCCTGCAATCCCAGGTTCAGGGTCAAAAACTTGGATTGCTTGGCAGCCCTTTAAATAGAAACAGACAGCAGTTTGTGCCAGCAGAACTCATTTACACAGCAGTCCCAGGTTAATCTTCCTTCCTTCCTTCCTTCCTTCCTTCCTTCCTTCCTTCCATCCTTCCTTCCTTCCTTCCTTCCTCCCACTCTCTGTCTCTCTCTCTTTCTTTCTGTCTTTCTTTGAATGGCACACAAAACCAAGGCTCATTTGCAGGTATGACTTGGGGGAACAGTACATGAGAGAATGCATCATATAAGTAGAAACAAAATAGCAGCATAAATACAGTGCAAAGAAATATTATTAGTGAATTAGTGCAAGTAGAAAACAGTACAGCCCTAAAAGATGAACAACAATGGAACCATGATACATAATAAAAAAGGTACGGCCAACACCATTCATAGTGATAATATGCCATGGCATTTGCTACCACAATACCGAGAGCATGAACTATTGCAAGCGTAGCATTAAGTTACTGTGCATTGTGGTGATACATAGATACATAGACAGGGTCGACAGATAAGGGCCTATGGCCCACCCAGTCTGCCCATTTGAGCTTGTAAATTCACTTTATGTTTTCCTAGAAGTCTGTAGCCCCTTAACCCTGACCTCCAGAATTCCTTTATGTCTATCCCATGCATTCTTAAATCCCATGGTTGTTTCAGCCCCCATCACTTCCTCTGGCAGGGTGTTCCACTTGTCCACCACCTGTTCTGTGAAGAAATTCTTCCTCACATTTGCTCTGAATCATCCTCCCTCCAACTTCATCCCCTGCCCTCTAGTTCTGGAACATCTTTTTCACTTAAAAATAGTGTATTCCTGCACCCTGTTCCTCCCTGTAAGACACTTGTATGTCTCTATCATATCCCCTCTCTCCCGCCTCTCCTTCAGGGAGTACATAGTCAATTCCTTCAACCTGTCATCATAGGACTTGTGATGCAATCCATGTACCACCTTTGTTGCCCTCCTCTGAACCTTCTCTACCCTGCCTATGTCCTTATGTAAGATCTCCAGAACTGTACACTGTACTCCAGGTGGGGCCTCACTAGTGTCTTGTATAGTGGAATTATGACCTCCCTTTTCCTAATGGTGATGCCCCTGCCCATGCATCCCAGAATCCTATTTGCTTTACCTGCTGCCTTGTCACACTGTTTCCCTACCTTGAGGTCATCAGAGATGATAACCCCAAGATCCCTTTCCTGCTTGGTGCATGCTGTATCCTCACCCCACAACTGATATATTGTGCCAGGGTTTTTGTGTCCCATATGCATTATCTTGCACTTCTTTGCATTAAATTTCAACTGCAAACCCCTGACCATTCTTCAAGTTTCTGCAGGTTCCTTCTCATTCTTTCTGCACCCTCTGGTGTGGCTACTCTGTTACAAAGCTTTGTGTCATCAGCGAACAGGTAAATTCTGCCTTCTAGGTCCTATGCAATGTCACTGATGAAGATGTTGAATAGGACCGGTCCCAGCACTGATCCCCGTGGTACCCCACTGGTCACTCTTCCCTCTGTAGAGTGACAGCCATTTACCACCACCCTCTGTGTCCTGCCGCCCAGCCAGTTACCTACCCACCATACTGCTGTCCTGCCCACACCCATATTCCCCTGGTAACCTAGTATCACCCTAATAGTGATAGCATCCACTATTGCATCATGGTCTACTGCAGCCACATAGATACACAGGTACATAGAAAGTGTCAGCAGATGGGGACCATTGCTCCACCTAGTCTGCTTCTTTTTGTTTTTACTTTGAACTTCCCACCTCATGTTATCCCTGCCTTTGTTGCCACAATTCCTCTGTATCAATCCCACGTGCTCCTGAATTACCTAACTGCCTTGGCTTCCACCATCTCCTCAGGTAGCCCATTCCATGGTGCCACCACTCTCCATGAAGAAGAACTTGTACTTGTTGCTTTTATATCCCTTCCCCCCAGCCTCAGGCTATGACCTCGTGTTCTTGTGGATGTATTTAGCTGGAACAGCTTGTTTGCCAGACTCTATTTAATCCTTTGAGATACTTAAAGGTCTCTATCATATTCCCCCCCCCATCCATCTGCTGCTCCAGAGGGTACATGTTGAGCTCTTCCAGTCTGTCCTCATAGCTTTTTTTCAGGAGTCCATGGACCATTTTAGTTGCCCTCCTCTGGACCATCTCCATGCTATCAATATCCTTTCACAGGTATGGCCTCCAGAACTGGACCCCATACTCAAGGTGGGGCCTCACCAAGGACCTGTTCAGAGACATTGCAGTCATTATCGATGGTGATGACTATCCCTGTAATTTATATGATAAATGCAGCACAAAACAACTAGGATGACACTTTTGAAATTAAACTATTTACCTGAAAGCAGGAATGTTATCTCTTACAGTTACTCTACCTCTTTTTTCGTCAAATAGCTTTTTAAACATGGGTCAACACTGGTCAGACTCAGCCAACTCTAAACTGGCACTTGTCTCCTGCCTACCACCAACCAACCCCCTGCTGAGTCACAACTGCTGTGCTTACACCATGCTTCCATGCAATGACAGCGCTGAGAGTGGTGCAGCTTGCCCTCCTTCCCCATGAGAGGACAGCAGTTGTCAGATGCTCAGTCTTTTTCCTCCTAGCCAACTCCCAGTGGCCATACTCACTTCTGAACTGGTCGCTGGCTTTGCAGGAGGTGTGGCATCCAGCACCTCATCCCTCCATGACACTGGACCAGCCCTGAGTTACTCTACTTCTTATTCATTTTCCCTGGCAGAGGTTCTAGTAGCACCCAATGCATGTGACATCATAGCATATTGCTGTAAGAATGATTACAATGTCAAAATGAGACCAAACCTAACTGGTAAGGCTGGTTTCGCCCCTATGCACTATCACCCATTCCTTCCCCACTTGACAAATCTACATTTGGCTGCCATTTCCTCCCTTCCTACTGACAGAGCCAAGCAGGCTGCCACTTGTATTGATTTTCCATTGCCTACATTGTACTGTCCCTCATAGTGTGTATTGTAATTCTATAACTGACTGTGCATAAGTTAAATACCTATGTATATTTCATTATTTGTACTGGACGAGGAACCTTTTCAAATGAGCTACTGTACTAGCTCAAAGGTTGTTGTAATCCAAAACATTAAATAAATAAATATATGGTAGACTAGGATATAACCTCAGGTACAGAACAGTGATGCTCAGAACTGCAGATTTGGAATCAGGATAGTCAGAATTTGATCCTTCTTTTCCAGGTACGATTTTTGGAATTGGCACTTGAAAATAGTAATTCCAGAATTAATGTTATTTGCCAGTTTCCTGCAGAAAGATTACAGCTGTCCTCAGCAGGGCTCAGACCTCATAACATTCCTATATAATTTGAATTTAAGAATATTCCATTGTTTGTCAATAAAAACAATTGCCTAAAAGGTTTTTTTTTAGCTCCAGAGACATCATTTGAGCTGACTGCTTTCTGTCCTAAGTCATAATCCTCTGCTTGTGACATCAGAATAATTTCTTTGGCAATTGGTTGTGATGTCATAAACAGAGGATTATGACTTCACAGCACTAACAAGAAATAGGGAAGGTTAACATTTAACATCTCGTAGGTTATGGAAAAAATCACTGCAATCATCACACTGGAACAGAGCTGATAGCGAAACCAACTACAGTGCTTATTAAAAGCTTATTATTACATCAAAGCATCAATAGGTTATTTGAAGTGCTGAAATCTGGTGTCAACTGTGCAATGTTTCACTCTGTGAGAGAAGTTTGTCTTTGAAGTTTGAAAAATAGAAAAGATTTGCTGTCATTTACAGTTTGGTATTGGAATAATAGATATTATAAACTAAAAATAAAGGCTAAATAGAAATAAAACAAATCAAGAGAGTTGCATTATCCCCTCTGATCTTCAGGGTCCTTCTTGGGGTACCAATGTCAAAATGATTATGGTGGGGGGGCAGATAGAGGCTAGTGAATGACCAGGATTGGGTAACCGGTGACCACATCTTGTATTTTTTACATGGTCTGACACCAGGGTTCAAGCCTCAATGACAGAAAGAGCCCTGGGTGGTTAGTAAGCCACCTGGATTCAGTACCCAGTTGTTACAACTTGTGTTGCATTTTCATTGTTTTTAACATGATGTGGGAGGGATGGATGAAGGGGGGTGCCACTGGACACAAGGTGTCCCCCATGAACATGGGGCAGAATGTAAGTTTGGGTTCCACTGGAGGCCAAGGACACCTGGAATTAGGCAGGGTATCATAGGCCAAACCCAGTGTGAAGGGTCTTGTGCTTAAAGCATACCACAAGCCTGAGGTAGTGTGAGGAGTCCTGTGTATGCCATTCACAAATCATGCTATAGGTTAAAGGCAGCATGAGGAATCCCTTTCTTTGTGGATGACCTGCAGGGCCATTTATAAAGCGCACTATGAGCCTGGTGCAGTTTGAGGAGCCCTGTTTTTTTTTTTATGTCCCTGAGGGCCAAGCAGAAAGCATGCTTAGGTCCAACACCACTATGAGGGGTCCTGTAACCTGTGAATGGCTCCATGGGTCATTCACAAAACATGATAGGCCTGAGTCACATTGTTTTGTATGTTTTTAGAAGTAAGGAAATAAATTGCATGTACTGTAACTATGTTATTACATGAGTTTGGTGTTAGCCCTGGGACCCTTAGAGGGGGGCTAACTCTCCTTTCCCTGTACCTCTCTGAGGGGGTCAAGCCAGGGTTTTCTGCGTTGCAGACAACCTGGATTTCAATTAAATGGAATAGTCCATGGCCTCCACCTGGGATAGGAATATAGGATACCTAAAGGATTATGTCAGGAATATCACCACCCACACCACAGTATGCCCCACAAAAAACAACTGTGACACTGTAAGAAAACTGCTGATATGCCCAATGTAAAATGCAATAACACAGAAACATAGAATGTGATGGCAGATAAGGACCGCTAGGCCCATCCAGTCTGCCCATTTTCCATACCTGTATCAGCGGCCATCGACCCTACTTCGTCATCGGCTTTATCCTCTCTTTCCCATGTCTAGGGTTCCCTTGCACCTATCCCATACATTTGTGAATCCCCCCACTGTGTTTGCTCCCACTATCTCCTTGGGTAGGCTGTTCCATGCATCCACCACCCCTTCTGTGAAGAAAAACATCCTCCCATTCCCCTTTATCCTGCCCCCCTCCAATCTCCTATCATGCCCCCCTCATTCTTATACATCCCCTAAACTGAAAGATGTCTCCCACTTGCACATTGTTGATGCCCTTAAGGTACTTGAAGTTTTCAATCATAATCCCCTATTCTGACTTATTCACCAGAATATACATATTGAGGTATTTTAATCTCTCCTCATATGCCTTCTGTTGCAAGCCCTGCACTATCTTAGTTGCCCTTCTCTGAACTGCCTCCACCCTGTCAATGTCATTCCACAGATGAGGCCTCCTGAACTGAACACAGTATTACAGATGAGGTCTCATCAGTATTCTGTACAGTGGCATCTCCATCTCCCTTAGTCTGCTAATGATACCCCTTCCTACACACCCTAGCATACTACTGGCCCTCTCCACTGCCTTTGTACACTGCTTGGCAAGGCAAGGCAAAGATACATTTTATTTTTCAGGCGTCCAATCCAACAGCAAATCCATCATAAAATTACAAAAACATAAACATTTCCAATCTACAAATTATCACTTATATATATTAAAATCATAAGAACAGAGAAGGATTAAAGGGAGGAGGGGAAGATGCTGTCCAACTCAGTCTGGGGGATCGGGAAAAGCTTGGTGAAACAAGTAAACCTTGAGGTGTGTCTTAAAAACCTTCACAAAAGGGGCCTCCCATATAGCTGGTGGGAGTGAATTCCACAGGACGAGGCCAGTGACAATCCTCATCCTGGGAATCACTAGGAGACCCCTTGAGGAGGATTGGATGGAGTGTGTCGATGCAGCAGGTGACAGGAGGTCAGACAGATAACAAGGGCCCAACACGTGTAGGGCCTTAAAGGTGAGTAATCCCACCTTAAAGAGGATCCTCCATTTGACCAGCAGCCAGTGCAGTTCATGCAGCATCGGGGTGATGTGGCAGAATTTACACACTGCCCCACCAACAACCTGGCTGCTGTGTTCTGCACAAGCTGCAGCCAATGGAGGCATCCCCCAGAGACCCCTAGGTAGAACAGATTACAGTAGTCCAGCCTGGTCTATATGAAGGCATGTACCAAGGTGGGGAGGTTCAGGGCCAGAACAAGGGGCCTAACCCTGGCAATATTCCTGAGATGGTAAATGCTGGTCTGGACAGTGGCTGACACCTGATCCTCAAGTGTCAGACCACTGTCAAGGATTACGCCTAGGTTACGCACCCTTGAGGAGGCCTTCAATAGCACAGATCACAGAAACAAGACTGTTTCCACACCAGAGGCCATCCTATTCTGCCTTCTGTTCAACTCTGCCACCAGTACCTCCATCTTATTGGGGTTCAGTCACAGCCAGCTGGAGGCCATCCAGTCATTGATCTCTGCAAGGCAGTTGTTAAGTACTACCACCACGCTGTATGTTCCCGGTGTAAAGGAAAGATACAACTGGGTGTCATCAGCATAGCAATGAAAGTCCAGACTGTATTTCCTAAGGATCTCACCCAGGGGCAGCATGTAAATGGCAAACAACATTGGGGACAAGATCAAACCCTGTGGTACTCCAAAGGACAGGAGACTAGGGGAGGAGGAGAAATTCCACATCACTACCCGTTGCCTCTTGTTCATGAGATAGGACTCAAATCAGTAGATTACCGTGCCAGTGAGCCCACAAAATTCCCCCAGGTGGTCAAGCAACACACAATGGTCTACTGTATGAAATACTGAGGAGAGATTGAGGAGGATAAGAATTGTCCCCACCCCTCGATCTCTAACCCTGAGGAGATCATGATGCACTCTAACAAGAGCGGTTTCCATACTATGCCTTGCATGAAAACCAGACTGGAAGGGCTCATAGAGATCAACGGTCAGAAGATGCTCTTCCAGCTGAAGTTCTACCACCTTCTCGACAATCTTCCCTAAAACTGGGAGATTGGATGGTAATTCACCTTGATGTCAGGGCCTAAAGATGTTTTTTTCAGAAGGGAATGCACCAATGCCTCTTTCAAGGCATCAGGAAAAATCCCCTCAGATAAAGAGCACCAGACAGTCAGGAAAACACCAGGCCTATGGTATCCACACATTCCAGTAAGAAATGTGTCGGTGCCGGGTCCAGTTCACAATAGGTGTGCTTCAACTTGGATGCAACCTCAATATAACCTCTGATGTCTCCACAGGCTTAAACTCCCCCCAACCAGGAGTGGTCTCCGTATGACCGAGGCAACCACTGTTGGCCTCCATAGTCCCCTCTGGTGGAATACCCTGCTGGATGGTAGACACCCTGTCCAAGAAGAATTGAGCAAACTCTTTACATAAAGTGCTAGAGAAAGTCTGTTTTGGCTGTAGACAGGCTGGGTTTAAGAGCCTGTCCACAGTCCAAAAGAGTGCTGTTGGTCGATTCTTCCCGACAGCAAGCTCTCTTGACAGGAACTCTGCCTTCTTCCAGGTGATTGCCATATGGTACTCATGGTAGTGGGAACACAGGGCCAGTTTATCCACCTCCAAGCTGGACCTCTGCCAGTAGTGATCCAACCTCTGACCCAAAATCTTCATCACCTTGAGCTCCCCATCAAACCAGGGGGACCTCAAGTGAGAAGATTTGGGTCATAAACATATTGGTGCAAGAGAGTTGAGCACCGCAGTCAGCACCCTATTATAGGTGGCAACTGCTTTGCCTGAACCCCCTATGCATGCACTGTCCACAATAGATAGATCAGCCATTGTCACTAATCCCTCGGGGGTCAAACCCCTCAAAGGGTGATTGCTAACCATCTCAGCAGGGAAAAGGTTCTTGGGTGGGGGGTCCAAGCAGAAATTCTACTGTGCAATGATCGGACCAAACAACCTGATCAGTCTTGAGGTTAGAAACCTCAAGCCCCGGAGAGAAGTCCAAATCCAACAAGTGACTGCCCTGGTGTGTCACAGAAGAAACTTTCTGTGACAGGCCTAGAGAAAACGTAGTCTGGAGGAGGTTGGAACCCAACCTGGATGACTTGTTGTTGGCCCAGACGTTGAAATCCCCAAAGACTAAACATCAGGGGGATGCCAATGTCTCACCGACGATGAAATCAGCCACCTCCTGTAAGAATTCTCCCACTGCCCCAGGGGGGGTGGTAAATCAGGAGAATCCTACAGCCTGCTCCCAGACCACCACGTATGGCCACACATTCAAATGAACTTGGTCTTCCCACTGGGTACATAGAGAAGTTAAGTTCAGATCTAAAACAGATGGCAACTCCCCTGTCCCTGCATTCCACTCTGGGGCAGTGCATCACTGAATGCCTGGGGGGAATGGCGGCCTCTAGAACCAGACCAACATTATCCCCCAATCAGGTCACAATGAAGCAAGCCAGGTTGACTGAGGAAATCAAGTCTGAGATGACAGTGGTCTTGTTCCTGATTGATCTGGCATTGCATAGCACTGCCCTCAGGGGATTGGTGGACAGTGTAGACCTCCTTGTCACCTGCTTGCTTGGTCTGGCAGGAACCCTGGGCACCGGAACCAAGTATGTCTCACCTCTCTCCATGGTTCAATGGTGCCCTGGGCTCCTCTTGCACCCAACAACCTCGATCTTACCCCCTTCCAAAATGCAAGGGGTGCCCCTCTACGGTTGATTGATGTGGAGTCTTAAAATTCTGACCCCCCAGCACTGATGTGCCATGATGGTAGAGACAGGGAGATCAGAAAAGGGCCACAGATTACATAGCAGGAACACCGCATACACTATCTTGACCTGCCCCAGGCTACCATGTCCTCCCAGACACATGATGTTCAGACTTGAAACTCCACTAAATACTAATCCACCACCCTCTCAATCCCACAATAATAATTAAACAATCATATACATATAGTACAGAACAAATAAAGCAAAACCAATGTCCCACCAACCGACCCCTCTGCCTTAAAAGTCTATCCACACACACACATATAAGTCACTTTATATCAAACACACCATCCCCGCAGTCATACGCTGACCAAACTAAACACAAATCTTTTCCTATACAACTCATAACCAGAACCACACAGAGCCACACTCTCAATCCAATCTTCCCAACCCTCCTACCTAAATGCAATATACTCCAAACCAGAGCTTAGATAGCAACAGAATTAGAAACTTTCAGTAGTAACCTTTAAAATCATGTCCAGGTAGCAGTCTAGGGTTTCATAGTGCTCCCACCTCTGTAAAAATTGTCCGATGCAGTTTTCTAGTGGACGCAACTCTCACATAGGCCTGCTAAAACACTTCCAGGATTAAAAGTCTAAAATGAATCTTGTAGCCAGTAAGCTCAAACCATTCACAACACAGAAGTTCTTACCCGAAAAACTCTGCCAGCCTTCCCAAAAGGAAAAGTCTCAACAGACCATAATAGTTCTAATGAAGAGACCACTCCATGTCTTGATGTTCCAACGGCCCCTTAATCGCTTCTGTGGTTTCTGTCCATGGAAAACAGCTGGTCAGTCCCTCTTCTGGTGGGGCCTCCCCCCTATGGCTTATCCAGAACACGTTTGCTGAATCCTGCAGTAAGCCTGGCAGGTGGCCCTCTAGTCGCACACCCAGGCCTCTTAATTGGATCAGCACCCCAGACTGCCCTCTGGTAAGCCTGTGGCCGATACAACCAGTCAAGCCTATGGGACCGGACAGCCCTCAAACACCTTGCTGGGTCAGCCCCACTGATCTTCCTGCGTGTTTCCACAGCTCCACTCTGGCCAGCTCATGAGTCTTCCTTCCCGGTCCAAATTGAAAATGACAATCTTCCAGATGGGGGTGTAATCCATCAGGCTTTCACTCCTGTGGGCCCCCACAGATGGAACAAACTCTCCACTCCATCAATGACTCCTCGGTCACTTCAGTGGCCCAGTGACTTCCTGACCAATTAATGCCTCCTTCATGGTTTGTCGATTCAGTGGTTGATGGTTCTCCCCTCACCATTGAGCACCAAATAACCTCAAGGGATGGCAGACAGACCACAGGTGAGTGCTGAACGAAGCCTGGCAATCTTGTGGTACACAGCACACTTACTACCAGTAGAATAATTATTTTTAACACTGTGTTTGCCTTAGGGAGACTGCCCCGAAGGCTGTTGAGTAAACTCGGGTATGGGCTAGCTATCACCGGAAGACACGCATGGCAAAACTTGCTACCTCACTACAAATCCCTAACTTGCTAACCTAAACCCTGTATCTAGATCTCAGTCTGAAAGACTGTTAAAAAAACAAACTGTTAAAACTATTAAAATTTCTACTTCTCTCCTACTCTGCTGCTCAGAGGCCACCTAGCACGGCAGCCATATGGATCTAAATAAGACCAACCTCTCTCTCTTGCCTACTCTGCCACCTTTAGGTCATCTGAGATGATTATTCCTAATTCCTTTTCTTCCCTTGTGACCATCAGTAACTGCCCCCCATCCTGTAACTCTCCTCAGGGTTTTTGCACCCTAGGTGCATGATTTTACACTTCTACATACAACAATTTATTAAGGAGGGGGGAAGGAAAGAACAAGGGGGCACAGGGCAAAATGGGAAGCAATAGGTTAGCAGTAAAACAATACTCTAAATAACAATCCCATGATCCCATCCTCTCAGTTCAAGATTCCCCTATGTGGATACACCCAACACCCTAGCAGTGTCAGTGGCTCAGTAGGTAGCACACTGGCCTCTGAGGACGGGAGATCAGAGGGCTGTGGGTTCAGTTCCCACATCTGGCACTTGGATTAATATCCCAGTACTGACACTGTAATGCAGCATGAGAGGGGTGCTGCATTTCTGAGGTGCCGTCTTTCGGATGAGACGTTAAACCGAGGTCCCATCTGCCTGGATTGGTGGTAGTTCAGGTGGATGTTAAAGATCCCATGGCACTTATCGAAAAGAGTAGGGGAATTTTCCCCGGTGTCCTGGCCAAATTTCCCTCATTCACTAAAAATACCACCAACAGCTTAATCTGGTTCAAGGTCAGTTGGCATTCATCTGTATCCCCCTCCCCGGTCATGCCTGAAAATAGGCAGGATTTGTCTAGTGCACTTACCCGGTCAACAAAAGCTAAATAAATAAATAAGTAAAAACTGTTCCACTCAAAAGCCTTATGGAACAACTCTCCTGTTGGTTACAGTGGATGTTACAACAAAATGGAATCACTGGCTGGCAGTTTTGGGGCCCTTGGTGCACAAACATTAATTGTTACGGTTTCTCAGTTTGTTTTGCTTTAACAACATTCAAAACAAGTCTGGTCAGATCCACCACGGCTGTATAATGAAGTTAGTGAGGTTGTGTGAAACTGTGTGTGGAGATATGGAGAAACAACACAATGATTTTTAACTAGTAAGATTTGTTTTAATTTGCATTTGAAGGAAGGCAGACATATTATTAGGAAAATATATGGAGGTGTAGATTTCAATGGAATGAATGGTAAGCAATGTAGGTTTGACCGCTACAATAGGTGGCAGTACATGAAAAAGTAATGGCAGGCATATGTTCAGTCTTGGGATTATTTACACAGTTTTATGGAGAAAGACAGGGGGGTTGTCCATGCGCTGATGTAAGTTATATTAAAGTAATGTGTTGATGTCAGGCAGTCAGGTGTAATGGTGGACTTCATTAGGAGAGAAGATGTGATAGTAACTTTTTTTAAGGGGCCGCTGTTGTTAAGGTTAAGGTAGTTATGCCTGTGATAATGGGAATATCAGAACAGTACGAGATCTATACAGGAGTGGAGTACAAATATGCACTGTATCATAAGTATGTGTTCAGAGTGCAGGCAGATGCAATATGCAGTTTATTTTACATATACAGTAGGCAAAAATAGGGATAGATGCAATTGATAGAAATATAGATAATTACATAGAATAACATACAGATAGACAGACAGACAGAGGGATAAGTTATAGTCATGACAGTCTTTGGAGAGGCAGCTGCCCCTAGAGTCACAGTCATGTTCACTAATTTGGGTTGATAAACTTTTCAAACAGCACTATTTTGCTGTCATTAATCACCTATGGGTTTAAGAATGTATTGGAATGTCTTATAACAGTTATAGTACAGGGAAAAAACAATGAAAGCAATCGTGTTATAGTTTAGCACTGAAACATACATGCAACATACATGTTGCCACCTTGTTCCAATGAGCACTCTCCCCCAAGCAGAGTGCTAGTCTTAAACAGCATCTTACATCTTTATGATAAGTGAAAGAAAACACAATATTTAGACACAGTTCTGTTTATATTTCAAATTAGTTCTGTATTTTTCCCCCCCATTATTTTTTACTAAGGCCATCTGCATGAAATGAGGACTGCTGCTCCTGAAGTGTTTATGTATTCCTGGTGCTTTCTCCCTACCTGAGGTCATAATGCATGGCTTTTAACATCACAGTTACTACCATGACAGCAGACTGTGATGTCACAACATAGCATTATGACTTAAAGTAGGGAGTAAGCTATAGAGGCAGATGAACTCTAACAGATAAAGATCATATATTCTTCCAAATTTCCTCTGTAATAAAAGATAGGCAGGAGAAATCTACAGAATATATTTAAAATGTAAACTGAGGTGTACCAAGTTATTAGTTTTTTCAAAGTTTAAGTGGCATCAGCAGCTCTGATTATAAAGAGGAGAGCTGAAAAAATGTGTCTCACAGTAAGTGCAGAATAATTTTTCTTAAATCTGTTTCAAGATATTAGGCCTTTCCTCTTTTTTTCTTTATTTAATGATAAAAAGAAGTAGCACCTTTCTTCTGACCGGACTAATGTAAATGATGACAGTCAGTGGTTTGGGATATGCTAAGTGTCCCCAGGAGCAAGGTATGCTCCTCTGCTGGCTAGAGAGTAGGCTGCTATAAAAAAAACAAAGTAACACACTGATCAGTAATTCTACCAATGAGACATGCAGAGGTACAACAATTGGGGGAGACTTGTTTGGGACTGCAGCTTCCATTTTTGAAACAGAAAAAAATTCATGTTGATCTTGTCTCCTGTTCTAGCCTGAAAAGAACATAATTTAAATGCATGTTTTAAGTGTGTATAATGGACTGTTTTGCCATTTAGGAGCCAAAGAATGAATGTGTAACATGTGACATTATGGTTACCTAGCAAATGTAGGCATGTAATTAAGAATTGGATCAATGGAAAGCCATTGCCAGGTTATTATACTTACTGGCAGAACTTAAATTATAGCTAACAAGTTGCTGCACAGTACTTTGAGGATGTGCAAAGAGAAACATCAGTTGGGAATTTTAACAGCTGGATGCTGAGCTGGTGTCTTAAACAAATACATAAGAATTCTACATGGATGTTATTTTTCCTAGCTGGTCTTTATCATCTTATATTGAAACATCTATATTTTCAATAAAGAGCTGTCTTAGCACTCGTATCACAAGATGTGCCAATGTTAATCACTGAACCCACATAAATGGAAAATGAAGGAGGTCTGCTTACTCCATTGAAATGTGATATGTGCTGTCCCATTGTGTGTCATGGCAGAATTTCTAATTTTTAACTTGGCACCACCACAACAGGGAGTTCTCTATTTCTTCAACAACAAAAATTAAAAAACACACTTTATCATCAAAGTCTGTGTTTAACAAGTGCTGCGCTTATGATTAAAATAATTTGAACCCCCCCAAAAAAATTGTGCCCTGACATGAAACTGCATGTTCAACTGCAAAGACAATTAAAAAATGTATTTCAAAATGCATTACTAACACCAATGCTTCTTGATTAAAACAATTTGACCCCCCTCCCCAAACAAATGTGCCCTGACAAACTGCACTTTGGGAAGATTGCTTGGGACAAAATGCAATAAAAAACCTGAATAGCAGGGTCCAGGAAGTAAATGTTAACATCCTGTTTCTAGTGTCCCTGATAAAATAAAATAAAAAATACAGTTGAGATTTTTTTTAATGTCAGCTCTGATCAGAATAGCTTTTAAATCACTAATTGTTTTCTTGTTCAATGTTTTCTAATACATACTTCTCAAACTTAAAAGAAAAAACACACTTTATCATCAAAACCTGTGTTCACCAAGTACTGTGCCCATGATTAAAATAATTTGAACCCCATCCCCCCCAAAATGTGCCCTGACATGAAACTGCATGTTTAACTGTAAACACAATTGAAAAAATGTATTTCTAAATGCATTACTAACACCAATGCTTCATGATTAAAATAATTTGAACCCCTTCCCCCAAAAAATGTGCCCTGACAAACTGCACTCTGGGAAGATTGCCTGGGACAAGATGCAATAAAAAAACTGAATAGCAGGTTCCAGGAAGTAAATGGTAACATCCTGTTTCCAGCGACCCTGATAAAATAAAATAAAAAATACAGTTGAGATTTTTTTAATGTCAGCTCTGATCAGAATAGTTTTTAAAATCACCACTTGTTTTCTTGTTCAATGCTTTCTAATAATACTTCTCAAACTTAAAAGAAAAACACACACTTTATCATCAAAGTTTGTGTTTACCAAGGACTGTGCCCATGATTAAAATAATTTGAACCCCCCCCAAAAAATGTGCCTTGATATGAAACTGTATGTTTAACTGTAAAGACAATTAAAAAATGTATTTACAAACACATTACTAACACCAATGCTTCATGATTAAAATAATTTGAACCCCCCCCCAAAAATGTGCCCTGACATGAAACTGCAAATATATATATTGAATATGGTAAACAAATATTGTTAATCCCAAAAGCTGACCTTTATGTTTTTAGTATATAAATGTTTAAGAAAAACTTGTGGCTCTTTTAACTTACTGTAAATTAGAATGCTGTGTCTATTAGTTTGCTTGGGAGCTGTAGTTTCACTCTTTAATTGCTGTCTTCTTCTGAGGCCCCAGGTGGCTCTGATAATCATTTATTCCAAAGGTTTTTTAAGTCAGTTTGAAGGCATTAAATAACTTCTGTTCTCCTAGTCCTTAATAAAGGCATTACGTATCTTCTATTCTACTAGTCCTTAATAAAATGCAGGGGCTCCACAACTTGATCACAGACTTGTTCTGTTGGTTGTTACAGGTCCCAAACTAGTGTGTCTTGTTACAGCATGATAGAGCCACCTCATGCCCCTCCCACATGAATCAAAAAAAAGTTGGGGGTGGATCTTTAGGAGCCTCTCAGGTGGAGGTGGGGTGGATCTTACTCCCCTGCAAAAAACTAATGCTGCCTCCCACTACTTCAGTTCCAGTTCTTGTACCACCCATTTAAGAAAGAAAATAGTTCCCTGCAATCATTGACTAACATGAAAGTGTATTTATTTGAGGGCAGAAAACATTGCTTGGATGAGGGTAAGGTGGAAGAGACTATTTACACCTTCAGTCAGTTCCATGGACAGAAAACATGACATCACTCCTTTTGTACATGCAAAACTTCTTCAGGCTCCTCCTACTGTAGCCGTAAAAATTCCTAGCCAGTGCCTTGTTGTGCTTAGGCATTTATTGGTGTTGTGAAGGTAATGACCATAAAAAAGTCCATTGCTCAACAGGGAAAAGTTCAGCATGAGGCACTCTGTGGTATTACACAAGATGCTGGCTCTGGCTAAATTTGCAGTTTCTTCCTGAGCATTCTAGATGTTTGCTTGTGAAACACTCTACTGGGTTGCTTTCCTCTCACTCTCTCTATCCATCTTTCTTTCACTCTCTTTCTCTCAGACTATAGCTAGTGACCCAACCACCTGGCTTAGTGGCATGACAATGCTTCACTCCAGGCCTGACACTACTGCTGCAAAAAGGCAGCTGGGTTTGTCCACTGAAAAGCAGTCGAAGTGGGCAACAAGGCTATAGTTCACATAGAAACAGAATTTGTCAGCAACAAAGAACAGCTTGACCCACACAGTCTGCCTAGATGGTCCTCACTTAATCTGTCTCTACAAACCCTAACTGGTCTCCAGAGACCCTCCCTTGTCCCTGCCCATTTCATAATATTCCCTTATGTTTACGCCATGCATGCTTGAACCCCATACTATTTTCACCACCATCACTTCCGCTGGCAGTCTATTCCATGTGTCCAACATGCTTCCAATGATGTAGTATTTTGTTACATTTCTCCTAAACTTCCACCTCTCTAAATTCATTGAATACCCTCTGGTTCTGGTGGTCTTCCTCATTTGAAAGAGACTCATCTCCTGCACACTTTTCACAACTGTAAGGTACTTGTAGGTCTTTATCATGCAACCTCTCACTCTCCAATCTTCCAAGGTGTACATGTTGATATCCTTCTGTCCCTCTTCATAGGGCTTTTGTGCAACCCATGCACCATTTTAGTTGTCCTCCTCTGGACTGTCTCCACCTGGTCTATGTCCTTTCTGAGGTGCGGCCTCCAGAGCTGGACAAAGTACTCCAGGCGGGGTCTCACCAGTAAGCAATATAGTGGCAACACCGCCTCCCTCCCCCTGGTGGAGATACCTCTTCCTATACATCCCAGCATCCCACAGGCCCTACCCACTGCCTTGTTACATTATCCACCCACTATGAGTCCATCAGATTTGATAACTCCAAGGTCCTATTCCTGTTTATTGACTGACAGTACCTTCCCCATCCAATACTTAGTTCATGGGTTCCTATGCCCTACCCCTAGGAATATGTTTTTGCACTTTTTGGCATTGGACCCCAACTGCCAAGCTCTTGACTTGATCACCCCATTCTTTTTACCCCTTCCTTATTGTCCACCCTATTACAGATGTTGGTATCATCTGAAAAGAGGCATACCTTCAATTCCAGTTCATCTGCCATATCATTTAACATTAAAGAGGACCAGTTCCAGTACTGAGCCCTGTGGCACCCCACTGCTCACTTTTCCACCAATAGAGTGAGGGCCATTAAAAACCACCATCTGTTTTCTATCCTTTAGACAGTTTCTAAAGAATTCACCAGTTTGGATCCCATCCCTTTGCTGTTCAATTTCTTAATCAGGATCCAGTTTGGAACAGTGTCGAGGACCTTGCTAATGTTCAGACAGGTCAAGTCTGCTGCTTTCCCCTCATCTATTTCCCTGGTCACCCAGTCAAAGAAATCAATCAGATTCGTCTGACATGACCCCCCCCCCATGAATCTATGATGCCTTTGATCTTGCAGCCCATTGGATTCAAGATACTCCATCAACCATTCCTTTAACAGTATTTTCATTAATTTCCCCACCACTGACATAAGACTCACCTGCCTATAGTTACTAGCCTCCTTTCTGCTGCCACCCTTATGAAGAGGGACCACATTCACTCCCTGTCAGTCCTCCAGAAGCATGCCTGATTCCAGTTATCTTTTGAATAAGGCTGTCAGCAGGGCAGACCGCACCTTCCTGAGTTTTTTCATTACCTTTCAGTGTACCCCATCTGGTCCAGTAGCCTTGTCTACCTTCAGAGTTGCAAGTCCCTTCAGGACTCTTTCTTCTGAAAATGGACTTCAGTCCATCTCCCCTCATCCTTTGTTCCAACTGATCACTGTTGGTCTGTCCTCCCCCCTCTCTCTTCATTGTGAAGACCGAGCAGAAGTACCTGTTTAGGATGACTGCATTTTCTTGATCCTTTTCTACACAGTCTCTCTCTCTGCCACCATCTTTATTTTCACTATCGCTTCACTTTCTTTTCTAGTCTCACTTATATAGCCGAAATAGATTAGTTGCCATATTGGTCCTTGTAAGAACAGTTCCAGAAGCAAATGGTTTGACACCTTTTATTGGACCAACATAGATGTTACAAAAAGAAAACAGTGTCTAAGCTTTCAGACCAACCAAGTCCTTCCTTGGAGTCTCCGATGAAGGATTTGTTTGGTCTGAAAGCTTAGACACTGTTTTCTTTTTTTAACATCTATGCTGGTCAAATAAAAGGTATCAAACCATTTGCTTCTCAATCTGTTATATATCTGAAGAAATTCTTGTCCCCATTTGCTACCCCTTTGGCTATGCTATCCTCTGTCTGTGCCTTTTTTCCCCTCACTGCCTCATCTGCCTCCTTCTGTTTTACCTGGCACCCCCTGCCTTCCTCCCCCTGCATTTCCTTATATGTCTTGAATGCCACCCTTACTGTGTTTCCTTCATCACTGTGGAAAATTCCCTAAAGTACCATGATGTTCAATTTTTCATTTTACTTTTACTCATTTCCTTCATGCAAAGACTGGTTACCTTCATCATTCCTTCCCTTATTTGTCCCCACTGTTCCTCTACACCTTGCTGGTATTTTCCCCCACTAGGCAATTTCTGAGGCAGTCTCCCATTTCCTTAAAATCTACCCTACTACATTTCAGAACCTTTGTTTTTCTGTGGTTTGGCTCTGCTCCTCTCTTAATGTTAAACCACACTGTGCAGTGATCACTAGCACCTAGGGAACTCACCACTGTGACATCTGTAATGCTGTCCCTGTTTGTTAGCACCAGGACCAGCACTGTCCTGTCCTTAGTGGGTCTGTTGTCTAGCTGCCTGAGAAAAGCCCCTTATAGGGAGTCAAGGATGGCCCTGCTCCTTGCCGAAGCTGCAAGTAGAAGGTTCCAATCCACATCTGGCAGATTGACATCACCAGCTAGCAGCACCTCCCACTTGTTTGTACATACAAAAGGGTGCAATGTGCACATATATGAATTCAAACAAACAGAAGAGAGAAAGACATATTTGCCTTGTCTGGGATTTGAAACCAGTCTGCCTAGAATACCATTTTGATTGCACTACCAACTGTACTACCAAGGCATCTGGAAACCTGGGGCTTCCAGAAGCACCTTGCTCTTTCTGTAAAGTACAGCCCAGTGCTGCTCAGATAATCACATTTATGTACACAAGGGTGTGGTGTGCACATATATGGAATCCAAACAAACAGAAAAGAGAAAGAAATAAGTACCTTAGCTGGGATTTGAACCAAAGCCAGGTGGAATACCATACCAACTGTGCCACCACCTTTGCTACCAAGGCAGTTGCAATCCTGGGACTCCCAGAAGCACTGTACTCTTTCTGTAATGCAACCTGGTGCTGCAGAGATAATTAAATTTGCATTCCTGATGATGTCCTCCCCAGTTGCCTTATTCAACTCCTCTCCCTGTGTCGGAGGTCTGTATTCCACCCCTGTATGGATAGCCACACCACTACATGTCTCCAGGATGACCCACATCACCTCCAGTCCTTCCTTTCCCTCCAGTTGCCCCTACACTTCTGTAGCCTTGAATTGATCCCTCACATATAGTACAACCCCTCCTCCCCGCCTTCCTTTTCTGACTGTACTGAACAGACAGCATCCTGGTATGGCCACATTCTAGTCATGGCTGTCAGTGCACCATGACTCTGTTATGCCCATCAAATTCAAGGTACTCTCTTGAGAAGTGTTCCTCACTGGACACCTGAATTAGAAAAGGGCTTCAGGATCTGCCATCTTACTGGAGTCAAGAATCTTTCATCTAGGAAACAACAAAGCAGAAAATGGTTCTGCTCCAAAATGCCTATAGATGGTAATTCACTGAAGGTATTCATTTCATTAAACAGCATTATAAAATGGCCAAGAAAATCCTGTATCCTGATTGGTTGTTACCTGTACATCAGATCTGTCTGATGCACAGATAATAATAAGTACTCAAAATCAGGATGCAGTACAAAAAAAACATAAGATGCCACTTAGAACTTCAATTTTAAAAATGTTGTTTTCTCTGTAAGCGAGGATGTCTCAGAGTTCCTGGCCACTCTGATGGTCACATTAAAACTCAGTGTAGGTGTGTAGGCATCACTTACTGTTAATTTTATTTCCCCTGTCAGCCCCCAAACAGTCCTGCTCTGTGAGTTTACTTCTACTGAAGTATACCGAATCCATCACTCATGTTCAGTCTGCTTCTCTCTCTCTCTCTCTCTCTCTATTTCCCTCTCTATCCAGATGCCATTCCCCACCTGCACAAAACCTTGCTTTCACACTTTCTCTCTCTCCTGATGCAGTAAATGTAAACTTCAAAATAAAGTCTCACTCAGTCTGGGCTCCTTCTATGCGGGGTCTTATAGGTCAAAAGCCTGTCTTGAAGACAACTCTCCACCAAACCAGCAGCCAGTGCAGTTCATGGAGCAACAGGGTGATGTGCTCACATCTTTTCATCCCAGTCAGTAATCTTGCTGTCGCATTCTGCACCAGCTGTAGCCCGCGGAGGTTGCCTCCAGATAACCCAAGGTACAGGGCATTGCAATAGTCCAACCTGGATGTGACGAAAGCATGTACCAGTGTGGGCAGGTCCTCAGGAAGGATCAGGCCCCCTCATCATTGTCCTGCCTGTAATAAAGAAAAAAGTCCCTCAATGTCTTTTCCCCCCTTACAACCTGTAAAAAAGAAAACAATCCCATGCTGATACAACCCCCCACCCCAACCTCGCACTCAGCATCCACCACCCACACACCCTCATGCCCCCCACGTCACCCTAATTCACATGAACAGGTCCCAGGGTGAAGTTCCAGTCTGTGATCGAAGACACATCTTGCTGCTGGAAACACCAACTACTATTTGAGAAAGCAAGGTAAATGAAGTTCTGTGTATTTCAATGGGGTTTTCAACTTTGTGGTATAACTTTGCCACTTTTGCATATTTGCAACCCAAATTTTCAACATGGCTTTTTTTGGGACCCCACCTCATGAACAGTGTCAGTGGAATTATGAAAATCTGGCCCTAAAGACAATTTCACAGTCACTTAGCAAAATCATCTTTTCAACAGGATTTGAAAATGTTCACCTCATTGTTTATGAGGTGGGGTCATAAGTAGACTATGTTGAAAATTGGGGGAAAAATGTGTAACAATGGCAAAGTTATGTGCATCCATTGACATTTTCCTATGCTCGGGCCTAACTTTGATAATTGAAAATATTTTGACCCCAAATTGTCAATATAGCAATTTTTTACACCACCTCATGAATGTGAAAGCTGTAATTTTCAAATCCTACCCAAACTGTGTTTTCACACCTGTAGCAGGGAATGATGTTCTGGTGGCACGGAATAACATTTCAGCAGGGATTTGAACATTTTAAGTACTGGGTTCATGAGATGGAGTAATAAGAAGGCTATCCTGATGATTTGGGTGCTGTTCTACATGGCTGCATCTATGGAGGGAAGATGTGCTGGGCCCTCTGGTCCCTGCGCTCCACAGGCAAAGAAGGATACAAGTATACTATCTCAAACAGTAGGGAAATTCTTTGCAAACAACTTTGTTTTTTTTATTTTTTTCTCCAAAGTCTATTTATCCTCTTTTCGGCAGACCACTGTCTTCGTTTGCCAATCCTACTGGTCTCGGGTTCTTTCAGGACCCTATGGTGCCATACATGCCCTTGTAGATCCCCTGAGCTGGTCTGGAGGCTTCATCCTTGGTGACTCCTGATTTTTCCTCCATTTTCACAACAGTGAGTCCTACTTCTGAGACCCCAGAAGGTGGTGATGCATGCGTGTTGAGGTGCACATGCACACCACAGCTCCAGTGCCAGTCTCTTCAACCCTCTCTCGGCCTAGCATCAGCAGTTCTCAGAGCGATGCAGTCACTCTGTCCTCCACCAGGGGTGGCCAAGATCTGAAGAAACCTGTTCCTCCCTCCCAAAGCAGAGGGCCACCAGCCGACAGCCACTCACATCCTCTCCTTCCCCCCCATTGATGTCCAGTGACCCAGACTCATTCCCGAACCCAGGTCGCTGGCATGGGGCAAGGTATGGCATCCAGCACCTCAACTCTCTGCACCACTAGGCCAGGAGCAAACAACTTGTTAATGCACTAGATAGGGATAAAGCCACAAATCTAGGGAAATATGCTGTTAGGGATTCCAGCATTAACACCCCACCTCCAGCCACCAGACAGCAACAGGAAAAAACATTACCAGGAGTGCCTTAGGATTGTCAGCCCTAACACTCATCCCATTCTCAAATACTCTACACATCTCAGCTTCTCTCATGATCGAATGAGGTTGGTGTTAGGGGTGACAACCCCAAGGCACTCCCAATACCTGATTAGCAAAGTCACAGGTGAAGTGAAACTGTAATGGTTTTTCCTGTTGCTGCTTGCTGGGTGGGGGTGGGGTGTTAAGGTTGGAAACCCTAATAGCACATTTCCCTACTTTTGTCACTTGAACCCTAACTAGTGCATTAATTATTGTTTATTGTTTATTGCATATTTTCGGAATTACAAACCTTTGAGTCGCAGACTCATTTGCAACGGCTCCATGTCGGTTACAGTGGTGGAGGGGAGACGGAGGACAAGGATACACACATAGTAAGGCAGTATACAGGAGAAACATACACACTCAAAATAATACACATGACAGTTCTGAACAGTGCAGTCCAGGCTTTATCTTAATACAGCAGTGACTGTAGCAGGGACATTAAGGGTATCATTTGTTAGACTAGGGGGGAGGCGTGTTCGTGGGATCCATGAGACCCTGTGTCAGTTTTTTAATGGGAGGCGTATTCTTGGAGTCCATGAGACCCTGTGTCAGATTTTTTTTTTTTTTATTTAGTGTGGTAAGGTAGCCTACTTAGGAGGAGAATAGCTAGCCACAGGCACAGGAATGGGATTCAGCTAGGTGGGCTTTGAGGCCTGCTTTGAAAAGGGAGATGCTGTGTGACTGAGTGAGCCAAGGAGGTAGTGCATTAAGCCAACGAGGAGCACGGTACCGATGAAGCTGTTTTGCAAAATATATATATATATATATATATATATATTATGGTAGCACGGTAGTGCTACCATAGTTAGGGTTGAGGAGCCATTTCTATGTTAAAACCCAAAACTTTGCACCTTAATAAATTTGCAACCGTATAACAGATTTGGCTGAAATTTGGAATACACGATCAAGAACCATAGGCCTTGGGATCTGCCAAGTTTTGTAGTGGTCGGATATACAGCTGTGGAGTTATTAAGCATGATCTGTGCACGCGTTTACGCTTTTTCTGGAATTCTACGGTCGTGCCTACAGGTCGTACGGTTTGCGCGACCAGTCCAAAATCTTCAGGGAACGTGCGGCCCGGGTCCCCTATGTGCCTTTCAAAGATTTCGTGAAAAAATAGTAAACGGTTCAAAAGTTATTCAAAAAACAGTTTCCCATTATAAGTCAATGGGAAAAGTTAACAAAAAGTTCAACACTTTCGCAAATGCATTTTTACTTTCGCAAATGGGCCTGTTACTTTCGCAAATCAGCCATTTTGTTTTCAGTTGGTGATCAGAAAAATGGTTGGCATTTAAATTTGGGACCCTCTAGCAACCTAATTATTTTTGTATTCACCTAGTTGGACCCTGAGGATGCTTGCCATGTCTTTATTTTGTGGTAAAACACCCCAGAAATATGTTTTTCAAATTTCTGGAAAAAGTACTTTCACAAATTACTTTTGTGTTCACGAAAGTGTCGAACTTTTCTGCTAAAGCTTTTGTAAATTGCGACAGTAATTTTCCATCTGTGGGACAGTGACAGCGATTCTTTGGCACTGAGCTGCAAAAGAACCGTTGGGAGTTTTGGGCTGAAATTTGAAGGGAACGGAGCCGACATCTCACAAATGTGGCTTTCAGTGTTGTATTGAAAAAATATTACATGGCAGCAAAGTTACGGCACTCCAAAGTTGACAGTTTTTCCCATAGGATAACATTACAGCGCCCGACGCATTACAGAAATCCTTTGGATCCCTGCTGCAAAATAACGGTTAGGTATTTTTTCCTGAAATTTGGAGGGAAGACAGCCAACAGCCCACAGATGTGCCTTTCAGTGGTTTGGTGAAAAAACATTACAGGGAGGCAAAGTTATGGCAGTCCAAACTTTTCTTTTTCCATGGATAACATTCGGCGTTCGCCGCGCCTTTCAGGGCCCGTATCTTGGAAACGGTGCGAGATACGGACTTTTCGTTGGAAAACTTCTTATCAAATTAGCCAGGACAGTTGTAAATAATATGACTTTTAAATTTTTTTTCTACGTCCTACGGTTCCTGAGATATAATGTATTTAGTATTCCAAGATCTCATTTTCTGCGTCGATACTCATTATTATGCATACATTATTTGTACTCACTGTCTTTCTCTATGCAGGTTTTGGGGAAAACCAGCTGTGTGCTTACATTACTGTTACTGTTGCCCTTTCTGCTTGCGGTTCATTACCCGTTTCACTTACCGTTGGCGTCCTAGCCACCATGTCGTCATCTCTCGCGTTTCATTTGTGCTTACGTTTCTGTTACTTTTTGCCATTTGTGTACGTACCTGTTTCTCTTCTGTTTCACTTTGCGTCACCATGCCCATTGACATTTCCATTTACAGGCACCATGTTACTATGTGACAAGACATCACGCGGCACACACCGCTCCCATCTACGCACCGTGTGTGTTACCCTTTCTGTTCTCATTCACGCTTGTGTTACCATGTGTGCCACTGTTAGCATTTCTGTTTGTGTTAAGGCTCCTGTTACTTATGCCACAAGACATCATGTGGAGCCGGGCGCTTTGGGCCCCACGCCCCGCCATCGTGATTACATCTCACTATTTCTCATTATCATTCTCAAAAATAAGGAAATTAGAGAAAAAAATCCATTTAATGCATTAGTTAGGGTTGTTTCCACAGCTGACAAAGTAGGGAAATTAGCTGTTAGGTTGAAAACCCTAACTCCAGGTCACCCCAGCACCACACACACACAGACACACACACATTCAAGTGTGGGGAGGACCAAGTCAACACAACCAATGACAGACATCCAGCAGCAGGTGACAGAAATAACAAACAATTGTCTAAATGTACTACGAGACATCTCCACCCACCTGACCAGGTACTGCATGCTCAGTGGAGATCAACAGCAAAACTGAGGCCATGTACACAAGCGTACACATCCCTGATTGCAGCTGCACAACGTACCACACTTAGTAGTTGCATGGCCTTACCTACCGATGCCCCACCCAGACCACACCACTTGTGGTGGGCCACCTGAGCAACAGAGTTCAGAAAAACCAAGAAGTTGTACAGGTATAATATCTCTGATTATAACAAGGGTTTGAGAAATGCAGCTTTCTAATTGACTGTAAACATTGTAACAGCCTTATGTTTAGCTTAAATTAACATACATGTAGAGCCTAACCATATGATGAACATGGTTTAATGTTGTTTAAAAAACAGTTTTATTATAATAGCAATAAGCCACTCCCAGGTATTATGTTAATGGTCAGTTTATCACTGTCTAGCGACATATGGCACTCGGCTATGCCTCATTCAACATTAAACCCCTACAGGGTGATTAACAGACCATTTAACATAACTGTTGGTCATGCCTTATTGCTTAATTGTCTTTATGAGTAGATACTCTCTCCGTAGGCACTGTAGCAGCTTTGTAACACAGTGTCCCACCCAGTTACACCATACACTGTCTAGTTACTGGAGAATGGCTGTGAATATGAACTCATGAAGATGAACAGTGTAACTTTATCATTACAGTCATCGAAACCCTAGTGTGATTATACTGACAGAGTCAGTGATAGAGGATAACCCCTGCTGTCCTAGTACACTTACCCCATTGTGAGTTAAATCAATACTAAAAAGACATTCTGTTTATATCTACACCATACCTACTTGATTCCTGTTGTACCACAATTAACATAGTTATCATTTTGATAGCATCAGTGACAGAAGTGTGTGAAACCCAAACATTAGGCATACAGCCTGAGTATGAAACAACTGTTAAAAAAATCACACTGTGTCCATAAGTGGCATAGATCACTCATTGCAACAATAGTAAATGTATTACTATTTGAATAAGTTAGTCATCACAGATGCAATGAGATTGTCTTTATCAGGTACAACATACTCTGTAAGTGCCTACAGGAAAATCTATCCTATATACATCTCCGATACAGGTACATCATTGTTGGCTCAGTAGTGCTATGATATTTAGAAGTTGCTTGGCCTGATCCATGCAATTACAATGTTTCTTACAAAGATTACTTACTGCATCTTTAGTATTGAAACACACTGAAGGTCAATGTATGTACATCAGCAGTACACCTTCATCAGTAAGAATGCATGTGATACTGGCAGTCAGAATTTCACAGCGTTGAACAGCAATGCTTTTCCATACGCTTACATCAGCCTCTCTATGTTGAGTAAACCATTGCAGTAAATGTACTACTATGTAAATCACCTACTAAATGTATCACTACTTTTATCTTGAGCATGCTAGTGTCTTGTAGTTAATTTATGTGCTTCTCTTAATTAATGTATACTCACTAGTGTTAAAACCTTTATACAACTGTCATCATGCACCTTCAGCATTTATAGTGAATAACGGCACAGTACCAGTTGTGGTGTGGTGTGGGGCATCGGTAGGTAAGGCCATGCAACTACCAAGTGTGGTACGTTGTGTGCAGCTGCAATCAGGGATGTGTACATTTGGTGTACATGGCCTCAGTTTTGCTGTTGATCTCCACTGAGCATGCAGTACCTGGTCAGGTGGGTGGGGATGTCTCATAGTACATTTAGACAATTGTTTGTTATTTCTGTCACCTGCTGCTGGATGTCTGTCATTGGTTGTGTTGACTTGGTCCTCCCCCATACTTGAATGTGTGTGTGTGTCTGTGTGTGTGTGGTGCTGGGGTGAATTCGGAGTTAGGGTTTTCAACCCTAACAGCGAATTTCCTCACTTTTGTCGCTGTGGAACAACCCTAACTAATGCATTAAACGGAGTTTTTTGCCTCTAATATATATCTATATATATATATATATATTTATATACACACAACAGCAACAGGGGTGAGAGCAATATCAGTGTGATAAACTAGGTTATTTCCACTGGAGTGTGAGGTCTGATGGTGACTTCAATGGAGTTAAAATATCTGACAAATATACATACTCTGCTTATGTCACCACTCACTCACTCATTCACTCACTCACTCATTTACTCCCTCACTCACTCCAGCCTGCATACTGAATTGAACTTCTTTACAAATCTGTTTCTTACTGCTACTTGCAAGTAGCTCAATTAACATTTAAATGATATTCAGCTGTTTTCCAGTGTTGAAAAACTCCCAACCCATTACTACATTTTCAAAAAATCCTGCATTCTAAATAACAGTGCCTCACACTTTCTGTTTCGCACTGCTACTTGCAACTAACTCACTTAACATTGCAAAGAGCATTTAGCTCTTTCCCACAGGGTTTGTAAAACTCCTAACCCATTACTATGTTATTTTAAGTTCAAGAAAACCTGCAATCTAAATCACAGTGCCTCACAGTTGCTGTTCCTCACTTCTTGCTGAAACTAACTTAATTAGCATTGCCAAACACATTCACCTGTTTCTCATACTGTGCGTAACACTCCCAGCCCATTCAGGAATACTCAAACACACTCATAACGCAATCAAACAATCCTCTCAGTATAGCCTAGAGGTTAGAGTAATGAGCTTTGAACACGGTTTGATACATCCAGCACATCAGACCTGGGTTTGATTGTCACAACCTCCACATCCACACTGTGTGACTCTGAACAAGTCACCTCTAAAAACTTACCCAGTTACCAAACAATAAAAGAACACACAGGAAAACATAACTATACTTTGGAAGCTCTCATCCCCATTGTATAAGCAGCACATGTAATGGACAGATTGTGTGCTATGGATAATATTCTCACTCCTGCATCATGAGCTCTGGATACTCTCACTCGTGAGTATCCAGAACTCACTCTGCAGGAGTGAGAATATTATCCATATCACACTCCTGCCCAGTATGTAGCCTCTCTCTCTCTCTATGTATGTATATATATATATATTCATGGGATATGTTGAGGCCTGACTGAAGATGTCATATTTATCTTTACAAGAGGCCAATGATATGATATCTCAAGAGTGGTGAAGTGGCAGTGTACAGAGAATAATCCATATGCTGGTGTGTGTTATGAGTTTTTTTTATACACCTGAGGAGTGTGATAATCTATAAACCTTGATAGTGAAGAGAGTGTGGTTATTGCACACCTCAGGCGTAAACCTCATAACACACACCAGCATATTCATTATTGTTTTATAATAACTGGTGCATGGAGAACTTTATAACAGAACACAGAGTAAATAAAGTCTTGAACAGTTGATGATTTTAATGAGACTCTATTTAACACTGGGAAAACAATAACAGTAAAAAGAAAAATAAACATGTTAATATCACTTTTAAAAGAGATAGGGTTGTGCATATCAAATTCTGTGTTAGGAAACCATATGCTGCTCTATACCTTCTGTTCAATCATTATGAGTGCAGCTGTGAGGTTCCACCATGCCATGGCGACACAGAATGTGCTGACCATCAGCACAGCGACAGCACAACACCGCCAATTGGTGTTCTGCCGTTGCTAGGTGAACTGGTGTTTTCTGTGTGGAGCTTTGCCCCCCACATCCCCATGTGGGGGGTTCTGCCCCCCACACCCTCTGGACTTTAAATAATCAACTCTGAGTTGGAGTTGGTTCAGGGAGGGGGTGAACACCCCTGAGACAACAGTGTCAGGAACCCAGCAGACCACCACAATGAACTATCAAAAATGTCGCTGTGATGGTCTTTGCCGTATTCCCATCGCTGTTGCAACATGATACCAAGCTGTGATGTTACTGCTTACTGCTTGCCATTTAGTAAAAAGAGAAATAGAATACCAGCTTATTAACTACAAACTGCTAACTTGGCTTTAAAATATTAAAACAAGTTTTTTTTCAGGTTTCATCTTCACTCTATCTATTTGAAATGGCTCTGGTTCACTTCAGTTGCCATGAGAACTATGGTGAAGGATCAGGAGAGGTGCAAAATTGTAAGGGGTTGGGGAAAAGTGCACTTTCTTAGTGGGAGTCATGACAGTACAATATCACATCTTTACACAGTTTTAGCTATTTCTACTACGTTTAGATAACAATTTGTTGATTTAAATGATGACCATCAGCAAGTACCGTCACTCAGAAATGTAATCGGACAGCACACACAGACATCTCTTTGCAAGTATGCTTTAATTGTAGATTTTTATAGATATCCCCTAGTTGAAGACACACTTTGCCACAAAGGGAGCATTCTGCTTGAGTTTTCATCCATTGAAAAGCTGGAAGTGGCTTGCTGCTGATTTCTGATAATCTAAGAAGATTAACTTTTAGCAATGGGAAGCACAGTTGGGGTAATTGCAGAAATCTGGTGTACTTGGTTGAAAACATTAGAAATGTGTCTTCTGTTTCTTTTCACTCAGGACAGAGTAATTATTTATATTATGAAAGTTCCTGTGCCCTGAGATCTGCTGTACTTCTGTAAATGGGATATTAGCATTGATTAGCCTTTGTATACTGGTTTTGTGAGTGTTGTGGTTGGTAATGAGCTTTTTTTTCTGGGAGCCTGGCTAACAGTTTCATTTTGTGTATCATTAACATAAGCTTATTCATCCCAGTTCTCACATTTCTCTACCAGAGTGATATACCCAGCTTATGATATGTGTTTGGAGCTAAGTAAAATGGAGCATAATTTGTCAGACTGCTGCCTGGACAGTTTTCATTGTGGATTTGGTAGACAAGTAGTGGATCTGTTTCAGGGTTAATTGGATTTTCATAAAGATGAGGATATACTGCTCTGACATCATGGGGATTTTCTCCAGTACGAGTTTTTGTTAGTCTCCCACATTACTCAAGAAATCTATTTCCGTCACTGTCTTGCCCCTCTGTTATGTCACCCCAGGTTAAATCATATTGTTCTTTGGTACGTAGGGTGAAATGCATTCCTATGTGGAAAAATAGAAAATTCAACAGCCAATGTTTTTTTGAATGAGATTGTTTCACTAGAGTAGAATAAATTGATATCCTCCTCTGAAAGTGGTTGAGCTTTTAGTGGTCTGTTCCCTTTTACAAGTTGCATTAAAAACTTCTGTTTGGCTTTCAGTGTTTTTTTGGTTTCTGGAAAATCTGTTTCTGCCCCTTGAAAAATTGAATTTGTGCACTGCTGTGACTGCAGATGCCAGTCAGTGCTTGCAATTATAGTCCTTTTACTTCCGGGTTCATATTCTAACTTGTCACTTTTCTTTACACAAAAAATGAAGTCTGCAATTATTTTATCTAGCTGAGTAGGGGAAATTGTATGAACAGCTTTACTATGTTCTGTGCATGTCAGGTAACTTTTAAATAAATGCAGGTCACTTACTGTTTTACTCTCCATATTGTGATTTTGTTGCCTGAACTGTTTTCTGCCACTTAGTGAAGCGACACCAAAACGTTTTTCCGTTTTTAAATTTCTCCTAGGTAAAAGAAGTTGATCATGGGAACGGAGTACCACTGTTATGCAGAAATGGTCAGTTTTGAGGACTTAGAAATTCTAAATGTGTGGGAAACTCTCTCATGAAGCTTCACATTTCACCCGCTTGAAGAGAGAAAGGAGGACACAGTGGAGCCCGAGGCTGCAAAAACCATAATAACTCAGTGTGATGTCTGACTAGGTTATTACAGGTTTTGAAAACTTCAAAGAGCGAGTTGATATTGGGAGTCACCAGTGATTATATATATATATATATATATATATATATATATATATATATATATATTCAAACCTAACACCCTTCCCCACCCTGTGTGGAACCCTCCTAGCCTTCGCACCTTACTTTTTTCTTCTATTTGCCTATGGTGGACAATCAAAATGATCCCTGCATCTGTCCTCATGACTTTTCCCTGCTCTTTACTTCTCTTCCCCTATATTACACCCCCTACTCTCTCTAACTCTCTTTTTTTTCTCCCTTACCCAAATTTTATTTTATCTGTTGGTTGACCCCTAATCTTTATCTTGCTTCTCTTTATCTATCCCCCCCATATTCCCTCCAGCACCATAGCCCTCTAGCCCTCTTCATGTTCCCCTTTTCCTAATCTCTTAACTCTTCCATCTTATTTTTACTTCTCTCTTCTGTAGACTCCACACTTTCCACCTCCAATGCTCCCCCCTCCAGGTTTTTGCTTCTTAAACCTACATTGTCATATCTTAATTGAGTATTATGTATCATATAGACCTAAACCACACTTTTAATTACTGTTATGTTTATTCAACATATGTTATGTATATTTGCCTGTATACATGCTCCAGGACCTCCTTGTGAATGAGCTTGCTCAACGGAGTTTTCCTGCAATCGACTTGAACTTGAGCTTGAACTTGCATGCACCAACAGGTGTTTTGGGTGTGACATGGGGTTGTCAGCCATAATGCTCACCCCATTCCATGAGTAAATAAGCTGAGATGGGTACAATATAGGAGAATGGGGTGAGGGCTACAGCTGACAACCCCAAGGCACACGCCAAACATCTGTTGGTGCATGCATGGTGGGGGTAGGATGTCAGGGTTGGAAACCTTAATACCACATTTCCCAAAATTTGTCTTTGGAACCCCAGCTGATGCATTAATGAAGTTTTTTGCAATGGATTTTCTTACTTTTTGAGACGGTACAATCGTAGCCTTATTTGCTTGTGGGAATGTAGGGCCCAGAGGGCTCTGCAGTTCCATCTATCCAAAATGTTTGAGAGATTGTAATTGTATCATTACTTCCCTGTGCTCCAATCACTCCATAATGCTATGGATATTTGCATGTGGGAGCACAGTGCCCTCTGGGTCCTGTGTTACCATAGATCCATAAGGCCTGCACTCCCGTCACTCAATAGTGGTATTCATATTTGCACGTGGGAGCTGATGGTGCCATCTGTGCATTATTTTTGAGATATTGTAATTGGTATCCATATTTGTATGTTGGAGCACTTGGCCCTCTTGGCCCTGCGCTACCATCCATGCATAATTTTTGAGATAGTGTAGTGGTATCCTTATTTGCCTGCGGGAGTGCCAAGAAACACCTCACATTGCAATGTTATCCTATAGAAAACACAGCAAAATTTGAAACCTGAGTGACTGGTCATCAATTAATATGTTTGCATAAGCCCAGCAAAAGGCACATCGGTGGCACAAGCCCTTTTTATTCTGAGAATTTCAGAGAAAAATTGCAAACCATTTCTTCACAGCATAGTGACAAATAAATAGCTGTGTAAACATCACAGTACAACGTTATCCTATGGGAAACAAAACAAATTTTAAACCTGCAGAGCTCCACAGCAAATAATACTGTATATTATCACCATACCACTAAATGGCAAATCAGTATGGCAAGCCCTTTGCATTCTGACCATTTTGTTTCATTTCATTTATTTGTTAACCGGGGTAAGGGCACTCGGTAAATCAATACCCTTTTTCAGACTCGACTCAAATACGTACAATTAGATCACAACATATACAACACATATTTACATAAAATCTATTGACATTAACAAATAAATTCTATCCAGTAGCATTAATGAATGCATTTACATTCATCCAAACAAGACAAGTATTCTTTTAACCTAGATTTAAACACAGTTAATGACATTGAAGCACGTAAATTGCTAGGAAGATTTTTCCAAAAAGCTGGAGCAGCATTGGAGAAAGCACATGAACTCCTTTTAGATTTACACAAAGAAGATGTGAGTAAAGTACCAGTAGAAGATGTAAGTCCCAATCCAGTACTATGAACTTAAACAAGATCCTGGAGTGGATAGTAATGGCAACTATTAATTGCTTTAAAATCCGACATCTGAAAAAAAAAGGCAGATTTACTACCAGGAGATAACCACCCCAAATTAGAATATAATAAACTATGATGTAAGTGACAAGAAGGGGCCAGGACAAATTAACGAATATTATTTATTTTATTTTTTATTTATTTGTGTCTAGGATTACAAAGTACCTTTGAGCCAAGGCTCTTTTACAAAGGTTCCACGTCATGCTGGTTACAGGGTAACAGACACTAAAACATAAAATAGTTACAGGTACATGGTTTTAGACAGTAACTTTGCTTGTCAAAATCAGACTGAGTAATGAGTAACTCAAGAAACAATAGGAGGAAGAGGGCAAGAAAGGGAGAGGGGGCCGAGGGTAGGGGAAGGCATAGGCATAGAGGGTCAGGGTGAGGCAGCCAATGGGCCTTGTCAGGACAGACACAGGGCATTAGAAGTTTGCATTTGACAGGTAAGTGCAAGAAGAGAGGGCAAAAACTGACACCTATAAGGTCAGAAGCAGCGTAGGGAATGAAGATGTTATGGGGTGCAAGCACAGGTGGAGGTGCCAGTTATGGAGTGGCGGAGCTTTTTTTTTGAATGTTCCAAGCATTGCTGTGGATGAGGTGTCACTAGAGAGCTCATTCAGCCAACTCGGAGCCCTGTATGCAAACGTCCTTTGGTCTTGGGATGTGCGGCAGCAGGGGGTTTGAAGGATTTGGGGCTTAGAGCTCCTGGTGTTGCGGTTGGTGATTTTGGGTTTGAGGAGGGTGCTGACTCCTGGTGGTGCCTTTCCCATCATGATTTTCTTAGTAGTGATGCAAGTTTGGTATTTGATTTGGTTGTTCAGTTGCAGCCAGCCTGTTTTGGAGTAGAGGTTGCAGGTGTGGGTGAGACGGTGGGAACCAGTAACGAGTCAGCAGGCTTGATTGAGGGAAGTCAAACACACCTGAGAGATGAGGTTGTGGCAGATCCATAGATAACGAGAACGTAGTCAATGATGTTGATGATGGAGCTCTGGACAGCTATAGACAGAGCTTCTGGGATTAGATGTTTCCTATGTCGGAATAGTAGCCCATCCTGGTGTTGGCTACTTTTGCCACATTATTGATGTGTGGGACATAGGAGAGATTACAGTCGAGGGTGAGGCCGAGGTATTTGAAGATATGAACTTGTTCGAGGGAGATTCCTTTCTTGGTTTTAATAAAGAGCTGATATTGTTTGTATTTGTTTTGGGAGCTGCAGATGATCATGGTCTTTGTTTTTTTCTGGTTAAGGATAAGTCTGTGTTTTGTGAACCAGTTTTTGACTGCAGAGAAGGCCTGTTGGATGTTACCTGGTAGATGGATTGGATCATGGTGGGATGCCAGGATGACAGCATCATCCACGTAGAGTAGGATCTGTTCAGGGTAGGATTCTTGCAGTGAGTTCAGAAAAAATGCTGAAAAGGAGAGGGCCCAAGATTGAGCCCTGTGGGACACCGGACTGGACTGGTCTTTGGTCTGAGAGTATGCCAGCAATTCTCACTCTTTGGGAGTGGTTGTCTAAGTAGCTTTTGAACCAGTTCACCAAATTAGGTCAGAGCCCTGCTAGTCGAAGCTGGGCAAGTAGGAGATTGTGGTTGATGATATCAAAGGCTTTAGTTAAGTCGATGAAGGTGGACCCAGTAAGATGACTGTTATCGAGTGAGTGATGGTTTGCACCAGTGAATTGAAGTAGCGCCGTGGAGGTGGTATGACCTTTTCTAAAGCCATGTTGCTCCTTGCACAGGATGATGTGATTGTCTAGGAAGTCAGTGAGCTGATCTGACACAATCTGTTCTAGGGCCTTGGAGAGTGGAGGTAGGATGGAAATTGGACAGTAATTCTCAGTAGCTATTTTGTCACCATTTTTATGAATTGGGGTTACCGTGGCAGATTTCCATAAGTCAGGGAACTGGCTGAGGCTGAGGGAGAGGTTGAAAATTATGATATGCTACTTTCAAAATATTACTTTCCTTAGCCCCAAGATTACAATAAAGACTTGCAATATAATCTAAATGTGGCAATAAAGAACCATTTGCAATAGCTTGCTGAGTCGATAACGAAAAGTACTTTCTTAACTTATATAATATATCAAGTTTGCTATTGATTGTTTGACTTGCTTGAGTCTCTTGAGACAACAAAGTCAAACTTGAGTACAGTAAGAAGCCAAGATATCAAAATTCAGACACCTGTTCAGTGTTATTACCAGACAAATCATGTATCTGAAAATGAGGGTAGTTCATGAGCATAAAATGTGTAACATAAAGCATAGTTTTATTTTTTCTTGCATTCAGAACCATGGCATTTTGAACAAACCACTGACAACTATTTTAAAATTCCATTTCCATTTGAGCAGCGAGTTGATCCCCATCATTAGATTGATAATAAACAATCAAGTCATCAGCATATAAGAGCATATCCCATAAAGCACATAAAGATGGAAGTAGGTTAACAAACAAGGAGAATAACAGGGGTGCCAATATGGACTGTTCAAAAAACCAAACCAAAGCACCATTCACCAGTATATTAAAAATATAGGCTGACACTTAGATAAAGTGCATAAACTTTTTATTCATTTAAGGCTTCTGTGCCCAGTACCTTGTGTGGGACACCAGCAGGAGCACCTTTCATCAAACAAACCTCCGACTGTTTTCGTTCAAGGTGTCATCAGGGAGTAAGGTTCTGATATGAACATCAATTATTTAAGTAGCCATCTTAAAGTGACACACATCATTATCTACAGTATATACAATATGTGTCTATCTAAAATCAATCATCTGTAATAAAATGTGTACCCATACCATTTGTGTAATTATAGCAATAAATATCTAAATATATATGTACAAAACAATGAAGAAATACTGAAAAAAACACACCAGTGTTTATCTGTACAATGAACAGCCAATCAAGAGATGAAAAGAATCCAAGAAATGCTCCACGAGCAAAAGTGGTACAGAGCAAACCATGCAGCTCTTCAAAAAAGGTGGCTAGCCTAACAATCACACAGTCCAAGAGACAGAAGAGCGCAATAATACCTCACTCACCAGATGAGTAGTGTTTGCAACAGAGTGGAGGAAAAACACAGTCCATTACAGATTACTCCCAAACAGTTCAGGGACTGTCATTTATTTTAAAGTTCATACAAAACTCCACATCGCACAGTGTCATTAAACCTTGGTGAATACAGGAACTCTGCAAGTTTCAAAACACCCCTAGCACCTCGGCTCTTGCAAGTCTTCAAAGGGGGTGAAGCATTCAAGCAGTCAGGTTCTTTTTAAGGGCATCAGCTCATTAATATATACGAGTCCTTATTTTAAATCATTAAGACACCACAGTGATGTATAAATTCACCAGCTCACATTTAACCCTATAATGCCTAACATATCAAACCAATACTATAAAGTATTCATTATGCTCTAATTACTTACTACAATTCTATATAAAAATGATATCAGTAATAGCATAGTTTAAACCTGATATTCGAGCTGCAGCAACAGGATCTTATTTTATTTCATGTCCATTTTTTAATTTCAAGCACATTTATTTGTACATTTATAAGGGATCCAGTGGAGGCAATCTCAGTATCAAAATTCAAAATAATCCTATTGGGAGGGAGAGAAAAGAGAGAATAAGCAAAGAAATTGTAATTTTTCTTGTGAAATGAGAATAGTTATCAGAAACATCACATAAACAAAAAAAGTTGAAATGATGAAAAAAACCCAATTAATTGCAAACACTCTTGGTCACACAATTTTGAAGCCAGATAGCATAAAAAAGACCAAAAGTATTACAATGAGTGGATAAAGTTCATCCCTTACTGTTTTAGGAAGGGTTTCACATCCCATTTTTCTTTTAGTCCATTTGGTCTTACACTATTCATTTTAAAAATTCACATATATTCTTGTTTCAGCAATTTATTGGATCTATCCCCACCAAATGGTAAGGGTAAGACCTGTTCTATTCCCATGAACCTTAAACCATCAGGTGAGGAATCATGATGAAGGACAAAGTGAGTACCCACCGGAATATCCTGTCTAGCATTAATGATGGACCTAACGTGCTCCTGAATCCTCAATTTCAAAGGTCAAATAGTTTTCACTATACATAAAAGTTCACAAGTACACAATAACACATAAACAACATATGGGGTATCATACGTTATAAGTTCTCTTATTTCTATTATCTTATGTTAATCTCCTGGATGTTTAAAAGTATTCCCATGGTTCCCATGTTTAAAGATGTTACATCTCTTGCACGTAAAGAAACCTTTTGACCTCCTTGGGAGCCAGGTGTGTCTTTCCACTTTCCCTATTTCCTTTTCTCTACTGTTCACTGCTTTATCTCTGATATTCTGAGCTCTACAGAAGGTGATATGAGGTTTATCACCTACTGCTTTCACAACCTGTTCATCCCCAAGTAAAATCAGCCAGTTATGAAAAATGACATTTCCAATGCTCCCTGCCATAGAATTTTATTCTGTAACTAAAGTACATAAAGTTTTAGTCCACTCTTTGATTTCTTTTTCCTTTAGAATATGTTCACTGTCTATCCTTTTAACTTTTTCAAAAGGCATTACTCAATAAGTTTCTATCATACCCTCGATTTTCAAATCTTTTTAACAAATCTTCTGATGGTTTTTCAAAGTCAATATCAGAACTACAGTTCCTTCTAATTTGTAACCCTAACCAATGCATTAACAACATTTTTTTTGCAATGAATTGCCTTACTTTTTGAAAAAGTGTAATATAACTAGCAAATAGCATGTGTTGGTGGGGCCCCCACTCCCACCAAGCTGCCCATTCCTGAGTAACAATATGCATGTGTGGGAGTACAGATCCTCCTGGCTCTGCCCTACCACTTGCACATAACTATGGAACCATACAGCAGCCCTACAGGGCAAGTAACACTTGTAACACTAATTTGCCAATATCCCAGCAACCATAGCAGCTATGAAAACAATTCAAATGTCATTGCATTCATGACAGTGAGACCTTCCTTGGAGACACGATCGACGAAGTCTGTATCTCACGTTGTTTTCAAGTTACAGGTGCCGCAGGTGCCACAGTTCAATGGACACATGCAACTCAGGCATTTTTAGGATTTTTTCCACCCACTTTTCAACATGGAAATTCAGGGAACAAACCTCATGAACAATGTCACTGTCATTTCATTACTCTGTCCCAAAAGTTGAGTTCACACAGCGAATGCGCCATTCTGCGCCAGAGGTGCAAAATCATGTTTTTGGCAGGCTGTGAAAAATGATGACTGTATACTGTTCATGAGGAGATGTGGAAAATGGTAATGTTGAAAATCGGGGGAATATGAAAATTGTTGGTTACGAGCGCATGAGAAACTGCACAATGCACGGGTCGAACTGAAGCACACTTTCCAGAATTTTTAACCAATGTTCAACATGAGCTTGGGAAATCCCTTCATCAAAGCTGGCACTGTGAGTTTGCTACTCCATCCTGAAAGTTGATTTCACACTGCAATGCACCATTCTGTGGTAGAGGTGTGAAAACAAATTTCCAGTAGGATGTGGGAAATGACAATTGTACTGTTCATGAGGAAGTGTGAAAAAATGGCAACACTGAAAATCTGGAATGAAAATGTAAAAAATTGGCAAAGTTATGAGCCTGCATAGAAACTGCACAACACAAGCTTGTAAGACGGCCGTGTTGGGGCTGTTTTGCACCACATTTTCAAAATTGGCTTTTGCGTCCTGTGCTCATGAAGACTGGGACTGTTGCTTTATTAATCAGTCCTGAAAGCTGATTTCACCTCCAAAAAGATTATGAGCATCAACAGCAAACTCACCTTTCTAGACCAAGTAACGAGGTGAAAGTGACATTGTTGGAGGCTGGACTTATATGAGGTTATAATGGAGGTGAGGCTTACATGGGGTGATATTGAAGGCAGGGTTTATAGGGGGTGATATTGAATGCAGGGCTTACATGAGGTGACATTGGAGGCAGGACTTATATGGGGTGAAATTGAGGTGGGGCTTACAAGGAGTGATATTGGAGGCAGGGATTATATGTGATGATGTTGGAGGCAGGTCTTATATGGGGTGATATTGGAGGTGGGGCTTATATGGGGTGAGATTAGAGGTGGGGCTTGCATGGGGTGATACTGGAGGTGGGGCTTATATGGGGTGACATTAGACTTGGGGCTTGCATGGGGTGATTTTGGAGGTGAGGCTTGAATGGGGTGATATTGGAGGTGAGGCTTATATGGGGTGAGATTAGAGGTGTTGCTTGCATGGGGTGATACTGGAGGTGGGGCTTATATGGGGTGAGATTAGACTTGGGGCTTGCATGGGGTGATATTGGAGATGGGGCTTGTGTGGGGTGATATTGGAGTCAGGGCTTACATGGGGTGATATTAGAGGCCGGGGTTATATGGGGTGATATTGGAAGTGGGGCTTACATGGGGTGAAATTAGAGGTGGGGTTTGCATGGGGTGATATTGGAGGCGGGGCTTATATGGGCTGAGATTTGAGCGGGGCTTACATAGGGTGATATAGGAGGTGGGACTTATATGGGGTGATTTTAGAGGTGGTGCTTACATGAGGTGATGTTGGAGGCATGGCTTATATGGGGTGATATTGGAGGTGGGGTTTATATCGGGTTATATTGGAGGCGGGGATTACATGGGGTGATATTGAAGGCTGGGCTTATATGGGGTGAGATTTGAAGTGGGGCTAGCATGGGGTTATATTGGAGATGGGGGTTACATGGGGTGATATTGGAGGTGGGACTTACATTTAGTGATATTGGAGGTGGGGCTTCCATGGTGTAATACTGGAGGTGGGGCTTATATGGGGTGAATTTGGAGGTGGGGCTTATATGGAGTGAGATTAGAGGTGGGGCTTGCAGAGGTGATATTGGAAGTGGGGCTTTTATGGGTGATATTGGAGGCGGGGCTTACATGGGGTGATATTGGAGGCAGGGCTTACATGGGGTGATATTGAAGGTGGGGCTTATATGGGGTGAGATTAGAGGTGGGGCTTGCATGCTGACTATGAGGCAAAATCAGATGCTCTCACTTGTGCAGTGGCTGGTTCAGGGGCAATGTACAACTGGTATTTGTGGGATTCAGTCCTAGGACTATGAGGTCTTTTGGCTTATAACTCAATGCTCTATCCTCTGCACTATGTTGCAGACCTTACCACACAGCCAATATTATTTTTTTTAAATAATTATAGGGGTTTAAGTATTAACAGTAAAGGAAATAAAAACAGGAAGGACATGGTGAAACCATGATAACAAGAACTGCATAATTCCTGAGTGTCCTTCATCTAGGTTCAAACCTCTGACTTTTTGCTTGTAAAGCCAAGACACATCCAGTGTACCACCAGAGGAGCTTGGTGAAACTGCTGGTCTCGTCTTCAAGAGCATGTAGCTTTGCAATACATGCATATAGCAAAGGAAGGGTCTTATGGCTGTTAAAAGCATGAGTATATCCATGTCACAACATTTGAATATTGCTCATTTATTAGTTGAACAGAATTCTGCGTCGCCTGGGTTCATATCCTAGCCAATGCACAAACTTTTTCTCTCTCTTCTGTTTCTCCTGGTTCCACTAGAGATGCGTATTAATGTTATCGGAGGCACCTTAATTGCCTGCTAATTTTTTTTTTTGATCAGCCCGCTTTCCCATCTGCAGGTTGTCGGCACCACACACTTGAGGGTGCCCCATCTTTCCCTTCGATATATAATTGATATGTACTGCAAAAAAATTTGTTAATGCATCATTTAGGGTTAAACTGACAAAAGTGGGGAAATGAGACGTCAGGGTACAGCTCCTAATCCACCACCTCCCCATCCTCCACAGCCCAACGGATGCCGGGGTGTGCCATTGGGTAGCAAGGCCAAACTCTCACCCCATTCCAAGTATAAACAGGTTGACATGCTACAGTAAAGGAGAATTGGCTGAGAGTTTGGCCTCATGACCCCATGGCACAGCCCAGCATCCATCGGTATGTGGAGGATGGGGAGGTGGGGTGGTTGAGTTTTAGGGGCTTTACCCTTACATCTCATTTCCTGACTTTTGTCAGTTTAACCCTAACTGATGCATTAACAACATTTTTTTGCAATGAATTGCCTTACTTTTTAAAAAAGTGTAATATAACTAGCAAATAGCATGTGTTTATGGGCCCCACGCTCCCTCCAAGCTGCCCATTCCTGAGTAACGATATGCATGTGTTGGAGTGCAGGCCCTCCGGGCTCTTCCCTCCCACTTGCACATAACTACGGTGCCACACAGCAGCTCTATAGTGCAAGCAACACTTGTAATACTAATTTGCAAATATCTCAGCAACCGTAGCATCTGTGAAAACAATTCAAATGTCATTGCAATCATGACAGTGAGACCTTCTTGAGAGACATGGTAGACGAAATCTGTATCTCACATCGTTTTCAAGTTACAGGTGCTACGGGTGCCACAGTTCAATGGACGCACGTAACTCAGGCATTTTTAGGATTTTTTCCACCCAGTTTTCAACATGGCAATTCAGGGACCAAACCTCATGAACAATGTCACTGTCATTTCATTACTCTGTCCCAAAAGTTGAGTTCACACAGCGAATGTGCTATTCTGCACCAGAGGTGCAAAATCATGTTTTGGGCAGGCTGTGAAAAATGACGGCTGTACACTGTTCATGAGGAGATGTGGAAAAGGGTAATGTTAAAAATCAGGAGGGAAAATATGAAAAATTGGTGGTTATGAGCGTGCGTAGAAACTGCACAAAGCATACTTGTAACGAGCACATTTTTCAGAATTTTTTAACCAAATGTTCAACATGAGCTTTCTGGGAAATCCCCTCATCCAAGCTGGCACTGAGAGCTTGTTAATCCATCCTGAAAGTTGATTTTGCCCTGCGACACGCCATTCTGTGTCAGAGGTGTGAAAACATATTTCTGGCAGGATTTGAGAAACAACAGTTGTACTGTTCATGAGGAAGTGTGAAAAAATGGCAACACTGAAAATCTGGAATGAAAATATTTACAAATGGCAAAGTTATGAGCCTGAGTAGAAACTGCACAATGAATGTTTGTAAGATGGCCGTTTTGGGGCTATTTTGTGACACATTTTCAAAATTGGCTTTTGTGTCCTGTGCTCATGAAGACTGGGACTGCTGTTTTATTAATCAGTCCTGAAAGCTGATTTCACTTCCGAAAAGGTGATTATGAGCAGCAACAGCAAACTCACCTTTCTGGACCAAGTAACGAGATGACAGTGACATTGTTGGAGGCAGTGCTTATATGAGGTTATAATGGAGGTGGGGCTTACATGGGGTGATATTGGAGGTGGGGTTAATATGGGGTGAGATTAGAGGTGGGGCTTGCATGGGATGATATTGGAGGTGGGGCTTATATGAGGTGATATTGAAGGTGGGCCTTACATGGGGTGATATTGGAGGCAGGGCTTATATGGGGTGATATTGGAGGTGGGGCATACATGGGGTGATATTGGAGGTGGGGTTTATATGGGGTGAGATTAGAGGTGGGGCTTGCATGCTGACTATGAGGCAAAATCAGATGCTCTGACTTGTGCAGTGGCTGGTTCAGGGGCAATGTACATCTGGTATTTGTGGGATTCAGTCCTAGAACTATGAGGTATTTTGGCTTGTATCTCAATGCTCTAACCTCTGCGCTACATTGCAGACCTTACTACACAGCCAATATTATTTTTTTTTTTAAATATTCATAGGGGTTTAAGTATAAACACTAAAGGAAGTAAAAACAGGAAGGGCATGTTGAAACCATAGTAACAGGGACTGCATAATTCCTAAATGCCCTTGATAAGGCAGTATACCAGTGCCTTCATCTAGGTTCAGACCTCTGACTTTTTGCTTGTAAAGCCAAGACACATCCAATGTACCACCTGAGGAGCTTGGTGAAACCGCTGGTCTCATCTTTAAGAGCATGTAGCTTTGCAATACATGCATATAGCAAAGGAATGGGCTGCTGGCTGTTAAAATCATGAGTATATCCACCTCACAACATTTGAATATTGCTCATTTATTAGTTGAACAGAATTCTGGGTAGCCTGGGTTCAACTCCTAGCCAATGCACTAATTTTTTTTCTCTCTTCTGTTTCTCCTGGTTCTACTAGAAATGCATATTAATGTTATCGGACTCACCTTAATTGCCTGCATTTTTTTTTTTCCTTATCAGTCCGCTTTCCAAGATGTTGTTTGTCGGCATCACACACTTGAGGGTGCCCCATCTTCCCCTTCTATATATAATTGATGTGCACTGCAAAAAACTTTGTTACTGCATCAGTTAGGGTTAAACCGACAAAAGTAGGGAAATGAGACGCCAGGGTAGAGCCAAAAAAATTCTGAAAAATGTGCTCCTTACGAGCGTGCGTTATGCATTTTCCATGCACGCTTGTAACAGCCAATTTTTCATATTTTCCCTCCTGATTTTCAACATTACCCTTTTCCAAATCTCCTCATGAACAGTATACAGCCTTCATTTTTCACAGGCTGCCCAAAACATGATTTTGCACCCTGGCGTGATCGAAGACTGGCCAAAGCGACCAACTTTCTGGACAGAGTAATGAAATTACAGTGACATTGTTCATGAGGTTTGGTCCCTGAATTGCCATGTTGAAAAGTGGGTGGAAAAAATCCAACAGAGAGTTGCTAAAATTAAGTTTAAAATCCCCTTGTGCATCTCCTGCTCATTCGCAAGAGAGGCACCGAGCACAAAATGTGTCCCAAGTCATTTTAAATTCAGTAATAGTGATGTTGTAGTTTGTGAAGCTTTCTGAAGAACTACCACTCTCCTCCTACTTCCTGTTTTACAGAAACATAGGGCTCCAGCTAAGGACACTAAAATCCCCAAAGTACTGCAATTCTGCTACTATGTAAATACAGACTAGACACCCAAGGACCAATATATGTGCTACACAGTTACAATCATGCTGAATTTTGCATTCGGCTGCCTGCTCACTGTAGGCAGTGTATTTATGTGTTCCCTACCCCGGAAGTGCTTCAGGAGGGTTGCTGGTCACTCTCAACACAAAGTTGCTAAAATTAAGTTTAAAATCCCCTTGTTCATCTCCTGCTCATTCGCAAGAGAGGCACAGAGCATAAAATGTGTCCCAAGTCATTTTAAATTCAGTAATAGTGATGTAGTTTGTGAAGCTTTCCCCAGAACTACCACTCTCCTCCCACTTCCTGTTTTACAGAAACATAGGGCTCCAGCTAAGGACACTAAAATCCCCAAAGTACTGCAATTCTGCTACTGTATAAATACAGAATAGGCACCCAAGGACCAATATATGTCCTACACAGTTACAGTCACACTGAATTTTGCATTTTGCATCAGTAGGGAAAATATGAAAAAACGGCGGTTAAGAGCATGCATAGAAACTGCACAACGCACACTCGTAATGAGCACATTTTTCAGAATTTTTTAACCAAATGTTCAACATGAGCTTTCTGGAAAATCCCCTCATCAAAGTTGGCACTGTGAGTTTGTTAATCCATCCTGAAAGTTGATTTCGCACTGCGATGTGTCATTCTGTGGCAGAGGTGTGAAAATGCATTTCCAGCAGGATGTAAGAAATGACAGTTGTACTGTTCATGAGGAGATGTGCAAAAATGGCAATGCTGACTGGAGTGAAAATATTAAAAATTGGCGAAGTTATGAGCCTGCGTAGAAACTGGGCAACGCATGCTTGTAAGACGGCTGTTTTGGGGCTATTTTGTGTCACATTTTCAAAATTGACTTTTTCATCCTGAGCTCAAGAAAACTGGGACTGCTGTTTTATTAATCAGTCCCGAAAGTTGATTTCACGTCCGAAAAGGTGATTATGAGCAGCCACAGCGAACTCACCTTTCTAGACCAAGTAACGAGATGACAGTGACATTGTTGGAGGTGGGGTTTATACAAGGTTATAATGGAGTGGGGCTTAGATGGGGTAATATTGGAGCCAGGGCTTACATGGGGTGATATTGGAGGCAGGGCTTATATGGGGTGACATTGGAGGTGGGGCTTATATAGGGTGAAATTGGAGGCTGGGCTTACATGGTTTGATATTAGAGGCGGGACTTATATGGGGTGATATTGGAGCCGGGGCTTACAGGGGCTGATGTTGGAGGCAGAGCTTATATGTGGTAATATTGAAGGTGGGGCTTATATGGGGTGAAATCAGAGGTGGTGCTTGCTTGCGGTGATATTGGAGGTGGGGCTTATATAGGGTGAGATTAGAGGTGGGGCTTGCATGCTGACTATGAGGCAAAATCAGATGCTTTAACTTGTGCAGTGGCAATGTACATCTGGTATTTGTGGGATTTAAACCTAGGACTATGAGGTCTTTTGGCTTGTAACTCAATGGTCTAACCTCTGTGCTACATTGCAGACCTTACCACACAGCCAATATTATTATTATTATTATTTTTAAGTAATCATAAGGGTTTAAGTATAAACAGTAAAGGAAGTAAAAACAGGAAGAACATGGTGAAACCATGATAACAGGGACTGCATAATTCCTGAGTGTCCTTGGTAAGGTAATATATCAGTGCCCTCATCTAGGTTCAGCCTTCTGACTTTTTGCTTGTAAAGCCAAGACACATCCAGTGTACCACCAGAGGAGCTTGCTGAAATTGCTGGTCTCATCTTTAAGAGCATGTAGCTTTGCAATACATGCATATAGCAAAGGAAGGGGCTGCTGGCTGTTTAAAGCATGAGTATATCCTTGTCACAACATTTGGATATTGCTCATTGATTAGTTAAACAGAATTCTGGGTAGCCTGGGTTCAAATCCTAGCCAATGCACTAATTTTTTTTCTCTCTCTTCTGTTTCTCCTGGTTCCACTAGAGATGCGTATTAATGTTATCGGAGTCACCTTAATTGTCTGCATTATTATTTTTTTTTTTATCAGCCCACTTTCCCATCTGCAGTTTGTCAGCACCATACACTTGAGGGTGCCCCATCTTCCCTTCTATATATAATTGATATGCACTGCAAAAACTTTGTTAATGCATCAGTTAGGGTTAAACTGACAAAAGTAGGGAAATGAGACATCAGGGTAGAGCCCCTAACCCACCACCTCACCATCCTCCACAGACCAATGGACACCAGGGTGTGCCATTGGGTAGCAAGGCCCAACTCTCACCCTATTCCAAGGATAAACAGGTTGACATGCTATAGTAAAGGAGAATGGTCTGAGAATTTGGCCTCATGACCCCATGGTACACCCCGGGTGTCCGTCAGTCTGTGAAGGATGGGGAGGTGGGGTGGTTGTGGGTTAGGAGCTCTACCCTAATGTCTCATTTCCCTACTTTTGTCAGTTTAACCCACATTAACAATGTTTTTTTGCAAAGAATTGCCTTACTTTTTAAAAAAGTGTAATATAACTAGCAAATAGCACATGTTGGTTGGCTCCGCGATCCCACCAAGCTGCTCATTCCTGAGTAATGATATGCATGTGTGGGAGTACAGACCCTCCAGGCTCTGCCCTCCCACTTGCACATAACTACAGCACCACACAGCAGCCCTACAGAGCAAGCAACACTTGTTCTAAATGTTACTTGCATCTATGGGTTTAGGGATTAATTTAAGAATTCTTTTGAAGTTATTATAGATATATTCATCCTAATATATATGTGTGTGTGTGTGTGTGTGTATATATATATATATATATATATATATATATATATATATATATGACAGAAGACATAGACACGTGTTTCGTCATACCAGGACTCATCAGTATGCCTTGTAGATTTGACACCCCAGTGGAATGAACCAGCTACCCTAAGATGGTCTATCTGGGTTATGTTGTGGTGAACCCAATTAAAACAAAAAAACATTTAAAAGACAAAGAACCTCTGTGTGCAAGTACTGAGGCAATGGTTACCCCAAAGGGCATTTGGCTGGGAAGCCAAATTTCAAAGAAATACAAAATCACACATGCCCCCACAATGCAAAGCATCATGGGCTGCATATGAAAATCACTACCTTTGGGTTCACCACAACATAACCCAGATAGACCATCTTAGGGTAGCTGGTTCATTCCACTGGGGTGTCAAACAGACAAGGCATACTGATGAGTCCTAGCAGGACGAAACACGTGTCTATGTCTTCTGTTGGCACTCTTTGCAAACTGTGTGAGAGGCCTTTTGGCACCATGCATTTCTGCTTAAAATTCAACCAGCATAATATTCTGTGGTGATTTGCATATGCAGCCCATGATGCTTCGCACTGTGGAGGCATGTGTGATTTTGTATTTCATCTACATATATAGCTGTTATTTATGAATATCTTATATCAGTAAATATATTTATTCCTGGATTAGTTTTATTGATGTGGACTACAAATGAAATTATTTCCCTAGATAACAGTTTAGGTTTTCCATCTCCCTTTCACACTTACACAATCCGAACTTCCCTTCCCTCGCCCCCCCGACCCTCCAATCAACTTAGTATTATATTAGTATTATATTGGTATACTTACATATTTAGTATATTTGATACCTTTGTATCTACTTAATGACATTTTAGAATAGTACACATATATTGAAAGAATGTGTATATACAAATATACCTCAATGCCCTGCTTCATCTCTTGATTGGCTGTTCACTTTACAGATAAACATTGGTGCGTTTTTTCAGCATTTCTTCATTGTTTTGTACATACATATTTAAATATTAATTGTTATAATTACACCAATGGTATGGGTACACCTTTTATTACAGATAATTGATTTTAGATAGACATGTTTTATGTTTAGATAATGAAGTGTATCACTATAAGATGGCTACTTAAATAGTTGATGTTCATATCAGAGCCTCATTACCTGATGACACCTTGAGTGAAACTGGTCAAAGGTTTGTTTGGTGAGAGGAGTTCCTGCTGGTGTTCCCACACAAAGTACCAGGCACAGAGGCCTTAAATGAATAAAAAATGTTTGCACTTTGTCTAAGTGTCAGCCTGTATTTTTAATGTACTGGTGAATGGTGCTTTGGATTGGTTGTTTGAAATGTGATGTTTTACTGTGCACATTCAGTTGTGGGGCAGCTTTAATTTGGCTGCAGCCCAGTATGGACCCCTGAGGTACTCCACACAAAGGTTGACATGCCTCAGATTGAACTAAGTTAATAGAGACCACCTGCGTACAGTCTAGAAGATAGTCTGCAAACCAATTAATAACACCTGAGGAAAATCCAAAATCAAAAAGTTTAGCCTTTAAAAGGGAATGATCAATCAGGTCAAATGCCCTGGTCAGATTCACAAACACAGCTCCTGTCATAACTCCCTGACCAAATCCTCCGAGGACGGTGTTGGTGAATCTGATCAGGGCTGTGCCTGTCCCATGGTGCTTTCTGAAGCCGTGCTGCTGTGGATACATTAGCTTATAAGTCTCTAAACAATGGGCAATCTAATTAGAGATGAATTTCTCCAAACATTTACTCAATGGATTTAAAATAGAAATAGGTCTAAAGTCCTTAGCAAGCACGGCTCCAGGTTTTTTAGGGACAGGTACTACGTTTGCACATTTCCAAACTTTAGGAAAAGTATCTGTAGTCAAACACAAATTTAAAACTCTTGACAGAGGACTTGCCACATGAGAAGAAACCAAAATTTAAGAAAACAAGCATTCAGGCCCCCACCACAATCTCCAAACTTATCAGGCATAGTACAAGGCAGTCTAAGAACATCCATCCTCATCACTCAACAAAAGTAAAAGGGTGGATGATCCAGAGAGCCCATTGTCATATTCTGAGTGATACTAGACCCTATAGAAAAAGAAGATGTATAACAAGACAAATCAGTAAATTTAGTATTTAACACATTCGCTATCACACATGGATACGTAACCTCCTGATCTTGTACTTTCAAAGACTTAACTGTTGCCAGTTCCCTTGAGGTTAAAGGGGCACTGTCAGCTTTACCCCTCCATTTTTTCCTACATCCCATCAGTGTATATCTTGTCACCCTCCTATGAAATGAGTACTCTAGAATCACCCTCTATGTCTGAAAATTCAGACTTTTTACCTGCTTTGCTGTTTTTTACATTGTATGTTTATTGTCTGGGATGAGCTGAAATCCCACACCTACCGGAAGTAGACAGAGCTCAGGAACGTGCATCTGCCACGAGTGCTGTTCCGAACTGCATATTTTTCACAAGTATGGTTTAAAAACATGCTCTGCCGGTCTGCCACAGTAATCCAAAGTGTTGGTGGGGTTACCGAAAAGAAACCAAGTGCTGTAAGTTCTTCTAATAACATTTGAAACCTGGGGCCAAAATCCCACGCATGCGCAAAAGCAATACACTCTTGCGCATGCACAGGATCTTTGACAAGTCTTCTGTTGTGCATGTGCGGGATTTCAGCCCCGGGTTTCAAATGTTATTAGAAGAACTTACAGCGCTTGGTTTCTTTTCGGTAACCCCACCAACACTTTGGATTACTGTGGCAGACCGGCAGAGCATGTTTTTAAACCATGCTTGTGAAAAATATGCAGTTCAGAACAGCGCTCATGGCAGATGTGCATTTCTGAGCTCTGTCTACTTCCGGTAGGTGTGGGATTTCAGCTCGTCCCGGACAATAAACATACAATGTAAAAAACAGCAAAGCAGGTAAAAAGTCTGAATTTTCAGACATAGAGGGTGATTCTAGAGTACTCATTTCATAAGAGGGTGACAAGATATACACTGATGGGATGTAGGAAAAAACGGAGGGGTACAGCTGACAGTGCCCCTTTAAGAGTGAAATAACAGTATGCCAAAAGGTTTTGGAATCAGCCAAACCAGAATCAAATTTGTGCCTATAATAATCCTTTTTTGCACCCATGACAATCTTACTTACTTGGTTTTTAAGTGACCTGTAAATGTTCAACAAAGGACCTAATGGAAAGCACTTATAAGTTGGCCAAGCCTGGTCTCTAAATTGAATGCACTTTTTTATTTCCAAAGAAAACCAGCAGTTCTCGCTGCCCTTAATACATGCTTTGCGTAATGGGAACAACCAATTTTGAATTTCCAACAATTAAGAACAAAAAAAATTCACTGTATTAAACTCAATAAGGACCAATCAGTCTTACTAAGCTCTACCTCCAACCTCATGGACTCAACATTCTTAAATGAATGCGTGAAAATAACACAAGATGGAATTTTATGCATTTTATAGTTCAGGACACAGTAAGTGACCATACGATCACTAACTGAAAGGCTTAAACCATCAGCTTGTGAGATAATGTTTGGCTTGTTAGTGACAACCCAATTCAATAATGAATGATACTCTGAGAGTGACTTCAGTCTTGTAGGTTCCCTGATCAACTGAACCAAGCCATACAAATTCAAGCATGTTTCCATACCTCAGTTCCCACAACTTAGCCAGTTTGCATTCATGTCCCCCAGCAAGAGGAAATCATGATTATGAATTAGTTCATTGGCTATACACAAAAACTGTCTTAGTCCCTCAAGTCCACGTCTTGGGGGGTTATACAGGCCACCTACTATGACCTTCTTACTGCCACCCAAAATCCATTGTAGAATTAACCAATCAGAATCAGACTGAATGTTAGCACTAGTAGCCAACATTGAAACCTCCAGATGTTTCAAATAATAAATTACAACACCCCAACCTTCTTTTTACCTGGGCAATCTGCCTGTACCATATTGTAACCCAAAATTTGGCATAAAGCATCAGGAATTTTGGGCTTCAACCACAATTCAGTAATAATCAACAGCTCCGGCCTGTAAGTGAAGATTGCCACTTCCAGACTGACCATTTTTGATTCCAAACTTCTCACCTTCAAATGTAGAATTTTTAACAGTTGTCTGAAAATGGATCTTTTTTGTGATTCCTTTTTTGTGATTTGCAGAAAAGAAAAATCATTTTTTGCAAATTGCAAAAAAGGATCCTGTTTCGCTTTTTTTGCAGTTTGCGGAAAGGGATTTCTACATGTAAAAAAAACACATTTCTAAGTAGCTTATCAATAAACCTATCAATAAACTAACCTCAGAATCAGATTCTAAGGGTCCCGATAGAGTAACGACAACTGTTGTTGTCTACTAAATCCATGCATTTTTTTCGTTATTTCATTTTGTTGTCACCACTAACTGAAAACAATATGGCAGCAGCATGGAAAAAGATTCCTCACTTGCAGCAAAGGATTCCACGTTTGTGAAAAAGGATTACACATTTGTGATAAAGACTTCTTTTCCAAGGCTCACATCTAACTGGTCCCATAGGAAATAATGGGAAACTTTGAAATTCAATAACTGTGGAATAGATTAACATTTGTTCACTAAATCTTCAAAAAGCATATCTGTGACCCAAGACCTTTCTACCCTAAAATTGTTACACTAAAATTCCACACCATTTTTGGGCAGTGGCATGACAAAGAATTTGCCAAAAAATGATACCTTTCACATTTTTTGACACTCCATATCTCTGCACCCATGCATCAGACTGGAATGAAATTTGCCACATCAAGACAGATTTAGTCTCTGATGGCAGGTACACAATTAAGTACATTGCTTGAGAGGTTTGAAGTTAATAAAGTGCACAATTTCGAGTTTAACACAGAAGTAAAGGTGGAACCCTAACAATAGGGGGTGAGACAGCACCCCTGTAAGACATATATATATATACATACAATAGGGGTTAAAGATAAAGGCATCTCATAAAAAACACGTATCAGCACCACCATTGAATAAAGCAACACTGATGTATGCACAAACACTTCCTCTTACATTTATCTATACTGTGGATACGTAACAGCTTAATTATCACCAGCTGATACATCACAATATGTCTCTGATTCTCAAATGTTGAAACTCAGCCGGTACTAGCTTCAAACCCCCCCACACATAATTGCACTCTCCTGAATAACGCAACACCTGCATCAAACTAAATCACGTTCTCCTGTGGTGAAATAGAAGTTCTAAAACAGAAAGACCAGCAACATCTAAAATAGTGACCTAAAAAACAAAAAGCAAAATTAAGAAGAAAGCCATGAATATACTAACAAAAACAGCAATGAAACAATCCACAACACCAAGAAGCTTTAATATAAATAAACCAAAAACACCAATAAACATAATTGACGAAGTTTATCTAAGCTGTTCTCAATTCAAAACAGATCAGGAGCCACTATTAGACCCAGAGAACAACCAAACAAGGACTACCAATACCAACCCAAAGAAAATATCACTTACAACTACCAAAAACCTACAAATGAACGCTGATGACGTACATGACTTCATAAACTCCACGAAAAATACCAACACAAAAAGGAAAACAAATACAGATGTGGCTAACCTACACTAATACATAAATGAACAATTGCAAATACAAAAGCAAATACATGAAATACTGCCACAACAACTGGACAAAATACTATGCCAATACTTCATCACTTGCCACCGCAAAGACGGTTCGCAATATGAACCACTCAGCCTCACAGCTAAATTACAAAGTTTTGAACGATACTTAAAACAACAAGGATACCCTGAATCAATTTCTCTATCGACAAAATTCCTCAAAACATGACAGGTGGTATAATCAAAACAGAAAATACTTAAGGAAAAAGGAAAGGGAAACAAGCCCTATGCAGCAGACGAGTTAACTGACTCATTGATGAACTATATGAGAAAGACATACTGGGATCAGACAACCCATTATCATTATTAAATACCATGTGGGTAAATGTTACACTATACTTTGGAATTTGAGGTTCCACAGAAGCTAAAAACCTACTATGTGGAGATGTCAAACTTAGAACTGATGATGTAGGGATACAATACATTGAATACAAAAACGAACGTCAAACAAAAAAAAGAACAGAAGCAAATCCTAAAGACGGCCATATACTAAAACCAAGATCCTATGAAATACCTGACAAAAAAGGATGCCCCGTAGCTAACTACCTACTATATAAAAAAGAAAGACCACAAAAATGTAATACAGATAATGCTCCATTTTTCCTGTCAATACATTACAATCCTAAAGCTTGCTACCCAATCACCTGGTACAAAAACCAAGCAATGGGAATAAACAGTATAGGTAAAATAGTAAAAAACATGATCAGTGCTGCTGGAATAGAAATGAATAAAAAACTCACAAATCACTTTGTGCGAAAACATCTGATACAGAAGCTCGTGGACACTAACATACCCCCCACAGAAGTTATCCAAATCTCGGGACACAAAAAACTGCAGTCCCTAAATGACTATGCCAGAATCAACGAACAAAAGCAGAAAAATATTTCAAACATTCTGAGCAGCAACATGGAACCTCAACCATAAACTTCTACTGACACAGACAATACTACACTTACAACTTCTACAACTATGAAGCAGACTGCACCTTCAGCTTCAGCTCATATATACATGTCTGCACCATCAACCTCAAAAAATGCATATAAACGTGCACCAGAAGAACCGACTACAGTTAAATGGCAAGACTCAATGTCTGCTTGTTTCAGTAACCCAACAATATCAGCCAAGAACATAATGTTCAACATTGTCCAAGGTACACATTACAAACATAATATATTAAATGTACTTCAAAAACAACTTTGCATCACAACTAACCACTTTTTCTCTTCCAACAGGTGGAAAATACAACTCTCTCAAATGAAAGAGAACTCGACCACTAACCTCTGACAGTGACAGTGACACCAACTGAAAAATAAATAATACTACAACTCTCTCTCCCCATAACTCAGAACGGAATTACCAACAATAAATGAACTAAAATAAATAAACATACAAACACCCAAACAAATCACTAGTAAACACAATAAATCATATAAAACGAACAGGTTCCGGTGAAGATAACAGACCTGAAAGTACACATACTCCTCTGGTGAAAATAACTGGATAATAGTAAAAAATGCACAAAATAAAAAGAAATAAAACACATAAACACAATGACAAAATAAAACATTATTTCTCTCACCCAAAAAACTGATGCATGATCACGAACATCCATTCTGAAAGGCCGTCAGACTTCCGCATGAAACCACACCCACAAAATCCAAACACCCTATTAGAACACACACTATGAAACATGCACAATGTATAAACCAATAGGAAATCACAAACCTCAACCTATAGACACAAAACTACAAAAAACAACAACCAATAAAATTCTACAACTTACGAAACATTCATCAACAAACCAATCAGCATTAAACATCAGAAACTTACGGCGCATGAACACCACAAAATAAAATAATACCACCACATAAAGAAGCAATAACATATACAAAAACACAAATATCCAAAAAATGCACACTCCTGCCCTTCAGCACTCGTGAGTATCCAGAGTTCACTCTGCAGGAGTGAAGATATTTGCCATATCACACTCCTGCCCATCATGTATCCCCTATTTTCATATATATATATATATATATATATATATATATATTTATGTATGTAATAGATGAACCACTCTGAGGTGTGCAGTCGCTCTGATATACGATGCCTTGGGTGCATTGTTATGCACAAGGCCGCAGGCCGAGTTCATCAACCACCCAAGGCATGCATATATCAGAGCACAACCGCACACCTCAGAGTGGTTTATCTATCATATAAAATATCAAAATTTGTTTTGGAGGGGGGTAAAAGTGCAGGTGTGCGGTCACGCTCTGATATACGCATGGTCATGTGATGCTGTTCAGTTAATGATATGGTTGCAATTTCCCTACCCATTTTATAAATATATATATATCCTGGTGTGGTAGCGCCAGTACAGTTAGGGTTCAATGGTAACTTCTATGTTAAACCCCAAATTTTGCAGTTTAATAACTCTGCAACAATTCAACTGATTCACATGTAATTTTGCATGCACCATCTTGTGCCATAGATCTCTGTATCTGGAAATGTTTGTTCCTGTCATGATCAATCAATCTTTATTTAACCAGGTGAGCATCATTGAGAAGAACTCATTTACAAGATGAGCCTGGGCATTCACATATATAAGTACAGGCAACAGTATATACAATGTTACAACAACTGGGAGTCCAGCAACACAGTAATCAAAAAGAAAAGAAAAAGAAAGAAAGTAAATAAACAGTAGGTACAGGGCAGAGATATATACAGTGTTACAACAAATTAGTGTTCATATCATGCAGTAATGTTAGCATAAACAAGGAGAAAGTGCACATATCCTAGATGAAAGTAGCATACATATTATGGTACAAAAACATATGTACATTAGCTATGACAGGAACCTATGCAACAAGAAAGGGTAAGGAGATGGGGGAATAGAAAGAAGAAAGGGCAAAGCCAGAGGAGGAGGAAGAGTGATACATTTGGGGAAAGCAGTACATAGTTTAGGGAATAGATCAGGGTAAATCTATGATGTAAAAAGGGGCAGGGCACAGAAAAGAAATAGGGAAGAGGTGCTTAGAATAGAGAGTAGAATAGGTGCAGTAAGAGTGCCATTAACGGAAGCAAGTACAGGTTTCTGGAAAAAAAATTGGTAAAGGGATTTGAAGAAGCTCAGTTTCACAGGGATTGACAACTTTAGAGTTTTCTGTATTGTGTTCCAAATGACAGCAAGACTTACTGCAGATTTGCCATATCTGGTTCTCACCTTAGGGATGAATTGTGAGATGTAAGACAGGATTCTCAAGGTGTAGTTTCCAACCCTACAGGTGGGCAGGCAACTCACAATATAATGCGGGAGCATATTAGTGATTGCTCTGTAGGTCCAGAGCACTGCGTACTTTTGTCATCTGAATGCTAGTGAGCTCCACCCTACCTTGGCATACAGCTCACAGTGGTGTGTGGCATGAGGGAGACCAGTTATGAATTGAGTAGCTCGATGGTAGAGTATATTCAGGTTAGAGAGGGAAAGCTTTGGGCCTTGGCCATACAGGAAATCGGCATAATCTAAAAAAGGCAAGAATGCAGTCTGGACCAACCTAGTTTTAGCTTCTGGTGTAAGTAGATTTCTAATAAGGAAGAATAGACCAAGTCTCTGTTTCAGTTTTTTTGCGAGTTCATCAATATGATAGACAAAGGACAATTTGTGGTATATCCAAAACCCAAGATACTTAAATGTCTCAACAAACTCCAGTGGCTCACCCAGTAATGTGTAGATAAAGGGAGCAGAACCAGGGAGATAGTGTTTAGTTTAGTTGCAGATACAGTGATGTGGTGGGTTAAAGCCTGACTGAATTGGATTCAACAGGTTATAGGTCTGACCGTCTGCATATAGGACCAAGTTGCTCATTGACTACCTTTTCTAATAATTTGGATAGGGTGGGCAACAGTGACATCAGTCAATAGTGATTTAGGTCACTGGGGTCCCCGGATTTAAACAGGGGAACTACATGAGCTATCTTCCAGACTGAAGGGAGTGCTCCCTGTGCAAGGGATATATTAAAGAGGTGAGTAATAGGGGTGACAGAATGCAATATCCCAGCTTTAGGTAATAAGGTTAAATATTGTCAGCGCCTGATGACTTTCTGGTGTAAAGGCTCAATAATAGATCCTCTACTTGTTTTAAGGTAACTGGAGTGAAGGAGAATATTCCTTCATGGGAGGAAATAGCTGAGGCATGGCACGTCAGGTCATGGCTGCTCAGCTGCTAGTGAAGTTTAGATGCTGGAGAGGTGTCAAATGCCAGGCCAGCTGTCACAAAGTGGTTACTGATAAGCTTAAGGATCTCATTTTTGTCTGTGGTGGAAATACCACCAGATGTGATTTTCTGGGGTACAAGCTGGCTGGGCAAAATCCTTCAATGACCCTGAGTGTTTTCCAAAATTTGTTTGAGCAATTAGATGTGGATTCGAGTTCAGCATGGAAAAAATTAGCTTTCTCAGTCTTGATTAGTTTGGTGCACATGTTTCTTGCTGCTCTAAATGCTGCCCAGTCCGCTGGTTGCTTAGATTTTCTCACCCTTTTCTATAGGTAATCCCTGTTTAGCAATGCAGTTTTTATGCTAACCATGAGCCATGGACAGGACTTCTTTTTGGTGTACTTTTCTGCGGGATACAGGTGTGGAGATATGGAATGTTAAAACAATTTGAAAATTACCACTTTCTTTGTCACCGCATTTCTCTAAGATGACTAGGGGGTTTGGTCCAAAACTTTCAGGGTATATGGGGTTTGGGCCACAGATGTGCCTTTCAAAGGTTTGGTGAAAAATATAATTCTGTTCAAAAGGTATTAAATTTAAAACTTTTGCATTATGTGCTATGGGAAAAATTAGCTGTCCTGTGCGAAAGTGCCATTCTCTTTCATGAAAAGGCCATACACTTTCACAAATGGGTTAAATTCTTTTGTGCTTCCACCATTTTGTTTTCAATTAGTGATGTGGAAAAAACTAAATAACTTGAGAAATACTGCCCCTTGGTAAACACCAACAGTTGTGTTTACCTAATCAGGACCCATAGAACATGATTCTGTTATTAGTTTTTTTTTAAAGGTGCAGAAATATGTTTATTTGTATAGGCCCATTGTTAATGCCACAAATTCTGGCAGTACTGCTGCGATCTGCGTCACTACTTTTGCAAAAGTACTGCAAATGTCCCCCCTTTCCAGTGACAACTGTTCAGCAGGAGCCTTCTCTATCTCTGTTATTATCCTCTTACAATTGATTAGTTTGTTGCTAGCCTCCCTCCTATGTCACCCTACGTTCCGTATCCCCATCCAGATATTTGACTCTGGGTCCCTCAAGATCCTACAAAACTGCATCCTGTACTATATCTGACCCGGGACATTCCGTATGCTCCCAATTGATGTAACCATCTAAATATGATTAAGCTAGGACTGCATAACCTTGTACTGTTACTTTATTACTGTATGTGTATTTGTTATTACTGTATGTGTATTTTTATTACTGTATGTGTGTTTTTATATTTTGTTTCAAGCTTTACTCAGTACTTTTACTTTGATCTGACATGGAGCCTTTGCAAAAGAATCTATGACTCAAAGGATTGTAATTCTGATTCTATTCAATAAACAATAAACAAACAAACTGCGGTTTTATTCTGCGAAACACTGGGGTTGAGCAGTAATTTGCAGCACTAACAGCTGTGCAGCTACAAAATGTTTTCTAATCATTGCTGGGGTAAACTGATCCCAGAATTAGATTCCTCAGCACCCAATTTGGTAAACACAAGTGTTTGTGTTTACCGAAACCAAATGATTCTCACAATTTTACCATTTCGGTCTTTTTTTTTCCTGGTGGTCTAGTTGCACTCCCTCCCCTATCACTGCTGTTACTTTTTTTTCCTTCCTTGGTGGTTTAGTGACCCTCCTTCTTCAATCCCAATTCCCATTCTGTTTTTTCTCTGGTGGATAGTGGCATCCCCCACCCTCCTTATTCCTTAGTTGCTGAAAAGTAGAAAATCATCCTGCAATGTCTTTTAAAATATATTTTGGCAAATTGCTGTCCCTGTAATATTTGTCTTTTACAAATAAAGTAGACATCAGGTATTCTGAGAAGAATGATGGGTGATTAAAGGAATAATACCGGAAAGGGAGGGTGTTATGCTGGGATAACATCCCACCTCAGGTAGTTGGGTCCAAGGTCGCAAGTCGAGGGCTTCCAACATTCGAGAAGGGATGTTATCCCAGCATAACACCCACCCGGGAGGGCATTATTCCTATTATACAATGGCTCATGAGTGTAAAAAAATGAAAAGATTAAAACAAAATACATTTAAAAGTATATTTTTTGTGTTTATTTAATGCATAGTTCACTGTTTTGGCTAGTTAGTGGAGCTGCTAATGAGCATCACACTGTTATGTTGGAGCTGCTGTTTCTGCAGCTGTGCACTCCCCTCACAGTAACGTTTGCATTTGTTTTCCATTTTTTAACAGTTTAAATGAGCAGTTTAATTACTTGCCAGTCTGTTTCCTGTTCTTTCGGCTGCTGTCTAAAAACTGTGACGTCCTGCCCCCCCACCATGATTTCCACTCCCTGCTGTTTCTGCTGTCCAACTGATGCTGGGAGGATGTGTTTAAAATGAAAGGACTAAACATTGGAACTTGGTATGGAGAAGGTTTTTAATCATTTTAGTTGAAAGTAAAATGACTGAAGAAAATTACTTCAAGAGCGAGCGTGTGAGTGAGAGCCACCTGGTGACTGTTTCAGCAGGCGTTTGCTCACTCGCTCACTGGCCACACTCATCTTTCTCTTACAGTTTTTTTCTCTCACATAAAAGGAATATTTTGTGTGTGTGTGTGTGTGTGTTTCAGGTGGGGGTCATTTTACAGTTGTTTTGAACTGAATATAAGAATATTTTGAGTCAGGGCTGAGAGGGGTGGAGACCGCCCATTTGAAGCAGAGCACGGATCTCTGGTCATTGAAGCTGCTTGCAAGGATAGCTGTGGAGCATGTTTTTTCTCAAATGATTGATGTGGTTGTGAGTATACTGGGACTAGGACTAGGATGTTATGCTGGGATAACATCCTGGGTACAGTCCCAATCTGACCAATCAGGGATGAGGATTCTCTTTTGCCATTGTATAATTTTCATCTATAAAGGAAAAGGCAGACTTCCAAAAGAAACTGAGATAACTAAAGTAAGGGAAAGGAAATAACAGATGGTCTCTCATTCCTTGCAATGGATGGGTGGTTGAATACAGGTGGGGCTATCCAGTTAAGGTAGTGAAATCTCTCTCTCTCTCTCTCTCTCTCTCTCTCTCTCTCTCTCACTCACTGGGTGGGCTATCTGGTAATAATCCAGACTATGGCCTCTTAGAATTTGCACATCGGATGACCCTCCCCTTCTCTCAGAGTGAATTAGGCAGCCAAGCAGGTTATAAAATTGCTGACACTGTGATCTCACTGCTGCAGTAAGTAGCTGGGAGGGGGAGCAGGGTCACTGCAGCAGGACACACACATTTCTGTAAATAATAGTAACTCTCCAACATTATATGAAACAAAGAGATACCTGGGGCTCCATGGATGGGGGGGGGTGACAAGTAGGAAAAACATAAATAAATAAAGGGGGAAAGGGACCAGTACAACCTTTTGGCAGAGACACTGAGTAAGGCTTACACTAGGTACAGGAGATATATAAAATCTGCGACTGCAATCCCATAAATAAAACACCCAAACTCTATAGTAATAATAGTAAGTATAGTAATCTGACACTAACTAGAAGCTGCAGATCAGCAATCTGTATTTTAAATGACAGGATATTGGATGCTTCAGGGTCCCTGTCATATTAATCTCTTCCCTGGTGTCTAGTGGCACCCCCACCCTCCGATCACCATGCCCCAATTAAAATCAATATGCCTGCTGTCTAGTAGCACCCCTCACCTTCCATTCACTGTCCCCAATTTTCCCTGTTGTCAAGTGGCACCCCACCCTCTGATCGTCATCTCCTAGTTTTTCAGTTTCCAACACCAGGATGCCCACTCACGGTGTTGGATGCCCCCCCCACAGCCTGTTGTTTCCTTAATTCACCAACATCAGGGTGCCTAATCCCCATGTTGGTATTTAGAGCCCCAACCCAGCAGTGTTGGACACTCCCAGTGTCCCAAAATATGTATTAAATTAAACCCTGTAAAAAAGAAAAGTTGACCCCAAGGTTTTTTTTACATCTGAAAAAAATGGTCTGTCACCATCCCTGCTGTCCCCTCCCCATCCGACCCTCCCACTGAGCACCCACCACCTCACACCAACCCTTACCCTTTACTTACCACCGGGAGTTCCTGGGCTGTCATCTTCTGTTGAGAGGGACATGTCTGCACTCTTCAAAGTTGAACCATGAACTGAGAAATCAAGGTAAGAACTTTAAAATATATTTCAGTGGTGTTTTGAACTTATGTTGCTATCTTTGCCATTTTTTGAAATTTTTTCACAAAATTTTCAAGATGGGCTTTTTGGGACCCCACTTCATGAACACTGGAACTGTCGGTTGTGCAGAATTATGCTTTGTCATGGATTTGAAAATGTTCTATACTGGGGTACATGAGGTGGGGTAATAACATGGCTATGCTGACAATTTGGTCACTGTTGTCCTATGAATGGAAGTGCAAGACCTGGAGGGCCTTGTGTTTCCAAGGCTACATACATATACATATGTATGAAGGGATGGAAGTGCAGGGCCCAGAGGGCATTGAGCTCCCAGAGACAAATGAGGATATGATTATACTATCTTTAAAAGTAAGGAAATTCATTGCAAAAAAACTTTGTTAATGCATCAGTTAGGGTTCATATAAAAGTGACAAAAGTATAGAAATGTGATGTTAGGGTTCCCAAAACAGAAATCTGGACAAAGTCCACTGAATGCCATCTTAATTTTCTTCTTTTATTTTTCACCACACATCAGCAATTGTGCAACAGTTTCATGGCCTTGTTACTTTCTCAAGCCCACTGTGTTGCTAAGATAAAAAAAAAAACAGAATATTTTTAGTTTCAAAATAATAATTAGATTATACATCTCTTTTCAAGTGCACACCATATGTTACACTATTTCATTAGGAACATCAAATTAGTTGTATTTTTAGTTTTTGCATATAAATACATTCCCATCCTTTCATTACTTCACTTTCAACAGCATTAAAGCATACATCAGGGAGCACATCTTACTAACCTATAGAATCATGCATTAGCATACTTTCCTCTATAGCACATAATGACCTTAACTTTGGAAAGTGATTACATTAGACAAAAATCTATTACTCTCCTTGTTTGACCAAAAATACTCCACCACTTATTTTATAGTTCATTGGGAAAACAGACTCACCCTTTTCTTCTATAAGGAATTCTTTACTCATTACATCAACCCTAACACCCGCCCCACCCCCCAACCAACCCCACCACCCTACCTCCACCCTTCACACATGAACAGGTGTCAGGGTGTACCTTGGGATCATTGAACCTAATGCTCACCCCATTCTCCTATGCTGTACCATGTTAGTTTCCTTACACATGGAATGGCATGAGCATTAGGGTGAAAGACCCCAAGGCACACCCCAATGCCAAAAACAGAGTCTGTATGTGTTACTCCCAGACAGGATTTGAGGAGGATTTTTGAAACAAGATAAGTAGGATAAATTGTGGAGAAACCTGCTGAACTTGTGTTTTTCTTTTTGTCTGAAAAGTAAATTGAAACCACATTAGCCCACATTTAAAGGGCTTTAAACTCTGTTTTTGCCCTGTAGTTTGGGGGCTAGGTGAGAACTGTTTGGGCTGATTGGCTTGGGGTTTCTGCTAGGTGATAACTTAAAAGGAATAGAGACAATTTAAAAAGAATAACATGGTGGTTCCTAAGGCAGTTCTCCCTCATGGCTAGATGCAGGAGCTTTGGAGGGCAGAACACAGGGTTTGGGCTCAACTGCTTTATTTTTCTCTGATTGAAACTGTTTTTTGCAGGAAATATTTTCTGTAAAATAGTTGTGCAGGTTGTCGTGCTGAAAGGAAGGAAAGCTCTCCCTGGGATGGTGGGTTAGAGCTGTAGCTGATTGTTTCTGGATGGTATGGGCTTGGTCCCACCCACCCTGCTCCTCACCCCACCCATCCCATGAGCATCATTTCCTTTATACTAGGGGCTCTGACATCACTTCCCCAAAAGGGCACAGAACATACACCTATCATATCCGTAACAACCCAGAAAACACACACACACACTAACTAAAAAATATATTTTTAAACAGAAAGGAAGAGAGACATGTGGGGAGTGGTGCAATGCACTGGCTGTGGGGTGGCAGTCTTCCAGGAGATGTTCTAGAGGCTGCAATGCTGTCCTACTTGCAAGCACCTCTGGTCTGAGGGAGGAGATTACCCTTCACTAAGCTGATGTAGTGAGGATTCTGTAAACCTTCTCCTCCACAAAGGGATCACCAGGGCCACCATTGCTGCCTCAGAGACTGACAAGAAAGAGGAGTGGTGAGGGTGATGGAACAGAGGTACATCCATCCAGTTGTACCTCTCCACAATTCACATACTGTTCTGGTGGAGCATGGTTCCTCTGTGGAGGCACCCCACAGTGGAGACCAATTAGGATGCTGGGAACCTCCACAAAGGAGACCCACAAGAGTGTGGCAAGGGACCTCAGAGGAGAAGGAAACAACTCCTGGTGGGGTACTCAATCATTAGGGGGTAGAAATGGGGGAGGGAGGGGAGAGGTAGATAAGGTACCTGCCCAGTGCCATGGCATGAAGGAACAGGAAGTGAATCCACAGGATCATGGGAGCAGCAGCATAGGAGAGGGAGCTGAACATCATTGTCCACCTAGGTACCAATGACTTGGCTGGGAATGGGATCAGAGCAGTGCAGGAGGAGTATGTGGAGTTGGGGAGGGGCCTTAGACAAGTAGCATGCACTGTAACCTTCTCATAGAAGCTGCTTGTCTATGGCATGGGTGAGGCTTGGGTACTCACACCACGGGATTCAATGAATGGTTGAAAAACTGGTGCACAACTTAGGGTTTTAGCTTCATTGGGGACTGGGGGTCCACTGGAAAGATACAGGCCTATACTGGCGTGATGGTCTACATCTTTCCAGGAGGGGAACCAGGATCCTAGGTGATAGGTTTAAATGTTTCATTGGCAAGCATTTAAACTAGCCAAGGGTGAGGCATTGAAAAGGAGGAGGGAAATCCCAGCCACCCCCCCAAAAAAACAAGGTAGTTAGCAAGGTAAACACCAAGGTAGAGAAGTCAATAGGGAGAAGGACAAGGGTAAATGGAGAGAAAGGCAAAGACAGTAAGGACAGGAATGGGGCTAAAAGGGGTAAGGCCATCAAAAAATGGCGGCCAATGAGTACCAATGCCCATAGTCTAGGTAACAAACTCCCTGAACTAGTGGCCTTGATAGAAGAGTGACACCTAGATATTGTGGCAGTCACAGAAATGTGGTACACAGAGAACCATGACTGGGATGTCAAAATACCAGGGTACAAAATTTACAGGAGGGACAGGGAAGTTAAAAGAAGAGGAGAAGTAGCGCTCTACAAAAGGGAAGAATTCAAAGCAACAGAACTAAAGGGTAAACAGGGAAGAGAAGAGGCACTGTGGGTCACCCTGGAGACAGGAAATAGCACCACAATCCACACAGGGGTTGTATACAGACCCCCTTCTCAGGGGAGGAAATGGACAAGGAAACGAAAGAAAGTATCCTTAGAATGGCAGAAAAAAGGGAGATATTGTTGATGGGGGACCGGAATATGGCAGATGTTAACTGGAGCACCTGTGCTGCAGCCAAATCCAAGATCAGGGTCATTCTCAATGCCTTATAGGTGACATGCCTCAGATAGCTAGTGTTGGAACCCATTCGGGAGGGAGCAATCTTAGACCTGGTACTCTATAATGGGGATGGAGAGAGGATCTCAGATTCAGAAGTGGTTAGCCATCTGGGAACAAGTGACCACCAAGCAGTGTGGTTCACAATAAACACAGCTGTAGAGTCAAGCCATACAAAAGTGAAGGTACTGCACTTTAGGAGGGCTGACTTTGGAAAAATGGGAGAGTGCTTCAGAAAAGCACTAGCAAATGGGCAAGAAGGAGGGGTGGAGAAACGATGGGGAAAAATCAAAACTGCCATCACAGAGACAACAAGCCTTTGTGTGAAGCAAATAAACAAATCAAAATGAAGGAAAAAAACACTATGGTTATCAAAAGAGGTGGTGGGGAATGTTAAGGAGAAAAAGATATCATTCAAGAAGTATAAGGACACACAGAAAGAGCAGGACAGAGAACTATACCAGTTAAAGCAGAAGGAAGCGGGAATGCAGTCAGAATAGCAAAGGCCTAAACAGAGGAAAAAATATCAAACTCAGTTAAGAAGGGGGATAAAAAGTTTTATAGGTACATTAGGGAGCAATGAAAGACAAAGGGAGGAATAGTGAGGCTTAATAAAGGGAAGGGGGCAGAGGGTGATAGTAAAAAGCGAAGATACTGAATGAATACTTCTGCTCAGTATTCCCACAAGAAGAGGAGGGGGAGATACCTAAACCAAATAATAGAAGCACTCTGGATGGGGGGGGTCAATACCAGCTCATTCACAGAAGAAAGGGTCCTGAAAGAACTCCTAAAACTGAAAGTGGACAAGGCAATGGGGCCTGACAGAATTCACCCAAGAATTCTAAAAGAACTAAGGGGAGAACTAGTGACACCACTGACTACTTTTTTTAACAAATCATGGGAGAATGGTGTGGTACCTGAAGACTGGAGGACGGTGGATGTGATTCCCCTTCAGAACAGTGGGAGTATGCCAGAGGTAGGAAACTGTAGACCTGTTAGTTTGACCTCAGTGATAGGGAAAATGATGGAAGCACTTCTGAAATAAAGAATTGTTGAGTACCTAGAGTTCAGCAGGGCACAGGACCCAAGGCAGCATGGATTCACAGTGGGAAGGTCATGTCAGATGAATCTCATAGATTTCTTTGACTGGGTGACCAAAGTAGTATACCAGGGAGGGGCTGTGGATGTGGCCTGCCTAGACTTTTGAAAGGTATTTGACACAGTCCAACATAAAAGATTAATAAACAAGTTAGCCAGTCTGGGAGTAGGTACCAGGGTGGTAGCCTGGATAAAACAATTGGCTGGACAACAAGACACAGAGGGTAATAGCAAATGGAGTCTACTCCAAAGAAAGGGGGGTTACTAGTTGGGTACTGCAGGGTTCAGTACTGGGACCGGTCCTCTTTAATGCCTTTATAAGTGCTATTGTGGAGGGAATGGAAGGAAAAGTATGCCTCTTTGCAGATGACACAAAGATCTACAACAGGGTTGATATGCAAGGGGAGTGGAAAGGATGAGAACGGACATTGCAAGGTTGGAGGAATGGTCAAAAGTATGGCAGCTTAGATGCTATGCAAAGAAGTGCAAAGTAATGTACCTGGGAAACAAAAACCCAGAGGAAGAGTAGACAATGGGGGGGGGGAGTACTAACAACAACAGAAATGGAAAGGGACCTGGGGGTACTTATATCAGATGACCTAAAGGTAGGCAAGCAATGTAAGAAGGCAGTAAGGAGGGCTGGGAGGATACTGGGATGCATAGGGAGAGGCATCACCAGTAGAAAACAGGAGGTTGTTATCCCTCTGTACTGCCAGTTGGTGAGACCCAGTATACCACTCTGACAGCGACATTCCGACAGCGACCACACTACAGTGACAACAGCACCAGGTCACTGTAGTGTCTGTGCCAGACCCTTTCATTGTATTCAGGGGGTCCTGCACCCTCTCCCATAATTAGTTCTGACTTGGAGTAGATTACATTTAGTGGGGGGTGCGGGGGAGCACAGCCCCCCACATGAGGGGGTTGGGGAGCAAAGGCCTCCAAAGAAAACATGGTAGGCAGTGAGAACCTTATGCTGACTGCAAATGTGGTTAATGGTTTCACTGTAAGGTCGTTCGACAAGATTTTTGTCAACGACCGATCGTAGATCCATGAGACCCCTTCTGGAGTACTGCATGCAGTTCTAGAGACCCTTTCCCTGCAAGGATATAGACAGAATGGAGCCAGTCCAGAGGAGGGCAACTAAAATGGTTCAGGGTCTGCACCAGAAGCCATATATAGAGAGACTAAAGGAACTTAATATATAAACTCTCGAGGAAAGGGGGGAACATGATAGAAACTTTCAAGTACCTCAAGGGAATCAACAAAGTCCAAGAGGGTAGCATATTTCAGAAAAAAACAGATGTGCAAGACCAAGGGGGCACAATTTGAAGACAGAGGGGGAATGGCTCAGGGGCAATGTGAGGAAGTATTTTGTCATGGAGAGGGTGGTGGATGCATGGAACAGCCTTTCTGAAGAGGTTGTGGGGTCAAAAACAGTGAGGGAATTCCAGAATGCATAGGACAGACATAAGGCAATTCTGGTGGGGATAGGAGGAAGTAGGCTGTGGGTTAACTAGGATCTGCAGCTTATCCAATAGGTAGGGAAATGGGCAGACTGGCCGGGCCAAGTGATCCTTATCTGCCGTCAAAGTCTATGTTTCTGTGTTACTACCCATTGCATTGTGCATGTCAGAAATGACTCAAAACAGCTGATGACTTTGCCGGTGAGTCCACAAAACTCTCTAAGATGATCGAGCAGCCCCATGTGGTCTATGGTGTGAAATGTTGAAGAGAGATCCAGGAGAATGAGAATTGACCATTGCCCTCTTTCTCTCGCCCTGAGGAGATCATTTTGTACCTTGACCAATGCTGTTTCAGTACTATGCTTTCTCCTAAATCCGGACTGGAGTGGCTCATAGATGTCAAAGGCTATCAGGCGGGCCTTGAGCTGCAAAGCCACCACTTTCTCCAATAGCTTCCCCAAGAACAGCAACAAAAACACACGGCACCAGAACTGCAGTGAAAAAATATATTTTTTCAAAGTACAATAAATACCTGGCTGAGCTGTGCAGTGCTAATGTACAACATAAAATGCCGGCTGGTGTATGACCTGACCTGGTTTCGCCAAAACGTGGTTTTCTCAAGGGTCAGGGATATATTGCATATGGGCATGTTTAAAGAGCGTTTACCACTGGGTCACATGACTTAAATCTTGAAGGTGCAATATAACAATATTTATTACTTTAGTTTTTGTTGACCGGGTAAGTGCACTAGACAAATTCTGCCTATTTTCAGGCATGGCCCAGGAAGGGGGATACCGATGAATGCCAACTGACCTTGAACCAGATTAAGCTTTTGGTGGTATTTTTAGTGAATGAGGGAAATTTGGCCAGGACACTGGGGAAATTCCCCAACTCTTTTCGACAGAGGGCACTGTGTGGCTGAGAGTCATTTGCTCAGTGGCACTTGGAAACTCGAAGAAGACAGACATGTGGGTGGCTGAGGAGTTGGTCTCCTACTTGGCCTCCCTTTCTAATAGAGACCGATAATGGTGTGGATTTGCTGGCTGAGGAGGACGTGGATTTCGTAAAGCAACAGAGAAATGGTTTTGATGCCGACTTACTGGAAGATTTGGAGTCGGGAGCCCAGGTGTTGCGTGTCGCAGGTATGTCTGCAAAGCCTGATACCGTGGCAGACCTACGAATACAGCTAGAGCTGGTGGAAGACTCCTACCAGGAAGCAAGAGAGTGATTACGAGAAGAACTCAGATGGCAGAAAGAAATTGGTGGTGCACAGGAACCGGACGTTCAGATCGAGGCAATGAACATGGAGTTGTCCGTAGCAATTTCTAACACAGCAGAAAATTCGCCGGTGGTTTGAGCACAGGATATTCCTGCAACGGCTATGGTAAGCACTTCTCCTGCTTCTGAAGCAGTTGTTATTTCAGGGGCCTCGAGTAAGGGAGACAGTGCACCTAGTATGGCGGTTCTTTCTCATAGCACTGAGACACCTGATATGCAGGCCAAGGACTTGATTATTCTACCATCAGAGGGCCCTATTTCCCAATTGCTGCCTGCTGTGACTTTTAACATAGGGTCCTCTTCTGGTGGTATGAAATGATTGATGAAGGAGGGGTTGGGGAAAAGTAGAAGATTGCATACTCGCATGTCCGATGTTCCTTTACTGGAAAATAATATCACTAATACCCAGAACTTGGACCAGGACCCTGTCAATTGGGTTTCTACAGCCTTACAAGCTGCAGTATGGGTAAAAAGTCCTACAGACACAGGGCGGGATGCAAATCTACAAAATATAGATTATTCAGGATCTTCCCAAATAAATTCCCTTAGTGTTTCTGTTTCACTTGCTGATAATATTACTGACTCTTCAATACTACCAGGACAACACTCTCCTAAAGAGAGTTTATCAATCCAGCAACAAGATGGGCCTCATTCTTTATTGGAAGAGATTAGGGTGCAAAAAGCTGAGTTTTCAAATTCTGCTAGAGAGGAACAGGTGGATAACTCTGTCCCTCTGCAACAAGGCCTTATTCCTGACATCCAGTTGGCCTTAGACCCCCTTGCACAAACCCCTGCAACAGCATGGCATGATAAAGTAAGAGATCATTTGTTTCCACCTGAGAGGGGCCCATTATCAGAACCTGCAGTTAGAAGGAATGCAGTTTGGCTGAAATATAGGGGTGATATTTCCACTGTTCCTGATAGGCATTTTGTTGGACGGGCCTTACTAAAGGACAGTATGAAGTATTACACACATGAAATATAAGTCCTTATACATGTATCAGAGGATTCTTTATTTGACATTAGTTTCAAGCATCCTGCAGGCCTAGGAAGGTTTTGGAAGCAATATCGACTTTTAAAACACTCTCCTTTACGGAGGCCTTTCTTGGCAATTCCTCTAACTAAGACCCTTACTAAGAATATTACTGTTTTGTTCAGGAATGAGGGAGTGAATGTCGTGGACATAACTTACTGGTTGCAACAGCACTGCTCTGTTAAAGGGTTTCCAGAAACTATCTTAGATGACGAACAATTGTGGACTGGGGTTTGGAAGTATCAAGCAGTTTTGAAACTTGAAAATGGTCAGACCAGTCATTTGCCTAATTGTTTTTTCTTGGGCTGGGACAGGGGTTTGATATTTTATCCTTGACAGCCACATGCTTGCTTTAAATGTGGAGCTATAGAACACCTTAGTAATGTATGTGATAAACAGAAGTGTGGTCTGTGTGGTGAGCTGGGTCATGTTGGGGCTCATTGTCGTCAGCCTTTACGATGTAATTTATGTGACGAACAAGGGCATTTGTTTCGTACATGTTCCTGGGCATCACATAACAATGTAGATGTATCTGTTAGAGCTGAACAAGATGCTTATGTTGCCACTGCTCAGAAAGAAAAAATACGAATGATAGAATTACTTAATACTGTCCTGATAGGAATCCCCTCCCTCAGAGAATCCCGAGGAAAACAGATAGATCTGGCACACAGGAGAAGGGGGTGGGAAAGATGTATTAGTGGAGCAACCCATTAGAGAAGAAATAGGACCTGATGGTGAACTAAGGTCAGGGGTGACTGAGGGTATGGAGAGTCTCCCTCTTCAGTCTGTAGAAGAAGACAGGGGGATAGAAGCATTAGTTGACACAGAACAAGGTGTTGAGAGGATGAAGGAAGGAGTCTCTATGCCCCCCCCACAGCAAGAGGCAGCATTTCAAAGAGTGACCAGGTCTAAAGCAGGTAAACTCCTAGTAGAATCTCAGACAGTATCTAAAGAAACAGAAGGGATAACGGTACAGAATTCCTATGCTTTGTTGTTTGAACAGGAGGTAGATGAGGATGGTATTGACTAAGATTTTTCTTCAGTTGCCTCCTCTCAGGCAGAAGATGCTTCAGAAATAGGTCCTCCTGATAAACCCAAAACAAGGCAGAGGAAAAAAAAGAAATGATTATGTTAAAATGGATTTTTTTAAGGTGTTTACTATGCATTCCGCTACTTCTTTGCTCACAGTTAATGTCAATAGTATTAAGTCTCTTGAGAAAAGACAAAATACTTTTGCAAGTCTTAGCACAGGGGGTGGACAAATAATACTGTTGCAAGATACTAGATTACATTCATTAGTAGAAATGCAGGCGGTGCAAAGGGAATGGAGGTGGGGTGTCTCCTACTGGTCATTAGGGGAGGAGCAATGTTCAGGATTAGGATTTCTTTTTTCCGGAATATCAGTAAAATACAACATGTTTTTGATATTCAACCAAGAAGAGCTATGATTATAGATGTAGTCTTGGGGGAAGTGGTATTTAGAATTATCAATATATATGCACCTCAGACTAAGGCAGACAGGTCCTCATTATTTAGAAAAACAGAACCCTATTTACACACCTCCAAATTAGTACTATGGGGAGGAGACTAATTGTGGTCTCTTGCATAGAGATTGGGGGAGGACTACAAAGAAAGTTTATAGTGACTCCAATACTCTGCTTGCAATCCTACGAAATAATAATTTAAAAGACGTTTATGAGGTTTTACATCAAGTACCTAAACATACTTTTTATAAGGGTCGATTATCCACTAGGATAGATTTTTGGTTTGTGTCAGCACATCTAACCTGTCAAAAAGTAGTCTTGATGCCCTTAGAGACTTCAGACCATTTAGCAGTTAAGCTTTTTTGGGAGAAAAACAGAAATTTGTAATAGGTAGGGGTTATTGGAAAATTAATATTGTAGTTCTGCGGGAAGTTTTGATACAAGATTCAGTAAAAGACCTAATTGCATTAAGGGCAGATATTTGTTTTTTATATGATAGCCTCATAGATTGGTGGGAGGATACAAAAAGGGATTTGCAAAATTTATATATATCCCTCACAAAGACAAAAGCTAAGGATAAATATATCAAATATTTGGGGCTCAGAGCAAAATATTTGCAAGTCTTGACACAGGCAACGGATAAATCAAATGATGTTTTACTACAATTACGAAGTCTTAAGGAACAAATGTGTCAGTGTTTACAGGAGACTACTAAAAGGGTGGCATGCCAACAAAAATACCAAACTAAGAGATCAAGGGAAGAAGTAAATCCATATGATTCAAGTATACAGGGTGTTCAGAGGTTAGTAATGACTGCTTTAAAAGATGAACAGGGTACTTTGAGGATGCATAATCAGGAGCTTATACTCATTGTTCAAAATCATATTGTAGCTACATTTCAAAAGGAGGATAAGGGGTGGTGGGAACCATTTTTTGATAACTTAATAGTTCCTCCTTTAGATGACCTAGACATAGAGACTTTGGTTTTACCCATTACAGAACTAGAAATTAAAGAAGCTATTTCTCAGCTAACTACTAAGACTACGCCAGGGTATGATGGAACACCAAATGACTTCTACAAAAGTTTTTCTGAAATTCTGGTTCCGTGTTTGAAATTGATTTATCAAGCCATTTGGGAGGAAAATAGACGTGTCCCGAGTATGAAAATGGGGATCATGACTATTTTATATAAAAAGGGAGACCCCCAAGATCTTAAGAATTGGAGGCCATTAACTTTATTAAACTCAGATTATAAGATCCTGACCAAAATTCTTACTACACGATTGGCTAGAATTGTACAAAAACTTATTACCCTGGAGCAGACTTGTGCAATTCCTGGCAGGAATATTATTCAGAATTTGTCTTTTATTAGGTAGATAGTGGAGCAAGGTTTAGAAATGAAGCTAGAAGGTTATTTAATGTCAGTAGATCAGGAGACTGCTTTTGATGCAGTGTGACAGCAGTATGTTTGGATGGTTTTGCAATATTATGGAATTCCTAAAACATTTTTGGATTTAATTAAAGTATTGTATACTGAAGTTCAGGTTACTCCGATAGTGAATGGTTACTTGGGTGTGCCAATAAATTTAAAAAATGGGGTGAAGCCGGGATGTCCAATGAGCCCCTTATTATATGTCTTTGGTCTGGATCCCTTATTAAGGATTATTGAAAGGAATACAGAAATTAGAGCTATCATGAGTGATTTGTCTTTAATAAAATTTCTACTTATGCAGATGACTGTATTTTTACAGTAGCAGATGTGGACTCTGGTACCCGAATCTTAAATACTTTACAAAATGTATACAATGTCACAGGTATTAAACTTAATATGAGGAAGAGTATTGTTTTAGTATTAGGGGAAATAGGGAGGTAGCGGATTTTCCAATCTCTATGGCTACGGATGAAATTAAAATTTTAGGTTTGTTTTTTGGAACCAAGGATTCAGAGGGACATAATTGGAATATAGTATATAATAGAACAAAGCTAAAGGTTTTATCTTGACTATCGTGGAAGATGACTAGGAAGAAATGTGTTTTTTTATTCAGGGCATATATAGCGCCTATTTTTTTATATGTTTCGCATGTTTTTCCCCCCTCTTATAATATGCACACTAAAGTTATGGGTTTATTTTTTCTTTTTCTGCGGGGCAGTAGATTGAACCCTGTCAAAAGAGTACACACTTATAGGGCATGGAAGGAAGGAGATTTAAATGTGATTCATCCTCTAGTATACTTATTTGGGAACTTTGTTTATAGTTCCATTTGCCCTTTATTGTTTCAAAAAGAAGGGGTGGGTCACGCATATATGCAGTTGTGGGGTAGGCCTTTTTTGGAAGCTTGGGGCAGAGGTAAATGGCATCCTGTGGATAAATTACTCCCGGGTTATGTACAAACTACTTTGCGATATATTAGAACCTGGCAAATTGAGCTGAAATGGTGTATAGGAAAAGGAAAAAAGCTATTTTATAACAGTATTCTTGATAGATGGCATCTGGAGGAACCAGTTTTTCAGGTTTCTTCAACAATTAAAACAGGGCTAATTTTGGATTGCATGATAGAACCAAGAATTCCCCTTAAGGTGCAAGATTTTATTTGGTTATGTGGACATCAGAAATTACAGGTGAGGGGAAATCAGAAACATAAACAGCAAGAAGATAGAAGATGTGGGGAGAGCACTCGTGCTGATAAAGTGGAAACTATGCAACATCTTTTTTTTGAGTGCATACATATCTCTGATTTTTGGAAATTGTTGTCCAATTTGTGGGGGGGGGAAATTGTTCCAATGTATGACTTATGATATTTTGATTTTAGGACAAACTCTAGCCTCCTGGGCAAAATGGACTAAAAACACTATTTATGTTCTTCTGGCCTGCATAAAGTGGTCCATTTGGCAGGCAAGATGCCTCAGGGTCCTGCAAGGTAAAATGATTACACCACACGATTTTTTTTTAGTATACAGACAGAACTTGATAAAATTTATGATTATGAAAAACGTACATTGGGGCAGACGGTGGTTTCAAAGCTATGGAAAAATGTTGGATGGGTGGGTTTATATGCTGTGCTAATGCTTCTCTCTTTTTTTCTCCTTTAGTTTGGAAAATATGTTTATACACTCTCAGATGACAAATGGTTTCTATTTGCTTGTTTATGGTTATTTTTGGTGATGTGATTTAATGTTTTTTTTGTCTGCAAAAATGTTTTGGAATTTGTTGGGGAAATCTACAAATTGTTTTGTTTTACACAAGAATCTATATTATAAAAGGCTTGATTTTTTTTTATTATTACTCTTTAAGTTATTCTCTAGATTTAGTAGTTGCCATATTGGTCCTTGCAAGAATAGATCCAGAAGCAAATGATTTGATACCTTTTAATGGACCAACATAGATGTAACAACAAGAAAAAAGTGCTCTAGCTTTTGGACCAACCAGTCCTTCTTCAGAAGCTCATGGCAGTTGTTTAGAAAATACAGTACTTATAACAGCTAGATAATGCAGAGAAAAACAGAAAAAAATCCCCATTGGTTTAACCCTTTGAGAACTGAATATGTGTGAACGTATATAGATTCTGGACATATATATATACGTCCACAGTCTTCTAAGGGTTAAAATGCTCATTTAAAAAAAAAACAGAAAATTATGTCAGAGAAGTTTAACAGTACAATACTGCCCTCAGTCCGAAAGAACCTTGGGTTCAGATGTGCTTGGTGCAACACACATACAAAGAATCCTACTGCACATAAATTTAATTGACATAAGATAACACTGCTGAAGCAGATAACTCCCAAATCAAGCCATGAGTGTCACAGTCAGTATAAGGATGTGATTACTGAAAGGCAACCCCCACCCAACTTAAAGACAAACTAAGATAGTTATAGGGCTCATGAAATTACAATGTATGCATTAAAGACAAGAATTACCAGTAAAGTTGTCTAAAAAAACATCAGTGCACATTGTGTGATGTGTAAAACCTAGTGGACATGTTACCCAGCTGTATTCTCAAGCTAAATAAAAGGCCCAAGAAATTGCAAAAACCTCAGGACTATATAAATGATAATTTAAATATAAATTGATAATATTAGTGTCAAACAAAAAACTCTAGTCGAGGAACCTCAAGGAATTAAGACCATGCAGCCTGATATGTACTGATGTCAATATATACTGAGAATGTAGCAACTTGATGTACCACAAGTGTCTAGGAATCTGAAAAGAGATAAAAATGTAATTTATCTCCTCCTGTTCATACAAACAATACAACCTAACCCACCCCACATCACAATAATGTGGGTGGGGGAGATACATAGCTTAAAGGAGATGTTGTCTCTCTCTCTCTCTCCCCCCATTTTCTCTCTCTCTCTCTCTCTCTCCCACAGACACACACACACACACACACTCACTCACTCTCTCTCCTAGTGAACCTATATTAACTTCAGTCACTGCAGTTGTTCCCCAAAGGAATACAACTTGTCATGAAACTTGAGTAAATTACTCAATATTAGCCTAATGTAAAAGATCTGTGCAGGACCCCAAGCAAATGAGATCACACATCCCAATATGTACAGAGTTACAAAAATTATATATAACAGTATAAGATAACACCCTGTATGTACACTAGCAGGCTGGGTAATCTGAATATGGTGCAATGGAATCAATCCCCCACAGGCAAAGATAAAAGTAAGGAGAAATTATTTATGTGTGAAATAAAAATAGTAACACATTATAACTCCATATAGCTAAATAGAGACTTACCTCAATGTGACAGCAAGCCCACATCTGTTATATCCATACCTCACAACACATACCCACACACATACATACACACACATCCACATCTCACACATGCTGAAGTCCTATAATATGTCAGTTTGAAGAAGAAAAGGTCTGTGGATGTTAGTTTCTGTAGTGTCCCATAAAGCCAAGATCCATGTTCATTCCATCTGCTACCATACTGAGATGTAAAATAAGTTTAATCTCAAAAGCTCGTCTCTGTTATGTGTTTTTGAGATTTCCTTTTAAAACCATTACTGACATATCTGAGACTGAGTGGTCAGGCTGGGAGAAGTGATGCCCCACTGGTTTTTCAGTCTTCCTTGCTGTAATAGTATGTCTGTGTGAGTTCATCCTAGTGAAGAGCTGTTGGCGTGTCTCTCCTACATAACCTGTTTGTGGATATCTCTTGCACTGAATGAAATAAACAACATGTCGTGACATGCATGTATAACTCCCACGCACCTGGAATTGTCTGTTTTGTGATGTAACCACACAGTCGGAGGTAGAAATGAGCCCACAAGTCTTACAGGGGCGTTGATTGCAGGGTCGTGTGCCATTGTGTGACATGGTATTCTGTTCCAGTGAAAGTTTGCTCCTAATAATTAGGCTGGATAAATTTGGCGGTTGTTTAAAAGATAGTATGGAGTCCCTTAAAAATACAATTAAGGTGTCATCCTCACTAAATATTGGGTGGAGATCTTTAATAATCTTATGCAGACGTTCAAGGTCTGGATGATATGTGACTACCAAGGGTATTCTTTCTGTAGCTGTCTTTTCTTTATATTGAAGTAGTTGTTGTCTTGGTACTCTGCGTTGCCTCTGTTATCCTGTCAATTTCCTGGAAGAGTGTCCCTGCTCCATAAAGGTGTTTTTCAACATAGCTAAATGTGTATCTCTGTCATCCTCATTTGAACAAATACATTGACAATGAAGTGCTTGACTGTATATGACAGATTTTTTTGTATGGTTTGGGTGGTTACTTTTCCTGTGCAGGTATCTTTGTCTGTCTGTTGGCTTCCTGTAAATACATGTATGTAAGATTCCATCCTTAATGATGACTGTGGTGTCCAGAAAGTTAACCTTGGTGGTAGAGTACTCCAAGGTAAGCTTTATGGTAGGTGGAGATTATTAAGTTTTGATGAAAATCTTTGAGTGCATCTGTGCCTTCGTCCAGATGATAAACAAATCATCAATTTAACGGAAATAAGCCAGTGGTTTGTGGGGATACTGCCTTAAAAAATCCTCCTCCAAGTCAGCCATAAAGAGGTTAGCATACTTGGGGCCATTTTGGTGCCCATTGCTGTTCTCATAGTTTGAACATAATGTTTACCATTGAAGTTGAAGTTGTTATGTGTCAAAATGAATTCCATAAGTTCCCCACCACTCCAGGGTTGATGTTTTGGTCAGTCCTTCTCATGTATGTATTAAGGTATGCTGCAATGCCATCTGTGTGTGGAATATTAGTGTAGAGGATGTTACATCCATTGTCACTAAAATGGTATCAGGTGGTAAATCCTTATAACCAGAAGTGCACGCAAAAAGTGCGTGTGTCCTGGATATAGCTGTCTCTTTCCATAACCAGCGGTTTCAAAATGGTCTCTACAAACCCTGAGATCCCTCAGTCAAGGTACCATTACCAGAGACTATGGGTCTCCCTGATTGCCAGGTTTATGTATTTTAGGCAGCATGTAGAATGTCCCTGGCTTTGGTTCAGCATGGATGAGGTGAGCTAGTTTCTTCTCGACATGGTCAGGAAAGTTTTAATTAAGTCACATAGTTCATCTTTATATCTTGTAGTGGGGTCACTCTCAGTTTTCTGTAGTATGTAAGATCTGTTAGCTGTCTATTAGCTTCATTAATAAATCTTCTCTGTTTAAAATCACCACTGCAGAACCTTTATCAGCTTTTTGATGACAATGTTGTGGTTTGATTTCAGTGTCCTATAGCTCTCCTCCAGTGAGAGAGGTTATAATGGGTTTGTTTTGCCTGGTAAGGATCTGACCACTGACTTGTTGGCGGAAACAATTAATATAATTGTCTAGTTTTTGTTACGCCCACTTGAGGGGTAAAATCAGATTCCTTTTTCTTATCCATTACATTATTGCTGTTTGCACTGTCTTCACTACCAGTGATTTCTTCCCTGCCATGAAAGAATTCTTTAAGTCTCAATCTACAGAAGCACTCCTTTAGTTCACCACAAAACAGTATGTTATCCAGTGGTTTTGTTGGGCAGAAAGTGAGGCCCTTTGAAAGTACATTCAGTTCTCCAGTAATCAGTGTGTGGTTGGACAAATTAACAACTGAAAGGTGCCCATCAGTATTGTGTTGTTGTTCAGTGACTAAATTATGTGCTTCATGGTTGTTAGGAAGTATGGTATGTTGAAGGGCATCTAATTTCCTATTTTTCACAAGCATGGCTTTTCCTAAGGTCCTTTGGTAATTAATGTGTATCTCTCCCAAGATGTCCTGAATAGGTTCCCCAGACACCCTTTCCAGAGTGGTTACAATTTCAGCAAACTCTTTGTTAAGAACAACTTTTTGGGCATATGACATGTGAATCCTGTGATTTCTCAGTTTCTCAGAGGTCCTATGACAAAGTTGTTCTGCATAAGTAGAATTGTTTGTATTTCTTAATAGATTCCAGATAGTAAGACCTTTAGGGATAATGTTTCTCCTCTTGCACTGGGTTAGAAAATAGATGTCACTGTCTGTAGCCATGCCACTTTCTTCTTGATGTTATGTAACTGCCTTATTCTCAGTGAATTCGGTATCTTCCATGTTGAAATCTAGATTTAGTAGTTGCCGTATTGGTCCTTGCAAGAATAGATCCAGAAGCAAATGATTTGATACCTTTTAATGGACCAACATAGATGTAACAACAAGAACAAAAGTGCTCTACAGCTTTTCGGACCAACCAGTCCTTCTTCAGAAGCTCATGGCAGTTGTTTAGAAAATACAATACTTATAACAGCTAGATAATGCAGAGAAAACAGAAAAATCCCCATTAGTTTAAATACTCATTTAAAAAAAAAAAAAACAGAAGATGATGTCAGAGAAGTTTAACAGTACAATACTGCCCTCAGTCCGAAAGAACCTTGGGTTCAGATGTGCTTGGTGCACACATACAAAGAATCCTACTGCACATAAATTTAATTGACATAAGATAACACTGCTGAAGCAGATAACTCCCAAATCAAGCCATGAGTGTCACAGTCAGTATAAGGATGTGATTACTGAAAGGCAACCCCACCCAGCTTAAAGACAAATTAAGATAGTTATAGGGCTCATGAAATTACAATGTATGCATTGAAGACAAGAATTACCAGTAGAGTTGTCTAAAAAAACATCAGTGCACATTGTGTGATGTGTAAAACCTAGCTGGACATGTCACCCAGCTGTATTCTCAAGCTAAATAAAAGGCCCAAGAAATTACAAAAACCTCAGGACTATATAAATGATAATTTAAATATAAATTGATAATATTAGTGTCAAACAAAAAACTCTAGACAACTTTTACTGGTAATTCTTGTCTTTAATGCATACATTGTAATTTCATGAGCCCTATAACTATCTGAGTTTGTCTTGTTGGGTGGGGGTTGCCTTTCAGTAATCACATCCTTATACTGACTGTGACACTCATGGCTTGATTTGGGAGTTATCTGTTCAGCAGTGTTATTTATGTCAATTAAATTTATGCAGTAGGATTCTTTGTATGTGTTGCAATCACACATCTGAACCTAAGGTCTCTTCGGACTGAGGGCAGTATTGTACTGTTAAACTTCTCTGACATCATCTTCTGTTTGTTTGTTTTTAAATGAGTATTTTAAACCAATGGGGATTTTTTTCTGTTTTTCTCTGCATTATCTAGCTGTTATAAGTATTGTATTTTCTAAACAACTGCCATGAGCTTCTGAAGAAGGACTGGTTGGTCCGAAAGCTAGAGCACTTTGTTCTTGTTGTTACATCTATGTTGGTCCATTAAAAGGTATCAAATCATTTGCTTCTGGATCTCTTTATGTTATTGTAACTTCTTTGTTTTCTGTTTTTGAATCTTAAATAAAAATTTCCCCTACTCTTTTCGATAAGTGCCATGGGATCTTTAACATCCACCTGAACTACCACCTATCCAGGCAGATGGGACCTCAGTTTAACATCTCATCCAAAAGACGGCACCTCAGAAGTGCAGCACCCCTCTCATGCTGCACTACAGTGTCAGTACTAGGATATTAACCCAAGTGCCAGATGTGGGATCTGAACCCACAGCCCTCTGATCTCCCAGCCTCAGAGGCGAGTGTGCTACCTACTGAGCCACTGACACTGATTTAGATCAGGGTGGAGTAGTGGACCTGGCATACCTAGATTTCAGTAAGGACTTCAACACTGTTCCACATAGGAGACTCATAAACAAGCTAAGAAACCTAGGAGTGAATCCAAAGGTGATAAACTGGGTGAACAATTGGCTGGGGGAAAGGAGACAGATGGTGGTGTCATGGCAAATGGAGTTCAATTCAATGTCTTTATTACTGATATCAAAGTGGGGATCAAAGAGAAATTATGCCTGTTCATGGATGGCACAAAAATCTGCAATAGAGTGGACACACAGTGGGGGGGATGAGGGAATAATTAAAAAGGCTAGAAGACTGGTCAAGGATTTGGCAACTAAGCTTCAAACGCCAAAAAGTGCAAAGTTATGCACATGGGCCACAGAAACCCACAGGCAACATATTGGGGGAGTGGTAACAACCACAAATCAGAAAAGCAATCTGTAGGTCATCATATCTGATGACCTAAAGGCAGCAAATCGGTGTGATAAGGCAGTGTGAAAGGCTAGTAGAATGTTGGGGATCATAAGAAGGGGTATCACCAGCAGAAGGAGGAATGTTGTGTTACCCAATCTCATTTCACTGAGAAGCTTGGCCCAATGGTCCAGAAAGGATGAAATCCAAAACTTTGGAATAAGATTAAGACATTTATTGTAGTAAAATCACAGAAGAGGATTTCTCCTGCCACCACCAACGTTTCAGACTGAAATGTGATTTATTAAGATGCTCTGTTACTTTAAGAGGCACGGTTTTATGATTGACTGCATTCCTTCTCCTATGTAACTACCACCGAGTGATGGCCAGTCCATTTCTCATTCAGCAGCAAAATCGTGCCAGACCATAACTTTCACAAGGCAAAAAGTAAGACATACTGTAGATGCAACAATAAAATTAAATGACCACACTACAGCAACAAACTAGCGACTCCACTACTCGATGAGTTCTAAAGAAATCACTCTACACTAGCTCTTTAAAGTGCTTTTCAGGGACTGGCAGCTATCAAGTCCTATTAAGGTCTGAGACACATAGGCAGGTAGAAGAACATGAGTTCAAAATGAAAAATATTTTTTAAGAGCTTGAAGATAAGTCATTTAATGATATTTGGGGCATGCAGACAGGATATGATTGTTTTAAAAATAATCCCTTCTGAGTCAAACAATTTTTTTTAAAAATGCCACTTTACAGCATTACCCACTCTCCATGGAGGATGGCAATTGCAGGTAGGAGTACAGGGGTAATGTGAGGAAATTATTTTTCACGGAGAGAGTGGTGGATGCATGGAACCACCTTCCTGGAGAGGTTGTGGGGTCTAAAACAGTGGGGGAATTCAAACATGCATGGGACAGACATAAGGCAATTATAGTGGTAGGTTGCAGGAAGTAGGCTGTTGGTTAACTAGAATCTGCAGCTTATCCAATAGGTAGGGAAATGAGCAGACTGGGTGGGCCAAGTGGTCCTTATCTGCCATCAAAATCTATGTTTCTATGTTGTGAGTTCCTGAAGGAGGCAGGTGTGGGAGAAAGGTAGGGAGTATAATGATAAAGTTAAAAAAGCAGTGGCTATGTAAACCTCAGAATATCCTGTAAGCTATGGATTCCATTTTCATTGTTCAGGTAATAACCCATATTTTTGTTACCACTGCATCTCCAACTGCAGTCACCTCCATAAGTACCCAATATCTCCAGTGTACAGCATTAGTGCTGTCACATCTGTCACAGGTTTGCCTGAATTATGTTTGTGTTTGACATAGACATATCGCTGTCTTTTGGTTTACAGTTACATCCTATCTCACAAAAAAACTAGCTATACTGATGTGGGCCCCAGCTACTCGAAGCCCCCCCCCCAAAACCATGGAAACATTTCACACTAAGCAGAGGGTTCCAGCACCACCTCCATGCACATCACCTCACCACCACTGCTTGATAATAAACACATTTTGTACCCTCTTTCCTGTAGCCACAGTATCCATTTTCTCTTGTCACCCACCAGCGTGCAAATAAGTACCTCACAAAATCTAAAATAAATATGCTAACAATTATATTGCAGAAAAACAATGCAAAAATCATCAAGGACTTCACAAAAAACTTTCAGAAATAAGAATTGCCACAAAGTGCTTTGAAATATCACTTTTTAATTTACAAAACTAAGTTGCAAAAAACTGCAAATCTTTCTTCATCACCTGCTGTAAAACAGCCCACAGAGTAGGAGGAGCAGTCACCTGTGAGTGGGGAGAGAGAGAGACAGAGACAGAGACAGAGAGACAGAGAGAGAGAGAGAGAGAGAGAGAGAGGGACAGAGGGCTGCGTTAGCAACTAACCCTTTGAGCTTTACATTCCCGCCTAGCAGAAGACTATCATGTGACCACATTGCTTGTGGAATCATTTTTGAGTGTTTTGCAGACTTTAACAGTGAAGGGTGGAATTCTTTGGTGAACTGCAGAATTCATTTTTTTTTAAATTAAAAAATATATCACTTTGCTAAGAGTCATGTTTAGTAAAAGCAGTCTCACTAGAGAAAGAGGGGGTTTCTATAGCAAAGAACTATTTGACGTTCTGGGTACTTCGGTGCTGCCCCATATATTGGCACCTCTCTGGGCTGAAGGCAGAGGTGGCCAGTCTTTGGGCCGAGCTGGCAGGAGTACTGGTGATCTTCATCCCCACCCAGAGGCCAACATGTCACCAGCCATTGCAACAATGGTTGCCCAGGCAGATGGCAGGATAGACTACGGTGGGCTCAGAGAAGTTCAGGGAGGGAAGGCAGAGACACGTCCCCCATCCCGTCGAGCTTAAGAACTCCTTCACTGTCTCAGAGGAGTGGGAGAGTCCAGCAAGGGAACCTGAGGCTTTGACCATGGAGGATGTGAGGGTCCTCCAGAAGGGAGACTCAGTGGGGGGAGGAAGAGAACCCCAAGGGAAGAAGAAGTTACTCCTGATGGGGGACACAACTGTCCCTGGAATGGATCTGGGCAAGGACAGCAGGGAGGAATGGGAGGTTAAGTGCCTCCCAGAAGGAACAGCTCAGAGGGAGGGGGAGTGGATCCAGAAGATCGCTAAGGCAGTGGCAAGGAGAGGAGGGGTGGAGGTCATTGTGCACCAGGGAACGAATGACCTATCCAAGCATGGGACAAGCATGGACTGGGTGCAGGAGGATTTCAAAGTGTTGGGAGGGCAGCTAGGGAAGGTAGCAAGATCCGCGACATTTTCAGAGATGCTGCCAGTCCACAGCAGAGGGTGGGATGGGAATCTCTATATCAAAAGCTTCAACACATGGTTGAAGGGCTGGTGCAGTAAGAAAGGGTATGGCTTCAATGGGGACTGGGAACCCACCTGGAAAGATGTGGCCTTGTACTCGAGTGATGGGCTGCATCTGTCCAGGAAGGGGAAAGCAGTCCTAAATGAACAGTTTAATAGCTTCCTTGCAGAGTGTTTAAACCAGCCAAGGAGAGGAGGAGGGGCAATGGGAACAGGGATACTCTAGCAGCCCACCTCCACAAGAAAGAGAAGCCAGAAATGAAAAGCAGGAAGGCAAAATGCAGACAGTATCACCTTAATGAGATAAAAGGGAAAGGCAGAGGTAGGAAGGCAGCACAAAAAGGTAAAATGGGGAGAGGGGGGAGGGAAGAAAGCAGCAGAGCTAAGGTGATTGGCAGCAAAACATGGAAGGCCATGGTTACAAATACTTGCAGCCTGGGGAATAAAATCCCAGACCTGGAAGCATTATTAGTAGAGGCAGACCTGGACATAGCAGATGTAACAGAGACCTGGTACACCACAAATCATGACTGGGATATTAATGCACCGGGGTATGCTCTGCTCAGGAGGGACGGGGGATAGAAAAGTGTGCGAGGTGGCCATGTACATTAGGGAGGATAAAAAGGCAATGGAGCTACTGGGTAGATGGGGGGAGGCCGATGCACCATGGGTCACCTTTGAACCAGGCAATGGCACAGCATTCTAAGCAGGGATCATCTACATGCCACCAACACAGGGGGAGGAGTTGAACAGGGATCTAGGGTATCAAATTCAAGAAATGGCAGCATAAGATGAGGTATTACTGCTGGGTGATTTCAATATTCTAGATGTGGACTGGGCCATCCCAGCAGCTGTTTCAACCAGGAGCAGAGACATCTTGAATTCCCTAAAGGGGGCAGGCCTAAGATAGCTAATGATTGATGCACCAGAGAAGGGTTGATTCTGGACCTAGTACTGACAAATGGGGACAGAATCGCAGATGCCCAGGTGGAAGGGCATCCATGGTCCAGCTACCATTACATAGTGTGGTTTAGAAACAGAGAAACATAGACGTTGATGGCAGATAAGGACCACTTGGCCCTCCCAGTCTGCCCATTCCCCTACCTTTTGGATAAGCTGCAGATCCTAGTTAACCAACAGCCTGCTTCCTCCTCCCCCTCCCCCCCAGAATTGCCTTATGTCTGTCCCATGCCTTCTTGAATTCCCACACTGTTTTTGACCCCACTACCTCCGCTGGAAGGCTGTTCCATGCATCCACCAACCTCTCTGTGAACAAATACTTCCTCACATTGCCCATGAGTCGACCCCCCTCTATCTTCAAATTGTGCCCACTTGTTCTTGCACATCTCTTTTTCTGAAAGATGCTACCCTCTTGGACTTTGCTGACTCCCTTGAGGTACTGGAATGTTACTATCATGTCCCCCCTCTCCCTCCTTTCCTCTAGGGTATACATATTAAGCTCCTTTAGTCTCTCTTCATATGGCTTCAAGTGCAGATCCTGCACCATTTCAGTTGCCCTCTTCTGGACTGCCTCCATTCTGTCTATGTCATTGCAGAGAAGGCGTCTCCAGAACTGCACGCAATACGACAGATGGGGTCTCATCAACTGTCTGTACAGAGGGACAACAACTTCCTGTTTTCTACTTGTGATGCCTCTCCCTATGCATCCCAGTATCACGCCAGCCCTCCATACTGCCTTTTCACATTTCTTGCCTACCTTTAGGTTGTCTAATATGACTACACCCATGTCCCATTCTATTTTTGCTGTTGTTATTACTTTCCCAACCCATTGTGTACTCTTCCCCTGCATTTTTGTTTCTCAGGTGCATTACTTTGCACTTCTTTGCATTGAATCTAAGCTGCCATACTTTTGACCATTCCTCCAACCTTGCCAAGTACCTTCTCATCCTTTCCACTCCCCATGTGTATCAATCCTGTTGCAGATCTTTGTGTCATCTGCAAAGAGGCATAGGTTTCCTTCCAGCACCTCTGCAATGTCAACTATAAAGACATTAAAGAGGACAGGTCCCAGTACTGAACCCTGCACTACTTCACTAGTAACTCCCTTTTCCTCAGAGTGAACTCAAGTTACTATTACCCTCTGTGTCCTATTGTCCAGCCAATTTGTTATCCAGGCTACACCCTGGGACCCACTCCCAGGCTGGCTAACTTGTTTAATAATCTTTTGTGTGGGACTGTGTTTAATGCCTTGCTAAAGTCTAGGTAGGCCACATCCACAGCCCCTCCCTTGTCTACTACTTTGGTCACCCAGTCAAAGAAATCTATTAAGATTCATCTGACATGACCTTCCCACTGTGAATCCATGCTGCCTTGGGTTCTGTGCCCCACTGACCTCTGAGTACTCAACAGTTCTTCCTTTCAGAAGTGACTCCACAATTTTCCATACCACTAAGGTCAAACTAACAGGTCTGCAGTTTCCTGCCTCTGCCTTGCTCCCACATTTGTGAAGGAGAATCACATCTGCCCTCCTCCAGTCCTCAGGTACCACACCATCCTCCCATGATTTTGTTAAAAACAGTAATCAGTGGTGACACTAGTTCTCCCCATAGTTCTTTTAGAATTCTGGGATGAATCCCATCAGGCCCCATTGCTTTGTCCACTTGCAGTTTTAGGAATTCTTTCAGGACCATTTCTTTTGTGAATGGACTGATATCAACCCTCTATCCAGAGTGCTTCTATTGTTTGGTTTAGGTACATCCCCTCCTCTTCTTTTGTGAATAATGAGCAAAAGTATTCATTCAAGGTCTGCCTTTTCATTGTCACCCTCTGCCCACCTCCCCTCCCCTTTATTAAGCCTCACTATCCCTCCCTTTGTCTCTTTTTGCTCCCTAATGTACCTATAAAAGGTATTATCTCCCTTCTAAGCTAAGTTGGCTATCTTTTCCTCTGTTTAGGCCTTTGCTATTATGACTGCCTTTCCTGCTTCCTTCTGCTTTAACTGCTACAGTTTCCTGTCCCTCCTTCTGTGTTTCCTTATACTTCCTGAATGCTATCTTTTTCCCCCTAACCTTCCCCGCCACCTCTTTTGAGAACCATAATGGTTTTATCCTTTATTTTGTGTTGTTTATTTGTTTCACACATAGGCTTGTTGCCTCTATGATGGCAATTTTGATTTGTCCCCATTGTTCCTCCACCCCTCCTTGCTGACCATTCACTAGTGCATTCCTTATGCACTCTACCATTTTACCAAGGTCAATCCTCTTAAAATCCATTACCCTTGCTTTTGTATGGCATGACTCCATGGCTGTGTTTATCGAGAACCACATTATTTGGTGGTCGCTTGTTCCCAGATGGCTACCCACTTCTAAATTGAGATTCTCTCTTTGTCCCCATTTGAGAGTACCAGGTCTAACATTGCTCCCTCCAGAGTGGGTTCCAACACTAGCTGTCTGAGGCATGCCCCTGTAGGGCATTGAGAAGAACCCTGCTCTTGTATGTGATAGCAGCAAATGTGCTCCAGTTACTGTAACATCTGCCATATCCCAGTCCCCCATCAATAATATCTCCCCTTTTTCTGCCATTCTAAGGATGCCTTCAATCATTTTCTTTTCCCTTTCCTCCCCCTGAGATGGGAGTCTGTAAACAACACCCATGCGGACTGTGGTGCCATTTTCTGTCTCCAAGGTTACCCACAGTGCCTCCTCTCCTCCCTGTTTACCCTTTATTTCTGCTGCTTTGTTCACTTCCCTAATGTAGAGAGCTACTTCTCCTCCTCTTTTACCCTCCCTGTCCCTCCTGTAGGTTGTGTACCATGATATGTTGACATGCCAATCTTTGTTCTCTGTGTACCATGTTTCTTTGACTGCCACAATATCCTACTGTCTCTCTTCCATCAAGGTCACTAGTTCAGGATTTTGGCATAGAGACTGAGACACAGTCTAGTCACAAGAAGTCAAAGGTCTTAGATTTTAGGATGGTAGATTTTGCTAAAATGGTGAGTTGTATAAAAAAGGCATTGGCAAGAAGGGAGACAAGAGGGGGAGTTGAGGAGCAGTGGGAACAACTAAAGGGAGCCATATAGGATGTGATGAGCCAATGCATCAGGTTGGTAAACAAGGGCAAGAGAAGAAGGAAACCACTGTGGTTTTCGAGAGAGATGGCAGATAAGGAAAGGGCCAAAAAGACAGGTTTCAGTAAATACAAGAAGACTCAAAGGAAGGATGATAGGGAGGTGTACCTAAAGAATCTAAAGGAAGTAAGGAAGGCTGTTAGGAGAACAAAGGCGCGGAGTAAAGAAAGATTAGCGCAGAGAGTAAAGAAAGGGGACAAGGCATTCTACAGGTCATTAGTGAAAGAAGGAAGGCGGAAATACTGAACACATATTTCTGTTCAGTATTCACTAAAGAGGGGGAGGATCAGGGTCCACATCTGGGTAACAGACATGAAGAAGGGGAGGTAAACACAAGTCTATTCACAGTGGAGACTCCTGGAGGAGCTCACAAATCTGAGGGTGGACAAAGTGTTGGGGACAGATAGCATGCACCTGACAATGTTAAGAGAGCTGCACAGAGAGCTAGCAGTGCTTCTGGCAGCATTCTTTACGGAGTCACTCAACACAGGAGTGGTTCCAGAGCACTGGAAGAGGGCACATGTAGTCCCTCTACACGCAAGTGGTAGTAGGGAGGAGGCAGGGAACTATAGGCCAGTCAGCCTCACCTCAGTAGTGGTTAAGATCATGGAGGCACTGCTTAAAGAAAGAATAATGGCACACTTGGAATCTAGCGGTGCCCAGGATCTGAGGCAACATGTATTCAAACCAGGAAGATCGTGTCAAATGAATCTGATAGATTTTTTTGACTGGGTGACAAGAGAAGTAAATCGGGCGAGGGGTAGAAGTTGCCTAACTCGATTTCAGCAAAGTCTTCAATACCATTCCACATAAAAAGCTGGTCAACAAAATAAGTAGTCTAGGTATTGGCACAAGGTGGTAAACTGGGTTAGGAACTAGCTAACAGACAGGAAGCAGAAGGTGTTGGTAAATGAGATCCAATCAGGAGAGAGGGGAGTGACCAGCGTGGTACCTCAGGGATCTGTTCTTGGGACAGTCCTGTTTAATATCTTCATTACTGACATTGCAGTAGGACTGGAGAGAAAGTTTTGTCTGTTTGCAGATGGCACTAAGATCTGCAACAGGGCAGATATTCCAGACAGGGTGGAGAGAATGAGGTGGGACCTGGAGAAGCTTGAAAAATGGTCTGAAGTGTGGCAACTAAGGTTCAATTCCAAGAAGTGCAAAATAGTGCATCTGAGAAGAGGGAACCCTGTGGAGAGCTACAGTATGGTGGGGGGGGGGTTGTTGACTATCACCAAGGAAGAAAGGGACCTGGGGGTTATATTTTCTGAGTAACTAAATGTGTCTAAGCAGAGTACAAAGTTGCATGGAGGGCCAGTGGCATGCTGGGTTGCATAAGCAGAGGTATCACTAGCAGAAGGCAGGAGGTGATGATGCCATTGTACAAAATGCTAGTGAGGCCTCACCAAGAGTACTGTATGCAGTTCTGGAGGCTGCACCTTCATATGGACATTGACAGGGTGGAAGAGGTCCAGAGAAGGGTGACTAAGATGGTACAGGGCTTGCACCAGAAAACATATGAGGATAGATTAAAGGACCTCAATATGTACTCGCTGCAGGAGAGGATGGATCGTGTGGACATGATAAAAACATTTAAGTATCTTAAGGGCATTAACAAGGTGCAGGGGGGAGACATCTTCCAATATAAGAGACATACAAGAACCAGGGGCCATGATATGAAATTGGAAAGTGGCAGACTGAGGGGAAATGTGAGGAAGCTTTTCTTCCCAGAGAGACTGGTGGACACATGGAATAGACTGCCACAGGTGGTGGTGGGGGCGAGCAGAATGGATGGTTTTAAACATGCATGGGACAGGCATAAGGGTACCTTAGAGGTGGAATGGAGGGGGTGAAAAGCCATTGATCAGGTACGGTCAGAGGCCACAAACTAGTGTAGGGCTTTTCGGGAGACTGGATGGGCCTGGTAGTACTTAGCTGCTGACAGTTTCTATGTTCCCATGTTTATATGTTACTACCCTTTTATTCCTTCCTAATTTAAGACTATCACATGACTGCAATGCTTGCAGAATATGTTTCTGCAGATTTTACTGCAGATTTCAGACTTGTACTATGGACTGTGGAACGGCTTTATGGTAAAGAAGATTTCCACACTTCACCAAAAAGAAATACTGCCATTCATATGATTATTCTGCCACACAAAGCACAAGTTTGCGGTACTGTTAGAGTTTCGCTCATTGCGAATATTAGCAAAATTCTGTGAAAATTGTGGAATTTCACAAAATTTCTGTGGAAGCAGAATCTGCAGATTTCACCCAACCCTAGTGTGTAGTGTAGTGAAAGAGTGTTTGTGTGTGTGTGTGTGTGTGTGATGGGGCGTGGTGCACCTGTGTGTTTGATGGGGCATGGCAAGATCATGTGTAAAGGTGTATGTGAGCATCTGTCTGTATTTAAAATGGAGTGTGGTATTGCTTGTAGAAGGGGTGCCCAAGTGTATGTGTGCTTAACTGGGATGGTGATTTCCTATGCATACAAAGGGGAGTATGTTGGCTTCTGTGTTTCTGTAGTAGGGCAAGCAGGAATCAGTGTAGAGTAAGGAGTGCATATTTCTGTCCGTAGAGTTCATACCTTCATACTGTAGGTTTCTGTGTGATGTGTGCACATGTCTGTGTACAGTGTACATGTATCTTCACCTGTGCAGTGGAGTGGTGAGCAGCAGGTGCTTGAAGAAATCGTGTTGATGGTTCTGCATCAACACTCCCCTCCCTCCAGTTGTAAGAAACCACACCAAAGCCCGAGAATGGTGTTAGGAGTGCAATGTGTTGCCATTAATGAGATGTTAAATTGAGGTTTCATCTCCTTCTGTTGGCAGTTTTTTTTTTTTAGAATTTATTCTGGGTGGATTGTTCTTAAAATAATATGGTACTTTGTCTTTGTTTTGTAACTGGCTGATCCAGTATGGACAATGCCAATGCCTCATTATACTTCTCCAAAACAGTAGGGTCATTTTCTCAGTGTTGGCTAAATTTCAGCTATTCCCCAATCATACACGTATTAGCCTGGTTCAAAATCAATCCATTCATCTCCAGGCACAGAGAGTTACAAACTTCTGTGAACTCTTCTGTGCGGAATAGTTGTGTCTTTCCAACCTAGAGATGGTTGCACTTCGGCTATTGTTCGATAAACATTTCGTTGCATGCTGGCTGTACAGTGCTGTTGATGCACACATGCCAGTGCCAATTCCTTCCTGACTGCAAAAGAAAACTCTCTCTATTGCACCAGATCCTTTGCCAAGTACCTGTCTGGCTAATGATCTGCTGCCTCTCCTCCCTAGCCCCCAGGGCTGTGAGAATTTCAGAGAATATCACCCTCAATACCTTTACCATCAAGAACATCCATAGTTCTGTGAATCACTACTGCATGTCACTCATGCCATCATTGATGATGACAGTCTGCTACTCATCAGCTCCATTGCTTGGCCCTAGACAGCCATAATTCCAGTATTGCTTTGTATGGTGTTTTGTGGTATGGTGTGGTGTGGTGTGGGTGTGGTGTAGTGTGGTGTGGTGTGGTGTGGTGTGGTGTGGTGTGACATGGCATGGCATGGCATGGTATGGTATTGTATGGTAAAAATATGCAGTATATGATGATTTTTTTTTAAGTTTCTTGAGATGCCAAGGACACTTACAATCAAAGAGTCATAGAAATCTGACAGCAGAAAAGGGCCCTCTGGCCCATCGAGTCTGCCCTTTCTCCCCACCTTACTCATCCCCCATGTCCCTGAACCTCCCCTTCCCCCACTTGCCAACCCCTTATGTCTGTTCCATGTCCTCTTGAATCCCTCCACTGTTTCAGCCCCACCACTTCCTCTGGTAGTTTATTCCAGACCTCCACCACCCTCTCTGCAAAGTAACACCCCTTTCATTACCTCTAAATCATCTGCCTTCTAATCTTAGACTATGCCCTCTAGTTGTAACCTCCATATTCTTTTTAAATAAGCTCCCCATCCTCACCTTTTTGATCCCCTTCATATACTTAAATGTCTCGATCATGTCCCCCTCTCTCTTCTAGTCTTCAGTGGGTACAGATCCAATTTCCTGCACCTCTCATCATATGACTTCCCCTGAATACCGTGCACCATCTCGGTTGCCCTTCTCTGCACCCTCTTAATCTCATCTATGTCCTTGCATAAGTGTGGTCTCCAGAACTAGACCCCGTAGTCCAGGTGAGGCCTCGCCATGGCTCTATAAAGAGGCATGAGTATCTCCCTACTTCTGCTTGTTATACCCCTCCCAATGCACGTCAACATTCTAGTTTCTTTTCCTACCACTTTGCAGCATTGATTATCTACCTTAAGGTTGCTTGATACTATAATCCCCAGATCCCTCTCCTGCTCAGTTGGCTTAATTACCCCCCCCAGAGTGTAGGCTGCATTTGGGTTCTTACACCCTATGTGCATCACTGCACACTTTTTGGCATTGAATTTCAGCTTCCAAGATTCTGATCAACCCTCCAGAATATTCAGGTCCTCCATCATGGCCTCCACTCCCCCGGGGGTGTCCACCCTATTGCAGATCTTCATATCATCTGCAAATAGGTACACCCTCCCTTCCAACCAGTCTGCTATATCACTGATATCGATGTTAAAAATGAGGGGTCCCCGTAACAATGCCTGTGGCACCCCACTCATCATCCTCATCTCCTTGGAATGTACCCTATTTACCACCACCCTCTGGCTTCTGTCCTTTAACCAGTTAGCCACCCACCTAGTTATTTTCTGTCCCATCCCTAAGCGTTCCAGCTTATTTGCCAGTCTTCTGTGAGGGACAGAGTTGAAAGCCTTCCTGAAGTCCAGATAGGCCACATCCACCACCCACCCTGACCAACCACCTACATCATCCAATCAAAGAACTAGGTTCGTCTAACATGACCTCCCAGTTGTGAAGCCATGCTGTCTATCATCCAGTATTCCACTGTCCATCAGGTAGTTTACCACTCTTTCCTTAAATAACACCTCCGTCACTTTCCCCACCACTGAGGTGAGGCTGACCAAGCGATAGTTTCCTGTCTCCTCCCTGCTGCCCCCTCTTATGCAGTGGCACCACTTTTGCTATCTTCCAGTCTCTTGGCACCCAACCAGTACCCAGGGACAAATTAAACAGCCTTGCCAGAGATGCCGCCAGTTCCTTCCTCAGATTCCGGAGTACGCTAGGATACAAGCCATCCGGACCCATTGCCTTGCCTACTTGCAACCTTCCTAGTTCTTTTTTTCCCTGTCCTCACTGAACAGGCTAGGAGACACTCTTTTGTCATCCCTTCCCCTCTTTTTAACTCAGTTTCCCTTCCCCTCCTCATCCACCGTAAAGACCAAGCAAAAGTAGTTATTTAGCACATCCACCAATGTTCTCCTCCCCCTTACCCTCACTATCCCCTGCCTTGCCTTCCTCTTTCCCCCAAATACCTAAAAAAAAGTTTAATTTCCCCTTTTGTCCTGCCTAACAATCCTCTCTTCCGCATCCACTTTTGCCCTCCTAATCTTTTGTCCTGCCACCCTCAGCTTCTCTCTATAAATTTCCCTCTTATATGTTCTGAAAGCCATCTTTCTTTTCCTAATTGCCCCCACCGCCTCCTTGGTAAACCAGAGTGGCCTTCTTCTTTTGTTTTTTCCTACCCTCTTGATGCAGAGTTCAGCATCTTTCAGTATCCCCCCCAATGCAATTCCATAATTCCTCTACGCCCCCTATTAGCTCCTTATCTTTCATTTCCTCCCTGAAAATCCCCCTCATTCTTGCAAAGTCTGCTTGCTGGAAGTCCAGAAACCTTCATGTTGATCTGATTTGTTTCCTTTCCTGTTTTTATCCTGAAACTCACTGTATTGTGATCACTTGTACCAAGGCAGTCTCCCACTTCTACTTCCTCCACACTATCCCCATTGGTGAGGACCACATCCAGTATCCACTTTATATTCTTTAGAAATACATCCTGTATTGAGAATGAAATCCTAAGGCAGAAAAGTTCTGCATACATCAAAAGCAAATAAATAAATAAATAAATACATAACACCACACATAGCCTAGTACAAATGCATGAATCAGCTTAATTGAAAGGGGAATGTTGGCCAGGATACTGGGGAAAGTGGCCGAGTTGCTGTTTTAATGTAATAAATGATTGTACATTTTGTGAGGATTTTTTTCTCATGGTTTTGGAATGTTTCCATTGAGTTTGTTTGATCTTTTCTTTTAATAAAATTCCCTTACGCTTGTAATACATGCCTTGGTTTCTTTTACTTCCACCTGAACACCAACCAGGACAGCACCAGAGATGAGAAGAAGCAACACTGGTTTGCCATCTCATCTGAAGGATAGCACAATTTCGCAGTATAGCATTCCCTATTATTGCACTTGGGTGCCAGCATATATGATATGAGCACAGTCCTGGTGTGCTACTAAAACCCATGGCCGTCTGGCTCAGAGGTGGATGGTTTTACCATGCCGCCACAACATCGGACACAGAGACATTCCTGACAGCGACAGCCACAATGCCGACTGTCAGCATTGCAGTGTCGGGGGTGCCTCCATGTTTCTATCAGGGGGCTCCGCCCCCCACACACCCCCGGTCTCTAGGATTCCAACTCTGAGTCAGAGTTGGACCGGGGGGGGGGTGCGATACACCCTGTGAGGCAGTCTCAGGCACTGCACAGACCATCACAGCGACATGTGGGTTTTGCCAGATTCTTGTCATTGTGACATTGTGATGGTCTTTGTGGTGTAGGAGTCACTGCGGTGATGGTATACCGAGGTCGATATGCTTCCAAGTGAGCCACTCTGACATATATGATGAATGTAGTGCCTAAGCAGTAACCACAATAAATTAGTACAAACTATGCTCCATTATCAAAAACTACATTGAAATAACATTTTGGTTGGCATGCATATGCATATCTACACATAGTATAGTAACATAAGGACTTTGACCCCTTAAGATAGAATTTGTGGCTGTTTCTTTTCTGTATTTCTTACTCTGGATTTTTTCCATTGACAACCTTCAAAACCACACCTAGCAAATTAACCTGTTTTCTAGCCATTGTTTTGGTGAATTTCAAATGTAGTTTGTTTTGGTTAAGTCACTGGACAAATTCTGTAGCTTCTTTGGTAGAGCCCTTCCACACAATGATGATGACATCAATAAAGCAAAACCACTTGGCAACATTTTCTGCGGGTTCTTTGCTGGGTCAAAGAAAATGCTGTCCTCCCAATCTCCCAACATCAGGTTGAAATATGTTGGTGCCAAGGTGGAACTCATCACAGATCCACATTTGCCTAAAGAAATCTCCCTCGAACTAAAAAAACAACTTACCTTGTGCATTAAACTGCAGTGCTTCTACAGTATAATGAGCCCTTTCAGAACCACATCACCAAACCCCATTATTAGTAAAATAATATCACAAGCTCTCGGAATAACTCTGTGCTCGTGTACAAACTATCAACATCATGGTAATCCATAGGTAATTCTCCTCCCATTGTAACCCTTATAGTTTCTTCAAAATGTCCACTCCACTGTGTCCCTCACATTACTTAGATTTGTTGACTTCATTTTTTAGAAAGAAATCAATACATTTCCCCAATTTCTCTGTGAGATAATTTACCCCAGACATAGTGGGTCTTCCAGTGGGGCCAGTAGTGCTTTTGTGTATCTTTGGCAATGAATGTACTTTAAGTATCCAAGGGCTATCATTCCAGAAGAGCCAGACTTTGTTTTGGGTGATCATCCCATGAACAACTGCCTCTGACATTACCAGCATTTCCTTCTTATATTCATTGGTGTGATTGCCCTGTAGTTTCTGACACAAAGGCAACATTACATGAATGTGATTGTGATATAGTGATTCATATTTAGATAAAATGTGTTTATGATCCTGCTCTAGAGTTGGTGCTCTTCCTTTTTCTTTTCTGTTACTATTGTCATTTTTGGAACACACTTGCTGTCAGGCATCCATTAGAAGTACTTACTGATGGTCTATATATCTATAATTATGTTATGTATTCCCACATCTATTTAAATTTCCTGACCTTTATTGTATTATGCTTTGTATATGATAGTAGTATTTATATTCTTCCAATTTGTTTTACAATGTATCAACACTTATGTATTGTATTGTGTCCTACCCAGGACCTCCTTGTGAATGAACTTGTCTCAATGGAGTCTCTTCCTGGTGAAAAAAAAATAAAATAAAATAAACTATTCCGATCAACCATTAGTTTTACTACCATCTCCACATATTTCTCTCTATCCATGACAATGTTACCCCTTTATCAGCAGGTTTGTTAACAGTTTCCACCATTTCAGTGAGTTCATTCAAAGCTGTTATTTCAATAGGGGTAACTCTGTGCTATGGATGAGTTTTAAATTCACTTACAACTTCCAAGATTTCTTTAGTCATTACCTTTTCATATAAAATTCTAGTATTGTAAGACACAGTAGGAGGAAACGTGGATTTTAGTTTGAATGGTTTCTTCCTAAGATTTTTAAGTCTACATTTTTCAGAGTCAGTTTCATCAAACCCAATAGGTGGTTAGTTTGAAATTATGAAATGGGTCTTGAAAATCCTGTAACCTCATTGGTCAAAACATATCGCATGACCATGTGTAAGTCCTGCAACACACACCTGGTAAAGATCCCAGTAATCAAATGTTTACTTTCTTTGAACCTAATTCATTTTTATTTTAACTTTTAATAGCAGATTCATTTTATAATCGCAATAATGCATTTCTGAGCATGTGTAGTAGTGGGATTTATACACTTCTTGTGTGGTTAAAGTCACTTGGCTGCCCCTTGTGACACACCACACAAGGCATGTGTAAGTCCCACAACAACACATACCCTGTCATGCATTAGTGATTAAATAATCCTTCTCCACTGTCAGCTAGATTCAAGTTCCTTGTGGTTCTGTGATCTTCACTCAACCTAAGCAGTTTTTCAAGGGCTTCCAAATTTTCATGATGCTGTTTGGTGAAATTCCTATATTTTATATTTCTTCACTCTAGCTTGCAGTTTCACTTGGATCTGCCTCAGATCCTGGAGAGTCACTGGTTAGGACTTCAAAGTTGTACAGGCCCATGTTGCTGAGATTTCTATTTGAGTAATGACATTTTAGATTGAATTTTCAAATTAATTTGAAAATACCTACCCTGATATGAAATTTGTTGGGGGGCACTGTAGGGACAAGAGAATGTCCACACTTTAAGATTCTTGTTTGATGTGCAGTTAAAGTTATAGTGGACAGGTTTAGTATTTCTTGAGTTTTAATTTTTTATGCTGGGCTGGTCTCCTTAGGACAGCCTGTTTCTTTTGGTGCCTGCTATTTTGTCCCCTCCAGGTCCTTCACTTTCTGGCTGGTTTCTTTCTTTGCAGTGATTGATCCTATACTCTCTGGTCTTCTTCCAAGCAAGCTGTTTCTCTGCTTGAATTGGTGTCACTATCTGGGGTGTGCTTTCTGTTGTTTTTATTTTTAGACTTATTAACACTTATACGTTATAGACCAGTCACTCTCACATTAGTGGTAGAGAAGTTAATAGAGTCCCTGCTGAATAAGAGACTGATATAATATCTGGAGACACATGGGCTGCAGGACCACTGGCAGTATAGCTTCACAGGGGGGAGGTGATGTTAAACAAATCTTATAGATTTCTTTGACTGCATAATAAGGGAGATGGATCAGGGGATGGCAGTCGATGTGGCCTATCTGGACATTAGTAAAGCTTTTGATACTGTTTCACATATGAGCCTGATAAAGAAACTCAGTAGCCTGGGGTTGGGGAGAAGGTGGTGTGCTAGGTATCAAACTGGTTCAAAGATAGGAGTAAGATGGAGGTGGTAAATAGCAGTCACTCAGAGGATGGGACAGTGACCAGTGGAGTACCACAGGGATCGGTTCTGGGACCTGTCCTCTTCAGTGTCTTCAAAGGTGATATTACAGAGGAACTAGAGGGGAAGGTATGTCTCTTTTTCAATGACATGAACATTTGCAACAGGGCAGACATCAAGAAGAGGGTTGAGAGAATGCAAAGAGATCTTGTAAAATGGGAATAGTGGTATAGGGAGTGGCAGCTGGGTTTCAATGCCAAAAAGTTCAAAGTCATGCACTTGGGGGGAAAGCCAGGGGCTGTGTATAAGATAGGGGAGGTACTTATGGTTACTAAGCAAGAAAGGGGCCTTGAGGTGGTTATATCTAATTATCCCAAGGTGGTAGAGCAGTACAACAAGGCTGCAGACAAGACAAGCAGGATGCTTGTGTGCTTAGGGAAGGGGATCTCTAAAAGGTGAAGGAAGGTGATGTTGCTCCTATGTCACTCACTTATGAGACCCCACTTGGAGTACTGTGTCCAGTACTGGAGACCACACCTCTGCAAGGACATTGTCAGGGTAGAAGCAGTTCAGAAGAGGACTACTAAAATGGTATTGGGGTTGCACAAGAAACCATACGAGGAGAAGCTGTGGGAGTTCAACATGTACTCCCCAGAGGAGAAAAGAGCAAGAGGGAACGTGATTGAACATGATGTAGGAGGGGAGTCTGCTAAAAAGGAGGAATAGAAGCACCAGAATATGAGGGCACACCATGAAACTGGGGGGGTAGGCATTTAAGAGGGATGTGAGGAAATGCCAGAAAGGGTGATGGATGCCTGGAACAGCCTGACAGAGGAGGTAGTGAGGGTGAAGATAGTGGGGAGCTTCAGACATCCTTGGGATAGGAACATGGGTATAATAAATAGAGGTAGGGAGGAGGGAGAGACTCCAGTGACCAAATAGAGTCTGGGGTGTAGTGCTAGGCAAGGAAAATAGAACAGCCTAAATAGGCCTACTTGTCCTTTTCTGTTGGCACATTCTACATTTCTATGTTTTGATTTTGACTTGCTTCTGCTTCTGCTTTTCCAGCACGGTCTGCCCCCATGCAAAGACCTGATTTCCCTTTTCCATTTTATCACTGCTCTTTGTGAGTAATCTTGCTCATCTCTCAATAATTTAGATTTATTTTTTTTCTTATAAATGAGGTCTATCTCATGTTTATAAATCTTTTCTTTCATCTTTTTATCATACTCCTCAAATTGTGGGTGCTTGACAAATTCCTTAACTTCTTCCTTACTCTTTAATCAGTTCAGGCAGTACCCCATAATTGCTAGTATCTTCTTTTATTACTAGTGTAACAAATCTGAGAGAGCATTCATTTGCAAAGTCTTCCCACTGAGCTCTATTCTTGAAATTATCTTAGCAGTTAGAAGTTGTTACTTCCACTCTCAGTCCTCTTGGAGCTTGCTTTCTCTCCATGTCTGTTTCAAACATGGTTATGTTGTAAACTAAATTAGGCTACTGAATCGATAACCTCTCCAGCTTAATAAAAGAGCTTTTTAAATCATTCGGTTTACACACTGGAGTTGTCTCATTTCCAACGAGGCCACTTGCTTCTTCTCTCCAGCTTAGTAGTGAGCTGGATTGCTCCAAAGAGAAATGTTTCCCTGTGTTAGTGCTGCTGCATCACCATCCTCATGCACTCCCAGTGAGATGTTAATTTTTCTTAGAAAATCATGAAGGGAACCCTAAATTTGCTACATTCAGCATTACTGAAGTAATACACCTAGACACAAGAAGGGGGACAGAATGCCAATATAGTTACTAAAACAGTCAAGGTGGGTTTTTAATTCAAAGGCTTTGTAACTGTTGGGTCTGAATGAGGAGTTGTATTATACTGTATTTCTGTGATAATTTGTAGTACATACAGTATGACTGTTCAACTCCTTTACTGATTTGTAATATTTTAGGTAAGCCTATCAAATTTTTGATTTATTTCAGAACGTATTCCTACCAAGAAGGTGGACTCTAAGGAGACTTCCCCTCCAGATACCTGCTCTTGGATGTTATGATATCTTCAAATCTAAGAATTTGCTGTTTACTGGCTATGAATTTTGTTATGCATCGTCTTCTTGCTATAATTCATATTGAACCTGTGGGACTGTGAGGACATTTTAATGCTGATAATACCCTTCCCCCACTCCGACCACCATTACCTGCCAAAGGGAACTCCCAATTGCAGTGAAAGGCTGCTCCATGAACTGACTGCAAGGCTACTTCCTGCTGAAGAAGACGATTCATAAGGCAACCAATCACAGGGTGGCCATGCCTCCTATCTCTTTTCTGCCTCCAATCAGCATCACCTGTTGCCTGTACCCTTGGACGTTGTTCACTATAACTCCCTGATCCCACAACAGCTCCTCCAATCTGTGGCCCTCCACTCTAAGGACCAAGCAACAAGGACAACATATGAGTCATCCAGGAGACAAACAGCAGCTAGAAACCCTACCTGTCACATCCCATCTAACACTGTATACACACAGTATCTGCATTGTTTTTAGGAGAATATTTAGACAAACTAACTGTTGCTAGGTTCTAGTAATCTATCTGGGTGTGTACTGCAGGTTACTGGAACAGTCTGCATCATCTACAGCTAATTCTCATTGGTTATGTAAAATTTAATGTCATACCTGTGTTTGTGCAACAGCTAGTGTAGCTTTAATTTATATGGTTGTTTGTGCTTTACTTAAATCTTATAAACTCACCCTATCTGGGAGAGCACTACAAGGTAGTTTATACTTCTGTTTTCTGTGCTGTTGCTGAGCCTTACAGTTACACTCTATCTGAGTTGAACACTACTATAATTATATTAGTTGCTTGTTTAGTGCAGGTCTTTATGGGGATGAGGTCAGAGGGGAGATAGTCAGTTGTGGGGGTTGTGGGGCACTGTTCTCTAGGGATATGCTCTGGAGGAGGGAGTACAGCCCTTTTGGCAGGACCTTAGAGGTGCTCAGCCACTGGCAGCAAGGGTAGAAATATCTGAGTGAGTGCATCATCATCCCAGCAGGAGCTCTTCCCAACACCCTCACTCTCTAAGAGACCCATTGGTCCCAGGGCGTGGAGAGTGGTGAGGAGGGGTACAGTGACAGGGGTAGATATAAGGAGGTTGTCCAAAGCAGCACCATTCAAATGGCAAATCCCTTCGCACACCTGGGGGAGATTCAGTTATCTGATTTGGCTTGGAGCGGGGGAGCTCTCTGTCAGGCAATGGTAAAGTGATGGACATTGTGATGGCACCCCAGGGGAGAAAGTCTAGCAGGAGAGTCTTAGTGGTCAGGGACTCTATGATTGGGGGGTAGATAGGGTGGTGGAAGGGGGGGTTGGGGAGGCAGATGGTGTGGTGCCTTACTGGGGCATCAACTATCCAGGAATTAGAGAGGATAGGGAGGATGGTGAAGAGGGACTGAGGAGAGCTGGGGGTGCTAGTACACCTGGGTACCAATGATCTGGTTAACCAGTCAGTGGAGATGATAAAGTGGAACTTCTATAGAATGGGAAACAGGTCAGCAGCACACTCAGCCTCCCTGGCCTTCTCCGAAATCCTTCCTGTGTGGGGCAGGGAGGGGAAGCAGGATAATATTAGGAGTGATGTGACAGAGAAGATTAACAGATGGCTTAAGTGATGGAGTGAGCAAATGGGGTACAATTTTGTGGGGGATTGGAGGGACTTTTTTGACAGGAGACTTTTCTAGGGTGATGGATTTCACCTGAAAAGGGAGGGGGCCTGCACACTGAGGCAGATATTTGATGTCTATATCACACATTAAACTGACTGCAGGGGAGGCTGGATCTAAGGGAACCATGGTGGCAGGTGATAGGAAGGGGATCCCAGCTAGTCCTCCCCCACACCTGGGTGCTGGTAGCAGCACAGTGGGTAAAATGAGACCTATGGCCTTTACTGGACTTATGGAGGGGACATTAGAGAGGGGGAATCCAAAGGATAAAGGCACTAACAAAGGGATGAAAGGACAAGAAAATCCAAAGGTAGTAGCAAAATAGGACTGTGGGTTAGATGGAAGGGGTTAAGCCTTAATACCAGGAGCATAGGCAACAAAATCAGTGAGCTCCAGGCACTGATGGCAGAAACTGAAGAGGAGCCTATTGCAATTATGGAAATGTGGACTTTGGAAAACAATGACTGGGAACTGACTGTCCCTGGCTAATCACTGTTCAAAAAGACAAAGGAACAGCTACAGGCAGAAGAGTTGCCCTTATTGTCAGGCAGAATATTGAGGTGGTGGATGATGAGTGCATCAGAGATAGAGAGGGGGAGAAATAGTCACTATGGGTGCAACTCCTGGGAGCCTTAGGCAAGAAATTGCACTTGGGGGTGATCTTTATATCTTCAGGGCAAGGGGAGGAAAGGCACAGAGAGTTCAGGGATGAACCTGGAACAGGGGTAGGAAAGGGGAAGTTAGTAGTGTTGGGTGATCTGAATCTGCTGGACATTAATTGGGATGCCTCATTGGCCAGGTGCACCAGAAATCAGGACTTGCTGGATGCTTTCCAAGGCTGTCTGCAGACACATCTGGTTACCACCCACCACACAGACCAAAATTCTCAATGTGGTGTTCACCAACTCAGAGATGGTAGGAGCTGTGGGGGTAAGGAAGCCACTGGGGAGCAGCAACTATAACTCCATTTGGCTCGAGGCTGGCCCTCTAATCCTGAAAACTGCAATCAAGAGCTGAAGTCCTTGATTTTAGAAGGACAGGCTTCAATAAGCTAAGGGTGCTCATCAGGGAAAAGGTAGTAGAGGAGGATAGCACTGGTGGGTTAGGCATCTACAGTATGTATGATAACAGTAATCAAAATGAAGAGGTCCAAGAGGCTGTTGTGGTTCTCAGCAAGGTCCAGGGAAGTGGTGAGGGCCAAAAAAAGGTTCTCTATAAGTATTAAGAATTGCAGTGGGAGGCAGAATGGGGATAATATTAACTGAAAAGTAGGGAGGCAAAGAGGGTGTTTAGGGAGGCAAAAACAGTCACAGAGCTGCATATTGCAGAGGGGGTCAAGAGCAGAGAAAACAGTTCTTCAGATATATTGGGGGAAAAGAAAGAAAACAGGGGGAATCATAAGGCTAGCTTAGGGTGTGTAAGCACCATCTGAGCACTTTCTAGTTAAATTTTGGATGCTAGTGGGTAGCAAGGAAGAGATAGAGAGCTGTGAAGCCACTTATTCTGGGATGTGGTGTTGTCTGCTGACTGTAGATGGGACCCTCCCAAAGGGTAAAAAATATAAGGGATTTAGGTGCCAATGGAAATCAAAGGGAGAACTCAGGGGAGAGAAGAGCTGGGGGCTCTAGAGTGCAAGTTTTATCTTAGAGGGTTACGGCGGGTTGGGGTGGTCCACTTTGTTGCCCCAGCCCAACACCCCTGAAGACCCATGATGGAGAGCGACAGTTAGGGTGTGCAGAAAAAGAGAGCAATGGAGCAAGGTAGACTGGGCCTGTCTGTGCATTTGGGAGCCGAAGCCTAGGGAGAAGAAATGAAAATGAAGGCCCGCCAAGCGAACTTCAGAACCTTGGTAGAGTAAGCACTGACCGGGCCTAAAGCCCTAAAAGAAAGATTGCCCGTGGGTAGTTCAGCTGTTGGGTCAGAATGTATTACTGTAGGAGGGCCCGTTATGGCAAATAAGGCCTGGGACATGGCTTGGATGTGGCAGCCCAAGCTGTTGAGGGTGTAGCGGTGGTAGTTTTACCCTTAATCCCCAGGCTGGAGGCTGCAGCAGAGCTAAGACCCACTGTGTGAGCCGCTTATGGAGGCAGGGAAAGTCCATTTGGGAGAGTAATATTTGGGACTCCAGCAGGGTGGCAGTCCATTAGGTGATCTGTGTGGCACTGGCAGAAGTCTCCCTGATGAGTTAGTTCAGAGGCTGGAAGCACTGAATGAGTGGAGCATGCTGGTTAGGACTGGGATCAGGTCTGGGGCACCCTCAACCCCAGAATAAGTCTCAATCACCAGCCGAGGCATCAGCGATTGAGTGTTTGAAAGGGTTATGGTGGTTCGGTTCTTGCTATAAGAACATCACATGAAAAGTACAGAATTAAGATCTAGAAGGGAAAGAAAAGTTTGCTCCATTAAGAAATAGCCCCAGGGTGGAGAAGGCATAAGATCAGGCTGGTAGAAATGAATTGCAGAAAGTGTGAAGGTTTGGGACAGTAGAAATGTCTCATGTGGTCATAAGCCAGAGAAAAAGTATAGGAATGGAAAGCCTGAAGAGAGAGCAAAGGAAAAGGAATCCAATTGCTGCAGAGAGAGAGAGTGAGAGAGAGAAAGAGAAAGGAATGAGATATGCATTGGTGAATTGTTTCAGTGTTAAGCGACCACACTTGCAGTTTTTTTTCAGCCCTAGAAAATGCTGCCAGGAATTCTAGCCTTTTTAGTTGAAGGCTAATCTGCATGAAATAGTCTGTTAGAACAAGAGACTGTTGCAGTAGATGTCCCAGCTGTGTCTGAGAAAAGAAATCCACCGTTTCATACTCCCTGCTCCATGGAGTAGCTGTTACTGTTTTTCAAGTTTAACTAAATCATTTTGCATTTTGACTCCAGAGTGGACAATGAACTTACTCAAAATGACTATGCATGCCTACCTTTTTCTAATGAACATTGCTCTACAGGTGAAGAGACCTGCCTAACGAATGGAGCCTACTTCCTCATTTTGTGACTCCCTGTCACTCAGATTCCAGAATCCAGGTAGCGAGTTTGCTTTGCTTCAGATGTCTAGGAATGTGTTGCTTGTGTTTTTAAAGTGCCCCATTCCCAACAACTTAATACCGGGATACCACTAGATGGGTGGGGGGCTTACAATGTGAAGGCTCATCTGGAATATAAATAAAATATATTTTGGGGACCAAGTTATACCTGGGTGCATGCTAAAGCCTGTAGGGGCCATTAAAAACCCAAACTGCAGGCCTTAATAGGTAATATCAATGGAGGCACCATTTGTCTGCTGTACTGCCTCACTCCTGAATGTGGCACATGGACTTGGAACATGACTAAACTTTTTGGTTATGCAAATGTTGAACAGTGATTAACTGTGGGGACTAAGAGACTGGGGTGAGATTCCTCAGCTAGCAGTCATCGCCATTCTGTGAACCAAATGGAACTTGGGTGCTGTTCGTGGCAGTGTAGAGAAATGGGGAGCAGCACAATGCAAGGAGCAACCAGAGAGCAGACTGTAACTATTTCATTGTATTATTGTCATGGATTTGGGATATGATATAATGCAGTTCCACCATGGATAATTTTGTGGTGTGCAATGCCATAGATGAGACTGGTGCATTTGCCCATGTGTCTGGTTTGTGCATATGCAGTTGTAGCTTATCCAAACAATGCCATAGTGCCCTATTTGGAGAGTTGGTGCTAGCCAGGCACGCCCATCCTGAGGAAGAGAAAGAGATTAAATTCCTTAGCAGGGCCACTGGTATGGAAGGAGATGAGGCTAGTACTGCAGGTTCTAGAAGGGGAGACTGCAGCAAATGGCAACAGGCATCTGCCTAGCCTTTCCATGCAAGTGGATTCCATGTCTCCCAGTGGCAGCTAGAGATGTGCAAATTTAAATTCCGCCGGTGAAGTGAATGCGAAGTGGGCACTTCGCGTTGCCACTCTGCTACGCAGAGTGGGCAATGCAAAGTGCTCACTCCACCTTGTCATTACCACTTGCCTTAAGGCGGAATGGCAATGCGAAGTAAGGCAAAGTCATTGTTTTTAATGGATTTTGCATTCCTCATTATGATTCTAAGTGATCCACTTGGTGTTTCAGATTTGGCAGCCCCCCACACATCACATGGCTTACAGTACTGTAAGTCACATGCTCTTTAGCTAGGCAGGAAGGAAGTGAGTCATGCAAGCAAACACTTTTACTTTCTCATGTGCAGACGGAGAAATAGAGGAGTGTGTTTTGTGACTGCTGATACTTTGAGATCAGAACTAGGAGGAGATTTAAACTTTGATTTAGACCCAACAGCTTTTTTAAAAGCTACATTTTTTTGTCTTTTCTGTCTGTACTCTTTTTTACTTAATTTTTTCTTTCTGTAAATTTTATTTTTCTTACATAGAGGGACATCAGTTACAAATTATGTCCATGCTGGAACTGCTGCTGGATCACCATGGGATCCCACATTATTTTTTTTCCTCACACCATGTGCCCCCCACACCTTCCTTGCTGTGTTATAAAATGCATTCATCCACCATCCCTGACTCTTGTATGTAATTATGCCCTTTTTTTGTTGTCTTCTGTATGTATTCTGAACAGTGGAAGTATACTGTGCTAACCTGCATGGGTGCAGTCTTCTTTCCAATCTGTGTATGTACTGCAGACACTGTCCAACTCCCTGACTTACAAACACTTTATTAATGAGTACAATGGTGGGGTGGTGAAACATGGAGAGATACTACAAAACAGGCTTACAACATATCCAAGTAACTAGTAAAAAAAATTAATGTTGTGATTCGTGAAGTGATGGTAAATCATGATTTGTGACTGCATTTGTGGCTGTGATGATGAAGACCGTGATTTGTATCACGAGTAACTCCTGATGATGTTCCTGACTTAAAAACACATATTAATGAGTACAATGTTCATGCTGAATTATGCACCACACCTGTCCAGTACTCTGAAGGGAAGCCGAAGAAACAACTGTGACTTAAGTTAGAGATGGAGATTGGGCCCTAAAGAGATGCAAATGTACAGACAGATTAAGATTGTGCTGTGCACTGAAGAGATGCAGATGCAAAGGCACAACACCTAACCAGTGCTCACCATCAGAAATTCAAATATGGAAAAGGATATCTTTGCCAGTTGGAGCGGGCCGCGGGGGGGGGGGTGCAGTGTACTGCACTGCTGTAGTAACAGTCATTAGTACTAGTACCAGTAAAGATACCACAAAGAAGTACAACAATTACACAGCTGCAGTGGATAGCAGGCACACATTGCTGAAATTATGTGGCTCAAGAAAAGGTGTCTGATTTGATGACACGCATCACACACACACTAAGTAATGCTTAGCAAATTGAAAACTTCAGTAATATAACCATTTTAAACAAACTAAAATCATGCACTGCTGTACCTCAACAATCAGCAAAAAAATGACAAGAATTATTGAAAATATTACTGTGTGTACATTAACACAGTTATACAAGAAAAATATCACCAAAACAGAAAGCACTGTCTTTTTCTCCAAGGTAATCTACCTACACCACAGATATGCCCCTCCCCCAAAGCACACTTCCACTGTCTCTCAGTACACAGACTGAATGTTGTACATTAACATTCAAAATACACACACAAACAATAAATGCTGGATGATATGAGCACAGGAGGGTTTCCTATAATCGATGAACTAAAGTCTCAGCAAAAAAAAAAAAGACTCAAAAAGGCTTTTTTAACAGCTCATAGAAGGTTTGAATCACAGAGAGCTCTCAGAGCAGATTGTCTCCTACAGCTTCCTACACACACTACCCCAAACTGAGGCTGTGCAGAACAATCTAGAGCCCATGTGACCTGAAATCCCATGAATCTCTGCAAAATTCACCTTTGGAGCTTAAAAACAAGGCGAAGTAAGGTGAAGTACATTGTTTTCAATGTACTTCACCTTAAAATTGGTGGAGTAGTGGTTTGGGAAGGCAGAGTAACGTGAAGTCATTGTTTTCAATGGACTTCACGTTACTGTTAACAACAATGCTCACTTCATGTTGCGAGCACTCCGTCGATATTACCAGCTGCCCACTTTGCAGAGCGAATTGGGGCCACTGCCATCTCTCAGTGGCAGTGGAGAGGCTTTGAAGGGGCCCAGTCTCCAGGCGTAATTCAGCCTATTCACACTGGTAACCCCTCCAAGGTAGTGGAATGTCAGGAACCGTGTTTGGAGGTATCTGTGAGTACTTACTCTATCTATTCTTTTACATATTCAGCCCTAGATCCCCAGAATGCAGAAAATACCATACTATTGGAACTATGCTCCTCTGATTCTGAAGATGGTATTGCGGCTGCTGCCCTTGGTACCAAGCCCAAAGCATTTTAATTTATTGATCCATGTATTATGGGAGCTATTCCATAACCATATGACTTGCCACCTGATGGACTAGATGTTATCCCCTGACGGTTTCCGAATCTGTGTAAACAAAGGTGTAAATACTTGGAGTCCATAAGCCCTAGACACCCTAATGTGTTGAATTACAAGTTTAACCCCTGGCTGCAGAAAGGTACCGCTACAGAATAAGGAAGGCTAAGTGAGATCTAGTGGTCTCCTGCAGAGTGTTGGATGAGAGAGCGTGTTAAGTAGGCCTACAGTGCTTTTGAATACCCATATATGATGGAAAACATTTGCGATATTATTGAAGAATATTGTGAGGCGTAAATGTTCCAAAAGTCTATAAATTCTATGATGGATCATGAGGACTCAGACTAAGAGATTCCACAATCAAAAAGAAATAAACTTTTCCATAGAGCAAGGAGAATGTATGATTTTTTGATTTGGACTGGTGTTACTCTCTTTAAGACATTTGTGTTAGTGCAAGAAGAGAATGCCCTGCAAATCAAATGGTATTTTATCTCCAGTGACTCCAAAAGTGGAGCCATCACTAAGCCTGACCCAAAATATTATTAGATTATCTTGACTCTCCAAATAAATATAACACCATTTTACCACAGGGTTTGGGTACTAGGTCAGCAAGTGTTGTGAACTTTTACTGTTTACATTTAGAGTAAAGATCCACTTTATCTAATGCTGTTAATCATGTTGCAATAAATTGTTACTAATTGAATAATGTGTTTGAAAAGAAAAAAATACTTTGTTAGACTATAATACTAATTAGATGTAATGTACCTAATGGAGAGTAAATTAGAGCATGCCCCTTTAAGAATATAGTGATGTTACAAATTATTTAGAGAGAACAGTTAAAGTGTGCTTAGGGAATGCATGTAGGAAGAATGGAACCTTTTGTAGCCTGCAGAAAGACTACGAGTGATTGTGTAGCTTTTGCTAGTGATAGTATGTTTTAGTAGTGTATACTGTTTGCTAAAAAAAAAAAAAGAGAGAAAAGAGAGAAACAAGAACTGCAAGATTGTGTTCATGGCTACTGCAACAATGTTTTTGTTTTACTTATTCAGGGGTACAGTAAGTAAAATGTTCCCATTCCTGGCAGCATTATTTCAATAGTTAGAATGGGACAGCAAAGGAGAAACTAAGTATGGATAATGAAGAAGAGATTGTGTTTAGTTAGAGGGGAGAGGAACGCCACTGCTGTAGTACCTGGCAGGTGACCATGATAACTGGTGGTGGGTTGCCTAGTTAGCCCTTTATAAAAGGATTAGGACTATAGAAAAATAAAGAGAGTAAATTCACCACTCCAGTGGTGTGACCAGTATCATGTGCTGACCCCAGCGGGGGAGAGAGAGTGCGCATTTCTCTCCTCATGAGAACTGGTGATATGGCCTCATTAGTTGTTCACCAGGAGGTGAATGTTTTGTGTGAGAGGAACATGTAAGCAGCCCCTGGATGCTTACTAGTTACATATTGGTTGCTAGGGAGTAGCTAGGAAGAGACAGAGAGTTGTGGAGCTGCTTAGTCTGGGATGTGGAGCAGCCTGTTGACTATAGGTGGGGCCCCTACCCAAAGGGTATAAATAGAAGGAATTTTGGTGCCAACAGAGATCAAGTGAGAGACTCAGGAAGAGAAGAGAAGAGCTGGGGGGGTTCAACCTGCAAGTTCAGCTGAAGGGTCATGATGGGGCCAGGGTGGTACACTTGCCACCCTGGCCCACCACCCTTGAAGACCCATGATGTGAGAGAGACAGTTCAGGTGTGCAATGCAGAAAAAATGGGAGCAATGCAGCAAGGTACTGTAGATGAGGCCTGTCGGTGCATTTGGGAGCTGAAGTCTGAGGAGAAGAAATGAAAAGGGAGGCCAGCCTAATGAAATTTGGCACCTTGGTAGGGTAAGCTCTGACAGGGCCTAAAGCCCTAAAAGAAAGATTGTCCATGGGTAGTTCAGCTGTTGGGATGGAATGGATTACTGTGGGTGGGCTCATTATGGCAAGTAGGGCCTGGGGCGTGGTTTGGGAGTGGCAGCCCAAGCAGTTGAGGGTGTAACGGCGGCAGTGTTACCACTTATCTCCAGGCTTAAGGCTGCCGCAGAGTTGGGACCCATGGTGCGAGCCACTTATGGAGGTGGGGAAAGTCCATTTGGGGGAGTAATGTTTGGGACTCCAGCAAGGTGGCAGTCTGTTGGGTGATCTGTGTGGCACTAGCAGAAGTCCTTCTGATGAGTTAACTCAGAGGTTGGAATCGTTGCATGAGTGGAGCATGCTGATTAAGACTGGGATCAGGTCTGGGGCACCCACAACCACAGAATAAAGCCCAGGCACCAGCCGAGGCATCAGAGATTGAATGTTTAAAAGGGTTCTGGTGGTTCGGTTCTTGCTATAAGAACATCACATGAAAAGTACAGAATTAAGATCTAGAAGGGAAAGAAAATTTGCTCCATTAAGAAACAGCCCCTGGATGGAGAAGGCATAAGATCAGGCTGGTGGAAATGAACTGAAGAAAGTGTGAAGGTTTGGGACAGGAGAAATGTCTCATGCGGTCATAAGCCAGAGTAAAAGTATAGAAATGGAAAAGCCTGACGAGAGAGCAAAGGGAAAGGAAGGCGTTTGCTACAGAGAGAGATTAAGTGAGAAAGGAATGAGATATGCTTTGGTGAATTGTTTCAGTGTTAAGCTACCTCACTTAGTGATCTGTTTGGCCCTAGAAAATGCTGCCAGGAATTCTAGCCATTTTGGTTGAAGGGAGATCTGCATGAAATAAATGGTCTGTTAACACTAGAGACTGTGTTACTATACTATACTATACTTTAAAGCCCTGCGTGGCCTATCCCCCATAGGCCTATCCAACTCCATTCGCGGTACTGCACTGACCCTGATCACACGCAGCTCATCAAGAGCTACACTAGTTATTCCGAGTGCCAGGACCTCTCAAGGTCAGAGGGCATTCCCCTACCGTGCGCCCCACTGGTATAACTCCCTCCCTGCCAGTGTCTCAAACTCACTAACCTTAGCTTGCTTTAAGCCCAGGCTCAGAAACTTCCTGCTTAGCTCTCGCAAATGCAACTGCCGCTAGCCTAGTGTAAAAAAAAAAAAAAAATATATACTCTGTTTGACAATGCTCACTGAGCGGCTCCCCCACTTCCTTTCCCTACTAATTCCTCCTCCCCTATCTCCCTCCCTTCTACTCCCACCAGCTCTCCGTCGACCATAAGTTTTGCACCTTTTGTTATCTTTTGCTTCGTTGGAGATTGTATTCTATTGTAACAAAATTGTAATTGAACTGTACCTTTTTTGTTTGTAAGTACTGTGTCCCTTGTACTACTGTTCTGATGTCCTCTTTGTGATGAGGTACCTTTGTAAATGAGCCTCTGGCTCAAAGGTTTCTAAACTGATGTTTAACTAAACCTGACAGTCTGACCTCAGGAATCTGTTCTTGGTCCAGACTGCTTCAAAAATTTAATCAGCAGCATTTTTGAGGGAATCTGGGTCAGATTGTTTCTCTTTGCAGATGACACAAAGTTCTGTGGAAGGGTAGATAGCAATGATGTGGTAAGGGAAATGCAGAGACTTACAAAAGCTGGGGGGGAGGGGGTCAAGGGTTTGGCAGTTGAAACTCAACACCAGAGGGGGCAGAGCTTGGCATCCAATATGGAAGTACACTAACTGTGAATGAAGAGACACCTTGGCATTTAAGTTTCACCATCCCACAGAATCGATTACCCTGAGAGGGGATTGTAGAGGGGAACTTGTGGAGGGTAGGAAGAAATAGGCTGTTGGTTAACTAGGATCTGCAGCCTATCCTGTAGGTAGGGAAATGGGCAGAATAGATGGGCCAAGCAGTCCTTATCTGCCGTCAAAGTCAAACTTGAAATCAGAACAGCTGGACTGCAATTTGTGACTTAAATCGAGCAAACCGGACTTTGGGTGACTGAGTAAGGTCAATAGAGAACTTTTAACACTAGCCTGAAGACCGCCTCAAGGTGCCAGCATGCAGGCCGGGCACTGCGCTGACTATCCAGCCTGCCATACCCTGACGAAAAGCTCCAACCATTTCCATTATGGAGGGGTACCCATGGCACAACATGGCAAGCTCAGCACTTCCCCTGGACTCTGCATCGGAGTTTGCCAACCTAACTGACATGTTACAAAAGGTTCTTCAGGGACTTCGGTGACGTCACTGCAATGATGGCAGCCTAGCAGCTGAGCTCCTCACCCCTCAGGCAAAACTAATACTCCCAGAAGGATAAAACGAACACATCATAGCAAAATATGAGTAATAATAATGGTGGGAGTAAAGTAGGGAAGAGATCTCACTCAAGAAATTTAAAACAGACCCAGAAAATGACCGGATTGCAGCAGATGAATCCTGAGACTCACGGCGGGGACTCACCAGCAAGTATGGTGAGCTGTGACACAGAAACAGAGTTGGAGACCTTGTCACACTCCTGATTTGAGATTTTATTAGCTAAAATCAAACAATTTAGATCGGTGAACAAATCAGAGTTTGAAAAGCTACACACCAATCTAACCAAGCTGGAGACTAGAGTGCATGAGACGGAGGAACGAATTTCGATGATGGAAGATGAAATCCAGCACATATCCCATGCAGTTGAATTGCCACACAGCAACAAGAACAAACAGCAGCCAAATGCCTGGACCTCGAAGCTCGTGCCATGAGAGATAATTTAAGAATTTACGGTCTCCCGGAGGATGCAGAAGTTGGAGAGATGACTGATTTTGTTACTGATCTCCTAAAGCATGTCCTGGACTTGCTTCCGACTTTTACATTTAAAATGGAGCATGTCTATAGGGCCTTAATAGCTAAACCACCCTCATCAACAACCAGACCTAGATCAATAATAGCAAAATTCTCAAGCTTCCATGACAAGGAGACTATCTTGAGAACAGTATGGCGGCAACAAAAGGTGGAGTACAAAGGGTCGTGACTTTATGTTGACCAAGATTACCCCCCTCAAATTCAGCAGCACCCTTTTGCATATGGCCCTATCCTCTGCAAGCTAAAAATGTTAGGAGTTAAATTCCAGACACCTTACCCTGCCCGCCTGCGAGTGCGATGGGAATCGGGTACAGAATTGTACCATACAGCAGAGGAAGCCTTACAAGCACTGAAATCCAAAGGCCACAACCTCTCTGAAGCAATCTCCCGCTCGAGCATGCAGTCTAACCAGCATGCATCATGGTGCAACTCCACACAACACAATGCCCAGAGATAGGGGAGGAAATTGGCCCCTAGCACGATGCAGGATATTAAGGGACTGTTGCAACAGCTCACCTGATCAAATTGGAGATCACAGGCAGCCTCAGAAGATGAGGGTGCTTGAACAAGGGGCTCAGAAAATTGTGAGTGTAGCAATTTGAAATATTTTTTCGCTTCCTCTCCCTGCTGTTTGATGGGGCCATTGGTGAAGCCTACAATGAGATGGGATTGAGAGAGACTTCCCTACGCAACACTGTGAAGGGCTCAGTGTGACTTTGGGGACTTAAGGGGTGCTTTCCTACTCCCTTACCCGATATTCAGACTTTGGGAGATGGATGGCTATATGGGAAGGAAACAGTCTTACAATATGCCCAATGTTATGTGATCAGAACAGCCACCATCCCGATCCTGAAACGGGGGGTGTGGGGGGGGGAGAAGTGGCTAAAAAGGCTACTTTAATAGCTGGTTCCATGTGTAGAATTTTGAACAGTGAACTGCCTTCCCGCTGTGAGTTTTGACCCGCTATACCTTTCAACATACCAACTGGGTCATTAGCATTTACAAGGGAAAATGCAGCTAAAGTCAATAGAACTGAACTTTAAAGAAGAACTAAATGGGTTTCTGGCTGCATTACCCTATAATAGTCATATAAAGAGATACCATTCAAATGTACTGATCATTATTGTTTGTGGGGGTGATTGAGTTTTGACTGCTCACTCTGCTTCTCATTGGGGTGTTGGGCTGCTGTGCTGTTGTTGCCCTGCTCTTGGTGGGGGGGGGGCAGAGGCACCTCTCTGTTTGATTTTAGGGGGAGCCCTGTACTCCTCCTGACTGCACTGCTGAGACCTGTTGACATACTTGGGCCATACTACCAGGCCTAGGCCCATTCCTACTAGGGCCTTAGAGGAACGAACCCCTAACATGGGTCTATCTCTTCTACCTCCAGATCACTCATTTGGGGGCTCCAGGGAACAAAATCAATGGTTCCCCTACCTTGGAGTCACAGTGTACAAAATTTGACCTTAGGGGTGAGGTTAGCTCAGTTGGCACCTCCCTCTGGGGGGCTGTGATGTTGTTATTTTCAATGTTATTTGGCAGTTGGCACTGTGGGTGTTTTGCTGATTTATGTAAGGGCACTATAACTGTTATGCATTCTAGTCTGGGGTAGGGGCGGGATGGGGGGGTGGGAGAAATCAGGATACAATTATGTTGAATTTTATGGATAAGATTGGGGGATGGAATATGGAGGTGAATTTTCATCTCCCAGTAACTATAAATAACTATTCAATAGGTTCAGATTCCCCATTTACAAATGGCTAATAAGGAAAAGATTATAAAGTTATATCACATAATGTGAGTGGGTAAAAAAACCCTGTTAAAAGATATAAAGTCCTCACAACTTTGAAGAGACAGGCCCCAAACTTTGTATTACTTCAGGAAACTCACCTTTGCAGGGCCGAGCACAAGAAGCTGTAAAATCTTGGCTTTGCGGAGGTGATTGCCTCTTCATACGTTAAGGGCAAACAAAGGGGAACAGCTGTGTTAATCTCTAGAGGGTCTCCCTTTACAAAAATCTCTAGCTACATAGATCCTGAAGGCAGGCTGGCCACAGTATTGGGGAACATGGGGGGGGGGTCTCCCATCACCATAGCATCCCTTTATATTCCACCAGGCTCCCCTGTTATGGAAGTCAGGGGGCTTCTCCATAAAATAACAAAATATCATAGGGGGTATTGGTGGTGGGGGGAGACCTGAACCAGACCCTGAAATACATGAATACTTCAAGACCAGCTGCATTTAGAAATAACCCCACCACTAAGCTGATCAAAACACATAAGAGAGGAGCCTGCTGGGCAGATGCGTAGTGATTTGTACACCCTAGGGGATGGGAATATATGCATTTCTCCCCACCACATGGATCCTATGCCCAAATTGATTAATTCTTAATATCTGGTGAACATCAGCATCAGGTTATTCACTGTAAGTATACCCCATCAGTGCTGTCTGATCACTCCCAGGTGCTATTGCAACTAGAATGGGGGGAAGACAAAAAAAAAACTCTAAGGAAATTCAATAATTATTTTCTAAATCTGAAAGAATTTACGGACCAGACTTAACTAAGAATTGCATAGATTATAAGGGAAAATGATTCTCCGGAGATTTCAAGGATCACTCTTTGGGATACCTTGAAAATAGTTGTAAGGGGAGACGTAATTAAATTTGCAGCTAAATTTAAGAGACAACAGACTGCAATATTAGAACAGTTGTACCAGCAGCTGAAGGAGGCCCAGACTCAACATGAGGAGGGGGATGAGTCTGCATTAGGTAGGATACAAACCCTTAAACAACAGCTACAAAAACAACTCGATATTAAGACAGAACAGGCACTGCAACGCCTTCATCAGAAATATGGTAAAGTGGGTCCTAGAGCCACTAGGTTATTGGCCCACAGTCTGCGACAGCAGACAACTCAATCAATGATCACTCAGATTAGGGACCCATAGTCAAGGAGGCTATTGCGCTCCCATCAGCAAATAACAGAGGGCTTCGAGAAATATAATCAAGACCTTTATACCCCTGAACATAGGACTGACGATTCCCAAATCGATGCATATTTATCTAAATTAACACTCTCAAAACTTAGACCCAAAGTCAGTTGGACAGGCCTATTACTCAGGCAGAATTAACCCAAGTATTTAAAAGTTAAAATCATGTAAATATCAGGGTCCAGATAGTTACACCCCTGAGTTTTTTAAATGTTTCAAAACAGAGGTGGAGGGCCCCCTGCATGAAGCACGCAGAGAGGCACAATTAGGGGAATGAATTCCAGACACAAGGAATTATGCAGTGATCTCTAGCATACTGAAACCAGGTAAAGATACCTCCCAGTGTAAATCATTCTCCCCAATCTCAGTCCATAACATTGACTACAAATTATATGCTAATATCATAGCTAAACGACTGGAATCCATTTTACCCACCTTAATTGATTTTGACCAAATGGGTTTCGTGCCTGGTAGGCAAGCCCAGGATAACATCAAACGGACCTTGCATATTTTACACTAAGCTGCCCGGTCGAGGTCTCACTTCCTACTTTTAAGTTTGGATGCTGAGAAGGATTTTGAATGGGTAGCATGGAATTTTCTTCATTTGACCTTGACTCATTTTGGCTTCTCGGATTCCTACATTAAAATTATCAATAGCATTTATTCTAAACCTAAGGCCTATATCAAGGTCAGTGGCCAGGTGTCGGAAACTATTTTATTACACAGAGGCATGAGGCAGGGGTGCCCTTTATCCCCCCTCCTCTTGGCTTTATATCTGGAACCACTGGCTCTAGCATTGGGGGGACGGGATATAGGGGGTGAAACTCAGAGGATAAAAACAGCAGCTGGCATTGTATGCAGATGATCTTCTCATCTATCTAAATTACCCAGATTGGACTCTCCCTTGGCTATGGCATTGTCTAGAGAGTTTTGGTCAGCTGGCAGCGTACAAAATCAACACCACAAAAACTGAAGTACTACGGATCCACTATGCTTCCTCCGAAAATATCCAACAACAATTTCCCTTTAAATGGGATTTAAATCATTTAAAATATTTAGGAGTACAAATAGTCCCAACACATGAGCACATGGTTACCTTTAATTATTCCCCAATTTTAAAACAAATAAGTATGGGCCTAGAGTGATGGGCGACTATCCCTATTTCACTAATGCAAAGGGTGCAGGCATTGAAGATAGCAGCACTCTCTAGGTTTCTTTACCTAGCAGAAACTTTGCCTATTGGGGTTCCACACCCTTTTTATAATTCACTCACTAGGAAGATTTCCAAATTTATATGGGGCCTCCAAAAACCGAGGGTACGTCTGTCAACCCTCCAACTACCAAGGGGAGAAGGGGGACTATCCCTTCCAAACTTTAAACTATATCATATGGAAGCACAACTCAGGACAGTTCTCTACTGGTCCAGTAAGAGCTATGTTGCCAAATGGAAGTCCCTAGAGTTAGAGGAAGGGGTCATTACCAATCTAAACCAGACCCTGTTTGCTGGAAAAAGAAGGTCGGTAATCAGGCAGGACTCTAACCCATACACAACCCACTCCCTTGATAACTGGTTGATAATTGGTATGCAATCCTGGATGATAAAAGCCTATGGAACTGGAGATATTTCCTATTTTCAGTCCCTTACTTAGAGGATTTTGGGCCTGCAAGGTGGGATAGGGGATATAAACTGTGGGAAAAGAAAAAAACTCTATGGCCCAGATATTCAAAGGGTTGTGCCGGTGCAACAGTGTTGCACCGTGCACAACCCACTGATGCGCCTGCGTGATAATCAAAGGAACGCGGCATCGACAAATCCCGGCTGCGCCGGAGCACATCAGTAATGTGTGCAGACACAGGTAGGGGGGTGTGCCCATGCATAACCTGCACAGCCCAATATTCAGCCCAGGATGTGCAGAGCCATTCATGCGCAACCCCTACCTGTGCCAGCACAAAGTTAAGCCAAAAAAAAAAAGGAACAACTGATGGCCACCCACAGGTGATCTACCACACTGCAGGGTGCAACACGGCAGCTGCCACCTGTGGGTGGCCACCCGAGTTCCAGTTGCACCTGGTGGCACCCCCCCATGCCCGATCGCGGGCATTTGTAAAAGAAGACGTCGTCCAATATCCCTGTTGGTCCACGACCGCACTCTGTCCGATCGCGGGCATCTGTTGTAATACAAGAACCCCCCCCATCCAATATCCCTGGTGGTCTGGTCGTACCCCCCTCACCTGCCCACTGGGCCCCACCACCCGCTCCCCAGTCCAGCGGCGGGTGGCAGCACCCCACCGCCTGCCACCCGCCGCCCGCCCAACAACAGCTCGATGCGGCTGCCGCCCATTGATTCTGGCGTGAGCCAATGGGCATGCAGCCATACCGCACTACACATTCAGATATGTGATTCATTCACATATCTGGAATGTAATATGACTATGACTACACCCGATAATCTCAGCGTGAACCAATGGGCGTGCAGCCCTACCGAGCTGTCAGTCAGCGAGTAGCGAGGCAGCAAGCGAGTGGAGTGCTTCTGCCCGTCGGCTGACTGGGGGAGCAGGTGGTGGTGGGGCTCAGTGGGCGGGTGGGGAGGGGTATCACTAGACCACCAGGGATATTGGACGGGGGTTCTTGTATTACATCAGATGCCCGCGATTAGAGAGTGGTCCACTCGACCACCAGGGATATTGGACGGGGTTCTTTTATTACAACAGATGCCTGTGATCAGGTAGAAAGCAGGATACTTGAGGGGGTCTTTATTACAACAGATGCCCGTGATAGGGCAGAAAGCGGGATATTGGATGGGGGGGTTCTTTTATTACAACAGATGCCCACGAACGGGCAGAAAGCGGGATACTGGATGGGGGGGGTCTTTTATTACAACAGATGCCCGCGATCAGGTAGAAAGCGGGATACTGGACGGGTTGGTCTTTTATTACAACAGATGCCCGCGATCAGGCAGAAAGCGGTCCACTGGACCACCAGGGATATAGGACGGTGAATTTATTTTAAACATATGCCCGCGATAGGGCTGCAGGGGGCGTCGGTCCCCGACAGCTGCTGCCTGGCAGGGCGCCAGGCACAAGTGGTCGGGGATCGGCGCATCTGCATGCAAATGGGATGCAAATGGGGCCAAAATGAGATGCAAATGGCCCCATGTGTGCCTTGCATAAATTATGGCCCCATTTGCATGTCACCTTTTGAATATCACGGGTGCTGTGAATGGCGCAATGGCACTTGCTCTAGTGCATCTCCATGCTCCACTATGGCCACTTACGCTGGCACAGTGCCACTGCACTATGCACAGTGGGGGTGGCCAGGGTGCGATATTCAAAGCTGCTGAGCCATGGCGCAGCTCCTTTGAATATCACTTAGTCCACGCCCCAGCGCAGTCAAGTTGAGCTGCACTCAAGCTTGCACCACAGCCTGGCGCAGTTTGAATATCTGGGCCTATATGCATTGGCATTTTATAGGAGAAGAGGGGATTGTGTCCCTTCAGGAATTAATTACACAATATGGGCTCACATGGAAGGATAGATTTAGATACTTCCAAATCTGGGACTACCTTAAAAATCTACGCCTCAGGGCAAAGGGGGCTAACTCCCCCCTCTGATCCTAATTCTATGCAAAGCCATTGTAGAAAATAAGGCCCCTTCGAATCACATCACCTCTTATATATATAAGACCCTGCTGTCCTAGAAGGGGATTTATACACAATCAGTTAAAGAGGCCTGGGCCAAGGACCTAGGGATGCTGATAGAAGATGAAATGTAGCGTAGAGCACAGATGAAGATATTCAAGGGATTATCAGCAATAACTTCTCCTGAAAAATGCTGATCCATTTTTTTAGGACCACGGTAATACAAGCCAAGTTTCAAACACATAAGACCACACAGTGCTCGAGAAACTGTGGTTACTGCCCAGCTGCACTAGGCCACATAATGTGGGATTGCCCGATTGTAAATAAATTTCAAAGAGAATTACAGCAGGCATTACACACTAAATTTAACCCAGAGCTGGAATTAAACCCCACCATGTATTTCTTTATGGATGTACCAGTGGAATACAGGGATCCAAATACAGAAAAACTTTTGAAGGTGACCTTCCTGGTGTCCCAAAAGGCAACTGCTAAAAATGGCTTTCTGGGCAGCCCCCAATCTCTCTCAGTGGCAGGAGATTATGACCTCCACCTATAGAATGGAAGCACTTACAGCACTGCTAAATAAGAGACAATCACAGTTTGAACTCATATGGAGAAGATGGGTACTCTATATGACATCAGTACACACGGACTTTATACCCTAAAGATTATCTAGGGCCCAGAATACTGTGAAAGGATATATCTAAACAAATTTTGGAAGCATGGGGTCTCTTTTCATTATTACTTTCTCCCTGATCTGCCTTATTGCTCTTCTCTCCTCCCCTGTCCCCGGTTTCACCGTCCACCTTATTTCTCCCTTTTTCTCCCCACTGGACTATAATTTAAATACTGATCAATTGTAAACTAAGTGCCTAGTGTCTGTCTATGTTCTTATGTATTGTAACTGTAAATGTCTAATTGTTTGTCTATAATGTTGTCTGATGTATTAATTTTTCTGGAAAAGAAATGACAAAATAACGAAAGTTTAAAAAAAAAAAAAAAAAAGGTCCTTCAGGGCACCGCTGAGCTCAAACTGACTACCACTAAAACCAATATGGACTTACAGCTGCTAGCTCAGCGGGTCCTAAATGGAGGCAGCAGTCCAACAGCATGCCCAGCGGTTACACCATCATCAAGTCGTATGGCAAGAAGAGCAACAACAAATAGATTACCTCTTCAATAAAGTGGACGATATAGAGAGCTGCTCAAGAAGAAATAATGTTAGGATTGTGGGCATACTGGAGGGAATGGAAGGGTGAGATATGGTAGCATTTCTCTGTATTGCTCTCCCAGATATGCTGCACCTCAACAACGTGGCCCCACTGAAGCTGGAGATGGCATACCAGAGATTAGCCCCACACCTCCTCCAAGGGAAAGACCTAGGCCCATTCTGGTGAAATTCCTAAGGTACTCAACTAAAGAATTGTTTTTGTGCACTGCCAGGGAGCTCAAAAATGTTGAATAGCAAGGGCGCTCAGTACAAATTTACCAAGACTTCTGATATGAACTGTCCAAAAAGTGGAGGGCATATGCTGCTGTCAAAAAAAACTGTACCAACTCAACATCCCGACTGCCCTCCACTACCCTTCCATGCTTTTTTAAGATTAAATATGGTTTATTAAATTTTCAAAAAAAACAGAACAAATAACACAACAAAAAGAAACAGCACAACAGAAGAAAAAAAACCAAACAAACAGAAAAACAGAGCCCCCCAATCCCAAAAAACAATATACAGGAATAAAGTGCAGGGCAGACATAATGGAAACACTTACAGTGTACACAACTATGATGAAAGTATAGAAAGGGAATGCTGTAATAAGAAAAGGTAACAATGCCCTGCAAACCAGAGGATCATGCTCCCATCCCCCTCAACTAAAGAAGACCACCAAAAGATATCAGACTAAAGCCTGTGGTAGGGATGCGCAGCTGACAAAGTAATATCAACGTGCTCTGACAATAACTCCAAAGGGCACTCTAATGTCCAGGGGTTGTAACCAACCAAAAGAAGAAAACCAAGAGCAGTTAGCATCCAAAAAGGAACCAAGAAGCCTAAATGGTGAGTAAGATATATAAGGGCTCCCAGACCTTCTGATAAGTGGAGGTCCTATGTGAGAGATTGACTATGATCCGTTCTGCCTGCAGAGCAAACAGTACTGTACTTCCCAAAGTCACTCAGTTATGGAAGGAATACTTGGATCAAGCCAATGTCTCATTATTACCTTCTTTGCACATATCAAAATAAGGGACATGTGAAACCGTTTAATGCCAACCAAATTATTCTCATAGTCCCCCAGTAAACATACTTCAGGGAGAAAGGTCTTGGATAACCTAAGTATGGGATCAACTTGTGATTGGATAGCAGCCCAGAAAGGGGTAACTTTTTCACATGCCCATGAAATATGAAATAGAGTACCGGGTTCTTTATTACACCTGGAGCAGATATTACAGGGAAGTTTGCCCATTTTATGTAACTTGTCAGGGGTGTAGTATAAGTTATGCAAGACTTGGTAATGAAGGAGACAGTATCTGTCCCATTTGATGTATCGATACAGGCACTCCCAAATATGTGACCAATTATGATGAAGATGAGCAGGGGGTAAGGCCTGGTCCCGGTAATAAAAAGACTGTCCCTTCATTTTGGCTTGGAAATCTAGCAGTTGATAACAATAAAAGGAGACTATAGGGGAACTAGGGGCCAATGAAATCACTGAAAGGACCTGAGATTGGTATAGATTTTCCCAGTGATCAGAACCAAAGTGATGTAGAAACATATGGGCGAGCTGGAAATATTTAAAACATACAGATGACGGCCAACAATATTTGATATGGGCTTCCTGAAAAGTCAAGATTTTATGATCAGAGATCAGATCTGCAACCCTGTCAACTTCAATAAAAGGCCAAAAGGAAGCAGTGAGAATATGACCCCCAATCTTAAAGTTGGTATTGCCAACTATGGGTTGAGAAATGTTTTTGTATGGCTGAAGCTTAAGGACTGCACAAAACTGTAGCTGAGCCCTTATGGCCACATCAATAGGAGATCCTTGTAGTGATTTAGGGAGCTTTTCAGCGGACATGTACAATAGGCAACAGATATCCAACCCATTGAAGGAGCAAAGAGTTTGTTCTATCTCCATTAGAGATGTTGCGAAATTTAGTTTCGCTGGCGAAATGTCAGCAAAATTACAAATTTCATTCTGCGCAATATTTGATGTGATTATGCTGTTGTGGCGACATTTCATCAGCAAATTACACCTTAGATTTTGCCTTGCACTACTATTCAGCGAAATAATGCAAAATCAGGGGAAATTGGACTTTTCACATGACCTACTCTCTGCAGGTCACATGGATGACTGTATACAGGCAGGAAGTGAGTGATTCATTTCCCTTCTGTGTTGCTGGAGACTTGGAGGACAGGCAGGCAACCAGCAACAGAGCCTTTCAGTTTCAGACAGTGTACTGGTTCCATTGTGTGTGTTTTTTACACAGTTTTTTATTTATACAGTAAATAATATATTTTGATTATGTTTGTGTTGTTTGTTGATATTTCTGTTGGGTGTCTGTGTCGATTGAGTGTGTGTGTCTGTAAATCCCTATCTACCTTTCTGTTAAGAAACTTTTTTTTTGTAAAATGATGGAAGGGAAAGGTAAGGGCAAGGGGACTGGGGGAAACCACCCACTGTCCATCTCGACAGGTGGGTATTCAGATTATCTGAGGACCCCTCCCAGCAAGAGCATATTGCCACCACTCCCCGGCAGCTGCAGCAGCAGCAACATGAGCCCTTTGCCCCCCCCACAGCAGTGTGAGGATGATGTGGCCCCCTTCATATCCACCACCCAGCAGCAAAATTCTGTAGCCCCCCAGGACCAGCAGCAGGAGCATGTGGCCCCCACCCCACATCAGCAGCCATAGAGTAATGCCCCCAGCAGAAGCATATGCCCCCTACCTTCCTCCAGCATAAAGGGTCTACCATGTGATGATTTTTCACCAAACACCTGTGACAGCAGTGCTGTGATCTGCAAGTTGTGTGGCAGATCTATGTGAAGGGGCAAGCAAGGAGGCCATTTTGGAACTGGTGGCCAAAGGATCTATCTGCAGCACCACCATGCTGTAGAGTGGCTCCAAAAGCGAAATGAGTTCGCAGCAGCAGGAGGCGGTAGGGCCCAAGAGCCAGGGCTCAACAACTGCCTGGAAGTTGCCACCGGCACCAGAGAAGTCAGCAGCAGCAGGCAGCAGCAGCACCCTCATCCACCTCACCCTACAGCCAGCAGTGGTGCCAGGTTCATGCTGGAGGTGAACACACACAGCCTGCATCAGCCCCAGCTGGTCCTCCTGTGATTCCCATGAGCCAAGAAGGCCTGGTGGCAGTGTGTTGAGAGGTATCAGTTCTGTGCCAAGATTTTGACCAGTTCCACCAGTAGATCGGGGGGACATAAGGAAACTGATGGAGGACCAACATAAAGTTTTGGACCTCCCGGCGGAGCTTCATTGTCGGGGTGGCAGGGCAGAATCAAGGCTTAGTGCTGGCGCCATGTAATAACGTGGTCCAGAATGTGCTTGCAAGTAAGGCAGGCAGTGAGTACAGCAGGTGAATTTTCTTTTCTTTTTTCTGTCTTTGCTTTCCTACTGTCACTCTTCCCTCATCTGCACCCCCAAAAAATAACAACCCCCCCAAAAATGAAAAAAAGTAACACAAAGAAACAAAAAAATATTTTGCCCTCTTCCTCTTTCCTTATCCTCTTGTTTCCTTTTCTTGTCCAGCATTTTGTGTGTTATGTATTGTTTATGCTCCCTCTCTTTTCTCTCTCAGATATGAATACCCTTGTACCTACTATCCTGCATGTCCCCAGTCATGTATGTTACTGTCAGTCACTTAGTCTGTACCTTATCTATAAACACTGTACTGTTCTTCTTGTTTTATGTTAATCCATCTCCTATTCGCAAATGTCAAGTGTTATAATTTGTTCATACGAACCAAAATTTTTTCCCAAAGCTATGTGATGTTGTGACAGTTGTTTTTGCTGTTTGCAGCTGCAGCATCAGTTCAAATACATACATAACTCAGAAACATAAATAAGCAGCACTTTTATTACAAAGTTAAACATAAATATGTTTTTGATGCTTAACAGTACAAGTCCCCTGGGCTTAGTTGTCATAAATGTGAACTTGGTGTTCCTCCCCTCCAGTCATGATGTTTTTATAGTGCCCCACAACCTGATTGAAAATGTGCACTTGGGCCACAGTTTAACACAGCCTCTTGCCTCCATGGTGTGCCAAAAAAGTTGTAAATGTCCAGAAAGGTTACATGAAAAATAAACTAAATTCAGAGAGAAATCTGATCTCAGGCCTGATGTTTTATGGTGTCCCCCCCACCTCATGGACCTGAAAATGAAGCTACCGCTACTGTGTACTAATGGTTTCAGGATGAATCTTGGTGCTGCTAGTGGCCAAGAGGCAATTTAAGACCAGAAATGTTTCCTAAAAAATGGTAAAGTAAATTGAGACAGAAATCTGGTCTCAGCCATGATATTATATAGCCCCCAGCCCCCCAGCTGGACAAAATGATGGTCTTTTGTTCACTGTTTGCAAAGTTTTTTATAGTGCATCTTGTTTCTGTGAGTGCAGGACCGGCAGTACATGTCCAGAAATGCTACAGGAAAAATGGTACATTATATTGAGACTGAAATCTGGTCTCAGCCATGATGTTCCATGGTGCCCCCGACATTAAAATGCTGTTTTGGCCCCTGTTTGCAATTGCAATTTATTTTAGGCTGCATCTTGTTTCTGCAAGTGCAGCACAGGCAGTACACATCCAGAAATGTTACAGGAAAAATGGTACATTAAATTGAGAGAGAAATCTGGTCTCAGTCCTGATGTTGTATAGACCCTGCCACCACCCAGACAAATAAAAGCTGTTTTGTCCACCATTTAAAAATGATTTCAGGATGAATCTTGTTTCCACTAGCTGCTGTGGTGTGCAGAACATGCCTTATACAGTAACTCCAGAAAAAACACATGGCAAAATTGTTAGAGAAGGGAGATGCAATTATTGCGTGAATTATTAAATAGCCAAAAGGGGTGCCACGCTGAGAAAATAAATTCCTCCTGCAAAATGTTGCGGCTACTTGCACTTGATTCCTCCTGCTGCTGGCTTCTCAATTGACTGATACATGTAGAATTATAATGTCCAGTTCTGCTGTCCTGATTGGCTGTGTTGACTGACTCTCCCCGGCTGTACTAACTTGCATGGTGGTGTGGAGGGAATGTGACTTTGGGGCACTATAGCTTGCCGCCTGCTGCTCTGACTAGTTGCTGCCAAGTTGCCGAGAGAAGTAATGTCCCGGGTGGTTGATGGTCTGGTTCATCTTCACAGAGTCTATGCTGCTGCTGCTGCACATGTAAGTATCTGGCTGTATCTTTTTCCTGTGCAAGAGAAGGATGTTGGTGGGTTAGTATTGTGGCATCTTGAGTTATAATATTTTTGTACTGTTTTTGTAATATGTTTCAGTTTTCTGAGGATTACATCACATCATGCCATGCCAGGATTAGGATCTGTTGGCACGCACCACCTTTTTGGTTTTTGTCAACATTCAGGATGGAATTTCGGCAATGTTACCGCCTGCTCCTGCTTCTGCTGCTGCTCCAGAATGATGTGGGCAATTTATTTACTTGTGCAATGGTTCCAGTTTCATAGTCTCTGAGGTAAGTATTTCTTCATTTTTTATTATGGTATTCTGTGGGGGGGTAAGGGTGGAGGGGGCAGGGGGTGAGGTTAAACTTTTAACAATCCTCAAAATTTGTTCTTTTTATCTTATTTCCAAGTACACACTACTGTTAGGGGAAGGGGAATGCCTGCCACTGTGGTTCATCATGATCAGAATCATGTGCCCCACCCAGCATGTTCCTTCTGGGGGCAATTTCCGCAGTTCAATCACAATCACGGGGTATGGTAAGTATACATTTTTTTTCTCTGCTTCTAATTTGCTTGCTAACACTAGGTATGCAGATGAACGAGTATTCATCATTTTTTCTTATCATTTTTCCAGTTTAGGCTATTGTCCTCTATTGAGGTTGCATCCTGTGTGATGATGACTACAACCAGGCCCTGCAGTAGCTGTTGTGTGGAAGACAGTGACAGCATATTGCTTGAACTAGATGTAGGCCACTGGCTTTCTTACTATCAATGAGTAAACAGCACATCCAGGGAGGAAGTATATGCAGAAATGGATGGTTGAGATGGTATTTAGTAAATAATTAGGTGTAGGGGGCTAATGTCTTGTCCAATCATTTGAGGTGGCAGAGCTGCAGTATTTAGGAACGTCTAGAAGCCAAACTGAGGGCAGCAAACATCTCCCCCTGTAGTATAATTTATTGTTCGGCTAAAAAGCCATTACAGTATGTAAAAAAGAACAGATCACAACAGTTACAAACGTTCCATGCAAATACACAGTATAAAATAAACTATCCATCTACAACATATTTTAAATTTGCCATACATACATATACCTTTCCAGCCAAGAAAAGTTATTTTTCTAGGCTAATTCTCTTAATCCAGACCAACATATATATTACATTAGGACCCTTTATTCGTTTCCTAGTCAGTGGGGAGCTATTCTAGCCTCTCCAGACCTGGGCAAATATTAACTCAAGCTATCATGCGAAGATTGGAACCTAGTATAAAAATTAGAGCAAATGGCACTAAGTCAGATTATTCTGTCCCTCAGAGTTTATCCTACCGGATCACGTAGTATCCCATCCATACCCACCTGGAAACCAATTGGACACACTGGATTGTAAAAGGTAAATCCTTCAGAGGTACCATGCAGCACATACTGCTCCATACCCCATAGACCACCACCTAGCAAGTCAGTCCAGTCAGCCATGCTTGAGGCACCTAATGTAGCTATGTGTTATGATAAGGGCATATCTGATCACACCATGCTCCAGTTGTGCCTACCTTGTTATCAACAGGACACGCCAGCCTTGGGGGCACATCCATTTGGGACACCATGCAGCACATGCTGCTCCGTGACCCAATGACCACCCCCCCATCCAGCCACTCCTACCAGCCACTATTGAGACACATAGTAGAACTATGTGTCACAGTCTAGGTCCAACCATTCACACATATCTCATCTACGCCTACCTGATGGCCCATCTGACACACTTGTAATAGAGCACATCCATAGGGGTACCATGCGACTCATGCTGCTCCATGCCCCCTAGAATTAGCCTTAGTTCAGCCACTCCCACCGGCTACTCTAGGGCATATAGTGGAAGCCCATGTTTCTAATAGGTTCACATTCTATCTTAACACAATTATGCCAAAATTATACCAAATAAATATAAAAATCTTTTTGCTTTAAAAGAAATATAAACTTGCATAATACTTTAAAATATCAAAAACACCATGGGAAAGCTTTGTTTCATTCAGGAGCCCAGGCACACAAGGCTCAATAAAATGGCTTCTTTTCTACACTGAAGTCCATTAATTCCATTAAAATGTAGCTGTTGGCCCCAAACATTTTTTTATTTCTTAAGTCTAATACACAAAGGTCCATAAGTAAGAAATCCCAAAGAGAGTACCGCAGGCTTAGTTAGCCACACTATCATCATTTGTCTGCTCTTAAATATAACAAACATTATTCAGCAGTCTCAAAGAACTATATAACTCTCATTCCTACATGAGAGTCTTTAACTCCACAAAGCAACATACCCTAAGCAACACGCCAGTCAATGATTCGGCGGACAGTCATGATTATATAATTTTACCTGGCGCAGGGGGTTTGATCACCCTCAGATTCCAATTATTGCAATAAAATGATTTCCAATAAACAATATTCATATCATCTGTGTAATTTGCAGTGCTGAGGGTTCCATTTTCCTCTAATTTCTCCTTTTTATGTTCCCATGACTAATAGTATCTCAGCTAGAGCACAAGGCCCTTCCATCATATACCCATTAAAGGGAAAAGCAGTACCTTTTTCGGGAAACACACCCTTTAAGCCAGACACCCATTTACTGCAGAACATTTAACAGGAAGGAGCCTCCACCCATAGTCCTTGTACAAATCCTTGCTCCTCCATTTCCTTCTCTTACACTGGGGGGGGCAAGAATTTTGCAAATTAATCTAGCTCCAATATTCAGCAAACTTGGCCAAAGGTCCTCCTCTAATCGGCCATTCTTCATTCCACTCAGGCATGGCAAGCTCTAAAAAACAAATCAGAAATGGAGCTCCTCTAAGCTCAGTAAAAACAGACTTGTTGAAAGAGGTATACAACAGGCACAAGCCCTCAGGCAACAATGTCATACCTGTCAAAGGCTTTTAACAAGCCTGTCATCCTGTAAAGTGCTCCACAATGCTCCAAAATTTCAGTCATCTTTAAAATACACCAGCATCCCACTCTCACTTCCTTGTTTCAACTTTTTCCAAACGGGGATATCCGTGCGATACGGAAAACTACTCAGAGTTTTTAATCAACAATACACCTTCAGTCTGCAAATACTCCATCAATTATTGAACTTCAAGGTGAGCAGTTTAGTGGTCTGTGGCTGCACCTGACTATTTCAGTATTCATTTCACCCATCCACTGCATACACCTAGGAGAAAAAAAAGAAGAGACGCTCCACTGAGCGTAATAAAGCTTTGACAATAAACACATCAGTTGAGAAGCTAACCCCCAAGGCAAGGATGGCATACCTCTTTTAAATAATTTGCAAGCATTTCAGCACATTTTGTGCTCCCAAAGCTCAGCGTCCCCATCTTTCATCTTTAATCTTGCTGGCATTCTCTCTTCGCTCCCGGTTCCTTGTTTTACATGCTCCATCCATTTTCATTTAAACTCAGTGAACCGACTTTTAACACTGGCCTTAGGAGAGTAAACCTCCAGATTTACAACTCCAGAATCGGTATACTGGCCAATATAGCCAAATGCACCGTTAGATCGTAGAGCAACCAGCTTTACTTTGTAGCAGAAACCATCCGAATACACTTTTATAAATTTGGTAAAAAGGTAGGATTATATTCATTCGTGGGGAAGCAAAATAAGACTAAAAATAAGTATAAAGTTTAAAAACAGGAGCTCTGGCTTGGCGTGGTGTGCAGCACAGCAGCAGCATGGCCATCTTGCTGCTCTGCCCCTGTAGGAACCATCACAGTTTGGTCACAACTTGAAGTACTTTAACACTGGTAGTATAGTATAAGTAACTTTTTTTTGAGAGAATTGGATGTTGTAACTTGTTAAGCCTTCTCATGATTACGTATGTAATTGATAACTCGCATCATTAAAGGTGGCTGCCATTCACCATTTTGCAAAATTTGTTCCACTGGTGTAATAAAGGTTGAATGAGCATGTTACATTCATACGCTACTTGTACTAGGAGGGTTCTTCAACGTGTCACCAATAGTAAGTGGCGGAAAATATATTTTTCACATGGAGTGCATGGGCATTGCAGGTGGGAGGGAGGAGGAAGGGGAGGGCAGGTGTGACATGTGCCAGCATGGGCACCTTTAAGGACATTAACTCAAGACAACATATCTCACTTTAAGATGGGGTTACTCAAAATGAAAAGTAAAATGTGTATCTAGATAGTTTTGGTAGCGAAACATTATAACTGTAATCATGCAAAATGTTTATGGGTTATGGTAATTTGACTGCTGCTGCTGCTTTATATAAGGTGGGAATCAGACAACAGTTTAGGGCAAAGGGTAATCAAATTACATTGTTTAACACCCCTGCAGACGACACAACCATAACAAATTGAATGATACATAGATAAAAATTAATTTACGCAACACTATATGAAGTTGAAATTGCTTGGGGGGGTGGGGGGCTTCGAGTAACTTCAGCCTTGTTCCACTTCCACATCCTCTAAGAATCAGCCCTCACAGTCTTTAAGACTGGAGTTGTCACCAGCTGGAATTTCTCTAAGCACTGCTGTTTTATCCACCTCGCTGCTGGCAGATCACCTAGGCACAATTCATGTGGGGACACCACTGACATCATGTTGTTATGTGGAATGTGCCTTTCATTCATTTAGATGAATGTTAGTATGGACACATTCTTGGGTGACAAATTTGTCCTATGGTCACTCACAATGGCCCCAACCACACTAAACACTTGTTCCACACTGACACTGGATAGTGGAGAGCTCAGGTATTTCACAGCAACTGATGTAAGTGCTGGCCAGTCAGCCGCTTTGCTGCTCTAGTACAGCAATGGCTCATCAGTAATGGCAAGGTGCTTTCTGTCCACCGTGTAGGCCTCCACCATTTGTTCTGCCGCCCTGAGTCCAGCTGCCTCATCTGTCTCTGCCTCCTTTTCTTCTACATCTTCCACGCCCACCTGAAAGAGGACATCCCAAATGGGATTTCTTGCTGTTTTCTGCTTTTCCTTGCACATTTTTTCTGATTGGGTTGCCTGTAACCCACTGGTGGTGGTACTGGTGGCAACACCCGTTTTCACTGCAGTGCATGCCTTTTTCATGTGTACAGCAGATGTCCTTCTAATGAGGTTCTCTGTCAAATTTTGCACTCACTGATGACCTCCTTCAATTATAAAAGGCACACCATGTTTGTAGCATAGATCAAGTATGGTAGCGAGTACAAAGTCATCCGACTGTACAATGACAGATATATGGGTATTCATGTCCAGCACGTGCAGCATGTGATCCATTAGATCATAACTGCTATGGTCCCCACTTGCCTCCATCTGGTGTCGAACGTTGAACAGTGTCAGCCTCAGCACATGAAGAAGGGGTATGGATTGACTTATGCAAGCAGTATCCCCACTCACTGCCTGTGTAGCATGCTTGAATGGACAAAGAATGCATATTAGCTCATCCATTTGGTGCCACTGCTCTGTTGTTAGAGCAAGGGATACTCCAGCACTGTCATGGGTGGTATGCATCAGCAGGTATTCTGAAACAGTCTTATATTGTTCATACAGCCGGTCAAGCATGGACAGTGTGGAGTTCCAGCTGGTCACAACATCGAGCTTCATATGGTGCTGAGGCAGATGACTAGGGTGCTGTAGCTCACGCAGATTATCATGGGCCTTTGCAGAATGGGCGAAGTATGCACACATGTGACGGGCAACTGTCACTGTTTCCTTAATGTCCACATGGTTGAGAAAGTGCTACACAACAAGATTAAGGCAGTATGCCAGGCAGGGCACCCTGAAAAAAAAACACCATCACTAATGCACTTCACTACATTGGAACCATTATCACTTGCGATGAATCCTGGTGTAAGTGACTGAGTGTGTGGCCACTCATCAATCTCGTCCAGCAGAACATTAAGCATTTTCTCACCCATGTGACAACCAGTAATACTTCGCATACTCAGGGTTGCATGCTGCCGAATTCCAGGGATGTTGCTACCACCACAATTTTGCTTACCACAGGTCCAAAATCAACTACCACCCCAGGTACCTGTGCCCAGTGTGCCATTATGCATAGATACGAGCTTGCCGCTGTTTGTTCACTGGTCCACATATCCATGCTAAGATGGACATATTCTGATGCACTATGCTTCATTGCATGTCTTATGGAATCAGCAACTCTACTGTTTAGCTCTGGCATAGCACGCTTAGAGAAATAGGTTTGCGATGGAACCTGATATTTGATACAGGCAATGGCCATCAACTTGCGGAACCCAGCATTCTCCACAAATAAGAATGGCAACAGATTAATGGCCAGCATTTAACTGTTGTGCAGCAGCATGATTGGGGGGGGGGGACTTTATGTGCCGCTCAAGGATGGTCTTCAAAGTGGACTGCATCTTTGGGGCTTTTCAACCAGAACACTGTACTTGTGCCACCAATGATGTTCTTTTAGGGGTAACACTTGACTCTTGGAGCTGTGCAGGCCACATCAAACCAGTTATTTTGGTTGATTTCAGGTTGTGGCTGTGTACTTTCTGACTCAAGGGTCTGGGACTGGCATCTCTACTAGATTAAACTTGCCAAGGGAGATGCCACCAACAGCATCCTTCTGGTGTTGTTGCCATCTCAGCAGGTGCTTGTTTTTCAGGTGGGCATGTTGGCAACTGGTGCCGAGGTGGCTTCTCTTTTTACCCCGACTAACAAGTGCTTGACACATTTGGCATATCACTATGATCTCATCAGCAGGATCAAGCACATAAAAGTCCCAAACTAGGGACTTTTGACCTCTGGACTTCACATGCTTCTAGGACTGGGATAGCTCAGAAACAGATGTTGAAGTTTGTGCTTTCTGGAATGTTTTCATCACTTCCATAAGACTACTTTAGGGACAGGGGTGACTTGACTACTTGGAGGTTTGCTGATAGGCTTGGTGACAGCCTGATCCATGGGCTGTGCATGTAAATGGCCTACATCACCCTTGACCTTTTTAAACTCAGGATCCTATAAGGGATCATCCCAGTTGTCGTCACCACTGATGGTGATGATGTCCTTGTCCTCATCCTCCTCCTCCTCCTCCTCCTCCCTATCACTGTCTTCTTGCATGGCACCTTTTCCTTTTTCTACAACCTTCTCAGGGAGATGACTATCCCTATGTCCAGGATTATCAGACTCTGGTTGAACATTTTCATCACCAACTCCCGCAGGAACAGGGACAGTGATACCTATCGATTTATCACCCTCCTCCTGGACCACTGTTCCTGTGCTGGTGTCAGTGTCTCCCTTCTCCTCACTATCATCATCCCCCACTAGCATGGATGCAACAGTTGTGGCCTTAAAAAAGTGAGACACAGGTATGCAAGTACTTCGAACAACTACTTTGCTGGTACCCGTTGCACCAACAGAGTGCACAGAAGACACTGATGCATACATACTTGTGCTTTCACTGCTATGGGGAACTGGAACTGAAGTTGTACTCTCCTCAGCAGACTTCTTAGCTGCCTTGTCCATGCTGGCACCTTTTCCCTGTATACTGGGCCATCTCTTAGCAGGCATTTTTGCTGACTGCTGCTTCAAAGCTTTGCCTTTCTCTGGGAGTATATCAAGAAAGGATGTATTACTAACTGGTGAATAGCCCCTCACACATGCAGTACTGGCTTCCTTATAAGTCCAAACACAATCAGGACAGGTAGCAGCACTGTACATTTCAACTAATACCGTATATGGTACTAGCCTATTCTAGTAAAAACAAAGAGGTAACTTTTTTCGTTCCACAAACCGGAATTAAAGCAACACACAGAAAAAGGGCATAAGTAACCTACTTTAAATACAGATCACCTGTGTCTGGACAATTTACATACTGTAATGATGTGTTATGTGTTACTACTAACTACTACAAATCTGTTTTTATATAAGGGCAGAGACAACCATATAACATCAGCAAACAAAAGTTAATACCACAATATGGTCCTGGTCTGCATGGGATCAGCAGCAATCTCTGTAAAACACAGAAAGATAGAATTTGATGGCAGATAAGGACCGCTTGGCCCACCTAGTCTGCCCATTTCCCTACCTAACGGATAAGCTGCCGATCCTAGTTAACCAAAAACCTACTTCCTCCTACCCCCCTCTAGAATTGCTTTATGTCTGTCCCATGCATTCTTGAATTCCCCCACTGTTTTTGACTCTACGACTTCCTCAGGAAGGCTGTTCCATGCATCTACAACCCTCTCTGTGAAGAAATACTTTTTCACATTACCTCTGAGCCATCCCCCCATTATCTTCAAATTGTGCCCCCTTGTTCTTGTACATCTCTTTTTCTGAAAGATGTTACTCTCTTGGACTTTGTTAATTCCCTTGAGGTGTTTGAAAGTGTCTATCTTGTCCCCCCTCTCCCTCCTTTCCTCGAGGATATACATGTTATGCTCCTTTAGTCTTTCTTCACATGTCTTCTGGTACAGACCCTGCATCATTTTGGTTGCCCTGCTCTGGAAAGCCTGAACCCTGTCTATGTCTTTGCGGAGATAGGGTCGCCAGAACTGTACACAGTACTCCAGATATGGTCTTACCAACTATCTGTACAGAGGGCCAACAACTTCCTGTTTTCTATTGGTGATGCCTCTCCCTATGCATCCCAATATACCCCAGCCCTCCTTACTGCCTTCTCACATTGCTGGCTCACCTTTAGGTCATCTGATATGACTACCCCAGGTCCCTTTCCATTTTTGTTGTTGTCAGTATCTCACTCCCATTGTGTACTCTTCCCTGGATTTTGTTTCTGGGTGCATTACTTTGCACTTTTTGCTTGAATCAAAGCTGCCATACATTTGACCATTCCTCCAACCTTGCCAAGTCCTTTTTTCATCCTTTCCACCCACCCTTGCATATCAACTCTGTTGCAGATCTTTGTGTCATCTACAAAGACATACTTTTCATTCCAGTCCCTCTGCAATGTCATTATAAAGACATTAAAAGGACCGGCCCCAGTACTGAACCCTGTGGTACCCCACTAGTAACCCCCCTTTCTTCACTGTGGACTCTATTTACTATTACCCTCTGTGTCCTGTTGTCCAGCCAGTGTTTTACTCAGGCTACCATCCTGGGACCCACTCCCAGGCTGGCTAATTTGTTTATTAATCTTTTGTGCTGGACTGTGTCAACAGCCTTGCTAAAGACTAGGTAGGCCATGTCCACAGCCCCTCCTTGGTTTACTACTTTGGTCACCCAGTCAAATAAATCAATTAAATTTGTCTGACATGACCTTCCTGCTGTGAATCCATGCTGCCTTGGGTCCTGTGCCCCACTGGCCTCTAGGTACTCAACATTTCTTTCCTTCAGAAGTGATTCCATCATTTTCCCTACCACTGAAGCTAAACTTACAGGTCTGTAGATTCATACCTCTGTCTTGCTCCCACTTTTGTGAAGGGGAATCACATCCACCTTCCTCCAGTCCTCAGGGACCACACCATCCTCCCAAGATTTATTAAAAAGGGTAGTCAGTGGTGTTATTAGTGCTTCTCTTAGTACTTTTAGAATTCTGGGGTGAATCCCATCAGGCCCCATTGCTTTATCCACTTTCAGAACCTTTTCTTCCATGAAAGGACTAATATCAACCCCCTTATCTAGAGTTCTTCTGTTGACTGGATTAGGTATCTCCCCCTGCTCTTCCATTGTGAATACTGAGCAGAAGTATTTGTTCAGTATCCCTGTTTTTTCACTGTCACTCTTTACCCAACCACCTTCCTCTTTATTCAGCCTCAGTATCCCTGCCATAGTCTTTCTTTGCTCCCTAATGTACCTATAAAAGGTTTTATCCCACTTCTTAACTGAGTTGGCTATCTTTTCCTTGGTTTGGGCCTTTGCTATTCTGACTGCCTTTTCCACTTCCTTCTGCTTTAACTGGTACAGTTCTCTGTCCTGCTTCTTCTGTGTTTCCTTATACTTCCTGAATGTTAGTTTTTTCTCCTTAACCTTCCCCGCCTCTTCTTTTGAGAACCATAATTTTTTTTCTTTCATTTTGATTTGCTTATTTGCTTCTCACAAAGGTGTGTTGCCTCTGTGATGGCGGTTTTGATGTTTCCCCATTGTTGTTCCACCCCACCGTCTTGCCTGTTTGCTAGTGCTTTTCTGAGGCACTCTCTCATTTTGACAAAATCAGCCCTCCTGAAGAAGTCCAGTACCTTCACTGTTGTATGACTTGACTGTACAGCTGAGTTTATTGTGAACCACACTGTTTGGTGGCTGCTTGTTCCCAGATGGCTACCCACTTCAAGATCGGAGATCCTCTCTCCATCCCCATTTGAGAGTAGCAGGTCTAAGATTGCTCCCTCCCAAGTGGGTTCCAAAACTAGTTGTCTGAGGCATGCCCCCTGTAAGGCATCGAGAATAGCCGTTCTCTTGGATGTGGCTGCAGCAAAGGTGCTCCAGTTTTGGCATATTCAGGTCTCTCATCAGCAGTATCTCCCCTTTCTCTGCATTCCTAAGAATGTCTTCTATCATTTCCTTGTGCAATTCCTCCCCTGAGATGGGGGTCTGTATGCAACCCCTGTGCAGACTGTGGTGCCATTTCCAGTCTTCAGGGAGACCCACAGTGCCTCCTCTCCTCCCTGTTTACCCTTTTGTCTGTTGCTATGATCCCTTTGCTTACATAGAGAGCTACTCCTCCCCCTTTTCTTCCCTCCCTATCCCTCCTGTAGATTGTGTGCCCTGGTATGTTGACATCCTAGTCATGATTCTCTGTATACCATGTTTCTGTGACTGCCATGATATCCAGGCATCCCTCTTCCATCAAGGCCACCATTTTGGGGAGCTTTTTACCTAGACTATGGGCATTGATACTCATTACCCTCGATTTTTTTATGGCTTTATTTATTTTTGCCCCACCCCTGTCCTTACGCCCTTGTCTTTTTCTCCATTTACCCCTAGTCTTCTCCCTATTGACTGCTGTATATTGGTGTTTACCTCATTAACTACCCTGATTTTTTGGGAGGGGCTAGGATTTCCCTTCTCCTTTTCAGTGCCTCCCCCCTTGGCTAGTTTAAATGCTTGCCAATGAAGCATCTAAACCTATCACCTAGGATCCTGGTTCCCCTTCTGGATAAATGCAGACCATCGTGCCAGTACAGGCCTGCATCCCTCCAGGTGGAGCCCCAGTCCCCAATGAAGCCAAATCTCTGAGCTCTGCACCAGTTGTTCAACCAGTCATTGAATTCCATTGTGCAGAGTACCCTAGCCTCGTCCATGCCATAGACAGGTAGCACTTCCGAGAAAGTTACCATGTGTGCTACTTTTCTAAGGCCCCTCCCAAACTCCACAAACTCCTGTTACACTGCTCTGATCCCATTCTCAGACAGGTCATTTGTCCCTAGGTGGATAATGACATCCAGCTCTTTCCCTCTTGCAGCTGCCGCTTCCACGATCCTGAGGATTAATTTCCTGTCCCTCCAAGCCATGGTGCTGGGCAGGCACTTTACCTCCCTTTCCCCTCCCTCCCCCAGTTCTACCCTCTAACAATTGAGTCCCCCACCTGGAGTTGTTTCCTTCCCCTGTGGAGTCCTGTACCACCCTCTTGTGGGTCTCCATTGTGGAGGTTCCCAGCATCCTCCTTGGTCTCCACTGCAGATGCCTCCATAGGTGAACCATGCTCCGCCAGAGTGGTGAATGAATTGTGGAGAGGCACAACTGGAGGGATGCACCTCTGTTCCACCACCCTCACCCACGCTGAGCCCACCATGGTCCAACCACTCCTCTTTCTTGGCAAAATCTGAGGTAGCAGTGGTGGTCTTGGTGGTTCCTGGGTAGGGGAACAGGTTTTCTGAATCCTTGCCAGGTCAGCATGGAGACGAACAACCTCCTCCCTCAGACCAGAGAGGTGCCTGCAAATAGGACAGCAACACAGTCTCCAGAATGTCTCCCGGAAGACTGCTGCTCCACAGTCAGTGCATTGCACCACTTCCCACATGTTTGTGTCTCTTCCTTTTACAAATGCTTTTCTTTTTTTGTTTTTGTTCTTTCTATTATGTAGTTATTTTATACTGTGCATATCAGGTAGTAAACAAGGCGGTAACAGTTGAGAAAGGGTAAGCAAAGTCAACTAAAAGAAGAATTCTGCACAATGTGCACTTGTGCAGAGGCAGGCTCCAGCAGCAATAAAATACAGGGTAGCATTTCACCAAAACAGTGAAACTGGAAATGGACAAGTTCAAGTGATCAACTAAAGTACTTAAGTTTCCATAAAAAAATATGGAACTGTTGACTTTCACAGTTTAAGTCACACAAGTTAACACTCCAGCAAACAGAACTAACCACAAAAAAAATAAAATAAGGAATCAGCACTGTGCGATCAAAACTTTACAATTCACAACTAAAAGCAGAAGAATGGTATATAATATAACATAGGCTAACAGCAGCAGAAACTCTCAGACAGGATGGTCCAGAGTAACTTTCCAGAGAAAGAAAGAAAAAAAAAATAATTGCCAGGATATAAGTAAATGATTAAAAAAATAACAGTAAATCATTCGCAATTTGTGATAAATCTGTTTGTAAAAGGTTAGAAATTGCCTCCACTGGTTTTATACACCTACCCTACCCTACTCAACTCCTTCAAAGACACAGAAAAAAGTGAAACCTAATTATAAATATTCATCAAAAATCCACAAAATTAGAAAATATTCCATAGCAATGCTAGGAACAAACTATATATTTGGGAACAATTAGTTCTCAAAAACAAGTTTTAAAGAGATTTTAAAAGGCTTTATTGGCTCTGATGCACCATAACAGACTGCTCTCCAACTCAACAGGCAACAGACTGAGCTGTAAACCACCTGCACATGATATTTGATCTATTTACCCACAATGCATTGCAAATTTTTTGGAGAAAATTTTTGCTGGCGAAATTAAAAGTTACATCAGTTACATTTCATAGCAAGGCAAAATTTCCACATGAATGAGTGAAATTGGATGGCCAAAGCATTTTATGTGAAATTTTGCAATTACATGATCTTGAAACCCCAGGCAAAACAAATTTAATGTAATTGCGGATTTACGTGAAATATTTAGTGAGGCGAAATTTTGCAGTTTCTCATAAAACTAATCTCCAACCACAAGGGGATGTAGGTACAAAACTCCAGAGGGTAAGGTCTGAACCAGTGGACAAATCTGGAACAACAGATAGACAAATAATAAAGGTAGAAATCAGGTACCTGAAGGCCTCCATGCTCCTTGGAACCCATGAGTTTGAAGAAGACCCTGTGGGGGGGGTCTTACCATGCCATAGGAAGGACAAAATAATTATATCTATTTGAGTAAACCAGGACTTTGGTAGGGTATAATTAAAACATCTGCAGTGAGTAAAGTAATCAGGGTAGGACATTCATTTTTATAATACTAAGGTGACCCCATAACGAAAGAGGTAAAAGGACCCAATGCTGCAGGTCTGTGTCTATACTACTGACTATTGCATCCATATTATATTGTTTCATTTTAGATGGTAATGTGCTTATATACATACCCAAATATTTCAGTTCATCCCATACCGAGACTGACCCCAGATGCTCCACCTCGGTCTGCAGGGTAATACCATTTAGTACATCACCTCTGTCTTAGTTAAATTTAATTTATAATTAGATAAGGAACCAAAATCTGAGATAACATCCAGGGCAGCAGGCAGGGACGAGGCAGGGGAGGTGATATGCAGAAGAATATCATCTGCATAAACCAAGAGTTTATATTGATGCGGTCCGATAGGGATACCCGAGACCGGAGGGGATAGTTTAAACTTTCTGGTTAATAGCTCAAGAAATAGATTGAAAAGAAAGGGTGAAAGTGGGCATCCCTGCCTAGTGCCCTGATGCAAATGAAAAGGGGTGGATAGTACTCCACTGCAAATGATGTGAGCCGAGGGATGGGAATAGAGTACCTGAACCCACTGGACAGAGGTAGCAGGGATGTGAAATGTAGTTAATAAATGAAATATGTAATCCCATGAGACCCTATCAAAGGTTTTTTTCTGCATACAGGGAGATCAGCACTGATGAAATACTAGAATCCCTGGATGCAGAAATAAGGTGGGAAAGGGTACGTAAGTGGTCTGCGGAGAGCCATCCCACCATGAAGCCAACTTGTTCTTGACTCATAAGAGAGTGCCAGACCTGGTTCAGCCTACCAGCCAACACCTTAGCAAGAATTTTAAAGTTGGCATTGATAAGGGATATTGGCCAGTAATTTGAGACCAACAAGGGGTCTCTACCAGACTTTGGTAGCACCACAATAGTGGCCTTGGTGAGGGAAAAATCTGAAAGACCCTCCTTAAAGATGTAGTTGAAGGTGTCAAGGAGTACAGGCACTGACTGATGTTTGAAAGTTTTAACAAAATTGGAGGTGTAGCCATCTGGGCCTGGAGCTTTATCAGGTGATAAGGCGTCTATGGCTGCCAAAATCTAGGACAGACTCAAAGGATATTGCAAATATTCAATTTAGGGGTGTCCAATTGGGGGAGAGCCACACCCTGCAAAAGAGCTCTTGACGAGTCTCATAGAAAAGAGACATGGGTGGCTAATACAAAGATGTATAATACTCCTGAAAATGACCTACAATGTCTTGAGGGGAGGTGAGAATTTTACCTGCATCGTTGCGAAGGGTGAAGACAATACTTTCTGCAGTCTGTGATTGGCGGTGCAAAGCCAGGAGTTTCCCAACCTTCTCCTCTTGATCGAAGTACTTAACTTTGGAGTGCAAGATTAAATGTTCCACCTTCTCACCAAGCAGGGCATGGTATTTTGACTGAAGGGTTTCTAAATGTTCCCAATCAGATTGAGAAGAGATCAGGGAAAGCTGCCTTTCCATTACCCTGATCTAATCCAAAAGGGAAGACAGCTCGCGCAAGGCCTTTCATTTATGGACAGAAGCCAAGTAGATAACTTCACCACGAAGTGAACATTTCAGCGCCCCCCACCAAAGAAAGTCTAGCATAGAGTAAGAAGGACAATTGAACTCCAAAAAGGAAGTAATGAAGCGCTAAATATGTTTAACCAAGTAGTCAGATTTAAGCAGTTGAGCATTAAACTGTCAAACCTTGTCCGGGCCCAAAGAAGGGGAAAAACTTAAGTGAAACACAGTAGGGTGATGATCAGATACAGCTTTGTCCAAATACTGATAGGACAAGACACCCAAAATATGTTCAATTCCCAATAGAAAGTAACCAATCCTTGAGAAAGTGTGGTGGGGAAGCGAATGAAATGAATATTCACACTGAGCAGGATTCGATGTCCACCAGGGATCTATAAGACCAAGCGAGTCCATAAAGTCCCGAAGGGCCAACTGCCCTGGGGAAAGCACTAAACGATAAGGACCAGATCTGTCAAGCCCATTACAGTGAACCATACTCCAATCCCTCCTAAAAGCATGGGCATTGAAGTCCATGATGCTAGTTGCTCCGTTAAAGAAGTGAAAAAGGTAAAAAGATAGAATCTTCAACCATTGGCCCATTGACAGCCCTGAGTATTTATTTATTTATTTATTTATTTATTTATTTATTTATTTATTTAATTCTAGGATTACAAGTACCTTTGAGCCAAGGCTCTTTTACAAAGGTTCCATGTTAGTTTGAGACAATATACAGTACATTACAAGGTAAATGCAGTTTCAGACAGACTATACAGAACAGACGCACCATAAAATGAGCGTACAAAGCTACTAGGCTAAAAAAGGTAGGGTGGGAAGGGAGAGCAGGGGGCAACAAGAGGGACAGAGGAGGTATGAGCAGCCAGAGGAGGTTGGTGAACATAGAGAAGTGCAGATAGCGGGGCTGGGGGGGGAGGAGGAGAAGGAGGAGGAGGAAGGGGAGGGAGAGGAGAAGGCAAGTGCTGAGCATGGTATTGCAGGACTAAATGAAGTGGAATGGAAAAGCTGGCTAGGAGTGGCAGTCACAGGTGCTTGAAGCAGTGAGGTAAAGCCGGAGCCTTTTTGTGAAAAGTTCTTGTGAGGGAGAGGAGGAGATCTCGATGTTGAGGCTGTTCAGCCAGCCAGGGGCCCTGTAGGCAAAAGATCATTGACCCAGGGAGGTTCTGCGGTGTGGGATCTTCAGGAGTTGGTATTCAGAGCCCCTTGTGCAATGGCTATTATTATTAGCGCTAAGGAGAGATTGGACCCCAGGAGGGGCAAGGCCCATGGATATCTTCCTAGCCATAGTACAGGTTAGGTATTTTAGGCGATTAGACAGTTGGAGCCAGCCTGTTTGTGCATATAGATCACACATATGGGTTAGTCGATGAGATCCTGTAGTAAGTCGACAGGCTTTGTTGAGTGATGTAGAAATGCGTTTGAGGGCAGTTGACGAAGCTGATCCATATATGATGAGGCCATAGTCGATTATGCAGACAATGGAGCTTTGTACTGCAATACTTAGGGTAGGTGGAGTTAGGCAAGACCTGTGCCTGTAGAGAAGGCCGAGACGTATGTTGGCAGCCTTAGCAACATTGTCAATGTGGGCCCCATAGGAAAGGTTACTATCTAGCATGATCTCTAGGTATTTAAAGGTTTGAACCTGTTCAAGGGTAGATCCAAGATGGTTAGTGATGTTCAGGGGGACAGCCTGTTCTTACTGTGGGAGTTACTAAAAAGCATGGTCTTAGTTTTTTTGTGGTTGAGAATGAGTCTCTGTTTGCTGAACCAACTATCCACTGATGCAAAACCAAGCTGGAGATTATTTTGCAGGGATTGGGTGTCCTTGTGGGAGGAGTGAATTATGGCATCATCAACACAGAGTATAATTTTTTCTCCACAGGATTGAGGGAGTTTATTTAGAAAGAGTGAAAATAGAAGGGGGCCAAGGATAGAGCCCTGGGGAACTCCTGAGTGGACTGACGTAGTGTTGGAGAGAACATTGGCAATTTTTACCTGCTGCGTTCTGTTTTCCAGGTAGCTTCTAAACCAGGCCGTGGTGACAGGGGAGAGGCCAGAAGTTGAAAGCTGGTCCAATAGTAGACAGTGATGAACTGTGTCAAAGGCCTTGATTAAGTCTATGAAGACTGAGCCCTTAAGGTGACCGTTGTCCAGTGAATTGTGGATGGCTCCAGTTAGTTCCAAGAGTGCAGATGTGGTGCTATGCCCCTTCCTGAAGCCATGCTGTTGTGTACATAAGATGTTGTGTCTGTCAAGGTAGTCTGAGAGTTGGTCAGCGACAAGTCGTTCAAGAGCTTTTGAGAGGGGTGGAAGTATAGAGATTGGACGGTAGTTTGCGTGGTTGGTCTTGTCGCCAGTTTTGTGAACAGGGGTAATGATTGTGGATTTCTATCTGTCAGGGAACTGGCTAAGGCTGAGGGAGAGGTTGAAGATCTTAGTGAGTGGACTTATGACTTCGTCAAGAGTAAGGGACAGCAGTTTTAGGTCCAGAGAGTCCCCGCTATGTCTTGATTTGACTATTGCCTTCCTAATGTACTTGTAGGCTTCATGTTTCTTGATAGCTTTGAAGTAGAAGGGTGGGAGTGATGGAGAGTGTGGGGCTTCTTAGTGCTTTCAGAGGTATCGATTTAATTGAAGAAGTCAGGGAGGAGGAGGACAGAGCTGAGATCTGTGAAAGCAGTATTGAAGGTATTTGCGATAGCCATAGGGTCCAGCATTATATCTCCATCTGTAACAAGCATAGTGGGGATGTTTTTGACTGCTTTCCTGTCACTTCTTTGATGTTGTTCCAGAACTCTCTTCCATTTCTCCATGTATTAGTGAGGGCATCCCTGTAGTGGGTGCTTTTGCGAAGTCTGATGGCTTTTGTGCAATCATTACGCGCATGTTTATAGTTCTGGATATCTGTTGGTGACCCAGAGTCTCGGGGCAAAAGCCAGAGGTGGTTCCTTGATTTTATCTGCGCTAATAAGTCAGCGGTAAGCCAGGGGTTGCAAAGTGACTTGATTTTACGTATTTTCTGGGGAGCGTAGATGTCACAGGCTGCGTTGAAGGTGGAGATGAAGGAACCCAAGGCTGAGTTAACATCAGTAGCATTGTAAATAGTCGACCAGTCTCACTGCCTGAGGTTTGATTTAAGGAGGTTCAAATTACCACGAGGCAGGATTCTGCTATTGATGACTGATGGTGGGAGGTTGCAGAATTTGTTAGACCATTCCCTGATAACAGGGGAGTGGTCACTAAGAGAGTCCAGCAGGATGGAGATATTAGAGATGCGGGCAGGGTGGCTGGTAAGAACCCAATCAAGGAGGGAGCTGGTACTGGTTCTATAGTTGTGCCTGGTAGGGGAGGCAACCATTTGGGTGAGGTTTATTGCGGAGATGGCATCCTTGAGTCCACCAGGGTCTGGGGCAAGCCAGTTGAAGTTAAAGTCACCAAGCATGATGAGCTCTGTTCCAGGTGGTTGTGCTCAGCCAAAGTCCAGGGTTGCATTGAGACCTTTTACTTGCTCTCTAGGCGGGATGTAGACTGCAGCAATTGTGAGGGCTTTACTGTGTGCACCGAGGATGATCCTAATTGGGAGGATCTGAGCAGATGAGTCAGTGGAAGGAGCGGTTAGGGGGTGGCTGAGGAGAGATTCCTTGAGGTAAATTGCACAGCCCCCACCTCTTTTGGCCTGTCGATTGAGTCTGAAGACAGTGTAACCTGGTAAGGCAATTGTCATGTCAGGGACTTTTGTTGTAAGCTAGGTTTCAACAATCACGATGATGTCGGGTATAACATCCAGATGGCCCAGAACAGCATGGAAAATAAGAAATCTGCATTGCAATGGGGTAAGAAGCTGGGGATATGCGCTGCAAAAACAAAGCTGCATCTGGATCTTCATGTGGTGAAAGCATCAGAGACGTGCTGCAAAAACAAAGCCACAGGTAGATCTTTGTGCAATGAAAGCACTGCCCCCGAATCCTTGTATGAGGCAGGGTCAGCAAACATGAGGCAAACTTAGCCAACTCAGAAGGAGCAGGTAAAATGGGGAAAGCAGAAGCTATGACAGGCAAGGGGGTGCAGTTCCATGGAGTGAGTCCATACAGTGGTGAGGCCCCGAGTAACAAATAGGGAATACAGCAGTTCAATTCAGTCATCGACAGGGAGATCAACGAAACAAAGCAACTCCAGGGAGATACCCAACACACTGTTAAGCCAGGAAGCCACTAAAGAAAAAGACAAATTCAGCCTCATTTAAACAGGTCCAGGAGGAGTCGCTGAAGTTCCTTGGCTGCTTGCTGACTCTCATCAAAAGAGTGCCAGCTGTCATGGACTCCCCTTGCTTCATTTTCAATCCTGAAGGAGGAAAAAGCACGTCCTTATCTAATGCAGCATAAGGTGAGGATCACGTCCCTCCCCTCCAGGGACTCAACACCATGTAAAGGTCAAATGGCCTAATTTCACTTCACACAACTGTTCTAGTTGAAAGTTAATCTGTTAATGTTTACATTGTTGTTTATTGGTTCACTATTTTTACCATCTCGGAACACTGCCCATGCCAATGGAGCTGTCTAACAAGACTCATCTGGCAGATCTGGGCAGCCCCTTCCGTACTTAAATTGCAATTACAGTTACACTATAGGATTAATGTAAGGATGTTGCACATACAGCTTATAATGTTGATGAATAGATGGAATGTATTTTACATGTGCACCTGTGTAAGGCCTCCTTCTCAAGTAGGCACTAGCACAGGAACTAGAGGTGACTGGTGACAAGAGATGGGGGTAGATCTCTTGATTACTCTGCCAAGGGTAGGTACTATTCCTACAGACCAGAAAGTAAACAGAATTGGCAGACTTGGTTTCCAGTGTATAAGGTCCCTCCTGGTATTTATTACATTCTCCAGTGACTAGCACTGGAGTGACCTCGGCTACCTCCTGGAATGTGAGGGGTCTAAATTCCCCTATAAAAAGGAAAATAATTCTAAACAGACTAAAACAGCTTAACTCACAGATTGCCTTCATACAGGAAACCAAACTGTCAAATCTAGAAGCCACCAAACTAGTAAGGGAATGGGTGGGATGGGATGTACACAGTTTGGCCAAGTCTGCCAAATGTAGGGTCTCAATTCTCTGTCACAAAAAAATAAAGTGAATATTACTGGACCACAAAAAAGATGAAGAAGGGCACTGGATGATGGCTAAAGTGTCTACCCCACAGGTAAACTGGTTCTTATCAATGTTTATGCCCCAAATGACCTTCCTGACTTTTATCATGGGTAATCACAAATGCTTTCAGACTTTATGGACAGTGATACAGGGATCATAATTGGGGAGGGGGCATGAACCTCACTGCTGACTATTTTGTAGACATATCCAACTCAAAACCAGAACTTCATCCTAAATCACTTCTAGCTTTCAAAGGCTTAATTAGCCTGCACACCCTGCAGGACATCTGGAGATTCTAACACTTGACTGATAGGGACTACACTTATTTTTCTGCCACCAGACAGATGGCCAGTAGGCTAGACTATTGGTTCACCTCCCCCCAAATCTCTAAAAAGGTGGTGAATGCAAAAATTATCCCCCTATATCTTTCTGACCATGCCCCCCTAGCGACAGCCCAGACGGACAACCCTGCTCTGAAAAAATCCCTTACATGGCACCTTAACCCCCTGCTACTGCAGGATGCAGATTGTAAAACCTGGGTGTCAAAAGGAACCCAAAATTATTTTGCAGACAATCCACCAGAGATGATATCATGTGTAGCTATCTGGGAGGCCTTTAAGGCCACCTGCAGGGCAAAATAATCAGCTATGCCTCACACCGCAGACAGAAAACGGAGGAGGAAGCGGACAATCTAGAGCAGTTACTGGCAAACAAAGAATCTTTATACAAGGCAAACCCTGGAAAGCTTATATCTTATTCCCTAATCTATGAGATTGTCAACCTCAGACTACAGTTAAACACTCTTGCCACTAGGAAAGCAGAATTACAGAGCCAAAGAATGCAACACAGATATTGGGCTCAAAGGGGAACAGTCAGGGAAACTGTTAGTCTTCAGGCTGAAAAAATGACAGGCTGCAAGACATATAACACAGTTGCAAAACAAAAATGGGCAGCCTCAGGCTACAGAAGCGAGGCTAAATCAGGCCATCTTAGAGTTCTGTAAGACTCTATAGCACTCATATTAAATGGGATGTACAAAAATATGCAGCTTTTATTTCTAACCTAAATTTGCCCCGACTTATTGACTCTCATAGGGACCTTCTGGACTCCCCACTGACAGAACATGAAGTCAGAGAAGCAGTAAGAAGCATGGCCCCACACAAGGCCTCAGGAGGGGATGGTTTCTTTGTTGATATGTACAAACTGGTCCAGGATGCTGTCTCCCTTTCCCTGCCCAGTATGGTGCAAGAGGCCTTGAACAAAGGAGGGCTCCCTAACACTCTGAGGGAAGCTTTCATAACTGTGCTCCCCAAGGAGAGGAAGGATCCCTATCTCCCCTTGAGCTATAGGCCCATCTCTCTCATAAATGCTGACATGAAGATTCTGGCTAAAGCCCTAGCAGCCCGATTAGAAAAAGTGCTTCCAAACCTAATTCACCCATCCTAAGTGGGGTTTGTTAAAGGGTGAGTAAGTGCAGATCACCTTCAAGCACTAGTGACATTATTGCAAGAAGCATTGGCGATTCCCACCCCAGCTGCAGCCATTATGGTTGACTTTGATAAAACCTTTCAACTCAGTGGAGTGGGAATTTCTACATGCTACCCTGCTGCACCTGAACTTTGACCCCATTTTTAGCAATTGGGTTAAAACACTATACACCAACCCTACTGCAAGGGTCCTCACTAATAACACCCTCTCTGAACCATTCAGTCTATACAGGGGAACCTGACAAGAATGCCCCTTGTCACCCATGCTTTTCATACTGGCCATTGAGACCCTAGCATGTGCAATTCGAGAACACCTGAACATATAAGGGCTGGAGGTGGGTGGGATTGCATCTCACACTGTGCTTTATGCAGATGACTATCCCATCCTAACTAAGGATCTGCAAGCTAGTCTACCCTACATCGTGTCTTTACTTGACTCCTTTGTAAACATATCAGGACTTTGCATTAACACTAACAAAACTGAGGTACTTCCCCTCAACTCCATTGCCTCCCAACACATGCTGGAAAACACAAGCCTAGCATGGGCTAAGAAGGGCATAAAATACCTGGGAATGGTTATAACCTCAAATATACAGACTCTTATGGAAAATAACTCCCCCCCTCTATTTACCCAGTTACAATCTGAAGTCCAAAGATGGAAACACCTTACCGTAGCCATGCCCAGAATAATTACTGCGTTAAAAATTATGTTTGCAACAAGAAGTTTTTACCTTATGTCCCACCTTCCTCTAGAATTTCCTGGCAAATGGTTGCAAAAATTGGACTCCTCAATAGGCAATTTCTAGTGAGACTCTACTAAGCCACTGCATAGTAGGGCAAAATTAAGAGCGCCATGGAATAAAGGAGGATGGAGGTTCCCCAATTTCCATCTCTGTGCCTATGCTTTTTCAGTAGCTAGAACTTGCAGGATATTTCAAGATCTAGGCCCAAACAAACCTGCATGGTGTGACTTACAGCATAAGATACTGGGGGGGCACTGATTTGTCAGCCTATTTAGAAGACCCATTGCCTGGCTAGTTGAAACAAGCATGTGTCAATGCCGAATGTTTGCTTGCTGGCATTGGCAATGGTAGTGTAGAAGCTACAGAGCTGCGTAATAGGAATGGCAGTGAAGTATTGAACTGAAGCCAACCTCACCACCACCCTGCAGAGAGTGACAGGCATTGGGGTGTGCGTTTGGGTAGTCAGGCATAACGGTCACGCCATTTCACCACTCCCCACCCTGCAGATACTGACAAGTGTCACGGTGTTCCTTGGAGTCTTTGGCCCTTATGCGCACCCCATTTCATTAGGAAATACGGTGAGATGGGTGCGATATAAGAGAATGGGGTGAACTTTGGGGCCAAAGAGTCCAAGGCATACCTCGATGCCTCTCACTGGCTGCAGGGTGTGGAATGGTATGAGCGTTACAGGCAAGAATCCCAAGTCACACCCCTGATGCCTGTCATTCTCTACAGGGTTGGGTGTTATGGTTGGAAACCCTAATACCTCAGGCATTCGTTGGTATTTTCACTCCAAATTTTCAACATGTTTTTTGTGACCCCACCTCATGAACAGGGGGAATATCAGTTTGTTAGCCAAAGCTGCTTATGCACAGCGACTACAGCATTTAGCACCACAGGTGCAAAAACATTCAAACAGGATGTAAAAAATGACAGCTGTACTGTTTATGGGGAGGTGTAAAAAATGGCAATGTTGTGAATCTGCAGTAAAAATATTAAAAAAAATGGTGACGTCACGAGCGCACATAGAAACTGTGCAACGCACACCCGTAATATAATTAGGTTGGGGATTTTTTACAGCAGATTGTCAACTCAGGCATTTTGGTGCCTCCGATCATGAACAGTGTCACTGTAATTTTTTATCTGTGCTGAACAATGATTTCCTACAGCGACATATGCATCTCTCGCTGAAAGTGTGAAAAACACTACTTAGCCATGTTTGAAAAATGACAGCTGTACTGTTCATAAGGAAGTGTGGAAAATGCCACTGGTGAAAATCTGACTGAAAATATTACAAAGTCAAGAACTTATTAGGGTGCGTGGAAACTGCACAATGCTCACTCGTAACACAGTCATTTTATGGACTTTTGTTACCAAATTTTCAACATAGCCATTTTAAGACCTCTGCTCATGAACAGTGTAACCGTGATTTTCTTAATCTGTCCTAAACATTGCTTTCGCACACCAACAGCACCATTGTGCGCTACATGTGCGAAAACACATTTTGGGTGACATATGAAAAATGGTAGCTGTACTGTTCATAAGGAAGTGTAATAAAATGGCAATGTTGAAAATCTGGAGTGAAAATATTAAATTCGCAAACTTACGAGCATGCATAGGAACTGCGCAACACATGCTCGTAAAACAGTCATTTTTAGGAATTTTTTCACCAAATTTTCAACATAGCCATTTTAAGACCTCTGCTCATGAACAGTGTCACTGTGATTTTCTTAATGTGTCCCATACATTGATTTTGCACATCGACTGCGCCATTGTGCGCTACATGGGAAGAAACACATTTTGGGCAAGATGTGAAAAATGACAGCTGTACTGCTCATAAGGAGGTGTGGTAAAATGGCAATGTTGAAAATCTGGAGTGAAAATATTGAAAATTCGCGAACTTATGAGCCTGCGTAGGAACTACGCAATGCACCCTCATAAAACAGTCATTTTAAGGAATTTTTTCACCAAATTTTCAACATAGCCATTTTACAACCTCTGCTCATGAACAGTGTCACTGTGATTTTCTTAATTTTTCCTGTACATTGATTTCGCACACCGATGGCGCCATTGTGCGCTACAGGGGCGGAAACACATTTTGGGTGAGATGTGAAAAATGACAGCTGTACTTCTGATAAGAAGGTGTGGTAAAATGGCAATGTTGAAAATCTGGAGTGAAAATATTGAAAATTCACAAACTTACAAGCGTGCATAAGAACTGTACAACCCACGCTCGTAAAACAGTCATTTTTTGGAATTTTTTCACCAAATTTTCAACATAGCCATTTTAAGACCTTTGTCATGAACAGTGTCACTGTGATTTTCTTAATTTGTCCCGTACATTGATTTCGCACACCGACTGCACCACTGTGCGCTACATGGGCGGAAACACATTTTGGGTGAGACGTGAAAAATGACAGCTGTACTCTTATGTACTCATAAGACGGTGTGGTAAAATGGCAATGTTGAAAATCTGGAGTGAAAATATTGAAAATTCATAACTTACAAGCCTGCGTGAAACTGCAAGTAACGCACGCTAGGAACAGTCATTTTTTTGATTTTGCTCACATTAACAGCTTGGACCCTTCTAGAGGATGTCACTGTCATTGAAGTTTTAGCCTAAAGGTGATTTCATGCAGTGATCGTGCAGTGACTGTAAAATCACCCTTCGGGCCCGAATAACGCCATGACAGTGACATCATTCATGAGAAGGGGTCCCAAAAACCCCATGTTGAAAATTTGGTGCAAAAATTCCCAAAATTGCCTGAGATATGCAATAAAGTTGAAAACCCCTATCTAGCCCATTATACAGCTTACCGGCATTTCCTCAGTTCGCGGTCGGCTTTGAAGAGTGCAGACGTGTTCCCGCCACCGAAGATTGTCACGCTGAGCTCGGAGGTAAGTGTGTGGGGTGGGGGTGGGAAGCAGGTGCACAGGGTGGGTGCGGGTTGTGGGAGGAGGGGCTGGGAGACCTGCGGACCGCTTTTATTTTGCAGGTTAGAAAAAAAAAAGATGATGTGGGACGTTTTCCACGCTGGGGTGGGCTCCCAGCATGGCACAAGGATGGCTGGGGGGGCCATGGAGCCGACAGGGGATTGGGCACCCCTGTTGGCCATATGATCAGTTGCCACGCTGGGGTGGGCTCCCAGCATGGCACTCAGTCCTCGGGGGGTGAGGACAATGGAGCCGATGGGGGATTGGGCACCCCCGTCGGCTATTCTATCAGTTGCCACGCTGGGGTGAGCACCCAGCATGGCATGTGGAAGAAGCGGAGGGAGCACAGCACAAGCTGATGGGGGATTGGGCACCCTCCCATCGGCTGTACGTGTGTGCTGGGGGAGCAGGCACGCAGTGCTTCGCGTTGTGGTGTGTGTGTGTGTGTGTGTGTGTGTGTAGGGGGAGCGCATGAGCAGGCAATATCTTATCGCTGCTCACTGAAGCGTAGCTCCCCCTTTCAACTGTATGCCACTGCATTTTGGAGCTTATCATAGACAGCTCCAGCATGCATTGGCTTACAGGGTCCGCGCCTGCCAACACACTGATTGAATTGGAGGAGGAGGTGACACATCTCTGAAATCTCGGATGATGGCACTATGTTTCTTGCACATGCATGCAAGCAAACATAAAAATGGAGGGTTATTCAAGATGATCATGGAGCTTGGCAAAAAGTCTGCCAAATCACTAAATCATGTATGAGTCCTGGATCACTGCTATACTTCTGAAATAACCCCAACTGCTTAATTAAAGTGGTGACATGACAATAAATGATTAACAAAACAAAGATATCTATTCGTCAAAACATACCAGGTGATCCAAATCTAGTGGGTATTACTCCCCTAGTAATGCCCACTGTTGCTATCCCTCTGATATCCACCAAAAACCAAGGTTGCATACGATAATGCCCACTATTGAAGTATTGATATCAAACCACTAACACAATGCGTTTCCACACTGTATAAATGAATATCTCCCATCCACCTGATGGACATTGGTGTAAACGAAACAATGCCAGTAGTGAGCAGTGAACCGAGTGAGCTTCACGGAAAGAGTGAAGCCGACAATGGAACAGCACATCTTCAGACTGAACAGATGCCGTTCAATCCGTTCAGCATGCAAAACTTCACGATCAATGGATATGTTATTTTGTGTTATTATTCTGGACAGACATATAGAGGAATAGGAAAGTAACACGAGTCTTACCAGAGAAACTAAGCAGTAAACGTGCAAACCTGTGCACCTGTAGGAAGTATTCCTGTTGCGCATGACGTAGATAGGTTAAATGTTTCTATGAGTTAAAACAATCTATGTTGAAAGTTAACATTTTTTCTTAGTAGTATTATAGAGTTCTAATTTCTGAACCATTAAAAGTACTGTAAAAAAGCTAGACAATCAGAAATGTTCACTTTCCATACCTCAGACATGAAAAAATTATGCTAATTAGATAGGGTCACATCCCAGCATTGTTAACAAACATCTAACAGAAATCATTAGAGAGTGAAATAAAAACAAATTGTACATATCATCCTTAAAAAAATATAGCATTGCACAAATCATTATGTTGCCTTTCAATAAATAAACAATTAATGTTTAGAAAAAATAAACACCACCGTATGAATAAATATGGGTGCAATAAAATCAGAGTTTCTGTATTTTTGTCAGTACAATTCATATATTATAAAACAGTGCATGTATGTGTATGTATAATATATTAAAATATATAATGCAACACTTCACACTTCCACATTAGCCATGTTACAAGAGCATTAATCCATGACAGAGGAGGGCTGTACTAGGGGATTAATGCCTGATGTTGGTTGGAGGCACTCAGCCTGTGGTCTCATGCCCCAAACCCCCCAACCAGGCATTAATCCCCTAATACAGTCCTCCTCTGTCATGGATTAATGCTTACATAAACCGATAAACAGGCCTACAAAGCAGGACAATCAGATCATTAGGATAAGAGACATCCTTACTTCTGACAATCTTACATTTGAGTCCTTCTCCTTCCTCTTTAACAGATAACTACCTACAACCCCCAATGAGATTTTTGGAAATGCCTTCAACTGAGGCATGCTCAAACTATTTGGTTACATAAGGCCTGCTCATGCCAAACATGCTGCAGACAAAAGAAAAAGCATCCGGCCCCCCGAGCAGCTGGCAACACAAGCCAAAAGGCCTAGCTGACCTAAAATACAAAATACTTAGAGACACTGCCCCAGACCCTACTACTAGAGCTCAGAGTAAGTGGCAAGAAATGCTCCATATATCTCTATCAGATGAAGACTCAGCTGCTTGCTGGGCATCTGCTAAAAAGGCATGTTCTGAGCCATAAAGCCTCCTGATAAAGAATAAGGTACAACACTTATGGTACTGCACCCCAACTCATTTAAAAACAATGGGGCTAATACCAGATAATAATTGCTGAAGATGTTGAGTGAGGGGTGTAGCTCTCCTCCATATTCTTTAGCACTGCCCATCAATCTGCCCAGTCTGGGAGAAGGTCATAGCCTGCTACTCCAGAATTTTAAACAGCAGACTACCACTTCCGCCTTCACTGTGGATATTGGGACACCTTCCAAAAAATTTAAAGCTGCTATACCAACATAAATTATGGCTGATACAGACCTCTGTAAAAGTCAAAAGAGCTCTGCTGAGAAAGTGGAACTCTACTGAAATTCCGGAATGGTTAATGTCCATGGAAAAATTGTCTAAATTAATCAAAATGTCCCACTTTGCTGCTGGGACCACTACCCAGTTCCTAGATAGATGGCCCCCTTTTGCTCCTACATCTCCTTGAAAGGATGCTTGGTCACTCCCTTACAGAGTAAATATCTTTTAAGCACCCTCCCAAAGCCCAGTGTCAGAAATCATGTCTCTCTAAGGCCTCAGACCCCAATTCTACTATCTGTCTCAAATGTAACTATCCTCTCCAGTACAGTAATGCTTGTGCAATCTTTTTTTTTCTTTGAATATAGCCTAGAATTGCTCTTTGTTCATGCTAAGATGTTAACACATATGTACCTAATGTTTTAGTAAAAAGTTAATTCTGTATGTTCAAGTTTATTGCAGGAAAACTCCATTAAGCAAGCTCATTCACAAGGAAGTCCTGAGGAACGTATACCGACAAAGGAAATTACATACATACAATCTTGATACATAAAAGTATATGGTACATGTGGTACATAGTGCTCAAAATAAGACATAAAAAGGTAATATTATAAATGTAACCTGGAGAAATCATTAAAAGTAGAGAAACTACAGCCAAAGTAGTTGGAACAAGAGCAATAGGATGCATAAAATGAACGGAAAGTATCAGATAAGTGCAACAGGTAGTGGAGAGGGAGAAGAGAGGGAGGATTGTGTGAGGGAGAAGGGGAAGGGAAAAGGAGGAAAATACAGAGGAATATCGAAAGTAAGGATGACTGAAATAAAGACTAAAGGGAGGGTGGGGAAGGAAAAGGAGAGGTAAGTAGAATTAGAGAAGTAGAAAAATTAGGGAGGGGAACTCAGTTGTTGATATAAAAGTCAACAGTCAAGTAAGCACCAGAATGTACTGTATGTCATGTAAGGTTCAAACATGCAACATCCTTTTTGACATGTTTAAATATCAAATGTCAGCTGATGTAAGCTCTGTTTGTTTTATCTGTTCATACCTATGTTGTAGACTTGAAAATTTGAAACATTAATAAAAAGATTAGCAGAAAAAAAAGAAATTCAATACCAGAAAGTGCAAGGAAATCCACTTAGGGAACAAAACCCCAGGACAGAGTGCTGGATGAGAGGGATGAATCTTAGTACTACATCTGAGGAACAAGGTTTTGGAGTTATCAGCAGTGACTCCATAAAGCAATCAAGTCCATGCAATGAGGCTTATAACAAGGCAAGTAGGAGGCTGGGATGTATCGGGAGGAGTATTGATAGCAGAAATAGAGAGGTAATAATTACCTGTATAGATCCCTTGTGAGGCCACATAGAAACATAGAATTTGATCACAGAGATGGACCACTTGGCACATCCAGTCTGCCCATTCCTCCCTACCTATGCTATTACCACAGACTGGGCCCAATATAAGGCTCTTTCTCCCTCCCACCCCTTTCTTCCCACTATGATTCCCTTAAGTTTACCCATGTAGTTTTGAACCCCACCACTATGGATAACAGAATCAGGAAGGAGAATGGAGGGGGATGGGGAGGGCTAGGACCCTGGAGGAACAGTAGGTTCCAAGGTTTATTAGAGAACTCAAGTGGACTGGATAGACTGCTGGTCTTTTTCTGCCATCATTGTCTATATCTAGGTTTCTAGGTTTCATTCTTTACATATGTGTTTCATGAAATACACAGTAGGTACAAATAATGTTTAGCAAATAAGAATTATACTTTATCAGTTAGAATTTTGTATTTTATTGACTGTTTGTAATTTAGTTTTGTCCCCCCACTAGTACTCTTTCTACCTACACATTAGCACTTCATCTATCATGCACTCCGGGGACTCTGAGATTTTGCTGGGTAATTATTTTCTCTATGCTTCACTGTCTTTCTCCTGACTTCTAATTGATACTTTTATGCCTGACAATGTTACCTGTAACAGCCAACTTTGTGAGATGTTGATGACTGTCACAGCAGATCACTTCCAAGCAGCTGCTTAGATACTCTCCTTTGAAGATTAGTGACAGCTGTTGTCACTTTTATGTGACAGCTAAGCATTTAAATAAGACATCAGGTTCTTTGACAACTTGTAGCCATGCCCCCCCCCCAATGAACATGTCTTGAAGCATCAGGGCACCTGGCTGTATAACTGTAGTTGTATGTACACCATTTTGTGAATAAAGTTCACCATTATTTTTGCATTCTTGGTTGTGTGCTGGTTTTTGTTTTGGAGCACAGCAAGGAAGCCAGCAAGAAAGTGGAGAACCAGAAGGAGACAATGGGGAAGGTGCAAGGACAAAAGAAATATAGATTGACCTGAGGAGATTGGCCAAGGACAAAAAACAAAAACTCAAGAATCACTAAACTTATCCAGCATAACTTTAATTACATGTCAAACCAACCATCTTAAAAAAAGGATGTTCTTTTGTCCTAACAGCACCCCCAACAAAGTTCAAATCAGGGTAGACTTTTTCAAATTATCTTGAAAACTCAATCTAAAATATAATTACTTAAATATAAATCTGAGCAACATGAGCCTATATACTTTGAACTGTTATAAGTAACTCTCAAGAGTCTGAGGTAGATCCCAGTGAAAGCACAAACTTGACTGCAGAGATATAAAACAAAGGAATTTGGACTGAACACTACAATATAATGAAAATTTGAAAGGCCTTGAACAACTGCTTAGGTTCAATGAAGAACAAGGAGTCAAAAGTGACTTGAATCTACTGGACAGTGAGACGGTTTGTTTTCAAACAAACCACCTACTGGATCTGTTTAAACTGAGTCTGAAAAATGTAGGTTTAAAAATCTTAGGAAGAAACTGTTCAAACCGAAATCCATGTTCACTCTGGCTGTATCCTGCAATGCTATACATATATTTGAAAAGATGATGACTAAAGAAATCTTGGAAGTTGTAAGTGAATGTAAAATTCATCCATGGTTCAATGTTACCCACAAGGAAGTGGCAGCTTTGAATGAACTTGCAGAAATGCAAGAAATTGTTATAAAACCTGCTATAAGGGGTGGGTAATATTCTTATCACGGACAGAGAGAGACACATTGAGATAGTACTGCAACTAATAGGTGACTGGAATAGGTATCAGAAACTACAGGGTGATCCTGCCAATTAATATAAGAAGGACATGCTAGTAATGCTAGAGTCAGCAGTTCTTCATAAAAACATTACCCAGAATTAATTCTAGTTCATCTGGAATGATAACCCTTGGATACCTACAGTATATTCATTACCCAAGATACACAAAAGCATCACTGACCCCCATGAGAAGACCAACTGTGTCTAGGGTAAATTTTCTCACAGAGATATTGGGAAAATGTAGTGACTTCTTTCTTAGAAGTGAAGTCACCAAACTTAAGTCACGTGTGAGGGACACTATGGATATTTTGAATAAGCTACAAACTCAACAATAGGAGGAGAATTATCTATGGATCAGCATATATGCTGAGAGTTTGTACATGAACAAATAACACAAAGGTGGTCAGAGAGATTGTGATATTATTTTATAAAGGATGGGGTTTGTCGATGTGGTACCAAAAGGGTTCATTATGAAAGGACTGAAATTTATTTTTAAAGCATAATTTTGTTCAGTTCAAGGGATACTTCTTTAGGTAAACATGTGAGACTGTGATGGGTTCTACCATGCCATTATCCTATCTCAACCTGATGTTGGTAGTTTGTAAGGAGAGTACTGTCTTTGACTCAGCTAAGAACCTACTTTATACACAGGCAATGTTGTCATGTGGTTTTGCTTTATTGACAGCATTGTCTGTCCAGGGGACAGCTCTACTAAAGAAGCTACAGAATTTGTCTAGTGGCTTAACCAGTCCAGAACATCCTAAATCTGAAATTTATCAGTACAATGGATAGGAAACAGGTTAATTTCCTAGATGTGGTTCTGAAGGTTGTCAATGGAAAAATTCAGAGTGAAGGATACTTTTTTGTAGCTTTCTTTATGCTCCCCTAAGCTGAATAGGATGTACCCATATCTGCCTCTTGTTATCTCAGCCACCTCCTGGACTTACAGGGAGACCATAGTGAACAATATGCCCCCCCATGGATGGCAAGAGAGTGAGAGAGAAGAAAGTATGGGCTATGCTAATCCAGCTGTTCAATGCAGAGATAGTGGATCTCAGACCAGGCATCATGAAACTTGGCTGTTTTTATTTTTTTACCTTGTAGGTTTCTTGATGCTGAGGACATGTGATGGCATCCATGGTACACATTGTGCACTCCTACATTCTGTGTGTTAATGTCCACCCAGTGCTAACCCTATCTCTGAGGCTTGTTATGGTGCACTGACTCCTGGCCACCAACAGGTGTTGGGATGTTTCCAAGAGCCTGCTCCTACCCAACCTGGAGGAGGACAGCTGTCCATCAGATGCTCATCCTCTTCCCTCTGACTGACCTTCCAATGGTCCAGATTTGCTCCTGCACCTGGGCTGTTGGAACTGCAAGCAGCAGGATTACCACTGTACCAGTGGGACAGCTCAAAAATGCCATCTTATGCACTGAAAATTCTCATAAAATATCAGTCATTAAATCAATTCCTTATGGGCATTCATTCACATCAGGCAGAATTGCTCAGAGATGCTCTTTTTGCAAATCAGTCCATTGAACTCAAAAACAGACTAGTGAAAAAGGGGTATGACAGGAAAGTATTGGAAACAGCCCATGAGAAAGCTCATAACATTGAAAGGAAACAGCTTCTCAAATCCAGGCAAAGGAGTGAGGAAAGCTATAAATGTGTCATATTTGTTACTTTCAGCTTTCAACTTTCAACTTTTTTATTGGATATCAGAATCAGTAATGTAAAATCATGAATCATCTATAGCAATTACAATGTTTGTTGTACAAAGTAACCAAAAATGACCTAAAATGTTCAAAAGACAACATTACAGTCACATTTAGTTGTTTGGATAATCGTTCCCAAGTTCTGGGGACTGAGCTTGATAAGGTTTTGTCCCCAAAACTAGTCTTACATCTTGAAACATATAAACATGTCCGAGATGAAGATCTTAGGCGATACCGTTGTGGTGGCCAGATTTTTATTAGCTTCAACAGAAAATCTGGTAAAGACTGCATTATAAATTTACAAACCAATAAAGTTCCAATGAATATCCCTTCTTTAAAATAATGAAGAAAAACATGATTCTTGATACAAAACACAGCAATGGGTTCTGTAAGGCAGGTTTGTTATGAATTGTTAATGCACTATTAAATAAGACATCCAGTGAACTCAGTAAGGATTTGTTAGCATTTTTGTAAACTACATCTCCATGGTCCAATATTGGCAAAAACATGGAGGTAACAAATAACTTCCTAACTTTTAAATTAATAAAGGATTTGTTCCTATAGAAGAAACTCAATAGTACTGACCCCTGTGGCACCCCATTGCTCAATATGGTAGAAGCTGAACAAACATCTCCCACTCTGACATATTGCAGCCTCCCCAACAAATATGAGTGGATCCAATTTAAGGCCGGTAAACATAAATCAATCATCTTTAAATGATTCAGTAATATAAAATGCTGAACAGTGATGAATGCCTTCGACAGGTCCAGGAATATAAATGGCACTTCTTGGTTCCTGTCGAAGGCACCCAGCATGTCATCAACCACCTTAAGTATTGTATATGTTGAATTGTACCCTTTCCTAAATCCTGATTGCACGAGTTATTACATTATATTTCATAAGATACTTTATTATTTGTTGATGTACAAGTCTTGCAAAAAATTTTGCACTTGCTAGAAAAATTGATATAGGTCTATAAGAACCTGAATTCGATGAACCCCCTTGAATATTGGAATAACAAATGCTGTTTTTAAATCAGTTGGTAATTCAAAGCTATCCAAAGAAATGTTAAAAATATACGTTAAGTGAGGTGCCAGTATTTTTAAAAGCCAGTTTCTGTTTTTATCCTATAGCAATAGAAGATGTAAGAAAGCAATTACAGAGATTGGACACTAAAAAAGCCCCAGGATGTGTAATTGCTTTCTTACATCTTCTATTGCTAAAGGATGAAAAAAACACAGGTCTATCTAGTTTATACATAAAATCAGTATCCAGAACTAGTGAAGGCAGCCTGGGAGCAATTTATCAAATATTCCACCAACAGAAGAGAAAAAGGAATTAAACATTTCAATTTTGTCGTTATCTGATGTCAGTACCTTGCCTTCAACTGTTAAACATGAAGGTAGGGAAGATGGAATCTGATTCCCCTTCAGAGAATCAATACCCTTCCACATTGCTCTAGGGTTACCTACAGATGCCAAAAAATATCTATCATAATAAATTTTTTTTGCTTTCCTAATCTCTTTGGTGCATTTATTATGAATAACCTTAAAAGCTGTCTTATCTTCTATAGATTTTGACTTTCCAGCTATATGCCATTATCTTGATTTTTCCTGTATTAAGTTTTTTAACTCCTTAGTTATCCAAAGTGCTTTTTTTCTTTCCTACACTTTTTAATTTTAATGGTGCATGTTTTTCAATTACATTCAAGAGGGAAGATTTAGAAAAAGACCATCTGGACAAATGTACAATAAACTCCAACGAATATCTGCAACATCTCTTAAAAAGCTTGTACATTAAATGACGTAAACATTCTGGCATAAACAAAATATGGTTGTTTTTTTTCCATAAGGATGTCTCTTATACATGATGTGTAGCAGAGGTTACTCATATCATTTTCACGAACAGCAGAAATGTATCTGTTAGGTCTATTCATGAAAATTAGGTCCAGTAAGGTATCCTTTTCACTATTTGTCTTGTGTGGACTTGTTGGCAGTTTAATTAATTACTGTAAATTAAGTGTTGCAAATTGATTTAAAATCTCAGGCTGAGGAACCAGCATATTCTGATTAAAATTACCTAGCAACACAGTTTCATTTTTTAGAAAAGGAGCAATAAGCTCACACAAAAACTGCAATGCAATAATTTTAGCAGAGAGGGGCCTATAACAAACTATTACGTTAAAGTAAAATCCAAGTTTACCCTGTTCTTGTAGTACTGATAAATCCAGTTGTTGAGAGATTGATTTTGTGAGCTTAACTTGACCTTTGTACGTGTTATTAAGATAGATCATAATTCACCCTCCCTTTTTTTGTCTATCTTGTCTAAAAATACTATAATTTTCTAATAAAACTTCATAATTGGCTATTTTAGGCAAAAGCCAGGTTTCTGTTAATGCTAGTACATCTGGCTTTACCATTTCTATTTGAGCCCTTATTATATCCAATTTAGGTAACAAACTTCTTATGTTTAAATGTAAAATGCCCACATTCTCCCATTCTCCAAAATCAGCCAGGGAATCATCGTTCATCTGTAGGGGACCTGGGTTCACTTGTATGTTTCCAGAGATCAACAAAAACATTAATATACATTTCCTCACTAAGGTGTACTTCCTAATTAAGAACAGAGTAACACCTTGCTGATATATATATTATATATGTATATATATATATATATATATATATAAATATATTTTTTTTTAACCAGGAGAGACGCACTAAGTTGAAAGCCTGTTTACAGGTGCAACCTGGGAGCACAAGGAATTTAATTGACTTGCTCAGGGTCACACAGTATTCAAGTGGGGGCTGTGGGATTCATTTTAAATGATCACAGTACATCTTGGGCATATGCACATGTGAAACACCTTGTCCCCTGCCAAGTGTTATTACAAAACCTTCAGTTATGTCTAGGCTCCCTGCATATACATTTGATAAGAATGACACATTCCCTATACAGGACTGTTTATAACTAGTATTAGAATTAGCCCATTTTTCTCTATTGTAGTCATTCCATCTTCCAAAACACAGTGTAACAAGCAATACAATAAGCAATACCTTTAGCATGTTTCCAATACAAACCCAGCAGAAATTAGAGCACTCAAATGTAACCTGAGAAAAATGGGGTCGAGTCCCACCAGTTGCATGATTGGTTGCCGGCTTCTTCCAGCCCCCACACACCAATCTGAACTTTCAAATGCAACTGGGGAGTAAAATTTACTATCCTGGTAAAATACAGCAGCAAAACTGATCTTTTGGATCTTGTAACTTTTCCTCATAGGAACAGTTGATGGAAACATAACAGGTTAGTGTCTTTGAGGATATAAATGGCAGAAGCGTCAGTCAACAGGTGAAACAGCTCAGCAGCAAGGCAGAATTTGTGATCTGCTATTTGTGCATGTGGCTCCTACTTTTACATCCTCAGTACTCCTCCCACCAGTTGCATGATTGGTTGCCAGCTCCCTAGAGCCCCCACACACCAAGCAGAACTTTCAAATGCAGCTGGGGAGTAAGTAGTACTGTCCTGGTAAAATACAGCAGCAAACTTGATCTTCCACATCTTTCAGCTTTTCCTCACAGAAACAGTTGATGGAAACAGAACAGGCTAGTTTCTTTGAGGTTCTAAATGGCAGGAGCATCAGTCGGCGGGTGAAACAGCTCAGCAGCGAAGTGGAATTTGCGATCAGGTTTCGATACTGTAGCAGAAAAAATAGGTCAGGTGACAAAGAAAAATTGACACATCAACCTTACCAGTGAGACACTAGTCCTAACAATTAACAAGCAACCTAGAGTTACATACACTAGGGGGAACCAATCTGAAGGATTGACTGGTACATAGCCACTTTGGGCTGGAAGTTACAGGGCCCATCACATGGTTATCAATAAGATGTAAAGGGGTTTTTAAAAATTGTGCAAATTGCACATTCATCCAGGACATGGAATTGGGTACAGAAACAGGGGAAGAGAGGGTGGTAAAGTGCTTTCTGGGAGGCACTGCTTGGTGGGAGGGGGAGAGTTTTATGAGGATTGCTAAAGCAGTGGCTAGGAGGGGATGGCTGGAGGTTGTTGTTCACCTGGGGACAAATGACCTATCCAGTGATAGGGCTAACACTGAAAAGTTACAGGAGGACTTCAGGAAGTTGGGGGGGCACCTTTGAGAGGTTGCAGACTCCGTAACATTTTTGGAAGTACTTCCAGTCCATGTCAGTGGAGAGGCTAGGAATCTCAGTATCGTTAGCTTCAACAAGTGATTGGAGGTCTGGTGCAGGAAGAAGGGATATGGCTTCATTAGGGACTGGGGATCCACCTGAAAAGATGTGGCACTGTACTTTGGTGACGACGGGCTGCATCTGTCCAGGAAGAGGAAAACAGTCCTAAATGAACAGTCTAATCACTTCCTGGTGGAGCATTTAAATTAGCAAAGAGGGGGCAACGGGAACAGGGGGACTCTAGCAGCCCACCCCTACAAGTTAGAAAAGCCAGAAATGTGGAACAGGAAGGTAAGATACAGACAGTAACTCCTGAAACAGACAAAAAGGGAAAGGTAGATGAAAGAAGGCAGCAGAAAAAGGAGAGCTATGTTGAGGGGAAGAAGCAGGAGAGCCTAGGCATGAGTAAAGGGAAGATAGGCAGCAAAACATGGAAGGCCATGGTTACAAATGCTTGCAGCCAGGGAAATAAAATCCTAGACCTGGAGATGTTGCTAGTAGAGGCAGACCTCAATATAGCAGGAATAACAGAGACTTGGTACACCACAAATCATGACTGGGACGTAAATGTACTGGGGTATGCTCTATTCAGGAGGGATAAGGGGAGTAAAAAAGTGGGGATGTGACCATGTACATCAGAGAGGGTATAAAGGCAATGGAGGTGAAAAATTGGGAAGCAGTATAGTGCAGTGCTCTAAGGCTCTGAGCTGCAAATCTGGTGACATCCAGAAGCTCATACCTGGGTTTGAATCCCACAGCTTCCACTTGCATACTGTGTGACCCTGAGCAAGTCACTTAACTTTCCTGTGCTCCTAGGTTGCACCTGTAAAAAAAGTTTTCAGCTTAGTGTGCTACTCCTGGTTAAACAACTAAATAAATAAAAATAGCCAGGGGGAGGCTGAGGCACTGTGGGTCACCCTTGAGCCAGGCATGGGCACAGCAATCTGCATAAGGGTGATATACAGGCCTCCAGCGTACGGCAAAGAGGTGGATAGGGAGCTGCTGGAAGAAATACATGAGATGGCAGCAAAAACGGAAGCACTGCTGATGGGTGATTTCAATATGCCAGATGTGGATTGGACCATCCCAGCAGCATCTTCAGCCAGGAGCTGAGATGTCTTGGACTCCATACAGGGGACAGATCTCAGAGAGCTAGTACGTGATCCCACCAGGGAAAGGGTAATTCTGGACCTACTACTGACAAATAACCATAAATAATAGAAATCCGTGTAGAAGGTCAACTGGGGACCAGTGACCACCACATAGTGTGGTTTAGCATGGAGACAGGGACACAGTCTAGTCATACAAAGGAAAAGGTCCTTGATTTCAGGAGGGCAGACTGTGAAAAGATGGGGAGATGATCAAAGAAGCACTGGCAACGAAGAAGGAAGAAGAGGGGGTGGAGGATCAGTTGGAAAAAATAAAGTCTGCCATAGGTGAGGTGGCAAGCCAGCGCACTAGGGTGATAAACAAAGGCAAGAGACAGAGAAAACCACTATAGTTCTTGAAAACGTTGGCAGAGAAAATAAGGGCCAAAAGGGTGGGATTCAGGAAATATAAGGAGACTAAAATGGAAGAAGATAGGGAGGTGTACCCAAAGTGTCTATGGGAAGCAGGGAAGGCTGTTAGGAGTGCAAAGTGCAGGCTGAGGATATATTAGCGCAGACAGTGAAGAAAGGGGACAAGACATTCTATAGGTCCATCAACAAAAAAAGAAAAGTCAGGGAAGGGATTATAAGGCTCAGAGGAGATGAGGGGGAGTGTTAGGAGGGAGACCTGGATAAGGTGGAAATATCAAAAAAGTACTTCTGCTGAATATTCACTGAAGAAGGGAAGAGTCAGAGACCACAGCTGGGCAATAGATATGGGGAGAGGCCAACACTGGTCCACTTACAGTGGAGAAATTCCTGAAGGGGCTCACAAAACTGAAGGTGGACAAAGCAATGGGGCTGGATGGTATACATCTGAGAATATTAAGGGATCTATGAAGGGAGCTGGTAGCACTTCTGGCAACCCTTTTCACAGAGTCACTCAACACAGAAGTGGTTCCAGAGGACTGAAGGAGGGCACATGTAGTCCCTCTACACAAAAATGGTAGCAGGGAGGAGGTAGAAAACTATAGGCAAGTCAGCCTCACATCAATAGTGGGTAAAATTATGGAGGCACTGATCAAAGAAAGAATAGTGGGGCACTTGGAATCCAATGGTGCCCAAGACCTGAGGCAGCATGGATTCACAACAGGTAGGTTGTGTCAAACAAATCTGACACATTTTTTTGACTGGGTTACAAAGGAGGTGAATCAGGGGAGAGCACTGGACATTGCCTACCTCGACTTCAGCAAGGCTTTCGACACCACCCCTACAAAAGGCTGGTAAACAAGATGGTATTCTGGGCATGGGCCACAAGGTGGTAAACTGGGTTAGAAACTGGTTAATGGATAGGAGGCAGAGTGTGGTGGTAAATGGGATTCAATCTGGGAAGAGGGGAATAACAAGTGGGGTACTTCAAGGATCATTCTTTGTGCCAGTACTGTTTAATGTCTACATTAGTGATATAGCAGAAGGGCTGGAGGGAAAGGTCTGCCTGTTTGCAGATGACACCAAGATCTGCAACAGGGTAGATAGTTCTGATGGGGTGGAGAAAATTAGGATGGATCTAAGGAAACTGGAAAACTGGTCCGAGGTGTGGCAACTGACGTTCAATTCTAAGAAGTGCAAAATAATGCACCTGGGGTGTAGGAACCCAGGGGAGAGCTACAGAATGGAGGAGGGGCAGTGGCGGCTCTATACCTGGGCCTGCCAGGACATGTGCCCCGGTAAAAAAATGCTGTGCCCCAGTTGGTGCCCCATATGGTGCAGAGCTTCCCCCATAGTAACAGTATATCAGTGCCCTGGCTGCCATCTGTTGTTCCCCAGCTGTGCCCTGGTAACCATTTGTGGCTAGAGCCACTGCTGAGAGGGGGATGCTGACAGTCACCAAGGAAGAAAGGGATCTGGGAGTTATCATTTCTGACAACCTAAAGGTGTCAAAGTAAAGTACAAAGGCTGCAGCAAGGGCCAGTGGCATGCTGGGGTGCATAGGCAGGCCTCAAACTCCTATCCCACCTAGGATCTATACTTAATCTAGGCCCTGAAGACACCATCATTTTAGGTGACCTGAATTTAAATTGGCTAGCCAATGCATCTGCACCCCTAGTAACCTTCTGTGACACTTATGGATTCACTCAATTAATCAAAGAACCAACAAGGATTAACCCAAAGAATAATCTCAACAGCACACTCCTGGACATCATGTTGGTAAATAAGCCTCATCTGTATTCTCATGCTGGAGTGCTATTCAGTGACATAAGTGATCACTGTCCCAGCTGGCATAAGATCAACAATCAAGCCACCCAACCCTGCAAAATTCCTCCCAAGAAGGTCAAAAAAGAACTTTAATATTTCAGGATATCTCCATGATCTGTGCCACACCACACGTTGGCAAGAATTCTATCTCACAGCTTCAATAGAGACAGCTCTTTAGATCTTAAGTGATATTATCATAAGTGCCCTCAATATACATGCACCCCTCACCAGTGTCAGAACCAAACTCAAATCTTGTCGCTGGTTCTCTGCTGACCTTAAATCTGCACTGCTTGCCAGAGATAAACTCTGGAAAAGGGCAAGAAAGACAAAGGATCCAAATGACTGGCTTCAATTCAGAAAAGCCAGAAACTCCTGCACAAAACAAGTAAGAAATGCCAAGGCTGCCTTCTACACAGCTGAATTGGATGCCTCCTATCACAACCCTTCCAGGTTCTGGGGTACCATAAAAGGGATCCTAGGTCAAACTTCTACCCCTGTCTTACCACCCAAAGTGCACCTAAATAGTATTGAAATCACTGACAAGCAAGAAATCTTAAATGCCTTCAACGATCATTTCACTACAGCTGGCCTAGCTTTCGACTCCTCACCTGCTAACCAATTGAGATCATCACTAAACATACAATCTACTGAGGGACAAAAGGTTGCTTCCACATTCTCCTTCAAATCAATACTCTTAAAAGAAGTAGAAGACCTTCTATTCCAACTAGATACAACTAAAAGTGCAGGTGCAGACTCCCTGGATCCCTACTGTCTAAAAGTAGCACTGCATGCCTTAGCTGCCCCCCTCACCCACCTTTTCAATCTGTCCCTAGCCACTGGTTCTATCCCCTCAATATGGAAAACAGCTCAAGTGTTTCCACTACTTAAGGCAGGTGATCCCATGGACCTCAATAATTATAGGCCCATTTCCATCTTACCAGTACTGTCCAAGATGCTTGAAAAGTTAGTAAACGTTCAGTTAAGTGCCTACCTTGATACCAACAATCTCCTTAACCCAGCTCAATCTGGGTTTAGATCTATACACAGCACCATCTCTGCCTTAGCAAAGTTACAAATGACTGGCAGACTGCCTTAGACAAAAGAATAACACCTGTGCTGTGTTTCTGGATCTAAGCAAAGCCTTTGACACTGTGGACCATGAACTACTAATCTCCTCTCTGAACTCCATAGGCCTTGACTCACTCTCTCTTAATGGTTCAGATGCTATCTCTCTGGAAGATTACAACTGGTAAAAATGAAGGTGACCTATCTACCTCTAAACCACTCCTAAGAGGTGTACCACAAGGCTCCATCCTGGGCCCCATCCTTGCCATTTACATCAACAATATTGACTCCAATCTCTCACAATCTAATATTCACCTTTTGCAGATGACACTGTACTATATGTCAGCAATCCTCACCATCAAAAGCCTGTGAGCTTTTACAGTCTGAGTTCTCCTCCTACAGCACAACTTATTAGAAAAGAAATTACTACTAAATGCCAAGAAAACGAAAGCTATGTTCTTTGCCACCAAGAACTGCTCTTCCACTGTCCCATCATTCACCCTCCCACAATTATCTACCATCCTTGGTGAAAATCTGGAATATGTGGACAAATTCAAATATCTTGGAGTCTGATTGACAATAAACTTGACTACGCTTGCCACATTGAAGAGCTCCTGAAAAGCTAAGACAAAGACTTGGCCTATTTTACAGGATCAAACACTACCTGACCAGATTCCAAACAAAGGCTAATCCTGGCATCATTCCTGTCCCTCATTGACTATGCTGACTTCCTCTATGGCCACTGCTCCCTCCCATTTAAATAAATTAGACACCTTGTATCATAGAGCTATTAGATTCATTACAGATCTTCCCTCCAGCACCCATCATTGCTCTCTCTACAATGCAGTCAGTTGGACATCCCTGCAACACAGAAGAAGTAAAAATGCTGCTATCTGGATCTACAAAGCTCTGACAAACAAACTCCTTTCTACATCTCAGACTGTTTCAACGGATCACATCCAGGCCTTACACCCTAAGGATCAATAAACTCATCATGCTGAAGATTCCTATCACCTGCACCCGTATGGAAGGGCTGCAATCAGCTATTCCCTAGCACTTATCTGGAATTCTCTTCAAAGACCTTGAAATTGGATACCCTCATTCCTTTCACATCCTTCAAAAGCTGTACACCAGTCTATTCCCAGAATCATGCAACTGCTTCCACAAGGCCTAGTCCTCCCACCCCCTCCTTCCCCACACCCTTTTTTTTAAGCTCCCCCCATTTCTCTATTGTTCTTCTAGCTTGTTCTCCAACCAACTTCATACATACATGCCCACCCAAGTCCAACTATCCGAGCTTTATCCCTACTATACTGTTTGTTTCTCTCCTTTTAATATGATTTAGGTTTATTGTCATTTTTGCCTTGTATATATGTAAATATTTGTATATCTGTCTCATTCATAATTCATTGTATTTGTGTTTATTCAGTACCATGTTTTTGTGTAAAATTTGTAACCTTATATTGTTATGACCACTCAGGTCCATCTTGTAAATGAGCTATGCTCAATGATGTTCGCCTGAATAAATAATGATTTTGATTGATTGATTGATTGATTTATTGGCAGAGGTAGCACTAGCAGAAGGACGGAGGTGTTGATTCCACTGTATAAAACACTAGTGAGCCCTCATCTGAAATACTGCTTACAATTCTGGAGAACGCATCTTCGAAAGGACATAGACAGGGTGAAGGCAAACCAGAGAAGGGAGACAAAGACAGTACAGGGATTGCACCAGAAAACATGAGAGATTAAAGGAGTTCAATATGTACTCACTGGAGGAAAGAAGAGAGTGGGGAGACATGATAGAGACCTTCAAGTACCTTAAGGGTATAAACAAGTTGCAGGGGGCGACATCTTTCGATATAGGAGAAGTTCAAGAATGAGGGGACATGATGTGAAATTGGAGGGTGGCAGGATAAGGGGAGATGTGAGGAAGTTTTTCTTTGTGGAATGCATGGAGGACACATGGAACAGTCTGCCACAAGAGGTGATGTAGGCAAACACAGTGGGGGGATTCAAACATGCATGGGACAGGCATAAGGGAACCTTTTGGGTGGGAAGGAAAAAGGAAAAGCCGCTGACCGAGTAGGGTCAGAGGCCACAAATGAGGATAGGCTTATGGGCAGACTGGATAGGACTAGTGATCCTTATCTGCCAGCAATTCAATGTTTCTGTGTTTCTATGTAAGTATGCTGTGGCAGAACTGCATTCCGCCAGTCCAGATAACCCCCAGTGTAGGGATGCCTTTCCTTTCCTATCATCTTTTTTTTTCTATTTCAAATCTGTTGCAACAGTACTTCTTTACACTATCCTTTCTCTTTTTAGCCCCTGGCATAGGTTGAACACCTGTGTCATTCTGTCCTATTTTTCTATATCTTTTCCCCCTGTCTTTTAATCATATGTATCCATCCCTCACCAAATACTCCCCAAATGGATGCACCATATGTAGGTCCAGCATGCCTGCGGGCCAAAGTGATGAAAGATGCAGGACTGCATTGGCATCGAAAATGCCTATAATGTACCTTTAATGATATGTGAGGTGCTAATTGAAGAAATAATGCATTAGTGCATTAACAGTTGTAAAAAGTGCATAAAGTGCATTTAAGAGTAAATAAAGTGCTGCAGTGCTTCAATCAGTTTATAAGCTAAGGCCCCTATGTCATTCTATGCATATGTGGTGCAGGAATGTTTAGAGATGTTTAAAATGGCAGTTAAATACAAAATAATGACCACTCTAATAGGTGGTTATAGATATAAACAGAGCGGCATTATGCTTATGTTGTTTAAATTATTTTGCTGCCATTCTGTTGTTATGTAGAATGTTATGCAAAAGAAATCCTACATCAAAGCAGGAACTGTTTGAACCAAGCGACAAACTTTACTTTTACTTTTGCTGCCACTTGGTATCTGTGTATATAATTACTGATGCCCCTGTATTATTAGGAATCCCAGCTGCTGGCTTTGTATAAAATATGCTGTAGAATTGTGCCAACTAGCCGTGGAGGAGTCCATGGCACATGTGCAGACAGTCCAGGCTGCTAGAGATGCAGGCTTTCCCAAGTATGCAGTGCACTCTGAAAAGCGAGCTCTTGAAAATAAAAAGGGACTATGCTGTCCCTATATATAAAAGCTACAGCCCAGTATAAAATGAAATTAAACAAATTAAAGAATAAAGAGACACTGCAGGTCCATAAAGGAGCCTCATGATGTATAAAGCCCTGAGATAGAAAGGGCTAGTATCCATATACTATAACAATACAGCACATGTATAAAAACAATAAATGTTTTCACTGTCTGCATATGAAGAAAATAGGTGCTGACCTGTTAGCTAGATCTTAGGAAGGGGATTTCCTATAGGGGGATAGCGGCCCCTAGAGGGCTGTATGTATACTCTGTGAGCTAAAACCTCATTATGTAATAGAGGAGGAGTTTCCCTCATTATGTAATAGAGGAGGAGTTTCCCTATTTAGTGACCATTCTAGAATTAATTGGATGTTATAGGAGGGACTTTCCCATAAGTGGGAGGGCTGTATAAACCCTCCTCAAACACCAAGAGTGTGTTTATCCGAACATCCAGTCTCACTTACCTGAGGTTAAGATAAGCAGAAAGACCTGAGTCTAGACAGGAATTTGTCTCAAAAACAGCTGGAAAGCTGATGTATGGTTTTTGAGATACCTGAAGTAAGGTGGAATAGCATTGTGCTATTGTTTATTTAATTTGTTTTCTATAGTTTATTTTTTTTGTATTACTTTTGTATAAAATAAAACACACTGCAAGTGTGTTGTACCCATTTACAGTGTCCTGTGTTATCTTTCATAACCATGTGCCTGCAATATATGCAATACAGGGAAGAGAGTTCATACATCCCAAATAGGGCATTAAAATGGAGATTAATTAATTTGTTAATTGTGCAACCAACTTTGTTAGGAGTATGCCATTTGGTGCCCTTGTAGGTTAGTATACATGGGATGAACTGTATGACCTCTCAAAAGAAGAATACAGGAACATATCCACAGTATTAACAACCCCAGTTTAGCATACCCAACTGGTATTCATTTAAGGGGGAAGCACCAGTGAAGGATATCTGAGCTTTCATGCATGGGTATAACATATATAAAAGCATCAAAGAGTAAACCACCAACAACCCCTAGTACAAAAGGAGAGCCAGTGGACTCAGAAACATAAGTCCCTTAAACCTCAATAGCATGAATGACATTACTGATTTTAAACCTTTTCTACGATTATTTTATTTTGACTAAACAAGTCCCATATGAATGGTATTGATCTCTTTCTGCCCCCACAACACCAACTGGCTTTTGCCAAGGTGTCCCATTTAGAATTAACTCTTATTAGCAGACTTCTTCCCTTTTTCTAGTTATTTCTCTGCAAAAAATGTTTATGTTACATTGCTGCAAATTATACTAATATTGTACGTTTCCTTTTTTCAGATGTCAGACATTTCTCATTTCTATCTTTTCTCATTATGACCTCATGCTGAGTCGGGACTGGTGGATGGCCACTGCATGCTTTCCTTCCATCAGTTATCTAATGCTTAACAAATTCAATTTGGCATTCTTTCTACATATTTTTGGCTTTGAATGATTCGAACATATGAAATTTGCCAGCAGATAAAGGCCTAGAGGTCTATCAAGTCTGCTCGAATGTGCAGCTAGCACCCCTTATTCTGCAGCTGCCCCTCCCTTCCACCTTTCCCCTACATTGACCCTCCCCCTTGTCCTGTCCCCTCCCCTTTTGAAGCAGTCCACTGTTCTACTGGATACCACTTCTGCAGGTAACACATTCCACCCAGCTACTACCCTCTCTGTAAAAAAGTGTCTCCTCATCTCCCTCCTGAACCTACCTCCCTCCAGTCTCATATCGTGGCCCTGGTGTCCCTCCCCTCCCTTACTTTGAACAGCACCCTGTACCCATCTTGTTTATTCCTTTCATGTACTTAAAGGTTTCAATTATGTTCCCCCGTCCCTCCTCTCCTCCAGCGAGTACATGTTCAATTCCCTCAGCCTCCTCTCGTATGATAAGTCTCCCAGCCCCTTGATCATCTTTGTCACCCTGCGCTGCACCCCCTCCAGTAACTTAATGTCCCTCTTCAGATACGGGCGCTAGTACTGCATGCAGTACTCCAAGTGTGGTCTAACCAATGACCTATACAGTGGCAGAATCACTTCCTCCCTCCTTGAGGATATACCCCTTGCAATGCAATATTGGATATTGCATAAGTTTCACTTGAAAACCACTAAAATTAAGGGGATTTACTTGTTTAAGAGATACGAGCGTAATAATCCTAGCAAAATGTTGTTTTTATCAATCAGGATATTTTTTCCATGCTATGTGATAGAAATTATTGCTTTGAATAGTGATGTACCGCCATTTTTTACAAGGCACTGTACTAATAACTGTCTGTCTCTGAAACAATGTTTATCTTTTTAAAATGTTTTTTTTTCTCTTGCCATCTCATTTGTGATGACCTTTATAGCACTGCTTTATTTTTATGTATATGACGTTACTCGTGTGAGCCATGTATAAAAGGGATTTTCATTCCTGTCTGCCCTAGCCATGCTCCCTGTGGAAGCTCAGGTGACAGAAATGCTAGGGCAAGTGGTGGACAGTGGGAGGCTCCTGTGTGGGTTGTTCATCTACTTGAATGGTGAAATCTGTATGCTGTTTGGACATTGAATGCTTTACGTAAAATAAAACTTTTTGTGGATACACCATTTACTGATGTCTATGTATGCATATGCTTGAAGCTTCCTGTTTTCAGTTCGAGTTCAGCCTTCTCAGTTCTGTTGTCTATTTGGTTGGCTGCCAAGGTTGCACTGCAGCCATTTCATGAGCATTAGCTTCAGTGTGAACTGTGCACAAACAGAAGCCCAGGTCCATACCAGATTGAATTTCCTGCTTGGTGTGAGCAGTTAATCATGGGACAAGAGAATGCAATTGTGTTTGCAATAAAGAAAAGGCAGGTACAGTGGTGCCCACTAGTATGAAGTGCAGTGTCACAGTTTTCTGCATCAGAAAAGAGATTACCTCCCATTTAAGTAAGAAGGATTAGGTGATGGGCCACAAATAAGGGAGAAGAGCATTAAAGGAAGGGAGGTGGACACTAGTCCTTTTATAGAGGAGAGAGTCCTCAAGGAACTAGCACAATTAAAAGTGGACAAGGCAATGGAGCCTGATGAGGTACACCCTAGAATAGTGAGGGAGCTCAAGGAGGTGCTGGCTGCAACTCTGACAGAACAGTTCTACCTATCACTAGATGGGTGGAAGTTCCAGGGGACTTGAGATGGGCAGATGTGGTCTCACTTCACAAAAGTGGTAATAGGGAGGAGGCAAGAAATTACAAACCTGTCAGCCTGACTTCGGTGGTGGGTAAAGTAATGGAATCACTACTGAAGGAACAGATTGGGGAATACCTTGTGACCAGTGGATTATAGGATCTAAAACAGCATGGTTTCACAAGGGGGAGCTCTTGCCAGACAACCTGATTGAGTTCTTTGACTGGGTGACCAGGGAAGTGGATTGGGGTAGAGTGGTGGATGTGGCCTACCTGGATTTTAGTAAGGCCTTCGATGCCGTTCCACACAGAAGACTGGTGAGCAAGCTGGGCAGCCTAGGAGTAGGTCCAAAATAGCAAAATTGATAAGAAGTTGGCTATGCAGCAGGAGTCAGAGGGTTGTGGTAGATGGTGTTCACTCTGAAGAAGGCAAGGTGGCCAGTGGGGTGCCACAGGGGTCAGTACTAGGCCTAGTCCTCTTCAATGTATTTAGTAGTGACAATACAGGAGGGCTAGAAGAGAAAGCATACCTGCTCACAGATGAAAAGAAAATATGCAACAGAGTGGATACATCTGAGGGGGTGGACAAAAATGAAGGTCGATCTGAAAAAGCTGGAAGACTGGTTAAGGGTTTGTCAAGTGGGTTTCAATGCACAAAAGTGCAAAATCATGCACTTGGGGTGCAGAAACCTGAGGGAAATGTATCAATTGGGTGGGGAGGTATTGGCAACCACAAAACAGGAAGTGGACCTGGAGTAAATATTTCTGATGACCTGAAGGTAGCAAAGCAGTGTGATAAGGCAGTGGGGAAAGCTAGCAGGATGCATAGGAAGAGGCATTACCAGCAGAAAGAGGGAGGCAGTGTTAGCCCTGTATAGAGCAATGGTGAGGCCTCACCTTGAGTACTGTGTCCAGTTCTGGAGGCCCCATCTCCAGAAGGACATAGATAGGGTGGAGGCAGAACAGAAGAGGGCAACCAAAATGGTGCAGGTCCTGAATCAGAAGCCCTACAAAGAAAGGCTTTGAGGAATTAAATATGTACTCTCTAGAGGAAAGGCGCGAAAGGGAGGACATGATAGAAATGTTCAAATACCTCACAGGTATTAATAATGTAAATGAAGGAAGTATTTTACAAAGAAAAAATGCTCAAAGACAAAGGATCATGCTATGAAGTGGGGGGGAACTCAGAGGAGATGTGAGGAAATACTTCTTCATGGAAAGGGTGGTGGATGTCTGGAACAGACACCTAGCGCAGGTGGTTGGGTCTAAAATGGTAACAAGATTCAAACGTGAATAGGATAGACATACTGTATGGGGACCTTAGAAATAAGGCTGGGGGGAGACCAAAGACTGAGTGAGGTCTGCAGTGGCACACTAGGTATGGAAGATAGTGCAGACTAGGTGGGCCAAGAGGCACTTCTCTGGTGACAACTTCTATATTTTTATGAAATTACCTTATTTCCTGCAGTACTCTGTTGCAGAATTCTGCAAAACTGGTTTTCATTGTGGGGGGCTTGACTGCATGAACAGAACCCCAACACTTCACCCCAACATGAGGTAAAAGTGACTACTATAACCCAGCAATCCAGGGCAAGGAGGAGGGCCGAGGTCAATATCAGGAGGTTCCCAAATGGGATTCAGGACTCTCATGGGGGGGTCAGGAAACAGTGATGGCGGCCCTCTGGCTTGCATAACCTAAGCTCCCACAACACTGGCCCAGCAGAGCATAAATTACTTCATGCAAATCCTAGTGCAAGTCAAGCTGACAAGGCTTTGGCAGGACCAGAATCAACTTCTAAAATGTCCTGTACATCTGATCCAGCACAGGTGGAGAATGACAAAGTACCGACATATTTCATCCACTTGCAGTTCTTCAGTGTACTGCAGTCATTATGTCATCCTGGCACTAAGTCATCCACTTACTGTGAGTAGAATACCAGAGAGGCAGTTTGCTGTAAAAATTGTACAGTATGTGGGATCCATAAAATGAAGATAGGCAGAGTTACAATATGTCCTTATTTTGTCTGTATAGTCCTTGATTGGGGACAGTCTCATGGCAAAAATCTGGAAAAATGCAAAATGACTTGATCGTAAACTAGAGAAAAATAATTTCTCATTTTCCTCTAGAAGTAGCAGAAAACTTCAGTACATTAAATAAAATACCTCAAAATGATAGAAAACTGTGTGAACAATAATACAAATGAAAATTCATAGTCTTAGTTCTGATTATTCAGAGAACATAAGTCTGTTGCATTTTTTGAGGTTACATTGTTGTCCTGTGAAAAAAATATGTTTTCTCATAATGTTGAATGATAGAACAGTGGCAGAGCACCAAGGCAGTAGCTGGGAGGGCCCTGGTTTGATTTCCAGTGCAAACATTTTTTTTCTTGAGCAAAGACTACTATGACTTGGCAGAAAAGGGACCTTGAGGTTATTATTTCAGAAGACCTCATGGTGGCAGCACACTGTGAAAAGGTCATGGACAGGGATAGGGGAATTCTGGGGTGCGTAGGTATGGACATCACAAGCAGAAGGAGGGAGATGGTGCTGCCACTGTACCACTCTCTGGTACCCTCCACCTTATGTCCTGTGTCCAGGTCTGGAGACCACACCTCAAGAAAGGCTAGGACAGGATGGAGGCCACCCAGAGAAGGGCGACCAAGATGATGCATGGGTTGCAAGGGAAACCTTATGAAGAGAGATTGAGGGAATCTCAATATGAATACTCTGGAGGACAAGAGAGTGAGTGGGGACATGATAAAAACCTTCAAGTACCTTGCAGGGGTGCAGAGAGTGCAGATAGGGACTCTCTTCCAAATGAGGATGAGCTCCAGGACTACAGGACAATTGGAGAGGGGGTTAGGAAGGATGTCAGGAAATACTTCATCACAGAAAGGGTGTTAGAAGCATAGAACTGTCAGTCAAAGTTGTACAGACTAAAAGTTTGGAAGGCTCAAGCATGCATGGGCTAGACACAGGTGTATATTAACACAGAAGCAGGAAGAGTGAGGGTTCTGCGGAGGGTCTGTGGAGGTACAATATGCAGAAACCATTGGGCAGAATGAGTGGGCCTTGTTATTTTATAGTGACAGATTCTGTTTCTGTTTCTTTCTCCCTTCAAATTATGTTATTAGCATGCATCTCTGTCAAGAACCCTTCTGTTTTGCCATATAGAATGATACCACAATGGCGGAGCATCAGGACCGAAGTTTTTAAGGGGCCTGGACTTCATTCCTAGTTATGAACATTTTCTCCTCCTCACTACAGTTTATGTTATAAACTTGCAACTCTGTACATACCTTCTGTCTCGCCATGTGGAATGACAGCACAGTGGCAGAGCACCAAGCTAGCAGCTGGCAGAGGGCTAGGGGATTTTCCAAGTGGGGAATATTTTTTTCTTTCTCCCTACAATTGATGTTGTTAGTATGCATGTCTCTCTAGAAACCTTCTGGCTCACCATGTGGAATGGTAACACACTGGCAGAAGAGCAGGACAGTAGTTGGGAGGTGGCCTTGTTTTGATTCCCAATTGGGAACACTTCTCTGTCTCAGTACAACTGATGTCGTTAGCAAGCCTCTCTGCCTGGAAGCCTTCTGTCCTGCCATGTGGATTCATAATACAATGGCAGTGTACCAGGACTGTAACTGAGAAGGTGCCTGGGTTCAATTCCCAGTTGTGATCGTTTTTTCTTACTACAGTTTCATACTAAAGTTCATATTAAAAGGCAGTACCGTAGGAAGGGTGGGGCGGGTGGTGCTCTGGCACTGGGCGCAACCTTTCGGGGGGGGGCGCAATTTTCAACTGAAGCTCATTTGTTTATTAACCTGCGCTACTGCTTTTTTAAAATTTATTTTGGCTTGATAAACTGTAATTATGTCTGGCTGTCAGTAGGGGCGCATCTGTGGACCAAAGACCATCAGGTTGGTTGGGGGTCATGAGCTGCAGGCAAATAATCATGTGGTGTGGTGTTGCTGCGATGAGAAAAAAGAGAAACTGTGGGTGGGCCAGTGCCGCCAATAGTATAAAAAGGTATGGGTGTGTATGTAGCATGGAGAGGCAGTTAAACTTGGAATTGAGACAATGTTATTGTTGACATAGAGCCTAGAAATGGAGTATCTAGCAGGCAGCTAAAAGCGATAGAGTATATGTAGAGAGAGAAGATTGGGAGAGATGATAGAGAAGACAAGAAAAATCCATCCTGAAGATTTTACAAAGCAATGTAGCGATCACTGTAGTAGTCCGTCTTACAGTATGTGCAAGTCCATCCCAGCCGTCTCCCATGTATTTGTGTGATTCTGTATTCTGTATTGTTTTAAAATGAAAATTAATTCTTCAAATTTGTTTACTGTTTAGTTTGTTGTGCCTATGTGACAGTGTCAATGAATGAGGTGTGAGTGTGTTGTATGTATTACGTGGCTGTGGCAGTGGCGGTGCTACTGGGGGAGGGATTCTTGATTGGAATTTGAAAAACGCACTGCACTTCAGTGATCGGGAGGTAGGATTGGATCTGATTTTTAATTTGATTGTGGGACTGGGCCAAGGGACCCACGGCCCAGGCCTGACTCAGGTGTGATAAGATGACTTGGTACTTCATGAGACTGGGATGAGAGTGAAGACGTTCACGCCCTCCAATCTGCTGCTTGTGTGCTGACTTATTGCCATGGTGTGGGCAGGCCACAGGCACCCTCATTCCAGCTCACCACATTGTCTTCTCTCATCTTGACCCGCATTCCTCCTGCACTTCAATTCCACACCAAGGAGGCACCCCCAGTCCCACCCCATGCTGTTTCCTTCTACTCCATGCAGGCGGGTGGTGGAGGGACGGCACAGACAGACCCATTCAGAGCAAAGCCTGCAGTCAGACCAAAGTCATACTGCAACTCCATTGCACTAGACTGACTAGTCTCCCTCAGGTTGGTTGGTACATGCTTTTTTTTTCTTTATTGTACATCCGCTGGGACTGGATGCCAGGTTACAGACACTGTGCAGACTGTGGTCTCTGAAGGACTGGTCGCATGACCCCTGAAGATGGAGACGGGTTAGAAATCATCTCTAGCAACAATCACATACAGAAGTAGCTGTGTTATAGTATTTCGTTTTCAGAGGATTCCTCAGTAAGTGTACGTGTATTTCCTTATGTCTCAATTTTGAAGATATAGGAAATTCCTATATCTTCAAAATGGAGACATAAGAAAATATGTGTACTGTGTTTTCCTAAGCCCAATTATCTCATTCAAATGTTTAGTATGCTGAAAAATAGTTTGTCACTCTTACTCATGAATGCTACAAGAATCAAGCATCTGCAGTGCATTGCTTTTAATAAAGAATCAAACTAACCTCCCCAATAGAATGACACATTTCCACGGACCACGCCCCAACCTAGACCTCAAAAACATAGCTGTAATGCGCCCTACTTAAAGTAAACTGTAAAGAAAATAAAAAAAAAAATACTGCCTGTCTAAATGTGCTTCTAGCCAGCCAGAGTCTCCTGGCTCAGTTGGTAGCACATCCACTTATGGACCAGAAGGTTGTGAACTCTCCCCATGTTGGGATTGGACTTGCACCTAAAATGCTGGCATCAGAGTGCAGTAGTAGGGGGTACTGAACTGCTGGGGTGTACTGTCCTTTGGATGAGACGTTAAACTGAGGTCCCTTCTACCTATCCCAGTGTTGTCCTGGTGGGTGTCCAGGAGGAAGTAAAAGAACCAAGGGGCACTCTTCGCAAAGAGCAGCAGACATTCCCGGTATCCTGGCTAACATTCCCCCTTCCCATAAACCAGTTCATGCAATTGTCCAGGCTCTGTGTGGGTGTTGATGTGCGATATGGCCACCACCACACATTTAGTCACTTCACTACTAGTCTAGCATTGCGTCTAAAGCACTTTGGGATACACTGTATATGAAAAGTGCTATATAAATGCTGATTCTTCCCACACCTCAGATTCGTGGCAGAAAAATTTAGGGACTGACCATGTAGCAAAAGTGTTTTGTTTTTTTTCTTCAAGAAAAGCCCCAAACCTCACCACAGAGCTGGAGCATGTAAACCCTCCAGAGCTTCTGGCTCTTTTTGGGGGGGGGGCGCAAAATTTGTCCCCTTGCCCAGGGCACCCAAATGCCTTCCTACGGCTCTGTTAAAAGGGTTCAGAAGCTAGAAAGTCGTGAGCCCATTAGTTGCATCTGTGTTCAGGTATAATATTCTAAACTAGCTCTATTTAGTATATATCTATATAATGTTGTCTTGAATTCTGATTTTGTTTTACTTATTATTATTTTGCTTGGTATCTTCCAGGGATGGTAGTATGCTGTGTATAAAAGTATTTCCTGATATTTGTTCAGACCATTTGAGGTTTAAATTGACATGGGTGCTCACTTGGGAGGAGGGGAAGGGGAAACGTGTTTAACCAGGAAAGGCACTCTAAGCAGAAGCTTGTTTCCAGGTGCGACCTGGGAGCACAATGAAGATAAGTGACTTGCTCAGGGTCGCACAGTATGCAAGTGGGAGCTGTGGGATTCAAACCCCGATCTCCAGGTTTGCAGCTGAGAGCCCTAAACCACTGATGTACACTGCCTCCTAAATACAATTCACTTGTGCCAGTGGATTGTATTTTGAATTCTAAATTTAGTTCAGTTAAAAGGTGGGGATCCTTTAAAAGGTCATAGATATGCATGACACTACCTCTAGCACACCTGGTTTCCAAGGACATAAGATTAAAACTTCTGAGTCAGTTTTCCTAAGTTTCATTTTTGATGTTGTAGGTAAGTTTGGTGGCCCTACATTTGACACCCACCACTCTTGACATTTCATTTCTAGTATAGGGGCACCATATCTGGCTACAACAATCTAAAATCAGTTGCACACAGGCCATAAAATGCAACAAAATAACTTCTGCTTTTCTACTGTTAAAGGTTTTCTTAGTTGCCCAAAAGGACCTTATTAGCTCTTAAAATACATTTATTTAGTTTTTGTTGACCGGGTAAGTGCACTAGACAAATCCTGCCTATTTTCAGGCACGACCCGTGGGAGGGGCATACAGATGGATGCCAATTGACCTTGAAGCAGATTAAGCTGTTGGTGGTACTTTTAGTGAATGAGGGAAATTTAGCCAGGACACCAGGGAAATTCCCCTACTCGGCTGCGGTCTGCTGCCTGTAGGGGACTGGCCATTTTCAAGATGGCCACTTAGTTCTGCCTGGAAGGAGACGGAGGATTTACGGAGTGGGGAGAGATAGCCTCGACTCCCACTCACGGAGATCTAGAGGCTTCAGTTTTGTTAAAATCCAATGTGGAAGCTGAGACGGCGTTGCAGATGAATATTCCTAAAAAGGAGCTGATAGAGAAAGCTGGCAAACCGTATCCTGATACTTTACAAAATCAACTCATTTTTATAAAGGAGTCGGAGCAAACGAGAATGGCGCCCTTAGTGAGTACAGTTGATGGAAATCCTTTTCGGTTACAACGCGGTTTGGACTCTGGCACTATGCGGTCTGTCGGTTTTGAAATGCAGACTGACCCTGCGTCTTTAATGGAGGAACAAGACATCGGAGAACAATTTGGACCTGATACGATGGAGAGACTGCAAACCACGACCTGTATTCCTTCTGATGCTGAGGTCTGCAATCTTACTACAGGTACTGTGTTAATTGCCTTACGAAATGTTGTTTCGGGACAACGAGCGGCCGGAGCGGCGGCTGTTGAAGCGCCCCCACGGCAGCATGTAGCTCGGCGATTGGAAACTGGTCTGATTGACTGCAAACCTACTGAGAATGTCTGCAGTTCGGCAGCACTCTCACAAGTGGCATGTAAGCGGGACATTAGTCTTTATGAACGGAGTCTCGGGCGCAGGGCTCCGCAGTACTGTAGCTGTACTCACTACTTCTACCCAAAACAGGCTGGCAGTTTTATCGCAGATATTAGCGAGTGCCCTCAGCCTGCATTGACTTCGTCTGATCAGTCTGTAAATTCGATTAGGACTACAACTGCTGCTGCTTCAGCTTTTGGTAAAAATGACATTGCTAACTTGACTAAGGAATCTGGTTTTGTTCTGAAAAATGTATTGAAGAAAGACTCATCTCCTGCTTCAGTAGTGACTTACCAAACAACCGAGGGTTTGCAAACAGGGGTCACTGAGTTCTTTTTTCCGGTTGATAGGAGAGAGAGCTCTCTTACAACTCAATCAAATGTTTTACTGAACATAAATAAATCCTCCCTTTTAAGGGAAGATGGTAAAGAGGATTTATGGTCACCCAGTAAAGTACTAAATGAGGCAGGTTGGCGACAGACAGAAACAGGTATATGGAAACCTGATCCAAGTTGGGATACACAATTGTCATTGTCTCAGCATTCCCCAGAGTGGGCCCCTGTGGTGCAACCTATAGAAAGTAGTGTTGGGGAAAGGAAAGTATTGAAATTGATGTAGTGGAACCTCAGGTTAGTTCTGCTGCATTGTTAAACCTCTTTGGTTCCTCTAAAGGAACCCCATCATCAAGCTTCATCTTTAAAATCCCCATTAGTGAGTCCTGTACCCTCCTACCCCACCGTTAGCTCAGAAACCCTTAATGTCTGAACTGTTTACAGATTCACATAGAGAGGCAGCCCCCAGACGGAATGCAGTTAGATTACGATACAAAGGTGGGTTAGAGGTTAGGCCTGATAGGTATTATGTAGGAAAAACATTATTGAAGGATTCCTTGCATTTTTCTCCTCAAGAGGTTTACGCTTTTATAAATATTTCGGGGGAGGACAATTTTGATGTCAGTTTTCGTACACAGCATGCTTTGGATATGTTTTGGATGAGATATAGTCAAGTTAAGTTTTCTCCTCTTTGGACTCCTTTTATTGTCATTCCATTAACTAAACCTTTAATCAAATTTGTCACCGTTATGTTCAAACGAAGGAGTGTGGTAGAAGATATTACCTTTGGTTGAAGAAAAGATGTGATGTTTTAAGTGAACCAGAACCAACCTTGATTCAGAGCAGTTTTGGACGGGTGGTTGGAATATAAAATCAAGCTCAGACAAACTGAGGCTGGATAGCACACATACCAAACTCTTTTTATTAGGAAGGGATAGAGGTGTGTGTTTTTATAGTGGACAATCAGCGGGCATGCTATAAGTGTGGAGCAAGAACACATCTTTCTAGCGTAGCGATAAGCCCAGATGTGATAATTGTGGGAGGTGGGTCATTTAACAATGTTTTGTAATAATCAATCATGTTGTGACTTATGTGATTCAAAAGGACATGTTTTTAAAGTCTGCCCTTGGGCTGCCCACAACTCAACATCTAATTCTGGCTCGAGGAGTTCATTCAGAGAGCCCAGGAAGCTTCCACTCAGGTTTTACCTGCACAAATAAGTCACCATACCCTAAGTACCACTCATAGGAAATTAGCTGTGGATAAGGATTTAGTGGATTTAAAAGGAAAGTTTAAAATTGGAGACGACAGCAAAAGCAAACCATTGTCAGACAGCAAGGAAGAAAATCAAGGGCAGCACTCCAAAGCGAGGAGCGTGTCCAATACCACGGTAGATTTGCCTAACATTGTCAGTATTCCCCCAGTTTGTTTTTCGGAACCGGGGACTGAAAAGGTAGATAGCACAAACTTAGTCAAAGAGCCTTTGACAGTTTTGCCTCAAAGAAGATCATTCAGGAATTTGCAACCCAAACCCCACCTCCCCCCAACCACATTGAGACCAATCTCTACACGCCCTATTTTCCTCATGGGGCTCTATGGCAGCGGAGGCAGAAGATTCTGATTCTCAAAAATCTTCTTTATCAAATAGGTCGCAGTCGGTGACTAATTACAAGGAGAAAAAAAAGAAAAAGAGGAAAAAATAAGTGGTTGAGCATTTTAAAAGGACATGATGCTGACTTGGGGATCTTTAAATGCTCACAGCTTATTGAATAAAGCTAAGAGACAATCACTGTTTCACTTTGTTCATGATTACCCATTTTCAGTCTGTTTTTTACAGGAAACTTGGATGTACACTATAGAACAACTGGTAGCATTCAAGAGGGAATGGGTTTGGGGCCCCTCTTTTTGGTCTTTTGGGGAGAACTCTGCAGATGGGGTAGGGATTTTGTTTAATTCCTTTTCTTTTCAGTTACTAAATTTAATAGACCTAATTCCTGGTAGAGTTTTAATAGTGGATGGAAATGTGCCTTACGTTTTCGTTTATAAACATTTATAATCCTCAAACCAAATCAGGCAGAGTTCACTGTCTCAATATGATACAGCCTTTTTTGTTAACAACGGCTAGGATATTATGGGGTGGAGATTTTAACTGCCCAATTCCAGGTGTTCATTATAAAAACAATACCAAGAAAATATACTGTGATTCTAATTGTCTCAAAAAATAATCAAAGAGGCTGGTTTGATAATTTGTAATGACTCTACAAACAAAGACAATAGTTTTCATTTCAGAAAGGCAAATTCTTCTCATTGATAGACCACATGCTTGTTTCACAAAACATGCACATGTTATCGCTTAAAATATCCCCATGTGAATTTTCAGATCATTCCTTCTAGTAAGTATGTACAGGTTTACAGATAGACTAGAGAAAAGGCATTTAAGATGGAAACTGAATAATTCATCTTTAGAGGTTCCTTTTATCAGACAAGGCGTTCAAAATATTTTGAAGGCCAGATTATCTAGTAGCGTTTTATATTCAGATATGGGAGAATGGTGGCAAGGGACTAAAACTGACTTAAGAAACTGGTTTCAAGCTAAAGGACATAAAATTAAAAATGATACTTTTCTACACTATTTAGGCCTCAGGCAGCAATTACAGAGACTACTAACTATAGCGTATTCGTCAAAATGGGATTATTCAGCTCAAATTGCTGTGCTAAAAGATAAAATGAGAGTATCAATATAGTAGAAGTAAAACGATGCAGGTTATTTTAATTAATGGGGTTAAAAAGTCACCAATAGGAGATCCCTTTGAAATGTGCAAAAGTTACGAGTCAATGAGAATGGAAGGGTTGAGGAGATCAGATGGGAGCTATTACTACGGTAGAGGAATTACGAACAGTAATAGTTGATTATTTCCATGTTTTAAATCCATCGGAAGGCATCAAAACGGAAGCTATAGTTGACTATTTAAACCAGATACCTGTTCTCAGTACTATGGAATATAGGTCGGACAACTGGGCCCCATTACACACACAGAAATTTTACATACTATTAAATCTTTGAAATCAAACATTTCACCAGGAATTGACGGCCTTACTTAATGATTTATACAAAAGCTTTCCAGAAGAATTTAGCCTGTGTTTGGAACTTTGTTTCAGTTTTTATCGAAAAGATATAATTTCTCCATCATTTACGGAAGGATTAATGACATATATATTCAAAGTTGGTGATAAACATAATATAGCCAATTGAGGCCAATTACGCTCCTCAATTCTGACTACAAAATTTTTGCTAGCATTTTAAATAAAGATATTACGTATATGCTGATAAAGTCATCTCACCTTTCAATACTGTGGATTGCCTAATAGAAGGATTCAGTCAGCCCTTATGCTGATTAGAGATGTAATTGATCATCTCAGATAGGGGTATTACAGGATGTTTGTGGCAGCAGATTTGGACAAAGCCTTTGATAGGGTATACTTACCATTCCTATTCTTGACTTTAAGGCACTTGGGATTCCATAACATTTGATAAATTTAATTGAGAAAATATACAAAAAGTAGTGGCATTTCCTATTGTGAAGATTGTGTAGCAGGGGTTTATTATAACCACAGGAAGTCGACAGGGATGCCCGCTCAGTCCCTTCTATACACCTTCACACTAGATCCTTTTCATCGTCAGGTATGGGTAGCACAGAATTGGGAGGGCATTGGGTTTAAGGATAATAGTCTTTTACAATTAAAAGTACAGGCTTATGCAGATGACCTAGTACTATACTTCAAAGATTCAGTTATGATTTCCCATTTTATGGATGCTTTTAAAGATTTTGCTAAAGTCTCAAATGCAAAATTGAATATACTGAAAACAAAGGGCTTATTTATTGGGGCTAGTGGCCTTGAAGATACATGGCAGGAGGGAATTCATTTTTCCAAGACTGCAATAAAAACTTAGGGATTAAATTTGGTTCTCAAAATATACCCAAGGAAAATTGGGAAGGAGTGATTGAAAACTCGAAAGTAAGGTCAAAAGGTGGAAACAATGGAGGATACCCAAATTAAAAGAGTCCACATAATCAAACAATTTCTTTTACCCACCATACAGTTTGTAGCAATGATATTTCCTCTACTAACAGCATTTGAAACTAAAGTTTATAGTTTATTTTTCAGATGCTTTGGGGTAATCGCCTGAACCCAGTCAAAAGGAGTTTTACTTATTTAAGAAAGACTCAAGAGGGGTTGGGATGATAGACCCAGTAGTTTATGCACATGTTTTTTCATTTCAAACACAATAAAGAGGGTTTGACAGAAGAATCAAGAGCTGAAGTAACATGGAATTTAACAATACTGGTAAATATTACAAGAGTTGGCATTTGTTTCCTCCGAAACTGAACCATCATGTGAACATCCCTGAGTATTTTAGGCCTGCAGCACAGAAAATTTATAAGTGGAAATTGCAGAAACAATCAGTACTGGCTCATAGTGCCAAGGGTTATATCAGCTCTTGATGACCACATTATACCCTCAGGAGGCAGGTTTTAAAATTGTCCTTCTGTACTAATCCCCTTTACTCTTGCACAATTAAATAACCCTAGGATGCCTCAGAATCAGTGGAAGCAATGGTTAATTTTCTATGGAAAATTAAATGTCAGAGGGAATGCAAAATATAAGGTATTACCTGAAAGGCTCTGTCCCTATTTGGATTGTATAAACACGGAGGAAACAATGGCGCATTTTTTATTGAATGTTCTTATGCTAAAGGTTTGTGGAATTACTTAGCTGACTTATGGGGTTATAGATGGATGCATAAGATGTCATATGAGTTTTAATATTTGGGAAAAGTACCCCTATATCACTGGTTTTCACGTAGAGACTTTAACTCTTTTTTAGGTTGCCTGAGGTACTATTTATGGCAAGCAAGAATACAATGGGTGTTGTATCAAAAGATGATTCCTTATTCTGTTGTGGGCAGCTTAATCATAAAGGAATTAGAAAAATGTATGCTTTAGATGCTTTAAGAGTTAATACGGGACATTACGAAAATGGTGGAAAGGTTTTTACACTTCATTAAGTATAAATAAGAAGGATAAATGTATGCAAATAATTAATATATAACTTGAATTTCTTGTTTATGTAGTAAGCGATTTGTGGAGCTGCAGGATCACACTGTTTTGGTTTTGATATTGACATCCCTTATTGTTTGCTTTAATTTGTTCTATTGTTTTGTATGCTTGTACAGATATTATTGTATATGTTCTTTTCTAATAAAACACCCCTTCCTTTTTCAATAAGTGCTATGGGATCTCTCACATCCATCTGAACTACCACCAATCCAGGTAGATGGGACCTCGGTTTAATGACTCATCCTAAAGACGGCACCTCAGAAGTGCAGCACCCCTCTCATGCTGCACTACAGCGTCAGTATTGGGAAATTAACCCAAGTGTCAGATGTGAGAACTGAACCCACAGCCCTCTGATCTCCCGGCCTCAGAGGCGAGTGTGCTACCTACTGAGCCACTGACACTGCCACTGAGCCATTGATGAACATTGTTCCTCTTGACTGAATATATCACTAGTAATCAATTTTATAAGCATGCATCTCTCTAGAACCCTTTGTTTTTACCATGTAGAACTTTAGCACAGTGGCAGATCATCATGGCAGTAGCTGGCAAGGGCCTGAGTCCATTTCACAGTTTTGAACATGTTTTTCTTTCTCACTACAACTGCTGTTATTATAATTTATCTATCTCTATTTCTTTAATCTCCCTTTCCCAACCAGCCATCCTTCAAACCAGTCCTCCCAGCCCGATCACCCCGGCTTCTCCCAGGGCTTACCTGCTCCCATAGTCCCCCATAGCTTGCCCTCCACAGCAGGGTGGTGAGGAGTCCTTGGATCCACCAGGGCAGGATCCAGATGTTTGGGAGGTGCCTGAGTCTCTGGGTGTGGAGCCTGCAGATGCAGTAAGTCATCATGCTCAATCTGGAGTTTTCCAGTTTTCTCTCCATGGAAGATGTTACGTGCACTTGACGTCAAGGCGCACATGTTGACATCTGCTGTGTCTCTCCTGCCTCTTTCAGCTTGGGCTACCTTTCCACTGGCTTCTGCCTGGGACCAGTCAAGAACCGAACTCTTCTCCACCCTCCATCCCCAGAGGAGGAGAGTAGTTCCATGGACACTCTATCCTCCTCCCCCTGGCCCACCCTCTGACACCTCGTGCTCGCTCCTGAACCAGGGTCATCAGCGTTGCAAGCAGTAGAACTACCGCTGCACTGGCAGACCATCTTAGCATTTATCTATCTTTAGAAACCTTCTGTCTCACCATGTGGGATAATAGCACATAGCACCAGAAAGCTAGGTCAATAGTTAGGAGTGGGCCTGGGTTTGATTCCCAGTTGTAAACATGTTTTTCTTTCTCACTACAATTTATGTTATTAGCATTGATCTCTGTGTAAAAGCCTTCTGTATCACCATGGAGAAAAATAGCATAGTGGCAGAGCACTGGGGGGCTGGGTTCCAATCCTAGTTGTGGGCATTTTTTCTTTCACAATACAGTTTGTGTTATTACTAAGTATGCATCTTTGTCTAGAAACCTTTTGTCTCATCATGTGGAACAGCAGCACAGAGACAGATCACCAGGACAGTCATTGGGGAGGACACATTCAAAGGGATTTACAGTAATTTTTTTAGAAGACTTTTTGGCATCAGAACTTTTGTTTATTAACAAAACCATATGGTAATATTTAATGCATGCTGAATATAGAAAATCGAGTTAGAATCAACATTTCAGAGAGCAACAGCCCTCTCTAAGAAACAGAAGCTAGATCTAATACTGGAAGAGCTCAGCACTTTCAGAAGCGAAACCAAGGCAGATTTTGTTGAAGTCTGTTCAGAGCTCGCCACTCTGAAGCAAACAACCTCAGATCATCAGTCGGCCATCATTGAATTTGATTCCTGTGCTGACTTTGCAGACAGACTCCTCTTGGAAGCACTGACCAGATTAAAGCAACTAGAGGCCAAGTGTGATGATCTGGAGGGACGATCTCGGAGGAAAAACATGCACTTTTATGATTTTAGGGAGAATGGCGAAGAAAATGACATCATCTGTTTTCTCAAAGGCTTTTTCAGAAATAAGCGCCACCTTCCCTTGGATTTTTGCTTTGAATAGAGCAGGCCTCAGAGCACTCAGCTCCCCTGCCCCCGACAATAACCAGCAGAGGCCTCAATCTATCGTTTTACAATTTCAAAGTTATGCCACCAAGCAAAAAATTTGATTGAGTCTCTGGTAACTGAAAGAAGTGTTTTCTGAGGGGCATTTGTAAATGCAGATCATTATTATTCTACATTTGTAATGGAGCAGCAGAGAAAGTACAGACTGGTATTAGTTGTCCTGCATGCTCGTCATCTATGCTTTCAGAGGACTTACCCCTGCTCACCTTAAGATTTTTTATTCTGGTGGCCCAGTGTTTGTATGAGACCATTGCTGAGGCTGTTGATGACCTTCAGAAGTGAGGGAGCTAGGTCCCAAAGCCCCAGCGTACACCTCAGAATTCCTTTAAGTCAGTGGATTTGGCAGCAACGAAGGATGCCCTACTTGCAGCTTGTAAAACACAATCAGTGGCCACACTGAATGATATTCATGATCTCCTTCATTCATTTCATCAAAGTACTTCTCAGACTGAGACTTGACCCAGATAAGTAAGTAGTATTGTACTGTACCTTCTATGTCTCGGATTGCCTGTACTGCCAGATGGCAGCAGTGCCATCTGGAGCCCTTTCTGCTTAACTAGAAGCCCTTGTACTATGTCATGGTTCAGACTCCTTATTATAATGACTGTCTGAACTGACTTATCGTTTGGGGGTGACTCCACTTAATTTTTGTTACCTATTCTACTTTATCAGCTGCCTTCTCTGGTTATTTTTGTATTTATGGGATGTGGAGGGGGACTTTAGGGCTACTGTAAGAGACATGTCTTTGCTTCCTAAGTTGTATCCTCCCCTCTTGTTTACACTTACAAAAATTGCATTCGCTGTTAATTATCTAAGAGAAACCATGATTTATCTGGGGACCTGTCCTCCTTGATTATTGCACTTTTTGTACATTTATCTTCTATCCTTATGTGGGATATGAAAGTTCAGCTATCAGGAGGGTGGGTTTGTGTTTTGCAACAGAAGGGGTTGGAAATCGGGACTTGAATTCTCAGTCATTCCCTAGTGTGTTTAAAGCTGTTCTGTGTTGTCATCTCAGCTTCCTGGAGGTGGGTCCGAGAACAGGCACAGATTGAATTGGTTTTGTCACTAGGCTTCCACAGTATATTAATTAATTTCCCCACTATAAAACTGGGAGAAAGTTTGTTTCACAGCAGCGGGCATGCTATTAATAGTTCTCCTCATTTGTTGCTTGCTAACCTGCTCTGGGCCCTATTACCCTTGCTGACTACTACCTTTTTTCCTCTATTCACCCCCCCCTTGTAATCCTACCCTGTGCAGCCTTAAGGGCATGAACTGTGCAGCGGTGGTATCGTGCACCCGTTTTTCACCCTTTTGGGGGGCCCAACCCCTTGGATCCCTACCAAAGGAGTTCTTTGAGCCCCCAAAGAGCTCTCCTACCTTGGAAGTGCTTTACCTGGACCCCCATGTGGGACTACGTTGTTACGGCATGTAATTTTAGTGTTCTTGTTAAAGGTGACAATTAACTGTTTTAGTCTATTTCCTTGGTTGTTAGATTGTTTATTGTGTGGGCTAACTGTTGCTTATTACTTATTTGTATCTGCACCACCACCTAGCAGTATACTAGCACCTTTGGGGAATCACCACAGGGTTCTTACTTACGTGTCCCATCACAGGACATTAGGAGCTTGATCTCTATTTAATATCCTTTTAAAGGTTGGTCCCCCCCCCTTCTATTCCGGGAGTTATTGCTATTACACGCACATCAGTATATTCTCAAAATGTAAATGGAGTCAACAGTTCTGTTAAAAGGTTCAAAGTACTGTCTGCTGTCAAAAAACTTCACCCCATATTTATTATGCTGCAGGAGATGCATCACTCTGAAAAGGAGCATCAGAAACTATACAAATTTGCCTTTTCTTTGGTAGTGGCTTCCTTCTATAAACAGGGGAAGTGACAGGGAGTGGCCATTCTTGTCCTCAAACACCCTTTCAAAGTACATTCATTTATGTTGACCCACAGGGCCTCCTGGCAATGGTAACTAGGCAGGATATGGGGTCAGAGATTACATTGGCCAGCCTATATACCCCACCTGGAATGGACACTCTGATTATACAGTCTCACCTTAATGCTGTCCTTCAATATCAAAAGGGCCTCCTTCTCTTAGGAGGGGACTATAGTATGATTTTTGACCGATTAGACACTACTAACCCCTCCGTACTGAGGAAACCTCATACACAGAAGCAAACCTCCTCTATTATTAAGGAAAATGGCTTGACTGACATTTGGTGGTTCCTTCACCCAACCCAATGGCAGTTCACTCATTTCTACAGCCCTTGCCAAATTTGCAACTGAATTGATTTGCTCCACATATCTGCAGAACCTGTTGGCTTGGTTCACTCATGTGACATTAAGCCCATTTATCTCTCCGACCATGCCCCTATTCTACTGACTTTGAACTGGGGCCCCACCTGAGGCACCAGGTTATGGTGCCTTAACAATTCTCTTTTGAATATCCCAGAATGCTAGGACCTCATCAAAACTAAGGTGCAGCAAATGCTCTCTGACAATGATAATGCAGAGGTACCTAGCGTTATTTTGTGGGACACTCTAAAAACTGTCTTGTGGGGGGAGTGTATTCATTATGCTTCCCACTTTAAAAAAAAAAAACAAAGAGAAGAAACATTTTTGAACTTGCAGGCCAAACTGGCAGAATGTCAGAGTTCGCATGCATTGGGAGATCTAACTCAGGACCCCCAGGTCACCAAACTACAGAAAGAATTACAGGATCTTTGAAATGCCAAAACAGAAATGGCTCTTTATTCCTTGAAACAGAAGTTTTGTGAGGGGGAGCCTGGGCCTACAAAGTATTGGCATTTAGACTTCACCAACAGGTGTTACAGGGAGCAGTTACGTAAGTCCATGATCCTCGGACAAAGTGCTTGGTCTCAGATCCCGATCATATTTTGTCAGCTTTTCGCAGTTATGACCAGACTTTATATGACCCTGTGGATTCATCACCACCTTCAGATTATTCTACCTACCTCCTTATTTATTTATTTATTTATTTATTTTATTTAAGAGTTTCACCAGGAAAGCATACTGAACAGACAACTGCTCGTTTCCAGATGTATCTGGGGGACAGTTACATGGGAGAAGGTACATTTGTATACATAATAAGTACAAAAGTAAAATATGCACAGTAATGATATAATACAGTTGAATATATACAGCAAATTAGTGAGCACAGCTTCATCACAGGTAACAACAGAGGTGACAACCAGGTTGGGCAGCCCAGCCTACCCAGATATGCAAGTGCCAGGACATAACACAATTAACAGGATAGTTAGGAGCAGGAATAGGTGGGGTAGAAATGGGCCTTCAGGAAGGTGTTGGGGAAGTGATGGGAAAGGGTGTGGTAGATGGCAGAGGGGAGGGAATTCCACAGTTTAGGCAAGCGGTAAGAGAAGGCAGCCTGGCCAGAAGGGGTGGACATGCATGGGACAGACAAGGTGTGGGAGTCATAGTGTCTGAGGGAGTAGTATGAAGGGGGTGATGGGGAAAGTGAGTAAGAGAGATAAGAGGGGCAGGGTCTGAGACCAGAATTTAGCCATAACACTAGTGCAATGAGGCAGCCTCCTGTCCTGAAGGGATGGGAGGGACAGGGCTCGGTAAAGGTCACAATGGTGGGTATGATGAGGACAGTCAAGGGCTAAATGACAGAAGGAGTGGAATAGGGTATCCAGTCTGGTTCAGTAAGTTTTGGGAGTGGTACTGTAGACTACATCCCAATAGTTGAAAATAGGAAGAATCATTTTCTGTACTATTGCAGGGCGAGATGGCAGAGGGATGCACCCACGGTTGTGATACAGGGCACCCAGTTTGGGGAGCAGTTTCTTATGGATAGCCTCAAAACGTACAGAAAATTCAAGGTTCTGGTCAAGTCAGACACCAAGGTATCTAAAGGAGGTGCAGCCCTCAAGTTTCCTCCCATCTAGAGTGTGGAATGTGGGAAGGAAGGGGAGCTGAGAGAGTCTCTGCCTTGTGCCAAAGGTCATGGAGACTGTTTTCTTAGCATTTAGGAAGAGTTTATTTGCACAAAACCAGTGTTGGACTTCCTCAAAGTTGCGCTGTAGTCTGGTTGCAACATCAGAGGTAGAGGGGCCTGATGTATACAGGATGGTGTTGTCCACATACATGTGGATGGATGTGTGTGGGAAGGTAGTAGACAGGTCACTGAGGAACATGGAGAACAGCAGAGGGCCAAGGACAGATCCTTGAGGTACATCAGTGGTGATGAGGAGGAAGGTGGAGAGAGAGTCTCCAATCCTGACAGACTGAGTCCTACCTACAAGATAGGAGTGGAACCAGCTGGTGGTCTCGGTAAAGAGCCCTGCTAATGATAGCTTGGATAACAGGAGAGGTTGGGAAACAATGTTGAAAACCTTCGCAAGGTCGACAAATATGGCAGAGATGAAGAGGCCCTGGTCCATGCCGGTAAGAATGGAATCAGTGAGCCACAGTAGGGAGGCTGTGGCTGAGTAGGACTTCCTAAACTCAGACCGGTAAGGAGTGAAGAAGGAGATGGAATCAAGGAAGGAGGACAGCTGGGAGAGAACGAGGCATTCCTGAAGTTTTGCAAGAATGCAGAGTAGAGAGATAGGTCGATAATTTCTTGTGGAGGAGGGGTTGCCACCTTTCAGGAGGGGGATGACAGTGGCATGTTTCCATTCTGATGGGATAGAAGTGAGGGAGAAAGAGAGATTGAAGAGAGAGGCAAGGGGCGACTATGGCGGGGGCTGCCAAATAAGCATTTTGAAGTCAAACCCGGAGAGGCATTTACCCTTGGAGTGGTTTAGCATGAGGAGGGTGTTAAAAACTTCTGCCGGGGTAGCCCTCCACGGTTTCACCCACATCACCTCCACCAGACTACTGTTCCAGGCATCCAGCTCTCTTTCAGTGAAGAAATACTTTCTCAAATCTCTCTTAAATTTTCCCTTCCAGCTTCATTGCATGCCGGATTGTGCTTGTGCGTCTTTTCTTCTGAAGAATACTCCACTTCTGTACCTTATTTAAAACAGAGAAGTATTTATAGGACTCTCTCATACTAACCCTCATTCTGTCTCTTCTGGGGTAAACATATTGAGGTCCTTCAGTCTCTCCTGATAGGGCTTTTGATGCAGACCTGGCATCATTTTAGTTTCTATCCTCCAGAGTTCCTCCACTCTGTCCTTCCTGAGATGTGGTTTCTAGAAGTGGACACAGTACTCCAGGTATGATGCACCAGTGATCTATATAGTGACACCACCTCCTTTCTTCTGCTGGAGATATCCCTCCTTATGCACCCCCAGCAAGCTACTGTTCCTACCAACTGCCTTGTTGTACTGCCTCTCCACCTTGAGATCATCAGATATGCCTACTCCCTTGTCCCTTTCCTTTTTGGAAACCAACAATGCCTCTTCTCCCATACTGTACTCTGCTTCTGGGTTTCTGTGCCATAAATGCATGATTTTGAACTTTTTCACTTTGAAACACAGCTGCCATGCCTTAGACCACTCCTTGAGTTTTCTCAGGTCTCTGTACATTTTTTTCACCCTCTCTGGAGTATCCATCCAGTTGCTGATTTTGGTGTCATCTGCAATGAGGCAGACCTTCACTTCCAGCTTATCTGCAATGTCACTTACAATGACATTAAGGAGGCCTGGTCCCAGTACTGAGCCCTGTGCCACCCTGATGGTCACCCACTCCTCCCCGGAGTGAGCTCTGTTTATCACCACCCTTTGTCACGTAGCCATTAATGAATTTGTTATGTGTTTACCACCTTTGGACCCACCCCTAAGCTTCCCAGTTTCCTTATGAGCCTCCTATGTAGAATGGTATTGAAAGCATTACTAAACTCTAAGTAGTCCATGTCCAGGGCCCCACCCTGACCTATCTCCCTGGTCACCCAGTCAATGACATCCATTAGATTTGTCTGACATGACCCCCCCCCCTCTGTGAATCCCCATTTCCTCATGTTTTGTAACCCACTGTTTTCAAGATACTCCACAATCCTTTCCTTTAGAAGTGACTCCATTATGTTCCCTACCACTAATGTCAGGCTAACTGGCCTGTAGCTGCCAGTCTCCTCACAAATACTGCTTTTGTGAAACAGGACTATATGTGCCCTCCTCCAGTCCTCTGGGACCACTTCTGTTTCCAGTGAGTTATTAAAAAGGACTGTCAGAGGTGCAGCCAGTACCTCCCTGAGCTCCCTCGGTACCCTTGGGTGTACCATGTATTGCCCTTCAGCTTTGTCCATGTTCTGATTTGTGAGTCCCTTCAGGACTCTTTCCTCCCCGGAAGTTTATTTCCTAGACTTCTTGTGTTTGCACATGTGGCCTTCAATATTTTTTATCACTCTGCCTGTTACCCCCCCTTGTTTCCTTTTTTGCCCTGCCTCCTTTTTCTCTCTCTTTTTACAGCTCATGTTCCCATCCCCTTTCATTGCAACCATGACTGGGATGTCAACATACCAGAGTACACAATCTACAGGAGGGACAGGGAGGCAAGAAAAGGAGGAGGAGTAGCTCTCTATGTAAGGGAAGGGATTAAAGCAATAGACTAAAGGGTAAGCAGGGAGGAGAGGATGCACTGTGGGTCACCCTGGAGACTAGAAATGGCACTACAATCCACACAGGGGTTGTATACAGACCCCCATCTCAGGGGGAGGAAATAGACAAGGAAATGATAGAAGGCATCCTTGGGATGGCAGAGAAAGGGAAGATATTGCTGATGGGGGACCTGAATATGCCAGATGTTAACTGGAGCGCCTTTGCTGCAGCCAAATCCAAGAGCAGGGCCATTCTCGATGCCCTACAGGGGGCATGCCTCAGACAGCTAGTTTTGGAACCCACTCAGAAGGGAGCAATCTTAGACCTGGTACTCTTAAATGGGGATGGAGACAGGATCTCTGATCTTGAAGTGGGTAGCCATCTGGGAACAAGTGACCACCAAACAGTGTGGTTCATGATAAACTTAGTTGTAGAGTCAAGCCACACAAAAGTGAAGCTACTGTACTGGACTTCAGGAGGGCTGATTTTGTCAAAATGGGAGAGTACCTCAGAAAAGCACTGGCAAACAGGCAAGAAGGTGGGGTGGAGCAACACTGGGGAAACATCAAAATTGCCATCACAGAGGCAACAAGCATTTGTGTGAAACAAATAAACAAATCAAAATGAAACAAAAAAACACTATGGTTCTCAAAAGAAGTGGCGGTGGAAGGTAAGGGAGAAAAAGATAGCATTCAGAAAGTATAAGGAAACACAGAAGGAGCAGGACAGAGAACTGTACCAGTTAAAGCAGAAGGAAGCAGGGAAGGCAATCAGAGTAGCAAAGGCCCAAAATCAGGAAACGATAGCCAACTCAGTTAAGAAGGGGGATAAAACCTTTTATAGGTACATTAGGGAGCAAAGAAAGACTAAGGCAGGGATACTGAGGCTGAATAAAGTGGAAGGTGGTTGGGCAGAGAGCGACAATGAAAAAGCAGGGATACTGAACTAATACTTCTGTTCAGTATTCACAATGGAAAAGCAGGGGGAGATACCTAATCCAGTCAATAGAAGCACTGTTGATAGGGGGGTTGATATTAGTCCTTTCACAGAAGAAAGGGTTCTGAAAGAACTCTTAAAACTGAAGGTGAATAAAGCCATGGGGCCTGATGGGATTCACCCCTGAATTCTAAAAGAACTAAAGGAAGAACTAGTAACACCACTGACTACCCTTTTTAATAAATCATGGGAGGATGATGTGGTACCTGAAGACTGGAGGAGGGTGGTGGTGATTCCCCTTCACAAAAGTGGTAGCAAGACAGAGGCAGGAAACTACAGACCTGTCAGTTTGACCTCAGTGGTAGGGAAAATTATGGAATCACTTCTGAAGGAAAGAATTGTTGAGTACCTACAGGCCAGTGGGGCACAGAACCCAAGGCAGCATGGATTCACAGCAGGAAGGTCATGTCAGACAAATCTAATTGATTTCTTTCACTGGGTGACCAAAGTAGTAGACCAGGGAGGGACTGTAGACATGGCCTACCTAGACTTTAGCAAGGCATTTGACACAGTCCCTGTCTACTTTTGCTGTATATACCTGGGGTTTCATGCAACATCTGCTGTCGAATGTAATAAAATATTTCTGGTTGCTACCTGACGTGGTACTCGTGCACCTATATTATGACTACTGTGATCTACCTATTACCAAGCGTGTACCACCAGTGAATGCCTGTGACACTAGTTGCTTTTTTTAATCTAAGCGTTATGTACTGTACTGTTTGTTTGCTGTGATGTATTGCTCTCTTGACGAGGTGCCTTTGTAAATGAGTCTATGACTCAAAGGTCTGTAAACTGATGATCTAATAATAAATAATAAAATAATAACAAAAGATTAAGAAACAAATTAGCCAGCCTGGGAGTGGGTCCCAGGGTGGTAGCCTGGGTAAAACACTGGCTGGACAACAGGATTCAGCGGGTAATTGTAAATGGAGTCCACAGTGAAGAAAAGATTGTTACTAGTGGGGTACTGGAGTCGGTCCTTTTTAACGTCTTTATAAGTGACATTGCAGAGGGACTGCAAGGGAAAGTATGTCTCTTTGCAGATAACACAAAGATCTGCAACAGGGTTGATACGCAAGGTGGGATGGAAAGGATGAAAAGGGACTTGGCAAGATTGGAGGAATGGTCAAATGTATGGCAGCTTAGATTCAATGCAAAGAAGTGGAAAGTAATGCACATGGGAAACAAAAACCAAGGGGAAGAGTACACAGTGGAGGGTGAGATACTGACAACAACAAAAATGGAAAGGGACCTGGGGGTAGTCATATCAGATTACCTAAAGGTTGGCCAGCAATGTGAGAAGGCAGTAAGGAGGGCTGGGAGTATACTGGGATGCATAGGGAGAGGCATCACCAGTAGAAAACAGGAAGTTGTTGGCCCTCTGTACAGACAGTTGGTAAGACCCCATCTGGAGTACTGTGTACAGTTCTGGAGACCCCATCTCCTCAAAGACAAAGAGAGGGTGGAGGCTGTCCAGAGGAGGGCAAACAAAATGTTGCAGGGTCTGTACCAGAAGACATATGAAGAAAGACTAAAGGAGCTTAAGATATATAGCCTTGAGGAAAGGAGGAAGGGGGGGACATTATAGAAACGTTCAAATAACTCAAGGGAATCAACAAAGTCCAAGAGGGTAGCATCTTTCAGAAAAAGATATATGCAAGATCAAGGGGGCACAATTTGAAGATAGAGTGGGAACGGCTCAGAGGTAATGAGAGGAAGTATTTCTTCACAGAGAGGGTTATAGATGCATGGAACAGCCTTTCTGAGGCGGTTGTAGAGTCAAAAACAGTGGGGGAATTCAAGAATGTGTGGTACAGACATAAGGCAATTCTACTGGGGGTAGGAGGAAGTAGGCTATTGGTTAACTAGGATCTGCAGTTTATCCGTTAGGTAGGGGAAATGGGCAGACTAGGTGGGCCAAGCAGTCCTTATCTGCCATCAAATTCTATGTTTCTGTGTTTCTATGCTTCTAGGTGTGAAGAAATGGCAATGTTGAAAATCTGTAGTGAAAATACTAAAAATGCTCAAACTTCGGGGCGTAGATGGAAACTGCACAACGTGTGTACGTAACACAGTCATTTAGTGGAATTATTTCACCAAATTTTCAACATAGGCATTTTGTGACCACTGCTCATGAACACTGTCACTATGATTTTCTTAATCTGTCCCGAACATTGATTTCCCACAGCAACTACACTATTCTGCGCCAGATGAGTAAACTCATATTTCGGGAAGGATGTGAAAAAATGATAGCTGTACTGTTCATAAGGAGGTCTGAAAAAAGCCAATGTTGAAAATCTGGAGTGAAAATACTGCAAATTTGCGAAGTTATGAGGGTGCGTGGAAACTGCACAATGTACACTTGTAACACAGTCATTTTATGGACATTTGTCACCAAATTTTCAACATAGGCATTTTAGGACCTCTGCTCATGAACAGAGTCACTGTAATTTTACATATGAATATACATACAAACATATGAACATACGAAACTGCCAGCAGAATACACCAATCAGTCTATCTAAGTCTGCCTGAGTGTGTAGCTAGCACCTTAGATTGCAGCTGCCCCAGCCTTCTCCCCCTCAGTTCCTCCCCCGTTTGTCCCAGCCCCTGCCCCCCTGACTCTTCCTCTTGCTTTATCCCATTCCTTCTTAAAGCTATTGACTGTCCTACATGTTACCACCCCCTCTGGCAGCACATTCCAACTAGTCACCACCCTCTCAGTGAAGTAGTGCCTCCTCATGTCCCTCTTGAAACATCCCCCTTCCAACCTTAGTCCGTGTCCCGTCATCTCTCTTCCACTCCTCAATTTAAACATCTCCTTGGTGCTAGGTTTATTTACCCCCTCAGGTGTTTAAACACTTCAGTCATATCCACCCTATCCCTCCTCTCCTCCAGTGTACATGTTCAGCTCCTTCAGCCTAACTTCATATTCCTTTCCTTCCATCCTTTTTAACATTTTTGTTGCCCTCCTTTGCACCCCTTCCAGTAACTTTATACTTCTCCTCAGGTATAGCCTCCAGTATTGCACACAGTACTCTAGGTGCGGTCTGACCAGTGATCTGTAGAGAGGTAGGATCATATCCCTGTGTCTGGATGAGAACCCCTTGCGATGCACCCTAGCATCCTGTTTGCCTTCGCTGCTGCTGTCCTGCACTGGGCCAAGTTGTTCATGCTCCCAGTTACCAACACTCCTAGGTCCTTCTCCTCCTCTGCAATCCCCAACCAATAGTCCGTCTTGTGGTTCTTAGCCCCGAAGTGCATCACCTTACACTTCTTTACGTTGAATCCTAGCTGCCACTCCATCGACCATGTCTCTAGTTTGGTTAGGTCCCACTGCAGTTTTTCCCATCCGTCCTCTTTGTCCACCACTGCCCCCAATTTGATATAATCTGCGAACATACTAACCCTGCTCCCCACTCCGTGTGCTATATCGGAGATAAAGAGCCCAAATAGTACCGGGCCCAGCATTGACCCCTGCAGCACCCGCTTGTCACTGCTCTGGGTGCTGAGAGCTCCCCCACCACCACCACCACCCTCTGCACCTTCCCCTGTAAACAGTTCTCTGTCCATTTAGTCAGCTATTTTCCTACCCCCACTGCCATCAGTTCCCACCCAGTCTCCCATGAGGCACTGTATCAAAGGCCTTACTGAAGTCCAAGTACAGGATATGTACTACATGGCCCTTGTCCAACTCCCTTGTCACTCAGTCATAATACTCTATTAGGTTGGTTTGACAAGACTTCCCTGAAACAAACCTGTGTTGCTGCCCATCTTGGAGGCCATTAGTCTCTAGGAATGCCACCAGCCTCTCCTTCAGTATCGCCTCCATAAGCTTATCCACTATGGATGTGAGACTTACCGGCCGATAATTTCCTGGCTCCTCCCTAGGCTCAATCTTGTGTATGGGCATGACATGGGCCACCCTGCAGTCCTGGGCCACACACCCCGTTTCCAGGGAGATATTGAAAAGATCTGCCAATGGCTCTGCCAACAGCTCCGCCATCTCCCTCAGCACCCTTGGGTGGATGCCATCGGGACTTGGTGCCTTGTCCACCCTTACTGCCCTCAGCCCTTCTATCACCCTACTCCGTTTGATCACTTTGTCCATCTCCTCCTCCCCCCCTTTCCCCAGCTCTCCAGACGATTCTGGTAGTGGACCATCCCTCTCCTTAGTGAAAATGGAGCAGAAGTACTCATTTAGAATTTCCACTTGCTCTTCCCTATTTTCCACCCAATCCCCTCCCCACTTTATCCTCACAATATGTTCCTTGCACTTACCCTGACATACCTAAAAAAGTCCTTTTCTCCTCCCTTTATGCACTGTGCGGACCTTAATTCCCTGGAGGCCTTAGCTTTTTTCACCCTCCTGGCCACCTCTGTTGAGCAATTCCCAAAAGCCTGCTTATCCTCTCCCTTCCCTGTTCTCTTGTACTTCCGGTATGTAGCCGTCTTTGCCCTCACCCCTTGCAGCACTTCCTTGTTCAGCTAGCATGGTTTCTTGGCTCTGCTCTTCTTACTCCAGGCCCTGGTGAAGGCTACTGTGGCCTTTGTTAGCCCAGTCTTTATGACTCCCCACTTTTGTTCTGCATCCATCCCTGGCCTTATTTCCTGGAGTCTCCCTTGCAGTTTTGCTCCCATCCCCCCAAAGTCCACCCTAATAAAGTCCACCAATTTAGTGCCCATGCCTCCTGTCTCCCTGCCCAGAGTGAGAATGAGCCACACTGTTTGGTGGTCACTATCTGCTAGTGAGTCCTCCACCCTTACCTCCCTCACCACCTCCCCATTTGCCAGTACTAGGTCCAGAGTGCTACCAAGCCTTGGAGGTCCACTTATCAATTGCGTCAGAAGGCCATCCTGGAATGCATCAAGGAGCATCTGCTCCCTGGTACTGCTAGTGGCCAGGGTGCTCCAGTCAACCCGTGGTAGGTTAAAATCCCCCACTATCACCACACTCCCCCTTCTACACACCCTGCTTATCTGCTCTGCCAACTTTCCATCCAGTTCCCTGGATTAGGCTGGTGGTCTGTACACCACTCCCAGCCTCGGCTTTCTGCCCTTGGAGTCCAGGAGCTGCACCCAAAGCGCCTCTGTCTTCTCCTCTTCTCCCTCATCCCTTATGTATTTAATCCCATCCCTCACATAGTGTGCAACCCCCCCCGGTCCCTCCTGTACATCCTGTATCCTGGGATTGCCATGTCCCAATCATGGGGCTGGCAGTACAGCCTAGAGGTTAGAGGAATGAGGTGTGAACGAGAATGGTGCATCCAGCAGACTAGACCTGAGTTTGATTTTCACAACCTCCACTTGCATACTGTGTGACTCTGAGCAAGTCACTTAACCACCCAGTGCTCCCAGGTCACCTCTGAAAATAGGCACTTGTGCCTAGTGGGACTTACCTGGTTACCAAAGACTAAAAAAAATGATATTCTGTGGCCCAAGTCTCTGTCACTGCAGCAATGTCCACCTTCCCCTCTGAAAGGAGCACCTGAAGCTCTGCAATTTTGTTCCCCAAGCTTCTTGCGTTGAGAGAGACCACCTTCCACCCATACCCATCCTTCTCCTCACTCTTCTCCTCCTTGGCCTGTGTTCCTCCTCCCAGTAGTCCACACACTTTCTCCTCCTTATTCTTACCGGGTGGTGGTGCCTTCTGTATTACACTCAGACCACTCTACCCAACCCCTCCCAGGGTTAAAATGCCTTCACCTTTACCGATATATAGGGGAGCTCATTAGGATCCCCTGTCCAGACCTCTCTACCAACCTCAGTCTTTTGGCCACCCTCCCCCACTAGTTTAAATCCACCTTAGTTGAGATATACCCCTCTAATCCTGTCTTTAATACTCCCTTCCCCTTTCTGCTTAAGTGTAGCCAGTCCCCCACGCACAAGTCACTATTCCCCCAGACCCTACCCTAGTTAGTCACGGACCCATAATTTTTGGTGTGGCACCAATCCCTCAGCCACTCATTGAACTCCTCAATCCTACCCTTCCTCCCCATGCTTGCACGTGGTACCGGGAGTACCTCCGAGAATGCCACCGACTCTCCCCACCCTCTCACACTGCCTGCTCAACTACTGAAACCTCCCCCTCACTACATCCATAGTCTCCCCCATCAAGTCGTTTGTACCCACATGCAACACTAAATGAGGTTTCTTCCTCCCCTAGCTGCACACTTGAGCAGTGCCTGCCTTGCCCCTCCTGAAGTCAACCTGGGGATAGCTTAAACCCACATACGGCTGTGCCTTCCCCCCTTCCACCCCATCTCACCCTTTTCAGTATAGAATCCCCCAGGATGAGTACCCCAGTCCCTTACCCCTCTTTCCCTTCTAATGCCCCTTCCACCACCCCAGTTTTCGTTCTTCCCTGCCATAGCCCTCCAGCTGCACCCTCTGTGACTTCTGTATCTGTACCCCCTTCTTCCGCCTCACCTCTTTTCTCTGCCTTTTTCCTCTGATCCCCCTTGAACCCCTTCCCAGCCTGACTACTTCATACTGGGCTTCCCTTGTCGACCTCCCCTCCTCTCCTGCTGATTTTCAACCCCTCTTCTATCCCTGTTGTTGTCAATTTAGAACCCCCATTCCCTTCTACCGCAATAGTGATGCCCTTCCCATCCTTCCCCCTTCCCATAGCCTTCTCTCCTCCAGTCACCACTCCCTTCTTCCTTACTAGCCCCCCTTCTACCCTTTCAATCAATATCAATATCTTTATTTATCCAGGCGGGCACCATTGAGCAAGCACATTTACAAGGTGGACCTGAGGTCCTACAGTAATAATACAGAAAGAAAAGTTACAATAGTACAATCAGTAAAAATAGCTGCTATTATAGTACCCGTTCGTCCTCGCTATCTCTTCCCTTACCTGTTTCCATCCCTCTCATGCTCTGCTTGTCTTCCCACCATTCAGTATGTTCCTGCTCCCCCTCTCTCTCCCATAGCAGAAGCTTGAATCTATTCCTAGTCGATATCCCTCCTACACCTCTCCCCCTATCAGTCCCCGCGTTCCCTCCGTGCCACCCCTGGTCCACCCCTGATCCTCCTACCCACAACCATCTGCTCTCTCCCTAGTATTTCTCATGGTCCCTCTTCCTTCCCATCAGGACCCACCCCTCACCTCAGGCACCTCCTCCCTTCTCCTCTCTTTTCTGCTAGTGTGTCTGATAGTGGGGTCAGTTTCAGTACATAGTTGTTCTTCCTCCAACCCCCCTTGCCATACCTTACACCCCCAGCCAGGATGCCTGCCATACTCATATGCCCTGCCACTTAGACTCCTCCCTAACCTCCACAGTTCCTCCTTCAAACTAGCCAGTTATCTACAGACCATACACCCGCCCCATCCTCCAAGCCCAGTCCAGGATCATGGCAGACCCACACCCTGTACACCCCACCACCCTTCCAAAGATGCCCACCCTATTGACATGTGGCACCTGCCCGATTTTGGCCCCCATCTTATGTTATGGGCTCTTACTCCTAGTTTCTGTACCCTACTACAACTGTTAGGCCCCTATTTACTCAAGTTCCTGTCCCCCCCCCCGCACTAGTCCCCCTACTGCCCCCTTGTTGACTGGGATAATTCAGCCTCAGATCTCATCTGTTAAATACAGTATTACTGTAGCAATCCTAAAGCCTCCTTATCCATTTTTCACCTCTCAGCTGCAATACTTTTTGTTCTCCACTGTCATATAGTTTCACTTAGCCCAGATAGAAATCCTATTGCACTCCAAGTATTACTCAGCTCAGTTAGAGAAAGAAACAAAATAAATATGTATTATTACAGCAATCCTAACAGTATAGCTCAGTACTTGGCTCAGCTAGAGAGATAAACAGAACAACTAAATGTGTATTATTACAGCAATCCTAAAAGTATCCAATCATTGCTTTGTGTCCACCACAGAGACCCATCTGTAATATAGGACCACACAGGACACTGGGCAGGAGGGTGGGCAACTCTAACGTTTCCGGCAGAGCTCCGTTGAGCTGGCTCACTCTCCCCTCTCTCACTCACATGTTCTATTTCTCCCAGTGCTGCAGGCTGCCCTTTTGTACTGGGCTCCTGCTCTCACTCACTCCCCCTCTCTCACTTGCTCATTCTGTTTCTCCCGGCGCTGCAGGCTGCCCTTTTGTGCTGGGCTCCTGCCTGCACTGGCACCTTTTTCTGTCCACAAAGAAATCCGTAGCAGTTCCAACAGAGCTCCATTGAACTTGCTCACTCCCCCTCTCTCACTCGCTCATTCTGTTTCTCCCAGGGCTGCAGGCTGCCCTTTTGTACTGGGCCCCAGCCTGTGTTGGTGCCTTTTTCTGCCCACAAAGAAATCTGCAGCAGTTCCAACAGAGCTCCGTTGGCTCGCTCACTTCCCCTCTCATTTGCTCGATCTTAATCTATCCCAAACACTGATTTCCCATAGCGACCATGCTATTCTGCTCCAGAACTGCGAAAACACATTTTGGCCAGGATGTGAAAAATAACAGCTGTACTGTTCATAAGGAGGTGTGAAAAAAATGCCAGTGTTGAAAGTTTAGCGTGAAAATATTAAAAATTTGAAAAGTTGCCTGGAAACTGCACAATGCACACTTGTAACACAGTCATTTTATGGATTCTCATCACCAAATTTTCAACATAGGCATTTTAGGACCTCTGCTCATGAACAGAGTCTCTGTCATTTTCTTAATGTGTCCCGAAAAATGATTTCCCACAGAGACCATGCTATTCTGCACTGGAAGTGCGAAAACACGTTTCAGCCAGGATGTGTAAAATGACAGTTGTAACGTTCATAAGGAGGTGCAGAAAAATGCCAATGTAGAAAATTTGGAGTGCAAATATAGTAAATTCACGAAGCTATGAGTGTGTGTGGCAACTGCGCAACACATGCTCATAAAACAGCCATTTTGGGGATTTTTTTCACAAAATTTGCAGCATAGGCTTTTTGAGACCCCACCTCATGAACAGTGGCACTGTCATTATGTGTGGTTCATAGCTCAGTGTTTATGTAACATATAGTGGAATGATGTAGGTGGTTGTTGGATACAGAGGCCAGCATATAATGATGTGCTTAGGTACATGGATGCTTGAATTGAGTTGTTTGATAATATTGATGGTTTTGGCCTTTTTCTGTATCCCATCTGTAGGAAGGAGGCTTGGATTAGAATTATGGAGCCCCCCGGTGGGATAAGAGTGCCGCAGAAGGAGGAGGTGTTGGGGAGGATGGTGGGTGAATGCAACTCACTCTAACCAGAGCGGGAGACAGCTGCTTGTTTAAATAGGCTGTGGGGGAGGAGCTCTTCCCCCACATAATTACAGGCAAGCCTATCAATTATGTGTGGTTCATAGCTCAGTGCTTATGTAACATATAGTGGAATGATGTAGATGGTTGTTGGATACAGAGGCCAACACATAATGATGTGCTTAGGTACCTGGTTGCTTGAATTGAGTCGTTTAATAATATTGATGGTTTTTGCCTTTCTCTGTATCCCACCTGTAGGAAGAAGGCTTGGATTAGAATTATGGAGCCCCAAAAGAATAAATATCAGTGATTGTTCAGTAACTGAATGCTGAAGAAGTAGTGCATAACACCTTAATGATAAGAATAGATGATCACCTCCTCCAACTCCAGAGAGTATGACCAGTAGCACTTAGGAGAGGAAAACCCCCCTTGGGGGGGAACCTCTGAGGACCCATGGCTACTGACCTGCCCGTCCTTCTGGGCATACTAAAGGAGAGAGATCCTAATTAAACTAAATTAATCAGCTAAATCTGAATTCAAATTAGTAGAATTTGATCCAGATGAATGGAGCTTAAGAAAGCTGAATTGTAAATGTCCAGTGAAATAATTTCCTTCCAATAAAGTTCGCGAATCCATGTGTAATTTGGAATGATGGAGTGTAGATATATTGAAGAACCGTCTTCCGTATTTCAGTTGATAGAGGGCATAATCCAAGGATTTGAATGATGGTTTGATGAAGTTGATGACTGGCGAAATCAATACAAGAGACTGGAAGATAATTGCATCCAAGCTTGGTGTCTACGAGGCAGGATGAATTAGAAGTAGTATGATTTCCAGGATTCTAATAGGGCTTGTACAGTACAGAAAATGAGAGAAGGCTTGAGACCAGGCTATCGAGTGACAAATACAGTTCTGATAAGAAATATAATAATTTTAGGAATTGATAAGAAGCAGTGGCTGTAGAGTTGAGCTGGAATGTCATGCTACATGATAATTGAAGACACTGGTGTGATTTATGAAGCATCCAAGTAGTAGAATGAGGTGAGCCCAAATGAATGAAGTCAGTCGAACTGAATCCAAAGCGATATGTAGTAGGAGCAGGATTGCACCAATGTAGGCAAAGGAGAAGGAACAGGACGTGGTAACCAGCTGTTGAAGAAAATGTAGCTAATAGACAGCTGGCGGGATAGGAGAGAGGTGGCTGAGTACAGTATGGAAAGCGCCATTAGACACAGGAAAGTTCACTGGCAGAAATCAAGCGATGTAGTCCTTTGATGATGCACAGGAATCCATCAGCTGGATGGTACAAATTCACCTTGAAAGACAGAGACTGAGATATGCCAACTGTACGAGAGGAATAACATGAAGAACTGAGGACAGGCAAATGCGAGGCATGAAGCGGAAGAGACCCTAAAGTCTGAGAAGGAGATAACTGAAGAAATGCAGTCCAATGAAGTAGCAGTGCCACAGGTCTGAAGTTGGTAGAGCATAAGCAGGAGAATGAAAGTCCACAGGAGACACCATCCAAGTCCTGGAAAGAAGCAGCTGTAATTCTGTGGCTGATGTGACAGGGCAAAACATCCAAGATAGCAACCCCGGAAGCCGCTGAAGGAGCACTGAGGCAAGCCGAAGCGGTGGAGCATGAGGACCATCCACAGAGTCGGAGAAGTAGGAGTCACCAGGCATTGAGGGAAGCAAAGGTGGGATGGTAACAAATGTCCCAAAGGAGAAGCATCAGGGAGTGCAGGGCTGAGGCAGCAGAAGCAGGTACACATAAGCAGAATGGAATCCCAGGACCCGAGCTGGGCGAGGCTGAAGGAGAACAGAAGTAGATGAACCTCCCAGGCTGAAGGGGCAAAGGCAGGTCAGAGAAGCAAGTAAGTAGGTGGGTATACCTCTCCCGATGGGCGAAGGCAGGTCAGAGAAGCAGGAATTAGTAAGTAACCTCCTAGCCCGAAGGGCGAAGGCAGGTCAAAGCAAGTGGTAGCAGGTTAACCTCCCAGCCCGATGGGCGAAGGCAGGTAGTAGAAGCAAATGAGTATGGTGCAATAAATATATAGAAACAAATGACTGCCGGGCTGAAAGACACAGGTCCGACTAAATGTGATGGCTAACTTCCGGCCCCGTGGGCAAGGCAGATTGCAGAGCAGAGGTAGAAATGCAATGGAAACGTTTAAATGCACACAATGCATCGGATCACATCCTGGGATGAAATATTGCAATAAATACATAAACAGAAAGTTGAAGGATGCCAGTTCATGAGGAAAGCAGTAGATTGTAATGGCAGGTTAGCCGTAATGACCCTTAAGCCTTGGATGGCAAGCAGGTAACATGAGCAAATAAGGTAAAGAAGTAAACCTGCATAAACTGTAGTAGTAAGCAAGCTGCATGATGCAGATGAGTAGCAGGGAAGCAAGCAAAGGCATCCAATAGATGAGAATATCAAACTTCAGAACGAGCATCCATAGCAGGGGCTCCCAGGCTGGTTGAATGGCAGCATGTGGGCACATAGAAGAAAAAGCGAATCTTTAGGCTCCGAACTGATGAGGCGGGTGGAATAGAAGTAGTGAACTCTGTGCCCGAAGAACGAAGCAGGTCGTAGAAGTAGACAAATGAGGAGCAGCTGAACCCCATGAGTGACAACATGTAATGGAAGCAAGATGACAGCTAGACCCATGGCAGCCAATATGCACAGCTGGACCTCTCATAGGTAGCAGGTAAGGTAAGTTGAGTAACAGCTAGCCCCACAAAGCCAGCAGTCGCAGCCGGACCATACACAGGTCAGCTGGTAAGGTAAGGAAATGGTAGCTAAGCCTCCCCCAAAAGGAGCCAGTACTGCTGGACCAGACGTAGGCCAGACAAAAGGGGAACAGTAAATTAAAGCTGCATGACAACAGGATAGCAACAAGGACAAGAAGAAATCCTGAGAGGCAACATAAGTAGAGAGGCAGGGCAATGGTGCAATAACGCAGACATAGAGCTGAGGAAGCTGAGAACTGTTGTCAAATTGCCAGCAGTTGGTGCAGTAGGGAAGCATAGGAGGAGAAGGAATGAAGGATAAAACAGGGCAGAATCAACTGCAAGTCATATAGGTGCCCAAAGTCCACATAGATCTTCAGGGAAGGCTGGCCGCTACATACCATGTGCCTTGCAATGGTCCTAGAGAGACGAAATGGGTGTCTGCCAGGAAATGTAAAAGTACTGCACAAAACGAAATGTGACAGGCAGCTAAGCGGTATCCAAATGGAAAGAACAAGAAAATGAGAAAAAGCTGAAGGAGAACCCCAGCAGGGGGCGCTGAACAGACGCTGCGATGGGTCTGCAAGCCAGACACTCTCACTGACCTTCCCCACGCTGACTTCCATGGACGAACGGCTCTGGTGACGGGACGGTAAGAAGCCCATGCAGCCAGCCAGGGAATGTGAGGCAGAAGACATAGGAAGTTGTACTAAGTTAAAACTCGCCGCAAGGCGAAAAGGCCGTTCAGTGCTGAACGCGCAGATGAAACCTGGTGAATTCTCCGGGAGCTGAACAGTCAGACCGAATGAAGATCAGCACAGGGCAAGTCCAAGGCACACCAGAAGAGCTGAGCAGGTAACAAAAAACATAGAAACATAGACTTTGACAGCAGATAAGGACCGCTTGGCCCACCTAGTCTGCCCATTTCCCTTCCTACAGGATAGGCCGCAGATCCTAGTTAACCCACAGCTTATTTCTTCCTATCCCCCACAAGAACTGCCTTATGTCTGTCCCATGCATTCCAGAATTATCCCACAGTTTTAGACCCCACAGCCTCCTAAGGAAGGCTGTTCCATGCATCCACTACCCTCTCTGTGAAAAAAATACTTCCTCACATTGCCCCGGAACCGCCCCCCCTCTATCTATAAATTGTGTCCCCTTGTTCTTGCATGTCTCTTTTTCTAAAAGATGCTACCCTCTTGGACTTTGCTGATTCCACTGAGGTACCTAAAAGTTTCTATCATGTCCTCCCTCTCCCTTCTTTCCTCAAGGGTATACATATTAAGCTCCTTTAGTCTCTCCTTGTACGGCTTCTCTTGCAGACCCTGCACCATTTTAGTTGCCCTCCTCTGGACTGCATCTATCCTGTCTATGTCCTTGTGGAGATGGGGTCTCCAGAACTGGATGCAGTACTCCAGATGGGGTCTCACCAACTATCTGTACAGAGGGATAACAACTTCCTGTTTTCTGCTGGTGATGCCTCTTCCTATGCATCCCAGTATCCCCCCAACCCTCCCTACTGCCTTCTCACATTGCTTGCTAACCTTAAGGTCATCTGATATGATTACCCCCAGGTCCCTTTCCTTTTTTGTTGTTGTTACTACCTCCCCCATATTGTGTAATCTTCCTCTGGGTTGTTGCTTCCCAGGTGCATTATTTTGCACTTCTTTGCATTGAATCCTAGCTGCCATACTTCTGACCATTCCTCCAACCTTGCCAAGTCCCTTCTCATCCTTTCCACGCCTCCTTGTGTATCAACCTTGTTGCAGATCTTTGTGTCATCTGCAAAGAGGCATACTTTTCCGTCCAGTCCCTATGCAATGTCACTTATAAAGACATTAAAAAGGACTGGACCCAGTACTGAACCCTGCGGCACCCCACTAGTAACCCTCTTTCTTCAGAGTGGACCTACATTTACAATTACCTTCTGTGTCCTGTTGTCCAGCCAATGTTTAATCCCAGGCTACCACCTGGGACCCACTCCCAGGCTGGTTAATTTGACTATTAATCTTTTGTGTGGGACTGTGTCAAATGCCTTGCTAAAGTCTTGGTAGGCCATGTCCACAGCCCCTCCCTGGTCTACTACTTTGGTCACCCAGTCAAAGAAATCTATTAGATTCATCTGACATCACCTTCCCGCTATGAACCCATGCTGCCTTGGGTCCTGTGCCCTACTGGCCTCAAGGTACTCAACAATTATTTCCTTCAGAAGTGATTCCATCACTTTCCCTACCACAGAGGTCAAACTGACATGTCTGTAGTTTCCTGCCTCTGTCTTAGTCACATTTTTGTGAAGGGGAATCACATCCGCCTTCCTCCAGTACTCGGGTACCACACAATCTTCCCATGATTTATTAAAAAGAGTAGTCAGTGGTTTCACTAGTTCTCCCTTAATTCTTTTAGAATTCTGGGGAGAATTCCATCAACTCCATTGCTTTGTCCACCTTCAGTTTTAGGAGTTCTTGCAGAACTCTTTCTTCTGTGAAAGGGCTGGGATCGACCCCCCTATCAAGAGTGCTTCTGTTAATTGGATTAGACACTTCCCCCTCCTCTTTTGTGAATACTGAGCAGAAATATTCATTCAGTATCCCTGCTTTTTCACTGTCCCCCTCTGCCCACCCACCATTCATTCTATTCAGCCTCACTATCCCTCCATTTGTCTTTCTACACTCTCTGATATACCTATAAAAGTTTTATCCCCCTTCTTAACCGAGTTGGCTATCTTTTCCTCAGTTTGGGCCTTTGCTATTCTGACTTCCTTCCCTGCTTCCTTCTGCCTTAACTGGTACAGCTCTCTGTCCTGCTTCTTCTGTGTTTCCTTATACTTCCTGAATGCTATCTTTTTCTCCTGGACTTTCCCAGCCACCTCTTTTGAGAACCATAGTGGCTTTTTCTTTCATTTTGATTTGTTTATTTGCTTCACACAAAGGCTTGTTGCCTCTGTGATGGCAGTTTGATGATTCCCATTGTTGCTCCACCCTCCTTCTAGCCTGTTTGCTAGTGCTTTTCTGAGGCACTCCATCTTGCTAAAGTCAGCCGTCCAGAAGTCCAGTACCCTCACTTTTGTATGGCTTGACTCTGTAGCTGAGTTTAACATGAACCACACTGTTTGATGGTCACGTGTTCCCAGATGGCAACCCACTTCTAGATCTGAGATCCTCTCAATGCCCCCATTTGAGAGTACAAGGTCTAAGATTGCTCCCTCACAAGTGGGTTCTGAAACTAGCTGTCTGAGGCCTGCCACTTGTAGGGCATCGAGAATGGCCCTGCTCTTGGATGTGGCTGCAGCAAATGTGCTCCAGTTAACATCTGGCATATTCAGGTCTCCCATCAACAGTATCTTCCCTTTCTCTGCCATCCTAAGAATGCCTTCTATCATATCCTTGTCCATACCCTCCCTCTGACATGGGGGTCTGTACACAACCCCTGTGCGGATTGTGGTGCCCTTTCCAGTCTCCAATGTGACCCACAGTGCCTCCTCTCCTCCCTGTTTACTCTTTTGTTAAGTTGCTTTTATCCCTTCCTTTACATAGAAAGCTACTCCTCCCCCTCTTCTCTCCTGCCTGTCTCTCCTGTAGGTTATGTACCCTGTTATGTTAACATCCCAGTCATGGTTCTCTGTGTACCATGTTTCTGTGACTGCTACAATATCCAGGCATCCCTCTTCCATCAAAGCCACCAGCTCAGGGAGCTTGTTGCCCAGACTACGGGCATTGGTACTCATTACCCTCCATTTCCTGATGGCCTTACTCCTTTTGGCCCCATCCCTGTTCTTACTGCCGTTGTTATTTTCCCCATTTACCCCTGCCCTTCTCCTTATCGCCACCTCTATGTTGGTGTTTACCCTACTTACTACCATGATTTTTTTGGGGGGTTAGGATTTCCCTGCTCCTTTCCAGTACCTCCCACTTGGCTAGTTTAAATGCTTGCCAATGAAGCATTTAAACCTATCACCTAGGATCCTGGTTCCCCTCCTGGACATATGCAGCCCATCATGCCAGTATAGGCTTGCATCACTCCAGGTGGACCCCCAGTCCCCAATGAAGCCAAATCCCTGAGCTCTGCACCAGTCTTTCAACCACTGATGGAATCCCATGGTGCAGAACACCCTAGCCTCTTCTACGCTATAGATGGGCAGCACCTCTGAGAAGGTTACCATGCATGTTACTTGTCTAAGGCCCCTCCCCAATTCCATAAACTCTTCCTGCACTGCTCTAATCCCTTTCTTAGCCAGGTCATTTGTCCCTAGGTGGACAATGACATCCAGTTCCCTCCCCTGTGCAGCTGCTCTAGCAATCCTGAGGATTCGCTCCCTGTCCCTCCAAGCCATGGTGCCAGGCAGGCACCTTACCTCCCTCCCCTTCCTCCCCCAGTTCTACCTTCCTAACAGTGGAGTCCCCCACCAGGAGTTGTTTCTTTCCCCTGTAGGGTCCCATGCCACCCTCCTGTGGGTCTCCTTTGTGGAGGTTCCCAGCATCCTTCTTGGTCTCCACTGTGGGTGCCTCCATAGAGGAACCACACTTTACCAGAATGGCATAGGAATTGTGGAGAGGTACAACTGGAGGGATGCACCTGTGTTCCACCACCCTCACCTTACCTGAGCCCACTGTGGTCCAACCGCTCCTCTTTCTTGGCAACTTCTGAGGCAACGGCAGTGGCACTGGTGGTCTCTGGATGGAGGAGAAGGTCCCACAAATCCTGGACAACTCAGCCTGGAGATGAGCAACCTCCTCCCTCAGCCCAGAGAGGTGCCTGCAGATGGGACAACACCACATCCTCCAGAACATCTCCCGGAAGACTGTTGCTCCACAGCCACTGCACTGCACCACTCCCATCATGTCTTATTTCTGGCCCCTTAACTGTTGTTTGGAATCCTTACTGTTTCCTCTGTTTTTTTTCTTTCTCTTCTCTTACTTTCTGACTCTCTGCCCTTTAAGCTCCAGATTGTCCTGTTCTGTGACAAGAATATCCTATATTTCTCAGTAGACCCCTTACTTGCTCAGAGGCAGGCTTCCAGCAGCTAGAGGGGGCCAGAGAGCTACTCTTACCCTTCTAGGATGGTCGGTCTTTGGTGGCTCTGTGATCACTCACTTCCTGCTCCCCAACAGGAAGTTCCTGTTGTCAGTCAAATCCTGTGCCTATAAAAGTAGAACTAACAATGGGTGGGAGGCTGGGCAATATAGTCCCAGTAGAGAAGTCCAGTCACACAGCACTCCTTCCTCCTGGTGTCTTCTGCCAAGCTACATGTCGGGAAGCAAGGCAGGAGACAGGCAGAGTAGCGCTGCTGAAACAGGGAGATGCAGAGTAAAGCGGCGGAAGCAGCCACAATGTGTGCTAGGGAGAAGCAGGAGCCAGTGGATGAACTGAGGGAGGCTGCAGCATGGGGCCAGAAGAACCTCTCCCCCCAAGAAAAACACGAGGAAGGAAGGAAAGGCGAGGGAAGGGGGGGGAAACAGGTAGGAACAACGAAACAGGAGAAAAATGAAGGGGGTTGGGGGGGACCAACCTGAGGCACAGGGAGACAAAGGGAAGGGAAGAGGAATCCAGCCCCAGCATGGTACAGAGGGAATGCAACTCACTCTAAGCAGAGCGGGAGACAGCTGCTTGTTTAAATAGGCTGTGGGGGAGGAGCTCTTCCCCCACATAATTACAGGCAAGCCTATCAATTATGTTAATCAGTCCCAAAAGGTGATTCCACGCAGTGACCACAAAATCATCTTTCGGGACTGAATGACGCCATGACAGTGACTGAATTCATAAGGAGGGGTCTCAGTAACCCCATGTGGTAAATTTGGTGCCAAAATTCCCCCAAATGCCCAAGATATGCACCAAAGTTGAGAAAACCATATTTATGCCATTATACAGCCTACCAGCATTTCTTCAGTTCATGGGGGCTTTGAAGAGTGCAGATGTGTTCTCAGTCCACCGAAGATTATCACTTAAGGCACTGGAAGTAAGTATGGGGTGAGGGGGGTGTGGGGAGTTAGAGTATGCAGAGGGTGGACATGGGTTGGGGAAGGGGCACCAGAGACTTTGAGGGACCATTTTCTTGTTTTACAGGTAACAAAAAGAAAACAGACAACATGGGTCAGTTTTCTTTTTTTACAGGTGTGTTTGGAACACTTGGGTGGGCTCCCAGTGTGCCACTGGCATTTGTGGGGAGGGTGACCACAGCCGATGGGGACTGGGCTCCCCATTGGCACAGAAATGGGCAGGGGGATGCATGATGCTGAAGGGGATTGGGCACCCCCTCTGCACAGGCAAAACATGATGTGGGGCCATTATGCTGACTGTGATTTTGCTCCACCATCAGCAAATTAAACTGGGAAGGTGGAGTGAAGCTGATGGGAATTGGAGCCCCCCATCAGCAAAGAAAGACTGTTTGGTGGGGCACATGATGCCAAGGGTGAAAGGGCACCCCCTTGGCACACAACAAATGGGGGGGGGCATTATGCTGAAGGGGAGAGGACTCCCCCATCAGAAAATGAACTGGGTTGAGGTTATGCTGATAGGGGGATTGGCCACTCCCATTGGCTTTCATGGGGCTGTGAGGCATCGACAAGCACTGCCATTAGTTTACAAAAAATGTTACACTAAGCAAGGTACCTCCCTGCAATGACGGGTCACTCCATCATTGCAGCAGAATGGCTGATGCTGTAATGACAAGGCAGCACCTCATTACAACAGTGAAATCACTTCAACTTGGTGACACTTTTGCAAACAATGTCATTAGCACAGTGAGCCTGTGTTGGTCCACCAGTGCCAAGCCCCCAAATTCAGTGCTGCTGTTGGCTGCCACAGTGCTGCACCTCTGCAACCCGCTTCTCTCCTAAGCTGCCGCATAATGATTCTTGCGCATGCATGCAAGCAAACATAAAAATGAGTGTAACAAATATGTGAGTAGTGGAAAAATGGTTGACTGTGTAAGTGTTTCACAATGTTCATTCTTGGTTTGCTTCTATCCAAAAATGTAGCCATTAAAAGGAGTCTATATTTGTGTTGTGTTTCATTTTCAGTCTTCTTAATCCCACTCGTCCCTTTCATCACTTTCACGTGGGTTATGTTTTGATCTATTTCCACTAAAAAATAGTCCTCACAAAACGCTTTTTATTTAGGCTACCATCAGCCAGCTTATTTAATCTTTTGTCCCCCTAATCCAGTATTGCCTCTGATATCTGGTCTGTTTTAATACTCAGTGCTGAATTTCTTCAGTTTAAAGTTGTTGTTTTTTTTATTTTTTTAAGTGCTGACTTTTCCATTAGCAGATTATATCTTTTAGCCACTAGAGGTCCCAGTTATAAGCACACTTACCCAATACAATCCTCCTGACTGTCATGTCATGCTGTCCCTCCAGGCACTGCAGTTTCTGCTTCTCTTACTCTCATCCCTCTTTCCACTTTTCTTCCTCATTGCCTCCCCTGCCCCCCAGCATCCTACTTGGCACTGTCTATCATCACTCAGGTACTCTCCACCATGAGCTTGCCCCCACCCGGGTGCTCCCCACTGCAAAAGGATGGCAGTCCTCACCTACTACTGTACACAGGCTCTGTACACTCTCATCACTTTCTCATGTACCATCACGCTGGGATCAGTGCCACCAACCTAATGTAAGTTCCTGCAAAAAACGGGCACATAGACTCACATTTAGGGACTTACGCTAGTGCACCATGAAGCTTGTGCTCCTCCTCCTCCTGCTGCTGTCAGAAAACATCCATCCTAACCCTGGCCCAATCACCTCCAGCTCTATCTACCAGAAAAATCCCTCAGGAGCACTCTTTATAGCATCTCGCAACATCTGTAGTCCACTCCCCAAGCTGGATGCCCTTCAAATTCTTTCCAATCAGCACAGCCCAGATATCCTGGCAGTTGTAGAAACCTGACTTACACCCAAAATCCCCAACCTGGCTATCGCTCTTCCAGGCTACAATGCTTTCAGGCTGGACCAGAAGTCCAAAAGAGGTGGTGGATGTGCAATTTACCTTAAAGATTCGCTACTGGCACACCCCATCACTACCCCCCTCCCAGCCACTGCTGCACAGATTCTCCCTATCAGAATCTTATTAGGTGCTCATAACAAATCCCTCATAGTTGCCTCAGTGTATATCCCACCAAAAGAACAAGGGAATGGCCTTAACGCTGTCTTGGAATTCACCAGGTCCCAACCTCCTAACTTTGAAATGATTCTGCTTGGAGACTTTAATATAAACTGGCTCTCATCTGATGCAGGATTCCATAAAGATGCCTTCTCATCGGCCAGTCTCACCCAGATGGTTGTCTCTCCGACCAGGAAAAACTACAAATTCAGCACCAGCACCCTCCTGGATTGGATTCTTACCAGCCATCCTGCACATATCACAAAGATCTCAGTCCTCCCTGACTCACTTAGTGACCATTCCCCTGTCATCTGTGAATGCTAAAACAAATTCTGCAAGCCCCCTCCTAATATCATCGCTAGTATAGTCCTACCATGTGGGCAGTTGTCACACCTCAAAACATGCCTCAACCTCCCAGACTGGTCCCCTATCTACAATGCAACAGATGTAAATACTGTGCTGGATTACTTCATCAACACTTTCAATGCAGCCTGTGACTCCTACGTTCCTTTTAAAAAGTGCAAAGTCAAAGCCCTTTGCAATCCCTGGCTCTCAGACGATCTCTTATGTCAACTAAAATCTAAAGATTGCCTCTGGTATCTGGCCAGAACTACTGGTAAAGAAACTGACATCCAAAACTATAAAAGTGCACAGAATGACTGTACCGAATCTATTCAGCAAAATAAATCTACCTACTTCAAGAACGCTCTCACGGATACCTGGGGTAACGGGAGGGCATTTTGGAACAATATTAAAGAGGTCACTGTGAAGCAGCCAAAAACCTTCCCTACCTTGCTCAACATAAATGGGTCTACTATGCTTGACCCTAAAATCATTGCAAATAACTTCAACACTGCATTCACCGATCTCTGCAGTGTTCTCCCTTCTGACTTTTTCAAGGACTATGACTCTCCCTCTCCTCCCCCCAATGACTCCTCCTCCTCTAGCCACCCGCCTTTTTACTTCAAAGCAGTCAAGATGCATGATGCCAGTAAATACATTACCAAAGCCATCACCAAATCCAGATCCAGCAGTGATACACTTGACCTTAAACTGCTGTCCCTCACCCTTGATGAGGTATCATAGCCACTGACATATTTCCAACCTCTCACTTAGGCTCAGCCAGTTCCCTGAGAAATGGAAATCTGCCACTGTTACCCCTGTCCACAAAAGTGGTGACAGGGCCACTCATGGAAACTACCATCCGATCTCTATATTGCCAACCCTCTCCAATGCCCTTGAATGTATTGCAGCAGATCAGCTCACAGATTTCCTGTACAAATACAATATCCTGTGCTCGCAACAACATGGCTTCAGGAGAGGACATAACACCTCATCTGCCCTACTGGAATTCTCTGGCATTCTTCACAGCTCACTGGACAATGGTCAGTTAATTGGGTCCATCTTTATCGATCTGACTAAGGCGTTCGACACTGTCCATCACCGCCTACTGCTTCTGCAACTTTTGAAAGCTGAGCTCTCTCCCAACTCCACTGTCTAGTTCAAAAGCTACTTGGAGAACCGGTCTCAAAGAGTAAAAATTGCAGATGTCCACTCTGATACTAGGCCTGTTCACTCAGGTGTCCCCCAGGGATCCATTCTGGGCCCCCTACTATTCAGTTTGTTCCTGAACTCCCTTCCAAATTCTTGCTCCAAAACAATCATCCTCTATGCAGATGATGCTGTAATTCTTGCCTCCCACAAGGATCCTAAGCCTCTACAAGACAACCTTCAGCTTGGCTTCACATCTGTTGAAAATTGGTTCTCAAATCACTATCTGGTCCTCAATAATAAGAAAACAAAGTCTATGGTGTTCAGCAGCTCTCATAACAAGCATAAGCTGTACCCCCTATCCATCAAAACCAGTCATGGAGTCATCCTGGAATGGGTTCAAGCCTTTAAGTACCTTGGGATCACTCTAGACCCTCATCTATCTTACAGTGCCTACATTGACCCTGTAGCCAAAGCAGCAAATACTCACCTTGGCCTTCTCTTCCAGCATTGGCAACATTTTACTCCAGAAGCCCTGACTGTCACCATTCAGAGCTCTGTTGTCTCCATTATTGACTATGGGCTTATCATCTATGGCTCTGCCTCAGCTACCGCTCTTAGATGCATATCCACCTCCCTCAATAAGGCCTGATGACTTCTCACTGGATCCCACCACCTCACACATACGTGCAACCTCTATGCACAAACTGGATGGCTGCAACTCACTAATCGGAAAAAGTACCTAACCTGCACCATGGTGCAGAAAATAACTATGAGCCTTACACCCCCTGGAGTATGTGCACTCCTGCACTCTAGCAATAACCCACCCTCAATCAGGGGGTCTGAATCACAGCTCCTGCAAGTTCCATGTTGTTGCACCTCACAAGGTCAAAGATCTTTTGCCTACAGGGTGCCCAGCTGGCTAAATGGTCTAAACAGTTACATCTCCTCCACTCCTACCCTTGGTGCATTTAAATCAAGGCTACACCTCTCTCTCACTGCCTCTAACTCCTGTGACTGCCTCCAATAGCAGACCCCATGAATATTTGCCTAACCTTTTACAGTTCTCTCTCCAATTAGTACTTGACTACCCCTTAGCACGCAGTTCCCCATGTTACGTCTACGACAATGCCTCTGGCTGCGCTCCTCCTCTATAGCTCTCCTTCCCCCTCTACTCTTCCTCTCTCTTGTCTTCTAGCCTCTCTGCACCTCATCTGCTATCTCCTTGTAACCTAGCCTCCAAAACTTGTTTTGTTTCTCAGATGCTTTGTAACTCTGTTTAGCTTACACTTTTTTAACCTTGTCCTATGTATAGAACTTGTAATCTGACTTACATGTCTTATGTTTTGAATTGTAACCTGACATTGAACCTTTGTAAAAGAGCCCTGGCTCAGATGTATTGTAATCCTAGACCTAATAAATAAATAAAATAAATACATTTTCAATCTGCTTCTTCCATTGATCAACCCTCCCTTATATGAATTGTTTTTTAATGTGGTTCATACCTTAATTATAACCTTAATATTGCTTTTTGCTAATTCATTTGCAGAGTCTGCAGTTTCTGTCCCTGTGCATCTTTGAGTACCATGCTGTAATTTATCAAATCACTCAATCTTTCTCGCAACACATGATGCCAAGATGCTTGATTGGTTTTAACTGGGTAGTAGAAACTTAGAGGGTGGGTGTTTGCAGGTGCAGTTCCCCACAGCAGATAAACATTTTGCATTATTTACAAGCTGGGACTGGGTAGGGACTGCAAATGCTCAATTTGGTCTGCCTCAACCAGACTAGCCAAAACCCAGCTGACAATAACCTCTGGCCCAATCAAGTGTGCACCCCTACTCATTAACTTTGATAACAATTCAATAACGTGCTCAAACTGAATAAATAAGCCCACACACCTGTAACTTTCAGATTTTGAAGTTTTCAGTTTTGCTGAAATATTCTATTTTTTTCCAGTCGGAGACTATGTCCATTTTATTTCTTTAAAATGTGAAAAATTGTAATTTAGAAAGTTATTGGTTTTCCTTTCCAGTTCTGTCACCCATATTTTAAGTATTTGTAGTGCTTGAGCTTAGAAATTCAAACTGTCATCTATACACCACTGATTCACAAGAAATGTTTACCATCCGTTGACCTCAAGTGAAACTAAAGCTGTGTATAACTTAAGAGAATTATGGTGGGGAATTCTTTTATGCATTATGTCAAATTCAATGACAATATAACAGTTGCTCTAGTGAGCAAACTGGAACAATGACGCCAGCCTGCATTTCCAAAAAATGTTCTTAGTGCCTCTGGAGCCCATATATTATTAATACTGCAGACTTGCTCAGATTCAAGGCCAATGAGAAGTAAATTAATTAGCATGTACAGAGCACAGTAACACATACTGGGATTGTTAGCTTTCATTAATTTCCAAGGTAGTGCACAAGAGAGGCAGTGTGCAAGTAGAGCAGTGTGTAGGGTCCAGTAAATGATACAGTCAGAAAAGAAATGCCCAGCTTACTTCTATGCCTCTCTTCACCACATACCATATATGAACTCTAAAGCACTAAGCCTAGATCAAAACGTCATGATTATTAGCAGTATTCAAAACCTTATTTTTGTCTGCATCACAAGGTATTCGATTTAATTAGATTTACTATATTTGTTGAAATTAACAGACAAGACCACTGGTACCACATTACCTTTTACAGGGTCGACCCTGACTCAAAGTCATACATATAATCTACCAAAACAGTCACTTTAGGGTCCATGAGGTGCCATTAACAATTTAAGAATTCCCAAAATGAATTAAAGCAGCAGTACTAGATAATCAGGAAGTGATTATCAAAATTCTGTTTTTTTTTTGCTGGAAGCATGCAGCCATAGTTCAAGTTTTCATATCTGTAAATATTTTTTTCTATTGATCTTTAGTTTTTTAGATACTGAAAATGTATTTCCATTGTTGTAGATCCATAGTAAATATGGCTGCTGTCTAATTTGCAGCCGAACTTCCTCCTCACGTTGCATCACGTCTTTTGTTTGCTTACATGGGATCCTGTGCTGCACATTTCCACTGCCACTGTGTAGTGCTGAGAGTCATGGGTGTGTGCGGTTGGCACCAGAGGGTTCCATTTCAGCATGGTGGGTGGGAGAAATGTAAACAAAAACAAAGAAAAATGGAGCAAACTATGGGGTGATAGTATAGTGAAAACAAAAAAGATTACCAGGTAAGTGATCAACAGAGCACAGAACACAAACTGTTGCAAAATATCCAGTTTTTTATCCAGTACTGCTGCTTTAAGGCATTCAACAGCTTTCCCACCATCATGGGGATATACCCCAAAATGAGATATTTTTATTTATTTATTTCATTTTTGTTGACCAGGAAAGAAGGGCTAAAGAATACTGCCTATGTTCAGCCTTGTTCCAGGGAAGGGGGGAGATACAGATGGTAACCAACTGAAAGTGAACCAGATTAAGCTGTCTGTGGTATTTTTTAGTGAATGGGGTAAATTTAGCCTGGACACTGGGGACAATTCCCTTATTCTTTTCGAGAAGTGCCATGGGATCTGTAACATCCACCTGAACAACCACCAGAATAAGGCAAACGGAACCTCAGTTTAACATCCCATCCAAAAGATGGAACCTCAGGAGTGCATCATCCCCCTTATGATGCACTACAGCGTCAGTATTGGGATTTTACACCAAGTGCCTGCTGTGGGGCTTGAACCCACAACCTTCTGATCTTCTGGCCATAGAGGTGAGTGTGCAACCTGCTGAGTCACTAACTGCACAAATAGATATACTCAGAGAATGCTCATTTACCACAGAAGATTCATTAGATCCAAATATAAAAAGACATCTGATGAAGGGGCACCCTCTGGTGTAAAACATTAGGCTTGACACCATCTGCTAAGGCGTGACCACTGTTTGTGTTTGCTCATCTGAGTTTTACTCTTTTTATATTTGGATCTAATAAATAATTTTTATGAGTAAATTGGCAGCATCTGAGTATACAGTATCACTTTTCAGGCATGACACTGTGATGATGGGGAGGTCAATTTCATACAGTTAGACAATAACAAAAAGATCGATAACTGTATAAGGAAGCCAGGAATAAATGCACCAGGGAGATTTGTAAACCCAAACCTGCCTACTATCAGAAACACTCTCCATGTCCTGTGGATTGGGGCATATGTTCTGGAACAATATTAAAGAGCTTAATGGCAAAACTATCTACCCCCTCCAGCCCAGATGCAGGCAAATGGCTCCCTCTCTCAGGACCCCCTGACTATTGCTGACACACTCTATGTTGCCTTCTCCAATCTAAGTAGCATCCTTCCCTCCAATTTCTTTGATCCAGCTCCAGACCTGATTCCACTCCTGCTTATCATCCACCCCTACTTTCAGGCTCCAAATAATCTCCCCCCCCTGTGAGGCGAGGTACTAACTAACCAAAGTTCTTGGAAAAACTCACCATAGTAGTGACTCCCTGGACTTAAAACTCATCCCTGGACTTAAACCTCATCCTCCTAACTATTGACTCTCTCACCACCCCCTCACAAATATTTTCAACTGGTCCCTCTGTCTCGGACAATTCCCTATCCATAGAAAATTGGCAGTCATCACCCCAGTCTTTAAAAGTGTGTGTCGCACCTCCCCAGGAAACTAATGCCCCGTCTCAATTCTTCCCCCATCTCTAAGGCACTCAAAAAATAGTGTCAGACCAGCTCACTGACTGTCTCACAAAATATAACCTACTCTTCCCTGAACAGCATGGCTTCAGGAAAGTGCTTAGTACCACCACCGCCCTTATTGAATACTCCACATTTATAAACAAAGCTCTTGACAGAGGACACCTTGTGGGATCTGCCTATATTGACATGACAAAGGCATTTGACTCTATCAGCCACACCCTCTTTCTCCAATCTCTGCCTGTCTTGGGACTGTCCCAAGAAACCACCAAGTGGTTCAAAAGCTATGTATGTGACTGATCCCAAAGGGTCAGAATTAATTCTACACTCTCTTCCAGTCAACTGGTCCACTCTGGGGTACCCCAGGACTCAATTCTGGGCCCCCTCTTCATCACCCTTTTCTTAAATACTCTCCCTAAGGTCTGCTTAGGCCAGATGCTCCTCTACATTGATGATGTGGTCCTTTTTGCCAGCCACCCTAATCCCCACTCCCTCCAATCCTCCCTGCAGCATACATTCTCAGAAGCTGAAGCCTGGTTCATTGAGCACAGACTTGTCCTGAATTATAAAAAAATGAAGGCAACGCTCTTCGCCCACCACCAAAACACACTCAGACACTTTTCCTTTACCATCTGCAACTTCCAGACTCCCTGCTTGAATTAGTATCCACTTTCAAATACCTGGGTGTCAACCTTGACTCCTCCATGATGTACCACGAGCATATCAACCAGTTCAGCTTGGCTGTCAACACTAGAATAGTACTCCTTTATAGGAATAGGGAGTGCTTGCCTCCCAAGGCTCTGAAACTTGCAGTGACTTCATCGATACTATACCTAATAGACTATGGGATCATATTCTATGGCTCAGTTGATTCCACTGCCCTTCGACGCATCAAGGACTCCCTAAATAAAGCCTGCTGCCTCGTCTCGGGGGTGTTCCAGGTGGACTCACACATGTCAGCTCTATAGACTCTCCAACTGGCTTAACTTCGATGGAAGACTTTGATATCAAATCATAACCAGCACTATGGAATCATTTTCTATGGTTCAGCTGATCTCACTGCCCTTCGTCACATCAAGGTCTCCCTACATAAAGCCTGCTGCCTAGTCTCGGGGGTGTTCCAGGTGAACTCACATGTGAGCTCTATAGACTCTCCAACTGGCTTAACTTCGATGGAAGACTTCAGTATCAAACATGTCTCCTTGCCAGGAAGCTTTCCCTCAGCCTCTCTCCACTGAGCCTTTGTCTCCTGGTCCAGCCCGCCCCCTGCCCAAGGGCCATAAGGAGCTCTATGTCCACCACACTCTCAGTTCCCCTCTATAGGATCTCACTGGACCAACACTCCTTTTTTCTATAGGGCCCCCCTTTGGGTGAATGAACTACCCCAGTTATCTCCTCTGAACTATGGCTAGGAACTTACAAATCCTCACTCCACACAGTAGTCCTCACCCAATCCAGCTGTGACTGTGCCTAACCATGCCCCGCTATCTTAGCTCACCACGGCCAGCCACTTAAAAAACTCTGTCAATGTTTTTGATCTCATTGTGCATGTTTGATTACTCTTTGTTTTACTAAAAATTATAATGACTCAGGGTCTGTCTTAATACCCCTAAACTGTAACTTGACTGTTGTATTTTGTTGTTTCTGCTTTGTATGTTGCTATGTATGTGATTCCTGACGTGGAGCCTTTGCAAAAGAGTTTCTGACTCAAAGATTGTAATTCTGGTGCTCCTCAATAAATAAATGAATAAATGTATAGAGAATAATACATTAGTGTGTTTATGTAACCAGAATTTTACACAGACCCAAGGCATGGTATGCTACATTAACTCCAAGAATGAAGTTTAACGGGTTTATAAAAGCTTTACACATCTGCACCCATGCCTTGTTTTTTTTATGTTTACTAGTAAGCATTTTTAATAACTGTGACAGTTGGGTGACTAGTGCTTGTGCTGCTCACAGCACAAGTCTTGTTGACAGTAAACTGTTACTATTGCACAGTTGTAATGCATAATTACAGCCAAGTGATTGTAACACATTTTTACAAAATGTTTATCTCAGTATTAATAGAGCTCAGAATTACAATAATTATAAACACATTGCAAATTACATATAAAAACAGTCACCAACAAATTTTTCAGAAAATATTTAATTAGAGTCAGCCTGCCACCACAGCAGCAAGTCGTCTATCTGTGGCACCGACATCCCAGGTTTGGGGATGGACCCAGGAGTCAGAGGTTTGGCCGGGGGGAGAGGGATTGAGTGTCCTATGGACTGCTCTCCTCCAGTAGGAGGGAAGAAGAGTGTCCGGCACAATGAGGACCCCTGGTGGAGACTGGGGATCTCACATGGCCTACATCACACAAATCAGGGGCGGGGCAGACACTGGCATCATTGCACATCTCTGCCCCAGGGGGAAAAATTACAGAAAATATTGGCCACTAGTGATGGCCCTGCTCCACCGCCGCTCCTCACTCAAACTGAAGTCCATTGGGGTGAGATCCCACTCCCATGACACCGCCCTGGGAGGCAAACCAGGGCATCGTGACCTGTGTTTTCATGGAGGGGTCACCAACCTGGTGACCCCATCTGGAGGGAGGCCTGGAGATGACAGGAAGCAGTGGGCTGACCAGGGCCACAAAAAATAAATATTCATTTCGTTTAGATAGAAAAGACTGGGTTTAATAATGGCTCTCAAATGTTTTGGAAAGCCATTCCTATTTGTGTACCAGTGAATAAAAATCACCTTAGCCAGTATTAGTGTGCATGAAAGGAACCATACCATTATTTGTGGCAGAAGATTGTAAATTAGAGGAATTACACTGTAACACATTCATATTGGCGAAAGAGGAAGGTTGTCCAGTTAAAAAATATTTTATCCAAAAAGATTATTTTCACAATTTTCACATTTATGGGACCTTGCAGTGTCTGGGTATAAGCAGTATAGAAAGAATAGGGTGACGGGAATGAGTGGTGGTCCTATATGTGAAGGAGGGGATAATGTATACTAGAGAGGAAGAAGTGAAAGGTAAAGCTGAAGTCTTGGGGGTACAGGTATAATCCACAAAGAGGAGGAACCTAAGGATGGGGTGGTCTGCAGCCCACCTTTCTAGGAAGATGAGTTGCTCAGGGTACTAAAGCCTCAAATCATGGAAATGGCCAGTAAGGGTAAGACAGTGATAATAAGGGACTTCAGTCTACCTGGAGTGGATTGGAAAATCCTGGCTACCTCCTGCACTGGGGGGCAAGTACTGCTGGATGCATTTCAGGGTGGTTTCCTGGCCCAAGGTGTCATGGAACCCACTAAGGAGTGGGCTGTACTGGACCTGGTCCTGTCCAAGTGTGAGCATGTTCAAGATGTGGAAGTGAAAGTGCCACTTGCAGGTACGGTACATTAAACTGTTCCTCCAATGAGTTGTTTTGTCATTTCTGACTGAGTTGCATACGTGTTGATGGATCAAGCACAAAGCCCTGCACAAACTGTTTTTTAACAGCTAAAACTCAGTTTTGGATTGCACTGTGATTGGACTGCAGAAGCAGCCCAGCTGAGTTGCAAAAACATTTTACAAACATTGCTCTTGAGCTGGTTAAGCACTGAAAACTAATGCAGTATGAGTTGCCAGTGCATTGCCAACTGAAAAAACAATGTTAAACCAACTCATTAGTGGAACAGTTTAATGCAACTTGTACTGTAGTGACCACTACACTGTGTGATTCCACCTGGATATGGGCAGGGGTATGGTCAGGACCAGACAAGGGTTTTAGACATTAAGAGAGATGACTTTGGTAGGATGCAAAAATTCCAGCAGGACACCTTTCTGGGATCATGAGGGAGTTGATTGCAGAACAGAAGTGGGCAATAATAAAGGAGGGACCAATGGACGTCACTACTGAGTATGGAGAGTGCTAAAATCAAAAGTAAAAAAAAAATAACTAAAGTAAAAAAGCCCATCTGGTTTGGAAATGAGGTGTTAAAAGCTGTAGGTGACAAGGGTTCAACCTTCCAGAAATACAAACATATTCTGAAGGAGGAGGATAGGGTGGATTGCTCCACTAAATCAAGGGAGGCAAGCAGAACGGTGAGACCCGTTAAGGTGACAAAGGCTACAAGGGAAGTGTAGCCAGCACAGGGTGTAAAATCAGGGACAAAGCCTCTTGCTCATATATAAGGGAGAAAGGGAACAATAAAGATGATATATATTAAAAAAGGTGAGAGGTCTGGCAGAGGGTAGTGAAGAGGAAAAAGAGAAAATGGAGGTACTTAACAAGTAATTCTGTTCAGTACTAACCACAGAGAAAGACAAACCAGTGCCAAAAGGGGACATGGGGGTGGGGACTTGGGTGAAGTCAAGGACAGCATCATTCAAGCTGATGAGGTAGTTAAGGGCCTATGTGGGCACCAAAGTGACCCTAAAGGTGAATAAATCCCCAGGGTCAGATGGCATGCACCCATACTAATCTAACTGACTTTTTTGACTGCGTCCATTGGTGAGCGTACAGGGTTCAAGAAGTTGATGTCCTGGATCTAACTTTTAGTAAGACTCTAGACTCTGTACCTCACAGGACACTGGTCAGGAAGCTAGAAGACCTGGAGATGTGAGCTAAGCTTTTTGGGTGGGTTAGAAGTTGGCTGCAGGACAGAAGCCAAAAGGTGGTAGTCAGTGGTGAATTCTCAGAAGCTAGGCCCCAGTGGGGTCCCACAGGGTTCTGTCTTCAGTCCGGTGTTGGTTAACATATCCATAATTGACATCATGGATGGGATCAAGGGAAAGATCTGCCTGTTCGCAGTTGACACAAAGCTCTGTAGGAGGGTGGATATGGAAGATGGGAGATGAGAACTCAGGGCAGACCTGGACTGGCTACAGAAGTGGTCTGCATTTCACAACTAGGATTCAACACTAAAAAACTGTAAAGTTGTGCACTTGAGGATTAAAATAACCTAGGGACCAAATACTGGTTGAGTGGTGTGCGGGTAACCATGTCAGAGGAAGGAAAGGACCGGGATGTAATTATCACAAGTGACCAGAAACACTCGGCAAACATCAAGAAAGCTACAGCAAAAGCAAATCAGATGTTGGGCTGCATAGCCAGGTGAATTATGAGAAGGGAGGCAGAGATCAGTCTGCTGCTGTACACTTCTAGTGAGACCACACCTAGAGTACAGTGTGCAACATTTGTCATCTTATCTTAAGAACTTTATCAACTCTTCTGACAACAGTCCAAAGAAGGGCAACTGAGATAGGGCAGAGTGAAATTAGCACATTCTGATTTCATGGAATTTGGGTAAAGTTAGCATATTCCAATTTTGTGGAATTTTAATAAAATTCCAAGACAATGAATGAAAGTTTGTGAAATTGTATTAAATTTTCCAGTTCATTAATTGTTCATTACTCAGTCATCATTGTTAATAACTAGGGATCTGAAATTTGGCATGTGAATTGCTTGGAAGGGGTACTAAGTAGATGACACATGCCATTACATTTGGATACGGGGTAGCAAAGTTATAAGGGCTCACAATCTGGCAATTAATTATTCATGTGAACATTTCTGAAAATATTGTTCTGCTTACTTCATACGCACCTTTGGAGCTAGACAACTGAAAAGTTTATACACACTTTCTTGGAAGAATCACAGAAACTACTAAATAGAGAGGTGACTGGTTGTATAAATTGTAAGTTTCAGTAGTACAAAATTTCACAATATAATTATTTGTTAAATTGCGTGAAAATGTAACACATATTTGGATGTTTGTAGCTCCACTGCTTTTGCAGGTATACACTCAGATTTGGTATGCATACCAAAATAAATATGTCCTGGAATCTAGTTAAGGTGGATAAATGTGGGTTAATTGGTTAAATTTATTGTGTGTACTTCAGAAGTTACCAACTGTCGAAATGTGTTCAAACATTTATGGATGCATAATAAGTAATGCCATTAGAATTCCACTGGGGGAATTTAACTTTCACAAAGTACTTATCACCACTATATCACCTTTCTTGCACTAGCATTATATCCCTACAATGTCTCTCCATCACTTCTGTTACAGTGATGCCCAGTATCTTGCTCTATCATGTCTAAAGATATCCAGATACTTCTGTCACAATCACCTAAGTCATGACTAGTGATAAGGCTTGAGGCTTCTCATCACTTGGTGCCACTGTTTTTAAACAGTAAAAATATACTGTACTGCACTTTGTTATCTACAGGATTGTTCAAGAGTCAGTAGGTGGTGTTGTACAGAAACAATGCTGCATGCGCATGTGCTTCCACAAGTCTTTAAGTCAGTGAGCAGTATTGGTTAAGTGGCATATTGCAAGAGTTCAGGCTAGTGCAGAGTGATCTCCATGACAGTTCTTTATGATTCATCACTCAATACACTGACCTGACACTTGGCACCCCTATACTTTTATTATAGAGCCTCCTGTGAATGCTGCTTTATCGTCGTTTAGCCAGCCGTTACCTTTCTCTACAATGGCAACTCAAGTGCATGGCTGAGAAAAATGTTTGGACACAGCTTTGAAAAAAGTATCACAACATTCAACAATTTCACCAAAGGTCACAAAACTCAAATTTTGTGATGAGACAGCTTAAATCACTTCATAGCAATTTGCAGGTACCTTACACATGATGTTTTTTTATTATTGGGACTGTGGCATTTTGTATTTCTTTGATACTTGGCTTTATTACCTGGGCCCTTCCAGCTTCCCCAGCTTCAACGCTTTGGAACAAATGTTTTTGTCTGCTTTACTTATTTCAGGAAGAACTGCAATTAATTGAGTTTAAAATAGGAAGCATAAGGACCTAGTGCCTGTGCAGATCATGTTTGTAAGCATAAATTAAAGAAGGGGTTGACCTTTCATAAATGAAACCCCTACAGTGATAGGGAGTGCATTTGTGTCAGTACAGGAAGCATCTGGTAAAAGTGAACTGCTAGAACAGATCAAAAAGTTGATTAAGTTGGTCATGTGACAAGAGAGAGATGGGCACCTTAGAGCTGGAATCAAACCAGTAAATGCAGCAGCCACTTAGACTCGTGGACTTTGCCCCATGAAGAAGTAGAAGTCCGACTGTTCCATGAGCGATGCCCAGATCCCATGGTAGGAGGGATAGCCTTATGTGCTATAGGAATGGGATGAAAGGACTTTGATGGCAAGAATGTCAAAGTGCAAAACACCTACCAGAAGTGAAAGTGAACAAGCAAATCATCCAAACTTTCACACAGCAGGGAAACACCAGATGGGCCCAGAAATGGAGTGCACTGGAACATTAGAAGTCAGAAGAGCCACACAAGTAGTTGCCAGGCTATATTGCATGTCAGGTGAAACACATTAATGGAGTTTGTGAAAGCTTCATTTGATAGCAAGGTAAAGATTGAGGGAATACTTAGGAGGTAGAAGACTAGGTTTGGTGGCAAAGGCACCTACATAGCTTTACCTGAGCTCTTTTCTTCTAGGTTTGCTTGTAAAGACAGAGCAAGGAACAACATTATCAGAGCAAGGAAAAAAATTAAGGCTTCTTTTTTGCTAGGCAGATTTAATGTGTGTTGTTATTTTCTTTGGTGCTCACAAGATCTGATACTGTTTTTTGCTTACATTTTACTGCTGTAATCTTCTCTGATTCAAATTGCTGTTGCAGGGTATTCCTTCTGCTGCATTATTACAGGATGTGCATACAGGGTTGTTACTGTTTTGTGCTTACAGATTACTGCTGTAATCTTCTCTGATCCAAATTGTTTTTTGCAAGGTATATCCTCTGTTACTGCTTTATTTTTCTCTGTAGCAAAAGTGTTTTTTTTTCAGAGTATATCTTATGTGAAATTGTGACAGGTGGTGCTTACAGGGTTTACAGTTTATCTATTTTTAGGCTAAACTTTCAGGGCTACTGCATTTATTGTTCATTGATTGTTTCTACACTTAACTCTTTTTTTTTTTTCTGTGGTTCTTCTTTTTCGGCAGGGGAAGGGCCCACCACCCACCCCCATCCCCAACCACCCCATGCTACACTCATTTTGTAGAGTAGCACAGTCATGACATTTCCTGTAACAAAGCAGGAAGGGGAGGATCAGAGGGGTATCTACACAGTGACCTCACTTACAGGGGCGCAAGTAATTAAACTTGCCATAACAAATTGTAAAAAAAAATAAAACTTTTGCTTTCATTTTCCTCCTTCTAATTATTCAAACCAAATTATAAACTCCGCAGCTCAAGTGTAATGGATATTATTAACTGCAGGCACTGCAGGACACTTCTCAAAAGGGCAGTTATAAAGTATTTAGGTCGCTGTCCTACATACTGGACCATTGGAGATCTAAGGGCTCAGTTCCAGGCAGCATGGGCAGAGATTGTGTGCCTAAATTACATATTCAGGAGGAAATATATTATAAGAACTGCCTGCCATTTCCTTAACTTCCAACTGAAGCACCTCGACTGCAGAGAGTATTTGGTCCGGGAGGTTGGCAGGTGGTTAGGAGGGACAAATCAGGTGCCCCATCACTCAATGCTCTCCAAGGTATCACCTTCACAAACCATATAAAAACTACAAACAGGTATCTGCCTCTATCTCCAAAATCAAACAAAGGGGCAAAGGACACTGCAGAGCAGGACACTGTAGCACAGCAGCTAGCACAACAAAACTCACCCAAAACAGAGACCAAAACAAAAAAAAGGCAAAATGGAAATCCAAAACACTTCTTATCATATGAGGCTCCATGATTCGTGGAGTTGATACCTACCTCCAGCCAGGGGTAATGGTCAGATGTTTTCCAGGTAGATCAGCATGGAGAGACACTGATCGCATTGCTAAAATCATGCAGGAAGCAGGAGAAAACATTGATGCCCTGGTACACATAGTGACAAACAATCTCTCCAGCCAGTCAGTTGTGGAGACCAAGGAACACCTGACCAGGGTGGATGAGAAACGTCATCCATTTCATTCAGCATCTCCTTCTCTTAGACCCTGCCAGTCTGGGAGAGGGGGGCAGATGGTTGGAAGGTCAGAGAAGGGGGAGAAAGGGAGCTAAACATGTGGCTCAAGGGCTGGTGCCAGGAACAAGGGCACGAATCTGTAGGTAACTGGCAACAGTTTTGGGAGCTAAAGTTCTTTGAATTTGATGGACTGCATCTCACTAAGGAGGGAGTCAGTGCATTTGGGCAGAAGATTGATATCTTTGCAGAATATTTAAACTAGCCAATGGGAAGAGTGGTGCAGCACCTGATACATTGAATGGGAAGAACACCCCCCTCCTCCCTCAGCTAGTGATCAAACAGGAGTTCAGCATGTTTGTAGTTCACTGGCATTACCAGGTAAGGAAAAAGGTCTGGCTCCCCTTATGATTTGAAAAGGAAATGCCAGACCTTGCCAAACAACTAATGCACCAAAACTAGCCAATGGAAAATCATGTACACAAATGCCCACAGTCTGGGAAACAAGAACCAGACCTTCAGGCAACAATGACAGAGGCTAAACTAGACATAGTAGCCATTAGCGAGTTCACCAGTTACCACACTTGGGAGACTTCAGTACCCGGCTATGTAGTGTTCAGAAGAGACTGAGGTGCAAAAAAAGGGGGGGGGGGTAGCCCATTAGGTCAATGAAAATATCAAAGCTACAGAAATTCAGAAAACACATAAGGAGCCAGAAGAAATGTGGGACACCCTGGAAACAGGAAATAGAACTGGGGTTGTCTACAGACCTCCAGACCAAGGAGAGGACATAGACACATTACTCTTAGAAGATGTACAGAACATGACAGCTAAAAGGGAAGTTCTGATAATGGAAGACTTCAATATGCCATATACAGATTGGTCAATATCAGCAGGAACATCCACCAGAACTAGACACATAATGCATTCTCTGCTGGGGGAGGCCCTCAAACAACTTGTACAACAACCCACAAGAGACAGGGCTATCCTAGATCTAGTAATTACTAACAGGAAAAGGATCGCAGAACTCCAGGCAGAAGGTCACCTGGGGGCCAGTGACAATCACATGGTATGCTTCAATTTGGCCACTAGAACTAAATCATCCCATTCCAATGCAAAAATATGGACTTCAGAGGAGCTGACTGATAAGACAGCCAAGAGAGTTAAGCTAGCCCCAGCAAGAAGAAATACAGGCGAGGGGGTACAGGCAAAGTGGGCAAGCATTAAGGATGCAATACTTGAAGCAACATCCCATTGTGTTAAAGAGAAAATCAACAGCAAAACAAGGAGAAAACTGCTTTGGTTCTCAAAAACAGTAGCAGAAAAGGTCAGAGCCAAAAGACTGGCCCTCAGGAAATATAAGAGAACGCAGTGGGACCAAGATAGGGAGGCATACCAAACTTCCCTAAGGGAAGCCGGGAAAGCAGTAAGGCAGGCAAAGGCCCAAACAGAGGAAACACTAGCATGAACAGTAAAAGAAGTGGACAAGACTTTCTATAGATACATTAGGGAAAAGAGAAATTCCAGTCGGGGTATTGCAAAGATCAAAGGAGATAAGAAGAAGTGTGTCGAGGAGGACCAAGAAAAAGCATCTATTTTAAATAGATACTTCAGCTCAGTATTTACTGAGGAAAAGGTAGAGCAAGGCCCACAGTTCAGCACCATGGACACAGGGGGAGGCAGGCGTGCACAAGTCCTTTCACAAAAGAAAGGGTCCTAGAAGAGCTCGCTAAGCTCACAGTGGACAAGGCAATGGGACTGGATGGCATACATCCCAGGGTACTTAAGGATCTAAGATTAGAACTAGCAGAGCCATTATCAGAACTGTTTAGTGAGTCTCTGACCACAGGAGAGGTCCCAGAAGACTGGAGAAGAGCTCATGTGATCCCACTCCACAAGAGGTGGTAACAGGGAGGAGGCAGGGAACTACAGACCAGTTAGTCTTACCTCAGTAGTGGGAAAGATTATGGAGGCAGTCCTTAAGGAAAGGATAGTGCAACACCTGGAATCCATAGGAGCACAGGATCCAAGACAGCATGAGTTCTGTCAAACTAATCTCATAGATTTATTTGACTGGGTAACCAGAGTGGTGGACCAAGGGGGTGCAGTTGATGTTGCTTACCTTGACTTCAGCGAAGCTTTTGATACTGTTCCACATAGAAGATTGATTAATAAGCTGGGTAGGCTTGGAGTGGGTCAGAAGTTGGTCAACTGGATGGAAAACTGGTTGGTGGGCAGAAAACAGAGAGGTGGTAAATGGTATAAGGTCAGAAGAGATGCAAGTCACAAGTGGAGTACCTCAGGGATCAGTCCTGTGGCTAGTCCTCTTCAATATCTTCATCAGTGACATTGCAGATGGACTGAAGGGTAAGGTTTTTCTGTTTGCAGATGGCACCAAGATCTGTAACAGAGTAGATGATCCTGATGGGCTGGGCAGAATGAGAAGAGAGCTGGATAAACTGGCAAAATGGTCAGAAGAGTGGCAACTGGGGTTTAACACAAAGAAGTGCAAGATCATGCACATAGGGAAGAGAAACCCTGAAGCCACCTATAGGCTGGGAGGGGAGTTGCTGGCAATCACAAGAGAAGAAAGAGACTTGGCCATCATCATCACAGATGACCTGAAATCATCCAAGCAGACCACTAAAGCAGTAGGTAAGGCTAGGGGGATGTTGGGGTGTATTAGTAGGGGTATCACAAGTAGTAAGAGGGAGGTAATAATCCCTCCTTACAAAACACTGGTTAGTCCCCATTTGGAGTACTGCGTGCAGTACTGGAGGCCACACCTGCACAAGGACATTAACAAAATGGAGGCAGTCCAGAGAAGGGCAACCAAAATGGTGCAGGGACTGCATCAGAAAACATATGAGGGTAGATTAACGGAGCTCGATATGTATACTCTAGAGCAAGGAGGTATGATCAAAACATTCAAACACCTTAAGGGCATTAACAAGGTGAAAGAGTCTAACATGTTTCAATATAAGAAAAATAGCAGGACAAGAGGACACAGCATGAGATTAGAGGGAGGTCAATTAAGGGGTAATGTGAGGAAGTTATTTTTCACAGAAAGGGTGGTTGATACATGGAAAGGCCTACCTCAGGAAGTGGTGGATATGAATACAGTGCAAGGCTTCAAACAGGCATGGGATAGGCATAAGGGAGCAATACAGATGAGTATGAATAGATAGGCCATTGACAGAGTAAAGGCCTATGGCACATTCAAAAGGTAGAAAAAATGGGCTGACTGGATGGGCCTTGCGATCCTTATCTGCTATGTTTCTATCCTATTTTGGTTCATCATTTTCAATAACCCACATCTTTTAGGATTACTGTGACAAGTACCTTATACATCAATAAATTGTTGCCTCAGCATGGACTCCATATAAGGGGACCGAATAAATGTGTGCACTTATTTTCCAACCAAGGTCATTGAAGTCAATTAACTTGTGGAGACTCTGGCATTAATATGTACAGAGTCAGAACTGCATGATCACACCTCAATACTGCTTGGGAAAAATATACATATGTCTGGATGATTGGGATATTTGTGCAAGGACGGAGAAGACAAAAAGCAAGGATAAGCACTGCCTGGGCATGGACTGGTGAGGCAAGACTACCAAAAGCAAGCCCAGAAGATTCCTGGATACAGACAACATTCAATTGGTGTAGTATGTTGTAGTGATGCCAAACAGTGCACAGTCAGTGGAGTAGCGATACTAATGAAAGATGCGGCAAACTCAGTATAAATCAGGGACACCTCAGAAGTATATAGTCTACTAAACAAACGTTGGTGCAACTTAATGTGTTGACTCTGTGTGAGCATTCATTAGTCAGAAGGGTCATATACCGGTGACGAGCATTACTGAAAGTAACATCACCATCAGGAATGGATGCACATTGGCCAGGTGTGCTGTGCAATACAGCAATAAAAGCCAAGCCATCAAACAGAGGAGTCAAGTACAGTATTTACCCATCAGCATTCAATTTTGGAACTATCCCCATGCCTAAGGGATAGAAGATGAGAGTCAGCAAGAAGTCAGCTAGAAGGACTAACATATTCTGATTGTGTGACTGGGATGTTTGGTATGTAACAAAGGAACAGCATCACATCTGGTTAAATGCTGACTAATCTTTTTGTGAAAGGTCTTGATGCTTATTGCCAACAGAACTTGAGAATGAACGATCCATCTTTAAGACATACCGTACTAGTGACTGGTACCATCGAGGAATCCAAAGACTCCTATGCATTATGTATAGTGGTAGTAGAAAGAACAAGCATTTGTCAATGCTGAATGTTGATTGCGTTGGTGTGTTGAGCGTGCTCACTGCCCCTGTGTCACTCGCTCAGTCTGTTTCTCCCAGTGCTGCAGGCTGCTATTTTGTACTGGGCTTCTGCCTGCATTGGCACCTTGTTCTGCCCACTAAGAAATACGCAGCTGTCCCAACAGAGCTTCGTTGAGGTGGCTCACTCCCCCTCTCTCACTCGCTCATTCTGTTTCTCCTGGTGCTGCAGGCTGCCCTTTTGTACAGGGTTCCTGCCTCTGTTGGTGGCTTTTTCTACCCACAAAGAAATCTGCAGCAGTCCCAACACAGGTCTGTTGAACCTGCTGACTCCATCTCTCTCAGTCACTCATTCCGTTTCTGCCAGGGCTGCAGGTTGGCCTTTTGTACAGGGTTCCTGCCTCTGTTGGTGGCTTTTTCTGGCCACAAAGAAATCTGCAGCAGTCCCAACACAGGTCTGTTGAGCCTGCTGACTCCATCTCTCTCTCACTCACTCGTTCCGTTTCTGCCAGGGCTGCAGGTTGGCCTTTTGTACTGGGCTCCTGCCAGCAGTGCCACCTTTTTCTGCCAACAAAGAAATCCACAGCAGTCACGATAGAGCTCCTTTGAGCTCGCACAGTCCCCCTCTCTCAGTCGCTCATTGTGTTTCTCCCAGCGCTGCAGGCTGCCCCTTTGTACTGGGCTCCTGCCCGCATTTGCACCTTATTCTGCCCACAAAGAAATCCACAGCTGTCCCGACAGAGCTCCATTGAGGTTGCTCACTCCCCCTGTGTCACTCACTCATTCTGTTTCTCATGACGCTGCAGGCTGCCCTTTTGTACTGGGCTCCTGCCTCTGTTTGTACCTTTTTCTGCCCACAAAGAAATCTGCAGCAGTCCTGACAAAGCTCAGTTGAGCTCGCTCACTCCCCTTCTGTCACTCGCTAAGTCCGTTTCCCCCGGCGCTGCAGGCTGCCCTTTTCTATTGGGCTCCTGCCTGCATTGCCGCCTTCTTCTGGTCACAAAGAAATTTACTGCAGTTACAATAGAGCTCAGTTGAGCTCACTCACTCCCCCTCTCTCTCTCGCTCATTCTGGTTTCCCTGCCACTGCAGGCTGCCCTTTTGTACTGGGCCTCTGCGCGCCTTGCTGCCTTTTTCTGCCCACAAACAAATCTGCTGCAGTCCCAACATAGCTCCATTGAGGTCACTCACTCCTCTTCCTTCACTCGCTCAGTCTGTGTCTCCTGCCGCTGCAGGCTGCCCTTTTGTACTGAGCTCCTGCCTGCATTGGCGGCTTATTCAGGCCAGAAAGAAATCTGAAGCAGTCCCAACACAGCTCCATTGAGCTGCCTCACTCACTCATTCCATTTCAGCCTGAGCTGCAAGCTGGCCTGTTGTACTGGGCTCCTGCCTGTGTTGCTGCATTTTCTGCACACAAAGAAATCCACAGCAGTGACAATAGAGCTCCGCTGAGCTCGCTCACTACCGCTCTGTCACTCACTCATTCTGTTTCTCTTGGCGCAGCAGGCTGTGCTTGTATACAGGGCTCCTGGCTGCATTGGCACCTTTGTCTGTCCACAAACAAATCCACAGCTGTCCCAACAGAGCTCTGTTGAGGTCGCTCAGTCTCCCTCTCTCACGCGCTCATTCTGTTTGTCCTGGTGCTGCAAGCAGCCCTTTTGTATGGGACTCCTGCCTGCATTGGCGCCTTTTTCTGCCCACAAAGAAATCCGTAGCAGTCTTGATAGAGCTCCGTAGAGCTCACTCAGTCCCCGTCTCACTCGCTTGTACTGTTTCTCCTACCGCTGCAGGCTGGCCTTTTGTACTGGGCCCCTGCCTGCATTGGTGCCTTTTTCTGTCCACAAAGAAATCTGCAGCAGTCCTGACAGCGCTCCGGTGAGTTCGCTCACTCCCTCTCCGTCACTCGCTCTCTCGTTCTGTTTCTCCCAGTGCTGCAGGCTGCCTTTTTGTACTGGCCTCTTGTGCTGGGCACTTTGTCTGCCCAGAAACTAATCTGAAGCAGTCCCGACAGAGCTCATTTGAGCTCGGTCACTCCCCCCCCCTCAATCTTTTGATCTTAATGTGTCCCAAACAGTGATTTCCCACAGCGAATGCGCTATTCTGTGGCAGGAGTGCAAAAACATATTTTAGCCAGGATGTGAAAAATGGCAGCTGTACTGTTCATAAGGAGGTATAGAAGAATGCCACTGGTGAAAATGTGGCATGAAAATATTACAAAACTGCAAAGTTACAAGGGTGCGTGGAAACAGTTCAATGCACACTTGTAACACAGTCACATTATGGAGTTTCATCACCAAATGTTCAACATAGGCATTTTAGGACCTCTGCTCATGAACAGTGCCACTGTCATTTTCTTAATCTGTCGCAAACAGTGATTTCCCACAGCGACCGTGTTATTCTGCACTGGAACTGTGAAAACACATTTCAGTCAGGATGTGAAAAATGACAGCTGTACTGCTCATAAGGAGGTGTGAAAAACTTCCACTGTTGAAAATCTGGTGTGACAATAATGCAAATTTGCAAAGTTACAAGGGTGCATGGGAGGTATGAAATGCACATTGGTAACACAGGCATTCAATGGGCTATCATCTCCAAATTTTCAACATAGGTATTTTAGGACTTCTGCTCATGAACAGTATCACTGTCATTTTCTTAATCTGTCCCAGACAGAGATTTTCCACAATGACCGCTCTATTCTGCACCGGAAGTGTGAAAACTCATTTCGGCCAGGATGGGAAAAATGACAGCTGTACTGTTCATAAGTAGGTGTGGGAAAATGGCAATACTGGAAATTTGGAGTGAAAATATTATAAATTTGTAAAGTAACCAGCGTGTGTGAAAACTGCACAATGTATGCTCATAACACGGTCATTTTATGGAGTATCGTTAACAAATTTTCAACATAGCCATTTCAGGACCTCTACTCATGAACAGTGTCACTGTCATTTTCTTAATCAGTCCCAAACACTGATTCCCCAGAGCAACTGCGCTATTCTGTGCCAGAACTGCAAAAACACATTTCCGCCAGAATGTTTACAATGACAGCTGCACTGATCACAAGGAGGTGTGACAAAATGCCAATGTTGAAAATCTGGCATGAAAATATTGCAGATTTATGAACTTACAAGTGTGCATAGCAACTGCGCAGCGCACATGCGTAAAACAGTCACTGTTTGGATTTTTTCACCAAAATTGCAACATAGGCTTTTTGAGAGCCCACCTCATGAACACTGGCACTGTTGTTTTGTTAATCAGCCCCAAATGGTGATTCCACGCAGTGACCATGAAACCACCTTTCAGGGCCAATTAACACCATGACAGTTCAAGAATTCATGAGGAGGGATCCCAAAAACCCCATGTTGAAAAGTTGGTGAAAAAATTCCCAAACATTCCTGAGATATGCACTAAAGTTGAAAAAAAGCCTATTTATTACATTATACAGCTTACCAGCATTTCCTCAGTTCGCGGTCGGCTTTGAAGAGTGCAGACATGTTCCTGGTCCACCAAAGATCATCGTGGCAAGCTCCGGAGGTAAGTATGGGGTGGGGAGATGTGGGGAGGCAGGGTGCGCAGTGGGTGGGTGTGGGTTGTGGAAGGGGGCAGGGAGACTATAAGGGGCCGTTTCCTTTTTTTCAGGTAAAAAAAAAAAAGACTTTGCGGGACCGTTTTTCCCTTTACAGGGGCATGTGGCACACTGGGGTGGGCTCCCAGCATGCCACCAATGGATTTCTTTTGTGGGAGGCAGCAGTAGCCAAAGGGGGATTGGCCACCCCCATCGGGAAACAAAGGGGGGGGATTCAGTATGCCGACGGGGATTGGGCACCCCGTCAGCAGGAATAAAAGCATGTGTGTGTGTGTTATAGAATGCCGATGGGTAGTGGGCTCCCCCGTCAGCTCCAGAAACACAGGGACACCGAGGCCAATGGGGATTGGGGCCCCTGTTGTCAAATAAACATGGTGGGGGGGTTATATTGTTTGTGAACATGGCGGCAACCTGCCACCATGTTCACAAACAATATCAGGGTGTTTACTACCCGCCCTGCAATGACGGATCGCTCCCTCATTGCAGCAGATGGCTGACGCTGCAATGACAAGGCGGCCCCTAATTGCAGCAGCTCATTTGTGTGAAGTTGGTGCAAATGTTCCAAACTACTGTCACCAGCAGCCTGCAATGGAATTGGGGGAAGCAGGACAAGCCTTTGCAGGCTGTTGGAGCATTGGCCACAAGAGTGCAGTGTCTCCACAGCCTGCTTCTGAGCAAGCTGCCGCAATATGTTTCTTGCGCTGTGGGCAATCAACATAAAAATGGGTCAGTTTGCATGTTTGTAGAGTATCAAAATCTCAACAAGTAAGGTCAGTGCTCCAGATAATGTTGGCAGGTAAGAGTAATTTATTCACAAGTTTTGAAATGTGGTAAGTAAAACCAAATGTGAATGTGTAAAATTGATCTAGAACTGAAAACAGTTTTCCATGGTATGTGGCACATATCAAAGTGTTGTGATGAGTATCAGTACTCATTACAAATATTTTCTGATTAGTTTTTCTTACAATTGAAGGAGTAACATAGGTTGTTACTCACCTTATGTAGAGCACTGAGTAAGCTATATCAGATTAGTATACCATGCCTATTATTAAGGATGCCCTGGATTTCCTGATTGGAGTTACAAGGTTCTCAGTAGGAGGCTTGAGGAGTGGTTACAACCAGAAGACCATGCAGCTGTCCACAAAATAGAGAAAAGACCACATTCATATGCCCTTTGGAATTTTACAAATTCTTAACAGTGTCTCAATGTATGTCTGGGGCAATGGCCGTATTTAATGACCCATGGAATTACTCATAGAAAAAGATTACCCTGCTAGAATGCCTGGTCTATCCTGATGAAGTCATTATGTTTGGGGAGACCCTGGAGGAGCACAAGGTACATTTGTTCAAGGTTCTTGATACAAACAGTTTTCATCAACAAATGCCAATTTTTCCAGAGTTATGTCAAGTATGTGTGCATACCATGTCTGAAAGAGGTACCCAGAAGGACCCCAACAAATTTAAAGCTGGCTGACAAGTGCCCAATCATGTGTTGCTATAGGAGGAGATTATCATATCATTCATACCTGGACCAGTATTTGCCTGCGTGGCATGATCAAAATGCATATCAATGAGAATCAGACCATCCATGAGATTCTACTGCTCTGTTATTAAAGCAAGAGTGCATGAATCCAATGAAAATTCTGACCTACTGTATACTTTTTATACTATTTTATATTGACCTTTATCTCCTGACTTGAGCGATATCTTTCTTTCTCCATTTTGAGTCTACTTCAGTACTATTTTCACATCTGAAATAATAAAGGGAGCACTCATTTTAATATAGCTCGGACCAGGTTTTCATCACTATTCTTAGCTGTTTTTGAGCACCTACAGTACTGTGCCATAAGGTCAGGGAGCACTGCCTGCTAGTTCATTTTAGTCACAACAGAAGTGATTTTAAACACTTAAAGTACAACAACAGCCAAGAATACTGATGAAATTCTGGTCCAAGCCATATTAAGATGAGTGCTCCTTTCATTACTTCGGATGTGAAAAAAGTACTAAAGCAGACTCAAATAGTGGGAAAAAGGATATCATACAAGTTAGTAATAAGTGTCAGTCTGATATAGAATAAAAAAGTATAGGTACAAATTTTCACCACATTCATGCACTACTGTACTCATGGAAGTTCCTGAGGAATCATGGGCAGTATAAAACAGCATATAGTCACACAGCCCCCGATATTGTTGAAACGTATCCTCAATTATGTAAAGGGAGTAGTTCAACTGCATGACCACTTTTTGCTTCATGGGGTGCTGAGGCAAGTAATTTGGGATCTGTAGCTCACACAACTGCTGCTTTGGCTTGGATTAGTGGGAAAAGGTTTTCAAATGTAACTACAAGCACAAAGCAACTGTTCGTTAATTGATGGTTGAGAAAGTCCTACAATGCCAATTTCCATCATGATTTAAAATTGCCTCAGAGTGGCTTTACTGCACTGAGAAAGTGTCTGCTGTCTCTGAAATATGCCTAAATTGCTTGTTACACAACACAAAGAAAGGAATGTGTGTGCTTCAAGGGAAAGCTAAGAAGCTTACTAATCACTGAGCCTCCTATAGCTTTAGGGTTAGAGCATTGGCATGGTACACCAGAGTCCTGGGTTCAAGTCCCAGTGGGAGTCACACTTTTCATTTCACATTTCCAACGTGATTTAAAATTGACTAACAGTGACTTTACTACACTGAGAAAGTTTTCTGATGTCTCTGACATATGCTTAAATTGCTGATTTCGCAGCACATACAAAGGAATGTGTGTGCCTCAAGGGAAAGCCCAGAATTCTGCTAATCACTGAGCCTCCCAGAGCTTAGGGGTTAGGGCACTGGCATGGTATGCCTGGTGCCTGGGTTCAAATCCCAGTGGAAGTCACACTTTTCCTTTCACATTTCCAACATGATCTACAATACCAGAGTAATATAATGTGCAATGCACAGAACTCTGTATAAACCGCCATCCTTTATCTCTTCCACAATCAACAGGTGAATCATTAGCATATGTTTTGGTGGTCTTCAACACATTAATGTATAAAGAATTTATTGTGCTTTACACAACAGGTACAGGAAATCAAGAAAGCATACCAAAGGCAAATATGCAAGTTATAAGCCAAGAACCTAACACAAATATCAGAAATGTTAAAAAGAGAACTAGCAATAAGGATGTTCTAGATAAGATTAATAGATGGACATTAATGAACACAAAGAGAAGTTTAAAAGAGGGAGGATGGATGTTCAGCTAACCCAGAAAACTTTGCCTCTTAATAATTGATTTGAGATACATGGCTGTCGGCATGACTCATTTGATAGCACATCTGCCTCTGAGCCTGAAGATCATGAGCTCTAGACCCATACCAGGGCTTGAGCGCATACCATAAAAGCTACCACCCAAATGCAATACTAGGGGGATGCTGTACCATTAGGGTGTGCTGACCTTCAGAAGAGAAATTAAACCAAGATACCTTCAGCTCATCTCTAGTGCGGTTCTAATGGAGTTACAGGTAGAATTAAAAAAAACTCTAGGCACTTTTAGCAACAGATGAGGATTTAAAGGTGTCCTGGCCAATACTTCCCTTTCTATAAAACAAGTTCATTCAACTGTCACAAGCTGTGTGTGAGTGTTCTTGCATGCAACAGTGCTACTACACATTTAAAGTCAATTTGCTACTAGTGTTGCATTGCTTGTAAAGTGCTTTGGAGTACTACAGTATGTGTATTAAAAGCACTGTATAAATGTTTTTTCTTCTGCTGTTGCTGCTGCTTCTTCTTCATCATCATCAATCAAAATTACTGAACAAGTAGCTGGCCCAGTGGCATGGAGGGCTGAGGAATCCGTGCTTTACCTCCTGCAACGCCGGCAACCCATGTTTACGGTGCGAGTAGGATGTTGGTGATAGGCTGGGATGGAGAGGATCAAGCTTCGAAGGACTGTTCTCCACTCCCGGGGAAGAAGGATTGGCATTCCCACCAAATGACTGCCTCTGAGTGGAAGCCCATGGGCAGTGCAGATCTGCACGGTACCAAGAAAGGGATGGTGCTTAGGGACTTCCACAGACATGCACACACCTCCATGTATGCATGTCTGGCATGTGCACTCCTGCAGTGGAGAAAAGAGAAAAAAGAGGAATAACCCCCTGTCTGTGGATGACGACTGACCCTCCACAGGTTCCGCACCTGGAGACCGGGCAAGAACTCTGGGTAAGCCCTGGCGAGACCAGGGTGATGGAGCTGGGGGGGGTCAGTCAGAAGGGGGCTGCAAGGGATATAAGGCACTAAACACCTATATAAAAAATAACCTAGAAACTTGGACCCCAGTGCAGTCAACTTTACTCACTAAAAAAATCATCTCGACCCAAAAAAATTAACTCTCTCAAAATAAAAAGTACACACTCCAACAATAACAATCGTTGAGTGTTCTTTTTTATATTCCCACCCTGACAAACTCATACAAATTAAAAATAATGAAGCACTGTGCACAGTTCACCCCTTAGTCTTCAAGAGCAAATTGCTCCACCATGGGACCATTCGCTCTTCACAGGACCTCACACAACTTTGGAAATCCTTTTACTTTAGTGACAATGGGGGTGAATGGAAGTGGAGACTAGTAGATGTGTTGGGTGGGGGGTTGTTTAATGAAATGGGGTGGCTGTGGCTGCGGTTTGTGTCAGGGTGGGGAGAAGTGGGAGTCTCCTGATTTGGTGCGGGTGTTCATTTTTAAAATTAAAAAACAGTGTTATATATCATAAAAAAAATAAGTATGTGCTCACAGAGGGCTTGGGGGAGGAAGGGTGTTGGAGGTTAGAGGGTGGTTGTGATGTACTTTTTGGGAGGGGAGTATTTCATGGATTTTTGGTTTTTATAGCCAGATTTCTGCGATTGAACTATGAGATTCCAAGTCTAAATCAGTCTATCAGATCAGATTTTGCCTTCCTGATCAATCTTATAGTGAAGTCAGGGCTACTTTGCAATTGGTAAATAACTGACACATCACATGATATGCAAAATGCTGCTCATATGATTACATTGTTGCAGAAAGTATGCGGATGTAAATATGTGACTGTGTGCAATCCTAACCTATTAGAGGAAGGTGTAGTATGTGTCTACAGATCACTTCTAGGTTTGTTATGAAGTGAGATGTTCAAAGGACTGTGATTTCTGAGGTTTTGATGCAATTCTTAGCTTAGTTGGCAGTGTGGCTCAGGTGGTAGCACATCTGCCTCTGGACCAGAAGGTTGTGAGTTCTCGTTCCACACCGGGATTGGATTTGCACCTAAAATTGCTGGCATCTGAGTGCAGTATTGGGGGGTGCTGTACTGCTGGGGTGTGCCATCCTTTGGGTGAGACATTAAACCAAGGTCCATTCTGCCCATCCTGGTGTTGTCCTGGTGGGTGTCAAGGTGGAAGTAAAAGAACCCAGGGCACTCTTCACAAAGAGTAGGGAACATTCCCAGTGTCCTGGCCAACATTCCCCTTCCCATAAACCAGATCTTGCAATTATCCAGGCTGCGTATGGGTGATGATGTGCGATATAGCCGCCAACACACATTCAGTCACTTCACTACCAGTCTAGCATTGCTTGTAAAGTGCTTTGGGATAGACTTGTATGAAAAGTGCTATATAAATGCTGATTCTTCTTCTTAGTTAGCTTTGCTGTCAGCATACTGTGTATGCACCTTACGCAAGCACATTTTCAATCAAGTGATTCTTCACCTGCAGAAATGCATTTTGCTCACCCCAAGAATCTCTGCAAGTACTTGTTTGTAACATAGTCTTATATAGTAGCAATCTTGTAGTCCATGGATTCTCAGATGGATAGTAAGAGAGAACTGCTGTCAAGTAACATGTGCATGTGTTCAGTGAGTGCAGTGCAAGCAGAATCATTTTTCCCTCCAGTTGCTGATGGACATTGATCAGTGCCTACCTTGTCACACACAGAAGTGGGATTTCTTGGCTTATGTCTGCCATGTGGCCATGTTGATATTATTCTTGATGATTTTAAAACACGAAATATTGACAGGACAAATTATGCACATGGCTCATTGCTAGGTAACCACATTCTTGCAATTGTCAGGGAGTGCAGTTTCACCCAACAACATGTTCCATCCCTAACTAGAGGAGACAGTTTACTAAACCTAATTCTAAGTAATAGTGACAGATTGATAATGAACTGCATAGTACATGAACCATTGGCAGACTGCGACTGTAACGTAATTCAGCTCTCACTAAATAATAAAAGGCTAATGAAACTGGCAATCATATAGATATGACATATAGGTATGTAGGTATACTAACCCTCCTCCCAAGACAGGACTAAAAATAGAGAGTACCAGTTAGCACTCCTTTTCCAGTCAACAAAATTAAATAAATAAATCCTATACATACATACATACATAATAAGATAAGGAAGCACTAAAACAATTCTGAGAGAACGACCGTGGGGACAAAATGACAGAGGATGTCTGTGTTTCCAAAACAAACTTTGAGATACAGTATACAAAACAAATACATTCGTAAGTGCAAAAAAAAAGCAACCTGACTTATAGATAGGGTACATAAATCAATGATGATCTAAATCAGGACTGTCACAGGCTAAAAGCCCATGAAACGCAGACCACAATATGTAGTTATTAATAAGTACAGAGTGGATTCCAGTATGCAACTGGTTATGAAAAGCACAAGCTGAAATTCAAATTTTGGATGGCAAGGGGTAGCTCAAAGTGCTTCTATAGATACTGAATGTGGACTCGATCACAAAACTGGTAGGCAAATTAGGCCATTATTATTGAGGAATAAAGCTGTAACCACTGAAAAGGAAATTAATGAGGTTTTTCAGTAAATCTTTTTGCTATGTTTTTACCACTCAGTACTCCTTACAACCACAACAGTCAGAAGAAGTAATCTAAGTACTGTACAAAGGCAGGGACTCCTGAGATATCCAGTGATGTCATCTTAACAAAAAAGAAAAAACAACAGAAATGAAAACAGACAAGGAGGCCTAGATGAGAATGGTTCCACCAAGCTAGTTCAACAGAAAACCTGCCAACTGGCTTTACAGCAATGTCACAATGTTGACCATGATCACGGTCCACATTGTGCCATTGGGAACACAAGTGTGTTTTTTGTTAGGGGCAGTGCCCCCTGCACCCCCCATACTTTATCACAATCACCTCCAAGGTGGAGATGTTTTGGGGAGAGGCTGCAAGACCCAGAGAATCTGTACTGGGGTCCTGCTGCTGTAGCGCGACCATTACAGTGACTGACATTTTGTCTCTGTAAACAACCAGTCATCGTAATATTTTTGAAGAAGTAATGTGCTACCCATGAGAAAACCTCCAATGCTTTTTAGGTAATGTGTCCACATCAGCTTCATCCAGGGTTTGTTCAAAAATATTCTTATACAAGGATGGAGGCAGGTAAGAATAGGACTTTTGGGGTGCCTATCTGCTGACTCTTTTCTCCACCTGATTCAAGCAGGGAGGTGAGACCCAACTAAAAGATCTTGCTGTGTGGGCAAAAGAGATGAGTCAGCCAGGATGGGAGTATGGTGAAAATGTGTCTGAAAGAAGACTTTCCAATATAATTCTGTTAGAAGAGACAGAACACAGTTGCTTTATATTTCTGCACGTTTTAAACCTGATGTACAGTACAGAAGTATATTTTTTCTTCAAGGCTATGGGTGCTTAAATGCTGCATGGCAGCTTGGAAGGTTGAATATCTAATGTTGAAAGGCATGTAAGTAAAAGATTATAAATAATAAACAGAGTCACTCTCAGTAAACTGCAAGCTGAAACCATAAATAGTTATCAATTGAAAGGAGGTATTGTGTGGGAATTCTAGCAACTTAATGTGGGTGTTTGATCAATGTTTAGGAAGCAGACAGATGTTGCACCAGGATTTGTGGTTTCTGTTGTCTTGGGCTGACTTGTTGGCAATTAAATATGATGGGTAGGTAACTTGTGCCCCCAGCCAACATTTGCAGTACTATCAATGGAAGGAAGAATATGGAAGGGGATATTTTTATTGTTACTTCTCTCCTGCTATTCATCCTCATTCCACCTTACCTCACTGCTGCTACTAATCTCCTCAAAGGTGTCCAGGAATATGCAGATGATTTTCTTGATGGCAGTGTAGTCTGCAGAGCAAGCTTGAATCATGGACCAGTCCTCAGCAGAAGCGGGTCCTTGGAATTTTTTTTTTAATTATACTTTTATTTAAGTTTTTCCATATAATGTTGACACAGACAGCACTTACAAGAAAAAGAAAACTTATAATGTCCATATATCCATCTCTTCCCTCCTTAGTATATCTGACACTGATTCATACATTCCAGGAGGAACGTCATAAGAGGAACAAGTGATAAGAACTCAACTACCAATATCTTATTCTAACTTTAACTAAGAAAACTATATCATATACTTAATCTCGTTTGTAGGATTAGATTACAGGCTACCGAGATGGCCTCAGGTGCCAACAGACATGTATACAACAAAATAAACAGTAATCATAACTACAGACAAATGAGGTAAAAGAAAAGGAAATAAACACTTTGTGCATCCCGTATGGCAACAAGAGGGGCAATTGGACACACCCACTGCTCCCCAACACAGACCCTTTACATATGTCAAATACATATATTCAGAGGCCCAGATATTCAAAGGGGTTGCGCATGGCGCAATGGTGTTGTGCCATGCACAACCCACTGATGCACCCCGGTGCGATATTTAAAAGGAAAAGTCGCCACACAAATCACAATGCGCATCAGTAATGTATGCAGGCACAGGTAGGGGGGCGTGCCCATGCATAAACTGCACAGCCCAATATTCAGCCTGTGCCATGCAGAGTTATGCAGGTACAACCCCTACCTGCGCCTGCACAAAGTTACGCCTAAAAAAAGGAACAAGTCTAGGGCCACCCACAGGTGAGCTGCTTCATTGCAGGGTGCAACACAGCAGCTGCCACCAGTGGGTGGCCATCAGCTGTTCCCGCCACACCTGGTGGCACCCCATGCCCCGATCATGGGCATCAGTCATTCCCCCCAAAGTCCAATATCCCTGGTGTCCAGTGGACCGTGATTAGCCTGATCATGGGCATCAGACATCCCCCCCAAAGTCCAATATTCCTGGTGGTCCAGTGGACCGTGATTAGCCTGATCGTGGGCATCAGACATCCCCTCCAAAGTCCAATATCCCTGGTGGTCCAGTGGACCGTGATTAGCCCGATCGCGGGCATCACTGTATCCCCACCAAAGTCCAATATCTGTGGTGGTCCAGTGGACTGCACGGAGCCTGATTGCGGGAGGCATTCCACACCCCCCCAAGTCCGATTTCCCTGGTGATCTAGTGGACCCCCCACCCCACCTGCTCACATATATGGACTGACTAGTACGGTATCGGCTGCACACCCATTGGCTCATGCTCTGAACCAATGGGCATGCAGCTCTACCGAGCTGTCAGTTGGTGGGCAGGTGGGCGGGAGGCAGTGAGGTGCTGCCGGCACGGCTGATGGGGGGGGGGTGGTGGGGCTCAGTGAGCGGTGGGGTGGGGGTCCACTAGATCACCAGGGATATCGGACTTGGGGGGGTGTGGAATTCCACCCGCAATCGGGCTCCATGCATTCCACTGGACCACCAGGGATATTGAACTTTGGGGGGGTGTCTGATGCCCGCGACTGAGCTAATTGCGGTCCACTGGACCACCAGGGATATTGGACTTCAGGGGGGGATACAGTGATCCCCGCGATCGGGCTAATCATGGTCCACTGGACCACCAGGGATATTGGATGGACTGTGGGGGGGAATACAATGATGCCCATGATCAGGCTAATTGCGGTCCACTGGACCACCAGTGATAGGAGACATTCTTTGTCCCTTATGGGACGTCCTGCGATCGGGCTGCAGGGGGCGTCAGTCCTGATGGCTGCTGCCTGGCAGGGCGCCAGGTGCAAGTCATCAGGGATCAGCGCACCTGCATGCTAATGGCATGCAAATGAGGCTGTAATCAGATGCAAATGGACCCCTTGCACCTTGCATAAATTATGATCCCATTTGCATGTCACCCTTTGAATAGCACAGGTGCTGTGCATGGCACAATGGCACTTGTGCCACCACATCTCAATGCTCCACTCTGACCACTTGCGCTGGTGCAGTTCCACTGCACCATGCACAGTGGGGGTGGCCAGGGTGCGATATTCAAAGCAGTTGCACCATAGCGCAACTCCATTGAATATCACCCTGGCCACATCCTTGCGCAAAAATTTGAGCAGCACACAGGCTTGCGCCACAGCCTGGCGCAGTTTGAATATCTGGGCCAGTATATATATATCTATGATTATATAATGTACATAGAAAAATAAATTTATATAAATATATGGCTGTAAAGGAGAAGGGAATATATGTCAGAGAGGGAGAAGAGGGCATAAAAAGCATCTGATTAAAAGATCAGCCTCAGTCCTTAACCCCCAATGGAACCCAACCAGAATGGGCTCCCGTACCTTATCAGTATGTTAATTTAATAGGTATTAGCTATGTTCTACTAGAATTTCCATAATGTTTTTATTCTCACTCTCTCTCCAGACATGGAAAAAAGGCGACCACCTAGCTTTGAACTTCTCTGTCTGAAGTCTCAGCTTAACTGTGGTTTCCACCATTAGCAGTATGGCAGTGCATATAGACTACCAGGAGCTGAGGGTCGGGATCTCCAAAGAGAGCCATTTCTGGGTTATAGTTTTTGGCCCCGAGGCTATAAAAATATAAAACAGATATTTCTGAGCCTTAGTTTTGATCTCTTGGGGTGGCAGACCAAACAGCCAAATCTCTGCTTCAGAAGGTAGCCAAGTATCAAGTATCTGACCCACCACCTGTATTACCGATTCCCAAAATATTTTAAACTTTTGGCAGGTCCAAAAAATATGGGTATGGGTACCCCTCCCCTGGCACGCCCTCCAGCAGAAGTTAGATGAGCTAGTACCATAGTGTTTAGTAATCTTAGGTGTGCAAAAATATCTTATCACCACCCTCCACCTAAATTCTCTTCAGCCAGGTGAGGCTGAGGTAGAGTGAACCCCCTTCCAAATCTGCATCCAGTCTTTTTCTTCTAATTGGATGTCTGCCGCAGAGGACCATCTCTCCTTCAGGTCTTCTAGCTGAGTGGGTTCCAGTGAAATTAAAAAATCTGTAATTTTCGAAACCAAGCCCCTTCGCCCTTCCTGAGTCAACAGAGGAAGAAGGTATTCTAGGAGTGGGTTACTACTTTCTACTGTCAGGGTTTCAAGATCTTTACTCAGCAAGAAATGTCTTATTTGGAGAAACCTAAAAAAATCTTGAGGTGGGAGGTTGAATTCCCTAGCTAGATGCTGGAAGGATTTAAAGATACCCTCTTCATAAAATTGGCCTATATATTTTAGGCCATACTTTTCCCATTTATGAAAACCCGCATCTATCTGAAATGGAGTGAAAGCAATACACACTCTTATGGGGTCGAAGAACTCAACTTCAGCTGTATCCCCAATTTGCTACAGGCAATTTACCAAACTTGTTTCAGGGTCAACAACCATGGATAACCAATAGTACATTTAAATAATCCTGCTTTGTCCTTCAGGATTAAATCAACAATTTTCTCCAGGAAGCCAGAGGTTTCTCCAATTCCACCCACAGTGGAGGTTCCACCTTAGACATCAGAGAGAGAAAAGCCTATAACTGAGTTGCCCAAAAATATTTTATAAAGTCTGGCAATCCCAGCCCCCGATTTAGCCCCTAACAAAATCTGCTATTTAAACCTAAGGGTCTATTTGTCCAAATAAATTTAGATACTAAAGTTTTTAAACTTTTCCAGAAGGACGCAGGAGGTCTGTGGGGCAAAGCTGTAAATATAAAAAGAAATCGGGGTAGGATGTTCATTCTAATACATTCAATATAACCCAAAAGGGAAAGATGGCGCTAATTCCATCTGTTAAGGTCCTCCTGAATAGTTTGTAGGAGCTTAAGATGATTAGTGAGGAACAACTTGTTAAGACTGTTGGGTATCCAGATAGCCAAGTGTTTAAATCCTTCCTTTACCCACCTAAACTGACCTACCTTTGGAAGTGAACCAAGCATGGTGGGCCCGATGGGGAGCATTTCAGTCTTAGTTTCATTGATCTTAAAACCAGAAACTGCCCCAAACTCATGTAAGATGGAATCAACTATTGGAGCTGAACCTACTGGATCTGACACATATAATAAAGTGTCATCTGTGTATAAGGATATGCAGAGTTCTGTTCCCTCGACTTTAATTCCCTGGTTGTCTTCAGACTGTCTGATATGGGCCGCCAGAGGCTCCATACTAATTGTGAATAGGAGGGGAGAGAGTGCACAGCCCTGCCTGGTCCCCCTTTGTATTCTGAACCTGTCTGACAAAACCCTATCTACCTTCAATTGAGCCCTAGGGTTCTTATACAGATTACCAAATCAGTTCCTGAATTTGTCACCAAAACCAAATTTAGCAAGGGTGTGATCTAAAAAAATCCAGTCAAGGCAGTCAAACGCCTTTTTTGCATCAAGTGAAATTACTGCGTGTAAGGTGTTAGGTGGGAAAGATTTTGCAGCAGAGATGGTGTTCAATAATAGACGGATGTTATCCTGGATGTGATGTCCTGGGACAAAACTCATTTGGTCCAGGTGTACAAGGGAAGGGATTAGTTTTTGCAGATGCCAACTTAAAAGTTTGGCAAAGATTTTTGCGTCCTGGTTGAGAAAAGAGATAGGACGGTAGCTTGTGCACTTCATTGGATCTTTGCCAGGCTTAGGGATAACCATAATCATGGCCCCCCCCCCCAGGAATCTGGAGAAGCACCATCTTTATGCACTTCATTACATACTTTAGCAAATGTGGGGACAAGGTCTACTGCAAACTTCTTAAAAAATTCTGCTGTAAATTCATCTGGACCAGGCACCTTATCAGTATTAAGGGATTTTATGACCATGTGAATTTCCTCTTCTGTGAAAGATTCCTCTAAAATTTTGGGGGGCATCTGTTAAGGAGGGGAGCTCCACTCATTCTAAAAACTGAATAACTTTTTGAATATGATCTAGATCTCTTTCTTCGGTATATAACTGAGCGTAAAAGTCTACAAATTGTTTAGTAATTTCAGAGGGGTGGACTAGTTTCCTTGGGTTTTTGTTATTTTGAATCTTGGGAATGAATCTATTAGCCTCTTGTTTTTTAAGACGGAGGGCTAACAATCTACCCGCTGTCTCCCTGGCCTCATAATATTTGGTTAGTAAACCATGAAGTATTTATTGTTCAACGTAACATCAGTGTATTGAACAAGGCCCTAGCTTCCTGGAACTTCGATAATAATGACTCGTCCCTTGTTTTTTTTGTGCTCCTTCTCTAGAACAGCAATTTCTTCTAGGGCTTTATTGACCTTAGACTGATGTCATTTGTATTGATAAGCTGAGTAACTGATAAGTTTGCCCCTTAATAATGCTTTTAATCCATCCTATATAAACTTAAGTGAAGAGTCTGCTTCTTTATTCTCCGCCAAATAAAATTTAGTCATTTCCCTCATGGATTCTACGAAAGCCTTGTATAATGATAAACCAGGGTCGAATCTCCAGCCACCCCTTCTAATATCAGGCTCCCATCGGGCCACTACCTGGATCATGGAATGGTCAGAGAAGTTGACCAGGTGTGTCACCACCTCCTGAAAGCAATGTATCCATTTTTTCAAAGCATGAATTCTATCAATCCTGAAGTAGGAATTTGTGGCTGCTGCATAAAAGGTGATGTGTCTCCCTCTAGGGTTTTGTAACCTCCAAATGTCCACTAGTCCCAGTTCGGAAATCAATGTCCTCATGAGTTCGGAACTACCCATTGCCCCTCCACTGTGAGGGGGAATTTTGTCTAAGGTGCTATTCTCCACACAGTTCCAGTCCCTGGATATAATTAATTGCCCTGGTGCTGGGCTCGCTATAATCTGAAATAAAGATCTAAAGAAATCCCCCAAGGGGGGTGTTGGTGCATAGACTGAGACTATGTGGAGAGAGGCCGCCCCCGGAATTCACCTGTAAGTATAACCCAGTGACCATTGCTCTCTCTCTGAACATCTGTAACCTTGTGTGGAAATCTGCTTTTAATTAATATGGCCATGCCTGCTTTAGAGGAGAGGGGGTGTGAATCTGCAAAGATCCTTCCCACCCACAGTCTCCGAAGTTTGTAGTGCTCCACTTTTGATAACTTTGTCTCTTGTATAGAAAACATATCACAATTCACCCTGTTTGCCTCCTGCAAAATTCTAGCTCTTCTAACATCATTATTAATCCCCTTTACATTAATACAGCACAAATTAAGGGACACCGTATTGGAAATAACAAAAGATCAGATTATTACCTTCCCCCTCCCCCTTACCACACCGGATGCAACAGAATACAAACAAATAAGACATGAAAACATAACATTACTTATTAAACAAACAGTCCTAACCATGTAACAAACTATTTGAGGTGAACCTTAGATTTACAGCTCACCCTACAGGATGTGATCTGAAACTCTGCCACCTCCCATTTGGCCCAACACCCAAACTGTGTGCCTAGGAGGGTGAATTAGCTCCCTCCAAGTGAGATAAGGTGGAACAGTACAGCACTCTAGGTGTCAAGTGTAAGATATCTGACCTTCACCAGTGAAATTACTCCTTCCCCTCCTGAAATCACTTCAGTAGACGTGGCAGCCCAGACAACAAGCCCTGGGAATATGGGTACTTATTAAACAGCCATCAATGAGGCCAATCAAGCCATTTAATTTTGTTATCTCAGTTCAATTGTTAATCCCAAGGAGGGCAGATGTAATGAGCAGAGCTCTCCCTCCACCTACCCCCATCTATCTTATATGAAGCCCAAATATCAAATGAATCAGGTCCATAAACACCCTACATTACTATAAACCAATCCAATATGCAGGGGCAGTAATAAACAGTCACAGAGAGAAGAAGGAGGCTGGAAATATCCAATTATCTGTTGTTACTATTTAACATATCCGTGACCAATTCCCTCCTCTCCCCTTCCCCCCAAACAATAATGATTCAGGATCTCAGTTCCCCAACCAGACATACTTTAAAGAACTCCCAGGTACAACTAAACCTCCACTAAAACTTTTAACCCCAGAGTGAGTGTCAAAAGAATTAAACATGTAACATTCAACTCCAAACAGCCCCTGGTTCAGACATTTAGAAGATTTCTTTATGTCTTCCTCCCACTGGCCTCTTATATAAGCAGTGAACAAGGTTAAGGATCCAGTTCAGGAGGTGTTTACTAACATTCGCCTAGGCTAGAGTCCATTCCCCTTCCCTCCTGAGCCTAGTATCTGTGTACTGAAAAAAGAAAAATTAACAGAACTTGTTGGTGTTAGGAGTGACTGAGGAGTCCAGATTCAGCTTGGAAAGATATTAAGTGGCTCTCTTCTGGGGGAACGGAAAAGCTTGTGCACATCACAAACAGTCCCACAGCATCTGAGTTCTGCAGAAACATGTGCTGATATGAATTGGGGCCTCCCTCCTCCCCAGACACCAATCATGAACAAATCTTGTGAAAAGGGGCAGATAAAGGCAACAGTCAGTCCTCAGTACCAAATCACCTGGCAAGAGAGATTAGAGGACCATCACCAACAGGCGACTCCTCCAAACGTGACCACGAAACAGAAATGGGCAGATCAGGTCAGGTTGCTGCAACTCTAGGTAAGATCCATCTGGCGACCTCTGCATGAAGAGGGAGCAAGGAGTCCACTCCCCTTTTAGGCGCACTTCTTCCTCCCGGTGCTATAGCCCACAGTAAGTCCTTTATTTCTTTTTCTGAATGTTCTTCTTTAGTGTCTGGGATCTGGATTCTGAGCATTTCCAACAGTAGGATGCTACCAAAAGAGAATCAAAAGTGCAGATCCCCTCTTTATCCTGCACCCAAAGCTTCGCAGGATATCTAAGAAAAGCCTTCAGCTCCTTCTCTCTCAGTCCTTTTACCACCACCGGGATCTTCTTTCGTTTGGCTAACATGAGAGGAGGACAGTCCTGGTCAAAGTAGACTTTCTGTCCATCCAAATTTAAATCTTTTTTATTCCAGGCCAAATGCAAATTTTTTATTTTGTGGGAAATTGCAGGAATTTGATAAGAACTGATCTAGGCGGGCCCCTTGTTTAGGTTTGGGGCAACTACACTGTATGGTCTTTCAATCTCCAGCAGAAAGTCCTCCTCTAGAGATAGCTCTTGACTCAGCCAGCACTCAAGATATGCCACCATATCTTTCTGCTCCACACCCTCAGGTATACCCCAAATTCTGATATTGTTTCTTCTGGTCCTTGCCTCTGCATCCTCGGCCAGGAGTGTAAGATCTCGCTCTCTTGCCTATGTAAGAATGTAGGTGAATGGCCAAAGGCCATATGTTTATTCTATACAGTTTCGAGATGGGATTCAATGGCCACAGTATGGGATTCTACCTTTTTAAAATCATTCTGCAGTCCAGTAATCTTAGTATCAACATAATGCAAAACTTTTAACATGCGCTGGCCGTCTGCCTTTGTAAAGTTAGATGTTGTGTCTGAGCTGGAGTCCTTTTCTTCATCAGCTGATGCTGCTAGGCCCGAGGAGCGGGATAAAGTTGGACTCACAGGCCGCATATCTATTGGAGTGGCAGATCTCCTTCCAGAGGTAGAATAGTCCTTTTTTTTTAGTTTTCCACATGGCACCATGGCTTAGGTGATTTAGGATTTCATGCAAATGGACTTTAGTAAGCTGATGGCAATAAATTAAGCAACTTATTTGACCCGGGGCTCCAGACCTCCGATTCAGGCCACCATCTAAGGTTGTGATGTCACCTGGGTCCTTGGAATTTAATACCATCAGTGGTAGTGGGTCCTGGCCTTGTGTTTTTTTTTTTTTATTATATACAGTATGCCCTGTGGTGGTGGATCCTTGCACTGCAGGGCCATATTTGTTAACACTGCTGATGACAGCAAGTCTTGTGAGTGTGTGTGAAGATGGTACTCTTGAAAAAGTACTGCTGAATGGTTTCAGTTAATTGTAGCACTGATGGTGTGTGTGAAATGGTGGGGGGGGGGGGATGCAGGCTCTAGGCACAAACCAGCATCTGGGTTCAGTTAATTCTAGCACTGCAGGTGTATGGGAAGAGTGTGCCAGAGGAAAATGTTGCAAAGAACTTGTAACTAGAGACTGGAAGAGCTGTTTGTTCCCAGCCCATGCTGCTGCTGCTGTGACTCAGTCCCTGATAGTCCCAAAACCATGCTGTACTTTGGGAATCAATGGAGTCTACCAGAATTACCCCCAGACAGGTAGGAGCATAAAATGAGTCAATCTAGAGTTACTGCAAAAATATGATGTCAAGTCTGGGAGATAAAAGACATATGCCCACCACAATGAACCCAGTGTCCAGCCTTACACTGACACTTCACCCACAAGGACAGTTATTGTATCTACAGCTCACCAGAAATACTATGGCAAAATACAAAATAATTTCACTATTGAATACTTGTGCAGTATCATTAAAAAGGGATATTCAAACAAGTTGTTTAGCTTGATTTCTAATGTACCAGTTTTTTTTGAGCACTCCTATAGTATTTTGATAGTAACCATGGAGCTGCATCCCTGAGTATGTGTTCAATCAATGGGCAGGCACAAAAACAAGCTATTCAAGGAAGCGGCACATGCCCTTGACAAATGCATAAGCACAATTAGTATAGTGGCTGCTGTTCATAGTGTATGTGCAAGTCAGCCTGCTCAACAGATAGCACAGAAGTGGGCATTAACATTTTCAAAATGAAGGACATAAATAAATAATACAATACAATAAAATCAATAATGCAAGAGATGAAACATCACTATAAATGAGGCAGATGGCCAGCAAAATGTCAAGGCACTGGAAAACGAAGTAACATTTTGAGGTTGTAAAATCTGATATTTTGACAGGGTGTAATTATTACTACAACCATTATCCTCTCAAAGCACCATGAGAAGTTGCCCTGGTATTTATAATAAGGCTCAAATATTCAGCATTAAAGAGACATTTCAGAGCCTAATATTCAGCATTAAAGAGACCTTTCAGGGCATGTACTGGATGCTGAATGTTCTTGTAGGCTGCTGGCATAACACTTACTGTAGGGTTTCTGCAACCCCATTTGTGCAGCCCTTGTGCTGCCCAATCAATTCAATGAGTAGGAAACTGCTTCTGCAGTGTGAAAGCTGCAGTGTAAACATGTAAAAACTGTAGTTCTGAAATTATTGAAAAGGAGAGGAAATCTGTAAGGAGATCTTCTATAAGTCTGTGTCGGGGAAAAGACATTCAAAACAGGTTTTATATATCTATATTTATTTTCACTGTTGAAAGCTTCTTCTCTTTGTCTTACAGCATGATAAACTGATGAGAAAAAGGCCCAATTCCTGTTATTTGCTAGTTAAAGCCATTTTATGTTCCTTGTGCATGCTAATGCAAGTTGAACATTTTGCTATGTGCACGGTTATGAGAGGTATGCCATGGTGGTCCAATGTAGCATGCTTTGTAAGGGGCTTGACCAATAATCAGCAAGCCTCATCATGACACTGTTTAGGCATGAAAGTGCATGGACTTCAAAACAATGTGCCAACAGACACATTCATAAATCAACTGTTTCAGCAAGCACAGCTGACTCTTCATGTGCTTGTAGTCTGCCTGCTCCCCCCACTATTTTACACACACACACACACACACACACACACAGTCTGGTTGTACAGGTCCAGCTGCAGTCTCTAGGTACCTGAGGCCAGCCATAGAATTATATTTTTTCCTTGGAAAACACACACACACACACACACACACACACACACACACACACACACACAAAGTCAGGTTACACATGCTGTAGTAGGCTGCTGATGGAGTGGAAAATGGAATATTTAAGTACATTAATGGTCACTTGGTTACTAGAGTAGTAAATAAGTGATCAGTTCACATTAATATAGGGTAGATCAAACAATGAAATAAACTGTGGCTGCCATTGATTTTTAAATAATGGTTGCCTATAAAACTGGAGTTTAGTTTACTCCTTCAAAGTACAACAACTTGATAATTTGAGTACTTACCATTTAAACAATTTCTTGGTGAGGACTCCCATATTTTCAATTTAAAGGGAAAAAACAGATCCCCTGGTAAAATTGTTGAAATTGTCCTGCTCTCAGCCAGGCCCAGCTGATGTCTCTAGGCATCTGAGGCCAGCCATAGAATTATATTTTTTTCTTGGAGTCAGTGGTGGGGGGAGACCTACAAAACTTTCCTTTATCTTCCATGTAAGCCTTAAAATGTACCACAGAGCATCTAAAACCCCAGAGCTTCTGGGTGCTGCTCATAACACTGACAATGGGGTGCCCAATCCCCCAGTGTCTCCACCTGAAATAAAGAAAACCCTTACTTGTATTAAAAAAAATAAATAAATGCTGTAAAAATAGAAATGTCCATCACTGTTTCTTGCTGCCACTCTGTAACTGCCCTCCCCCCAAGCATAGCCCATATTAGTCTTCTGGCATGGGGATCTGCATGTTAGATCCAGTACAACAGCAATACCAGCAGCGAACACCCGGCATTGACGAATACTTGTTTTGTCTGGAATTCTGAAACCTGTCTACCAGACCGTCTGGGACTTTTACAGGTCAGACTAGGCCCTCACTCAAGTTGCACTGGTGCAGTATTGCTTGAAATGAGATGCAAAAACAACCTGATAGCATACTTATAAGCTGAAACAGGTTATGCTGGTCATTTGCAGGGGACATGGGATGAAAGTGCAGAATATGTTGGTTTCTGCAGTCACATGACTGATTGCCTGACAGATCAGTATATATGCTGCAGCATGAGCAGCAAGCCCGCTCATTGACTAGAAGCAGCATTTGAGTTCTGCAATCACACTGAGAATGTGTGAAAACAGCATGAGCAGCAAAACATCTCATTGGTTTGAAATAGTAGAATCGCAGATCATAATTTTCTTGACTGCTAACTGGCTGCTGATATAAATAAGTAATACAACAGGATTCATGTGGACATTAGCAACCATCATTTAACAAGAATGTCGCCCACCTGAAGTACACACATGTAAGAACTAAATGAAAACATACTACCACATGTAACTATTTACAAACACTGTTTATTGGCATGCCATTGCATGTATTGTTTCATGTAAGTGGGAAGTAATACATGCCATGACATACTATATATTGCTTCCAGTTTACATGAAACACAAAAGGAGCTACAGTACTTGCTCTATTATTCAGCAGAGTCTGACCAGTAGTGATAAAAATGCTCACTTAACTATCCGCAAGATTAGTGACTAAGGAAGGCCGAGCCCCAAAATGCTACTCCCTGAATGGCTGGCTCAGCCAAGGCCCCATTTCTCATAAAATTAATACTGATAAGTTTGGACTGCATTTGGCAATCAAACATAAAAAGGGGCAATGTTTGATTGAGGCAACTATGTATTGCTCACCTAGACACTGGCACTGGTCACAGTCCTAAAGGCTATTATCAATGACAGAATAACAGAGGAAGTTGTTGAGAACAAGATTTATACACCCTCTAAACATAAGTCTACGAAAGACGGATCATGAGAAACATATGTGTAATTTTAGGGGGGACGGGGGGAACATGATCCCCCTAACTTCTTCCTATATCTAGTTCACATTACTATAGTATCCCTCAGCTTTAACTGCCACCTCACCCAGAACCATCCCAGAGCAGAAGAAGGTGGCTTTTATTTTCCCATTTCCAATCTGATGAATCTGTCATCCCATAGTCCAAGAACATCAGCTGATAAGTGGTGCTGCATGCATACAATGTAACTCACATGGACTGCTGGAAATGCTAGCCAATGTGTTACATCACTGGATTTTTATCTCCCTTCAGTGCCATGTTAGGTAGCCATGGGGCCCCTTGCTGCATACATTAAGAAGGTAATCTCTAGTAACACATACCAGTTATTAGTTCATATTGTAAAATGAGTCCATACACTTGAGAACAGCAAACATTGGCTGCACATGCTACAGGAACATCTTGAGTAACTTTTCCTTTACCAATTTTTGGATTGTAGAAGAGCTGCAGATGCATTCAACCCACAACAGAATGACAAAAGAATCAAGAAATCCCCAAGCTGATGTCCTACAAGCCTTCACACACAGCCCTCCTAACACAGAACCCCAGCTACACTGGTCCTCCACAACTATGAGGGAGCATGGATTTTTTTAATAACCCTTTTATCCCTTAATTGTGCTTTTATTCAGTCCTGGTGCTCAGCTGCTTTTCCACTTCTGAGCTGTTGCCCCTCCTTGGACAAGTACTCCATATATCCATGGCTTACTTGCCATTGTGGAGCTCCCCTTTCTGCCTGGCTATGATGTAATCAGGGTAGTTGAACTGATCACAATGGTGGAACTACATACAGTAACATGGGAGAGGTCAGCCATTTGACTGCCTGAGAAACCCTTCCCTTACTCAGTGCACTTGAAAGTTTTTTTCTCTGAGTAATGTCACCAAATTTGGGATCTTGGCTAGTATACTAATCCTGAAGTGCTTATGCATTGTCTGCTCCATTTAATATCTGGAATATAATACAGGTATTCAGTAGTCCCCTGAGTTGTTAACATGGAATAAATGGAACTGTAAGTTTTATAGAGCAGATACTCAATCTGTTCATTATCATTAACATCAAATAGCATACGGCAGATAAAAAAAAACTGCAGTATACTGTTAGATAGCTCCTGCTCCACGCTCTCTCACAACAAAGTAACATTTCCTCCCACTTCTGGATGTCTTTAAAAGCTACCCCATGGTATAGCACCCCCAACACCAAGTTGATAAGAGTAGTGTGAATTTTGTATACTTTTGGGTATACAAGGATCCAAGAGTATTCAAGGATCCAAGATGATCAGATATGAACATGCCTTTTAATGGTCTATCCAAGCTATGTTAAGGTTGCATTTGTTCTCTTACAGCTCCATTATGATTTTTATGCAGTGTAAGCTGATCATTGGTGGCATATGGTTTGTTTTTATCACCATTCTGTTTCATTGCTATGAGGTTGTTGGGAGTTTGAGAAACTCTCTCTAGCTTGTATTTTGTGGGCACCCAGGTTATTAGAATATGGTTCTTGAAGAGATTTTTAGGGTCTGGTTTGATCACAAGGAATATGTTGTGTGCTGCTAGGCATCAATTGTTAGCCCAATTCATTTATACAGTTCTTTTTAACAGTTAACTAAGTAGTACAGAGATTATTTTTAGCCAGATGTTGGGCATAAAATCTGGACCCAGAATATCCAACTAGGGCTTTCATTAGCTTTCTATCAATTTCCTTACTATAGGTGTAACATGTTTCTGTCTTGGTGGTAATGCCTACATAACTTGAGGTTTCTGAGTACTTATTAACAAATGTGAAGCTAAGCACATCTTTGGTGCACATCGGATTCTTTCTCTTCTCTACATGCAGTTGTATGAGCATTTTACTTTTACCAAACTTCATCTTCTTCCAGTGAAAGTACTATAGTTAATAAAAGTACATTTGTCATTTTAGATGTATACATATACTTTAAAGTTAATGTACTCTCTCTTGTGAGTTTGCTGTCTACTGTATATATAATACAGGTTATCAATTAGAGTTATTGGTTCTATTAATTCAGAGACAGTTATTTGCCTAATCATCCTTTCATAATACTGCTCAAGATTGCTAGAGAAATTCTTGCAATGTCACAAACTAAGGATGTTGACCTTTTGTGTACATATGCAGTAAAAACAGACAAAGTGCATAGAACAAAAGTATTATCTTTATGCAAATACTTGTGGTGGAGTTAGGCTACACCCTCAGCTGTGACTGATGGACCACATTTCTATCTCCTTATTTCCTAGCTACCACAACTTCTGTTGCACAACAGTTACTGCTTTCTCTTTGCATTTCTTTTTCCCCACTACCTTCAGTTGGCCACCTAGCGTAGCTCTTTACTATCCCTACTAAACTTCCTACTAGTTCTCTCTTTTAATTTTTTTTTCCATTTCCATCCATTTAGTCCCTGGAATGATGCCAAACACCCTTAGAGGTGTTGTATAAAGTGCATAAGTGCATTTTGTAAACAAAAAGCATGAAGGTTATTTTAAATAGGAATAAATACAGTTAATAAAGCCTCTTTAAATAAAAAGGATTCAGAAGCCATATAAAAACAATAATAATTTCATAATTAAAACAGTTATAAAAATCCTTAAGGTACTTTCATAAATTCACATTATAAACCTGTTACTGTATGAAGCTAAACAAAAAAATGTGGCATAGTATGCTTTAAAAAAATGCTTAGTCATTATGAATCAGAGATTTAGAGAATCAACATCTGTGGAGATATACACTGTACCTTTGATTGAACCAGGAAGTCCCCTGGAACAAACAAACTCCCTTGCTTTTAGAACTGCATATCCAGACATGTAACAACATATTCATAGACAAAAATAGAAAGGGCATAGTCAGGTTCCCCCACCAAAAAGATATAAGACCTCTTCCTTAAGTTTACTTCAGTTCAGTCCAGTGGGGCTCAACCCTGAAAAAGGAGGAGAGAGATTCTACCACTACTGTAGACAAGCTGTTGAATGCAGATGAGAAGGGTCTTAGGAGTTCTAAGATCCAGGATTGTATTATCGGAGAAACTACTGATGTTAAGTAGTGATATTCTTTGCATTTTTTTTGTTTTCATTTATTATTTTTCTAACCTTTGAAAAATAAATATCACACCATGGTGTGCTTTAAACCTGTAAATTTGCCTCGTCTGAAGTTTATTCCCACATGATGTGATAAATATGGTGTCTGAAGTGGTATAGTACTGGTTGTCCAGAGAAACAAGGGGGAGACCAGTACCCTGCTACCAACCCTGGTATCCAGACATTGGGGCAAAGAGCAAGATGGTGTACCTCCAGGATCCCATGGATGCTAAGGATCTGGTGAAGGAGGAGGGGCTTCCTGGTGTGCATAACAGAGGCCAGCTGAGGAGAACTGGAGAGGAGCTATTTCCTGGATTTAAGTTCAATGAAATATGGAGGTGGACCAGCACTGGAGAGAGGTGGAGCACCACTGCCAGGTCCTGATGAAGGGTTCCTGACCAGAAGATTTTGTGGCCGAAGCAAAGGACCATGATTCTTGGGTTCTAGAGGAGAAGGATCCCCCCCCCGATGGAAACTTTGTTGCCAGCCACTTTTGAAATCCTATTGTTGCCCATTTTCCTGGGTTGTTACTTGGTACAGGATGGAGACCAGGAAGATAAGACCTATTTGAGACTGTTGCTAGGGATACTGTACTGTGGTGGAAACCTTCAAGCAAGAAAGAATAAGCCATTGAGGCTGAAGGGAGCTTTTCTTGTTCAGTTACAATTGAAACTATTAACAGTATTTACAGTATTGACTGTGTGGATTGGTCTTGGGGATCTGGGTGATATGGGATGAAATGTATGAAATGATTACAAGAAATGTATAACATAAATTAAATGTCTATACTGTATGATATCAAATAAGGAACATAGGGTCATAGAGGATCTAGGTATGGAGTATAACCTATGATTAGGGACACTGGTTTACCAGGATTGAGAAAGGGCATATTCCATTTTGCACATTGTAAAACACGGTATTGTCACCGGTGCCTGCTAAGTCAAAATCTAGTTTTACCGGTGTTTGGTTTTGTGTACTTTATTTAAGAATTTTTAACTCTGCTAACATGCAATTTAGCAATTTTGACCTTCACTATTACACATCCTTCCATCCTTGTACCAATTTAAAGTTATTTTAGGTACAAGATGTGATGGCAGCAGCAACACTACAACCCCCATCCCTAATGTGTGATGGAAGCAGCACTACAGCCCCCATACCTCTGGTGTGATAGCAGCAGCAACTGCACTATGACCTCCCTCCTTCAGGTGTGACAGAAGCAGCAGTACTACGTTCACCATTCCTCATGTGTGATGGCAGTATCAGCACTATGGCCCCCTTCCCTCAGGTGGGACGGCAGCAGTACTACATTCCCCATCCACCAGTGGTGATGGCAGAAGCACTACAGCCCCCATCCCTTCGGTGTGATGGTAGTAGCAGCAATGCAGTCCACATCCCTGTGGGGTGATGGCAGTAGTGACAGCATTATGATCCCCTTTCATCAACACCCACACCCCACATGCACAAGTTACAAATGACTTGGTCTCCTTGCTTGTTAGAACTCAGAAGTGAATTAATCTGAACTATCACTGCTAAGGTGGACTACCTTTGTTTTTTCCCACCTATAATTTAACTGCCTGAATTGGATTTCTGATTGTGACACCACTGACCAGGATTAGGGAATAGATTTGGGTGTTGGAGGGCCAGCTGGTGAGTGAAGGCTTGAGTGCCCAACAACCACTCACCTTCTCCTGGGAGGGAGGGAGGGTGGGTTCATGGCTCAGTGTTTGCTGGCCCGTGGTGGAGGCCAGAGACATGACAACGTGTCAGCCCTCACTGCAGGTGGAAGCATGATGGATGTCGGCTTGTGCCTTGACATCATGTGGCCTGTCACAATCCCAAGAAAATGGGAAAGCACCTGCTGACCAACTGAAGGATGGCTGTTGGTCCCTCCATAAGCCAGAAGCCCAAGACACGTGTCTGGTCTGACCCCTGCCATGCCCAGGATACACAGGAAGCTCTTTGGTGCAATTCTCTTCCCCTGGAAGCCTCCCACAGGGGTAGGGACCCACTCAATGAAGGGTTACTTTGGGTTACCTGGTAGCACAGCAGTAAGGGTCAGTGGATGGTGGGTGGTCAGGACTCAGCAGGTGGTAGGGGGCCTTGGCAAGCCTGAAGGAGTGAATGTCCAGGTGGTAGGAGGAGCAAAAAAAACTGCTTGAATTTGCTTCTTTGAAATAAAGTGTGTTGACCTAAAAAATCCACAAGTGATTAGTGGAGGACCTGCAAATAGATTATTGCATCTCCCAGACATGTGGATGCTGTTTTTTTTTTTTACTTGGTGTCCATGAAAAGGGTGTCTCCCAGTTTTCATGTCTTTGTTCAGATGTGAATTGAACACTACTCTGCCCACCAGCATCATACAAACCCATGGGTCTTACCTTCTGTATGTCATTGAATGTGCTTTCAAAATCCACTGGCCAAACATAAGTACTCTTAAATACTTAATATTTGCTTTTTGTTGAAGCAGTCTATCAGAAAACTTTTTGTTGTCACAGAGACTGAAACGGCAGGTGGGGGAAAAGGTGTAACTGATCCAATTCACCTAAATGGGATGCTAACTGTGAAGTCTTTTCATAAGTAGTAAGGCAGTTTCTTCTTGGTGAACATACTTTCATTCAGACTAGTTTTCATTCAAACAACTGAGGATTTTGGATGGCCCTACTGATTATAAACTTGAATAAGCTAGTTGGTAACAGTGATCCTGCATTTAGCAATCTACAAACTAGATGCTTATATGCAAAGAATACAATAAAAACCTGACTAAAATCTAAAAACAAGCTTATAAAACACATAAAATGTATCTGAACATTTATCTTTACCTATACAAAATCATTGCAGCCCAAGTAAAACTCGGGTAAACTACATGGTACCCTGACTACTATTCTATGATGTAGTAAACATATATTGGTATTTTTTTTATATTCTTTGTAAAGCAGGCAAGGTCCACTAGGTAGAACTGTCTGTTTTAAGGAGTGACCTAAAAGCACTGGGAAGGTTAAGTGACTTGTTTGGAGTCACACAGTATGCAAGTGGAGGTTGTGGAACTCAAACCAAAGTCTGCTGGATATACCCAGTTCAATCACCATTTGTTACTCTAACCACTAGGCATGGGTGGTTAAACTGAATGGCTGATTACAACAAAGCAGTGCGGGTCATTTCCTTACTGACTCTATATGCAGCAAAGCAGAAAGAATGCAAAGCACAGCAGCATTCATTTTAGGATGCTGAAATTTGAGTCAGCCCGCTGGTGCTGCGGTAGTACTATTGCTTGCCTTGCAATGCCAGCGACCCAGGGTCAGAAGCAAACTCAGGTTGCTGGAGGTCTGGCCAGGGGAGTAGGATTGAACATCTGGAGACTGCTCTTCTCCTCCAGGGAGGGTGGGCTGCAGGTCCTGCTTCTTTACCACCACCTGTGTGACCATGGGTGGTGGTGCAAAGGTGCTGAAGAGTGATCAGGAGGGGAGGACACTAGCCAGGATCTTGAGCAGTGGCATGTCTATGTGACCTACCTCCTTTGATCTCTAGTGCTGGTGCCCTCATGGACAGAGACCAGAAAACTAGGAACAATCACTCCACATCGGCCACTGGCAGAAGGGACCCAGTGCCCCAGACTTCATAACCAGGCTCTATGAGGGACCCACTGAGCTGCCTGACATGCACTAAATGAGTGTGGAGGGGTGACCTGGGGTCCCCTCCCTTCCCACCTGGGGGGGTACAATCCAGGCAGGATGAAGGCAGACCCACAGGAGCTCCTGAGCATTACCTGGGGATGAAGCTAGGGGATACCCAGCCTAGGGATCTCTGAAAAGTGGAGACTGATTCTGTGAGAAGGGGACATAGAAAGAGAAAATAAAACATTTTTTAAAAAGATACTGAAATCTTAGAGATTCTATGCAGTTACATGCAATTTCCGAGAGGCACCGGTACAAGAATTCAAAATCCGTAAACCAAGCAGGATTCTGTGGTTGTTACCGGTGTTACCGGTAAAAATGGAAAACCAGGGTCCCTGCCTATGATTGGGCCCATAAGTGGAATTAATGTTTAAGAATGGGGTTAGGGCTGGGTACAACTTGCCCCAGAGAAAGTTGTGGTATAGGCCTGTACGGCTGCCCTTATAGCTAGATTAAGGAAGCTAGAAGTCAGCATAAAACTGCTGTGTATTACTTCCTCTTTTTTTAATGTACTGATGAAGGTACGATAGTGAGTGCATAGGGTTCTGAAATGATGCCAAGTGATGGATTCTGAAATGATAACAAGTGATGGATTCTGAAGTGATGCCAAGTGATTAGTATGGAGGAAGTTAGAAGTCAGCATAAAACTGCTGTGTATTACTTCCTTTTTTTTAATGTACAGATGAAGGTATGATAGTGGGTGCACAGGGTTCTGAAATGATGCCAGGCAATGAATTCTGAAATGATGCCAAGTGATGGATGATGAAATGATGCCTATTGATGAGTCCCTGATACTACATATGAAATGTCTGAGTTGTAGTAACCAGAGTGAAATAGTTAGGGGGAAAACAGTCATTACAGATTGAAATGGTTTATTGGATGCTTAGATGAATACTGTGTTGAACTGTGTCAAGCCCAAGGGTAATGTGAAAATATTGTCGTATTGCAGTAACTTGGTATGGTGGACAATACTAAAACTAGCTGAATTAAGGGACCGTGGGGTAAAGCTCTCATAGTGGGTGAGAGAAAGTTTCAACCAACCACCATTTTACTGTTTTGGTAGAATATTTATGACTGATAGGGGTTCTTGAAAAAACAGTATAGTTTTGAGAACTGTTTGTTTCTTAAGGAGGGAGGTGTGTGGCAGAGTTAGACTACACCCTCAGCTGTGACTGATGGACCACTTTTTTATCTCCATATTTCCTAGCTACCAAAACTTCTGTTGAGCAACAGTCAACACTTTCTCTTTGCTTTTCTTCTTCCCCCACCCACCCTCGTTGGCCACCTAGTGTAACTCTTTACTATCCCTACTAAACTTCCTACTAGTTCTCTCTTTTCATTCTTTTTTCATTTCCATCCATTCAGTCCCTGCAATGATGCCAAATACCCTGAGAGGTGTTGTGTAAAGTGCATAAGTGCATGTTGTACACAAAAAGCATGAAGGCTATTTTTACAATTAATAAAGCCTTTTTAAATAAAAAGGATTCAGAAATCATATAAAAACAATAATAATTTCATGATTAGTACGGTTATACAAAATCCTGAAAGTATTTTCATAAATTCACATTATAAACCTGTTACTGTATGACGCTAAATAAAAAACTGTGGCATGCGCTATAAAAATGCTTAGTCATTATGAATCAGAGATATAGAGAGTCAGTATCTGTGGAGAGATACACTGTACCTTAAATTGGACCAGGAAGTCCTCTGGAACAAACAAACTCCCTTGGTTTTAAAACAACTTGTCCAGACATGAAAATAGAAAGAGCTGAGTCAGGTGACCCCACCAAAAAGATAAAAAACCTCTTCACTGTTTATTTATTTATTTATTTTTATTTAAATTTTGGTAACCACGTAGCCCAACTGAGACCTTGATGGTCCCTTTTTCAGGGTGACCCAGGGTTAGTTACATGAACCTAAGAAAAAAGAAAACCAATGCTTTGAGATATACAGTACAGTAAATAAATAGTACATAGTATATAGGTGTACATATCAGCAGTATAGAGTATATTACAACATTTCATACACATTTTTGTTAGGAACAGACATTCACATTAATCAAACCACATAGATAAGTGCAAGAACCAGCACTTAATTCTCAATCTTGTTGTCCCTACATCTCTCCTGATTGTGAAGTTCACTTCAGTTCAGTCCAGTAGGGCTCAGCCCTGAAAGAGGAGGAGAGATGTTCTACTGCTACAGTACTGTAGACAAGCTGTTGAATGCAGATGACAAGGGTCTTAGGAGCTCTAAGATCCAGGACTGTATTATGGGAGAAACCACTGATGTTAAGTAGCGATTTTCTTTGCAATTTTCTTGTTTTCATTTACTATATTGCTAATCATTGAAAAATAAATATCACACCTCAGTGTGTTTTAATCCTGAAAGTTTGCCTCATCTGAAGTTTATTCCCACATGCTGTGACAATGATCTTAGAAATAATGTTGGGAAAATAACTCAAAAATATATCAAATGAATACTGATTTATTTTCTAAATAATGCATTTATCTAAGATTCCCTGTACCACTAATGACTCTTTAAGGACAGCTTATTGAAATAATGTTGCTTGCTTTTTGTATGTAGCACCCGTGAGGCACTGGACAGGAATTAATACTAAATATTCCAATGTTCACTGTCCCCCCCAACTTCTGCACCAAAATTACTCCTCTGTTGAGAAACCCTCCTGATTAAATCCTTTGAGGGGTAATCAGTGTGGTATACAGTATCAGTAATTGACATGGTCAGATATTTCCAGGTATTTCTAAAGAAATTCTTTTTGATGGACCTGCTGTTGTACTGCACTTTGGGAATTTTTCTAGAGATATTACAGAAATTTCTGGTAATATCTGTGCCAGTTGCTACAATTGTGCAAAGGCAGAGCTATAGAAGTAGTCCATTTGGACTTCAGTATGAACTTTGCCATTGTGCTGCATAACATACTTTTGGGCAAACTACACTAATGGGGCATACATGAGACATAAACAAGATGGATTGCTAAATGGTTATGAGTATGAAGCAGAGGGTTATGGTTTAAGAGCAGGTAGCTATTCAATAGCATTCCTCAAAGACCAGTGCTGTGCCCTACTTGTCTGGCACAGTGCAACAGGTGGCACTGGGTTCCTACATCTCAGATAGCACTGTGCTCTGCTTTGGAGTGCCTCAAGGCACAATCTTGGCTCCTAATGTGTTTGCTGTGTGATTACTGACATTGGGGGAGATTATTGGTTTATATGGACTGGGTCTTCACAGCTATACTGATGATTCCCAGTTGTGCTTATCTAGTGTTTTGGACAAGGTGCCACAGTCATTGGGCTGAGTGATTGCCTAAAGGAAATCTAGAATGGATGTTTGCCAGCTGGATTAGTCTAAATTATTTTTTTAACTCAGCTTTATTCAAAATATAAGTGAATCAGTTACACTGAAATAAAAAATCCATTTCAAACTTCAGAACTTGTAAGTCAATGATTCCATAGTCTAACCAGGTTTAAGGTTGAAAGAGGATTATGCTACCAGCGTACCAGATATCATCACATATAACTTAGTAAAAATATAACCTTCTATAATCAACTAGGAATCATTAACCTTAACAAAGAGAAACAACAACCAAATCAATTTAACCCACTCAGCTCTAGAATGGAATCTTGAGAGAGTGCTGTTTTCCTGAGCAGTTAGAGTGTTCAGAACTAAAATAGTAATACTCTGACTTAGAGTATAAATAACTAAAAAAGTATACCCCCTATCAAAAAACTAACAGCACAAAGTTTGCTCACAATAAAAAAATCTTTAAAATGAAGGGTCACACATGTTAATAGCGTTAATGTTTTTTTTTTCTTTTTTTACAGAGCATGTAATGATGACATTTTTCCTTTTTTCTCTTTTTTAAAAAAATCAAAAAAACAACTTAGAAGTGGCAAATGTCTGTTGTATGATGGTTTTCCATCACACCAACATCTGTGATTACACTGCTACAGCTTAGAGTATTTCTGAGCTGTTTTACATAATAAAAAAGAACATAAACTAAGGCATGTGCCAACACATAATGCCAGTAAACCAACTGAATTTGGAAAAATGCTCTGCACAACTGCCTACATGACACACAAACCATGATAACTGAAAAAGTATGCCTCCTAGCCCCTAGACACCTGCATGGCAAATGTTCATAATAACAAGAGCTTTAAAATGATGGGTCACTCATGTTAGTGGCATTTGCAGATATTGTTTCACAGTTCCTGAAATGATAAAAAAAAGAGCATTTTTCTTTTCATTTTGTTCCCAAATATAAACCTACATCATAAAAAGTATACCTCCTAGACCCCATACAACAGCATGAAAATTGTCCCTATTTAAGAGACCTTTCAAATGATGGGTCACACATGTTTATAGCATTTACAGTTGTTGTTTTTTTTTTTTTACAGTACCTGAAATGGAGGAAAATCACATTTTTACACTTTTCTTATCCCCCAAAAACTAAAACTAAAAAGTACACCTCCTAGCTCCCAGACACCAGCATACTAATTTTTCACAGTGAAAAGAGCTTTCAAATCAGAGATCACTCATTTCTAGTAACTGAGATAAAATAAAATGTTCTTAACTTTTTAACCCAAATTAAAACTTAAAAAAAAAATGATTTACTCTATTTAATTCAATGGTGACCCCTATCTTAAAAGTTGGTATTCTGGTAGGTAGGAATGTTTCCTAGTGACCTACACTTTCCAATAACCTTATCCATGATTGGTTGATCCAAAAAGTGCATAAGAAGTGCATGACACACATATGTGCTCTGGGGATGAGATAAAGTGAACTCCTCATGCACATATGCTCTATGGGGACTAGAGAATTTCCTGATGATGCACATATGCACTATGGGGTTGAGTGAGTTAACTTAAAATGAATTAATTTAATGTCCTAGTACACAACACCTAAAAAAAGGAAAACAAAGTGGAAGAGGAGGAAAAGGTCCCCCTCTTGGGAGACTCCTTTAAGATGTGGGCCAAGTGCTCCCAAAAGGACACTAAAAGTCATCTGGCATACTCCATATAGGCCAAATCACAGAGGGCTGAACACCAGAATCAACCAGCAGGGAAGCCAATGGGCCCTCAACCCAGGGGAGGGATCCCATATCCAAAGTACCCAATTCCAAATCCCACCAGGCCAAACTTTATTCACTGTCAGGGGGAGGCAAAGCTCTCCTCTCCAGGTGACCTTCCTCCTACTGAAGCCAGGCATGCCAACTCAACAAGTGTTTTTCCTACCTCAATTGCAATTGAGCCATAAGGGTCTACATCTCAAATACCCATTTCATGTGAATGTCCCATTCAGAAATCGAAGGCATATCTTTCTGTAACCAGTGTGCACTGATAAACTTTAGCAGAACTGCAAAAAACATAAGAGCTATTTTTTGGCTATCAGCAGGCAATGAACCACCATGGGAAGGCCTAAAACCCAGTCAGTAAAATTATTAGGGATATTATATTGTAGTATTTGTGAAACTGCATCTTGAATGTCTACCGAAAGCCCACTTAATTGGGGACATGCCCAAAAGATATGCCAATGGGAGCCATCTCCTTCATAGCCCCATTCAGTAGTCTGCTTTGTTAGTGTTACTGAAATGTTTGGTGATTGTAGGAGTTAGAAAGTATTGAATGGAGATCCTTCCAAAAAATTCACGCCAGGTTGGGGAGGATGTCAATCTCCAGCCAAACTGCAAGCATTGATCCCAATCCTCATCTGTTATGGTGCAAGTCACCTCCTTCTCACAGGTCAACTTTATTTTGTTAAGTGGGTCAGCCCTGTGTTACTTAGTTTACCATAAAGATCAGAGATGCACTTTGTTTTTTCCCCTTCAGTTACAAAGCCATTTATAAAATCCTCTCAAGAGGTTCTAGACCATTCAAACTGAGTTTTATTGATACCACTATGAATTAAATGCCTAACTTGTAAATATCTATGAAAGCCTTGAGATCATAGTTGAAATTTGGCCTGTAATGTCTGAAATGAGACACCGGCTCACTGAACCAAAAGCTGAGAGAAGCGGGTTAATCCCCGCTGCTCTCACCAAGCATACCCTGCTTCAGCCATGGGGTTAGAAACTCTGTGTAATAATGAATAAGAGACAAGGGACCCAAATAGGCACCTGGCACAAATCTGCACTGAACCTGGGGAAGGACTAGTAAAGTATGTTTTACCCAGGGATTCTGCAGTTTTCGAAAATGTTCTAAAAGGACATATTGATAAAGCCAATGTAAAAAGGGGCTGCACCCCACATCCTGAGTTCTCCATGTCATAACACTCTGATTAGTGGTGTTGCTTTTCCCATGTACAAACTGCAGTTATCTGCCTAGTAAAATAATAAAACTGCAAATCTGGTATGGAATGCCCCCCACCCCATTTCATGGGAGTATCAAAAGGTGACAGCTTATATGGGCCATTTTGATGCCCCATATAAAGCAGTGGAGACCCTTAAGCAGTGGGCTCCAGTATGCTAGAAGGATAGGTAATGGCAGGGCACTAAAAAGAAAACAAATTAATAAGTGCATTTTAATTGTCTCCACCCCATCCTCCCACAGAAAGTGGAAGCAAAGCCCACCTTGTTAAATCTTGCTGCACTGTATCCCAAAGCCTCCAATAATTAATGTCAAATAATTTATTGAGGTCTACATAGATTTGTATCCCTAAATACCTTATTAGATTATGTTTCACCCATGTAAATGGGAAGATCTCCCTGAAGCCCCCTGGGCACGTTCCATTCTAGATGAGGGATTCAGATTTCATACAGTTACTTTTATAGCCAGAAAAATGAAATCCAACAATTCAAGTAGATATGGGACAGATCTCTCTGGGCTGCTGATGAAAAAAATAGAATCATCGGTGTATGTCACCTTGTGTTCAATCCCGTCTGCCAATACCCCAGTTATCTGGGTATTCTGATGGACCACCACTGCCAAAGGCTCCAGACAGATTGTAAATAAACGGGGAGAACAGGAGCAGCCCTGACGTGTCCCTTGTAGGAGAGGAAAACAGGCAGAATTGATCCCATATACCCATACTAATGCCTGGGGAGCTAAATAAAGGCATGCAATCACTTTTAATACTTTAGGGCCAAATTTCACCCTCTCCATGGTCATTTTTAGAAAGTGCCAATTGACCTTATCAAATGATTTTTCAGTGTCCATGGAGATGGCTAATTGGAACTAGCTCTGCCCTTTCTGGGACAATAATATGTTAAGAAACTTCTTGATATTTTCTTGGAGGTATTGCCCTGCTATGAAGTCTGTTTGGTTAGGTTGAATCTTCTTTTGAATGACTTCCTGAATGCGGTCTGCCAGAATTCCTGTAAATATTTTCAGATCAAAGTTTAGTAGGGAGATGGGGTGTTAGGAGTCACAATACTTCTTGGCCTTAGGTAAAACTGAGATCTGAACTTGCCGCCATGTGTCAAGGATCTGCCCACCATCCAAGACACATTGAAAGCAGTCTATCAAAGGGGGCAATAAGACTTTTTGAAAAGTCTTGTAAATTTCAGAAAGCAGACTGTCCAACCTCAGGGCCCTCCCATCTTAAGGTGTTAAATTTTACCAAGGACTTCCAAAGCCCCCAGTGCTCGCTCTAATGAGTCACTTTCTTCCTGTGTTAAGGTAGGTAATATTACCTGAGCAAGGAAAGTCTCCACCCACTTGGAGGCATCAAATGATTCCCCCTGAGAGTACAGCTGGGCATAATATGTGGCAAAAGCTAAGGCTATACCAAGGGGGTCTGTGACCACGTGATCTGTCCTTCTAAGGTCACATATACACAGTACAGCTCTGCTGGCTTGTTATTTATGCAGTGCCAAAGCCAAAAGGCAACCAACCTAATTTCCTCCCTCATAATATCTCTGCTGTACTCTATGAAGCGAACCCTCCACCTTGGTGGCTAATAACTTTTGTAGAACCTATTTCTTCATCTCTCAATGTTGTTTATCCTGCAAATGTAGGGTCAACTTATGCCTAAATTCTGTCACCTTTAGGTCCAATTCCAATTGGAGACACAACATCTGGTTTTGTTTCTTAATCTCAGAACAGTACTGAATTATTACATATGAACATACGAAATTGCCAGCAGAAAAGGCTGACAGGTTTAACAAGTCTGCCAAAATGTGCAGCTCTTAGTTTCATATTGCTACAGCTGTCCCAGCCCCACCCAAACCCCTCTCTTCCTCCCCTTTCCTGGTACTGCCCCCCTTTGTGTTCTTGTCTGTACTAATCCTGCTCTTGACTCTACCCCAATCCCACTTAAAGCTATCCACTGTCCTCCATTTGATTAACTCCTCCAGCAGTGTGTTCCATCTCACCACTACTCTCTCAGTAAAGTAGTGCCTCCTCATCTCCCTCCTGAACCTTCCCCCTTCCAACTTCAGACTGTGCCCCCTAGTGACCCTTCCCTCTTTTAAGCAGAACAATCCTCCCTCTCTGACTTTGATTATGCCTTTGAAGTACTTAAAGGTCTTTATCGTGTTCTCTCTTTCTCTTCTCTCTTCCAGCAAATACATGTTGAGCTGTTTCAGTCTTTCCTCATATGGCAACTCCCCCAGTCCCATGATTATTTTTGTAGCCCTGTGCTGCACCCCTTCAGTAATCTCACATCCTTTCTGAGGTATGGGCACCAGTACTGCACACAGTACTCTGAGTGTGGCCTCACAAGTGATTGATACAAGGGCAGGATGATCTCCTCCTTTCTATAGGTGATCACTCTGGCAATACAAACCAACATCCTATTTGGCCTTTCTGCTGCTCTCCTACACTGTGCTGACACCTTTATGTCCCCTGTGTCTATTACCCCAAAGTTCCTTTCCTCCTCTGAAGTTGTTACCTGCACTCCCCCCAACCAGTAGCTGGTCCTGGGATTTCTTGCTCCGAGGTGCATGGCCTTGCATTTTATAGCATTTAACCCCCACTGCCACTCTCTAGACCAGTGTTCAAGTTTAGTTAGATCATCCCTGAGTGCCTGCCTCCCTTCCTCACTGTCCACTTTTGCACAAATCATAGTGTCATCTGCGAACAGGCTGATCTTACTCTTGACCCCCTCTGCAATGTCTCCAGTGAAGACATTGAACAAAACAGGGCCTAGTGCTGAACCCTGAGGCACCCCCACTTATTACTGGCCTTGGCTTGGATGTCTCCCCCCCTTACAACTACCCTCTGTTGTCTGCCCTGCAACCAGCTCTCAACCCACCATACCAGTTTCTGCCCCACCCCCCATGTCCCTCAGCTTTCTCATTAGCCTCCTGTGGGGCACCAAATTGAAAGCCTTGCTGAAGTCCAGGTACAGGACATACACAGCATGGCCTTTGTCAACCACTCTAGTGACCCAGTCAGAGAAGTCGATCAGGTTGGTTTGGCATGATCTTTCCAAAACATATTCATGCTGTCTCTCATTCTGTAGACCATTACTATCGAGAAAGGTTATCAACCACTCCATTAGAATGGTCTCCATCAACTTCCCCACTATGGAAGTCAAGCTTACTGGTCTGTAGTTGCTCGATTGGTGCTTAGGTCCAATCTTGTGAAGGGGCACCACATGAGCCATCCTCTAGTCACTGGGTACCTTTTCCATCTCCAAGGAGGTGTTGAAGAGGTCCGCCAGAGGGCCTGCCAACACCTCTGCCAGTTCCTTCAGGACCCCTGGATGTACACCATCTGGTCCTGGTGCCTTGTCCACCCACAGGGCTTTAAGTCCTTTCAGAACTGTCTCCTTTTAGATGACCCCATATGTTATCTCTGCCCCCCCTTCACCCTTGCCCCCTTTCCCTTGCGGTATTGGGCCATCCCTTTCTTTTGTGAACACCGAACAGAAGTACTCATTGAGTGCCTCTACCTGTTCTTCCCCTTGTTCTCCCCATCCCCATCCCTCTTGATTCTAACAATGTCATCTCTACAACTCCTCTTCTTCCTTATATATTTAAAGAACCCCTTTTCCCCCTCTCTGATCCCCTGAGCCAACTTCAGCTCCTTTGTTACCTTGTCTGCCCTGACTGACCTGGTCACCACCCGAGATGGCTCTGTGAACACCTCTATATCCTCCTCACACCCTGATTTTTTGAACTTCGCTAAGCCATCTAGGATTTTTGGACCTTGACTGCTTACTCTGAGATTTGGCACACGTGTTCATGACCTCATTCAGCCCATTTATAATGATTGCCCGCTCTTGTTCGGCATCCATCACTGGGTTAATTTTAGCTAAATACCCCTCTAGGATGCTGCTCATTCTGGCAAAATCTGCCTTCCTGAAGTCAACACTCTTGTCCTGGTCTTAGCCGACTCCCTCCCTATGTTCAGGAGGAACCATACTGAGCAGTGTTTGCTTCCTGCTACAGGGTCCTATACTACCAGATCCTGAAACTGATCATCATTTGTTAGCACCAAATCCAGTATGTTCCCCTCTCTAGTAGGTTCCATCACCCCTTGTAGTAGGTAGCCGTCTTGGATAGCCTTCAGCAGCACCTGTTTCCTGGCGTGTGCTGTAGTTACTGTCTGCCAGTCAAACCCAGGTAGGTTGAAGTCTCCCACTATAACTGTATTTCCCCTGCCTCTGACCTTCCTGATTTGCTTCCCCAGCTCCCAATCCACCTCCTTGCTCTATGATGGTGTCCAGTACACCACCCCCATCCTGAGCTTCTTACCTTTGGGGCTTTGACACAATACCCATATGGCTTCTGGACTCCCCTCATCCCCCTCTTCCCTGGTAGACAGCATCCCCTCCCTGAAATAAATAGCCACCCCTCCAGCCCTTTCCCCCTCCTGGGCCCTGCAGATCATAAGATCCCTGTCATAGTATTGGGTGGCCAAGGTCTCTGAGATGGTGGTAATATCAACCTCTCCCTCTACCATCATTGCCTGGAACTCTGCCACCTTGTTTGCTAAGCTCCTTACATTCAAGGGTACTACAGTCCAGCTTGTGCCTCATCCCCTCCTCTTCCGGTCTCTCCCCCTTCAACTTTCACCCCTGTTACAACCACCTTCAAAGCATCAAATTGAACAGATGGGGTTGTGTCTCCATGTGGATTATTAGGAAACAATTCCTGAATGACTTTCTCTACCCAAGTCTTAAATTCTGAAGAATTCAACATGCCAACATTAAGTCTCCAATTGGAATTTCAAACCATAGGTGCCACCAAAAGGCACATCAATACTGGAGCATAATCAGACCATGTCATAGTAGGATGAGGCACTCCTGAACCACATTTACACTCAGAGGGGACAGCATAAACATGTCAATCCTTGAGTAACTCCCGTGGTGGCTCAAGTAAAATGCAAAATCCTCATCAGCAAGATGCAGGTAGCACCAGACCTCTTTAGGGCCTAACTCAGTCAAGAGGTCACACAGAAAGCTCCCTGCCAACCGGGATGAGGCAGAAGAGGAGGCCCCTCTGATACTTAGCAGCAGAAATAACTATTTCAACATCCCCCCAATAATATAGAAGGAGTCCCCCTCTGTTATAATGTCAAGAAGAACCCTCTTAAGAAATAGCTTACTATCCCAGACATCAATCGGGGTATACATGTTTAATAAAGTACATTTAATATCCCAAAATGTGGCTCTCAATGGTACAAAACTTTCTTCTGGGTCACTCAGTATCATAATCCTGCAGGGAACTATCTTTGTGGACCAGAATTGCCATCCCTCACCTGTGCAGGTGTTGTTCCCAAGAGGGTGAATTTACTTCCCCACTCATGATCTCTGGAGCATGCTCAGTACTAGTTTAATGGGTCTCCTGAAAACATGCCAGTAAAGAATGCTGTTTGTTTAGTTGCTGAAGAATCTGTGCTCTTTTAATTGGCCCACTGAGACCTTTAACACTGGAAGTGATCACTGATATATTAGCCATTATCAAATGAGCACATAAATGCAAACTGATTGACATAACACTGGCCACCCAGAGAAATCCCCCAGAAGCACCCCCCCACCACATTATCCACCCAGAAAATCCCCCAGCATGGTGCACCAGAATATAACCTATGTATAACAATTCCAAACTTTCCAAACCACATTGTAACCAGAACAACTGTAAACTTGTAACAGAATCCCACCACCAGCAATGTAAATGCATTGCTACTCCCAAATGTGCCACCCAACACCACTCTCTTTGTGTGGCCCAGGAGAGTGGATGGTGCAGCATCCAGAAGCTGCCCACAGCCAAGGTACTTGGAGAGTGGAAGAAAACAACTCCAGCACCTCAGCACCAGGTGGTACACCCAACCGCCCACTGAACAGAGCAAATAAGCACCGAAGAACGAATCCAATTCCAGGTTCCTCAGTTCTGACCCATCTCTCCCACAAGCCCCAGAGGAAGAAAGACCACCTCAATCTAGTAAGGAGAGATGACCCCCTCAAATGGTAGAGGAGCTGCCAGACAGGGATAGTAACCACACAACATAGAGATAAGAGGAGCACTGACACACCAACAAGCCCTCCAATGACACCCCCCAAAAAAACTTATTTATAAGAAAAATGGGAAGTAGTTATATGGATTTCCCGGAGTGTGCCTCCTCCCATCAGTATAACCAAAGGAAAAAACCCTATCCAGAAGAAAGAAAAACTGCCCCACCCACCACCTTCCACTGCCTCTGAGACAATGAAAGCACCCACCCTTCCAAATACAAAAATATCACAAAAATGATGAAAAGGTGTCCTACAAGAACAGTCACTATACCAGTTCATGTAGCTTTACAAGAAGATAAAATGTGACAACAAATGGTAAACCAGGGTCCATAATTCCAAATAATGAAGTATATCCCTATAGCAACCGTGTAATAGTGGGCCCAGATGTAAGAATTTAACCAAAAGGCAGAAATACAACTTCCAGCCAGGTAGCTCAATGGGGTGGTCAGATACTGACTGTCTTATTCTTGCTAACAGACTAAAATAAAGAATGGTTGATTAAACCACTGTAAGGTCCCACACTATTCAGAGAACAACAAAGAGTTAAATAACCCCCCTCCCCACTGGGGGAAGTCAAAAATCATACCTTGCTCCTGTCCACAATGTTAATCATCAACAGTCTAAAAGGCCATCATGTATCTGTTGCTGGCTTCTCAGAAGACACCACCTCTGCAGAACTGCTTCTATGCTTTTACTAGGATTACTAGGAGGATTAGGACATAAGGAGGCCATCGGCCCATTGAGAATGTCCCCCACATATGTAGGCTATTTAGACCAATAGATGTTTGGAGTAATAATGCCTGTCCATGGTTGATTTAAACTAATTAAAGCAAGTACTGTCCATCACAAACTGAGGTAGTCTGTTCCATGCCCTAATAGTTCTATGGGTAAAGACGTTTTCTCTTTTGGAAGAATGAACGCATGGAACCTCAAGTTTTCTATTATGTGATCTCAGATAACTTCTAGCAATACTATATTTTAACTCTCAGCTGGCCATTAGTTCTTCAGTCTGCAATAATTTATAAAGGAACAGTAAGTCACACCTTTTGTCTCCTGGCTTCTAACAAGTGTAGATTAGTTTCTAGTAATCTGTCCTGGTCAGTTTTATTTTTTAGCCTAGATATTGTCTTTGTGAGTGCCCTTTGTATACCTTCTACCAATCTGAAGTCCTTAGTAAACAAGGGTGATGGGATCCATAGTCCAATATGGGGCAAACATAATTTTTATAGATAGGTACAATGAGCTGCTCAGACCTGTACATGAAAGTGTGTTTAATTTTGGTTACCATATTTCTAACTACTCTTGATTCCATCATAGAGTGATCAGAGGATGATAATTAATTACTCATCATCACACCAAGATCTTTTTCTTTATTTGAGTTTTGCAGTAAAGTTTGATTTAAAATATAGGAGTAATTATGATTGTTCTTACCAAAATCGAACACTACACATTTGCTAGAGTTTAACATCATACCATTACTGTTAGCCCAATTTTCTATTTTGCGTAAGTTACTATTTAAAGAAAGATGTTTGCTGAAGTTGTCTACCTCACGCTCTAATTTGGTATCATCTGCAAATTTGATTCTCATATTACTGTTGTCAGAGTCTATGTCACTTATATAAATACTGAAGAATATTGGTCCCAACACTGAGTCCTAGCGAACCCCACTACTCACAGTACCATCGCTGGATGTGGTGTTATTAATCCAGATGCATTATATTCTATTTTCCAATCAATTGCTTATCCATCTAACCAAGAAGTTATTGAAACCAAGATTTAATAATTTATCAGTTTATCATGGGGGACTTTATCAAATGCTCTTGAAAAGTTGAGCAGGATGACATCAGTTTGTATTCCTTTGTCTAGGTTATTACAGATACGGTTGTAGAAAACTATGATTTGTAACACATGACCTACCCTTTCTTGCCATTGGCCCACCATGGGGGTAAAGGACTTGCAGGAGTTGACCTAGCCAAGGATGTTGCCACCATCTTTTTTAAGGTCGTCATGGAGAAGTCAGACCCAGATCTGGTTTTGTCCTGTGATTTTGAGCTCCGAACAGATTGCCAGCATTGGCGATCCAATTCTGTAATCTTCTGAGATTCAGTCAATTCCAACACCTCAATGCCTCATTGTGTCAATAGCTTCTTTGCTTTCAAAATAGTATGAAATGTATGCCCTCCCAAACCTGTTATGATCTTCAGCACTGCTGGGTATTCAATACGGTCTTTGATTCCTTTATCCCTTAGGGCTCTAAGGACTGGGAGCAATTGTTTCCAATGATCCATAGTTAAAGGGGAATAATCATGCTTGTAGAACAAGAATTTGTCTCCAAACATAATTTATTTTTTCACCCAGGACCTTCACAACACATCATGTTGTATTGTGTAGTCCAGAAATACCATGATCACTGAACATGGTCTGGCCTTTTGGTCCATGGGAGTAACAGCCAGAGGATGAAGTGCCCTGTTAAGATTTAAGGAATAGTCCTGCTCCAGACCAAGCATTTCTTTAATAAAACTCACTATGAAGGTCACCATGTCTCCAGATCCAGTGTGCTCTGGGATACCATGAATCTGTATATTAATCCTTCTGCATCTGTTCTCCAAGTCTTCCACCTTCTGCTGAAGCCAGATTGCAAGATCGAGAAGTTCTAATATTGCCTCATGATGTAAGTCTGTTGTTTTTTAAAGTTCTGTACTGTGGGTTTCCAACTCTGTTATCTTCTCCTGGGTGTGGAGTTCACATCTGGCCTCTGCCAATTCCTGCTGGATGGAAGTAAATGTAGTGTCCAGCTGGCAGAGTTCCATAAATAACTTTCTAGAAGTTATTATAAATTCTTCCTCCTCTTCATTGTCCAAGTGGCTGTCAGTAGCAGGCTTGAGATTGGGAGGCAGCCATGAGAAAGAGTGGCTCACTTGGTGGGCTGACACAATATTCACAGAAGCTGCCTTTTTAGGTGTTCCTGTAGCAAACTCTGAAAGCACTGGTGAGCAGCCATCATCAGGTCTTCTAGTTTGCATTTTTGACTGAAGGTGGCAAGTCTAACGGCAGGGATGAGGTCAAATCTGAGATCGTCTGGAGGAGCTAGAGCTGAGATAGTCTGCCATGGAAGGTGACATCACCAGAAGTCGATTAGTCTGAATTGAATTCAACAAAAACAGAGGGGCTACTGGTGGAACCAGGGCAGTGTGGATCAGCAGTAAACAATGCTTATTTCACTTTACCATCTTTAAATGGCATCATGCTTAGAGCTGTGGAAAGAGTTAGAAATCTGGGAGTCATTCTGGTTTCCAAGCTGACTGTAGAACATTGTGTGTCAGGTGTTGTTCACAGTGTTTTTTTTCCATGTTTGAAATATTACCCAAATCAAGCTCTTCCTAGCACACACTGACTTGGTGACACTGGTGCATGCCTGCATCACACCTAGATTGGATGACTGCAATGCTCTGTACATAGGGCTCTCTACAAATCTAGTGCATCACCTACATCTTCTGTGGAGCATAGCAGCCTGGCTGATTGCTGAGACCTTCCAGTCTGAACATATCATGCTAGTGCTCCATGGGCTGCATTGACTGCCAATTCAGCTACATATCAGCTTCAAAGTGTGTTTATTGACCTGCAAGGCCCTGCATGGTCTGAGCCTGGGTTACCTGAAAAACTTCTTGGTCTTGCATGCTCCAAGCCATTCTGTCAGCTCTTCTGAGATGGGTCTTCTCTGTATCAAGAAATCTGTGCTTAAATCTTCAGGGGATCATGAATTTTGGGTTGCAGCCCTGGTAGTTTATAAAGCACTACTCCCAGAGGTTAGAGGTGCACTATTAGAAGCCATATTCAGAAGCTGATTGAAGGGGGAAGGCGTGCTTTGTTCACTGATATGATGGCTGCATGATCCTGTCACCTGTCCTATCCCTTGACCTTCATCTTCTGTCATCGAGATCCTACCACTACCATCTGTGTTTTAGAGTCCTATCCTGATAGCCACTGACACAGTCGTACTGTCCCTGTGTCTCTTTTGCTCCTTGGTGTTCCGCTAATTTTCTGAGCTGTTGCTTCTTATGTCTGTAGTGTGAACAATGAGAATGGTACTCCCCGGTGCAGCTCACCCAACAGCTATATTCAACCTGATTGAGATAAAACAGATGTTGTTAGCCAAATCTTTCTGCATATCAGAGATCTCCAGACAATGGTCCACCACAATGCAGAAGTAGTAACCAACTTAACTCAGAGAGTGACCTACACAGAGCAGCTGGCCATTCACAAGAAGGCCTACTCCAATCGGATCGTAGATTACCTGTGAGAGCAGGACTGCATGATCAGACTGTTATGGTATAGTCTTGAAGATATGGAAGCAGAGGGAAGGTGTAAAAACCTTCACTTTGTAGGATTTCATGAATGGGTGGAAAGAAAAAACACAAATGGCTTCCTTCAGAACATGCTCCCGATCCTTCTCAAAGAGCACTGGCCAACCCCACCAGAAATCAAGCAATCTCACTGCTCCCTCTCGCTGCTGCTTAAGCCTCTACAGAAGCCTTGACCCATCCTTGTAAAATTCCTTTGGTTCCCTGTAAAAGAACATATCATGAGTCTGGGGAGGAAGGGGGGACTTCTCCACTGGCAGGGACACCTCATACATATCTTCTCTGACTTTTCCCAAGACATTATAAAGAATAGTAGAGCCTTCATCCTAGCACACAAGGCCTTACAAAAACTGGGAGTCACCCACAGCCAGTATCTCATTAATGTGCCGACTGATTATCGCTGCCGTGATGTTGCTGGTGGGATAATGTTGTATGTTTCTTGTGTGACTTTGATTTTTTGGCTTTGGGCACTGTTGCCGAATCATGGTTCACCCTTCTTGCCACCGGGGTGCAACCTGGAGTTTGTTATATAAATAAGTGGGGGTGTGGGGGAGGTATAGTCCTCCTTTAATTGCAGTCGCTCCTACTGCCGGGCAGCAGATGTTTGGAGCACGGTGCCTGGTGTCAGCAAAGTGATGGTACTGTACTTTACGCCGGTAACTTCTCTGTCACTGTGGCATGGATGTACCCCTGCAGCCAAAGGTACCCATCCACCATGTGCCTGGCTCAAAATGATGTTTTCCAATCCTTTTCTATTCTGGGGTCAGTGAAGGACTTTATTAAAAGATCCTGGCTTGAGGCTGTGTATCTAGAACTGCCCTGCTGCTCCCAACCATCCTTGATGGACACTACACCAGCTCTGGACAACCTCCACCCAAAGGCACCTAAGCTGCCCCTGCATCTGCTTCCTCAGATCCCAACATAGTGCCCTGGCAGCCTAACTTTTGCCATGATGGGTGTGCAGCTGCTGGCAAGAAAGCCAAAGTAGCCATATGGGGGTTTCCCTGCCTATACAGATCCAGCAGCAGAAGCAAGAGCCAGGAGAGGGAGGCCCTATTAGACACTTATGCAACCTGGGGAGCAGATTCACTCTTTTAGCGGCTGTGGGAGATGCTCCTAGGCCACAAGACTCACTACTGCTACTTCAGTGCTCCCCTGGGACCAAGACTTCCCCTCCGGCTCCTAAAGATCAGCACATGAAGGCAGGTCCTACTGGGGCCACTCTTCCAGATAATACCCCTCTGCCATCATCTTCCACATGACTACTGAATTCTTGACTCTCCAGGCATATGCTGCAGTGACTGCTTCCCCTTCTAAAGCTCAAGTGACTGTGGTATCAGTGGTGCAGTGACAATGTATGGGCTGACTGTTTCCTCTATACTGGGTAGGTATGCTCTGCCATTGATTGGTAACCTGCTCCTCTGGATTGGCAATTTGCTGGACAATTGAGTGTGATACTCTGACCCAACTCACTTAAATGGGGTCACTTTCTGAAGAACTCCACAGATTGTATCCTTCACAGCATTAGTTGGACTATATGTTGACTATTACCAATTTAATGATAATGTCCATGTTTGAATGTTAACGCCTCTGACTGTGGGAGGGGCCCTCTGTCAGTATTCAGTAGGGTGAGGGATTACTTTTGATGGGGGTCCACCTCTCAGAGGCAGCTGTAGACTGCCTATGGTCTACTATGCTCCTGCTACTTGACAGAGCCAAGGCAGCTGGAGATGACCTGCCCAGTCATTCCTGTGTGTACAATGGGCTTTCCCAGGCTCAGTTGTAGGGGCTCCTGTAACTAGTAAAGGCTAGCACTGCGACCAGGGTTCCCTGATTAGGTGTGCACTTTAATATTTGGGGTGTGCATCTGTGCTAGAATTGAGCTTTGTGCACATTGGTGCCCTGGTCCAATGATTTGAAATTAAAGGATTTTTGGTATTTTTTCTTTAATAGCAGTGTTGTTGTGGGCTGGGGGGGGGTGGTAAAGTCAGTCCCAGAACTAGCTACAGCTGCTTAGGTGATTGTACTTGTGATCTACAGTACATGTGGAGCATTGGCTGTTGGTTCTGTCAGGATGTGCTTGGTTTTTACTTGTACTGCTCTACTGAAAATGTTTGCAGTAATGAAATGTTTGTGGTTCTCCTCTGTTGGGCATGTACGTTCTCAAACTGCTTTCTCATATTGGTTAGACAGCTTTAGCCACATGGCTAAGAGAAGCTATGTCTCTATTTGTGTACATCATCTCTTGGAGGAATCCCATGCCTACTCCTGTTGGCGAGGCCCTAGTTGGTGTTGGGGTCCCAGGAGGGGGCTCCTCTCCTCACAACTCCATAAGTCTCCAATTCTCTAATGCACCACCCCACACTCACTCCCAAGTGGCCCTCATTTCAGTGATACAAGATCATGCCCTGTTGGATGCTGTGAGGCTTGTTAATTCAAGGATAAAGGATTATAATTTCTTCTCCCAGGTTCAACAATCATTTAGCAGGTTAGTCCTATAGTTGTACTTCTCCTAAGTGACACAGTCAGTAGTGGATACTAAGACTCACCCCACTGTGGTCTCAGACCATGCCCCTCTCCGCATACATTTTCCATGGAGCCCTCCTCTGAAATCTACATGCTGGAGACTCATCTCCCTTTTATTGAAGAACCCTCAGCTTGTTCTGCAGGTTAAGACAGAATTATGAGATTTCTTAATGCATTCTGATAACAGGGAGGAGTCCCAATACATCCTGTGGGAATCTTGGAACATCTACTTGTGGGTAGAGTTATTGGCTATGTGGCCAGCAAGAGAAAGCAGCAGGAAGCTGAAGTTAAAGAACTGGAATCCCAACTTGGCATGGCTGAGGTTGCCTTTAAAGCTGATCCTACCTCCACCCTCCAACAGATACTCTAACTGTGGGACCAACTGAACCAATTTTACTCCTGTAAAGCAGAGCTAGCTTTACTTCAGTCTTGTCATAGATTCTGGGGGAGGGGGTGGAGGGAGGAGGGAATCCGATAAGATCCAATCATATAGACTCTTGTACTCAAAAGGTATTCTGCACACTACACCCAAAGATCTCAATCAGGTAATGAATAACCTTTATCAAAAATCATATTATTCCATATTGCCTCCCCTGGCAGACAGGATTCAGGACTTCTTAAGGGGATTACACCTCTCACTGGTACCTCCACAGTTTCTAACACAACTGGAAATCCCCCCCTCTCCTTGGAAGAGATCAAGATAGAAACTCTGGCAATGAATAAGTAAGGTATCCTTTCACTTTTTACTTTAACACTGTTGTTTATTGTAACTATGTACTAACTTTGCTATTGCACCATACAGTTGACATGGCACCTTTGTAAATGAATATTGCTGAAAGGTGTATCTCTGAATCAATAATACATAAATAAATAAATAAATAAATAAATAAATACATACATAAATAAATAAAATCAAAATCACCAGGGGGAGGTGGTCTCCCTCATAGATATTAATCAGGAGATGATAGATGAGTTTGCACCACTATTGATGTGGACATTTCAGGACATTCTTGAGCAGGATCACCCCCTTCGATGAAGTCCAAGGCTATAAACATCATTTCCTCTAAGAAAGGGAAGGACCCTGCACAACTGAGCAGCTGTCACAAAATCTCACTCCTCAATGCAGATCCTAATGTACTAGCAAAAGTCCTAGTGGGGAGGCTTGATCCCATTCTCCAGTATTTGGATCACCCTTCCCAAGCTGAGTTTATAAAGGGAACAATGGGTTCAGATCATCTTAGATCAATTTCAAACCTGGATTACCTTGCTGCCTTCCTACCTACTCCATCAGATGACTTAAAGGTTGGCGTTTAGAAGACATTTGACTCTGTTGAGTGGACCTGCCTATTTGTGGTTATGTGACACATGGAGTTTGCGCCCTACTTTTTCCATGTAGTGAGCACCCTTTACCAGCACCCTCATACCAGGGTACAGCACCCTACAGGACTCCTTTCCTCTCCACAAAGGCATGTGACAAGACTGTTATCTCTTACCCTTAATCTTCCTGCTGGCTATTGAGCCTCTAGCCCTGGCTCTGATAGATCACCCACAATTAATTGGGGTAAAGGAAGGTGATGAGGACTATGGAGCCCTCCTCTATTCAGATGACATCCTAATTGTTCTGGAAGATGTCCCAACTGCTATCTCTCCTTTGCAGACCCTGATCTCTGAGTTCTTGGGGGTTTCTGGTTTCCATATCAATTATTCCAAGACAGAGGTTTTCCCTCTTAACCCACTATATACTCAACAATCCCTAGCAGGTGCTCCCTGGTAATGGTATGAAGTGGGATTACCTACTGTACCTAGAAGTCAATCTTAGCCCTATACTCCAAGATATATGTAAAGTAAACTTTACCCCCTTATAGATTCCCTAACACTAGATCTGGGCAGGTTGAAACTCCTCAATTTGTCCCCGACCATTGAAGTTTTCTTTGATTAAGATGTTAATTGCTCATAAGATACTCCACCTCCTCTCCCACCTCCTATCAAGATCCTTAAAATCTGGATCTTTAAATCTGATGCCCTAGTAGGATGCTTCCTCTGGGAAGGCCATCCACCTGGATTCAGCAATGTCAAATTATGTCAGGCCAGGGACATGACTGTGTTATATGCACAGCAGTCTGTGGTGCAACTGAAGAAAAGGACGTGTTGTTTCCCTAAGAAGCAAACAGGAGAAAAATAACTAGTGCACTCAGTGAAGACCATAGGAATTAAACAGACTGCATAAACATTTTATTTATCACAAAGGCATCAGATGACATACCACATACACCATGGCAGTAGGTTAGTTACCCCAGTACTTTGACCAAGGGTCTACATCAGGGGGTCCAGCTTTTTGAAAGATTGGTCCATGCACAGTTGTACGACTATTTGGAAAAATATAGTCTCATTACTGAACACCAATCAGGATTTAGGAAGGGGCACTCCACAAGTGCTAGCTCACTGACCTCCTGGACTTAGTTTCTAACCCTTTAAATTGGGGTGAGTTCTTAAATTCCATCCCTTTAAATTGAGGTGAGGTGGTGGGTGTGATGTTCATGGATTTGTCCAAAACCATTGATTTGGTAAATCAGCAGATATTTATAGAGACACTGGGTAAACTAGATATTTTGGATGAAGCCCTAATTTGGTTTACATCTTATATTACAAATAGAACAGAAAGAGTTTGTTCTTTAAACCTTTGCAGAATGTTTCAGATCCAGAAGGTCAGTTTATTTTGATCTCAGGATTATTAGATAATACTGAAGTTCTTTTAGGTAGTATGTACAGACCAAATGCTAACTCTCGCATTCCTTTTTTACTGAGCTGACCAATTTGTTAACCCCTTTCCTACCCCTCCCAATTATATTGGGAGGGGATTGGAATTTAACCTTTACCCCAGACCTTGACAGAACTAATTGAACCACTGCCAGATTGCCTCCAGGACAAGATGCTTTACAAGATCTAGTTGATTCTCTGGGAGTGTGCAACACCTGGAGAGTTCTTAATCCCTATGGGATGGAATTCATTTTCTACTCACTGGAACATTGTTCCTACTCCAGGATCAATTACCTTTTAGTGAGTGGAGAAGTCCTTTATTGGACTCACTATACAGGCATTGCCTCAACGGTCATACATTCACTAGTTTAGATTCAGCATTCTGGAAAACATAATGATATATGGAAAAGTAATAATCAATTTTTGAAAGATGACCTCACTTTGAGCCAGATTAAAGAGCAAGTCAACATGTGTTGTAGATTCAACACTGGCTCTATAGAAGCAATTGATCAGGAAAGGGCAGTTTTTAAATGTTTTATCCATGGAGAACTTCTCCGCTAAGCTACGAAATGTAAGCAGCAAAGACTAGCTACAGCCTTGCAATTTTTGTCAGATATTAGGGACCTTGAAAGAAAGCTGTCTACTTCTACCACATAATCTGTACATCATGGATTGATCTCTCTTTGGGATAAGTATTCAGAGTTGATCTGTGAGCAAGTGAATACACTGTATTTCAGACTCACTCAACTTACAGTACATTGATCAGGGTGAGAAGGTTGGCTGCTTGATGGCTTCACATCTTAGGAAATTGGAAGCCTCTAGGATTATCTCTTACATTATTTCAGACTTAGATAATAGCAACAAAACTACTCCTAGGGATACAGTCAGTGAATTTGAAAGGTTTTACTGTGCTCTTTGGTGACCCCACAATATCTACCATCTCAAACTGATATTTAGAGCTATTTAGATGGGTTGGACCTTCCAGTGCCATCGGCTGATCAACAAGAAAACATGAGTCAGACCACTTCCCTATCTGAGATTTTTATCACTTTTAATTATTTAGTTTCAGATAAGGCTCCTGGTCCAAATGTGCTGTCAGCTAAGTTTTATAAAACATTTGTGGAAGAGATAGCTCCCATGTTGTTAAGGTTGTGTACCACCATCTATAAACACAGCTTCTCGGATCCATCCCTTCTGGATACAGTGATTATTTTGCTCCCACAGCCTGAAAAGGCCCCTGACAGGGTGACTAACTACTGGTCAATATCTTTAATGAAATATAATATCAAAATTCTTGCTAAAATATTAACTTCTAGAATTAATTGAGTTTGGGCTGGACTTATACTGTACACTGAGATCAAGTGTGCTTTATGCCCACTATATCTACCTCAGACCATTTTCATAAGTCAATCCATATCTTTTCATGCCTGAGTACCTGTGGAATTGGTGTCCTTAGATGTGGAGAAAGCTTTTCATAGAGTTAGTTGGTCTTTCTTGTTTGCCATGCTTGGTAAGTTTGGTTTTCCTGAGATTTTTCTTATTGGCTACATGCTCTCTACTCCTCCCTTAGTGAAAAAATATACTGTAATGGAGTTTTCGCATCTACCTTTCTGTTACACTGTGGTACTAGGTAAGGGTGTCCTTAATCCCATTAATTATTTAATTTATACCTTGAACCTCTGTTGTGCAAGTTTAAAAATAACCACTTTATAACCAGCATACAAGTGGCTACCAGATTCTTAAAACATTCAGCCTATGCTGATGAGATTTTGTTGCATAATTCAAACCCTGTTATGACCATCCCAGTTGCTCTAAATACCATTCAACAGTTCGGTAAAATCACAAATTATAAACTTAAGCTTGAAAAGATAGAACTGATGCTTCTAAATGCTGATGTACAAGTGCTGGGCTTGTCCTGGTGCAGATTCAACTTAAATAACTAGGTTTATATCTCACTTAAAGTCAGTCACACCTGGGAAAGTTAAACCTTGATAATGTGTTAATGAATATTAAACATACAAACATATGAAGAAGCTGGAAGAAGAAGGTCATTTGGTCTATCAAGTCTACTCATATTGCAGGGTCCACAACTTGAGCTAATGTCCCTCTCCTCCCTCCCCACTCCTCTCATCCTCCCTACCCATGACCTTACCTTCCCCATATGCCTGTCCCAGCCTCTCTTAAAGCCACCCACTGTCTTCAATAAGATGGCCTCTTCCAGCAGCATATTCCAAGTATCCACCACCCTCTCTGTGAAGAAGTGCTTCCTGACCTCCCTCCTAAATGTCCCACCCTCCAGTTTAAGACTGTGCCCCCTCATGTTATGGTTGCCACTCAGCTTAAAGAGACTCTCCTTATCAACCTTATTTATCCCTTTCAAGTACTTGAAGGTCCCAATCATGTCCCCTTTCTCTCTCCTGTCTTCCGGGGAGTACATGCTCAGATCTTTGTAACCCTCCTCTGGACCTTTTCCAGCAGGTTAATGTCCTTTTTGAGGTGTGGGCACCAGTACTGAACTTCATACTCTAGATGCAGCCTTACCAGTGACCTGTACAAGGGCACTAGAATCTCCTCTCTCCTACTACTGATCCCCGTAGATAAGCATCTCAGCATCTTGTTTGCCTTTGCTGCTGCTTTCTTGCACTGCATGAAGTGCTTCAGGTCACTAGTGATCATAACTCCCAGGTCCTTCTTCTCCTCTGATGCAAATACTCGGACTCACCCAGGTAGTACTCTGCATTGGGATTTGTGGCTCCAATATGCATAACTTTGCATTTCTTGGCATTGAAGCCAAGCTGCCAGATCCTGGACCACCTCCCCAATGTTTCCAGATCTTCCTGTAGGTCCTGCATCCCTTCAGCTGTGTCATCTCTCCCACCGAGCTTGTTGTCATCCATGAATAGGCACATTTTGTCTTTAATGCCATCCCCAATGTCATTGATGAAGACATTGAACAACATGAGCCCCAGCACCGAGCCCTGCAGGACCCCACTGTTTATCTCTCTGGTGGCAGATAACACCCCCCCAACAACCAACCTCTGGGTTCTTTCCCTCAGCCAGTTTTCCACCCATCTGGCCATCTTCTCCCCAAGCTCAAGACCCACTAACTTTCTGATCAACCTTTTGTGGGTCACAGAGTCAAAGGCCTTCCTGAAATCAAGAGAGAGGAAGTCTACCACTTGGCCCCTGTCTACTGTCTTAGTGACACAGTCAAAAAAGTCAATCAGATTTGTTTGACACAGTCTCCCCCATGAACCCATGCTGCCTCACTTCCTGGAGACCATGCTTCTCTAGATAGTCCACCAATCTTTAGTTTAGTATGGTCTCCATGAGCTTGCCCACAAAGGCAGTCAGACTGACTGATCTGTAATTTCCTGGGTCATCCTTGGGACTGCTTTTGTTGAGGGGCACTACATGTGCTGTTCTCCAGTCCTGCGGTACTGCACCTGACTCTAGTGAACTATTAAATAGGCCTGCCAGTGGCCCTGCCAGCTCCTCAGCTGCTTCCTTTAACACCCTTGGATGTACTGTGTTCAGGCCTGGTGATTTGTCCTCCTTCAATGTCAGCAACCCCTCCCTCACTGTATCCTCCTCTATCACTATATCTGTGTTCCCCCCCACTCCTCTTTTCCCTCCTGAAGGCACTGGTCCATTCTTCTCCTTGGTGAAGAAGGAACAGAAGTATTCACTTGAGATCTCTGCTTTTCCCCCATTATCCTCTACCCACTCCACCTATTTCTTAAGCCTAACAATCCCTTCCTCCTTGTCCTTTTTCTCACTTATATAGCGAAAGAAAGACTTCTCCCCTTTCTTAATTCCTTCAGCTGTCTGCAGCTCCTTCTGTGCCTTTGCTCACTGGACTCCTTTACTTGCCTCCCTAGCCAACCTTAGGAAGTTTTCCCTATCCACCTCTTTGTTGGTGTTCCTGAATATTCTATAGGCCAACCTTTTTTCCCTTCTTGGGCAATCCCAGAACTGAACTAGCTGGGCACTTTGGCTCTTTTGCTCTTCCCCCTGAGCCTATCGCACTCATCTGTGGCAACTGGTATTCCTTCCTTAATGATGGACCACCTTTGGTCCACCCCCATATCTGCTCTGATACCCACCAAATGACTCCTTAGCACTTTGCCCATTTTCCTAAAGTCCTTCCTCCTGAAACATGATTTAGATAGACAGAGGTCCTTCTCCCTGTCACTTTGGGGCAGAATTAATATCATTAAGATGACTGTATTTCCAAGGCTATTTTACCCTTTGAACATGCTAAACATATAGCTTCCCTAGAATTGGTTTCAGAAAGTACATGCTTTAATTTCTCATTTCATTTGGTTAGACAAACAGTCTTGGAGATCATACTGTAAGTTAGCTGTTTCTAAGCATCTGGGGGGTCTTAGATTGCCAATTTTTATCATGCATTACTTTGCAAGTCATGCAAGTAAGTATCTTAGATGGACTTTAACTACTGAAGCTCAGACACCTCTCAACTATAAACCCATATGGTTGGATTTGGAACTGGAAGTTATCAAGTGGTTGGGTCTTTCACTCTTTCCATTGCCTTTTGTTAATTATTGGGCACTTGCTAAAAGATTTGTGATTCTATAACAGGCATATCTCTTCAAGTGCATGGTCACTTTGGTAGGGTATTGGGTTATCAGTTTACTAAGGACATTTCTCAGCCTCTATTTCATAACCCCAGTCTAAAACTGAGTGGTAGATATCTCCACAGGAATTAGCTTCCATAGCTTGATATTGTCAACGCTTGCAAGCTGCTTCATGATGGTCATTTCATGCCTTTAAGGGATGTTAGTAGCTTATTCAGGCTAGGTAATAAGTTTTTTATTAAATTGTTTCAACTTAAACACATGATCATGGCTTATTTTGGTCCTCCACCTTGATGTATTAACTATAGCGAGCTTTTAGAATTGGCTTTTATAATGGCCACTCAATCCCAAGCTGTATCACAGCTTTATAATCTAAGTGTCATTATTCCCTTCCCTCATTTCAATGGGGACTGTCCTTACAGGGACACAGTTTTTCCAAACAAGAAATTTAACTGGACCCGTATATGACAGGATTTATATAGCTATATATCTAAACTTTTTCTTACTTAATTTTAGACCATACACAATCTTTACTTTTCCCCTCAAAGATTATTTAAACTGGATTGTATTCCCTCCAAAAGCTGTGTTCGGTGTGGTAACAATGAGGGTTATTTACTCTATATTTTCTGAGAATGACCCAAGGTTCGTTCTTTATGGGATGCCAAAAGATCAAAAACAGAACTGTTTTTTTTTGTATTGACCAACTATTTATTCCAGAAGTATGTAATTGTTGGGGACTATGAAAGGATTCCTGCTAAAGAACATAAATATTCTATGGCCATGAACTCATTGTCTGTCAAAAGGGTAATTCTTCTGCATTGGCAAGATCAACATACTATGTCTTATTAGGAATGGCTATAAGAACTCCTTTTTAAAGCAGCAGTGCAACAAACCAAGTTCAGAAATAAAATATATTCTTAAACTGCAGTATCTGTCCTGGCATTTATTCCAGTTGCTGTCTTTAGCATTAATTTTGTCTAAAACATGATGTATATAAAGTTTCAATTATAAACATACAATTATTGGGGGGTCACATGATGCAGCTGAGTGGAAAGGAGCTTGGCTCTCATGCTCTGCCTTTGGATTTAGAATCTAAAGCAATCCTCTCTCAGTTATTGCCTCTCAAACTGAATATGTCCTACATCCTCCTGCCCCGGAGATCAAGAAGCTGGATACTGATGTTTTGGAGGACCCTAGTCCGCTGAAAAAGACTAAAACAGAGGAATTGTTAGAACCTTCTGGAGTGGCTGAACTCAACATGGCCACAGGTTTTCCCTGAACTGATCTCTTCACAAGTCTTTCAAGAGCTTTTAGAAATAAAAGTATTTATGAGCATGGTCACGATACAACTTTTCCATCTAACTATTGTCATGGACGCTATTAAGTGAGTGGTAGACAGCACTGGCTCCTGAATCACTGAGGTGGAAGAGCAAGTGGGCCTTCTAGAACATTGGGCCTGATCAGCAGACAGACAGATGGCTGCTATAGAATGGGACATTCACTTATTGTTGGATAAAATTGAAGATCGGGACACCAGGAACCAGAGGAACAATCTATGGCATCTAGGAGTGCCCGATGGCAGTGAGGTCAGCAATGTCATTGATTTTCTACAGAGATTTATTCCCAAATTACTGGACCACTACTGGGATGCACATTTGGAAATCAATTGGGAGCACAGAGTTCCAGGGGGGCCACCTGCCTCCTTCTCTGCTTCTCGCCTCCGTCCGCTAATACTCCGCCTCTTACGTTATCAAGACAGTTTAATTATGTTAGCAAAGGCAAAAAAAAATACAAGAAATTGTTGTGGCAGGGCTCCAAGATTGCCATTACAGCAGATTACCACAAGACAGTCTTTCAATGCAGTTCAGGACCTAGCCAGGCATCGGGGACTAAAGTGCTTCCTCTCCCTTCCAGCTACCGTTTGTCTCATACTAACATACTAAAATGCCAGCAGAATAGGCCTAATGGTCTTTCGTGTCTGCTCATTTGGTCAGCCCCCACCCTGGATGCTGACCTTGCTGCCCCCCTTGCCTTCTCTGGCTTCTCCCTTCCCAGTTCCGGATATTCTTGCTGCATTGGATTATGCTTCCAGAACCCTTCCCCTATACCTGTCCCACCCCATCTTGAACCCCTCCACTGTCTCTGCCTCCACCAGCCCCCTAGGCAGCGTATTCCATGGCTCCACCTCCCTCTCAGTGAAGTAGCACCTCCTGCTTTCTCCCCTGAATCTTCCCCCCTCCAGCTCCCACCCATGCCCTCTAGTGGCCCCCTCCTCCTTCCTTCAAAGCACCCTGACTGTTCCTCCCCTATTTACCCTCTTCATGTACTTGAAGACCTCTATCATGTCCCCCAGTCCCTTCTGTCTTCCAATGTGTACATATTTAGCTCTTCGAGCCTCTCCTCAAAGGTCCTGTCCCCCAAGCCCCAAATCATTTTGGTTGCCCTCCTCTGGACCCTCTCCAGGAGGTTAATGTCCCTCTTTAAGTGTGGCTCCAATACTGCACGCAGTACTCACAGCGGCCTCACCAAGTAGTTATACAGAGGAGTACTCCCCTCCTTCTGGAGGTGATCCCCTAGCGATGCATCCCAGCATCCTGTTGGCCTTGGCTGCTGCCTTCCTACAAGTCTCAGAGTTGTTCATCTTGAAATCCACCATCACCCCCAGGTCCCTCTCAACCATTTAGACTTGTAGCATTTCCCCCCCCCAGGGTGTACACTTGGCCCGGGTTTCTGGCCCCCAGGTGGCGTACCTTGCATTTCCCTGCATTGAACCTCAGCTTCCACTTTCTAGACCATCTTTTCAGAGCCTCCAGGTCCCCCTGTAGGGCCATCCTCCCCTCCTCCCCATCCACCACCGCCCCCAGATTCGAGTCATTCGCAAAGAGACTCATCTCACTCCTGATTCCTGTCCTTATGTCAGAGACGTAGGCATTGAACAGAAGGGGCCCAAGGACTGATCCCTGTGGGACCCCACTAATGACCCTCCTTGGGGATGAGACTATCCTGCCAACTATGACCCTCTGGGTCCGGTCCTGGAGCCAATTGCCTATCCATCTAATCATCTGGTTCCCCACCCCCATTTCTCCCAGCTTATCCAACAGGCCCACGTGATGAACAGAGTCAAATGCCTTGCTGAAGTCTAGAAAGAGGACGTCCACTGGTCTACCCAGGTCCAAGGCACTCGTCACCCAGTCATAGAACTCCACAAGGTTTGTCTGACATGATTTCCCCGGGATGAATCCATGCTGTCTATCGTCCAGGCACCCTGACTTATCCAGGTGTCTTTGTGGATTCTTCAGTGGAATTGTTCTCTTCAGTGAAAGCTCGGCAATTTATTTCACAGCTGGACACCTCTTCAGGCTCCACTTTACTGCAGTATAATTCAAGTCTGAAGAAGGGGTTCTACAGCACCCCGGGACCTGCATAGAACTGGGATCCTGTATGCAACAAGGCTCCTGTTATGGATCAGCATTCCCTTTCGATTCAGAATCCTGCTTCATGTAAGGATTTTGAGTTGGTCATGAATTTTAAGCTGCACAAGCTCCCCAAGCCTCAATGTGTCTTGCATCACTGTTCATCTCTAGCTGAGGATGCAACACCTGCTGCACCAGAGATTACCTCCTCAGAAACTCAAAAGTGAAAGCTGCAGGTCAGGCTTGTCGACTGAGTCAACAGAGTCAGGTGAAATGGAGATCTCTGTTGCCCTGACCTAAATGCATCCTTTTTTGGTTGCTTGATGCTTTAATATTTATTGGCTGTGGCTGAAGATATTTCTCCTAAGAGACTTTTCTAGTGACTACCTGTTCCTTAGCACAGGATTAGGGAGTTTGGTAAAGTGAGAAGGACAGTACTATTCTCTGGCATTCTAGACATTCCCTTGAGTAGAAATTAATACAGCCCAGCCAATGTATGTCAGTCTGGGCTTTCTAATTTGTTGATTTAGTGCTTGTGGTTATTGTACACTTTTGGATTGCTTACATCAGGCTATTGGAAGGGTGTGTGTGGTTGAATTATGCTTTGTTGCTTTAAAGTATTATCGCTTGGTCTGTGGTCCCTTTACGGAGCCTAGTCTTAGGGGGGCAGAGCAGTGCTGGGTTGTTTCTTTAGGTCCTGCCCAGCTGTAGCATCATGCTCTTTTCAAATGCATTGGTCCCTTTCTTAGATATCAGGGCATGGAGCAGTGTTCATTTTGCTGCTGTGAGGGTGTTGCAGTAGCTTCCAGTGGGAGTTGCTTTTCACATCTCAACAAAACTACAAGTCTGACCAAAATAGGGCTGTAGTCTTTTGGTATGTAGCTTTGGATGTTATATGTTTTCAGGCCAGATATCAGCTGGGGGGATTTAGTGGGTTGACTCACCTAGGTGGGGAGTTTGTTCTTTTAGATTGGGAAATAAGACCTGCAGTTTTTGAGGGGTGTTTTGGTTGGGCAGGGAGGAGGGGTGTTTTTTTGCTATTACATGATATTGTTTTTACAGACAGGGGCTCAGTGGCCACTATCTTCTTTCTATTCTGTGAAGATTTATCATATGCATGTCTGCACATAATTTTTCTAATAGTTGGTTGCAGTTCTAGTTACTATTTATTTTTAGAACTGTTTATACTGTGATTTGGTCTGAGGTGGCAAGACATATTTTTAAGATGTTAGTTCAGTTCAGGGATGGGGAATGAGGGGAGGGACCTTTGAGGTTTCTTGTCACATAATGGCCTATAGGGCTATAACTTGGAATGTTCATGGATTAAATAGCCCCGTCAAGTGGAGGAGGGTCATTGCACATCTGAAGTGACTGGGAGGTCAAATCATTTTCTTGCAGGAAACCCACTTGGTTAAGAAAGAGGAAGAACAGCTGAAATGATTAAGGGGTGGACTTATCTATGAATCCTCTTTTACTTCTTAAAAGCATGGGGTGGCTATTCTATGTTATAAAGCTGTCAACTGGGTGGCTGAACAGGTTCACAAGGATAAGGAGGGTTGCTGTGAATTGGTCCATGGCAGACTAAATGGTCAACCACTGATCCTGGGATCCTTGTACGGACCAAACACTGATGACCCCCACTTTCTCATGAAATTTCAAAGGTGCTACTTGATTTGGGCCCTGCACCTGTTATTTTGGGTGGTAACATGAACCAGATGGTAGATCCTTTGTGCGATAGAAGTGGTACCCCTAACTCTCTGTCCTCTGCAGGTGGTAATGCATTGAAACTCCTTACGCAAAATCATGGTTTGTCTGATGGGTGGCGATTGGAGCATTCCTCCAGTTGCAATTTTACTTTTTACTTGGCCCTGCATAAAACCTTTAGCAAGATTGATATGATCCTTCCCTTGGGGTTTGTTCTGCAGGGTGCTATACGATCTACTATTGAGCCAATTCTTATATTGGATCACTCTCCATTAATGTATAACTTTGACCTTGGAACCCCAGTGCAGCTGACTAAAAAGTGGAGGTTTAATGTTAGTCTTTGCAATGATGCTAAATTTGTGTAGTGACTGATACAGGAAATTTGAGCTTATCTAGACTTTAATTTTCCAGGTGAGACTGCGGCATGTTGGTCGTGGGAAGCACTAAAGGCCTTTGTTCGAGGCCTGGTTATTTCATATGCTATGGCACAGAAAAAGGCCAGACAAGTCAAGCCTCAGGCTCTCAAAAAGAAGTTAGCTGAACTGTAACAATGGCACAAAGCAGGGGATTGATCTCCTGAGCTTCTGTATACCATGAGAAACACTCAGTATCAGCTACAGTAAATGTCCTAGGTTCACAACAGGAAAAATTCTCCTTATGCCGGCTACGCTACGCTTTTTGGGAGGAGGGGCAAAGAGAAGGTGGGTCACCTTCTGGTGTACTGGTTGAAAAGGCTCTCAGAAGAATCTAAGATCCCTGGTATTCAAATAGGGGATTCCATCTCTACAGATCCAGGAGCTATTAATGATGCTTTTTCTAGCTTCTGTCAGGGCCTTTATTGAACTACGCTAGAGTCTAAAGCTCAGACAGAGGAGGCTATTGCCTCTTTTCTGTTATTGATTATGCTTTCTAAGTCATCAGAGGAGCAAGCAAAGGGTTTGGTTGCTCCCCTCACAGTTCAGGAAATAGCTGCTGCCATTCATTCAATTTCTAGTGGTAAGGCTTCTGACCCTGTTGGACTACCAATAGAGTTTTAAAAGCACTTTCAGGATCTATTGTGTCTGATTTTAGTTGCCACCTTTCAGGAAGCTTGGAACTCACTTCTATTGCCTGAGTTGATGTCTGAAGTGAGTATTACAGTACTTCCAAAACAGGGAAGGACCCTTACATGTGTACGAGTTACTGCCCAATCTCCCTGCTAAATGCTTATTATAAAATTTTGGCTAAGGTACTGGCTTTGCGATTACAAGTGGTTTTACCATCCATTGTTCATGCCAATCAGGTTGGCTTTGTTGCAGAAAGGGATGGGGTGGATCACATAAGGAGACTGATCAATCTATTTTGGATTGCAGAATCTTCTCCATGCCCAGTCACAGTATTTGCATTGGACATGGAGAAAGCATTTGATGATTCTCTTGAATGGCCATATGTATTTGCCACACTTTGAGTCTGGCATTGAGGAGAGGTTCATTCAGTGGGTCAAGACATTATAATCAGCCCTGAAAGCTTCTGTTGTGATTAATAGCATAGCCTCCAATTTGTTCCCCTGGGAAGGAGCAGGGATGTCCCCTGGGTAGGAATGTCCCCTGTCCCTGGCACTTTTAGTCCTGGCTGGGGTTCATTTGTATCCTGTCTCTTACCTTGTTTGTGGAGCCTGCACATTTGGGTAGGTTTATTTTATTCTTAATAAAGTCTATTGTCCTAGCTTTGGTGAGGTGCTGGCTTGTTGTTTTTCTGGTTATTGAACCCCTAGCATTAAAGATTTGGGAAAGCCCTGATGTCACTGGGTTAGCTCTGGGTGAGGAGGTGTTTAAGGCTATGCTTTTTGCAGATGACATCCATCTCACCCTTTGTGACCCAGCACGGACAGTTTAAGCCTTTATAGACTTACTGAGCCACTTTGAGAAGCAGTCTGGACTAAAGAATCATTGTGGGAGAATGGAAGTTCTGCCACTTAATGCACTTTGCACATCAATCTCTCTAGAGAGGTTAGTGCTTACTTGGGTGAAGCACCTAATCAAGTATTTAGGTATTCTGATTTCTCCTAATTGGGAAGACTGGGTCCAGCTGAACTTCTCTCTGTTGCTTAAGCATCTGTAAGCAGATATTGCTCATTGGAGACATCTCCATTTGATCCTCTGGGGGAAAGCCCAAGTTCTCCAAATGATGGTCCTTCCCCAGGTACTATACCTTCTTTGGTACTTGTCTTTGTCAATCCCAAATTCTATTTGGGGGTCATTGGACAGGCTAATTTGGTCTTTTCTGTGGGAAGGTGGGACACCACAAATTTCTCTGCCTTGCTTGATAGCCCCTTCAAGACAGGGTGGCCTTCGGGTCCCCTGGTTCTGGGGCTACTACTAGGCATCGGGTTTGAGACAGATTTGGATGTGGTTTTACTCTGAACTGTTTTGGGACTATGCCCAATGGATATAGTTAGAGGAACAACTGTTCTATGGACTGGCACCTGAAATAGCCCTGTGGAATTCTTCTATGATTAGGAAAGAGTATCCATTACATGGCTATGTACTGGGAATTTGGGAAAGAGGTTGGTAAATTAACCTCTGCATGGCTGCAAGTATCATGTTCCCAGATGGCCCCTGTGGAATAACCCTATGTTTCAAATAGGTAAGGTGCCTATTAGTTGGCCCTAATGGGTTACTGAAGGGCTGGTGAGGGTAGCAGACCTATTTCAATGTAAAACAGGCTTATTTAAGGACTTTGCAGATCCTAAAACTCAGGCTTCCCTGCAGCAGTGTCATCTTTGGAAATATTTATAGCTTTGTCATTTGATTTTGTCGTATACAGGAGCTCAACTCTGACTCCCTCTTTCTGGGGTCTGGGATGACATTCTGGTTTTAGCTAGAGGAGGTAAGCCACTCTCTAGACCTCCTAAGTTAGGCCAGATTTATAAATGGCTCTTGCAAATATATACCCCTTCAACCCTTATCTTGAAGCACTTTTGGGAAAAGCAGCTTGGTTCCTCTGTTTTGGAGGAAGATTGGGCGTGTTGTTGAGCAAATGTGATGAAGTCTTGTTGGGACTTTAGAGGGAGGCTAATGCAGTAGAAAACATTGAATTTGTGGTATAGGACTCCAACTTATTGTGTAAAATGAATCTCGTTTCTAAAGCAGAGTATTGGAGATGTCACCAACAAGCTGGTACCCTTCTACATGTTCTTTGGTTGCATCCTAAACATGCTGATTGGTGGGTCTCTATATGTGATAAACTTTCTATGACAATGAAATGTAGTATTCCTATGGATGCCTCTCTCCTGGTCTTAGGTAATACTAATTAGATGCCCCTTTTTTTGTGGTTTATGGCCACTATCATGGAAGCTAAGCTTCTTATTCTGTGGAAATGGCACTCAGAAGTAGTACCCGCTATAGTAGAATGGGAAGATAGTCTTTATAAGTTAGCTGGTTTTGAATGCCTTTCCTATGAGGCAATGGGGAAGGCTTCATTATTTGATTAGGTTTGGGGGACATTTTTAAAAGTCAGCACCCCTCTTCCTGACAGTGTTTGAGAAAAGTTGATTGGCCAACTATCTGAACTAACAACACTCTCTTCCTGCTTGATGGATTTGGAATGAACTTTGGGGGCTTTCCCCCATTACTGTCTCCTGCACTGATCCTTAGCTTAGTGACTATATGGTCAAATTAGGTCTGTCTTGCCACTTCTCACTTGTTTTTATGTTGTGGTTATTTATTGCTTTGTTCTTTTTGCAGTTTTCTTATTGGAGTTTAGGTGCTTTTTTTAAGCTTTGTATTTTATAGGGTAGGTCCAGCCAGTTGAGGATTCATATGTGGATATATCAGCGGTCTTATGTTATTATTTAATGGATTTGTATAGAGATCCTCCTTAAGGTTAGTCTGTAGTTGTTCCCTTCAAGGACTCTCTTGGGACTGAAAATGGACTTTATTGCCTTTGGCATCTTATGGTTTTCCATTTTATATATTCATACTTGTCTGGAGGGTTGTTAGGACTGCCTATCATGCATATATATATATATATATATATATATATATATATATACATATATATATGTTAAGTAGGGTGGGCATAGGTGATCCAAAATGTGTTGGCCGGATGTCGTTCTTTTCTGATTATTGTACTGTTGCTTAATGTTAGTGTTATAAATGTCTGAATTACATTTGAATTGGAAAAAAAAAACATTTATTTCACCCAAATTAATCAGCTGCATGCCAGCTATGTCTACCCCAAGTATCACCCATAATGCATTTGGTGAAAACAAGCTTTTGTTATGCATGCTCATGCTCACTTCCAGTGTCTTTCATTCTGTTTCTGTTTAATAGAAATAGTCAGCGGCAATGGGACCAGCACCTGCTGGTTATGATGGGTTTCACAATCCCAGTAAAAGTAAACACACATTCAGTCTTATTTCGAGATTTCAATGGACTTTTTGTTATTTATTGATTTCTATGTAAGTCTAGTTCATGGAGATCAACTGTACTCATTTTTAGCATTTTCATAGCACAAATATGAATGGTGGCACTGAATAACATTTATGTGCATGGATATATATTTACTTTTGCTCTGCAGTCCTTTATTACTTTGATGCTGGGTGTATTTATACAGAACTTTTGGCAGGTGCCAGTCCCTTTGAATCTGACTGTGACTTGTTAGACCAGAGTACTGCTTTTCTCTGGTTACAGTCTCAGAGTTTTCTGTCTTAATATGTAACAGCAGAACTCACCACAGGCTTCATAAAACATGTAATGCTTTATTCCTTTAATGGATAAAGAGCTCACTGACAAAACAGTTTCTCCACCGAGACAATGTATTCCATTTACAAAGAACAGGGGACTCTTGAAAAAGCTTTGGTCGAAACTGGTCAAGTCACTGGCAGCTTGCTTTTGCACTCTCTGTAAATGGAATACACTATCTTGGTGGAGAATCTGTTTAGTCAGTTTTTGTGATTGTTATTGTGATTTTTGAAGCCCATTGTTTAGTGCCTTTTTTTTATTTACTGGTTATGTGATTGTTTGTTTGTTTTATTTATTTATACTGGTAAGAACATGGGCCAAAGACCCGTTTTCATGGTCTGAGTTCCAGGTATGGGCAGTTTGAGTGGAGCCACAGCTGTAGTTCAGTTTGTAACAGATATACCCTACCATAAAATAAAGTGAAAGGTTAAGGTTGGTCCATGTGTTTGTAGTACATCTTTTTATTTTCTGTCTTTCTGTAATACCACAGAGCAATACTATGGCGGCCTGCATATTTGTTCAGAGCAATTTCATGTTAGAGGGGAAAGAGTCACAAATGGGAGCAAAATACGCACCTATGCCCTTTCTGTTATATGGTTACTAAATGTGTTATTGTTTACTTGCTTTGTTACCATTTATGTGTTACGACTCCCAACTGGGGGATTGAACTGCTCTCAGTGGAAGCTGAAATTTGAAGAGTCAATGATTTGGAAAGATGGATGCAAATAAAGATCAGAGCCTTCATCAGAGAAAGCTCAGTGATTTTCTGTGTTTTTCTTTTTCAATTTTTTTTTATACTTGCTTTAAGTGACAGCAGTTTTGGTAGATTGTACATTTCTGTGTCCATCTCTTTGATGTGCAGATATCAATTAAACATGAACAGCAAGTGTAAAGAAACAGTTGTGGCATAGGAAAACAGAATCACATCACAGTTAGTGTAACCTCCCATAGTTTGACCATGATGCATTCTGTTTAAAAATGGTGATCCTGGCGAGGTGCTGTGCATAACGTAAGGTTAGTTGTAAAAAGGAAAAAACATTTTTACTGCTGGAAGTAATGTGCTCCAACATTATTTATTCAGTTCTACATGATTCAGAGACTATTCACAAGTCAAGTTTAAAGATGGACTGTGGCCAAAAGTGCTACATTGCAGAATTAGAAAAAGCATACCCCCAATAAACTTTATATCAAAAATTAGGTTTCTGTGTTACTTCATTTTAAAGTTATTGGCTATTTTGTAACCCTGATTTCACTACCTGTTCAAAAAAGCCAGTTTCAGTGAAGAGGTGCTGATGATGTCCTCTCCTGAACTCACAGTCTAGCCCTCCCTGTCAGGAAGCTTATAGGACCTGTTTCTCCAAAGTTAAAGGATCATTCTGCAATGGTTTTCAAAAGTAAAACAGGCAGCATCATTCTAAAAACAGTGCTATAGAATCTATGAGTTTCAGGTTCTGTAACAAAGTTGACAAATTTGTATTTTAATGCCTTTTTGGTGTAGTTCATTTCTCCAGAGTTGCATGATGCTGAGTCAGCATGCCTCCATGCTGCTATCACGTGAAATGCTACTCTGCAGTGCCTGTTTGGAAGTTATATTGCTGCAAGTGTTGCAATGTTGGTAACTGCATTGCTGTTTGTCAGTGTACACTTTACAATAAGTTTTAATAGGGGCTTTATATGTGTGAATTCCTGCTAGGGGTGGAAGTGTTAGCCCTGGTAAAACAATCATTGTCATGCAGAGTACAATGCAGATGAGCCTGAATATAGCTCAAGTAACAGCCAATGAGAAAACAGAAAATGAGCTCTGCTCAACTGAGTATCCCATTCATTCATACTTTGATGATGAATTAAATATTATACAATGGCATGAAAATTTCCTGGTCTCTGATTGGTCAGTCTTGGGCTGGACCCATGATGTTATCCCAGCACAACATCACGGGTCTAGTCTCAGCCTCATTGTGAACCTGTAGATGAGCTATATGAGCTAGATTACCTCTTTTTTGCATCTCCTCTTAAGAAACAAAAATATTTTTCCACACTAAAAACATTCTTTAAAATAATTTTTTATTTTATATATAACAACGAGCCATTAGAGTAATAGCAATAATACCTCTCCAGGGTGTAGCAAATGTTAGATAACGTCAGCCTAGTTGTTGGATGCACTGCCTGTGGCCTCATGCCTAACCACCTGAGGTGTGACATTATCCCAGCACGACACACACCTTGTTGGGCATTATTGTTTAATTGATTGATTGAGTGATTAAGCATTGAGTTGGCTTCTGCATAGAAACACTTAGTAAGGTTTCAAAACAGCACTACCTCTCCCATCCCCATTTACAGGGTGATGGAATAATTGATTTAAAGTGCCATTCTGAGAAATCACCTCAATTGAATGATAGGTGTAAATAATCATAGCCTTTCACCACATCAGAAATATGCAGTTTGCAAATGTCACATTAGCGTACTGTGACTTAGCACCCAGCAACCCAGGAGAAAAGGACCACAACAACAAAACACCAAAAACAAAAATATGAATATGTCAACTTTGTTACAAGGCCTAAAACACGTAGGTTTTAAAGCAATGTTTATTGAAAGGTGCTGCTTGTTTTACTGGAGAAAACCATTTGCACATAGTTTTTAAACTTTGCAGAAGTAGGTACTATAAGCTTGCTGAAAGGGAGGGCTAGACTGTGAGTTCAGGAGGTGACATCATCAGCACCCCTTCACCGAAACTGTTTTTTTTTGAACAAGCAGAGGATTTAGGGTTGTAAAATGATTTGTAACTTTTAATAAAAGTAACTTAGGATTCTCAGTTTTGGCATGAGGTTGATTGGGGCTATGTCAATCCATATTATACAATGGCAAGAAAAAATGCTGACCTTTGGTTGGTCAGTCTGGGACTGGACCCATGATGTTATCCCAGCACAACATCACGGGTCTAGTCCCTGCACACAAAACAACTGCACCAAATTCAAAATTGAATTACTCCACGGCCGCGATGGGCTCATCGGCCTTTCACAGTGCACAACAGCATCAGCGGTCACTTGCCACCACCACAAACACTGGCAAGATACTGCCTCCCCACCACCACCGACCACTGACACACAAACAGTATGCCACCAAATATATGTTTAAAATGTGAAAAAAAAGCCATCGTCTGAAGCGGCATTTCTATCCCACTCGCCTGGAGAATGAGCACTTCCAAATATCAACGCTCGTCACTCGCTAGAAAGACCTCTCGCTACCACTATATCAGGCTACCAAAAAAAAAAAACCAAACAAAGTCAAACCTCTTTATTTGTCCCAGGGCAGACAGTGGGGCCTGTCTGGAATAGCCACCATCTTCTATATGGATCGCAACACTGCACCACTTTTCACATGAAACGCTCCTGCTCTCCCTCAAATCTCGCAGCACTGAAAGTTCAAGTTCACTGAAACAATTGCGTGAGATGCTATGGTGCATTTTTAAAAAAAAAGTAAATGTACAGTATATGTGTGTGTGGGGAAGAGCAGTTGGAGAGAGGGGCTCATTCATTTACCACCAGCGACACCTATTGGCCAAAATGGAACTATTTTATTTCTTGTTATACCTCCACAATCATAAATTAACTAAAAATCTCTTTAAAAATATTTTTTCTTTTTAGTTTTTCCTTTTACATACACAAGCCATTGTATAATAGCAATAATGCACTCCAGGGTGTGTGTTGTGATGGGATAACGTCAGTTCTGGGGTGATTAGTCACACTCAGCTTGCGGCCTCATGCCTAATCACCCCAGGTGTGACATTACCCCAGCACAACACATACCCTGTGGTGCATTATTGCTTAATTCTGAATTTATTGATGCCAGTAATTTGTGACCATAGTCCCTCTTTAATGCACTGCTACTTTAACTTGTGCCTGTAGAAAATCATAACCAGTGTTCATAATAAAGTTAGTTCTTAGTTTTAGAAAAGGGATCAGGTTGTATGAGCTCTTTTCAACCTAAGTACCTTGGAGTGAGCTCCTTCATTATATTCTCTGTTCCCTGGTTTTACTTCACTTAGCTCTTGTTTTGTATTTATCTAAGGATGTTGAATAGGGTCAGAGTTTCACCCATAATGTGTTTTCTTCTGTTATAACATGTTGCATATCTTGTAGGTTATTTGTTAATATGAATTATTTCATAGTCCTGGCCTATTTCTGTGTATGTAGTTGATGTACTCTGCTTCCTTGCATCAAGGTGGGGGGGAGTATGGGAGGGAGGGTGATATATGTTCTGTTTGTTATATTGAGTTGTTGTGTGTTCAGTTTGTATTTTTATTGTTCTTGTTCAGATAACTTTACAATAAATAATATAAAATAAAAAAAAGAGTTTGTACAAAAGGTCAATTAACTAAATTAAACAAAGAGTCTAAAGATTTACCACAGGGCACTATTTTGTGTCCATTATTATCTGAATGGGCTACCAAACTATATAAAAAACACAGAAATTCATCTTTTTGTGTATTACATGGTTTCAGCTGCATTTGGTGATGATTACAAACATGTTGAAAAAAAGTTGCAGACAGACGTTTGGGATTTCTGGTTTGAATACTCAGATTTGGTATTAAATAGCAAAAAATCTCAAGTTATGGCCTTTCTTATTGGCACCACTGACAGGAGGGGAAACAATCTGGGGCTAGATTCACAAAAAAGCACAAATTGAAATGCAAAATTTTGCATTGCGTTTTGCATTTGCCCAAGTGTCCAAAATGGCTATTCACAGTTGGATGGTGCATGGTGCTATCTGACTGTGATGATGCAGCGAATTTAAAATCCACCGGTGAAGTGAATGAAAAGTGTCCACTTCGCATTGGCACTTTGCTACACAGAGTGCCCCCTAGAAAAAGGCTTACTTTGCATTGTCATTCCGCCTTAAATGTGAAGTAAGGCAGGGTGACAACAATATTGGCAGCATCCCACCCACACAGTCGCCAGAATGAATGTGCATCTCCAAAGAGCTACTGTCTAGTGTCCAGAAAACTCCCCAGTGCTGAAGTGAAATGAGAGTGTAGCAAGAAACACAAAGTATCCCAGAATTAATGGCACATTCAGTCATGCGCGCAGTGGATAGGTTATACACAGAGTCACCAGAATTGATGTGCATCCCCAAAATGCTACTGTCTTGGGTTCAGAAAATTCCCCAGTGCTGACAAAGTGAAATGAGAGCGTAACAAGAAACGCAGTCTCCCAGAATTAATGGTGCCGTGCAAATGCACAGACAGATTAAGATTGCGCTACACACTCATGGGATGCATATGAAAAGGCACACCACCTAACCAGTGCTCACAAGTCACAAATCCAAATCTGGAAAGGAATACATTTTGCCAATTGGGGGATTAGTGCACGGCAGTAACAATCCACTACTAGAAAAGATACCACAAAGCAGTATAAAAAATTAATGCAGGTGCAGTTGATAGCAGGTTCACACTGATGCAATTGCTCTGTACCACAATAAAAGGTGTCTGATTTAATGGCAAGCATTGCACACACACTCTTACGCACACTAAAGTAATGTGTAGCAAATTAAAAACCTTTAGTAATATTACCAAATGTTTTAAACAGACAAATTGTACACTGCTGCACCACAGCAATCAGCAAAATAATATAAAGAATAACTGAAAATATTACTATGTGTACATTAACACAGTTATACAAGAAATATATAACCAAAACAGAAAGACTGCCTTTTTCTCCCAGTTAATCTACCTACACCACAAATATGCCCATCCCCCAAAGCACACTTCACAGTACACAGACTGACTGTTCTAAATTAATATTCAAAATCAACACACAACGACACTCAATGATATGAGCATAAAAGGATTTCCTACAATCAATGTACTAAATATTGAGCAAAAAAAATTACTCAAAAGGGCATTTTAAACAGCTTTTAGAGGTTTTGAATCACAGAGCTCTGACAGCAAATTGTCTCCAGCTACCACTGAGCACACACTACCCAGGCCAGAACTGAGGCTGTGCTGAACAATCTAGAGCCCATATGACCTGCAATCCCATGAATAACTGAATAATTTCATTTGGAGCTCAATTACAGGGTGAAGTGAGGTGAATTACATTGATTTCAATGTACTTCACCTTAAAATTGGTCGAGAAGTGGTTTGGGGAAGGTCGAATAATGCAAAGTCATTAGTTTCATTGGATTTCACGTCCCTAATTATGAAGCGAAGTACTCTGCTTCACATTGTGGAGTTCTCCACAGATTCCATGTTACTCAGTGAATCGCTTCAAGGAGCAAATTGGGGCCACTTTGCCCACCACTACTTACAGTATTGCAACTCACATGCTGTACAGGAAGGAATGTGAACGCCTATGGCTTTACTTCCCAGATGAGCTGTAGCACAAAACTCCCCAATTTAAAAATGCTTATTAATGAGTACAATGGTGGAATGGTGAAGCCTGGAGAGATACTACTAAACAGGCTTACAATACATCCAAGTAACTAGTAAAAAAATTAATGTTGTGATTCGTGATGTGATCATGAATCGTGATTTGTGACCATAATGATGAAGAACGTGATCTGTATCACAAGTGACTCGTGATGATGGTCCTGACTTAAAAACACATATTAATGAGTACAATGTTCATGCAGAATTATGCACCACACCTGTCCAATACTCTGAAGGGAAGCCAAAGAAACAACTGTGACTTAAGTTACGATGGAGACTGGGCCCTAAAGAGATGCAAATGCACAGACAGATTAAGATTGCGCTGTGCACTGAAGAGATGCAGACACAACGCACAACACCTAACCAGTGCACACCATCAGAAATTCAAATCTGAAAAGAATACCTTTTCTGGTTGGGGTGGGCTGTGGGGCAGTGTACTGCACTGCTGCAGTAACAGTCACTAGTACTAGTACCAGTAAAGATACCACAAAGAAGTACAAAAATCACACAGCTGCAGTGGATAGCAGGTTAACATTGCTGAAATTATTATGTGGCACAATAAAAGGTGTCTGATTTAATGACACGCGTCACACACATACTCACACACACACTAGGCAATGCGTAAGAAATTGAGAACTTCAGTAATATAACCACATATTTTAAGCAAGCTAAAATTATGCACTGCTGCACCACAACAATCTGCAAAAAAATGGCAAGAATTATTGAAAATATTACAGTGTGTACATTAACACAGTTATACAAGAAAAATACCACCAAAACAGAAAGCACTATCTTTTTCTCCAAGTTAATCTACCTACACCACAGATACGCCCCTCCCATTGTCTCTTAGTACACAGACTGAATGTTGTACATTAACGTTCAAAATCCACACACAATCAATACATGCTTAATGATATGAGCACAGGAGGGTTTCCTATAATCGATGAACTAAAGTTTCAGCAAAAACAAAATGACTCGAAAAGGCTTTTTTAACAGCTTTTAGAAGGTTTGAATCACAGAGAGCTCTCAAAGCAGATTGCCTCCTACAGCTTCCTACTCACACTACCCCAAACTGAGGCTGTGCAGAACAATCTAGAGCCCATGTGACCTGAAATCCCATGAATCACTGCAAAATTCGCCTTTGGAGCTTAAGAACACGGCGAAGTGAAGTGAAGTACATTGTTTTCAATGTACTTCGGCTTAAGAATTGTTGGAGTAGTGGTTTGGGAAGGCAGAGTAATGGAAAGTCATTGTTTTCAATGGACTTCGCGTTACACATTATAACGCAAAGTAATCCGCTTCGCGTTGTGGAGCACTCTGCAAATTCGCCTTCACTCCGTGAATCACTTCACGGAGTGAATTGGGGCTACTTCACCCATCTCTAGTGGTGATAACCCCAGTACTGTCAGCACTATTGCGTAGTACAACCCTGACTTGCAGACAGGAGTATGGGCCTGTAATGAATAGCACAGGTGTGCTATTCCAAATTCACAAAAGCAGCCATGCAAATGAGCCCATTGGGCATGCAAGGTGCTAGGTGGCCATTTACATGTCCATTATGGACATTTGCATAGGCTGTGTGAAGCTTAACATGTCCTTCTCCCAGCCCTGCCCGACACACAGTCACAGTCCCTGGTGGTAGTGGTCCCCCCTGCTCAGCACCCAACCGATATTTAAGAGATAATTTAACTGATGGTAGTGGCTCCAATCCCCTGCTGATCACCATCCCAATCAAAAAAATACATATATATCCCTGGTGCTGGTAGTAACCCACCCTTCTCCCCTGTGATCACTGGCCCCATATTAAAAATGTATGATTTCCCTGGTGTCCAGTGTTGTCCCCTTTGCTGGTCACTGTCCAGATCCAAAAGATACATATATTTCCCAGGCTTCTAGTGGCCCCTACCCCCACCCACACCAGTGTTGTCTCCTCTGTTGGTTGCTGTTCCAATCCAAAAAAAGTATATATTTCCCAGGTGTTTAGTGGTCCGTACCCCCAACCTCACTACCCATTTCTGATAAGTATAGCCAGTTTCCCTAGTGTCCAGTGGCCCTTCCCCCCACCCACATGCATGCCCAATGAGTATAACCCATAGTCCCTGTTTTCTAGTGGTCCAAACCCCCACCTGATCCCTCTCCCCATGTCTAAATCAATATTTTCGGGTGGTCTTGGGGTCCTCCCCTCACCGATCACCAGTGCAATATAAAGGAAGGATATTCCCTGGTGGACTAGTGGTCCCCCCTCACCAATCACTGGCGTGATATAAAAGAAAGATAGCTCAGTCAGTGACCAGCCCTGGTGGTCTAGTGTTTCCCCCCTTCACTGATCATCAGTCCCATATAAAAGAAAGCTATTCCCTGGTGGTCTAGTGGTCTCTCCCTCACAGATCACTGGTGCTATATAAAATACAGATATTCCCTGATGGTCAAGCAAACACCCCCCATCCCTGATCTGCCTGTATACTACAAGTTATATTTTTCCATGGTGTATAGTGGCCCCCCTGCCCACCCCCACCCAGGCAGGTAGTGGCCCACTGCCCCACTTTTCTCCATCCCAGACCTGAGTTGACAATTGGCACAGCCATCCTCTCTCCACCAGTGCCGGCCACTGACTGAGCTGTTAATGAGCACATACTGTATACAGTACCTGCCGTTGACAGCTCAGTTCATGGCCAGCCATGGTGGAGAGAGAAGGGCTGTACTGGTCACATGCTCAGGTTTGGGATCGGGGGAGAGGGATGGTAGTCCACTACCTGTCAGGGTAGGTGGGTAGAAGAGTCCACTAGACAGTTGGGAAAAATAAAAATTGTAGTATACAGGCAGATCAGGGATAGGAAGTGGGTCCACTAGACTACCAGGGAATATCTGTATTTTATATAGGGCCACCTATCGGTGAGGTGAGGTGAGGTACCACTAGACCACGAGGAAATATCTCTCTTTTATAGCCGGCCAGCGATCGGTGAGGGGAGGGACCGCTAGACTGCCAAGAAATATCTTTATTTTAAATCAGGCTGGTGATCATTTTTGGGGGGGCACTGGACACCAGGGAATATTTATTTAGAAATGGGGAGAGGGACTGGACTGGAACAGGACCACTAGACACTAGGGACTTATGAGTATACTCATCAGGCATGGGTGCAGGTGGGGTGAGAGACCACTAGACACCAGGGAAATATATGTATTTCTTGGATCAGGCTGGTGATCAGCAGGGGGGGCACCACTGGACATCAGAAAAGTCTTAAATTATTCTTATTCTTAAGGAGGCAGTCTAGTATAGTGGTTAAGGGCACAGAGCTGTAAACCTGGACCCCTGCAGTTAAATCCCATCAGCCCCACACTTGAATACTGCGTTGCCCTTAACAAGTCACTTAACTTCCTTGTGCTCCCAGGTTGCACCTGGAAACAAGGTCTGGCTAAGTGCACCTTTACTGGTTAAACAATTTCCCCTTTCCATTTCCTTATTTGGCAAGCTATTGAAAATTGGTGGGGTTGGGTCACTGGACACTAGGGAAATGTATACATTTTTAATATTGGGGTAGTGATCTGTGATCCTGGGGGGGGGGTTGTTATCACTAGCATCAAGGATATACAGTAAATGTATTTTTTTGGATTGGGATGGGGATCATCGGGGTAGGGGGGAGACCACTAGCACCAGGCAATACATATATTTCAGTGGTCAGGATCATGATGGGGGGGGGCTGGTGCAGTATGTCTGCCAGCCACTTGGGTTGTGCAGAATTAAAGCAAGGTCTCAGTCGATGGTATTTGCTCTCTCAAAGGGGACCTACTGCAAAAGGCCATTGCTGAGAGTGAATGCCAACATACAGGTCCCCACCCCCTTTTGCACTGCAGCCCCCTCCACATTTTGTCTCAATGCAAAACCTGTTTTGAGACTACAAAACCAGTCATTTGTGAATACCAAATCAGAGCAAAACACAGTTTGCTCGCGCAAAACCAAGTTTATGCCTGGGCAAAGTTTTGTGAATCTAGCCCCTGGAGTTTAAAATAACTACAAAAGATGGTACAAAACTGACTCAAGCATCAAAATACAAGTACTTGAGTATCCAGATAGATAAAAATGTAAACTTTGATTGAATTTATTCACATTCTAACAAAAGAAAGTAAACTGCAAACCTGGAGCATTCAGATGAACAGCATTTTGTATAAATAAAAATCTGAGACGTATAATTGTAACTCATCTCTTACTCCCAATGTTTAGACTATGGGTACTATATTTACGGCTATGCAAATGAAACAAACCTGAAAACAGTCGAACTTAGTTATAATAATATTGCCAGATTTCTGCTTCGTTGTGGCTATAAAACTCATTACTGTACAGCGTATTGGAAATTGGGTTGGCTTAAAATTAAAAATAGGAGAAAACTAATTTGGGCAGGTTTAGTAAATAGTACACTAAATCAAAGTAAACCATGAAGTATAATGGACAGACTTCAATAAGTTGAACATAAATGCAACTTAAGGTATAACAAACATAGTAAATAAAGTAAATTTGTTTCAAAAAATAGATATGGTATTTCCACAAGCAGTAGTAACTCTTTGGAACAATACTGATTCAAATATCAAGCAACTGGCCTCTAAACCAAAGGCATTTCTTACAGTTATAAAAACAGGAGTGGAGTATATGCTGCACTTGCACAAAATTAAATATCAAAAGCTACTTCATTGCCCATCTTATTGCATTGTGTTCTTGTATTGATATGTTGTTGATATAATATGTCAAACTTTCTGTATAATCTTTAATCTGAATATATAAATAGGACTACCTTGTAAAGGTTTACCCAAAAAAAGATGAAAACAATTTCGCTGAGGACGATTGGGGTGCAGGAAAATGACAAACAGCAAGGTGTGTGACAGGGAATTGCATCATGCACCTGGCTGGCCTCACCGTTTGTTGGCTCCATTGCAGGGGTGGCTACTGGCACCATTGTTGGGGGGCTTGCCCCTTGTGCAGCCCCCCCTCAAATAAATATAAACACCCCCAGGCTGCACACATTTGGGGGGATGACCACAGTCAGGGATCCATGTTCCCATCCACCCACAATCACCGAGACAATGAAGTCCTGAATGCCCAGATAGCATCAACACAAATTGCCTCACTCATATTCCCTTTGTCCTCATACCCACACGCAATTGTTAGGATATCCCTTGTAAATATGACTTTTTAGCCCTAATGGTGTTACTTTGTACCAACATGTTTTACCTATATACAAAACAGAATAACAGATGGATAAGTGTGTATTACAAGGCAATAATACCATCAAGAGGTTTAGGGGACTTGGAACCTCGAGAGCAAAGCTCGAGAGGTTCCCAAAGTCCCCAAAACCTTGAGATGGTATTACTGCCTTGTAACACACTTTTCTATTTGTTAATTTTTGTAATATATGGATCCAAGGCAGTTTTTTTTTTCTTACCTTGTGTTGCTAGGTGTGTCTGGAACAGTTGCTGCAGTAAGAGGAACTGCACTAAGTAAACAACAAACTGGAAGTAGAAAATACAACTAAGAACTGTAAGTGATGAGCTGGCTTTCTATCAAAAAACAGTTAAGTGAAAAGCCGGCATGCTCAGTGCACGCTGGTTGCTGCTCTTGTGCTGCTGAAGTTAATTGATAATACTACAGTTGGGGATGACCTTTGAACTATAGTATTATCAACAAAAACAATAGTATTATCACTTTTCAGGATAGTATTATTGAGAGAGCAGTAGTGTATTACCTGGAAATTTTTGTGTGACTTAGTATACTATTATTGAGGCTTATCCATATATTAAAATACAATTCACTGCTCCTACAGTGTGGCAAATAAACATGTTTATGCAGCCTATTTAATTTCTCTGGTCTTCATTGTGCATACTGGTCCTCTTGATCCTAATTAGGGCAGCACTGGTCTAGAGGTGGATGGGGACTCGCTAACTTTACACTTTGTCACATCACTGTTGTATTTGCTCAGACAGTTAAATAGTTTTCCTCTCCTACTCCCTCTAACTGCCCCATGCCTCTACCCCCCCGTGGGGGCTGTAACTGGCTATCAAAATTACCTTTCTCAGGTTCTTGTTGGAACTGCACAAAAGGAAGAGATGACAGACAAGTGGTGTCCAGATAATAAATGTAATTTATTACTGGTAAATAAGAATAATACAGGCTTACAACCAACAGTGTACTCATTCGGAGAGTATCCAGTTTCCTTACCTATAAGCGCAGTCAAGTCTCTCTGAGAGAAATACGTGGTGCAAGGGGTCTTATACCCTGTTAATAATCATGACAACCAGAAAAGAAGATACATAAAAAGTAAATAATTGGCTAAAAACAGATGATGTCAGTAGCCATCCTAACTAACATGACAAGTTGCTTAGTTAGCAGAAGATAAAGTGAACAATAAGGTCTGTGATGCTTCCAAGGGCACTTGCAGTTACAGTTATGCACAAGCACTAAAGATGGCACTGTTGTCTAACTAAAAATTATACAATACAAATATAATGAAAAACACCTCCCAGTGGCACAATGTATTGTGAGAATATAGTGAAGCATATTATGCACTGCAAAAGTACAGTAGAACGTAAATCCTGACACTTATGCTTATATGATAAGTGTCTGTGCCCTAAGATTAGTACATTTACCTACATATGTGTTGCTGTCCACAAGATGGGGGTACAATCAAGGAGTGATGGTCCATGGATAACAGGGCAATGGAGGGGCCTGCTTGTAATGCTTCTTCTCCTCAGGTGTTCCTCTATGACAAAATGAAACTGATCAGGAAACACCACAGCACCCCAATATCTTACAGATACTGGACATATGTGTCAATCACCCTAAAGATACCTGAAATTCCTCTCCAATATGTCCCCCTTTGGGAAAACAATTTCCTCAAGCTGGCATGGTCCCCTATCCCAGGAGGTAAGTGGCAAAAAGCTGGAATACCATATGTCCGGGATGTTTGTCCCTTAGACAACTCCTTCAAATATCTGCTGGCCCTTTTCCTTATCACAAGGAAAGATTTCTGGCTGTCACTCCAACTGAGGTCTCTTGTCTCCTCACCTCAGCACTCTTAAAAGAGAAGAAGAGCCATATCATTTGAAGAAATGGTTTCCCATGCCAACAGGGGTGGCAGGGCCATATACAAAATCCTCTGGAATGGCCCCCCTTTCCCCATTATGAAGATTCAGCTACAGTTGCAGGAGGAAATAGGCATGATCTTCATTGACCACCAGTGAAAGACTGCTTGGCATGGAGCATACACAACATGCAGAGATACAAAGGTCCAGCTTAAACAGCTGAAAATCCTTCAAAGGTGGTACAGAATACCACATGACTTGAAATCCTTAGGCCTCCTTGCTTCAGACACTTGCTAGAGGTGTAATGAACAACCGGGTTCTCCACTCCAATATTGTATGGGCTTACCTGGTCATGTCCGAGTTCTGGAAGGTAGTGGTCAATTTCTGCAGGAAGTTGTGTCCACCGGAAATAATCTTTAATTCTCCTCTGATTTTGTTGGGCATCTCTCAAAACTCTCTGGCCAGGAATCACCTTCTCCTGAAATAGGCTACCATACCACCACCATGGCTAAAAGATTGCTGTTATGGAGATGGAGAACAGAAGATGTGTCTTCATTTAAGGAATGGCTACTAGCAATGGATCATATAGCCACCATGTAACACCTCTCCCATTCTCCTTGGGCAAGTCAGACTCCTTCTGCAAGGTCGGTTCTTTCTTCTTAGCACTCTAGCCCCCCCCAGTACAGATAGTGGTGAAAAAGGAAGATTAGCTCCTTCGGCTCTCACAAACACATGCAACAAAATGCAACTATCTATATGTGTGGGTAGACAGCAGTTGTCTCTGGTCATTCCTTTGGAGCCCAACAAGTGGGAATCCCACTGCAACAATGATTTGTACTGTCTTTGGCAGTTTTGTATCTTCTGAGACAGATCAGAGCAGTGTCTTATGTAATTAATATCTGCTGTTAGTCAGTGATAGACTTTTTATTAAGTATGTAATATATTCATTAGTACTTTATATCTAAGTTTTATGAACTTAACTGTCCAACATGCAGTGAATTGATTGATGTTTGTCTTTAGATGTTATTGTTGTTGTTTGTTTTGAAATCTCTTCAATAAAAAGTTTAATTTAAAAAAGTTTGACTGAAAATGCATCTGTTTAACCTTTGTCATTGGCTTGGTGTAGGATTGGGCAGATGTGAAAAGGTCCTGACCCTTATTATCAGGATCTAGGCCAAAGTCCTGATAAGTTCTAATTAATTTTAATTCCAAGTAGAACCTTTGTAAAATGTAAGGAAAATAGAAAATTAGCCATACAATTGCATAAAACAACATTGAGAACTTTGACACACACATACAGAATTATAAAAAGCACCAACACCATTGCTTGTGAGGCCAATACACACATTTTACTGCTGCTGAAAAGGTCTCACAGTTAGATGCCAGGTGAATATCTAGGGGTTCACTAACACCAGGCTGTCCCCTTTATTCACCAGGCATCTAGTTATGGAATATTTTCAGTGGCAGCAAAATGTGTATCATAAGAAATAAATTCTTCACAAGCAACAAATGGTCTTGATGCATGCCTCTCTTCTTACTTGAACTGATTATGGTGTCTATAGCATAGCCACAAAAATGTAACAAAGAGCAGTATGCCTTTCCTTGTCCAGCTTCAGTACACATCTCTGACAGTGCCATCCTTTGCTGACACCCACCCTAAATATATACATCCCTGCCCTATCTACTGATATACTCCCTGACTACATGCTTTCTTGCTCCTTAAGCAGAATTTCCCACCATGCACTTGTAGAAACATCCTGACCTCATCTCCTAACACCCACCCTATCCCACGATACACATTCCTATCCCCCTACTGAAGTGCAGTCTGTCCCAGTATGAAGTATTTTATTTATTTATTTAGTTTTTGTTGACTGGGTAAGTGCACTAGACAAATTCTGCCTATTTTCAGGCACAACCTGGGGGAGGGGGATACAGATGAATGCCAACTGAGCTTGAACCAGATTAAGCTGTTGGTGGTATTTTTCAGTGAATGAGGGAAATTTGGCCAGGACACTGGGGAAATTCCCCTACTCTTTTTGATAAGTGCCATGGGATCTTTAACATCCAAAAGAACTACCACCAATCTAGGCAGATGGGACCTCGGTTTAACATTTCATCTGAAAGACGGCACCTCAGAAGTGCAGCACCCCTCTCATGCTGCACTACAGTGTCAGTACTGGGATAATAACTGAAGTGCCAGATATGGGAACTGAACCCACAGCCCTCTGATCTCCCGGCCTCAGAGACGAGTGTGCTACCCACTGAGCCACTGACACTGACAAAGACAAATAGGGTATACAGTACCACCCTGTACCCTCCCCCAAGTCTGTGCTGACCACTGGTGTGTGGTAAGTAATGGGTGGTAAGGGCAATTATAAAAAGCCAGGGGTCTGGGGGCTGTCTAGGGCCACAGAAGCTATATAATTTTTCTTGCTTTGTGGTGCATTTTGGGGTTGGGTATTTTGATACATTTTAAAATGTGTATGCCACCATCACCACTACTCCACTGCAAAGGATGCAAGTGTGCCCTTGGAGGCTCTTTGATTCCTGGCCATGTGCTAAGACCCATATGAGATCACTCTGTATGGATCGTTGATGCCCCCAGGTGTTGCAAGCATGCCTTGAATATGAATTTCAGGTTACAGTGAAACTACTCAGCAAGCTGTAAGAGTGCCCTGGAAGGTTCTTATTTTGCATATTATGAACTGAAGCACACACACACACATATATATATATATATATATATATATGTATATATTATAGTGGCACAGTAGTGCCACTACTGTTAGGGTTGAGTACCCCATTTAAGGTTAAAGTGTGAAAGTTTGCAACATAATGACTTTGCCACTGTATGACTGATTTGCCTGAAATTTGGCAGGCATGGGGCAGCACCATACATCTCATATACTGGTCGGATATATGGTTATGGAGTTACAAAGTGACATTCCGTAGCACATTTATACTTTTTTGCACATTCTTTGCTCGCTCCTACAGGTTGCGCGGTTTGCGCAACTGATCCAAAACCTTCAAGTAACATTCAGCCGGGTTCCCAAATGTGCCTTTCAAAGATTTTGTGAAAAAATATTAAACGGTTCAAAAGTTATTCAAAAAATAAGTTCACTTGATTCTGTGTCTGTCACAAGACATTTTCACAAGCGGTTCCATGACAGTCTGACTTTCATCTTGTCAAAGGACAATCCTCCTCTAGGTGTTGTGGAACATTACTTTTGGAGGACAGAATATCAAGCACAGGGTGCCCCTCATATCCATATGTTATTGTGGATCAAGGATGCTCCACGCATTGGTGAACATGAAGCTGCAGAATTGCTATCATTCATCAAAAAATATATCACTTGTCACATTCCAGACAAGTATGACAGTCCTACACTATGAAGGTTGGTACAAAAGTTCCAGCAACATATTTGCGCAAAATACTGCCGGCGAGTAGTAAAGAACAAATCTAATTGGCACACATGATGTCGCTTTGGATTTCCTAGACGAGTTTGTCAGGATGGTGCCATGAATGACCTATTCTCAGCAATGCGACACCACTTGAAGGCAAAATCAACCAAGAGGGTATACGAGTTACCCAGAGATGAAAAAGAGGTGTACATCAATGACAACAACCCAACTCTTCTCCTAATGTGGCAAGCAAACATAGATGTTCAGTTTGTGGCTTATAACTCACTGGCCCTGGTTTGGTACGTCACTTCGTACATAACCAAACATGAACAGACTAGCTTGCAAGATCTTTGGGAAGATATTGCCAGTTCAAGCAAAAGCCTGACATCTCAGGTCTGGTCATTGGGCTTGAAGACTCTTTCACACAGAGAATGTGGAGTTTATGAAGCCAGTGACCATTTAATTGGTACACATCTGTACGGGAAGTCTGATGCTATATGGTTTCTCAGTGTAAACTACAAAGAGAAACAGAAACGTGTACTGATTCCTCATGCCAAAATTGAGGAGCTCGCTGTCAATACACCTTCTTCAAAACATATCTTGAAGAATAACCTGTTAGACACATACTACCCCCGTAGACACAACGACATGAATGATATGTGTCTCTTTCAGGTGGCTAAGTGGTATGACTACAAGACAGATGTAGCACCGGACTCAACACACCAGATTTACAAGGTCAATGGAGTAGATGGCTGTCTCTTTAAGAGACAAAAGCCATGGCTCATAGACCACTATAAACTGCATCTAGGCACATCGGAGAGCAGAGAACATTACTACTTTGCTCTCCTATTCCTATTTAGACCCTGGAGGAGTGAGTCTGAATTAAAAGGTGACTGTGACACATTCAAAGAACAGTTCAATCTCACTTATGAGACTTTTCAAAGTGAATACTCACAGACATACGTACAGAGACTAGAGGCTGAGAAAGAACAGCTTGAGAAGGCAGAGAAGCAGCTTCAGGAAGACACTCCAGTTAGTTCACAAGACAACCTTGATCCAGAAGGACAAGGTGTTCTAGGTGACCCTCTGCCCTTAAATGCCTCAGAAGTGTTAATGTCAGAAATTGAGACAGCCATGGAACATGCCACACACTCCATAGTCAACCCAGCTGACTTAAGTGAAAGACTAAATCAGCTGCAGCATACAGTTCACTCTCAAGTAGTTGAAGCTGTCCAACATGGCCTACTACATGAAACAAAACAATGTGACTGTACTGACTACAAGCCACTACTAATGTTATTTAGTGGTTCAGCTGTCACAGGAAAGAGTTTCCTTATTGAAGCCATCGCTGCTGAAGTACGAAGCCTGACAGGCTCTTCAATGTCTGCTGCTGTAACTGTTCCACAGGACTAGCAGCATACAACATTGGTGGAGTTACATTACACCGTCTCTTTATGTTGCCAGTGGAACATGGGAGAACTGGAGAGTATCGTAAACTGTCATTCGAGGTTGCATCTCAGCTCCATTCCATGTTCACAAAGATGAACTTACTCATCATTGACAAAATCAGTATGGTCTCCAATGTCATGCTTGCCTGTATTCATCTACGTCTACAGCAGATCTTAGGTACTGACGATGGAGTGCCATTTTGTGGCAAAAGTATACTTGTGTTGGGAGACCTTTACAGCTTGCACCAGTCAATGCAGAGCATGTTTTACAACTCTAACTGCCAAACAAGCTAAGAATATCCTCGGTTGCATTGCAGGCTATAACATATGGGAATTATTTACCTATGTTGAGTTGTCTGAGAACATGCGCAAAGTGGTGATCTAGCTTACAAATCACTTTTAGATGAAGCTCATACAGGTTCTTTATCACCACGATGTTTGTATGTTAAACGCATCGAGAATCATAGTAGATGCAGCATGCATAGAAATGTCTTCAGTGATATATACTCTACAGGGACTCACATGGTGTCTTTGCCATGACTAAAGAAATGTACTGAATTCAATAACTAACGCCGCAGAGAAAAACAAGAGATTGTAACTCTGCATGCTGTTGATACAGTTGATGGCGTTATTCTTAGTCGAAACCTAGTAGCAAAGATGACTGAATGACCAAGGAATCAAGTCGATGTTCTCACAGCAGCTGGCCTAGAAGCTGTTCTCAAGTTTGTAAGAATGCATGTATCATGCTGAGACGTAATCTGGATGTAGAATGAGGCATGGTAAACGGTGCCATGGGAAACATCACTGACTTTGTCTACAATGTCCAGAAGACATATATCGAGATGCTTGTAGTTCACTTTGACAACATGGAACTGTCTGTACACATAGAACGCACCTGCGTAAAATTCCAGGTTTTTAAGGATATCTATGTAAGCAGAAAACAGTTTCCATTATGTGTTGCATATGCTGTTTCCATTCACAAATCTCAGGGCTTGAGTTTGGATTCAGCAATGGTAGACGTAGGTACAGACATTTTCAAGGATGGCATGAGCTACGTGGCACTTTCATGTGTATGCAGCCTTTCTGGGTTGCACATTATTACTATAGCACCTCAGAAAATATGAGCGGACAATACGTATGCTTTGAGCACAACAGGTTATGTAATGCTACATCATCCACAAACTCTTTAATACCACTGCCTCATATCTGTCTGTCTCACATCAAGTCTCAGGTACAGGTATCAACAAACAGTGACAAGCTTCCAGAAGTGATTCAACTCAAAAGAGTTCAACAAAGGTCACAACTTTAAGTAAACATTCAGTGCCAACACCATCAGAAATCGACGATGCAGTATAGCTATGTTCCAGTGCTGACAACAGCACTAGAGTGAATCGCTATGCTAACTCAGCTATAAGTTTTCTCTCTACACATGCCACACTTTAGTGGGGCAATATCTGCTTCAAAAGACAGTGCACTTATCAAACGCTTTGAAGCAGATTGTCAACATGACTTCTGACCAGTCTAACATCGTATACTCACCAACAACTACCGCGACAGGTGTGTTAGCTACATATGATGGATATAGTACATTTGCCGCAGACATACAGAAAGACACTACTGAGTTTATGATGGCTGTCATAAACAACCTGGATGAAGACGGCACCCCAATGCCGGCACTACTACAGTAACATATGCAACTAAATATGTATGTGTTTCATGTATTGCTCACAGCATGAAACCACAGAAGACGCTGTGGATTACTCTGTTTGTCCCTCAAAACCAAAAGTGTCAGATTTCGAGGCCATTCACCAATGCTCAATGTGGGCATGCCTGTGGGAAGGTGTGGAGGCAGATGCACTCAGTCCATATGTCTCAGGAGTTCATCTCAATATCTGATATATCTGCACAGATTTAACTCCAACAGGCTCAGAGTTGATACTCCTATCACAGATTACGCAGCTGTCAGAATAGTCTTCAACTAATCAGTGTTTGACACTCACAGTATTATCATCTATCACCATGGCCAATCCATGCATTCTGGGCAAAAATGGATGGGTAGAGTGTAATGACTCCACAAGCAGTTTTAAACAGAGACTGCCACGACACTTAAAAAATGTATATCTTCTAATATTGAAGAATTATGATGACCTTCATATTTCAGAAGAATAGGACAGAACATGTTGCATTTGTAAAATGACTGCTTTGTCCCAGAAACATTTGTAGGTCAGTACAATTATCTGTAATGTACGACTCTGAATAAACCATAGCATTTCAACAAAATGCTATTCTGACAGAGACATTCCATACACTATAACATGTAAGATCTTGTGTGGATCAGTGACTACATGAAAATTGTTGTAGTGGCTTCAATCAGCACCAACAATATTCACAGTCACTAGAGAAACCATGATTACATGTCTATCAAAGATTGTACATCTCAAAACTGAGGCCTTACTGCTGTCCTCCTCTGTGCATATCTTTAATTATTAATGTATCGACTCATGCATAACAACAAATTGCTATGAGTTTTAAAGTGTTACTCTTTGCAAATAAAGATAAGTTCTCAGTTACCATCATAAATAACTGAGCTACACTTCTACCATTCACCAAACATTGCACTCTGTCACAGGTTGTCTATCTACACTTGTATTTGTCTATTGACTCTTGACATGTAGACAACAACATCACTCGCTCACCATGCAACAGTATAGAACTATCCCGCCTTCATGTGTAATACTAAAACTGTACATATGTAAAAATAATTACCTTTATTGATAATGCAAGAAGCTGAATTACACAAGTGTAAATACCAAACAATTGCATCATAGAATTTACTGAGTTTTACATGTCTTTGTAATTACTTGTACATAATATAAACATTTGTATTCACCTTTACATTGTTAATAACTACTTTAATACTTGTACTAAAAGTATTAGTCTAACACTAAAGTACAACTGAATGTTTAACATATTATACAGCACTATACTAACAACATCTAATTAACCAAAAGTTTGTTAAAAAATGCATACCATGCACAGTTTTTGTATTTACAAGTTAAGAATTTACATAGAAGCTAATGCAAGAATAGAAAAATTTCATTTGTTCATGTAAGAATATTCTATTTTTTTCAACTTGCCACATAAGTAATTCTAACATATGTAAAAATTATTGACAATTGTAAATCAGACACTGTTACTGATCACAACACACTGCATACCTGTTCCTGACAATATTTATGATCGCCTCAATTGAGGGGTCGGGTGGGAATTTTCCATTTGCACCTAGTCAGTGACATATCATTAAATGACAGTAACAAATGTCATTGAAGTAACATTTTTTTTTAATATTGTATTACTTTAACAGTTAGCATATGTTTTTTCACCCACCCCAGGAACATCCACATTAGCAGTCACACAATAACAACAAAACACTTGTGTATCATGTGTGTAATCACAGTTTACAACCTACTGACATTGCCTTATTAACATATCACACAAGTAATGCACTACACATAATTACGACATACAACCGTTTGAAAAAAAACTTAAAATTTTTTAACAAAGTCTCTTCACGTTCAGTAGTAAATATATAATGAAGCACCACAGCTTCAGTTTGAATATCAGAATTCCAGGTTGAATGTCAGAAAGTACACCCTCACATAAAGAGTAGTGAGTTCTGAAACATCACTAGAAACATACAACACCTGATTAGTTTCCTATAGTATCACATACTTATTCAATTCATATTATACAGTTGTTATTATTCTTACACATTTACATATATGACAAGCAATGATTACACACATACAAAGATTGTATTGTGAGACTGCTTCTGTTAACAAAATGTCAGTCTTGATTGGCCCTTTTCTCCATTTAACAAAATGGCAATACATTTTTTAAAACCATAACCACCTGTGTCGACTCTTTACTTAAAATAGCATTATGACATAAAAAATAAGTGTGTCTTACTTAAGCATACAAACCAATATTAACTAATAGTGCTACAACTATATCTCCATCAATTTCTTTGGTACCTGTGATGTCCAGCCAGTATCACAGCATATGCAACGTTGTGGCACATTGCCTGTCACACTTTACATAATTCCTAAGAGTGTAAAAAACTCAGCAATGTACTTACTTTTCCTGTACCTATACAGTCATTATTACTGTACCAAGGTGCAGCACATCAGCACCCAACAGTACACAGCTGTGACTATACTTAGGATGCAGTCACTACTATCTGTACTTCAATTCCCTGTCTCAGCTTCTGCAACTCCCAAATGTAGTAAGTTAACTATACCTAGAATTACAGAGGTGTGCCATAGATCTCCAGTCCCATATCAAAAACCAGTCATAATGCAGTAAAAATATAACGAGGCACACCAGCTGTAGCAGCTTAAATCCATGCAAATACTAACAAATGTCAATACAGTTTCCCTGTTTACAGTCATGTGTGACATAGATGTACACATGCTCAACAGTATTGTATATCTTTATTTATTTATTATTTATTATAAAAAGGGTCTGAGAAATGGAGCTTTCTGATTGGCTGCAAACATTCTAACAGCCTTATGTTAATCTTTTATTAACATACATGAAGAGGTTAACCATATCCTGAACAAGGTATAACGTTGTTTAAAAACATTTTTTATTATAATAGCAATAAGGCATTACCAAGGGTTATGTTAAAGGTCAGTTAATCACCCTCTAGGGGCATGTGGCACTCAGCTACACCTCATGCCACAGTACACCCCTAGAAGGTGATTAACAGACCATTAACATAACCCTTGGTCATGCCTTATTCCTTAATTGAATTTTGATGACCGGGTAGGCCCACAGGGCCCCGGAGGTCCCCTTTTCAGGGGCGACCTGGGAAGTAAACAGTACATGGAATAGAAGACAGTGGTACATACACAAGCTGAGGGTATACAGTATGCTTTAGTTTACAAATCCATCTGAATTGTCATCTGCATCTACAAATACAATGTACTACCTACTGTTACATTTCCACACACATTGCCTCCCTGAATCCATTTAAAAGGCAACTGTAATAACTGGACTATTCCTGTAATCAGAGACTTGTACATCTGATGTACATTCACTATCATTTACTGTGGCTGCTTACTCACAATACAGCAAGTGCTATAGAAAAGCAATCACCCATCACACTGTTTAACAGCATTTTTTTTCCTATTCCATACTATTAACTCAGTGTTCAATATGTGGACTAGCTGTTCATACATTGACTTACAAATGTCCTCTAATTCCTCAGAAACTTAACTACCTGCCACAAACCTATGTTGTCTGCCATCCTGAAGACCATTCCCTTACAGGTATTCCATGAGGTCCTCCTTCATCAGGGTCTCCATAAGTTTCGACATTACTAAATTGAGGCAAACTGGTCTGTAATTGCCAGCCTCATCCATGCTCCCCACCCTTGTGGAGTGGTACCATACCTGCTCCCTGCATTCACCCATCATTTCTCCTGTCTGTAGCAATCAGTTAAACAAATATGCCAAGAGGCCAGCCAGTTCCTCAGCCAGCTCCATCAGCACTGTATCATATAGCCTATGAGGCCCAGTTGTTTTGTCTGCCATTGGGTGCTCCACTGCCTACCTGACCCTGCTGGTGATGTCTTGTGGCATAGTAACAGGAAGAGCAACGCAAACAGAACCGCTAACAGTGCCACACATGGTAATGCAAGCGCGAATGAGAACAGAAAGGGTAACACACACGGTGGCATAAACGGGAATGGTCTGCCATGTGATGTGTTGTCACATAGTAACATGGTGCCTGCAAATGGAAATTTCAATGGGCATGGTGATGCAAAGTAAAACAGAAAGAGAAACAGTACTGTAGACACAAATGGCTAAAAATAACAGAAACTCAAGCGCAAATGAAAATGCAAAGGATAACGCACATGGTGGCACAGACGGCAACAGTAAGTGAAACAGGTACAGAACCGCATGCGGAAAGGGCAGCAGTAACAGTAATGTAAGAGCACAGGCTGGTTTTCCCCAAAACCTGCATAGAGAAAGACAGTGAGTACAAAGAATGTATGCATAATAATGGGCATCGGAGCAGAAAATGAGGACTTGGAATACTAAATAGGTTATATCTCAGGAACCGTATGGAGCAGAAAAAAATGTAAAAGTCATATGATTTACAGCTGTCCTGGCTAATTTTGTACTTAGCCCTCATGTGGGGGCTAAGCATTCTTCCGATGAAAAGTCCGTATCTTGCACCGTTTCCGAGATACGGGCCCTGAAAGGCGTGGCAAATGCCGTAATGTTATCCTATGGGAAAAAAAGAGTAGTTCAGATGCCATAACTTTGCCTCCCTGTAATATTTGTTCACCAAACCACTGAAAGGTACATCTGTGGGCCATTGGCTGTCTTCCCTCCAAATTTCAGGAAAAAAGACCAAACCATTATTTTGCAGCAGGGTGCCAAATGATTCCTGTAATGTGTTGGGCGCCGCAATGTTATCCTATGGGAAAAATCGTCAACTTTGGAGTGCCATAACTTTGCCGCCGTGTAATATTTGTTCACCAAAATACTGAAAGGCACATCTGTGAGATGTTGACTGCGTTCCCTCCAAATTGCAACCCAAAACTCCCAACCTTTCTTTTGCAGCGCAGTGCCAAAGAATTGCTGTCACTTTCCCACAGACTAGAAAACTACTGTCGCAATTTCCGAAAGCTTTCACAAAAAAGTTCAACACTTTAGTGAGCAAGAAAGTAATTTGCGAAAGTACTTTGCCCAGAAATTTGAAAAACATATTTCTGGGGTGTTTTACCCCAAAATAAAGACATGGCTAGCATCCTCAGGGTCCGACTAGGTGAATACAAAAAGAATTAGGTTGCTAGAGGGTCCCAAATTTAAATGCCAACCATTTTTCTGATCACCAACTGAAAACAAAATGGCAGATTTGCGAAAGTAACAGGGCCATTTGTAAAAGTAAAAATGCATTTGCGACACTGTCAAACTTTTTGTTTACTTTTCCCATTGACTTATAATGGGAAATTGTTTTTTGAATAACTTTTGAACCGTTTAATATTTTTTTAACCAAATCTTCAAAAGGCACATCGGGTACCCTGGCTGCACGTTCCCTGAAGATTTTGGGCCAGTTGCACAAACCGTACAACCTGTAGGCACGACTGTAGAATTCCAGAAAAAACGTAAATGCACGCACAGATCACGCTTAATAACTCCACAGTCATATATCCGACCAGTACGAAACTTGGCAGATCCTAAGGCCTATGGTTCTTGATTGTATATTCCATATTTCAGGCAAATCCATCAAACAGTTGCAAAGTTATTAAGGTGCAAAATTTTGGGGTTTAACATAGAAATGGCTCCTCAACCCTAACTATGGTAGCACTACCGTGCTACCATAATATATATATATTCATGGCAACTAACTATGTTTAATGCATCAGTTAGAATTGTTCCACAGTGACAAAAGCAAAGGAAATTTGGTGTTAGGGTTGAAAACCCTAACTGCGCATCCCCCACCCCCACCACCACCACCCCACACACATATACATGCAAGTAGGGGAAGGACCAAGGCAACACAACCAATCACACACATCCAGGAGGAGGTGTATACCTGTGTTACTGTAGGAAGTGGAGAAAATCAACTTGAGATATCCTAGATTATTAACAAAGTTGTTCTTTGAGATTAGTTCACATAAAGGTCAACCAAGCTGGCAGTAGCGAAAATGATGTAACTCACTTTGTTTTCAACATATGGGTGGCGAAAGGCATACATGGACACTGCAATGTTAGTCTTTGGCATATTGCTCAACCTTGGAACAGTGTAACTTTGCAATCCTTAAGTATTTTAGCGCAATAGCAGAAAAAAAGCACATCTGTTGGACCAGGTCTTGCCATCCTGCAAATTTGAGGCCAAAGGACCCAACCGTTTGCTTCCAGGATGATGGCAAAATGTGCAGTCATTAGGAGCATACTTTCAAAAAATACTTTCGCAAACACGAAAGTGTCATAGCACAACATTTTCACATATGCGAAAGTGATTTTCAAATGTGTTTCAGGGGTTGTGCAAAATTCTGTTTCAGATCTTGCGAACCCCAAAATACCATAGGTGTAGTCTGTGTTATGTGTTGGTGGCAGCGTGTGGCCCAAGATGTGCAGTTGTCTGTAGTGATATGTGTTTAGCAGTGTGTGGAATGTCCGGGATGAGAGTTAGCAGTGACGACCCCATGCACCAGCCTGACAGGAGCATGGGTGTGTGGTTTTGTGGTTTACATAGTTATACATTATTAGTGTTACCTGCTGGTGGCTGTGTGTGATTGGTTGTGTTGCCTTGGTCCTTCCCCTAATTGCAAGTATATATGTGTGTGTGTGTGTGTGTGTGTGTGTGTGTGTGTATGGTGGGGGTGGAGGGGAGCGCAGTTAGAGTTTTCAACCCTAATGCAGAATTTCCTCACGTTTGCCACTGTGGAACAACCCTAACTGATGCATTAAACAGAGATTTTTGCTATGAATTTCACTTATTTTTGAGAATGTGCACTATAAATAGTGAATTGAATGTGGTGGTGGGAGCGCGGGGCCCACCATGTGATTTATTTGTCACTTTGCTGCACAAAAACTGTATGACTGAGTGAAATGAAAATTGGGTACACAAACAGAAATGCAAATGGTAACGGCAACGGTGACACAGAAGGAAACAGTAATGGAATCAACAATGGAAATGCTACTGAAAACGCAAACGTTAAGGCTAACAGAAATGCAAATGGTGACAAACACACAAACAGTAACGGTAACGCAATTAGAAATGGAAACAGTTACGGCAACACCAATGATGATGCCAAAGGGAACAGTAATGCAAACGTGAGTGCAAATGCAAGCACATATGCAAATGCAAATTGTAATGTGCGTGGGCATGGTAACGCAATTGGAAACGCAAATGCTTACAGTAACACCAACGATGACGCCAAAGGAAACAGAAATGCAAATGGTAAAGCAAATGGAAGTGCATATGCAAATGCAAATAGTAATGCACATGGTGATGCAAAAGGAAACATGAAAAAAAACAGTAATTGAAACGCAAATGGTAACAGTAACGCAAACGCAAGCTCATACGCAAACACAAATGGTAACATGCACAGTCACGGTAGTGCAATTGGAAATGCAAACGCTTACAGTAACACCAACAATGATGCCAAATGAAACACAAATGCAAAAGGAAATGCAAATGCTAGTGCGTACAGAAACGCAAATGGTAACACACATGGTTATGGTAACGCAATTTGAAACGCAAACCCTTACGGTAACAGCAAAGATGACGCCAAAGGAAACTCAAACGCAAACAGAAACGCAAACCTAAACCTAAACAGAAGCAGGTACACAAACGCATATGTTAATGCACACAGTGACACAAAAGGAAACGCAAACAAAAGCACTAATGGAAATGCAAATGGTAACAATAACGCAAACCCAAACGCAAAGAGTAACGCACATGGTAACGTACATGGAAATGCTAATGCAAACGGTAACAGAAACGCAAGCGGAAACACTGACTGCAACAGTAATGCAAATGCACACACTTTGTTTCCCAAAAAGGTGCATTCAGAAGCACAGTGAATACAAAGAATGTATGCATAGTAATGGCCCTCAGAGCAGAAAATGAACACTTGGAATACTGAATCCCTAGTCGCTCAGCTATCTTTCCTCTCGTCCACCCCCCTTTACCTAGGAGTACTGTATACCCCACCTAAGCCCACACCCAACTCCCTCATCACGACCATCTCAACCATCTCATCGACCACCTCAAACGGCGAACTCATTCTTCTTGGTGACTTCAACCTAGACTGGCTCTCCCCCTCCACCAAACCTGCAGCCCTGAGGATCAAAACCCTAAATCTCTCCCAGCTAATCCAGGAACCCACTCGATTCAACCAGCGATCACAAAAACACACCCTTCTGGACTGGATCGTAACCACTCACCCCCACAGCATCATCTCCTCAGGCACCCTTTCTGATGCCCTAAGTGACCACTGCATTACCTACTGTATTTGTAAAATCCGTTCACTGCACTTCAGTCCCAAATTCATTGTAACCCACCCCTTACAGCTCCTCAATGAATCTGCCCTACAGCAAGACCTGTCAGATGCAGACTGGCTCCAAGTCTTTGCTGCTCATGATGTTGACACCGCCCTTTCCCACTTTTGCAATATTTTCCTAAATATGTTGGACAGTCACGCTCCTCTTAGGAAAGCCAGAGTAAAAAAATACCACCACCCATTGATCACAGCCGACCTCATCACCTTGTGCCGTACCAGAGACAAGGCCTGGAGGCACTGCAAAACCTCCCTTGCCTCCTGTGACCTCCTATCCTACAAATCTCTCACAAACAACTACACCAAAGCAATCCTTCAATCTAACGCCTATTACTTTAAGGCTCAACTCACCATGCACCAAGCCTCCCCAGCGGCTTTCTAGAAGGTGATAAACTCCCTCATAAACCCACCCACCAAACAAGCTAGTCCTAGCCTCAACATTGAGGCCAAAATCATCTCCAACCCTGCCTCCATATCCGATCTCTTCAACTCTTTCATCTCCTCTGCCCTGCTCGACTCACTCCCCCACACCCACCTCCAAAATATCCCCCCACCTCACGCCATGGCTTTCACTTTCCACCTTTCACACCCTTGGAAGTCTACATCACTCTCACCTCCCTGAACCAATTCAAAACCAGCCCAGATGGCCTGCATCCAAGGCTGCTCCGCATCTCTGCCACAGCCATAGCCACACTTCTAACTCATATACTAAACCTCTCACTCGCCTCAGACATGGTCCATCCACCTGGAAACTCACCAAAATCCTTCCTCTCCATAAAGGTGGCAACCCCTCCCTTCCGGGAAACTACAGACCCATCTCTATCGTCCCTTCCCTTGCCAAAATCCAAGAATCCCTCATACTATTCAAACTGTCCCCTTTCCTCTCAACAGACAGCTCCCTCTCCCCCTTTCAATCTCCAAACTGTCCCCTTTCCTCTCAACAGACGGCTCCCTCTCCCATTTTCAATCAGGCTTCAGAAAATCTCATTCCACTACCACCACCTTATTAAGTGTTACCAACAACTTTCTCTCAGCCATGGACAAGGGGAAAACCACTACCGCCATCTTCATTGACCTGGCAAAAGCCTTTGATTCGGTCTCCTACCCTCTACTGCTCCACAAATTAAGCTCCTTCGGCCTCACCCAACCTACCATAAACTGGTTCCACTCCTATCTCCAAAATAGGAAACAGCAAATACAAATAGGTAACTTCATCTTCCCCCCACCCATCCTCTCAGGCATCCCCCAAGGCTCCATCCTTGGCCCCATCCTCTTCTCCCTATTCATAAATGACCTCCCCTCTGCTTGTTTCTCCTCAAACGTGCACCTGTATGCTGATGACACCATTATCTACGCATCAGGCCCCTCCCATGACAGTGTACACCCAAATCTCCAAAGCGATTTCCACCGAGTACAAGCCTGGCTCCAGAAAAACCAGCTAAAACTTAATACTAAAAAAACAGTCTCCATGGTTTTCGGTACCAAACAAAAGCTCGCCTCCCTACCTGCACCACCTCCAATCTTCACCTTGGACAAAGTTCCCCTTTAATTGGTATCCACTTTCAAGTACCCACCCATGTTGATGCCATCTGTACCAAACTCCAGCCCAAACTCACCATCCTCTACTGCCACAAAGCCAGCCTCCCCATTCCCACTAGGTGTGAACTAGTTTGCAAAACCATACTACCAGGGCTGGACTACATGGACATCATTTATGGCACAGCCCCTAACTCCTCCCTTTCTAAACTTGACATCCTGCTCAACTCATTCATTCAGTTTGCCACTGTCTCCCCCTCACTCACTCACTCACTCACTCATCACTGCCTCCTATACTCCACCCTATCCCTAATGTCTCTTTTGCACAGGTGGACTGCCCACAGTGCTTCATTCATAGTTAAATATTGGCTTGGATCCCTTCCCACCATCTCTCATCCCACCTCTCCCAAGCCATATCCCCAGGCTACACACTTTGCCACAAACACCCTCACACCTTCAACCTCTCACGCCCCCTCTCTGCCTCTGAGCAAGCCGCCTTTTCCTACTGGCTCCCACTCCTTTGGAACAACCTTCCACCCAACCTCCAACAGGCCCAATCTTTATCAGCCTTTAAACAGCTACTCTGGCTTCTCCTCTTTACTCCCTGTTGAAGTTGTGCAGCAAATCTCTCCTCTCTCGAGCCCAGTACTACCTTCAGTTAGCCACACCAGGTAACTATTACTCCTCATGCCAGCTCAAACTTCCCAACCTCCCCCCACCACACCCTCTCCGTGCCAGACCACTTTCCGGACAATACCACTACTGTAAATGTGTATATACATGCACTTGAAATTATACAGCCTAAGCGACTGTTTTTGAAATGACATGTCATGACGTTTTCCTCACTGGCTGTTCCAACTAACAATTGTTACCGCACTACCTAATACTATGAAATGTCCTTGTACTGCATTGTCCAGCAGATAGTTGTTGTTTATTTGTACGTCTCTGCCTTCCACTTTGTACACCTTGTACCCGGGTCGCACCTGGAAACGAGCCTCGGCTCAGTGTGCCTTTCCCAGTCACCAATTTTAAATAAATAAATAAAATGCTTATATCTCAGGAACCGTGCAACATAGAAAAAAAATTAAATCTCGTATGATTTATGACTTTCCTGGCTAGTTTTGCACTTAGCTTCCTAGTGGGGGCTAAGCATTTTTCCCATGAAAAGTTATTATCTCTAAGCGTTTCTGAGATATGGGCCCGAAAGGCATGAAGGACACCGTAATGTAAGCCTAAGGGAAACATTGTCAAATTTGGAGTGCTATAACTTTGCAGCCTTCTAATATTTTGTCGCCAAACCACCAAAAGGCACATCTGTGGATCTTGGTTCTCTTCTCTCCAAATTTCAGCACAAAAGACCAAACTGTTCTTTTGCAGAAGGGTGGCAAAGATTTCCTATTCTTTTGGGTATAGTGTTGTGATTTGTGACACTTTCTCAAAAAAAGTATGAAAGTGTCGAATGTGCGACACTACTTTGTGACACTACTGTTTACAAAAATTTTGAAAACATATTTCTGGGGTGTTTAACCCCCCCAAGAAAAGACATGGCTAGCATTCTCATGGCTCGACAAGGTGAACGCAGCAAGAACTGTGTCCCTAGATGGTCCCAAATTCAAATGCCAAGCATTTCTGTGACCACCAACTGAAAACAAGATGGCAGTTTTGCGACACTACGGGGGTCATTTGCAACACTAAAAAATGCATTTGCGACACTGTCGAACTTTTTGTTAATTTTTCTCATTGACTATAATGGGAAACTTGTTTTTTGAATAACTTTTGAACCGTTTAATATTTTTCTACGAAATCTTCAAAAGGCACATCGCGGAACCTGGCCACATGTTCCCTGAAGGTTCTGGATCAATCAAGCAGACCCTGCGACCTGTAGGCATGAGCAAAGAATGTGCAAAAAAGCGTAAATACTATATTCTACGGCACTATGTAGCTCCGCAACTGTATATTTGACCATTGCAAAACTTGGCAGATGCAGAGATCTATGATACCACTCAGTGCATGCAATTTCAGGCAAATCCATCATACAGTGGCAAAGTTATTAAGCTGCCATATTTCACACTTTAACCTTAAATGGGGTACTCAACCCTAACTATAGTGGCACTACCGTGCCACATATATATATGTGTGTGTGTATATTTATATATATATATATATATATATATATATATATATATACACACACATATATGTATATATATATATATACATCTATATATATATATATATATATATATATATATATATATATATATATATATATAAATTATGGTAGCATGGTAGTGCTACCATAGTTAGGGTTGAGTAGCACTTTTAGGAGTAAAGGGTGAAACTTTGCACCTTAATAACTTTGGCACCGTTCAATGGATGTGCTTGAAATTTGGAATGCACAGTTGGGCATGATAAATCTTGGGATCCGCCAACTTTCGTACCAGTTAGATATACAGCTGCAGAGTTATTAAGCAACATCTGAATGCATAATTACACTTTTTTGTGCATTCTTTGATCACACTTACAGGTTATACGGTTTGCGCGACCAGTCCAGAAACTTCAGGGAATGTGCAGCCAGAGTCCCCAATGTGCCTTTTGAAGATTTCATGAAAACATATTGAACGGTTCAAAAGTTATTCAAAAAACAAGTTCCCATTATAAGTCAATGGGAAAAGTTAAAAAGTTCAACACTTTCGCAAATGCACTTTTTAGTGTCGCAAATGTCCCTAGTAGTGTCGCAAATCCACCATTTTTTTCAGTTACTGATCAGAAAAATGCTTGGCATTTAAAATTGGGACCCTCTAGGAACACAATTCTTTTTGTGTTCACCTAGTTGGACCCTCAGGATGCTAGCCATGTCTTTATTTTGGGGTTAAACACCCCAGAAATATGTTTTCAAATTTCTGGAAAAAGTAGTGTCACAAAATAGTGTCGCACTTGCCACACTTTCGCAAAATTTTGTGAAAGCTTTGGCAAATTGCAGCATTACTTTTTCAGACTATGGCAAAATGACAGGAGTTCTTTGTCACCCTGCTGCAAAAGAACGGTTTGGTCTTTTGAGCTGAAATTTGAAGGGATGGCAGCCAACATCTCACACATGTGCCTTTTGGTGGCTTGGTGACAAAATATTGCATGGATGCCAAGTTACGGTATGCAGAAGTTGATTTTTTTCCCATAGACTAACATGGTGGCATCCGCTGCGCCTTTAGGGCTCGTATCTCGGAAATGGTGCGAGATACGGATTTTTCATTGCAACATGCTGCAAAAACCTAGCCAGGAAACTCATGAATCATGTGAAATTTAAATTTTTTTTCTACTTCATATGGTTACTGAGATATTAGCATTTTAGTATCATAACTGCTCGTTTTCTGCTCCGAGGCACATTATTATTATGCATACATTCCTTGTTTTCACTGTCTTTCTCAATGGAGCTTTTGAGGAAAAATAGGGTTTGTGCTCCATTTACTGTTACATGTAGGCTTTACACTTGTGTTTCTGTGCCAGTTTGCCATAGCGGTTCCCGTGTACGCTATTGTGTGTGTTACCCTTTGCGTTTATGTTTGCATTTGCATTACTGTTTTCTTTTGCATTATTGTTACTGTTACCATTACCATTTGTGTTTACAATTGTGGTACCATCACCATGCGCATTACAGTTTTCATTTCCACACGTGCTTGCATTTGCGTTTCTGTTTCCGTTCACGTTACTGTTGCTGTTACAGTTATCATTTACGTTTACAATAGCGGTACCATGATCATGCGCACTGCGGTTTGCGTTTCCATATGTGCTTGCATTTGCCTGTCCGTTTCTGTTTCCTTTGGTGTTCTTTTTGTTGTTACCATTACCATTTGCATTTGCAATTGCGGTACCGTGACTGTGCATGTTATGCTTTGTGTTTCTGTACGCGCTTGCATTTGCATTTCTGTTCCCCTTTGGCATTATTGTTGCTGTAACAGTTGACATTTGCATTTACAACAGTGGTACTGTGACCATGCACGTTACCAGTTACATTTCCCCAAGCACTTCCATCTCTGTTTGCATCACTGTTCGCTGTGGCGTCACTTTGCACTTGTGTTTCTTTTAACATTTGCTTTACCTTTTATGTTTTCGTCACCATGTGCATAACCATTAGTACTTGTGTTTGCGTTGCAGTTACTGTTACTATGTCACAAGAAATCATGTGGTGAGAGCCGCAGTCCCACCACCACATTCCATTCACTATCTATAGTCCTCATTCTCAAAAAGAAGGGAAATTCATGGCAAAAAAACTCCATTTAATGCATCAGTTAGGGTTGTTCCACAGTGACAAATGCGAGGAAATTCAGTGTTAGGGTTGAAAGCCCCCCTTGCACCCCCACCAGCCCAACCACACAACCAGCATCAGGGTGTGCATTGGGGTTGTCGGTCCTAACCCTCACCCCATTCTCCTATACCTCAACTTGTTTACACATGTGATGAGGTGGGAGTTAGGTCCAACGACCCCAACGCACACCCAATGCTGGTTGTGGGGTTGGGCTGGGGGGTGCAAGGGGGGCTTTCAATTCTAACACCAAATTTCCTCACTTTTGTTGCTGTGGAACTACCCTAACTGATGCATTAAACAGAGTTTTTTGCCATGAATATATATATATATATATATGTTTTGTGGAAGAAATGCAGTGCAATTCCATGTACAGCACTGAGTCCCAGACTGGAGTGCCTTCTGACTTGCTGCAGTTCCTAATATAGACAGCCCAGGTTAATACCTAATATATGAGAAGTAGTGCAAACTGCGCCCCCCAAAAAAAAACACAAGGACAACAACAATTTTCTGCAAACAGTGGCGCTTCTTTTAAGATGCTTGAACTGGGGCTTACCTGAAGTGGGGTTGGGGGAACCGGATGAATGCCTGCAGCAGGTGAATGGTGGTGGCAAGGGTCCAGGCAGCTTTGTTTCCCTTCCAAGGAACCACAGTAAAGGTTCTTTACTGGTTCCTTTCCTCAGTTCCCGGTTATGGTAATTCGACTTTTTTTTTCATTAGAATTAGCATTTTCCCCATAAATTTAGTAGAGTAAATCTTTTTGCTAAATAAAATTAATGTTTTTATTTTCTTAGGTCATGACAGATAAACCTAAGAAAAGAACTGACCCTACAGGATTTAAACATTGTACTTCCTGTGGCTCATGGGAGGCAGTGGCAGTCAACCGCTCACTTGGTTTTACTTGCCTGTGCCCTAATCATGACTTTTTAAATTGGGGTCACTGTAAAAGATCTTACTACAAAACAAAAGTGGGAAAATAAGAGAAAGCCTCAGTCTACTTGTTCAACTTCTGCCTCACTAGAGTGTTCTGTTGTAGGCTGCATTCAGGTTAGAAATGGAGAAGGGATCGTTTGATGGTATGAATTCTTGGGTTCAGGGCAATGATGAAGGGTTGCTTCAAAACATGGAAAGGGTTTTTTTCAAGATACATTCTGACAGGAATGAAATTGGAGAATGGCAACAAAATGTTGGACCTCAGGTATTTGAACATAGTTTAGAATGGTTTCAGTAGGGCACATGTGTCCCTACTGTCCCTCCCTCTCTCTCTGATCCACTGATGAGGGATTGCTAGAGATTCCCATGGTTCTTTTAAAGACCTCTGGGGCCAGATCTTTTAGTTTTATGGCTCCAACCCTGTGGAATTCTCTATCTCATCAGGTGTGGGATTGCCCAACTGTCCAAAGCTTTGAGGGGGTGGTAAAAACCCATTTGTTTAGTCTTGCATACAATGAATTTTAAATGCAGTTGCCCTAGATTAATTTTAATATTGTTTTAATTATTTATTGATTTTACTATGTTAAGTACAGGCGCCTTGGTTTTGGAAAGGCGCCTTTTATAAATAAAGTTTGCTTGCTTGCTTGCTTGCACGGATGAGATGGCAGCATAAATGAATGTCTCTCCCAACCCACAGCAAATATTCATTTTGAAATCTGAATATCGGCAAGTAAAATGGCACACAACCTATATCTATATGTGCAGAAAAATCACCACTAATGAAATGCTAATTTTTGAGGACTTAGGTGTATTAGGAGCTGAGATTTTTACTGAAAAAACAGGGCGACTGTGGCAGTTTCCTCACAGCATGACAATGGCAGCAGCTCTCGTGCAGGCACCTTTTTTGGACACAGCAGGAATTGCTACAGTTGAAAAAAAGACATCTTCAAAATGGAAGTCTTTGTTTTGGAAGAGAAACATTGGTACAGTCAGAAAGCAAAAGACAAAGAAATATATTGATGAAATAGATAGCTGGCACAAAAGCAGGGTTCAGGAGCAGGATGACGTGGTTCCTATGGAACTGAGCAGAGAATGCTGAATAGGAACAACATTCACTTTATCAGTTTGTCCAAAGAAGATGAAAAATTAGATGTATCAGGCTTTCTATGGACGGAGCTGCTCAAACTCCTACAGCATAACTGAAGACCTGTACTACATATAGTAAGGGCCCATAAGTCCCTTGTGTCCCCCACCAAACAAGGAGGATGTCCACAAACAATCTTGGCTAACTTCCTATGGTTTCACTTTCGTGACAAGGAAAAAATTCTTAGACCATAACATGATTACATCATTTTGCCTCTGCCAGACTGCATCTCATTCCCACTGCCCACCGGCCCCTCCCACCTCATTGACTCTCTTCTGAGCCCACTGTGCAGCTTCTCAATTGCTGTCACCAGTCGGATTTCCCTGGTGGTCATGCTCTCCATCTCCACTTCAGATTGGCACTTTTGCCTGCTGCCACCTCACCGCCAGGAAAAGAACTTCAGAATTAATAAAATGAGTACTGCCCCTGCTGCCTTTTGGCTTGTGCCAGTCAATGAGCTAGCTGTGCCTGCTCCACAGAATGGCAGCCAATTTCAAGCTCTCATGCCTCTGGTGTTGTACGGATGTGATGTCATCGCCTCTCTCTGGCCCTGCTTTTTCCTGCCCGATTCAATCCTGAAGCTGCATGCCTTGGCCACTTTTTTCAAGGCATGCCAGTTGGAGGGTCAGCTGCACAACAACACTGTTGCCTATGTAACTGGATGCAACTTAGAGTGTTGCATGCCATTGCCAGTACAGCTGACATCAGGCACCACTGGCACTCCCAGTCCCCGTAGTGAGTCATGACAGTCAGACTCCAGATTACTGACTGCACTGAAAAAAAAAGTAACACACTAATGTATAGGCATGCAATGCATGCCTTGCATACAGTGAGAGCACGTCCATGCTGCTGACAGGCTACAAACCATCAGAATGTGGGACAGTGGTGTTTTTAATATGATGATACAAGCTAAGAACACTGGAAGCACATGGCTTTATTTGGGCAGTGTTTAATTTTGCATAAGCAACAGCATACTAGAATAATAGGAATTGCTCAGTATTTGCAATGTAAGACAGGACCTTTTGTTTTTGGGTAGTAGCTTTTCTATCTGTTTAGTGCTTAGCAGTGGTACAAAACAATTCAGAGGCCAAACAGCATCTGATGCTCTCTCCACAGTCCACCACATTTGCACATTATTATGGAGACATTGTCAGTATTTTAAGTCACAGGCATGAAGCTGATGATTTTCACCCACACTTGCTTCACCTTCTTGATCATTCACTTGCTTCACCACCCATTCACTTATGTGACTGACCAGTCAACCAACTGTTCACTTGGCTGACTGTTCAGTTTACCAACCTACTGCTTCTTTGACCACCCAGCACCCAACTGCTTGGCCATATGCACAGCACACCAAATACTAAGAGGTTCATACTGATTTCCTGCCTGCTCAAATGGACTCACATTGCTTGTTTGGAGGGATCTGGCAGTGCAAGGAGGAGCGTTAGTGCATGGCATCAGCATGTTGGCTGAATGATTTAAAAAGCAACATTTTTTGTTAAGGAGCAAATATTCAGATGCAGTCAGCTATCACTTCCTATATCTAAAGTATTTTTTTATTTCCTTTTTGCTAATTAGATTTTCCACCTGGCAGTACTGGGCTAATGTGTGGAGCAGCACTCTGTTCGGATGCTAAACAAAAAAAGTCAGTTCTGTTCCTCCCACTACACTGGCAGAAATGTGACCAAACACATTGAAGTACCACAATCATTGAAGTCTGAGCAGTGACCTTCACAAGTTGCCAATCAAAATGCAGGAAACTGTGACATCACTAGTAGAGATGCAGCGGAGTTAAATTTAGCTGGTGAAAGGGCGCTTCACGTTGTCACTCTGCTATGTGGAGTGGCCCGTGTGAAAGGCTCACTTTGCCTTGCATTTATGACTTCACACTGTCATTCCATCTTAATGTGAAGTAAGGAGAAGTGACAAAAATATAGGCAGCCCCCCCACACATCACATGGCTTACAGTACTGTAAGTCACATGCTTTAGCCAGGCAGGAAGAAAGTGACTCATGCAAGAAGATACTTTCACTTTCTCCTGTGCAGAGGGAGAGAGAGAGAGAGTGGAGGCAGTTTGTCTATGTGTGTGTCTGACAGAGACTACAGTTAGGAGGAGTGGAGATCATTCATATAAACCCAACAGCTTTTCTCAAAGCTATATTGTTTTGTGTTTTTTGTACTGTTGTTGTACTTGATTTGTTCTTTCTGTGATTGTAATTTATTTGTTTTTTACTTTTATAGGTTGTTGTTTGTCTGTATGTGTGTCTGGCTGTGTGTGTGCCTGTGTTGTGTGTGTGAGTGTTTCGTGTTGTCGACTCATTGCTCACAAGGAGGGAAGGAAGGAGGGCAGTCGAGTCAAGTAAGTTGAGTCTTTGACAGCAGAAATGGACCAGGGACAGGGTCAGGGAATGTCTGGGATGGTGCTGGGGGCAGTTGTGGGATCGTGTGGCAGCATGCTTTGCAGGGAAGGAATGTGCATGCATGGAGGGCATGGCTGGGTGATGTTGGACCGGTCCAAATTCTCGGGTCCTCATGCCCCCCCCGGAAGCAGGACCAGTACCTCATGGAGTTGCAGCAGCACCACCACCTTCAGCAGCAGCTCCAGCAGCACCAGCTGAAACTGCAGGTCCTCCACAGAAGGATGTGCCTGCACTCTCGGTCCGAAGTGTGGACTCAGAGTTTGAGCACCGTGGCCAGGCTGCCACCAGTGCATCTGGCCCTCCTGTGCCTGGTCCCCCCAGAAGCTCCCCAGTTTGGGATTTTTTTGACTGTGTTTGGGGGGGGACAGTAGCCTGGTCTGTTGTCATATTTGTGGTGTGGAGGTGTGCTGTGGCTCCCGGGGGACTCACTGGGGGACTGGGGGCCAGTGTACCCACATGCTGAATCACCACAAGGTGGAGTGTCAGGCTGCCACAGAACAGGCCAGGCCTGCATCAGCTGGCCCTTCTGTGGCACTGGCAGAGGGAGTGGCTGTGTATTGCCGTAGTAAAAGGAGGGCCACAGTAGCACCTGCTGCTCCACCAACACCACCACCACCACCACCACCAGCTGTATCATCAGTGGACCCCACAGAACTGCCTGTAACTCAGGCCAACATTGCAGTTCTGTGAAGTGCCATCGAGGAGAACAATGAGAGGGTGAGTGCTGTCCAGCAGCAGTTGGAGCAAATAGAGAGATATCAACTGCAGATTGTGTCCATGCTCCAAGTGCTGCTGGACCAGCAGGGGATCCCACATTAGCATTTTTTTCATCATACCTTCTCCCCGCTGTGTCACAAAATGTATTCCTATACCATCCTCTCTATGTAAATGTAATGATGCCCTTGCTCTTAAAAGTACCATAAAGGTAGCATGCTAATTTAGTAAAAATTCCTAATAGCAGACAGAGGAAAGGACACAGTCGTACTTTACATACATACATACATGCTCCTTATTGCCCTGTTATTGTAATCCAAGTTAAGAATGTGTACCCCATTTAATAACTGTAACTCTTTGTTCACTACTTATGATATAAATAAGACAAACTCTTATTTTATATATTTATATATTTATATATTAAAGGCATCCTCATTATATTCAGCCTAAACTATGTGTTTTGTTAAGCGATACCCTATTGTAATCTATATGAGGTTTCCCTTTCATTATGTATGCATGTATGTCTTTATATACTTAAAATTAATAAAATGATAAAAAAAAGAATGTGTACCCTGATGTATTTCCAGTGTCTCAGTAATGTTTACATTCTGTCGTGGAGTGGTTGTGGAAAAGTAGGACTGAGCAGTGCAAATATAATGTGCTAAATTGCATGTGTGCAGTCAGTGTTCTTTCCTGTGTGTGGACTGCAGACATTGTCCAGCTTCTTGCAAACATATATATGCTGACTTGTTGAAGTGTTTATAGTATAAAGAATAAAGATACAAATATATAATGTATATTTTATTGGTACCATCATCATCAGCGCGGACTAAGTGATATGATATTTTTTCAGAGGTCTCTGGCCAGAGTGCACCTTAGTCACACAGTGCACACATGACTTTTAGGAGATCATATAGCAGCAAAAAAATCCTGCTTTTCTTTTTTTTTTATTGTATAATATTTTATTGAGAGATTTTGGTATTTTATACAGTAGAAAGTGAGCAGTACAGCCAACCAATTACTGAGTATGGTACATATCCAAAAGGCACAATAGTAATAGAAGCTATCCTTCATGGACAAAGTGTCTTACTAAAAGTCATAAATGGCAGAATATCCATATTATCCATATTGCAGTTATCTTAAGGATATAGTGCTTTCTAGGAAAAAAATACAAATAAAGTAAAATAGCCCTAAATAAAGGCAAATGCTTATATCTTGTTACAAGTGCATAGTTTCCCCATGACATAATCTATAGATTAAGTAAGAGGATTGCAAGCAGCCCATTAAATAAGAGGGTTGGAGGGTGGCACTGGGATTTTACAGAAAGGGGAGCAAAGATATGTTTCCCACTTTTGATAGTAATGCTGAAGATTACCCCTATGAAGGTGAGAATGCCTTTCGAAAAGAGAGAGCTTGGTCAAAGCTGCATGCCAGGCGGTGGGAGTAGGGATTACTGGCTGGTGCCAATCCTTAAAGAGAAGGCTTTTAGCCTCCAAGACAGCTACCAAGGTCCAGTCTTTGAGGGGTTTAGGTAGTTGACCCAAGGAGGGAGTATTCCCCATGCATAGTTTTACATCACCAAGGACAATTGATTGCATAAGTACTAAGGAAATATCCGAGGCAACCATATTCCAGAATGTTAACAAATTAGGACAGGACCATAGAATATGGAGAATGTGTGCCTCTACCTGGGAGCAGTGCCAGCATTTATTATGGCTAAGCAAGCCACAGGAATGGAGAACTACTGGTGTATGGTGCCATAACAATAGAATTTTTAGCTGCAAAAAATGACTATTGATGCACTGTAGGTACAATATATACTCTTAAGGTAGGAGGTCCATTGGTTATCGGAGATGGAGGAGCCAGTGTATAACTCCCATTTCTTTTTACAAGACAAGGTTGCATTGGATTGTGAGTCTTTCCAAGAGCTGTAGAAGTGACCCATAACCCCTTTGGTGGAGGAAATATGATGCAAACCAGCTAACCAGGTCCATTGTGTGACCTCCTGAGACTTGAGGAGAAGGGGTTGTAAGGCACTGCAACTTTGTAAATACCTCCAGAAGTCTTTGTGTGGTAGGGGAAAATTGCCTTTGTAACTGAGCAAAAGGGGGCAGGGGGTACATGCCTGAGGGAGAAAGGTCTTTTACAACCTGAATTCCAGCTTTATGCTAGGAGGCCCAGTATACTGATGTCCCATCAATTTGGATAAGGTTATTGTGCCATTAAGGAGCATACCTGTATGGGAGGGTTCCAGGACTATCTAGACAAATGAGATTTAGCCCTGAGCCACTTCCAAGAGCGGGCTGTGCATAACACTGTGGGCAGGAGAGAATGAGGCAAACGTGCCTGTGATGTGAGAAGCATATATAGGGGTATTGCGCCCACCAGGTCAGTTTATAATTGGACCCATATTGGGGGGTCCACAGCATTGGGCACAAATCAATTAGTTGCCTGTGAGGCTATACAGGATAAATGATAGCCAAAAAAACAGGATGCATTAAGGCCTCCATGAGACCAGTGTGCCCCCAGTTTATGTTTATTCCATAGAAGTGGCTTAGAATCCCATAAAAATCTGGCTGTCAGTTTCTGCAAAGAGGTGAAAAGCTTGAGTGAGAGAGAGATGGGGAGATTGTTTAGAAAGTACACAACATGAGGGAGCAAGAGCATACAAATAGCTGCTGTCTTACCTGGTAGGGAGAGTTGCAACTTACGCCACCTCTCAACTTCTACAGTTAGTTGTGCTAACAATGGATAGAAATTGGCAGATTCGAGTGCCTGCCAGGCTGTTGGTATACAAACACCAAGGTATTTAAACCCAGTACTCACCCAAGTCAGATTAGTTCCTTGAATGCAATCCATGGTACAGTAATTATTTAGGGGGGGGCCAGGGTGTTTTTTTTTCTGATTAATACAGAGACCGGAAATGACATCAAATTCATCTAGGACTTGAAGTACCCTTGATAAAGTTTGTTGAGGGTAAGAGAGGGTTAACAAGAGGTCATCCACACAGACCACTACCAAATAAGGTTGGTTGACAACTACAATGCCCTAAATTTGTAGGGAGGCAATGAATGTCCTAATCAGGGGGTCTAGGGCCACAAGAAATAATAGAACAAAGGGGGGATCTCACTATTAATAACAATACGGGCCATGGAGGAGCAATAAAGGGTATGTATCTACTGCATAAATAAGGTACAAAAGCCATACCTAAGAAGGACTTCATAGAGATATTGCCATTCAATAGAGTCAAATGCCTTAGAAAAATCAATCACTAAGGCTGCTAGAGGGAGAGGGGATTTGGAGGTGAACCACTTAAGGTTTAGGAGAAGTCTGGTATTATCCATCCCTGATTTTCCCCACGTGAAATATGTTTGGATGGGGTATATAATCGAGGGAAGAATGGAAATTAGTCTGGATGCCAATACTTTGGCAAGTATTTTTGTGCCTACTGACAAAAGGGATATTGGCCAGAAGTTGGCACAATCTAAATGGTTTGATGATTTTTTTAGTAGAAGGGAAATTATTATTATGGAACACCACTGCTCCTACCTGGAGTGTTTTTACTTCGGGAGCCACAGATTCAGGCGACCACCCCCACTCAGTAAGCTGCTGACCCAGCAGTTGGCGGAACACCACTGCTCCTACCTGGAGCGCGTTTTACTTGGGAGCTGCAGATTCAGACGGGCTCAACCCCCCACCTCAGTAAGCTGTCGACCGCGGCAGTTGATGGAACACCACTGCTCCTACCTGGAACGTTTTTACTTCAGGAGCCGCAGATTCAGACGGGCTCACCCCCCCACCTCAGTAAGCTGCCGACCGCAGCAGTTGACGGAACACCACTGCTCCTACCTGGAGCGTTTTTACTCCGGGAGCCACAGATTCAGACGGGCTCACCCCCCCACCTCAGTAAGCTGCCGACCGCTGCAGTTGACGGAACACCACTGCTCCTACCTGGAGCATTTTTACTTCAGAAGCCACAGATTCAGGTAAAGGCATCCAGCAAGTCATCTCCTGGGAGTGTTTTGCCAGCGGGATTTCTACGGACTCGTGGCTTCTCTGCCCCTCACCCGCTGATTGTTTTCCGTGGACTCGGCTGTAGGGTGCTACCTGAGAGGGTGGTTGGGACATGTGCTGGGCTAAAACGTAGGCTATTATACATGGACCAGGCTGTAGAAAGAGCAAGCTTCTATTTGTTGTACTGCTTAGTGCCTATTATTAACTGTAGTGGTCTGCTGCTGTAATCCTGAACAGGTTGCACGCCTTGTTTATTGGTAGTCCCAATGTGTAACACGCCCTAGGACTAGCTGTTTAGACTGTTTGTGTCCCTAACTACATTGTCTATTGGTGCAGCAGCCTAATCTCATAGCACCTTGTGTTATAGTTCAGTGCGTAGTTCCTTTACCAAAGTGCAGTACAAAGTTTAAGATGTAAAAGTACATTTAGGGGCTTTACATGTGTTAGGGCTTGTTTCTACTGTGCATGTGTTACCTGAGCTACCACCTCAAACCTCCCGCTGCATACTAATTACATTCTTCTACCTCCTTACAGATGGGCTCACCCCCCCACCTCAGTAAGCTGCCAACTGCGGCAGTTGACGGAACACCACTGCTCCTACCTGGAGTGTTTTTTCTTCGGGAGCCGCAGATTCAGGTAAAGGCATCCAGCAAGTCATCTCCTGGGAGTGTTTTGCCAGTGGGATTCCTAAGGACTCGTGGCTTCTCTGCCCCTCAGCCGCTGATTGTTTTCCACGGACTCGGCTGTAGGGTGCTAGCCCGACCTGCCCACCCCAGCCACCCTCCCACCCAGGGGCGCCTGTGGTTATCTTGGCTCGGGTAGAGTGCGTCACTTCCTGTGACATCACATCCTGTGTGCCTGAACCCAAGTCCCCACTTTCCCATTTGCAGGTTATACCTGCTGGCCACCAGTGGGCACTGTTCCCCAACTATCAATCCTGCTCTGTTTCCACCCGCCCTAATCCTATCCCGGTGTGTCTCTCTCTCTCTACCTCTACTGTTCTACCTTATTTTCTTCTTAAAAACTCTCACCCCTCGCCATTCATGTCCATCACTCTCCGTATCGCTCCCTTCCCCTCCCTCTCCTTCCCCTCATTCTAATAGTCCTTACCTCCCCAAGGGGCGCTAGATGCCCATTGACGAGCTGTTCTTATGCCCCCATTTATCTGCCTGCAATCCACCCTTCTCCCCTGCCCTTCTCCCCCTCGCCTTCACTCACCCATTCTCGCGCCTCTATCTATCACCGTTCATATGGGCACCTTCTCACTCACACCCCGCCCCTCGCGCATCCTATCGTGCTTGCATTCCCTGTCTGTGCTACCCTTCCTATCCCCTGTACCGCTACACCCCCCCATCCCCACCCCAGCCGTCGGAAACTTTCCTTCTGCCACTTACTCCCAAGAGCAGCACTCCTCCTCCTGCTCCTGTCTGGCAACATCCATCCCAATCCTGGGCCTGGCAAAACTGGCCCCCCCTTGAAATCCTCTGGACTTCGTATTGCAACTATGAACATTCGTAGCCTCCTTAAAAAACTGGACTCTCTACAATGCTGGGTGATGGTTCATAAACCAGATGTGGTTGCCTTGGTTGAAACCTGGCTGTCTGATTCCATCTCTAACTCCCAGGTCTCTCTCCCTGGCTACACCCTCCACCGGCTGGACAGGTCTGGTAGGAGAGGTGGGGGATGTGCCTTCTATGTAAAGGACCCGCTCATTGGACTAGCCCTCCCTCCCCCTGACCTTGACCATAATGCCCAGGCCCTAACACTAAAGCTATCTCCTGACCCCTCTAGGGGTCCTATCTTTCTTACTACAGCTTACATACCCCCAAAGAACCAATCTCAGGTGCTGGGCCCACTAATTGACTATCTCACCTCCTTACCCAACCCCTCTGACAAGATTCTGGTGGGTGACTTGAACATTAATTGGCTTTACCCCTCATCCTCTTCCTCCCGTGAGGCTTTTGCTGCTATTGGTCTAAACCAACTAGTCTCCCAGCCCACTAGAATTAACCCCAGAAGGGGCTTTAGCGCACTCCTAGATGTAGTCCTCACTAACAGACCAAGCTGCATCCACAATATCCAAATTCTCCCTGACTGCCTTAGTGACCACTCCCCTGTTCTCTTTAACTGGGTTACCTCTCTGCCCAAGCCCGCTGTTCAAACCACATTTTGGAGGCGGCTTAGACCTGGTGGGTTGAAAGACCTAAAGCATTACCTCGCACATACAGACTGGTCTCCATTGCTAAACACACCTAACATTGACAAGGCGCTGGCCTTCTTTGTCAACACCTTCAACTCTGCCTGTGACATCTTCGCACCTATAACTGCTTGTAGGTCTAAAGTAAGACAAGCCCCTTGGGTCACCCCTGCCCTGCGACTATTTTTAAGCAGCGGGACAACCTGTGGCACCTTGCTGTTGCAACTGGCCGCCCTGCAGACAGACAGACCTATGCTGCGGCTCGGAACAGGTGCACCTGGGCTATCCGCAAAGCAAAGGCCGAGTACTATCAAGCCTCCCTTACCTCCTCTTGGGGGAACCCCAGGTCCTTCTGGGACAATGTCAAACAGCTGAATGGTCAATCCCAGCCCCCCCCTTCATTTCTTAACATCAATGGTACTGTCTACTCTGATCCTGCCCTCATTGCCACTCACCTCAATAACTCCTTTACTGATCTTAGCCCAGTGCTCCCTGGCAATTTCTTCAGTCCTCCACCCCCCAGGTCTGCACCATCCATCACACGCCCCTTGTTCCACCTGTGATGTGTCTCCACACAAGAAGTCAGGCCTTACCTGCTTAAAGCCTTAAAGGGTAACACCATCGGTAATGACTCCCTAGATCCCTGTCTCCTACGTCAGGTCCTAGACCAGGTCATCTCACCTATCACCTGCATCCCTCTGCCTCGGACAATTCCCTGCTGTCTGGAGGGTCGCCATAGTTACCCCTATCCACAAAGGTGGCGACAGAACTCTTCCAGGTAACTACCGGCCTATCTCAATCCTGCCACCCCCCCTCTCTAAGGCCTTAGAGAAAATTGTGGCCACTCAAATCTCTGGCTACCTCTCTAAATACAATGTTCTCTGCCCTGAGCAACATGAGTTCAGAGCTGGTCATAGTACCAATACAGCTTTCCTGGAGTTCGCCAACTTCCTCCACACATCTTTGGACTCTGGCTCCATGGCTGGTGCGGTATTCAATGACCTGTCTAAAGCCTTTGATACCGTATCGCATCCTCTCCTGTTAACCACCCTTGACCACCTAGGCTTTGCCACTGGTCCGGTCACCTGGTGCACCAGCTATCTCTCAGCCCGCTCTCAATGTGTGAAAGTTAATGGAACTCTCTCCAGCACCTGCCCGATCCACTCTGGAGTCCCCCAGGGCTCTATTCTTGGACCCCTACTCTTCTCCCTCTTCCTCAACTTGCTACCCAGCAAATGTGCAGGTAAGATCCTACTCTACGCTGACGATGCAGTACTCATCGCTTCTGACAGTAACCCCATGTCGCTCCAGAATTCTCTCCAGCTTGCCTACGATTCCACTGAAACCTGGTTCGCTGAGTACTGACTCGTAATCAACCTAAAGAAAACAAAAACCATGCTCTTCTCCCACCCCCAAAATAAGTCCAGCAATTTTCCTCTCGCTATCCACTCCTCCCTCAATATCCCCATCGAACATGTGCAGTCCTTTAAATATCTTGGAATAATCTTTGACCCAGCCCTCTCCTTCCATGGCCACATCTCCACCTTGAACTCTGCTGCCAACACACGGCTGGGCATTCTTTACCGGCACAAAAAATGCCTCCCCTCTGACGCCCTCCACTTGGCTGTCACCTCCTCTGTCATATCACTCATCGACTACGGCCCTCCGGTCTATGGGGCTGTGGATCAGATGGCCCTGAGCAAGGTTCGCCTTACACTTAACAAAGCCTGCAGACTTATAACCAGTGCACCTAGACTTACCCACACCTGTCTGCTGTACTCCTTGGCTACCCTACTCAGCCTGGATGAGCGGCTCATGTACCAAACATGCCAAATCACCTTTAAAGCCCTCCATGGCCTATCCCCCTCTGGCTTATCTGACTCAATCCACCGAGCTAATCCGACTGTGAACACCAGCAGCTCATCCAAAACAACACTGGTCATTCCAAGAGCTAGGACCTCACAAGGCCAAAGGGCGTTCCCTTACAGAGCACCCTCTTGGTTTAACTCCGGCCCTGCCATTATCTCTGACTCTCCCTCGTTAGCATGCTTTAAACGCAGCCTCAGAAATCACCTGCTCATCTCACGCAGATGCAGCTGCCGCTAAATTACAAAAAAAAAAAACTCCCCTCCGACAATGCTCACTGAGCTGCACTCCCACCTTTCCTACTCACCGCTTCCCCACCCACTCTTCCTCCCTGGCCCTCCCCCTTCCTTCTGCTTCCCAGCCCCACTTCCCTCTTACCCCCAATCTCCTTTACCTCTCTCCCACTAACCCAAATTTAGTCTATTTATTCTTCATATGTATTGGAGCCAACTGTAACCTTGAATGACACTTACCTTGAACCTGTATTACCTGTTGTCTCCTGTGCCACTGTCTGTGTCCTCTATGTGACGAGGTACCTTTGTAAATGAGCCCCTGGCTCAAAGGTTGTTAAACTGATGTTTAAATAAATAAATAAATAAATATTGCCTCCTTCATAGTAGGGGGAGAGATCCAGAGGTATGGGCAAAGTGTAGGGCACGCTGCAGTGGTTGGATAATGTCTGGGCCAAGGGCCTGGTAAAGCTGCACAGACATACCATCTGGGCCAGGGATCTTCCACCATGCCATCTGAGACAGTGCCAATTGAAGTTCTGCACAAGGAACAGGTGACTCCAGATGTGTCACTTGTTCGGGGTGAGAGTTGGCAGCAAGGTTTGTTGACAGAATTTGGCAAAAAGTTCCCGTAACTCTTGAACAATATTAGAGGACCAAAACTGATAGAGAGATTGGTAAAATTGCTGCATAGTACTGTTAATTTGTTTGGGACTGGTCACTACGGTGCCAGCAGAAGTGCAGAGGGCATGCATTCATGTAGCTGCCTGCTGTTTACATAGGTGAAAGGCAAGGAGTTTCCCTGCTCGTTCACCCCCAGCCCAAAAGTCCTGCTTCAACCTCAAGAGATACCATTCGGCTTTTTGTTACAAAATTGTATTAATTTGGTATTTGAAACCGACTATTTGATGGTGTAGAGCATCATCTGGGGTAGCCTGCAGAGTAGACTTAAAGTGATGCTCCAAAGCAGCTAGGTCTGCCTGAAGCTGAGCCAGAGCTTCCTTACATTTACAGTCCCAAGTCACTGAGAAGGCAGTGATGTGGCCCCTTAAAACCACTTTGAATGCTTCCCAGAGAGTGCTCAGGGAAACCCCACAATCAGCATTCAGGAAGAAATAATCTTTAGTGGCCTGCATTAGGTGTGGCCGAAAATCTGGGTCCTGAAATAACAGTGGATCACAATGCCAACAAATTCCAGACAGGCGATGTTCCAGGGGAGTAAACCTTAATGAGACAGGGGCATGATCTGAGATTAAAATCGAGCCTATTTTGGAATCAGAGAGGCATCTGGCTGCTAATTCAGTAGCAAGCCTGAAGTCTATATGACTATGGGATTTATGTGGAACAGAGCAGAAGGAGAAATCTCAGCCAGTAGGATGGTCCCTACATCAGATGTCTGTGAGGGCTCATTCCTCTATCGTGAATTGAAGATATTGTCTGGCTTTGGGATTAGCATGTGGGGTTGGGTAGGATTTGTCCAAGAATATATCCCCTGCCATATTAAAATCCCCACACAGGATTACAGGGAGTGGTGATCCATCTGACAGGGCCTGGCTGATAGCAGGAAAAAAAAATTGTCGAGTTCAATATTGGGAGTGTACACATTGCCCAACAAGATAGTGCCTGTAGGGGAAAATAGCTTTGTCGCTATCCAATGGCCATGGGCATCTTTTTGGCCCCCTTTCACCACCCAAGGGGAGCCATGATAAATAAGAATGGCTACCCCTTAGACTTAGTGGTGGAGGAGCTGGCCAGTACTTCTCCCACCCAAATTTATTTTACCAATTGGTACATTTGGATAATAAGTGGGTTTCTTGAAGGAGGGCAATGTCTGCCCTCAGGGATTTTAAGTGTTGTAAGACATTTGTATGTTTGATGGGGTGATTTAATCCTTTCACATTCCAGGATATCCAGTGATATCCCTGAGGGGCTCCAGGAGTAGCAGGCATATTCTCACACAATAGACAAGAGAATGTACTTAAAGAGCTTCCAGCTGAATGATGGAAAGAAGGGCTGCTGAATTCCAAGGCCACCAAATACCTGAGAGAGGATAGAGCTATGAATACCAGCACTATCACTGGAAAAGATGTAAACATCACATGTAGCATCTGAACTGTGTATCCTAAGTTATAGATAAGGCTGTAGCCATAAATCTAGAAATAATGAGCAGACAGCCAGTTACTATATGAACAAAATAGATCAATATCAAAGTGGGCAACTAGCCCAATACTGAACTCAAAAGTGCCAAGGAGAGACACAACAACAACAGTAGTAAGAGAATGGAGGTCAACACAAATGAGGGTAATTTTATATACATATATATACACCCTACAGCTATGCTATCCCCAGTACTCAACTCAGGAGGGCCTGGTGTGGATGATACAATGAACCGACTCATCCTACACTCACCCTAACCTTTGGTTGGATGACCTGAACCACGTGGAGGGGGGGTGAGAGGAGGGGGCAGGGGATATGAAGGGGGGAGGGAAAAGATGGTCATACCCACCTTCTGGTAGATAGATGGAAAGTAAAGAACCACCCTAGGAAGGGTGGGATTGCACCAGGCCTAGGAGGCAAAGCACAAGGACCTAACTGCTGTGCATGCAAGAAATGGGGGGGCTAAAATCACCCAGATGCTCCTCTTCAAATGTTATTAGGCTGTAGATGAGGCTGTAATTTAGCGCATATCTAAATGACCTTAGTCATTCCATACTGTAGTGTGGAGGGAGGGCGGAGGAGAGGGGACAAAAGGTACACTGATGATCACCAGATTGTGACATCCTACGTTATACCATAGCCACACCCATTCCATGGCATAAGAAGGGGGGGGAAAGGACCTGGGGGCAGGAAGAGGGAATAATAAACTCTCCCCATTACACAGCAAAATATTAATACAGAATTAAGCATTCAGTCAAGTTCCAGGAGATCCAGTAAATTAGCCTTTGACCATCTCAGGGGATCCTCGAGGGGTACATCCAAGATCCAGGGGTGCCTTTGCCATGGCAGCTGCATAACTGATAAGATCCGGTCACACCGGTGAAAGTGTGTCCACTAATTCCACTAACGATGTCTCAGGATAGTCAGCCCAGTCTGTCGATTGCTCAGTGTCCATATCTTGGGTTCCAGTAGCAGTCTGACTCAGTACAGGAGAGAGATCCTCTCTAGAGATCTTTGCAGATGGTGCTGCAGAGGATTTGGAGGGCGAGTGTTGTGGTTCACTCCTGGGTCTCTGCCTTGCCTTGGGTAGTGAGTTTAATCCCAGTTGAGGGAGGGAGGGCTGCATGTTAGATACCTGTGAAGCCAGTAACAGCGTATTGTTGTTAGAACAAGCAGCTTAAGAGACAGCCTTCAATGGGGGACCATTTTGGTGTGGGACTTGTCCTTTTGGTAAATGGGATGCAGGAGAACCACATGTGGAAAAAAGATTCCTACCAAGAGGTGGCGCTGGGGGGGCTGGCTCCCAAAGCCTCCTGGGATTTGTAGTAGGGCACTAAAGACCTGGCCATTATCTAGTGATCCAATGCTCAATCTTTCCAGAGTGATCAGCAATGAGCTCATGACCTTCCTCTGCAACATGCAGTCTAGTAAGGTTCTTCAAATTAAATCTAAAGTCATGTTGATAGAGAAATCTTTTAATAGTTCTAGATATCCTCTGCTTTGCAGCCATTTCCTGAGTGAAGTCCCTGTATATGGCTATTGTGGCTTCTTGCCAAGAAAGTTCCCCTAGATCTCTAGCTGCACGAAGGATTCTATCCTTGGTGGTGTATCTCAACAGATAAGCCACAATTGGCCTAGGTGTGTTAGGATATTTGCTTACATGGGCAGAGACCCTGTGGGCCCTCTCAATTTCAATTGGTCCTCTCCACCGGTCCCCTAGTATGCGAAAAGTATTTTTATTTAGAAATTGCTTCATTTGACTTCCCTTCTACCCCCTCCAGGAGTCCAACAATTTGCAAATTTTTGTGGCTGCTGTGGTTTTCATGATTCTCTGTCCTCTCCCAAAGCGCAGCAAGCTGCTCTTCATGTTGTTGGAGACGCTGCCAAATCTGGGCCAGCTGGACTTTACATGATTCAGCCCTTTGCTCCACCACATTCATTCTGTCCTATAGATGTTGAACATCCTTAGCAGTACCAATCAGAGGTAAGCTTATGTCATCAACTCTAGTAATTAGTGTTTCCAAGAGCTTACTAATATGTTGCAAGGACTCCCCCAACAGCTACTGATTGATCCATTTTCAGGTGGAAGCCATCCAGTGCCAGAGATGACATGAGAGAGATCTAGATTATAGCAAGCAAGGTAGAAGGAGACACTCAATCCTGTAGCAGCATCCGAGGAAGGGGTGTATAGGTACAGCCAGGTCTGCTGGCTGGCCAGCCTGTATTGCAAAGGTGTAGGGCCTGTGTGGCCTAGGCCTAGGCAAGCCGAAGTGGTTTCAAGTCACAGTACCGCCAAAAACGTGTATTTGCTCCAAAATCTGCTGAAAAGGATGCACCGCCCAGCAAGTAGGGTGTTACCCATGCATAAAGCCACTGATTAAAGTAGGAGACTCCTTGGGATCACAGCATCTGAGCGTGGATGGGCTAAGGTCTAGTGAGAGCTTTGGAGCTATGCTGCCATCTTTCTCGGCAGCTAGCAAAAAATTCCTGCTTTTCAACAAACCGTACCCAAGGGACATGAAGTATTGGAGATGATGAGGCATCCAAAATATTTGATGGACCCTGTACAGACACTATAAAGTCAGAAAATATATAAGGTCCTGTTCACTGCCAAATGCCAACACACTGTGCTACCACAGTTCTTCTTTTCATTTTTTTGTTCTGGAATAAATGATGTCTTTCTAGTTTAGACTAGCAGTGTCAGTTTTTTAGGAAGTTGATGTACACCATAACATGACATGGCACTAATGGTTGCACAGTGTGGTGGCAGTGGACTGCAGGACCTGTTATATAGCATGACTTTAAAATGTCTGTACACCATAACATATTTTGGGTGCCTCAGTAATATTTAATGTCTGTTGGGTATGGTTTGTTAGAAAGTTTTTTGCGCTATTATCTCCGCAAAGTTATGTGTACACCATGAGTGACTGAGGTGCACACTGGCCCGGGACCTCTGAAAAAATATCATATCACTTACTCCGCTGATGATGATGGTACACGTAAAATACATGTTACATATTCTTATCTTTATTCTTTACATACTGCAACAAGTCACACCATATATGTCTGCACAAAGCTGGACAGTGTCTGTACACACAGGAAAGAACACTGACTGCACACACGCAGTTTAGCACAGCATACCTGCACTACTCAGTCCTGCATTTTGACAAACACTTCACGACACAAAGTAAACATTACTGATGCTCCAAAAATATTTATTTTTGAAAATAGACTTTATGACAGTATATACGCTCACACACAGTCACCAGAAATAATGTGCATTCCCAAAAGGCTACTGTCTTGTGTCCAGAAAATTCCCTAGTGCTGACAAAGTGAAATGGGAGCGTTACACAAAATGCAAAGTGCCCCAGAATTAAAGGTGCACTCAGTCATGTGCACAGTGCTCACACACAGTCACCAGAGTTTTTATGCATCCCCAAAATGCAACTGTCTTGTGTCCAGAACATTCTCCAGTGCTGACAAAATGTAATGGAAGCATTACAAGAAATGTTGCTTCTGTTGCAATTACATGTAATGCTGCTGCGTATTGACCATACTGTGATGATGGTGTGATGATGCACGGTGTCTTGCCAAACCATTTGAAGGAGGGTTAACATGAATGACCATTCAGTGTTCTGTCAAAAGTTATGACACTGAGAGAACTGTTGGTTGCCCAAAGAGTGCTGCGATCACCTCAACAGGAAGGGTGCTCTTTGTATGTACACCAATAGTAGCCTTGGTGAGTTGATATGTACATATATGTATTTTTGGGGGGAGGGGTTGACATATATATACATGTACTCATTGTATTGTTTTCTGTCACAGGTCACATACTGTTGGTATGCGCATTCCCGTGCTTGAGAAATTGTGGCATTGGAATTGGAAATAGAATACTCTCAAGCCAATAAAGGTAAGTATTGTTTTGGGGGGGAGGGGGATTATCATAGTTGCAGGTAGGTCTCATTAATGGTTTATTGTTTGGTTACTTCTTCACAGATTTTATTTGCATCCTTCTCCAGTCCAGTAATGATGGTCATGGTCATCATCGATTCATACGACTTCTACTTGTTGCATGTCTGCCAGCCCCGGGGGTAGAATGAAGTTCTTTGGATAAGGCAGCTATGACACAACAAAGCATCTGGAAGTTTCCTAAAAAAAGAAATGAAGAACTTATTACAACCAGATTGCAGCAGTAACACATTATGTTTAAGCCGAGGCTGTTCCACCACAGGTATATGGATTAACACAGATAGCAAGCTGTGAAACCACAAGAACACCAAATCATTAGATCACAATTAAATTTAGTACCAGGCTGTAAGAAATACACTGTGTCAGTGTTCTTGCATGTTAACTCAAGTTACATTTTAAAACCACATCTTGTCAAGTCACATGACCTGGGTCAAACTTTTTTCAACACTGGCATGGCTGCAGCTGCAAATTTGGAATACAGTGCATGACGTGTTGGGCAAATATTTTGTGACATACATGTCACCTTCTCTATGAATCATCAGTCAAATTTTTTGCATTTTTATGAAAAAAAAAGCAACAGATTAAATAAAATGGATATACTTACCAGTATAGAAATGGATATCCCATAGGTTGCTGTACACAGTAATGCTGTACCATTGATACAGACCTTCAGCGAAGGAGAGTCGTTTGTTGACCTGTAAAAAAACAAAATAAGTTAACCGTATTTGTTTGATCATTGCAGCTCGGAAAAGCAACAGAAAACAAAACACACGGCTAAAGGAAGTTGAATAAGCATGAAAAACATTAGTACACATACTCACTTTATAGTATTCATAGTAAGAAGCCTTGTGCCTGTGGCTGATGGATGTGGCCTCCTGTTCGACTCCCTCTGCCTTGGCATGGTCAAGACATGTAATAGAAAACATTGTCAGAATGGTGGTGGTGGGTGGAAAGGTCATAGCTTAGGCACATGATGACATTCCCTCTCTTATCTTCTTGCATCTGGTAGTGGTTGCAGTGGCTAACAGCAGTCTTGTGGTGGTGGTCCAGAGGCCACACAAAGTCATTCCCCATGGTGTCAGTAGCCAAGAACGGTTTCATGGTGGTGGTCCAGGGGGGCATACAGTGACATTCCCTATAGTGGCAGTGGCTAACAGCAGTCTTATGGTAGTGGTCCAGGGGCCAGGATATATTATGCTCTGTGTTACAAATGTGAGGTGACATATGGAATTTGAGTCACTTCTGAGTGGGACACTGATTTAACTTTATGAAAAAGAAAACATGTATCATACAACAAATATAACAGCCTTTTAACCACTTAAGTTAAAACCCGCCAACATTAACCTCATCATCATTCTAATAAAGAAAGCTGCCCTCACAGTCATCTATGTCTGAATTCTGACCACTGGGAAATTCTTTCTCCATTGTGTCATCATCTACATCAGTGGTAGGCTGTTTCATGCTGCCACCGCCAATGCCACCAGGATGGTCCATTTCTATATCAGCAAAACCATGACTAGGCCGGGGACCAGGTACGAATACTGAGTTTGCAGTCTGAGCTGGTATGTGCCTCTTATTCATTTTTTATAAATATCAGCAAACTGACATTTACAGGAGAGAGGTTTGTATGACAATCCCAAACTATTGCACCTGCTGAGCTGAATACCCTCTCAACACTTACACTGGAGGGTGGGCATGTCAGGCACTTCAGTGCCACTGCGGTCAGCTCTGGCCATTCACTGACATTTCCACTCCAGTATAAAAGAGGATCCTCAGTTATTGACAGATGCCTGTTTTCAGACAAATATGACTCAACCATTCGCAGTGCTGCACTAAGTCCAGTGGTTGATACATCATCCTGTTCTCCGGAATCATTTATGCCACAAATCCCCACTTGGGACAAAGCCTCCCAAAGTGGGTTAACGCCAACCAGATTTGATGACAGACCACCTGGAACTGCAGTCCCCTTCCCCTTACAGGATTTGCTTCATACTACTTCAGGTTCACCTTCAGCCTGATTATGCTAGTGAGATTTGTTGACCTTGGCACGTGACTTCGGTGTCCCAAGAACCAACTGCACCAGTTGCCCACTGACATTTCTTACCTGTTCAGGCCCATCCTTGAGTACTGAGGGAATTCTATGTTTGTATCATGGATCCAGCACTGTTGCTATTGTAAAGTTGTCACTATGCTGAATGCTCAAGATGTGACGATTCTGATCGAATACTGTCAGCATGTGTTTCAGCAACACACTGCTAGCACTGTCTCCGGCAACATCAAGGCTATGCTGTACATTCACCAATGTCTGCCTCAGCACCCACAGCAGTGGAATTGATTGGCTAATGGAGGCAGGCTTACCACTCACTCGCTGTGTGGCATGTTCAAAAGGCCTCAAAATAGTTATTACAGAGTCCATGAGGTGCTACTCTTCAGTCGTCATAGACATGGAGGCCCCAGACCTATCACGGCTAGTGTACATGACAAAATATTCTGAGATGGCTTTGTATTGTTCATACAACCCCTCTGCCATATATAAAGTGGAGTTCCACTGGTTCACAACTTCCAGCTTCAAGCGGTGCTGCGGGAGGCAGTTTCAGATCTGCAACTGCCGGAGTTGATCACAGGCCTTTGCAGAGCATGAAAAGTGAGAACAGATATGGCGTGCAACTGTCAGCATTCCCTTTATATCAGGGTGCTGCAGAAACTTCTGCACCACAAGATTTAAACAGTGGACCATGCATGGAACCTGCACAAAGCCACCATCCATGATGCATTTAACCACATTTGACCCATTGTCACTTGCTATGAACCCAGCTCTCAGGTACAGGGAGTTCAGCCACTTGTCAATTTCAGTCAGTACCAAGTCCAGCATGTTTTCACTAGTGTGTGAACAGGTCACATTGCACATAGCAATCGTTGCATGCTGTCCAATTCCTAGAAGATTGCTACCATAACACTCCACCTTACTACACTGATTATTCACATTACCAACAGCACAAACGATACCCGGCACCCATTGTTCAGTTATACACAAATATGAACTTCCCGCTGTTTTTCCACTTGTCCACATATCCATACTTAAATGGATGAATGGAGAGGAGGAATGTTGAAAGGCATGTCTTACAGAGTTGGACACACTACGATACCACTCATGGACAGCACGGGTGGGAAAGTATGTCCTGGATGGGACTTTCCATTTTGGACAGGCACGTGCTGCAAACTGCCGGAACCCAGAATTTTCCACAAAGGAGAAGGGCAAAAGATCTATTGCAAGCATTTCAGCTATAGCAGCATTGAGTTCAAGTGACACTGTATGATTGGGTGGTTACTTTAGCTTATGCGCAAAAACTCTGTAACTAGGTCTGACTTAAACATTTTACATGTGTTGTGATGACAAATGGTTCTGGTCTGCCAATTGCAGGGGGTGGAGTTTGGACATGTGATGAAGACAGTTGCACAAGTGATGAAAAATCCACAAATGAAGTTATTTTCCCAGATTTATGAACAGGGGTTGATGTACCACTTGCACTGCGCATACTGCATTGACCACCACCACCAATGCTGCTCTCACCACCACAGAACAAGATTATCATTATGCTCCTCCACCTCATCATGCCTGTAGTAATCATCTGCTGTTATTTCATTGCTACTGCACATATTTAATTTCCTATGTAACCCCTAGATGGCGCTATCCCAGGGGCTACTACCCCTGCCTGATTTGCCACTAACAGGTTGAGGGGCCTGGATCCAATGGCGGGTGCCTCCACCCAGAGGTCAGGGTTTGCAATAGTTAAACTTACTTGGTCACAGCCCTCTGGGACACTGCAACCCCCCTTTCTTCCCACTAGTGGCCCACACAATATAGCAGAATTACCTTCACAGTATACACTTACCCCCAAGGCTGGTTCAGGCACCGGACATCCTGTAAAATAAGATACAGTGCAACAATCACAGTACAGTACTTTAACATAGACAAATACCTCAGGCAGTATAACTTTGTTGAAACAAACAGCTCTGATTTATTTAGGGGGATATAACAAGGACAGGGGGAAATCAGGTTAATTAGCTTATCACTTTACTATCTACCTATGGCTCTGTGCACAGGCCTATCCCTACCAGTTACTGTCCCTGGGTACCCAGGCCCTAGTGGCTAGTCCAAACCGTGGCAGCTGGTAGGGCCCTTTCACAGAGAAAAGGAAAATTAAACAGTCAGCAGTACAGTAATTCCATTTGGATTTAATGTGGCAATTCAACAGGGAGCGACCCCGATTAGTACTCACGACCTCCAAAGAAGATATGGTCCTTCAATGTCAGCAGGGCTACTTTTGATCTCCAAGAGACTCCTCACACATTTATATGGTAAAAAAAGAAAGCACTATACCAGGCAGGCTGCATCTGTATCCCAATCGCAATTACTGCACAATAACCAGGAGAACACACAGCAGATTCAGTTCCTGACAGACCAGTGTAATTCAACAATTTCTTCAGTCTTTACAGGGTGAGCCTGGTTTCTACTCTTCAGAGATCCTTTGATTCTTTTCACAGGACGTGATTCAGTCCTAACAAGCAGTTACACAAGTTGTAGACCGAACTCTGGGCCTTGCCACGTTTTTGACTGAAACTGTGCACTGAAGGAGACAGGTTTCTTTCCCTTCACTTTCAGATCTCAAACTGAAACTCCCAACAGACAAAACCGGGCACTTCCTTTGAGTTCCTCCCAGTTCTTGACTGGATTGGCTGTCACCACAATAGACTGCTGTGTGGTCCAAAAGGCACCAAGTCTAACTACATCTCCCAGAGTCACTGCCCATACAATCCTCTTGTGGCTGGCTCAGATTATGAGTCCCAAGTTCTGATTCGTCCAAGGCATCATTTTAGAGCTAGTTTACCCACACTGATTGGTCCAGTTCAGCAGTTCAAAACCAGAATGGGGAACTAGGCAGACAGTTCTGACTGCAAAGAAAGCAGGTTAGACAAACTGTAATTTTATTATTACTGTAAATGATTTCTGGCAATCAGTTACATCTTTCAGACAGTTCCCTTTGCACTCCTAGTGACTGCAAAAATGGGGTGAATTAAGCAGCTTGAGTGGTACTCAATCAAAGAAACACACAGTCCCCATACAAATTAATTATGTCTGCAAGCAGACAGCTCTTAAAGAGACAGTACCAGAGGTTCTAAAAACACTCACTGATAAATGGCTTAAACGCCAAACACCATTCAGGCTTGGAGCATTCAAGCAAGCTCCTGGAAGTCTTTTGGGAACCCCCATTTGCAGGGGGGTTACACCCTTCCTGGCCTGGGAAAAGCTTGACGTCCGTGTCAAGCAAGTACCCCCATAAGTTTCAACTGCAACCATATACATTTGCATTAGGCTCACACATGTAATCATCAGTCAATACATCATTTTACCAAGAACCATTTCTGAAACATTGCAGTACGTCACTCTTTACACAGTATAACACACACATTGTACCATAACTCAAGTTATTACCTCTTGTACATGAAACCTGAGAGAGAGGACCTTCCCTATCAGTTACCTTGGGGCTGGACGGGCAAGGGCACCATACTTAGAGGGCAACACAAGTAACTTGGAGTTAGCACTAACGCTCAGTTTGGGCAATGAGCTCGGGGACACATACACTCCTTTATGGACAACATTGAGAGGCAGGTCCACTGGCCGGCCCAGGGAATCATAACTGAGGTGCACCACAGGCTTTACAGCTCGACCAGTCTTTCTAGGGGGAGCTGTTACAGTCTCTGCACTCTGAGCCTCATTTTCAGCATTGTTCTCACTTGTCAGGGAGTCTCCATGGGGGTAGAGAGGCTGGAACTTGGGGCACTTTCAGCTCAGGAGTTACAGTTTCTGAGTCCACAACATTTGGCTCGCATGGAGAGCTTTCAGACACTGCAGTGGACTGTCAGGGCACTCAAAATACTCTTCTTGTTCGGTGTATCACCAGTCTGCCCCAATCTATCATTTTCCTCCCTGAAAGCTCAAACAGTTCAACCATGCACAATGATTCCATTTCATCTGATCTGATGCTTTGCACTTCACTTTCTGGGAGCATTGGCTCCAGGGATGAAGCTGGGGCATAGACAGTCCAGAAGGCCCAGCTTTTGTCTCCAGTATTGACTAGGGATTGCCCTAAACAATTGACTCAGTTCGTAAGAAGGATAGTATTCAAAGTCACTCTCACTTTCTTCTGATATGGACTGACAGTCATGCTCAACTGGGACTTGTGCAGGGGAACACTTTAACTCTGCTTCTGTAGGTGCAGACTTCCTTGATCTTTTCTAGCAGCAGCTCTAGTCACTGGTCCAGAGGGGGCATCTTCTGGGGGCTCAGACTCAATCAGGATTTGTCCAATGGGCAGTAAATGATTTCTATGCATTGTTTTTACATCTTTTGAATTGTTCTCAGGCCTTACTTTGTACACTGGCAGATCATCTAGTTTGCCCACTACAATGTGAGGAGATGGTGCCATCTGTCAGCAATCTTGTGTTTGCCATGCAGTCCCAGATTTCTTAGCAATACCCGATCTCCCTCCTGGAGTTCCTGTGCTTTCACCTTTATCATACCTTTCTTTGTTGGCCAGATTTCTTTTGGCAGCCATGGTTTGAGCCAGTTAGTACGCATGAGTTAGCTGGGCCTTTAACTTTTGCACATACTGTAAATAGTTGTCAGCTTGAACCCCATCAGGAGAGACCCAAACACACATCTCACCGGTAGTCGAGCTTCTCTTCCAAACATCAGGCGGTAGGGGGAGAACCCAGTGGCATCACTTTTGGTGCAGTTATAAGCATGTACCAGGGTGCTAATTTGTTGGCTCCATCTAGACTTGTCCTTTGGGTGCAGGGTGCCTAGCATATCTAGCAAAGTGCGGTTGAAATGTTCAGGCTGTGGGTCCCCTGGGGTGGTAAGGAGTGGTTCTGGACTTTCACTCCCACAGAGAAAGCATCTCTTTGATCAGACGACTCTCAAAGTCTCTCCTTGATCAGAATGGATTCTTTGTGGAGCCCCATAGTGAACAAAAAGTTTTCTACGAGTACTTTGGCTACAGGATGCTTCTGGTCTTTGGTGGGGAAAGCTTGGGCATATCTCGTGAAATGGTCAGTGACCACCAGCACATTACTGATATTTCTTTGATCTGACTCCAAACTCAGAAAATCAATACAGACCAGCTCCATGGGTGCACTGGTGGTTATGTTAACAAGGGGGGCAGCCCTCTGGGGCAAAGCTTTCCTCTGTAAGCAGCGATTACAAGTTCGTATGTGTTGCTCCACATCAGCCCCCATCTTAGGCCAATAGAATCTGGATCTCACCAAGTCAAGTGTTCTGTCTATACCAAGGTGCCCCATGTGGTTGTGCAAGGACCTCAATACTGAGTCTCGAAAGGCAGTGGGCAGCACCAGTTGTTGTTTGTCTACTTGTCCCCCTCTGTCTACTGTTTCTCTATATAACAGTTTATTGATCAGTTTCAACTTAGGACCTTCTTTGTATAACAGTGCAGTTCTCAAATCAGTGGAGCGTAATTTGGACACATCTTTTCCTGCATAGAGGGCTTCTAAAGCTGATTTGATCATAGGATCGCGGGATTGAGCCCGCCGAATACTGTCATTGTCCAGCTGAGGCAGTGCACCAATGTCTATTGCAGAAAAGTGGCACAAGCAGCAGGTATGCAATTCTCAGAGGGTCCCAAGCAATCCACCATGCAGTCCACTGCGTCCGTGGACATTTGTTCCTCCCTGTCAAACTTCCGCAGAGTGCCTGAATGTCAGGTTCTGCCAATCGGACCCAATCATTCTGGGGAACAGGCTCCGGGAGAGAGCATCAGCATCTATGTGGTTCAGACCTGCTCGGTATTCGAGAGCATAGTCATATAGATAATGCAGAAAGCCACCTGTGGCCAGTGGCATCCAACTTAGCTGAGGTCTGCACATAGGTCAAAGGATTATTGTCAGTTTTACTTAGTATTTTAGCCCCATACAAGTACTCATGGAATTGGTCAATAGCCCACTTCAAAGCTAGGAACTCTAACTTATGTACAGGATAGTTCTTTCGGATGGGGTCAGGCTTCTACTGGCAAAGGCCACTGGTCTCAGGCCATTCTCGTGCTCTTGGTACAACATGCCCCCAACCCTTGCAAGCTAGCATCAGGTGCAGGACGAAGGTTTTCTTGATCGGCATAGGCCAGCACTGGAGCATGGGTAAGTTGATATATGATCTCATGAAAAGCAGTCTCATAATCAGGAGTCCAGCGGGCCCCAAATACTTCACCGGATGAAAATACACTCTTTCAGTCTTGAGGGACGCTGACTTTTGGTATTTTTGTGGGTTGGGGATACCTTGAGTAAGGTTAAGAAGGGCGGATCACTCTTGAATAGTCCTTGATGAACGCCGATAATAACCACAGAATCCAGGAATCTTTGCAGTTCTTTTAGATTTTTGGGCTGTAGGCCAGGTGGTCAAGGCCTCAACTTTACTTGGGTCGGTCTCCTATTCCCTCGTGGATACTATGTGTCCCACATACTTTACTGATGTTTGAAAGAATTGACACTTATCAATGGACAGTTTAAGGCCAAAGTCCTCCAGTCGATCCAATACCTTAAATAATCTGCTCTCATGTTCCTCCAGTGAGCTGCCAAACACAATAACATCATCTAGGTATACCAGGCACTCTAGTAAGTTCATGTCCCCACTGCACGCCCATCAATCGCTGAAAAGTGGCTGGGGCACCTGAAATCCCTTGAGGCATCCTCATGAATTCATAGAAGCCACGGACAGATAAAGGCTGTCTTCTCACGGTCCTCTGGGGCCATCGGGATCTGGTAGTACCCATCATGGAGATCCAGCACAGAGAACCACTTGCTCCTGCTTAGGCAGTCCAAAGCATCCTGAATGCGGGGCATTGTGTACTGATCAGGATAGTCCGCCGGTTTAAGGTGCGATAATCACGCACATCCTTACTGTCCCATTCTTTCTCCACTACCACAATGGGGGAAGCATAAGGGCTTCTGGATTCTTGTATTACACCAGCCGCTAACATCTCTTGCAGATGCCGTCTCACATCATCTATATCAGCAGGTGCCAGGCGTCGAGACCTCTCACGAAATGGTCTTTCGTCATGCAGCCGGATATTGTGCTCAGCTCTTGCACGCATCCTACGCCCCATTCTTAAAGAAAACACCTGGTCTCTCTGGGCAAGCTTCTCACTGATCCTCACTTTCCATTCAGCTGGCAGCGGGAGTTGCGAAATCAAACAAGTCAGGCGTTACTCTGTCATTCTTCCTTGAACTCTTGCTGCTGGGTAGCACTGCAGTGTCTGCACAATGCACATTAGCCAGATGCAACCTCTATTTACCCGAATGTCTCTTTCAGACACATTATGAACTTGGACCATTACCCTTCTGGCATAAGCATGGGCTCTAGCGGGCAAAATACTAGCTTGACCAGCAGTCCCTCTGGCAATTTTCCATCGCCTGGTGCATCCAACATTAATATTTTATTCTTAACATCCTTTCTGATACGGACCCTCCCTGTAAGGTACACTGGGCATTTGGTGCCAGGATCAGAGACTCAGGATCCTTCTTCCATACAATTCCGACCGGTTCCTCTGGTTCTATATTTTCAGCATCTCTCTGTGCCTCATAGGCCTTCTTAATTAAAGCCGGAACTCTTAAAGCTCTACTAGTCTTTGACCCTGTTTTTCATAACACAAATGTGCCAGCCTTCTGAACATATGAGCATTTGTTCCAATCAACAAAGGACACCATCATACAGTCCAGGGGGGACACACTAAGGCTAGGGTCTCTACTTGTTCGGCCACTCCAGCCACGGAGGTGGGGAAAGACAGCCAAATTCGGATATACCCAGAATAGGGGTAGGCCTTCTCACTTAACCCCCATACATGCAGTCCTTCTAATGGTTGTAAGGGTACGTCTGACAAATGCTTCTGATACCAATCTTGAAACATAATTGTCACTTGGGAGCCACTGTCTAATACAGCTCTTGTAGACACTCCATTTACCTTTACAGTGGTCTCCATGGAGGGACCCACTATTCTGGACCAGTCTGGAGAGGCGGTAGTGGGGGCCTGGGCAACTGACCTTGCCACAAAAGGACGTGAATTAGCATTTTTGGTGCCCTCACTGGGATCATTTCGTGCACCTCTTAACCACTGATTTGTTCTCCGAAGCTCTCCTTGTAGCCTATATGCAACTTTGTCAGTGTCTTTTGGGGATTGGCATTCCCTTTTCATGTGCCCATCCTTCCCACAATTATAGCAAAACATACTTTTTGGAGTTTGAGCTGGCCGAGGTGCCACACTGGGAGCCAGGGCGGGGTATTACTAACTGGAAACCTTGGTGCCATCTCTGTTCGTGGCGTGATAAGCATTTGGAGACATCTCGTCAGTTTCTCCACTTCCATGGTCATGAATCGAGTTCGGAGCTGTTATCAGCAGGAGATACATGGGTGGGTATCCCACACCCCATAGCAGATGCAGTCGGATATAGGTCGGGCCTGCATTGCAGGCGTGGCCTTCATAAAGGGACTGTTTTGAATTCTCGGATCTCTCTCAACAGTTCGCCCCATTGTGGCATATCTTTTCCTTATCAGACACTCATTGACTGCCAACCTCTGCCCTGAACTTCACTTGATGGGCCACCCTCAGTCACTCGGGTCATAGCCACAGCTATTGGTGCAGGTCCCTCCAGGTCGCCTTTTCTCAACTCCTCGAATTTCTCATTAACTCATCATAGGAGGGTGGGATTCCAGTCGATTTGCCAGGCGTAACTGAAGCAACAGCAGTTCTGAGAAGGGGCAGACTTAAGGATTCTGTCCAGTCTGGTTCGGTCCAGTTCAATCGCTGGCAAACTACCCTTTCTGAGGCATTCTTGCAACAATTTTTCCAGCCGAGAGACATACACAGACAACAACTCCCTTGGTACTGTTGTGCATTTCTTACTCTCCACCATAGGTCCTCATCAGAATCTGGGCTCCCATACATTCTCCAAGGCCTCAAGATGAGCTTGTGCAGTCGCTTCAGGGTTACTGGCCCGTTTAGCACGGATGGTAGCCAGGGCAGGACCTCGGAGGCTCTCACTAACCCTCTTTCGCTGCTTCCTGGAGCATTGCCATTCTAGCACTTGGGGGCAACATAGTCTATCCAGGTCTCCCAGTCATCCTCCCTTGGGGGTGGGAGGTGCCAGAGAAGATCCTCAACCTTCGGTAAGAGTCGTGACTAATGGCAGGTGCAGAAATAGGAGTCTGCATTGGTTCAGCCACCATTACGGTACTGGAGCAGGAGAGGGTGTTGGGGAGGAACACCCCCAGGTGGCAAGAATAGTTTCTTCAAGTCCTCCACAGTTTTCCCTTCTCCCAGCAACCATTTAGCAAATTTCTCCTCAAAAGTTTCAGATAGTGGTGGGGGCTCATTCCCCCCCGGGTCTTTACTGTCCTTAGTTATCACTCTCCAAGCAGTGAGGGCTCCTCTGGGGTAATGGTCTGTGGTACTTTGGAGCTATCTATGGGATCCTTAAACTCTACTAGGGCCAGGAAAGTGTGGGTGAGCAGATTAGCGTGCCGACCCACCACCACAGGATTTTGTAAACCTTCCACCTTGGAAAGTACTCCCTGCACAGTGTCCGTATTGATACCAGGGGATGTCCAGGATAAGCATAGCATTTTGGGGTCGATCTCCTCCCAGTACACCACTCCACCAGCCGTGCACAGCCACTTCTGTCGGGTACCCATTTATTTATTTATTTATTTTTTTCCCTTAACAGTGGTTTGTAAATATGGCCACTAGAGGACACACAATCCCAGCGGTGCCTCCAAATGTAACCCCTAGATGGCGCTATCCCAGGGGCTACTACCCTGCCTGATTTGCCACTAACAGGTTGAGGGGCCTGGATCCAATGGCGGTGCCTCCACCCAGAGGTCAGGGTTTGCAATAGTTAAACTTACTTGGTCACAGCCCTCTGGGACACTGCAACCCCTTTCTTCCACTAGTGGCCACACAATATAGCAATTACCTTCACAGTATACACTTACCCCCAAGGCTGGTTCAGGCACCGGGACATCCTGTAAAATAAGATACAGTGCAACAATCACAGTACAGTACTTTAACATAGACAAATACCTCAGGCAGTATAACTTTGTTGAAACAAACAGCTCTGATTTATTTAGGGGATATAACAAGGACAGGGGAAATCAGGTTAATTAGCTTATCACTTTACTATTCATTTCCATGGCTCCAGCAGGCTATCCCTACCAGTTACTGTCCCTGGGTACCCAGGCCCAGTGGCTAGTCCAAACCGTGGCAGCTGGTAGGGCCCTTTCACAGAGAAAGGAAAATTAAACAGTCAGCAGTACAGTAATTCCATTTGGATTTAATGTGGCAATTCAACAGGAGCACCCTAATTAGTACTCACGACCTCCAAAGAAGATATGGTCCTTCAATGTCAGCAGGGCTACTTTTGATCTCCAAGAGACTCCTCACACATTTATATGGTAAAAAAGAAAGCACTATACCAGGCAGGCTGCATCTGTATCCCAATCGCAATTACTGCACAATAACCAGGAGAACACACAGCAGATTCAGTTCCTGACAGACCGAGTGTAATTCAACAATTTCTTCAGTCTTCTACAGGGTGAGCCTGGTTTCTACTCTTCAGAGATCCTTTGATTCTTTTCACAGGACGGATTCAGTCCTAACAAGCAGTTACACAAGTTGTAGACGGAACTCTGGGCCTTGCACACGTTTTTGACTGAAACTGTGCACTGAAGGAGCACAGGGTTTCTTTCCCTTCACTTTCAGATCTCAAACTGAAACTCCCAACAGACAAAAACGGGCACTTCCTTTGAGTTCCTCCCAGTTCTTGACTGGATTGGCTGTCACTCACAATAGACTGCTGCTGTTGGTCCAAAAGGCAATCAAGTCTAAACTACATCTCCCAGAGTCACTGCCCATACAATCCTCTTGTGGCTGGCTCAGATTATGAGTCCCAAGTTCTGATTCGTCCAAGGCATCATTTTAGAGCTAGTTTACCCCACACTGATTGGTCCAGTTCAGCAGTTCAAAACCAGAATGGGGAACTAGGCAGACAGTTCTGACTGCAAAGAAAGCAGGTTAGACAAACTGTAATTTTATTATTACTGTAAATGATTTCTGGCAATCAGTTACATCTTTCAGACAGGTTCCCTTTGCACTCCTAGTGACTGCAAAATGGGGTGAATTAGCGGCAGCTTGAGTGGTACTCAATCAAAGAAACACACAGTCCCCATACAAACTAATTATGTCTGCAAGCAGACAGCTCTTAAAGAGACAGTACCAGAGGTTCTAAAAACACTCACTGATAAATGGCTTAAACGCCAAACACCATTCAGGCTTGGAGCATTCAAGCAAGCTCCTGGAAGTCTTTTGGGAACCCCCATTTGCAGGGGGGTTACACCTACATGACCTTACAGTCATGAAAGGGGATAACATGCTCATTATGGTTGATGACGAGGATGAACCCCCCACTGTGGAATTAGCTACCATCTTGTGCTGGGTCCACAGTGCCATGTGCCTGTTCTTAAGATGTGTATGCTGTCCCCCTGTGGCCAGATGGCTCCCCTTTTTACCTCGCCTCATACACGCATGGCAAACCTGGCAGATTGTAACTGACTCATCATTTTCATCTTGCACAAAAAAAATCCCAAACAAAGGATTTTGATTCCCTACTTTTAACATGTCCCTGATGCTGCTTAATGGACTCCATTTTTTAAGCCCTGAAGTGGGGGTTATGCTACATGATTTTTCAGGTGGGACACACTTGGACTGCAACTGACAACCACCACTACCTATCATTATTACTGGGTCATCATCATCATCATCATCAACTGAAACTGGTAAATCATAAGTATTTATGGGGGGGGGTTATGCAAACAGACCCAGACATAGCCACCTTGAATTTATTTTTCTCCAGTTCCCAACAGGGGTCACTGACATCATCATTATATTCATCAAAATCATCCACATCCACATCTTCTGCTTGGATGCTGGCATGTGGTCTGCATTTTGCAACCACAGCAACATCAGCATCATCAGATTCATCATCAACATCACAATCACCCATATTTTTTCACCACACTGTGAATCATTGCATGGCAAATGAGTGACTTGAACCACAGTGGAATAAATGTGACATTGCGTGTTATCATTGCCGTGGTGATCAGAATCCTCATGTTCAGTTACCAATGGGATGTTATTGGGGAGTATGACATCATCTGCACTGTCAGTCATTGCTTTACACTCAATTATATTTTTGGACACAGTCAACTGACCAGAAGTGGAACTTGAGGCAGCACTACTCATATACCTGCAACTGCACTAGCACCACCATCTGGGACGCCATTATCTCTTCCAACTGTGAGTGAAGCTACCAATTACACAGTAAAAAACATCACAGGAGAAATACTGTACCTTTCCTGACATCAGCAATGCACTTCTGCGACTGCGTACTACCATGGCCATGGACAATCTTATCACTGGCACCAGTGCCATGGAGAGAAACAGCTTTGCTTGCATGTCTCTTTGTGGGCATTTTAGGGATTCAACAAGAATATTCTAAACAAATTTAGATTTTGGAACTTTCACTCTGGGCCACTGGATGTGAAGCCCCCAAAAAACAACTGTGGCTTCAACAAGAGATACAGACACAAAGTCAGAAGTTCAACAACACCTTAACTAACCAGTGGTGCTCAAGCCACAATCCAATCTAGAAAAGAATACCTTTTGCTGGTTGGGGGGGGGGCACTGTGACTGCAGACTGCAGCAACAGTGCAAAACCAAGATACCACAATGATAGTACAAAATCACGCAGGTGCAATGGATAGCAGATTCACACTGCTGCTATTACACTCTGGCACAATAAAAGGTGTATTATTTGATGTCACGCACCTCACCGCACACACACACACACACACACACACACACACACACACACACACACACACACTTCGTCTAAACAAATTGAAAACTTCAGTAATATACCACATATTTTAAACAACCTGAAATGATGCACTGCTGCACCAGGTCCACAGCACAATCAGTAAAAAAATGTCAACAATTACTGAAAATATCACTGTGTGTACATCAACACAGTTATACAAGAAAAATATAACCAACGAAAAAACTCCCTATTTCTTCAACTTAAATCTACCTAAACCACAGATTCGCCCCTCCCCCAATGCACACTTCCACTGTTTGTCAGCACACAGACTGAATGTTGTACATTTTAAATTCAAAATCCACACACAAACAATAAACATTCAAAGATATGAGCACAGCAGAGTTTCTGACAATCGATGCACTAAAGTTTGAGCAAAATAAATTACTCAAAAAGGCTTTCTTAACAGATTTTAGAGGGTCTGAATCACAGAGAGCTCTCAGAGCAAACTGTCTCCTACAGTTACCTACACACACTACCCTGAACTGAGGCTGTGCAGAACAATCTAGAGCCCATGTGACCTGCAATCCCGTGAATCACTGCAAAATTCACCTTTGGAGCTCACCAACATGGTGAAGTGATGCGAAGTACATTGATTTCAACGTACTTCGCCTTAAAATTAGTGGAGTAGTGGTTTGGGGAAGGTGAAATAATGCAAAGTCATTGCTTTCAATAGACTTCACGTTCCTCATTATGATGCGAAGTACTCCGCTTCACGTTGCAGAGTACTTTGCAAATTCTGCATTACTCCACGAATCACTTCGCCCACCACTAATCACTAGTAACCAGGAAGAGACTGTCCCTGATGCTTCATGTGAAAGAGAATAATCTGGCAGTGAGAAATGGTTCTCCCTGGTTACTCGTGATGTCACAGTCAGTGTGGTCTCAGTGTCGATGAAGTGGGAGGAACAGAACTGACTTTTTCAGCCTCCTGAAAAAGTGCTGCTATCATCCCAGTACTGTCAGGTGTAAAATTGTCTAATTAGCAAACCGAAAAGGAAAAATATGTTTATTTAGTTTTTTTGTTGACCAAGTAAGTGCACTAGACAAATTCTGCCTATTTTTAGGCATGACCCGGGGAAGTGGGATACAGATGAATGCCAACTGACCTTGAACCAGATTAACCTGCTGGTGGTATTTTTAGTGAACGGGGGGAAATTTGGCCTGGGCACTGGAGAAATTCCTCTACTCTTTTTGAAAAGTGCCATGGGATCTTTAACATCCACGTGAACAGGCAGATGGGACCTTGGGTTTAACATCTCATCCTAAAGACAGCACCTCAGGAATGCAGCACCCCCCCATGTTGCACTACAGAGTCAGTATTAGGATTTAACGTATGTGTCTGGTGTGGCATTATAACCCACAGCCTTCTAATCTCCTGGCCTCAGAGGCGAGTGTGCTACCTGCTGAGCCACTGACACCTATGTGCGATTAAGAATTGATAGCTGACTACTTCTGAAAGTTACAATTAACTGCCGGCAGTTTACAGGCAGTAGACTAGCTCTTAAACTTGGGCAGTTTCTGGAGGTCAGAAACTGCTAAGGCATCATCCTTTTCCGGAAAAAGAGAGGTAGACTGGGTACAGGACTCCTTCAGAATCCTGATCTATCCAAATCTGATGGAGAGTTTAAGATCTGGGGTTGGGGGGTTCTGATTTTCAGTGGACCACTCCACTCATCCCTAGTATGGAGATATTTTTCAGTAGTCTATTGATTCTATATATTTATGTTTTTATTCTATTTTTATATATGTAAGGTGCCTAGAGGTTCAGGGATTGGGCGCCACAAAAATAAAACCTTCTACCAACCCCTCCTTGCCCCTCCAGCAGTCTCTCGGTTCCACTGGCTCGGCTTCACTTTTACACTTCTGCCGCTTTGCCGTAACTCTTATGCTTTTTCCCCCTCTTACCGACCTTCTCACCCATGGCTGGCCGTCTTAGCTCCACGGCCAGCTGCCTTTCCCACCTCTTGCAGCTGTTGCAGTCTACCGACCCTTTCCCTGCCTTGCCGTCTCTCGGTTCCACTGGCTCAGCCTGACCTTGGCACTTTTGCTGCCATTGCCGTTTCTCCTCCGCTTCTATCCTCCTATCACCGACTTACTCACCCTCGCCCTGCCGTCTCCCGGTTCCATCGCCCCGGCTTCACACTCTTCCCTCCTTCCGCTAATGCTGTTTCTGCTGTTCCTCCCCCCATCGCCACCCTCTCTGTGCCTGCCGTCTTGTGGCTCCACAAGCCCGGCTGCAGGTTGGTACCTCTCCCCGCTGTTGCCGTATCTGACGGCGCCCCCCCTCTTTTCTTTCTCCCTCATCCCTATTACCTATCTGGTGTTTTTTCATGTTGCCTCTACTCCCCTGCCTTACCGTCCTCCACCTTTCACTTTTAAGTATGTTGCTTTGATACAGGGTTAATATGTATTGTTGATTTTCTGCATTATTATTGTTTCCTGTATACTGCAGCGATTTGTATCTCTCTCTGTTTTGATGGTTCTGATGTTTCAAATAATTCCTGGCTGTACTATGTCTGTATTGTAATTGTACCTCCCGGGTCGTGCCTGAAAACAGTCACTTGCTGGCTAGTGCACTTATCCGGTTAACAAAAACTAAATAAATAAAAATAAATAAATAAAAAACTTCCTTGCCTTGCTTTGCTCAATATGATTACATTATGTCTAGATGAATTTGAGTATTGTATTTAATACCAAGACACCTTTAAAAATAGTCCATTTACTCATTGGCAAAACAGCTTAATCAACCAATTCAAATATTTCCTTTAGTAATCTGGAGTCTTCGGCAGACTGCTTATGTTTATTTTATCCCAGGGTATTGGTCCACTGAAGATGGGGACAAACTTCAAGAAAACATGAGCAAGCTGGATTGGTGGTCATACTCCTAAACACTCAGAATTAATGTATTCAAATACAAGGTGCTACAGTTGGGGAGGAAAACTGAGGTAAGACTGTTTGAGACTCCTCTCTCTACAGTGGAGAAGGAGAAATGGGCCTGAGGGTCATAATAGACAAGCACATGATGCATAATAAGAAGGCCAACAGAATGCTGTGGGGTATAAAAAAGGGTGTTGACCAGCAGGGCAGGGGATATAATTTTGTCACTTGACAAGGCTCTGGTCAGTAATGCATGCTACATTTTGCTGTCTAATACAAAACAGATCATCAGAAAGTACAATGTAAGGCCACCACAGTTATCACAAAACAAAAGTAATGAGAAGAAGCTGGTAGTCCTTAATATATTCACACTGGAGAAAAGGAGGCAGAAAAGGAAAGGATTTCTATCTTTTGCATACTCAAGAGTATCAACAAGATCAGACTATTACAGATGTGCTCCAAAAGAACATAAGCTGAATTGCAGGGGTGGCATATTCAGGGTTATATTCAGGAGTAATGTTCGGGAAGGCTTCTTCAATAGGAATGGGAAACTGTGGAACAGCCTACCAGCAGAGACAGTAGACAAACACAGTACAGGCTGTTACAGTAAGCTTGGAAACATTTTTGCTTACCAAGAATATTACTGTATACCCTGGGAAGAATAGTGAGTAGGAGCCTCATTAGATTAGTATGTTTGCAAAGCATGATTATTCATGCCTGTGTATGAAGGGGGCAGGAATGATGTATCTTGAGTTCCATCTTATTTTAAATTACTATTCTGCTATAAGCATTCTTGTTGAGCAAGGCAGGGCACATATTTGCTCTTTTTTCCTTATTGTCTAAAGGGATGCCATCTATTCATCTGTTTTAAGTAAGTCTTCAATTTCCCCCTCATATGATCTGCCTAATGCTGTTGTTCCAGAAATGTCCTTCATCTTGGAAAAATCAACCTTTCTGAACTTTTTGGTCATGGTGAGCGATGCCCAGCTTGTCAGCCCTGTTACCAGGGAGAAGGATACCTGGTTGTGGTCATTGCCGTTCACCAGTTAAAGACATGTACATTGAAGATCAATCCATCCCCACTGTTGAAAACAAGATCAGTGATGGCCCCAGACCTAGTCCCTTTGAGGGATGCACTTTTCTAAGAAACAGTCCATAAAGAAACACAGAAACTTGGTGCTAGCCATGCCATTAGCACTCTCAAGATATAAGTCTATGCTTGTGAGATTTAAGTCTATGGGAGCCATCCACTTTGGTTGTTGTCATAAGTTATCCAACCAGTTTTGCATTATGCTCCACTGAGCTTTTTGGGGACCTTAAGCAAGCCCCATGACTCTTTTGACCCACTTTTCCCCTAACTCTGCTAAGTGCGGAGGCCAGCTCCTTGCTGTTTTCTGGACTGACAAAACATGGTTTGGTTTCCTCAAAAAAGAAACTTTATCTTCCCAAACATAAGGTTGGTTTGCAGAAAAACACCCAAAGATTTGGATGACATGCAAGTCTTTGATTTACATGTTTTGTTTTGTAAACTGAGTTTTTGACTTGAGAAATTATGTGAAAAGTGTGAATGTTTGTTTCCTAGCCTACAAAAAATGTGGATGTGTACATAACACCCTAAAGTGATAATAAATCTTGATAATAACATCCTCATTAACCTCTTTAATTTAATTGCAATAGCAGCTGTTATGCCTTCTACAAAATCTCAGGACAACATCACATAACAAGCCAAACATTTGATGCTTGTTAAATAATGTTTTGTTTTTAATGATTTGACCCCAACTTTTGAAGAGACATGTTTTAGGCTTTGCAATATAGACATGACATGTACTATTTATAGTTAGTGTTGTGCGAAATTGAAATATTTCACCTGGTGAAATATTTCACTTAATTCCGCAATTATGTGAAATTGTTCTCCTATGCAAAACAAAATTTTGCCTGTTTTCTTGATTTCGTGTAACAGCGAAATTTTGCTTACCATGACAATTTCGCCCACTGATGATCCCAATTTTGCCTTGTGGTGGAATTTTGCCAGTGTAACTGTTGACTTCACCGGCGAAATTTTGGTACAAAGGTGAAATTTACAATGCACTGTGGGTAAAAAGGTCAAAAGTCACGCGTAGCGTGTTTCCTGCTGATTCGGCTGCACGTTGCATCAGAGAGCAGTGTGTTGTGGTGCATCAGAGCCAATAGAGCCTTTGGAAACATAACTAAAACTTGTTTTTCAGAGCTAATTGCTGCAAAATATGAAGTGTTTTCCTAATGCTATTGTGCTTGTACAAGGGAACATTTTCTAATTTTGTGAAGTTTTGTATAATACGTAATTTAAATTAGGTTTACTTTTCTCTCTGTCTTTGAAAGAGTTGTGTGGGGTATGGTAGGAGCATAAAGCAGTGCAGGCTGTTTCTAGCAAAGCAGATTGGTATTTACTCATAATTGTGAGTTATTTATTTACTGCTATTTCTTACTAATTTTACTATATCTTGCAATTTATTTTCTCTGAAAAGTTTATCTGTCCTGTTTGAGAGAGTTCCTTCTGCTATTAGTTGTGTTATATATACCATTCTTCAGCTTTTAGTTGTGGATTGATTGTGAATTCTAAAGTTTTAAACACACAGAGCTGATCCTTTCTTTTATTTGTTTTGTGGTTAGTTCTGTCTGCTGAAGTGTTAACTTGTGTTACTAAAACTTTGAAAATCAACAATTGTAGTAAGTACTACTCAATCACGTGAACTTGTCTATTTACTGTCACACTGCATTGTAGAATTGTTCCCCTGTAAGTTATAGCTAAAGTTTGACTCTGCACACTGTGTGGTGTTCCTGTTTTAGTTAACTTACATTACCCTTTCTCTGTTATAGCATTGTTTGTGTCTTACCTGCGTGAGCATTAAAAAACAGTATATATATTAAAATAGTCATTTTCAAGAGATTTCTTGTTGATCCCTCCCATCCAGACCACTAACATATTGTGTGGTACTAATTTCCGTTGTTGCTGTTTTATGGTTGTCTCTGCCCACATATAAAAAACAAATTGTGATACTGAGTAATAACACATTACAGTACTTTATTAGTCCAGAGACACAGGTGATCTGTATTTAAAGTGGGCCACTTGTGCCCTTTTTCCTTGTGTGTGTTTCTTTAATTCCTTCCTGTTTTGGGAAAAAAAGTTACTTTTTTGTTTTTTACTACACTAGGCTACCTACCACATACAGTATTAGTTCTACTGTAAGTGCTGGTACCTGTCCTGATTGTGTTTAGACTTTTAAGGAAGCCAGTACTGTAAGTGTGTGACATCACCATTCATGTGTGAGGTGTTATTCACATAGTTAGTAGTAATACATCCTTTCTTCAAATACTCCCAGAGAAAGACAAAGCATTGTAGCAGCAGTCATCAAAAATGCCTGGTAAGAAGTGACCAAGTACAGGGGGGAATGTGGAAGGGGGGATGAGGGAGCTAAGAAGTCTGCTGAAAAAAATGCAGTTTCAGTTCCAGTTCCCCATAGCAGTGAAAGCATAGGTATGTCTGCGTCACTGTCTTCAAGTTCTGATGTGGGTCCTGGTGGTGCGGCAGGAACCAGCAAAGGATCTGGTGGCCGAACTGGGTCAGGCATACCTGTGTCTTACTTTTTTTAAAGTTCAAACTGTTGCAGTCATGCTAGTGGGGGATGCTGACACTGAGAAGAAAGGAGGCACTGACACCAACAAAGGAAGAATGATCCAGGACTTGGAGGAGGGTGATAATAAGTCTGTCAGTGTGACTGTCCATGTCCTTACAGGAGCTGATGATGATAGTGTACAACAAGAGTCTGATAGTCATGAAGATAAGGATAGTCAGCCCCCTGAGATAGTTGTAGAGAAAGAAAAAGGTGCTGTCTTCCAAGAAGACAGTGATATGAGGGGAGGAGAAGGAGGAAGATAAGGACATCATCACTACTGGTGGTGATAATGTTGATGACTGGGATGATCCCACATGGAAGCCTGAGTTAAAAAAGGTCAAGGGTGATGTAGACCATTTACATCATCATGTACAGTCTGTGGTGGGTCAGTCTGTTACTAAGCCTATAAGCAAACCTCCAAGCAGTCATGTAACCCCCCCTCCAAAAAGTAATCATATGGAAGTCATGGTAGCAGCTTAAAAAATACACACTTCCACACCTGTTTCTGAATTATCCCAGTCCCAGAAGCATCTGAAGTCCAGAAGTCAATAGTCCCTGGTTTGGGACTTTTATGTGCTAGATCCTGCTGATGAGACCACAGCAATATGCCAACTTTGTCAAGCCCATGTTAGTCAGGGGAAAAAGGGAAGCCACATAGCCACTGGTGGCGAACATGCCCACCTGAAAAACAAGCATCCACTGAGATGGCAGCAAAACCAGAAGGATGCCAGAGCTGTTGGTAGCAAGTTACATGTAGTAGAGCAAGAACATGAGGAGGGAGGACAGAGTGAGTCAGTGGTGGAGGAGGAAAGTGAGCAGTGCTTTGCTGTCTCTCTAGTAGTGGGCATAGCAGTGGCAGTGCAAGTCCCAGTCCCACAAATCTTAAAAGTACACCACCCCCTCACCCACAAGCAACCAAAATAACTGGTTTCATGTGGTCTCCACTGCCCAGTCAAGAGTCAATTGTTACTCCTAAAAGAAAATCATTGCTGCCACAAGTACAGCATTCTGGTTGGACAGACCTAAAGATGCAGACTAATCTGAAGACCATCCTTGAGCAGCAGAAAAAGTACCCCCACCCACAATCATGCTGCTGCATGAGAGTTAAATGCTGCCACTGCTGAAATGCTGGCCATCGATCTGTTGCTATTCTCATTCAAAGAGAATGCAGGTTTCCACAGGTTGATGGCCTGTGCCTGTCCCAAATGGCAAGTTCCATCGCTAACCTATTTTAGTAAGTGTGCCATGCCAGATCTGAACAGTAGAGTTGTTGATTACATTAGACATGTATTGAAGCATAGTGCATTACACTATATTCATATTAGCATGGATATGTGGACCAGTGGACAAACAGCAGCAAGCTTGTATCTGTGCATAACAGCACACTGGGCACAGTTGCCTGGTGCTGTACTTGATTTCAGGCCTGGCAAAACACGTGTGAAGCAAAATTGTGGTGGTAGCAACACACCTGGTATTCGGCAGCATGCAACCCAGACTATGACAAGTGTCACAGGTTCACACACGACTGCGAAAACGCCTAATGTTCTGCTAGATGAACTTGATGGGTGGCTACACACACAGTCACTCATAGCAGGATTCATCGCAAGTGATAATGGCTCCAATGTAGTGAAGTGCATTAGCAATAGTGGGTTTTTCAGAGTGCCCTGCCTGGCACACTGCCTTAATCTTGTTGTTCAGCAGTTTCTCAACTATGCGGACATTAAGGAAGTGGTTACTATTGCCTGTCACATCTGTGTCTGCTTTGCCTATTCTGCAAATTCCCATGACCATCTACATGAGCTACAATGCTATAGCCATCTGCTTCAGCACTGGATAAATCTTGATGTTGTCACCAGGTGGAACTCCACACTGTACATGCTTGACCGGCTGTATGAACAGTATAAGGTTGTGTCAGAATACCTGCTGCTGCACACCACCCATGACAGTGCTGGAGTGTCAATCACTCTCACAACACAGCAGTGGCACCAAATTGATGGGCTAATATGCATTCTCCATCCATTCGAGCATGATACACAGACAGTGAGTGGGGACACTGCTTGCATAAGTCAGTCCATAACCCTCATACGTGTGCTGAGGCAGACACTAGTGAATGTGCAACACCAGACAGAGGCAAGTGGGGATCATGACACTTGTGATCTAATGGATCACATGCTCCATGTGCTGGACACAAATACCTATATATCTGGCATTTTCAGTCAGCTTACTTTACAATTGCCACCATGCTGGATCCAGGCTACAAACGTGGCCTTCCCTCTATAATTGAAGGAGGTCGTCAGTGAGTACAACAGTTGACAGAGAACCTCATTCGATTGGTACATGCTGCACAAATGAAAAATGCACACACTGCGTCAAAAACAGGTGTTGCTACCACCAGCAGCACACAGGGAACCCAACCAGAGAAAATGGGCAAAGGCAGAGCAGAAAACAGCGAGCAATCCCATGTGGGATGTTTCCTTTCAGGTGGGAGTGGAAGATATGGAGGAAAAGGAGGAGACAGATGAGGCAGCTGGATTCCAGGCAGCAGAATGGATGGTTGAGGCCTACATGGGGGACCCAAAGCACCTTATCATTACTGATGAGCCACTGCTGTACTGGAGCAGTAAATGACTTAATGGCCAGCACTAACATCGGTTGCGGTGAAATACCTGAGCTGCCCACCTTACAGTGTCACTGTGGAACGAGTGTTTAGTGAGGTTAGAGCAATTGTGAGTGACTGTAGAACCAATTTGTCACCCAAGAATGTGCCCATGCTAACATTCATCAGAATGAATAAAAAGCACGTTCCACACAGCACAGTGATGTCAGCGGTGTTGCAACAGGAACTGTCTTGGTGACGAGGATGGTGACAATCCCTTGACTAAGGCATCCACCGGCAGCGAGGTGGATGAGGCAGCAATGTTGAGAGAATTCCCACCTGATGAGAACTCCAGTCTTGAAGACTGTGAGGGGTCCTTCTTGGATGATGTGGAATTGGAAGTTGAAAAAGGCTGAGTTTACTCCAAGGCCCGGCTCCCCACCAACAACAACAACTTTCAACTCAGTATGGTTGCTGGGGTGTGTATGTTACACCTTATTTTTAGCTATATACTACTGGATTGGTTATGGAAATATGTTGTTATGTGCTGCAGCCTGCAGTGTGTATAAGTTTCATTTCATCACCCTTTACCATAACCCATTGATTGGTCACCTCACTACCAGTCCTCCAAGGCCACAAGCCTATATAAAGCAACAACAATGTAATTACTTTAACTGTAAATATTTTGCAATTGCATGATTACAGTTATAATGTTTTTCTTCAAAACATATCTTACTTTTCATGTTGACTATATCAACACACAATCTTACAGCAAGATATGTACCCATGTATCTGGCATTTTACAGTCAGCTGACTTTGCAATCGCCACCATGCTGTGTGAGAGGCCTTTCGGCACCATGCATTTCTGCTTAAAGTTGAACCAGCATAATATTCTGTGGTGATCTGCATATGCAGCCCATGATGTTTTGCATTGTGGGGTCATGCGTGATTTTGTATTTCTTTGAAACTTGGTTTCCCAGCCAAATGCCCTTTGTGGTAACCATTGCCTCAGTGCTTGGCATAGAGGTTCTTTGTCTTTTAAATAGTTTTTTTGTTTTAATTGGGTTCACCACAACATAACCCAGATAGACTATCTTAGGGTAACTGGTTTATTCCACTGGGGTGTCAGACAGACGAGGCATACTGATGAGTCCTGGTAGGATGAAGCATGTGTCTATTTCTTCTGTTGGCACCCTTTGCAAACTATGTGAGAGGCCTTTTGGCACCATGCATTTCTGCTTAAAGTTGAACCAGTATAATATTCTGTGGTGATTTGCATATGCAGCCCATGATGCTTTGCATTGTGGGGTCATGTGTGATTTTGTATTGCAAGATATGTTGTCTGGATGTCCTTAAAAGTGCCCAGGATGGCAAATTCCACATTGCCCCACCGCCCCCTCTCGTCACCTGATCTGATCTGACCTGACACACCCATGCACTCCATGTGACTGAAAAAAATGTTTCTGCTACTTGGTATCGGTGACATGTACAGTACAAGAACCCTGGCTCCTAGACAAGTACAAGTAGCATATAAATGTAACATGCTAATTCAACAGTTAACATCACAAGTTGAACACATTTTGAAAAATGGTGAATGATGGCCATCTTTCATGATGCGAGTCATTAATTACAAAAATAATCATGAAGAGGCTTAACAACTTACAACATCCAATCCCCCAAAAAGGTTACTTATGCTACAGTACCAGGTCAGTGTTCACCAAAACTGCAATTGTCCCTGGGATCGGGGGATGGTCAGGGCAGGGTGAGTGTCCTACTATCTTCACTTTTGAATGGATTCAAAATGTTCATGATTACTGCAGCTAAGCAATCTCCATTGATTAGACAAGACATTAACCCACTACACCTAATTATTTACTAAATACAATATCAACCATTTGTTTTCGCATATAGTTCCTCTCTGTAAGTGGGAGGCAGTGGTGATTACTCATGAATAGTAATGGTAAGGACACCAGTCCAGTGGCCAGCATCCCAGTTCAAGCAACACCCCTGTCTTCCAATTACACAGCACAGCTCCTGCATGGCCTGGATTGATCATGTAGTCATCAAGATACGACATATGATGAAACCTCAATAGAGGAAAATGACCTAAGCAAGACCAAAGATTAGAAAAAATGTTGGATACTATTCAATCTGCGTACCTGCTTTTACTTAACAAGTTGGAAAAAGAAGCATAGAAAGAAATGTATACTTACCATACCCCGTGATGTGATGTCATTCAACTGAGGACATTCCCCACAGGAACATGTTGTGTGGTGCACATGATTCCAATCCAGACCAAGGTCCAACGAAGCACAGAAGCACTAGCAGGCATTCCCCTTCACCTATCAGCACTGCATACCTTGAAATAAGAAAAAAATTAGGAATACATTTTGATGATTATTGAAAATTCCCCACCACCACCAATGACCATCCAGCCCCCCCCCCCACACACAGAGAACCATAAAAAATGAAGAAATAATTACTTCAAGGACTGTGAAAGTGGAACCATTGTGCAATTGAATAAGTCCCCCAGATCTGGTTCAGCAGCCAGCAGCAGCAGCAGCAGGATGGAAAAACACTTAAATTCGCCTGAATTCCTGATGTTGAAAAAAGCAAAAAAATTACACAATTACTATCAAGCTCAGACAACCATATGACAGTAACAGACATACCACACTTGTATGAAAATTGCAATACTTACCGTCGGCATTGGGAAATTGGGAAGATCCATACAGCTCCCTCCCTCACAGCCAGGCATGATGATGTCATCCACAGCACACTGAAAAATAATATAAGAGCAGTACAAGCATATTAGAACTCAAGATGCCATAATACCAACCCACCAACACCCTTACCTTGCACAGGAAAAACAATGAAGACAGATACTTATGTTTTCAGCAGCAGCAGTATGGAATGTGTGAAGATAATCTACCAGGCATCAACCATCCAGAAAGCAGTTCTTGTGGCAACTTGGAAAGTAGTAGTCATAGCAGCAGGCAGCAAGCTACAGTGCCCCAAAATTTCATTCACTACCCCAACACCAGGCAAGGTACTACCACAGAGACAGTCAGTCAACACAGCTAGACAATTAATACAGCAGCATGGGGATAGGGAAATGATAATTCACATTTCTATGCCAATCAATTGAAACAGCAGCAGCAGGAGGAATGAACGGCAAAAAGCAGCAACATTTTGCAGGAGGAATTCATTTTCTCTGCATGTTGGTACCCCTTTTCAGGTCCCTGAGGTGGTGGCACACCATAAAACATAAGGACTGACAGCACATTTCAGTCAGTTTGATGTCACATTTTTGAGTAAACATTTCTGGACTTGTAGACCTTGTTTGCTACTGGCAGCAGTGAGTTTCAGGCAGAAATATTTGGCAAACAGGCCATAAAGCAGCTATTTGATGTCTGGGGTGGTGGGGGGGCACCCTAAAACATCATGGCTGAGATCAGATTTCTGTGTCAATGTAATGTACCATTTTTTCTGCAACATTTCTGGACATTTACTGCCTGTGCTGCAGTGGCAGAAATAAGATAGGGCGTAAAGACAATTGTAAAAGTGGGCCAAAGACCATCGTTTGGTCCGTGTGGTAGTTGGGACACCCTAAAACATCATGGCTGAGATCAGATTTCTGTGTCAATTTAATGTACCATTTTTTCTGCAACATTTCTGGACATTTACTGCATGTGCTGCAGTGGAAGAAACAAGATAGGGCCTAAAGATAATTGTAAAAGTGGACCAAAGACCATCATTCAGTCCAGGTGGTGGTGGGGCATCATAAAACATCATGGCTGAGACCAGATTTCTGTGTCAATGTAATGTACCATTTTTTCTGCAATATTTCTGGACATTTACTGCCTGTGCTACAGTGGCAGAAACAAGATAGGGCCAAAAGACTATTGTAAACAGTGTCCAAAACAGCATTTTAATGTCTGGCTGCTGGTGGGGCACCATAAAACATCAGGACTGACAGCGCATTTCAGTCTCAATTTGATGTCACATTTTTGGGTAAACATTTCTGGACTTGTAGGCCCTGTTTGGCACCGGCAACAGTGAGTTTCAGGCAGAAATATTGGGTAAACAGGCCCTAAAACAGCTACTTAATGTCTAGGTGGTGGTGGGGGCACCCTAAAACATAATGGCTGAGACCAGATTGCACTTCGATTTTAATGTACCATTTCTTTCTGCAACAATTCTGGACATTTATTGCCTGTGTTGCAGTGGCAGAAACAAGATGTGAGACAGAAACATTTGTAAACAGTGGACCAGAGTGCATCGTTTGGTCCGGGTGGAGGTTGGACGCCGTAAAACATTATGGCTGGGACCATATTTCAGTCTCAATGTACTGTGCAATTTTTTGGGAAATATTTCTGGACTTGTAGGACATGACTTGAACGTGCAGCCACAGAGTTAGGCACAAAAAACATTTAAACCGTGTAGAAAACAACACATTTGGGTCCGCAGGGTGGATGTGAGCCTGTAACTGCATGTCTCAAACCTGATTTCATTCTCAGTGTACTGAGAAATTTTTTGGGGAAACATTTCTGGACTTCTGGGGCATGATTTGAACGTGCAGCCACAGACTTAGGCCCCAAAAGCATTTAAACCGAGCAGAAAACAGCACATTTGGGTCCGCAGGGTGGGTGTGAGCCTGTAACTGCATATCTCAAACCTGATTTCACTCTCAATATACTGTGCAATTTTTTGGGAAACACTTCTGGACTTGTGGGACATGTTTTGAGCTGGCAGCAGTGAGTTTCAGTTAGACATATTGGGTAAACAGGCCCTAAAACAGCTACTTAAAATGTCTGGGTGGGGGTGGGGGGCACCCTAAAACATAATGGCTGAGACCAGATTCCACTTCCAATTCAATGTACCATTTTTTCTGCAACATTTCTGGACATTTACTGCCTGTGCTGCAGTGGCAGAAACAAGGTAGGGCCTAAAGACAATTGTAAACGGCAGTCAAAACAGCATTTTAATGTCTGGTTGCTGGTGAGGCATTATAAAACATCAGGACTGACAGTGCATTTCAGTCTCAACTTGATGCCACATTTTTTGCGAAGCATTTCATTAGCTAAGGGCCCTGTTTTACATGAGCAGAGCCAAGATTCACTCTCACATTGCTTTGGAAAATATATTTGTTCATAGTAAAGTGCTTATACTTGACATTTGTGGATAGGATATTAGAAGCAAGGAGGAAACATATAAAGAAAAATGGAGTAAGACAAAAGTAGGAAGGTACACGATTTATGGGCATGGTACTACAACTACAACAGGGGGACGGGGACGCAGGAACCCGGGAGTGGGGACATGCATGGTCAGGAGGAGGACAAAGTTACTTATATTCATATATGAAAGGGGATGGGAAATGGAGGAAGCACAAACAACTGGAAAAGATAAAATAAACAAGAGGATATAGATCGGAAGACAAAGAGGACAGAAACTTTTTTTTGTTTTTCTGAATTGTTTTTTTGGAGGGGGTTCTTTTTTAAAGGAGGTGGTGCAGAACAAGAAGAGGGACAAAAACAAATAAAGGAGAAGAAAAAGAAAGCAAAACTGGCCCACCACCACAGCCACAGGCCATTCATTGTTGCTGTGCACTGCCACTTGTGCCACTTGTGCCACCACCACCACGGAGCTCAAACAGGCAGTCCAACACCTTATCCTGGTCCACCATTATTTTTTGGAGTTCCTCCCGACCTCCTGTCGAAGCTGGTCGATGTCCTGGCAGACAGTTTGCACCTCAGTGCACGCAGCCTCCAGGTCTGCCCTGGTGACCACCACATGACTTGGGGGGGGGCTGCAGGATGCTCAGGGCAGGAGCGTCGCTGCCGGGTCCTCCATCATGCATCATGGGTGGGGGATGCTTCTGGATGTTCTGGATCCATCCTGCTGAAACCTCCTCCTCCCCCCTGGTATGGCACCCCAGAGCCTCAGTGCTGCCTCCTGCTGCTGCTGTCTCTTGCTGTTTTGAGAGCCAGTCTGCAGCATGGTGGTGCTGCAGGTGGCTCCTTTGCCCAGAAGTCCCAAAGTTGGACTCTGGTTTCCCCCTTTTAACATTTTTTCCACAAAGACTACAGACAACCACACTTACATCAACAGCATTTGTGGTAGAAAATGCCAACACTGGTGATGATCTTTGGTTTGGAGGGGTGCAAGCTAATGTTCCGGGGGGGCCTCTCCCTCTACATAATCATGCTGGGGCCAGGGGCTGGCAGACACAGGAGCCAGATGACCCTCTGGGGGGGCAATGGGCTCTGAGCCTGATTGCAGCTGCTGCTAGGTGGCTGTGGCAGGTTCCACATCCTGCTGCTGGGAGGGGGAAGCTGCTCCTGCTGACAGTGCTGCAGACTGGGGTGGGGAACCTGCTGGTTCAGGGCCAATGACCAGCGCCTGCTGCTGCTGCTGGGGGGTCACAGGCAGGGGCCAACTGCTTCTGCTGCTGGGGGGGGCCTCATTTATAAATGGCCACCTGTCAAGGCAAATGCATCCTCCTCCCCTTCCACTCTGTCCAGAGTCAGACCCATTACCACTAGTCCCTTGCATCATTATTTAAAAAAAAAGTTTTATTAAACTACTAAAGAAAAAATTAAATAAGAGTGGAAGTGAAACACACACACACACTCACACAAGATAAAGAGAGAAAACAGAACACAAGAGAAAGACAAAATTTTGTTAAATAAAGAAATAGGGAATGAACACACACATACACACACACACACACACACACACACACACAAAACACAAACTCTCACTCTCACTCACAATTCCCCAAACTATATATTTCTCTCTCTCTCTCTCTCTCTGTCTCTCTCACAGTCTCTTCTACTGTCTGTCTGTATCCTACAAACTGCAGGAAAAGGATGTAGATTCAGTAGTTTCCTGTCTGAGTACAGGCACACATGTGACCTGCAGTCTGCTTCAGAGAGCAAGTCACGTGACATGCCTTTCTTCCTAATTTCGCCTTAGTTAAATGCTATTGTGAAACTTACCAGTGGAAGCAAAATTTACAGGTAAAATTTCACTGCACAATATGGGTGAAATTTCGCACAACTACATGGGTGAAATTCCACATAACTATACAGGACAAATTCCACCCCAGGGTCATAATTTTGTGAAATGTTCAGGTGGGGAGAAATTGGTGATTTTGTCAGAATTTCGTCAGCAAAATAAAATTTCACTGCATCTCTATTTATAGTATATTGGGCGATATGTCATTTCTCACCAGAGGTGTGAAAACACATCTTGTCCAGGATTTTAAAAATGGCACATGCCATGTTTATAAGGTGATGTGCAAAAATTGCTATGTTGAAAGTCTGGAGTCAAAATATTGCAACTTAGTGAAGTTATGTGTGAATGCTGAAATAGTATAACATTCACTCATAACCAGGGCATTTACCACATCTGTACATCAAATTTTCAGCATAGCCTTCTTATTACCCCACCCAATGAACCTGTTAGGTGAAGATTTTCAAATCCCTGCTAAAATGTCATTCCACACCACAGGTACGGAAACCCATTTTGGGCAGGATTAGAGAAATAACAGCTATCACATTCATGAGGTGCTATGAAGAAATGGCTATGTTGAAAGTTTGGGGTCAAAATACTGAAAATTATCAGTTACTAGCCTGCATTCATAAATTTCCAACTTACTGTAGGCTCCTAACTGTATAATCTTTTTAACATTTGTGCCCCAAATTTTTTTAACATAGCCTTATTATGACCGTACCTCATGAACATGTGCAGAGAAAATTTTCAACTCTTGCCTGAAAGGTGATTTCATGCAGCAACTGCAAAATCAGCTTTTGGGATGTGAAAACACATTTTGGCCAGGATTTGAAAAATGACAGCTGTCATATTCATGAGGTACTGTGAAGAAATGAAAATTTGGGGTCAAAATATTGAAAATGACCAAAGTTACGTGCCTGTGCTTGCAAACTTCAATGTAGGCTCATAACTTTGTTGTTGTTTTAATATTTTTGTATGTCAAATTTTCAACATAGCCTTCTTAAGACCCCACCTCATGAATAATGGTTGAGAAAATGTTCGGCTCCTGTCTGAAAGGTGATTTCATGCAGGAACTATAAAATCACCTTATGAGACATATTTACCTAACTTCACTTGCATTGTTCATGAGGTGGGGTCCCAAAAAAGGCATGTTGAAAACTTGGTGCAAAAATATTCAAAAATTGGTAAGTTCTGACTAAGTTCAAAACCCCATTGAAATGTACTGAATGGCATACTTGATTTCCTCAGTTCCTGGTCTGGCATTGAAGAGTGAAGACATGTCTGTGGTCCAGAGAGGATTACAGCATTGGAACCTAAGAGGGTAAGTTAGGGATCGCGGTGGGTGCTGAGTGAAAGGGTAGGGTGGGGGGATAACTGCTCAACACACATCAATGGATGTTTTTCTTTTTTACAGGTTTACAAAACAAAAAAATTGAAGAGGGATGGTTTCCTCTATTACATGTAACATGTAACAACACTGGGGGATTAGGCAACCTCCAGTGACACTGTTATATTTGGCAGCACAGGGGATGGGTTCCCTGGTGCTACAAAAGGGGCAGTGTGAGGAGTGGCAGCTGGCATAGGAGATAGTGCACCCCATTCCATAATAATAAAGTGGGTTGGGATGGGGGGCAGTTATGGTGGGGGATGTAACCTGATATCGATAGACGGTTTTCTTTTTTACAGGTTTTACAAACAAATACATAAAAAAATGACAAGGGATGGCTTTTGTATTACAGTTAGTGACACTGGGGGATTGGGCACACTGTAGTGTCACTGTTATATATGGCAGTACTGGGAGTAGGCTTCCCAGTGCTATGTAACTAAAACGGGCAGGGTGGGGGTAGCAGCTGGAAGGGGGGGATTGGGCACCCCCCATACAGTTATTATAATATGGGTTAGGCTGGGGGAAGCAGTTATGGCTGCAGCTGCAACAGACATAGATGGGCGGTTTTCTTTTTTACAGGTTGACATGCTCCTCACATGGAAAGTCGCTTAGCTGTTTGCTAACCAGCTTCTTGTAAATCAAAGGATGAAAGCCATCTCTGATTACAGAGGATTGGTCCATTGAAGTACAAAAAGTTTCCACCCAGCAAACAGTGAGTGGTGTCACAGCCACACTGCTCATCGTTGGTGTAGACTGCCAAGCCCTTGCTATTTTGAATTACAATGGGCTCAGCAGTGACACACACCCAAAATCCCTTTTCACTCCTGACAAAACATTTGGTGCACAGGTGCATCAAATGTAACAAGGGAACAAGATCCTCCTCTGTTCTACTCTGCAAAGATTGTGTCAGGAAGGAGAAAAGGTTTGTAATTGGATGCCCAATGTGCCACAGCTTTTCCACCCAGTGCTTCTTCATTCTGTGCACTTGGACTTCTGTGTTCCTACATGAAAGCAGTGTGGTTTGGTGGTTAAAGCAATGACATGGGAACTTAGAAGTCACAGGTTCAAATCTCCTTAGAGCCCAACAATCACTGAGTGATCTTGGGCAACCAGTATACCTCCAAGTACAGTATTTTTTTTCCAGCCAAGGAAATGAGTAGAACATCAGTACTTCACTGCAAATGAGAACTTGCATCTCAGATGGGCTACCCTGGGTAAATACATTTTAAAGAACAAACAAAATAATATGACCACACTGTACACATGTGATAGGCTAAAATGAACTGCACATTGGCCTCACTATACAGGCCAAGGTAGGAGAAGAGGGAACTCAATAACAAAAGCTATGATCCAACATCTCATGAGCCTTCATTCTTCAGTCTGGGTGAGTGATGAGAAACTTCTAAAGGGCAACAGTACTCTACTGTTTGATTGATTGATCGATTGATTGACTCGCTACAATGGTCTGGGAATCTCATTATGACCACTTGTGGTGCTGATATTTAACTCGACATCCATAGAAATGCAGAATTCAAGAGACAGAGAAATGCCAATTCGTCAATTTTGTCCATCCCGCTGGTCACCTTGCTAGATATACTTTTCCAGTCACGCAGTTTGTTATATCTGAATATTCAATAAAGACAAAGATATCCACTAATCTTGATACTGTTTCTCATACAATCTCTGTCAATACTTACAGAATCCTACTAAAAACATGATCCTTTTCTGTCAAACCTCTTAACTTTCTTGTGCTTTTCATATCCTTTGTTTGTCTCAGTTCAGCTCACTAACCATGCATAATGACTGCTGCATATCTTGATAGTCTGTAAAGGGTTTTAAAATACAGTGTGCATTAGTTATGGTATATGAACTATTTTTTTTCTTTCCTTTCATTGTTTTCCTTTTGCTTTCAAGGAATTAATGTGGAAGACTGCTTCTGATGATTTTTTGCTCTGCTGTTGGCCTTTTTCCCCTCCCCAAACCACTGATTTGCATACTGCTACACACATACTTTGCATTGTAGACTTCCTGTTCTGAAAAGTTATAAACTCTTTCTTCATCAGCTCGCATTATGCAAATACATTCCTGTCCAGTTTCTAAAGAATCATGTTTCTTTGTAAGAAGTGCAGCTTTTACAAAATTGTTATTACAGGAGACAGCTTGGTAATGAAAAAATCACAGCAAATGTTTTAAATTGTTCACTTTGGGCTAGATTCATTAAGCCTCAGGAGTATAGGACAAAGAAACCTTGTGGGTGTTTTAAGTGCTGCAGCATGGAACAATGTGCATAAAGTACTGTTTTATGATGTGAAGCAGGACCTACAAAAGGCAAAAGAACTCCCACTCGGTTTCCATATTAATGGCCTATTTTGCTCTGTAAAAGCGATGCTATTTCAAGAGTATAAAAATCCTCAATCCACAAAAGACCTGCATGCCAAAGAGATTCCATTTTCACTTGCAAGTACTTGGTATGCTATGGTGGGACACCAAAAGGTTTGTTACTGGTACTTTTGAAAAGCAAATATATTTCTAAATACAATGTACTTGTTCAGCAAATTAGTCAGTTAAATTACTTTATCTCAGAAGTAATCTTTTGTTCTTTTTTTTTAAGATTTCTTTGGTCTTCCAAAAAATAAATCCATAGGAACATCACTCAGCAATCTGTTTAATTACACCACTGAGGTAGGTCACTAAAAATGGTATTGTTTTGTATTGTCTCTTTTTTTTGTATAAAATGACATGAAATCTTTGTATGACACATGGGCTCCGATATTCAGATGTTTAGCACAGTGCTATCATAAGTAGCACCATTCTAACTGGGCATTTCATGTCAGAATGGGACGGAGACCATAGTGCTCCGGTGCATGTTGCTTAGTGGATAGACTGACTGTTCAGAATACACCACTGTGCCCATGAACATTATGGAACCTTTTTGCATACAGAGTGCATTACTGTACTCTGTGGATTTTGGAAGTGGTAAAAGGCAGCTGTGACATTGCTATTTATCACTTCTAAAACCCTACCCTAAACAATATGCATAGTGATGTGTTTCTTTTGTCCACGGCAGCAGTAGTGCCAAACATAGACAATACCCACACACACCCTCCTCTTGATCCCTGAGATAACATTCAAATTAAACTTGGTAGTTTAGTGGCTGCATGATCTCAGAGAATACAGTTACAGCAAAGTTTATTTATTCAGCAGAAATGATAATGCATGGAAAGTATCTACAATGCAAATAATATTAAAACTTTCATTTGATATTGATAGACAGTGATGAATACTACATACTTTATAGCCCAATCTGTAGTGTTTGCAGCTAACAGCAACAGTTCTCCATGCAATGTTTCTCCATCTGGACTTTGACACTTAAATAGACTAAATCAACTCCTACCTTTAATGTACTATGTAATTTATTCCAAAGTGTTGGTGCATTGAAGTCAAATGCCATTTTTTCCAACTGGGTGCGGTATCTTGTCGTTCCAAGAAGCAAGAGGAATATGCTTCTAAGAACTTATGCAGAGATTGTCTTCCTAAACAGGTTTGTGATATACAGTGGTGTTACTGTCTTGTTGCAATTTCTGCCTCTCACATTTTGCAGAGTTCTACAACACACTATAATTCAATAGCAATTGCTTAACTTTGTCACAAAGCATGACACATTTATCACAGAGCCCTGCATCTTGCCATATTCCACATTATAGTGGTATATAATTTTTGATAGCTTTGAAGATATAAATATGGTTTGTTAGTCTCCTATTTGCCAAGGCAGTCCAGTTCAAGACATCATATAGAGGGAAACAATGTTGTGCCATCCAATTTTGTTTTTTATTATTTGTTGTTAATGCACCTGACATTTGAGTCAGCCCCCTTCCCCGAGGCCAGACCCAACCCCACCCCAGGATATCTGCCACATACTTCCTTTTGTTTATTACACAACAGTCTCTCCCTCCCACTCCTTTCAGGGTCTGGCAGTACCAGAATCCTACCTTCCTCCTGCTGAGATTGGAAGCAGAGGTTCCCTAGGCACAGAAGAGACAGGATAATAGGGTTAGGTCTTGAGCCAGCCCAGGATAATTCTGTGGAAAAGAGGTGTGTTTCCTTGTTTGTGGTTCCCAGTCCCTGGGACACTGACAAATGCAAGGCATGCTCATGCACACAGTGGTGCCTGACTAACCTGGTCAGTGCCCCCTTTCTTACTGTACTGATGCTGCACTGCCACTAGTGGTGAACCACTGTTGCAGTTGCAGCAGCTACCATCCCTACCTGGAGAAAGGGAGAATCCTTTTGGAAGCTTGATCTTCTTTCACAGCTGGCCCCCAATTAACAAAGCTTATTCTCCAACTTGGGTCACTGGTGTTGGGAGTAGTAGAGTTACCACTATATGGACTGGCCAGCCATGTTCCAGTTTTGATCTATATAGTACTGTGATGCAGCATATCAGGCTATGTCCAGGTGTTAATAGATATCATTCCTGTATCTAAAGTCACCATAATCTAGCTGTGGTAAGTGGTCTGGCTCAAGTCGACTCTTGGTCTCATAGGATAAACAATTTGATGCCTTTAAAACACCCCAGACCTTATCCTGAGTTCTTTATTGTGTTTGTTGATGTGTTTAGAGAAGGAAAATGTATTGCCAATCCATAGGTAAGGGTACTCGGGGGAGCATACCACCTCTGATATACAGGATCTCGCAACATGGCAGTACTAGAGAATTTAGATAGGCTGCAGGATGTCGTGTGTCTTCGACATACAGCAACAACATAGTTTTTTTGTTTTAGAGGGATGAAAGAGAAACCTATTTTTGTTCAAGTTCCCTGTTGGAAGATAAAGGCACATTATACTGTATCTTGTAGTTTACTTGGGAGAGAGTTAAGCTATTTACATTGCCCAACTGTTTTCTGTGTAAACCACAAACTACAATTTACCTATGTATTTCTTACTCTCACAATTATATGACCCTCAGGGTGCTAAATTCCTAGATTTATTTCATATTCAAGTCACTGTATGACCTTTGGTGTGTCAGTATCCTGTTCTAGTTGTATTTTATACTCTCATGATCATATTCCTTTTGGTGTGCTGCCCTCCAATTCCAGATTTTTTTCATATTCTTACTGTACCATCAGATGACCTATGGTGCATTGGACTCCTGGTAGTAAATTATTCTCATTATTGTATGCCCCATTGTGCTGGTCTCCTATTTTAGATGTATTTCAAATTCCCACCTTCATATGAACTTGGTGAGTTGGACTGCAATCCTAGTAGTAAGTTATAGTCTCATCATCCTATGACCTTTGGTGTGCTGGACTTCTACAGTATTTTAGATGTATTTCATATTCCCTCAATCATATGTCCAATGATTTGCTGATCATATGACCTCTGCTTGCTTTCTTTGTAGATCTTTTTTGTTTATGGATTTTACACATTAAACAAAATACATCATCAAGAAAGTGAGACCAGCATTCAATTATTAATCTTTATAGAAGCCAGACTTCCATGTCTAAAGAGAACCTATGCTATAACACAAGAATATTCAGAGCAGTAAAAGCATATTAGAATCAGAGAAACTTATGGGAACTAAATCCCCATAATATATTGGATTGGATCAGAACAACAGGATTAGGGTATGGTACAAGAAATACAAGACTGGTAGACTGTATTGATTACTGCCATTGTCTGCAGCTGGAAGGTTGATGTGAAATAACAGGCAAGCTACAAAAAGCATAAGACTCTGCCAGTTTCTGTCATTATTGAATAAATGCTACAGAAGGCATGTTATGCTAAAACCATTGGGAAACATGCAACCCAGTTGTAAGACTACTGGAACAAATTAGGCAGTACTCTTATCATTCCATCCCCTAGCAATAAATCAAAACAAGGGTCTCATCATACAGGAAGTCCAGTTTTCACCCAACATCGATAAAACCCAGAGTAAGCCACAAGCATATATGAAAAAAATAAATAATTTGGGTTACTAAACTAAAGGCTTTGCCATCCTACCGTAGTTGGATTTTCACTGGAAACACTGTATTGAAGGAAAAGTTAATGTCACTGAGTTTCTTTTTCCACTGTCAAATCTGTTTTTTTATCATATTCTCAATGAAAAGCTGAGGTCCTGATAAAACCGTACCCTACTACTCTCCACCTTAATGTCTGAGACTCCCCAGACTTTTCCCAGTAAAACATCTGCTGCTATAGAGAGCTCATCTTGGGTATTAGTAGTAGTAGAAGTAGAACATTCATTCAAGTATGAACATGAACAATCCTCATTGAGTCATATGGCTCATTTTCAATGGGTACCATTACCCTACAGAAACCTAATTACATACAAGTAAATAGGGAAGCAAGTATCAAACAAGTACAAACAGCATACATTTTTACAAGATACAAAATCACTTCAAAATGCAAACTTCACTTACAGTATAGAAAACATAATATTTGCTATAAATGGGGAATTATATTATTCAACACTAACTTGAGAAATAGACTAGTAAGTGCAATGAGTATTGAGAGAAACTTTATAAGCACAAATATTTTCAGCCATAGTCAAGATTGGGACAATAAGTTACAGTAGCAGCTGACTGGTCTATTGCAGTAGCCATTTATGAATATTATCAAATTTTACTGGCTTCAAATTATGTATTAACTGTGTCAGTACAGAATTCCAATGATAGGGCCTCTGGAACAGAAGGGACACCCTGCCAAAATCTGTGTTCCCAGAGGGAATCAACATTTGAATGCCATCTCATGATCTTAGCTCTCTCCGGACTGATTTTATTGCCAAGTTTTCTAAAACAATTTCTGGTAGGGACCCTTTTTTAACCCGTAAACATAATGTTTAAAATATGAAGTTTTCTACCATCTTCTAGTCTTAGCCAGTTTAAATCCTTGTATAGAAATCAATGAGGTCTTGTACATGGGGCATCAATAACAAAACACACAAATTTATGGTATAGTACCTCTACCTCTACATCTACCTCTGTCTCTACTTCTTGGGACTAATCTTCCCTTCTGATAAACCTAAGGGTGACCATCCAAGTTATGTGCAGTGCAATTTGGCTATTTAAGAGTCAGTTTTATTCATTTTTTTCTGTCATTGTGTCATGTTTTTATATTGGTTTATATAGATTAGTTTTATCTGCTGTCTCTGTTTTATTGTACTGCACAATGAGACTCCAGGTAAGGGTGTCATGAATTAATAAAATCTATTACTACTACTACTACTCTATATTAGTAAATTCAGTTCTTGATGTGCCACCATAGATGACATATCCAGAGTCAATAATCAGAACGTTCATTGTATCAACAATTTTTAGTCTAGCATCCCTAGGTAAATTGTTTTGAACCCTATACAACACACCAAGTTTCTGATTCAGACATAACCAATATATCAACATGCACATTCAATATACAGAAACTGTCTATTCATGTACCAAGATATTTATATGCTTGGACTTGAAATTTATTACCACTGTGTGTGAAAATATTAAAATTTGTGTGTACATTTTTACCCTATTTGTATGCCTCAATAGAATAACATGTCATTTAATGTCATTTAACACCTGTCTGTGATTTAAGAAAATGCAAGAAGCCTAAAACTTTCTGAAGAACACAGTGGACATTGGCGTGTGTATTGTCTGTACCATACCCAACAGCATGATCAGTGTATAAGTAGAATTTAATTAGAGGATCTGGGAAGTAATTGGAATTCATGTATACAGATAAGTCAGTCAGGATGAAACGCAGTGTCACAGGTTTACTGCATGACAAAAGAGATTAACGCCAATTGAAATTCCATTGTTTACTGTAGTAACTCTATTGCAGAATTCTGCAGCACTGCCTTCATCCTGGGTGGCTTCACTGTATGTTAAACAATAAAGAGCTGAAAATAAGGCCTAATGGTACTTTAGTTACTGCTGGGAGGGGATTTGATTGTTAAAAATTCAGGGTGACTTGCCATAGTCATCCCATCAAGTAGTTAGTGAACCTTTTCAAGGCAACCACTGAAATACCCAAGGATTTAAGTTTATCCAATAGTAATAATAGTAAATAACTTTTTTGCACTTGTTTTTATAGGGATGATTACATATTTCCAACCCCTGATAAAGCTGATCTTACCAATGTGCAGAAAATCATTTTTAATTCTCAGCCTGCTTTTAGAAATGCCAGATCTTTGGCATCTAAAGCTCTTCCTTACAGGAATAATTGTATGAAATGTTTTCATGCTACACACATCAAACTACCCAAGTGATATGCATGCTGCATGTATGATTTAAATGTTAAATTGGAACCAAATGCATGCATGTGGCATGAATGCAGGAAGCAAGTGTGGAAACCATGATTTTTATGTTAAATTGGGAAAGACTGCATGCATGTGGCATGCGTGCATAAAAGCAAGTGGTCACTGATAACTGCATATGTAAAAGTTAAGTGACTTGCTCAGGATCACACCATACACAAATGGGAGTTGATGAGATTCAAACCCAGCTCTTTATGAATCCAACTCTCCTGGCTTGTAATTCAGTGCCTTTAACCACTAAGCCATACTGTCTGCACACATGTGGCTTGCTTGTACTTCAATACATACTGTATCTGAATACATCTGCATGCATGTGGCATTCTTGTAGTCAGTGTATACTTTTCAGTTTTCCTTTCTCTCCCTCATCTCATTTTCACAGTTGAACTGTAGCACTCATACCAATGGAAACACATGTTTTTCCCACCCCCAATACACAAACTTACCCACAAAACCACATAATTACTTCTATCTGGCCTTTACTCCTACTATTTTTTGTCCATAGTTTTGATTGCTTACACGCAAACAGACTTTAAGGTGCAACCCACAAACGTAGCAATAACGTGACACACACTCACACACACAACCATATGGCCAGTTCCCCCAACCCCCCAATGCACACACACTGTAACGGGTATGGCCATGCTGCTAAAGACAACTCAGCAACTATAGATATAAGTAAAAAGTCTCTTACTTGAGTACTAAGGAGCCAGAGGTAGGAGTCTTTAAGGGATGATGTCCATGGTCAGAGTGCTGGGACGTACCCCCTTGAAATGAATGGGATTATTTTCTATTACCATTTTATACATTATGACGGTGAGCTGGATAATAATGAAGACCACTGTTCTACTAACATGACCCTTGTCAGTCGAGCTGTGGCCTTCATTAGTCTCCAACTCTCCATCAATAATGTATAAAATAGTAATTAAAAATACCCCCATTGATTTCAATGGTGCACACCCCTGCAGTCTCCTTTGCCCTTTGTCATAATGTGCCTAAGCATGGGGATGTGGAGGTCAGCTTCATGGGGGGGGCATAAGCCTGACTATAGTGAAGCTCCAATAGTCTGTGCATACCATACAGTTTAAATGTCTGGGAATGCAAGGGACAGCTCTAGAATGTCTGTAACATTTCTAAATGGTAAAACCTATTTGGTTTGACTGAAATGGGATATGCAAATCAGGAAACATTCAAAAGTATAAGATTCATCTGTATATACCTCAGAGAAGTGCATCAGATTTTGGCTTAAACCCACCCAGTTATTAGCCAATTTTTTTCCTGGTTGAAGTTCACCCCCAAAAAAAGCTTTGTTCTGATTTTTCTCCCTGAATACATTCCATTCAATATCCATCCCCTAGGGGCCATGAAGCCACCCAAAGGTGAAGAAACATGAAAAACACATCAGTATTTCAGTCCTTCCTCCTTCCCCAATCCTCCTGTAAAAAAAAATATTTACTTTTACATACCTGGCCATATGACTAGAACCTGCAGCCTGGCATAGGGTGCCACCAGCCCAGTTTTTAGTCTGCTCCCGCTCACTCTTTCACCAGAAACTGGATGCTAGAACTGACCATCACAGGTCCCCAACATGGTCTGCGACCAAGTCACCTCACAATATGAATCCACCTAACCTGGATTTTTCCCTTCTTGCTTGGTTGCTGCTGTGGCTGCTGCCACACTACACTGATCAAGGCCTATGAAGGCCACCTACACTGCTGTCACCACTGCTGCTAAACCTAGCTTGCGGCCATGGGGGTCTGTCTGTTTCTTTTTTGTAAGGTGAGCCTAGTAGAGTAAGTAGGTAGCCTAGTCTTGAGTTAGCTTCTAGCTCACTCTCTGCCTCTCAGCCACCAGGGGAGATGGAGACTCACCATCTGTATCCCCCTCCCCCCGGTCGCCCCTGAAAAAGGGACTTCTAGGCCCAGTGAGCTTACCAGGTCAACAAAATTCAATAAATAAATAAATAAATAATAAACGTGGAGCAACAAAAATATGCTGTCATAAAACTGCTGTTGAGAGTTCACTGCCCACTGACTCCTCCAAGCTGTAGTATTCAGCCTGTCTACTCTGCGGTTGGAAAGACAGTGTCCACTTGCAAGGCTCATTCATGCTTTCTTGGCTGGAGCTCATCCACATCACATGTGATTGTGCTGCCACTAATAGGTGGGGAAAGTGGACAACACAGTACAGACACAGTCAAGTCTGGAGAGTACCTGCAGCGTGAGCACACACAGGTCAGGTGGGCACTTATTGTGCAAAAGATTAAATCCAAATTTAAAGTCATTACTGCCCCACCATAAGAACAACCTAGGCACAAATATGGGGGGGCGGCAACTGTGCCCCTCTGCCCTACCTAAATGTCACCCCTGCTTAATGGTAGACATTCATTCTCAGATGCTAATACAATCGTTTCCACTGTGTTCTGAGGTATCATAATTCCATGTTTCATGATGTGTTGTGATTATCAGGTGGGTAAGTGCCCCTCGTTGTCCCTCATTTTGAGTGTCCATGTCCCTCATTTCAGTGACAAAATGTGAGGTATCGTGCATGCTTTCAAGATCCTGCTCAATACAGAGAGTGCTGAGCATGGCCATAGTGTATATGCTCAGTACAAAACGACAAAGGGAAAAAGTGAGCTAAAAGAGTCATGGAGAAACACATTTGTAACACTAAATATGCATAAGGGATTTGCATGGTCCAAAACAAAAAGGATAGGCTTCACAACACAGAGGGCCCTCTTCATACATCTGGAATGGGGGATGATGACTGGTTCTATCCTAGGCAATTAATACAATAAGCAAACAATACTTTACCGATTAATGGCAATTTAATGACAAAAATCAAAAGCCATTGAATAACTTTCAAAAGGATCAGAATTAATGAGTTTACCTATTTTTTATGGGAATTCAAATAAAATGTATATTAATGACTAATTGCTAGCAGTAGTAAAAGAAATAGAAACTGATGTGTTTTTTAGATGAGGTTTGCACCAGCTTAGTTGCTGCACCCGTGGCAAGCATGCAGCATGTGAACCTAATGTGATGTTAAAATGATGTTCATACCAGCTTAACTGCTGCATTCACGTCAAGCATGCAAAATGCAAACCTGATGTAATTTTTAGAAGATGTTCATACCAGCTTATCTGCTGTACAAACGTCAAGTTTGTAGCATGCAAACCTGATTTGCCTTAGTGTATGCGAACCACATGCAAACACTGCACAATAAAGCATGTGGCATGCATTCTGCATGTACGCAGCACACCTACAGTATATTTCTGTAAGGGCTCTGGCTACATGAATCATGCTGGTGGCAGCAGATCTATTCATACTGGCTGCCTTGCTCAGTATTACCTTTAACATTGTCCTGTGATCTCAATATTTGAGCTGGCCATTGCTGAAGGGCTTGTGTGTCACAAAAGAGATGTGGTTGCTGTATTCAGAATCATGTTGCTGTAGGGGTGGCAGGAATATACAGTGTAATACAAGTAGACAATTCACCAAAGTTATTTCTCCATTGATTGGGACTAAATATGACCAGAAATCAAAAAATCCAGCTCAGCCAACCTCAGTAAAATGATGAAAATACCAATATAGAAGAGGGAGAGGCCTCAATCCAATCCAGGCTTCTTGACTACTTGGACAGATTGGAATGGCGGACCCACTCACCCAAGCAAGATGATCCTGCCCCAGTTTTGAATTTCCATATGGCATCTAGACAGAACTGTATAGTCCTGCATTTTAGGGAACTAATCCTTCATCAGCAAAAATTACGAGCCAGAAGGCAACCCGAACTATATCAGTCATATCAATAAATAGCTGAACAAAGACTTGATCATGAGGGGGGTGGTTCCTTGAAATGTGAGATTTTGTGGTTTGGTCTGGATGCTATTTGGAAATTGAAAAAAAAAATGGTTGAGTTGTCTTACTTGGGTGAGTGGGCCAGTTATTCTAATTCATGTGACCACCCTGGCAGTAGGTAGCAGAATTCTCCATTTTGGGGGTGGGGAGCCTAAAATAAACAAACAGACCCAAAGAAGTATGGGGAAGAAGTTAAAATGGCCATCTAAAGAGTATGTTGTTGAAACTGTAAACTCCATCTAATAGATCTCTCTTGGGACACAAGCACATGCATGCATTCATGCATTTTCACACAACTGGCAGTTCAGGACACAGGGTACTTCTGTAAGGGTCAGTTTCTTGCAGTGTTTGCACATTCTGACATTTTCCCAGTTATCTCCCAGATTTTTTTTCTACCAGGAGTCCAGATCCTGGTTATAAAAAACCTGTCTAGAGCCCTGGTTCACAGTAGGCTTAATCCATTGACGGAAAATGGGATGTTAGCATTTTGGCTATGCTGTGCCCACCTCTTGTAGAGACAGGTCAACCATCTGAGTGCCAAATTCTGACTTTCTTGGCAGTAACAGGTTCAATATAGGAGGGGTACAAGAACAAGGTTGCACAATGTGAGATTTGAGGAGGACAGATTAAGGGGTAAAGTGAGGAAGTTCTTTTTAACAGAAAGGGTGGCGGATGCATGGAATAGCCTACCCCAGGAGATGGTGGGAGAAAGCACAGAGGTGGGATTCAAACATGCATGGGATAGGCATAAGGGACCCCTAGAGGTGGGAAGGAGATGCTAAAGCCACTGACAAAACAGTGCCAGGGGCCACTGATACAGGTAGGGTATACTGGCAGACTGAATAGGCCTAGCGGTCCTTATCGGCCACCAATTTCTATGTTTCTATGCTTCTATCTTGTTGATAAGGGTGTCAAAAGCATCTGATAGGTCTATACACAGTGGTGCTGGCCAGGATGCAATGCAGTAATTCTGCAGTATAACACAAAATGTTGCAGTATGCTGCAGGGAACAATGTAATTTAATGGCAATTAAGCCCTTTTTTTTGTGCAATATTTTCTGACAAGTCACTTTTTGAAAGTTATTGTATTACATTATGTCTGGCTCCAGTGTTAATGGCCCCGTCTACTGACTTTTTTCATCCAGGCATATTAACTGTCTCTAACCACCTTTGTTAATGCTCTGGCACTACTGTATTTTTCTCTAAATCCTTATCAACAAGTGGTCAAGATTTTAATAGAAGCCAGGTAATATTTTAGCTGTACACTTATCAAACTTTCAAATAATTTGGACATAAAGAAGAGCAAGTAGATTGGTCTGTAATTATTTAGTCCATTTCTGCTCCTGATTTGAAAATTCATGGGTGGCTTGGGGGAAAGCTAACTGGTGTAGGGGTAGGGGCAAAAATGATGAACTGAATTACAAGCTGGCTAAGTAGGATGCTGCAATTGGAGGTGGTGAGAGGGGAGCTCTCAACTCCAAGGCCAGTAATGAGTGGGGTGCCACAGGGCTCTGTGTTGGGGCCAGTATTGTTTGGGCTCTTCATATCAGACATTGCACATGGGGTGGTGAGCAGGATAAGTCTGTTCACTGATGACACCAAAATTGTAGCAGTGGTGAATGGAGAGGAGGGATGGAAGCAACTGCAGGGGGACCTAAGCACACTAGAGGAGTGGTCAGAGAGGTGACAGCTGGGGTTCAATGCAAAGAAGTGTAAGGTTATGCACTTTGGGGTGAAGAACCCAATGAGATAATACTGGCTGTGAGGGGTTAAGCTGGGGATTACTGAGGAGGACAAGGATCTACGGGTAATGATAACAGGGACCATGGAAAACACTGCCCAGTGTAGGAGAATGGCTGCAAAAGTGAACAAAATGCTTGGGTGCATAGCGAGGGAGTTTTCATCCAGGCAAAGGGAAGTGATCTTGCCCCTCTACAGGTCGCTGGTAATGCCACACTTAGAATACTGTGTGCAGTTTTGGAGGCCTTACCTAAAGCGTGATATCAGGCTACTGGAGGGGGTGCAGAGGAGGGCAACAAAGATGATATGTGGAATGGAAGGAACAGACTATGACAGCAGGCTGAGAGACCTGAATATGTACACCCTGGAGGAAAGAAGGGACAGGGGGGACATGATAAAGATATTCAAGTATCTGAGGGGAATCAATAAGGATGGGGCAGATGGGATCTTTAAGTTAAGGAGGGGGAGGGTCACAAGGGGGCATGGGCTAAGAATAGATGGGAGAAGATTTAGGAAGGAAATGAGGAGACACTATTTCACAGAGAGGGTGGTAGCAAAATGGAACGCCCTACCAGAATGGGTGGTATCATGTAAATCTGTGAACAGCTTCAAAAGAGCATGGGACAGGGAACAGGGGAGAGTGAAGGTAGGGGGGGTGGCAGTGGGATGACAAAGGGAAGGGGGATTGGGGCAGCTGTAAACTAGGGGTGCTAGCTGCACACTCGAGCAGACTTAGATAGAACGGGTGGTCTGTTTCTGCTGGCACATTCTTATGTTCGTAAAATTGGGATGACTTTAGTGCTTTTTTTTTTTTTTGCAAATAACTATATTTTATTTTATCAAACACCAAAACATGAACAAAACAACCCCCCATTCCAATAAACCCCAATACATCGTGGTACAGTAAAATGCAATAAAACACAATAAACAAAACAAACCCACAGCCAAACCCACCCCAAATCCAACCATCCCTCCTAACCCGGCAGCTTTACAAAATAAAAGAAAAAAGGCAAAAGGGAAACCAGATAGCTTAAGAATCAACATACTATAGCGATAAACTGTATCCTGTTTATGAAAATCCTGTTAAACCCATTCGAGGCCTGATTAAAAAAAGGAGATGAAGTAAGAAATAAAACAAAGCGGGGGGATAGAGGATATATTGAGGCAGCCCTATCTATTCCGCAAGGAATAATAGGAGAGGAGGTTGGTACACTAGCCTCTGGGAAAGTAACATAACGTAGGCTAATCCTGACTACACTAGTAGCCGAATTTGTCCTTCAAGCGCTGGTAAAGATTGCCCCAACATCTAGCAAATTTCTCGCTAGAATTAAAAACTTTAGCTACGACCCTTTCCACATTCAAGGCTTCCAAAAATGTATCCCACCATTCCTTGCATGAGGGAATCCCATCCCTCCGCCAGTAACGGAGGAGCAACAACTTTGTCACTAAAGTAATCAAGGCTACTTGGTACTTTGGATTGTCAAGGAATGGGAACCTGCCAAGAATGCAGGCATCAAGATTAAAATAAGGTGTGACATCACAAAGGGGGGCTATCCATGACCTGACCAAGTCCCAGAACTTAACCACTTTGGGGCACTCCCAAAGTTTGTGCAAGCTGGTGGCCATGGGGTTACCACAATCTTTACACTCTGGGGAACTAAGTCTATATATGCGCGAAAGTTTAGATGGAGAGAGATACAGATTGTGTAAGATGTTAAATTGAAGACCCCTCAATCTATCTTGTTTGATACAAGCGTATAAGTCCAGCCAAACCTTTATCCAGATCTCTTCCGACCAGTTCAAGGATAAGTTCACCTTCCAGTAATGCGGAATAGGGGAGGCATCAGAATGTCTCTTTGCTAAAATAAACTTGTAAATTTTCGAGATTGCATTATTTGATAGTGCCAAGTCTTTTATCTTTCTTATCAATCTTCCAGCCTCCTCGGACCCTGGTCCACCCTCCAGGAAGGAGCGAATTACACCTTTGAATTTGGTACAGCTGCAACCTATCCCTCGAGTCAATCATAAATTTTTCTATCAACAGAGGGTGGGATAGGGAAGCCATCTGAAACAAAATCTTCCTCTAGGTTTGTGGGAGGTTACGTACACATCTTTTTAATGGCTGGTTGCCAATCAGAAGGTTAGGGTTCTTGATAAGGGGTTGCGTCAGGTCTCTGTATAAGGATATTCAGAAATGAATAGAGCTGGTGCAAGGCCCTAATGTCCCAGCCGAGCGGGGTACCTTTGAGTTTGGGGGACTTTGGACCAGGGGTAAATCTGAGGACTCCACATCTAGGTTAACACTCTGGCCCATCAAGGAGATCTAGAATACCAATTTACAGAGGTCATTATCAGCCCTGAGGCCCATTAGGGCCGATCTTGCCACATGACTGGCCAAGTAGTAAATATAAAATCCAGTAACTGCAAGCCCCTTCCTTCCTTAGTCGGTAAGTTTCCGTAGTTCCACGGGGTTTGCCATTCCATAAAAAGTCCACACAATATTTATGACAAAGGTTAAAAGATTTAGGAAGATACACATTGAGATTGAAGAGAAAATAAAAAATTCTCGGCAAAATCATCATTTTAATTTTGTTAGATCTCCCCCAGAAAGATAAGGGAAGCTTAGTCCATCTTTCTAAATCCTCTTTGATGGATTTAAGCAAGGGCTTAAAATTCAAATCCGGTAACTCGGTTAGGTCTTTAGAAATTTGGATACCCAAATAGGGTAAAGATTTTGTTTGCCAACATAGGCCCAGGGATGAACACCAACTCCGTTGCAACTGAGGGCAAAGTGGGTAAACCGTAGTTTTACTTTTGTTCAGCTTGTATCCCGAAAATTCACTAAAGCATGAGATAATTGAAAACAAGTGCGGAAGTGAATCTTGACTATGCCAGGTATGAATTAACAAATCATCTGCAAAGGCAGACAATTTAAACTCAGACTCCCCTATACACACCCCATGAACTCCATTGTCCATCTTGATAGCTCTAATAAGGGGTTCTAGATATAAATTAAATAGAAACAGGGAGAGAGGGCATCCTTGACGGGTGCCCCACAACAACGGAAAAGGGGCTGAAATTAAATTGTTACAGGAAATCCTCGCTGTGGGACACGTATACAGTATTCTAATATAGTCCATAAACTTATCCGGAATGCCAAATTTAGACAGTACCTCAAACATAAATTCCCATTCCACCCTATCGAATGCCTTTTCTGCGTCTAATGAGACCAGAGATGCTTCCATGTCCGGACTCGCAGACTCCTGAATTAAGTAGAACAACTTTCTAAAGTGGTCCGCAGACGAGCGACCTGCCACAAACCCGACTTGCTCAGGGCTCAACAGCCCTATCCATGCTGCCTTCATTCTAGTGGCCAAAATCTTAGCAAAAATCTTGATATCAATATTTAATAAGGATATTGGTCTGTAGTTGGTCACCAAGTCTAAGGATTTGTCGGGTTTGGGTAAGAGAATTATTCTCGCCTCAAAGAGGGAGTGGTCTTCTATCCCCTGCTCGTGCCAAAAGGTATAAAGTTGTTGCAACAGCGGTATCAGGTGCTCTTTAAAGGTCTTATAAAATAAAGCTGTAAACCCATCTGGCCCTGGTGCTTTGTCCAGCTTCAAAGCATCGATAGATTGGGAAATCTCTTCAGATGAAAGAGGAGCCTCTAACATCTGGCTGAAGTCCTGGGAGAGTTTAGAAAGGGAATATTCACAGAAATTCTCTATTCTAGTAGCTCATCTGCAACAGTGGCACACTTGAGTATAAATTTTTATAAAAGTCAAGAAAAATATTCAGTATGCCCTCTGGATCCGAAATCAAGTCACTCGTTCATGGGTGTCTCAATGCAGCTACCCACTTTTGTCATGGCCCGCTGTTTCAATTGCCATGCTAAAATTTTTCCAGCTTTGTTACCTTACCCTATATAAGACGCCCTCAATCTAGAGGCTGAACTCTCCACCCTCTCTTTCATGGTCTTTCCATACCAAGCCCTAAGAGTAGCAAGTTCGTGCTCTTGGTCATAAGACCTCGATGTCTCACCTAAGGCATCCAGGGCCTTAATTTTCTCCAAGCAATTAGATGTCAAGCATGCAATTTTCTTTTACGGATTGATGCCAACCTGATCAACTCACCCTCCATGTAGCCTTTAAGGCCCCCACACCCGATCGACTGCCAGTATTGATCCCCAATTGGATTTGATGGAGTAGGACATAAATGCCTGGAAACGGTCCAATAAAGGGGGTCCTTAAGTAGGCTATTGTTTAGAGACCATGAGTAAGATCTAGGTGGTAGAGATAATGGCTGACACCGAAGGCTAATGGGGGAGTGATCCGAGATTACCTGACTGGAAATAGTAACCTCTTGGATCAAAGTAAGGATCTGGTGGCTAACTAAAAAGAAATCAATACGAGAGTAGCTTCTATGAACAGGGGAATAGAAGGTAAACTCTCTGGCAGTTGGGTTAAGTAGTCACCATGGATCGGTTAGGCCTATCGAGGTAACAAATTCCGACATTGATCTCTGGGCTGGAGAAGGGAGGAGACCTTTGGACCATGAACGATCCAAGCGATTGGACTGCACCAAATTCCAATCCCCTCCTAAGATTATGGGTTTATCAGCTAAGGGTGCTATAAGTACCGCCAGCTGCGTGAAAAAGGATGGTGATTCCTGATTAGGCCCATAAATAGATCCCAGCACTAAACTTGCACCCCCCAACTTCCCAACCACAAAAACGAACCTACCTTCAGGATCGGAAACAACTTCCGATGGGAAAAAGGGAACCTTATTGGCCACCAAAACGGCTACCCCTCTTTTACTTGTAGAAAAGCCCGCTCCAAAAACCTGTCCCACCCATCTTTTTTTTAGAAAGTGGAGCTGTTCAGGGAGCATATGTGTTTCTTGGAGAAATACTATTGATGGATCGAAGTGCGCCAGATGGTTTAAGATGATATACTTCTTCTTATTGTCTCTACCCTCCTTAATGTTCCATGAGACAATGTTTAGATTAGAAGCCATAAAATAACTCTATACAGGATACATCCTGAACTATTAAGCTGCTGTCTCCCTCCCCAAAAATCCCTCAAATACCTAAAACTGAAAAGGGAAGAAATCCCTCCGTTGAAATACCCCCCCTTACCCCAATCCCTACTGTTGCTATGCCTCCCTGCCCCAGGCCGACTCCAATTCTGTTGGTCCGTGGCACGCTCGGAAGGTGGGGCCTCTCCCTCTTATGAAAAAAAAATCTGTTTATCATATCCCCACAACTTAGCAAGCCCTGTAAGGCTATTAGTAACCGTACCCATTCTACCATGTTCACGTTTCAGTTAGGTTAACCCTACCCCATCCCCTATGTAGGGTAGTAGGATACAACCTTATTAAATGCAAAAATTAGCCATCAACTACCTTCCCTATATAATTAAACAATTAAGGTATCCTAACAGTGGGCAAGTCAGAAGTAATTACAGTAAAAGCCAGAGGGAAGGAAGAAAAGTACCATATCGCCATATATCAACACTAACGCTTCCCAGTAATTCAGCCCAGAAAATACCATAAACCTAGAACACTTAGGCAAGGCCACTATTCTAAGACCCCACTGGTGGCCTCCAGTTTATAATCGAGGGGTAAATAGTTAGCGGGTCCCAACCCAAAACCGAGTAAGGAAGAAGTAGCCAGGCGAAATGCCAGAGTGCAGTTGCAACTAATTGGGTAAGTAAATAAATAACAAAGCTTCGGCAAGGCCAGACACCCGCCATAACTCTTAGGGGGATCTAAACGCCCTCTGCCCAAAATGGCAACATACCAGGGCTGCCTTTATCATGTGGAGGGGGTCCTCCATAAAAACATGATGGAAGCAATCAGGGGTGTCTTTACAACGACCATGTACCTGTTCCCTTTATATAGGAGCCTCCATTGGGTACCACTCCGAAGACCGAGAGGTCTCCCTCCCACAAGTAGGCAAATACAAGAATAAAGTAAAGTAAAACTTCAAGTAGTAACGAGTCCAATGCCCCAGTAGTATGCCTAGAGGAAGAAATTAACATAAAAACAAGTAAACAGTGGCTGTATAAAATCCCAACACTCTACAGGTTCGATGGAAAATTTCACACTTTGCAATTATATAGGTCAGTCCAAAAAGTCCACTGTATCCCGGAGAACTTCCTCATGGTCAGCCCCTCTCAGCCTTTGGGAAATAAGTCTGGGAATAGCTCTTTTAGTGACTTTAGTGCTTCATCTGAAGATTCGAAGAGCTTTTTTCCATCCTTGAGAGTAACTTCTAATCTGGCAGGGTATAGCATACGGTGTTTCACCCCAGCAGCCCAGAGTTTTGATGTAATGGGACGGAAACTGGCTCGAGCCATCCTGTTCTTCACTGTTAAATATGGCACCACACGTAATTTCTTGCCTTCCCAGAGGATGGCTGAAAGTTTCCTCGCCTCCTTTAGTATGTGCTCTCGATCAAGGTAATTTAAGAGCTTGAAGATTATAGGCCTTGGAGGATCCGGGGGAGAAGGCTTTGCCCTTAAGGCCCGATGTACCCTTTCTATAACATATTCGGGCCCATTAGGCGAAGGCCCCACCGTCTTTTTGAGAAACTTTTGCAAAAAAGTGATTGTATTGGTGCCTTTCTTCACCTCCGGAGCCCCAGCAGTACAAGGTTATTTGCGATTCCTTCCTTCAAGGTCGCCTAGACGATCTTCTAATTTAGCTAGTGACCTCTTGTACTCAAATCATGAGGGGCTTTTGCTTCTCTGCACTGGCCTCTAAAGATGAGATTCGAGCTTCAAGGCCAGTGACCCACTGAGCTAGTTGCGTTAGTGTGGGCTAGAAATCGGCAACCTCCTCAATGAGTTTAAATAATGCATCTTTGATTGTTGATAGATCTGCATATATCCGAGAGGGCGTGAGATCGTCTGGCTGGGCCGCCGGAGAAGAGCTGCGCCGAGGACGTTTCACCTCCAGTTCTTGCTTCGATTCTTCCATTTTAGCCGGATTGACCAGATAAAATAAACCTCTGGACAGTTCACTATCTTAGAGTAGGATTATTGCAGAAGAAAGCCGTAAAAAATGCGAGGAAAATTCGGTATTTAAAAATGAAAGAGATAGCCCCTTATGCTAGCTGCTACGCCTTCGAGCGCAACACGTGACTCCTCGACTTTAGTGCTTTCTTAATTTGATGGTAATTCTCTGGTTGATATGCAAATATTAAACATGGTAGGTAATGGATTCCTTATGACTGGGGAGGTGTATTTAAGTAAGTTTGTTGGTAATTTGACAAGTCCAATTGACTCTGAAGTGCCCAGTTTGAATAGTTTACGCAGAACCTCTTCTGGTTTTATTTCCTATAGTATAAACTCATTTGTTCAGTTCAACAAAGTTGCCCAGTCTGTTTTATAGACATTCTGAGGTTTACCTGTCATGTATATGGCATCACTGGCCATTCTGGTAAATAAATAATTGAAGCCATTGGCTACTTTCTCTCCCACTGGAGTCAACTTACCAAGCACCAGAAATGCACTTAGGAGCTCAGGTCTACCTGACAACTGGAGCTTGTGTACAAGTCCCCAGTGATCTGTTGGCTTTGACTTGATAGGTCTACAAGTGAGGTTTTGGAAAACTTTTGTTGCATCATTTTAATCTCATGTAGGTACAATATTTATTTTAGCCTGTCAGTAACCTGCCCAATTCCACTGGGATCTCTGGCATTTTGTCCAAGTTTTCATCATTTATCCCTCAAGTGTCTAAACTTAGATGATTATTATACCATGGGGCATTATTATACCCTGGGGAAGCCTGGATGTACATTGAGTCATCATTTGCCATAATTTTTCTGTGTTTCTGTCAGAAGAGGCAACGTCATCTGCATTTGCTTCTAGAGTTACTGAGTAAATGCATTCAATGGTTATTAGACTTTGCTTCAAATCAAATTCCAGAGCCTTTCTGAGCCATGTCTCCATTGTGTCTAAAAGAGCACCACAACTTAAAAGCTACCAACTGGTAAGGGAAACATATATATATATATATATATATATATATTTTTTCAATTTAACATGTGAGACATCAAACACAAAATGAAGAGGCTAAAGTCCCCTATATGTCATTGCTCACCAAGGCTTCATCACGGGTTGTATTCATTCACAGGAACACACCTTTTATACCACATTTATACTGGCCCAATAATCCAATTACAAAAATGTGCAAAATGCAAATAAACTGTACTAAATGATGAAAAGGAAATATGGTAGTAAGAAAGTACAGCAGTGAAGAACATGTAAATCAAAAGGAATAAGTGCTCACGGACAATGTTGATATGCACACCTAAGTCTAAATTGGGGAGACATCAAATGTATAAAGTTACAAATCTAAATTAGCTGTGATTAATTAATCCAAATAATTTGACATATTAAACAACAATGGGGTGCATGTCACGCAGTCCATCATCCCAGAACCACAAATTAAAATGCCCAGTAAAATAGGCAAATACATGACTGATGCTGAGATATGACTGCCTAGATTTTACCTTGCATAATTTCCATATCAAGCTGTTTATTGTAGTTCACATTTTCACAATTTCTTCAAATTTATAAGCCTTTGGATATATTTAAATATACCACAGGACCTCAAATGACTTTTTTGATGATTTAATTAAGTCAATGTTGTTAAAAAGGAAATTATAACAATATCAAGACAATTTGCTACAAAGTTATAGAAAATGCTTAAAATCAGCCTCATCACTGAGCCCAAAACGACACCAGCAAATTCAGTTCTATTATCCATTTTGTTTCCTTTTAGAGGACCAACGTTGTCCTATATCCAACAAGGTCTAAGACTGGCAGATGTTCCAGAGCTCTGAACTTAAAACATGTGGGGCTGCAATGGTACTGCCTGCAGAACTGTGCATCCAGAGCATTAGCCAGATTTCCTGCCAGAGTACCTTTTACATGTTCCTGGATGTGACATTTCAAGAAACAAACCATGTAACCCACATAAATACCCCACATTCACACCAACCAGCATAGACTTTAAAAAGGATCCTATAACCCACATATTGGCAACATTTAAATTCTTCATCAGTAAGAGGATAGTTAAAATAGGACCCACATCAGCATACGTGCAAACATTGCAAATGTTGCACCTCTTACATGTGTAGAATCCTCATTTAAAATTCATGCATGAGTCCACCACCCTCTTATCTCAAAAATGTTTTTGGGTAAGATAATTAGCCAAAAGGACATCTTTCCTAAAGGTAACTCCTAGACAATTCCCCGCTAACGGAGCTGAAATTATATTTATTTATTTATATCACTTTTGTTTACCAGGTAAGCATGCTAGACAGTCAAGTGCCTATTTTCAGGTGCGACCCGGGAGACTTACATAGGTACAGGCAATAACAATACAGAGGCATGGTAACAGCAAAACAACAAGGTACAGTCAGGTACATTCAGAGAACTCAGGCTATAACAATTTCAGACACTACCCATCGACAAGGTACAGACAATCAACAAGGTACAGGCAGGAATAGGCAGGTAGCTACCAGTCAGGGGACAGGCAGGGAGCAAATAAGGCAAGTGCTGTGTTAGGCAATGACAACCATGGAAGTCAGTCAAGGAAGCACACAATATAGCAGCAGGACAGTTTAGATATGGGCACGTTTGCCATCTGAACATGTGCAGTCATGATGGGGCATGGCATGCACCCATGGAGGGGTAGGACAGCTAGGGGCAAAGGCAGGCAGAAGCTTGTTTTAAGTAGAACCAGAGTGAGGACCTTAAGCTACTGTGGGCTGGGGCAGCCCTTATAAGGGCAGGGAGTAGGTTCCAGGCTCTAGGGGAGAGGGCTGCGAAGGCATGATCCCCTGCAACCAAGCGAGTTTTGGGGACCATGAGAGTCTGGGAGCCACTGGACCTCAGCTGATAGCCAGAGAGGGCAGGCTTGAGCAAAGCAGTCAGTGCAGGAGGTGTGGATGAACGGATGATGTTGTCAGTAAAGTTGCCCAGGACAAAGGATCGATGGTTACTAGGGGAGAGCCACCCCAGCCTGGAGTAGAGTTGACATTGATGGGTGAGACGGGGGGTCAATAGGGCAAAACAACACATGTTGTTGTATGCTGTGTCACATTTAGTGAGCCAGGTTATTGGGGCATTTACGAAGGAGGTAAGCCCATAGCAGAGTGAGGGGAGAAGAACCCCTTTAGCAAGGGCAAGTTGGGCGGCAGGGAAAAGGCAGCTTTTGGCCCTGTATGCCAGGCTCAATTTATAGTTAGTGGCCTTGCAGGAGTTTTGTATGTGCAGGGAGAGGTCCCGCTGAGGGTCAAGGGTAACCCCCAGATACCTGAATGTGTCGCCACTGACACAGGGATGCCATCACCCCCAACAACCTTGAGACTGTCTGGGCACACCCTAATCTTGGCAAGGGAGCCAAATAACATGGCCTGCATCTTCTGGAGGTTGATGACAAGCTTATTTGCCTTGTGTCAGGATTGAATGTGATCAAAATCAGAGTTTAGTCTGGTGTTTATGTCTCCGATGTCATGGGAGCTAGCAAGAAGCACAAGGTCATCAGCATAGAGGGTGACATTTCCACAGGCAGGGACTGAAGGCAGCTGGTTGATAAAGAGGGAGAACAGCAAGGTGCCAAGGACAGACCCCTGAGGCACCCCGCAAGTAACCGGAGCTAGCCCAGAGAGGACTTTCTGGAACTTTGTGTACTGTTGCCTGCCTGAGAGGTAGTTATTAAACCAGGCAAGTACAGTGGAGGAAAGGCTGAGGGATTGGAGGGTAGCACCTAGAAGGGTATGATCAACCAGATTAAAGGCCTTTGACTGGTTGATGAAGATGGCCTCCCTGAGCGTACCTTGATCAGTCACAAATCTGATTTCCGAGGTGACCTGTGTGAGGGCAGTGGAGGTGCTATGCCCTTTTTGGAACCCAAGTGCTGGGAAGAGGAGGCCATGGGTTTGGAGGAAGGAAGCAAGTTGAGATGCCACGACCTTTTCAATCAGTTTGTTAACTGCAGATAGAATCGCTATGGGGTGAGAGTTATCAAGAATTTTGGGATTCCCCAAGCTTGAGAACTGGGATCACACGAGCTACCTTCCACATAGCTGGGATAGTTCCAGTTATGAGAGAGGAGTTAAGAATGTGGGAGATGGGACATGCCAAGAAGGGGGCCCCCTGACAGGGCAACTTGGGCTCAAGATAGTCATGCCCAGCTCTGGAGTGTGGGGAGAGTCCAGCTAGGAGCTTCCGAGTTTCATTGCAGGAGACAGACTTAAAGTAGAAGGAAGGGGGAGGTAGGGGGGATACAGCATCTTCAGTGAGGCTCAGAACACTGGGTACTGAAGATGTGGGCATTTAGTCCGACAGGTCAGAGAACAGTACGTTGAAGGTATTGGCTATCGTCAAGGCATTATTGCAGCTAACTCCGCCAATTTGCATGTCGGAGACCTGAGGGCAGCAAGGACCACTAACAGTATGCTTGATAGTCCACCAGAAGCCCCTTGGGTTCTTGGCAGTTGCTTCCAGGGGGGATTTGCAATATATACTCTTTGCAGAGCAGATTGCCTGCTTACAAGAGTTTCTGAGCTGCCTGTAATCCTCAAAGTCTGATCTGGCCCCGGTGGACTTAAATTTTTGCCAGGTTTTATCCCTAAGCTTCATCAGGGCAAGCAGGCCCCCATGTAGCCATTTTGCGACAGTGACCCTCACTCTTTTTCTTATGACAGGGGCATGCCTGTCTTGTAAAAGGGTAAATATGGATAGAAAGCAGTCAAGAGCAGCAGATGGGTCGCTGTTAGCATAGACCCAGGACCAGTCAGTCAGGCTGAGGTCAGCAAGGAAGTTATCATGGTTGAATCTTGAGTAGTCCCTCATCTGGATAACTTTGGGGGGAACCCTGGGGTATGGGATCTGCCAACATAATACTTCATTTCATTATGTGATAATGTTCTTGATTGCGAGGTCCTTGTCATGATAGTCAGTAATAAATATAATTTGGCAGTTTCATTCAACTTCTCCTTGCCTTCTTATATTCTTTATCAACACTATCAGCTGAGTATCCCCCTTTACTAAACATGGTTGACAGCAGTTTCTCTTCTTCTTTGAAAGTTTTTTTCCAATGCAAAATTTTGTTTCATTCTAAGACATTGACATCCGTCTTTTGGATGAGATGTTAAACTGAGGTCCCATCTGCCTGTTCTGGTGGTAGTTCTGGTGGATGTTAAAGATCCCATGGCACTTCTCGAAAAGAGCAGGGGGAATTTCCCTGGTGCAATGGCCAAATTTTTCCTCCATTCACGAAAATTACCACCAACAGCTTAATCTGGTTCAAGGTCAGTTGGCATTCATCTGTATCCCCTTCCCTGGGTCATGCCTGAAAATAGGCAGAATTTGTCTAGTGCACTTACCCGGTCAACAAAAACTAAATAAATAAATAAATTCAACAGGCAAACTGTGTAACCCACATAAATCATCCCACATTCACATCAACCAGCATACACATTAAAATGGTACTATAATCATGATTATTCTAACTACATTTTATATTTGATAACATATCTCGGTCCTGTAAACCCGTGCTGCAAATATAAATTTGAACCCCAAACCTGCTTTTCAGCCACTGAATTATAAAGGAAGCAGCTAAAATAAAGTGCAAAAGCAGCTGAAAGGTAAAATTGCAGAGACAGCAGCTTTGGAGTGTAGACTGAGCAGCTCCTCGCATACTGGGCTCTTGTATTTTTCCCCTCCTGAAACTTAGTAATAGAGCTGCTTCCCTCACTCTGCAAATGTAATATTAGCAGCTGCCGAAACCAAATTCACATCGCTAGCAGCTCAGGAGGGAGACTAAATTAATGATAAAACTGCTCCCACAAACTTACAATTTCTCAACATCTGCAGCTCGGGAGGGAAACTTGATTTTAACTGCAAAAGCTGCTCCAAGCTTGCCGGGTGCTGCTTCCCCGCAGTCGATTCACGACTGCTCCTCACCCACCCCCCAACACTCCCACACTTAGCCGGCACCAGTTATATAGCGTGAGGAATACTGTAGACCACTCCCAGAAGAAAATTAACTATTCCCTCACTTTACCCTTAGCAGGCTATATTTCTTGGCAGCCAGAGGGCACCTGATATTAGTTTCCATTCTTTCTGGCTCCCAGATCATAACCCTGCTAGCAATATAAGTTCTGTTACTCTCAGTTTGAGCCTTCCTTCCCATACACCCCACTTTCAAATGACCCTCTCAATAAAATTCAATATGGCCATAAATCCCTGTGCTATATTCCTACTAGTCCCTATTTTTTTTCCAACCTCATATAGCTCCCTATATTATACTACCCACCAAACAGGAGCCATTGCTACACCCACCCTGATGACTCCAAGCTCTCCACTACACGTATGCCACCACACTGTCCACATGACACATCCCCACTTCTCATCCCTCATAAGTTCATCTACCACCTATCCTACACTCTGCATAAATCCCTGCTGCTCAGCCTCACCCTGCCCACCCCGTTCATCCATCATAAGTTATGATACCTGTTACACTTAGCCTTAATGTTAGCTGGGCATATTGAGCTAAACCCGGGGCCCGTAAGTACCTTACCCCAAAATGACACGACCTGGAATGACACCAAGGGCCTCCACATTGTACACATGAATAGTAGGAGCCTCCTTCATAACATAGCAGAACTCAAGGCATGGGTTGCTCAATATCACCCCGATATCCTTTGCCTATCTGAAACATGGCTAAAACCTGCCATCTCTGATCCTCTCTGCTCACTACCCAATTACAATCTCATCAGACAAGACAGGCCCTCATCAAAGTGTGGAGGCGGTGTTGCCATCTTCTATAAATCTCATTTGTTGCTATGCCACAATGTCCTGCCTACTCTATCTCACTGCAAAGCTATCCATGCAACTTTACAACTAGGCTAAAAGAAATTAAACAGTTTGCACCTATAACCCTCCTGCTGGTGGTAGCAAGGGTCTTGAAGAACTCCTCTCCCAAGTGGACAGCACCACTGGCCAAAATAAAATCCTTATACTGGGGGATCTCAACCTAAACTGGACTAGTAAATCAAACCAGTTCTCTCATACCATGGTACAAGGCCACAACCTTCACCAACTTATCACAGACCCAACAAGGATCATGGCTCCCTCTCAGACTAGTACTCTTATTGACTGGGTCCTTACAAACTGCCCTGACAGCATAATATGTGCAGGTACCCTTGCAGATGCAATTAGTGATCACTCCCCAATCTACTGCATCTGATGCTCTACCAGTAAACCATCTCCGCCTCCAAAACTCATTACCATCCGCAATTTGGCCAATTTCAACTTAACACAGTTTACACATGATCTCTCATTGATTGATTGGTCTCCCATCTACACCTCAACTAATGTCCAGTCAGCACTAGACTACTTCCTGGCCCACTTTGGTCTGCTCCAAGACACCTATGCTCCCAGTGTCACTCATCATATTCGTGGAACTCAGACATAGTGGTTAACCAAAGACCTACTTACCCAAATAAGAGCCAGGGACAAATTGCGGCGGCATTTCAAAACCACTGGGTTGCAGACCGACTATAACCACTACCAATCTCTGAGAAACACATGCAAAAGAAACATTCATCTAGCCAAAAGCTCTTTCTGCAGAGACCTGCTAATATAAGCCACTGGGGACTCTAAGAAATTTTGGTCAACCATAAAAACACTCATTGGAGCTGATCACAGGGCCTATACTAGTGATATGCTGTTAAATGGCATACACTGCAACAATCCAGTGACTATAGCCAACTCTTTCAATCTCCATTTCTCAGATCTAACAAATTACCTGACCTCTTTCCCACCTGTACACACTGCTTCACCCCCTAGTAATACTAAACTTTTACTCAAGCATCCTCCCTTTAGGTTCAGGAGCATTACAAGAAGAGAAGTGCTAAAACTGCTACTCTCCGTTCCTGACAGTACCAGCTCAGGGTCTGATGGTCTGGAACCCAGGCTCCTGAAAGCTGCTGCCCCTCTCATTGCTTCTCCCCTAACCAAAATCTTCAACCTATCTCTATGCCATGGTATAGTTCCTAATATCAGGAAAATAGCTAAAATCACCCTAATTCCTAAAAAAGGTGATCCTAAAGAAATTAAGAACTACAGTTCCATAGCAATTATGTCTGTGCTTAGCAAAATCTTGGAAAAACTAGTGGCCACCCAATCCATTGAATATCTTCAGAAGCATAACCTTCTTTCTTGCTCCCAGCATGGCTTCCGCAAAGGCCACAGCACTTCCACCACCCCCCTCAAACTCACAAATTACATTTATGCTTCTATGGACTCCGGTCTCCTGACAGGTGCAGTTTTCATTGACTTAACTAAGGCATTTGACCTGGTCAACCATACCCTTCTTCTTATTAAACTACGCTCCCTAGGTTTCTCCATTGATGCAGTGGCCTGGTTCTAAAGCTATCTGTTCGACAGAAAACAGGCTGTAGTTTTCAACTCAGCCATATCAGATCTTTCATCTATACATGTTGGATTGCCCCAGGGCTCTATTCTTGGCCCCTTGATTTTCTCTATTTTCATTAATGACATCCCATTCCTTACACCTACCTGCTCATCTCTGCTCTACGCTGATGACCTAGTTATCTACCACAGTGCTAGAAATGTCACAGACATAAACCACCCTCTTGCCTCGGACTTCACAAGAATTCAATCTTGGCTGAGAACAAGCTTGCTCTCAACACTAGCAAGACATACTCCATGCTTTTTAGCTCGCCTGCCAAACTTAAAGTGAATCAAATGCCCTTAAAATCTCATGTGCAGATGGCGCCCCACTGGTTAGCACCAGATCCTTTAAATATCTGGGTGTTACTCTCGACGAATCTCTAGACTTTGAAATGCACTTAACAACCACCTGTAAATCAGTCAATGCCAAGATAGGAAGTGCCTACCGTACTAGCTATGCAATTACCCCTTCAGCTAGACTAGCTATGGCACAAGGCTTTCTTCTCCCAGCCCTAGCCTATGGCTCAGTCACTTACCTATCAGCCTCAAAATCCTCCCTCCATAAATGGGACACCACCTATAACAGCATCTGCCGCTATGCCTCTGCATCACCACTTTACAAATACCATTGCCAGCTCTATGCTGACTTAAAATGGCCATGCCCCTCCACCCACCAACTCCAGTCTTTTGGCTCACTAATTGACTGCATTGCCAGATCAGGCCTCCCCTATCCCTTGCCTCCCTACTGCACTCAGAACCTCTCTCCTATGGGCTACGATCTACTGACCAAGCCCCTCTTCACATCCCTAGATGCAGACCCAATATGGGTGCACATGCTTTCTCATACATGGCTCCAAAGTACTAGAACTCCATACCTCAAACTATTCATCGAGCGACCACCCATGCTAGTTTTAAGAAACTTCACAGTGAGCATCTGTGTGCTACCAGTCCCTGCACTTGCTTTAATCTGACTTAGACCATCTTTCCTTCCTGCCCTCTGTTTTTCCCTAGGTAATCCACTTCTCTAACACCTCTTCCCCACCTCTCTTAATACCCTCCTTACATGTCTTCTCTCTCATCTCTTACCATCTCTCTCTCTCTGCTTCCTACCACTCTCCCCTTCCTCTCCCCCCTGTTCATTAACCGCTCAATTGGCACTTATTGTATTGTTTTTATGTATGCTTTCTCTTGCAATGCCTGTTTTCTCACATTGTTTTGGTCTTGTGTTTACTACTCCAAACTGTATTGTAACTGCATTATACCGTACAATATTTTCTCTACACCCCAAGTTTGATTGGCATGTCGAAGCAATGTCTCTCCATACCCTAAGTTTGATTGTATGTGATTCCCTCTTAACTGTGCTGCATATCTCATGTGCTGTGTCACATGTATACTTATGTATTTCAAGCTGTTTTCTCCTGGGTCATGTCTGAAATTAGGCATTCTTATGCCTAGTGCACCTACCTGGTTACCAAAAGCAAATAAATAAATAAATAAAATCCACATATTGGATAGGTTTAAGTTCCTCACTAGTAAGAGGTTGTTTAAAACAGGGACTCACATCAGTGTAAGTGCAAACATTGCACCTCCTACATATGTAGAAACCTAATTTTAAATGGGTACAGGTGTCTACCCTCCTCTTATCATTACAAGTCTGGGCAGAGCCAATATGGCTGCAAGAAAGATAACTTTCCAACATAGCCTTCTTATTGTCCCATCTCATGAATCCTGTAGGTGAAGGTGTTCAAAGCCCCACTGAAATGTGATTGTGCACCACTGAAACATCATTCCACACCACAGGTGCAAAAACAATTTTTGCCACAATTTTTGTATGCAATTTAATAAACTTTAAATTTTGGCCACAATTTGAAAAATGGCAGCTGTCATTTTCATGAGGTTGTGTGAAAAAATGGCTATGTTGAGAATTCAGGTTAAAAATATTTAAAATTATGGAAATTATGAGCGAGTGTAGAACAATTAGCAAGGTACTGGGGAAGGGTCTGTAAAAGAAGTCATACGAGGAGAGACTAAAGGAGATTAATATGTATACCCTTGAGGAAAGGAGGGAGAGGGGGGACATGATAGAAACTTTTAAGTACCTCAGTGGAATCAACAAAGTCCAAGAGGGTAGCATATTTCAGAAAAAGAGATGTGCAAGAACAAGGGGACACAATTTGAAGACAGAGGGAAAACGGCTCAGAGGCAATGTGAGGAAGTATTTTTTCACAGAGAGGGTGGTGGACGCATGGAACAGCCTTCCCGAGGAGGTTGTGGGGTCTAAAACTGTGGGAGAATTCAAGAATGCATGGGACAGACATATGGCAATTCTTGTAGGAAGAAATAGGCTGTTGGTTAACTAGGATTTGCATCTTATCCTGTAAGTAGGGACATGGGTAGACTAGGTGGGTCAAGTGGTCCTTTTCTGCCATCAAAGTCTATGTTTCTATGTTTCTATGAGACATCTTCCAATACAGAAGGAGTACAAGAACTAGGGGACATGATATGAAATTGGAAGGTGGTAGGTTGAGGGAAAATGTGAGCACGTTTTTATTCATGGAGAGGGTGGTGGACATATGGAATAGTCTGCCATAGGAGGTGGTGGGAGTGAGCACAGTGGAAGGACTTAAACATACCTGGGACAGGTATAAGGGAACCTTCGAGGTGGGAAGGAGTGGTAAAAAGCCATTGATTACATAGGGTAAGAGGTCACAAACAAGTGTAGGGCTTATGGGCAGAGTGAATGGGCCTTACGGTCCTTATCTGCTGACAATTTCTATGTTTCAATGTAATTTTAACATACACTTGTAACTTTGTCATTTTTACATATTTCAAACCAAAATTTTCAACATAGCCTTCTTGTGGCCCCACCTCATGTTTATTTATGTATTTATTGAAAATGTTTCACCAGGAGAGGCACATTGAGCAAAAGATGCTTGTCTAACGGTGCGACCTGGGTGGGGGGAGCATGGAAGGAGTATATATAAAACAATCAATGGGTTGAACTTAGAGTCAAGCAATTCAAACAATTGTTAAATAGTTCAGTGTGCTATACAAACTTATTACATGCAGAGACACTACATACATCAGCCACAAGGATGGTGGCATAACATATTTGATTACACAACTAGAAATATACATGGTTACATAAGTGAGTATATCTAGAGATTGAATTGAAGTAGGATGCACCAAGTTGGCAGAAAGAAATGGGAGCCTGAACTTGGGGCCAGGGGAGGGACAGGTCTGGGTAGTCAAACTCAGGAAAGATGAGGGGTTGACTTATAGAAAGACATTGCCAGGAATAAGAGAGAGGAGCAGAAGTGTCATGAGCGGGTAAGGAATGAGTTGTTAGGGCATTATATAAGCCAGTCATTTGCATCAGTGGCCCAGCCGCTGGTCAGGCGACAAGGAGGAGGGATCGGGGGAGAGAGTCAGTTGGGGGAGGTCAGGGCAGGTACAATTGGGCAAAGAAGTTAGTGAGGGCAGAGGATAGAGAGTGTTTGGAGGAAGAATGGTGGATTTGGGCTGGCAGGTCATTCCAGAGCTTAGGGAGGAGGTAAGAGAAAGCTGACTGGCCTGCAGAGGTCCTTCGGTGAGGGATTGCTAATAGCCTGGAGTCAGTAGACCTGAGGGCGTGATGGGGGCTTGGCGGGGAAGATAGGGAGAAAACGAGGTAGGGCGGAAGGGAACTGAGCCAGCAGTTAGAAACAAATTTAGCACCGTGAAGTAGGCGCCGGTTGCTCAGGGATGGGAGGGCCAGTGAATGGAAGAGCTCACAGTGATGGGTGTGGGGGGAGCATTGAGGGCGAAGCGGCAGAAAGCACTGAAGAGGGGTCCAGTCTGGATAAGGTGGACTTGGAGGCAGAGCTGTATACAGCTTTGCAGTACTAGTAGGAAGGTAGAATTATTTTCTGGACTATTTCGCATCTCACAGGAAGCGGAAGACTAGTGCGGTTTCTATAGAGGGCGCTGAGTTTAGGGCGCAGTTTTGATAGGATGGCATCCACATGTGTGGAAAAGGAGAGGTGGCAATCAAGCCAAACCCCTAGGTACCTAAAAGAGGGCACCTCTTCAAGGATAGTGTTCCTTAGGGAACGGAAGATCAGAGGGGATGTAAGTCTGGATAGTCTCTGTCTAGTGATGAAAGACAAAGAGACTGTTTTCTTGGCATTTAGGGAGAGTTGGTTGGAGTTGAACCAGCGTTGTACTTTGTTGAAGTCAGTCTGAAGATTAGAGGTGACTTCTTCATGGGTACGGCCGGAAGTAAAGAGGACCATGTCATCAGCGTACATGCATATTGAGGTAGTGGAGCAAGCCTTTTGCTGATCATTTAGTAGGATGGAGAAGAGAATGAGGCCAAGGACTGAGCCCTGGGGAATGCCAGTGGTAATAGGGAGTGGGGGGGAGGTGTAGTCAGTTATTTTTGTAGATTGCGTTATTGGGTTCTATTTTGTAGATAGGCACTGAAACAATTTTATGGCTGATGCTGATAGTCCAGCACCCTGTAGGCAGGGATAGTAGGAGGGAGTGATACTGTATCAAAAGCTTCGATTAGGTCGATGAAAATAGCGGCAGTAATATGTCCTTTGTCCATCCCGGAGAGGATGAATTCCGTGAGTCTTAGTAGGGAGGTGGTGGTAGAGTGTTTTTTCCTAAAACCGGACTGGAATGGAGTGAAGAAGTTAGTTTCAGAGAGAAAGTGGGAGAGTTGTGATAGTACTAGGTGTTCCTGGAGTTTGGTGAGAGTGGGGAGGAGGGAGATGGGGCGGTAGTTAGCAGCAGAGGTAGAGTCACCTCTTTTTGGTAGTGGTAGGACAGTGTCATGTTTCCACTCTGTGGGGAGTGACTCAGTGATGAATGAAAGATTTAGCAGGGCAGCGAGCGGAGTAGTGATGGCTGGGGCAGATAGGAAGAGGGGTTTATTGTTGAGGCCATCGGGAGATTTACCTTTGGTGGGATTCAGGGAGCGAAGGGCATCTAAGGTTTCGATGGGGGAGATGTGTCTGAAAGAGAAAGGGTTCTGGCCAGGTGGTAGGGGGGGTAGCTGTCTGGGGAGTGGTTGGGGTTACAGGAGGAAGGGAGTCCAGGAGGGTCGTAGCACAAGTAGTGAAGTAGAAATTGAACTCAGAGGCTACCGTCAGGGGGTCAGAGGGTAGACTCCCTTGGGTGAGAAGGAGAGGAGGGGGATTTGTTGTTGGGGGGAGAAAAGAGAGTTGATGACTTTCCAGAATTTAGAAGGCATCCCAAGATTTGTGTTTAGGGCGTTTTTTAAATATTCTGCCTTAGCTAAGCGGATGGCCTTTGTGCACTTGTTTCGGAGCATGCGGCAGGTGATATTGTCACCTGGGAGGAGTGTGGATTTGTAAGTACGCCATGCCCTGTCACAGGCTTGTTGGCAAGCTATCTGCTCAGATGATATCCAGGGAAGGTGTTACCCTCGGACTCTAGCATGGCGCAGGGGGCATGTTTGTCTCAGGCACTAAGGAAGGTGTTCCAGAAGAGCGTGAGTGCAGCATCCATGTTAGAGCATCTTAGGATTGGGTCCCAGTTAGAGTGAGCTAGCTCTTCCGGGAGAGGTTTAGGGATTTATGTGACCATTGGAATATAAATTTGGGAGGGAATTTAACTCGGTGGATTTTGCGAACCAAGTAGGTTAGGTGGTGGTCGCTAATGGTGTCTGGAAGGAGGCCAGAGCTGATGGCGCGGTGTGGATGGGAGGAAAGATCCTAGTTGAGAAGGGAGTGGTTTCTGGACTTATGGTTTGACAGTGTAGGTTCCAGAATGGTTTGGGTAAGGTTGAGTGCAGATATCTCAGTTCGGGATTTGTTAAAGGTGGGTTCTGGCCAGTTGTGATTAAAGTCACCCATGACATATAGTTCACCCGACTGGGCAAGAGACATCAGTTGGTTCAGAAGGTTGGTGACTGTTGTGGCTGGGGTGCCAGGGCAGCAATAAATACCAGCCACAAAGATGGGGAGTGAGGAAGGAGGGGACAATTTCAGCATAAGCAGCTCGTAGGCCTTGGGTTCAGCTTTTGAGAGTGTGACAGAAAAAGGTAGAGCTGAGCTGGTGTAGATAGTTACCCCTCCACCTCTGGTTGGTCGGTCTTGCCGTGTGATAGTGAACCCTGGAATAGCGATGGCTGGGTCTGGAAGGTTTGGGTTTAGTCAGGTCTCGGATATGATGATTATGTCAGGGGCATGGAGGGCAGCTAGAACCAAGAGCTGATCAAGCTTGGGGGCTAGGCTACAAATGTTTAGATGGAGTAGGCGTAATCCCCGGGGAAGGGAGCCAGAGCGAGTGTCAGTGGTGGCCTTGGCTGAGGGGGAAGGCAAAGGGTGGCTGTGACTAGGGGTTGGTGTTGGGCCGGGATTAGGTGTATATCCTGCAGCCAGCATATGGAATAGTCTGCCATAGGAGGTGGTGGGAGTGAGCACAGTGGAAGGACTCTAAACATACCTGGGACAGGTATAAGGGAACCTTCGAGGTGGGAAGGTGGTAAAAAGCCATTGATTACATAGGGTAATGAGGTCACAAACAAGTGTAGGGGCTTATGGGCAGAGTGAATGGGCCACGGTCCTTATCTGCTGACAATTTCTATGTTTCAATGTAATTTTAACATACACTTGTAACTTTGTCATTTTTACATATTTCAAACCAAAATTTTCAACATAGCCTTCTTGTGGCCCCACCTCATGTTTATTTATGTATTTATTGAAAATGTTTCACCAGGAGAGGCACATTGAGCAAAAAGATGCTCGTCTAACGGTGCGACCTGGGTGGGGGGGTACATGGAAGGAGTATATATAAAACAATCAATGGGTTGAACTTAGAGTCAAGCAATTCAAACAATTGTTAAATAGTTCAGTGTGGCTATACAAACTTATTACATGCAGAGACACTACATACATCAGCCACAAGGATGGTGGCATAACATATTTGATTACACAACTAGAAATATACATGGTTACATAAGTGAGTATATCTAGAGATTGAATTGAAGTAGGATGCACCAAGTTGGCAGAAAGAAATGGGAGCCTGAACTTGGGGCCAGGGGGAGGTGACAGGTCTGGGTAGTCAAACTCAGGGAAAGATGAGGGGGTTGACTTATGAAAGACATTGACGGGAATAAGAAGGGAGGAGCAGAAGTGTCATGAGCGGGTAAGTGAATGAGTTGTTAGGGCATTATATAAGCCAGTCATTTGGGCGAATGGCCCAGCCGCTGGTCAGGCGCATAAGGAGGAGGGGATCGGGGGAGAGAGTCAGCTGGGGGGAGGTCAGGGCAGGCAATTGGGCAAAGAAGTTAGTGAGGGCAGAGGATAGAGAGTGTTTGGAGGAAGAATGGTGGATTTGGGCTGGCAGGTCATTCCAGAGCTTAGGGAGGAGGTAAGAGAAAGCTGACTGGCCGTGCAGAGGTCCTTCGGTGAGGGATTGCTAATAGCCTGGAGTCAGTAGACCTGAGGGCGTGATGGGGGCTTGATGGGAAGATAGGGAGAAAACGGTAGGGACGGAAGGGGAACTGAGCCACAGTTAGAAACAAATTTAGCACCGTGGAAGTAGGCGCCGGTTGCTCAGGGATGGAGGGCCAGTGAATGGAAGAGCTCACAGTGATGGGGTGGGGAGCATTGAGGGCGAAGGGCAGAAAGCACTGAAGAGGGGTCCAGTCTGGATAAGGTGGACTTGAGGCAGAGCTGTATACAGCTTTGCAGTACTAGTAGGAAGGTAGAATTATTTTCTGGACTATTTCGCATCTCACAGGAAGCGGAAGACTAGTGCGGTTTCTATAGAGGGCGCTGAGTTTAGGGCGCAGTTTTGATAGGATGGCATCCACATGTGTGGAAAAGGAGAGGTGGCAATCAAGCCAAACCCCTAGGTACCTAAAAGAGGGCACCTCTTCAAGGATAGTGTTCCTTAGGGAACGGAAGATCAGAGGGGATGTAAGTCTGGATAGTCTCTGTCTAGTGATGAAAGACAAAGAGACTGTTTTCTTGGCATTTAGGGAGAGTTGGTTGAGTTGAACCAGCGCTGTACTTTTGTTGAAGTCAGTCTGAAGATTAGAGGTGACTTCTTCATGGTAGAGGCCGGAAGTAAAGAGACCATGTCATCAGCGTACATGCATATTGAGGTAGTGGAGCAAGCCTTTTGCTGATCATTTAGTAGGATGGAGAAGAGAATGAGGCCAAGGACTGAGCCCTGGGGAATGCCAGTGGTAATAGGGAGTGGGGGGGAGGTGTAGTCAGTTATTTTTGTAGATTGGGTTATTGGGTTCTATTTTGTAGATAGGCACTGAAACAATTTATGGCTGATGCTGATAGTCCAGCACCCGATAGGCAGGATAGTAGGAGGGAGTGGGATACTGTATCAAAAGCTTTGGCTAGGTCGATGAAAATAGCGGCAGTAATATGTCCTTTGTCCATCCCGGAGAGGATGAATTCCGTGAGTCTTAGTAGGGAGGTGGTGGTAGAGTGTTTTTTCCTAAAACCGGACTGGAATGGAGTGAAGAAGTTAGTTTCAGAGAGAAAGTGGGAGAGTTGTGATGGTACTAGGTGTTCCTGGAGTTTGGTGAGAGTGGGGAGGAGGGAGATGAAGTGTAGTTAGCAGCAGAGTGTAGAGTCACCTCTTTTGGTAGTGGTAGGACAGTGCATGTTTCCACTTGTGGGAGTGACCCAGTGATGAATGAAAGATTTAGCAGGGCAGCGAGCGGAGTAGTGATGGCTGGGGCAGATAGGAGAGGGGTTTATTGTTGAGGCCACGGGAGATTTACTCCTTGTGGGATTCAGAGGGAGCCAAGGCATCTATGCTCTCATGGGGGAGATGTGTCTGAAAGAGAAAGGGTTCTGGGCCAGTGGTAGGGGGGTAGCTGTCTGGGGAGTGGGTGGGGTTACAGGAGGAAGGGGAGTCCAGGAGGGTCGAGCATGCAAGAGTGAAGTAGAAATTGAACTCAGAGGCTACTGCCAGGGGGCTGGGAGGGTAGATCCCTTGGTGAGAAGGAGAGGAGGGGATTTGTTGTTGGGGAGAAAGAGAGTTGATGACTTTCAGAATTTAGAAGGCATCCCAAGATTTGTGTTTAGGGCGCTTTAAATATTCTGCCTTTAGCTAAGGATGGCCTTTGTGCACTTGTTTCGAGTTACGCGGCAGGTGTATATTGTCACCTGGGAGGAGTGTGGATTTAGGAGTACGCCATGCCCTGTCACAGGCTTGTTGGCAAGCTATCTGCTCAGATGATATCCAGGGAAGGTGTTACCCTCGGACTCTAGCATGGCGCAGGGGGCATGTTTGTCTCAGGCACTAAGGAAGGTGTTCCAGAAGAGCGTGAGTGCAGCATCCATGTTAGAGCATCTTAGGATTGGGTCCCAGTTAGAGTGAGCTAGCTCTTCCGGGAGAGGTTTAGGGATTTATGTGACCATTGGAATATAAATTTGGGAGGGGATTTAACTCGTGGATTTTTGGCAACCAAGTAGGTTAGGTGGTGGTCGCTAATGGTGTCTGGAAGGAGGCTGCAGAGCTGATGGCTGGGTGTGGATGGGAGGAAAGATCCTAGTTGAGAAGGGGAGTGGTTTCTGGACTTTATGGTTTGACAGTGTAGGTTCTAGAATGGTTTAGAAAGGTTGATGCAGATATCTCAGTCGGGATTTGTTAAAGGTGGGTTCTGCCAGTTGTGATTAAAGTCACCCATGACATATAGTTCAATCGACTGGGCAAGAGACATCAGTTGGTTCAGAAGGTTGAGGACTGGTTGTGGCTGGGGTGCTGTGTTAAAATACCAGCCACAAAGATGGGGAGGAGGAAGGAGGGGACAATTTTGCATAAGCAGCCTCTGTAGGCCTTGGGTTCAGCTTTTGAGAGTGTAGACAGAAAAGGTAGAGCTGAGCTGGTGTAGATAGTTACCCCTCCACCTCTGGTTGGTCGGTCTTGCCGTGTGATAGTGAACCCTGGAATAGCGATGGCTGGGTCTGGAAGGTTTGGGTTTAGTCAGGTCTCGGATATGATGATTATGTCAGGGGCATGGAGGGCAGCTAGAACCAAGAGCTGATTAAGCTTGGGGGCTAGGCTACAAATGTTTAGATGGAGTAGGCGTAATCCCCGGGGAAGGGAGCCAGAGCGAGTGTCAGTGGTGGCCTTGGCTGAGGGGGAAGGCAAAGGGTGGCTGTGACTAGGGGTTGGTGTTGGGCCGGGATTAGGGTGTATATCCCCTGCAGCCAGCAGTAGTAGGGCAAGGATTAAGTGGTGACAAAGTATGAGAAGGCACCTAGATTTGGGCAACTGCCACTTAGGGGAGGCAGTAGGGCAGGTGGTGTGGAGAAAGTGTGATCTGCATTGGTAGAGGGAGACCAGGAGGCAGCCACAGGAATAGAGCGAGATGGTGGGGCTCATACGGAAACAGGACCAGAGAGTATCTGGAAGAGATGCTGAGGACATTTGGGGGGCATTTGTAGGATGAGTTAGTTCAGCGAAAGGGGGAGGATGCAGGGTAGCAACTTAAAGGGGGTGTTAAAAGGGGTAGAAAAAATAGGATGGAGAAGATCAAAAATAAATATCTTATTGATTGTTCCATTATTGCCAGGTGTACTGGAGGCGCAGATAGGGAGTGTTGGGAGGTACACACTACAGTAAGGCAGTGTAGGGAGAGGAAGGCAAGGAGTGGTCATGAGAAGCTCTAGGGAGATAGCTGGGGGGGAAGAAGGGAGGGGTAGTACTTGTCTGGAAAGGAAAGGAAAGGAAAGAAGGTATCAGTCCCAGGCTAGTGGCTGCTCCAGCGATCCGGCTGGAGGGCTTCACGGGTAGGGTAGCAGCTTGGCTGGCTCAGCAGGAAAGGCACCCCAATCAGATGCTGAGGGCTGAGCGCCGGTCCAATCAGGGGCCACCAAAATGGTAAGCACACCAATCGGGGAGGTGCTAGAAGCTCGGCGGCTGTGGGAGTTTTAGCAGTAGTTACCTTAGGTGGGCTCCGGGAGGCAGGACCAGGAGGGTGGGAGGAAAGTGTCGATGTGTTTAGCAGCGGCGCTGATGCCGCCAGGATCCATGAGCGCCACTCGGGGCACAAGAGCAGTCCGGGAGGGAAGACAAGGAAAACAGATGGTTAAGTAAGTGGGTAGTTCAGGGGAACAAAGGAAGGCAGGAGACAGGCTGGCACTTGAAGAGCGGGTGGGGGTACGAACTTAGGACAAAGGACAGAATTAGCAATTCAGGTGGTAGAGATTTAGGGAGGCCAAAGATTTAGATGAGTGGGGAAGGGGGCAGGCTACAGAAAGAAAGCTTAGCGCAGGAGTTAAGGAAGGGGAAAAAAAAGCAGAGAATATGTGGTGCCAGGGAGCGCGAAACTGGGATTATAGAGTAGTCAGGAGGAAGATGGCAGGAATGCTTTGGAAAAATAGCACTTTATTTTCCTAATCTTTTCCTGATGTGTAGTGGTACACCCCCTCTGCTCACCATTTCCAATTGTGACCTGTAATAAAGAAATACATGTGCAATGGAGGTGAAATTGTGCAAAGCCTATCTCAAAGATGATTTCACCAAGTGACCACAAAATCACCTTTTGGGCCTGATTTACATAATTGCACAGCAATTGTTCATGAAGTGGGGCCTCAAAAGGCCATGTTGAAAATCTGGGGTGAAAATATGCAACAATGACAAAGATATGCTTCAAAGTTCAAAATCCATTCAAATACATTGAACCACACATACCTTACTTTCTCATGTTGCAGCTGCCATTTCCAGCAGCAAGACGTGTCTTCAATCGGAGAGTGGGTATGCACCATGGGACCGGATCAGGTAAGTGAGGGTATGTAGGGGGTTTGGAGTGGTGACTGCTGAGTGAGAGGTTGGGGTGGCAAAGGTCAGATCAGTGAGGTACAGTTTTCTTTTTTACAAATTTAAAAGGAACCAAAACTTCAAGGGATGATTTTCTCTATTACAGGTCACAATTGGAAATGGTGAGCAGAGGGGGTGTACCACTAGACACCAGGGAAAGATTAGGAAAATACAGGGCCAGTAATCAGAGGGTGGGGAGGTGCCATAAGATACCAGGGACATATTTTACAGATAGGGGAGGGTGATTGGAGGGTGGGATGGAGGTGACACTAAATACCAGGGAAAGTTTGGAAAATATTGGGATAGTGATCAGAGGGCAGAGGGTGGGAGGGGGGTGCCACTAGGGTCTGAAGGGTTAGTCAGGGAACCGTGCTACCACCTGACTTGTCTGCTGCTCCTGTGGCTGGAGAGGCAGAATTAAATGGTCCGCGGTGATGTTTCTGCCAGGATCATAATCACTGCCACATGCCTCTGTCCACCCCTGAACACTGTCCCACCACCACTGCTGCTGCCAAGACAACTGGTGGAAGACAGAAGCTGGTGAATCACGTTGGGCAGCAAGAGATATGAAATTTTTTTATAACCTGCACCCCAAAATTACTGCTGCTTTAAAGGCACCCTGAAGAATGGTGGAAGAGGGGAGGGAGAGACAGATGGAAACAACACTTTGGAGTGTGGTGCATCAAGAAAATAGTGCAGCAGCAGCAGAGGGAAGGGGATGAGACATAGAGGAACAGCACTGTGTGAATATAGAGAACTGTGTGTGCTTCAGTTCCACTGTGAAAGAAAATACTCTAGATATCCTGTATTTGGTCACATGCCTCCAGTGCCCATTCTCCTACGACAGTATGTAATAGCAATAAATCATGCATAGCTTTCACTATGCAGCCATAAAAATGGCTTTTAGTAAGATAATTAGCCACATTTATACATTTTATAACAATAACTCTTGGTGGATTTCTCACCAAAAGAGCCAAAATGGGATATGTCAACAGAATATATAATCTTTCTTTGATAATGTCCTTGATTGCTAGTGACATGTCATGATAATTCACAATTTGCTCTGAAACTGCTGATTTTGCAATGCTTGGTAGTTAATCCTGGTTTTTCTTACTATTATTAACGTGATGCTAAGCAGTAGCTAGTTCCATTCTGCCTAACTTCTGTGTCTAAACTGCCTAACCCTGCTATTTATTTTTCCTCCTGTGGCATTTCTGCTGTTTTAAATTTAATCCTGATCTCTGTCCTACCTCTCCCACTGTGCTATTTCTTGCTTCTCCCACCACCCCCAGTGCTTGGCGTCGTCCCGCCCTGCCCCCAGACACTTAAGCTCCCCTGAGCAATTATCTCTGTGTCTCCTGTGCTGTTGTCGTAAACCCCATCCACCGATTATTTCTTTTCTCTCCCTCTTGCCCCAGCCCCCTACAGCTTTGCCTTCCCACCCTCTGCCCCCCCCACCTACCAGCTTTAATCCTCTACCTGTCTCCTTTCTCCCACAGATCTCCAGGAGCCCCTGATCAGGCTTGAATCCATGGCGGTGAGGTATTCTCCTAACTGCTGCCAACCACCTCACCCCTCAGTTGAACCAGCCTGCAGATCACCAAGGTACAGCCCCTGTGCTAGTGCTGCTTTGATTTTGGCACGTGTCTGCTGAAAACCATGACTGGCCACAGCTCCACAGCTACTCCTCTGGAATTGGTGCACTGGCAAGCCTGGACTCTGTTCCTTGCTCTGTGCTGCTCCTGCTCTGCTTATCAGTGCAAATTTTCCCCTGCCCCCCCCCCCACCACAGCACTCTTTAAATGCTCAAGGGCAGTACCTTAGGAAGGGTGGGCGGGGTGCACCTGCCCCGGGTGCATGCCTCCAAGGGGAGCACTGATTCTGTGCAGTGTAACCTTAAAACATATTTATTTGTTTTTCTAAATCAAATGCAATTACTAATGCCTGCAAGCAGGGACGAAGCGCACCTGTGGAAGGACCAGCAAATGGGGGTACATGGTCCGATTGTCTCGCAAAGAAAAATCATGTGGTGTGGGGAGTGCCAGACAATATAAAAGGTAGGGCGCAGGAGATTCGTGGAGTGGGTTGTAGTGTAGCGAGAGGTGATAGAGGTCACTGAGAAAATGCAAAGGAGCAGTGAGCAATAGAATATTAGAGAGTAGAGCGCGGGGGATATAAGACAGAGAGATTGTGCTTGAGGAAGGACTCTCGAGACAGTCTGAGAGACATAGATTAAAACAAATATTGTGTAAGCACCACTCTTCCTTTATTCAGGGTAGACTGACTGACACTCAACTGCTTAGTGCTTTTTTTTTTTGCTAATTGCTTAGCCTTACTGGTCCTGCCGTACTTACTGGATCAGGTGTTTTATTTTTTTTGTGATCAATTGTCTGAATTTGATGATTCCTGATGTCCTCATCTGACCTCCACACTCCAGTCCTCCCAGTTCCCTCGTTAGTTCTCTGTGTCTGAGAGGGATGGTGTCATGGTGGAGTACTCATCCCGTTCTGCATCTGATTGAGGAAAAAAAAAGTTATTTAGTTTATCTGGTCCAGGTACTGGCAGCCAGGCTCATGGCACTCCCAGCCAAAGACAATGATCAAATAATCATTATTTTTGATCATTGTTTTTGGCAGGGTGGGGCAGGCTGTCTGGGTGGCTGCCAGTGCCTGGACCAGAATAATCATTAAACTACCTCAGAGGTTTGTCGCCGATCCATCCTCCCCTCATTCACTGTCCAACCATCCCACCCTCTGAGTCCTCCACAGTCCCACCCTGAGTGACTCCAGTCCCGGCCAGGACCTCCAGTGCTCCCTCCGCTCGAGTCCATGGCTCTAGTCTCCCAATTCTGATTCCCTGACCCAACCATTCTTCCTGATGAGTCCAGGGAGTCCCCTCCACAATTCCAGCCCAACACCCAGCAGCAGCAATGTGAGCCTAGCCTAGGCAGCTCTTTTTGTGGAATATATTTCTTAACAGACTGCTGTAAACTAAGTAAGAAATCCCAGCTGAAGGTAATTTATTGGTCCTTTTCCAAGTCTTTAACTACTCATGGGTACAGAAACAATGTATGGAATGGAAGACAACTGGGTCATGAAGTGCATTTCATCATGGCTGCCCTAGCAGTGCTATCACATAATGTCATTCTTTTCTAAGACTTAGCATGACGCTATTAAACTACAAGGCTCAAAACTATTAAAGAGACTAAGAGATGCAAACTGACATGGTCACCCTAAATATATAAATGCATCAGTGGTCTTTGTCCAACCTACTTGTGCAATTTATTTAATAAGGACACTCCAGCTTTATCAGCTCTGACCACAAGACAAGGATAGTTTTTCTTTTTTTTTTTTTTAACCAGGATAGCCCAACAGAGATGGAACATCTAATTTTTAGTGGGGCCTGCTTCTACCCATTGCTGCTGCTGGGTGGACTGGAGAACTGGTGGTGGGGGGGGTTAAGAGGCATCCTCAAGGTCACACTGAATATTTGGCTGGATCTGGGTTTGAACCAGTGATCTGGTTCCCAAGCTGATATGCACCCATCCATACTGACTCCAAAAACCTCCATTTACCTCATCCTTAGGTCATGCAAAATCATTAGTGAGAAACCCTGCTGTCACAGCTCCCACCACCTGGAAAACTCTCACCAAAAATATAAAAATCTCCAAGAAATTAACAAAACTTTAAGTGGCCCATGTTCTCATACCACCACAGTCCATGATTATAAACCTATCTCCCTCAATGAGTTTTCCACGTCACTCTTCAGATCTACCCCTTCTCAACTCCTTTTTAAAGTCTGTGCATACTACCATTTAACTCCGGCTTTATTTTGCATTGTATTGTTGTATATCTCTTGATATTGTACATATGTATGGTGTATAATATTTCAAATCAAATCAAATCAAATCAATCTTTATTTTTAAAAAGCTCCTTTCTGAAACCAAAGCGCTTGTACATAAAACCATATAAACAAACATCTTAAAACAATCAATTCCCAACCAGACCAAATATAAATCAGTGATAAACTAAAATCATACACCAGGAATAAAATCATGTACCAGAATCCAGGAACGCTAGGCTAAATAAATGTGTGTCTTTAAGGCTATTTTAAAATTCTGGATGGTCAGGCACACTCGAACCTGATGAGGTAGAGAATTCCACAGGGTAAGGACTGCAAAAGCAAAAGACCGAGCCCCAGATGTCTTTAATCCACCAGGAACACTTCTTTTAACATCACTGTCCAAAATAAAATTAAACAGTATTGGTATAAATGTTTCACCATAACGTGCTGCTCCTTTAAGACTGTTTAGCAAGAAGGATAAATTCACTTGATCTGCATAGGACTCTTACAAGGATTCATCCAGCTGTTCCTGCATTATACTGCTCCAACAATAATTTAAGTATGAAACCAATTAATTAGAGTCACCAGTCTGTTTATTAATGTCACGCCTTGTCCTTGTTTCACATATCTACTAATATGCTGTCCAGAACCGTCAGGCTTTTTCTCACCACCAGTACTATTAAACAGGAAAGGGAATTCCCAATATCACCCTAAACATTAATTGAATGGATGAATTGTCAAAATGGGGCATTTATTTTTCTGTGAGCTAAGTGACATCTTACGCAGGTACAATGAAGGAAGTACTATGCAAAGAAAACAAGTGTGCATGTTGGGGGTGGTCTTTATTGCTACACAAAGCCTCCTACATTTTCACCCAAATAAGTACCCGCCACCACCAGCTTGAACACCGTGGATGCTGGTGGTGGACCTCTATGCTAAAACTGACTTAATTGATAACAACTTTAAAATAATTCTGTGTCTCCTTTTCCTACCCATATTATTTAATGTCAGTAAATGGAGGTCTTGTTCAGGTGCGAGAACACCATGCAGCATAGCATCAAGTACAGCTGCTCCTCCAGTTTCACTTTACACACTTCTCTGCCCACCTCCTTCCTGAACCACTTCTTTGGGTGAAAGTCAGACTCTGCCTCCTGCAGCAGCAGCAGCACCTACTGCACTGCAAACCAGAGCATGTACCCTCTATCTTTCTACCTGGCACCACCTGAGGAGAAGGAATCATTGGCAACCATCCTGCTGCCCTCCTGCTCCCCCATCCCTGACATGAAGAGCAGTCACTTCAGCCCACCTGACTATTACTGCTTGCCTTCCCTGCTGATTCCCAAGGGGGTATAAAAAGCTGTGCTGCCATTGATACATCACAGGCCCAGCCCTTTCATGCTTGGGTTGTTGAAATCCCTATTGTGTGAGTGTGAGCGCGGGGCCGCGGCTGAGTCTGTGAGGAGGGTGAGCGCCCACGTGATTCTTTATTTTTAATCTTTTCTTGACTCTCTCTGCCAGGCCTTGCTCTCTCCTAGTCTGACTGCTGAGTCTGACAGCGTGGTTGGTGGCCTGGGTTGGGAGCTTAGCGTTGTATGGTCACTGTTCAGACAGAGAAAGTCCGAGTCTGAGTCCATATACAGCTTCTTAAGCTCCGGGGCCACCAACCGTGATGTTCTCTTTAAGTCCAGGGCCAGGCAGGCTGCCAGAGGTGGCATAACCTCCCCACTGTCTCCCCTCATAACAAAATTTATCTTATAATTGAGTGACTTGTGTAACTAAGCAATGTAGTACAAATTAAGACCAAGCAGAAAATATGCTATAGACTGACAGAAAATTACATACTTTCTGTTATACAATACTTATTTACTCGTTCTTAAATATTCATTTATATACACTATATATGCAGGCCTTTGCAGGACTTTGAAGGGGGAGGCAAGACTAGGGCATAGATGGATGAGCAGCACCTCATTTTAATGGGGGGTAGGCTTAAGTTATAATATAGCGATTGGCATTAGGGCATAGGGCTAGGCAGGGCACATTATTAGCATGCATAGAACAAATAAAAAATTAAAAAAATGGCAAGTACTGTAAGCACAAGCACAGAACTCAAGAACTGACACACACACCACTGTAATTTCCTTGTTGTTGATGTAATGGAAATGCCCTTCCCTTTGAGATTTCAACTTGAGTCTAAGTTGTTTAAATGTATTAAAGGAAAGGGAAACAGCAATTTTATTACCTCAACAACAAATTACAGTGGTCAACTCCACTTAGCCTTCTAGTCCTGTCATAAAAATGTATTTGCAGTTTACTTATCTATACCAAGATGCCATATGTGGCCATATATGCTTACCAGGGAGTACTGCAATCAGGCATTTGTGGAGGACGTTGGACCACTGGTGCTTATTAGGTCACTTACAGTAACCTGCTGAAATGCAAGGGCAATGTCCCCCATCACGAAGAGAGATGTCAGATACAACTAAATGCCCGTGTTGGGAATAATGCTTGTTAATGATATTCTTGTAATTGTGGGGCTCTGCACCCCACAACCCCCCGTCAATAATTAAATTAATTGATATTTCATAATTATTGACAAAATAATGGGGGGTGTCGGGGTCTTTGCCCCCCAATTACAAAAATTACATTAACAATAAGAGACTGCTTGTTTAACCTCCCCGTACAACCCAATGCAGTAATTACAAGTCCACTGGTCCAATGTCCTCCCTCCACAAAACGCCGCAGTTGCCCCTGGTATATTACTGGCAAATCGGAAGTACATTCACAGCAATGCTTTTATTTTTTTTATGGTTTCTTGTCTTATGTTTTGTTTTTCCATTATATTATTCTTTCTATGGGGTGCTCCTCCCCCCACACCTCCCCGGGTGCACCGATTAAGTTGTATTTTTTACCCGGCAGGGTGGGGGTGGAGTGCCCCCACAGAAAGAATATCACGGAATATTACAAAACATAAAGCAACCTCACAGCTAGTTAGCCAGTTAAATTATTATGGATCCTCATTCTCCTTTGCCTGTTTGGCAGCCTGGCACATTGTAATGTGCTCCAGCAAATTGTCAGGTAGTTGTAATTATTGCATCACATTGTACGGGGGAGGTTAAACAAGCAGTGTTTTATTGTAAATGTAATTCTTATAATTGGGGGCTCCGCCTGCCCACCCACACCCCCATCAATAATTATGAGTTCTCTCGTTGCTAGTTTTCAGTGATTGTGGAGGATGCTGGACTTTGCAACAGGAGGAGCACGCCCACAAAAAAGTCATGGGAGCAAAATATTCCTTGAAATCAGTGGTAGGACCATATAATAAAAGTATGTTTTTTCTTTAAGAAAAGCCCCAAAACTCACCACAGAGCATGTAAACCCCTCAGAGCTTCTGGGGGCCGCAAGGCCACCAGACCCCCCACTCTTTTCTGGGAGGGCGCAAAATTTATCTCTTGCCCAGAGCACCAAAATGCCTTTCTACAGCACTGCTCAAGGGTGCTTCTGGTGCTCCACTCACAAGCAACAAAATCCTATCCCTTTTGTTTGCATCTGCAGCTGCTGGTGTGTGACCTCCCACTGGTATTCATCTCCTTTTCTTCCTCCCAGCACTTTCTCCAGTTCAGACTTCCCATCAATGCACTCTGTTTACTCCTCTCCATATCTGCTTTCATTTCCCTGCTTTTTTTGCCCCTGCCCCTTTTCTCACTATCCTGATTCACCCATTGCACCCCCATGAAGCTGATTTCCTAGCTCCTGACCAGCATCCAAAAGGTAAGGCATCAGAACACCCTCTGACTGCACCTCTGCTTTTTGTTCGACTTTCAGTTTGGAGCCTTTTTGCCACCTCAGCTCTTAGGGCTCCAGCCATAAATTACTTCAGTGCACAGCTAGGTGGCTAGTTCATTTTTATCCACTTTGGGTTAAATTGTGTTAATGGTGCTGTCTGGTGATCCTAAAGTTAAATATTTGTTTAGTCTAATTCAGCCTGCTGTACACAGAGTGCACTAGTGCCCTATAGAATTGTAAACCTGCCCAGAGCTGCATTTTTCAGCTGTTATGTGCACCCGAGTTGAATTTAATCATGAGACCCTTGGATCAAAAAATGAAGCTGAAACTGAACCACGAGCTGAATTAAGTTGTAACCAGCCACTGAGCCTGAATTAAGCAGGAAACTGACCTGAGGGCAGTATTTCAATTACAAACCATAATTTTTTCCCATGGGTGTCAGGTGACCTGCATCCTTTATACATTACTAATACCTGCTTTCCCCTCTGCAAGTTGTATTCTCTGCCTTCTAGAGGGCAAAACACCAAAGCCATTTCATTGCAGCTCCTCCCTAGAGTTCACTGCCCAATGCCTGCCTTATACCTTTCTCTCCTTGCTCTCCTACCAATCTGCAATTTCCACTTATTTTAACCCTCTACTCTCTTAACTTCAGGTTGACCTAACCCTCCACCTCCTCTCAAAATGCAACTCTGCCTCTCCACCTTCCCCCTTTTCCTATTCCTTACCTTCTCCTTGCACCCTCCACTTGCTCACTATTCATCTGAATCATTTAACTCGACACCACCCCTTACCCCATATTTTCAATCTCCTACTTTCATCCTCGCAGTCACTCTTTCCTCCCTCCTTGAACCCTGGTCTTATTTTCCTTTCCTCCCCCAAGCATCCTGATCTCTGTGTCAGTTAATCTTGCCTTTCTTCAACTAATGTTCTCCTTTCCCTCTCCCTCCCTACCCCCCAGGCCCAAGGTTTTTCCTCATCCACCCATTAGTGCCCTAAGATTCTCTTCCTAATCATTGCTCTGCTGTTGCTCTCCACTGGAGATGTTCACCCTAACCCGGGCCCAATTGTCACTTCCTCTCCAGGCCCCTCCCTGCAACTGCTTCACCCTCCTCTGCTCTCCCTAAAGGGCTCAAGATCCTGCATTTAGACATCTGTAGTTTACAGCTAAAACTCAACCTCCTACAAATCATGGCATCTACTCTAAAACCTAATATACTAATTATTACAAAAACCTGGCAAAAGGTCACGATCCCTGACCACTCAGTCTCCATCCCTGACTCCTCTATCCTAAGGCAAGACTGGGCTGGTAGGGATGGTGGTGTGGCCATGTACATTCTCACCACACTCCAATATTCTACTATATACTTTACCTCCAATCCAGCGACCCATGATGCTCTAGCCAAACAAATGACCCTGCTCTTCGCTATCCCTATCTTCATATCTAGTGTCTACTGCCACACGAACATTCAGCCAAGTGTTGCACTAGATTTGGTCTCCTCCATCTCTACCCTTTCCCACTCTGGTGAAGTATACATCCTGGGTGATTTTAGTATAAACTGCCTGTTACCTAAGCCTGCCAAAACACGTAACAAAATAGGAGCCCTGAAACTCACCCAGCTGATCTCAGAGCCTACCCACCCAAACCACAAGACTCTAAACCACTCCCTGCTTGACTGGGCACTCATCTCTCACCTCCACAGAGTAATCAGACCTGGTATCCTTCCTGATGCCCTCAGCGACCATAACCCAATCTTTATAGTCAAAAAAGTTCAAAGGCCAAAATCCCCACACAAAACCCTGCAAATGAGCACTTTCAACTCATTGAACCTTGAACCCCTACTGTGAAACCTCACCCTCATTGACTGGTCACCCCTAGCTTCTGCTTCTTTGGTGGACCAAGCTCTCACTTACTTCAAAGGTATATTCCTTGACACTTGGGATACTTTCGCCCCACTTAAAACATCCAGAGTCAGGGACAATCACCTTCCTTAGATTACTCCTGAACTTCTGGCCTGCCACAGGGCTAGAGATCATGCTTGGAAACTTCATAAATAAACCCAGACCCCTAGAGACCTCGGGAGGTTGCTAGAGGAGTACCTCAGGGTTCAGTACTGGGTCCAGTCCTCTTTAATGTCTTATAGGTGACATTGTAGATGGTCTGGAAGGAAATGTATGCATCTTTGCAGATGACAGAAAGATCTGTGACAGAGTTGATACACAAGGGGGTGGAAAGGATGAGAAGGGACTTGCAAGGTTGGAGGAATGGTCAGACGTATGACAACTTAGATTCAATGCAAAGAAGTGCAAAGTAATGCACCTGGGAAACAAAAACCCAGGAGAAGAGTACACAATGGCGGGGGAGGTACTAACAACAACAAAAATGGAAAGGGACCTGGGGGTAGTCATATCAGATGACCTAAAGGTGAGCAAGCAATGTGAGAAGGCAGAAAGGAGAGCTGGGGGGATACTGGAATGCGTAGAGAGAGGCATCACAATTAGAACAAAATCTGGCCAGAGACGGTAGTGCTGCAGGAGAGGAATGTGGGTCATCCTTAGGATATGAGGAGGCTCATAAAGTTACAACTGGCAATAAAGGTAATGAAAAGTATAACATCAAACCTGGTATTAACTACCTACAAGGAATATTTTCAACAGTTGGTTAGTAGATGAAAATATTTAAAAATACTTTATACATAAACCACAATAACAGTAATTATAAATTTATATTGAAGTCCATTTTGCACATGTTGGGGTGAAGCACTGAGGATATAAAATGTTTAGCTGTTCATCCATATATATTCCTTCTCTTGAGAGACATTTTCTCTTGCACTGTGGATCCACTGAACTCTGTGATACAAAATACAAATGTCAGACATGTATTCTAAAAAATAGTAAAAAGCAGGACATTATTATATCAGATGGCCACTTTGTCATAATCATACTGTAATACAATAACAAAAAAAAAACACTTATGTTGCAAAGTATGCCTGCCATCTTTATATACAGGAAATAAAGACTGTCTATTGAAATCATTCACACCTGGGCTATAGCGAGCCCCCAAGGTACAGATCCATTATGGCAGAGCATCTGATATAATAATGCCCTACTTTTTATCTAATGTTTTTGAATTGATTCCTTATATTTGGAATCATTGTACTGCAGAGTTCATTGGTTCCGCAGTTCTTAAGAAAATGTCTCTCATGAGAAGTGACATATAAATTAATTCCTGTCAATTTTATATCCTCATTGCTTCACTCCAACATCCACAAAATGGATTTCTATATGGTTTATAGTTCCTGATATTGTAGTTTATATGTAAAGCTTTTTATATAATTACATGCATTAACCAACTGTGAAATATGCCTTTTGGGTAGTTTAAACCAGGTTTGATATACTTTTCATTACCTTAATTGCCGGTTGTAATTTGTTAAGTGCTTCCTCCTATCCTGAGGATGCATCATATTCATTGTTTTAAATTTTTCATTTGTGCACATCACTGGTGGTGGATAATATAATAACAGGATACAATAGTGCTACAAATAGAGCATAAAGAAAAAACAGTAATGTCCGAATGGCGTACCACAGACAGAGACTGGGATTAAACAGTGCTGTGCAGTAAGTGCTACGGGTCACTGTCCGTAGTACTAGTAAGAAGAAAAGGGCTTGGAAATCAAAATTGGTGGGTGAGCTGCTCCTGTGGCAGAGAGGACTTAGACATGGAGCTGCTTGGCCACAATGGTGGTGGAGATCAGGGTTCTAATCCTGGCATTCAAAATTTAGTTTTTCCCCATTAATCCAACTCCAACTCAGAATTGATCATTTTAGTTAAGGGAGGTGGGGAGGGGCAGTGCCCCCACTAAAAATAAGTGCTTGGACTGGTAGCAGTTGTCAGTGTCCTTTGTGACCACTACCAGTGGCATTGCCTTTACTTGCTGCATTTGTTCCTGCCACTGTTCTGCATAGTGCTGTATGGAAGGTGCTGTTATTGACAGCACTGTTCATACATGTGCTATTCAGACCTAGTGACAAATAATATAAGGGCATTTCTGCATTATGTTACTAACTCTGATAAAACTCTGCTTCTGGAGTGAAACGTTAGTTGTTTTTGCCCCAATGTAACATAGCATTGCTCCTTGATATTCATTGCACTGCTGCACTTTTGTTGTTTTTAGTATTCATCCTATGAATTTCCATATGCTTTTCTATTAAGCGGGTTAAAGTTTTACTACTGACTATGGAATAACACTGCTTTTTATTTGATGTAAAAGTGGCAAGTACACAAATGTGTAATAGTACAATGAATAGCAGGGAGCAATGCTGCACTAGATTAATGCAGAAAACAACTAGCGTTTCTTTCTAAAACATCACTGTACATGGGCTCCCATTGTCTGCTTACTTTTTTCATTGACTGTTGGACCGGGTGGGGGAAGGGGGGCTGGACACCTAGTGTTAGAATGGAGGATTGGCAGCACTGGGGTTTGGCTGCCATTGTTTGCTTACTTTTTTCATTTACTGTCTGACTCTAGGTTTAGACACTTGGTGTGAGAATTGGGGAAGTCTGGTGGCACAGGATTGAGCAGCAAGTGGCTACTTGCTTTCATTTTATTTTACCACCTTACCCCATAATTGGGCACCCAGTGTTGGGGTAGGGAGTGGCACATCGGTTTGACTCCTTGTGACTGCCTAGCTGCCTGGATCAGGAATCACCCAGCCAACCATGCCCACCAAACCAGAACTGCATTGCTATTGCTTGCAAGCTACAACACAGAAGCCCCCCAACCCAGTAGTTTAGCTAACCTTAAAAGAACTGTACTATGCTTTGTTTTTTTCATAAAATACTAGAGAACAGTCTGGTCGGTAATGAGAGAGTGCAGCACCGGCTAGCCACTCTGCCCAGCCAGTAGCTTCAGCACAGAGTCAGACCCTCAAGTAAAAGTCCTGCCACCAGCAAAAGCAGCCAAGAAAGAAACTACCTGCAGAACCAGAGTGACAGGGTTCTGACTGCTTGTGCCTTTTTTTTAAGGTAAGTGGATGGGTTTATTTGAAAATGTCTCAGTACTGTGAGGAGAGGAGGGGAGATACTCAGACAAGAGAATTCATGGCCCTCAAACTCCTGGCCTGCCACTGTGGGTGGCCAATCCATTGAGAACCATTTGGGTATTTGGATACCTGCTGTAAAGGGTTGTGATGGTCATTTCTTCTTATTCGGGTGATAGGGAAGGCTTTACTTCTCCTGCCCCATGGGAATAGCTTTGCTTTTACTGGTGTGGGGGGGCCTGATTCTCCCAGCTTGGGGGGGTTGAGGATGGCCCTGCTTCTTTTGACTTGGGGGAAGGGTATCTCACTGTGTCTCCTGGCTTGGTGGTGGCCCTGCTTTTCCTGGCCTTGGGGTGGCCCTATCTTGTGGGTCATGTGGTCCAGCTTCTCCTGCTAGAGCAGCAGGGGGCAGAGGCATTCCCCCCTCCGCAAGCCAGGAGGAGCAGAGCCATCCATCCCATGCCAAAAGAAGCTGGGCCATCCGTACCCCCACCACCAAGACAGGAGAAGCAGGGCCATCCCCTGTAAAACAAGCATTTGTCAATGCCGAATGTTGTCGCGCTGGCATTGGCTTTGGTAAAGCAGTGCAGAAACACATTTTGGGCAGGATGTGAAAAATGACAGCTGTACTGTTCATAAGGAGGAGTAAAAAAATGGCAGTCTTGAAAATGTGGCATGTACAGTAAATATTGCAAATTTATGAAGTTACAAGGATGCATGGGAAATGCGCAATGCAAGCTTGTAACACAGCCATTTTATGGACTTTTGGCACCAGATTTTCAACATAGGCATTTTAGCACCTCTGCTCATGTACAGTGTCACTGCCATTTCCTCAAACTGTCCCAAAAAGTGATTTCGCACAGCGACCTCGCTATTCTGCGCTGGATGTACAAAAACACATTTCAGGCAGGATATGTAAAATAACAGTAGTACTGTTCATCAAGAGATATGGAAAAATGCCAATGGTGAAAATCCAGAGTGAAAATATTACAAATGCACAACGTTAAGAGCGTGCATGCAAACTACGCAATGCACGTTCGTAACACAGTCATTTTATGGAGTATCGTCACCAAATTTTCAAAATAGGCATTTTAGGACCTCTGCTCATGAACAGTGTCACTGTCATTTTTGTAATCTGCTCAAACACTGATTTCCCACAGCAACCGCTGTATTGCGCGCCGGAAGTGCGGAAACACATTTTGGCCAGGATATGTAAAATGACAGCTGTACTGTGCACAAGGAGGTATAGAAAAATGACAATGTTGAAAATCTGGTATGAAAATATTGTGACTTCGCGAAGTTATAAGTGTGCGTAGCAACTGCACAATGCACACTCGTAAAACAGCCATTTTTTGGATTTTTTCCATCACATTTGCAACATAGGCTTTTTGAGAGCCCTCTCATGAACACTGCCACTGTCCTTGTGTTACTCAGTCCCAAAAGGTGATTCTGCGCAGTAACTGCGAAATCACCTTTTGGGACCAATTAACATCATAACAGTGCCAGAATTCATGAGGAGGGGTCCTAAAACCCATATTGAAAATTTGGTGCAAAATTCCAAAATACCCAAGATATGCATCAAATTTGAAAAACCTCTTTATTCCATTATACAGCTTACCAGCATTTCCTCAGTTAGTAGTCGGTTTTGAAGAGTGCAGCGTGTTCCCGGTCCCCAAAGATCGTCGCTCCAAGCTCCAGAGGTGAATATGAGGTGGGGGTGTGGGAGGCAGGGTGTGCTGTGGGTGTGGGTGGTGAAAGGGGGTAGGGAGACTACGAGGGACCTTTTTCTGTTTACAGGTGTTAAAAAACATCGCAGATGGTTTTCTTTTTACAGGTGCTTTTTTTTTTGGGAGGACATGGTAGCCGATTTAGGATTGGGCACCCCTGTCAGCACATAGGGGTGGGACACTAGCTGAGGTGGATTGGGCACCCCTCAGCAGAGAAGAAAGGGGGGGACATCATGCCGACGGGGAGTGGGCTCCCCTGTTGGCACATTAAAGTGGGAAAAGGGGGGGACAGATGCCACTGGGGTTTGGGCAACCCCATCAGCAAACAATGAAAGCGGGAGGGGCGCATGACCCGAGGGGGATTGGGCACCCCCTCGGCAAGCAAAAAAGGAGGGTGGGGACATATTATGCCAACTGGGAGTGGGCTCCCCAGTCAGCACATACATGAAGGGCAGGGTAAGCCGACTGGGGGATTGGGCACCCTCGAAGTCAGCAGTTTAGCACGCCAACATAAAAATAAAATCGAATTTGCATTTTTATTTTTAGAAACATAACATTCATAATTAGTTCAAATATTCCAAGAAGCAAGCATGAATATGCACATATGCTTTTCCATTTGAGTTTCAATAGGTGCCTTGGCTTCCAACTGTAGTGCCTAGCCAGTGCCCTGTTAACCAATGGAAGCTGAAGCTGCCAATGTCGCTAGCCTTACATGCTGTGAAACATGATAAAAAATTAAAAAATGTAAATCTAGAGGTGGACATTGGACAGAAAAATTAAATGAAAAAGGTAAGACATTTGCAAAAACTACAAAATCAAAATGCCTTTAAAGTGTATAGGGGAATGCTGTTATGAATGGAATTCCATGCGTGGAATATGCTTGTTCTGCTGCACTAGTAACATCATTATGTTGTTCTGCTACAGTAGCGATGTCACTACTGCAACAAAACCACTTGGGATGTTAGCACATTGTTGCCTTCCTCTAATTCTGTGGTAAGACAGAATTCTAAAACCTCTAGAGACTTCACAAGTCAGTTTCATTATGGAAAAAGAAAAAAAACACAATGCCCACATTTCACATAATACTACTATACACTATAAAAAGTACAGGATGAGCAACTTTATGCACAACCAGTGTGTTCTGCCACAGAAGGGTTCTGATTCCCTCTGATCTGAAGAGTGAAGCACACAAGAAGGCTGAAGATTAATGACCAGCATAATCAAAGGCTAAGATTCAGATGTATTGCAAGGTAATCTGAGAACAGTGGGAGTTGAAGCCATTAAAATACCAGAAAAGGCTTGCAACTACATTAACTATCTAATTATTATAAATATCTTAGTTTAAAGACGCATTTTGCAGGAAATTAATACATATAGTAGAAAATCAGGTACATATTCTAGAGTGCAGGAAAAGAAGTGCCACTGAAAAGAAATAATCTTTTCATTGTTTATGGAAGTTAGCTGTCCCATAGCTATTTATCTTATATGCCCTTGATATGATGAATGTGTTACAACAGAAATTACAGCCATTACTGCCTTAATCTCTTTTAAGAGGCACAATTATTTAAGGGGCTATAGAAACAGTGCTATATATACTGCAGGTAGGGTAGAAGAATACACTGGAAACTTCCAAAATGTGTGCTATGGTACTCCATTTTTCCAGCTACAGACAGCAAGCTGGCTCTATGCAGCCCTCTTGCATTAGCTCTAAACATGCTGTTTACCAAGTTGGAGTCAAATGAAAACAAGGCTGGGGAGGAGAGGTGATTCTCCAGAGCATTTGTTTATTAATCCCTAAGCTGCCGAAAGAACTAGAATTAATCTATTTGAGCTCTGCACAGATGTTTAGTCTGCAGCACTGCAAGGGTTAAATTGAAGGGCTGCAAAGTAATGGAAGGATAATTTGAAAACTCCAAAGGAAGTGTTCTTCAGTTTGAATTCTGTAGCTCATTTTTACAGCTGACGCAATAGGGCTGCATGCTCCGCTTACCTGCAGCCCTAAAAAGATAAGTGGTTATCCCTCTGTACAGACAGTTGTTGAGACCCCATCTGGAGTACTGCATGCAGTTTTGGATACCTCATCTCCACAAGGACATAGACAAGATGGAGGCAGTCCAGAGGAGGGCAACTAAAATGGTGCAGGGTTTGCATCAGAAACCATATGAAGAGAGACTGAGACAGCTTAATATGTATAACCTTGATGAAAGGAGGGACAGCAGGGACATGATAAAAACTTTCAAGTACCTCAAGGGAATAAACAAAGTCTAGGAGGGTAGCATCTTTCAGAAAAATAGATGTGCAAGAACAAGAGGGCACAATTCAAAGATTGAGGGGGGATAGCTCTGGGGCAATGTGAGGAAATATTTTTTTCACAGAGAGAGTGGTTGATGCATGTAACTGCCTTCCTGGGGAGGTTGTGGGGTCTAAAACAGTGAGTGAATTCAAACATGCATGGGACAGACATAAGGCAATTATAGTGGGGGGGGGGGAGGAGGAAGTAGGCTGTTGGTTAACTAGAATCTGCAGCTTATCCAATATGTAGTGAAATGGGCAGACTATGTGGGCCATGCGGTCCTTATCTGCCATCCAAGTCTATGTTTCTACATACCATATGCTCCAAAATGCCTGCACCAAGGCTACTAGAATAGCCAAGTCTGAATACTTCAAACTGGCCTTCCTCACAAACATAAATACTCCATCAAAATTCTGGAAGGTAGTCCATGCCCTCTTCATACCCCTATCCCACACTACACCCCCTGTCCTTAAAATAAACCACACTGTTGTGGCCAACCTGAACATGGTGGCCACAGAATTTAACTCCTACTACATCACATGTGCTACTGAACTACTAAAATTCCTACCTTCCTACTCTCCCTCATACCTCCTCCAACTTCATAACCCCCCTCCTTCATCCTCTCCCCCTCCTTCTTCTTCCCTACCGTCACCACCGATGATGCTCTAAATGCCCTACTCACTATCAACCCTTCAAAAGGATTCTCCCCAGATGATCTTGACCCCAAACTCCATTATCTTTCAACACCTGCCATTGCCTATGCCCTGTCTCGCATTCTAAACCTCTTCTTCTCTACTTGCTCACTCCCTACCTCTTGAAAGCATGCTGTGGTCCTCCACTTACCCAAAGGTGGGGACCCCTCTTACCTTAGCAACTATTGCCCCATCTCCCTCCTCTCTACCCTAGCTAAACTTCAAGAACACCTGGTTCTTATGCAACTCACCTCCTATCTATCTGACTCCTCCTTTTTTCATCCCATTCCAATTTGGCTTCAGGAAAAACCACTCCACTAACAACTCCCTGCTCAGGCTCACTGACTCCATCCTAACCTAAATGGACAATAGCCTTGTCACCTCTGTCATTTTTGTTGATCTTGCCAAAGCATTCGACATTATCTCCCACACCCTCCTCCCAGACTCTTTCTTCAGCCACTAATTGGTTTGGGAACTACCTTGCAGGTAGATTTCAATCAGTTAGGATCTTTGGAGTCACCTCCTCACCCCTCCTGATCACCACTGGAGTCCGACAGGGTTTGGTGCTCGTTCCCTTGTTATTCTCAATCTTCTTCAATAACTTACCATCAGTCTGCTCCCCTTCCTTCTCCATCCACATGTATGCCATCATTTTTTCTTCAACGCCAAAAAGACTGTCTCCATGACCTTTGGCACTAGGCAGAGACTCTCTAGGCTCCTCTACTTCCCCTCCTTCCACACCCTGGATGGGACTATTTTATATGACACTTACTCCTTCAGATATCTTGGGGTTTGGCTTGACCAACACCTCAACTTCTCTGGCCATATTGATGCCATTGTGAAAAAACTGCACCCCAAGCTTCGTGCCCTGTTCAGGAACTGTAGTAGCAACCCTCCTGCAGATAGGCGTGAACTTGTTCAGAAGATGATCCTCCCCATTATCGACTACTGCGATGTAGTATATGGTGCTGCTCCCAAATCCTCCCTGATCAGATTGGACACCCTATTCCACTCTTTCTGCCACTTTGCCCCTGATGCCCCATCTCGCACTCATCATTGCAATCTCTGCCATGCACTGTCCTTCCCCCTCACTCACAAACAGATATCTATCCCACTGCGCAAAGTTCACCTCCAAATACTGGCTGGGTGAACTCCCAACCTACCTCTCCTCCTCATTTATCATGCCTTCCTTTCCCACTCATTCCCTTAGATCTACCGACTCACGTACCTTGGTGATCCCCCGGCATACCTCTCAACCTCCCAACCTGCCAATGTGTGACAAAGGGCTACAAAATGTGTGACAAATGGCAAAAATGTGGTACACCCGTTTTTTCACAGCGCACGGAGTATCGCACTGGGGCTTTTTCATGTAAAATTAATAAAAAAAGAATTTACTACAATAAAAGTAATATTTGTATGCTTGGCATGTGGTTTGTGTTGCAAATTAAAAAGGAGATGAAAATGTGTTGTGTCGAGTCCTTAATTAAAATAAAAAGTAGCGGATCCTAAACGTGTGTTCATTTTATTGATTCAGCCTACACTAAATATACCACTAGAGAATGAAAACAACCATTTATTCAGTATTTGAGATAAGTATAAAACACTTTTACTGGGTAGGGGGAGGTTGTTAACTGTCTATGAGATACAGAGTTGGATACAGAATCAACCCCACATTTAACCCTGCCAAACAAAATTCTGTGCACTCACCTCAGGAGAGTGCAGTCATGCTAGAACTCCTGATAAGCAGTATGGAATCACATTTTTTGAAGCTGCCAAAGGGTACTGATTTGAAAGTTTTTATTTGGTCTTTGTGAACTGGGTAAGGCCCATCCACTAGGCACAAATGCCTGTTTTCAGAGACAACCTCAGAGCTTTGGGCTGGTTGAGTGATTTGCTCAGAATCACACAGACACAGTATGTAAGTGGAGGTTGTGAGAATCAAACCCATGTCTGTACGTTCTAAGCTCACTCACTACTCTACCCTCTAGGCTATATTGTCAGCCTAAACAAAAGTTACTGTAGTAGAAGGTGGAAACATGCCGTTATGTGCAAGTTAGAAGGCACAGGCCATGGCACTATGGAGCTGCTCAGAGGAACAGGAAGTCAAGATCTGAAGCACGATGGGGGTCAAGTGAGCTGCAGAAAAACAAAGTCAGCTGCAGCACAAATTCAGTCCATACTGAAAAGCAGTGGACCCTTCATATAACAGTTAGAGCCTGTCCTGCCCTGTATGTTCTTTTAGTCTATGCAGCATTTCTGTGTTGCAATACAGAAGTGTGTGTGGGGCTTGCACAAAGCAGCATACCTGTCCACAGTCATTTACAACTTATCTCAGAGTTGCAAATATTGTTAGCCAAAATTTGAAATGCTGACGGAATATTTCATGTAAAGCATTCCAATCTGTCAGGGAGAACATAAATTGCTTGGAATATTATTTGTAAATAAAAACATATTTCATTTTAAATGCCTATGAAAGCAAAACCAAATGTGTTGAAGCTCACAGAGAATACCATTGTAGCTTGTTTTCCTAAATTAGAAATTAATATATTCTCAGAGAGGAGGAATGCCTTTAAACACTGAGCATATTGGCTGTGAGACTGTGACACAGGCGATCTCAGGGTAGAACGAATCCCACCGCAGCCATGCCACAAGATGTGGCCTGCACCAAATAGGCTCAGCTCTGGCATCTGACCCTTTGCAGCTGTCCTGTTCTGCAGAGACAAGCCACTTTAGTAGGAACACAGTGCTGGCACTGCACTCAGCTGGGCTGCAAGGGGTGAACCGTGAATAAACCAAACAAAAGTAAGTCCCTTTCTGGAGTATTAGAGCTGAAGACACCCTCAGAGAACCCCGACCCACCTCATCCCCCCAAAGCAACCAAAACTGGCACAAAAATGAACGGACTACTAACCCCACCCCCGTTGGGTCGGTCTCTGGTGGCGGCTGGCGGTGTTCTTCCACTGCTTCCTCGCTGTCTGTCTGGGGCCTTGCTTTAATGTGGCTGTGGCAGCTTGTTGTTCCAGGCTCCAAGTCCAGCTTCCTTCCTTCCTGGCACTGCGATTGGTGGCTTCAGGTCCTTCAGTACAGCGGTCCCACCTGCAAAACGTTACCAATGTTATGGTTCCCCCTCTGCACAGTAGGCTGATTTAATAGCCTGGCAACAGACCTGAGGGGGTACCCGACATACAGCACAGCAGCACTGGTGGGCCGGGGTGACCAGGCTATGCTCCTTTGTCTCTCCCTCATGACACCTCCCCCTAGCCCCCCCCCCACAATGTCATTACTACCACGACAGAAGGGCAGGGTGCCGGCGATTTCATTGGAGGAGATGAGGATCCAGTCTGGGAGGATTAAACAAAGGATTAAGCAAAGGGATTGTGCTGAGCGAGGTGCGGCCGTGTGGTTTGGCGTTCTGATGCGGAAACAAAACGGCGAATGTGGGGCGGCGGTACAGGCAGACGGCAGGGCTCAGAATCCGGAACGTCAAGCACAATCCAGTACACTTGAGAGGTATGTCCCCTGGTGCTCCACCCTTATTGGTCCATCTGGCTTCTCATACTGGGTCCCCAAAATTTGGAACTCCCTCCCTCCCTCCACAAGTCCATCACTCCTCCTCCACCTACTCCATCAGTTCAGCCATTCACAATTATCTTTCATCCAACCCTCCCTAAACAATGATCTTGCATAGGTCTATTTTCACCCCTTAACCATATTTGCTCCTATCCTACCTCTCCTTCCCCATTTCTTTTGTAGCTTCCCTTGACCCCCTTGCAGGGTTCTCAGCATCCTGAAGGGATCCTTTGGGGCTCAGCATTCCTTCCCCTCCACCCTCTTTTTCTTCTCCCTCTTCATACCCCCTATCTGCCTGTAGTTGTAGATACCTATCTGCCAATTCCTTCCCTCCCCTTGGCACTCCCTTAAATCTCCTCATTCTCTCCTGGTCTTCCCTGCCCCCTTGCAGGGTTCTCAGTATCCTGGAGGTGCCCCCTGGGTTTGTCTCCCCCTCTTCTCCCTTTCCTCTCTTGCCTCTTCTCCTCCCCCTTTCTTCACACACTGCACTTGTTCACCTACCCTCGCAAACTTCCAGTTCCCCTTGGAAATCCTCACCCCATCCAGAAGTCCCTGTCCCCTTGTAGGGTTCCTCAACATCCTGGAGGGGACCATGGGTTCTGCTTTCTCTCCTCCATCCCCCTCCCTCTTTGGCACTTATTACATACCTGTCCCAGTCCCCCGCCCCCCCCCGGCACTTTATGTATTTGCCTAAAGCCAATGCACTTACTAATACTTCTTGCTCCTCCCTGTAACTGTTCCATCTACTGTAACTTCTCTACTCTGCCTATACCTAATTGTACCCTTATCTTCTGTACGAACTACATGCCTGTGTTGCTTTTTTATTCCGACATTGCCAATTGTTAATCACCTACTGTTTTGTTCACTGTATGTAACCATTGTCTCAGGCACCTTAAATGTATTACTGTTCATCCACTCTGTACCTCTTCCCCCAGGTTGCACCGGAAGACGAGCAACTTGTTGTTCAGTGTGCTTTCCTGGTGAAACATTTTAATGGATAAATAAAACAAAATAATCAGTAACAGATATTATTTGACCAGTTTCATTCAATTTCCACCATTCCAGTTTAAAGAAACTGATTCTAGCAACTCTATTTGCCTTCATACAGGCTTTACTGGCAACATCAGCCGAGTAGCCTTTTTCCAAAAATCAGCTTGACAGCATTCCATCTTCTTCTTTGAAAGATTTTCCCCCAAGTACAGTTTTGTTTTATTTTAATAAATTCACAAAAGGGGATATTGCTGACCATGGGAGTCACAGTGGAGCCACTCAGGATGCAATGCAATAACTAGCAGTAAAGAATATGTCACAAAATACTGCATGAGAAAAGTACTTGATTTCCATTGAAGTACACTGCTCCCTGTAGCATACTACAACATTTTGTAATAATACTACAAGGTATTGCATTGCAGCCCGGCTGGCACCACTGTATCTCCTCACAGAAGACTTCTTTCCAGCTGTAGTTAGCTCATTGTTGTAAAGCCAGTTTACAAACTCAGGAAGTTTATCTGAACCCCTGCCCTAGGTGCATATAATACTGACGATGAAATAATTGGTTTGTGTTCTGTTTTTTTTTTTTTTGTTATGGTTTTGCTCTATGGTTTGATTGGCTGCACCTTTGGGAGTCATGGTGTGCACATTTTTTTCTGAACCTGTACCATCACTGTCTCTGTTACCACATTTGGTGCACCCTTGAATCCTTCAGGCATTCCAGTGATTGGTTCATATTGATCCATGAGCTGATATTCTTCTTATTCCAGTCGACATTTCAGCAAAACGCTTTCCTTGACCACACCAGCTAATAATAATAGTCTCCAACTTTGCCTTAAAGAATCAATTTGCACATTTTTGTCATTTACTAGGATATGCATCTTAAGTAACTTCACTTGGCAGCTTTGTCTGCAACTTCACTTTTCGTGCGCATATAAGTGAAGGTTGCTCAAATCAAGGCTTCTGGTAAACAGAGGGAAGTGAAGTGTTCAAATAGTCACTATATGGTGTTATTTCAGTGTTACAGTAGCAGTGTACACTTCCTGCACACTTCATTTCATAATGCAGTCCATCAGTGTTTAATCAGTGCATCTTCAGGTCTCTTTTGGAGTACATGCAGTGCTGATGCAGTGTGTGTGAATTATGTTAATTAGCACTGTAATCACACTGCAAAAGTACTGCGCTTAGCAATGTTTTCAACACTGCCTGAAGCAGTGTTGCATTGCTTTTTCAGTGTGTGCGAATTATGTTAATTAGCACTGCATCAACACCTGTAGTGCACTTCAGTGTGCAGTGTGATTTTGGTAGCACTCCTGTCAGCAGTGTTGTAGTTCTGTTTCAGTGTATTAGGCTGCATTAAAGATGACGTCGTATAAAATTCAACAAAAACAAAACAGTATTCATCGGCAGTTATCTGCAACCTCAGCAAAGGAAGCTTTGCTTAAGGGTTCCTGAGTGAGAAAGTCATCTGTGAATTCCAAAGAAGATGGAGATCTTGGGGGCTATGTCTATAGGAGGTACTAAAGTCTGTTACCCCATGTTTGACTCAAAGTCACAAGGTAGGGGGTGGACATTTAGGTAAAGGAATGACCAACAATAGTTCTGATTTGCAGAAAATGGTATGGGAGCCTCCCTGATATGCAGGTCCTCACCAGTATTTCCAGGTTTATCTTCAAAAGGAGAAGAGAGCCTCTTCAGACTGGGAGCACATGCACGGTGTGGAAAATTATTTTCGGTATCAAGGGGCTGTTCGAGTGAAGTGTGTGTATGTATATGTATATGTGTGAGTGTGTACGTGTCTGTGTGTGTATATATCTCTCTCTCTCTCTCTCTATATCTATATATATCTATCTCTATAATGGGATTATCAATCGCATTGGACAAACACCATTAGGTGACTGTGTGTATATCGTGGTGCAACCACACACCTGCACTTTTACTCCCCTCCAAAACAATTTTGCCATTTTATAAGATAGATAACCCACTGTGTGGTGTGTGGAAGTGCAGTGATATACACACGGCTTGGGTGGTTGATGCACTCGGCATGCGGCCTTATGTGCAACAACACACACCAAGGTGTGCGTATATCAGAGCGTGACCGCACACCCTACAGTGGGTTATCTCACACACACACACACACACACACACACACACACAGTACTTGTTGCAAAACAAAAACACTACATTAATGCAGGCATTAGAATTCAATGCACACAAAGCAAGAAAATGAAAAACAGGGTTTGAGCCTCATGAGTCTTGGCAAATTGGTTGTGTGGTGTTCCCTGGAGTTCCCAACCTTGATGCCCATCCCATACCCCCAGCCCATAGTCTCCTTTCTAAAGCACAAGGTACAGCTCCAACCAAGTGCCTTCCATAGCAGCCATTCATACCTGTAAAACAAGACCAGCAATGGGCTCACAAAGGATCTGCAGCTCGTTATGAACTATTATATGACAAACAATGTAGGGTAAACAAAAAAACAATACTTATCCAATACATATGGTCAGTGTCCTCCTACTCCCAGTCAATGTCCTGTCAGACCTGTAGATATAAAAGGGAAAATGGGTCAGTATGAAAAATAAAAATACTGATCAGCTGGGTCAGTTGGGAAGGCTCTGTAGAGGTTAAAATAAAAAAAGTCGGTTGGGGGGGAGATACCAGCCTGTACCACACCATCAACCTGGCTTTTAGAATGGACTCGGTCACTCAGGGGACGTCATGGTTGGGGAAGGGAGGGAGGAAGACTCCTTGCCCCGTGCCCCTAGAACTGATCTTTTTTGGGGATAGGTTGCCATGTTGCTCCACACATCAACCAACACAGGGTAGGATAGAAACATAGAAACATAGAAACATAGAAGTTGACAGCAGATAAGGACCACAAGGCCCATCCAGTCTGCCCATTTCTTTTTCTACCTTATAAATGTGCCATCGGCCTTTGCTCTGTCAGTGGCCTATCTATTCATAGTCATTTGTATTGCTCCCTTATGCCTATCCCATGCCTGTTTGAAGCCCTGCACTGTATTCATAGCCACCACTTCTTGTGGTAAGCCATTCCATGCATCCACCACCCTTTCTGTGAAAAAGAATTTCCTCACATTCCCCCTTAATCGGCCTCCCTCTAATCTCATGCTGTGTCCTCTTGTCCTGCTATTTTTCTTATATTTAAACATGTTAGACTCTTTCACCTTGTTTATGCCCTTAAGGTGTTTGAATGCCTCGATCATATCACCTCTCTCCCTCCTTTGCTCAAGGGTATACATATTGAGCTCCGTTAATCTGTCCTCATGTGTCTTCTGATGCAGTCCCTGCACCATTTTGGTTGCCCTTCTCTGGACTGCCTCAATTTGGTTAATGTCCTTGTGAAGGTGTGGCCTCAATACTGCATGCAGTACTCCAGATGAGGCCTAACAGTGTCTTGTACAGAGGATTATTACCTCCCTCTTGCGACTTGTGATACCCCTACTAAGCCACTAACACCCCTAGCCTTACCTACTGCTTTAGAGGTCTGCTTGATGATTTTAGGTCATCAGTGATGATGATGCCCAAGTCCCTTTCTTCCTTTGTGACTGCTAGCAACTCCTCCCAGCCTATAGGTGGCTTCAGGGTTTCTCTTCCCTATGTGCATGATTTTGCACTTCTTTGCATTAAATCCCAGTTGCCACTCTTCTGACCATTCTGCTAGTTTATCCAGATCTCTTCTCATTCTGCCCACCCCATCTGGATCATCTACTCTGTTGCAGAGCTTGGTGTCATCTGCAAACAGACAAGCCTTACCCTCTAGTCCATCTGCAAGGTCACTAATGAAGATGTTGAAGAGGACTGGCCCCAGGACTGATCCCTGAGGTACCCCACTTGTGACTTGCATCTCTTCTGACTGTATACATTTACCACCACTCTCTGTTTTCTGCCCGTCAACCAGTTTGCCACCCAGTTGACCAACTTCTGACCCACCCGAGCCTACCCAGCTTATTTATCAATCTTCTATGTGGAACAGTGTCAAAAGCTTTGCTGAAGTCAAGGTAGGCGACATCAACTGCTCCCCTTGGTCCAACACTCTGGTTACCCAGTCAAAGAAATCTATGAGATTAGTTTGACAGGACCTTCCTTTGTAAACCCATGCTGTCTTGGATCCTGTGCTCATGGATTCCAGGTGTTGCACTATCCTTTCCTTAAAGAGTGCCTCCATAATCTTGCCCACTACTGAGGTAAGACTGACCGGTCTGTAGTTCCCCGCCTCCTCCTGCTACCACTCTTGTGGAGCGGGATCACATGAGCCCTTCTCCAGTCTTCTGGGACCTCTCCTGTGCTCAGAGACTCACTAAACAATTCTGCTAATGGCTCTGCTAGTTCCTCCTTTAGCTCCTTAAGTACCCTGGGATGTATGCCATCAGGTCCCATTGCCTTATCCACCTAAGCTTAGCAAGCTCTTGTAGGACCCTTTCTTTTGTGAAGGAGTAGTGCTCACCTCCCTCCCCCTGTGTCCATGATGCTGAGCTGTGGGCCCTGCCCTACCTACTGTTCAGTAAATACTGTGCAAAAGTATCTATTTAGAATAGATGCCTTTACAGGGTCCTCCTCCTCACATGCTCCCTTTTCTCCATTAAGATTAGCAATACCCCCTCTGGACTTTCTCCTTTCACTAATGTATCTATAGAAAGTCTTGTCACCTTCTTATACTGTTCGTGCTAGTGTTTCCTCAGTTTGGGACTTTGCCTGCCTTACTGCCTTACCTGCTTCCCTTAGGGCAGTTTGGTATGCCTCCCTATCTTCATCCCGCTGTGTTCCCTTATATTTCCTGAAGGCCAGCCTTTTGGCTCTGACCTTTTCTGCTACTGTTTTTGAGAACCAAAGTGGTTTCCTTCTTCTTTTGCACTTCCTTTTCTCTCTGACACAATGGGATGTTGCTTCAAGTATTGCATCCTTAATGCTTGCCCACTTTGCCTGTACCCCCTCACCTGTGTTTCTTTTTGCCAGGGCTAGCTTAACTCTGTTGGCCATCTTATCAAAGTCAGCTCCTCTGAAGTCCCATATTTTTGCCTTGGAATGGGATGATTTAGATGTAGTAGCCAAATTGAACCATACCATGTGATGGTCACTGGCCCCCAGGTGACCTTCTACCTGGAGATCTGTGATCCCTTCTTTGTTAGTCAGTACTAGATCTAGGATAGCCCTGTCTCTTGTGGGTTGCTGTACCAGTTGTTTGAGGCCCTCCCGCTGCAGGGAATCCACTATGAGTCTAGTTCTGGCAGATGTTCCTGCTGGTATTGACCAATCTGTATCCAGCATGTTGAAGTCTCTCATTATCAGAACCTCCCCCTTTAGCTGTCATATTTTGTATATCTTCTAACAATAATGTGTCTATGTCCTCCCTCTGGTCTGGGGGCCTGTAGACAACCCCAGTTCTTAAGGCTGTCCCATTTCCTGTTTCCAGGGTGACCCACAGTTCTTCTGGCTCCTTATGTGTATTCTGAATTTCTGTAGCTTTGATATTTTCATTAACATACAGGGCCACTCCTCCCCCCTTTTTGCCTCGGTCTCTTCTGAACAATACATAGCCAGGTACTGAAGTCTCCCAAGTGTGGTTACTGGTAAACCACATCTCACTAATTGCTACTATGTCCAGTTTAGCCTCTGACATTATTGCCTGCAGGTCTGGGATCTTATTTCCCAGGCTGTGAGCATTGTGTACATGATTTTCCATTGGCCAGATTTTGGTGTGTTAGTTGTTGGGTGAAGTTTGGCATTACCCTGCATCGTGTATGGGGAGACAAACCTTTTTCTTACCTGGTGATGCAAATGAGCGGCAACATGCTGAATTCCTGTTTGACCACTAGCTGAGGGGGGAGAGGTGTTCTTCCCATTCGACGTATGGGGTGCTGCACCCCTCTCCCATTTGCTAGTTTAAATGTTCTACAAAGATGTCAAACTTCTGCCCCAATGCACTGACTCCCTCTTTAGTCAGATGCAGTCCATCAAATTTAAAGAACTTTCGCTCCCAGAACTGTTGCCAGTTCCCTACAAATCTGTTTCCTTTTTCCTGGCACCAGCCCTTGAGCCACGTGTTTAGCTCCCCTATCTTAAAGATAAAGACACCAAGGAACAGATATTCAAGGCACAATGAATGCTTCCCTGGTGGTGTAGTGGATCCTCCCTCCCTTTTCCCAATCTGCCTGTAGAATACACAGGAACACAGGTATGTGATGGCAGAAAGGGACTGCAAGCCCACTTAGTCTGCCCAGTTCACCTAGATATCCACTAGGCCTTTTTCTGTAGTCCCCCCCATGCCAGTTGCCCTCTGTGCTTATCCCATGTCCTTGTGAACCCTCCCACCATTTCTCTCAGCAGCCCATTCCAGTTGTCCACCACCCTCTCAGTGAAGAAGTACTTTCTAATCCTTCCTCTAAGTCCCCCCCAACCGATTTGGGAATTTCCGACTACCATCTGTTGCAGTATAGCACACCGCAGCAGGCCAACTGTGACCATCTCTAGTCAGATATACGCAGACACAACCAGTCCCAGAACTCCCTGCAGCTGGCAACAGGCAATAGAAGTTCCAATAGCCTGCAGTGCACATTTGAGCCTACACAATCTCTTATCAGATGCTTTCCACTTCTGCTCTTCTCCAGAGGATAAGTCAGTCTGTGACATAACTTAGCTCAGGGAGTTCAGTGGGGCCAGTAAACCAAAGCTGAGAGCCTATATAAACTCTTAACATGCACTGTAGGACAATCTCCCACCGCAAAGAACTCCAGGATCTGCTGTAAATGAAGCTGTCGGTGCAGAAACCGGCAAAACCAGTCATCATAATCCACTACACTACTGCACACAGCAGGCAAACCAAAATGTTTCCACATGCAAAGTGCACATTGGCACCAGACCCACACTTATGTGGGACCCTTGACACAAGAAAGCCAGTGGATTTTGTGGTAAGGAGGGACAAAACCTTTTACATGCAGGTATATCAGGGAGAAAAGGAAGGCAAGGGGAAGTACTGAGTGTCTGAAAAGGGTGGATGGAGGAAGGGTAAAAGATGACCACCAAAAAGCAGAAATACTGAACAAATACTTCTGTTCGGTTTTTACAAAGGAAGGGGCAAGAAATGGGCCAACATTAATAAGGATGGGGAGATCATAGAAAAGGACACAGCTCCCTTTGCAAAAGAAAGGATCCTCATGGAACTGGCAGCAATAAGGCTATGGGCCAGATAGATGCACCCCTGGACACTGAGGGAGCTAAGGGAGGTGTTAGTAGGGCCTCCGACTACCCTGTTCACCCTATCTTTGTAAACTGGTGACATGCCCAGGGATTGGAGAAGGGCTGATGTGGTCCCACTATATGAAAGTGTTAACAGGGAGGATGCAGGAACTACATACTGGTCAGCCTAACCACAACAGTGGGAAAAATTATGGAAATACTGCTGAAGGAAAGAATAGTGGAGCACCTGGTTGTCAATGGTCTATAGGAGAAGTGGGGGAAGGGAACATTGTTTAACCAGGAGTAGCACACTAATCTGAAGCTTGTTTCCAGATGCAACCTGGAGCACAAAGAAGTTAAGTAACTTGCTCAGAATCACACAGTATGCACTTAGATGGCTGTTGGATTCAAACCCAGGTCTCCAGATCTGTAGCTCAGAGCCTTACCCAATGTGCTATACTGCCTCCAGGACCCAAGGCAGTTTGGTTTTATGGGAGACAGGTTGTGCCCGACAAACTTAACTGAGTTTTTTGACTGGGTAACAAGGAAGGTGGATGGAGGAGGATGTGGCCTACCCAGATTTCAGCAATGCCTTTGACACTTTTCCACATAGAAGGCTGGTAAATGAGCTGGAAGGCTTAGGGGTGGAGAAGAAAATAACAAGATGGGTGGAAAACTGGTTCAAAGACTGAAACCAGAGTGTGGTGGTAAGGCAAATGGGGTGCATTCCAGGGTGGCAGTGGTGTGCCCCAGGGGTTGGTGCTGGGACCCATCCTTTTTTAATATCTATAGCAACGATTAGCCCAGTTCCAATCAGGGGAGGAGAGCTGTTCTTTCCAGACCGGGGCTTGTCGCTGGAAGTGGTCTGGGCAGGCATTCTGGGGATACATCAGCAGTGGGAGAAGATGGGATCACATTGGTGATCGACAAGGAAGCTCTTGCTGGCGGGGGACAGGCAATGCATACCGGGTCCACATCAGCCACAACTTTGCAAGCCGGCGACTCAGGAAGGAGCGGCCAATCAGTGAATAGGGCACGAACCTTTGACTGTGTGACTGGGCCATAAAAGGCAAATAGTCCAGTCGCAATCAGAGGAGGAGAGCTGTTCTTTGTTCCACATCACCCACCCTGGCCCCGACCTCTATTAAATGGTCGGTGAGGGCGGAGCCTTGGAAGAGGACAAGTCTAGATTGGGTGAACTGGAACACTAGAAAGCTGAATTGTTACTGATTGGGGGAAAAGGGCCCTGTACACTGTGCTGCTTGGGCAACACTGACTACTACCAGGAAGGGGCATAATGAAGCAGACTGTATAAATGACTGTGTATGCCAACTACATCTGAGGGAGTAGGCAAACTGTGTGTGAATCGATTACTGCTAGGGCCTCTGGGCTGGCTAGTGTTGTGATGGGCTAATTTTGCTTGTGAACGAATACTGCTAGGGCTAGAAAACTGGCTACTGTCAAGAAAGAGGGAAAATTGCTGTTTTCGGAGGGGGCAAACTGCTTGGGTTTTAGTGCAACACTGACTGAATTATTTCTGTTGGGGGGCCGCATTGCTCACCTAAAATAAGGGTAGACTTGGGGGTGGCCAAAGCGGGCACCTTCGGTAGAGTGATTGGGTGTACAGGGTGCGGGGCGGCAATAATATTAAATTGGGCAATTAGGTTCAGAGGTTGCCCAGTGTGTTTCCAGTTGGCAGGTCTTAGGGAGGAAGTAGAAGGGATCAGAAGGCAGCTGGAAGGCGGAAGGGGTGGGGAGGAAAGGTGTGGAAAGGACCGCATGAGAGTACACGAGGCCAATATGACATAACCCAGGGAACAGGTAGACAAGGGTCATATGGTTACTCATGAGGGGTGGGGCATGAAACAAGCAATATACGGAAATCACTTCATAGGGAGGTGGCTGACCAGAAGGAGGGGGGACAGGAGAGAGCAGGTCGGGGGCAAGCATCACACTTACTAATCTAGTCGCCTTGCTGTATACGGGAGATGAGGTGGAGAGGCTGACGGGAGGAGGGGAGTAGGCAGACAGAGAGGGTTTGGTCAGTAAGCTGGGGGAGATGGGGCAGGAGAGAGAGCCAGATCCACAGAAGGGAGGGGGGGAAGAGACATTAGCCTAGGTGGGAGGGAGGTGGGGAGGAAGGGGAGTGCAGAGTGAAGCCAGGGTGGGAGGAGGGAGGACTAGGGTTGGGCAAGCATCCAGGTTAGGGAAGTCAACCAAGGATAAGGAATACTCTAGATAGGCCAGCTTCAGGGTGGGAGAAATCAGATGAGGTGGAGGGGAAGACGGGGGTAGGGAGAACACAGCAGATGGGGTGAAGGATGCAGAACTTGGGAGGAAGGAGGAAGCAGAGAAGGGAGCCTGGGTGGGGATCTGAGGATACCAGCCCAGAAAAAGTCCATGGAGATCTGGGTGGGGGCAATCTGTGCCACCCAGGAGGTTGGGGGGGCAAGGAGCAAGCTGGGAGCTACAGGTAGAAGAATGAGCATGGTAGGGCAAGCACAGGCTTGTGATCCCCAGGCTGAGGGGGACAAGAGAAGTAAGCTGGGGGTTGATGACAGAAGGAAGAGCCTGGATGGAATCTAACGGGCCAGTAAAGTGGGGGGTGGAGAAGATGATCCTGCTGGGTGACTCCATGACCTGGGGCATCAAGTGGGAGGAGGAGGGAGAGGGAAAAAGCAGCCCAGTCAAGGCTAAATGTATCCGAGGCCTAGCCGTACACAAGGCCAAATTCCAGCTATATTCGATAGCATTGGAATGTGGGTAATCCCCAGATGAAACATCTGCGAACAAATGACTTAGAGGGGAACAGTGAACTAGAAATCCAAGCAAGATTCCGAGAACTGGCCAGGGTTTACCACTCTATAGAAGCACAATCTCCTTCTTTGAGATTCTGCCAGTACCTAGGGTGTCCAGGGAGACCAAACATAAACTTAGAAGTGTGAACCAGTGGCTCAGGGACTGGCGCAGGGCAGAAGGGTATGGGCTGTGAGGGACTGGGGAATACATGGGAGGACAAGGGGTTATATGCCAGGGATAGGCTACACCTCAACTTGGAGGGGAGGGAGATCTTGAAACTAAATCTTGCTGGATTCATAGTCGAGAGGTGGAGTTTAAACTTGTAAGGGGGGGTTAAGTAAAAGAGTGGCTCCAGGAGGGCTGCTCGAGGGTCCAGGTCCAGGGCATGAAATGAAGGCAGGTAACTGCAATCTAAATCCAACCAGAGCTGTGCAAGAAAGGGCATCTAGGGACTGCTCAGGGTCGAGATGACTGGAGAAGGGAGAGGGGTCAGGATGGAGGACAGCCTGATCAATGCTAGAGCATGGGCAACAAAATGCCCAAGCTCCAGGTGATGCTGGTTGAGGATCAGTGGATGTGGCAGCAATTACTGAGACATGGGCCACTCAGAAAATGACTGGGACCTAAATTTGGTGGGCTACAAAATATTCAGGAAGGATAGAGAGAGGAAGAGGAGGGGGTGTAGCTGATGGTCAAAAATGACATAATGGTTAGTGGAGTGGAGGAGGCTGTAGGGGGTGGAGGAGATCTGAGTAACCCTACAAAAGAGGGGAGGTAAAAGATTGAAAATAGGGGTGGTGTACAGAACCCCCAATGATGGAAGAGGCCCTGGAGGACAAACTAGTTGAGAACATCAAGGGGCACTGTGACTGTGGAAAGGGTATGATGGTAATCGTGGGTGACCTTAATAAGTTGGGTACAGACTGGGACACTATGGCATCCTCTGTGGCCAGGGAACAGAGACTGATGGATATGTTCCAATATGCCTTCCTGGTCCAGCAGGTGGGGGAACCTACTAGGGAGGAGCGGATACTGGATTGTGTCTTAGCAGACAGTGACCAGATAAAGGGCCTGGAGGTGTGCAGCCCGCTGGCAGGTGGTGACCACACTACGGTCTGGTTTCTGCTGTATCTGGGGAGGATAACCATTCTAATACAGTAGTAGTGGACTTCAGGGACGGACTTCGTGGGCATGAGCAGGATTCTACAGGGGAGCTTGGACAAGATTAGGCTGGACATGGATGCTGGCAGCTTGTGGAAGGCCATTAAGAAGGGGGGTGCAGGAGACTACTAACTCCTGTACAAAGGTGAGGTGTAAGCATGGTAGAGCCAACAAGCTGTGTTGGTGGACCAGGGAGGTGCAGGAGGCAGTGAGGTATAAAAAGGCTGCCTATGCATGTTTTAAGTGCTCTAGGGGGGATAGGGAGAGGGGTATGAGTTGATGGCTTGAAGGGTCACTACAGTGGTGAGGGAGCCAAGGTGAGGAGGAGCAAACCTGGCTAGGATATCTGAAGGGAAAGGATTCTATAGATACACAAGGAGAAGAGAAAAGGAGGCACGGATCAGCATGATTAGGACTGAGGAGGGATGGACTCAGGAGGCAGGGAAATCAGGCAGAGGTGCTAAATAAGTACTCTGCCTTGATATTTACGGAGGGAGGCAGGATCCCTCCAGCCCAATGTGAAGGAAGGGGCCAGCAGAGTCGAGAGGTCAGATGGAGTCGAGGAGGACTGAAGAAGTTGGGGTACAGGCTGGGCCAAGTCTAGAAGGGATAGGTGGTTAAATGAGGGGTGGGGGGGAGGAGGGAGAAGTCACAGTGGAAAGGGTGAAGGAGGACCTTCGGACACTAAAAACTGATAAGGCACCGGGGCCAGATTGGTTGCATCTGAGGGTTATGAAGGAATTGGCCGATGAGCTAGCAGCACCACTGGCAGCACTCTAACACCTCTCTGCTGACAGGATGGGTGCTTCAAGACTGGAGGGTGGCTCATGTGGTGCCTTTCCACTAATGGGGGGCCTAGAGAGGAGATGGGGAATTATAGGCTTGTCAGCCTAATGTCTGTGGTGGCCAAAGTAATGGAGGGCATTATAAAGGATAGGCTCAAGAGACAGCTGGAAAGGTTGGGGCAACTGGATGACAAACATTATGGTTTCATCCCGGGGAGATCATGTTAGACCAACCCCATAGATTTTTATGACTGGGACCCTGGACCGGCATAGACCAGAGGACGTCCTATACCTGGATTTCAGTAAGGCATTTGATTCGGTACCCAAAAATGGGATGCTATTAAAGCTGGGGGTGGGAGGACAGTTGCTCAGATTGGAGGGGTGGGGTGAGAGGACAGTTGCTCAGATGGGTAGAAAATTGGCTAACAGGGCAAATACAGAGGCTAGTGGTGGGTAGTTTCCTCCTCCTCCATGAAGGTTACCAGTGGGTTCCCCCAAGGTTTGGTACTGGGGCCACTCCTGTTCAATGCCTATGTCTTCGATATGGGAAGGGCGGTTAAGAGTAGGATGAGTCTCTTTGCGGATTACTTAAAACTGGGAGCATTGACGGACGGAGACGAAGTGAGAGAGACAGTCCAGAGGGACCTGGATACCCTGGAGGGGTGGTCAAGGAGGTGGGGACTGAGGTTTAATGCAGGGAAATGTTGGGTGCTGCATCCGAGGGTCAGAAACCCGGGCCATGTATACACCCGGGGGTTTCATACTGCAAGCCACAATGAGTGAGCGGGATCTAGGGGTGGTGGTAGACGTCAAAATGAACAACACTAAAAATTGCAGAAGAACTGTGGCCAAAGCAAACCGCATACTGCATAGCCAGGTGGATTATGTCCAGGAAGAGGGAGGTGATCCTCCCTCTGTATAATGCCTTGGTCAGACCACACCTCAAGTACTACATGCAGTTCTGGAGACCTCACCTCAAGGATGACACAACACTGCTGGAGAGTGTCCAGAGGAGGGCAACCAGGATGCTTCAGAGCATGGGAGGAAGGCCCTATGAGGAAAGGCTGAAAGAGCTTGGGCTGTACTCGCTGGAGGAGAGGAGAGATGGGGGGACATGATAGGGGTCTTCAAATATGTAAAAGGAATAAACAGGGGCAGTGCCAAAGAGATGTTCAGACTAAAGAAGGTGGGAAACAACCAGGTGACATGAGTGGAAGCTAGAGAAGGGAAATTACAGGGGAGGATGCAGGAGACCTTACTTCATTGAGAGGGTGGTGGAGCCCTGGAATGCACTGTCCAGGAGTCTGGTGGAGGAGGGCACAGTGGAGGGCTTGAAGAGGGAGTGGGACAGGTTCAAGGGTAAACTGAAGAAGAGGATGACCCTCTCTGGGCTGGTGGAAAGAAAGAACCCATTAGGAGTGGCTACTTGAGCAGACACAACAGACCATCCGCCTATTCTGATGGTTTTTAGTATGTTAGATATAAGCGGAGGAACTGCAGGGAAGGTGGAGTCTATTTGTAGATGAATATAAAGATCTGCAATAGGGTGAGACACCCTGGTAGGGAGGTGGAGGCAGTGAAGGAGGGCCTAAAGATTCTGAGAGGTGGTTGGAAACTTGGCAGCTGAAATTTATGCCAAAGAGTGCACAGTAATGCACATGGGTGTAATAACCCGCAAACCATTTACATATGGGGGAGGGTGTAAGGAAACTCAGCAGGACAGAGATCTGGGGTTTATAATTTCAGATAACCTGAAGGCGGAGAACCAGTGCAGCACATTGGTGGGCAAAGTGAATAGAATGCTGTGTGTATACGGAGGGGTATAAAACAGAAAAAGGGAGGTGCTGATGTGTCTTTATAAATCCATGGTGATGCCTCACCTGGAGTATGGGGTTTAGTTCTGGAGGCCTCACCTACACAAGGATTTAAGACTGGATTGAAAGGGTTCAGATAAGGGCAACCAAGATGGTGCACGCTATGTATAGGCAGCCGTATGAGGAGAGGTGGAGGGAATCTGATTTGTACCCACTGGAGACTAGTAAGCTTATTTGCAAGGAAAATAAGTGCTAGAACTAGGGATCATAAACTAAGATTCGAAGAAGGAAGGTTTAGAGGAAATGTGAGGGGGCATTACATCACTGAGAAGATGGTGGAGTCCAGGAACTGACTACCAGAAGAGGTGGTGTGCACAAAAATGGTGAAAGGATTCAAGGGGGCATGGGACAGACACCAGGAGCTGACCAGTGGGCAGAGTGGGGTGTCTCTTGACAAAGATGATGATTGGGGGTGGGGGTAAGGGCAGACTAGACTGGCCAAAATGGTCCTTTTCTGTCACCAGATTTCTATGATTCTAAGGCAGTTAAGTAATTGGGACTTACCTGTTCCATCAGAGTAGGGGAGTCCAGAGTTGGGGTGTCCTTGGTTTGGGGTATTCTGCTAGGACCTGAAAGGGAAGAACAGGGAAGGTTGAAGGGACACAAAGGGTCGGAGGTGCTAGAAGAGAGATTAGAGTGTTAGAATTAAACAAAGATACTTATCTGATTGGTATGTTTGGCACAGACCTGTAGAAATAAAAGGAAAATAGATCAGTCAAGGGAAGTTATAGTAGCAAGAGTAGAGAGGTACAAAATGGTATATAGTACAGAGTAAAGGAAGAGAAGTTTCAGCGAAAAGACAAACTAGGGCCAAAGTGAGGAAACTAGAGATGGAATAAAAAAATGCAGACAGCTAAGAACAGAGAATAAAGTGGTATTTGGGACTCGGCAAAACCCCCCCCTTAGCGCAGGTAGCCAACAAATTTAACAAGTAGTCCAGATGGGCAGGTGGGAATGCATTTGGGCTAGTGGCCCCTATATTATTTAAAAAAGGGGACACTGGTGGTTCAGGAGCCTTGAGTTGTCCCAGGAGGCCAGTGGTTTGAAAGGTATAGCTCTGGTGATACAATGGGTCACTCCCTCATTGACAGTGGCAATTTTTTTTTATATTATCTTTCCCTTGAACCTAATGTGGGGGTGATGTCCTTGGGCCCAGACTGTATGTAGCAGGCAGGAGGCTGTTCAGAAAACTGCTGACCAGAAATGCTGCGGCTGTTGATAGGCAGACAGTTTAGTGCTACTGAACTACAGTGACAGTAATGGCAGGCACTTTCAGCTGCCAGTCCAGAGGAGGGCACCAAATAGCTGAAGGGTCTGCACCAGAAGCCATACAAAGAGAGACCAGCTGAATATGTATGCCCTTGAGGAAAAGGGTCGGGAGACAGGACAGAAAATTTCAAGCACCCAAGGGAATCAACAAAGTCCAAAAGAGTAGCATCTTCAGAAAAAGAGACGCAAGAACAAGGGCCAAATTTGAAGATAGAGGGACAGCTCATGGAACATGAGGAAGTATTTTTTTTCACAGAGAGGTGGTGAACATGGAATGGCCTTCCTAAGGAGGTTAGGGGTCAAAAATAGTGGGGACTTAAGAATACATGGGACAGACATGAGCCAATTCTATTGGTGGGGAGGGAGAAGTCAGCTATTGGATAACGAGGATCTGCAGCTTATCCACTAGGTAGGAACAATGGTCGACTGAGTGGCCAAGCAGTCCTTATCTGCCATCAAGGTCTGCGTGTCTATGATTCAGCCCACAGAGCTCAGGGCTGTAACCTGCTCCATGTGTGTGGAATGAAGATGGAATATTTTTGGGAGGGGGAAGAGACTAGAGCAAATATGTCTCCCTCTACCCATCAGCCACAAAATGGCATGTGAAGAGCCCCCACGAGAAGAGGGTCTGGAGGATGGGCAGCCAGCAGTAGGTGACAAGAACCTGTAGCTAAGCTGCATGGTGGCAGACTGTAGGTGCCCTGAGGGTCTGGTAGAAAGGGACTGGGAGAGCAAATGCACAAGATAGGGACCACAAAGGAAAATCCACAGTGCAGCTGAAGGGCAATGACTGAACTTGACTTAAAAGTAGCTGTGGGTGGGAGGCAAACAGGGGAAATCAGTGGGCTCTCTGACGGGACCATGAAAGCAGCAAGCACTGCATACAATAGTCACACAGCAGCTAATGTCAAAGTACCAGGGGCTAACAAAAGGATTCAGGGGAGGAAAAGAACAACATAAGGTCCAGGACAGCTCACAATTAAAAAACACAGAGCACTAAAGAGAAAGAGCCCTGATGGGTTATAAATATTAACTAAATTTATGCAATAGGAGTGGACATAAATGGAATGTGATTAATCCATTTTATCCGAGCATGTACACATGTATACATACAGAATCTTACATTTACACATATATTTATTACGGTCATCCTCGACATCGTGTATAGTGACTGCGCTACACATCCCATCCTCACCCCCATTGTTTGACACTGCTTACTGGTATCTTGCTTTTAGTTTTGTTTCTTCCAGGTTGACCGTCCCTCAGCCACGCCACCTGCCATTTAGTCATACTTCCTATTTCTTCCCGCTATCATACAGTGATCATTTGTTTCTGTTTAACATTTTTTTTTTTGCTTTTCTACCAAACCTTTTTCAACTGGCTGCTCCAGGCTGTCGCACTCCTCTGCATTCTGTTGCCGTGTCCTCGCCACACCTCTCGATATAAAAACCAGAATTTTTTTTTTTTACACTGCTGCATCAAAAACTGATAAGCCTTCACTCTCACTCTTCCACTCTGGTTTCCCCACCTCGCTACAACTGCCACCAGAGATCCCCCAGCACATAGAAACTGTCAGATTTTTTTCCTTAAACTGCATGCTAGCAAACCCCACTGCTGATAAGCCCTCACTCTAGGTCACACTTCTGCTGTGGTTTCCAGACCTCGCTACAACTGCAACCATAGGCTCCTGTGAAGTCCTTCTCTGCAAACTCTAAATGGTCTCTTGTGGCCCTTATGGCCCTCCTTCTTCCCTGCTTATTTACTGAGATTTCCCTATGTCTATATACCACACATGTTTTAAGCCCCCACCACCACATTTCACTCCTGACCTCCAACACTATAATGCTGTCAGTCTGTTCCAGGTGTCTACTACCCTTTCAGTGAAGTAGTAATTCCTCACATCCATCTTACCCCCACCATTAGCTTCATCATGTCCCATGATCCTTTTTCCTATTTGAATGAGCCCCCCCCCAGCACCCTGTTCATCCATGTAAGGTACTTGTGGGTCTCCATCATGTCCCCTCTTTTTCACGGTTTATATGTTGAGATCCCAGTCTCCTCACAGGGCTTTTGCCACAGCCCATGTACAATTTTAGTTGCCCTTTATACTGCCTACACCCTATGACCTTTCTATGGTGCAGCCTCCAAACCTGGACACAGGACTCTTAGGCCCTGTCCACACTACCCCTCTGTAATGTTACAGACTGCCCAAACCATTACCGCAATGGTTTACGTTTACACCTGTAACGTTACAGAAGGAGTTTTTGTAACCATTGTTGAAACCACATGAGGTGATTTCAACAACGGATATGAAACCGGTTACGCCTCGGTAACATTACTGGGCATAGTGTGGAGCATGGCACTAGTCCCTAAGTGCAGCACGAGCTGCATTGTGGGATCAGGTGCCACAGTAATGGTCGTCCGGTTTCCGAAGTGTGGAGCAGTGGTGCCTCTCCCAAAATGGACACCACAGCAGTGTGGACACACTGTACCACTCCACGGTTGTAACGGTTTCTATCTGTTATGAGGTCTGAAAGGTGCAGTGTGGATGGGGCCTTAGTTGGATCTCACTAATAAGGGATTACTTGCAACACCACCACCTCCCTCCTCCTGCTGAAGATACCCCTCCCTATGCAGCCCCAGCATCCTTCTAGCCCTACCCACTGCTTTGTCACGCAGCCCAGCAACTTTAAAGAGACTCACCAAGATAAGGTAACTGACTCGGCCCCTCATATCCATCGGTGCCTTGTTGCCAGAGGATTCAATGTTATATGTCCTCAAATTTTAAGCCAGTTAAAAGTTCTGTCCTTCGTAAAAATATACAAACCAGGTCCCAAGAACTTCCCAGTTGTTGCTGTAGCCCAGTTCCATCTCTATTACTCTCTTCAGCAGGATGAAGAGATGCCAGTGAGAGTGCGGGGGTGCTCATCTTTATCTGTAATGGGTGGCAGATTTTCTATTGATTTTAAATGATTTAGTGACCACCTGGCAATGAAACATGGGCATCAGTCAAGTAACAAGGCCTTTGTTAGTTGAACAGTGCCCACATTTTATTGCCAGGTAGCCACTATGTAGTTTAAAAATCAATAGAAATGCTGCTGCCCATTACATATATTGGAGTGCACCCCCACGCCCTTACTGGCATCTCGTCATCCTGCTAGTGAGCATGGGGGTGGAGCTTGTGCAGCAGGGAAAAACAGGAAGTCCTTGGGACCCAGTTTGTATATTTTTATGAGGGACAGAACTTTTTAATGGCTTATAAATTTAGGGACATATTAACTTTCTTGGGGTCTTCTGGCGGCAAGGCACCGATGGGTATGGTGCAGGGCAGTATCTTGGTAAGTCTCTTTAAGATCATCATAACTCCAAGGTCCCCCCCGCTTAGTGATCATCAGTACCAACCCTATAAAGCAGCTCCTGGTTTCCTATGCCCTAGGTGCACAATTCTGCACTTTGTCATTGAACCCCAACTGCCCCAATCTTGACCACTTTTCGAGTTTCTCCAAGAGGCATGTGCATGCTCTCTGCTCCCTTCTTAATGCCCACCCTACAAATTTTGGTATTGTCTGCAAAAAGGCATTCCCTTCTTTGCCAGTTTTTCTGCAATGTCACTTATGAAGACACTGAAGAGGATCTGTGCCAGTACTGAGCTGAGCTGCTCACTGTCCCATCACTGTAATAAGTGCCATTAACCATCACCCTCTGACACCTTAACCCCACCCCCAACTACTACTCTGTTTTCCAACCTGCATTTCTGGTCGCCCCCTTCTGTTCAGCTACCACAACACCATCACTCTGGCATCTGCCAGGACTTGTTCCATTACAGAATGAATCCAATATGTGGAGCAGCTGCCTAGGTAGTCAGGATATGTTTGCATGTTCTTCCATCCCCTAGGACATAAGCGGCAAGGGTGCACAAACACATGCACAGACATGTGCGGCAGAGCACCATTCAAGGTCTTCCCACCCATGGGCTGCTCCCACCTGCACTGCCATTTGTGGTCACTCAGTTGGCAGTACACAGCTCAGCTGGCTGTCCTCCTTCCCCAGAAGAGAGCCTCTTGTATAACAGTTGATCCTCCTCCTCTCCCCAGAGAGCACCTGACACAAGCTCATTCCTGAACTAAGGTCACCTCCGCCACAGGTCATAGTGCTACTGTTAAGCTGTAGGGCACACATGTTAACCAGTTTCTAATTAATTTTACCACTTTGGATCCCTCCTAGGCTGATCAATCTCTTTAGCCTCGCCCCCCCACCAAAAAATAGTCAACCACCCTCCTCTCTGCTAGATCACCCTTCCAGGCACCAGACTATCCTCCATGCAGCTGGACAACCCTTCTAGCCCCAGCCTTTCACATAATGAGCACTGGAGCTAGAGCACTACACAGGCTCCGGGTCAGCCACCCTCCTTACATCTGGACCAACCTCCAACTACATTCTATACAACCTCCTTGTAGCTGGAGCACCACCCCAAACCTCCACTCTGACAGACCACATATCTGAAGTTGTCCCTCCAAGCCCCTGGACCAGCAGCCCCCCCACCCAACCACTCAACCTACAGCCAGATCCACCAGAAGTCCCAATGCCAGCCTCACCACCCAACCACCCACCCTGCAGCTGTACCTCACTTCCAACCTTGAACTAGCCCCACCACCATGACCACCACCAGCCACCCTCCCTGCTGCTGGCTCACTCTTTCATGCCCTGGACTAGCCTCCACCAGCAGACAATCCTCCCTGCAGCTGGACCTCACTTTCAACCTTGAACTAGCTCCACCACCACCACCAGCCACTCTCCCTGCTGCTGGCTCACTCTTTCATGCCCTGAACTAGCCTGCCCCAGCAGACAATCCTCCCTGCAGCTGGACCCCTGTGTTCATTCCCACCCACAGTCCAGCCTCCTTCCCCTCTGCAGGTTGAGTAACCTCCACAGAACTGGACACCCTTTCCAAAAGCTGGACACACCCACCATCCAGAGCAGAACCTCCCTACACCTAGACCCCCCCCAATCACCCTTCCTCAACCGTGGACCCCATACTTCTCAACATAGTATTAAAAAAATATATATATTACACTAACATATTACATTTGCAGTGTCAGTGGCTCAGCAGGTAGCACACTCGCCTCTGAGGCTGGGAGATCAGAAGGCAGTAGGTTCTATTCCTATACCAGGCACTTATGTTAATATCCCAATACTGATGCTGTAGTGCAGCATGAGGGGGGTGGCTGCACTCCTGAGGCACTGTCTTTCAGATGTGAAATTAAACCAAAGGTCCCATCTGCCTGTTCTGGTGGTAGTTCAGGTGGATGTTAAAGATCCCATGGCACTTCTTGAAAAAAGCAGGGAAATTTTCTCCAGTGTCCTGACCATATTCCCCCCCCAATTCACTAAAAATACCACCAACAGCTTAATCTGGTTCAAGGTCAGTTGGCTTTCATTTGTATTCCTCTCCCTCCGGGTCGTGCCTGAAAATAGGCAAGAATCTGTCTAGTGCACTTAGTCGGTCAACAAAAACGAAATAAAGTAAACACAAAATATAAATTAAAGCAGTCTTCAGCAAAAGAAGAAAAAAAATACACTGATCCCCAGATTACAAATGGATTAACACATGCAACTGTTAAAGACAAATATTAAATGCAAATAAATAGTTCCTTCACAAACACACTCAAATATCTGCAGTAAATAATTCTTCCTTTTGGGTAACTCCAGATTTTCTCAAATTAAAAGAGTTGTAATCTTTTCTCTATGCATTCTGAATTTGCTCAGATATACAATCTTCCTGCTGTTCATTCTCTTGCCCCCACCACCACCAACACTACTTCAGACCCTCCAACATTTCACTAGTCAAAATAGGTACACTTCTGTGTTTCAGTGAGTAGGGGGCATATTAAAGCCGGGGGTCTGTGGGCCGCCAGGCCCCCAGAAGCTCTGGAGGTTTATAGGCTCTGTGGTGAGTTTTGGGGCTTTTACTGAAGATAAAACACTCTTTTGATATACCTTTCCCATCCCTGATGCACAGCTGTGGACATTGTCTTTTTGTGTGGGAGCCCTGGTGGTGGGGTAATAGCAAGAAAGAATGTAGTGGGAGAGTAATGTGGACTATAAACAAAGAAGGTTTTGTTTTCTCATGCCACGTGGATACTCCAAATATTATGGCAGACAGCAACATATACTAAAAAATTTGCTGTTTCAGCAAATACAACAACATTTTAGGTCATAAAGGAAACATGTTTTTTAAACGACTGTGGGCAATATGGTATAAAAGATGTTAACATATCCCTTTAAAGGCTAAAACACTGACTGATATGCACATCTGCATATCCCCTTTATTTTATATGACTGTTCTGTCCTCGACCTCTAAATGCTGCATCACATAATGGGTAGGAAAAATACAAAAAGATAGACAAAAATTAGGGGCTGATGACAGAACAGTCATGTACCCAATGCCTTTACAGAGACATGCCAACCCCTCTTATGCCATAATTGTTTACAGTTGTTTAAAAAACATTTTATGACTTTCCAGTGATGGCATGGAATCACTGATGACCACCCACCCACTGCAAGCCAAGTGAAGATAACCATGATCCTCTTTTGTTAGTCTGAGCCTTTGTAGTTGCCTGACAGTGTGACCCTGAGCAAGTCACTTAACTTCCCTGTGCTCCCAGGTTGCACCTTATAAACAAGCTTTCAGCTTAGTGTGTCTCACCTGGTTAAATAATTGAGGAAAAAAGTATAAGCGTGTGGGCATATTAGAGGATGACTAAGTGACAAACACTAAATCTCTCATAATTAAAAGTGAATACAAGTTACAAAAATGCAACTATGTTAACTTTCAAAATGGTGAGAAGGAACCAAATTCTTCTAAATCAGTATAATCTCACATGAAGTGCCAGTATCACATAATTGGCATTGTTATAATTACAGTACACGCACCACAGATGCATATGAGAGGATGTGGGTCTCTGCCCCCACACACACAATTTTAGCTGGTTCTGTTTTCTTTCTTGGACCTATGTTTATTGACCTACAATACTTCGTATAGACTTAAACAGTCTGGTTCCCTGTTTCAGCAGTGGAGGTGCAAGCTGATCCCCATTTTTCAGATGGCAGCAGGACCCCTCAGAGTGTTCTTATAGAAACCAATGCTATCATGTGAAGCAAAAAAAATTAAGCTTTACCTATCCACTGCACGTGTAGAAACTAGGTTTGCCTTATTTCCACAGCCCTATCCCACTGAAACTGTTCACTTCAGTTTTTTTCCTCGGAGTTATTCTTACAACACACGTAACTGGCAACATGAGCTACACAAATTAACCCATAGACCTGCCTGTATTTTTATCAGCAGCAAAGTTCTGCTGTTATGAGCAAGTGATAATAAGGACAGCCACAAGAAAATTTCATGAGCATCAGTGCTCAAGTTGGGGAGGATAGGACGGAGACTGACACACCACCCCAGTCCCATTTTCAGGGGTTTCAACAAACATGAGTACCAGGAAAATATATTATCCAGAAAATGCATTCAAAAAAGGTTAAGGTGGACGACAAATGTGCATCACTGACAACTCCCTGATCAGCTGATTAAAAGTTTGAAGCGGCAAAATCATGATCCTTGGGTCCTTAATCTAGGAGTTAATTTAATGACTACGAAGAGGAACTTCAAATGAAAGGTGCAGACTGTAAATTACCCAAAAGCCTACTCAAACAGGGCTATGTCAAGCCTAGTATGCAACAGAGCCAGCCAAAATACTTAAAACTCTTTATAAAGGCTTAACATGAACACTAAATTACACTCATTGTTAGCTTTAAAATCAACCACTAACATCCTTGCTTTTTTTTAATCCTGTGGGATAATACATATTGTTATCATAACAGTCGTAAATCCAGATTTATCCAAGACAACTGATTCAATATCAAAATATCATTTCCACACTGCACTTGGATGACTGCTGTGTGCTGCTTTCAGATGTTAAAATGCACACGTTCAGTCTGTATGTTACACATACTGTATACAGTTGCTCCAGTCCCAGCATCTTGCAGCAGAAACAACATAGATTAAACACACTAGCAACCCTGAATCCAACTAACACAGTCTGGAGTGTGGTGGTATTAATTTCAGATTCAGTTTTTTACACAAATGTAGTCTAAATCCCTCCAGGAAAGTGATTCAAAATACATTTCTATATGCTCCCCCACCAAAAAAAAAAAAAACAATCTTACTCAATTACCTGCTTTGAGGTTGCATGTATAGTTGCAGTCTTGCTGTTATCTCAGCTTGGCCTCAGTGCTGGAACTGGGTGATGATGACTACCTCCACCCCCTGAAATATAATTTAAATCCCATACAGTTGACAGAGCACATAGTTGTCAACCTCAAAGCATTTTAGTTAGAACAGTGACATACTGAATTAAAAAACAGGAGACTTTTAAAAACAATTCCATCAAATGCAGTTTAAATCTCTGTAGTCTAATAGTGATATTGCTCAAAGTTAAAGCGAGCGCACTCATCAGTGAGTGAGAGTTGAAAGGAGGTAATTACCTAGATTCATGCAGCGGTTTGTTACTCCAACTGAATGAGTAAACTGGCTCAGAACATATCTGAATCCAGCTCAGCCTAAACAATCTGTATAGTCACAAAAAAGGGGATCTAGCCAAGACACTGGTTGCATTCTACTTGGAAACCAATCAACAATCCACAATTTCCAGGAAAGTTCCCCTCCCATCCTGGCACTACCGGCAACCTGCAGTCACCTTTCCAACTCCAGTTTGATAGTCAGCTCCAGTTCCATACTCCACCAGTAATTCCCCTCCACATTTTATTTAAATTAACCCCCCTACTCTGCTAGACAACTCCATCCTTAAGCATCACCAACAACCCCTATTCACATAAAAACAATACAGACCCCAACCATCCCCACTGCATGTCATCAATGATCCTCTCTTCCAGACACTGTCACCCTTCTTTCCAGAGATTTTCAGAATCCCTCCCAATCAATGACACCCTCTACTCAGAACAACAGTAACACCTCCTGACCCAAATGCTCAACATATTATTTTATTAGTGCTCTCCCAAAACACCAAATAGCCCCACACATTTCCAAAGATCGCCCTCTATTCCACCACCCAACACACCATCTTCCCTTTTGAGACTCCCTTCTGTGAAACACCCAATAGCTCCCCTTCTTTCTGAACACCCCCAAAATCACATCCTCCCTCCTGCAAAACACTGTACAGCCCTTTGCCAGAAAGCACCTCTACAGTGCTAGATCTCCATAGTGCCCATCACCTCCTTCCAGAATACCCCTCCATAAACACCCAACAGCTCTTCTGTGAGTTCCCCAACAGACCCACTCCCTTAGAACAGCTTATGCAAAACACCCCCAAAAAACATCTCCCTGTTAGAAACTCCCTGACACTTGCAGAGATCCCCTTATTTCAAGAAAATCCGCACTTGTCCCTTGCAGACCCCTAATGCTAAACACCACATTAGCCAGTCTCCCTTACAGATTCCAGACATAGACACCCCAAATAAAGTCAAACTGCCAAACCATACCAACCAACAGCAATATAAGATTTTAAATCTTTTATGGGGGGCCACATGGGGAGTAAATTATACAGCTTGCACTGTAGCATGCCAGGGAGGAACGGGCATTTTTGTGGACATGGAGTCCTGGACGTTCATTGTTTTGTCAAACAAAAAAAAAGGAAAGGTAACTGACCACTGGTTACACCACTGAGCCAATGACCACCAATAATTCTGCATTTCGCCATCCAAGTGTGCAATGACTAGCCAAAAAGAAGCTAACAATTTTAAAATCTTAAGATTGAACTCTGCTAATGGATGGCACAAGAAATAATAGATCCCTGCAGTCTACCCCCAATTAACAAGCTGCAATAATTTCTATTTTTTTATCATTTTTGGCTGAAAAGGGCACACTTTGCTAAAGCTTTTTTTTCAGCTAAGTCCAAGGAGCACAGGAAGGTCAAGTGTTTGCTCATGGTCACAAACTATGCAAGTGGAAGTTGAGAGATTCAAACCTTTTTCAAGTTCAGTGCTCTAATCTCTAGAAATGATACGGGTTCCCTATACAGTCTGGTGGCATGGTTCATCCCACTGTAAAGTGAACATCAAAGTCAGACTCTCATAATGGAGTGCCCCATCCCAGCCATGTGGCCTTTTATCCAAGCCAACTCAAATTGTGAATAACAGTCCCAAAACACACTCAACATCATAATATTTTAAAAGCTATGTGATGCTGATTTTACAACCCTGCCCCCCGTACACAAAGTAACACAAAGGCCGATATAGTTGCACACTACCACTATTTTACGTCAGCAGTGCACACGATACAGTGCCCATCCACTTTCTCTACCATTTCACGGGCTCTCGGTATGGTTCTGCCATATTGTAAGTGGAACCAATGACTTAACAGCAGTGATGTATATTTAAACTTTTTAATTGGTATATTTGTTTCCCATAAATTAAAAAAAAAGTGGATTTCACAATCCGTTAGTTGACTTCAGTATCTCCTGCAAACATGCATTTCCAGTTAAATTTATTACGGTTTTTACTTTTGAAACAAAGACCATCACGTTCATTCATATGAGGAATCACTTGTATTTGTATTTGGTTTTTTTTATAGCGTGCTGTATGGTTGAATTAATCCAAGACTTTACCAGAGAAGCCGCTTCTCAAATCACCTGTTTGACTTCAACAACCTGACAAAAGGAACCTTTAAACAACCTTTTGTTTTTTGCTTTCCCTAATGCATCTTTCGCCACTGCGCTTCAAATTCCTACTGAAGTTTAAAATACATTTGCTTTTACAATGAGGCATTTACACCATAGACAGACATCGCCCTTTGCTGAAATTGGCGTATCCTGTGTACTTTTCATTGCATGGCAACAGTAGTTTCCGAATGGTTGGAGGGGCGGGACTATAGAGATGCTACATATCTCTGTGACCAGGACTGAGAGAAAGAAATATGTATACTGCCTTTCTGTGGACATTCATTGGAACTGCAGTGCTCACCGCTTTGCTTTTAAAAGGATGACCTAAATCTGAGGAAGTAGAAATAATAAGGGCAACACTGCTTACCATGGGGACACCAGGATGCTCCGAGTCTGCCTGACTGTGCCAGGGCTGAGCAGCTGAAGTCTGCTGAGCTCAAGTCACGGCAAAGAAATTAAAGATTTTAGGGTAAAAAAAAATGAAATATTTAACTTGGGAGGTGGCAATTCAAATTCGGTACACGGTACGATCCAGACAGGATCCGGTACCAGTCTTTAAAATACGGTATTGTACTGGCAAAAACAGTACAGTTGGAGGGTCTGCTACTTTAAAGGAACTAAATCATCAAAAATTCCACAAATAACAAGTAATCTAGAGGCACAATGCATCCTAAACACTTTGGGGGGGGGGGGTTGATTGAAAATAAAATGTGTATTTCAAACTTTAGCCAAGAGTTCAGAGAAGAGAAAATGTTTTCAAGACAAAACATTGAAAGTGAAACTTACACAGCATTTCATTTTGAAAAAAAAAAAACACCTGAGTGATAATTCCCTTACTATATTTAACATTTCAGGGAGTTAAAAAGATGTACTTTTTAAAACATAAGATCTTACCTTAACATGTAAATCTTAGCTGTAGGAAACCTCAATTGTTCAAAAATGGAGACCACAGAGCGCTCGTGCAGTTTCATCAGACTAGACATAGAAAGGAAGAGAGGTGGGAAATGTAGGCCTCTGACTGAGTAGACTTATGGGAGATGAAGTTTAGAATAAACTTTTTTAAAGGGACACTGCCAACTTTTTTTGCACCATATTATTTCCAGGTAAAGATCCACATTTTGTTATTGCTTACCTTCTGTAAAATTCATTGGTGTTGCTGGTTGTTTTATCTGCCTCCTTGCTTAGTAGAACTGAAATGCACGGTAATGTACCCAGCCTTGATTGGCTAATTTAAATCCTAAAACTACTCCACTGACTGTAATCTTCATTTATGATTCAGTTGTATTAAAAAAACTGTACTTTTAAGAGCATTGCAGATCTATTTCTAATCCTCATTTAGCAATAACTTACTCTTGAACAACTAGTCTGCTGAAATACTTCTTAGAATTTAGTATTCTTAGCAGTTGTATTTTTGAATGATTAAAGATTATTAAAAATTACTAAAATTAGTCTTTGAAGGCAAATTAATGAATGCTTTAATACTAAATTTAGAATTGACTGCAGTGAGGGTTCCCAAGTACAGCCTGTGACAGAAATGGGAAGGAAAGAGTTAATGGTTTGGATTCTGTAGATGCCTTATTTTTTTAGCAGTGTGAAAAAAATACACTGAGGCTGAAATCCTCCAGCAGCAACCAGCTTGTGGAATTCCTAGCTGCTAGATAAGAGCTGGGTCATAAATCTGAGTGGACATCTCCAGACACACACAGACCTTGCAGACACGGACACAGGCAGTTTGAATGGATTGGATCATTCAAATATAAACTTAAGGTGAAAAGGGAATATAATTGGTCACCAATAGGTGTTCACTCTGATTGGGACAATTAAATACATACATGTTAGTTGGTTGGTGCATTTAAGGGAGAATAGGAATGACCTAGTCTCCATAGACTATATAAGCTTCTGTAAGACAGAGAAGGCCTCTCTTGCCCTGGAAGCTGTGAGGGAAACATAAGCTTGGAGCCTACCTGGTATGTCCGTGGGAGCTGGCAGTTAGAACAGGGTCCAGTGTCTCTTGTAAGGACAGGGAAGGGTAAGTTTAGTGATAGTATATTTCAGTAATAGCCTTCTTTCTTTGCCATCTGTTGTTTAAAACATTTGTTTACTTTTCCTGTATAAGTGTTATTCTCTTGTGTTGTAAATACATTTCCTGTAAATGCTCATTGCACTTTCTGTTAAGTAAAAGCTATTTATTTGCTCAACAGTTGTGACTCTGATGTCATTTTTCTAAGGTAAGATTTGGTTGTCCACTGGCTAAGGTAAACTCTGTGTAGCATCCGCCACCTGAAAGAGACACACTACCAGACTTTAACTTGTGCAATTGCACGTGTGATTATTCAAGTTTGTACACTTGAAAGAGGTGCCGGAAGGAAAGTCCGGCTGGTGGCAGCGAATACCCAAGGACACACACCTCTCTAAAAGCTGTTTCAGCCCAGAGGGAGAGGTGGGTTGTCACATATTGGTGGCAGCGTGGATGATGATAGCGATCAGAGCACACTGATACAGAGTTTGCCAGTGGAACAGTTACCTTAGCATTGCAAAACAGGATATACAAGAGGATACATTTGTACAACAGTTTTATTTGTTTCTAGATAGCACAGTAAAGTGTAGCAGTAGAGAATGAGCTCCACGGAGTATGACTCACTTACTGTAACACAGCTTTTTGAAAGGTGCCAGGAAAAGGGGATTCAGCCTGAAAGTCTAAAGCAGAAGAAAAAGGCAGACCTCATAGCTACTCTCTTGGCACATGATCTGAAGCAGACTGTCACTGGGGGTAAGTCAGGAACTGAGGCAGCAGACCCCCCAAACCAGCTTGAGGCACTGCAACTGCAGCTATTGCTGCAAGACAAGGCATTGGAGGCGAAAAGACTGGATGCTGAAGCAGAAGCAAGAAGGTTGGAAGCAGAAGCAAGAAGACAGGAAGCAAAGACAGAACTTGAAGAAAAGAGACTGGCAGACAGAGAAAAAGAACGCCAAGACAAAGAGAAGGAACGTGAAGACAGAGAGAAAGAATGACAGCATAAACTCCAGAGACAACAGCACGAGAAGGAGATGATGACGCTCTGTAGTCAGCAAACCGTGAGTAATGGTGAGTGAGTTTACTCATGAAGCCAAATAAATTCTAATTGTTCCGTTTGAGATTAATGAAGAATTAAATAAGGCTTCCTGGTCAACTTATCTCACACCCTTGCTGACGGGAGCGCTGAATACATTTGCTAAAATGAGTAATGAAGACTATGCTGATTATGATAAAGTAAAACAGTGTTGTTGAAATGTTTTGAATTAACTCCTGAGGCTTATAGAAGAAAATTTAGGGAGTTAAAGAAAAGCCCAGAAGACAGTTATGCAGAACTGCAGGTTAAACTGTATACTTACCTTGATAGGTGGATGGAGGAGGCTAAAGCAACTACTGTGGAACTGATTAAAGATGTATTGGTGAAAGAACAATTCCTTAAAATTGTACCTGAGGACATGCGTGTATGGCTCATAGACAGGGCATGCGCCTCTTCCACAGAGGTGGCAGAAAGCGCTGACGAGTATCTGTCTAGCCGGCCACACACACAACGTAAGTCTTATGGTATGGGGGAAGCACATGGGTATAAGGGGATCCCAAGGGGCAGCCCAAGGAAACCAGCCTGCACCTGAGCCCAAAGTAGAGCCCTCTGGTTCTAAGGGGACTCAAGAAATAGGTCCCAAGAAATGTCATATTTGCAATCAAGTGGGACACTTGAGATATAACTGCCCTCAGAAACTGGTTAAGGGCAGAGATATTAGAGAGGGGTGTTCAAAAGGGCACTGGTGTGTTTGTAGGTGTGTCCAGTCTGAAGAACCACTTCCTCTGATGAGAATCTGCGTCCCATTACAGTTAATGGAATAGTAACACAGGGACTATGGGACACAGGTGCTAACATCTCCTGGTAAGGCAAGATCTCATTCAGGCAGAGCAGATTGTGCCTGGGAAATACTCCAAGGTTCGGGCATTCACAGGGCCACCAGTCCCATTACCAATGGCTAGAGTCTTCCTGAGCTGGGAAGGGGCCATGTAGAAAGGAGGTGGGAGTTGTAGAGGACCTACCTGTAAGTATGATTGTGGGAAGCATTTGGACCCCAGTAAAAACTGGTGTGTGTTGTAACTCGTAGTCAGGCACAAGGGCAAGCTTCTGAGGGGAAGAGGGTTGACTCTGGGTGGTCCAGCCACACCCTCATCAGCTGAGGAAGTGTCCAGCACAGGGAGGGGCTGGCTAGAAGCTGCAGTCCAGAACCCCAGTCACAAATAGAGAACCCACAGGACTTCCTTCAGAAGGGGCACTGGGAAGGGTCAGATGAGGGCAGCTGAGTGCTGCACAGCTAACTGACCCTACCCTGAAAAACTGAGGGAAATAGCTCATAGGGCTGAGCATTCTCAGGGGGTAAAGAGTCCATTTACTGGGACAATGGGCTGTTGTACAGAGAATGTACAACAGAGGAAGGGCTAGCTGGTGAGGTACTCCAGCAGCTGGTAGTCCTAAGGTTCACCGTCAGCAGCTTTTGGCCCTTGCACATGATATCCCTTTTCAGGGCACTTGGGGTGAGGCGCATGAAAAAGCGCCTCACCAACAATTTCTTCTGGCCTGGTATTGGCAAGGATGTGGCAAATTATTGCCGGACTTGTCCACAGTGCCAGCGGGTAGGAAAAATGGGGGACAAGGCCAAGGCAGCTTTGGTGCCCCTGCCCATTATTGATGAACCCTTCAAGAGGGTAGCAGTGGACATAGTGGGGCCATTGAGCACCCCAAGTCGCACTGGCAAGCGGTATATCCTGGTAGTTGTAGACTATGCCACTAGATACCCAGAGGCAGTGGCCCTAACATCCTCTGAGGCAGGACCAGTGGCAGATGCACTGTTGGAAATATTTAGCCAGGTGGGCTTTCCCCAGGAGATACTGTCAGACCGGGGGTGCCAATTTTATGTCAGGATTAATGAGTAGTTTGTGGGAGAAGTGTGGGGTAAAGCAGCTCAAAACCTCCCCATACCATCCCCAAGCTAATGGTCTAGTGGAGCGATTTAATTCAACCCTTAAGACCATGCTAAGGACTTTTGCTGACCAGCATAAGAAAGACTGGGACAAATATTTGCCTCATCTCCTATTTGCATACAGGAAAGTCCCACAGGAGTCCACAGGGTTCTCACCTTTCGAGCTCCTGTTTGGTCATAGGGTGCGGGGGCCACTAGATTTGATTCAGGACAAATGGGAGGGTGACCGTGCCTCCCAAGGGGAGTCTGTTGTGGAGTATGTCCTGAACTTCAGGACCCGCCTTAGGGAGCTCATGGGGTTTGCTCAGGAGCACCTGGCCACTGCACAACAGCGACAGAAAGTCTGGTATGACCGTGGGGCCCGAGCCAGAGAATATGAGGTGGGACAGCGAGTGATGGCACTCATCCCTGTCCGACAGAATAAGTTACAGGCAGCATGGAAGGGGGCCATTCTCCATTGTCCAAAAGGTTAGTGACGTCAATTACATGATAGAGCTCCCGGATAGGAGATGCAAATGAAAGGTGTATCATGTTAACACGCTGAAGCCTTGCCATGACAGAGAGGAAATGGTCCTCGCTGTATGCAGTGCTCCAGAGGAGGAAACTGAGGTAGATCCACTGGTGGACCTACTTGGGGAGGCCAGGGGTGCATCCTCTGTGGACAGCCTTACCCTCTCGAAACAGCTGACACCAGCCCAGGTGCAAGAAATTAGGGGTGTGCTGAGAGAATTTGAAGACATGTTCACAGGGAAACCAGGGTACACCACGATGGCAGAGCACCATTTGGATACAGGGACCCAGGATCCCTGAAACAGTCCTCTACAGGGTACCTGAGCAGGTTAAGCAGACTGTGAAAGAGGAGCTCAAGAGATGCTGGAACTGGGGGTAATCCAGGAATCTAGTAGCCCTGGGCATCACCGTGGTACTGATCCCCAAAAGAGATTGCACCACACGATTCTGCGTGGACTACGGAAGCTTAACAGCTGCACGGAGTCTGATGCTTATCCATGCCCAGAACAGATGAGACCCTGGAGCGACTGGGGAGCTAAGTATTTGACCACAATAGACCTAACAAAGGGCTATTGGCAGGTACCTCTGACCTCTAGTGCCAGGAAAGATCAGCGTTGTTACTCCATTTGGTTTATATGAATTTAAGGTAATGCTATTGAATGAAGAATGCACCTGCAACCTTTCAACGCTTGTAGATCGCATTCTGTCTGGGGTAGGTGAGTTTGCATTGGCTTATATGGATGATATAGCCTATATAGCCAGACCTGGGATGAGCACATCAAGAATGTGCAGGATGTGTTCCACAGGTTAAAGAAGGCAGGTCTGACAGTCAAGGCAGAGAAGTGCCAGATAGGTATGGCAGAAGTATCCTACCTTGGGCACCGGGTGGTAGTGGACACATCCGCCCGGAGCCTGCCAAGGTTGATGCCATCCTGGCCTGGCCTACTCCTACCACAAAGAAACAGGTCAGGGCATTTCTAGGGACTGCAGGGTACTACCAAGGTTTGTTCTCTCGCTATAGTGATCTGGCTAAGCCCCTGACAGACCTAACCAAGAAGGGAAAGCCAGATGCAGCTAAGTGGTCAGAAGGCTGTGAGGTTGCTTTTCAGGAGCTAAAGAAGGCCTTAAGCAGCCCAGCTGTATTGGCTAGCCCCAATTATAGTTTAAAGTTTATGGTCCATGTGGATGCCTCAGATCATGGGCTGGGGGCTGTGCTGAGCCAAGTTACTCAGCAGGGGAGGAGCACCCAGTTGTGTACCTCAGCCAAGGCTTTTGCCCAGAGAGGAGGCATACGCCACAATTGGAGAAGGAATGCTTGGGAATAGTAGGCCCTTCAGAAGCTGCAGCCTTACCTATATGGGAGAGAATTTACTGTGGTCACAGATCATAATCCCTGATTTGGCTTCATAGGTCCAGTGGACAAAATGGTAAACTACTACGTTGGAGTTTGGTACTGCAGGCATACAACATGACCATACAGCATCGTGAGTGGCAAACAAAATGCAAATGCAGATGGGCTATCTAGGCAGGGCTAATGGCCTGGCTGGATACTTTTGGGCACTTCCAGTATCAGATGAACGGCTGTGTCACTTGGGGTAGCCCAAGGGACACGCCTTCATTATCTGGGGGATGTGACAGAAATGGTAAGGAAAGAGTTAATGGTTTGGATTCTGTAGATGCCTTATTTTTAGCAGTGTGAAAAAATACACTGAGGCTGAAATCCTCCAGCAGCAACCAGCTTGTGGAATTCCTAGCTGCTAGATAAGAGCTGGGTCATAAATCTCGAGTGGACATCTCCAGACACACACAGACCTTGCAGACACGGACACAGGGCAGTTTGAATGGATTGGATCATTCAAATATAAACTTAAGAGAAAAGGGAATATAATTGGTCACCATTAGGTGTTCACTCTGATTGGGACAATTAAATACATACATGTTAGTTGGTTGGTGCATTTAAGGGGAGAATAGGAATGACCTAGTCTCCATAGACTATATAAGCTTCTGTAAGACAGAGAAGGCTCTCTTGCCCTGGAAGCTGTGAGGGGAAACATAAGCTTGGAGCCTACCTGGTATGTCCGTGGGAGCTGGCAGTTAGAACAGGGTCCAGTGTCTCTTGTAAGGACAGGGAAGGGTAAGTTTAGTGATAGTATATTTCAGTAATAGCCTTCTTCTTTGCCATCTGTTGTTTAAAAACATCTGTTTACTTTTCCTGTATAAGTGTTATTCTCTTGTGTTGTAAATACATTTCCTGTAAATGCTCATTGCACTTTCTGTTAAGTAAAAGCTATTTATTTGCTCAACAGTTGTGACTCTGATGTCATTTTCTAAGGTAAGATTTGGTTGTCCACTGGCTAAGGTAAACTCTGTGTAGCATCCGCCACCTAAAAGAGACACACTACCAGACTTTAACTTGTGCAATTGCACGTGTAATTATTCAAGTTTGTACACTTGAAAGAGGTGCGGAAAGAAAAGTCCGGCTGGTGGCAGCGAATACCCAAGGACACACACCTCTCTAAAAGCTGTTTCAGCCCAGAGGGAGAGGTGGGTTGTCACATATTGGGAAACATAAGCTTGGAGCCTACCTGGTATGTCCGTGGGAGCTGGCAGTTAGAACAGGGTCCAGTGTCTCTTGTAAGGACAGGGAAGGGTAAGTTTAGTGATAGTATATTTCAGTAATAGCCTTCTTCTTTTGCCATCTGTTGTTTAAAAACATTTGTTTACTTTTCCTGTATGAGTGTTATTCTCTTGTGTTGTAAATACATTTCCTGTAAATGCTCATTGCACTTTCTGTTAAGTAAAAGCTATTTATTTGCTCAACAGTTGTGACTCTGATGTCATTTTTCTAAGGTAAGATTTGGTTTTCCACTGGCTAAGGTAAACTCTGTGTAGCATCCGCCACCTGAAAGAGACACACTACCAGACTTTAACTTGTGCAATTGCACGTGTAATTATTCAAGTTTGTACACTTGACAGAGGTGCCGAAAAGGAAAGTCCGGCTGGTGGCAGCGAATACCCAAGGACACACACCTCTCTAAAAGCTGTTTCAGCCCAGAGGGAGAGGTGGGTTGTCACACAGCCCTTTGGGCCTGCACCTCCCATGACCACTCACATCTTGAACACCCCCTGACCAGATAACCACCCAGCTGGACAACCATATCAACATCCCAATAGACCTCTCCCAAGTTGTGTACCTTGCTTGCAGCTAGTCCATCCTACAAGCCCCAAACCAGCCTCTCCCCATCAACTATCACCCACCCTGTAGCTGGCTGCTCCAGGCCATCCTTTCTACCCTCAGACACGATCCCCTGCAGATGGAACCCTCCAGACCTGCCTCCCCACCTCAGTAGACCACCTACCTGCAGCTGGACCAACCTCCCAGTCTCACCAAACAAAGCACCCTCCTTAGAGCTGGACCAGCACCCCTCTAGATAACAACTCTTTCTGCAGCTGGACCCACCCACACTACCCATCTTGCCCAGATACCAGTTGCCCATCCCACCACTGACCACTCTGCTTGCACATAGAAAATCCTGCCCTGCTAGGTACCCTTTTATAATCCCAATGCTTATTAGTCTGACATGCTGCATCCCACACACAACAACCCAACAGCCCCAGCAGCCCAACACACAGTGGCCTGACCTAGGACAGTGCCTGATACACTGTCAGGCCAGAGAAGGTTGGGATGCTGTGCAGCTGTTGAGTGGATTTTCCACAAACACATGAAGCACCCGATCCCGACCTATGCCACCCATCCCAGGACCTGAGACACTACTGAACAGCACGGACGATGTGAAAACACTCACCCCCTATGTGGTGCACCCTCCGAGGACACACTGACCTGATCACGGACCCCCTGGTAAGGATGACTGTCTCACCATCCGTGAGACAGGGATGAAACAAATAGCCGTGCATGCCCCAGTGTGTTGACCAGCCATCCCAGGCAGCATGGTAGATTGTCCTTGCATCCCTGCATGCATGATTATGTCAGCTGACTGCCAGCCAGCTGGGCATGCATGAAGGAATTGGAATACCATGCCTGTTGGTCGGTGCATGCATGACACTGCAGGCACACAGCATAGTGGCACAGCACAAGCATGGATAGCTGCACCAGGAAATGGTCCACAGCAACACCACATGTGGATGCCAGGACACAGAGCAGCATGCCATCGCACCAACCGTGCAATGTTCGCATGTAGCCATGTCATGCTAGCCCACTATGGACCTGCAGTAACCACACAGAAAAAAGTCTGAAGGTGTTTTGGGGGGGCCTGTGCCACAGGAGCCCACTGTAGCATGAAGGCTGCCAGGTGTGTTGTGGCGGGTTCCACAAGGGCCCATTGTGGGAATGCTGTTACCACACAGTTGCACAGCTGGAAGGATTGGTGGGCACTCATACAGCTTCAGACCTGTGTGACATGCGACACACAGTGTAGATGTGGCAGTGTGCAGTGGGCTGCTTGGCGATACCCAGCAGTGTTGTGATGAGACATCACCACCAGGTTGGGGTGCATGTTAAATGTGGGGGTGAAACTTTCTTCAACAGTAGGGGGCCACAGTGGCAACCTGGTGGCTGTGCATGATGTGTGCTGTGAGTGTACAACTGTCAGGTGCCAAGTCATCATGGAAACCCTACAGGGTGATGTTGGGTGCCATGCCATAGAGGAACTTCAGCAGCTTGCCCTTGTCCTTGGATGCTAGTAGCATCCTTATCCACTCCTCATAGCTCTTTTTGGGTCGTGTCCATGGCAGTCCACAACAAATGCCTTCCCTGGTGACATAGGTCCATTGCTGTTCCCTGTTGAGTTCTGCTAGCATTGTCATGACCCCTACATGTACCTTCCTGAGCAGGGCATGGAGATGGCAGTGCCAGGTCTCGACATTGCTTTGGGTCCACGGCATACTTCGCTCATTGAGATCTGCAACCAACCACAGCTGAGTGAGAACATGGGGTCGTATCTCGTGGGCACCTTGGTCACCCTACTGTACAGCCATATCCTGCCCAGCACATGCGTCTGCTCGAAACAATAGAAGAGTGTGGTGGCATTGGGTGGAATAGTTTACTTCAGGAGGCTGAATGCTGCTGGAATGTCCTGTACCAGGAGATGGGCGAGGGCCATGAGTTGATGGATCTTCAGGCTGAAGTCTGGGTCACTTCTGTATTGTGGTGTAAGGCCAAAGCTCTGGACCTTCCACCACACAATCTGCCCAAAGTGGAACAGGCGTCCCTTGTTTATGGTTTGTGGAAATTTGATCTTACAGGCATTGATCACAGCCTGCTTAATGTCAGTGATGATCGTAGGTGGTTTGAGGGTGCAGGACTGTATACTGGCATATTTATTCAGCTCCTGGAACAAGGTGCAGTAACATTGCAGGCTCTTTGTCGTCATCAGTGTATACACCAATGACATAATGAGGTTGCTAGGGCCCATCCCCATGGGTGCATGGATGGTGTACAATGAGTGAACAGGTGTGGCACAGTCTTGAATGTACCATCCATCACCCAGAAGGGTGCCTGAGCCAGGTCCCTAATGTTGTCCTCTGTGGTGAGTAGAAGGACCTGGTGGGTGGTGTTGCTGGTGATCCTGCTGTACCATGACCATCCAGTCACTGTCTGTAGCTGCTTGGGGATAGTGAGGTCAGCTAGTGTCACTGGTTCTGGTTAGAGGTCCTTGTGGCAGGTCCTGTTCACACTCTGCAGCAGGGCCCTCTTGCTTAGCAACTGTTGCCACAGCTCAGTGGTCATTGCAGTTGCTGCACTCTGCAGTAGCTATGCAGGGCTAGCCACAGTGCTCTGTGCCTTCTACTTGATGCCTGCCAACACCTGTGCTGGTAAAGTATCTGTCACCTCCAGAGCATGACTGTGCTCATTCTTTTTCTTTAGGTGGTGCTGGCCATCCTGGAGCAGTGTGATGGCCTGGTCGAGGCAGGACTTGGACTTATGGTGCTGGCAGCACCGTTACACTGTCTCATGCTGTCCCGGTGGTGCTGAGGGTTGAGGCACTGGATGCCATACCTTGTGTCATGCCAGTGATCCGGGTTCAGGATTGAGCCTGGCCCGTCGGGGGTCGGCAGGGGAGGACTGGGATTGAACATCCACAGACTGCTTTCTCAGTCCTGGGGTGGGCTGGGGAATTTCACTGTGCTGTAGCAGCCCCCTGGGGATGCTCAGGGGCACTACTAGTGTCAGTGACACTAGATGGGGAGCATGGTAGATGTTGGTATGTTGCTCCTGGATGTCATTGCACATCCGTGCTACTGGGGCCAATCGAAGGAAAATGGCTGGGCATGACCTTTCAGCTTGATGGCTGTGCTCTGAGCCACCTTTGGTGGAGTCCTTTTGAGGATGGTCTGGGGCTGTCCTGGCTGGTAGAGGCAGAGGGGGAGCTCTCCAGCAAGATGGCATGATGGCCATCCCTGATCCTCCTGGGTGCAGTTTGAGCTACCCAGCTCTCCAGGTAGGTGGACCTGGTTGCTGGATGCCCCAAGCTGGAGTGTGTGCCACAGCAGGTGAAAAATATGATAGGATAAAAAAAAGTACACTGTCTCATTGCATGTCCATTCATGGACCAGGAGGAAGCCATTCACATTTATCTTGGACTTTCCCTTCCTGGATGGTACCACCTCACAGTATGTCCATGTTGTTGGGGTTGCAGTTGAGCACCCTGGCCCCTCCATGGCTTTCACACTGTCCTCCATTGTGCCAGAGGACTATGCAACATGACCGGCTTTGGTTCCAGCTCAGGCATGTGGGTGTGATTGCACTTCGTTTGCACATCACACTCCATGGGCTACACCTGTGGCAGTTGCTACTTGTCTGTGGGTGGTTTGTACCAGTACTGTAGTGCCACTGTCTGCCCACAGTCCCAGTGCTTCAAGGCTGTGCTGTGCACCATGGTCACATTCAAGTTCTATGTCCATAGTGTCCTGTGCCCCTATCAGCTACTGTGCTGTAGTGGGGCTATGCTCCATGGTACACTTCCCTGCTGTCCAGCATGCAGGGATACAGGGGTCCCTGTGTGTTGTGCACTCTGCCTACAGGTCAGTGTCCACCTACCTAAGCTGGCCTTTGCACCCCCCAGCATTGGCATCCGTAGTTCCCATGCATGCCTTCATGAGTCCATGTCTGTCCTCTGCCCCCATGCATCTTTTTCTGATGCCTACCTGTTCTCTATGTTCTCTTCAGCTGTAGTTCCCTGACCTGAGACTTCTCCGGTAAGTGATCTATTGTAGCCCTCACTGTGCTCTTTCCTATGGGGCTTGCATTTTCTGCCCCTCTGCCAGTTTGTTTGTCAGAGTTTCAGTTCACCTGCTTTGTTTACTAACCACTCTCCCTGCATCTGAAATGGGCCCTACCCAGCCAACCACTCTCCCTGCAGCTGAACCACCCTTTTGGCCCCTGGAGAAACCTTCTCCAAGGAAAGCACTGTCCATGGACCATTTCACAGTTACAAGGAGGGAGGAAGAGGCACCCAGCTGAGTAGGAAGCAACTGCTGGTGGGGGACTTAATTAAGGGGATAGACTTGCGAGCAGGGTGGGGTAAAGGAGAGGGAGGTGAAATACCTGAGAGGTACTTTGGCTTGGAGGGATGAGAGCAGATACAGTGGATCATTAGGCAGCAGGAGATGAGAGGGGAGCTAGATGTCATTGTCCATCTGGGGACAAATGACCTACCAAGGGACGGGGTAGGGGTAGTGCAGGGAAATTTCAGGGATAGGGGGAGGGTCCTCGAGCATGCATGGTGGCTTTTGCCAAAAGGTTGCCTATATACATCTTGGGAGAAAATAGGACTCTACACACGGCTTTCAACAGTTGGTTAAAGGCATGGTGCAGGGTGGGGCTCAGTACTAGGAGTGGGCCTCTTCAGTGTCTTCATAAGTGAAATTGCAGAAGAACTGAATGGGAAGGTATGTCTTTTTTGCAGATGCCACCAAAACCTGTTATAGGGTTGATACTCAGGAGGGTGTGGAGAAAGGGTTCACCCATGCTGGTGTGACAGCCATGTTGCTGATGCTGATTACAGCACAGGCCACATTACAGCACCAGGCAAAATGTATCCTGGGAGTTACACCACCAAAGAGCCCTCCTGGGAAACAGTCTCCATTGGGCCCCCTCCTCTAATTATCCCACAGGTCCAGGTTCTTAATTTACCTGTTCTCCAGTCCTACCCCATCCTACAATCACACCACAGGTATACAGTAGATTGTTACTATCCCTGATGTTCAGTGGTTCCCATTTATTTATTTATTCATTCATTTGTTTACCGAGTAGGTGCACTGGTCCGAGAACCATTTTCAGGCATGACCTGGGCCATTGAGGATGGCACAGGAATAAAAGCAAGTACAAAGGAGGCTGGGACAAGGCATACAATAGACAGTAATTAAAATATATAGGATATTTATATGAAGATATATATAAACTTGAAGCGCAATGGATAAATAACATTTATGACAATAGCAGGCACAGTAGTAGCCAAGTTGTAATACAAATTAGGCATGATCTGAGATGAGTAAGAGGAAAAAGTGCATCATGGCAGTGTAGGTATGGACCAAGAAGGAAAAGGAGGAAGGGAAGTAGATGCATGATAATAAGTTGGGAGGGCAGGAGCAAGTAGTGGAGGACAGAAGGTGAGATCCAAGGAGAGACTGGAAGAGTTCTGGAGAGTCAGTAGTGCTAAGTGGAGTGGGCAGGTTGTTCCAAAGGAAAGGGGCTGCAGATGAGAATGCACATTTACCCATACGGTGGAGACTAGGGGGCACTCAAGCATGGGGCCAGCAGTGAGGCAGAGCTCTAGAACAAGCACATTTGGCCAAAGAAGGTGGGATTGCGGAGAGGTAGCTCAGTTTTGAATGACCTTATTGACTGTGCTGGCCAGGAGATAGGTCTGTTGGGCTGATGGGGGAAGCCAGCCCAGGGTCTGATAGAGTGAGCAGTGGTGTGTTGAGTGAAAGTCCTTGCCCTCTGTATATCCAAAGTCCCCACCATGACCCAGTTAGTTCTTACAGCAAATACTACCACCTGGTCCCCAGCCTTACTATATATTTGACACCCTTCCACATTTGGCACAGACCATCCTCTCAGCTCCTTGATCAGGCACAAAATGGATGATAGTTCACAATCATGTGCTAACTGTACACAGCTGTTATACAATAAGCACATGAGAGCAAAACTGGCGTTCTGTCCTCAGTTGGTCACAGAGGTTAGCAGAGTGTCTGTGCCAATTGCCACTGTGGGGAGAGTGCGTAAACATATGGTGGGGGCCGTGAATGGTGCGAGCGGTGGGACTGGGTGGGCAGGTAGTTATTGGCAGTTTCCAATGTATGGAATGGACAGCAGCACCACTGAACACCAAGGGAAGTGTGATATTACTAATGGTGGGAGCTCAAAGGGGCAGTGGTAGGAGGCAGAGGTGATACTACCTGGTTTAGGGAGGCAACATCTTTTAGAGCCATTTAGCAACTGGTCATAGACTCACTAATTATGCTATTCAAGATATCATTTTGTGATCCTACCCTGTTTTTGGGGTGCAAAGTGTTGTTTGAGAGTCACTTACCCATTTAGCTATCGCAAGTGCTCTTTGAATGTTCTGGTCTATGTGAACAATAACAGTCCATTACCAGTAAGATAAAGACAAGTGAACAAATACAAATATGGAATTGAGAGCTGTTCTCCATGAGGTTGATAATGTAATTTATCTTAACAATGCGTTTGAGTACAGAGTATGATGAGAGTAATACTGGTGCCACTGTGCTACCACATAAGTCTAAGGTTGCTGTGAGAGGTACCAAATACTGAAATGTCAAAATAACACAGTACCATTGTGCTACCAGTGTACCAGTATTTGTGGGAGCCGACAAAAATCTCAAAATTTCTTGATACCATTGTATTACCAGTGTATGTGTGAGAGACAGAGAAAATGGTAAAAAATGCCATAGGAATACCATTCTACCAGTGCACTACCAATGCACAGAGGAAAAGCTCTATATCACCTACCACTGTGATACCAGAGTACCACTGGGTAGTACCATTGTGGATTTTTCAGCTGACCACAGTATTGCCATTGCTATACCACTATAATGCCATTGTTACAAATTCAGTAAGGGTAACTCAGATTGCTAAGACAATACAGTGCTAAAAGAAGGTGATAAAATTATAAAGTGTTGTCAGTACTACTGCAGTGTGCAGCAAAAATGTGACGGAAATACAGGCTAAAGAAGTGTGCATGAAAATCTAAGAATTATTTGCAGTGCTCTTACAGTGTGCATCAAAACATAAGAAAGATTGAGCAGTGGTACAACAGTGTAGCAGAAAGTCAGTGCAGTGTATTAACAGTGCACTGATGAAAAGCAGTGCTTTGTCAGTCTGGACTGAAATAACACTGAAACAAGACTGAAGATAGAAGTGTACACTCCACTTCATTCTGGGAAGAGTCTGTAGGTCACATGGAAGAATCTCCTGCAGGTCACATACTACTTCTCTATGTACAGACTGATTCCTATATTTGTTTTGCAGTCTGACTCCGTTAGTGGAAAAGGTTAGATCTGCTGCTGTTAGAGCTTAAAAAATAACTTTTTATAGCTTTTTTTCTTTGCTTATTACTTTTTACTTTTTACTTAGGTGTTTGTAAGGATTTACTTAATTGTTGTCTAGGTGAATTTCTCTTTATAGTCTCTGCTTTCATTTATTTAATTGTATTCCTTTTTACTCTTTTTTTAACTCTTTTTCAACTTATAATGAGCAGGACTAGAAAGGAGTAGACTGGAGGACTGGAAATGTGGCCAGCCACAGCACAGTGAGGGGTATGCAGCCTACATATAGCAGTGAAGATGACAGTTTTGAGATCAGTAGCATCAAGAGAGGGAACAGTTAGCACTTGATCCCCCCCCCACAGTGCGGCACTGCAGCAGAATGCAGTGGCACCACCAGCACCACCAGTTGTCCCTGCTCTGGTGCATCCTGTACCTGCTGCAACATCTGCCCCAATACCAACCTGTGGTTGTGCCACCACCTGAACCAAAAGGGCAGACTGGATGGGCCTACTTGTCCTTTTCTGGTAACAAATGCTATGTTTCTATGAGCACCATGAGGAACGGGTGACCAGTTCAGGACCATCTGGCTCATCTCCTCAACAGCAGAATAAGTATCTAGTTTGGAACATCATTGAGACTGATTGCTGACAGCAGTGTAGTGACATGCATCTTGTGTCACACCATTGTTCAAAGTTGAAAATTAGCCGACATTTAGGCACAGGTAGGTGGCAAACCTACCTGAAGGTGAAGCACCACTAGGAGTATAAAGATGTTAGGAAAAGATAGACCAAGACTGTTGAGAGAGGTAGAGGTGCTGACACACCTAGTGATCCTCCCATACATAGGGTGGGCAACATGAAAAGAAGCTACATGGTGGGTTGTCATGTAGCACACAATTCCCAGAGAAGGACACAGAGGGGACAAGGAGTGAGACTTGCAACTGGACTCGGGTGCTGTGGCAATCACTGTGAGACCAGCCATAGATCATCCTATCACATTCACTCATCTATCCACCCATGGAGAGGGGAATGCAATCCATAGATGGGACTGAGGAGGACATCTTTTAACATCAGTAGCATCAGGAGGGGGAACAGTCAGCACTCAACCCCCACCCCACAGTGCAGCACCTGCAGCAGCATGTACTGGCACAACAACTACCAGTTGTCCCTACTCTGGTGAAGTTGTGAGGTGAGATAGGGGAGCTCCACTATCAGGTTTTGGCCATAATAGAAACTTTGGAGGTGTTCCAAAACCAGCTGAGCATTCTTGAGGGGCTGGTGGAACTCTGTGGTAGTGATGCACCCTCTCTCTTCTGGATATAGACCTATTATCTCGCCACTCCTTAATTCATGACTCATCATTATATTTTTATTTTATTTTTTATTTAGCTTTGTTGAGCGAGAAGGGTACACTAGGCAGACATTTGCCTATTTTCAGGTATTGCCTGGGAGAGATACAATACAATACAATGGATACAAAAATAAGAGAATTACAATGTTTTGAGTGAAAGAAAAGATTACACAGTTCATCATAATATAAATTTAACCAAGGGATGGCAATAGGGGGGTAAGATATAAAATGACATAAACATAACTATGTATTACATAGAGTAGGCAAACAATTGAAGCAATCGAGAGCCACTGCAGCCTTGGGTGATTAAGTAGCAGAGTTGAGCAGGGCAGAAGAACAGTACTGAAAGGAAAAGGAGAGAGAAAGGTGAGTAGGGCAAGAGAGAGGACAGGTGTAGTATAGGAGGAGAGAAAAATAGGATGGATTAGGGACAGATACATGTAGATCAATCGATTAGCAGGGAGAAGAGCTGTTTTTAGAAAGTGCTGGTATTGACACAGGAGTTCAAGGCAGCCGGAAGGAGTTCCATTGTACAGGAACTGCAGAGGTGAAGGTCATGGAGCCATACTTGGATTGTGACCTAGGGACAGCTAGTTGCACTGTGCCGGAGGATCTGAGGGCATAGTGGTATGAACTGCAAACTAAAAGGGAGGCCAGTGAAAGAGGTTTCTGTGAGATAATGATGTTGTGAGCCAATTTGCCTAGTCAGGTGTCAAGTAGAGCTGTAGGGGAGGGCCAACCAACTTTGCTGCAGAGAGACCAGTGATGTGTAAGATGGTTGCAGGATAGAGTGAACCTACAAATATTATTGTAGCTTACCATCCACTTACGGTGGACAGATGCAGAGGATAGGGCAAACACCGGCAGGCACAGAACAGTCTAGGAAGTAGAAGGCCACGAGCAACTGCAATGCATGCTGAGAGGAAGGGATGGCTTTTAGAACAGTAGGCTACATCTAGGCTGGAGACGACTCCTTTACAAACCGAGTGAATATGAGTTGAGAAGTCTAGGGAGGGATCCAGTGTAATTCCAATGTACTTAAAGGAGGTGACTGTATTCAAAGGGGTGCAATTGTCCATTGCTACCAACAACGGTATAGGTAGGTTTTTTGTTTGAATGGGGTTCCAAAAAGCATGGCTTGGGATTTGGAGTAGTTCATAAGGAGTTTGCTGTCCCTGAGCCAGGACTGCACTGCTGACAGGTTGGAGGTTAGGTCACGATTTATGTGAGTTATGTCAGAAGAGTGACAGAAGAACGCCAGGTCATCTGCATGAAGGATAGGGGTTGTTTGTTAAAGTAGTGTGTGATTGAGTTAATATGAACAGAGAACAGCAGGAGGATGATGATCGATCCCCGTGGAACACTTAGGGAGGTGGGAAGATACTCAGAGAAGGCTGGGCCAATTCTCATGCGCTGTTGTCTGTGGGAAAGATAGCTGGAAAACCATGGCAGTGCACTATCTGAGGCTCTTAATGACTTAAATCTGTTTAAAAGTATGGGGTGGTTGATGGAGTCAAAGACCTTCATTAAGACTATGAAGTCAGTGCCTTATATGTTATTTTTAGTAGTAGTACATTTATTGTTCAACACAAGGTTATTACAAAAATGTAATACACTATTTATAACAAAATACATAAACAGCAGACATAAAGTTTAAAATTTTACAATCAGTACAACAAGTGCTTTTAGTGCTTCTAGTACATTCTTAAGTAACAGTGTCTTATAGACCAACTCTAAATGTGTTATTTGTATATATATATATATATATATATATATATATATAACTAAAGTATATATGTAAGATAATCATATCTCAATCCATCAATTATGTACATTGTCTTTTATCTCCTTTTGTCTAACTGCTCTCCTTTTAACTTTGGAAATGCTTAAAAGAAAATTCCCCAAACATTTAATTGTATATTCATCCTTAGTTAGAAATATTAACTTAGTTAGCAGCTCTTTCTGGATCCCTAATTCATCCACATTGTTTTGATGTAAAATTAATTTTAAAAAATGTTGTCGCAATTTATTATAGAACTTACATGTCCATAATACATGGTTCAGATCCTCAATTTCACCATTTCCACATCCACATTTTGGTATTTCTCTTTCAACTTACAGTGGCAGCTATAAACATGGTCAGATATTTCCTGAAATGTCTGTGATATCTCTGGAAATGTCATGCCTGCCTGCAGTACCACTATATGCGACCAGAGAGAATCTCTTTAGATATTTCATGCAATATCTGAAAACATCTGACAATATATTGGCTGCAACTGTATCATATCTGGCCAGTATCATATCACTCTCTTGTACTTCAAACTTATACTTAATATATGCTGATCTAATCTTAGGATCTTTTAACACTTCTAAGTAATATTGAAATTCATAACTTTCAAAATTTCTTACATACCACTTTGAGTATCTGGAATCTCTAATTTTTTGACTCTCTATCTCTTGCCAGTACTCTCTTACTTTCCTTGTTACATACTGTGCATATTTCTCACTTAATAAGATGTTTTTCTCATGATAATGTGAAAGGAATATCAATCTATACTTATGAAGGGCTTCTTTAATATTTACTGTATAAGCCACTTTGAATTAAAACATTTGGCTGCTAGCCATTGTTCCTTTTCCATTAAGCACTTCTTTGAGTACCTCTCTTGTGATAATCTTGTCAGGCTTGACCAACAATTAAGCTTCTTAGAATCAAACAACACATTTATATTATCCAAACCCAGTTCTGCATGGAGATATACAGCTGGGAAGGATTGTCTCACTGCCAATGTACTTCGCAATATTTTATAAACTGGTAACAACAATTTTTTCCCAATGGGAACTATTCCAGATTTCTGTACCATGACTAATCTGTACATAATATTTCTTTTTAATTACCTCTAGTAAACGTTTCACTGTCAATACACCATATGCATAACTAAATGTATTTAATGCATATGCAGTTTTCTTTAGTCTATCCATCATCATTTCTATATGTTCCTTCCACTTTCCATTAGCTGAGTACCTAATACCTAGATATTGGTAGGTTTTTACAACAGTCAATCTGTCTTGAGCATATATAAAGCAACTTCTCTTCTCCCACTTTCCAAATAATATGATTTGGGTTTTAGCAGTGTTAATCTGCAATTCTAAAGAGCTAGCTACTTCCTGTATATATATATATATATATATATATATATATATATATATATATATATTTTTTTATTTTGAAGTCCAGAGTTAGTTAAAGCTAACATAACAATATCATCCGCAAAAGCCAATATCCCACAGTTACAATCTAGAACCTTAGGAGAATCTGTTTGTGAATTTCCGATCTTATCAAGTAGCCCATCTATATAAATAGTAAGTAATGTTGGGGTCATCACACAGCCCTGATGCAGTCCCTTAGCTGTTGAAATTAGGTCGCTAAGTTTCTCATTTGGTCTGACCCTTACTTTTGCCCATGTGTCTGTATACAAGGTTTTGATTATATTAATCAAAGTAATATTTATGCCTCAGTCCTTCATTATATTCCATAAAATACTCCTACTCACAGAGTCAAATGCTACTCTAAAGTCAACATAAATTACATAGACTTGTTTCCTTAGTAATGTGTATTTCTCTACTAAGTGAGTCAATATAAACAGTTATCCAGGGTATTATATCCTTCCCTGAATCCTGCTTGGGCCTGATGTAAGCCTCCTGTTCTTTCTATTTCTTTCTTAAGTGTCCCCAAAATTATTTTTGAGAATATTTTAAGATTAACATCCAGCAAACTTACAGGTCTATACATGAAGGGGTCCATGACAATCCCTTTATTGTGTATTGGCACTATGATTGCTCCCTTCCAGAAGTCAGGGAACGTCAAATCTCTTATACCTGTATTAAATAATATTAGGATAATATCTATCCATACTGTTGGATCTAGTAGATAGACTTAAGCTATTATTTGATCTGGTCCTGGGGCCTTATTATGTTTCAAACTTTTTAAAGAAAAAAATACCTCATCTATTGAAATACTTATCAATTCATCATTTAAATTGACAGTAGGGGAACTATTTATAAGACCTTACAGCCTCAGTATATAATGTCTGAAAGTGATCTATCCAGACCTCTTCTTGTATATATGTGTCTAATGCACCTTTGTAGTTATTTGTACCTTTTGCCACCAAGGCCAAAAAGTCCTTGGTGTCTCCTTTTTCTATGACTTCAATCATTTGTTGCCATTTCCCATGAATATAATGTTCCTTTTTTGTTTGTAAAAACTTTTTATATACCGTCCTTTCTTGTTTGAGTAGTGACAATTCATTTCTACTCTTAATTTGGCTAGCCTTCCTAACTTTTGCAGTCAGTTTTGCTTTCTGATATTTACATTCTTCATCAAATCAAGCAATGCAATGTCTTTTGATTGTTTTACTTCTTTGTTCTATATATAATATACTTTTTATTTCTTCCAGTACTTTTGTCAATAGTTCCATTAGTTGTTTACTAGTCATATATAATAATCCATCTTTTAATTCCAGGCATGTTCTTGAATTTATAACATCATAAATTTTAGTTTCTAAATTTGCATCCCATTTCAATCTCTTATTACATCTAATCGCTGCTATACTCTCTTCAACTATTCTCTGTCTATCCATGCTACTCTCTTTTACATGTAATCCAACTAACATTACAGAATGGTGGGCCACTCTCAGATTTTGTCAGAATTGTCAAGGAATGCCACCATCTTGGATCCCCATTCCACAATATTATATCTAAAAGGGTCATACCCAGTGGCCCCAAAAATGTGGCACCACCATGTGGATCCCCATTTAATCTCTCATTGAGGGGATAAAAATTGAATGATTCCAAAAGCTCCTTCAAATAGAAACCTGCCTGATTTATTTTTTTGATCAGAAACATTCCTAACATAATCATCTTCTAACTTTATTTAAAAAAAATTATCCATCCATCCATCATAGCCTCCAATCCTAGCATTCATATCCCCCACAATTAATATTTATATCTTGGAAATCTTGCTTGCAGGTCCAACAACAAGTTTTCAAGTTTTTCCCATCCCTTTCCAGGGTGATATTTTGATCTCGGTGGTGGAATATATGCATTGATCAATATAAAACTTTTCTCCTGAAATGTTATATAGGAAACAATATTGTTTTTTTCTAGGCTCAAAATCTTATGAGTTTCAAAAAATCCTACTTTAATATAGGTTACTAACCCTCCCAAGGGTCTACCATATTTTACTTCTCTAACTGCCAGGGAATTATATATTTCATAACCATTACAAGTAATTTGTTCTTCTTTTTCATGCCAAGTTTCTTGACAGCAAATAATCACAGCCTGAGTCAGAAAATTCCTGAAATCAGTATCCACCAACTGTTTTGCCAAGCCTGCTATATTCCATGAAAATGATTTTAAGTTCTTTATGTAATATGTTATTCGTGTTTTCAGCTCCTGAGATATGTAAACTCAAGTCTAGTCACATCTGTGAGTTTTCTTCTAAACAATTCACTTTCAAATTATCCCCCTTTCTCAGATTTTGTTGTAAATCCTTAAGGTCTCTATCCTTTCTTTCAGTACCTACCAAACCATTAAAATTGACCAAACGTAGTCACAAAGCATCAAGTGCCTCGGCCTTATTTAATAGCTGTTGTGCTATCCCTTGTTTTTTTATGATGATATCTATTTGAGAGAAAAGGTGGCTCCTAGTCACATATTGTACTCCAAAAGCCCCCAAAGGTACTTCTAAGTAGTTTGCAAATACATTACATATAGAACCACACAATGTAGTACTATTTTTTCTATTCATTCTAGCCATTCCAAACAGGGATAATACCTCTGGGACTTCTCCAAGTTCACCATTACCTGTTGAGTTGTTACACTCCTCTCTAGTAGGGAATGAGACTTTAATTCTTTTGTAGTTGAGTAAATGGGCATTCCTCTAGATTTAATTTGCTGTTGTATGTGAGGCAAAAAACACCTCAATGGTGTTAATTCTACCATCCTGACTCCTTCTAATTTCCAATATATCTTCCTCCATTATTTCAGCTTAGCTGGGTAGTAGATCTCTTGACATAAAAACATTTTCCAATCCTCGCCTTTTATTTCTGGCCATTCCACACTAATAGTGTGTCTTAAGAAAGATTTTTTCACCCTATAATAGAGTCATTATTAACATGGTGAACAACAGGGTCCACCCCAGGGTTTACATTAATTTCCCTACTGTTCATACTTACACCATAATCTTTTTCCATCAGGGGTGTGAGGGGAAGAAGCTGAGTTTTTCACTCTACTAGCCCTTCTTGTATACACTGTTTAAGGAGATACAGCTCCTGTTCCAATTTATGGAGATTTGATCCTAGATCACTATTGCTAGGTACATTGCTATCAGTTACATGGTTTTCTACCTGATCTTTTCCTATCTCTTCCTTCTCCATATTTACTTCTGGTTTTACTAAATTGAGCATGGTTATATCCCCTATGTCCCTCTTCTCATCCCTTCTCTTCTCTTGTTTACTTTCTTCCTTTGTCTTACTACAGGTTTTTGGGCCGTCATGTGTAGCCGCTTAACCAGTTTTACTCTTCACCATTCCAGGTTGTTTGTCTTTTTCCTATCTTTCCTACTCTTTTTACCCCTCTTTCCTTTCTTAGATTTCTTTATTTCCAATGTATCTGGTATAATTAATACTGAGAAATCAGGTCTCTTTGTAGTTCTTTCCTCCTGTGTCTTCATAATAACATAATCAGATTGTCCAGGAGGATAAATTCCATCCAATTTATCTATCAATATACTTAATTTAGCATCAAAATACAGCAACATCATGGCTTGTATTCTCTATTTCATTCTTTAAGACAACAAATTGTTCCATTATTAACAAATTAGCCATATGTTGATGTCTCAATTGCTCAATTAGATCTTTACTCAAACAATCTGGTACATACTGTATATTAGCACTTTCCCTTGATTCACTATACTGATCAGTCAGTAGATTAACACTTTTTTCTTTTCCCTCATAGTTTAGAGGAATTTCTTTGTCCTTAAGGGCCATCTTAATGCCTAAAATAGTTTTCTGCAGATCTGTAGTAACATTTCACAATTCCTTCTCTGAGACAAGCAGAAAATCAACCTGCCCATTCTTACTCCTGCTAGACTCAAGCTATAGGCTCCCCTCTGATTTTTTTTTTCCAGTAGGGAATAAGGGTGAACTAGATCCATTTATATTTGAGGAATATACATCAATATCCTCATAACTCTCCCTATCCTCACTATCTTCATTAACCTCACTAGATAGTTCATTTAGAGATTTTTCACATCTGTATTCAGACTATAGTCAACATAAGCTCCAGCCTGGGAGAACATTCCAAACTAACCTTCGATATTTCTTTTTGCTTGTTTTTTGATTGTTTTGGTGTAGAGGTTTTCTCTATAGTAATAACTTGATGGGACATATGTTCCGTTATTTTAATCTGTCTCCCTGATTTTGATTTTATTTTACTTTTCCTACCTTCAATAATAGAGTGTCCTAATAAGGGTGAGAAATCCAATTGTTGTTGCCTTTGAAGCCTTGTGCTCACCATTTATATACAATAAGATAGAAGACCTAACCATAAACAAGTTTCTTTATGCACAGAACAAATAGAGTGATAGAAAAATGTTATAGCCTTATATAAAACTAAAAAGAGAATATTGCACAATAACATAAGATGTACTAATAGCAGCTATAAAGTATGTTCAGTCCCAAGGGCAACAATTAGAGCATGACAGTTCAATATATTCACTCTAAACTTTATTTCCTACTTGAAGTCTCTTGAAGTTCTGTAAATGTATTTTCTTTTATCTTTTTTCCTTTCCCTTTTCCTCCAGTCGAAGTCCTTGAACTCCCTCCTCAGACTTATCCTCTCAGTCTTTAAGTCAAAGCTATTCTTAGAGACGTTGTTCTGCCAGCATTCAGAGTTTTTGAGGAAAGAGACAGTCCTTCAAATGAAGACTTCTGTTCACCTTATACATCCAGCTGGTAGGGTTTATTTATTAAGCCTATAGGTAGGCTTTCCCTTCGAATTTCTACACTAGCCACTGAAATTCAAAATACAAACAGTCAGTATCTAGTGGTCTTAAATGCAAAAGTACAAATACCTAAATTCAGCCAGTACCACTACTGTCCCCTTAAGTCTGTAAGTGAGTTCAAATGTTCTTTAGTATAAAACACATTTAAGCACTAGAAGTAGTTCAATCTTTATAATGTACAAGTACCAGTAATGTTTAATTAAATCTAAAACCTCTACAGCTTAAAAATTCTAAAAAAAAAAAATGCTTACTTGGATATTTCAAAAATACTAAACATGAGTTGGCAGCCACTTTCACCTTCCACATTCCAGATTCTCCCACTATCTAGAGAATGGGAAATTCATATCTCACTTTTACCTGCACTTCGGCTAAAATGTATCATACATCTGAAGTGGATATATTTTTGGGCATAGTAAGCAGCTAGTCAAGTACTAGCTTCTCCACAAATTGTGAAATAGAGTAGTGCTAGATGCTACCTAGCTCTCTGCTCTCTATTCAGAATACACTCCACTCCTCCTGCATGAGTTTGAAAACAGATATCTCATCCTTCTAATTCAGCCCTTGTGCACGGCTAATTTCCAGTCAGATGATACCAATCAGGTACTTGCTCACTACTCACTATGTAACAGTACACTTAGAAGCTTGCTTAAATATATGATTAATAATTTAACTACGCTCTTGTTTGTTAAGTATTAGAAGAACTTAAAAGAACTTCTAAAAATCTGTGCCCAATTACACAGAGCTCACAAAGCATTTTTATATTTAGGGACTTTAGGACTCAGGGCTCAAACACCAGGTGATATCAATCTCCTAGTTGGTCACAGATTGAAAGTTAGTAAAATAAAAAAAAAAATAACTAAAATAATATAAAATGCAAGTTTGCAGGGGAAAATATACTTTCTTCCTCCTATCAAATCAATTAAAAACCTTCATACTGCACACACTCAGAAGACTCAACCAAACATGACAAAATACAAAAGGTAAAGAAAAATCAACAAAAACCAAAAACAGTACTAAAACACAAACTGTCCTCAAGCACACCAAACCACTGCACTGCAGTAATAAAATCACGTTCCTTAGAGACGCCTTATTGGACAGTTTTGACACAGAGTCAGAGGTGGACTGCTTCCTCCTTCTCACTTCTAGGTGGTCAGCCCGATGCTGATTTTCCCATCCCGAGCAGGCTCCTGCCTGGTTTCCAGACCTCCTGGACCACTCATATTGCTGTTCCAATCCCCTGTCTTCAGCGGTTTCTGGAAACAAAAAACAGACAGGACAACAGCAAAGGGGCAACCACAGACTTTGAGTTCGCAATAAGATGGTAAGAGCACAAACTTTCTTTAAGCTCCCAGCAAGGGCAGCACAGTTCTTGTAACGCACTTTATGAAAAGTTATGAGAAAAACACAACATATTATACATAAACTCTGTACTCACACAATTTTCCTCAATTACCAAAATAAATATGTTAGGCTTTTTCCTTCTGTTACAAGTTGCTATTCTGTGTGCCAGTCCTCCACCACAGCTCGTGGAACACATTTTAGGTGAAACTGAGAAACACACAACATACAATCACCTCCCACATGACAGCAGTGCTTCAAAATAGACAAAACAAACCACTACTTGAATTAAATAATCAATAAAAACAGATGCAAATAATAAAAACCCAGACGCACAAGGCCCTCTAGATCTGTGTGTGTGTGATGGATTCAAAATGCTCAGTTTTAGATGGATTTTAAAGGTTGTTTTGCTCAAACAAGCAGGGACAGACTTCTCTTCAACTCTTGCTTCAAAAGACTGCACTCAGTACAGCCACCACATAGCATACTGATTGTTTCAGTACCATATGACCGCCAATCCCATAGTACATTGTGAACTTCACCTGTCAGCCCCACTTCACTGGAGAAGTTACAAAATCTCTTTACTACAAATTGACACTTTGCAAGGTAGATTAACTTCTGGAATTGCTGCAAATTTGTGAAAACAAATTTTCAAACTTCATGCACCATAATTCATTGCCTCTATGACCTCCCCATGCAGGGTCTCCACCCTCTAATTAATGGTCTGTAATTGTTGAGAGAATCTCTCAAACTTGTTATATTTTAGTGTTCCATTCATTTTGCCATTTGTTGCATCATGTTTTGTAGTAAAACTAAAGCCACTTCAGGCTAGCTGGTGCTTGATGTCATTTCAGATTTTCCTGCATCTTTGCCTAGTTTTTGGGCTTGAAAAAGTCCTGAGATGTACTGGTGTTTTCCCTTGCTTTCCAATTAATGGAAATGTACCAAACATTGCCACTTTATTGACAATAGCCATTGACACAATTATATCGAGTTTAAAGGGACTGTGTAATGTTTCCTATGTTATTATTGTACAAGTTACTATAGTAGAAGGATCCAGTATGTAATCTGTTGGGCTATATTATATCTTATTATATCTTCAGTAAAACAGAAAAATAAGCTGGCCTGGTGGCGTTGAGGGTTGAGGCACTGGACATCACACCATGTACCACACTGGCGACCCAGGTTTGGGAATGGACTCAGGATGCCAGGTGTCAGCAGGGGAGGGAAAGGATTGAGCATCTGGAGGACTTCTCTCCTCTCCTGGGGTGGGTTACAGGGGGTTCCCAACTCTGAAGCAACCCTGATGGAGATCGGGGGCAGCACAAGAACAGGGATATTGAGCATGGGGGAAGATGAGGGCAGACGCTGATGGTAGAGGCAGAGCCATGCAAAGTCATTGCATGCTTTGTCTTCATGGGAAAAACACCAAGGAAATAACCCCAGAGGAAATAGAGAGGTGACGGTGATGCCAGAAGCTGATGTCCACATCCCAACACCAGACCAACTTTCCACCGGCTATCCCAAACCCCTCAACCCAGCCATGGACCAACCATCTACACTGTACAAAGGTTGCCAGGTTACAGAGGCGGTGCCACCCCGGGGTCTTAGATCCTGGGGGCCATCCAAGTCAGTGAGCTTGGGAAAGGGGGTTGCTCAGCCCTTATACTCCAGGTGGAAGGGGTCTCGGGCAGGAAACAGAGGCTGAGGCTGTGTGGGTACACCTGAGAGATGCCTTGGTCCTCCAGTGCAGAAATAGAATCTACAAAAAACAAACAAAAATAAGCATTTGTCAATGCCAAATGTCTTGCTGGTGTTGGCATTGGTAGTGTAGGAGTTAAGAGAGATATATAATAGGAATAGCAGTGAAGTATAGAACCGATGTCAACCCCACCCCACACTTCAGAGAGTGACAGGCATTGGGGTGTGCGTTTGGGTTGCTGGCCATAACGCTCATGCTATTTCACCTCACCCTACCCTGCGGAGTCTGACAAGTATCGTGTTGTGCCTTGGGGTTATCTAACCTTATGGTCACCCCATTTCATAAGTATGTACATTGAGATGGGTGCAGCATAGGAGCGTGGTTTGAACTTTGGGGCTGAAGAGTCCAAGGCACACCTTGATGCCTGTCAGTGGCCGCAGGGTGGGGGTGGAGGGCCAATGGCATGAGCAGTACAGCAGACAATTCAAAGACACACCCCTGATGCCTGTTAGTCTGTACAGGATGGGACATAATGGTTAGAAACTATAACACCCCGGGTCTGTGTTGGTATTTGCACTCCAAATTTTAAAACATGGCCTTTTTGTGACCCCACCTCATGAAAGCATTTGCGACCTCTGTTCATTAACAGTGTCCCTGTGATTTTGTTAATCTGTCTCAAATATTGATTTCCTACAGTGACCACACCTTTCTGCACCACATTAAAATATCAGCTGCACCATTGATAAGGAGGTGTGAAGAGATGGCAATGTTGAAAATCTGGAGTGAAAATATTACACATTCTTGAAGTTGCAAGCATGTGTGAAAAGTGTGAATCGCACGCTCATAACACTGTCATTTAGTGGAATTATTTCACCAAATTTTTAACATAGCCATTTTGGGACCTCTGCTCGTGAACAGTGGCACTATGATTATCCTAATCCGACCCAAACATTGATTTCCCACAGTGACTGGGCGATTGTGCGCCACATGTGCAAAACTACATTTTGGGCAGGGTGTGACAAATGATAGATGTACTGTTCATAAGAAGGTGTGCAAAAATGACAATGTTGAAAATCTAGAATGACAATATTACAAATTCTCGGAGTTATGACTGCTTATGGATGCTGTGTAATGCACGCTTGTAACATAGTCATTTTATGGAATTCTTTCACGAAATTTTCAACAGAGGCATTTTGGGACCTCTGCTAATGAACAGTGTTACTGTGATTTTCTTACTCTGTTCTGAACATTGTTTTCCTACAGTTACTGCACTGCTGTGCACCGGATGAGCAAAAACACAGTTTGGATAGAATGTGGAAAATGAAAGCTATACTGTTCATAAGGATGAGTGAAAGAATGGCAATGGTGAAAATCTGGAGTAAAAATATTAAAACGTATCGAAGTTACGAACGTGCGTGAAAACTGCACAATGCACGCTTGTAACACAGTCATTTTATGGATGTTTGTCACCTAATTTTCAACATAGGCATTTTAGGACCTCTGTTCATGAACAGAGTCACTGTGATTTTCTTAATCTATCCCAAACACTGATTTCCCACAGCGATTGCGCTATTCTGCTCGGGAAGTGTGAAAACACAGTTCAGCCAGGATGTGAAAAATGACAGCTGTGCTGTTCATCAGGATGTGTGAAAATGCCAATGTTGAAAATCTGGAGTGAAAATATTAAAAATTTACGGAGTTACGAGGGTGCATGGAAACTGCGCAATGCACGCTCATAGCACAGTCATTTAATGGACTTTCATCACCAAATTTTCAACATAGGCATTTTCGGACCTCTTCTCATGAACAGTGTCACTGTGATTTTCTTAATCTGTCCCGAATACTGATTTCCCACAGCGACTGTGCTATTCTGTGCCAGAAGTGCAAAAACACATTTTGGACAGGATGTGAAAAATGACAGCTGTACTGTTCAGAAGGAAGTGTGGAGAAATGCCAATGTTGAAAATCTGGAGTGAAACTATTACTGATTTGCAAAGTTACGAGAGTGCATGGAAACTGCACACTGCACTCTCATAAAACAGTCATTTTTTGTTTTATTTTTTTCACCAAATTTGCAACATAGGCTTTTTGAGAGCCCACCACATGAACAGTGGCATTGTTGTTTTGTTAATCGGTCCCGAAAGGTGATTTCGTGCAGTGGCCATGAAATCACCTTTTGGGACGGAATAACACCATGACAGTGATTGAATTCATGAGGAGGGGTCACAATAACCCCATGTTGAAAATTTGGTGCCAAAATTGCCAAAAATGCCCAGGACATGCACCAAAGTTGAAAAACCCCTATTTATGGCATTGTACAGCTTACCGGCATTTCTTCAGTTCGCAGTCAGCTTTGAAGAGTGCAGAAGTGTTCCCGGTCCACTGAAGATCATCGCACCAGGCTCCGGAGGTACGTATGGGGTGAGAAGGAGTGTGGGGAGGTGGGGTATGCAGTGAGTGGGTGGGTGTGGGTTGGGGGAGGGGGCTGCAGACAGCGAGGGACCGTTTTCTACTTTACAGGGTTAAAAAAATAAATGAACATTGTGAGAAGGTTTTTTCTTTTAAACATCAAACAATATCTCACTCAACCCTCATATGAAAAAATCATCTGAATCTAAAAGGCGTTCATTCTATATTCTTTATATTGCTTTTCTTAGAGCCCCTTGTATGAATGCAAGCAGCACATGTACCCCCACCCCCATTTTCTCGATACTATTACGAATTTATAAGGTTGATTCCACCTTTTTACAAGAGATTAATTAAGGAAGTGTACACAGATTATTCAATAATTACAGTATAATTGGCAGTATGAATTCATTTTGTGTTTTATTTCTGTTGTAGAAATAATAATGCAATGGAAATAATTTTGAGTATGCTCATTGTCTGAAGAAGGAACATCTTAGTTCTGAAACGTCACAACAAATAATTTAAAGAGCAACTGATTGAACTGTCCAAAGAATAAAAGAATATAGAACGAAAGCCTTTTGGATTCAGATGCTTTTTTCATATGAGGGTTGAGTGAGATATTGTTTGATGTTTGGACTTCTATCCGTTTTGTCTCACCCCCCTCCCTTTTTTCATTGTGCCTTCCAGAAGCTCTGGTTTCAATTTATAAGGAACCCTGGGACACACCAGTCGAAGTTATGGTTTTTTCTTTTAACAAGTACTTTTGGCATGCTGGGGTGGGCTTCCAGTGTGCCACTTGCATGTTTTGGGGTGGGGGGACTGGAGCCAATGGGGACTGGGCACCTCATTGGCAAATAAAAGGTGTTGGGGGGATGATGCCAAGGGGGGATTGGGCAGCACCCTCGGCAAACAACTGGCATGGGACATGATGCCGATGAGGACTGGGCTCCCCATTGGCAAATGAACTCAGGAGGAGGGTGTGATGATGCCAACAGGGGGATTGGGCACCCCCGATGTTGGCTTTTCTGGGAACTGTGCGAGGCGTACGGCACAGCTGCTGCCATGTCTGATTGAAATGTTACACCAGGAATGGCAGCGGCTAAAATGTTTAAAGTTGGTGGCACGCTTTTGCACTGCTGTCATACACAGTGTGCAGTCTAATTTGTGCCACAAAGCCCAGCCCCAAAAAGCAGTGGCACCACTGGCCACAATACAACCACACCTCCAAAACCTGATATTCTAAAGTTACCACAACATGTGTCTTGTTTCACACATAAGACAACATAAAAAAACAACTGAAAAAATAATTTAAAATTGTGAAGTGAATGCATTCGTTTTGTGGACATTAAGTTTGTTGTAATGATGTTACTGCCTCACCAGCCCTATCAGTTTGCAGTGAAACAGCTTAAAACAAACTTTATGGGCATAAAAGGGGTTGCCATTGACTTTATTTGAGAGCTATTTAAAAGGCATAGGCAGTCAGTACAAGCAGAGGGCTCAGAATCACATTGGGGATAGGTAAGTAGGGGAGTGCTGCAGGGGTCCATATTAGGCCTGCCTGCTGTTTTCCCTATATATGAATGACCTGGAGCAGTATCTACCAGGGATGGAGGTGTGCATGTATGCTGATGATACGGTTCTGTTCAGTACAGGGCAGAGTGTTCATTAGATGTTGGTTCACCTCCAGTTTGACTTAAATGGCCTTCAACACTTTCTGGATCAAAATAATTTGTGTTTGACTGCCGACAAATCTGAGGTGATTTGATATAAGTCAAAGAGGAAGACATATTCATGGAGGGATCAATTGAAGATTGTAATGAAAGATGAGGTCCAGTTGTCTCAGGTCTCTGGGTATAAATACCCATGGGTATAGTTGAACTCATATACAGGTATTGAAAATACTGTCAAAAGTGTTGGCCCACGGTTAGGCTTTCCCCTACAGGCACTGTGATTCATTATCTTTGGATGTAAGAAAGAGTATTGTACAGCTAATAATTATGTTCATTATAGAGCATGGTGATATTACAGTATATTTAAAGGGGATGGTACTTGTCAATTATGCAAATTGGATGTTTTAACAAATAGGTTGCCACATTTTATATTAGGAGTACATTGAGCTACCCACCATTGTGGATTGCTTAACACACTAAAATTACTTCCATTAGAATAAAGAAGGGAGATTCATCAATTGTTATTAATAAAAGAGGTATTAAATGGAGCACCCCTGTATATTAATCTTTTGCAGAGTAATAAGAATTTAAAATCTTGGTTCTGCACATGCCCAGTACAGTCTTTTGGACAGATGTTGCATACAAGAAAAGACTTTGGGCCATATGAAAAAGATTTTATTTCATATGGGGGTAATCTTTTTTTGTGAACATTTTTTTTCCCGTATGACCTCCATCTTGTGTCCATTTTTTTCAAGAAACATTTTTCCAAAAACCCATAAAAATTATATCCTGCAGAGATAACAACAATTGCTTCTTGTGAATCAGGCCCCCCATAGGTGGATTCTGCAGTTAGTATTTTTTTTGGAAAAAAATCACCCAGAAATGAGTTTTTAACACATTTCTAATTTATTGTCATGACCCAAATTTCTTTTCTTATAGCTTACAAAAAAGGAGTGTGTCCATACATAAAAAGATTCCCTTCATATGAAAAATAGAATCAAAACAATTTTTTTCTTCACATTCTTTTTTGTTTGAATGACATAATCTCACAAAGATCCCTTCATACAAAAAAACAATTTGGACTTAGTTTTGTATTTACATTTTTATTTTGTATGAAGTGTTGGATCAAGCAACAATTTAAATTAATAAAAGGTTTAGCGTTGACCTAATGTGTTTCTCTAAAAGTAAAAGAAAACTGTTTTTCTATAACTGTCAAGCTCTACACACAGACCAACCTTGTGTACCTCAAAACAAGTACATGTTTGGTAACATTAGTCATTGTCTTCCAGTGTACATTGTAAGCAGTTTCAACTGAAATTGCTTTTAATTACAGACTGGGGAGCCTGTCCTTTCAGGTAAATAACTCTTTCTCACAGACATATAGGTTGTATTGTAAACAGTTTCAACAGAAACTGCTTTTACTTATAGATTGTGGCTCGGGCCTGTCTCTTGAGTAAACATATAATTACAGGTGTTCTGTCCATTGTCTTTTCAGGTAAACATCCTTTTCCATCAAACATATAATTAATAACTAATGCTGAGTAAGCAGGTGGTTCTGTCCTTCAGGGGTTCATTCAAAGGGCAAATGTTCTAAAACAACTTACTTTCTTGTATTTTACTGTGAATGTGGCTCCCATGTCAAGTGATTTAAGCTATACCAAATGCTGTGACCTGCAACATTTTAAGTAAAATGTTTGCAAAAGTACATTTATAGGTTGAAGTTTAACTCCATGAAAGGTTCATTTTGTAAGCTAAAACTAATTCTCTTTTGAAACTCTGGGTACAGTAACTATCAGAAACTGTAGTTGCAATGATTTTCCAAACTGCTTTGTTTGTAGATATAATTCTGTATGTTTAGCTTGGAATTTAAAATAGAATTGTATATTTAGAATAGAATTGTATATTTAGAATAAGGATATTGTAACACCCTTGTAGGACTGTTCCACCAAGCAGAATAGGTAAAGATAGTTTTTGTGTACAGTGGTAATCGTGCAAAGGTTGTATACCGCTACTGAGTAACCTTTGTGCAATTACCACTGTAATTAGAAAAAAAAAGTTGCTAAGGACTTAGGCTTGAGCCCCGGGGTAGGTAGGAGCTGCCAGCCAGGTATGGCGTGGCCCCTGCAGTAATAGAAAAAACAGTATCAGAACCTAAAATACTAATAAATAATTAATAAGCAGTTTACAGATTCATAGATTCACAGATTCTGTTGGCAGATAAGGACTGCCAGGCCCATCCAGTCTGCCCATTTACTTTAGCTCACAAAGTGACCAGTGACCATTATTGGTCATTGGCTTAGCTTTTTCTTCCTATCTCTATTACTCCTTTGTTTCTGTTCCATGCATGTTAAAACCCACCACAGTATGCGCTGCCACTACCTCTTGTGGCAGGCTATTCCATGCATCCACCACCCATTCCATGAAGAAGAACTTTCTAATATTTCCCCTTATGCAGCCACCCTTCAATTTCATGTTGTGTCCTCTTGTCCCAGCACTACTGTTGAGCTGAAATATGTTGTCCCCTTCCACGTTGTTTATGCCCTTGAAGTACTTGAATGTTTCTATCATGTTGCCTCTCTCCCTCTTCTATTCAAGCATGTACAAATTTAGGTCCCTCACTCTCTCTCCTCGTCAGGTTTGTTATGTAATCCATTCACCATTTTGGTCACCCTCTTCTGCATCATCTCTATTTTGTCAATGTCCTTTCAAAGGTGTGGTCTCCAGAACTGTGCATGATATTCAAGGTTAGGTTTCACAAGACCTTTGTACAGTGGAACCATTACCTCCCTCCTTCTGCTTGTGAGTCCCCTTCCAGTACATCCCAACATCCCATTGGCCTTTTCCACCACATTGGCAGTCTGCCTAGCAGCTTTCAAGCCATCTGTCTCCTCCTTAGTTACTGTCAGCAGCCCCCCATCCTGTAGCATGCTCCAGGGTTCCTGCTTCCCACATGGATGACTTTGCATTTCTTTGCATTAAATCTTATCTGCCATGCCCCTGACCATCCCACCAACCAGTCCAGGTCTCTTCTCATCCTTTCCACCCCCTCTGGGGTATCCACACTGTTGCATATCTTGGTGTCATCCACAAACAGGCAAACCTTTCCCTCCAGCCCATCTGCTATGTCACTGATGATGACACTGAAGAGGACTGGCCTCAGTACTGACCCCTGAGGTACCCCACTGGTCACCTCCCTTTCCTCTGATTGGGTTCCATTTACCAGTACTCTCTGTTTTCTGTCACTTAACCAGTTGCCAATCCAGTTCACCACTTTGTGTCCCACCCTGAGGCTGCCTAGCTTGTTGACCAGTCTCCTATGTGGGACCATGTCAAAGGCTTTGCTGAAGTTGAAGTAGGCAATGTCTACTGCCCCCCTTGGTCTACCACTTTTGCCACCCAGTTAAAGAAATCTATCAGATTTGTTTGACAGGATCATCCTGCAGAGAACCCATGTTGCCTGGGATTCACCAGCACATTGGCTACCAGGTGTTCCACAATTCTTTCCTTGAGGAGTGCCTCCATTTTCTTTCCAAATACAGAGGTTAGATTAATTGTCCTGTAGTTCCCTGCTTCTTCCCTACTACTGGTCTTGTGATGAGGGATGATGTCTGCTTTTCTCCAGTCCTCTGGGACCACTATAGTGTCTAAAGACTCACTGAACAGGGCTGCCAAAAGAGCTGCTAGTTCATACCTCAGCTCTTTTAAGACCATGGGATGTATGCCATCTGGACCCATGGCTTCATCAGTCTTCAACTTTGTCAGTTCCTCTAGGACCGTCTCCTCTGTGAATGGACTGGTGTTTACCTCCCTATCTTTAACTCCTCTGAAGGCCAACTGCAGGTCTTGCCCTTCCCTTCCACAGTGAAGACTGAACAGAAATATTTGTTCAGGATTTCTGCTTTTTCCCTGTCCCCCTCCACTATCTCCCCCCAGACACTCTAAGCTTTGCTGTTTCCCTCTTTACCTTTGTTTTTTCACTGATGTGCCAGAAAAATGCCTTGTCCACCACTTTAACTAACTGAGTTATTCTCTCTTCATTTGCAGTTTAGCATTCCTTACTGCCTTTTCTGCCTCGCTCAGGCACTTATGGTACCTCTCCTTGTCCTCCTCACTTTGTGTCTCCTTATACTTCCTGAAGGATAGCCTCTTGGCCCCTACTTTTTCTGCCACTGACCTGAGAACTAAGGAGGCTTTCTTCTCCTTTTACTCTTGTCTATAGACCTGACACATTATTTTGTTACCCCCACTATAGCCTCTTTGATGTGTACTCATTTCTCCTCCACATTCCTGCTTATCCATCTCATTTGCAGGGTTTCCTTTAGCAGTAGTCCCATTCTGGTAAAGTCCACCCTTCTAAAGTCTAAGACTAAAAATTTAAAATTAGAATTTAAAATTAGAATAAAGAATTTAAAATTAGAATAATTGTCAGAATCAGCATGAGCATATTAGTAATGGTTAAAGTAGGATGTAGCACGTGGGGAAGTATGGCAAGGACTCCTGGCCCTGGCTTGTCTTACCTACATGTGAGTTTGCTAATTTTTAATGATTTTCAAGATTTTTGTACCATACACTATAGTATTTATTATTAATATGATAGTTTAAGTCATTGGTGGCCAGTGGGGTAATTAACCGATTGCCCAGGCTACTGAAACATGCCCTGGTGGTCCAGTAGTTCAATTTGGTCTGCCTGGGTTACCTCATTTATTGTTAGTATTTTTACATTTAAAAAAGATTGTTCCTGAAAGAAATGTAGCAGCTCTGTGGGTGTACAGTAAATAATAAAATGCAGAGTGGCAGCTGTGGGCTCCCAGCACACTGAAAAGAAAAGAAGCAGGGAGTGTGAGTAACCAAGAGTTAGTCCCACAGCAGAGCAGAGTATGCTCAGATTTGGAATCCCCAGATTTGCTCTAGGAGTTGTCTCTTCTCTAGTCTGACATTGGTCGGAAGTCAGGCTTCTGCCTGAGGCAGCAGAATCCTGTGCGAAGGTGCAAGAGGGAGACGCACTAAGGTGTTTCTCTCGTGGGCAGGATCAACCAGTTATTTTCCCTTACAAATGATTGTGCAGGCAACAAGTGCCAGAGAAAATTATTTTAGGGACTGGCTGGTATATAATAAATATAAAAAAGATGGGCAGAGTCAGACTGTGACTCTGTGGAAGTTCCACACACATAAGAAGGCAAAGATTTTAAATAAAGCTCACAGAGGAGCCATTTTGTGACTCAGAGGGTGCAGTCTGATCTGTGGAACCCATTGCATCACACTTGACAAAATACAATAAAAATGCATTATTTTTGTCAAATAAAGTCATGAAGGGGCAGAGGAAAGTCCTGGGGAAATAATAGAAGTACACAGATTTTTGTATACTAGATCACAAGCAAAATCAGAGCAGTTTTAATGAAAGCTCTGCGGAGGGAAGTTGTATACAGTATAAAAACATGTGTTTGACATACAGTATGGGCTTTTCTAAGTCATGGTGCCAAGCTGTTTCTCACTAGATTTCTACAAAACATAGCAGGCAGGAGAGTGAAGTGTCCAATAAAACAGAAAGATATTGTTAATGTTGGAAATGTAAACTAGAGGAGTTGCTAACCTTAGAAGGGAGAGTGAGCCCTGCTGAAAACAAATCCATGCAGTGAGTTACTAAGCTATGTGTGGGAAAAATGAATATTCAGTTTCTGTGTGAAAGAAATGTTGTGGAAAGTGTAATTTAAGGGAAACTGCAGTCTTCAAGAGAAAATGAAGAGAAAAGTAACTAGAAGTGATTATTTATTAAGCGTAATGACAAAAGAGTTTAAGTCATAGAGACATAGCTTTTACTATGGGTCATTTGGTGCAGAAAAAATTCAGCAAAGAGCAAAAGATGACAGCTTTCCAGCCATAATAGTGCAAAAATGCTTAGACATAAAGAAAGCGCATATTTTTTGCGACAAAGAATATGTTCATAAATGGGGCTCAGAGTTAAAAAAAGGGAAGCCATGGAATATTAAGAGTGACAGCTGGATTTCAAAACTGAGTATCCCATTATGGCTTATACTGCTGCAGGGAGGACTTTGATTGGTGCTGAGCATCTGGACAGGTCAGTGTCCACTCAGTGACCACAAATTAGCATATGCAAATTTGTTCTAGATGTAAAAGTAGCTGCACAGCCAGTGTGCAGTGGGTCCAAGCAGGGAGAGTGATCAAGAAGGAGGGACACAAGCAAAGTGGGTGTCCTGTCTGAAGAGGCCTACTGCAGCAATAGACCCTGACAGTGGCAGCATTTATTTAATTAAAGTGTACAATTAGGGGATCACCTGAATCCCAGTGTAGAGTCAGATAGGGTAGTAAGTGAGAGCAGGGTGAGAATAGAATAGATCCTGTTATGCCAAGTTTTCCTCATAGAAAAAAAAGCTGCAACTTGAAGAATTCTTTGCTTCTCCTGATTCCAACAAGAAACTGTTGACTCTTGAGGGCCCTGGAAACAAATCTTCAGCAACTGCAACAAAGATTTCTTCAGAAAATCCAAAGGAGTGTGGCATTGTACAAAAGCTTATTGATACTGTTTGGGGACTATTTTAAAAGTTAAGTGACATTGAATTTACGGAGACTTTACTTCAAATCTTCTGAATTTAAAGAGACTTTTGTCATCTCAAGGACTAAGCAGTTCAAGAACTGAGGGGGAATAATGTCCTAGCTTGTAATGTACCAGTATGCAATATGTTTTATGCCACTATCATTGCTGAATATTTATAACATGATCAGATGTGTAGAAATGCCTAGTGATTTCCAGCTGTTTAAAGTATAGAATGACTAGAACAGTAACTATGTGATAGTTACCAGGGTAGGTATCTGGTGTACGGGGTCAGTAGGCCGACTGAGGTAGGATAAGGCTTGGTAGTCATTGCATGCTCTCACAGTTTCAGTGTGAACAACTCATTGATTTAAGGGACACTGTCAACCCCTCTTAGGCCTCAAACTGTATCTTGTTTAAAATATACATTTTATGATTGTTCACATTCTGCAAAATGTGCTGATGTGGTTGGTAGGTTAATTCTGATCCCTTTTTCCTCTTTAAAATTGAAACACAGGCTGCCCACCATATTGGTGTTATCATGTCAAAATATGTTTGTTTAAATTCCTTGATCAACTCCCACTGCATCTTTCCTGGATTTGGGAACACCCCAACACAGTCTAGCCATTCAAGATGCAATGGGAGGAGAGCAGGCTATTGCACCACAAGTGCCTGCTCTGTCTGGGGGTGTTCCTCATGTTCAGGATATATGCCATAAAAGTATATCAAGGATTTTAAACAAAACAAGATTGAACATACTTATATCATTACAATGCATTTCAGTTCTACTATGAAAAGCTGCACATTAAACAACCATCACCAACAATTAATTTTAGAGAAGGTACGCAAACATAAAACGTGGATTTTCAACCAGAAATCGTATGATGCAAAAATGGTTGACAGTGTGAGAGTGAGGGTGTTTATCCTGGGACTGGCTTGTGGTATCTTGAGGGCTAGTGGGTGGTGAGTGCCTGCAGTCTCCATGGGTAATACATATGTTTTGGAGGGCTTGTGGGTGGTGAGTGCCTGCAGTCTCCAGGGAAGAGTAACAAGAACGTTAGTGGGGTGGTGTGCCATATTGAGAAAGAAGTGGTGTATAATCAAACTGCTAATTTCATGTGTATTTGTTTGCCATTTATGCAAATGGTGTGTTGTGACATTTGTGTCTGATTCAGATATTTATTTCACCTTTTCAGTAAAATTTTACTTTTTTCCCCCAACAATCCAACTGTCAGTGTCCTTGTTTACAGAACCTGTGTCTCTCATTCTTGCAGGTCTCCAGGTCAGTCCAGTGCAGCATTCCCTACCCTTTGTAGCTCTTAGCTACACCAGTTGGGGAGGTAAGGTACTGTACTCAGGTGATAACTAACTGGAAAAGTGTTGTCAAAGGGGAAGGAACAGAGAATCCTTAATGCCACCTACTACTGTGTGGAATGGTCCCACTTGTGGCCAGAGGTTAATGTAGTTGAGGTCCCCTGCCATCACAGTATGATATATATTGTTAAGCTTTACACTGTAGTTCAAGATATATAATGTAGTTACTCAAGTGAATTTCAATCAAAGCCAAAAGTGTATGTCTTGTTATACTGGAAAATGGAACACTACTACCATCCAGTGGTCAAATTAATTATGATGTGCAATTGTATGCATCATGTTGTCCAGCTCATCTTTCACTAGAGGCAACCAATCAGAATTAGTTGACAATCCATAACGTTTGAGACACATACCAAATTTGGCAAAAACCTTACCCTGACATCATGCTTGATCTAAAGACTTAGTGGCCGCTCAAGGTGTGAGGTCAGCTAAAGTATAAGAGGCCAAACATTCTGCTGGGTAGTTGAGATCCAAAACCAGAAAAGGAAGAAGAGAAACTACTGCCTGTTTAACTCCGTCTCTTAGCTGAAGGGTGAGTGGCTAACACAATAAACTAAATTAGATTGCTGTCAATTTATATGCTTTGTAATAGGATTAGAATAAAGCTCACTCCTTTCTAACTTTGAAATCCTGACTGTAGTCACTAGCATTTTGTTGTTCATTGTGTCAAAGGCCTTTGATAGGTTGATGAAGATGGCATCAATGTATTTTTCTCTGTCAGTGTCAAATTGATATCATCGAATACCGTGGTTGCAGTGGTAACTGTACTGTAGTCTTTTTTTAAAACCCGACTGGTATTCATTAGTGAAGCTTTGTTCAAGAATTTAGTGATGTATTTGCACAATATGTGCTCTACCACTTTGGAGACCACAGGCAGCAGGGAGCTAGACAGGAAGCTGTTTCGGGTTGTCTGGGTAACCTCAATTATGGATGGCCTCCATACTGACAGTTTTCCTGCCAGTTCTAAGGTGTGATTGAAGGGGTAGGGTAGAGGCCTGACAGTTTCAAGGGCAGCATGTTTCAGCAGATGAGTGTCCAGACAATGTAGTCAATTGCTTTTTCTGTCTTCTAGTTGGATCAATTTGTCTAGGACTGCTGAAGGCTCAATTTTATTTATTTAGTTTTTGATAACCAGGTAGGAACACTAGACAATAAAATGCCTATTTTGAGGCAAGCCCCAGCAGATTACAAACATCGGATAGTTTACATAATACAAATCATAATTATAAAAAAGGGTCTGAGAAATTGAGCTTTCTGATTGGCTGCAAACATTCTAACAGCCTTATGTTAACCTTTTATTAACATACATGTAGAATTTTAGCCATATGCTGAACAAGGTTTAACACTGTTTAAAAACATGTTTTATTATAATAGCAATAAGGCACTCCCAGGGATTATGTTAATGGTCAGTTAATCACCCTCTAGGGGCATGTGGCACTCCGCTAAGCCTCGTGCCACAGTACACCCCTAGAAAGTGATTAACAGACCACTAACATAACCCTTGGTCATGCCTTATTGCTTAACAAATAACAGTAGATGGCAGAGCAGGTAGACATTAGGCAGAGCATCACAGTTTGAGTAAAAAAAAAAACATTGTGCAAATTACAAGTACACTACTGGGCATCAAGTATGGGCAACATAATCAGAGGAACTTAAAAACATTATGAAAATTAAAAGGGAAGTCCTCTGATTGCTATGGCAGCTCAGACTGGGGAAGCTAGTGAAGTTTTGTGGGTGTTTCTGTTGTAAGGTGTTCCTAAGGCATTTAGAATGTCTACATTACATTAAAAGCACTAGCAGCAGTGATGAAGTGGGTGTTTCAGCAATTGTCTATGTCATGGGGTAAGTGAGAAGGTGAACTAAAAGATAGATTCATAGGAATGCTGCATGTTTTGGGGCCCTTCAATCAAGGGACTGTTTATCAGAAATTTATGGTGGTATTGGTATTGTATGAGTGTGCACTAGCAATAAAATATATTGTAATTGCTTATATGTTCATAGATTCATAGATACGGTTTAAAGTCAAATGGCCACTAGAGCCATGTGAGACTTATCACATATCAGTGGAGGTATTCTCTAGTTCTTTCTCCCATGTATTTATCTGACTGATTTTTGAAAGCTTGCATACCGGGTGCCTCCACAACTGTAGAGGGGAGTGTGTTCCTTTTGCCAACAACCCTCTGATTAAACCATTGTCCTCACCTAGTAGTCCTGTACTGCTCTCCTTTTATTTGCTTACTATGTAATCTTGGTGTGCTTCCAATGCCAAGTCTGGTTTGTAGTCCAGTGGATTCCCAAAGCACCCTGTTTTCATATATCCGATATACAAAGCATAAGTGTCCCCTAGTTTTCCTATAAGAGAGTGAGAACAACCCCAAATGCTGTAATCTATCACCATATTCCTCATGTTTCATTCCTTTTATTCTTTTTGTATATCTTCTCTGTACCCTCTCTCTTAGTTTTGAAATTCCTGCACCTTGTGGAGTAGACAAAGGTGCCCCATACTCCAACCCCAGTATCACCTTTACAGAGGCAGCAGGACATCCTTTTTCCTGCTTTTTATATTTCTAAATATATTCCCCATTATTATATTTGTTTTTTATATTGCATCTTTATTATGTGTGTCAAATAGCAGGTTACTAGTGATCCTCACTCCCAGATCCTTTTCACTCTCTGTACTAACTATTGACTTGTTATTGATGGTATACACAGCACGCTGGTTGTTAGCACCAAAATTCATTACCTTGCATTTGCTTTTATTAAACTTAACTTTATGTTTCTGTGCCCATACTTCTATTTCTATCAGTTGGTTTTGCAGATTCTGGATAGCTTTTATATCATTGACTATAGCTCCCACGTTGGTGTCTTCAGCATACTTTTTTAATCACGCTCTTCCTGACACTTGCATACTTGAAACCAAGGTGGAGAATAACAGTAGTCCCAGAACTGACACCTGTACACTCCACTTGTTACTCTGCCCCATTTGGAAATATGGTCTCTAACCTTTGTAACCAGCCTGTCAACCTTGATTATATCCATCTGACCAAACCTGGGTCCACTCCCATTTGTTGTAGTATTTCTGTTAATTTAGAATGTGACACAGATTCAAAGGCCTTTGCATAGTCCAGGTATACCACTTCAACCGGTAATCCCTGATTCAAAGCCTGATGCTCTGATGAAGGTTACTTGTTTACATATTTGGAGAAATTCGTGACCTTCGCCAATTGCCATATTCATTTATTTTATTATTTATTTATCTCATTGCTAACAGGGTGGCTGCTCTGATCCAATGGACTGTTTTCAGGCACAACCTGGGCCACTAACATGGCACATTGAGTAAGGCATATACATGTAGCATGACAGTATAACAGGCATCACAGTTCAGTGAATGAAGCAAGGTACACATTGAGTCCTAGCCAGTTTCAAACATTCTAATAAGTTATTTACCCAGTGGCTGACTGGTAGAGAGAATGCTTCACTAATTCAATATTGAGTGATAATTCTCTTGGTGTTTATGAGTTTGGGCTGCCATAGTTAGCTCTCATTTTGGTGCCCACCTCCCATATCTTGGCTGTCAAGACTAGTTTCAGGGGGTAAGTGGCAACTTGACTTTTAAGATCCATTTCATTATTTTTGTAGACCTTATTCCAAAACCTTTGTATTAACTGGCATCTGACCACCATATGGTAAAAAGTATATATATGTGTTTCAAATTTAGGGCAATTTTGGTCTGTAGTGGTGTGCAGCCTGTGCATTTTATGCGGGGTATAGTAGGCCCAGTGCAATACATTTTACTGCACCTTCCTAAGTCCAGTAGACTGGGCACACAGTCTGGCATGTTGGGATGCCTTTTTCTATGCAGTGTGAAATATGACAATAACCATTTCTTTACTACAGTCTGCCCTTTGGCGCTCTATCTCAGGAAGATCCCCCCGATCAACCTATAGAAAGCTTGGATTGGTTTAGAACCTGGTTGGGGAAGAAGTATTGTACTCTACACTTGATAACTTGCTGGAGCACAAGTCACAAAGTCTGTTTGTCCAAGAGACCCATTTCACATAGGTACACAAAAAAGGAGAAGGGATGGTCACATTTCCGCTTTAAATCAGCCTATGAGCATGAAGTTCCTTCTTCATGTAAATTCCCCACTTCTGTTAAACGTTTTTTTCTTCCACAGCAGGAGCTCATGAAGAACAACAACCTTTTACCACCTTTGGTCTTTGAAGGTACAGATAAAGTTAGCCATAGGAGATAGGACACAGAGGTTACTGATGCATTTATGAACATGCTCTAGTTTTGTTCTGTTGCTCCGGAGAAGGGGTTCATTATTTTTGAGTGGAAATAGTCACCTAGACTTAGACATAGGGACACATTTAACAAGTCTGTACCTCCCATGGATACCTCTTCCATCTGCATCTATGGGCTCTACTGCCCACAATGCTCAAGTTCAAAAACGGCAATTGAGCTGCCTAATAGTAGTGTAGCATGTTTGGCACTGCTGTGCATCCCCCTTTTCATTGGCTTTTACAATGTCGATATTCTGCTACATGCTGCCTTCCTCCTCCAAAGGAATGTGTGAGGGGTACTATTCAACTGTTTAAAAAATTTGGATGATATCTTGATTGGTAGTTTTTGTGGGAGGCAGAGAACTCTGGGGGAGTGATGCAAGGGCCTGGGTCACAAAGAGTCAGACAGGCACAGAAGGTAGGTTAAATGCCTTTGGCATGGCATATGTTTCTTGCATCTATTGAAAATATGAACAGTTTCGGCCACAGTTCAATTTATTTCAAGACGATAGAGGTTGTTTTAACCATGTGACAGTCCTTCATCAATCAACTTTCTTTAAATAGCAGGCAGACCTTTAGAGAATTAGAACTGCCTCTAACAGATAATGTTACCTCTTTAAAGTATAAGGCTTTTTCAGGGTTTCAATGCCTCTTCATCTGTTATTTCAGAAAGTGTTGGTCCTTCTCTCTGGTCAGAGCAGAACTCTCAGTATGTCTCAGCTTAGCTCTTCACTTCCAACTGACTTCTCCAACTATAAAATAATCCCCTTTTGTATGCCACCCAAGGGTATCATGATGGACTTGTCACACGATTGTTACTGTACATCACTTTAAAACAAGTAGACTTTTATTTCTTCAAGCATGATTCTTTCCTTTCAGTGTCAACAGCTACTGTACACATTTATGTACAGTATATATATATATATATATATATATATACTTTATGATTATATGGATGACATTTTAGTAAAGTTATTCTGAAATTAAGCATGATCTTAAGTACCCTAATAAGAGCATCTCATTGTATTATAGCTCCACCTATGTGCATATCTTTCTGGATTGCATTATATTAAATGGGTGAGTAAAGGTCCATTCAGCCTTCATGCAAGCCAGATTCGCTTGGTGCAGGTACATTTGAGAGACACCATGTTTCAATTATCTTTTTCTTTTCATTTATTCAGGTTTTGCTGTCAAGAAATCATTTCGGTAACACGAACTGTGGTTTTGCTTATAGCTAAGCAGTACTATACATATATACATAATGAGCTATACAAGAAATTTAAACAAACAAGTTTATGTCAGATTTCCTGCTGTCTTCACATTTAAATGAACACTCAGAGTAGACAAACCACCAGTCAGGCCTCAGGACAGCAGCACTCCTCTGTTCTGAGCTGAGAGTGTCTGTCTTGTTTTGGGTAACAGCAGTCCCTTTTCTATTTGTGATGATCAGCATTCTGGATGGCCTGCTAAGTGAATGGAATTTACAGTCACTCCCTTGTGAAGCTTGGGAAGGTGCAGGATACCAACTAAGAGCACATAACTCATTCAGTCTGGTGGTGCTGAAGGCTGATGCATCTGCCTTATCTCACACCATGCCGGTGACCTGGGTTCAGGAACGAGCCCAGAAAGCTGGGGATCGGCTGGGGAGGAGAGGATTGAGAGTCCAATCTATGCCTCTCCTCTCCTGGGAGGGAGAGGGGGGGTCCATGTCCCATGATACTAGTGGTGCTTAGTGGAGACTGGGTACACTGCAGTCTAGGGACCAAGCAGGGGGTGGCATCAGGCCGCTGTCCTCTGGGCATGTGCAGAAATGTGCATGCCACATGCTAGACAGCATTGCACATCCTGCATTGGGGATAACAGAAAAGAGGAAAAACCCCAGCTACCGGAGAGGTGATGGTGGACCCCAGTGGACAATGCCCACATGCCCAGTGCTGGCTCCAACCTTGACTTCACTCTCTGTGATCCCCGCCTCCTCCAGCAAAGTGCCAGCAGGAGAGGAGGGACCCAGCACCCTATTTCTCAGTCGAGGGAGGAATTCAGGTGGGCAGTGGAGCAAATAGTCGAGTGGGCCACCAGAGAGATGCCTCAGAGCTGGCAGAGGGGGGGAATAGAATAAAAAAAAGAGCCCATAGCTCCATTTTATTTTCTCTTCCAGCTGCCCTACACCCTACTCTGGCATAGATAGACTGAGGAGAAAAGATTATTTTTTTAGGGCTGCAGTGGACAGAGCCCTGCAAACCATCTGTGAAGGATCAGAAAAGAGAGACTTTTCTGACTGAAAAACAGTGTGAGAGTTCCATCGCAGCCACCACCACGTCTGTGAAGCACTCTGCTCTGTTGATTTGCATTAGCACAGCACAGCATTATTTTATCTCAAACGGAGGTCATGGTTGAACACGACAAATTCGACAGTATCCAAAATAGCTGCCAAACTGCACTGCACATGTGCAATACTTGTGCATGTGCAGAGAGCTTGGTGGCCATCTTGGACATTGCAGAATGTGCCGTGTTCCACTGAGATCTCCTTTTTGGTTTTTATAACATTTCCCCCCCCAACCCAATCCTCCCTCTGAGCAGCCACCACCCCACCCCCCAAAAAAACATAACAGTGAGCATGGGTGCCCAAACCTGCAGTTTTGTGATTAAGAGTCCTTGTTTTATTTCCACCCCCACAACTCCCCAGAAACATAACATTGGCTCGGGTTGCCCAATCCACCAGCGTTATATCAGGAATCCTCAGTCCATATTTTTTTTCCTGTAACAAGAAAATTGTCCATCAATGTCTTTATTGCTGTTTTTACCTGTAAAAAGAAAAACATCCTCGATGACTTTTGCACCATTATTGTCCCCCACACACAACCCTCCCACTCAGAACCCAACAAGCCACCCCTTCAAGCCTTTACTTACCCATGGGGGGGGGAGAGGGCCAGCGCAATCATCTTCTCTGTACCACAGATATGTCTTCTGTCTTCAAAGATGGACCTCGAACTGAGGAGGCAAGTATGTGGTTTAATGTATTTCAAAGAGATTTTGAACTTAGTGGCATAACTTGGCCATTTGTACATATTTTTGCCCCAGATTTTTACCATGCCTTCTTTGGGACCCCACCTCATAAACAATAGCACTGTCATTAGGCAGATCTGTCACAAAAGGTGAATTTGTGGTCCCTGCACAAAATCAGCTTTTGGGTAGGAGTTTACAGCACCTCATGAATGTGATACCTGTCATTTTTCAAATCCTGGCCAAATTTTTTTTTACATCCCGAAAGGTGATTTTTGAGGTCCCTGCCAAAAATCACCTTTTGGGCAGGAATTTAACATTTTCTCCTCTCTGTCCTTGTTCATGAAGTGGGGTCATATGGACACTACAGTATGTTGAAAATTTGATGTAAAAATATTTTAAAAAACCCAACAAAGTTATGAGCCTACATTGAATTTTATGAACACTGGCACATAACTTTGGTAATTTTCAATATTTTTACCTCAAATTCACAACATAACCATATCTTTATAGTGCCTCATGAATGTGACAGCTGTCATTTTTCAAATCCTGGGCAAAATATTTGTTTACATCCCCAAAGCTGACTTTGCAGTCCTTGCACAAAATCACCTTTCAGGCAGGAGTTGAACATTTTGTTTATTCTTTTTATTTATTCCAAAGATTCATCAGGAAGGCGAGCTGAGCCATAGAGCTCATTTCCAGAAGTGTCCTGGGGGAAGGGGATGTGGAGCACAACAATACAGAAAAATACAGTAAATACACTTGGTGCACAATGAAATGAACAGTCTGCGTAGTTAACAATGCAGTAGCAGTGCAAATCACTAGTAGTGCATTAGGTCCAGTACAGAAATAGATATGCAATAAACACATTTGGTGCAATGAAAAGGACATAATGTAGATCTGAACAATAGAAGATGCATTGCAGTAGGTACTTAACCATTCCTTTCCATATCTTGGATGCCATGTTATCTATAATCACAACTGGTAAATAAAGAAAAGGGCAGCTTGCATGGTTGAGTTATAATACTAGCCGTGCAATAGGTACTTACTGGGCAGTAAGTAGTATGGACAGCAACACAGAGTATGTGAGGGTAGTAGGCTGTACAGTAATTAGTAGAAGCACTCCTCTATGGGTAGCAGTCAATGCAATGAATTAGATGCAGCCACGTATTAGAACATATACAATATGTGTGAAAACAAATACAATAATAGTGAATTGCATGGAGAAGAATATGAAGAGGAGGGCAGCATAGACAGGAAAGTGATAGCAGAGGATAAATGCACTACCTGCATAGGGCAGCTTGGGACTATGTATAGATATTCCTAGTGATGAGAAGCCTATTCAAAGGCTTAGGATTGGGGGGGCAGGAGCAACAGAGGGGGAAAATACGTTAGGAATTGGCGAAAAAGAACAAGTACAGTAGACTTTGTGAAATCTTTTAGAATGGAGGAGAGGGAATAGGAGGAGTTGGCATTGTGGATGGAGTCAGGGATGGCGTTCCATATTTTAGGACAGTGGAAGAAAAAAGCTAATTGGCCAGTGGAGGTAGAATGGTGTGGGATAAAGAAAGATTGAAGGTCAGAGTTATGGAGGGAATAAGTGCATTGGGGGTGGCGCAAACAACAGAAGAAAGGTAGGAGGGGAGACTTCAAGACCAGAATTTGGCCATTACATTGGCAATGTGAGAGAGACATCTAGATTTGAGGAATTGTAAAAACAAGGCTTTATACAGGTCACAGTGGTAAGTATGAAGTGGACAGGAAAGCACAAAATGGCAGAAAGAGTTGAAGAGGGTGTCCAGTCTCTCTAGGGTGCTTTTGGAGGTAGCAATGTAGACTATATCTACATAGTAAAAGGTGGGAAGGATAATTTTTTTGCACAAGGGCACAATGTGCCAGTTGAGGGCTACAGTCCATAAGGCACCAAGTTTGGGGTGTAAGTTCTTTTGAATTGCATTCACATGTGCAGAGAACTCCAAATAGTGATCTAACCAGACCCCATGGTATCTAAAAGTGGAGATATTTTCAATGGAGGAGACATCCAAGGTGTGTAAGATGGATTAGGATTTAAGTTTACCTTTCCTCTGCCCTTGTTCATGAGGTGGGGCCACAGTAAAAATATTTAAAAACAACACAGTTATGAGCCTACATTGAATTTTGCAAATGCAGGCTCGTAACTGGTAATATTCAATATTTTACCCTAAATTTTCAGCATAGCCATTTCTTTGCAGCACCTCATGATTGTGACAACTGCCATTGTTCAACTCTTGCCCAAAATGTGTTTTTGTGTCCCAAACATTGATTTCATAGTTCCTGCAAGAAATCACCTTTAGGCCAGGAGCTGAAAATTTTCTCTGTTCTTCTTCATGAGGCAGGGTCATAACAAGGCTATGTTAAAAATCTGGTGTAAAAATATTACAAAACAACAAATTTATGAACCTATGTTACATTTTGCAAACACAGGCTCCTAACTTTGATAAATTACAATATTTTTTATCCCAGATCCTACACATGCAGCCCTAACAGCTCTGGCCAGAGTTTGTTGTATATACATTTAATTGTATGCATCAGTCCCTTTTTGGATACTATTATGGCCCTAAGAAGTGGAGCACAGTCCCTGCAATCTTTCATCTGCCTGCTGCTGATTTATGTCAGGCTGTGCATACAGCTTAGGTACCCAAGATTAAAGTCCAAAACCATTCTTGTGCCATACAGGCTACCTGGGCATGGGCATGCACCAAGCTGGTAGACCAATAGGACACCTTTGTTTTAAAATTTAAATGTAAGTATCTGATGCATATTGTATGTATCACCTTCTCTCTCTCTCTCTCTCTCTCTTTTGCCTCATACCTGCCACTAGCAATGCAGGTGGGGAATAGGACAGAGCACAGTGTACCATATCTTGTTTTATTCTCCCAGTAGGGAGACCATATTTAAATAATACAATCACTCCTGCCAGGCCATTTCAGTGGCCACCAGGGCAGGGTCTACCCAGACCACTTGTCTGTTCCTTTTGGGGGGGGGCTCAGAGAAGGAAAGAAGACAACATGAGAGGACAGGAAAGTAAAATTGAAGATCAGTAAGTACGAGGGTGACAGACACAGGACAGAATAGAATATTTTTAACTTTCTAGTTTGCATCACAGGAGGGGGGCCCATTTCATGGCAATCCCATTTATCATTAACCATTCCTAATTCATAAGCTGTGATAGGTGCATCCTCACCCTATCACAGGAAGGTACAGTTTTCAATCATGGTAAGTGATAGTTCCCTCCATTTCTCACAGTAATAATTGATTGCTTCTAATAGGGTTGGCATATTAAGCTCATATATCCAGGTTTGGGATCAACATCACCAAGTACCTAATGTGCTCCACCACTTTCAGATGCAAGTTGTTGAGATGACACCAGCGTCCCCATCCCTATTTTACTAAAGTACATAATCTCACTTTTACTCCAGTTTTTATTTTTATGGCTGTTTTCATGGAACACATCTTTTAGGAGTTTTCAGTGTATCCTTCCATCAACTGCAAAATAGTGAGCTCCCCTTATGATTTTTACTATTGGCTGCTCTGTCTTAAAGATGGGGGGATGCTACTGTGCCTCCCAATATCTCAGGATATAAATAAAAAGCAAAACCTTTTGAAGCTGCTGTCCTTGCAGGTCTGGAGAATGGGCATCTGTCCAGCTCAAGTTAAATAGAGTCATTCCAGTTCTTTCAGCAGCCAAGGGGTTAACTCATTATCTCCTTACTTTGACTGAATATTGAGGCAGTAGCACATGGCTAATTAGGTTCATGTGTTATGTGGGAGATGGAGCAATGTAAGAAGTAGACCCGGACTCCCGGCCCCCCTGGAATCCCAGCCTTGAAGCTGGGAGTCATCATGTAGGAATGTCTACTGTCTACTGCTGTCAACACTCCTACATGTCAATCAATCAGTCAATATAGTTTATTGTTCAGCAAGATGTCATTACAATATACTAAAATGCAAACAATTTAACATACAATATACATGCTAAAATATCATACTCATACAATAAGTCAGTGTTCAGTAAAAGGGATTGTCCATCCATTTTCCAACTACCTATTAAAACAGGTTACATCTTATTTACAGCATTGATCCTATACATTTAAGGAAAAAATGAAAGAACGGTGTGCCCTTCTTATCTCAGCAGAACTAATGGACAAAACTAAATAATGTTCTAATTAGAAGTTAATTTTGTATGCTTGCCCAAAAAAGAAAATACACCAGAGCTGTTCTAGGTGTACATTAAAGTGGTACAGCTCCCCCAAACCATTCATCTAGTATCACTTTTAGTCTGGGGGCTGATTACCAGCTGATAAATAACCAGCAAAGCCCATTTAAGCCCTCATGGAGTAGCTGTCCATACCATCCTCCAGCATCCCTCGGGGGAAACTATCACTCATCCTCAAGGAGGCATGAACTTAGCCATTATGTTTAGGCCTGGTTACAGGTAGGAACCCACTCTTGAAGATATTATGTCACAGCATTAGTTAAGTTTGCCTATTTACCAGACTCAAATTAAGAAATCTCAAGCTGCTAGCAACACCCATCCAAATGGGATACTACTAAGGAGTAGCCTATTATGCATGCAGTTTCATACCTCTACTTTACCCTGGTATAATGGGATTTATATGCCGGCTGCTATCTATAAGCAGCTATGGGTCTAGTAGAAACTAAGCCCATCTGAAAAAGCTACCACTTTCACTCCACTTTTGAGTCCAAGATCTTGAAGCCAACCCTACCATTACGTGCTCGATCAGGCCACAGTAGAGAATTAAAGAAGTTACCCCAGGAAACAAGGTAGGTAATTTATCAGCCAGCATCTAGGGCCTACTTCTGAGTCCATCTGGTTCTCTGCATTCCCTTTAAATTAATGTACATAGCAGACTGAGTTCCCCAGTTCGTCCGGGCATAAAACTGAGATAACATGTTTAGGGCCCACTACAGGTAAGGAATCTTACTCTTGAAGGTACAATGTTAAAGCACTATTAAGGTAGACCAACTCGCCAGACCCAAATTAGGATATTTCAAGTCACCAGCAAACCCATCCTGCTAGGGTACTAACACGGAGCATCCTGCTACATATGCAGTTCCATGACCCTACTGTGCCCAGTATGAAGGGAATTATATGCTGGCTACTACTATAGCCTAGTATGAGTCTTTAAGGTTATGCCTCCTCCACTAGGCTCCACATTTCTCTCCACTTTCAGATCCAAAACCATAATACTGAACTCTGTCATAAGTGACTCAATTAAACCACAGTAAAAATTAGAGAAACATTAATAGTATGTACGTATACAATTCCCAAAGGAACACCTATAAGGTTAACAGCAGATGAGTTAAACTGCGAGTTAATAAAAACATGTAGCTTCTATGCCCTAAGGAGTCCATATGTTTAAAATTACATGAATCCACAGACTAGTTTGTTTTTAAAACTATTCGCCATCAAGCAGTAACTTGCCCAGAACAAAATGCTCATAAACATCATTTTTACACTATTCAACGTGTCATTTAAGACATTAAATCAAAATAACTAACAAGGGTATAAAATTATACTTTCAAAAGCAGTTTTTAAGGCTGGATTTTAACCAGGCTGAGCTTCCCTTCACATATGTTCAGAAGTCCATGCCTTTCCAGGCTTCATTAATACAGGAGTCCTTAGGAAATTATGGGTTCAAATCCCAGTGAGAGTCACACTTTTCTTTTCATTTCTACAACTGAATTTCTAAATTTGCATCGCAGTGGCATATACTGCACTTGGGAGAGACTGAGGAGGAGTTATTTGAGTCTGTAAAAAGACTCCCTAGTTGCTCATTGCAACACCAGAAAGGAATGTATGTGTGATTCACATGGGAAAACTCAGGGGGCCTTAATTGGCTGAACTCTAGTAGTTCAGTTTGTTAAGAGCTAAAGCACAGATTGCTGAGGTCCTGGGTTCAAATCCCAGTGAGAGTCACACTTTCCCTTTCATTTCTACAATTGGAAATTAAGTAAAATACACCTGTAAACATTGGTTAAAACCTTATCCAAGCCACTTTTATCTGAGATAGATTTCTAAGGGCTAATTATCAGAAAGATTGCACCTATAAGTGCAAGAATCCATTCAGTTTGTTTTCTAAACTCTGGATACAAGATGCATGAAAAGGATTAGAAAATAATTTAGTAGACAAAGCTACATTTAAACTAGGAGTCTGATATTAAGCACACACTACCCTCCAGAATCGGAGATGGAGACAGGGACAGCAGGCACCATATGAAAGTAAAAGGTCCAAATTATCAATCAGTTCAAGGAAAACCTCCTGTTCACTTCTCCCTTTATCTCCACTTCAAAGGGGTACAGGCTGGCCCGGTGGTGCAGAGGATTGAGGCGCTGGTGCCTTACCTTGAACCACGTCAGTGACCCAGGTTCAGGAATGGATTTGGGATGCCAGGGGCTGGCAGGGAAAGGAGAGGATTGAGCATCTGTAAGACTGCTCTCCTCTCCTGGGGTGGGTAGTGGGACTGTATGACTCTTCAGCGACCTCCGGTGGAGACCGGGGGCAATGCAGACACAAATCAAGGAGGGAATGTCACCAGAAAATGGGAAAGGACTCCACGTTCAGCTGGATGATGGCCCCCTGATGGTCTGATACCGTCAATGTCCCAGAACCATCTGTCTCTCAGCAGTACCCTGCTGGCCAAGTATTGTGCTGGCCTGAGGTACCCGCCCTGAGAAGAGTTATGCCAGGTTACCTTGGGGATGACTGCATATGAGAGATGGGGGCCAGGGAACAGGATGGATTGGATGCAGCCTTGGCATAGCCTGGAGTTGCTGAGGCTACAGCACGTAGGAGGCAAAAAAGATAGTACAGAAAAAAGGGGGGTTCAGTGAGATATTTTCTTGTAGGGCTCTGACTCAGGATTATCTCACATGTCAAAAGAGCCAAGTCCCAGAGTCATCAGCAAAACACAATAAAAATATAGTACCTTTGTAGAGGTTTGCCCCATGACCATATTGCCATCGGTGTCCTTACAAATTCTGATGCATGCTCCCTTCAACAGGGAGTCCATGACACAAACCTACCAGACACTTTTTCATAGCCCAGGCTACTCCATATCAATGAAACCTCTCCTCTTCACAAGCTCATGGCCATAAGCATCACCTACAGATGCCCTTGAGCACCTGTAGAAAACAAAACAAAAGGTGCTCCACTAATCATATTAACTACTGGTTTTTAAAATTCAGAAGCTCCCAAGTCCTAGGCAACAATGGCATACCATTTATTAGAGTTTTAAAAGACTTATCTGCACACAGTGCCACCATAAACTCAGACTTCCTCCTCTCGGCTGAATTATCATCCAGATTCAGGGCTCAAACAACTGGCCTCCCTGATGCATAAGCCTCTTTCTGTATATACATACATTTATAGCTGGAATTTTCAGTTATGTGCTACATCAGGCAACACCAGGCCAGCCAGCCTTTCTCTATCTTCCCTGGGCTATTCTGGCATTTTTGCACCACTGAACAAAACCGCCTCCCCATTCAAGATTATCACAGGTAAGAGGTGAAATCAAACAAGTGTTCAGTAAAGAAAATACTAGTTCATGAAGCCCTTGGAAAATAATATGTACAAACCGGCAATTTTACTGGTAAAGCCCCGTCATTTTGGAGAGTACAGATTCTCTAAAAACAAACAGCAGGATACAGTGCTAAATTTGCCGACAAATAGCCAAAATCAAAATAGTGAGGATTTAATTGAGCACTTTATATAAATACAGCCAGAAAGATTCCTAAAAATTCCAAAAGGCTAAAACAGGAGCAATCTCCCGGCATGGTGAGGAGCGGAGCAGCAGCACACCCATCTTACTGCTCCGCCCCCTGCCCTTTAAACTCTATGAGCCTCTCCAATCAGGTTTCTCTCTCACATGTCTTAAGTCATATAGTTCAAAAATAAATTAGAACTACAAAACCAGTCATACAGAGGGTATAATCACTTGAGTCGTCATCTTTTTTTTTGTTTGTTTCTTTTTGTTTGTTTCCAATTACTGGTCCAAAATAGGTATCAGTTTATAAGTTAATTTTTTTCATTTATTTATTTCAGATTGGGATTAATACCTTTGAGTCTGGGACTCATTTACAAAGGTTCCAGGTCAATATAGGTACGAGGACAGACAGACAAAACATAGTTACAGATTGGCAAATAATGTAAGGAGCATATACAAAACAGCTGCAAAATGAGTTACTGTTGATACAAATTGTTGCAAACAGCAGTTAATGAAACTAGTCATTCAGGAGGCCACAGATTTTATATATACATAGGTGCACTTAGGAGGGGGTGAAATATTGGTTCAGAGAGAGTGCGAATTGTGAGAACAGGGAGTAGGAATGTATAGCAAGTGCAGAGTTCACAGGTACTAACAAGTAGAGGACTAGACTGGGTGTAGAGGTGCAGCCAGAGACAGGCTTTGTCAGCTAAGGCATGGGAGGAGCGTGTTACGGGGCTAGAAATAGGCCAGGAGGACGGGGAGAGTAGCAGAACAAGGGAAAAGGGTGGGGGTGGGGGGACAGGTGCAGGGAGAGAGGGAGGATGTAAGAGAGGGGAGGGCTGTGTGAGGCAGGGGGAAGAAAATTGAGGGGGCAGCAGGGTGTATGAGCCCTGTTTGATAAATGAATGCTCTGCTATGCCATGCAACTTCAAATGTCAGTACTAAAACAATGTTATCAATGTGTGTACATTTGTCTGTTGCAGGTTAAACTAATTCCATGCTAAGAAGGAACATTCTGTAATTGGACACTGTCTAGTCTGCTTCACTCTGGGATTCATTTTAACTGGAATTTCAGGCACAAAAATAGGGTTTAAGTATTCTTTAAATTCTGTTCTGTTATTCCCTCTGTGTGCGTTTACTGTCAATCTACATAGTATATCTCCTTGGAACCAGTTTAACCTTCCTGCAACAGGGAAATGGACATACATTCTACAGCAAAATGTATTCAACTCAGATTTAAAAAACAAATACGTGTGCATAGATTCTATTTTGCAACAGTAGCCATGAACATGATGAAAGTAGCCCTTACCTAACACAAGTGCTCCTGGGTCATCACATGTAAGTGGCTCTGGTGGGATTTGAAGCAGGTGATTCATTTATCTCAAGTCAGGTAACAACTTGTAAACATAAGATTGCAGAATACTGTTTTCTGTTGTGCTATAAATCTGATGTAGCAAATTTTACTGTCATGTTTTCTGTGACTCATTTCAGATCACCTTACAAAGGTAGGTTGAGGGACCTCAACTTGGAGGAGAGACGGGAGAGGGGTGATATGATTGAAACATTCAAGTACTTAAAGGACATTAACAGGGTTAGTACAGCGGGCATGTTTCGATTAAAGGGAGAAGGAATTACAGTAGTAGGGGGCATAGCCTGAAGTTGGTGGAGGGTAGATTCAGGAGAGAGGTAAGAAGACATTACTTACCTACCTGAAAAAACATAGGAAGGAATATGGCGACCATGCTGGATCAGCATACAGCTTAGCTCAGTGGCTGTTTTAATGTTTTAGTGTTTTTATTGTTTATTATATAAATTGTTTTGTGTAAACTTTGGTAGATAAACATCAGTAATGCGTTACTGAAAGTTACGGCCAGTTTTGTTTGATTTCCAACCGTTGGTTTTGGTAAAACGCAATTTATCTTACATGATCTGGTGGGACAGTTTCCACGGTCTGGTTGCCGGCATATATACGATGTCTGTATGATGTGGTATATGGGACTTGAGATGTGGTGCTTGCATAGCACTGAAAAAGTTGGACCTAAAGTGGTTGGGAGCTGCCACCCACACAAATCTGGTTGAAGAATATGGACTGCCATTGAGAATAACCAGAGGGAAATACGACCTGGTGTGAGGAACTCTGGTGTCCTATATCTCTAGAGCTTTGCTTCTATGGGGGATGATCCCATCTATGACTGTTGCAGCTGATGAGTAAAGAGTTCTCCCGCTCTGGGAACCCATGTGGTGGTGACTGTGAGAAAGCCTGATATTGAACAGCGGAGGTTGAGGAGGGGTTAGCCGGACTGCCCGATCCTGAGGTGGGCACAAAAGGCAGCTGTTCTCTCTGGTGGGGTCAACTGGAGGGTTGTGCTCTGCCCAAGCTTGTGGAGTTGCAGAAGGCTCCCTAACAGGGGTCAGGTGACTCCCATTGCTCAAGTGGGGGGAACTGGTGGTGCTTTGAGACCTTCCTTGGGGTTAGGGTCAGGATCCGCCAAATGTGATCCATCAGGGAACCTACACTGAAAAGCTGCCTTTAATTTACAATCTTCTTTAGCGGGGCACGGTTGGCGTTAGTTCACATAACTGTCTTGTGGACCACTGAGAATTATTCATTTTTTATCTGGGATAGGCAGTGAGAGAGCCTATTTTCACAGTGGAACTACTGGAAAAAGTATTTTTATGTGGCAGTGAGGTCCAGTGTTTTGGTCAAAGTTTTCTTATTGTTAGGGGGTGGTGAGAGTCCCCCTGCAAATCTCAATTTTAGTTACTGGAACTATAGTGTGGTTCCATGGACACTATTCACTTCTTTAATTACAGTATGGATAGTTCACGTTGGATACATATTATCATAAACTTACTACTGATGTTTTGTTGCTGTGTTAAATTTAGTATTTGGGGTGGGATAGTTTTTGTTGTTAAGGGTATTTAAGCAGATTTTAGATAGGCAAGGGTGAGAGTGATTTATGTGTCATTGAGGGGAGTGATTGCAATCTGTAGGATAGTTGCTGAGTGGGATATTTTAGCAGGATATGTTAGCAGAGGGTCTTGATGATCGGTACTACTCTTCTGCCAAACTCCATGCCCTCCACCTCTTTGATTGCCCCCTGCTATTGTCAGAGGTTTATGGGTGCTTTCGCACATTGGGAATAGAGAGGGTGAAATGGATGGTTGGGGAAAGGACTGGTGGGGGAGTGGAGAGGGGGAATCGAATTGGAGTTGTGAGGTCAAGGAGATGCCCTAGGGTGAAATGGGCCCAGGAGAGGGGTTTGCCCTGCCTGGTGCCCGTACCCAAGGGCACCAACTTTGGTGGGCAGGTTGCACGGTCAGCCTCAACTTCTCATCCAACTCGAGTGGTGTTATCCAATGCCAGATCGATTTGGAACAAGACAGCAGTAGTTGCTGATCTTGTTGGGTCATCTGACCTGACTTGCATCACTGAGACCTGGCTATATGAAAATGCTGGTCCTAGTTTGGTGGCAGCTGTCCCAGCCAGGTAATCAGTGATACACCTACTGAGATTGGATCATAGGGGCGGGGAGGGTAGCCTTCTGTTTTAAGACTGAGCTGGGCCTTGTAGATGTGCCATTTGGGAACACTAGATCCTTCGAATGTATCATGGGTGCAGATGTGGGTTGTAGGATACTTCTTATCTATTGTCCACCCAGTAATGAGAAGGATTTCCTGCAGGAAATGGTGTTGGAGGCCTCCAGGTGGTTGGTACTGGGGGATTTCAGTGCCTGGATCGATGATGAACTCTCGTGTTGTGGACAAAACCTCTTCCAACTAATGGTTTCTTTGGGCTTCACACAAGTGATTACCTCTGAGACACATATTCAGGGTCATTCATTGGACCTAGCGTATCTACTGGGGATGGAGATCTCGGATGTGGTGGTGGGGGTAGAAAGAAGTAGGCTGCTGGTTAACTAGGATCTGCAGCTTATCCAGTAGGCAGGGAAATGGGCAGACTGGGTGGGCCAAGCGGTCCTTATCTGCCGTCAAATTCTATGTTTCTATGTTTCTATTTATTGCCCTTCGAGAGGTTTGACCCCTCTTGGTCTTATAACAGTGCAAGACCTGTTGGGGAGATTGAGTGCTAGCATGGATCCAGAAAGTCTTCTGCTAGCCTATAATAAGGTGGTGGGGGCTGATCTGGATTCCATTGCTGCAGTCTGGGTTGGCCCCCTCTCCCTTCGCCCTCGGTCCTCTTAGTATGATGGGTTCTGAAAGGAGTTGAGGAGAGTGGGGGAGAAGGCTGGAATGATGCTGGCGAAAATTGGGCCTTGATGGTGACAGACTTAGATTGATATCTCATTACAGGGATTATCAATCTGCAGTCTCCCATAAGAAGGCAGAGTTCCTGTCCAGGGAGACGGCTGCTGCGAAGAATCAACCAGCTCAGCTCTTCCGTACTGTGGACAGGTTGTACAATTCAACCTGTCTCCAGAGTTGGGGAGTTTTTTCACAGGAAAAGTGGGATGAGTTCACTCGATTCTTCGCAGATAAGGTTGGCACCATCAGATCTGAGATTCACATAGCTCACTCGAATGGGCAGAGCAGAGATCGGTGCGAGGCTGCAAGTACCTGGTTTGTCTGGTCAGATTTTAGCCAGCTGGTGATTGAGGATGTTGTGAAGATGATCAAGGGCTTGCAACCAACCTACTGTAGTTTGCACCCTGGTCCAACCTGCCTCCTTGTGGGGTGTGTGGAGGAAATTGGACCGGTTCTTGCTGAGATAGTTAGGTGTTCATTAGAGACTGGGGTGTTTCAGGGCACCCTGAAGGAGGCGGTGGTTCACCCCCTCCTGAAAAACCTTCACTTGGCCCTGATTGTCTCGCAAACTACAGGCCTGTCTCTAACCTACCCTTTGTGGGTAAGGTTATTGAGAAGGCAGTCGCGTTGCAGCTCGAGGATCATATGACCACCCATGATGTCTATGATCCTCTCCAGTCCAGTTCCAAGAAGATGCATAGTACTGAGACTGCATTGGTTTGGGTACTTAACGATCTCCTGACAGCGAGAGATCAGAAGAGCTGATCCATTGTGGTCCTCCTTGATCTTTCTGCAGTGTTTGATACTGTAGACCATGGGGTATTGCAGGAGTGCTTGCAGCTATTCTGTGGACTGTCTGGTACAGGCCTTTGATGGTTTCACTCTTTTCTCATGTGCAGGACACAGAGAGTGGAGCTAGGAGTTTTCTCTTGGGCCCCACTGCCTCTGCTATGTGGGGTACCTCAGGGCTACGTGTTTTCCCCCATTTTGTTCATGGTGTACATGCTGCCACTGGGGGAGATTATTATGTGGTACAGATTGAGTTTTAACTGTTATGCAGATGATACTCAACTGTATCTGTCTTTTGTGCCAGAACAAAATGATGTTATCTCAGTCTTTAACAATTTCCTTTCTGAGATTCAGGACTGGATGAGTGCCAACTGGCTGAGACTGAATCCAGATAAGACTGAGGTGTTGGTTGTGGATCCAGGTCATCACTTAGAAAGGTTATCGACTGGGCAGCCATCTGGATTGTGGCTGGGTGGCAACCAGCTGATGACCGGGTGTGGAATCTGGATGTTATGATTAATAGCGAGCTGACACTTAAGTCTCAGGTGTGGGCCATTGTCAAGACCTCATTTTACCATCTGAGGAATATCGCCCAGATAAAGCATCTGGTCCCACTTGATGATCTTCCTACAAGTACATTGGTCCATGTCTTTGTGACCACACACCTTGATTACTGCAATGCCCTTTACCTAGGGCTACCAGGAGTGGACCTTCACCGACTGAAACTGGTGCAGAATGTGGTTGCTAGGTTGTTGACTGGCTTATCAAGATCTTGCCATATGACTCCTGTGCTCCGCAGACTGCACTGGTTGCCAGTACGGTGGAGGATCACCTTTAAGGTCAGATTACTGACCTGTAAAGCCCTACATGGACTGGGGTCATGGTATCTGCAAGATCTCCTTTGTTCTCACCGCCCTCTTCATCCCCTCTGCTCTGCTAATGAGGGATAGCTAGTGATTCCCAGGGTCCATTTAACAACTTCAGATGCCAGATCTTTTGCTTTTGCAGCCCCGACCCTGTAGAATTCTCTACCTCACCGGATTAGGGAGTGCCCGTCTGTTTAGGCCTTTAAGTCTGCCTTAAAGACTTACTTTTTTGAATTGGCATTTTCTGATATTTAATTCTGCTGTTTAAATATGTTTTAATAAGTGATTTGCTGAATTGAATGTTTTATGTCATGGGAATTTTGTAAAATGCTGTGATCTATAGGAATAATGTTTCATAAATAAAATTTTACTTACTTATTTACTTCAGGGAGAAGGTGGTAGGGGGTGGAACGCACTTCCTGAGGAAGTGGTATCTCTTAAAACAGTGGAGAGCTTCACAAGGGGGTGGGACAGGGTCAACTGCAAGATACTAGTCAGTGGGAAGTTGAGGGGGGAAGAGAAGAAAGCGAGGGTTGGGGGGGTAGCACCAGGAGTCTAACCTGTGTGCTGTATAACTGAGCAGACATGATAGACCTATTGGCCTGTATCTGCTGGCTTTTTTGTATGTTCATATGTTCGTTTCACTATATTTTCTTTCTTCAGATCTGAGATTTGGTCTTGCTACTGTTCTTGCTGAAGATGCAACTAGTGAAAACAGTGATTAAGTTATTTTTCTATTACGACAGGTTTGTACAATGGGCAAGTGCGGTCATGTCAGAAATTAAAATTATAGACTGGATTACATTCTAATATACAGTGCAGAGCAAGATGAATTATATTAACATGTTTAGTGACTGCAGTGTACAATCAGAGATTATGTCTTCATCTCAGACTGCTGGAAGCCATGCAAAGACAACAAAAAAAAAACATGCATTTCTCAATGCTGAAGGTTTCCTTTCATGGTGTATGTGAGATGGCATTCAGCGGCACCCATGGTGCTCGTTACCTGGAGCTTCTTCAAGCTCACCACAGCCATAGCTCTGGCTAGATCTTGTTGTACCTGGAGGGATTCCTGTATGTTGATAACTCCTGTGCTACATGTGGGAGAGTCACTTCCAGTTGTGCAACATACAATAACAGATTATCTGCAAATGAAGAGATTTTATGTTCTTTCCCCCTTAGTTTAATACCCTAAGCCTCAGGGTTATTACAGAGTTTACATGCCAGGGACTCTGAGGTTAGTACATATAGTAATATTAACAATTGCCACCCCTGATGGGTGCCACATTGTCATTTTTTTTAAATAATAATATCTTTATTAAAGATTTTCAACAACAGAGGATAAATAAACAAGCATTTGTCAATGCCGAATGTTGCTTGCTTGTATGTGCTGTTTAGGTATTTGGAAGTGACAGTTTCATGCCTTCCTCCCAAGACAGCCACTGTGTCTTTCCATTCAGAATTCACAGAAGAGTGGGAGGGGCAAGGGCCACAGCAGTACAGCAGTTGCCAAGGGGGTGAAGAGGTGGACAATAGTCCATTCAAAGGCAAAAGAGTCCTGCAGGAGCTCACTAAATTGAAGGTAGACAAAGCGATGGAGCCAGATGGCATACGCCCAAGGATATTAACAGAACTGTGAAGGAGATAAGCAGTACCTCTGGCAGCCATGTTCACTGAGTCATTCAACATGAGTGAATTGGAGTAGGGCACATGTGGTCCCTCTACACAAGTCCGGCAGCAGGGAGGAGGCAGGGAACAATAGGCCATTCAGCCTCATCTCAGTAGTGGGGAAGATCATGGAGACATTGCTTAAAGAAAGGATAGTGGGGCATCTAGATGCCATTGGAACCCAGGACCATAGACAACATGGATTCCCAGTGGGGACATCATGTCAGATAAATCTGGTTGATTTATTTGACTGGGTGGCAAAGGAAGTGAATCAGGGTGGGGCAGTGGACAATGCTTACCTTGATTTCAGCAAAGCCTTTGACACCATCCCATATAGGAGGCTGATAAACTAGCTGGGTAGGCTGGACATGGGGGAAATGGTGGTAAACTGGGTTAGAAACTGGCTAACAGACAGGAGGCAGAGAGTGGTGGTAAATGGTATGCAGTCTAGGGAGAGGGGGCAACCAGTGGGGTGCTGCAGGGATTGGTCCTGGGGCCAGTTCTGTTCAATGTCTTCATTAGTAATATTGCAGAACATCTGAAGGGAATTTTTTCACCAAATTTTCAACATAGCCATTTTAAGACCTCTGCTCATGAACAGTGTCACTGTGATTTTCTTAATTTGTCCCATACATTGATTTCGAACACCGACTGCGCCATTGTGCGCTACATGGGTGGAAAAACATTTTGGGTGAGATTTGAAAAATGACAGCTATACTACTCATAAGAAGGTGTGGTAAAATGGCAATGTTGGAAATCTGGAGTGAAAATATTGAAAATTCACGAACTTACAAGCGTGCATAGGAACAGTACAACGCACACTCATAAAACAGTCATTTTTTGGAATTTTTCCACCAAATTTTCAACATAGACATTTTAACACCTCACCTCATGAACAGTGTCACTGTGATTTTCTTAATTGTCTGTACATTGATCCTCACACACACCGACCTGCGCCAGTTATGCGCTACATGAAATGAAACCGTTTTGGGTGAGATGTGAAAAATGGCATCTGTACTGCTCATAAGAAGGTGTGGTAAAATGGCAATGTTGAAAATCTGGAGTGAAAATATTGAAAATTCGCGACCTTATGAGTATAGGAACTGCGCAATGCCCGCTCGTAAAACAGTCATTTTGAGGAATTTTTTCACCAAATTTTCAACATAGCCATTTTAAGACCTCTGTTCATGAACAGTGTCACTGTGATTTTCTTAATTTGTCCCGTACATTGAATTCGCACACTGACTGCGCCATTGTGTGCTACATGGGTGGAAACACATTTTGGGTGAGATGTGAAAAATGACAACTGTACTACTCATAAGAAGGTGTGGTAAAATGGCAATGTTGAAAATCTGGAGTGAAAATATTGAAAATTCGCGAACTTACGAGCCTGCGTAGGAACTGCGCAATGCACGCACGTAAAACAGTCATTTTTTGGAATTTTGGCATCAAATTTTCAATATGGGGTTTTTGGGACCCCTTCTCATGAATAATGTCACTGTCATGGTGTTATTCAGGCCCGAAGGGTGATTTCGCACAGTGACTGCGCAGTGACTGCGAAATCACCCTTTGGGCCTGAATAACGCCATGACAGTGATATCAATCATGAGAAGGGGTCCCAAAAACCCCATGTTGAAAATTTGGTGCAAAATTCCCAAAATGCCTGAGATATGCAACAAAGTTGAAACCCCCCTATCTAGCCCATTCTACAGCTTACCGGCATTTCCTCAGTTCGCGGTCGGCTTTGAAGAGTGCAGACGTGTTCCCGGTCCACCGAAGATCATCGGCAAGCTCCAGAGGTAAGTATGGGGTGAGGGGTGTGTGGGAAAGGCTGGAGTGCGCAGTGGGTGGGTGCGGGTTGTGGGAGGGGCGGGAAGACTACGTGGGACCGTTTTTCTTTACAGGGAAAAAAAAGCAGGGCGGCGTGGGGCGTTCGCCAGCTGGGGTGGACTCCCAGCATGGCACAAGGATGGTTGAAGTGCGTTCAGCCCGATGGGATTAGGGCACCCCGTCGGCTAAGGATTGCCTGCAGCTGGGCTGGGCTCCCCAGCGTGGCATTTCAAAGGTTTGGGGAGGCGGGAGAGCGCGGCACAGCCGACGAGGTTGGGCACCCGTCGGCTATACAGTGCGTCGGGCGCGGCACGCCTGTGGGCTTCTGTCTGTGGGGAAGCTGCGCCGTGAGCAGCCTTATCTTATTGCTGCTCACTCAAGCATAGCTCCCCCTTTCAACTGTATGCCACTGCATTTTGGAGCGTGTCATAGACAGCTCCAGAATGCATTGGATTACAGGGGCCGTGCCTGCCAACACACTGACTGAATTGGAGGAGGGGGTGACACACCTCCAAAATCTCCGATGATGGCACTATGTTTCTTGCACATGTGTGCAAGCAACATAAATAGAGGAACAAAATATATACATCAAATAGAAAAACTTCAACATTACAGTATATCCCAGCTAAAAAAAAAATAAAAATAGCACGAAAAAATATATGCAACTATCAGTAACCATTAATCAAAACATACAGACCAAATAGATACAAAAATTATAAGTATCTTTAAAGGAAAACTACACAAAACGGAGGTGGCAATTACCTGGGCTGCAGAAACGCCCGATTAAAACAACCTGTATAATTTAAAATGACTGCAGCTAACCTTTAATTAGTTATTTCTTGTTGCAATATTGATCCTGGGTAGAGATGCAGTGAATTTAAAATCCGCTGGTGAAGTGCCTGAAGTAAGACACTTCTAGATACCACTCCGCTACAGAGTAGACAATACAAAGTGCTCACTCCGCCTTGTCATTACTGCTTGGCGTTAGGTTGAATGACAAAGCGAAGTAAGGCGAAGTCATTGATTTCAATGGACTTCGCGTTCCTCATTATGATTCTAAGTGATCGACTTGGTGTTTCAGATTGGCAGCCCCCGCGCACATCATTTGGCTTACAGTACTGTAAGTCACATGCTCTCTAGCCAGGCAGGAAGGAAGTGAGTCACACAGACAGTTTCACTTTCTCCCGTGCAGACTGAGAGAGAGGAGTGTGGATTAGAGAGAGGAGTGTTTTGATTGCAGAGGAGGAGAGTTAAAATTTGATAGTTAACCCAACAGCTTTTTTAAAAAATACATTTTTTGTCTTTTCTGTACTGTTTTATTACTTAATTTGTTCTTTCTGTAAATTTTATTTTTCTTACCGCTATACTTACTTAGTTGTTTGTCTGTGTATGTTTGACTGTGTGTGTGTTGTGTTTGTGTTGTGTGACAGAGTAGTGATTGCTCGGACTGAGGGAGCACAGTATGAGAGATGGGGCAGGGTGAGGGAATGTCTGGGGCAGGGCAGCTCTGGGAGAGCATGGTAGTACACATCGTACTGTGCGCATGTGTGGGGGGCATGGGCACCTATTTGTGTTGGACTGCTCTGAACTTGTGAGTGTCCAACCCCCAGAAGCAGGACCAGCACCACCTCCCGACTCTGAGGCAGTTCAACCACCACCACCACCACCAAGTCCAGCACAAAGTTCTTTGGATCAGGATGTGCCTGTTCCCCCAGGACCAGGTGTGAATCCCAGTGTTGAGCAGTGTGAGCAGCCTACTGCCAGTTCATCTGGCCCTCCCCTGCCTGTGCCTGGTCCTCCCCGCACCTCCGTTGTTTGGCAGTCTTTTGACTGTGTCAGGGGGGACAGCAGTGTGGTGAAGTGTCACCTATGTGCGGTGGAGCTGAACCGTGGCCCCCGGAGGAGTCACCTGGAGACTGGAGGCCAGCGCACCCATATGCTTAATCACCACCAGTTGGAATGGCAGGCTGCCACAGAATGGACCATGTTTGCACCTGCTGGCCGCTCAGTGGCAGAGGGTGCCACTGTGCATAGTGGCATCCCTAAGAAGAGGAGCGCTCCACCAGCAGCCCCACCACCACCACTTCCACCAGCAGGTCAGCCTGTCTAATGAGTGGACACCAGAGAAGTGCGTGTAACACTGTCTGACTTGGCAGTTCTCTGGAGTGCTGTTGAGGAGAACAGCGAGAGGATGAGTGCTGTGGAGCAGCGGCTGGATGACGCAGAGGGACATCCGCTTCAAATTATGTCCATGCTGGGACTGCTGCTGGATCACCATGGGATCCCACATTAGTTTTGTTTCCTCACACCATGTGACCCCCCCACACCTTCCTTGCTGTGGCATAAAATGTATTCCTCCACCATTCCAGACCCTTGTATGTAATTATGCCCTTCTTTTGTTGTCTTCAGTATGCGTTATACTTTGTATTCTGGGGCCCCTTCCTTCTGATAAGTGTCTGTGTATTTTGTGTGTGTGTGCATTGTTTTGGTGCCTCATTTTTATGCATCTGCAAAAGGCATCTATCTTGTGTCCAGAAAATTGACAAGTGGTAACAGAGTGAAATGAGACTGTTTCAGCACATACTAAGTCCCCCAGAATTAATGGCGTACTCAGTCATGCGCACAAAAGTGGCACAGAGTCCCCAGATTTTTCTGCAGGCCCAGAATGCATCCTCCATGTGTCCAGAAAATTGACAAGTGGTAACAGAGTGAAATGAGACTGTTTCAGCATGTACAAAGTCCCCCAGAATTAATGGCGCACTCAGTCATGCGCGGAGTGGTGGCACAGAGTCCCCAGATTTTTTCTGCAGGCCCACAATGCATCCTCCTTGTGTGCAGAAAATTGTCAAGTGGTAACCAAGTAAAAAGAGACTGTTTCAGCACATACGAAGTCCCACAGAATTAATGACGCATTCAGTTATGAGCACAAAAGTGGCACAGAGTCCCCAGATTTTTCTGCGGGCCCACAATGTGTCCTCCTTGTGTGCAGAAAAGTGAAAAGTGATCATCTCAACTGGATTGAAAGGTGCCCTTTGGATGTACAGTAATAGCAGCCTTGGTGAGTAGATACAGATATGTGGTTGGGTATTTTGTAAGTGATGATGAGGGGGGTTGAACTTAACATGGACATGTACTCATGCTATTGTTCTGCATCACATAAGTGACTCTGTCTCCGAACTGTTGCTGTGCATCTTCCAGTGCTCAATGAGAATTGTATGCACTTAAATGGAAACGGATAACTCTCAAGCACATGAAGGTAAGTATTTTTTTTTTTTTTTGAGGGGGGATCATATTTTCAGTTTTGTCTGTAATGTTTTCTTATTTTATTATTTCTTCACAGATTTCTTCAGCATCCTTCTGGAGTCCAGTTGTTAATGATGGTCATGGTCATCGAATGAAATGACTTCTGCATGTTGCATGTGTGCCCAAGCTCAGGTCGGGGGAGAGGTGTGCCTGATCATGTTGATGAACTTTTTTGGATAAGGCCACTTTGACAGAACAACAAAGTATCGCAAATTTTTAAAAAAAAAGAAATGAATGACTTCTTAAAAGTTACAACTTCATTGTTATGTGTCCTTCCCTGGTTCTCAAATCTCAATCCCTATTGTCAAGTTATATTTCAGAGACACATCTTGTCAACTACTAAGACAACCTGTTGTGTGCAGTACTTGCAGCAGTCTTTACAAAGCAATGAAAAGGATGAAATAAAATCTTCATACTTACCAGAATGGATTTCACATGGACGTTACATCGCTTCCTCTCTGTACGGTATAGCTACAGCATCTTTCCCAACAAGTAATAGCGATGGAGCCTGTTTTTTTTCTCCTGTAAAAAAAAAAAAAAAGTGTACTGTATGCCACTGCGGCTCTGAAAAGCTGCAGAAAAAATAACAGACAACTTAAGAAAGTGAGGGAGCATAACAAACATGAGTGCGCATACTCACTTTATGATTTAAATATTAAGAAGCTGGTGGTGGTGGTGCACTGGTGGACTGGTGGTCTGTGAGGGGCAGACAGACTCATATGGTGGCAGCAGACTTAGATAACATCAGTCCCAGTGGTGGTGGTCTGGGGTGGGCAGACAGACTTATGGTGGCAGCAGAGTACGATAACATCAGTCCTGGTGGTGGCGGTGGTCCATGGGGGGCAGACAGACTTATGGTGGCAGCAGACTTGGATAACATCAGTCTCGGTGGTGGTGGTGGTTCATGGGGGGCAGACAGATTCATGGTGGCAGCAGACTTGGATAACATCAGTCCCGGTGGTGGTGGTCCGTGGTGGGCAGACAGACTCAAGGTGGCAGCAGACTTGGATAACATCAGTCCTGGTGATGGTGGTCCAGGGTTGGGGGAGCACACCACCTTTTAAATACTACAGTTAAAACCTGCCAACATTAACCACATCATCATTCTCATAAAGAAAACTGCCCCTCACAGTCATTGATGTCTGAAGTCTGACCACTGGGAAATTCTTTCTCCATTGTGTCATCATCTACGTCAGTAGTGGGCTGTTTCAGGCAGCCACTGCCAGTACCACCAGGATGCTCCAGTTCCACATTAGCAAGACCACCATGACTAGGACGGGGTATGAATACCAAGGTTGCAGTCTGTGCTGGTATGTGCCTCACATTCATTTTAATGAATGTTAGCAAACTAACATTTGCAGGAGACAGGTTTGTCCAACGATCCCTGCCTATTGCACCTGCTGAGCTGAATACCCTCTCAACACTTACACTGGAGGGTGGGCATGTGAGGAACTTCAGTGCCACTGTAGTCAGCTCTGGCCATTCACTGACCTTTCCACTCCAGTACAAAAGAGGATCTTCACTTATTGTCAGATGCCTGTTTTCAGGCAATAATGACTCAACCATTCTCTGGGCTGCACTAAGTCTGATTGTTGATGCATCAGCCTGTTCCTCGGAATCATTGATTTCACAAATACCCACTTGGGACAAAGTCTCCCAAAGTGGGTTGACGCCACCCACTTTGGATGACAGACCACCAGGAACTACAGTCCCCTTACCCTTGCATGATATGCTAGCTGGTCCTCCAGCTACACCTTCAGCTGGAGTATGCTGCTGAGGTTTGCAAACCTTGGCACGTGACTTCTGTGCCCCATGAACCAAGTGCACCAGCTGACCACTGATATTTTTTACCTTTTCAGGCCTCCCCTCCAGTACTGATGCAATTCCACGTTTGTATCGTGGGTCCAGCATTGTTGCCATGGCAAAGTTGTCACTACGCTGAATGCTCATAATGTGATGATTGTGGTCAAATACTGTCAGCATGTGTTGCAGCAACATACTGCTACCACCATCTCCAGCAACATCAAGGCTATGCTGTACATTCACCAATGTCTGCCTTAGCACCAGCAGCAGTGGAATTGATTGACTAGTGGAGGCAGGCTCGCCACTCACTGCCTTTGTGGCATGTTCAAAAGGCCGCAAAATTGTTATTATAGAGTCTATGAGGTGCCACTGTTCAGTCGTCATAGACATGGAGGCCCCAGAACTGTCACGGCTAGTGTGCATAACAATATATTCTGTGATGGCTTTGTATTGTTCATACAACCGCTCTGCCATGTATAACGTGGAGTTCCATCGGGTGACAACTTCCAGCTTCAAGCGGTGCTGAGGCAGGCTGTTTTGTATCTGCATCTGCCACAGTTGGCCACGGGCCTTTCCAGATCTTGAAAAGTGAGAGCAGATACATTGTGCAATGGTCAGCATTTCCTTTGTGTCAGGGTGCTGCAGAAACTCCTGAACCACAAGATATAAACAGTGGGCCATGCATGGAACAAAAAAAACCATTCGTGATGCATTTCATCACATTTGACCCATTGTCACTTGCTATGGACAGTTCTCAGGGACAGAGGGTTTAGCCATCTGTCAATTTCAGTCAGTACCATGTCCAACATGTTCTCACCAGTGTGTGAACAGGTCACACTGTGCATAGCAATTGTTGCATGCTGGTGAATTCCCGGAAGAATGCTACCACAACAATCCACCTTCCTGCACTGATTAGTCACACTATCAGCATCACAAACAACCCCCGGCACCTGCACCCAGTGTGAAGTTATGCACAGATATGAACTCCCCACAGTTTTGCCACTTGTCCACATATCCATACTTAAATGGATGAATGGAGAGAAGGAATGTTGAAGGGCATGTCTTACTGAGTCTAAGACAGTGCGGAACAACTCGGGAACAGCATGGGTAAAAAAGTATGTCCTGGATGGGATTTTTCATTTTGGACAGGCACGGGCAGCAAACTGCCGGAACCCAGAATTCACCACAAAGGAGAAGGGCAAAAGATCAATTGCCAGCATTTCTGCTACAGCAGCATTAAGTTCACATGACACTGTATGATTGGGGGAGTACTTCAGCTTATGCGCAAAAACACTCTGTAACATGGGTTGACTTAAACGATTTACATGGGGTGTGTTGTTGGTCACAAATGGTTCTGCTCTTCGATGAACGGCATTGGCAGGGGTGGAGTGTGGACATTTGATTAGGACAGTTGCACAGGTGATGCTTATAAACCCAGAAATGATGTTATTTTTCCAGATTTGCCAACCAGGGTTGATGTACCACTTGCACTAGACATACTGCATTCACCACCACCACCACCACCAAAACTGCTACTCTCACCAGCACTGGACAACATTTCAAAGTCATTATGGTCCTCCACCTCATCATGCCTGTAGTAATCCTCTGCTCTTATTACCTCACTACTGCACACGTTTAATTTCCTGCTGGGCTTAACAGTCATGGAAGGTGATAACATGCTGGCTTTGGTTGCCGCCGGTGATACGGGTGAATGCCCAAGTCTGGTATTAGCTGCCAGCTTGTGCTGGGTCCACAGATCCAAGTGCCTATTCCATGTATCACCCCCACACCACAAAATATGGATCTCCACCATAATTGCACCCCATTACCCAGAGAACTTAGTTCTGGTAGAAATTACAGTATCAACCAGAGTGTGACACTGCAGTTAACCATCAGCAGTGCCATTCTATATACATATACATTCAGATAGGAATTCACCTTTAAACAAATAAACAGACTGTCCAATGAGCGTTGTAATGAGAAAACACTTCCAACAGATAAAAGTGTATGACAAATTTATTAATCAGTTGTTCTATGCTCAATACACAGAATGAATTCCAACCAGGGCCCTCACTAGGGTTATCAGGACTGACTGCTCTACATGGTCCCAGTTCCTTAGTATGCGGGCTGTCGAGTCATCACCTAGTAAGCACAGTTCATTCATAACTCTTTATTCAGTAAGCATATTTGCTGTCTGTAGATTGTAAACTGTGTATTTATAACTCATTGCATGTGCTTTACTATTTAGAAGGCAAATTTCCCAGCTTGTTTTCTGCAGGGTCAGTCAGGTTCATCCCTCCCCAATAGCCTGTGCTGCTCCCTCCTTCCACAACTAGTCATCAGTTTGGTCTGCAGATCTTAAAATAATGTGATATGATATAATGCTAAGCAAGGGGAGTTCCTAAAACGGTTTAACACTCAGGATTAGTCTTACTTGAATCTGTTGCCTCATAGATACTGCTATGCTAATCAGGCCATGTGACCTTTAGTCCAAGTGCAGGGTTGTATAGCACCAAGTTGTAGTTTGCCTGGCCAGAAGCAAGAAAGAAGGGGCCTAGGGAAGATACCCACTGGACTTTACCCATTAATACCAGGTTCAAACTACCATACCTGAAATATGAATTTTGCTAGAACTTTCCCCCTTTGTGCTGTGCAGCCCACAGGCACTGCCTCATCCCTGTTTAGGAAGTCTTCCATCTCTTGAACAGTTTTGAAGATATGGGGTGGGAGCCCTAGCTTGAGCACCTTCAACTCTGAGGAGCATAAATGTTGGTATTGCCACCCTTGCCCAAGTCAGCATATCCTAGTTTTGATTTCATTAAGCTTTTGCCTTTCTCTCTGTACAGTAGGTCTCTACTCTAATCAGGGAATATTATTACTTTTTCTTCACTGACCACTATTGGTGCCCTTGTGCATGAGATATGCATGATAGCCTCTTTATCCTGATATCTCAAGAATTTGGCCAGAAAGTGCCTGGGGTGGTCACCAGCTCTCAGGCAACTTTGAAAGAGTGATGTGCCCTCTCCCTCTCAAATGTTCTGCCTGAGTCTCCTAGGCCAAGCTGCTGCCCTAGCCATCTCCTAACAAACTCCTTTGGGTCCAAATTACCCCCTCCAGCATGACACCCCTCCAGCGAAACCTGAAAACAGACCATTACAGTGACAGTTTCTGTAATGGTCTGTTTTTGGGTGATGCTTTTTTCCCAGTGTTCTGCTCCCTCCCTGGAACAACACTGATCTGGAGTTGATTATAAAAAAATTTGGGGGGGGTGCAAGGGGCTTAGCCACTTCCACTAAAAATACTTCCCTTTGGGATGGCAGAAAACTGGTGTTAGTATTGTGCTGTCGTTGTGTGGGAGGTCGGCAAATTTACTGTCAACTTCCAGTAGTGCTTCCTCTGGGTCGTGGCCCTCTAGCTCCTCCAGCAGCCTAATCACGTGAATGTTGGACCTTCAGGCTTTTTCTCCTGGTCTTGATATTTTCCTTTAGCTGATAGATGGTTTCTTTTAGCTGGTTATGTCCCCAGACACATTAGACATACTAGTCTGTAGCAGTGCTGATTTGTTCCTTTATTCCCCTAGTCCAGTGGTAGGCACTGTGGTCATTTCACTGAGGCCTCCAATGATGCCTTCTTAATGGGACATTTGTGCATTAATGTTTGTGATACCCATTTGCATTCCTGCCCACATGTTGTTAAGGATTTCCAGCCAGCTAGAGTTCTGGTCATCTGAGCTCTAGCTCCCAGCCTCAGGTATGGCATCCATGCTTGTAGCATGGGCTCTGGTTTCAGATGGCTTACTCATTTTTACGTGGGTAGAGCCTCCTGCTCAAGGGTCCACTATACTCACCTGCTCAGCCATGTCCACAACACAGACATTTTAAATACAGTAAATAAATAAAATTCTGGTAGATTTCTAATCAGTAATGTTATTACCATCAAAGCAAGATTACGGGTGCAGTAACTGTAAGAATCCATGCAAGACAGCTTACTAGTTAGAAAGACTATAGTTTTATTAGGTAATTAAATTGATCTTAGGATATACAAATTCCTAAGCTAATTCTTGCAGGAAGTAACTAAATTATAGTTTTGTATTCTATAAATGCAGCAAAATAAAAATGATTGGGAAAAATCATAGCTATAGTACTTGCTGCTACTATCTCTTGAATACAGTAAAATTTCATATTTTTCAGTTGAGCAGGACTCAATTGCATTAGTTTTTAATTCATGTGGGCATACTAGGAGTGTGCTTGGAGACCAAAACACAAAAAGCAGCACTCCAAAAAAGATGTAGAAAGTAATTTATAACTACAAAAATATAACCATTCATTCAGAGATTTATCATGCTAAACAATCCACAGCACTGATACCCTGGTACATCTAGGGATGGGTGAAAGTTACGAATTCCACATTGGCGGAACTTTCATGGAATTTCAGAAATTCTGTGAAAGTTTTCACACTTTCACCTATGGTGAGACCAGAAACTCCCAACCACTTTCTGCAGATTTTCACTGTTTTCCATGGAAGTTTGGGGATGAACTGTGTAATAATACATTAAACTACAGAATTTATTCCATCTGCAGTTTAATGTATTGTTTAGTGATACAGTCCCCCCCTCCCGTCAATTGCTGGCCTCTGGTTTCTTGTGCACCCCCCTGCTGATCGACGGCCCCATATGAAAAAAATTATTGGTGTCCAGTCCCCCCATCCAACCACTGATCACCCCTCCATAAAAAAATAATAATATCCTCATTCCCTGGTATCTAGTGGTCCCCCACCACCCACTAATCACTGTCCCCATATAAAAGAAGAAAATTGTTGGTGTCCAGTCCCCCCACCCACCCGCTGGTCACTCATCCATATAAAAAAATTAAATACCCTCATTCCCTGGTGTCTTGTGCCCCCCCACCCATTGATCACACCACAAGATAAAAAATACAATATATCATTTCCTCATTCCCTGGTATAGAAATATAGAAGTCAATGGCAGAAGGAGACTGCTAGGTCCTTCTAGTCTGCCCATTTGTTTTAGACCTATTTTGACACTATAGTTGCCCTTTGTAGTCAGTGTTCCCTTGTGTCTATCCCAGTATCTAGTGGCTCCCCCCCGCCCTGGCAGGTAGTCCATCACCACCCCACTCTCCTGCCATCCCAACCCCAATCAGATGACCAGCATAGCTCTCCTCTATCCTTCGGGGCTGGCTGCCAACTGAGAAGAATGAATGAGTGCACACGCTCATTCATTGCAGCTCCCAGTCATCTTATAGCAGTGAGCACAGTTTTCAGGGGGTAGAGAAGGGGAGCGGACTTTTCCAGTTGCCTGCCGGGTGAGATGGGGGAATGGTGTTGTGGACCTCAAAGGGGTTCACAATGTCATACCACTCCAACCTGTCATACCCACGGGTGACCGGAACAGACCTCTCCCCTTCTCTACCACCTGAAAACTGTGATGTAAGATGACTGTGAACTGCAATGAATGAGTGTGTGTGCTAATTCATTCAGCTCAGTGGGATGCCAACTGCAGAGGAGAGAGGAGGGCTGTGCTGGTCACACGCTTGGGGTTGGGATGGGGGGGAGCAAGGTGGTGATGGACTACCTGCTAGGGTGGATGGTCCACTAGACACCAGGGAATGAGGAATGGATATAATTTTTATTTTTATATATAAGAGGTTTCAAATGGGGGTGGGAGGGAGGCCACTAGACACCAGGGAATGAGGCTATTTTATTTTTATATGGGGGATAGGCAGGTGGGTGGGGGAAATGGAGGGACACTAATAATTTTTTTTTATATGGAGCTGGAGATCAGTGGGGAACCACAAGAAAATCAGGGGACAGGGGCCAGTGATTGTTGGGGGAGGAGAGTGAATAAATTAAACTGTGGGAGAAAAAGCTGCAGAGCTGAACACTGACAGTGATCAGTTGTGCAGATTTTTTTTCCCGCAGTTTAATACATTAACCTGAAGAGTTCTTACAGTCGTTCCACAGTTTTTAGGTGGAATTTACGTGAAAGTTGTCAAAACTATTTCTGAACATTCACGGAAGCAAAAGTCTGACTTTCCCTGAAATTCCGCAGGTGGAATTTTTTTCTCACATGCCTATGTATGTTGCATCATTAGCATGATGCTCCATCAGGGGGTGAGGCTATTATGCTAGGGTCAGTGATTTATTCAGACAATTTAAAGAAACATACAGTTCAAATATTTAATCCTGCACACCACAGCACATCAGATACTTTAAAATAAGTATGCTCAAGGAAATAAAACCAAAACTGCTCCCTGTAAAATACCAAAATGAAACCAAATGAGCACACTAAAAATATTAAACGGTATTAAGAAACATCAATTGCTGACAGAGAAAATAGCAATATAGTAAAAAGAAACAAAGGAATCAAGAGGACTATTGGGTGCATATAGACACTACATATTATACATGTATATGACAAACTGTGAAAATCACAATAATGCCATACAACCCAGTTAGTAAAAAGTTAGAGAGAAAATAAGGGTGCAGAAGTAGAAAAGATACTGTTTTGCAGCATGTGAGCACTTAATATCAAAAGTCTGATAGTGTGCAATGTGTTATGCTAGAAATTAGAGTAAATATCAATGTTGTGGATCATTTAGCACAATAAATTTCTGACTTGATGGCTATATTTTTGTACTTGTAAGTTGCTTTCTACATCTCTTTTTTGAGTGCTGCTTTTTATGTTTTGGTCTCCTCCTTGTGCTTGTGGTAGTCACACTCTCGGTTTCCTGAGAGTGACTGTTCCTTGTGGTTTCTAGGAGTGTGCTTCACCTGCGAGGTTAGGAGCACCCCCAACTGCAAACTAGGTATACCATTAATAGGGCACTGCAAAGAGGCTCTGGAATGTGGGCATTCTGATTAGGGTGAATGTGATGTGGGCAATCAGGATTTCTGGCCGTCGACTACACTGAGCATGGGGGAATGGGGCTGAAGCTGTGCTCCTGTTCTTCCCATTAATGTGCGCTGGGTGGGAGGTGTTCATATGTATTTTGGGGGAGTGCAGGGGTAAAGCCTCCCATGATGGGGTGTGCGGGGGGCAGAGAGCTCCCTCATGAAATTATGGTGACACTCAGAGGGTGTAATCACAACATGCAGTATGCGCTCGGGGGGGGCATGACTCAATTCCTTGTCATGCATCTGGGTCTTGGTCTTTTGCCTGCTCTGCTGTTTTCTGTGAGCTGTTTGTTTTTGCCCCGAAGTAGGTGACCCCCTTCAACTATGAACACACATTTGAAATTCTGCATCCATTGTGTAATAGGGTATTGGGAGCTTTAGCAAGTAAAGTATTTCAACACAGGAAGTTTACACATTTTTTTAATTCCTTATTCCTGCTGACCTCACTCCTGCCATGTAGTTTTCCTTTACTGTTATTTGTCCTGCTGTATTGGCTCCAGCTATGCCTCTGTGTTTCAGGACTGTGTTTGACAGCTGTAATTTGTTACAATATGAAAAGCCAACATAAGTAACAAGGAGGTGACAACTTTAGAAAACAGCATATGGACTATAAAGTATACGTTGTATTATAGGTTCAATAGGTAGGTTCACTGGATACAAACATGTTGGTCATTGATATCTCCAGATTTTACTCACTGACAGAAGATGATAAAACAAAGAAAACACTTGACTGAGCATGGCTGTACTCCATCATTATGATATCTGTCAAAGGTGGTAACAGTGGGAAGTGCCAACACAGGTTGATCCATTGAAGCAGCACTTGAAAAGCACATTCACACGGAGAACATTTTTACAGTTTAAGAAATGAAAAGGTGTACCAGCAAAGTGGTGCTGAGGGTTGAGGCACTGGACGCCAGCCACACCTCGCTCAACGCCAGTGACCCGGGTTCGGGAGTGAGCCCGGGCCATCGGGGATTGGCAAGGGAGAGAGAGGACTGAGCATCCAGAGGACTACTCTCCTCTCTTAGGGTAGGGATCCGGGGCTGCTCAGCATCCTTGTGACCCCCGGTGGAGATCAAGGGTAACACAGGTACGCCAGCAAAGAAAGAGGGGGCGGGAGTGCGGCAGACGTCAGCAGGGAAGCCGTGCACAGATGTCATTGCACGCCGCACTCCCGAGGGGACCAGAACACACAGAAATACCCCTTCTCACCCGTGGAGATGAAGGGGGTGCCAGGGACATGGCCCACATCCTGACTGCCAGCTCGTCGGTTGGAGATCTCCAGGGTCCAACCCAATTCATACCAGGTACAATCTCCCTAATGACAGATATGCTGTCATGGGAGGATGGGCCCACCCCTGGAGGGCGATCCAGTTAGGGGTTAGGTTGACCTGGGTGATCAAGGGGAGTTCCTCCAACAAGCGAGGGTTCAGGCATGGGAGTAGAGGCTGGGGTCGAGTGCACACCCTCGGAAGGATGCCCAGGCTGGAAAGCGAATAAATAAAGTGGAAAAAATAAAAAAAAGAAATGAAAAGGGTTTTAAAATGCCTACAGCTGCCAGTTTTGCTCAGTAAATCCAGGTGAGTAGCATGCATAAGGTCATCAGGTAAACCAAATATCATTGCAGTTGCCCTCGATAATGAACTTATTCTGTAAGAATGTCACAGGAAATTACCAATAGTTATCTTTGGTCAGCACAAGTTTGGGAATATCTTTCTGCAGATCCATACTGAATTGTTTTCCATTTATGTTTACAGTGATGCTCTTTGTGAAGGGAAAAACATTATTTCCCAGAACTTTCAGAAGCATGCTTATTATTACTTTCACTCCCTTATACTCTGTGATTTCTGTATTCATATCTCAAACAGCTGTGCATGTGTGAGCCACAGTTAAGTGTTAACTTTCCATTGTATGTGAAACAAATTTTCAAGTTAGAATTGCTAGGATTCTAATCCTGTATCTACTTTCTAGTTGTTTTACTTACCTGGCCCATTAGCCTCTTGTTCTGCTCCCCTTGCCATGTCACTAGGAGCACACATGTGTTAAAAACAGAAAATACTTGAATTTCTGTTTTCTCAGGCAGCAGGGCAGATAGTGCCGATCACCTGACTTGCTCCCACTATTGTAAATAACAGCCATTATTTTCTTAGACATTCAAAGGGAAGGGGTAATCCATTTTCATTTATTTCAATGTATCATAAACCTTGACAGCATGGTTGTCAGGGAAAAAATAAAGTAATTACAATACCATTCTGCATTGGTTATTACTGATACAAAATGAGTAATTTAGGCAGTACAATATTTAAAAGAGAAATTTTAAATTTGATTAAGAGCCACTTTTGTAGTAAAACAAATCTTACTGCACCGTCACATGATGTGGTTAATTTAATCCCATACTTCCTTTTCCTCACTGTCATTAAAAAATACAGGCTCCCTCTACTGTCATAGTGTTAATGCTGCAGCTGAGTACTGATTTGGAACTCCAGTTACTAAAACAGAATGCTCATAGAGAAAAGATTGTGGGGAGTACAGAATGGTGCTCACTGCAGGTTCTCATGACATAATTGCCATGGTGATCCTCTAAAGCTTTGTTCTTGTGTGTTACTAATGGAACACGTTCTCATGAACCTACCTCCCCAGAGGTAAGTGGAGTGCACACTTCCATCTTGAGTCTCATTTCAATGTTATTTCACTCCAGACGGACAAAGCACTGCTTTTCATCAGTGCACTGTTAATACACTACATTGACTTTCTGCTATACTGTTGTACCACTGCTCAGTCTTTCTTATTTTTTTGATGCAGACTGTAAGAGCACTGCAAATAATTATTAGATTTTCATGCACACTTCTTTAGCACTGTATTTCCTTCACTAATTTTTGCTGCACACTACAGTAGTACTGCTCAATCTTTATTTTTTGATGCAGACTATAAGAGCACTGCAAATAATTATTAGATTTCCATGCACACTTCTTTAGCACTGTATTTCCTTCACAAATTTTTGCTGCACACTGTAGTAGTACTGGCAACACTTTATAATTGTCATCACACGTTTTTAGCACTGCATTGTCTCTGTAATCTGGTTACCCTTACTGAATTTCTCACAATTGCATTACAGTGGTATAGCATTGGCAATACTGTGGTCAGCTGAAAAATCCACAATGGTACTACCCAGTGGTACTCTGGTATCACAGTGGTAGGTGATATATAGATTTTCCTCTGTGCATTGGTAGTGCACTGGCAGAATGGTATCCCTATGGCATTTTTGACCATTTTCTCTGTCTCTCACACATACACTGGTAATACAATGGTATCACAAAATTTTGAGATTTTTGTCAGCTCCCACAAATACCGGTACTCTGGTAGCACAATGGTACTGCATTATTTTGACATTTCGGTATTTGGTACCTCTCACAGCAACCCTAGACTCATGTGGCAGCACAGTGGTACTAGTATTAATCTCATTATACTCTGTACTCCAACGCATTATTAAGATAAACTACATTATCAACCTCATGGAGAACAGCTCTCCATTCCATATTTTTATTTGTTCACTTGTCTTTATCTTACTGGTAATGGTCTGTTATTGTTCGCATAGACCAGAACACTCAAAAAGCATTTGCAATCGCTAAATGAGTAAGTGACTCTCAAACAACACTTTGCACCCCAAAAACAGGGTAGGATCACAAAATGATATCTTGAATAGCATAATTAGTGAGTCTCTGACCAGTTGGTGAATGGCTCTAAAAGATGTTGCCTCCCTAAACCAGGTATTATCACCTCTGTATCCTACCCCTGCCCCTTTGAGCTCCCACCATCAGTAATATCACACTTTGCCTGATGTTCAGTGGTGCTGCTGTCCATTCCATACATTGAAAACTGCCAATACCTACCTGCCTACCTAGTCCCATCGCTCCCACCATTCATGGCTTCCACCATATGTTTACACACTCTCCCCACAGTGGCAATTGGCAGAGACACTCTGCTAACCTCTGTGACCAACTGAGGACAGAATGCCAGTTTTGCACTCATGTGCCTACTGTATAAACAGCTGTGTATAGTTAGCACATGATTGTGAACTATCATCCATTTTGTACCCAATCAAGGAGCTGAGAAGATGGTCTGTGCCAAATGTGGAAGGGTGTCAAATATATAGTAAGCCTGGGGACCCGGGGGTAGTATTTGCTGTAAGAACTAACTGGGTCATGGTGGGGACTTTGGATATACAGGGGGCAAGGGCTTTCACTCAACACACCACTGCTCACTCTATCAGGCCCTGGGCTGGCTTCCCCCATCAGCCCAAAAGACCTGTCTCCTGGCCAGCACAGTCAATAAGGCCATCCAAAACTGAGCTATCTCTCCACAATCCCACCTCCTTTGGCCAAAAGTGTTTGTTTGAGAGCTCTGCCTCACTGCTGGCCCCATGCTCGTGTGCCCCCTAGTCTCCACCTGTATGGGTAAATGTGCATTCTCATCTGCAGCCCCTTTCCTTTGGAACAACCTGCCCACTCCACTTAGCACCAGAGACTCTCCAGGAATCTTCCACTCTCACCTTGGATCTCACCTTCTGTCCTCCACTCCTTGTTCCTGCCCTCCCAACTTATTATCATGCCTCTACTTCCCTTCCCTCCTTTTCCTTCTTGGTCCATACCTACACTGCCATGATGCACTTTTTCCTTTACTCATCTCAGATCATGCCTAATTTGTATTACAACTTGGCTACTACTGTACCTACTATTGTCATAAATGTTATTTATCCATTGTGCTGCAAGTTTATATATATCTTCTTATAAATATCCTGTATATTTTTATTACTGTCTATTGTATGCCTTGTCCCAGCCTCCTTTGTACTTGCTTGTATTCCTGTGCCATCCTCAATGGCCCAGGTCATGCCTGAAAATGGTTCTCAGACCAGTGCACCTACTTGTTAAACAAATGAATGAATAAATAAATAAATGGGAACTACTGGACATCAGGGATAGTAACAATCTACTGTATATCTGTGGGGTGATTGTAGGATGGGGTAGGACTGGAGAACAGGTAAATTAAGAACCTGGACCTGTGGGATAATTAGAGGAGGGGGCCCAATGGAGACTGTTTCCCAGGAGGGTGCTTTGGTGGTGTAACTCCCGGGATACATTATGCCTCGTGCAGTAATGTGGCCTGTGCTGTAATCGGCATCAGCAACATGGCTGTCACACCAGCATGGGCGAACCCTTTCTCCACACCCTCCTGAGTGTCCACCCTATAACAGATTTCTGTGGCATCTGCAAAAAGACATACCTTCCCATTCAGTTCTTCTGCAGTTTCACTTATGAAGACATTGAAGTAGCCCACTCCTAGTACTGAGACCCACCCCGCATCAAGCCTTTAACCAACTGCTGAAAGCCGGTGTGGAGAGTATTATCTTCTCCCCAGATGTATATAGGCAACCTTTTGGCAAAAGCCACCATGCATGCTTGAGGACCTTCCCCCTATCCCTGAAATTTCCCTGCACTACCCCTACCTCGTCCCTTGCTAGGTCATTTGGCCCCAGGTGGACAATGACATCTAGCTCCCTCTCATCTCCTGCTGTCTAATGATCCACTGTATCTGGTCTCATCCCTCCAAGCCAAAGTACCTCTCAGGTATTTCACCTCTTTCTCCTTTACCCTACCCTGCTTGCAAGTCTATCCCCCTAATTAAGTCCCCCACCAGAAGTTGCTTCCTACTCAGCTGGGGGCCTCTTCCTCCCTCCTTGTAACTGTGGAATGGTCCATGGACAGTGCTTTCCTTAGGAAAGGTTTCTCCACGGTGCTGAAAGGGTGGTTCAGCTGCAGGGAGAGTGGTTGACTGGGTAGGACCCATTTCAGATGCAGGGGGAGTGGTTAGTAAACAAAGCAGGTGAACTGGAACTCTGACAAACAAACCGGCACGGGGCAGAAAATGCAAGCCCCATAGGAAAGAGCACAGTGAGGGCTACAATAGGTAATTTACCAGAGAAGTCACAGGTCAGGGAACTACAGCTGAAGAGAACATGGAGAACAGGCAGGCATCAGAAAATGATGCATGGGGCAGCACACGGACGTGCACTCATGATGGCATGCATGGGAACTACAGATGCCGGGATGCCAATGCTGAGGGGTGCAAAGGCCAGCTTAGGTAGGTGGACACTGACCTGTAGGTAGAGTGCACAACACACAAGGACCCCTGCATGCTGGAAAGCATGGAAGTGTACCATGGAGCATAGCCCTGCTGCAGCAGAGTAGCTGATGGGGGCCCAGAACACTGTGGACACAGAACTTGAATGTGACCATGGTGCACAGCACAGCCATGAAGCACTGGGACTGTGGGGAGACAGTGACACTACAGTACTGGTACAAACCACCCACAGGCAAGTAGCAACTTCCACAGGTGTGGCCCATGGAGTGTGATGTGCAAACGAAGTGCAATCACACCCGCATGCCTGAGCTGGAACCAAAGCTGGACAGTGTAGCACAGTCCTCTGGCATAGTGGAGGACAGTGTGGAAGCCATGGAGGGGCCAGGGTGCTCAACTGCAACCCCAACAACAGGGACAATCTGTGAGGTGGTACCATCCAGGAAGGGAAAGTCCAAGCTGAATGTGAATGGCTACCTCCTGGTCCATGAATGGACATACAATGAAACAGTGTACTGTTTTTTTTATCATATCATACTTTTCACCTGCTGCGGCACACACTCTGGCTTGGGGCATCCAGCTGCCAGCTCCACCCACCTGGAGAGCTGGGTAGCTCAAACTGCACCCAGGAGAATCAGGAACAGCCATCATGCCATTCTGCTGGAGGGCTCCCCCTCTGCCTTTACCAGCCCCAGACCCACCTCAACAGGACTCCACCAAAGTCCTCCAGGTGGCTTGCAGAACAGCCATCAAGCTGCAAGGTTGTGCCCAGCCATTTTCCTTCAATTGGCCCCAGTAGCATGGATGTGCAATGACGTCCAGGCAGAACATGCTGACATCTGTCGTGCTCCCCCATCTAGTGTCACTGACACTAGTAGTGCCCCTGGGCATTCCTAGGGGGCCGCTACAGCACAATGAAATTCCACAGCCCACCCCAAGACTTGGAGAGCAGTCTATGGATGTTCAATCCCAGTCCTCCCCTGCTGACCCCTGGCGGCCCGGGATCAATCCTGAACCCAGGTCACTGGCATGGCACAAGGTGTGGCATCCAGCACCTCAACCCTCAGGACCACCAGGCCAGCCTGAGACAGTGTAATGGTGCTGCCAGCACCATAAGTCCAAGTCCTGCCTCGGCCAGGCCATCACACTGCTCCAGGATGGCCAGCACCACCTAAAGAAAAAGAATGAGGACAATCATGCTCTGAAGGTGACAGATGCTCTACCAGCACAGGCGCTGGCTGGCATCAAGTAGAAGGCACACAGCACCATGGTTAGCCCCGCATAGCTACTGCAGAGTGAGGCAACTCCGATGACCACTGAGCTGTGGCAACAGTTGCCAAGCAAGAGGGCCCTGTTGCAGATTGCGAACAGGACCTTCCACAAGGACCTCTCACCAGAACCAGTGACACTGGCTGACCTCACTATCCCCAAGCAGCTACAGATGGTGACTGGATGGCCATGGTACAGCAGGATCACCGGCAGCACCTCCAACCAAGTCCTTCTACTCACCACAGAGGACAACATCAGGGACCTGGCTCAGGCACCCTTCTGGGTGATGAATGGTATGTTCAAGACTGTGCCACACCTGTTCACTCATTGTACACCATCCATGCACCCATGAGGGACAGGCCCTAACGCCCTCATCATGTCATTGGTGTATACACAGATGACGACAAAGACTTACGTATTACTGCACCTTGCTCCAGGAGCTGAATAAATATGCCAGTATACAGTCCTGCAGCCTCAAACCACCTATGATCATCACTGACTTTGAGCAGGCTTCGATCAATGCCTGTAAGATGGAATTTCCACAAGCCATAAACAAGGGTTGCCTGTTCCACTTTGGGCAGATTGTGGCAGAAGATCAGAGCTTTGGCCTTGCACCACAATACAGAAGTGACCCAGACTTCAGCCTGAAGATCCATGAACTACAGTAGCCTCGCCATCTCTTGGCTGGGACATTCCAGCAGCATTCAGCCTCCTGAAGCCAACCATTCTGCCCAATGCCACCACACTCTCTATTGTTTCGAGCCACACATGTGCTAGGCAGGATATAGCTGTACAGTAGGGTGGCCAAGGTGCCCACGAGATATGACCCCATCTTCCCACCTCAGCTGTGGTTGGTTGCAGATCTCAGTGAGAGAGGTATACTGTGGACCCAAAGCAATGTCGAGACCTGGCACTGCCATCTCCATGCCCTGCTCAGAAAGGTGCATGTAGGGGTCATGACAATGCTAGCAAGAGCTCCACAGGGAACAGCAATGGACCTATGTCACAGGAAGGCATTTGTTGTGGACTGCCATGGACACCACCAGAAGAGCTATGAAGAGTGGATAAGGATGGTACTGGCATCCAAGGACAAGAGCAAGCTGCTGATTCCTCTGTGACATGGCACAACACTTACCCTATGGGGTTTCCATTGTGACATGGCACCTGTGATTCACCTCACAGTACACATCATGCACAGCCACCAGGTTGCCACTGTGGCCCCCTACTGTTGAATAAAGTTTCACCCCCACATTTCACATGCACCCCAACCTGGTGGCGATGTCTCATCACAACACTGCTGGGTATCACCAAGCAGCCCACTGCACACTGCCATGTCTGCACTGTGTGTCACATGTTGCACAAGCCTGACTCTGTGTGAGTTCCCCCAAAATCCTTTCAGCTGTTCATGTGTGCAACACGTTGCACAGGCCTGAAGCTATGTGAGTGCCCCCCAATCCTTCCAACTGTGCAACTGTGTGGCAAAAGCATTCCCACAATGGGCCCTTGTGGAACCCACACAACACACCTGGCAGCCTTCATGCCACAGTGGTCTCCTATGGCACAAGACCCCCAGCAAACACCTCCAGACTTTTTTCTATGTGCTTTGCAAGCACATAGTGAGCTGTAACCGTACATGCACACATTGCGGTTGGTGCGATGGCATGCTGCTCTGTATCCTGGCATCCACATGTGGTGTTGCTGTGGACCATTTCCTGGTGCAGCTATCCATGCTCTCGCTGTGCTGCTCTGCTGTGTGCCTGCAGTGTCATGCATGCACTGACCAACAGGCATGGTGCTCCAATTCCTTCATGCATGCCCAGCTGGCTGGCTGTCAGCTGACATCATCATGCATGCAAGGATGCACGGACAGTCCACCATGCTGCCTGGGATGGCTGGTCAACACACTGAGGCATGCATGGCTATTTGTTTCATCCCTGTCCCACGGATGGTGAGACACTCATCCTTACCGGGGGTCTGTGATCAGGTCAGTGTGTCCTCAGAGGGTGCACCACATAGGGGGTGGGTGTTTTCACATCATCTGTGCTGTTCAGTATTGGCTCAGGTCCTGGGATGGGTGGCATAGGGTGGGATCGGGTGCTTCATGTGTTTGAATGGAAAATCCACTCAACAGCAGCACAGCATCCCAACCTCCTCTGGTCTGACAGTGTGTCAGGCATTGTCCTGGGTCAGGCCACTGTGTGTTGAGCTGTGGGCTGTTGGGTTGTTGTGTGGGATGCAGCATGTCAGACTAGTAAGCGTTAGGGAATATAAAGGGTACCTAGCAGGCAGGGTTTTCTATGTGCAGAGAGAGAAGTGGTTGACTGGTGGGATGGGCAACTGGTATCTGGGCAAGATGGGTAGTCTGGGTGGATCCAGCTGCAGAAAGAGTTGTTATCTAGGTGGTGCTGGTCCAGCTCTAAGGAGGGTGTTTTGTTTGGTGAGGCTGGGAGGTTGGTCCAGCTGCAGGGAAGGTGGTCTACTGAGGTGGTGAGGCAGGTCTGGGGGGTTCCGTCTGCAGGGGGATCTTGTCTGAGGGTAGGAAGGATGGCCTGGAGCAGCCAGCTACAGGGAGGGTGATAGTTGATGGGGAGAGGCTGGTTTGGGGCTTATAGGGTGGACTAGCTGCAGGCAGGTACACAACTTGAGAGAGGTCTATTGGGATGTTGATATGGTTTGTCCAGCTGGGTGGTCATCTGGGCAGGGGTGTTCAAGATGTGAGTGGTCATGGGGGATGCAGGCCCAAAGGGCTGTACTTGAGAACCCTCACTGAAGTCAAATACTAAATTTAGTATTAAAGCATTCATTAATTTGCCTTCAAAGACTAATTTTAGTCATTTTTAATAATCTTTAATCATCATTCGAAAATACAACCGCTAAGAATACTAAATTCTAAGAAGTATTTCAGCAGATTAGTTGTTCAAGAGTAAGTTATTGCTAAATGAAGATTAGAAATAGATCTGCAATGCTCTTAAAAGTACAATTTTTTTTTAATACAACTGAATCATAAATGAAGATTATGGTCAGCGGAGTAGTTTTAGGATTTAAATTAGCCAATCAAGACTGGGTACATTACCGTGCATTTCAGTTCTACTAAGCAAGGAGACAGATAAAACAACCAGCAGCACTAATGAATTTTACAGAAGGTAAGCAATCATAAAATGTGGGTTTTTACCTGGAAATAATATGGTGCAAAAAAGTTGGCAGTGTCCCTTTAAAAGTCTATTCTAAACTACTTTTCCCATAAGTCTACTCAGTCAGAGGCCTACATTTCCCAGCTCACATCCTGTCTGTGACCAGCCTGATGAAACTGCATGAGCACACTGTGGTCTCCATTTTTGAACAACTGGGGTTTCCTACAGCTAAGATTTACATGTTAAGGTAAGAGCTTATGTTTAAAAAGTACATCTTTTTAACTCCCTGAAATGTTAAATACAGCAAGGGAATTATCACTAAGGTGTTTTTTTTTTCTAAATGAAATGCTGTGCAGGTTTCACTATCAATGTTTTGTCTTGAAAACATTTTCTGTTCTCTGAACTTGTGGCTAAACTTTGAAATACACGTTTTATTTTCAATCACCCTCCTCCCTTTAAAGTGTCTAGGATGCATTGTGTCTCTAGATTACTTGTTATTTGTGGAATTTTTGCTGATTTATTTACTTTAAAGTAGTGGGGGTGGGGGCAGGAGAATGAACAGCAGGAAGATTGTATAACTGAGCAAATTCAGAATGCATTTTCTGTGTGTATCCATTTAGTAACCTATTTAACTATATTTACAGAAAAAGATTACAACTTTTTAATTTGAGAAAATCTGGAGTTCCCTGCAGATAAAGGAAAATATTACTCAGATATTTGAGTGTATTTGTGGGGGAACTGTTTTTATGCATTTAATATTTGTATTTAACAGTTGCATGTGTTAATCCATTTTGTAATCTAGGGATCGGTGCATTTTGTTTTCTTTTGCCGAAGACTGCATTAATTTATATTTTATATTTATTTTGTTTTTGTTGACCAGCTAAGTGCACTAGACAGGTTCTTGCCTATTTTCAGGCATGACCTGGAGGGAGGGGGATACAGATGAAAGCCAACTGACCTTGGACCAGATTAAGCTGTTGGTGATATTTTTAGTGAATTGGGGGGAAATTTGGCCAGAGCACCGGAGAAAATTCCCCTGCTTTTTTCGAGAAGTGCCATGGGATCTTTAACATCCACCTGAACACCACCAGAACAGGCAGATGGGACCTCGGTTTAATGTCTCATCTGAAAGACAGTGCCTCAGGGTGCAGCCATCCCCCTCATGCTGCACTACAGCATCAGTATTGGGATATTAACATAAGTGCCTGGTATGGGAATAGAACCCACTGTCTTCTGATCTCTCAGCCTCAGAGGTGAATGTGCTACCTGCTGAGCCACTGACACTGCAAATGCAATATGTTAGTGTCACGTATTTATTTTTGTTAACACTATGTTGAGAAGTATGGGGTCCATGGTTGAGGAAGGGTGATCGGGGGAAGGGACTAGGTGTAGGGAGGTTCTGCTCTGGATGGAAGGGTGTGTCCAGCTTTTGGAAAGGGTGTTCAGCTCTTGGGAGGTTACTCAACCTGCAGAGGGGAGGGGGCTGGTCTGTGGGTGGGAATGAACATGGGGGTCCAGCTGCAGGGAGGATTGTCTGCTGGGGAGGCTAGTCCAGGGCATGAAAGAGTGAGCCAGCAGCAGGGAGGGTGACTGGTGGTGGTGGGGTAGTTCAAGGTTGGAAGTAAGGTCCAGCTGCAGGGTCGGTGGTTGGATAATGAGGCTGGTATGGGACTTCTGGTGGATCTAGCTGTAGGTTGAGTGCCTGGGTGGGGACTGCTGGTCCAGGGGCTTGGAGGTACAGCTTCAGATATGTGGTCTGTTAGGTGGAGGTTGGGGGGTGCTCCAGCTGTATGGAGTTGTATAGAATGTAGCTGGAGGCTGGTCAGATGTGAGGAGGTGGCTGGCTGGAGATCGGCAGGCTGGCCCAGAGCATGTGTGATGCTCTGGCTCAGTGCTCATTATGTGAAGGCTCGGGGCTAGAAGGGTTGTCAACTGCATGGAGGATAGTCTGGTGCCTGGAAGGGTGATCTAGCAGAGGAAGGTGGTTGACTGTTGAGGGGGCGAGGCTAAAGAGATTGATCAGCCTAGGAGGGATCCAAAGTGGTGAAATTAATTAGAAACTGGTTAACATGTGTGCCCTTCAGCTTAACAGTAGCACTATGACCTGCAGCAGAGGTGACCTTAGTTCAGGAATGAGATAACGTCAGGGGCTCTCTGGGGAGAGGAGGAGGATCAACTGTTATACAAGAGGCTCTCTTCTGGGGAAAAAGGACAGCCAGCTCAGCTGTAGTACTGCTGACTGAGTGACCGCAAGTGGCAGTGCAGGTGGGAGCAGCCCATGGGTGGGAAGACATTGATTGGTGCTGTGCCACACATGTATGCACATGTTTGTGCACCCTTGCTGCTTATGTCCTGAGGATGGAGCACATGTAACATAATCATGACTACCTGAGCAGCTATCACACATATTAGGTCATTCTACGGTGAACAGTCCTGGCAGATACCAGGTGATGGTGTGTGGTAGCTGAAGAAGGCGACCAAATGCAGGTTGGAAAACAGGTAGTAACTGGGGTGGGGGTTAAGGTGTCAGAGGATGATGGTTAATGGCACAGCCTGTGATAGGACAGTGACAGCTCAACAAAGTACTAGCAGATCTCTTCAGTGTCTTCACAAGTGACATTTCCAGAAAAACTGGCAAAGAAAGGCCTTTTGCAGACAATACCAAATTTGTGGGTAGGCACTAGAGGAGCAGAAATGCACATGCCTCTTGGGAAACTCGAAAATATGGTCAAGATTGGGGCGATTGGGTTCAATGACAAAGTGAAGAATCGTACCTATGGCACATAAAACCAGGAGCTGCTTTTACATAGGTTGGGTGGTGCCATAATCACTATGCGGGGGCTTCAAAGTTATTACCACTCACCAAGATGCTGCCTACACCATGATCGGTGCTGTGCTGAAGACTAAGGAAGTCAACACCTAAATTTAAGCCGTTAAAAGTTCTGTCCTCATAAAATATACAAACCGGTCCCAAGGACTTTTCTGCTGCCAGCTCCGCCCCATGCTCTGCAGGATGACGAGATGCCAAGTAAGGGCATGGGGCACACTCCATTATATAATATGACGTGATTTCTATTGATTTTAGCGATATACAGCTGCCTGGCAATAAAATGGGACCGTTCAACTAACAAGGACTGTTATGACTACGTGCCCACGTTTCTGTTTGCCAGAGTATACTAAATCATTCAATCAATAAACTTCCGCCATCTGAATAAAACACCTCTTTCACTGTCATCTCGTCATCCATAAGTGAGCATGGGAGGCGGGCTGGGGGCAGCAAACAACTGGGAAGTCCTTGGGACCTGGTTTGTATATTTTGGAAAAGAGAACAGCTAATGGTAAAATTAACTATGCGTCCTCGGGCAATAAAACAATGGGTATGGTGGGGGCCAACTCAGTTACCTTGGTGAGTCTCTTTAAGTTGCTGGGCTGTGTGACAAAGCAGTGGGTAGGGCTGGGAGGATGAGGCTGCATAGGGAGGGCATCTTCAGCAGGAGGGAGGTGATGGTACAGTAATCACTTATGTGAGATCTGACTTAAGTACAATGTCAGGTTTGGAGCTGCACCTAGAAAGCCATAGGGTGGAGGCAGTATAAGACAACTAAAACTGTGGGTTGTGCAAAAACCTGTGAGGAGCAGATTCAACATATAAAATCTGAAGATGAGGACATGATGAGACACAGTACCTTCAAGGATGAACAGGGTGCTGGGGCTCCTTCAAATAGGAAAAAGGACATGGGGCATGTGAAGCTAATGGTGGGGTAGATGGATGCAGAATTACTCTTCACTGGCGTGGTGACACCTGGAACAGACGGACAGCATTATAGTGTTGGAGGTCAGGAGTGAAAAATGATGGTGGGTGGGGCTTAGAGCAGTAGCCATGAGTAGACATAGAAATATAAGTAATAAGCAGGAAGAGTAAGGACGAGAGACCATTTAGGTTTGCAGAGAAGGACTTCACAGGAATTTTATGGTTGCAGTTATAGTGAGGTCTGGAAACCAGAGCAGAAATGTGACTTAGAGTGTGGGCTCATCAGCAGTGGGGTTTGCGAGCATGCAGTTTAAGGAAAAAAATATCTGACAGTTTCTATGTGCTGGGAGAGCTCTGGTGGCAGTTGTAGCGAGTTTGGGAAACCAGAGTGGAAGAGTAAGAGTGAGGGCTTATCAGTTTTTGAGGAAGCAGTGTCTCTATATATATATATATATATATATATATAAAAAAAAGTCTGTTTTGTATATCGAGAGGTGTGGCGAGGACACAGCAACAGCATGCAGAGGAGTGTGACAGCTGGAGCGCAGCTTGGAGCAACCAGTTGAAAAAGGTTTGGTAAAAAGCAAAAATTAAAACTGTTAAACAGAAACAAATGATCACTGTGTGATAGCGGAAGAATGGGAGAGTATGACTAAATAGCGGCGTGGCTGGGGACGGTCAACCTGGAAGAAACAAATCTAAAAGCAAGATACCAGTAAGCAGTGCCAAACAACGGGGGTGAGGGATGGGGATGTGTGACGCAGTCCACTATGCACATTAATCGAGGATGACATAATAACTGTATGTATAAATGTAAGAATCTGCATGTATACACATACACACTCAGATAAAATGGATTTATCACACTCCATTTATGTCAACCCCCATTGCATAAATTTACTTAATATTTATAACCCATTAGGGAACTTTCTTTTTACTGCTCTGTGTTTTTAATTGTGAGCTGTCCTGGACCTTATGCTGTTTTTTTCCTCCCCCAAATCCTTTTGTTAGCCCTGGTACTTTGGCATTAGCTGCTGTGCAGCTCTGATTGCATGCAGTGCTTGCTACTTTCATGGTCCCCTCAGAGCACACTGATTTCCCTGGTTTGCCTCACCCACAGCTACTTTTAAGTAAATTTCAGGCATTGCTCTTCAGCTGCACTGTGGATTTTCCTTTGGCCCCTATCTTGTGCATTGCTTTCAGTCCCTTTCTACAGGCCCCTCAGGGCATCTACCATCTGCCACCATGTGAAGCAGCTAAGGTTCCTGCCACCTACCTGGCTGCCCACCCTCAGACCCTCTTAACCTGCCCGTGAGAGCTCTTCACATGCCACTGTGGCTGATGGGTAGAGGAGGCATATTCCTCTAGCCTCCTCCCCACAAAAAATATCCCATCTTCATTCCCACACATGGAGCAGGCTACAGACCTGAGGCTCTGTGGGCTGAATCTAGACACATAGACCTTGATGGCAGATGGGACTGCTTGGCCCACTCAGTCAGTCCATTTCCTACGTAGTGGATAAGCTGCAGATCCTAGTTATCCAACAGCTACTTCCTCCTACCCACCAATAAATTGGTTCATGTCTGTCCATGTATTCTTGAAGTCCCCACTATTTTTGACCCACAACCTCCTCAGAAAAGGCCATTCCCATTGTGATCACCACCTTCTCTGTGAAAAATATGCTTCTCATAGTTGCCCTGAGCCATCCCTCTATCTTCAATTTGCTTTGTTCTTGCGCATTTCTTTTTATGAAAGATGCTACTCTCTTGGACTTTGTTGATTCTCTTGAGGTGCTTGCAATTTTCTATCCTGTCCCCCACCCCTTTTCTTCAAGGGCATACATATTCAGCTCATCTCTCTTTGTATAGCTTCTGGTGCAGACCCTTCGCTATTTTAGTTGCCTCTTCTGGGCTGGCGGTTAGTGCCGCCATTACTGTCCTGCAGTTCCAGGTAGCACTAGGCTGGCTGCCTAGCAGCGACACCCAGCACTTCTGGTCAGCAGTTTTCTGAACAGCCTCCTGCCTGCTACATACAGTCTGGGCCAATGACCCCCCCCACCACACTAGGTTCCAGGAAAGATAATATAAAAGAAAAAAATTGCCACTGTCCATGAGGGAGTGACCCATTATATCACCACATACCTTTCAAACCACTGGCCTCCTGGGACAACTCAAGACTCCTGAACCACCAGTGTCCCCTTTTAAATAATATAGAATACTAGCCCAAATTCATTCCACCTATGGACTACTACTTAAATTTATTGGCTACTGCAGGTAACCTAGGGCACTAAGGGGTTCCAATCCCAATACCACTTTATTCTCTGTTCTTAGCTGTCTGCATTTTTATTCCATCTCTAGGTTCCTTACTTTGACATAGTTTGTCTTTTCCTCTAAACTCCTCTTCCTTTACTCCTGTACCTATATACCCTTTTGTATCTCTCTACTCTTGCTACTTCTTTCCCATACTGATCTATTTTTCCTTTATTTCTACAGGCCTGGCCAAACCATACCAAACAGATAAGTATCTTTGTTTAATTCTAACACTCTAATCTCTCATCTAGCACCTCCGACCCCTTGTGTCCCTGCACCTTCTCTGTTCTTCCGCTGGGTCCTACCAGAATACCCGAGCCAAGGACACCCCAACTCTGGACTCCCCTACTCTGATGGAGCAGGTAAGTCCTAATTACTTCACTGCCTTAGAATCATAGAAATCTGGTGACAGAAAAGGACCATTTTAGCCAACTGAGTCTGCCCCTTACCCCCTCCCCCAACCAGTCATCATCTTTGTCAAGAGCACCCCTCTGCCCACTGGTCAGCTCCTGGTGTCTGTCCCATGCCCCATGAATCCTTTCACCATTTTGCACACACCACCTCTTCCGTTAGATCAGTTCAGGACTCCACCACCTTCTCAGTGATGTAATGCCCCTCACGTTGCCCTAAACCATCCTTCTTCTAATCTTGGTTTATGATCCTAGTTCTAGCATATTTTCCTTGCAAATAACTACCCACTCTCACCTTACTAGTCTCCAGTGGGTACAGATCCGATTCCCTCCACCTCTTCTCATAGGGCTTCCTATAGCGTACTCATCTTGGTTGCCTTGTCTGAACCCTTTCAATCCTGCCTTATGTCCTTGTGTAGGTGAGGCCTCCAGAACTAAATCCCATACCCAGGTGAGGCCTCACCATGGATTTATAAAGCGCATCAGCACCTCCCTCTTTCTGTTTTATAACCCTCCTTTGCCCACCACTGTGCTGCACTGGTTCTCCGCCTTAGGATATCTGAAATTATAATCCCAGATCTCTCCTGCTGAGTTCCTTACCCCCGTGTGTAAAATGGTTTGCTAGGTTATTACACCCATGTGCATTACTGTACTCTTTTTGGCATTAAATTTCAGCTGCCAAGTTTCCAACCACCTCTCCAGAATCTTTAGGCCCTCCCTCACTGCCTCCACCTCCCCTACCAGGGTGTCTACCCTATTGCAGATCTTCGAATCCTCTACAAATAGGCACACCATCCCCTGCAGTCCCTCAGCTATATCTAACATACTAAAAGCCAGCAGAATAGGTCTGATGGTCTGTTGTGCCTGCTCAGTAGCCAGCGTCCTAATGGATGTTTTCTTTCCCACGCAGCCCCAGAGAGGGTCTTCCTCTGCTTCAGTTTACCCTTGTACCTGTCCCACTCCCTCTTGAAGCCCTCCACTGTGCCCTCCTCCACCAGACTCCTGGAAAGTGCATTCCAGGGCTCTGCCACCCTCTCAATGAAGTAATGTCTCCTGCATCCCCCCATAATTTCCCCTCTAAGCTTCTACCCATGTCACCTGGTTGTTCCACCTTCTTTAGTCTGAACATCTTTTTACATATTTGAAGACCCTATCATGTCCTCCTGTCTCGCCTCTCCTCCAGTGAGTACAGACCAAGCTCTTCCAGCCTTTCCTCATAGGGCCTTCCTCCCATGCTCTGAAGCATCCTGGTTGCCCTCCTCTGGACACTCTCCAGCAGTGTTGGTCCTTCTTGAGTGAGTCTCCCAGGGCTACATGCAGTACTCGAGATGTGGTCCTGACCAAGGCATTATACAGAGGAAGATACCTCCCTTCTCCTGGACGTAATCCCCCTGGCTATGCAGTATCCAGTTTGCTTTGGCTGCAATTCTTCTGCAATTTTCAGTGTTATTCATTTTGACGTCTACCACCACCCCTAGATCCCTCTCACCCGTTGTGGCTTGCAGTATGACCCCCCCAGGTGTATACATGGCCCGGGTTTCTGACCCTCTGATGCAGCCCCTTACATTTCCCTGCATTCAACCTCAGTCCCCACCTCTTTGACCACCCTCAGGTATCCAGGTCCCTCTGGACTGTCTCCTCTCTCTTGTCCCTGTAGTCACCCCCAGTTTTAAGTCATCACAAAGAGACTCATCCTATTCTTAACCGCCCTCCCCATATCCAAGACATAGGCATTGAACAGGAGTGGCCCCAGTACCGAACCTTGGGGAACCCCACTGGTGACCTTCTTGGGGCAGGAGACCACCCACCACTACCTTCTGTATTCACCCTGTTAGCCAATTTTCTACCCATCTGAGCAACTGTCCTCTCACCCCCATCCCCCCCAATGCGAGCAACTTTCCTCTCACCCCACCCCCCCAGCTTTATTAGCAGCCCATTTTGGAAGTGCGAATCAACGCATACTGAAATCCAGGTATAGGGCGTCCTCTGGTCTATACCGGTCCAGGTCCAAGTCATAAAAATCTATGGGGTTGGTCTACCATGATCTCCCCGGGATGAAACCATGCTGTTTGTTATCCAGTTACCCCAACCTTTCCAGCTGCCTCCTGAGCCTATCCTTGATAATGCCCTCCATTACTTTGCCCACCACAGACGTTAGGCTGACAGGCCTATAATTCCTATCTCTTCTCTAGACCCCCCCATTTGTGGATAGGCACCACATGAGCCACCCTCCAGTCTTGAAGCACCCATTCTGTCAGCAGAGAGGTGTTAGAGTGCTGCTAGCTCATCTGCCAATTCCTTCATAACACTCGGATGCAGCCTATCTGGCCCGGGGCCTTATCAGTTTTTAGTGTCCGAAGGGCCTCCTCACCCTTTCCACTGTAATTTCTCCCTCCCAGCCCACCCCTCATTTAACCGCCCATCCCTTCTAGACTTGGCCCAGCCTGAACCCCAACTTCTTTCAGTCCTCTAGACTCCATCTGACCTCTCGACTCTGCTGGCTCCCCTTCTCTCCCATTGGGCTGGAGGGATCCCCTGCCTTCCCCTGTAAATATCAAGGCAAAGTACTCATTTAGCACCTCTGCCTGATTTCCCCTGCCTCCTGAGTCCTAATCATGCTGATCTGTGCCCTCCCTTTTCTCTTCTCCCTTGTGTATCTATAGAATCCCTTTTCCCCCCTCTGGATATCCCTAGCCAGGGTTTGCACCCTCCTCACCTTGGCTCCCCTCACCACTGTGGTGACCCTTCTAGCCATCAACTCATACCCCTCTCCCCCCTAGAGTGCTTAAAACATGCATAGGCAGCCTTTTTATCCCTCACCGCCTCCTGCACCTCCCTGGTCCACCAGCACAGCTTTTTGGCACTACCATGCTTATGCCTTTCCTTTGTACAGGAGTTAGTAGTCTCCTGCACCCCCTTCTTAATGGCCTCCCACAAGCTACCAGCATCCATGTCCGGCCTAATCTTGTCCAAGCTCCCCTGTAGAATCCTGCTCATGCCCACGAAGTCCGCCCCCCTGAAGTCCACTACTACTGTATTAGAATGGTTTTCCCCCCCAGATACAGCAGAAACCAGACCGTAGTGTGGTCACCACCTGCCAGTGGGCTGCACACCTCCAGGCCCTTTATCTGGTCACTGTCTGCTAGGACAACATCCAGTATCCGCTTCTCTCTACTAGGTTCCCCCACCTGCTGGACCAGGAAGGCATCCTGGAACACATCCATCAGTCTCTGTTCCCTGGCCACAGAGGATGCTATAGTGTCCCAGTCTGTCCCTGGCATATTAAGGTCACCCATGATCACCACCATACCCATTCCATGGTCACTGTGCCCCTTGATGTTCTCAACTAGTTTGTCCTCCAGAGCCTCTTCCATCATTTTTGGGGGGGTCTGTGCACCACCCCTATTTTCAATCTTTAACCTCCCCTCATTTGTAGGGTTACCAGATCTCCTCCACCCCCCACAGCCTCCTCCACTCCACTAACCACTATGTCATTCTTGACTATCAGTGCTACACCCCCTCCTCTCCCTCTTCTCTATCCTTCCTGAATATTTTGTAGCCCACCAAATTTAGGTCCCAATCATTTTTCTGAGTGGCCCATGTCTCAGTAATTGCTGCCACATCCACTGATCCTTCAACCAGCATCGCCTGGAGCTTGGGCATTTTGTTGCCAATGCTCCTAGCATTGATCAGGACCGTCCTCCACCCCGACCCCTCTCCGTTCTCCAGTTGTCTCGGCCCTGAGCAGTCCCTACATGCCCTTTCTTGCACAGCTCTGGATGGATTTACATCGCAGTCACCTGCCTTCTTTTCATACCCTAGACATGGACCCTCGAGCAGCCTTCCTGGAGTCACTCTTTTACTTAACCCCCCCCTTTACAAGTTTAAACTCCACCTCTCGACTATGAATATAGCAAGTTTTAGTTTCAAGATCTCCCCTCCAAGTTGAGGTGTAGCCTATCCCTGGCATATAACCCCTTGTCCTCCCAAGTATCCCCCAGTCCCCCACCAGCCCATACCTGTCTGCCTTGTACCAGTCCCTGAGCCACTGGTTCACACCTCTTAAGTTTATGTTTGGTGTCCCTGGACACCCTAGGTACTGGCAGAATCTCAAAGAAGGAGATTACACTTCCCATAGAGTGGTAAACCCTGGCCTGTTCCCGGAATCTCACCTGGAATTCTAGTTCACTGTTTTCCTCTAAGTCAGTTGTTCCCAGATGTTTTAGGAAGTCTGGGGATTCCCCGCATTCCAATGCTATCGAGTATAGCTGGAATTTGGCCTTGTGTACGGATAGGCCTGGGATACATTTAGCCTTGACTGGGCTGCTTTTTCTCCCCTGCCACCTCCCACTGGATGCCCCAGGTCATGGAGTCACCCAACAGGATCACCTTCACCCACCCCACTTTACTGGCCCATTTGATTCCATCCAGGCTCTTCCTTCTGTCATCAACCCCCAGCTTACTTCTCTTGCCCCCCTCAGCCTGGGGATCACAAGCCTGTGGTTGCCCTACCACGCTCATTCTTCTACCTGTTACCTGTAGCTCCCAGCTTGCTCCTCACCCCCCCAACCTCCTGGGTGGCACAGATTTCCCCCACCAGATCTCCCAGGACTCTCTTTCTGGGCTGGTATCCTCAGATCCCCCACCCAGGCTCCCTTCTACTGCTTCCCTCCTTGCCTCCCCTCCCCCACGTTCTGCATCCTTCACCCCATCTGCTGTGTTTCTCCTACCCCCCATCTTTCCCCCTCCTCTCCACCTCATCTGATTTCTCCCGCCCCAAAGCTGGCCTGTCTAGAGTACTCCTTATCCTTGGCTGACTTCCCTAACCTGGATGCTTGCCTGACCCTAGTCCTCCCTCCTCCCACCATGGCTTCACTCTTCACTCCCCCATCTTCCCCACCTCCCTCCCACCTAGGCTAATGTCTCTTCCCCCCTCCCCTTCTATGGATCTGGCTCTCTCTCCTGCCCCATCCCCCCCAGTTTACTGACCAAACCCTCTCTGTCTGCCTGCCTGCTCCCCTCCTCCCAGCAGCCTCTCCACCTCATCTCCCGGATATAGCAGGGTGAATCAATTAGTAAGTGTGATGCTTGCCCCTGACTTGCTCTCTCCTGTCCCCTCTCCTTCTGGTCAGCCACCTCCCTATGAAGTGATTTCCGTACATTGCTTGTTCATGCCCACCTCCTGAGTAACCATATGATCCTTGTCCACCTGTTCCCTGGTTATGCCATATTGTCTTGTCTACTCTCATGAGGTCCTTTCCACCTTTCCTCCCACCTCCCACCCTACAGCGGCCTTCTGATCCCTCTACTTCCTCACTAAGACCTGCCAACTGAAACACACTGGGCACCATCTGAACCTCCATGCCCAATTTAATATTACTGCTGCCCGCACCTATGGCCCAATCACTCTACCGAAGGTGTCAGCTTTGGCCACCCCCAAGTCTACCCTCATTTTAGGTGAGCAATGCGGCCCTGTAACAGAAATAATTCGGTCAGTGTTACACTAAAACCCAAGCAGTTTGCCCCCTCCAATTACAGCAATTTTCCCTCCTCTTTCTTGACAGTAGCCAGTTTTCTAACCCTAGCAGTAGATAGTTCACAAGCAAAATTAGCACACCACAACACTAGCCAGCTCAGAGGTCCTAGCAGTAATCAAGTCACACACAGTTTGCCTACTCCCACAGACGTAGTTGGCATACAGTCATTTATATAGTCTGCTTCATTATGCCCCTTCCTCATAGTAGTCAAATGTTGCCCAAGCAGCACAGTGTACAGGACCCTTTTCCCCCAATCAATAACAATCCAGCTTCCTAGTGTTCCAGTTCACCCAATCTCGACTTGCCCTCCTCCAAGGCTCCACCCTCACCGACCATTTAATAGAGGTCGGGGCCAGGGTGGGTGGTGTGGAACAAAGAACAGCTGTCCTCCTCTGATTGTGACTGGACTATTTGCCTTTTATGGCCCAGTCACACAGTCAAAAGGTCACGCCCTATTAGCTGATTGGCCGCTCCTTCCTGAGTCGCCAGCTTGCAAAGTTGTGGCCAATGTGGCCCCGGTATGCATGGCCTGTCCCCCACCAACAAGAGCTTCCTTGTCGATCACCGATGTGATCCCATCCTCCCCCACCACCGATGCAGCTCCCAGAATGCCTGCCCCAACCCCTTCCAGCGACAAGCCCTGGTCTGGAAAGAACAGCTCTCCTCCCCTGATTGCAACTGGGCTAATAGTTGCTATAGATATTAAAAAAGGATGGGTCCCAGCACCGACCCCTGGGGCACACCACTCCCACCCTGGAATGCACCCCATTTGCCTTACCACCACCCTCTAATTTCAGTCTTTCAACCAGTTCTCCACCCACCTTGTTATTTTCTGTCCCACCCCTAAGCCTTCCAGCTCATTTACCAGCCTTCTATGTGGCAAAGTGTCAAAGGCCTTGCTGAAATCTGGGTAGGCCACATCCTCCCCCATCCACCTTCCTTGTTACCCAGTCGAAAAATTCAGTTAAGTTTGTCAGGCACAACCTCTGTCCCATAAAACCAAACTGCCTTGGGTCCTGGAGGCAGTATAGCACATTGGGTAAAGGCTCTGTGCTACAGATCTGGAGACCTGGGTTTGAAACCAGCAACCATCTAAGTGCATACTGTGTGATCCTGAGCAAGTTACTTAACTCCCTTGTGCTCCAGGTTGCATCTGGAAACAAGCTTCAGCTTAGTGTGCTACTCCTGGCTAAACAGTGTTCCTTTCCCCCACTTCCCCTGTAGACCATTGACAACCAGGTGTTCCACTATTCTTTCCTTCAGCAGTATTTCCATTACTTTTCCCACTGTTGTGGTCAGGCTGACCAGTATGTAGTTCATGCATCCTCCCTGTTCCCACTTTTGTATAGTGGGACCACATCAGCCCTCCTCCAATCCCTGGGCATGTCACCAGTTTACAAAGACAGGGTGAGCAGGGTAGTCGGAGGCCCTACTAACACCTCCCTTAGCTCCCTCAGTGTCCAGGGGTGCATCTATCTGGCCTATAGCCTTATTGCTACCAGTTCCATGAGGATCCTTTCTTTTGCAAATGAACCTGTGTCCTTTTCTGTGATCTCTCCATCCTTAATACCTAATGCTGGCCCATTTCCTGCCCCCTCCTTTGTAAAAACCAAACAGAAGTATTTGTTCAGTATTTCTGCTTTTTGGTGGTCATCTTTTACCCTCCCTCCATCCACCCTTTTCAGACACTCAGTATCTCCCCTTGCCTTCCTTTTCTCCCTGATATACCTGCATGTAAAAGGTTTTATCCCTCCTTACCACAATATCCACTGGCTGGCTTGTGTCAAGGGTCCCAGACCCCCACACAGGTGTGGGTCTGGTGCCAATGTGCACTTTGTATGTGGAGCCATTTTGGTTTGCCTGCTGTGTGCTGTAGTGTAGTGGATTATGATGAACTGGTTTTGCTTGATTCTGTACTGACCGCTTCATTTGCAGCAGATCCTGGAGTCCTTTGCGGTGGGAGATTGTCCTACAGTGCATGTTAAGAGTTTATATAGGCTCTCATCTTTTGTTTACTGGCTCCACTGTACTCTCTGGGCTAAGTTCTGTCATGGACTGACTTATGCCCAGGGAAGAGCAGAAGTGGAAAACATCTGATCAGAGGTTGTGGAAGCTCAAATGTGCACTGCAGGCTATTGAAACTTCTATTGCCTGTTGCTCTGGTGCCAGCTGCAGGGAGTTCTGGGACTGGTTGTGGCTCCAGATATCTGCCTAGAGATGGTCACAGTTGGTCTGCTGCGGTGTGCTATACTGCAATGGAGTGGTCGTTGGAAATTCCAAATCGTTTGGGGGGAATTTAGAGGAAGGATTAGGAAGTACTTCTTCACTGAGAGGGTGGTGGACAACTGGAATGGGCTGCTGAGGGAAATGGTGGGAGGGTTCACGAGGGCATGGGATAAGCACAGAGGGCAACTGGCACGGGGGGGAGGACTACAGAAAAGGCCTAGTGGATATCTAGGCAAACTGGGCAGACTAGGTGGGCTTGCAGTCCCTTTCTGCCGTCACATGCCTATGTTCCTATGTATTCTACAGGCAGATTGGTGAAAAGGGAGGGGGGGGATCCACTATACCACCAGGGAAGCATTCATTGTGCCTTGAATATCTGTCTCTTGGTGTCTTTATCCTGCCCCGTGTTGGTTGATGTGTGAAGCAACATGACCTCCTACCCCCAAAAAAGATTAGTTCTAGGGGCACAGGAGCAAGGAGTCTTCCTCCCTCCCCCAACCATGACATCCCCCTGAGTGACCGAGTCCATTCTAAAAGCCAGGTTGATGGTGTGGTACAGGTCTGGTATCCCTCCCCCCAACCCACTTTTTTTTTATTTTAACCTCTACAGAACCTTCCCAACTGACTAGCTGATCAGTATTTTTATTTTTCATACTGACCCATTTTACCTTTTATATCTACAAGTTCGGCAGGACATGGAGTAGGAGGACACTGACCATATGTATCAGATAAGTATTGTTTTTTTTTTTTGTTTACCCTACATTGTTTGTCATATAGTAGTTCATAATGAGCTGCAGATCCTTTGTGAGCCCATTGCTGTTCTTGTTTTACAGGTACGAATGGCTGCTGTAGGAGACACTGGGTTGGAGCTGTACCTTGTGCTTTAGAAAGGAGGCTATGGGCTGGGGGTATGGGATGGGCAGTAAGGTTGGGAACTCCAGGGAACACCACACAACCAATTTGCCAAGACTCGTGAGGTTTAAACCCTGTTTTTTGTTTTCTTGCTTTGTGCGCTTTGCATTCTAATGCCTGCATTGATGTAGTGTTTTTGTTTTGCAACAAGTACTGTCTCATATATGTGTGTGTATGTGTAATAGATAACCCACTGTATGGTGTGCGGTCACACTCTGATATATGCACGCCTTGGTGTGTGTGTTGTTACACACGAGGCCACAGGCCGAGTGCATCAACTACACAAGCCGTGCATCTATCATTGCGCGACTGCACACCCCACATTGGGTTATCTGTCTTATAAAATGGCAAAATTGTTTTGGAGGGGAGTAAAAGTGCAGGTGTGTGGCCACACTCTGATATACACACGGTCACCTAATGGTGTTTGTCCAATGCGATTGATAATCCCATTATAGATATAATACACACACACACACACACACACACACACACACACACACACACACACATGCTTCACTTGGAACAGCTCCTTGATACCGAAAATCATTTTACTCACTGTGCATGTGCTCCCAATCTGAAGAGGCTCTCTTCTCCTTTTGAAGATAAACCTGGAAATACCAGTGAGGCCCTGCATATCAGGGAGGCTTCCATACCATTTTCTGTAGACCAGAACCATCCATTTTTCACAAATCCATTTTCTGCAAACCAAAACCATTGGTGGTCATTCCTCTAACTAAATGTCCACCCCCTTCCTTGTGATTTTGAGTCAAACATGGGGTAACAGACTTTAGTACCTCCTATAGACATAGCCCCCAAGAGCTCCATCTTCTTTGGAATTCACAGACAACTTTCTCACTCAGGAACCCTTAAGCAAAGCTTCCTCTGCTGAGGTTGTAGATACTTGCAGATGAATACTTGTGTTTTTGTTGAATTTTATGTGTCGCCATCTTTACTGCAGCCTAATACACTGAAACAGAACTGCAGCACTGCTAAAATCACACTGCACACTGAAGTGCACTACAGGTGTTGATGCAGTGCTAATTAACATAATTCGCACACACTGAAAAAGCAATGCAACACTGCTTCAGGCAGTGTTGCTGACACATCACTGCTTCAGGCAGTGTTGATGACAAAACACTGCTACTTGCGGTACTTTTACAGTGAGATTGCAGTGCTAATTAACATAATACGCACACACTGAAAAAGCAGTGTAAAACTGCTTAAGGCAGTGTTGCTGACATAACACTGCTTCAGCCAGTATTGCTGCACCAACACTGCTTCAGGCAGTGTTTATAACAAAACACTGCTAATTGCAATACTTTTGCAGTGTGATTGCAGTGCTAATTAACATAATTCGCACACACTGTGTCAGCACTGCATGTACACCAACAGAGACCTGAAGATGTACTGATTAAACGCTGATGGACTGCATTCTGGAATGCAATGTGCAGGAAGTGTACACTGCTACTGTAACACTGAAATAACACCATATAGTGACTATCTGAACACTTCACTTCCCTCTGGGTCTGCACTTTTCTGCTTTCCTTACCACCTGTTATCTTTATAGTGTAACCAAACAAGAAACTGAAAACTAAGTTGAATCCTTATATATTTTACTGAACTCAAATGCTTGCAGTTGGTGTGTGAGCAAAAATTCCAAGCAGTGATTTTCTAAACAACTTGCACATTCATCTGAAACATTTTAATGGCAATGCCCAAAGCTAGCTCTTCATAGCAGCTTTAATGTCCTTGATGAGAGTTAAGATGTGGCAAAGCTTACTCTGTAGAATTAATTAACTCATTGAAATTCCACTATAGCACTCTTGGGCCTTTCAGTTCTAGCAGCTTAAGTTCAGGATAAGCAGCCAAAATATCCCAAAGCAAGTAAAGACAAATACAGAATAAACAGAAATTGATGTGTATAGCGTGAAGTACAAAAGGTACCTTCTATAATCCCACAATGATATCATAACACTATATCCAGAGCAATAACTGCTGTGAAAATAAGAATGTCTAGTGTTAACAACAGTCCCATTTGCCTTTGGGTGACAAATAATTGCTGTCAAAATATTGTTGGGGGGGGGAACAGGAAGTTGGTAGGAAACATGCACTCATGTGACTCCATCACCCTTTCTTAATGGGGCACTTGGGATAAAGCTATGGAAGAGTAGAGCTTTCAGAGTGATATGTAAATATAAAAAGAGTAAAAAGAAACCAGGCAGTTGAAACTTTGTTGCAGTATGAGTTTGCAAGTAGAGATGCAGTGAATTATTAATCTGCCCACGAAGTGGGCACTTCGCATCCACGGAGCACAACGCAAAGTGGGCCCTGTAAAGTGCTCAGTTCACATTATTGTTACCACTTTCGCATTCTCATTATGCCTTAACGCGAAGTAAGGCAAAGTGAGAAGAAAATAGGCACATCACATGGCTTGCAGTACTGTAAGTCATATGCTTTAGCCAAGCAGGAAGGAAGGAAGTGAGTCAGAGAAGCAGTTTCACTTTCTCCTTTGCATTTGTAGAGGGAGAAAGAAAAATTGTGAGAGGACAGGAGTTTGCTTAGCTTTCGTTTCTTTTTACTGCCAGAACCCAGAACAGCTTTATTAAAAGCTATTTTATTTAGTTTTTGTATTGTCTTAGTGTTTTTTTTTTGTAAGTGAATTTTTTTGTGTAAGTTTTGTTTTGTTTTGTGTGTGTGACTGACTGTGTGTGTGTGTGCGTGTTGTCCCGTGGACTCAGGAGGATGGAGGGTAACATAGGAGAAGGTGAGTCACTGGCCCATGGGCGTGTTAGGAGGGGAGGAGTGCGGATCTGTGGGGGGTGCAGCGGTCATGTGATGTTGGACCGCTCCAGACTCCTGCCCAATGTTGCTTCCCCCGCTGAAGCAACAGGAGCAGCTGCACCAATGCCACCAATGGCTGCTGCACGTCCACCTTCTCCGCCACTACCACCACAACCACCACCACCACTAGCAGCAGCTGTTGGGGCTCCAGCAGCACCCTCTCCACCACCTCCACAGCCACAGGAGGTGGCTCCAGCAATTGTAGGTGGTGGTAGGACTCATGCTCAATGTGTGAGGACTGTGTCTGGTCCCCACCGCGCAGCTCCCCAGTGTGGGAGTTTTTTAATTGTGTGGGGGGAGACAGCACAGTGGTGGAGTGCCATGTGTGTGGTGTGCTGGTGCACCATGGCTCCCCTGTGACACATTTGGGGACCGGTGGCCAGTGCACCCACATGCTGAACCACCACAGGGCAGAGTGGCAGGCTGCCATAGAAGGGGCCAGGCATCCACCTGCTGGCCCTTCCATGACAGTGGCCAAGGGTGCTGCTGGGGTGGGAGATGTGCCTTGCAGCAGTCACTGCCACAGCACAAGAAGGAGGGCTACTACATCAGCTGCTCCACCACCACCACCTCCACCTCCACTGCCACCACAGCCACCAGCACCACCCTGTCCACCACCAGCCCCACTACCTGGATTACCCGCTGCAGTGGACCCCGCCACAGTTCCTACAAGCCAGTCTGACCTCGGCCTGGTATGGGCAGTGCTCGAGGGAAATAATGAGTGTTTCAGTTCTTTGGAGCAGCAGGTTAACAGAGTAGAAGCACAGCAGCAGCAAATACTTTCAATGCTGCACCTACTGCTGGATCACCATGGCATCCCATGGCCATAGTAAGTCGGGGGATTGTTTTCTGTCCCCCCACACCTACCCCTATCCCTGATCCCACCCCACTACTGTGTTGTACTTTTTCTGTGTGTTTTTTATTTGTTATAGTTTAATCATTCACATTTTCCCTTCCAGGGGAATCTTTCTTGCACCACATAGTGCAATACATTTTAGTGAAAACCAGTCGTAATTTCATTACAGTGTGTCACGTGACAGAGGAATTCCTGTTCTGAAAATCTACCCACATTCTGCCTCCCTTCTCAGCAACGTTAAGACGTGATGGCAGGGAGAGCGCGTGTGCATGCTCCTTACAGTGAATATCTGATTGTCCAGAAGGTTTCCGAATGTTTCTTTACATCATAATGGTCTGTTTGTGGTGAAATGTGTGGCCACGTTTCCAGTAAGAAGAGCCTTGTTAGTGGAAACATCCCGCATTTCACCACAAAGTGAACCTTATAACATAAGGAAACATTGGTTGGGATAGCTGCCGGACATTCACTATAGTGAAGCATGTACCTGCACTCCCCCTGCATCACATCCTAACGTTGCTAAAAAAGGGTGGCAGAATGTGGGAGGCTTTTCTGATTGGTAATTCCTCTGTCACATTACTCACTGTAATGAAATTATGGGTGGTTTTCACAGAAGTATATTGCACTCTGTGGACGAGAAATATTCCAGTGGTAATAATGACCCCACATATTAGTTTATGTGCATCACCATAACTATGTAATGTGGTGACTGTCTGTAAAGCAGCAGCACAACAATCTGTTGATATCTCTGACCTATATTTTTTAATGCTATGTTACAACTTCCTTTACTTACATCCTGACTGACTGGAATGATACGATAATTTGCAGTAGTTGAGTCTGCTGTACTACCTTTTTTCATGTGTGAAACATTGAAAGGAGCATTCCTTTTAAATTGGTGCTGACCAGGTCTTTGTCATTGTTTTTCTCTGCTTTTCTCCATCACATCAAGTAGTTGTTATATATCACTTCTGTTGTTAATTAACAGTTATGCATCAGGCAGTGTTTTATGCCACCATGGAACAATAGTTATTGAAAAGCAGCTACAAATAAATACAAAGCTGGTCTGAACAATATTGGAAGATGTGCTCATTTTTTTTCCGTACATGAAAAAAGTAGTCAAGTAAGTAAAGCAGACATACATTGTGAAAAGAACTGTATCTTTCAAGTCACGACTCGGAGGTAAGTAGTGGTGGGTGCGGCAATGTAAAGTAGCATAAAAAAGTACAGTTCAGAACTGTGAGGACATTCTTGCAATGCTGCTTTAATTGTAAAAATGTCAGTATAACATCATGAGCTCACAGTAACAATCGCAGAACACACAAAAGTGGCACAGAGTCCCCAGATTTTTTTCTGCCATCCCAGAATGCATCCTGCTTGTGTGCAGAAAATTGACAAGTGGTAACAAAGTGAAATGAGACTGTTTCAGCACATACAAAGTCCTCCAGAATTAATGGCGCACTCAGTCATGCGCATAAAAGTGGCACAGAGTCCCCAGATTTTTTTCTGCCATCCCAGAATGCATCCTGCTTGTGTGCAGAAAATTGACAAGTGGTAACGAAGTGAAATGGGATTGTTTCAGCACATGCAAAGTACCCCAGAATTTATTCCTCAGTCACTCATGCATGCAGTGCCCCTAAAATGATGACCGCGAGAGAACTGTTGCTGGTCCAATGTGTGCTGTGATTCAAGCAAATGCAATGTGATCATCACAACTGGATGGAAAGGTGCCCTTTGTCTGTACACTAATAGTAGCCTTGGTGAGTTGATATATATAGATATCTATTTCTGTAGTTTGTAGGTGAGGAGGGTTGACATAGACATGTACTCATGGTATTGTTCTGTATCACAGGTGACAGATACTGTTGGAGTGCACATTCCAGTGCTCAATTAGAACTTTATGTGTAGAAATTTACAATGGATAACTGTCAAGCACATGAAGGTAAGTATTTTTTTATTTGGGTGGGGGGAAGCATATTTGCAGGTTTGTCTGTAATGGTTACTTATTTTCTTACTTCTTCACAGATTTCATCTGCATCCTTTTTGAGCCTGGTGTGATGGCCATGGTCATCTAATGAATTGACTTCTGGATGTTGCATGTGCACCCCAGCCCGGGGGTGGGGCTGATGTAGAAGAACTTGTTTGGATAAGGCCACTTTGTCAGAACAACAAAGCAACTGGAAGTTTCCTAAAAAAAGAAATGAATGACTACTTACGTTTTTTTTTATCATTTAACACTTTCTCCCTCCTTGCAGCCACAGTCCTGCCCCATATCAAGCCACCGCTCCACTCCACCGCTGACCCCGCTGCTTGCATGCCCAGCTGGTAGATGCTACTACACCTGTGAAAGGGGACCCCCATAGCCCCCATGCCCGGTGAGGAAGCCAGTACCAGCATATGCCTCCAGGCATTGTCGGCCGGAGAAGCTGCGGCCATCAAGCTGTTACGGACCCGTGCTGACATTTCCCATGTTCTCCCCATTTGGGATCGTGGATGTACAATGATGTCAGTGCACACACATGCAGACGTCCACCGTGGTCCCCCCTTAGTTACACTATCAGTTGCGGTACCTCCGGGCATCCCCATTGGGCGTGGTGTAGAGTCCCCAACCCACCCCAGGACTGGGAGAGCTGTTTCCCAACACTCAATCCCAGTTCTCACCTACCGACCTCTGACAACCCGAGCTCATTCCCGAACCCGGGTCGCCGGCGTAGCGCGAGGTGTGGCATCCAGCGCCTCAACCCTCAGTGCTTCTGGGCAGGCTGACTTCTTACAACTTAATTGTTATGTGTTTCTCCCTGGTTCTCAAATCTCAATCCCTAAAGTCAAGTTACATTTCAAAGACACATCTTGTCAACTAACACAACCTGTTGTGTGCAATATTTGCTGCAGTCTTTACAAAACAATGAAATGGATGAAATAAAATCTTCATACTTACCAGAATGGATTTCACATGGATATTACATCGCTTCCTCTCTGTACAGTACAGCTACAGCATCATTCCCAACGAGTTTTAGTGATGGATCCTTATTTTTTGTTGCCCTGTAAAAGAAACAAAAGAAGTGTACTGTATGTGTTTTACCATTGTGGCTCTGAAAAGCTACATAAAACAAAACATACAACTTAAGGAAGTGAAGCAGCATAACAAACATGAGTACACATACTTACTTTATGGTTTAAATATTAAGAAGCTGGTGGTGGTGATCCGTGGGGGGCAGACAGACTCATAGTGGAAGACTTGGATAACATCAGCCCCTGTGGTGGTGAAGGTGGTCTTGGGGGGCAGACAGACTCATGGTGACAGTGGTGGCAGTGGATAACATCAGTCCTGGTGGTGGTGAAGGTGGTCCGGGGACAGGCAAACTCATGGTGGCAGACTTGGATAACATCAGTACCGGTGGTAGTGGTGGTCCGGGGGGGCAGACAGACTCATGGTGGCAGACTTGGATAACATCAGTCCCAGTGGTGGTGAAGGTGGTCTGGGCAGCAGACAGACTCATGGTGGCAATGAGTAACATCAGTCCCAGTGGTGGTGACGGTGGTCTAGAGGGCAGACAGACTCATGGTGGCAGACTTGGATAACATCAGTCCCAGTGGTGGTGGTCCGGGGGGGCACACCACCTTTTAAATACTGCAGTTAAAACCTGCCAACATTAACCATATCATCATCCTCATAAAGAAAACTGCCCTCACAGTCATCTATGTCTGATGTCTGACCACTGGGAAATTCTTTCTCCATTGTGCCATCATCTACTTCAGTGGTGGGCCGTTTCAGGCAGCCACTGCCAGTGCCACCAGGATGCTCCTTTTCCACATCAGCAAGACCACCATGACGAGGCCAGGGTACAAATACCAAGGTTGTAGTCTGTGCTGGTATGTGCCTCTCATTCATTTTAATGAATGTTAGCAAACTAACATTTGCAGAAGACAGGTTTGTCCGACGATCCCTGACTATTACACCTGCTGAGCTGAATACCCTCTCAACACTTACTCTGGAGGGTGGGCACAAGAGGTACTTCAGTGCCACTGCAGTCAGCTCTGGCCATTCACTGACCTTTCTACTCCAGTACAAAAGAGGATCTTCACTTATTGTCAGATGCCTGTTTTCATACAAATATGACTCAACCATTCTCTGTGCTGCACTAAGTCCAATTGTTGATGCATCATCCTGTTCTCCCAAATCATTTATTTTACAAATACCCACTTGGGACAAAGCCTCCAAAAGCAGGTTGACGCCACCCACTTTGTATGACAGACCACCTGGAACTACAGTCCCCTTCCCCTTGCAGGATATGCATGATGATCCTCCAGGTACACCTTCAGCCGGATTATGCTGCTGAAGTTTGCTGACATTGGCACGTGACTTCTGGCCCCATGAACCAGCGCACCAGTTGACCACTGATATTTTTGGCCTGTTCAGGCCCTCCTTCCAGTACTGATGCAATTCCACGTTTGTGTCGTGGGTCCAGCATTGTTGCTATGGCAAAGTTGTCACTACGCTGAATGTTCACAATGTGATGATTATGGTCGAATACTGTCAGCATGTGTTGCAGCAACATACTGCTGCCACCATCTCCGGCAACATCAAGACTATGCTGTACATTCACCAATGTCTGCCTCAGCACCCGCAGCAGTGGAATTGATTGGCTAATGGAGGCAGACTCACCACTCATTGCCTGTGTGGCATGTTCAAAAGGCCGCAAAATTGTTATTACAGAGTCCATGAGGTACCACTGTTCAGTCATCATAGACATGGAGGCCCTGGAACTGTCACGGCTAGTGTGCATAACAAAATATTCTGAGATGGCTTTGTACTGTTCATACAATCTCTCTGCTATGTATAACGTGGAGTTCCATCAGGTGACAACTTCCAGCTTCAAGCGGTGCTGAGGCAGGCTGTTTAGCATCTGCAACTGCCGCAGTTGGTCACGGGCCTTTTCAGATCTTGAAAGTGAGAGCAGATACATTGCGCAACGGTCAGCATTTCCTTTATATCAGAGTGCTGCAGAAGCTCCTGAACCACAAGATTTAAACAGTGGGCCATGCATGGAACACGAAAAACACCACCATTAGTGATGCATTTCACCACATTTGACCCATCGTCACTTGCTATGAACCAAGCTCTCAGGGACAGAGGGTTTAGTTATCTGTCAATTTCAGTCAGTACCATGTCCAACATGTTCTCACCAGTGTGTGAACAGGTCACACTGCGCATAGCAATTGTTGCATGCTGGCGAATTCCAGGAAGATTGCTACCATGACAATCCACCTTACTGCACTGATTATTCACACTACTAACATCACAAATAACCCCCGGCACCTGCACCCAGTGTGCAGTTATACACAGATATGAACTCCCAGCTGTTTTGCTACTTGTCCACATATCCATACTTAAATGGATGAATGGAGAGGAGGAATGTTGAAGGGCATGTCTTACTGAGTCAGATACAGTGCGGAACAACTCAGGAACAGCACAGGTAGAAAAGTATGTCCTAGATGGGACTTTCCATTTTGGACAGGCAGATGCAGCAAACCGCTGGAACCCAGAATTCTCCACAAAGGAGAAGGGCAAAAGATCAATTGCCAGCATTTCCGCTACAGCAGCATTAAGTTCACGTGACACTGTATGATTGGGGGGTACTTCAGCTTATGCACAAAAACACTCTGTAACGTGGGCTGACTTAAGCGTTTTACACGTGGTCTGTTGTTGGTCACAAATGGTTGTGCTTTGTGATGAATGGCATTAGCAGGGGATGGAGTGTGGACATTTGAAGAAGACGGCTGCACAGGTGATGATAACAAACCCAGAAATTATGTTATTTTGCCACATTTGCCAACCGGGGTTGATGTACCACTTGCACTAGACATATTGCATTCACCACCACCTCCACCACAAAAACTGCTACTATCACCAGCACTGAACAACATTTCAAAGTCATTATGGTCCTCCACCTCATCATGCCTGTAGTAATCCTCTGCTCTTATTACCACACTACTGCACACGTTTAATTTCCTACTGGGCTTAACAGTCATGGAAGGGGATAACATGCTGGCTATGGTTGCCGGTGACAAGGGTGAACGCCCTACTGTGGTATTAGCTGCAAGCTTGAGCTGGGTCCACAGAGCCAAGTGCCTATTCTTAAGATGCGTATGCTGTTCTCATGTCCCCAGATGGCTCCCCTTTTTACCTCGACTCACATGCACATGGCAAACCTGGCAGATTGCAATTGAATCATCATTTGCATCTTGAACAAAAAAATCCCAAACAAGGGAGTGTGATACTCTGCTTTTAACATGTTCATGATGATGTGGCTTATTTAGGTCTGTTATTTTAAGCACTGAAGTGGGGGGGGGCACGTGATGTTTCTGGCACTGCAGACCGGGACTGCAACTGACCACCATGACTACCTATCATATTGATTACTGGGTCATCATCATCGTCATCAACTAAAAGTGGTAGATCACAAGTTTTTAAAGGGGGGATTCCTGCAAACAGACTCAGACACAGCCACTTTTAATTTCTTTTTCTCCCGTTCCCAACTGGGGTCAATTACATCATCATCATATTCATCAACATCACACACATCCACATCTTCTGCTTGGATGCTAGCATGTGGACTGCATTTTGCAACAACAGCAACATCATCATTATCATCACATTCATCATCAGCATCTACACCAGCATCACCTGATATTTTTTCACCACACTGTGAATCACTGCATGGAAAATGCGTGATGTTAAGTGCCACAATGGATGGAATATCACATTGTATGCTATCATTGACATAATAATCAAAATCCTTAGGTTCAGTTACTGGGAAGTATGACATCATCTACGCTGCCACTCACTTGCACTGCTTCACACTCAATATGTTTGGATAAGGTACACTGGTCAGAATTAGAACTTGACGCAACAATGCTAATACTACCTCCACCACCACTAACACTAACATCAGTAACACTAACACCACTTGCTGGGAAAACATCATCTCCTCCAACTATGAGTGAAGCTACTGATTGGGCTGTTAAAAACATTGCAGGAGAAATACCTTTCCTCACGTCAGCAATGCACTTCTGTGTCTGTGTACTACTACCACACCCACAGATCATCTTACTGCCAACATTGCCATGGCGAGAAATAGCTTTGCTTACACATCTCTTTGCAGGCATTTTGGGGGATCAACCACAAATATTATTACCAAATTCAGATTTTGATATGTTCACTCTCTGATTGGAGGGACACTGGCTGGATGTGAAGCCAAATAAACAACTGTGGCTTCAGCAACAGATAAGAGACTACTCTGAGACTGTCACGGAATTAAAACAACTTCAGTAACCAGTGGTGCTGATGGGGTCACAAAAACAATCCAGCCTGGTAAAAATACCTTTTCAACGTGGGGTTGGGGGGGGGGAGCACTGAATACAGACAGTGCTGATTTTTATGGCACTACAAGCAGCAAAACTAAGAAGAGAGAACACAATCACAGTACAAAATCAGGCAGCTGCAGTGGATAGCAGGTTCACACTGCTGCGTTTAGTTGTAATTACACTAGTCTGTGTCACAAAAAAGGTGTATTATTTGATGCACACAACACTGCACACACACTCACACACAACACTGATCAGTTTGTGTACAATGCTGAATGAGGAATGCGACACAAATGCAAAAGTTTAGTGTACTATGCCAAGTTAATGTAAATTTGTAATTTAAACAACCTGACCTTATGAAATGCTGCACCACATCCACACAACAAACAGCAAGAAAATTTGTACTATTACTGACAATATTACTATGTGTACATTAACACAGTCAGTTATATAACAAAAATATAACCAAAAAACAAGGAAATTACTATTTCTCCAACTTAAATCTACCTACATCACAGATACACCCCTCCCCCATTGCACACTTTCACTGTATTTAACCACACACACTCAATGTTGTGAATTAACATTCAAAATCCACACACAAACAAAAATACTTGATGATATGAGCACAGGAGGGTTTCCTACAATCAGTGAACTTAAGTTGGATCCCCCCCAAAAAACAAAAATGCTTTTTGAACAGCTTTTATAAGATTTCTATTACAGACAGCTATCAGCGCACACTGTCTCCTACTCTTTCCTACTCATACTACCCTGAAATGAGGCTGTGCAGATCAATATAGAGCCCACATGACCTGAAATCCCATGAATCACTGCAAAATTCACCTTTGGAGCTCAAAAACAATGCCAAGTGAGGCAAAGTGAACTACCATCAATGCACATCGCCTTAAAATTGGAAGAGTAGTGGCCCGGGGAAGTGGAGTAATGCGAAGTCAGCATTCTTAATGGACTTTGCGTTCCTCATTATAATGCAAAGTACTCCACTTCGCATTGCAGAGCACTCTGTGAATCCACCTTTGCTCCACGAATCACTTCATAGAGCGGATTGAGCCCACTTCGCCCACCACTATTTGCAAGTCATAATTTCCATGTCATGTAGATGGCAGAAAATCAAAAATTGTAACTGATTGTGTCAGAGCAGTTATATGGCCATACTGAAGTATATTATTCCTTTCCCTTTAACCTAGACATATGTGTGTTTCAGAAGCTGTAATTCATGTATGCATTTTTTGCTATGATGTAGTCATTACTTATTAATACCATTTGTATATGGTACTGTAATACACAATAATAAAACAATGCATAAACTAATGGAACATAATTTGTTCTTATGTGATAATAGTGACACAAGTTATTTTTAAAAGTAAAAAAAAATTATTCAGAAGGAAGAACCTCAAATCTAGACTTGAATTGTTCATATAATATAATAACTGCATTGTTTAGGTTCCAGTGGATTCCTTAGTTATCTGGAGATTAACCTTATCTGGTGCGGATCTGCTCTAGTGCAAAGTTTCTGAATAGTTTTAGGTAGGGATGGGCGAACTAGCTCTGCTGCAGTTCTGACCCCACCCCCAACCGGGCTGATTCAGCTCTGACCGGAAAAACCTAGCATTTCGTGGCTTGACCCAGATTGCCGAGTTGGCCTGGTTCAGAAGTGGAGTCCAGTCAGAAATAACACTCTCACCATGGAAATGGTAGTGCAGACTGCAAAAAAGTGCAGAAAAAAAGCATTTATTTTTTTCTCCAATCTCTGCCAAAGACTTCCGAGTCCCTGGACTGACCAAAAATCAGAAAAACTCATGACCCTGGGGCACTGAATGGAGCAAACCAGTGAGGGTCTTTGTTCTGTGATTGACATATGCTCTAGCCAATCTTCTGAGTCAGTCACCAAAGAACCTCTCTAGGAAACTGGGTAACGAGTGCATTTTGGGATTTGTAGTTGAGACAGTCATGTGTGTGTGTAGATCCCCCCAAAAAATGGATAAAATGTTGTTAGAGAGGGAGAGGGAGACGGTGACAGGGAGAGGAGAGGAGAGTAGAGACTGAAAGGCCAACAAATTCAACAGTAGAGTGCAGAGTACACAGCAGCAGAGTGCAGATGTTACAGACTCCACAGTAAAACAATAAACCACCCATTTTTATTAGTCAGAGAGAGAAAGAGAGAGAGAGTGAGAGTGAGAGTGAGACAGAGTGAGAGAGAGAGAGAGATAGAGAGAGAGAGAGAGTACGTATAGAGAGAGAGAGAGACCAACAAATTAAAAAGATTCAGACAAGACAGGGAGAGTAATTGAAGGTCATTGCACCTTATTAATTTTGAGGGGGGCTTTTAGTGCCATAGATTTTGAAGAGGGTGTCACCCATGTCTCAGACTCTGTGTTGCCCATCTCTGTGCTGCCCTGAAAGGTCACACTGCTCTAGATTCTGTGTTGCCCATCTCTGTGCCATAGTGCCATACTGATTGTAATGGGGGGTATCACATCTTAGACTCTGTGCTGTTCATCTAGTGCCATACAGATTGTGAAGGGAAGGGGGTCACGTCTCAGACTCTGTGTTGCCCATCTCTGTGCCTGATCTAGTAGTAAGTCATATAGTGCCACACATATTTTGAAAGGTGGTCGTCAGCCACATCTCAGACTCTGTGTTGCCAAACTCTGTGCTGCCTGAAAGGTCATACTACCCAAGACTCTGTGTTGCCCATCTCTTGCCATACAGATTGTGAAGGGGAGGAGTCACATCTCAGGCCCTGCTTTGCCCATTTCTGTACCTAAACTAGTACTAGGCCATAGAGTGCCTCACATATTTTGAAAGGGGGGATATCACCCACTTCTTAGACTCTGTGTTGCCCATTTCTGTGTCTGAACTAGTAGTAGGTCATATAGTACCTCACATATTTGAGAGGGGGGTGTCACCCACATCTCAGACTTTGTGTTGCCTATCTCTGTGCTGCTCTGAAAGGTCATACTGCCCTAGACTCAGTGCTACCCATCTCTGTGCTATAGTGCCATACAGATTGTGAAGGGGGCAGCACATCTTAGATATGTGTTGGTCATATCTGTGCCTGAACTACTACCAGGTCATGTAGTGCCCCACATATTCTGAGAGGGTGTCACATCTCATACTCTGTGTTACCCATCTCTGTTCCTGAACTACTACTAGGTTATATAGTGCCTCCTGTATTTTCAGAGGAGAGTGTCACATCTTAGACTTTGTGTTGCCCATCTCTGTGCTGCCCTGAAAAGTCATACTGCCCTAGACTCTGTGTTGCCCATCTCTGTGCCATAGTGCCATACAGCTTGTGAAGTGGCGGGCATCACCTCTTTGATTCTGTATTGGCCATCTCTGTGCCTGAACCACTATAAGGTCATATTTTGCCTCACATATTTTAAGAGGGTGTGTCACATCTCAGACACTGTGTTGCCCATCTCTGTGCCCAAACTACTATTAGGTTATATGGTGCCTCTTGTACTTTATGTGGGGCTTACCACATCTCTGACGCTGTGTTGCCAATCTCTGTGCTGCTCTGAAAAGTCATAATGCCCTAGGTTTTGTGTTTCCTGTCTCTGTACCATGGTGCCACACAGACTGTGATGGAAGTGTCACATCTTAGACTCAGAGTTGCCAATCTCTGCATCCAAACTAATACTGCTAAGTTAGCATTTAAGTTAGACCCCAAAAAATGGATTCAGAATCAGAGTCTGTTATGGAACTGGAACATGTGGCCAGCACCAGCAATATGGCTGAAATTGGTGCAAGTAGCAATTAAAACATTTCCAGAAAACAAATTCAGAAAAAAAGGGAAATTCACTGCTGAAGTATCATTAATACAAGTGATAAAAGTGAAGCAACACAACCAGAAAAAGATAATAAATCTTATTGTAATTAAATTATTGGAAGCTTGACTGGTACCTGGATATTGTTGCTTCTTTCCTTCATCAGAAAGCAGCTCCTCTGATGAAGAACAGGTTATAAATGTATAAGAACAAGATCATGATCACAATGTAGCAGGTACTCTCTTCCGAAGGACATGAATCAGAATGTGATACTGATGAGGAAGATGCACAAAATAGATGATTTGATGCGTTTTATTGGACCAAGAGAGATTTACAGAATATCCTGAAACTTTTGAACTCACAGAGTTCTTCCTCAGAAGGAATGATGAGGTAGAGGATGCTACCTGGGTTCCCCCACCCAAAAGGAAAAAAAACAAACACATACAGCAAGTACCACCAGTAGCCATCATCCAGTAGTAAAAAAGGTATCAATAATCAAGGTAGCGCTTCTCTATTCAGGAGGGCCATGGTGGGTAAAAAGGGAGGAGGAGTGGCAATCTACATCAGGGAACAAATTAAGGCACTTGAGGTACAGGGAATGCTGGGAGAGACAGGAGAGATGGAGGCACTGTGGATCAACCTGGGGACAGGAAATGGCACTGCCATTTGCACCGGTGTGATCTACAGATCTCCTGCACAAGGGGAAGAGCTGCACTGGGTACTTGTAGAAGTCATCCACAGAATGATAGCTAAAGGGAAGGTGCTGCTGGTAGGAGACTTCAATCAGCCGGATGTGGATTGGAGCAACCAGGCTACAGCCTCAGCCAGGAACTGAGACATCCTGGAAGCCCTGTAGGGGGCATGCCTAAGACAGCTAGTGATGGAGCCCACCTGAGAGGGAGTGACTTTGGACCTGGAACTCACCAACAGGGACAGAATTACAGACATAAAGGTGGGAAGCCATCTGGGATCAAGTGATACAGTACGGTGTGATTCAATGTGAGAACAGCAGAAGAGTCAAACCACATAAAACCAAGGGTCCTGGATTTCATGTGGGCTGACTTTGCAAAAATGGGGGGATGTCTTAGGAAATCACCGAAAGAGAAGGAACAAAGAGAGAGGGTGGAGGAACAATGGGAGAATCTTAAGGGAGCATAGCAGAGGCAACAAGCCATTGCATTTGGCAAGTAAGCAAAACAAAGAGAAAGAAAAAAACACTATGGTTCTCAAAGGAAGTGGCGGAGAAGGTAAGGGCAAAATGGGTTGCATTCAGGAGGTACAAAGAAACGGTTCCATGTGACACTGGTGACTGAATAACAGCAAGCTCATAATCGCGACTTCATTACAGTGAGGACAGAAATGGGAACAATGCTTTCCTAAGGGAGGCTTTGCCCACCACACCCCCCTTTGCGGGGGGACTTTGCCCCCTGCACCCCCCTTTCTTTTAACCATCTCTAAGTTTGTAGCATGTGAGGGAGGGGGAAGGTATTTTCGCCATATCTGTCCTCGCTGTAATGCAGTTGCTGAACTTTGGGCTCACTGTTATGCAGTTGCCGCTATCACAGGACACCCAAGGAAACACAGAGGGATGAAGACAGGAATCTGTATCTGGAAAAGCAGAGGGAGGTGGGGAAAGCAGTCAGGAGTGCAAAGGTGAAACAGAAGAAAAAATAGCCCAGGCAATAACAAAAGGGGACAAGAAATTGTTCAGGTACATTAGTGAAAGAAAAAAGACTAAGAGTGGGATTGTGAGACTAAAATGGGAAGTAGGGAAGTGTGCAGAGGGGGACCAAGAAAAAAGCAGAAATCCTGAACAAGTATTTTTGTTCAGTATTCACAGAAGAAGAGGAAGGGGAGGGACCAAAATTAGGTGATGGAAGCACCGCACTGGAAGTGAGGTGGACACCAGTCCATTTAAGTCAGTGTCAGTGTCAGTGGCTCAGTAGGTAGCACACTCACCTCTGAGGCTGGGAGATCAGAGGGCTGTGGGTTCAGTTCCCAGATCTGGTACTTGGGTTAATATTCCAGTACTGACACTGTAGTGCAGCATGAGAGGGGTGCTGCACTTCTGAGGTGCTGTCTTTCAGATGAGACATTAAACTGAGGTCCCATCTGCCTGGATTGGTGGCAGTTCAGGTGGATGTTAAAGATCCCGTGGCACTTATCATAAAGAGTAAGGGAATTTTCCCGACGTCCTGGCCAAATTTCCCTCATTCACTAAAAATACCACTAACAGCTTAATCTGGTTCAAGGTCAGTTGGCATTCATCTGTATCGTCCTCCCCTGGGTCGTGCCTGAAAATAGGCAGGATTTGTCTGGTGCACTTACCTGGTCAACAAAAACTAAATAAATAAATAAATAGAACTGCCATCACAGAGGTAACAAGCCTTTGTGTAAAGCAAATAAACAAAATGAAACAGGTAAGAAACCACTATGGTTCTCAAAGGAAGTGGCAGTGAAGGTTCAAGAGAAAAAGAAAGCATTCAGGAAGTACAAGGAATCACAGAAGAAACAGGACAGAGAACTGTATCAGTTAAAGCAAAGGAAGCTGGGAAGGCAGTCAGAACAGCAAAGGCCCAAACCGAGGAAAAGATAGCCAACTCAGTTAAGAAGGATAAAACCTTTTATAGGTACATCAGGGCAAGGAAGACCAAGGAGGGATAGTGAGGCTTAATAAAGGGAGGGAGGGTGGGCAGAGGGTGACTGTGAAAGGCAGAGATACTAAACAAATATTTTGCTCAGTATTTACAAAGGAAGAGGGAGGTACCTATAACAAACAGTAGAAACACTCTGGATACAGAAGTTGATACCAGCCCATTTACAGAAGAAAGGTTCTGAAAGAACTCTTAAAACTGAAGGTGGACAAAGCAATGGGGCCTGATGGGATTCATCCCAGAATTCTAAAAGAACTAAGGGTAGAACTAGTGACACCACTGACTACCCTCTTTAACAAATCATGGGAGGATGGGGTGGTACCCAAGGACTGGAGGAGGGCAGATGTGATCCCCTTCACAAAAGTGGGAGCAAGGCAGAAGCAGAAAACTGCAGACCTGTTAGTTTAACCTCAGTGGTAGGGAAAATGATGGAATCACTTGAAGGAAAGAATTGTTGAGTATCTAGAGTCCAGGGGGCACAGGACCCAAGGCAGCATGGATTCACAGCAGGAAGGTCATGCCAGACAAATCTGATAGATTTCTTTGACTGGGTGGCCAAAGTAGTTGATCAGGAGAGGCTGTGGACATGGCCTACCTAGACTTTAGCAAGGCATTTGACACAGTCCCACACAAAAGATTAATATACAAGTTAGCCAGCCGAGTGGGTCCCAAGATGACAGCCTGGGTAAAGAATTGGCTGGAGAATAGGACACAGAGAGTAATAGTAAATGGAGTCCACTCTGGAAAAAGGGGTTAGTAGTGGGGTACCGCAGGGTTCAGTATTAGGATCGGTCCTTTCAATGTCTTTATAAGCTTACATTGCAGAGGGACTGGAAGGAAAAGTATGTCTCTTTGCAGATGACATAAAGATCTGCAACAGAGTTGATGCACAAGGTGGAGTGGAAAGGATGAGAAGGGACTTGGCAAGGTTGGAGGAATGGTCAAATGTATGGCAGCTTAGATTCAAAGCTAAGAAGTGCAAGGTAATGCACCTGGGAAACAAAAACCCAGGGGAAGAGTACACAATGGGGGGTGAGATACTAACAACAACAAAAATGGAAAGGGACCTGGGGGTAGTCATATCAGATGACCTAAAGGTGGGCAAGCAATGTGAGAGGGCAGCAAGGAGGGCTGGGGGGATACTGGGATGCATAGGGAGAGGCAACACCAGTAGAAAACAGGAAGTTATTATCCCTCTGTACAGACAGCTAGTGAGACCCCATCTGGACTACTGCGTGCAGTTCTGGAGACCCAATCTCCGCAAAGACATAGACAGGATGGAAGCTGTCCAGAGGAGGGCAACTAAAATGGTGCATGGTCTGCACCGGAAGACATATGAAGAGAGACTTATGGAGCTTAATATGTAGCCTTGAGGAAAGGAGGAGAGGGGACATGATAGAAACAAGTACCTCAAGGGAATCAACAAAGTCCAAGAGGGTAGCATCTTTCAAAAAGGTGTGCAAGAACAAGGAGCACAATTTGAAAATAGAAGGGGCGGCTCAGAGGTAATTTAAAGTATTTTTCACAGAGAGGTTGTGGATGTATGGAACGGCCTTCCAGAGGAGGTTGTGGAGTCAAAAACAGTGGTGGAATTCAAGCATGCATGGGACAGTCATAAGGCAATTCTAGGGGTTGGGGGTAGGAAGAAGTAGGCTGCTGGTTAACTAGGATCTGCAGCTTATCCATCAGGTAGGGAAATGGGCAGACTGGGTGGGCCAAGCGGTCCTTATCTGCCATCAAATTCTATGTTTCTATGTTTCTATGTTAAAATAAGGAGGAAAGAGTCTTTAAGGAACTTGCTAATCTGAAAGTGGACAAGGCAATGGGGCCAGACGGGATACATCCCAGAGTATTAAGAGGATTCAGGGAGGTGCTGGCAGCACCACTGACAGCCCTGTTCAACAGCTAGCTGGAAACATGTGTGGTACCAAAAGACTGGTGGAGAGTGAATGTAGTCCTTATCCACTAAAATGGGAGCAGGGAGAAGGTTGTCAAGTACAGTTTGCAGTCAGTTGTGAGTAGACCTGCTACTTAACCTATGTGAAATAGGTGTCTGTTAAGGGGAAGAGCTGAAAGGGGCCTAGTTGAATTGAGGACTTATAACTGGAGTTGTTTGTGGTCTCTGTCTGCTGAGCCTGAGACAGGGAGAGAGTGAAAGCAGTCACAGCTTCCTTGAATCAAGGAGGTTATTTTCTAGACTACACTGAACTGAGTTATTACCTTTTGGACTTGTGTAAGTAACTAGTATTGATTCTGTTTTTGGGGTGGACTGTTCTAAGTTTAAGTTTTAACTTTAATTTGCCAGGGAGGAACTGTAGCTAGGAGATATTTGCAGTCAGTTGTGAGTAGACCTGTTACTTAGCCTGTATGAAATAGGTGTCTGAAAGGAAGGAAGGCACTCCCCGGGGTGGAGGGTAAGAGTTGTAGGTGATTGTTTCTAGACAGCATAGGTTTACTCCCTCCCACCCTTTCCCTCACCCCACCTGCCCCAAGCGCATAACTTCCTTTATAGCAGGGGCTCTGACATCACTTTCCCAAAACTGCTAACAACATACACTTGTTCATATCCTTAAAGGCACAGCACACTGAATGGGGGTGGAGGCACTCGCAAGCTTGCACACACTAAAACAAGAACAAAAAATCATCTGTAACTGGAAGGGATACAGACATGTGGGGAGTGGTGCAATGCACTGGCTGTGGATCAGCAGTCTTCTGGGAGACATTCTGGAGACTGCGTTGCTGCCCTATTTGCAGGCACCTCTCTGGTCTGAGGGAGGAGGTTGTTCATCTCCATGCTGACCTGGCAAGGATTGGGGAAACCTGCTTCCCCACCCAGGGACCACCCAGGCCACCACCACAACCTCAGAGGTTGCCAAGAAAGAGGAGTGGTTGGACCACGGTGGGCTCGGGGAGGGTGAGGGTGGTGGAACAGAGGCAAATCCTTCCAGTTGTGCCTCTCATAATTCATTCACCACTCTGGTGAAGCATGGCTCCTCTATGGAGGCACCTGCAGTGGAGACCAAGGAGGATGCTGGGAACCTCCACAATGGAGACCCACAGGAGGGTGGCCCAGGACCCCACAGGGGAAGGAAACAACTCCTGGTGGGGGACTCAATTGTTAGGAGGGTAGAACTGGGGAGGGAGGAGAAAGGGAGGTATGGTGCCTGCCAGGCGCCAAGGCTTGGAGGGACAGGAAATGAATCCTCAGGATCATGGGAGCAGCTGCAAGGGGGAGGGAGCTGGATGTCATTATCCACATAGGGATGAATGACCTAGCTGAGAATGGGATCAGAGCAGTGCAACAGGAGTTTGTGGAGTTGGGAAGGGGCCTTAGACAAGTAGCACACACGGTAACTTTCTTGGAAGTGCTACCTGTTTATGGCATGTATGAGGCTAGGGCACTCTGCACCATGGGTTTCAATGACTGGTTGAAAAGCTGGTGCAGAGCTCAGGGATTTGGCTTCACTGGGGACTGGGACTCCACCTGGAGGGATGCAGGCCTATACATGTATGATGGTCTGCATCTATCCTGGAGGGGAACCAGGATCCTAGGTGATAGGTTTAAATGCTTCAATGGCAAGCGTTTAAACAAGCCAAGGGGGAGGCACTGAAGAGGAGAAGAGAAATCCTAGCCCCCCCCCAGAAATCAGAGTAATTAGTGAGGTAAACACCGAGATAGAGCAGTCGATAGGGAGAATGGTAGGGGTAAATGGAGAAAAAGACAAAGGCAGTAGGGACAGGGATGGGCAAAAAGAAATAAAGCCATAATAAAAATGGAAGGTAATGAGTACCAATGCCCGTAGTCTAGATAAAAAGCTCCCTGAAATGGTGGCTTTGATGGAAGAGGGATGCCTGGATAATGTGGCAGTCACAGAAACATGGTACACAGAGAACCATGACTAGGATCTCAACTTACCAGGGTACACAATCTACAGGAGGGACAGGGAGGGAAGAAGAAGAGGAGGAGTAGCTCTCTATGTAAGGGAAGGGGTCAAAGCAACAGAGCTAAAGGGTAAACAGGGAGGAGAGGAGGCACTGTGGGTCACCCTGGAGACTGGAAATAGCTCCACAATCTGCACAGGGGTTGTAAACAGACCCCCATTTCAGGGGGAGGAAATGGGCAAGAAAATGATAGAAGGCATCCTTGGGATGGCAGAGAAAGGGGAGATATTGCTGAGGGGGGACCTGAATATGCCAGATGTTGACTGGAGCACCTTTGCTGCAGCCACATCCAAGAGCAAGGCCATTCTCGATGCCCTACAGAGGGCATGCCTCAGACAGCTAGTTCTGGAACCCACTCAGGAGAGAGCAATCTTAGACCTGGTACTCTCAAATGGGGACGGAGAGAGGATCTCTGATCTTGAAGTGGGTAGCCATCTGAGAACAAGCGACCACCAAACAGTGTGCTTCATGATAAACTTAGTTGTAGAGTCAAGCCACACAAAAGTGAAGGTACTGGACTTTAGGAGGGTTGATTTTGTCAAAATGGGAAAGTGCCTCAGAAAAGCACTAGCAAACAGGCAAGAAGGTGGGGTGGAGCAACAATGGGGAAACATTAAAATCGCCATCACAGAGGCAACAAGCCTTTGTGTGAAGCAAATAAAAAATCAAAACGAAAGAAAAAAACACTGTGGTTCTCAAAAGAAGTGGCGGGGAAGATAAGGAAGAAAAAGATAGCATTCAGGAAGTATAAGGAAACACAGAAGGAGCAGGACAGAGAACTGTACCAGTTAAAACAGAAGGAAGTGGGTAAGGCAGTCAGAATAGCAAAGGCCGAAACTGAGGAAAAGATAGCTAACTCAGTTAAGAAGTGGGATAAAACCTTTTATAAGTATATTAGGGAGCAAAGAAAGACTAAGGCAGGGATACTGAGGCTGAACAAAGAGGAAAGTGGTTGAGCAGAGAGTGACAGTGAAAAAGCAGGGATACTGAACAAATACTTCTGCTCAGTATTCACAATGGAAAAGCAGGGGGGAAATACCTAATCCAGTCAATAGAAGCACTCTGGATAGGGGGGTTGATATTAGTCCTTTCATAGAAGAAAGGGTTCTGAAAGAATTCTTAAAACTGAAGGTGGATAAAGCAATGGGGCCTGATGAGATTCCCCCCATAATTCTAAAAGAACTAAGGGAAGAACTAGTAACACCACTGATTACCCTTTTTAATAAATCATGGGAGGATGGTGTGGTACCTGAGGACTGGAGGAGGGCAGATGTGATTCCCCTTCACAAAAGTGGGAGCAAGACAGAGGCTGGAAACTACAGACCTGTCAGTTTGACCTCAGTGGTAGGGAAAATGATGGAATCACTTCTGAAGGAAAGAATTGTTGAGTACCTAGAGGCCACTGGGGCACAGGACCCAAGGCAGCATGGATTCACAGTGGGAAGGTAATGTCAGACAAATCTAATTGATTTCTTTGACTGGGTGACCAAAGCAGTAGACCAGGGAGGGGCTGTGGACATGGCCTACCTAGACTTTAGCAAGGCATTTGACACAGTCCCTCACAAAAGATTAATAAACAGATTAGCCAGCCTGGGAGTGGGTCCCAGGGTGGTGGCCTGTGTAAAACACTGATTAGACAACAGGACACAGCAGGTAATAGTAAATGGAGTCCACAGTGAAGAAAGGAGGGTTACTAGTGGGGTACCACAGGGTTCAGTACTGGGGCCGGTCCTTTTTAATGTCTTTATAAGTGACATTGCAGAGGGACTGGAAGGGAAAGTATGTCTATTTGCAGATGACACAAAGATCTGCAACAGGGTTGATACACAAGATGGGGTGGAAAGGATGAAAAGGGACTTGGCAAGGTTGGAGGAAGGGTCAAATGTATGGCAGCTTAGGTTCAATGCAAAGAAGTGCAAAGTAATGCACCTGGGAAACAAAAACCCAGGAGAAAAGTACACAATGGAGAGTGAGATACTGACAACAATAAAAATGGAAAGGGACCTGGGGGTAGTCATATTAGACAACCTAAAGGAGGGCCAACAATGTGAGAAGGCAGTAAGGAGATCTGGGGGGATACTGGGTTGCATAGGGAAAGGCAACACCAGTAGAAAACAGGAAGTTGTTGGCCCTCTGTACAGACAGTTGGTAAGACCACATCTGGAGTACTGTGTACAGTTCTGGAGACCCCATCTCCACAAAGACATAGACAGGGTGGAGGCTGTCCAGAGGAAGGCAACCAAAATGATGCAGGGTCTGCATCAGAAGACATATGAAGAAAGACTAAAGGAACTAAAGATGCATAGCCTAGAGGAAAAGAGGGAGAGGGGGGACATGATAGAAACTTTCAAATACCTCAAAGAAATCAACAAAGTCCAAGAGGGTAGGATCTTTCAGAAAAAGAGATGTGCTAAAACAAGGGGGCACAATTTGAAGATAGAGGGGGGACAGCTCAGAGGTAATGTGAGGAATTATTTCTTCACAGAAAGGGTTGTGTATACATGGAACAGCCTTCCTGAGGAGGTCGTAGAGTCAAAAACAGTGGGGGATTTCAAGAATGCATGGGACAGACATAAGGCAATTCTAGTGGGGGGTAGGAGGAAGTAGGCTGTTGGTTAACTAGGATCTGCAGCTTATCCATTAGGTAGGGAAATGGGCAGACTAGGTGGGCCAAGCAGTCCTTATCTGCCATCAAATTCTATGTTTCTATGTTTCAGGCCATCAGCCTGACCTCAGTGGTGGGGAAAGTAATGGGATCACTACTAAAAGAAAGGTCTGTGATATATCTCAAATCCAACAGGGCACAGGATCCAAGGCAGCATGGATTCACAGCGGGAAGAGCTTGTCAAACAAATCTGATAGATTCCTTTCAATGGGTGACCAGGGAGATGGATCAGGAAGGAGAAATGGATGTGGCCTACCTAGATTTCAGCAAGGCCTTCAACACTGTCCCACATAGGAGGCTAGAAAACAAACTGGGCAGCCTGGGATTGGGTCCAAGGGTGGTAAACTGGGTCAAAAATTGGCTGAGTGATAGGATACAGAGGGTGGTGGTGAACAGAGTTCAGTCCAAAGGGGGGGGTGACCAGTGGGGTCTTGTACCAGTCCTCTTTAATGTCTTCATAAGCAACTTTGCATAGGGGCTGGAAGACAAGGTGTGCCTTTGCAGACAGCACAAAGATCTGCAACAGGGTTGACAATCCAGGAGGGGTAGAGAAAATGAGAAGGGACCTAAGCAAGCTTGAGGAGTGGTCAAGGGTGTAAAAGCTAAGATTCAATGCAAAGAAGTGCAAGAACATACAATTGGGGCACAGAAATGCGGGGGAGGAGTACATGATGGGGGGAGGTACTGATGGCCACCAAACAGGAAAGGGACCTGGGAGCAATCATATCTGATGATCTAAAGATTACCAAATAATGTGAGAAGGCTGTGAGGAGAGCCAAATGGAATGCTGTGGTGCATAGGGAGAGGTATCTCCAGAATAAGGAAGGAGGTGGTGATGCCACTGTATAGATCATTGGTGAGACTTCATCTAGAGTACTGCATCCAGTTCTGAAGGCCACATCTTCAGAAGGACTTAGAGTAGAAGCGGTTCAGAGAAGGATGACAAAAATGGTGCAGGGGCTGCACCAAAAGTCATATGAAGGGAGACTGGAGGATATCAATATGTATTCCCTGGAGGAGAGAAGAGAGGGGAGTGATATGATAGAGACTTTCAAATACCTCCAATGGTGTAAATAAGGTACAAGAGGGTAGCATCTTTCATTAAAAAGATATTCAAGAACAAGGGGCCATGGTATGAAGACAGAGGGCCGTAGACTTAGGGGTAATGTGAAAAAGTATTTTGTCATGGAAAGGCAAGGCAAGGCAAATTTTATTTTTCTGATGCCCAATCCAAAGGCTCTGGGTGCCAAACAACAAGAACAAACTATCAATACAATAACATAAAACAATAACATATCAGTATGCATAAATTAATTAATAAATATCTATCTAAAAGCTGATACTCAACGAATAAGTCGGGTGCCCAGGGTGGACTAATGCCTAAGGTCCAGGAAGTCCTGGTTAAACAGGAAGGCCTTGAGGCAGGCCTTACAAATCTTAACCGAGGGGCCCTCCCAATTGAATGGAGGCAGTGAATTCCACAGGACAGGGCCAGTGACACTGAATGCTCTGTTGCCTGCAGTGTTAAGCCTCATACTGAGAATTGCCAGGAGGCCCCTAGATGAGGACCGGAGGGAGCGGATCAGGACGGTGAGTGTTATAAGGTCTGACAGGTAACTGACACACAGCCCACATAGGGCCTTAAAGGTGAGCAAGCCCACCTTGAAGAGAATCCTCCACTTAACTGGCAGCCAGTGCAGCTCATGCAAAACAGGAGTAATATGATAGAATTTAGGCTGCCCAGTGAGCAGCCTAGCAGCTGTGTTCTGCACTAACTGCAGCCAGTGAAGGTTCCCTCCAGAGACCCCAAGGTAGTGAGCATTACAGTAATCAAGTCTGTATGTCATGAAGGCATGTACCAAGGTGGGGAGGTCCATAGATGGAACTAGGTGCTTAACCCTGGCAATATTCCTAAGATGGTAAAAGCTGGTCCGGACAACAGATGACACCTGAAAATCAAATGACAATCTGCTGTCGAAGACCATGCCAAGGTTTCGCACCCTACAGGAGGTCCTCAATGGCACAGATCCCAGGAATAAACTGGTATCAGTGCCAGAGCACAACCTGTCCCATCTACTGTTCGACTCCGCCAACAGTACCTCCATCTTGTCAGGGTTCAGTTGCAATCAGCTGGAGGACATCCAGTCATTTATCTCCGCGAGGCAGCTGTTTAGTACTTCCACCACACTAGAAGTTTCTGGGGCAAAAGAAAGATACAGCTGGGTATCATCGGCATAGCAATGAAAACCCAGATTGTACTTTCAAATGAGCTCACCCAGTGGCAGCATGTACACAGCAAACAATATTAGTGACAAGACTGAATCCTGAGGTACTCCACACGACAGGAGGCAAGAGAATGAGGAGACATTCCCCATCACTACTCTTTGCCTCTTGTTTGTTAAGTAGGGCTCAAACTAGCAGAAACAGAGCCAGTGAGTCCACAAAATTCCCTCAGGCAGTCAAGGAACACACAATGGTCTACCATGTCAAAGGCTGAAGAGAGATTGAGAAGGATTAGAATTGTCCCCTCCCTCTGATCTCTAGCCCTGAGGAGGTCATTTTGCACCCAGAGCAGAGCAGTTTCAGTACTATGCCTCTCACGGAAACCAGACTGGAATGACTCATAGAGATCAAAGGCCATGACATGCTCCTCAAGTTGTTGTGCCTCAAGCTTCTCAACAACTTTCCCAAAAAATGGGAGGTTGGAGATCGGACAGTAATTCGCTTTGACGTCAGGGTCTAATGATGTTTTCTTCAAGAGGGGACAAACCAATGCCTCCTTTAAGGAATCTGGAAATATCCCCTCTGTCAAAGAGTATCGGACAGTCAAGGCAAACACCGGGCCAACAGTGTTGACACATCTCATCAAGACATGCGACGGCACCAGGTCCAGCTCACAATATGTGTGCTTTAACCTGGCAGCAACCCCAATGACCTCTGACACCTGCACTGGTTTAACTCTCCCCAGCAAGGTGGAGGGCTCTCAAGACAATCCAGATGATCGCTGTAGGCTGCTGCAAGGCTCACTGGTGGCATGCCCCACCAGATGGTGGATACCTTGTCTGAGAAGAATTGAGTGAACTCTTCTCACAAGGCATCAGAAAAGGTATTTTTTGGCTGGAGACAGGCTAGAGTTAAGAGCCTGTCAAGCCAGACCGGTGGCACTGAGGGTTGAGGCACTGGATGCCACACCTCGTGCTACACCGGTGACCCAGGTTCGGGAATGGACTAGGGTTGCTGGGGGTTGGCGGGGCAAGGGAGAATTGAGCCTCCCAATGGATAATCTCCTCCCTCTGGGGAGGGATACCAGGGGTGCTTCAAGCATCCGATGTCCCTAGAGAGCTGGTGGAAGCACGGGCTCTCAAGGGCTCTGGTGGCTTCATTCAGCGGAGTCGGGGAGGTGGGATGCTGTTAGGCGCTTGGCAGATGGTGTGCATCAGCATGTCACCTGTCTGGACGTACATCCTTCACGCTGGTGTCCTGGGGGATGGGGAGAAAATAAGGGGATGAACTACAAACACCCTGGCCCTATGAGCAGGATGAAACTGGGGCAGGGTTGCCTCAGAGATTGCCCTTGTAGATGGAGTAGGAGGAGGTATGAGGCCTCCTCTGAAAGAGCCGTGGGGGTCGGGCAAGTTAAAAAAAAAAGAGCCTGTCCACAGTCCAAAAAAGCACAGCTCCAGTGAGCAGAGAAGGAGATAAGCAGAGTGCACAGGAGTCTGCACTATTTCCTACATTCTGTCTGACTCTGGCTTTTCTTTTAACTTTGCAGCATTTTAAAATTTAATTAGAACAGTACGTGCCTTTGGAGAGAGGTTTGTGTTTGGGCTCAGGTTGCCTTGGAAACAAGCGAGACATTCTGTCTCAAAAGGTGCTTAGCTGCTTGCCCAAAGGCTGTGTGGGAAGGTGGAGGGCCTAGCCACATCCCAATTATGGCACCTTCATTGCTAGTTGGCTTTTTTGCAGGGGAAGTGCAAAAACAGCATATTAAGACCACCACATGAGGTGGCAACTGTGTTGAATTTAAAACATCTGTTTTGAACTTTAAAACATTCTATGTTGGAGTGAGAGGTCTGCAGGAAGTGACACACTACTTCTTGTTGCCCCCACTCCATATAAGGCACAGATCCAGCGAGTGGAGCTAGCACACTTATTCACGTGCGGAGACGTGCGCAGACACACGCGCTTCTCAGCGCATGTCTGCTGTGTCAGCTGGGTCAGCAGGGAGGTAAATCAGACAAATTACAACTGTGTATATATATTTCACAACAATAGCAAATACTATAGATGCTAGGAAGGGCCTGAGGTAGACCACGAGTGTATTAAGTGAAAGTGTGTGACCAAACATAACATAATATGGGGTTCCACAAAAATATGTGTGGTAGTTGTCAAATGTACACCATTGGGCCACAAATTGAGAATTTTGTATGCGATAGATGTCTGTTGCTAAGGGTATTACAGGATGAATTAAACATTCTGCACACTAAAAGCCCCTCTGACGCAGACTTACACTCATTAGAGTCACACATTGATGAAATGGCATCTCTTTACTATCCCTGTAGTGGCACAAATACAGTACTAGAACCAATAAATTCAGTAGCCACTTCAGTATTAGCACCTGTACTCAACCCAGAGGATGAAACATGGTCACAGGTCCCCAAAGGTAAAACAAAGCGCAGGGGTGGCCAAGTGTTCAATAGTGCCCCAGTGGTGCAGACACATGTTTGAGGTCCTAACACCAGACAATGATACTCTGGACCCAGACTCAATAGATACCCCCACTTCTTATGACTACCAGCAAAAAAATATCTCTACCTCTGTACCTACACTCATTCAGATGGAGGTAAAATCCAACAACAAAAGCCCAGTCCCCCTAGAATCGATTACACCTAACCTTGGAACAATTAGCAAGGTGAATTCTCCCAGGAAGGTATTTGTATTAGGGGACTCCATTATTAAGCACATTGACAGGATGGTGTGTAATCCAGATAAAAGTAAACATACCTGTTCTAGCTTCAGGGGAGCAGGTATATCCAATATAACCTTGATGGCTCCAAACATACTGAAACATTCTGGTGCAAACCCCCTGGTAATAATACACGCTGGTACAAATAATATCAATAGATGCCACCTAAACCAAATGAAGTTAAATATCATCTGCCTTAACAACATCCTGACTGAAATGGGTTGTGAAATATGTTTTTTGGAGGTTTTGCCAGTACCAAGAGCTACTGAGTATGTTACTAACAGAATTAAATTCTACAATGAGTGGCTGAGGAAATGGTGCTTGTCACAGGAAACAAAATGCCTTATGCACTGGGAAAATTTTGTAGACAACCCTTCTCTCTTCTGTTGGGATGGGCTCCACTTGAGCAGGAGAGGTCATTTCATCTTAGGCAGGAGAATTCTCTCACACATTAGCAGCTGTTTAAACTGACATCAAGGGGGGAGTTTGGGGTGACACCCAAGACTCTAGCAAATAAGCCTCCAACATCTAAGGTTTGCAAAATATTGTCTCTTAATGCAAGGTCCTTAAACTAGTTAAAAATCTCCGAGCTTGAAACCAAAATTCACTTACTGGATATTGACATCATTTCAGTAACAGAGACATGGTGGGACCTAGAATCAATCTGGATGAAAGACATGCCGGGCTTTAAATTATACCAAAAAGATAGATTTCAGGAAAAAGGAAGTGGCGTATGTCTTTATATTAAAGACACAATTCATTCACATGAATACCCACATACTTCACCAACGGAAAGTATATGGGTAGCCATTCAGTTTCAGGGACACCCACAACTAATTTTGGGTACATGTTATCGCCCACCATCCTCTGATTCAGAATATACAAACACATTAATACAGGACATCAGCCACATGATGAATAAAGGTGATATCCTGATCCTGGGAGACTTTAACATGCCGTCTATAAATTGGTTTACTACTAACGGCACAACAGCTGTCGAAAAAACTTTTATTTCAACAATCAATGAATTAGGGCTTGAGCAAATTGTGCAAGAACCCACTAGAGGGTGCAATATATTAGATCTTGTGATTACCAATATTGAGGACAAAGTCTTAAATCTTTCAATATCAGACCCACTAAGGAATAGTGACCACCATAACATTGTATTTGATCTACAATATGAATCTAGCATAATAGTTAATATTGCTCAGGTGTATAACTACCACAAAGCCAACTTTTTTTTTTATACTTTCCTTTTTATCCCATCTTACTGCCCTCTTACCCTACTCCTTCAGACTTGGTCAATTCCCTAGTGGAACCCACCCATGGTATCTGCCCCAGAGTGCCCGGTCAACTCCTACCTCGATCATCCTCCTCCCTCGGATTGCCTGCACAGTGGAGTCTTGCCCATGGGTAGGAATTTCCTGGGTGTGGACAAGTCATCATCCAGGGTTAGGAGGGTGTTTTTTCCATTTTGTTTTTCTCCCCTGTTGGTCCCTCTACCCCTGAGGATGTCGGCAAGCAGGACTGATGTCCAGACAGACGTTGTGCTTACGCACGCCATTGTCAAGTGCCCCAGACATCCTCCCCTCCCTGACTCTGTAGAGCCACCTATGCCCTGGTGCCCGTGCTTCCACTGGCACCGGAGCATCGGGTGCACGAAACACATGTAGGTCCCACCCCTGGAGGAGGACACCATCCGTTGGGATGCTCAATCCTCCTCCTCCCCCCCGACCCCCGGCAACCCGGGTCTTTTCCCGAACCCGGGTCACCGGCGTGGTGCGAGGTGTGGCGTCCAGCGCCTCAACCCTGAGCACCACCGCGCCCCACAAAGCCAACTCTGAGGCAATAAACAACAGCCTAAAAATACCCCATGGGAAACAATTTTATCACCTTTAACCCTGGAAAACTCTTGGGTATTTGTTAAAAACAAGATAATAGACCTAGAAAAAGCTTATATTCCAGCCCTGATAAAATATAACAATAAAGGTAAAATTCCTTTGTGGTTAAACAATGATATTCATAGGAAAATCAAACAGAAGAAAAAACTATTTACTCATTTAAAAAATGCACAACAGGCACAAAAGAACTCATACTGGGACAATACAGAACTGCCGTTAAAGAACTAAAAAGGACTATCAGGAATGCAAAATGCAACCTCGAGTTCTGCATAGCCCATTCCAAAGATAATCACAAATCCCTATTTTCTTATCTCAATAGTAAAAAAGGCAGTAACGGACAAATTAGGCCATTGACCAACGGCACAAACACCATTACATCTGATAGAGAGACAGCCGACACATTTAACACCTATTTTGCATCAGTATTCTCAAATCATACAGTCATAATTAATACTGTCATAGCAAGTTCTATTGAAAATAACCACACCATAACTATTTCTAAAGTAGTTTCCTTGTTAAAAAATTTAAAACCAAATACTAGCTGTGGACTAGACTTAATTAATCCTAGATTTTTGGTTGAAACAGCTGAAAATATTGCCACACCACTTTCCACCATTTTTAATGAATCATTAGTGGAAAGATCCGTTCCATCTGATTGGATAACTGCTACAGTTGTGCCTATACTTAAAAAGGGTAACCATTCCATAGTGAGTAATTACCGCCCCATCAGCCTTACTTCCATTCCATGTAAAGTAATGGAAAAAATTATTAAAGGCATATTAGAGGCAGTAATGCAAACTCTAGGCATTGTCGACCACTCACGACGTGGGTTCAAGCAAGGCTTTTCTTGCACTACCAATTTAATAGCCTATTACAATACTTTTTTGGGGGCGGTTAAGTGACTTGCTCAGAGTCACACGGTATGCAAGTGGAGGTTGTGAGAATCAAACTCAGGTCTGGTCTGCTGGATGTATCAAGCTTGTTCACACCTCGTTTCTCTAACCTCTAGGCTATAAGATTCCCATGGATGTCATCCTCCTGGACTATAGCAAAGCATTTGATAAGGTTACTCACAATATTCTCCTAGCTAAGCTATCAGACCTAGGTTTTTCTTGTAACATAATAAAATGGATCAATTGCTGCTTAACCAACAGGACCCAGCATGTTAGGATCAATGGTGCCTATTCCAGTAATATGGCTGTAACCAGTGGTGTGCCACAGGGATCAGTTCTAGGCCCAGTACTATTCAATATTTTCATCTCAGACATGCAGATTAGCTCCAGGAACATACTTTTGAAATTTGCAGATGATACAAAGTTAGGTGGTAGGGTGGATTCTGACTGTAATATGGACTTATTAGTAAACAACCTCTCAGTATTAGAGCATTGAGCACAGAAAAACAAAATGACATTCAATACAGACAAATGTTCTGTTCTCCACTTAGGTTACAATAATCCCAAACAAACTTAGACAACATATAATATTATCATTAAATCTTCAATATGTGAAAGAGACTTGGGCATCCTGATAGATGACAAATTATCCTCCTCCAATCACTGTAATCATGTAGCTAAAACCACTAATTCACTACTTAGGCACATTAACCGTATGTTTATATCTAAGACAGAGGAATGTATTATCCCATTGTTTAAAGCATACATCAGACCATATACAGATTATGGGTCACCAATGTAGAGTCCATACATGGTCAGGGACATTCAAGTGATTGAAAGAGTTCAGAGAAGGGCAACAAAAATGGTGCCCCATTTAGCATCACTACCATATCCAGAGAGGCTTCGAAAAACAGGCCTACATTCACTGGAGTTCAGGTGCTCCAGAGGTGATCTTCTCTTCTTATATAAAATTCTCAAATCACCCTCTCTGATGGACAAATGTGGTATTGTTAAAACACAAAGAAAAATAGTACCTAGACTTCACAATCAACAACTAATGGTCTGTAAAGCAAAAACAAACAGGAGGCTTCATTTCTTCTCGGTAAGAACACCAAGGCTCTGGAACCAGCTACCACAAGAGCTAGTAGACTGTAATACTTCTGAATCCTTTAAAAAGGTTGTCAGTCATTGGCTCCTCCAAAAACTACAACAAAGTGTAATTTCCCACACATGTGGGGACAATCAAGATAGGCTTCATGGCTTCCTTTTGTCCTCACTTACCTGGCAAACCTAGTAAACAGTCAGTTGATTCTTCCTGGGAGCAATCTCTCTGGACAGGAACTCTGCCTTCTTACGAGTGATTTCCCCCTGATACTCACAATAGTGTGAGTGCAGGGTCAGTCTATCCACCTTCAGGTGAGACCTCCGCCAGCAGCGCTCAAGCCTCCAACCCGCAATCTTCATCACCTTGAGCGGGACCTCAAGTGAAAAGATTTGGATTGTACATGAGCTAGTGCAAGGGAGTTGAGCGCTGCCATTATCACCATATTATAGGTGGTAACAGCAATACCCAAACCCCCTACACATGCACTGTCCATGCTAGATAGGTCAGCCACTGCCGGAAATCCCTCTGAGGTCAAACCCCTCAAAAGGCAGTAGCTGACCATCTCCACACAGGGAGGGCTCATGGGGGGAGCCCTGAGTGAAAACACCACCGTGCAATGATTGGACCAACAGACCCGATCAATCCTGCGGTTGCTAACCTCAAGCCCCAGTGAGAAGACTAGGTCTAACATGTGGCTGTCCCAGTGGGTTACGTCGGAAACCTTCGACAGGCCCAGAGATGACATGGTCTGGATAAGATTGCAACCTAGCCTAGAATCCTTGTCATCAACCCAGGCATTAAAGTCCCCAGGACCAAATACCTGGGGGACTCCAATCTCTCACCAGCGATGAGGTTGGCCACCTCCTGCAGGAATTCCCCTGCCCCCCCAGGAAGGTGGTAAATCATTAGAATCCTGTAACCTGCAGCTGGGCCCCTGCATACTGCCATGCATTCAAATGAACCCAGCCTTCCCACTGAGTGCATGAGGAAGCCAAGCTGGGATCTAAAACAGATAGCTACTCCCTACCCCTGGGTTCCACTCTGGGGCAGTGCACAACATTGTACCTGGAGGGGGGGATGGCGGCCTCTAATACCGGACCAGCATTGTCACCTACCCAGGTCTCTGTAATGCATGCCAGATCGACCAAAGAAATCATTCCACAATAATAGTGGTCTTGTTCCTAATCAATTTGGCATTGCACAGCACTGCCCTCAGAGGCTTGGTGGACAGTGTAGTCCCTCTGGCTATGTGCCCACTCGGTGTGGTGGAAATCCTGGAAACAGGAACTAGGTACCTTTCACTTCTCACAGGGACCTGATAATATCCAGGGCACCTTCTACACCCAAACACCCCAATCCTGCCCCTCTCATAGTGCACAGGGCGCCACGCCACACATGATCGATGCGCCTTCTCTGAATCCCAACCTCTTGAGAGCAATGAGCTGAGGTGATGGAAAGAAGGAGGTCGGTGAAAGGCCACAGATCAAATAGCTGAGATGCCCCGTACACTATCCAGGCCTGCCCCAGGCCCCCTGTTCCTCCCAGACACATAGAGTCCTACTACAAAAGGTCCCTGGACAACTAATTTATCCAGTCACTAAGACCCAGTCACACCAATCACACCACTAATATAACAAACAACCACTCACACACCATTCCATACAAAAATACTAACCCAATACACAAACTGACCCACCAAAAGAAAGGGAAAAGTAGGGAACAGGCCTTAAAATACTTTTGTAAAGAAGCAATGAATCCCCCGATTCCAATTTGCTTAAATAATACTTGCCCAACAAAGACAGATTTTACTTAAAAAAGGGGAAATAAAACCCCATGAATAACAGAACAAAGTCACCAAAAACAGCTGCAGTCCGGCAATCTGGCAGTCCTCAAGGTTTCAGCAGGCTTGACTCTAATGGGCCACACCATCCAATCCCTCACCCCCAATTACAATAATCCAAGGGGGGAAAGAAACCCAGAAAAACTACAAAATCAGCAGCCCAGGTCCCTTTTTCAGAGGTTCAGTTACTATAGTTCATACCATCCAGTCCCCCCTTTAGGATAATCCGGGGGGTGGGGAGAACCTGAAGAGCCACGAGAGTCCACAGTCCAAGATCCCCTTTCTGGTAGACTTATGGGGGAAATTAATTTATTTATTTTTTGAAAATGTTTCACCAGAAGAGGCACATTGAGCAAAAAGATGCTCGTCTCACGGTGCGACCTGGGGGGGAGTAGAAGGGTAAGCATATAACAATCAATAGGTAGAACTTGGAATCAAGCAATACAAACAATTGTTACATAGTTAAGCGTGGTTAATTACAAACTTGTTATATGAGGAGACAGTACATACATGTGCCAAAAGGAGGGTGGCATAGCATATTTGAATACACAGGGAAGCGACCATAGAAGCCGTGGAGAAACATCTCATGATGGCAAAGGCACCTAGTCAGTCCAGGAAAAGCCGGTGTCAGGTCTTAAGACTGAGAGTGCAGCAACTAATTGTGATCTTTGCTCAGGAAAATGAGTAGGGGAAAATCTTCCACAACAGCGCTCTCCCAGGAAAGTCAATTCCACAACCAAGCCTAACATGCTTGCGTCAGCCTCTGTGCTTGATGGTAAGCAGGGCGCTGCCACGGATCAGCGAGCCATGCCATGTATGAACTGTTGCTGCTGCAGAGAGAAAACAAATGCATGGATAGGACAGTCCCAAACGCCAGCCTCTTCACTCTAAAGAGCATTTGCTCTTGCCCAGAGCAGCAGATCGAATAGCCTTCAGCCACCAGTTGTCTCAAAGTCCCCAGAATTACAGCCCACCACAGAAGATGAAGTCTTGTAGCAGTCAGGAATTTTGGAGCACCACCAACAGCATACCACTGGTAGGGGTCAGGGGAAACAGCTAGAAGAAAACAAAAAAGCTAGCTCCTTCCACTAAATCACTTCCCATGCCCTGCCTCACACTAGAAGCCCTAGACTAACCTACAAAATAAATGTAATTTCAGAACTCCGGTCTAATAGTGAACCGGAGATCAAACTAGGCCAGATAGCTTCTTCCTTAACAGTAAAATACACTTCAAAAAAATAGAATACTACAAGAAGTGCTCTCAAGTTAGAGAGTTGCAAGTGGCCAGCATGGCTCCACCGCCATCTTGCAAAGATGGTTCGGATATCAGGCGGAAAGGGTGGTGGATCCATGGAACAGCCTCCCAGCAGAGGTTGTAAGGGTAACATCAGTAAGGGAGTTCAAAAATGCATCCAGACATAAAGGAACTCTAGCAATAGTAAATAGAGCATAAGCCGCAGATCATTTAGGATCTGCGGTATATGAAACAGGTAGGGAAAATGGGCAGTCTAGGTGGGCCAAGCAGTCCTTATCTTCCATCAAATTCTGTTTCTGTGTTTCTGGGGACAGCCACAGTGTGCATGAATCAGGGTCAGAAACACCAGCCACCTAAACTGATACAGTTCCTGGAATGACAACAAAACATTCCACCTCTGTTGTGTGCAGCTATTTTCATGTAAGTCTCAAAAATGAATGTGTGGCTGCCTGCTCCTTTTGTCATCAGGCAGTTAGCAGGGGGAAGTGGGGGGCCAATTTGGGACAACAACACTAAAAAGGCATTTGCAAAGAATACATCCAACCATTTGGCTGGGTAACAGTCCTGAGCAAGGGAAAAATATCTGTGAGGAAAATAATCCTACAGATAATAGTAATGGTGAAGAGACTGGGCAGAAAACAACATACTCGACTTCACTGAGAAAAGTATTTAGACAAGCTACAGCTTTGCCAGTGCAATCCCATGGTTTTTGCCCCTGTGCGTGATGTCTCAAAGTCCCGAAGCCCTCACTGGGTGGTGCTCTCCTCTGCTGGTCAGCTGGCCACCCACCTGCCCATTGTCCCCAGATGAAGGGGATCCCATAGTCCTCACTGGGTGGTGCTCTCCTCTGCTGGTCAGCTGGCCACTCACCCGCCTGTTGTCCCCGGATGAAGGGGATCCCATAGCCCTCACTAGGTGGTGCTGTCCTCTGCTGATCAACTGGCCACCCGCCCACTCATCATCCCCAGATAAAGGTATCCAATTGAGTTTAAATCTTGGTGCCCTTTTTTCTCATTGAAAGAGCCGATCGTCTTACACACACGCACAAAAAAAAAAGAGCAATTTGGACTGTTATGAGAAGCTGCTAATTTTAAACGAATTGCAGCTCTCATTCTCCTCACTCCTGCCTGCTTTGGACAGTGCAAAACAGAAAGGGAAAATACCTATGCTTTAGGCTCTTCTGCCCAACAAGATAAGTCGCTAAATTAATTTAGGCTTGCAGCTCTCTCAGCCATGAATTTTTTGCCAAGTTTGAATACTGCTCTACAACAGTTTAGTTTAATTTGTTTTACCAAGTGCTTTACAGCTCATTTCATAGAGTTTGCCCTTAAGGCTCTTATATGCTGCTGGTTAGTGTACTAGATTTCAGGGCTTAGAACTGGAAAAATCCAGACACAGTGACTGGGTAAATTGTTTGTGAGACTGAACAAACGAGCAAAATCATGAAAGGGCTGTCAAATAATACTTTCTGCATTCCCCAGCACTGCAGGCGGCATGGTCCCTTAACCAGGTCCCTGCCCCTACCATCTTGAGTAGAAATTCCTGCTGGCCCCACAGCTGCTTGCAGTAAAGCCACTCCCACCCCCAGTGTACAGCTCGACCCCTCCCTAGACTTTGTCCTTGCTGTCATTCTTGTTGCTCCCTCCCCCTCAGCGCCCTATTAATATATCTGTTATCTTCTTCTCTCCTAGGAGATCCTGCAGTCCTCACTGAGTGGTGCTCTCCCCTGCTGGTTGGCTGGCCATCCGCCCACCCATTGTCCCCAGACGAAGGAATCCAATTGAGTTTAAATCTCGGTGCTTATTTTTTCTCATTGAAATAGCCGATTGCCCTGCACAAAAAAGAAAAGAGCAATTTGGACTGTTATGAGAAGCTGTTGATTTTAAATGAACTACAGCTCTCTTTCTCCTCACTCCTGCCTGCTTTGGACAGTGCAAAACAGAAAGGAAAAATACCTACGCTTTAGGCTGTTCTGCCCAACAAGAGAAGCTGTTGAATTAATTTAGGCTTACAGTTCTCTCAGCCATGAATTTTTTCGCCCACCCCCATACTTCCTCCATCTTTAATTAAATACTATTGCTCCTGACAAGAATCCTTCCCCCTCGCCAATCAGGTGCCCCACTCCTTTCAAGAACCTGCCTCCTTTCTCCTTGCCTTATTGTCTTAAAGTGGAACCATCCCATATTACTCAAAGTCCAACTTCTCAGCCCAGGCTTAGATCTCCCTGCCGCTGGGAAAAGCTCATCTAAGTTATCCCCTTAGCTAAGTCAGGCCTCACATCTACCATGTCTACCAGCCAGTCCCAGTTGCCACCTGTAACGGGATTACGCATTGCCTCAATGAACATCTGCAACATTCTGAAAAAATCTGCAGGCCTTCAATAATGGACCACCTAGCACCATAGAAACATAGAAGCATAGAATTTGATGGCAGATAAGGACCGCTTGGCCCACCCAGTCTGTCCATTTAACCTGATATCGTAGCCCTGGTGGAAATCTGGCTCTCAAAATCAACCCCAGACTCCTTCGTCACACTTCCAGGCTACACACTATTCAAGGAAGGTCATGTGGGCAAATGTGGAGGCGGTTGTACCTTCTGTATGTGCACCTCCCTGTCAAGCCACGTCCTCCCAGCACCCAAGCTGGACCATGAAGCCCAAGCCATCTCCTTAAAAATCACTCCAGACTTTGTCAGGGCCCCTCTGATCATCACCGTGGCCTATGCCTCCCCCGCCGAACCAAACCTCAGCTATACACTCGCTCTCTCACTACCTCACCAACCTGCCGCATAACTTTGAACAGATCCTTATAGAGGATCTAAACACAGACTGGCTTGCCAGTTCAGCATCTCAAATGAAAGACACTTTTGCTGCCCTTGACGTGACTCAGCTCGTCTCCCAGCCCACTAGGTGCAACCCCACCACTGGTACCTGCACCTTACTGGATATTGTCCTCACCAACTGCCGTCAGAAAATTGCAGATCTCCATGTCCTCCCAAATGTGCTCAGCAACCACTCCTCAGTTCTATTCACATGGTCCACTCATGTTCTCAAACAGGTGCTCAGGTCAGATTTCCACAGATGCCTTTGCCCCGGCAACCTCAATAAACTCAAGTTGTACCTTTCCCAATGGGACTGAACCCCATAAACCGCACCCCTAATATAGACCTAGGTCTCAACTACTTCACTCACTCTTTTAACAAGGCTTGCAACATTTCTGCACCCCTCAACAAGACCCAAACTAAGAAACAAAATGCTCCATGGGTTACCCAATTTCTCATTCAGCAAATGAATCTGAGGGACAACCTATGGCATAGAGCAATGGAATCTGGTAAACCCGCAGACAGACAAGCATAGAACACCTAACATAACAAGTGTACCTGGGCCATCCGCAAGGCTAAGGCTGAACATTACAGAACTGCCCTTGCATCCTTCTGGGGGAATGCCTGGAATTTCTAGGGCAATATAAAAGAGCTGAATGGGACGTCATGGTTCCCCCATCCCAGCTCACCATCAATGGCTCCATTTCCATGGACCCCCAAACCATTGCTGACTGCTTCAAAGCCACCTTTACTGAGCTCATCTTGGTCCTTCCCAACAATTTCTTTGATCCAATCCCCCCATCACTGCCACCCAATCTCCACAGCCCACCTTTTTACCTATGGACCATAACCCCACAAGAAGCCAGGCCTTACCTATCCAACACCCTCAATAGCACAACTCCCTGCAATGACCCTCTGGATGGCAGGCTACTTTGACAGGTTCTGGACACAGTACTTACCCCACTCACTGACCTTCTAAATCTCTCGCTGTGTCTTGGTCAGTTCCCCCTTGCCCGGAAAACGGCGGTCGTTACTACTATACACAATGGTGGAGACAGCTTCTCCCCTAGTAACTACTGGCCAATTTTCATCCTCTCCCCGCTCTCCAAAACATTGGAAAAAATAGTAGCTGACCAGCTCTCTGATTACCTAGCCAAACACGATGTTATGTGCAAGGAGCAGCATAGTTTCCACGTGGGTCACAGCACCACCACAGCCCTATTGGAGTTCTCCAATTTCTTGCACACAGTCCTGAACACTGAGCATCTGGCTGGAGCGGTCTTTATTGACCTCTCCAAGGCCTTCAACATGGTTTGCCACCCTATCTTACTAAACTCCCTGCAACAGATCAGTCTCTCGCAAGGGCCTCTCTCTCCTGGTTCAACAGCTACTTGTCCTCCAGGTCCCAGTGCATTAAAATCCACAACACCCTGTCCAGCACCCAGCCTGTCCACTCAGGTGTTCTCCAAGGCTCCATATTGGGTCCTCTTATCTTCAGCCTCTACCGGAATGGTCTACCCAACTCCTGCACTGGTAGGATCCCTTCTCTATGCAGACAATGTTGTCCTTTTCACTTCGCACCAAGACCCTGCCTCTTTACAGGTCACTCTCCAGCACTCTTTCACCCAGGCAGAAAAATGGTTCTCTGTCCACAGGTTGGTCAACAACCTAAAAAAAATGAAAACCTTGCTATTCGCCCACCACCAAAACAAGGCCAGTAACACCCCCCCTCCAGATCCTCCCCAGCACTCAGCACCCCTTGAACGAGTGCCCACATACAAATACCTGGGCCTTACTTTTGATCCCGCCCTCACGTTCCACTCCCACATCATCACCTTCGCCTCCATAACAAATGTACAGACTGGCGTCTTATACCGCCACAAGGATTACCTACCCCCCCCCCGAGGCACTTCGACTGGCTATCACCTCCTCAGTTCTGTCCCTGATAGACTATGGCCTCCCAATCTATGCTGCAGCAGATAAAACCACCCTTAATAAGGTGCAAATTTCCATCAACAAGGCCTGCAGGCTCCTGAGTGGCACAGACAGGTACACCCACACCTGCTCTCTCTACTCCTTTGCCAACATTCTCAGCTTTGAGCAAAGACTCCTCCATCAGTCCTGCCTGGTGACCAAAAAAACACTCCTTGGGATCTCCCCACTGGAGGTGACCTCCTTCCTCCACTGTGTCACCCCCACCATCTCCACCAATAGTGCCTGCAAGTCTACCCTCCTCGTACCCAGAGTCAGGACTTCATTTGCTCAAAGAGCCTTCTGTTACAGGGTCCCATCCTGGTACAATTCCCTCCCTGCTGCAATCACCAACCTCACTAAAACAGGTCCCTTCATAATGCCCTCAGGAACCACCTATTTGCGACACACTGCTGTAAGTGTGGATAGCAACCTAGGACTCCTATACCTGTCAGGCCCTCCTCCTCCTGGTCCACCTGGTACCCCAATGCCATCACTGAGAATGTCCCCTGGATAGCTAACCTGTGTTCCACTGCAGAGCGTCACCTACATATCTCACTCTAATGTCCACGTAGCTACCATCATGTATAGACCAATTACGTTATCCCAAGAAATTTGCGCGTTGACATTACAACCTGTCTGTACCACTGTGTCTTGATGATGTAACTGTACCCAATCTTGCTATACAACTATGAGAGTATGTAAATATGTTAACTATGTAACCCTGTGATGATCTGTGCTGTAAGTGTAACCGTGTTGCTATGCAGCTATGTAAGTATATAAATATTTTAACCATGTAACCCTGTGAAGATCTGTATTGTAAGGCCTGGATATTCAGAGCACTTGTGCATGGTGCAACTGAGTTGCGCTGGTACAAGTACGAAGATGAGCCATCAAACGATATTCAAAGGGAGCCACGGTGCAGCACAAATCTCATTGCGCCAATGCACAACTAAAATGTATGCAGCGCAAGTACAGGGGCATTCACATTAATAAGCAGCACCATGGGATATTCAGCGCAAGTCCGGATCAAACCCAAGATGAGCTGCCTAGACTTGTTCATATAAAAACATGGCAAAAACACACAGACAGCAGATGCCCAACCCTGTGCTGAGAGAGGGAGAGAGAGACAGGGAGAATGACAGAGGGAGAAAGAGTGTGAGAGAGACAGAGAGTTGGAGAGAGAGAGAGAGAGGGGAGAGAGGGGGAGAGAGAAAGAGAGAGAGAGACACACATAAACAGAGGACCAGAGAGGCAGACAGACACACAGAAAGGCACCCAGCTGCCCAGGGGGACACACAAAGAGAAGGAGGGATGGAGAGTGCACCTTTTCTAATCGAGGCAGTAAGGAGGGGTGTGAGGAGGCAGGAGGAACAGCTACATGGCCGACGAAGAACCTGGCAGTGGTATGCCTGACACAGGTGGTACCGTGCCCACGTCACATTTGAGAACTATAGTTACACTGAGATCATGGGCCGGTACTGCCTGAACAGGGCCATTCTGAGGCAGCTCTGCAAGCTGTGCAGTGAGGAGATGCAGGCATCCACCAGATGTAGTCATGCCATGTCCACGGAGACCCAGGTGACAGCCGTCATGTGCTTGCTCGCCACAGGCACCTTCCAACAACCAACAGGGGACACCACGGGTATCACCCAGTCGGCAACATCCTGCCCCCTCACTTAGTTCCTCAACCTCCTGCTGCCATGTGCTTCAGAGTTCATACGGTTCCCCAGCACACAGGTGGAGTGTACAGCAAACATGCAGGACTTCCACAGGGTTGCACGCATGCCTGGAGTGATTGGGGCCATTGACTGCACCCACATGGGCATCCGCATGCCTCCTGGTCCCGAGGGTATGGCATACATAAACAGGAAGGGGAACCCCACCATCAACTGCCAGGTGGTGTGCGATGCCATGGGGCACATCATCAATGTCTGCACCACACATCCTGGGAGTGCACACAATGCATTCATCTGGCACAGTTCTGCACTGTGCCACAGGATCGAACATGGGAACATCCCTATGGGCCACCTTGTGGGTGAGTATGGCATAGGCAAGGGGTGAGGGGCATGGCAAACCAGGGGATGGGGGACGGCAGGGTGTGTGTAGCGGAGTGGGTGCCGGGGACAGGGCAAGGGATGCAGAACAGTATAGCATGGGGCTAACCATGTCAATCTCCACATAGGTGACAGCGCGTACATGCTGATGCCTTGGCAGCTCACCCCCTACCAGCGACTGTCATCACCAGCAGAGGAAAGGTACAACGAGGCACATGACAGCACATGCAACATAATTGAGCACGTCTTTGGCATGCTGAAGGCGTGCTTTTGTTGCATAGGCAGGTCTGGCAGTGCCCTACAACACATCCCCCCTCAAGAGACTGTGGCCTATTCCTGATATGCTGCATACTGCACAACATGGCCATTGACCATGGGATAGCTGTTGAGGCTGATGAGGGCGACAGTAGCAGAGACTACGGTGACAATGGGCTGGAGGGGGGCAGGCAGCCACCCCCTGGGTGGAGGGACCCCCGACTCCTGCAGTTGGCATGTCGCCACCACAACAAGATCGCACAGGAACACTTTATCGAACACAGGTAGGTGGTGTGGCATACATGCATAGGCCACACAGACCAGAACACCACACACATGCAGGAACGTGCATGGTGAGATGCATGCACAGAATGTGGCACACAACAGGGATAGGGAAGGCAGTGGCACACACCTGCATGCACACACACACACACACACACACACAGACACACACTGCACAAGCATTTGCACACACACACCCACACACACCCACACACCCACACACACACACACCCACAAAGGCAGTATAACATGGCATGGATCAGACGCATGACTCTGGTGCACAGGCGCAACTGGTGCTGGGCTGCCCTCATCACACCCATGCCACATGTCCCAGTAACCCAGCATTCACACACAGGTAGCATAACACGCATGCACACCACCACATATATGCCACCCCTACACTGCCCATGTGTGCACAGGGCAGCAGCAGTAGACTGCAGGCAGGGCAGCATACACATCAGGCCAACCGTGTGGTCCCACAGCTGCCATGGCCACGTGGGCAGCCGCGCCGGGGCTGATTGACAGCTGCAGGCTGTGCATCGGCTATGGGGGGGTGTCAGACCCCCCCCAGGGACATATGTGTCGGACTGCGACCGTGTCCTCGCGGGGGTATGTAGGTGGCCAAACAGGCTAGTCCTGGGCATGCCAGGGATGCCTACATCTCAGCCCAGCATCCACTGTAATGGGGTCACCAGACGCTGGGACTGTTGGGTGGACAGCATGCTGTGGGGGGGTCTCCTGCGTACAGCCGCACCCAGTGGCAGTCAGCAACACAAAGCCATCCACAATAGAACCGGCAATGCAGTTCATAGCTGCAGTCATTGAGTCCTGCATGCGTTGCAGCCCTTCCAGGATCTGTGCAGTGCCCCTATATTACTGCTCGGCTTGCTGGCGCACCTCTGACCACAGTGCACGCACCCCAGTGGCAAGCAGCACCTGTTGCTCAATGGATGCCTGCAGCTGCCAGGTGTGCTCAGCCACCAGACCGCATCCTGCTCCTTCTGGCAGGGACGCCCATTGGCTGTGGGTGACCTGCCATGCTGCCCAGCCTCCATCTCTGGTGGACGCTGCACAGTGGGATCTACAGGGGGAAGGGGTACAGCAGGTGCACCGGTGGCGGAACCCGTGTCCGGCTGCCAGGTGACACCCACAGCCTGCTGCTGCTGCCCGTCCATCTGCTGGGTGTCTCCCTACATGGCCATAGCAGCACCACCACCCATGCAGGGAACAGCTGTGGTGCCACACACCACTGCACCCACAGAGCTGGCAGGTGGCTGAGCAGCCACAGGCACAGTGCTGGGCCCTGATGATGCCTGTGATGTGGGCAGGGGCAACTCCCCCACAATGTCGCCCAGGACCTGGGTGATGTTACCCTCAGATTTGGACCCCGCCCCAAGCTGTGTCTGTTTGCACAGCACACCAAGGCTGGCATCCTGCAGGAACACATCCAGGGCCCCATTCGAGCCCAGACCAAGGACATCCACTGGCACCGTGGTGCTCTGCCGCAGCCTGTCGGGGCCACGGATGTCGGTGGATGTTGATGGTCCGTCCACAGGGCTGTGTACACAGCCGGTGCCCCATCCTCTGCACAGAGGCATGCTGGTGCTGCAAAAGAACAAGGACGTGTCAGTGGAGCGTAGGCACCCATGTGCCCCCCCCTTGATGCCACTGATGTCTGTGGCCAGCATTGTGCCATGTGTAAGGGTGTGCACACATGCATGTAATATAAAGGACAGCAGCATGCACACTGGCATGCAAGTGTAAACACCCTCCAGGCCAGTACATGGGTGTGAGTAACACATACCATGCAGTGATGGGCTGCTACCCATCTGGAAGCCCCCTCAAAGTACACCCTCCACTGCAGTGTAGTGCATGATGGCTGCCAGTAACTCCTATGTAGGTGTCAGTGTGGGTGTGGTTGATGGCCCTCAGCTGGTGGCACCACTTGATGCTCTTATGGCCACCACCTTCTCTTTGATATGCCGCCTGTCTGTCCCAACCTTCTTGTGGCACTCCTGTGCAGACCTCTGGTGGCTGCCATGCTGGTTCATGTAGGCCACCACCTCATCCCATCCGACAGACCTGTCATGCGGTGTGCCCATGGCAGTCCCATCTAGCAGTGCTGCTACATCTCTGTGTGTTCTTGCAGCAGCCTTCACTTACCTGTCATGGTTGCAATACCGGTCCATGGCCTGTGTTGTTCCATGGTACTTATAAGGCGCATCGCATGTAAATTAGCTCTTGTGCAATCGTAATAATGTGCTAATGCACCCTATTGCATTGTGCATTGCCTGATGAGGTCATTTGCATAGGGTGGCTAAATATTGCAAATTTGCACCGTGCTCAACAGTGTTGAGCCAGAGCAACTCCATGGCGCATGTCCTGTGCATGTGCAATGCACGGTCCCACAGTGCGCATATGCACATCCCATCAGACGGGCCTATCATGCACACGACATGTCTTGCTCGATATTGTGCTATTGCACACATGCCACTGTGCTGGTATCGTTTATGCCTACACACACTGTACCAAGGCCCAATCGCGCATCTGTGTGATGCAGTGTGCTGTGCATTTCCCGCACATGCGTGACACTGCGTGGGGTCAAAACATGTCACCTCCAGCTCGGGGTCATGACACCACGTATGGGTGGGTCATGGCATGGTGCATATGTCCAGACACACACTGCGGACCTGCACTGCGCATTCACATTGCGCATCTCCATGATGCATGACTGCATGCTGTTGCTCCCTATTGCACAATGCACATGTACTGCCACTACGTGTGTGTTCCACTGCGGATGCCCTGAACACCATTGCATGTGGAAATGGTGAGCAGATGACACCATCAGGTATGCAACTGGTCAGATATTGAGTTGGCAAACCTGGTGGCAGTGGTCCAGCCATATGTGACCCAGCTCTATGGGCAGGTGCCACTCCAGCAGGGGCAGGGGGAGGTCTGGCAGAGTGTGTCATGGGCCCCTCGAGAGGTGCATGGGTGTGGCCTGGTCGGCTAAGCAATGTCACCACTGGTATGGGGACCTGCGGTGCAGAAGTCCAGATGCGCCTTGCAGGCTAGAGTTGAGGGTGAAGTGTGGGTCCATCCCACAGCCAGATAGGTGTGTGATTTTGGCATGCATGCCCATGTGCCACACTGTGGTGTGTTCTGTTTTGTGCAGTATGCTCTGCAGCTGTGGTGGGACTGTCCTTGCAACCACAGTCAGCATGTATGTCCACAGCATGTGTGGCGAGTATGCTGGTGTGTCGGCCATGCGCACTGTGGGCTGTGGGGTGGTGGGGGACCATCCATGCATGTGTACTCATGGCCTCCTCTCTACATGTTATCCACAGGGCCAGAGGATCGCAGGTGAGCCAGGGAGACCGCGGACCACAGGAGGGCCTAGGATAGGCCACAGGCCACTGCATGCAGGGGTCAGAGAGGTGCAGGTAAGAGTTTCATAGGTTTCATAGTTTTTTTTCAAGCTAGAGAACAATAGTCCATAATGCTTGCCTATTATTTTAGTGTATTACATATATTTGTCTTTATCTGTCATCACCAAATCCAATTTTTTTTTTGAATGTGTCCATGTTTTGAACTTTCTACTACAATTGTAGGAAGATTATTCCATATTGAGATTGATCTTATGCTGAACCAGTTTTTCCTCCTTAATGAATTCCATTTTCCAATCAATAACTGTTATGTCTACGATTACTTAGTCTAAATTTGGATTCGAATAAGCCTATTCCATTCAAAAGTGTAGAATCTTGAAGTAGGCCATTAAAGAGTGGTTACATTGGTGGTGCCTGTCACTGTGGGTGGGCATAGGGTGCATGGTATGGGCATGGGCAAACCAGCCGTGTTTCAGGTTGACTGTGTGTGGCGCATGGTCCATATGTTGTTCCACTGTGGCATGTCCAGTGGTGGTGTGTGGCCAGCCATGGGGGTGCTATGTGCCTGGCCACCCCCTTGTGTTCTGCGTCAGTGCTGCCACCCTGTGCCATGTGCCCATGTCCATGCACACATGGTTCCAGTGGGCTACACTGTCTGCCTGTCTGCACCATTGTGGCATCAAAAATACTGGTTCCTTGTTGGCTGGCTGGCACGATTTAGAATGTGTAAATCCTACTTTCATCCCAAAAGAGTAAGTGCCAGCCAGCCACATCGGCAACCTCAAGAAACAAATCAATCTGACTCTTGAAAATGAAAATGACAACCACCATCATAGATCCTTACTAAACTGAGACCCAATGGTCACACTGGATATATCATTAAAAAAAAAGTGAAATACAGCACAAAGAGCACCCAAACCCACTTGGTAGAACACAAAAACAGTTTTCTCCATAGGTCCATTTACCATTGTACTTGTCTCTTGTCTAAAATCTACTTTTAGACATACACTTGGGTCCATTTCCACAATCAGCTTCCTGCCACATCCACAACACGTTGACACCCATCAAACACTGAACGCAAACCGTGAGTTTCATATTTGTCAGTGACGCTCACAAAAAAAAAATGGACACGTTCCTTTCCTCAACCTCAATGAGGACCTGAAAATGATTTGCAGTAAGTGTGGCTGACTTGCAGTAAGCACAGCAACAAGATACACTACTGCACATGCATAGAATGTGCAAAAATGGAGTGGTGACTCCGTAGTGCAAAACAAATAGTCAGCAACTACTGAAGGCTGTTCTGACTAATACAAGAGAAATGGAGCTGGGACACAATCAAAAAAGCAACCTGGGCACATATTTAAACATTTTCTGGCCCCCAGAAAAGTACCGGGCCAGGAAGCACAAAGCAATACTGCTCGTGTGCAGTAACACCACAGCCCCAGTAACCAAGGATTACTTCTGGTGCAGAAATAAAAACAATTAAAAATAAATTATAATAGAAAAATAACTCTTTATTTAGTATTTTTCTGTTTTAAAAAAAGGGCATTGTATAATCACAATATGTCACTCCAGGATGTGGCTGGTGTCAGAATTTACCCACTTCTGGTGTGGTTTACTTAGTCAGCCTGCAGCCTCATGACTGAACCACACCAGGCGGGGGTAAATCCTGGTATCACCCACACCCTGTTGTGATATATTGGTTAAATATACCATGGAGCACAATGTAGCAGATTGTGTTGTGCTGAATTCATTCCAATGGGGCCTGATGGAGCATCTTACTTTGCTATTAACTCCCTTTCAGGAAGCAACTCAACAGATTAGCAAAGAGAATGCTAGTCTAAAGCCAAGTTATTCTCATCATAAATTTATTGAACAAGGACCTCAGGAGGCTGCATAGAGATTATGAACAAAAAGGAGAGAAACCTGGTGTATCCCTCACAGACCGACTGATACAGCAATTCCAAAATTGCAGACTTCACAATATCACAACAGACAAAAATGTTCTTCTTTCAACTCTTTTTGACCCTCGGTTTAAGTTGCAACAGATGTCTACTTCAGATCTTGGTGACTCTTATCTCAAACACAAAAACATGCTGATTTCAGCAATTGCACAGAAAAATGGTGGGACTGTATTTCACAATTCATGTGAATCACATGATGTGGATGCTGTATCTGATGATACAACATCTATTGGTGGTGACAGCAATAATTTCCACTTAGTGCTACTATGTACTGTTTCATCAACATTGGGTAGTCCTGCACAAAATCTTTCATGGTCCTTGAAAAAGGCATTTCATTCTGAAAAGAACACAGATGACTCACACTTTTTGGTCAAAACTCATGGAAACTGATAATTTAGATCTGTTTGTCATTGAGCTCCCTTCTTTGTCTTTGTCTGATATTGTGGATGCTTATTTATGAGAACCAATCATTAATACTACTGATGACCCTTTTGAGTACTGGCTGGCAAAGAAACACATGTGGCCTGCATTTGGCCTTTGCTATTAATCTTCCTAGTTGCCCTCCCACAAGTGTTTACTGTGAGCTTAAATTTAGCACAGCTGGAAATGTTGTTTCTGATGGCTGCACAAAGCTTACTCCTGAAAACATACAGCTCCTTACCTTTCTAAAAGTCAGTTCAGTGAAGAGTGGCAGGAACACAAAAGTGATGATGATGAACAGCTGCAACAGTGTCTACTAATAAGGGTGCTTTCTTGGTGGTGTTTGAAGATGATGGTGATGATATTATTTAATTTAATGATTTATTTCTTTGAATTCAAAGGACAGAGGTCATCAGCCATAGACTAGGTTTGCTGGCCAAGGCACCTAGCTTCACCTGAGCTCTTTTCTTCTAGGTTGCTTGAAAGGACAGAGCAAAGAACCTTACCAGAGCAAGGAAATGGATTAAGGCTTCTTTTGGCTAGGCAGATTTACTGTGTGTTGTTATTTTTATTGTGTACTCACAGGGATTGTTACTGTTTGTTGCTAACATTTTATTGCTTTATTTTTCTCTGATTCATATTGTTGTTGCTGGGTATACCTTCTGTTGCATTATTACATGGTGTGCCTACAGATGTGTGCTTACAGATTACTGCTGTAATCTTCTGATTCAAATGATATTTTGCAAGGTATGACTTCTGTTACTGCTTTATTTTTCTCTGTAGCAAAGTGTCTCTTACAGGGTATATATTCTTTGAAATTATTACGGTGGTGTTTTACAGGTTTTTCAGTTTTATCTATCATTAGGATAAGCGTTCAGGGCTACTGCATTTGTTGCTGGCAGATTGTTTCTGCTCTTACTGCCTTGTTTATTTTGTCCGTGGTTCTTCTTTTTCAGCAGGGGAAGGGTCCAGCCACCCACCCCATCCCCAACCACCCCACACTACACTCCTTTTATAGGGTAGCACAGTCATGCCATTTCATGTAACAAAGCAGGAAGGGGCAGATCAGAGGGGTATCAACACAGTGACCTCATTTACAGGGGCACTAGTAATTTAACTTGTTATAACAAGTTATACAAAAACAAACAAACAAAACACAGAATCAAACTTTTGCTTTCATTTTCTTCCTTCTAATTACTCTGACCAGGTTATAAACCCAGCAACTTATCTGGAATGGATATCATTAACTGCAGGTACTGTGGAACACTTTTTAAGAGAACAGTTCTACAGGATTTAGGACACTGTCCTACATGCTGGGCCATTGGACATCTAATGGCTCAGCTCCAGGCAGCATGGGCAGAGATTGTGTGCCTCAAATTGCATATTCAAGAGGAAATATATTATAAGCACCACCCACCATTTCCACAACATCCAATAGAAGCACCTTGACTGCAGAGGGTAGTTGGTCTGGGAGGTTGGCAGGTGGTTAGGAGGGGCAAATCAGGTACCCCATCACTCAGTGCTCTCCAACATATCACCTCCATAAACCATATAAAAACTACAAACAGGTATCTGCCTCTATCTCCAAAATCAAAAAAAGGACAGAGGACACTGCAGAGCAAGACACTACAGCACAGGAGCTAGCACAACAAAACTCACCAAAAACAGTAACCAAAACAAAAAAAGCAATAAGGAAGTCCGAAAAACTTCTGATAATAGGAGACTCTATGATTCGGGGAGTTGATACCTATCTCCAGCCAGGGGGTAACGATCAGATGTCTCTCAGGTACGTCAGCATGGAGAAACACTGACCACATTGCTAAAATTGTTCAGGAAGCAGGAGAAAACATTGACGTCCTGGTACACATAGGGACTAACAATCTCACAAGCCAGTCAGCTGTGGTGACCAAGGAACACCTGACCAGGCTGGGTGACAAACTATTATCCATTTCATCTGGCATCTCCTTCTTTGAGATCCTGCCAGTCTGGAAGAGGGAGGCAGATGGATGGAAGGTCAGAGAAGGGAAGATAGGGGAGCTAAACATGTGCCTCAAGGGCTGGTGCCAAGAAAAAGGACACACATTTGTAGGGAACTGGCAACAGCTTTGGGAGCAAAAGTTCTTTAAATTTAATAGACTGCATCTGACTAAGGAGGGAGTCAGTGCATTGGGGAAGAAGTTTGATGTCTTTACAGAATATTTAAATCAGCAAATGGGGAGAGGGGGGTGCAGCACCCCATACGTCGAATAGGAAGAACACCCCTCCACCCTCAGCTAGTTGTCAAACAGGAGTTCAGCATGGTTGTAGTTCATTTGCATCATCGGGTAAGGAAAAAGGTCTGGCTCCCCATACGATGCACAGGGGAAACACCAGACCTCACCCAACAACTAACACACTGATATCTGGCCAATGGAAAATCATGTACATAAATGCTCACAGTCTGGGAAACAAGATCCCAGACTTGCAGGCAATAATGACAGAGGCTAAACTGGACATAGTAGCCATAAGAGAGACATGGTTTACCAGTAACCACACAAGGGAGACTTCAGAACCTGGCTATGTACTGTTCAGAAGAGACCGAGGTGCACAAAAGGGGGGGAGGTGGAGTGGACCTTTATGTCAATGAAAATATCAAAGCTACAGAAATTGAGAATACACATAAGGTGCCAGAAGAACTGTGGGTCACCCTGGAAACAGGAAATGGGACAGCCATACAGACTGGGGTTGTGTACGGTCCTCCAGACCAGGGGGAGGACATAGACACATTACTGTTAGAAGATATAGAAACCATGACAGCTAAAGGGGAGGTTCTGATAATGGGAGACTTCAATATGCCAGACACAGATTGGTCAGTACCAGCAGGAACATCTGACAGAACTAGAAAGATGGTGGATTCCCTGCAGAGGGAGGGCCTCAAACAACTGGTACAACAACCCACCATAGACAGGGCTATCCTAGATCTAGTACTGACTAAAAGGGAAAGGATCTCAGATCTCCGGGTAGAAGGTCACCTGGGGGCCGGTGACCATCACATGGTATGGTTCAATTTGGCCACTAGAACTAAATCATCCCATTCCAAGGCAAAAATATGGGACTTCAGAGGAGCTGACTTCGATAAGTTGGCCAACAGAGATAAGCAAGCCCTGGTAAAAAGAAATATAGGTGAGGGGGAACAGGCAAAGTGGGCACGCATTAAGGATGCAATACTTGAAGCAACATCCCATTGTGTTAGAGAGAAAAGGAAGTGCAAAAGAAGAAGGAAACCACTTTGGTTCTCAAAAACAGTAGCAGGAAAGGTCAGAGCCAAAAGGCTGGCCTTCAGGAAATATAAGGGAACGCAGCAGGTTGAAGATAGGGAGGCATACCAAACTTCCCTAAGGGAAGCAGGGAAGGCAGTAAGGCAGGAAAAGGCCCAAACCGAGGAAACACTATCACAATAGTAAAAGAAGGTGACAAGACTTTCTATAGATACATTAGTGAAAGAAGAAAGTCCAGAGGGTATTGCTAAGATCAAAGGAGATAAGGGGCATGTGAGGAGGAGGACCATGTAAAGCAACTATCCTAAATAGATACTTCTGCTCAGTATTTACTGAAGAGAAGGTAGGGCAGGGCCCACAGCTCAGCACCATGGACACGGGGGGCGGGGGGAGGTGTGCACTAGTCCCTTCACAAAAGAAAGGGTCCTACAAGAGCTCGATAAGCTCAGGGTGGACAAGGCAATGGGACCGGATGGCGTACATACCAGGGTACTAAAGGGGATATGGGTGGAACTAGCAGAGCCTTTATCAGAACTGTTTAGTGAGTCTCTGAGCACAGGAGAGGTCCCAGAAGACTGGGGAAGGGCTCATGTGATCCCACTCCACAAGGGTGGTAGCAGGGAGAAGGCAGGGAACTACAGACTAGTCAGTCTTACCTCAGTAGTGGGCAAGATTATGGAGGCACTCCTTTAGGAAAGGATAGTGCAACACCTGGAATCCATAGGAGCACAAGCTCCAAGAAAGCATGGGTTTACAAAAGGAAGGTCCTGTCAAACTAATCTCATAGATTTCTTTGACTGGGTAACCAGAGTGATGGACCAAGGGGAGCAGTTGATGTCGCCTACCTTAACTTCAGCAAAGCTTTCGATACTGTTCCACATAGAAGATAGATTAATAAGCTGGGTAGGCTCGGGGTGGGTCAGAAGTTGGTTAACTGGGTGGCAAACTGGTTGACAGGCAGAAAACAGAGTGCGATGGTAAACTGTATACAGTCAGAAGAGATGCAAGTCACAAGTGGGATACCTCAGGGATCAGTCCTGGGGGCAGTCCTCTTCAACATCTTCATCAGTGACATTGCAGATGGACTGGAGGGTAAGGTTTGACTGTTTGCAGATGACACCAAGATCTGCAACAGAGTAGATGATCCACATGGGGTGGGCAGAATGAGAAGAGATCAGGATAAACTAGCAAAATGGTTGGAAGAGTGGCAACTGGGGTTTAACGCAAAGAAATGCAAGATCATGCACATAGGGAAGAGAAACCCTGAAGCCACCTATAGGCTGGGAGGGGAGTTGCTGGCAGTCACAAGGGAAGAAAGAGACTTGGGCATCATCATCACCGATGACCTGAAATCATCCAAGCAGACCTCTAAAGCAGTAGGAAAGGCTAAGAGGATGTTGGGGTGTATTAGTAGGGGTATCACAAGTTGGAAGAGGGAGGTAATAATCCCTCTTTACAAGACACTGGTTAGGCCCCATCTGGAGAACTATGTGCAGTACTGGAGGCCACACCTTCACAAGGACATTAACCAAATGGAAGCAGTCCAGAGAACGGCAACCAAAATGGTGCAGGGACTGCATCAGAAAACATATGAGGACAGATTAACAGAGCTCAATATGTATACCCTAGAGCAAAGGAGTTAGTGAGGTGATATGATTGAAACATTCAAACACCTTAAGGTCATTAACAAGGTGAAAGAGTCTAACATTTCAATATAGGAAAAATAGCAGGACAAGAAGACACAGCATGAGATTAGAGGGAGGTCGATGAAGGGGTAATGTGAGGAAGTTCGTTTTCACAGAAAGGGTGGTGGATGCATGATACAGCCTACCTCAGGAAGCAGTGGATATGAATACAGTGCAGGACTTTAAGCAGGCATAGGATAGGCAAAAGGGAACAATACAGATGAGTATGAATAGATAAGCCATTGACAGAGCAAAGGCCGATTGCACATTCATGAGGTAGAAAAAGAAATGGGCACACTGGATGGGCCTTGTGGTCCTTATTTGCTGTCAACTTCTATGTTTCTATGTTTCTATAACAGGAAAGATCAAGCAAAAAAATCCCTTCTTGTGCTGTCACAGTGTATATTACATCATACAGTATGTATTGCTCTATGTGTTTTTCAATTTGGGAACCCAGGTGAAGAGTACCTTGTGGATCCCTGCCAGCTTGATGATGGGGGGGGGGAGATGGGGCGGCTGGGACTGGCATGTGGGCTTCATGGCAGGAAAAGGTGGCAGTTGGGGCCAAACAGCTCTATAAAAAATGCAGGGCAGGGCATGCAATGCTGGGTGTGTGTGTGTGTGTGGGGGGGGGGAACAAGGTCATCCAAAAAAATAAAGAGTAATTTAGCAAACAAAAGTGATAAAAAATAACTGGCCAATCAGGCAGAAGTGTCTGGGATAGTTTGGGGCCCATGATGCTTGCTATTACACCAAGTAGGCAAGTAAAATAAATACAAATAAAAAACAAATCACAAGTCAAAATGGTATTATGGGTGGCTGGGGCCCCATGACATATCCTGCTCATGCTGCCTGTCTCCCACCAAAAGGTATGCCAAACTTAATGAAGGTCTACACTTCGCACTCTGCTGTTGTCTTTCTGTTGTTAATTTTTTTGGCCTCTCTCTCTCTTTTCAATTTTGGGCACACTGCTGCCTTTCATTGCAAAGCTCCAAATGACCTGCATACAGTGGGCTGGATTCACAAACGTCTTTGGGACTATGCTCCACATCACAACTCAAGTTGCAGACCAAAATATCCGCAGCTGCTGGGATTGCTATTCACATCCACAGCAGCTGTGGAAGATGTTAAGGCTCGTCCCACAGGCTGTAACATTTTTCTGCAGCCGGGGGGGGGGATTTCCATGGCAACACCACCCAGAAGCTGCCGTAAATCATGAAGTCAATAGTAAACTGGCTCCACTTTTCAGAATACCATAGCTGTGCCAGAAACTGTAGTTCCACAAGTGGCAACCCACTTGTGCTGAGATTTTCCACAACTGCACATGATTGGCAAGGACAACAAGTTATTTAATTGCTGTTGGCTGCTTACTAACCTTGGAAAACAACACAAAAATACAAACACTGATTTATTTTTTAAAGGTTGCATTTTTTATTTTATTTTTTAACAGATGGATCTAAAAGACTAAGGTCCTGTCCACACTACGCCTCTGTAACGTTACAGAGGGTGTAAAATGTTACCATAACAGGTCGCGATTACACCTGTAATGTTACAGGAGGCGTTTTTGTAACCGTTGTTGAAACCACATATGAGGTGGTTTCAACAACAGTTATGAAACTGGTCCTGCCCTGGTAATGTTACCGGCGGTAGTGTGGACGGCCGGTAACGGTCTCCTGCAGGACATGAAAGCGCAGCGCGAGCTGCATTGTGGGATCGGGTGCAGCCATAATGGTTGCCTGGCTCGCGATGTGTGGAACGGTGGTGCCGGTCCCGTAACAGACACCGCTGAGGTGTGGACACACTGCACAGCTCCGTGGCCTTAACGGATTGCATCCTTTACCGGGTGCGAGCGGTGTACTGTGGACAGGGCCTAATACTGATGCATTTCTCATATGCAAATAGACTAAAATAGGTCTACAATTCGTCAGACTAAATCAGGACCTTTTGGAAAAAATTAGAGTCAGAATCAGAAATGGGTCACAGCCTATTTACTCATCTCTAGTTTTAGGCCCATACAGAGTTTCCAGATATTTCTGGTTTTGTATGTTTAAGCTACATGGGCCAGACATACGCTATGATAGACTTGTGTTGGTTTGTCAGGGTGGCCTAACCCTTCCTGTAATAAGTCCAGCTCCTGGCTGTCCTATTTTCACAGTATCAATTTCAATGAATGATGTGCCTTTCCTCTTCTTTTCCATGGTATTTTATCTCTAGCTAACACATTTAAAGCAGCAGTGCATGACAGCGGTTACAATTTTGACCTATGCTTTTTTCATTTAAATATTTTATTATGATTTGTCATTTAAAGACACACTTACATTTTACAATTCGAACAATAATAATAATAACGAAACAAAACAATGACTAAATCAGTTTAAGGAATATCTCTAGTCCATAACATTTATGGGGGATAAAAATAAATAAATAACACACCATAAAAGTAACAAGCCCTTAACAGATAGCATTAAATGAAGCTTAAGCTTCACATTCGACCATACCTTTACAAATCCAATATAGTTACTTAGTATACTCACTAAATAGCTTAATACCAATCTAATTTGATTTTATAACCCCCACACAGTGAGCCTTAGGAACCAAATAATTCATTAATAGTCCAAATATTCGACTCCCTCCATTGCTTCAGCTGTAACAGACAACTCAAGATCTGAATTTATTGAAGATTCCGGTTTTTCCTCTGATTCTTTATAATGCCCCCTTAACCACTCTGCCAACTATGCTTTTTTATTCTTTTTTAGGTTGCCCCTTATCTCCTGAATTGTGTGATACATTTCCTTTCCCATTGTGAGTCTGTTTTAGCTTTTTTTTTTGCATTTGAAATAATAATAGAGGTGCCCCTTTTAATATGACTTGAACTAGGTTTCCAGTGGTGATCTCAGCTGATTTTTTACACCTGTTGAACTATAAGGTCAGAAAGCAATGTGCACTGCAACCTAGTTCATCATAGTCACATGAAAACTGATCTGAAACAATGGGTATTTAAAAACAACAGAGAATGCTGATGAACACTTGTTCTGAATTATACAGAAAGGAACATTTTAAATCATTTCTATTGGAAAATAAAGTGGTAAAGCAGACTTAAAATGGTGAAAAAAGGTCATCATAAAAGTTAGGAAATAAGGGGCAATCTAAAATAGAACACAAGAGTATTGATAAAACTTTTCACAGATTCAATGCACTGCTGCTTTAAATAGACTAGTTTGGCCGACCCGGTGGCGCTGAGGGTTGAGGCGCTGGATGCCACACCTCGTGTCACGCCCGGCGACCGTGTTGAGGAATGAGCACGGGTTGTGGGGAATCAACAACAGAGAAAATCGAACATCGGAGGACTGCTCTTGTTCTCCGGGTCGTGAGACTCAGAGTGTTGGCATAGATTGCCCTCTAGCAGAGGCTGGGGACAAGCATGCCACACCTAGACGTGGGGTGGAGCTAGGACAGGCACACTCTCCCTTGCATCATTGCATATCCTAGCTCCAAAGGGGATTCTAATTAGAAAAAAAATAGCCGGCCCCCACGTATGAGCAAGGCACATTCAGCCACTACATGTTCCGCTTCGGCGGCTCCACTGCGGAGGGGGGGGCTTCCTGGCATAAGGGTCAATGCCGTGCCGTGGACGAGCCCATTCATGGGGTTAGGGGGCTTGGCCAGTAAAAAGAGAAAGAAATCACAAAAAAAATAAAAAAATAGACTAGTTAGATATTTTTCTCCTTTCCACCCCACCCCTCTCTTCACGAGCACCCTTTAACCCGCTGCCTAAGCACCTCTTTCTCCACTCTACCCCACCTCTTCTTCCACTCTCTACCTCTACTATCTTTGATCACCTTCCCCCTGCTCATACTCACCCACTTCTCTGCCCCCCTCAGCCCCTGTCTCTCCCCTCCTCTTCCTGGCTGGGATCCTTCACCCCTGTTCTTCCACCCCTTACCAATCTCTCTTCCCCTTTTATCTGCTTCTATCCCCCCACCTACACTTATATAACACTCACCCCCTCATCACTTCTTCATTGCTATCTCTTGACAAATGCCTGCTTCTGGCTACATACCTTGTGTTAAAAAAATGTACTGCTTCTTACCAGACAATTTGTATAAATCTTGCCATCTGGTATTATGCTCTGTAAATAATGTGTGTTTCTTACTTGCCAGATTGTATAAATCTTGCCATCTTTTTTTTTTTGGTAACTTTTCTTTATGCCCCCTCCTCTCTGGTTGCCTGGACTCTCTCTGGTGTGGTCTGTCGGCTCGGCCTGTTCCCACCTCACCTGAAGTCCCCAGCCACATCCCTGGTTTGGGCCCATCCCCACTCCAATGCCACTGACTACCCAAGGGTGGGGCCACCGACTCCTACTGGTCCTCTATCTGGAATCTAATTGAGCAAACAGGGAGCGGTGGGATAACCAGACTCTGGCTGGAAGGACCTGGCTATGAGCATGGGGACCATCCACCGGACCCAACTTCACCTACCAGGCAACCAGAATTTTCCATTTTTCTCTGCCTCCTCTGGCTCGGCTGTGCAATGCACACCAGTGTGAGTGAGCACACTCCCATGCATGCTCACAGGAGTGCCGCCATGGACAGTCCCCTGCCAGAGATCCTAATGGCTGCTGCACCCCCAGTATCCACCGGGAGTTGCCAAGCACTGGGATCTATACTCCCATCCCTCCCAGGAAAGGAGACCAGTCCCCTGGATGCTCAATCCTTTCCTCCCCCAGCTGCCCCCAATGACCCGAGTCCACTCCCGAATCTGGGTCACCAGTGTAGCATGAGGTGCGGCATCCAGCACTTCAACCCTCAGCACCACCACCAGGCCAGCAAACTTGCCATCTTGTATATTGCTCTGTAAATTAGGTGTGTTTCAACATGTATATTACTCATGTCTTCACCCGTGTGTAAATATTCATATTATGTTTTTCTTTTCTACCACTTTGTTCTGACGTGGAACCTTCGTAAATGAGCTGCAATCTCAAAGGTGGTATGCAAGACAAATAATAAATACATACATAAATAAAGAAATAAGTAAATAAGAAAGAATGTCCTTCCATTTTTCTGTCTCTGATGCTTCAGAAAGAATGTGTTCCAGTGCACTGATAAATAAAAACAAATAAGTTGATTACTAATTTATTAGGCACATTGGTTGATGATAGAGAGCAATCTTTTATTACTGTTACTTTAACATTTATTTTATGAATTCTTAAAAGAATAAAATAAACATCCAGCTGAAGAAATATACCAATATGGTAAGGACAGTGATATGCAGGATCACACACCACATGCTTATAGACAGCGTGCAAGACGAAAACTTAAAAAATGCCTCCAGCCACTCAACACAAAGGAAAAAGAGTGAGGATTTCCACACCTTATCCAAATAAGAGTCACTTGCTTTGCTGATGGTAAGTGTTTTAATATGTTTTGGTATTATAACTTTAATATTATTATTCATATCACCAATCTACAATTGCAAAACCATAAGTGAGTTATCAGTCAGTTCAGCTTGGACCATCCCAATGCCCCTAGTAGCCCCAGACCCTCAACTGACCATCTTCTCCAATCCCATTGGGTCTGCCCTCTTCTCTTGAAACTTGCAACCATCTTAACATTGACCTGCACCCTTTCCAGGCTGTTCCACTTTTTCACTAACCTTTCTGAAAAGATATATTTCCTCACGATCCTCCTAAATTTCCACCTGCCAGATTTTAGCTGTGGCCTCTTGTGATGGACCTCACATTAAGCTTCAACAGCTGCTAAACATCTCTACTGTTAATACCCTTCAGACACTTGAAGGTTTCAATAATACCCCCACTCACTCTCCTGACCACAGGTAAGTACATGTTAAGGTCTGCTAGCCTTCCCTCATAGGTCCTCCCCTGATGGCTAGGAACCATGTTGGTCACTTCCTTTTGGACCACATGTCATTTTCCTGTTCCTATTTAAGTTGTGGGTTTCAGAATGACACATAGTACTCCAGGTGCAGCCTCCTCAGAAAACTATAGAAGGGCCAGAATACTTCTTTTTTTCTAATATAAATGGTTCTACTGATGCACACCAAGATCCTATTAGCATTCCCATATATTGTGTTACTTTGGACTAAGGTCTCAAAGATGTCACTAATTACAACTCCCAGATTCTTTTCCTCTGGGTTCTGTTCCAGTCTTAAATCCCACCATCAGATATTAAATTCTCAGAGTCATCCTACGAACATACGAACATACGAAATTTGCCAGCAGATTAAGGCCTAGAGGTCTATCAAGTCTGCTCAAATGTGCAGCTAGCACCTCCCGTCCACCCTTCCCCTTCATTAACCTTCCCCCTTGTCCTGTCCCACCCCCTTTTGAAGCAGTCCACTGTTCTACTGGATACAATTTCTGCAGGTAACACATTTCACCCACCCACCACCCTCTCTGTAAAAAAGTGTCTCCTCATCTCCCACCTGAACCTTCCTCCCTCCAGTCTCATATCATGGCCCCTGGTGTCCCTCCCCTCCCTTACTTTGAACAGCCCCTCTGTACCTGTCTTGTTTATTCCTTTCATGTAGTTAAAGGTTTCAATCATGTCCCCCCTGTCCCCCTGTCCCTCCTGTCCTTCAGTGAGTGCATGTTCAATTCCCTCAACCTCCTCTCATATGATAAGTCCCCCAGCCCTTGATCATCTTTGTCACCCTGCGCTGCACCCCTTCCAGTAACTTAATGTCCCTCTTCAGATACGGGCACCAGTACTGTACGTAGTACTCCAGGTGCGGGCTAACTAATGACCTATACAGTGGCAGAATTACCTCCTCTCTCCTCGAGGATATACCCCTTGCAATACAACCCAGCATTTTGTTGGCCTTTGCAGCTGCCTTCCTGTTCATTGACCCTGTAATGAGCACCCCCAGATTCTTCTCCACCTCTGTCTGGGCTAGCTGCACTCCCCCCAGCTGGTAACTCCTCCTTGGGTTCTTCACCCCAAAATGCAGCACCTTGTACTTTTTGGCATTAAACCCCAGTTGCCAGGTGTCTGACCAGGTTTCAAGCTTTGCCAGATCATCCTGCAACCCCTGTCATCCCTCTAGGTCATCCACCACCGCTCCCACCTTGGTATCATCAGCAAACAGACTGATCTTGCTCTTGATGTCTCATGATACGTCTGCAATGAATATCCCAAACAACACTGGTCCCAACACCGAGCCCTGTGGCACACACTCATCACTACCCTTGGGTGTGAGCTCCCCACCCACCACCACCCTCTGTTGTCTTCCCAGGCGGTTTCCTACCCATCTCACCAGCTTTGCACCCACCCTGTGCCTACTAACTTACTTCCCAGCCTTCCATGCGGCAGCGAGTCGAATGCCTTACTGAAGTCCAGATACAGGACATCCACTGCATGGCCCTTGTCCAGTTGCCTAGTTACTCAGTCATAGAATTCCACCAGGTTGGTTTGGCAGGATCTGCCCCGTATGAACCCATGCTGTCTGCTGTCCTGTAGTCCTTTGGCCTCTAGGAGGGCCACCAGCCTCTCCTTCAGGATAGTCTCCATTAGCTTACCCACAATGGATGTGAGGATCACTGGTCTGTAGTTTCCCGGTTCATCCTTGGGGCCACTCTTGTGGAGGGGCACCACATGAGCCGTCCTCCAGTCCTGAGGTACACCCCCCGAATGTAGTGAGGCATTAAATAGGTCTGCCAAAGGTCCTGCAAGGACCTCTGCCAGCTCCTTCAGTACCCTGTGGTGGGTGCCATCTGGGCCTGGCGCCTTGTCCACCCTCAGTGCCTTCAAACTCTCCCGAACTCTGCCCTCCATGATTTCCCCATCTGTCACCCCTTTCCCCCCTGTTTCTGCCATTCCAATTGAAATGCTTAACCATGCACTTTTGGCTTTAAACTCCTGATTTCAGATCTTTGTCCACTTTTCCAATTTCCTCAAGTCTTTCAATTATCTTGTAGTCCTCACTATCCACTCCACACATAGTTTGTGCCATCCACAAATAGGCACATCTTGCCCTAGACCCCACACTAATGCTGCAAATTAACACACTGAAGAGTGCCAGGGCAAGGACTAAACCCTCTAGCACCCCACTGCTTAACCCTCTCTGTCCTCAGAATACAAACAAGTAAGTAATAAGACTTGATGGGGTGTGCGCTAGACACTTTTAGTGCATGGCCAGGGGCATAGTAAGGCAACAGGCTAAGTGTCTTCATCTCCTGACAATGTGCTAGAAATGTCTAGCGCACCCCCCCCCCCGGGAGTGTCTTATTGCCCTTATGAAATGGATACCTTAGCAGTTCATGTGTGAGAAAATTCAAATTCAAATGACTAAATAGAAAAAAAGGTTATTTGTTTGTCTTCATTTGAAATAAAATAGTTCCTCCACCTGCAACAGTGTAGTTTTTTAGTTGAGGACATAGCTGCAGGTTATTCTCCCCCCTCCCCTCCACACACACACACACACACACACACACATATACACACACACACACACACACATATACACACACACACACACACACACACACACACACACATACACACACACACACACACACACTGGTTTTGTCATATTTTGAAAATACGGTGGGTGGGGATGGCAGTAAATGTGCCTCATTTTGTCTTTTATTTATTTAGTTATTTTTTATTCTGTTATTCTGGTGTACTTGGAAGCATGAGTGAGGAGATGCCACCAACATGTTTAATAATTATCGAAGTGATGCAGAAGTACTGAAGGAGTAGTCCCGGCACAACTTTTGTTGACTGACCAAGAGATAGAGTTGGAACCATCAAACAAATAAAAAAAGGTATGTGACTGTGCTGAAGGATTGAGCGAGCAGGAGCAAGGGAGCAGCTGGTGGGTTATTGGATGAGAGAGCAGGTGAGCAAGCAGAGGAGTGAGTGGCAGGTGGGCGGGTCGGTGACAGACATAGGAGATGTTAAAGATCCCATGGCACTTCTCAAAAAGAGTAGCGGAGTTTTTATTCAAAAACACATCAAATCATCAGGATACACACAAAACAGAAGAAAAAAAAATACCACAAACTAACACATATGTAGGAAGGTATACAACATACTGTATTTACAAAAAGATAATATACAAAAAAAAATTCCCCACCAAACCTAAACCCCCAAATTTACTAAAATCCCCACACAACTACCCACCACCATTAAACTATGCATATTTTGGAAAAAAATCAAACCCCAGACTTATGAGTTGGGGTGCTAAAATGGTTGGTTTACAAAGAATATTAAGATATGAGAATTGGCTTTGGCTACATATAAACAAGCTCCCTCAACTTCATTAGCGAATGCTTATATGGCCTTTTGTAATAAAGTTAGTAAATTGGTTATTGTAGCCAAAAAGGATTATTATAAGGCTAAGTTTAATGTTGGACTGTCTGATTCAAAGAGTTCTTGGAATACTTTTAATTCTCTTTAGCCCTCAAAGGATAAAACTACTATTAAGGTGCTAAAAACAAATGACCATGAGGTTACTGATCCTATTACAACTGCAAATTTACTTAATTCTACATTTTCTGACTTGTTACAATTCTGTTTTGTCTACACAAATGGGTGGTAATAAGGAAACACAGCTTCTTCTTTTGGTCATCCTCCTTTTTATTTTTGTAGAGTCTCTCGAACTGAAGTTTTGAAACTGGTGGGTGTATTTCCAAATACATTTAATGACTGTGGTGGTGGGCTTGATGGTTGTTTTGTCAAAATTGTTTCTTTTATAGCTGGCCTCTTTGTGCCATCTTTAATCTTTGCTTAATTTCAGGTCTTGTTCCAACATTTTGGAAAAATGCAAGAGTTGTCCTGATTCCAAAGAAGTCAGGTGCTGATTTTGCTGAGGACTTCAGGCCAATCACAATTTTAAATCCCTTGAGTCAAGTTCTTGAAAAATTAATGGCCAGTCAATTAGTCAGTATCTTGAGATTTGTTATATTCATCTTTATTCCATCTTTCAGATGAGATGTTAAACCAGGGTCCCACGTGCTTGTTCTGGTGGTAGTTCAGGAGGACAATAAAGATCCCATGGCACTCCTCAAAAAGAGTAGGGGAATTTTTATTTAGAAAAAAACATCACAACATATATTTTACATAATAAAATATTTTACAATAATAATAGGTATAAAAGGAAATAAACATTAAATCATGTATAAACATAATACAAAAAAGGATAAGTAATACTTCTTACTGAAATTTTTGAGAGGAAAAAAGGCTGGAGGTGTATGGGGGAAAAATGTTATAAGAAAAAAGTTAAAGAGAAGGAAAAAAGAAAACAAAAACCAAAAACCATAATATATGTAAATAGGGGATACATGATGGGCAGGAGTGGAATATGGAAAATATTCTCACTCCTGCAGAGTGAGCTCTGGATATTTCATGAGTGCCAAAGGCATGAGTGAAATATACAGTGCTCATGATGGAGGAGTGAGAGTATTTTCCATATTCCATGATCTGCCCATCATGTGTGCTATTTATACTATGGAGGTGAGACCAATTTCAGTGAGAGAGGTATGTTTGTTGTTATGAGGTTCATGTCACTTTAAATGATGCTGGTGCTGTGGCTGTGTGTGTGTGTGTGTGTGTGTGTGTATGTGTGCGCATGTGTGAAGTTTTATGAATGGGTTGTTGTAGTGAGCTGTTGTTGGTTGGAGGGTGTGTGTGTGTGTGTGTGTAGTCTTGATTGGGTGTGCTGTGTTTTGGTAATTTAATTGGTTGCCTGAGGGAGGTTCTGTTCTGTGACAAGCTGGATGTTTGCAATATACTGGTTATTTGTTGTTTGTTTTGTAGGTCAATATGTGGCAATGCAGGATTCAGTAATGTACTAAACTCAGGTTTTGAAATGCAGCACAAGAGACTTGGAGATTGTTACATTTAGAAGGAGTGCTGCAGCCGACTGTCATTATCTTTCTTAATTGTGTTAATTTCAGTGTAGGGCCTGTTTCAGAACTCCCCAAATTACAGGGGTGTTTCTCTGTGTTTTCAAATGCTGGTGAGTGATGTCAGCAGAGTAGGGATAAATGGTATTTATTTTAACTCTACTGATGTCATCAGGATTAATTTCACTCCAGTGAAAATAACATGGTTTATTTCACTGGAATTGATCTCACCCCCATGGCATAAATATATATTCGTTCTCATGCCTAAAATTAATGTGCTAATTCATTTAAACTTTATCAGAAAGGAAAGCCCCCTTCCACCATTTTGTAACTTTTGATGAAGTATGCATGTTCCTACCTTTCTTGAAGACTGTAGTCATTGCGTTCTCTATGAGTATCACCACATTTTCATAAGGCATTGATTTTTGATACAGAAGCCATTGGCATCTCGTTTGCCAGATAGAAAATTTTAAACAAAATAAAATCATTAGTATTCCCTGGTCATATCTGTTTAGGTTATGTGGAACTAAACCTATGATAAAAAGTCATACTGTAATTCAGATCAGAGATCCAAGGAAGCTTCCATCTTTCTTCCAGATGAAACAACATCACTTTAACATATGAAGAGTCAAAAAAGAAGTGTGTTATGGATTCCTCCACCATTTGACAAGCATTATAAGGGCAGTTTCATTCTTCTTGGACCTTATGTTTGTTGTTCCTTTTAATATTAAGTCTACCATATGCTGTAAGCCATAATATCCATCATATATGGTGAGGAATTCTGTGGTTATTAAGTTGGGATAGCAGGTATTTGTTGTCATCTTTAGGGCAATTTTTGAACTCTGGGGTCTCAGGATATATTTTAAAAATGATAAATGAATAAAGAGGTTATCCAGTTCTGGAAGACATCTGTTGTGCAGTGGGCCTTCATTTATATAATTTGATTGCAGCCGGTCTAAAAAAAACAGGGAAGCTAAGTCTGCTAGTTATTTTAGGGGGAGTTGTTGTCCATTGGGATATGCATGTGCCTAGTGAGTTTGTTTTTCATTTAGCCCAAAGGGGGGTCAGGGTCTTGAGGCCCATTTTTAAAGTTCAGAGTAATAAACAGGGAGTTAAACAAGCATTTTTCAATGCCGAATGTTGATTGCGTTGGTCCATTGAGTTCACTCACTGTCCCTGTGTCACTCACTCATTCTGCTTCTCCCGGTGCTGCAGGCTGCTGTTTTGTACTGGGCTCCTGCCTGCACAGGCACCTTTTTCTGTCCACAATGATATCCACAGCTGTTCCAACAGAGGTCCGTTGAGGTGGATCCCTCCCCCTGTGTCACTCGCTCATTCTGTTTCTCCTGGTGCTGCAGGCTAGCCTTTTTTACTGGGCTCCTGCCTGTGTTGGTGGCTTTTTCTGCCCACAAAGAAATCTGCAGTAGTCCTGACACAGGTCCGTTGAGATTGCTCATTCCCCCTCTGTCACTCGCTTGTTCCGTTTCTGCCGGTGCTGCAGGCTGACCTTTTGTACTGGGCTCTTGCCTGCATTGCCGCCTTTTTCTGCCCAGAAAGAAATCCGCAGCAGTGACAATAGATCTCTGTTAAGCTTGCTCACTCCCCTTCTCTCACTTGCACATTCCATTTCTACCACCGCTGCAGGTTACCCTTTTGTACTGGGCCCCTGGGTGTATTGCTGCCTTTTTCTGCCCACAAAGAAATCCGCAGCAGTCCCAACAGAGCTTTGTTGAGCTCATTCACTCCCCCTCCCTCAGTGGCTCATTCTGTGTCTCCCGCTGCTGCAGGCTACCCTTTTGTACTGGGCTCCTGCATGCATTGGCAGCTTTTTCTGCCCACAAATAAATCTGCAGCAGTCTCAACACAGCTTCGTTGAGCTCTGTCACTCCCCCTTTCTCAGTCGCTAGTTCGTTTCTGCTTGTGCTGCTGGCTGGCCTTTTGTAATGGGCTCCTGCCTGCATTGCCGCCTTTTTCTGCACACAAAGGAAGTCTGCAGCAGTCATGACACAGCACAGCTGCATTGAGGTCATTTCACTCCCCCTCACACTCACTCGGCCCGTTTCTGCCAGCGCTGCAGCCTACACTTTTGTACCAGGCTCCTGCCTCTGTTTTTGCCTTTTTCTGCCCACAAAGAAATCTGCAGAAGTCCAGATGGAGCTCCATTGAGCTCGCTTACTCCTCCTCTCTCACTCACTCGTTCCGTTTCTGCCGGTGCTGCAGGCTGCCCTTTTGTACTGTGCTTCTGCCTGCATTTGCACCATTTTCTGCCCAGAAAGAAATCCACAGCTGTCCTGACAGAGCTCCGTTGAGGTTGCTCAATCCCCCTGTGTCACTCGCTCATTCTGTTTGTCCTGGCGCTGCAGGCTGTTCTTTTGTACTGGGCTCCTGCCTCTGTTGGCACCTTTTTCTGGCCACAAAGAAATCTACAGCAGCCCTGACAGCGCTCCGTTGAGCTTGCTCACTCCCCCTCTCTCACTCGCTTGTTCTGTTTCTGCCGGCGCAGCAATCCACCCTTTTGTACTGGGCTCTTGCCTGGATTGCCGCCTTCTTCTGCACACAAAGAAATCTGCAGCAGTCCCTACACAGCTCTGTTGAGTTCATTCACTCCCCCTCTCTCTCACTCACTTGTTCAGTTTCTTGCCAGCGCTGCAGGCTGGCCTTTGTACTTCCTGGCTCATGCCTGCCACCTTCTTCTGCCCACAAAGAAATCTGCAGCAGTCATGATAGAGCTCCGTTGAGCTTGCTCACTCCTCCTGTCTCACTTACTCATTCTGTTTCTCCCACCGCTGCAGGCTGGCCTTTTATACTGGGCCTCTGCATGCACTGCTGCCTTTTTCTTCCCACAAAGAAATCTGCAGCAATCATGATAGGCCTCCATTGAGTTTGCTCACTCCCCCTCTCTCACTCGCTTGGCCCATTTCTGCCAGCGCTGCAGCCTGCCTTTTTGTAGATGGCTCCTGCCTGCGTTGCTGCCCTTTTCTGCCCACAAAGAAATAAGCAGCAGTCCCAATTGAGCTCTGTTGAGCTCGCTTGCTTGCTCCCCTCCTCTCTCAGTCACTCATTCCGTTTCTCCGGCCACTGCAGGCTGCTCTTTTGTACTGGGCCCCTGCATGCATTGCTACCTTTTTCCTACCCACAAAGAAATCTGCAGCAGTCCCAACAAAGCTCCACTGAGCTCACTCACTCCCCCTCGCTCACTCTCTCATTCTGTGTCTCCCACTGCTGCAGGCTGCCCTTTTGTACTGGGCTCCTGCTTGCGTTGGGGGCTTTTTCTGCCCACAAAGAAATCTGAAGCTGTCCTGACACAGCTCTGTTGAGCTCTCCCACTTCCCCCCTCTCACTCGCTCATTTTGTTTCTCCCATTACTGCAGGCTGGCCTTTTGTACTGGGTTCCTGCCTGCGTTGGCACCTTTTTCTGCCCACAAAGAAATCTGCAGCTGTCCTGACAGAGCTCTGTTCAGGCTGTTCACTCCCCCTGTCTCACGCGCTCATTCTGTTTCTTCTGACACTGCAGGCTGCCCTTTTGTACTGGGCTCCTGTCTCTGTTGGCACCTTTTTCTGCCCACAAAGAAATCTGCAGCAGTCATGACAGAGCTCCATTGAGCTCACTCACTCCCCCTCTCTCACTCACTCATTCTGTTTCTCCCACTGCTGCAGGCTGCCCTTTTCTACTGGGCCCCTGTCTGCCTTGCTGCCTTTTTCTACCCACAAAAAAATCCAGAGCGGTCCCAACACAGCTCCGTTGAGCTTACTCACTCCCCCTCCTTCACTCATTCTGTGTTTCCTGCTGCTGGAGCCTGCCCTTTTGTACTGGGCTCATCTTCCGCTGCTGCAGCCTGCCCTTTTGTACTGGGCTCGTGCTTGCATTTGGGGCTTTTTCTGCCCACAAAGAAATATGCAGCAGTCCTGACACAGCTCCATTAAGCTCACTCACTCCTCCTCTCTCACTTGCTCATTGTGTTTTTCCCAGCACTGCAGGCTGGTCTTTTGTACTGGGTTCCTGCCTATGTTGGCACCTTTTTCTGCCTACAGAGAAATCTGCAGCAGCCCCAACAGAGCTCCGTTGAGCTTGCTCACTCCTCCTCTCTCACTCGCTTGTTCTGTTTCTGCAGGCACTGCAGGCTACACTTATGTACTGGGCTCCTGCCGGCATTGCCGCCTTCTTCTGCACACAAAGAAATATGCAGCAGTCCCGACACAGCTCAGTTGAGTTTGCTCACTCACTCCCCCTCTCTCTCAGTTGCTCGTTCTGTTTCTCCTGCCACTGCAGGCTGCCCTTTTGTTCTGGGCCCCTGCATGCATTGCTGACTTTTTCTGCCCACAGAGAAATCCACAGCAGTCCCAACAGAGCTCCAGTGAGCTCACTCACTCTCCCTCCCTCCCTCACTCACTCATTCTGTGTCTCCCGCTGCTGCAGGCTGCCCTTTTGTACTGGGTTCCTACCTGTGTTGGTGGCTTTTTCTGCCTACAAAGAGATTTGCAGCAGTCTGATACAGCTCCCTTGTGGTTGCTCACTCCCCCTCTGTCACTCGCTTGTTCATTTCTGCCAGCCCTGCAGGCTGGACTTTTGTACTGGGCTCCTGCCTGCATTGCTGCCTTTTCCTGCCCACAAAGAAATCCGCAGCAGTCATGATAGACCTCCATTGAGCTTGCTTACTCCCCCTCTCTCACTCGCTCGTTCTGTTTCTGCTGGCGCTGCAGGCTGGCCTTTTGTACTAGGCTCCTGGTTGCATTTCCACCTTTTTCTGCCCACAAAGAAATCCACAGCAGTCATGATAGAGCTCCGTTGAGGTCACTCACTCCCCCGTCTCACTTGCTCATTCTGTTTCTCCTGGCACTGCAGACTGCTCTTTTGTACTGTGCTCCTCCCCCTGTTGGTGCCTTTTTCTGCCCACAAAGAAATCTGCAACAGTCCCAACAGAGCTCCTTTGAGCTCATTCACTCCCCCTCTCTCAGTTGCTCTTCCCATTTCTGCCACTTCTTCAGACTGCTCTTTTGTACTGGGCTCCTGCCTGTGTTGCCGCCTTCTTCTGTGCACAAAGAAATCTGCAGCAGTCAGGATAGAGTTCCATTGAGCTCGCTCACTCCCCCCCTCTCTCATTTGCTTGTTCTGTTTCTCCTGCTGCTGCAGGCTGGCCTTTTGTACTGGGCCCCTGCGTGCACTGCTGTCTTTTTCTGCCCTCAAAGAAATCTGCAGTAGTCATGATAGGCCTCCATTGAGTTCACTCACTCCCTCTCTCTCACTCACTCAGCCCGTTTCTGCCAGCACTGCAGCCTGCCCTTTTGTACATGGCTCCTGCCTGTGTTGCTGCCCTTTTCTGCCCACAACGAAATCAGCAGCAGTCCTGATAGAGCTCCATTGAGCTTGCTCACTCCCCCTCTCTCTCAGTTGCTCGTTCTGTTTCTCCTGCCACTGCAGGCTGCCCTTTTGTACTGGGCCCCTGCGTGCATTGCTGCCTTTTTCTACCCACTAAGAAATCCACAGCAGTTCCAACAGAGCTCCACCGAGCTCACTCACTCCCCCTCCCTCACTCGATCATTCTGAGTCTCCCGCTGCTGCAGCCTGCCCTTTTGTACTAGGCTTCTGCTTGCGTTTGGGGATTTTTCTGCCCACAAAGAAATCTGCAGCAGTTCCAACACAGCTCTATTGAGCTCACTCACTCCCCCTCTCTCACTCTCTCATTGTATTTCTCCCGGTGCTGCAGGCTGGCCTTTTGTACTTGGTTCCTGCCTGCGTTGGCACCTTTTTCTGCCGAAAAAAGAAATCCGCAGCAGTCCTGACAGAGCTCCGTTCAGGTCGCTCACTCCCCCTGTCTCACGCACTCATTCTGTTTCTCCTGGCACTGCAGGCTGCCCTTTTGTACTGGGCTCCTGCCTCTGTTGGCACCTTTTTCTGACCACAAAGAAATCTGCAGCAGTCCTGACCGAGCTCCGTTGAGGTCACTCACTCCTCCTCTCTCACTTGCTCGTTCTGTTTCTCCCGCCACTGCAGGCTGCCCTTTTGTACTGGGCCCCTGTGTGCATTGTTGCCTTTTTCTACCCACAAAGAAATCTGCAGCAGTCCCAACAGAGCTCCACTGAGGTTACTCACTCCCCCTCCTTCACTCGTTCTGTGTTTCCCGCTGCTGGAGCCTGCCCTTTTGTACTGGGCTCATCTCCTGCTGCTGCAGCCTGCCCTTTTGTACTGGGCTCCTGCTTGCGTTGGGGTTTTTTTCTGCCCACAAAGAAATCTGCAGTAGTCCTGACACAGTTCCGTTGAACTCACTCACCCCCCCTCTCTCACTCGCTCATTGTGTTTTTCCCAGCGTTGCAGGCTGGCTTTTTATACTGGGTTGCTGCGTGCATTGGCACCTTTTTCTGCCCACAAAGAAATCTGCAGCTGTCCCAACAGAGCTCCATTGAGGTCGCTCACTCCTCCTGTTTCACGCACTCATTCTGTTTCTCGTGGCACTGTAGGTTGCCTTTTTGTACTGGGCTCCTGCCTCTGTTGGCACCTTTTTCTGCCCACAAAGAAATCTGCAGCAGTCCTGACAGAGCTCCATTGAGCTCACTCACTCATTCCTCCCCCCACTCAGTCATTCTGTTTCACCCGCTGCTGCAGGCTGCTGTTTTGTACTGGGCCCCTGCATGCATTGCTGCCTTTTTCTGCCCACAGAGAAATCCGCAGCAGTCCAAACAGAGCTCCAGTGAGCTCACTCGCTCCCCCTTCCTCACTCACTCATTCTGTGTCTCCCGCTGCTGCAAGCTGCCCTTTTGTACTGGGTTTCTGCCTGTGTTGGTGGCTTTTTCTGCCTACAAAGAGATTTGCAGCAGTCCTGATACATCTCCCTTGAGGTCGCTCACTCCCCCTCTGTCACTCGCTCATTCATTTCTGCCGGTGCTGCAGGCTGGCCTTTGGTACTGGGTTCCTGCCTGCATTGCTGCCTTTTCTTGTGCAGAAAGAAATCCACAGCAGTAATGATAGACCTCCATTGAGCTTGTTCACTCCCCCTCTCACTTGCTCATTCCGTTTCTGCCGGCGCTGCAGGCTGGCCTTTTGTACTAGGCTCCTGGTTGCGTTGCCACCTTTTTCTGCCCACAAAGAAATCCACAGCAGTCACAATAGAGCTCCATCGAGGTCGTTCACTCCCCCTGTCTCACTCACTCATTCTATTTCTCCTGGCACTGCAAGCTGCCCTTTTGTACTGTGCTCCTGTTTCTGATGACACCTTTTTCTGCCCACAAAGAAATCCGGAGCAGTCCTGACAGAGCTCCTTTGAGCTCATTCACTCCCCCCCTCTCAGTTGTTCATCCCATTTCTGCCGCCGCTCCAGACTGCCCTTTTGTACTGGACTCCTGCCTGTGTTGCCGCCTTCTTCTGTGCACAAAGAAATCTGCAGCAGTCCTGATACAGCTTTGCTGAGCTCACTCACTTCCCCACTCTCACTTGCTCATTGTGTTTCTTCCGGTGCTGCAGGCTGGCCTTTTGTACTGGGTTCCTGCCTGTGTTGGCACCTTTTTCTGCCCATAAATAAATCTGCAGCTGTCCCGACAAAGTTCCGTTGAGGTTGCTCACTCCCCCTGTCTTATGCGCTCATTCTATTTGTCCTGGTGCTGCAGGCTGCCGTTTTGTACTGGGCTCCTGCCTCTGTTGGCACCTTTTTCTGGCCACAAAGAAATCTGCAGCAGTCCCGACAGAGCTCCATTGACCTTACTCACGCCCCCTTTCTCACTTGCTCGATCCATGTCTGCCAGTGCTGCAGCCTGCTCTTTTGTACTGGGCTCCTGCCTGCATTGCTGCCCTTTTCTGCCCACAAAGAAATCTGCAGCAGTCATGATAGAGCTCCATTGGGCTCGCTCGCTCCCCCTCTCTCTCAGTTGGTTGTTTTGTTTCTCCCTCTGCTGCAGACTGCCCTTTTGTACTGGGCCCCTGCATGCATTGCTGTCTTTTTCTGCCCACAAAGAAATCTGCAGCAGTCCCAACAGAGCTCCATTGACCTCACACACTCTCCCTCCCACACTCACTCGTTCTGTGTCTCCCAGCATTGCAGGCTGCCCTTTTGTACTGGGCCCCTGCGTGCATTGATGCCTTTTTCTGCCCACAAAGAAATCCACAGCAGTCCCAACAGAGCTGTGTTGACCTCATGCACTCCTCTCCCTCACTCGCTTGTTCTGCGTCTCCCAGTGCTGCAGGCTGCCCTATTGTACTGTGCTCCTGCCTGCGTTGTTGCCTTTTCCTGCCCACAAAAAAATCTGCAGCAGTCCTGACAGAGCTTAGTTGAGCTTGGTCACCCCCCCCCACTCACTCAATCCTAAATTGTCCCAAACACTGATTTCTGACAGCGAGTGCGGTATTCTGCGCCAGAAGCATGAGAAAACATTTTGGCCAGGATGTGAAAAATGACCGCTATACTTTTCATAAGGAGGTGTGGAAAAATGCCACAGTTGAGAATGTGACATGAAAATATTACTAATTTGTGAAGTAACAAGGGTGCATAGCAACTGCACAATGCATGCTCATAACAGGCTGCACAGGGACAAAGATCTTTCGCATACAGGGCCCCGACATGGTTCAATGTGCTTAGTCCACCTACTCTATCCTCAACCTCACTTGAAGCTTTCAAATCCATGCTCTATGCCCACCTCACCATCACTAGCAACTGTGATTGCGCTAGATAAAGACTACTACTCCTCATGTCCATCCTCACATCTGAGGCCTCTTCCTCCCTGACTAATGAACCCTCTGGTACCTCTACTACTTCCTGTCTCCCACCCAAACTCACTCCCCCTTTTTCCTGTCCCCTCCTTACTCTCACTCCCACCACCTTTCCCTCCTCTCTAGCCTCCTTTTGGCGTCTAATGATCACCCTCTCCCTGGAAGTTTCCTTAACCTCGAAATTGTCTACTCGCTTGAACCTGTTATAGCTTGTTTTTCTATGAAACTTAAAAATGTTACTGCCTTAAACTGTTAATAGCAAATTTATGATGTAACTTTCCTGTCTGGTTTTACCTGTAATGTGTATCGTGCTTTGTTAAATGTTCTTTGTGACGTGGAACCTTTGTAAAAGAGCCCTGGCTCAAAGGTATTAATTCCTAGACTAATAAAGTAAACTAAACTAAACAGTCATTTTATGGGGTTTCATCACAAAATTTTCAATATTGACATTTTGGGACCTCTGCTCATGAACAGTGTCAGTGTGATTTTCTTAATGTGTCCTGACCACTGATTTCCCACAGTGACTGCGCTATTGTGTGCTGGAAGAGTGAAAACATATTTCGGCCAGGATGTGAAAAATGACAGCTGCACTGTTCATAAGGAGGTGTATAAAAATGGCAATGTTGAAAATCTGGAGTGAACATATTGCAAAGTTGCGAAGGTTCGAGCATGCGTGGAAACTGCACGACGCATGCTCATAGCACTCTTATTTTATGGACTTCTGTCACCAAATTTTCAACATAGCCATTTTAGGGCCTCTCCTAATGAACAGTGTCACTGTCATTTTCATAATGTGTCCCAAACACGGATTTCCCAAAGTGACCGTGCTATTCTGCACTGGAAGAGCGAAACACATTTCCACCAGTATGTGAAAAATGATAACTGTACTGTTCATAAGGAGGTGCAGAACAATGGCGATGTTGAAAATCTGGAGTGAAAATATAAATTCATGAACTTACAAGCTTGCATGCAAACTGCACAATGCATGCTCATAAAACAGTCATTTTATGGAGTATCAGCACCAAATTTTCAACATAGGCATTTTAGGACCTCTGCTCATGAACAGTGTCACTGTCATTTTTGTAATCTGTCCCAAACACTGATTTCCCTCAACAGCCATGCTATTCTGCGCCAGAAGTGCAAAAGCACATTTCGGCCATGATGTGAAAAATGGCAGCTGTACTGTACACAAGGAGGTGTGGAAAAATGCCAATGTTGAAAATTTGGCATGAAAATATTGCAAATTCTCGAAGTTACGAGCATGCATAGCAACTGCGCAACGCATGCTCATAAAACAGTCATTTTTTTAATTTTTTCCAGCAAATTTGCAACATAGCCTTTTGAGCCTGCCTCATGAACACTGGCACTGTCATTTCGTTACTTACGTCCGAAAGGTGATTCTGTGCAGTGACCATGAAATCACCTTTCGGGACCGATTAACACATGACAGTGCCAGAATTCATGAGGAGGGGTCCCAAAAACCCCATATTGAAAATCTGGTGCCAAAATTCAAAAAAATGCCCGAGATATGCATCAAAGTTGAAAAAACCCTATTTATTCCATTATACAGCTTACCGGCATTTCCTCAGTTTGCGGTCGACTTTTGAAGAATGCAGACGTGTTCGTGGTCCACTGAAGATCTTCGCACTGAGCTCTGGAGGTAAGTATGGGGTTGGGGGATGTGGGGAAGGGTGCACAGTGGGTGGGCGCGAGGTTGTGTGGGAGGGGCAGGGAGAAGCGAGGGCTGTTTTTGTTTACAGGGACAAAAAAGCATTGCAGGACTGTTTTTCCTTTCAGGGCATGTGGCACATTGGGGTGGGATCCCAGCATGCCAATGGACTCTTTTGGGGGGCAGCTGCAGCCGACAAGGATTGGGCACACCCGTCGCACACAACAAAAGGGGGGGCACATCATGCCAATGGGGATTGGGCACCTCCATTGGCAAAGACAGAAGGGGGGTTGAACATAAGCTGAGGAGGATTGGGCACCCCCCTCAACACACAAGAAATGGGGGGGATATGCCGATGGGGACTGGGCACCCCCATCGGCAAACACAGAAGCATGGAGGGAACATAAGCCAAGGGGGATTGGGCACCACCCTCAGCACACAAGAAATTGGGGGGGAGACATGCTGACAAGGACTGGGCTTCCCATCAGCAACAGCCCTGCAATGAGGGGACACTTCCTCATTGCAGTGGACAATGCTGCAATGACGAGGCAGCCCCTGATTGCAGTGGCTAAAACGTTAGAAAGTTGAAACACACTGGCTGAACTAGTGTCAGCAGCAGTGTGCCATGGCATTGGGGAAAGGCGGCCAAGCCTTTAAAGGCTGTGGGGGCATTGGCCACAACACTGCCGCACCTCCACAACCTGTTTTTTGCAAAAGCTGCCGCAACATGTTTCTTGCACTTGTGCACAATCAGCATAAAAAGGTCACCTGTCCAATCATATCCAGGCCTCCTAGTTTCTTTGGAAGATAAGTATAGCATCTATTAAGTGGATTTAATCTATTCCCTCACAGCATTTGAAAAAAAGGATGCATAAAGTCTTGTTTCTAACACTACTGGTGGAGGAAAACTCATAGCCTCATAAAGGAAACAGGGTACTATAAATCAAGTCAGGACCTACATCTTTTTAACTTTTGAGTTTCCAGCTTTTCCATCTGGAGACCTTGGTTGCTACACTTTGTAAGGGTATTTCTCAGTTGCCTAGGGGTAAATTCTGTTGTCCAAAGGTAACTCCTAAAATTTTAAGGGGGAATGAAGCAATCCTAATTCTGATCATAATTGTCTCAGAATGGGGAGCTGGGCTGAGAACCAAGCCTTTACATTTCCCTATATTTAGAAGAGAATTTGATATTTTTGAATAGTTCTTAATTACCTGAAGAAGTAAGGGGATGCCTGTAATCCTTTATAAAAACAACAATAGCATCTGTGTAAGCTTGGGCAAGTAAAAGATATCCAGAAGTGGGTCCTTTGATGCCTTGCCACTGAGTGATATCATGAATGGTCCTTAGTAAGGGGTCTAGTGTAAAGATGTAAAGTAAGGGGCTAAGGGGGCACCCTTGCCAAACTCCAGTCATGATTTTTATATGTTTATTTTTTGATTAATCACTGGGTTAACTAAGTCTGAAGAATAAAGGAGTTTTATCCACTCGAATTATTGTGGAATTCCATACAATTGCAAAGTGGTGAATAAAAAAGGGTGGTAAACCCGGTCAAACACTTTACATTGGTCTAGGGAGAGGATGCAACCCCTTTTCTGATGAGAATTGGTGAATTCAATGAGATCACTTATAATCATAAGAGGTAGTGTATCTTCATATCAGGGAGCCCACAATACTGAGAAGGGTGTATTCGAGTCCCTGCTACCTTTTCAAGTCTGTTATTTAGAATTTGGGTGAGAATGTTATAATCAGAATTTAAAATAGATGTAGGTCTTCAATTCTGGATGCAGGTTCTATCTCCAGTTTTAAACAGAAATATTATAAGCCCTGAAATAAACTGGGGGTATATGATTTTATTGGAAATGAAATAAAAAAAAAAAAAAACTATATAAGCAGTCCGCTAATAAAAAGGAGGAGAAAGATTTATAAAGCTCATATGATAAACCATCAGGCCTGGGGGAAGCTCCGTATTTGAGAGATTTTATTGTTAGTAGGATTTCCGGAACTGTAATAGGAGATGCCAGGTCTAAAGATCCAATGGGGTCATGGGATATATTGATACCTGTAAAAAAAGGTATCTAAATCCTCCTCTGAAGGAACTTCACTCATGTTATGTGAATGCAGATGCTTCAGAGTTATTTTGTACATCCCATTTTCAGTGTCAACTTCCCTTCACTGTCTTTTAGCACGTTCAGAAACATGTTCTTATTCCTGTTTTTAAAACACTCGAATGAGTCTCCTACTGGAGTTTTTTGGGTGCCATATTGTATTTCAGCCCTCAAGGTTTTAGCTCTGTCATATTGAAAAGCTTTCATGTCAGATTTTATTTTTTCAATTTGAGGACAGTAGCTATGTTTGGAGTAAGATGATAGGGAGAATAGGTATTGTAACTGATTGTGAAGTTTTAGATACTTTAGGAATTTATCTCTCTCTAGATTTCTTCCATAATTCTGGAACCAGATTGTTATGTCCTCCTCGGTGTCAAGCCACCAGATACCTAAGTCTCCATATAAAAATTGTACTGAAATTCTTGCTTTCAAGAGCTGAGAAATTCCTTTTTAAACTTCAATATCCTGCAAGATGGATGAATTAAATTTCCATCTTTTATGGTGGGTACTGTTCTTAGGTTGCTGGGATAAAGTGATTTTTAAAAGGAGGTGGTCTGAAAATTCTATGGGGTAAGTCTCCAAGACAGGGATAGGCAGCTTTCTGGAAATAAAAAAGTGGTCTATATAGGTAGTAAATTTCCCTCTATGGTATGTAAATTGGGGTCCCTTTTTTCTGCAATTCCATAATTCTGCTATGTGTACCAGATTGTGCAGACCATTAGAATCACAGTATGATTTTTTTTTCTTTCTAGATTTAAGCCAGATTTTGGCACATCACTGTTAAAATCTCCTCCCAAAATTACATGTAAACTGGTGGCAAGATAAGGCTGAATAAGGTGAAATAAAGTTACTCTTTCAGATTTTATCTGAGGCCCATAAATGTTTATAAAGTGGTAGGTAGTATTTTTCCAGCTGCCATCAATAATTAATAATCTGCCAGGTACCACATCAATTAATTTTTTAAGAGAAAAAGAAAAAGAATTAAACAATAATCCTAGGTCATTGGCTTTTTCTATGTTGAAAGACTAGTAGGAGGGTCCCCCAAACCATTCTGTAGAAAAAAGATGCACCTGATCCACAGTATACATCCAGGATTCCTGGATAAAACAAATATCTAGACTGGATTCATGCAAATGCTGAAATAATGCTTGCCTTTGTGTACTATTAGTAAGACTACACACGTTCAATGTTCCTATTGACAATTTTGCAAAACATTGACTACTGTAGGAGGAATTAGAAGGATTGTTTTCTTCTTTTCTTTTTTTTCCCTTTATAGTCTGGTGGTTCAGGTTGGATCTGAGGTGGTGCTGATTTATCAAGTTTACCCAGATCCATGTCAGTGTCACCCCAAGTAGTGCCTTATGCAGCATAGGGATTTGAAATTTCAATTGGAGATTATTCTGGTGCTTTTGGAGGGTAGGGGTGGTTTAGAGTTCCTCAAAACTCTTCTCTTAGGGGTTGAGACTGGTATCTGAGTCTTGGTTGTGGCAGTTGCATTTTCGTAACTGTTTCGGGGGAGGGTCTTGGTAACAGACTGGGGTAAGTAATTCACTGGGGGAAGGGTGATTGTAGTTACATGAGGTTCAGAAACTATATCCACCTGATAATCAGCTTCCTTCCTTCTCTCTCAAGTGTGGGTGGAGGAGGGGGGCTGACTCATGATTTTCTGTAGAGGCTTCGCCTTGAGCTTTTTGAATTAAAAGCTCAGGGCTAATCGCTGAGGCTTTGTTTCTGGCTACCCATGGGCACTCAGAAAAGACATGGCCAGTTTCCTCACATACTGTAGGTCACATTTTGTCAACTTGGCACATTGGAGGCTAATTTAGCCTATCTCCCCACAGTTGTCACACCTGGGTCTGTTGTATACGCTGGAAAGTTGGGTTCTTACTCCACACTTATAGTACGCTAGTGGCTGTCTTGCATAGAAACAGACCCACCTGTCTCTACCTAACAGAAAAGAGTTGGAAATGTGTTCAGTTCCACTGTCAGATTGTCGTAGCTGTACCTTGTACTCCCGTCCTCCCTCCAGTCCAGAATAGTTCTGAATCTAGGATGGCTTCAGGAGGACTAAGCACCTCACACTTCTGATTTAACCAATAGGTTATGTCCTCCACATGGACTCCCTCATTCCTAAACATAATTGTGACATGTTTAATCAGAGATTTAGTTAGTGGGATCACAAGGAAGGGAGTCCATAGGGGGAAGAATTTCAATGGACTATACTGTTGCCAGAAGGTTTCAATCGTATATGAGGAATGGAAGCTAATATCGATATATTAATAAAAGCAAATACATCTCTGGGAGAAAAACATAGTGAATCTTTAAGTAATTTTCTCACTACATAAAACCTGTCAGGTCTGTCCTCTAACCCTCCCTTGTATCTTATCCTTATGGCATGTCACCTAGGTGCAGGTTCTTTATTTAGTTTGGAAAAAAGTTCAGACAATAAAGGTTTTCGAGGCTGATCTTCCCCAATGGGAGTTTGTTCTGTCTGTGAAAATTTCTTGCTGGTGGGGTGCCCTCTTCCAGGTTCTTCAATATTTATTGTCTCTGGTGGTGGATTAGTCTCAGTCTGTTTTTCAGTTTGTTTTTGGTGAAGCCCTTCAGTTGGAGGTTGTATGTCTAGACATGGAAGACCCAAGTTCAAAAGGCGGAGGAGGGTTGTTTGTTCCATCAGAATATTTATGCAATTCTCCTGTAGTGCTGTATTCTGAGGGACTGGAATCCATGCTGGGGAAGATTGGGTGACGCGATTTTTGTCCCAGTCAGGATCTGATAACCATGTGCCTCCTAAGAACTGTTTCCAGCCAGCTCCGTTTAAGATCTTTGCAGGAGACCATTGTGCAAAGGGGTCTCCCATTTGTGCTTGTATTAAGAAAGTTGTTTGAATTGTTGAGGCTGCTGACTGCACCACTGGTTTAACTTAGGAATCATCTGCTGAGTCATCACTGCACACATTGACCATGTTAGGGAGGTTCCATTTAGCAAGAGTTAGGGCATCAGGTTTATTTTTTAATTATTTTTCTGCAGTTTTTTGCAAACTCCTTTAGCCGAAAAAGAAAAGACTGTGGCACCCGTTTGACTCCTGTCGCTCTTATGGTACACAATAGCAGTCTCTACTTTTTGTTTTGGTGGCCGATCCATAACTGTGCTTTGATTTGGTAGTACTTGTATTTCATTTAGTCTTTAGTAACCTGGTAAGACCCACTAGACACAAATGCCTATTTTCAGGGGCAACCTGGGAGCACTGGGCAGTTAAGTGACTTGCTCAGAGTCACACAGTATGCAAGTGGAGGCTGTGAGAATCAAACCAAAGTCTGGTCTGCTGGATGTACCAAGCTCATTCACAACTCATTACTCTAATCTCTAGATTATTCTGCCAGCCCTAGACAGATCCCCATTACAATAATTAGTGTGCATACCTTCGAGAGAAACTCCCGATATCATTTTAACATGCCTGCCAGCATTAGGAGCTTGTTCTGGTCTTATGTTTTGTAGAATACTGTTCTTGCTCTCATACCGCCATTCATAATAATTTTTTCTTTCCCGCTGCTCTCAGCACCCACTGTTAGTAATGATTTCACTGCCAACCGCATGTACAGATTTATTAGAGAATGGAAAGTTTACCTGGGTGGGAGCTTCTTTGCTGTTCTGGGTGTCAGCTCATAGTTTTGATGCTCCTGCATCACAGGAGCTTACAACTGTGCTGACAGTGCTGCTGCTGTTACTGACAGGAGCAGTTCTCATTTGTAGAAGCATCAAGACTCTATGGATTTGACGTTTTCTGTCATTTAATTTCAGTTCTTCATCTCTGAACACCTGAATTTTGTCCATTTGGGGATTAACATCTGATGATACAGTTTTCAGCTCTATATCCATAGATTTTGTTAAGCCCTCAGTAGAAACAAAAATTTCAGCTGGTTCTTCATCCATCTCGATAGGCTCTGAAATAGTAGGTTCAACAGGATTCTAAGCCTCTTGAAAAGGGAGAACAGTGGAGGAGACCCTCTCCACTGTCTCAGACACATCCACCTCCTCCAGCAGCTCCTCTCGAGTGGCCATCTTGGAAGACTTGCTCATAGGAAGCAAGGTTCCCTGCAGGCAGAGTAGGGAAATTTCTCCAGTGTCCTGGCCAAATTTCCCCTACTCACTAAAAATACCACCAACAGCTTATTCTGGTTCAATTTCAATTGGTTACCATCAGCATCCCCCCCCCCGCCTCTGAAAAAGGAACTTCTAGTCTCAGTGGGCCTACCAGATCAACAAAATTCAATAAATAAATAAATATCATGTGTCCTCAACAGCACAGGTTCTGAAGGAATCATTGGACAGGAACTGCCTTGGTCAGGTTCATGAACACCTTCCTTGGGGGATTTGGGAAAGGTGTTATGACTGGGGAGATGTTCATGGACCTGACCAGGGCATTCGATCATATTGATCATCCTTTACTTCGCACAAAATTGGGGGAATTGTTTTTTCCATAAATGTGGTGGACTGGTTCAGTAACTATTTAACTGACCAATCTCAAATTGTTTGTGTGGATTCAGTTCAGTCTAATGCTTGTGAGCTGAGGTGTGGGGTTCCACATGGGTCCATTTTTGAGCCACTGTTGTTTTCCCTTTTTATTAGCCATCTTCCATCTCTTTGTAATTCTTGTGAAACCCTTTTATATGCAGACAATTTGACTGTTTTCCACCAAGTCAAATCTATTTTTCATTTAACTACTTGCTTAGTGTATGATTTTCAGGTGATATGCAAATGTTTTCAGTTAATTCATTGGTTTTGAATAAGAAAAAACAAAGACAATGTTATTTGGTTCTACATTTATGTTGATGGATAATTTAAGTTTACAGATTCAAGATATGTGTGGGGCTGCAATTGGTCAGATTTCTGAATTTAAATACTTACAGTAGGTGTTTTTCTTGATTCTGGATTAACATTCCCCCCCCCCCAATTTGAAGTGGTTAGTTGTGTTATCAATAGCAAATTTGGGTATTTTGTATAAATTTAGGAAATATTTCTCCTTTGAATCTTATTGGTCAATAGCCATAGGTTCTCTGTTACCCCATTTTGATTACAATTGCAGTCTTTACTGTAACTTGGGTGTCAAAGAAAGCACTATTTTGTCAGTTGCATGCCACAATATCGGTTGTTTTGTTTCAGGTTTTTTTCCTCCCAGTACTCTTCATTGCTTATTATATTCCCAATTGGATTTGATTGTCTCTGGGTTGTAAATTTGCTTATTTTTGGGGATTTCAGATTTTTCAGGCTATTCATCATAAGGTTTATTACCCTCTTTATGATTTGATTACTATTCAAGCCCCGATAGCACATCTAAGATTATCATTTGGTATTATGCTTAGCATTCCATTTCATAAATCTAAATCAGGTTGTTGCTCCTTTTCAATTGAGCACCACATTTTTTTGGATGCTCTTCCTGGCACATTACATGGGGCTATGTCTTTGAGGATATTTAAGTCTAATTTTAAAGAATATTTAATGTTTCAGAATGTTTGTAAATATTTCTCTTGATGTATTGTTCCTTATTGTCCGATGTGTATCTTGTTGTTCTGTGTCGAGTCAGTCTGAAAAAGTTAACAAAATTTAAAATAATAAAAAAAAACTTTATTACAAACACCAAGTCCACATATTTCTTAACAAGTCTATTGTGGTGCACGTTCAAAGGTTTTGCTGAAGTCCATGTTCAAGATGTCAATAACTTGACACTTGTCCATTGCTTGGGATGTAGCAGTTAAGAAGTCTATGACATACAGTATGTTGACCAAATCTCCCCTTCACAAAGCTGTGCTGTTTGCTGCCCAGAAGTCCATTGGACTCCAGGAAGTTGATCACTGCTCCTTGACTATAGTATCCAGGAATTTCCTACAATAGAGTTCAGGCTAATCATCTATAATTTCTTGCCTTTCCCCACTCTTGTGCAGAGGCATGATGTCTGCCACCATCAAGTCACTTGGGACTACACTTGTCTCAGTTGAGCAGTTGAAAAGGTCTGCCAGAGCCTGCTTCATCTTCCTGAGCACTTATGTGAGCAACCCATTCATCCCTTCAGGGCATGCTCACCTTTAAGAATTTTAGATCTTTAAGCACCATTTTTTTCTGTGATATTATGTATTGCCATACTTGTTCCCAGTTGACTTTGATGCTGCACTCCAGTTGTCCCTCTGCTCCATGTGTGTGAAAACTAAGCAGAAGTATTCAGTAAAAATATCAGCTTTCTTCACTTCCTCCCCCCATGGCCCCTTCCTGAACCACTGAAGGCCCCCTTGTTCTTTTTCCTTTCCCTGACAAACCTAAAGAAGGCTAGATCATTTTACCTCACCTCTCACCACTTCTGTAGACTGAAGTCTATTACTTTGTTGAGGTAGAACTCTCTGCTTACTTCAGCCAAGCTGGCCTTATACATTATGAAGAACACCTTTTTTAAGGCAACACCAAATCCTAAAAAAATATTATATGTCTCTTGTGCCTCTTTGCTGCCCCTACTTGCCTCTGACATGTGCTTGATACATCAATAATTTGTTGTTTGACATACTCCCACTTGATTGCTGCCCAACCAGTTGGTGATGCTCTTCTAGCTTCTACCACAGCTCTTATACCATCTTCCATAAATGTACTCACCTAAAGTCAAGATCCAGTGTCCAGGACATCTGTTTTTGTGCATTCAGGTCTCTGTTAAAGCACACTGTATTGTGATCACTTTACTCAAGCAGCTCCTTCACAGTTTACCATTTAATGATGTCCCAGTTCCACAGAATTCAATTGTGTATAGTGCTGTCTATAATCTGTTACAACATGGTTGAGTCAGGAAATAGTCTTTGTTCATCATAGTGTGGTTTAACTGAGATGACAACAGAGGCAAACCACAAGAAGAATGAGGCTCCAGGAATTTAACAGAGTGGATCTTAAAGAAATGGGTGACTACCTCATAATCTGCTTTATAGGTGACATTTCCAGGAAGGGGTAGAGGTACAGTGGTAAACTATAAGGGAGGGCATAATCAAGGCAACCAGCAAAGGAACTGAGTAAAAGCAGAAGGAAAAATGATATCATTATGTTTCTCTAGGGAAGTGGCCAAGGTGATGAAGGGAAAAAAACGATGGCATTCAGGAGGTATGAGGAAACACAGAGGGAGGACAAGGAGGTATACTAAGTAAAACAGAGGAAAGCTGGAATAGTATTGAGGGGAGCAAAGACACAGACAGAAGAAAGGATAGCAAAGAGGGTAGCTAAAGAGGACAAGACTTTCTTCAGCTATATAAGTGAGAAGAGGAAGTTGAAGGGGATAGTGAGGATAAGGAGGGTAGTGTGGGTGGGGGACTGCATAGAAGATGACCAAGAAAAGCACACATTCTGAGCAGGTATGTCTGCTCAGTCTTCACAGTCGGGGGGAGGCAAGGCAAGGGCAAAGCAAAGCAATTTTATTTCTAAGGCACCCAATCCCAGAGGCTCTGGGTGCCGTACACAATAAAAACAGAATACAAAATACAGAAATTACATTTGTGCAGTAGCGAAATCTTTAAAACAACATTCTTAAAAGAGTAAATATAAAATATAAAATATGAAATAGCTGAGGATAAGGTACAGGGGAGATGGCTTAATCCTCAAAAGCCTGGCAGAAGATATGGGCCTTAAGCCTCTGCTTAAAGACACACATCGAGGGGGCCTCCCGGACTGCAGCTGGAAGCGTGTTCCACAGGGTTGGCCCAGAGACACTAAATGCTTGGTCACCAGAGGTCTTGAGCTGAACCCTGTGAACATCTAGGAGGCCCCTCAAAGTGGCGCAGAGGGAGCGGGTAGAGGTTGCAGCCAACAGGAGCTTAGACAGGTAGCCAGGACCCAGCCCATATAAGGCCTTATAGGTGAGCAAGCTCACCTTGAAAAGGACTCTCCACCTGACTGGCAGCCAGTGCAGAACATGCACAACTGGAGTCACATGGCACAGCCAAGATAGTTCTACCAGTAACCAGACCACTGCATTCCTCATCAGCTGCAGCCTGTGGAGGGTTTCTCCCATGACCTCGAAGTAAAAAGCATTACAGTAGTTGAGTCTGGGGTTACAAAGGCATGTACTAGGGTCAGCAGGTCCCCGGGGGAACAAAGGACTTGATCCTGGTGATGTTCCATAAGTGGTAAAAAACGCTCTTCACAACAGATGATACCTGATCTTCAAAGGACAGCCTGCTCTCTGGGATTACACCTAGATTTTGCACCTTCAGGGAAGCAACCAATGGAGCAGACCCTAGGAAAAGACCAGTGTCTGCTCCAGGTAGCAACCCATCACGCCCGAGACCTGGCTGGACCAACAGCACCTCTGTCTTATCCAGGTTGAGTCGCAGCCAGCTGAAAGCCATCCAGTCATTGATTTTTGCCAGACAGGTGTTAAGCACATCAACCACACCGGATGTCACAGGGCAAATGACAAATACAGCTGTGTGTCATCCACATAGCAGTGAAACTCCACACTGTACTGTTGAATGATCTCACCCAGGGGGCAGCATATACACCACGAACAGCATCAGTGACAAGACTGAGCCCAGTGGAATGCCACAGGATAGAGGCATTGGAGAGGAGGAGAAATTCCCCATCACTACCCACTACAGCTGGGCAAATCTTGATTTTTTGAAGAAGAGCTGAGCCACAGCAAAGCCAAGGCTCTGGCTTTGCTCTTAGAGCCAATCACGAGCCGAGCCTAAGGTTATCTGAAATTATACCACAAGCGCTGGCCCAGTGGTGCTGAGGGTTGGGGTGCTGGATGCCACACCTAGCGCTACACTGGCGACCCATGTTCGGGAATGAGCATTGGCTGCCAAGGGTCAGCAGGGGAGGAAAAGGATCAAGCACCTGATGGCTGTTCTCCTTCTCCAGGGTGGGGGGGATGACAGTCCTCACCACGATATCGCCACCTGGGGGAATTTAGGTGGTAGGTGCGGTAGGAGGTGGCCAGATGAGTTGGGAGGGGCGCATGTCAGCCTAGAGCCAGAGCGGAGGCATGCCTCATCATGTGTCTGCCTCCTTGGCTCTCCCAGCGTGTTGACATCCAAGGGGGTGGAGAGAACAACAGCGGAGGAAAATGCCTGCTCCAGGTCCTGGAGATGGACCCCAGCACCGACGGCCAAGTGGCTGAGGGATCTCCGACAACAGACACCACCTCATCACAAGGTCAGAGGGGGTTTATGGTGGTGTGCCTCCTCCCCAGCCTGTGGGGTAATCCGGGATCTCAGGTTCAATTAAGATGGAGGTCTGAGTAGGGAGCAATGTCCCCCCACCCAGGTCATTCGGGTGCATAGGGGACCCTGATGATAGCAGTTGGAACAGGGGTGAGGAGCATAAATACAGGGTTAAAAAAAAGAAATTATACCACAGGTATCTAGTTTTAGCCAATCAGAACACAGGAAAACTGGCAGTTATTATCCCACAAACTACTACTACCTACAGTCCCAAGTCTCAAAGTAGGTTATCCATATTCAGCAATGCCCACAGTAGGTTATTCACCCGTTAACTACACCCACAAGTAGGTTATTCACCTCTAACAATGCCTACAGTAGGTTATTCATATTCCCCTCTGCTCTCCACAATGTGTGTCCACTCACAGTGGCACTCCCCCAGTGTTCTTACATGACCCTTGTACACTGCACCTAAGTGCACCATTTGTGTCTCCCATTTTATTTAAATTATATGTGTTCGGCAAAGAAGACAGACCCTGGGGACTGAAGTAGAGCAAGGAGTGAGAAACAGATTTCTTGTTGAGTTTGAGCCGGCATGGGGGGGGCACAGAGAGAGAAAGGTAGCTTTTTATATTTGGGACTGAGCGGGTCTGAAACTGTACCAAATCACAAGAATGTAATTTTTTTTTAATTAAAATATTTCACATATTCTGTACCTCAAGCAGAGTTTTACGGACAAAAACAGACTTTGAAAAGTAAAGCTGTGACTCTGGGCATGCATAGTACCACCGGCACTAATGTGCATGCCCAGAATCATGGCTTTACTTTTCAAAGCCTGATTTCAACATGTAACAGTGCTCGTTTTTCATTTAGGCACTCCTGGTGGTATGATAGTAATAGAAACATAGAAACATAGAATTTGACGGCAGATAAGGACCGCTTGGCCCACCCAGTCTGCCCATTTCCCTACCTACTGGATAAGCTGCAGATCCTAGTTAACCAGCAGCCTACTTCTTTCTACCCCAACCCCCCATAATTCATACCATTCATCTTGTAGGAGTATACTCGCAATAACCAGCTTCTGTGGTGATTAAATGCCTCGGCTTAGCCTCGCTATTTAATAATCCACAGAAACCGGTCATTGCTTTGTATACTCCCATAAGATGAATGTTATCACTTAAATATAAAAACTTTCTTATTCTTATACTGTAATAAATTTATTTTCTGCAATATATTTTACATATTTCTGAAAATGCTTCTAATTAAAAAAATCTGTTTTATAAGTATCTACGACAAAATAACTTACTTAAGGTGCATTCTAGGATGTCCACAATATCTTTTCCATATAAAAAAATATACAACGACTTTTTTGGCCTACTAACAAGCACCAATGTAAGCTTTCACTTAATTCCTTCCTGCCCACACCCAGCCACATTGCTTTTTACTGAGTCACACTACAGAAATTTTCCTAACTGGTACATTACATCACCACAAGCAGAGTCCCACCACCGAACTGCGACCGACTGTCATCACCTTCAAGCCCCCCCCCCCACGGTAGTCACAAACTCACAACAATTCACAATTTGAATTTATATACAGGTGATCCCAGCTATAAAAAAAAAACAAACTTAATGTGAGAGAGCGAGGTGAGAGCAAACAGCATAGCAAGTCAAAGGCAGAGCAGCAAAAGCAAGCAATGCCAAGGGCAGAGGCAGACCTGGCAGAGTAGGCAGCCTGGTAGACAGAGGGGGATGGGAAAAGCAGACCAGCACTGAGTAAGCATGGACAGTTGGACACTACAGTATGGAGTGAAGACTCTTAGTGGAGGGCAAGTTGTTGCTGTTTGTTAGAATGGACAAAACAGCAAGTGGAGCATGGGCACACTCACTGCACATCTCTGTGCACTGCCACACATGATCAGCAGCTCTAACTGCTGCTAACTGGACACTCAGTAGGCTGGCTGGCTTCCACTTAAACTGCTGCACACCATTCTCACAACACCTTCCCCTCTCCCCACTCAGTGTGTCATCTAAAGTACAATTCAAGAACTTAGGTGCAGATACTGGTTTGCTGACAGAGTCCATCTACATTATTTTTTTGTTGTCCCCAAATCTGCAGGAAGATACTTCAGACCACTGACCAGATCTATCATCTGAGGCAGTCCAACATACACTAGGCCTTGCTTGACAAGTAGATGGGGATGACTGACTCCACTCTCACTAGTGCCACGATGGAGATTTATCTAGGGGTCATCATGCAACAACAAAAAAGAGGAAAAGAAACACATTCATGATTGATGAGTAAAGATGAAGAGATGGTCAACTGAACTGGGAGTGTGTCAGCAAAATTAACATCCCTTTTACTGGCTGTACACAGGCCCTGGCCCTGGCTGCTCCTTGGATATACTTGCCCCCGCCTGCGGCTGCTTCTCGACCTCCGCCTTGCTACAAAGGCCCCCCTGGCTCCTTGCTTAGAGTACTCCATGTCAGACCCCAACATTGTGGTGACCGGGTGAATATTTTTACTTCTGCGGTCAAAACCAAGAAACCGCACTGCTGCCGGCTCATCCTCATTCTCCTGCTGATCTGACCGCGCTTTTACGTAGGCAGGATGCCAGGATATGATTTTGTGGCTGTGCAGTGGAGCTCAGCTAGAGGCCGGGAAGGAGTGCTGGGAGTGTGGGCTCTTATTCTGACATTCTGCACATGCGCGTATTAGTTTAGCAGGTCTGGCCAGGGGTGTGCAAGTCGGGTTTAAATTAAGCTGTCATAATTGGGTTGGACCCATGAAATGCGGGTCACTTGGAGGGGTATGATTTCATGGCACACAAATTGACACAATACTGTATTTTTTACATTAAGTCATCTATCGGCTCAGCTCATGGCTGGCTCGCATGTCAGGAATGGTGGTAGGCTGAGGCAGGTCTCTGGCTCGAGCTTGGCTCGAGCCTGTAATGGCTCATCCACCTTTACTACCCGCTGCACTCTGGGAGGACCCAGTGAGGAGCAGGAACAAAAAACTAGGAGAGGAAACAAGTCCATTTTGAAGGAAAGAGTCCTGAAAATAGAAAAGGCTTAGGGACTAGATGGGATACACCCAAGAGCACTAAAGGAAATGAAGAAAATACTAGCTGTCTTAATGCCAACCTTATTCAACAGATCTCTGGAAACAGATATGGTTACAGATGACTGGAGGAGAGAAGACGTGGTCCCTCTACATAACAGTGGCAGCAGAGTGGAGGTTAGCAACTGTGGGGTGGTCAGTGTTATCTCAGTGGTGAGGAAATTAGTGGAAATCCTGTTATTTTATTTATTTATTTATAGAAGAATTGTAATTAAAAACCTTTGAGTCAGAGACTCCTTTGCAAAGGCTCTATGTCAATGGAACAGTAAAACAAAGAGTAGAAAATCATGTACAACAGGGTGAACACTATTGGATACAACAAAGTCTGAGGGTAGAGGAAATACCCCAGGTCTACCATGGAAAACACAGATATACAGAGTTATAATATACAATGTAGTACTAAGAATAAAACAATAATGGCAATAATATACAACGTAGTACTGAGAGTAAAACAATATTGGAAAAAAAAAGAATTGTTATTAGCTTATCCAGCCAGAGCTGACCTTATACAATGGAATGGAGAACAATGCCAGAGGGTTAGGCACAGTCACAGGCATAGCAGGGGAGGAGAAACTCTCTTAGGTTAGATTTGAAGGGGCCTAATTTCAATTCCAAACAGATAGGAGCAGGCAGGTCATTCCACCAATGGGGTGCCCTGTCAAAGAAGGCTCATTTCCCAAGGGACGTCCTACAGTGGGGAACTAGTAGGGAGGCTTTTGAGGAGCTTCTGGTAGCCCTGGGTTGGGGAGATGGCAGAGTTTGGTTATGAAGCTCTGACGGGGAGAGTTTGTTGTAAATTTTCCTGGCAAGCAGGCATGAGTGGTAATTAAGCCTACATTCGAAATTAAGCCAGCTTGTAAGCCTATAGAGGTCACAAGTATGGGTCCATCTGTAACACCCAGCTACCAGTCAGTAGGCTTTGTTCAGGGCAGTTTTGACAAGGTGAAGAGCAGTGCTGTTGGCAGCACCATAGAAGATTATCCCATAGTCAATAAGGGAGGGAATAGAAGAGGACACAGCTAGGTGGAGTGCCTCAGGTGGCATACAACATTTGTGCCTGTATAAGAGTCCAATTCTGGAAATGATGGTCTTGCTTAGCAGATGGAAGTGTTCATGGTAGGTAAGGGAGTAGCCAAGAGTAACACCCAGGTACTTAAGGGATTTAACTTGTTCCAGTGTGGTGCCCTGATAGTTAAGTACTTGTAGTGGAAAGTCCCTGTGACTGCTCTGGTAGTTGGAGAAGACCATAGCTTTAGTTTTTTTTATAATTCAACACAGGTTTGTGTGCAGTGAACCATGCTTCAGCTTCCAGAAGAAATGTTGGAGGGCAAGTTGGGGGGGGGGGGATTGAGTGACTGCACAAAATGACAGCATCATCAGCATACAATAGCATTTGACCAGAGCAGGCCTTCGGGGAGTGAGTTCAGGAAGATACTAAATAGGAGGTGCCCAAGGATGGAACCATGGGGAACCCCTGAGTAAACAGGGAAGCTGGTGGATAGGGTTGAGCTAATTTTGACTTGTTGAGATCTATCACTTAAGCAGTGCTCAAACCAGGAGGTGCTTCCAGTGACAGCCCCATGGAGGGCAGGGTCTTGAGGAGGGGGGCATGATTGACAGTATCAAACACCTTAGTTATGTCTATGTAAACAGACTAAACTAAGTGTCCACTGTCTAGGACTTTGTGAGTAGTGGTGGGGTATTCCAAAAGGGCAGTGGGGATACTATGACCCTTTCTGAAGCCACGTTGTTCTTGGCAGAGCAGGTTGTATTTCGACAGAAAATCAGTGAGTTGGTCAGATACAATTTTTTCTAGATCCTTGGAGATTGGGGGAAGAATGGAGATGGGGCGATAGTTATTCGGGGAGGTGCGGTCACCACTTTTTATGTTTGCTTGTGTGCATGCTCAAGAAACATGTTATGGCAGCTTGCTGCAGAAGCAAGTTGTAGAGGTGCAGCACTGTTGTGGCCAATGCCACCACTGCGTTTTGGGGCTTGTGTGTTTGGCACCAATAAAGGAGCATGCTGACCGTGACACTAGTTTTAAAGCGTGCCACAAACTTGAAAGAAAATCGCCGCACCAATCCAGGAGTGCCTCGTCATTGCAGGGGCAGCCACCAATATGCCTGGCACCTCACGGCTGCGCAGATCAGTGGGGCAAACTTCCCAGGTTGAAGACTGAAGAGAAGACTGTTGAGCCAAGGAAGCAAAGAAGAGCATGGGGTGAGTCACAACCGAGCAGCCTGACAGCAACAGCGAATGGACTGTGGACATGGACTGGTGGTGGCAGCACTGGGCTGGCAGGCAGCAAGGGCAAGAGCAAGAGCAAGATAGGATGTAGCCACTGATACACCAAGCATGCCATGGCATGCTTGCCAGAAATAGCAGGGCTAGCAAAGAGCTGACCAGTGTGTACTCAAGAGTCCTCCTTGTTCTGCATTTTTTTTTGTGGGCATTCCGTCCATAACTTAATCCCTTTCAGCTGGGGGACCTGATTGAGAAATTCAGGTACAAGTTGTACCTGAATTTCTCAATCAGGACTGCACTGTATTGCACTTTGATGACTGGCTACTTTGTCAGGTAGGAGGCATGGCTACAATGGGGCACCATGTTTAAATGCCCCGGTAATGCTCTGCACTTTCTTCACTCATTCTAACTTGGAGATCTTTAATCATCTTGTTGAATGTAGTCGGCTGTGCTGCTGAAGAAGAGTGCAAGGAATCAAACTTTTGAGAGCAGAGCACTAGCAGAAGCCGGAGGACAATGGAAACGGAGTGAAGATTCGAACCAAAGATCTATGGGAAGAATCATTTAGGACTCCTGGAGATTAACATGCCATCCGCTTCCTTTCCCACAAAACTCTGCTGCCTGCTAGTGATTTCTGCTGCTTGGGACTGGTGCTGAAGAACTTGCCTACTAGAAGAGCCTGACTGATGACTTTGAGTAGTATCACTAACCTACTACTACCTACGCCTGCAGAGCTGCAGGTCGCTAGACATCAGAGCTAGCACTTTGCCTGATATTGTGACTGAACTGGCGTGCCCTGAAGATTGAGCTGTGAGCAACTACTCTAAGAGTCTCTAACTAAGCCTGTCTGCCACTGTGGACTGGAGGACAAGACCTTTGTTGAGTATGGAAAGTCAGACTGTGGATCCGGCAGTGGTGGCGTGGTGTTTGATTTTTTTTTTTTTAACACTGACTGTTTGGAATTGGCAACTTTAGCTGTGTTTGGCATTGGACTGACACGTCAAATTGGAGAGCTGCTTCTCTGTCTGGGCAGTGGACTTCACTACTTATCCTCTGTGTCGTCCATCCTCATCTCATCCTGCTGCCTGCCCTGTCTATCTAGGAAGTACATGGAGTGCTGTGGCGGTCCTGCTGGACTGGTTGCATCTAAGAGAGAGTGAGAGACATTAAGGCTCATGCTTGCCAGCTATACTTGGGTAAAATGTCTTTGCTACTAGTTACTGTTACTCTCTGGTTAATTGCAGATTTGTTTGCACTATTTTTGTGGGCGGTGGTTTATTTGCTTTCCCTCTAGATTCATTTGACTATATTGTCTGGATCCTCAGTCAGCATGCCTTTTTTCAATTCGTTTGATTCAAATCAATAAATTACATGAGAATTATACAGTAGTATAAAGCAAACATATTTTAGTTGCAAAGATGTTGTTAGTATAGATAATTATAAGCTGCAGCCTAATAAATGCAAATGTAATTTAAAAGTAATGTACAGTATTTGATAGTGTCCTTATAGGCATGAAGTGTCCCAAATGAATAAATTACGTGACAAGTATATTTTGGAGTGCTCAAAGTGTAGCAAATCCACAATACTAACGCTACCCATATTTAATGATGCACAAACTGTATTTCAAAAGTGTGTTTGTTCTTGATTTGTAGCATTCCCATTCCATGATGGAGTATATGTACTGGTGATTAATAGTCTTTTTTTTTTTAAAGCGTGCTTCTTTAAAAATGATAAGTGAAACTGTTATTCTGTCTCTGGAGCACTATATAAAATCATACCTTGTGTATTAACACCAGAAGAACACATCACAGTTAAGGTAACATGACAGTTCAGATAGTTGACTGAGTTAATTGGTAAGGGATAGCTTGTAGCTCTTGGGGCCATTCCCTCATAGGACAGTAAGAATAGTTTGGTACTGCTTTGCAGAATGTATATAATGATATAGATTGACTCCGTTTTTTTTTTTTTTGCTTCTTTTAAATTGACAACTAGAGACCTAACCAAACTGAAATACCTGTAAAAATGAAGGTTGAAGCGTTATTATTCTGAGGTGTAACTGGCAGCTACCAGTTCATGGCAGGCACTTTTATTCCCAGTTGACAAATGGTAGCTTTTTGCAGCATTGGTGAAAGAAAAAAAGGTCTGCAAGTTTTCCAATTATGCAATAAGGCATGACTGTGTGTGTCATGCGGGGATTACATCATGTCTCAGGTGGCTGTGGTCATGAGGCCACAGGCCTCGTGTGTCCAGCACATGAGAAGTGACATTATCCCTGCATGACACATACCCTGGAGGGCATTATTGCTATTATACAATGGCTTGCTATATACAGAATAAAAAAAAAAATACTTTAAAGAATGTTTTTGTTAGTGTGGAAAAATATTTTTGTTTCTTAAGAGAAGATGCGAATGATGCAAATGCAAACAATCAGGCAGGAGGGTTCATAGTGCTGAGACTTGACCTGGGATGTTGTAACACCACTGGTCCAGCCCCATCCCCAGACTGGCCAATCACAGTCCAAGATTCTTTCCTTGCCATTGTATAATACAGATTTTAAATCAGTTTCACATGAGCCCTTTTCTGGTCATACTGTACTTATTTTTCTAATCATTTGTCGGATGACTTCTTCCACAATGTCATAATACAGATTCTCAGCAGCCAATCCCAGTCAATGTTCTGGGCTCTGGTCCCATGTCATCATGTAATGACTTATATTAAGACCTGAGACAGTTGTAAACTTCAGGCCCACTTTCTAGTATGTGTCGTGTGAAAAATGTACAGAGGAAGGTTTTCAGTAGGATTACACTTCATGTTAGAGGGATGATGTTACAGGAAACAATATTTGCTGGAAAGGCTTATGGAGGTAAAATGTTGAGATACCCTGAACAAAGTACATTTCATCTTAAATCCATCAGCAGTTTGTGTGATCAATTAAGTAATGGAGTACTAGGGTTCTGGCTAGTAGTATCATAATATTTGTATTGTTTTGCCATTGAATTTCCTAGGAGTGCCACAAATAGGCATCTTGGGTACTTTAAATGTAATGACATTCCAGGTGTTAAAACTTGGTTTAAGATTATGAGCATTTCAGCTGCATAATGGGATGGGATAGCATAGCTTTCTGAAGAAGTGAGGGAGGAACGGTTGGAGGAGAAGGTGTGGTGGTAGTAGTGGTGGTGGTGGAGGTGGTGGAAGAGGTGGTATGACCACTGGAAACAGAATGGGGAGCCGGAGTTGAATCTGAATAATGCCCAACACTATTCTGACTGGGCTGCTTCACCAACCCATACTGTTACAAATGCCTCATCATTTACATGTCTGATTAGATCCAACATTTTCTAATGCCTCACTTTCTCCACTTGGTTACATTTTACTGTTTCCTTCAGAAGTGTGCTATTGTTGCTCCATGTAGCACCAATATGTATGAGAGTTTTTTTCTATTGGAAAATGTACTATTGTGCTTAATGTTTCAGATTTATATTTGTATGGTATCTGTACTTACGTGTGAATCAGTGTTCTTATACATTAAGATATTTTTGTATGCCATATTTATAATGGCCTCTTGGCAGAGTAATAAACTAATAATTGAAGCGGAACAAAGTTTCCACTGGCCAGCAGGGCAACTGACTGGGGAACTCTACTGTCCACATAGACCGTTTCACTGGTGCAGCTGGAATACATACCGAAGTGTGGCCTTCTCAATTACAAACCCACATGGCTAGGTAAATGACTCTTACTAGCCCAGTACAAAATCTACCAGGATTTGGCTAGCTGGCCAGTGCCACTTTCGACTCTTTTTGAGGTATTTGGTTTCTCTTAGCTAGCAGCAGTCCAGCACTATTGGGACTGTCTACCTTGATGTGATACAGAGGCTTGCCACAATGTAACATTGTCACTAAAAGCCAGTCTGTTAGTTTGACAATGGTGATGGTATGGGTAGTGTGTGTGTGTGTGTGTGTGTGTGTGTGTGTGTGTGTGTGTGTGTGTATGTGTGTATGGACCTCTGTGGGACTGGCTACCTTGATGTGGTACAGAGGCATATCACAATGCAACATTGTAACTAAAATCCAGTCTGTTAGTCTTGACACAGGGGATTGAAAGGCCTTAATACTTTATAGGAATGGGAGCATGTGTCTTACATCTTTACATTTCATATTGACTCTATGTACCCTCATATTTATAGAAAATGATGCTTTTGGGTGGGAGGGCACAGACAATGGGGGGGTAGCAATGTGTCAACTTGGTGCATAAATCTGAAATTCCTAGCTACACCCGCTTGTATTCACTTCTTGCTTTGCCTCCTCTTTGTGCTTCTGCCACTACTATACTTGCCACAGCTGCCTAGTCTGTGACTGTCTGCCGGGCCCTTGGGGACTTTGGGTGGAGGACTGGAGAGAGGAGCAGCACATGCCATGCCAGAGCCAAGAGTCAATCAGAGCGGAGGTCGGATTTCCAGAGCAAGCACGAGCAGCGAGGAGAGGGAAGGGGAATGGAGAGCGGAAGTTGTAGCCATTTCATCAAAAGCAGCAGTTACTGTTAAACTGCTTACCTGCTGAGTGAAAGACTGTTTCCTGGACCTCCTATTCTGAAACACTGCAGCTCTGTTTTACATTAAAGTTCAAAAGTTCTGCTCTGCTCTCTGATATAAAGTGCATTAGAGTGACTGACATTATTGACACTGCTCTCCTCTCACAAACTACTCTATTGTAAATATTGCTTTCCTCGTGTGCCCGTTTCTAAATACTGCTGCTTAGACCACCTTCACTCGGGGACAGAAACTTGAGGATTATCAGCTAAAATGAAGTTATGATCCCTAGACAGAGTATTTGCATTAGCTTAGCATAAAGCAGTTTATCAGACAGCAAAGTGAACCATGAGTTATCTTGATGGTTGGATTTTTTTGTTTGGTTTCGGCAGAGTGCGTTCTTATACACAGTAAAGGAGGTGCTGCTGTAGGAGTAGCAGGTTCCCAGCTAGCTGCTCCGGTTTTGAAACATTTCTTGGAATTCAGATTTGTTGCTGTTTGAATTGAAAAGTGAGCCATGGGTTTGAATTTTTTTCTTCTTTTTTATTTCTTTTTTATTTTTGATAATCCATTATTGTCAGAGAGCTGTTATTGAGAAGTCAGAGCAGTAGTTGCTCATGTACACATCACACAGGGACCAACCAACTGCTCTCTCTCTCTCTCTCTCTCTCTCTCTCTCTGTCTGGACTGCAGTATAAGAAAGACAGAACCGCAGTTCTTTCATATGTAAACAGCGAATACACTGAATACCAGAAAATGCACTATCACCTTGCTGCTAGCTGTTTTTGCATCTGTGATGTGTAGATGGAAACTGTTCAAAACTATACATAATTCGACTGCAGGTAAAAGCACATGAAAACAAAATGAAAGAGAGAGAGAGAGAGAAACCGGGGTTTACTTTGCAATCTGATCACTAACTCCTTTTCATGAAAGTGAATGTTATGTGTCAGACCGTGTTTCTGCATCTGCCACATTCCCAGCTGGACAAAAACGCTGCAGAACCACTGTTAAAGAGGCATAATTTGAAAGGGGTGACCTCCTGAGGCCGGACTGGCCTCCTATGAAAAGGGCATCTTCTTAAGGAAAGATTTTGTTTTAACAAAGAGAAGCCAATTAAAAAGGCACAATCCTCTCTGTTTATAATTAGCTAGATGTGGAGTAATCTCTGGGGGGAGGGTCTCCCCTTGCCGCACTTGCAACAGAACCCAGTCCTGTACAAGCTGTAGTGTAATGGGTCAGTACTGGTGACAAATGAAAAATTGAAAGGAACGAATGATGTTTTCTACAGTAACAGCACCCCATGCCTCCTTCATCCACCACTACATGACTTTGTTTTAAGTGGGAGCCTTTGGACCTCCTACTGCTGTTTTCTCCTCACTCTCCGCATTGAACAGCTAACTGTTATAACAATTTCTATATAATGCTGTAAAGCAAATTCCACATTTGCCGCTCTTGTAACCTTACAGATTGCCAATAATGTTATAAGAAGGAAAGTGTGGACAGGTCCAAAATGTCAGCTGGCTGCAGTAACTTTGTGCATTCCCCTAGTACTGCTGCCATGATTGTTTTTGTTCTTTTTAAGTTAATCTTACACTGCTTTGGAGATATGGTACCACAAAGTAACTGGAATAAGTATTTGCTTACTGAAAGCGAGTGACCCCCAAACCCTGTCCACCCACATGAATGTTAGCTCTTCCTTCATCCACCCATTGGTGGAGATTGCATTGCATGCACCAGAACATTTGCCTACATCTTTGGATAGATGTTAGCCTTTCTGTACAATAAATGGTGGCAATTTCATGCCATCAGCTACTGCCCACAAACATATGTTACCCTTTGTTTCTGGCTCATGTCACCAATACTGGATGTTTGAAATCTGTGCTCCTTCTGTGCCTGTCACTTTATAAAATAAGAGCTAGCACTTTGGGGGTGACATCAGGAGGGGGCAGCTTCTGGTTAGCACTAGTACGCTATAAACTGGGCTAAAAAGTGAGCAAGGCAAACACCTTTGTGGAAAAAATGAAGCCCAGTTACTAAGATGCTATACCTCCAAATCTCAGTTGTAAAACCTGCAGAAGGCTAACAGATGATTGTATGTAGTTGCCACTACAGATGCACGATTGGCATCGGAAGCTGTAATGGCAGTGCATACATGAGGGAACTGATAACAAGCATTTGTCAATGCCGAATGTTGATTGCGTTGGTCCATTGAGCTCGCTCACCGGCCCTGTTTCACTCACTCATTCTGTTTCTCCTGGTGCTGCAGACTGCTCTTTTGTACTGGGCTCCTGTCTGCATTGGCATGTTTTTCTGCCCACAAAGAAATCTACAGCTGTCCCAACAGAGCTCTGTTGAGGTGGGTCACTTCCCCTCTCTCACTCGTTCATTCTGTTTGTGCTGGCGCTGCAGGCTGCCCTTTTGTACGGGGCTTCCGCCTCTGTTGGCGGCTTCTTCTGCACACAAAGAAATCTGCAGCAGTCCTGACACAGGTCTGTTGAGCTAGCTCACTCCTCCTCTTTCACGCGTTCCATTTCTGCTGGTGCTGCAGGCTGGCCTCTTGTACTGGGCTCCTGCCTGCATTGCCACCTTTTTCTGCCCACAAAGCAATGCGCAGCAGTCACGATAGAGGTCTGTTGAGCTCACTCACTCCCCCTCTCTCGCTCGCTCATTCTGTTTCTGCTGGCGCTGCTGGCTGTCCTTTTGTATTGGGCTTCTGCCTGCATTGGCACCTTTTTCTTGCCTCAAACAAATCTGCAGCTGTCCCGACAGATCTCCGTTGAGGTTGTTCTCTCTGTCTATCTCACTCACTCATTCTGTTTCTCCTGGTGCTGTATGCTGCTCTTTTGTACTGGGCTTCTGCCTGCATTATCATGTTTTGCTGCCCACAAAGAAATCTGCAGCTGTCCCAACAGAGCTCAGTTGAGGTGGGTCACTCCCCCTCTCTCAGTCGCTCATTCTGTTTCTGCTGGTGCTGCAGGCTGCCCTTTTGTACTGGGCTCCTGCTTCTGTTGGCAGCTTTTTCTGCCCACAAAGAAATCTGCAGCAGTCCTGACACAGGTCTGCTGAGGAAGCTAACTCCCCCTCTGTCACTCGCTCATTCCATTTCTGCTGGTGCTGCAGGCTGGCCTTTTGTACTGGGCTCCTGCCTGCATTGCCGCCTTTTTCTGCCCACAAAGAAATCCACAGCAGTCATGATAGAGCTCCGTTGAGCTCACTCACTCCCCCTCTCTCACTCACTCACTCACTCGTGTTTCTCCCAGCGCTGCAGGCTGCCCTTTTGTACTGGGCTTCTGCCTGCATTGGCACCTTTTTCAGCCCACAAAGAAATCCTCAGCTGTCCTGACAGAGCTCTGGTGAGGTTGCTCACTCCGCTTGTCTCACTCGCTCATTCTGTTTCTCCTGGCATTACAGGCTGCCATTTTGTAGTGGTCTTCTGCCTCTGTTGGTAGCCTTTTTCTGCCCACAAAGAAATCTGCAGCAGTCCTGAGACAGCTCCATTGAGCTCGCTCACTCCCCCTTTCTCACTCTCTCGTTCCATTTCTGTCAGCGCTGCAGGCTGCCCTTTTCTACTGGGCTCCTGCCTGCGTTGCAGCCTTCTTTTGACCACAAAGAAATCTGCAGCAGTCATGATAGAGCTCCGTTGAGCTTGTTCACTCACTCCCCCTCTCTCACTCGTTCATTCTGTTTCTTCCGCCACTGCAAGCTGCACTTTTGTACTGGGCCCCTGTGTGCATTGCTGCCTTTTTCTGCCCACAAAGAAATCTGCAGCAGTCTCAACAGAGCTCCATTGAGCTCACTCACTCCCCCTCCCTCACTCACTCACTCGCTCATTCTGTGTCTGCCACTGCTGCAGGCTACGCTTTTGTACTGGGCTTCTGCCTCTTTTGGTATTTTTTTCTGCCTACAAAGAAATCTGCAGCAGTCCCGACAGAGCTCTGTTGGCCTCACTCACTCCCCCGTCTCACTCACTCTATCCATTTCTGCCAGCGCTGCAGGCTGGCCTTTTGTACTGGACTCCTGCCTGCATTGCCGCCTTTTCCTGCCCACAAAGAAATCCGCAGCAGTCACAATATCCGTTGAGCTCGCTCACTCCCCCCCTCTCTCACTTGCTCATTCTGTTTCTCCTAGCGCTGCAGGCTGCCCTTTTGTATTGGACTCCTGCCTCTGTTGGCATCTTTTTCTGCCCACAAAGAAATCTGCAGCAGTCATGATACAGCTTCATTGAGCTTGCTCACTCCCCTTACCTCACTCGCTCATTCTGTGTCTCCCACTGCTGCAGGCTTCCCTTTTGTACTGGGTTCCTGCCTGCACTGGCAGCTTTTTCTGCCCACAAAGACATTTGTAGAAGTCCCAGCGCAGCTCCGTTGAGCTCGCTCACTCCCCCTCTCTCACTCATTCATTCCGTTTCTGCCGGCGCTGCAGGCTGGCCTTTTATATTTGACTCCTGCCTGCATTGCCGCCTTTTTCTGCCCACAAAGAAATCCGCAGCAGTCACAATACACTTCCGTTGAGCTCGCTCACTCCCTCTCTCTCACTTGCTCATTCTGTTTCTCCTGGCGCTGCAGGCTACCCTTTTGTATTGGGCTCCTGCCTCTGTTGGCATCTTTTTCTGCCCACAAAGAAATCTGCAGCAGTCCTGACAAATCTCCGTTGGCTTCACTCATTCCCCTGTCTCACTCGCTCATTCCGTTTCTGCCAGCACTGCAGGCTGTCCTTCAGTACTGGGCTCCTGCCTGCATTGCCACCCTTTTCTGCCCACAAAGAAATCTGCAGCAGTCACAATACAGCTCTGTTGAGCTCGCTCACTCCCCCTCTGTCACTCGCTCATTCTGTTTCTCCCACCGCTGCAGTCTGCCCTTTTGTACTCAGCCCCTGCATGCACTGCTGCCTTTTCTGCCCACAAAGAAATCTGCAGCAGTCCCAACAGACTTCTGTTGACCTCAATCACTCCCCCACCCTCACTTGCTCGTTCTGTGTCTCCCGGCGCTACAGGCAGCCTTTTTGTACTGGGCTCCTGCCTGCATTATCACCTTTTCCTGCTCACAAAGAAATCTGCAGCAGTTCTGACAGAGCTTAGTTAAGCTCGGTCAGCCCCCCCCCCCAGTCGCTCAATGCTAGTCTGTCCCAAACCCTGATTTCCAAAAGCGAGTGCAGTATTCTGCACCAGAAGTGCAAAAACACATTTCGGCCAGGATGTGAAAAATGACAGCTGTACTGTTCATAAGGAGGTGTGAACAAATGCCATTGTTGAAAATCTGGCATGAAAATATTACTAATTTGCAAACTTACAAGGGTGCATGGAACCTGCACAGCACACGCTCATAAAACAGTCATTTTATGGAGTTTCATCACAAAATTTTCAACATAGGCATTTTAGGACCTCTGCTGTGAACAGTGTCAGTGTGATTTTTACGTTCACTTGGCGCGCATGCGCAAGGAACATTTTGGGAGAGTAGCACACTTGGAGGTGTGCCTCTCCCATCCAAAGCACTGCTCCCTTGAGCAAGCGTGGCGGTCCTGCACCAATGGGTGCAGGAGCTCAATATGACAGCGGTGTTCCTCTGCTTCAAGGAAAACAGCTGCCATACTGATGCCGCCGCTCATCCCCTCCGTCATCGCTCCCCGCCCGCGTCACGCCGCCCCAAGCTTTCCTGCCATGCTGAAGCCCACCCCAGAGTGTAGCGTTGTTTGTTTTGCCGACGAGGTGCCCAATCCCCGTCGGCTCCACGGCCCCCAAGCCATCCTGCTGCCACGCTGGGAGCCCACCCAGCATGACAAACCGTTCATTTGTTTTGCCGGCAGGTGCCCAATCCCCGTCGGCTCCTCACCCCCACGTAGTTTGCGACGAAAGTACCCAATCCTGTCGGCTCCTTGGCCCCACACATCTTCTGCCACAGGGCCCACCCCAGCATGGCAAGCGTCACGTTGTCTTTTTTTTCTATAAACAAAACGGTCCCGCGGTGCATCTTCTTCCCACAACCCGCACCAACCCTGCTCACCCAGCCTCCCCACCCCCCATACTTACCTCCGGACTCCGGTGCAGCGATCTTGGTGGACTGGAGCAACGTCTGCACTCTTCAAAGCCGACAGCTCAGACTGGGAAATGCTGGTAAGCTGTATAATGGGCTCATGGGGGTTCCAACTTTTGCATATCTCAGTCATTTTTGGAATTTTTGCACCAAATTTTCAACATGGAGTTTTGGGACCTTTCATGAAGGATGTCACTGTCATGGTGTTATTCGGGCCTGAAGGGTGATTTCAAGAGCACTGCACAGTCTCTGCGAAATCACCTCGGCTCAAATAATGCCATGACAGTGACATCATTCATGAGAAGAGGTCCCAAAAACCCCATGTTGAAAATTTGTTGCAAAAATACCAAAAAATGAGTGTTTTACGAGTGTGCGTTGCGCAGTTCCTACGCAGGCTCGTAAGTTCGCAAATTTTTAATATTTTCACTCCAGATTTTTAACATTGCCATTTTATCACACCTTCTTATGATTTGTACAGCTGTCATTTTTCACATCTCACCCAAAACGTGTTTCAGCCCATGTAGCGCACAATGGCGCCGTCGGTGTGCGAAATCAATGTATGGAACACATTAAGAAAATCACAGTGACACTGATCATGAGCAGAGGTCTTAAAATGGCTGTGCTGAAAATTTGGTGAAAAAATTCCTAAAATGACTGTTTTATGAGTCTGCGTTAGCAGTTCCTCACATATAGCGTGTAAGTTCGCGAATTTTCAATATTTTCACTCCAGATTTTCAACATTGCCATTTTAACACACCTCCTTATGAGCACTGCAGCTGTCATTTTTCACATCTTGCTCAAAATGTGTTTCCCCATGTAGTGCACAATGGCGCAGTCAGTGTCTTGAAATCAATGTATGGGACACAGTAAGAAAATCACAGTGACACTGTTCATTAGCAGAGGTTTTAAAATGGCAATGTTGAAATTGGTGAAAAATTCTAAAATGACTGTTTTACGGTCGTTGCACAGTTCATGCACGCTCATAGGGTTTGCAAATTTTCATATATTCACTCCAGATTTTCAACATTGGCATTTTACCACACTTCCTTATGAGCAGTACAGCTGTCATTTTTCACATCCTGCCCAAAATGTGTTTCTGCCTATGTAGCGCACAATGGGGGTAACAAAAAGATCAAGCTGACAATTTATTGTGCAAATACCGGCAATCGCACAGGGCATTAGGGTAAAGCACCATACATGCCAAACACCACTGCAAATACCTGCAAGCGAACATTCGGCATTGCCAAATGCTTGTGTTAATATGTCCCAAACACTGATTTGCCACAGCGACTGCTAAATTGTGCACCAGAAAAGCAAAAACACATTTCAGCCAGGATATGAAAAATGACAGCTGCACTATTCATAAGGAGACGTGGCAAAATGGCAATGCTGAAAATCTGGAGTGAAAATATTGCAAAGTTGCAAAGGTACGAGCGTGTGTGGAAACTTCTCAATGCACATTTGTAACACACTCATTTTATGGACTTTCGTCACCAAATTTTCAATGTAGGCATTTTAGGATCTCTGTTAATGGACAGTGTCACTGTCATTTTCATAATGTGTCCCGAACACAGATTTCCCACAGCGACCACGCTATTCTGTGTCGGAACTGTGAAAACACATTTTGGCCAGAATATGAAAAATGACAGCTGTGCTATTTATTAGGAGGTGCATAACAATGGCAATGTTGAAAATATGGAGTGAAAATATTATAAATTATGAGTATGCGTGCAAACTGCACAATGCACGCTCGTAACACAGTCATTGTATGGAGTATCATCACCAAATTTTCACCATAGGCATTTTAGGACCTTTGCTCATGAACAGTGCCACTGTCATTTTCTTAATCTGTCCTGAACACTGATTTCCCACAGTGACTGTGCAATTCTGCGCCGGAAATGCAAAAACACATTTCGGCCAGGATGTGGAAAAAGACAGCTGTACTGTCCACAAGGAGGTCTGAAAAAATGTTGAAAATCTGGCATGAAAATATTGCAAGTTCACAAAGTTAAGAGCGTGTGTAGCAACTGCGCAACATACGCTCGTAAAACAGTCATTATTTGGATTTTTCCCACCAAATTTGCAGTATAGGCTTTTTGAGAGCCCACCTCATGAACACTGGCACTGTCACTTTGTTAACCAGTCCCGAAAGGGGAATCTGCGCAGTGACCATGAAATCACCTTTTGGGGCTGAATAACGCCATGACAGTACCAGAATTCATGAGTTGGGGTCACAAAATCCCCATGTTGAAAATTTGGTGCCAAAATTCCAAAATGCCTGAGATATGCATCCAAGTTGAAAAACCCTATTTATTCCATTATACAGCTTACGGCATTTCCTCAGTTCATGGTCAGCTTTGAAGAGCGCAGACATATTCCTGGTCCACCGAAGATCGTCGCACCAAACTCCAGAGGTAAGTATGGGGTGAGGGGGGTGTGGGGAGGCAGGGTGCACAGTGGGTGGGTGTGGGTTGTGGGAGAGGGGAAGGGAGACTGCCGAGGGACCATTTCCGTTTTTACAGGTAAAAAAAAAATGATATCACAGGACCGTTTTTTACTTTTAAAGGGGCATGTGGCACACTGGGGTGGGCTCCCAGTGTTCCAACAGAGTCTTCTGTTTGGGGGGCAGCTGTAGCCAATGGGGGATTGGGCACCCCCATTGGCACACAAGAAAAAGGGGGCTGGGGTGTTACATTATGCCGAAAGTGATTGGGCACCCCGTCGGCAGACAACATAAGCGGGGGATGGAGTTACATAATGCCAACAGGGAGTGGGCTCCCCCGTCAGCAACATAAACATTACAGCACTGAAGCCAATGGGGATTGGGGCCCTGTTGTGAGCAAACATGGAAGTGGGACACATGCTGCTGAGGGGGATTAGGCACTCCCCCCCCCGGCACGGGGTGTGAATATTGTTTGTGAACACAGCGGCATAGCCATTTCATCAAAACCAGCAATTACTATTAAACTGCTTACCTGCTAAATAGAAGACTATTTCCTGGACTGCCCATTCAGAAACACTGCAGCTCTGTTTTAAATTAAAGTTCAAAAGGTCTGCTCTGCTCTCTGTTCTCTGATGTAAAGTGCCTTAGAGTGACTGACACTACTGACACTGCTCTGCTCTCAGGATTTGCCCCTTTGTAAAGACTGCTTTCCTCATGTGCCCATTTCTAAACACTGCTGCTCCATGTTATAAATTAAAGTCTGCTCTCACAAACTGCCTATTCAGTTCTGTCCCTCCCTGTGATCAAATTTAATGAGGGTTTGTGATTTCTCTCCTGACCGTGCTCTGCTCTGCTGTTCACCCCAAGAAAAACAAAATCAGGGAAACCTACTGCCAATATCTGAAATCTTCCCAAACTGGAGTTACAAACTGCCCATTTCTAAGCTCTGTTATTCCATTTCATATTAAAACCCCCAAATTCAAATTAAAATCCCCAAGTTCTGGTCTGTCCTATGATGTATGGTTGCTTCAGGTCAGCTGCTCACATCTTCAAAAAAAACAAAACTGCTTGTAAATAAAATGAATCAAGTGCCTTAGAGTGACTGAGTGACACAACTGACATTGCTCTGCTCTCACAAACTGTCAATTTCTAAACTCTGCTGTTCCATTTTAAATTAAGGTCCCAAAGTTCTGCTCTGCTCTCTGATGCATGTTTGCTTCAGGTCAGCTGCTTACATGTTAACTGCCCATTTGTAAGGTGCACTGACACTCAATGGAAAAGTGCAGCAATGTGGTATTGAGCTGTACCTCAAGGAGGGTACTGTTTTAACAAAGTCAAACTTCCTGTTTCCATGTGAAAAACCTGCTGCTACAGTACTGCCAACTCATTCTCTTCTGCTACAAACATTTTAAAATAAACTTTGTCTGAAGCCCAGTGTTTTATTACTGCATAACTACAGTATTAAATCTATTACATATGTACTGTATTTTAAAAGTTTGCAATTTTCTACATTAATAAATCTTGAAAAAAAAAATCATGTGGTCAGTGTCTGGTTACTTCGTAGATTGAATGTAACAGCCGAAGATTCCAAGGCACCCTGTGACACCTGTCAGTGTCTGCAGGGTTGGGGGAGGTGGAATGGCATGAACATTTTGGCCAATGACCCAAAGGCACACCCAGTGCCTGTCAGTCTACAGGGTGGAGGTAGGAGTTGGCATTACTTCAATACTTCACTGCCATTCCTATTATGCATCTCTCTAACTCATGCAGTAGCAATGCCAATACCAGCAAGCAAATATTCAGCAGTGACAAATGCTTGTTAGTATTGGAGTGACAACTGCCCATTTCCAAAGGGTTGGGAACTGGCTGAGACAGAGAGAAAGGTTTAGAATTTTGGTAAGAGTGGTGAAGACAGTATCAAGGGTTAGGTGGAGGAGTTTTAGGTCGAGAGTGTCACCACTATGACAAGACTAGCCCAGAAATTTAATTACGTAGGATCTGGCCTCACGGGTGGAGACTGTCCTGAGATGGAAGAGCTGAGTATTAGTAGGGAGGTGGGGAGGAGGTGATGGCTCTACTAATTTCAGAAAATGTGGAATTAAGAGTATTAGCTATGTGCAGGGGATCTTGAGTGAGCGTTCCATTAATGGTGGGTTGGGGGGGATTCTGTTTACCATTGAATTCCTTAAATGTTTTCCTTGAACTTGCACCCTGAGTCCAAGGTGGATGAGAAGGCCTCCTGGAAATGGGCTGTTTTAGCTTTACCAAGCTCCCGGGTACATTTATTTTTGGCTTCCCTATAGCGTTGTCTATCTTAAGGTTGACCAGAAGCAAGGCTATATGCCAGAGGTTGTCCCTGTGGTGCATGAGGTCAAGAAGTGCCTGGGAGCTCTAGGGAGTGTTGTGGCCTTTGATAACCTGTTTTGAGACTGGGGCAAATAGGTCACAAGTGGCATTGAAGGTGAAAATAAAATGAGAGAGTGCAATGTCAATGGACAGGACTGAGTCAACAGAGGATCAGTCACAGTTCAGGAGGTGATTTTTGAAGTTGTTCAGGGAACCCTTTTTTAGGCATTATTGGTGAGTAATTATGGGGGTGGATCTGGGGCTTTGTTTGTCCACCAGCAGAGTATGGGACAGTGGTCACATAAGGCATCAGGGAGCACTGTGATATTAGTGAGCTGGTGGGGATGATTAGTAAGGGTTAGGTCAAGCAAGATGGCCGACCCAATTTTATAGTTGAGTCTAGTGGGGGAGAGAATGATTTGTGTAAGGCCCATTGCCACAATGGTATCTTTGAAAGGGTTTCCTGCTGACAAGAGCCAGTTAACATTAAAGTCCCCTAGAGAAAGGATTTCACATTTTGGGGGCAATTGGGCAATGCAGTTGGCTACTGTGTTGAAGGCCAGCCTTTGATTTTGGAGTGAGAAATCTGTAAACTGTAAATGGGTAAACTGTCATAACATGGAGGGATTTGCTGGAGTTGCCCACCATCAATTTTATTGTGAGAGCTTGGGCCTCATGGGAGGGGGTGGTTTGGAACAACTAGGGCTCAAAGAGATTCCTGAATATATAGGGCACATCCTCCTCCCCTTTTGCCCAATCTATCTCCCCTAAAGATTACATAGTGACTGATGGCTACTGCTGAATCAGGGGTGTCACGGGGGAGCCAGGTTTCAGTCACTGCCAATAGATCAGCGTTATGTTGAACCATCCAGCATAGTAGAATTTCATACTTTTTAAGCAGGCTGCAAATGTTTATGGCGGCAATCAGGAGACTGACGACCTTGTCCCTGGTGGAAGATGAGGGGGTCAAGGGTTAGCATGTACATTTCCAGATAAGAGTAAGAGCAGGAGGACATGACGCAGAAGGGAAGTTTTAAGTAGCTTGGATTTCAAAGCACAGTTGCCGGAATGAAACAGATGAATAGTGCCTACTACAGGAGTCAAGAAAGAACAGGCATGGTGTGCTAGGAGAGCAGATAGGGGTAGCCAGGAGGGAAGCAGGTGGAGGTGCTTTCATAGGGGTTAAGTAAAATTAAATAGGAGGGTAAAAGTGGTAGCACCTCTTATGTCAAGGTAAGGGGTGGAGACAAGTGGGGCCAGCAGCTGCTGGGGAAGTCTGGAGTAGAGGAAGGGGGCAAGAAGGAATAGCAGACAAAATAAGAAATGAAGGTTCTGACTGGGATCCATTATAAAGGGGAACCCAAGTACCACAGTGGGGGGGGGCTAGAGGAAGACTATGAACCAGAGAGAGGGACAAGATACAGACTGGCAGGAATTGGGACAACAAACAGCAGTATTGAAGCGAGTCTGGTCAAGTAGCACAGTGGTAAGATTGTCGACTATGGAGCGAAGGGTGCAGGGTTCAAGACCCAGGGCAGGAGAGATATTAGAATGTAGAGGATTTGGGCAGAGTTGAGAGTAGGAAAGACTGAAAAGTAGGGTAGAGAGGCTGTTGGGGTAGTAGGGAGGAGAATGAGGCTAGAATAGGCAGAAAAAGACTACTCCGTACTGACCCCTGATGGTCAGAAGTGATAACTTGTTAATTGGAATTCAGACACTTACAAAAATCAACAGGTGTCATGTGACCAATAACAGCAATAAAAAGTGGGCCAGCCTTAGTTTGGGGGGGTAGCTGGAGTCAATGCAAGCATCGATGGGTAAACACCCCTGGCAGAGCCCAACAGAGGAAGAAGAAGGGTGGCTTACCTTAGCAGCTCTCTCAGTCTGCTCCCAGTTAAAATGCTTGCTGCTTCTGTGGGGTGGGGGAAGGGGCTTCAGACAGGCCCTGTATAAAGGGGAAGGAACAAAAGAAGGATTAGGTGAGGTAAGCAGAGGTGGGCACTTAGAGACAAAGACTCCCCAAGATCAGCAGGGAGGACAGGAAACCTGTTCCAAGATGGTGGATCCTGACTGAAGCAGAGGGAACACCAGGCCATGCGGTTTCAGCAAGGCCTTAAACGGCACAGACAATGTAATGCAATAATCCCCACTAAGAACAGCTAGAGTAACACCTGAAGATAGTCAAACACTAATTACACAGCACAACCCCTGCATTCAGATCTAACACAGCCAGTAATGCTCTGAAATACCCCCAGAAAATAATACAGTCACTGTACTTAAAGTACCCAATCCCACAAGAGCAGTTCCACTGAAAATTAGTAGAAACTCCAGTTGACAAAAACAATCAGTACTGGTATGCAGACAGAAAATGAAGTCCATTTCCAGAGAGGTAGTAGGTTGGGAGTAAAAACGTTGGTTCTTTTTTGTATTTTAAACAACCCTTACAGAGTTCAGCAGAGGAAGGAGGGTGGTTTACCTTAGCAGCTCTCTCCATCCACTCCCAGTTTGATCGTTTGTTGCTTCTGTGTGTAGGGGTGGGGGTTTCAGAAAGGCCCTTAGCAGCTCTTTCCTTCCACTCCCAGTTTGATTGCTTGTTGCTTCTGTGTGTAAGGGTGGGGGTTTCAGAGAAGACCTTAGCAACTCTCTCTGTCTGATCCCAGTTCGATCGATTATTACTTCTGTGTGTGGGGGTGGCAGCTCTCTCTGTCTGCTCTCAATTTGATCACTTGTTGCTTCTGTGTGTGTGGGTGTTAAGGGCAAGATTGTTAGAGTATCTTGTATCTGATGGACTACAAGACCACAGTCAGCATGGATTATGCCAGATGAATCTAACTGATTTTTTCAATTGGGTGACCATGGAAATAGACTAGTGGAGGGCAGTGGACATGGCCTATCTGAACTTACAGCAAAAACGTTGACACTGTGCCACACAGGAGCCTGATAAAGAGATTAAGCAGCCCAGAGGTGGGATCCAAAGTGGTGACTTGGTTTAGAAACTGGTTACCTTATAGGAGAACGAGGTTGGTGGTTAATGGCACTCATGCTAATGATGGCAGAATGACCAAGAGGGTGCCACAAGGGTCGGTACTGGGTCCAGTCCTCTTCAATGTCTTCATAAGTGACATGGCAGAAGAAATGGAAAGGAATGTATTCTTTATTGTAGATGACACTAGCATAAGTTACAAGCTGGACACTCAGCAGGGGGTGAAGAAATTATGTAGGGACATTGGGAAACTCAAGGAGTGGTCAAAAGCATGGCAGTCGGGTTTCAGTCCTAAGAATTAAAACACTATGCATCTATGGCATAGGAACCCAGGAGCTGAGTCTAGGTTGGGGGGGTAGATACTTACAGTCGCCAAGTAGGAAAAGGACCTTGAGATTATGATATTGATGACTTCAAAGTAGCAGGGCAGTGTGACAAAGCAGTGGGTAGGGTCAGTGAGATGCTGGGAAGCATAATGACAGGTATGTCCAGTAGGAGAAGGAAAGTGGTGTTGCCACTATATTGCTCACTGATGAGACCCCACCAGGAGTATCGTGTCCAGTTGTGCAGGCTGCACCTCAGAAAGGGTATAGACAGGGTGGAAGCAGTCCAGAGGAAGGCAACTAAAATGGTGCAGTTGTTGCATGACAAGCCCCAATAGGAGAGACTGAGAGATCTCAACATGTATGTCATGGAAAAGAGGAGAGGAGAAGGGACATTATTGAGACCTACAAGTATCTCACAGTGGTAAATAGTGCAGGAGGGCAGTCTCATTCAAATGAGAAAGAGCACCAGGACACGAAAGGAACAAGATGTAGCTGGAGGGGGAAGTTTAAATGGACATCGTCAGCTGTTTGGCAATTTTCTAAGCACCCATTTTCAGTTGTCCATCTGCCATTTCTATGTACAGACACTGTATAAATGGCAGATAAGTCCCATAATAGTGCAATTTTTTTATTTATTTGGCTAAAAATAAAAATAAAGCAACATGACCTGAAAGCCTGCCGACCCCTGATCCCATGTGTCCATGCTATACTACAGCACCGAGCCAGGGTAAACTTATGCATGAGATCGATTTCAGCTTTTTCAAGCACATAAACTAAATGCATTCAGATACTAAAGTATGTGCTTTTATCAGCTTGCACAGTGAATGTATTTTAGAAACAAGGGGCCTGATTTAAGAAGCGGTAAGCGTCAGACGCTGATTGCGTCATGTCATGTGACTGTGACCAGCACAGTTGCTTCATATGCAAGTCACGGTATTCCAGAAACCTAGTGACTTGCATCACGTGATGTGGAATTGCTACATAAATAGTGTCTGCATTCCAGGCCCTGGCGCAAGTGCCACAGTTGACTTAGCACAGGGCTGCAAACAGAGACAATGGCGTAGGAGGAAGTAGCAAAGAAGAACCAGAGAAAAAGGAACTTCAACACAGAGGAGACAGATGCTGATTGATTAAGTCAATGCCCAGGTGGATCTGATGTTCAGCAGAGGTTGCAGCAAGGCGCACAGGGACAAACGGAAGTGTGCCTGGGAGGAGATTGTAGACCCCAGAGCCACTGTCAACCGTCAGAATCATGGACTGGAATTCATGGCAGTTGCAATTAACTGGATTTGCCCTGAGTTGCAGCCAAAATTGAGTGGAGTCATATTTTGTTTAACTGGTTGACTCCGTTGTCATAGATTTGGGTTTAGGACTCACCCCTTCCCCCAGAACCACCAATTAAATAGTGCCCTTGGCTCCTAGATGCCAGTCCTCCTCCAATAAAGAAAGGGAGAGGGAGGAGCCAGGGAGTTATGCGCACTGCACATGCGGCCATCCCCAAGAATTTTAGCAGGCAGTGTTGAGAACAGTACAAAGCAGATGGAGATAGTCGAACACGAGTCTGGGTGACAGCGGTTGTTTTGAGCAATGCATGCTTGCGCGGCATCTCACTGACCACTCGTCTTGACCCACTGAAGATGGGAGGAGAGTAGTGGATGGATCGAGAGAGAATAGAGCACGGGCAGAGAATAACATTCAGGGTCAGGAGGGAGCGGCAGACTGCAGTGCAAAATGGGGCCTGAGGAGTAAGAGGACCAAGCACCTGGAGAGTGACACCGTATGGAGGAGGAGTGGAGGAGTGAACGGCCACACAGCCTGCTGCACTGAGGTGGGTCTGGGTGACTGTCACTGGTGTTAGGGAGTTGGGATGGGTCAGTGGGACTGCCACTGCTGGGCCAGTGCAAAGACTGGGAGAGGAAGACAGTGAGACGACTAGTAGTGTGTTTGCTCTCCAGCTTCCCTATATTTATACCCTCGCTTTGAAATGTTAAATCTGGCGCTTTTGGGTTTTTGAAAGGCGCTATAGAAATAAAGTTTGATTTGATGTGATTTTGGATTTGGCAGTGCTCTCCTAACTGGCTCTATGATGCCCACATCAGAGAGGGTCCCTTCTGCTCTTTGCTGTATTCTTTTTGTCCCAACCAATGGACAAAAAACCCTCTATAACTTGTTTATTGGTTTTAAACTCTTAACACCCCTGATTTCCACAAGGTAATGTGCAAAGTATAAATAATGTATTTATCCCAGTTTCTGAGGCACTAGACCTCCCCATGTCAATGCAATGTTAACTTGGACAGTGTCCACCCTCATTTACCAAGTTTATTGATGGACTGATTGATCTGCATTATAAAATGGAAAGGAAAGACAAATTTCGGTATCTTAGCTTGGTCACAATACTGTGTATTGATGTAGCTTCATGCATGATTATATTATACTGCTTTACTTTTGCCATCATATCCCTGCAATGCTGCAGACATAAGCATAAATGCCTTGTCAGACATTTATTCCTTTAGTGTGCATTAAAGTTGATCATCCTCTACCAGATTTCAGCAGTTACCTGGAGGTTAATCTGATCTTACCCATGGTAGGACCATTCTGAGAAAAACTATCACAATAATTTTGACCTGTCAGGAATTATTTATTATTCTGGCTTTATCTGCAGGGCATGTTAGTCATATGAACCATAATTAAACTTAATTGATTACTAGTGAAGTTAATATGGTGGTAATGTACTGAAAAGTGATTATATAAGTTAGGTAGCACAAAGCAGAACTGCTACCATGGGGTGGGAGACTTGGGGACTAGTAGCCAGGAGCTAAGGCCTTCCATTGGTTTTTAGCACTGCACTGTTGTGGCCAGCCTGGTGGGATGGTCCTGGGCTGGGATGGAGCTGAGGGATGCCAGCTGCCTGGACTCTGGAGGGACATTTTTAGTGGGCTTAGCTTGTCTTGCCACCAGATGCCTTGTACTAAACCTGTACTAGTCAGTAGACCTTACAGCAGCTTTCAGATTCCATGCTGGGAGAGGGGGAGTGAATGTAATGGAATGGTTGAGGGAGGTACTGGGATGAGGGAACTTGTGGCCTTGGACAAGGCCTAGGTCTATAGTTAGTAGTGGACCCCAGCTGTAAAAGGCAAGGTCCCAGGGCCTCCTGGATCAACTTGGTGCCCACTGTTTTTTTTTTTTTATGTGTGTTGCTGCACTACAATCTCCATGTGTCTTCATGGGCCAGGCAACACAGTTGCAGAAGCTCTCCTCTCATGTCCTGATATGAAGGCGATGGCAGCCTGATGAGAATGATGGTGGCAAATAAGTCTCTAGAGCTGTGGTATGTTTCTATTTTTTTAGCACTTAAATGTGCAGAAGGACCAACTCAGCTCCTCCTTGTTGTTTATAGAGAAATTTTAAGATCCTAATTTTTTATCTGTGTAATTTTGCCATCCCTTCCATGGCATTTTGAAGTAAACATCTCTAGCTAGCAATGCATCCCACAAGCTCCCCTGACTGTTCCTCAGCTGACTTCAGAGCCAGGGAGCAGCCATGGAAGCATGTATAGTAAGTTCTTATAGATCAGCTGTTAATCGCTCTGGTTTGTGACGATCTGACTCCTGTGCTATACCAAGGCTAGGTATAGACTGGCAGATGTACTGGCAAGGGTAGATCACAAATCAGAGTTATTAATAGCTCCATCTATAAGGCCTAACTATACACACACCTGTGGCTACTCCCTTGATCTGGTGTCAGCCATGGGAGCTTAAGGGATGTACCACAACAGGCACTGGCTGTAAAATGCCAGCTGGAGGGACATCAGGATCAACCAGCTAAAATATAACTATCTTAAAAGGCTGCAAGTAAAAAAAAAATTGTTTTGTAGTGAAACTACTAATGGGGGCCTACCCTACTCTGAGGTGTGGGGCATGTACACTCGGACATTTTCCTTTAATGTTCCCCATTCCCACACACTTTTCCTCAAGTGGCTGCTCTTGATGTGTTTTTTAACTGCTTGTGAAATGAAGGAAAACAAAATGGGATTGGTAAATTTGTCAAGGCACAGAGAGGCACAGCAGAGGCATGTTTTGCCCTTGGGGATTCATTCTAGGCAATTTCCAGACAATTTGACATGTTTGCCTTACTGTACTATGTGTAGTTGTGTACAGAGACCGCAAATATATATGGCGGAAATTGAAAAAATCAGTTGAAGTTTCTTTATTCAGTTGAAGTCATACATTTTCAGCTAATTGAAAAAGTCAGTCAGGATGAGGTACAAGTCAGTCATAATTTTTAATTCAACTGACTCCGGGGTCTAGGAGATTGCCACCTGGGTGAACACAGTGGGCAACATCAGGAGGTCAGTGAGGGGACTCCAAAAAAGATATAATGACATCAAATGGTGTATCAAGGAAAATCTGGCACAGAATAGATAGAGCAGCTTGACCACTGGAGGAGGACGAGGGGAGGTACAGACCCTATCCAGTCAGGAGGAGCGGGTTGCCAGCCACCACAGTGGCAGAAGCCTGGATGGGGACAGCAACCTAGATATCTTCTGACTGTGACACACAACAGGTAGAAACATAGAAACATAGAGTTTCACGGCAGATAAGGACCACTTGGCCCACCCAGTCTGCCCATTTCCCTACCTATTGGATAAGCTGCAGATTCTAGTTAACCAACAGCCTACTTCCTGCAACTCCCCACTATAATTGCCTTATGTCTGTCCCATGCATGTTTGAATTCCCTCACTGTTTTAGACCCCACAACCTCTCCAGGAAGGCGGTTCCATGCGTCCACCACTCTCTCTGTGAAAAAGAATTTCCTCACATTACCCTTGAGCCGTCCCCCCTCTAACTTTAAATTGTGTCCCCTTGTTCTTACACATCTCTTTTTCTGAAAGATGCTACCCTCCTGGACTTTGTTGATTCCCTTGAGGTACTTAAAAGTTTCTATCATGTCCCCCCATCCCTCCTTTCATCAAGAGTAAACATATTAAGCTTTCTCAGTCTCTTTTCATATGGTTTCTGATGTAGACCCTGCACCATTTTAGTTGCCCTCCTCTGGATTGCTTCCATCCTGTCTATGTCCTTGCATAGATGAGGTCTCCAAAACTGCACGCAGTACTCAGATGGGGTCTCACCAACTGTCTGTACAGAGGGATAACCACTTCTCTTTTTCTACTTGTGATGCTCCTCCCTATGCATCCCAGTATCCCCCTGGCTCTCCTTACTGACTTCTCACATTTCTTACCCACTTTTAGGTCATCTGATATGACTACACCCAGATCCCTTTCCATTATTGTTGTCATTAGTACCTCCCCTGCTATTGTGTACTCTTCTCCTGGATTTTTATTCCCAGGTGCATTACTTTGCACTTCTTTGCATTGAATCTAAGTTGCCATATGTCTGACCATTCCTCCAACCTTGCCAAGTCCCTTCTCATCCTTTCTACCCCCGGTGTATCAACTCTGTTACAGATCTTTGTGTCATCTGCAAAGAGGCATACCTTTCCTTCCAGACCCTCTGCAATGTCACCTATAAAGACGTTAAAGAGGACTGGACCCAGTACTGAGCCCTGAGGTACTCCACTAGTAACCCCCCTTTCTTCAGAATGTGTTCCATTCACTATTACCTTCTGTGTCCTGTTGTGCAGCCAGTTTGCTACCCAGGCTACCACCCTGGAACCCACTCCCAGGCTGGCTAACTTGATTATTAATCTTTTGTGGTGGACTGTGTCAAATGCCTTGCTAAAGTCTAGGTAGACCATATCCACAGCCCCTCCATGGTCTATTACTTTGGTCACCCAGTCAAAGAAATCGATTAGATTCATCTGACATGACTTTCCTGCTGTGAATCCATGCTGCTTTGGGTCCTGTGCCACACTGACCTCTAGGTACTTAACAATTCTTTCTTTCAGAAGTGATTCCATCATTTTCCCCACCACTGAGGTCAAACTAACAGGTCTGTAGTTTCCTGCTTCTGCCTTGCTCCCACTTTTGTGAAGGGGAATCACATCTGCCCTCCTCCAGTCCTCAGGTACCACCCCATCGTCCCATGATTTGTTAAAAAGTGTGGTTAGTGGTGTTACTAGGTCCTCCCTTAGCTCTTTTGGGATTCTAGGGTGAATCCCGTCAGGCCCCATTGCTTTGTCCACCTTGAGTTTTAGGAGTTCTTTCAGGACTCTTTCTTCTGTAAATGGACTGGCATCAACCCCCCTACCCAGAGTGCTTCTACTGTTTGGTTTAGGTAACTCTTCCTCTTCTTGTAGAATTGGGGAGGGGCCTAAGACAAGTAGCACACACAGTATCCTTCTCAGAGGTGCTGCCTGTCAATGGCATCAGTGAGGTGAGGATACTTTGCACCATGCAGTTTAATGAGTGGTTGAAAAAATGGTGTAGAGCACAGGGGTTTGGCTTCATTGGGGACTGGGGTTCCACCTGGAGGGACACAAGCCTATACTGGCAGGATGGTCTGCATCTGTCCAGGAAGTGAACAAGTCTTTTGAGCAATTGGTTTAAATGCTTAATTGGCAAGCTTTTAAACTAGTCAAGGGGGGGAGGCACTGATAAGCAGCAGGAAAATCCCAGCCTCCCCACAAAACAGGGTACTAAATGAGAAAAGGACCGAGGTAGAAAGGTCAGTGGGGGATGCTGCAACAGAAGGTAAAGCCATCAAAAAATGGAGAGCAATGAGTACCAATGCCCATAGTCTGAGTAACAAGCTTCCTGAATTAGTGGCCTTGATGGAGGAGGAACATCTGGATATCGTGGCAGTCACAGAAACATGGTACACACAAAACCATGACTGGGTCATAAACATACCAGGATACACTATCTACAGGAAGGACAGGGAGGGTAAAAGAGAAGGAGGAGTAGCTCTTTACATAAGGGAAGGAATTAAAGCAACAGAACAAAAGGTAAACATGGACGAGAAGAAGCACTGTTGGTAAATTTGGAGACCGGCAATGGCATCACAATCCGCACAGGGGTTGTATACAGACCCCCTTCTCAGGGGGAGGAAATGGACAAGGAAATGATAGAAAGTATACTTAGAATGGCAGAAAAAGGGGAGATATTGCTGATGGGTGATCTGAATATGCCAGATGTTAACTGGAGTGCAGTTGCAGCAGCCACTTCGAATAGTGGGGTTATTCTAGATGCCCTACAGGGGGCATGCCTTAGACAACTAGTATTGGAGCCCACTCGAGAGGGAGCAATCTTAGACCTGGTTCTCTCAAATGGAGATGAAGAGAGGATCACAGATGTAGAAGTTGGTAGCCATCTGGGAACTAGTGACCATCGAACAGTATGGTTCACAATAAACACAGCAATAGAGTCAAGCCATACAAAGGCAAAAGTACTGGACTTTAGGAGGGCTGACTTTGCCAAAATGGATGAGTGCCTAAGGAATGCACTAGCAAATGGGCAGGAAGGGGGGTGGAAGAACAATGGGGAATAATAAAAACTGCCATCTCAGAGGTAACAAGCCTTTGTGTGAAGCAAATAAACAAAACATAATGAGATAAGAAACCACTATGGTTCTCAGAGGAAGTGGCAGTGAAGGTTCAAGAGAAAAAGAAAGCATTCAGGAAGTACAAGGAATCACAGAAGGAGCAGGACCGAGAAATGTATTAGTTAAAGCAAAAGGAAGCTGGGAAGGCAGTCAGAACAGCAAAGGCCCAAACCGAGGAAAAGATAGCCAACTCAGTTAAGAAGGGGGATAAAACCTTTTATAGGTACATCAGGGAGCAAAGGAAGACCAAGGGAGGGATAGTGAGGTTTAATAAAGGGAGGGAGGGTGGGCAGAGGGTGACTGTGAAAAGGCAGAGATACTAAACAAATATTTTTGCTCAGTATTTATAAAGGAAGAGGGGGAGGTGCCTAAAACAAACAGTAGAAACACTCTGGATACAGAAGTTGATACCTGCCCATTTACAGAAGAAAGGGTTCTGAAAGAACTCTTAAAACTGAAGGTGGACAAAGCAATGGGGCCTGATTGGATTCATCCCAGAATTCTAAAAGAACTAAGGGTAGAACTAGTGACCCCACTGACCACCATATTTAACAAATCGTGGGAGGATGGGGTGGTACCCGAGGACTGGAGGAAGGCAGATGTGATTCCCCTTCACAAAAGTGGGAGCCAGGCAGAGGCAGGAAACTACAGACCTGTTAGTTTAACCTCAGTGGTAGGGAAAATGATGGAATCACTTCTGAAGGAAAGAATTGTCGAGTATCTAGAGGCCAGAGGGGCACAGGACCCAAGGCAGCATGGATTCATAGCGGGAAGGTCATGCCAGACAAATCTGATAGATTTCTTTGACTGGGTGACCAAAGTAGTTGATCAGGGAGGGGCTGTGGACATGGCCTACCTAGACTTTAGCAAGGCATTTGACACAGTCCCACACAAAAGATTAATATACAAGTTAGTCAGCCGGGGAGTGGGTCCCAAGATGACAGCCTGGGTAAAGAATTGGCTGGAGAATAGGACACAGAGAGTAAAAGTAAATGGAGTCCACTCTGAAAAAAGGGGGGTTACTAGTGGGGTACCGCAGGGTTCAGTATTAGGACCGGTCCTCTTCAATGTCTTTATAAACGACATTGCAGAGGGACTGGAAGGAAAAGTATGTCTCTTTGCAGATGACACAAAGATCTGCAACAGAGTTGATGCACTAGTTGGGGTGGAAAGGATGAGAAGGGACTTGGCAAGGTTAGAGGAATGGTCAAATGTATGGCAGCTTAGATTCAATGCTATGAAGTGCAAGGTAATGCACCTGGGAAACAAAAACCCAGGGGAAGAGTACACAATGGGGTGAGATACTAACAACTACAAAATGGAAAGGAACTGGGGTAGTCATATCAGATGACCTAAAGGTGGGCAAGCAATGTGAGAGGGCAGCAAGGAGGGCTGGGGGGATACTGGGATGCATAGGGAGGCGTCACCAGTAGAAAACAGGAGATTATTATCCTCTGTACAGACAGCTGGTGAGACCCCATCTGAGTACTGCGTGCAGTTCTGAGACCCACTCTCCGCAAAGACATAGACAGAATGGAAACTGTCCAGAGGAGGCAACTAAAATGGTGCAGGGTCTGCACCGGAAGACATATGAAGAGAGACTTAAGGAGCTTAATATGTATAGCTTCGAGGAAAGGAGGGAGAGGGGGGGACATGATAGAACCTTTCAAGTACCTCTAGGGAATCAACAAAGTCCAAGAGGGTAGCATCTTTCAAAAAGAGAGGTGTGCAAGAACAAGGGGCCACGATTTGAAGATAGAGGGGGAGGCTCAGAGGTAATTTAAGGAAGTATTTTTCACAGAGAGGTTGTGGATGTATGGAGCGGCCTTCCGGAGGAGGTTGTGGAGTCAAAAACAGTGGTGGAATTCAAGCATGCATGGGACAGTCATAAGGCAATTCTAGGGGTTGGGGGTAGGAAGAAGTAGGCTGCTGGTTAACTAGGATCTGCAGCTTATCCATCAGGTAGGGAAATGGGCAGACTGGGTGGGCCAAGCGGTCCTTATCTGCCATCAAATTCTATGTTTTTATGTTTCTTCTTTTGTGAATACTGAGCAAAAGTATTCATTCAGTATCTCTGCCTTTTCACTGTCTCCCTCTGCCCACCTCCCCTCTCCTTTATTAATCTTCATTATCCCTCCCTTAACCTTTCTATGCTCCCTAATGTACCTATAAACAGTTTTATCCTCTTCTTAACTGAGTTGGCTATCTTTCCTCGGTTTGGGCCTTTGCTTTTGACTGCCTTCCCACTTCTTTCTGCTTTAATTGATACAGTTCCTTGTCGTGCTCCATCTGTGATTCCTTATACTTTTTGAATGCAGCCTTTTTCTCCTTAACCTTCCCTGACACCTCTTTTGAGAACCATGGTGTTTTTTTATTCCGCTTTGTTTTCTTTATTTGTTTCACACAAAGGCTTGTTGCCTCCATGATGGCAGTTTTGATTTTTCTCCATTGTTCTTCCACCCCTCCTTCTGGCCATTTGCTAATGCATTCCTCAGGTATTCACCCATTATGCCAAAGTCAGCCCTTCTAAAGTCCAGTATCCTTGTCTTTGTATGGCTTGTCTCCATGGTTGTGTTTATTGTGAAGCACACTGTGCAGTGGTCGCTTGTTCCCAGATGTCTACTGACTTCTAAATTTGTGATCCTATCTCCATTTGAGAGTACCAGGTCTAATATTGCTCCCTCCTGAGTGGGTTCCACCACTAGCTGTCTAAGGCATGCTCCCTGTAGGGCATCGAGAATGACCCTGCTCTTGTATGTGGCTGCAGTCCATGTAGCCCAGTTTACGTCTGGCATATTCAGGTCCCCCATCAACAGTATCTCCCCTTTTTCAGCCATTTTGAGAATGCCCTCTATCATTTTCTTGTCCATTTCCTCCCCTTGAGACGGGGGTCTGTATACAACCCCTGTGCGGATTGTGATGCCATTCCCTGTGTCCAAGGTGACCCAGAGTTCCTCTTGTCCTCCCCTTTTACTTTTTAGTTCTGTAGCTTTGATCCCTTCCCTTATGTAGAGAGCTACTCCACCTCCTCTTTTAACCTTCCTGTCCCTTCTGTAGATTGTGTACCCTGGTATGTTGACATCCCAGTCATGGTTCTCTGTGTACCATGTTTCTGTAAGCAAGGCAAGATGCAGGTGTAGTTGTGTGCCATGTGCTGGGACATAGTGTGGCAGGGAGCTGGGCAAGGGAGAGGGAAGACGACCCACCCACAGGGTGGACATACATGCAGAGGGGCAGATGTAGATCCCAATGTCCCAGTGCTCCCCTCCCAAGTAGACATTATGTGCAACAGTGTTTGCCCTGTGGAACATAGCCATATGAGAAGGCCTCAGCAGCACCCAATGTCCCATAATTGGGTTTGAGAGGTGTGTCCATGGCATGGTCAGAGGCAGGGAAGCCTACAGGTCCCTCCTGGAGTGTTCCCAGGACGCAGACATTATTGTCAGGCAGAGGGGCAGTTTGGCCACTGTATAGTATGACAGATACAGCTGGTGTGCAACCCTGGTCACAGTGACACTAAGTGGCACAGCAGCATACAACAATGGCGTGCCTTGCCACAGGCCTGCCATAAAAGACACCGTGGAGGCTGGGGCCCACCATCCACAGCAACAATTGCTGTGTGCTGTGTACCTACAAATGTGCAGTACTTGCGACTAAGGGTGTGCAGTGCTGTGTGTGTGTGTGGTAGTGGGAGGATACAAGACATTTGTACTGCGGCAATGGTGATGTGTGGTATGGAGTACATGAAGGTCACATAGCAGTGCAACCCAGGGGTGGCTGCAGCAGACGTGGCAATGTAGGCTGTGCTGTGGTCCATACATTGGTGGATGGCAGGACATGTCATAAATTCCCAGCATATCCTGTGGTTGGTGTGCCTCTGCACTGTGGTGTGAGAACACCTGTGTGGCCCTAACTGGGGAGGCATGCATGTACACAGTTGTGCAGTGCAGGTGACACTGTGGCTGATGGAGCAATACAGACAGCAGTGATGGTGTACGTATGTGTACAAGGTATCTAGGGAAGGGGACACAGTGTGATGTACTGTACAAGGACATCAAGCACTGATGCACAGCATGAAAAACAACAACATGCTGTGATGCAGGCAGGGCCAGGAGACATACGTAGGGGGCTTGGACCCGCTAGGTGCCCTGCACAGAGGCAAAACATCATCATGCAGGCATGGTTAGCAGCACCCTGGCCTGTGGGGTGCCAAGTAGGCAGTTGTGATGTCCCTACACTGGGCTGGAAATGTACAGTGTTGTGCCACTGTCCATTGCATGCACACGGTGAAGGTGTCAGGCCTGGGTGGAGGGGGGACGTATGTGTTTGGCAGAGTTTGTCGATGACTGTGTGCATGGGGGGGATAGCTGGAGGGAGTGTGTCTGTCATGCTCATGGAAATCACTAAACCAAGACCATAGGTGAGAGACAAGGGGGAGGGTGTAAGTGGGGTGACCGCAGGGGTGGCGACTGGAAGCAAAGAGTGATAGAGAATACTGTCACCCATGGGGCCCATGCCTGCATATGTCGACCTGCTGCAGATCACCACAGGACAGCATGTGGGCTGTGTGTGGCAGTCATCGGGGGTGGCCACCATTACCATGGCTCGAGTATGGTGAAGAGTGGATATGCAAGCACCCACAGCAAGGGGTGAATGTGGCATAGCTGCAGTTTGGAAGATGAACCCTGTCACACCTTGACATTCATGGCCCCATGTCAGCCTGCATCATTGGAGAAAAGAGACTTGGGAGGAGTAGCAGTCAAAAATGACCTAACTTTTAGTTCTCATTGTGACCATATTGTAAAAAAAGCTAATGCAACACTGAACTGTATACTAAGGTATATTGCCAGCAGAAGGAGGGAAGTCCTGATACCCTTGTATGGATCGTTGGTAAGAACACAGTTGGAGTACTGTTCACAGGTCTGGGCACCATATAAAAATGGGGAAAACTGGAGAGGGAACAGAGAAGGGCAACTAGAGCAGTCCAGGGGCAGGGAGGTATGCCCTGTTAGGATAGGATAAGGGACTTAAATCTGTACTCACTCGCATACAAGAGATGGAAGGGAGAAATTATCTTGGTATACAGAGCTTTTTAGGATAACAATCTGAGAAAAAAATCTAAGTCTGGAACTTTACCAAAAAATATATAACACAAGGACACACGAGTTACAAATAAATCAAAAGAAATGGAGACTATAAAAACGGAAATATTGGTTTAGTCAAAGGGTGGTCCCTTCTTGGAACTCCCTGCCAAAGGATGTGGTGGAGAGTCCTATTATGGAAATTTTCAAAGCTAGGCTGGATGTCTTTAGTCAAATAAGTCTAGGGATATATACAAATATTAGTCAGAAATAATATTAGGACCCAGCAAGCAAAAATGGACGAATGTCTAAAAAATGCTTTGTATGTACTATGATACTATGGATTGCACATGTGCTTTGTAGAATGGACCCCACATCCCTGGGGAGCAGAACATGAGAGCATGTTGCCTGTATGTCTGTCACTGATGGAATGACACAGCATGACAGGACAGTACTGCCTGAGATATGCTGTGAGTGCACAGGTGTGGAATAGTGTATTCCTCCCCCTGGGTGTGTGTCCTGCAGCAGATGACCATAGGACAGGGGTTGCTGCCCCAGTCTTCATGGTCCATGTCAGATGGCATATCAAATTGTACAGAACACAGTCTGTGGGGGCACATGAACTTGGGGTGGTGGGATTACTGGAGTGGATGGTTCATGGGGCCTGGTATACCAACTGACAGCATAGCGAAGCAGAAGTACAACAGTAGCCGAATGCATGTGCACGTGTGATGATCTGACATTTACCTTCCAGGTATGAGCAGGAGCCAGCAGCCAGGCACGTTGGGCAACAGAGGAGTCCATGGGAGTCACAGAATAACAGTGACACTGATTCTGAGGAGGACACCAGCATGGACCATAGTGGACAAACACCAACTGTAGCAAACACACAGGTCAATGACAATGCTGAGGAAGAGGATGACACAGTGGCATCATCACCAATGGACCACAGAGGCATGTCACGAGGATGTGAAGACACAGACCATGAGAACAGTGTGAGCAGTGATGCCGACAGCATGCAGGATGATGTGGCAGACAAACCATCACCACCATCATCCATTCAGGGGGAGGGTGGTGCAGAAGGGAAGCTGCAAAATTCAGAGGACACCCCCATGGAACTGGATGATGTAGACTGCCTCTGCCACCAAATGCTTGAATTAAAGGTGGAGGTGGGCTGTGAGTTAAGGGCCATCTGGATGGCACTGCAGGGACTCCATACTGCATGATTGCATCATCACATGTGGCTGGATGGTGAAGTGGCCAGAATGTCACAGGCCATCACCCGGGGGTCAGCAGCAACTGCCTGCACATAATGGCAGACAGACAGCAACTCCAGAGGCTCTGCACCCCCCGCTACTATAATAATCAACTCCAAGTCAGAGTTGTTTTAGGGAAGGGGTGCAATACCCCCACAAAGCAGTGCTGGAGTCCCCTGCTGACACTACAGCGACCTGGCACTATTGTTGCTGTAATGTCAGTCACTGTAAAATTGTCGTGGTAGTGACGGTATATCAATGATAACCAACCCCAGTGCATTCAGCTAGGCACAGCTGGTCAGTGGCAGACCACAGGGATACAGCGGCATGCCTGTGAGCCTACAGGCTGTGCCTTGCAGGAGCTGTAACACCCAAGGGGAAGAGTCGGCATGGCCAGCACAGTTGTGGATGCAGCACACCATATTCCACATAATGGTCACATGGCTGCAGTTGAACACCATGACATGTCATGCAGTGCACCATGCAGAGCAATGGAGACAGCAGTCCCTGGGGCCGTGTCCAAAGCAAGTGGGGCAACATGTGGCATGGCGCTGTGTCATGTGCTACAGGACCCACAGGGAAGCAACACTGGCAACACACAGGTTGCCAGCACAGGTGGGCTGCCAGAGGGTGCACCATCCACAGGGCCACATGACCAGATGGTGCAGTGCCATGTTATACCCCTGGACCATCAGGCACTGACTTCCAGCACTGTGGGTTGGAGTGTATTGGCCAAAGGGCCCATGCCAATGCAGCACACATGGGGGAACCACACAGTGCAATCTACAGGCAACCAGGCAGCAGTAAGCATGGTGTCTGGAAGTGGCATGGCTGGAGTGGAAACACACAGCTTGCCGGTGACATAGAATGGCACAGCAGTCATGAGCTGATATCATGGGAGGAACTGGAGATGGTGATGGTGACATCCCATGATGTGGGCAGTCCAGTGCAGCACCGAGGGTGAAGGCCAGCACATGGCCCAGTGACCAGTGCCTCCAGAGAAGGGACTGGAAGTGATATAGGTGCATTGCCCCATAGGTCACAAAGGTATGCAATAAGGCAGTCATTGGTGGGCTAGGGCCATCTGGCTGGACATGCAGCAGGCAGAACACATGAGTAGGGAAACAGAAGTGCCACAAAATGCCTCACTGGCAGACATCGGTACGCCATGGCAGACATGTGTCAGGAGGTGATGCCAGGCACATTGAGGTGGTGCACGGTGGGCAGCACGGACATGATGTCATCATGAAAGGGGTGGTGTTGGTGAGAGGGTAGGGTGGGGGCTGCAGGTATGTTGACAGGTGCTTGCTGGTGGCATGAGTCATGCACATGTACATGTGGGATTACACATGGTTTTCACGGAGGGTATGTGTGGAGGGGATAGGTGAACATGGGTGGATAGGGTTCCTGGTAATGCAGGAAGAGGGACATATTGTGGCATGTGCTGTGATATCAATAAACCATTGTCATGCACAACAACCAGAGATGTCTGTGTAATTTCAAGTAGCAGGGAACACATATAGGCAACAGTTACACCCAGTGGGGTGCCACTACACATGGGTCTCCCATTGGCCCCTGTACATGACATGACATACCACATTTGCCATGTGACACTGTACCCAGTGTGGGTATACATGGGATGCGGCACACAGGTGTTAGTCACACCATGTGAATTGTCATCTGGCAAACTGTGACACATCAGTGGAGTGTTGGATGGCAGGCCTGACATGTGGAGCCATCATTTGCAACAGTGCATGTCATTATGCCTGATTTCCTGGCACCAATATGTGCCACACTCCTAGTCCTGTGCTATGGTTGCAGACACATGTGACATGGCAGAATCCTTTGACTGTTTCAGCTATGTCACGCATAGGCCCCATCATCTTGGGTGGCCACACCCCAGACAGGGCCAGGCATCCCTGGGATGTCCCACATGGTACATCCGTGTCACATCAACCCTGCTGCATGCATGACCTATGGTACCCTTGCATTGTGCATGACATTGCACCTATCTTGCTCTCTGCCACCGCCTCCATCAGTCCCATGTCATTTCTCTGCTTCAGTGGCCTCCAACTGCTCTGTGTCCTGGGTGTGTGGTGCATCTGTATAGGAGTCATAAATGGTGCAGTACTTCAGTGCTTGTCTGACAGTATAGGTGTACAGCAGGTGGATTTTGCCGCCTCCTTTGCAGTGGTCGGCAGGCTCTTCAGGGTGTCAGGTTCCCCCAATGCCAGGTCATTCATTCTGTGCTTTACTTGGCAGATTGTTCTATGCACCCCGACACCTGGTGCAATTTTTCACAGATTGCATGCCACACTTTGTCCCTCTCTGCCTGGGTGTGGTGCCTACTCCCTGAGTGCATGATGATACGGCCCACTGGCACACACTACTAATAAGGAGTGCAGTGTCTCCATCTGAAAAGTTGAGGGGATGCTCCCATGACCTGGCCTGCCTGCTGGTCAATTTAGTTGCAAGATAATACAAGGTCCCCTGTAGTGCACCGGTTGTGCCTCACTGGGTAGACCACAGCTAGTGTATCACACCTTCCCTGCCCTGTGACAGTTTCTCACACAGGTAGTGGCCTTCCATGTGCACAGCACGCTAGTTTATCACATCTGCTTGTGGCATGCTGTGCATGATGCAGACTGCCTCAGCTGTGACATCACTCGGAGGTTGCATCACTTTCAGACACCTAATTGCTGCAATATGTGTCAAATATGCTCCTGCTGAGTTCAACATGTGCTGTCACTCCAGGTTGTGTCAGAACATGGGCAACAACCACCCACATCATTCAGAGGATGGACATGATCTCAAACACCCCAGTGCACCCTGTCAGTCACCCTCAATGTGCCACCTCCACACCTCTGCAGGCCACAGCTGCAGTCCTGCTGCTTACCACATCCCACAGTGCCAGTGCCTAAACATCTGTCATCCCCCACTGGCCCAGGGCAATGCCAGGCTGATCCTCACCTGTCAGTCCCACTGCTTGGCATGGCTGGCACTTGGGGCCACTGTCATGTAGCCCATTCCCTGACAGGGGATCCAACTAACCAAGGATGCCATGTGTACAGCCATATACATGTCTGGATCCACATGTGTGCTATGGTGCCCACACCTGCACCCATGCAGACTGTTCAGTGTACCATATGTGTCCACTGTATCTGCAGTGTGGCATCTCTGTGCCACACATGACACACTCTGCCCTCTGCTCATCCTACCACACCAACCCATAACCCACACCAAAGGGCCCTGGAATAGTCATAGTGGACCCACATGCTGCCTTGGCAATACGTCAACCACACACAGTCGTACAATGACCTGGGTCATACCTCCACCCATTTGCCCAAGGCTCACCTGCTGATTCACCATTCCTGTGGCCCTCAGTAGCACACCACATAGTCTGTGCTATAACTCCACCACAACACATTACCCTGTGCTGCACCTGCACATGCTCATGCATTATATGCCCTCTACGTCCTATGCCATGCTTCCTCAGGGGACATGCATGTGTGGCATGTGGCCAGCTACACATTCCTGGGCCTGTAACCCCGATAACCTGACCATCCATGTCTTCCTTGCATACTGCCTGCCCCCCACCTTTGTCATGTGGTCCCCATGCACAGTCCACTCCCACACCTTCAGGAGGAGAAGGTGCTCCATGTCATGCCCTGGCCTAGCATGACCACACTGCAGTGCGCAACACCTAGTGGGATGCATGCCCACCAGAGGTGGCAGGTTGCTGTCTGCTATGCCACCTGGGCACACACCTGCTGCTGTCATGCCTGCTTCTCCATGGCAAGTGTATGTTGTCATGTGAAATGGGTCTCAATCAGGTGCTGCTTCAAGCATTATCTGGTTGCTGCGGTGCCTGGATGCAACATCACCTGCTCCTCGCAATCATCCTCCTCCTCATTCATTTCCTCTTGTGGAGCTTCATCCAGCAGCTGGGACTCCATGGCATTGTGTTCTATGGCTATGTTGTGCAGGATGAGAGGCAACTATGATTTTGCATGCCATCTCTGGGCTTTACTGCAGGGACCCGCCTGAGAGATCCAGGAAGCAGAATCCCATCTTCTCTAAATAACAGACCTGGTGCACAAATATGCCTGGTTATATCTCAGATCTACTGCTGTCTGTGGATGCCGCAATGGGGTCATTAACCATGGTTGTTGAGGGTACCCACTGTCTTCTGCAGGGGAAACGGTACATGATTACCCTTTTTACTCACTGCTGTTTCCCACAACTGGCACCCACTACCTCTGTGACCTGTTCTTCCCCCACAGTACTGCATTTGCCCACCACGTGGGACCATGCAGGCCCACACTCAACATGTGCCACCTACTCAGTGCTGCACTCAGGCCTATCACATGACAGACCAGCACCATCCCACACACATCATTAGACACCCATTGTTCTTTTTTTTTTTCAATTTAAAGTTTATTGCAAAAATTATTTCCATACAGAGGACAGATGCAATTATATAAGGAACAATTAAATTGAGCTACTGTATTAGAAAAAGCCTGCCCTTCCCCATCCCGTCCACCTCCCAGCCCACCTTTCCCTCCCTCCCTCCTTCCCTTCCCTTGTCCCCTCCTCCTCTCTAACCCTCCCAGCACAGCATCTTCAGGGGGTAATTTGGCTAGTGATCATAAAAACATACAAATTAATCATAAAGAGTATAAAATGTATAAGGGGTCCCATATTTTCTTGAACTTTCCTGATCTATTGTTCAGGCTTGCTATCACATTCTCCATTGTAAGATTAACTAGTAGTTCCGCAAGCCACTCACCACAGGAAATTTCTTCCTGATCTATCCAATGCCACAAAACCAGTTTTTTAGCTGACATGGAGATGAGAGCCATGTAATATTTCCGATTTAGGACTGTAATTCCTGAGAAATCACCCAACAGCCAGATTTCGGGGGTGAACAATTCCGCGAGACCTAAAAGATGATCTGATTTTTGGTGGATATGGTCCCTGTGGGGCCACTGTAGGACAGGACCAGAAAATATGGTACAACGTGTCCTCCTCTTGGAGGCAACGGACACATAAAGGTGAAGGTATTAAACCTAGTTTGGCTAATTTTTGAGGAGAATAATATAAATTATGAAGTATGTGCATCTGCATGAGCCTCAGTCTGTCTTGGGTTACAAACCTGTGGCAATTATGCCAAAGGGCTGGCCAGTCTATGCTGAGATCTGGGAATGAGATAGACCAGTAGGACGTAGACCATAGCTATCCAGGTAGATCCAGTCAAACAAGATCCCATAGATCTTGGAAACTGCCTTAGGGAGGCTTACTAAGTGGGACAATTCTCTTGGGAAGGAGGGGCAGACTGATGGGGAAGGATCTTGCCCTAGTACCTGTAATAGATGTCTCAACTGGAAAACTTTGAAAGCATAGATGTCTGGAATATTAAACTTATGCCTGAGTTCTGTCACTGAAAACTATGATCCACCTTCTTTAATTAGACTGTTAATTTGAACATCCCTTAAGTAAGGAAGTCACCTAGGTGAAAGAAATTTACTGTCTATTTTGAAATTAGGGATACCTAGTAAGGGTTGCCTTAGGTCCGTTGTGTGATCGTATTTAAGAAAAAGACAAAGTTGGGAATGTACTCTTATTGATATGTCAATAGGGGTATTTTTAATTTACAGGGGAGAATACCTTCTCTAATATGTAAGAGAGCCTCTGGAGATAATCCACATGAATGAATCTGGGCTAATTCAGTTTTAAGCCAAATTGGAGAGTGAGGTGAAATATCTGGAGAAAGCCACCTTAGATATTTGTTGATATGACTGACCCAAAAGTAGAGGCTAATGTGAGGGAGGCATAGTCCTCCTCTGGATTTGGGAGCAGCTAGCTTGTGGAAAGCTATTCTAGGTGTTTTATTGGACCAGATAAATTTAGGGAAAAGGCTGTGTATTTTCTTGAACCAGGACAGAGGGAGCAATGTATTAAGTAAAGTAAGGGGATAGAAGAGGAGCGGGCAAACATTAATTTTGAATAAACTGATCCAACCCCAGATCGAGATCAGAAGGGTGGACCATTGGTTTAAGTCTTGACTGATTGTGTGCACCAGGGAGTCCAAATTTAATTTTAGGGGATTCCCTGGATGTCTAGTGATTTCAATGCCAATGTGTCTTAGAGAATCCTGCTTCCAGGAAAGACCTAATGCTAAAATGGCTGGTTTACATATTTTATGATTAAGAGGGAAGACAATTGTCTTGCTAATGTTCAAATTACAGTTAGAGAATTGGCAATATGTTTCTATGATTTCTAACATCAGGGGAATTGAAGTGACTGGATGGGAAAGTTGAAGAAGAAGGTCATCTACGTATGCTGAGACCTTGATTTTGTGTGATTGTATATTAATGCCTTGAATAGCCTGGCAGTCCTTTAATCTATGAATCAATGGTTCTAGATAGAGGTTAAAAAGTAAAGGGGATAGGGGGCAACCTTGCCTCATACCTGAATACAGTGTGAAAGGATATGAGGTCACTCCATTACCTGTTACTCAGGTAGTAGGGAACTGGTACAAAGACCGGATCCAATTTTGGAAATCAATTGGGAAGCCAAAAGCTTTGAGGGTCTGGAAAAGATATTGCCAGTTCACCCTGTCAAATGCCTTCTCGGCATCCAGAGAGACCAATGCTGTGGGGAATGGAGCATCTCTGGTTGCTGAGAGGACATGAGACAGGGTGCGAAGATGATCAGATAAAGATCTTCCCTTCATAAAACCAACCTGCTCTGGTCCAATAAGAGTTGGAAGTATTAAACTGAGATGGCAGGCAAGTAATTTTGTTAAAATTTTAATATCCTGATTAAGGAGGGAAATGGGTCCATAATTCATGACCAGAACGGGAGCCTTACTAGGTTTAAGTAAAAGTACAATCAGTGCTTCAAAAAGGGTTGAGTCAGTTTCTGCTCCGAAAACTATTTGTTGACATAAGGGAAGAAGCAAAGGGATAATTTGTTTTTTAATTTTTTTGTAGAAATTAGCGGAATAGCCATCCATCCCTGGGGTTTTATTCTTAGGTAGATTATTATTTCAGTCAGTTCTCTATTGTTAATCAGAGATAATAGTATTTTCTGTTGTTCTGCAGAAAGATGAGGCAGTTTAGCCTCTTCAAGATACTTATCTAAACTATGCTTGGCAGAGACACCCATTGTTCTTGTACCACACCTGCCTCTCTATAGCACTCATTGCCTATATCTGTTGGAGTCCCACAGGCAGTGCTATCATGCTGGCAACACCTACCTGGCATGCCTGCACATCAACATACCAAGCAGCCATCCACCCTGCAGTACACTACTGGCAAGTGCCTCCTGGATGCCACTCTGCCTCATTATGAAGGAATTGTGTGACAATCATGGATACTTTGCTACCATGTCCAGCATTTGACAACGGCTGTCGCAAATGACCTGCACATTCAGGGAATGGTAACCCTTCCTGTTTATGTACACATCTGTGTTGGCAGATGGTGGCTGTATTGCCGCATGTGTCCAGTCTACAGCACCCAGAATACTAGGGAACTGCACAATGCCATAAAATCCCTGCTTCAGTGCATTCTGCTCCTTGGCATCCATTGGAAAGCAGATGTACTGGTGTGCTCATTGAAGCAGGGCCTCCAGGAACTGTTTCAGACATTCTGACACTGCAGACTGGGAGATGCTGACAGTGTCTCCAGTGGAGGTCTGGAATGTTCCCATTGCCAGGAAGCACAATGCCACAGTTGCCTTCACTTCCACTGGAACTGGATGCCCCCTATGGGTTCTGCTCTGCAGATCCTCCCTGAGCTCATTGCAGAGCTCCTGTATGGCACCGCGGTGCAAGCGGTATTTTTCCAGGCACTGCTCCTCCAAGAGTTCCTGGAATGATATCTGCAGACTATATCTCCTTCCAGGGTACTGTCTACCATGTACCTCACCACTCCGTCTCTGTTTATTTTTGAGATGCCTTCAGGGCCTGTTGACGTGCATGCCAATGGCATATCTACAATACCAGTGTGATGGACAGAAATGCAGCTAGACCAGGCATTTCAATGTCATCCACATTGTGCTGCTTCTTCTTCACCACTGACTTCTCAGTAATGAGTGAATCCCCAGCTGACTGGCCTGTCTCTATTTATAGGGGGGATTTAGACCACCTCCTCCCTGGTCTAACAGGTGCATCCAATACTGGGTGCAATTGGATTCCCTGCACTTTCTAAAATATCATTTAATGAGATGTTGCATCCATAGAGGACACAAACTAAGGTTTGCAACATAGCACAGTTGTGTCATGACACAAATGACATCAGAAACATAGAAACATAGAAACATACAAAACAGGGTACTAAATGAGAAAAAGACTGAGGTAGAACGGTCAGTGGGGGATGCTGCAACAGAAGGTAAAGCCATCAAAAAATGGAGAGCAATGAGTACCAATGCCCATAGTCTGGGTAACAAGCTTCCTGAATTAGTGGCTTTGATGGAGGAGGAACATCTGGATATCGTGACAGTCACAGAAACATGGTACACACAAAACCATGCCTGGGACATAAACATAGCAGGATACACTATCTACATGAGGGACAGGGAGGGTAAAAGAGGAGGAGGAGTAGCTCTTTACATAAGGGAAGGAATAAAAGCAACAGAACAAAAGGGTAAACAGGGAGGAGAAGAAGCACTGTGGGTAAATTTGGAGAAAGGCAATGGCACCACAATCCAGTAGGTTGGTATACAGCATGACTTCTCAGGGGAGGAAATGGACAAGGAAATGATAGAAAGTATACTTAGAATGGCAGAAAAGGGAGATATGCTGATGGGTGATCTGAATATGCCAGATGTTAACTGGAGTGCAGTTGCAGCTGCCACTTCGAAGAGTGGAGTTATTCTAGATGCCTACAGGGGCATGCCTTAGACAACTAGTGTTGGAGCCCACTTGAGAGGAGCAATATTAGACTTGCTTCTCTCAAATGGAGATGGAGAGGATCACAGATGAAGTGGGTAGCCATCTGGGAACTAGCGACCATCGAACAGTATGAGTTCACAATAAACACAGCAATAGAGTCAAGCCATACAAGACAAAAGTACTGGTCTTTTAGGAGGGCTGACTTTTAAAAATAGGTGAGTGCCTAAGGAATGCACTAGCAAATGGGCAGGAAGGAGGTGGGAAGAACAATGGGGAATAATAAAACTGCCATCACAGAGGTAACGAGCCTTTGTGTGAAGCAAATAAACAAAACAAAACTATGTAAGAAACCACTATGGTTCTCAAAGGAAGTGGCAGTGAAGGTTCAAGAGAAAAAGAAAGCATTCAGGAAGTACAAGGAATCGCAGAAGGAGCAGGACATAGAACTGTATCAGTTAAAGCAAAAGGAAGCTGGGAAGGCAGTCAGAACAGCAAAGGCCCAAACCAAGGAAAAGATAGCCAACTCAGTTAAGAAGGGGGATAAAACCTTTTATAGGTACATCAGGGAGCGAAGGAAGACCAAGGGAGGGATAGTGAGGCTTAATAAAGGGGAGGGAGGGTGGACAGAGGGAGACTGTGAAAAGGCAGAGATACTAAACAAATATTTTTGCTCAGTATTTACAAATGAAGAGGAGGAGGTGCATTAAACAAACAGTAGAAACACTTTGGATACAGAAGTTGATACCAGCCTATTTACAGAAGAAAGGGTTCTGAAAGAACTCTTAAAACTGAAGGTGCACAAAGCAATGGGGCCTGTTGGGATTCATCCCAGAATTCTAAAAGAACTAAGGGTAGAACTAGTGACACCACTGACTACCTTTTTAACAAATCATGGGAGGATGGGGTGGTACCTGAGGACTGGAGGAGGGCAGATGTGATTCCCTTCACAAAAGTGGGAGCAAGGCAGAAGCAGGAAACTACAGACCTGTTAGTTTAACTTCAGTGATAGGAAAATGATGGAATCACTTCTGAAGGAAAGAATTGTTGAGTATCTAGAGGCCAGAGGGCAGGGACCCAAGGCAGCACGGATTCACAGTGGGAAGGTCATGCCAGACGAATCTGATAGATTTCTTTGACTGGGTGACCAAAGTAGTAGATCAGGGAGGGGCTGTGGACATGGCCTACCTAGACTTTAGCAAGGCATTTGACACAGTCCCACACAAAAGATTAATATACAAGTTAGCCAGCCTGGGAGTGGGTCCCAAGATGACAGCCTGGGTAAAGAATTGGCTGGAGAACAGGACACAGAGAGTAATAGTAAATGGAGTCCACTCAGAAGAAAGGATGGTTACTAGTGGGGTACTGCAGGGTTCAGTATTAGGACCGGTCCTCTTCAATGTCTTTATAAGCGACATTGCAGAAGGACTGGAAGGAAAAGTATGTCTCTTTGCAGATGACACAAAGATCTGCAACAGAGTTGATGTAACAGGGGGGTGGAAAGGATGAGAAGGGACTTGGCAAGGTTAGAGAAATGGTCAAATGTATGGCAGCTTAGATTCAATGCCAAGAAGTGCAGAGTAATGCACCTGGAAACAAAACCCAGGGAAGAGTACACAATGGGGGTTGAGATACTAACAACAACAAAATGGAAAGGAACTGGAGGTAGTCATATCAGATGACCTAAAGTGGGCAAGCAATGTGAGAGGGCAGCAAGGAGGGCTGGGGGATACTGGGATGCATAGGGAGGCGTCACCAGTAGAAAACAGGAAGTTATTATCCTCTGTACAGACAGCTGGTGAGACCCCATCTGGAGTACTGCGTGCAGTTCTGGAGACCCAATCTCCATAAGACATAGACAGGATGGAAGCTGTCCAGAGGAGGGCAACTAAAATGGTGCAGGGTCTGCACCAGAAGACATATGAAGAGAGATGAAAGGAGCTTAATATGTATAGCCTCGAGGAAAGGAGGGAGAGGGGGACATGATAGAAAAGATTCAAGCACTGCTGGAATCAACAAAGTCCAAGAGGGTAGCTTCTTTCAAAAAAAAAAAAAGAGGTGTGTGCAAGAACAAGAGGGCACAATTTGAAGATAGAGGGGGTGGCTCTGTGCAATTTAAGGAAGTATTTTTCACAGAAAGGGTTGTGGATGCATGGAACAGCCTTCCGGAGGAGGTTGGAGTCAAAATCAGTGGTGGAATTCAAGCATGCATTGGACAGTCATAAGGCAATTCTAGGGGGTGGGGGTAGGAAGACGTAGGCTGCTGGTTAACTAGAATCTGCAGCTTATCCAGCAGGTAGGGAAATGGGCAGACTGGGTGGGCCAAGCGGTCCTTATCTGCCATCAAATTCTATGTTTCTATGTTTCTGTGTTACCCCAGCTCAGTGCTGTAGTATAGCATGGTCAATCTGATAAAAGCACACAGTCTGAGGGAGTGTATTTAATGTGCTTCAGATATTCCAAATTGTGCTAATGTACAAGTTTATCCCCAGCTCAGTGCCGTAGTATAGCATTGAAGTATGGTAGCAGCGGCCAATGGGCTTTCAGGTTGGAAATCTTTCACTTTGTTTTTAGCAAAATAAATAAAAAAAATTGGATTATTATGTAACTCCTTTTCAACTTATGTAGTATGTGTACATAGAAAAAGTGCCAAAAAACTGACAGTGTCATTTTAAGAGGGATGTGAGGAAATACTGCTTCACTGAAAGAGCAGTAGATGGCTGGAACAGACAACCAGTGGAAATGGAGGTGACAACAGTAGGGGCCTTCAAGCATGTGTGGGATAAACATAAAGAAACACTAGTAGAAGGGCAGAGAGGTGGGAAGGTCATCAGAGACCATTCTGGGTCTACAGAGACAAACTAAGAAGGGTCCATCTGGGCATATTGGGTGGGGCAAGGGGTCTTTTTCTGCTGACAAATTATGTTTCTTGAAGTTGTCCACCAACACCTAGTTTATTGTGCTCTGTGACACTGGAATTCTCCTACCTGCATTTGATATGTTGATGTCTTCTAACAGGGCAAATTCCCTTCTTGCTATTGCTCTCCTGATTTCCTCAGCTAGTGCCTTTGATTAACTAGAGGGCCTTTAGATTGGTTTGATATATATAGCTGTTTGCTTCCCATTGCCACCTACTCATGTCATTGGGCCCCTTTTGCCCCAAGCCCTGTCATCCTTCCTCCCCCACTGTCATTGCTGATGGTGATCTACATAGAGTGGGGTCTGAGAGCGGAGGAGCCATCACATATGGCCATGAGGAGATATGGATTTTGTTGGTTTCCTCCCTCCCTCCCTCCTGGAGCAGTTGTGGCACAGGTAAGCACATGTACATGGAAGCACATGGGCGCTCCTGGAAACCACATGCTCCTTCCATGCCCCTGACATTCATCAGTTCCCCAGACCTGCCTTGACTTGGCATTCAGACTCCAGTGGGTGTCAGTCGAAAGTGAGGTGACTAGCCTCCCCAATCCAGGAGAGGAGAGCTGCCCACTGGCTGCTACAGTCCTCTCCCTGCCCTCCTGCCCTGTCGACCCCTAGTGGCCCGTGCTCACCTCTGAACACGGGTCACTGGCATGGCGCGAGCTGCAGCATCCAGTGGCTCAATTCTCAGCACAACTGGGCCAGCTACTTGATGCCTTCCATAATGTACAGTGAAACCCCCCCCCTTCTACATTTCTCTGTTCCTCCTTAATATTACATAGCCTGGGACATTGAGATTCCTGTCATTGGTGAGGATGCCTATGTTTCCTTCATTGCATTATGTCTGGGCTGCCATCCAATGCCATGGCTTGGAGGTCAATTCACTCATGTAGTTGCCAAGACTTCTGGCATTTTAGCAGGCCACACAACAAGAACCCTGCCAACTGCCTTTCTTCTTTTTCATTGGTGAAAACCAATTTGCTCATTCCCTTTAATTTGTTTCTATCCATATATCATAGTAATTGCAAAAAACTATGTTTATGCAGGCATTAGGGTTGAGTAACGCAAAGCCCACAAAATACAGAAAGAATCACATTATGGTTTGGAGTTTCTGGAGTATTGGTGAATCAGTGGTGGGGTCTTCCTTGGGATAGTCAACCCTTATGTCCACCCCCTCCACCCCAGCCCATAGCCTCCTGTACAAATCATAAGTTACAGCTCCAAGCCAGTGACTCATAGTGATATTTTCTTTGATGGTAGAGAAGTATATCTTGTCACATATTGCTAACAAAATGTGTTGCAGTTTTTTATTATGCAGGGCCCTGTAAGCGTGGGGATGACATATGCAGACAGAGAACTAGCCCTGCCACCTGTTAAATGAGAGCAGGTTCATAATATGACCGTATGACTTCATGTGCTCGTAAATATTCAGTTATTTTTAGAATGCTTATTTTTTATAACTGTGCATGCTCAAAAACTGTACAGTTTTTATTAAAGTGATTTTGTGAGGTTTTGCAGATGCCTTTTTCACAAAGTATGCCATTGCTGCCCATGCTTCAAATGTTGAAGCTGCAATTTGTTTTGCAAAAAAATCTGTCATAGTCATTTTTATTTATGTTATATCAACACTGTGTCCTCCAGTTTTCTGTGTGTAGCCACACCCCTAGAATGCTGTCATGCAAGAGAACTGTCAATGTTTTACATACAGCACCAGTGAATGGTGAACAAAGTATAATGTTAATGTAAATGTTAGTTACTTTAAGGTGCAGTCCCTTATTTTGGTGGTGGTGACTGCACATAATATGTAGATGTACATTGCAAGGTATTGTGGGTACAATATGATGTTGTTTTCCAAATCCCTTACTGTGAGGTGCAGTCTCATATTTCAGTAGTGGCTTCAATAATAAGTGGTCTTATATGTTTATTTTCTAAAACAAGGCATTGTGACTATAGTATGTAGCTGACAAGATTTTTTTTTACTGAGAGATGTAGTCTCCTATGTTGGTAGTGTAGATTTCTGCAATACCAGGACTGACCAACAGAGGTCTCTGTTTCAAAATGGTGCTTAAAAACCTTGTTTCCCTTGCATGAAGTCACACTTGGGGGTTGCAGTACTGAGGAAAAAAGGGGTAGGTTATGCAAAAGAAGCAGAGCACAGAAATAAAAGCATTTATTTCATGGAAAACAGCACTTTTTGGCAGTTTTTTAATGGTTGAAGATTGAATTATAACTCCTACAGGTTACTACAATTTACTACTCCCATTTGCTATTGCAAACCTCACAAAATCACTTTAAATATTTTAAAGACTGATACAGTTAAGTATATAAAAAACACAAAAGCACACATACTGGGCCAAACTATATAAAACCTGTGAGTTTCAAGTTTCAAATCCTACTCGTTTTTATGGCTTTATAGAAAGAGCTATGCTGGCATAGTGCTATTATTTTGAGAAGGGGGCTCTGGGGAGTGTGTGACCAGATACCAAATGCACCACAGTTGGTTCTTTACATGAAGTTGATTTGAAACACATCTCTCTGCATCTTTCCCATTCACTACGGTGCACTTTACTTCTCTTCCCGACTCCGCACACTATTTTCCTGCTCCTGACCATGTCCCAGGTGCTGACATTGACATCCCAGCAATCTTTTTCCCTCAGCTAAGCTGTTCAGTGTTGTTAGCTAACCTTGCATTTTAAAATGTGTGCTGAGTAGTGGTCGCCGTGGTGCTGCATGCAATTTTCTACCGAAACACAAATAATTTATTCCAGCCTTTGATCTGCATAAATATTTTCTGTCAGTATATTTAGTTTCACATTTTTCCAGGACTTTGCTTTCTTCTTTGGAGCTTTATGAATCCTTCACTGACAGCTTTTTGTAATAAGTTAAAGTCTGGCTTGTCATCGGTTGTTTTCTGTAATGGCCATTTGAAGGCCAGGAATTGACCAAAGATTACTTTTAGACTGCCTGAACCTGTTCATATCCCACATCAGTACAAACTGCCCAATGTCCCAATGATGCTACACAGAGCAGCAATATTCAAAGAATTAAGACATGAACCTGAAGCTCTCATGCACTATCGTTGTCTCCCAGTCCATGTAAAGCCAGCTATTCATCCTAACAGTCAACACTGGCATCATATTTTTGCTAGATTATTTACATCTAGGCAAGCAGCTTGAAAGTGTTATCCAAGCTGCAATTCATCTGGCACATACTCCTTTAGTAGCAATGTTGGTTTGAATTTGAACTGAATACACACATACACAAACACCACCAAAAATGTGGCAATAACACTGTGTTTGTCAAGAATCATCAGTAAGCAGTGATTTTTTCTTTTACATTGTATTTGATTTTTAGAGGTGCCCAGTATTTGAGATGTACTAGCCTCATTTTATCATCTCATTTTATGAATAATAATCAAAACCTGACTTATATAATAGCATTTCTCTCAACCATGTAAAGGCTTCTGAATGCTGATCACATCTCTTGACCAATCTCACCGGAAAACATTCAATAAAAGATACAAAAAATGTTTTTTATAATGTCATCAAGGCAAGTTTGTGTTATTTGTGCTGTGCCTGTTTGGATGGCAATATATTAGTAATGGTGAATCAGTTTAGAATACCCATCCACAAACTGCCTCCTGTACCCTGAAAACCTGCATTGTATATGAAGTGAGATTCAAAAAGAGTTTATGTTTCACACACCTTTTAAACCATTTGTACAAAACATGTCAAATAATTCTTAAAGTGTTTTCAGGTATTGAGAACATCTGTTTTTTTCCCATTGAAACATAGAAACATTGATGGCAGATAAGAACCGCTTGGCCCATCTAGTCTGCCCATTTCCCTACCTATTGGATAAGCTGCAGAGCCTAGTTAACCAACAGCCTACTCCCCCCCCCCCCACAAGAATTGCCTAATGTCTGTCCCATGCTCTCTTGAATTCCCACACTGTTTTTGACCCCACAACCTCCTTAGGAAGGCCATTCCATGTGTCCACCACCCTCTATATGAAAAAATACTTCCTTTCACCCCTGAACCATCCCCATTCTATCTTCAAATTGTGCCCCCTTGTTCTTGCACATCTTTTTTCCAAAATATGCTACCCTCTTGGATTTTGTTGATTCCCTTGAGGTACTTGAAAGTTTCTATCATGTCCCCCTCTCCCTCCTTTCCCATATAAAAGTCACACACAATTCTATTTAGAGCACATTATTTTATTTTTTTGTATTCATGCCCCTGCCCTTTTTCTTTCTTTTTTGGTAACTGGGAGAGGCACACTGATCCAAGGCTCATTTTCAGGTGTGACCAGGGGTAGGGGGGATGGGGGACACAAATACATACAGTAGGTGCATAGTGTCAGGCAGGTTACAAATAGTACATAAGCAGAAGTACATTGGTACATAGCGTCAGGCAGGTTACAATAGTTGCCTGGATAGGTAACAAGATACATGGGTAAAGAGTGTAAGACAGGTAACAATGTAATCCTAGATAAGAGCAATATCAAATGCAAAGACATGGCTAGGTGAGAGCAATTTCAAATGCAAAAACATGGCATGTATACTATGCTGGAAACAAATTTGAAAAGGTATGGTAACATAACAGCAAAAATGGACAAGGCAAGGCAAAGAGCAAGGTACAACAATATCATGAAGGCACAATTAATAATAAAATTTGGAGGGGCAATAACATTTTACCCTGGTAACAACTTTTGGCCCAGTTGGAGGAGATAAGACTAACTTCGAGGGATGATGGAACATTAGCATTGGCAGGCCCAGCTAGGGATTAGACAGGTTGAAGGTGCAAGCAGGTTGGAGGTGGAAGTGGTAGGGTGTACATTTAAAGAGACTTAGTGATGGCATCATTCAGAGCATGGAGGGCAGGGGATACCACAAGTTTGGGAAGTGGAAGGAGAAAGCAGGCTTACCAGAGTTAGAGTGAGGGAAGGGTAGGGTGAAAAAGTGAGGGTCCTGTGAGCAGAAACAATAGGAAGTGTGAGGGGAGGGGGATAGGAGGGAGGCAAGGTAGGGGAGGAGTGAGGTGAACCAGTATTTGGCAAAGATAATGGAGGTATGGTGGTTGCAGTGGGAGGTAATTACTATTGTTATTACTGTGAACATTTGCATGAGAACATGATATTGCTCCTTCAAACTTCATCTTTCGTTTCTCCTCCTTGAAGTCATAGAGCCAGATATTCAGACTGCGCCAGGCAGTGGCGCAAGCCTGGGCACAGTGCAAATGTGATGCACTGAGGCCAGGTCCAGGTGATATTCAATGGTGCAGCACCATGGCACAGCACCATTGAATATGGCAGTGCACATATTGTGCATGGCGCAGTGGCACTGTGCCGGTGCAAGCCACAGCTAGGTAGCACAGGGATGCATCAGAGCAAGTGCAGTTGCGCTAGGTGCATCACCCATGATATTTAGCAGGGGGCATGCAAATAAGACCATAGTATATGCAAGGCGCAAATGGAGCCATTTGCATGTCACTATGGCCCCGTTTGCATGCCTTTTGCAGGGCAGCCCGGAGACTTGCGCCTGGGCCCTGCACAGCATGACAAGTGCTGTGGGGATCCCAGGGCATCCCCCACCCTGAAGCCACCATCACATGGCAGAAGTGTAAAATGACATCCCTGGTAATCTAGTGCCCCCCCAGTCCCCGATTCCCCAATGAATATAACATATGACCATCCCTGGTGGTCTAGTGGTCCCCCCCACCCGAGTCCCTGATGCCCCATAACATGTAATGATGCCTGTCTCTGGTGGACTAGTGGAACATCTCCCACCTGTTGCCACAATCGTGGTACATGCATATTACTACAGTCCATGGTAGTCTAGTGGAACCCCTCCCTCATGAGTCCCTGATCATGGTAAAATGCACCACGTCATACTCTGGTGATCCAGTGGCAACCCCCACCCCACCACCCACCCATACAGGACCCCTTGCCCACCCCTACCCTCTATCATCAGTGGGGGCTGCATCCTACATACTGCCTGGCTGTCCACCAAATGACAGATACAGTATGGGCTGTAAGCCCATTGGTCCCCTGTGTGGACCAATGGGCTTGCAGGGCATACTGTACTAGATAATTCATTCACATATTTGGGCTGTCTAGTACAGTATGCCCTGCACCAATGGGCTTACAGCCCATACTATATCTGTCATTCGGTGGGTGGCCAGGCAGTATGTGGGCAGGATGCAGTCACCCACCAATGACGGGGGGGGAGCATGGTGGACAAGGGGTCTTGTGTGGGTGGGTGGGGTGCCATTGGGTCACCAGGGAATGACATGTATGCATTTTGCCATAATCAGGGACTCGGGAGGGAGGGTAGGTCCACTAGACTACCAGAGAATGTAGTAATACACATTTACCACGATTGCAGTAACATGCGGGGGGGGTCCACTAGTCCACCAGGGACAGGCATCAATACATGTCACAGGGCATCAGGGACTCGGATGGGAGGGGGGACCACTAGACCACCATGGATGGTCATATGTTATATTCATCAGGGAATCAGGGACTGTAGGGGGCACTAGACTACCAGGGTTTCATTTAATACATATACCACTCGATCGTGGCTGGGGGAACCGTGTACAGTGAGTGCTTGTGGATGGTGTTCTGGGTTGGCAGGTGGCCACCTAAGGCTGGGCTGCTGTGTTGTTCCCTGCAGTACTGTAGCCTGCCTTTGGGTGGCTGGGAGTTACTGTTATTCTGCAGGGACTCAACTTTGAGCTCCTCTATGCTGCACACTGCAGGGTTGTGCCAGCATATGCGCTGCACATCCCAGGCTTATTATTGGGATGTGCTGCATATGTCTGGGCATGCCCCCTGCATCTGCACTGCATACCATTACATTGCACCCTGGCACATTGGGAGTTGTGCTGCGCTGGGCAGCCTTTTCAATATCCCGCCGGGGCTCAATGTGGGGTTGTGCTGGTGCATCTTTGTTGTGCCAGGCGCAACCCTTTTGAATATCTGTTCCATAGTTTTGTTTTAATGATATCTTCATATTTTTCTTTGGAAATTATTCTAATCTCAAAGACAGAATTATGACATCAAAAGGGAGAACAGCAGAAAGATGAAATGAAGCCTCAGACACTAAGATCTTGTGTTCATCTAATTTCCTCAGTAATAAAGAATAAGAAAAGATTACTGCAGAAAACTAATTAAATGTAAGCAGAATTTGGGTCTGAATGTTTTAATAAGTTTTTCTGAATACTGGAAAAATTCATTAAGCAGCTCTGTTGTTAGTCAGCAAAAAAATTAATACATTTATAGCAATAATGTATGTCTGATTTACTTAGATTCATCATCACTGTATTTTAATCCACTCAGATAGTTCTGAAACAGCTTGGGTCAATAGTTTTGTAATTAATGACTTGAGGCAATAAATATGGCCGCCACTTTCTATTTTAAAAAAAATCTCTTCCATTGAGGTCACTTTTTTAAATTTATTTATTTATTTTAATTAGTTCAGCAGGAAAGGCACACTGAGCTGAGGCTCAATTCCAGGTGCAACCTGGGGGAAAGGGAGAGGGGAGGTTACAAAACATTGATTACAATACATTTTTAACAAATAAGATAGCAGTAGAACAATCAGTAATAATACAATATAGTAGAACTGAAGGTAACACACATCAAAAATACATAAATATGGCTTGCAACAAAGTCATTGAAAACTGGCATACAAATTAAGGTATTGTAGTGCAGATAGAAGCAATTGACTGTGCACAATGTGGTGGAAATATTGGTGTACAAAATGTATAGGAAAAAATAGCAATACATGGAGATAAAGAAATGTAATGAGAATTGGGAGACTGGAGTATAAAGGAAGGTGCATATGGGGAAAATAAATTTTTGTGGGGACAGGAAGCGATAAAAGTCAAAAAGTATAAGACATGGGTATACTCACTGGAGGAGGTGGGGGAAAGAGAAAGGAGGGTGGATATAAGAGAGGGAGGTGAGATGTGGGGAAGTGAGTATAGAGAAGTATGAGTCATTTAGGGGTACTCAAGTGCAAAAAAGCATGAACAAATTGGCACTGCTTCTCAAGAGGGAAGATTACAATTGCAAGGGTAGGCAAAAACTTGATTATTTATACATTAGTGCTGTGCAGAATTCTCAAATTCTGGGAGAATGAAGTGCCACAGAATTTTCAAAATTCCATCTAAATTATGCAGAATTTTACCAGAAATAGAATGGTGAAATTCCATGGCAGAAAATAGTTGCAGAATGATTTTCCACAGAATAAACACTATTCCACAGAATAGTATTCCTCTGATCTCAATATTTTCCACTTAAATTATTGCGGAATAATGTTCCATGGAAAAAAATGCTGTTCCTCAGAATATTATTCAGCAGATCACAATGGGCAGAATTCCGTAGAAGAACCAGCGAAATTCTGGTAGAAATTCCACAGATGGAATGGTCATTCTGCACTAATTTCACAGGAGAAATTCCGGATTCTGCACAGCACTATTATACATGTTAAAGCACGTTTTAGGAAAGAGGCAGAAGAGTAAAGTCTGGCATGGGAGAGAAGGGAGTTCCAGAGTGAGGGTAGTCTATACAGAAATGCCACTTTACCATAACCAGACAATGGCAATGGTAGGAAGAAAGTGCAGGTGTCTAGAATGAAGGAAGTACGAGGTCTCAGTGGATGGGGAGAGTAAATAGGATAGATAGTAGGGTAAAGGCACAAACCAATATTTTCAGATGAAAAGAGGGGAGTGGAGCAGGCGTCATTGATGAAGAGGGGCTAGGGAGCCAGATTAGTAGAGGGAGCGGGGTGAGTATGGGGGGGCATTTAGGGCACACCTACAGAAGGTATTGTAGAGGGAATCACACCTGGCTAATTGGGAGGCTGCTGCCATGCTATAAAAAACATCAGTATAGTCAAATGAAGGGATAACCATTTTTGTGAGAAGCTGCCACCATATAGATAGGGAGAGGGCTTCTTTGTTCCTGTACATTGAGGCATGTTTTGGGTGGACTTTAGTGTGTATATGCACAATGTGTTTCATATAATATAGATGGGAGTCAAGCCAAACTCCTAGGTATTTGTAGTGGGTGACTTTATTGAGCACGGAGCCACCCAGAGTAGTGAAAGAGAGGGGGTTAGGGAGGGTGGCCAGTTTTTGGGATGTACTGAATGTCATTGATACCATTTTCTTTACATTTACTTTCAGGAGATTTTTGTCAAACCAGTGGAGGACTGAGTGGAGTTCAGCCTGTAGTTGGGATTTTACAGTAGTGGTAAAGGGGCCTGATACATAAAGAACAGTGCTGTTGTCATAAATCTGTATGCTTTCCACTGAAGAAGCCATAAGGAGGTAGTTCAAAAATATAGTGAATAATATGGGGCCCAGGTTGGAGCCTTGGGGAACACCTGCTAGGATCAGAAAGGGGAATAGGGCTCCACCAACTCAGACTTGTTGGGTTCTGTCAGAGAGATATGAGTTGAACCAGTGTTCAGATTCTGGGGAGAGATCTGCAAGGGAATGTTTGTCAAGTAGGAGCGTAAGGGAGACGGAGTCAAAGTCCTTTGCAAAGTCAATAAAAATGGCTGCTGTTATGTGGCCTTGATCCATGCTAGAGAGGACAGAGATGATGACATGTAGTAAGGAGGTGGTGGTGAAGTGGTTTTCCTTGAAACCAGATTGATATGGGGAGAGGAAGTCAGAGGAATTTAGGTACTCGGAGAGTCAAGTGAGCACTAGTGATTCTTGAATTTTGGCCAGAGTGGAAAGCAGAGATATGGGACAGTATTTTCCTGGGTTTTGAGAGTCATCACCCTTTTGTAGAGGAAGGACTTGGGCAGTCTTCCAGGCCTTAGGGACTGAGCATTGATAGAAGGAGCAATTTAGGATGCGAGTGAGGGGGGAGTGATATTGTGGGGGCAGACATATGTAGTAGGTGGGGATCTATAGAGTCAGGACTTGATTTATTTGAGTTTAATGAAACTAAGGATAGTTGGACTTAATTGACTGAGATGGCCAGGAAAGAGTTGCCTTGGGGGGTGGTGTGGAGGTGGGACGGGGTGGAAATGGTGTTTGGGGCACTGCACAGGTGGTGAAAAAGGAGTTTAGGGCACCTGAGACTGTAGCTGGATATGTTACCAGGGAATCATTAATAAATAAAGTGGGGTGGTGGATTGGGCGGGGGTGGGGTCGGGAAGTGTGTGAAGTATGGACCAAAAATTGGCAAGGGAGGTTTGAGAGGATTGAAGAAGGGTGAGGAATTAAGTGGCCTTGGCTGACTCGATTGCCTTTGTGCAAGTGTTACATAGAACCTTATATTTGCACAGGTCATGCGATGTAAGGGAGGCTTTATATAGCACCCAGGCTTTGTCATGGGTTTTACATAAGTGTAAAAGGTCCACAGAGACCCAGGTGAGGTGGCGCTGTTTTACTCTGTGGTGCCTGTGGAGGCATGACAGACCCATGATTTGTGTAAGAGGATGGCAAACTGGGAGAGGGTTGAGTCAATATCTGGGGCAGAGTACACTACTGACAAGTTTGTATAGTGTAGGTGACACAGTAGTAAGTTAAAGTTGAGTAAGCAGTAGGAGTGGATCCAGCAGTATGCGGGCGGGATGGGGAGTGTGGACTTTTTGAACACAATAGATTATAAGGTCATCATTGAACATTTCATGCAGAATGCCTGCTGTGAGGATTCTATGCAGGTGGAAAGAGAGAACCCAATCTAAGAGAGAATGATTTAAGGTGGAATGGTTTGGGAGAGTGGGTTCCTTAATAAGCTACGAGGTTTAGGGACTCCTTGTTATCTATGAAAGGTTTGTGAGAGGGGGATAACCAGTTTAGGTTGAAATTTCCTAATAAGATTTGTTCATGAGATGGGGCTTGGGCAACTAGGGAGGAGACAAGTTCAGTCGGGGGGGGGAGTTTTGGGGAGGCATATAACACGGTGACTTGAATTAGTGTGGAGGATGGGCAATTTAGGAAGCTAGAGAGGTATTCATGGGAGGATGGTCACAACTCCATGGAAAAGACACTACAAGACAGGCTAGTTCAGGCGTAGAGGGCAGTGCTACCACTGTACTTACCTTTGTCTTGTCGGTACACGCGGCAGCCTTGGAGGGCCACATGGGAGTCTGGAGTGTGGAACGAAAGCCAGGTATAGGTAATCAATAGATCAGGTGAGTGTTCTAAGACCCAGAGGCTGAGCAGGTCCATTTTAGGGAGGAGGCTTCTGGCATTGATGTGAAATATCTGTAGTCTTTTGGGGAGCTCAGAGGGTAGCGCAGAGATGGGGCTGGGGTTGGGGTGAATGTCTCCAGATAGGATGAGAAGAAGAAGTGGTAGGAAAAGGAGACACATGGATTTAGGAGCTAGAAGCTGGCACTTTGGGGGGAGCAGGGGGGAGGAGGGTTGAGATGTAGGAGGACAGCTCATACTTGGATGGGGGACTGAGGATGAGTGGGGGAGGGCTGAACAAGAGTGGTGTGCAGCCATCAGGTAGAGCACGTGGGGAGGAGGATTAGTAGAAACGCACAATACAAAGTCTACATTTTTAGGGTAGGATAAGTTACAAGTAAACTAATTTGTTTAAAGGTTGTGTTGGCCTGTAAGGGGTGCAGTTCTAGGTTCTAAACATTTGAGGTGGAAGTTAAGTGATTTAATGCACCTTCTGATGCTTGGAGGAATTGTAGTGCTGCATCATGTTTAGTCCCTAGACTGGGTGGGATTAAAGACAGGTCTTAGTAGGGGGGGAGGGTACCGATGGGTTAGTCCACTACCTTACAGGAAATAGAGGGTAGAAAGTGGGTTGATTGCTTTTTCACATCACTAGTAGCCTTTATTTTCAACACCACCTTAGGATGGGAGGATGACTGGGGAAGGTTGGGTGGCAATATCAACATGATGCCACACAAAGTGCAGTGCCACAATGTGCTCTGCAACTGCCGGCTTGCAAACTGCACACTGGAGCTGGTACCTGGTTAGCTGGATCTCTGGGTCTGCAGTGTGAGAGGAAGGCTTTATGAACTCCCTCTCAGCCCACTGAGAGGTCAGAGGTGCAGTTTGGCTGCAGAAGGAGGAAGAAAAGGCATGTCAGTGGAATATAAGAGCCAAGGGAGGGCTCTGATTCAGAGGGAAGGGCTACAGAGGTGGTGGGAGGAGGGAGAAGGAGGAAAGTAGATGAGTGAATTGGGGTGAGAGAAGCTGACCCCTCGAGGGGGGTGAGAGAAACCTATTCTGTGAGGTGGGGGATGATAAACTAAAGACTAGAAAACAAAGGAGCAGGTATGCAGCATCTTGTAGTATAAAGCAACACAAAACTATTGCAGTTAATATACTAAGGAACTGCATTAAATTTTCCAATCATGGAGATCATGCAGCAGGTTCTCAAAACTAGTGCAGTATCAAATTCAGGCTGTATGTAAGAAATATTTAAACGGATGCAGGAAGAAACTGAAAAAACATTTAAAACAACTGCAGGGAATATGTTGAATCACTAACAGACTGTACAAATACTCGTACAAACGTGGATCTCTCACACAGCTTTAAAGTACACTGTGGAATTGAAAATTTAGCAAGGCTTGCTCTTCCAATGTTGATGGCCACATAAACAATCAGTAACTGCATGCCGACTTTGCAAAATGGCAGCACTCTGCAACTGCTGTCTTGTGAGTTGCACACTGGAGCTGGTACCTGGTTGGCTGGATCCCGGGGCCTGCTGTGTGAGGGGAAGGCTTGCTGAGCTCACTCTGGGCCCACCAAGAGGTCAGAGGTGCAGTCCAGCTGGTTAGCTGGATCCAAGGGCCTGCAGTGTGAGGGGAAGGCATGCTGAGCTACCTCTCAGCCCACTGAGATGTTGGAACTGTGGTCCGGCTGGTTGGCTGGATGCATGGGCCTTCAGTGTGATTTTTTGATTGTATGTTTCATACTATGGATATAAAGAATAGATGACTTGGGATCTTATAACTACTGTAAAAACTATATTAATTGCAAAAAACTTTGTTAATGCACTAGTTAGGGGTAAACCAACAAAAGTAGGTAAATGTGGTGTTAAGGTTGCATACCCTAACACCCACGCTGCAGGCAGCAACAGGACCTCACCTGTGTCTTCATAAATCAAGCATGCCTTGGGGATGTCAATCCTAAAGTTCATTCCATTCCATTAGTAAATAAGCTGAGATGTGTACAATATATGAGAATGGGGTGAGCATTAGGGTTGACAACTCCAAGGTACATGCCACACCTGATTTGCAAAGGTGTAGGAGAGGCAAAACCCTAATGTTTTTTTCTGTTAATGCCTGCATGGTGGGGTGTTAGGGTTGGCACCCTAATACAGTACCATGTTTCCCTACTTTTGTTGGCTTAACTCTAACTAGTACATTAACATAGTTCTTTATAAAGAATTGTCTTACTATTTGAGATAGTATAATCATATCCTCATTTGCCTGTGGGAGTGCAGGGCCCTCCAGACCCTGTTCTTACATCCCTTCATAGATGCATACATTTATGTTGCTGTCGAAGCAATGGGCCCTCCCAGCCTCACGCTTCTTTTTCTGCCAAAACTGAATTTCTTTTCTTTGTTGTATGGCTTAATAAAGTTTCAGTGTTATCCTATGGGTATCTGCATTTGTTATTTTTATGCTTTTTTATATTGCCCTTAAATAATTGGTGGGTGTTAGTCTTGTAGTACTCATTAAGATCTTTGTTTTGATTTACAGATTGTCCCTTCAGTCCAGATATTGAGGGAGGTATGGCTTGAAAGTTCCAATGTTATCACATGGGAATTTATATTTTTTATTGTTTGTTTTTATATTACCCCTAAATGTTTATGGGGGATGTGTGTTATTTAGGTAATACGGTACTCATTAAGACCTTCTTTTTTATATATACATTGTCCCTTAAGTCCAAATGTTGAGGGAGTTATGGCTTGTTGAAGTTCCAATGTCATCCTATGGGACTATTCATTTTATTTTTGTAATATTGCCCCTAAATATTTGGGAAGGGTCATGCATTATTCCTGTAGTATTCATTAAGACCTATGTTTTGATATATAGAGTGTCCATTAAGTCCAAATATTGAGGGTGTTATGGCTTGTTGAAGTTCTAATATTTTCCTATGAGAATTTTCATCATTTATTTTTTATATTGCCCCTAAATGTTTTGGGGAAGGGGCATGTATTATTCTTGCAGCACTCATTAAGACCTTTGTTTTGATGTTTAGATTGTCCCTGAAGTCCAAATACTGGGGGACTTATGGCTTGCTGAAGTTCAAATGTGGGGGAGAAAAAAGTCCAAAATCTTTTTTCATATGAAGGAATTCTTTTTCTTATTATTTTTTAGTCTTTGGTGACCGGGTAAGGCCCACTAGGCACAAGTGCCTGTTTTCAGGTGTGACCTGGGAGCACTGGGTGGTTAAGTGACTTGCTCAGAGTCACACAGTATGCAAGTGGAGGTTGTGAGAATCAAACTCAGGCCTGGTCTGCTGGATGTACCAAGCTCGTTCACACCTCGTTCCTCTAACCTCTAGGCTATACTGCCAGCCCAAAGAAAAAAGCCATATGAAAAAGGATTCCTTCATAATAAAAAAAGGGGGGAAACTAAGTCCAAATTCTTTTTTCTTATGAGGGTATCCTTTGTCATATGAATGAAAAATGCTCACTATAAAGGTTACAAAAAAGAATTAGAAAAAAAAAACAAGTCCAAATTCTTTTTTCATATGAGGCATCCTTTTTTGTGAGTTGTTTTGTTCATACGAAAAAGGATGCATTCATATGAAAAAAGAAACTGGTCATAGTTTTGTTTCCCCCAGATACTTTTTTTTCTGTTTGAAAGGATCCTTTTTTATGTGTCTGAATTCTTTCTTCGTATGACTATACTAAACAATTGAAGTGAGTCATGAAAAAGGATTTTTTAAATTTATAAAAAATACATTTGAAGGTCATTTCTTCAACAGTTAAGTGTATAATTCACCTAACAGGATCCTGATGAACAAGGTACATGTGTTAGTGTATGTCCAGGATGTCATTTTTGTGGGTTTTGAAACCTAAAAAAAACAAAACAAAACAAAAAAACATAAACACGACGGTGGCCATACAAAAAATGATTTTTTCCTCATGAAAAAGATGACACCCATATGAAAAAGGATCCTTTTTTGTTTGGATCATTTTTTTTCATTCCAGGCAGTTATCCAAAGACTGTACTAAGCATGCTCAGAACTGAAATTTTAAAATTGAATAACTTTGGAACAGATTAATGTTTTTTTTTTTTCACCAAGCCAGCAAAAGGTATATCTGTGGACCAAGCCCTTTCTACCCTAAACATTGCAGACCAAAATTCCAAACAGTCTGGGTGCCAGGTGATGACAAAAAAAAAACCCAGCCAAAAAACGCTGATTATTTTTAACTTTTTTCACTATCCACATCTCAGAATCTGCATATCCAACTGAAACAAAACTTGGGTTCCTAATTTAACTAAAAAAGTACTCCTACCACATTGTGAATGGCATTGATGACATTTGATATCACAGACAGCAGCTGTGTTGATGTACTGACTTGCAATTCTTGACTTTATGCAGAAGACAAGAGCAGCAGTTGTCTATGGGATGGATGGGCTGGCGAACAGAAAGTCTACTGCAGCTGGTTAGGCGCTCAAACATGAAAGTCAATTCAGGAGGGTGCATATTTCTCAACTGTCACTTATAAGGGGTGTTCCTCTATTAAGCCCTCAGAAATTGAGATGCTCCCCCAGATTGTGCACCTGGATGTTAATGCAGAAGTTCTTAATCCCACAGTTATACTCTCTCAACAGAAAATGCTATGAATGGTAGAACCACTTATCCCATACTGTCCTGGGCTTCTGTTTCCATTGTGTCCCCTATTGTGACACTTTTCTTCATGTTAACCCACATTTGCGTGCCATACCACTCAGCCTTTTGTCACTCGACTGAGGCCCTCTCTCATGCTGTGGAGAAAAGAGTCACAATGTAAGACATATTATCAAATCAGAGCTAGAAGAGCAGAACACAATGTGTACTTTCTGTTCATTGAGCAATAGGTAAATAAGGATTGGCGAAGTTGGAAAACTTCGCTCTGCAAATTAATCCATGACTAAAGTGCAATTTACAGAGTAATTCATGGACATGAATTATGCAGTTCCACCTGTGAAGTACATAATTTCATCTGCTAAGTGAGGAATTTCACCTGCGAATGGTGGAATTTTGCCACGAATGGCAGAATGTTGCCATTCACAGGTGAAATTCCACCAATCATGGGTGAAATTCTACACTTTGCAGCAAACTTCCATCCAAAAAAATAGCAAAGTCAGATAGGTGAATTTTTAGCCTCAGAGCAAAACTTTACGGATTGCTCCATGGAGGCAAATTTCCTGACATTGCTACAACTTCACAGGCAAATTTAATCTTTGCTGCATCTCTATATGTAAAATATTAATTTAAAAATGGTAGAGTTCTATAACAAAGTTATATTTATCAATTATATTTCATTAGATAAGATGTTACTTGCTTGTGTACATAATCATTTTGCTACAACATTAACTTATTCAGTATCTTAACACTGGAATTGGGGGGGGGTAGTGAAACAGCAGCATCCTCTGCTGGTGGTGATAATAGAGGCCATATTCTTTTTTTTTTTTTTGCAGTTAATCTTTTCATTAATGGTTCAGCACACCTGCCACAGCAGGTCATACACCAAGCAATAACAGTAAACTAATACAGTATTACAAATAATATCTAATAGACTGGTTGTTATCCAATATACATATTCAGGCACCACAGTATTTCAGTCCGTAAGTGATAGGCTATTTACTTCAGGGGGGCTTTAATAACTCTTTTGCATTTGGTATCAGTGGTACAAATTGGGATTGTTTAACCTGACCTATATATGGCGCCCATATTTCCATAAACGCTGCACTCATTTTTTTTGCATAATGAATTAGGCGAGTGTGGGCAACTAATGAATCCATAGCGGCTAGCCAGTCTTGGAATGATGGGAGGTATGATGTTCTCCATTTCCTAAGAATAAACCAAAGAAGCTCGACTGATTCTTGGATGAGCCATAACAATTGAGCTCGGGACAATGACCTTACCTCCGATGTTAAACCCAGTAACCAGAAAGAAGATGAGTGAGGTAAGTAAATGGCTAGGGTATTAGTGCAAAAATGTATTACTTTTCCCCATAAGGGTTGAAGGGGTTTACCACTCCACAAAATGTGAAGTAAATCTGCTGCAGGTGACTGGCATCTCCAGCAAAGGTCGTGAGGTGTCAGTCCCATTTTGTAAAGTTGTAAAGGGGTTCTATACCACAGATGAATAATTTTATTTTTAATAAGGAGACTTCTCTGATCTATACAGACCTTACGGGCAATCTTCCAACAGTTGGACCACTTGTGTAGAGTGATTGTAATATTCAACATCTTTTCTCATCTTATCTTGGCCGCTAGGGAGGGTTCTGGTAAAACATCCCTGATCCAACCTTGGATCATGCCTGCTAACCCCTTATTTTGATGTAACCACAGGGATAACGGAAGCTTTTCCTTGAGGGGCCCAACCCGTGTCCCACACATCACACATGAACACTTAGATCTTATTCAAGTATTGTATAAACTATGAAGCTGCAAGTACTGCCAAAAGCAATTATGTGGCAGAGAGTGGGAGTCTCTCAATTGTTGAAAGGACACAAACGTCTTCTCGTCATCCGGAAGTAGATCATGAAATGTGAATATCTGACAGTTTCCCCAAACTGGCCAGTCAAAGGGTTTCTGATCTATTTTTAGATAAGGATTGTTCCACAATGGGGTATGTAGCCCAATACTCAAGTACCTGTGACTGCTTTTCCCTAAGGTCTGCCAAGCTTGAAGGCTGTATTTAATAGTTAACCATTCCTGTGCAGCACTAGGACAAGAGTGACCCAGAAAGCAAAGGGGGGAGATATTTTCCAGAGCAGCCCTTTCTATTTCTACCCATGCAGGAAAGGGACTGGGGTACCTATTTAGACTCTTACAAACTTTGGCTATCTGGAAAGCCTGGTATCTATAAAAATCGGAAGATTCCATCCTCTATTCCAATGGGCACCCAGCTTAGCTTTGCTGTATCGAGGTTTTTTGGTCCCCCATAGAAAATGACTCATAAGTGTGTGAAGCTTCTGTATCCAAATTTTGGGGATATTTATGGGGAGGTGGGCTAGCAGATAAAACTCTTTGGGGGCGAACATCATTTTTAGGGCTGCAATCTTCCTTGCCATCGATAAGTGTAACTGCTCCCACCATGTGATACTGCTGGACAGATGCATCCATATTAGCATGAAGTTTTTATGTGTCATGGAGGAGACATCAGCTGATAAAATAATCCCTAAATATTTAATATCTTGATCAGCCCACTTTAAACCTAGGTTTTTAATTTTCTTGCTAGATGTGTGGGAGTTAAGCGGTAACACCTCTGACTTTGATTTGTTGTTCTGGAGACCAGATATGTTGCCAAATTCCACAAGGGTGTCCATAATAAATGGCATACTCTCATGGGCATCTCCTGTTAGAATCAAACAATCGTCCGCATATGCTTTTGTGTAATACTCCTGGTTTCCCATTTTAATGCCGTGTATTTTAGGGTGAATGCGTAAAGCAGCTGACAGGGGTTCCATCGCCAAAACAAAGAGTAGAGGCGAGAGGGGGCAACCCTGCCTCGTGCCCCTATAAAGCCGAAAAGGGGCGGACAGAGTAGAATTAGTAAGTATTTTGCCTACTGGTGCTTGATATAAGGTACGTATCCAGGAGGAGAAATATGGCCCTATGTTAAACTGCTTCACGACCGCGTGCAAAAATTCCCACTCCACCTAGTCGAAGGCTTTTTCAAAATCAATTGTAATTAATGCAGCTGGAGTGCGGAGTTTCAGTGCAGCTTGAATCAGTGTAACCAAGGCTCTGACATGATCTGAGCTGTGATGACCCTTAATAAATCCCACTTGAGAAGGGTGTACAATTTCCGGTAGTACCTTCTCCAGTCTTGCTGCCAATGCCTTGGTCAAAATTTTTGATTCCGCATTAATTAATGAGATTGGTCGATAATTACTGGGAAATGAGGGGTCCTTTCCCTCTTTCAGGAGGACAGTAATCACCGCCTCTCTCATGGATTGGGGGAGTTCACCCTTACCTTGGGCTTCGTTTAATATATCCATGAAAGGGGTTATTATATCGTGGTGTACTATTTTATAATAATCAGCCAGGTATCTATCACCACCCGAGGCCTTGTGGGGGGCCATGCTCAGAATTGCCCTGCTCATCTCCTCCTTAGAGAGCGGGGCATCTAGGTCTAGTTTATGGGACTCCGTCAGGGTGGGCAGAGGCAAGCAATCCATGAATTTATGATATTTTCCCTCATCCCATTTCACATGGGATGTATATAAATTTTGATAGAATAGAACCATGGATTCATTGATTTCTTTTTGAGAGTATACCACTGACCCCCCGAGTTATGAAGACCCAAAATATGCCTATCCGCCTGCCTTCTCTTAAATCTATAGGCAAGAAGTTTGCCTGCTTTCTCTCCCTCCGCTTGATATTTGTGTTGAGCATGTCTTATATTCAATTCAGCCCTTCTGGACATTAGCGTATTAAGTTGTAGCCTAACCCTGGTCAGTTCTGCCCGCAAGCAGTTGCTCTTGAGCCTCCCCGGGTTTCTCTTATATTCTGCCTCTAATTGCTTCAACTTTTCCACTAGTTGTACCATCTCACTTTCCCTTTGTTTTCTGCAATAATTGGCAAAACTTATAATTTGACCCCTCATGGTGACTTTATATGCCTCCCATATCAATGCTGCTGAGGAGGACCCTGGCGGATTTGACTGAAAAAAACTTCTTTGTTTCCTCATGGACTAAAATTTGAAAATCTGCATCCGCCAAGAGGAGGGGATCCAACTGCCAAGTAGCAGATTTGGTTGAGGTGGATGGGGACATATTTATCTTTAAAAGCAGTGGCGCATGGTCAGACAAATATAAGGGCTCTATGTGAGCATCTGTAGTCTGTGCTGACACAGTTTCAGATGTGAACCAGTAGTCCAGTCTACTTGCCATGGCTTTAGCTGCCGAAAAGTAAGTGTAGTCTCTGCCTGTTGGGTGCTGTAACCTCCAAATATTGGCAACACTATGTAATGAAAGCATGTCTTGAAGGTCTTTATGAGATCTAGTGTGGGTTTCTTGTTTGTGATTTGAGCGATCTAGGAGGTAATCCATTGTTAAATTATAGTCCCCCCCAATTATTATCCATGGATTATCCATAGTCAAATACAGTATTTGTAGGGATATCGCGTTGAAAAACTGGGGCGTCTTCATTGGGGGCATAAATATTAACTAGTAAGATGGGACCCACTGGTGTTGCCATCTTAACCAGGACCCATCTGCCTTCCTTGTCCGATTTCTGGAGTATTATTTCCCATTTCAGTTGTTTGTGAAATAGGATAGATACCCCTCTTTTAGCCTTCCCTGAGATACTATGAACTTCCCTTCCCACCCATTCTCTAACTAGTTTCTTGGATTCTTTGTGACTTAGTTTGGTCTCCTGAAGAAACACTATATGGCTCTTAATTTTCTGAAGTCTTGTCAAAATCTTACTTCTTTTAATTGGGTCCACTAACATTCCAAGAGGTCAGGGTAATATCTGCTAAACTATCCATTGTCCTTGTATATTTCCACGATACTGAAATTTCTGGTCACCAAATAGCCCACCAAACTGACTAACCTCAAAAACACCCAACCCCTTCCATATAGAGCCTTCCCTTCTGTGTGTGCCTTTACAGATTCAAATCCCTGCTGCTGCTTGTTGACATTTAGTTTTTGTTCCTTCTTAACTACAGAGAGGCCCTGCCCTATTCTTATGACCCTCCGCAGACCCCCACCATTCCTAAACAGTATAATGACACCCATAGATAATTTGTGATGGGGAACCTCCCAAGGCACCATTGTGCCATTTGAAGCCTGTAATGTAGGTGGTGCACTGTATCTGGAGCAGGAAAACATCAAGTGTCCCAAGTTCCCAGAGCACCCCTCTGGAGGTGATGCCAAAAGCAGCAACATAACAGACATTTCTACAGTAGAGAAAAAAAACAATAAAAAAAAAACCTTCTATTGTGCTCCAATCTCACTCGGGGGGGGTATCCCCTTTTCATCAGGATTTCAACTACTCTTCTCCAACACCGGATACATAAGAGATCCTAATTAGCACTACATCAAAAGCCAGAACAAGCTTTCCCTGTATAGAGGCCTGGTACACAGTTTGCATACAAGTAGATTCTAAACATTGTCTACAAGATTTAAACATTAAGAAAGAAGTATATATAGTGAACATTAACCATCCAACTTGAACTTAGGACCAGTACCTATAGCCATTCATTGAACTTTATATATAATTCTGGCAAGCGACTGCGAGTGGGAACCCAGGTGGGTACCCTGCCATATTATACATTTTCCAGTCATAGGTAGCATTTGTATATGAAATGTGCCAAGCTGCCCTAATAAACCTCCTCAGGCACCTATAGCACGCCTGCTGAGACAGAGAGGTCAGCCCCATCTCCATATGAACCCAGCCACCATCCCAAATGCCCCTGATAGTATCCAATCAAGATTAACTTTACCCTTCCCAGTTCAGTAATCTAAAAGGGTGCTACAGTACCAATAGGGTCATCTGAGGCTGCAAACAGGGCCTCCAGGCTTTTGGCAGAGTTTTCATCCTCCTCGGTCTCCACAATAGGTGTGCAATCAGCCCATTCACCTGACATTGGGGACCAATCCTCCGAGTCATCTCGCGTCTCTCCAGATTGTTGGGGCACCTCAGAGATGTCCACCTCAGAAGGAAGAAGATCGGTTAATGGCTCATACCTATTACCTAATTTAACTTGAGTGTTCCCCGGAGAGCAGCTGCTTATGTCTGACTGTAAATATCGCCTCTGCCGGCTCCTCGACCGATCTCTCATCGCAGAAGACTTCTCAACTGTTGTTGGCTTCTTCTTTGACCGGGCCCTCGATATCTGGTAACAGGTCTGATTGCTGTTCTTGTTCGGGGGATTTGGCTTATTGTCCTGTTTATGACCTGCCTGGCTCACTTCCATCTTGGATGGTCGGTCCCCTGCCGATTGAGAGGTATATTGAACAGTGGGCTCCTGAGTGCCTTGAATATCTATTAGGAACTGCTCCACTGCAGTAGAGCTTTCAAATGAAATATAGTCACCTTTATAGAAAATCCGTAGCATTGCAGGATAGCGCAGTGATGTTGGTATGTTCAGCTTATAGAGCTGCTGCTTCACCCCTCCGTAAGCCCTTCTTCAGTTGGAGAGATCTTGGGAAAAATCCTGATATAGCTGAATGCGCAAGCCATGCCACAAGAAGGAACCTTGCTCCCTTGCCCTTTGTAAATAGTACTCTGTTTTGGGAAACCTTAAAAATTTGCACAGTATAGGCCTGGGTTTCTCCCCTGGTTTGGGGCGGGGGGCCAGTGAGCGGTGCACTCGTTCAATCTACAGAGGGCTGCAGTTGTTATCTTGAATGAGCTCAGGAAGGAATACTCTGAGAAACATACCCATATCTTTACCTTGGGCCCCCTCCGGTACCCCCACAATCCTTAAATTCTTCCTTCTAGTCCTGTTTTCTAAGTCGTCCACTTTGTTCAATAAATATTCAAGCTTTTTATGATGGACCTGCACAGTTTCCTCCTGGTCCTGTACAATATCATGCAAATGTTGATACTTGTGTTCTGTGTGGGCCACCTGAGTAGCTAAGTTGGAGAGATCTTGGCGGGTTTCATTTGCAGTTTGCTTCAGATCTGCCCGTGTCCAGTAATATTTGGTCGAGTTTGGCCATTACCACGGCCATATTAATGTCCGCGTTACTCATCGATTCTATTCACCCTACGTTCTTCCGGCGCCTCCTATGGCCACAGTTCCCTTGAAATGTACTACCACCAGTGCAGGATTCGCAAGGCCTGCCCTTTCGGGATGCGCAGCTTCGTTATGGTTTAGCGATGCTCCTTTAGACACTACCGGTATAACCAGTGCCCAGACTTGTCACTTTAGCTCCCCAATATCAGCTGTTATAACATTGTTGAGTGTTTTTGGCACTCTCGGGCCATCTGGCAATACCCAACGCCACTTCCTTGTTTGCTTTTCCCCGAGGGGAACTACTCCCAGAGCTGCATACACCAGGCCCTGTTGATTAGAAGTAGGCAGACTCTTTAGGTTCATCTTTACTTTCAGGCAGCACTGAACAGAGTAAAAGTCACACCGGATGAAAGCTCAGGTTCTCCTCTTTTGCTCTTGCCTATTCACGATCTCTTTCATCAGCCGTGAATAAACGGATTTGGGAAAAACAACTACCCCCGAGAGAGCGCTAAAAACTTATGCTGCCACCATCTAGCTGTTAGGCTCCGCCCCCTCAACAGAGGGCATATTCTGCCTGTAATAACATAATAGATGGGACAGTTACAAATTAGGTAGGGATCACATGCCTCCTGATTTCATTACTAGATCCTGACTGCATTCTTCTGCAGGGAAGGGAAATGCATCATAGCCAGAGCTAAGTAATATCAGATTACAGACACAAACTTTTTTTAGATCAGGTGACTACACTCTAAATCCCATGGAATAAATGCACTATGACCAATGTTGTCGAGTAGAGCAAATCCATGAAATCCCCTTGTAATGTCATTAGGAACTGTAGCAAATGTCACTAACTGTATGAGATATGTCACTCTCAGGGTACCACAGAGGCCCTATTTAGCAGGAATGATTTGGGGAGCCCTTTAAATCTCCAGCAAGCTGATAGGAAAGAATATAGCCCCCAATTGACAAGCTGTAGGGAAACAGACACAAATGATTCAAACAACCATCAACAGTAGAGGTCAAGAAGCTCATGATCAGCAAGTTAAAGCTGTGGAGAGATAAAAAGAGAGAAAGAGAGAGAGAGAGACTATGATTTGGCTCAACTGTTATTAATCTCTTAACAATGCACCCTGTGAGTGCTTCACCTAGAAGTAGTGTTTCCCTTTGTGCCAAGGACAATCACTATCACAGCATGACTCACACAACATAGCCTGATGGGGACTATGAACATGTGGTGTCAGAGAAAGCCAACAAGAAGGCAAGAAGGGAAACCCTACACAGAAAATGCATAAGATGATTACTCCCACAGAGCCATATGTTCAGATATTAACAAACCTCCTGAATTGTGTGTGTGTGTGTGTTATGTGCATTCATAACTACATACATATTTAAAGTTAGAAATATATACAGTATGTATAGTTATCTACTGCTAAGTAATTCTAAATGTGTGTATACTTGCCAGCATCTGCAGAACCAGCCATGTGCTTCAGACTGCATCAGACTTTAATAGTGAACTGTTCATGAGTAATACTTAAAGGTCAATGGCAAATGTTATGTGAATTGTAAGATAGTGGTGTATAAATATGCTGCATGGGTCCATTTCTACACATAGTTTTCTCTTAACGGTTTTGTAATATATGGAGATACCTAAATAATGCCATATTATCCCATACAAAAAAATCCCGGTAATACACTAGTAGGCAAAGTGATAATACCATCGTTGGCAAGTGATAATACTATCGTTCAGAGCTCATAATACTATCGTTCAAGCTCTGAATGATAGTATTATCATCAAACCTCAAGAGCGCAACCGCAAAATCTTCCAATAGCATACACTAGTTCCTGACATCCCCAAGGCAACCTCCTAGCGCTGCGTGCTGACGTTCCTAAAACCGCGCATCCTGATTGGAACTGGTTCCTCTGTGGGTGGGCAGAACAATTCAAAAAACATGGCGGCAGTGTCTCGCTAAGCGAGAGAATATCATCCCTTCGCTTTATGGGCAGCATTTTTTTTATTCCCCACAACAGTCTGATTAAAGAAGCAAGGTAAGACGTTTTTCAAGTAAAACAGACACAGACCGACTTTATGGGTGGATGGGTGAGCAGAGCCAGACCGGGGGACGGAAAGTACACAGACACAGAGTGAGTGAGTGAATCCTCGCTGCAGCGGCAGCACGGCCTCACAGCACCACATTCACAGAACTGCTGCAAACAAAACTGGGCTCCATATATTACAAAAAGTAAAAAATAGATGAGGGTCTATCACTCGGGAGTAATACCATCTCGAGGTTCTGGGGACAGGAGAACCTCTTGAGCTTCGCTCTCAAGGTTTCCTTGTCCCCAGAACCTCTCGATGGTATTACTCCCTTGTAATAGACCCTCACCTATCTATTATTCTATTTATATAACATGGTAACAGTTCTTAGAAAGTTTATCGTTGCAGCATGTTCAAATCGTCATGATGTTATGTTTTGTCTGCCTGCAAGCGTGATGTTGACTAGTGACACAAAGGGTGTTTATATAATTACTGTAGCTGCAGATCACATGCAGATGCAGATTCTGTCACAAGTAAGCTGTCACTGCAATTTTAAATGATCAATGGCAAATGTCTGTAATGTAAAATGAAGGGTTTTTATTCTGCAGTATTAACCCCCTATTTCCACACTACAATCCTGTACAGTGCTATTATAATCAGGTTTAAAATACATTATTTCATCTCTTGCCATTGTATGTTTACCCAAAGCATTGTACCTCATCTTCTCCATTGTGCTTCATTCTCCACTAGCATAGAGATTATGTAATTTGCTGTGTCTGTAACATGAGTCTATACTGCTCAGTTGAAGCTTTCAACCAGGTCATGCTGCAGTTGTGTGCTTGTGATTTTTTTTTTGGGAGGGGGCTGCTGGCAGCAGTAAATGACCATTTGTCCCTTGGATCAGTAACAAAATCATTACTTCCAGTTACAGCTGCACTATAAAATATACAGAAACTTCATTTGGCATATATAATTGAATAGTTTATGCCTCCCCATGTGATACATTCGCTCAGTATGCAGATCTTGTTTGATTTATTAGTTACAGTACAAGTCATTTTGACTGGATTTTCAAATTGGCACTGGTGGTGTGTTTTTCTTTGTGTTACAGTCATACTATATCATGACGCCCCTCTCCACACATCTTGTCTGTTAGTATGTAGAGTGTGCAAGATGTGAATAATAACAACAATATAGTTCAGTTACTTCTGCCAATCAGTACTGTATCAAATGGGAGTGGGGGAGATTGCACATTCAGGAATTCTTTGTTGTACAGCGGTGCAGTGCTGATTATCCTCTACAAGGCACATATGCACAGCATGCTATGATGTTTTGTACTATGTAGTATGGTGTTTCTTTGCATGCACATAGAAATTAATTTATGGACTATGATTAGTTACGATGTTCCTTCTGATGCTTGCAAATTGTAATTATGTAAGGAAGTCTCTTCTTGGTATGGGTGGGAGAGGAGCTGAGAGGTAGTGATATAGTAACAAAAAAAAAGGCAGCTCAATGTCACAGCAAACTCAAAAATATGCAGAGTGGCATGAAACTACAGTATCAATTCAAACAAATGGCTGCATACTGAGCATTGGTAATGTAGGGGTAACATCAGCACTGCACTTCTGTCTACCAACAAGGTTGTAGCTAAAAACTTGCAATAGAAGTCAACATACAAATTTATATTCTGTCAGTATTATCACTGATAGTTCAGTTGTGCAGTTTGATTCCAGATGATGTCCCTTATGAAATGCAAAAGATTGTCCCTGTATGGAAGTTTGCTGTCGGCTATGCAACTATGTAATTATGTATGTCAATGAAGTTACTATACATTTTAGTATTGCAACTGTAACTGGAAGTAATGATTTTGTTACTGAGCCAAGGGACAAATGGTTAGTTACTGTTGTCGGCAGCTACAAAACAAAAAAAAAAAATCTACAAGCATAAAACTGCAGTACAACTTGGCTGAGCACTTCAACTGGGTGGGACAGGCTGACACTCCAGACACAACAAATGATGTCATCTGTACACTAATGGAGACCAAATCTCAACAGAGAAGATGAAGCACAATTTTCTGGGTAAACATACAATGACAGGAGATGAAATAATGTGTTTTAAATCTGATTATAATAGTACAGGACAATTGCCATGAGGAACTCAGGGATGAATTATTTTTACATTTCAGGCATTTGCCATTGATCTTTAAAATTTTGGTTAAACGGTCACTTAACAGTGGTCTTTGGTCCCAGTTTTACCAAACAGATCAACTTTGATGCTATATAGCATACACAATATATTGCCTGAAACTGATCACTGTGGCTTAGTGTACTAACACACACCCACACACACACCAATCTTTGCCACCCCCCTTTGTGGCGGCTAGAGGGCCAAATAAAGGATGGAGGATCACACTGGTATTTTTACAGCTGCATAGTGAGAGCAATGCTGACATAGTGCTATTAAATAAAGATGGGGTTCTGGAAGCACATGGCCAGATACTGAACACACCACAACTGGCTCCTTACATGGAGTGGAGTTGAAGCACATCTATCTGCATCTTCTCCATTGACTAAAGCACACTTTCTTCCTCTCCCCCCTCAGCTGCACTATTTTCTTACTTCTGACCCTGCTCCATGTGCTGTGATTGACAGCCTTGCTCTTTTTCCCCTCTACATGGCTGTCCTCAGTGCTATAAGCAAAATGCCAGTTCTAGCATAACTTATGCCAAACAGTTTCAGACTTGGGGAAAAAAAATCTATTTATAATGTAAATGCAATTCCTTTTCTTTCCATGGGTGCCACCTCCTTATACTAACTCAAGGTCTTATCACCCTAACTCTGTATCTTTAGTTACTTTCAAAGAACCTGTCCACTACCTCCCTCTGCCTGGACTCCCACCCCCTCCTTTTTTCCCAGCCTTGCAGTGCAAGAAAAATGTTTGCTCCTTCCCTCTGTATGCTTCCGTCTCCCTCTATCTCTCACAAGAAAAGAACCCATCCATTCACTCCCTATGCATGCTCTCCCATTCCCATCCTACATGCTCAGCCCTGCATCACAAGAAACAAAAAAAGTGAGGAAATTCAGCTTTGTGGGTGGCAAATAGATTTTCTTTCTATATACACAAAAGAGGCACACAGCTGATGAAAAAGTCCAATAAAAAAACACTTTTTTTTTTCTTTTGAAGAACCCACCCACTCCCTCCCTCTGCCTGTTATCCCAAACCCCACCCTCCATTCCTGGCCCTGCAGTCCAACAAACAAAAAAAAAAATCCCTCTCAAACTAGGGGCCAGCTAGGCTCCTTGGTGTCGACTTTACTGTAATTTTTGTCATCACAACAGGTGAGGTGAGATCTTTTGTATATGTTCAGTAACTAACTCATACATTGTATGTGGCACAGTATCCTGTTGCTGTTCAGGGCCCTAGGTCTCCCACTTTACTTATTATTAGGGTGGACATTAGGGCATTGAAAGTAATTTAAATAATAGATGCTAATACATGCACTCTCCCCCTGCACCTCCCTCTACACACCCACATTGTGAGAGGAGAGACCCAGTCTCAAACCAGAATCCATTGGCAAGTACCACCAGCTCTTTCAATTTCACAAAGCACATTTTCTTGACCTGGAAGGACTTCTTGACCTGGAAGGACACTACTTCTTTATTCAGCTATGAGCTGTGTGAGAAATTCTACATTGCACTTGATATCTGCAACAACGTGCACTTTTGCTTAATTCTGTGGGAGGTGAAACTAACTACCCTTGGTAATTGCTTTTTATTCACATATTTATTTAGTGTTTAACCAAGAAGGGGCTTGCAAAGTCAGTTTATCTTGTTAGTAACTTCAGAAGGATTTAAATACTGCATTTGGGTAGATCCTTGGAGGTAGCTAGATTGTCTGCTAGGATTTTCTGACAGTTAAACTATTTTTAAATAAATTACAGGTGGCTGAGGAGTTGAAAAAGGAGCTTGCAAACTCTGCTTATCTTGGAAGTAACTTCACAAGTGTTTGAATACTGCATTTTGGTTGTCCCTTGGGGGTAGCTGGATTGACTACTAGGATTTTGGGACAGAAACTATTTTCAAATAATTTAATGGTGCGTAGGAGGTTGTGATAGTTAAACTATTTTTTAGATAAGTTACTGTGGTTAAGGAGTTGTCATAGCAAAACCTGCAGTGTGAAACAGGAAAAGACAGTCTTTCAAGCAACAGAGGGAGGTGGATCTAGGTTTACATTTGTTTGTTACAATTCTTAAGATTTTCAGTGCAGGAAAAGTTTAAAGTACAGCTGACTTATTTTGAGGCTGACAGCTTTCAGAGCACAAACCACCAGGCCTGTTTTAGGGCTGGGGAGGTTTACCTGTGTCTGACTTGGATGTGTGGATTTTTCTCTGTTTGATTAGAAGGGTATTTTCTCTGTCAAATTGTTGTGTAGGGCATCTTGCTGACAGGAAGGCACTCATCACAGCAGTGGGTCAGAGCTTTTAGCTGACTGTTTTGTGAGGGCACAGTTTAGGTCAACCTCTTCCTACCCTCACCCCACCCACCTGAAATAGTTCCTTTATACCTGGGGTTCTGACATCATTTCCTCAAGAGTGCAAGGTGCATATCACTGTCATATCCTCTCTAGCACAATGCATTGACAATATAAGCATACACATTATATAATATATATATATATATATATATATATATATATATATATATATATATATATATTTCTATACAACAAACCAATCACACACACACACACACACACACAAAACAATGTGGGTAGTAGTGCAATGTAATGGCTGTGGGGCAGCAGTCTTCTGGGAGTCTTTCTTGAGGCTGAGATGCTGCCCTATTTGCAGACAACTCTCTGCCCTGAGGGAGGAAGTTGCCCATCTTCAGGCCACACTGGACAGTAGTAAGGGAAACATCCCCCAGGCCACACTGGATGGAAGAAGGGAACCTCCCCCATCCAGGGAGCACCAGAGCCACCACCATTACCTCAGTGGTTGTGAAGAAAGCACAGCAGTTGGACCACAGTGGGCTCAGGGAGGGTGAGGATGGTGGAACAGAGGCACACCCAGTCAGTTGTTCCACACCACAATCCATACACCATTTTGGGGGAGCATAGCTCTCCTATGGATGCACCCACAGAGGAGACTAAGGATGCTGAGGACAACTGTCACAAGGGAGGCCCACAGGAAGGAGGCAGAGGATACCACAAGGAAAGGAAGCAGCTCCTGGTGGGGGACTCAAGTATTAGGGGGATAGAACTTGGGGGAGCAGGGAAAACTGAAGTAAGGTGCCTTCCTGGTGCCATGGCTTGGAGGGACAGGAAGTGCATCCTCAGGATTACGAGAACAGCTGCAAAGGAGTCTCAGCTGGATGTCATTGTCCACCTAGGGACAAATGACTTGGATCATCATGAGATTAGAGCAGTGCAGAAGGACTTTGTAGAATTGGGAAGGGGCCTAAGACAAGTAGCACACACAATATCCTTCTCTAAGGTGCTGCCTGTCAATGGCATGAGTGAGGTGAGGGTACTTTGCATCATACAGTTTAATGAATGGTTGAAAAATGGTGTGGAGCACAGGGGTTTGGCTTCATTGGGGACTGGGGTTCCACCTGGAGGGACACCAGCCTATACTGGCAGGATGGTCTGCATCTGTCCAGGAAGGGAACAAGTCTTTTGAGCAATCGGTTTAAATGCTTCATTGGCAAGCTTTTAAACTAGTCAAGGGGGGCACTGATAAGCAGCAGAAAAATCCCAGCCTCTCCCTACAAAACAGGGTACTAAATGAGAAAAAGACAGAGGTAGAAAGGTCAGAGGGGGATGCCGCAAAAGAAGGTAAATCCATCAAAAAATGGAGAGCAATGAGTACCAATGCCCATAGTCTGAGTAACAAGCTTCCTGAATTAGTGGCCTTGATGGAGGAGGAACATCTGGATATCGTGGCAGTCACAGAAACATGGTACACACAAAACCATGACTGGGACGTAAACATACCAGGATACACTATCTACAGGAGGGACAGAGAGGGTAAAAGAGAAGGAGGAGTAGCTCTTTACAAAAGGGAAGGAATTGAAGCAACAAAACAAAAGGGAAAACAGGGAGAAGAAGAAGCACTGAGGGTACATTTGGAGACTGGCAATGGCACCACAATCTGCACAGGGGTTGTATACAGACCCCCTTCTCAGGGGGAGGAAATGGACAGGGAAATGATAGAAAGAATACTTAGAATGGCAGAAAAAGGGGAGATATTGCTGATGGGTGATCTGAATATGCAGATGTTAACTGGAGTGCAGTTGCAGCAGCCACTTTGAAGAGTGGGGTTATTCTAGATGCCCTACAGGGGCATGCCTTTGACAACTAGTATTGGAGCCCACTTGAGAGGAGCAATCTTAGACCTGGTTCTCTTAAATGGAGATGAAGGAGGATCACAGATGTAGAAGTGGGTAGCCATCTGGGAACTAGCGACCATCGAACAGTATAGTTCGAACAAACACAGCAATAGAGTCAAGCCATACAAAGGCAAAAGTACTGGACTTTAGGAGGGCTGACTTTGCTCAAAATGGTGAGTGCCTAAGGAATGCACTAGCAAATGGGCAGGAAAATGGGGTGGAAGAACAATGGGGAATAATAAAAACTGCCATCACAGCGGTAACAAGCCTTTATGTGAAGCAAATAAACAAAATGAAATGATGTAAGAAACCACTGTGGTTCTCAAAGGAAGTGGCAGTGAAGGTACAAGAGAAAAAGAAAGCATTCAGGAAGTACAAGGAATCACAGATGGAGCAGGACAGAGAACTGTTTCAGTTAAAGCAAAAGGAAGCTTGGAAGGCAGTCAGAACAGCAAAGGCCCAAACCAAGGAAAAGATGGCCAACTCAGTTAAGAAGGGGGGGATAAAACCTTTTATAGGTACATCAGGGAGCGAAGGAAGACCAAGGGAGGGATAGTGAGGCTTAATAAAGTGGAGAGAGGGTGGGCAGAGGGTGACTGTGAAAAGGCAGAGATACTAAACAAATATTTTTGCTCAGTATTTACAAAGGAAGTGGGGGGAGGTACCTAAAACAAACAGTAGAAACACTCTGGATACAGAAGTTGATACCAGCCTATTTACAGAAGAAAAGGTTCTGAAAGAACTCTTAAAACTGAAGGTGGATAAAGCAATGGGGACTGATGGGATTCATCCCAGAATTCTAAAAGAACTAAGGGTAGAACTAGTGACACCACTGACTACCGTCTTTAACAAATCATGGGAGGATGGGTTGGTACCCGAGGACTGGAGGAGGGCAGATGTGATTCCCCTTCACAAAAGTGGGAGCAAGGCAGAAGCAGGAAACTACAGACCTGTTAGTTTATCCTCAGTGGTAGGGAAAATGATGGAATCACTTCTGAAGGAAAGAACTGTTGAGTATCTAGAGGCCAGAGGGGCACAGAACCCAAGGCAGCATGGATTCACATCGGGAAGGTCATGCCAGACAAATCTGATAGATTTATTTGACTGTGTGACCAAAGCAGTAGATCAGGGAGGGGCTGTGGACATGGCCTACCTAGACTTTAGCAATACATTTGACACAGTCCCACACAAAAGATTAATATACAAGTTAGCGGCCTGGGAGTGGGTCCCAAGATGACAGCATGGGTAAAGAATTGGCTGGAGAACAGGACACAGAGGATAATAGTAAATGGAGTCCACTCTGAAGAAAGGGGGCTTACTAGTGGGGTACCGCAGGGTTCAGTACTAGGACCGGTCCACCTCAATGTCTTTATAAGCGACATTGCAGAGGGACTGGAAGGAAAAGTATGTATCTTTGCAGTTGACACAAAGATCTGCAACAGAGTTAATGCACAAGGTGGGGTGGAAAAGATGAGAAGGGACTTGGCAAGGGTAGAGGAATGGTCAAATGTATGGCAGCTTAGATTCAATGCTATGAAGTGCAAGGTAATGCACCTGGGAAACAAAAAACCCAGGGGAAGAGTACACAATGGGGGTTGAGATACTAACAACAAAAAAAATGGAAAGGGACCTGGGGGTAGTCATATCAGATGACCTAAAGGTGGGCAAGCAATGTGAGAGGTCAGCAAGGAGGGCTTGGGGGATACTGGGATGCATAGGGAGAGGCATCACCAGTAGAAAACAGGAAGTTATTGTCCCTCTGTACAGACAGTTGGTAAGACCCCATCTGGAGTACTGCATGCAGTTCTGGAGTAGTAGGCTGCTGGTTAGCTAGGATCTGCAGCTTACTGATTAGGTAGGGAAATGGGCAGACTGGGTGGGTCAAGCGGTCCCTATCTGCTGTCAAAATCTATGTTTCTATGTTTCTATGTTTCACCTCTTTATGATGTGAAGTGAAAAATGGGAGAGGCATTTCCAGCTCATTATATCTCTAGAGGAAAATGTTCTCCATGGTGCCCTTCTGATGAGGTGAAAGATTGCAGCAGGTGCAGTTTGGTGATTTGTATTTCTGCAGTGGCAGTGACTAGCACTGTGTTGGGTCATTGAGTAGAAGGTTAAATGTCTGGAAACAGGAAGGGCTCCCTCTTACAGCACTGATGGGTAGGTACAGCAATGGTATTAGCAGCAATGCAGTTAATGCAATCCCTTGCTATAACATTGACTTCTAGGGGGTTTACCTTGAGGAGACAAGAAAAACTGGTCACTGCAAGACACATTAACAATGTAGTCAGCTAACACTAGCAGGCTAACCAGATTCTGGCAACACCATGAATGTCCCCTCACAAAATGTGGTCCAGCTAGACTCCTCCTTATCCACTTTACTGCACTTTTTATCTCCACAACAGCTGAGGTGAGATCTTTTGTATATGTGTTGTAACTAGCTAATTCACTGGCCTTGGCAAAGTGTGCTGTAGCTGATCAGTGCCCTTGATCACTCACCTTACCCATTATTTGGTGGACATCAGGGCACTGAATGTAAATATAAATTGCAGAAGTTATACAGATAAATAAGCAATGCTAATGTAATACATTATCAGACTTCTTTGCCATACTGGGTTACATTAGAGGTATGTTTTGTTTCCTCAAAGCTGCAGTTACTTAGAGTGCTTCCTCTGTCTCTGTCTCTCTCTGTTTCTTTTTCTCAGTGCCTCCCCCCTTCCATGCTAGCACTTTTCTCTTCCCTCCACAGCTCACCCTGTTTGTGCTCCTTGGTGCCTTGTAACCTTCTTTCAGTTGCCAGACTTTGATATGAAAATGACTCAAGGACCTGCAGAGAGGGAGGGCTAAAATCCCTGCTCCACAAGCTTGTTTCTTTATGTTCACTGGCCTGAAGCACCTCTGCAGACTGTTGGTCCGTTTGGGACATCAGTGCAAAAAAAATCCCAGCTCTTAGTTCTCCCAAAGAAAGGTTTACACAGCTGTCCCTAAGAAGGATAACAGCCTGCAAACATGCTTTTGGCCAGTGAGCATACAGAAGCAAGCTTCTACACCCACTCTCTCTTTTGTTTTCTATTCCCTATAATATGTTTTATTTTTCAGTTAAATCTCTTTTATATTGTGGTATATCCAATTGATACATTTGTTAGTTTTGTATATTAAATGCATCAGTGTTCTTGTACAGTAACTAATGTCTTCATCTTGCATTTCTTTTGCATTTTGCCCCACTCACTTTCCCTGGTGTTCAGATGCCCCCTCTCCCAAACTGTATTACATAGTGTCTAGTACCCCACTCCCTCTTAGCCCTGATTGTAGTGCAACTGGTGCTCATCCAGGATGTATCAGCTCCCTCCTGAAACTGTCTGATGCTTCAGTGTGACAGATGAGGATATGAAGAGAGCAGTAGTACAGTTACATGAGACTTTTTATCCAGAACTTAGGTACTGGGTACTGTTTTGGCCATTATAATCTGGAGCTCCAGCTGAGTTTGTACCTTTGACTTTACAGGGAACTTATTTGCAATATGGGGTCAGATCAGAGGGTTGTTTTTCCCCTTCAAAGCTGTAGTTAGGGTGCTTCCTCTGTCCCTGTCTCTCTGTCTCTTTTTCTCTGTCCCTGCCCCTCTTCACTTTCTAGCATTTTTTTCTTCCTTCTGCAGCTTACCCCAGTAGTACTCACTGATATCTAGAGGACCCTTTTCATTTGGCAGACTTCTAGATGAAGATGACTCAGGGAGCAACAGAGCTGGAGGACAACAATCCCTGCCCCTCAAGCTTGAATCTTTACATTCACTTGCCTCAAGCATCTCTGCAGACTGTTGGTACCCTTTGGGACACCAGCACAAATAAACAGCCCAGCTCTTATTTCTCACAGAAAAAGGTTCAAACTGTAGTCCCTAAGAGGGCTAAGAGCCAACAGACATGCTTTTGCTCAGTGAATATACAGAAACAAACTTATACACCCAAGCCACTTTTTGCTTTTTTCCCCATACCAGATTAACATATAGCAGCCATCTTGGCTCTGACCAGAGTTTGTTTAGTTATAGTTGAAAAAAAGGTCTTAACTTTGGTGATTTTAGTGTTTTTGGCCCCTGTGTAACTTGGCCCCCAATGAACAACTGCTATAATTTTTTCAGGATCGAGAGCCCCCGGAACCATCACTATACATTCCACATTTTATGTAAATCAGTTGAACACAGGCAAAAATATAAAGGTACAAAAATCTGGGGTTAAGATTAAAATGCTTACTTAACCCTAATATGTAGGTCCTACCGTGTCTGTATATTTAAGATATCTAAGCTTTGGCAGGCTTCTGCAGTTTGGTTTCAGTGAGCAGCAGGCTCAGATGGAGAGGCACAAGACAGGATAAGGTAAATCAAATCTCTGGGTACACTTACTAACAAGGAAACAGGGGAAACAGCTATAGATGAAGGGATCAAGGGAAAAGAGTAAAAATGATGAGACTTAGGTAAAGGTACAGTAGCTGCTAACAGAGGGACAGCAGTATACACCCAATCTGGGGTAATGTGTCATAACAAATTCAAGTAAGGGAAGAAAGATATAGCAGTTAATTAAGGCAGAGTATGTAGGCGGTGGGTTACAGAGAAGGGTCCGTCTAACAAAAACACAGCTAGAATGGAAAGCAGGCAACACCTCATCTGAGACAGGGTGATAAATCAAGTTCAAGAGAAAAGAAGGGAAATTATTATAGGAAGGTGGCAGAGGGAGACAGGCTAGGTTCAGTGGTAAAAGAGGCAAGCATGTAATTAAATATGGGAGTGGTGCAGTGTCATGGGTTAGGAGCCACAGTCTTTTGGGGAACATTCTGGAGACTGAGGTGCTTCGCCATTTGCATACACCTCTCTGGGTAGAGGGCAGAAATTGTGGTACTCCAAGCCAAGCTGGCAACACTCAAGAGAACCTCTTGCCCCCCCTCTTTCTTCAGCAGGGAAAGCAGCCATGAGTGCAAAGGTGCAAAGGGAGGAAAAAATAGCCCAGGCAATTGAAAAAGGAGACTAGACCTTTTTTAGGTACATTAGTAAAAGAAAGAAGACCAGGGGTGGGACTGTGAGGTTAAAAATGGAGGGAGGGAGGGAGATGTGTGTGAGGAGGGGGATCTAGGAAAGAAAACAATCCTGAACAAATATTTTTGCTCAGTATTCCCATAAGAGGGGGAAGGAAAAGGACCACTATAGAGTGATACGTGCACCAGTGGGAGAGAGGTGGACACCAGCCCATTTTATTGAGGAAAGAGTCCTAAAGGAACTCAAGAATCTGAAAAAGAACAAGGCTATGGGGCCAGATGGAATACATCACAGAATATTAAGTGAACTTAGAGAGGTGCTGGCCACATTACTAACAGCCCTATTTGACAAATTGATAGAGACAGGGGTGGTTCCAGGGGACTAGAGGAGGGCGAATGTTGTCACTCTCCACAAAAGTGGGAACAGGGAGGAGGCTGGCAACTACAGGCCAGTCAGCCTGACCTCAATTGCGGGGAAATAAATGGATTCACTGCTAAAGGAAATGATTGTGATATTTCTTGAATCCAGCAGAGCACAGGATCCAAGGCAGCATGGATTCACAGTGGGAAGGTCTTGTTTAACAATTCTGATATATTTATTTGACTGGCTAACCAGAGAGTTAGATCAGGGATAGGCAGTGGATGTGGCCTACCTAGATTTCAGAAAGGTCTTTGACACCGTCCCACATAGGAGGTTGATAAATAAGTTGGGCAGCCTGGGAGTGAGCCACAAGGTAGTAAACTGGGTCAGAAACTGGTTGAGGGATACAACACAAAGTGTGGTTGTATGAGGTGTTCAGTCCCTGTAGAGGGGGGGTGATCAGCAGGGTGCCTCAGGGATCTGTGCTGGGCCCAGTCCTCATTAATGTCTTCATAAATGACATTGTAGAGGGACTGAAGGGGAAGGTATGCCTCTGCAGATAACACTAATATCTGCAACAGGGTCAACACTCCAGGGAGGGTGTGTGGAAAAAATTAAAAAGGACCTAAACATGCTTGTGGAGTGGTCAAGAGGGTGGCAGCTAAAATGCAATGCATAGAAGTGCAAAATCGTGCACTTGGAGCACAAAAATCCAAGGGAAGAGCACAAGATGGTGGGAGAGGTAATGACAGCCAGCAATCAAGAAAGGACCCTGGGGGCAATCATATCTGATGACTTAAAGGTAACCAAACAATGTGAGAAGGTTGTGGGGACAGCCAGTGGGATGCTAAGGTGCATAGAGAGAGCTATCACCAGCATAAAAAAGATGATGGTTATGCCACTGTACAGATTACTAGTGATACCTCATCTGGAGTGCTGTGCCCAGTTCTGGATGCCGTATCTCTTCAAGTTCTTAGACAAAATAGAGGAAATCCAGATAAAAGCAACAAAAATAATGCAAGGACTGCACCAAAAGTCATATGAGGAAAGACTAGAGGACCTCATTATGTATACCCTGGATGAGAGGAGTGAGAGGTGGGAATGTGATAGAGACATTCAAGTACACCGGGGTATAAACAAGGTACAGGATGATAGCATCTTTCAGAAAAGAAGGTGTACAAGAACAAGAGGGCATGATATGAGGCTAGAGTGGCGTAGATTCAGGGGCAATGTGAGGAAGTACTTTTTCACAGAAAGAGTAGCAGATGCTGTTATATGTTGTAAGTTATTTATTGTGTTGTATTATAATAACTGATGCTCATTTTTTCCCAAAGGGAAACTGTTTGTAATTTTACTGTTATAACCAGCTGGTTATAACGGTGAACACGTGCCCGGTTTCCCTAGCTCAGCACATGCGCCAGCCACAATCTTCCTCTCCTGGGTACCGTCAGCCTTTCACCACTGTTCCACAGTTCACTGAGATCTAACTCAGCAGTGGTAAGTTTATTAAACAAATGAGCATTTTTTTTGTAAACGGACTGACTTTAAAAAAATGTAGCTGACTAAAATAGAAAGAAAAAAGTTTTTGTCATGAGCCGCGGATCACAATGGGACCCGACCGGTCTGTGGTTATCTTTATATTATATATTTGCGGTGGCAAAAAAACAAGCACCATCAATTATATAAAATAAAGGCTGGGTAGGAGGGATAAAATTCAAATTTTAGACACACCCTCATTGTGGGAGGCCTTAATAAACCCCTTGAGCCTCGCTCTCAGGGTTTATGTGGTATCCCACACCTTGGGGGGTGTAAAATTCTCATTATAACCCCTTACACTGCCATTATTCTCTATGTAATGTTTTATGTCAGGCATGGTTAAAAAAGAACTGTGCCCAGATCACCTCCTGGTAAAATAAATTTAAACTAATTGCTTGGGACAGTCTCCCTGTGGAGGTGGTGGGGGAAAAAAATGTAGGGAAAGTCAAGAATGCATGGGATAGACATAACAGTTCTCTTGCAATAGGGAAGACAGGGTTAGCTACAGATTAACTAGGGTCTGCTGTAATGCATTAGAAGAGAAAAGGTGCAGATTGGGAGGGCCACATGGTTCTTATCAGCCATCACCTTCTATGTATCTATGTGAAGGCAACCTGCCACTGCGTGAATGAAGTGAGCTAATCAGGAGGTAAAAAAGACCACTATGGTAGTCTAAGGAAGTGGTGATGAAAGTGAAGGAAAAAAGAGTGGCATTCAGGAGGTACAAAGAAACACAGAAGGAGGAGGATAGGAAAGTATAGCAAAGGGGTAGCAAAAAGGGACACAACGTTCTCTAGGTACATAAGTGAGAAGAGGAAGGCAAGGGGAGGGATAGTGAGGATAAGGAGTATGGCAGGGGGACAGTGCAGAGTACACAGAGATAAGCAGACTCCTGAATAAGTACTTCTTGTAGTCTTCTAAGGGAGGAGGGGACAGACCACCGAGGGCATTAGGTGCACTGGGGCAGGTGGAGCAAAATGGACCCAGTCCATTTTACAGAGGAGCAAGTACTAAAGGGACTTGCAAATTTGAGAGTAGACAGGGCCTTGGGTTGGACAGAATGCATCTAAGGGTGGTAAGGGAACTTAGGGAGGTGCTTACTGCACTACTGACAGCCTTATTCAACAACTCATTGGAAACAGGGGTGTTTCCCAAGGACTGGAAGAGAGCTGACACAGTTCAGTTCCGTAAGAGTGACTGCAGGGTGAAGGCTAGCAACTATTCAATAAATCTCACATCAGTAGCGGGGAAATTAATGGAATCCTTGTAATAAAAGAAATGCTAGTAGAATACCTTGAATCCAATGGGTTACAGTACAAAAGGCAGCATGGATTCAAAGGGGGTGGTCATTCCAGATCAATGTAATTGATTTCTGTGACTGGGTGACCAGGGAAATAGATCAAGGAAGGGACATGGATGTGACCTATTTAGGCTTCAGCAAGGCCTTCGACCCAGTGCCTCATAGGAGACTGATAAAGAAATTGGACAGACTAGGAGTGGGATCCAAAGTGATAAACTGGGTAAAAATCTGGTTGATCAATAGGTGACAGAGGCTGGTGGTAAATGACACTCACTCTAAAGAAGCAAGAGTGACAAGTGGGGTGCCACAGGGTTCGGTACTGGGACCAGTCCTTTTCCATGTCTTCATATGTGACACCTCAGAAGAGGTGGAAGGAAAGGGAAGCCTTTTTGTAGATAACAGCAACATCTGTAATATGTTGGACACTCAGGAGGGGGTAGAGAGAATGAGTAGGAATCTTAGAAAATTGGAAGAGTGGTCAAGGGATTAACAGCTGGGGTTCAATGCCAAAAAGTGCAGTCATGCGCATAGGTCATAGAAACACAGGAGTTGAGCATAAAATGGAGGTGCTGATCTTTGCAAAGTGTGAATGAGACCTTGGGGTTATGGAATCTGATGACCTCAAAATGGTGAGGCAGTGTGACAAAACAGTAGGCAGGGCCTGTGGGATGCTGGGTGCATAGGGAGAGGTATCGCCAGCAGGAGAAGGGGATTGGTGTTACAACTGTAAAGGTCCCTGATGAGATCCCACCTAGAGTTCTGTGTCCAGTTCTGAAGGCCACATCTCAGCAAGGACATAAACAGGGTGGAGGCAGTCCAGGCAAGGGTAACTGAAATGGTGCAAGGGTTGCACAAAAAGCCCTATAAGAAGAGACTGAGGGATCTCAACATGTACACACTACAGAAGAGGATGGAGAGAGGGTACATGCTAGAGATGTACAAGTACCTCATGGGGGTGAACAGGGTATGGGGGGGGACTGTTCCAAATAAAGAAGTGCACCAGGACAAGAGGACATACAATGAAGCTGGAAGGAGGGAAGTTTAAGAGGAATGTGAAGAAGTGCTTGTTTACTGAAAGAGTGGTGCATGCCAGAAACAGTCAGCCAGCAGAGGTAGTGGGGACTAATATATTGGAGGGCTTCAAGCATGCATGGAATAGGTATAGGGGGTTAGTTGTTAATAGGCTGGGTGGGGGGTGGTGTCAGTGGAGACCAGGTAGGGTCTGAAGAGACAGAAAAGGCAGGTAAAATCTGAGGAGACTGGGTGGGCCAAACAGTCATTTTCTGCCGACAATGTCTGTGTTTCTATATTACTACATCCCCCCCACCTTCTGTTAGCTTTAGCATCTCTCTATTTCTTAAAGTGCCCCAAAATGAGATCCTTGAATTTTGGGCTAAATTACCTTGTTCCCTTCCTTGTAGGATGAAGGCAGTCAAGTTTAAATAGGCCTTTATCTAATCAAAGAATGCCATGTCTTCCAGAAAATGAAGCCCCTTTTTTGCACACCACCTCTCTACCAATCTTTGAACTGGAAGCTTTTCAGTGTCCTTGTTTCTCCACTCCTGCATATTGTAAGAAGCTCTGAGAAGGTCCCAGTACCAGCCATCCCTTGAGCTGGTACAACACTGCCCTATAACTATCCTTTGCTTCCTTACCTTATTGCTTATCCCAAGATGGACAATAAAGTCTGGCCTTGCCAGACTTCTCTAACCAACCCTTTTATCCAAGGGAGTAGCCTATCTGCTGTTTCCCCTGAAAGACAGTGTATCAATCTCCCAACCTGGTCTGAGGCACAGATTATCATACCATTAATGTACCCCAAACTATAGAACTGCTACTGTGAACATCTCCCTTCTTGATGTCACCTTCTTAATGCACCCCAAAGCAGACTTGGCTGCTTCTGCAGCCCTAGAGGCAATAAGGTGGTCTCATCTGATTGGGGAGTAGATGCACTACATCTTTCACAGTTAGAAACTGCTGCTTGTTGCCATACCACAGCAAATAAATGCTTCCAAGGTAGCCATTCACCAGTATCAGCCCACCACTTTACAACCCCTGTTGCAGTCCCATGGCAGATGCTGAGGGAGGAGAGTGACAGTAGACAGCCCTAGCCCACACTTTAACCTGCTCTGTAACTGACTGATTATGCTCCATGCTGCAGCCCACTCAGAATGGAGCATTGCAAACCTCTAGCAGACCAGGCATCATCCACACCTCCACAGTGTGTCCAGGAAGAGTGTGGCTCAACAGTCTTAAAACTAATTCCAACTCCAAAAGCCTCCTCATCTGCTTGTTGACCATGGTCAACCCAGGTCACTTCTGTAATTTACTTATATGATCCAGAAACAGATGATTTGATACCCTTTACTGGACCAACATAGATGTTACAAAAGAAAACAGTGCTTAAGCTTTCGGACCAATCAAGTCATTCCTCGGAAGCTTATGGCAGTTGTGCAGAAAATCTCTTTATATCAACACCCATATCATACATAAAAAAACTGAAAGAATTCTTACTGGTTTAAAATACCTTTTTTAAACCATAACTCAAATTTAAATACAAGACACGAGTTTTAGTCAGCTAGCTAGCTACTGAAGCACTTCAAGGTCAAACGTCAACAAAGGTAGATAAGAAGAATCCTTCAAGGACCAGACAATTTCACTTACTGACATAAAGAATTAGAATAATGTTATGAGAATACACTCTTAATTAAATGCAAGACATTTAGATTTAACATCCACTTAAGTAAATGCTAAAAATGTGATAATATTCTGTATTAAAAATAATAAAATAGAAATTTTCAATGTATGTTAATAGGGGGTTTTAAAGAAAAGTTTCACACGAGTGAACAAACTGTTTCATACATTCATACAGAATTAAACCTATCTGGAGACAATTTATCAACTATATACTCAACCAGATAATATAGTCCATTAACATAAAAACCTTCAGTGCTGTAACTAGATTTTTCTTCACAACACTATAAATTGTCAGAATTAGAGCCCAAGAAAAAAACCTACCAAGGATCCCCTAGTTAATGAGATT